>CP125974.1:508223734-518223734 GCA_030063025.1 Avena longiglumis | reverse complement strand
GGAAGTCGATTCGGAGTTGTAGATAAAAAGTTATAGCAGTTTGAATAGAGATAGGTTTGTCAAAACTGTTCTGCACGCTTTTTAAAGCACGCGCGACACGGTCAACGCGCGCTGGCTGGCTGGTCCGGTTCGGCCTTGCTGGGCCGCCGGCTGGCTTGGCCGGCCCATTGGGTTTTTTTTTCTTTTTTTTTCTTTTTTCTATTTACTTGTTTCTCTCATATCTTTTGCATACGAACTCCAGATGACATGATTCTTGTTTCTAAATTTTTCTAAAATCAAATAGATCATTATAGGATCAAATTTGTAATATTTTTACTAGTTTGGAAGTAGTGGATTTACAAATCCTTGTATATTCCATTTTATTTATATCTTTATGTGTTTGTATTTGTTTCATAACTTTTTCATACTAGTTCCAAATGAGCTCAATTTTGTTTCTAAAATTTTGTAGTATTAATTAGATCTCTTTAGGCTATAACTATCAATAATTTATGCCTTAAGAATAATGGGTTTTATAAAGTCAATTTAATTACCCTTAGGAACATTTGGGCGAATCAACTATAGGATTTAGATACTAGGATTTGGATTCAGTTTGTGACATCTTTGCCTGGATGAAATGCTTATGAATGATTCATGATTTTCATTTTGAAATCTTGCACACCAACTCTACAATCCAAAGTCAATCCATGCCTTTTTGCCTATATGGCTACTTAGGTCTTAGCAAAAGAATATAAGATTTTGAATTCAAGGTTGAGAGGATTTTCTATTGCGAAAAGTTTCTTCTCTTTGAGAATTTTTCAACATAGTCAAACAATCAATCAATCTTATTTGTTTATTTCACATTCCAAAATTAGGAGAATTTTGGGATGTGACAGACTACCACCCTTAAAAGAAATCTCGTCCCGAGATTTGGGAAGGCTAGAAAGAAAGTAAGGCTCGGGATCCTTTAGGATGCTACCACCCTTAAAGGAAAATTGACATGGTCACTTCTCGAGGATTCACTTAGCTCAGATTGGTTTTCCTTTAGACTTTTATTGGCACAATGTCTCTAGCACATTCTAAACATCATGATTGATAGTTTCTGAGGAATCACTTCTTAAACTAGCAAAAATCTCATGGTGGGCAATTAGGAAACATTTACTTCACGGTACCCATTAATAATGGTTGAAATTCATCCTTACCATATATTCCTACGCTTAGCAATGAATGCTTTTATAGAGGTGAAACAATCTACCATTCTAAGGTTTAGGCTCAACGCCGGCTCTTTGCTAAGGCTGAAAGGCACTCAAGATTCGCAAAGCCCACAGTACAAGAGCGAATAATAAGAGTAGTAGGAATGGTGATCAATCCATCCTTTTTGGCAAGGACATCCTGTCTTGTGGTTCTTCATGCTCTACCTCAACATTTGGAAGCCTTGATCGTTTCCTTGGGCCAGTTTGGGGAAAATGGGCATTCCTTTCATATGTCGAGTATTGTGAAGTGATGACTTTGGGTGCGGTGTCTAGAGTCTTGAATCCATTCCTTGTATTTGTCATGTCCTCGCGGAGCTTCATGAGGTCTTGGCGCATTTCGTCTCTGAATTGTTGATTCAGTTGATGTACCACCGGGTAGAGGTGCATTGAGCGGGGTTGTGATTGGTCCCTTCGCATAGGAAGAATGTAACTTGAGAGGTGGGACATTCTTTTGATGGGTGCCTTCCTTCACAAGGGCGACCATGATGCTCCTTGGTGATATGCCCTATTTCTCCACAGATCGTGCAAGCTAACAGTTTCGGGACTTCAACTTCTTGGATTTTTGGTATACGAGACGAGATTGAAGTAGAACCACTTTAAATTCTTCCTAAGATATCACCCCTTGATGATCATGAATGGTGTGTTGCATTACCCACCAGGTTGGACCGTCGTCCTTTAGGAATTGGGTGTCATAATGAAGCATTTTGTTGACTTCAATGTTGGCGTCCTTCATTCTTTCTTCAACCTGGAGCATCCACTTCTTTGCATCGGTGTGGCTCTTACGCTTGGTGGAGTTGAGTCCCTTGTCCTCCTTATTGATATGGTCCATCCGTCGAGTTGACCAAGGTTTAGAGTAGGAACGAATGGAGTATGGAAAGAAGAAGAATAACCCATACAAGAAATCTTGTTTAGAAAATAGGTTTTCATTAGCTATGGTAATAAACCATACAAGATAGCAAACAATTTGTCGATCGATATTTAGCGAAATCTTATTGGTTTGGTTCCTAATAGGTCACTTGGAATCTTGAGGCTTGAGCCTCAAAAGTATTCGTGCTCTTGATAGTCTTCATGTTCTTCATAATCTTCAATCTTTCGAGTTCTTTAGTTAATAACATTGACTTAAGGCCTTTGAAGTCTTTAATCTCGTAGCTTCAGTCTTGGAACATCTTTCATGGAGGTCTTCAAGTACCAACTTAATCGAAACATTGAGATGATCTTCTTTGAAAAGGTAATCTTGAGAAAAGTTTCTTCTTGAAGTGTGTAGTGGTCATTTTCTAATGTTGAAAAGAAGAGACTTAAGAAATTTTTAAACCCTAAGGTAGATGATGAGAAGTATGAGAGTTTTCTGAAATAACTTACAAAATATTTGTCCTAAGGTTTTTCCATGTCTAGGGTCATGATCTACAGTCAACTTATGCTCTGATACCATCTGTAGTGGCCTCGGATCAAGTAAGATCCTAAGTCCCTGTGAATAACATGCTAGTCCCTGGATCAATAGCTAGCACTCACAGTCGATGAAATATCATGTAAAACACAAGTCTTTATTACATTAATCGGGTAACCCGAGTTTACATTATTACAATGAGCGATATAAATACAACTTGAGTCCCATCAATGCCAGGCAGGTTGAGTGAAGACCCGCGATCCTAGCGCACCTTTCAACGATCTCAAAATTCGCACATAAAGCGTGCAGACCAACAAGTTGGTCAATACTTTGAATGTATTGGCAAATTACACCAAGGAGAAAAAGACTATCTCTACATGCAAGGATGGTATAGGCTGTAGAGTTCATTTGCTCAAAGCTAGTTTTCTTAAGTAGAGAAGAAGAGAGGATTGTCCTACTTTGTAAACATTTGCTTGGATAAAATAAGGTCGAGTGGCACACAAGGATATTACGCACAAGTGTCCAAACAACCAAACACTTGGATATTACGCACAAGCGTCACTTGGATATTACACCAAGTTCCCAAATTCCCACCCATTAGCGATATTACACGCCATGGGGTTTCAAAACTTTGTTTTAGAAAAGAGAGGAAGATCCTTGAGGCTCCATCCTTGACGCTCATGGTTGTTACATTCCGTGAACACGGTCGATCGATTGCAATACTCTCGAGAGTTTGTGCACTTTACCCACAATCCACGACCAAGTCCTTTTACAGACAAGACCATGGCGAGGCTTTCCTTAGTAGCCCTCTACCTTACGGATCCAACCGTGCCAAGAACCTCCAAATGTTGGTACCGGTGAGGTTTCCACTAAGTACTAGGCCAAGACAGAGCCCATAATGTATTGTGGTTGCCTTTGGAAGCTTCAATTCTGAAACATGGGACTTCTTTGATTCTGGCGGCCGTCCTCCACCAAAATCACACTCGTTGACCCGACAACCATTCCGCCAGAAGAAAACTTAGTTTTATTTTGAAGTGGATTTGAGAGGAAAAGTTTGCTCTAGAGCCTTTATACTTAGAAAATTCTTTGTCTTTGAACCCCCAACGGTACTTTGTATATATATAGCATAGCAAGCAATACTTAGCAAAACAGGGTAACCTATTAGGAGGGGAAATCCTAAGTATAGAGCTACTCATGGCATTCTACAAAATCATCGCACTTGCAAAATAATACTAAGGAAAAATTCTACTAGAACATCCTACACATGCATACTACAGAATTTTGAAGATCACATGCATAGAATCAAAGCGGGACGAAATTTATGAACAAGTGGTGTAACTTGCCTTATGTTGATAATATGGGTGTTGATTGTATTTCTCATGACAATTGCACTCTCCGAACAATCTAATACGAGGACAAGGTAGTTCCAATCAAAACAATTGCAAACATAACAAACACGACAAGGATGATCGAAAACATGCATGATGATTTAACATAACACAATGGTTATAATTAGTTTTATGAACATTAATATATCATATGATGCATGTATGAATTCATTTAATGCAATAGGGTACTTGTGATTAATGATTACTTGCCAATATAAGGGTTTTGATAGTTCTTGTGTAACGCCTGTTCTAACTGTAGAATTAAAATTGTTTCTTGGGTTTACTGGATAGAGGACGTTAATACGAACCAGTAGGCGTTGGATTCACCCTAATCGGAGTTATAGATCTTTTTATATGATTTAAATAGTGTTTAATGGGTTTTAAATGATTCATATAGTTTCTGTTGCCTAAAAATCAAACTAAAATTATATCTGTAATCTCCACGGAATTGTGATTTCAGGGACATATTATTTGTAATTTTCTGAATAGTATTTATTTTCTTATGAATTTATTACTCTAAATAAGCCATTAAACTATTTAAATCTTCACGTCAAAACCTTACAGTAAAATGCCGAACTAATTGCAGATTGATGATCTACATGGAACCAGCTTTCCATCGGTATATCATTTGTATTTTTGTGACAAGCAATTAACTTACTATGAATTTAATGATTTATAAAGGCATTAAAACTAATTAAATTTCTACGGGTTAAATAATCTGCAAAGGCTAGATCCAACCAGATATTATTAAAGTACATTACAGTAGCTTCAAATTGATATATTATTCATATTTTTCGAGTTACAGATAATTTCTTATGAATTTATTAACCTAAAAGACCATTAAAACTAATTAAATTACTGCAGTAACCACGTACAGTAAAAGTTGGATCTATTCAATAAGATGATTCTACGTGAAATTATCTTCAATTTGATATATTATACGCAATTTTTGGACATGGTATGAATTTCTAATGAATTTTACAAATTAGATCTATAATATGCAATTTTAAATCCGAGCGGAATATTCGAGGAATATTCTACTTGATCGACAGAGTTGACTTTGCATCTTGTTGGGACTAGATCTTGACCTTACGTTGACGTGGCGTTGATGAGGAAGATAACGGGATGACGACATGGCGCATCGGTTTGATTGAATCTCGGCCGTGCGGATAGGATCCGTGGCTAGAAGAAGAGATTGACCGATTTTGGCTCGAATAGACAAAAAAATAGATCTGTGTTAGAGACAAATCCGTAGGTCAAATCGAAAAACTCAGAACATGAAAGTTGTGGGGAATCATTATTCCTACCTTCTCACCAAAGGAATTTGGATTTGAAGAAGCGAGTTGAGTACATCTTGGATTTACACCGTAAGATCTGAAATATTGCGATACGAAATTCTCCGGCTGTGGTGGATGAAAAGAGGTGAGGTTTGTCGGGATTGAAAGATTTCGACGCGATCTTCAACTTTCGTTTTTTGACCGAAAGCAAACGACGAAGTCTAGATGGGTTAAAAAGCGAAACAAGATTCGGGAATAGGTAGATTCGGGATTTCGAGAATAGAAACTCGTACAGCCGTGGCTCCACGAGGTTATATGGAGATTTAGGACGATGGGGAGATAGGTATTGGAGTAGGGAACAAGTAGAAACAAACGGAAGTCGATTCGGAGTTGTAGATAAAAAGTTATAGCAGTTTGAATAGAGATAGGTTTGTCAAAACTGTTCTGCACGCTTTTTAAAAACCGCGACACGGTCAACGCGCGCTGGCTGGCTGGTCCGGTTCGGCCTTGCTGGGCCGCCGGCTGGCTTGGCCGGCCCATTGGGTTTTTTTTTTCTTTTTTCTATTTACTTGTTTCTCTCATATCTTTTGCATACGAACTCCAAATGACATGATTCTTGTTTCTAAATTTTTCTAAAATCAAATAGATCATTATAGGATCAAATTTGTAATCTTTTTACTAGTTTGGAAGTAGTGGATTTACAAATCCTTGTATATTCCATTTTATTTATATCTTTATGTGTTTGTATTTGTTTCATAACTTTTTCATACTAGTTCCAAATGAGCTCAATTTTGTTTCTAAAATTTTGTAGTATTAATTAGATCTCTTTAGGCTATAACTATCAATAATTTATGCCTTAAGAATAATGGGTTTTATAAAGTCAATTTAATTACCCTTAGGAACATTTGGTAATCAACTATAGGATTTAGATACTAGGATTTGGATTCAGTTTGTGACATCTTTGCCTGGATGAAATGCTTATGAATGATTCATGATTTTCATTTTGAAATCTTGCACACCAACTCTACAATCCAAAGTCAATCCATGCCTTTTTGCCTATATGGCTACTTAGGTCTTAGCAAAAGAATATAAGATTTTGAATTCAAGGTTGAGAGGATTTTCTATTGCGAAAAGTTTCTTCTCTTTGAGAATTTTTCAACATAGTCAAACAATCAATCAATCTTATTTGTTTATTTCACATTCCAAAATTAGGAGAATTTTGGGATGTGACAGCTGTGCTTCCTGGAGAAGCTCCACGACATGGTGGAGAGCGTGGGGCGGTGCTGATCGGTCGGAACACGTCGATGCTCTAGGCGGGCCTGACAGGGTTTTTAATGGTGCATAGCGCGTGTGGTTCACACAGCGGCGAACAAGCATGTCTGTGGGGTTGCTGGGGCGATGGTGATCGCATCTGCAAGCGGCGAGGGCGGCGCGCGGTCTATGCGAGCGTGTCGAGGCGGGGCGCTCTGGCGCGCTCTCGGCATGGCCGCAGAGAAAATGGGCGCATGCTTAGCGGGTGGTCCACGAGCTGGCTGCGCTGGAGGCTGGGACAGGGAGTGGCGGTGGATGGTGCCGCGTCTGTGAGACAAGGTTGGCGAGGCTAGAGAGGCGTGTAGCTTGCTGTCTCCATTGGGGTTGGCAAAGGGGCTCGGCATGGTCACCATTAATGGCTATGCCAAGCTCACAGTGGTGCTAAAGCTTGTTAATTAGGCTAGTTCATCTACTGAAAGTATAGAGTAAGCTAGAGAGGGAACAAGTTTGGCCAAAATCACTGCTCACTATAGTGTTTGTTGTTTGTTTGTTTGTTGATCACAAAGTGTTTGATGAAATGGCCAAAAAAATTCAAATTTGAATTTTGGATTCAAACTTGGTGGGTATGCTAGGCACATACTAGGGAGTATTGGGTTAGTTGGATTGGTCAAGGGGCACTGGTTTCGTTGGGTTTTGAAAATGTGTGATCTTCACATATGATAAAGATTAAATTTTCACTTGTGATTTGAATGAGGTTGCCAAATGTTTCTACAAGTTTGAAAGGTGGGATTTGATTCACTTTTACTTGGTCTAGCAAGGCGTGAAAAGAATTGGGAAAGTTTCTGTTTGAAATCTTGGACTAGCAACACTCAAAGTGACCTAGTGCGCAAGATTGGCAAAAATGACCATTTGCTTTATTTGATTGTTTTTTATTTTCTCTTGATTTGTTTCTGCTTGGAAATGTTTTAGATGATGTTATTTTCATCTTTGAACCATTTCTTTCTATTTAGATTAATCACACACGTCCATTTATGCATTCATCAAATCATCACATACACACATGCATTTATATGGTTTTAATTAGTCAAAGTTTTTTTTTGTTAACCCTAATTTTAGTGATTAGAGTTTGATGATCATTGCTTCATATTTTTGGGATGTTACAAACATTCCTTAAACGAAATCTCGTCCCGAGATTTGAAAAAATAAGGAAAAATATTACCTAGGATTTAAAGAGATCGGGAAACTCCATCCTGATGTGATCTTCTCGCTCCTAGGTAGCTTCCTCTTCAGTGTGGTTGCTCCACTGAATCTTGAGAAATTTGATGCTTCGGGTCCTGGTGGTTCTGAAAGCTTCCTCCAAAATACAGATGGGTACTTCAGGATACGTCAGGTCATCATTGATCTCTATGATCCGGTGATCAATGTTCTTGAACACTTCAGTCTTCTCCGGAACTTCAAGGCATTTGCGAAGTACCGATATATGGAACACATTGTGTACTGCTGACATCTCCTCTGGCAGTTTCAGTTGATACGATACTTCTCCCCAACGATTCGGAATCTTGAAGGGTCCGATATATCTGGGGGCTAACTTTCCTTTGAGCTGGAAACACTGCATTCCCTTCAAAGACGACACTTTGAGGTACACAAAATCTCTGATATTGAAAGAGAGGTCTCGATGTCTCTTGTCGGTGTAACTCTTCTGTCTGGATTGGGCGGTCTTGAGGTGCTCACGAATCTTGTGAACTTTCTCTTCTGCTTCTCGTAGGAGTCCAAAAATCTGATTCTCTCCTACTTCCGACCAATTCAAAGGGGTGCGACACTTCCTTCCATACATGAATTCAAATGGGTCCATTTGCAAACTAGCTTGATAACTGTTGTTGTAAGATAATTCTGTGAATGACAGATAGTCTTCCCATTTAGATCCATACTCTAGCACACATGTTCTCAACATATCTTCGAGTATTTGATTTAGTCGCTCCGTTTGTCCATCAGTTTGAGGGTGATACGCTGTGCTGAAATCCAGTCGGGTTCCTAAACCTTCTTGAACTTTCTTCCAGAATCTCGAGCTAAACTGAGTTCCTCGATCTGATACGATGTTCTTGGGTACTCCGTGCAAATTGACGATTCTAGCGATGTACAACTCTACTAGCTTCGAACTTTGGTAGGTGGTCTTGACTGGTAAGAAATTGGCTAATTTGCACAATCTATCAACTATGACCCAGATAGAGTCATTTCCCCTACTAGAATTAGGCAATCCAGTGATAAAGTCCATTCCAACTGAATCCCATTTCCATTCCGGAATCTATAATGGTTGCAACAATCATGTGGGTCTTTGATGTCCCGGCTTGACTCTTTGACAAATATCACACTTGGCGATATAGCTTCCGATTTGTATCTTCATCTTATGCCACCAAAATTTCTCCTTCAAATCTTGATACATCTTCGTTCCTCTGGGGTGGATAGAATAAAGAGTATCATGGGCCTCTTTCAAAATAACTTCTTTCAATTCGGAATCTGCTGGTACACAAAGGCGTCCTTTGTACCACATAACTCCTTCGTCTTCGGTGAATCCGGGTACTTTGCATGTACCGTTACGACGTTTGATTCCGTCGATACTAGCATTTCCTTTCTACGCCTCCTTAATCTGACTGATCAAAGTGGGTTTAAGTTCTATGCTAGCCAAAAATCCTTCACTCACTAATTCCATTCGGAAGTCTTCCATCTCTTTGTGCAAACTTGGTTGCTCTTTCAGAATCATGGAGCTCAAGCGGCATGGCAATCTGCTAAGGGCATCTGCTACCACATTGACTTTACTAGGGTGATAGTGAATGTCCAGATCATAGTCTTTGATTAGCTCAATCCATCTTCTCTGCCTCATATTCAGCTCTTTCTGAGTGAATATATACTTCAGGCTCTTGTGATCTGAATAAATCTCACAACGGTTTCCCATTAGTTAATGCCTCCATGTCTTCAGGGCTAGAACTACGGCTGCTAGTTCAAGGTCATGGGTTGGATAATTCTATTCATGCTACTTCAGTTGTCGGGATAGATAAGATATAACTTTGCCTTCTTGCAGTAGGACACATCCGAGACCGATCTTGGATGCGTCATAGTACACATCAAAGGGATCCGTGATATCTGGCATGATCAAGATTGGGGCTGAAATCAATCTCCTCTTGAGTTCCTGAAAACTCGCTTCACATTTGTCCGTCCATTCAAACTTCTTGTCCTTCTTCAGCAATTGGGTCATAGGTATGGCAATACTCGAGAATCCTTCTACGAACTTGCGGTAGTATCCCGCTAATCCGAGAAATGCACGAACTTGGGTTTGAGTGGTTGGGGCTTGCCAATCTTCAACATCTTTCACCTTCGCAGGGTCAACGGCAATTCCTCTGGCTGATACAATGTGTCCGAGAAATCCTACCTCCTGTAACCAGAATTCACATTTGGTAAACTTGGCATACAACTGATTCTCTCTAAGGGTTCCAAGAATGGTCCTTAGGCGTAGCTCATGTTCTTCTTATGATTTGGAATAAATCAGGATGTCATCAATGAAAACAACAACAAACTTATCCAGAAAGTCCATAAAAATCTTATTCATGAGGTTCATGAAGTAAGCGGGGGCATTGGTTAATCCAAAATACATGATAGTATACTCATATAATCCATATCGGGTGGTAAAGGCGGTCTTTGGAATATCCTCTGCGCGAATCTTGAGTTGATGATAGCCAGTTCTAAGATCAATCTTAGAAAACACTTTGGCACCAGTCAACTGGTCAAACAGGTCTTCTATCTTTGGCAACGGGTACTTGTTCTTGATGGTGACATCATTCAACTTCCGATAATTCGTACATACACGGTTACCTCCATCTTTCTTGTCCACAAACAAAACAGGTGATCTCCATGGCGACGCACTTGGCTGAATCAATCCAATTTCCAGCATGGCATCCAGTTGCTTATTTAGTTCCACTAGTTCAGACGGGTTCATACTATATGGTCTCTGGGCTATGGGTTCGGTTCCAGGTATTAGTTCAATGATAAACTCGATATCCTAATCTTGGGGCATACCGGGCAAAACATCTGGAAATACATCGGGGTATTCACAGACTATCCGGACTTGGTCAATGGTTGGCTGGGCTATACTCTTGTTGCACTTGAATTGACGGGGCAAGGTTTCGGATACATGCTCGACTGATATTCCGGCTGTACTGGTCATGGTGATGGTTTTCTTGGCACAGTCAATTAATCCTTTGAGTTTGGACATCCAATCCATTCCTAGTGCTACTTCCAAACCTTTAGTTCCGAGTACTATTAGATTAGCATAAAATTCTATGCCATGGATTCGGATAGGGACGGCTTTGCAAATTTGCCTAGATTTGGTGGTTGAACCAGGTATTTGAACTATCATAACATGCTTCAATTTGGTTGGTTGAATCTTACTAGTGCATGCAAATTCTTCAGTAACAAATGAGTGCAATGCTCCAGAATCAAACAACACTCTTGCAAGTACTGAGTTAACAGAAAACATACCCAACATGACGTCTGGCGCTTCTTGGGCTTCTTCAACATGCATGAGAAAGAGACGGCCGTTGCGGTTGAGCAAATTCCATGGGGCAAACCTTCTTCCAGGATGAACACGACGTTGCTGCTGAGATGGGGCATTGGCATTGGGGGCTGCGGCAATCTTCTTGGGGTACTCATTGGAATAGTGACCCTTGGTTCCACATTCATAACAAGTCACTTGCGACTTGTCCTTTTATGCAACATGCACAACATTGCTTCCAGTTCTTGGGGCAGTGTTGGTGTTGGTGGTGGCATTGTTGTTGAACATGGGTGGTGCACTGTTGAAATTGCTGGGATTGCCGGGGTTGTTGTGGTTTCCTCTGGGCCTTGGATTTCCATGGTTGGGATAGGTGGGATGGTTCATCGGGGGTCTATTGTTTCTTGGGGCAAATCTTGGAGATGGGTTGGGCCGATACTTTGGTGTATGGTGGGTTCCTGGTTGATGCATCATGTGATGCTTGCGGTTCCCATTAGCTTGGTTGATCTTTCCTTCCATCTGAATGGCAGAGTCAACTAAGGCTTCAATATCTGCAAAGGGGATATTGACTAGCATTGTCTGCATCTCATCGTGCAGACCATTCAGGAATCTCTCCTTCTTCTTGGCTTCAGTCTCTATCTCATCTAGGGCATACCTAGCCAATGACAAGAATGTGTCACGGTATTCCACTACTGTCATCCTTCCTTGCTTCAGTTCCCTAAAATCATCTCTCATCCTCTTGATTAAACCCGGTGGCACATGGGTTCAACTCAACTTGACTTTGAACTCTTCCCAAGTCATCAGCTGACCTCCTATCATTGCACGAACGCTGTTCCACCATGCTCTTGCATCTCCAGCCAGATAGTGGGTAGCAAACTATACCTTCTCGTTGGCTTCCACTCCGGCAACTTCCAGATTGTTCTCCATGGTTTGCAGCCAATCATCTGCATCTAGGGGCTCTTCTGACTTAGTGAAAACGGGTGGATCGGTGTTCTGGAAATTCTTGAGCTTTGACCCATGATTGTCCTGTTTCCATGGCCTTGATTGTTGTTGGCCATCTGAGCGATGTGTTGAAGGGTGGCTAAGTTGTCTTGACGTTCGGCTCTTTCAGCTTCGCGGTCAGAAACCAACATTTGCAAGATCTGCAACATCGGGTCCGGGGATGAACTGCTTCCTCCGTGAGGCATCTGAAGATTGAGATAGATCAGGAGAAAAGAGGGAAATTTCTATGGTTCAGGGTTGTTGAAAAGTTTTTAAAGTTTGACTCAGATTTTTCTAGCAACTTGCTTTTCATTCATTCATCACACATCATACAACACACACCACAACAAAGGAAAAAGATGGTTTTAAGAACCATTCTGGGAAACTACGATATAGTGGGACCGAATACAATTCACTAACGCTAGTGCCCAAGTGCTACTAATCCTCGGAGTCGGTGTCCGCATCATCATCATCATCATCATCATCATCATCATCATCATCGATGAAGGCGAAGTCATCCTCATCAGTGAAGAAGTCCATGGCCTAATCCTCCAGAAAGTCATCATCATCGCTGAGATAGGAGTAGGGGTCTCCACAAAGGTCTTCCCCTGCATTCTCCCTCTCCTCCAACTGCATATCTCTCTCGTGGATGGTCTCCTCCAAATCTATGATCCGGTGGCAAAGACGGGCAATGATGCGCCCATCTTGTCAAGCTGACGGCAACGATACTTGCGATCCTTCACTATCATGGCGATGGTCCGATCCTTATTGGAGGCGATGGCGTACTTGTGGTTGGCGTAGGCGTGAGCATTGTCCATCTCCTTCTGACGATCATACATCATAAAGCTGAGGTTGTCCGACTGAGTCTTCATCTCAGGGTGATGTGGGGCCTCCAGTGGCTATCCCATAGCATCACGCCTTGGGTAGAACTCAAAGCGGGTACCCTTGATCTGATTGATACTCTGGCCACACAGACGGGCAAGAGCTTCCTGCATGGCCCTGGCAAGTCCATCGAGCCAGTTGTTCTATCTTAAGGTGAACTGAATTCCCTTTATAGTGGGAGGTTCAATCTTTCCTCAGAGACTTGCAACAACTAGACACTGCAATTCTTCTCCTTCCTAATCATTGAGCTGAGCTCCGAAGAACTTGGGGTGTGGACGCTCCAGCATTTCCGACAGCTGGTCCAAGTCACGCTCAAAGATGAGTTCTCCTCCATTCCCCAACTGATAAAACTTGCTGTACTTCATGTCCATCTATAAGAATATAGGATGAGTAAGTTAGTAGAGTGACCAAGTGCGTCAAATTTTATGTGAGTTTGCAAGAATTTTTAGGACATGTATTTTCATGAAAGAATCCAAGTGATAAGAATGAGAATAAGTTTTTGTAAATACTCACTTCTTTTGGTTTTGCAACTAAGTTTTTGATTCAAACGTCCATTCTAACTAGGGTCTCCTATGGTCAGGATGGCTCTGATACCAACTTGTCAACACCCAGATTTTTAATCATAGATGCCTGTTATGCCATACATCGCAATCCCAGGATTACCATTGTTGCGAGACATAACAAATTGGATATCACAGTACATCATCCATTACAAACCATACATAAGGTCTTACACAAATAAGGATCTCATGATCCAGTTCTTAATACAATTCAAGCAGCGGAATAATGTAAAGAGAATAATAGCATAGGCAAAGCTCCATCTTCATGGTCACGGGCAATGATGACGATGAGAGATGATCCTAGTTGTTTTAACCTTCCTGCGGTTCGTCATCCTGATACTCCTCTTCATAGTCTGACCACGGGAATAGCCAGGGACAAAGCCATGAGTACTCTTTAAGTACTCGCAAACGAATGCTAACAAGTGATGTGGTTTTGAATAGGATTTACTAAGCTCCATGGTTGTTTTGCAAAAATCTAGATTTACATCTATCAAATTCAGAAGCAAAGAGAGCTAGTTGAAAGTTTTATAACACCTAAGTGGGAACTTGAATTTCATATCACAACACTGGTGTGGTCAAGTCAAAGTCATAAATCATTTCACAAGTCATTTTGAAAACATCTGACGATAGAACAGTATGGCCACTCCAACTATCCATAACCGCGGACGCGGCTATTCGAATAGTTTGACACTCTGTAGAGATTGTACACTTTCACTACAACATTTGATACATCCGTCAGGAACAATCCTGAATTCACCATACTCAGTATGCAGATAATCAATCCAACCTTTTAATTACACGTCCTAGTATAGGCAGCTCTCCTGTGAGTTTGGCCTCCCAACCATGACTATCTGTCATCTTGGATATAACACAGGTGGACAATCTTCACAAGGTAGCCTCAGCTCAGACCTTGGCCGCAAGGGAACCCATACTAATGTATATAAGTTTCCAGTCAAGCCCTACCCAATTTTCGAGTATCGTGGTTGTACGGTAAAATTGGAATGGTATCGCATCCAGACAACCATCAGTTTTATAAAGGGCTAAGGCTCATGCCTTAACATTTTCATCATCAAAATCATGTAGTGTTCGGAAACACATGTAAAAACATTATAGTATAATGACTCATCATTCTAAGGTTTTCATAACCATTTTCACCAAGTATTCCCATCTAAAGTTGATCAAGTTTTATGCTTAGCACTAGCATCTACAGGTGGGGATAAGTACTAATGAGGGGTGGTAAACAAGTGGATATTAGCTAAGTTCAATCTCATGCATTAGGATGACATCAAGATTATCTAAATTAGTCCAAAAATTTATGCTCTTTATGCTACCTTCAGTTATCTTTCTAGAATCTACAAGTTACTAAGTAAACTCTAAGAGAAAGCTTTGATAAAGGGATAAAGTATTAAGCTTGCAAGTAAAACTAGGATGGGGTATCAAGTGGTGTAAGCTTGCAAGTAAAACTTGCATGGTTTGGCTTGCTAAGATAGTAGTATAAGCTTGCTAAGTTGCAAGTGTTAGCTTGCCTTGTGCAGAGCAGTGGTTGAAGTTCTCCTCGTCTTCTTCCTCGTAGTATTCTCCTTCCTCCTCGTATCCTTGGTCGGTACTAGCGTTTATAAATAAATATGAGGTACGCAATCACCAAACAATACTTAACTATTTCTAAACATCACACAAAGGTTCACACTAGATGATCTAGTATCATCACTAACATTACAAAGATTAAAGCACTTGTCTTATTTATTTCATTTTAGAAAAGTAATTTCTACTCATTGAAAAACTACTTAAGATTTAATATTCTCCAACTCAAACATGGGATCATGTTGACACATGTCATCACCACATATTTCAGTACATGGGAATGAGATTTAAAGTGGTCACACAATTTAATAAGGTTTAACCTTTTTATTTTAATTAAATAAAATGACTAGAATGGCCTATGAGGCATTCTTTTATTACTTGATCATTATCTCTGTAAGTAAACCTATATATTTTTATATATTCTGAAAGGTATAGTTAAATGTGAATTTTGAGAGTTGGAATCAACTCAAAAGCTTTTGTGGTTGAATTTTGAAAAATGTTTGAATGCAGAAAAGCTTCTGCCTTGTTATTTTTACCATGGTTGATCTATAAATCTAAATGGTTTGAATCCAACGGGCTTGGATTAAGAACTCCAATACCTTTCTAACAAAATTGGTTTCATGCATTTTGGTTTAGTGAATCGAGCTAGGTTGAATTTTGAATCTAGGTATAGAACTGTGTTAGAAATAAAATGACTAATCCTAAGTTTGAATTGTTGGGTCACGCGGGAGGTTTTACTGGGCCGGCCCACTACGCACAACGCGCGCGCGGGCTGGTTAAGTGAGCGACCCCACTCGTCAGTGAGACAACGAGTGGCGAAGCAGTATGGGTGAATCTAGGCCGTGCGATCTAGTTCTAATCCTACGGCTGTGGCTCATCGTTCACGCCTGAACAGGACGCGGAGAGGCAGAACCCTAACGCGATCGGTGGGGGTTAGTGGTGGATCAACGGGGCTCTGGAGATGGTCGTCGATGGGGGAAAATGACGAAGTCGACGACGGTGATTCTCCTGGTACTGGCAGCTCCTCCTGGGGCGGCTCCAATCGACGGCGCCCTTCTCCTCCTTCAGCGGCAAGCTCCGGCGAAATTCCGGCGATGCGCTTATCGCCTTGCTTTGGGAGTGAGTGGGGGTTATCAGTGAGAGGTGAGGAGTGAACTGGTGTGAAGAAAACGAGTGGGGGTGTCCTCCTTTTATAGTGGCTGAAGGGAACCGACGGGCGCGGGTGAAGCTCGTCGTGTTCGACGGTACAAAGGGCTAACGACATGGGCGACGATAGGGGGCGGTGTTGTGCTTCCTAGCGAAAATCCACGGCATGGTGGAGAGGCGTGGGGTGGTGCTGATCGATCGGAACAAATCGATGCTCTGGGCGGGTCCGACGGGGGTTTTAATGGCGCACAACGACGATGAACGGGCATGTCTGCGTGGTTGCTCGGGCGGTGGTGATCGCGTCTGCAAGCGGCGAGGGCAGCGCGCGGTCTGTGCGAGCATGTCGTGCGGGGCGCTCTGGCGCGCTCTAGGCATGGCTGCAGAGAAAATGGGCGCGTGCTTGGAAGGTGGTCCAGGGGCTGGCTGCGCTCGAGGCTGGGACAGGGAGTGGCGGTGGACGGTGCTGCGTCTGTGAGACAAGGTTGGCAAGGCTAGAGAGGCGTGTAGCTTGGTGTCTCCATTGGTTTTGGCAAAGAGGCTCGGCATGGTCACCATTAATGGCTATGCCAAGCTCACAGTGGTACTAAGGCTTGTTAATTAGGCTAGTTCATCTACTGAGAGTATAGAGTAAGCTAGAGAGGGAACAAGGTTGACCAAAATCACTGCTCACTATAGTGTTTGTGGTTTTAATTAATCAAAGTTTTTTTGTTAACCCTAATTTTAGTGATTAGAGTTTGATGATCATTGCTTCATATTTTTGGGATGTTACATCACACAACTTGGTGTTCTCAATAGAGTTCATTTTGGCAAAAGTGGAGCAAGCCAAAAGCAGCAGCACCTAGAGTAGGAACTAATTTTTTTGTGTTTTTAATAAGGGAAAGCAAAACGAAACTAAACTATTTTTTGGATTTTTGATAAAAAGAGGCAAACAAAACCAAGCAAAATAAACTAAGCAAAACAAAAACAAAGTAAAGAGAAAGGTTGAGAAGGACTCCCCTTGTGAAGACGTCCTTAGCCTCCCCGAGAACAGCGCGGGAAATAAGGTTGATGGCGTGTTCAACGCCTCGTTGGGAGACCCCAAGAGCAAGGTATGATGAGCACAGCAGCAAGATTTCCCTCAGTAAGAAACCAAGGTTATCTAACCAGTAGGAGGAAGGAAATGACTCAAAGGTTTTGCTAGCAACTTGGAGACCTTCACAACACAAACTCAAGACTTTGCCCCAACGAACAGCGAGGTTGTCAATCTCATTGGTTTGCTGTAACAAAGGATTAACTGTATGGTGTGGAAGCTAATAGTGGTTTGCAACAAGTAAATAGTAACAGTGGAAGATGTATCAATGGTAAAGATTGGACCGGGGTCCATAGTTCACTAGAGGTGTTCTCCTCAGATAAACAAACATGGCATGCTGGGTAAAAAATTAAAGTAGGGCAATTGACAGGACTGGGCAAGGCATAACAATGCAATACTAGACATTCATGATCCTATGAGATTCGATTGGGAAATACAACAAGATACATAGACTGCCATCCAACTGCATCTATGACTAGAATTCCACCTTTGGATTATCATCTGAACCCACTCCAGTATTAAGTTGCAAGCAACAGACAACTTTTTTAAGAAAAGTATGTAAGGTAAACAATCCACTTGTTCCATGAACAAGAGACCGTTGTTTTCTCCCTAGTGGAAACTGTAGGGTTCGTAGCATAGAAAACAAAAAAATTCCTATGATGGGAACAACTATGTACCAAGATCTATCTACTAGATACAAACAACGGGCGGATGTATATCCATAGAGAACATACCCTTGAAGACCGACAAAGCTTAACGAGTTAAACTCGTGGTTGATGTATATGATCTCTTGCCGATCTCAAGATCGAGAGGAAGTCCTTAGCACCGCAACTTAGCGGTGCATCCGTGCTCGCACACACGAACGAGACACCGAGCAACCTCCGCCTCCTCGCTCCAGCGATGCAGCGGAAGCACAACTCTTTCTTTCCGAATAGCCACCGGGAACATGTATCTCGCTAGTCCGAGACCATGGGGGATAAATTCTAGAGGGGGAGAGAGATCCTTCACGAGGAGGTGTGAGTGAGAAGTGAGGAGGGGGTGCTTTTATAGGAGAGGGGGGACCCCAAGAGGGTGGCCGGCGCATTGGGGATGACACCTTGCCCTCCCCTCATTCATGTGGGTGGACACTCCACTCACAAAATCCTTTCAATTCCCTCCACTCAAAATCCCACTCAAAATTGCTATTAAATTTCCACCAGATTTAATGCAAACTCTCATTAAATAAAACTCCTTTTATTTATTCAGAATTTTGTCAATTACTTTAATGACAAACATTCACATATAAACCCTTGCTAGTATTTAATTTCACATGCAAAAACACTTTCTGCAATTTCACCTGAAAACCTGTTTCGGTATCTAGTGAAATAAATTCCTGCGCTTGTTATTCTTTCCGACATGAAACCTTTTCTCCAAAATGGATGTCGGTGTCCCTTAAGTGTGTCACCCTACGGTTCGCGAATAATGCGGACATGATCGAGACGCCTCTCAGATCAATAATCAGAAGCGGGATCTGGAGACCCATACTGACTCCCACACATTCAACGATGACTTTCTTGTGATTGTCGGAACCTTTTATGCTAGTATCTTAATCTCTTTGTTTCGTGATATATTACATGTCCGAGATTCGATCATCGGTATCTCCATACCTATTTTGATCTCGTTACTGACATGCACTCTTTTCTCGTTCCCGTGATATAACATTCTAGTGATCAAATCACTTGCTTGCAAGCTAACCAATGTGATATCACCGAGAGGGCCCAGAGTATATCTATCTGTCATCGGGATGAACAAATTCCACTCTCGATCCATGGGTCTTAACATAACACTTTATTAGTTCTGAACCCTTGTTTATAATCACCCTGTTACGATGTGACGTTTGATATTATCAAGAAACTCTTCCGGTGTTAGTGATTGGCATGATCTCATGGTCTAAGGATTAGGATCACTTCGTAAGTTGTTATAGAAATATAAACACAATGACTTTGATCGTAATGCTATACTTCGGATGAATGTTCATCACACCATTACACTAATGTTGTGACCTTGTTATTAACAACATCCAATGTCTATGATCAGGAAACTTTGATAATCTTGTTAATCAACGAGCTAGTTTATGAGAGAGGCATAACTAGGAATTTTCTGTTTGTTTATTAAACACACTTGTATTAATGTTTCCGTATTAATACAATTATAGCATGCAAAATAAACATCTATCGTATACTTGGAATACACATAATAAACTGTCGCGGGAATGGCCACAGCAGATGCTGCAACTGGCAGCAGTAGTAGAACATGGGGCAAGGGCGGCCAGCCATCTGCGGTGCGAGATGAGGGCGGAGACACAAGGGTTTACCCAGGTTCGCCCCCCGGAGGGTCAAAACCTACTCCTGCTAGATTGTATTATGGAGAGAGTACAAAGGACGAGCTCGATGACTAGGCGGCGAGTCGCTAGGGTGTATGATGGAACGTGTCCTCTATGCGTACCCTAGGGAGGTTTATATAGGCTCACCTTGCTAGGGTTTACAGATTTACAACCGAATTAGTTAAGGATTCGGAGGGTCTTTGTCCTAGTACGACTGGGCCTAGCTATGCTTGTGGGCCTCCAGGTTCCAGTCGCCTGAGTCCACGCCAAGTCTCGATCCAGTCGCCGTCCTGCAGGCCCACTCGCTGGCAGCTTGGGCCAATAGGAAACGTCCCACTAGGCATACCCCGGTAGGCATATCCCCATCAGTAGTCCCCGAGGCCGTCGTTCATTCGTCGCAGGTGTTCATTGGCAGTTGGAGTATGCTGGTCCAATGCGGACACCCAGCCGAATCGGTGATGGACTCCTGAACAAAGGAAAGAACTAGTCACTTTAATCGCAATAACGCTGTCCAGTCAGGTCGCAGCTTGGCAAACGGGTCGGCGGATAATCAAGTCACTGTTATAGTGATCGGGTCAGCGAATTGTCGAGTCGCTGAAGGCAGCGAGTCGAGTGGACGAAGTTGGACCGTCAGCTTGGTCAAACTAGCCGTTGGGTAATCCAACGGTAATATCGGCGTAATTACCGCGTGGTAACGGCTCCTCGAAAATGGCGGGTAACAACTACTATATAAGGAGAGTGACGGGTGAGGGGAAAACGCTTCCCTCATTTCATCCGATCTTGTGCATTCTCGTTCCTCCATTCCGCACGACGACCAGAGCGACCGAGAGCGATTTGCGACCCCCAATCCTCCAGCCAATGGCTCCTCCTGCAGAGTCATGGGGCAGATCCAAGTGCACAAAGGCGCTGCTGAAGTCGTTCGAGGAGGCATGGATCCTCCATGCCGGGAGATGGCGCATCCCCGTGGATGGAGAAGTGATTCCAGATCCGTGCGAGGGGGAATTCATTTTCTTCACCAGCCACCTGGAATGGGGGCTCGGATTCCCCACTTCCCTCTTCTTCCGGCGCTTCTGCGCCTACTACGACATCCAGCCGTCGGACCTGGGTCCGCACAACATCGAGAAGCTCGCCATCTTCGTGGCGTTCTGCGAGTGCTACCTGGGCTGCAGGCCCTACTTTCCTCTATGGCAAGATCTATTTCATGGGAGGATCAGCCGCGAAGAGGCAGGTGGCCCAATGCTAGCCGTGGGCGGCTTGACTTTCCAGCTGAAGTCGAAGGCATCATTCTTCGATCTGATGTTGCCCGCCAAAGCAGTGAACGAGTGGAAGAAGAACTGGTTCTACATCACCGAGTCGACGCCGACCGACGAGGTGGCGCTTCCAAGGTACTCCGCCGACCGGCCCGAGCCGCATCGGCTCCAAGTCACCAAGCTTCCGCTGGACCAGCAGATGGTCATAGACGAGATGCTGCAGACCATCCACAACTTGAAGAAGAAAGGCCTCCAAACAATCAATCTCTACAACTGCTGGCTCGGGCGGCGGATCGTGCCTTTGGCCAGCCGAGCCCACTATATGTACGAGTACTCGGGCAAGGAAGACCCGACGAAGTCCTGTTATGATGAATGGAGACTCAACGATTACACCTTGGCCCTAAAGAAGATCACCCAGGCGGTGTACCTTGACGCAAAGGCCGGGGTCGCACCCTATACCGTGAAGCGCCTGGCTCCAACGGTGAGTGGTTATTTCCCTTGCACTCGCAGTCGTATTTCATGCATTCGCGGTCGTTCTAACGTTATTTATTTGTTGCAGTTATTCCAAGTGGTGGAAGGATGTCTTCCACCCGCAGATGACGAGAACTCGAACTCGTCCGCCAAGAGCGAGTCGTTTCCCGACAAGGGCGATGTCAGCAGTGACGAGGGCGGCGATGGCGATGACGAGGATGATAGCGATGACACCGTGGAAGTTGCTGCCCCCACGGTTCATAAGACTCGTGGGCAACACCAGCGTGAACTCGAGGCCAACGAAAGCCTCTAGGCTCATGATGATGACGACGAGGAGCTCCCCAAACATACCTCACAGCGTGAGGCCACGCCATCAAAGAAGAAGAAGCCGCCTCCACCCAAGAAGAAGATGAAGACGGCCAAGACGGCGTCTCCGCCTCGTTTGGCAAGTAGCTCCGATGCTACCAGCGCAGCCGAAGAACCAGCAGCTTACGCGACTACAGCGACCGGCACGACTGTCGCGGAGGACGAGGCGCCAATGGCTTCACTGCCGCCACCGTTCGCCCCAGTCATCGGGTTGGTGGCCGCTCCAGCCTCAGGGGCCTCGCCGTCGAGAGGAGCTCCCGCAGCGATTGCCACCGAGGCTCCTGCCGCAGCCTCATCCTCGAAGAAACCGTCAGTGTCTTGGGCACAAAGCGTGTTCGAGACGGGCCTCAGTCGGAAACTGGGGCCTGAACTGGAGAAGCCGGCCAGCATCCGCACCAGCCTGCGATTTATTCCGGTCACCAAGTGAGTGTTCCTTGACCTTTCATCCGTTTGTTTGCTTCATGTTTCGATCGGTGAATGTTATTGAAAGAGTTGTTTTGCAGGACCGGAGTTAAGAAGATAGGTTACCCTTCGGTGGCCAAAGTTCCACCAGTCGCCACGGAGGTGCCGGCTGATCCTTCGAAGAAGAGGAAGGGCAACGAGGTCGTTGCTCCCGCGGATGGCACCAAGAGAACAAAGGGTGACGAAATTGTCACGGTATCCGACGAGCCGGCGGCTGCCCCGAGCGAACCCCCAGCCGCAGTGGACGTAGCTCTGAAGGCCGAGGAGGACGCGGGGTCGCAGCATGCAATTCCCATGGTTTCAACCAAGGCGACCGGGCCGCCTTCGAGTGGTGCGGGTGCCGCAGTGGCGACATTCCCTCGCTTCGTGGCGAGGGCCGCCACGACGAGTGCCTCGGTGTCGTCGAGCCAACTCCCTGGGGCCACCGGCATGGAGGTCGAACATCGTCGCGGGCACACTCCACTCGTGCTTGCGTCGGTGGACGCGATGGAGCTTCATGGCATGCTAGGTGCCGCCATCCAGGTATGTCCAGTCCCCGAGGATCTGGCCACTGAATTTCAGTGGTCGGATTCTTACTATTTTTTGATCATCCAGTCCCCGAGTGCCTAGTCGCTGAATTTCAGCGGCTAGGCAAATATGAATTTTTTATTGCTGAAGCTGTGATTGTTGCATAGGGCTTGCAGCGCGAGTCGTCCGAGAGGCTTGCTGCCAAGTGCCGCGTGGATAAGGAGCTTCTCGCTGTCCGGGGTACGAACGAGGAGCTTCGAACGATGGCGGGTGAGTGTTTGTCTTGTTTGGTGCTTGTCGTGAACTTGTTGCGGTGTTGACCGTTTTGTTTCGAAACCAGAGAATAGTGCGGCCATAGTGAAGGAGGCTCGCCAGGGCCTTGTTCCAGCGAGTGAGTTGGCGGCGGCGCAGTCTTCCTTGAGTGTCGCGGAGAAGCGAACCGCCGAACTGGAGCGTGAGCTCAAGGAGGCGAAGGCGGAAGCGAGCTCGGCGGAAGGACGAGCTAAGGCGGCCGTCACATCTGCTACTGAGGAGCGAAAGGTGTCAGACGCACTCGTCGCGAGGTTGCAGAATGACCTCTCGGCTCTTCAGAATTTCATCACGGACCTTTGCCGCCCGCTGATTGGTGAGCTTTCCTTCAGACACTTTCCGATCTTGCGTACAGCATGTTTACTTTAGTGCTTCGCTCACTGTTTGATTTTGCGTTGTAGGCCTGATCACTGAAAACGCCGAAGAGGCGTAGTCATACGATGCGCGACAATGCGTGACCACCCTGGTCGACTCGGCCGCACTGTCAGCGACTTTCCTCCGTGCATATCTTCAGGAAATCTCGCCTACGGAGGTGTTCCCCAGTGACCTCGTCGAGGTATGGCGCTATCTGGAGAAGGCCCCGTCGGTCGTGGAGTTTATGATGCGGTCGGACTTCCGTCGTGGAGCGGCGACTGCGCTGAGCCTCGGGCTCGCGCACTTTCCCGACGATTTCGACCTCGACGACTTCACGAGTGGGTACCCCTCGTCGACGGGCTCGGTCGAGATTGCCGAGGTGTTGAAGCTGACGGCACCGACCGCGTTTGGGCAACGGGCGACCTTATTCCCTACCAGGAAACAGTCGTCGCCCCCAATGAACCTAAGCCGAAGCACCGCGACTTCAAGGTGGAGTAGCCATTTCGTGCGGCGATGGCGGGCGAGCTCACGACGTACCCCGTCGAATCCCTGGGTTCCATTTATCCGGAACCGCAGGGATGGTGGCGCGTCCTCTTCAAAGCCTGCGGAATAGATTGTGTTGCCATTCGGTGTTAGTGTAAGACAATCATGTAACTCTCCTTGTTATGAGAAACAATTATTGCTGCTATGAAGGAATGCACGAGTTATTTTGTCATTGAATTTGTGATTTGAGTGTTGGTTGTATGAGTCCCCGAGCGCGTCCGCCCTTTTTATGTGGTTAACCTCGTTTTTGTATGTTGTGTGAACTGTTAGTGAGTGAGGGTCGACTCGCCATGGCTCGGGAAGCCAGTCGCATGGCGACTCCTAGGAGTGCTCTTTACTTGGCCGTTTTCCCGAGCGCGAACGGGGTCGGGTCGCCGAGTCCTCGAGCGTGGTACTTGGCCGTTCTAGTCGCATGCCCAAGGTAGGTGAGGACTGAGCGTGTTATGTTAAGCGCGTCGCCTCGCCTGATCCGCAAGATCAGTCGCATGGCGAATCCTGGGCGCGCTCTCTTACTTGGCGTTTTCCCCTAGCCGCTCTTCTTTAGGATGGTGTCAGTCCCCGAGCATGGTACTTTTCCGTTCGAGTCGCTGCGCCGAGGATATGGAGGACTAGGTCGCTGTGGGAAGCGAGTGCAGTCGTCTTGGCTCGGGGAGCAAGTTGAGCTAGGCGACTCCAATGGGGCTCCGGGTTAGCTTTTTTCGTGGACGGTATGAGGCCTGAATTTTTCCAGTGCCCTCGTACTTTCTTAACGTGCATCGCGGTACCAAAGGTTGACTTCTGCGAATAGCGTAACGCTGTTATTACGAGTGCGAGTGGCACAAGGCATGGAGAGTAGACGCAATTTGCGCGAATGGATCTGTTTTATTTCATAGCGGGTAGGGGTTACATGTCTAGGGTTCTATGTGTAGAACTTCCGTAGGAGGTTTACATTCCATGGCCGCTTGAGGTCGAGTTTTCCGTCGCCTCGGACGTCGGTGAGGTAGTAGGCGTCGTTTCCCAGGACTCGCCCGATAGCGAATGGTCCCTCCCAGGGAGGAGAGAGCTTGTGCATGCCTTTCTTGTCCTGGATTAGGTGCAGTACCAGGTCGCCTTCCTGGAAGGTGCGGGTCCGTACTCGCCGGCTGTGGTAGCGGTGGAGCCCTTTCTGGTAGATGGCGGTGCGGGACCGAGATAGATCGCGCGCTTCGTCGAGCTGGTCGACTCCATCCTGGCGTGTGAGCTCGTTGTCAGCCTCCGTGTAGTTGACCACCCGTGGCGAGTCGTGCTCGAGGTCGGTTGGCATGACGACCTCGGCACCGTACACCATGAATAAGGGGCTGAACCCTATCGACCTATTGACGGAGGTGCAGATGCCCCAGATGACCGAGGGGAGTTCTTCGACCCAGCACCCGGCGCTGCGCTCGAGTGGGACTTGTAGCCGTGGCTTTAGGCAATGGAGGATGCTCTGGTTGGCGCGTTCCGCCTGTCCGTTGGAATCCGGGTGGGCGACTGAGGCGAGGTCGAGTCAGATGTTGTGCTCCTCGTAGAACTCGGCCATTGCTCCCTTGGCGAAGTTGGTGCCGTTGTCCGTGATGATGCTGTTTGGGAACCTGTAGCGATAGGTGAGCTCGCGTAGGAATTTTGTAGCGGTCTTCCCGTCGCACTTGCGGACTGGCTTGGCCTCCACCCATTTTGTGAATTTGTCGACTGCGACTAGGAGGTGGGTGAAGCCGGAGGGGGCCTTCTTGAAGGGTCCTACCATATCCATGCCCCATATGGCGAACGACCAGGTGATCGGTATTGTCTTGAGAGCCGAGCTTGGTACGTGGGTCTGGTTGGCGTACTTCTGGCACCCGATGCACCGTTGGACGATGTCGACCGTGTCGGCGTGTGCGGTGAGCCAGTAGAAGCTGTGTCGCATGGCCTTGGCGACCAAGGAGCAGGCGCCGGTGTGATGGCCGCAGTCGCCGGAGTGTATGTCCTGGAGGATCTTGCGTCCTTCAGCGGGTTGGACGCAGCGTTGGAACACGCCGGTCACGCTGCGCTTGTGGAGCTCGGCGTTGATGATGATGAAGGATTTGTAGCGGCGTGCTATCGTCCAGGCCTCCGTTTCGTCTGCGGGTAGGGTGCCTCCCTCCAGGTAAGCGACGTATGGCGCGGTCCACTCGCTTGGCTCGGCGATTAGTGCGACCAGGGCTGAGCCTGGTTGCAGCGGGATTCCGATGTCGATCTCCCTTGGGGGAGAGACGGAGGGCTTGGTGATGGTGTCTAGGAAGATGCCGGCGGGCGGTGCAAGTCGAGCCGAGCCGATGCGAGAGAGTGCGTCGACCTCCTCGTTCTTCCGCCTGTCGATCCACTCGATGGAGTAGCCTGCGAAGTGGCCTCCCATCTAGTCCACTGCTTGACGGTATGCCGCCATGGTGGGGGAGACTGCATCGCAGGTGTCGGCGACTTGCCCGGCGATGAGGTCGGAGTCTCCGTAGCAGCGCAGGTGATTGATGTTCATCTCCTTGGCTGCCCGCATGCCGTGGAGTAGCGCCTCGTACTCGGCAATGTTGTTGGTGTAGGGGGTGAAGTCGAGGTAGAGGACATAGCTTAGCTTATCGCCTTTCGGAGATGTTAGTATGCTCCCCGCTCCTGTGCCATCTGCGTTCTTGGAGCCGTCGAAGTGTATGTTCCAGTAATGGAGGTACGGCAGCTTCTCTGGCTGTTGGGCCTCCTCCCAGTCGGCGAGCAAGTCTGCGAGAGCCTGCGATTTGACGGCTTTGCGCGGCTCGTACCTGATGTTGTGGACGCCAATCTCGACGGACCACTTGGCGACTCGCCCGGTCGCCTCGCGGTTGTGGATGATGTCCTGCAACGGTGCTGAAGAGACGACCATTATTGGGTGCTCCTGGAAGTAGTGCGGCAGTCGCCGCTGTGCTCTGAAGACCGTAAATACCAATTTCTGGTACTGCGGGTAGCGCTGGCGCGACTCAGTGAGGACTTCGCTGATGTAGTATACAGGTCGCTGCACTGGGCGCTCCTTGCCTTCCTCTGGTCATTCGACGACCATGACGGCGCTGACGACCCGCTCGGAAGCCGCGACGTAGACCAGCATGGGCTCCTTGTCGACAGGGGCGGCGAGTAGCGGTGCTGCGAGTAACACCTGCTTGAGAGCGTGGAGCGCGTCATATGCCTCCTTGTCCCACTGAAGGTGGGGTTCTTGCGCATTAGGCGGTAGAGGGGCATCGCCTTCTCTCCTAGCCGGGGGATGAAGCGACTGAGAGCCGCGACTCGCCCGGCCAACTTCTGGACATCGCGCAGGAACTCGGGTCTGCCGAGCTGGGCGATCGTGTTGAACTTGGCGGGGTTTGCCTCGATCCCGCGCTTGGAGACGACGTATCCCAGAAGCTGTCCGGTAGGAACACCGAAGGTGCACTTTCCTGGGTTTAACTTTATCTTGTACCTCCGCATGTTGGCGAAGGTTTCCGCCAGGTCGGCGAGTGGATTTTACCACCACGTCATTGATGTAGACGTGGATGTTGCGGCCAATTTGGCTCACAAGGCACTCCTGCATGCACCTCTGGTAGGTCGCCCCAGCGTTCTTGAGGCCGAAGGTCATGGCGGTGTAGCAGAAGGCTCCGAATGGCGTGATGAACGTCATCTTCTCTTCGTCCTCGACTGTCATTTTGATCTAGTTGTAACCAGAGTAGGCATCAAGGAATCATAGCGACTCTGAACCCGCGGTTGAGTCGATGATTTGGTCGATCCGCGGGAGGACGAACTTCTCCTTGGGGCAGGTGCTGTTGAGGTTTGTGTAGTCAATACACATTCTCCAGGTCCCGTTTTTCTTCTCGACCAGGACTGGGTTTGCCAGCCACTTGGAGTA
This sequence comes from Avena longiglumis, assembly GCA_030063025.1. Lineage (NCBI taxonomy): Eukaryota > Viridiplantae > Streptophyta > Magnoliopsida > Poales > Poaceae > Avena > Avena longiglumis. Next base: position 518,195,972 of record CP125974.1, on the reverse strand, counting down.
TTTGATTGGCCGAATGAAGCCTGTAGCGAGTAGACACTGCACCTCCTCGGTGATTGCTCGGCGGCGCTCTTCATTGAAGGGCCGGAGCGACTGCTTGGCGGGTCGCGCTTTGGGGTCGGCGTTGACTTTGTGCTCAGCGAGATCCCTCGGGACACCAGGCATGTCGGATGGCTTCCATGCGAAGATATCTCGATTCTCACGTAGGAACCCGATGAGCGCGCCTTCCTATGCTGGGCTCATGCCCGTCCCGATCGTCACCGTCTGGCTGGGGTCGCTGGGGACCAGCTCGACGGTGCGGGTGTGTGTCGTTGCTTCGAAGGCGGCGGAGCCGCCACCCTCCAAGTTGGGTTTCTTGAGTATGGTGGGGTCGTCGTTGTTGATCCCGCTCTCATAATTGGCGAGCTCCTCTACGTGATTGGCTTCTGCCGCTATGACGGCATCGGCGAGCTCGACGCCTTTGGCCTCACACTCTGCGGCCATGTCGGGGTCGCCATGGACAGTGATGATGCCACACGGCCCGGGGAGCTTCATCGCATTGTATGCGTAGTGGGGCACTGCCATGAATTTGGCGAACGCCTGGCGCCCCACGACGCAGTGGTAGGGGCTGTTGAACAGTACCGGCTCGAAAACGATCCGCTCGGTGCAGAAGTTTGCCGGTGTGCCGAAGGTGACTGGCAGCGTCACCTTGCCGATCGGGTATGCCTTCTGACCGGGGACGATGTCGTGAAAGGTGGTGTAGGTCATCTCGACCATCGACTGCGGGAGCCGCAGTTGCCTGAACGTGTCCAGGTACAGAATGTTGATGGAGCTGCCGCCGTCCATCAGCGTCTTGGGGAGCCAGTAGTCCCCCACCTTGGGCTTGACCACCAAGGCGACTCGGCCCGGATATTCGATCCGTGGCGAGTGGTCCTCGCGGCTCCAGGTGATTGGTTGCTCGGAACAGCTAAGGAACTGGGGGACGTCGATCTGGGACACCGCGTTGACGGTGACGGCGCAGGCGACGACCTTCTTCTCGCGCTTCGTGTTGAAGCCTGTGAAGGTGTGGAGCGAGCCGACGACGCTGCCGAATTTTCCGCCGTTTGGCGGGTGGTTGTCGGGGTCTTCCCATGCGCGCCGTGCCTTATCGATCTCCTTTAGGGAGTGGCAGTCGATGGTCGTGTGCGTCGCGGGCTTCCCTGCCCCTGCTGTGAAACGCACAGGGTTGGTTGAGGAGAGCCGTGGGGCCGAACCTCGGATTCGCCTTGTAGTTTCCGCCATCGCGGCGCTGGCCTCCGTCACAGCGGAAGCTCTTGGGTTTGCGCGGCGCGTATCCAGTGTTGGCGACGAAGTCGACTCGCCCATCACCGCGACGCTTGCCGGTGAGGCGAGTGTTGCTGTAGCGTAGCTCGGGTTGCCTCCCATTGTCGTGGCCGCTCGTGCGGCAATTCCCTCTCGACTCGTCGTCGGTTTCTTGGTTTGGATCTTCCTCCATGTACCGCTTGGCGATCTCAAGGAGGTCCGGTATGTTGTCGAGTGTTTTGTACACCCGCTTGAGTTTGTAGCGGCACGAGGTCTTGAAGTAGTGGATCGCGGTGTCCGGGTGGATTCCGGCCGCGTTGTACCACAGATCTTGCCACCTTTGGACCCAGCTGCGGGTCGACTCACGGGGTCCCTGGACGCATCGCTCCAGGTCCTCGATTGTGGTGGCACGGGTGTAGGAGCCCTCGAAGTTCCTGACGAAGGCATCGCGCATTTCCTCCCAAGAGTCGATGTTGTCTGCGGGGAGGGTGTTGATCCATTGTCGGCACGCTCCCTCCATCATCAGGGGGAGGTAGCGAGCGGCGAGCAGGTCGGTGTGGCCGGCGATTCCCATCGCCATGAGGTAGGTTTCTAGCAACACAGACGGGTCATACGAGGGGTCGTACTTCTCGATCTCCTTCGGTGCCTTGAAGTTCGCCGGGTATCGCTCGTCTCGGATCATTTGTCCGAAGCACTGGGGTCCGACTCGGCTCAGCGAACCCCTTGGTTCACCAACGCGGAGGTTGGTGAGGGTATGCCTCAGGTCATTAGGCTGGCGTGCATGCCATCTCTGGTTGTTGATGATGTGGGTGCGCGCGTCGACTGGCTGCCCGTTGGTGGCGACAAGGTTGTTCGCCGGCCGCGGGTCGTTGGTGGAGAGCTCCGCGTGTGCGGGTCGATGTTGAAGCTGCAGGGGCTCGGGTGGTGGGCAGTTAAGGGTGTTTGCCACCACTGGGCGGCCGCTCGAGACCACCCTGCTGCCTGACAAACGCGAGTACATGCGTCCCTGAGAGTCGGTGCCCGTGTTTTGTTGCTCGACTGTGTTGGCGAGTAGATCCTTGGCATACTGAATCTACAGGGCGCCTTCCCCGGTCACGGTGATGTTGTCGACCGCGGCTCGGCTGGCGACGACGTTGTCCATCGGTGTGGAGAACAGCAGGAGGCTGTTGGCGTCCCGCTCCCGCGAGGGGACCAGGATCCTCAGATGATCCCGGGGGGCCTTGCGGCCGAGTGGTGTCGGTGGGGCGCCGTTAGCCGTCGCGCCTGGCGGTGGCCGGGAACTACCTCCTGGCGGCGCGTTCTCGCAGATCGCGCGCTCGGCTATGCGAGCCGGGTCATTTTCATCGTTGAAGTTCAGGGTGCGGCCTTGAACGGTGGGGTTTAGGCGCGACCTGATGCGAAGTTGGTGGTAGTGCGAAATCTCTTGCGCCGTCACCTGCTCGAGGCGAAATTTTTCGCGCTCGGCTTGTTCTTTGTGGATTGCCTCCTCCAGCCGTAGGCGGATTTCCTCGACCTCCATTGCCGTTGCGTTCGGTGGGATCGGCGTGGAGAAGGGGTCTTGTGGGGGTCGGTGCCAGTCGCCATGTAGTTCGCGACGTGGCGACCGGTCCCACCACGGAGGTCGGCGGAGTTCTCCGACCCAGAGTCGAAGTCGAAGATCCCAAGGATGGAGGGGTCCTCGAAGTCCCCCACATTGGAGATCTGGGTGATGGAGCCCGCGGGCTATGCGACAATGATGGATCCGGCAGCCGATGCCGGGGTCGCCGAGTCGGCGTCATCGTTGAGGGCCGCGTCGTCCACGATCATGGCGGTTTTGTCCATGTTGCTGTGGGCCGAGTCATACTCGGAGGCGAGGCGGTGGATCGTGTGGACCTGGCTCTCAGAGAGCTGGTCGAGTGGCGGTGACTCGCGGATGCGAGCCAAGTCCTCCGAGATGATGACGTCAGTGAAGCCGACGAAGAGGTTGATCGTGCCAACCGACATGATCACGCTGTGCGTGATGGGGCGTGCCGCCAGGACGTAGCTTGCTCGGCAAGATCTGAAGGATCTCGCCGATCGCAATCATGCGGCCGGTGGTGATCGTCTCGTTGATGGGCAGATTGGATCTCGCCGCAGAACACCGGCCTGACCGGCTAGGCCCCACTGTGGGCGCCACTATGGTGGGAATGGCCACGGCAGATGCTGCAATCGGCAGCGAGTAGTAGAACATGGGGCAAGGGAGGCCATCCATCTGCGGTGCGAGATGAGGGCGGAGACACAAGGGTTTACCCAGGTTCGGGCCCCCGGAGGGTAAAGACCTACTCCTGCTAGAAAGTATTATGGAGAGAGTACAAAGGACGAGCTCGATGACTAGGCGGCGAGTCGCTAGGGTGTATGATGGAATGTGTCCTCTATGCGTACCCTAGGGAGATTTATATAGGCTCACCTCGCTAGGGTTTACAGATTTACAACTGAATTAGTTAAGGATTCGGAAGGTCTTTGACCTAGTCCGACTGGTCCTAGCTATGCTTCTGGGCCTCCAGTTTCCAGTCGCTTGAGTCCACGCCAAGTCTCGATCCAGTCGCCATCCTGCAGGCCTACTCGCTGGTAGCTTGGGCCAATAGGAAACGTCCCGCTGGCCATACCCCGGTAGGCATATCCCCATCATAAACACTTTATTATTGCCTCTCAAGGCATATTCCCTCCAGTCTCCCACTTGCACTAGAGACAATAATCTAGTTACATAGTGATGTATCTAATACCCGTGGAGTTCTGGTGTTGATCATGTTTTGCTCTAGGGAGAGTTTTAGTCAACGGATCTGCTACATTGAGATCCATGTGTACTTTACAAATATTTATATGTCCATCCTTGACATGCTCGCGGATGGAGCGAAACCAGCGCTTAATATGCTTGGAATTCTTGTGAGACCTTTGTTCTTGGGCATTGGCAATGGCACCATTGTTGTCACAATAGATCACCATTGGGTCAAACGCGCTCGCAACCACACCTAGTTCGGATATGAACTCCTTCATCCAAACCGCTTCCTGAGCCGCTTCCGAAGCAGCAACATATTCGTCCTCCGTTGTTGATCCCGCCACCACAGGTTGCTTGGAGCTCCTCCATCTAACCGCTCCACCATTCATGAGAAATACATATCCGGATTGAGACTTAGAGTCATCCGGATCGGTGTCAAAGCTAGCATCGACATAACACTTAGCGACAAGCTCTTCTGCACCTCTGTACACAACAAACATATCCTTTGTTCTTCACAAGTACTTAAGGATATTCTTGACCTCTATCCAGTGTTCCGAACCTGCATACGATTGGTACCTACTAGTCAAACTAATAGCATGTGCCACATCCGGTCTTGTACATAGCATGGTGTACATTATAGAGCCTATGGTTAAAGCATAGGGGACTTTGTCCATTATCTCTCTTTCTTCCGCCGTATCCGGACTTTGAGTCTTACTCAATGTCTTGCCTTGCAACATAGGTAAGAACCCCTTCTTACTTACGTCCATTTGAAACTTCTTTAAAATCTTATCAAGGTATGTACTTTGCGATAGCCCTATTAAGCGCCTAGATCTATCTCTATAGATCTTTATGCCTAATATGTATGACGCTTCACCTAGGTCCTTCATTGAAAATTTGCTGATTAGATAACTTTTAACACTGTTTAAAAGATCTATATCATTTCCGATCAACAATATGTCATCCACATATAATATCAGAAATGCCACATTGCTCCCACTCACTTTCTTGTAAATACAAGCCTCTCCATACGTTTGGACAAATCCAAACTCTTTGATCACCTCATCAAAGTAGAGATTCCAACTTCGTGATGCTTGCTTCAGTCCATAGATGGATCGCTGAAGCTTGCACACCTTGTTAGCATCCTTAGGATCGACAAAACCCTTTGGTTGTATCATATACAACTCTTCTTCAATATTGCCATTGAGGAACGCGGTTTTGACATCCATCTGCCATATCTCATAATCGAAATATGTAGAAATTGCTAACATAATCCTAACTGATTTTATCATAGCTATGGGAGAGAATGTCTCATCGTAGTCAACTCCTTGAATTTGTCGAAACCCCTTTGCGACCAGTCGAGCTTTATAGACGGTCACATTACCATCAGCATCAGTTTTCCTTTTGAAAATCCATTTATTCTCCATGGCCTTTCGGTCATGAGGTAAGTCCACCAAGTTCCAAACTTGATTTTCATACATGGATTCCTTCTCGGATTTCATGGCTTCTAACCATTTGTTGGAATCCGGGCTCATCATCGCTTCTTCATACGTCGCAGGGTCTTCAATTTCATCAACCATGAAATTCATAACAGGGTTTCCGTACAGCTCGGGATCTGCACGCGTCCTGCTAGACCTGCGAGGTTCGGTAGTACTCTCTTTCGGAGTTTCATGATCATTATCATTAGTTCCTTCTTCAACTGGTGAAGCCAACTCGGAACAACTTCCGGCGCTGCGCTACTCGCCATACTTTGAAGAGAAGGTTCAATAACCTCTTCGAGTTCTACCTTCTGACTACTCACACCTTTCGCAAGAAACTCTTTCTCTAGAAAGGATCCATTCTTGGCAACAAAAACCTTGCCCTCGGATCGGTGATAGAAGGAATACCCAATAGTTTCCTTAGGTTCGAGTTTATCCGATTGAAGTTTCTTCACATAAACATCGCATCCCCAAACTTTAAGAAATGACAGCTTAGGTTTGTTTCCAAACCATAATTTATACGGTGTCTTTTCAACGGATTTAGATGGTGCCCGATTTAAAGTGAATGCAGCAATTTCTAATGCATAACCCCAAAATGACAACGGCAAGTCCGTCAGAGACATCATAGATCGAACCATATCCAATAAAGTACGATTACGACATTCTTACACACCATTACGCTGTGGTGTTCCGGCAGGTGTGAGTTGTGAAACAATTCCACAATCTTTCATATGAGTGCTAAACTCGTACCTTAGATACTCTCCTCCACGGTCGGACCGTAGAAATTTGATCTTTCTATTACGATGATTTTCCACTTCACTCTAAAATTGCTTGAACTTTTCAAAGGTTTCAGACTTGTGTTTCATCAAGTAGATATAACCGTATCTACTCAAATCATCCGTGAAAGTAACAAAATAACGATATCCACCTCGGGCCGACACACTCATTGCACCACATACATCAGAATGTATGATTTCCAATAAATCTGTCGCCCGTTCCATTTAACCGGAAAACGGCGTTCTACTCATCTTGCCCATAAGGCATGGCTCACATGTATAAAATGATTCAAAATCAAGTGATTCCAAAAGTCCATCTGAATGGAGCTTATTCATGCGTTTAACGCCTATATGACCTAGACGGCAGTGCCACATATATGCGGATATATCATCATTAAGTTTAATCCTTTTAGCATCAACATTATGAATATGTGTAACACTATTATTGAGATCCAACAGAAATAAACCATTCATCATCGGTGCATGACCATAAAAGATTTCATTCATATAAATAGAACAACCATTGTTCTCGGATTTAAATGAATAACCACTTCGCATCAAACACGATCCAGATACAATGTTCATGCTTAGTGCAGGCACCAGATAACAATTATTCAAGTTTATTACTGATCTCGACGGTAAGTGGAGAGGTAGCGTTCTGACGGCGATCACATCAACACTTAATCCATTGCCGACACGCATCTTGACCTCACCCCTTGCTAGTGGTCGCTTGTTCCGCAGCCCCTGATTCAAGTTACAAATATTAGCAACTGAACCGGTATCAAATACCCAGTGGCTACTTCAAGCACTAGTCAAGTACACATCAATAACATGTATATCATATATACCTTTGTTTGCCTTGTCAGCCTTCTTGTCTGCCAAATACTTGGGGCAGTTGCGCTTCCAGTGGCCATTCCCCTTACAATAGTAGCACTCGGTATCAGACTTAGGGCCAACTCGGGGTTTCTTTTCAGGCACGGCAACTGACTTGCCGCCCTTACTTCCCTTCCGTTTACCCTTCTTGTCTTTCTTGAAACTAGTGTTCTTATTGATCATCAACACTTGATGTTCCTTCTTGATCTCCACTTCTGCAGTTTTAAGCATTGAAAGAAGCTCGGGGAGAGACTTCTTCATGCCTGGCATATTATAGTTCATCATGAAGCTCTTATAGCTAGGTGGCAGAGACTGTAGAACACGATGGATGCCTAAGTCAATAGGAATCGATATTCCCAAGGACACAAGCTTATCGGCGTAACCCGACATCTTGAGTACATGCTCACTTACGGAGCTGTCCTCTTCCATCATGCAGCTAAAGAACTTTTCTGAAGCATTGTAGCTCTCTACAGCGGAATGTGTGTCGAAAATCATTTTCAACTCACCCATTGTATCAAATGCATTGCGTTTTCGAAACGCTTTCGAAGTTTTGGCTCTAGCCCATACAATATGCCGCAATGAACTAAGTTGTCGTCCTCCTGACGAGTCTGATAGACATTCTTCTCCTCGTCAGGGGCATCATCGAAAGGTGGGGGGCCTAGCGGAGCCTCTAGCACATATTGCTTTTGTGTAGCAGAGAGGAGAATCCTCAAATTCATGGCCCATTCGGTAAAGTTTCTACCGTTCGTTGCAAGTTTCTCTTTCTCCATGAACACATTGAAATTAAAAGCAGGTGGTGCCATCTACAACAGAATTTGTAAAGTTTAGACTAAGTTTATGATAGATTGAGTTCAACTAATCCACATTAAGAATTAACTCCCACTCAAAAACGACATCCCTCATGCCTTTTTGGTGATTACATGAACCAAATCCACTACACCAAGTCCGATCATCATGTGAGTCGGTGTAACTTCAAAGGTGAGCATCAAATGGGAATCATATCTACTATATGACTCATGCTTAACCTTTCGATCCGTGTTCCGAGGCCATGTCTGTACATGCTAGGCTCGCCAAGTAATAACCTTAGTATTCGCGTGTGTAACTGTCTTACACCCGAAATATGGTCGTGGATCCAAGAACACCCGATCATCATGATGTCTTGGAGCAACGAAAACATAATCGGTGCATACTAAAGGAAGAACACATTCTTATCTTGATATTTAAATGAGGGATCATCTTATTATTCTAATAAAACTCCAAACACGCAATATAAGATGCTATCAAACATCATGTGTTTATAAGTGAAATGATATGGTTCCCGCATATGATCTCTATCATGTGCACTGTGGTATGATCACTATCATACCTATATGTGTAAGGCCAAGGTCTATGGAACTTACACGTTATGTGTGTTGTAAGAGTATCATCTCATACTTATACTTACAACATCACCATATCATAACACTAGCCCAGCAACAATCTAAACTAGACGCCTCTAATTTATCCATTGCAAGTTTTACGTGGCTTAGGGCTTTCGAAGATAGAACCGTTCATACCTACAAACATGAACCACAACGAGGATAAACAATTATTGACAACTCGTTGCAAATTAGATATTGACTATAGTAGGAGAGACAGACACGAGATAGCCACTTATGCAAACTAGTTGCATGTCAAGCGTGGAACAGGTCTTATGTGCGAGGACATGTAAAGTTTGTCCGGGCCGCTTCATCCCACTATGCCACCAATATCCAAAATATAACTAAGAATCAATAACATGATCATCATCGCCCACATACTCATATATGTACTCCACGTGTAAAGCATCTACACATAGATCTGGCTCTGATACCACTGTAGGGTTCGCAGCATAGAAAACAAAACATTTCCTACGATGGGAACAACTATGTACCAAGATCTATCTACTAGATACAAACAACGGGTGGATGTATTTCCATAGAGAACATACCCTTGAAGACCGACAAAGCTTAACGAGTTAAACTCGTGGTTGATGTAGACGATCTCTTGCCGATCTCAAGATTGAGAGGAAGTCCTTAGCACCGCAACTTAGCGGCGCATCCGTGCTCGCACACACGTTCGAGACACCGAGCAACCTCTGCCTCCTTGCTCCAGCGATGCAGCGGAAGCACAACTCTTTCTTGCCGAATAGCCACCGGGAACATGTATCTCACTAGTCCAAGACCATGGGGGATAAATTCTAGAGGGGGAGAGAGATCCTTCACGAGGAGGTGTGAGTGAGAAGTTAGGAGGGGTGCCTTTTATAGAAGAGGGGGGAACCCCAACGGGGTGTCGGACGCATGGGGGCTGCCCCCTTGCCCTCCCCTCATTCATGTGGGTGGACACTCCACTCACAAAATCCTTTCAATTCCCTCCACTCAAAAACCCACTAAAAATTGCTATTAAATTCCCACCAAATTTAATGCAAACTATCATTAAATAAAACTCCTTTTATTTATTCAGAATTTTGTCAATTACTCTAATGACAAACATTCACATATAACCCCTTGCTAGTATTTAATTTCACATGCAAAAACACTTTCTGCAATTTCACCCGAAAACCTGTTTCGGTATCTAGTGAAATAAATTCCTGCGCTTGTTATTCTTTCCGACATGAAACCTTTGATCCAAAATGGATGTCGGTGTCCCTTAAGTGTGCCACCCTACGGTTCGCGAATAATGCGGACATGATCGAGACCCCTCTCAGATCAATAATTAGAAGTGGGATCTAGAGACCCATACTGACTCCCACACATTCAACGATGACTTTCTTGTGATCGTTGGAACCTTTTACGCTAGTATCTTAATCCCTTTGTTTTGCGATATATTACATGTCCCAGATTCGATTATCGGTATCTCCATACCTAGTTTTATATCTTTACTGACATGCACTCTTTTCTCGTTCCCGTGATATAACATTCTAGTGATCAAATCACTTGCTTGCAAGCTAACCAATGTGATATCACCGAGAGGGCCCAGAGTATATCTATCCGTCATCGGGATGAACAAATTCCACTCTCGATCCATGGCCCTCAACATAACATTTCATTAGTTCTGATCCCATCTTTATAATCACCCTGTTACGGTGTGACATTTGATGTTATCAAGAAACTCTTCCGGTGTTAGTGATTGACATGATCTCATGGTCTAAGGATTAGGATCACTTCGTCAGTTGTTATAGCAATATAAACTCAATGACTTTGATCATAATGCTATACTTCGGATGAATGTTCATCACACCATTACACTAATGTTGTGACCTCGTTATTAACAACAGCCAATGTCTATGATCAGGCAACTTTGATCATCTTGTTAATCAACGAGCTAGTTTATGAGAGAGGCATAACTAGGAATTTTCTGTTTGTTTATTGAACACACATGTATTAATGTTTCCATATTAATACAATTATAGCATGCAAAATAAACATCTATCATATACTTGGAATACACATAATAAACACTTTATTATTGCCTCTCAGGGCATATTACCTTCAGAAACAGCACATCTACAACCTTAGAGATTTCTGTCACTTCCCTTAGATTAAATAGAGGCATGAACCCACTATCGAGCATAAATACCCCGTCTTGGAGTCACTAGAAACTATTTGGCCAAGATAGCTACTAACAACGGAGAGCATGCAAGATCACAAACAACATAGACATGATAGAATCAATAAGACAAAACCATTAATCAATCTGACATAGTAATATCAATATCCATCGGATCCCTGCAAACACAACATGCATGATTACAAATAGATGAGATCTTGATCATGAACGGAGCTCACAAGATCTAGACATCAAAGAAAAAATGAGGAGATACAACCATCTAGCTACTACATAGACCCATTGTCCAAGGTGGAACTACTCATGCTTCATAACAAGGCTGGCATGATGAAGAAGAAGGCCTCCGGGATGATCTCCCCTCCGGCAGGGTTCTGGGAAGAGCTTCAGATCCCCCGATCTAGGTACGATGGTGGCGGAGGCTAAAGAAGTTTTAGTGAAATATTGATCGGGTACTTAGGGTTTAGGCATCGGGGGCTTCTTATAGGCGAAGAGGCGAGGCAGGGGCGGCCAGGGGGCCCACACCCTGCCCAGGCGCGGCCTAGGGTGGGCCCGCGCCTAGGGTTGTGGCCTCCCTGTGGATCCCCTCCGTCTCTACTCTGTACTCCGTGTTCTCCTCGGTGAAATATTGACTTTGGCTTTTGTCCCGTCCAATTCCGAGAATATTGATTTTCTGCCTTTCTGGAACCAAAAACAGAAGAAAACAGGCAACTGGTACTGTGGCATCTTGTTAATAAGTTAGTACAAGAAAACATATAAAAACACCTCAATGTGTAGAAAAATCAAAACAAAGAAGATACTAAACAAGCATGGAACATAAAAAATTATAGATACGTTTCCGACGTATCAGACACCTGAAAATTTCCTTCTTACAAAACTTCACACAATCTTCATTAGCAACATTAGTGCATTCAAAAGTAATAGACCTTTGGGTTTAGTTTCAAAACAGAAAAACTTTCATTAAAAAGACAAGCTACTGTAGTAATTCCCTTTAAAAGGGTCAATTTACCAAAGATAACTCAAAAAAGAAATCGATAGGAGACAAATGCAAATAATGGCAGAAATCTGTCAAAACAGACCAGCGGGTAAAAACTGATTTTTTTGAAGACCTTATGTTGCTCAAATCAAAAAGTGTTGAACCAACGAAAGTTACCTAACAACCTGGGGGATTTATTCAGAAAATTACAGCTCAATCCGACGTATAGAGATTTGTCATGAATTTTTACAGTGAAGCACAAAAACCTGTTTCGGGACAACAACTTCCTCAAATCTTACTTCCCTCTCATTAGAGGTTATTCTTGGCACAAAAACCAAATAAAAAGGATAAGGAGAGGTTATTACAGAAGTAATAACTTCCAAGACTCAAGAAAACTTTTTGGTTATCTCCCAAGAAGTACTTTTCTTTAACGCCTTTAAGTTAGGCATAAGAAGCAAGAATCAAGTATTTTCAAATGAAGAAGCATTAACATCAAATTTTTCTTTAAAAGGAGGAGAAAAAGGTAACTTATCTCTCCTCATAGGGAAGTGTTCAATACCTTTCTTGAATGGGAATTGATATTTAATGGTGCCTTCTTTCATATCAATGATGGCACCAACAGTTCTAAGAAAAGGTCTTCCCAAAGTGATAGGACAAGAAGCATTGCATTAAACATCAAAAACATAGAAATCAACAGGGAAATAGGCATTGTTAACCATAATAAGAACATCATTAACACTCCCCATGAGTTTGTTCTTAGCATTATCATCAAGTGGGACATCCAAATAGCAATCTTCCAAAGGTGGCAAATCAAGCATTTCATAAATCTTTCTAGGCATAATAGAGACAGTAGAACCAAGGTCACATGAAGCTTTGAGATCAAAGCCATTCACTTTCATATTAATGATGGGTTCCCAACTATCTTCTACTTTCCTAAGAATAGAAGCTTTGTGTTTCAATTTTTCTTCCTTAATTTTAATGAGAGCATCTGTGATGTGTTTTGTAAAAGCCATATTCATAGCACTAGCATTAGGACTTCTAGCAAGCTTGGTAGGAACATAATCACTTTAGAGATATTGCAACCATCAAGATAAAAATAAAACTTAGCATCACATGTAGTAGACTTATTGGGTTTAGGCATTGTTGTAGGAGGAATGGGGACTTCTTGTGGTTTGCTAGCATCCATATTAGCATGCAATTTAGCTAACAGTCTAACATTTTCATCAATAGTAACTTGTATGGCATGAGTAGCAGCAAAGGTACTTTCCAAGGTTTCAGGTTTAGTAGCCATCTTATTAATCAAAGAGGATTGTGCTTCAAATAAAGATGAAATATTTTTCTCAACATTCAAAAGATTTTCCTCCACAGTCTTGTTGAAAGTAGTTTGTTTACTAATAAAGTCTTTAAGCATTACTTCAAGTTCAGAGGGATCACTTCTAGTATTATTGTAGGAATTTCCATAAGTGTTACCATTATTGGGAGGATAAGGCCTATAATTATTATTACCAAAATTCTTCCTATAGGCATTGTTGTTGAAATTATTATTTCTAATGAAGTTCACATCAACTTGCTCTTCTTGAGCAACCAAAGAGGCTAACGGAACATTATTTGGATAAATATAAGCTTTTCTATTAACAAGCATAGACATGATAACATCAATTTTATCACTCAAAGAGGAGGTTTCTTCAACAGAATTTACCTTCTTACCATGTGGAGATCTCTCAGTGTGCCATTCAGAATAGTTGACCATCATATTATCAAGGAGCTTTGTTGCACCTCCCAAAGTAATGGTCATAAAGGTACCTCCAGCAGCAGAATCCAAAAGATTTCTTGAAGAGAAATTTAACCCTGCATAAAAAGTCTGGATAATCATCCAAGCAGTCAGTCCATGAGTGGGACAATTCTTTACCAAAGATTTCATTCTTTCCCAAGCTTGAGCAACGTGTTCATTATCAAGTTGTTCAAATTTCATTATTTCACTTCTCATAGATATAATCTTAGAAGGAGGATAGTATTTTCCAATAAAAGCATCTTTGCATTTAATCCAAGAATCAATGCTATTTCTAGGCAAGGATATCAACCATTCTTTAGCTTTTACTCTCAAGGAGAAAGGAAAAAATTTGAGCTTAATAATATCTCCATCTACATCCTTATATTTTTGCATCTCACAAAGTTCAACAAAATTATTGAGGTGGGCGGCAGCATCATCAGAACTAGCACTAGAAAATTGCTCTTTCATCACAAGATTCAACAAAGCAGGCTTAATTTCATAAAAGGTAGCATCGGGAGAAGGTGGAGCAATAGGTGTACTCAGGAAATCATTGTTGTTTGTGCTAGTGAAGTCACACAACTTGGTGTTCTCAGCAGAATTCATTTTTGCAAAGGTGGAGCAAGCCAACAGTAGCGGCAACTAGAGCAAGAACTAATTTTTTTGGGTTTTTGAAAAGAAAAGGAAAACCAAACGAAACTATTTTTTTGTAATTTTTTGTAAAAAGAATCAAGTTAAACAAAGAAAAATAAACTAAGAAAAACAAAAAAAAAGTAAAGAGAATGGTGGTGAAAGACTCCCCTTGTCAAGTTGTCCTTAACTCCCCGGCAACGGCGCCAGAAAAATCCTTGACGTGGCTCAATAGTAGAGCTTCGTTGGGAGAACCCAAGAGGAAGGTATGATGAGCACGACAGCAAGTTTTCCCCCAGTTATTAAACCAATGTTATCGAACCAGTAGGATCAAGGAAACAACTCCAAGGTGTTGCTAACAACTTGGAATCCTGCACAACACAAACTCAAGACTTTGCCCCCAACTTACATTGAGGTTGTCAATCTCACTGGTTTTCTAAATACAAAGGATTAAACGTATGGTGTGGAAGGTAATGGTTGCTTGTAGAAAGTAAACAGTAATAGTGGATGATGTAACAATGGTAAATATTGGACCGAGTTCCATAATTCACTAGAGGTGTTCTCCTTAAGATAAATAACATGCTAGGTAAACAAATTACAGCGGGGCAATTGACAGGACTGAGCAAGGCATAACAATGCAATACTAGAAATTCATGATCCTATGAGATTTGATTGGGCATTACAACAATATTCATAGACCGCCATCCAATTGCATCTATGACTAGTAATCCACCTTCAGGTTATCATCCGAACCCCCTCGAGTATTAAGTTTCAAGCAACAGATAACTACTTTAAGCAATGTGTGTAAAGTAAACAATACAATTGTTCCATGAACAAAAGATTGTTGGGTTATCCCTAGTGGCAATAGCACATCTATAACCTTAGAGATTTCTATCACTTCCCCAGATTCAATAGAGGCATGAACCCACTATCGAGCATAAATACTCCCTCTTGGAGTCACTAGCATCTACTTGGCCAAGATAGCTACTAGAAACGGAGAGCATGCAAGATCTCAAATAACACAGACATGATAGAATCAATAATCATAAGACATGATAGAATCAATAATCAATCTGACATAGTAATCTCAATATCCATCGGATCCCCGCAAACACAACATGCATGATTACAAATAGGTGTTCTTGATCATGAACAGAGCTCACAAGATCTAAAAATGATAGCACAAAGGAGGAGAAACAACCATCTAGCTACCGTATGGACCCATAGTACAAGGTGGAACTACTCACACATCATACCGGAGGCTGGCATGGTGATGAAGAAGGCCTCCGAGATTATCTCTCCCCTCTGGTAGGGTGCCGGGAAGAGCTTCAGATCCCCCGATCTAGGTACGATGGTAGCGGCGGTTATAGACTATTTTGTGGAGATCTGATTGGGTACTTAGGGTTTTGGTGTCGGGGGATTATATAGGCGAAGAGGCGAGGTGGGAGGGCGGCCAGGGGTCCCACAACCTGCCCAGGTGTGGCCCAGTGTGGGCCCGCGCATGGGGGGGTGTCCACCCTATGGCTCCCTTTCGGTCACCCTTCGGTCTCTGTGTTCTCCTCGGTGAAATATTGACTTTGGATTTTGTCCTGTCTAATTCCGAGAATATTTCCTTACTAGCTTTTCTGAAACCAATAACAGCAGAAAACATGCAACTGGCACTACGACATCTTGGTAATAGGTTAGTCCTAGAAAATGTATAAAAATACCTCAAAGTGTAGACAGAGCTTAGCATAGTGGATACTAAACAAGCATGGAACATCAAAAATTATAGATACGCTTACGACGTATCAGCAATGTCCGAAGAGCGGGTGCATGTGATAACACCGTAGATATGTCGTAGCTTCTCCTCCTGGCGACTCAGCCAGGTCTACTAGTCCTGGCACTGAATAAGAAGGGGTCCGGACGAAAGGGCGCGTCTGTAATCAGCACTCTTCATCTCAAGATCGGGTATTATCTGTGCCTCCAAGTGGCACCACAATTCAAAATAAATGGATGGGAAACTATATAACAAGTAGGTGCATTAGATAAAGACAATACTGCGTGTTGTCTGCTGCCCACAGTAGACTGGCTTGGATAATTATCCCAAGTAGCCGGGCCCGACATCTCCTCTGGGTGAGATTTTTGTGGGATGCATAGACATGTGGCATTCATGTAGCTATCCAAATAGTTTTTGAACTCTTCCATATCAAACTGGACATCCGAGTCCTAGACTTGGGTTGTAGCGGTGTCCCACTCTACAACATATACCCCAACCCTGTGGAGCCACCTGTGGCGGTCTTGCTACTTCCCTTCCTCGACAACCTAAAATTGGAAATTGATTGTAGCAAGTCAATAAATCAAGTCAATAAGATGGAAGTAATGTGTAAAGGAAACATACGTGTGTATGACGGAAGGTATGGCACTCTCCGTAGGACAAGGATCAGCCAATTGGCAAAGACCGAACTGCCTCATTACTCTCTATAGGCTCATCTCCTCTTCCTGCATGTCGAAGATGATCTTCGATTTTGTTAGCCAATACGTCGTGTCTCTGGTGCAGAGAATAGAAATCAGTGTGTTGTGCCCATCCCTGTGGAATCAAAACTATACCGAAAGTAGGTAAGTCGATGCTCTCTGCATCGAACAGGCCAGTCTGAGGGTTACCCAAAACAGACGAAGGGTAAGCCTTGTCAACCCAAACTTCCGGTTGGCCGATAGGAAACCGCTCCCAGGACCAATGCTGCAACAGTAGTGGGCATATAAGCAGGCCTTACTTGGGAACCCTATGCTGGCAACCACTGTACATACCTTGGTACGTGGCCGCTAAGATCGCAGAACCCCAACTCTTTTGTATAATCATGTTAGCGCTAGTTGCATTGGCAATATCCAATGTAGTAGGGATGTAGTGATTGGTGAGAGTTGTGACATGGTTCTTGATAAATATCACCTTCCCGAGAATCCAAAGTATGTATGCCTCCAAGCACCAAGTGATTTGTGCCTTTGTCAACCGAGTCTCTGGATAGCCTAGCCTTTGGATGTGCATTGATCAAATATGGTTCAATAAGTAAAAAATATGATGACATAGTGTATTGTCTTACATAATGAAGAGAAGTTAGGAAACACACCTTACATCCTAGTAACCAGTCGAGCTTGGGTCCGTGTTCTTTGTGCTCGATGGGACCAATAATACCCTGGAAATGTTGTGCCATATCCCATTGCCAACCTGCCGGTGCCTCCAGAGGTCCAATGGGATGTCCTGCCAAAGGAAGTCACAACAAGTATGACACGTCCTAGAGAGTAGGAGCCATCTCTCCCCAGCGAAAGTGAAAAGTGGGGGTCTCGGGCCTCTAGCGGTTGACCAAGAAGGTGAGAAACAACTAGTAATATAACAAGCGTGTAGATTCTCTAGTGTCCTCAACTAGATGAACAAAAGGCAAAAGCCTAGCCCACTTCAACCTGCATAACCAAAAAACATGACAAATCAATTACTGCATCCAAAAGATACTCATGTAATGCATGATTAAATCGTACCTAGGAACCTAGGCGGGGTGTATCCTCGAGTTAATATTCTGTATGCGAGTGAACAATGGCTCGAGGGAGTTAGGATCATCCTCCAAAATTCTAGCACGATGCTTATTTTCAATGTCTGCATTGAGAAACCTGTATCTTCTCACCATTTCTGCATAATTTACAAATTAAAACATAGTTATGCATACATTAGAACTTAAAACATAGTTCGTCACATATTACAACTTAAAACATAGTTTGCCACATATTACAACTTAAAACATAGTTCGTCACATATTAAAATTACTAACATAGTTCTTCACATATTACAAATACTAACATAGTTCGTCACATATTACAAATACTAACATAGTTTGTCACATATTACAAGTACTAACATAGTCCGACACAGATCGGGTCACCGTCTAGTTTTGCCAGCGTTCTCTACCTCTTTGACCTCATACGCCCCGTCCGCACGTAGGTGCTACGCCTGTACCAAAAGTGGGACATTGAGTATCCTTGTGACCAAATGTATTGCATAGGAAACACTATCGAGTTGGGCCTCCAGCTTCTTCTTTGTCCATATCATTCCGGATGCGCCTACACTGGCGTCTGCCTCTGCCTGTTCGCATTAGAGAAGGGTGGGGGATGTACTACCTTTCACCAGGGTTCACGGTGTTGAAATTACCCATGACGACAACTTATTTAAGGTAGTAGGGAGCCACGAACGAGATGGTGTCCATCCCTAGCTTCCCACAAACAGTAAGCACATGCAAGCAAGCAGGTGAAGTAACTTTGGTTTGTTGCAGGTGCACTCACAGGTTGTACATTTATCATTTCCAATCTTCACCTCATGCGTCCTTAGCTCATTACCACACCCAAACTTATCGTGGCTAGCCTCACCTCAAACCTTCTTTCCTCGTTACCTATGGACACGACAGTGTGTGTCCTAGCTTTTGTCATCTTCTTATCCATGTACTTCATAATATTTTCACAGAAGCATGCGTTCAGATTGTTCAAGATATGCATCTGAGAACACTGTTGTCTGTCTCTGAAATATGTAATCATGCAATACATAATACCCTCGACTATGGCTGTAAGTGGAAGTTCCCTGTTACCTCTAAGTACAAAGTTATATTACTCGGTTAGGTTTGTAATCATGACACCGTACCTAGCTCCATGTGTGTCATGTACCAAAGACCACCTCTCAAAAGGATCATGCTCTATCCACTATTGGAAGTTTTTGATCGATCTGCTGAGACTTATCCTAGTACCAGGCGGATCAAATCCAGAAAAGTCACAAAGCCCTACAGGGTCTTCCTCGACATGCGCATCTCCAGTAGCTACCTGTGCAGCTACTACTGCTTGATCTGTAGCTACGGCTGCGTTTTGTGCAGCTTTCCTCGCCTTGACATGTTGCTGAGTGAATTAATAAAGCTTTACACATATGTAATTATACTTCCATTCATGGTTCTGCTTGCATAGTTTTTTGAATAGATTCATCATGTTCTTATTCCTGAATTGTGAGAAGAAATTAGCTCCCAAATGGTGCATGCACCAACGGCCCTGCATGTCGAGCCAAGGCGTTTTCTATTTAGGCCCTGGTTGTGTCAGCGGCTTGACGACATTGAGTATACCTGCATGCCTATCGTGAATGATGCACACATTGGTATTGTCTTTCACAACTGCTATTTTGAGCTTCCTGAAGAACTATGTCCAACTTTTAGTGTTTTCGCTCTCCCCAAATAAAATGCGAGTGGGATAATTTGATTGTTGCCGTCTTGACAAATGGAGGTAAGGATCTAACCCCTATACTTGATAGTGATAAAAGTACCGTCTACACATATCACTGGTCGGAAATGAGTCAAATCTTGGATGCATACAACAAAAGAGAAGAACACTCGATGAAGAACCTTCACGGATGGATCCTCTGGTATCACATAGTATTGGATGTCGATATAGGTGCCTGGGTTTCTATCATGTAGTGTCTAGAGTTGTCGGATTATAGAGTCGTACGAGTCTTTGAATGAACCAAACCTGTCCTCAAGAGCCCTTTGCTTTTCCCTCCACGCCTTTCCATAAGAAATGTCATACTTAAACCTGACCCTTACTTTCTTCATTATACTCTTGACTGCCATCATTTTGCACTCCACTATCTCCGTGTAAAGCAACCGATCTAGAAGCGTGGAGGTGAGGTTACGATGATATTTAGGGATATTTGGAATATGACATGTGTGCAACACTAAGTCGCTCACCAACCAAGTTGTGTCGTACATAGGGAGATGGGTATGCACCCTTCCAGGACAATTTATATCCACACATTCCATTGTCAAGAATCTCTTAGAGGACACCGTTGTTCTGAGAACCCTTTGTGTTGAGAATGCCCACGCAATGATTGCATGTTGCAAATGTTTCTTGTCTTGATATCTAGCACCCTGGAAAATTCTGTTCCTGTGATATTCCCATGCAGAATCATGACTGTCGTTAACGGTCATTCCGGAAGAGATGTGTTGATTCCATGAAGCAGGAATAAGCATGTCCTCGCTACAACAAATCTGTTATTCTATGACCTTCTAATAGTGACCCTAGACAAAATCGTCATATACTTATGACGATTCTACATGAGATGGTCGTAAGCCATTCTCGAGGGTGAAAACCTTATTGAAATATGACGATTTCTCTCAAAAACGTCGTAATTTTATCAAATAAAATCGTCATAACCTATGTGATGCAACTTAGGAGACAATTTTTATTCAATTATGACCAATTTAGATCGTCATGGCATCTAATCTAGAATATAATGATATGACTCATCAACCACATCAGCAAATTACGCATATTTGTAATGTCTATGTGTTAGTCCACGTGTCAGTAGTCGCTTAGCCACATACCACTGTCAGACCTGCAGATGGGACCCCACCACATGTCTGAGATTAAGTATTAGAAATCCCAGCAAAAATAGGAGGCGATGGGGGTCGAACCCGCGACCCATCCTACAGAACAACTACGACGTACCGCGGACCTAACCACGACACCACCTTACATTTTGTGTATACATTCCACTTCGATTTTATTAGATTGGTTTCAACTGGCGTCGTGGCTTCTTGGGCTACTCCAAGGGCAGGCCTTGGGCTGACAGCGAAGTGCAAGGCTAGCTCGTTTGGGCCATTGGGCTGGCATGTTTGCTCGGCCGGGTGGCTCTAGTATTTTTATTTCTTTTATTCTTTTCTGAATTTTGTTGTATCTTTTTATTTATAACTCCAAATTGAGTCAAATAAAAATAGGAGAACTTGCAGAAATGGCGAGCATCATTTTCCTTGAATTTTTATGCATGTTTTATTGTTTGGATCACGCAAAGGATTTATATTATTCGGACCGTTTTTGAATTTTTATGTCCGTTTCAAACTATGGTCAAAACGGCAGGCATGAAGGTTCTTAAATCGGGGCCGAGCCTCGCTAAAATTGCATTATATCTCTAAACAAATAGCATATTGCGAGTCTAAAAATGTTTTTTTTTCAAAAAATCATGGGCATCAGATAATGTACATGTAGTTCAAATCGGACCCACTTCCTACCGATTCGGCAGGAATTTGTCTTTTTCGCCAGGGATGGACGGAAAGGTTTGAGATACCCAGGTTGGGACATTTGTCCATGTAAGGTGGTCTACTATTTTTGAAAAATGTGTTTGTAGCATTATAAAACTGTCATTTGGTGGTTGCTTCACAAAACGCCCCGTTTTTTGCGCTCGGAAAATAGAAAATGGATTTTCCGTCCGACAAAATGAAAAACTTCCTCCTGCAACATTGTTCGCCATCCCACGATACATATGGGTGCACAATATGGGCTCATTATCACAAACTATGCCACGATTCGGGCCATAACATTGGTCGTTTGGCCCGAAAGCCATGAATCCTCGAACATGATAGGTCATTTCTGAGAAGGTTTTTTCGAGACACTTGCAATATACCAAGTTTGGTATTTTTCCTTGCAACTATGTCACATAATAAGACACCACGTGAAGGATTTGCATAGATCGGACCGTTTTTGAATTTTTTATGCCCGTTTCAAACTATGGTCAAAACAGCGGGCATGAAGGTTCTTAAATCGGGGCCGAGCCTTGCTAAAATTGCATTACATCTCTAAAGAAATAGCATATTGCGAGCCTAAAAATGTTTTTTTCAAAAAATCATGGGCATCAGATAATGTATCTGTAGTTCAAATCGGACCCACTTCCTACCGATTCGGCAGGAATTTGTCTTTTTCGCCAGGGGTGGACGAAAAGGTTTGAGATACCCAGTTTGGGACATTTGTCCATGTAAGGTGGTCTACTATTTTTGAAAAATGTGTTTGTAGCATTATAAAACTGTCATTTGGTGGTTGCTTCACAAAACGCCCATTTTTGCGCTCGGAAAATAGAAAATGTATTTTTCGTGCGACAAAATGAAAAACTTCCTCCTGCAACATTGTTCTCCATCCCACGATACATATGGGTGCACAATATGGGATCATTATCACAAACTATGCCGCGATTCGGGCCATAACATTGATCGTTTGGCCCGAAAGCCATGAAACCTCAAACATGATAGGTCATTTCTGAGAAGGTTTTTTCGAGACACTTGCAATATACCAAGTTTTGTATTTTTCCTTGCAACTATGTCACATAATAAGACACCACGCGAAGGATTTGCATTGATCGGACCGTTTTTGAAATTTTTATGCCCGTTTCAAACTATGGTCAAAACAGCGGGCATGAAGGTTCTTAAATCGGGGCCGAGCCTCGCTAAAATTGCATTGGATCTCCAAAGAAATATCATATTGCGAGTCTAAAAATGATTTTTTGAAAAAATCATGGGCATCAGATCATGTACATGTAGTTCAAATCGGACCCACTTCCTACCGATTCGGCAGAAATTTGTCTTTTTCGCCAGGGGTGGACGGAAAGGTTTGAGACACCCAGGTTGGGACATTTGTCCATGTAAGGTGGTCTACTATTTTTGAAAAATGGTATGGTATCATTTTAAAAGTTTTATTTGGTGATTGCTTCACAAAATGACCCGTTTTTAACACTTAGAAAATGAAAAAAGATGCAGCCAATCAGAATAGAGAATAAGAATACCCACGGATTACCCCACCCAAGGTGATCTCATCCGTTTACATCCACTCCATCCAACGACCAAAATTTTATCCCGCGCCTCCTTGGCCCCTGTCTTTGTACGTGGAATGACAGAAACACCCTAAAGTCCCATAGACTTCACCCCAGAAGTGATCAGGGGTAATTTCGTGATATCAACATGGTCGAGAGGGACTGACCCCCAAACCCTAATCCCATCGCTCCTCTTCGCAGACCCCGCCGCCACTCCTTCCTCTCTCTGCTCGACAGCCGCCCCTCACCGCAACCCTAATCCCCTTGCTCCTCACTACGTCGCTCGCCACCCGACCTGTCTCTCCTCTCTCTCAATCGTGGATGGCGGCCAGGACGCCATGGCTATGCGTCGTGGTTGCTTCCCGCCATTGCCACCACCTCCCATCGCTCAGACCTCTACCTCGTAACATCTCAGCTACCCCCACGCGCCGCCTCCTTACCCTGCGTGCAATCTCCGGTCACCCTAGACCTCCAGTGCCCCTCTTCCTCTCCGTCCCTCAACCATCTTCTGATCCATCTCTCCGACCACCCCCATATCCCGCTCCACCATACCTTACACTGCCGAGACCGGAAGCCTTCGCGTTCCCGTCAACGGAAGCCTCGATGGTGAAGATTAGGCACCAAGGGCGAAGGAGATCGACACCCACATAGCCCCTGCCCTACTCCGTAGGGCCGTAGGTTCTGTTGCGGCATGCATTCGCGGAGGCGGATCTCGCAGGGCTCGAGGTGGGCAGATCAGCCGCGACAGGGATCTCCGGGAGCCAGCACTACGGCCGCCTGTGCGGCACGGATGGAGGTGCGTCGTTTACTCCCGTCTAGCGTTTATGATTGAAATTTGGGGTGCGTGCTTGTTTCCGTCACCGCATGCTCGATCTAGGGTTTCTCCCTTGTCCTCCTGAATTTATGATTTGTTTTGTTATTTTCTTGCAAGGTATGCGATACGGGAATTCATGGAGCGGGGAGTGCAGCGAGGAAGCTAGCTATCGTCAACATGGAGGACTTATGCTCCCTCCCCTTCCTCCCCCTCTACTGTATTTGATTCTAGATTTTTCTGTGGCATTCTCCTTTGTGAATAGATGATCCTTCTGACCTTCTTAGGAAGTTCAACCACTTTGAATTGTAAATCGCTGGCTATTGACTATTTAGTCAGGTGACAAAGCTGTCTTGTTTTGCTCTTTGTTGTAGTAGCTGATGATGGTTGAGATGGTATCAGTGTTCAAACTTGTTTCAGCCTGTGGCCTTCTACTATTTGTTTATTAATATACTTGTGCGTTAGTTAGTGTTCAAACTGGTGATGGTAGAGATGGTATCAGTGTAGTTGAACTGCTATGAGCTACTGATATCAAACCTGCATGTCAATTTTTTTGTAGGAATACATGCTCACTCCTTGTTAGGATCATGGACTTTTTTTATTTATTGCTAGTTCCTGGCCTAATCTAGTTGTCCATCTATGATGATTACTACAAGAAATCTACCCACCTATGATAGTACCATTTACTTTTGTTTTATGTGGCATCTTTTTCTCTGCTACTAGATTTCAAACAGCCTCGACATATGTTCTTTTGGTTCCCTAAATGCTAGAATCGTATGAAAATATATATGGCTTCTGAAGTAGTATGTTCTCAATCAGTATACATTTTAACTGTGTTTTGAAACTCTGAAAAAGGCACTAGTTTGAAGCAAGCATAGATGGTGAACTGGTGGACTGGCCCTTTAATGCGCCGCATCTATTGAAATGTGACTGACTCTGAGCTCTGAGCCCCTCGAGTCTGCACTCACTGGTGAGGACACTACGCAAGTAGCACAGCATCAGGTTCCACATGCATGACACCATCTTCCTTCTTGAATATTCAGTCCCTCTTCTACAGCAATGTTATGACCGTGTAGAGCATTCCTTAATATATTCTGACTATAGTGTAGACTTGCTTCTGCAGTTCCTTTTTTAATATATCCTGACTGTGTAACTAGAGCATGAATATATTCTTATTCTTATATCTGTGCACTTATACAAGAAATAGACTTTCTTCTATAGTTCCTTCTTTCTGTTCATTATTTGTGAGTATGCCTGCTAGTGATGGATAAGCTTGTTTTACTTTTGATTCTCTGTAAGAAGTTTTGAACTGTTGATGCATGTGCTATTGATACCATGAGTTTTTAGGAATTTTTGGATGTTCTCTGTTCATAGCACACTCTTGTACTACTAGATTTACCTAAGATTTAATGCTTGATGCTACTGTTAACTTGTATTCATACTGGTTGTTCTCGCTGACCTGATGGAGTGTTATAACAGCAGCAACACTGTCTTCTACAGATTAGATAAGTTCGACCTCTCATTATGGAGTTGCATGCCATCCCCGGTTCTTCCTCCACCCTGTGGAAGGTAACTTATTTAGCTTCAAGCACCACGACGACCACTACATATTGCGAGGACAACCTTCATCATCCACAACCCCACAAGAATGCCTCAAGGTTCTATGCCCTCTTCTCTTATTAACTACTGAATTTAAAATGGATAGACCTGATGTTCCGGTTGTATCTATATAATTCATTTTGTTATGATGTGAATCCCTAGAAATGATAACCAGCTATGCGCCCCTAGATGCCTCTATAGATCTCTCCTGATAGAAAAGCTTCTAGTTGTTTGTATTGTATTCTTGTTGGTTCATTGATGCATTTGGGAAATTAATCTCTCAGACAGTCAGCTTCTGTTTTGAATCAGTATGAAAAGAAGAATTATTTGGCTGGTAGTGTGCTATTGATTTTCTTAACTTTGTCTTTGTCATTAACGGTGATAGAAACATGTGTAGTGTGGTACTTGCAGATATATATTCTATCGAATATTTTTTATTCTTTGTCATGTGGCTTGCGGAACTTGATCTATTGCTTGCTGCTATACTATCTAGTTTACTTTTGACAATGGAGGCAATCTATCTGGCTGGCCTTAGCATGTCCGCTAGTTGATTTTGCATCTTAATTGTATTGGAACTAAAACTAATTCTGTGGTGAGTTCTTATAGTTGTGCCCCTGGTACAAATCCAGGACATAACTAACTTCTATAATTTTTGCAGATGCTTGGTGAAATCTTGTACCACTTATCGATCAACTGGAGTATGATCAGTCATCTAAGGTTACTGGAATGCTTCTTGAGATGGACCAGACTATGGTTCACCTGATGCTCTGAAGACCAAGGTGGCAGAAGCTGATCAGCTGGATTCTCTTTGTGAGAAATGACTTTGTCTCTTCTTAGTCGGGAGCTATCTGTTCTACTTTCTATGTGTGCTTGGGGTTTGAAATGCATTTTAAGTGTTTTGATTATCAACAGATGAGACTTTGATGTTTTGTTAAATGTTGAGATTGAAATTTGATTTATCTATGGATTATTTTTTTGCTTGGTTGCTGTACCAGTGATATGGATCACATTTGGGCTCTAAACAGGCCACAATCCAACAAAAAACCTGATTCACAACTATGTACAATTGAGAATAAAAGAATAAAATGGTTAAAATAGAATACAGATTGTACTGTGAAAAGGGAAGATTGAATGGACCAAAAAGGCCAAAGCCAAACATTGAAATGGATAATAAAAACACCAGCCCTAAAAGAAAAATGACATGGAGAAGGCCACGCCCAATTCAATAAAAGGCTGGATTTTTTGGGCTTGGCCCATATAGACCGCCAAAATGGACCGGGCTGATTTCACACTACGACGATTTCATTTCATCATAATTTTGCCACGTCGGATCAGCCACGTAGGATCTGATCTGTCCAGGCGAGATGGGCCATGACGATATTGGATCGTCATAACGGCTATGACGATCTAATATCGTCATAGATGGTTATGACGATTTTATCAAAATCTTCGTTATAGTTCATTTGCGACGCCCAGCTTTCGAAGATCTCATTTTCGTCATAAAATCGTCATAGATGGACTACTATGACGATTTTGTGACAAAAATGGAGGGTCATATATTGCCAGATTCCTTGTAGTGCCTCTCCATTGCCTTCTCCATCAGAATCACCCTATGTGGTGACCTAGCATACCACTGCATGTTGTAGTATACTATAGTCGTGGACATAACACTCACAGAGCACCATTCCGCAAATATTACATCCTTAGAGTGGTACAACAGAAACAAAGCGGGTCCAAAACATACATTATCATTATTACAACCAGAAATTACATGACGACTTCGAGATCCTCTTAGGTCCATAGAGTTATTCCGATGACTCAGGGCTAAACTATAATATCTTTGAGAACAAGATTAAGAAACAACTAAACTTTAAGGTTTATACGAGATTAATATATATATAGAGAGAGAGGATAGAGATCTATGCTACCGGTCTTGATCACTATGTATGATACATCTACACTTCAGATACTTAGGTCTCCATTCCATAGATGATTTCATAATTGTTCCCTTCGTCACTTCCAGATACTTCTGGTTCTTCATAGCAGAATTTTTCTTGGTCTTCAATTGGATAGAGTATTTTCTCTTCTTGATCTTTAATTTCTTCGGAATCTAGCAAGGGTTAATAAGATACGTTGAGTACGAGCGTACTCTGCAAGTTCACTAAAAAGGAGTGTTTGATGCACTATATTTATAGCCACAGACCATAGGCAATGCAAGTTTTCGTAAACATTTCTTCAAAGGTTTCTTTTATTCTGAAAAGCTATATCCTTCAGCCTTCACAGGTTTACCAGAACTTTCATGGAGTTCATTTACTGCAGCATTCGCAGCTCCTTCCGGGAATAGGGAGTAACAAGTTATAGTTATTACACTCTGCAGAGGTGCGTTACTTTACCCATGAGAGATCAAATCCTTGTTGCACAACCGGGCGATCTTTCCCGTCCAAGATTCATATGGTGTAGGGCCCAGTAGATGATCCAAGACAATCACTGTCCTTCTCCGCGACCCCGCATACATCGCAATTGTTGTATACCCAAACTCAAGGTAGACCCCCGTATATAAAACAGCTATACCTTAGTTGGATACACACAACAACCATTAACACTAGAAATCTGTCTTTTGTAAGCCCAGATTCACGGTATACCTTTCCCTGTATAAAACGGCTATACCCATGATCTGCAACTTACAAAAAGTCCAAAACAGTGTCCAATGCATGCGAAAGGGAGCTGATCCAGGTGATTTTTCCGTCCCACTCCAAATCTCATGGTTAACGCGTATTATACGGCGCGAGAATCACTGGCGACATTGGTTGTTAAGTCCTAGATGATATATTCCTGTGCAGTGGTATTACAATTTCCAGATTTAATAGATTAGCTGATCACCCTGGATCAGTAACCAATAGTTCACTTTAATAATGAAAATAGTGTTTTTGACCTTTTTGAAATGCTGGTGATGATAACACTGGATTTACAAAATACTTTACTGAAAATAATCAAAGGACATGAGAAAGTGTGAACTTGCCTTGATATAGTGAAGTATTGTAGTCGACTGTATCGACTTGACCCTAGACCTCAGGTTCTACAAAATATCAGCATTGCCCAGTAAGGACAATGTTAGAAGCAATATACTGTTATGCATAACTAATGAAATGCATGATGTAGAATCCCAAGTAGTTCCCCAACATTACAAGTGGTTATATTTAGATGATTTGTTTAAGATTTTCTTTATTTTAAATTTACTTCATAAAAAGATAACCACATAAAATATGAAAAGTGTAGTACAATCAGAATACAATTCTAAGGTTCAATGGTATTATGTAATTATTATAAAGTTCATGTTTTAAGTTGTTATGGTTTAAAAGAATTGGTATAGTGTTTCTTTTGAAGTGGCAAAAACAATAACATTTGAAGAAAATATTATTTATGTTAAGTTATTCAACTCTGAAGATTAATAGTATTGAAGCTATAGTTTTATAATAAGGTTTAAATGATCTTGAGTCATTGTATCCCTAGCTTAAAGTATATTAGACCAAAGTAGACTATAAACATTTAATTGGACTTGAAATATAATATTTGCAACATTATCAACTATTAGGGTTTTTCCTAAGCATACTCAAAGATGGAATCTTAGAGTCATGAAAATTTGTTTTAAAGATTTAATTCTAACATGTGTAATATTTATAGATTGTACTATAAGATTTTTATATATAAATAAAAATAGGTGAATTTGTTTTATAATTTATTTAGTGAATACCAAGTTTGCTAATTATGAATATATATGAATTGAGATTATTTACTTATAAGTTAATGATTTGATAAATAACTTTGTAAACCTTTGACTTATAATTAGTTAAAGATTTTAAAAGAATATTATAAGTTAATTTATTACACCTGGATTGTATCCTAAATTAGAATTAGGGGTTTGGACTATTTAGAGTTAAAAGATTGTGCTTTGAATATGATTATTTCTTACTTAGGAAGTAATTTTAAATATTTAACAAAACAACTATCTCATTTTAATAATTTAAATAATTGAAGATATATGATTTAAGAATTTACAAATGTTTTGGAATAATATATTTAGTATTATCCTAGTAAGTATTCTTACTTACAATCTTAAAAAATTGAATTTTATTTATTTTTAGGTATTATCTTTATTTTATTTTATAAAATATCTCAATTGAATGTCTTTAAATATTTGTTTTAAATTTTATTTGTAGAATTTTTAAGTTAGTATTTTCATGAGATAAGAGGTTTATTTTTATGCATGAAAGTGATTTTTATTTATTTATAGGATTTTTTCCAAATTTACTAAATTTCATTTAGATATTTAAGGGTGTTAATATTTAGTCGCATTTCATTTCACTCAAATAAGTAGTATTATATTTTTCTTAAATAGATATTATTTTAATAAACATTTTGATTTATTTTACATATTTTTAGGATTTTTATATATTTTTTCTCGAGCTTAAAATGTTTAGAGGGTATTTTGGTTATTTAATATTTTATCTTAATTTTATTTTTATCCTTTAATTCCCTAGGCTTGGTTCTTGGGCCAGCCCAGCCTAATACTCAGCCCAGCCTAGCCCAATACCCATTTGGACTAAACCCACGAGAACCGGTCGATTGGGTCGATTGACCCCGACCCGATCCACTCCTACTCCTCTCAAGGCTCTCTCTCTCTGGCGATGCCGATGCGACAGCGCCGCCTCCGTCGCTCCCTGCTCTAGCCGGCCTGATTCCGGTGATGTTGGCTGTGGCGGCCCTTGCTACCGTAGTTAAAAGCTCCGCCGCACTGGATTAAATCTCTTCTTCAATTCTATTTGTTTTCCTTTCCCTTTAGCTCTCATCCTCGACCCCAAGAACCCTAGGTTTCTTTCCCATCTCCGGCCGCTGCGGATTCGCCTCGACGCCTCTTCTGTCTGGCGTGACTCTGCCCTTTTCTCCTTCTCCACCGAATCCTTTTACTACTCATTTTCCTATTCAGTGGGACGGCGGTGCTCAACCGCAACCCCGATGCCCTCTGGTTCATGGTGGCTTTGATATGGTGTAGATGATGGTGTCGATTGTGTTGGTGTGTAGGTTCCATCGGTGTGGCTCGGCGCAGTGCAGAGCAGGGGCGATCTCTGTGCCGCCTTGCCGCAGGTGGACGTGGTGATGGTGTCTGTGCACGGTGAAGCTTCCCCGTGTGTGCACCGCCATAGTCACACGAGCCCTGCCTTTCCACGATGATGTGTTTTGTGCCTCGGGCGCCAGGTACATGCCCAGATACCTACCTTCTTCACCCCCTTTCTTTGTCTCAAACCTCTCTGTCACTGTACCTTGTAGTAGTAGTTGCTGTTGAGTATATGTAGTTGATGTGTTGCAACTTTGGTTTGCATCTCCTTTAAGGATACTGAGAAGATGTTCACCATGTTTTGATGGTGGTTAGTGTAGTTGCAACTACAATGTGTAGGGGTTCGTAGCATGGAAAACAAAAAATTTCTACCGCATGAACAAGCCAAGATCTATCTACTAGATTGTAGCAACGAGTCGATAGAGGAACTCATCCTCGAAGATTCCAAAGCGGTTAACGAGAGCAGATTCTCGTGGGTGATGTAGTCGTACTCTTGCCGATCTCAAGATCGTGTAGACGATCCTTCCCATGCTCGTTAAAGACTTCGCACTGGGTCACACACGTCGCAGTACTGATGAAGACCTTCCTCTCCTTGTTCCATCAAAATGGAGGGTGTAGCACTCTCCCGCGATTCGGCAAAGATGACATGTGGTACCGGAAGTAGAGGAGAGATCTCGCAGGGCTTCGCCTTAAGCCAGAGCGAGTATGGTGGATTATGAGAGAGGCCTTGACATTCTAGGGTTTAGAGGCACCAAGGGAGGAGGCTAGCCAGCGTCTAGGGTTAGGGTTCACCCCAACTTCATGAGAGTTGGTGGTGCGGCGTGGCGGGGGGTGTGGCGCCGGCGGCTTAGGGTTAGGGTTTCGGGGTGTGAGAGGTGTAGGCTAGAGGGGCAGCCCTGCCCCTCCTTTTATAGGTGGGAGAGCGCGGCCAAGGGGAAGGGAGTCCTCCCCCAAGTCGGCCTCCTTGGCCGGCGGTGGAGGGAGAGGAACTCCTCCCCAAGTAGGTTTCCTACTCTCCCTCCACCAAGCAAAACTGCCGTTTGACTTTTCAAATTGGCGTTTGACTTTTCAAACTAGGATTTGATTTATTCCTTTATTTTTCTCAGACATGATACCTGAAGGGAATATGCCCGAGAGGCAATAATAAAGTGGTTATTATCATATTCCTTATTTATGATAAATGTTTATTTTGCATGCTATAATTGTATTAATACGGAAACGTTAATACATGTGTGTTTAATAAACAAATAGAAAGTTCCTAGTTATGCCTCTCTTATAAACTAGCTCGTTGATTAACAAGATGATCATAGGTTTCCTGATCATGGACATTGGATGTTGTTAATAACGAGGTCACAACATTAGTGTAATGGTGTGATGAACATTCATCCGAAGTATAGCATTACGATCAAAGTCATTGAGTTTATATTGCTAAAACAACAACTTAGTGATCCTAATCCTTAGACCATGAGATCATGTCAATCACTAACACCGGAAGAGTTTCTTGATAACATCAAACGTCACACCGTAATGTGGTGATTATAAAGATGGGTTCGAACTACTAAAGTGTTATGTTGAGGCCCATGGATCGAGAGTGGAATTTGTTCATTCCGATGACGGATAGATATACTCTGGGCCTCTCGGTGATATCACATTGGTTAGCTTGCAAGCAAGTGATTTTATCACTAGAATGTTATATCACGGGAATGAGAAAAGAGTGCATGTCGAACGAGATCAAACTAGGTATGGAGATACCGATGATCGAATCTCGTACATGTAATATATCTCGAAACAAAGGGATTAAGATACTAGCGTAAAAGGTTCCGACGATCACAGGAAAGTCATCGTTGAATGTGTGGGAGTCAGTATGGGTCTCCAGATCCGCTTCGATTATTGATCCGAGAGGGTCTCGATCATGTCCGCATTATTCGCGAACCGTAGGGTGACACTTAAGAGACACCGACATCCAATTGGAGCAAAAGTTTCATGCAAAAGAAAAAGGAAAGCGCAGGAATTTATTTCACTAGACACCTAAACTGCTTTTGCTGAAATTGTCAAACTGGTTCTGCATGTGAAATGGAATACTAGCAAGGTTTTATGAATGTTTGTTAATTAAAGTAATTAACAAAATTCTGAATAAATAAATAAAAGAGTTTTATTTAATGAGAGCTTGCATTAAATTTGGTGGAAATTTAATGCATGTGAGTGGATTTATGAGTGGAGGCTTTTTAATGGGAGTGGAGGCTTTTCATTTTGAGTGGGAGCTCCACCACATGAATGTGGAAGAGGTGGGGCAGCCCCATGGCTGGGCGCATGGCCCCTTGGTGCCCCCCTCTCCCTATAAAAGGCCCCTCTCCTCCTCTCACACCACACCTCCTCGTGAAGGATCTCTCTCCCCTCTAGAATTTATCCCCATGGTCTCGGACTAGCGAGATACATGTTCCGGTGGCTTTTCAAGAAAGAGTTGTGCTTCCTGCATCGCTGGAGCGAGGAGGCGGAGGTTGCTCGGTGCCTCGAGCGTGTGCACGGATGCGCTGCTGTTTTTTGGCGCTTAGGACTTCCTCTCGATCTTGAGATCGGCAAGAGATCGTCTACATCAACCACGAGTTTGGACTCGTTAAGCTTTGTCGGTCTTCAAGGTATGTTCTCTACGGATATACATCCGCCTCGTTGTTTGTATCTAGTAGATAGATCTTGGTACATAGTTGTTCCCATCGTAGGAAAATTTTTTTCTATGTCGCGAACCCTTCAAAGGGTATCGAGCCGGATCTATGCGTAGATACTTTGCACGGTAGTACACATATGAGTATGTGGGCGATGATGATCATTTTATTGCTTCTTAGTTGTACTTTGGATATTGGTGGCATAGTGGGATGAAGCGGCCCGGACAAACTTTACATGTCCTCGCACATGAGACCTGTTCCACGCTTGACATGCAACTAGTTTTGCATAAGTGGCTAGCGGGTGTCTGTCTCTCCTACTATAGTCAATATCTAATTTACAACGAGTTGTCAAAAATTTGGTTATCCTCGTTGTGGTTCATGTTCGTAGGTAAGAACGGTTCTATCTTCGAAAGCCCTAAGCCACGTAAAATTTGCAATGGATAAATTAGAGGCGTCTAGTTTAGATTGTTCTTGGCTAGTGATATGATATGGTGATGTTGTAAGTAGAAGTATGAGATGATACTCTTACAACACACATAACGTGTAATCTCCATAGACCTTGGACTTACACATAAAGGTATGATAGTGATCATATCACGGTGCACATGATAGAGATCATATGCGGGAACCATATCATTCCACTAATAAACATGTGATGTTTGATAGCATCTTATATTGCTTGTTTGGCGTTTTATTAGCATAATAAGATGATCCCTCATTTAAATATCAAGATAAGAATGTGTTCTTCCTTTAGTATGCACCGATTATGTTCTCGCGCTCCAAGACATCACGTGATGATCGGGTGTTTTTGGATCTCGACCATATTTCGGGTGTAAGACAGCTTACACACGAATACTAAGGTTCTTACTTGGCGAGCCTAGCATGTACAGACATGGCCTCGAACACGGACGAAAGGTTAAGCATGAGTCATATAGTAGATATGATGCCCATTTGATGCTCGCTTTTGAAGCTACACCGACTCACGTGATGATCGGACTTGGTGTAGTGGATTTGGTTCATGTAATCACCAAAAGGCACGAGGGATGTCGTTTTTGAGTGGGAGTTCATTTCTAATTTGGATTAGTAGAACTCAATTTATCATAAATTAAATCAAAGTGAATTTGCATAATTTGTTGTAGTCATTGGCATTCGTTCACCACCTTATGCATAGTTGTAATTGAGATAATAGAACTATAGAATTCGGATATATACTTTTACTTAACTGGTATCGTATTGTGTTGAGTGTCAATCTAAAGTTTAACGTTGCTATTGCAAACTAAATTTCTATTTACTCGTGAAATTTAATAATTGGTATTAAATCGAGAACAATTCCAACAATTTAAGTATCATGTTTGCCTCCATGATTCTTGATTTAAACATCAAGTTTATCTAGGAGGCTGAAAAGAATTGTTTGAAACCATCATGTGTAAGGAGATATGTCGATATCTAAAACAATGTTTTGCAATATGATAGAGTATATATATGTTCTGATATTTAGAATTTGAAAATGGAAATGCTAGACATCCTAATCATCCAAAAGGGTTTTGAAAGTAATTTTATACTCACGATTCGCCTTTATAAGCTAAAGTAGCTGAATGTCATAATGGTCATGATAATTGAATAGAATATGTATGTAAAATGTTTACTACACTAAAAGATTACTAAAGAATGGATTTTAAAAATAAGAATATTTGATCATTATTCAAAGCTTGACTTCAAGATTTGAATAATTGTTATTTGAATCAGTATTTAATAAAAGGTTGGATCGATTATATTTGAAAGAAAACAAATAAATCTAATCTCCATTGCTTTCATGTTGAAGACAAATGATTGAAAGATCACTTAAAGATGAAGGAAAATCATTGTAAATAATTAAATAAATGAAGATTATGATTTCCAAGGATTTATTTGATTACAAGTGTATCAAGAAAATAAATGAATTATGATTTATCATAAATTTATATGAGTCAAAGTTATATGTTGATTTTCAATTGGTTTCAACTTCATATGCTTGAAATTTTGAGCATATTTGAAAATGTTTCAAAAGATTTTCAAAATATTTGGAAAAAAATTTAAAGCATAAAAATAAATGAATTATGATTGAAATAAAAAGTGATTTATTTTATTTTAAGTGTAAAAAGAAAAAATAAAATTAATTTTTTTTAATTGTTGGATTATTTGTTCAGCAAAACAATTTATTAAAAGTAGCTAAATTTCAAAAACACATAATAGTATGGAGTGTTTGTTATTGATTTGTAATGAAACCTTGTAGAGATTTTGGATCAAAGGTGTTATGGATAAAAACTGGATGTATTTTTTAAATAAAAAAAAATTAAGATTAAACCTTTAAACTAAAAAAGGCCTATCTTGATCGTTAAAATGCACCAAAAAAGAGTTATGGTTTGGGTTATGGAACCCAAGTTTTCATAAATTTGGGTTGGTATAAACACATATAAATTAGTTTACAACCAACATCGGGTGATATGTCTTTATGCAAGTTATTGGGTTTCATTATTGGTATTGGTTCTTAAACACCGACAAAAGTCCTCGTTTGAAAAATGTAAAAGTAAATGTAAAAAGGAAGAAGAAAATGGAAAGTGGGAGAGACAATAGAACTTTATAAATGTTAACTAACTCTATAAAAATTGCTTAGCTATTGCGCTTAGCTGAGCAATGGCTTCGAAGCGGCTATAATAGCATATGGCTATGTCATAGCTTAAAGGTTGTAGTTAAAGAGGTAGTTCCTATTGAAAGTCTAAAAATTCGGTTAACCAATAAAATGCTAAGAAAAAATGATAAGATTTGATTTTAAATCATTATTGAATGAATACATAATACCGAGCGATGACAAAGATGCGATGATGCAATAAAAAATTGAAAATATAAATCTTATCGTGATAGTATCATCATAAGGATGAACACTTGGAAGAAAACCCTAAAGAAGGTGTAAAAAAGGTATTATGATCTATAAAGAATATAAAGAAAATGGACATGGATGTCTCACATCTATGAAATATTGAAATATTAGTAAGTATTTTGACAATTTTATGAGAATGTTATGATGAGATTGATTTGATCTTTATAATATTTATTTCTTCTGAGCAGTTAAAAAAAAACCACTACATATAATTTGTTATATGGTAGATGAATAAAACAAAACAAGTTCTTCTTATAGAAATGGTTACAGGGACGTGTACATGACACGGTCCAAAGGGTTTTGTTAAATTCAAAGGATGCTAAAAGGGCATGCAAACTCCAATGGTTGAAGTAAGCATCACGGAGTTGGAATCTTCACCATGATGAAAATGAGTTTTCATTAGGAGACGATGAAGATGCTTGCATTTGCAAGAAATTAAGTGGGAGCGCTAAGACATATTTCTAATACATTATGTGGAAGACATCTTGTTGATTAGAAATGATGTATATTTTATTGACAATGGTTAAGAATTTCATTTCGATGAAAGACTTAGGCAAAACCCGAATATTTAGCGTGAATGTCTATAGTGGATAGACTGTAACGCCAATATGGTTGTGCCAAACGTACATATATGAGATATTGAAGGAGTTCAATATAGAATCAACAAGAAACGGTTCTTGTTGCATGGAAAGGAATTGAATCAAGATTCAAGTGTATCGACACTTGATAAGTGAAACAAGATTCAAGTGCTTTGACACTTGATGAGTGCAATCACGAGAATGTTTTGATCAATCATACCATGATATGTACACATCCAGATATGTCCTATGCTCTAAGTGTTATGAGCATATACCAGAATGAATCATAAAATGATCATTGACGATAGTGAGGATATTCTTATGATCTTTTGGAAGAACTAAGAATATATTTGTGTAGAGGTGACAAACAATTACAAATAGTTCATTGTAAAGCGTTACATTGATACTAGTTTTGTCACAAGATACAAATTAAGTTTATCTCAATTTAAACTATGGGTGGCACAATGTAATGGAAATGAGATTCCATGATGGATTTGGAAGAGTTCCAAAGTTAATACATTGTGACGAATACTACAACAAAAGGCTATATATGACTGCTATAGTAGCAAAGAAGGAGGAATTTGTGTCAAGTAGTTTGTTATCAAACTAAGGTGTGGTTCAGAACGGCTAACACTAAAGATATATTGTATGACAATAGTATCGACGTGTTTTAACCCCAAGGAACTAAAGGTCTCACCGAAGACCAAATTTATACAATGCCATCTCATTGAGAATAAGTGATGCGTGAAGACGCAAAGACATGAATACACACGGACCAAGGCCACCAGAGATTATGTTAACCACTTGCAATTGTGTATATGGAACACCGTAAAGCCATAGGTGTTCAATACACAAAGTTCTCAAACTAGATTATTGTCTCTAGTGCAAGTGGGAGATCAAGGAATATGCCCGAGAGGCAATAATAAAGTGGTTATTATCGTATTCCTTATTTATGATAAATGTTTATTTTGCATGCTATAATTGTATTAATACGGAAACATTAATACATGTGTTTAATAAACAAATAGAAAGTTCCTAGTTATGCCTCTCTTATAAACTAGCTCGTTGATTAACAAGATGATCATAGGTTTCGATCATGGACATTGGATGTTGTTAATAACGAGGTCACAACATTAGTGTAATGGTGTGATGAACATTCATCCAAGTATAGCATTACGATCAAAGTCATTGAGTTTATATTGCTATAACAACTTACGAAGTGATCCTAATCCTTAGACCATGACATCATGTCAATCACTAACACCTGGAAGAGTTTCTTGATAACATCAAACGTCACACCGTAATAGGTGATTATAAAGATGGATAAAGTATTGATCCGAGAGGGTCTCGAGATCATGTCCGCATTATATCGCCGTAGGGTGACACACTTAAGAGACACCGACATCCAATTGGAGCATAAGTTTCATGCCGAAAAGAAAAAGGAAAGCGAGGAATTTATTTCACTAGACAATCAAATCGTTTGGTTGAAATTGCCAAACTGGTTACGCATGTGAAATGGAATACTAGCAAGGGGTTTTATGTGAATGTTTGTTAATTAAAGTAATTAACAAAATTCTGAATAAATAAATAAAAGAGTTTTATTTAAATGAGAGCTTGCATTAAATTTGGTGGAAATTTAATGCATGTGAGTGGATTTATGAGTGGAGGCTTTTAATGGGAGTGGAGGCTTTTCATTTTGAGGGAGCTCCACCCACATGAATGTGGAAGAGGTGGGGGAAGCCCCATGGCTGGGCGCATGGCCCCTTGGGTGCCCCCCCTCCCTATAAAAGGCCCCCCTCTCCTCCTCTCACACCACACCTCCTCGTGAAGGATCTCTCTCCCCCTCTAGAATTTATCCCCCATGGTCTCGGACTAGCGAGATACATGTTCCCGGTGGCTTTTCGGGCAGAAAGAGTTGTGCTTCCGCTGCCTCGCTGAGCGAGGAGGCGGAGGTTGCTCGGTGCCTCGAACGTGTGTGCGAGCACGGATGCGCTCGCTGTTTTGCGGGCGCTTAGGACTTCCTCTCGATCTTGAGATCGGCAAGAGATCGTCTACATCAACCACGAGTTTGGACTCGTTAAGCTTTGTCGGTCTTCAAGGGTATGTTCTCTACGGATATACATCCGCCCGTTGTTTGTATCTAGTAGATAGATCTTGGTACATAGTTGTTCCCATCGTAGGAAAAATTTTTGTTTTCTATGCTGCGAACCCTTCAATACCTAGTACATGATGCAATCATTCCATATTGTTATGACACATTCATGTACCCTTCCCCTCCGGAGTGACGGACCTTCTGGACCCTTCTACAACATTCCCGATGAAAACACCGGAATCATTCCCCAACTCCAAAACAGGACTTTCCTTATATAAATCTTATTCTCTGTACCATTCCGGATCTCCTCGTGATATCCCAGATCCCATCCGAGACTCCGAACAACATTCGGTCTCTTACTCATCATTCCATAACTACTCAACAACATCGAATCCTTAAGTGTGTCTCCTTACGGTTTTCGTGAATTATGCGGACATGACCGAGACACTTCTCCGGTCAATAACCAATAGAGGAATCTGGAAATTCATATGGCTCCCACATATTTCTACGATTACTTTGCGATTGAATGAACCACTTACATACGATACCAATTTCCCTTTGTCTCACGATAGTTTACTTATACGAGGTTTTGGTCGTAGGTATCTCTACATACCTAGTTCAACCTCGTTACCGATAAGTACTCTTTTCTCGTTCCCGTGGTATGTGATCCCTTGTGAGCTAGTCACATGCTTGCAAGCTAATTGGATGACATTCCACCAAGAGGGCCAAGAGTATATCTATCCGTCATATGGATGGACAAATCCCACTCTTGATCCATGTGTCTCAACCCATACTTTCCGAACACTCAATGCCACCTTTATAGCCACCCAGTTATGGTGTGGTGTTTGATGTCATCAAAGCATCCTTCCGGTGATGGTGATAAGCATGATCTCATGGTCGAAGGAATTAGGTTACTATGTATCAGAAAGCTTATAGCAAATGAACTATATTAAATGACTTGATCTTTATGCTACGCTTAACTATAGGAGTATGTCCATCACATCATTCTCCTAATGATATGACCCTGTTGTTAATAACATCTCTATGTTCATGATCAGGAAACCATGATCATATATTAACCAACAAGCTAGTTTAACAAGACGCTTTACTAGGGACTCTTTTATGTTTACAAATCACACAAGTATTAATGTTTCCGGTTAATACAATTATAGCATGGTATGTAAACATTTATCATAAGTATGAAGATATGATAATAATCACTTTATTATTGCCTCTTGGGCATAACTCCAATAGTCTCCCACTTGCACTAGAGTCAATAATCTAGTTTCAAAGCTTTGTGTATTCAACACCTATGGCTTTCTGGTGTCATATGTACACGATTGCTAGTGGTCAACTGATCTCCGGATCTGACACTTCCAGGTCTGTGTGTAATTGCATGTCTTTGCGTCTCTACGCATCACTCATTCTCTAATGAGATGACTTTGTACAAATTTGGTCCTTTGGTGTGACCTTTAGTTCTTTGGGGTTAAAACATGTTGATAATATTGTCGTACAATATATCTTCATAGCATTATCCCTGCTGTGAACTACACCTAGTTTGATAACAAACTACTTGACACAAATGCCCTCTTTTGCTGCTATAACAGCAGTTATATACTTAGCCCTTTTGTTCTAGTATCTGTCACAATATCTTAACTTTGGAACTCATCCAAATTCATTATGGAACTCTCATTCCATCATATTGTGCCACCCTTAGTTTAGATTGAGATAAACTTAATTTGTACTTTGTGACAAAACTAGTATCAATGTAATTCATTTACAATGAACTAACCATCTATTTGTCACTTCTACAAAATAATATATTCTTAGTTCTTTTACAAGATCATAAGAATATCTTTACTATCGTCTTATAATTGAATCATTCTGGTATATGCTCATAACATTTAGAGCGTAGGACATATCTGGATTTGTACATATCACAACATGATTGATATAAATACTCTTTGTGATTTCATACATCAAGTATCAATCTATACTTGAATCTTTGTTTCACTTAACAAGTGTCAATACACTTGAATATATCATCAATATTGAACTCATTCAATCCTTTCTGTGTGACAAGAACCTTTCTTGTAGTTTCTATATTGAACTCATTCAATATATCATCTATGTACTTTCGGCACAACCATATTAGCGTCTATTGATGCCAAATATTTGGGTTTTGCCTAAGCCTTTCATCGATATGAAATTCTTATCCTGTGTTAATAAATGATACATCATTTCCAATCAACAATATGTCTTCCACATAATATATTAGAAATATGTCTTAGCGCTCCCACTTAATTTCTTGCAAATGCAAGCATCTTCATCGTCTCCAATGAAATTAAACTCTTTTAACAGTTTCATCATAGTAAAGATTCCAACTCCGCGATGCTTACTTCAACCATTGAAGTTTGCATATGCTTTTAGCATCCTTTGAATTAACAAAACCCTTTGGACCATGTCATGCACACGTCCTTGGTAACCATTCTATTAGAAGAACTTGTTTTGTTTATTCAACACATAACAAAATTATATGTCGTGGTTGCTACATTAATCCGTCTAGACTAAATATCGCTATGAAAGATCAGATCTTGTCATAGTCAACCTTTGAACATTGTTGTGAACTCTTTCCAACATGTCGACTATTTCATAGATGTGAAACATCCATGTCTATTTCTTTATACATCCAAATACGACTATAAGGTCTTGTACCTTTCCAGAGGGTCTTTCAAGTTCAAAGCTTGATCTCACGTATATGGAACTATCATGGATTCTATGGCTTCAAGCCATTTGACGGATTCAGGGCCCATCATCGCTTCTTTGCATGTAGTCGGATCATTATTGTCAAATAATGATTTAACTCTCAAATCTTGGTATTTGATTGTTTACCTGACCTACTTGTTTCAATAGGAACTTAGATATCCGTGACCACAACCTTTGAGGCACGTGAGCCATGAGCATTGTTGCTACCTCCGGAACACTTTTCGGCGCCGCGCAACTTTGCACATATAGATAAGGTTCTTTTAACCTTATCAAAGTTCTATTGTCCTCCCACTTAACTTTTCACGAAAAATTCCTTCTCTAAGAAACTTGACGTTCTAAGCGACAAACATTTTTGTCTCCGATGTTATGGAGGAACAGTTATTCGAAATAACATACAAAGACAGGTTCATCCGACTTTGGTTGCAAACATCTTTCTTATGCATAGCATACCAATGTTTAAGAAAGGACAACTTGGGTTTTATCCCAAACCATAACTTTATATGGTGTCAATTCAACGGATTATGATGGAGCTCTTTTTAGTGGAAAAATGGTAGTCTCTAAAGATATTAATCTTTAAAATATAATGACAGTTTTATGAATTACACCTTTGATCTTACCATGTCAAACAAGGTTTAATTACATATCTCGAACGCTCCATACTCTTATGGTGTTTCGGGAAATGCAAATCCATGGAACGATTCCTTAAATCTTAGGTATTATGCTAAACTCATAACTCAAATATCTTCCTTTATGATCTTATCATAAACTATTTATATTCTTGTTACAATGATTTTGCACTTCATCTTGAAAATCTTTGAACTTTTCAAATGTTTCATACTTCATCCTTATTAAGTAAATATTCATATATTCACTCAAATTTTCGGAGAAAGCATATGAAGTTGAAATCCATCGCTCTTGACTACACATAATGGACTTCATACAACAATATGTACAAGTTCCAATAATCTAGTCATTCGTTCCCTTTTGGCCTATGAACGAAGTTTTAATTATCTCTAGGAAAGTTTCACAAGCGTCATTTGATCAAAAATCAAAAAGACTCCAAAATTTCATCCACATGGAGTTTCTTCATGTTTTCTTTCCAATATAATTTAAATGGCGATGTCACTTCCTAAGTGATCTTTCAATCAATTTGTCTTTCGACACTTTTAGCACTAGTTTTATGGATGTGATTTCTCCAACGAGATTTGTGAATCATCCATCTT
Organism: Avena longiglumis; assembly: GCA_030063025.1. Lineage (NCBI taxonomy): Eukaryota > Viridiplantae > Streptophyta > Magnoliopsida > Poales > Poaceae > Avena > Avena longiglumis. Next base: position 518,153,492 of record CP125974.1, on the reverse strand, counting down.
TTATGGATTACGGCAATTATTTGAACAACCCTTTTGTTCTTATAATACCTGATAAAACAAATCTTGAAGGCAAGCTTTGATGTTTAACAAGCAGCACAATAACCCTTTATTTGTTCTTGATGAACATCATCACATATTCTTTTGCTAGTTACTTAGGCCATTGTAGTTCATGAATTCAGTTGTTTCGTATGATGATTCATACCAACAAATTCAGTATCCAATACTTAAGAACCACATTATTTAACAAGCAAAGAATACAGCCATAACATGTATATTATTTATATACCTAAGCTGAACAATTCTAGTCTTTTCTTTTCTGCCATATATTTATGAGATTCTCTTTCAGTATTTCTTTTCTGTTTGAAAGAATCCATCAACATCAATAGTGGTGCCATACACATGACACATAGTCCAAAGCGTGTATAGTTAAATACCAATGTCTTTGGACTTGCACTTTGAAGTAGATTACCATCATCAAATGTTTGGTGTTCTTTCAAATTCCTTTCTTTAGTAATCTCTTGGTGTAGTAAACATTTTACCTACATCAAATATTCACCCTTATCATGGAATTATCCATGATCAAGCTACTTTAGCTTATAACGGTGAATCACGAGTATAATGTTGCTCTCCAAAACCTTTTGGAGAATTAAGACGACCAGCGTCTCCAACCTTTTGCAAATTCTCATCAAATATGAGAACATGACTTTTGCCATATTATACTCTATCATGTTGCAACCAAAACTTCGTTTCAGATATCACAATATCTTCCACGCATCATGGTTTCTGACACAACTCTTTCAGATGCTAGATAACCTTGATATTAAGACAATCCTTTGAATATCAAGAATCATGGAGACAAACATGATACTCATACACTAACACTTGGAATTTTCACTCTTGATTTAATACCTATATTATTAAACTTCATGGAGTAACTGGAAGTTACTAAAAATTTGCAATAGGACTTTTAAACTTTAGATTAACACTTCAAAACAATACGATACTAGTTCGTAAAGTAACTAACTAGAATTCTATAGTTATATCATCTCAATTATAACTAAGCGCAAGGTGGTAAACGGATGCCAATGACTACAAAAATTATGCAAATTCACTTTGATTTAATTTATGATAAATAGTGTTCAACTTTTAATCATATTGCCGTTGAACTCCCACTCAAAACAATATCCCTCACATTGTTTAGTGATCACAAGAACCAAATCCACCACATCAAAACCGATCATCACGAGAGTTGATGTAGCTTCAATGGCGAACAATCAACATGTTCATCATATCTACTATATGACTCATTCTTTACCTTTTGGTGATCCGTGTTCTGAGACCATGTCTGTACATGCTAGGCTCGTCAAGATCAAACCTTAGCTTCCGCATGAGCAAATCTGGTTTGCTCATGTTGTATACAGTCGCAGAATCTAACACACCTGATCATCACGTGGTGCTTCGAAACAACGAGCTTTAGCAACGGTGCTTACTAAGGATGAACACTTTAAAACTTGAAATTTGTGTGCTTGAGGGATCATCTTATAATGCTACCGTCATTAACTAAGCAATACAAGATGCATAAAGGATTAACATCACATGCAATTCATAATATGTGATATGATATGGACTTTCTTCTTTGTGCTTCCGATCTCCATCTTCAAGCACGAACATGATCTCCATCATCGCCGGAATTGCATCAAGGTCAATGACGCCGCTCCATGGTTGTCGTCCACCAGCTTCAACTATTACAACTACTTTGAATAGACACGCGGGTCTTAACAGAATTTAAAGACAACCATATGGCTCCTTCCGGTTGCCAACTTACAATAACGAACATTGCATACATCATATATAATCACAATCATGGCCATATCACATCACAGCACACCCCTGTAAAACAAAGTTAGACGCTTCTAATTTTCTTTGCATATTTTACGTGGTTTGGGGCTTTCAATAAGTGTCGTTCTAACTTACGAACAAGAACCACAATGTTGATGCTTGAACTATCAAGTGCCCGTTGTAAATTGAATCTTTACTATGATGGGAGAGACAGACACCCGCAAAGCCACTTATGCAATACAAGTTGCATGTTGAGCGTGGAGCAAGTCTCATGAACGATGTCATGTAAGGTTAGCCCAGGCTGCTTCATCCCACCATACCGCAAGATGCAAAGTACATAAGAAGCAATTGATAATAAAAGCACCACCGCCCACAATGACCATTGTGTTCTACTCGTGCAACAGATCTACATATAGACACGACTCTGATACCACTTTAGGTGTTTGTAGCATGGAAAACAAAAAAATTCTACCGCATGCAAACAAACAAGCCAAGATCTATCTACTAGATTGTAGCAACGAGTCGATAGAGGAACTCACCCTCGAAGATTCCAAAGCGGTTAACGAGAGCAGATTCTCGTGGGTGATGTAGTCGTACTCTTGCCGATATCAAGATCATGTAGACGATCCTTCCGGCGCTGCGTTCCGGCAGCGCTTCCGCAGTCGGTCACACGTTCGGTACTCGATGAAGACCTTCCTCTCCCTTGTTCCAGCAGGCAGCGGAGGTTGTAGCACTCTCCTCGCGATTCCGGCAGCATGACAGCGTGGTACTGGAAGTAGAGGGGAGATCTCGCAGGGCTTCGCCTTAAGCTGGAGCGAGTATGGTGGATTATGAGAGAGGCCTTGGCGATCTAGGGTTTAGAGGCACCAAGGGAGGAGGCTAGCCAGCGTCTAGGGTTAGGGTTCACCCCAACTCGGCGAGTTGGTGGTGCCCTAAGCGGTGGCGGCGGCAGCAGGGGTGGTGGCGCCGGCGGCTTAGGGTTAGGGTTTCGGGGTGTGAGAGGTGTAGGCTAGAGGGGCAGCCCTGCCCCTCCTTTTATAGGTGGGAGGGCGTGTCCAAGGGGAAGGTAGTTCTCCCCCAAGTTGGCCTCCTTGGCCGGCGGTGGAGGGAGAGGAACTCCTTCCCAAGTAGGTTTCCTACTCTCCCTCCACCAAGCAAAACTGTCGTTTGACTTTTAAAATTGGCGTTTGACTTTTCAAACTAGGATTTGATTTATTCCTTTATTTTGCTCAACCATGATACCTAGTACATGATGCAATCATTCCATATTGTTATGACACATTCATGTACCCTTCCCCTCGGGAGTGCCGGACCTTCCGGACCCTTCTAGAACATTCCCGATGAAAACACCGGAATCATTCCCCAACTCCAAAACAGGACTTTCCTTGTATAAATCTTATTCTCCGGATCTCCTCGTGATATCCCGGATCCCATACGAGACTCCGAACAACATTCGGTCTCATACTCATCATTCCATAACTACTCAACAACATCGAATCCTTAAGTGTGTCTCCCTACGGTTCGTGAATTATGCGGACATGACCGAGACACTTCTCCGATCAATAACCAATAGAGGAATCTAGAAATTCATATGTCTCCCACATATTTCTACGATTACTTTGCGATCGAATGAACCACTTACATACGATACCAATTTCCTTTTGTCTCATGATAGTTTACTTATCCGAGGTTTTGATCGTCGGTATCTGTGCATACCTAGTTCAACCTCGTTACCAATAAGTACTCTTTTCTCGTTCCCGTGGTATGTGATCCCTTGTGAGCCAGTCACATGCTTGCAAGCTAATTGGATGACATTCCACCGAGAGGGCCCAGAGTATATCTATCCGTCATATGGATGGACAAATCCCACTCTTGATCCATGTGTATCAACCCATACTTTCCGAACACTCAATGCCACCTTTATAGCCACCCAGTTACGGTGTGGTGTTTGATGTCATCAAAGCATCCTTCCGGTGATGGTGATAAGCATGATCTCATGGTCGATGGAATTAGGTTACTATGTATCAGAAAGCTTATAGCAAATGAACTATATTAAATGACTTGATCTTTATGCTACGCTTAACTATAGGAGTATGTCCATCACATCATTCTCCTAATGATATGACCATGTTTTTAATAACATCTCTATGTTCATGATCAGGAAACCATGATCATATATTAACCAACAAGCTAGTTTAACAAGACGCTTTACTAGGGACTCTTTTATGTTTACAAATCACACAAGTATTAATGTTTCCGGTTAATACAGTTATAGCATGGTATGTAAACATTTATCATAAGTATGAAGATATGATAATAACCACTTTATTATTGCCTCTTGGGCATATCTCCAACACAATGCTCCTGCCGAAATTGATATTGTGGCACTATTTGGATTCAAACACATGGTTTGGATCCAATTCATTGGATTCTAAATGTACACTACAACCTTAATGTCCCAATTCTTAACTTTCTGAAGCTTTGCTTCAGGAAGTAATTTTTCTATAACATTATACATGTTAGATATGGCAGTAAAATGGGGTATATATTTCAGGTTTAAATGATGATCAAGATTGATCTTATTGCCTGTCCAGATTGACAGAGAAATTAGAATTTAAAAAAATGATTCCTAGAAATGTTTGTCTAGGAAGGTGATTAATCTTGTATGGATGTGTCTTATAAGCAATATTTGTGGCTTTTGTAGATGATCTAGCTGCTGTGGTACCTCTTTGGAGGATGCACAGTTGTCTAGATCAACTATATGATCTGCTAAAAATTTACTTGACTATGATTTAGTCCACCCCTTGCCTATGATGCAAAAGGCTAAGGCTATAGTTTTAAGAATAAGAACAAATTCTATTGTTATTGTTGGTATCTCCTGCCCTTGTTGCTATTGTGGTGCCTCCATACCTGGGTGTGCACAACAGTGGCTAGGTAGCATGATTGGTTTCTTTAAGATTTTTCCCAAGCCAAGGATGCAACAAGTTGAGGTAAAGATGTGTGTAGGATAAGAACATATACCGATCTTTGATGGCTTATAGTATTCTGTGATGATCTTGCAAAGCAATTCTTTGCAAGACTGAGAGTAATCTCCTCACAATCCCAAGGTTTTGGATTACATATAGACTTATTGTCTGGATTCTAGACATGGTTGATTTTCTGTCTTGTCTAAGAGCTTAAGATCTGATGGTTGCTTAGTTTTACTTGCATTTGTGCCCATGTGCTTATGCTAGACTGGGTTGACACCTGTGGTGCCTCACATGAATGTGCATAGTGTAAATATTTGTTTTAGCATGAATTGGTGTTGTTGGTGCTTATGCTTGTAAAGGAACAGATCTTGTGATTCCAATATGATATGAGTGTGATGTCACACTGCTACATATAATTAAACCTATTCCCATACACTACCCGCTGGCTTGGTGATGAATAGTTACCTGGTATGGAAGCTTGATGTTATTGTTCCTAAGATTAGCTGGATCATCTTGATCTTCTTATCCTTGTGCTTAAACTGATCCTCCTTGATCTGTTGTTGCCTACTATTTCTAATGATGGACTTGATCTTGACCTTGTTCTTAACAACTTCTCCTCCTGATTTAGATTCCTACTTATCCTACTCCTACTAGCTTCTGCTGCATATTTTGATGTAAGTATCCATGTGATACTTGTGATCTTTTGGCAGTTTACTTCAGTGGATCTGATTTGTGTCGATGAATGAAGAACTAAGGAAGATATGGTAGCGTTTTTGACTTGTGAGGGTGTATGGAAAGGATATGGTAGCATCCTTGCCATGGCGGGTGTTTTTTTTCTTATGTACTTCATGTGCTAGTTGTGGTGTTGACAACACAGCAGCTGCATGTGGTGTGTGTGCTTCCTTCTTGCTTACTCACTCTAGTGGATCAGATCAAGTAAAAGGCTTGATATTTTCTTGGTTTTTACCTCTTTGCCTTTTACCTGCCCTTGGTGAAACTTGCCCAAGTTTACTGTCAATGATGTGGGACTGATACAAATTTGATAAGAAAAGATTTACACTTGACAAGTTTTCTTCTTTAAAACTCGATGATGTGACAAGCAATGCATCGCATTGCATTACTAACAGTAATACTAACCCCTAAACTCCTTTATACTATATTTTGTTTACTTTATGCTTTTACAGGACAAGATCAGGAAATGAGAAGATGTGAAGATGAAGATTAGTTTTAGAATTTTCCTTTTATCAAATTTTGTAATCTTCTTTTCTGTCTGTTAATAATGCAAAGACATTGTGATAAATTAGTTTATCTGATTATTATTATTGTCACCATTTCTTGTTATTCCTTTGTTATAAAAAAGGATAATGTAATATACATATATTCTTTTAATAAAGAATTCTTCTATTTGTTTTATTATTTAATTCATTTTCCATTTTCTTTATTCATTTAATTATTTTATTATAATCTTTTCTTTATTCTTTTATTGTAAAAGAACAATATGATGTTGGTCTTAAATATTCTTTATACTTTTATTGATAGCACTTGTATTTTTCTTATTGTAAATAATTATTTATAATTCAAATTTCTCCCCTCATAATTCAATAAAGCAATAGAGGTCATGTCAAAATTCATCCCACTCCCCTTTGGATGACACTAAACCTATTTCATCGGAGTGAGAATTCTGATCACTCTAGTCTTTAAATTTGGTGAAAATTTATCCGGATTTTTAGATGCATGCATGAAGATGCATAAAATCCTAAATCTACCCTTCGTTTAGTCCTAAATGCTGGGATGTTACACCCGAGTCATCAAAATCACCACTCTCGCCATCCATGTAATCCTCCTCTTCCATCAAGTCCCGCATGTGTCCACCCTCCTTGTCCGCATCTACTTCTCCACTACCGTCTTCTCCACCTCCAACCTGACTGCTTTGCCCTGGTTCGTAACCACCACCTCTTCCTCCAATTTGACTGCTCTATTCCGATTCATAACCACCGCCTCCAGCATTAGACATTGAATACATCTCGTAACTGGATTCAGCACTATGGCCAGGTGAAAGGACATTTATTGTCATAATCACTTTTGGTGTTCGTTAACAACAAGTAGATCATTTTACAGTTTGTTATTGTCCACAGGTTGGTATTATCATAGATAAACATAACACACACTCTTGGGAAAAGACCACATACATTTTCCACTGTTCTGGAAACTCCAGACCGGAGTCTCCGGTGTGGTCTGGAGTTTCCGGTGCTGGCTCCGGTGGTGCCTCCCAGGACTTGGCTGGGTCAGTCAGATGGCCTGTCCGGAGACTGGTCCGGAGATTGGCCGGAGTCTCCAGAATTTGGTCGGACCGTAGTCTCCGGTGTTGGAAGTCCAGAGTCTCCGGTGTTGCTGGTGAAGAAATGGGCTAGGTCAGTCAGATGGCCAGTCCGGAGACTGGTCCGGAGATTGGCCGGAGTCTCCGGTCTGACTTTTCTACAACGGTCAGAAAACGGTTCGTGGAGGGGGCTGCCTATAAATAGGGACCCTTATCTTCTTCCTCCAGTTGCTCAAGCTGCTCAAGAACACCAACACCATTAGAGCCACCAAATCCACAAGATCTCTTCATCCAACCATCCAAAGTCATTGATCTTTGGAGAATCGAAGGAGGAGGCCTTGATTCACATCTTCACCAAGAGAGATCTTCATTTCCCCCTCATTCACTTGAGGGCCCCCTAGCTCTAGTGTTTCTTTGGAAACCCTAACTTTGATTTGGTTCTTACAAGCTTGTCTTTGATTTGTCTTGACAGCTTGCTTGTATTTGGGAGCCTCCAATTCAGTTGTGGATGTGTGCCCCAAACTTGTTGTAAAGGTGCCGACTTCCACCTCGAAGGTTGCCGATATAGTGGAAGGTGAATCGAGCCCTTTGGGGTGAGGTTCATCGGAGAACAAGGGAGGCCTCTCGTGGCGTTGGTGGTTTGAAACCACCCCCTCTCCAAATGTAGACGTACTTCCCCTCAAAAGGAAGGAACTACGGGAAACAAATCCTTGTGTCTCCACGTCCACTCCCTTGGTTACTTCTATCCTTTACCGCACTTTACTTACTTGTTCTTTCTTAGTGTTGTGTTAGTTTGTGCTTGTTTGACATATAGGTAAATTCACTATAGTTGCATATTCTAGAGAATTTACCTTTCTTGTCAAACCCTAATTTGAAAAAGAGTAAAATTTGAAGTAGCACCTATTCACCCCCCCCCTCTAGGTGCCCATACGATCCTTTCAATTGGTATCAGAGCCTCGGCTCTTTATTCGGGCTTTACCGCCTAAGGGAATATGGGTAGCCAAGAAGGGGATGGTGGTAGTGAGTCAACCCCGGTGACCATGGAAGATCTCAGAAACTTGGAAACAAGATTGAGCTCTTCCTTGGTCAACGAAGTCAAGAAGATGCTTGAGCAACTTCTTAAAGACAAAGATGGCTCATCACCCCCATCTCCTCAAGAGGAACTACCATCCGTACCTAAAGGGAATACTCCGGTATCCCCCGAAGGTATGGTGGTAGGGGACAAACTAGACAATGCTAACTCCTCCACACGACTTGATGGGGGGAAGGGTGAGCACCGTGATTCTTGGTACTCCCCCGATCCTCCCATCCCTCACCCTCATGTGTACAATAGAGGTGACCCACCTAAGCTAGAAGAGTCTGCTACTTTTGCTCAATGGCAATCACTAATGAGGACTCATATGCGCAGCTCTTGCATTGAACTATGGAACATCATCGAGCATGGACTCTTTATTGGGGATCCAAACAACTTGACAATAAGAGAGGTTGTCAATAGTCAACTCAATGCCACTGCTTTGCATATGATTCAACAAGGATTGGGAACAAAGGATTACCCACACATTGAGCACTTTAGTATTGCCAAGGAAGCTTGGGATGCTCTCACTGTGTTGTTTGTTGGAAATGAGAGTATGAGGAGGAACATATATGATGCTCTAAGCAATGAAGCCAAAGGTTTCTACATGAAAGAAGGTGAAGACCACGAAGACATGTATCGAAGGCTCAAGACCACCGCCACCGCTTTTAGAAATGTGGGTGCCTCACATGTGGATGATGCATGGATAAAAAGGAAATATGTGAGTGCACTCATGCCTTTTGAGCCCACCGACTTGAAGAGCTTACAGGGAAGACACAACTATCATCTCATGACCTCAAATGAAGTTATGCAAGAGATGGCCGCTTTAAAGGTCGTCGCCAAGAATGCCAAAGATGCCCGTGCTCGTGCTCTCGGTATGAGCAATGTGGTCAATGTTGCTTTGAAGGCCAAAGTTGTGGACCTTGAAGATGAAGATGATAGTGATGAAGGCCTCTCCTTGGACCATCCCGATGACGTCAAGATTTCTCATAGTCAATATATGGCTTTCTATGCAAAGAACTTTTGGAAGAACCCCGCCAAGGCCAAGATGGAAATGCAACGAAGAAGCAATCCAAATGGGAAAAGAGAGAACACGACTAGGTTGAGAACTTGCTTCAATTGTGGTGACCGATATCACTTTGTGGCAAGCTGCCCCTATGAGAAGAGAGAAGATAATGGTGGTAAGCTTGTGATGAAGAAGACTCTCAAGGCACCTTACAATAAACCCTTCATCAAAAGGAATCCCATCAACAAGAAGCCGGGAGAAATTGTCTTGATCACTCATGAAGAGTACTCCTCCGACAATGAAGATGATGAAGAGGAAACTTCTCATGGTGTGGCTGCTCTTGCCACCACATCTACTCCGACATTCTCACTCTTCGATTCTCCAAATGATAACTCCTCCACCAAGAACGCCACTTGCCTTATGGCAAGAGGAGCGGAGGTATCTTCATCATCCCGCTCTACTCACTTAGATAATGATGAAATTTATGATGAGATGTCACTTGATGTTAAAAAGGAATTAATTGCCTTTGATGAGTTTATGACTAACCTACAAGGTGATTCTAAGCTACATTTTGGAAACATCTTAGATCAACTATCACATACTCAAGAGCTTCTAGATGTAAGATGTAAACTTGGGCATGAACATATGATTGAGCTAGAGGCCCTAAACAATGCTCTAGAAGAAGAACAAGAAACTAGGTTGTCACTTGAATTAAAACTTGAAGGGCTTGATGAGGCCAATGACATTATTGTTAACAAACTCATCAAAGAGCGTGATCATGCTATTGCTAAATACAAAAGAGCTAAAAAGGACAAGGTTGAGTTTGGTGTGGTTCATGAAAAACTTGCCGAGGACTTTAGCTTGCTTAACAAGGCCCACAAAGCCTTGGAGAGTGAACTCTTGTCTCTCACAAAGTCCCATGAAACGCTTCAAACTCAATTGGCCAATATTCCTTCACCTAGTAACTTCATTCCATCTAGTAGCACAACTATTCTTGAAGATAATGCTAGGTTGAAGGGAGAGCTTGCTAAGGCCACATTTCCACAAGGCAACAAGTCTATTGATGATCTTTTGAGCAAGCAAAGGCGTAGTGGTGATAAAGGGGGCATTGGTGTTGTTTCCAAAACAAAGAACAAGAACAATAAGAAGAAGAAGGACAAGCCCGCACAAGAGACCAACAAGACCATTGTGGAAAGTAAGACCACAAGTGGTAAAACTATGTCTCATGATGATTTTGCGGGAAGTGCTAACCCTCACTATGTTTTAATGCGAGATTATTATGGTGATGTGTATGCACAATATGTTGGCCCTTATGATGGTTATATTGCTTGGTCTATTTGGGTTCCCAAGACCCTTGTTGCTAACAAAAGAGGACCCATTGAGAAATGGGTACCTAAAAACTAGCTTGATCTTTTGTAGACTTATGCTTCCGGAGGGTCAAAATGGGTGATCGATAGTGGTTGCACAAGTCATATGACCGGAAGCTCGTCTATTGTCAAGGACTTGGTGTCAAATGAAGATCAAATCACCGTCACATATGCCGACAAGTCAAAATCTACGGTAATGGGTTTCGGCAAGGTAGTGGTGGCTCACGACATTACCCTCGTGAACGTCATGCTTGTTGAAACTCTTGTATACAATTTACTTTCTGTCCGTGCTCTTGGAAAGATGGGCTTTGCCGTCTTTATTGATAATGATATTGTGGTCCTCATGTGGAGCAAGTCTCTCAAGGTCGCTTTTGTTGGGTACGTCGAAAATGACTTGTATGTGGTGGACTTTTCGGGGCAAGTACAGGTCCGATGTGCTTATACGGGAAGGCCGATGTGGGTTGGCTATGGCACCGCCGACTAGCCCATGTCAATATGAGAACTTTGCAAAGTCTCCATAAAGAGGGCCATATTGTTGGACTAAAAGAAAATGTTTCCTTTGCCAACGATCGTGTTTGCAGGGCATGTGTTCTAGGGAAGATGCATGACGATCCACACAAGCCCACGAACCAAATCAAGTCTAACAAGATCTTGGAACTCCTTCATGTGGACCTATTTGGTCCTCCATCTCATGCAAGTCTTGGAGGGAAGAAATATTGTTTGGTGATTGTTGACGACTTTTCAAGATACTCTTGGGTTTATTTCTTCAAGTTGAAGAGTGAAACTCAAAAGACTTTTATTGACTTCATCAACTTGGTTCAACGGCAACACAATGTTCCCGTATTGGTTATAAGAAGTGACAACGGAACCGAGTTCAAGAACTACACCTTGAATGATTTCCTTAGTGATGAGGGGATTAAACATCAATATTCCGCTGCATACACCCCTCAACAAAATGGTGTGGCCGAAAGGAAGAACCGGAGTCTTATTGAGATGGCTAGGACCATGTTGGCAGAGTTTAAATCTCCATACAACTTCTGGGCCGAAGCCATCTCCACCGCTTTCCATGCTTCAAACCGGCTCTACCTCCGCAAGAAAATCAACAAGACTCCATATGAGATACTTACCGGTAACAAGCCCAACATATCTTATTTCCGGGTGTTCGGTTGTAAGTGTTTCTATCTCATCAAAGGTGTTCGTTTGTCTAAATTCGAGTCTAAAGCATTAGAGGGTATTTTTGTTGGCTATGGTCTCGAATCTCATACTTATAGAATCTATGACAAGCTCTCCGGAGCCGTCATAGAATCTTGTAGTGTGACCTTCGAAGAATATGATGGTCCCCAAGGGGGGCGTGTTGATGCTTGTGATGCAGATGATGAAATGCCTCGGGATGCCATAGGAAGAATGGGTGTGGGTTATATCCGCCCCGTTGAGGAACCCCTTATGGCGGATCGAGAAGAACTATGCTCCACTCAAGTGGAGCCCTCATCTTCACAACCTCGACATGCTCCATTTACCGAAGAGGACATTGACTCAAGCCAAAGACAAGATGTAGACCCTCAACATAGTGATCAATGTGTGAAATCTAGTCTAAGGGATCTTGGTCCATTCGATGGGGTGTCAAGTGGTGCAAAGTCAATTTGCCAAGGAAGATCCATCCAAGCTGTTTTGAGACGTGCTCAAATTGAGGCTAGAAGAGCACTTGATCAAGACCAAGGTCAATCCTTGCCTCCCAGCGTAGAGGATGAATCCAATGATGATCAAGGTCAAGTTGATGGTCAAGACGAGGATCAAAATGATGAAGAGGGTCCTCCAAGAAACAATGAGGAGATCCACGCTCGTCGTGAAGCTAGAAAAGAAAGAATGTTGGAAATAAGAGACCACTCTCTCCAAAATGTTGTTGGAGACCTAAGGAAAGGAATTTCCACAAGAGCACAATTGAAGAGGTTCACTGAACACCAAGCACACATCTCCATGATTGAACCAAAGAAAGTGTGGGAAGCTCTTGAAGATTCGGATTGGGTAGAAGCTATGCACAAAGAGCTCAACAATTTTGAGAGAAACAAAGTTTGGAAGTTAGTTGAGAAGCCAAAGGATTGCCGCAATGTTATTGGAACAAAGTGGATATTCAAGAACAAGCAAGATGAGCATGGAATTATAGTAAGGAACAAGGCAAGATTGGTTGCACAAGGGTATTCTCAAATTGGAGGCATTGATTATGGAGAGACTTATGCACCCGTGGCTCACCTTGAGTCCATCCATATCCTTCTTGCTTATGCGGCACATCATAACTTTAAGTTGCAACAAATGGATGTAGAAAGTGCATTCCTTTATGGTCCTTTAAATGAATTGGTATATGTTAAGAAACCCCCGGGATTTGAGGACCCCAACTTCCCAAACCATGTCTACAAACTTGATAAGGCGCTCTATGGGCTCAAGAAAGCCCCACGCACGTGGTATGAGCACCTTAGAGACTTATTGTTTGACCGTGGTTTTGAGGTTGGGAAAATCGATCCCACTCTTTTTACTAAGAGGGTCAATGGGGAGCTTTTTGTATGCCAAATATATGTTGATGATATTATCTTTGGCTCATCTAACAAAGCCTTTAATGATGAATTCTCAAAGCTTATGACTAGTAGGTTCCGGATGTCATTGATGGGGGAGTTGAAGGTATTTCTTGGCTTTGAGATCAAGCAAGTTAGAGGAGGAACATTCTTCAACCAAGACAAGTATACTCAAGATATGCTCAAGAGATTCAAAATGCAAGATTTGAATGGAGCTCCTACTCCCATGGCTACAAAGACTCATCTAGAACAAAATCCTAATGGTAAAGATGTGGATCAAAAGGTATACCGGTCTATGATTGGTTCTTTGCTTTACCTTTGTGCATCTAGACCCGATATTGTGTTGAGTGTAGGTGTGTGTGCAAGATATCAACCTGCTCCTAAGGAAAGCCATTTAATGGCGGTCAAGAGAATCTTTCGTTATTTAGTTCATACCCCATTTTATGGTCTTTGGTACCCTCAAGGCTCAACATTCGCTCTTTGTGGATACACGGATTCGGATTGGGCGGGAGACAAGGATGATAGAAAATCAACATCCTGGGCTTGTCAATTCCTTGGTAGGTCCATGGTATGTTGGTCTTCTAAGAAGCAAAACTGTATATCTCTCTCCACCGCTGAAGCCGAGTATGTTGTTGCTTCTAGTGCTTGCACCCAATTGCTATGGATGAGGCAAACTTTAAAGGAATACGGTGTCCTTTGTGACAAAGTGCCTCTTCTATGTGACAATGAAAGTGCCATCAAGATTGCATACAACCCGGTGGATCACACAAGGACAAAGCATACTGAGATTCGACATCACTTCATTAGAGATCATGTTGCTAGAGGTGATATTTATCTATCCTATGTATCAACCAAAGATCAACTTGCCGATATCTTCACGAAGCCACTTGATGAAGCAAGATTTTGCTACTTGAGGAATGAACTAAATATCATGGATTCAAGGAGCTTGACTTGATGTTATTGCACTCTCACCTATGTTTCATCTCATATTTGGTCTAGGTGTAGGCATGGATATAGGGGGAGTGCGGTCCTAATTGATTAGACCATCCCTCCCCCCATGATGCCCAAAGCAATCAAAATCATTCCTCTTAATATCATTTAGTGATATGTGAGCTTAATGATGAGTGTTGGTAATGGACCCAAGATATATCTTCGTGGTGCCAAGCCAAGTATACTCAAATATGGTGGCCAAGGCCACCGCCCTCTCTCATTTGAGAGGTTGGCACTTACTCATGTTCGTCATTTGATTATTTTTCGTCTCTTGGAGCTTTTCTGATTATTTTCGAACTTCCATGGCTCTTATTGGTTCTTCACAGTTTGATGTCTCAACCCAAACCCTTTTCCTATCTTAAAAACCATCTATCTCCCATATATGTCCCCAAACACCTTTCCTGGAATTTTTGGTCGAGGAGGGCCGGAGTCTCCGGTGTACAAACACCGGAGTCTCCGGTGTTGGCCGAAGTCTCCGGTGTAGACCGGAGTCTCCGGTCTGGACGGTTTCTGTCACTTAAAGAAGGGGCACGAGGTGAACTGAACAGCCTTCTTCTCGCACCCGTCCCCTACCTCCAAACCCGTCGCCCCCTCCTCCAAAAACCCTCCCCGGAGGTCAAGAACCCCCCGGGATCCGCCGTGCAGCCGGCCAACCTCCTCCTCTCCTCCATTGGGTCATTCCCACCGAAGGAATCGATCCCATGGACAGATCTGGTACCTCTCCTCTCCTTTTTCCTCCTAGGGTTCATCCCTAGATGTGTTTTTGAGGATTGTTGCGGATTTGTCCATAGGAATCACTTGTTTGCTTGCACTCTAGTACTTTAGCCTTGTTGCATTGCCTGATCTACTAGATTTACCTCACCAAGATCTCCCCATCGCATACCCGAGCCTCCCGACGGAGACTCGGACTTAGGTCCCGAGACTCCGTCCAGCCGAGACTCGGTCCCAGACCGGAGACTCCAGTGTCTTCTTGCGGAGACTCCTTGGGTGAATCAAAGTAGTCCAAAAATGCATCAAAGCTCCTGTACGGCATCTTTGGGACATATATACTCATCTCCATGCTATCTCCCTCACTGCTGTTCACAGGTGATGGTTCTAGTCGCCCTCGTCGTACCAAGGCCAAGTCCCAAAGGGGCAATCCTCGCTATGATGAAGCTCAGGGTCAGTTTATCGTGCCTCCATCCAACCGGAAACAGCGGGCACGTGATGCATCTTACATGAAGAGGGATCAAGAAAGGGCTGAACGGGAGGAACGTGCAAAGAGAGCCAAGTATGACAACCTCTAGTCCCTAAACAAGATGTCTAAAGAGGAGTTCCGTGAGCTGAGGAAGACATATTTCTATGCACTACCTCATACCAGTTATGACCCTCGTTTTTGGAGGAAAGAGCAGAGTGTGTTCATGAAGGATGTGTATGGTGTACTCACAAAATCACCTGTTTGCCCTCAGAAGTTCATGAACATTGAGCAAATGCTCCAGAGCCCGTATTTCAGTGATGCCCTGTGGATCTGTGAGAAGCTGGGTCTCTACAACTTGATGGACCTGCATGAAGACTACAGTGTGCACCTCGTTCAGCAGTTCTATGCCACTGTGGTATTTGGGACTGATCTTGATAGGACTATGGTGTGGATGACTGGCTCTACTCGCTGCACAGCTACTTTCCATGACTTTGCCAATGTCATCTTTGAGACTTTCCACGGCATATCTACTCATGTGGGGCTGTGCACGCACTCAGCAACCTTGGGTGAGAACAAGCAAAAACTGGCACCTCTGTATGATGATGGTGTTGTGGGGGCATCCAAGGGACTCAAGCCCCTCTACAACCTTATGCTGAGGATTTTCCGTCACACTATTGCTCCAAGTGCTGGAAATGATGATTCTCTCAGGGGAGGACTTGTCAACCACCTGTACCATACTCACCGGACCTTCAATGCTGGACCAGATGCTGAGGCTGCACCCATTGATGTGATGGACTTCATTTTCGAGGAGATGTTCCATGCAATTATATTCAAGAAATCTCCTCCATATGCACCCTTGATTATGAGACTAATCAACTCGCAGCCGCATGATTCTCCCAATGCCATTCCACCACACCTCATGACGCACACTCTGGTCTCTCTGCAGCAGAAGGGGCACATGGGGCCAGCTCCAAGGCACCGATATGGAAATGATGATGAGGAGACTGAGACGGAGAGGGCTCCCTCTCCACCCAGAGTTCGGAGGAAGAATGCCTCAAATGTACCTATGCCTTCCATGACTGGAGACTATGTGCATGAGAAGGTCAAGAAGGCCAGTTTCTGGGAGAGGACTCTTTGCTGCATGAACGTTGACATTCTCAAGCAGCAGCATGCATCTTACCAAAGCAACCACCGCATGGAGAAGCTCCTCAAAGAGATCAAGGAACAGGGTGCTGCTGATACTGAGGAAGGTGAAGATGAATACAATGATGAGCATGGGGCCCAGCAGTCCACAGAGTCTGATCACACTCTCTCATTTGGGGCATGGAACGCCCAACAGGATAGTCTGGTGGACTGGCAGACGTTTGCTGATGTCACCTCTGGGTTTGGATACCAGGGTACTTCCTCCTCTCGCCCTCACGGCAAAGGGCCTGCTATCCCTGAGGATGATGATGATGATGACTATGACCAGGATGAGGGTGACCAGGACGAGGATGACCAGGATGAGGTTGAGGATGCCGAGGACGATGAGGATGAGGATTACGATGACTACTGAGTCATTGGGGCGTTAGTATAGGTCTTTTCCCTTTTCAGCGTTTCGATGCCAAAGGGGGAGAAGACATTCTCATCCGCTTTGCATGGGACTCGGGATTTGCGACTATCTGCCGTTATTTGCCTTTCTTTTTGTTATTTGGATATTCGAACTTGAACTTTATGTGTGTTATCTACTATTCTTATGTGTGTCTATGACTATGTGCTTGTGTGCAACATCTATTGTAACTCATGTGAGATCTATGTGTGCTATCGTTGGTATTATTTTCTTTACATGATTTACTTCATTATCTTGTTGCACATAGTCATGGGGAGCCACATTTATATGTTATTCTATGCAAATCACTTGTTGTCATCGAACACCAAAAAGGGGGAGATTGAAAGGACATTTATTGTCATAATCATTTTTGGTGTTCGTTAACAACAAGTACATCATTTTACAGTTTGTTATTGTCCACAGGTTGGTATTATCATAGATAAACATAACACACACTCTTGGGAAAAGACCACATACATTTGCCACTATTCTGGAAACTCCAGAACGGAGTCTCCGGTCTGCCAAGACCGGAGTCTCCGGTGTGGTCCGGAGTTTCCGGTGCTGGCTCCGGTGGTGCCTCCCAGGACTTGGCTGGGTCAGTCAGATGGCCTGTCCGGAGACTGGTTCGGAGATTGGCCGGAGTCTCCAGACTTTGGTCGGACCGGAGTCTCCGGTGTTGGAAGTCCAGAGTCTCCGGTGTTGCTGGTGAAGAAATGGGCTGGGTCAGTCAGATGGCCAGTCCGGAGACTGGTCCGGAGATTGGCCGGAGTCTCCGGTGTAGACCGGAGTCTCCGGTCTACAGACCGGAGTCTCCGGTCTGACTTTTCTACAACGGTCAGAAAACGGTTCGTGGAGGGGGCTGTCTATCACTAGAGGAAAAAGGGCCAACCGTTCGCGACCCCTCGGAGCATTAGTCCCGGTTGCACCACCAACCGGGACTAATGCTGGCACGCGTCCCGGTTGGAGCGGGCACGGGGCCAGGGGCATGGGTCCCGGTTGGTAAGGGCATGTCCGGTTGGAGCCACCAACCGGGACTAAAGGTTTGGCCACAGCCACGTGGCAGACGCACCTTTAGTCCCGGTTCGGCTCCAACCGACCAAAGACCCTTGCCCTCTATAAATGCAACGCCCATCCCCTCTGCCTCCACTGCTTTTTTGAATGGTGTAAGGTGTGAGGGTGTGTGCTAGTTTTTTCATGCATGCATTGAAGGTGTTTGTTGAAATGTTTGAGTGAAAAATCCGTTGAATTTCTCATAGAACAAAAATATAGAAGGTGTCCGAGACGCACTTGAGCTTTCTCCTCTTTATTTCCCTCGATCGAGGTTAGCAATCTTATATTTTCTAGGTCATTGATACAATTCATGTCGGTGTGAATTGGTTATTTCACTATTTATGATGTCCTGTTTTTGATAAACTTACTTATATGATGCGATGAACGGTCGGGAATGGATGTACGGTGACCGCGGTAGCCGGTATATCAAAGGCGTGGATAAATTTATCGATGTGGCTACGGCAAACAAAGAGAATGGATTTATACGTTGTCCATGTGTTCAATGTCGAACAACAAGGAGTACTCTTCCTCGAAAAATCATTCGCGCCACCGATTATGAAAGGTTTCATGCCCAACTATAATTGCTGGACCAAGCATAGGGAAAGAGGGGTTATGATGGAAGATGGTGAAGAAGATGATGATAACAACTATCATCATATGTTTCCTAATACTGATACCGCAATGGAAGACAATGGAGAGGAAAAGGTGAAGAACGGGCATCGATGAGCCGGTGATGAACTTGGTAGGGTCATTTCGATGCAAAGCGAGACTGTGAAATGAAATGAGAAGTTGAAGTTAGAGGGCATGTTAGAAGATCACAAGAAATTGTTGTACCCAAATTGTGAAGATGGCAGACAAAGCTCGGTACCACATCGGAATTGTTGCGATGGAAGGCAGATTGTGGTCTAACTGACTCCTCATTTGAAAAGATGCTGAAAATAATGAAGTCAAGTTTCCAAAACATAACGAACTTCCCGAGAGTACCTACGAAGCAAAGAAGAAGACTCTGTCCTCCGGGATTAGATGTGCAAAAGATACATGCATGCATTAATGATCGCATCCTCTACATGTAAGGAGTATGAGAATTTAGATAAATGCCGGTATGCAGCGTTGCGGTATAAGATCGACGAGATGACCTGGTGATGTTGAGGGAGAGCCTCCTAAGAGGGTTCCTGCTAAGGTTATGTGGTATGCTCCTATAATACCAAGGTTGAAACGCATGTTCAGAAACAAAGAGCATGCCAGGTTGTTGCGATGGCACAAAGAAGACCGTAAGAAAGACGGGGAGTTGAGACACCCTGCTGATGGGTCACAGTGGAGAAAAATCGAGAGAGACTTCCCAGACTTTGCAGGTGACACAAGGAACTTATGGTTTGGTCTAATTACGGATGGCATGAATCCTTTTGGGGAGCAGAGCTGCAGTCACAGCACCTGGCCCGTGACTCTATGTATCTCCAACAGTGGTTGTGCATGAAGCGTAAGTTCATTATGATGCCAGTGCTCATCCAAGGCCCGAAGCAACCGGGCAACGACATTGATGTGTACCTTAGGCCATTAGTTGAAGAACTCTTACAGTTGTGGGGCAAACCAGGTGTACGTGCGTGGGATGAGAACAAACAGGAGCCATTTAATCTACGAGGGTTGTTATTCTTAACCATCAATGATTGGCCTGCTCTTAGTAACCTTTCAGGACAGACAAACAAAGGATATAAGGCATGCACCCACTGTTTAGATAAGACCGAAGGTACATATTTGCATAAATGCAAGAAGGTTGTGTACCTAGCGAATCGACGATTTCTTCCGACCAATCATCCCGTAAGAAAGAAAGGCAAGCATTTCAAAGGTGAGGTAGATCACCGGAAGAAGCCTGAACTCCCTGCTGATGATGATGTATTTGGTATGGTCAAGGACATAGAAGTAATCTTTGGAAAGGGTCCCGACGGTCAATCAGTTCCGAACGACGTCGCCATGTGACACGCACCATGTGGAAGAAGAAATCTATATTTTGGGAGCTGCCATATTGGAAAGTCCTGCGTCCGCTCTTCAATCGACGTGATGCACGTGACGAAGAATCTCTGCGTGAACTCGCTAGGATTCCTAGGCGTATGGGAAGACAAAAGATACACCAAGCACGGAGGACCAACAAATTATGAAAGACCCAAAGAACATGCATACAGATAACAAGACGGATAAAGGGCGCCACTTAAGTCGTGCCTATGCTCTTACCAAAGCAGAGAAGGAAATCTTTTTGAAGTCCTTTACAGTATCAAGGTGCCGGGCTTCTCATCTAATATAAAGGGATAATAAATATGGCAGAAAAGTTCCAAAACCTGAGTCTCATGATCACACGTGATTATGACGCAGAGCTTCCGATTGCATTGAGGGGCTTCTACCGTAAAATGTTCGAGTACCCATTGTGAAGCCGTGCATTCCTCAATGCAATATCTCGAAGGTAATCAATCGATATTCGCCAAGGTTACGTAAGGATGTGGTACAATGTCTTGTTAGTTTTGAATTGGTGTTCCCACCATCCTTCTTCAATATTATGACGCATCTCTGGTTCATCTAGTGGAAGAGATTGCCATTCTCGGTCCGTATTTCTGCACAATATGTTCCCTTTGAGAGGTTCATGGAGTCTTAAAGAAATATGTTCATAACCGTATAGACTGAAGGAAGCATCTCCAAGGGATATGGAGCAGAGGAGGTCATTGAGTTTTGTGTTGACTTTATTCTGACCTTAAGCCGATTGGTGTTTCGATCGCGTAATGAGGGAAGACTAAGTGGAAAAGGCACTGGAAAGAAAGCAATGATATGTAGGGACGGGATTCTTTCACTACACTACACGCTTGTACATAATTCCACCTTGGCAGCTCCAGATATCGAGGAACACAAGAATATTGTACGCTCCAAAACCCGGGAAGCCCGAATCATGGATTACAGATGAACACATGAAGTCTTTCGGTGGTTGGATGCGGAAACATCTCTTGAATGACACCACTTGGAGATCAGCTATACTTGTTGGCGTCACCACCATCTTCTCTTGTATTGAATTTCCAAGGGTACGAAATAAATGGGAATACATTCTACACGATCGCCCAAGATAAAAAGAGCACCAACCAAAATAGTGGTGTCCACTTTGATGCAATAGACGAGAATGGACAAAAGGACACATATTATGGTTACATAGAGGAGATATGGGAACTAGGCTATGGAGTCTCTTTTAAGGTCCCTTTGTTTCGCTGCAAATGGGTCAACCTGAATGGGGAAGGGGTAAAGATAGACCAGTTATGGAATGACAACAAGGATCTCAACAATCTTGGTTATAGAGATGAACCATTCGTCCTAGCCAATGATGTGTCTCGTGTTTTCTATGTGAAGGACATGTCCTCCGCATCAAAAAAGAAAAAATATGCAAACGAATACATCATATGATGAGCCAAAGCGTCACATAGTTCTTTCAGGGAAAAGAAACATCGTGGGAATCAAGGACAAGACAGACATATCAGAAGATTATAATAAGTTTGATGAAATTCCGCCTTTCACAGTGAAAACTGACCCAAGCATTCCGTTAAGTAAAGAAGATGCTCCATGGTTACGTCTGAAGCGGTCATAAGGAATGACATATGCCAAGAAGTTCATGCTCATATTATGTAACTCTAGTTCATGTCTTTCGCGGTTTGTGGCTTGACCGAAGGATATCTTTCGCGGTTTGTGTCCTTTAGTCCCGGTTTTGTAGTCTCAGTTTTTAATATTAATAAATGTCTTGAGTGTTAGTCCCATTTTGTGGCTGGACCGGGAGTGCCTCTATGACCAGTTTCTTGGAGATGCAGGAGGACTGGCTCCGGCATCTCCACAAACTGGTCGTAGTGGTGTCCCTGCTCGAAAACCATCTTGCAGCTTGTAAATTCACTAACTAGATCAATACGCCTGAGCTAACTAATTTCACATATTAGGAGTGCCTCTATGACCAGTTTCTCGGAGATGCCGAGGACTGGGCTCGCAAGCATCTCCCAAACTGGCCGCGTGGTGTCCTCGCCTCGAAAACCATCTTGCATCTTGTAACTTCACTAACTAGATCAATACGCCTGAGCTAACTAATTTCACATATTAGGAGTGCCTCTATGACCGTTTCTTGGAGATGCCGAGGACTGGGCTCCGTCGGCATCTCCCCAAACTGCTCGTAGTGGTGTCCTCGCTCGAAAACCATCTTGCATCTTGTAACTTCACTAACTAGATCAATACGCCGAGCTAACTAATTTCACATATTAGAGTGTTTATGACAGTTTCTCGGAGATGCCGGAGGACTGGGCTCCGTCGGCATCTCCCTGAAACTGGCCGTAGTGGTGTCCCTGCTCTCTAAAACCATCTTGGAGATGCCTCAAACTGGCTGGAGGACTGACTCACAAGGATGCATATTTATAGTACAAGCAGCTCGGCATAATGTCGACACTCACGACATAATGTCGACACTCACCCCTATTATTAGTGCTGACTCATCTTTAGTCCCGGTTGGTGTCTCCAACCAGGACTAAAGGTTCATCTTTAGTCCCGGTTGGTGACACCATCCGGGACAAGGTACAAGCCGCACGACATAATGTCGACACTCACCCCTATTATTAGTGTTGTCTGGCCCACTGCCATAATCCCTTTCATCGGGTTGGTTTCTCCAACCGAGACTAAATATGAACCCTCTCTTTATATAGGCATTTCCTCTATTTATTAGGTAACACTTAAGACATTTATTAATATTAAAACCGGGACAAACCGGGACTAGGTAACACTCAGGCCTAAAGCCGCCTTTAGTCATAATCATGCCTAGTCCTATAGCACGCAGCTTGTGGTCTTCATCGCCGCCGCCATCATCATCGCCATCGCCACCGCCACTCCGGGATCCTCAACCCATCCATGGCATATACCGGGGCCATTCCAGCCTCGGATTCACGGGTGGGAGAGGGTCTCTGAAGACGATGCCGCCATCACGGGATGTGTGGGCCTGGCGGGTGGACTCGTGGGCACCGTAGGCGAGGATGGTCTCCCCCGGCGATGTAGCGCATCACTTTGATGACAGTACGGTTCGCCCACCATAGACGACGGCCGACTTCGTTGTGGTTCACCGGTGGCGGGCCATCACCCTCGTACCTGGCGAGCTCCCTTTCCCGCCTATTAGCGAAGAAGGCATTCCAGGTGTCATAGTTGTCGGGATCCCACTGGGGATCCATCCGCTGCTCCAGCGTGAGCTCGTGGTAGAAGTGGTTTGTGATGGCCGCCTGGCATGCGGAACCTTGAGGGACAGGAGGGAAAGGAACCCCTCCAGGCCAAAGATCCAGCAATGGCGGTGCACTCGTGGACAAGGGTAGTTGAGGCGACAACGCCTCGGTCTCCTCGAGGGTCGAATGGCCCAAGAGGGCGTTGTCCATTGTTCTAAGAGAGGAAGGTGTGGATGTGTGGATAGCCATGACACGATCACCCTAAATATAGAGGGAAAGGGCGGGAAAACTTGGCGTGAAGCTTTGGGAAATGGCGGGAAATATCTTTAGTCCCGGTTAGTGACTACATCCGGGACTAAAAGCTCTAGTAGAAAGGAAAGGGCGGGAAAACTTGGCGGAAGAGGTGGGAAATGGCGGAAAATATTTTTAGTCCCGGTTTGTGACTACATCCGGGACTACATGTGTGCCTAACAATGATCATGTTTCGAAAAAACCTTCACAAAATGACCTATCATGTTCGAGGTTTCATGGCTTTCGGTCCAAATGACCGATGTTATATGCTGAATCACGGCATAGTTTGTGATATTGTGCCCATATTATGCATGTGTGTGGACATTGGTATGGAGAACAATGTTGCAGGAGGAAGTTTTCCTTTTTGTCGCATGGAAAAGCCCTTTTCCATTTTCCGAGCGCAAAAAACGGGTCGTTTTGTGAAGTAACCACCAAAATGCCGTTTCAGAATGCTACCGTCCTATTTTCCTAAAATACTAGACCACCTTACATGGACTATATCCCAACCGGTACATCTCAAACCTTTTCGTCCATCCCGGGTAAAAAGGACAAATGTCTGCCGAATCGGTAGGAAGTGGGTCCGGTTTGTACTACAGGTACATGATCTATCGCCCGTGATTTTTTGAAAAAATCATTTTTAGACTCGCAATATGTGGTTTCTTCAGAGATCCAATGCAAGTTCTAACAATGCCCGTCCCCTATCACTTCTTATGTTTAAAGTTTTTCTAAATTCCAAATTGATATTAAAAAAATATAAGTTAATTCATTTTTAATTGTAAATGGTTCATATTTTAAATGGTTACATTAATTATTTTTTAAAACAAAAAATGGTTTTGAATTATTTATTTAAATCCAAACACTTTTTATGTTTAAATTTTTTCTAAATTCCAAATTAATATTCAAAAATATAAGTTAATTCATTTTAAAAGGTTACATTAATTATTTTTTAAAAATAGAATATGTTTTTGAATTATTTATTCAAATCCATACACTTCTTATGTTTAAAGTTTTTCTAAATTCCAAATTGATATTAAAAAATATAAGTTAATTCATTTTTAATTGTAAATGGTTCATATTTTAAATGGTTACATTAATTATTTTTAAAACAAAAATGGTTTTGAATTATTTATTTAAATCCAAACACTTTTTATGTTTAAAATTTTCTAAATTCCAAATTAATATTCAAAAATATAAGTTAATTCATTTTAAAAGGTTACATTAATTATTTTTAAAATAGAATATGTTTTGAATTATTTATTCAAATCCATACACTTCTTATGTTTAAAGTTTTTCTAAATTCCAAATTGATATTAAAAAAATATAAGTTAATTCATTTTTAATTGTAAATGGTTCATATTTTAAATGGTTACATTAATTATTTTTTAAAACAAAAAATGGTTTTGAATTATTTATTTAAATCCAAACACTTTTTATGTTCAAAATTTTTCTAAATTCCAAATTAATATTCAAAAATATAAGTTAATTCATTTTAAAAGGTTACATTAATTATTTTTTAAAAATAGAATATGTTTTTGAATTATTTATTCAAATCCATACACTTCTTATGTTTAAAGTCTTTCTAAATTCCAAATTGATATTAAAAAAATATAAGTTAATTCATTTTTAATTGTAAATGGTTCATATTTTAAATGGTTACATTAATTATTTTTAAAATGTAAAATGGTTTTGAATTATTTATTCAAATCCAAACACTTTTATGTTTAAAGTTTTTCTAAATTCCAAATTAATTATCATTTAAAAACAATACAAATTTAAACCCCAAAATAAAAAATAAGGAACAGAGAAAATACGAAATTTTTTGAAAGCAGAATATGTCGGTTGGAGCCACCAACCCAGACTAAAGAGCCTCGCGCCAACCCTTGGTCTGAAAATATTGAGTATAGGTCCCGGTTGGTGGCTCCAACCGACGATGACTATAGTCCCGGTTGGAGCCACCAACCGTACAAAAGGCCCTTTGGTTATAACGGTAGGCCCTCCTCTTCTTCTTCCCATCTCACTTCTACGCTTCATCGACGCTACAAGACAGAGACGCCGCTTCACGACGCCGCGGCCCGAGCTCGCCGCTTTTCTCGACTCGCCACGTTTCCGCTTCTCTCCCCGCAAAGGAATCGAAGAGGGCATCGGCAACCGCCGCCATCGACGCCATCCTTCATTGCACTGCTTGTCAAAAAATTCGGTGAGACCTATCCTTCCTCCGCCCTACTTTGGCCACCAAGGTCTCATACAGGACCTAGCGCACCCCATTGATGCCCTGTGTTGCTTGCTCGATCCCCAGATACTCGACATCGTCTTCGTCTGCAAGCGCCGCCCGCAAGCGCAACTCCGGCGAGGAATCTAGGACGAACAGGAGCACCCCTTCCTCAACCTCTACCACCACTGAGCCCACCTCGACCACCGCAACCACTCGTAATAGACCATGTTCCCCTTACCCCTCTGGAATCGCCGGAGTACCACCCTCCTCACGCGTCGCCGCCGCGCGTAGTGAGCAGCACTGCCGCCCGTCGTGGTGACGTGGTGCCCGCGTGGACCCGGTCCCACCTGCCAGCCTCAGAGGCTAGGTGCCTCTGCGGTGCAGGTTAGAAGTGGCCTGGTCCAGGTCCACCACAAGCCACGGTCTAGGTCCCACCTGCCTGTGTGGAGGCTGAGGTGGCCACGGGCCCCTCTGTCAGCCACTGTGGCTAGCAGTGGGCTCGGTGTAAAAATGTTTTCTGTTTTGTTTAAATTTAGAAATGGTTTAATTAAATCTAGAAATTTATATAATATTGTAAATTCAATAATTAATTATTTATAACTTAGAAAAATACAAATAATATATCAAAATGTTCAGAAAAATGAGATCTAACTATTTAACATATAATCATGCATTGTTCAACAACTTTCAAGACAAGTTTAATTAGAAAACAAAATCAACCCCTCTCATATACTCCGGAGTTTCACCGAGTTAGGGTTTTCACCCTCGAACCCCGCTTAAATTGCCGAGCATGTCTTTGGGTTACTTTTTAATACAAATTAACTTGTTATATCATCATCCTTGTTTGATCATTGCATGCCATGTGTTGATTGTTCCCCTCTCTTCAAGCGCCGTGTAAAAACTATTTGCCTTTTTTTTAATTCCAGAAAATGATTTAAACTTGTAAATTCAATAACTTATTGTTTATAAGTCAGAAAAATATGAATAATATATCAAAATGTTCAGAAAAATGAAACCTATCTATCTAAGCTATAATCATGCATTGTTCAACAACTTAAATTACAAGTTTAATTATAAGAACAAATCCACCCCTTTCATGTGTTCCGGAGTTTCTCCGAGTTAGGGTTTTCACCCCTCGGAACCCCGATTAAATCGTCGAGAATTTCTTAGGGTTACATTCCAATGCAAATTAACTTTTCATATCATCATACTTGCTTGAGAATTGCATCGATGCCATGTGTTGATTGTTTCCCTTTCTTTTTGGTGTTTGGATTATTAGGTTTATTATTAGTTAGGTATTATTAGGTTTATTAATTAGTTTAGTATTATTGGTCTTCGGTCCCACTGGTCAGTCACTGTGGGTAGCCCCAGACCTGATTCACATTTTCAAGGAACTTAGGTGCATGTGGGTTCGACGATGTGCCTATCTACTACACGGTTTCCCTTTATCTTCATTTTTATTATTGTGTATGTATATATTAGGGTTTCTCTGAATTAGGGTTTATATCTCTCAACACCGTACTTAACTTTCTCCTTTAGCCGCTTTGACTTATTCGTTTTTCCACCTATGCAGAAAATATGGACCCACACGTCAGAGACGAAGAAAAGGAAGAGTTGATCCAAGGTGTGATCCGTGGGGAAGATAATTTAGACGTATCAACATTTACGAACAACTCCGTGAGGGTGATCCTCTTTACCGGAGTAGACAACTTGTTTGAGGTTGAAGGTGTTGCCTCACAGGGAGAAGGCAATGCCTTGTGTAATCGAGAAGACGACTCCCGCAAGGTGCATGTAATATAAATCAATTCATTAATTAATCATCTGCTATCTATATAGAAATAGTAACGACGATCTTTCTTCTTTTAGCCCTCGGATCGAAGGAATCTACTGAAAAGAGCGTAGAGGCCCAACCAAAAGTTAAAAGACCATGAGAGGTTCAGGATCGAAGATGTCATTGAGACCGGGCAACCGACAGCCCCAAGTTGTCGCAACCAAATTTGTGGCACAATGCGGAGTAATCGTTAGGGACTTAATCCCGATCACCATTAGAAATTGGAATAGGCCTGCTAATGCGGATGAAGAGGAACATGTTTATTTGTCCCTAACCACGCCAAAGATTTACGTGGAAGAGGCTCATGGTTAATTTCAAACTCGAAGATAGAGCTGGATCCAAATGCAGAGGATCCATTGAGGACGCCTTACAACATGGGAGAGCCATGGAGGCTAAGGTCGGGAGTGGGCTTTGAAGAAGATGGCCCATGTTTCACCAACTGGAAGAAAAGATTGCACCTTGACTATGTTGTGAAAAGAAGACTCGATTTCAAGAATATTCAGTTTGAGAAGATAAAACCATTCGGGATGAGTTTGTGGAATACATGAAATCAAAAAGCTAAGAAAATGTCAAACGAATAAGTTGAATGTCGCTAAGAAGAAGTATCACCATACTATGGGGCAAGGTGGCTACAAGGTTGGCATTCCTAAGTGGGAGAAACTTGAGCAGGAACTGTGATAAAAATATCACCCCAGATGATTGGGTAGAACGTGCAAGGAATTGGTTTTACGGGAATGGGGCACGTTGGACTCGGGAGGTGTATATATAACATATGACATAAAGAAGACCCTTGCCAATCGAGAGGATGAGAAAAGCAAAGGTTGTTAAAGATGGGGACTTCATTCCCGATAGAGAGAATGATGAGCTCACACTCGCCTTGAAATAAGGAACATGATGGACGAACACGAGGCACAATAGGCTCCCAATCATGGAGGACTGGGTTTCCGAAGAGAGGAAGAAATATCCCGATAGAAGCCGTCGAGGAGTAAGGACAGGCGGCGGTTGAAGCGTAAAGTCGAAAGAGCGAATGCGTTTAATTGAAGAACAATTAAAGCAACAACAAGATGAAATTAACACACTTAAAGAGCAAAGTACTACCAGCCCATCTCGGAAAGACACCGCATTCGATGCTACCGCCTATCGAATAATCGAAAAAAGCAGTGGCTTCCACCGAGGTCCCGGTGATGACAATGGCGATGACGATGATGCACCGACGATGGCTCTGTTGGCTACCCAGTGGATGATATCACAGAGATGACACACGCGAGCTACATGTCAAAGTTGTGAACATATCAATGAAGGTGGCGGTCGGCTATGCCTTACCAATTGGACCCACACCAACTTACCACCGTCCGTTCCGAGAGGGCTACGCGGTTGTCGGTGGATGAAATCATGCCCACCTTTGAGGTTTTGGATCTTCACTACCGCCGGTGAAGGGATGTGACTGTCTGGGTGACGCAAAAACATCACCATTCTATGGCAAGGATTGTATCGTGCTTCAAATCACACGCCAAGGCCATCTTCGCCGCCGCCTCACCGCTCTCCGAGGTCGCCGCCGCGGCAGCAGCCGCTCGCCTCACCCGACACCGCCGCCTCACCAATCTCGGTGCAGCCATCGCCATGGAGCCATCGCGGCGCCTCGGGATAAAAGCGAAGCGCATCGCTATTAATGCGTCGAAGCGATCGCCAAACGTAAACAAGAGCCTCTTCCAAAAGTACCAACGGTTCCTCCCAAGAGAGCTTATGACTGATCTTGAAGAGGAGATCCGGGCGATCGTTGATGCGAAACGACAGCTTTTTTCGCTAAGCCGAGGCGGCCGAAAGAGCCGAGTTCCCAAAGACCAAAGAAGAAAAAGCCAAAGTGTTGAAAATGCTAAAGAATCTTCATCAACCCGAGCCAAAGCTGTCATCGACTATGAGCGTTCTATTCTCAAGTCACATGCACAAAAAGCCTCAAGAGCAAGATCTTGATGCAAGCGGAAATCTGTTGCCCAGCTGAGAACAAGCAAAACAGACTTGCGCCTCTCAAGGTGATTTCTCAAACCAATGTGGGGTCGAGCAAATATGGGGCAAGAGCGGTATGATCCAGAGGTAGTTGCACACACGGAGAAGCCGCCGCTGCTCAAGGTATGAGTATTGCCAGACTTATCCCGCTTAGAGTTCTTCCCAGGAGTGAAGTAGCATACCAATAAAGACGGCAAACCTCTCGTCAAACTGAGGAGGTAAACAATCTTCCAACAAAATGCGAAGATTGCATAACTGGTACATGCATGCCACAAGGGCGGGGCTAATCTGGATAGTCGAGGGTTACAAAAAAGCATCATGGGAAAGATAAGGATGACATGATATCCATTGAATTTGATGAACTATTTCAATTATTCAATCAAGACGCCTTGGACAAATCGATCATGAGTGCCTATTGTGTGTAAGTACTAATTCTGTAATTAATTTAGTCTCCATCTATATTATTTTGTTTATTGCATGTATATAATCATCCGTAATATGCAAAATGAAGATTCTCGAATGCAGAGGACAAATCTATGACATTGGCTTCATTGACCCATATTGGGTTCATGAAGCTAATCTCAAAATAAGCCCCGTGATACGGAGGATAATATAGTACACGCGTTAAGGTTTCAAGAAACCAAAAGGAAATACTATTTCCTTACAACTTCCGATGAGTGTTATTGTCTTGTATACACTTTCTATTTCGCTTACTCGATGTTAATTATATAATTGATTAGTTCCGCATTCGCAGTACCACTATATTTTGTTAATCATTCAACTTGACAAAGGGCGTGTACTAGTCATGGACTCAAACATAAACCCTTGAGACGTGGAAGGACATGCAAATACTTCTCCGGTAATTCTAATCATTACGACACTATATCGGCAACGTCGTGGATTTTATGATATCAAGTACTTAATAACTTATTTTATTCGCTTTTCACGCCGGCTTGGAAACGGTTCACCAAGAAGGCTAGGGGTGTTTGGAAAGAGGAGCTTACATTTCAACCACTAGATGTAAGCACCACTAGCTATATCTGCGCATCTCTTTGATTCTAGTTTTGATACAGTTATTATCATGCTTGATTATTATTTTGCTTGAACTCTGTTGTCGTAAAGTGCCTGACGCAGGGACCAGGTAACAATCTATGTGGATACTATGTATGCGAGTTCATCCGGCAGACGTGCGATAAGAAGGGTAGAAATTTAGAGCAACTCCACGTACGTAAAAAAATTCTATAGTTTTTAATTACAATCAAATTGTGTTTAGTTTCGTATTCATATAGGCTGACTCCTTTTTTAAATCAGATCGAACGTCTACGGGACGGTCTTCTGCCAAAGGATCGCATACGAGTAATACAGGAGGAATTGGCGGGATTCTTGGATGCAGAAGTCCTAAACACACAAGGGGAATACTAGTCGGCTGTGTATAGACAATAGGAATTGTAAAAATAGCAACTTTCAAGAAATTGGCCGGTAGCATCGAATAGCAACTTTTGTATGTAGTGCATGAACTCGATCCGTGTATTGAATGTAATGTTGTCATGATGATCTTGTGTAATATAAGGTTCCTTCATTGATAAGTGCAAAACACTAAATAAACAATAAAACAACCTAAATGAATTCTCCGTCATGGCACAAAAGTGGCGAAAATGCCGCAACAACAAAATGTGCCAAAATGAATTCTTCGCGGCGCAGAGAAATGGGCCAAATCTCGCCATGGAAGCAGTTATTAGTCCCGCTGTTACGAACCGGGACTAATGATCCACACCTCGCGCTACGATGTCATACGTGTGCCCCATTTGTCCCGGTTGGTGGGGCAACCGGGACAAATGGTTAGAGCTTTAGTCCCGATTGCCCCGTCCCGGTTGGGCAACCGGGACTAATGGACCTTACCAACCGGGACGCATGGGCCCTTTTCTACCAGTGTATAAATAGGGACCCTTATCTTCTTCCTCCAGTTGCTCGAGCTGCTCAAGAACACCAACACCATTAGAGCCACCAAATCCACAAGATCTCTTCATCCAACCATTCAAAGTCATTGATCTTTGGAGAATCGAAGGAGGAGGCCTTGATTCACATCTTCACCAAGAGAGATCTTCATTTCCCCCTCATTCACTTGAGGGCCCCCTAGATCTAGTGTGTTTTTTGGAAACCCTAACTTTGATTTGGTTCTTACAAGCTTGTCTTTGATTTGTCTTGACAGCTTGCTTGTATTTGGGAGCCTCCAATTCAGTTGTGGATGTGTGCCCCGAACTTGTTGTAAAGGTGCCGACTTCCACCTCGAAGGTTGCCGATATAGTGGAAGGTGAATCGAGCCCTTTGGGGTGAGGTTCATCGGAGAACAAGGGAGTCCTCTCGTGGCATTGGTGGTTTGAAACCACCCCCTCTCCAAACGTAGACGTACTTCCCCTCAAAAGGAAGGAACTACGGGAAACAAATCCTTGTGTCTCCACGTCCACTCCCTTGGTTACTTCTATCCTTTACCGCACTTTACTTACTTGTTCTTGCTTAGTGTTGTGTTAGTTTGTGCTTGTTTGACATATAGGTAAATTCACTATAGTTGCATATTCTAGGGAATTTACCTTTCTTGTCAAACCCTAATTTGAAAAAGAGTAAAATTAGAAGTAGCACCTATTCACCCCCCCCCCCTCTATGTGCCCATACAATCCTTTCACCGGGAACGTGTCCACCATCGCTTCCAGGCGGATCGATCTCCTTCAAGACAGGAAGCACTAATGCGACATGTTTTACACACGCCTATCCTTGCAACCTCTTAACCACTTAAACCAGTCTCTATTATGACATACATGCCTCAAGGTTCAAAAAATATTTTTCCTTGACTTTGTCCACAATGCTTGTACACTGACGGTGTACGTTTCGAGGTTATAGCCTAAACATCCTATCAACCATTCCTTCAACTGACTAACACTCCATGTTTAAGGGGCAGTCTAATCTAACTTCATATACATAAACTCTCTCAAATATGCTCCACACTCATTTGTTTGGATATTACTAGGATCGTAATAAAACACGAACTTCACTAAATTGGTCATCCCTACTGATATACAAAAAATTCAAACTAATCAATTAATTATCCATAGTGTGTATAACTATATACAACTATTCACAAATATCCTAAAAAATGTGATAATATTCTGCCAAATATTGCCACTAATCCACCAGCAAAATATTCTAATAGACTAACCAAAGTCGAGTAGTTGCGTATCCATATATAATAATTATTGAGGGATTAGGGTTAACCCTTAAAGCGTGAGAAGCCACTCAGTTTATCAGTCTCGGTTCATCGGACAAGCAGCACAACACTGCTCAGACAGCCTCAGCTAAAAGCTCCACCACATCTCCACCACTATTCCTCCAAAGAACCAACACCAAATAGTCCTTAGCTAACCCATCGATAGACCGGGCTTCCACTAACTCTCTAATGGTTTTAAAACAAAGATTTAGTAAAAAATTGGGACTAAATCGGGCTAAAATAGATGCTAGAAACGGAGTACTCATGGAGAGAGAGAGGAGCACGCGCGGCCGCGTGACGTCGACCTGTAGGCAACGCCAGTTGGCTTGCTCTAGACCGAAAGGGCATTCGGCCCGGGCCAGGCCGATTGGGGCCGTTGGCCGCCGTGGGCCCCATGGCCGCACGCGTCGATCTGCAACCGGTCTGTTGCTGGCCGAATAAGGCTCAATCGGCTTGGCCTATGCCGATTAGCTAGGGCTAAACCTAGGCCGACAAAATGCTATTTTTGTAATTATAAAAAGCGTGCAATAGATTAAAAAAGATTTAAAAAGTATATTATTTAAAAAAAATCACCTATCTCATACTATGTTCTACTAATGTATTTATCTCATACTATGTTTTAATAATGTATTGTAAAGTACTAAAGTACGATTAGATTGAGAAGTTTTTTTAATCTAAAATCCACTTAAATGTTTTTATCAATTGTTCATATCGGCTTGCGCACGGCTCTCTACCTAGTTAAATAAGCTACTACATCCATTCTGGTTTATAGGCAAATACATATTTTGATAAAATAGTTTGACGATAAATTTGGCCAATAAAATACAAATTATATTTAACAAAAATTATACTATTAGATTTATATTTAAAATACGCTTCCAATGGTACAATTTTTGTAACAAATAATTCATATATTGTTGATTAAATTTATGGTCAAACTATTTTTTCAAAGTACGTATTTTTCTTATAAATCGGAATGGAGATAGTATTACCAAACGCCAAATTCTCTAGTATTCGGTGAAATAGCGTAATCTTTACTATTAAAAGGAAGTTGGTGATCATAGGTCGCCCTCAAACATAAAAAAATGGAGCAATCTAGACCATTAAACACAAATCATCAAAAATTCCGAGGATTGTAACCCTTAGATCACCTTCTGTTCTCCGCCGTACGCTGCGTCCAATTTGGTAACCAACAATTAGAGCACCCACAGTTATGCCAACAATCAAATCAGGGACGCCACAATCACGAAAAGTTTCGGGAGTACCCGCACAACTGCGTCATGAGGACGACGCCCTCTCACGCCAAGCGGCCTCGAAGCGTCGTGCCAGCCGACCACGGACCTCGTTCTGAGGAACGCGAACAGCCAACACGCACGGAGGCGGGATCCACGGCCGACATCTTCCTTCATCGCCTCTCATGAAATCCATGCCCTCAGTTTAGCGGAGCACGAAGACCGCGCTTGCACCCTTGGCTCAGGGGTGCCGACGCCCCGCGCCACCTGAGCCCATCTTCGTCAATGAGGGGAGCGCCAACCGTCCTTGCAGCGTCCGTACACCCCGGCCGGGCTGGACTCGTTGCTGCCACGCGCCGCCGACCACTTCAATGATCTATCTCAGAAGGTACCTATCACCCACATAACAGTCCTTGCTCTTCTGAACATATTCGTGCGTACTACATGTTTGACGGAATGCTCATGGTCAATGAGATTAGAATTTGTGGTCGGTGGCTCAGTGCCAGCGGCAGACTTTCTGTTCTGACACTGTAAATTTATAAACTGGATTACGTCTAATACTTCTAGAATGTGCGGGCTCTCTGTATGTTCGCAAATTGGGAAATGATTACGATGAGGGACGGCAGAAACAACCTACAAGGTATGATCAAAGTTGAAGCAATTAAGACTCCTTATATTGGAGAACATAAAACCCAATACGAACTCAATTGATGCTCTTACTCCTTTTGGTTTCCAGGTACAATAGGCAAGGAACGAGGTTGTGTCTGCTTTTAAAGTGGTAATAAGATTCAACATCGATTATTGATGGAAGCACCCACCATGTAGTGGAAGCACCCACCATGCATGGAATTGTTGTATGACTTTTTATGTGTACGTACATACAGGAGAAACTGCAGTTACGAATTGGTCTGTTTCTTTTTGTGAGGAATGAATATGGTAATCTTAATGTTGTGATGTTTTTCATTTATAATTTACAAAATACAAAGGAGAGGTGTAAGATAATACTGGGTCATGGGATTACATTGATATAAATGTGCAATGATCATTTAATTCATGAGTTGTCACATATTTTCAGTTAAGTAAGAAAAAAATTGTGCAATTAGCATCTTATGCCATTGGTCTGCATGATTTTGAAAACTGACAACAAGGCTAATAGAAGGTTAGTGCTTAGCAATCGTTGAGTTTTGAAAGATAAGAATTGGAAGATGCCCTTAGTCCAACCATGGTATCGCTACACTCAGTCAAAAATTATATTGTGTGAAGTCATGTAATGTAACATCCCAAAAATATTGAACACGGTTATCAAATTCCAATCACCAAATTTAGGGTTAACAAAAAAAATTGTTAATTAAAATCATATGAATGCATGTGTGAATGTGATGATTGTATGAATAGACTTGTGTGATTTTTCTAAATATCAAGGAATGGTTTAAAGGTGAAAACAACATCATCTAAATCAGTTCCAACCAAAAACAAATCAAGAGAAATTCAAAAACAAAACAAATTAAGCAAATGGTCATTTTTGTCAATCTTTCTCACTAGGCCACTTTCAGTGTTCCTAGTCCAAGATTTCAAACAGAAACAATTCTATTTCTTTTCACCCCTTGCCAGACCAAGTAAAAGTGAATCAAAGCCCACATTTCAAACTCATAGAAACAATTGGCAACTTGATCCAAATGACAATTCAAAATTGAATCTGGTTCATATGTGAAGATCATCCAATTCTCAATAACCAACCAAACCAATTCCCCTTGACCTTTCCAATTAACTGGAGACTACTGAGTATGTAACTAGTACACCCACAAAGTTTGAATCAAAAATTCAAATTTGAATATCTTTCGGCCATTTCATTAAACACCTTGCAAACACAAAACAAACAAACATCAAACACTATAGTGAGCAGTGATTTTGGCCTAACTTGTTCCCTCTCTGGCTCACAACAGGCTATTAGTAGATCATCTAGCTTAGTTAACAAGCTCCAGCACCACTATGAGCTTGCCATTGCCATTAATGGTGACCATGCCGAGCTCAACTTGCCATCCCTCAGTCGACAGCAAGCTAGGAGCAGCACCAAGCCTAGCCACCTTGTCTGGGACACTGACTACCGTCCACCGCCACCCCCTGTCCAACGCCAACGAGCAACAAGCCACTGGACCACTCTAGAATCGCTGCTCCCGATGCCTCTGCGCCATGCCGAGAGCGCGCCAGTGCGCCGCACGCGACACACGCCCACAGACCGCGCGCCGCCCTCGCCACGTGCAAGAGTGATCACCACCATCCCAGGAGACCGCTATACAACCCCGTTCGCCGCCGCACGACCCGTAGCCGCGGTGCGCCATTAAACTCCCCGTCGGACCCGCCCAAAGCACCGCAGCGTTCCGACCATCTCGCACCGTCCCATGCCGCGTAACCATGTCATTGAGCTTCGCCAGGGAGCACAACACTGCCCCTACCGTCTCCCATGCCTTTAGCTCGCTGTGCCGACAACACCGACGAGCTCAGCCCACGCCCTTCGGTCCCCTCGCTTCACTATAAATAGAGGCCACCCCCATTCGAATTCAGCACACCATCTCACTCCCCTCTCTCTCAGAACCACCCCCACTCATTCTCGGAGCAAGGGGAGCAGCACATCGCCAGAATTTGGCCGGAGTCTGCCGTGGAGGAGGAAGAAAGGAGCCAGCGATTGGAGCCACCCCAGGAGGAGCTGCCGGTACCAGGAGGTTCGCCGTCGTCGACTTCGTCGTTCTCCCCCGTTGCCGACCCGCACCTAAGCCCCGGTGAGCCCCAGTAGACCCCCATTGGCCGTGCTAGGGTTTAGTCTCACCGGAGTTGCCCGACGGAGAGGATAGGTCGTGGTCGTTCGATTAGAGTTTGATCATGCGGTCTAGATCATCCCGTACCCCTTCGCACCCCCTGTCTCCCTGACTAGTGGGGTCATCCACTTAAACCCACCCGCACGTGCGCTGTGCACCGTGGGCCGGCCCATTTACATTCCCGCGTGACCCAGTAGTTTGAAATTAGGTTTATTCATTTAGTTTCAAACATAGTTCTGTACCCAAATTCAAAAATCAACCCAGGTCGATTCACTGACCCGAAATGCATGAAACCAATTTTGTTAGAAAGGTACTAGAATTCTTAATCCAAACCCGTTGGATTCATATCAATTAGATTTGTAGATCACCTATAGTAAAAATAGCAAGGCAGAAGCTTTTCTGCATTCAAACATTTTTTAAAATTCAACCACAAAGGCTTTTGAGTTGATTCCAACTCTCAAAAATCACATTTAACAAGACCTTTCAGAATATATAAAAATATTTAGGTTTACTTGCAGAAATAATGGACAAGTAATAAAAGAATGCCTCATAAGAATTTCTAGCCACTTTAATTAATTAAAATAAAAGGTTAAACCTTATTAAATTGTGACACCACTTTAAATCACATTCCCATGTACTGAAATATGTGGTGATGACATGTGTCAACATGATCCCATGTTTGAGTTGGAGAATACTAAATCTTAAGTAGTTTTTCAATGAGTAGAAATTACTTTTCCAAAAATAAAATAAATAAGACAAGTAGTTTGATGAGTGTAATGTTGTGATGATGCTAGATCATCTAGTGAAAACCTTGGGGTGATAAATAAAAGTAGTTAAGTATTGTTTGGTGATTGTGTATCTCCTATTTATTTATAGACGCTAGTACCGACCAAGGATACGAGGAGGAAGTAGAATACTACGAAGAGGAAGCCGAGGAGAACTTCAACCACTGTTCTGCACAAGGCAATCTTATACTAATATCTTAGCAAGCCTAATACTACCAGTTGACTTGGAAAGCTATTGAATTTGCAAGTTAACCCTTGCAGGACAACTATGCAACCTAGATGCCTTAAGCATATGTGATTATACCCACTTGATGATACCAAATCCCAGTTTTACTTGCAAGCTTAGTATTTTATTTATTTATCAAAGCTTTCTATTAGAGTTTAATTACTGACTTGTAGAGCTTAGAAAGATTATTAAAGGTAGCATAAAGAGCATAAAACTTGGCCTAAGTTAGATAATCTTGATGTCATCCTGAGGCATGAGATTGAACTTAGATAAGGTATACTTGTTTACCACCCCTCATTAGTATTTACCCCCACTTGTAGATGCTAGTGCTAAGCATAAAACTTTAGATGGGAATACTTGGTGAAAATGGTTATGAAAACCTTAGAATGATGAGTCATTCTACTGAAATGTTTTGCCATGTGTTCTTGAACACCAGATGATTTGGATGATGAAAATGTTGAGGCATGAGCCTTATCCCCTTTATAAAACTGATGGTTGTCTGGATGTGATACCATTCCAATTTTACCGTATAACCAGAATACCCGAAATTTGGGTAGGGCTTGACTGGAAACTTATATACCTTAGTATGGGTTCCCTTGCGGCCAAGGTTTGAGCTGAGGCTACCTTGTGAAGATTGTCCACCTGTGCAGTTCCCAAGATGACAGTTGGTCATGGTTGGGAGGCCAAACTCACAGGAGAGGTGCCTATACTAGGGCGTGTAATTGAATGGTTAGGATTGATTATCTGCATACTGAGTATGGTGAATTCAGGATTGTTCCTGACGGATGTATCGAATGTTGTGGTGAAAGTGTACCACCTCTGCGGAGTGTCAAATATTCGAATAGCCACGCCCGCGGTTATGGACAGTTGGAGTGGCCATACTGTTCCATCGTCAGATGTTTTCAAAATGACTTGCGAAATGATTTGTGACTTTGAGTTGACCACAACAGAGTTGTGATATGAAATTCCTGTCCCACTTAGGTGTTATAAAACTTTCAACTAGATTTCTTTGCTTTTGAACTCAGTAGAGGTAAATCTGGATTTTTGCAAAACAACCTAGAGCCTAGTACTTCCTACTCAAAAACCACTTCACTTGTTAGTATTAGTTTGCGAGTACTTAAAGAGTACTCATGGCTTTGTCCCTGGCTATTCCCGTGGCCAGACTATGAAGAGGACCATCAGGAGGATGGACAGCAGGAAGGTTACGACAACTAGGATCATCTCCCATTGTTAGCATTGCCTGTGACCATGAAGATGGAGTCTCGCCTACGCTATCGTTATTATTATGTTATTGCGCTGCTATGATTGTATTAAGACTAGATCATGTAATCCTCTATTTGTTGTAAGACCTTATGTATGGTTTGTAATGGATGATGTACTTTGATATCCAATCTGTTATGTCTCACAAAAATGGTAATCCTGGGATTGCGATGTATGGCATAACAGGCATCTGGGATTAAAAATATGGGTGTTGACAAGTTGGTATCAGAGCAATCCTGACCATAGGAGACCCTAGTTTAGAATGGACGTTTGAATCAAAAACTTAGTTTCAAAACCAAGAAAGTGAGTATTTATGAAAACTTATTCTCATTCTAACCACTTGGATTCTTTCATGAAAAATTCATGTTCCTCAAAAATTCTTGCAAACTTACATAAAATTTGACACACTTGATCACTCTAATAACTTACTCATCCTATATTCTTATAGATGGACGTGAAGTATAGCAAGTTCTGTCAGTTGGGCAATGGAGGAGACCTCATCTTTGAGCGTGACTTGGACCAGCTTTCGGAACTTCTGGAGCGTCCGCACCCCGATTTCTTCGGAGCTCAGCTCAACGGTCAGGAAGGAGAGGAATTGCAATGGATGGTTGTTGCAAGTCCCCGAGGAAAGATTGAAGCCCCCACCTCAGAGGGAATTCAGTTCACCTTGAGAGAAAACAACTGGCTCGATGGACTGGCCAGGGCCATGCAAGAAGCTCTTAACCATCTGTGTGGACAGAGTATCAATCAGATCAGTGTACCCGCTTTGAGTTCTATCCAAGGCGTGATGTTATGGGACAGCCACTGGAGGCACCATATCACCATGAGCTGAAGAGTCAATTGGACCACCTCAGCTTCATGATGTATGGCCGTTAGAAGGAGTTATACAATGCCCGCTCCTACGCCAACCACAAGTACTCCATTGCCGCTAAGAAGGATCAGACTATTGCCATGCTAGTGAAGGATCGCCAGTCTTGTCGCCGTCAGCTCGACAAGAAGGAGTGTATCATTGCCCGTCTTTGCCATCGGATCACCGACTTGGAGGAGACCATCCACGAGAGAGACATGCAGCTTGAGGAGAGGGAGAATTCAGGGGAAGACCTTCATGGAGACCCCTAATCCTATCTCAGTGACGATGATGACTTTCTGGAGGATCAGGCCATGGACTTTTTCACCGATGAGGATGACTTCGCCTTCATTGATGATGATGATGAGGATGGTGAGGATGAAGCCACCGACTCCAAGGAGTAGTAGCACTTGAGCACTAGCGTTAGTGAGTGTATTCAGTCCCACTGTATCATAGTTTCACAGAATGGTTCTTAAAACCATATGTTTTCCTTGTTGTGGTGTGTGTTATATTGTGTGCTATGAATGAATGAATGAAAAGCAAGTTGCTAGAAAAATCTGAGTCAAACTTCAAAAAATTTACAAATCCCTGAACCTTAGAAATTTCCCTATTTTCTCATGATCTATCTCAATCTTCAGATGCCTCGTGAAGGAAGCAATTCATCCTCAGACCCGATGTTGCAAATTTTGCAAATGTTGGTTTTTGATTGCGAAGTGTCGCATGATGGCCAACAACAACAACCAAGGCCATGGAAATCAGGACAACCATGGATCCAAACTCAAGAATTTCCAGAACACCAATCCACCTATCTTCACTAAGTCCGAAGAGCCCCTTGATTCCGATGATTGGCTGCAAACCATGGAGAACAACCTAGAAGTTGCCGGAGTGGAAGCTAATGAGAAGGTGTTGTTTGCCACCCACTATCTGGCAGGAGATGCAAGAGTATGGTGGAACAGCGTTTGTGCCATGAATGGAGGTCAAATGATGACTTGGGAGGAATTCAAAGTCAAGTTTAGTAGAACCCATATACCACCGGGTTTGATCAAGGGGATGAGAGATGAATTCAGAGAACTGGAGCAAGGGAGAATGACAGTAGTTGAGTACCGCGACAATTTTTTGTCATTGGCTAGGTATGCACCATATGAGATTGATACTGAAGCCAAGAAGGAGAGATTCCTGAACGGTTTGCACGATGAGATGCAGACGGTATTAATCAACATTCCTTTTGCTGACATTGAAGCCTTAGTGGATTCCTCCATTTAGATGGAAGGCAAGATCAACCAAGACAATGAGAATCGCAAGTGTCGCATGATGCATCAACCAGGAACCCATCATACACCAAAGTATCGCCCCAACCCATCTCCGAGATTTGCCCCAAGAAACAACAGACCCTCGATGAACCGTCCGACCTATCCCAATCGTGGAGGAGGAAACCCAAGGCCCGGAGGAAATCACAACAACCCCGGCAAACCCAGCAATTTCAATCGTGCCCTGCCCAAGTTCAACAACAACAATGTCGCCACCAACACCAACACTGCCCCAAGGACTGGAAGCAACGCTATGCTTGTTGCAGCAAAGGACAAGTCGCAAGTGACTTGTTATGAATGTGGAACCAAGGGCCACTATTCCAATGAGTGCCCCAAGAAGATTGCCGCAGCCCCTAATGCAAATGCCCCAGCGCAGCAGCAGCGTCATGTT
This sequence comes from Avena longiglumis, assembly GCA_030063025.1. Lineage (NCBI taxonomy): Eukaryota > Viridiplantae > Streptophyta > Magnoliopsida > Poales > Poaceae > Avena > Avena longiglumis. The sequence goes on along the minus strand of CP125974.1, from coordinate 518,111,888 downwards.
CAGCCTAGAAGAAGGTTTGCCCTAGGGAACTCGCTCAACCGCAACAGTCGTCTTTTTCTCATGCATGCTGAAGAAGCCCAAGAAGCGCCAGATTTCGTGTTGGGTATGTTTTCTGTTAACTCAGTACTTGCAAGAGTGTTGTTTGATTCTGGAGCATCGCACTCGTTTGTTACCGAACAATTTTCATGCACTAGTAAGATTCAACCAACCAAACTGAAGCATGTTATGATAGTTCAAATACCTGGTTCAACCACCAAAGCAAGACAAATTTGCAAGGCCGTGCCTATCCGAGTCCATGGCATAGATTTCTATGCTAATCTAATAGTACTCGGACCTAAGGTTTGGAAGTAGCACAAGGAATGGATTGGATGTCGAAACATAAAGGATTAATCGACTGTGCCAAGAAGGCCATAACCATGACTAGTACGGCTGGAATATCAGTAGAGCATGTATCTAAAACCTTGCCCCGTTAATTCAAGTGCAACAAGAGTCTATCCCAACCAACCATTGACCAAGTCAGAATAGTCTATGAATACCCCAATGTATTTCCAGATGTTTTGCCCGGTATGCCCCCAGATTGGGATATCGAGTTTATCATTGAACTAATCCCTGGAATCGGACCCATAGCCCAGAGACCATATAGTATGAACCCGTCTGAATTAGTGAAGCTGAAGAAGCAACTGGATGCTATGCTGGAGATAGGATTGATCCAACCAAGTGCGTTGCCATGGAGATGACATGTCTTATTTGTGGACAAGAAGGATGGAGGTAACCATTTTTGTACGGATTATCGGAAGTTGAATGATGTCACCATCAAGAATAAGTACCTATTACCAAAGATAGAAGACCTGTTTGACAAGTTGACTGGTGCCAAAGTGTTTTCTAAGATTGATCTTAGAACTAGTTATCATCAACTCAAGATTCGTGCAGAGGATATTCCAAAGACTGCCTTTACCACCAGATATGGACTGTACGAGTATACGGTCATGTCTTTTGGATTAACCAATGCCCCCGCTTATTTCATGAACCTTATGAATAAGATTTTTATGGACTTCCTGGATAAGTTTGTCGTTGTTTTCATCGATGACATTCTGATCTATTCCAAATCAGAAGAAGAACATGAGCTACACCTAAGGACCATCCTTGGAACCCTTAGGGATCATCAGTTGTATGCCAAGTTTAGCAAATGTGAATTCTGGTTACAGGAGGTAGGATTCCTCGGACATATCGTATTAGCCGGAGGAATTGCCATTGACCCTGCAAAGGTGAAGGATGTTGAAGATTGGCAAACCCCAACCACTCAAACCCAAGTTCATGCATTTCTCGGATTAGCGGGATATTACCGCAAGTTTGTAGAAGGATTCTCGAGTATTGCCAGACCCATGACCCAATTGTTGAAGAAGGATAATAAGTTCAAATGGATGGACAAAGGTGAAGCGAGTTTTCAGGAACTCAAGAGGAGATTAATTTCAGCCCCAATCTTGATCATGCCGGATATTACGAAGCCCTTTGATGTGTATTGTGACGCATCCAAGATCGGTCTCAGATGTGTGTTAATGCAAGAAAGCAAAGTTATATCTTATCTATCCCGACAACTGAAGCGGCATGAGCATAATTATCCTACTCATGACCTTGAACTAGCAGCCGTAGTTCTAGCCCTGAAGACATGGAGGCATTACCTTATGGGTAATCGTTGTGAGATTTGTTTGGATCACAAAATCCTGAAGTATATATTCACTCAGAAGGAGCTGAATATGAGGCAGAGAAGATGGATAGAGCTAATCAAGGACTATGATATGGACATCCACTATCACCCCGGTAAAGCCAATGTGATAGCAGATGCCCTTAGCAGATTGCCGTGCCGCTTGAACTTCATGATCCTGAAGGAGCAACCAAGTTTGCACAAAGAGATGGAAGATTTTAGAATGGAATTAGTAAGTGAAGGATTTTTGGCTAGCATAGAACTTCAACCCACTTTGATCAGTCATATCAAAGAGGCGCAGAAAGGAAATGCTAGTATCGATGGAATCAAACGTTGCATCAGTACAGGCAAAGTACCCGGATTCACCGAGGATGAAGAAGGAGTTCTGTGGTACAAAGGACGTCTCTATGTACTAGCAGACTCAGAATTGAAGCAAGATATTTTGAAAGAAGCCCATGATACTCTTTATTTTATCCACCCTAGAGGAAGGAAGATGTATCAGGATTTGAAGGAGCAATTTTGGTGGCATAAGATGAAGAGAGAAATCGGAAGCTATATCGCCAAGTGTGATATTTTTTAGAGAGTCAAGGCGGGACATCAGAGACCCACATGACTGTTGCAACCATTGCAGATTCTGGAATGGAAGTGGGATTCAGTTGGAATGGACTTTATCACTTGATTGCCTACATCTAGTAGGGGAAATGACTCTATTTGGGTCATAGTTGATAGATTGTCCAAAGTCACTCATTTCTTACTAGTCAAGACCACCTATCAGAGCTCGAAACTAGTAGAGTTGTACATCGCTAGAATCGTCAGTTTGCACGGAGTCCCCAAGAACATCGTATCAGATCAAGGAACTCAGTTTACCTTGAGATTCTGGAGGAAATTCCAAGAAGGATTAGGAACCCGACTGGATTTCAGCACAGCGTATCACCCTCGAACGATAGACAAACAGAGCGAGTAAATCAAATACTCGAAGATATGTTGAGATCCTATGTGCTAGAGTATGGATCCAAATGGGAAGACTATCTGCCGTTCGCATAATTTTCTTACAACAACAGTTATCAAGCCAGTTTGCAAATGGCCCCATTTGAATTCATGTATGGAAGAAAGTGTCGTACCCCTTTGAATTGGTCGGAAGTAGGAGAGAGTCAGATTTTCGGACCCGACATCCTACGAGAAGCAGAGGAGAATGTTCACAAGATCCGTGAGCACCTCAAGACCGTCCAGTCAAGACAGAAGAGTTATGCCAACAAGAGACGTCGAGACCTCGCTTTCAATATCGGAGATTTTGTTTATCTCAAAGTGTCTCCTTTGAAGGGAATGCAACGTTTCCAGCTCAAAGAAAAGTTAGCCCCCAGATATATTGGATCCTTCAAGATTCTGAATCATCGAGGAGAAGTATTGTATCAAATGGAACTGCCAGAGGAGATGTCAGCAGTGCATAATATGTTCCATATATCATTACTTCGCAAATGCCTTGACGTCCCAGAGAAGACTGAAGTTTTCAAGAACATTGATCACCAGACCATAGAGATAAACGATGACCTGACTTATCCCGAAGTACCCATACGTATTTTGGAGGAAGCTTTCAGGACCACCAGGATCCGACGCATCAAGTTTCTCAAGATTTAGTGGAGTAACCACACAGAAAAAGAAGCTACCTGGGAGCGAGAAGATCACATGAAGACGGAGTTTCCCGAACTTTTTAAATCCTAGTTTTCTTCTTTATTCTTTCTCAAATCTCGGGACGAGATTTTGTTTAAGGAGGGAAGGTTTGTAACATCCCAAAAATATTGAACAAGGTTATTAAATTCCAAACACCAAATTTAGGGTTAACAAAAACTTTTGTTAATTAAAATCATACTAGTTGAATGTCCGTGCGTTGCAACGGATGTATTTTTGCCTTTCACCTAATGATTTTTCCACGACACGCATACACCATAAACATTGCAAGAAGAAAATTTGCCGTGTTCCTCCTCTGCATTGATTTGTTGAACATAACATCCAAAATTATATACATAGACATGATTTATGCTTCAAAATCTTCTATTTAAGAGTCTAAATAAAGTCATGTGATGCATTCTATTCCATTTAATTAATGTATTATTCCTTCACCCTCTCCCTTATTCTATTCTTCCTCCTACTCTCTCTCTCTCTCTATATATATATGTATATATATATATATATATATATATATATATATATATATATATATATATATATATATATCTCCTCCTCCTATCCTGCCCTATCTCTCCATTTCTTTATCATGCGACGTCAACCCTCATGCCGCCGTCGTGCCACAATACTGTATCCATCCTTGTCAGGGTGCTCGATGCCAACTCCCAAACCTGAGGAAAGATGTATCCAAGTAACCGGATAAATCGTGCATTTTACTATTATAAAGGCACGACTCTTACAATTTAAATCTCACATAAGTTTAAGTTGTGCATGCTTTACAAAAGACCACAATATGTAATATTTTATAGCCATACGTGGCATATACAAAATTTTGAAAACGAATACATGCGAGAAATTGTGCAAGAGTGAAACTGGAAGTGGACATATTAAATGCTTAGGAAACTCCTACTCCCTCCAGGCCGGTTTGTTGGGCTAATATTGCATTGCAGCATGACCAATGTAGAAGAGCTATATATACTTTTAGTCCCACATCTTGCGGTGTGGGAGCGTTTTAGTCCCACATCTTGCAAAGTGAGCAATACTAGTCCCGCAACTTGCATCCCACGAGCATTTTAGTCCAATTCAATCATACTTCATTGAGTTTGACTGATTTTGACCAAATTCGGCGTCATATTTTTTTTAAATGATCTCTGTGTATTTTTCTATGCCATCTGTGTCCTTGATGCTGATCATGTGGGCCCACAAGTTAGTAGACGTACAAAATAGATAAAATAGTAGGAAATAGAAGAATCGAACTCGTGCTCTCTACATTGCTAACCACAACCTGAAGCCACTACCTTGAACGATGCTAATTGTTATTGAAAAGCGCATGACGCCTTTTATACAATATAAGCGCATATACATGTAAAAATGCTCACATACGCTGATTGTTACTGCAAAAGGGGAACTACTGACATTGATTAAGTGTGTGCATCTGGGCAACATGTAAGTCTTTATTTTGGATATTAAAAAAATATTCCAATATTGGAAAATTTATAAAAGAAGTATACATTTTTAATCTAAAATAGTTTGTGTTCTGGGCTCCATAGAAAAGATAAAATTAGACATCTGGGTTTGTAAATCGTGCACCTTCAAATCTTGTTTGAATTTTTTTTGTGTACCCCAATACAAATCAAACGGGGATAAAATTTTGCACGCTACAATCTTATATTATTGTCCATATGTACGTAATTTTTAAGGTGTTTTTGATAATTTGAATTGCATTTTTTAAATGTTCAAATAAAGGCCTCCATATAGCCCGAGTTTCAAAATAAAGGTCTCCACGGATGACGCACAAAATTGTACTAACAACGGATGTGAGTATTTTTACATGTGTGCGCGCTTACATTGTATAAAAAGAGTGCCGCCATTTTTAGTAACAATTGGCATGGTCCAATGTAGTGGCTTGAGGATGAGATAAGAATTGTGAAGGTTAGGAGTTCAATTCCCTGTGTGCTACTGTTTTATCTATTTTGTACGTCTATTGACAGGTGGACCTGTACTTGGTCAGCATTAAGGACACAACTACCATAGTAAGTTACATAGTGATTATATTTAAAAAAAATTGTGACGCTATAGGTTGATGAATTTGGTCAAAATCAGTCAAACTCGATAAAATTCGATTAAATTGGACTAAAATGCTCGCAAGATGCAAGTTGCGGGACTAGTGTTGCTCATTTTGCTAGATGTGGGACTAAAACGCTCCTACTCTGCAAGATGTGGGACCAAAAGTGTATATAGCTCAATGTAGAATTTTACTGGAAGAGAAAACTGCCGTGTTGGAGTAATTAGCATTTTATTTTAACGGAAGAGCAAAGCCCAGCATGCAGGTTCACACAAGGAAACTGAAGAGAGAGGAAGCCGTGGGGAAGAGGGAAAGGTAGGGAGTAAATTTAGGAGCCACATGGCCACGCGGGGGAGTTAAATTTAGGTAATAAATTCTCTATTTAGCCTAATACTCCGGCATACTCTCAAAACAGCTATTAGCCCAACAAACCGGCCTGGAGGGAGTAGTAGCCTAGGATTGTGTCAACTTAATATATTTGTGTGGATCATTATTGTTATATGATTTATTATCACATTTGTGTGGGATGATCATCACACCAATAAAATTATCCATTTGAGTACCGGAAGGTTTAGATTATAGATATAATCAACCAACCCATAAAGTGTTGCAAAAATCTAGCTGCAGATGAACAGCCCTTCCCGGCCAGTGTAAATTTTGTAAAATAGATTAAAGAAGACTTGCCCCCTAAATTACTACGATTGGGTAGCTATTATAAATATGAACCGATGTAGCATCGCCGAATTTCACAAGACGTGCCATGAGAACAGTGTAGTGAACTAAAATATTTTATTTTAGGGGTATACCTAAATTGTTATACTTAAAACTACAACCAACCAATTTTAATTCCGCTGAAGTAAATCATACATAAAATTTCTCCGATATATTCTATTCTAAAAGCATGCTTTCGTATTTCATCCTAACTATAGTCTGTAGCATTTCTTCACACTTCTTGCAGGTTGTTAGTGTCTTCTAGCTTGTGTAGGTCTTGGAGATGGTGGCACACTCTTGGCGGCATGGACTCAGTATGACAACAATATGCATGCATGTCTCGATTAATTAATGAAAATTAATACTTTATATAGGTAATAAATTTCATGTGATATGAACATTATGTTCTATTTCTTTTTCATGTCTACGCTATCTATTTTTTATTTCTATACTACGCTATTTCTATAACAATAAAAGATCTCAGTCATGCATGAGCTAATAGCAATATTACTCCAAGATGGCACCCATGATTCACGATAAGAAACTGTGGGACGGAAACATGTGAGATGTGACATATTAATTAGTATTTCACCCCACAAAAAACATAATCAGGGAAGGGTATGAAAAATGCATGATATGTACAACTAGAAATACTTATAACAGTACAATAGTAAAAACTAAATTTTTAGTACGCTGATATTTCATTGCCTAGATGTGGCTGTGAAAGACAATTCAATCTTTACCACACGCAGGATAAAAATTTTAGCTGAAAATGCATGAACACGGAACCATTGCAGCCCTTGTTAAACCTTTTTCTATAGTTCTTCAGATATGGAAAAATGCTGAACAAAAATTTTAGACATTACAAACCTGTGCCAACAGATAAAACGTTGGTCACCAATGCCAAATTCAAGGCCAAAATCTTAAGCGTTGGTTCTATCATGTCAGGTGAATCCCTATCTCAGAACAAATAGCCTTGAAAAATATGGCAAAGAAAAATTGAAGATAAGAAACATAGCCGACAACCTGTACCAACATATAAAACGTGAGAACCTGATGAATGCAACCGTCGTGTTTCTCTTCCCTGCCTCGATGCGGTCCTTGCACATCACATGTTACGTGCCTGTGCGGACCTCGTCGTCCCTCGCGATCACCACCATCGGGAGGCCATCAATAGCTCATTCGTTGCGCTGCCCGCCGTCCCTTGTCGGGATGTGCGTGTTCCTCTATGGCGAGCTACCTGAAACCTCGAACAGCATGTCGTCACCATCTCCATTGTCGAATAAGTACCTCTCGAAGGCGGGAAGATGTTGTTGTCAGCGATGTCCTCGATCATGAGGTTGCCTAGCTGGTTGTTTGTGGCAAGGACTACCTCCTACTCTAGCCTTCGCACCGCGGTGGCCTCGGCGTCCTCCTTCCTATGTCTGCGACATGAATCGCTGGCCTGCCTTTTCTCCTCCGTGTTGCACTGCAAGGAGGATATTAGATGAGTGATAGAAAAATCGTTGAATAGATAAGAGATACCAGGGGAGAGCACAAGAAGTATGATCCTTTGCAGCCATGGACAACACTATGACGCAGAACCACTGCCACCAAGGGATTTACTCGGGAGGCATGTAGGTGTGGAAGATTTTTAGGCTGGAAGGGATGTCGAGTGGATCTACCAATCCGTTGCACGCACAACTACCACCGCAGGTGCAAACTGTGTTCCTGTCCGGCGGGGGCGGGAGGAACGGCGCCGTGGCCGCGAGCAGCGACTTCATGCCTTCGTCGGCCAAGTAGTGTTGCCGACTTGCGTTGGGGAGCATATGTTCTATACTGCCATCCCCATAGACAATGTGGTATTTCTGATCAAATTACAATGCGAGACACGAACAAGTAACAAGCAGCAGCTACAGTAAATCGACTTTGGACTTTGGAACCATACATCTGAGAAACACCAATTAAAAAATCGAACCTTCATATGAATTAGTGAAGAAAATCAAAGCAAGAGCAATTTAGGTGCTCTGGATGGCATTGTGGAAGTCGCCAGCCATCATCATCAAAAAGTCATTCCTAGCAGTAAAGGCGCACGTCCATGGCTGCGGCCATCCGGCGACCGGCGACCTTCTTAGCCCTTGGAGAGGAGTACGTCGTTGCCCACGACGGCGCGGCCACAACATTACATTCACTTGGGAGGACTACGGCGTTGCTCTAGAGATCGCGCCGCCGTCACCATCAGATAAACTCTTACCGAGGATTACGGCGAGACATGTACTCCGATCGTATTTGCTTTTTTTTTCCTTAGAGAAGAGACAAGTGGGGTCGTTGGTGGAACCTTTCGATGCCAAAGAACCGCACGGGCGCACAGATGTGCGCATGAAGAGGGCGCAAGCAAGCTTTATCTGTTCAGGCTTCGTTCTTTTTTTCATGTTTGTTCACCCATGGAATATTGTTAGAGAGAATCGAGCAGCGATTGTTTATCTTCTCCGATTTTCATGCAAAGGTCGTTTGGATGACAGAGGATAAGACAGTGAGGATGGCAGTTTTCTACACTGAGGATGGCAGTTTTCTAGTAATTATGTCGAAGTGTGACACCACCTCTTTGCTTTTAATAGTAAAGATGAATGCATGTGTGAATGTGATGATTGTATGAATGCATGAATGGACTTGTGTGATTGTTCTAAATAGAAAGGAATGGTTTAAAGGTGAAAACAACATCATCTAAATCATATCCAAGCAAAAACAAATCAAGAGAAATTCAAAAACAAAACAAATTAAGCAAATGGTAATTTTTTCCAATCTTGCGCACTAGGCCATTTTGAGTGTTCCTAGTCCAAGATTTCAAACAGAAACAATTCTATTTCTTTTCACCCCTTGCTATACCAAGTAAAACTGAATCAAAGCCCACCTTTCAAACTCATAGAAACAATTGGCAACTTGATTCAAATGACAATTGAAAATTGAATCTCGTTCATATGTGAAGATCACCCAATTCTCAAAAACCAACCAAACCAATTCCCCTTGACCTTTCCAACTAACCAGAGACTACTAAATATGTAACTAGTACACCCACAAAGTTTGAATCAAAAATTCAAATTTGAATCTCTTTTGTCCATTTCATCAAACACCTTGCAAATACAAAACAAACAAACATCAAACACTATAGTGAGTAGTGATTTTGGCCTAACTTGTTCCCTCTCTGGCTAACAACAGGCTATTAGTAGATCATCTAGCTTAGTTAACAAGCTCTAGCACCACTGTGAGCTTGCCATTGCCATCAATGGTGACCATGCAGAGCTCAACTTGCCATCCCTCAGTCGACAACAAGCTAGGAGCAGCACCAAGCCTAGCCACCTTGTTTGGGACACTAACCACCGTCCATCACCACCCCCTGTCCAATGCCAAAAAGCAACAAGCCACTGGACCACTCTAGAAACGCCACGCCATATGCCTCTGCGCCATGCCGTGAGCGCGCCAGCGTGCTGCACACGACACATGCCCACAGACCGCACGCTGCCCTCGCCACATGCAAGTGTGATCACCACCGCCCCAGGAGACCGTCAGACAACCCCGTTCACTGACGTAGCCGCGGTGCCTCATTAAACTGCCCGTCGGACCCGCCCAGAGCACCACAGCGTTCCGACCGTCTCGCACCGCCCCACACCGCGTAACCATGCCGTTGAGATTCGCCAGGGAGCATAGCACCGCCCCCTTCCGTCGCCCATGCCTTTAGCTCGCTGTGCCGACGACACTGACGAGCTCAGCCCGCACCCTTCGGTCCCCCCGCTGCACTATAAATAGAGGCCACCCCCATCCGAATTCAGCACACCATCTCACTCCCCTCTCTCATAGAACCACCCCCACTCATTCCTAGAGCAAGGCGAGCAGCACATCGCTGCAATTTGGCCGAAGTCTGCCGCAGAGGAGGAAGAAAGGAGCCAGCAATTGGAGCCGCCCCAGGAGGAGCTGCTAGTACCAGGAGGTTCGCCATCGTCGACTTCGTTGTTCGGCCCCTTCGCTGACCCTCGCCTGAGCCTCGGTGAGCCCCAGTAGACACCCACTGGCCGCGCTAGGGTTTAGTCTCGTCGGATTTGCCCGACGGAGAGGATAGGTCGTGGCCGTTAGATTAGAGTTTGATCGTGCGGTCTAGATCACCCCGTACCCCTTCGCACCCCCTGTCTCGCTGACTAGTGGGGTCATCGACTTAAACCCACCCGCACGTGCGTTGTGCACCGTGGCCCGGCCCTTTTTACATTCCTGCGTGACCCAGTAGTTTGAAATTAGGTTTATTCATTTAGTTTCAAACATAGTTCTATACCCAAATTCAAAAATCAACCCAGGTCGATTCACTGACCCAAAATGCATGAAACCAATTTTGTTAGAAAGGTACTGGAATTCTTAATCCAAGCCCGTTGGATTCAAATTAATTAGATTTGTAGATCACCTATAGTAAAAATAGCAAGGCAGAAGATTTTCTGCATTCAAACATTTTTCATATGTATTAAAATAAAAGAATGCCTCATAGGCATTTCTAGCCACTTTAATTAATTAAAATAAAATCTTAAACCTTATTAAATTGTGACACCACTTTAAATAACATTCCCATGTACTGAAATATGTGGTGATGACATGTGTCAACATGATCCCATGTTTGAGTTGGAAATATTAAATCTTAAGTAGTTTTTCAATGAGTAGAAATTACTTTTCCAAAATAAAATAAATAAGACAAGTACTTTGATGGTTGTAATGTTGTGATGATGCTAGATCATCTAGTGAAAACTGGTGTGATAAATAAAAGTAGTTAAGTATTGTTTGATGATTGTGTACCTTGTATTTATTTATAGACGCTAGTATCGACCAAGGATACGAGGAGGAAGGAGAATACTACGAAGAGGAAGACGATGAGAACTTCAAACCACTGCTCTACACAAGGCAAGCTTATACTAATATCTTAGCAAGCCTAATACTACCAGTTGACTTGGCAAGCTATTGACTTTGCAAGTTAACCCTTGCAGGACAACTATGCAACCTAGATGCCTTAAGCATATGTGATTATACCCACTTGATGATACCAAATCCCAGTTTTACTTGCAAGCTTAGTATTTTATTTATTTATCAAAACTTTCTATTAGAGTTTAATTAGTGACTTGTAGAGCTTAGAAAGATTATTAAAGGTAGCATAAAGAGCATAAAACTTGGCCTAAGTTAGATAATCTTGATGTCATCCTGAGGTATGAGATTGAACTTAGATAAGTTATACTTGTTTACCACCCCTCATTAGTATTTACCCCCACTTGTAGATGCTAGTGCTAAGCATAAAACTTTAGATGAGAATACTTGGTGAAAATGGTTATGAAAACCTTAGAATTATGAGTCATTCTACTGAAATGTTTTGCCATGTGTTCTTGAACACCTAATGATTTGGATGATGAAAATGTTGAGGCATGAGCCTTATCCCCTTTATAAAACTGATGGTTGTCTGGATGCGATACCATTCCAATTTTACCGTACAACCACAATACCCGAAATTTGGGTAGGGCTTGACTGAAAACTTATACACCTTAGTATGGGTTCCCTTGCAGCCAAGGTTTGAGCTGAGGCTACCTTGTGAAGATTGTCCACCTGTGCAGTTCCCAAGATGACAGTTGGTCATGGTTGGGAGGCCAAACTCACAGGAGAGGTGCCTATACTAGGGCGTGTAATTGAAAGGTTATGATTGATTATCCGTATACTGAGTATGGTGAATTCAGGATTGTTCTTGACATATGTATCAAATGTTGTGGTGAAAGTGTACCACCTCTGCAGAGTGTCAAACTATTCGAATAGCCACGCCCGCGGTTATGGACAGTTGGAGTGGACATACTGTTCCGTCGTCAGATGTTTTTAAAATGACTTGTGAAATGATTTGTGACTTTGACTTGACCACAATAGAGTTGTGATATGAAATTCAAGTCCCACTTAGGTGTTATAAAACTTTCAACTAGCTTTCTTTGCTTTTAAACTCAGTATAGGTAAATCTGGCTTTTTGCAAAAAAACCTAGGGCCTAGTACTTCCTAATCAAAAACCATTTCACTTGTTAGTATTAGTTTGCGAGTACTTAAAGAGTACTCATGGATTTGTCCCCGGCTATTCCCGTGGCCAGACTATGAAGAGGACTATCAGGAGGATGGATAGCAGGAAGGTTATAGCAACTAGGATCATCTCCCATCGTCAGCATTGCCTGTGACCGTGAAGATGGAGTCTCGCCTACGCTATCGTTATTATTACGTTATTCCACTGCTATGATTGTATTAGGACTGGATCATATGATCCTTTATTTGTTGTAAGACCTTATGTATGGTTTGTAATGGATGATGTACTGTGATATCCAATCTGTTATGTCTCGCAAAAATGGTAATCCTGGGATTGCGATGTATGGCATAACAGGCATCTGGGATTAAAAATCCGGGTGTTGATATGTAAACTACACTCTTCCATTTTGTTGTTATGTTTTTTATTTCTAGGCATATTAGGATGGTGTTGTAGTTGGTGAGGTAGAGCAAGGACATGATATTTTGATGATCAGGTTCCACGTTGTATCTTTTGGTGAGTTCTCGGCTTGATTAACACCAGACTAAGTTTTTATCGCTGTAATTATTTTTTTGTCAGTCTAGCTATCATGGGACAAACCATTCTTATCATGGTTATTTTGATTTGAAGCGATAATGTAGTACATACCATAGTTAATTGATTACAAGATATGTGATAGCTAATTATATTCTTATCATGTTGATCTATTTTGTGCAGTGATGCTTTGTTTGATCTCAACAGCCAGGTTTGTTATTGTGTGCTGCCAAGTTGCTTCAGCTAAGGCAAGTTTACGGTCTATTTATGGACTTTAAACTCTCATATCCCGTTTAACAAAAAAATGACCCCTTTCTATCTCTTACTTCCCAACATTTTTGAAATGTCAGTCGGAAAAACCTGAAAACTATATCACTGATCTAAAATTATCCGGATTTCATATGTATGAACATCAACATTATTTGTTGTTCTGCTAACGCGGTGATTTTTTTGTCCCAACATTTTAAAAATATTGTTCTAATGTCCAACGCATTGAAGCTATAATCTACTTTCTTACCAACTTATTGAATTGCTAAAACCTAAAAGCTTGTGTTTTTTGCATTAGACATGACTCTGCGCTATTCATTGTTCGTGTTGCTTGAACAAATTTGGCATGATATTTCCTGCAGCCAATGGTGAGAAGCAGATGGACAAACTGTTTATCCATTATGCATTTATGTTGTTGTATTCTCACTACGGTGTCGCTCTTCTTTGCTGCTGAGGAGGACTATGGATTTGCAAGATTTATACACTCGGTCTATCACTGTTATGTAATTGCCTTCCCTTTAGAGATGTCGCTCCCAGCCATCCTTAGAAGGGATGTAGCCAGTCAAAAACTTTGGCCAAAATTTAAATCTTATCGACTAAATCTATGATGTGGTAAGCCGCAATATATCATGTAAGATTGTCCTAAATATAATAGAAGTGTGGGTTGTATGAATGCAAAAAAAAATTATGTTTCAAATCAAGTGTCTGCTCCTTTTTCTCAACAAACCAAACTGGAAAGCAATCAGGGTTATTCTTTGTCGGTATCACGATTCTAAATTCTTGTTCGCCAATTTCTATCCTAATTTCATTATGTACGAACTAGTATGGTGGCCCTCGCAAATGCGAGGGCATCATCTTTAGTGGGTTGAAGGTATTTGATAAATCATTCTTTCGTGTTTTATCATAAGGAATAAAAACACTCTACAACCATCGACAACTGGTATGGAAAACAAAATTCATGTATAGTAACATCTTGGGCCATCTTAAATTTGTAACCTTGTCAGTATATTGAAACTTTGGCGATTATTTGATATATTGATATACTTTAATTTTTGGGCGTATTCATTAACATGTTGATTGATTAGTAGTCAAAGTTAGAAAAGTATGGCTCCAAGTTTTTTAGAACACCATCTATTGCTATATCATATACTTCGTCCATTTGTAAATAAGTGACTCAGATTTGCTTAGATTCGCATGTATATATATGCGTCCAGATACATGGAAATTATGAAAATTTGAGTCACGTATGTCTGGACGGGAGAGTATTTTTTTGTTTAAATATGTCTATGTTATCTTGATTTTCAATGCACTTGTGCTACAAACTCTATCACATATGATTTTCATGCAACATGACTACACAGCTAGGACCATGGGCGGACCTAGCGTCCCTATAGCACGGGCAACCGCCTAGGCTTGCTGATGGCGCAAAACTTGCGTTTTTATAAATTTTTATAGGGATTTTGTCTAAAAAAAATCACATCTTAAGCTCATTCGCTAAAGCTTCCGAATGTTTCTAGATCCGATCATTAGCTAGGACAACATAGTTCAAGACTGTGTTAATCAATTTTAAATATTATTGTGTGATTGAAATGACATGTGCTCCTATGTTGATTTTATTACTCACATGTAGTCATATATAAAATATTCCAAATTTGTCTACTATACAAAACACATAGTATCCTCTAGAACAACTTCCCAAAACTGATATTGTACGCCTTTCAAGTTCTCTGAATAAAAATTTATTGCCATGATGTGTGGACAATAAATATGAAAGGTATGAATGAAAACAAAAGACAATAACACTAACTTTAAGGATATCAAGAACTTCCCAGCATGCCTCGTCCAATCCTCTTTAAAATACAGGGTTGTATACTCTTGCTTGCATACATATACAAATTGGACCAGGCTTCAAGGTTTTACTATCACGATAGTAATAAGAGGTGCACCCGTGATTAAAATGTTCAATTTTGAAACCTATGTATCTTATTTTATATTTTGCATTGAAACTCGAAGTGTACTTGTATTGAGACAAAGTATGCTTTTTTAGCAGTGACTGTAGGGTTAAGCCCCATTTTAAGATTATTTTTAAGTTCCACAATATTTATAGTTATATACACATACAAAAACAAAATAGTAAATTTACAGTGGCTATCAATCCATTTTGACAGATTATTCAGGTACTTCCCCTTCACCCTATGCTTATGCAGAATTATCTCATGAATAATCCTTCCCTTCCATGACCTGAAAGAGTGCATAACCTTCTGGAAAATTACCTTATTCCTCTGCGCATGCTTCCAGTTATGCCATGAAGTTAGGATGACCACGTTACCAAAGAAGGGTTTTCCAAATTTCTGTGATGGGTGATTAGTAGGGTGGTTATACCCGTAGTTGATAAGTGATCGATCAACACGTAGGTTTGATGTCACCGGTCTCATTAAGTCTGAATATAATGTTAAGCCAGATATGGAGTCGGCTAGTTTTATATTCTCAACAGGACACTCTCCTCGTTGGTAAAAATATGTGTGGTGATTAAGCATCTTTATCATATTTTTAGGCTTTATAGCCCGATTTATCCAAAATTACATTAGAATCGGCTGGCTTATCCTCATCATCCGAAAAGAAAACAGAGACAATACATATCTGCTGTTTCAATGACATATTTAATCAGACTTAAATATTTCTGAGTATGAGGAGCATTCTCGTCGATAGTGCGACTAATGAGATGGCTTCATTAACCTTTAAGTTCAGGCCCCTCGAACTGGCAAACTTAATCAAACAAAGTTTTCATTTTTGTGTACTCAAGTCATGCATACAGAGTACAATACTGATCAGGGTACAGTTCATTTTTTGGGGGCAAAACACTCCATATGCTAGCAGTCTTTTGCTCTACCATGCATGACGATTCTGCCACGTTCCCGCAGCCAGGGTAGCTAGCATGAACGTCTGTGTTTGTGGGGATTTCTCCAGCTATTCCAACCGATCTTAAAAAATATATATACCGAACGCTGATTGTTTAAATAGAGAGTTCACAGCCAACACATTATCTTCTCTCAATATTAACCGTGGCATACCGTGACTATAACCTTTTATAAGGCCGATTGCTTGAACCGGAAGTTCACACGTCCAACATGTTAGATATAACTGCGTCAAACGTTTCCTAAAAAACTCGTGTCAAATAGGTTACGTAACCATTACTATTTTGTTAAATCCTGACCATAAATTTTAGATCTAACTATTAAAAATAATTTAGATGAAGTGGCTTAACGTGGTGGCTCTATTTGAGACTTGTATATTGCTTTTAGTATATAATAGATACCATGGTTTTAAATAGCGTGCTAAGACATTTAGTGGTAGCCTACCAAAAATGCTAAATCGCCGCTATAGTGCGCTATTTAAGAATTTTGGCATATTTTAGCGCGCTAATGCACTTAGAGGCATGGAGCAGAAGCTATATCCTACTATTTAAAACCATGAAGAATAGCCCTTGCGCATTAAAGGTATGGACTATAAAGAGATGACTAGAAAAAAAACTATGCTCTATCTGCCCAACTCAGAAAACAAAAAGAGCTAATTAAGGATGTTAGCCATGTAGGTTTGTGTTTCATCTTTTTTTGTGTTCTTTTTTCCTCGTGGATAGCATCGTATCAATGCTGGTCAAACATATTTTGTCCATCTATGTCATCGTTGTCTTCCATGACAGCCACCGCTGGCTAGGCGACCACGGCTGTCCCTCTCAAGCGCATCACATCCCTTTTCCTCGCCACCTCGGCCTCTTACACCGTCTGTCGCTGCTATAGTCACCATCTGATATTTCCACAGTTGCCAACGACTGTGAGGAGGGCCAACTGCAGCGAGGCTGCGTCGGTTCTGCATTGTTGAAAAGGCTTAAGAGTTGACTCGATAACATCTTCACATGTATCACCGCATCCGAAGCCGCCATCGATCAACCGGGAGGAGGGGTGAAACTGGATTGGAGCAGCAACACTTCACCCATTGCGTGTATTACCTACATGAGAAGGTCAAAGCACGGGGTGGTACCAAATGTTGACAATACTTAGCTGTAAGTAGGTATGTGAGAACTTGGTGCTGAATCTTGACCAAGGTCAGAACGTGTGATACATATTCGGCTATCCAATCTTCTGGTGTTTGATGATTCATTGCTAGATGGCTAGCCCTCAGGCTTCAGCATCTTGTAGATGATGTGTTGTGTGTGAATGTTGCCAATTTGAGCCAGGGAGACATATATACTAGGAGAGGATTCTTGATTTAGCACAATAAAGTCGAAAAAGAAGAAGAAAGAAGTATGGAAAGAGGTTGGCACTGTTTTTTGGAAGCAAGAAATCGAGACACATCATGATGTTTTGTAGTGATGTGGTAAATCACGTGGACATTGCCTATAATATATTCTGCACATATTATTGTATTCCGTAGCAACGCATGGGCATTTAGCTAGTAATAACCATAATACAAGACCTTTCAAATTGCATCTCCCAACAAAATATCAACGACACATGTCTTCAAATCAAACTTAGGTGTACGACAACATCTTGCAGACTGCACATCCTCATAGTGATCCTTTGGGCACAACAATGATCTCTAGTAAAAACTCTCTGACATATCTTCGGCAAGGATCTTCGGATACAAGTGCAATATTCAGGACTGACAAAACGAAAAATGATCGAGTTGTTAAAGTGGTAGCAAGTACATGTCTAGGATGAAATAGCTTGTAATACGATATAACCAATAAAAGCCGACTATATATACATGTCTAAGATGAAATAGCTTGTAATAACAATTGAACTACGTTAAATCATTAGTCCTATATTATGCAATCTTTATCCAGAAGTGAACCTATCATTCTTATATGTGCTCAAATTAGTTGTCTCAACTTTATCTAAAAACGTAGACTACAAAGTTGAGACAACTAATTTGAGATGGAAAGAGCAATTATAGAAGTATTGATATACAAAATATTATAAAACTATTTAGTCATTGATTAGCTTACGCGATCGGCCACCTTTGCTTGACTAAGGAGCTAGCAAATCCACATTTGTGCACTGTATATGGTTAGCATAAAATAGAGAAAAATAAATAAGACTTACCCCCTCTCGGAACTCAACCTTGACATTCCACTTGTCTGATGAAACATCGCACCAAGTAATAGAAAACATTGTCCCTTTGTTCCTAAGAGAAAAAAAAGGCACATCACCAATGGAAATACATGAGTAAGAGTTCACACCAAGAAATAGAAAACATTGTCCCTTTGTTCCTAAGAGCAAAAAAAAAGGGACATGGCCCATCTAAATACATGAATAAGAGTTTTCCTTCGGTGCCCCCCTCTCTCCCCATATCTCTCTCTTCTTCCAAACTTAGCAAACTGAAAACACAAGGACGACCTAAATTGACCGATACCTGCTCATGCCCTCTGAACCGAAGAGGTATTGGTCAATCGTGATCCTTCTTGTGTTTTCAATTTTCTAAGTTTGGGAGGAGGAGGAGACACGGAAGCACATCTCACTGAATAATTACATTAGTTGAAGTGAAGGCACATACATACCAGTACATACGATGGCAACATGTTAAAACATGGCGGCTAAGGCTACAAGGGCCATGCTCGATGCCATTTAGGCTGCATTCATCGAATGGTTGCGACCATGTGGCACTACCAAGATGGTATTGCCCAAAACAACGCGTCCTTGCACTATAGTAGACGATAGAGTCACCCACGACAGTAGGCAACACCTTGGAAGAGACACACAAAGGTCTTCCTCCTAGGAAGATAGTTTTGTCTCCGATGCTTGTTACCGGATTGAACACTCCCATGACAATATCCGCGAGCTTGTAAGCCTTTAGACCCGATAATTGCGCATCGGTGTGACCGACCACCATGATCTCTGAGTCATACTCTACCAGATAGAGCGGGCTGCAAAGTATGTTCCTAGGGCAAACAGTGATCAACTTTGGTCCATCCAGCAGGTGCGCCCCCATCTCGTAAATGTTTGTATCGCTTCCTTGGAGACAAACGTTGTTTGCCACGTACAGTTTGTCTTGGATCTGCATTGGTCCGTAAACCTGTGCAATTGGGGCCATCCAGCTTACCATAGTCCATTGTTCATCTTGGGGAGTAGCAAAGGCCGCGTAAACAATGGTATTGTTGAAGGCAAGCATGACGGTGATGCCTTCCGGCAAGAAAGTAGCGGAGGTAGAAACAGACCTTAGGTCCTGTGGCCTCTTTATGTGAGCAAGGGTCTTGAGCGGTGGGAGGTCGACGATGTCACCCGTGAAGGGGTTGAGGAGCCGGATAGCCGTGTCCTCGTCCCGCTGGAGGACAAGGAGACCGTTGATGGAGTCGAGAACGCAGTGGTCCTCGAACAACGGGAGCCGGACCCGGACGAAGGCCCCGGAGTCGAGGTTGAAGAAACGGATGTGGCCGCCGAGGTCTGGATGGCCGGGGTAGAGGCCGCGGCCCTCTGGGAACATCATCCAGCGGCGCGGGTGGAACCGCCAGTCGGCTACACCGCGGCCACGCGGGGAGTCGGTGGCAGAACGCCACTGCGCGCAGACGCAACGGAACCGGGCGTAGTCGAGCAGGTTTTGGTACAGCAGGCGCGACGCAACCAGACGAAGCAGATCGTGTTGCAGCGATGCCCATGGAGGCTCGATGGCTGGAACAGTAGCCGACGGATGCTTGTAGTCCTCTGCTGTCGTCGTAGATTGAGAATTTCGGTCCGGCATCTCGATTTCACTAGACGACGATGGCGGCGTGTCTCGCGACATCATCCCAAACGAATCAACGACCCACCCTAGCTAGGTCAAAATAAAACCAGCGTTGTGCACGGAAATAATAACTCCAACTCATGAAGTTTAAAGATGAAACGTACGAAACGCAAGCTGTCTGATTCGGTGACCGGAGAGAGAGACCATATATTCTTTTTTTTTAGGGTAGAGACCATATATATCTCTACTACTCCCTCGGACCCATATTATTTGACTTGGATTTTTTAAAATTTGGATTAACCTATATACTAAATAGTGTCTAGATTCATCCAAATTTAGACAAATTTGCGTCAACTAATATGGGTTGAAGGGAGTATATAATTCGTCTTTCGTCGGCCCCTTTTTTTTTTGGTATCCTTCGTCCGTCAAGCATCAAGCAGAGGCAATCAGAGTTTGCATTGCCTACACCCAGCCTGATCCGAATCTAACACTACCTACCTAATATTCGCACGCCCTGATTTAAGTGGAACCCGATCCGTGCTCTGTTACGGCGGCGGCGGCAGCGGCAGCGGCAGCGGCGACATCGCCAGCCTCGATAACCATCTAAACCCGTAGTCACCTTCACGCGAGCCACTACTCAAGGACTGGCTTACGCTCATGTCACAAGAACAACGTGAAAACTGATGCATAATAGTACTCCTGCATAATTTAAAACCTTGCCAAGACGGAGGGTAAAACTGCAGTGTGCCGCTATGTTCCTTTTTTGACAGATAAAGGCATAAAGCAATCAAATTTCGCTGGTGCACGAAGGTAGGGGATGGCAAGAACGCGACGCTGCGGTTCCGGCTCTACATAGCTCACATTGTTGCCAACAGCACATACACGCTGGAACGTTGTCGTCGCAGCAGCCTGCAAGTCCAAGGCCAATCTAAGGACCAGGTCAGCGGGGAGAAGAGGAAGGTACAGACCTGCAAGGATGACAATGGTGTCAACTGACACCTATAGATTATTCATTAATCTTTGTGGCTGAGCTTCAACTTTTGGATTCAGGAGTGTTGGAAAACATGATCGGCATCACCCAGCATTTGCACTGCGGTTTGTTTCGTATTTCACTGACTATTTGCAGATTTGTTTTTGCGAGAAAAGAAACGAGGGAGAGAGAAAATGCGGATCAAGGAGCTTCGGGCATATTCCTTGCGTTGTTTCTCCTTTTACTGCATTATGTTTTCAGTGTGTGCTAGCACATACGGCGTCAGCGACAACAAAAGGCGGATTAACACAGTTGATAGGCTTATAGCAGACAATGTCAGATGAGAACCAAAATAAAGGTAAATTCACTTGCTCATCAAAAATATCTACTATGTTTTATTTTATTTCACGTAAATATTGCTAGAATATTCATGTTAAATTATGATCGATGCGGGCGATGACCCCAATAGGAAAGATTCTGATTCCAATGGAACCTGAAGACCAACGTGTAAAGCAAAGAAAATTAGCTGCAAACATTTCACAAGATAGAAATCAAGCAAGATGTAAACGTCGTACAGCTCAACAAAAATAGGTTGGCGGATGAATACAAGAAGAAGATTAATACATATAAATGTTAGTCCGTTAAAATAAAGTTCTTGACAAAAGGAATGCATGAAAGAGGCTAGCAGACAAAAAGAATGCATGAGATGTTTGTTGGCAGAAAAAACTCAATGAGCCATGGTAGTGTATTATCCATATGCTCCACGCTATGATCTTCCTTGCAATATCATTTTTCTTATGAATGAAATTCAGCACATTGAAGTCTTCAATTTCACTAAGTGTTTTATGTAGCTAGGTCCAGTAAGTTGTCATATGCATTAGCTGACCTGCTGCTAACCTTTTTTGTAACTGGAAATCCAGGTCATCACCGGTAGGATTGAAAGCACACTTGCTTTTCAAGATTTATGCCAATCACCACCGGCAGCGGAGAATTGAGGAAAAGATCTCATATTGCACAACACCTGGAGCCATTTTTTTAGAATTTAGTGTATTTTATGGTAAGGAGATACATAATTAATCCATCTTTCATATGTGACAGTAGTCAATGAAGAACTAACTGCCTTTTATGAGTAAATACAATCGCTTTATCTTGTAGTTAGTACTTTTTATATTTCAACTAGCTATGGGCAAGTATAGTTGTATTTTATGTCCTTTTCCCAATCTGACAAAGAAATTCATTTATATTCTACATTTTATACGTGTCTATGTGTGTGAGAGAGTAGTGGTAGAAATTGATGATTAAAAATGATGTCTTTCTTCATGTACCATCCACTTCATCAAGCCACCATATCGTCGAGAATATAACATGCATTATGTTAGGTGTGCATTAGAGGCATACTTGTGGGCCCGTGGCAATGCACGGGTATTCAACTAGTATTCTGTAATACTCGACCACATAATATAAGTCCAACATGAACATGAATCGGTATGTCTTAGACTTCGATACGACTTAGATTCGTGTGACAGGAGAACTGGATCTGCAGTTGGTCGCGCCAGCTGAATGCCAAGCACGCCATGTCGGTCAGATCGTGCCCTCATCAACGCTGGTAACTACAACAAATGGTGCATCTACAAGCGTCTTTCCCTTGGCCGCACTGGCTATGTTAGCCACATCGATGTCACCATCCCTACCGCCCCCACTGACGCCGTGTGGCGCACGACGAACTACATCATGGTCAACATCCTCCACGCTACATGAGGACATCGCCAACATGATACTCACCGGTGAGCAGACCTCGCGTCGCATTTGGGTCGCGGGCCACGATGTCTTCTCCACGAACAAGGCGACTAAGACTATAGGGATTTCTATTTTCGTGTTCTTGGTTCGTTAGTTATACTCAGTTTTCCCTAGCCGCTTAACTTTTTCTCACTTTTCTCCTTGCTATGTTATGAAACCCTCGTAGACGCTCGTAGGCGCCCTGACAAAGGGATACCGTCAGGTCAAAGGCTTGACCGTTACATGCCGACTATGGGACCGCATTGGGGCAGGTCCTTCCGTGGCCGTTACGTGCTGACGGGTGGGGCCAGGATACACGTAGGATCCGCCATCCATCTCTCGTTGACTTGTGTGCCGCTTTTTCCTTATTGGGTGGTTGGTGCAGCCAATGACAAATGGGACCGTTCTATGGGGCCATCAAAGCCAATGAACGACGGGGCAGTCATGTGGGGCCGTCGAAGACAATGACCATTGGGGCCGTGATGTGGGCTTGGAGGGGAGATTTGCATATTTGCCATGTTTTACGCTACAACTTGCATATTTGTCATTTTGTGTGTCACTGACATGTGGTGATCATGTGGCAAATATGCAAATTTTAAAGAAAAAGTTTGGCAATATGCAAAATTGGCAAATATGCAAAAATTCTGGAGCAGCTACTCCCTCAAACATTGATAGGTGGGGTCATGTATTAAACACATGAGGTTGGCTCTCTCTCTCATCCTCTCCCAGCCCCCAGCCCCGAGCAGCTCCTATCCCACCGGCGGACAGAGCAGCCATCATCGACGCATCGATGGCTCCGTCCTATGGTGGCATCGACGGACTGCCGCGTTGTACCTCAACCACGGCTCCAACACCTGTTTCGTCCATAAAAATTGTACATTGAGGCAGTACCGACTACAGGCAGGTCCGTCGCCCACGACGACCGGGATTTTGTTCTGCCGCCATAGCTCGATGAACGGTCGGAGTAATTGCTAGTAGTGCTTGGTAAGACCTTCGCTCCTGCTCCACCCGCCCTAATCGATTCGGTTCACATAAAGTGACACCCCCGGGATCAGGGCTAAACAAATCCTAGACCTCCCTCTGACATAAGATTAACCTTGATCTCGAGGATATCCTGTTGCATCCCAACATATGGCATTCACCATTGGTCCACACCATGCTACATCAACCACACCCTCAAAGGTGAACTCATTCCATACCCTACCCTCCTTTGGCTATCATGTGAATGGAATCCTACTTGAGACACGTGCCAATGCTATGACCAGGACCATGACCATGACACCGAGAGGAGATGACAAGAGGACCCCAGAGATCAAGACCCCCAAGCAAGAGGCCTGGAAGAGAAGACGCAAGAAGCTGCTGAAGCTAGACCGGAGTCTCCGGTCTACCACACCGGAGTCTCCGGTCCATCTCCGGTCCGACCCCCAAACCAGCGCCCAGGACAGTCAGAAGGCCCCTCCGGAGACGACACCGGAGATTGACCGGAGTCTCCGGTCCAGACCGGAGTCTCCGGCCAGCACACCGGAGTCTCCGGACCAAGCGTATCGGGCCTGCGTGCCTCGGGTTGGGCCTGGCCCATGTAACGCCCAGAACTTCCTATTTATGCCTGTTTTACCCCTAGCTCGTGGCTGGCCTATATATAAGCCCCCACCCCCTCCTTGAAACCCTAGAGTTGATGATGAATGAAGGCTTGTGCCTAACCCTAGATGGGAACCCCTCTCTATAGTTAATCTATGAGTTGTACAAGGCCTTGGAGTTCGGTTGTTCGTCTCCAAGTCGTCAAGACCCTCCTCAAGTGTTTGGTCTCTCCTCATCAAGGATTCTAGTAGTGCTAGGTCTCTCCCCTTGGGATTCTACTTGGTTGCTACTCTCTCCTTTGATTTGGATTCTATCATCCGCTTGCCGATCTCTCCTTTGGTGATTCTACCTAACGGTCTCTCGCCGAGGATTCTATTGGATTGGTTGTTCGAGCCAACGGGAGCAAATCGAATCGGGTTGTGTTTGCGTGTGTTTGTATCTTTACCTTGCGTTTGTGTTGCGTTCATCATGTTCATCGGGTATCCCCTCACTCCCCGCATCAAATCCGTGAAGATTGGGCCACCCTAGGGTTAATCCCACAAGGGATCCCATATCAACTGGTATCAGCAGCTTTTGGTTGCCACGGATTTGATTTCGTTCCCCCATATCCACCATAAATTCGAAAATACCAAAAATTTTAGCCCCAATTTGCTTTTGGATCGATCTCTTGATTTGGTGAGTTGATTGTGGTTTTGATCCATTAGAAACTTGTCCTTGGATTTGGTCTACCTTTGCCCTGCGTTTCCTAGCCCAATTTGGTCGAACTTTTCTGGATTTGAGGGTTAAAGGGCCGAATTTCCGCTCATGAACTCGAGCTGTTCGTCGTGCTGGAACCAGACCGGAGTCTCCGGACCACACCGGAATCTCCGGCCCCAACACACCGGAGTCTCCGGCCCTGATCAAAAAAATTGACCCCTTTTCTTTTTTCGACTAATTTCCTTTGTGTGTTTGTGTTTCGCCTGAGTGTCTATCAACTAACAAGCTTCCGCAACGCCAACAACACCTCGTGCTCGACAAATGACACCATGAACTCGAACCATCCCTTCACCAACGATTGCAAGTTCAACATCACCAAAAGGTATAACTTGCACAACCATTGTTAACCCCCTTCTTCCTGTGTGTGTTACCTAACCTATCGAGAGTAGCCCTCCTATGTTTGCCGAAGCATTGTGCGCTTGCTCTTGCATAGTCATGATATAGAGGCAATAACAAAATTGACTCCATAGTGTACAAAAAAAGAGCTTCTAAGCAAAAGAAACAAAAAAAGGATACCAATAGCTAAAGAGAGTCCAAAGGTTCTAAGCAAGAGTGCGAGCAAGAGCAAGGAAAGCGTACAAATCCGTTGCTTCTCAACCTTGTGCGAACGGGCTACGGTCTCTCCTAGTGTTGGCACGACACCGAGAATTAGTCTTCGTTAGGTTCAATTTTGTTCTTTGCTCATTTTTCATAGTCGTGCTAGCCACATTAATCTCCACCGTGTGTGTATAGTCGTAGGTTCTCGTCACCCTTTTTGACCTTTTCCTTTGACTTTGTTTTTGTTGGATTTTACCCACTTTTGACAATATCCTTTTCTTTTGGTTGTTCCATTTGCTCTCCACCTTTCTAACCTACCACCATAGGCCTTTGTGTGTGTGTGTGTGTGTGTCTTGTGTACCCGCTTTTCGCTTTGCTCTCGGCAACAACAATCTTTCCAATCGTTGACTCCGGTGAGGCAAGGTAGCAATTACCATTCCACCAATCTCACCATATCTATCAAGTGTGTTTGTGCACCATGTCTAGGGCAAGTGGAGCTAGTGGAGATAGCCAGTTCAACAACCAAGATGGATTTGCCACGCGCCACAACTTATGGGCGCAACGCCAAGAATTCAACAATCAATTTGAGCGACTTGAGCACCGTCTTGATGATACTTTTCGAGAATTTGAGTACCGTGAGCGGCAACGTCAAGAGGAGCACCATGCTCAATTCCAAGCTCTTCACCAAGCCATTGCCAACCTTGGAAACCGACACGGTCATCGCTCAAGCTCGTAAAGTTCATCACACACGCGCTCCTCAAGTCGACATGGCGAGTCTTCAAGGTCACACTCCCGCCGCGGAGAACCCCACCGCCATAATGGGGACCCACAAGCTCGTCATCGTCGCCCTCAAGCGGTGGACCCAAATGCTCCCCAACCTCAACAACAATGACAAGAGCATGGTCCACCACCACACCAAGCAATCATCGACGTGCACCAACCTCAAGAACGCCAAGATGAAGCTAACCATAATGATCGGCGTCGTCATCCTCCTCATGACCACCACGAGCAACGTCAACAAAATCAAGAACCGGTATGGGACACAAGTGATGATGATGAGGATGCACGCCAAGCTCGACGCCATAACCGACATGCACAACACCACCACCGACACCGTCAAGCTATGAACGTCAATGATGCCGACTAACGGCGAAGAAGAGACTTCGAGCATCATCAAGCTCACCCCCCACAACAACCTCAAGGCAATCAAGAGCCTCCTCCTCCGCCTCCACGACCTCCAAGTGATGCAAGTATGCACCAAGAACGTCGCAACAACCACCATGAGCGTGATGATGGCAAGTTTGGGAAGCTCAAGTTCGTTATGCCCAAGTTCAAAGGAGAAGAAAATGCCGATGCATACCTTGAATGGGAGCTCAAAGTCGACAAGATCTTCCGAGTCCACAACTTTTCCGAAGAGAAGAAAGTAGCAATGGCATCTCTTGAGTTTGAGGACTACGCCAATATTTGGTGGGAAGACTACCAAAGCAATCGTGAGAAGCAAGAAGAGCCACCGGTCACCACTTGGACCGAGATGAAGAATGTGATGTATGCAAGATTTGTCCCCGAGCACTATCGCCAAGACCTCTTCGACAAGCTACAAAACTTGAAGCAAGGCACAAAGACAATTGAAGAGTTCTATAAGGAGATGACTATGATGAGAGCCGATGTGAAGGAACTTGAGGAGCAAACGATCGCACGGTTCCTCAATGGTTTGAGCCGCCCAATACGCAAGTGTAACACCCTCAGAATCGGACCTATGCAAGTTTTAGCGAAAACCGCCAAACCCGCATAGAAACGATTCAAAGGTGCCCACCAGGCACTTTCGTGCGGGTGGAAAACGAAGTAATAACATTACACAACAGTCCTCGATGGGAACCACAGAACAGATATATATAACAGCGACTCCATGAGTCAAGAATACAGATGTAATATACAAAGATCCAAATCACCTTGAAAACGAGAGAGCGTCCAGCTACGGACAAGATGCAAATGGGGCTAAGAGCCCTGAAGAATAACCAATGGCGTCCATAACCTGCCTGTGCCAAGCCGGAAGGGTAACCCTGCTAACGACGTCGATCTCAAAACCTGCTTAAACAAAAGGGGTGCCGACAAAGGGCAAAGGAAAAAGAGGAGCGTCAGTACTGAGGCCAGTACACGGCGAGGCTAGAATTCGGCGGTCCTCGCCTACATAGGTATGGTGGGCTGAGCGGCAGCGGCAGCATGCACTAAACAACCTATAGAGACTCGATACAACTGGCGGTTATCAGAGAGGGGTGAGAAAGACCTATTCGGAACCAACCTGATTCTATCATCAAACAAACCCATCCTGGCGTTTCCCCCTCGAGACCAAACGAGGAAGTCAACCGAGGAACTCACACAGTTGGCAGTTTTATTTATTCAGTTATAGTTGCGGCACTTTACTAGTCAGGTTTAGATAATCGTCCTGATAAAGTAAGCAGTGGGCACTTTTAGTTGACCATTCCGTTATAGTTGCGGCAATTACTAATCAAATACAGATGGCATGATATAATCCCAAAACCCAGCAGTTGTTGGTACTTTTAATCACCAATTCCGTTAGAAGTTGCCATACTTACTAGTCGGTACAATGGTATGGCGACAAACCAAACAAGCAATTGTGGGCAGTATTAATTAGCCATTCCATTATAGTGAAGCTGATTACTAGTCATTATAAGTCAAATTTAAAGCAGTAAACTTTAGTTGTGCTTGTCTATGATCGAGATACTGTGCTCCAAGTCGTCAATATCCGCGGACACGGCTTTCAGAAAGTTTTACCCGGCCAGGGTGCACCAATAGCAACACACGCTCGATCAACCTCGGAAAAACCAAATCAAAACCCAACGAGGCTTTCACGACTGAACAATCACAGGATTCAGAAATATTTGAGGGGGCCACCCCTTAAGTAGATTCCGCAACGAAGCTAGCTGACTCCGAGAGGGCCTCAAGGTTTGTGGGGCGTGATGGCATCGGGAACCCGAAGTGTGGCTGGGCTTGTCGATACCACGTAACGGGTCACAATTCCTAAACAAGCATGTGCTCCTCGCACAATTTAAATACGAAAGTAGCATGGCATAAGTACAGATCGTAAATAAAACCTCAAACTAGTTTGTGGCCCCAAGAAATAAGATGAATCAAGCTCGCTCGGGGGTCCCATATACCTCCGGATGTGGATAGCGCGATAAATCAAGGAACAGTATCAAGTACTCGGGGTCTTACGGACACAAGTGGGCTCGAAACCAAATATTTTATATCACCCACCGATGCCTCTGCTTATTTCAATTTTAGTTGTTAAACAGAAATTAAAG
The DNA here is from genome assembly GCA_030063025.1 of Avena longiglumis. Taxonomy (NCBI): domain Eukaryota; kingdom Viridiplantae; phylum Streptophyta; class Magnoliopsida; order Poales; family Poaceae; genus Avena; species Avena longiglumis. Next base: position 518,083,217 of record CP125974.1, on the reverse strand, counting down.
TGACGATAAGTAATACTAGAATCATCTCCAACATCAACATGCGACAATACATTAGCAACTGTGGCATATGACGACACACATCAGCACTTGAGCAAGCAACTACGACGCGCAAGTCCAACTATCTACCAAACAACAGGTAATAGGGAGTGTCCAAGGCAATATAGGGCTGCACGGTATATCACAGGTACGGAAACTAAAGCATCGCAACACAGGTAGCAATAGATCAACAGGAGGGGAGTAAATACTATAAAAGTAAGATAGGTAGAAAGGGGGAGATGCTCGCCTGAAAACATTGCCGAAAGGTTCATCCGAAGATCGGGGCGAAGCTCACATCAACTCAACGGCCTTATCCGCGAAGAAGCAAAACACTAGAAGAAACACCGGTTGCACTATTTAATACAACGGCAGAAGATCGGCATGATGCATGACATGGCGAAGGTGCAATGCAATTAGGTCATATTAAGTGGAACCGGGGTCCCGACAATTATTTAGGTGGTTCATGTTATTTATCTACCCCGCAATTTAAATGTTGTTTAACAAGGCAAGATTATAGTACTGGTTCGCTACACAAGTTTAAATGAGGCCAATATAAGGCTAGATTTGCCCGCATATGGGCCCCATATTTAATTATTAGGTGAATCGGCATAAGGCCCCCAAACCACATGTCAAAAATGCATGCATGAACAATTATTATGCGACAAGTTGTATTATGTTGTAAAATAGGGTTTTCGGGAAGAGGTTCACACATTAGGGTTCGGCGAATTTGGGGTTCCGGGGTTCGGGGTTGGTCTCGGGGTCCAGGGTTCGACGGGTGCGGCCTCGACGGGAGCGTTCTCGGATATCGGAGGTAGGTCTTGTCGTTGCGAAGGTCTTGTCGGGCCCGCACAGATCTTGTCGAGTCCTCGAGTCGGGACGGTCTTGCGTCGGGTGAACCACTTGTCGATTCGCATGGGCGACCTTGGCGTCCGGGTCCTCGGCATCGGATCGGGAGAAGTACTTGTCGATCTGCCGTCTTCGGTCTGCTCCAATCGGGTACATGACGGAGTACTTGTCGTCCCATGTGGTCTTCGGATCGGGCTCCGGGATCGGTCTTCGGGGATCCGACCATCGGATCCGTGACGAAGAACTCAGGGCCTTTGGTCCGAGAACGAGGTCTTCGCATTCTAGGATGAAGTCCCTGTGGGTTCGCAGTCTCGGACATATGCTCCGTGTAGTAGATCTTGTCGATTCGAGGGTGTCGAGTTCAAGGGTCTTGTGCAACTTGTCGGGGGCGTCCCTATAAGAAGATCTTGCGATTCCGAGCGACACCAACTTGTACATGGCGGAAGATGGAAACAATGCTGCGAGACAAACATAACTACATGAGCTCTTAGCAGCAAAACGGTGCCTGACAGAAAACGAGAACTTCCAAACATACACACAGCTGGGGTACTCGGTCACTACAGGAGGACACACGAGGTTGGGCCTGCAAGGACATCGGTGGCCAGGCGCGGGCGCAAGGAGGCTGACGAGGACAGGCGACACGAGCTTGGCGGCGACCATGGGTGGGGTTGGGGAGACCTTGCAGAGGCGACGCGAGGAGGGGGACCTGCAATGGCTGGCTCGAGGCGGCAGGCGGAGGCAGGTTGGCGGGCTCGACGGAGGCGATGGCAAGCGGCGGAGGAGTTGCTGAGGAGGCGGCTGGCGAGCTTGATGGTGGCCGGCGGAGCTGCTCGGCGAGCGGTCTAACGGTCGAGGCGCGGAAGGCGGGCGTGGGTCGGGGCGGGCGGGGTCGACGGAGTCTGACCAGCCGGGAGGAAGGGAGAGGCCGAGGAGAGGGAGCAGGTGGACCGAGGGAGGGGGAAGGGTGGAGGACGGGGCCTGGGAGAGATGGGCGGTGGGGCGGTTCGCGTGGGGGAGGAGAACGACAAGAGGGGGTCGGGTGGGTCCCGGCGGGCACAGGGGAACGGGGTGGACCGGGGGAGGCTGGGACTGGGTGCGTGTAGTGCGTGTGTGTGGGGTGGGGCCACGCGGGCAGGGAGAGGGGGCGCCGCGTGCGTGTGTGCTTGTGCTGCTGGGTTGGCTGACGTGGGGGGGAAGAGGTGGAGAGAGAGAGGAGGGGTGAGGTGATGTGGCCTGGTGGGATTGGTAGAGGGGAGAGGCAGGTTGACGTGGCAGACTGTGATAGGTGGAAGTGATGTGGCCAAGGGGGGTGGGTAGAATAGCTGGTAGTTTTAGGAATAGAGGTGGGCCGATTTAGTTTTCTGGGGTGGTCGTTCGGGTCGGTTCGGCCCGTTCGACTGCCCCCAACTAAAATAATCTAATATTTTATTTGTGTTAAAACGGACCGTTTGCAAAACATAGCGGCCAAAATATTTAATCCGGAGAACCGGGCTTGGCGTTTGAATAAAGATGGGGCATTTTAGAAAACAAAACGGGCTTGCGAAAATAGTTTTAGACAAACAACATATGATGATGACGATGCAATGCACAAATTCAACGCGATTTTCTAGTAGTGGTTTTGCGGGATGCCACAATTCGACACCACTGACAATGGATCTCGCCCTCGAGATCCGCCTCATGGTACCGGAAGGAAAGGTCGGCGATCTGCGTCTTCTCGCTTCGTGTAGATCCTCGCGACACCACTAACAAGAGGTCGTTGTCCGTGATCGTCGGGAGAACACTCCGGAAACAAAAGGGCGAAGGTAGAGGTATCAACAAATAAAGCCACCTCTAGCTTCGATGGAAAAGGGAACCGATGCATTCTCGTCCACTTCAATGTACAAAAGCGAATAGAAGGGGTAGTCGGCATGGGGGCCAATCCATCACGCACCCAAACTATTACTCCGCACAATCAGTGGAAAAACATGCAACCATTCTCGGAAACAGACTGAAGATCTCGACAAGCGAGGTTCGGATCAAAGGAGTGATGCAGACTCTGCATCGGATCTGGCATAGAGGATGTCGTCGCGTCGGAAAACACCGGAAGGCACAAACAAGGAACAAAGGATGGTACCACAGATAAAGGATTCCTCGGATAGCACGAAGACCTGATGTAGCAACACCGTTATCAAAGAAGGAAGCGAAACCCTGAAGGTACGACGGAACCCAACCACGAGAACTCCTAGACTCGAAGAGAGAGAAGAGAGCGGATTCAAAACACGTAGAGGTAAGAGAAGAATAGCAAAGGGGTAAGGAGTAAAATCAGACCTAATCAGAACTATCCAACCGATTTTGCAAAAATAGTTTTGACACTCTACCTCGGCCGTTAGCTAGGTTATCCTACAGGCTGGACTTGTGGGGTATCGCAACTTCTGAGCTCTGATACCACTCTGTAACACCCTCAGAATCGGACCTATGCAAGTTTTGGCGAAAACCGCCAAACCCGCATAGAAACGATTCAAAGGTGCCCACCAGGCACTTTCGTGCGGGTGGAAAACGAAGTAATAACATTACACAATAGTCCTCGATGGGACCCACAGAACAGATATATATAACAGCGACTCCATGAGTCAAGAATACAGATGTAATATACAAAGATCCAAATCACCTTGAAAACGAGAGAGCGTCCAGCTACGGACAAGATGCAAATGGGGCTAAGAGCCCTGAAGAATAACCAATGGCGTCCATAACCCTGCCCAGGCCAAGCCGGAAGGGTAACCCTGCTAACGACATCGATCTCAAGACCTGCTTAAACAAAAGGGGTGCCGACAAAGGGCAAAGGAAAAAGAGGAGCGTCAGTACTGAGGCCAGTACACGGCGAGGCTAGAATTCGGCGGTCCTCGCCTACATAGGTATGGTGGGCTGAGTGGCAGCGGCAGCATGCACTAAACAACCTATAGAGACTCGATACAACTGGCGGTTATCAGAGAGGGGTGAGAAAGACCTATTCGGAACCAACCTGATTCTATCATCAAACAAACCCATCCTGGCGTTTCCCCCTCGAGACCAAACGAGGAAGTCAACCGAGGAACTCACACAGTTGGCAGTTTTATTTATTCAGTTATAGTTGCGGCACTTTACTAGTCAGGTTTAGATAATCGTCCTGATAAAGTAAACAGTGGGCACTTTTAGTTGACCATTCCGTTATAGTTGCGGCAATTACTAATCAAATACAGATAGCATGATATAATCCCAAAACCCAGCAGTTGTTGGTACTTTTAATCAGCCAATTCTGTTGTAGTTGCCATACTTACTAGTCAGGTACAATGGTCGCAAGGCGACAAACCAAACAAGCAATTGTGGGCAGTATTAATTAGCCATTCCATTATAGTGAAGCTGATTACTAGTCATTATAAGTCAAATTTAAAGCAGTAAACTTTAGTTGTGCTTGTCTATGATCGAGATACTATGCTCCAAGTCGTCCATATCCGCGGACACGGCTTTCAAAAAGTTTTACCCGGCCGGGGTGCACCAATAGCAACACACGCTCGATCAACCTCGGAAAAACCAAATCAAAACCCAACGAGGCTTTCACGACTGAACAATCACAGGATTGAGAAATATTTGAGGGGCCACCCTTAAGTAGATTCCATAGCGAAGCTAGGACTCGAGGCCTCAAGGTTTGTGGGGCCGGCGGTAAACGACTGGGAACCCAAAAGTGTGGCTGGGCTTGTCGATACCACGTAAACGGGTCACAATTCCTAAACAGTACAGTGTGCTCCTCGCACAATTTAAATACAGAAAGTAGCATGGGATAAGTACAGGATCGTAAATAAAACCTCAAACTAGTTTGTGGCCCCAAGAAATAAGACTGAATCAAGCTCTGGCTCAGGGGGGTCCCATATACCTCCCGGATGTGGATAGCGCGATAAATCAAGGAACAGGTATCAAGTACTCGGGGTCTTACGGGACACAAGTGGGCGTTCGGAAACCAAATATTTTATATCACCCACCGATGCCTCTGCTTATTTCAATTTTAGTTGTTAAACAGAAATTAAAGTGACGATAAGTAATACTAGAATCATCTCCAACATCAACATGCGACAATACATTAGCAACTGTGGCATATGACGACACACATCAGCACTTGAGCAAGCAACTGACGGCAAGTCCAACTATCTACCAAACAACAGGTAATAGGAGTGTCCAAGGCAATATAGGGCTGCGGTATATATCAGTCACGAAACTAAAGCATCGCAACCACGGTAGCAATAGATCAACAGGGAGTAAATACTATAAAAGTAAGATAGGTAGAAAGGGAGATGCTGCTTTGAAAACATTGCCGAAAGGTTCATCCGAAGATCGGGGCGAAGCTCACATCAACTCAACGGCCTTATCCGCGAAGAAGCAAAACACTAGAAGAAACACCGGTTGCACTATTTAATACAACGGCAGAAGATCGGCATGATGCATGTATGATGCATGACATGGCGAAGGTGCAATGCAATTAGGTCATATTAAGTGGAACCGGGGCCCCGACAATTATTTAGGTGGTTCATGTTATTTATCTACCCCGCAATTTAAATGTTGTTTAACAAGGCAAGATTATAGTACTGGTTCGCTACACAAGTTTAAATGAGGCCAATATAAGGCTAGATTTGCCCGCATATGGGCCCCATATTTAATTATTAGGTGAATCGGCATAAGGCCCCCAAACCACATGTCAAAAATGCATGCATGAACAATTATTATGCGACAAGTTGTATTATGTTGTAAAATAGGGTTTTCGGGAAGAGGTTCACACATTAGGGTTCGGCGAACTTGGGGTTCCGGGGTTCGGGGTTGGTCTCGGGGTCCAGGGTTCGACGGGTGCGGCCTCGACGGGAGCGTTCTCGGATATCGGAGGTAGGTCTTGTCGTTGCGAAGGTCTTGTCGGGCCCGCACAGATCTTGTCGAGTCCTCGAGTCGGGACGGTCTTGGCGTTCGGGGTGAAGCACTTGTCGTATTCGCATGGGCGACCTTGGCGTCCGGGTCCTCGGCATCGGATCTGGGGAGAAGTACTTGTCGCATCTGCCGTCTTCGGGTCTGCTCCAATCGGGTACATGACGGAGTACTTGTCGTCCCATGTGGTCTTCGGATCGGGCTCCGGGATCGGTCTTCGGGGATCCGACCATCGGATCCGTGACGAAGAACTCAGGGCCTTTGGTCCGAGAACGAGGTCTTCGCATTCTAGGATGAAGTCCCTGTGGGTTTGCGGTCTCGGACATATGCTCCGTGTAGTAGATCTGGTCGATTCGAGGGTGTCGAGTTCAAGGGTCTTGTGCAACTTGTCGGGGGCGTCCCTATAAGAAGATCTTGCGATTCCGAGCGACACCAACTTGTACATGGCGGAAGATGGAAACAATGCTGCGAGACAAACATAACTACAGGAGCTCTTAGCAGCAAAACGGTGCCTGACAGAAAACGAGAACTTCCAAACATACACACAGCTGGGGTACTCGGTCACTGCAGGAGGACACACGAGGTTGGGCCTGCAAGGACATCGGTGGCCAGGCGCGGGCGCAAGGAGGCTGACGAGGACAGGCGACACGAGCTTGGCGGCGACCATGGGTGGGGTTGGGGCGACCTTGCAGAGGCGACGCGAGGAGGGACACAGCAGTGGCTCGGGCCTTGGCCAGGGAGGCCGGTTGGCGGGCCTGGCGGAGGCGGGCGATGGCGGCAGGCGGAGGAGTTGCTGGGAGGCCGGCTGGCGGAGCTTGTGATGGTGGCGGCGAGGCGGCTCGGCGAGCGTCTGCAGCGTGAGGGGCGGCGGGCGAGGCGTGGCGGTGGAACCACGCGGCGGGTCGGCAGTGCGGCCAGCCTTGCTGGGAAGGAGGCGGCGCCAGGGAGAGGGAGCAGTGGACCGGGGAGGGAAGGGTGGAGGACGGGCACGGGAGAGGCAGGCGGTGGGGGCGTTCGTGGGGAGGAGAACGACAGGAGGGGTCGGGTGGGTCGGCGGCACGAGGAGGCAGGGTGGACGGGTGTGGCATCCATAAAACCACTACTAGAAAATCGCGTTGAATTTGTGCATTGCAACGTCATCATCATGCATTGTTTGCCAAAATTATTTTCGCAACACCGTTTGTTTTCTCAACGCCCCTCTTGATTCAAACATCAAAACCGGGTCCCGAATATTTTGTTTTGCCGAAATCGGTTTGCAAAAGCCTTGTTTGTAATAAATAAAATATTTAATTATTTTTAGCGGGGCAGTCGAACGGGCCGATTGACCCGGACGACCGCCCCAGAAATTAAATCGGTCCAACCGGTCCGTCCCAACAAATCCTAAACCTACTAACTAATCTACCCACCCCCTACCTGCCACATCACTCCCCCCAAACCCCCCATGCCACCTCTCCCTCTCCTCCCCCAATCCCTCCCTGCCACTTGTCCCTCTCGCTCCCTCTCTTCTCCCTCCCCCTCTCTCAGGCCCACACCCTGCCCCCAAACCGACCTGCGCCCACACACGCTCCCGCGCCCCTCCAGCGTGGGCCCAGCGCGCCTGCCCCAGCCTCCACGCCCCTGTTTCTCTTCTTCCCCCCCGCAGCACCCTTCTCTCCCCCGTCCCCTACCTCCCAACCGCCCCTGCTGCGCGCCTCTCCTCTCCCTCTCCAAGCCCGCCACCCCGCCTCCTCGCCCCCCTCGCTCCATGGCCGCGGACCACCTCGCCCCGCCCAGGCTAGGCCGCATGAGCACTGCGCACCAGCCGTCCGCCTCGCTCCGACCCCACCCACGCGACCTCCGGCCAGCGGCGCGACTCGCCACCGTCGCTCAGGAGCTCCTCCACCCGCCACCATCTCCGCGTGCCGCCTCTCACCACCGCCTCCGCTGGCGCCCGACCAAGCCACGCTGGCGCTCCTCCGTCGCCACCTCGCCCGGCGCCACGCGTCGCCCGGCTCGCCCGAGCCCTCGGTCTGCCCAACCCTTGAGCCGCCAGCACCAGCGTCGCGCCGCTCCGGCAGCCGCCGCCCGCCGCCACCCAGCGAGCCCCTCGCGCCTCGCCGAGCCCTCGCCGAGGCGCCCGCTTCGTCGCCGTGGGCCAAGCGCCCGCGTTCACCGCTGCGATCGCCGGCCCGCACTCTGCCGCGTGTCCTCTGCCTCGCCCGCCCGTCGCCATGTCCTGCCCTTCATAGCGTCTCCCGTCGCTGGTCACGCCGCCACCACCGCGGAACCGGTCCTGCCCCTCCTCGGCAGCTTCCGCAAGGCAGCCCGCCGCAGACTCTCGAACCGACCCGGTCGGAAGCGAACCGCGATTCTCGGGCGCCATGATCTACTACGCGGATGAGTTGGCGAGGTCCGAAACCGAGCGCCAAGACCTCGGAGCACCAAGATCGCCTCACGGACGCGTCACGGTTTTGGAGGAACTCTCGGGGCCAAGGTCGCTCACACGACGAGCACTTCGCCGCATGAACGTCAAGACTGTCCCGAACTCCATGTTCTTCCCCGGAGCCGAAGGTGGAGCTCGCTCATAGAACGTCAAGTGCCCAAGACCGTTCGCTGAAACCCCAAGATCATCCACGGCACCCGAGCTCGACACCGCAGCTAAGATGGCCCCACAAGACCGTCGACAAGAAGCATGAAGGAACCACAAGTTCTCCATCTAGGACGCCAGGATCGTCGCCATGACCCGAAGACCCCGGATGCGCCAAGACCTGCCCCCTCGATGTCCGAGAACGATCCCGTCAAGTTCGTCGAACCCCGAACCGAGATCATTCCCGTCGAACCCTGGACCCGAACCCCGAACCCCGGAAACCCCAAGATCGTCGAGACCCCTAATGTGTGACCCCTTTCCGAGAACCCTATTTTATAACATAACAACTTGATTGCATATTGAATTGTCATACTCGCATGCATGTCTGTGGTTTGGGGGCCTTTTGCCGATTCACCTAATAATTAAATATGGGGCCCATATGCGGCCAAATCTAGTCTCATATCGGCCTCATTTAAACTTGTGTAGCGAACCGGTATCTTATCTTGCCTTGCTAAACAACATTTAATATGCGGGGTAGCTAAATAACTTGAACCACCTAACTAATTGTCGGACCCCGGTTCCGCTTAATCTTGACCTAATTGCATCGCACCTTTGTCATGCCATACATCATGCATGCATCATGCCGATCTTCTGCCGTTGTATTAAATATTGCATCCGGTGTTTCTTCTAGTGTTTTGGTTCTTCGCGGATAAGGCCGTTGAGTTGATGTGAGCTTACGATCTTGGTTGAACCCTTGGCAATGTTTTCAAAGAGCATCTCCCTCTTTCTACCTATCTTACTTTTATAGTATTTACTACCCTCCTGTTGATCTATTGCTATACGTGTTGCGATGCTTTAGTTTTCGTGCGTGAAATCCCTTGACCTTATATTGCCTTGGACACACCCTATTGCTGTTGTTTGGTAGATAGTTGGACTTGCGTAGTAGTTGCTTGCTCAAGTCTGATGTGTATGTCATATGCCCGCGATTGTTGATGTATTGCCGCATGTTGATGTTGGAGATGATTCTAGTTTTACTTATCGTCACTTTAATTTCTGTTTAACAACTAAAATTGAAATAAGCAGAGGCATCGGTGGGTGATAGATAATATTTGGTTTCAACGCCCACTTGTGTCCCGTAAGACCCGAGTACTTGATACTGTTCCTTGATTTATCGCGCTATCCACATCCGGAGGTATATGGGACCCCCGAGCGAGCTTGATTCATTCTTATTTCTTGGGGCCAAACTAGTTTGAGGTTTTATTTACGATCCTGTACTTATGCCATGTTTTTTGCTTTATTTACGATTGTGCAGGTCTCGCATCTTGTTAGGATCGGACCACGATTTGTGTGTCGACAAGCCCGTTTGGGGTTCCCGATCGTTCCGACCGTCTAGCCAAACCTTGAGGCCGTCTGAGCTTGCTTACTCCGTTATGGATTCTACTTAAGGGTGGCCTCGAAATATTTGAATCTGTGATTGTTCGATCGTGAAAGCCTCGTTGGGTTTTGATTTGGTTTTTCGAGGTTGATCGGCGTGTGTTGCTATTGGTGCACCCGGCGGGTAAAACTTTAAAAGCCGTGTCCGCGGATATGGACGACTTGGAGCACAGTATCTCGATCATAGACAAGCATAACTAAAGTTTACTGCTATAAATTTGACTTATAATGACTAGTAATCAGCTTCACTATAATGGAATGGCTAATTAATACTGCCCACAATTGCTTGTTTGGTTGTCGCTTGCGACAATGGTACCTGACTAGTAAATACTGCAACTACAACGGAATGGCTGAATAAAAGTAACAACAACTGCTGGGTTTTTGGGTTATCTCATGATAAATGTATCTGACTAGTAAGTGTTGCCACTATCACGGAATGGTTAACTAAAAGTGCCCACTGTTTACTTTACCAGGAAGATTATCTAAACCTGACTAGTAATTGCTGCAACAATAACTGAATAAATAAAACTGCCAACTGTGTGAGTTCCTCGGTTGACTTCCTCGTTTGGTCTCGAGGGGGAAACGCCAGGATGGGTTTGTTTGATGATAGGATCAGGTTGGTTCCGAATAGGTCCTTCTTACCCCTCTCTGATTGCCGCCGGTTGTATCGAGTCTCTATAGGTTGTTTAGTGCATCTTTGCCGCTTTCGATCCACCATACCTATGTGGCGAGGACCGCCAATTCTAGCCTCGCCGTGTCTTGGCCTCGATCGACGCTCCTTCTTTTCCTTTGCCCTTGTCGGCACCTTTTTGTTTGCAGGTTTTGAGATCGGCGTCGTTAGCGGGTTACCCTTCCGGCTTGGCCAGGCAGGGTTATGGGCGCCATTGGTTATTCTTCGAGGCTCTTAGCCCCATTTGCTTCTTGTCCGTAGTCGGACGCTCTTTATTTTCATGGTGATTTGGATCTTGTATATTATATCGGTATTCTTGACTCATGGAGTCATTGTTATATATCTGCTCATGGGTCCCATCGAGGACTGTTGTGTAATGTTATTACTTCGTTTTCCACCCGCACGAAAGTGCCTGGTGGGCACCTTTGAATCGTTTCTATGCGGGTTTGGCGAATTTTGCTCAAACTTGCATAGGTCCGATTCTGAGGGTGTTACACCGGGGGAGGCTGGGACTGGGCGCGTGTAGTGCCTGTGTGTGGGGTGGGGCCACGCGGGCAGGGAGAGGGGGCGCCGCGTGCGTGTGTGCTTGTGCTGCTGGGTTGGCTGACGTGGGGGGGAAGAGGTGGAGAGAGAGAGGAGGGGTGAGGTGATGTGGCCTGGTGGGATTGGTAGAGGGGAGAGGCAGGTTGACGTGGCAGACTGTGATAGGTGGAAGTGATGTGGCCAAGGGGGGTGGGTAGAATAGCTGGTAGTTTTAGGAATAGAGGTGGGCCGATTTAGTTTTCTGGGGTGGTCGTTCGATTGGTCGGCCGTTGACCGCCTCAACTAAAATAATCTAATATTTTATTTGTGTTAAAACGGACCGTTTGCAAAACATAGCGGCCAAAATATTTAATCCAGAGAACCGGGCTTGGCGTTTGAATAAAGATGGGGCGTTTTAGAAAACAAAACGGGCTTGCGAAAATAGTTTTAGACAAACAACATATGATGATGACGATGCAATGCACAAATTCAACGCGATTTTCTAGTAGTGGTTTTGCGGGATGCCACAGCAAGATAGTTGATTTCCAACCTTACAAGACTCTCGTGAACCTTCTTCACCAAGCAACAAAGGCCGAGCACCACTTTCAAAAGGAACATGCTTATGAGAAGCAAAAGGCGTACTACGCTTCACTCAACTCGAGTAGCCCCTCCAAGCCAACAAACCAAACAACAAGCTCCTCCAAGCAATCCAAGACACCTATGGCATCCACCTCCAACACAACAACGGAAAGTCAAGTAGTTTGCTACAAGTGTGGAGGAAAGGGACACAAGTCTTATGAGTGCATCAACACAAGAGTCATGCTAACGGATGAGAACGGCGCAACATATTCCGTGAGCGAAGACGAATTTGAAGCTATGAACCAAGCCGCTATAGCAAAAGATGCCGCAATGCAAGATGAGGACACACTTCTTTGTGAACATGATCCAAGCCCCTCACTTGTCATCGCCCAAGTTTTGACGACCAACTCCATCCCTAGAGAGGATCAATGCCTCAACATCTTCCAAACCCGAGCCGGAATTGATGGCAAGTCCATAAAAGTTATCATTGATGGAGGAAGTTGTCACAACCTTGCGAGCATCGATCTTTGTGAGAAACTCAAGTTACCATACATGGAGCACCCTCAGCCCTATCATGTCAAGTGGCTTGATGACAATGGCACCATTCAAATCAAACACAAGGTCAACGTCTCCTTCAAGATTGGTCCATATCAAGACACCGTCGAGTGTGATGTCGTGCCTATGACCGTGTGTCACATGCTCCTTGGAAGACCATGGCAATACGACAAGGGTGCACTACATGATGGTACCTCCAACCAATACTCCTTTAAGTGGAATGACAAGACATTGGTGCTACAACCTATGACGCCAAGCCAAATCACTTCCAAGATGACGTCGCTGCCCAAGATAAAACAAGCTAAGGACCCTTGTGAGATGAGTGGTGAGAGAGTGATCCACCAACACGTGAGTGAGAGCTACAAGCCCCACATGAGTGGAAAAATCATGAGTGCCACGTCGCAAGCAACCACACGTGAGAAGAGTGATTTGAGCGTACCCAATACTAACAATCCTTCATACAACTCTTTCTCCTTGTTGTCGGTTTTGCAGGATAAACAACCTCACCTACCACCTACAAGGAACACGCTACAAGATCTCCAACCACACCTTGATGACAAGCTCAACTTCAAGATCTTCGACCAATTTGAACAAGGCTACGACACCGGAGATCCCACAACATACAAGCTCAAGACCTTGCGCACACCTTCCTCCCTATATGATGATGGAACTTCGTCGAGGATGACTCGTTTTGAAGCGGGAGGAGATGTTGCAGCCCAACACATGGCATTCACCATTGGTCCACACCATGCTACATCAACCACACCCTCAAAGGTGAACTCATTCCATACCCTACCCTCCTTTGGCTATCATGTGAATGGAATCCTACTTCAGACACGTGCCAATGCTATGACCAGGACCATGACCATGACACCGAGAGGAGATGACAAGAGGACCCCAGAGATCAAGACCCCCAAGCAAGAGGCCTGGAAGAGAAGACGCAAGAAGCTGCTGAAGCTAGACCGGAGTCTCCGGTCTAGACCGGAGTCTCCGGTCTACCACACCGGAGTCTCCGGTCCGACCCCCAAACCAGCGCCCAGGACAGTCAGAAGGCCCCTCCGGAGACGACACCGGAGACTGACCGGAGTCTCCGGTCCAGACCGGAGTCTCCGGCCAGCACACCGGAGTCTCCGGACCAAGCGTATCGGGCCTGCGTGCCTCGGGTTGGGCCTGGCCCATGTAACGCCCAGAACTTCCTATTTATGCCTGTTTTACCCCTAGCTCGTGGCTGGCCTATATATAAGCCCCCACCCCCTCCTTGAAACCCTAGAGTTGATGATGAATGAAGGCTTGTGCCTAACCCTAGATGGGAACCCCTCTCTATAGTTAATCTATGAGTTGTACAAGGCCTTGGAGTTCGGTTGTTCGTCTCCAAGTCGTCAAGACCCTCCTCAAGTGTTTGGTCTCTCCTCATCAAGGATTCTAGTAGTGCTAGGTCTCTCCACTTGGGATTCTACTTGGTTGCTACTCTCTCCTTTGATTCTGATTCTATCATCCGCTTGCCGATCTCTCCTTTGGTGATTCTACCTAACGGTCTCTCGCCGAGGATTCTATTGGATTGGTTGTTCGAGCCAACGGGAGCAAATCGAATCGGGTTGTGTTTGCGTGTGTTTGTATCTTTACCTTGCGTTTGTGTTGCGTTCATCGTGTTCATCGGGTATCCCATCACTCCCCGCATCAAATCCGTGAAGATCGGGCCACCCTAGGGTCAATCCCACAAGGGATCCCATATCATATCCAGTGGAGAATCGGTAACACAGCAGTGACCCTACGACACAAAATTATTACGGCAAGCTCATAACTGAGCAAAGAATCAAATTATTACAAGCAGCGGTCACTGACCACAAACATCAAACAACGAAAGGAAAATTATGCTATTAAGTATAGAAAACTTAACAAATGACCTAAAAGGCCCGAAGAATAACGATGACGTCCCGACCCATAGATTCTAGGCTGCTGGACGGGAACCCCAAGCTACTTGTCAACACCCGAATTTTTAATCCTAGATGCCTATTATGCCTTACATCGCAATCCCAGGATTACCATTTTTGCGAGACATAACATATTTGCATACCACAGTACATCATCCATTACAAACCATACATAAGGTCTTACACAAATAAGGATCTCATGATCCAGTTCTTAATACAACTTAAGCAGCAGAAATACGTAATAATAAAGGTAGCGTAGGCGAAGCTCCATCTTCGGGGTCACAGGCAATGCTGACGATGGGAGATGATCCTAGTTGTCGTACCTTCCTGGGGTCCATCATCCTGGTACTCCTCTTCATAGTCTGGCCACGGGAATAGCCAGGGAGAAAGCCATGAGTACTCTTTAAGTACTCGCAAACTAATACTAACAAGTGAAGGAGGTTTTTGTAGTAGGACACTAAGCTCTAGGGTTGTTTTGCAAAAAGCCAGATTTACCTCTACTAAGTTCAGAAGCAAGAAAAGCTAGTTGAAACTTTATAACACCTAAGTGGGAACTTGTATTTCATATCACAACTCTGTTGTGGTCAAGTCAAAATCTCAATTCATTTCACAAGTCATTTTGAAAACATCTGACGGGGGAACGATGGCCACTCCAATCTGTCCATAATCATGACGCGCTATTGAATAGTTTGACACTCTGCAGAGATTGTACACTTTCACCACAACATTCGATACATCCGTCAGGAACAAATCCTGAATTCACCATACTCAGTATGCGGATAATCAATCCTAACCTTTCAATTACACGTCCTAGTATAAGCAACTATCCTGTGAGTTTGGCCTCCCAACCATGACCAACTGTCATCTTGGGTACTGCACAGGTGGACAATCTTCACAAGGTAGCCTCAACTCATACCTCGGCCGTGAGGGAACCCATACTAAGGTATATAAGTTTCCAGTCAAGACCTACCCAATTCTCGGGTATTGTGGTTGTACGGTAAAATTGGAATGGTATCGCATCCAGACAACCATCAATTTTATAAAGGGCTAAGGCTCATGCCTCACCATTTTCATCATCAAAATCATCTGGTGTACGAAAACACATGTGAAAACATCTCAGTAGAATGATCCATCATTCCAAGGTTTTTATAACCATTTTCCACCAAGTATTTGCATCTAAAGTTGATCAAGTTTTATGCTTAGCACTAGCATCTACAAGTGGGGGTAAGTACTAATGAGGGGTGGTAAACTAGTGGAGTTTAACTAAGTCCAATCTCATGCCTTAGGATGACATCAAGATTTTCTAGCTTAGGCCAAATTTAATGCTCTTTATGCAACCTTCAATTATATTTCTAGTATATACAATTTACTCAAGTAAACTCTAAGTAATAGCTTTGATAAAGAAATAAAGTAGAAAGCTTGCAAGTAAAACTAGGATTGGGTATCATCAAATGTGCCCAACCAAGCATGCTTAGTGCATTGCATAGGTTATCTAACTTTCATAATTGCAAGTGTTAGCTTGCTTAATCAACTAGTAGTATTAGGCTTGCCTTGTGCAGAGCAGTGGTTGAAGTTCTCCTCGGTTTCTTCTTCGTAGTATCCTCCTTCCTCCTCGTATCCTTGGTCGGTACTAGCGTCTATAAATAAATACGAGGTACACAATCACCAAACAATACTTAACTACTTTCAATCATCACACACAAGGGTTCTATAGATGATCTAGCATCATCACTAATATTACAAGATTAAAGCTTTGTCTTATTTCTTTTATTTTTTAGAAAAGTAATTTCTACTCATTGAAAACTACTTAAGATTTAATAGTCTCCAAACCAAACATGGGATCATGTTGACACATGTCATCACCACATATTTCAGTACATGGGAATGTGATTTAAAGTGGTGTCACAATTTAATAAGGTTTAACCTTTTTATTTTAAATAATTAAAGTGACTAGAAATGCCTATGTGGCATTCTTTTATTACTTGAACATTATTTCTGTAAGTAAACCCATATATTTTTATATAATCGGAAAGGTATGATCAAATATGATTTTTGAGAGTTGGAATCAACTCAAAAGCTATTATGGTTTAAATTTTAAAAATGTTTGAATGCAGAAAAGCTTCTAACTTGTTATTTTTACCAAGGTTGATCTATAGATCCAAATTATTTCCAATGGGCTTGGATTAAGCATTTCAATATCTTTCTAACAAAATTGGTTTCATTAAATTTGGTTAACTGAATCGAGCTGGGTTAATTTTTGAAACTAGGTAGAGAACTATGTTTGAACTTAAAAAGAAAAAGCTAAATTCAAACGAGTGGGCTGCGTGGAAAGGGTTATTGGGTCGGCCCAGTGTCACTCCGCAGCGTGGGTCGCAACTGACAGGGGGAGTCTACTGGTCAGTGGCTCTTTAAACGCGAAGCGGTACGGGGCTATGTGGTGCGTTGGATTAGAATGAAGATCGACGGCTGGGGGTCATCGTCGACGATGAACAAGTCACCGGTGAGATCGAACCCTAGCGGCTCAGTGGGGATGCATAGGGGGAATACCGGGGCTCCAGTGACGATGGAGAGGCGGGCAAGCGACAAAGTCGACAACGGCAAACTCAGGGGTGGTCGAAATCAACGGCTCCTTTTCTCCTCTACAGCGGCGAGCTCCGGCAAAATTCTGGTGATGCGCTGCTCGCCTTGCTCAAGCTAAGGGGTGGAACGATCAGTGAGGTGAGGGTAGTGAGATGGTGTGAAGAAATCGAGCTGGGATCGTCTCCTTTTATAGGTTCGACGGCGAGACCGAGAGGGATGGGCAGGCAACAGTGGCGACACGGCTATGGGCGGCTAGAGGAATGGCTGCGGTTGGCGATCGACGGCAGTCTCCTGGCGATGCTCTAAGGTTTAAATGTGTGTGTAGTGGCGGTGGCAAATGGTTGGGAACGCGCGATTCTCTGCGAGGCAGAGGCGGCGAAATCTGCGGTGAGCGGTGGATACGGGGTACGAGCGGTGAAATGGGCATGTCTGGCGGTCTCCTGGGACGGTGGGGTTCAAGCTGGAGGGCGGCGAGGGCTCGAGGTGGTCGGGTTACGTGGGAACGACGCGTGCTCTACGGTGCGTGTCGGCATGGTCGACAGTGGCGCGGGCGCGGTGTTCCTGGCGGTTCTGGTCGCTGTCTGCGAGCTAGGGCTGGTCGAGAGGGGGCGGTGAGGCATGGGCTACCTCCCAGACAAGGTTGGCACGGCTAGTTCCTCTCCTAGCTTGTTGTCCACACTGGGGTGACATGGGTGCTCTCGGCCTGTTCACCATTGATGACATTGGCGAGTCTACAGTGGTTCTAGAGCTTAGTTAATGTTGCTAGATGATCTACTGAGGCTAGTGTAACCAGAGAGGGAACAAGGTTGGCTCAAAACACTGCTCAAAATAGTGTTTGTGATTTTGTTGATTTGAATCTGCAACCTGTTTGATGAAATGGCCGTTTTGAAAAGATTTTTGGTGGGTGTTCTAGGCATGTGTTGAGGATTCTGTGGATGCTTGGATTTTGAAAATTGAGATTGTTTGAGTGGTTTTTGAAATAGTGGGATCTTCCCATATGCAATAGATTCAATTTTAAACTGTCATTTAAACTATGCATTTAAATGTTTTTGCATGATCACAAAGTGGGCCTTGGTACCTTGTTATGAGTACTATCAAGGGGTGCAAAGATCCAAATATGTTTCTGTTAAGTTCTGAAAGTTAGAGATAGCCAAAGTAGGCATGGGAGTTAAATTGGCCAAAGTGACCATTCACTTAATTTGTTTGTTTTGATTTGTTTGTATTTGGGAAAAGTTTGGGGATTGTTTAGATGATGTTTATTTCACCTAAGAATCATTTTACAAGCAAAGAAACATAGAATCATGGCAATTCAAAAGAATCCAAATTTTAATGCACACACATATGAATGCTTTCATACTTTTAATTGGAAAAGTTTTTGTTAACCCTAATTTTGATGATTAGAGTTTGATGATCCAAGTTTAGTATTTTTGGGATGTTACAAACCTTCCTCCCTTAAAGAAAATCTCGTCCCGAGATTTGAAAAAGGACGAAAGAGATTACCTAGGATTTGAAGAGATCGGGAAACTCCGTCCTGATGTGATCTTCGTGCTCCCAGGTAGCTTCCTCTTCTGTGTGGTTGCTCCACTGAATCTTGAGAAACTTGATGCTTCGGGTTCTGGTGGTTCTGAAAGCTTCTTCCAAAATACGGATGGGTACTTCAGGATAGGTCAGGTCATCGTTGATCTCTATGGTCCGGTGATCAATATTCTTGAACACTTCGGTCTTCTCTGGAACTTCGAGGCACTTGCGAAGTAATGAGATATGGAACACATTGTGCACGACTGACATCTCTTTGGGTAATTCCAATTGGTATGACACTTCTCCTCGACAATTCAGAATCTTGAAGGGTCCGATATATCTGGGGGCTAACTTTCCTTTGAGTTGGAAACGCTGCATTCCTTTCAATGGCGACACCTTCAGATACACAAAATATCCTATGTTGAAGGCGAGGTCTCGACGTCTCTTGTCGGAGTAACTCTTCTGTCTTGACTGGGCTGTCTTGAGGTGCTCACGAATCTTGTGAACCTTCTCTTTTGCTTCTCTTAGGATGTCGGGTCCGAAAATCTGACTCTCTCCTACTTCCGACCAATTCAAAGGGGTTTGACACTTCCTTCCATACATGAATTCAAATGGGGCCATTTGCAAACTAGCTTGATAACTGTTGTTGTATGAAAATTCTGCAAATGGCAGACAGTCTTCCCACTTAGATGCATATTCTAACACACATGCTCTCAACATATCTTCGAGTATTTGATTTACTCGCTCTGTTTGTCCATCGGTCTGAGGGTGATACGCGGTTCTAAAATCTAGGCGGGTTCCTAAACCTTCTTGGACTTTCTTCTAGAATCTCGAGGTAAACTGAGTTCCTCGATCCGATACGATGTTCTTGGGGACTCCATGCAAACGGACGATTCTAGCGATGTATAACTCCGCTAGCTTCGAACTCTGATATGTGGTCTTGACGGGTAAGAAATGGGCGACTTTGGACAATCTGTCCACTATGACCCAGATAGAGTCATTTCCCTTACTAGAAGTAGGCAATCCGGTGATAAAGTCCATTCCAACGGAATCCCATTTCCATTCCGGAATCTGCAATGGTTGCAACAATCCAGCGGGTCTTTGATGTCCCGCCTTGAGTCGCTGACATATATCACACTCGGCGATATAGCTTCCGATTTCTCTCTTCATCTTATGCCACCAAAATTGCTCCTTCAAATCTTGATACATCTTTGTTCCTCCGGGGTGGATAGAATAAAGAGTATCATGAGCTTCCTTGAGAATAACTTCTTTCAACTTAGAATCTGCTAGTACACAAAGGTGTCCTTTGTACCACATAACTCCTTCTTCGTCTTCGGTGAATCCGGGTACTTTGCCTGTACCAATACGACGCTTGATTCCGTCGATACTAGCATTTCCTTTCTGCGCCTCTTTGATCTAGCTGATCAAAGTGGGTTGAAGTTCTATGCTAGACAAAAATCCTTCACTTACTAATTCCATTCGGAAATCTTCCATCTCTTTGTGCAAGCTTGGTTGCTCCTTCAAAATCATAGAGTTCAAGCGGCACGACAATCTACTAAGGGCATCCGCTACCACGTTGGCATTACCGGGGTGATAGTGAATGTCCAGATCGTAGTCCTTGATTAGCTCAATCCATCTTCGGTGTCTTATATCCAGCTCCTTCTGAGTGAATATATATTTCAGACTCTTGTGATCCGAATAGGTCTCACAACGGTTTCCCATCAGGTAGTGCCTCCATGTCTTCAGGGCTAGAACTACGGCTGCGAGTTCGAGGTCATGGGTTGGGTAATTCTGCTCATGTTGTTTCAGTTATCGATATAGATAAGATATGACTTTGCCTTCTTGCATTAGCACACATCCGAGACCGATGTTGGATGCGTCACAATACACGTTGAAGGGCTTCGTGATATCTGGCATGATTAAGATTGGGGCTGAAATCAATCTACTCTTAAGTTCTTGAAAACTCGTTTCACATTTGTCTGTCCATTCAAACTTCTTGTCCTTCTTCAGCAATTGGGTCATGGGTCTGGCGATACTCGAGAATCCTTCTACGAACTTGCAGTAGTATCCCGCCAATCCGAGAAATGTACGAACTTGGGTTTGAGTGGTTGGGGCTTGGCAATCTTCGACATCTTTCACTTTTGCAGGGTCAACGGCAATTCCTCCGGCTGATACAATGTGGCCGAGGAATCCTACCTCCTTTAACTAGAATTCACATTTGCTAAACTTGGCATACAACTGATGCTCTCTAAGGGTTCCAAGAATAGTCCTTAGGTGTAGCTCATGTTCTTCTTCTGATTTGTAATAAATCAGAATTTCATCGATGAAAACAACGACAAACTTATCCAGGAAGTCCATAAAAATATTATTCATGAGATTCATGAAATAAGCGGGGGCATTGGTTAATCCAAAAGACATGACGGTATACTCGTATAATCCATATCTGGTGGTAAAGGCAGTCTTTGGAATATCCTCTGCGCGAATCTTGAGTTGATGATAGCCTGTTCTAAGATCAATCTTAGAAAACACTTTGGCACCGGTCAACTGATCAAACAAATCTTCTATCTTCGGCAATGGGTACTTGTTCTTGATGGTGACATCATTCATCTTCCGATAATCCGTACACAAACGATTATCTCCATCTTTCTTGTCCACGAACAAAACAGGTGATCTCCATGGTGACGCACTTGGTTGAATTAATCCAATTTCCAACATGGAACCTAGTTGCTTCTTCAGTTTTGCTAGTTCAGACGGGTTCATACTATATGGTCTCTAGTCTATGGGTCTGGTTCCGGGGATTAGTTCAATGATAAACTCGATATCCCGATCTGGGGCCATACCTGGCAAAACATCTGGAAATACATCGGGGTATTCACAGACTATCTGGACTTGGTCAATGGTAGGTTGGGCTATACTCTTGTTGCACTTGAATTAACGAGGTAAGTTTTAAGATACATGCTCGACTGATATTCCGGCTATACTGGTCATGGTTATGGCTTTCTTGGCACAATCAATCAATCCTTTATGTTTGGACATCCAATCCATTCCTAGTACTACTTCCAAACCTTTAGTTCCGAGTACTATCAGATTAGCATAAAAATCTATGCCATGGATTCGGATAGGGACGGCTTTGCAAATTTGCCTAGCTTTGGTGGTTGAACCGGGGATTTGAACAATCATAACATGCTTCAGTTTTGTTGGTTGAATCTTACTAGTGCATGCAAATTCTTCGGTGACAAATGAGTGCGATGCACCAGAATCAAACAACACTCGAGCAAGTACTGAATTAACAGAACACATACCCAGCACGATGTTTGGCGCTTCCTGGGCTTCTTCAGCATGCATGAGAAAAAGACGGCCGTTGCGGTTGAGCGAATTCCCTGGGGCAAACCTTCTTCCGGGCTGAACACGACGCTGCTGTTGAGCTGGGGCATTTGCATTGGGGGCTGCAGCATTCTTCTTGGGGAACTCATTGGAGTAGTGACCCTTATTTCCACAGTCATAACAAGTTACTTGCGACTTGTCCTTTGCTGCAACAGGCACATCATTGCTTCCAGTCCTCGGGGCAGTGTTGGTGTTGGCGACATCATTGTTGTTGTTGAACTTGGGTGGTGCACGGTTGAAATTGCTAGAGTTTTCGGGGTTGTTGTGATTTCCTCCGGGCCTCGGGTTTCCATGATTGGGATAGGTCTAACGGTTCATCGGGGGTCTGTTGGTTCTCGGGGTAAATCCTGGAGATGGGTTAGGGCGATACTTTGGGGTCTGATGGGTTCCTAGCTGATGCATCATGCGACGCTTGCGGTTCTCATTGGCTTGGTCGATCTTTCCTTCCATCTGGATGGAAGAGTCGACAAGGGCTTCAATCTCAGCAAAGGGGATATTAACCAACACAGTCTGCATCTCATCGTGCAGACCATTCAAGAATCTCTCTTTCTTCTTGGCTTCAGTGTCGATCTCATCCGGGGCATACCTAGATAATGACAAGAATTTGTCATGGTATTCCACTACGGTCATCCTTCCTTGCTTCAGTTCTCTGAACTCATCTCTCATTCTCTTGATCAAACCCGGTGGCACATGGGTTCTGCTGAACTTGACCTTAAATTCCTCCCAGGTCATCATCTGTCCTCCGGTCATTGCACGAACGCTGTTCCACCATGCTCTTGCATCTCCGGCTAGATAGTGGGTGGAGAACAGAACTTTCTCGTTAGCTTCCATTCTAGCAACTTCTAGGTTGTTTTTCATGGTTTGCAGCCAATCATCGGCGTCTAAAGGCTCTTCTGACTTAGTGAAAACAGGTGGGTTGGTGTTTTGGAAATTCTTGAGCTTAGATCCATGGTTGTCCTGGTTTCCTTGGCCTTGATTGTTGTGGGATAGCTGAGCTATCTGCTGAAGGGTGGCTAGGTTGGCTTGACGTTCGGCTCTTTCAGCTTCGTGGTCAGAAACCAACATTTGCAGGATCTGCAACATCGGGTCCAGGGATGAACCACTTCCTCCGCGTGGAATCTGAAGATTGAGATAGATCATGAGAAAAGAGGGAAATTTCTAAGGTTCTAGGACTTTGAAAAGTTTTTAAAGTTTGACTCAGATTTTCTAGCAACTTGCTTTTCATTCATTCATTCATTCATAGCACACGATACAAACACACACCACAACAAAGGTAAACAGATGGTTTTAAGAACCATTCTGGAAACTACGATACAGTGGGACCGAATACAACTCACTACGCTTGTGCTCAAGTGCTACTACTCCTTGGAGTCGGTGTAGTCGTCATCCTCATCATCATCTTCGTCATTGATGAAGGCGAAATCATCCTCATCGGTGAAGAAATCCATAGCCTGATCCTCCAGAAAGTCATCATCATCGCTGAGATAGGAGTAGGGGTCTCCACGAAGATCCTCTCCGGCATTCTCCCTTTCCTCCAACTGCATGTCTCTCTCATGGATGGTCTCCTCCAAATCCGAGATACGGTGACGAAGACGGGCAATGATGTGCTCCTTCTTGTCGAGCTGATGGCGGTGAGACTTGCGATCCTTCGCTAGCATGGCGATGGTCTGAGCCTTCGTCTTGATGATGGCTGACTTGTGGTTGGAGTAGTCACGGTAATTGTCCAATTCCTGCTGACGATCGTACATCATGAAGCTAAGGTGGTCCAAATGAGTCTTCAGCTCGTGGTGGTATGGGGATTCCAGTGGCTGTCCCATAGCATCACGCCTTGGACAAAACTCAAAGCGGGTACCCTTGATCTGGTTGATACTCTGACCACACAGACGGGCAAGAGCTTCCTGCATGGCCCTGGCAAGTCCATCGAGCCAATTGTTCTCTCTTAAGGTAAACTGAATTCCCTCGGCAGTGGGAGGTTCAATCTTTCCTCGGAGACTTGCAACAATTAGCCACTGCAGATCTTCTCCTCCTTGATCATTGAGCTGAGCTCCGAAGAACTCAAAAGTGACGCCTCGGAAGTTCAAAGCTGGTCCAGACCCTGCTCAAAGATGAGGTCTCCTCCATTCCCCAACTGATAAAACTTGCTGTACTTCACGTCCATCTATAAGAATATAGGATGAGTAAGTTAGTAGAGTGATCAAGTGTGTCAAATTTTATGTATTTTGCAAGAGTTTTTGAGGAACATGAATTTTTATGAAAGAATCAAGGTGATAAGAATGGGAATAAGTTTTTGTAAATATTTGCTTCCTTTGGTTTTGAAACTAAGTTTTTGATTCAAACGTCCAGTCTAACTAGGGTCTCCTATGGTCAGGATGGCTCTGATACCAACTTGTCAACACCCGGATTTTTAATCCCAGATGCCTGTTATGCCATACATCGCAATCCCAGGATTACCATTTTCGCGAGACATAACAGATTTGGATACCACAGTACATCATCCATTACAAACCATACATAAGGTCTTACACAAATAAGGATCTCATGATCCAGTTCTTAATACCACTTAAGCAGCGGAAATACGTAATAATAAAGGTAGCATAGGCGAAGCTCCATCTTCGGGGTCACAGGCAATGCTGACGATGGGAGATGATCCTAGTTGTCGTAACCTTCCTGGGGTCCATCATCCTGGTACTCCTCTTCATAGTCTGGCCACGGGAATAGCCAGGGACAAAGCCATGAGTACTCTTTTAGTACTCGCAAACCAATACTAACAAGTGAAGGGGGTTTTTGTAGTAGGACACTAAGCTCTAGGGTTGTTTTGCAAAAAGCAAGATTTAACTCTACTAAGTTCAGAAGCAAGAAAAACTAGTTGAAATTTTATAACACCTAAGTGGGAACTTGTATTTCGTATCACAACTCTGTTGTGGTCAAGTCAAAATCTCAATTCATTTCACAAGTCATTTTGAAAACATCTGGCGGGGGAACAGTATGGCCACTCCAACTGTCCATAACCGCAGACACGGCTATTCGAATAGTTTGACACTCTGCAGAGATTGTACACTTTCACCACAACATTCGATACATCCGTCAGGAACAAATCCTAAATTCACCATACTTAGTATGCGGATAATCAATCCTAACCTTTGAATTACACGCCCTAGTACAAGCACCTCTCCTGTGAGTTTGGCCTCCCAACCATGACCAACTGTCATCTTGGGTACTGCACAGGTGGACAATCTTCACAAGGTAGCCTCAGCTCAGACCTTGGCCGTGAGGGAACCCATACTAAGGTATATAAGTTTCCAGTCAAGCCCTACCCAATTCTCGGGTATTGTGGTTGTACGGTAAAATTGGAATGGTATCGCATCCAGACAACCATCAGTTTTATAAAGGGCTAAGGATCATTCCTCAACATTTTCATCATCAAAATCATCTGGTGTTCGGAAACACATGTCAAAACATCTCAGTAGAATGATCCATCATTCCAAGGTTTTCATAACCATTTTCCACCAAGTATTCGCATCTAAAGTTGATCAAGTTTTAGGCTTAGCACTAGCATCTACAAGTGGGGGTAAGTACTAATGAGGGGTGGTAAACTAGTGGAGTTTAACTAAGTTCAATCTCATGCCTTAGGATGACATCAAGGTTTTCTATCTTAGGAAAAATTTAATGCTCTTTATGCAACCTTCAATTATATTTCTAGTATATACAATTTACTCAAGTAAAATCTAAGTAATAGCTTTGATAAAGAAATAAAGTAGAAAGCTTGCAAGTAAAACTAGGATTGGGTATCATCAAATGTGTCCAACCAAGCATGCTTAGTGCATTGCATAGGTTATCTAACTTTCATAATTGCAAGTGTTAGCTTGCTTAATCAACTAGTAGTATTAGGCTTGCCTTGTGCAGAGCAGTGGTTGAAATTCTCCTCGGCTTCTTCTTCGTAGTATCATCCTTCCTCCTCGTATCCTTGGTCGGTACTAGCGTTTATAAATAAATACGAGGTACACAATCACCAAACAATACTTAACTACTTTCAATCATCACACACAAGGGTTCTATAGATGATCTAGCATCATCAATAATATTACAAGATTAAAGCTTTGTCTTATTTCTTTTATTTTTTAGAAAAGTAATTTCTACTCATTGAAAACTACTTAAGATTTAATATTCTCCAAACCAAACATGGGATCATGTTGACACATGTCATCACCACATATTTTAGTACATGGGAATGTGATTTAAAGTGGTGTCACAATTTAATAAGGTTTAACCTTTTTATTTTAAATAATTAAAGTGACTAGAAATGCCGATGTGGCATTCTTTTATTACTTGAACATTATTTCTGTAAGTAAACCCATATATTTTTATATATTCTGAAAGTTATGATCAAATATGATTTTTGAGAGTCGGAATCAACTCAAAAGCTATTATAGTTTAAATTTGAAAAATGTTTGAATGCAGAAAAGCTTCTGACTTGTTATTTTTACCAAGGTTGATCTATAGATCCAAATGATTTGAATCCAACGGGCTTGGATTAAGCATTTCAATATTGTTCTAACAAAATTGGTTTCATTCAATTTGGTTCACTGAATCGAGCTGGGTTGATTTTTGAAACTAGGTACAGAACTATGTTTGAACTTAAAAAGAAAAAGATAAATTCGAACGAGTGGGCTGCGGGAAGGGTTATTGGGCCGGCCCAGTGTCACTCCGCAGCGCGGGGCGCAACTGACAGGAGGGTCTACTGGTCAGTGGCTCTTTAAACGTGAAGCGGTACGGGGCGATGTGGTGCGTTGGATTAGAATGAAGATCGATGGCTGAGGGTCGTCGTCGATGATGAACAAGTCACCGGCGAGCTCGAACCCTAGCGGCTCAGTGGGGGTGAATAGGGGGCATACCGGGGCTCCAGTGACGACGGAGAGTCGGGCAAACGACGAAGTCAACGACGGCGAACTCAGGGGTGGTCGCGGCAGCTCCTGGGATGGTCGAAATCAACGGCTCCTCTTCTTCGCTGCAGTGGCGAGCTCCGGCCAAATTCCGGCGATGCGCTGCTCGCCTTGCTCCAGCTAAGGGGTGGAACGATCAGTGAGGTGAGGGGAGTGAGATGGTGTGAAGAAATCGAGCTGGGATCGTCTCCTTTTATAGGCTCGATGGCGAGACCGAGAGGGATGGGCAGGCGACGGTGGTGACACGGCTACGGGCGGCTAGAGGCAGGGCTGCGGTTGGCGATCGACAGGCGGTCTCCTGGCGATGCTCTAAGGTTTAAATGCGCGTGTAGGGGCGGTGGAAAACGGTCGGGAACGCGCGATGTTCTGTGAGGCAGAGGCGGCGAACTCTACGGCGAGTGGTGGCTACGGGGTACGGGCGGTGAAATGGGCATGTCTGGCGGTCTCCTGGGACGGTGGGGTGCATGCTGGCGGGCGGCAAGGGCTCGAGGTGGTCGGGTTGCGCGGGAACGGCGCGTGCTCCGTGGTGCGCGTCGGCATGGTCGACAGTGGCGCGGGCGCGGTGTTCCTGGCGGTTCTGGTTGTTGTCTGCGAGCTAGGGCTGGTCGAGAGGGGGCGGTGAGGCATGGGCTACCTCCCAGACAAGGTTGGCACGTCTAGTTCCTCTCCTAGCTTGCTGTCCACACTGGGGTGACATGGGTGCTCTCGGCATGTTCACCATTGATGACATTGGGCCATTTACAGTGGTGCTAGAGCTTAGTTAAGGTTGCTAGATGATCTACTGAGGCTAGTGTAACCAGAGAGGGAACAAGGTTGGCTCAAAACACTGCTCAAAATAGTGTTTGTGATTTTGTTGATTTGAATTTGCAACCTGTTTGATGAAATGGCCGCATGAACTTAAGTTTTGAATTTTGAAAACATTTTTGGTGGGTGTGCTAGGCATGTGTTGAGGATTCTATGGATTCTTGGGTTTTGAAAATTGATCTTGTTTGAGTGGTTTTTGAAATAGTGGGATCTTCCCATATGCAATAGATTCAATTTTAAACTGTCATTTAAACTATGCATTTAAATGTTTTTGCATGATCACAAAGTGGGCCTTGGTACCTTGTTATGAGTACTATCAAGGGGTGCAAAGATCCATATATGTTTCTGTTAAGTTCTGAAAGTTAGAGATAGCCAAAGTAGGCATGGGAGTTAAATTGGCCAAAGTGACCATTCACTTAATTTGTTTATTTTGATTTGTTTGTCTTTGGGAAAAGTTTGGGGATTGTTTAGATGATGTTTATTTCACCTAAGAATCATTTTACAAGCAATTAAACATATAATCATGGCAATTCAGAAGAATCCAAATTTTAATGCACACATATGAATGCTTTCATACTTTTAATTGGAAAAGTTTTTGTTAACCCTAATTTTGATGATTAGAGTTTGATGATACAAGTTTAGTATTTTTGGGATGTTACACTACTCGTCGGTGTCGATGTAGTACCAAACTGATATTCGGGGAATCACTTACTCTGCTACAAAAGTATCAACAAAGCAAGGGTGAGTATAGGGTGTACTCCACAAGACTTATGGCTGGTGGAGCTGTTTTGCATAAAGCCATCTTTGTTTATAAAAAAGAGAGAGAAAAGAAGCTTGTCTAATCAGAATATTTTACAAGGGGATAAGAGAATGGTATCTCTGAAATATTGATCATCATCTTTCGATATCCACCAAGTCATCATCATATGAACCCTAACTAGGATCACCCCCTCGTACCCATGAGGAAGCATCCTTAAGCACACGTTGATCTGCCAAGTTTTATGATTAGGTTATAGTTCTCTATGATCTTATAATTCGGTCACCAAGTGTTCATAACCGTGAACACGTCTTTTCGATAAGATTTAACCGTGAAGGGGTGTACAACTTTACCCACACGTACCAACCGACTCTTAATGCTAGTACATTATCCCTCTTTCTTGGAAGTCCGGCATAGGGTGGTTGACCATGACCTTTACCTTGCTTTCTCCGAGACCATGAGTCACGTCCTTAGGATGGTTTCGCCGTAACTGGTCAAATCCCGAAGCCGGTCCCTAGAGATGTGAGGCGAGGTTGGTTTACTAGGGGCGCCATCAACCCCAAGCAACCCGGTCCACGCTTCCATTCCTGTTATGAATGCACCTCCTTCACCGCCTTCGAGAAGATCCAGAATGCATGTCGAATGAAAAGCCCTAACTATGTGACTCATAGAATCTACTAGGCAAGTTATTCAATCAAGGGGATCCCAAGCACCGTGTGGTTGTACGCTCGTCTCGGTTCCAAAGGCAAGAAATCAGTTCCTAGTGGTGGCGAGCATGGGACTACAAATACCACATCCCACCGTGGCCTCCCATACAAGCCTTAGCATGTTTAACCTTATATCACCTTTGATATCATCTCATCACATTCCCCTATCATACTAGATTATATGCATCTAATACATCATCTAGATGAACCAGACTCAAAAACTAAGCATGGCTAAGCAGAACACAGATAAAATCTCTATCAGTGCACACAAGCCAAACCTAGTTATGCTAGGAGCAGTGGATTATGTAATATAAGCTCAAATGGAGTAATGCAACAGATAGGATAGTCTATATATCGATAAAAGACCACAGTAGAATAGTATGCATCATGGCAGGAATTGAAATGCTTTCCGAAATCATAGGATTATATCATGGTGGGGCTATGCTTGCCTTTGCCAGTTGACAATGGATAAGCAGAGCTTAGGACATCTGGTACTTGACTTTATTATAGTTGGTCAATTATTATTTGTTGATATTCGATGATCTTGATCTCGGTCTTCAATCTCGGTCTCGATATCGTATTCTACCGAGAAGAACCAAACACCGAAAAGAAAGAAAACTATCAACATATGGCATCGATGCAATGATCATGCAAGGATGATGATATGACAAGTTAAATTGTATTGAAATGTAACCCTAAGATATGCTCGGCAGTTTAAACCGGGTTCCGAACGGTGCAAACCCTAACTCTGGGAAACCTCGGAGTCACCTATGAGGGGTTACTATGTTCTTCTATTTAAACTTGTCATGGAAGTTGTTGAACAATGCATGATTATAGCTTAGATAGGTAGATCTCATTTTTATGAATTTTTTTATATATTATTCATATTTTTCTGACATATAAATAATTAGTTATTGAATTTATAAGATTATATAAATTTCAGAAATTTTTAAAACATTTTAAAATGGATCACTCCATCACTATGATGTCAGCGGGGGCGTTTAATATTTTTACACCGCTACTGGGCCTAGCCTCTGTGGGTGACTATGGGCCAGGGGCCACGCCGCTGCAACCTAGCGGTCAACGGCCAGCAGGCCCGTGGGCCACGTCAGCCTGACATGGGCATGACGTCACTTCGCCGGCCACCAACAGATGGTCATCGGCACCGGCGCTATGAGGCACGCGCGAGCGAGCGGGGCTGCGCGTTTGAACCAGTGCTTCGAAGCGAATGTAAAGAGGGCGGCTTCGCTATCCATGCGTCAGCGAGGACTGCCGGTGGCGTGCTTGCATAGCGGCGGTTGGTGGCTCTCGTCGGTAGGAAGCTATAGAGGGAGAGGGAGACACTGGAGAGGTCCCTGAGGACCAGGAGTTCACCATAGAGCCGATGAAGAGGTTGGAGAGTCGCGAGGAAGGCCGGAATAAATGGTGCCGGTGGTTGCTGATGTCGAAGAGGAAACGGATGGGGAGCTCGATTCTTCACGGCCGCAGACGATTCCTGCTGCAAGGAGGTTGTTGGGGAGGAGGCGGAGCTCGTGGCATGCTCGGCTCGGTTTAGGATGGTGAGGAATGACTGCGAGCGGGGAAGCCAGAGGGCTAGGGTTTCAGGACCAAAGGGGAAAAACAAGAGATGGCTCGAGGGGGAGTGAGATGGGTATGAGAAGAGAGAGTGGATCATGGAGGTTCTCGTGGCGATCTTATCCTTGCAAGGCGACCACAACAGCGGCGGGAATCACGATGACGAGCATTGGGCGGCCGCGCGCATGACACCGAGGTGCTTGTCTCTTCGGGGAAGATGACAAACGAAGGGGTATCCGGGTGCGGTGACCCAGCATACCAATGCATGATGTAGTATACTATAGTCGTTGACATAACACCAATGAAACACCGTTCACTAGTGACCATTCCCTTATTTTGTTTGTTTTGATTTATTTGTCTTTGGGAAAAGTGTGGGGATTGTTTAGATGATGTTTATTTCACCTAAGAATCCTTTTACAAGCAAAGAAACACACAAGCAAGGTAATTCAAAACAATCCAAATTGGAATGCATACACACATGCATGCTTTCATATTTTTATTTAGAAAAGTTTTTGTTAATCATAAATTTTGATGATTAGAGTTTGATGATCCAAGTTTCATATTTTTGGGATGTTATAGTTGAAGAGCTTTAGCTTTTGATGATGATTCCTGGAGCATACTTGATGTTGATGTTGTCTGTACTAGCTTTAGAATCTAGCAAGGGTTAAGAGGATACGTTGAGTACGAGCGTACTCAGCAAGTTCACTAGAAAAAGAGTGTTTGATGCACTATAACTATAGCCACAGACCATAGGTCGTAGGCAATGCAAGTTTTCGTAAACATTTCTTCAAAGGTTGCTTTTATTCTGAAAAGATATGTCCGCCAGCCTTCAAGGGTTTACCAGAACTTTCATGGAGTTCCTTTCCCGCCGCGTTCGCAGCTCCTTCCCGGAACAGGGAGTAACAAGTTACAGTTCTTACACTCTGCAGAGGTGCGTCACTTTACCCATGAGAGATCAACTCTTTGTTGCACAACCGGGCAGCTTATTCCCATCCACAATTCCATGATGTGGGGCCCAGAAGATGATCCAAGCCAATCACTGCCCCCTTCGCGACCTCGCATGCCTCCTTGGTGTACACCATGACCACATATTGGATTACGGCAATGGGTTGTACAAACAGTTAGATGCCAGAACTATCATGGATGTTGAGGGTTCCCACCCATATGCTGCATATCCTCTACGAATTACCAATTAATATGCACACTACAAGGATAATAGCCACGACCTGCACATCCGGATACATGCGAGAGGAAGAAGATACAGCTGACTTCTCCGTCCCATTCCAAATCTCATGGTCAACACGTAATATACGGCGCAAGAATCACTGGAGACATTGGTTGTTAAGTCCTAGGTGATGTAGTTCTAAACAGTGGTATTCCAACTGTCAGATTTAATAGATTAGCTGATCACCCTGGATCATGTCGTGGTATTGCCGACGAGTACGCCATGGAGGGGTCCTCAAAGTGCATGTTTAGAGACGTGGGGTAAGGCGGATGATTGACAGGTACGAGGTAACACAACTTACCTAGGTTCAGATCCCACGATAGTGGCGGAATCTTACTCCTGCTATAAATCACTATAAGGGCAATAAGCCGAGTTACAGAGATAGGTTCGCTGTGCGAGGTTGTCTGAAGTTATCTATTGTTGTGCCCTAAAGGCTCCCTTAGGTCCGACTTATATAGTCGCCAGGTCCTAGGGTTACAGGGAAAAGTCCTAGCCGGATAGGTTACAGAGTCCTACACCGTCTATCACTAGTCTTGTGTATCTTGTACTCCAAGGCTCCGGGTACGCTGGTGACTCCACCGTAGCCTTCCTTTATCCGGCATGGGACTCCCTTCTGGATCCACCTAACTGGGCCGCCCAGCAGGCCATAGGCCATGCTACCGACTATGGGCCACCCGGGTTAGTCGGATAAGAGACATGCTATTAGGATACCCATATAGCATATCTCCAACAGTAGCCCCTAGAGAACTCCGAGATCTTGAGCCGTCTTGCCTATTCACGTGGAATGCTCCGCCTAGATGGATGTCGGCAAATCATCAAGCAACATCTTGTAGTCCTCCCAAAGAACCCTGCAAGGTTTTCTCCGTCTTTGATTTGTAAGACGGAGAAATGCTGAATCTTCCATCGTATTCTTCTGTAGTCGGATTAACTCCGTCCATGCCGGAATCTTTGACGTGAAGGCTCATCTACCCATGTCAGTTATGACGACGTAGGCTTAGGTCAGCGACTCCTCGTAACTCACACATGCAGAGAACGCAATCATATCCGATTTTCCCGCACGAGCGATACGAACCGTTGGCAGCGGCGGCTGGAGATGTGGAGAAATTACTGCGCACGTTCACGAACACGTCATCTACACGGCAACCTTCCGATTAGCTACACGAATCTTGACGCGGAGTATGATAAATAGTAACCATGGGACACTTGCCACATTTTACCTCATTCTCTCGCGTCATCGTCTTCTTCCTCCAGCTGCACGCCTCCTCGAGCTCCCCGCGAGAAACCTCGAGAACCCTAGCTTCCATCTGCGTCAGTCGCACCCTTCCAACACCCCATGGCCAGCAGCAGCTCCTCCCCATCGATGGCGGCGTCGAGCGAAGCCACGGCGAAGCTGGCGAGCTCCGTCGTCGTGCCTCCAGAGGGCTTGGTCATCCCTGCATCGGTGGTGATCGAGACCACCAGCGGCGACCACAATCTGGCGGCGCTGGAACCACTAGAAGAAGAGCCAGACTCGCACAAGGGCGACTGGAGCGGCTCGGACATCACCGACCGTGACATCCAGGAGATGGTCGCCGAAGGCTACCTTCCAGTGACGGAGGGGCTTGCCTGGCGGGCGGCGCCGGCCGGTGAGGTGACACCTTCTCCCCAAGTCGGAGAAAAGGTGTACCTCAAAGCTTAGCTGGTACGCGGCGTTTCCTTGCCTATCTCCCACTTCTTTCTCTCCGTCTTGAACCACTACAAGGTCCAACCCCACAACCTCTCCCCCAATAGCATCTTAGTGCTTAGCAACTTCGCGGCACTTTGTGAGGGTTACCTAGGGATAAGGCCTAGGTTAGACTTATCCGTGTACTTCTTCACCGTCAAATGTGAAGCCGGACATAGTAGGGAGGAGCTTAGGAACTGCGGCACCATAAGCTTCAAAATTCGACCTGGCCGGCGGTTCCCCGACATCGTCGGCCATGAGTCCTGCAAGAACTGGCAGTGGACGTACTTCTACGGCCCCGACATTCCTTTGGCGGGCCGAGAAGTGACGTACCCGGAATTCGTGGATGGAGCCGCCGCTGAAGTCTCTACATGGAGATCCCATGCCTCCCTTCCCTCCTACCTCCACGCTTCTCGCACAATAATGGGGATCGAATGGTTCGTAGAGACGGGTTTGACCGGCTTGGACCTATCCATGTGCTGGTTCAGCAGGCGAATCCAACCTCTGCAGCACCGCGCGAAGTTCATGCACGAGTACACCAGTGATCGAAGGGATACCCTCCGGATCTCCGTGGATAACTTCTCAAGCGACTCCGTCAAGCTCCGCCTGAAGGACATCGTCAAGGTGAAGGATAATAAGCGTGGCTTCACCATCACCTACGACATGTTCATAGATGACAAGTGCCCAAAGGTAGGTATTTATTTTCCGTGTACAACATTGCTCCAGTTTTTCCGTCTTGCCAATACCATCTTGTCTAACACGGTGACTTCTTACTTAACAGCTTAGCGATCTAGATGAGGGCAACCTGGCTGCCCAAATCTATGATCCAAAGATGAAGGAAGTCACAGTCGTGTCCGACGACGATGTCCCATTGGCGCGAAAGCGGAAGGGCTCCACCTCTGACGTTGCCGACGGAGGCAAGAAGAAGAAGACGGAGGGTGGAGCCTCCAAGAAGACTACCGCCGCCCTGGAGGCGGAAAATAGAAAAGCCACTGGGATTTTTGCCAAAGCGCCCCCCCTAATATAAACCTCTCATTATCCGACATAGCCTATTTATCTGTCTTGTTCCTATACTTATGCACTTTGCACGTTTCAGCAAGAAAGCCACGACCAGCCTTAAGAAGTCCTCCAAAACTTTGGGGGCTTCTAGAAATATCAAGGACATGCTGCATCGCGACTCCTCCCCCGTCATCGCCCCTTCTACTCCTGCCGTCAAGCCCTCCTCTGCTCCGACAAGCTCTCAAGCCCATGAGGCACCAGGCGCTTCCGCCATGGAAGTGGATTCTGGCGCCTCTACCGAACTCGCTGTTGTCGGCGAGCAGGCGACGCGGGAGAGCGCTGCTTTACCAATGGCTGAAGCTCCGGCTAAGGATGCCATCGGTAGCGGAAAGGCGGTGGTGGTAGCTGGTATCTCTACCGAAGGCGGCGCCCTACTCCTCAGAAACCTTTTGAGTTTCCGAAGATAGTTTACCCGGCGCTCACGCCGAGTAACACAACTCTGGTTCCTGGAGGATTACCATCATCTCCGACGTGCGGTCTTGAGGAGCTACTCCGACAAGCAGATATCTTGCAAGGAAATAGCATTTCCTTCGGCAAGCTGCAAGCCGAGAGTGCTACAAACCTCAAGATTATTGCACTTGTAAGTTTTTACTTTGCCTTTTGCATTTCATATGAGTATCCTTTGTAGCCCCAGGGATGTGAGCGGAAAACCATAGGTTTTGCATCTATATGCTCTAAGAGTGACTAAGTTAGAAAAAACTCTCACTGTATCCCCCAAGCATTTAGATGGAACAAACTATTCCGACTAGATGCTTTAAGAGTAGCATACGCAATGTTCATAATTTTCAATACTGTAGCCCCCAAGCCTCTAGTTATAACTGAATTAGTTCCGACTAGATGCTTAAAGAAAAGCTAAGCAGATTCCGAGTTAAAAACTTTATACTATAGCCCCCAAGCCTCTAATCGAGAACTGAATTAGCTCCGACTGGATGCTTAAATAAAACCTAAGCATATTGCTAAGTTAAAAAACTCTCGCTATAGCCCTCGAGAGTCTAGGTGGAAAGTTTTCGACTAGATGCTCCAAGCAGACCAAACAACGGTTTAACTTTATACTTGTTTCCATAGAACGAGAATGCTCGGAGGGGAATGGCCAACGACAAGTACCAGAAGATGCGCGCAGATCTTGAAGCCGAAAAGGGTAAGACAGCCATCTTGAAGGAACAGATCTTCAAAAACAAGTCTGTTTTCTTTTTGCGCATTTCCGTCTTATTTTTTTGTCCATAATCTCCGAGTACTCACTGTGTACTTTGTTTTCTCCGACTTGCAGAACATGTCGCCAAGGCCAAGGATATTGTCGAGCAGTCCAAGCACATCCAGTAGCTGGACAGCGAGAACAAAATCCTTAAGAAGGAGAGGGAAGAGATGCTGAAGATGCACGAGGATTCCATGAAAGCCCTGCAGGATTCCGCCACCGCGGAAATCAATCGCTTGAAGGAGGAGCTTGCGATCTTAAAGGATCAGAAGAGAGCTGCTGATGAGCAAAACCATCGCAATAGCGAGGCGTTTAAGCTCCTCCAACAAGAGAAGGAATCCCTGGCAGACACCCTCTGGCAGGCCAAGGCCAGTATCTTTAGTAAGTATCCTCCGCCTTGTATTTCTGTAGTCTGGATACTAAGAGTCTATTGAACTCATGCGCTTCTTGTCGGAATTTTGCAGCTCCTATGGGTTTATCCCGCTCGCCTCCTTCGGACAAGGAATGCATGGTTCTTGCCGGCAACTTCATCAACACCGCCATCGCCCAAGCCAAGGAGATTGCCAAGCCCCTCCAGATATACATCAAGGCTTCGGACTCCGTGACGAAGTACTCGGAGATTCTGCGCCGAGCCCCCGAGCGTCACTACTAGGGAAATGGCCATTCGTGGCGCACCTGAAAAGATCATCTGTGGCGCACTAGCAGTGCGCCATGGGCCTTGCGCTATGACTATCTCCTAGCCGTGGCGCACTGCCTAGTGCGCCCGCGGTTGTCGAGATAGTGGCGCACTGCTAATCGCCACGGCTATGTGGGCAGTGCGCTCTGCGTGGGATCTTACGTGGCGCACTTCAAGGTCGCCACTAAGCTTCTAAAGTGCGCTTTAGGTGTAGTGCGCCACAAAAGGTAGGTCATGTGCGCCACGGGTGTTTTTTTTTGTTTTTTTATTTCCGAGCCAGATTATATACAATACAGGTTATATACAATATTACAGGCAGATATACACACACAGATACAAGATATACAATTATATATATAAATACATAATTTGAAAAACAAGATTGAAACAAATACATATAGATAAGTCTCATACATGAATACATAGTATAAGTTACATTGTTTCGATCAAGTTACAAATTAGTTGGTGACATGCGAATACATGTGTCGATCGAACAAGTTAGAGCTCGGAAGCTCGCCTAGACATCTAAACTAGCTAGACACAAACGCGGGATAAACAACCAAAGAAGATAAGCATGATCACCGCCGCGACGAAGGTGTAGGTCTTCTTCCGGTTCCTTGTCCTAACCTCCGCTAGATAGCGCGTGTATCTAGCTTCCGTCTCCGCCATAGTGTTGTACCCTTTGTAGCTATTACCGCTGAAACGGTGCACCTGTTTCCGGCAATCTTCCCAATCATCGTAGACTCCGGGAACCCGTCCCTTGTACACGACGTACCACGTCATATATAAGTTGACAATAATAATTAACCGGTGATTGAAAAAAAACATATATAATTAAAGTCGCATATGAAGATACACTTATAGAAAGTACTCCTAAATCAAAAAGACCAAACTCAAAAAGCATGTCTCATATATAACTAGGTTGTTCGACACAGGAATATGCTATGATGGAACCGTCCGCCAAGTAGGATGCACAACACCTGGACCTGTGCATAGAACAAGGCGAACAATCCCATCGCAGCACATTCACATATAGTGTGCCACGACATTTCAATCATCGGGATTATTCTCGAAAGAGACCAAAGTAACTCGAAAAGAATGCCTCATATATATATACATAGGTTGTTGGACACAGGAATATGTTACGATGGAACTGTAAGCCAAGTAGGACGCACAACATCTAGACTTGTGCATAACACAAGGCTTACAGTCCCGTCGTAGAACATTCACATATATATTGTGCCAAGACATTTCAATCATCGGCATTATTCTCGAAAAAGACCAAAGTAGCTCGAAAAGAATGCCTCATATATAACTAGCTAGGTCGTTGGACACAGGAATATGCTACGACGGAACGGTTAGCCAAGTAGGATGCACAATTCCTGGACTTGTGCATATCACAAGGCTAACTATCCCGTCGTAGCACATTCACATATATATTGTGACACGACATTTCAATCACCGGCATATTCTCGAAAAATACAAAAATAACTCGAAAAGAATGCCTCATATATAACTAGCTAGGTCGTTGGACACAGGAATATGCTACGACGGAACAGTGAGCCAAGTAGGATGCACAATTCCTGGACTTGTGCATATCACAAGGCTCACTATCCCGTCGTAGCACATTAAAATATATAGTGTGCCACGACATTTCAATCATCGCCATTATTCTCGAAGAAGACAAAAATAACTCGAAAAGAATGCCTCATATATATACATAGGTCATTGGACACAGGAATATGCTATGATGGAACCGTGAGCCAAGTAGGATGCACAAGACCTGGACTTGTGCATATCACAAGGCTCACAATCCCATCGTAGCACATTCACATATATAGTGTGCCACGACATTTCAATCATCGGCATTATTCTCGAAAAAAGAGTAAGGAAAAAAGGACCAAAGTGAGCAAAGGACCAAAGAGTAAGCAAAAAAACCAAGCATTGATTTAAATATAATAATAATAAGCAAAAGAAGTAAGCGATGATTCATAAACCTAATAAGATAAGTATAGTAGCATGCACACTTGTCCACACACACAAAGGTCATCTATAGTTTGTAACTACAACTAGGCCAACATCAAGCCTTCTGGCTCGGCTTAGGGAGCAGGAGGGCTTGTCTCGTCATGAACTTCCTATAGTCACCCTGCATCTCTAGGCGATCTTCTATGTCACGGTTATTCGGGATATTTCCTCCGTAGAAGATCCCCCTCGAAGTCATGACATCACGAAAGATGATTGCCCCAAACTGCTGCTGGATGCGATATATCTCTTGTCTAATATCTGAATCATTGATCTTCGCCTTTGCTTCGGCCCACTGTTTGAGATGATCTGGCAGCGTAGAATTCTGCTGGTCAAGTAGGAACACCCTCATGTGATGGAGTGCGTAGTAGGCTTCCTTCTTTGTTTTCATTTGCTTCACGTGGGGAACTCCGTTCGTGGTTGAAGGCGTGCCCGAACTTGACCTTCGCGCACGAAGGTGGTGCCTTCCGTCGAGGCAAAGGCGGTGAGAGCATCATCCGAACTTCCTTGATCTTGTCGTAGTTTTTCTTCTTTTCTAGACTCCCCGAGTCGAAATACGTGGCGTGGGAATGCTTCGGCGATAAGGAGATGAGCGTGCAGTGTTCATCTCTGCGCAAAAAAATCAAATGGATTGTGTTGGAAAAAGAATGATGATGATCTAATAAAGCCAATCGACGGTGGCGAGTGAATAACGACTTACTCGGGAAAGTAAGGCACGAGAATGCATTCCTTTGTCTTGTTCGCCACGAGGATTCTTTTTAGGTATGACGCCACGATACGTCGCTCGGCGGGGGAACCCAAGCAGCCATCACGCATGTAGTAGGGGTCCACTATAGCGATGCCGGTGTGTTCTCTCTAATGATCTGCATGGCCAGGCTGAGAGAAAAGAGACGGACCATGGTATAGTGCAGCGGGTATAGGTGGAACATATTGAAGATGTCGTCGAACCGCAGGAAGAACAGATCCGTAGGGGCATTGTTGATGAAGCCCAAGCCTAGTGGCACATTAACCACGAATACCGGGTGCGAGGGATATTTCTCCGATAGAAGGCGTCTCTCTATCGTCAGCACGCCGTCATGCACACTCTGCAGTTCCGAACTGGCGAGCTTCCGCAAATTCTTAGGTAGCATGGGCTCACCCGCCATATGAATCCTCCACATAATACCCTCGGGTCTTGATGGCCCGTCCCGAAACCTGATCGGATTCGCAGTTGTTGACGCCACCGGCTGGCTCGAGCTGCTAGATTTTCTTTTCCTGCCCTTTTTTCCTTTTGGAGAGCGGGCAGGCACCGCAATCTGAGCACCGGCCGCCCTATGTAGTGTGTCAGGGCTTAGAATAAAGGGCCGGTTGGTTGTATCAGCTAGCTCTGTAAAGGCGCAAGCTGGAGGCGTCTCCTGAGAACCAAACAGACGCTTGGTGATAGTGGCTTTCTCTGTGGGGCCACCAGCTAGGTCTTCGTTGCTAAACTGAGTGTTGAAGAAGTGATCATTCCAGTCTTCATCGTCCTTG
Source organism: Avena longiglumis (assembly GCA_030063025.1). Lineage (NCBI taxonomy): Eukaryota > Viridiplantae > Streptophyta > Magnoliopsida > Poales > Poaceae > Avena > Avena longiglumis. The sequence continues at coordinate 518,043,508 of CP125974.1, read as the reverse complement.
GCCGGATCCTGCGCCATGTGCATATCATCAACATGATCATCCGACCCCCCGCGTGGTGGTGACGGCGAGGGCGGTAAGGGGGCCTTGCCACCGCTTGTCGCTGGCACGACAGGCGGTGTTGTTGTCTGTGGCGTGATGGCCCCCGCCGTCCCCAAACGGATCATGCTCTTTGGACATAGCAAGAATAAGCCGAAGCAAGTTCTGAGGACAGACGGCTCTTCTTCATCTGCTCCTGGGGGTTGAATGGGAGGTTCCAGGTCGTCGCAGCCCCTTAGCACCCGACTAATTTTAACCCTGTGCACGCTATCTTACATCGGCCTTGAGTGGAACGTGCGCTGCAAGGGTTGAACGATGGTACCCTTGGCAACATCACTCAGCTCGTTGTTCACGTAGCATAAGAGAGTGCAAGGAACATCCGTCTGCGGAAAACATGTACGGCGTCGTCAGAGATGCCATAAGAGTAATAGATGGCATGAAAGGCGGTAATTAAAGCAATTTGTTTACCGTGATGGCGTCGACATCGGCTAATGTCGACGCACCGCATACGACGACGGGCGTGCAAGAGACGGAAGGGCTGCTTGATGGCGCGGTGCTGGCCGTCGGTGTATTCTCCCTACCGATGGGTGCTTGGAGCTCCGATGCCGCCGCGACGATGGCAGGGGGGCACCAACATGTACTCCGGCGCCGCGGTGATGGCAGGGGGAGTCACCAACACTTGCGGCACCACGGTGCTAGCGGGCGGAGTCACGAACACGTAGTTCGCCTGATTCATCGGCGCCATGTTGTTCGAGTGGCTGCTGACCATGCTTGGAATCGGGCACGGCCCTACTCGACCACCCGCACTCCAGTTCGCTATTGACTCCACCAAGGTAGGCAGGAAGGACGTGAGGGTGATTGCCAGGTTGTCTTGTGCCTTAAGTTCTTGAACCTTGCGGTTTTCCTCCTCGCTCCTTCTCGACGGCGCCACATGCGTCCTCGGCGGTGGACCAAAATGATCCACCCAATTCTTACCCCTGAGGCCGGCCAGACGGCCAGCCGACGATGTCTTCTTCGTAACCGGCTCTATTTTCTTGGCCCGGTTCATCGCCCTGTTAAAAGGGTTATCCCACCGGGTGGCCGCCGTCAACCCCTGGGATGAGGAACCCTGGGATCCATGACTAGCAACAATTTCCTCCTCCTGCGGAGAAATAATGAATCATTTAGATCATCGATTAGATTCCAATCGAGTTGATCCATGATAATTAGATTATACTTACCACAATTTCCTCGAATTCCTTCACCGCAGGATCGCGGTGAGTTGTTTGGTTTTGGGTCCACATGGTAGGCCTGATGAAGTTCGAACCTGCCGGGTTCGAATTTATAAATGGGTTTTCTATCCCTTGGATCTATACTCTTCGTCCTCCTTATTCCATTTGGCCTCCATGATTCGTATCCACGGATCCGAGATGGTGATGACCTATATTCATCGCCTGCGGCACCTTTCCCCTATTACTATTGGCCAGGGCTCTTTCGGATTCACACCTCTCCTTGAACTCCCGCAACTGATCTTCGGTGATCTGCAGGTCAATCTTCTAGATCTCCTCGAGACTTTTGCCTTCTTTATAGATCTTCTTCTTTATCCGGGTTCTCCAGCTGGCCAGGGCGGTGCTCATCTTTGTGAGGGCGGATTTGTTTACTTCATTCCCATGATAATTTGTGTTCTGATACTTAGCGGGGAACTTGTATCTTGCGTGCAGCTTCTCGAAGATGAGTGTGCGCAAGTGGCCATTATCTTTATGCCGGAGATTCTCGGTGTTGATCGAGATGGTTGTCCGGGTGATCGCCGCCACTTGCCCACCGTACCCTTTGACGACAAGGGCAGGCTCCAAAGGAACCCCTGATGGGCTCACTTTGGTAATTTCCTCCATGACCGTGCCGACCATGTTCGGGCGCCGGTCCTTCAGCTTCTTCTTCTTCTTCTTAGGAGGATTGCTACCACTCCCTGTGCCCTCGCCGCCATCAGTGGTTTCATTGTCCGCCGTTCCTTTGGCTTCTTCCTCCGCGTCTTCCATCTCATCATCCTCGCTCTCCGAAGGATGGTATTCTTCATCATCTTCTAGCCACTAGGCCGCCTCCCAGAATGTCAATTGTTTATTCGGAGGTCTGAGTTCTCCTTCAGCGCTGATGCGCTTAGAACATCCAGCCTCGTCGTTGTCACACATCTTTGCACTAATAAAAAACAAATAATTGGTTAAATGCACGCAAAAATCCGGCATGACCTTTGCTAATTTTCTTAAACTAGGAGTGCGCGATTTCTGCCGAAACGGAAGTTAATCAACATTCCGGCAAAAATCAGGACTCATTTCATACAAGAACCTACATACACACATAATAAAGTGCTTCATACAAGCACAAGCATAATTTCAAGGTGCTTCATACAAATGACCAAGTGACAGCAAGCAAATGAGAATACAACAACCCTTGTTGTCATTTTTACTACTTCAGACTAAGCCAGGTTTTCTTTTACTACTTCAGACTAAGCAAATGAGAATACAAATGACCAATTAACAGCAATCACTTGTTCTTTTTGTTCATACAAGGACACCAAGCAGATTACTATCAGGACCAAACCACAGAAGCAAGTGACAGCAAGCAGATTACTATCAGGACCCATGCTATTCTTTCTTGTTTTCCATAAGGACCAAACCACAGAAGCAAGTGACGATGGCGATTACTATCAGATTACTAGCAAGTGACAGCAAGCAGATTTCTGGTTTTCCATAAGGACCAAATCAGCACCCATGCTATTCTTTCTTGTTTAATTAGATCGGACTATAATTCAGATGATGTAAAACTATCAGGAATGTTGTTTGATCAACTAAATTTTAATGTGCATGCAAAAATTCAGATTTCTGGTTTTCCATAAGGACCAATATTAGAGAAGATATAGAATGCCTAACAGTTGTCCATATGCACAAAAGGAAATGCACTTTCTTATACAGCAGTAAAAAAAGGGAACTGTTGTTCAGTAGAAAAAAAATTAGTTAACTTGACCTTTATTTCAGAGAAGTAGCACCACTACTCTAGTGCATATTCAGTTTTCAACAACAGAACTTGGTTTCATGAAACCTTCAGGTTACACAGATTCAGAGTTAGTGAGTGCAATGTTCAGTGTACAATAATGTGAGTGCACCGTTCCATGCAAGATTTTGGTCAGTACTAGATCATGTATTGCTTGCTGTGAAAATATGTACTTGCTGGCTGTTTTTGGGATTTTAGTTGTGCTTGTAGGATATATGTCATTGTGTTTTGCTATATTCTGTCCAGCACTTCTGGAACGAAATTGATTTCACAAGATCACATTACAAGTTGGGCTAAACATAGGCGACAGGCATTAAAAAACACAAGTTTTACTACTGCATATCTTTGTTCTACTATTGCATTTTCGTCTACTCTGAACCTAACCTAAACCTAACCTGAATCGTGCTACTCTGAACCTAACCTGAACCTAACCTGAAGCTTCCTACACATAATAAACTATCAGTGTCAACTAGCTCCAGTAACACAAAGGAATCAACTGCACACCTTGGTATATTGACCAATTACAGTAACAGAGCCTTGCCAATCATATACTGAACCATGAATAATTCTACACTCGATGCAGTGTTGGTAATAATGGAAAAGATATTTACATTCAAAACTGTTTGTGTGCCTTGGATGATTGATGCTAGTTAGCAAGAAACCAAGGTTCACTCAAACAGCCCATATAGGACTATATATCAAAATCATGACTACATAAGCTTGCGAGAAAGGTTTTGATTACCGGTCCACGAATTTCATCAGTAGCTAAAGCAGCATCATTAGCGACATCGAGTGCTCGTGCCAGCCTTACAAGGTGCGTGGGGTGCATCGGGGTATATTGACCAATTCTGATATGATGTAGAAATATAAGCGGCAGTTGAGAGAGAGAGAGGAGAGAGAGGAGAGAGGGAGGTGGGCGGGGGACTCACGGGGAGGGAGCTAGGCGGCGGCGATGAGGGGCGGCGATGGCGGGCGGGCGGACAACGATGGCTCCTACTCCTCCACGTCCTCCTCCTAGAGCGGCGCTGGACGATGGCTGGCGGGCGGGCGAACGACGGCGGGTTCCTCCACGGACTCCTCCTCCTCGGACGTGCACGGCTCAGGCTCCTCCTCCTCCACGCACAGCTGGCAGGGCTCCTCCGCCTCCTCCTCCACGTGCAGCTGGCAGGGCTCGGGCTCCTCCTCCTCCACGTCCTCCTCCTAGAGTGGCGGCGGATCGAGAGCGCGGCGGCGGGGCACGGTTGAGATCGGCGGTGTCTGATCTGATATGGGGAGAAGAGGCGCACGGGGCATGGCACGGTTGACTAATAGCACCGAGTTAGGCGTAGCGCACCCTGTCCAAGTGCGCTACGGGTAACCGTAGCGCACTTGGCCAGGGTGCGCTACGCCTAACTCGGTCCTACTAGTCACATAAGAAGGCGCGACCACCCCTATAGACAATGAGGCGGAGCTCCCTGGCACCACGGCGAGGTTTGGGACGGCCGGAGGCATCAGGAACACCGGAGCGTCTGAAGCTAGGGTTCGTGTTGGGATATGCTATATGGGTATCCCTATAGCATGTCTCTTATCCGGCTAACCCGGGTGGCCCACAGTTGGTAGCATGGCATATAGCCTGCTGGGCGGCCCAGTTAGATGGATCCAGAAGGGAGTCCCATGCCGGATAAAGGAAGGCTACGGTGGAGTCACCAGCGTACCTGGAGCCTTGGAGTACAAGACACGTAAGACTAGTAATAGACGGTGTAGGACTCTGTAACCTGTCCGGCTAGGACTTTTCCCTGTAACCCTAGGACCTGGAGACTATATAAGTCGGGCCTATGGGAGCCTTTAGGGCACAATCTCATACGATCATAGACAACTTCACACAACCTCGCACAACGAACCAATCCCTGTAACTCGGCTTATTGCCCTTATAGTGATTTATAGCAGGAGTAGGATTCTGCCACCGTCGTGGGATCGGAACCTGGGTAAGCTGTGTTACCTCGTACCCGTCAATCGTCCGCCTTCCCCCACGTCTCTAAACACGCACTGTGATGACCCCTCCATGGCATACTCGTCGGCAATACCACGACAGTTGGCGCCCACCGTGGGGCAAGAGGCGCTTCAGGCTCTTAAGCGGGCGAGGACCAAGATATTCGTAGGAATCGGCGACACCGTAGCCATCGGTCGCTTTCTCTTCTCCGGAAACGTTCCGATCGTCCCGCCGGACGAGTTCTGGATCCCGGCGAAGAAGAACCCTACGCGGTGTTCGATTGTTCCTATCGGAGACATCCACCTCTTCATCGGCGAAACCGACTCGGGCACTAGTCCCCTAGGAGTCGGAAGAGCATTAAGGCCCGCACGGACCGCCTACGGGCAGGATACGTCTACGGAAGGATCGATGTCGGATCTCTCTTCGGAGTTTGCCGACAAAGATCGGAAAAATTCAAGACCCACCCAAACCGCCCCTATGCAAGATATAAAGGTGGAAGATCACTGCAAATCCGCCGGCTTCGCCCGTGCGTCTGGAAAGCAGAGATCCAAGTTCGTCGGTGTGGTTACCATCTTCGATCTAGCGTGCTGCGTTCAGAGAGAAGGCGAAAAACCCCGCGATTACCTGGCCAGGTGGCTCCGTATACAGGCCGATCTGGCCCACTACCCCAATGATAACGCTCCGTATCACTTCGTGGAAGGACTGGACCGTGGCACGCTCCTCCAGCATTCTTTAAGACGGCAGCAGGCAACAGGACGCCTTACCCTTGAACAGATGGTGAGCACCGTCAACAACTACGCGGAGGCTGATGCGGAAGCCAAGAAAGCACTCGCACTCATCGACGGAGAACCTCCGATTCAGCCACCGCCATCGCCGCAGCGGCACCACCACCTCCAGTCATCGTCGCTGTCATTGCACCTCCACCACCCGTCATCGAGGAAGTCCTGGCACCCTCCGACTCTGTCATTGAAGCGCTTTATGCTGACTTCAGTGCAGATTCTGAGGAGATAGACTTCAGTCCAGAAGAGCTAGACTCTGCTATGCAAGAGATGGAGGAGGAGTACTCGCGCGACGAGAAAGCCAACAAAGCTGTCACGTCTCGAGGGGTGTTCGTCACCAGTGGGATGGCGATGGTGAACAACAACCCGGACAAGCTCCGCCTACAGCACTGGAAAAGGGGAAGGGCCCACTTATTGCTGTTGACGATGATCGCGCAAAGGTCATGCCTCCTCTTCCTAACCCAGTGCAGCAGCCGCAGGAACTCGGTACCGGCCCGAGCAACAACAACACCGCAAACTTGCCACCTCCAGCATCCACGTTTACAGAAGCCCAAGTTACTCCAGCTAATAGAGTGATGTACGGCAATCTCCTCGTCGAGCCACTGACCGTTGCTCATATCCGGAACGTAACCCCTTGCAGCGAGAAGCGCGGTATTCTTTGGAGGAAGCGCTTGAGCCATCACGGACAAGGCGCCAAGCTAGATTGAGATCTGGTCAATGCGCAGAAATCTATAGAGAAGGCTAGAGCAATGGAGGCCGAGTATAAGACTTTGCTGTAGCAGCAGAAGGCTAAGAAAGCTCCGTCTCGCGTCATCAACGATCCTGGTGTACGGCGCAACCTAGGATGGGCTCCCTCGAAGACGGCACAAGCCAAGCCATACATTGACAGTGAAGGCAAGCAGGTGATGCCCACCCCACTCCTTAACCTCGCCGTCGCCAAGACCCTTCTGGAGCAGGATAGATCGCCCGAGGCAGTGGAATAGGTATATGACCTAGTGGCCAAGGCGGTGAAGCAGCAGGAAAAAGCCACCTCTCAGAGGCTCGAGTGCGACCTAGTGCTTTGCCGGTCTAGTCAATATAAACCGCCAAGGGACAGATCTCCTCTTGATGTCTAGTCCTAGACGGGTTCATCAGAACGAAGACGGAGAGACGCGCACAACAGGAAGGATGCCATCCCCATATCCTCCGACCACGGAGAAAAGGCCCGACCTCATCGCCCGTCGCCACCACCCCGATCTCCCCAACATCGCGACGATTACAAGGCTCACCATCATACGGATATGCCCCCACCAAAGCAGTGCGGCATCGTCATCCGCGACAACGTGGAGCAGACCCGTGATGACAAAGAGTGTAACCAAGGGCACTGTAGCAGGTCGCACCATGACCCTCCGCGTCCGACAAGCAACCGTGATAGGCGTGAAAAGTCGCGGGAGGGTAACAGCAAGAAGGCTAACCCACCACCACCTCCGCCTCCGTCACCACCAAGCAGTCACCATGGCGGAAGAGGCCCGCGTCGTTCACACAGCCCATCCCCTGTTAACAAGAAAAAGAAGAGCCCAGAGCCATACGATGCACGTTCAAGGATCGATAAGATCCACGAGGCCCGGGAAGGACCATACCTGGGACCACATTGCTTTGGACCTGCAATACGGTCCGCAACTTACCCCAAAGGTTTCCGGATTGACAAGACCATCAAGCCCTATGACAGCACCGCCAAGCCAGCCACATGGTTGCACGACTACGGCAACGCGGTGGATATTGTTGTTGGCAACCCCAACGTCGCCGTCAAGTACCTCCCGTTAATGTTGGCAGGCACAGCCCATCAATGGATCGATGACTTGCCGGAGAAATCTATCTACAACTGGTTGTACATGCAAGAAGCGTTCACCAAGAACTTTGAGGGTACATACAAGCGTCCCTGCACTGTTGGCGATCTATAGCGGTGCGTGCAAGAGAAAGACGAGACATCTCGCGCCTACCTCTCTCGCTGGCTGGACATGAAGAATTCCTGTGCCGGAGTGCACGCTCAGACCGCCATGGCCGCCTTCATCGACGGATTGGAAAGAGGCACGTTGCTCTGGCATAAGCTGAAGCGTTTGCAGGACAATCACCAGCTAGACTTAAACCAGATGATTCAGTTGGCTAGTGAGTTCGCAGCTGCCGACGACGATGCTCGCGGCTCCTTGCCAGCAACAGCCGTTCCAACTCAAGCTCGGAGGAACAGCAGTACAAAGCGGAAAACCGCTACAGAAGAAAAGCAATCTACCGACATGGTCGCTATGACTATCGCAGGACGAGGTGAAGGCGGACAACCTCGGCGCCGCTCCGCGTTCCCCAAACCTACGAGGAGTACCGCGATATGTCGTGCCTCGTAAACCTCGATGCCAACGGTAAAGCCACCCATACCAATCGACACTGCAAGTTCATAAATGACCTCAAGGAAGACCCGAGTCCGGCTACAAGCAAAGTCGGAAGAACAGACCGCGAGGCAAGGGCAAGGGGAAGAAGAAGGAGGAGGAGTCCAAGGGTTCAAGTGACATGGACGAAGACGTTGACCCCAAGCACGCCGCCAAGAACGACGACAAGGGCAAGAACCCCATCGCGAAAAGGCTCCAGTCTACCACACTTTCCTTGGCACCCCCACCGTCCGATAACAAAAGACCTCTCTGAGGATCCTGATGCCAACTCTCCCCCCAGTTCTCCAGTACCTGCGTTGGTCGGAGGTTCCAATAACATGGGACAAGACGGACCACCCAGACCTTATACCTACGGAGAACCAGTACGCCATGGTCATCAACCCCTTGATTGACGGCGTGGAGTTCACTAAGTGTATGGTGGATAGTGGAAGCAGCATCAACATCATGTACCTGGATACACTGCAGAAGTTGAACTTGACGGAGGCAAACCTAAGATGGACCAACACCATCTTCCACGGCGTAGTTCCTGATCGGGAGGCTCGGTCCCTTGGGTGCATTATACTTCAGGTTGCCTTTGGCGATGTTAACAATTACCGCCAAGAGCGCATGACCTTTGAGGTGGTCCCCTGAAAAAGCGTGTACCACGTCATATTCGGCCGCGACATATTCCACACCTTCATGGCCAAGCCATGCTTCGTCTACAATAAACTCAAGATAACCGGACCAAACGGTGTCATCACCGTATCCGGAAGCTTTACCAAGGCAAGGGACTGCGAGATTAATGAAGCACTCGTTGTAGAAGCTGTCCTCTACAGCGAAGAATTCAAGGAGATCCAGAGCAAGGTCGATGACTCAGAGATGCCCGCGTCGAAGAAGCAGATCTCCGACTCCGCTCCGGTGTTCAAGGCCGCCATCGAGACCAAGCCAGTGGAACTTCTGGTAGGCGATGCCTCCAAGACCATCGCCATTGGGACGAACCTGGATCCCAAATAGGAAAGCGCGCTCGTCGAGTTCCTCCGTGAGAATAGGGACATCTTTGCCTGGCAACCTGCTGACATGAAAGGTGTACCTAGGGAACTTGCCGAGCACAGCTTAAACATCGATCCAAAATGCAAACCAGTGAAACAACCTCTACGACGCTTCGGAGATGAGAAGAGACGCGCCATTAGCAAAGAGATAGCTAGGTTACTTAAAGCTGGATTTATCCGAGAAGTCCTTCACACCCGATGGATGGCCAATCCTGTACTTGTCCCCAAAAAGGGAACCAATGAATCAAGAATGTGCGTTGATTACACCGGCTTGAACAAAGCATGTCCCAAATATCAGTTTTCTTTGCCTCGCATTGACCAAGTCATTGACTCGACGGCTGGCTCGGAGCTTTTGTGTTTTCTCGATGCATACTCAGGATACCACCAGATCAAGATAAGGAAGTCGGACCAATTGGCCACTTCGTTCACTACACCATACGACACATTTTGCTATGTTACGATGCCCTTCAGGCTGAAAAACGCAGGTGCTACATACCAGCGGACAATGCAACGCTGCCTCCACGACCAAATTGGTCGGAACGTTCACGCCTATGTGGACGATATCGCGGTGATGTCCAAAAAATCAAACGACTTAATCTCCGACTTAAAAGAAACCTTTGATAATCTCCGAAAATACAACATGATGCTTAACCCTAAGAAGTGCGTCTTCGGGGTTCCAGCCGGCAAATTGTTTGGTTTCATCGTTTCCCAACACGGAATCGAGGTCAACCCGGAGAAAATCAAGGACATCTTAAACATAAACCGTCTGACATGCCTAAAGGAAATTCAACGACTAACAGGTTGTGTTGCAGCAGTTAGTCGGTTCGTCAGCCGACTTGGAGATAAGGCTCTGCCGCTGTACAAGTTGCTGAAGAAGGCGGACAAATTCACATGGACAGACGAAGCAGATGCAACATTGAAGAAGCTCAAGGAGATCCTTTCCTCAGCGCCCATCCTTGCAGCACCCGAGCCTGGAGAGCCCCTGTTAATCTACATGGCGGCAACCAACCGGGTAATCAGCATCGTCGTCGTGGTAGAGCGTAAGGAAACAGGCTATGAGCACGGAGTTTAACGACCAGTTTACTATGTAAGAGAGGTCTTGACAGAGTCCAAGCAGCGTTACCCGCACTACCAGAAGATAGCTTATGGAGTATTCCTTGCTTCTCGGAAGATGAGGCATTATTTTCAGAAGCACCCAATCACAGTGGTAAGCAAGACTCCACTGTCTGACATTATCAACAACAGTGACGCTACGGGTAGGGTCGCGAAGTGGGGCATTGAACTTGCCACCTTTGAGATCACCTACAAGATACGCGACGCTATCAAATCACAAGCCTTGGTGGATTTTATTGCAGATTGGACGGAAATGCCAGATGCTACTCCGTTGCCGGAACCAGAGTACTGGGTGATGCACTTTGACGAATCAAAGTTGCTCAACGGCTCGGGGACTGGTGTATTGCTACAGTCACCAACAGGAGACAAGCTACACTACGTTCTGCAGATCCACTTCGAGGCTACAAACAACATGGCGGAGTATGAAGCACTCATTCACGGACTACGCGTAGCCAAGGATATTGGCATCAAGCACATAGTTTGCCGTGGAGATTCCGACTTGGTTGCCCAGCAGGTGGCTGGCACCTGGAATGCGTGGAACCCTATGATGGCGGCAGATCGAGACGAAGTGGATGAAATAGCCAAGAGCTTCTTGGGCTACGAAGTCAAGTATGTACCTAGGGAGCAAAATGAGGCAGCTGATCTGCTGTCTAAACTCGGATTAGGGTGCAAGCGAATTCCACCAGGAGTTTTCCTAGAGCATCTACGCACACCATCTCTGAAGGGAGCCGACATCGACAACCCGGATAGAGCTGACTCTTTCGTCAACATGGTGACTAAGGTCCCTCCGGCTTGGACAAAACGGTTCATGGAATATCTCGAACATGGAACATTGCCCGACGACGAAGTCGAAAGATGGCAAATAGTACGAAGAGCAAAGGGTTATACCATAATCAATGGGCAACTCTACAAAAGGAGCACTACTGGTGTATACCTAAAGTGTGTTTCCTAGCTAGAAGGTATAGAAATTCTACGCGAAATCCATCTTGGAGATTGCGGGCATCACGCCGCTCCTCAATCGTTGGTCGCGAAAGCCTTCCGTCAAGGATTCTACTGGCTGACTGCAAAGGCAACCACATGTTCCTACTAAAGAACTACGAACAATACCAATAACTTGGCCGTTTGCAGTCTGGGGGCTAGACATCGTGGGACCGTTATAGATGGCACCTTGTGGTTTTACACATCTGCTTGTAGCAGTTGATAAATTCACTAAATGGATAGAAGCTAAACCCATTAGAAATATTGATGGGGCAACTGCCCTCAGGTTTGTCCGGGATTTAGTGGTGAGATTTGGTCTCCCACACAGCATTATCACCGACAACGGCAGCAATTTGTCACTTGGAGAAGTGGAGGCTTATTGTTGGGAGAAAGGTATCCGACTTGACCTTGCATCTGTGGCACACCCACAATCCAATGGTCAGGTTGAGCGAGCCAATGGATTAATTCTACAGGGAATCAAGCCACGTCTTGAGGCACCACTACATAGAGCAGCTGGCGCCTAGGCGGAATAATTGCAATATGTGTTGTGGATTTTACGAACTACACCCAACAGATCCACTGGCTACACCCCTTACTTCATAGTATATGGAGCAGAAGCCATCCTGCCCTCCGACATCCTTCACGATGCACCAAGAGTTGCCGCCTACGACGAAGATGATGCTGAAGCATCCAGACGCCTAGATGTGGACCTTCTCGAGGAGGAGCGCGTTTTGGCATGCCAAAGATCTGCCATCTACCAGCAGAAGCTACGCAGCTACCATAGTCGCCGCGTCCGGCATCGCTCGTTTAAAGAGGGGGATTTGGTGCTCTGACTTAAGCAGAAGAAGTCACACAAACTATCCCCGACATGGGAAGGACCGTTCATCATAAGCAAGGCGCTACTCAATGGGTCTTACTACCTCGTTGACAATCGTGAACTGAAGGATAGACCCAACGAGGATCATAAGCGTAAGCGATGTGACCCGGATGATGACTACCGGGAGCTTGATTGGTCGTGGAACATAGCACAGCTACGTCCTTTTTACACTTAGAATTTTTATCTAATTGTGTACCTCTTATATGATCAATGAAATAAAGCTCTCTGGTTCACTCATATTTCTGAGTCTTTTACCTCCTTTAGTGTTCATTTTTGGATCATGTAAAACCTCTATGCACAAGTTTTGCGATTGCACTTGCGAAAATTCCGCCTACGGGCGTTAGCTTAAGTTTTCTGGTCTACACGTTCTTTGTTGTTTTTATGTGGATTCTGGAGTAGTTACTTTCGGCACTTATTGTCGGCGATTTTGTGCTCAGGTTATTGACGGTGCCATTGTGCATCATCACCTAAGTGCAAGGTTCCGACAACTAGTCTTCCGACTCACAAAAGGTCAAGCATAAGAACCAAAGTAATGGATAAGCCAGCACTTTCTTAAAAATATATACATGCTGGAAACTGATTCTTAAGTAGCAGGACATACAACATTGTTTTCCGCCTTAAGTTAAATACATAGTTTTTTCCGCATACGCACCAAAGGTGAAACAAATATTACAAGTTGTTTTTCATTCCTTTGGCACAGGCGACTTGGAGGCAGCATCATCACCAGCCGGAGAGCCACCCTCGAAGTCGGTAGTGTGAAGAGACTCGGAGGAGCTTTGGTCGCCGTCATCGATGACACTCCTTGGCACGAAGACGTTGACGTCCACCAACTCGGCAACTCTGGTGTCATAACCAGCGAGCGATGACAAGATGGCTTCATGATTAATCTCTTTGCCATCATCGTCTACGTCGGGAATGCCAGAGGTCACCGTGTCGATGTCGGCATCTTCATAGTGTGCCTTCACCATCGATAGCGCCATCCTTGCGCCAGCCCGTGCACAAGAAGCTTTCCAGCTCGTGATACGCTCGGGGGCTCGGCGCAGAATCTCCGAGTACTTCACCATAGAGTCTGATGCATTGACGTTTATCTGGAGGGGCTTGGCGATCTCCTTGGCTTGCGTGATGGCGGTGTTGATAAAGTTGCCGGCAAGAACCATGCATTCCTTGGTCGGAGGAGGTGAACGGGTCAAACCCATAGGAGCTGAAAATTCCGAGAAGGAGCGCATGAGTTCAACAATTCAAAGTATCCGGACTACAAAAATCCAAGACGGAGAAAACTTACTGAAGATGCTAGCTTCAGCTTGCCAGAGGATGTCCGCCAAGGATTCTTTCTCTTGTTGGAGGAGCTTATACGCCTCTCTATGGCGTTGATTTTGCTCATCGGAAGCTTGCTTCTGATCTTTTAAGATCGCAAGCTCCTCCTTCAAGCGATTGATTTCCGTGGTGGCGGAGTTCTGCAGGGCCTTCATTGAATCCTCATGCATTTTCTGCATGTCTTTCCTCTCCTCCTTAAGGATCTTGTTTTCGCTATCCAGCTGCTGGATGTGCTTGGACTGCTCGACAATGTCCTTGGCCTTGGCAACATGTTCTGCAAAGTCGGAGAAAACAAAGTACACAGTGAGTACTCAGAGAATGTAGGCACAAAATCAAGACGGAATGCGCAAAAAGAATGTTTTTGATGATCTGTTCCTTCAAGATGGCAGTTTTACCCTTTTCGGCTTCAAGATCTGCATGCATCTTCTGGTACTTGTCATTGTCCAAGCCCCTCCGATCATTCTTGTTCTGTGGAAAAAAGAACAAAGTTAAAACGTTGCTTAGTCTACTTGGAGCATCTAGCTGGAAATCCTCCACCTAGACGCTCGGGGGCTACAGCGAGAGTTTTTAACCTAGAAACATGCTTAGCTTTTCTTTGAGCATCTAGTTAGAACTAATTCAGTTTTCGATTAGAGGCTTGGGGGCTACAGTATAAAGTTTTTAACTCATCTATATGCTTAGCTTTCTTTAAGCATCTAGTCGAAACTAATTCAGTTACAACTAGAAGCTTGGGGGCTACAGTGCTGAAATTTATAAACACTGCGTATGCTACTCTTAAAGCATCTAGTCGGAACATTTCATTCCATCTACATGCTTGGGGGCTATAGTGAAGTTTTCTAGCTTAGTCACTCTTAGAGCATCTAGACGCAAAAGCCTATGGTGCTTTTGCGTCTACATCCTCGAGGGCTACAGTGGGATACTCATATGAAATGCAAAAAAAGCAATTAAAACTTACAAGTGCAATGATCTTGAGGTTTGTAGCGCTCTCGGCCATCAGCTTGCCAAAGGAGATGTTGTTTCCCCGCAAGATGTCTGCTTGTCGGAGGAGCTCCTCAAGACCGCACGTCGGAGATGTCGGTACTCCTCCAGGAACCAGAGTTGTGCTACTCGGCGTAAGTGTCGGGTAGACTATCTTCGGTAACTAAAAAGGTTTCTGGGGAGCAAGGGCGCCGCCTTCGGCAGAAGTACCAGCTTCCACCTCCGCCTTGCCACCACCGATGGCATCCTTAGCCGGAGCTTCAGCCATTTGATGGGCGATACTCAACTGCGTCGCATGCTGGCCGACAACAGCAAGCTCAGTAGAGGCCTCAGAATCCACTTCCATGGCGGAAGGGCCTGATGCCTCCTTAGCCTGAGATCTTATCGGGGCAGACGAGGGCTTGACGACAGGAGTGGCAGGGGCAATGGAGGGAGAGGCGTTGCGATGCAGCATGTCCTTGATATTCCGAGAAGCCCCCGATGTTTTGGAGGTCTTCTTGAGGCTGGTCGTGGCTTTCTTTCTGAAACGTGCAAAATGCATAAGTACAGGATCAAGACAGATAAATAGACAATGTTGGAAGAAAAGAAGCTTACACAAGTGGGGGTGCTTTAGCAAAAGGGATCCCGATGGCTTTTCTTTTCTCCGCCTCCAGGACGGCGGTAGTCTTTTTGGAGGCTCCACCCTCCGTCTTCTTCTTATTGCCTCCGTCGGTAGCGTCAGAGGTGGAGCTCTTCCGCTTTCGCGCCACCGGAGCATCGTCGTCGGACACGACGGTGACCTCCTTCATCTTTGGTCCATAGATTTTAGGAGCCATGTTGTCCGCATCTATGTCACAAAGCTGTTAAGTGAAGGACCACCGTGTTAGATGAGATGGCAGTTATTAGACGGAAAAAACTGGAATAAAAGTCATACATGGAAAATAAACAGTTACCTTTGGGCACTTGCCGTCTACGAACATGTCGTAGGTGATGGCGAAGCCACGTTGCTTGTCCTTCACTTTGACGATGTCCTTAAGACGGAGCTTGACTGAGTCACTCGAGAAATTATCCACGGAGATGCGGAGGCTATCCTTCCTGTTATCGATATACTCGTACATGAGCTTTGCGCGGTGCTATAGAGGTTGGATTCGCCTGATGAACCAGCACATGTCCAGGTACAAGCCGGTCAAACCCGTATCTACGAGCCACTCGATCCGCCTTATGGCACGAGAAGCGTCGAGGTGGGAAGGAAGAGAGGCTTGAGATCTCCATGTGGAAAATTCAGCGGCGGCTCCGTCCACGAAGTCCGGGTACGTTACTTCTCAGCTAGCTAGAGGGATATCTGGGCCGTAGAAGTAAGTACGCTACCAATTCTTGCAGGACTCGTGGCCGACGATGTCGGGGAATCGTTGGCCAGGACGAATCTTGAAGCTTATAGTGCCTCAGTTTCTAAGCTCATCTTTGACGGCTCCGGCTTCGCGCTTGATGGTAAAAAGTATACAAAGAGATCTAGCCTAGGCCTAATACCTAAGTATCCCTCGCAGAGCGCCGCGTAGTTTCTAAGCACTAAGATACTATTGGGGGAAAGGTTCTGAGGCTGGACCCTATAATGGTTCAAGACGGAGAGGAAGAAGTTGGAGATGGGCAGGGAAACACCGCGTACCAGTTGGGCTTTGAGGTACACCTTTTCTCCGGCTTGGGGAGAAGGAGTCACCTCGCCGACCGGTGCCGCCCGCCAGGCGAGCCCCTCCGTCGCGGGGAGTATCCCTCGACGACCAGCTCTTGGATGTCGCGGTCAGTGATTTCTGAGCTGCGCCAATCGCCCTTGTGCGAGTCCGATTCCTCCTCCAACGGATCCAGCTCCGCTGGATTATGGTCGCCGCCGGTGGACTCAACCACCGCGGAAACGGGGATGACCAGACCCTCTGGAGGCACAACGACGGAGCACGCCGGCTTCACCGCGGCTTCGCTCGACGCTGCCATAGAAGGAGAGGTGTTGCTGCTAGCCATGGAGTGAGAATGGAGGTGGCTGGTGCAGATTGGCGCTAGGGTTTTTTCGAGAGTTCTCGCGGAAAGCTCGAGGAGGCACGCGACTGGAGGAAGAAGATGATGCGACGAGAATGAGGTAAAAAGTGGAAATTTCCCCACGGTTACTATTTATCATCTCCAGCGTCAAGATTCGTGCAGCTTAATCGGACGGTTGCCGCGTAGCCGACGTGTTCGCGAGCGTGCGCGGAAATTTCGCCACGTCTCCAACCGTCGCCGCCAATGGTTCGTATTGCTCGCGCGGGAAAATCGGACATGATTGCGTTATCTGCATGTGTGAGTTACGAGGCGTCGCTGACCTAATCCTATGTCGTCCTAGCTGACATGAGTAGATGAGTCGTCACATCGAAGATTCCAACATGGACGGATCCAATCCGACTACGGAAGAGTACGATGGAAGATTCAGCATTTCTCCGGCTAACAAATTGAAGACGGAGAAAGCTTTGCAGGGTTTTTTGGGACAACTACAAGATATTGCTTGACGATTTGCCGACATCCATCTAGACGGAGCATTCCACGTGAAAAGGCAATACGGCGCAAGATCTCTAAGTTCCCCGGGGGCTACTGTTGGGGATATGCTATATGGGTATCCCTATAGCATGTCTCTTATCCGGCTAACCCGGGTGGCCCACAGTTGGTAGCATGGCATATAGCCTTCTGGGGGCCTAGTTAGATGGATCCAAAAGGGAGGCCCATGTCGGATAAAGGAAGGCTACGGTAGAGTCACCAGCGTACACGGAGCCTTGGAGTACAAGACACGCAAGACTAGTAATAGACGGTGTAGGACTCTGTAACCTGTCCGGCTAGGAATTTTCCCTCTAACCCTAGGACCTGGCGACTATATAAGTCGGGCCTATGGGAGCCTTTAGGGCACAATCTCGCATAGCGAACCAATCCCTGTAACTCGGCGTATTGCCCTTATAGTGATTTATAGCAGGAGTAGGATTCCGCCACCATCGTGGGATCTGAACCTGGGTAAGCTGTGTTACCTCGTACCCGTCAACCGTCCGTCTTCCCCCACGTCTCTAAACACGCACTGTGAGGACCCCTCCATGGCGTACTCGTCGGCAATACCATGACAGTTCGGTTGCCGCAGGAGAGCAGAGGAGAAGAGAGCGGGCGAGTCAGAGAGGATGAACGTGAGAAGGCGTCACGGTGGCATTCTTATCCTCCCGAGTGACGTCGGCGATAGCATGAATTGCGGAGCAACGACGGCATACGGCAGAGCACTCGCCAGCGAGCTGCTTCCAGTCGTCGAGGAAGACGATGATGGCGTTTTGTGGAAAACCCCCAGGCGTTCTACTGATTTGCTTCACAGTCCCTCCACGGCCACACTCGTCAGCCAGATAGAAAAGCAGATCGGGCCAGTTGATGGGCTGTTATTGGGCTTCGGTGGAACGCGCGTGAGCGGTAGTTAGTTCCGGGAGGAAGTGGTCCGTGGGCCATTACTGCTCTGGCTCCTTTTTTATTAAGCAGAAACTTTTTCTTATTTCATTACTGTTTTCTATTTTTAATAATTTGTTTTCAATTAAGTTTCTTCAAGGTTTTAAATACCATGGTTTTTGTATAATATTTTAAATATTCCAAAGATAATTATACTGATTGATTACTCTAATCATATTGATATTTTTCAATGCTCACAATTATATCAAAAATTATTTATTGAAAGGAATAAATGAGAATCAGGGTTTTAGGGTTTTGTTTCTAGATTTGTATTTTAATATTTGATTTGAACTTTTCTTTATGGAATTTATTTGCTAAATACTTGCAGCAACAATAAAGTTATTATAAATCAATTTGTGAACTTTTATTATATATTGTTATATTTTCTTTATATATATACTTTTCCTATTATTATTTGTGTGGGCTTTTGATATGGATTTAACTGAGCTAATATCCACAATCTTATTATAGAATGCCTTACTATTAAATCATGAGATTTTATTCTCATTAACTCATAATATCAAAGAAATCTTTATATGGTGAATTCTATTATTCAAAATCTAATAACAGGTGAATCCTAACCACCCTTCTTATTTTGAATATGCATAATTCTTTTCTTGGAACTGGTTATTCACTACTTGCTTAAGTGTGATTAATATATGGATATAATATTGGGCATAATGGTTTATAGTAATTTCCAATTATGTGCTACACATGATTTAAAGGTTTGAAAGTGTCAAAGATATATTTGAGTGATTTGCTATAGGAAATTATTCCTATAAGACCTTGTGGAAATAGGATGATAAATCACTCAGACGAAATGGATTTTATATTTGGTTAAAGATTTAGGGTTTAATGTTTACCAAGAATTCCTATCTTCCATAAATCACAATCATGGACTGCTAATTAAGGAATTCCTTTCCTAGATATATTACTTCTTTATATCCATCATCATGTGCTAACATGATGAGCTTTACTTTACAGAAATAGTCTTATCCAACTATTATTCTTGTAAATATATTTATAAACACAATAAACTTGACACTAAAGCTTTTTATAATTTTCTCATATCTAAACTTGGCTATATCAACTACCTTACTACTGATAACTTCCAATCCAACAAGTAGTTCCGTATACTCCATTCATACACTTCCTTAATCACTCACCACTAATATTTCTCCAGTAGATGTCTATATCAAAGTACTTCACCTCTAGTGTTTAGTATTTCCCAAGGGGAGAATACTAACTCAATAATTCAATGTTACTCTAGCATCATCTTGATCATACTATCTTGTCTCTACTTAACTCCAGTATCTCATACTCCAACCTCACATTATATTAATGTGACTTTTCATGGCTATCTTAGGATAACATATCTATACTAGGTTTCCAATCATGTTTTATCCACCAATGCCACTTATACATGATATAAGCATTCAATCTTGGTGAATAAGGCATGATCATTATAATCCTTTGATCCTTTATGGTTTAGGCTTCTAGTTGGATAATCAAGGCTTCCATCCATACAACATTACAGTTGTATTATAATTATCTTTTTAGTATCTCTATTGGATTAAGCAATGCTATTCATGGACTATGCTTTCTTAATCCAATAGGATTACTCCTTGGTATGTATCTTCAGGATTCATCCTTGTAATCTTCTTTGTTACCATATTGATTTGATTTCCTTTAATCACTCCCATCCTATAGATGATATCTAATACTAGCATTACCATCTACCTCTTCTAACTGCATTCTCTAAGGACTTAGAGTGATTGTTATGATAAAGACAAGAGTTGCTAGGTTAAGAATTGGTGAATCAATAGTTGATTACTCATCATTGACGAATAACAAATATAAGGATAGGATTCCATAAGGATTGATATGGAAAGAAGATATATGGTGAATGATCTTGACTTTGGTTTCTTTCCTACTCTCTCTCGCTAGAGAGTTAAAGTCACGTATTACCATGATACTCATGGTATAAGTACATGAGATTAAGATAGATCAAGAATTAGTTGTTACATTCTTATTACTTAAGTTATATTTATAATTTGGTATTCATGGGTTGTGTAATGCATACTATGATATGATCACCTAAGGATCAAACATAAATCATTAAATAATGTATTAGGGTTTAATTTTATTATATTTGATCTACCCTTAGATCAAATCATGTTTACCCAAAATAAGGTTCTAGCAAAGGTCATATTGAAACTAATCGCAGTCAACTTGATGATCTACTTCAATTCCCTCAAGTTAAGAGAAGCTTCAATCACTTTGACAAGATTTATTCAAAAGAGAGAAAATTATTCGGATTTTCTATGCATGAATGCAATGCACACATCTATGTTCAACTTATTTCTAAGCTCTAATGATGGGATGTTATAGGCTTTGTGGCGGTATCCGCTTCTTCCATGTCGGAATCTTCCTTGGGCTCCTTTCCTTTCTCAGAATTTTTCTTCCCTTTTTGTCGCTTGGCTCTGTAGCCAGTTGATTCGTCTTTCTTGATGTCGTCATTGAAACGACACTCAATATTTGTCTGGGTAGATCCTCTGTTACTATCCAAGTGGTGGACACAGGGATTATTGGCAATGTCAGCCCAGCTATAGGTTCTTCCGGGTTGCTGATCTCCTCTGCCCTGGATTCGGGAAGTTCCACGGCCTCTACCCTGGCCTCCTCCGCGCACTCCTTGTCCTCCAGATCTGAACGTTGCATTGACAGTTGTGTTGTTCGGAGCCGGTTTTTCTTCCGAGGTGTTCTTGCGCTTCTAAGCTTGTTGTTTTGGCTGTTTGGCTATATTGGGATTGGACAGAATGTTTAGCAGCCCTTCTAAATCATCGTCGGCATCAGCGTATTTGCTTGCCGTCTCTATCATTTCTCCCAAATCTATGACGTGATCACACTTTAGTCTGTGATGCAAAAGTCCGAATGGAAGTCCTGCGATGAAAGCTTCTATCGCAGTTTGTTCATTTACTCCTTTGCAGGAGTTCTTTGTGTCAATCCAGCGTCCGAGGTAATCCCTACAGGTTTCTCCGGGTCTTTGTGTGCAAAGCTGAAAGTCTCTGACCGTGCAGGGCCTCCTGTATGTTCGCTCGAAGTTCTAAAAGAACACACTTTGCATATCATACCAGTTGTGAATTGAATTCTCTAGCAGTTAATTGAGCCATGATCGAGCCATCTTACTCAGCATGAGTGGGAGATATCGGACTGCGACCAAGCTATTTCCTCCTTTGGCGATGCAGCAGGCCTGGAAAAAATCCTTGAGCCAAGTATCTGGCCGAGCCACACCGTCGTAGGGTTGAATGTGTTTGGCAATACCAAATTCAACCGGAAATTTGGTCTGATGTATGCGTGGTCCAAAGCACTTGTGCACCATGTACACATCTTCTTCCTCGTACCGCTGCGCCTCTATCTTTGATTCAATGCAATGGAGAGTGTCGTTTGGAGAGAGAGATCTGCACCTTTGAGGCTCACGGCTTCTACGAGGTGGAGTCGGATTTCTGTTTCTCCTTTCACCATTGCCGCCTCCGTCCCTGTGGCTTCCATGGCTACGTCGGGATCCTTCATGGTCGCTGCCAGAAGGCGATGGTGGCCCTGGTGGATTATTTCCGGCTGGGTTACACGGTGGTGGCAGTGGAGCCTCATTATGGTGACTCTGATGCCTGTTTCTTCGGGCATCGTCCCTACTTGATTCAGGACGATCCGGATCATATCTTCGTCCGGCATTGCCAGCCGGATGGCTCGGTTGTGGCATCCTTAGCCGATCTTGCACCTCTTGCTGGCGGCGTGTTTCCGGGTCTTCTCTATAGCGATTGTTTTTCTGATGAGGAACCATTGCCCTGATGGCATCTTTGGACGCAGCCGAAATAACTCTTGCCTAGTCACGCGCCGACCGGCGAGAGTGGTTGTTTCAACCGCTTCTTGAATTCTCTTCTTCTCCACGGGGATGATAGCATTCATTAGTATCCCTGTGGAGCCTTACATCAGCGCTTTGGTCAGCGCTAGTGTGGCAAAACTCGGACTTTGAGGCCAGCTTGCCACTAAATGACGCGGCCGTTTTCTGCTGCTTTAATCCTTTGTCCAGCAATGCGACGCACTGCTGGACCTGCTGAGGAGACGGATTATTGGCGAGGATGGCTCGAGCTGCAGCAGAGTTTTCCAACGGCGTGCTATAGACTCGGATCTTCTCTCCGTCCTTTCCGTCAAATAGATCTTTGTGGATATCTGGGTTCTTGGTTGCAATAAACGGACCTCCCCTTGTCTTGTTTGGGTGTCGCTTGGAATCTGGCTAATATTTGGCAGGATCACTGTCTAACTGCTGTCTAAGATCGATAATTCACGTAGCCTCTTCGAGCAGAAACAGACGGTGCTTTTCCAGGTCCTCGGCCCTTTTCTCCAGCGCCTCCGGTGTAATATACGAAGCCATTGGGATTTTAATTGTGAGAGAATCTTCGTAAATTTCATGTGCACCCTTGGTGACAACGTGTCCATCCACAAGAGGGTCGATCAGCAAAGTATTAATCGGATCTCCATCCTGATTCTCCATCTCGATCTCTTCATCAAATTTTTCTTTGTTGGTTTCCTCGACGTCCATCTCTGCTGATGTCGGATTTTTGTTCTTCTTCTTTGACCGCCCAGTAGCCTTGACGTGCGTACCAGTGGCAAAGACGGCTTTTCGTCCAGTATCGGGGGATAAACTTCCATCGGTACTTTCCGTAGTGGTTGGCTTGTGGACCTCGGAGGAATCTACAGTATCCATATCATCCTACAAGGTGTAGCTTTCATCCATGCTATCATATGGACTAGGAGAGTTTTCTGGCTCACCTTGCATTGGCTTAGAGACGTGTTCTTGTTCATACTCCTCCATCTCCTTCTCGAAGTCTCGAAGTTCCTGTGATGTTATTGACTCCTGAGGGGAGTCAGGTAAGTCGGCGTTTTCTTCGATTGCATCTAGGACTGAATCGCTACCGGCTCCTGCATCGACAAAGTCGGATCCAGAGCTTACGTGGTACACGAAACAATGCTTCTTCTTGTTTATGTTTTTGAGGTAGTGGTATAACTTGGTTTCCGCCTCAACATCGGCAGAGCCGGATCCATAGCGGATGTATTCCTCATCTGTGTATCTGATCTCGCTGGAGAGATCAGATCCAGATTCTTCTTCCACCTCTTCTTCCACTATAGGAGTGGGCTAGGTGGGTTTGATTATCTCCGAGACCTTAAACTCTTCCGCCTCTGCGGACAAAGTAGATCCGGATTTTTCTTCCGCAGAGGTCATCACCTCAAGGGTGGGTTGGGAGGGTTCAGCGAAACCGAGATAAATATCGATCTCGCCGATGGACATGATTGTGTAGGTATTCACGGGTTTCGAAGCAGGAATCCAGGTCTCATCGAGAAGGATGAGAGGGACATCACTGGCGTAGACCACGTGACCCATGGGGATAGTTTTGCCGATTCCTGCACGCGCAGATTCCGCCTGGAACGAAGCTCCAAAGGTCACCTGCCCCACGGTGGGCGCCAAATGTCGTCGGATTGTCGACAAGTATGCCATAGGGGGTCCTAGTGGCGTTGTAAAGATGGGGTGTGAGACGTCAGATGTTCTAGGAGCGGTGAGCACAAGTTTACCCAGGTTCAGATCCGACTGTGGTAATCGGATCCTACTCCTGCTAGCAACCTAGTAATATATCGGTGTAAGCCGGATGTTATAGCGAATTACAAGAGAGGTTCGTCTGTGCGAGTTGATTGTGGTGTTACGATTGGTTGTGTTGCGTTGTACCCTAAAGGCTCCCATAGGGCCAGTTTATATAGTCATTGGGGCCTAGGGTTACAGGAGAGACCTATCCGGCTACGTTACAGAGTCGGTAACTAGATACAGGTTGGACTACAAGTAATACTACGGGCCTAAGTCGGTAAATCTTCTAGGACTTGTCGTAGCCGGAACTGGCTCCTCCTCTTTCTCTGACTGGGCCGCCCATGAAGCAAAGCTCTAACCTGTTGGTGGGACACCCTAGTCAGCGAGTCCTATGGGTATACCCATAAAGTATATCCCCAATAGCTCTAAGAATGCGATGGATATGGCTTGCTCACATAGATGACAATAGAGCCTGGAGTGGTCTAGACCTGCACTTCTCGCCTAAAGAGCGCCAACTCTTCATTGCCTCTACTTCCATGCTCCTTGGCAATGGCCAGAAGGCGCTGTTCTAGGATGATTGATGGGTCAATGATCGTGCCATCAGCGAGATCGTGCCGCTTCTGTAAAATTACATTCCAAAGCGACGTCGACAAACAAGAACAATCGCCCAAGCCCTATAAGACAATAGCTGGGCTAGATACATCTGGGGTGTCATATGGGTGCACGAGATTGGTCAATACCCCACAATCTAGAACTTAATTCAGGGCATTGTCCTCACTGAGGAACTAGACGCATTACAGTGGAAATGGACAGCTGACGGCACCTACACCTCTAGCTCATGCTACCTAGCCACCTTCCATGGATTAACTACTTGTTACTTCTAGAAGCTGATATGGAAGACATTGGCACCACCTCGGGTCAAGTTCTTCCACTGGTTAGCAATCCAAGACAGATGCTAGACTGCTAAGTGCCTGGCGAGGCACGGGCTTCAGCACCACCCCCGCTGCCTCCTATGCGACCAAGAGCATGAATCCATCTGCCACTTTCTATTGACGTGCCCCTTTTCTAAACAAACCTGGCATGAAATCCTAGCTTAGCTTCGGATGACAGCAGCAGCGCCGGACCGAGAAGAGTAACTCATGGACTGGTGGCACAAAGCAAGGCGCAACACCCCCAAGAAACTCCGGAGCACCCTAGCTTCAACATCTCTCCTAATCCCCTGGATGATTTGGAAGCACAGGAATGACTCCGTCTTCAATGACGCCCAACCATCTGTATCCTCCCTGACTACAGGGATCAAGGAAGAGATTAGCTTGTGGGCTAGAGTAGGGGCGAAAGGGTTACGGGTTGTTCTTCCATCCACTTGGATGTGCACTAATTTTTAGTTTGTACCTATGTAATCTTGCCTCCTTGTGAGGTTGTAACCTTAACTCAACCTATTCAATGAAATGAAATGCAAAGGTCCTTTCCATTTTCACAAACAGAGGAAGTTCGTCGTTTCGAGACATCATGTGATGATTGGGTGTGATAGACTCAATGCTCGCATACAATGGGTGTAAGACAGTTTTACACATGCGAGTACTAAGGTTCTTACTTGGCAAGCCTAGAATGTATAGACATGGCCTTGGAACACAAACTGAAAGGTAAAGCATGAGTCATATGGTTGATATGATGACCATCTAGATGCTCGCCTTTGAAGCTACAACAACTCACGTAATCATCGGTCTTGTTGTAATGGATCTGGTTCATGTAATCACCAAAAGGGCGCGAGGGATGTTGTTTTTGAGTGGGAGTTCATTTGTAATTTTGATTAGTTGAACTCAAATCTATCATAAACTTAGTCTAAATAAACTTCGCAAATTCTGTTGTAAATGGCACCACCTGCTTTTAATTTCAATGTGTTCATGGAGAAAGAGAAACTTGCAACGAATGGTAGCAACTTTACCAACTGGGCCATGAATTTGAGGATTCTCCCCACCGCTGCACAAAAGAAATATGTGATATAAGTGACGCTAGGCCCCCCACCACTTGATGATGCTCCCGACGAAGTAAAGAATGTTTACTTGAGTCATCAGGAGGACCACAACATGGTTCATAGCGGCATAATGTATGGGATAGAGCCGGAACTCCAAAAGCGTTTCAAGAATGGCAATGACTTTGATACCATCGGTGAATTGAAAATGATTTCGATACCCATGCTGTTGTGGAGAGTTATGATGCTTTAGAAAAATTCTTTAGCTGCATGATGGAGGAGAACAGCTCCGTTAGTGAGCATGTACTTAAAATGTCTAGGTACGCCGATAAGCTTGTTTCCTTGGGAAAATTAATTCCCATTGACTTAGGCATACATCATGTTCTCCAATCTCTTCCACCAAGCTATAAAAGCTTCACGATGAACTATAACATGTAGGCATGAAGAAGACTCTCCCCGAGCTTTTGTCTATGCTTAAGACTACTGAAGTGGAGATCAAGAAATAACATCAAGGGTTGATGATCAATAAGACTACTGGTTTCAAGAAGGAAAAGAAGGGAAAACAGAAGGGTAACTTCAAGAAGGGCGGCAAATCTGTTGTTGTGCCCGAGAAGAAGACCTGAGCTAGCCCTAAGTTTAATACCGAGTGCTACTATTGTAAGGGGACTGGCCATTAGAAGCACAACTGCCCCAAGTATTTGGATGACAAGAAGGCCGGCAAGATGAACAAAGGTATATATGATATACATGTTATTGATGTGTACTTTACTAGTACTCGCAGTAGCACCTTGGTATTTGATACTGGATCGGTTGCTAATATATGTAACTCGAATCAGGGGCTGCGGAACAAGTGACCGCTAGCAAAGTATGAGGTCAAGATGCATGTCGACAATGGATCAAAAGTTGATGTGATTGTCGTCGGAACGCTACCTCTCCATGTAACATCCCAAAAATATTTAACTTAAATCATCAAACTCTAATCATCAAAATTAGGGTTAACAAAAACTTTTCTAATTAAAATTATGGAAGCATGCATATGTGTATGCATTTAATTTGAAATTCTTTTGAACCAACTTGTTTATGTGTTTCTTTGCTTGTAAAATGTTTCTTAGGTGAATTAAGCATCATCTAAAACATTTCCCACACTTTTCTCAAAGACAAATAAATCAAAACAAATAAAATAAAGGAATGGTCATTTTGACCAATTTAACTCCCATGCCTACTTTGGCTGCCTCAAACTTTCAGAACCTAATAGAAACTTTTCTGGATCTTTGCACCCCTTGAATGTACTCATAACAAAGTATCAAGGCCCACTTTGTGATCATCCAGAAACTTTCAAATGCATAGTTTAAATGACAATTCAAAATTGAATCTTTATCAAAAACCACTCAAACAAGCTCAACTTTCAAAACCCAAGAATCTGCAGACTCACCAGCACCAATCTAGCAAACCCACCAAAAATATTTTCAAAATTCAAAACTTGAATTCATGCGGCCATTTCATCAAACAGGTTGCAGACACAAATCATCAAAATCCTAAACACTACTGAGCAGTGATTGAAGCCTAACTTGTTCCCTCTTTAGCTCACAACCATCTCAGTATATCATCTAGTAAGTTAAACCAAGCACTAGCCTCACTGTAAGCTTGGCATTGCCATCAATGGTGAACAGCCGAGCACACCCATGCCACCCCAGTGGAGACAGCAAGCTAGGAGGAGAAACAAGCCTAGACAGCATGTCTGGGAGGCAGCCCACCGTCCATCGCCACTCCCTGTCCACCGCTCGAACCTTGCCAACCCCTGGACCACACGCACGGACCGCGCCCAGACCGCCAGCGACCATGCCGAGCGTGCGCCAGAGCACCACCCTCGACCGAAGCCCACAGACCGCGCGCCGCCCTCGCCGTGTGCATACATGATCGCCACCGACCCAGGAGACCGCCAGACATCCTCGTTCTCCGCCCCGTGACGCACAGCCACCGCTCGCCGTCGAAGACGCCGCCTCTGTCGCGTAGAGCGTCGCATGTTCCAGACCAAGCCGCACCGCCTCATGCCTCGAAACCATGTCGTTGAGCATCGCTAGGGAACACCGCACTATCCCCTACCTTCGCCCATGCCACTAGCCGCATGTACCATCGCCCCCGACGAGCTCACCGTGCGCCCTGTCGGTCCTCTCGCTCGACTATAAATAGAGGCCACCCCCGCTCGAATTCTTCACACCATTCTACTCCCCTCTCCTCACTTATCGTGCCACACCGTCCCAGAGCAAGGCGAGCAGCACATCGCCGGAATTTCACCGGAGCCCGCCGCCTCTGGAGAAGAAGGGCGCCATCGATTTCATCCACCCCAGGAGCTGTCGCGACCACCCCTGAGTTCGCCGTCATCGACTTCGTCGTTCGCCCGCCTCGCCGACCCTCGCCAGCACCCCGGTGAGCCCCCAGCAACCCCCACTGGCCGCGCTAGGTTTCTTTCTCGCCGGTGTTGCTCAATGTCGACGATGACTCTCAGCCGTTGGATTAGAATCAGATCGAACGCACCACGTTGCTCCGTACCGCTTCGCACCCCCTGTCTCACTGATGAGTGGGGACACCCACTTAAGCAGCCTGCGGGAGAACTGTGCTTAGCAGGCCGGCCCAGTATCGTTTCCCGCGCAGCCAAGTTATTCAAATTAAACCTTTTCCATTTTATTTCAAACTCACTTCTGTACCCAACTTCAAAAATCAACCCAGACCGATTCAGTGCATCAAATTGAATGAAACTAATTTTCTTATAAAGGTCTGGGAATGCTGAATCCAAGACCGTTGGATTCAAGTCATTTGGATCTATAGATCACCCATGGTAAAAATAATAAGGCAGAAGCTTTTCTGTATTAAAACATTTTTAAAATTAAACCATAATAGCTTTTTAGTTGATTCCAACTCTCAAAAATCACATTTAACCATACCTTTCAGAATATATAAAAATATATAGGTTTACTTGCAGAAATAATGTTCAAGTAATAAAAGAATGCTACATAGGCATTTCTAGCCACTTTAATTAATTAAAATAAAAGGGTAAAACCTTATTAAATGGTGACACCACTTTAAATCATATTCCCATGGACTAAAATATGTGGTGATGACATGTGTCAACATGATCCCATGTTTGGTTTGGATAATATTAAATCTTAAGTAGTTTTTCAATGAGTAGAAATTACTTTTCTAAAAATAAAAAGAATTAAACCAAGCCTTAATCTTGTAATGTTAGAGATGATGTTAGATCATCTATAGGACCCTTGTGTGTGATGATTGCAAGTAGTTAAGTATTGTTTGGTGATTGTGTACCTCGTATTTATTCATAGACGATAGTACCGACCAAGGATACAAGGAGGAAGGAGGATTCTACGAAGAAGAAGCCGAGGAGAACTTCAACCACTGCTCTGCACAAGGAAAGCTTATATTGACACTAATGCAAGACTGATACTACTAGTGAATGTGCAAGCTAACCCTTGCAAGATACCCTAATGATGCCACAAACCACTACTTGTTACTATGATCACTATATGCCTTAAGTATATGTGATCATATCCACTTGATAAACCAATCCTAGTTTTTACTTACAAGCTTTATACTTTATTTCTTTCTCAAAGCTCTTACTTAGAGTTTACCGAAATAAATGGTAGATACTAGAAGGATATGTGAAGGTTGCATAAAGAGCATAAAATTTGGCCTGAGCTAGATAATCCTGATGTCATCTTAAGGCATGAGATTAAACTTAGCTAAAACTCCACTAGTTTACCACCCCTCATTAGTTCTTACCCCCACTTGTAGATGCTAGTGCTAAGCATAAAACTTGATCAACATTAGATGGGAATACTTGGTGAAAATGGTTACGAAAACCTTGGAATGATGGATCATTCTATTGAAATGTTTTGGACATGTGTTTCCGAACACCTGATGATTTTGGTGATGAAAATGTGGAGGCATGAGCCTTAGCCCTTTATAAAACTGATGGTTGTTTGGATGCAATACCATTCCAATTTTATCGTACAACCACAATACCCGAAGGTTGGGTAGGGCCTAACTGGAAACTTATATACCTTAGTATTAGTTCCCTCACGGCCAAGGTCTGAGCTGAGGCTACCTTGTGAAGATTGTCCACCTGTGCAGTACCCAAGATGACAGTTGGTCATGGTTGGGAGGCCAAACTCACAGGCGAGGTGCTTATACTAGGGCGTGTAATCGGAAGGTTATGATTGATTATCCGTATACTGAGTATGGTGAATTCAGGATTCGTTCCTGACGGATGTATCGAATGTTGTGGTGAAAGTGTACTATCTCTGCAGAGTGTCAAACTATTAGAATAGCCGCGTCCGTGGTTATGGACAGTTGGAGTGGCCATACTGTTCCCCCGTCAGACTTTTCAAAATGACTTGTGACATGAATTGAGACTTTGACTTGACCACAACAGGGTTGTGATATGAAATACAAGATCCCACTTAGGAGTTATACAATTGTGATTAGCTTTGGAACTTCGTAGAGATAAATCTGGCTTTTGCAAAACAACCCTAGAGCCTAGTGTCCTATTATCCAAAAAACCCTTTACCTGTTAGTATTAGTTTGCGAGTACTTAAAGAGTACTCATGGCTTTGTCCCTGGCTATTCCCATGGCCAGACTAAGAAGAGGAGTACCTGGAGGATGGACCCCAGGAAGGTTACGACAACTAGGATCATCTCCCATCTTCAGCATTGCCTGTGACCCCGTAGATGGAGCTTCGCCTACGCTACTGTTATTATTACGTATTCCACTGCTTGATGTTGTATTAAGAACTAGATCATGAGATCCCTATTTGTGTAAGAACTTATGTACGGTTTGTAATGGATGATGTACTATGGTATCCAATTCTGTTATGTCTCGCAAAAATGGTAATCCTGGGATTGCGATGTATGGCATAACAGGCATCTGGGATTAAAAATTCGGGTGTTGACACTCCATCTACCGTCGGGATTAGTTTTAAACCTAAATAAATGTTATTTGGTTCTTGCGTTGAGCATGAACATTTTATCTGGATCATGTTTATTGGAAGATGGTTATTCCTTTAAATCCAAAGACAATGGTTGTTCGATTTTTATGAATAATATCTTTTATGGTCATGCGCCTGTGATGAATGGTTTATTTCTTTTGAATATCAATAATAGTAATACACATATTCATAATGTAAATGCCAAAAGGATTAAACTTGATGATGCTAT
Source organism: Avena longiglumis (assembly GCA_030063025.1). Lineage (NCBI taxonomy): Eukaryota > Viridiplantae > Streptophyta > Magnoliopsida > Poales > Poaceae > Avena > Avena longiglumis. The sequence continues at coordinate 518,012,694 of CP125974.1, read as the reverse complement.
ATCTTCATATATGTGGCACTGCCGTCTAGGTCATATTGTCGTAAAACGCATGAAGAAACTCCATTATAATGGACTTTTGGAATCACTTAATACATGTAAGCCATGCCTTATGGGCAAGATGACTAGAACCTCATTTTCCGGTACAATGGAGTGGGCGACAGATTTACTGGAAATCATACATACTGATGTATGTGGTCCAATGAGTGTGCCGGCACGAGGTGCATATTGTTATTTTGTTACTTTCATTGATGATTTGAGTAGATATGGGTATATCTATTTGATGAAACACAAGTATGAAACCTTTGAAAAGTTCAAGGAATTTCAGAATGAAGTGGAAAATCATTGTAATAGAAAGATTAAATTTCTGCAATCACATTGTGGGGGTGAATATCTAAGTTACAAGTTTGGCACACACATGAGAGAATGTGGAATAGTTTCAAAACTCACGCTAGCTGGAACACCACAACGTAATGGTGTATCAGAGCGTTGTAATCATAATTTATTAGATATGGTTCGATCTATGATGTCTCTGTCTGACTTGCCACTTTCATTTTGGGGTTATGCACTGGAAACCGCTGCATTCACTTTAAATACGGCACCATCTAAATTCGTTGAAACGACACCGTATGAATTGTGGTTTGGAAACAAACCTAAGTTGTCATTTCTTAAAGTTTGGGGATGCGATTTTTATGTGAAGAAACTTCAGCCGGATAAACTCGAACCCAAAGCGGAAAAATGCGTCTTCATAGGATACCCTAAAGAAACAATTGGGTATTCCTTCTATCACAGATCCGAGGGGAAAGGTTTTTGTTGCCAAGAATGGATCCTTTCTAGAGAAGGAGTTTCTCCCGAAAGGTGTGAGTAGTTGGAAGGTAGAACTTGATGGCGCTGCGTCAACGTGGAGAGCTTCGTTGGGAAACCCCAAGAGCAAGGTATGATGCAGCACAGCAGCAAGTCTTCCCTTAGTAAGAAACTGATACATCCAAAACGTATCTACTTTCTCAAACACGTTGCTATTGTTTCTTCTCTAAACTTGTGTGATTTGGATACAACTAACATGGACTGACTTTGTTTTCAGCAGAATTACCTTGGTGTCTTGTTTTTGTGCAAAAAATGAACTATTAGGAAAAATCCCGGAAAATATGCCAAATATTATATTTCACCAGAAGATCCACGGAGATAGAAGAAGAGACGGAGGGAAGGCCTGGGGGGCCAAACCCACCCAGGCGCGGGCCCACCACTGGTCGCGCCTGGAGGGGGTGCGGCCTCCCTAGGCACCTCCTCGGCCTCCCTCTGCGCCTATAAGTTGCCTTTCGACCTAAAAACCGAGGGGGGTTCGATAGTTTTCCAGAAATAGTTCCGCTCCATCGCCGCCACCAGAAACCAAGATTCGGATCCAGAAACTCCGTTCTGGCACCCTGCCGGGACGGGGAATTTGGAGAGGATCATCGCCATCATCATCACCAACGCATCTCCATCAACCACCAATGTTTCCCTCATCAATGAGTGAGTAATCCCCCACTGTAGGCTTAGGGATGGTAGGGATTGGATGAGTTCTATCATGTAATTGAATAAGATCTGTTAGGGCATAGTGCCTAGTATCTCTATTAGTGCTATTTGACTTTGTTGCAACTTGTTGTGCTTAATGCTTTTCACTACCGAGTGCCATGATCTCAGATCTAAACTTATTATTGAATCATTATGATAGTATTGTTTGTGATCTTATCTGCAAGTTGTGTACACATATCATTGTCCGGATCCAAAGGCCCCAAAGTGACAATAATTGGGACAACCGGAGGGGATGGATGTGGTGTGAGGATCACATGTGTTCACGGAGTGTTAATGCTTTGCTCTGGTGCTCTATTAAAAGGAGCACCTTAATTGCCAGTAGTTCCCTAGAGGCCCCGCTACCACGGGCTGGCTGGACAGAATATGTTGTGCAAGTTCTCATTGCAAGCACGTATGACTATATTTGGAGCACATGCCTAGGATTGTTTAGTACTTGGATGCTTGTTATTATTTATCTGCAATGCCCTAGATCTTGAAGTTACCTATTTAGACTCATCCATTCAACGCATGTCCTTCCATCCCTATGCCTATCGCACTCGAATCCTACTATTACCGTTACTGTTACTATTGCTCATGTTTCGCCGTTGCTGTTGATGTTGCTTTGTTGTTGCTACTGATAAACTTCTGTGAGAAAGAATTATTTCCAAGTGCAGCTGAACTGACAACTCAGTTGTTAAGGCTTGCAAGTATTCTTTGGCTCCCCTTGCGTCAAATCAATAAATTGGGTAATACTACCCGCGAAGACTGTTCGATCCCCTATACTTGTGGGTCATCAGAAACCAAGGTTATCGAACCAGTAGGAGGAAGGAAACGTCTCAAAGGTGTTGCCAGAAACATGGAAACCTGCACAACACAAACTCAAGACTTTGCCCCAACTAACAGTGAGGTCATCAATCTCACCGGTTGCTGTAATAAAGGATTAATTGTATGGTGTGGAAGGTGATGATGGTTTGCAGCAAGTAAACAGTAATAGTGGAAGATGTATCAATGGTAAAGATTGGACCGGGGTCCATAGTTCACTAGAGGTGTTCTCCTTAGATAAACAAACATGGCATGCTGAGTAAAAAATTACAGCAGTGCAATTGACAGGACTGAGCAAGGCATAACAATACAATACTAGACATAAAGATCCTATGGGATTCAATTGGGCAATACAACAAGATGCATAGACCGCCATTCAACTGCATCTATGACTAGAAGTCCACCTTTGGGTTATCATTCGAACCCCCTCAGTATTAAGTTGCAAGCAACAGACAACTGCTTTAAGCAAAGTGTGTAAGGTAAACAATCCACTTGCTCCATGAACAAGAGACCGTTGTTTTCTCCCTAGTGGCAATAACACATCTACAACCTTAGAGATTTATGTCACTTCCCTTGATTAAATAGAGGCATGAACCCACTATCGAGCATAAATACTCCCTCTTGGAGTCACTAGCAACTACTTGGCCAAGATAGCTACTAACAACGGAGAGCATGCAATATCACAAACAACACAGACATGATAGAGTCAATAAGACAAAACCATTAATCAATCTGACATAGTAATCTCAGTATCCATCGGATCCGCAAAAACAACATGCGTGATTACAAATAGATGAGATCTTGATCATGAAAGGAGCTCACAAGATCTAGACATGAAAGCACAAGGAGGAGATGCAACCATCTAGCTACTACATGGACCCATAGTCCAAGGTGAAACTACTCACGCTTCATACCGGAGGCTGGCATGATGAAGAAGAAGAAGGCCTCCGAGATGATCTCCCCTCCGATAGGGTGCCGGGAAGAGCTTCAGTCCCCCCCCCCCCCGATCTAGGGATGATGGTGGCGGCGGCTACAGACGGTTTCATGGAATGTTGATCGGGTGCTTAGGGTTTAGGCATCAAGGGCTTATTATAGGCGAAGAGGCGAGACTAGGAGGCGACCAGGGGGCCCACACCCTGCCCAAGGTTGGCCCGCACCTGGGGGTGCAGCCGTCCTGTGGCGCCCCTCCGTCTCTCCTCTGGACTCTGTGTTCTCCTCGGTGAAATATTGACTTTGGATTTTGTCCCGTCCAATTCCGAGAATAGTTCCTTACTAGCTTTTCTAGAACCAAAAACAGCAGAAAACAGGCAACTCGCTCTATGGCAACTTGTTAATAGGTTAGTACCCGAAAACATATGAAAAGCACCTCAAAGTGTGGACAAAGCAAAGCAAAGTAGATACTAAACAAGCATGGAACATCAAAAAATTATAGATACGTTTCCGATGTATCAAGCATCCCCAAGCTTAACTCCTGCTCGTCCTCGAGTAGGTAAGTAATAAAAGAATAATTTTTGAGGTGACATGCACCATCAAAACCAAGATCAAACCATTTGCAAGCATTGAAAGCTAGGATCAAAGAACTCTAAACATGTGCATGAAAGATGGAGTTCTAACAATAAGACAAAGTAACTATGCATGGAACATGAAAGGCTACAAACAAAGATCATGAATAACATGCATTGAAAAACGTTTGTTTGTTTCACATACAGAAAACATGGCATAGTGGCATTCAGCTTGTCCCTCATGGAGTAGCAAATAGATGCATAGGACACCTTCAAAGTTCATAAGAGTGACTAGATACAAATAGCACAAGAACAAGAAATATCAACAATATGCATCAATCAATAAGTTTTGGGACACTGCACATAGAACTAAGAATGGCAACTATGCTCTCTTAACTGGTGCCTAAAGGTACAAGGTGTAGACTCAATATAATAGTGGAAGAAAGGCCCTTCATAAAGGGAAGCAGGGATTTCAAGTTTCAAAGAGATCTTCCAAAAATTATGGTACTTGTTAGCTTTCAGCCCTCATTGCCCCTATCATAAGCATCTTGAACTGATTAAGGTTAAAGTGAACAAACTGTGGAGTATATGCTTGACAAATTATAACTTGGAAATCGAGGGTCGCACCTCATGCTACTCAACTTTAGTCACCTGTAAGTTCTTGTCATAGTAAGTACATGTGTATCATAGAGAACCGCCAATGGGGTACCCCTTGCACATGGTACAGGAGCTATCCCATAACCAAAATGATAAGGCAAGCAGACAATGAGCATCCCAGCGATCTTTTTATTTGCTATTTTCATATGTTTTTATTGAGGATGCTTCACAGATTGCTCATTATGGTGATGCTGCAAGTTTCCACCATGATTAGGCATGGCTTAGGCTAGCGGCCCAGGTGTTTCTCTAACACAAAATACATAACTCCATGGACTTACAAGCTCCCTTTTTATTTCACATCGGCTACATCCATAGATAAAAGAGCATGATATCAACTATGTATAAAGTACAAGTGCAATGTTGAAAACATTACCCATGACAACATGGTTCTGCTAATTCCAACGTATAAGTGCAAGCATATACAACATATATGACACAATGGTTCAAGTTTATTAGGGGAAATAAATATAAAGTGTGCCATCAAGTTCGTGAGAGCTTTAATCACTAAGTTTTCACATAACAAAATACTTTTCAATTGGAAGATAACTAAAAACAAGAATATACTTGGAATGGTGTAACACACCATGCATAGGAATTTATAGTGGATACTTTGGAATAACTTGGTTTCTTGGGAGTTGGAAGCACGAGTAGAGATTACTCATACAAGTGGAGGCTAGCAAAAGACTGGGAGCAACCAACTAAGAGAGCAATAATGGCCATAATCATGCAGAGCGAGAAAACATTACTAATCAAAGCATAGAGTGGTACTAAAAGTCAAGGACTAAAAGATCATAGAGTATATGGTGACTTGTTCATAGTCATAACATGGTGTGAGCATGTGCCAAGTCAACCCAAACAAAATATCAAAGGAAAATACCACAATACTATGCTTTTGATGCTAAAAGAACGCATGATTCCTTCAAGGCACACTAAGCAATCCCAATTGTTTGGAACAATTCATGCTACAACAATAATCACTAAGCATAAGTTCAAAACAACACGTAGCATGACATGCTAAAGTCTAAGTCACAGTCAATGGAAGCTCCTCTTGCACTTTCAAGCAAGAACTTTCTACTTCTTTCCAACACCAATCAACTTATTTGAAACAACACAGCAAGAACGGGGGTCCAAACTACTTTATTCAAGCAAACTAAACAAACTAAGCAAAGCAAACAAAAACTAATATGCTCCAAGAACAACACACCAATGCATGAAACAATAAAAATGAAGTGTCTAGAAAGACATGAGCTTTTTATTGATGAAGAAGGGCATGCCTTGGGCATCCCCAAGCTTTGACTCATGTACCTCTTGGATATTTCTTGGGGTGACACCGGGGTGGAATCCCCAAGTTTGAGCTTTTGTCCATTCTTCATCTCATTACATCATTCTCTCTCTACACCTGAAATTTTCCTTCATACAAAACTTCACACAATCTTCATTAGCAACATTAGTGCATTCAAAAGATAATAGACCCTTGGGTTTAGCTTTAGAAAAGCAAAACTTTCACTAAAAACACAAGTTACTGTATCAACTCCTTCAAAAAGCTTAATTTCCCAAAAAGGAATCAATAAGAAGCAAATGCAAATAATGGCAGAAATCTGTCAAAACAGACCAGCAGGTAGAAACCTATTTTTTTTTAGGACCTTCTGTTGCTCAAATAAAAAAGTGTTGTACTAACGAAAGTTATCTAACATACTGGGGGATTTCTTTGTAAATTTTCATCTTAATCCGACTTACAGAGATTCCTCACGATTTTTTACGGTGGAGCACAAAAATCTGTTTCGGGACAGCAACTCCCCAAATCTTACTTCTCTCTCATTAGAGGTCATTCTTGGCACAAAAAGAAAACAAAAAGGATAAGGAGAGGTCATTACTAAAGTAATAACTTCCAACACTCAAGAAAACTCTTGGGTTATCTCCCAACAAGTACTTTTCTTCAACGCCTTTAAGTTAGGCATGATAGTTTAAGAAGATGCTCACATAAGAATTATAAATTAAATTAAAAGAGAGCATCAAGAAGCAAATTCAAAACACATTTAAGTCTAAAACACTTCATATGCATAGGAATCATATAAATAAAAAAGTCATGAAAGCACAAATCAACAAGCATAGGAAAGCAAAACATGTGTAACTTCAAAATTTTCAACATAAAGAGAAGGAACTTAATATTATTGAGATGCATAAAACCATGTTTCCCTCTCTCATAATAACTTTCAGTAGCATCATGAATAAAATTAACAATATAACTATCACATAAAACATTCTTATCATGAGCCACATGCATATAATAATTATTACTCTCCACATAAGAATAGTCATTCTTATTTGTAGTGGGAGCAAATTCAACAAAGTAGCTATCATTATTATTCTCATCACCATAGTCATCAAATATAAGAGGCATATTGTAATGATAATTAATTTTATCCTCAATAGTAGGTGGACTGAAAATATCATAATCATCATTGTAATCATCATAAATAGGAGGTAAAGTGTCATCATAGGCAATAGAATTTTCAGAATTGGTACCAAAGATATTTTCAATATCAAAAGTAGTGTGCTTTTCCCAATCATGATCACTACTATAGTTAAAAGGCATAGGAACATTATCAAAAGTTTTACCTATAATAGATATTTCAAAAGAATCCACAGGATCATAACATTCATCCTCCTCTTTTTCATCTAATGAGCTTCCTGTTTCAGCAATTTCTTCTTCCATAGGCTCCTGCAAGGCATTAGTCTCTTCCATTTGTGGAAAGCACCTATTAAAATATTCAAGAATATATCCATTTTCTTCCTTGTAATTATCAAAGAAAAATTTAAGTATCTCATAAACCTCATATTCATAAGGTGCATCATTAGTATTTTCAAGCAAACTGGCAAGTTCAAATGCACCCTTGAAAGCAATAAATTCTTCAATTTGTTCCACATCATAAAAGTCATAATTTCCTTTAACATAAGAAGATATGGTAACATTATCATTATACTCACATTGAAAAGGGAGGTGTTTATACCTCCTACAACAACAAGCTTTATTAAATCAATAAGTAACATTATAAGTAGAACACACCTCTCTAGTAATAGTATTCAATTTATCAATTTGTGCCCATAAGTTTTTACCTTTTTGTGACAAACGGTGTTCCTTATAACAATACTTTTGTTCTTCTATGAACCCACCTTGCCAATAAGAACTAGTTTCAAAGAAACCATACATTGATAGAGAGCATGACCAAGGAAGGCAATAACATACCAGCAACTAGAGTAGGAACTAATTTTTTGTGTTTTTGATAAGAGAAAACAAACCAAACTAAACTAACTATTTTTGGAGTTTTTGATAAAAAAGACAAACAAAACCAAGAAAACCAAAAAAAAAGTAAATAGAAAGGTTGAGGAGGACTCCCCTTGTGAATATGTACTTAGCCTCCTCAGCAACGGCGCCAGAAAATCTTGATGGCGCTGTGTCAACTTGGAGCGCTTCATCGGGAAACCCCAAGAGCAAGGTATGATGCAGCATAGCAGCAAGTCTTACCTCAGTAAGAAACCGAGGTTATTGAACCAGTAGGAGGAAGCAAACGTCTCAAAGGTGTTGCAAGCAACATGGAAACCTACACAACAAAAACTCAAGACTTTTCCCCAACTAACAGTGAGGTTGTCAATATCACCGGTTTCTGTAACAAAGGATTAACTGTATGGTGTGGAAGGTGAAAGGGCATGTATGCCCCCATGTGTGGTTTTGGTAATTAATGACAATCTCTATGGACTAATGTGTAAATTGAGTTTCACTTGTAGGTTTGTCCATTGGCATCGCTTGGGCCATGTGTTGGTCTCAAGGTTGGAAGATGAAGAAATGTCCAAGGGCTTTGTGCCCCTTGGAATCTTGAAGAAAGAAGGAGCTTGAAGGTTGATCAAGGCATGTGCAACGAGTTGCATCAAGATGGATCAACCTCAAGAAAGGATGAAGAAGGGCGAGCTCAAGATGCACCATCTCTAGAAGATCTCGTGCTTGAAGCTTGCCATCCTCGTGCTCATGGAGTGATGAAGACAAGTTCAAAGAAGTGGTTTCACCATGGAGTATGGGGGAGCAATTTGCAACTCTTCATCTTCATCAAGGAATAGCATCCAAGAAAGGTGCTCCCACTATAGAAGAATAAGACGGTCTACATCAAGTTCAAGTGGGATGCTAAAGGCAAAGGTATGTTGTTGATAGGGCTTTTCTTTTTCCGGTCTCGTGTTGTTAGTTGGGAGACCGGGTTTAGGATAGATAGCCGTTCTATCAAGAGGGGCTCTCAAGCGGGTGTCTCGTTTGCATCGTTTGGAGAAATATCAAACCTTTGCATTCATAGCATCATATTTCTTGGTTGATTATTTGGTTCTTGTCCATGAGAGGATCTAGAGCTTGTGGTCATCATCATAACAAGCTCTAGTTCATCAAATAAGGATTGCACTTGCATATCTTATTGCGGTTTTTTATCTTGCGAGTTTTCTGGCTCCACACCTTGGGGGATACTTCACATATATAGTCATGGTATTTTATCCCAAGGTGATACCCAATATTTCTATTCGTTGTTATCTTTCCAACAAAATTGGTTTCATCCCGTTTGGAGTTCGGATGGAAAAGTTATTGCGTTTCTGGTTTTCTAGTTTCTGGAATTTCCCTGACCGGAAGTTCCGGCTTGCCATCGGAAGTTCCGCTAGGGCATTTTTGCCGCCAAAAGTTCCGGTGGAATTTCCGGGTCTTCTTCCGCTCACGTTCAATAACCTTCTGTTTTGGATGTGCTATTTGACGGAACTTCAGTCAGAATTTCCACCGGAAGTTCCGCTCCCACCGGAAGTTCCGGCCAGGGACCGGAAGTTCCGCTCAGGCCTAGTTGCCGCCGAAAGTTCCGGTTGAATTTCCGGCTCTTGTTCCGCTCACCTTCAGTAACCTTCTGTTTTGGATTTGTCTATTTGATGGAACTTCTGTCGGAACTTCCACCAAAAGTTTCGTCGGCGGAAGTTCCGACCAGAACTCGCTTTTTCAGTTTCTTGCTCCGCAGTTTTTGACCGTTGGCTGTGTGCCACCGGAACTTCCGGCCTCCCACCAGAAGTTCCGGCCAGGAGTCGCGAATGCCCATAACGGGCAGATCTGGGAGCCATTTAAAAGGGGCTCCTCTTCCCCTTCGTGGGTAACAGCTCTTTTCTTGGTTCTTGGCTTTCTCTCTCTCCTCCATTGTTGACCTTGAAGAAGCTTTCCCTCTCCCCTTTCCCTTCCTATGATTCTTGCATCTTTTTGAGGGATTTGAGAGAGGAGATCTAGATCTACAATCCCCCCAAGCTAAATCCCTTCTTTGTGAAGGAATCATTGGGATCTAGATCTTGGAGAGTTTTGTGTTCTCATGTTGTGTTCTTCCTCCCTTATCCCCCCAATAGATTTTGTAGCTTTGTTGGAATTTGGGAGAGAAGGACTTTCCCTTTCATTTGGTGCATATGTTTGAGTTCTCCTCGGAGATTCGGCGAGTTCAAGCTTGTGGGCTTGTTTCTCTTGGGTTCCTTGGAACCCTAGACGGTTGTGTGGTTGGGTTGTTGAACTTTTGTGGTCTTGTTGACCTTTTGTGGTCTTGTAGCCTTTTGTGGCTTTGTTGGCCTTTTGTGGATTTGTTGTTGGGAGCCTCCAATTGAGTTGTGGAGTTAGCCCCAATCTTGTACGGGTTCGGTGACCGCCCTCAAGCGTCCCATAGTGGAGCAAGTGCCCTCCTTTTGTGGTGCGCACTTGGGAGAATAGGGTGAGCCTTTTGTGGCGTCGGTGAGTTGCGTGCTTCCGCATCCGGGGTGAGGCCTTGTGTGGTGTTGGGTGAGCATCGAGCCACCACACCTCGAGGTGAGCCATTTGTGGCGTTCAGAGAGCATTGCGCCATTGCACCTCTCCAACAGAGACGTGGCTTGTTTGGAAGTGAACTTCGGGAAACAAATCTTCGCCTCCGCGTCCATCGGTTATCTCTCAACCGAGCCCTTTACTTATGCACTTTACATTGTGATAGCCATCGTGCTTGAAGTATTTATACCTTGCTATCACCTTGTTGGTTGTATTGCTTAGCATAGGTTGTTGGTGCACTTAAGTGAACTTAGTGGCTAGGTTTTGTGCTCAATAAATTAAAAGTTAGTTTTATTCCTCATTTAGTTGAGCCTAAACCGTAATATTTTTAAAAGCCTATTCACCCCCCCTCTAGGCGACTTCCTTTGTACTTTCAGAAGGTGATGATGGTTTGCAGCAAGTAAACAGTAACAGTGGAAGATGTATCAATGGTCAAGATTGGACCGGGGTCCATAGTTCACTAGAGGTGTTCTCCTTAGATAAACAAACATGGCATGCTGGGTAAACAAATTATAGCAGGGCAATTGACATAGCTGAGCAAGGCATAACAACACAATACTAGACATAAAGATCCTATGAGATTCTATTGGGAAATACAACAAGATACATAGACCGACATCCAACTGCATCTATGACTAGAAGTGTGTAAGGTAAACAATCCACTTGCTCCATGAACACGAGACCGTTGTTTTCTCCCTAGTGGCAATAGCACATCTACAATCTTAGAGATTTCTGTCACTTCCCTTGATTAAATAGAGGCATGAACCCACCATCGAGCATAAATACCCCCTCTTGGAGTCACTAGCAACTACTTGGCCAAGATAGATACTAACAATGGAGAGCATGCAAGATCACAAACAACACAGACATGATAGAGTCAATAAGACAAAACCATTAATCAATCTGACATAGTAATCTCAATATCCATCGGATCCCCGCAAACACAACATGCATGATTACAAATAGATGAGATCTTGATCATGAACGGAGCTCACAAGATCTAGACATGAAAGCACAAGGAGGAGATACAACCATCTAGCTACTACATGGACCTGTAGTCCAAGGTGGAACTACTCACGCTTCATACCGGAATCTATCATGATGAAGAAGGAGGCCTATGAAATGATATCCCCTCTGACAGGGTGTTGGGAAGATCTTTAGATCCCCCCCCCTCCGATCTAGGGATGATGGTTGCATGTGCTACAGACGGTTTCGTGGAATATTGATCGGGTGTTTAGGGTTTAGGCATCGGGGGCTTCTTATCGGCAAAGAGGCGAGGCTGGGAGGCGGCCAAGGGGACCACACCCTGCCCAAGGTGGGCCCATGCCTAGGGGGTGCAGCCGCCCTGTGGCGCCCCTCCGTCTCTCCTCTAGACTCTGTGTTCTCCTCGGTGAAATATTGACTTTGGCTTTTGTCCCGTCCAATTCTGAGAATATTTCCTTACTAGCTTTTCTAGAACCAAAAACAGCAGAAAACAGGCAACTAGCACTGTGGCAACTTCTTAATAGGTTAGTACCAGAAAACATATGAAAAGCACCTCAATGTGTGGACAAATCAAAGCAAAGTAGATACTAGACAAGCATGGAACATCAAAAATTATAGATACGTTTCCGACATATCAGAACTCAAAGAGGTTATTGAACCTTCTGTTCATGAAACGACAAGTGGGGCAGCACCAGAAATTTTTCCAGAGTTGACTTCACCGAATGAAGGAACTAATGATAAAGATCATGAAACTCTAAAAGAGGACACTACCGAACCTCGTAGGTCAAGCAAGAAATGTGCAGCCCGTGAACTATATGGAAATCCTGTCATGAATTTCATGGTTGATGGAAATGATGATCCTGTGACGTATAAAGAAACGATGATGAGCCCGGATTCCAATAAATGGCTAGAATCCATGCAATCCGAGATGGAATCCATGTACGAAAAGCAGGTTTGGACCTTGGTGGACTTACCTCACGACCGAAAGGCCGTTGAGAATAAATGGATTTCCAAGAAGAAAACTGATGCTGATGGTAACATGACCATCTATAAAGCTCGACTTGATGCAAAGGGGTTTACAAATTCAAGGAGTTGACTACGATGATACATTCTATCTCGTAGATATGCTAAAGTCGGTTAGGATTATGTTAGCAATTGCTGCATTTTTTGATTATGAAATTTGGCAGATGGATGTCAAAATCATGTTCCTCAATGGTAATATTGAAGAATAGTTGTATATGGTACAACCAAAGGGTTTTATCGATCCTAAGGATGCTATCAAGGTATGCAAACTTCAGCGATACATCTATGGACTAAAGCAAGCATCCCGGAGTTGGAATCTATGCTTTTATGAGGTGATCAAAGGGTTTGGATTTGTCCAAACTTACGAAGAAGCTTGTATTTACAAGAAAGTGAGTCGGAGCTCTGTGGCATTTCTAATATTTTACGTGGATGAAATATTATTGATTGGAAATGATATACATCTTTTAAATAAGGTTAAAAGTTATCTAAACAACAAAAATTTTATGAAGGACCTTGGTGAAGCATCATACATATTGGGCATCAAGATCTATAGAGATAGATCAAGATGTCTAATTGGGCTATCACAAAGTGCATACCTTGATAAGATTTTAAATAAGTTTAAAATGGACGGAAGTAAGAAAGGATTCTTACCTATGTTACAAGGCAAGACATTGAGTAAGACTCAAAGTCTGGCTACAACAGAAGAAAGAGAGATAATGGATAATATCCTCTATGCCTCAGCCATAGGCTCTATAATGTATGACATGCTATGTACAAGACCGGATGTGGCACATGCTATTAGTTTGACTAGGAGGTACCAATATGATCCAGGTTTGGAACATTGGATAGCGGTCAAAAATATCTATAAGTACTTAAGAAGGACTAAGCATATGTTTCTCATGTACGGAGGTGAAGAAGATTGTAACGCCCTCAGAATCGTCCCTATGCAAGTTTCAGCGCTTCCCGCCAAACCCGCATAGAAACGATTCGAAGGTGCCCACCAGGAACTTGCGTGCGGGTGGAAAACGAAGTAATATCATTACACAATAGTCCACGACGGAACCCACAGAACATATATATACAACAGCGACTCAAAGAGTCAAGAATACAGATATACAATACAAAGATCCAAATCACCTTGAAAATGATACCGCGTCCGACTACGGACAAGATGCAAATGGGGCTAAGAGCCCTGAAGAATAACCATTGGCGTCCATAACCCTGCCCAGGCCAAGCCGGAAGGGTAACCCTGCTAACGACGTCGATCTCAAAACCTGCTTAAACAAAAGGGGTGCCGAAAAAGGGCAAAGGAAAAAGAGAGCGGTCGATCTTGAGGCCAGTACACGGCGAGACTAGAATTCGGCGGTCCTCGCCTACATAGGTATGGTGGACTGAAGCGGAAGCGGCAGCTTGCACTAAACAACCTATAGAGACTCGATATAACTGGCGGCTATCAGAGAGGGGTAAGAAAGACCTATTCGGAACCAACCTGATACTACCACCAAACATACCCATCCTGGTATTTCCCCCTCGAGACCAAACGAGGAAGTCAACCGAGGGACTCACACCGTTGGCAGTTTTATTTATTTAGTTATCGTTGCAGCAATTACTAGTCAGGTATAGATAATCATCCGGATATAATAAGCAGTGGGCAATTTTAGTTAACCATTCCGTTGTAGTTGCAACACTTACTAGTCAGATACAATTAGCATGAGATATCCCAAAACCCAGCAGTTGTTGGTACTTTTATTTAGCCATTCTGTTGTAGTGGAGCTGATTACTAGTCATATCGGATACAAGTCAAATTATAGCGGTAAAATTTAGTTATGGTTGTCTATGATCAAGAAATGTGCTCCAAGTCGTCCATAACCGCGGACACGGCTTCTCGAAAATATTTAACCCTGCAGGGGTGCACCAAAGTTCCCACACGCACCTACACCCTTGTTGTCGGATCAGGTAGGTACAAGATCACAAAACATACACCCAACGGTATGTCGACGGGGTTTCGGACATGACGTTTCCCAGACCCAAAGCAAGCACGGGGGGCCACCCCACTAAGCTACCCGCAACGAAGTCGGCCGGTCTCCGAGACGGACTCAGGGTTTGTGGAGACAGCTGTAAACGACTGGGAACCCGAAACTCTCGGGCTTGTCGATACAGCGAAAACGTGTCACGATCATCCTAAAAGCAGTGCTCCTCGCAATCGTAAATAAAGCAATAAAGCATGGCATAAGTACAGGATAGTAATAAAGCCCCAAACTACTTTGTGGCCCCCAAGATGCAGACTTGGAATCAGGTACTAAATCGATGGGGGTGCCCATACACCCCACCTGTGGTTAGCGCGCTCGATCTCGGAACAGGTGTCAAGAACTCGGGGTCCTACGGGACACAAGTGGACGGTTAACAACCAAATAACATCTATTGCCCACCTGTGCCTCTGCATTTTCCTACTTTCAAATTTTAGTTATTAAACAATAATTAAAGTTATAACCATCTTCAACATTAAACATGCGGCAACACTCCAACAACTGTGGTACTTCACGACACGCAACAGCACTTGAGCAAGCGACTACGACGCGCAAGTCCAACTATCTACCAATCAACAGGTAGTAGGATGTGTCCAAGGCAATATAAGGCTGCAAGGGATATCACGGGTATGGAAACTAGAGCATCGCAACACAGATAGCAATAGATCAACAGGAGGGAATAAATACTATAAATGCAAAATAGGTAGAAGGGGAAGGGATGCTTGCCTGAAAACATTGCTGAAGGGTTCATCCGAAGATCGGGTCGACACTCGCATCAACTCATCGGCCTAATCTTCTAAGAAGCAAAACACTAGAAGAAACACCGGAGGAACTATTTAATACTACGGTAGAAAATCGGGCATGATGCATGTATGATGTATGACATGGCAAAGGTGCGATGCATTTAGGCCATATTAAGCGGAACCAGGGTCCCGATAATTAATTAGGTGGTTCATGTTGTTTGGCTACCCCGCAATTTAAATGTTGTCTTAACAAGGCAAATTATATCACCGGTTCGATGCACGAATTTAAATGGGTCCAATATTAGACTAGATTTGTCCGCATATGGAGCCCATATTTAATTATGAGGTGAATTGGCAAAATGCCCCAAACCCACATGATATGCATGCGAGATGAACAATTAATATGCAACAAGTTTTATATAAAGCATTTATAAAATAGGGGCTCGGGAAAAGGTGCACACTTTAGGGTTCGACGATCTTGGTTCCGGGGGTTCGGGGTTGGGTCTCAGGGTTCGACGGGAGAATGGCTCGACGAGATCGGTCTAGGACAACGGAAGTCGATCTTGTCGCATCCGAGAAGAAGGACTTGGTTGGCGTCGGGGGCACATCGGATCCGCCCTGGTCGGTGCCGATCTTGTCGTCACGAAGGTCTTGTCGGGTCGTCGTATCGGGTCGGTCTTGGCGTTCAGGAAGAAGAACTTGGCGTGCGACGTCGTCGGCATCGGTGCGGGAAGGATGTCTTGTCGTTCCGTGTCGGTGATCTGGGCGTCCGGGTTCTCGGCGAACTTGGCGTCTGGGAAGGGGTACTTGTCACACCGGGGTTCGGTCTCAGCGGTCTTCGGGTCCGTGAAGGAGTACTCGCCGGGTCCATGACGAAGATCGACCTTCGGGTTTAGGGGTCTTGTGCAACTTGTCGGGGTAGAACTTGGCGTCATTCTAACCTTAGAGGATCTTGGCGACATCGCGATGGGGCTGCCACAGTAGATGCTTCAGAGGAACGGTCCATCACACGCGGGACAAAGAACAGTGCTTGGCCGTGGAACACAGACTACACCATACTACAGGATGTCCTGTGGCCTCCACCCGGGTCACAGGTGTAGCACAAAGCTTCCTAGGATGCTGGCTACGCCTGCAGCAGCAGGAGGCTACAAGGCGTGGGGAGGCGAGCCTGTAGAGGAAAAGGTGGTGGTCGCTGGCGGCACTCAGGAGGAGGCCGGCGACGGGCGGCCAGAGAGGCGAGGTGGGGAGGACGCTGCGGGCAGGGGACCAGAGGAGGGCAGGCGGACACGGCGAGACGGGCGGGAACTCCGGTAGCGGCAGCGAAGGACAAAGGCGAGGCCGCTGGCCCGCTGCACGCAAAGGCGGACAGGACCAGCGACGGGAGGCGCTGACGGGCCTGTGACGGGCGCAACAGAGAGGGCGGCGGCCTTCGGCGAAGACGCAGACGGCGGTGGGTCGAGCAACTGCAGCGGTGCGACTGGTGACAGAAGCCGGGACGCGCGCCGGGCAGCGGCGACGGGCGGGAGAGACAAAGGCGGGAGGGCGCTGGTGAGGTCGCGGACGAAGACGCACGGAGCCTGCGGGAGCGAGCTGAGCAGAGGAGGGTGAGGTGGAGGGCGCTCGCGGTGGCGCCGGTCTGGATGGGGGAGGAGTTCCTGTGGAGGGAGACGGCGAGGACGGGCCGGCGGTTCAGGAAGGAGGCGACCGGAGGGGCGGTGGCCGGACATGGGGGATCCAAGCGACGGGGTCGCGGGGGCGGACGAGGAGGTGGCCGCGAGAGGCGCAGGTGGCCGGCGGGGCCTTGCGGTGACGACAGGACGAGGTCCAGACGGCCAGAGCTCCTGGCATCAGGGAGCCGCGGAGGGAGGGGCGCAGGCGGCGGCCGGATGTGGCGGAGAGGAAGGTGCGCGGCGGTGGCCAGCTCTGGCAGGGGCGCGAGCGAGCATGGCCACTGGCGCTCAGATGCGAGAGGAGGGGAGCGCGGCCGGACGCGGACGAGGGAGGCCAGCGCAGGAGAAGCCCGGGGGCGCAGGATCCGCTGGCGGCGGTGCTACAGGGAGGATGCGAGGGAGGCCGAGCATGGCTCGGGGAGGGTGGAGGCAGGGGCGATGGGCCCGTGCGGGAGCGTGCTGAGCGGGTGGACCGGGTGGTGGGGCCACGCGGGGGCGCGAGTGGTTGGGGGAGGTTGGGTCGGGAGCGGTGCGTGGTGTGTGTGCTGTGGGGCGGATCCGGTGTGGGGGTTGGGTGGAGGGTGACCAGGTGGTGGGGCGGGAGAAGTGGGGCCAGGGGCTGAGGTGGCGACCCAGGATTGGCCAGGGGTGTGGGCTGGTGAGGTGGAGGGAGGGGATTGGCCAGGGTGATGTGGAGGGGGGCTGGGTAGACTAGGGTGGGGTAGGTTAGGGATTAGACTAGGTTTTAGTTTAGGGCTTGGAGGTGGCCGGCCTGGCTTTCGGGCCTGGCAGGCTGCCTCCTAAAAATAAAATAAAAGTTTTATCATTTAAAACGGGGCATTTGAAATCCGTTGATAGACGAAACAAAATAATCCGGAGACCCGGGTTTTAATTTTAATTTGAATTAAAGACGGGGCATTTAGAAAACAAAACCAGGCTTTTCAAAAATAGTTTTGAACAAACACAGGCAAGATGACATGACGATGCTAAAATGCAAGGTGGCATGATGACATGAGCATGTGGTCATGATGATGCAATGCACAAAAACAACGCGATTTTCTAGTAGTTGTTTTTGCGGGGCTCCACAATTTGACACCACTAACA
This sequence comes from Avena longiglumis, assembly GCA_030063025.1. Taxonomy (NCBI): domain Eukaryota; kingdom Viridiplantae; phylum Streptophyta; class Magnoliopsida; order Poales; family Poaceae; genus Avena; species Avena longiglumis. The sequence continues at coordinate 517,994,766 of CP125974.1, read as the reverse complement.
ATGGATCTCGCCCTCGAGATCCGCCTCATGGTACCGGGAAGAAGGGCGGCGATCTGAATCTTCTCGCATCGTGTAGATCCTCGCGACACCACTAACAAGAGGTCGTTGTCCGTGATCGTCGAGAGAACACTCCGGGAACAAAAGGTCGAAGGTAGAGGTATCAACAAATAAAGCCACCTCTAGCTTCGATAGAAAGAGAGAACCGATGCATTCTCATCCACTTCAATGTACCAAAGCGAATAGAAGGGGTAGTCGGCATGGGGGCCAATCCATCACGCACCCAAACTATTACTCCGCACAATCAGTAGAAAAGCGTGCAACCATTCTCGGAATCAGACTGAAGATCTCGACAATCGAGGTTCAGAAACAAAGGAGTGATGCAGACTCTGCATCGGATCTGGCGTAGATGATGTCGTCGCGTCGGAAAACACCGGAAGGCACGAGAAGGAACAAAGAGAAGTCCACCAGACGAAGGGTTCCTCGGATAGCATGAAGACCAGATGTAGCAACACCGTTACCAAAGGAGGAAGCGAAACCCTGAAGGTACGATGGAACCCAACCACGAGAAATCCTGGACTCGAAGAGAGAGAAGAGAGCGGATTCAAAACACGCAGAGGTGAGAGGAGAGCAGCAGAGGGGTAAGGAGTAAAATCAGACCTAATCAGAACTATCCAACCGATTTTTCAAAAATAGTTTTGACACTCTACTTCGGCCGTTAGCTAGGTTATCCTACAGGCTGGACTTGTGGGGTATCGCAATCATGAGCTCGATACCACTCAGTAACACCCTCGAATCGGCCCTATGCAAGTTTCAAGGCTTCGCCAAACCCGCATAGAAACGATTGAAGGTGCCCACTAGGCACTTGCGTGCGGGTGGAAAGCAGTAACATCATTACACAATAGTCCACGGAACCCACGAACATATATATACAACAATGACTCAAAGAGTCAAGAATACGATATACAATACAAAGATCCAAATCACCTTGAAAATGATACAGCGTCCGACTACGGACAAGATGCAAATGGGGCTAAGAGCCTGAAGAATAACCATTGGCGTCCATAACCCCTGCCAAGCCGGAAGGGTAACCCTAACGACGTCGATCTCAAAACCTGCTTAAACAAAGGGTGCGAAAAAGGGCAAAGGAAAGAGAGAGCGGTCAAGATCGAGGCCAAGATTACAGCGAGGCTAGAATTCGGCGGTCCTCGCCTACATAGGTATGGTGGACTGAAGCGGCAGCGCAGCATGCACTAAACAACCTATAGAGACTCGATATAACTGGCGGCTATCAGAGAGGGGTAAGAAAGACCTATTCGGAACCAACCTGTTACTACCACCAAACATACCCATCCTGGTATTTCCCCCTCGAGACCAAACGAGGAAGTCAACCGAGGGAATCACACCGTTGGCAGTTTTATTTATTTAGTTATCGTTGCAGCAATTACTAGTCAGGTATAGATAATCATCCTGATATAATAAGCAGTGGGCAATTTTAGTTAACCATTCCGTTGTAGTTGCAACACTTACTAGTCAGATACAATTAGCATGAGATATCCCAAAACCCAGCAGTTGTTGGTACTTTTATTTAGCCATTCTGTTGTAGTGGAGCTGATTACTAGTCATATCGGATACAAGTCAAATTATAGCGGTAAACTTTAGTTATGGTTGTCTATGATCAAGAACTGTGCTCCAAGTCGTCCATAACCGCGGACACGGCTTCTCGAAAATATTTAACCCTGCAGGGGTGCACCAAAGTTCCCACACGCACCTACACCCTTGTTGTCGGATCAGGTAGGTACAAGATCACAAAACATACACCCAACGATATGTCGACGGGGTTTCGGACATGACGCGTTTCCTGGACCCAAAGCAAGCGGGGCCACCCCACTAAGCTACCCCAAGAAGTCGGCCGGTCTCGAGACGGACTCGGGTTTGTGGAGACAGGTACGATCGGGAACCCGAAACTCTCGGGCTTGTCGATGAAAACGTGTCACGATCCTAACAGAGACAGGTGCTCCTCGCACAATCGTAAATAAAGCAGTAAAGCATGGCATAAGTACAGGATAGTAATAAAGCCCCAAACTACTTTGTGGCCCCCAGTACAGTACTTGGAATCAGGTACTAAATCGATGGGGGTGCCCATACACCCCACCTGTGGTTAGCGCGCTCGATCTCGGAACAGGTGTCACGAACTCGGGGTCCTACGGGACACAAGTGGACGGTTAACAACCAAATAACATCTATTGCCCACCTGTGCCTCTGCATTTTCCTACTTTCAAATTTTAGTTATTAAACAATAATTAAAGTTATAACCATCTTCAACATTAAACATGCGGCAACACTCCAACAACTGTGGTACTTGACGACACACAACAGCACTTGAGCAAGCGACTACGACGCGCAAGTCCAACTATCTACCAATCAACAGGTAGTAGGATGTGTCCAAGGCAATATAAGGCTGCAAGGGATATCACGGGTACAGAAACTAGAGCATCACAACACAGATAACAATAGATCAAAAGGAGGGAATAAATACTATAAATGCAAAATAGGTAGAAGGGGAAGGGATGCTCGCCTGAAAACATTGCTGAAGGGTTCATCCGAAGATTGGGTCGATACTCGCATCAACTCATCGGCCTAATCCACGAAGAAGCAAAACATTAGAAGAAACACCGGAGGGACTATTTAATACTACGGTAGAAAATCGGGCATGATGCATGTATGATGTATGACATGGCAAAGGTGCGATGCATTTAGGCCATATTAAGCGGAACCAGGGTCCCGATAATTAATTAGGTGGTTCATGTTGTTTAGCTACCCCGTAATTTAAATGTTGTCTTAACAAGGCAAATTATATCACCGGTTCGATGCACAAATTTAAATGGGGCCAATATTAGACTAGATTTGTCCGCATATGGAGCCCATATTTAATTATGAGGTGAATTGGCAAAATGCCCCAAACCCACATGATATGCATGCGAGATGAACAATTAATATGCAACAAGTTTTATATAAAGCATTTATAAAATAGGGGCTCGGGAAAAGGTGCACACTTTAGGGTTCGACGATCTTGGTTCCGGGGGTTCGGGGTTGGGTCTCAGGGTTCGACGGGAGAATGGCTCGACGAGATCGGTCTCGGACAACGGAAGTCGATCTTGTCGCATCCGAGAAGAAGGACTTGGTTGGCATCGGGGGCACATCGGATCCGCCCTGGTCGGTGCCGATCTTGTCGTCACGAAGGTCTTGTCGGGTCGTCGTATCGGGTCGGTCTTGGCGTTCGGGAAGAAGAACTTGGCGTGCGACGTCATCGGCATCGGTGCGGGAAGGAGGTCTTGTCGTTCCGTGTCGGTGATCTGGGCGTCCGGGTTCTCGGCGAACTTGGCATCCGGGAAGGGGTACTTGTCACACCGGGGTTCGGTCTCAGCGGTCTTCGGGTCCGTGAAGGAGTACTCGCCGGGTCCATGACGAAGATCGACCTTCGGGTTTAGGGGTCTTGTGCAACTTGTCGGGGTAGAACATGGCGTCATTCTAACCTTAGAGGATCTTGGCAACATCGCGATGGGGCTGCCACAGTAGATGCTTCAGAGGAACGGTCCATCACACGCGGGACAAAGAACAGTGCTTGGCCGTGGAACACAGACTACCTGCATACTACAGGGATGTCCCTATGGCCTCCACCCGCGGGTCACAGGGGTGTTTCACAAAGCTTCCTAGGATGCTGGCCACGCTGGTTGCACGGCAGGGAGCTCGCAAGGCGTGGGGAGGCGAGCCTGCAGAGGAAAAGGTGGTGGTTGCTGGCGGCACTCAGGAGGAGGCCGGCGACGGGCGGCCAGAGAGGCGAGGTGGGGACCAGGCGGAACGGGGCAGGGGACCAGGCGGAACGGGGCGCCGGACACGGCCGAGACAGAGGCAGGAACTCCGGTAGCAGCGCGCAGAGGACAAGGGCGAGGCTGCTGGCCAGCGGCTGCTGCACGGCCAAAGGCGGCGGGACCAGGCGCGGGAGGCGCCGAGCCTGGCCGGGCGCAGACAGAGAGGAGGCCGCCGAGGCGAAGAAGCAGACGAGGCAGTCGGCGAACTTCAGGCGTCTGTGGCGACTGGTGACAGAAGCCGGGGCCGCGACTGGCGGGCCCGGCAATGAGGGAGACAGCGGCGGGGCGCTGGTGGTCGCGTCACGATGACGCACTGAGCCAGCGGAGCGAGCAGAGGAGGGTGAGGTGGAGGCGCGCGGTGGCGCCCGATGCAGATGGGGAGGAGTTCCTGTGGAGGGAGACGGCAAGGACGAGCCGGCGGTTCAGGAAGGAGACGACCGGAGGGGCGGTGGCCGGACATGGGGGAGCCGAGCGACGGGGTCGCGGGGGCGGACGAGGAGGTGGCCGCGGGAGGTGCAGGTGGCCGGCGGGGCCTTGCGGTGACGACAGGACGAGGTCCAGACGGCCAGAGCTCCTGGCATCAGGGAGCCACGGAGGGAGGGGCGCAGGCGGCGGCCGGATGTGGCGGAGAGGAAGGTCTTGGCGTGGCGGCTCTGGCAGGGCGCGAAGCATGGCTGGCGCTCGATCTGGAGGAGGGAGCGGCCGACGGACGAGGGAGGCCAGCGCAGGAGAAGCCCGGGGGCGCAGGATCCGGCCAGCGGTGCTCTGAGGAGGATGCGAGGCCGAGCATGGCTCGGGGAGGGTGGAGGCAGGGGCGATGGGCGTCTTGAGCGTCTTGTGGTGGACCGGGTGGTGGGGGCCCTGGGCGAGTGGTTGGGGGAGGTTGGGTCGGGAGCGGTGCGTGGTGTGTGTGCTGTGGGGCGGATCCGGTGTGGGGGTTGGGTGGAGGGTGACCAGGTGGTAGGGCGGGAGAAGTGGGGCCAGGGGCTGAGGTGGCGACCCAGGATTGGCCAGGGGTGTGGGCTGGTGAGGTGGAGGGAGGGGATTGGCCAGGGTGATGTGGAGGGGGGCTGGGTAGACTAGGGTGGGGTAGGTTAGGGATTAGACTAGGTTTTAGTTTAGGGCTTGGAGGTGGCCGGCCGGGCTTTCGGGCCTGGCAGGCTGCCTCCTAAAAATAAAATAAAAGTTTTATCATTTAAAACGGGGCATTTGAAATCCGTTGATAGACGAAACAAAATAATCCGGAGACGCGGGTTTTAATTTTAATTTGAATTAAAGACGGGGCATTTAGAAAACAAAACCAGGCTTTTCAAAAATAGTTTTGAACAAACACAGGCAAGATGACATGACGATGCTAAAATGCAAGGTGGCATGATGACATGAGCATGTGGTCATGATGATGCAATGCACAAAAACAACGCGATTTTCTAGTAGTGGTTTTTGCGGGGCGCCACAAAGATCTCATCGCTAAGTGTTATGTTGATGCTAGCTTCGACACCGATCCTGATGACTCTAAGTCTCAATCCGGGTACGTGTTTCTCAACAAATGTGATTATATATGACGCTCATTCTGTGATGATTCAGCAAAAAAACATCAGAGATTTATCCAAATTGTGACGTTTTTTTCATAAAACATGATGTATGTTTACTGAATCATCACTGAATGTGCATCACAGATAATCACATTTGTTGTAGTGGGAGTAGCAGTTAGTTGGAGGATCTCCAAACAAACTGTGGTGGCGGGATCAACAACGAAGGTGAAATATGTTGTTGCTTCGGAAGCAGCACAGGAAGTAGTTTGGATGAAGGAGTTCATAACGGAACTGGGTGTGGTTCCTAGCGCATTGGACTCAATGGTGATCTATTGTGACAAAAAAGGAGACATATCCAATTCCAAGGAACCAAGTGAAGGGAATATGCCCTGAGAGGCAATAATAAAGTGTTTACTATGTGTATTCCAAGTATATGATAGATGTTTATTTTGCATGCTATAATTATATTAATACGGAAAAATTAATACATGTGTGTTTAATAAACAAACAGAAAGTTCCTAGTTATGCCTCTCTCATAAACTAGCTCGTTGATTAACAAGATGATCAAGGTTTCCTGATCATGGACATTGGATGTTGTTAATAACGGGATCACAACATTAGTGTAATGGTATGATGAACATTCATCCGAAGTATAGCATTACGATCAAATTCATTGAGTTTATATTGCTATAACAAACTTACAAAGTGATCCTAATCCTTAGACCATGAGATCATGTCAGTCACTAACACCGGAAGAGTTTCTTGATAACATCAAACGTCACACCGTAACAGGGTGATTATAAAGATGGATTCAGAACTAATAAAGTGTTATGTTGAGGCTCATGGATCGAGATTGGAATTTTTTCATCCTGATGACGGATAGATATACTCTGGGCCCTCTCGGTGATATCACATTGATTAGCTTGCAAGCAAGTGATTTGATCACTAGAATGTTATATCACGGGAATGAGAAAAGAGTGCATGTCAGTAACGAGATCAAACTAGGTATGGAGATACCAATGATCAAATCTCAGACATGTAATATATCGTGAAACAAAGGGATTAAGATACTAGCGTAAAAGGTTCCGACGATCACAAGAAAGTCATCGTTGAATGTGTGGGAGTCGGTATGGGTCTCCAGATCCCGCTTTTGATTATTGATCCGAGAGGGATCTCGATCATGTCCGCATTATTAAGAGACACCGACATCCAATTGGAGCAAAAGTTTCATGCCGAAAGAATGAACAACCGCATGAATTTATTTCACTAGATACCGAAACAGGTTTTCATGTGAAATTGCATAAAGTGGTTATGAATGTGAAATAGAATTCTAGCAAGGGGTTATTTGTGAATGTTTGTCATTAAAGTAATTGACAAAATTCTGAATAAAATAAAAGAGTTTTATTTAATGAGAGTTTGCATTAAATTTGGTGGAAATTTAATGGCATGTTTGAGTGGGATTTTGAGTGGAGGGATATGAATGGATTTTTGTGAGTGGAGTGTCCACCCACATGAATGAAGAAGGGGAGGGGGCAGCCCCCATGGCCGGTGGCCACCCCCTTGGGTGCCCCCCTCCTCCTATAAAAGGCACCCCTCTCCTCACTTCTCACTCACACCTCCTCGTGAAGGATCTCTCTCCCCCTCTAGAATTTATCCCGCATGGTCTCGGACTAGCGAGATACATGTTCCCGGTGGCTATTCGGCAAGAAAGAGTTGTGCTTCCGCTGCATCGCTGGAGCGAGGAGGCGGAGGTTGCTCGGTGCCTCGAACGTGTGTGCGAGCACGGATGCGGTGCTGATTTGCGGCGCTAGGACTTCCTCTCGATCTTGAGATCGGCAAGAGATCGTCTATAGCAACCACGAGTTGAACTCGTTAAGCTTTGTCGTTCTTCAAGGGTATGTTCTCTACGGATATACATCCGCCCGTTGTTTGTATCTAATAGATAGATCTTGGTACATAGTTCACATCGTAGGAAAATTTTTGTTTTCTATGCTGCGAACCCTACACCAAGGTCTCATAAGAATTCCAAGCATATCAAGCACCGATTTCACTCCATCTATGAGCATGTCAGGGATAGAGATATAAAGATTTGTAAAGTTCACATGAATCTGAATGTGGCAGATCCGTTGACTAAAACTCTTCCTAGACCAAAACATGATCAACACCAGAACTCCATGGGTGTTAGATTTATCACTATGTAAACTAGATTATTGTCTCTACTGCAAGTGGGAGACTAAAGAGAATATGCCCAAGAGGCAATAATAAAGTTGTTATTATCGTATTCCAAGTATATGATAGATGTCTATTTTATATGCTATAATTATATTAAAAGGAAACATTAATACATTTGTGTTTAATAAACAAATAAAGTGTTCTTAGTTATGCCTCTCATATAAACTAGCTAGTTAATAACAAGGTCACAGCATTGGTGGAATGATGTGATGAACATTCATCTAAAGTATAGTAATACGATCAAAGTCATTATGTTTAAATTGCTATAATATCATTACAAAGTAACTTTAGTCCTTATACCATGAGATCATGTCAATCACTAACACAGGAAGAGTAGCTTGATAACATCAAACGTCACACCGTAATAGGGTGACTATAAAGGTGGGTTCAGATACTCCGATATTGTTATATAGAGGCTCATGGATCAAGAGTGGGATTTTTCCATCTAAATGACGAAGAGATATACTCTGGACCCTCTTGGTGATATCACATTGATATAGCTTGCAACCAAGTGATGGGATCACTAGAATGTTATATCACGGGAACAAGAAAAGAGTACATGTAGATAACGATCAAACTAGGTATGGGGATAACGATGATCGAATCTCTGACATGTAAAATATCATGAGACACAAGGATTTAGTTATAGCATTAAGGTTCACACGATCACAAGAAGTCATCGTTGAATGTGTGGGATTCAGTATGGATCTTCAGGTCCCGCAGCTGATTATTGATCGGAGAGGATTCTCGATCATGTCTACATTATTCGCGAACCATTGGGTGACACACTTAAGGGATACCGACACCATTTGGAACAAATGACATGCCAGAGAAAGAATATCAAAGCGTTGGAATTATTTCAATAGATACCGAAATTGTTTTGGGTGAAATTGCTGAAATTGGTTCTGCATGTGAAATTGAAATGTAGTAAGGGGTTTTATGTGAACTAGGTGATTCCCCGCGCGATTGCTGCAGAAATATATGCTCTAAATAAAAGAAAATTTCAAAAAATATCGTCAAAAATATGTGTCGTAATGTTAATAAGGGTGTCACAAAATTCTCTCTTGTTTTTGCTGTTATCCCTAATCCTAATAAGGTACAGCGAACTTGCTTTATGAATTTTCTAATAAAAAGATGCTACTTCACTTACACTTACTATTTTGAATAATTTTGTTTGAATTAAATATAAGCAGCTATATGCTAGTGACTTAGACATTCAGACAAAAGAAATATACCGGTGATGGCCAAGGAATAAGGGCATTAATTCCTAACAATACATGGCTGAAAGATTGTAATATGACATTAAGAGGGAAATAAGATGACGATGCGCCAAGTTAAGTGCCTTAGGTCAATTCAACCTCCAAAATATGAAAAGATAACATGCTGCCAAGCCAATGTTATCTTTGAGGAGTGGAATCGATTCATTACACTAATGCACCCATATAAATCTTAGATAAATAAGTATGGCTTCAAGGCCTGAGAGAGTGGAGGATTATGAAAAGAAAATATTAGTTACCTTGATAGTTTTTACATTATATTATATTGTGTGATTGACAACAAATAATGAAATCAGAATGTTCAAGTTTTCATTGCTAATCTATGTCTGGCACATGAAAGGCTAATCAAATTATCCTAAAATATCTGCATGTCTAGCTGCTTCAGTTGGACCAACATATATAACCACGAAACATGGCAACGCCCACACTAAAAATAAGAGAACATGCCTCATGTATATCTAGATATATTCAGTCGAACCAATATGTCCGCATCTCTCACCTCTTAGATTGATATAATATGCATCCAATTATGTATGCACTAATTCTTTGTTTAGGATAAAGCGATCAAAAGTATTTTTTCTGCTTATACAGTGAAGTGAAGGCCATGTAGAGTAAAAGTGTGGTACTGTACATGCAATATAATGATTCGGCGGGGATACCCATGGTGGCAAAGGCTAAATCCAAGCAACTGAACGAAGGAATTAATGTGAAGATCCATTGTGGGTCCCCACCAAATTGATGCAATCCTGAAATTAAACATTGGTGAAGCGGAACAAATTATCAACACACACACACACACACACACAGAGAACCCCGTCCAAAGCAGCAAACCCAATAGTGCTCTGTCGGCGGGCCAGGCATTTGGAAGACACCATCACGAAGGACTCGTGAAGTAGCTGCTTGATTTTTCAGACGCAATTTCTCAGACGCCCCATCTTTGTTGGATCCGGTCCAACGCCTTCTGATTAGTCGCATACTCGCATGGCCATCCTCCCTCCAAAGCAGAACATGAGAATTGACACAGCCAAACTTCTTGTCCTTTTATTTCAGAAAGAAGGCCAGCAGCCCAGCTTCTATACTGAAGTAGAATATGAAAACAGGAATACATATCTACACCGGATCATTTGGTATCAGGAAATTACAGGGAGAGCCTACACATCGATCAAGAAAAATGAACTCGCAGAATTTCAAAGCATGGTGCTCCCGAAGTAACCTTTCGAGTTGACATATGGACAAGAAGCCGTTTTGCCAGTAGAGGTTAATATGGTTTCTTTTAGGTTCGCCAAAAAACGAGTTGTGGGCCAAAGACTACTACAACTTGATGATAGATAATCTTGATCAAGTGGCTGACAAACGAGAAGAGGCTCTCGGAGATATTGAGAGATAGAAGTTACACACTACTAGAAAAATGGTCATTCGTGGCGTACCTGAAAAGGGCATCCGTGGTGCATTAGGAGTGCGCCACGGGCCTCGCGCTATGGCTATCTCCTAGCCGTGGCACACTTCCTGGTGCGCTACGGTTATCTCGAGATAGACGTGGCGCATTACTAGGTGCGCCACGGGTAGGGCTACAGGGTGCGCCACGGATGTGTTTTTCAAAAATAAAAAATAAATAAAAAAATACCTTCGTTTTGAATTGCAAAAGCAATCGGATCCGTGCATCGCCGCCGTCATGTCACCTCGCTGGAGCATGGCCGTGGCCATGACCTACCACCGCAGGGAGGTGCGGGAGGCCGTGGCTGCTCTAGTCCTCGCCGGCGTCGAGGTGGTAGGAAGGGTGTGGTTGGAGAAAGGAAGGTAGGAAGAGAGGGAGGTAGGAAGAGAGGGAGGAAGAGATGGAGGAAGGGAGGTCGGTGAGGAGAAGGATGCCGCTGTCGCCCGTTGTCACTGCGAGGAGGAGGAGAAGGCCACCATCGCGCCGTCGTCGCTGCAAGGAGAGGAGGAGGCCGATGTTGCGCCGCCGCCGCTCCACCGTCACTGCAAGGAGAGGAGGAGGCCGTCGTCGCGCCGTCACTGCAAGGAGAAGGAGAAGGAGAAGGGAGAAGGAGAAGGGGGGGAGGAGAAGGAAAAGGAGAAGGGAGAAGGAAGAAGGAGAAGGGAAAGGAGGAGAAGGAAGAAGGAGAAGGGAGAAGGAAGAAGGAGAAGGGAGAGGAAAAGGGAGAGGGAAAAGGGAGAAGGAAAAGGTAGGAGGACGGGGTGGGGATTTAAATTTTGAATCCCGCCCAACTTACTCGTAGCGCACTAGGTGGTGGTGCGCTACGAGTAAGTTGCCCTCTATTTTTTCTGTAGGAAAAAACGGTCTTTTGACCGTAACTTTTTACTCTTTTCGAATTTTGAAAATCTAAAAAATCGCTAAACGACCAGAGGTTGTTGCCAGCGGTTGCGAAATCTCGTTCTCGTCATTTTGGTACATTATACGATTTTTTTCGACATCACATGCAAAAGTTACAGCCATTTTACCGTGGCATGATTTTTTTTGCAGAAAAAGTGAAAACTCATGTTTGTTAAGAAACTCTAAAAAGACGATAGGGGGGTGGAGTTGGTGCAGGCCACTTAGCCGTAGGGCACTAGGACAGAGTGCCCTACGGCTAAGTTGACCCAACTGCTGCAGCACACATGCCCGTGGCGCACTAGGTCAAGGTGCGCTACGGCTAAGTGACAATCAGCCGTAGCGCACCTTGACCTAGTGCGCTACGTGTATGTGTGTTGTGGCCACATGTGCCCTGACCCACACATAGCCGTGGCGCACCACCCCATGTACGCCACGCTTATGACAATTAGCCGTAGGGCACCTGTGTGCAGTGCGCCACCCTATTTTACCCGTGTGGCACCACTAGCAAGTGCGCCATAAAATATGGATTACCTCATTTATACAAGGTTTACAATAGAAAAGTCCAGCTAAAGGATTTTCGGATCGGCGACTTAGTCTGGAAAGTTATATCGTCAGTTGGTTCTCATAACCGTAGGTTTGATAAATAGTCGCCAAGGTTTTTTTTTTTTGAACAGGAATAGTCGCCAAGGTTGGAAGGTCCTTACCGAGTCACGAGACTGGTGCCGGGTAACTTTTTTATCTAGTGGCAACGATAGAGGGATATCTACTTCCTCGAGCATAAATGGACGTAAATTTCTGTAGATTTTTATGGGAAACTGACTAAACTCGCTATGAGATGGCCGATATCTGTATATCGCCCTCGGACTAAAATATATATATGGTCAATGATCACACCATCGCCCTTAGGAGATTGCACGGTGTCTTTTCTGGCACACAAGCTTTACTAGGAAATATGGGGCATCTTGTAGCGCTCGTTTTGGGCTGATATATAAGAAATACAGTGGCTTGAGCCGGAAAACATAAATCACAGATGGACACATTTTACCGGTTTTTGGGGATCCAGCCCAAAATCACTAGTTGATGGCTGAGATTAGCAAGCATAGAAAAAAGATCCATAACACTATTCAGAAGCTGGACCAAATAGTACACAAATTCAGCATTGGTAGGCCCATTTAATAGAATATTCTAGAAGCTGATGAAGGAAGTGACTTATGCCCAAAAAAGACCATTACTTAGCCGTAAAGAAAGCTCGAAGACCACCGAGGCTACACCAAGACGGAAGGAAACTGATTCTATTAAGGAATTAGTCGAATGCTTGGAGCCCAGATCTAGTATGAAGCCGGTATTAGTTGCCTACTTTAGAGTAGTTTCTCTACTAAAAAATCCACATTGTACTCGTATAATAGTCTTCTAGGCTTGTATGAAAGACCAGCCGCCCCATATAAATTGTGAGGGATGCTAGCAATTGAATTAGAATTAAATAATATATATTTAATATTATTTAATGAAAATAATATTAAATATATTTTTATTTTTTATTTTAGAGGCAGTCCACCAAAATAGGACGCTCCCGGAGGAGGGCCCATTTAGGGGATACCGCCCCATTTGGATAAGGTGGGGTGGGACGCCTAGGGTTTTGGGGGTGCAGCCCACCCTAGGACTCCGCCTGGTCGGCCGCCCCACCTCCTGAGGGCGCACCCTCCCTTCCCCTATATAAGGAGGGGCACATAGGGGGAGGGGAGACACACAAGCCCCAAGCCCTTGAGGCCATTTGCTCCCTCCTCTCTCTCACTCGTTCTCTCTCCCGCTTGTGGCTTTTAGAAGAGTTATGCACGTGGGATTAGACTCCACCACTGCATGCCGTCGTGCTACTATAGTACCCAAATCTAAAAAATCTACTTTCGCAATCTCGACTGGATCAGAGAACTGGGAGTCATTGTTTAGCACCGTATGTGTGTGAGACCATTCATCGTAAACGTTAAACATTTTTGTTGTACAAGGATATATCACTGAAACCTTTCTGTTACAGTATTACTCCTAAATTGGTGTTGGCAGTTTGGCTCACGCTAGTGAGAAATATTATTATTTTATGGCAGAAGACCTACCTGCCACCCACGTCAGCGTATGAGCTCTTCGAAGAAGAGGTACAAGCAGTAAGCGGCGCCACCGAGGAATCTAGCTCCACGACGCTTCTCCTTTGCGGAAGATCGCCGGTGTTGGGCACAGGATCGAGGCTACGCTGGGAGTAGTGGCGGCGCCACAAATAGTATTGTGGCGGGGAGGGGATCAAGGGGGTGACAACAATGGCGACAGGGCGAAGGCGTTGCAGGGGGATGGAGGCATTGCAGGGGGAGGAGGGCCTCGCGGTCTCGCCTAGCCCCATGGCGGCATGGCCCGGCGTTGCAGGGGAGGAGAACGCGGTGGCGGCGGCGGAAGGCCTCGAGGTGGAGCCGCTGCTACGGGCCGGAGCCGCTGCAGGCCGAACCGTGGCCGGATCCGTTGCAGGCGGGGCAACAAGGGGGAGAAGCACGGGGAGGCGGCGGACGGCAGCGAAGGTCCTCGCGGCAGGCGGCAAGAGTTGCAGAGGGACTGGAGGTGCTAGGCGTAAAGGTCGGGCGGGACGGAGCTCGCAGGGCCGGAGGTACATCTCGCTAGGCAGGAGCATCGAGGGAGGAGGGAGAGAAAACTGTTAGATATGTATGACTTCTGAAGTGGTACTTCAAGGTTGATACGTTAGAGATAGAATTCTAGAGATAAGGAGATCGTTTGTATCCTGCCGTGATTGTAGCAAACGATCTCTATCTCTTTCTTATAACTGTCGTTGCAAGGGTTTGTTTCTTGCCATATATAACACGTACACGGCGACTCTAACGAGAACGACCGATTCTACCCAAAACCAATCGTATCTAATATGGTATTAGAGCCCGCTCTTCCATGACACAGCTGCCACCGCTGCTGCAGTTCCTCGATTCAAGCCTGACGCCGCTGCATCCCTTTGCCGCTGCTGCTCTTCCACAATCCAAAAACCAAGCCAAGATCAAACCGTTGCATCCCTTTGCCGCTGCTGCTCTTCCACAACCCAAAAACCAAGCCAAGATCAAACAAACTCAAGACACAATCCCCCTGGTGTCCATGGCGACCTCTGGTTCATCATCGTCGACCATGCTCTCCACCACGCTGGGATCACCACCCTCCCAAAAATTGACTCGGGCCAATTTCCTCTTCTGGAAGACCCTTGTTCTACCCCCCCCCCCTTTGTGGCGCTCAGGTCCTCGGCTTGCTCGATGGTACAAACGCCGCGCCGGTGAAGACCTTGGAGGTTGAAGACGCCAACAAAAAGAAGACCATCATCCCCAACCCTGCCTACACGACATGGTTGTCTCGGGATCAAACGGTGCTCGGATTCCTCATGAACTCCCTATCCCCGGAGATGATCCCCCATGTCGTCGGGATTGACACCGCTGCTGAGGTATGGTCTACCCTCACCGGCATGTTCTCCTCCCACTCTCGTACGAAGATCAATCACCTACGGGGGTCGTTGAACAACACCAAGAAGCTCGACATGTCCGCGGCGCAATTCTTTGCCAAGATGAAGAGCTTTGGCTCTGAACTTGCCGCCGCGGGCAAACCCGTGGAAGAAGATGAGATGGTGGGATACATCCTCAACGGCCTCGACGCCAGCTACAACGACCTCGTCTCCTCCGTCAACGCCAATCCCGGTACTACCCTCGATGACCTCTATAGTTCACTTTGTGCTCACGATCTTCAGCAAGATATGCTAGCAGAATCTGGACAGGGCTCTAGTTTCACCTCCTCCGCCAACCTTGATGCATGGCCTACACGTGACGGCAGCCGCGACTTCTGCCTCGTGGAGACCGTGGTCGATCGCCAGACCATGGCGGTTACCGTGGTGATCGTGGTGGAGGCGAGCGCCGTGATGGTGGAGGCCGCCGTCGTGATGATGGCGCCCGCAATGGAGGCCGCCGTGACGGGCGGCGTGATGATGATGAAGGCCGCCGCGATGGGCGGCGTGATGATGCACGCGATGGTCGTCGCGATGATGGTGGTCGCCGCCGTGATGACGGAAGCCGACATCGCGATGATGGAGGGCGCCGTCGTGGTCGTGCCCCTACCCCCTTCGTCGACGTCACATGTCAAATCTGCAAGATCCACGGTCACCCCGCCAACGAGTGCTGGTGGCGCTATAAGATCGCAATGACTCCGAGGATGATGGTGAGGAGAAGGGTGCCCATGTGGCATCCTATGGCGTCGACACCAACTGGTACCCTGATTCAGGTGCCACTCACCATGTCACCTCAGAGTTGAACAAGCTCACCACTCATGAAAAGTACAATGGGCGTGATCATGTCCACACGGCCAACGGCAACGGTATGCAAATAAGTCATATTGGTCATTCAACGTTATGCACCCCATGTAGTACATTACAACTCAAAAATATTCTTCATGTTCCAAGTGCATCTAAGAATCTTCTATCCGTCCATAAACTTACACTTGATAATAATGTGTTTCTTGAGTTTCACCCATATTTCTTTTTGATCAAGGATCAGGCCACAAGGAGAACTCTGTTTAAGGGACCATGTCATGATGGTCTCTACCCGCTAGTCCCTTCATCTACCGGGTCTTCCAAGCAAGCCTTCATCACAATAAAGTTGTCGTCTTCTACGTGGCATCGCCGTCTAAGACATCCTTCTTCCTTTGTGGTTCAACAAGTACTTAGGAAAAATAATATTTCTTATACTCCTGAAATAAACCCATACATTTGTGATCCTTGTCAACTAGCTAAGAGTCACCAGTTGCCATATCCTGTCTCTACTAGCATATCCACTGTTCCTTTAGAGCAAGTTTTTTCTGATGTATGGGGTCCAGCTCCTGTTTCTGCTGGCAAACATTCATATTATGTGAGTTTTATTGATAATTTCAGTAAATTTACTTGGATCTATTTGCTCAAGAAGCGCTCTGATGTTTATCAAGTTTTCCTTAATTTCCAGCAACTTGTTGAAAGGAAATTTGCTAGGAAAATAATCACTATGCAAACTGATTGGGGAGGTGAATATGAAAAACTCAATAGCTTTTTCCAAAAGATTGGCATCACTCATCACGTCTCATGCCCACATGCTCACCAACAAAATGGCTCTGCTGAACGAAAACATCGTCATATTGTTGAAGTCGGCCTTGCCTTACTTGCTAATTCCTCTATGCCTCTCAAGTTTTGGGATGATGCCTTTCTCACTGCCACTTTTCTTATAAATCTCCTCCCAAGAAAAGTTATAAATCATGACACCCCTGTAGAATGCCTTCTCCATACAAAACCCAAATATGAGTCTCTTAGAGTCTTTGGTTGTGCTTGATGGCCAAACCTCCGACCCTACAATAAAAGAAAGCTTTCTTTCCGTTCTACACGATGCGTGTTCTTGGGCTATAGTCCTCGTCACAAAGGTGTCAAGTGTTTAGAGGTTTCCACAGGTCGTGTTTATATCTCTAGAGATGTTGTTTTTGATGAAAATATTTTCCCCTTTGCTGAGTTGCATCCCAATGCTGGGTCACGTCTTCGAAATGATATACTTCTTTTACCTCAAGATACATCAAATAATGGGGTTGCAACTGTTGATGACTATATGCCTTTACCTATTGTGCCTGTTGTTACTAATGATCATCCAGATGTTGCAGATCACAATGCTTCAGTAGATACTGTTGATGATCAGGAAGAAACTCCAAGAAATTCTACTCGAATTATCGAAGAAACAATGACAAAAACGGTCCCAGGAAGTTCCACCTTGGGCAGAAATCCCGAACAAGATCCAGCTGCCTTGGATCGCACGGAAACTGATCCCGAGGCCGATTCTCCTATACGACAGGACTATGCGCGCCAGCTGGGGACTGCATCCACGCCTCGAGCCGCGAGGTCTCGGTCTCCCTCGCCCACGCATCGATCTCCCTCGCCCGCGCGTCGGTCTCCCTCGCCCGTGGATCGAGGCCGCCCACGTGACCGCATCATGTCCGTGCCGCCCCGGTCTCAGTTCCCGCTCGCACGCATACATGCACAGCTTCAGCCTGGCCCGCGGATTGGCCCGCAGTCGCTGTCGCCCGGCTAGGCCACCTCGCGCCCACGATCACGTCGCCAATCACGGTCTCCTGTTCGACACCTGCAGCGCCCGGACTCCACGTCGCGGTCCCTTGCCCAGTCGCGCGACCCCAGGGCGTTGTCTCCTACTTCATCACCTGACGGCCCCAGGACGCTGTCTCCTGCTTTGTCACCTGACGCCAGGACTACGTCGCCTGATGCTCCTACTTCATCATCCGATGCTGATGGAAATATTGCCAGCAATGGGGGATCTTCGGTGGCTGGCTCTACTACACCACTGCATGTGCCTGTACAGTTGGATCCTCCTCCGCCTCCTGAGCCTCGCACAAGACTTCAAAAAGGTATACGTAATCCTAAGCAATACACTGATGGAACTGTCCGCTATGGTTTGTTCACATCTACAGGGGAACCACAAACACTTTCGGAGGCTCTTGAAGATGGCCGTTGGTGCAAGGCGATGAAGGAAGAATATGATGCATTAATGAAAAATAAAACCTGGCATCTTGTTCCTCCTCATTTTACAAAGAACCTTATTGATTGTAAATGGGTATATCGTGTCAAGAAACATGCAGATGGTACAATTGACAGGTACAAGGCACGCTTGGTAGCAAAATGATTCAAGCAAAGGTATGGAATTGATTATGAAGATACCTTCACATTGTCAAGCGCAACCATCGAATTGTTACAGCGTTGGCTGTTTCCAGAGGCTGGAGTTTGAGGCAGCTAGATGTCAAGAACGCGTTTTTGCATGGCGTTCTGGAAGAGGAGGTTTACATGAAACAACCCCGAGGTTTTGAATCTTCCGCTGTTCCAAATTATATTTGCAAAATTGATAAAGCTCTCTATGGTCTTAAGCAAGATCCTCGTGCATGGTACTCCAGACTTAGCACTGACAGTGGTCATGACTCTGAGGATGCTGACAGTGGTCATGACACTGACTATGTTGCCTCCCGCCGCAAGAGTGCCAAGCCCACTTGGGCCAAAAGGATGGAGGCCAAGCTTAAGAAAATCTTCTGCTTCCAAGTTGACAACCAGAAGTGCATGTATGAGGCGCATGTGTATGCCAAGAAAGCTAGTGCTCGGCAGAAGGACATGATGGCTGCCCAGGGTTTGACCGTCTCCGAGGGGTCCGAGACCAACATCACTCCAGAATAACAATGGATCTCTCAGCACAGCCGTTGGGACGATGATGTCTCTTCCTCGCACCGCGCCCCACCCCCCTACGAGGAGGACTTTGAGGATGATGATGAGGAGGAGGATTGACTGTCGGGACGGTACTCTTGCACTTGTCCCTTTTTGGCATCTTGATGCCAAAGGGGGAGAAGTTGCACTTTAGGCATGGGTGTTGCATGGGAAGTCACAAGCTCGTTCTTATTTTGATCCTTGTATTGCTTGTGAACTTCGATTTCCCTCTATTTATGTGTGAGACTATGTGGTTATGTCATGGTTATGTCGTGGATCCATCTTATGAGACTATGTGGTTTATTTCATTGGATCCATCTTGTGATGATATGCGTTATCTATTGTCTATATGTTTCTCATCACAAGTTATTGTGCAAAGGTATGATTTCAAATGCTAGTATCTATATTTGTGCACCTATGTTGGGTTTGTAAAATAGAGGGGGAGGTTTGTTTCTACACATCTAGGGGGAGCCCCGTCTCTATTTTACAAATCCCATGTGTTTCCTATTAAAATCATCTTGCAAAAGTGTATTGTCATCCAACACCAAAAAGGGGGAGATTGAAAGAGAATTTTTCTATCCCTCTGATTTGATGTTTGATAACAACACACTTATCAGTTTAATCGTGTTCTAAGTGTATCACAGGTTTGATAAGAGTGTGTCACAAATATTGACCTAACCAATTACCCTTGCGAAAAACCAGTGACAACCGGTAGTACCGGAAAAATGTCCGGTACTACCGCTTGGCACCGGTACTACCGGTCCTAGTACCGGTTGGATCCGTGCAAGGTTGATAAGGATGAGTTTTCCTCAATACCACCCGGTACCACGGAGCGGTACTACCGCTCCAACCGGTAGTACCGCTTGAGACAAGCGGTACTACCGCTTGAACACGGTTGTACCGCTCAGTAGTACCGGGCAGTTCTGAGGAAGGACCACCCCTCTCATTCTTGCTCAGTACCAAGCGGTACTTGGGACCGATACTACCGCCCTGACCGGTAGTACCGTGTCATACGACCGGT
This sequence comes from Avena longiglumis, assembly GCA_030063025.1. Classification (NCBI taxonomy): domain Eukaryota; kingdom Viridiplantae; phylum Streptophyta; class Magnoliopsida; order Poales; family Poaceae; genus Avena; species Avena longiglumis. Next base: position 517,975,218 of record CP125974.1, on the reverse strand, counting down.
AGTACCGCTTGGGGGTAGTACTGCAAGGGAATACCGAGCAATACTGAAGCTGGCTCGACCAATTAAGGCATCTTCGGTACCTGGTCTGGTACTCGACCGGTAGTACCGCTTGCAAGCGGTACTACCACTTGAGTACCGGTACTACCGCTGCATTAAAGGCTCCAACGGCCAGATTTCCTGGAGGGGTATAAATACCCCTCCACCTACCTTGGGACAAGTTACCCATTCACATTAAAGTCAAGACCACCATTGGAGCCACCAAATCTTCAAGATCTCCTCAATCCACCACCCAAAGTCTTTGATCTATGGGGAATCGAAGGAGGAGGCCCCGATCTACTACTTCACCAAAAGAGATCTTCATTTCCCCCTCATTCAATTGAGGGCCCCTTTGCTCTAGTGTTTTCTTGGAAACCCTAGTTCTCGTTTTGGTTCTTACAAGCTTGTCTTTGATTGCTTTGACAACTTGCTTGTATTTGGGAGCCTCCGATTAAGTTGTGGATGTGTGCCCCAAACTTGTAAAGGTGTCGGCTTCCACCTTAAAGGTTACCGATATAGTGGAAGGTGAATCGATCCCGTTGGGGTGAGATTCATCGGAGAACAAGGGAGGCCTTTCGTGGCGTTGGTGGTTTGAAACCACCCCCTCTCCAAACGTAGACGTACTTCCCCTCAAAAGGAAGGAACTACGGGAAACAAATCCTTGTGTCTCCGCGTCCACCACTTTGGTTACTTCTATCCTTTACCGCACTTTACTTACTTGTTCTTACTTTGTGTTGTGATAGCTCTTGCATAATTGTCATATAGGTAAATTCACCTTAGTTGCATTATCTAGAGAATTTACCTTATTGTCAAACCTTAATTTGAAAAAGAAGAAAATTTAAAGTAGCACCTATTCAACCCCTCCCCCCCCCCCCTCTAGGTGCCCATACGATCCTTTCAATTGTTGTCTGTGTGGTTATGAGGATGATTTCAGCAGTGGTTGTTGCCTTTTTGTCCAAATACGAAGTTCCTTCCAGATATACATAGTTGAGAATGTTCATGATGATAATCTTTATCTTAGCCTTTTATAATGCTAGTGGTGTATCCGCTAATCCTCGAGAACGCCTTTTCCTGCTACGCGATACTTATTTTCTGTATTCAGTTTTATTTACTTTACTTATTGTTTTCTTATAAAAAAAACCCAAAACACTTTTTTACACATTACTCGTATTTTATCTTGTCACTTAGAACTTTATTTAGCATTTTTAGTTTCAGTATTTATTTAAAAAATTCTTAGACTTCAGACTCCTGCTCCCTGTAGATCGATATCTTTATTTCGAAACTAGCTACAATCGATCTGTGCATTTGCAGTCATCACTATCCTACCCTATACCCTACAGGGTACCCGAGTCTGGGTATGCCTTGCCGTGCGGGTAGCTTCCCGCTGCTCTCAAGTAACAGTCGACCTCATCGGTGCCCTACACGCTGCTCTCGCGCTCGGGCGGCATCCCGCGCTAGCTCTTTTGCCTCAGTAGCCGCTCTCCACGCGAGCTACTTCGCCTCTGCCACACACTCGGCCTGTTGCTTGTCCTCGGCCTCCCGCTCGACGGTGATGAAGTGTTGGCCCTTCTCCTCCTATGCAGTGGTACGGATGGAGGCCGCGATGATGTGGCTTTCGAGGGCGGCGCCGGCGACATCAGTGGTGCGCTCGTCCCGCATCTTATGGAAGGAGACTAAGAGAGCCCCCTGGTCCACAGGTTCCTCGTCATCGGCGTCATCGAGAAAGTCCAGCTCCTCCTCGCCGTCCACGTCCTCGAGGAACTCGAGCTCCTCGGTGACCTCCTCCAGCGGCGGGTTCTTCGCTGACGCCTCCTCCTCAGCGCCCACCCTCGGCGACGAGCTCGGGTAGCGAGCACGGGCGGTGGAGAACAACATTGCCCAGGTGGTAGGCAGGCAACTAGGCATTTTCAAGGGCAGCTAGGATTGGTGTGGTCATTGCTGCCGGCGCAACCTCTATTTGTAGCCCCGGGGAATGGCGGGAATAGCCAAAGCACACAGGAACAACAAAGCGGCGGGCGCGAAAAACTGGCCGCCGCGCGGGCGAGAACGACGTGACGGGCGCTAGGGAGTTAGGGATAGACAAAAGTAAAAAAATATGCAGCCCTTTTTGGGTGCGCGTGCGGATAGGACTGGACAACTTGTCCTGGACGTACTCAAACAGACCGAATCGGACCGTTCGTCGTCAATTTGTGGCCCGCCGCTGGGATGCTCTGAACTAGTGGAAAAGCAGACAAGCCGCTGTAAGTCGATGCAGATGGAGGCGTGGGTACTGGCGTCGGGCGGGAGGCCATGAGTGCGTCGGGAATGGGCAGGGGCTCGATCTGGGGGAAGTGCAAGGTGCATAATTTGTGGTATGTAGATCAGGAGGTACATGTTTAAAGGATCAACAATTTGTTCCAGCGGAAGCAAAACACGATTTAGGTCTTGCAATGGAAATAAGTTTGACGTCGTAGCATCGGTCGGACGGATATGACACACTACAACCGGAGTCAGGACTACCGTAAAAAAAAAAGGACTGCCTGAAACTCGGACTAAAAAGCAATAACATCCATCAATCTTATAGAGCTCCGGGCCAGGGATAGAGAAATCTGCAGCAATCCAGCACCGCACCAAGCTCTAAACTTGATGGGGAAATTTGAAGCTGACAAGAAGATGGGCACAACATTCAGGAGCCGCATTACATAGGGCAAAATTGCAGTCTGATGTCTAAACTGTTGTTTGAAACGAACAAAAGAAATTCAGATGACTAGTGAGCCTTCATATATCGTACTAGCATATACTTCATGAATCGATCATAGCTACTTGGGATGAAACATGAATCAATCATACCATACCTTGGATGAAACAATAGAAATCGATAGTGCATTGGCTACTAAATAGAGGGGAAGAAAGGTGCTTGATCTGCAGGGGATGGGACCACATGTGTTACTTCTCTGCCGGGGTTGGCGCTGCGGCCAAACCTGCTACCTATTGGTTCTCCCTCGTCCTCAATCAACCACAGGAGGTGGCGGAGGCGGAGAAGGCGGCGGTGGGGATCCCGGCGGCCTGCCCTGTCGTCGCCGCTTCTGCGAGGAACGGCGACGCCGCCAGGGAATTCAAAGCACTAAGTAGACGGAAGAGAAGAACGACGAGAACTGGATTCTTGACTCTGGTCACCGGCGTCGGGGTGGCTATGGCGGCGGAGATCGATAGTGCTCGGCAACGAACCGGTACGAGTACCAGAAAAAGCTACGGTACAGTACAGCCGTTATTTATTTATTTTAATTTTATTTTATATAGGTATAGGTTATTATATATTACAGGATACGTACAAGGGATTTGGGTCGGAGCAAGTTTGAGATTGGTGCAAATGATGTGACTTTCACAATCACAGAAGGGGCCTCAGGAGAGGGAACCCAAAAAAAAAGGAACATAGATTGACAGATATACACTACAAATACCACATGGAAGGAGACGTGTCATCAAACGGGCTACGCAAAACGGATGGACTCTACAGTACCTAAGATCGCGGTAAACATAATACTCCCTCCGTTTCAAAATATAAGATGTTTTAGTTTTATAAAAAAATGTATCTAGATTTCTTTTAGTGTGTAGATTCACTCTAAAGCTAAGTGAACCTATATACGTACTAAAACAAGTCTAGATACATTTGCTTCACAAAGCTAAAACATCTTATATTTTAAAACAGAGAAAGTACATGTAACAAGTTTAATATATTCCTTCAAAAGAAACAAGTTTATTTAATAATACTTCCAGCATAACAGTAAGTCTTATTTCACATTTATTATCGATACTTGTTAGCCATTATTTTGGTCACTCAAACATATAATAGTGCCTTGCGCACAGAAAACTAACTGTCCTTTTTCCATGATGTTCACTGCTAGCTGGTGGGCCGGGCGCGCTGAGTTCTTCATCTTCAACTGGTCATTGATGAAAAAGAGCAAAACAAATTAGTAGAGATACATTGCAGACATACAAGGAAGAACCAAAAAGTGTAAGAGATGATAGAGATATACCGGCGTGTAGTGATGTTTTACCATGGCCCCCGCTTCTTCTTCCGACGAGTCTTTTTCGGTGGACCGATGTAGGTCAGATCCTTGAGTGCCTCCGGGCAGTTATCTCCTTCCAGGAGCACTACTAGCATACCAGCAGCATCCTTCTCTGATATACCATAGTGCTTCATAAGAGCTCTCAAGTTAACATACATCGTATCTCCTTCAACATTTGGCCATCCCTCAATCAAGGCACACGACAAGTTGCCCCAGTAGACCAAAAAAGCAACATCCTTCTTAGTAAGGTTGCACCCCCTTGCCCACCCTCCAAGGACGCAATCTCTTATAGCAGTAAATCTCTGCGTCTCTGACACCATGAGCACCAGTACTGTTAGCGCTCCTTTAACCGCAAACTCTTCCCTGGTGGTTGCCAAGGTTCTGACAGCCTCACCCAGTGAGTCTATGCTTAAGGAAACATCTGTCAGATTGTCCCTCTCACCATTTAAATCCTTGTATTTACCTCCCAGAGGCATTTTCTCGGACTCGGGATGCAAAAAAGTACTGTCAAGCTCCCTCCATTTCTGATCGCTGTCACTCCAGTATGCACAGATGTACAAATTGTCGCTTCGCGTCAGTACTGCTGTGGTCCAAATCCCGTTCACAAGGACGCTAACATTCCACTCGGGAGGTTCATTGGCGTCTCCAGTCTGGTGAGGGAGCACCTTCAGGTTCCCGAGCTGGTACACAGACTTTTTCGCTGACTGGAAACCTATCCCTCTGGCAATTAATTCCATGCGGTCATTTGCATTGGCCACATCGTACACCTTGAGATTATATGAAGTAATGTTCAAGTCACTGTCCAGAGAAAACACAAGACACAAAAACATAAGTACGTAGTGTATCATCATCACCATAAAACACACATGCTGTGCATTGTTGTGAAAATAAAGTGGTCCTTACATAAGTACTTTCTCGATGGCAACAATGGATTCTTGTAGGTCCGACGCGCTAGATAGTGCTTGCATCATCAATACCACAAGCACAATCCATAAGCGTGATTTGTCCATGTTAATTAGCGCAGAACCTACAAAAAAAATGCTGATTTAACAACACAGAAATGCACTTTCCAAATTTTTTGAGGAGTCTACGGCGGGCACAAGGCGAACCATTTTCCATTAAAAGAAGCAAGCCAAAGTAATAGTTACATATACCAAAATAAAATAAATAAATAAATAAGAAGGAAAAATACCTAAAAAGCTAGAAGAATCCAATCCGAAAAGAGGAGAAAAGAAAGATCTAGTATACGTGTATAAGGAAGATTAAGAAGCTAATTAGTACTGGTAGCTAAATGGGCGAACAGTGTTGCATGCCCAATCTTGTCTTGGAATAAGAGTTTTTTAATTTGTGACTGATTTGTACACCTATATATGGTACCAAATAAATAGATCATCTGCGAAAGACAATCTGTAGGGGTTCGACCTGTCCTCTGAAGATTTTAGCTAAACGTCAAACCGCAACGCCACAAACCAAAGCGAGACATCAACTACAAAAGCTAGCGCGCTTACAGAACATGAATTATATAGTTAGACTATAAAAAGTAGCAAGATACAAAGGGCGATGTGTACGCGGCCAAGGAGGAAGGCACATGAGTTCTCCTAATAACATACTGTAGCACAGAGGACTCACACATGCAACATCTAGGCCTAGTTTGGTAGCAAAGTTTTTATAAAACTGAAGTATATCAATATACCAATAATATTTTAGTGGCTAACAAAGCAGTATTTCAGTTTTTCACTAAAAGAAAAACGATTGCCGCGGAGCCCAAAATCTCACCTCCTATAGATCTCTTAAATGCACTTTCCAAGTATACTACTCTTTGTTTTTCCAAGAATCATGAATCTAGTGTCATTTCAAAGATAATTTTATTTAGAATCCATATGGAAAAGAATCGACTCATTCGGGTGCTGGATCAAAAGTTACGGTGGTTTGAAGTGGGTGCGTAGAAGTAATAAAGCATAATATGGGATTATGAACGAGGGTGACACGTCGAAGACGTATTTCTCGGGAGGGCTTTCATTTTAGCACGGGAAGCGGACCAGCCGTGAGATTGGAGACAGCCTGAGCTAGACCAAAAGATTTAGTTTGCCAAAAGAGATGGCGGAGGGAAAGGACCGGCGCGGCAGAGAGAGACTTACCTAGCTAGGTCGCCGCCGTTCGATCGACAGAGGACTCGAGACGGCCGATCTCGCCGGAGCCGATCGACAGTCGACGGAGGTGGAACGAAGTCGACGCTTGCGTCGTAGTGATGACCTGAAATTGCAGCGCGTGGAGGCTTAGAGAATAAAAAGATTCCCAGACACTAGGAACTAGTCGAGGACTCACCGTTTGTCCCGCGGCAAATTGTCGGAGCTTTCGCGCGGTGCTCCGACCGGCCCGGGAGAAGAAGACACCAGTGGGGTGTTTGCGGATTATAACCAGCACGGAGGCGACCGCTGGCGGGGCGTGGTGGGGCTACCCTGGTTGCTGCCGGTGCGCGGCGTGGTCCGCGTGCTCAGGGCGAGAGATACGTAGCAAATTAACGGCATGCGCGGCAGGTTGCATTTGCCATGGGCGTGAGCTTTTGAGTCCTAGATGATGGCTGGCGTGGACGTGGTGGCGCGGCACGGCGAAATGAGAGGTGGACGCGACGCATGCATGCGGGGCGGGCTAGCTGTTGCCATGCCATGGCAATTTGCGTCGGTTTAGTTGGTTCATGACCTGCAGCTGCACGTACAATCGAAGCGAGCTACATACAGCAGGTAGAAAATATATACTATGTGTATTGCACGCGGGAGCTCCTTGGTCCAGTCCAGCAGCGGCAGCACGGCCTCCCAGTTCTCCGCCGCCGTCGTCGTTCATCGCGGCGGCCGGATGGGCTCAGGCCAGCCGCTAGCTAGCGCCGGGGTGGGTTACTTAGGTCAGGTCGCAGAAATTAAAGGGCCAACGCTGGGGATACTTTGGGCATCTCCAGCCTGACGCGTCGTTTGGCAGGCGCGCGGGAAGACCGGTCGCCATGACCATGACGCTAGCTGCTTTCAAACGCAGAGCGAGGCATACGTACAGCCTTTAGGTCAGAATATAAATTGATCTACTACTACTCATCTATTACGATCAGGTTACATCACTAGCACAGTTAGTTTGTTCCGTCGGAGTAGACTGCGACGACCGTCACTACGGGACACGCGCGCTACGCCGAGGGCAAAAGGCCGTCGGCGTGGTAAAATGCCTCCGGTATAGTGCCGAGGCAGCCTCAGCGTAGCCTCCTCGAAAGATCTCCTCGGCGACACACTCAAGCCGTCGGCGTATCAAAATGCCGTCGGCGTATGCTCTGAGGGCTTTCCGTCGGCGTGTGACCGTCGGCATAGCCTTGTCATTGGTTGCAAAAATATTTTTTTTGATTTTTTTTCTGAAAATAATATTTTTTATTTTTTCAATTTTTTATTCTTTGAATTGTTTCACTTGTTAATCTCCTACTTTGAACATTTTTAACACTAATTATACTTACTATTTGATTAAATTCTAGTCTTAGTCAAACTTCCCAGCAGGTCACCCATCCTAATCTACTCCAAACAAAGACGCTTAACATCCTCGTCCTTCGTAATGCTTCAAAGTAATTCATACATTGGTGTCAATACTATGATATCAACCCTATTAACTCTTATATCATCATGTCACATGTTTGTATTTTTTGAAATTACAAACAATTATTTAAGTAAATATTAATGAATAAGTAAAATATTATTGAATTCAAATAAAAATATAATAATTTTATTTTTTTTGTATTTTTCTATATAATATAGAATAATTAATATATTTAAATATGTAAATCGAAATTCAACAAATAATATGTCTAAATTGATCAGAAAATGAGAGGAATCCAAATATGATATCCATATCAACTAATCACAAATCCTCTGTTTTTGAATTAGCTATTTGGTGGTTGCTTTAGAAAATTCCCTTTTGCTTTCGGATAATGAAAAATGCCTTTTTGGTGAGATGAAAAGGAAAACTTGCATTGGATCTTTGATAAAATAGCATATTGTGAACCTAAAAATGATTTTTGTAAAAAAACATGAGCATCGGATCATGTACCTGTAGTTCATATCTGACCCACTTCCTGCCGATTGGCAGAATTTATCTTTTCACGAAGGTGGACGGAAAGGTTTCGGATCCCCCTGTTGGGACATTGTCCATATAAGTTGGTATAGTATTTTTGTAAAATGTGGTGGTAGTAGTTTGAATTAGCCATTTGGTGGTTGCTTCACAAAACCGTCCATTTTTTATACTCGGAAAATAGAAAATGGCCTTTTGGTGCATTTAAAAGGAAAACTTCCTCCTGCAACACTGTTTCGCCATCCCATGATGCATGTGTATGCATAATATGAGCACATTATCACAAACTATACCTTGATTCTAGCCATAACATTGGTCATTTGACCAAAGCCAAGAAACCTCGAATGAGATAGGTCATTTTGTGAAGGGTTTTTGAGACATAATTAATATATCAAGTTTGCTATTTTTCCTTATAAATATGTCACATAACATGACACCACGAAGGTTTCGCATTGTTTCGATCATTTTCAATTTTTATGCTTTTAAACTATCGTTAAACTTTGTCAAACGGCGGACATAAAGATTCTTAGCTCGGGGCCGAGCCTCGCTAAACTTTCATTAGATCTTTGATAAAATAGCATATTGTGAACCTAAAAATGATTTTTGTAAAAAAACATGAGCATCGGATCATGTACCTGTAGTTCATATCTGACCCACTTCCTACCGATTCGGCAGGAATTTGTCTTTTTCACCGAAGGTGGACGGAAAGGTTTCGGATCCCCCTATTGGGACATTGTCCATATAAGTTGGTATAGTATTTTTGTAAAATGTGGTGGTAGTATTTTGAATTAGCCATTTGGTGGTTGCTTCACAAAACCGTGTGTTTTTTATGCTCGGAAAATGGGAAATGGCTTTTTGGTGCGACGAAAAGGAAAACTTCCTCCTGCAACATTGTTCGCCATCCCATGATGCATGTGTATGCACAATATGGGCACATTATCACAAACTATACCTTGATTCTAGCCATAACATTGGTCATTTGACCCGAAAGCCAAGAAACCTCGAATGAGATAGGTCATTTTGTGAAGGGTTTTTTGAGACATAATTAATATATCAAGTTTGCTATTTTTCCTTATAAATATGTCACATAACATGACACCACGCGAAGTTTTCGCATTGTTTCGATCATTTTTCAAATTTTTATGCCCGTTTTAAACTATCGTTAAACTTTGTCGAACGGCGGACATAAAGATTCTTAGCTCGGGGCCGAGCCTCGCTAAACTTTCATTAGATCTTTGATAAAATAGCATATTGTGAACCTAAAAATGATTTTTGTAAAAAAACATGAGCATCGGATCATGTACCTGTAGTTCATATCTGACCCACTTCCTACCGATTCGGCAGGAATTTGTCTTTTTCACCGAAGGTGGACGGAAAGGTTTCGGATCCCCCTGTTAGGACATTGTCCATATAATGTGGTGTAGTATTTTTGTAAAATGTGGTGGTAGTATTTTGAATTATCCATTTGGTGGTTGCTTCACAAAACCGTCCGTTTTTTATGCTCGGAAAATGGGAAATGGCTTTTTGGTGCGACGAAAAGGAAAACTTCCTCCTGCAACATTGTTCGCCATCCCATGATGCATGTGTATGCACAATATGAGCACATTATCACAAACTATGTCTTGATTCTAGCCATAACATTGGTCATTTGACCCGAAAGCCAAGAAACCTCGAATGAGATAGTTCATTTTGTGAAGGTTTCTTTGAGACATAATTAATATACCAAGTTTAATATTTTTCCTTCTAACTATGTCACATAATATGACACCACCCGAAGGTTTCGCATTGTTTCGATCGTTTTTGAATTTTTATGCCGTTTTAAACTATATATAATGTTTTATATTTTACTTAATTTTTATTTATAAATGTGTAATATTTAAGTGTAGATAGATAGGTCTTATTTTTCTGCAAATTTTGATATATTATTTGTATTTTTCCGAATTAGAATGATTTAGTTACGATTTTTCAAAGTTTAATGAGATAAAATAAAAAATAGCTACGCCGAGGGCAGCCGTCGGCGTATGCTACGCCGAGGGCAGCCGTCGGCGTAGCATAGGATATGCCGAGGGCAATTTTACGCCGACGGCTGCTTGGCGGGGCTGACCTAGACGATGGCTACGCCGACGGCCCCGACGTTTGGCCGTCGGCGTAGCGACCGGCCGTCGGCGTAGCTTCCCAGTCCTGTAGTGCGTGTGTGGGGGGTCCATGGTGGCGAGGCGCTATAGGCCTAGGGAAATCATCTCGTGCTGGGGCAGAGCGCGGGCGGGATGGAGAGCTAGCTGGGCGAGGTCGAGGTCTCCAGGGCGGGGCCCATGGCCTGACGCGCTTGACTGATGGAGGAGCACATGGTGGCGAGAGCGCGGATTGGCCATGCTGGAGTTCTCACGGACGCGTTCAATCTGGAGCTAGCACGCCAGCAGGGAAGGGGACGGCAACAAGGAAGAGAGAGAGGGAAAAAGGGTGAGATGATGCACAAGCACAAGAGAGGGAGAAGGGAGGGGGGAGTGAAGCAAAGTTTGACCATGGCATCCAATGCTTCTGGTCAGAACTTGACGTCAAGTAGGTATGGGGGAGAAGATTCATTTTCAGGAACTGTCACAGAATTTTAGAAGGAATTTTGGTTGGGTTTTGATTCAAAGTTCTAAATGGGCAAAGTATGTGCTCTTGATTCAAATTTAAAAAGGTTAACATCTCACGGTGATATATATATATATAATGTTGGTTTTCTATTTCATCCATTTTCTATAACAGAGAAATATAAAAACTCTTGACATAATTAATTTTGAAGTGTAAATACATATTATTATATTGCTAGCAATATGATTGTGGGTTGCTACAGGTTGATTTTTATTAGTACATGTGCATAATGCTAAATAGTAATGCTAAATAGGCACGTGAGTACATATGGTGGCAGTCACCACATAGCCCACCCCTATAAAGTAATGATAGAATCGTCATACCCTCGTGACCACTCACAGATCTCATTTAAGCGGGTGTTAAACCTCAGCATGGCCCATGGGTTGGCTAGATGCTCGGGCTAAGAGGATACCTTATCGGACAATGTAATGGTGGTTTTGGTCGGCTCATCGCGAGAACAAGCCTAGGTAAAAATGGAATACCAACCAGCCGACATGTCTCACACCGTCAACCAGCATCGCTTGATCAACACCGTCACGTGGAAATTGTTGAGTAAATTCAATCAAGTGAAAGTTTACCTAGCATTAATCAAAGTTATCACTATTGTTTCTTGCAGCTGAGTGTAAATTCACTGTACATGAGACTTTCATCCTAAAATGATCCAAAAGTATTGCAATAAACACATGCATGTGAGACACATGTACAAATTATGCAATTAGAGCACAACTCGGCTGGTAGTTCTTTGTGTTGCTGAGCATTAGATTATAGAGGGCTAGATAATAATTTAAGTATTCTCAAGGGTGGCAGTGAACGTGATGCAGACCACCCACTCTCTTCCGCTCCCTCAAATGCATATATCAGATCAATAGCACCACTAAGAGCATCGTGATGTAAAATATGGCACCGTACCTGAAAAAAGTCGTGGGGCATCAAAAACTGGGATATAGGACACCAAACTCTTTGTGCTTGACAAAGATGATTCATTTTAGGGCATGGTTGCGGCAGCAAGTGATGTAAAATAGACACTACTCACATATTGACATTATCAAATTTTAGGCCCTAGTGGAGAAGGGACCTCTAGTCCCGCTTTTCATTCGGACTATAGGCCCGGGCATTAGTCTTGGCTCAGTCACCAGCCGGGACAAATGGTTCTCCACGTGGCCGCTGCGGCGCGCGCGGGTGCACCCGCATTAGTCCCGGTTGGTGTTACAGATCGCGACTAGTGGTTCTCTGTCGCGTCAGTATTTTTGCACTTTCTCTACCGCGACAGAGAATTTATTTTGTATTATTTTATTTATTTCTTTTTTATTTCATAATAGTTTTTGAATATTTCTACGCTACCACATATCGTACACATTCGTGCATATATAATATAACTTGTATTACAATATCGAGCATACAAGTATATACAATTTTGATAGTTACATGGAGATCACAATTACCGAGACTAGAGCTCGTCTATTCGATTACACGGCTGGGATCATCAGTAGCGCCTATTCACACTAAATCCCCTAGCATCTTCTACCATCTCTTTTAACAGAAATCCCGCTAGTTCATCTGCAATTCCTAGTACGTGTCATTTGGTAGGAGTTGATTCTGCATGTCCTCGAACTATATAAGAAAAGGAGATCAATATGAATATCAATCATGATAACAAAAAGTGACGGTAATAAAATGATGTTGTGAATGTATTGCTTATGTCTACTCTATAATCTTTGTGCTCGGTGATAAGTGTGTGAATGAACTCGCAAACGTAGTATCCACATAGATTCGTCCCCGGTAGCTGCCTCATGCACTTTACAAGAATAGAATTTAATCAAAATAATAATCTAGCATCATAATTGTATTAAAACTAGAAGTAAAGAGATGTGTGGATATATCACGTACTAGTTACCGCGACCGGAGTAAACGTTAGCTTCTTACTAAAGGAACTCGTAACCTGACGCTTGAACTGGTTCTAACCCTGTCCAGCAAAGAAAATGAATAAATGAGTTATTCATTACCTGATATCTCAGAAAATCAACGAAAAAGACCGATATAGCGCGAAAATTACCTCTGGAGCATGTCCTGCATGCTGTGGAACTCTTTCATGTTTCTCTTTAATGGGTCCATGACTTGAATATCTAGCAGAACCCAATGGAAGTTGCAAACTTTTATATATTCATCAGTAACTCATCAGTTACACTTAACATCGAGTAAGCAAAAGTGAATGTGTACAACAGAGTAAGACCCTCACTTGAAATTGTAAGGAAACAATATGGTCACAGAAATTTTGCTCCGTTCGAAACCTTAGAATGTTTTCCTCCGTCTCCTTGGGTTTTCTCGTTAGCGTATCTATATGTACTTTATCTGGGTCAATCAACCCAACACTATAGAGTGTCCTTCTTTTACATTCATGGATCTTTATTCTTCATAATAATAGAGTACAAAAGGATATAATAAGGATGATTACATGCAATGAACTGAAGAACTGAAAAACTAAACAAATTATATGTAGACAATAAATTCAACAACTTACAGACAATAGAAACTAAGGATAGATTTGTCGAGCGCGTCGAGATTGTATAACTAGAATAGTTCTAGAAACTCAACATTGACATCATCAGCTCTGAAGTAGTGCTCACGTGGGACTTTAGCTATGATCAGTGTTCTCTCCTACTTTACGGCTGTCAAGAACCATTTATAGAGATTCCACATTTGTGTTGGCATTTCTTGCAACTTATCTTTGCTGACCAAATCCATCTCTGAGACATATCTAGGGACTACAACAGCCTTGGGTAACTTGTCGTCTTGAGAACCTAATAATACAACAACACCCACATTCATACTGGCCGCCAACTCCGTAGTTGCTTCCATATCTATTGGTTGGGGAACGTTTTTGGATAACACCTTGAGGGGTTGGATCGATTGTTTGCCTTGTTGTCCGAGTAGGGGAACGTCTGATCTTTTACCGCTTGCACTTTTACTTGCTGATTTGCTCCCGCTTGCACTTCTACTTGATTTAATCTTCGTCACTTCCTTCTCAAGTGTGTGTAGATAGTCATCTGGCTTTATGATGCAACTCATATTGCGATTTTGTGTTCAGAAAATCAAGTACATACGCTTTTTGCTTCTCGGTGTATACCGGGGCGGGCTCGGAGGTTTCTTCTTTTGAAAATGCGCATCACATTAGGCCTTTGCAATTGCTATAGTTTCCGTGTCAGTACGATCGTAAGGTCTGATGGGAAGATTCTTATGAGGTACTCTTGGGAGGGGCGAAATTTTTCGTTTTGGGCTGCTGCGTCGGTTAGTACTCATTAACGGAGCACGCTTCCGCTTATTGTCCTTAGAGGGCAGCGAAGACGGCTGACCCTGCGGCGGAGATCGAGATGGACTCGCGTTGTGGTGGTCGTAGTCATCATGGAGTGGGCTTCTTGGAGGTGATGGATGTGAAAGTGACCTGCGACGACTCGGAGGAGGTGTTGGCCTTGGCGTCGAGCCTGGAAACTTAATATTGTTCTTGTCTCATAGAATGATACCACCCAGTACTTCTTCGAGTGTCCTCTTACCTTCAGGTCCAGGGATGTCAAGCTCCTTTGAGTCCCACCCTGTTACGATTTGATCCACCCCGACTTTAGCATAGCCAGGTGGAATCTCACGGCCATGCCAGCGTGCGTCAGGTGAATAAGGTAAAGCATATCCGATCGCCGCCTTCACGGATATGTTCTTCACCTTCTAATGGAGCTCACAAGATATATGCTCCTTGATTCCATCCACGGAGTAGCCGGGTGTAACACCCCGACCTCTCCAGACCGGCGGTTGTCACTTCTGACAGCTTAATAGGATCTCTAGACTAACACCACAGACCAACACTAGTCTTTTCTACGTACTCTGTCCTCACTCATGCGCACCCGGTACCCACTTCTCGGTCACTCACCCATCCTCAAATTGCTCTAGGCCAAGCACGCTTAACCTGGAGGTTCTTTTTAGATGAGATTCCGGAAAAGAAATGGCAACTTGTTGGTATGGGTATACTATCGATCCTATTAAGCCATGTGACTGGGTCTCACATACACCCACCCTTAGAAGATCGACGCCCTCATCGATCAACCACAAGCCAGGAACGTCCCCTCTTGGCACACGTCTATGTGTACAGTTTCGGCACATTGTCATATTGTGTCCACTCCGGGTCACATGTGCCATGCTACACATGTCTGCCACTGACCCGCACACGCCCATGTAACCACGAGGATCGGCTCTGATACCACTTGTAACACCCCAGTCTCTCTGGACCGATGGTTGTCACTCCTGGCAGCTCAATAGCATCTCTAGAATAACCCCATAGACCAACACTAGTCTTTTTTGTGCACTTTTTCCTCACTCGTGCGCATCCGGTACCCACTTCCCGGTCGGTCACCCATCCTCAAATTGCTCCACGCCAAGCACGCTTAACCTGGAGGTTCTTTTTAGATGATCTTCTGGAAAAGAAGTTGCAACTTGTTGGTATGGGTATAGTCAATCTTATTAAGCCATGCGCTTGGGTCTCACACAGGTATCGTCATCTATCATCCGTGCATCGTCAGATGGGACCTCCGATTCAGCCACGCTGCTTCTCCGCTGAGATGGATTGACGGTAATATCAGGTGCAAGATCTTGCAGGCGTGCTACTCCTCTAATTTCATCAATCTTCTAATGCTGCTTGTCAATTCTTGCTAGCAACTGGTTGAACCTGTCTCCCTCCTCCTCCTTCTCCTGTCACTGCTTTTCTCTCGCTTGGCTTCTATAAGTGTCTTGGTCTTTGGGAAACCCAATCTCCCACGTATAACTAGGGCCAAGGCCTCACACTCGTCCTCCGTGTTTGTCATTCCCGAGGAACTTTGTCAGCAAGTGTTTCTCTCTATCAGGATGGAACTTTGTTATCTCGTCTTTAATTTCTTTCACCACTTTCAGCCATGTATCCATGGGTATCCTAATCCCATCACTTCAAATAAGGTCCCTATAAGTTCGTCATATGCACTACCATGCCAAAGGAACCAATTTCTTCCCCTCAAATCTCATTCTTCGCGAATTGGTTCTAGAATGATCCCTTTATCACACAGCTCTTTCTCTTTTGCATCCCACTTTTGCATGGCAGTCACGTAGCCCTGGCCCAAGGCGATGGTGATATTTCTTTTTCGCAGCATTTTCCTTATTTTTTATGACTTCTTCTTAGCATCTCCTGACTTCTTCTACTCCACAAATGCATCCCAGTAATGTTGTTGCTTCGCTAGATAGCCTTCGAATTTTGGAGTTTTCTCGTCTTTTTTATACTTTTGCCATAATGATTTCTTCCAGTTCCAAAATAGTTTGGCCATCTTCTCAATGCAGTTGTCTTGGCATCACTCTCACATTCTAGCAGCGTGAAATGTGCCATGAGGTCATTCCATAGACCCTCTTTGTACCTTTCGGTGACATACTCACTCTCTTCTTCCTCTTTGGTCTTATGCCACTCTCGAACGGTGATCGGGATGCGATCCCTAACCATAATTCCGTATCTTTGTTTAAATATAGTTGCAGCCTTTTTGGGTCCCAACGGTTCGCCCAGTGATGATACCGCCGTAATTGTATAATTCATACGTGCATCCAACTTTTTGGCCGGGCCTTGTTTGGAATTTTTGCTCGATGTGGAGGTCTAAAGGAAGAAAAATTCGTCAATATAATATGTATACAACTCGGTATATACAGCTCGTCCCGGACAACATATATCTAGTGATCACCGAACATCATATATATACCTCGCCCGTCTTCGTTAAGGGTCCATCGGCTTCTCCATAATCGGAGATGTCGGCTCCTCCATCATCGGGGCCGGCGGCTTCTCCCTCTCTTTGGTCGACCTCCTCTCCCTCGCCGGATAGGTTCAGGTACATCGAGGGATACTCGGGAGGATCAACGTCGTGGATTATATCCTCGAGAAGCTCTTCTTGTGCTTGGTATCTGCGGATTGGATTAGTTGGATCCATAGTTTCTACAAAATGCGAGATGCACACAATATTATTTCAAAATGCACATAATATTTCTATTTGCAAAAAATCCTATTTTTGCACACAATATTTCTACACATATATTTGCTAAAAATGCAACTAAAAATGCATAACTTAAAATGTTCTACACTAAAATACACATCTATAAAAATATTGCTATACATTTATTTTTCTATTTCCTATTTTCTACACTAAAATACACAACTAAAATATATTTGCAACTAAAAATGCAATAATCCTATACAATAATAAAATGTTATGTCTATTTCTATTTTCTATTTCTTTCAAATATTGCTACACATATATTGCTACACTAATTAAATATTGCTACAATTTGCTTCATAAAATAATTAATACTAAACTAAGTCAACCAAAATAATACTAAACTAAATATTTACAACACACTAAATCAAGTATTGCTACACTAAAATTTACACTAAACTAAATCAACTAAAATTTACTAAATCAACTAAAATTTACACTAAACTAAATCAACTAAAATTTACACTAAAATTACTGGAGGCGGCGGGGCGATATAGCGGGCGGGACGGAGGCGGAAGGCCGGATCGAGCTGGTCGGGGACGGTGGCGGGCGGAGGCGGACGGTCGGGAACGGCGGCGTGGCCAGGAGCGACGTTGGCAGGCACACGCGTACGTGGCAGAGGCGGCGGCGATGCGCGGGCGGGCGGCGAGGCTAGCAGCCGCGCGGGGCGATGGCGGCGGCAAAGTTCAGCAGCCTGGCAGCGAAATGGCCTCCAGTGTCATGGTGCGTGGAAACAACCGGGAGCGGTGGCCTCATTTATATACCCCAGACCTTTAGTCCCCATGTGTGTGGCACCAGACG
Organism: Avena longiglumis; assembly: GCA_030063025.1. NCBI lineage: Eukaryota > Viridiplantae > Streptophyta > Magnoliopsida > Poales > Poaceae > Avena > Avena longiglumis. The sequence continues at coordinate 517,957,559 of CP125974.1, read as the reverse complement.
GGACTAAAGGGGGCGGCTCTTTTTAGTATGCGCGTGCAAAATGGGCATAGTCCCAGATAGTGACACAGGCCGCGACTAATGAGCCGAAAATTTGCGCATGCATATTGGCTGGGTGAGTTTTTTTTGTCTAGGACCTTTTTTCAAATTTGGGTGTTTTCTCAAAATATTTAAACATTTAAATAAATTATTGTTTGCATACTTATGAGTTTGAGAAAACTTTCAACATAAAAAATGCTTGAATTTGAATAAGTAATCCAAATCCATTATCTGTTTTATAAAATAATTATTCTAACTTGTCAAACTATTAACCGTTTTGCCATTTCAATTATAAAATGCATTAACTAATACTCCCTCCGTTCCTTGATATAAGGTGTATAGTTTTCTTGCACGAATATTAACGCATAGGCTAAAAGGAAAAAATCAATACTTTTAGATATTAATACTTGTAGGTGACCGATGTGAGAATAGATAAAAATAGGGAAATCTCGGTATTTCATCTCTCCAAATCAGTTTGACTCCTAAATTATGTAAAAAAATCCCACGATCCCACCATATACCTTATATTCTGGATTTTTTTACAGAAAACTATACACCTTATATCAAGGAACGGAGGGAGTATCTTTTTTCATATTCTTTAATCTCACTAAACTTCTACATAAAAAGTGTTTGAATTTGAATAAGGAATCTAAATCCATTTTCTGTTTTATAAAATAATTATTCTAACTTGTCAAACTATTAACCATTTTTCCATTTTCAAATTAAAATGCATTAACTATTATATTTTGCCATTTCCCACCACTTCACGCCATGTTTTCCAGCCCTTTCCCTCTGACCGAAGCTTTTAGTCCCGGTTGTATCCACTTGCCCAGACTAAATATATTTTCCTCTGACCAGAGATTTTAGTCCCGGTTGTAGCCACTATTAACCGTTTTGCATATTAATAAATGTCTTAAGTGTTAGTCCCGGTTTGTGGCTGGACCGGGACTAAAGGGGGCCTTTAGTCCCGATTCCGTAGTCCCAGATAGGAAAATGGGACTAATGGACAGTTTCCTACTATGACTTTCCCGAATTATGAAGATGGTGTTCTATTCTTGTGCCGGGGAGCTAACTAATCTCACATATTATGGAGTGCCTCTATGACCAGCTTTCTGGAGATGCCGGAGGACTAGGCTCCGGCGGCATCTCCCTAAAGCTGGTCGTAGTGGTGTCCCTGTTCTCCCACACCATCTTGCAGCTTATAACTTCTCTAACTAGATCAATACTCCTGGAAGCTAACTAATTTCACATATTAGGGAGTGCATCTATGGCCAGTTTGTTGGATATGCATGAGGACTCGATCCTCCGGCATCTTCCTCAAACTGGTCGTAGTGTTGTCCCTGCTCTCGCACACCATATTGGAGATGCCTAAGGACTCACAAGGATGCCAATTTATAGTACAAGCAGCACGACATAGTGTCGACACTCACCCCTATCATTAGTGTTGCCACTCGGGACTCATGTTTTGTCCTGGTTGGTGTCTCCATTCGGGACAAGGTACAAGCAGCATGACATAGTGTCGACACTCACGACATAATGTCGACACTCACCCCTATCATTAGTGCTGCCACCCGGGACTCATGTTTTGTCCTGGTTGGTGTCTCCAACCGGGACTAAAGGATCATATTTAGTCCTGGTTGGAGACACCATCCGGGACTAAATATGCTTGCGCCTGCCCGAGCCTGCCGCAACCCCTTTCCCTCCACTTTCTGCCAGGTTTTCCGCCCTTTCCCTCCGCTTCCCACCATGATTTCCCGCCCTTTTCCTCTATATATAGATCGACCGTCATGGCCACCCACACATACACACATTCCTCGCTGCATACTTTAGGATTCCCATCCCACATCCTCATAGTCGACTCGGCGGCAACGATGGTGTACTTGGCTCAGACGGGCATGTCCGAGACTAGGCTCCGTCGAGCTGGCACTGGGAGGTGCTACCTTCCTGGACGCGTCGCTTGGTGAGGAATCCGAGTCTCATCGTTGACCTGGAGCTTCTTTGTGGTCGTCGCGTGGTCCAGGCTCGGTGCAGAGGGAGCCAGCCCCCGAGGAGGTGGTACAACATCGTGTCAGGGAGGAGGACGAGCATATCCGTTGCTATATGGTTGCGTTGGACGTCAGGGTCTCCGATACCTAGTAGGTTCTTCAGGGATCTCACCCGAGCTATGCTCGTGTGATGGTTCCTTCTTTTTGGGTGTTCACCTCCCGCGGCCCAGGCACTGGGAGTCATTGTCCAGTTTGATTGAGCAAGATGTATTAGTTTTCATGGCTTTCGGTCCAAATGACCAATGTTATATGCAGAATCGCGGCATAGTTTGTGATGATGTGCCCATATTTTGCATGCATGTGGATCTTGGGATGGCGAACAATGTTGCGGGAGGAAGTTTTTACCTTACATAAAAGGTTGACTCACGATATGATGTTACATAAATGGTTTAATACATTACATACATCGCCAACATCCCTATCTAGTGTTGTAGTTTTTTCTGCGCCGTAGCCCTGGAGAATCTTCATCATTTAACAGGATGCTTGGGTCAGTGTTCACTTTGAAGGGCGGGATTTCATAAAACTTATTATAATGTTCTTACATGTCAGTCTTGTCATCCACTCCCACGATGTTTATTTTCCCTAAATAACTATGTGGCGCTTTGGCTCATAAGACGATATATTCTTTTGATGATTTCTTTTTCTCGGTTTCGTAGACATGTCCTTCACACAGAAAACCTGAGCCACATTGTTGGCTAGGACAAATGGTTCGTCCATGTATTCAAGATTGTTGAGATCCACTGTTGTCATGCCATACTTTTATTCTACATGAACCCCACCTCCTGTCATCTTGACTCATGTTGCACCGAAACAAAGGGACCTTAAAAGTAGGTCCATAGTAAAGTTCCCATATCTCTTCTATGTACCCATAATATGTGTCCTTCTGCCCATTGTCATCTCTTGCATCAAAGTGGACACCATTGTTTTGGTTGGTGCTCTTTTTATCTTGTGCGATCGTGTAAAATGTATTCCCATTTATCTCGTACCCTTGGAAAGTACATATAGTCGAAGATGGTAACCTGGCCAACAAGTACAACTGATCTCCAACAGTGGTGTTACTCATGAGATGTGTATGCAACCAACTACCGAAAGTAGCCTCGTGTTCCACTTTAATCCAGGAGTCAGGCTTCCCTGGGTTTTCGGAGCGTAGAATATTCTTGTGTTTATCGATATACGGAGCCACCAAGGTGGAATTGTGTAGAAATATGTAGTGTGATTTACTGAAAGAATGACCATCCCTACATACCGTTGCTTTTATTCCTAGTGTACCTTTTCCAGTCAGCCTTCCCTCATACCGAGATTCAGGAACACCAATCGGCTTAAGGTCAGGAAGAAAGTAAACACAAAACTCAATGACCTCCTCTATTCCATAGCCTTTGGAGATGCTTCCTTCTGGCCTAGCACGGTTATGAACATATTTCTTTAAGACTCCCATGAACCTCTCAAAGGGGAACATATTGTGTAGAAACACAGGTGACAAGGGTTCCACTCGTCAATGCCCATTGTTATGGACTTGGGTTTTGGAGAAGATGGGGATGCTGGAAATCGTGAGACAGTTAACAGGCAAGCAACGCGGGGATACGAGGTTTACCCAGGTTTAGGCCCCCAGAGGGAAAACCCTACTCCTGCTTGTTTTTTCTTGATTACGGTGGAACTGAAGGTTACAGGGGTGCGCAGATGCAATCTGGCATGAAGGTGTGTGCATGAGGTGTTGAGATCCTTCTCGATGTGACCTCCTGGCCTTTATATAGATAGGCCAGGTCCCGGGATAGGTTGAGTCAATACAGATTAGGGTTGAACCCTTTGAAATTCTATCTAATCTAGACTTGTCCTCCAAGGAGCCGAACTTACAGTGGGCTTGGGCCACCCAAAATATACATGGGCATCAAGTCTTCACGTGGGCCATCCTTGGGCTGGACCGGGTATACCAATGTTATGCACCCGTAGGGTATATCCATGTCAGTAGCCCCTATACCCAATAGTTTCCTTCAGGTATCCTATGAAGGCGCATTTTTCTGCTTTAGGTTCAAGCTTGTCGGCTGTAACTTCTTTACATAAGCTTCACAACCCCAAACTTTAAGGAACGACAATTTAGGTTTCTTCCCAAACCATAATTCATACGGTGTCGTTTCAACGGATTTAGATGGATCCCTATTTAAAGTGAATGCGGTTGTTTCTAATGCATAACCCCAAAACGATAAAGGTAAATCTGTAAGTGACATCATAAAGCAAACCATATCTAAGAGAGTTCGATTACGATGTTCGGACACACCATTACGTTGTGATGTTCCCAGCGGTGTCAATTGTGAAAGTATTCCGCAGTTCTTTAAATGCTTGCCAAACTCGTAACTTAGATATTCACCTCCACGATCAGATCGTACAAACTTAATCTTCTTGTTACGTTGATTATCTACTTCACTTTGAAATTCCTTAAACTTCTCGAAAGTTTCAGACTTATGTTTTATGAAATAGATACACCCATATCTACTCAAGTCATCCGTGAAAGTAAGAACATAACGATAACCACCACGCGATGATACACTCGTCGGGCCACACACATCGGTATGTATGATTTCCAATAAGTTCGTAGCTCGATCCATCATGCCAGAAAATGGAGTCTTAACATTTTACCCATCAGACATGCTTCGCATCTTTCAAGTGATTCAAGAAGTCCATCGGAATGGAGTTTCTTCATACGTTTCACTCTAATGTGACCAAGACGATAGTGCCACATATAGGTTGAGTTATCGTTCAATTTCAAACGCTTAGCTTCTATATTATGAACATGTGTATCACTACAATCGAGATTCAATAAGAATAGACCATCTATTAAAGGCGCATGACCATAAAAGATATTACTCATATAAATCACGAAGTCACCATTGAAATATGTGGGAGCCATTATAGATTTCTAGATCCTCTATTGGTTATTGACCGGAGAGGTGTCTCGATCATGTCTACATAGTTCGTGAACCATAGGGTGACACTTAAGGTTCGATATTGTTTAAGTAGATATGGAATATTAGTTGGAGACCGAATGTTGTTTGGAGTCTTGGATCCATAACCAATAGCGGGACCCGAAGATCCATAATGTCTCCCACATATTCAATGATGACTTCGTGATCGAATGAATCATTAACATACGAAACCAATTCCCTTTGTTGCACGATACTTTACTTATCGTAGGTTTGACCATCGGTATCTCCATACCTAGTTCAACCTCGTTATCGATAAGTACTCTTTAGTTGTTCTGTGATATGACATCCCTTGTGACCTAGTCACATGCTTGCAAGACAATTGGATGAAATTCCACCGAGAGGGCCCAGAGTATATCTATCTGTCATTTGGATGGACAAATCCCACTCTTGATCCATGCGCTTCAACACATACTTTCAGAATACCTAATGCCACCTTTATAATAACCCAATTACGGAAGTGGTCTTTGATGTCATCAAAGTACTCTCCGGTGACGGTGATTAACATTATCTCATGGTCGAAGGATTAGGTTACTATGCATCTGAAAGCTTGTAGGAAAACAAACTTAATAACTTTATGCTATGCTTACTATGGGTGTGTGTCCATCACATCATTCTCCTAATGATATGACCTTGTTATTAATAACATCCAATGTCCATGATCATCTATTGAAATATCACAGATGACGCCTAGAGGGGGGTGAATAGGCGGTTTTAAAACTTTTACGAGATGGGCTTAACAATGGCGGAATAAAACTAGTGTTTTATTTTGTTAAGCGCAAAGCTTATATATACTAAGGTTCACCTATGTGCACGAACAACTTATACTAAGAAAGACAAGCAACAATGTGATAGCAAGATATAGATTACTTCAAGCACGAAGGCTATCACAAAGTAAAGTGCATAAATAAATAGCTCAGGTATAGACATAACCGAGGCATGCGGGGACGACGATATTTTACTGAGTTCCTTCCACAATGGAAGTACGTCTCATTGGAGGGGTGTGCGGTACTAAGACCACCAATGCCACAAAAGGCCTCACCCTATTATCCCGAGCACCCGCCGCACCGCAAGCACCCGATTCACCATGGGACACTTGAGGGTGGTCACCAAACCTGTACAAGATTGGGGAAATCTCCACAACCTAATTGGAGGCTCGCAATAAACACCACCAAGGCCACAATCTTGAGGATAGCTCCACAACTTAATTGGAGTCCCCAAGAACACACCACAAAGGCCACACAACCGTCTAGGGTTCCAAGAACCCAAGAGGGACAGGCTTCAATGAATATCACAAACCAAATCCTCCGAGGAGAACTCAAACCGATGCTCCTAATGCAAAAGGCAAGAACACCACAAAGATGCCCCAATCCATCACTCTCAAGTTCCATCAAAGCTACTAAAGCTATTGGGGGAACAAGAGAGGAAGAATCAAAGAGGAACACAAAATCCCGCAAGATCTAGATCCCAATGATTCACTCACAAAGAGGTGATTTGGTTTAGTAAAATTGTAGATCTAGATCTCCTCTATCTTCCACTCAAATATGGGCAAGCATCATTGGAGGGGAAGGATTGAATCAAGCTTCAAAGAATAAGAGTAAATGGGACTAAGCTTGAGCAAAATAGAGGAAGAAGTAACTAGAAAAAATGTAGAAAGAGGCTATTTAAAGGAGGGGGCTAGAAATCAGCCCGTTGGGGCTGTTTCGCCTGGGTAGGCCGTTAGTACCGCAAAGCCCTGTTACTACCGCACCCCACGAGAATAGCCAAGGAAAGGCGCGGGCGAAAGAGCAAGAGATGGTCGAGCAGGTCAACGTGGAGCGAGCGGGGCCAGCAAGACACGCACCCGCGAGGGGATCAGGCGGTAGGCGAGCGGGGAACGCTCGCACGCGAACGAGCAGAGCGCGGGCGAGGGCAGCCGCAACAAGGCAACAGGCGCGCGGGTCAACGCGTCCTAGCCAAGCGGCGGTAGCGAAGCCAACAGACTGGAGCAAGGTGGGCTGGAGCTGGGCCGTGATGACTCTTGATGGCGCTAGAAAACTTGGTGCTTTAATGTGGAGTCTTTTTGGGAACCCCAAGAGCAAGGTGTGAAAAGTACAACAGCAAGTCTTCCCGCAGTTCAGACCGAGGTTATCGAACCAGTAGAAGGAAGTAAACGTCACACAGGTGTTGCAAGCAACACAGAGACCTACACAACACAAACTCAAGACTTTTCCCCAACGAATCAGTGAGGTTGTCAAGCTCACTGGTTTGCTGTAACAAAGGATTAAACGTATGCTGTGAAATGTAATGGTTTGCAGCAAGTAAACAAGTAACCGTGGAAGATGTATCAATGGTAAAGATTGGACATTGGTCCATAGTTCACTATAGGTGCTCTCCTTAGATAAACAACATGGCATGAAGGGTAAACAAATTACAGGGGCAATTGACAGGAACTAAGCAAGGCATAACAACGTAATTACTAGCCAGAAAGATCCTATGATTTGATTGGGCAATAAAACATTATACATAGACCGTAATCCAACTACATCTATGAATAGAAGTCCACCTTCAGGTTATCATCCGAACCCCCTCCAGTATTAAGTTGCAAGCAACAGACAACTGCTTTAAGCAAAGTGTGTAAGGTAAACAGTCCACATGTTTTATGAACAAGAGACCGTTGTTTTCTCCCTAGTAGCAACAGCACATCTACAACCGAAGAAATTTCTGTCACTTCCCTTGGAAACTAGAGGCATGAACCCACTATCGAGCATAAATACTCCCTCTTGGAGTCACTAGCAACTACTTGGCCAAGATAACCACTAGCAAAGGAGAGCATGCAAGATCACAAACAAAACAGACATGATAGAATCATAAAGATAGAACCATTAATCAAACCAACATAATAATCTCAATATCCATCGGATCCCCGCAAACACAACATGCATGATTACAAATAGATTAGATCTTGATCATGAACGGAGCTCATAAGATCTATACATGAAAGCACAAAAGGAGGAGATACAACCATCTAGCTACCACATGGACCCATAGTCCAAGGTGGAACTACTCACAAATCATACCGGAGAGAAGGCCTCCGGGATGATCTCCCCTCCGGTAGGGTGCCGGGAAGAGCTTCAGATCCCCTTGATCTAGGGACGATGGTGGCGGCGGCTACAGACGGTTTCATGGATTTCTGATCGGGTACCGAGAGTTTCTGTATCGGGGGCTTCTTATAGGCGAAGGGGCGAGTCCGGGAGGCGACCAGGGTCGCCAAACCCTACCCAGACGCGGGTACACCTGACCCCGCGCCTGGGGTGGGAATGGCCCCCCTGGACAGCCCCTCCAGCTCTCCTCTGGACTTCTTGTTTCCCACGGAAAGTTATTGACTTTGTCCTTCGTCCTGTCCAATTCTGAGAATATTTCTTTACTAACTTTTCTGAAACCAAAAATAGCAGAAAATAAGCATCTGGCACTGTTGCAACTTGTTAATAGGTTAGTACCAGAAAACATGTAAAAAGCACCTCAAAGTGTGGACAAGTAAAGCAAAGTAGATACTAAACAAGCATGGAGCATCAAAAATTATAGATACGTTTCCAACGTATCAAGCCGACCTCTTGGCCGCACTTGGTAGTAATCTGGATCAACAATAGTCTTACTGGGTCCACCGGGCCAGGCAGAAGCGGCGCACGCGCGCACTGGGTCGGGCAGTAGCGGCCCGCGGTACTATCGCTCGGCCCACAAAGTATTTTTATTTTTATTTTTCAAATGGAATAGGAAAAAATTCAAATGGTCATAACTTTAGTTTGGTAACTCCGATTGACCCGAATCCAATTGCGTTAAAAATATTGGTTACCACCAAGTGGGAATACTTCATGTATTTTATAGTGAGATACCTTCCTTGGTGAGAATCCAAAAAAACGCCAAGATAAAAAACACGATAAGATACAAAAGGGAAATCCATTTTTGATGAACTAGAGCTTGTCATGAATATTACCACATGCTCTAGTGCCACACAATGATAAGATCTAAATAACAACCAAATACGATGATGAAAGTATGCGAAGGTTTAAGCTCTCTACGAACAATATGATCAAGATAATCACTCGAGAGCCCCTCTTGATAGTACCTCTTGATAGTACGGCTATCTATCCTAAACCCAGTCTCCCAACTAACAACATGAGACCGGCAAAATGGAAAACCTATCAGGAATACCTTTGCCTTGAGCATTCCACTTGATCGCGATGTAGACGTTCTCGACCTTCTCATGATGGAACGCCTTTCTTGATTCCTCATCATCGATCCAAGACCATCGATGATGGCAAGCACAAAATATGAGATCTTCTAGAGATGGCGCATTTTGAGCTTGCACAACACATCTTATTTTTCATTTCATTGACCTTGAAGCCAACACGTGTTTCAAGCAATGCCAATGGACAAATCCTACAAGTACAACTTAATACACACATTAGTCCATAAAGATTGTTATTAATTATCAAAACCATACATGGCCCACATGCTCTTTCATCTATTAATCAACAATCTAGTTTAACAAGAGGCTTAATAGGGACTCTTATGTTTACAAAATGCATAAGTATTAATGTTTCCTCTTAATACAATTATAGCATGGGATGTAAACATTTATCATAAACACAAAGATATAATAATAACCACTTTATTATTGTCTCTTGGGCATATCTCCAACACAACCCTACTGCCACACTCCGGCGAGCCCACCGCCACCCTCCCCTTCCCTTCCTAGTCCACCCGCGCGGATCGACGCAGCTCCATTTCCCTTGTCCCGGCCAGAGCGCGCCTCGACATGCACGACTGAGCTCTTCGGCGAGGTGCATAATTGCGCAGGTGAGCTCCATCTCAATCGCCCAGCACAGCACGTGCCTCGCCTTGCATGGTGCCGCTCTCTAGTGAGGCGAGGAATCAACGCAGGCGAACTCACGACTGGCGGCTGGGGGGAGCTTCGTAGGGGGTGCATGGATGGCCGCCGTAGCGGCTTCCATGGCCGGCTGGAGAGAACGAAGAGAGGGGTGGGAAGCAGTCCTAGAAGAGAGAGGGAGGGGGGAGGCGGCCGACCCACGTGCGTCGAACGCGGGTGGACGAGAGGTCACCGTGGAGCATGGATGGACCATGGATAGGGGAGGGGAGGACGACGACGGGGGCTTGCCGGAGTGCGCCGGCGGAGGCACTGGTGGTGCACGCGCGGACCGGGATGGGTCAACGTTGTCCAACTTATTTTTCCATTTTTAATACTTTGATTATTTTTAATAGGGCTGATAGGTGGGGCCAGTCCACCTTAGCACTTACAAGTGGGCCCCGCCTTCTTTTCCCTTTCGGTGTCAATTCACGATTAAACACATACCAGCGTGCTTTTTGCGAAAACTTGGTTTCGATGTGGTAGCTTTTGCGATTGGAATATCAACCGAGAAATCAGTGTAGTAGTTTTATGCTAACAACTTGGATTTTCGCAGAGATACTGTCCCTATCAACACATGTCCACGTAGTAGAGCTGGGTCGGCATCGCCACCATCCCGCCGTTTGTGCATATGACTATTTATTTTTCTACATTTGCATGCATAGTGGGAAAAGGGAAGTAGCAGACCGTTTTAATACAACATTTTACCCTTATTTCTGCACAACAATGACCGAAAAAGGATATTTGCCATTTGCATAACGAAGGCGACCCATAATGAAGCTTATACCACCACTTGGTCAGTAAGGCCTGATTCAAAAAAAGATCAATCACCCCCCTCCCTACTTCAATGGAAAAGGGGGAATCGCCCTTTCACAGCCGCCCCTCCACAAAATTGATACCTATCCTTTCGCCTAAGATGATCACGAACGAAGACAGAGAATTGCGTAGATAGGAGGAGGAAACGAACCAACCCGGGGCCCCAAACAAACATTGGCACATATATCAACTGTAAATTAGCTTACCCAGCCGCTTCAAGCGTAAAGATATTGCATGACTATAAATATCTTATTACTAATAGACAGTCAAATTACGTATGTGAATTGGGCTAAGCAGACATAGAAACACATAGAAAATAGGAAAGCTGCTGAATTTTATATATACTCCTCAATAACCTTCCTCGGTTCTATTTGCCACGAATGCACCTTAGGCCTTGTTTGGCAGCCCAGTTTCTAATTGAATTCACGTGTATTTTACCAGCTAATAGACCCATTACTCAAAAATACACCCTCTAGCCTGTTTGGCAGCCTGGTTTGCACTAGTGTAAGTCAAAGTAAAAGCCCAAAAACATATCGGGTTGACGAGTACCTGAGAAGTGAGGCCGGGTCGCGATTTTTCCTCTCGCGGGCACATCGAGCTTTCGTGGCGGCGGCAGCACAGCTTGCTCTCGCGACAGCGTGCCCAGAGCCAAACAGTATGAATTGGGAAGGGGATCGATTAGGAAGGGGATTAGGACGAGGGCAGTGTATTGGGTGAAGGGGGTGATTTCACCGATTTCCCGGTGGATATTACACCAAAAAACTCTACAAACCGCTGGCACCAAACAAGACCTTAAGGTAAAACCGGTCATTTGTGACCTCATCATGCGAGTCCAATGAATATAATCATGTGCTTGCAGAAGAGAAGGCCAAAAAAGAATAAGAATCATTATAAATCTAGACATACAACTCCATGTGAGATTTTGAGAATTAATTAGAGTGAGAGTATATTCCTATTGAATTCCTATTGGGTAATGCGTTTGTGGGATTAATGAGCAGCGGACTAGACATATACATGATGTAATTTCTGTATAACCAGGAGGAAATTCTAACAAATTATTTGATGGAAAAATTTATGAGCCTTGAAGATAAATGCGCCTCAAAACTTTCAACTTAGAATAGAAAGTACATCACCACGGTCCGCCAATGCTCTCTTATAAAATCGGCCATTGCATCACAAGCCGTCTACTACTTGACATTCCTCATTAGTCCGGTTAGCACCATAAAATTCATCAATAAGTTTAAGAGGGGTTCCCTATGGGTGGAGTAAAGAATCAACCACCAGAGGAAAATGCAAGGTGAATTGGGAGACCGTTTGCTGTCCTAAGAAGCTTGGCGGCATTCCGGCATTCTCAACATGGATACAATTTCAGGACGCTTTGTTTGCGATGGCCTTGGTTGGAATAGAAAGACCCACAAAAATTTGGGTGGTCTCCGAAAACCCTTGCACAAATGAGGATATGAATATTTTCTACGCCGCCACTACCATTACTCTTGGGAATGGATGCAAGACTTCCATTTTGGCATGCTCCATGGTTGGGAGGTAGAAAGCCAGTTGATATCGCACTATTAATTTTTGAGTCCTCTAAAAGAAAAAAATGGTAGGTGCACCAAGCTATGCAAGACTATGCTTTGGTTAGGAGTGTGAAGTTCGACCACAATTTTACTATATGGAGCTTTGGACCTTGATGACAATGTGGGAGATGATATTAGCTGGAAGCTTATGGAGGATGGTCAATATTCGGCGGCATCAACATATGAAGTGCAATTCTTGGGAGCTATTTCCTCTCTAATATGAACAATATCGTTTGAAGGCTTGGACACTCCTAAATTAAGTTCTTTGCTTGGCTTGCAATGCAAAAGTAGACTTTGGATGGCGTGGTAGGCTACAAAAGCGTGGGCGACCAAATTGTGGGTTATGCCCTTTATAAAAGTAAGCCACGAAGTCGGTTTCTCATCTTTTCGTGGATTGCCGCTACACTAGAAGACTCTTTTTTTCGAAATGGGGAGCGGAGCCCTGGCCTCTGCATCAAGCGATGCACACAGGCTTTATTTATTATTAGAACCACATTGTTTGGCAAAATCCATTACAAAGATCATACAAACCGAAACCGCCAATACAAACCGAAACCGCCAAAACAAAACACTGAGGAAAAACAATAACCGTATCTCCAGCTCCCCAACGAGATCTATCAAATACCTAGCTGCCTGTTTTGACCCCGCCCCATGGTCACTCACACTGTTGCCACTCGCCAAGAGAAGCTGGAGTGCCTAGGCACGGCGACTCGAACTCAAACAAAAGGAGCCCTAGAATCGCACATCATATCTACGGAGCATCGCCCACGCACACGCTCCGGATGTCGCCGCCTTCAAAATCTTCCACCAACCAGTCATCATCATGTAGATTGATGCGCAGACTCTCGGCATAGCAGCCACCGACACCACCGTGGTGCCAAGCCGCACCACCCCCCCCCCACCCACACGCTAGCCGTCCACCTCTCCTGCCACTTCCATCCAATGCTGCTCCACGGGTGATGCTCCCAGGAGAGAACGTGATACCGACACCATGGGACCGCCATCGCCCGACCCGAAGATCTTAGGGTTTCCCCCGGAGTAGCACGAGTGAGGTCGACGCAAGGTGCAAGGCAATGCCTTCATCAAGGTAACGGCGTGGTAACGCCGCCATCGCCTGTTAATGGCTCGGTTTTCACTGGCACCTGGGTCTTCCCGCCTCGCTGATGGGACTGGAACACGGATCGCGAGATCCGCCAATCTAGCCGCAAGCCGGCCACCTTCGACGGAGAAGATGTCCACCTCCACCAACCCTAGGGCCTCCGCCCGGGGCGTCCTCGTGATGCATAGTAGGCCTCTAAAGACCTCTAGATGGCACCGGCCAACGTCGAGGAGGCGTAGAAGTCGACGATCTAGGAACTAGATCTCGCCATCATCCGCCGCCCCGCCGCCCAAGGACCGCTGCCTCCAAAACTCACCGGCCGCCGCCCACTCGCCATCACTACTGGAGTTCCACTGGAGAGCCGCCGCCGTTGCCCGGAACTCGAGCCACCACCGCCATGGAAGGGGCACGCGCAAGGGCTAGGGCCTCGCCGCCCCCGCCGTGTCGTTGGAGCTTAGTCCGACGATGGATCTGGCGACGACGGAGAGGAGGGGGACGCGTGGGAGGGGGTGGTTTGGATGGGGCGAGATCAACGACCCGGTGCGGCGGCGGCGGTGCCGCACGGGGTAGGGAGAGGGAGAGGGTCCTTGAGTAATAGATTATCATTGAGTAATAGATAATACTAGAAGACTCTGGGGATTGATACATGAGTGGACCGGGATACACACAATCCATCTTACCCAATGTGAGGGTCTCACTATCAAATCTTGGTGGTCGGAGATGGCGGAGCACCCAACACAAAACCGGAAGGCTATCTCCTCCCTCACCTTGCTAACATCGTGGAAGATACGGAATAAAATGAATGCTCGGGTTTTCCACAACAAGCAAGCACCTACTTTTCTTAATTCTAGATAAGATTAACAAAGAAGCCCGTTTATGGGTCCTAGTGGGTGCTAAGCAGTTGGGTGAAATCATGCCAGAAGAATAGACTTTACATTCTTGTAAAACTTCTTATATTAATTAATAGACAGGGGCAAAACTTTTGCCCCCAATTTCGGAAAAAAGGAACTGTTCTAAGATCAACATAATGAAACGTTGTATGCTGAATTCAAGCATATACTATAGCATAAGTGAGACCTGCGGGCTCTCATGGAGTTCTCACGGCACAAGAAATAAAAATCTCATGACCAAATGTAACTGAAGTTTAAAATAAATATAACTACAGAACTGGTTTATACTGAGATACATTTTTCTTGTAAGCATGACATTTGTCCTGAGCTTTAAAATGTGCTTGACTCATAAGGACGTGCATATATTTTTGCCAAAAAAAGTCCCACAAACCGCGGATCCCACAAGGAGTTCCTAATTTCACTTGACCCTGATCAATCTCCCAGATCCCAACTATAACAACCCAAATACTCCCTCCGTTTAGAAATATAAGATGTTTTAGATTTATGAAGGAGATGTAAGTGTCTAGATACATCTTATTCACAAACCTAAAACATCTTATATTTCCAAACGGAGAGAGTAGTATGGATGGAGATCTTATAAAGTTGGTCACTGTACCATGATGTTGATGCTGGATGGTCACATGAGGATTGAGGACGAGAAAATGCCAGGGTCAACGCCGACGTCTATGAAGTTCCCGGTGACGTTGTTGGCTTCGTAGGGCAATGAACTCGATCGTGGGTGTCTGGCCATCACCGACACCTCCTCCGCCACCGTTGATACCAGCAGCATTGTTGGCGCCACCTCACCAACCCTTCCACGGCTTAAATCACCACCTCGTGAGTGGACGCGGGATCATTGACCAGTACATGGCAGCGGTTATATATATATATGCAGCGCAAATAAGGGGGCCATGCACCTTCTCCAGCAGTCGGTTGTACTGTACTGCAAATCAGTGGCTTCTATTATCGGCTCATTGTCCTTGCTTGTGAATCCAGCATATCCATACATAATTCAGAACGACTTCAAATCTTAGAAATGATTTCGGTAGAGAAACATATATAACCTGAGCTATACGTTCATTTCATAAAAGATCCTAGACAAAATTCTGAATCTGTAACAAATTCACATCAACACGGGATTAAAATCTGAGGAAATATTATCTGATGCATGTCTTACAAAACCTAGCAAAAATATACGTAGTAGTTCTCCATGAGTCTGAATCTGTAACAAATTCCAATCCAACCAGCCCACCCAACGTGTCCCAGTGTTGCACGCGCAGTTCTCCGCTCTGAACTCTCCTGCGAAACCTTCCCGCGAGCAGAATCACGATATCTCTACAGGAATAAATTAATATAATATGGTCTCTCTCCGGTCACCGAATCAGACAGCTTGCATTGCGTACGTCGTTTCATCCTTATATAAACTTCACGAGTTGGCGTTATCGATCTCCGTGCGCAACAACCTAGCTTGGGTGGGTCGTTGATTCGTTCACTTTTCACTTCTCCTTCCTGCCGCCGGCACGTCATCTTCGTTGTCGTCGTCGTTGTCTGGCGAAATCCCAATGACGGAGCGATACTTTTCATCTGCGATGACAGAGAACTGCAAGCATCCTTCATGGGCATCCCTGCAACACGATTTGGTTCGTCTGGTCGCGTCGCGCTTGCTGGCCCAAGCAGACTGGTTGTTGGACTACGTACGCTTTCGCTGCGTCTGCGCGCAGTGGCGCTCGGCCACCGACTCCCCGCGTGGCCACGGCGTAGTTGACCGGAGGTTCCACCCACGCCGCTGGATGATGTTTCCGGAGGGCCGCGGGCTCTACCCCGGCCACCCCGACCTTGGCGACCACATCCGTTTCTTCAACCTCGACTCCGGGGCCTTCGTCCGGGTCCGGCTTCCGCTGTTTGAGGACCACGTCGTTCTTGACTCCATTAACGGCCTCCTCCTCCTCCAGCGGGACGGGGACACGGCGATCCGGCTCCTCAATCCTTTCACACACGACATCGTCGAGTTCCCACCGCTCAAGACCCTTCCTACCGTACTGCAGTTACCGAGCTTGAGGTCTGTTTCTACTTCCGCTACTTTCTTGATGCCACAAGCAGCAGGCGGCCGCCGCAGCATCACCCTCATGCTTGCCTTCAATGGGACATTATATGCGGCCTTTGCTACGCCCCAAGATGAACGATGGACTATGGTTAGCTGGATGGCCCCAATTCCACAGGTTCGTGGGCCAGCGCAGATACAAGGCAGACTCTACGTGGCAAGCAACGTTACACAACAGGGAAGCGATACAAACATTTACGAGATGGGGGCACACTTGCTGGACGGGCCAAAGTTGATCACCGTTTGCCCCAGGGAGATACTTTGCAGTCCTCTCTATCTAGTAGAGTGTGACTCGGAGATCATAGTGGTCGGTCACACCGATGCGTACCTCTCAGGCCTTATGGCATACAAGCTCGCGGATATCGCAATGGGAGTGTTCTCTCGGCCGGTAACAAGCATTGGAGACAAGACTATATTCCTAGGAGGAAGGACCTTGTGTGTCTCTTCCAAAGCGTTGCCTACTGTCGTTGGTGACACTATTGTGTGCTTTCGCCCAATGCAGCGCTGTTTTGGGCAATACCATCTAGGTAGTGCCACATGGTCGCAACCATTCGACGAATGCAGCCTAAATGGCATGGAGCATGGCCCTTGTAGCCTTATCCGCCATGTTTCAACATGTTGCCGTCCTAGGAACTGGTATGTATCTACTATGTGCCTTTGATTTATTAACTAATGTAATTATTATTATTCAGGTTTTTAGATCGCTCATGTACCGTCTATTAATTCTTTCTTTTTTGCTCTTAGGAATAAAGGGACGATGTATTCTTGGGGCAATTTGTCATCATACAGGTGGAAGGTCAAGGTTGAGTTTCGAGAGGGGGTAAGTCTTATTTGGTTTTCTCTATTGTATGCTAACAATCTAAAGTGCATAAATGTGGATTTGCTAGCTCCTCGGTCCAACAAAACTAGCCGACCGCTTAAGCTAATCAATGACCAAATGGTTCTAGTATAATATTCTGTATATCAATACTTCTATAAGAGCATGATAAACTATTATGTTAGATTCGCTTCTGGATATATATACTCCCTCCCTTCAAAAATATAAGACATTTTAGCTTTGTCAATCGAATGTCTTTTAGTATATATAGATTCATGCAGGTTCGGAATGAATTTATACACTAACATACGTCTAGATACATTCCTTTCATAAGCTAAAATATTTTATATTTATAAACGGAGGGAGTAGATTGCATATATAGGACTAATGATTTAACACGTACTAGTTCACAAGCTATTTCATTCTAGACATGTTTATTCGGCTTTTATTGGTTATATCATATTTTCAGAAGTTAGTGGTCATCACATATCAGTGTACTTCGTACCACTTTAACAACTCAATCATTTTTCGTTTTGCCAGTCCTGAATGGCACTTGTATCCAAAGATCCTTCCCGAGGACACGTGGAGAGTCATTACTAGAGATCATTATATGTCCACAAGGAGTGCCGAGGACCACTACAAGGATGCAGCAAAAGTGAAGGGTTGTGTTGTAATTCCTTTTTTTCTAGAGGCCCTTCTTGTAATTGTTCACCCACCGCCGTTTTAATGCAGTTTCCGGGCCCTTCGGGGCCTTTCCTGTTAAAAAAAAAAAAAAAAAGGATGCAGCGGCGGACTCCAGCCATGCACAGCAGATAATGGTGGCACATGTTCGATCTAGACTGTGCTGTGGCCGAAGTTATTTCTAGTAGAGACGGCGCACGTACGCGAAGCTTCTTACTAGGATAAGCTAGCTCATTACCTGATCGACTTAACTCTCTCGCCAATGCTTTTGGCTAAGGACAAAATCCACGATACAATCTAGCTGGTGGAGCATCTAGCTATTCTTTTTTTTAACAGGGCATCTAGCTATTCTAACGGTTGCTTGTTGCCGAAGAGCTCATCGACTGGTTGATTTATACACACGATATATATTGCACCAAACTTAGTACTATCTTCGTTCCGAATATGAAGTCTAAGAAAATAGTTTGACCATAAATTGGTCAATAATATATGAATTATATATTATAAAAATTATATTATTGAAAGCATCTTTTGTGTAGAACGATAGAGAGGGAGATTGGCGGAATATATTGGATGTATTATTAAGTCTCATGGGGCGAGTATATATAGACGTACATGAATCATCTTAGAGTACAAGTCAAGTTAGGCTAGAGTCCTAACTATTCTATACTACCATATCAACCGTATACGTACAATACTCTGACATCTCCGCGGTCATAGCGGTAGCGTCGTGAACAACTGGAACATCACGGACGGTCAGACTGGATAAACCGAAGTAGTACCAGTGGGCTGACATCCACCCGCGGTAGGAGCGGGAACATCGTGGACGGTGTCGCGTCGCGGTAGCTTGGACTGTAGAGGAAGCTGATGATGCTCAAGCGAGGTGGTAGCCCTTGTGCCGATGTCGAGGGAGCCGAGAGCGTTGGGTAGTGCCTAGATCAGGGTAGCCGTTGCGAGGGGTCGCTGTGGTCGATGTCGGGGTCGAGGATGCCAGTGTCGAGGTAGCCGCACATGAAGCCGCATGCGCATAGTGCGCGAGGAGGATGACAGAGACGCGTTGAGACAGTCGTCGAGGATGTCGATGCCGAAGCCGATGCAATCTGAGTCGTCGAGGACGACGTGTGGCCATAGTTTTGCCAGAATTAGGCACACGTCGGGGACAAACGCACACTCCGGTGTTGCTAGAACCGAGTATGCAAAGAAGAACTCGTCGGTGACGCGGTCGAGGCAGTCGTAGAGGGGTCGATGCCGAAGAAGACGTTGTCGAAGCCGATGAAGACGAGGCGCCGATCCGAGCTTGCCAGACTCGGGAACGCGTCGGGGACGAAGGAGTGGCATTCCTGGTGTTGCCAGTACCAGGCGTGCGGGGGGCAGGGACCATCATGAACTTGTCACCATGCTAGCAAGACTAGCAGAAGAAGCCTCCAGAGCGGTTGCAACGCGTAGAGCAGCGAAAGGAGAGATGTCGGCGCTGTCGGCGGTTGTAGGAGTAGAGTAGAAGGTGGTGTAGTCGGGGATGAGGCGATGACGCTGACGACGAAGTTGTAGTGGACGAAGACGTAGAAGGCGGCGAAAATAGCAGCGACCTGGGGTAGCCATGCTGGATGCCTGGAGTGGCGATGGGGTAGTCGGCGGGACCTGTGACGGCGTGAGACCGCCCTGCGGGTTACCTTGTGAAGTGCGGCGGCGGTGCTCGAAGTAGGCGAGAAAGAAATCCGGCGACGTGACCAAGACCATGTGCAGACGGCAGCGATCCACGCCTGTAGGAGTAGGCGCGGTAAAATCCGAGGACGTCGATGCACCGGGACAACGAAGTAGAATGCGTGCGGCGACGCTACGACCCGAGGGCGCGGCATAGCTGCAGGGCGCAAGTCGGTGCAGCGGAGGGAGACCACAAGAGACGTACACGCCAAGGAAGGCGCGTTGCAAGCCAGTAGCATGGACCAAAGGTGGCGGCGCTGCGGCCCAAAGGGACGACACAGCGGCAACCCGTAGCTCGATCGGTGGTAGGTCTGTGCTCCGGGACGTGCTTGGCGTAGACAGGCGTGGGATTGGTTGATCAGACCGACGGTGCGCCGTATGCGCCATGGCATGGACGACGCGTAGATCGGAGTCGATGGCGACGTTGTCGGTGAAGTTCCGGACGATGAGGACGAAGACGATCCGAGAAGGGAAGCCGCGGCAGCCTTCTAAGGAAGATGTAGCAGACGTCCGTGATGCGTGGCAGCCTGCCGTGAGGCCGCAACCCCCTACCGAGCAAGGTGCAGCAGTAGAGAGGGAAGGCGCACAAGCGCGGTGTAGATCGTCGGTGCCGATGGTCGGAGTAGAGGCGCGGCGATGACGACGACGATGGGCGACGCAATCCGATCTAAGATCGGTAAACCAAAAAAGAAAACTGATCAAGAGATCAGGAAAAAAAGGACTTGCTGAGCAGCCGATCACGGATCAGCGGCCCCCGGCTGAGATCATGGAGATCGACCTTCCTGGGGCGGCGCGGCGGAATCGTGCCGGCAGCAACTAGGGTTTGGGATCGGTTTAGGCTGATACCATGTAAAACGACAGAGAGGGAGATTGGTGGAATATGTTGGATGTATTATTAAGCCTCATGGATGAGTATAGACGTACGTGGATCATCTTGGAGTACATGTCAAGTTAGGCTAAAATCCTAAGTATCCTAGACTACCATAATAACCATATACGTCAATACTCTAACATTTTGAACATGAATCTAATGATATATTTTTTGTTAAATATAGTTTGCATTTTATTGACCAAATTTATGTTCACACTTTTTCTTGAATTACGCTAATAGATAAAATAAATCGGAATGGAGGTAGTAGTATTACCAATCATATTTCTTATTCTACTCAAACATGTGTAAAAATCTTACTAAGTTTCAACGTTCACCCCTCTAAGCATGATGTGATCTTGTTTAGTGGCATGGGTCCCAAATACGACAACCGCTACTCATAGGTATTATTATTAGATGAAAGGAAGCTCGTGCTTAAATTAATAAAGCCCAGAATGGCCACGGGTACAACATATGACACTTCTAGGTGTATAACAATGGAGAGCTATTGGCGAAATAAGTTGGATGTATTGTTGAGCCTTATGGGCGAATATATATAGACCTACAGGGGATCATCTTGGAGAACAAGTCAAGTTAGGCTAGAGTCCTTACTATCCTAAACTATCATAATAACCGTGTCCGTACAATACTAACATCTCCCCGCAGTCCTAGTGTCGTGAACAACTGAAACGTCACGGACGATCAGACTGGAGATAAACCGAAGTAGAACCAGTGGGATGACATCCCCC
This sequence comes from Avena longiglumis, assembly GCA_030063025.1. Lineage (NCBI taxonomy): Eukaryota > Viridiplantae > Streptophyta > Magnoliopsida > Poales > Poaceae > Avena > Avena longiglumis. Next base: position 517,936,301 of record CP125974.1, on the reverse strand, counting down.
TGCAGTAGGAGCGGGAATGTCGCGGACGGTGTCACGTCGCGGTAGCTTGGACTGTAGAGGACGCTAATGATGATCAAGCGAGGTGGTAGTCCTTGTGCCGATGTCGAGAAAGACGAGAGCGTTGGAAAGTGCCTTAGTCGAGGTAGCCGTGCGAGGGGTCATCGTGGTATCGGGGATGCCAATGTCGAGGTAGCCGCACGTGAAGCCGCATGTGCATAGTGCGCGAGAAGGATGACAGACGCGTCGAGGCAGTCATAGAGGATGTTGATGTCGAAGTTGATGCAGTCCAAGCCGTCGAGGAAGAGGTGCGGCCATAGTTTTTCCAGAACAAGGCGCATGTCGGGAAAGAACGCACACTCCGGTTTTGCAAGAACCAAGTATGCAAAGAAGAACTCATATGTGATGCGGTCGAGGAAGTCATAGAGGGGTCGATGCCAAAGAAGGCGTTGTCGAAGCTGATGAAGACGAGGCGTCGATCCGAGCTTGCTAGCCTCGGGGACGAAGGCACTCCCGGTGTTGCCAGTACCAGGTGTGCAAGGGGCAGGGACCATCATGAACTTGTCGCCATGTCAGGGAGACTAGAAGAGGAGGGCTCCAGAGCGGTTGCGAGGCGTAGAGTGGCGAAGGGAGAGATGCCAATGTTGTCTGCGGTTGTCAAAGTAGAGAAACGGGTGGTGTAGTCGAGGATGAGGTGATGACGCTTGCGGCGAAGTTGTAGTGGATGAAGACATAGAGGGCGACGAAAACAACATCGACCTGGGATGGTCATGCTGGATGTCTAGAGTGGCGATGGGGTAGTCGGTCATACCTGCGATAGCAAGAGGTCGCCATGCAGGTTACCTTGTGAAGTGCGGCGAAGGTGCTCGAAGTAGGCGAGGAATAACCCGGCGACATGACGAAGACCATGCGTAGACGACGGTGATCTGCGCCATAGGAGATGGCACTGTGGAAACCGAGGATGTTAGTGCGCGGGGACGGCGAAGTAGACTGTGTGCAGCGACGCTACGACCCGAGGGGCGGTATAGCTGTAGGGCGCAAGTCGGTGCATCGGCTGGGAGACCACCAGTGACGTACACACATCAAGGAAGGCGCAACTTGCTCAAACTTGGGGGCTGGCTTTAGGATGACCCGAGGGGCCTTGCCGCCTACAAAAGGGAACCAAGGGGCACCCCAAGGATAGTTCAAAACTTCAAGTCGTGGCGTTAGCCTCCCCAAGCCGGAGCATCACACCGCCTTCAAACCCTAGCCTCCGCGTGCATTGCCGCCTTGTTCGCCGTCGTCGCCTCCCCGATACGTCCAATTTGCATCACCATTCTATATCATAATTTGCCTCTATTCAATGATATATTTCATTTTAAGAGGTGTTACTTATGTCTTTTCATCTGTTTTTGCATGTTGGATGATTCTTGGAGGATGAACTGTCAGAGTCAGGATTCTGATGGAAAAAGAGGTGTTTCAATGCAATTTTGCGAAGATAAAAAAATACAAGAAAAATTATGGAAAATCATTTTTTCCAAAAATACGAAGGAAGCCAGAAGGGGGGTCGGAGTTGGGCCACAGGGGGCCCACACCCCCCTGGGCGCGGGCCACCCCTAGGTCGCGCCTACAGGGGGTGTGGACCACCTGGCCTACCTCTGGCTCCGCCCTATCGCCTATATATTCCCCTCGAAACCCTAAAACACGGAGAGCGACCACAGAAAGATTTCGCCGCCTCTGCGGGACGGAAAACACCGAGAGAAAGAGTTCTCCGGCAGACAGATTTCTGCGGGGGAAATTCCTTCCCGGAGAGGGGAGATCATCGCCATCAACAGCATCATCAAGCTAGACTTAATCGGGATCATCATCCACACCATCATCTCCACCAGCACCATCATCACCACTCCATCCCGATATAAGAATTGTGTTGAATCTTGCATAGTTCTTAGGGAAACTTTCTCGATGTTGATTACTATTGTAGTTGATGCTTGTGAGTGGAACCATTGGAATATTGTTTATGTTCAGATTGTTATCCATCACCATATCATCTTTGATCTTGATCCATATGATGTCTTATGAGTAGTTCATTTAGTTCATGAGGACATGTGAGAAGTCATGTTGTTAGTAGTGGATTTGTGTTGAGATATTATTCAATTGTTTAGTATTTAAGTTGTGGTGCTATTCTTCTAGTGGTGTCATGTGAACGTCGACTACATGATACTTCACCATTTATGGGCCTAGGAGAATGCATTGTGTATTTGGCTACTAATTTGTGGGGTTGCCAGAGTGAAAGAAACCTGAACCCCCGTTAGGACACCATTGCATAAGTGAGCGTAGGATTTCAGAGTTTAAGGTTGTGGTTAGGTTTATAGCTTAATTGCTTTCATGTAGTTGTGGATGCTTGCATATGTATTGTCCAAGTAAGGTCGGTACATTAGCACAGGTTCACCCACACAACACTTACAACACCAAAGAAGACTACTCAGCTATTTGAAGCGAAAGCACTTGACAGTATTCCCATGTGTCCTCGAGAACGTTTGGTCCTTATAAGTATTTCCACCGGCTTGTCCTTTGCTAAGAAAGGATTGGGCCACTTGCTACAATTGTTCGTTGTCTTTATTACTTGCACTTTATTTCTTTGCTTTATCAGAAAACCCCTAAAAATCTCTTTGTTAAGTATTTACAGAGATTTCCTGCTCCATACCAGTAGTCAACACCTTCTGCTCCTCGTTGGGATCGACACTCCTATTTATCGGAAGTACTACGATACACCTCCTATACTTGTGGGCCATCAAGACTATTTTCTGGCGCCGTTGCCGGGGAGTGAAGCACTATTGAAGAGTGGGACTGGTAAAGGAAACTTCTACTATGAGTATTGCTTTTTATTTATGTTTGTTACTTTGTTTCCAATATGGATAACCCACTTGGTTTTATGTTTGGGAAAACTACTACCACTGTTAGGGCAGTAGATGAACCACCACCTGTTGAGATAGATCCTTTTAAGATACCTACAAGTATTATTGATCGTGTTATGGATAATTATTATTTAGGGGATGGAACTGTCCATCCTAGTAATCATTTGCTTTTTATCCATGAATTATGCGGGTTGTTTAAGTGTGCATGTATCACAACTGAACAGGTGAAGAAGAAGTTACTCTCTATATCCTTGAAAGGGAGAGCCGAAGAATGGTATAAGCTACTGAAGAATAGACAATCCATGGAATGGGAGGAATTAGTACCTCTCTTTTATTCTAAATTCTATCCTCCTAGTGAGATTCATAAGGATAGAAATCTGATATATAAATTTTGGCCTCGTGATGAAGAGAGTACAACTCAAGCTTGGGGGAGATTGAAGTTACTAATGCTTAAATATCCTATTCATGAACTCCCTAACAATATTATTATCAATAACTTTTATGCTAGGCTTTCTCTTCATGATAAAGATTTACTAGATGCTTCTTGTGCTGGATCATTCACACGTATGAAGGAAGAAGCTAAATGGGATCTTCTATATCGTATTCAAGAGAACACTGAAGCTTGGGAGAATGACAAAGGGAGAAAGTCAGTATAAATTATGATTATGAATGCATAAAATCTTTTATGGGAACCGATGACTTCCGTGATATTAGCACTGAGTATGGTCTTGATTCTCAAAGTATTGCCAATTGTTTTAAAGCCTTTTCCCCTTACATAGAAATTCCCAAAAAGAAGTGGAATATGTACCATGCACCTTATAAAGATGTTGTTAGTGATGTTCCTGTTAGAAGCATCAAAGTTTGTACTACTAATCATATTGTGCCTGAACCTTATGTTGAGAAAACACCTTTCCCAGCTAAGGTAAAGTAGTACTCTATGATAATTAGTGCGAATAATAAAGGTACAAAGAAAACTGTGGAACCTGATGAGAAAATGAATATTGAACCAGTGGTAGCTATTATGAAAAATCTTATCACTAGAAATATGGAGGATGAGCACATTGTCTTCTGTGAAGATGCTTCTAATATTATTTCTCATCCTATTAAAGCTAGAAAAGCTAGTGTCCATGTGCTTTCTGTTAAAATTGGTGATCATTGCTATTATGGTTTATGTGATATTGGTGCTAGTTCTAGTGTTATGCCTTATGAGCTTTATAGGAAAATTATGCATGAAATTGGTCCTTGTGAGCTTGAGGACATTGATGTGGTTATTCACCTTGCTAATAAGGAAACCATTTTCCCTATTGGTATTGTAAGAGATGTGGAAGTCCTTTGCGGTAAGATTAAGTATCCTGCTGATTTTCTAGTGCTTAATTCGGCAGCTAGTAAAACTTGTCCTATCATTTTTGGTAGACCTTTCTTGAACACTTGTGGAGCTATTATAGATTGTAAAAAGGAAAAAGTTTTAACTAAGTTTGATGGAGATTCCTATGAGTTTAACTTTTCCAAATTTGCTAAAGCCCCTTGTGGAAATAGTTTGCCTAATGAAGATTTCAGGATGGAACAACTTGCTTCTATTGATCCAGTTTATGACTTTGGACCTCTTTTTGATGAATGTAAGTATGCTCATTCTGATGATAGAGTTGTTTCCTGTGATATTTATATTGTCAACTTTATTCAAAGTGCTACTGAAAATTATTATGAGAGAGGGAAACATGGTTTTATGCATCTCAATAATGTTAAGTTTCCCCGTTTTATGTTGAAAGCTTTGAAGTTGCATTTTTTTGTCTTCCTATGCTAGTGGCTTTTTGTTTCAACAATTTGTTTTCTGATGATACCCCCATGCATAGGAAGTGGGTTAGACTCAAATGTGTTAGTTATTTGCTTCTTGATGCTCCCTTTCACTTCAGATATATATCTCCTTTGTGAGCATCTTTAAAAAAATTCAAGCCTAACTTAAAGGCATTAAAGAAAAGTACTTCTTGGGAGATAACCCAATAGTTTTGTTGAGTCTTGGAAGTTATTACCTCAGTAATAACCGCTCCTTATCCTTTTTGTTTTGGTTTTTGTGTCAAGATCAACTACTTTTGAGAAGTAGAGGAGTTATGAAAAGTGGTTGTCCTGGGACAGATTTTTGTGTTGCATTGTAAAAAATCGTGAAGGATCTCAGTAATTCGGATGGAGCTGTATTTTTCTATGCTTGTTTTCCAAGTTGTTAGCCAACTTTCATTAGTTTTTCACTTTTTGCTTTGACCAACAGAAGGTTTACGAAAAAATCAATCTTTACCTGCTAGTCTATTTTGACAGATTTCTGTCATCGTTTGCATTTGCCTCTTATATTGATTCCCTTCCAGATTCTTTTGGGTTTTTGGAAAGGAGTTGCTATAGTAGCTTTTGTTTTGATGGATTTCAGTTGAAGTGTGAACCTAAAGGTTTATTGTTTTTGCTTACACTAATGTTGCCATTGAGGTTTGTGTAATGCCTTGTGAGAAAAGGAATTTCCAGGAGAAGGAGAAAAGGAATCTGCAGAGTTCGTCTTTGATTAGGTAAAAGAGGTGAAAACAGAAGGTTCGAGAAAACCCTATATTTTTATATTTTTGATGTTTTTATTACATACGGAAGGTTACGAAACGAAACAGAGGAGGAAATGGAGGCCAGGGTGTCCACACCCACCCTAGGCGTGAGCCCCCTGAGCTGCGTCTCCGCCTTGTTTTCGCACAAGTACCTTCCTTATGTTTTGAAACTTCGTAATATATAACCCCCCGAATCCCATGAGGTTTGCATATCGTGTTCTCATTGTGTTTTCGTTTCGATCTGTTTCTGTCAGGAAATCTTCTCAAAGTTTAGAGCACCATGGTCTCTGCCAACGACAAAGGCAAGAAGCCCGAGGAAGATGATCCTCAAAACCCCAAGGAGGAGGAGATTTTGGTATGGGATGAAGAATACATGGAGGAGGACGAGCATCCAGACACCCGCGCTACCGTCGCAAGCATTGGAGTGGTGGAAAATCTTATCAAGCTTAGGAGGACAGCACGGATATCTACAGGAGGGAAACCTCCACGTCTTGTCTTCGTTCCACGGTCACCTCCTCCACGTACCAAGAATCCCTTCCATACTCTTATACATGAGCAACAATATCAACAGGTGCCCAAAGGGAACTTGCCCTCGGTTTGGGATCTGGATCACTCTAACCATGAAGGGAAGGAACACACTAAGAAGGAAGAGTGGGGAAAGAATAGCAAGGACTAGGACTCTCGGTCCGATATGATCATTACCTGCATTGAGAAAAATCCGGACTTGATTCGTACTCTGACCTTCGAGATTGAGGATTTGAGAAAACTGATTGAGGAGCTCATCAAGAGAACACCACCACCGAAGGAGTAATTCGTCATCAGGTTTTGGCATCCCCTTGGCTTGTTCCAAGCTTGGGCGAGTGCCGCGATATCACATCATTATCTTTTATCTTTTATCTTTTTAGTAGATTCATATCTTTGGTAGAGAAGTTATCTTATAGGTTGGTTTGCAATGTGGAAGTATCTCTCCTTTAGTTGATTATCTATGTATCCCTTGGTGTGAGTGCCTTTATGGAGTATTAATGAGAAGTTTCATCTTTTACTTTTTGCACTTCTTATTTTAGTTTGCAATCTCTATTATATAATTGATCTTGTTGATCAGTATTGGTATCACTTTGGGAGCATCAAGTAGATCTAAATTAATTTTGGCAAACCGATCTCTGGTCAGTAGCAACACTTTTTGAGGTTTGAAAGGAAAAGAGAAAAAGCTTATAGGTATTTTATATCATTTATTTTCTTTCTTGATTGGCTCATAAGCTTAGTATTCTTTATTTAAGATCTTTTGTGTCTTCAAGGAAGATTGCATGTTTGGCTTTATCACTTGTAGGTTTGCTTGTTTCCTTCAACTCTTTTGCTTGCTGCCCAGCCTTGCTAGCCAAAAACCTGTTTTGAGAAGGCATACTTCTCATGCATCCAACCCTTTTAAACCAAACATGTGCCATTTGTGTCCACCATATCTACATATTAACATTATTGCTATTCCAAGCAAATTCTCAAGCTTCATCTATCTTTCGAATTAAAAATTATTTTGTTATGTGAAAACTAGTTAGTAAAGCTCTCACGAACTTGATGGTACACCTTATTTTCTTGCCCCTAATAAAATTGAACCATCGTGTCATCGAAGTTGTATATTCTTGCATCTATACGTTGGGATTAGCAGAACCGTGTTGCCACGGGGATCGCTTTCAACACTTATTGATACATATCCACTTGATATCATGCTCTTTTGTTTACGGATGTCGTCGCTGTGAAATAAAAGGGGAGCTTGTAAGTCCATGGAGTTATGTATGTGTGTTAGAGAAACGCCTAGGCCGCTAGACTAAGCCATGCTTAATCATGGTGGAAACTTGCAGCATAACCATAGAGAGCAATCTGTGAAGCATCCTCAATAAAAACCTATGCAAATAGCAAATAAAAAGATCGTTGAGATGCTCACTGTCTACTTGCCTTGTTATTTTGATTATGGGATAGCTCCTGTATAATGTGCAAGGGGTACCCCGTTGGTGGTTCTTTATGATACACATGTACTTACAATGATAAGAACTTACCTGTAACTAAAGTTGAGTAGCATGAGGAGGGCCCTCGTACTTAAGGGACATGAGATTGCCAACTTATATTTCGTCAAACATATACTCCATCTTTGTTCACTTTAACCTTAATCACTTCAATATGCTTATGATAGGGGCAATGAGGGCTCAAAGCTAGTAAGTACCATAATATTTTGGAAGATCTTTATGAACTTGAAATCCCTACTTCCCTCTATGAAGGGCCTTTCTTCCATTTCTAAGTTGAGTCAGTAAACCTATTTCCTCGCTATCTCCATCAAGCATTTGAGTTGTTGCGTTTCAAGAATTCATATGATGATTTATTCAATCATGTTCTTTATCTTCCTTGTTTGCACAAGACTCTTATCTATTGAGTATTTATTTGAAAGCCTTCATTGTGAAAAACGTTTATGTTTGAGCAAAGAGTACTCTTGTTGTGAAAACTTCTACAAAAGCTTTATTTGTGAAATTGTTTGCCAGTTGTTCTCTGACCAAGAACAAAGTTTGTCAATTCCAATTATGATCTATCTTTATGCATATCTATTGTGACTCCTCTACTTGTTGCAAGCTAAGTTATATAATGGTGAGTTGCTTTCTTCTATGAGTTGTGTAATGGTAAGTGTGATGCTTCTTGTCCTTATTATTTTATTGACACTTCACTCCATAAACCTGTGGGCATGTTTACTGAGCTCAGTTTTCGCTTGGGGACAAGTGAAGGTCTAAGCTTCGGGGGAGTTGACATGTCCAATTTGCATCACCATTATATATCATAATTTGCCTCTATTCATTGATATATTTCATTTTAAGAGGTGTTACTTATGTCTTTTCATCCATTTTTGCATGTTGGATGATTCTTGGAGGATGAACTGCCGGAGCCAAGATTCTGATAGAAAAAGAGGTGTTTCAATGCAATTTCACGAAGATCAGAAAAATTATGGAAAAACATTTTTTCCCAGAAGACGAAGGAAGCCAGAAGGGGAGACGGAGATGGGCAGGGGGCCACACCCCCAGGCGCCGGCCACCCCTAGGCCGCGCCTACAGGGGGTGTGCCCACCTGGCCTACCTCTAGCTCCGCCCTCTCGCCTATAACTTCCCCTCGAAACCCTAAAATACGGAGAGCGACCATAGAAAGATTCTACCGCCTCTACGGGGCGGAAAACACCGAGAGAGAAAGAGCTCTCTAGCAAACAGATTTCTGCCGACGAAATTCCTTCGCGGAGAGAGGAGATCGTCGCCATCAACACTATCATCAATCTAGACTTCATAGGAATCATCATCATCATCCACACCATCATCTCCACCAGCACCATCATCACCACTCCATCCAGCTGTAACAATTGTATTGAATCTTGCATAGTTCTTAGGGGAAACTTTTCCGGTGTTGATTACTATTGTAGTTGATGCTTGTGAGTAGAACCATTGGATTATTATTTATGTTCATATTGTTATCCATCACCATATCATCTTTGATCTTGATCCATATGATGTCTTGTGAGTAGTTCGTTTAGTTCTTGAGTACATGGGAGAAGTCATGTTGTTAGTAGTAGATTTGTGTTGAGATATTATTCAATGGTTTAGTATTTAAGTTGTGGTGCTATTCATCTAGTGGTGTCATGTGAACATTGACTACATGATATTTCACCATTTATGGGCCTAGGGGAATGAATTTTGTATTTGGCTACTAATTGTGGGGTTGCTGGAGTGACAGAAACCTGAACCCCCATTAGGACACCATTGCGTAAGGGAGCGTAGGATCTCAGAGTTTAAGGCTGTGGTTAGGTTTATATCTTAATTGCTTTCTTGTAGTTGCGGATGCTTGTAGGGGGTTTAATCACAAGTATGTATTAGTCCAAGTAAGGTCGGTACATTAGCATAGGTTCACCCACACAACACTTACAACACCAAAAAAGACTACTCAGCTATTTGAAGCGAAAGCATTTGACAGCATTCCCATGTGTCCTCGAGAATGTTTGGTCCTTATAAGTATTTTTACCGGCTTGTCCTTTGCTAAGAAAGAATTGGACCACTTGCTACAATTGTTCGTTGTCTTTATTACTTGCATTTTATTTATTAGCTTTATCAAAAAACCCTAAAAATCCATTTGCTAAGTATTTATAGAAATTTCCTACTCCATACCACTAGTCAACACCTTTTGCTCCTCGTTGGGATCGACACTCCTATTTATCAAATGTATTACGATACACCCCCTATACTTGTGGGTCATCACTCCCTCTCGTCCTCCCTCCTCCATGGCGTGGACTCAAACCCTAGGGCAGGCGTGCCCTAGGTTCTTATTCTACTATGATATCGGAGCGCTGTCCGAGTTCTACATCTGTTTGGATCTAATCTAGATGGGACTGCGGAAGCGCTGCCGGGTCTTCGTTGATTTGTTCCCGCTTTGACCGTGTGTTCTTGATCACACCTCGATGCGGTGCCATTGATCTTTAACGTGTGGTTACTGATGGAGGTGCGGCACTTGGAGCACTTGATCGTGCGGATCTTCACAAGGAGAAATCTTCTCGCGGCTAATCGACTAGCTGCTGGAATCGACGTACCGACTACTTCGACAACGACGTCTTCATCGGTGCATGTTCATGGAAGCCGTTCGTGGGATAATACATCTTCTCGCGACTCACTAAGACTTGTTGCGGGGATTGACACACGACCAACCTCGTCATCGACAAACTTCCGCCAGTTTGATCTTTGAAGGTATGATCCGTTGCCTCTCCCTTTGCATATGATCCTGGTTATGCGCTAGAATTTTTTTTGTGTAGCACGTTCCCCAACACCATATGCATCGTAGTAAGCTATCATAGCAGATCTTCATATGGACCAAAACCAAGTTCAAACAAGAAGATGAGAAACACATACGTGTTAATCGGGAAGGTCACCGCCACGGCGCCTTCGTTGTTGAAGTCAGCCATGATGGTGTTGAGATTTGCCGATAGCTAGATTCATAAAGAAGATGCACAACCGTCTTAGATGCAGATGAACGGAGGCGCGCAGTCGCACTGAGACGCTCCCCAAAAACCTTATCGCATGTCACCTGATGCAGGATCTCAACGGATACAGCCTTGAAGGCCTGCTCTCTCGGACAACAGCGCAGGCAACCTCCGGGATGAGGAAGCCTAGAGAACAACTCAGTAAAGTAACAAAGCACGAGAGAGACATAGAAGTGTATAGAGTTCTGCTGAATCTTCTTTCTCTCATATACCCTAGAAGGTGAGCACACCAACGAGGAAGACTCTAGAAATCGGATACATGTCGAACATGCACAAGCAAGTCGGCACACAAGTTGTAAACATGCACAAACAGGTTGGAACACGCACTTGTCATACACGAATACATCCAACCCAGTTGGTGCACCAAGCAAAAATATAGTCTTTCATCCAGTTGGTGCTCACTTCAAACTATGTTTTCTCATGCTTAGGACGCCTCTTTGTTTTGATTATTTTTTATAGTCTGTACATGTATAATAAGAATCTGGAAACTGCCGCATTGTATCAATAGTTACATTTTATTAGTATTCTCTCTGGTTCATATTAATGGTCCTAATTTTATCTAGATATAAATACATATAATCTAAATACTTAACTAAATACATATATATCTAGATAAAGTTAAAACCATTAATATGAACCTGAGGAAATAGTGTTCGGCGGATCAGCTTGAATAATCACCAATGTGTTCCATAGTGTTCAACACGCTTTTGCTCTACCTCATTGCAGCCTATGCAGAGCAGATTCAAAAGAAGCTGCTACAATACTTTATGCGTTCTACTACGAGGCATGTGCACGTTTACCAGTGAAAGGAAATGTGTCATCAAAGGGCCTACGCAACCGCGGTTATAGTGCTAGAAAAATACACTCCCTCTGTCTCAAAATGAATGTTGAAAATTTGTTAAAATTTTGATGTATCTATGTACTAAATAGTATCTAGATTTATTTAAATTTTAATAAATCCAAAACATCTATTTTAAGATGGAGGGAGTAACAATTTTAAGTATATGTAAGATTGTATATAATAATACTATGATTTCCATACACGACTCCATAAAAACATCCAGCATAATTAAGTAGCGATTTATTATAGGTATTTAACAAACCGAGCCATTATGGTCAAATATGTTGTGTAAAAACACCTGGAGCAGGACATGATCCTCCTCGGAATATAATTGGTCCAGTAAATATCGTGCCCTGCCCACAAAAAGCTAACTCTCCTTTTTCATGATCTTCAGTGATGCTGAGGCGAGTGCTTCATCTCCCACTATGAAAAAGAGCAAAAACAATTAGTAGAGATATATTGAAGACATACCAGGTAGCATTACGCATGCTTGACTATGTGAAACGATTGCTTCTATTAATTATCATTGCTGAAAGATAATTGTGTGTATGTGGAAAACTGGGAATAATACAAATAATAATTTGCTAGCACAAATTAAAGGCAATTTAAGGATTGAAACAAGTACAGTTCTTGCTAGATGAGCTTCCAGTTCTACCTCTTCAGCTCTTAAAATCCTAGAATTTCCATTTCCACTTTCATTTCCTCCCTGTGATTGTTGTTGCCATCTATATATATGGTCATAGTTGCGCAGGTTCTTTTTGAAATTAATCTGTTGTGAAGCCAACCATGGAATGCTACTGACAGCTAGCTCAGTTCTTTTTGAACATGTGATAGGCATATTTAACTTCAACTTTCTGGCAAATCCTTGTCCTTTCTCATAGCTGCCTGTTGAGTGTTACCTTCTTGGACTTGTGGGATTTGGGAACATTCTATTGCTAACACAAATATGCTACAACACTGATAGTTTTACATTTCCCTTTGAAATCAATAGGTCTTATGATATGCATGTCGAATTAAAAATTTCCGTCAAACTCATGTCCTTTGGCATTGCTCAAAAAGAGTGGGAAGGCTAAGATATGGAATTATCTGCGTACATGTACATACTACATAGGACATGACTTTACTAGCAAACAAATATGTAGATATCCAACTGTAAAGCAAAAAGACACTAAACAGGTGTATGAATTACCCAATTTAGTTAAATAGCACAAAGTAAGAAATATATACCTATAGCAGTGTTTATCACGGGGCGAGAATTTCTGGTGGATTGATAGGGGTAGCCATGTTTATTGAACCCTTGCAAAAATCTCCCCGAATAAGCACTACTAACATTCCAGGTAGATCTTGTGATGATAAATTATGTTTCACCATAAGATCTCTCAACGTAGCATATACTTCGTCTCCATAGAACTCTGGCCCTTCCAGCAAGTAACACGACATGGGGGCAAATTCAGTCAAGAAATCAATATCCTTGTCAGTAAGGTGGCACCCCCCATCGTCCTCTTCGTCCCACCCTTGGAGCACGCAATCTCTTATGCCAGTAAATCGCTGCGTCTCGCTGAGCATGACAACCATTACAGTGATGGCTCGTCCTACTTCAACCAGATCGGTAGTAGTTTCTAGGGTTCTCACGGCCTCACCTAGTGAACTCTGACTTAAGACCAGCTTGCTCAGGTCAGACCTTTCACCATATAGTTCTTGATATGTTACTCCGAGGTTTATCGACTCGGAGTGTGAATCCAAAAATTTACTCTTAAGCTCCCTCCAACAGTTAGCGTGACGGCTCCAATATGCAACGATATACAGGTTGTCACTCCGGGACAGTACTCCAACGGTCCAGATTCCGTATACGAGCACTTGCACGTTCCACTCGGGAGGCTGTCTAGCAGCTCCAGTTTGCTCAGGGAGCAGCTTCAGGTTCCCAAGCTGCAACTCAGAGTTTCTCGTGGATTCAGCGCCTATCCCGTTGGCAATTAATTGGATCTGGACATTGTCGTTTGCAATGTTGTACACCTTGACATTATGTGGAAGCTTCAGGACGCTGTGTCCAGGGAAAGCACGAGAGACACGACACATAAGTATAGTTGTATATCTTTGTTTCCTCTAAAATATGGTCATGCATCATCATAGTAAAAAATATGTATTGATGTAAAAATAAAATGGTCCTTACATAAGTGCTTGCTGCATGGCAATGATGGTTTCTTCTAAATCGTCCGACAAACTGGGTTGTGCTTGCAGCATCAACACCACAACCAGAAACATCAAGTGTGATTTGTCCATGTTACGTAGTACGTGGAACCTACAAAAAAAAGCTGATTTAACAACACGAAAATGCACTTTCGGTAAGGTCTACAAAATCATCTCAAAACTAGTATAAACGAACTGGTATAAATTATCAAAATGGTTCAAAAAAATCATTGTGAAATGATAATCATGCACCAAAAACTATAATAATAAGCTTACTTAATTACAAATCCAATCTCTAGTTACGAAGAGTTCTTTGCGGAACTTGTGTCTTATAAGCCTTTAGCTGGCGTGAAGTGGATAGCAAATGGTGCTTTCAGTCAAATTACCTTGCTAGAGACAAGAATAACTACACCAAAACCGGCGGCTCGTCTCAACCGTTTTCGGTCCAACTTTTTTTTTGCGAAATTCCACCGATTTATTTATAATCATCAATAGCAGTACAAAGAGCTCTAAAAGTAATACAAATTACAATAGATCACTGGACCACCTAACAACGACTATAAACACTAGCACGAGCCGAAGGCATGTCGCCATCCTCGCCACTCCATCACTGGAGTCGGGCAAAGCTTCGGCCAATGTTATACGGACGTGAACTTCAAAAATGCATCTATGCTACCTACTTGTCCCTTGATTTCACTTTGGTCACCATAATTTGAGAACCTAAATGTATGGTCACTAACTATCTTTTTTTTTTTGTGAGACCAAGGGTTACAAGGAGTTTGACAATATAAACCTAAGGAATTTATTTAGCATTCTCACATATCGTCATAACTATCTTCCATTGTTCAAATACTACCATTTCTAGGAAATTAACAATGCACATCTATTATATATATACTAAAAGAAATATAAGTAGATTTTTTGAGGCACCAGATTATTGATTCACAGCACCTAAGTTATATTAACCGTGAAATCTTTAATTTAAGGCTAGGATTTAACAGGGTCTCACGTACGATCTACTTTTTCTATAGTTCTGTTCACGTACAAGGCGTGCCGAACTGTCACGATTTACAAGGCGTGCCTAACTGTCACAATTTATTCAGAGATCCATGCAGAACACCAGTTCCAAAAAGAAAGGAGTCCGTGTGGAGCACGGACAGCTCAAACCAAATCCAAAGTTGAGCCTTATATAGCCTTATTCCCGCACATGGCATGCATACACGCCAATAAATAATTTGGTGCAAGAAAGCTCTATTATCAACGCAATGCACAACCATATTTGCACCATTGCTGGTTGTGCAATGCATCTGCATGCAAAACCATAGATAAAATGTTAAAAAAATACACACATACTCCCTCAGTCTAGAAATATAAGACATTTTAGTTTTGTGAAAAAAGGACATCTAGATACATTCGATCTCACAAACCTAAAGGGTCTTATATTTCTAAACGGAGGGAGTACATGTTTTAAACGTCAAAATTACTGTAGAGTTGCATGTGATTTAAAATAGTTTTAGTCTTTGAAACCGTGGGTTAGCAAGCAATCAATCTATTTTTATGGGTTTTAGATATATGATTGAAGATAATTTACAACAGAACAATAGAAAAAATAGATGACGAGCTAAAAGGTGCTGGTTTTGCTAATTCTTGGTCCAAGAATATTTTACTTCTTCGGTCGACACATAAAATAACTGATCTGATGATAAGATTCATATTAGATTCATTTTCTTTAATCTAGGAACTAATATTGCATTTTTTTAGTTGGTCACAAAAATTATTACAACACATTGAACAATGCATTCAATCAGGCACTAAAATTCCTATAAGATTCAGTTTTATCTCAAACAAATATCGGTTTCCACTAAATTAACAAATTATCGCATCACGATGATTTTTTTAGATGAAACCAAACATGCAGAAGCTAGACCCACCTCATGGTTTCATACAGCCACAGGCTATCTAAAAATGTGGGACCATAAGATCATTGAACGCACTTTGGCATAGGGCACACCTCATCCATCAGCAAATTATTGAGAAAGAAAACTAAAGCTACTTGTGTGAAGCGTATACTATGACCGCCGGGCCAATATGGGATGAAACTAGGAGACCTTCATTCTACACACAACAATATCCACCACCTACATGATGCATGTTTCAATGACCACTCTAGCAAACTAAAGTACCTAACTATAAACTTGAGGTTGATAAATTATTTTTCTAGCCTCCTGTCACCCGACAGTGCACAATTCACTAGGTGTATGTCTTACTTTGGACTGATAAAAGAACTTGGGTATTCCACACGAATCGTGAGAAAAGAATAATATTTTAAACACTAAATATTAAAAAATAAAATTACAAGCCTTTGATCATCCATTTTAATGAAGATTAAGGGTCTGCTTAATGTGCTCAGATACTTGACATATAGACTAATCCTTAAGAAAATAAATATAAATGGTGATAAGAATTGACCATTATGTAGAATTATCGCATATATGTGTTATATAATAATATTATATTTGGTAAAAAGGATCTCTATTAGAAATTCTCAAGAAAAACAATACATCCAACCATCGATATGATGGATGTTGTTCTTCTAAGTATACCACAACCAATAGATTTCACAAGTGTCCTTAGACATATATCCCTTCTAATTGTTCATCTTAACTTCAACCATAAAACATAAATGACAATATATTATTAGAGCATAATGTCAACAAAAGATCTACTCGAAATTCTAGCACCAAATAAAACATCTGATTGTCAACCTACTATTCTTTTAATTAATAAACTACAACCAGTAGATCTTGATAATTTTGCATAACCAAGAACAAATCTATCTATCATCATAGTAACCGAACAAATCAAAGCCAATAGATCTACAAGGTTGTGCCTAGACACACCAAGTCACAAAATTACCCATGAGCAATGGGCCCAAGTTATACAAGTGCTCGAGCAATATCAAATACAATAAAAGCATACCCACGCACATTCTTAACCATTTCCACCGGGTCATCTAAGCATATGTAGTGATAATTTGTTTCACATATAATAAAAAATAAAAATACACATATATAGCATGGAAAATAAGCTTAACATGGTTTTTTGAAAAACAACCACATAACAGAATAAGAAAGTTGTCATATTTATGTATGTGATATATCCGACAACGCTCATATGTCATATAGACTAATTAAGAACTATTTATCGAATTATCTAACTATTAATAAAGGTAATCCATGTACTAATGTACTAGAATAAGGGAGCTAGATTTTAAAATTCTGTGTGTGATATACAAACGATTGCTCATATGCCATGTAGCATAAAAATATTTATTTAATTATCTAACTATTAATCATGAAACTCATATGCACAAAATTATGCACATGTCCAACCCAATCCCTTTTTCATTCGATACCTAAACCTACGATTTTAAAATTCATGCGATTTAATCCATAGGAAAAATACTAAGGGTAATGTGACGTAAATCAAAAATCCCTATACAGAAAAGGCTCTAAGAACCCTAATCCTTCAATAAAATCCTATATATATGAAAATCCAAAGAAGCTCGACATCTTGTCTATAGACCTATTTATTCTCCATCATGTAGCTACGGATATGCATAACTAAATAGTTAATAGCTTAACAAACGGGTTGCTGCGTGGTCCGCGTGCTCTGGGCGATCGAGGGCATTTGCATCGGGTCTCGATCACTTTGTCACGTGGTACGAGCGAGCCTAACAAACGGCATGCGGGGCAGGGTGCATTTGCCATGAAGGAGGCAGAACGATGGAACCTGCTAGCTGCTGCTGGTCGGTGTATATATGTACCAGGCGTGCTTTTGAGCTATGTGAGCCTTGACTCTTATTGAGGCCTAGACGATGGCGTGGACGTATGTGGTGGCGCGACACGTACGGCGAAATGAGAGGTGGACGCATGCATGCGGGGCGGGCTGCTGCCTGCTGCCTGGTGTGCTGCCATGGCAATTTGCGTCGGTTTAGTTGGTTCATGACCTATGCAGCTAGCTGCACGTACAATCGAAGCGAGCTACATACAGGAGGCAAGTAGCAAATGTGTATTGCACGCGGGAGCTAGCTCCTTGGTCCAGTCCAGCAGCGGCAGCACGTACGGCCTCCGTGTTCTCCGCCGTCGTCGTCGTCGTCGTTCATCGCGGCGGATGGGCTCAGGCCAGCCGCTAGCTAGCGTCGGGGTGGGGTTACTTAGGTCGGGTCGCAGAAAAGAAAAGGGCCGACGGTGGGGATACTTTGGGCATCTCCAGCCTGACGCGTCGTTTGGCAGGCGCGCGGGAAGACCGGTCGCCATGACCATGACGCTAGCTGCTTTCAAACGCAGAGCGAGGCATACGTACAGCCTTTAGGTCAGAATATAAATTGATCTACTACTACTCATCTATTACGATCAGGTTACATCACTAGCACAGTTAGTTTGTTCTGTCGGAGTAGACTGCGACGACCGTGTGTGGGGGTCCATGGTGCCGAGGCGCTAGGCCTAGCTAGGGAAATCATCTCGTGCTGGGGCAGAGCGCGGGCGGGATGGAGAGCTAGCTGGGCGAGGTCGAGGTCTCCAGGGCGGGGCCCATGGCCTGACGCGCTGGACTGATGGAGGAGCACATGGTGGCGAGAGCGCGTTCAATCTGGAGCACGCCAGCAGGGAAGGGGACGGCAACAAGGAAGAGAGAGAGGGAAAAGGGTGAGATGATGCACAAGCACAAGAGAGGGAGAAGGGAGGGGGGAGTGAAGCAAAGTTTGACCATGGCATCCAATGCTTCTGGTCAGAACTTGACGTCAAGTAGCTATGAGGGAGAAGATTCATTTTCAGGAACTGTCACTGAATTTTAGAAGGAATTTTTGGTTGGGTTTTGATCCAAATTTCTAAATGGGCAAAGTATATGCTCTTGATTCAAATTTAAAAAGGTTAACATCTCACGGTGATATTTTATTATAAATACATCAATATATATATATATATATATATATATATATATAATGTTGGTTTTCTATTTCATCCATTTTCTATAACAGAGAAATATGAAAACTCTTGACATAATTAATTTTGAAGTGTAAATACATATTATTATATTGCTAGCAATATGATTGTTGGTTGCTACAGGTTGATTTTTATTAGTACAAATGCATAATGCTAAATAGGCATGTGAGTACATATGGTGGCCAGTCACCACATATCCCACCCCTAGAAAGTAATGATAGAGTCGCCATACCCTCATGACCACGCACAGATCTCATTTTGCAAGCGGGTGTTAAACCTCAGCATGGCCCATGGGTTAGCTAGATGTTCGGGCTAAGAGGATATCTTATCGGACAATGTAATGGTGGTTTTGGTCGGCTCATCGCGAGAACAAGCCTAGGAAAAAATAGAATACCAACCAGCCGACATGTCTCACATGTCAACCAGCATCGCTTGATCAACACCATCACGTTGGAATTGTTGAGTAAATTCAATCAAGTGAAAGTTTACCTAGCATTAATCAAAGTCATCACTATTGTTTCTTGCAGCTGAGTGTAAATTCATTGTACATGAGACTTTCATCCTAAAATGATCCAAAAGTATTGCAATAAACACATGCATGTGAGACATGTACTCCCTCCGTTTCAAAATATAAGGTGTTTTAGTTTTGTGAAGAAAATAAATTTAGACTTGTTTTAGTTTATAGATTCATTCGGACTTGGAGTGAATCTACACACTAAACAAGTCTAGATTCAATTTCTTCGCAAAACTAAAATATCTTATATTTTAAAATGGAGGAAGTACAAATTATGCAATAGAGCACAACTCGGCTGGTAGTTCTTTGTGTTGCTGAGCATTAGATTATAGAGGGCTAGATAATAATTTAAGTATTCTTAAGGGTGGCAGTGAACGTGATGCAGACCACCCACTCTCCGCTCCCTCAAATGCATATCATCAGATCAATAGCACCACTAAGAGAATCGTGATGTAAAATATGGCACCTGGAAAAAGTCATGGGGCATCAAAAACTGGGATATAGGACACCAAACTATTTGTGCTTGACAAAGATGATTCATTTTAGGGCATGGTTGCGGGCAGCAAGTGATGTAAAATAGACACTACTCACATATTGACATTATCAAATTTTAGGCCCTAGTGTAGAAGGGACCTCTAGTCCCGGTTTACAAACCGGGACTAGAGGCCCAGACATTAGTCTTGGCCCGGTCACCGGCCGGAACAAATGGTTCTTCACGTGGCCGCCGCGGCGCGCGCGGATGCACCCTCATTAGTCTCGGTTGGTGTTACGGATCGCGACTAGTGGTTCTATGACACGTTAGCATTTTGTGCACTTTCTCTATGGCGGCAGAGAATTTATTTTGTATTCTTTTATTTATTTATTTATTTATTCATTTCATAATAGTTTTTGAATATTTCTACGCTACCACATATCGTACACATTCGTGCATATATAAGATAACTTGTATTACGATATCAATCATACAAATATTTACAATTTTAATAGTTACATGGAGATCACAATTACCGGGACTAGAGCTCGTCTATTTGATTACACGGTCGGGGATCATCAGTAGCGCCTATTCACGCTAAATTCCCTTGCATCTTGTACCATCTCTTTCAACAGAAATCCCGCTAGTTCATCTGCAATTCCTAGTACGTGTCATTTGGTAGGAGTTGATTCTGCATGCCCTAGAACTATATAAGAAAAGGAGATCAATATGAATATCAGTCATGATAACAAAAAGTGACGGTAATAAAATGATGTTGTGAATGTATTGCTTATGTCTACTCTATAATCTTTGTGCTCGGTGATAAACGTGCGAATGAACTCGCAAACGTAGTATCTACATAGATTCGTCCCCGGTAGCTGCCTCATGCACTTTACAAGAATAGAATTTAATCAAAATAATAATCTAGCATCATAATTGTATTAAAACTAGAAATAAAGAGATGCGCGAATATATCACATACTAGTTACCGAGACCGGAGTAAACGTCAGCTTCTTACTAAAGGAACTCGTAACCTGACGCTTGAACTGGTTCTAAACCCTGTCCGGCAAAGAAAATGAATGAATGAGTTATTCATTACCTAATATCTCAGAAAATCAACGAAAAAGACCGATATAGTGTGAAAATTACCTCTGGAGCATGTCATGCATGCTGCGGAACTCTTTCATGTTTCTCTTTAATGGGTCCATGACTTCAACTCTTCCCTTATCAACTTGAATGTCTAGCAGAACCAGTGGAAGCTGCAAACTTTTATATATTTATCAGTAACTCATCAGTTACACTTAACATCGAGTAAGCAAAAGTAAATGTGTACAACAGAGTAAGACCCTCACTTGAAATTGTAAGGAAATAGTATGTGGTCACAAAAATTTTGCTCCGTTCAAAACCTTAGAATGTTTTCCTCTGTCTCCTCGGGTTTTCTCATTAGTGTATCTATATGTACTTTATCTGGGTCAATCAACCCAACACTATAGAGTGTCCTTCTTTTACATTCATGGATCTTCATTCTGCATAATAATAGAGTACAAAAGGATATAATGAGGATGATTACATGCAATGAACTGAACAACTAAAAAACTAAACAAATTATATGTAGACAATGAATTCAACAACTTATAGACAATAGCAACTAAGGATAGATTTGTCGAGGGCGTCGAGATTGTATAACTAGAATAGTTCTAGAAACTCAACATGGACCTCATCGGCTCTAAAGTAGTACTCACGTGGGACTTTAGCTATGATCAGTGTTCTCTCCTGCTTTACGGCTGTCAAGAACCAGTTATAGAGATTCCGCATTTGCGTTGGCATTTCTTGCAACTTCTCTTTGCTGACCAATCCATCCCTGAGACATATCTAGGGACTACAACAGCCTTGGGTAACTTGTCGTCTTGGGAACCTAATAATGCAGCAACACTCACATTCATACTGGCCGCCAACTCCGCAGCTGCTTCCATATCTATTGGTTGGGGAACGTTTTTGGATAACACCTTGAGAGGTTGGATCGATTGTTTGGCTTGTTGTTCGAGTAGGGGAACATCTGATCTTTTACCGCTTGCACTTTTACTTGCTGATTTGCTCCCCGCTTGCACTTTACTTGCTGATTTGCTCCCTCTTGCACTTCTACTTGATTTATTCTTCGTCACTTCCTTCTCAAGTGTGTATAGATAGTCATCGGGCTTATGATGCAACTCATATTGCGATTTTGTGTTTAGAAAATCAAGTACATACGCTTTTTGCTTCTCCGTGTATACCGGGGCGGGCTCGGGTTTCTTCTTTTGAAAATGCGCATCACATTCGGCCTTTGCGATCGATGCGGTTTCTGCGTCAGTACGATCGTAAGGTCTGATGGGAAGATTCTTATGAGGTACTCTTGGGAGGGGCGACATTTTTTGTTTTGGGCTGCTGCGTCGGTTAGTACAAATTAACGGAGCACGCTTCCGCTTATTGTCCTTAGCGGGCGGCGAAGACGGCTGACCCTGCGGCAGAGATCGAGATGGACTCGCGTTGTGGTGGTCGTAGTCATCATGGAGTGGGCTTCTTGAGGTGAAAGTGACCTGCGACGACTCGGAGGAGGTGTTGGCCTTAGTGCCGAGCCTGGAAACTTGATGTTGTTCTTGTCCCAAAGAATGATACCACCCAGTACTTCTTTGAGTGTCCTCTTACCTTCAGGTCCAGGGATGTCAAGCTCCTTTGACTCTCACCCTGTTACGATTTGATCCATCCCGACTTTAGCATAGCCAGGTGGAATCTCACGGCCATGCCAGCGTGCGTCAGGTGGACAAGGTAAAGCATATTCGACCGCCGCCTTCATGGATATGTTCTTCACCTTCTAATGGAGCTCACAAGATATCCGCTCCTTTATTCCATCCACGGAGTAGCCGGGTGTAACACCCCGGCCTCTCTGGACCGGCGGCTGTCACTTCTGGTAGCTTAATAGGATCTCTAGAGGTAGCTTAATAGGATCTCTAGACTAACCCCACAGACCAACACTAGTCTTTTCTGTGCACTTTGTCCTCACTTGTACACCCGGTACCCACTTCCCGGTCGGTCACCCATCCTCAAATTGCTTTAGGCCAAGCACGCTTAACCTGGAGGTTCTTTTTAGATGAGCTTCCGAAAAAGAAGTTGCAACTTGTTGGTATGGGTATACTATCGATCCTATTAAGGCATGTGCTTGGGTCTCACATACACCCACCCTTATAAGATCGACGCCCTCGTTGATCAACCACAAGCCAGGAACGTCCCCTCTTGGCACACGTCTGTGTGTCCAGTGCCGGCACATTGCCATGTCGTGTCCACTCTGGGCCACACGCGCCATGCTACACAGGTCCGCCACTGACCCGCACACGCCCATGTAACCACGAGGATCGGTTCTGATACCACTTGTAACACCCCCGGTCTCTCTGGACCGATGGTTGTCACTCTTGACAGCTCAATAGGATCTCTAGACAAATCTCATAGACCAACACTAGTCTTTTCTGTGCACTTTGTCCTCACTCGTGTGCACCCGGTACCCACTTCCCGGTCGGTCATCCATCCTCAAATTGCTCCACGCCAATGATGGCGCCTTGTTAACGTGGGGGCTTCTTTCTTTATTCCCCAGCAATGGCGCCAGAAATCTTGGTGCGTGCACCTAGTATTGACGTGGGACACTTCGTTGGAACCCCAAGATCAAGGTGTGATGATCACAACAGCAAGTTTCCCTCAGTAGAGACCGAGGTTATCGAACCTGAAGGAGGAAGGAAATGTCTCAAAGGTGTTGTTGGCAACATGGAGACCTGCACAACACAAACTCAAGAATTTGCCCCAACGAATCAGTGAGGTTGTCAAGCTCACCGGTTTGCTGTAACAACGGATTAAACGTATGGAGTGGAAGATAATGGTTTGCAGCAAGTAAACAAGTAACAGTGGAAGATGTACCAATGGTAAAGATTGGACCAGAGCCCATAGTTCACTAGAGGTGCTCTCCTTAGATAAACAACATGGCATGAAGGGTAAACAAATTACAGCGGGGAAATTGACAGGAACTGAGCAAGGCATAACAATGCAATTACTAGCCAGAAAGATCCTATGAGGTTGATTGGGCAATACAACAAATACATAGACCGCCATCCAGCTGCATCTATGACTAGAAGTCCACCTCCAGGTTATCATCTGAACCCCCTCCAGTATTAAGTTGCAAGCAACAGACAACTGCTTTAAGCAAAGTGTGTAAGGTAAACAGTCCACATGTTCCATGAACAAGAGACCGTTGTTTTCTCCCTAGTAGCAACAGCACATCTACAACCGAAGAGATTATTGTCACTTACCTTGGAAACTAGAGGCATGAACCCACTATCGAGCATAAATACTCCCTCTTGGAGTCACTAGCAACTACTTGGCCAAGATAACCACTAGAACGAAGAGCATGCAAGATCACAAACAACACAGACATGATAGAATCATAAAGATAAAACCATTAATCAAACCAACATAATAATCTCAATATCCATTAGATCCCTGCAAACACAACATACATGATTACAAATAGATTAGATCTTGATCATGAATGGAGCTCACAAGATCTATACATGAAAGCACAAAGGAGGAGATACAACCATCTAGATACTACATGGACCCATAGTCCAAGGTGGAACTACTCACGAATCATACCGGAGAGAAGCCTCCGGGATGATCTCCCCTCCGGCAGGGTGCCGGGAAGAGCTTCAGATCCCCCTCCCCCGATCTAGGGACGATGGTGGCGGCGGCTACAGATGGTTTTATGGATTTCTAATTGGGTACTCAGGGTTTCTGCATAGGGGGCTTCTTATAGGCGAAGGGGCGAGACCGGGAGGCGGCCAGGGCCACCAAACCCTAGCTAGGCACGGGCCCACCTGTGGCCGCGCCTGGGGGGGGGGAGGGGGTGGCCCCTCTGGCCGGCCCCTCCGGCTCTCCTCTGGACTTCTTGTTCCCCACAGAAAGTAATTGACTTTGTCCTTCGTCCCGTCAAATTCCGAGAATATTTATTTACTAACTTTTATGAAACCATAAACAGCAGAAAACAGGCATCTGACACTGTTGCAACTTGTTAATAGGTTAGTACCAGAAAACATGTAAAAATCACCTCAAAGTGTAGACAAGTAAAGCAAAGTAGATACTAAACAAGCATGGATTATCAAAAATTATAGATATGTTTCCAACGTATCAGCATCCCCAAGCTTAACTCCTGCTCGTCCTCGAGTAGGTAAGTGATAAAAGAATAATTTTTGAGGTGACATGCACCCTCACAATAAAGATCCAACCATTTGCAAGCATTGAAAGCTGGGATCAAAGAACTCTAAACATGTGCATGAAAGATGGAGTTCTAACAATAGGACATAGTAACTATGCATGCAACATGGCAAGCTACAAACAAATATTATGAATAACATGCATTGAAAAACGTTTATTTGTTTCACATGCAGAGAACATAGCATAGTGGCAATCAGCTTGTCCCTCATAGAGTAGCAATATAATGCATAGGACACCTGCAAAGTTCACAAGGGTGACTAGAAACAAATAGCACAATAACAAGTAATATCACAATATGCATCAATCAATGAGCTTTGGAACACTGCACACAGAATGACAACTATGCTCTCTTAATGGTGCCTAAAGGTAGAAGGTGGAGACTCAAATAATGGTGGAAGAAAGGCTTTTTTGTAAAGGAAGCAGGGATTACAAGTTTCAAAAAGAGCTTCCAAAAATTATGGTACTAGTTAGCTTTCAGCCCTCATTGCCCCTATCATAAGCATCTTGAAGTGGTTAACGTTAAAGTGGCAAAGTTGGTGTATATTCTTGACGAAGTATAAGTTGGCAATCTCATGCCCCTTGAATACGAGGGCCACACCTCATGCATACTCAACTTTGGGTCCAGGTAAGTTCTTGTTACTATAAGTATTTGCATATCATTGAGAACCGCCAACGGGGTACCCCTTGCACATGGCACAGGAGCTTTCCCATGACCAAAATGACAAGGCAAGCAGACAATGAGCATCTCAGCAATCTTCTTATTTACCATGAGAATATGGTGCTTTTTTATCTCTTTCCTCTTTTCTCAATGTGTCTCTCTTTTTTAAAAAAAGAATGCTTCATAGATGTCACTATGGTGATGTTGCAAGTTTCCACCATGATTAGGCATGGCTTAGGCTAGCGGCTCAGGCGTTTCTCTAACACAGGATACAAAATCGATGGACTTACAAGTTCCCTCTTTATTTCACACCGGTGACATCCATAGACAAAAGAACATGATATCAATTGAGTACTACAAGGTACAAGTGCAATGTTGAAAACGTCCCCCGTGACAACACGGTTCTGCTAATTCCAACTTATAAGTGCAAGCATATACAACAAAGTTGTCACAATAGTTCAAGTTTATTAGGGGCAAATAATAAATTGTGCCATCAAGTTCGTGAGGGCTTTAATCACTAAGTTTTCACATAACAAAATAGTTTTTAATTGGAAGATAGTTGAAAACAAGAATATACTTTGGAATGGTGTAACACACCATGCATAGGAGTTTATAGTGGACACTTTGGAATAACTTGGTTTCTTGGAAGTAGGAGGCATGAGTAGAACTTACTCATATAAGTGGAGGCTAGCAAAAGACTGGGAGCAACCAACTAAGAGAGCAATAATGGCCATAATTATGCAATGCAACAAAGCAAACTAATCAAAGCAAAGAGTGGTACTACAAGTAAAGGACTAAATGATCATAGAGGCTAATGGTGACTTGTCATAGTCATAACATGGTGTGAGCATGTTCCAAGTCAACCCAAGCAAAACATCAAAGGAGAATACCACAATACTATGCTTTTGCATGCTAAAACAACGCATAATTTCTTCAAGGCACACTAAGCAATCTCATTTGTTTGGAACAATACATTCTACATCAATAATCACTAAGCATAATGCTAAAACAACACCTAGCATATCACGCTAAGACCTAAGTCACAGTCAATGCAAGCTCCTCTTGCACTTCAAGCAAGAACTTACTACTCCTTTCCAAACACCAAGCAAACTTATTTGCAAAACAACACAGCGAGAACGGGGGTCCAAAGTACTAAAGCAATCTAAACAAACTAAGCAAAGCAAACAAAAACTAAGACGCTCCAAGAACAACACAACTGTGCATGAAACAATAAAAACGAAGTGTCTAGACAGACCTGAGCTTTTTATTGATAAAGAAGGGGATGCCTTGGGCATCCCCAAGATTTGAAGCTTGTACCTCTTGGATATTTATTGGGGTGGCACCATGTTGGCATCCCCAAGCTTGAGATTTTGTCCATTCTTCATCTCATTGCATCATTCTCTCTCTACACCTGAATTTTTTCCTTCAACTTCACACAATCTTCATTAGCAACATTAGCTTATTCAAAAGATATTATACCACTGGCAAAGCTTTGGAACAGCAAGGCTTTTCACTAAAAACACAAGCTACTGTAGTAACTCCTTCAAAGAAACTCAATTTACTTGAAGAGAGCTCAAAAAGGAATCAATAAGAAGCAAATGCAAATAATGGCAGAAATCTGTCAAGACAGACCAACAGGTAGAAACGAATTTTTTTCGAACATTTTCTGTTACTCAAATTAAAAAGTTTTGAACTAACTAAAGTTAGCCAACATACTGGGGGATTTATTCGTAAATTTTGATCTCAATCCTAGTTAAAGAGCCTCCTCACGAATTTTTTTGGTGGAGGACAGAAATCTGTTTCGGGACAGCAACTCACCAAATCTTACTTCCCTCTCATTAGAGGTCATTCTTGGCACAAAAGGCAAACAAAAATGATAAAGAGAGGTCATTACAAAAGTAATAACTTCCAAGACTCAAGGAAACTCTTGGGTTATGTCCCAACAAGTACTTTTCTTTAACGCCTTTAAGTTAGGCACAAGAAACAAGAAGAATCAAGTATTTTCAAATGAAGAAGCATTAACATCAAATATTGCTTTCAAAGGAGGAGAAAAAAGCAACCTCTCTCTCCTCATGGGAAAGTGTTCAATATCTTTCTTGAATGTAAAATGATATTTGATGGTGCCTTCTTTCATATCAATGATGGCTCCAATTGTCCAAACGAAAGGTCTTCCCAAAGTAATAGGACAAGAAGCATTGTATTCAACATCCAAAACATAGAAATCAACAGGGACATAAGCATTGTTAACCATAATAAGAACATCATTGATACTCCCCATCAGTTTCTTCTTAGCATTATCATTGAGTGGGACATCCAAATAACAGTCATCTAATGGTGGAAAATCAAGCATTTCATAAATCTTCCTAGGCATAACAGAGACACTAGAACCAAGATCACATGAAGCTTTAAGATCAAAGTCATTCACTTGCATATTAATAATGGGTTCCCAAATATCTTCTACTTTCCTAGGAATAGAAGCTTTGTGTTTTATCTTCTCTTCCTTAATCTTAA
The DNA here is from genome assembly GCA_030063025.1 of Avena longiglumis. Classification (NCBI taxonomy): domain Eukaryota; kingdom Viridiplantae; phylum Streptophyta; class Magnoliopsida; order Poales; family Poaceae; genus Avena; species Avena longiglumis. The sequence goes on along the minus strand of CP125974.1, from coordinate 517,908,315 downwards.
CAAGAGCATATGTAATGTGTTTGGTAAAGGCAACATGCATATCACTAGCATCAGAACTTCTAGCAAGCTTTTGTAGGAACATAATCACTTTAGAAATATTGCAACCATCAATATCAAAATCAAGCTTAGCATCACTAGTAGTAGGCTCACTGGGCGTAGGCATAGTAGGAGTAGGAATAGGGGCTACTTGTGGTTTAGTGGTGATAGTGCACACACTATTATTTCTATCAATTTCAGCTTCCCTTTCCCACCTAGCATGAAGTTGAGCTAACAGCCTAACATTTTCATCAATAGTAACTTGTATGGCATGAGCAGTAGCAAAGGTGTTTTCCATAGTTTCAGGTGTAGCAGCCATTTTATTTAACCAAGTAAGTTTGAGCTTCAAACAAAGAGGATATATTTTTCTCAACAGTTAAAAGCTTTTCCTCTATAGTCTTATTAAAAGTGGTTTGTTTACTAATAAAGTCCTTGAGCATTACTTCAAGTTCGGAGGGGACACTTCTAGCATTATTGTAAGAGCTTCCATAGGAATTGCCATTATTAGGAAGATAAGGCCTATAATTGTTGTTGCTACCAAAATTATTCCTATAAACATTGTTGTTGAAATTGTTGTTTCTAATGAAGTTCACATCAACTTTCTCTTCTTGAGCAACCAAACAGGCTAAGGGAACACTATTAAGATCTAGAGGAGCTTTCCCATTAACAAGCATAGCCATAATAACATCAATCTTTTCACTCAAAGAGAAAGTTTCCTCAACAGAATTTACCTTCTTACCATGCGGATTTCTCTCAACATGCCATTCAGAGTAGTTAACCATGATTTATCAAGGAGCCTTCTTGCAGCACCCAAAGTGAGGCCCATGAAGGTACCTCCAGCAGCAGAATCCAGCAGGTTTCTTGAGGAGAAGTTCAAACCTGCATAAAAAGTCTGGATAATCATCCAAGCAGTGAGTCCATGAGTAGGGCAATTTTTAACCAAAGATTTCATTCTTTTCCAAGCAAGAGCAACATGTTCACTATCAAGTTGTTTAAATTTCATAATGTCACTTCTCATAGCAATAATCTTACCAGGAGGATAGTACATTCCAATAGAAGCATTTTTACACTTAGTCCAAGAATCAATACTATTTTTAGGCAAAGATAGAAACCATTCTTTAGTTTTTCCTCTCAAGGAGAAAGGAAAAAGGCTTAGCTTAATAATATCTCCATCTACATCCTTATACTTTTGCATCTCACAAATTTCCACAAAGCTATTAAGATGGGCAGCAGGATCATCATAACCAACACCAGAAAATTGCTCTCTCATCACAAGATTCAACAAAGCAGGCTTAATTTCATAAAAGATAGCATCATGAGCAGGTGGAGCAATGGGTGTGCTTAGAAAATCATTGTTGTTGGTGCTAGTGAAGTCACACAACTTGGTGTTCTCAGTAGAGTTCATTTTGGCAAAGGTAGGCAAGCCAAAAACAGCAACAGCGGCTAGAGCAGGAACTAATTTTTTTGTGTTTTTGAATAAAGAAAGCAAACCATGCTAGACTAATTTTTTGGGGTTTTTGAAAAGAGGCAACCAAAACCAAGAAAAAAAACAAAGCAAACTAAAAACAAAGTAAAGAGAAAGGAAGTGAAGGACTCTCCTAGTGAAGACGTCCTTAGCCTCCCCGACAATGGCACCAAAAATCTTGTTGATGGATCCTTGTTGACGTGGGGGCTTCTTTCTTTATTCCCCGGCAACGGCGCCAGAAATCTTGGTGCGTGCACCTAGTGTTGACGCGGGATACTTCGTTGGAACCCCAAGAGCAAGGTGTGATGAGCACAACAGCAAGTTTCCCTTAGTAGAGACCGAGTTTATCGAACCTGAAGGAGGAAGGAAACGTCTCAAAGGTGTTGCTGGCAACGTGGAGACCTGCACAACACAAACTCAAGACTTTGCTCCAACAAATCAGTGAGGTTGTCAAGCTCACCGGTTTGCTGTAACAACGGATTAAACGTATGGTGTGGAAGGTAATGGTTTGTAGCAAGTAAACAAGTAACAGTGGAAGATGTATCAATGGTAAATATTGGACCGGGGTCCATAGTTCACTAGAGGTGCTCTCCTTAGATAAACAACATGGCATGAAGGGTAAACAAATTATAGCGGGGCAATTTACAGGAACTGAGCAAGGCATAACAATGCAATTACTAGCCGGAGAAAGATCCTATGAGGTTGATTGGGCAATACAACAATATACATAGACCGCCATCCAGCTGCATCTATGACTAGAAGTCCACCATTAGGTTATCATCCGAACCCCCTCCAGTATAAAGTTGCAAGCAACAAACAACTGCTTTAAGCAAAGTGTGTAAGGTAAACAGTCCACATGTTCCATGAACAAGAGACCGTTGTTTTCTCCCTAGTAGCAACAGCACATCTACAACCGAAGAGATTATTGTCACTTCCCTTGGAAACTAGAGGCATGAACCCACTATCGAGCATAAATACCCCCTCTTGGAGTCACTAGCAACTACTTGTCCAAGATAACCACTAGCAACAGAGAGCATGCAAGATCACAAACAACACAGACATGATAGAATCATAAAGATAAAACCATTAATCAAACCAACATAATAATCTTAATATCCATCGGATCCCCGCAAACACAACATGCATTATTACAAATAGATTAGACCTTGATCATGAACGGAGCTCACAAGATCTATACATGAAATCACAAAGGAGGAGATACAACCATCTAGCTACTACATGGACCCATAGTCCAAGGTGGAACTACTCACGAATCATACCGGAGAGAAGGCCTCTGGGATGATCTCCCCTCCGGCAGGGTGCCGGGAAGAGCTTCAGATGCCCCCTTTCTAGGGACGATGGTGGCGGCGACTACAGACGGTTTCGTGGATTTCTGATCAGGTACTCAGGGTTTTTGCGTGGGGGGCTTCTTATAGGCGAAGGGGCAAGACCGGGAGGCGGCCAGGGCCACCAAACCCTAGCCAGGCGCGGGCCCACCTGTGGCCGCGCCTGGGGGGTTTGGCCCCTCTGGCCGGCCCCTCCGGCTCTCCTCTGGACTTCTTGTTCCCCACGGAAAGTAATTGACTTTGTCCTTCGTCCCGTCCAATTCCGAGAATATTTCTTTACTAACTTTTCTGAAACAAAAAACAACAGAAAATAGGCATCTGGCACTGTTGCAACTTGTTAATAGGTTAGTACCAGAAAACATGTAAAAAACACCTCAAAGTGTAGACAAGTAAAGCAAAGTAGGTACTAAAAAAGCATGGAGTATAAAAATTTATATATACGTTTCCAACGTATCAGCCAAGCACGCTTAACCTGGAGGTTCTTTTTAGATGAGCTTCTGGAAAATAAGTTGCAACTTGTTGGTATAATCAATCCTATTAAGCCATGCACCTGGGTCTCACACCGGGACTGTCATCTATCATCCGTGCATCGTCAGACGGGACCTCCGATTCAGCCACGATGCTTCTCCGCTGAGATGGGTTAACGGTAATATCGGGTGCAATATCTTGCAGGCACGCTACTCCTCTAATTTCATCAATCTTCTAATGCTGCTTGTCAATTCTTGCTAGCAACTGGTTGAACCTGTCTCCCTCCTCCTCCCGTCGCTGCTTTGCTCTCGCTTGGCTTCTATAAGTACCTTGGTCTTTGGGAAACCCAATCTCCCACTTATAACTAGGGCCAAGGCCTCATACTCATCATCCGTATTCGTCATTCCCGAGGAACTTTGTCAGCAAGTATTTCTCTCTGTCAGGATGGAACTTTTTTATCCCGTCTTTAATTTCTTTCACCACTTTCAGCCATGTATCCCTGGGTATCCTAATCCCATCACTGCAAACATGGTCCCTGTAAGTTCGTCATACATACTACCATGCCCAGGGAACCAATTTCTTACCCTCAAATCCCATTCTTCGCGAATTGGTTCTAGAATGATCCCTTTATCACACAACTCTTTCTCTTTTGCATCCCACTTTGGCATGGCAGTCGCGTAGCCCCCTGGCCCAAGGCGATGGTGATATTTCTTTTTCGCAGCATTTTCCTTATTTTTTATGACTTCTTCTTAGCATCTCCTGACTTCTTGTACTCCAAAAATGCATCCCAGTAATGTTGCTCCTTCACTAGATAGCCTTCAAATTTTGGAATTTTCTTGTCTTTTTTATACTTTTGCCATAATGATTTCTTCCAGTTCCGAAATAGTTTGGCCATCTTCTCAATGTAGTTGTCTCGGCATCACTCTCACATTCTATCAGCGTGAAATGTGCCATGAGGTCATTCCAAAGACCCTCTTTGTACCTTTCGGTGACATACTCACTCTCTTCCGCCTCTTTGGTCTTATGCCACTCTCGAACGGTGATCGGGATGCGATCCCTAACCATAATTCTGCATTGTTGTTTAAATATAGTTGCAGCCTTTTGGGGTTCCAATGGTTCGCCCAGTGTTGATACCGCCGTAATTTTATAATTCATACGCGCATCCAACTTTTTGGCCGGGCCTTGTTTGGATTTTTTGCTCGATGTGGAGGTGTAAAGGAAGAAACATTCGTCAATATAATATGTATACAACTCGGTATATACAGCTCGTCTCGGACAACATATATCTAGTGATTACCGGACATCATATATATACCTCGCCCATCTTCGTTAAGGGTCCATCGGCTTCTCCATCATCGGAGTCGGCGGCTTCTCCCTCTCTTTGGTCGACCTCCTCTCCCTCGCCGGATGGGTTCAGATACATCGAGAGAGACTCGGGAGGATCAACGTCGTGGATTATATCCTCGAGAAGCTCTTCTTGTGCTTGGTCTCTGCGGATTGGATTAGTTGGATCCATAGTTTCTACAAAATGCGAGATGCATACAATATTATTTCAAAATGCACACAATATTTCTATTTGCAAAAAATCCTATTTTTGCACACAATATTTCTACACAAATATTTGCACACAAATATTTCTACACATATATTTGCTAAAAATGCAACTAAATATGCATAACTTAAAATGTTCTACACTAAAATACACATCTATAAAAATATTGCTACACATCTATTTTTCTATTTCCTATTTTCTACACTAAAATACACAACTAAAATATTTGCAACTAAAAATGCAATAATCCTATACAATAATAAAATGTTATGTCTATTTCTATTTTCTATTTATTTCAAATATTGCTACACATATATTGCTACACTAATTAAATATTGCTACAATTTGCTTCATAAAATAATTAATACTAAACTAAATCAACTAAAATAATACTAAACTAAATATTTGCAACACACTAAATCAAGTATTGCTACACTAAACTAAATCAACTAAATCAACTAAAATTTACTAAATCAACTAAAATTTACACTAAACTAAATCAACTAAAATTTACACTAAAATTACTAGAGGCGGCGGGGCGATACATCGGGCGGGGCGGAGGCGGAAGGCCGGATCGAGCTGGTCGGGGACGGCGGCGGGCGGAGGCGGCCGGTCGGGCATGGCGGCATGGCGAGGAGCGACGGTGGCAGGCACACTCGTACGTGGTGGAGGCGGCGGCGAGGGCGCGGGCGGTCGGCGAGGCTAGCTAGTGCGCGGGCGGCCGACGAGGCTAGCGGCCACGTGGGGCGAAGGCGGCAGCAAAGTTCAGCAGCCTGGCGGCATCGATGGGGGAAATGGCCTCCAGTGTCGTGGTGCGTGGAAATGACCTGGAGCGGTGGCCTCATTTATATACCCCCAGACCTTTAGTCCCGGTGTGTGTGGCACCAGACGGGACTAAAGGGGACGGCGATTTTTAGTATGCGCGTGCAAAATGGGCATAGTCTCGGCTGATGACACAGGCCACGACTAATGGGCCGAAAATTTGCGCATGCAGATTGGCCGGGTGAGTTTTTTTGTCTAGGACCCTTTTTTCAAATTTGGGTGTTTTCTCAAAATATTTAAACATTTAAATAAATTATTGTTTGCATACTTATGAATTTGAGAAAACTTTCAACATAAAAGTGCTTGAATTTGAATAAGTAATCCAAATCCATTGTCTGTTTATAAAATAATTATTCTAACTTGTCAAACTATTAATCATTTTTCCATTTCAATTATAAAATGCATTAACTAATATCTTTTTTCATATTTTTGAATCTCACTAAACTTTCAACATAAAAAGTGCTTGAATTTGAATAAGGAATCCAAATCCATTTTCTGTTTTATAAAATAATTATTCTAACTTGTCAAACTATTAACCATTTTGCCATTTTCAAATTAAAATGCATTAACTATTATATTTTGCCATTTCCCACTGCTTCACGCCATGTTTTCCAGCCCTTTCCCTCTGACCGAAGTTTTTAGTCCCGATTGTAGCCACTTGCCGGGACTAAAGATATTTTCCTCTGCTCGGAGATTTTAGTCCCGGTTGTAGCCACTATTAACCGGTTTACATATTAATAAATGTCTTGAGCGTTAGTCCCGGTTTGTGGCTGGACCGGGACTAAAGGGGGCCTTTAGTCCCGATTCCGTAGTCTTAGATAGGAAACTAATTATGAAGATGATGTTCTATTCTTGTGCTGGGGAGCTAACTAATCTCACATATTAGGGAGTGCCTCTATGACCAGCTTTCTGGAGATGCCGGAGGACTGGGCTCCGACGGCATCTCCCTAAAGCTGGCCATAGTGGTGTCCATGCTCTCCCATACCATCTTGCAGCTTATAACTTCTCTAACTAGATTAATACTCCTGGATGCTAACTAATTTCACATATTAGGGAGTGCATCTATGGACAGTTTGTTGGAGATGCATGAGGACTCGATCCTCCGGCATCTCCCTCAAACTGGTCGTAGTGTTGTCCCTGCTCTCGCACACCATATTGGAGATGCCTAAGGACTCACAAGGATGTCAATTTATAGTACAAGTAGCACGACATAGTGTCGATACTCACCCCTATCATTAGAGCTGCCACCCGGGACTCATGTTTTGTCCCTGTTGGTGTCTCCAACCGGGACTAAAGGTTCATCTTTAGTCCCGGTTGGAGACACCATCCGGGACAAGATACAAGCAACATGACATAGTGTCGATACTCACGACATAATGTCGACACTCACCCCTATCATTAGTGCTGCCACCCGGGACTCATGTTTTGTCCTGGTTGGTGTCTCCAACCGGGACTAAAGGTTCATATTTAGTCCCGATTGGAGACACCATCTGGGACTAAATATGCTAGCGCCTGCCCGAGCCTGCCGCAACCCCTTTCCCTTCACTTCCCGCCATGTTTTCCCGCCCTTTCCCTCCGCTTCACGCCATGTTTTCCTGCCCTTTTCCTCTATTTATAGGTCGACCGTCATGGACACCCACACATACACACATTCCTCACTGCATACTTTAGGATGCCCATCCCGCATCCTCATAGTCGACTCGGCGGCAACGATGGAGTACTCGGCTCCGTCGGGCATGTCCGAGACTAGGCTCCGCCGGGCTGGCACTGGGAGGTGCTACGTTCTGGGACACGTCGCTTGGTGAGGAATCCGGGTCTCGCCGTTGACCCGGAGCTTCTTTGTGGTCATCGCGTGGTACAGGCTCGGTGTAGAGGGAGCCGGCCCTCGAGGAGGTGGTACAACATCGTGTCAGGGAGGAGGACGATCGTGTTCGTCGCTATATGGTTGCGTTGGACGTCAGGGTCTCCGATACCTGGTAGGTTCTTCAGGGATCTCACCCGAGCTATGCTCGTGTGATGGTTCCTTCTCTTTGGGTGTTCACCTCCCGCGGCCCAGGCCCTGGGAGTCATCGTCCAGTTTGATTGAGCAAGATGTATTGGTTTTCATGGCTTTCGGTCCAAATGACCAATGTTATGTGCAGAATCGTGGCATAGTTTGTGATGATGTACCCATATTTTGCATGCATGTGGATCTTGGGATGGCGAACAATGTTGCAGGAGGAAGTTTTTGACCTTACATAAAAGGTTGACTCACGATATGATATTACATAAATGGTTTAATACATTACATACATCACCAACATCCCTATCTAGTGTTGTGGTTTTTTCTGCGCCGTAGCCTTAGAGAATCTTCATCATTTAACAGGATGTTGGGTCAGTGTTCACTTTGAAGGGCGGTATTTCATGAAACTTATTATAATCTTCTGACATGTCGGTCTTGTCATCCACTCCCACGATGTTTATTTTCCCTAAAAGAACTATGTGGCGCTTTGGCTCATCGGACGATATATTCTTTTGATGATTTCTTTTTATCGGTTTGGTAGACATGTCCTTCACACAGAAAACCTGAGACACACTGTTGGCTAGGACAAATGGTTCGTCCATGTATTCAAGATTGTTGAGATCCACTATAGTCATGCCATACTTTTCGTCTACATGTACTCCGCCTCCTGTCATCTTGACCCATGTTGCACCAAAACAAAGGGACCTTTTAAGTAGGTCCATAGTAAAGTTTCCATATCTCTTCTATGTACCCATAATATGTGTCCTTTTGCCCATTGTCATCTCTTGCATCAAAGCGGACACCATTGTTTTGGTTGGTGCTCTTTTTATCTTGGGCGATCATGTAAAATGTATTCCCATTTATCTCGTACCCTTGGAAATTACATATAGTCGAAGATAGTAACCTGGCCAACAAGTAAATCTGGTGTTATTCATGAGATGTGTATGCAACCAACTACCGAAAGTAGCCTCGTGTTCCACTTTAATCCAGGAGTCAGGCTTACCCGGGTTTTCGGAGCGTAGAATGTTCTTGTGTTTATCGATATACGGAGCCACCAAGGTGGAATTGTGTAGAAATGTGTAGTGTGCTTTACTGAAAGAATGCCCGTCCCTACATACCGTTGCTTTCATTTCTAGTGTAACTTTTCCAGTCAGCCTCCCCTCATACCGAGATTCAGGAACACCAATCGGCTTAAGGTTAGGAAGAAAGTCAACACAAAACTCAATGACCTCCTCTGTTCTATAGCCTTTGGAGATGCTTCCTTCTGGCCTAGCATGGTTATGAACATATTTCTTTAAGACTCCCATGAACCTCTCAAAGGGGAACATATTGTGTAGAAACACAGGTGACGAGGGTTCGACTCGTCAATGCCCATTGTTATGGACTTGGGTTTTGGAGAAGATGGGGATGCTGGAAGTCGTGAGACGGTTAACAGGCAAGCAACTCGGGAACACGAGGTTTACCCAGGTTCAGGCCCCCAGAGGGAAAACCCTACTCCTGCTTGCCTGTTCTTGATTACGGCAGAACCGAAGGTTACAGGGGTGCGCAGATGCAATCTGGCATGAAGGTGTGTGTACGAGGTGTTGATATCCTTCTCGTTCTGCCCTCCTAGCCTTTATATAGATAGGCCAGGTCCCGGGATAGGTTGAGTCAATACAGATTAGGGTTGAACCATTTGAAATTCTATCTAATCTAGACTTGTCCTCCAAGGAGCCGAACTTACGGTGGGCTTGGGCCACCCGAAATATATGTGGGCATCAAGTCTTCACGTGGGCCTTCCTCGGTCTGGACCGGGCATACCAACGTTATGCACCCATAGGGTATATCCATGTCAGTAGCCCCTATACCCAATAGTTTCCTTCGGGTATCCTATGAAGACGCATTTTCTTCTTTGGGTTCAAGCTTGTCGGGCTCTAACTTATTTACATAAGCTTCGCAACCCCAAACTTTAAGGAACGACAATTTAGGTTTCTTCCCAAACCATAATTCAAACAGTGTCGTTTCAACGTATTTAGATGGAGCCCTATTTAAAGTGAATGTGGCTATTTCTAATGCATAACCCCAAAACGATAAAGGTAAATCTATAAGTGACATCATAAAATGAACCATATCTCAGAGAGTTCGATTACGATGTTCGGACACACCATTACGTTGTCGTGTTCCCAGTGGTGTCAATTGTGAAAGTATTCCGCATTTCTTTAAATGCTCGCCAAACTCGTAACTTAGATATTCACCTCCATGATCAGATCGTAGAAAATTAATCTTCTTGTTACGTTGATTCTCTACTTCACTTTGAAATTCCTTAAACTTCTCGAAAGTTTCGGACTTATGTTTCATGAAATAGATATACCCATATCTACTCAAGTCATCCGTGAAAGTAAGAACATAACGATAAACACCGCGCGATGCTACACTCATCGGGCCACACACATCGGTATGTATGATTTCCAATAAGTCCGTAGCTCGCTCCATCATGCCAGAAAATGGAGTCTTGGTCATTTTACCCATCAGACATGCTTCGCATCTTTCAAGTGATTCAAGAAGTCCATCGGAATGTAGTTTCTTCATACGTTGCACTCCAATCTGACCAAGACGACAGTGCCAAGTATAGGTTGAGTTATCGTTAAATTTCAAATGCTTAGCTTCTATATTATGAACATGTGTATCACTACAATCGATATTCAATAAGAATAGACCATCTATTAAAGGCGCATGACCATAAAAGATATTACTCATATAAATCAAACAACCATTATTCTCAGACTTAAACAAGTAACCGTCTTACAATAAACATGATCCAGATATAATGTGCATGCTCAACGCAGGCACCGAATAACAATTATTTAAGTATAAAACTAATACCGATGGTATATGAAGAGGGAGCGTGCCGACCGCGACCACATCAAACTTTGATCCGTTTCCAATGTGCATCGTCACCTCGTATTTCGCTAGTCTTTGTTTATTCTGTAGCGCCTGATTCGAGTTACAAATGTGAGCAACTGAACCAGTATCAAATACCTAGGCACTACTATGATTACTAGAAAGATGCACATCAATAACATGTATATCAAATATACCTTTCTTCTTGATGTCGCTGTTCTTTAGATCCGCCAAGTACTTGGGGCAATTCCGCTTCCAATGACCTTCTCCCTTGCAGTAAAAGCACTTAGTATCCGTCTTAGCCCCAGCCTTGGTCTTCTTCGTTGGTGTGGTAACTTTCTTACCGCTCTTCTTGAAGTTTCCCTTTTTCTTGGACTTGCCTTGACTTTTGAATTTGGTGGTCTTATTGACCATCAACACTTGGTGCTCTTTCTTGTTCTCCACTTCCGTAGATACTAGTATTGCAAATCACCCGTTGTAAATTGAATCTTCACTATGTTGGGAGAAACAGGCACCCACAAAGCCACTTATGCAATACAAGTTGCATGTCAAGCGTGGAGCAAATCTCATGAACGATGTCATGTAAGGTTAGCCCGGGCCGCTTGATCACACCATCCCGCAAGATGCAAAGTACATAAGAAGCAATCGACAACAAAAGAATCAACGCCCATAATGACCATTGTGTTCTACTCATGCAATAGATCTACATATAGACACGGATCTGATACCACTATAGGGGTTCGTAGCATGGAAAACATAAATTTTCTACCGCATGAACACACACAAGCCAAGATCTATTTACTAGATTGTAGCAACGAGTTGATAGAGTACTTACCCTTGAATATTCCAAAGTGGTTAATGAGAGGAGATTCTCATGGGTGATGTAGTCTTTCACTTGCCGATCTCAAGATCGCGTAGACAATCCTTCCGGCGTTGTGTTCCGGCAGTTCTTCCGCAGTCGGTCACACGTTCGGTACTCGATGAAGACCTTCCTCTCCCTTGTTCCAGCAGGCAGCGAAGGTTGTAGTTCTCTCCTCGCAATTCCGGCAGCATGACGGCGTGGTGTCAGAAGTAGAGGGAAGATCCCGCAGGGCTTCGCCTAAGCCAGAGCGGGTTATGGTGGATAATTAGGGTTTCCTTGACGATCTAGGGTTTAGAGGCCAGAGAGGAGGAGGCGTGGTCGGCGGTGGCTAGGGCGGCGACGACGAGCCGGCGGCGGCTTGGGTGGTGGTGTTGTGTGGAAGGGGCGGCCCCCTCCCCTCTATTTATGAGAGGGAGGGGCAGCTTGGGAGAGGGTAGTTTAAATCCTTCCCCAACTGCCTCTCCTACTAGGCTTGTGGTGGAGGGAGAGAAGGATTCTCTTCTTCCTCCACTAGGAAACATTGTTCCAGTTTGACTTTTCAAACTTGCCTTTTGACTTTCAATTTTAGAGTTTGATTTTACTCTTTATTTGCACAACCCTTTGACCTAGGACATGATGAAACCATTACACTTAGTCGACACATTCATGCACCCTTCACCTTCCGGTCCGGTGAACCTTCTAGACCCTTCTAGATCATTCCGGTGAAAACACCCGAATCATTCCCGAACTCCGGAATTGGACTTTCCTTATATGAACCTTATTCTCCAGACCATTCTGGATCTCCTCGTGATATTCCAGATCCCATCTGAGACTCCGAACAACATTCAGTCTCCCTACTTACATTCCATATCTACTAAACAACATCGAATCCTTAAGTGTGTCTCCCTACGGTTCGTGAATTATGCGGAACTGGCTGAGACACTTCTCCGATCAATAACCAATAGAGGAATGTAGAAATTCATATGGTTCCCACATATTTCTATGATTACTTTGTGATCGAATGAACCATTTACATACGATACCAATTTCCCTTTGTCTCGCGATATTTTACTTATCCGAGGTCTGATCGTCTGTATCTCTAGATACCTAGTTCAACCTCGTTACCGATAAGTATTCTTTTATTGTTCCCGTGATATGTGATCCCTTGTGAGATAGTCACATGCTTGCAAGCTAATTGGATGAAATTCCACCGAGAGGGCCCAAAATATATCTATCTGTCATATGGATGGACAAATCCCACTCTTGATCCATGTGCCTCAACACATACTTTCCGAACACTCAATGCCACCTTTATAACCACCCAGTTATGGTGTGGTGTTGGATGTCATCAAAGCATCCTTCCGGTGATGGTGATTAGCATGATCTCATGGTCGAAGGAATTAGGTTACTATGTATCAGAAATCTTATAGCAAACAAACTATTGAAATGACTTGATCTTTATGCTACACTTATCTATAGGAATATGTCCATCACACCATTCTCCTAATGATATAATCTTGTTGTTAACAACATCTCAATGTTCATGATCCAAAAACCATGATCATATATTAACTAACAAGCTAGTATTATAAAGAGGCTTTACTAGGGACTCTATTAGTTTACAAATCACACAAGTATTAATGTTTCTGGTTAATACTATTATAGCATGAATGTGAATATTTATCATAAACACAAAGATATAATAATAACTACTTTTATTATTGCCTCTAGGGCATATCTCCAACAGTCTCCCACTTGCACTAGAGTCAACTAATCTAGATTACATGGTAATATACCAAACACCCATGGCGGTTTGGTGATGGTCATGTTTTGCCCTCGGGAGAGGTTTAGTCAACGGATCCGCCATATTCAGATTTGTGTACTTTGCAAATCTTTATGTCACCATCTTGGACATGCTCTCGAATAGCAAGAAAACGCAGCTTGATATGCTTCAGCTTCTTGTGTGACCTTGGTTCTTGCGCATTAGCTATGGCGCCCATGTTATCACAGTAGATAGACATTGGGTCCAGCACACTAGGAACCACACCGAGCTCTGTAATGAATTCCTTCATCCATATCGCCTCTTGATAAGCCTCTGAAGCATCTATGTATTCCGATTCATTTGAAGATCTCGCCACAACGCTTTGCTTTGTACTCCTCCAGCTAACTGCTGCACCATTCAAAGTAAATACGTATCCAGATTGAGATTTAGAATTATCTGAATCAGTGTTCCAACTAGTATCGGTGTAACCATTAACAACGTGTTGTTCATCACCTCCATAAGAAAGAACCATATCCTTAGTTCTTCTCAAGTACTTAAGGATGTTTTTGACCGCTGTCCAATGATCCACCCCTGGATCACTTTGATATCTGCTAGTCAAACTAACATCATATGCAATGTCGGGTCTAGTATATAGCATGGCATACATGATAGATCCTATTGCTGAGGCATAGGGAGTCTTACTCATCCTTTCTCTATCTTCTGTCGTAGCAGGACTTTGAGTTTTACTCAAGGTCGTATTGGGCAACATGGGCAAGAACCCTTTCTTGCTATCTTCCATTCCAAACCTCTTTAGAACTTTGTCCAAATATGTACTCTATGATAGCTATATTAGGCGTCTCGATCTATCTCTATAAATCTTTATGCCTAATATGTAAGTAGCTTCACCAAGATCTTTCATTGAAAATCTATTATTCAAATAATCCTTGACACTATTAAGAAGGTCTATATCATTCCCAATCAACAATATGTCGTCCACATATAGTATTAGGAATGCTACAGAGCTCCCACTCACTTTCTTGTAAATACAAGCTTCTCCATAAGTTTGTATAAAACAAAAACTTTTGATTACCTTATCAAAACGTTGATTCCAACTTCGGGGTGCTTGCTTCAATCCATAAATGGACCGTTGAAGTTTCCATACCTTGTTAGCATCTTTAGGATCGACAAAACCTTTGGGTCGTACAATATACAACTCTTCATCAATGTCTCCATTGAGGAACGTTGTTTTGACATCCATCTGCCATATCTCATAATCATAATATGAAGTGATCGCTAAAAAATCCTCACAGACTTTTGCTTCGCTACCGGTGAGAAAGTCTCATCGTAGTCAACTCCTTGAATTTTTTGGAACCTTTTCCCGAGCTGGGTTATTTTTTATAACCCTGTATATTCTATCATCATGCCCTTCAAGATGCCGTAACTTCCTTAGCAGATTTTGTAAGGCTACCTATAGTCGAGCTTTATAGATGGTCACATTACCATCATCATCTGTTTTCTTCTTGAAAATACATTTGTTCTTGACAGCCTTCCGGCCATCCGGTAAGTCCACCAAAGTCCATACTTGGTTTTCGTACATGGATCCAACCTCGGATTTCATGGCTTCTTGCCATTTATTGGAATCTGGGCTCATCATCGCTTCCTCATATGTCGCAGGGTCATCGGTGTTGTAAACCAACATGACACTCATAACGGGATCATACCAATCAGGAGCGGTACGAGTTCTTGTTGACCTACGAGGTTCCGTAGTAACTTCAACCGAAGTTTCATGATCAATATCATTAGCTTCATATCTTATTGTGTAGGCACCACATGAACTTCTTCTGGTGCTGCACTGCTCTCAAATCCGAGAGAAGGTTCGACAACCTCGTCGAGTTCTACTTTCCTTCCAGTCACATATTTCGAGAGAAACTCCTTTTCTAGAAAGGATCCATTCTTAGCAACGAAGATTTTGCCGTCGGATCTATGATAGAAGGTATACCCACTAGTTTCCTTGGGGTATCCAATAAAGACGCATTTTTCTGCTTTGGGTTCAAGCTGTCGGGCTATAACTTCTTTAAATAATCTTCGCAACCCCAAACTTTAAGGAACGATAATTTAGGTTGCTTCCCAAACCATAATTCATACGGTATCTTTTCAACGGATTTATATGGAGCCCTATTTAAAGTGAATGCGTTTGTTCCTAATGCATAACCCCAAAATGATAAAGGTAAATTTGTAAGTGACATCATAGAATGAACCATATCTAAGAGAGTTCGATTACGACGTTCGGACACACCATTACGTTGTGGTGTTCCTAGCGGTGTCAATTATGAAAGTATTCCGCATTTCTTTAAATGCTCGCTAAACTCGTAACTTAGATATTCACCTTCATGATCAGATCGTAGAAACTTAATCTTCCTGTTACATTGATTCTCTAATTCACTTTGAAATTCCTTAAACTTCTCGAAAGTTTCTGACTTATGTTTCATGAAATAGATATACCCATATCTACTCAAGTCATCCGTGAAATTAAGAACATAACGATAACCACCGCGTGATGCTACACTCATCGGGCCACAAACATCGGTATGTATGATTTCCACTAAGTCTGTAGCTCGCTCCGTCATGCCAGAAAATGGAGTCTTAGTCATTTTACCCATCAGACATGCTTCGCATCTTTCAAGTGATTCAAGAAGTCCATCGGAATGTATTTTCTTCATATGTTTAACTCCAATGTGACCAAGACGACAGTGCCAAGTATAGGTTGAGTTATCGTTCAATTTCAAATGCTTAGCTTCTATATTATTAACATGTGTATCACTACAATCGAGATTCAATAAGAATAGACCATCTATTAAAGGCGCATGACCATAAAAGATATTACTCATATAAATCGAACAACCATTATTCTCAGACTTAAACAAGTAACCTTCTTGCAATAAACATGATCCGTATATAATGTTCATGCTCAACGCAGGCACCAAATAACAATTATTTAAGTATAAAACTAATCCCGATGGTAGATGAAGAGGGAGTGTGCCGACCGCGACCACATCAACCTTTGATCTATTTCCAATGTGCATCGTCACCTCGTATTTCGCTAGTCTTCATTTATTCTGCAGCACCTGATTCGAGTTACAAATGTGAGCAACTGAACCAGTATAAAATACCCAGGCACTACTATGATTACTAAAAATATACACATCAATAACATGTATAACGAATATACCTTTCTTCTTGATGTTGTTGTTCTTTAGATCCGCCAAGTACTTGGGGCTATTTCGCTTCCAACGACCTTCTCCCTTGCAGTAAAAGCACTCAGTATCCGGCTTAGGCCCAGCCTTGGTCTTCTTCGTCGGCGCGGTAACTTTCTTACCGCCCTTCTTGAAGTTTCCCTTTTTCTTGTACTTGCCTTGCCTTTTGAATTTGGTGGTCTTATTGACCATCAACACTTGGTGCTCTTTCTTGATCTCCACTTCCGCAGATTTCAACATGAAGAAGAGTTCAGGCAACGACTTGTCCATGTTTTGCATATTGTAATTCATCACAAAGTTCTTATAACTTGGTGGTAGTGATTGGAGGATGCGGTGAATCCCCAAAGCATTAGGAATCACTATACCAAAGATTTCGAGCTTACTTGCGTGCCCAGGCATCTTAAGGACATGCTTACTGACGGAGCTGCCCTCTTCCATCTTGTAGTTAAAGAACTTTTTAGAAGCCTCATAACTCTCAACTGCCGCATGAGCCTCAAATATCATTGAGTTCACGGACAATATCATGTGGGTATGATACGTCGAAAACGTATCGATAATTTTTGATGTTCCATGCTTGTTCAGTATCTAGTTTGCTTTGCTTTGTCTACACTTTTAAGGTGTTTTTATATGTTTTTCTGGACTAACCTATTAACAAGTTTCCATAGTGCCAGTTGCCTGTTTTCTTCTGTTTTTGGTTCCAGAAAAGGTAGAAAATCAATATTCTCAGAATTGGACGGGACGAAACCCAAAGTCAATATTTTACCATGGGGAACACGGAGCCAGAGTACGAGACGGAGGGGAGGCACCAGGGGGCCACACCCCCTCGCAGCGCGGGCTAGGGCTAGCTGCGCCTGGGGGTGTGACCACCCTGGCCGCCCTGCCTCTCCTCTTCGCCTATAAACACCCCCCAATACAGAAACCCTAAGGATCCGATTAATATTCCACGAAACAGTTTATAGTTGTTGCCACTATCGTCCCTAGATCAGGGGGATCTGAAGCTCTACCAGCACCCTGTCGGAGGGGAGATCATCCTGGAGGCCTTCTTCTTCATCATGCCAGCCTCCGGTATGAAGTGTGAGTAGTTCCACCTTGGACTACGGGTCCATGTAGTAGCTATATGGTTGTATCTCCTCCTTTGTGCTACCATGTTTAGATCTTGTGAGCTCCGTTCATGATCAAGATCATATCTATTTGTAATCATGCATGTCGTGTTTGCGGGGATCCGATGGATATGGAGATTACTATGTCAGATTGATTAATGGATTTGTCTTATTGATTATATCATGTCTATGTTGTTCATGATCTTGCATGCTCTCCGTTTATAGCAGCTATCTTGGCCGAGTAGATGCTAGTGACTCCAAGAGGGGTATTTATGCTCGATAGTGGGTTCATGCCTCTATTTAATCTAAGGGAAGTGACAGAAATCTCTAAGGTTGTAGATGTGTTGTTGCCACTAGGAAGAAAACAACAGTCTCTTGTTCATGGAACAAGTGGATTGTTTACCTTACACACTTTTCTTAAAGCAGTGATCTATTGCTTGCAACTTAATACTAGAGGGGGTTTGGATGATAACCTGAAGGTGGATTACTAGTCATAGTTGCAGTTGGATGGCGGTCTATGTATCTTGTTGTATTTCCCAATCGAATCTCATATGATCTTGAATGTCTAGTATTGCATTGTTATGCCTTGCTCAGTCCTGTCAATTGCCCTGCTGTAATTTGTTTACCCAGCATACCAAGTTTGTTCATCTAAGGAGAATGCCTCTAGTGAACTATGGACCCCGGTCCAATCGTTACCGTTGATACATCTTTCAATGTTACCTTTCTGCAAGCTACTATTACCTTCCACACCATACAGTTAATCCTTTGTTACAGCAAACCGCTAAGATTGACAACCTCACTGTTCGTTGGACCAAGTCTTGAGTTTGTGTTGTGCAGGTCTCGAAGTTGCTAGCAACACCTTTGAGTCATTTTATTCCTCCTACTGGTTCGATAACCTCGGTCTCTTACTAAGGGAAAACTTGATGATGTGCTCATCACACCTTGCTCTTGGGGTCTTCCAACGAAGCGCCTACCATGCGCTATCAACAAGTTTTCTTGCCCCGTTGTCGGGGAGGCTAAGGACGTTTTCATAAGGGTAGTCCTTCACAACCTTTCTCTTTACTTTTTTTTGTTTTGCTTAGTTTCTTTTTCTTGGTTTTGTTTGCCTATTTTTATCAAAAAACTCCAAAAAAAAATTAGTTTTCTTTGTTTTGCTTTCTTTTATCAAAAACACAAAAATATTAGTTCCTACTTTAGTTGCTACAATGTCTGGTTTTGGTCCAATCCCTGTGTCACCTATGGAAAGGATCTTTACTTTCAAGCAAGAAAGTGAAGAGAGTTTCAAAGAAGCTTGGTCTAGAATCTCTAATTTACAAAGGAACACCGAGCCTAAGATTTGTCTTCGCTTGGTTATTAATAGTTTCTACCATGGTCTTGCTCTTTGTTATAGATATGCTTTGGATGTTGTAGTTGGGAAGGATATTTTTCAATGTACTGAGGATGAAGCTTTAGATGCCATAAAAAAGTTGATTATAATTTATAATATGCCTAGCAAGTCTGATTCTTCCTTTATAAACATTTATGCTAGGTTGAACACTCTTGATACCAGTATAGTTGCTTTGAAAGATTGCTATAACCTGCTTAAAGAGCATCATGATTATGTTCCAATAAATTTTGAGCCTTCAAAATGGTTTCCTACATTAAAAGTTGCTATAAATAGTGAAAAAAATTATGCTCGTTGTGATATCATGTCTGAATTTTGCCTTATGCCTAAAGATATTTATGAGTCTTTGAATCTTTGGGGACTTTCTGAAGGAGGAGAAGAAATATGTCTTACCAACAATGCAACTTTATTACCTATTGGAACAGCGGAAAGTGTGTTTACAAAACTCTCAAGGAAAGTGGTGTCTACTGATTATCTTGTTATTGAATGTGTAGGAAAATGACAAATTACCCTTGGAAGATCCCTGCTAAAACACCTTGGAGCAACAATAGATGTGGGAAAAGGCATTATGCACTTTGCTTCTCCAATAAGCAATCACATATTCCCTAAAGAGAATAAGAAAGGTAAGAAAGGTAGGAGCAAGAGAGTTGGTGTTAATGCTTCTTCATTTGAAAATACTTGATTCTTGCTTCTTGTGCCTAACTTAAAGGCGTTAAAGAAAAGTACTTATTGGGAGATAACCCAAAAGTTTTCTAGAGTCTTGGAAGTTATTACTTCAGTAATGACCTCTCCTTATCCTTTTTATTTGCTTTTTGTGCCAAGAATGACCTCTAATGAAAGGGAAGTAAGATTTGGGGAGTTGTTGTCCCAAACAGATTTTTGTGCTCCACCGTAAAAATTCTAGAAGAATCTCAGTAAGTCGGATTGAGCTAATATTTTTTGAATAAATCCCCCAGCATGTTAGCTAACTTTTGTTAGTTCAACACTTTTGATTTGAGCAACAGAAGGTCTTCGAAAAAATCAATTTCTACCTACTGGTCTGTTTTGACAGATTTCTGCCATTATTTGCATTTGCTTCTTATTGATTCCTTTTTGGGTTATTTTTGGGAAATTGAGATTTTTTAGGGAATTTCTACAGTATCTTGTGTTTTTAGTGAAATTTTTTCTGTTATAAAGCTAAACCCAAGGGTCTATTATCATTTGAATACACTAATGTTGCTAATGAAGATTGTGTGAAGTTTTGTATGAAGGAATATTTTCAGGTGTAGAGAGAGAATGATGTAATGAGATGAAGAATGGACAAAAGCTCAAGCTTGGGGATGACACCCCATGTCACCCCAAGAAATATTCAAGAGTTACAAGCATCAAAGCTTGGGGATGCCGAAGGCATCCCCTTCTTCATCAATAAACAGCTCAGGTCTTTCTAGACACTTCATTTTTATTGTTTCATGCACAATTGTGTTGTTCTTGGAGCGTCTTAGTTTTCGTTTAGTTAGCTTAGTTTTATTAAATAAAATAGTTTGGGCCCCCGCTTTCGCTGTGTTGTTTACAAACAAGTTGGAGTCGGCCAAGAGTAGAAAGTTTTATGCTTATAGTGGTACAAAAGTGAGCTTGCTTTGACTGTGGCTTAAACTTTATTGTCACATCCCAAATCTTGTAATGTGAAGAATAATTGAATAAAATAAAACTTTGTTGATTTTTAGGGTGAGAAGAAACTTTTGATTCCAATTGGAAACCTTCAAACCTATTTTGATTAAAACAAATCCTAAAGAGATTTGAAAAGATAAATATTTAATAAAGAGGGATTTAAGTATTTGGAATTACTATTTTGAATCTTTTAATAAAAAGATTTGGTTTTCAAATGAAAAGGTAGAAATATAATAGTAAAGATTATTTTATGAGCCAAATTAAAACTTGGCCAAGCCTTTGAAATAAAATATTTCCATTTGATAAAAATAGTAAAGGTTTATTTGAAAATAAAATAATAAGGATTTAATATCCAAGTTTATTAAAAATAAAGATTTTACTATTTTAATTAAAACATCAAAACTTATTTATTTATTTTAAACAATTTTTCCAAGTATTCCTTATTTTCAAATAAAACCTACTGGTTTGGTTTTGATAATATTAAGATTTCAAAATTGAGTTTTTGAATAAATCAAAATCTATTTGATTTAATAACAAAGGTCTATTTTATTTAATTATAAATGGACCCTAAAATAAAAAAAATTATTTTATTTTGGGACTTTGGTTTATTGTTGTTAAACAGAACCAAAACCCAATACAAGTGTGGTGAATGTTTGAATTGATTTGAATGCTTGATTTGTTGTTTGAATTCCAAAACAGAAAATAGAATTGGAAAAAGATAAAACATTCAGAAAGAAAAAAAATGAAAACAAACCCGACCCAACCCAGCAAGCCCACTAAGCCCAGTACCAGCCCAGCTTCCCTCTCTCCCGAAGAAAACGCTTCGCACTTGAACACATACCCGCAGAGACACTGATTGGTGGACCCTCCTTCCCTCTCACTCCCCCACTGACAGCAAGGCCCCACAGCACTGTTCATCGTCTTCAACCGCGCTGATTCCTCCTCGCCGTTTCCTGTCTTTACTCCGGCGATCAATTCGCGTGATTAACAGCCATTACTCCCCCTGCGACCACGCCCCCTTAAACGTCTCCCTCTCCTCCCCATTTCCCCTCTGTCGCCATAACCAACACGCCACCAGGCTACGCTAATTTCACCAGACACCCCTCACTGCTCCGACGAGCTTCCTCCTCGATTCCGGCCGAACCTCGCCACCCCTTGCCTCCCTGAGCACACGACCGTGATCCCCACTCCCAGGCGCACCTGTCTGTGCCCTCCGTTCAACCGCGGGCGCCCCAGAGCGTCGACTTCGACAACTTCTGAGCGCCGCCGCGTCTGCTTCCCACTCCGGCGAACTCCACAGGTAAACCCCGTTCGCCCCAGCACTCCTCGATGATACTCCCACACTCTCCACACTCTCCTGCATCTAACCATGCTCTTATCTTGCCTTAGGGCGATCTGCAACATCGGCCCCGACAAACGAACAGAGCCGCCCGACACCGTTCCCCACTCCGGCGAGCAATCCCGCTAGAACCAGAGCGCCCCTCAACGAGTTGTTCGTACCTTGAGCATCCCCACGTCACTGCGATCACGGTGAGCATCCCCACTTCGTTCCTTGCTTCCTCTAGCTGTCGTAGCGCCACCGCTTAATGTGCAGGCGCCGCCGCCGCTGCTGGCCAAGTAGCGTGCGCAACTGCGTTAGATGAGAATCTTGTGGCTGCGATTAGAACTAGACGAAGGGGTACGCGCCCATCTGATCCGTTTGTTTAAGTTAGATCCAACGCCCCGCAGAGGCCGATCCACCCGAATCGGTATCGACCAGTAGCGTCACGCCGCGTGGCACCAGTTTGTTTTAAAACAAAGTTTGAAATCAGATTTAGATGCAAATTTGAAACCCTTGTAACTTTTGATCCACCCGTCCAAAAATTACAAACTTTATATCATTGGAATCAGTGGAACAAGCCCTAGCCAAATATGTAATTTGTTTTGTAAAAAGCCTCTGGTAAAATGTTTGTTTTTGGAGAAACATTTGTATGCTTGTTTAGGTTAGAAAAATTATTCCAAAATGTTTTTAGGGTTGAAATCTTTGAAAATTGCTTTGTGGTGAACCTACTGACCCTAGGAACCAACCCATGGTTTTAAAAATGGATTTTGTGAAGATAAGGAATAAAAACTTGAATTAGCCTATTTCTAATAAAAATATTGTTTTTGCTATGAAAATGTTCTTGGAGTAAAAACTTTGGGAAAATAATTTAATTCAAACCTACTGACCCTAAACACCAAGTTTTGATAATTAACAACTTATTTGGTGAACAACATAAAGTTTTTGCTTTGATAAAAACATTTTCCACCACATAAAATATTGATTGGATTTAAAAATGATCTATAGGAAAAAACCCTTTTGCAAATGACTTTGCCACTTTGGAAAAATGACCACTTTGAACCTTACAAAGTTTAGATCCTAGTAGAAACCACCTTTGCAAATAAAACTACCTTTTGCATGCTTGCATGCATGACTTAGTTTCTATTATTTTATGTGTGATGTTTTGTTTGATTGGTTATTGGTTGGAATGCTAGTTGATATTGTGTTTGCTTGATTGATTGTAGTGAAGTTAGAAAAGTGTGAAACTAGCAAGATCAAGAAGTGAACCAACACTCCCTACCAAAAAGGCAAGTGACACTATCATCTAAAGTCCTACTATTTTCATTATACTTAGTGGATTTTGAAACATGCATGAAAAGAATTTCTATACTTATGCTATGCTAAATCCTAATAGGATTACCCTTATACATTACTTATAGAAAACAATGTAGTTGTAAAATGCTTAGCCATGCTACATATTTTGAGAAGAGATACATGTTGAGATTTTATGAAGTTGAGAAAAGACTTATGTTTTATATAATAAAACAAGGACTCAATGAACCACCTGGGTGGACAAGGATACTTTGAGTTTTGGATAAGGTGGCAACAAAAGGAACCATGTCTATGGCAATCTCTTTGTGTTGTGCACCAAAATAAAACCACCCAGGAACTTAGAGATTGAACATGTTTCTCCAATTGTGGCTTTCGTGTACAGCCACATGCTACTTATGGCTCTGGCTTGGTCAACTACATTGGGAAGACCCATGCATTGTCTTCAGGTCACTAAAAATGAGGGAACTCTAAACCCTACATGGGTGCCTAAAGACAAGCTAGCAATGGTGTGTATGGGAGGACCCTCTGGAAAGACTTCGTCACATTCTCAATCTGCCAGTACTCCATCTTGGTGAGTACCAATCCAGCGGCCACTGGTGGCAACAAGATGAGAGTGTGTCATGTGGGTAAAGTGTACAACTTCTGCAGAAGATAATAAAATCTAAGTACTTAGCCGTGTCCCTGGTTATGGACAATACTGAGCAACTAAAGCTTGAAGCTATGGGAAATCTTGACATTCCAATTTCAAAAAGAAAACTTTAAAGTAACAACAAAAGACTTGCAGCACTTGGGGGTACCAAGGAGCTCAAGAGATTTGGATAAAAACTTGCAGCACTTGGGGGTACCAAGGAGCTCAAGAGACTTTGATAAAAACTTGAAGTACTTGGGGTGTACCAAGGAATTCAAGAGATTTTTGACAAAGACACTTGGGGATTTACCAAGGAGTTCAGGAAGATTTGACAAAAGGAACAAAACCATTTTGAAAAGATAGGATAAATTATTGCTTTCTCCAAATGAGCCTAAAACCCTACTTAGCCAAATGTGCATGTAATGATAGGATCCACTTATATTCTAAATAGTAGTGAAACTTGCCAATACAATTCAAATGTATTGACCCTTGTGGCTGTAACTTGTAATGTTGCAGGTTTGATTTGATTTTAGTGAAGATTGATTGATTAGGATTACAAGTCTACAACCAACATGTTTGCCTGTGGCACTTTGAAGATGAAGGACCCCATGCTTATAGATTTTCTGCTGCAATGTAATGTAATAGCCAAATGAGCTATGTAAGATGTAATAAAATTATGTTATTCCTGGTTATAAAGTTATATTATGACCTTTGTTTCTTGATATTACATCTTAACTGTGGATGCTAGCTATTGATCCAGGGACTAGCATTGTAAACACAGGGATCCTTTTCCTTTACAAAGGAGGGATCTTACATTTATCTTGTCATGCTAGATGTTGTTTTGACCTTATGCTTAGTGATTATTGCTGTAGCATGACTTGCTCCAAGTCATCGAGAGTGCTTAGTGTGCCTTGAAAGAATCATGCTTTGTTTTAGCATACAAAAGCATAGTATTGTGGTATTCTCTTTTGATGCTTTGATTGGGTTGACTTGGCACATGCTCACACCATGTTATGACTCTAACAAGTCAACATTAGCCTCTATGATAATTTAGTCCTTGACTTGTGGTACCGCTTTATGCTTTGATTAGTAATGTTTTGTCGCTCTGCATGATTATGGCCATTATAGTTCTCTTAGTTGGTCGCTCCCAGTCTTTTGCTAGACTTCACTTTTGCTGAGTAAGCTCTACTCATGCATCCAACTCCCAAGAAACCAAGTTATTCCAAAGTGTCCACTATAAATTCCTATGAATGGTGTGTTACACCATTCTAAGTATATTCTTATTTTCATCTATCTTCCAATTAAAAAGTATTTTGGTATGAGAAACTAGTTAGTAAAGCTCTCACGAACTTGATGGAACACTTTATTTCTTGCTCCTAAAATACTTTAACCATTGTGCCATCGAAGTTGTATATGCTTCCATCTATACATTGGAAAGCGTTCCCCGTGACAGCACTGAAGGGAATATGCCCGAGAGGCAATAATAAAGTGGTTATTATCATATTCCTTATTTATGATAAATTTTTATTTTACATGCTATAATTGTATTAATACAGAAACATTAATACATGTGTGTTTAATAAACAAAAAGGAAGTTCCTAGTTATGCCTCTCTTATAAACTAGCTCGTTGATTAACATGATGATCAAAGTTTCCTGATCATGGACATTGGATGTTGTTAATAACGAGGTCACAACATTAGTGTAATGGTGTGATGAACATTCATCCTAAGTATAGCATTACGATCAAAGTCATTGAGTTTATATTGCTATAACAACTTACGAAGTGATCCTAATCCTTAGACCATGAGATCATGTCAATCACTAACACCGGAAGAGTTTCTTGTTGTCATCAAATGTCACACCGTAACTGGGTGATCATAAAGATGGCTTCATAACTACTAAAGTGTTATGTTGAGGTCCATGGATCGCGAGTGGAATTTGTTCATCCCGGTGACAGATAGATATGCTCTGGGCCCTCTCGGTGATATCACATTGATTAGCTTGCAAGCAAGTGATTTGATCACTAGAATGTTATATCACGGGAACAAGAAAAGAGTGCATGTCAGTAACGAGATCAAACTAGGTATGGAGATACCGATGATCGAATCTCGGACATGTAATATATCGTGAACAAAGGGATTAAGATACTAGCGTAAAAGGTTCACACGATCACAGAAGTCATCGTTTAATGTGTGGGAGTCACACTATGGATCTCCAGGTCCCGCTGCTGCTTATTGGTCGGAGAGGGGTCTCGATCATGTCTGCATTATTCGCGAACCATAGGGTGACACACTTAAGGGATACCGACACCATTCGGAGCAAATGATATTCCAGAGAAAGAAAAAGGAAAGCGCAGGAATTTATTTCACTAGACACCGAAACTATTTCGGTTGAAATTGCTGAAACTGGTTCTGCATGTGAAATTGAAATGTTGTAAGGGGTTTTATGTGAATGTTTGTTAATTAAATTAATTAACAAAATTCTGAATAAATAAATAAAAGAATTTTATTTAAATGAGAGCTTGCATTAAATTTAGTGGAAATTTAATGCATGTGAGTGGATTTTTGAGTGGAGGATTTTTAATGGAAGTGGAGGCTTTTAATTTTGAGTGGGCGCCATGCCCCTTGGGTGCCCCCCCCCCTCTCCTCCTCTCAAAGCACACCTCCTCATGAAGGATCTCTCTCCCCCCTTTAGAATTCCCCATGGTCTCGGATCAGCGAGATACATGTTCCCGGTGGCTTTTTCTGGAAGGATTTTTTGCTTCCGCTGCTTCGCTGGAGCGAGGGCGCGGAGGTTGTCGGGGTACACGTACGTGTGTGCGATCACGGATGCACCACTGCTTTGAGGTGCTGTACTTGAACGTGCTGGACCAGATGGACTTCATCACGATATTGAGATCGGCAAGCGTTCGTCTACATCATCCACGAGTACAACCTCGTTAACGCTATTCGGTCTTCGAGGGTATGTATTCTATGGATGTATATCCACCCGTTGCTTGTATCTAGTAGATAGATCTTGGTACTTAGATGTTCCCATCGTAGGAAATTTTTTGTTTTCTATGCTGCGAACCCTACAGTGGTATCAGAGCCAGGTTTATGCGTAGATACTTTGCACAGGTAGTACACATATGAGTATGTTGGCGATGACGATAATTTTATTGCTTCTTAGTTGTACTTTGGATATTGGTGGCATAGTGGGATGAAGCGGCCCGGACAAACTTTACATGTCCTCGCACATGAGACCTGTTCCACGCTTGACATGCAACTAGTTTTGCATAAGTGGCTAGCGGGTGGCTGTCTCTCCTACTATAGTCAATATCTAATTTGCAACAAGTTGTCAACAATTTGGTTATCCTCGTTGTGGTTCATGTTCGTAGGTAAGAACGGTTCTATCTTCGAAAGCCCTAAGCCACGTAAAACTTGCAATGGATAAATTAGAGGCGTCTAGTTTAGATTGTTGCTGGGCTAGTGTTATGATATGGTGGTGTTGTAAGTAGAAGTATGAGATGATACTCTTACAACATACATAACGTGTAATCTCCATAGACCTTGGACTTACACATATAGGTATGATAGTGATCATACCATGGTGCACATGATAGAGATCATATGCGGAAACCATATAATTCCACTAATAAACATGTGATGTTTGATAGCATCTTATATTGCTTGTTTAGCGATTTATTAGCATAATAAGATGATCCCTCATTTAGATATCAAGATAAAAATGTGATCTTCCTTAAGTATGCACCGACAATGTTTCGTCGCTTCAAGACATCACGTGATGATCGGGTGTACTTGAATCCACGAGCATATCTCGGGTGTAAGACAGTTACACACGCGAATACTAAGGTTCTTACTTGGCGAGCCTAGAATGTACAGACATGGCCTCGGAACACGGACCGAAAGGTTAAGCATGAGTCATATAGTAGATATGATGCCCATTTGATGCTCGCCTTTGAAGCTACACCGACTCACGTGATGATCGGACTTGGTGTAGTGGATTTGGTTCATGTAATCACCAAAAAGACACGAGGGATGTCGTTTTTGAGTGGGAGTTCATTTCTAATTTGGATTAGTAGAACTCAATTTATCATAAATTAAATCAAAGTGAATTTGCATAATTTGCTGTAGTCATTGGCATTCGTTCACCACCTTATGCATAGTTGTAATTGAGATAATAGAACTCTAGAATTCTGGATATGTACTTTACGAATTGGTATCATATTGTGTTGAGTGTCAATCTAAAGTTTAAAGTCCTATTGCAAACTTTCAGCAAAATTCTATTTACTCCGTGAAATTTAATAATTGGTATTAAACCGAGAGTAACAATTCCAGTGTTAGTATCTTAAGTATCATGTTTGCCTCCATGATTCTTGATTGTTTTAATATCAAGTTTATCTAGGAGCTGAACGAATTATTTCATAAACCATCATGTGTTGCAGATATAACGATATCTGAAACAATGTTTTGGTTGCAATATGATAGAGTATAATATATGTTCTCATATTGGATGAGAATTTACGAAGGTTGGAGATGCTAGAAATCCTAATCATCCAAAAGGTTTTGTAAAGTAATGTTATACTCACGATTCACCTTTATAAGCTACAGTAGCTTGATCATGAAAGTCGTCATGATAAGGATGAATAGAATATGTATGTAAAGTGTTTACTACACTAAAAGATTACTAAAAAATGGATTTTGAAAAAATACCGATCATTTTGATGATGGTGATCTACTTCAAAGTGCAAGTCCAAAGGTATTATTATTTGAATATACACGCTTTGGACTATGTGTCATGCATATGGCACCACTTTTGATGTTGATAGATTCTTTTAAAAAGGAAAAGGAAATGCTGAAAGAGAATCTATAAAATATATTTGGCAGAAAAGAAAAGATTGTAAATATCCAATTTAGGTATATATATGATATACATGTTATGGTTGTATTCTTTGCTTGTTAAACAATGTGGTTCTTAGGTATTGGATACCGAATTGGTTGGTATGAAATTTCATACAGAACGACGCAATTCATGAACCACAATGGCCAAAGTAACTAGCAAGAGAATATGTGATGATGTTCATCGAAAACAAACAAACCGTTGTTTAAATTTCTCGTTGACATCAAAGCTTGACTTCAAGATTTGTTTTAATAATTGTTATTTGAATCAGGTATTATGAGAACAAAGGTTGTTCAAATAATTACCATATTCCATATAAGATGGATTATTTACAAATCTAGTTGGAGAAATCACATCCATAAAACCTAATGCTAAAATGTCGCAAGACAAATGATTGAAAGATCACTTACGAAGTGACATCGCTGTTTAAATTATATTGGAAAGAAAACATGAAGAATCTCCATATTCATGGATTTTTGGAGTCTTTGATTTGATCAACTGACGCTTGTGAGACTTTCCACATGATAATTAAAACTTCGTTCAAAGGCCAAAGAAGAACAAACGACTAAATTATTGGAATTTATACATATCGATGTATGTAGTCCATTATGTGTAGTCATAAGCGATGGATTTCAACTTCATATGCTTTCTCCGGAAATTTGAGTGAATATTCACTTAATGAGAAAAAAGTGTGAAATATTTGAAAACGTTCAAAGAATTTCAAGATGAAGTGAAAATCATTGTGACAAGAAAATAAATGGTTTATGATTTTATCATAAAAGGGATTTATTTGAGTTACAAGTTTAGCAAAACACCTAGATTTACATCTCCCGAAACACCATAGGAATATGGAGTGTTTGAGATTTGTAATGAAACCTTGTTTGACATGGTTGGATCAAAGGTGTTATTGATAAAACTGCCATTATCTTTTAAAAGATTAAAGCTTTAGAGACTTTTGCTTTTACACTGAAAAGAGCTCCATCTTGATCCGTTGAAATGACACCATGGAAGTTATGGTTTGGGGTAAAACCCAAGTTGTCATTTCTTAAATTTTGGTATGCTAAACATAAGTAAGATGTTTACAACCAAAGTTTGATGAGCATGTCTTTGTAGGTTATTTCGAATAACAATTGGTTATTCCTCCATAACACCAAGGACAAAAGGGTTTGTCGCTTGAAATTTGAAGTTTCTTGAAAAAGGAATTTTTCGCAAAAGTTAAGTGGGAGGACAATAGAACTTTGATAAGGTTAATGAACCTTAGCTAAATGTGCTGAGTTGCGCAGCGCCGGAAAATGTTCCGAAGGCTGGCATAATGCTCATAGCTTATGTGCCTCAAAGGTTGTGGTCACGGAGATCTAAGTTCTTATTGAACCAAGTCGGTCAGATAAACAATCAAATACTAAGATTTGAGAGTAAATCATTATTGTTTGATAATGATGAACCGACTATATGCAAAGAAGCGATGATGGTCCCTGACTCCGTCAAATGGCTTGAAGCCA
The DNA here is from genome assembly GCA_030063025.1 of Avena longiglumis. Taxonomy (NCBI): domain Eukaryota; kingdom Viridiplantae; phylum Streptophyta; class Magnoliopsida; order Poales; family Poaceae; genus Avena; species Avena longiglumis. Next base: position 517,878,097 of record CP125974.1, on the reverse strand, counting down.
TAAAATCCGTGATAAGTCCATACACGATAAATCAAGTTTTGAACTTGGAAGACCCTCCGGAAAGGTGTAAAAACCTATCGGTCGTATTTGGATCTATAAAGAAACAGACATGGATGTTTCACATCTATGAAATAGTCGACATGTCGTAAAGTATTTTATGACAATGTTCAAGGAGTTGACTATGACAAGATTTGATCTTTCAAAGCGATATTTAGTCTGGACGGATTAAAGTAGCAACCACTACATATAATTTGGTATATGGTAGATGAATAAACAAAACAAAGTTCTTTTAATAGAATTACCTAGGACGTGTACATGACACGATCCAAAGGGTTTTGTTAATTCAAAGGATGCTAAAAAGGGGCATGCAAACTTCAATTGTTGGAGTAAGCATCACGGAGTTGGAATCTTCACCGTGATGAAAAAGAGTTTTCATCAGGAGACGATGAAGATGCTTGCATTTGCAAGAAATTAAGTGGGAGCGATAAGACATATTTCTAATACATTATGTGGAGGACATCTTGTTGATTAGAAATGATGTATCTTTTATTGACAAAGGTTAAGAATTTCATTTCGATGAAAGACTTAGGCAAAACCCGAATATTTATCATGAAAGTCTATAGTGGATAGACCGTGACGCTAATATGGTTATGCCAAACGTACATATATGAGATATTGAAGGAGTTCAATATAGAAACAACAAGAAACGGTTCTTGTCGCATGGAAAGGAATTGAATCAAGATTCAAGTGTATCGACACTTGATAAGTGAAACAAGATTCAAGTGCTTTGACACTTGATGAGTGAAATCACGAGAATGTTTTGATCAATCATACCATGATATGTACACATCCAGATATGTCATATGCTCTAAGTGTTATGAGCATATACCAGAATGAATCATAAAATGATCATTGGACGATAGTAAGGATATTCTTATGATCTTTTGGAAGAACTAAGAATATATTTGTGTAGAGATGACAAACAATTACAAATAGTTCATTGTAAAGCGTTACATTGATACTAATTTTGCCACAAGATACAAATTAAGTTTATCTCAATTTAAACTATGGGTGGCACAATGTAATGGAAAGGAGATTCCATGATGGATTTGGAAGAGTTCCAAAGTTAAGACATTGTGACGAATACTACAACAAAAGGCTAAGTATATGACTGCTATAGTAGCAGCAAAGGAGGGAATTTGTGTCAAGTAGTTTTTATCAAACTAAGGTGTGGTTCACAACGGTCTAACACTAAAGATATATTGTGTGACAATAGTATCGACATGTTTTAACCCTAAGGAACTAAAGGTCTCACCAAAAGACCAAATTTATACAACGCCATCTCATTAGAGAATGAGTGATGCGTGGAGACGCAAAGACATGCAAATACACACGGACCTGAAAGCATCATATCCGTAGATTATGTTAACCACTTGCAGTTGCGTATTTGGAACACCATAAAGCCATAGGTGTTCAATACGTAAAGTTTTCAAACTAGATTATTGTCTCTAGTGCAAGTGGGAGACTGAAGGGAATATGCCCAAGAGGCAATAATAAAGTGGTTATTATCGTATTCCTTATTTATGATAAATGTTTATTTTACATGCTATAATTGTATTAATATGGAAACGTTAATACATGTGTGTTTAATAAACAAAAAGGAAGTTCCTAGTTATGCCTCTCTTATAAACTAGATCGTTGATTAACATGATGATCAAAGTTTCCTGATCATGGACATTGGATGTTGTTAATAACGAGGTCACAACATTAGTGTAATGATGTGATGAACATTCATCCGAAGTATAGCATTACGATCAAAGTCATTGAGTTTATATTGCTATAACAACTTACGAAGTGATCCTAATCCTTAGACCATGAGATCATGTCAATCACTAACACCAGAAGAGTTTCTTGTTGACATCAAACGTCACACCGTAACTGGGTGATCATAAAGATGACTTCAGAACTACTAAAGTGTTATGTTGAGGTCCATGGTGAAATGGATCGTATGGGCACCTAGAGGGGGGGTGAATAGGTTCTAACCAATTTTTAATACTTTTTCAATTTTAGGCTTGAAACAAAGTAAATTCTCTAGATATGCAACTACGAGAATTTCCCTATATGTAACCCTAACTACTAAGCACGTAAAATAGGAGCGAGGAAACCGTAGTGGAGCACGCGGAGACACAGGGATTTGTTTTACCGCAGTTCCTTCCTTGTTAAGGGAAGTACATCTGCGTTGGAGGGGTGGGCGGTTCTAAGACCACCACGCCACAATAGGCCTCACCCTATTCTCCGATGGATCTCGCCACGAGAGGCCTGATCCACCTTCTCCACTATTGGATCCCTTCGAGGTGGGAACCAGTGCCTTTTACAACACTATCGGGGCACACACCCACAACCGAATTGGGGGCTCCCGAGATGACAACAAGCTGCCACAAGAACAAGGTTTATCAATATAAACAAAAACGAGGATCTAGATATTTGCAAGAAATACTAGATCGGAGGTTCTCCAAATGAATGGAGAGGAGATGAAGCGCTTGATTGCTGATGATGAAGATCGAGTTCTCCTCCTTCGATTCCCCAAGGTATGGGGCCTTTGGGTGGATCTAGGTGGAGCACTCTTGGATGAAGCTTTCAGATCTGATCTGGTCTTTTTCGAGATGAATCAAGAGTTCTGGCAGGAGGGGGATGGCTGGCTTAAATACCCCCTCCCCAGATCTGGCCTTTGCACAACTTTGGGGGCGGATTATCCGCCCTCCACTTGGGGTTGATTATCCACCCCCTGGGAAAACTCTGCCCCAAGGGCGGATTCTCCGGGGGAAACTCCACCCCCTCTCTGGGGCTTGCGCCTTGGTGAAGCTTGGTGAAGATCTTGGGGGGCGGATAATCCGGCCCCCCTGAGGGGCGGATTATCCGGCCAAAACTCCGCCTCTCTGGGCTTGCGCTTGGCGATGAGTGGGGCGGATTATCCGCCCCGAGGCGGATTATTCAAGGGCCGGAAAATCCGTCCCAAAATTCCGCCTTCGGGGCTTGCGCTTAGGCAAAGGGAGGGGCGGATTATCCGCCCCCAAAGGCAGAGTCCTTTTCCCTTTATTCTCAAATAGAGCTGCAACACTTCAACACACATTAAATGATCCTTGGTATTGTTATCTAACACACAAAACACTAGGGATTAAGAAATGTTCTTTCAATCTCCCCCTTTTTGGTGTTAGATGACAATACTAGGATTTGAAATAAAACCGGCAAATGCCACCTTAAATAATGAAAGATGCTCCCCCTAGATGTGTGCATATTTAAGATTTGCATTTGAGTACAAATACACACACTAGGGAGAACACTACTTTAAGGTTTCGGAAAAAAATGTCATACCACCGGAATGAGAATATAGCCAAGGCATACATAGATAATCCCATGAATCCATATGCCATCAAATATGCTCCATAATTCCAGAATTCCATGGGATGATAAATAAATCCAGAATTCCAGGAATACCAAACATAGTACCAAACTGTGGAGTACGACATAGTCTTACACAAACAACCACAAATAGCAACTGAGTTCACCCTAGAAAAAGGCACAAGCAAGCAAATAAAAACGACTAAAATCGAAAGGCTTCTGCCCGACCCTTGCAAATCCACGAGGCCTAATAGAATTACTTCTCCCCCTTTGGCATCGAAACGCCAAAAAGGAAGAAGAGCGATGCTAACGCCCCTGGAGATCACTCCTCCTCATCCTCGTCGTAGGGGGAGAAAGGCTTGGGTTGAGAGCATCAAACTGAGATGGTACTACACACCCAAATTTGCAAGAATCAAATCAATCAAAAGCCAAATGTGAGTGTGTTTTCCATAAGAACAAGAGATATGCAAGAAAATCCGACGGGACCCATGAAAAACCAACTCTTCTCAAGGAAGAGGGTGGTGGCCGAAGCCACCATGTTGGAGCGCATGGCATGACACCGTGAAGATGTATCTTGAGTTCAAAACCAGATTTGCTCATGCGGAAACTAAGGTTTGATCTTGACGAGCCTAGCATGTACAGACATGGCCTCAGGAACACGGATTACCGAAAGGTAGAGCATGAGTCATATAGTAGATATGATGAACATGTTGATTGTTCGCCATTGAAGCTATATCAACTCTCGTGATGATCGGTTTTGATGTGGTGGATTTGGTTCGTGTGATCACTAAAACAATGTGAGGGATATTGTTTTGAGTGGGAGTTCACCTAGATTAATTTAATTATTAATTAGAACTCAATTTATCATAAACTAAATCAAAGTGAATTTGCATAGTTGTTGTAGTCATTGGCATCCGTTTACCACCTTGCGCTTAGTTATAATTGAGATGATAGAACTATAGAATTCTGGTTAGTTTACGAACTGGTATCGTATTGTTTTGAAGTGTTAATCTAAAGTTTAAAAGTCATATTGCAAACTTTCAAGAAGTTCAGTTACTCCATGAAGTTTAATAATTAGTATTAAATCAAGAGTAACAATTCCAAGTGTTAGTATATAAGTATCATGTTTGTCTCCATGATTCTTGATATTCAAAGGATTCTCTTAATATCAAGGTTATCTAGGATCCAAAGAGTTGTTTGAAACCATGATGTGTGGAAGATATTGTGATATCTCAAACGAAGTTTTGTTACAACATGATAGAGTATAATATGGCAAAAGTCATGTTCTCATATTTGATGAGAATTTGCAAAAGGTTGGAGACACTAGTTGTCCTAATCCTCCAAAAGGTTTTGGAGAGCAACATTATACTTGCGATTCACCGCTTGCAAGCTAAAGTAGCTTGATCATGGATAAATCCATGATGAGGGTGAATTTTTGATGTAGGTGAAATGTTTACTACACCAAGAGATTACTAAAGAAAGGAATTTGAAAGAACACCAAACATTTGATGATGGTGATCTACTTCAAAGTGCAAGTCCAAAGACATTCGTATTTAACTATACACGCTTTGGACTATGTGTCATATGTATGACTCCACTATTGATGTTGATAGATTCTTCCAAACAGAAAAGGAAATACTGAAAGAGAATCTCATAAATATATGGCAGAAAAGAAAAGACTAGAATTGTTCAGTTTAAGTATATGGATGATATACATGATATGGCTATATTCTTTGCTTATTAAACAATGTGGTTCTTAAGTATTTGATACTGAATTTGTTGGTGTGAATCATCATACGAAACAACAGAATTCATGAACTACAATGGCCTAAGTAACTAGCAAAATAATATGTGATGATGTTCATCGAGAACAAATAAAGGGTTATTGTGTTGCTCATTAAAACATCAAAGCTTGCCTTCAAGATTTGTTTTATCAGGTATTATGAGAACAAAAGGGTTGTTCAAATAATTGCCGTAATCCATAAAAGATGGATGATTCACAAATCTCGTTGGAGAAATCACATCCATAAAACTAGTGCTAAAAATGTCGAAAGACAAATTGATTGAAAGATCAGTTAGGAAGTGACATCGCAGTTTAAATTATATTGGAAAGAAAACATGAAGAAACTCCATATGGATGGAATATTGGAGTCTATTTGATTTTGATCAAATGACACTTGTGAAACTTTCCTTGAGATAATTAAAACTTCGTTCATAGGCCAAAAGGGAACGAATGACTAGCTTATTGGAAATTGTACATATTGTTGTACAAAGTCCATTATGTATAGTCAAGAGCGATGGATTTCAACTTCATATGCTTTCTCCGAAAATTTGAGTGAATATATGAATATTTACTTAATAAGGATGAAGTGTGAAATTTTTGAAAAGTTCAAAGACTTCCAAGATGAAGTGCAAAATCATTGTAACAAGAATATAAACAGTTTATGATAAAGATCATAAAGGAAGATATTTGAGTTACAAAGTTTAGCATAATACCTAAGATTTATGGAATCGTTCCGTGGATTTGCATTTCCCGAAACACCATAAGAGTATGGAGCATTCGAGATATGTAATTAAACCTTGTTTGACATGGTAAGATCAAAGGTATAATTCATAAAACTGCCATTATATTTTAAAGATTAAAAGCTTTAGAGATTACCGTTTTTCCACTGAAAAGAGCTCCATCATAATCCATTGAAATGACACCATATGTTATGGTTTGGGATAAAACCCAAGTTGTCCTTTCTTAAACATTGGTATGCTATGCATAAGAAAGATGTTTAAAACCAAAGTCGGATGAACCTGTCTTTGTTAAGTATTCCTCCATAACACCGGAGACAAAAGTGTTTGTCACTTAGAACGTCAAGTTTCTTTTAGAAGGAATTTTTCGTGAAAAGTTAAGTGGGAGGACAATAGAACTTTGATAAGGTTAAAAGAACCTTAGCTATATGTGCAGAGTTGCGCAGCACCGAAAAGTGTTCCGGAGTTAGCAAAACAATGCTCATGGCTCGCGTACTTCAAAGGTTATGGTCACGGAGATCTAAGTTCCTATTGAAACAAGTAGGTCGGATGAACAATCAAATACCAATATTTGAGAGTTAAATCATTATTTGACAATAATGATCCGAATACATGCAAAGAAGCGATGATGAGCCCTGACTCCGTCAAATGGCTTGAAGCCATAAAATCCGTGATAGTTCCATACACGAGAAATCAAGTTTTGAACTTGAAGGACCCTCGAGAAAGGTGTAAGACCTTACAGTTGTGTTTGGATCTATAAAGAAATAGACATGGATGTTTCACATCTATGAAATAGTCGACATGTTGGGAAGGAGTTCGCAAAATGTTCAAAGGTTGACTATGACAAGATTTGATCTTTCATAGTGATATTTAGTCTAGACGGATTAATGTAGCAACCACTACATATAATTTTGTTATATGGTAGTTGAATAAACAAAACAAGTTCTTCTAATAGAATTGTTACCTCGGACATGTGCATAACACGGTCCAGAGGGTTTTGTAAATTCATAGGATGCTAAAAGCATATGCAAACTTCAATGGTTTAAGTGAGCATCGCGGAGTTGGAATCTTCACTATGATGAAATTGTTAAAAGAGTTTTAATTCATCAGAGACAATGAAGATGCTTGCGTTTGCAAGAAATTAAGTGGGAGCGCTAAGACATGTTTCTAATACATTATGTGGAAGACATATTGTTGATTGGAAATGATGTATATCTTGTTAACACATATTAAGAATTTCATCTCGATGAAAGACTTAGGCAAAACCCAAATATTTGGCATCAATAGACGCTAATATGGTTGTGCCAGAAGTACATAGATGAGATATTGAATAAGTTCAATATAGAAACTACAAGAAAGGTTCTTGTCACACAGAAGGGATTGAAAGATTTCAATATTGATGATATATTCAAGTGTATTGACATTTGGTAAAGTGAAACAAATAATCAAGTATAGATTGATACTTGATGTATGAAATCACAAAGAGTATTTATATCAATCATACTGTGATATGTACAAATCCAGATATGTCCTATGCTCTAAATGTTGTGAGCATATACCAGAATGATTCGTAAGATGATCATTGGACAATAGTAAGGATATTCTTATGATCTTTTGGAAGAACTAAGAGTATAATATTTGTAGAAGTGACAAATAGATGGTTAGTTCATTGTAAAAGTACTACATTGATACTAGCTTTGTCACAAAGTACAAATTAAGTTTATCTCAATCTAAACTAAGGGTGGAACAATATAATGGAAAGTGAGTTCCATAATAGATTTGGATGAGTTCCAAAGTTAAGACATTATGACAGATACTACAACAAAAGGCTAAGTATATGACTGCTTATTTAGCAGCAAAAGAGGGCATTTGTGTCAAGTAGTTTGTTATCAAACTAGGTGTAGTTCACAGTGGGATAATACTATGAAGATATATTGTGCGACAATATTATCAACATGTTTTAACCCCAAAGAGCTAAAGGTCACACCAAAACACCAAATTTATACAAAGCCATCTCATTAGAGAATGAGTGATGCGTAGAGACGCAAAGACATGCAATTACATACGGACCTGGAAGTGTCAGATCCGGAGATCAGTTGACCACTAGCAATCGTGTACATACAACACCGGAAAGCCATAGGTGTTGAATACACAAAGGTTTGAAACTAGATTATTGACTCTAGTGCAAGTGGGAGACTGTTGGAGATATGCCCAAGAGGCAATAATAAAAGTGGTTATTATTATATCTTCACACTTATGATAAATGTTTACATACCATGCTATAATTGTATTAACCGGAAACATTAATACTTGTGTGATTTGTAAACTAAAATAAGAGTCCCTAGTAAAGCCTCTTGTTAAACTAGCTTGTTGGTTAATATATGATCATGGTTTCCTGATCATGAACATAGAGATGTTATTAACAACAGGGTCATATCATTAGGAGAATGATGTGATGGACATACTCATATAAACAAGCGTAGCATAAAGATCAAGTCATTTCAATAGTTTAATTGCTATATGCTTTCTGATACATAGTAACCTAATTCCTTCGACCATGAGATCATGCATATCACCTTTACCGGATGGATGCTTTGATGACATCAAACACCACACCGTAACTGGGTGGTTATAAAGGTGGCATTGAGTGTTCGGAAAGTATTGGTTGAAACACATGGATCAAGAGTGGGATTTGTCCATCCATATGACGGATAGATATACTCTGGGCCCTCTCGGGGGAATGTCATCCAATTAGCTTGCAAGCATGTGACTGGCTCACAAGGGATCACATATCACGGGAACGAGAAAAGAGTACTTATCGGTAACGAGGTTGAACTAGGTATGCAGAGATACCGACGATCATAACCTCGGATAAGTAAATTATCGTGAGACAAAGGGAAATTGGTATCGTATGTAAGTGGTTCATTCGATCGCAAAGTAATCGTAGAAATATGTGGGAGCCATATGAATTTCCAGATTCCTCTATTGGTTATTGTTCGGAGAAGTGTCTCGATCATGTCCGCATAATTCACGAACCGTAGGGAGACACACTTAAGGATTCGACGTTGTTTGAGTAGTTATGGAATGATGAGAAAGAGACCGAATGTTGTTCGGAGTCTCGGATGGGATCCGGATATCACGAGGTGATCCGGAATGGTCCGGAGAATAAGATTCATATAAGTAAAGTCTGCTTTGAGTTCGGGAATGATTACGTGTTTTCATCGGAATGTTCTAGAAGGTTCCGGATTGTCCGCACTCGGGAGGGAGGGTACATGAATGTGTCATTACATATTGAATGATTGCATCATGTACTAAGTGTTCTTGCTGTTCCAAAACTGAAAAGTCAAACTGCCGCTTTGAAAGTCAAACGCTAAACAGAAACTGTGGAAAACAGGAACCGTGGGAAACAAGCAAGAGGTGGTTGAACCGACTTGGGAGGAGTCCTCCAAGCCGCCAACCAAGGCCGACTTGGGAGGGACTCCTCCCTGGCCGCCCCTCCCACCTATAAAAGGAGGGCAGGGCCTCCTCCTCTAGACACACAAGTTCCTATCCTCTAATCTCCGGTTTAGAGCCGTTTTGGTTTAGAGCTTCTAATTGCTCTAGCCTGGTTTAGAGCCTTCTAATTGGTGTGTCTAATCCCTAGACCACTAATAGCTCTCTCATACTCCACCATACTCGCCCGTCTTAAGGCGAAGCCTCGGGATCTCCCTCTACTTCGGTACCACGCCGCCGTTGTGTTGTCGGAATCGCGAGGAGAGTGCTACAACCTCCGGTGCTGCTGGAACAAGGGAGAGGAAGGTCTTCACCGAACGTGACGATCATGGAAGCGCTGCGGCTTGGCCTTGCGGAAGGATCGTCTACACGATCTTGAGATCGGAAAGAGTACGACTACATCACCCACGAGAATCCGCTCTCGTTAAACACTTTGGAATCTTCGAGGGTAAGTTATTCCATCGACTCGTTGATACAATCTAGTAGATAGATCTTGGCTTGTTTGTTTGTATGCGATAGAAATTTTTTGTTTTCCATGCTACGAACCCCTACACACACATGAGATTTCATCAAAAATTGCCATTGAGAGAAAGTAGATGCTGAAAGTTTGGGTGGATCACCCCTATTATGTATATGTGGGTGAGGAATAGGCGAATCAGGGGAATACACATGAGAAACCTCATTGTATCCATCCTTACCGCTATACTTTTTCGAGGAGGAGCTCTTACTAGTATCATCACCTACCACTTCGTTATCTTTGGAAACAGTTTTACCCGTTTCCTTGGATTGCGGAGTGGTATCCTCAGAGTTAGATGGAGGTGATGCTGCGGATGTGGAGAGACATATTATAAATTGACGCATCTCTTCCATCCTAGCCTCCATTGAACTCACCAAGGTTGTTTCCAACGTCTTGAGATCGTTCATGGTGACTACCTCCGGAGCATCACTCCCATCTCCCTTGGAACCCATACTTCGCTTAGGCGGTTAAGCCCGAAATAAGAGCCGAGGCTCTGATACCAATTGAAATGGATCGTATGGGCACCTAGAGGGGGGGTGAATAGGTGCTAACCAATTTTTAATACTCTTTCAATTTTAGGCTTGACACAAAGTAAATTCTCTAGATATGCAACTACGAGAATTTCCCTATATGTAACCCTAACTACTAAGCACGTAAAATAGGAGCGAGGAAACCGTAGTGGAGCACGCGGAGACACAGGGATTTGTTTTACCGCAGTTCCTTCCTTGTTAAGGGAAGTACATCTGCGTTGGAGGGGTGGGCGGTTCTAAGAACACCACGCCACAATAGGCCTCACCCTATTCTCCGATGGATCTCGCCACGAGAGGCCTGATCCACCTTCTCCACTATTGGATCCCTTTGAGGCGGGAACCGGTGCCTTTTACAACACTATCGGGGCACACACCCACAACCGAATTGGGGCTCGAGATGACAACAAGCTGCCACAAAAACAAGGTTTATCAATATAAACAAAAACAAGGATCTAGATATTTGCAAGAAATACTAGATCGGAGGTTCTCCAAATGAATGGAGAGGAGATGAAGCGCTTGATTGCTGATGATGAAGATCGAGTTCTCCTCTTCGATTCCCCAAGGTATGGGGCCTTTGGGTGGATCTAGGTGGAGCACTCTTGGATGAAGCTTTCAGATCTGATCTGGTCTTTTTCGAGATGAATCAAGAGTTCTGGCAGGAGGGGGGGATGGCTTAAATACCCTCCCGGATCTAGCCACAGACACAACTTTGGGGGCGGATTATCCGCCCCCTGGGAAAACTCTGCCCCAAGGGCGGATTCTCCGGGGAAAACTCCGCCCCCTCTCTGGGGCTTGCGCCTTGGTGAAGCTTGGTGAAGATCTTGGGGGGCGGATAATCCGGCCCCCCTGAGGGGCGGATTATCTAGCCAGGCCAGAAAGTCCGTCCAAAAGTCCGCCCCCTCTCTGGGGCTTGCGCCTTGGCGATGAGGCGGATTATCCGCCCCCGAGGCGGATTATCCGGGCCGGAAAATCCGCAAAATTCCGCTTCTACGGGCTTGCGCTGCTTGGCAAAGGAGGCGGATTATCCGCCCCCAAAGGCAGAGTCATTTTTCCTTTATTCTCAAATAGAGCTGCAACACTTCAACACACATTAAATGATCCTTGGTATTGTTATCTAACACACAAAACACTAGGGATTAAGAAATGTTCTTTCACATGGATCGAGAGTGGAATTTGTTCATCCCGATGACGGATAAATATTCTCTGGGCCCTCTCGGTGATATCACATTGATTAGCTTGCAAGCAAGTGATTTGATCACTAGAATGTTATATCACGGGAACGAGAAAAGAGTGCATGTCGTTAACGAGATCAAACTAGGTATGGAGATACCGATGATTGAATCTCGGACATGTAATATATCGTGAAACAAAGGGATTAAGATACTAGCGTAAAAGGTTCACACGATCACAGAAGTCATCGTTGAATGTGTGGGAGTCACACTATGGATCTCCAGGTCCCGCTGCTGCTTATTGATCGGAGAGGGGTCTCGATCATGTCTGCATTATTCGCGAACCATAGGGTGACACACTTAAGGGATACCGACACCATTCGGAGCAAATGATATGCCAGAGAAAGAAAAAGGAAAGCGCAGGAATTTATTTCACTAGACACCGAAACTGTTTCGGTTAAAATTGCTGAAACTGGTTCTGCATGTGAAATTGAAATGTTGTAAGGGGTTTTATGTGAATGTTTGTTAATTAAAGTAATTAACAAAATTCTGAATAAATAAATAAAAGAGTTTTATTTAAATGATAGCTTGCATTAAATTTGGTGGAAATTTAATGCATGTGAGTGGATTTTTGAGTGGAGGCTTTTTAATGGGAGTGGAGGCTTTTCATTTTGAGTGGGAGCTCCACCCACATGAATGTGGAAGAGGTGGGGGCAGCCCCCATGGCTGGGCGCCATGCCCCTTGGGTTCCCCCCCTCTCCCCTATAAAAGGCCCCCCTCTCCTCCTCTCAAAGCACACCTTCTCGTGAAGGATCTCTCTCCCCCTTTAGAATTCTCCATGGTCTCGGATCAGCGAGATACATGTTCCCGGTGGCTTTTTCTGGAAGGATTTGTTGCTTCCGCTGCTTCGCTGGAGCGAGGGCGCGGAGGTTGTCGGGGTACACGTACGTGTGTGCGATCACGGATGCACCACTGCTTTGAGGTGCTGGACTTGATCGTGCTGGACCGGCTGGACCAGATGGACTTCATCACGATCTTGAGATCGGCAAGCGTTCGTCTACATCATCCACAAGTACAACCTCGTTAACGCTATTTGGTCTTCGAGGGTATGTATTCTATGGATGTATATCCACCCGTTGCTTGTATCTAGTAGATAGATCTTGGTACTTAGATGTTCCCATCGTAGGAAAAATTTTGTTTTCTATGCTGCGAACCCTACAAGCACGGTTCTGCTAATCCCAACGTATAAGTGAAAGCGTATACAACTTCGATGGCACAATGGTTCAAGTCTATTAGGGGCAAGAAATAAAGTGTGCCATCAAGTTCATGAGAGCTTTACTAAGTAGTTTTCACATAACAAAATACTTTTTAATTCGAAAGATAGATGAAGCTTGATAATTTGCTTGGAATAGCAATAGTGCTACTAGGTAGATATGGTGGACATAAATGGCATAGGTTTTGGTTCAAAGGGGTTTTGGAAACATGAGAAGTATGCCTTCTCGAAACAGGTTTTTGGCTAGCAAGGCTGGATAGCAAGCAAGAGAGTTGAAAGAAACAAGCAAACATACAAGTAATAAAGCCAAACATGCAATCTTCCTTGAAGACACAAAGGATCTTAAATAAAGAATACTAAGCTTATGATCCAAGAAGAAAGAAAACAAATGATACAAAATACCTGTAAGCTTTTTCTCTTTTTTTCTCTTTCAAAGTAATGCTACTGACCAGAAATCAGTTTGCCAAAACCAATTTAGAGTTACTTGATGCTCCCAAACTGGTGCCAATTTTGATCAACAAGATCCATCATATAATAGAGATTGCAAACTAAAATAAGAAGTGCAAAAGGTAAAAGATGAGACTTCTCATTAATATTCCAATAAAGGCACTCACACCAAGGGATACATAGATAATCAACTAAAGGAGAGATACTTCCACATGCAAACCAAACTATAAGATAACCTCTCTACCAAAGATATGAATCCACTAAAAAGGTAAAAGATAATAGATAATGGAGGTGATACCGCGGCACTCCCCCAAGCTTGGGACAAGCCAAGGGGGTGCCAAAACTGATGATGAATTACTCCCTCGATGGCGGTGGCGTTCTCTTTATAATATCTTCAATCAGCTTCTTCAAATCCTCAATATCAAAGGTCAGAGTATGAATCAACTCAAAATTATGCTCAATGCAGCTCATAATCAATTCGGACCGAGGATCCCAATCCTTATTATTCTTCCTCCACTCTTCCTTCTTGGAGTGTTCTTTTCCTGCATGGTTAGAATGAGTGGTACAAGGAGGAAGTGTCCGCGCAGCGAGAATATGACGCGGAGGTTTCCCTCATGTAGACATCCGTGTTGTCCTCTTAAGCTTGGTGCGTTTTGCTACCAATCCAATGCTTGCGACGGTAGCGCGAGTGTCCGGTTGCTTGTCTTCCTCCATGTCACCTTCATACCCTACCAAAATCTCCTCCTCCTTGGGGACTTGAGGTTCTTCTTCCTCGGTCTTCTTGCCTTTGTCGTTGGCGGAGGCCATGGTGCTCTAAACTTGAGAAGATTTCCTGACAGAAATAGATCGAAACAAAAACACGACGAGAACACGATGCACGAACCTCAGGGGATACGGGGGTTATATATTATGAAGTTTCAAGGCAGAAGGAAGGTACTGACATGGAAACAAGGTGGAGACGGAGTTCGAGGGTGGCACTCCCCCTCCAGGCGCGGCCAGGCTGGGCCCGTGCCTGGGGTAGGTCTATCCACCTCGGACTCCGTTTCCTCTTCAATTCTGTCTCGTAACTTCCCTTATGTATTAAAAACATCAAAAATATAAAAATATTGGAGTTTCACGAACCTTCTGTTTTCACCACTTTTATCTATTCAAAGACGAACTCTGCAGATTCCTCTTCTCCTTCTCCTGAAAATTTCCTTCTTACAAAACCCTTGCACAAAATCAATGACAACATTAGTGTAAGCAAAAACAATAACCTTTGGGTACACACTTCAACTGAAAACCCATCAAAGCAAAAACTTCTATGAGAGGCAAATGCAAATGATGGCAGAAATCTGTCAAAACAGACCAGCACGTAAAGATTGATTTTTTTAAGACCTTCTGCTGCTCAAATCAAAAAGTGCAGAATTGATGAAAGTTGGGAAACAACTTGGAGAACAAGCTCAGAAAAATGGAGATCCATCCAAAGTACTGATCTTGCTCACAAATTTTTACAATACAGCACAAAAATCTGTCCTAGGACAGCCACTTTTCACAACTCCTATACTTCACAAAAGTAGTTGAACTCGACACAAAAACCAAAAGAAAAAATGATAAGGAGCGGTTATTACTGAAGTAGTAACTTCCAAGACTCGAAAAAACTCTTGGGTTATCTCCCAACAAGTAATTTTCTTTAATGCTTTTAAGTTAGGCTTGAAACTTTCAAAGATGCTCACATAGTATATATATATTTAAAGTGAAAGAGAGCATCAAGAAGCAAATAACCAACACACTTGAGTCTAACCCACTTCCTATGCATGGGGGTATCATGAGAAAACGAATTGTTGAAACAAAAAGCCACTAGCATAGGAAGACAAAACAGATGCAACTTCAAAGCTTTCAACTTGACATCATTGAGATGCATAAAACCATGTTTCCCTCTCTCATAATAACTTTTAGTAGCACTTTGAATAAAGTGGAAAATATAACTATCACTGGCAACAACTTTATCATCGGAATAAGCATACTTACAGTCATCAAAAAGAGGTCCAAGGTCATAAACCGGATCAATAGAAGCAAGTTCTTCCATCCTGAAATCTTTATTAGGCAAGCTGTTTTTATAAGGATCTTTAGCAAATTTGGAAAAATTAAACTCATAAGAATCTCCATCAAACTTAGTTAAAACTTTTCCTTCTTACAATCAATAATAGATCCACAATTATTCAAGAAAGGTCTACCAAAAATGATAGGAAAAGTTTTGCTAGCTGCTGACTTAAGCACTAGAAAATCAGCAGGATACTTAATCTTACCGTAGAGAACCTCCACATCTCTTACAATACTGATGTCGACGCACTTCAATTCTTGTACACAGTTGTTGGGCCTCCAAGTGCAGAGATTTGTAGAACAATAGCAAGTTTCCCTTAAGTGGATTACCCAAGGTTTATCGAACTCAGGGAGGAAGTGGTCAAAGCTACCCCTCTCAAGCAACCCTGCAATCAAGATACAAGAAGTCTCTTGTGTCCCCAACACACCTAATATAGGTGCACTAGTTCGGCGAAGAGATAGTGAAATACAAGTGGTAACGGTGCCAGAAAAGAGCTTCTGACTTGTTGTTGATGTGGGGTAACGGTTCCAGAAAATAGCTGATGGCGTGGAGGAACAGACTAAAGGCACGGAAGCAAGCAAACATGCAACGGATCTAGTAGCAAATGGTGTTTCAATGTTTAGAAACAAGGCCTAGGGATCATACTTTCACTAGTGAAAACTCTCTCATATAAATGTCCTCTCTTCATGATACTACTCTCCGATTGGACACTCTAATCCATGGCAGGGCCTTTCCCAATCTAGATAACCCCACACTATCACCTTGAGCGCTAGATGGTTCCAACAAACACCACAATTTCATAGAGACATCCAACTCCAAATATAACTCATAACAAATATTCAATCTAGCCAAAGTGCCACACACGGTATGCACGCTGTCACTTTCACACACGTGGGGAAAAGCATAGATCTATTAAAGCACAAAGAGTATTTATGTAGACTCAAACCTAAGTGCCACCATGGCGTGCACGCTGTCACTTTCACACACACGGGGAGAGAAGAGATCTATTGAAGCACTTGCATAGCAAGGTAGATATACTTGATTACAAAGCTCATGACCATAACAAGATCATGCATAGAGAGAGAGATAGATGAACACATAGCTACTGGTAGAGCCCTTAGCATCGAGGAAGAACTACTCCCTCCTCATCATGGGAATCAGCAACGGTGATGAAGATGGCGATGGAGATCGATGGAGATGGCTCCAGGGGCACTTCCCCGTCCTGGTAGGGTGCCGGAACAGAGACTTTCTGTCCCCTGAATCTCCCTTTCGGTGGAGGCTACGCTACGGAGGTTTTCGTGAATTTCTTCTCGATTCCCTATGGTTTTTGGGTCGGAGGCTTCTTATAGGCGCAAGAATCAAGGTCGGTGGGGGTCCAGGGGGCCCACACCCCCTATGGACGCCTCTAGGGCTTGCCCGCGCCTATGGGGTGCAACCACCCTGTGGCCCCCCTCTGGATCTGCTTCGTGGTTCCGTGTTGCTCCGGGGAAATAATAACTTTGGCTTTTGTCCCGTCCAATTCCGAGAATATTGATTTTTTGCCTTTATGGAACCAAAAACAGAAGAACACAGGCAACTGGCACTGTGGCATCTTATTAATAGGTTAGTTCCAGAAAAGATATAAAAACACCTCAAAGTGTAGACAAAGCAAATCAAAGTAGATACAAAACAAGCATGGAGCATCAAAAATTATAGATATGTTTCTGACGTATCAAGCATCCCCAAGCTTAACACCTGCTCGTCCTCAAGTAGGTAAGTGATAAAAAGAATAATTTTTGAGGTGACATGCACCCTCACAATAAAGATCAAACCATTTGCAACCATTGAAAGTTGGGATCAAAGAACTCTAAACATGAGCATGAAAGATGGAGTTCTAACAGTAAGACAAAGTAACTATGCATGCAACATGAAAGGCTACAAACAAAGATCATGAATAACATGCATTGAAAAACGTTCGTTTGTTTCACATACAGAAAACATGGCATAGTGGCATTCAGCTTGTCCCTCATGGAGTAGCAAATAGATGCATATGACACCTTCAAAGTTCACAAGGGTGACTAGAAACAAATAGCACAAGAACAAGTAATATCACAATATGCATCAATCAATAAGCTTTGGAACACTGCACACAGAATGACAAGTATGCTCTCTTAATGGTGCCTAAAAGTAGAAGGTGGAGACTCAATAATGGTGGAAGAAAGACCTTTTTGTAAAGGAAGCAGGGATTAAAAGTTTCAAAAGGAGCTTCCAAAAATTATGGTACTTGTTAGCATTCAGCCCTCATTGCCCCTATCATAAGCATCTTGAAGTGGTTAAGGTTAAAGTGGCAAAGCTGGAGTATATTCTTGACGAAGTATAAGTTGGCAATCTCATGTCCCTTCAATACGAGGGCCACACATCATGCATACTCAACTTTGGGTCCAGGCAAGTTCTTGTCACTATAAGTATTTGCATATCATTGAGAACCGCCAACGGGGTACCCCTTGCACATGGTATAGGAGCTTTCCCATAACCAAAATGACAAGGCAAGCAGACAATGGGCATCTCAGCAATCTTCTTATATACCATGGGAATATGGTGCTTTTTTCTCTCTTTCATCTTTTCTCAATGTGTCTCTATTTTTTTAAGAAGAATGCTTCATAGATGTCACTATGGTGATGCTGCAAGTTTCCACCATGATTAGGCATGGCTTAGGCTAGCGGCTCAGGCGTTTCTCTAACACAGGATACACACTCCATGGACTTACAAGTTCCCTCTTTATTTCACACCGGTGACATCCATAGACAAAAGAACATGATATCAACTGAGTACAACAAGGTACAAGTGCAATGTTGAAAACGTTCCCCGTGACAACACGGTTCTGCTAATTCCAACTTATAAGTGCAAGCATATACAACAAAGTTGTCACAATGGTTCAAGTTTATTAAGGGCAAAGAATAAAGTGTGCCATCAAGTTCTTGAGGGCTTTAATCACTAAGTTTTCACATAACAAAATAGTTTTTAATTGGAAGATAGTTGAAAACAAGAATATACTTGGAATGGTGTAACACACCATGCATAGGAGTTTATAGTGGAAACTTTGGAATAACTTGGTTTCTTGGGAGTCGGAAGCATAAGTAGAACTTACTCATACAAGTGGAGGCTAGCAAAAGACTGGGAGCAACCAACTGAGAGCATAATGGCCATAATCATGCAGTGCAACAAAGCATACTAATAAAAGCATAGAGTGGTACTACAAGTAAAGGACTAAATGATCATAGAGGCTAATGGTGACTTGTCATAGTCATAACATGGTGTGAGCATGTGCCAAGTCAACCCAAGCAAAGCATCAAAGGAGAATACCACAATACTATTGAAAGAACATGTGGGCCCCCATGTGTGGTTTTGGTAATTAATGACAATCTCTATGGACTAATGCTTGTATCAAGTTGTACGTGTAGGAATTGTCCATAGGCAATGCTTGAACCATATGTTGGCTTCAAGGTTTGGAGAAAAAGTGAAGAGGATCATGTGGTGACCAAGGTGTTCAAAGAATGATCTCATGTTGTGACCAAGGTGTTCAAAGAATGATCCACAGATTGGTCATGTGAGAGTTAAACCTATGGCAAGTATGTCTTGAAGAATAAGATGGAGTAAAATCTCTAGTGTATCTTCAAGGCATCAACATAATGAAGAAAAGAAGAAATGATGTGCAAGCTAAAGATGTGCAATATCTAGAAGATCTCATGCTTAAAGCTTGCCATCCTCGGTGATCATGGATCGATGAATACAAGGTCAATGTAAAGGTTTCCCCATGTTGTATGGGGAAGTAACTTGCAAGTCTTCATCAAGCAAGTGCGTACAAGAGCAATCAAGAAAGGTGTTACATCTTGTGAAGGACAAGATCGTATACATCAAGATCAAGTGGAATATGCGCAAGGCAAAGGTATGATATTGATAGGGTTTCTTTCTTACCAGTCTCGTGGTGTTAGTTGGGGAGACCGGTTTATAGGATAGACAACCGTACTATCAAGAGGGGCTCTGAAGTGAGTAACTTGATCATATCTTTCAAAGAGAGCTCAAACATTTGCATACTTAGCATCATCCTTTCTTGGTTGATTATTTGGATCTTATCCATGTGAGGTTCTAGAGCTTGTGGTCATATTCATAAAAAGCTCTAGTTCATCAAAAACGGATTTCCCTTTTATATCATATTGCGTTTTTGATCTTTGAGGTTTTACGGTTTCGCACCAAGAGAGGTATATCACATTATAATACATGAAATGTTCTCCCTTGGTGGTATCCAATATTTCCACTTTTTGTTGGGTAGCCCTTGTTGTCCTCTTTCCAACAAAATTGGTTTCGGGTCCATCGGAGTTTCCAAACTCTAGATATCGCCATTTGAAGTTTGCCTCTTATTTGGTCCTGACCGGAGTCTCCGGTCTGTGTGGACCAGAGTATCTGGTGTAGTCCGGAGTTTCCGGATATGTCTCCGGTGGTGACTTCAAAATTTGGGCTGGGACATACTGTATGGGGGTCCGGAGCCAGGTCCGGAGGATACCCTGGAGTCTCCGGTGTTTCCTCAGTCCGGAGTCTCTGGTGTTGGAAGACCGGAGTCTCCGGTCTTGTCGGGTCTTGGATGGCCCAGGTCATTCAGTTGGGCGGTCCGGAGGCTGGTCCGGAGGTTGGGCCGGAATCTCCGGTGTAGGCCGGAGTCTCCGGTCTGACTTTTCCCCAACAGGCAGAAAACGGTCAGAAATCTGTGGGCCTATAAAAAGGGGCCCTTCTTCCGCAATGCAACTGCTCGAGTTTTACAGGCTTTCTCCTCCATTCTCTACCCTCTTGAGCTTGCTCCCCCTTCAATCCCTCCCTTGATTCTTGCATATACTTTAGGGATTTGAAAGAGGAGATCTAGATCTACAATCCTACCAATCCATCTATCCTCTAAGTGAGGGGAACATCTTGGGATCTAGATCTTGAAGTCTTTTGTGGATTTCCTCCTTTGTTCTTCCTCTCTTATTCCCCCACAAGCTTTTGTAGCTTTGGTGTAATTTGGGAGAGAAGGATTTGAGCACTACTTGTGTTCTTGCCATTGCATTTGGTGCATCGTTTTGAGTTCTCCCCGGAGGATTTGGTGAGTGAAAGTTGAGAAGCTTTTTACTCTTGGGTTCTTGGAACCCTAGACGGTTTGTTGGTGTTGCAGGTTGTGTCCTTGGTGGAGTTTGTTGGGATCCTCCAATTAAGTTGTGGAGAAGTGTCCCAACCTTGTGAGAGGTTCCGGTTTGCCACCGACAAGTGCACCGATAGTGGAAGTGTGGATCGATCCCATTGGGGTGAGATTCACCGGAGAATAAGGGAGGCCTTTCGTGGCATTGGTGGTTTGATACCACCCCCTCTCCAAACGAGACGTATTGCATGTTGGGAGGAACTCGGTAAAATATTGTTGTCCCCGCGTGCCTCGGTTATCTCTATACCCGAGCTCTTTACTTATGCACTTTACATTGTGATAGCCTCCGTGCTTGAAGTAATATATATCTTGCTATCACTTTGTTGCTTGTATTGCTTAGCATAAGTTGTTGGTGCACATAGGTGAACCTTGGTTGTTCTAGGTTGTGCTTTACAAAGTAAACACTAGTTTTATTCTGCCTTTGTTGAGCCACTCTAGGAAAAGTTTTAACGCCTATTCACCCCCCCTCTAGGCGACATCCGTATACTTTCAATTGGTATGCTAAAACAATGCATAATTTCTTCAAGGAACACTAAGCAATCACAATTGTTTGGAATAAGACATGCTACAGCAATAATCACTAAGCATAAGGTTAAAACAACACCTAGCATGTCATGCTAAAGTCTAAATCACAGTCAATGCAAGATCCTCTTGCACTTTCAAGCAGGAACTTCCTACTCCTTTCCAACACCAAGAAACTTATTTGAAACAACTCATAAAGATAATAATCAATAAAGACCAGTGAGATTGTCTCACAAATCCACAAAGAATAACTAAAAAGTTCTAAGCTAAAAGCACAAGAAAACTAAGGCTAAACACAGTGCTAGCAAAAGAGAACACTCACAAAACAATAAGAGTGAAAACTAGAGTGTTCTAGGCAATGGAAACAGAGTGTGTCTCTCTCCAAAAGAAGTGTGGTGTAACCAACCAACTTACTCAAGCAAACAAAAACCAAAAACGAAAAATAAGACGCTCCAAGAACATGCATGAAACAATAAAACGAAGTGTCTAGACAGACCTGAGATTTTTATTGATAAAGAAGGGGATGCCTTGGGCATCCCCAATCTTTGACGCTTGTACCTCTTGGATATTTCTTGGGGTGGAATCCCCAAGCTTGAGATTTTGTCCATTCTTCATCTCATTACATCATTCTTGCTCTACACCTGCAAATTTTCCTTCATACAAAACTTCACACAATCTTCATTAGCAACATTAGTGTATTAAAAAGATATTAGACCTATGGCAAAGCTTTGGAACAGCAAAACTTTTCACTAAAAACACAAGCTACTGTAGCAACTCCTTCAAAAAGCTCAATTTCCCAAAAAGAACCCAAAAAGGAATCAATAAGAAGCAAATGCAAATAATGGCAGAAATCTGTCAAAATAGACCAGCGGGTAGAAACCGATTTTTTCGAAGACCTTTTGTTGCTCATATCACAAAGTGTTGAACTAATGAAAGTTAGATAACATACTGGGGGATTTATTCGTACATTTTCAGCTCAATCCGAGTTATATAGACTCCTCACGAATTTTTATGGTGGAGGACAGAAATTTGTTTCGGGACAGCAACTCCCCAAATCTTACTTCCCTCTCATTAAAGGTCATTCTTGGCACAAAAAAGCAAACAAAAAGGATAAGGAGAGGTCATTACAGAATTAATAACTTCCAAGACTCAAGAAAACTCTTAGGTTATCTCCCAATAAGTACTTTTCTTTACCGCCTTTAAGTTAGGCTTGATAGTTTGAGAAGATGCTCACATAAGAAATATCAATTGAAGGAAAAGAGAGCATCAAGAAGCAAATTCAAAACACATTTAAGTCTAACCCACTTACTATGCATAGGAATCTTGTAAAGAAACAAGTCATGAAAGCACAAAGCAACAAGCATAGGAAAGCAAAACAAGTGCAACTTCAAGATTTTCAACATAAAGAGGGGAAACTTAATATTTTTTAGATGCATAAGACCATGTTTCCCTCTCTCATAATAACTTTCAGTAGAATCATGAATAAAATTAACAATATAACTATCACATAAAACATTCTTATCATGATCCACATGCATAAAATGATTATTACTCTCCATATAAGCAAAGGCATTCTTATTAATTGTAGTGGGAGCAAATTCAACAAAATAGCTATCATTATTATTCTCATCACCATAATCATCAAATATAGGAGGCATATTGTAATCACAATAAATTTTCTCCTCAATAGTAGGTTGACTGAAAATATCATATTCATCATTGTAATCATCATATATTGGAGGTATAGTATCATCATAAGCAATAGAATAGCTATCTTCCCAAGTGTGTTCATTTGTAAACATATCATCATTGGAAGGAACATGGATAGCACTAATAGCACAACAACTATTAATATCATCATTTTTAGAATTGGTACCAAAGAGATTTTCAATATCAAAAGTGGTGTGCTTTTCCCAATCATGATCACTACTATATGTAACAAGCATAGGAACATCATCTACTTCAGACTCATCAGCAAAAACTATGATAGGAGCAACATGATTAGAGGAAGATATCGTTTCCTCTCTCCTTTTACTCCTATTCTTCTTCTCCTCTTTAGGAGGGAGAGGCTTGAAAGGAAGCTTCTCCACATACCCTGGCTTATTGTTAGAGACAATAGAAGAAACTTTGGAGGATTCCTCCTTTTCATTAATAAGATCAAAACACATATCAGTCATGTCATAATTTGGTAAAATATCATATTTTATAAGATTTTGTATGTAAGTATTTGCGTGGCAGTTTTCAACACGATAAAGATGACAACCATGCAGGACGCTATTCATATCAAAAGTACTCATGTATATCAAAGAAGTTTTTCTTGATAACTCTTCACACCCCAAAAATAATGTAAGTTCATCATGTTGATTATCAGTGATCACGTTATCACAATATAAACTTGCAGGATTATTATGGCCTGAGCATTGAAAATTGAAATGACCCACTTCAAAGCAAAGTTCACAAATAAAAGGATAGAGGGCACAAACTTTTTTACCAAGATCATCTAGAGCCTTATACCACTTCATAGTTTTTTCATTCCAGTGGGTGATACAATATTCTTCTTCTGTTTGATTCTTCTCACAAGGTCTATGCATACCACAAAAATTAACATGCTTATAATAAATAGTACTTTCAGAAGTTTGAGCATGTTTATTGCAATCATTAATAACATTTTCATTTTCCATGCAATTGTCTTTAAAAGGTTCATGATACATGTCCCATTTTTATTTAGGATCATTAATATGGGAAGCAAAGGCTCTATGGTATCTAACAAGAATTTGAGGATCAAGACCATATTTAGCACTAAGCTCTTGAATATCAGCAGTTTTAGCGAAAGACTTAATGCAATCATACGCATAGTTTATACCTGGTTTTTTACCTTTGTCGTTATCCCAACCTTCGGTATTGCTTTGAATTGTTTCAAGAAGATCCCACTTAGCCTTGACCTCCTTACTTGTGAAGGATCCCTCTAAACAGGTATCTAGATAGTCCTTGTAATGTCCTAAAATCCTTGCATAAAAATTATTGATAACAACATTACTGGGGAGCTCATGAATGGGACATTTGAGCATTAGTGACTTCAATTTCCCCCAAGCTTGGGAAATACTTTCTCCCTCATCAGGATGAAAATTATAAATATAATTCCTATCTTTATGAATTTCATGAGGAGGATAAAATTTAGAATAAAAGAGAGATTCAAGTTCCTTCCACTCCAAATGATGAGGATCATCTAGTAGCTCATACCACTCCCTTGCTTTGTCCCTAAGTGAGAAAGGGAATAGCTTCCTCTTAACTTGGCCCATTGAAATACCTGCACACTTGAACAACTCGCATAATTCATGTATAAAGACTAAATGATCACTAGGATGGACAGTTCCATCTCCAAAATAGCAGTTGTTCATAACATGTTTAACAATTTCAATAGGTATTTTAAAAGGGACACTTTCAGTATGTGGATCACAAGTATCATTAGAATTACCACATATGGGAGATAAAGTATCATCACAGCAAATTTTCTTCCCTAAAGCTGGGTAACTAAAAATATCTTTCTCATAAAAACTAGCTTCCCCAATCTTAGACGTTTCCATACCATTAGTAAAATTGTGTTCAAAAAATTCATACTAATAACTTTGCTATTAGCATGCAAAGAAGGTTCCATAGGTTTTTTAATTATCTTTTCAAACCACTCAAGTTCTAACTTAGGAAAAATACTAAAAAGCCCTCTATTTTTTTTGTTGTTTTCCATTAAGCCTAACTAGTGAAAACAAGAAACAAAAAGACAAAATTGCAGAACCTAAAGGAAATAACTTCGAGCACTCACACCGGAGGATGTGAGTACCTTTTACCTTACCTATGCGGCAACGACGCCAGAAAAGAGCTTGATGTCTACGCACTTCTATTCTTGTAGACAGTTGTTGGGCCTCCAAGTGCAGAGGTTTGTAGAACAGCAACAAGTTTACCTTAAGTGGATTACCCAAGGTTTATCGAACTCAGGGAGGAAGTGGTCAAAGCTACCCCTCTCAAGCAACCCTGCAATCAAGATACAAGAAGTCTCTTGTGTCCCCAACACACCCAATATAGGTGCACTAGTTTGGCGAAGAGATAGTGAAATACAAGTGGTAACGGTGCCAGAAAAGAGCTTCTGACTTGTTGTTGACGTGGGGTAACGGTGCCAGAAAATAGCTGATGGCGTGGAGGAATAGACTAAAGGCAAAATGATGGAAGCAAGCAAACATGCAACAGATCTAGTAGAAAACGGTGTTTCAATGTTTAGAAACAAGGCCTAGGGATCATACTTTCACTAGTGAACACTCTCTCATATAAATATCCTCTCTTCATGATACTACTCTCCGGTTGGACACTCTAATCCATGGCAGGGCCTTCCCCAATCTAGATAACCCCACACTATCACCTTGAGCGCTAGATGGTTCCAACAAACACCACAATTTCATAGAGACATCCAACTCCAAATATAACTCATAACAAATATTCAATCTAGCCAAAGTGCCACACACGGTATGCACGCTGTCACTTTCACACACGTGGGGAAAAGCATAGATCTATTAAAGCATAAAGAGTATTTATGTAGACTCAAACCTAAGTGCCACCATGGCGTGCACGCTGTCACTTTCACACACATGGGGAGAGAAGAGATCTATTGAAGCACTTGAGTAGCAAGGTAGATACACTTGATTGCAAAGCTCATGACCATAACAAGATCATGCATAGAGAGAGAGAGAGATGAACACATAGCTACCGGTAGAGCCCTTAGCCTCGAGGAAGAACTACTCCCTCCTCATCATGGGAATCAGCAACGGTGATGAAGATGGCGATGGAGATCTATGGAGATGGCTCCGGGGGCACTTCCCCGTCCCGGTAGGGTGCCGGACCAGAGACTTTCTATCCCTTGAATCTCCCTTTCGATGGCGGCGGCACTATGGAGGTTTTCGTGGATTTCTTCTAGATGCCCTAGGGTTTTTGGGTCGGAGGCTTCTTATAGGCGCAGGAATCAAGGTCGGTGGGGGTCCAGGGGGGCCCACACCCCCTGTGGGCGCCTCTAGGGCTTGCCCGCGCCTAGGGGGTGCGTCCACCCTATGGCCCCCCTCTGGCTTTGCTTCGTGGTTCTGTGTTGCTCCGGGGGAAATAATAACTTTGGCTTTTGTCCCATCCAATTACGAGAATATTGATTTTCTGCCTTTCTGGAACCAAAAAAAGAATAAAACAGGCAACTGGCACTGTGGCATATTATTAATAGGCTAGTTCCAGAAAAGATATAAAAACACCTCAAAGTGTAGACAAAGCAAAGCAAAGTAGATACAAAACAAGCATGGAGCATAAAAAATTATAGATATGTTTCCGACGTATCAAATACCAATGGGGCAAATGGTTTCCTTGTTAGCAAGGTGAATAACCACATCAATGTCCTCAACCTCGCAAGGACCAATCTCATGCATAATTTCCCTGTAAAGCTCATAAGGAAGAGCACTAGAACTAGCACCAATATCACATAAACCATAGTAGCAATGATCACCAATTTTAACAGAAAGCACAGGAACACTAGCTTTTCTAGCCTTACTAGGATGAGAGATAATATTAGAAGCATCTTCACAAAATACAATATGCTCATCCTCTATATTTCTAGTGACAGTGTCTTTCACAATAGCTACTACAGGTTCAACATTCAATTGCTTACCAGGCTCCACAGTTTTCATTGTACCTTTTTTATTTGCACTAATGATCATAGAATACTCCTTTACCTTAGCTGGGAAAGGCATTTTCTCAACATGAGGTTCAGGCACAATAAGATTAGTACTCCCTCCGTTTCAAAATATAAGATGTTTTAGGTTTGTGAAGAAAATGTATCTAGCCTTATTTTAGTGTCTAGATTCACTCCAAACCTTAGTGAACCTTCATACTAAAAGTAGTCTAGATACATTTGCTTCACAAATCTAAAACATCTTATATTTTGAAACGGAGGGAGTAGTACAAACTTGAGTACTTCTAACGGGAGCATGATTAACATCTTTATACGGAGCATGGTACGTATTCCACTTCTTCTTGGGAATTTCTATGTAAGAGGCAAAGGCCTTAAAACAGTTGGCAATACTTTGGGAATCAAGACCAAACTCATTGCTAATATCACGGAAGTCATGAGTTCCCATAAAAGATTTAATGCATTCATAATCATAGTTTATACCTGACTTTCTTCCTTTGTCATTCTCCCAAGCCTCGGTGTTATCTTGAATACGGTCTAGTAGATCCCATTTAGCTTCCTCCTTCATACGTGTGAATGATCCAGCACACGAAGCATCTAGTAAATCTTTATCATGAAGAGAAAGCCTAACATAAAAGTTAATGAGAATAATATTGTTAGGGAGTTCATGAATAGGACATTTAAGCATTAGTAACTTCAATCTCCCCCAAGCTTGAGCTGTACTTTCTCCATCAAGAGGCCAAAAGTTATATATAAGATTTCTATCCTTATGAATCTCACTGGGAGGATAAAATTTAGAGTAAAAGAGAGATGCCATCTCCTCCCATTCCATGGAATGTCCATTCTTCAGCATCTTATACCATCCTTCAGCTCTCCCTTTCAAGGATATGGAGAGTACCTTCTTCTTCACCTGTTCAGTTGTGATACCTGCACACTTAAACAACCCGCATAATTCATGGATAAAAAGCAAGTGATCACCAGGATGGACAGTTCCATCCCCAAAATAATAATTATCCATAACACGATTAGGAATACATGTAGGTATCTTGAAAGGATCTATCTCAACAGGAGGTGGTTCATCTTTTACCCTAGCAGTGGTAGTAGTTTTCCCAAACAGAAAACCAAGTGGGTTATCCATATTGGAAACAAAGTAACAAACAGTAACAAGAGCAATACTCACAGTAAAAGTTTCCCTTACCAGTTCCACTCTTCAATAGCGCTTCACTCCCCGGCAACGGCGCCAGAAAATAGTCTTGATGATCCACAAGTATAAGGGGTGTATCGTAGTACTTTAGATAAATAGGTGTGTCGATCCCAGCGAGGAGCAGAAGGTGCTGAACAGTGGTATGGAGCAGGAAATACCTGTGAATACTTAGCAAACGGATTTTTAGTGGTTTTTTGATAAGGCAACAAAACAAAGAGCAAGTAATAAATAACAGACGCAGCAAGTGGCCCAATCCTTTCTTAGCAAAGGACAAGCCGGTGGAAATACTTATAAGGGCCAAACGTTCTCGAGGACACATGGAAATTCTGTCAAGTGCTTTCGCTTCTAACAACTAAGTAGTCTTATCTGGTGTTTGTAAGTGTTGTGTGGGTGAACCTGTGCTAACATACCGACCTTACTTGGACTAATACATACTTGTGATTAAACCCCCTACAAACATCCGTAACTACAGGAAAGTAATTAAGATATAAATCTAACCACAGCCTTAAACTCTGAGATCCTACAGTCCCTTGTGCAAAGGTATCCTAACAGGGGTCCAGGTTTATGTCACTCCGGAAACCCCACAATTAGTAGCCAAATACACAATGCATTCCCCTAGGCCCATAAATGGTGAAGTATCATGTAGTCGACGTTCACATGACACCACTAGAAGAATATCACCACAACTTAAATACTAAACCATTGAATAATAACTCATCACGGATTCACTACTAACAACATGACTTCTCTCATGTCCTCAAGAACACAACGAACTACTCACAATACATCATATGGATCAAGATCAAAGATGATATGGTAATGGATAACAATCTGAACATAAACAATAATCCAATGGTTCCACTCACAAGCATCAACTACAATAGTAATCAACACTGGGAAAGTTTCCCCTAAGAAAAAATCAATATCCAACACAATTGTTACAGCGGGACGGAGTGATGATGATGGTGCTGGTGGAGATGATGGTGTAGATGATGATGATGATCCCAATGAAGCCTAGCTTGACGATGGTGTTGATGGCGACGGTCTCCCCTCTTCTAGTCATAGATGCAATTGGATGGCGGTCTATGTATCTTGTTGTATTGCCCAATCTAATATCATAGGATCTTTATGTCTAGTATTTAATTGTTATGCCTTGCTTAGTCCTGTCAATTTCCCTGCTGTAATTTGTTTACCCTTCATGCCATGTTTGTTTATCTAAGGAGAGCACCTCTAGTGAACTATGGACCATGGTCCAATCTTTACCATTAATACATCTTCCACTGTAATTGTTTACTTGGTGCAAACCATCATTACCTTCCACATCATACAGTTAATCCTTTATTACAGCAACGGGTGAGATTGACAACCTCAATGTTCGTTGGAGCAAAGTATTGAGTTTGTGTTGTGCAAATTTCCACGTTGCTTGCAACACCTTTGAGATGTTTCCTTCCTCCTACTGGTTCGATAACCTCGGTTTCTTATTGAGGGAAGACTTGTTGTTGTGCTCATCACACCTTGCTCATGGGGTTTCCAAAGAAGCGCTCCCACGTCAACACCGGGCGCCATCAAGTTTTCTGGCGCTGTTGCCGGCGAGGCTAAGGACGTATTCACAAGGGGAGTCCCCCACAACCTTTCTCTTTACTTTGTTTTTTGTTTGCTTCTTTTTATAAAAAACTCCAAAAATATTAGTCTAGTTTGCTTTGCTTTCTTTTATCAAAAACACACAAAAATAGTTCCTACTCTAGTTGACACCCTGCTCTTGCTCACCATGTTGTTCCCCAAGTTCACCCTAAAGGACCTTCCGATAGGTAGTGGTTCTATAATTGGAAAAGAAAATATTGAAGAATTATTTAATCATGTTAGCAAGCATGAGGATATTGATGATAGATCTATAGCAGAACTTGATCCTAATTATGAAATTGTTTCAGCTTCTTTAGTTCATATGTTGGAGGCTAGGTTTGTTAGCCTTAACCTCATGATGCAAATCTTGTTCCTAAAACTAAAAGAAGAAAAGAATGCTGAAGAGAGAGAATTTATCCTTAAAACTTTATTAAAAGAGTTCCATGATGTTGCTAAGGAAGCCAAAAAGGTCTTTGAGCGTTTTAATATGCTAGGCTCATGTGTAGATGTTGTGGGTACTTCAGATAAAACCAAACCTAGAGAGGAAATTAAGATATCCATACCCTTTAAGCTTATTGGGATGCATGAAGCTTTGAAAAGAATTTTGATTGGATTGTTCCTGAAAATCATTTTGATGAAACTAGTGAACCAAAGAGAGATGAGAAGGGATCCTCCAAAACTCATTTGGATGAGATACCCTTCATAGTTGAATACTTTGCAAGTATTGATGTTTATTCTTCTTCATTTGAAAATACTTGATTTCTTGCTTCTTGTGCCTAACTTAAAGGCATGAAAGAAAAGTACTTGTTGGGAGATAACCCAAGAGTTTTCTTGAGTCTTGGAAGTTATTACTTCAGTAATGACCTTTATTTATCCTTTTTATTTGCCTTTTGTGCCAAGAATGACCTTTAATGAGAGAGAAGTAAGATTTGGGGAGTTGCTGTCCCGAAACAGATTTCTGTGCTCCACCATAAAATTTCGTGAGGAGTCTCTGTAAGTCGGATGGAGCTGATATTTTACGAATAAATCCCCCAGTATTTAGATAACTTTCGTTAGTTCAACACTTTGTTATTTGAGCAACAGAAGGTCTTTGAAAAAATCGGTTTCTACCTGCTGGTCTGTTTTGACAGATTTCTGCCATTATTTGCATTTGCTTCTTATTGATTTCTTTTTGAGTTCTCTTTTGCGGAATTGAGATTTTTAAAGGAAGTTGCTTCAGTATCTTGTGTTTTTAGTGAAATTTTTGCTGTTCTAAAGCTAAACCCAAGGGTCTATATCTTTTGAGTACACTAATGTTGCTAATGAAGTTTGTGTGAAGTTTTGTATGAAGGAAAAATTTCAGGTGTAGAGAGAAAATGATGTAATGAGATAAAGAATAGACAAAAGCTCAAGCTTGGGGATGCCATCCCGGTGTCACCCCAATAAATATCCAAGAGGTACAAGCGTCAAAGCTTGGGGATGCCCAAG
The DNA here is from genome assembly GCA_030063025.1 of Avena longiglumis. Classification (NCBI taxonomy): domain Eukaryota; kingdom Viridiplantae; phylum Streptophyta; class Magnoliopsida; order Poales; family Poaceae; genus Avena; species Avena longiglumis. Next base: position 517,846,938 of record CP125974.1, on the reverse strand, counting down.
GCATCCCCTTCTTCATCAATAAAAAGCTCAGGTCTTTAGACACTTCATTTTTATTGTTTCATGCACTGTTGTGTTGTTCTTGGAGCGTCTTAGTTTTTGTTTTCTTTGCTTAGTTTGTTTAGTTTGCTTGAATAAAGTAGTATGGACCCCCTTTCTCGTTGTGTTGTTTCAAATAAGTTGATTGGTGTTGGAAAGGAGTAGAAAGTTCTTGCTTGAAAAGTGCTAGAGGAGCTTGCTTTGACTGTGACTTAGACTTTATCATGTCATGCTAGGTGTTTTTTTGACCTTATGCTTAGTGATTATTGTTGTAGCATGATTTGCTCCAAGTCATTGAGATTGCTTAGTGTGCCTTGAAAGAATCATGCGTTGTTTTAGCATACAAAGGGATATTATTGTGGTATTCTCCTTTGATGCTTTGTTTGGGTTGACTTGGCACATGCTCACACCATGTTATGACTATGAACAAGTCACCTTAGCCTTTATGATCATTTAGTACTTGAATTGTAGTACCACTCTATGCTTTGATTAGTAATGTTTTGTCGCTCTGCATGATTATGTCCATTATTGTTCTCTTAGTTGGTCGCTCCCAGTATTTTGCTAGCCTCCACTTGTATGAGTAAGCTCTACTCATGCTTCCAACTCCCAAGAAACCAGGTTATTCCAAAGTTTCCACTATAAATTCCTATGCATGGTGTGTTACACCATTCCAAGTATATTCTTGTTTTCGGCAATCTTCCAATTAAAAAGTATTTTGTTATGTGAAAACTTGGTGATTAAAGCTCTCATGAACTTGATGGCACACTTTATTTTTCTTGCCCCTAATAAACTTGAACCATTGTGTCATCTATGTTGTATATGCATGTACTCATACGTTGGGATTAGCAGAACCATGTTTTCATGGGGAACGCTTTCAACATTGCATTTGTACTTTGTACACAGTTGATATCATGCTCTTTTGTCTATGGATGTCGTCGGTGTGAAATGAAAGGGGAGCTTGTAAGTCTATGGAGTTATGTATTTTGTGTTAGAGAAACGCCTCGTCTGCTAGCCTAATCCATGCCTAATCATGGTGGAAACTTGCAACATCACCATAGTGACATCTATGAAGCATTCTTCTTGTAAAAAAGAGATATATTGAGAAAAGAGGAAAGAGAGAAAAAGCACCATATACCATGGTAAATAAGAAGAATGCTGAGATGCTCATTGTTTGCTTGCCTTGTCATTTTGGTTATAGGAAAGCTCTTGTACCATGCGAAGGGGTACCCCGTTGGCGGTTCTCTATGATACGCATGTACTTACTATGACAAGAACTTGCAAGTAACTAAACTTGAGTAGCATGAGGAGCGGCCCTCGTATTCAAGGGACATGAGATTGCCAACTTATACTTTGTCAGGCAATATACTCCATAGTTTGTTCACTTTAACCTTAATCACTTCAAGATGCTTATGATAGGGGAAATGAGGGCTGAAAGCTAACAATTACCATAATTTTTGGAAGCTCTTTTTGAAACTTGAAATCCATGCTTCCCTTACGAAGGGCCTTTCTTCCACTATTATATTGAGTCTCCACCTTCTATCCATAGGCACCAGTTATGAGAACATAGTTGCCATTCTTAGTTCTATGTGCATTGTTCCAAGACTTACTAATTGATTCATATTATTGATATTACTTGTTCTTGTGCTATTTGTATCTAGTCACTCTTATGAACTTTGAAGGTGTCCTATGCATCTATTTGCTACTCCATGAGGGACAAGATGAATGCCACTATGCCATGTTTTCTGTATGTGAAACAAACAAACGTTTTTCAATGCATGTTATTCATGATCTTTGATTGTATCTTGTCATGTTGCAACAATAGTTGCTATGTCTTATTGTTAGAACTCCATCTTTCATGCACATGTTTAGAGTTCTTTGATCCCAACTTTCAATGCTTGCAAATGGTTTGATCTTTATTGTGAAGGTGCATGTCATCGAAAAAATTATTCTTTTTATCACTTACCTACTTGAGGACGAGCAGGAGTTAAGCATGGGGATGCTTGATACGTCGGAAATGTATCTATAATTTTTTATGTTCCATGCTTGTTTAGTATATACTTTGCTTTGCCTTGTCCACACTTTGAGGTTCTTTTTATATGTTTTCTGGTACTAACCTATTAACAAGTTGCCACAGTGCTAGTTGCCTGTTTTCTGCTGTTTTTGGTTCCAGAAAAGCTAGTAAGGAAGTTTTCTCGGAATTGGAAGGGACAAAATTCAAAGTCAATATTTCACCGAGGAGAACACGGAGTCCAAAGGAGAGACGGAGGGGCGCCACAGGGTGGTCAATGTTGGGGATATGCTATATGGGTATCCTCATAGCATGTCCTCTATCCGGATAACCCGGGTGGCCCACTGTAGGTAGCATGGCCCGTGGCCTGCTGGGCGGCCCAGTTAGATTGATCCAGAAGGGAGGCCCATGCCGGATAAAGGAAGGCTACGGAGGAGTCACCGACGTACCCGGAGCCTTGGAGTACAAGACACGCTAGACTAGTTGTAGGCAGTGTAGGACTCTATAACCTGTCTGGCAAGGACTTTGCCTGTAACCCTAGGACCTGAAAACTATATAAGTCGGGCCTATGGGAGCCTTTAGGGCACAATCTCAGACAATCTAGTGTCGACTACGACGCACCTCGCACATCGAACCAATCCCTGTAACTCGGCGTATTTGCCCTTATAGTGATTTATAGCAGGAGTAGGATTCTGCCACCGTCGTGGGATCTGAACCTGGGTAAGCTGTGTAACCTCGTTCCCGTCAACCGTCTGCCTTCCCCCATGTCTCTAAACACGCAGTGTGAGGACCCCTCCATGGCGTACTCGTCGGAAATACCACGACAGTTGGCGCCCACCGTGGGGCAAGAGGAGCTTCAGGCTCTTTAGCGGGTGAGGACCAAGATCTTCGCGAGAATCGGTGAAACCATAGCCATCAGTCGCGTCTCTTCTCTGGCAATGTTCTGATCGTCCCTCCGACGAGTTCTGGATACTGGCGAAGATGAACCCTACGCCAGTGCTCGATCGTTCCTATCGGAGACATCCACCTCTTCATCGGCAAAACCGACTCGGGCACTAATTCCCTGGGAGTCGGAGGAGCATCAAGACCCGCACGGACCGCCTACGGGCAGGACACGTTCGCGGAAGGATCAATGTCGGATCTCTCCTTGGAGTTTGCCGGCAAAGATCGGAAAAATTCAAGGCCCGCCCAAACCGCCCATGTGCAGGATATAACGGTGGAAGATCGCTGCAAGTCCGCCGGTTTTGTCCGTGCGTCTGGACAGCAGAGATCCAAGTTCGTTAGAGTGGTAACCATCTTCGATCTGGAGCATTGCGTTCAGAGAGAGGGCGAAAACCCCCGCGATTACCTTGACAGGTGGCTCCGTATACGGGCCGATCATGCTCATTATCCCAATGATGATGCTATGTATCACTTTGTGGAAGGACTGGACCAGGGTACGCTTCTCCTACATTCTCTAAGGCGACAGCAGGCCGCTGGATGCCTCACCTTCGAAAACATGGTGAACACCGTCAATAGCTACGCAGAGGCCAAGGTGGCACCCCATGCAGCGCCCGCGCTCATCGGCGGCGCACCCCCTCCTAAGCAACCACCACCTCCTCCAGCGGTCGTCGCCGCACCACCGCCACCTCCTCTAGTCGTTATCGCTGCAGCAGCACCACCACCTCCAGTCATCATCAACGTCGCCGCCCCGCCATCACCCATTGTTGATGAAGCCCCGGCACCCTCCGTCTCTATGCTCGACGCGCTCTACGCCGACATCAACGCTTACTCGTAAGAGATAGACCTCAGCCCGAATGAGCTAGATTTAGCTATGCAGGAGATGGAGGAGGATTATCAGTGTGACGAGCAAGCTAACAAGGCCATCACATCCCCGAGGTGTGTTTGTCACCATTGGGGCTGTGATGGAAGAAGACCAACCCGGACGAGCTCCGCCTACGGCGCTAGACAAGGAGAAGGGACCACTTGTTGCTTCCAACAAGGATCGTGCAAAGGTCATGACCCCTCCGCCTAACCCAGGGCAACAACCACAGGAACTCGGCACCGGCCCGAGAAACAACAACAACAACAACAACAACAACAACAACACAAATCCGCCGCCTCCGGCATCCACGTCTGCTGCTGCCCAAGTTACTCTAGCTGATAGAGTGATTTACGACAATCTCCTCGTCGAGCCCTTGACCGTAGCTCATATCCGGAACGTAACCCAGCTTGATGATAAGCGACAGCAGCTACTAGAGGAAGCGAATACCATCATAGAGCAAGGCGCAAAGCTAGATCGAGATCTGGCCAACGCGCAGAAGTCAATAGAGAAAGCTAGAGCCATGGAGGCCGAGTACAAGACTCTGCTCCAGCAGCAGAAGGCTAAGAAAGCTCCAGCTCGCGTTATCAACGATCCTGGTGTATGACAAAACCTAGGATGGGCTCCCTCGAAGCCGGCACAGGACAAGCCATACATTGATAGTGAAAGCAGGCACGTGATGCCCACCCCTCTCCTTAACCTCGCCGTCGCCAAGACCCTTCTAGAGCAGGATAGATCACCTGAAGCAGTGGAGCAGGTCTATGACCTTGTGGCCAAGGCAGTAAAACAGCAGGAAAAGGCCACCTCTCAGAGGCTTGAGTCTGACCCAACGTTCTGCCAGTCTAGACACATAAGCCGCCAAGGGATAGATCTCCTCACGATGTCGGGTCCTAGATGGGTTCGTCAGAACAAAGACGGAGGGATGCACGCAACAGGAAGTATGCTATCCCCATATCCTCCGACCATGGAGGTAAGGCCCAACCTCGTCGCCCATCGCCACTGCCCCGCTCCCCCCGACATCGCGAAGAAACCAAGGCTCACCGTCGTACGGATATGCCGTCGCCAAGGCAGAGCGGCATCATCATCCGCGACAACGTGGAGCAGACCCATCATGACGGAGAGCGCAACCAAGGACACACGAGCAGGTCACGCCAGGACCTTCCGTGTCCGACAAGCAACCGCGACAAGCGTGAGGCATCGCAGGAGGGTAATCGCAAGAAGGCTAACCCACTGCCACCTCCGCCTCTGTCGCCACCTAGCAGCCACCATGGCGGAGGAGGCCCGCGTAGTTCATGCAGCCCATCCCCGTGTGGCAAAAAGAAGAAAAGAAGCTCGGAGCCATACGACGCAAGATCACGTCTAGACCAGATCCATGAGGACCGGGATGGAGCATACCTGGGACCATGCTGCTTTGGACCTATGATACGGACCGCAGTTTACCCCAAAGCCTTCCGGATTGACAAGACCATCAAGCCCTATGACGGCACCGCCAAGCCAGCTACATGGTTGCAGGACTACGGCAACGCAGTGGAGATCGTTGGGGGAAACCTCAACGTTGCCGTCAAGTTCCTCCCATTGATGCTGGCGGGCACGACCCGACAATGGATCAATGACTTGCCGGAGAAATCTATATGCAATTGGTTGGACATGCAAGAAGCGTTCACCAAGAATTTCGAGGGTACGTACAAGCATCCCTGTACTGTTTGCGACTTACAGTGGTGCGTACAGGAGAAAGACGAGTCATCTCGCGCCTACCTCTCCCGCTGGCTGGACATGAAGAATTCCTGTGCAGGTGTGCACTCCCAGACCGCCATGTCCGCCTTCATCGACGGGTTGGAAAGCGGTACGTTGCTCCGACATACGTTTAAGCGCCTGCAGGACAACCATCAGCTCGACCTCAATCAGATGATCCAGCTGGCTAGTGAGTTCGCGGCTGTCGATGACGATGCTCGCGGATCGTTGCCGGCAATAGCAATTCCAACCCAAGCTAAGAGGAACAACAACGCAAAGCGGAAGAATCTGCTAGAAGAAAAGCAAGCCTCCGACATGGTCGCCATGAACTTTGCAGGGCGAGGTGAGGGCGGACAGCATGGCCGAGGACGGGGGGCTGGTCGTGGGCAGCAGCGAGGAAGTGAAACTACCTCGGCAGCACGCCGCATTCCCTAGGCATAGAAGGAGTACCGCGATATGCCGTGCCTCGTACACCTCGACGCCAATGGCAAAGCCACACACACCAATCACCATTGCAAATTCGTCAACGATCTCAAGGAGGACCCGGAGTCCGGCTACAAGCGAAGTCGGAAGAACAGACCGCGAGGCAAGGGCAAGGGGGAAAATAAGGAGGAGGAATCCAAGGATTCAAGCGACATAGACGAGGACGTTGACCCCAAACACGCCGCCAAGAGCGATGGCAAGGGAAAGAACCCCTTCGAGAAGAAGGCGGCAGTATTCCACACTTTCCTTGGCACCCCCACCGTCCGACAACAGAAGACCTCCATGAGGATACTGATCGCTACTCTACCCCCAGTTCCCCAGTACATGTGCTGGTCGGAGATTCCAATTACTTGGGATAGGAAGGATCACCCAGACCTCATCCCTACGGAGAACCAATACGCCATGGTCATCAACCCCTTGATTGACGATAATGAGTTCACCAAATGTATGGTGGATAGTGGAAGCAGCATCAACATCATGTACCTGGATACACTGCAGAAGATGAACTTGACAGAGGCAAACCTAAGGCGGACCAACACCATCTTCCACGGCGTAGTTCCTGGTCGGGAGGCTCGGTCCCTTGGGTGCATCACACTTCAGGTCGCTTTTGGTGATGTTAATAATTACCGCCAAGAACGCATGACCTTTGAGTTAGTCCCCTTCAAGAGCGTGTACCATGTCATATTCGTCCGCGACATATTCCACACCTTCATGGCCACGCCATGCTTTGTCTACAACAAACTCAAGATACCCGGACCAAACGGTGTCATCACCATATTCGGAAGCTTTACCAAGGCACGGGACTGCGAGATTGGAGAAGCAGCCTATGCAGAAGTTGTCCTCTACAACGAAGAATTCAAGGAGATCCAGAGCAAGGTCAATGCCTCAGATATGCCCGCGTCGAAGAAACAGATTTCTCAATCCGCCCCAGCATTCAAGGCCGCCATCGAGACCAAGCCGGTGGAACTAGTTGTAGGCGATGCCTCCAAGACCACCGCCATTGGGATGAACCTGGATCCCAAATAGGAAAGCGCGCTCGTCGAGTTCCTCCATGAGAATAGGGACATCTTTGCCTGGAAACCTGCCGACATGAAAGGTGTACCTAGGGAACTTGTCGAGCACAGCTTAAACATTGATCCAAAATGTAAACTAGTGAAACAACCTCTACGACGCTTTGGAGATGAGAAGAGACGCGCCATAGGCAAAGAGATAGCTAGGTTACTTAAGGATAGTTTTATTCGAGAAGTCCTTCACACCCAATGGGTGGCCAATCCTGTACTTGTCCCCAAAAAGGGAACCAAAGAATTAAGAATGTGCGTTGATTACATCGGCTTGAACAAAGCATGTCCCAAATATCCGTTTGCTTTGCATCGCATTGACCAAGTCATTGACTCGACGGCTGGCTCGGAACTTTTGTGTTTTCTCGATGCATACTCAGGATACCACCAAATCAAGATGAGGAAGTCGGACCAATTGGCCACTCCGTTCACTACACCATATGACACGTTTTGCTATGTCACGATGCCCTTTGGGCTGAAAAACGCGGGTGCTATGTACCAGCGGATAATGCAACATTGCCTACACGACCAAATTGGTCATAACGTTCACGCCTATGTGGACGACATAGCGGTGATGTCTAAAAAGTCAAACGACTTAATCTCCGACTTAAAAGAAACCTTTGATAATCTCCAGAAATACAACATGATGCTTAACCCCAAGAAGTGCATCTTCGGGGTTCCAGCCGGCAAATTGTTGGGCTTCATCGTTTCCCAGCGTGGAATCGAGGTCAACCCGGAGAAAATCAAGGCCGTCTTAAACATAAAACGTCTGACATGCCTAAAGGACATACAACAGCTAACAGGTTGCGTTGCATTAGTTAGTCGGTTCGTTAGCCGACTTGGAGAGAAGGCTCTGCCGCTGTACAAGTTGCTGAAGAAGGCGGACAAATTCACATGGACGGACGAGGCAGATGCAGCATTGAAGCAGCTCAAGGAGATACTTTCCTCAGTGCCTATCCTTGCAGCATCTGAGCCTGGCGAGCCTATGTTAGTTTACATGGCGGCCACCAACCAGGTAATCAGCATCGTCGTCGTGGTAGAGCGGAATGAACCAGGGCATGAGTACGGAGTTCAATGACCAGTTTACTATGTAAGCGAGGTCTTGACGGAGTCCAATCAGCGTTACCCGCACTACCAAAAGATAGCTTATGGAGTATTCCTTCTCGGAAGCTAAGGCACTATTTCCAAGAGCACCCCATTATAGTGGTGAGCAACACTCCACTGTTCGACATCATCAACAACAGTGACGCTATAGGAAGGGTCGTGAAGTGGGGCATTGAACTTGTCGCCTTCGAGATCACTTACAAGAGACGCGACGCTATCAAGTCACAAGCCTTAGAGGATTTTATCGCAGATTGGACGGAGATTCCAGATGCTACCCCATTGCCGAAGCCAGAATACTGGGTGATGCACTTCAATGAATCAAAGCTGCTCAACGACTCGGGGGCTGGTGTACTGCTACAGTCACCAACTGGGGACAAGCTACACTATGTTCTGCAGATCCACTTCGAGGCTACGAATAACATGGCGGAGTATGAAGCACTCATTCACGGACTACACGTAGCCAAGGATATTGGCATCAAGTGTATAGTTTGTTGTGGAGATTCCGAATTTGTTGCCCAGCAGGTGGCTGGCACCTGGAACGCGTGGAACCCTATGATGGCGGCATATCGAGATGAAGTGGACGAGATAGCCAAGAGCTTCTTGGGCTACAAAGTCAAGTATGTGCCTAGGGAGCAAAACAAAGCGGCTGATCTACTGTCTAAGCTTGGATCAGGGCGCAAACAAATTCCGCCTGAAATTTTCTTGGAGCATCTACGGACACCATCCGTGAAGGGAGCAGACATCGACAACCCGGACAGGGCTGGCTCTTTCGTTCACATGGTGACAAAGGTCCCTCTGGCTTGGACAAAACCGTTCATGGAGTATCTAGAACACGAAACTTTGTCCGACGACAAAGTCAAAAGACGGCAAATAGTAAATCGATCAAAGGGCTATACCATAATCAATGGACAGCTCTACAAAATAAGCACCACTGGTGTATACCTTAAGTGTGTTTCCCAGCAAGAAGGTATTGAAATCCTCCGTGAAATCCATCTCAGAGATTGCGGGCATCACGTCGCTCCCCGATCGTTGGTTGCTAAAGCTTTCCGGCAAGGATTCTACTGGCTGACCGCGAAATCGGACGCTGACAAGCTGGTTGAGACATGCATGGGATGCCAGTATTATGCCCGACAACCACATGTTCCAGCTGAAGAATTGCGAACAATACCAATAACTTGGACATTTGCAGTCTGGGGGCTGGACATTGTTGGTCCGTTGCAAACGGCACAATGTGGGTTTATGCGTCTGCTAGTAGCAGTTGATAAATTCACCAAATGGATAGAAGCTAAACCCATTAGAAAGCTTGATGGGGCAACTGCCCTTAGGTTTGTCCGAGATCTAGTGGTGAGATTTGGTCTCCCACACAGGAGCATCACCGACAACGGCAGCAACTTGTCACTTAGAGAAGTGGAAGCTTATTGTTGGGAGAAGGGCGTCGGATTTGACCTTGCATCTGTGGCACATCCACAGTCCACTGGTCAGGTTGAGCGAGCCAATGGATTAATTCTGCAGGGAATCAAGCCGCGTCTAGAAGCACCACTGCATAGAGCAGCTGGAGCCTGGGCGGAGGAATTGCCATCTGTGTTGTGAAGTTTACGAACTACACCCAACAGATCCACCGGCTACACCCCTTATTTCATGGTATATGGAGCAGAAGCCATCCTGCGTTCCGACATCCTTCACGATTCACCAAGAGTTGCCTCTTACGACGAAGATGACGCTGAAGAATCCAGACGCCTAGATGTGGACCTTCTCGAGGAGGAGCGCGTATTGGCATGCCAAAGATCCACCATCTACCAGCAGAAGCTACGCAGCTACCATAGTCGCCGCGTTCGGCATCACTCGTTTAAAGAGGGGGATCTAGTGCTCCGACTTAAGCAGAAGAAGTCACACAAATTATCCCCGCCATGGGAAGGACCGTTCATCATAAGCAAGGCGCTACTCAATGGGTCTTACTACCTCGTTGACAATCATGAACTAAAGGATAGACCCAACAAGGATCATAAGTGTAACCGACGTGATCCAGCTGATGACTACCCGGAGCTTGATCGGCCATGGAACATAGCACAGCTACGTCCTTTCTATACTTAGCACTTTTATCTATTGTGTACCTCTTATATGATCAATGAAATAAAGCTCTCTGGTTCACTCATATTTCTGAGTCTTTTACCTCCTTTAGTGTTCATTTTTGGATCGTATAAAACCTTTATGCACAAGCTTTGTGATTGCACTTGTGAAAATTCCGCCTATGGGCGTTAGCTTAATTTTTCTGGTCTACACGTTCTCTGTCGTTTTTATGTGGATTCTAGAGTAGTGACTTTCAGCACTAATTGTCAGCGATTTTGTGCTTAGGTTATTGACGGTGCCATTGGGAATCATCGCCTGAGCGCATGGTTCCGACAACGAGTCTTCCGACTCACGAAAAGTCAAGCATAAAAACCAGAGTAATGGATAAGCCAGCACTTGCTTAAAAAATATATACATGCTGGAACCAGTTCTTGAGTAGCAGGACATAACAATCATTATTTTCCGCCTTAAGTTAACACATTGTTTTTTCCTCATACAAATTCCAAAGGAAACAAATATTACATATTGTTTTTCATTCCTCTGGCGCAGGCAACTTGGACGTAGCATCATCCGCAGCAGGAGAGTCCTCTTCCTCAAAGTCAGCGGTGTTGAGGGGCTCGGAGGAGCTTTGGCTGCCGCCATCGATGGTTTTCATGGGCACAAACACGTTCTGGTCGACCAACTCGGTGACTCTGGTGTCAAAACCCGCGAGTGACGTCAAGATGGCCTCATGATCAATCTTTTGGCCATCGTCGTCCACGTCGGTGATGCCAGAGGTCACCCCGTCGAGGTCGGCAGTTTCGTAGTGTGCCTTCACCATTGACATTTCCATCCCCGCGCCAGCCCGGGTACATGAAGCTTTCCAGCTTACAATACTCTCGAGGGATCGACGCAAGATATCCGAGAACTTTGCCACGGAATCCACCGCCTTGATGTTGATCTGGAGGTGCTTGGCTGTCTCCTTGGCCTGCGTGATGGCGGTCTTGATAAAATTGTTGGCAAGGACCATGCATTCTTTTGGCGGAGGAGGCGACTGGTTTAAGCCAATAGGAGCTGCAAGTTTCCGACAAGAGAAAGCATGAGTTCAATCAAACAAAAAGTTCAGAGTATTCAGCTTACAGAGGTACAAGGCAGAGAATCACTTACTGAAGATGCTAAGTTCAGCCTGCTGGAGAGTTCCCGCCATGGAGTCCCGTTCTTGTCGGAGGATCCTGTGCACTTCAAGATGGCGTTGATTTTGCTCATCAGCAGCTTTCTTCTAATATTTCAGGATCGCGATTTCCTCCTTCAAGCGGTTCATATCCTCGTTGGCGGAATCCTGCAGGACTTTCATGGAATCTTCATGCATCTTCAGCATATCCTTCCTCTCCTGCTTAAGGATCTTGTTTTCGCTATGCAGCTGCTCAATATGCTTAGATTGCTCAACAATATCATTAGCTTTGGCAATGGTTTCTGCAAGTCGGAGAAAGAATAGTACACAATGAGTACTCGGATAATGATTGGTACAAAGACCAAGTTGGAATACGAAAAATAAAGGAAAAACATAAGCTTGCTCTTGATGATTTGTTCCTTCAAGAAGGCAGTTTTACCCTTTTCAGCTTCCAAGTCCGCGCGCATCTTATGGTACTTCTCATTGGCCACGCCCCTCCGAGCATTCTCATTATGTGGAAAGGGAAGGTTTAATGCTCTTTAGTCTACTTGGAGCATCTAGCCGGATAAATGTCCACCTAGAAGCTTGGGGGCTATAGTGAGAGTTTTTAACTTAGCAATATGCTTGGTCTTTGTTTAAGCATCTAGTCGGAACTGATTCAGTTTTCAACTAGAAGCTTGGGGCTACAGTATAAAGTTTTAACTCAGTCATATGCTTAGTCTTTCTTTAAGCATCTAGTCGGAACTAATTCAGTTACAACTAGAAGATTGGGAGCTACATTATTGAAATTTACAAACACTGCGTATGCTACTCTTAAAAGCATCTAGTCGGAATAATTCATTCAAACTACATGCTTGGGGGCTACAATGAGAAGTTTTCTAGCTTAGTCACACTTAGAGTAATCAGATGCAAAGACCTATGGTTTTCCGTTTAAATCCTCGGGGGCTACAGTGGGATACTCATATGAAATGCACAAGGCAGATAAAACTTACAAGTGCGATGATCTTGAGGTTTGTAGCGCTCTCAGCAAGCAACTTGCCGAAGGAAAGGCTGTTTCCTTGCAAGATGTCTGCTTGTCGGAGAAGCTCCTCAAGACCGCATGTCGGAGATGTCGGCGCTGCACCAGGAGCCAAAGCAGAGCTACTCGGCGTAAGTGCCGGGTAGACTATCTTCGGATACTCTATGGCTGTCTTGGGTGCGGAGGCGCCGCCTTCGGCAGAAGTACCACCCTCTACCACCGCCTTACTGCTACCTATGGCATACTTAGCCAGAGCTTCATCCATATAGGTCGCGGCACTCTCCTGTGTTGCCTGTTCGCCGACAACAGCATGCTTCGTGGAGGCACCTGAGTCCACTTCCATGGCGGAAGGACCAGATGCATCTTTGGCCTGTGAGCTTGTCGGAGCTGACGCAGGATGGACACTGGGAGTGACAGGGGTGATGGCGGGAGATGCATGGTGAACATCACGATGCAACATATCCTTGATATTTCTAGAAGCCCCCAAAGTTTTGGAGGTCTTCTTCAAACTGGTGATGGCCTTCTTCCTGAAACGTGCAAAAAATATAAGTACAGGAAAAAGACAAGCAATGGACAATGTCGGAGAGAAAGAAGCTTACACGACAGGGGGTGCTTTGGCAAAGGGGAACCCAGTAACCTTTCTTTTCTCTGCCTCCAGGGCGTCAGTGGACTTCTTGGAGGCTCCACCCTCCGTCTTCTTTTTCTTGCCTCTATCGGCAGCGTCAGAGGTGGAGCTCTTCCGCTTTCACGCCAACGGGACATCATCGTCGGACACGACCGTGACTTCCTTCATCTTTGGATCATAGATTTGGACAGCCATGCTATCCTCCTCTAGATCGCTGAGTTGATAAGTGAAAACCCACAGTGTTAGATGAGATGTTAATGGCTAGACGGAAGAACTGGAGTATATGTCATACACGGAACATAAACATGTATCTTTGGGCACTTGCTCTCTACGAACATGTCGTAGGTGATGGTGAAGCCACGCTTCTTATCCTTAACCTTGACGATGTCCTTGAGGCGGAGCTTGACGGAGTCGCTCGAGAAGTTGTCCTCGGAGATGTGGAGGCTATCCTTCCTCTTGTTGGTATACTCGTGAATCAACTTCGAGCGGTGCTGCAGAGGCTGGATACGCCTGACGAACCAGCACATGGACAGGTCCAATCCGGTCAGACCCGTCTCTACGAACCACTCTATCTGCCTTATAGCGCGGGAAGCGTCGATGTTAGAGGGAAGGGAGGCCTGGGATCTCCATGTCGAGGCTTCGGCGGCAGCTCCATCGACGAAGTCCGGGTATGTTACTTCTCGGCCAGCCAGAGGGATATCTAGGCCATAGAAGTACGTCTGTTGCCAGTTCTTGCAGGATTCATGGCCGACGATGTCGGGGAAGCGCCGGCTAGCCGGATCTTAAAGCTAATAGTACCACAGTTCCTGAGCTCGTCCTTGCTGGCTCCAGCTTCCCGCTTGACGGTAAAGAAGTAGATGAATAGATCTAGCCTAGGCCTAATCCCTAAGTAACCCTCACAAAGCGTCGCGTAGTTTCTAAGCGCGAGGATGCTATTGGGGGAGAGGTTCTAAGGTTGTACTCGGTAATGGTTGAGGACAATTAGGAAGAAATTGGAGATGGGCAGGGAGACGCCGCGTACCAGTTGGACTTTGAGGTACACCTTTTCTCCGGCTTGGGGAGAAGGAATGACCTCGCCGGCCGGTGCCGCCCGCCAAACGAGCCCCTCCGTCATAGGGAGGTAACCCTCGATGAGTAGCTCCTTGATGTCGCGGTACGTAATATCCAAACCGCGCCAATCTCCCTTATGGGTGTCGTATTCCTCCTCTAGAAGCTCCAGCGCCACTGAGTTATGGTCGCCGCCGGTGGTTTCTACCACCGCGGATTTGGGGATCACCAGACCCTCTAGGGGCACGATGACGGTGCTCGCCGACTTCGCCGCGGCATTGCCTGACACTGTCATGGAGGGGGTGGAACTGCTGCTGGCCATTGGAGGGTTTTGATGGTGATTGGAAAAGGTTGAAAAGCTAGGGTTTTTTGCAATGGCGCGGAAAGCTCGAGGAGGTGCTCGCTGGAGGAAGAAGACGATGCAGAGGAGAATGAGGTGAAAAGTAAAATTTCCACCACTGTTACAATTTATAACCTCTGGCATCAAGATTCGTGCAAGGCGATCGAATGGTTGATGCGTGGACGACGTGTGCGGAAGCATGCACGGAAATTTCGCCACATTGCCAACCGTCGCCGCCAACGGTTCGTATTGCTAGCATGGAAAAAATGGACATGATTGCATTCTATGCATGTGTGAGTTACGAGGCGTTGCTGACCTACATCTACGTCGCCCTAGCTGTCACTGGCAGATGAACCATCACATCGGAAGATTCTGGCATGGACGGATCCAATCCGATTACGGAAGGGTATGATGGAAGATTCAGTAATTCTTCGACTTACAAATTGAAGACAGAGATAACCTTGCAGGGTTCTTTGGGAGGACTACAAGATATTGCTTGACGATTTGCCGACATCCATCTAGACGGAGCATTCCACATGAGGAGGCAAGACAGCGCAAGATCTCGGAGTTCTCCGGGGGCTACTGTTGGGGATATGCTATATGGGTATCCTCATAGCATGTCCTCTATCCAGATAACCCGGGTGGCCCACAGTTGATAGCATGGCCCGTGGCCTGCTGGGCAGCCTAGTTAGATGGATCCAGAAGGGAGTCCCATGCCGGATAAAGGAAAGCTACGGAGGAGACACCGACGTACCCGGAGCCTTGGAGTACAAGACACGCTAGACTAGTTGTAGGCAGTGTAGGACTCTGTAACATGTCCGGCAAGGACTTTGCCTGTAACCCTAGGACCTGA
Organism: Avena longiglumis; assembly: GCA_030063025.1. Lineage (NCBI taxonomy): Eukaryota > Viridiplantae > Streptophyta > Magnoliopsida > Poales > Poaceae > Avena > Avena longiglumis. The sequence continues at coordinate 517,831,617 of CP125974.1, read as the reverse complement.
CGACTATATAAGTCGATCCTATGGGAGCCTTTAGGGCACAATCTCAGACAATCTAGTGTCGACTATGATGCACCTCGCACAGCGAACCAATCCCTGTAAGTCAGCGTATTTGCCCTTATAGTGATTTATAGCAGGAGTAGGATTCCGTCACCGTCGTGGGATCTAAACCTGGGTAAGCTGTGTAACCTCGTACCCGTCAATCGTCCGCCATCCCCAACGTCTCTAACCATGCACTATGAGGACCCCTCCATGGCGTACTCGTCGGCAATACCACGACAGTCAACCCCCCAGGCGCGGGTCCACCCTAGGCTGCGCCTGGGTAGGGTGTGCCCCCCCCCTGGCTGCCTCCTAGCCTCGCATCTTCGCCTATAAGAAGCCCCGATTCCTAAACCCTAAGGACCCGATCAATATTCCATGAAACCATCTGTAGCCGCCGCCACCATCGTCCCTAGATCGGGGGATCTGAAGCTCTCCCGGCACCCTGCCGGATGGGATATCATCCTGTAGGCCTTCTTCTTCATCATGCCAGCCTCCGGTATGAAGCATGAGTAGTTCCACCTTGGACTACGGGTCCATGTAGTAGCTAGATGGTTGTATCTCCTCCTTTGTGCTTTCATATGTAGATCTTGTGAGCTCCGTTCATGATCAAGATCTCATCTATTTGTAATCATGCATGTTGTGTTTGTGGGGATCCGATGGACATTGAGATTACTATGTCAGATTGATTAATGATTTTGTCTTATTGATTCTATCATGTTTGTGTTGTTTGTGATCTTGCATCCTCTCCGTTGTTAGTAGCTATCTTGGCCGAGTAGTTGCTAGTGACTCCAAGAGGGGGTATTTATGCTCGATAGTGGGTTCATGCCTCTATTTAATCTGGGGAAGTGACAGAAATCTCTAAGGTTGTAGATGTGCTGTTGCCACTAGGGAGAAAACAATGGTCTCTTGTTCATGGAACAAATGGATTGTTTACCTTACACACTTTGCTTAAAGCGGTTGTCTGTTGCTTGCAACTTAATACTAGAGGGGGTCGGATGATAACCCAAATGTGGACTTCTAGTCATAGATGCAGTTGGGTGGTGGTCTATGTATCTTGTTGTATTGCCCAATCGAATCTCATAGGATCTTTATGTCTAGTATTTCATTGTTATGCCTTGCTCAGTCCTGTCAATTGCCCTACTGTAATTTGTTTACCCAGCATGCCATGTTTGTTTATTTAAGGAGAGCACCTCTAGTGAACTATGGACCCCGGTCCAATCTTTACCATTGATACATCTTCCATTGTTACTGTTTACTTGCTGCAAACCATCATTACCTTCCACATCATATAGTTAATCCTTTGTTACAGCAACCGGTGAGATTGACAACCTCACTGTTCGTTGGGGCAAAGTCTTGAGTTTGAGTTGTGCAGGTTTCCACATTGCTTGCAACACCTTTGAGACGTTTCCTTCCTCCTACTGGTTCGATAACCTTGGTTTCTTACTGAGGGAAGACTTGCTGATGTGCTCATCACACCTTGCTCTTGGGGTTTCCAACGAAGCGCTCCCACGTCAACACTAGGCGCCATCAACCCCCTGGCGGCACGGGCTAGGGCTAGCCGCGCCTGGGGGTGTGTGACCACCCTAGCCACCCCCTACCTCGCCTCTTCGCCTATAAAGACCCCCGATACAGAAACCCTAAGGACCCGATCAATATTCCACAAAACAGTCCATAGCCGCCACCATCGTCCCTAGATCGGGGGATCTAAAGCTCTTCCCAGCGCCCTATGGAGGGGAGTTCATCCCGGATGCCTTCTTCTTCATCATGCCAGCCTCCGGTATGAAGTGTGAGTAGTTCCACCTTGGACTACAGGTCCATGTAGTAGCTAGATGGTTGTATCTCCTCCTTTGTGCTATCGTGTTTAGATCTTGTGAGCTCCATTCATGATCAAGATCATCTCTATTTGTAATCATGCATGTTGTGTTTGCGGGGATCCGATGGATATTGAGATTACTATGTCAGATTGATTAATGGTTTTGTCTTACTGATTTTATCATGTCTATGTTGTTTGTGATCTTGCATGCTCTCCGTTTCTAGTAGCTATCTTGGCCGAGTAGTTGCTAGTGACTCCAAGAGGGGGTATTTATGCTCGATAGTGGGTTCATGCCTCTATTTAATCTGGGGAAGTGACAGAAATCTCTAAGGTTGTAGATGTGTTGTTGCCACTAGGGAGAAAACAATGGTCTCTTGTTCATGGAACAAATGGATTGTTTACCTTACACACTTTGCTTAAAGCAGTTGTCTGTTGCTTGCAACTTAATACTAGAGGGGGTCCGATGATAACCCCAATGTGGACTTCTAGTCATAGATGCAGTTGGGTGGTGGTCTATGTATCTTGTTGTATTGCCCAATCGAATCTCATAGGATCTTTATGTCTAGTATTGCATTGTTATGCCTTGCTCAGTCCTGTCAATTGCCCTACTGTAATTTGTTTACCCAGCATGCCATGTTTGTTTATTTAAGGAGAGCACCTCTAGTGAACTATGGACCCCGGTCCAATCTTTACCATTGATACATCTTCCATTGTTCTTTGTTTACTTGCAAACCATCATTACCTTCCACATCATATAGTTAATCCTTTGTTACGAACCGGTGAGATTGACAACCTCCTTTGCTCGTTGGGGCAAAGTCTTGAGTTGAGTTGTGCAGGTTTCCACATTGCTTGCAACACCTTTGAGACGCTTCCTTCCTCCTCGGGTTCGATAACCTTGGTTTCTTCTTGAGGAAGACTTGGATGTGCTCATCACACCTTGCTCTTGGGGTTTCCAAGCGCTCCCATCGCCAACACTAGGCGCCATCAACCCCCTGGCAAGACGGGCTAGGCTAGCAGGGGTGTGTGACCACCCTAGCCACCCCTACCTCGCCTTCGCCTATAAAGACCCCGATACGTAAACCCTAAGGACCCGATCAATATTCCACAAAACAGTCCATAGCCACCATCGTCCCTAGATCGGGGGATCTAAAGCTCTTCCCAGCGCCCTATGGAGGGTAGTTCATCCCGGATGCCTTCTTCTTCATCATGCCAGCCTCCGGTATGAAGTGTGAGTAGTTCCACCTTGGACTACAGGTCCATGTAGTAGCTAGATGGTTGTATCTCCTCCTTTGTGCTATCGTGTTTAGATCTTGTGAGCTCCATTCATGATCAAGATCATCTCTATTTGTAATCATGCATGTTGTGTTTGCGGGGATCCGATGGATATTGAGATTACTATGTCAGATTGATTAATGGTTTTGTCTTACTGATTTTATCATGTCTATGTTGTTTGTGATCTTGCATGCTCTCCGTTTCTAGTAGCTATCTTGGTCGAGTAGATGCTAGTGACTCCAAGAGGGGGTATTTATGCTTGATAGTGGGTTCATGCCTCTATTTAATCTAAGGGAAGTGAGAGAAATCTCTAAGGTTGTAGATGTTCTGTTGCCACTAGGGAGAAAACAACTGTCTCTTGTTCATGGAACAAGTGGATTGTTTACCTTACACACTTTGCTTAAAGCAGTGATCTGTTGCTTGCAACTTAATACTGGAGGGGGTTCAGATGATAACCTGAAGGTGGATTACTAGTCATAGATGCAGTTGGATGGCAGTCTATGTATCTTGTTGTATTGCCCAATCGAATCTCATAGGATCTTGAATGTCTAGTATTGCATTGTTATGACTTGCTCAGTCCTGTCAATTGCCCTACTGTAATTTGTTTACCCAGCATGCCATGTTTGTTTATCTAAGGAGAACACCTCTAGTGAACTATGGACCCCGGTCCAATCTTTACCAATGATACATCTTCCACTATTACTGTTTACTTTCTACAAGCTACTATTACCTTCCACACCATACAGTTAATCCTTTGTTACAGCAAACCGCTGAGATTGACAACCTCACTGTTTGTTGGACCAAAGTCTCGAGTTTGTGTTGTGCAAGTATCCAAGTTGCTAGCAACACCTTTGAGTCGTTTCCTTCCTCCTACTGGTTCGATAACCTCGGTCTCTTACTGAGGGAAAACTTGTTGATGTGCTCATCACACCTTGCTCTTGGGGTCTTCCAACGAAGCGCCTACCACGCGTTATCAGGGTCAAAGTTGTCAAACCTTTTCTGAAGCTCTGATTTCAAACCTTACAAGATAGTACACTGAACTATGGAGTATTAATTCTTTCAAGTGAGGAAAACATTCTTCACCTCATCGATAGCGTTAGCTGCAGGCGGGACACCCAGCGGTGCATCTAGCACACAGGTCAAATTACCAGCACTGAGGACAATCCTCAAGTTGTGGAACCAATCCGCGAAGTTGCTTCCATTGTTTTTCAACTTTTCTTTCTCTAGGAACGCATTAAAATTGATGGTAGGGGCCGCCATTGATCTACAACATATTTGTAATAGGTTAGACTAAGTTTATGACAAATTGAGTTCTTATTAATACTTAAATTAATCTAGGTGAACTCCCACTCAAAACAATATCCCTCACATTGTTTTAGTGATCACATGAACCAAATCCACTACATCAAATCCGATCATCACGAGATATGATGTATCTTCAATGGCGAACAATCAACATGTTCATCATATCTACTATATGACTCATGCTTTAGCTTTCGGTGATCCGTGTTCTGAGACCATATCTGTACATGCTAGGCTCGTCAAGGTTAACCTTGGTTTCTGCATGAGCAAATCTGGCTTGCTCCCGTTATATGCACACGTTGATTATATCACACCCGACCATCATGTGGTGCTTTTAAATTACGAGTCTTGGTAATGGTGCTAACTAAGGGTGAACACTTTACCTGATAATTTTGTGAGAGGATCATCTTATAATGCTATTGTCGCGATCTAAGCAATACAAGATTCATAAAAGGATTAACATCACATGCAATTCATAATATGTGATATGATATGGCCTTTCTTCCTGTGCTTCCAATCTCCATCTTCAAGCACGAACATGATATACATCATCATCGCCGTGGCATCAAGGTCAATGGCGCTGCTCCATGGTTGTCGTCTACCAGCATCAACTATTACAACTACTTTGAATAATAAACATGCAGGTCTTAACAAAATTAAAAAACAATCATAAGGCTCCTGTCGGTTGCCGACTTACAATAAGGAATATTGCATACATCACATATAATCACAATCATGGCCATATCACATCACAGCACACCCCTGCAAAACAAAGTTGGACGCCTCTAATTTTCTTTGTATGTTTTACATGGTTTGGGGCTTTCAATAAGTGTCGTTCTAACTTACGAACAAGAACCACAACATTGATACTAGTATTGTCAATCACCCGTTGTAAATCGAGTCTTCACTATGTTGGGAGAAACAGGCACCCGCAAAGCTACTTATGCAATACAAGTTGCATGTCAAGCGTGGAGCAAGTCTCATGAACGATGTCATATAAGGTTAGCCCGGGCCGCTTCATCCTACCATCCCGCAAGATGCAAAGTACACAAGAAGCAATCGACAACAAAAGCATCAATGTCCACAATGACCATTGTGTTCTACTCGTGCAACAGATCTACATATAGACATGGCTCTGATACCACTGTAGGGGTTCGTAGCATGGAAACATAAATTTTGTACTGCATGAACACACACAAGCCAAGATCTATCTACTAGATTACAGCAACGAGTCGATAGAGTACTCATCCTTGAAGATTCCAAAGCGGTTAACGAGAGCATATTCTCATGGGTGATGTAGTCGTTCACTTGCCGATCTCAAGATCGCGTAGACGATCCTTCCGACGCTGCGTTAAAGCGCTCGCTGGTCACATCGCTCGGTACTTTCGATGAAGATGTAGGGTTAGTAGCATGGAAAACAAAAATTTCTACCGCATACAAACACACAAGCCAAGATCTATCTACTAGATTGTAGCAACGAGTCGATGGAATAACTTACCCTCGAAGATTCCAAAGTGTTTAACGAGCGGATTCTCGTGGGTGATGTAGTCGTACTCTTCCGATCTCAAGATCGTAGACGATCCTTCCGGCGCAAGTTCGGCAGCGCTTCGCAATCGGTCACACGTTCGATACTCGACGAAGACCTTCCTCTCCCTTGTTCCAAAGAAAATGAGGTTGTAGCACTCTCCTCGCGATTCCAAAGACAACGTGGTACCTAAGTAGAGGGAATCCATGAGGCTTAAGCCGGGGCAGTATGGTGGAGTATGAGACAGGGGTATTAGTGGTCTAGAGATTAGACACATCAATTAGAAGGCTTTAAACCGTAGGATTAAGCAATTAGAAGCTCTAAACCAAAACGGCTCTAAACCGGAGATTAGAGGATAGGAACTTGTGTCTAGAGGAGGAGGCCCCGCCTCCTTTTTATAGGTGGAGGGTCAAGGGAGGAGGAGTCCTCCCCAACTCGGCCTAGGCTGACGCCCGGCTTGGAGGAGAGGACTCCTCCTCCAAGTTGGTTTCAACCTCCTCTTGCTTGTTTCCCACAGTTTCCTGCTTCCCACAGTTTCTGCTTTCCAGGTTTCTGTTTTAGCCGTTTGACTTTCAAACTGGCAGTTTGACTTTTCAGTTTTGGAACAGCAAGAACACTTAGTACATGATGCAATCATTCAATGACACATTCATGTACCCTCCCCGAGTGCGGACAATCCGAACCTTCTAGAACATTCCCGATGAAAACACGGAATCATTCCGAACTCAAACGGACTTTCCTTATATGAATCTTATTCTCCGGACCATTCCAGATCACCTCGTGATATCCGGATCCCATCCGAGACTTGAACAACATTCGGTCTCTTTCTCATAATACCATAACTACTCAAAACAACGTCGAATCCTTAAGTGTGTCTCCCTACGGTTCGTGAATTATGCGGACATGATCGAGACACTTCTCCGAACAATAACCAATAGAGGAATCTGGAAATTCATATGGCTCCCACATATTTCTACGATTACTTTGCGATCGAATGAACCACTTACATACGATACCAATTTCCCTTTGTCTCACGATAGTTTACTTATCCGAGGTTATGATCGTCGGTATCTCTGCATACCTAGTTCAACCTCGTTATCGATAAGTACTCTTTTCTCGTTCCCGTGATATGTGATCCCTTGTGACCCAGTCACATGCTTGCAAGCTAATTGGATGACATTCCACCGAGAGGGCCCAGAGTATATCTATCCGTCATATGGATGGACAAATCCCACTCTTGATCCATGTGTTTCAACAAATACTTTCCGAACACTCAATGCCACCTTTATAGTCACCCGATTCACGGTGTGGTGTTTGATGTCATCAAAGCATCCATCTGTAAAGGTGATATGCATGATCTCATGGTCGAAGGAATTAGGTTACTATGTATCAGAAAGCATATAGCAATTGAACTATTGAAATGACTTGATCTTTATGCTATGCTTATCTATAGGAGTATGTCCACCATATCATTCTCCTAACGATATGATCTTGTTGTTGATAACATCTTAATGTTCATGATAGGGAAACCACAATCATTAATCAACCAACAAGCTAGTGAAGTATAGAGGCTATACTAGGGACTTCAAATTAAGTTTACAAATCACACAAGTATTAATGTTTCCTTGTTAATACTATTATAGCATGAATGTAAACATTTATCATAAACACAAAGATATAATAATAACTATATTTATTATTGCCTCTAGGGCATATCTCCAACAGATCTCCCACTTGCACTAGAGTCATCTAATCTAGATTACATGGTAATATACCGAACACCCATGGCGGTTTGGTGTTGGTCATGTTTTGCCCTCGGGAGAGGTTTAGTCAACGGATCCGCCACATTCGGATCTGTGTGTACTTTGCAAATCTTTATATCCCCATCCCGGATATGTTCTCGAATAGCGTGAAAACGAGCTTGATATCTTGACTTCTTGTGTGACCTTGGTTCTTGCGCATTGGCTATGGCGCCCATGTTATCACGATAGATGACAATGGGTCCAGCAAGACTAGGAACCACACCCAGCTGTAATGAACTCTTTCATCCATATCGCTTCTTGTGAAGCCTCAAAAGACCATGTATTCCGATTCGGTTGAAGATCTCGCCACAACGCTTTGCTTTGCACTCCTCCACTAATGCTGCACCATTCAAAATAAATACGTATCCAGTTGTGATTTAGAATCATTATTATCGGTGTTCCAACTAGCATCGGTGTAACCATTAACAACGAGCTGTTCATCACCTCCATAAGAAAGAACCATATCGTTAGTTCTTCTCAAGTACTTAAGGATGTTTTTGATCATTGTCCAATGATCCACTCACGGATCACTTTGATATCTGCTAGTTAAACCGACATATGCAATGTCGGGTCTAGTACATAGCATGGCATACATTAGAGATCCTATGGCTGAGGCATAGGGAGTCTTACTCATCCTTTCTCTATCTTACGCCGATGTCGGACTTTGAGTTTTACTCAAGGTCGTATTGAGCAACATGGGCAAGAACCCTTTCTTGCTTTCTTCCATTCCAAACCTCTTTAGAACTTTGTCCAAATATGTACTCTGTGACAATGATATTTGGCGTTTGATCTATCTCTATAAATCTTTATGCCTAATATGTAATTGCTTCGCCAAGATCCTTCATTGAAAAACTATTATTCAAATATTCCTTGACACTATTAAGAAGGTCTACATCATTCCCAATCAATAATATGTCATCCACATATAGTATTAAGAATTCTCTGAGCTCCCTCACTTTCTTGTAAATACAAGCTTCTCCATAAGTTTGTATAAAACCAAAACTTTGATCACCTTATCAAAGCGTTGATTCCAACTTCGGGATGCTTGCTTCAATCCATAGATGGACCGTTGAAGTTTGCATACCTTGTTAGCATCTTTAGGATCGACAAAACCTTTGGGTTGCATCATACAACTCTTCATCAATATCTCCATTGAGGAATCTTGTTTTGACATCCATCGCCATATCTCATAATCATAATATGCAGCGATTGCTAACATAATCCTCCAGACTTTAGCTTGCTCTTGGTGAGAAAGTCTCATCGTAGTCAACTCCTTGAATTTGTCGAAACCCTTTTGCGACAAGTCGAGCTTTATAGACAGTAACATTACCATCAGCATCTGTTTTCTTCTTGAAAATCCATTTGTTCTCGACAGCCTTCCGGCCATCCGGTAAGTCCACCAAAGTCCATACTAGGTTTTCGTACATGGATCCAATCTCGGATTTCATGGCTTCTTGCCATTTATTGGAATCTGGGCTCGTCATCGCTTCCTCATATGTCTCGGGGTCATCGGTGTTGTCTACCAACATGACACTCATAACGGGATCATACCAATCTGGAGTGGTACGAGTTCTCGTTGACCCCCGAGGCTCTGTAGCAACTTCAACCGATGTTTCATGATCATCATCATGAGCTTCCTCTCTAATTGGTGCAGGCACCACAGGAACTTCTTCCGGTGCTGCGCTACTCGCAATTTCGAGAGAAGGTTCGACAACCTCGTCGAGTTCTACTTTCCTTCCAGTCACTTCTTTCGAGAGAAATCCCTTCTCTAGAAAGGATCCATTCTTGGCAACGAAGATTTTGCCTTCGGATCTATGATAGAAGGTATACCCAATAGTTTCCTTCGGGTATCCTATGAAGACACATTTTTCCGCTTTGGGTTCAAGCTTGTCCGGCTGTAACTTATTTACATAGGCTCCGCATCCCCAAACTTTAAGGAACGACAATTTAGGTTTCTTCCCAAACCATAATTCATACGGTGTCGTTTCAAAGGATTTAGACGGTGCCCTATTTAAAGTGAATCGGTACATTTCTAATGCATAACCCCAAAATGATAGCGGTAAATCGTAAGTGACATCATAGAGAACCATATCTAAAAGAGTTCGATTGACGTTCGGACACACCATTCTTATGTGGCGTTCCGGTGTCAACTGTGAAAGTATTCCGCATTTCTTCAAATGATCGCCAAACTCGTAACTTTAGATATTCACCTCCACGATCAGAACGCAGAAATTTAATCTTCTTGTTACGTTGATTCTCTACCTCACTTTGAAACTCCTTAAACTTCTCGAAAGTTTCGGACTTATGTTTCATGAAATAGATATACCCATATCTACTCAAGTCATCCGTGAAGGTAAGAACATAACGATAACCACCGCGCGATGCTACACTCATTGGTCCACACACATCGGTATGTATGATTTCCAATAAGTCCGTAGCTCGCTCCATCATACCAGAAAATGGAGTCTTAGTCATTTTTCCCATCAGACATGCTTCGCATCTTTCAAGTGATTCAAAATCAAGTGATTCAAGAAGTCCATCGGAATGGAGTTTCTTCATACGCTTCACTCCAATGTGACCAAGACGACAGTGCCACATATAGGTCGAATTATCGCTTGATTTCAAACGTTTAGCCTCAATGTTGTTGATATGTGTATTTCCACTATCGAGATTCAATAAGAATAGACCATCTATCAAAGTTTCATGTGCGTAAAACATATTACTCATATAAATCGAACAATCATTATTCTCTGATTTAAACAAGTAACCGTCTCGCAATAAACAAGATCCAGATATAATGTTCATGCTCAACACAGGCACTAAATAACAATTATTTAAGTATAAAACTAATCCCAATGGTAGATGAAGGGGTAGCGTGCCGACCGCGATCACATCAACCTTTGATCCGTTTCCCACGCGCATCGTCACCTCGTTCTTCGCTAGCTTCCGTTTATTCTGCAAAGACTGCTTTGAGTTACAAATATGAGCAACCGAACCCGAGATCAAATACCGAGCACTACTACGAGTACTAGTGAGATACACATCAATAACATGTATATCGGATATACCTTTCTTCTTGATGTTTCCGTTCTTGAGATCCTCCAAGTACTTTGGGCAATTCCGCTTCGATGACCTTCTCCCTTACGGTAAAAGCACTCAGTTTCGGCTTGGGTCCAGCCTTGGTTTTCTTCACGGCGTGGTAACTTTCTTACCACCCTTCTTGAAGTGTCCCTTTGCTTAGACTTGCCTTTCTTGAATTTGGTGGTCTTATTGACCATCAACACTTGGTGCTCTTTCTTGATCTCCACTTGCAGACTTTAACATAGCAAACAGTTCGGCAACTCTTTGTTCATGTTCGCATGTTGTAGTTCATCACAAAGTTCTGTAACTTGGTGGTAGTGATGGAGGACACGGTAAATCCCAAAGCATTAGGAATCACTATACCCAAGCTTTGAAGTTTGTTTGCGTGCCGGACATCTTAAGCACATGCTCAGCCGAGCTGCCCTCTTCCATCTTGCAGTTAAAGAACTTTTCGGAAGCCTCATAGCTTTCAATTGCCGCATGAGTCTCAAAAATCAATTTGAGATCCTCGACAATATCATATGGGTCGACTCTTCAAACCTTTTACGAAGCTCGATTCTAAACCATACAAGATAGCACACTGAACTATGGAGTATTGATTCTTAGGCGAGGTAAACATTCTTTACTTCATCGGGAGCATCATTGCAGTGGGTCACCAATGGTGCATCCAAAGACATAGGTCAAATTACCAGTGTGAGGACAATCCTCAAATTGCGGAACCAATCCGCGAAGTTGCTTCCATTGTTTTTCAACTTTTCTTTCTCTAGGAACGCATTAAAATTGATGGTAGGGGCTGCCATTGATCTACAACATATTTGCAATAGTTTAGACTAAGTTTATGACAAATTGAGTTCAAATTAATTAATGAAATTAAACTAGGTGAACTACCACTCAAAACAACATCCCTCACATTGTTTTAGTGATCACACGAACCAAATCCACTACACCAACACCGATCATCATGAGAGTTGATATAGTTTCAATGGTGAACAATCGTCATGTTCATCATATCTACTATACGATTCATGCTTTACCTTTCGGTGATCCGTGTTCCGAGACCATGTCTGTACATGCTAGGCTCGTCAAGATCAAACCTTAGTTTCTGCATGAGCAAATCTGGCTTGCTCATGTTGTATACACTTGCAGAATCTAACACACCCGATCATCACGTGGTGCTTCGAAACAACAAGCTTTAGCAACGGTGCTAACTAAGGGTGAACACTTTATGATTTGAAATTCATGTGCATGAGGGATCATCTTATAATGCTACCGTCGTCTACTAAGCAATACAAGATGCATAAAGGATTAACATCACATGCAATTCATAATATGTGATATGATATGGCCTTTCTTCTTTGTGCTTCCGATCTCCATCTTCAAGCACGAACATGATCTCCATCATCACCGGCATTGCATCAAGGTCAATGACGCTTCACCATGGTTGTCGTCCACTGGCTTCAACTATTACAACTACTTTGAATAGACACGGGTCTTAACATAAATTAAAGACAACCATATGGCTCTGCGGTTGCCAACTTACAATAAGGAACATTGCATACATCAAATATAATCACAATCATGGCCATATCACATCATGCACACCCTGCAAAACAAAGTTAGGCGCCTCTACTTTCTTTGCATATTTTACGTGGTTTGGGGTTTTCAATAAGTGTCGTTCTAACTTACGAACAAGAACCACAACATTGATACTAGCATTGTTGATCACCCGTTGTAAATTGGATCTTAACTATGCTAGGAGAAACATGCATAAAGCCACTTATGCAATACAAGTTGCATGTTAGCGTGGAGCAAGTCTCATGAACGATGTCATGTAAGGTTAGCCGGGCGCTTCATCCCAACATAATGCAAGATGCAAAGTACACAAAAAGCAATCGACAATAAAAGCATCAACGCCCACAATGACCATTGTGTTCTACTCGTCTGTGATCTACATATAGACAGCGATGATACCCTTTGTAGGGGTTCGTAGCATGGAAAACAAAAATTTCTATCGCATACAAACAAACAAGCCAAGATCTATCTACTAGATTGTAGCAACGAGTTGATGGAATAACTTACCTCGAAGATTCCAAAGTGTTTAACGAGGCGGATTCTCGTGGGTGATGTAGTCGTACTCTTTCCGATCTCAAGATCGTGTAGACGATCCTTCGTGGCTGCGTTCGGCGCTTCCATGATCGGTCACCGCGTTCGACTTTCGACGAAGACCTTCCTCTCCCTTGTTCCAGGCGGAGGTTGTAGCACTCTCCTCGCGATTCCGGCGGCTGGCGTGGCAGGAAGTAGAGGGAAATCACTGAGGCTTCGCCTTAAGCGGGCGAGTATGGTGGAGTATGAGAGAGGGCTATTAGTGGTATAGAGATTAGACACACCAATTAGAAGGCTCTAAACCGCAGGCTAAAGCAATTAGAAGCTCTAAACCAAAAGCGGTATGAACCGGAGATTAGAGGATAGGAACTTGTCTCTAGGAGGAGGCCCCCCTCCTTTTATAGGTGGAGGGCTGGCCTTGAGGGAGGAGGAGTCCCTCCCAACTCAGCCTAGGCTGGCCGCCGGCTTGGAGGAGAGGGACTCCTCCTCCAAGTTGGTTTCAACCTCCTCTTGCTTGTTTCCCACAGTTTCCTGTTTCCCACAGTTTCCTGTTTTCCACAGTTTCCTGTTTTAGCCGTTTGACTTTCAAACTGGCAGTTTGACTTTTCAGTTTTGGAACAGCAAGAACACTTAGTACATGATGCAATCATTCAATGACACATTCATGTACCCCCCTCCCCGGAGTGCCGGACAATCCGGAACCTTCTAGAACATTCCCGATGAAAACACCGGAATCATTCTCGAACTCCGAAACGGGACTTTCCTTATATGAATCTTATTCTCCGGACCATTCCAGATCACCTCGTGATATCCCGGATCCCATCCGAGACTCCGAACAACATTCGATCTCTTTCTCATAATACCATAACTACTCAAAACAACGTCGAATCCTTAAGTGTGTCTCCCTACAGTTCGTGAATTATGCGGACATGATCAAGACACTTCTCCGAACAATAACCAATAGAGGAATCTGGAAATTCATATGGCTCCCACATATTTCTACGATTACTTTGCGATCGAATGAACCACTTACATACGATACCAATTTCCCTTTGTCTCACGATAGTTTACTTATCCGAGGTTATGATCGTTGGTATCTCTGCATACCTAGTTCAACCTCGTTACCGATAAGTACTCTTTTCTCGTTCCCGTGATATGTGATCCCTTGTGACCCAGTCACATGCTTGCAAGCTAATTGGATGACATTCCACCTAGAGAGCCCAGAGTATATCTATTCGTCATATGGATGGACAAATCCCACTCTTAATCCATGTGTTTCAACCAATACTTTCCGAACACTCAATGCCACCTTTATAGCCACCCAGTTACGGTGTGATGTTTGATGTCATCAAAGCATCCATCTGGTAAAGTTGATATGCATGATCTCATGGTCGAAGGAATTAGGTTACTATGTATCATAAAGCATATAGCAATTGAACTATTGAAATGACTTGATCTTTATGCTATGCTTATCTATAGGAGTATGTCCACCATATCATTCTCCTAACGATATGATCTTGTTGTTGATAACATCTCAATTTTCATGATAGGTAAACCACAATCATTAATCAACCAACAAGCTAGTGAAGTATAGAGGCTATACTAGGGACTTCAAATTAAGTTTACAAATCACACAAGTATTAATGTTTCCTTGTTAATACTATTATAGCATGAATGTAAACATTTATCATAAACACAAAGATATAATAATAACTATATTTATTATTGCCTCTAGGGCATATCTCCAACAGAAGACCTTCCTCTCCCTTGTTCCAGCAGGCAGCAGAGGTTGTAGTTCTCTCCTCGCGATTCTGGCAGCATGACGGCGTGGTGTCGGAAGTAGAGGGAAGATCCGACAGGGCTTCGCCTAAGCCGGAGCGGGTTATGGTAGAGAATTAGGGTTTCCCTGGCGATCTAGGGTTTAGAGGCCAGAGAGGATGAGACATGGTCGGCGGCGGCTAGGGCGGTGATGGCGAGCCGACAGCGTCGCGAGGTGGCGGCGGACGGCAGCACGGCGGCGGCAACAGCAGGCGACAGCGGCGGCTTGGGTGGTGGTGTTGTGTGGAGGGGCAACCCCCTCCCCTCTATTTATGAGAGGGAGGGGCAGCTTGGGAGAGGGGAGTTTGAATCCTTCCCCAACTCCCTCTCCTACTAGGCTTTTGTTGGAGGGAGATAACGATTCTCTTCTTCCTGCACTAGGAAACATTTTCCCAGTTTGACTTTTCAAACTTGCCTTTTGACTTTCAATTTCGGAGTTTGATTTTACTCTTTATTTGCACAGCCCTTTGACCTAGGACATGATTCAACCATTCCACGTAGTCATGACACATTCATGCACCCTTCACCTTCTGGTCTGGTGAACCTTCTAGACCCTTCTAGATAATTCTGGTAAAAACACCGGAATCATTCCCGAACTCTGGAATTGGACTTTCCTTATATGAATCTTATTCTCCGGACCATTTTGGATCTCTTCGTGATATCTCAGATCCCATCCGAGACTCCGAACAACATTTGGTATCCCTACTTACATTCCATATCTACTAAACAACATTGAAACCTTAAGTGTGTCTACCTACGGTTCGTGAATTATGCAAACATGACTGAGACACTTATCCAATCAATAACCAATAGAGGAATCTGTAAATTCATATGGTTCCCACATATTTCTATGATTACTTTGCGATCGAATGAACCATTTACATACGATACCAATTTCCCTTTGTCTCGTGATATTTTACTTATCTGAGGTCTCATTGTTTATATCTCTGCATACCTAGTTCAACCTCGTTACCGATAATTATTCTTTTCTCGTTCCCGTGATATGTGATCCCTTGTAAGCCAGTCACATGCTTGCAAGCTAATTGGATGGCATTCCACCGAGAGGGACCAGAATATATGTATCCGTCATATGGATGGACAGATCCCACTCTTGATCCATGTGCCTCAACACATACTTTCCGAACACTCAATGCCACCTTTATAACCACCCAGTTATGGTGTGGTGTTTGATGTCATCAAAGCATCCTTCCGGTGATGGTGATTAGCATAATCTCATGGTCGAAGGAATTAGGTTACTATGTATCAGAAATCTTATAGCAAACAAACTATTGAAATGACTTGATCTTTATGCTATACTTATCTATAGGAGTATGCCCATCACACCATTGTCCTAATGATATGATCTTGTTGTTAACAACATCTCAATATTCATGATCCATAAACCATGATCATCTATTAACCAACAAGCTAGTATTATAAAGAGGCTTTACTAGGGACTCTAATTAGTTTACAAATCACACAAGTATTAATGTTTCCGTTAATACTATTATAGCATGAATGTAAACATTTATCATAAACACAAAGATATAATAATAACTACTTTTATTATTGCCTCTAGGGCATATCTCCAACAATAAGAGCCCGTATGATAAAATGGCGGCCAAAATACTAAAAAGTTCAGAGCTCATAACGACCATCGGTCATACCGCCGGTACGGTCATTCCGCCCGCCCGTACCACGGGTCCGGATGCAGGGAAAAGCCCTTTCTAGATGTGTTTCTTCACATAATTCGACCCTGTTTGTTCCCATACCTTCCTTAGGCCATATACAACATGGGATGGGATCCTACGCCTAAATATAGAGGAGATGAGTCAAGGGCGAGCCATCCTCTCACCACATACCTCCACGACGGAGCCCTGCTACCTTGCACACTCTGTAGCCGCCGTCTCCACAAGATCTCCACCGTCACCACTCCTCAAAAGGAGAAGGTACTTTGATCTTGAAGGCATCAACAGTGATCTACATCATCATCATCATCATCAAAAACAATGTCTCCAACACCGATCCCCTTTGTCTTCTTGGTTTTAATCCAAACCCTAGTGTGGATCTTCACCTGTATTCGATTATACTCTCATATCCCATCCATATGATTACCATGATGTTGATTTCCTTCATGTGTGAGTAGTTCCTTTGTTCTTGGGGAGAGATGGAGAAACCCTAGAAATATTATAATATGAAATGAAGATGATCTATAACCTAGTGCTATGAATATGTGTTAGTTCTCTCTCTAGATATTATGAAGTCGACTATGTAATTATTTTCCTTCGGGACTAGAGAGGGAATTAACCTTGGAAGTATGGAATTGTGTAGAGCGGGAAGTGACATACCATGCTTGATGATTTATCATATGGAAAAGGGGGATAAATAGGGATTCACTAAGCTCATATCAATATCCACGGGGTAACCCTTAACTGCAATGGATCCATAGGTGGTTGCTGAAGATCGTTGCGATGGTTATTTAGAGATGTGATGACCGATGGTTTTCTGGGCACATCTTATTATGGAGCTCTTCCCACACATATCATAATAAAAGATATAAATTTATCCTACTCATAGTTAATACCAATGCTAGCGATGTATCCTACACTCCTCGAGAACTCCTTAACCATATTATCACCACCACAACCACACTTGCATGTTCTTGTTTACTCTTGTAATTTACTTTGTTCTTGTTTATTTTATCACTCATTCAAACACACTCATTATACACCATTACTTGGAATTAGAGATAACTAACAAGTACTCTCTAGTAATTAGTAACGAGCTGAAAGCCGTCATAGCAAGAGCTAACCTTTTGCAGGATGATCAAAAGGATAATATTGAATCCATTCCACCTAGTGAACCTTTACCATAACATATTTTTAATGAATAGATGGTACTTGATATTGCATCTTTGCAACAAGTTGAAGGTAATACTAACGTAGAGCTAGCCACCATCTACTTCAGCAAGAAGGAAGAGGAACAACAATATTGAAAAGATGAACCACTAGATAATAAGAAAGAATACAAAAGCAAGGTTGAAAAATAAATGTATGCTTCAAATAATAATCTTGCAAATAATGTCTCTATTTCCAATGCTAGTTATTACAATGCCCAAACTAATGATAATTGTTATGAGGAGGCCTCATGCCTAGCCATTGATTTTGGGAACCTTGGTGAGGAACTAGAGATGGAATATTTCTATAAATATTGTGATGCTAATATTATGCAGAAACTTCCAATGGAAGAGGATGAAGTTCCTACTCTAGAGGAGGAGGCACTTTTAGAAGAACAAATTAATGATGCTAATATAGAGGTAAGAAGGATGTATGGTCATATATATGACTGCGCCAAAAGTTTATGTTCTACATATGCAATAATGTGACATCATTGTATGACAACTGCGTATTTTGGTTTTCTATGTCCTCATGGTTTTAATGATCTTGTAATATCTTCTAATGATGCTTTTAGTACCAGATTCGAGTATTTAATTTATAAAGGTACTCAAGAGATTCTTAGGAAAATCATGGAACTTATGATGGTAGAGGATAGCCATACTTTACAAGTGACTTGTGAAACCTTGAATATATTTTTAATTACTGTCAAAAACATCTTAGTGGTAATGCACTTATAATAAAGAGGAGGGAGCCATGTAAAACAATAGTTCCCGAAACTAATATTTTGCCTCATATGAACAAACTTATGATGCCTCTCTCTCTAGTAATGATTCTTATTATGTTAAAACTAAAGATAATTTATATGTGTAGGCCTTGTGTCTATATATTCATTTGGATAAAATAAATAATGATGAATTGGAGATAGAATCTTGTAACACTAATGTGTAGGGACGACAACAACATATTACAAATAAAATGTTTGTAGATGATGCTTCTTTTTGTGAGTGGCTTGATATCTCTAAAACTGATGAACTTGCTAGGAAGGGTGGTGAACTAGAGGAAAGAGACGCCTTCATATTTTTCCCTATTACAAAAGAAAAGAACTATGAAGTGTTCCCACACAATAGTGCAACCAATGAAGAGTACTATGAGTTGTATCCCTATGATAATGACAAAAGTAAAATATTTGAGTTTATATGTAAATCTCTAATCCTCCTTTTGAAGCTATCTGGGGAGGCATGCTCACCATGCTTGGTGCGTCCATCTTCACTTGGAAAAAAGAACCTATTTGTTTACAAGATTCTGATGCACCGTAAGCGGGTGCTACTTCGACCGAACTATGAGAGTAAGCGCTCCAAAACTCTACGTGAGGTAAGAATAAATAATTCTCTAGTTGATATCTATTGAAATAATATTGGAGAAATTACAGCCTGGCTTCTTGGTTTTAAGAAAGCGCTTCCCAGGAGGCAACCCAGAAGTTCGTAGGTGTCTTTCTTACTTTTTTTTGTCTTGAGTCCAATTGTATTCATGTTGCATTGGCACTTGTATCTTTGCATGCTTTTCTATTAGAGTTGGCTTGGGACTATTTTCGGAAGATAGAATTGTTCATTTCTCTAATCATGTATTGCATATCTTGGTTAGAACTTCTCTACATAAATATATGTAAGTTTTGTTTGGATGCTGGACTAACATTTCGGGTCCTTAGATTTTTTTGGAGATAACAAGTTGTTTTTAGTTTCCAAGAGTTTTAACGAGTAATGGTACATGTAGACCCCGCCATACCACATACACGTACTGCCCTGCGTCACAATAAGGAACCAAGAAGAATTTCCAAAAAAAGCTATTACATGCTTAACGAGCGTTGGTATGGCGGGATGTATCCGTAATGGCTGCCCTTACCGACCTCGCTACAAGACGCAAAAGCCATGAAGACTTCCTAGAAGAGTTAACGAGCATTAGTATGGATGAGTCCGTTCGTATAACTCGCTCGTACCAACTTCAACGGGACCAAAAAAGGAAAAATTAGATAAGACAAGGTGCGACACGGGCTGCGCACGCACCCGTACCAAAAGAGCACCTTGCTGCGAGGCCGAGGGAGTAAAGAAGGGAAATAACCCCTCAAACTTTTTATCTCGGCAATTTAAGGTCAGTGGGTTACATTTTACATATTCCATTGTACTCTATTTTCTTTTTTATATAACTTTGAAACTCCCTAGCCTATAATTTTTTTCTTTGTAGGCTTTCATGTACCTTTTTTTTCGGTTGGGTGAATGGACTCTGTTCGTACACCGAAACGTTTGCTTTTACTTCGTTTATTATTTTTTACAGGGACTTAAAACTTGTGTGATGACGTGCATGATTTGTGCCACTCATGCAAATGCACGCACAAGTCATTTAGATATTTCAACTCAAGCTTCAACAATATATATTCGGTAAAACCTTCTAACTTGAACCTCTCTCAATAAAAGCCAGGTTCTCTAAGAAGGCAATCACCGGACCAAGTCAAGAAATATTCGTTGAACCAAAGAATGTGAGTGAGGATGAAGACGATCCGAGGAGTACGAGGGCTCTGAGTGATCTTCCAGGGATGTTGTAGCATCACTCTTTTCCCTTTTTGGCGTTTAAATGCCAAAGGGAGAGAATTAGTTATATTAGGAACTCATGGGATTTGCATGGGTCGGGCATAAGCATTTCTATCTCTTATGCATTTACTTTGAACTTGTGTCCATTTATCTTAGTGTTGAACTCATTTGCTAGTTTCTATTTGTGTTTGTGAGAACTAAGTTATTGTGGTATTGTGATACTTATGGATTTATCTACTATATATGGTTGAGACTATATTAGTATGTGTGGTATGATCTCTATCCCAAGTCTCAACTTATCTATTATTATTTCTCATATATGTTGTTGGTTTTAATTGATATATCCTATTACTTACATTTGTTTCTTGCTCCATTTATAGCTTCAAACCTATATGGTGTGCATTTGTATTCCAATGCAAATTACTTATATGCACACATGTAGGGGGAGCTACTTTATTTCTTAAAAACATAATGCCTAATTTTTTTTGCAAATTCTAGTGTTGTCATCTAACACAAGAAGGGAAGACTGAAAGAACATTCCTTTATCCTCTTATGTTCTGTGTGTTAGATAACAACATTATGGGCAATCTAATAATGTTTTGAGTGATGCGAGATGGTTTCATATTTACCTGTTGGCAGCATCTATTCCCCCAAAAGAATTGAAAAGAGCCTGTGTGCAATCTGGGAAGTTTTACTTGTCCAAGACAAATAATCTGGTGCTTCGCGAGGGGGGGTGGGGGTGTGATTATCCCTCGGTTTTTCTAAGTCCTAGAGGGCGCAGGTCTCGGATGGTGGGGAGCATATTCCCCTTGGAGATTTTTCAAGGGCCGGATATTTCGGGGAAGGACATAATCTGCCTCCCCAAGATTCGACTAAGGGATTATGACGCGGGCGTCATAAATGGGGGCAAATATTTGGCCGGATTATTGATCGGATTTTTCGCCATGGCCGGATATTTAAGGGGGCTAGATTATCCGCCCCCAACTTGGACCGGATTATCTGCCTCCAGCAGCTTCTAATGGCTACATTTCGGGAGGGGCTATAAATAACCCTCCCTTCTTCAACCTCGATCTGATCATTCCTACAATCAAGAACCCTAATTGTCGAGCCACCAAAATTTCTAGATCTCCTCCTCCAACCACTCAAAGCCAGTGATCTTTGAGAAATCGATGGAAGAATACCTCCATCTATATCCTCACCAAAGCGATTTATTTTTTTCCCTCATTCACTTGAGGGATTTGCTTCTAGCATTTTCTTGGGAAACCCTACTTATTGTTTTCACCCTTGCCAAGTCTGTCTATTATTGTGACAGCTTGTTGTGATACCTGGGAGCCTCCAATTTGATTGTGGATGCATGCCTCGAGCTTGTTGTAAAGGCCCCGGTTCCGCCCCAAAGGGTACCGATAATGGAAAAGTCAACCAGGCCATTGTGACGAGATTCACCGGAGACAGGATGAGGCCTTTTGTGACGTCGTGGTCTTAGTACCGCTCACACGTCCGGCGCAGACGTACTTCCCCTCAAAAGGATGGAAATGCAGTAAATCATGTCATGTGTCTCCCCGTGCTCCACTCTCGGCTACCTCTTTTGACCGCTCTTTACTTGTTTCTTGTATCTTGTTAGTTGCTAGTTTTTCATATAGGTAAATTCATCTTAGTTACATATCTAAAAAATTTACCTTTATATCAAGTAGAAAGGAATTAAAATTTGGAGTAGCACCTATTCATCCCCTCTAGATGTCCATACTATCACTTTTCACCGACGACCAGACCGCAAGCCTAGATCTGCGTGTCGAAACACGGGAATAGGAGAGGAAGAACCCGCCTCCGTTCCGCCCAGCTGCGCCACACCATACCAACCGGCCTGCGCACGCTTGCGCACGAGTAACACTACACATACGGATGGGTTCTACAGAATTTGCTTACAGACTCAGCAATCAGCACTGCATGCAAGCCAGAAAAAAGAAGGACCGCGCTAGGCGTCCCCCGGACGATGGGGGTTTCCCATCGTCACCGTCCCCGTCATCACGTGTCCCCAAATAGCACAAAATCCAGCGTTTTCTGCAAAACATCCAGCGTTCTTTGCATATGTCCCTTTTGCTTCAAGCAAAAAAGCAGTTCGTTTAGAAATAGAACGTCTCGCGAATCTCATGGAGACCTCACGAGACCATGCAAAAAAAAATGTGCTAATGCAAAACCGACTTCACGGAGACATCGTCGGAAAAAACTCAGGCCATTGACTCATGGGAGACCTTGTAGCAAAAAGTTGACCTTTGTAGCAAAACATAAAGCGGTTGTAGCAACAAAGTTCTTCTAATGTAGCAAAATCCTACTTCACAGGAGACATCAGCCAAGAATTTAGCGGAAAACCTCTTGAGAACTTGTAGCAAAATTTTTGTGGTATTGTAGCAAAACAAAAAGCGAGATAGCAAAAAATATATCAATGTAGCAAAAATCGAAACTTTTTAGCAAAAATATTTTTGCTATTGTGGCATCCTAGAAAGCAAATCTAGGGCCTTGGTAGCAAATCCAGGCTCGTCTTGCCCCGTAAGAGGAGCTGCAAGGCGCGCCATGGGAGACATCATGTAGCGGCACCAGAGCGTCTGCTAGGCTCGAGGCCCTTGAAGCGATTAGGCGGGAGGCGAGGCGAAGCAGGCCGCTCGAGGTCGAGTTGCTTGTCTGGCGGTGGTCTTCTGCGCCGCCTGGAGAAAACAGCTGGCCGGCCGAACCACCATACGCCACGGAGGATGCCTACGGCGGCAGCGTGTGTGCGAGCCGGCAGATCGTCCCGGGGCAGGCGGCGTAGCGACCACTCTGGCGGCGTCGGCGGTCACCGAACCTGCGGCGGCGGTCAAGACACCGGTAGCAGCGACACCGCGGTGATTTTCTCGAATAGAAGAAGGAAGCAATAGGAAGAAGAGAAGAAAGAGCACTGGCTAAAAGACAAGGTTGGGCCCACGGTCCTGTCGATGCCCAAGACGACGCGTGAGAGCGACCGGACCCGGACGATCGTCGTCCGGTTGATGGGAATCATTTTCCAAAAAAGAAACGTGATCCGATTTTTCAGGAAGGAACAAAATCTCAGCCAATCAACAAACAACACGTTAGTCCGTAGGCTATTCAGTCCGTAAGTCTAGTGTTATTGCTTGCGCACTAGCTCTGCTGGCTGTCTGCTCGCACGCTACCCGACGCCACCGCTAGACGGGATGCCTCACTTATCATACTTTGCGGACGTGGAAGAAAGGCCCGCCGCCACTGGTGGTGACGGGAAAGAGGGGCGGGTGCACCGGGCCACCCACAAGGACGTGACATGGGGCCTTTCGACACACACAAAAAAAAGAACACTTATTTTTCAGCCGACGAAACATGCAAAATACTCCATCGAAAAAAATTAGCTTTACACTGACATGTGGACCTCCGTAGGACCGTAACAGTCTAACGGACTGTCGTCGATCCTACGGAGCAAACCAAGCAAGAATAACTCCAAGCGGAAGGACGCAGAGGCAAAGAGGCAACCACCACTTCTGCAGCAACCCTTCCCGATTGTTGGAAAAGCACGCCGAGATCTGTTCCGAAAGCTCGCCATGGCTTCCGCGCCGACGCCGCCGCCCCTCCTTCCGGTCACCAACCCCACGCCCGCGGGCTCGCCAGCCGCCGCCTCTGACGCGCCAATCGCCACGCCGGCGTTCCGGCTCTTCCTGAGCCGGATCTCCGATTCGGCGCGGCGCTCGCTCTCCGACCGGCGCCCGTGGGCCGAGATGGTCGATCGCTCGGCCTTCTCCCGGCCGGACTCCCTCTCCGACGCCACCACCCGCCTGCGCCGCAACCTCACCTACTTCCGCGTGAACTACACCGCAGTGGTGGCCTTCGCGCTTGGGGCGTCGCTCCTGGCCCACCCCTTCTCGCTCCTCATCCTCCTGGCGGTCCTCTCCGCCTGGTGCTTCCTCTACATCTTCCGCGCCTCCGACCAGCCCGTGGCGTTCTTCGGCCGCACCTTCTCCGACCGCGAGACGCTGCTGGGGCTCATCGTCGCGTCCATCGTGGCCTTCTTCTTTACTCCCGTCGCCTCCCTCATCATCTCCGGGATGCTCGTCGGCGGCGCCATCGTCGCCGCCCACGGCGCGCTCCGCATGCCAGAGGACCTCTTCCTGGACGACGCCGACGCGGCCAACGGCAACAGCGCGGCCCAGGGTCTGCTATCGTTCCTCGGGGCACCCGGATCTAGGGTTTGAGGCGGCGGTCGACAAGATCTGGTAGGCTTTTTGGGCTCGAGAAGTTCTTCTTACACTGGAGTTGCTCTGGATCTGATACTGCTGTAGCTGTGCCCTATTTCCTCTCCAGTTCATCGTTATGTAGTTACAGATCTATTGGTTCATTGTTGATCTTGACTGATGCGCCGACTGTTGCCAATACATGCACACCTATCTCGATCTTATATGTTTCACTCTGTGATGAACTTTAGTGTTAAGACTCGAAGTACTTTTATATGTGTATTATGTTTAACTATATCAGTTATGTAGATGGGAGTATGTTCTCGGGGGTAATTGAACAAATGTACTACTTTGATGCCTCTGTTGATTACTTTGTGATACTTGGTAAATGAATGTTTGAGTATTTTCTGGTGCTCGTTGAAAAAATAATAGCTATTCTCTTGTTGGAAATTGATGTGCAGGTATAGTGGTATTGCAATGCTGCACTGTAGTGCTAGCAATTTGTATTTTTCTTACCTGAATTATGTGGCCTATGTGGGCATAAGATAATGGTGTGCTACATCAGCATGCACTTGGTCTCATGTTATTTTGGAGATTGATGTATGGTAGTATTGCTATTACTCTCGGATTAGACTACGGCTCTACACTTGGCTATTCTTCTTGGGTTTGCCCTCTGTTTGAGTGCTCTTGATGAGGAATCACCTGTCTTATTTTTTTGTGACTGCCCATATAAATTCAAGAAAAATTGTTCTGGTCAAGATATGGTAGGCCTCTGAGGACCATCAAACTCGTGCCAAGCTGTGTCAAAATTTATCTGTATTTTGGCTTATAGAATGCTGAATTCCTAACGACCAAGGCGTTTTGTCTTGCTTGCTGAACTTTGTCTCGGAGCTTTCCTATAAACCAAGAATGTTATCGGTGATGTTGCATACTTCCATTATCTGATTTTGTGTACTGAGTTCCCATGCCTGCTAAAAGTACTTATGTTGCACATCATTGAGTAGTTTTGTTCTATCATACCTTGCCTAGTCTCAGGAATGGTTTATCTTGGATGCCAAAGCTAAGATTGAATGATTGTAAAATACAAGTCTGCCTTTTTAGAGGTTATCATTATTGACAAAATGTGTTCACAGCCTGGTGTGATCCATTTTGTAACTCTGAAGCTGATCATATTTAAAAGCATGGGCTGAAAATCTGAAGTGTGAGTTGCTTCAGTCCTCGAAGTAGGTATATTCATCTCATTGATTGATACTCCCTCTGTTTTAAAATATAAGATGTTTTAGCTTTGTAAAGCAAACGTATCTAGACTTCTTTTAGTATCTAGGTTTACTTAGGTTTGGAGGGATCTACACATTAAAAGAAGTATAGATACATTTTCTTCACAAACCTGAAACATCTTATATTTTGAAACGGAGTGAGTAGATGTTATCTTAGAATAATCTTTGTGGTATGCTTTTGTACTAGTTGGCATAGCTCTTACCTGGTCGATGACACCGGCTAAAATGGTTGTGCTTGTATACCCGTTGACAGACAACAAGCTTACATGATGAGTTGGCCAATTGCAGAATATTGATGAGTCGGTCAATTGCAGAATAAGGATGCGATGATTCTGAAAATGATACTTATTGATGAGTACTCCCTCCGTAGAAATATAAGATGTTTTAGATTTGTGAAACAAATGTATCTAGACATATTTTAGTGTGTAGGTTCAAATATATCAAGACATCTTTTAGTGTATAGGTTCGTTTGCTTCACATATCTAAAACATTTTATATTTCTAAACGGAGGTAGTACTATACTAATTGTGCAATTTAGAGTATTTTGGCAGAAAAACAATCTTATCTCTATCTTCATCTACCTACCGAATATAAAATAAAAACTTGGAGCAGAACGTTCTTTACTCCTTATATCTGTACACTAGGATTAGCCTTGTTGATACATTCGGAGTTCAATTGAACCACTGTTATCTGTCTGCGCAGTTTGATCAAACTATGTTCGGTAAAGGAATGAATATAGTCAACCAACAACAATTACGTATCTCTCTAGTACCTTTTTTTTCCTTCGATCGGGACGGGACGGGACGGACGCATGGGCTCGCAGATGTCAGACTTCGCAAAGGCTATCGACACCTAGCACCTTCATGGCGCGTCACGCGTGGCATCTGATACGAACACAATATCGACGTCGATAAGGCTTTGGTATGTTATTCATAGTCCGGACCCACATGGCATTGACTCCTCTCAGGCCACCCGCCTCTTCGAGATTCGCTGGGCTACCCCTCGCTTACGCATACGCGCGGCGGAACACGCGACACCACCACCCAGCTCCGGAGTCCGGACGGCTTCCGCTCCTCGACTGGTCCGATCGCTTCCTCGCCTCGCCTCGTTGATCTCAGATCTCCCTATCTCGGCGTCCAGCCCTCCGTCTAAATCCCCCCAAACCCCAACCACCTCCGCGCCACCACCATGATGGCCGCGGAGCCCTCGCCGCCGGCCGCCTCCGACGACCTCGAAACCCTCGCCCTCGACTCGTCCTCCTCGTCGCCCTCCACCGACCCCCTCCTCCGCCCGGTCTCCTCTTCCAACGGCGCCGCCAAGCACGAGCCCTTCGTCATCGACGACTTCCTCGATTCCGACGACGACGACAACGACCACGAAGCCCCCCCGCCGGCCCCCACTGCCCGCGCCCCACCCGCCTCCAACGGAGCGGCCACCGAGTTCGAGCGGATCACCGTGTCCGATCCCAAGAAGCACGCGGAGCCCGTCGCGGGGGCCGCCGGCGTGATCCCGGGCTCCGGGAGCTACTTCTCCTACCTCGTCACCACCCGCCTCGCGGACGGCGGCGGCGAGTTCCGCGTGCGCCGCCGCTTCCGCGACGTCGTGGCCCTCGCCGACCGCCTCGCCGCGGCCCACCGCGGCCTCTTCGTGCCGGCCCGGCCCGACAAGAGCCTCGTCGAGGGCCAGGTCATGCAGCGCCACGACTTCGTCAGCCAGCGATGCACCGCGCTGCAGCGCTACCTCCGCCGGCTCGCCGCGCACCCCGTCGTCGGCGGAAGCCCTCACCTCCGCACCTTCCTTACCGAGCCTGGCGCCATCCCCGCCTTCCAAGGCGAGGCGCCGAGGTACTGGACTACCACGGTGAATGCTGCGATCCAGCAGGTCCCGGCCAAGGCTGGGAGAGACTTGTTTGGGATGTTTAAGGATTTGAGGCAGACCGTCGTGAACGGGTTGGTCGCAACAAAGCCACCGCCTGTGGAGGAGGAGACTGACACGGAATTCCTGTCACACAAGTCCAGGCTCCTGGACTTGCAGCAGCAACTGACCACAACATCTCAGCAGGTACAGGCCACTGTCATCTGCTTGCTTCTCTGATGGAGCATCACTGTCGGTTAAAAGACAATTTGCAATATATGTTATAGGTTGTATACCAAAGCTAAATAGCAGATTACCCAGCCTCATATAACTTAGCTAAGTAACTGCAACCTCATAGGAATCTCTTACTTGCTAAATACTGTATCACATAGGAAAAATCTAATTACCGAACTTTCTTAGTGTGTGAGCGTCTGAGTGCCATCAAACCACTGCAGCGGGCAGGAATATAACACCACATTGTTCATCTGCTTGCTTCTCTGGTGGACTATCACTGTCATCTTCCTGCTTCTCTGATGGAGTATCACTGTCTTTAAGGACAATTTGCATTATATGTTATAGGTTGTATACCAAAGCTAAATTAGTAGATTACCAGCCTCATATAACTTAACTAAGTAACTGCAACCTCATAGGAATCTGTTACTTGCTTCATACTGTATCACATAGGGAAAATCTAATTACCGATCTTTCTTAGTGTGTGAGTGTCTGAGT
The DNA here is from genome assembly GCA_030063025.1 of Avena longiglumis. Taxonomy (NCBI): domain Eukaryota; kingdom Viridiplantae; phylum Streptophyta; class Magnoliopsida; order Poales; family Poaceae; genus Avena; species Avena longiglumis. The sequence goes on along the minus strand of CP125974.1, from coordinate 517,803,315 downwards.
GCCATCGAACCACCGCCGCGGGCAGGAATATAACACCACATCGTTCATTCCTTATGCAGTTTATGAATTGGCAACACAATTAGCACTTTATAAGTGCATGTACTCCCTCTGTCCCATAAGCTTGCTAAAATGGCTTCTATTGTGGAACGGAGAGACTACCATTTAGAACTTTTGAATCATCTGAAGATTTTAAGGGGTAACTGTAGGAGCTTAGCGTTTTCATGTTTGCAAGATGGTTTCCTCGAGTACCTCAAGCTAATTAGCTAAACAGAGGCTCATTTTTAATAACCACAAAAGTTACACAGGCAGTTTGGTTCATGTTTCAGAAGCTTCTGGGGCTATTTTTCAATTTGTTCGTGTTGGTAACAATCCTCAACTATTTTTAACATTATCGGCATTTGATAGTTTTAGTTTTTGCCAACATAGGTTGTCATAGCAGAAAATTCTGACCCAGATTCATGCTAGATCATGTAATTTGTTGTTGATAAGTTCTGACCTCAGTTGGTCCAGTTCATCTTTGAATATATAGTTAGGTTTTTGTGTAGAGAGGGAAACACTCTTCTGGTTCTCTTCTTGAGAGACATGTCAGCTCCTGTATTTACTTACTTCGAGAGGAACCGGCCGCTGCCAACAGAGACGAACACACTTCCATCGACCAAATGAAATTCCTGTAGACCATCTTACCTTCATTTTTCTAATGGATGATTAGGTTACTTTAGACTATGTGGTATTTTACCAAGAACTTAGGATAGAAATGTGCTCTATTACCACCTTATGTACTTCCTTTTCTATTATTTGATGAATAAGTCTTGGAATGTTGCACTCACCATTTACGTGTAACTTTTTTTTCGATTTTTTATGCTTTGGTCTTTGAAACTATATTATTATCTTCTAATTTTACACTTTATGTAGGCAGAATCACTTGTTAAATCTCAGGATGATCTTCGAACAACTACAGCTCATCTGGGTATGACATTGATTAAGCTGGCAAAATTTGAAAGGGAGCATACGACATGTATTTCCCAGAGAAGACGAGCTGCTCTTATCCATAATTTTGCAAATTCTGTTGTCAAGTTCAGCAGATCTCAGGCAAAATTGAATTCTGAAATTGTACAACACCTGGTATGTGCATATGCCACAAAGTTAAATAGGCATCAGTATCATATGTATTTCATTATAACAGTGAATTATTTATGACTTTGCAGGATAGTATCCATGAGTACTTAGAGATGATGCTATCTGTTCATCATGCATTTACTGATCGTTCAAACGCTTTACAACATGTGCAAAGTCTGTCCGCAGATATATTTTTCTTGCACACCAGGGCAGGAAGACTTGAATCTGTATCATCAAAAGGTATTGGGCAGGAATGGACCCGGTATCAGAAGATAGAGGGATTGAAAGAAACGATAAGCACAACAGAAGAAGCGAAAAACCAGGCTCTCAGAGAATATGAAAATATTAAGGTAAACTGCCAAAAAAATGTGAAGTAAAATTTCTTTTGGCACGGCTTATTAATAAAAATTGGCTCACAGTTACAGTTTTTAATTGCTCTGTGCATTTCCTCAACCAAATCTGTTCACCAAGACAGTACATGCTGGCATAATTATGCTAAGGTCTTGTGATGGCTTGAAATAGTATTAGGCATGAGTAAGATATGTTTGAACCTTGATATAAACATCATAACTTCACCCTTTCTTTTATACTCCCTCCGTCTCTGTATACAAGGGCACTTCATGTTTTTAGTATAATTTTGACCATTAAATTTACCAATCAAATACATATTTGAGAGTATTTTGAAACGGAGGGAGTATAAGTTATTTTCCATAAAAATTGTCATTGGATACATATTTGAGAGGTGTTTCTGATCATATACTTTGTGACATATAACTTATATTTTGTTGGTCAGATAATTAGTCAAAATTAGGCATGGCCTTGTATACAGACTCTGAGGGAGTACTAACATCACTTTACACTAGTTTAACTGTGTGCTATATGGTGAACATTCATGTAGTTTATGCATTGCTGCTATGTTTGTGCATACAAAGTACCAACTAGAAAAGCAGTTTGTTCAATTTAATTCAGTATCTTTCATTGTTATGCCTTTGAAAATCTGAAGAAAATATAGGATTGCTGTCACCATGATGTGGGTTGGTAGCTAAAATATTGTTTATAGTTATTACAACATTTCAGCTATCAACCAACATATTTATGAAAGCATATAGTTTAGCTGAAACCATATTGTAGCAATGGATTCTTTTATATCCATTCTTGTTGACGCACCTATCTATGACAGCATAGCTACAGCTGGCAAAAATGCATAGGGTGGACAAGTTTTAGTTTGTGAAACTATACAGGATAATCCAGATGTAATGTGTTGAGGTCTAGAAGCAATTTTTGTCCGTTCAACTATTTTAGAGCTCCCAAAAATTTAAATGGCTATTCGGGAATTTTAAGTGTAAATACTAGGTTTTGTATGATAATGTATTACTTTACTTAAGAGACCCCAGAAGGTGGTCTTTGTCTTTGTGTGAGTTTGCTAAGATCCTGGTAGTGGAGCATTACATATGTTTCTTTTTTTAGAACAACGGTACGAAGTGTAGGATCATTTGTTGAGTCAAAAAATGGCTCAAGGCCGATTTCTTGTGTGGAATTTCCCCATTAATTTGTAGGACTTTGGCAATGCTAGGAGTGCGTGTTACTGAATTTTGAAACCATACTGTATCCAAAAGAATGCCTTCCCCTTATTTACCTTTTATTATATGATAATGCAGGAAAACAACATGAATGAAATTAGAAGGTTTGACAATAATAGGCGCCGGGACCTTATTGAGATGCTGAAAGGATTTGTAGTAAACCAGGTATGAATGAATATTTATTGCACTATTTGATTTGAGTATGAAAAAAAAAATGTCTGAACTGCAATACAGTTGTTGACGGATAGAACAGAACAGAGATATGTAACTGCATTGGTTTAACAAAGATTAACATCTTTTTCGTATACTTGTACGCAGGTTTCGTATTCGGACCATTTTGCTAATATGTGGGGAAAGGTAGCAGAGGAAACTAAAGTATTCGCAAACAGGAGCAACTGATGCACGCCTGCAGTCACGCTGCTTTTTGTACAGTAATAGCATAGCAGTGGATTTTGACCTGTTTATTTTGCTCCGATTTCGACGCCGACACAACCTTTCTTGTCCTCCCACCAAGTTTTGCCACCCTGGTTTCATTGTAATGATAGCCGAGTTCTATACAATTGTGTGAAATTTAATTGCGGCGAGTGGTATAACAACGAATCTGTTTACGTACGTTTGCTGACTGTGCTGGCTGACGAGCTAGTGGCTGGTATTTGCTTATCCACACAGGCTTCCCATAACCAAGTTGTCCACTTTTGTCATGTATGCTTTTTTGGCCTCCATTTCGTGGTGCTATTTGTCACGAAAGTTGAATCTTGCCTCTGGACCGGATCGCCGAAGTTAGCAGCGTGTTGTTATCTCCACCCTGCGTCCCTCGTCCTCTTGTCCATCAGGAATCTTTTCGATGTGGATGGCTGGATACCTAGCTACGCGATGTGGTCTCTACTTCAACCTCTAAAGTTTTGCTATTTTTTTAAAATTCTTCGGTCGGAAAATTTAAGCGAGTTTATCCATCACACAAAATAAGCTAGTAGGGAAAAGTGTTGAGAGATCGCTGCTCTGCTAACTGCTACCACGAAGCAGAACCGCAGCTCGGCCGCGAGAATGTCCAACTCGCCGTCCAGAAACGCTGTCCCCTTCAAACCTCTCCTCCCGTCCCCGCGCTCCCGCCTCCGCACCAGACCCCTCACCTCCGGCTCCTCCTCTCCCCGCCGCAGCGTATCCGCCTCCGCCGCCTCCCGCCGTGACTTCCTCCTCCTCGTCCCCTCGCTCGCCGCCGCTTCCGCCGTCCTCCGACCGCTCGCCTCCGCCGCCGCCGCGGCCGATGAAGCGGTGTCGCCACCACCGCCTACCACCAATCCTCCGACCCCCACCCCGACCCCGCCGCCTCCCCCGGCGGAGCAGAAGCAGCCCGACGAGTCGCCCATGTCGAGGGTCTACGACGCGACCGTCATCGGGGAGCCGCAGGCGGTGGGGAAGGAGGCAAGAGCACGGGTGTGGGACAAGATGGCTGCCGCGAAGGTCGTGTACCTCGGCGAGGCCGAGCTCGTGCCCGACCCCGACGACCGCGTGCTCGAGCTCGAGATCGTGAAGAAGCTCGCGGGCCGCTGCAAGGAGGCAGAGAGGAGCCTGGCTCTCGCGCTCGAGGCGTTCCCCTGCGACCTCCAGCAGCAGCTCGACCAGTTCATGACCGGAAGGTGTGCTGCCCTCCCTTATTATTACTTTAGTTCAATTATCCAAACAATTACTTGCGAGAAGAACATACTTTACCTGTTTGACAATTGGCATGACGCTTGTTGCACAATAAGGGTTCACGTTATTGTCTCAGGAGATTAGTGTGTGTAGAAGTGAACTCTGATCACTCTAATTCCATCATCATTGATAGTCTTCAGAATTTACCAATACATAGTAGAAACAAATTTGCATACCCGACTAATAGACATGGGACTAAGGGTCTGTTTGGATGGCAGCCGGGGACTGCCCAGCCAAAATTTTGGCGTTGACCGGGAGTGAGGGCGAGCGTTTGGATTAACGCCAAATTTTCGGATCCATACCAAATTTTTGGTTACCCGTTCACTTTTTCTACCAACTTGTTGGCGAACCAGCGGCGGCTGAATCCAGCGCCAAATAATTGGTGCGCCCTGAATTGGTAGGGCTCGCATGGGCACCATCCAAACAGGCCCTAAGATTGTGACGGTCATGCCGGAACAACACCTTCACTTGGAACCATCGGTCATAGATTGGTAGACCTTATTCGAACTCTGGAGGTTCAGATCAGTTTGGGTTATGGATATAGCTTAGGATTTCTCGACCTTTATATGGAGCGCTCACTAGTGATGTTGAGTTGTGGACATCTCTGCACCTTTCCTGTTTTCTGTCAGACATGCGATGGTTAAAATAGCTATTATCGTGAACCCTTCTGTGGAGCTACTCTATTGCATTTCAGTTCTTGTTCACAAAGTTTGTTTCATTAGATGAAATGCACTTGATGTCCACTTAACAGATGGATAGGCTTGATGATGCCCAACCGTTGTTATAGGAATAATACAACTTCTGTGAGTTACATCTCTGCTTGTAATTAGCAGCATAGTATTCCTATCACAATTTAATGCGCAAGGAGTTTATTGAATCCTAACATCGATTTCATCTTCCAGAAATTGAGTATATCGGCTACAAATGAAAATACATTCTTGAGTGAGGCTTAAGTTCATATTTAGAATAGTATTTACAAGCTCATGATTTATGTAGGATTGATGGCAGCATCTTAAAGCAGTACACATTGCACTGGCCAGCAGAGCGCTGGCAGGAGTATGAACCTCTTCTGAATTTCTGTCGTGATAATGGAATTAAGCTTGTTGCTTGTGGAACCCCACTGCAGGTGATTGGAATATTTTGTTTGCTATCTATATGAAAACATGTGGATATTTTTGACAATTTTTTTCAGTAACACCATGCTGCAACAGCTATCCAAGTCTTCTATTTTTGACACCTGCAAAGCTTGATGAATCTACATTCCATGCCATAGATTTCAATTCTTGTGCCACATCCAAGTCTTTCTACAGCTTGCTGCATCCTGCATAAGTGCTTAGCAGGCAGACAAGTTGTGTAAAGTATCGTATTAGTCTAATTCGGAAAATCATGCTATGATTTCCTTCTATACTGTTATGGTGTAAATTCTCTTTAACCTATGACTTTCTTTTCTGTATTTTATATGTCATGAATTTATATATCCTTCTAAGTTCCATCCTACTCCACTTTGTAGAATTTATTTATTCCTTACTGACTAGGTGAAAAGAACTGTCCAAGCAGAGGGGATTAGAGGTCTATCAAAAACAGAAAGAAAGGAGTATGCTCCTCCAGCAGGCTCGGGCTTCATTTCTGGTTTTACATCTATCTCGGGCCGGTCATTGATAGACAAGATTACTTCAACTCGCGACTCTTCTTTTGGTCCAAACTCATATTTATCAGCACAGGCAAGAGTAGTTGATGACTATACCATGTCTCAGATAATTATGAAAGAACTTAAAGATAGAGCTCCTTCAGGGATGCTAATTGTTGTGGCGGGTGCGAGCCATCTTATATATGGGTCACGAGGAATTGGTGTGCCTGCCAGAATATCTAAAAAGATATCGAAGAAAGACCAAGTTGTGGTACTTCTTGATCCTGAAAGACAAAGTATAAGGAGGGAAGGTGAAATTCCAGTTGCTGATTTCTTATGGTATTCCGCGGCTAAACCTTGCACTAGAAACTGCTTTGACCGTGCTGAAATTGCTAGAGTTATGAATGCTGCTGGCAGGAGACCTGAAGCTTTACCTCAGGTGTTTATTGAAACTACCCATGGTCAGAGCTGTATTAGCAAAAAAAATCTGTAGCCAAAACGTTTTTATATTATGGCAGCATCATATTTGATATTAGTTGACTAATATTACTCTGTCACCAAACTATTGCAGGATCTTCAGAAAGGCATAGATCTTGGAGTTGTTTCCCCTGAGATATTGCAGAACTTCTTTGACCTTGAGAAATACCCCGCTATGACTGAACTGATTCACCGATTCCAGGTAAGAAACTATTTCCTTAATTTTCTTTGCTCCTTGGCCCTTTCCCTCTATATTGTCAGCTTTATCCGATTGATGTTTCTGGAAATACCTCCTTGAAGCACATGGTTATTGATTTGGAAACGTAATAACTACTGTGAGCCTATTCATAAATAAAAATGAATCAATTATTCATTAAGTCAATAACTTCTGCAGGGTTTCCGGGAAAGATTGTTGGCAGACCCCAAATTCCTTCAAAGACTAGCCATTGAAGAGGCTATATCAATTACAACCACTCTTCTAGCACAGTACGAAAGACGGAAAGGGCGTTTTTTCGAAGAAATTGACTATGTCATCACTGATACCGTCAGAGGCTCTGTTGTTGATTTCTTTACAGTGTGGCTTCCTGCTCCAACTATTTCAGTGCTTTCTTATGCTGATAATGACTCTGGTCAGAGCTTGGACTTTGTCAAAGGCCTTTTGGGATCATTGCCAGATAATGCATTCCAGAAGAATGTCTTTGGTCAGAATTGGAATACGAACCAGAGGGTTGCAGCAGTAATATTCGGTGGTTTGAAACTTGCTGGTGTTGGGTTTATTTCTAGTATTGGGGCTGGAGTTTCCTCTGATCTCCTGTATGCTGTTCGAGGAGTGCTGAAACCTTCAGTGAGTGTAGAAGTAGGGCGAAAGAGAGCTCCTATTTTGAAGTCAGCGGCTGTTTATAGTTGCTTTCTAGGAACATCGGCAAATTTACGGTATCAGGTAAATTATTTATTTGCTTAATTGCTTTCAGTTGAAAGACCTAGGTTCTGTTTAGTCATGGAAGTATGAAATCTCTACTTCAAATATGCTCTTTCTACCGGAGTGGCACCCGAACTCCCTAGCTAACCGTCATCAACCCTGATTAGTTATGTTGATCTTTTGAGCTGCAGAAGTAACTACAGTATTTCCAGGCATAACTTAGGCACTGTTGAAATTAGTGCTTGTAAATAACCTTCTCTGTATTTATGTCTCAGTTCAACAGGAAATTGAAACATTCTTGCTTATTTGCAACCATTCCGTGTAGTAGACCTAAACCAAGCTTAACTGCCTTTCGAGCAGGTCCTAATGAAAATTTGATCCATTGCCAGCTTGTGGAAGTGATTTTGCAGTCACTGACTTATCTGTACTAGGAGACCATATCTAGTAAATTCAGAATGCAGTGAATCCGTTATTTTAGTTCTCAGACAACTTATCTATTTTTTACGTTTATGCTGAAGATCATTGCTGGCCTACTGGAGCATCGGCTAGGAGAGAGCTTGGCAACTCGCTATAACCAGCCACTTCTTGCTGGTCTCTTGTCCTTTGTTGCAAGGACGGTCAACTCATACTTGGGAACACAGGTTGATCACTTCTTCATCTTTCTAGTTGCTGGTGGCATATTGTACTCTCAAACTGTTTACACTGAACAAACAGAACACTCTCAAGTTCTTTGCACAAAGTAACATAATGTTTCATAAAGAAAAACTGGAGAAGAGTAATGTCCATTTAAATTTTCCATCCAATATTTCATTTCATCTAATGCTGCTAGCTTAGCACTCAGGCAAAAAAAAGATATTGTTGTGAGGTAATCATTATCCTTTCATTATTTGTGTGTTATAGTTCTCTCATTAGTTTATGCATCTTTCAAACTTCCGTAGGTGTATGTATAGTGCTTCTATGCTATCTTAGGAAGTAACATGTATCGGTTTTGATCTTTCAAACAAGTAATATGCCTACACACACAACACAACAACGCTGAAGGTCCCTAGCCAGCTATTTTCTCTGTGCGAGTTCCATTTTCTCTTTTTTGTGTAGCCCACATATGATTGTGTTTTCTCTTGAAATTTACACAAGCTGTTGGAGTTGCTCTAAGAACGTACGCCTGTGATTTATCTCAATTTTTTTTCCAAACTTATAAATAAAATTTTGGGACCGTTCCTTCATGGGACACATATTGGTACTTCTGCCTTTCTCCTTACTAAGTATTCTGGTTTCTGCAGCAATGGGTTGATCTTGCTCGGTACACTGGACTACAAAAAATCAAGGAACAGCCTCCTTCTGAAGAGGTCACCGCATCACCTGAAATATCCCAGCTGGAAGTATCCCAGCTAGAGGGCGGTAGAACAGAAGTTCAGAATCCGGATGACAGCAGCAGCAGCAGTATTGAGCAATCGAGTGACCTGACCAAGTGATTTGGTTACTTCACGGCGCCTTCAATGTCCATAAACCACATAGGATCAAGAGAATGTTGAGCCTTACTCTTGAATGAGCAAGGAATGGAATTGTGTATTTGATAAAAAAGCAGAGATTACCACAGTTTCTCGTCTAGTCATTTGTCTAGAGTAAATATACTGTTGTACTCTGTACCCTGTACATATGTAAGGAGAACAGCATCATTATCTAGCGGATTCGCAGCAGCAAGGGCTGTCAGTTGTAACTTGATCATGCTGTAAATTCAGATTTAGCTTAACTGCTTAAGAGAACTCTGTGTGATGGTACTGTAGAAGCTTTGGCAGATCTGATCGTTGTAATCAAACCTTTTTGCCTGCTATGTGAAGCCAGATACGCCGGAGTCATTCTAAGCAAGCTTTCCTCGTCATCAACAAAAAATACGGCAGGTAAGCATGTTTATTTCTGGCACCATCGGTTAACTCACAGTTTTTGTTGTGTTGCTGGCCACCTATGTCTTCTGGCGAGTTCTTCCAGTGCAACCCGTACTTCATGCACCATGGCGAGTGACACACAGGTGGAGATCTCCCGCCATCTGTCCATGGACACCAGTGTACGTGGCATCTCTCCCTAGAAGTTCCTCCCTATATATTGAAGAGCGAAGCCCACAGATCTCCACTGTGGAATAAAGAAGTTCCCCAAGAAGAATAAAAAGGAGAAGACACCAGAAGAGTGTTGAAGAGAGGCTTTTTGAGCGGCAAGATCATGGCGAGTGCAAAGGCGATGGCGCAGGGGCAGCAAGATCACTTTGTTCTCAAGAGCGGGCATGCTATACCAGCCGTTGGATTAGGCACTTGGAGAGCTGGCTCGGACACTGCTCACTCCGTTCAGACAGCCATCACAGAGGTTAGTACATCACATGGTGCCATTCTCGTGGCCTCTCTTTGCTTGTGTTTTCAGGGTACAGTTATGCCTCGTGCTGGGAAAGTACTGTTCAGTAGACTCGGTTCTCTTTGTTCAGTAGAAACTCTGTAATAATCTGAATATATGGTTCCTGCAGGCTGGATACCGGCATGTGGACACGGCGGCTCAGTACGGCATAGAAAAGGAGGTGTATACGTCAAAGCAATATCATGTTTCTCTACCAGGCTAGCGGTCGAACATGTCTTTAACTAAACATCCTCTGCTGATTTCAGGTCGGTAAAGGGCTTAAAGCTGCAATGGAAGCTGGAATCGACAGGAAAGATTTGTTTGTGACGTCAAAAATATGGTACCTGTGTGCACAGCCTTAAGAGTGTGCTGTAATGCAATTAACTGTCTATATCCTGTAGTGTTTCTCCAATATGTGAATTTTTTTTTAAGTTTGGTCAATATTTGTCTGCTTTAGGTGCACAAACTTGGCTCCTGAGAGGGTGCGGCCAGCGTTGGAGAACACACTTAAGGATTTACAGTTGGATTATATTGATCTTTACCTTGTAAGAAACCATAACTAATGCCTTATTTTGTTCGCAAATCACTCTAATTAGTTCTTAACATGAACCCCAAATACGCATACCCGTCCTGCACGTGTGTTGTGTGTTCCCATTACATATCGCTTCATGTTGAGTTGAGTGGTTAACGCGTGTTCCCCCGCTAAACGCATATCTTACTCTGATTAAATACTTCATGGTGCTGTGGGGAGGAACTACACAATACGCAAATTAATCGTTGGTTCAGTTCTTATTTATGCAAATTCATAAGACATGTGTTTTTATACTGAAAAAATGCCGTATTCTTCTTGGAACAAAAAACTCTTTAACTTCCATATTGAACGCAGATCCATTGGCCTTTCCGGCTTAAAGATGGGGCACATCAGCCTCCAGAAGCTGGGGAAGTGCTAGAGTTTGACATGGAGGGAGTATGGAAGGAAATGGAAAAACTCGTGAACGATGGACTAGTTAAGGACATCGGTGTTTGCAACTTCACCGTGACCAAGCTCAACCGACTGCTACGATCTGCAAATATCCCACCGGCAGTATGCCAGGTTGCGCAACTTTGAAACTTTATCAGTAGTCCCAACTCCAACATGCTGAAATATAAGCAAATAACTTTTGACCATTTATTTACTTTGATGACTTGACAGATGGAAATGCACCCTGGCTGGAAGAACGATAAGATATTTGAGGCCTGCAAGAAGCACGGGATTCATGTTACTGTGAGATATTTCTTCCGAAAAAGAGACCCATCATAAATGCAATACCTTTGCAGCTTTTAAATTTTGAAACAAAAGCGCTTAATGGTATTCTTCCTTGTTTTCCTTGTGCTACTTTTAGGCTTACTCTCCGTTGGGTTCATCAGAGAAGAACCTTGCTCATGACCCTGTTGTTGAGAAGGTACATATGTTCAGAAATCAAATATTTTCCGTTTAATTCAAGCTATCAAAATTACAAGTACTGTTCAGCTCAATTCAAGAATTGATACTGCAGGTCGCCAACAAGCTGAACAAGACCCCAGGGCAGGTGCTCATCAAGTGGGCTCTCCAGAGGGGAACGAGTGTTATCCCCAAATCCAGTAAAGATGAGAGGATCAAGGAGAACATCCAGGTGTTTGGATGGGAGATCCCTGAGGATGACTTCCAGGTCCTGTGCAGCATCAAAGATGAGGTGAGTCTTGTACTAGTTCGTATATACCGTCGTCACTTCTGTCTGCCGTCCTAAAACTGGCATGGTTTCAAAATGTTTTTGCCCTCGTTCGAGGGGAGCAGAAGGCACATGAGTGCATCACTTGATTCCCCACCCACCTGAACGTGAAATGAGATCTACTCTTTCCCTAGATATCTGTAGGATCCAGATGCCGCGGTTGGACCACCTGTTAGTTTATGTGTTGCTGCTAGTCGTTTCCTCAGGTTATGTTGCAAATAGAGCATCGTTTGATCTGCTTACTGTGGGCTCTGTGGCAGCTAGTAGTTCTTAATTACTCCATTTGCACTTAAGAGAGTTAAAACTATACAATACATGTCAAATTAGCAATTTCAGTCTGATGTAATAACGTGGATGAGCCTGTGTTGTGTTGCAGAAGCGTGTCCTGACCGGAGAGGAGCTGTTTGTGAACAAGACCCACGGGCCGTACAAGAGCGCATCCGACGTCTGGGATCACGAGAACTGAGCCCCCCACACCTCCATCCAGTGCTGGCGAGGGTTTGCTCAAATAATGGGCTCTGAAGGAAGGGGCGAAGACGATGTATGTATGAAGATGCAGGGATCAGCGTGCTCTTTACAAAGTGCAGGGATCAGCGTGCTCTTTTGCATGCTCTGTAAACATGGTCGTGTACGATAAATAAAAACTCCACCGTGGTTTCCCCTTGCCCTACACGCTTCGTTCGAGTGGTTTTTGCATTATTTCCTTGCACCACCGGCTGTCTCTTTTTCTCGACAGAAATTGTCTCTTTTTCTCTGACAGAAATTCGGCGTTCTATTGATTAAATAACATCGATATCAAGTATTCTCTGGATTGCTACGCTCTGCAACAGAACAGAGAACACAATTAGAGTTTACATCCTTGCAAGACTTAGCAGCTAGGGTATTCGTCATCTTCATTAAGAACACGCTTTCACATGGAGGAAGGAAACCTCTCTGGCCAAATGTATAAACCACCAAACCAACAGACAATCTGTCAATGCCAGCGAGGTTTAGCCGCTGCACCAGAGAGAGACGTCCCGACGTGAATCCGCGCCCCAACCATGCAGACCGGCTCCTGAGATTCAGTTCTGCATTTCTTTTTGGTAAGATCCAAATGTGCTGTCTGGTTCACCAGCCATCGCCCGGACCACTGAAAAATGTCCAGTAATCGTGCTTAATTAAACGGAACACAGGTGCTAGTGGCAGTGGATTAATGGAGATCCGGGCTGTACGGTACGGACTACGGAGGCCGAAAGGACGGGGTTCCGTATGGCCATGTTGCACGGCTACTTTTTTTTCCTTCAAATAAATCGTCCCCTAGTGTACGGCACAGAGAAATTTGCAGTACTCCTTCCGATCCATATTACTTGTCACTGAAATGGATCTATCTAGACATGTTTTAGTGCTAGATACATCCATTTCAACGACAGGTAATATGGATCCATCCAGGTGGGGCCTAGAGGCAGCGAGGTGGACGGACCGACATGGCAGCGGGTCTCTCTCTCGGCCCAACCTGGCCGAGCACGAGCAGTGTGGTCCAAGAAGGCAGGGATATACAGTAGGCTCGAGCCCAGATGGCAGATTGGATCTTGTGGGGGGCGGTTGCCGAGGTGGTCGGTGGTGGCGCCGTGGTTGCCACAGACACGGCCGAGCCCGCGAAGCTTCATGGTTGCTTCCTGCCCCGGCTCCCTTGCACGTGAGCCGCCATGGCGCCATCCGTCGCTCGCTCTTCTCGAGTCGGTCAAGCACGCTGGCTTGCATGCGCCGGTCAAATTCAGGAGCTTGTGGCTTTGCACGTTCCGGCAATGCGTGCACTGTTTCCACAAGATGCTTCTGTTTTTCTATGCGCGTATGTTTGTTCTTTTTATCTTTGGTAAACAGGGGCGGGCACAGGATTTTGACAACAGGTATTCAAAACTGAAAAAAATTCTAGGAACATGAAGGTTCAAAAGCAGTTTAGCACCATAAAAAATACAAAATGTGTACAATTTTTTTATTATATATGGTGGCATCAATGAAAAAAGTAGAGAAATCACAAATAATAGATAGAAAAGACAGGATGTGGCGTTTTGGCTCCCGGTTTTTGAATTGGATTTTAAACGCAAGTTACAATGACAAAAAAATCTAGGAAATAAATTGGACCGGAAAACCGATATGTTTTGTGTCGTGTGTAAAAAGACAAAATTTGGATTTTAAAAAGAGCGAGTAACAAAACATTTTTTTGTCTTTTCCATGAAACGACTTTGTGAGCAAATGAATGTCAACATGTACGTGCCAAAAAAAAATCCCAAACATTTTGACATTTTTTTCTAAAAGTAGCTACGAGGAGCATATGCTCCTGGTATAAAAAGTGGATTTCCTAAAAAGACAAGACTACCACGGGATGCTCCTAGTGCTTGGCTCTTTTTTTTTTAGGGGCTGGTTAGGTGCGAGGCGAAGGGGGGTTGAGTCGGAAGTGTGAGCAGTACTCCCTCCGTTTAAAAATATAAGATGCTTTAGGTTTATGAATGAGATGTATTTAGATACCTTTTTAGTATTTAGATTTATTTGAACCTATACACTAAAAGATGTCTAGATACATCTTTTTCACAAACCTAAAACATCTTATATTTCTAAACGGAAGGAATAGTTGCAAACTGAATATTGGTTGAATACAACACTACTTCATACGTACGCAAATAAGCTAGTATGTATGATGTTTTTGCTAGAAATAATGGGTATTCAGTTGAATACCTTTGAATTGAGCTGGGCTCGCCCCTAGGTAAACGTCGAATTATATTTACTACCTCTAATCCAAATTAATTGACGTGAATTGGTTTAACCTAGAAAGAGTTTAGGTAAGTAACATTTTAACTCAATTAGTGCCCATTAATTTATTATTATGCGAAAATTCCATCGATTGTTCATACGAATAAAGTTACAAATAGGTACTTGTATCACCTAGTGACGACTACAACCATCCGAAAGAGATGAAGACGTGTCGTCGTCCTCGTCCATCCCTCACTAGATCAGGACATAACTTAACGTAATAAAGCTTGTTGTACTGGACAGACGAGAAGTCGTCGTGCTAAGTAGCGCACGAGACCAACAACCGTCGTCGATGAAGAGAAGCGTAAATAAGAAGGAACACCAAACAAAATCCAACGATATTCATTAGAGACAAACCTCCACATGCTCAAATCCAGCGAGATTCATCGGAGACAAACCTCTACATGCTCTCAGGTGACGCTAGACGCAACGCAAAATGAGGACTAGACAGGAAAGACTATTCCATCTTCACGAAGTTCGTCACCATCACAGATAGCAGGGACCGTAATCGCCCCCTTCCCTTCCCTCTCTCGCATGCACACACACGCGCACGCGCACGCATACGCACACGCACGGGAGCTAGATCCGCGTCAATTAACTTGGATTGGAGGATATACCACAAATGATTTAAGTTTGGGTTTTGTAGACGTATCGATTGCACTTACTCAAACAATAAAATAAACAAAGAATTGATTGGAGACGGCATTATCATAGTTTTTCTCTCGAAACAGTCTTTTGCCCAGCTTTATAAATAAAGCCTACCGGTAAGACCGCTGCTGGACCAGATAGCACAACGCCCAAAGGATACAAGAGATCAAACAGCTGAAAATGCTGGGCAATAGCTAACACATGCCCAAAAGAAAATAAATGAAAAAGACGGCGAATCAACGAGACAAGGGTGACAAGCCACCGCTGCGCCCTCCGAATATGTCCCGCCCCGCACCTAGCACCCCAAATCGCCCAGTGCCAAAACAACACCTTCAGGAAGGGAAGCGTCGTGGCGACGGCGCTGCTGTCCGGCCCAGTGCCCTGGACCTAGGGCTTCCCCGGCACTCAGAGTAGACTGAAGTAGGCCTATCCGCGACGCCCTTCAAGGAGGCAAGGCGCCACCCGAAGGCGGCACCGCGACAGAATCGGACGGGCCGACAAGGATTTCTCCCTAACCCTACCCACAACAAAACTCCGGACGCTTCGAAGCACCACCACCAATCGCGCCACCCACTAGCATGCGCCACCACGACAGCGTCGTCACCATAGCCACCGTCTCATCGAAGACACAAGCAAGCAGTCCATGGGACAGATGCAATAGACCAAGTTCGAGTCGGGGACTGCAGCACTACAACCGGCGGGAGGAACCCACCTCCACCACCAAGGGTGGTCATCGCCCTGACAAAGCAGCAGGGTCACACCAGGCATGCGCGGGCCTGGCCGGGCCCCGAGGATCCCGTAAAGCCCCCCGCCGCCTTGCTGCAATGGGCCAGCCATGGTGCCGCCATTCCCAACCAGAGCCGAGTCACTACCGCCGTCACCAGGAAGGCAGCGCCGCTGCGAACGCGCCGGCCCGCCGTAGCCCAGATCGGGCCCGATTTGCGGTCGGGCAAGACCGACGCAAAGGTTGCTTTCGCGCAAGGCTGCGCGCGGCCGCCGCCACCCAGAGCAGGCCGAACCGCCAGTTCCCGAGGAGAACCGCCGCCGCTGAGAAGCTCGCCCCGATGGGCTCCCATGGTGCGGGGAGAGGAGAGCCGCCGCCGCCGGCTCCGCCCGGCGGCTCCTACCGACGGCGGCGATGGGGAAGGAGGGGAAGGGGAGGTCTGGCCGGAGGCAGAGGGGAGGGAACGCCGTCGCCCTCGGGGGGGCGAGAGCGCGTCTGTCTTTTTTCCTCTTAGGGTCAACTATAGCTTTTGTCAATAGCGATGAGGGTGCTCTAGTGTTAACACGTGACTCGCTTAACTAGTTTTGTTATGATACTTTTACTCCCTTTTATTTGATAATCTGAACTTAAATTTCTATTTTAAACTCCAGGGTAAGTGAGAGACCGGGCCCCGATACCTTTTGTAACTTTATTTGATAGCTTTTGTCAATATGAACATGTCATTGTGCACTAATCCTCTAGCCGACATATTTACTCTCAAGGCGGTGAAGCCTAAAATAAGAGACCGGGCTCTGATACCAATTGGAAGGATACGGATGTCGCCTAGAGGGGGGATGAATAGGCAATTAAAACTTTTCCTAGAGTGGCTCAACAAAGGCGGAATAAAACTAGTGTTTACTTTGTTAAGCACAACCTAGAACAACTAAGGTTCACCTATGTGCACCAACAACTTATGCTAACCAATACAAGCAACAAAGTGATAGCAAGATATATATTACTTCAAGCACGAAGGCTATCACAATGTAAAGTGCATAAGTAAAGAGCTCGGGTATAGAGATAACCGAGACACGCGGGTACAACGATATTTTACCGAGTTCCTCCCAACATGGAGTATGTCTCGTTTGGAGAGGGGGTGGTATCAAACCACCAACGCCACAAAAGGCCTCCCTTATTCTCCGGTGAATCTCACCCCAACGGGATTGATCCACACTTCCACTATCGGTGCACTTGTCGGTGGCACCGGAACCTCTCACAAGGTTGGGGCACTTCTCCACAACTTAATTGGAGGCTCCCAACAAACGCCACCAAGGCCACAATGCCACCAAGGCCACAAAACCGTCTAGGGTTCCAAGAACCCAATAGGGACAAGCTCCAATGAGTAACTCAAACCAAATCCTCCGAGGAGAACACAAACCGATGCACCAAATGCAAATGGCAAGAACACCACAAAGGTGTTCAAATCCTTCTCTCCCAAATTCCACCAAAGCTACAAAAGCTTATGGGGGAATAAGAGAGTAAGAACAATGGAAGAAATTCACAAAAGACTCCAAGATCTAGATCCCAATATGTTCCCCTCACTTAGAGGAGAGATTGATTGGTGGGATTGTAGATCTAGATCTCCTCTTTCAAATCCCTCAAGAATATGCAAGAATCATCGGAGGGATTGAGAGAAAGAAAGCTCAAGAAGGTCAACAATGGAGGGGAAAACTTGCAAGAATGGTTAAGGAACCATTGGGGAAGAAGGCCCCTTATATAGGTCCCTCCAAAATCCAACTGTTGCAACCTAAAAACGTGATTCCCGGTACTACCGGACTTTCCCGGCACTACCGGACATTCCCTGGGGTTCCTGAGGCGCCGAACGCATTTTTCTCTGCGCTCCCCGGTACCAAAATGCGGTACTACCGGATCCTGGTCCGGTACTACCGGTCATCACAGAACGAAAACAGCCATAACTTTTCAATCCAGACTCCGATTTCGATGATCTTGGGCTCGTTTTGAAGAGGACAACAACCTCTACAAGATCATGCGAAGAAACATCATAGTCCAGCAAGGGAGTATAGATCCAAATGGCAAAGTAAAAAACCTTCCGCCGCGCTAGGTACTAAAATGCGGTACTACCGCTTTTTGGTACCTAGCCCGGCAGTGGCTTTTGGAAACTTGTCAAAAACCTTCTGCCGTGCTACCGCATTTTGGTACCTAGGAGGGCAGTGGCATTTGGCAACTTGCCAAAACCTACTGCCGTGCTAGGTACTAAAATGCGGTACTACCGCATTTTGGTATCTAGGAAAATTCAAACCTCTATAACTTTTGATTGGTAACTCCGATCGACCCGATTCCAATTGCGTTGGAAAAAGGACGACATGAGCTACCCTATGAAAGGTGAAAATATTGGTTATCACCAATTGAGAATGTATCATTTATAATAATGTGAGATACCTCACTTGGTGATAAACCGAAAAGCCGCCAAGATCAAAATCGCAACAACATACAAACGGAAGATCCGATTTTGATGAACAAGAGCTTGTTATGGAGATTACCACAAGCTCTATATCCTCACATGGATAAGACCAAGTAACAACCAAATATGATGATGCAAATATGCAAAGGTTTGAGCTCTCTCCGAACGAAGTGAACGAGTTACTCATTCGAGAGCCCCTCTTGATAGTACGGCTATCTATCTAAACCCGGTCTCCTACTAACAATATGAGACCGGCAAAAGGGAAAGCATGTCAAGATTATACCTTTGCCTTGAGCATTCCACTTGAGCTTGATGTATACGATCTTGCCCTTCTCAAGATGTAACGCCTTTCTTAGTTCCTCATCATCGATCCATGATCACCGGGAATGGCAAGCATCAAACATGAGATCTTCTATAGATGGTGCATTTTGATCTTGCACAACACATCTTCTTCTCATTTCATCAACCTTGAATCCAACACATGATCCAAGCGATGCTAATGGACAAATCCTACAAGTATAACTTAATACACACAATAGTCCATAAAGAATATCATTAATTACCAAAACCACACATGGGGGCCCACATGTTCTTTCAACTAGGAAACTTTTCATCACGAGACTTACCCATGATGAACGAAGTAGCAGTGAACAACAGTAGATCCAACTGAACCTACAAATAAAGCTATGCTCCCCGGCAACGGCGCCAGGAAATAGTCTTGATGACCCACAAGTATAGGGGATAACGGTCTTCGAGGGTAGTATTACCCAATTTATTGATTCGACACAGGGGGCCAAATAATACTTGCAAGCCTTAACAACCGAGTTGTCAATTCAGCTGCACCTGGAAATAGTTCTTGCTTACAGAAGTTTATCAGTAGCAACAGTTTGTAGTAGCAACAACAAAGTAATAGAAGCAGCATAATAGGAGCAATAGTACCAGTAGTAGCAAACAGTAGGATATGAGTGCGGTAGGCATAGGGATGGATGGACGGGCGTTGCATGGATGAGTCTAAACATGTAATTTCAAGATCTAGGGCATTGCAGATAAATAAGAATAAGCATCCAAGTACTAAATAATCATAGGCATGTGCTCCATATATAGTCATGCGTGCTCACAATAAGAACTTGCACAACATCTTTTGTCCTGTCAACCCGTGGCAGCGAGACCTCTAGGGAACTACTGGCAATTAAGGTGCTCCTTTTAATAGAGCACTAGAGCAAAGCATTAACTTTCCGTGAACACATGTGATCCTCACGCCACAGCCATCCTCTCCGGTTGTCCCAAATTCTATCACTTCGGGGCCTTTGGATCCGAACAATGATATGGGTATGCAACTTGTAGATAAGATCACAAACAATACTATCATAATGATTCTATAATAATTTCAGATATGATATCATGGCACTCGGGCCCTAGTGACAAGCATTAAGCACAACAAGTTGCAACAAAGTCAAATAACACTAAAAGAGATACTAGGCACTATGCCCTAACAATCTTATTCGATTACATGGTAGAACTCATCCAATCCCTACCATCCCCATAGCCTACAACACGGGATTACTCACTCATGGATGAGGGAAACATTGATGGTTGACTGGGAGGCGTTGGTGATGACGATGGCGATGATCCTCCCCAAATTCCCCGTCCCTGCAGGGTGCCAGAACGGAGTTTCTAGATTTGAATCGCGGCTTCTGGTGGTGGCGGCACATCGGAACTCTTTCTAGAAAAAGACGAACCCCCCTCAGTTTTTAGATCAAGGGGTAACTTATAGGCGAAGAGGGAGCCCGAGGGAGTGCATGGGGTGGCTGCACCCCCTAGGCGCTGTCAGGCCTGGCAGGGGTGTGGGCCCCCAGGCCTCCACTCTGTCTCGTCTTCTGGATCCGTGGATCTTCTGGTGAAATAGAATTTTTGGCATATTTTCCGGGATTTTTCCTGATAGTTGATTTTCTGCACAAAAACTAGACACCAAGGTAATTCTACTAAAAACAGCGTCAGTCTGTGTTAGTTGTATCCAAATCACACAAGTTTAGAGGAGAAACAATAGCAAAAGTGTTTGGGAAAGTAGATACGTTTTTGACGTATCAATCCACATTCAAAACAAGCTTCTTTTTGTACCACCATAAACATGAAACATTCTACTCTTTTCCAACACCAATCAACTTATTTGAAACAACTCACAAAGATAATAATCAATAAAGACCAGAGAGCTTGTCTCAACTAACTACAAAGAAGAACTAAAAAATTCTAAGAAAAAAGCGGAAGAAAACTAAAGCTAAACGCAATGATAGCAAAAGTGAACACTCATAGAATAATAAGTGTGAAAACTAGAGTGTTCTAGACAATAAAAACAGAGTGTGTATCTCTCCAAAAGAAGTGTGCTGGGATCCAATCAACTTATTGTAGTAAACAAAACAAAATAAAACTAAAAAAAAATAAAAGACGCTCCAAGAACAACACATAGTGCATGAAGCAATAAAAATGTAGTATCTTGAAAGAAGATCTGAGATTTTTGTTGATGAAGGAGGGGATATCTTGGACATCCCCAAGCTTTGACGCTTGTACCTCTTGAATACTTTTTGGGGTCATACGGGTGACATTCCCAAGCTTTATCTCATCATATCATTCATTCCCTACACTTGAAAACTTCCTTCATACAAGACTTCACACAATCTTCATTAGCAACATTAGTATATTCAAGATAATAAACCTTTGGGTTTAGTTTCAACTCAAGTAAAACTTCCATTAAAACATAGGCTACTGTAGAAACTCCTTTTAAAAGCTCAAGTGATCAAAGAGAACTTAAAAATAAACCGATTAAGAGGCAAATGCACATAGTGGCAGAAATCTGTCAAAACATAACAGCAGGTAAAGACCGATTTTTTAGAAACTATTTTGTTGCTCAAATAGAAAAGTTCAAAACTAAATAAAGTTGGGTAGATATGAGGGTCATGCACATAAAAAATTATATCTTAATCCGACATACTGGGATTTTTCACGATTTTTTATAGTGAAGCACAGAAATCTGTTTCGAGACAGCAACTTTCCCAAATCTCACTTCCCTCTCATTAGAGGATATTCTTGGCACAAAAACCACACAAAAAGGATAATAAGAGGTTATTACAGAGGCAATAACTTTCAAGACTCAACAAAAGAAAAACTTACTGAAATAAAAATTGGGTTATCTCCCAAGAGTTCTTTCTTTATAGTCATTAAGATAGGCATGATAATTTCGATGATGCTCACATAATAAATATGAATTGAAGCAAAAGAGAGCATCAAGAAGAAAATATAAAACAAATTTAAGTCTAACCCACTTACTATGAAAAATAATCTTGGAAAAAAACAAGTCATAAAAGCACAAAGCAATAAGCATAGGAAAGCAAAACAAGTGCAACTTCAAAATTTTCAACATAAAGAGGGGAAACTTAATATTGTTGATGTAGGGGTTCGTAGCATGAAAAACAAAAAAATTCTACCGCATGAACACACAATCAAGATCTAATCTATGATCAAGCCAAGATCTATCTACTAGATTGTAGCAACGAGTCGATAGAATACTAACCCTCGAAGATCCAACGCGGTTAACGAGAGCACATTCTCATGGGTGATGTAGTCGTACACTTCCGATCTCAAGATCGCGTAGACGATCCTTCCGGTCTTTGCGTTCGGTGGCGCCCTTGATCGGTCACACGTTCGGTACTCGATGAAGACCTTCCTCTCCCTTGTTCTAGCAGGCAGCGGAGGTTGTAGCACTCTCCTCGTGATTCCGGCAGCACGACGACGTGGTGTCGGAAGTAGAGGGGAGATCCGGCAGGGCTTCGCCTTAAGCCGGAGCGAGTATGGTGGAATATGAGAGAGGGCCTTTAGGGTTTAGAACCACCAAGGGGATAGGTGTGGCCGGCGGCTAGGGTTTGGGATACCCCAACTCGGCGACTTGGGAGAAGATCCCTAGGTGGTGGCGGCAGCAGCACTTGGTGGTGGTGGTGGCGCCTTAGGCTAGGGTTTGGAGGTGTGTTGGGTGTGAGGGAGAGGGGTAGCCCTGCCCCTCCTTATATAGGTGGGAGGGTGCGGCTTGGGAGGAGGGAGTCCTCCCCCAAGTCGGCCTCCATGGACGGCGGGTGGAGGGAGGAGACTTCCTCCCCAAGTAGGTTTCCTACTCTCCCTCCACCAAGCAAACTTGTTGTTTGACTTTTTCAAATTGGCGTTTGACTTTCAAACTAGGATTTGATTTCTCCCTTTATCTTGCGCAGCCAAGTGACCTAGTACATGATGCAACCATTCTATATTGTTATGACACATTCATGTACCCTTCCCCTCAAGAGTGCCGGACCTTCCGGACCCTTCTAGAACATTCCTGGTGAAAACACCGGAATCATTCCCCAACTCCGAAACAGGACTTTCCTTATATGAATCTTATTCTCCGGACCATTCTGGATCTCCTCGTGATATCCCGGATCCCATCCGAGACTCCGAACAACATTCGGTCTCTTACTCATCATTTCATAACTACTCAACAACATCGAATCCTTAAGTGTGTCTCCCTACGGTTCATGAATTATGCGGACATGATCGAGACACTTCTCCGATCAATAACCAATAGAGGAATCTGGAAATTCATATGGCTCCCACATATTTCTACGATTATGATGCAACCCGTCCTATGACCGCTACTACATCTACCCCCACGAGTCCCCCAAGTGGACCCATGACTCGCGCCCGAGCCAAACTCCTACAAGCTAAGGTGAACTCGCTCCTCTCCTTGTGTGACTTCGATACACTCTTGGATGGCCTGCTACTTCATACGCATACACTATGCATCATCAGGTACGAAGAGAAGGACCCAAGGGACGGAGGAACAGGAGCGGAAGCAGCCAGCCACTGTCAGACTCAACTGGTACTACCGGTTAAGACGACCGGTACTACCGGTACAAGCGATACTACCGGACCCCGCTACCGGACACTCCAGGAAGGACCACTCCACGCCCCAGACGCCAGCGGTACTACCGGAGCTACAACCGGTACTACGGCCAGATTACCGCCTTCTCCTCTGAGCGACTCCGACGGAAGCTCCAGGACCGCCAGCGGTACTACCGCCCCCGAAGCGGTACTACCGGTTGCGACCGGTACTACCGGTTGGACAAGCGGTACTACCGGTCCTGACTGAACCTGAACGCATCAGTTCGGCCCAGCGCCCTGTACCCCTTTCTATATTTTCCTAATTCGTTCCGAAACTACCCCTGTTTATGTGGCTGGACTATAAATAGCCCCCACCCTCTATTGTAAACCCTAGACTTGGATAATAATAGATTAAGGAACCCCTTTGAGGAACTTACATGTATTGGTCTCAGGCTCCTACCAAGGAGCAACGGATTATCCACCCTCCTCTTGGATCTTGCCTAGTGCGTTCAAGTTGTACAAGGCCTTGGGTTCTCGGTTTCTCGCCCCCAAGTCGTCAAGATCTCACCAAGCACCTCGTCCCCCGTTGTTGGCGTGGAGAGCGAGCTTCGCCCAACACCGATCCTAGAGATTATGTTGGACCGGTTGCCACCGGCGTGAGGGATAGGCGTGTATCGTGTTTTGCGTGCGTGTGTTCGTGGTTTTCATCCCCTTCCTCCCCCGACCACCACTTTCCCCTCGTTTCTCGTGGAATTCGTGAAAGATCGGGCCACCCCAAGGGGTTATCCCGTAACATATTGGTATCAAGATCACGGTTGATCACGAATTTCCCCCCAATTTTTCTTTGATCCCCCTTAAAATCGAAAATCCCACCAAAAAGAGCCCCAATTTGCCTTCGGATTGATCTTTGGATTTGGTGAGTTTTTCGTGGTTTTGGTCCATAGATTTGTTGCTTTTGGAGTTGATCTATAGCCCCTGTTGTTCCTAGCCCAGCCTTTCGGTCAAATCACCACGAATTTGAGGATTTTGTCAAGTTGATCTCGTTCCAGTTCCGTGCCTTGCGGTACTACCGGTTGTGCAAGCGGTACTACCGCAACTCACCGGTACTACCGGTTGCACAAGCGGTACTACCGCTAGCCGGTACTACCGGACATTTGCAGTGGTACTACCGCTCGCGTCTGACCGCGTTTCTCTGCTCCTTTGACGCCTCAACTTCGTTTGCTGACTTTTACACTTCACTTGTTCGTTTTTCGCGTGTTTGTCGCCATTTTCACAACAGCTTCCGCATCAAAGTCTCCACGCGCTCAACGACACCGCGACACTCGAACATCATACCCCTCCAACGGTTGCAAGTCGTCAACAATACCAAAGGTATAACTTGCACCACTTTGACAGCCCCATATCTTCCTTTGTGTGTATCTCTCCTATGAGAGCAACTCATTTTGTGTTTGTCTAAGCATTGTGCACTTGCCATTGGAAAGTGAGAGTGTGAGGCCAAATACAAAAGTTAACATAGTAGCATAGAAAGGGAGAAAAAGAGAAAGAATCAAAAAAAAAGAACAAAAGAAAAATAGAAAAAAAGATACATAGTCTCCCAATACAAAGAGAATACCAAGCTTGTAAGCCAACAAGAGAGAGGAAAAGAGCGCACCAAGGCAAGTGCTCAAATCCGTTGCTTATCCTCTTTTGGCAAACGAGTTGTGGTCTCTCCTTGCGTTGGCACGACAACCGAGCATAGTCTTCGTTAGGACCTTTTGTGCTCATTTTCATAGTCGTGCTAACCCCATTTTTCTCCACGTGTGCGTTTTTCTGTGTTTTTGTAGATCGTATCCTTTTTGCTTTTGATCTTTGGTTCTTTCCCACGTAGAACAATAACCTTTTGCTTGGATCGTTTCGTTTGGTTTTCCACAATCCTAACCTTCCACCAAAAGCTTTTGAGAGTTGTAGCATACTTGTGTGTGAGTTTCTTTGCCATTTCACTTTGCACGCTGTTCGCTCATTTGTGTGGCAATTGGTTTGATATAATCTCCAAGGTAAGGTAAAAGGCTAACTCTCCGCACCCTTACTCTCCATATACAACCCTTGTCGGCTTTGCATCATGGACAGGAATGGCGAGCCGTCCCAACCACCACCTCCGGAGGATGACACACAATTCATGACAAGATGGGACCATTGGAAGGTCCGAGGAGAATTCAACTACCGTTGTGAAGCTCTCGAGCGGCGCCAAGATGAAAAATTTAGCGAGGCCCGTGTGGAATTCAAGAACATCGACAACCGCTTCGAAGAAGTCCGTGGCCAAATGCATGCCATGCAACACAACCTCGGTCATCAAAATGAAGCTCTTGGTCGTGCACTCGCCTCAACGGATGAGAAGCTTCAACGCCTCATTGATGGACTAGCAAGGCCACGCTCGCGCGAATCAAGCTCATCTCGGCACTCCTCAAGTGAATCAAGTGCACCTCGCCACGCTTCAAGGCACCGGGATGGACCCGTTCTTCAATCCATGAGCTCTTCGCAAGCGGTACCATCTCCGCGTCACGCCGCAACGTCAAGCTATGATGGTGACCTCTCCGCAAGACCTCCAAGACGTGAAGCGAACCGGCCACAACCAAGGGCACTTGTGATTCAACAAGAGCAACCTCGCATGGACCACCAAGCCCATCGCCGTCGACATGTCCTTTCAACAACAAGTGAAGCACCCTAAGAGGACGAACAAGATCACCGTCGACGTGAAGCGCTCGAAGATCCTCCAAGGCGTCATCATCGACATGATTGGCAACGTCGGCAACATGATGGTCATGACGAGCCTTCCCTACACCAGGAAGAAGAAGAGCAGACCATTGCGTATGCGGCTCGACGTCATCCTCGCCACATGGCGCAAGCCAATGCTCCTCGGCATCAACCAAGGCAAGAACAAGAGCAAGCTCCCCAAGCTCGTCGTGAGGATGCACAACCTCCTCCTCGCCCTCAACCGCGACAAGAACAACACGAGCAAGCTCCCCAAGCTCATCGTCAAAACCAAGTTCCACCACCAAACGCGGCTCCTCAACAACCGCAAGAGCAACGCAACTATCACCAAGCAAGACATGAGAGCTTGGACGATGATGATGACCGCTCAAATCATGGAAACCGCCGCAACCGGAACCGCAATGGAGAAGAAACTTTCGGCAAGCTCAAGTTCACCATGCCCAAGTTCACCGGTTCCAATGAACCCGAGGAATATCTCTCGTGGGAACTCAAGGTCGACAAGATCTTCCGCATGCACAACTATAGCAATGAGAAGATGATGGTCATGGCATCCCTCGAGTTTGATGAGTATGACAACCTTTGGTGGGAACAAGTCCAACTCTCTCGCGAAGCTAAAGAAGAGCCTCCAATCGCAACTTAGCAAGATATGAAGGCTCATATGCGATCCCGCTTTGTTCCTTCGCACTACACGCGTGACCTCTTCAACAAACTTCAAACGCTTAGTCAAGGGACAAAGACCATGGAAGAGTACTTCAAGCAAATGGAGCTCAACATGATCCGTGCCAACATTGAAGAGTGAGATGAACAAACAATGGCACGCTTCCTCAATGGCTTGAACCATCCCATCAAGCGCATCACCGAGTTCCAAAAGTACAACAACATGGTTGAGCTTGTGCACATCGCATCAAAGGCCAAGCGTCAAGTGCAAGAGGACATCAAGTACAACAAGCCAAAGACGTACTTCACCTACAAGCAAGCACCAACCACTACTCCAACAACACCAAGTGGAAGCTCCTCAAGTACCACCAAGCTTCCCTTCAAGCCAAAACTCCCTCAAGGAAAACAGCCCCCAAGTGGCAAACACACAAGGGATGATCAACCATTCAATGGTGAATGCTACAAGTGTGGAGGCAAAGGGCACAAGTCGAACGCATGTGGGAACAAGAAAGTTTTGTTCATTCATGACAACGACAATGAAGAATACTTGAGTGAGGAAGAGTTTGATGCAAGGGTCAAGGAAGCCATGGCAAGGCAACATTTGGAAGAGGACCAAGAACTTCTTGTGTGTGAGCATGACGCAAGTCCATCGCTTGTAGTCACAAGGGTCTTGACTACCCAAGTCAATGAGAATGAAGACCAACGCTCGAACATCTTCCAAACTCGTGCCGGCATCAATGGGAAGTCCATCAAAGTTGTCATCGATGGAGGGAGTTGCCACAACCTTGCAAGTACGGAATTGTGTGAGAAACTCAATCTCACCCTCCATCCGCATAAACACCCCTACCATATCCAATGGCTAAGTGACCAAGGATCCGTCAAGATCAAGAACACCGTCTCGGTAGCGTTCTCAATTGGGCACTACAAGGACACGGTGGAATGTGACGTGGTCCCAATGACGGTGTGCCATATGTTGCTCGGACGGCCGTGGCAATATGACAAGCGTGCTTTGCATGATGGTCACTCAAACACTTATACCTTCAAATGGCTTGATAAAACTTGTGTGTTGCAACCAATGACTCCTAGCCAAATAATTGCGGACAATGCAAAGGCTTTAGCGAGGGCGCAATACACAAAAACACATTGTGAGAAGAGTGGTGAGCGAGAGAACCACACCATAGTGAGTGAGAGCTACAAGCCAAACTCGAGTGGAAAAACTAAGAGTGTTCTTCTTGCCACCAAAAGTGAGATGAGAGAAGTGCGGAACAACCCATCCATCTTGCACTATGTCCTTGTATGCAAGGGACTAGCGCAAGGAACTAATGACTTGACAAATGTTCCTCCTTCTTTGATGGCTATTTTGCAGGAATTCCAAGATGTATTTCCTGAAGAGCTTCCTCATGGACTGCCTCCTCTTCGTGGAATCGAGCACCGCATCGACCTCATACCCGGCGCACCGCTCCCAAACCGCGCCGCTTATCGCACGAACCCGGAAGAGAAGAAGGAGATAGAACGTCAAATCAACCAACTCGTCTCCAAAGGTTTGATCCAAGTAAGAACTAGCCCAAGCGCGATCCCCATGATTCTAGTTCCAAAAACGGATGATACGTTGCGGTTATGCATGGACTGCCGTCCAATCAATGTTATCACCATGCGTTATCGACATCCTATACCGCGTCTTGATGACATGCTTGATGAGTTATGTGGAGCCACTATATTTTTGAAAATTGATCTTCTAGTGGTTACCATCAAATTCGCATGGCTGAAGGTGATGAGTGGAAAACCGCCTTCAAGACCAAGCTTGGTCTCTATGAATGGTTGGTTATGCCTTTTGGCTTATCCAATGCCCCATCTACCTTCATGCGCCTCATGAACCATATTTTGAGATCTCTCATTGGGAAGAGTGTAGTTGTTTACTTTGATGACATCCTTGTCTATAGCAAGTCACTAGAGGAGCATGTTACTCATGTTAAGGAGGTCCTTCAAATCCTTCGTCATGAAAAGCTTTATGCTAACCTCCCAAAGTGCACTTTTGCAAAAGACAAGCTGATTTTCATTGGTTTTGTTGTGTCTTCTAATGGCATTGAAGTTTATGTCTCAAAAGTTAAGGACATACGGGATTGGCCCATACCGACCAATGTTAGCGAACTTCGAAGTTTTCATGGGTTGGCTGGCTTTTACCGTCGCTTTGTGAAAGACTTTTCTACCATTTGTTGCCCCCTCAACGAATTGACCAAGAAAAATGTCACGTTCGTTTGGGGAAAAGCACAACAAAAGGCTTTTGATGAGCTCAAAAAGAGGCTCACCGAAGCACCACTTCTTGCATTACCGGATTTCTCAAAAACCTTTGAAATTGAATGTGACGCTAGTGGTATTGGCATTGGTGGCGTCCTTATGCAAAATGGGTGTCCTATTGCATACCATAGTGAGAAACTTGATGGCGCACGTCTAAACTACCCCATTTATGACAAAGAGCTTTTTGCCTTGGTTCGTGTCCTTCAAGTGTGGCAACACTATCTTTGGCCCAAAGAATTTATCATCCATTCCGACCATGAGTCGTTGAAGTATCTTAAGGGCCAAGCCAATTTGAGTAAACGGCACGCAAAATGGGTTGAGTTCATGGAGTTTTTTCCTTACATTGTCAAATACAAGAAGGGCAAAGAAAATGTGGTAGCGGACGCCTTGTCTCGCAAAAACACAAGCCTTCTTACACGACTCGAAGTAAATGTCTTGGGTCTTGATGACAACAAATCTTTGTACGCATCCGACACTTTCTTTGGACCAATTTTTGCAAAATGTTCAATAGACAAAGGGATTGATGATTTCTATTTGCGTAAGGGTTTTCTTTTCAAACAAAACAAGCTTTGCATTCCGAAGTCGTCTCTTCAAATTTTGCTTCTTCAAGAGTCCCATGGTGGAGGCCTTATGGGTCACTTTGGCCATGACAAGACGTATGACATGCTCTCCACTCACTACTTTTGGCCAAAGATGAAGCGCGACGTGGAGCGCCACGTCCAACGATGCACTACATGTATCCAAGCTAAGTCTAAGTCCAACCCCTTTGGTCTTTATATGCCATTGCCTATTCCTTATGCACCTTGGTCGGACATTAGCATGGATTTTGTATTAGGCTTGCCTAGATATAAACATGTCCATGATTCTATATTTGTGGTAGTGGATCGCTTTTCAAAAATGGCACACTTTATTCCGTGCCATAAGACCGATGATGCTTCACATGTAGCCAATTTGTTTTTCAGGGAAATAATTAGGCAGCACGGTGTACCAAGAACAATCGTCTCCGACCGCGACGTCAAATTCATGAGCTACTTCTGGAAGACTCTCATGGCCAAGCTCGGCATCAAGCTCCTCTTCTCGTCCGCCTCGCATCCTCAAACTGATGGACAAACCGAGGTCGTCAATCGAAGCCTTGGAACACTCCTCCGGGTGTTGATAAAGAAGAACCTTAAGGACTGGGAGGAATGTATTCCACACGCCGATTACTTCTAACCGCGTAAGCACTCCACCACCATGAGGAGCCCGTTCATGATCGTCTATGGTTTCGAGCCTCTCACCGCGCTCGATATCCTCCCACTTCCACTTCATGAACGTGCCAATATGGACATCGTCAAGCGTGCCCAAACAATGAAGAAACTCCATGAAGACACAAGAGCTACTATCGAGCAACAAGTCCTTCGCCAAGGCTAAACAAGAACAAGAAAGAGATAATCTTCGAAGAAGGAGACCTTGTGTGGATACACTTGAGTAAAGACCGCTTCCCCAAGGAACGCGATTCCAAACTCAAGCCAAGAGGTGATGGACCATTCAAGGTGCTAAAGAGGATCAACAACAACGCCTATATCATCGATATACCAACATCAAAGTATCTTGTGAGCTCGACATTAAATGTCAAGGACCTCTCACCCTACCATGGAGAAGATGAAGTTGAGAAAGTTGAGGAGTAGAGGACGACTCTTTCCCAAGGGGGAGTGATGCAGCCTCGGCCGCTACTACTACATCTACCCGCACGAGTCCCCCAAGTGGACCCATGACTCGCGCCCGAGCCAAACTCCTACAAGCTAAGGTGAACTCACTCCTCTCCTTGTGTGACTTCGATACACTCTTGGATGGCCTACTACTTCATACGCATACACTGTGCATCATCAGGTACGAAGAGAAGGACCCAAGGGACGGAGGAACAGGAGCGGAAGCAGCCAGCCGCTGCCAGACTCAACCGGTACTACCGGTTAAGACGACTGGTACTACCGGTACAAGCGGTACTACCGGACCCCGCTACCGGACGCTCCAGGAAGGACCACTCCACGCCCCAGACGCCAGCGGTACTACCGGAGCTACAACCGGTACTACCGGTCAGCGGTACTACCGCCCCCTCCTAAAGCTTCTGACGGAAGCTCGGGACCGCCAGGTACTATCTCAAACCAGATTATCAAGCCCCGGTACTACCGGTTGGACAAGCGGTACTACCGGTCCTGACTGAACCTGAACGCATCAGTTCGGCCCAACGCCCTGTACCCCTTTCTATATTTTCCTAATTCATTCCGAAACTACCCCTGTTTATGTGGCTAGACTATATATAGCCCCCACCCTCTATTGTAAACCCTAGACTTGGATAATAATAGATTAAGGAACCCCTTTGAGGAACTTACATCTATTGGTCTCATGCTCCTACCAAGGAGCACCGGATTATCCACCCCCCTCTTGGATCTTGCCTAGTCCGTTCAAGTTGTACAAGGCCTTGGGTTCTCGGTTTCTCGCCCCCAAGTCATCAAGATCTCACCAAGCACCTCGTCCCCCGTTGTTGGCGTGGAGAGCGAGCTTCACCCAACACCGATCCTAGAGATTATGTTGGATCGGTTGCCACCGGCGTGAGGGATAGGCGTGTATCGTGTTTTGCGTGCGTGTGTTCGTGGTTTTCATCCCCTTCCTCCCCCGACCGCCGCTTTCCCCTCGTTTCTCGTGGAATTCGTGAAAGATCGGGCCACCCCAAGGGGTTATCCCGTAACAGATTACTTTGCGATCGAATGAACCACTTACATACGATACCAATTTCCCTTTGTCTCACTATAGTTTACTTATCCGAGGTTTTGATCATCGGTATCTCTGCATACCTAGTTCAACCTCGTTACTGATAAGTACTCTTTTCTCGTTCCCGTGGTATGTGATCCCTTGTGATCCAGTCACATGCTTGCAAGCTAATTGGATTACATTCCACCGAGAGGGCCTAGAGTATATCTATCTGTCATATGGATGGACAAATCCCACTCTTGATCCATGTGCCTCAACCCATACTTTCCGAACACTCAATGCCACCCAGTTATGGTGTGGTGTTTGATGTCATCAAAGCATCCTTCCGGTGATGGTCATTAACATGATATCATGGTCGAAGGAATTAGGTTACTATGTATCAGAAAGCTTATAGCAAATGAACTATATTAAATGACTTGATCTTTATGCTACGCTTATCTATAGGAGTATGTCCATCACATCATTCTCCTAATGATATGACCCTGTTGTTAATAACATCTCTATGTTCATGATCCGGAAACCATGATCATATATTAACCGACAAGCTAGTTTAACAAGAGGCTTTACTAGGGACTCTTTTATGTTTACAAATCACACAAGTATTAATGTTTTCGGTTAATAGAATTATAGCATGGTATGTAAACATTTATCATAAGTTGAAGATATGATAATAACCACTTTATTATTGCCTCTTGGGCATATCTCCAACAGTCTCCCACTTGCACTAGAATCAATAATCTAGTTTCAAACCTTTGTGTATTCAACACCTATGGCTTTCTGGTGTCGTATGTACATGATTGCTAGTGGTCAACTGATCTCCGGATCTGACACTTCCAGGTCCGTGTGTAATTGCATGTCTTTGCGTTTCTACGCATCACTCATTCTTTAATGAGATGGCTTTGTACAAATTTTGTCCTTTGGTGTGACCTTTAGTTCCTTGGGGTTAAAACATGTTGATAATATTGCCGTACAATATATCTTCATAGTATTATCCCTGTTGTGAACTACACCTAGTTTGATAACAAACTACTTGACACAAATGCCCTCTTTTGCTGCTATAGTAGCAGTTATATACTTAGCCTTTTGTTGTAGTATCTGTCACAATGTCTTAACTTTGGAACTCATCCAAATTCATTATGGAATTCACATTCCATCATATTTTCCACCCTTAGTTTAGATTGAGATAAACTTAATTTGTACTTCGTGACAAAACTAGTATTAATGTAATTCATTTACAATGAACTAACCATCTATTTGTCACTTCTACAAAATAATATATTCTTAGTTCTTTTACAAGATCATAAGAATATCTTTACTATCGTCCAATAACCATCTTATGAATCATTCTGGTATATGCTCATAACATTTAGAGCATAGGACATATCTGGATTTGTACACATCACAACATGATTGATAAAATACTCTTTGTGATTTCATGCATCAAGTACCAATCTATACTTGAATCTTTGTTTCACTTACCAAGTGTCAATACACTTGAATATATCATCAATATTGAACTCATTCAATCCTTTCTGTGTGACAAGAACCTTTCTTGTAGTTTCTATATTGAACTCATTCAATATATCATCTATGTACTTTCGGCACAACCATATTAGCGTCTATTGATGCCAAATATTTGGGTTTTGCCTAAGTCTTTCATCAGAATGAAATTCTTAATATGTGTTAATAAAAGATATATCATTTCCAATCAACAATATGTCTTCCACATAATGTATTAGAAACATGTCTTGGCGCTCCCACTTAATTTCTTGCAAATGCAAGCATCTTCATCGTTTCTGACGAATTTAAACTCCTTTAACAGTTTCATCATAGTGAAGATTACAACTCCGCAATGCTTACTTCAACAATTGAAGTTTGCATATGCTTTTAGCATCCTTTGAATTAACAAAACCCTATGGACCGTGTTATGCACATGTCCTAGGTAACAATTCTATTAGAAGAACATGTTTTTCTTATTCAACTACCACATAACAAAATTATATGTAGTGGTTGCTACATTAATCCGTCTAGACTAAATATCTCTATGAGATCAAATCTTGTCATAGTCAACCTTTGAATATTGTTGTGAACTCTTTCCCAACATGTCGACTATTTCATAGATGTGAAACATCCATGTCTATTTCTTTATAGATCCAAACACAACTGTAAGGTCTTACACCTTTCTCGAGGGTCCTTCAAGTTCAAAACTTGATTTCTCGTGTATGGAACTATCACGGATTTTATGGCTTCAAGCCATTTTATGGAGTTAGGGCCCATCATCGCTTATTTGCATGTAGTCCGTTCATTATTGTCAAATAATGATTCAACCCTCAAATCTTGGTATTTGATTGTTTACTCGACCTACTTGGTTCAATAGAAACTTTGACCTCTGTAACCACAACCTTTGAGGCACGTGAGCCATGAGCATTGTTGCTGCCTCCGGAACACTTTTCGGTGTTGCGCAACTTTGCACACATAGCTAAGGTTCTTTTAACCTTATCAAAGTTCTATTGTCCTCCCACTTATCTTTTCACGAAAAATTCCTTCTCAAAGAAACTTGTCGTTCTAAGTGACAAACACTTTTGTCTCCGATGTTATGGAGGAATACTTAACAATTATTTGAAATAACATACAAAGACAGGTTCATCCGACTTTGGTTGCATAGCATACCAATGTTTAAGAAAGGACAAATTGGGTTTTATCCCAAACCATAACTTTATATGGTGTCATTTCAACGGATTATGATGGAGCTCTTTTCAGTGGAAAACGGTAGTCTCTAAAGCTTTTAATCTTTAAAATATAATGGCAGTTTTATGAATTACACCTTTGATCTTACCATGTCAAACAAGGTTTAATTACATATCTCGAACGCTCCATATTCTTATGGTGTTTCGGGAAATGCAAATCCACGGAACGATTCCTTAAATCTTAGGTATTATGCTAAACTTATAACTCAAATATCTTCCTTTATGATCTTATCATAAACTATTTATATTCTTGTTACAATGATTTTGCACTTCATCTTGAAAGTCTTTGAACTTTTCAAATGTTTCATACTTCATCCTTATTAAGTAAATATTCATATATTCACTCAAATTTTCAGAGAAAGCATATGAAGTTGAAATCCATCGCTCTTGACTACACATAATGGACTTCATACAACAATATGTGCAAGTTCCAATAAGCCAGTTATTCGTTCCCTTTTGGCCTATGAAAGAAGTTTTAATTATCTCTAGGAAAGTTTCACAAGCGTCATTTGATCAAAATCAAAAAGACTCCAAAATTCCATCCACATGGAGTTTCTTCATGTTTTCTTTCCAATATAATTTAAACGGCGATGTCACTTCCTAAGTGATCTTTCAATCAATTTGTCTTTCGACATTTTTAGCACTAGTTTTATGGATGTGATTTCTCCAACGAGATTTGTGAATCATCCATCTTTTATGGATTACATCAATTATTTGAACAACCCTTTTGTTCTCATAATACCTGATAAAACAAATCTTGAAGGCAAGCTTTGATGTTTAACGAGTAACACAATAACCCTTTATTTGTTCTCGATGAACATCATCACATATTATTATGCTAGTTACTTAGGCCATTGTAGTTCATGAATTATGTTGTTTCGTATGACGATTCATACCAACAAATTCAGTATCCAATACTTAAGAACCACATTATTTAACAAGCAAAGAATACAGCCATAACGCGTATATCCTCTATATACCTAAGCTGAACAATTGTAGTCTTTTCTTTTCTGCCATTTATTTATGAGATTCTCTTTCAGTATTTCTTTTTCTGTTTGAAAGAATCTATCAACATCAATAGTGGAGCCATATACATGACACATAGTCCAAAGCATGTATAGTTAAATACCAATGTCTTTGGACTTGCACTTTGAAGTAGATCACCATCATCAAATGTTTGGTGTTCTTTCAAATTCCTTTCTTTAGTAATATCTTGGTGTAGTAAACATTTTACCTACGTCAGATATTCACCCTTATCATGGAATTATCCATGATCAAGCTACTTTTAGCTTATAACGGTGAATCGCGAGTATAATGTTGCTCTCCAAAACCTTTTGGAGGATTAGGACAACTAGTGTCTCCAACCTTTTGTAAATTCTCGTCAAATATGAGGACATTAACTTTGTCATATTATACTCTATCATGTTGTAACCAAAACATCATTTCAGATATCGCAATATCTTCCATACATGATGGTTTCTGAAACAACTCTTTCAACTCCTGGATTACCTTGATATTGAAACTATCTTTCGAATATCAAGAATCATGGAGATAAACATGATACTTATATACTAACACTAGAATTGTTACTCTTGATTTAATACCAACTATTAAACTTCACTGAGTAATCGAAACTTACTGAAAGTTTGCAATGGGACTTTTAAACTTTAGATTAACACTTCAAAACAATAAGATACCAGTTCGTAAAGTAACTAACCAGAATTCTATAGTTATATCATCTCAATTAAAACTAAGCGCAAGGTGGTAAACGGATGCCAATGACCACAACAACTATGCAAATTCACTTTGATTTAATTTATGATAAATAGTGTTCAACTTTTAATCATATTGTTGTTGAACTCCCACTCAAAACAATATCCCTCCATTGTTTTAGTGATCACACGAACCAAATCCACCACATCAAAACCGATCATCACGAGAGTTGATGTAGCTTCAATGGCGAACAATCAATCATGTTCATCATATCTACTATATGACTCATGCTTTACCTTTCGGTGATCCGTGTTCCGAGACCATGTATGTACATGCTAGGCTCGTCAAGATCAAACCTTAGCTTCCGCATGAGCAAATCTGGCTTGCTCACATTGTATACACTCGCAGAATCTAACACACCCGATCATCACGTGATGCTTCGAAACAACGAGCTTTAGAAACGGTGCTTACTAAGGATGAACACTTTAAAACTTGAAATTGTGTGCTTGAGGGATCATCTTATAATGCTACCGTCGTGAACTAAGAAATACAAGATGCATAAAAGGATTAACATCACATGCAATTCATAATATGTGATATGATATGGCCTTTATCCTTGTGCTTCCGATCTCCATCTTCAAGCACGAACATGATCTCCATCATCACCGGTATGGCGTCAAGGTCAATGGTGCTGCTTCATGGTTGTCATCCACCAGCATCAACTATTACAACTACTTTGAATAATAGACATGCGGGTCTTAACGGAATTTAAAAGACAACCATATGGCTCCTGTCGGTTGCCAACTTACAATAAGGAACATTGCATACATCACATATAATGACAATCATGGCCATATCACATCACATCACACCCCTGCAAAACAAAGTTAGACGCCTCTAATTTTCTTTGCATATTTTACGTGGTTTGGGGCTTTCAATAAGTGTCGTTCTAACTTACGAACAAGAACCACAACGTTGATGCTTGAACTATCAAGTGCTCGTTGTAAATTGAATCTTTACTATGATGGGAGAGACAGACACCCGCAAAGCCACTTATGCAATACAAGTTGCATGTTGAGCGTGGAGCAAGTCTCATGAACGATGTCATGTAAGGTTAGCCCGGGCCGCTTCATCCCACCATACCACAAGATGCAAAGTACACAAGAAGCAATTGACAATAAAAGCACCACCGTCCACAATGACCATTGTGTTCTACTCGTGCAACAGATCTACATATAGACACGGCTCTGATACCACTGTAGGGGTTCGTAGCATGGAAAACAAAAAAAAATTACCGCATGAACACACAATCAAGATATAATCTATGATCAAGCCAAGATCTATCTATTAGATTGTAGCAACGAGTCGATAGAATACTAACCCTCGAAGATCCAAAGCGGTTAACGAGAGCAGATTCTCGTGGGTGATGTAGTCATACACTTCCGATCTCAAGATCGCGTAGACGATCCTTCCGGCGCTGCGTTCCGGCAGCGCTTCCACAGTCGGTCACACGTTCGGTACTCGATGAAGACCTTCCTCTCCCTTGTTCCAGCAGGCAGCGGAGGTTGTAGCACTCTCCTCGTGATTCCGGCAGCACGACGGCGTGGTGTCAGAAGTAGAGGGGAGATCCCGCAGGGCTTCGGCTTAAGTCGGAGGGAGTATGGTGGAATATGAGAGAGGGCCTTGGCGATCTAGGGTTTAGAACCACCAAGGTGAGAGGTGTGGCCGGCGGCTAGGGTTTGGGATACCCCAACTCGGTGACTTGGGAGAAGATCCCTAGGTGGTGGTGGCGGCAACACTTGGTGGTGGTGGCGCCTTAGGCTAGGGTTTGGAGGTGTGTTGGGTGTGAGGGAGAGGGGCAGCCCTGCCCCTCCTTATATAGGTGGGAGGGTGCAGCTTGGGAGGAGGGAGTCCTCCCCCAAGTCGGCCTCCTTGGCCGGCGGGTGGAGGGAGGAGTCTTCCTCCCCAAGTAGATTTCCTACTCTCCCTCCACCAAGCAAACTTGTCGTTTGACTTTTTCAAATTGGCGTTTGACTTTCAAACTAGGATTTGATTTCTCCCTTTATTTTGCCCAGCCAAGTGACCTAGTACATTATGCAACCATTCCATATTGTTATGACACATTCATGTACCCTTCCCCTCCGGAGTGTCGGACCTTCCGGACCCTTCTAGAACATTCCTGGTGAAAACACCGGAATCATTCCCCAACTCCGAAACATGACTTTCCTTATATGAATCTTATTCTACGGACCATTCTGGATCTCCTTGTGATATGCCGGATCCCATCCGAGACTCCGAACAACATTCGGTCTCTTACTCATCATTCCATAACTACTCAACAACATCGAATCCTTAAGTGTGTCTCCCTACGGTTCATGAATTATGCGGACATGATCGAGACACTTCTCCGATCAATAACCAATAGAGGAATCTAGAAATTCATATGGCTCCCACATATTTTTACGATTACTTTGCGATCGAATGAACCACTTACATACGATACCAATTTCCCTTTGTCTCACGATAGTTTACTTATCCGAGGTTTTGATCGTCGGTATCTCTGCATACCTAGTTCAACCTCGTTACTGATAAGTACTCTTTTGTTGTTCCCGTGGTATGTGATCCCTTGTGATCCAGTCACATGCTTGCAAGCTAATTGGATGAAATTCCACCGAGAGGGCCCAGAGTATATCTATCTGTCATATGGATGGACAAATCCCACTCTTGATCCATGTGCCTCAACCCATACTTTCCGAACACTCAATGCCACCTTTATAGCCACCCAGTTACGGTGTGGTGTTTGATGTCATCAAAGCATCCTTCCGGTGATGGTCATTAACATGATCTCATGGTCGAAGGAATTAGGTTACTATGTATCAGAAAGCTTATAGCAAATGAACTATATTAAATGACTTGATCTTTATGCTACGCTTATCTATAGGAGTATGTCCATCACATCATTCTCCTAATGATATGACCCTGTTGGTAATAACATCTCTATGTTCATGATCAGGAAACCATGATCATATATTAACCAACAAGCTAGTTTAACAAGAGGCTTTACTAGGGACTCTTTTATGTTTACAAATCACACAAGTATTAATGTTTCCGGTTAATACAATTATAGCATGGTATGTAAACATTTATCATAAGTATGAAGATATGATAATAACCACTTTATTATTGCCTCTTGGGCATATCTCTAATAGTTGAGATACATAAAATCATGTTTCCCTCTCTCATAATAACTTTCAGTGGCATCATGAATAAAATTAATAATATAACTATCACATAAAACATTCTTATCATGAGCCACATGCATATAATAATTATTACTCTCCACATAAGCATAGTCATTCTTATTAATTGTAGTGGGAGAAAATTCAACAAAATAGCTATCATTATTATTCTCATCACCATAATCATCAAATATAGGAGGCATATTGTAATCATAGTTAATTTTTCCCCAATAGTAGGTGGACTGAAAATATCACAATCATCATTGCAATCATCATATATTGGAGGTATAGTATCATCATAACAAATAGAATAGTTATCTTCCAAAGTGCGTTCATTTGTAAACATATCATTATTGGAAGGGACATGGATAGTACTAATAGTACAACAATTATTAATATCATCATTTTCAGAATGGATACCCAAGAAATTTTCAATATCAAGTAGTGTGCTTTTCCCAATCATGATCACTACTATAGGTAACAGGCATAGAAACATCATCGAGTTCAGACTCATCAGCAAAAACTATAATAGGAGCAATATGCTTAGGGGAAAATACCATTTGCTCTCTCATTTTACTCCTCCTCTTCTTATTCTTCTTCCCCTCTTTAGGAGCGAGAGGCTTGAAAGGAAGCTTCTCCACATACCCTGGTTTATTGTTAGAGACAATAGAAGAAACATTGGAGGATTCCTCATTTCCATTAATAAGAACAAAACAAATATTAGTCCTATCATATTTTGGTAATATCTCATATTTTATAATATTTTGTATGTAAGTATTTACGTGGAAATTATCAACACAGTACAGATGACAACCATGCAGGACGCTATTCATATCAATAGCACTCATATCTACCAAAGAAGTTTTCTTGATAACTCTTCACACCCCAAAAACAATGTAAGTTCATCATGCTGATTAAGAGTGATCATGTTATCACAATACAAACTTGTTGTAATCATTGGATTAGAAAGGCTATTATCATAGCCTGAGCATTGAAAATTGAAATGACCCACTTTATAGCAAAGTTCACAAATAAAAGGATAGAGGGCACAAACTTTTTTACCAAGATTATTTAGAGCCATATACCATGTTCTAGTTTTTTTCATTCCTGTGGTGGATACAATATTCTTCTTTGATTTGATTCTTTTCACAAGGTCTAAGTACTCCACAAAAATTAACATGCTTATAAGAAATAGTACTTTTAGAGGTTTGAGCATGTTTATTGCAATCATTAATAACAATTTCATTTTCCATGCAAGTGTCTTTAAAAGGTTCATGATACATGTCCCATTTTTCTTTAGGATCATTAATATGGGAAGCAAAGGATCTACAATAATTAACAATAATTTGAGGATCAAGACCATATTTAGCACTAAGCTCTTGAAAATCACCAGTTTCAGCGAACGACTTAATGCAATCATACTCATAGTTTATATCTATTCTTTTACCTTTGTCGTTATCCCAATCTTCGGTATTGATTTAAATTGTTTCAAGAAGATCACATTTAGCTTTGACCTCCTTACTTGTGAAGGGTCCCCCTAAACAGGTATCTAGATAGTCCTGAAAGCCTTGCATAAAAATTATCAATAACAATATTACTGGGGAGCTCATGAATGGGACATTTGAGAATTATTGACTTCAATATCCCCCATGCTCGGGCAATAATTTCTCCATAATGAGGAGGATAAAATTTAGAGTAAAAGAGAGATTCAATTTCCGTCCACTCCGAATGATGTGGATCATATATTAGCTCATACCACTCCCTTGCTTTGTCTTTAAGTGATAAAGAGAATAGCTTCCTCTTAACTTGGTCCATTGAAATACCTGCACACTTGAACAACTCGCATAATTCATGTATAAAGAATAAATGATCACTAGGATGGACAGTTGATGGCTATCTACGCACAACCTGTTGGGAACCCCAAGAGCAAGGCGTGAAGCAGCAAGCAGCAAGTTTTCCCTGAGTTGAGACCGAGGTTATCGAACCAGAAGGAGGAAGGAAACGTCACACAGGTGTTGCAAGCAACACGGAGACCTGCACATCACAAACTCAAGACTTTTCCCCAACGAACAGTGAGGTTGTCAATCTCACCAGTTTGATGTAACAAAGGATTAAACATATGGTGTGGAAGGTAATGGTTTGCAGCAAGTAAACAAGTAACAATGGAAGATGTATCAATGGTAAAGATTGGACCGGGGTCCATAGTTCACTAGA
This sequence comes from Avena longiglumis, assembly GCA_030063025.1. Classification (NCBI taxonomy): domain Eukaryota; kingdom Viridiplantae; phylum Streptophyta; class Magnoliopsida; order Poales; family Poaceae; genus Avena; species Avena longiglumis. Next base: position 517,761,900 of record CP125974.1, on the reverse strand, counting down.
GGTGCTCTCCTTAGATAAACAACATGGCATGAAGGGTAAACAAATTACAGCGAGGCAATTGACAGAAATTGAGCAAGGCATAACAATGCAATTACTAGTCAAAAAGATCCTATGATATTCGATTGGGCAATACAACAATATACATGCAACTACTTGGCCAAAATAGCTACTAACAACGGAGAGCATGCAAGATCACAAACAACACGGACATGATAGAATCATAAAGACAAAACCATTAATCAAACCAACATAATAATCTCAATAACCATCGGATCCCCGCAAACACAACATGCATGATTACAAATAGATTAGATCTTGATCATGAACGGAGTTCACAAGATATATACATGAAAGCACAAAGGAGGAGATACAACCATCTAGCTACTACATGGACCCATAGTCCAAGGTGGAACTACTCACGCATCATACCGGAGAGAAGGCCTCCGGGATGATCTCCCCTCCGGCAGGGTGCCGGGAAGAATTTCACATCCCCCCGATCTAGGGACGATGGTGGCGGCGGCTACAGACGGTTTCGTGGATATTTGATCGGGTGCTTAGGGTTTCTGCATCGGGGGCTTCTTATAGGCGAAGGGGGAGACCGAGGAGGCGTCCAGGGCCACCAAACCCTATCCAAGCATGGGGCTGGGCCCACCCGCGCCTGGGGTGGGTTTGGCCCCCCTGGCTGGCCCCTCCGGCTCTCCTCTGGACTTCTTGTTCCCCACAGAAAGTAATTGACTTTGACGTTTGTCCCGTCCAATTCCGAGAATATTTCTATACTAACTTTTCTGAAACCAAAAACAGTAGAAAACATGCATCTGGCACTGTTGCAACTTGTTAATAGGTTAGTACGAGAAAACATGTAAAAAACACCTCAAAGTGTAGACAAGTAAAGCAAAGTAGATACTAAACAAGCATGGAGCATCAAAAATTATAGATACGTTTCCAACGTATCAACAGTTCTATCTCCAAAATAGCAGTTATTCATAACACGTTCAACAATTTCCATAGGTATTTTAAAAGGGACTGAAAGAGCATTTGCTATCCCTAGTGATTTTGGTGTTTGATAACAACACACATATCGGACTAATGTTTTGCTAAGTGTGTCGCAGGTATATTAAAAAGGTTTGCAAACATTCAGAAACTGTCTGCCTGGCGCGGTACCACCGCTTTTTGCTACCGGACCAGACAGAAGCAAATGACTAACTCTCAAAAATTCTCTGTCGTGCCAGGTACTAAAAAGCGGAAATACTGCATTTTAGTACCTAGCGCGACAGAAGCTTTTTTACAGCTTGTCAAAAGCTTCTGCCTGCTCCGGTACTAAAATGCGGTACTACCGCATTTTAGTACTGCTCGGGACAAAGGCTTTTACTACCTGGCGTGACAGAGACTTTTTGTATGTTACAAAAAGCTTCTGTCTGTGTCGGTAACAAAATGCGGTAGTACCGCATTTTACTACCTGGCGTGAACGAGACTTTTATGCGTTGCAAAAGATTACATGCCGGTAGCAAAATGCGAGTACCGCATTTCACTCTGGCGTGTAGAGTTTTGCACGTTGCAAAAGCTTACATGCTGCCGGTAGCAAAATCTTGATAATCTGGCGTTTTCTACCCGGCGTGATGAGAGTTTTTCATATGGAAATGTGTTGTTCTCCAGTCCGGTAGTACCGGTTGCCTCAAGCGGTACTACGCTTCCCAGATAACAACAATGAGTACCGTGAGGCAGGACTTGATGCTGTTTGAAAAGGGTGGTCCGGTACCAGGTCCGGTAGTACCGGAGTTCTCCGATAGTACCGCTTGAACTTCCGGTACTACCGCTGCAGTAAATGCATCAACGGTCAGATTTTGTGGAGGGGTATAAATACCCCTCCACCTACCTTGGGACAAAGTGCTCAGCTCATTAAAGTCATTGCCCACCATTGGAGTCCATTGGAGCCACTCAAATTCTCAAGATCTCCTCATCCAACCACCCAAAGTCCTTGATATTTGGGGAATCGAAGGAGGAGGCCCCGATCTACTACTTCACCAAAATAGATCTTCATTTCCCCCTCATTTCATTGAGGGCCCCTTTGCTCTAGTGTTTTGTTGGAAACCCTAGCTCTTGTTTTTGTTCTTACAAGCTTGTCTTTGATTGCTTTGACAGCTTGCTTGTATTTGGGAGCCTCCGATTAAGTTGTGGATGTGTGCCCCAAACTTGTAATCTGTGGCTTCCACCTTGAAGGTTGCCGATATAGTGGAAGGTGAATCGATCCCGTTGGGGTGAGATTCATCGGAGAACAAGGGAGGCCTCTCGTGGCGTTGGTGGTTTGAAACCACCCCCTCTCCAAACGTAGACGTACTTCCCCTCAAAAGGAAGGAGCTACGGGAAACAAATTCTTGTGTCTCCGCGTCCACTTTTCGGTTACCTCTATCCTTTACCGCACCTTACTTACTTGTTACTACTTTGTGTTGTGGTAGATCTTGCATATTTGTCATATAGGTAAATTCACCATAGTTGCATTATCTAGAGAATTTACCTTATTGTCAAACCTTAATTTGAAAAAGAAGAAAATTTGAAGTAGCACCTATTCACCCCCCCTCTAGGTGCCCATACGATCCCTTCAATTGGTATCAGAGCCTCGGCTCTTTATTCGGGCTTTACCGCCTAAGAGAATATGGGTAGCCAAGAAGGGGATGGTGGTAGTGAGTCAACCCCGGTGACCATGGAAGATCTCAGAAACTTGGAAACAAGATTGAGCTCTTCCTTGGTCAACGAAGTCAAGAAGATGCTTGAGCAACTTCTTAAATACAAAGATGGCTCATCACCCCCATCTCCTCAAGAGGAACTACCATCCGTACCTAAAGGGAATACTCCTGTATCCCCCGAAGGTGTGGTGGTAGGGGATAAACTAGACAATGCTAATTCCTCCACACGACTTGATGGGGGGAAGGGCGAGCACCGTGATTCTTGGTACTCTCCTGATCCTCCCATCCCTCACCCTCATGTGTACAATAGAGGTGACCCACCTAAGCTAGAAGAGTTTGCTACTTTTGCTCAATGGCAATCACTAATGAGAACTCATATGCGTAGCTCTTGCATTGAACTATGGAACATCATCGAGTATGGACTCTTTATTGGGGATCCAAACAACTTGACAAGAAGAGAGGTTGTCAATAGTCAACTCAATGCCACTACTTTGCATATGATTCAACAAGGATTGGGAACAAAGGATTATCCACACATTGAGCACTTTAGCATTGCCAAGGAAGCTTGGGATGCTCTCACTGTGTTGTTTGTTGGAAATGAGAGTATGAGGAGGAACAGATATGATGCTCTAAGCAATGAAGCCGAAGGTTTCTACATGAAAGAAGGTGAAGATCATGAAGACATGTATCGAAGGCTCAAGACCACCGCATTTAGAAATGTGGGTGCCTCACATGTGGATGATGCATGGATAAAAAGGAAATATGTGAGTGCACTCATGACTTTTGAGCCCACCGACTTGAATAGCTTACAAGTAAGACACAACTACCATCTCATGACCTCAAATGAAGTTATGCAAGAGATGACCGCTTTCAAGGTCGCCGCCAAGAATGCCAAAGATGCCCGTGCTCGTGCCCTCGGTATGAGCAATGTGGTCAATGTTGCTTTAAAGGCCAAAGTTGTGGACTTTGAAGATGAAGATGATAGTGATGAAGGCCTCTCCTTGGACCATCCCGATGATGTCAAGATTTCTCATAGTCAATATATGGCTTTCTATGCAAAGAACTTTTGGAAGAATCCCTCCAAGGCCAAGATGGAAATGCAACGAAGAAGCAATCCAAATGGGAAAAGAGAGAATGCCACTAGGTTGAGAACTTGCTTCAATTGTGGTGACCGCTACCACTTTGTGGCAAGCTGCCCCTATGAGAAGAGAGAAGATAATGGTGGGAAGCTCGTGTTGAAGAAGACTCTCAAGGAACCCTACAAGAAACCTTTCATCAAAAAGAATCCCATCAACACGAAATCGGGAGAAATTGTCTTGATCACTCATGAAGAATACTCCTCCGATAATGAAGATGGTGAAGATGAGGAAGAAGAAGAAACCTCACATGGTATAGCTGCTCTAGCTACCACCTCTACTCCGACACTCTCACTCTTCGACTCTCCAAATGAGAACTCTTCCTCCAAGAACGTCACTTGCCTTATGGCAAGAGGAACGGAGGTATCCTCATCATCCCACTCTACTCAATTAGATAATGATGAAATTGATGATGAAATGTATCTTGATGTTAAAAAGGAATTAATTGCCTTTGATGAGTTCATGACTAACCTAGAAGGCGATGCTAAACTACATTTTGGGAACATCTTAGATCAACTCTCCCACACTCAAGAGCTTCTAGATGTTAGATGTAAACTTGGGCATGAACATATGATTGAACTAGAGGCTTTAAGCAATGCTCTAGAAGAAGAACAAGAGACTAGGTTGTCCCTTGAGTCAAAACTTGAAGGGCTTGATGAGGCCAATGACATCATTGTTAACAAACTCATCAAAGAGCGTGATCATGCTATTGCTAAATACAAAAAAGCTTGCCGAGGACTTTAGCTTGCTTAATAAGGCCCACAAAGCCTTGGAGAGTGAACTCTTGTCTCTCACAAAGTCCCATGAAACGCTTCAAACTCAATTGGCCAATATTCCTTCACCTAGTAACTTCATTCCATCAAGTAGCACAACTATCCTTGAAGAGAATGCTAGGTTGAAGGGGGAGCTTGCGAAGGCTACATTTCCACAAGGCAACAAGTCTATTGACGATCTTTTGAGCAAGCAAAGGCGTAGTTGTGATAAAGGGGGCATTGGCTTTGTCTCCAAAACAAAGAATAAGAACAACAAGAAGAAGAAGGACAAGCCCGCACAAGAGACCAACAAGACCATTATGGAAAGTAAGACCACAAATGGCAAAACTATGTCTCATGATGATTTTGCGGGAAGTGCTAACCCTCACTATGTTCTAATGCGTGATTACTATGGTGATGTGTATGCACAATATGTTGGTCCTTATGATGCTTATATTGCTTGGTATATTTGGGTTCCCAAGACCCTTGTTGCTAACAAAAGAGGACCCATTGAAAAATGGGTACCTAAAAACTAGCTTGATCTTTTGTAGACTTATGCTTCCGGAGGGTCAAAATGGGTGATTGATAGTGGTTGCACAAGTCATATGACCGGAAGATCGTCTATTGTCAAGTACTTGGTGTCAAATTAAGATCAAATCACCGTCACATATGCCGACAAGTCAAAATCTACGGTAATGGGTTTCGGCAAGGTAGTGGTGGCTCACGACATTACACTCGTGAACGTCATGCTTGTTGAAACCCTTGGATACAATTTACTTTCTGTCCGTGCTCTTGGAAAGATGGGATTTGCCGTCTTTATTGATAATGATATTGTGGTCCTCATGTGGAGCAAGTCTCTCAAGGTCGCTTTCGTTGGGTACGTCGAAAATGACTTGTATGTGGTGGACTTTTCGGGGAAAGCCGCTGCAGGTCCGATGTGCTTATACGGAAAGGACGATGTGGGTTGGCTATGGCACCGCCGACTAGCCCATGTCAATATGAGAACTTTGCAAAGTCTCCATAAAGAGGGTCATATTGTTGGACTAAAAGAAAATGTTTCCTTTGCCAAAGATCGTGTTTGCAGGGCATGTGTTCTAGGGAAGATGCATGATGCTCCTCATAAGCCCACGAACCAAATAAAGTATAACAACATCTTGGAACTCCTTCATGTGGACCTATTTGGTCCTCCATCTCATGCAAGTCTTGGTGGGAAGAAATATTGTTTGGTGATTGTTGACGACTTTTCAAGATACTCTTGGGTTTATTTCTTCAAGTTGAAGAGTGAAACTCAAAGGACTTTTATCGACTTCATCAACTTGGTTCAACGACAACACAATGTTCCCGTGTTGATTATAAGAAGTGACAACGGCACCGAGTTCAAGAACTACACATTGAATGATTTTCTTAGTGATGAGGGGATTAAACATCAATATTCCGTTGCATACACCCCTCAACAAAATGGTGTGGCCGAAAGGAAGAACCAGACTCTTATTGAGATGGCTAGGACCATGTTGGCGGAGTTTAAATCTCCATACAACTTCTGGGCCAAAGCCGTCTCCACCGCTTGCCATGCTTCAAACTGGCTCTACCTCCGCAAGAAAATCAACAAGACTCCATATGAGATACTTACCGGTAACAAGCCCAACATATCTTATTTCCGGGTGTTCGGTTGTAAGTGTTTCTATCTCATCAAAGGTGTTCGTTTGTCTAAATTCGAATCTAAAGCATTAGAGGGTATTTTTGTTGGCTATGGTCTCGAATCTCACACTTATATAATCTATGACAAGCTCTCCGGAGCCGTCATAGAATCTTGTAGTGTGACCTTCGAAGAATATGATGGTCCCCAAGGGGGGCGTGTTGATGCTTGTGATGCAGATGATGAAATGCCTCAGGATGCCATAGGAAGAATGGGTGTAGGTTATATCCGCCCCATTGAGGAACCCCTTAGGGCGGATCGAGAAGAACTATGCTCCACTCAAGTGGAGCCCTCATATTCACAACCTCAACATGCTCCATCTACCGAGGAGGACATTGACTCAAGCCAAAGACAAAATGTGGACCCTCAACATAGTGATCAATGTGTGAACTCTAGTCAAAGGGTGCCTGGTCCATTCGATGGGTTGTCAAGTGGTGCCAAGTCAATTTGTCAAGGAAGATCCATCCAAACTGTTTTGAGACGGGCTCAAATTGATGCTAGAAGAGCACTTGATCAAGACCAAGGTCAACCTTTTCCTCCCAATATAGAGGATGAATCTAATGATGATGAAGGTCAAGTTGATGGTCAAGACGAGGATCAAAATGATGTAGAGGGTCCTCCAAGAAACAATGAGGAGACCCACGCTCGTCGCGAAGCTATAAAGGAAAGAATGTTGGAAATAAGAGACCACACCCTCCAAAATGTTGTTGGAGATATAAGGAAAGGAATTTCCACACGAGCACAATTGAAGAGGTTCAGTGAACATCAAGCTCACATTTCCATGATTGAACCAAAGAAAGTGTGGGAAGCTCTTGAAGATTCGGATTGGTTAGAAGCTATGCACAAAGAGCTCAACAACTTTGAGAGAAACAAAGTGTGGAAGTTAGTTGAGAAGCCAAAAGATTGCCGCAATGTTATTGGAACAAAGTGGATATTCAAGAACAAGCAATATGAGCATGGGATTATAGTAAGGAACAAGGCTAGATTGGTTGCACAAGGTTATTCCCAAATTGAAGGCATTGATTATGGAGAGACTTATGCACCCGTGGCTCGCCTTGAGTCCATCCCTTTTAATGATGAATTCTCAAAGCTTATTACTAGTAGGTTCCGGATGTCCTTGATGGGGGAGTTGAAAGTATTCCTTGGCTTTGAGATCAAGCAAGTTAGAGGAGGAACATTCTTTAATCAAGCCAAGTATACTCAAGATATGCTCAAGAGATTCAAAATGCAAGATTTGAATGGAGCCCCAACTCCCATGGCAACAAAGACTCATCTAGAACAAAATCCAAATGGTAAAGATGTGGATCAAAAGGTATACCGGTCTATGATTGGTTCTTTGCTTTACCTTTGTGCATCTAGACCCGATATTGTGTTGAGTGTAGGTGTGTGTGCAAGATATCAAGCGGCTCCTAAGGAAAGCCATTTAATGGCGGTCAAGAGAATCTTTCGATATTTAGTTCATACCCCATTTTATGGTCTTTGGTACCCTCAAGGCTCAACATTCGCTCTTTGTGGATACACGGACTCGGATTGGGCGGGAGATAAGGATGATAGAAAATCAACTTCCGGGGCTTGCCAATTCCTTGGTAGGTCCTTGGTATGTTGGTCTTCTAAGAAGCAAAATTGTATATCTCTCCGAGTATGTTGCTGCTGCTAGTGCTTGCACCCAATTGCTATCGATGAGGCAAACTTTAAAGGAATATGGTGTTCATTGTGACAAAGTGCCTCTTCTATGTGACAATCAAAGTGCCATCAAGATTGCATACAAACCGGTGGATCACACAAGGACAAAACATATTGAGATTCGACATCACTTTATTAGAAATCATGTTGCTAGAGGTGATATTGATCTATCCTATGTATCAACCAAAGATCAACTTGTCGATATCTTCACGAAGCCACTTGATGAAGCAAGGTTTTGCTACTTGAGGAATGAACTAAATGTCGTAGATTCTAGGAGTTTGACTTGATTATCTTGCACTCTCACCTAATACTCGACCCATGTTTGGTTTAGGTGTAGGCATGGACATAGGGGGAGTGCGGTCCTAATTGATTGGACTATCCCTCCCCCCATTATGCGCAAATTAAACAAAAATCAATCCTCTTAATATCATTTTGTGATATGTGAGCTCAATGATGAGTTTCGGTAATGGACCCAAGATACATCTCCGTGGTTCCAAGCCGAGTATACTCAAATATGGTGGCCTAGGCCACCGCCCCCTCTCAATCGAGAGGTTGAAGTGCTTACTCGTGTTTGTCACCTAGTTGAATTGGTTCTTACTCATGTTTGTCATCCTCTTGTTGGTGTTGATTCTTTTGGTCATGCACTCAAGTTTGGATCTCCATATGTTTTTAGTGTTTTTCCTTGAGTGCATTGGCCCTTATCCGCGTGTCTCTCTAAACCCAGGCCACTCTTATCCAACAAAACCCATCTTCTCTGCACAAGAACCTTCCTTTTTTCTGTATCTTGGCTCTCTGTCATGATGGTAACAGTACTACCGCCTCTCATATGCGGTACTACCTAACGCATTACTCGAGTTACATGCAGATACCGCCTCGGGTGTGTTTCTGTGTTCCTGAAAACTTCCCAGAGCGGTATTACTGTACTACAGAGATCGGCTCGGCAGATTACCGCCTGTGGACCGTACTACCGCTCAAGGCTTCGGTTAAGACTGGAGACGGGGGAGAGGCACCCCTCAGTGCCTCATTCATCCCTTGTCTCCACTCCTCACCAGCGCCACCACCAGAGCAAGACTACACCGGAGGAAGCCCGTTCGTCCCTCCCTCTCCCGGATCCACACCCGATTCGGCCTCCCTGTGGGCTCCTCTCTCTTCCCCACCGTCATGGACACCGGTACCATCGCCCTCCTTATCTTCTTACTTGTTTTCTCCATTGAATCTAGGGTACCTTCGATTCTTGGTTAAAACTTGCATTCTTGAGGTTGTATCGTGTGCTATTTACCAGATCTATCACTTGGCCCGATGGGAATCGTGTTTTGACAACAAATTTGTTGCCCATACTCGGATCTTAGTTCAGATCTGCACTGTAGTCATGGTACTGGAATCTTTTCCCAGATACTACCGCTTGTACTATCACAGGCCAGTACTACCGCCCAAGATCGGCAGCAAATTTTTTTAAAACACTCAACCCCATCCTCTGTTTGTCCCAGGTTCTTATGCCCTTACCCCTATGCTATCTCCTCGTTCTTTCACAGGTGCAGGGAGTTCCCAGGGATCGCGCAAGCGCTCCAAAGCTCACTATGAGATTGAGGACTATGAGTCAGAATCTGAGACCGAGTCTGAAGAGGAGGTCATGCCTCAACCCAGTGCCCGTCTGAAACTGCCAACAACTCGTGGTCGTGGGGGTAAGGGGGTCAAGCAAAGTGCTGGTCGTGGTAAAACTCCTCCACCTCCTCCTCCCCCTGGTCCTCGCAAGAGTCAAAGTTTCGGGCCATCAGGGCCAAAGCTGTTGTGTGATATCTTTGAGTCAGAATTTCATGCTCTGCGGGTGGTCAGTCCGTATGGGGCGGCTCGCTCTTATGCTCGAGAAAACATCCTCTTCTACACGGACTTTCAGGAGCGGGTGTTCCATGAGATTCTCATGAAAGATGATAAAATTGTGGTTCCTCAAAAATGGATCGAGATGAATCATGTGAGGAAGAATCTGAACTACTTTGGTGTGGCCCTTGACATGTGCACCAACATGGGCTTGCTTCCTATTATGGAGTTCAAATGCAACTATGATCCAATGCTCATTGCTCAGTTCTATGCAACCGTTCACTTTGCCAAGAATGATACTAGGACTCTCACTTGGATGACCGAGGGTGTTATCAAGGATGCAACGTTGGCTGAGTTTGCGGCTATCCTCGGGTACGAAGACCGTGGCAAGGATGTTCCCGTTGGGTTTCGGTGCCATGCCAATTACCATCCCATGAAGAAAGATAGGCTTGCCCCACTGTACATCCGGGGGCGCGGCATCCCTGGTAAGATCAAAGGGCTCCTTCCTACTTATGACATCTTGCACCGCATCTATCGCGAGACCATCGCCCCTCGTGCTGGGAATGTTGATGAGATTCATGCTTACATGGTGGATATTATGATGGCCACCTATCACCACCGTGACTCTGGCCTCCCTATGGATGTGATAGATGTTATCTGGAATGAGATGGTCTGCGCCACTTTTCAGCGGAGGGTGCCTCCTTTTGCTCCCTACATCATGGCTCTCATCATTAGAAAATGCCCTAAAATTGCCCGTGACTTGCCTCATCTTCGTCTTGCCACTCACCCCCACAAGAATCTGCTGATCAAGACCCATCCCAAACCCCGCAATGCGGATGGTCAGATTGTTGATGAGGATGGGAACCCGGTTGAGGACTCAGGTGATGCACCACAGGTCTTTGCTTTTGTGGTCTCTCGTCACCGCACAGACCATCTTGGGCTAAGAGGTTTGAGGCCAAACTCAAGAAGATATTCCGCCTCCAAGTGGACAATCGAACGCTCAGACTTTGAGGCCCATGTCTATGCCAAGAAGGCTTGTGCTCGTCAGAAGGAGATGATGGAGGCTCAAGGCTTGACTGCTTCCAAGGGCTCCGAGAACAACATTACCCCAGAAGACGAATGGATCTCCAAGCAAGAATCGGGAAGATGATGCCACCTCCTCCTTCCGTGCCCCTCCACCTCATGGTGCATGGGACGACGTTGATGATGATGATGAGTGATCTCCGGGGCGTTAGTGTTGCTCTTGTCCCTTTTTGGCGTCTTGATGCCAAAGGGGGAGAAGTTGCACATTAGGTATGCGGGAGATTTGCGAGGGAAAGTCACAAGCTCGTTCTTGCCTTTGATTTTATTCGCTTGTGAACTTTATTTGGTTGCCTCTTATTATGTGTGACTTACTATGTGTGAACCTAACTATTTGTGCTATGTATGTTAAGACTATGTGGTTATCTTATGGATCCATCTTGTGTGTATTATGGCTATTCTTGTTGGATCCATCCTATGTGATGATATTCCTCATTCCTAATCTATTGGTCATCACATGTTTTTTAGCAAAGGTATGTCCTCTATGTGCGACTTCTACTCTCAGTTAGCTTGCTTGAATGTATGGGGCTTGTTTCTACATATCTAGGTGGAGCCCCATCTACATCTTGTCATCACTAGATTTCCTTGCAAAATGTGTGTTGTCATCAAACACCAAAAAGGGGGAGATTGAAAGATCATTTGCTATCCCTAGTGATTTTGGTGTTTGATAACAACACACATATCGGACTAATGTTTTGCTAAGTGTGTCGTCGCAAGTACATTAAAAAGGTTTGCAAACATTCAGAAACTGTCTGCCTGGAGCGGTACCAAAAGGCGGTAGTACCGCCTTTTGCTACCGGACCAGACAGAAGAAAATGACTAACTGTCAAAAAGTCTCTGTCGTGCCAGGTACTAAAAAGCGGTAGTACTGCATTTTAGTACCTAGCGCGACAAAAGCTTTTTTACAGCTTGTCAAAAGCTTCTGCCTGCTCCGGTACTAAAATGCGGTAGTACCGCATTTTAGTCTTATAGACAGGCTTTTGAGCGTTGCAAAAGCTCTTTGTTAGGTAGCAAAATGCGGTAGTACCGCATTTTACTACTGGCGTGAGACTTTTATGCGTTACAAAAGCTTCTGCTACGGTAGCAAAATGCGGTAACCGTATTTTACTACGGCGTGTGAGACTTTTGCGTTGCAAAAAGCATGCTGCGGTAGCAAAATGCGGTAGTACCGCATTTCACTACTGGCGTGTGAGAGTTTTGCGGCGTTGCAAAAAGCTTACATGCGCCGGTAGCAAATGCGGAGTACTGGCGTTTTGCTACATGGCGTGACAGAGAGTTTTTCGTATGGAAATGTGTTGTTCTCTCCAGGTCCGGTAGTACCGGTTGCCTCAAGCGGTACTACCGCTTCCCGGTAGCAACAACAGTAGTACGTGAGCGGGACTTGATCTTTGTTTAAAGGGTGGTCCGGTACCAGTCCGGTAGTAGGAGTTCTCCGAGTACCGCTTGAACTTCCGGTACTACATTGCGATAAATGCATCAACGGTCAGATTTTGTGGAGGGGTATAAATACCCCTCCACCTACCTTGGGACAAAGTGCTCAGCTCATTAAAGTCATTGCCCACCATTGGAGTCCATTGGAGCCACTCAAATTCTCAAGATATCCTCATCCAACCACCCAAAGTCCTTGATCTTTGGGGAATCGAAGGAGGAGGCCCCGATCTATTACTTCACCAAAAGAGATCTTCATTTTCCCCTCATTTCATTGAGGGCCCCTTTGCTCTAGTGTTTTGTTGGAAACCCTAGCTCTTGTTTTTGTTCTTACAAGCTTGTCTTTGATTGCTTTGACAGCTTGCTTGTATTTGGGAGCCTCCGATTAAGTTGTGGATGTGTGCCCCAAACTTGTAACGGTGCTGGCTTCCACCTTGAAGGTTGCCGATATAGTGGAAGGTGAATCGATCCCGTTGGGGTGAGATTCATCGGAGAACAAGGGAGGCCTCTCATGGCGTTGGTGGTTTGAAACCACCCCCTCTCCAAACGTAGACGTACTTCCCCTCAAAAGGAAGGAACTATGGGAAACAAATCCTTGTGTCTCCGCGTCCACTTTTTGGTTACCTCTATCCTTTAACGCACCTTACTTACTTGTTACTACTTTGTGTTGTGGTAGCTCTTGCATATTTGTCATATAGGTAAATTCACCATAGTTGAATCATCTAGAGAATTTACCTTATTGTCAAACCTTAATTTGAAAAAGAAGAAAATTTGAAGTAGCACCTATTCCCCCCCCCCCCCCCGCCTCTAGGTGCCCATACGATCCTTTCAGGGACACTTCTAGTATGTGGATTTAAAATATCACATGCATCATCAGAATTACCACATATGGGAGATAAAGTATTATCAGAGAAAATTTTCTCCTCTAAAGCTGGGGAACTAAGAAAATCATTTTCTTTAAGACTAGCTTCCCCAAGCTTAGACGTTTTCATAGCATTAGTAACAAAGGTGTTCAAAAAATTTATACTAATAACATTGCTATTAGCATGCAAAGAAAGTTCCATAGGTTTTTTAATTTTCTTTTCAAACCATTCATGTTCTAACTCAGGAAAAATACTAAAAATCTCTCTATTTTTTTTGGTTTTCCATTAAGCCTAACTAGTGAAAATAAAAATAAGAAACAAAAAGATATAATTGCAGAATCCAAAGGAAATAACTTCGAGCACTCACACACCAGCAACAGTACTAGAAGATAGCTTAGTAGCCAGAGGATGTGAGTACCTTTTACCTTACCTCCCCGGCAATGATGCTAGAAAAGAGCTTGATGTCTATGCACACTTCTATTCTTGTAGACAGTGTTGGGCCTCCAAGTGCAGAGGTTTGTAGAACATCAGCAAGTTTCCCTTAAGTGGATCACCCAAGGTTTATGGAACTCAGGGAGAAAGAGGTCAAAGGTATCCCTCTCAAGAAACCCTGCAATCAAGATACAAGAAGTCTCTTGTGTCCCCAACACACCAATACACTTGTCAGGTGTATAGGTGCACTAGTTCGGCGAAGAGATAGTGAAATACAAGTAATATGAATAATTATAAGTGGTAATTACAATCTGAAATAAAAACGACAGCAAGCAAACATGTAGCAGAACTGATTGTAAACGGTGTTTCAATGCTTAGAAACAAGGCCTAGGGATCATACTTTCACTAGTGGACACTCTTAATAAACATGTAATATCTTCTCTTCACTATGCTACCTTAAACTACTCTCCGGTTGGATGGTGTAGGGATATAACAACACTCCTTAAAGTCCGCATTCCCCATCTAGGTAACCCCTCACTGTCACCTTGAGCGCTAGATGGTTCCAACAAACACCACAATTTCATAGAGACATCCAACTGAAATTATACACATGATAAGTATTTCTGCAACATGTAGCCTAAGTGCCACACGGTGTGCATACTGTCAACTTCACACACATGGGGATAAGTGGAGATTACAATAATTAAAGCACTTAAGTAGCAGAGTGGCATCTAATTATTCAACTAGATTACAAAGTTCATGACCACAATAAGATCACACATAGAGAGAGAGATGAACACATAGCTACCGGTAGAGCCCTTAGCCTCGAGGAAGAACTACTCCCTCCTCATCATGGGAGTTAGCAACGGTGATGGAGATGACGATGGAGTCGATGAAGATGGCTCCGAGGGCAATTCCCCCTCCCGGCAGGGTGCCGGAACAGAGACTTCTGTCCCCCGAATCTCTTCTTCGGTGGCGGCGGCGTTGCAAAACTTTTCGTGGATTTCTGATCTGGTAGTTAGGGTTTTCTCCTCGGGGGGTTTATATAGGCGAAGGGGCAAGATCGGTAGAGGACCAGGGGGCCATACCATAGGGCGGCGCGCCCCCTGGCCATGCCTAGGCCAGGTGTGGCCGCCCTAGGGTGCGCCTCCCTCTGGCATCTGGACTCCGTGTTCGCCTCTAAAAAATAGGAAGTTCGGCTTTTCTTTCGTCCAATTCCGAGAATATTTCTTTACTAGCTTTTTTGAAACCAAAAACATCAGAAAACAGGAACTGACACTATGGCATCTTGTTAATAGATTAGTTCCAGAAAATATATTAAAATGCCTCAAAGTATAGACAAAACATAAGATAGTTGATACAAAACAAGCATGGAGCATCAAAAATTATAGATACGTTTACGATATATCAAGTCCCAAGATCAGGCGCGTCTCGAGTAGGAGGCATTCTGGGTGGGTACGTTCCAAGCCGTAAACGAGACCGTATTGGCCCACGGGATCCTACAGCGTCGTCGGCGCCTGTCCGACACCAGCATCCCGAGACATTTCCATGGCTAGCGCTGGAGTGGATGTACCTCCCCTCCTACGACGATGAAGAGTAGTGCGTGGCGGTGCAAACCCTAGCTTTGCCGCCAGTAGTAGGACATGGAGATTTGGCTCCTAGGTCTAAATGCACCTATTATGAAAAATGCATTTTATATGAATTTCAAAATATTGAAAACTTCCGGAACAAAATCCCGGGTGTGCATCCGGACATGCTATGTCCTCACACAAAGTTTTGCAGAAGACATTTTTTGTGGTTTGTAAAAAAAAGACAAAAATGTCTTGTGAAAAACTATTTTGCAACACCAAAAATTATCTTTTTTACACAATCAACATATAATGTCTTTTTTATGAAACTTGGTGTACGGACATATAGTGTCAACATGTACATCCTAATTTTTTTAAATTTTTTTTAACATTTTGAAGTATGTCTTTTTGGCAGTGGTGCATCTACACCTATGAGCCAAAGTGGATTTCCGACCAGCAGTACTTAACATTAGTTTGTTTAGTTTGTTTTAGGCCAAACTTCATTGGATCTATGTAAGATTTCCAAAATTCGAATGAAATTTGTTTAATTTGAATGTTATATTTGAAATATGATCGTTGGGTGCCGCCGTATGGCGAGCCTTCCCAAACCACTATTAGTTTGGACAAGCTTCCCCAAAATCATTATCGACGCATTTGTAAGCCGTCCTTTGTGGGGAGGGGGGTGCTCGTGGAGATGCTCTCGGTTGATATCAGTTGGAGAAAATTGCAGCTTTCATTATGTCCTACTCCACTATTGCCCGAACCACCACTTTTTTAACGATCAATGCCACATATATTCATAGTAATAAATAGTATATGGTAGAGATACATAAACTGGCTTCAGTGACTATACAAAATAAAGTCCTTTAAAATATTCTTCTTCCATGACATAATCTTGTACTTATCTCTGAATATAGTCAAATAAACATGACACGGATGTCAAACCATATACCTGTAAATACCGACGAGTGTTCTACCATAATTTGAATTTGAGCCGTAATGCCAAGCCTACCACGTGTGCAGCTATTAACTTAATCCATGAACATCAGCAAGAGTACCACCACCGGTATTTCAGGGAAAAGAAATCGAACAGTCTGGTCAACTTCGCAGGGGAGTCAAGAATACTAATCTCCATTGTTGAGGACGTAGCAGCCGGAACAAATATTGCGATGATAATCCTCCTCACACAACCATGAGAAAAAACCCATAATCGATCTGTCGAATCAAGATTTATAAAAACGTACCTATAGAACTTTAATCTTACAACACCACATTAACGTCGAAAACATCTCGTCGTCGAACAAAGGACCGAAGATCACTTATTATGGACGATACCATCTCTGTTGATGTAGACACCAAAAAAAAGACGTCTATCAGCTAACCTAATCTTGTGAAAATAGTATTTGTATTGAAAACTTTATCCATAGATTAGGATCCCCACCTCTTCGGACGCCGACGAGCCCGGCTAGAGAAGGGAGAACCGACGTCGGAACAGGGTCTAAGAGGTGCTCTGTTTGCCCGAACCACCACTTAGATAGAGGAACAAAAAGTTTGAACAAATACTCTCTGAATAGACAATTTATGAACTCCGTGTTATCAATTTTCCATGACCCTGATTCGAGACCTGAAGCCTGCCATAAAATGGAGCTAGAGGGGACAGGAAGAAGGACGCCACAGTACTAGTACGTGCCTACTCCAAGAAGTATAGCTGAGCAGACGGGTGGGTAGCATGATAGCATAGCCGAGCCAGCGCCGACAGCCGCAACGGCACGCGATCTTTCTCGTCGGTACATGTCGTCGTATACTACAGCCGGCGCGTGAGTGCCGGTGGCGGGTTCCGGCCGCGGGGCGCACGCCCCAGCTTTCCACCCGACGCCCCAAGCGCCTGCGCCCAAAAGCGCCGCACGCCTACGCTGGTCGGTCCGCGTCACCGCCAAACCAGATCGTGTGTGCCGCCGCGAGAGGCGAGACCCGTGGCCGAGAGGAAATTGCATAAACCATCACCCAGTTGCACAAAGCATCAACTATACGTGTTTTTTGCACAAACCATCAACTACTACTATACATGTAATTCGTTGCATATAGAGATGCAAATCTAGTATTAGGTTGCTTAACATCAAATCTAACGTCTAGAGTTCATATGGACATAACGCTTGCTACTTTTTTTTCAAATATTTCAAAGGAAATATGTAATTTTTTAAATAATTTAAACAATATACTAGAAATTTTAGGAAAGTTTTAAACAGTTTAGATCATCTGTTAAAAGTATTTATCACTTTTTGTAAGGATCGGCTAGAACTGAAAATATTCTAGTAACCTATGACGTACGTAATCTCTGAAAGTTTTTAAAAGAATTAGAGAAGTAATGAGGTACAAGATATTTTTTATCAACTATGTACGGTTTGACAAAAATATCCGATGAGACGTGCGCACTGCATCACCATTTTCTTGTGAGACTCTATCGTTAAATTTACATTTAACCAACTTTATCCTAAATTAAGACATATGTGCAATAAATTACACGTATAATTGATAGTTGGAAAAATCTAAAGAAAAAAGGTCGCACCGTGCACTCTTCCATGCGGCGCGCAGCGAACCGGTAGCTTGGAATAATTAATCAATCTGGTAAATTTTTTTTTGGAAAAATTAATCTGGCAACTAACCTAGAGTAATTAGGATTGGAAAAAGTGTTCTGCAGGTTAATTAGTTTAGGCATAATTAATATAGCAGTTAGGCGCCGCACGACGCGACTACTATGCGTTAGAAGAGTCCTTGATAGTTTGTACAAAAAACACGTATAGTTTGTTTTGTATAACTAGAGCACCAATAGGAGGTTGTGGTTCGTGCAATTTTCTCAGTGGCCGATGATGATACTGTAGGTACGGCGCCAATCGTGCCGAAACGACCGCGTCTCGTCAGTATATTCGGCAGTACACCGTACGTAGCCGCTGCCGGGGGAGGCGCTCTGCATCTACGCACACACGCCACACGCGTCGGTTCTCGGGGGAGTTCCGGACGGAGAGGGGGCTCCGGCTGGCTGTGGGCGGCCGCCGGCCGGCGCGGGTGTGTGCTCGAGCAGCTTTTCCTTTTCGTGTGTCTCCCTGCAGGCAGGCAACTTCCTGACTCAACTTTTTTGACGGGTCTCCGATCCTGGGGTTCTGCTTCTGCCTGCCTGGATAGCTGGCTGGCTGGCTGGCCGGCCTTTGAAGTCTGGTCTGGGGACTGCCATGACATGATGGCAGTGCCGCCTGCCTGCACAAAGTGCCCAGCTTCAACACCTGTCTATTCAATCTGGAGTAGTAGATAGCAGCTACGTTCTGTTTGCTTGATACTACAACGACTGCACGTTTCCTGGGACGGGGAATTCAAGGATTACATAGAAATTCTCCCAAGAAACGGGAAATTCAAGGATTACAGATAAAGTTCCACTATCAAGAAACGGGCCAGACTTCTCTGGTTTCTAAATGGAGGCCAAATCGAAGACAGAAACTCCCCATCCTGATTTTTTCCAACGAATCGTCAAAAACGGGAAATATCAAGAGCTACTAGGAATGTTCCTTCACCCGAATCGTAAAGGATACTAATGAACACGACAGTCATGGAGCACGAGGTTATTATTCACCATCATTGGAAGGAAAGGGTGGCCGGAGACAAGAGGCTTCCTAGCAGCTTCCCTGCTTCAGAATTCAGAAACGACCTTTTAGCAGCAACGGGTTTACCAGACACCACGAACCAGCATGATGTCCCGCTAATTGCAACTCTTTTCGGCTTCGCTTCATGATGTCGTGTAAAAACTAGTGAGAGAATCCCCGAAAGGCATCTTTTGACACGGCAAAAAAAAGGGGGTCTGCCATTGAGGCAGAGGAGTTGAGAGCTATGATGCATGGTGCCCTTTCCGTCTTGCATCTGTGCTGGATATGGCTCACGACAAATTTGCTACTCGTACCCTATGGCATGTCTGGTTAGTGACTACTACCTCCGTCCCAATTTATGGTGCATATAGTTTTTAGTCAAAGTTAAAAAAATAAAGTTTAATCAATTATATATGAAAAATTATCAAAATATACAGTATCAAACATATATTACGAGGACCATAGGAATTTTTCATTTAGGAATCATATCCTCCAAAGTTCTTATGTGTTTCTTTTGTTCTAGACAGGCCTCGGTGATACATTTTTGTGGTGTATCCCTTATAATTTCATGGCCAAACTAATGATCTTATAAAACTAGAAGTGGGAGTAGCTTTGACAATGACAATGGCCAGACAAAGTTGTTTGTTATTCACTAGGTTTACATTTTTATTAGTTATTTGAATAAAAGCATTTATTTATGGAATGTATTTCGGTTAAAAAAATAACCTGCTTAGTGGATATAAAAGCATATTTGAGTCTCATCAGTGGTTTGTAAAGACCAACAAGAAGAGTACACTAAAACGCTCCTATGAACCAATACTTGGATAGAAACATCAGACTATGGGTAGTTTGAGGAAAGTTAGAGTCTGCAAACCAAGCGAAATGAAGAACAATGCACTTATTATCATGATTGTTCATGTATATTTTTCCTGAATTTCCCGTTAATATGTTGATGTCATGTGATCGATAGATTTCTTTTTTTTTCTTAATTGAAGAAAGGAATTACAACATAATTTTATCAAAAAATAGCACTTAGTATGTTCACAATTCTGAGATATTTTAATATGGACTATATAAGGACCAAAATGAGTGGACCTACACACTAAACAAGTTGTAAATTCATGTGTTCCGTAAAAAAAACAAGCATCTCATAATTGTGAATGGCAACCTGCACACTTGATGAATTTTTTTTTGCGCAAAGAGGGCTTTGATATGCTAGCAAAGAAGGGAATATCTTTTCAAACATGACAAATGTAGAATAGGCTTTTGTCCTAAAATTATGTGATATATTTTCTTTTGCAAAGCCATAACCATTCCAATTGCAATCGTTAGATCGACCTCCATTGTTTGATGATTGAATTTTTAAATTCAAAGCTCCCTACTGGCTTTTGCATCCAAAACCTCCCCACAAAAACAATCTTCATGTTTTAGTAATGTTGAGTGTGCAACTGTGCATGTACCCGTTGCATTACCCGTTTCAATACACCATGCACCAAAGTAGATGCTCTCCCCTCCCCAACACCTCTCTATATATACACAAGACAGGCCGGGCCGACCCAAAGCCACACCCTTCAACATAACTGTCTCCGAGCCAAACAAGACAGAGCCAGCAGCCACCGCGCGCGCGCCTCCTCCTTCCCGTTGCTCCGCTCCCGCGCACGAAGCAGAGCACCGGGAAAGAGAAGAAGAAGGCGGCAATGGGCAACAGCCTGCGGTGCTGCCTGGCGTGCATGCTCCCCTGCGGCGCCCTGGACGTGGTCCGCGTGGTGCACCTGAGCGGCCACGTGGACGAGTTCACCTGCCCGCTCATCGCCTCCGACGTGCTCGCCGCGCACCCCAGCCACGCGCTCACCGCTGCGGGCTCGGCCGGCGCCGCCAGGAGGATCGTCATCGTGTCGCCCGACTCCGAGCTCAGGCGCGGCCGCATCTACTTCCTCATCCCCACCACCACGGCGCCCGAGCTGAAGCGCCCGAAGCAGCACGGCGCACACGGAGCATGCCCGGCGGCCAAGACGAAGAGGCGCCACGGCCACGGGCACCGCAAGAGCGGCGGGGGCGCGGTGGCCGCGGCGGCTAGCACGGTGGAGCAGGACAACTACCTGAGGGAGCTCCTGTCCGAGAAGCGGGAGACGGGACACCGGCGGCGGCGCAGCAGCAGCGCCCGCGCCGGCGTGTGGCGGCCGCGGCTGGAGAGCATAGCGGAGGAGCCCTCGGACTAGCTCCGACTCCGCGGTCTCGCTTCTCCTCTTTCTTGTGCTTCTTTCTTCGATCTTCCGCTGTGAATATGGTGAAATGGTCGATCGATGAGGAGGCTTTTTTTGTTCTCCATCGGTTCGGTCTGCTGTTAAGGAAGTTCATTCTGGAGCTTGCATTTTGGCTCGGAAATCAATGGGAAAATCGAAAAAATAGGATCGTAGAGTAAGATCCAAGCTGTACAAACAGAATTTAGATTGGGTTTGGTTGCTTTGTTTATTCTCCATCTGTCGGACGTTGTACTGCACTCGTTTGTTTAGATGCCGGGCTCATGACCAAAACAGGGGTTAAGAACGATTTACTGTTTCATCTTTTTTTTTGCCAAAGATTAACTGTTCCATCTTGCGAACGAACTGTCCGGAAAAACAAACACGACACGTGCATCTCAAGAACACTAAGCCCTCCTATACAAATTAATAGATTCAGAATTATCTAGATTCACATATATCCTTCTTAAAATATGACTAGATACATCCAACTTTACACAAATTTAACCGCTGAGCCAAGTAGGTCAACAAGAGTCAAGTTAGAGAAAATCGAAAAAAAGAGTTCATTAATTTGGATCGATTTAACCGCTGAGCCAAGTAGGTCAACAAGAGTCAAGTTAGAGAAAATCGAAAAAAAGAGTTCATTAATTTGGATCGGAGGAAGTAGTTGTACAAGATCTAGACCACAAATAGTGGTACTCAAAATACACAAAACAAATCACTAGACCTTTTGGTAGTCATTTTTCTGCTTATTAACGGCATGTATAAAGGTTGATAAGGCCATCTTATCTTTTTCCGCCAGGCAGTCTATATATGAAAATAAAATATAATGTACAATAGGTTATTTTAGTGGTATCTCTAATAACTAGATATTCTAAATATATGATGAGAGATTGTTGCTAAGACATCATCTATTATCTAAGATAAGATAACCTCTTTTGTTTCTCTCTAATCCACATCACCAATCATGATATGTGGCATTGATAAGATATAACCATTGTATATGCCATTGTGATTATACACGCTACATAAGATCCTGTTCAGAATAGACGTTGGCATATTCATAACAGTTTATCCATCGATGCGATCAGGAGGCGGCGACTGTAAACCCATCTAGGGTTTCACCACTCGTTGGCGGCACCGCCGGTCCGCTCCATTTTCGTTGGTCTTGGAGGCATGTTGGATCACAACCTTTCAAGATGGTCGTATTCTCGTTCTTAATATACTTAGGTCGTTTCTCAGTTTCTTTTATGGGATGGTGAGCCTACATCTTGAAGTCAGAATAAATTGGTCTTGCCCTATACTCGCTTCGATAGAGCGTGGAGTCATTTGGCATATCCACAACAGTTTATCCATCGATGCGATCGGAAGGCGAAGGCTGTAAACTCATCTAGGGTTTTGCCACTCGCTGGCAGTGCCGCTAGTCCGCTCTGTTTTTGTTGGCTTTGGAGGCATGGCGGATCATAACATTTCATGGCGGATTATTCTTGTTCTTAATATGTTTAGGTCGTTTCTTAGTGTCTTTTCTGGGATGGTGAGCCGACGGCTACATCTTGAAGTCAGAATAAATTGATCCCGCATTATACTCGCTTCGATAGGATCCGGTCGTTTTTCGGTGTTCGTTGGTGTGATTTTATGTTAGTCTCTTTCGATTTACGGTTATCATATTTGGCGATTGTTGCTACTCTAGTGCGGTAGCCTTTAGGGTTTTAGCACGATGAGTTTTCGTCTTTCTACTACAACATCTATAGCGACAAACTTTGTTTGGCTCCGCTCATGGAAGGGCGGGAACGGAGACGCACTAATTAGGTGGTCTAATGTCCTATTTGTAACCTTTATTATTTTTATTATGTTTGTTTGTACCGCTTCTCATTGTTGATGATTATTAATAGATGTGTAGAATTTTCAAACAGACAAAAATCTGCTCTGAGGGGTGATGTTCAGTGCACCAGATTTGCAGCTTGACTTGTCATCTAGGACTCCCCGGAGCAATTAGCGGTTCATTTCGGTCAAACAAAAGTGGAGGTCGTCCGTTCTCAGCTGACCCAGAGCCGTCCAATTAATCCACGAAAATTCACCGTCCCCTTGCACAAGCCAGCGCCCGCGCGACGTGTGGACGACGGTGATCGTGCAGCAGTCGGATCCGAGATCGGCGACGAGCTTGTCTCGCGGCTGCCCGACCGGATATGCCCAGCAGAATGGCCAACTGTCAGACCGTATTGCTAGCTTTCCTTCGATCGGGCATGTGCACAACCGCGTGCCAAATGTTGTTTGACTCTCGCACAACGACGCAGATATATACTCCCTCCGTTTTAAAATATAAGATGTTTTAGTTTCGTGAAATAAATGTATCTATATTTATTTTAGTGTCTAGATTCACTCTAAATATAAGTGAACCTTGGTACTAAAATAAGTTTAGATATATTCGCTTCACAGACCTAAAACATCTTATAATTTGAAACGGAGGGAGTACATGGAGTCATCGACTGATAATATGTTCAAACTTCTGTTAAAAATAATGATTACAACGAATTTTTTCACTAAGAAGAAAAGGCAGTCAGACTGCCAGAAAAAAACATTAATTGACTACTTTACTGTCTTATTTCCTATGCTATGCTGCAATCTTTTCTAGTTTCCTTTCTTGTGCAAAGTGTTAACTGAACTACTGAAGGCCATGGCTTTGGCCTGCAAAAAATAACTGAACAAACGTGACAGGAGACCTATCCACGCAGTCCAAAAAATCAACAAAGTTCCTACTTTTGTACCCATTTCCTGCCATCTGGCTTCGATCGGTGCTGAAATTCGAAGCGTTTCGGTGATGATCAGAACATCAGCGACTGCTCGAAGAAGATGTCGTCTCTCGGCTCGTCCTTGGTCCTCGAGGCGTCGTAGTACATCGCGTCGTTCTGCTGCACCTGCTGCTGCATGCCGGAGTACGGGTACGATGAATTGTTGTAGTCGAACCCGGACAGGGCGAACGCGCTCTGGTCAGCAGGCTGCGCCGGCGCGCCGGCCCCGAACCCGTCGGGACGAAGGCTGGAGTAGCCGCCGCCGCCCTGCAGGTAGCTCGCGGCGGCCTGCATCGGCGCGGCACGGTAGCGCGCGGCGGCGGCCGCGCTCCCCCGCAGGGCGGGCACGTCGTGGTTGTGCTTGCCCTCGTAGGTGGTGACCACGGCGCGCAGGTCCTGCGACGCGCGCTCCACGTGCTTCCGCACGGGGCAGCCCGCCGTGGTGCACTTGTAGTAGCTCCTCGGGTTCGGGTTGCCCTTCACCACCTTCTGCCCGTACTTGCGCCACCGGTAGCCGTCGTCCAGGATGTCGATGTCGCTCATCGTCTGCACCACGACCCTCGGCTCCCGCACCGTCCGGTTCCCGACCACCGGCACCCCCTCGGCGTCGCCGTCCGTCCTCCATCTCTTCGAGTCCGGCTCATCGTTATCAAACCCTTCGCCGCCGAACTGTCCGGCCAGCCGCGAGCTCACGCCGTTGGTCTCATCCTCCCCGTAGGACGCCGACGAGTTCTCGGGCGTGCCGGAGAGCGCGTCGCTCGACGCGTCCGGAGGAGCGTACGACGCCGACGCCTGGGCGGCGGAGCTGCGGCGCGGGTTCTGCGGCTTCGGGTGGTTGTGCGTGCCCTTGTACACGATCTCGGTCACCTGCCCGTCGGGCGCCTGCTCCACCTTCTTCTTGGTGCTGCAGCCGGCGAAGGAGCACTTGTAGTAGCTGCGCGGGTTCTCGCTCCCCTTCATCTGCTTCTGCCCGTACTTGCGCCAGTTGTACCCGTCGTCCGACGACGGCCGCCGGCTCTGCACGCGGCCGTACCCGGCCGTCGTCCCCGACGACGACACCGGGGCGTTATACCCGCCGTTGCCGACCATGTCAGGCGCCTCGTATGGCGTGCTGAAGCTCGCCGGCCTCGTGGTCATCCCGTCCATGCTGCCCGCGTCCTGGTAGCTCCACGGCTGTTGCTGCTCGCCGGTGGTGTACGAGTCATGCCCCTGGAATAATAACGGGATACCATTGTAAGACATCACGTACATACGTGGATATGCACCATTGGTGCACCGATTTGACTTGAGCCTAGAGTAGGACAAGGTTGACTATTGGATGTGCTTATATAATTTTGTAATAGTACGACAGAAGGTGTTTGCGTGACACGACACAGCCTATTTGGTCATTGCAAGGTCAGCACTCAGCATCAAGCGGCACGAATAATGTAAAGAAAATAAATGTTTAATAAATCTGCCAAAAGATAATGTGCATGTGTTCTACTGTTCTTGGCGTAAAGGGTTTTGAACAAGTCAGGAAGTGACCTCAGAAAAATCTACTCGCTAGAAGAAAGTGTGGCTAAGGCTCACTGGTAAGTGGGCCCCAATACTGCAAGCCGTAAACACCGGCCGGCTCGTCTATCTCTGAGTCAACGTATGCAATAATGCAGGTGTCGTTCTCTTAGCATTACTGCATTTAATTGATCTTGATCGGATAAGCTTTCTTACCGGTTGCGCCATCGGCATGGACGACTGGAGGAAGGAGGAAGCCGTCGTGTTGGTTCCGGCCATCGGCGCCGGGACCGGCGCCGCCGTCGTCTGGAACGTGAAGCCGGAGTACTGCCTCTGCTGCTCGTCCTTGACGCTTCCCAGCTGCGAGCCGTCGTTGCTCTCCGGTGCCGTCCCCATCCAGTTGAACGGCTCCAAGGGGAACGAGCCCGTCGTCGGCGAGGGGAATAACTGAAAACAGACACGCAATTGAGCGTCAGCCACACGCACGGAAGCAAGCATATGCTTAGCCACCCACATATGTCGGCGTCCATTTGCACACACAGGTCTTGATGCTTACGCTGGGGGTGAGGAGGATCGGCGAGTCGAGGAAGCCGGCGGACATGTTGTTGAAGTACGACGACGGCGACGCCGGAGGGAAGGAGGTCGGCGGCGTCATGGCCATGGAATTCGACTGCCTTGCTGGTCCACCGCTGCAGCCTCCAGCAGAGAAGAAGGTGTTGGCGAAGGCAAGCGCCACGGGTCCCGAGTTGACCAGCGCTGCACCGGAGCTAGCTCGTAGTCGTCCTTCGAGGTCACCGGAGGCGCGGGAGACGCGGACCGTGAGGAAGCGAGAGGAGGAGCTTCGCAGAGCAGGATGGGTCGACGGTGAGCGGTGACTCTCCAGGACGGGACTGGCTGCGGCTTATATAGAGGTTTGAATTTTTGACCGTTGACCGGTCAAAGCCGGGGGCCTTTGACTGGCGGCTGCGACCCGGGTGCTAATACAGGATGTACCCACCAATGGGTGGGCGCTTAAGAGCTGATGTGGCTTCATGAGGGGCCTATTTGGAGGAGGCGCTGCGCACGCGGGTACGATTTTGGGTGGGCGGAGGAGGTGACGGCCTTGGATCGTTTCTCTGACTTGTTCCTGTCGTTGAGGATCATGAGCTTGGCCAACCACAATGTGCTGATTTGATTTATAATTTAAAGCCCTATCAGTACAGTGATTAGCGGCGAGCAGGACACTTGCCCTGTGACCTAGAACTAATTATTTGCAGGATTAAGCTAGTTCGTAAAGCACGAATCTCTGCCTGGTTGAACTCATTTTAATTTGCTTACTTTTCTCTCTCTCTTCTTTTCGGATTTAGTCTTTGTAAATTTCATGTATCTTTACTGTAAAGTGGATTTATTTTTCTTTCTTATAAAATTTATATTGTAGGGGCTTCCCTTACGGTTTCATGATAAAAAAAACTAGTGGGAATGGCTCATCTTTCTCTAATTAAACACATCATGTTTCGAAAAATGATGCTCCCGGGCTTACACGTCAATTACTATTTCTTTTGTAAATTTCTCAACTAAAATTAGACATTACACAACCAAAAGTTGTCTTTAAAAAATTCTATTTTGATGAGTCGTTACTTCAGTTTTCAGTCATGACAGTGATATGTGTGAATACATATTAATAGAACGAAATCTTATGAGTGGCTATTGTGTAAGATTGAGAAATCAAGAAACTTAAAAATATGTATTCCCTCTGTTTTAAAATATAAGATGTTTTAGCTTTGTGAAAAAAAATATCTAGACTTTTTTTAGTGTCTAGATTCACTTAGGTTTAGAGTAAACTCTTTTTAATTTTCTTAGTTTTCTCTCTTTATATTTTTTCTGATTTAGTCTTTGTAAATATCATGTAACTTTACTGTAAAGCGAACTCCTTTTTTTCCTTTTTTGGAGTTTTTAATAGTATAAAATTTATACGTAAGGTCTTCCCTTGCGGTTTCATGGTAAAAAAAGTAGTAGGAGTGGCTCATGTTTTTAAAATTAAACACTTGTTTCGAAAAATTATGCTCCCGTGCGTTACACATCAATTACAATTTCTTTTGTTAACTTCTCAACTAAAATTACACATTACAAAACCAAAAGTTGTAGCCTTAAAAAAATTCTATATTGGTGAATGGCGAGTCGTTACTTCAGTTTTTAATCATGACGGTGATATTATTAGGAGTAGCTATTATATAAAATTGAGAAATCAAGCAGCTTGAAAATATGTAGTGCCTTAGTTCTTTTTGAAAGGTGATTCTTCACCATATATCTTGGCGATACAACACAAAGGATGTAAAAGTTCTTGCCTTCTACATCAAGAATATACACAACCAAACCGTACTTAGCATGCACATAGTGGAACAAACCTGCTAAAAAAGCTAAGCTCAAAAGCAAGGAAACATTTTTTCGGACAACATGGGTAGGTCTGAAACATTATATTGCGGAGATTCGACTGCCACTTGTGTTGGGTCCCTAAAAATGTCGTCTCCGACTGTGAGCATAATCTCATCACAAACTCGTTATTATGTTGGAGTTAAAAGATAAACTAAGAATGACCCTAGTGTATACACAAGTGCATGACCCGCTCCTGTAAAAAAAAGTACATGACCTGCAGAAGAGAGCTTATGCTCCTTTTATCTTAGAATATGGTATCTTTATGAAAAAACATTAGTGACAAACAGTGAGCAGCCACTTCAACTAGGTTTAAATTTTAGAACCTACTAAAGTTCCCTTTGATGAACTACCTGGCATATTACTAAAGCTTTGATGAGAAAATAAGTTAAATGCTGCTTGAACTACATGCCATGCGGCGGCAAAATGACACTAAAGTGATCAATTGACCATCGAGATTACAAAAGAAATACTAAGCGATCCCTTATCAATTTTGTGTAATGAGATTATCCCATCTATTAAAAAAAATCATCTATCTCTTATTATTAAAGTTCATTTGGTGGTTCATCTCATCAATCTTATCACAAAAGTTAGGCGAGAAAAACTGAAGAAATAAAAAGTTTCATTCATTTTCTGTTTATGAAGGAACCAAATAATTATAAAATTTTGGGAATCTTTACTATTAACATGGATTCGGTGGTTCATCCCACCTTCATATTATCCCATCTCCTCACAGAATGTGAGACACGAGTAAAATAAAGAAATAAAAAATTAACATTCATTTTCTGTGTATGAAGGAACAATTTTCTTTTTTAAAAGGAATATGAAGGAACAAGTAATTAACAAATTTTGAAAACATGAATATGAAGGAACACGTAACTAACAAAGTTTAAAAACATGAATAAAAAGAGTTTTCTCCCATAACAACATACATATTTAGCTAGTATTAATATGACGTCCCTGTGCCTAGATAAGATCATGGTTTTCACTAGGATCTTGTCATGATTAAATGCAGATAAACCACGCCAAATCACAAACTTAACACTAAAAGTACGCTATGGGATTAGAAGGCCATCACCACCATATTCTAAAGTGAGCCTAGCACAACTGTTTGGGGAGTGGATGTACAAACCCAACACCTAGGTTCCTATTTATACTTAAGGACCAGGCTATCCTGATACTCATGCAATTTATCCTGAAGACCAGGCTTGGTGCTTAGCCAAGTTTAGAAGTCCTGGTACTCATGCTTAATGGTTGTGTGCATTCCTAGTTGGTGTAGAGGCCGGGGAAGTGAAATCCTCCCTCCATTTTAAAGGAAGTGAGCCTAGCTCAACTGAGGAGTGGATGTATAAACCCAACACCTGGGTTCAAATCCCCACGGATGCGAATTTAGGTTCCTATTTATACTTGAGGATCAGGTTATCCTGATACTGATACAATTTATCTTGAGGACGAGGCTTGGTGTTTAACCAAGTTTAAAAATCCCGGTACTCATGCTTAATGGTTGTGTGCATCCCTAGTTGATGCAGAGGCTGGGGAAGTGAAATATTGGGAATATGCCCTAAAGGCAATCATGTTTGATGATATTTCCCATTGTATTTATAAAGATATTAAGTTGTCCTTGTATAAACATCTGATGTGTATCATTGAATATGTGATTCAGTTGTGGAACTATACATTCATGTTGTTTATACTAAATATCCTTGGTTATCGAGGTTGTGCTGGGCATATAACTTAGATCAATGTGAACGTCGGCTGATGACTCGGTTCCACTTGTCATGGGCATGGAGATACTATTCCGATTTACATAGATTCGGTTAAAGAGTTTAGCGAGTCGGATTGACCCATATTGAGGTATAACGAACAAGTTGTCATTTGTATATCTGAATCAATGTAATCCTTAGACCTGAGGTTGTTGCACAGTCCGAGTTGAGGATCACCAACTTAGGTTCTGTCAAACGCTGATCCGTAACTGGGCAGTTATAAAGACAGAGTTCGGGTCGACTGAGAATCAAGCTGCATGATGTGAATAACCAAGATGGGGGTTTTGTCCCTCCACTTGGAGAGATATTATCTGGGCCCTCTCGGATGATATGATTCGGAAAGCATGGCCATGCACGACTCGGTTAAGTGTTAACCGAGGCGATCGACTAAAAGTTAGTCGAATAAATCACTTATCTCGGATCGAGAAGAGAGTCAGACTAATTAAGGGATGACAATTATTCGCCTATAGTATGACAAGGTATATCGTGAGGCAAAGAGGACTCAAATGTAAAGTCACATTGGAAAGGCAAGTCATCATGACTCTTTGGTACTTGGGAGTCGGCACGTCCTGCTAGGAGCCACTACCGACTGATCGATTGAGAGTCGGACTCCAATCGTGTCCAAGTTGCCATGAGCCTGCGGGGTCACACACTTAAGAGCGGGAGCAAGTTTGGATTGGATCTGAACCAGAAATCTACTTGGGTTGGACCCGTGCCGGATTTTGGATAGAGTTAGTGAGTCGGACTCACGGTGACTAATATGGGCTTTAGTGAATGGACCACGAGTGAGTGGAGCCCACGTTCACTCCTATATATAGTGGAGCGTAGAAACCCAGGAGGGTTAATCAATTAGGTCATTCCATGCGTTGGAAATCCTAACTCCACAGCAGTCCTGCCGTCATAACGAACCTAGTAGTTCGCCGCCGGCGCTCCTCCTTGTACGTGTGGATACCAGCAGTGGTGATGTAGGATCAGCACCAGGACGATCGTGATCGGATCGAGATCGCAAGGACTGCACTGCATCAACAGACGTGCTATATCAGTAATCTGCAACCGCGCGTCTAGTGGTAATCCTCGTGGCCATTTACCTCAGCTAGATCTTGGAATCACCATGTTAGAGGATTTTTTTTGTTTTATCTCTGCGTGGCCCAACATGAAACCCCCCCCTCCATTTGTGATTAAGAAAAAGAGAGTTTGGATCTTATCTTAATAAGGGAGAAACCCTCGCTGCCACCCCTGGGTCGCTCGTGTGAGGCGACTCTAGGGCGCCCACCTCCAAACCTTAGCAGGCCACCGTCGGGCCCTCTCCCTCCAGCCACTGCTGTCGCGCCCTCTTCCCAGTTTGCGCGGCCTCCATCCATCTCCTTAACGCGGGGGGGGGGGGGGGGGGGGGGAGGCACCTTGGGGATATGCCGGTGAATCCAGGCTGCAGGCGGTGACGCTCCAGCGGCGCAGGCTGGCGGCTCGGATGGGAGGCACAAAAGAGTAGAAGGGGATCTGGTGTGGACCTAGAGGCGGCGGATGCCCTGCGGCGATGCTGCTCCTGGCGTCGGCTCAATCTCTATGTTTGGCCATGGGCTAGAAAGGGCTAATGGCTGACCCGCTCGTTCCGATTTCTGGTAGCCACCAGCGATGTGGGGACTGCTGGTTCGGCCAGAATAATGGAGGCGGTCCTAGGGTTCCTCCCGCGCGAAGAAGAAGATCTGCTTGATGCTTTCCCTTGTTGATCTGGCTGGAGTGCCGAGTTCCGGAAGGCTCCGCCGATGAACTCCCACGGGCGCATCAGGCCTGGAGATTGCTGGATCGGAAGGTATTCGGTCATGTGTATCCATATTTTTTTGGCTGTTTGGTTTCAGCGGGAGCGTTGCGAAGCTCTGTTGTTTGTTCTCACCAAGTGCCATTCAACGAGCCATGGTGAAGTCAAATGCGGAGAATGTCAGGAAAGCAAAACATGAGGGCAGCGATGGTGATTTGAGTCTTTATAGCGACGATGAACTCGCTGCGTAATATGTGACTCACAACAGCGACTGTTTGTGGGGGAGGCAACACATGAGGAGTTCCTAGTCTTACCTTGCAGGGTGAAAATCCAAGGTCTGGCCTTAACTGGTTTTGCCTGGCAGTGGTCTTGTTGAAAGCATTGTTTTGTGAGCGAGGACTTTCTCCAAGGTGAAAACCTATGATCTTTGATCGGGCAACAACAACGCTTGTGCATTGTTTCCTTCTTAAAGACGTTGTTATTGGAGTGGAGGACTACTGGTGTTGTTCTGGTGGTGTCAGTGTCGTTGCTTTGAGGAATAGTTCTCAGTAGCGGAATTTTTTTTATAATTCTTCTTTCTATTTTCTGTGTTGTGTGCATCCGTAAGACCGCTAGGGCATGCGTTGTTAGAGAGGCTGAATGTAATTGGTATCTCCATGATATTAATATATACTCTTTTCTAAAAAAAAAAGAACGAAGGCAGCATTGACGGTCACCACTACATCACTGATGTTGCCGGCTACCTTCCCCTACCAAGTCTTTACACTGTTGGAACCCCACGATAACATATGAGAACCGCACGGTTCTACAACTAGTGGTTACTTTCAATGTTTCCATATCATGTTTTAGGTGTTCTATTGTTCTAGGATATGATCATTGATCCGAAGTTTTATACCATCATTAATCCCATCGTGCTTAGCTTTCTAAATGAATCTATACGTGGGTGTGTATGTGTGAGTGTGTAGGTGCGTGAATGCTTGTGTGGTGGTGTAAGTGTGTGAGTGCGTCTATATCGTGCTCGACGTTTATTAAAAAGCTGATTTGATAATCAACAAAGTACTTCCTTCCCAACAAAATATAATGGTTGGTATACGCTGATGACTAATTTGGCGTTGTTTACTCATCGATCTACCACTCTTTTTACAAGCTTAAACTTCTACCTCGTGTTCTAGAACAGTCCATTTTGGTTCTGAATCAGCTGACCGGTTCAATAGGGTCAGACAGACAAATATGCTACTATCCGGCATATGCTCGAATTGTGTCCTCAGCAGCAGTGGAACTTGAAAGTCGCGGTAGCCGGTTATTCTATATATGGAATGTTGGCGTATGTGGAGCCAGCTATAGTGACAGTCGGATTGCTTGACCGCTTCTCCGATCGCTCGCTTACTGGAGAGAGTAACAAATCTAGAGGCTGCCTTGCAGAGCTCGCAACCTACGTACTCTCCTAATTTACCCAGTCATCTTTCAGGCTTTATTATTTTCGTATTTTACAGTCCAGTTGTTCCCCTTTTTTTTTTACCTTGGCTCGACGTGTCCGTGACGACTCGCGACAAATGTGCCCAAGATGCTCGGGTGACGGGGGCGCAAACGCGTGATCGACCTCGTAACAGGACGTACGTAGGGTTGAATATTTCGTCTCCGTTGCGGTGCACGTAGGAGATGTGCTTCGTATCAGGTCACGCGCCCGACACGATACATCCACGGCGGCGACGACGAGGAGTCAGAGACCGGCAACTTGGGTTGGGCACCAGCAGCAGTCAGTCGGTGCGATCCTCACCGTCGGTCGCCGGAACCAAAAACTTTCCGGGAAACTGCCTCCCGGGGGGAAGCAGAAACGTGCAGCCTGCGCAGCACGTTCCCTCTTCGGGGAGGATTCTCACGTCAAAATGGTTGAAGTTGAACCGATGGAGAAGTCCGTTCCCGTCGAGAGCGAGACGAGAACCGGTCCCGTCGGACGGACGGACAGACGGTTGCCATCTTCGTCTGCTATCTTTTGGTGTATATATGTGTTGGGATGTGGCTCTCGTTGACTCGGCAGGGTACCGGAGATGTGTGTCGAGTTTATCAACGCTAGATGATGGGAGCGAAATGGATTGACGTGCTGAAGATGTCAAACATGCATGGTGCGTGGCGTGTCTGGGGATCAAGATTTCGATGCTGGATCTGGAGGCTGGAGGCGAAATGGTCGACAGATTTCTCACGTTCGTAAATAATAACCGCATGTTTGAGTTTGACACTGCAAGGTTACTTTTACTATTGCAAGTAGTACCTGAAAGTGACTGGCAGAAGCATGACGAGGCAACCAGTTAGGCATGAAGTCTTAGGCCAAATATTTCTGAACATACACCGAGACGAATGAATGGCTTCATTTCACCTCAAAAGCCTGTATTGATTGCAGAAGTCTACTGAATTACACGACAGAGCAGAGCCGACTACTACTACTCCCTCCGTCCTAAAATAGATGTCTCAGATTTATCAAAATTTGTACGAATCTCTATACTAAATAGTGTCTGGATTCATCCAAATTTTGGCAAATCTGAGACATCTATTTTGGGACGGAGTGAGTGCACATCTCTTAACCAGAAGATATTGCGCACACAAAAAATCGGCCGCGGATGAGAAGGGCGGTGCATTGTAGTTTTCCTTTACAACACATATACAGGTTCATCTCAAGTTCTCCACGGACGGAGTAGACTCATCATGACAGGTGAGTTGTTAGGTCGCCACATGCTGTGAAGATGTCAAACACAGTACCTGACGTGTTTCTGATGAAGATTTTGATGCTTAATCTGGAAGCGAAATGGTCGTTGGACTCTCACGTTCGTGATTGGTGATCACGAACATAGGCAATCAACGATGTGTTTGACATGGCAAGGCTACTTTTACACTATTGCAAGTACTGAAACAGACCGATAACAGCATCATCACACAGCCATCAACTCTCTAGCCAAATGAGAGTACTAACAATTCACCTCAAAAGCAAGTTTGCATTGCAGAAACCTACAGGATTACGTAACATAGCGGAATAGGAGTGTCTCTGTACATCTCTTAAGGAGGAGCGATTGCACACCAAAAAAAAATTATCTGCAGATGAAAAAGGCTTTCTCTTACAACACATATACAGGCTTGTCTCCACAGAGACCACGTAGACTCGTGATAAGTGAATCGCTGGGTCGACGCATGCTATGGTCCATCTCCGCCTTCTCTGTGTAAAACAGACGGAGCAGGCGCCTTCATCACCCTGTCGCCTGTTGTTGTCGGTGAACCACCAAGAGGGCTTGCTGCATCGGATGACCTCCGCGGAGCTGATGGACTCTCCATAATGAAAATCGACTGACCCGGTGTGCTGCTCCTGTACGGCGAAGCAGGGGTTGACTTGACAAGTGGCAAACCGTCCTCACGAGGCAATGGGGACATCACAGGCTGACTTTCGCCGGTTGCTTGCGCTCCTCTATGTGACCTTTCCTCTGCAATATCGTAGTAATCAGCGGTTCTCACCTCCTGAGCTAGAGAACACGAACAGCAGCATAGCCACTGGAAGCAGTCGGTGACGTCGGGGTTACGGCAGCAGAAGGTGTTCCCAGGGAGGTTA
This sequence comes from Avena longiglumis, assembly GCA_030063025.1. Lineage (NCBI taxonomy): Eukaryota > Viridiplantae > Streptophyta > Magnoliopsida > Poales > Poaceae > Avena > Avena longiglumis. The sequence goes on along the minus strand of CP125974.1, from coordinate 517,727,094 downwards.
AATCTCTTCCTCATCTGTATCCTCCAAAAGCCACCATACAGCAAACCAAGAAAGCAAAGCGCAATTCCAGTGAGCACCAGTGCTTCTCGCAGCATTTCGTTGTCAATATTGACAGCTGCCAGGTTGAAGATGAAGAATGGAGCTAGGCAAAACAGCAGAAATGTTGCAATGTGGACATACATGTTGCCAAATCCAAGCCTCTGAACATTCCACCCGAAAACACAGCAACTGCAGAAAATCGACAAGTACGCAATAGTTATACTGTCCCAGAAATCCGCCAGTCCGCCAACCCACTCGGGCTTACTCTCAACAAAACGGCGCTCTTCACTCTGAAGGAAAGAGTATCTCCTCTCCAGAGATTTCCGTGAAGTTGCTGGCTTGGTGCCTTCAGTTGAGGTGACCTCAGTTTGTGCTTCTGGATCAGCTTCTCTCAGCTCTGCATCTTCATCATAGTCCTTCCCAAGAGGACTGACAATATTATACACACTGGCGAATGCCACAGCACCAATTGCAACAGAAATAGTCACAGCAACACCGAGAGGAGGCCTATCAGATCTGCGGTATCCTATGTTGAGACCACACAAGGCATACTGGGCAAAGCAGTTCAAATTAAGAAAGACTACAACCAACATCATGTGCATCCACTCATTAGGCTTATATGTCCCATTTTTGCAGAATACTTTCCTAAGCCTTAAAATGTCCTTTTGGTCCCATCGACACAAAAGTACAAAGTAATGGATCCGCATTGGGTGTTGATAAAGGCACATGAGTGTGAACAATGCATTCAAAATTTGGTTGTTCACTTCAAACCATGTCTCTCTTTGTGATTTGCTAGGCAAAGCATGATTCAGCATTCCAACCATAACCATGAAGAGTATCGCACCAGATACGGCAACACAAGCAATCCAAACAAAAAGGGCCATGTTCATAGGCTGCCTTATCCAATCCTTACCCATAACCCACAGATGGCCCCAGTTAATTTTCCTGATTAAATGGAAATGCTCATGATTACCATGGTTATCAGAATGGACAGAACGTGAAAACTCATCCCGTGCAAGTGTGAGCTGTCGAAACTTGACTGAAGGGGAAGGACCCATCTTCCTTAAGTGGGGACCAGAAAAGCGATGCACAAAGTTCAGAAACCCCGTCCGCTCATTTCCCTGTCGTGAAACACCGTGAGTGGAAATATTATTGACGCCTGTGGCTCCGGGTTCACTTTCTGATGTTCTTGATTCTACTTGTTGAACATCAGCTTTGAGGTTTCCATTACCATTAGGAGCCATTTTGTTCAGCTGGAGCTATTTGATGGTAAAAGCAATCTTGACCTCTTTCAAATCTTCTTTACAACATAGCGGCAACCAAATTAACTTTCAGACTTGAAGGACCATATTCCACAGAAATAGTTGTTGTATCGTATGTCTTTGTACACTGACCTACATACTATTGTCCACCCAGTTCTGCACAAACAGAAACAGGTCCAAAAAAACGATCATTACTCAAATTTAGATATAAGTTAGTCCAAACTCATCTTACTAATGCACGAAATACAGAAAGAAAATAATTTCGGCCAGAAGAAAGGGCAATGGAGTAGAAAACATGTCATATAACATAAATAAGCTCGTCGAAAACAACAAACATAAATGAAATTGAAGATAAACATAAATGAATGAAGCACATTCCTAACTGAAATAATAAAAGAATGATTTCTAAACTGCACAATTTATTTCCGCTAGTTTTTATCCAGATAAATGTAATGGCAATAGTGTTTTTTTTTGACTGAAATGTAATGGCATTAGTTTTTTTTTACTGAAATATAATGGCATTAGTCTCTTATGATATTGTCTCATTTCAGTCTTTGCGCTATTCTGGAAATAAAGTTTTGATAACTTTTACACAAGCATCTTAATCAACCAATTATGCATTCAGGTGTTCTACATATACAGTGAATAGAAGGGGATATTAACTGAAAACATGTTTCCTCTAGAATAATAGAGTTCAGCGACCAACAGCACAGCCATGGTCTATCTTTATAGCGTTGTCTTTGAGGGTGAATGCCATGAAATCAACAACTGAAACCTCCAAGAGATCAAAGTTGCTTTCCAGACAAATTTCGTACTAGCACTAGTAGTGTAGAATGTCAGGCCCTAACAACAAACACATTTTTTTCGGTAAAGAACAAATTGGCTGTTAACAGAGTTTGGGCAGCACGAAGAGCAAACCAGATACAAGCATTAATTACTCTGCACAATCTATCCCATAAACACAACCCACAAGGTTATAGTACTGTTCTACATGACACCAGTGCAGGTTATGAGTCTGCATTAGGCCAACCCCAATGACTTGTATCCATAGTTGTGTCTAGAATTCCAGAGGCATTGAGTAGTTGTGCGGATACAACTCTCCCAATAGCTTGTATGTATGTTGATTTCTTTCAAGTCCTGCCGTTACAGGAATTGCGATCAACCCTAACAATCTTAATCTTGTGGCATACCTGTGGGCTTGTGGTGGGGCTAACAGGGGAAAACCTTGCCAAACATACGCTTCAACAGCTATTGCTATCAAAATCCACACAAATTTTACCTAGGGAAACCAACCGAAAGTACACTGGTGCGTGTCTCGATCATAACTCGGCCCCTGACTTTCTTGGAGCAACAGAAGGAGTAATACCAGACGGACACACACTTGCTACCCCCCACATCTGAATACGTGCCTATCTCAGAATCGCCTAAGCCTATCTCAGAATCGACAAACGCCATTGCAATACATGGGAAAATATAGCAGCCTAGTGGTTTTTACCAGAATGGCGTGTTGGTGCTCCTGCGCGACGCAAAGCTGGGTGCTAAATCTCGGAGAAGCAAAGCCAACATAATCCTCCAAACCGAGCACGAGCGCGGATGCGAGACCAGGCCGCCCCGCGGCGGCGCCACCGGCACGGCTGGCGGGCTCAGGGTTGCCGGTGCCGGCGGGGAGGAGTAGCTCGGCTCGGCCCGTGCCTTGACTGCTACGGATAATAAAGCGGAGACAGTTGGAGCAGACAGGCGCGGAACCAATCAACGAAACTACGCGTTCGATTCTTCCAGATCCATCAGCGCGGTTAGAGGAGATGGGGGGAGGAGGCGCTCACCTGGCGCGCAAGCAAAGGGCGAGATTCTTGCCTTCGTCCCGCCGCCGCCTCCGCCGCGGTGTCGGCTGCTGTGCTAGGCTGGCTGGCTGGGAGCAGGAGATGAGACAGAGCGGAATGGAAGGCTCGGCTGGCTCGCAGCATCGCAGGGTGAGGAGGGGGGCGCCTGTTGTTGGGTCAACATGGCCGTTGACGGAGACGGCAGACGGGTGTGGCCCCAGCTCACCGTTACGGCCGCGGTTTTTATTGAATTCACCCTATGAGTTCGGTAAACAACCCACCGGGCCCACCGCGGCGCGCCAACGGAGACGGCGAGCGTGATTAACGGCGACCGTGTGCTGGTGCCCCTCCCTGCTGGCTGCTTCCATGGGAAAAGGCAGCCGCCGTACGTGGAACTGTCTCGCTCAGCCACAGGACGAGTAGGTTCGTTTGGCTGAGTTATACAGTTTTCTTATACTAACTTAATTGACCAATAACACGCACGAGGATGCACCCACCCCGGACTACCCTTCTTCCCTGGTCTCACTCTCGACTTTACGGATTTAGGATTATGAACACCGATGAGCTTTGTGTTTCCTTTCGTGCTAAGTCTTGCATCCATACGTATGCCAGAAAAATAATATTTTATTTGATTCATATTACTAAGGCTTAAGGCGCACACGCTTTTCAAAGCAAAGTTTAACCAAAAGAATTGAGCAACAAAATCTTGATTATATTATTCATAATTAGTACCGTTGGATTCGTATTGAAAAATACTTTCCAGTGATACTAGTTTTATACCAAAACTCTTGCGTATTTAGAATAATTCTTGGTCAAAGAAAAAACACGCAAAACAAGGACGCCTTAAGCCCTAAAACAGAGGGAGTAGTTAATTTTGATTTATCTAAATTCAAATGTAATATGGGTGGGAGGGAGTAATCCCATTGTGTCCAAAAGGAGAATCTGCACGTCGCAAGGGTTCCAGAGAGTCAGAGACCCATATTGCTAGTTTAATGGCCCTCATGTTCGCATGGGCCAAATCTATGCGCCGAACTTGAACGTGGCCCATCTTGGCTTAATGGACCCATTTATAATTGGCATCATACAGACTGAAACCGGAAACCCAATAGTATCTCGCGAGCGTTTAGCGGCAATTGCTATTCAACGCTTGGTGCGTGTGCTAGCCCATGCGGCCTCTCGAGGTGGGCCGGCCCGTTTTGCAGGAGGTTTTTCCAGTTTCTTCAGTTTTTCTGTGTTTTCTTCTGGTTTTTCCCTTTTTTCATCCGGTCTCTTTTGTTGCGGTCCGGGTTTTTTTGAAACTTGTTCCAAATCTGAACTCTTTTCCATGTATGAACATATTTTTAGATTTGAACAATTTTTAATTTTGAACAATTTGTTGAATGTGAACAATTTTTAAACTTAAACATTTATAAAATCTGAACATTTTTATACTTCTAACAAATAGTTTAGAATTAACAAGAAAAACAAGCTGAAGAAACAAACTTGTCAGAGTGAGCGAGGGAACAAGAGAAGAGGTGAGTCGAAGAATTAACTGGGCCGGCCCATCTAAGATTGCTCTATTAGACAATGCCCCCTTAACGCACGCATTAGGCGTGAAATACCAGCTCCCTCGTTTAGCACCAAGTCGCTCTAAAGTGCTCCACGCATAGGCTGGTCCCCTAGCTCTAGGGTTTTTATTTTTATTTTTGCTTGTAACTCTCTTTTTTTTCCTTTTATTTTTTTCTTTAGAGGATACGTGAATACTTTATCAGAGACATATGTGTGATGGCACGTCTACATAAGCACTCAATAACGCTTCTTCTCATGTTTTTCATCCAATGTATCCATCCTAACACCCTTTCCCTTCTCGAGAATCGCCAACCCATCCTAACACTCATTCCCTTTTCGAGAATCGACAGCCTCTACCTCTAACTAGGTATTTGTACTTCAATACTTTTGACTTGTTCATGATCTAAGATCTTGGTGTTCCCCAGCTATTCCATTTCATGAAATTGGAGGAGCTGCAATCTTTATGTCTTAATCACATGAGTTACTCATAGTTCATCTCGGCATGCTACCATATTGAGTTCTGTCATATACTCCCTCTATTACAAAATATAATATGCTTTAGCCTGTTTCTAAAACACATGTATTTAGAGATCTTTCAGTGTAGATTAAAAAAAAATTAAGTGAACTTACACATTAAAAAATATCTTGATAAATATATTTTAAAAAAAATCTAAAAAATCTTATATTCTGGAATGGACGGAGCAAGGCAAGGGCAGAAAAGCACTGCTGAGATGGAAAGCCGAGCTAATTCCTTCGCGTCAACATATTCTCATCGTAGATGTGTCCTCATCCGATTGTACTAGCTATTCTTCCGGGATTTCCTTCATCCGAAGGAACTATATAGCAAGGCCTGAGTTTTCATCCGATTGTACTAGCTATTCTTCCAGGATTTAATTCATCCGAAGGGACTATAGCAAAAGCCTGGGTTATAAACTTCACTGGTAATAAGTGCACATCGGCACATATAAATCTGAGGAGACATCACACGATTTCCTGTCATGAAAGATTGCATCGCCGTAGGAGTATCTTGAAAGAGAAACACCACGACACACTGCAGATATAACCTGGCATCGTGCGCGCGAGTCTAGCAGGAGCTATGATTCTATTCTAGACACGACATAAAAGCATCTCCACTCGGGACAGTGTTGTCAGATCATTTTTCAATCCGGACGGCGAGTTTTCGCTCAGTCGTGTTCTTATTAAAGCTAAAAATGGTTTGATAACTGCACCATACCTTAATATGGAAATCCAACCTAAACTAAATCTGTTTTAAAATTTTGTCAGCCCAACTAAAGCCAGACCTGTCGATATTCCCACCCAAACTTAACTGAACCAAGCGCCAATCCATAGGTTGAAACTGTTTGAGAACCATTAGGTCAAATGGGTTGAACCTGTACAATTTCGGGTTGAGCTCCGTGAGCTATACTAGCTATCACCGTTGTCGAATAGAGAAAAAAGCGAGTCACATACACACGCACGTGAAGCCAGCACACTCTTCACGAGATTATCCAGCGAGCCGTGAGCAGCCGCACATACACTTTGAGCAGAGGAGACAAGTACTCCACTAGCAGTTAACCAATTTCATCAACCGGGTGAGAACTATGGGTCAAACCTGTTCATTTCATCAACCGGGTGAGAACTATGGGTCAAACTTGTTCGGGACTGGAACCAATAACTGACCATACCCAAACGTTTCCTACATGAAACCAAACTAAACCAACCAGTAGTTAAACTCAGCCCGTTAGTAACCGAACTAACAAGCACCGCGGGTGAAACTGACCAAAAATACCCGGCTAAACAAGAACCATTCACAGATTTAGTTTTCAGGACGCCGATTTCATTCGGATTTGGTCCAACTTTTATCAGGCGTTCCCAGGCCGATCCCGGGGCGCTGGGAACACCGGACGAAGCGAAAAAACTGGTGGGTCAACCCTGTCGGCGACTGGAGGCCGAGATCCCGCCATTTTCTTCTTCCCCTCCCGCCTTTCCTCTCCATTCCCCCACATCTCCCGCCATTTCGCCGAGCTCCAAACCACCATGCCGCCCAAGGGTTTCGTCAAACCCCGATCCGCCGCCAGCGAACCAAAGGAGAAAAAGGAGAGGAAGCCGACGCTGAGGCTGGAGAGCATGACCAACTGATACGTCGGAAACGTATCTATAATTTTTTATGTTCCATGCTTGTTTAATATCTACTTTGTTTTGCTTTGTCTTACTTTGAGGTGTTTTTATATATTTTCTGGAACTAACCTATTAACAAGTTGCCACAGTGTCAGTTGCTTGTTTTCTTCTGTTTTTGGTTCCATAAAGGCCGATTCTCAGAATTGGACGGGATAAAAGTCAAAGTCAATAACTTTCCATGGGGGACAAGAATCCAGAAGACGAGATGGAGACGCAAGCCAGGGCGCCCAGACCCTCCTCCCTAGGCACGGGTGGGCCCTGCCCCACGCCTGGGTAGGGTATGGGGCCCTGGTCGCCTCCTCGGCCTCCCGCTTCGCCTATAAGAAGCCCCCGATGCCTAAACCCTAAGTACCTGATCAATATTCCACAAAACATTATGTAGCCGCCGCCACCGTAGTCCCTAGATCGGGGGGATCTGAAGTTCTTCCCGGCACACTGCCGGAGGGGAGATCATCCCGGAGGTCTTTGAAGGGTTTCGCAGCATAGTAAATCAAAAATATTCTATGGATGCGAACGGGAAAGCCACGATCTAATCTAGGAGATGCAATCAACGAGAGGGATAGATGTGATCTCCATACCCTTGAACAAATCGCAAAGCGGAAACGTTCAACAGAACGTGGGTGATGTAGTCTAACTAGCCTTCTCCTCCTCGCGATCCGATCCGATCCAACGCCGCAAGTGGCGGCGCCTCCGAGAGATGCACACGTACGGTGCCGCGACGTCTCCTCCTTCCTTGGTCCAGCAAGTGGGGTGGATAGATATATTGGATCTACAACACGACGGCGTGGTGCTATGGTGGAGAGTTTCTGCAGCAGGGCTTCGCCTACACGTAGTCGAGAGAGAGAAAGAGAGAGAGAGAGAGAGAGAGAGAGAGAGAGAGAGAGAGAGAGAGAGAGGGAGAGAGAGCAGGCAGGGTGGGCAACTAGGGTTTGGGGTGAGGGAGGTGCGCCCACCTTATATAGGGCTGGCCGGCCCTTTCCCTCCTCCAAGCCCTAGGGCGGCCCCAAGGGTGGAGTGGGCAAGCCTCCCCTTCTAGAAGGTTTCCTAGGGTTTCCCTAGGGTTTTGGCCTACTGGGCCTATGCCTTGTGCCCCTGGCCCACGCGCCAGGCACTCAGAGGCCCATGCACCCCTCCGACAAGTGGGGCCACGTTGGTCCCACTCCGAAGCTTCTAGAACCTTCCAGACAATACCAACATTCAAATGATTCCAAATCCAAAACTGCTTTCCTTTATATAAATCTTATTCTCCGGACCATTCCGTAACCTCTCGTGATGTCCTCAGATCTCATCCGAGGCTCAACAAAAACTCATAAACCATTTATTCATTCTATCCTAGCCGAGACACATTATGTGTGACCCTACGGTTCGAGAATATGCATATGATCTTCTATCAATAATCAACAATGGATCTGAAACCCTTATTGAATCCCACATATTCATCGATGATCATATCGGATGAACCACGATGCCGATTCAATTAATCCCATATATATTCCCTTCACACGCGATATTTTACTTGCCCGAGATTCGATCGTCAGATTCCAGATACCTAGTTCAATCTCGTTCACAGCAAGTACTTTACTCGTTCCGTAATCCGATATCACTTTGTGATCAACTCCTTAACCACGTGCTTGCAAGCGGTGTTGATATCGATTACCGAGTGGGCCCGAAGTATATCTCTCCGATTTAGGAGGGACAAATCCCATCTCGATACATACAACCCAACAAGTACCTTCCGATCACCTGAGATACACCTTTATGATCACCCTCACATAGGATGACGTTTGATTACCTCAAAGCTTTCTTTCGATACCAGGGAGTTGCATCATCTCATGGTCTAAGGAATACAATATTTGACATAGGAAAAAGCTTCGCAAAGATGAATACGATGACACAATATAATTACTCTGCTTGATTTGGGTATGTCCATCATATCATTCTCCTAATGACATGATCTCATTATTAATCGACAACTCATGTCTATGGTTAGGAAACCTTAACCATCATTAATCAATGAGCTAGTCCATAGAGGCGTACTAGGGATACGGTGTTGTTCATAAACCACACAAGTATCAAAGTTTCCGCTTAATACAATTCTAGCATGGAATATAAACTTTATCATGAACAAGAATTATAACAATAACATCTTTATTATTGCCTCTAGGGTATAATTCCAACAACCTTCTCTCCGGTATGATGCGTGAGTAGTTCCACCTTGGACTATGGGTCCATGTAGTAGCTAGATGGTTGTATCTCCTCCTTTGAGATTTCATGTATAGAACTTGTGAGCTTCGTTCATGATCAATATCTAATCTATTTGTAACCATGCATGTTATGTTTGCGGGGATCCGATGGATATTAAGATTATTATGTTGGTTTGATTAATGGTTTTGTATTTATGATTCTATCATGTATGTGTTGTTTGTGATCTTGCATGCTCTCCGTTGTTAGTAGCTATATTGGCCAATTAGTTGCTAGTGACTCCAAGAGGGGGTATTTATGCTCGATAGTGGGTTCATGCCTCTAGTTTTCAAAGGAAGTGACAGAAATCTCTTTGGTTGTAGATGTGTTGTTGCTACTAGGGAGAAAACAACGGTCTCTTGTTCATGGAACAAGTGGATTATTTACCTTACACACTTAGCTTAAAGCAGTTGTCTGTTGCTTGCAACTTAATACTAGAGGGGGTTCGGATGATAACCTGAAGGTGGACTTCTAGTCATAGATGCAGTTGGATGACGGTCTATGTATCTTGCTGTATTGCCCAATCGAATCTCATAGGATCTTTCTGACTAGTATTGCATTGTTATGCCTTGCTCGCCTTCGCCAATTGCCCCATTGTAACTGCTTACCATTCATGTCATGTTGTTTATCTAAGGAGAGCACCTCTAGTGAACTATGGACCCCGGTCCAATCTTTATCATTGATACATCTTCCATTGTTACTTGTTTACTTGCTGTAAACCACCATTACCTTGCACGCCGTACATTTAATCCCTTGTTATAGCAAACCAGTGAGCTTGACAACCTCACTGTCTAGTTGGGGCAAAGTCTTGAGTTTGTGTTGTGCAGGTCTCCGCGTTGCTTGCAACACTTGTGTGACGTTTCCTTCCTCCTACTGGTTCGATAACCTTGGTTTCTTACTAAGGGAAAACTGCTGATGTGCTGCTTCAGACCTTCCTCCTGGTTTCTTGGGAGTTGGAAGCATTTAGTCCTCAACTTGTAGTACCACTCTATGCTTTGATTAGTAATGCTTTGTTGCTCTACATGATTATGGCCATTATTGTTCTCTTAGTTGGTTGCTCCCAGTCTTTTGCTAGCCTCCGCTTGTATGAGTAAGCTCTACTCATGCTTCCAACTCCCAAGAAACCAGTTTTTTCCAAAGTGTCCACTATAAATTCCTATGCATGGTGTGTTACACTATTCCAAGTATATTCTTGTTTTCAGCTATCTTCCAATTTAAAACTATTTTCTATGTGAAAACTTAGTGATTAAATCCCTCACGAACTTGATGGAACACTTTATATTCTTTCCCCCTAATACACTTGAACCATTGTGTCATCTATGTTGTATATGCTTGCACTTATACGTTGGAATTAGCAGAACCGTGCTATCACGAGGAACATTTTCAACTTTGCACTTGTACTTTGTACTCAGTTGATATCATGCTATTTTGTCTAGATGTCACCGGTGTGAAATAAAGGGAACTTGTAAATCCATGGAGTTTGTATTTTGTGTTAGAGAAACGCCTGGGCCGCTAGCCTAAGCCATGCCTAATCATGGTGGAAACTTGCAGCGTCACCATAGTGAGCTATCTATGAAGCATCCTCAATAAAAAGCTATGCACATAGTAAATAAAAAAATCGCTGAGATGCGTCTGCTTGCCTTGTCATTTTGGTTATAGGATAACTCCTGTACCATGTGCAAGGGGTACCCCGTTGGTGGTTCTCTATGATATGCAAATACTTACAATGACAAGAACTTACAGGTTACTGAAGTTGAGTAGCATGAGGTGTGACCCTCGTATTCAAGGGACTTGAGATTGCCAACTTATACTTCGTCAAGCATATAGTCCACGTTTGTTCACTTTAACCTTAATCACTTCAAGATGATTATGGTAGGGGCAATGAGGGCTGAAAGCTAATAAGTACCATAATTTTTTTGGAAGCTCTTTTTAAAATTTGAAATCCCTGCTTCCCTTTGTGAAGGGCTTTTCTTCCACTATTATATTGAGTCTCCACCTTCTACCTTTAGGCACCATTAAGAGATCATAGTTGTCATTCTGTGTGTAGTGTCCCAAAGCTTATTGATTGATGCATATTGTGATATTACTTGTTCTTGTGCTACTTGTTTCTAGTCACCCTTGTGAACTTTGAAGGTGTCCTATGCATCTATTTGCTACTCAATGAGGGACAACCTGATTGCCACTATGCTATGTTTTCTGTATGTGAAACAAACAAACGTTTTTCAATGCATGTTATTCATAATCTTTCTTTGTAGCCTTTCATGTTGCATGCATAGTTACTATGTCCTATTGTTAGAACTCCATCTTTCATGTACTTGTTTAAAGTTCTTTGATCCCATCTTTCAATGCTTGCAAATGGTTTGATCTTGGTTTTGATGGTGCATGTCACCTAAAAAATTATTCTTTTTATCACTTACCTACTCGGGGACGAGCAGGAGTTAAGCTTGGGGATGCTTGATACATCGGAAACGTATCTATATTTTTTGATGTTCCATACTTGTTTAGTATCTACTTTGCTTTGTCTTACTTTGAGGTGTTTTTATATCTTTTCTGGAACTAACCTATTAACAAGTTGCCACAGTGCCAGTTGCCTATTTTCTTCTGTTTTTGGTTCCAGAAAGGCGGAAAATCAATAATCTCGGAATTGGATGGGACAAAATCCAAAGTCAATAACTTTCATGGGGAGCAAGAATCCAGAAGACGAGACGCAAGCCGCAGCGCCTGCACCCACCCCCCGCCTAGGCACTGGGTAGGGGCCCCTGGTCGCCTCCTCGGCCTCCCCCTTCGCCTATAAGAAGCCCCCGATGCCTAAATCCTAAGTACCCGATCAATATTCCACAAAACCTTATGTAGCCGCCGCCACCGTCGTCCCTAGATCGGGGGGATCTAAAGTTATTCCCGGCACCCTACCGGAGGGCAGATCATCCCGGAGGCCTTCTCTCCGGTATGATGCGTGAGTAGTTCCACCTTGGACTATGGGTCCATGTAGTAGCTAGATGGTTGTATCTCCTCCTTTGTGCTTTCATGTGTAGATCATCTGAGCTCCGTTCATGATCAAGATCTAATCTATTTGTAACCATGCATGTTGTGTTTGCAGCGATCCGATGGATATTGAGATTATTATGTTGGTTTGATTAATGGTTTTGTCTTTATGATTCTATCATGTCTGTGTTGTTTGTGATCTTGCATGATCTCCGTTGTTAGTAGATATCTTGGCCAAGTAGTTGCTAGTGACTCCAAGAGGGGGTATTTATGCTCGATAGTGGGTTCATGCCTCTAGTTTTCAAGGGAAGTGACAGAAATCTCTTCGGTTGTAGATGTGGTGTTGCCACTAGGGAGAAAACAACGGTCTCTTGTTCATGGAACATGTGGACCGTTTACCTTACACACTTTGCTTAAAGCAGTTGTCTGTTGCTTGCAACTTAATACTAGAGGGGGTTCGGATGATAACCTGAAGGTGGACTTCTAGTCATAGATGCAGTTGGATGGCGGTCTATGTATCTTGCTGTATTGCCCAATCGAATCTCATAGGATCTTTCTGACTAGTATTTGATTGTTATGCCTTGCTCAGTTCCTGTCAATTGCCCTGCTGTAATTTGTTTACCCTTCATGCCATGTTGTTTATCTAAGGAGAGCACCTCTAGTGAACTATGGACGCCGGTCCAATGTTTACCATTGATACATCTTTCACTGTTACTTGTTTACTTGCTGTAAACCACCATTACTTTTCACACCATATGTTTAACCCTTTGTTATAGCAAACCGGTGAGCTTGACAACCTCACTTTCTAGATGCGGAACAGTCTTGAGTTTGTGTTGTGCAGGTCTCCGCGTTGCTTGCAACACCTATGTGACGTTTCCTTCCTCCTACTGGTTCGATAACCTTGGTTTCTTACTGAGGGAAAACTGCTGTTGTGCTGCTTCACACCTTCCTCTTGGGGTTCCCAACGAAGTGCTAACCAGCACCATCACCAACGCCGAGTGGATGGCCCTTGTCGAGAAGAGGAAGGTCGAAACAGACAACCGCATGGATAGGGACACAAGGTCGAAGGAGGCGAAGGCGCTCGCCGAGGCCCAGACCACGAGGGAAACACAGGCGTGTACGGCGATGTCGCGCCCGACACTGATAGCCCCCTCCCCCGCAGTACAGCGCGCACTGGGGGATCCAGCCAACACTACTAGGAAAACGGCTATAGGTAATCAGCACATCCGTGGCTCACATGGTTGAAGTGCCCCACGGCTAAAACAGGCGTGGCTCACCTGTGGGCAGTGCCCTACTAATAACTAGAACAACTGTGGCGCACATGACTATAGTGCGCCACAGATGTGTGTGGGCCAGGCCTGGTCAGACGCCAAACATCTCAGTAGCGCACTATAGTCAGTGCGCCACGGTTGTTAGGGTCATCTGTGGCGACATGGGTGCAGTGCGCTACGCCTAGCGCATGCCCCTCCGCTCGAAACGGCCACAAACTTATGTGGCGACTCGCCTAGTCGCCACAGATGTACAAACTTCGTAGGGCACTCGCCTAGTGCCCTACGCCTAAGTGGCATGCACCAACTCCACCTCGGTGGATCGCCTTTTAGGGTTTGCAAAAATAAACAAAATGATAAACACTTCAAAAATTAAATCCTTTCATATTTAGGTAGGTAATGTGGTATAGCTTCTAGTAAAATTAATGTAAATGAGTCTCGACTTTATTTGCAAAAAAGTAATGCCACGGTAAAAGGTCAGTAACTTTTGCATACGATATCGAAAAAATCGTATAATATACCAAAATGACCGTAACGAGATTCCAGATCCGCTTGCAACCCTTTAGGTCGTTTAGCGATTTTTAGATTTTCAAAATTCGAAAAGAGTAAAAAGTTATGGTCAAAAACTGCTTTTCTGCAGAAAAATAGCATGACTTATCCGTAGCGCACCTACACCTAGTGCCACGGATAAGCTTGGGCGGATTCAAATTTGAATCCCCACCCCGCCTCCTCCCTTTCCTTTCCCCTTCCTTTCCCTTCCCTTTTCCTCTTCTCTCCCTTTCCTTCCTTCTTCCTTCTTCCTTCTTCCTTCTCCCTCTCCCTTCTCCTTCTCCTTCTCCTCTCCTTGAGGTGTGGCCGACGTCGACCTCCTTCTCCTCCTCCTCACAAAGTGACAACGGCGACCTCCCTTCCTCCCTCTCTTCCTCCATCTCTTCCCACCTCCTCTTCTTCTCCTCCTCCTCTTCTTCTCCTCATCTTCCTCCTCCTCTTCTTCTCCTCCTCTTCCTCCTCCTCCTCTTCTTCTTCTCCTCCTCTTCCTCCTTTGCCTCCTCTTCTTCTTCTCCTCTTCTCCTCCTCTTCCTCCTATTCTCCTCCTCCTCCTTGCAGTTCCGACGGACAACAAGGTGACGAGGAGGCGGCGACGGCGACCTACACCGACGCGGCAAGACGACGACGAGATCCAGATCTGCTGCTTTTTGAATTTTGAAATTTATATCCGTGGCGCCTGACACCTAGTGCGCCACTTACTCACATCTGGCGTGGCGACTGCCCAAACTTCGTGGCGCTGGCATGCGCCCACGCAGTATCTAAACTTCTGGCGATTAGGGCAATGCGCCACGGTGAGAGATAGCGCAGGCCCGGCGTGGCGCCACGGATGGGCATTTCGGGTGCGCCACTAACAGCCTGTTTCCTAGTAGTGCAAATGTCGGCTCGCCCGTCTGGTTCTTGCCTATCTCGCCGTCCATGTTTCACGAGAGCCAGCCGAACCCGCGACAGAGGTACTCCTCCTCTCCTGAGTTTGACGGCGGGTTCAACCCGAACGTGCTCTTCCCCTTCCCCGCACCTCGCCCTCCTCCGGCCTTCAACATAGGCGTCAACGTTCCCTACGCCAGCTCTCCGGCATACACTACACTTCATCGTCCATGCACCGCGTCCCTCTTCCATTCGACATGTAGCAAGTGGCACAACATTCTCGAGGAGGTGGACCACACACCCGTCAGCGGTGAAAGCATGGATAGCAAGGTACTTCGCCGAACACTAGACGAAGGTATTCCGAGTTCATACCTGTCCTGACACACTTTGTCTTGCCTTTGCAGCTCGTTCGTGCACTCGGCATGTACCAGGACGATACGAAGACCGCAAGTTTGACCTCCTCAAGGCGAACTACGCCGCCAAGAAGAGGAACACGGATCTCCAGTTCCTCATGGGAAACAAAGACACCTCGGCGATGAGCACGCTGGTCAAGGCCTGGTACATGACGCGCCACAGTGCCATCCTCCAGGAGGACATTGCCGCCAGCACGCCAAGTTTTGCGCCGATCGCCTCCGACCCCATGGCTTCGCCGAGCTCTGCTTTCACCTCCTCCAACCAGTTGGCCGGCCACGCCGTCGATGTGCCCATCCCGGTCTCACCGGACACGCCGGAGGAGGCCATCCCCATCGCCGACTGATCGCCAAACCATTTTATCTTGTTCTATAATAATTTGATCGTCGAACTTTTTGAATGTACTTCTGTCGAACACCTTGGGCCAAGATTTTGCCGGTAAGAACGAACAAAATTCAAATACGTCATCGTTTTGATTTCGCTTGGAAACTCGGTCTAAAAACGCGAGTGAAAAATTGAACGTTTACAGTTCAAAAACTATATCCATTCGACGCTAAACAGTGACCAACGAGTGGAGGTGCAATAATCGCCGCCTCCTGGAAGCAGCAGGTGGATTGTCGCGGTAGAGTAACAAAGGCAACATGTTTTCCCTGCATCCATCCAGATGCATGCATGGCACGACTCGTTTTGCAGAAACTCTGACTTGATCCATCCCTAGCTAGCTAGCTAGCCGAACTCGAAAAAATTAACCCACCGTGTGTCGTCGCGATCGTCGCGCGCCCATTAAAACGTGCGTACCACTTCCACTAGCTATCAGAGAAACGGAAGGAGGCACGCGCAACTGGTTAGCCAGCCAGCAGCGTGCCCCGTCGCGTACGTTGTTCCGGCGCACTGTAGCCCGGTCTCCTGCCCGCGGGTACGGCGGCACGGCGGAGCCGTCCCGTACGTTGCTTTCCGACGATCCCGATCTCGATCGCCGGGAGGAGTCTCACCAAATCCGTGTGCCGCTCTCTGTTTGGCGCTAGCGTGGGCGCTAAAACATCCTCTTAATGTCCGTCGCACCAAGCTATAGGCAGGCTAGCTCGCTCGACTGGTCTCTTTCGATCGTACAGTAGATTGGACATCGTGCGTGTTGGCTGTACAGTAGCTTTTCTGCACTTGTACTCTGAGAAGTTGAACAGCCGGCCGAGTGTCATGGTCGATCATCCATCATTGGTTCTCTGTGAACAGTAGAGTAGATGGTCATGGTCGCGTAGAATGGTCCGAACGTGAAAGTTGTGCAACCGGCCAGGCGCCCTAGCTAGCTCGGTCCCGTACGTGTGGAATGTCTTGCACCGCAGGCTGCAGCGTGCCAGCCAGTCATCTGTCGGCGTCGGCGTGCGTGGGCGATCGACGGTCCAGACCGTCTGCTCGTGCGTGCCAGATGGCGCGCGGGAATTAATGGCCGCCTGTACCTGTACAATTTAATTGTACGTACTTGCATGGTCTCGTAGGAGTACGCTCGCTCTAACGTACTTGCATGGTCGACCGACGCCCATCGATGATCCCTTGATCGAGCAAAGCCAGCTACTAGTATCTTGGTACTACGCGGAGGTGAGGCCCACGAAATTGTTGGCGCGCCGTGCGTCGTCCCCACGCGCCCATGGCACATACTAGCTAGTACCTCATGTGCACCACGCGCATGCGTGCGTTGCACGCGCGATCCGATCGGAGAAGAAGCAGCCGTCAGCGTGTCGGGCCAAAGGGTTAGTGCTCGTCAGAGATGGTCCGGGCCGGGCCGGCGTCAGTGTGGTCCGGCGACTCAGGCCGACTGGTAGCGCGCGTGCGCAGGAGGTAGGTGCAACGTGGTGGTTCCCCGGCACCAGCCAGGCGGTAGGGCTCCGACCTCCGATCCGATCGGCGATCTGCCAAGCAAGCGCGCGCCGGCCGGCTGATGAACTTGCATTGTTGCAGATCTCAAGTGTAGGGCTTCTCTGTCTGCGCTCTGCTGTAAACAAGCGTCAGCAATTAATTCAAGTGCAGCCCGCGCCCGCCCGCCCGCATTGAATTGCGCTGCGCGCGCACCTGACCGATCGGCGGTGTAGGGTAACCCATCAATGCTGGTGCGTACGCTCACCGTCCATCAGCTGTAGAATCAAGCATCACGCATAACAGATCCACCCATCGGCGAGTACTATACTACTATACTTTATTCGATCTATATTAATGGCTTTAAATTTATTTAAATTCGTACATATCTATTTAAATATTTTACGATGTATTTATATTTAAAGAAAGTTAAGAACGTTAATATAGACTGGAATTAGTGTTGCCGAATATATGCTCGGTCGATGGATTTTGACCAAACGCAGGTTTAATTAAAGAACTAGAATCCTTCGGCTAAAATAAGATACCTTTCTCTACCGAAGTGGCTATCGAACAAAACCCAAAGCCCCGGTACAAAATCGTTTGACCTCTCGCCGGAGCAACCAGAGCCACGATTTACACGCATGCCCGCGCGCGGCCGTCGCCGTCGCCGTCGTGCTAGGGCTCGATCGTCGCCGTCCAGCTACATGACCAAAAGCAGCCCCTGCATGCGCCAGTGTATGGGAACAAAATAACATGGGACGTCATTTTTTTTGTGATGAACAAAGGGGATGGTGATGCATGCTTTGCTGGGTCGTCTCTCTTCGCGCTTTTTTCTTGAGTGCTTTGCTTGCTTTTAGCGCGGAGACCGACAAAACGGTTCGGTTCTTGATTCCTCCGCGAGGTCGCCCTGTGTTCCCACGACACATGGCGTCGCTCCATTAGCACGACATGACGCTGCAAGTGCATGCGCACAGGCGCTTTAGAGCATGGCTAATAGAGGAGCCGGCTACCGGCTCTATGCCAATGCCATGACACCTAAAAGCCCACTTATACAATAGATTGCTATATGTTAGCTATTAGATTGGCTGTAGCGTATAAAGTTAAACGAGGCAAATAATTGGTAGTTAGGAATAAGAGCTAGATAAAAGCCCTGGCGTCAGCTGCATGCAGGCTCTTTGTCCTAGTTTTGTGTGTGCAGCCGGGCCGTAGACATAGAGCCTGTTTTATTCTCTCTCTTCCATTATCTCTCTTTCACATAGGATTTTGCTGATGTGGAACACACTATAGCAGCTGACTAGGATCTATTATACTTGCTCTTATGAGGTCACCATTGCACCAGCTATCCAAAGGGAGTATTGTCCGAACAACCACAAATATTGTCCGGTTGGGGGCATTCGTGTACTTGGGACGGTGCGTGCACCCTAAACGGACCGGGTATTTTCTAAAATAAAATCTACAAGATATAAATTTTACACAAATTTAAATTTTACTAATTATTAACACAGGGTAAATACTACATAGTGCAAATTTTAACTAAATAGACCCCAAAACAAACTAGTACTAATCTTCGTCAGAGTCGGCGACGATCGTGGCGGTTTCCATGACCGACGCATGTCGTTGGCCAAGACCAACCTAGTCGTCCTCTGACTCGGGCGGTGCGATGTCCTTGCAGGCCTCTGCCTCCAACTCCTCCTAATCAGGAGGGGTCACTGGAGCCCGCATGCTTAAGCACGAGGCAATTTGCACCGACTCGCTCAAGGCGTTATCAATCCCGACAACTCGAGGTCAAGCTCGGGGTTCGCCACAACAGTCACTTCTTCTTCGGTGGCGTAGAGTCAATTTTGATCCACTGTGCGCCACATCATTCCGCCTAATATAGTGCATGGAACAACTATCTCTTGATCTCAAACTCTTGCTGGAAAACTTCGTCCCAATGTGGGGGGTCTCCAGCACATCGCTCTGGTGCGGTCATGCTCGCCCGACATCTGGCGATATTACCGACATGGGTGGCTATCTGGGGTGGCGACGGTTGGAGACCGCGACAGGTTTGAGGTGCCACCCGCTCCAAAGGCGGCAGTTTGATGGCATGTACCGTGCACCTGCATCGTGTTCAAACGTGTCTGACCATAGCCAGTGTGACTCGAGCCAACCTTCCCATTGTCGAACTGTCTCTTTGGCATCTGCGGTGGGAGAGGGGGTGTTGCGGTTCACGGTGCAACCCAATCTACGCGGGAGCGCCCAAAGAGGGGTGGCGACGTGGCCGAATTTGGTGCAACATGGTGGATCTAGGTGGATTGGGAGGGGTGGCTTGGAGGTAAGGAGGGGTGGGTAGATAAAAATCCGCCACAATCGCTGACAAGCCAAAACCACGCTGATAGGTGGGCCTGTGCCGAGGTAGTGGCCATGTCAGAGAAACCCCTAGTCAGTCTGGGTGTGCGGGGACAGAGATAGTTGTGTGTGTGTGTGTGTGTGGTGGGGGTGGGGTACCTTGGAGATGGCCTAATATAATTCAGCATTATTAGTTACTAGAAAAAAAAGCGTCATGGAAAATTAGAGGGAACTGTCAATCAATCGGGCTGAACGGATATGATCAAAAGGCGATCTAGGCCAGCTAGCAGTGTTTTACGCCTCCGGCCTACATATCAGCTAGCAGCTGCTGACAGTTCGTCCACCCCTCCTAGAGAAATTCAGCCATTCATGCTGCCTTCCCCCGTCCCGATCGACCATGGATCCATATAACCTCTCCGCCTCCGTCCTCTACATAATCTAGACGAGAAGAACTTGCACCGTCCAAACCAGCGGGCTTCTTCTGCCAGGTCTTTAATAATTAGTCTTCAAAACCTACATAGCGGGTGGAAAGTGGGAGACATATACGCACACGCATAGGGCGCATCGTCAAGGCCATTGCAGGGGTAGCTAAAGCTTGCGATCTATCTGCCAATCGAGCAGATCGACGGAGATGATGGTGGCGAGGCGCGCGAGGTGGAGAAGCAGGGCACGTGCATTCTTTTCCGGCTCGCCGGGGCCGGCGTCCCCGGTGGCGGCCGCGGACTGGGCGCCTCTCCTGGGGGTGTTGCTCTCCCGGCGGGCTCGAGCCAGCCACGCGCCCATCCATGCATGCATGTGCCCTTCTTCTCCATCGTGCACGCCTCGCCTGCGCGCCCCGTGTGTGGCGGTTTCAGTTGACTCAATTCTGCATATGCTGTTATTTGATGTTCTGGAAGAGGAGAGCCAGCAGGTATGCAACTCCATATTTCTGGCTTCATGTTTTGATGATGTACCATTCTTATTTGCTCCTGCTTCATATGTACTTCCTCAGTCCTAAAATAGATGTCTCAAATTTGTTAAAATTTAGATGAATCTAAACACTATTTATATATAGATTCATTCAAAATTTAAAAAATCTAAGACATCTATTTTCTAGGACAGAGGGAGTATGTTCTTCGTCTTCCCCATTCTGAAAGATCGATGCTCATGCCTTAGTTAGAGCCGGAGCGAGGCTACTGCAACCCTTCAACTGTGCTATATATATACTCTAGAATGCTACTAGGTCATTACAAATATATATATATGCATAGACACTTGTCCAGGGTCAATGACCATCTATAATTCTTCCATTTATTTACCGTGGATCAAGAACTAAGAACACTTTAGAGTTATTTTTGCCAACACTTCAAAGCAACTTTGCGTACACACTCTGCATGTCTTGTCTAAACTAATCAATACATATGCACTCCTTACATCGGTACTTTTCATTTGCTGAAATGTTAGGTCAAGTACGAAATTGGCTTACTGTGAGATCTTCCTTCATCATAATATTCTGTAGCAGTAAGTATTTTTGCATAGTAGACAGTACTAGTACTCCAGCTGATACATTTTCTGGCTCTTTTTTGTTACTAATTAAATCTCTTACTGCCAGCTAGAATCCCTGCATGATTTATGAAAATGAAAACATTTTCTGGCTCTTTTTTGTTTGGTAAACTTTCCAGCTGATACACCGTCTTATCCGTACGCTCGCAATAAGGCGCAAAATACAAAAGTGGTAATTTCTACCAGTTAAGGTGGCTTGTCATTTCTGGTGAAAGAACATGATGCCCGACACAGTGCTATAATTAAAGTGGTTACGGATGCAGGAGGGCACAACCAACACTACTCCGTATGAGCACTATGCACTGTCTGCTGGTGCGTGCCTAGCCAGAATTTATTCTCCAAACTTCAACGGAAGTGAATTTTTGAACGTACTTCTCATTGGCCGGAGAGAAAAAAAATGCAGCAACTAACTTCATATGTGGGTGCTCCTGTACTGCATGTTGGCCGGTGCATGACTTGAGCGTAGTACATTAAATTGGTGAGAGCAATCAGTCACTGCCACGCGTGACCCGTGGTCCTTTTGTTTTTAGGTAAGACTCGTGGTACTTCTGTGTACATTAAACTGGCGAGAGTCTCACCATTACAAGTGCAAGTATATATATGTATATTACTTGCAAACATGTATCGTGCAAGGTACTGTACAGTATTTTCATAGTATAGACTCTATGTACTACTCGAAAACTTGAACCCCATTAGTTGGCATAGGTCAAACAGAAAAAATTGGCTTTGTGTTTGTGAAATAATTCACAAGAAATTAACATCAATCTTATGTAGACTGTTCAAGATGTTTGCAGAAGTTGATCTAGCCTAGACATCTATTTTGCAAGGAAACGGTATGAAAACCTCATTTTTTTTACGTGATCTATCTTCCAATTGTATGACTTCATTAGTGATTTCATAAACGAGAGAAAAATTAAACAACACAATAGACTTGCCATTTTTATTAATCAAGAAGAAGGAAATTATCTAGTTAACTACGGAAAATCGAGTAAAAATCGTTATAAACATGCCCACTCAAGGCACTTGGACATAGTCACACCACGACATACAAAAGCGCCATGCCAAGGGAGGCCGAGTCGCACCACCTTGACGTTGCACATGACCACCGAGTGTCAGCTAAACAACCGCGACACCACCAGATAAGGACCACACATGGGTACTACCACCATGCCACCACAACATATGCAGGTCGCCATAGAGCGTCTTGTGCCACACAAGGGCACTGGAGACCACCATGCCAATGGCGGACCTTGAAAATAATTGTACGAGGTACCAAAAGACATTAGATGGAAACCTAGGGCGTTAACTTGAGTGGGGGGAGGGGCATTGCCATTTTGGCCTCCTAGAAGTTTCGCTAGTGCACCATGCCACAATGTATGAGAGTTGCCGCTGCCAAGGATAACTCAACCCCTCAACCCCCCCCCCCTCCCCCCCAGGAGAGCAACAAAATATGTCCCGCCGCCACCATGGCAGCAAGGAGGAGCCTAGATTTATGGCGGCGGTACAGCTAGCTTGGTGGGGAGTCGAGACGCCCGAGTCACGCTGACGAGCGATGTCTTTGCGGGTTTTCAGGCTAGTATTTTTCCTCTTTCAATGATATATGCCTCGAAAGGGTTTCTTTACTTCTCTGTGTTCATATCTTATATTTAAGTTTTTTCAATCAATTCAAGCAAATGACGTGCAAAGACATAATTAGCCCTTATGGCATACAATAGGGTGATGTCAACCTTCTCTTTTAGTTTCCATGTTGGATTTTTGTTTAGTTAAAATAATTATAATGAAGAAAGAGAAGGTTTCCTTCCCTTAGCGATGGGTTCATCACCTATAAAAGTATAAATTAAGAGATGGCGATTTTCTTCATCATATATACTCCCTCCGTTTAGAAATATAAGATGTTTTAGGTTTGTGAAGGAGATGTATCTAGACACGTTTTAGTGTATTGGTTCAAATGAATCTAGACACTAAAAAGTGTTTAGATACATCTTATTCACAAACCTAAAACATCTTATATTTCCAAACGGAGGGAGTATGTGATAAACTGCGCTATGATGTCATTATCTAGTATTTATGAGGTCAAAATAGTGTATTCATAGCTGGCACAATGGTGTGCTCCAAATTTTTGTGATGTCACTTTGACATCATATATAGCTTTGTCACTCCATGAAGTTTGGTAGCATCTAATGACATGAACCTTCCATATATAAGTTAAGGTAAGTATATTTAATGTCAGGATGATACCACATGCAATTGATCTTTACTTATCTCAAGAGCGAGTCAAAAGTTGGCCAATCTTTTTGGGTGCTCCTGCCAATAAAGAGGCTAGTCAATACAAGAAAGGAGCAACAAAAGGGTTGATCGAGCTCTCACTCCAACATTTTGCAAGGATCAGGTCTAGAAGTACTAAGCTCGGAAAATTGGCGGTCTACCACACGCAGTTGACGCCACTTCTTTGAAGACATGATTCAAATGGATAGATTTTTAGTCTGTGCCACACTTGTCCGGGTCTGTACCACACTTGATGATGGACTGAGTATTTGTGTAGACATGGTCTAGTGTTTCTACCATGTATAAAATGTTTGTATCATGAGAACCTACAGTTTTGTCTCACGCCTCGACCATATTGGCCATTTATTAGTTTTGTATCCTACTTTCACCCATTCTTCGATTGCCTGCACAACAGACTATCGTGGAGCTTATATACAGTAGCATGATTAATATTCTAGCGACTAGATGCACTGATGATCAAAGCGCGGCACCATCATGGATTGCACTTGAGACGTCAACGCCATCTCCAATAGGGTCTAAAGGAATGCACAAAGCACCTTTCTTAAAGATAATACTACTCTGCAACACTTTGTTCACCTTTTTTTTTGCTTCTCCTCTCCTCCTTTGAGATTGCACTTCTTTTCTTGTCGGGGGAATGTCTGCAACGCTTTGGGCAGAGAACGTCTCCCTGTCTAAAAAGGCATGGCCCACGGCTTGAGCTAACCTGGGCCGGGCCGGGCCGGGTGTAGAAAGTAGTGCAGCATCTACTCATGCATGCACGTTGGGCCGGACAGGCTTTCTATCCCTCCCAAAAAGATCCCCCGAGGCCCCGATATAAGGCAAAAACGTCGAGGTCCCGAAAAGTCGCGTCAGACATGTTTCGTTCAGCTTTGGCGGCCTGGGGCAGTCGTACGCATGCACTGACCGAAAGCAGCCAATCCCATCGCCATAAACTTCCTCGCATTTCCGCCACCGGTCGTGCGTCCCCCCCGTGTCGTGATTTCTACCTGTCGTTCTCCCGTCGAGAGACTGTTCACGGAGTCAACGTCCTCTGCCCTGAGTTTAGTTTCCAAGTTTGATTAGTCAATCATTCTCTCTCAGAATCTGATTAAGCGCCCGATCCATCAATCGATAGATTAGTTGACATAAGTGCGTGATGACGGCGGCCGGCCGGATGCTCCAGAATCGGATTAAGCAACAGGGAATCCTTTTGGCTGGCCCTCGCTGGATGGAAGGTTGGAAAGGACGGCTACGTGGCCGCCGCGCGAATAAGATTATGCTGGATGTGGAGAACTTGAGGTTCTTTTTGACTGGTTGGCAGAGATATAGACGTATGTGGCTTTGTCGATTTTGTACACTAAAAAATCTAAATTTAGATGCCGTGTTTCTACCTATATACTTGAGTGCGGTTGAACGAAAAAGCAAGTACATTGGCAATGCACATGCCTCCGTCACCAATCTCCACGATTCTAGTCAACATACATCAAGAAAGCTACCTAGAAAAAGCAAGTACTTTGCTACCCGATTGCCGGTCTTCGCCGGACAAACTAGACAGATTTTTATGCATATAAATAAAACTAAAATTGCTGACGTCAGCAGTGTTTAATGCAAATATTCGAAAATTCAAAATATTTTATAGTTCAACATGCTTATCCGATTGATGATCCGTTTTTACCGTTGGGCTAGTCTTGACGAAATCTTCGAAACTAGATCCCATATCGATAGGTTTCGAATACTTTTTTCGGACCAAAAGGTTATCCACATGTAATACCTAAATTATCCAGACGATACTATGTAAGTTACCCACTAGTTAACACATAAGTTATCCATCATACGAACGGATAGAAAATAACACCTCCCCTTTCGGTTCTATCCTTATCCCCTCCCCTTTCTGATTACTCTGAAGGAGCTTCCAGCCGACAGCCTTCCTCTCATGTGCCGGATGGCGAGGTGAGGGCTGTGGTCGAGTGTATATACTAGGCGTTGTTTTGGGCTTAGTCCCTTTGGCTTTGTGCCGGTTTGGAGCTCTGCCATGGTGCTAGCAAGCAGCGCATGGTGGTGTCCAGATCTTCCTCCTGGTGGTCGTCCATGGTGGCGGCGTTGGTGGCGGGATCCGTGGAGTCTCGACAAATAAGCTTGCTTGTATTAGGATTGGGCTGCAGCTGTGTTTGTGTTCTTCATGGCGGCCGTGGCGGGGAGGAGAATGGATCTGTGTTCTCAGGTGTCGCCCTTGTCTCGAGCTACTCACAGGTGCAATCGAAGGCACCCGGAGGTTGCTCTCTCGCATGGTGCTCCGTTGGTGGGGAGTGATGAGTTCGATTGGAGCAGCTCGGCAAATAAGCTCGTTTAAGCACGGCCGCCACGGTGGTCGGATCCGTCCTCTTCGCTTCCCTTGGCCGCCGTGGCGGCGAAGGAGGGAGCGACTCTGCAGAGGCGGAAGCAGGCGTCAGCAGGCGGAGGGAGGCTGGTGGGTTTCTGCCGCTGGGCCGTAATCTCTGGCGACGTCCCCTTTTCCGCTGGCCCTTGCCCACCTGTGGCAGGAGTGGGGCTTGGGGGGCGGTTGTTTCTCATTGTCGACGGAGGTGGAGATTCGAGGCTCGACGGCGCAGGAGTATAGGAGCTTCTTCACCGAGCAAGAGCAACACATCGACGGCGATTGCGCCGTTCGTCATCCGAGCCGGCAAGGATTTCCGGCAAATCAGCAACCTCCAATCGGAGGCCCTTTCTGAGGACGGCCGCCGCATTCATCGCCGCCTCCGAAGCAAGTGGTTCGTCCCCGCTTCGGTGCCCGGCGGCGGCGTCACCGGCCTCGCGCTCAACGGAGGGAAGAGAGAAGGACTTGATGGCGTTGGTTTATCTCTCAGGAGGGTCCTTTCTGCTTTTACCAGGGACCTATGTGTATTTTTCAATTTGTATGGGGTCCTTTGTGATAAATTGTACACCCACCGTCTGGTTTTAATATAAGCTTCCTCGCCCTTCGGGGCGCTCCTGGGTTTAAAAAAAAATACGAACGGATAATGTGTTTGAGTTTTTTATGCGCGAAAAACACAAATATGAACTCTTCCAATTTGGGATCCGTTTCCATCATGTCGACATAATAAATATGGTGTTATACCCTACCACCTACCACCTAAGTCGTAGTGAACAAATATAATGTATAACTAGTAGTCTAACGGCTTGGCTTCATCACCCATCGCCGTTAATGCATCGACAATGACGAAATCTCGGTAACCTAACACCTAAGTAACAATGTCTCAATTAAACTAGATTATATCTCATATTTAATTAACTAAACTAAATATATATGGGCAATCAAGATTTTATATAATACAAAAAATATCCACATGAGCAATGCGACAACGTCTCTAAACCTATTTATATGATGGATAACTTATATGTATCAGGATGGATAACTTAACTACTATAACATAGATAAGTCACTGTTAGAGATGGTAACACGACTTTTATTTGCCCCAAAAGTTACTCACCAGTAATACGAGAGTTATCCAGGCTTCAGTGTATAAGTTACCCACCAAATAACACTATAAAATTTATTTACGGATAGGATATAAAAGTTATTCTAGTGGTTCGGCTTCGTCGCCCATCGTAGCTCTCGCGGTGTACGTGCTACTCAACCTCAAAAGGCTATCGTGTCAAACATCAAAAATATTTTTTAAGAAATTAAATCTAAGATTTGTTTGCATACGATATAATAAATGAGGTCGTACCCTACCACTCACCATCTTAAGTTGTAGTGAATAAATATAAAGTTCAACCAGTAGTCTAGCAGTTCGGGTTCATCGTCCTTCGCCGCTACCGCGACATAGGGCGATGAAGCCTCGAAGGGTGTTAGGATAATGCATCGACGATGATAAAGTCTCGATACCATAACACCTAGGGGTACCGTATTCCAATAAAACTTGCTCAACATGTATGTGAGAAAATTTCTATCCAACATGTTTATATGGTGGGTAACTTATGTGTTACAGGATGGATAACTTACATATTATGACACGAATAACTCACGTCTTAGGGGTGGATAACCTTTTGGTCTGAAAAAAATTTCATCAAAACATATAAACATGGGATCTAGTTTCGAAGATTTCGTCGCGACTAGTCAAACGGTAAAAATGGATCTTAAATCGGACAAACGGTTTGATTTATAAGGCATTTCAAAATTTCGTTTTAATCCTAAGTTGTCTCACAACGCATGTTCACACCTCCTGCCAGGTTTGAACAACCACTGACCAGTCTAAAATTAGATTTGTCGAATAATTAAATATCAGAGGGGTGATGACCCACAAGTATAGGGGATCGCAACAGTCTTCGAGGGTAGTATTACCCAATTTATTGATTCGATACAATGGGAGCCAAAGAATACTTGCAAGCCTTAACAACTGAGTTGTCAATTTAGCTGCACCTGGAAATAGTCTTGCTCACAGTAGTTTATCAGTAGCAACAGTTTTGTAGTAGCAATAGCAAAACAACAGCAGCAGTAGAGCAGAGGCAATAGTAACAGTAGTAGCAACAGTAACAATAGGATATGAGTGCGGTAGACATATGGATGGATGGACGGGTGTTGTATAGACAAGTCTAAACATGTAACTTCAAGAACTAGGGCAATTGCAGATAAATAAGATAAAACATCCAAGTACTGAACAATCATAGGCATGTGCTCCATATATAGTCATGCGTGCTCATAATGAGAACTTGCACAACATCTTTTGTCCTGTCAGCCCATTGCAGCGGGGCCTCAAGGGAACTACTGGCAATTAAGGTGCTCCTTTTAATAGATCACCGGAGCAAAGCATTAACACTCTGTGAACACATGTGATCCTCACATCACAAACATCCCCTCAGGTTGTCCGAATTTCTATCACTTCGAGGCCTTTGGATACGGACAATGATATGTGTACACAACTTGTAGATAAGATCACAAACAATACTATAATCATGAATCAATAATAAGTTCAGATATGATATCATGGCACTTGGGCCCTAGTGACAAGCATTAAGCACAACAAGTTGCAACAAAGTCAAATAGCACTAATAGAGATACTAGGCACCATGCCCTAACAATCTTATTCGATTACATGATAGAACTCATCCAATCCCTACCATCCCCATAGCCTACAACAGGGGATTACTCACTCATGGATAAGGGAAACATGGATGGTTGATGGAGAGGTGTTGGTGATGATGATGGCGATGATCCTCTCCAAATTCCCCGTCCCGGCAGGGTGCCAGAACAGAGTTTCTGGTTCCGGATCACGGTTTCTGGTGGTGGCAGCGCAACGGAACTCTTTCTGGAAAAACGTCGACCCCCCTGAGTTTTTAGGTCAGAGGGTAACTTATAAGAGAAGAGGGAGGCCGAGGGGGTGCCTGGGGCGGACACACCCCCTCCAGGCGCGGCCAGGCCTGGCCCGTGTGGCAGGGTGTGTGCCCCCCCAGTGCACCTCTCCGTCTCGTATTCTGGCTCCGTGAGTCTTCTAGTGAAATAGGATTTTTGGCATATTTTTCGGGATTTTTCCTGATAGTTGATTTTCTGCACAAAAGCTAGGCACCAAGGTAATTCTGCTGAAAATAGCGCCAGTCCGTGTTAGTTGTATCCAAATCACACAAGTTTAGAGGAGAAACAATAGAAAAAGTGTTCGGGAAAGTATATACGTTTTGGACGTATCAAGGGGTCCTCCCTCAACTTCATGTCTTCATTAACGAAACACATTATTCAGTTTTGTATGCATTACAACATATTAAAGACTAAGATGAAGTATACTCCATCCAACCTATAATATAAGAAGTGTTGGCAAGGTAAAATAGCTTGCCAAAATATCTTAGATTATGAGATGGAAGGATTACATGAGAGAAAAATGCTAGGGATGATGTTTGTTACAACGTCACTTGGAGCGGATTGTGAGAAGGAACATTGGCCATACTAGTTACGTGACGCGCATGGGTGGCCTGACCAGATTATTTGTCGGGCATTACTACACCTCCTATAGTCCTGCCATGAGTCTTATTTTCACGCGGCTACTTACTAGAACCCCTCCCTCCCGCCCCCGTTTCTCCTTGAGATTTGTCCGTGAGGGTCCAGGCGGACCCCGAGCCTTATCCGGCGGTGCTGCCGGTCGAAGATGGCTGAGAGGAGAGCTGAAGATACTAGTAGTAGTCTAGGTTTAGCTTTGGTCGCTAGGGCCTCGAGCGAGATGTGGTTGCGAGGTGCTCTGTCTCGGTCTACTCCTGGTGCTCTCATGGTAAGGGCTAGAGGCGGCGCAAAGATCTCACACATCAATAAAGCTCATGGGCGGAGCTTCTAATCACGTAGATCTAAAGGTATCGATTCTTATTCCTTGTGATCATGGTGATGGACAAGAGGAAGAGAAGAAACATGAGGTTTGTTGATTTGGAGCTCGGTAGGGTGTCTATGTGTGTGCGGTGTCACGCATGACCGAAGTTGCTTTTTTTCTTCAGAGGTCCCAAGTGGCGGCAGTTGAGTGTCATTGCTATCCGTGTCAAAAGAAGCCACTCTGAGATCGGGTGCGATTGTCGGTCGTGCCTCTTCTTCCTCCAGGAGGATGCAGCGATGGGGCGGATCTTCTTCGATATTGATTTGGGAGTTCACACTAGTCTCTCCCTGAGTGATGTCATCCCTGGGGGTGATGTTGTGTAACAACCACAGCCTCTCCGGACTGATGACTGTCACCCCGGACAGCTTACTAGGATCTCTATACTAGCCCCATAGACCATCACTAGTCTTTTTTGCGTACTTTGTGTTTAGTCATGTGCACCCCGGGAACAACTTCTTCATCGGTCACCCATCCTCAGATTGCTCCAGACCAAGCACGCTTAACCTGGAGTTTCTTTGAAAACGAGCCCCGGAAAAGAAGTCACAACTTGTTGGTATGGGTATACTATCAATCATGTTAAGCCATGCGTGAGGGTCTCACATGCTGATGCTCGGATCTAGAGATCGTTGGTTTCCTGCGGTGAAGATGATGAACCTTCTTGTGTTTCCCTTTTCTATCTTCAGGTCCTGTTTGCAAAAGTTAAGGACTTTGTTATAATTTTCTTTTTTTTGGGTCCTTGATGTAATTTTTACATCGCTTGATGTTGTTTCTAGGCCTTTCAAGGTCTTATCCCATTCAGAAAATAGAGAGTTTTATGTTCTACTTATCCCATGTATAGTCATAAGGGGTTTCGTGTTATGTGTATTAGATTCATACACCTAGTGGTCGCATGTAGGGGATTGGTAAAGGTTGATCATCTAATTTAGGCCTACCGAGTCAATTCAATGGAGAAATTCAATAAAGAAAACTCGTAGGTAAACCATGATGGATGAGGCCTAAGGGATCAATTGGTCCTTATGACGGATGTAACGCTTCCCGGTCAAATCGTTACCTGCAAAACTTTGTGGCTGAGATCTCATGGTATCTTTACATATATATCTAGCTCGGATATTGATACATCGTAAATGTATCTATATATTTTGATGCTCCATGCTTGTTTTATATCATTTGTCCAATGCTTTGTCTACACTTTGAGGTATTTTTATACACTTTATGGAACTAACCTATTGACAAGATGACACAGTGTCAGTTGTTGTTTTCTGCTGTTTTTGGTTTCAGAAAAGCTAAAAAATGAATACTCTCGGAATTGGACGGGACAAAAAGCCAAAGTTACTATTTTTCTCGGAGCGATACGAAAAATCGAAGCAGAAACGAAGAAGGGCACCAGGGTGGGCACGCCCTAGGGTGGCGCGGGCCCACCTAGACCACGCCACCAGGGGGTGTGCCCCCCCTGGCTGCCTCCTCGCCTTTCCCCTTCGCCTATAAGAAGGCCCGGAGAAAACCCTAAAGTGTCAATCATATCTCCATGAAAAGTTCTACAGCGCCGCCGCCACCGAAGGGGAGATTCAGGGGACATAAGTCTCTGTTCCGGCACCCTGCCGGGACGGGGAAGTGCCCCCGGATCCATCTCCATCGATCTCCACCACCATATTAACCATCGTTGCTGATTCCTATGATGAGGAGGGAGTAGTTCTCCTTCAAGGCTAAGGGTTCTACTAGTAGCTATGTGTTCATCTCTCTCTCTACGCATGATCATATTGTGATTATGAGCTTTGTAGTCAAGTAGATCTACTCTGCAACTCAAGTGCTTTAATAGATCTCCAGCTCTCCCCACGTGTGTGGAAGTGACAGCGTGCACGCCGTGGTGGCACTTAGGCTAGAATCTACATATATAATCAAGTGCTTCAATAGATCTCTGCTCTCCCCACGTGTGTGAAAGTGACAGCATGCACGTCGTGGTGGCACTTAGGCTAGACTTCATAAATTCTTATTATGAGTTATATTTGAAGTTGGATGTCTCTACGAAATTATGATGTTTGTTGGAACCATCTAGCGCTCAAGGTGACAGTGTGGGTTTATCTAGATGGGGAAGGCGGACTTTGAGGAGTGCTGTTATAGCCCTACCATGGATTAGAGTGTCCAATCGGAGAGTAGTTCAGGGTAGTATCACGAAGAGAATATATTTATTGAGAGTGTTCACTATTGAAAGTATGATCCATAGGCCTTGTTTCTAAACATTGAAACACCGTCTGCATCTAGATCTGTTACATGTTTGCTTGCTTCTACCTTTGTTTCAGTTTGCCTTTAGTCTCTTCCACACCACCAAAGTCTTTTCTGGGGCAGTTGCCGGGATATCCTCCCCATCAGAAGCTCTTTTCTGGCACCGTTACCACTTGTATTTCACTATCTCTTCGCCGAACTAGTGCACCTATACACCTGACAAGTGTATTGGGTGTGTTGCGACACAAGAGACTTCTTGTATCTTGATTGCAGGGTTGCTTGAGAGGGATACCTTTGACCACTTCCTCCTTGAGTTTGATAAACCTTGGATAATCCACTTAAGGGAAACTTGCTACTGTTCTACAAACCTCTACACTTGGAGGCCCAACAACTGTCTACAAGAATATAAGTGCGTAGACATCAAGCTATTTTCTAGCGCCGTTGCCAAGGAGGTAAGGTAAAAGATACTCACATCCTCTTGGTGTGTGAGTGCTCGAAGTTATTTTCTTTAGATTCTACAATTTATCTTTTTGTTTCTTTTTTTCACTAGTTAGGCTTAATGTAAAATAACAACAAAATTAAAGAGCTTTATAGTATTTATCTTGAGTTAGAACATGAAGTGTTTGAAGAGAAAATTAAAAAACCTATGGAACTTTATTTGCATGCTAATAGAAATGTTATTAGTATAAATTCTTTGAACACCATTATTGTTAATGCTATGGAAAAGTCTAAGCTTGGGGAAGCTAGTTTTTATGAAAATGATCTTTTTAGTTCCCCGACTTTGGAAGATAGCTATTATATTGCTTATGATGATACCAAACCTCCAATATATGATGATTACAATGATGATTATGATATTTTAAGTCCACCTACTATTGAGGATAAAATTAATTATGATTACAATATGCCTCCTATATTTGATGATTACAATAACAATTTTTTTGCTACCAACTATAAAGAAAACTCGTAGGTAAACCATGATGGATGAGGCCTAAGGGATCAATTGGTCCTTATGACGGATATAACGCTTCCCGGTCAAATCGTTACCTGCAAAACTTTGTGGTTGAGATCTCATGGTATCCAACTGCATTTATGACTAGAAGTCCACCTTCAGGTTATCATCCGAACCCCCTCCAGTATTAATTTGTAAGCAACAGACAACTACTTTAAGCAAAGTGTGTAAGGTAAACAGTCCACATGTTCCATGAACAAGAGAGCGTTGTTTTCTCCCTAGTAGCAACAACACATCTACAACCGAAGAGATTATTGTCACTTCCCTTGGAAACTAGAGGCATGAACCCACTATCGAGCATAAATACTCCCTCTTGGAGTCACTAGCAACTACTTAGCCAAGATAACCACTAGAAACGGAGATCATGCAAGATCACAAACAACACAAACATGATAGAATCATAAAGACAAAACCATTAATCAAACCAACATAATAATCTCAATATCCATTGGATCCCCGCAAACACAACATGCATGATTACAAATAGATTAGATCTTGATCATGAACGGAGCTTACAAGATCTATACATGAAAGCACAAAGGAGATACAACCATCTAGCTACTACATGGACCCATAGTCCAAGGTGGAACTACTCATGAATCATACCGGAGAGAAGGCCTCCGGGATGATCTCCCCTCCGGTAGGGTGCCGGTAAGAGCTTCAGATCCCCCCGATCTAGGGACGATGGTGGCGGTGGCTACAGACGGTTTCGTGGATTTTTTATCAGGCACTGAGAGTTTCTGCATCAGGGGCTTCTTATAGGCGAAGGGGGAGACCGAGGTGGCCGCCAGGGCGACCAAACCCTAGCCAGACGCGGGCTAGGTCCCACCCACGCCTGGGGGGGTCTGGCCCCTCTGGCTGGCCCTTCGGGCTCTCCTCTGGACTTCTTGTTCCCCACGGAAATTTATTGTCTTTGTCCTTCGTCCCGTACAATTCCGAGAATATTTCTTTACTAACTTTTCTGAAACCAAAAACAGCAGAAAACAGGCATCTGGCACTGTTGCAACTTGTTAATAGGTTAGTACCAAAAAACATGTAAAAAGCACCTCAAAGTGTAGACAAGTAAAGCAAAGTAGATACTAAACAAGCATGGATCATCAAAAATTATAGATACGTTTCCGACGTATCAACATCCCCAAGCCTAACTCCTGGTCGTCCTCGAGTAGGTAAGTGATAAATAGAATAATTTTTGAGGTGAACATGCACCCTCACAATAAAGATCCAACCATTTGCAAGCATTGAAAGC
Source organism: Avena longiglumis (assembly GCA_030063025.1). Taxonomy (NCBI): domain Eukaryota; kingdom Viridiplantae; phylum Streptophyta; class Magnoliopsida; order Poales; family Poaceae; genus Avena; species Avena longiglumis. The sequence continues at coordinate 517,693,124 of CP125974.1, read as the reverse complement.
TGGGATCAAAGAACTCTAAACATGTGCATGAAAGAATTGAGTTCTAACAGTAGGACATAGTAACTATGCATGCAACTTGGCAAGCTACAAACAAAGATCATGAATAACATGCATTGAAAAGCATTTGTTTGTTTAACATACAGAAAACATAGCATAGTGGCAATCAGCTTGTCCCTCATAGAGTAGCAATACAGATGCATATGACACCTTCAAAGTTCACAAGGGTGACTAGAAACAAATAGCACAAGAACAAGTAATATCACAATATGCATTAATTAATAAGCTTTGGAACACTGCACACAGAATGACAACTATGCTCTCTTAATGGTGCCTAAAGGTAGAAGATGGAGACTCAAATAATGATGGAAGAAAGACCTTTTTATAAAGGAAGCAGGGATTACAAGTTTCAAAAAGAGCTTCCAAAAATTATGGTACTTATTAGCTTTCAGCCCTCATTGCCCCTATCATAAGCATCTTGAAGTGGTTAAGGTTAAAGTGGCAAAGCTGGAGTATATGCTTGACAAAGTATAAGTTGGCAATCTCAAGTCCCTTGAATATGAGGGCTACACCTCATGGATACTCAACTTAGGGCCCAAGCAAGTTCTTTTCACTGTAAGTATTTGCATATCATTGAGAACCGCCAACGGGGTACCCCTTGCACATGGTACATGAGCTTTCCCATAACCAAAATGACAAGGCAAGCAGACAATGAGCATCCCAACAATCTTTTTATTTACCATATGCATATCTTTTTATTGAGGATGCTTCATAGATAGATCACTATGGTGATGCTGCAAGTTTCCACCATGATTAAGCATGGATTAGGCTAGCGGCCCAGGCGTTTCTCTAACACAGAATACAAACTCCATGGACTTACAAGTTCCCACTTTATTTCACACCGGTAACATCCATAGACAAAAGATCATGATATCAACGGAGTACAAAGAGTACAAGTGCAATGTTGAAAACGTTCCCCGTGACAACACGGTTCTGCTAATCCCAACTTATAAGTGCAAGCATATACAACAAAGTTGTCTCAATGGTTCAAGTTTATTAGGGGCAAAGAATAAAATGTGCCATCAAGTTTGTGAGGGCTTTAATCACTAAGTTTTCATATAACAAAATAGTTTTTAATTGGAAGATAGTTGAAAACAAGAATATACTTGGAATGGTGTAACACACCATACATAGGAGTTTATAGTGGACACTTTGGAATAACTTGGTTCTTTATTGGGAGTTGGAAGCATGAGTAGAACTTACTCATACAAGTGGAGGCTAGCAAAAGACTGGGAGCAACCAACTAAGAGAGCATAATGGCCATAATCATGCAATGCAACAACACATACTAATCAAAGCAAAGAGTAGTACTACAAGCCAAGGACTAAATGATCATAGAGGATAATGGTGACTTGCCATAGTCATAACATGGTGTAAGCATGTGCCAAGTCAACCCAAGCAAAGCATCAAAGGAGAATACCACAATACTATGCTTTTGCATGCTAAAACAACGCATAATTTCTTCAAGGCACACTAAGCAATACCAATTGTTTGGAACAAGACATGCTACAACAATAATAACTAAGAATAATGCTAAAACAACACCTAGCATGTCATGCTAAAGTCTAAGTCACAGTCAATGCAAGCTCCTCTTGCACTTCAAGCAAGAACTCACTACTCCTTTCCAACACCAAGGAAACTTATTTGCAAAACAACACATCGAGAATGGGGGTCCACACTTCCTTTATTCAAGCAAACTAAACAACCTAAGCAAAGAAAGCGAAAACTAAGATGCTCCAAGAACAACACAACTGTGCATGAAACAATAAAAGTGAAGTGTCTAGACAGACCTGAGCTTTTTATTGATGAAGAAGGGGATCCCTTGGGCATACCCAAGCTTTGACGCTAGTACCTCTTGGATATTTCTTGGGGTTACACCATGGTGGAATCCCCAAGCTTGAGCTTTTGTCCATTCTTCATCTCATTACATCATTCTCCATCTACACCTGAAATTTTTTCCTTCATACAAAACTTCACACAATCTTCATTAGCAACATTAGTTTATTCAAAAGATATTAGACCGCTTGGAAAAGCTTTGGAACAGCAAGAATTTTCACTAAAAGCACAAGCTACTGTAGCAACTCCTTCAAAAAGCTCAATTTACCTGAAGAGAACTCAAAAAGGAATCAATAAGAAGCAAATGCAAATAATGGCAGAAATCTGTCAAAACAGACCAACAGGTAGAAACCGATTTTTTTAACATCTTCTGTTGCTCAAATCAAAAAGTGTTGAACTAACGAAAGTTATATAACATACTGAGGGATTTATTCGTACATTTTGAGATCAATCCGAGTTACAGAGACTCCTCACGAATTTTTTTGGTGGAGGACAGAAATCTGTTTCGGGACAGCAACTCCCCAAATCTTACTTCCCTCTCATTAGAGGTCATTCTTGGCACAAAAAGCAAACAAAAAGGATAAGGAGGGGTAATTACTGAAGTAATAACTTCCAAGACTCAAGGAAACTCTTGGGTTATCTCCCAACAAGTACTTTTCTTTAACGCATTTAAGTTAGGCACAAGAAGCAAGAAGAATCAAGTATTTTCAAATGAAGAAGCAACCTTCTTGTTCTTACCTCTCTTTCCCTTCTTATTTTCTTTAGGGAAGATATGATTGCTTACCGGAGGAGAAAAATGCATGATGCCTTTTCCCACATCTATCACTGCCCCAAGGTGTTTCAGTAGAGACCTTCCAAGTGTGATCTGTCCCTTGCCTACACATTCAATAACAAGATAATCGGTAGTCACTATTTTTCCTGATATTTTTGTAAACACACCTTCAGCTATCCCAATGGGTGATATAGTGGTATTTTTGGTAAGAGAGATTTCCTCTCCTCCTTCAATAATCCGCCAAAGACTCAAGGAATCATAAATATCTTTAGGCATGAGACAAAATTCAGACATGATATCACAGCAAGCATCAAAAAGTGTAGTGTTTATTTAGAATTTGATTGTGGGAAACCACTTTGAAGGCTCAGAATTTATGGGAACATAATCATGGTAAGCCCTAAGCGTGTGATAGCAACTATTCAGAGCAGCAATACCGGTTTCAAGTTTGTTCAACCTAGCAAAAATACTTGTGAAAGAGGAATCATACTTGCCAGGTGTACCATAAATCATGATTAATTTAATTATAGCATCATAAGCTTCATCCTCAGTACATAGCAAAAAATCTTTCTCAGCCACAACATCTAAAGCATATCTATAATGAAGAGCAATACCGCGGTAGAAACTATCGATAACCAAGCTGAGGCTTACATCAGGCTCAGTTTCCCTTTGGAAAGCAGAGATTCTAGACCAAGCCTCCTTAAAACTTTCTTCACTTTTTTGCTTAAAAGTGGAGATTTCTATCATAGGAGAAATAGAGGTTGATCCAAAACCAGACATGGTAGCAACTAGAGTAAGAACTATTTTTTTGTGTTTTTGAATAAAGAAAGCAAACCAAACTAGACTATTTTTTGGGGGGTTTTGGAAAGAGGCAAACAAAACCAAGCAAAAGAAACAAAGAAAACTAAAAACAAAGTAAAGAGAAAGGAAGTGAAGGACTCCCCTAGTGAATACGTCCTTAGCCTCCCCGAAAACGGCGCCAGAAAACTTGTTCCTAGCTGGTGTGGAGTACTTCGTTGGAAACCCCAAGAGCAAGGTGTGATGAGCACAGCAGCAAGTCTTCCCTTAGTTGAGACCGAGGTTATCGAACCATAAGGAGGAAGGAAACATCACACATGTGTTGGAATCAACATGGAGACTTGCACAACACAAACTCAAGACTTTGTCCCAACGAATCAGTGAGGTTGTCAAGCTCACCACCGTTGTCTGTTCAAAGGATTAAACGTGGAAGGTGTGGAAGGTGCAACAAGTAAACAAGTAACAATGGAGGATGTATTGATGGTAAAGATTGGACCGGGGTTCCATAGTTCACTAGAGGTGCTCTCCTTAGATAAACAAGATGGCATGAAGGGTAAACAAATTACAATTGGCGGGCAAACTAAGCAAACTAAGCAAGGCATAACAATGCTATTACTATTCAGAAGATCCTATGAGGTTGATTGGGCAATACAACAAGATACATATACCCATCCAACCTGCATTTATAACTAGAAGTCCACCTTGATTATCATCGAACCCCCTCAAGATTAAGTTGCAAGCAAAGCATACCGCTTAAGCAAAGTGTGTAAGGTAAACAGTCCACATGTTCCATGAACAGGAGAGCGTTGTTTTCTCCCTAGTAGCAACAACACATCTACAACCGAAGATATTATTGTCACCTCCCTTGGAAACTAGAGGCATGAACCCACTATCGAGCATAAATACTCCCTCTTGGAGTCACTAGCAACTACTTGGCCAAGATAACCACTAGAAACGGAGATCATGCAAGATCACAAACAACACAGACTTGATAGAATCATAAAGACAAAACCATTAATCAAACCAACATAATAATCTCAATATACATTGGATCCCCGCAAACACAACATGCATGATTACAAATAGATTAGATCTTGATCATGAACGGAGCTCACAAGATCTATACATGAAAGCACAAAGGAGATACAACCATCTAGCTACTACATGGACCCATAGTCCAAGGTGGAACTACTCACGAATCATACCGGAGAGAAGGCCTCCGGGATGATCTCCCCTCCGACAGGGTGCCGGGAAGAGCTTCAGATCCCCCGATCTAGGGACGATGGTGGCGGTGGCTATAGACAGTTTCGTGGATTTTTGATCGGGTACTGAGAGTTTCCGCATCGGGGGATTCTTATAGGAGAAGGGGGAGACCGAGGCGGCCGCCAGGGTGACCAAACCCTAGCCAGGCGCGGGCTAGGGCCCACCCGCGCCTGGGGGGTCTGGCCCCTCTCGCCGGCCCTTCTGGCTCTCCTCTGGACTTCTTGATCCCCACAGAAAGTTATTGACTTTGTCCTTGTCCCGTCCAATTCCGAGAATATTTTTTACTAACTTTTCTAAAATCAAAACAGCAGAAAACATGCATCTGGCACTGTTGCAACTTGTTAATAGGTTAGTACCAGAAAACATGTAAAAAGCACCTCAAAGTGTAGACAAGTAAAGCAAAGTAGATACTAAACAAGCATGGAGCATCAAAAATTATAGATACGTTTCCGACGTATCAACATCCCCAAGCTTAACTCCTGCTCGTCATCGAGTAGGTAAGTGATAAACAGAATAATTTTTGAGGTGAACATGCACCCTCACAATAAAGATCCAACCATTTGCAAGCATTGAAAGTTGGGATCAAAGAACTCTAAACATGTGCATGAAATAATGGCTCGGGGGCTCCCTCCGAAGGATAAAAGCATAAACTACTTACGTGCTCAGGTGGGGACTCCGAAGTTCCGTGTGCGGTCTTCTGAGCTACAACTGCCCGAGCTTCTCGCTTGGAGAGGTTCGGGTCATCGTCCTCAGAGTCGGCCACCACCTGAGGGGGAGGAGATGTCAGCTTCAACTCCCCTACAGCCTCCCGAGTGCCCTCACTGAGAGGCTCCTCCGAAGAATGGCTGCAAGGAAAAGTCTGATCAGACAACAACCTACATTACCTAGACATGTAACAGTAAATGATTCAGGTGACATCAGTTACGAATCAATGTCCGACAAGTTGAATACGGGTGCCACCTTCTCTTTCTTCTTCTTCTTGGCTGGCGGCTGCGGCACCATCGCTCGAATCGGCATGGTAGGGATAGGTGCGGAAGAAGCACCATCATCCTCGCCATGGCGCCCGAGGAAGGACGGACCCCTTGGGGTTGGTGGGATAGATGCATCCAAAGACTCGCTCCGAGAGCGCTTTCGGGTCTGCCGCTCACTCGCCTCGGGAGCATTCGTAGTAGGCGACTGAGCTGGAGGAAGCTCAGACTCGGAGTCCACCTCCTCATTGTCTGGAACCTCCCTATAATTCTCAGCAGAGGAGGCATAGACCATGTAACCTAGAGGCGCTGCAAGCAAAAAGAAAAGGAGAAACAAGATAAGTAAATTGCAGCAAAAACAGCACAGACCTGCAAAAGTGCTTCGCGCATGAACAGGCATCACCTGATAAACCCCTTTATTGGCGCTAAGAGGGGGGTTAGCGATTTCCCCGGAAGGTACTCACCGGCCTTGAACTTCAGCAGGGGACGAAGGACCCTATCAAGGTCACCCGAAGACAACTCTTCGGATGAAACCCTCGTTGGATCACTGGAACCAGCACAGAGAAACATTGGGTGCGCCCTAGCCTGTAGTGGTTGCACCTGCCGCTTGAGGAAGGTGCGGATGATATCGACACCGTTGACATCTTTGCCTGACACTAGTTGAAGAGCCTTGATGACCCACAAGTGTAGGGGGTGTATCGCAGTACTATCGATAAATAGGAGTGTTGATCCCAACGAGGAGCGAAAGGTGCTGAACAGTGGTATGGAGCAGGAAATCCCTGTGAATACTTAGCAAACGGATTTTTAGTGGTTTTCTGATAAGGTAACAAAACAAAGAGCAAGTAATAAAGACAACGAACAAACAGAGCAAGTGGCCCAATCCTGTCTTAGCAAAGGACAAGCCGGTGGAAATACTTATAAGGACCAAACGTTCTCGAGGACACATGGGAATTCTGTCAAGTGCTTTCGCTTCAAATAGCTGAGTACTCTTATTTGGTGTTGTAAGTGTTGTGTGGGTGAACCTGTGCTAACATACCGACCTTACATTGACTAATACATACTTGTGATTAAACCCCCTGCAAGCATCCGCAACTACAGGAAAGTAATTAAGATATAAATCTAACCACAGCCTTAAACTCTGAGATCCTACGCTCCCTTGTGCAAAGGTGTCCTAACGGGGGTTCAGGTTTCTATCACTCCGGCAACCCCACAATTAGTAGCCAAATACACAATGCATTCCCCTAGGCCCATAAATGGTGAAGTATCATGTAGTCGACGTTCATGACACCACTAGAAGAATAGCACCACAACTTAAATACTAAACCATTGAATAATAACTCAACACAAATCCACTACTAACAACATGAATTCTCCCATGTCCTCAAGAACTAAATGAACTACTCACGAGACATCATATGGATCAAGATCAAAGATGATATGATAATAGATAACAATCTGAACATGAACAATAATCCAATGGTTCCACTCACAAGCATCAACTACAATAGTAATCAACACCGGGAAAGTTTCACCTAGTGAACTAAGCAATATCCAACACAATTGTTACAGCGAGATGGAGTGGTGATGATGGTGCTGGTGGATGATGATGATGATCTCGATGAAGCCTAGCTTGACGATGGTATTGATGGCGACGATCTCCCCTCTCCGGGAAGGAATTTCCCCGGTAGAAATCTGTCTACCGGAGAGATCATTCTCTCTCGGTGTTTTCTGCCCCGCAGAGGCGGCGGAAGTCTATCCGTGGTCGCCCCCTGGTGTTAGGGTTCCGTAGGGAAGATATAGGCGAGAGAGCGGGGTCGGGAGCCGAGCAGGTGGGCCACACCTGCCCTAGGCGCGATCCAGGGGGGAACTGCGCCTAGGGGGGTGTGGCCCCCCTACGGCCCTTCTTCGCCTCCCCTTTCAGCTTCCTCTATCTTCTGGGAAAATATAATTTTCCCATATTTTTCTGGTATTTTTCTGATCTTCGCAAAATTGCATCAAAACACCTCTTTTTCCATCAGAATCCAGACTCCGGCAGTCCATCCTCCAAGAATCATCCAACATGCATAAACAGATGAAAAGACATAAGTATTACCTCATAATAAGACATATATCAATGAATAGAGGTAAATTATGATATAGAATGGTGATGCAAATTGGATGTTTCAAGCCTCCACCCACTGGTAGAGTCTCTCTACCTCCACAACTTCACCCTCCAAGATGAGGTTCTTCCACAATCTCTTCGGGACGATCTTGTGCTCGGAGTCAAAGGGGGCAAGCCCATATTGCTGACCGTCCAGCTTAGCGTCGCGGATGTAGAACCACTTCCGGCGCCACTGCTGGACGGACTCACACATAGAAAAGGAGAAGAATTGGACGAAAGGACGGATAGCGATAATGCAGCCGCCAAGCGGATAGACTCAGCCGGTGCCGGACTGCCTCTTCACGGAATATAGATTCTAGAAGGTGCCAAAGTGTGGCTCGATGCCGAGCCAGCACTCTCAAAGGGTTATGAAGCAAGGGATATGAAGAAGAGAATTGGAAGACAGATGGTGTATCTGAATCCCATAGAATAAAAGGAGTCCACGAAGGAAATCGTGGACAGGAAGCGAGAGACCGCGAATAACAAAGGCAACGAACATCACACGAAACCCTACGGGTGGGAGGGGATTACTTCATCGTCGATAAGCCTGACGTCCTCCTTGTTTAGCGGGATCAACCCCGCGTCGCGCAGCTTGCGCAGAACAGTATCACGCACCTCCGTGCGCCTCCACCTGTCGTCGGTGATACGAGCGGTAGCAGCAACCTTCTTGCCGCTGCCGGCGGCGCTCGAGCCAGCTCCGGTGGCGGTCTTCTTTGACTTGCCCATTGTGCAGCGTCGAGGGCGATGGTGCGCCCAAAGAAAATAAGAGGGAAACGAGCGGAGAACTTCCAGTGCGCAGGGCGAGAGAGGCTGTGCTTGTGAAAATGGAGGCAATGGCGAGAAGCAAAAGGCAAAGGGTAAAACGAAAATCACTGTTTACCCACGGTATTAAAGGACGAAGACGACGAACACGAGCCGTTGATCCAGAAGCCCTAGCGTGCAAGTAAGATCCAGCCCTACACATGTCAGCATAGCAACAAACCGTCGCCAGCACGCCGTCCACTATGCATAGAAACCGAGGAGACGCCGTAATTCTCGTCACGTTCGCGCGTGACTAGTCAACTTCAAGTCAGGCGATGGGACCCACGATCGTCTCGTCGCGTCATCTCTGCCACCACAGACAGTTGAGATCACCAATCGTCACCACTGACGTCATCAAGACTAATCTAGAAACAGCTGGAAACTTTCAGCTAACAAATCAAGTACTCACTCGAATCTATGATTCAGGCAACTACTCAGGGGCTACTCCTATCAGGAGCGCTGGTCGCGCATGTGATACATGATTAAAGGAACTGCACCTCTCAAATATCTTCGTGTCCAACTTCGAGTCTATGACTACACTAAGGACTCGGGGGCTACTCCCATAGGGAGGATTGGCCGAGCATCAGAAAAAAATTGTGTCCTTCGGACCTAAACTGAAAACAACTAAACTAAAGTCTCTGCTCGATTCTACGACTCGAACTGACACTCGGGGGCTACTCCCATATGGAGCGCTGGTCGCGCACCCTATGAATTCTTCGACTGCGGTCCTTCGGATCAAACACGACAAATTCTTTTGGCAACTTTTCCAAACCAACGCTAAGTGAGAAGTAATCTCCTTGGCCACCCGAAACACCTCGGTGATAAAATTTCGGATGTTGTGTCTACGACGCAAAGATAAGCCCTAAAAATATCATCTGATGGCCTAGTAACGCACCTGACTGCACTCTCTGAGTAAAATCCCGTGTCAACAGGCACGAAGGAAAATCCCGACGGACGCGTTGGGTACATCACTTGAAAACCACTGGGATTCGACTCCTATAAGACCTCAACGGACTGAGTCGAATTATGCCATCATTCATTCCGGATTCGAGTTTAGGGACTCGAGTCTGAAGAAGATCGTGTTGTTTTGTCCTATGACATTTAACTGGCCCTGATCCGTCGGGAGAGTCAGACACACACACATCAACAATCCCTACGAACTAAACCATTCTCTCTTAAAAACAGGTCCAACTGCACCCGAAAGATTGAAGAGTCCTCAGCCGAATATATGATTCGATTGAACACTCGGGGGCTACTGACATGGTTATACCCCATGGGTACACAATGTTGGTATACCTGGTCCAGCCCAAGGGAAGTCCTCACGCCAAGATACACGGACTGTGGAGATTTCGGATGGCACAAGCCTATGATGCCTTCGGATCCTTGGAGAACAAGACTACAGTAGATAGAATTTCAAAGGGTACAAACCCTAATCTGTAACCGACTCGACCTACGCCCGGGACCTGCCTATCTATATAAAGGCTAGGAGGGCACGACGAGGAGGGCCTCAACTCACCTCATACGCATCTCACGCCAGATTGTATCTGCGCACCCCTGTAATCCTCAGTTCCGCCGTAATCAAGAGCAGACAAACCGGAGTAGGTTTTTCCCTCCGGGGGCCTGAACCTGGGTAAACCTCGTGTCCCCGTGTTGCTTGTCTGTTAACCGTTCTGCGATCTCCAGCACCCCCATCTTCTCCAAACCCAAGTCCATAACAATGGGCATTTATGATATCGAACCTCGTCACAAATAGTTCAAGAACAAGCAATATCAACATTATGCATCAATCAATAAGTTTTGGGACAATGCACAAAGAATGACAACTATGCTCTCTTAACTGGTTCCTAAAGGTAGAAGGTGGAGACTCAATATAATAGTGGAAGAAGGGCCCTTCATATAGGGAAGCAGAGATTTCAAGTTTCAAAAAGAGCTTCCAAAAATTATGGTACTTGTTAGCTTTCAGCTCTCATTGCCCCTATCATAAGCATCTTAAAGTGATTAAGGTTAAAGTAACAAACTATGGAGTATATGCTTGACAAAGTATAAGTTGGCAATCTCATGTCCCTTGAATACGATGGCCGCTCCTCATGCTACTCAAGTTTAGTTACTTGCAAGTTCTTGTCATAGTAAGTACATGTGTATCATAGAGAACCGCCAATGGGGTACCCCTTGCACATGATATAGGAGCTATCCCATAATCAAAATGACAAGGCAAGCAGACAATGAGCGTCTAAGCATTCTTCTTATTTACCATGGGAATATGGTGCTTTTTTCTCTCTTTCCTCTTTTCTCATTTTTTCCTTTTTCTCAATATCTTTTTTTATAAGAAGAATGCTTCATAGATGTCACTAGGGTGACGCTGCAAGTTTCCACCATAATTAGGCATGGCTTAGGCTAGCGGCCCAGGCATTTCTCTAACACACATACATGACTCCATGGACTTACAAGCTCCCCTTTCATTTCACACCGACGACATCCATAGACAAAAGAGTATGATATCAACTGTGTACAATGTACAAGTGCAATGTTGAAAGCGTTCCCCGTGATAGCACGGTTCTTCTAATTCCAATGTATAGATGCAAGCATATACAACTTCGATGACACAATGGTTCAAGTCTATTAGGGGCAAAGAATATAAGGTGTGCCATCAAGTTCGTGAGAGATTTACTAACTAGTTTTCAATGGGGTACCCCTTGCACATGGTACATGAGCTATCCCATAACCAAAATGACAAGGCAAGCAGACAATGAGCATCTCAACGATCTTTTTAGTTACTATGTGCATAACTTATTAAGGATGCTTCATAGATAGCTCACTATGGTGGTGCTGCAAGTTTCCACCATGATTAGGCATGGCTTAGGATAGCGGCCCAGTCGTTTCTCTAACACAAAATACAAACTCCATGGACTTACAAGCTCCCTCTTTATTTCACATCGGTGACATCCATAGACAAAAGGGCATGATATCAACTGAGTACAAAGTACAAGTGCAATGTCGAAATCGTTCCCCATGACATCATGGTTCTGCTAATTCCAACGTATAAGTGCAAGCATATACAACATAGATGACACAATGGTTCAAGTTTATTAGGGGCAAGAAAAATAAAGTATGCCATCAAGTCCGTGGGAGCTTTAATCACTAAGTTTTCACATGACAAAATACTTTTTAATTGGAAGATAGATGAAAACAAGAATATACTTGGAATGGTGTAACACACCATGCATAGGAATTTATAGTGGACACTTTCGAATAACTTGGTTTCCTGGGAGTTGGATGCATGAGTAGAGCTTACTCATACAAGTGGAGGCTAGCAAAAGACTGGGAGCGACAAACTAAGAGAGCAATAATGGCCATAATCATGCAGAGCGACAAAACATTACTAATCAAAGCATAAAGTGGTACTACAAGTCAAGTACTATATGATCATAGAGGCTAACAAAGCATCAAAGGAGAATACCACAATACTATGCTTTTGTATGCTAAAACAAAGCATGATTCCTTCAAGGCACACTAAGCAATCTCAATTGTTTGGAACAAGTCATGCTAAAGCAATAATAACTAAGCATAAGGTCAAAACAACACCTAGCATGACATGGTAAAGTCTAATCCACAGTCAAAACAAGCTCCCTTTGGTACCACTTAAGCATGAAACTCTCTACTCTTTTCCAACACCAATCAACTTATTTGAAACAACTCACAAAGATAATAATAAAGATCAGTGAACTTGTCTCACAAATCCACAAATAAGAACTTAAAATTTCTAAGCTAAAAGCACAAGAAAACTAAGGCTAAACACAGTTATAGCAAAAGTGAATACTCACAGAACAATAAGAATGAAAACTATATAGTGTTCTAGGAAATGAAAATAGAGTGTGTCTCTCTCCAAAAGAAGTGTGCTGGGATCCAACCAACTTATTCAAGCAAACTAAGCAAAATAAAACTAAAAACAAAAACTAAGACGATCCAAGAACAACACAACTATGCATGAAACAATAAAAACGAAGTGTCAAGAAAGATCTGAGATTTTTATTGATGAAGAAGGGGATGCCTTGGGCATCCTCAAGCTTTGACGCTTGTACCTCTTGAATATTTCTTGGGGTGACACGGGGTGGCATCCCCCAGCTTGAGATTTTGTCCATTCTTCATCTCATTACATCATTCTCTCTCTACACCTAAAAATTTCCTTCATACAAAACTTCACACGATTTTCATTAGCAACATTAGTGCATTCAAAAGATAATAGACCTTTGGGTTTAGCTTTAGAACATAAAAACTTTCACTAAAAACACAAGCTACTGTAGCAATTCCCTCAAAAAGCTCAATTTCCCAAAGAGAACCCAAAAAGGAATCAATAAGAAGCAAATGCAAATAATGGCAGAAATCTATCAAAACAGACCAGCAGGTAGAAACCGATTTTTTCAAAGACCTTATGTTGCTCAAATAAAAAAGTGTTGAACAAACGAAAGTTAGCTAACATACTGGGGGATTTATTCACAAAATATCAGCTCAATCAGACTTACAGAAATTCCTCGCGATTGTTTAAGGTGGAACCCAAAAATCTGTTCGAGACAGCAACTCCCCAAATCTTACTTCTCTCTCATTAGATGTTATCCTTGGCACAAAAAGCAAATAAAAAGGATAAGAAGAGGTCATTACAGAATTATTAACTTCCAAGACTTAAGAAATCTATTAGGTTATCTCCCAAGAAGTACTTTTCTTTAACGCCTTTAAGTTAGGCATGATAGTTTGAGAAGATGCTCACATAAGAAATATGAATTGAAGTAGAAGAGAGCATCAAGAAGAAAATTCAAAACAAATTTAAGTCTAACCCACTTCCTATGCATAGGAATATTGTAAAGAAACAAGTCATGAAAACACAAAGAAACAATCATAGGAAAGCAAAACAAGTGCAACTTCAAGATTTTCAACATAAAGAGGGGAAACTTAATATTACTGAGATGCAAAAAACCATGTTTCCCTCTCTCATAATAACTTTCAGTAGCATCATGAATAAAATTAACAATATAACTATCACATAAAAAATTCTTATCATGAGCCACATGCATAAAATGATTATTACTCTCCACATAAGCATAGTCATTCTTATTAATTATAGTGGGAGCAAATTCAACAAAATAGCTATCATTGTTATTCTCATCACCATAATCATCAAATATAGGAGGCATATTGTAATCAAAATTAATTTTCTCCTCAATAGTAGGTGGACTGAAAATATCGTATTCATCATTGTAATCATCATATATTGGAGGTAAAGTATCATCAAACCAAATTTTCTCCTCCGTGCTTGGGGGACTAAAAATATCATGCTCATCAAAACTAGCCTCCCCAAGCTTAGACATTTCCATAACATTAGCAATAATGGTGTACAAAGAATTCATACTAATAACATTGCTATTAGCATGCAAATAAAGTTCCATAGGTTTTTTAATTTTCTCTTCAAACACTTCATGTCACTATAAAGCTCTCTAATTTGTTGTTGTTTTCCATTAAGCCTAACTAGTGAAAACAAGAAACAAAAAGACAAAATTGCAGAATCTAACGGAAATAACTTCGAGCACTCACACCGGAGGATGTGAGTACCTTTTACCTTACCTCCCCGGCAACGGCGCTAGAAAATAGCTTGCTGTCTACGCACTTCTATTATTGTAGACAGTTGTTGGGCCTCCAAGTGCAGAGGTTTGTAGAATAGTAGCAAGTTTCCCTTAAGTGGATTACCCAAGGTTTATCGAACTTAGGGAGGAAGTGGTCAAAGGTATACCTCTCAAGAAACCATGCAATCAAGATACAAGAAGTCTCTTGTGTCCCCAACACACCCAATACACTTGTCAGGTGTATAGGTGCACTAGTTCGGCGAAGAGATAGTGAAATACAAGTGGTAACGGTGCCAGAAAAGAGCTTCTGACTTGTTGTTGACGTGGGAGAGACTAAAGGCAAACTAAAATAAAGATGGAAGCAAGCAAACATGCAACATATTTAGATGCAAATGGTATTTCAGTGCTTAGAAACAAGGCCTAGGGATCATACTTTCACTAGTGAACACTCTCAATAAATATATTCTCTTCATGATACTACCCAGAACTACTCTCCGGTTGGACACTCTAATCCATGGTAGGGATACAACAACACTCCTCAAAGTCTGCCTTTCCCATCTAGATAACCACACACTGTCACCTTGAGCGCTAGACGGTTCCAAAAAACACCAAAATTTCATAAAGACATCCAACTTCAAATATAACGCATGACAAGTATTTATAAACTCTAGCCTAAGTGCCACCATGGTATGCACGCTGTCACTTTCACACACATGGGGAGAGCAGAGATATATTGAAGCACTTGAGTAGCATAACAGATCTACTTGATTACAAAGCTCATGACCACAACATGATCATTCATAGAGAGAGATATGAACACATAGATACCGGTAGAGCCCTTAGCCTCGAGGAAGAACTACTCCTTCCTCATCATGGGAATCAGCAACAGCGATGGAGATGGTGGTGGAGATCGATGGAGATGGCTCCGAGGGCACTTCCCCGTCCCGGCAAGGTGTCGGAACAGAGACTGTCTATCCCCCAAATCTCCCCTTTGGTGGAGGCGGTGCTACAGAACTCTTCGTGGTTTTCTCCCAGATTATTTAGGGTTTTTGGGTCGGAGGATTCTTATAGGCGAAGGAGGCAAGGTTGGTGGAGGGCCAGGGGGCCACACTCCCTATGGGCGCGCCCAGGGTGGGCCCGTGCCCACCTAGGGTGTGGCCACCCTGGTGCCCTACTTCGTCTCGTCTTCGATTTTCCGTATCGTTCAGGGAAAAATATGAACTTTGGCTTTTGTCCCGTCCAATTCCGAGAATATTCATTTTTTAGCTTTCTGAAACCAAAAACAGCAGAAAACAGGCAACCAGTGGCATCTTGTCAATAGGTTAGTTCCAGAAACTGTATAAAAATACCTCAAAGTGTAGACAAAACAAAGCAAAGTAGATAATAAACAAGCATGGAACATCAAAAATTATAGATACGTTTTCAAACTATTAGGTCTGTTGGGGACACAAGAGACTTCTTGTATCTTGATTGCAGGGTTGCTTGAGAGGGATACCTTTGACCACTTCCTCCCTGAGTTCGATAAACCTTGGGTAATCCACTTAAGGGAAACTTGATGCTGTTCTACAAACCTCTGCACTTGGAGGCCCAACAATTGTGTACAAGAATAGAAGTGCATAGACATCAGATATCAAGGCAGATCTCTTGTATCCAACGGAATCAATCTCATTTAATTGTGATGCTATATTGACATGCACGTGCCCCTGTTAGAGGCATATGCTTAACCCCAATAGTTTTTATATGATATCGAGCCTGTCTTCTTCCTAAACACATGTATAATCTTCTCTTTCACAATTTCAACATCAACCAATCCATCATCCGGAACCATCTCGTCCAGTCCATGTAGGATAAGCTCACGAGTAGCAACTATCTCGTGTGGAAGGTCATCGTTCTACTGGAGATACGGGGTGCTTTAATATTTGGGTACCTCGATGTCTCAATCCAGGCACCACCCGAATATCTCTCGGTTGAAAAAGACAATTCCGACAAAAAAAACACATCGTCTAGGTGGTAAATCTAGTCTATGTGACTTGGAATGAGAAGGAGCACCAGGTACTATGTAATGTTCTTAGCTTTATCTCCTTCAAGTTGTTGTTGTAGGGGTTCGTAGCATGGAAAAAAAAATTCTATCGCATGAACACACACAAGCCAAGATCTACCTACTAGATTGTAGCAACGAGTCGATAGAGTACTAACACTCGAAGATCCAAAGCGGTTAACGAGAGCATATTCTCGTGGATGATGTAGTCGTACACTTCCAATCTCAAGATCGCGTAGACGATCCTTCCGGTGTTGCGTTCCGGCAGCGCTTCCACAGTCGGTCAAACATTTGGTACTTGATGAAGACCTTCCTCTCCCTTGTTCCAACAGGCAGCGGAGGTTGTAGTTCTCCCCTCGCGATTCCGGCAGCACGATGGCGTGGTGTCGGAAGTAGAGGGAAGATCATGTAGGGATTTGCCTAAGCCGGTGCGGGTTATAGTGGATCTAGGGTTTCCCGGTGATCTAGGGTTTAGAAGACCGGGAGGAGGAGGAGGTGTCGGCGGCGGCTAGGCGGCGTGGCGGCGCACGGGTGTGGGGAGGGCTTGGATCTTATGTGTTTGGGGCAGCCCTCCCCCTCTTTTTACGAGAGGGGCGGCCTTGGGAGGGGAGGGTTTGAATCCAAACCCAAACCCAAACCCAAGTCGGATTGAGAGAAGGACTCTTTCCTTCTTCCACTAGGAAACCATTGTTCCAGTTTGACTTTTCAAACCTCCCGTTTGTCTTTCAATTTAGAGCTTTAATTCTCTCTTGCAAATGCCCAAACCAAGTGACCTAGGATATGATCCAATCATTCCACTTACCCATGACACATTCATGGACCATTCCCCTTCTGGTCCGGTGAACCTTCTAGACCCTTCTAGAACCTCTCCGATGAAAACATCGAAATCATTCCCGAACTCCGGAATCGGACTTCCCTTATATGAATCGTATTCTCCGGACCATTCCGGATCTCCTCGTGATATCCCGGATCCCATCCGAGACTCCGGACAACATTCGGTATCCCTATTTACATTTCATATCTACTAAACAACATTGAATCCTTAAGTGTGTCTCCCTACGGTTCGTGAATTATGCAGACATGATCGAGACTCTTCTCCAATCAATAACCAATAGAGGAATCTGGAAATTCATATGGCTCCCACATATTTTTACGATTACTTTGTGATGGAATGAACCACTTACATACGATACCAATTTCCCTTTGTCTCGCGATAGTTTACTTATCCGAGGTCTGATCGTCGGTATCTCTGCATACCTAGTTCAACCTTGTTACCGATAAGTACTCTTTTCTCGTTCCCGTGATATGTGATCCCTTGTGAGCCAGTCACATGCTTGCAAGCTAACTGGATGACATTAAACCGAGAGGGCCCATAGTATATCTATCCGTCATATGGATGGACAAATCCCACTCTTGATCCATGTGCCTCAACACATACTTCCCGAACACTCAATGCCACCTTAATAACCACCCAGTTACAGTGTGGTGTTTGATGTCATCAAAGCATCCTTCCGGTGATGGTGATTAGCATGATCTCATGGTCGAAGGAATTAGGTTAGTATGTATCAAAAAGCATATAGCAAATGAACTATATTAAATGACTTGATCTTTATGCTACGCTTAACTATAGGAGTATGTCTATCACATCATCTCCTAATGATATGACCCTGTTGTTAATAACATCTCTATGTTCATGATCAAGAAACCATGATCATATATTAACCAACAAGCTAGTTTAACAAGAGGCTTTAATAGGGACTCTTTTATGTTTACAAATCACACAAGTATTAATGTTTCCGGTTAATACAATTATAGCATGGTATGTAAACATTTATCATAAGCATGAAGATATGATAATAACCACTTTATTATTGCCTCTTGGGCATATCTCCAACAGTCTCCCACTTGCACTAGAGTCAATAATCTAGTTTCAAACCTTTGTGCATTCAACACCTATGGCTTTCCGGTGTTGTATTTACACGATTGCTAGTGGTCAACTGATCTCCGGATCCGACACTTTCAGGTCCGTGTGTAATTGCATGTATTTGCGTCTCTACGCATCACTCATTCTCTAATGAGATGACTTTGTATAAATTTGGTCCTTTGGTGAGACCTTTAGTTCCTAGGGGTAAAACATGTTGACAATATTGTCGTGCAATATATCTTCATATCATTATCCCTCTGTGAACTACACCTAGTTTGATAACAAACTACTTGACACAAATGCCCTCTTTTGTTGCTATAATAGCAGTCATATACTTAGCCTTTTGTTGTAGTATCTGTCACAATGTATTAACTTTGGAACTCATCCAAATCCATTATGGAACTTACTTTCCATTTTATCGTGCCACCCTTAGTTTAGATTGATATAAACTTAATTTGTACTTTGTGACAAAACTAGTGTCAATGTAGTACTTTTACAATGAACTAACCATCTATTTGTCACTTCTACAAAATAATATATTCTTAGTTCTTCCAAAAGATCATAAGAATATCCTTACTATCGTCCAATTATCATCTTATGAATCATTCTGGTATATGCTCATAACATTTAGAGCATAGGACATATCTGGATTTGTACATATCACAGTATGATTGATATAAATACTCTTTGTGATTTCATACATCAAGTATCAATCTATACTTGAATCTTTGTTTCACTTACCAAGTGTCAATACACTTGAATATATCATCAATATTGAACTCATTCAATCCTTTCTGTGCGACAAGAACCTTTCTTGTAGTTTCTATATTGAACTCGTTCAATATATCATCTATGTACTTTCGGCACAACCATATTAGTGTCTCAATCTATCTATATAGATATTGATGCCAAATATTTGGGTTTTTCCTAAGTCTTTCATCGGGATGAAATTCTTAATATGTGTTAATAAAAGATACATCATTTCCAATCAACAATATGTCTTCCACATAATGTATTAGAAACATGTCTTAGCGCTCCCACTTAATTTCTTGCAAATGCAAGCATCTTCATTGTCTCCGATGAAATTAAACTCTTTTAACAGTTTCATCATAGTGAAGATTCCAACTCCGCGATGCTTACTTCAACCATTGAAGTTTGCATATGCTTTTAACATCCTTTGAATTAACAAAACCCTTTGGACCGTGTTATGCACACGTCCTAGGTAACAATTCTATTAGAAGAACTTGTTTTGTTTATTCAACTACCACATAACAAAATTATATGTCGTGGTTGCTACATTAATCCGTCTAGACTAAATATCGCTATGAAAGATCAAATCTTGTCATAGTCAACCTTTGAACATTGTTGTGAACTCTTTCCCAACATATCGACTATTTCATAGATGTGAAAACATCCATGTCTATTTCTTTATAGATCCAAAAACTACTATAAGGTCGTACACCTTTCCAGAGGGTCTTTCAAGTTCAAAGCTTGATTTCTCGCATATGGAACTATCACGGATTTTATGGCTTCAAGCCATTTGACGGAGTCAGGGCCCATCATCGCTTCTTTGCATGTAGTCGGTTCATTATTGTCAAATAATGATTCAACCCTCAAATCTTGGTATTTGATTGTTTACCTGACCTAATAGGTTCAATAGGAACTTAGACCTCCATGACCATAACCTTTGAGGCACGTGAGCCATGAGCATTGTTGCTGCCTCCGGAACACTTTTCGGCGCTGCGCAACTTTGCACATATAGCTAAGGTTCTTTTAACCTTATCAAAGTTCTACTGTCCTCCCACTTATATTTTCACGGAAAATTCCTTCTCAAAGAAACTTGACGTTCTAAGCGACAAACACTTTTGTCTCCGGTGTTATGGAGGAATACTTAACAGTTATTCGAAATAACATACAAAGACAAGTTCATCCGACTTTGGTTGCAAACATCTTTCTTATGCATAGCATACCAATGTTTAAGAAAGGACAACTTGGGTTTTATCCCAAAACATAGCTTTATATGGTGTCATTTCAACGGATTATGATGGAGCTCTTTTTAGTGGAAAAATGGTAGTCTCTAAAACTTTTAATCTTTAAAATATAATGGTTGTTTTATAAATGACACCTTTGATCTTATCATGTGAAACAAGGTTTCATTACAGATCTTGAACACTCCATACTCTTATGGTCTTTCGGGAAATGCAAATCCATGGAACGATTCCTCAAATCTTTAGGTGTTATGATAAACTTACAACTAAAATTCTTCCTTTATGATCCTATCATATATTCTTTATTTTCTTGTTACATTGATTTTGCACTTCATCTTGAAAGTCTTTAAACTTTTCAAAATTTTCACACTTCATCCTTATTAAGTGAATATTCATATATTCACTCAAATTTTCAGAGAAAGCATATGAAGTTGAAATCCATCACTCTTGACTACACATAATGGACTTCATACAACAATATGTACAAGTTCCAATAAGCTAGTCATTCGTTCCCTTTTGGCCTATGAACGAAGTTTTAATTATCTCTAGGAAAGTTTCACAAGCGTCATTTGATCAAAGATCAAAAGACTCCAAAATTCCATCCACATGGAGTTTCTTCATGTTTTCTTTCCAATATAATTTAAACAATGATGTCACTTCCTAAGTGATCTTTCAATAAATTTGTCTTTCGACATTTTAGCACTAGTTTTATGGATGTGATTTCTCCAACGAGATTTGTAAATCATCCATCTTTATGGATTACGGAAATTATTTGAACAACCCTTCTGTTCTCATAATACCTAATAAAACAAATCTTGAAGGCAAGCTTTGATGTTAACGAGCAACACAATAACCCTTTATTTGTTCTCGATGAACATCATCACATATTCTTTTGCTAGTTACTTAGGCCATTGTAGTTCATGAATTCTGTTGTTTCGTATGACCAACAAATTCAGTATCCAATACTTAAGAACCACATTATTTAACAAGCAAAGAATACAACCATAACATGTATATCCTCTATATACCTAAACTGAACAATTCTAGTATTTTATTTTCTGCCATATATTTATGAGATTCTCTTTCAGTATTTCTTTTCCTGTTTGAAAGAATCTATCAACATCAATAGTGGAGCCATATACATGACACATAGTCCAAAGCATGTAAAGTTAAATACCAATGTATTTGGACTTGCACTTTGAAGTAGATCACCATTATCAAATGTTTCGTGTTCTTTCAAATTCCTTTCTTTAGTAATCTCTTGGTGTAGTAAAAATTTTACCTACATCAAATATTCACCCTTATCATGGAATTATTCATGATCAAGCTACTTTAGCTTATAACGGTGAATCACGAGTATAATTTTGCTCTCCAAAACCTTTTGGAGGATTAGGACAATTACTGTCTCCAAGCTTTTGCAAATTCTCATCAAATATGAGAACATAAACTTTGCCATATTATACTCTATCATGTTGTAAACAAAACATTGTTTCAGATATCGCAATATCTTCCACATATGATGGTTTCTGAAACAATTCTTTCAGTTCCTAGATAACTTTGATATTAAAAAAAACTTTTGAATATCAAGAATCATGGAGATAAACATGATACTTATATACTAACACTGGAATTGTTACTCTTGATTTAATACCAATTATTAAACTTCACGGAGTAACCAGAACTTACTGAAAGTTTGCAATAGGATTTTTTTAAACTTTATATTAATACTTCAAAACAATACGATACTAGTTCGTAAATTAACTAACCAGAATTCTATAGTTCTATTATCTCAATTATAACTAAGCGTAAGGTGGTAAACGGATGCCAATGACTAAAACAACTATGCAAATTCACTTTGATTTAATTTATGATAAATAGTGTTCAACTTTTAATCATATTGCTGTTGAACTCCCACTCAAAACAATATCCCTCACATTGTTTTAGTGATTACATGAACCAAATCCACCATATCAAAACCGATCATCACGAGAGATGATGTAGCTTCAAAGGCGAACAATCAACATGTTCATCATATCTACCATATGACTCATGCTTTACCTTTCGGCGATCCGTGTTCTCAGACCATGTCTGTACATGCTAGGCTCGTCAAGATCAAACCTTAGCTTCCGCAATACCAAATATGGCTTGCTCCCATTGTATACACTCGCAGAATCTAACACACCCGATCATCATGTGGTGCTTCGAAACAACAAGCTTTAGCAACGGTGCTTACTAAGGATGAACACTTTAAAACTTCAAATTTTTGTGCTTGAGGGATCATCTTATAATGCTACCATCGCGAACTAAGCAATACAAGATGCATAAAAGGATTAACATCACATGCAATTCATAATATGTGATATGATATGGCCTTTCTTCTTGTGCTTACGATCTCCATCTTTAAGCACGAACATGATCTCCATCATCACCGACATGGCGTCAAGGTCAATGGCGCCGCTTCATGGTTGTCGTCCACCAGCATCAACTATTACAACTACTTTGAATAATAGACACGCGGGTCTTATCGGAATTATGCATCATATATAATCACAATCATGGCCATATCACATCACAACACACCCCTGCAAAACAAAGTTAGACGCCTCTAATTTTCTTTGCATGTTTTACGTGGTTTGGGGCTTTCAATAAGTGTCGTTCTAACTTACGAACAAGAACCACAACATTGATACTAGTATTGTCAATCCCCGTTGTAAATTGAATCTTAACTATGTTGGGAGAAACAGGCACCCGCAAAGCCACTTATGCAATACAAGTTGCATGTCAAGAGTGGAGCAAGTATCATGAGCGATGTCATGTAAGGTTAGCCCGGGCCGCTTCATCCCACCATCCCGCAAGATGCAAAGTACACAAGAAGCAATCGACAGCAAAAGCATCAACACCCACAATGACCATTGTGTTCTACTCGTGCAACAGATCTACATATAAACCTGGCTCTGATACCACCGTATGGGTTCGTAGCATGGAAAACAAAAAAATTCTATCGCATGAACACATACAAGCCAAGATCTACCTACTAGATTGTAGCAGCGAGTCGATAGAGTACTAACCCTCAAAGATTCAAAGCCTAACGAGAGCAGATTCTCATGGATGATGTAGTCGTACACTTCCGATCTCAAGATCGCATAGACGATGCTTCCGGCGCTGCGTTTTGGCAACGCTTCCACAGTCGGTCACACGTTCGGTACTTGATGAAGACCTTCCTCTCCCTTGTTCCAGTAGGCAGCAGAGGTTTTAGTTCCCCCCTCGTGATTCTGGCAGCACAACGGCGTGGTGTCGGAAGTAGAGGGAAGATCCTGCAGGTCTTCGCCTAAGCCGGTGCGGGTTATGGTAGATCTAGGGTTTCCCGGTGATCTAGGGTTTAGAATATCGGGAGGAGTAGGTGTCGACGGCGGCTAGAGCAGCGGAGACAAGGCGGCGACGGCGCGAGGCGGTGCTGTGGCGGCGTGCGGCGGTGCGGCGGCGCACGGGTGTGGGGAGGGCTTGGATCTTATGTGTTTGGGGCATCCCTACCCCTCTATTTATGAGAGGGGACAGCCTTGGGAGGGGAGGGTTTGAATCCAAACCCAAACCCAAGTCGGATTGAGAGAAGGACTTTTTCCTTCTTCCACTAGGAAACCATTGTTCCAGTTTGACTTTTCAAACCTCCTGTTTGACTTTCAGTTTAGAGCTTTAATTCTCTCTTGCAAATGCCCAAACCAAGTGACCTAGGATATGATCCAATCATTCCACTTACCCATGACACATTCATGTACCATTCCCCTTCCGGTCCGGTGAACCTTCTAGACCCTTCTAGAACCTCTCCAATGAAAACATCGAAATCATTCCCGAACTCCGGAATCGGACTTTCCTTATATGAATCTTATTCTCCGGTCGATTCCGGATCTCCTCATGATATACCGGATCCCATCCGAGACTCCAAAAAACATTCGGTATCCCTACTTACATTTCATATCTACTAAACAACATCGAATCCTTAAGTGTGTCTCCCTACGGTTCGTGAATTATGCAGACATGATCGAGACTCTTCTCCGATCAATAACCAATAGAGGAATCTGGAAATTCATATGGCTCCCAGATATTTCTACGATTACTTTGCGATCGAATGAACCACTTACATACGATACCAATTTCCCTTTGTCTCGCGATAGTTTTCTTATCCGAGGTCTGATCGTCGGTATCTCTACATACCTAGTTCAACCTCATTACCGATAAGTACTCTTTTGTAGTTCTCGTGATATGTGATCCCTTGTGAGCCAGTCACATGCTTGCAAGCTAATGGGATGACATTCCACCGAGAGGGCCTAGAGTATATCTATCCGTCATATGGATGGAAAAATCCCACTCTTGATCCATGTGCCTCAACACATACTTTCCGAACACTCAATGCCACCTTTATAGCCACCCAGTTACAGTGTGGTGTTTGATGTCATCAAAGCATCCTTCCGGTGATGGTGATTAGCATGATCTCATGGTCGAAGGAATTAGGTTAGTATGTATCAGAAAGCATATACCAAATGAACTATATTAAATGACTTGATCTTTATGATACGCTTAACTATAGGAGTATGTCCATCACATCATTCTCCTAATGATATGCCCCTGTTGTTAATAACATCTCTATGTTCATGATCAGGAAACCATGATCATATATTAACCAACAAGCTAGTTTAACAAGAGGCTTTACTAGGGACTCTTTTATGTTTACAAATCACACAAGTATTAATGTTTTCGGTTAATACAATTATAGTATGGTATGTAAACAGTTATCATAAGCATGAAGATATGATAATAACCACTTTATTATTGCCTCTTGGAAATATCTCCTACAGTTGTAGGGTTTGCAGCATAAAAAACAAAAAAATTCCTACGATGGGAACAACTATGTACCAAGATCTATCGCTGACGGCTTGGGCCAGTAGGAAACGTCCTGCTGGGTATACCCCGGAAGGCATATCCCCATCAAGATACAAACAATGGGCGGATGTATATCCGTATAGAACATACCCTTGAAGACCGACAAAGCTTAACGAGTCAAACTCGTGGTTGATGTAGACGATCTCTTGCCGATCTCAAGATCGATAGGAAGTCCTAGCGCCGCAAATCAGCAGCGCATCCGTGCTCGCACATACGTACAAGGCACCAAGAAACCTCCGCCTCCTCGCTCCAGCGATGCAGCAGAAGCACAACTCTTTCTTGCCGAATAGCCACCGGGAATTGCTAGTCCGAGACCATGGGGGATAAATTATAGAGGGGGAGAGAGATCCTTCACGAGGAGGTTTGAGTGAGAGAGAGGGAGGGGGCTCCTTTTATAGGGAGAGGGGGCACCCAAGGGGCCATGCGCCCAGCCATGGGGCTGCCCCCTCCTCTCCTTTCATTCATGTGGGTGGACACTCCACTCACACAAAAGCCTTTCAATTCCCTCCACTCAAAAACCCACTCAAATTCCCATTAAATTTCCACCAAATTTAATGCAAACTCTCATTAAATAAAATGCCTTTTATTTATTCACATTTTGTCAATTACTTTAATGACAAACATTCATATATAACCCCTTGCTAGTATTTCATTTCACATGCAAAAACACTGTTGGGGATATGCTATATGGGTATCCTTATAGCATGTCTCTTATCTGACTAACCCGGGTGGCCCATAGTCGGTAGCATGGCCTATAGCCTATTGGGCGGCCCAGTTAGGTGGATCCAGAAGGGAGGCCCATGCCGGATAAAGGAAGGCTACGGTGGAGTCACCAGCGTACCCGGAGCCTTGGAGTGCAAGATACACAAGACTAGTAATAGACGGTGTAGGACTCTGTAACCTGTCCGGCTAGGACTTTTCCCTATAACCCTAGGACCTGGCGACTATATAAGTCGGGCCTATGGGAGCCTTTAGGGCACGATCATAGACAATCTCAGACAACCTCGCACAGCGAACCTATCTCTATAACTCGGCGTATTGCTAGTATAGTGATTTATAGTAGGAGTAGGATTCCGCCACCGTCATGGGATCTGAACCTGGGTAAGTTGTGTTACCTCGTACCCGTCAACCGTCCGCCTTACCCCACGTCTCTAAACACGCACTGTGAGGACCCCTCCATGGCGTACTCGTCGGCAATACCACGACAATTGGCGCCCACCGTGGGTCAAGAGGCGCTTCAGGCTCTTCAGCGGGCAAGGACCAAGATCTTCGCAGGAATCGGCGAAACCGTAGCCATCGGCCGTGTTCTCTTCTCCGGCAACGTTCCGATCGTCCCTCCCGACGAGTTCTGGATTCCGGCGAAGACGAACCCTACGCGGTGTTCGATCGTTCCTATCGGAGACATCCACCTCTTCATCGGCGAAACCGACTCGGGCACTAGTTCCCTGGAAGTCGAAGGAGCATCAAGACCCGCACGGACCGCCTACGGGAAGGATAAGTTCGCAGAAGGATCGATGTCGGATCTCTCCTCGGAGTTTTCCGGCAAAGATCGGAAAAATTCAAGGCCCACCCAAACCGCCCCTGTGTAGGACATAAAGGTGGAAGATCATCGCAACCGCCGCTTAGCCTGCAAGGCCCGACAGCAGAGATCCAAGTTCGTCGGCGTGGTTACCATCTTCGATCCGGCGCAGTATTCGAGAGAGAGGTCGAAAACCTCGCGACATTACGCCAGTGGCTCAGATACGATCCGACCTAGCCCACTACCCCGATGATAACGCTCTATATCACTTCGTGGAAGGACTGGACCGTGGCATGCTTCTCCGACATTCTTTAAGACGGCAGCAGGCAACAGGACGCCTTACCCTCGAAGAGATGGTGAGCACCGTCAACAACTACGCGGAAGCCGGCGGCCTTCGATAGCGCTTAGCCATTGACGGAGCCCCTCCGATTCAGCCTCCGCCACCACCGCCTCCGGCCGCCATCATCGCAGCAGCACCACCACCTCCAGTCATCGTCGAGCCCGTCGCACCTCCACCGCCCTTCATCGAGGAAGTCCTGGAACCCTCCGACTCTGTCATTGACGCGCTTTATGCTGATTTCAGTGCAGATTCAGAGGAAATAGACTTCAGTCCAGAAGAGCTAGACTCCGCTATGCAGGAGATGGAGGAGGAGTACTCACGCGACAAGCATGCCAACAACGTCGTCGCGTCCCGAAGGGGTGTTCATCACCATTGGGACGACGATGGATGAAGATCAACCCGGACGAGCTCCGCCTATGGCGCTGGAAAAGGGGAAGGGGCCACTTATTGCTGCGGACGATGATCGCGCAAAATACATGCCTCCTCCGCCCAACCCAATGCAGCAGCCGCAGGAACTCGGCACCGGCCCGAGTAACAACAACACCGCAAACTTGCCGCCTCCAGCGTCTACATCTGCAGCAGCCCAAGTTACTCCAGCTGATAGAGTGATGTACGGCAATCTCCTCGTCGAGCCACTGACCGTTGCTCATATCCGGAACGTGACCCAGCTTGACAAGAAACGCCAGCAACTGCTAGAGGAGGCGCAAGCCATCGCGGAGCAGGGCGCTAAGCTATATCGAGATCAGGTCAACGCGCAGAAGTCCATAGAGAAAGCTAGAGCAATGGAGGCCGAGTACAATACTCTGCTACAGCAGCAGAAGGCTAAGAAAGCTCTGGCTCGCGTCATCAACGATCCTGGTGTACGGCGCAACCTAGGATGGGCTCCCTCAAAGCCGGCACAATACAAGCCTTACATTGACAGTGAAGGCAAGCAGGTGATGCCCACCCCACTCCTTAACCTCGTCGTCGCCAAGACCCTTCTGGAGCAGGATAGATCACTTGAGGCAGTGGAACAGGTCTACGACCTAGTGGCCAAGGCGATAAAGCAGCAGGAAAAGGCCACCTCCCAGAGGCTTGAGTCTAACCCAGCGCTCTGCCAGTCTAGCCAGTACAAGCCGCCAAGGGACAGATCTCCTCTTGATGTCGGGTCCCAGACGGGTTCCTCAGAACAAAGACGGAGGGATGCACGCAACAGGAAGGATGCTATCCCAATATCCTCCGACCACGGAGAAAAAGCTCGACCTCATCGCCCATCGCCACCGCCCCGGTCTCCCCGACATCGCGAAGATTACAAAGCTCACCATCGTACGGATATGCCCCCACCAAAGCAGTGTGGCATCGTCATCCGCAACAACGCGGAGCAAACCCGTTATGACGGAAAGCACAACGAAGGACATAAGAGCAGGTCGCGCCATGACCCTCCGCGTCCGACAAGCAACCGTGACAGACGTGAGGCGTCGCAGGAGGGTAACAGTAAGAAGGCTAACCCACCGCCACCTCCGCCTCCGTCACCACCAAGCAATCACCATGGTAGTGGAGGCCCGCGTCGTTCACGCAGCCCATTCCCTATTGACAAGAAGAAGAAGAACCTGGAGCCATACGATGCACGTTCGCGGATCGATAAGATCCACGAGGCCCGGGAAGGACCATACCTGGGACCACGTTGTTTTGGACCTGGAATACGGTCCGCAACTTACCCCAAAGGCTTCTGGATTGACAAGACCATCAAGCCCTATGACGGCACTACCAAGCCAGCCACATGGTTGCAGGACTACAGCAACGCGGTGGAGATTGCCGGAGGCAACCCCAACGTCGCCGTCAAGTACCTCCCATTAATGTTGGCGGGTACGGCCCGGCAATGGATCGACGACTTGCCGGAGAAATCTATCTACAACTGGTTGGACATGCAAGAAGCGTTCACCAAGAACTTTGAGGGTACATACAAGCGTCCCTTCACTGTGGGCGATCTACAGCGGTGCGTGCAAGATAAAGACGAGACATCTCGCGCCTACCTCTCCCGCTGGCTGGATATGAAAAATTCCTGCGCAGGAGTGCACGCTCAGACCGCTATGGCCGCCTTCATCGATGGGTTGGAAAGAGGCACGTTGCTCCGACATAAACTGAAGCG
Source organism: Avena longiglumis (assembly GCA_030063025.1). NCBI lineage: Eukaryota > Viridiplantae > Streptophyta > Magnoliopsida > Poales > Poaceae > Avena > Avena longiglumis. The sequence goes on along the minus strand of CP125974.1, from coordinate 517,664,008 downwards.
CTTGTAGGACAATCACCAGCTTGACTTGAACCAGATGATTAAGTTGGCTAGTGAGTTCGCAGCTGCCGACGATGATGCTCGTGGCTCACTGCCAGCAACGGCCGTTCCAACCCAAGCTCGGAGGAACAGCAGTACAAAGTGGAAGACCGCTCCAGAAGAAAAGCAATCTACCGACATGGTCGCTATGACTTTTGCAGGACGAGGAGAGGGCGGACAGCGTGGCCGAGGAAGGGGAGCTGGTCGTGGGCAGCAACTAGGAAGTGAAACCACCTCGACGCCGCTCCGCGTTCCCCAAACCTACGAGGAGTACCGTGATATGCCATGCCTCGTACACCTCGACGTCAACGGCAAAGCCACCCATACCAATCGACACTGCAAATTCGTCAACGACCTCAAGGAAGACCCGGAGTCCGGCTACAAGCAAAGTCGGAAGAACAGACCGCGCAGCAAGGGGAAGAAGAAGGAGGAGGAGTCCAAGGATTCAAGTGACATGGACGAGGACGTTGACCCCAAGCACGCCGCCAAGAGCGACGACAAAGGCAAGAACCCCTTCGTGAAGAAGGCCCCAGTCTACCACACTTTCCTTGGCACCCCCACCGTCCGACAACAAAAGACCTCTCTGAGGATCCTGATGGCTACTCTCCCCGGTCCCCAAAGACTACTGCCTCGGAGGTTCCAATAACTTGGGACAGGACGGATCGCCCAGACCTTATACCCACGGAGAACCAATATGACATGGTCATCAACCCCTTGATTGACGGTGTGGAATTCACCAAGTGTATGGTGGACAGTGGAAGCAGCATCAACATCATGTACCTGGATACACTGCAAAAGATGAACTTGATGGAGGCAAACCTAAGGCAGACCAACACCATCTTCCACGGCGTAGTTCCTGGTCGGGAGGCTAGGTCCCTTGGGTGCATTACACTTCAGGTAGCCTTTAGCGATGTTAATAACTACCGCCAAGAGCGCATGACCTTCGAGGTGGTCCCCTTCAAGAGCGTGTACCACGTCATATTTGGCCGCGACATATTCCACACGTTCATGGCCAAGCCATGCTTCGTCTACAACAAGCTCAAGATACCCGGACCAAACGGCATCATCACCGTATCCGGAAGCTTTACCAAGGCAAGGGACTGCTAGATCAACGAAGCAGCCGTCCTCTACAGTGAAGAATTCAAAGAGATCCAGAGCAAGGTCGATGACTCAGAGATGCCCGCGTCGAAGAAGCAGATCTCCGACTCCGCTCCTGCGTTCAAGGCCGCCATCGAGACCAAGCCGGTGGAACTTGTGGTAGGAGCTGCCTCCAAGGTCACCGCCATTGGAACGAACCTGGATCCCAAATAGGAAAGCGCGCTCGTCGAGTTCCTCCGTGAGAACAGGGACATCTTTGCCTGGCAACCTGCCAACATGAAAGGTGTACCTAGGGAACTTGCCGAGCACAGCTTAAACATTGACCCAAAATGCAAACCAGTGAAACAACCTCTACGACACTTTGGAGATGATAAGAGACGCGCCATTGGCAAAGAGATAGCTAGGTTACTTAAGGCTAGATTTATCCGAGAAGTCCTTCACACCCAATGGGTGGCTAATCATGTACTTGTCCCCAAAAAGGGAACCAATGAATTAAGAATGTGCGTTGATTACACCGGCTTGAACAAAGCATGTCCCAAAGATCTGTTTGCTTTGCCTCGCATTGACCAAGTCATTGAATCGACGGCTGGCTCAGAACTTTTGTGTTTTCTCGATGCATACTCAGGATACCACCAGATCAAGATGAGGAAGTCGGACCAATTGGCCACTTCGTTCACTACCCCATACGGCACATTTTGCTATGTCACAATGCCCTTTGGGCTGAAAAACGCAGGTGCTACCTACCAGCGGACAATGCAACGTTGCCTTCATGACCAAATTGGTCGAAACATTCACGCCTACGTGGAAGATATCGCGGTGATGTCTAAAAAGTCAAACGACTTAATCTCTCACTTAAAAGAAACCTTCGATAATCTCCGGAAATACAACATGATGCTTAACCCTAAGAAGTGCGTCTTCAGGGTTCCAGCCGGCAAATTGTTGGGCTTCATCGTTTACCAGCGTGGAATCGAGGTCAACCCGGAGAAAATCAAGGCCATCTTAAACATAAACCGTCCAACATGCCTAAAAGACATTCAACGACTAACAGGTTGTATTGCAGCAGTTAGTCGGTTCGTCAGCCGACTTGGAGAGAAGGCTCTGCCGTTGTACAAGTTGTTGAAGAAGGCGGACAAATTCACGTGGACGGACGAAGCAGATGCAGCATTGAAGCAGCTCAAGGAGATTCTTTCTTCAACGCACATCCTTGCAGCACCCGAGCCTGGCGATCCCGTGTTAATTTACATGGCGGCAACCAACCGGGTTATCAGCATCGTCGTCGTCGTAGAGCAGAAGGAACCAGGCTATGTGCACGGAGTTCAACAACCAGTTTACTATGTAAGCGAGGTCTTGACGGAGTCTAAGCAGCGTTACCCGCACTACCAAAAGATAGCTTATGGAGTATTCCTTGCTTCTCGGAAGCTGAGGCATTACTTTCAGGAGCACCCAATCACAGTGGTGAGCAAGACTCCACTGTCCGACATTATCAATAACAGCGACGCTACAGGAAGGGTCGCGAAGTGGGGCATTGAACTTGCTGCCTTCGAGATCACCTACAAGAGATGCGGCGCTATCAAATCACAAGCCTTGGCGGATTTTGTTGCAGATTGGACGGATATGCCAGACGCTACTCCGCTGCCAGAACCAGAATACTGGGTGATGCACTTTGACGGATCAAAGCTGCTCAACGGCTCGGGGGCTGGTGTATTGCTATAGTCACCAACAGGAGACAAGCTACACTACGTTCTGCAGATCCACTTCGAGGCTACAAACAACATGGCGGAGTATGAAGCACTCATTCACGGACTACGTGTAGCCAAGTATATTGGCATCAAGCGCATAGTTTGCTGTGGAGATTCCGACTTGGTTGCCCAGCAGGTGGCTGGCACCTGGAATACACGGAACCCTATGATGGCGGCATATCGAGACGAAGTGGACGAGATAGCCAAGAGCTTTTTGGGCTACGAAGTTGAGTATGTGCCTAGGGAACAAAACGAGGCGGCTGATCTGCTGTCTAAGATAGGATTAGGGCGCAAGCGAATTCCGCCAGGAGTTTTCCTAGAGCATCTGCGCACACCATCCATGAAGAGAGCCGACATCGACAACCCGGATAGAGCTGACTCTTTTGTCAACATGGTGACTAAGGTCCCTCCGACTTGGACAAAACCGTTCATGGAATACCTCGAACACGGAACTTTGCCCGATGACGAAGTCGAAAGACGGCAAATAGTACGACGAGAAAAGGGTTATACCATAATCAATGGGCAACTCTACAAAAGGAGCACTACTGGTGTATACCTAAAGTGTGTTTCCCAGCTATAAGGTATGGAAATCCTACGCGAAATCCATCTCGGAGATTGCAGGCACCACGCCATTCCTCGATCGTTGGTTGCGAAAGCCTTCCGGCAAGGATTCTACTGGCTGACCGCGAAGGCGGACGCCGACAAGCTGGTTGAGACATGCATGGGATGCCAGTATTATGCCCGATAACCACATGTTCTCGTCAAGAATCGAACAATACCAATAACTTGGCGTTTGCGATGCTGGGGCTAGACATGGTGGGACCATGCATTTGCGACACCTTGTGGGTTTACGCATCTGCTCGTAGAAGTTGATAAATTCACTAAATGGATAGAAGCTAAACCCATTAGAAAGCTTGATGGGGCAACTGCCCTCAGGTTCGTCCGAGATCTAGTGGTGAGATTTAGTCTCCCACATAGCATTATCACCGACAATGGCAGCAATTTATCACTCGGAGAAGTGGAGGCATATTGCTGAGAGAAAGGCATCTGACTTGATCTTGCATTTTGTGGCACACCCACAGTCCAATGGACAGGTCGAGCGAGCCAATGGATTAATTCTGCAGGGAATAAAGCCACGTCTTGAGGCACCGCTACATAGAGCAGCTGGAGCCTGGGCGAAGGAATTACCATATGTGCTGTGGTGTTTACGAACTACACCCAACAGATCTACCGGCTACACCCCTTACTTCATGGTATATGGAGCAGAAGCCATCCTACCCTCCGACATCATCCACGATGCACCAAGAGTTGCCGCCTACGACGAGGATGACGCTGAAGAATCCAGACGCCTAGATGTGGACCTTCTCGAGGAGGAGCGCGTTTTGGCATGCCAAAGATCCACCATCTACTAGCAGAAGCTATGCAGCTACCATAGTCGCCGTGTTCGGCATCACTCGTTTAAAGAGGGGGATTTGGTGCTCTGACTTAAGCAGAAGAAGTCACACAAATTATCTCCGCCATGGGAAGGACCGTTCATCATAAGCAAGGCACTGCTCAATGGGTCTTAATACCTTGTTGACAATTGTGAACTAAAGGATAGACCCAACAAGGATCATAAGCGTAAGCGACGTGACCCGGATGATGACTACCCGGAGCTTGATCGGCCATGGAACGTAGCACAGCTATGTCCTTTTTACACTTAGCATTTTTATCTAATTGTGTATATCTTATATGATCAATGAAATAAAGCTCTTTGGTTCACTTACATTTCTGAGTCTTTTACCTCCTTTAGTGTTCATTTTTTGATCATGTAAAACCTTTATGCACAAGCTTTGCGTTTGCACTTGTTAAAATTCCGCCTACGGGCCTTAGCTTAAGTTTTCTGGTCTACACGTTCTTTGTCGTTTTTATGTGGATTCTGGAGTAGTGACTTTTGGCACTTATTGTCGGCGATTTTGTTCTCAGGTTATTGATGGTGCCATTGGGCATCATCACCTAAGCGCGTGGTTCCGACAACGAGTCTTCCGACTCACGAAAAGTCAAGCATAAGAACCAAAGTAATGGATAAGCCAACACTTGCTTAAAAAATATATACATGCTCGGAACTAAGTTCTTAAGTAGCAGGAAATATAAACCATTGTTTTCCGCCTTAAGTTACATCATCAAGTTTTTTCCGTGCATATACCAAAGGCAAAACAGATATTACATAGTGTTTTTCACTCTTTGGGCGCATGAGACTTGGAAGCAGGATCGTCCCTAGCCGAAGAATCACCCTCAACGTCGACGCTATGATGAGACTCGGAGGAATCTTGGTTAACGCTGTCGATGGTGTTCATGGGCACGAAGACGTCGATGTCCACCAACTCGGCAACTCTGGTGTCATATCCCGCCAGTGATGACAAGATGGCCTCGTGATCAATCTCTTTGCCGTCATCATCAACGTCGGGGATGCCGGAGGTCACCATGTAGATGTTGGCATCTTCATAGTGTGCCTTCACCATTGAGAGCGCCATCCTCACGCCAGCCCGTGCACATGAAGCTTTCCAGCTTGTAACACGCTTGGGGGTTCGGCGCAGAATCTCCGAGTACTTCGTCACGGAGTCCGAGGCCTTGATGTATATCTCGAGAGGCTTGGCAATATCCTTGGCTTGGGTGATGGCGGTGTTGATGAAGTTGCCAGCAAGAACCATGCATTCCTTGTCCGAAGGAGGCGAGAGGGTTAAACCCATAGGCGCTAAAAATTCCGACAAGGAGCGCATGAGTTCCATAAACTCTAAGTATCCAGACTACACAAATACAAGGCGGAGGAAACTTACTGAAGATGCTGGCCTTGTCCTTCCAGACGGTGTCCGCCAAGGATTCCTTCTCTTGTTGGAGGAGCTTAAACGCCTCGTTGTGGCGTTGGTTTTGCTCATCGGCAGCTTGCTTCTGATATTTTAAGATCGCAAGCTCCTCCTTCAAGCGATTGATCTCCGCGGAGGCAGAATCCTGCAGGGCTTTCATGGAATCCTCGTGCATCTTCAGCATCTCTTCCCTCTCCTTCTTAAGGATTCTGTTCTCGCTATCCAGTTGCTGGATATCCTTGGACTGCTCGACAATATCCTTGGCCTTGGCGACATGTTCTGAAAAGTCGGAGAAAACAAAGTACACAGTGAGTACTCGAATAATGAAGGCACAAAACCAATACGGAATGCGCACAAAGAAAACAGACTCTTGTTTTTGATGATCTGTTCCTTCAAGATGGCAGTTTTACCATTTTCGGCTTCAAGATCTACGCGCATCTTCTGGTACTTGTCGTTGGCAATGCCCCTCCGAGCATTCTCGTTCTGTGAAACAAAGGAAAAAGTTAAAACTGTTGTTTAGTCTGCTTGGAGCACCTAGTTGGAAACTTTCCATCTAGGCGCTCGGGGGCTACAGCGAAAGTTTTTTCAACTTAGCAATATGCTTTGCTTTTCTTTAAGCATCTAGTCGGAGCTACTTCAGTTCTCGATTAGAAGCTTGGGGGCTACAGTATAAAGTTTTTAAACTCGGAATCTGCTTAGCTTTTCCTTAAGCATCTAGTCGGAACTATTTCAGTTACAACTAGAGGCTTGGGGGCTACAGTATTGAAAATTATAAACACTGTGTATGCTACTCTTACAGCATCTAGTCGGAATAGTTTCTTCCATATAAATGCTTGGGGGCTACAGTGAGAGTTCTTTCTAACGTAGTCACTCTTAGAGCATATAGATGCAAAACCTATGGTTTTCCGTCTACATCCTCGGGGGCTACAGTGGGATACTCATATGAAATGCAAAAGGCAAAGTAAAACTTACAAGTGCAATAATCTTGAGGTTTGTAGCACTCTCGGCCAGCATCTTGCCAAAGGAAACGCTATTTCCCCGCAAGATATCTGCTTGTCGGAGCAGCTCCTCAATACCGCACGTCGGAGATGACGGCACTCCTCCAGGAACCATAGTTGTGTTACTCGGCAGGAGCGCCGGGTAAACTATTTTCGGGAACTCGAAGGGTTTCTGGAGAGTAGGGGCGCCGCCTTCGGCAGAGGTACCAGCTCCCACTGTCGCCTTGCTGCTACCGATGGCATCCTTAGTCGGAGCTTCAGCCATTTGTAGAGCAGTGCTATCTTGCGTCGCCTGTTCGTCGACAACATCGAGTTCGGTAGAGGCGTCAGAATCCACTTCCATGGCGGAAGGGCCTGGTGCCTCCTAGGCTTGAGAGCTTGTCGGGGCAGAGGAAGGCTTGACAGCAGGAGTAATATGGGCGATGGCAGGGGAGGAGTCGCGATGCAGCATATCCTTGATATTTCTAGAAGCCCCCAAAGTCTTGGAGGTCTTCTTGCGGCTGGTCGTGGCTTTCTTCCTGAAACGTGCAAAGTGCATAAGTACAGGAACAAGACAGATAAATAAGACAATGTCGGAGAATGAGAAGCTCACACTAATGGGGGTGCTTTGGCAAAAATCCCGGTGGATCTTTTATTTTCCGCCTCCAGGGCGGCGGTAGTCTTCTTGGAGGCTCCACCCTCCGTCTTCTTCTTCTTGCCTCCGTCGGCAGCGTCAGAGGTGGAGCTCTTCCGCTTTCGCGCCAACGGGACATCGTCGTCGGACACGACCGTGACTTCCTTCATCTTTGGATCGTAGATTTGGGCAGCCGGGTTGTCCTCATCTAGATTGCTAAGCTGTAAAGTTAGAAATCACCGTGTTAGATGGGGTGGCAATGGCAAGACAGAGTAACTGGAGTATATGTCATACACGGAAAATACGTATCTACCTTTGGGCACTTGCCATCTACGAACATGTCACAGGTAATGGTGAATCCACGCTTCTTATCCTTCACCTTGACGATGTCCTTTAGGCGGAGCATGACGGAGTCACTCGAGAAGTTATCCACGGAGATCCGGAGGGTATCCCTTCGGTCACTGGTATACTCGTGCATGAACTTCGCGCGGTGCTGCAGAAGTTGGATTCGCCTGATGAACCAGCACATGGCCAGGTCCAATCCGGTCAAACCCGTCTCTACGAACCATTAGATCCGCCTTATTGCGCGAGAAGCGTCGAGGTCGGAGGGAAGGGAGGCATGGGATCTCCATGTGGAAACTTCAGCGGCGGCTCCATCCGCGAAGTCCGGGTACGTTACTTCTCGGCCCGCCAAAGGAATGTTGGGGCCGTAGAAGTACGTCCGCTGCCAGTTTTTGCAGGACTCGTGTCCGACGATGTCGGGGAACCGCCGACCAGGTCGAATCTTGAAGCTTATGGTGCCGCAGTTCCTAAGCTCCTCCCTACTATGTCCGGCTTCGCGTTTAACGGTGAAGAAGTACACGAACAAGTCTAACCTAGGCCTAATCCCTAGGTAACCCTCACAAAGTTCCGCGAAGTTGCTAAGCACTAAGATGCTATTGGGGGAGAGGTTATGGGGTTGGACCTTGTAGTGGTTCAAGACGGAAAGAAAGAAGTGGGAGATGGGCAGGGAAACGCCACGTACCAGCTGAGCCTTGAGGTACACCTTTTCTCCGGCTTGGGGAGAAGGTGTCACCTCTCCGGCCGGCGTCGCCCGCCAGGCGAGCCCCTCCGTCACGGGGAGGTAACCTTCGGCGACCATCTCTTGGATGTCACGGTCGGTGATGTCCGAGCCGCGCCAGTCGCCCTTGTGCGAGTCTGGCTCTTCTTCCAGAGGCTCTAGCACCGCCAGATTATGGTCGCCGCCGGTGGTTTCGATCACCGCAGACGCGGGGATGACCAGGCCCTCTAGGGGCACGACGATGGAGCTCGCCGTCTTCGCCGTGGCTTCGCTCGACGCCGCCATCGATGGGGAGGAGCTGCTGCTGGCCATGAGGTGCTGGAAGGATGCGACTGACGCAGAGGGAGGCTAGAGTTCTCGAGGTTTCTCGCGGAGAGCTCGAGGAGGCGTGCGGCTGGAGAAAGAAGACGATGACGCGAGAGGAATGAGGTAAAAAGTGGAAAGTGTCCCACAGTTACTATTTATCATACTCTGCATCAAGATTCGTGCAGCTGATTGGACGGTTGCCGCGTAGATGACGTGTTCGTGAACATGCGCGGTAATTTTGCCATGTCTCCAACCGTCGCCGCCAACGGTTCGTATCGCTCGCGCGGGAAAATAGGATATGATTGCGTTTTCTGCATGTGTGAGTTACGAGGCATCGCTGACCTAAGCCTACGTCATCCTATCTGACAAGGGTAGATGAGCCGTCGCATCGAAGATTCCGGCATGGATGGATTTAATCCGACTACGGAAGAGTATGATGGAAGATTCAGCATTTCTCTGGCTTACCATTTGAAGACGGAGAAAAGCCTTGTAGGGTTCTTTGGGAGGACTACAAGATATTGCTTGACGATTTGCCGACATCCATCTAGACAGAGCATTCAACGTGAAGAGGCAAGACGGCGCAAGATCTCGGAGTTCTCCGGGGGCTACTGTTGGGGATATGCTATATGGGTATCCTTATAGCATGTCTCTTATCCGACTAACCCGGGTGGCCCATAGTCGGTAGCATGGCCTATAGCTCAGGCGGCCAGTTAGGTGGATCGGAAGGAGGCCCATCTTGGCCGGATAAAGGAAGGCTACGGTGGAGTCACCAGCGTACCCGGAGCCTTGGAGTGCAAGATACACAAGACTAGTAATAGACGGTGTAGGACTCTGTAACCTGCCCGGCTAGGACTTTTCCCTGTAACCCTAGGACCTGGCGACTATATAAGTCGGGCCTATGGGAGCCTTTAGGGCACGATCATAGACAATCTTAGACAACCTCGCACAGCGAACCAATCTCTGTAACTCGGCGTATTGCCAGTATAGTGATTTATAGCAGGAGTAGGATTCCGTCACCATCGTGGGATTTGAACCTGGGTAAGCTGTGTTACCTCGTACCCGTCAACCGTCCGCCTTACCCCACGTCTCTAAACACGCACTGTGAGGACCCCTCCATGGCGTACTCGTCGGCAATACCACGACAAACACTTTGTGCAATTTCACCTGAAAACCTGTTTTGGTATCTAGTGCCTGCGCTTGTTATTCTTTTTGGCATGAAACTTTTGCTCCAATTGGATGTCAGTGTCCCTTAAGTGTGCCACCCTATGGTTCGCGAATAATGCGGACATGATCGAGACCCTTCTCCGATCAATAATCAGAAGCGGGACCTGGAGATCCATACTGACTCCCACACATTCAACGATGACTTTCCTGTGATCGTCGGAACCTTTTACGCTAGTATCTTAATCCCTTTGCTTCACGATATATTACACGTCCGAGATTCGATCATCGATATCTCCATACCTAGTTTGATCTCGTTACTGACATGCAATCTTTTCTTGTTCCCGTGATATAACATTCTAGTGATCAAATCACTTGCTTGCAAGCTAATCAATGTGATATCACCGAGAGGGCCCAGAGTATATCTATCCGTCATCGGGATGAACAAATTCCACTCTCAATCCATGAGCCTCAACATAACACTTTAGTAGTTCTGAAGCCATCTTTATAATAACCCAGTTACGGTGTGACGTTTGATGTCATCAAGAAACTCTTCTGGTGTTAGTGATTGACATAATCTCATGGTCTAAGGATTAGGATCACTTCGTAAGTTGTTATACCAATATAAACTCAATGACTGTGATCGTAATGCTATACTTCGGATGAATGTTCATCACACCATTACACTAATGTTGTGACCTCATTATTAACAACATCCAATGTCCATGATCAGGAAACCTTGATCATCTTGTTAATCAACAAGCTAGTTTATAAGAGAGGCATAACTAGGAACTTCCTTTTTGTTTATTAAACACACATGTATTAATGTTTCCATATTAATACAATTATAGCATGCAAAATAAACATTTATCATAAATAAGGAATACGATAATAACCACTTTATTATTGCCTCTCGGGCATATTCCCTTCAGTCTCCCACTTGCACTAGAGACAATAATCCAGTTTGAAAAACTATGCATATTGAACACCTATGGCTTTATGGTGTTCCATATTCGCAACTACAAGTGGTTAACATAATTTACGGATCTGACACTTTTAGGTCCGTGTGTATTTGCATGTCTTTGCGTCTTCACGCATCACTCATTCTCTAATGAGATGGCATTGTATAAATTTGGTCTTTTGGTGAGACCTTTAGTTCCTTGGGGTTAAATCATGTCGATACTATTGTCATACAATATATATTTAGTGTTAGACTGTTGCAAACCACACCTTAGTTTGATAACAAACTACTTGACACAAATGCTCTCCTTTGCTGCTACTATAGCAGTCATATACTTAGCCCTTTTGTTGTAGTATCCATCACAATGTCTTAACTTTGGAATTCATCCAAATCTGTCATGGAATCTCCTTTCCATTACATTGTGCCACCCATAGTTTAAATTGAGGTAAACTTAACTTTGTATATTGTGACAAAACTAGTATCAATGTAACACTTTACAATGAACTATTTGTAATTGTCTGTCACCTCTACACAAATATATTCTTACTTCTTCCAAAAGATCATAAGAATATCCTCACTATCGTCCAATGATCATTTTATGATTCATTCCGGTATATGCTCATAACACTTAGAGCATAGGACTTATCTGGATGTGTACATATCATGGTATGACTGATCAAAACATCCTTGTGATTTCACTCATCAAGTGTCAAAGCACTTGAATCTTGTTTCACTTATCAAGTGTCGATACACTTGAATCTTGATTCAATTCCTTTCCATGCGACAAGAACCTTTTCTTGTCTTTTCTATATTGAACTCCTTCAATATCTCATATATGTACGTTTGGCACAACCATATTAGCGTCACAGACTATCTACTATAGACATTTATGCTAAATATTCAGGTTTTGCCTAAGTCTTTCATTGAAATGAAATTCTTAACCTTTGTCAATAAAAATTACATCATTTATAATCAACAAGATGTCCTCCACGTAATGTATTAGAAATATGTCTCGGCACTCCCACTTAATTTCTTGCAAATGCAAGCATCTTCATTGTCTTCAGATGAAAACTCCTTTTTCATCACGGTGAAGATTCCAACTCCGCGATGCTTACTTCAACCATTGAAGTTTGCATGCCCTTTTAGCATCCTTTGAATTAATAAAACCCTTTGGACCATGTCATGTACACGTCCTAGGTAACCATTCTATTAGAAGAACTTTGTTTTGTTTATTCATCTACCATATACCAATTATATGTAGTGGTTGCTACTTTAATCCGTCCAGACTAAATATCGCTATGAAAGATCAAATCTTGTCATAGTCAACTCCTTGAACGTTGTCATCAAATACTTTACGACATGTCGACTATTCCATAGATGTGAAACATCCATGTCTGTTTCTTTATAGATACAAATACAACCGATAGGTTTTTACACCTTTCCGGAGGGTCTTCCAAGTTCAAAACTCGATTTCTCGTATATGGAACTATCACGGATTTTATGGCTTCAAGCCATTTGATGGAGTCAGGGCCCATCATCGCTTCTTTGCATGTAGTCGGTTCATCATTGTTAAACAATAATGATTTACTCTCAAATCTTAGCATTTGATTGTTTATCCGACCTACTTGGTTCAATAGGAACTTAGATCTCCGTAACCACAACCTTTGAGGCACATAAGCTATGAGCATTCTGTGTGCCTCCGAAACATTTTTCGACGCTGCGCAACTCAACACATATAGCTAAGGTTCGTTAAACTTATCAAAGTTCTATTGTCCTCCCACTTAACTGTAACGCCCCCGAATCGGGTCTATGCAGATCTCAGCATTTCCCGCCAAAATCTGCATAGAAGCGATTCAAAGACGCCCACCAGACACTTTCGTGTGGGTGGGATTTGAATACAAGTAGTTACATCACAGTAGTTTACAACAGAGTCCACAAGAACTTATATATACAACAACGACTCAACGAGTCAATAATACAAAAGATACAATTCAAAAAGAAAGCGAGCATAATATCCGAGTACGGACAAGATCCAAATGGGACTAAGAGTCCTGAAGAATAACCAAGCGGTGTCCAACCCTGCCCAGGCCAAGCCGGAAGGGTAACCTTGCTAACGTCGTCGATCACATACCTGTCAAGCCAAAAGGGTGCCGGCAAAGGTCAAAGGAAAACAGAAAGAGAGCGATCAGGACTGAGGCCAATACACGGCGAGACTAGAATTCGGCGGTCCTCGCCTACATAGGTGTGGTGGCCTCAGCGGCAGCAAAGCTTGCACTATCTAACTTATAGAGACACGCAACAACTTCGGCTATTAGAGCGAGATAAGAGAGCACTATACGATGGCATAATATAACACCAGACATAACCCATCCGAAGATTTCCCCCTCGAAGACCAGTCGAGGAAGTCCCCTTGCGGAACACACACGGTGGCAATTTTAGTTAAGCAGGTGTTTAGTTGATAAGGCTAATTACTAATCATATTATTAGAGGCAAAACATTAGTGGCATTGTCTATGATCATGACACTGTACTCCTGAGGCGTCCATAACCGTGGACACACGGCTTCTCGAAAAGATTTACCCTGCAGGGGTGCACTACTGTACCCAAACGCATGCTCAATCCTTCAGGCAACATATCACGCGTGCCTTCCGAACCTCACAACAAGAACTGTCCCATAACTACGCGCATATCCAGAGGCATCACCTACTGTGTTTTACCCACACAAGAGATACAACTGATTCTTCAGGTGGCACAGCGTTTGAGTCTACAATCGGGCGATGATCGGAAGATAACTTGTAGAGCTCCATCCCACCTCCGACACGATATCCCGATTTTATGCAATGCAAGCCATGGCAGTACACCAAAATCATATCACAACTCAACCCATGTCCGAGGACATATTATGCGTATGCACCAAATGGAAAACCAATTTTGTAACCCTCTGGATATACAAATAGCGCCGGTAGTTGAGGGGGGGATCCCAGAGGCCCCCACGTTTGGTTAGCGCGATCAACTCAGAACTAGTTTTGTAGAACGAACGGGTCCTAGGTCGGCTCAAGCAGTTCCCAAAGGTGGTCCCTGTCGGGGCCTTATCATTAGGTGAAACCATAACCAACAACATCAGATTACTTATCTTATCACCAACCATATTCGAGTATCATGTTCCACCTGTATGAGGGCAATACTAAGCATGCCTACGACTCACAAGGACAAGACTAGCTAATCAAACAAGGCAATAGGATAACCAAGGAAATATAGTAGAGCAGGTAAATAAAGGGACGGTACTATAGCATCGACAATAAGGATAGCAATAGATCAAAGGAAGGAAGTAAAGACTATAAATGCAAGATAGGTAGAAGGGTGAGAATGCTCGCATGTGGGACAAGGTAGGGTAGCCGGAGGCTTGTCGTATCTCACACCAACTCATCGTCCTATCCGGTGAAGAAGCAAACACTAGAAAGAAACACCGGATGCAATATTTAATACTAGGGCGGAAGATCCGGCATGTTTATGATATGATGCATGGCATGGTAATATGCAGCCCCACTTAGCAATATTAAGCGGAATCAGGATCCCGACATTTATTATTACGTTCAACTTATTTAACTACCCCGCATATGAAATGTTTAATTAACAAGATATAACATGACATCGGTTCGCCACATAAATTTAAATGGAGCCAATATTAGACTAGATTCGCCCATATATGGGCTCCATATTTAGTTATTAGGTGAATCAACAAAATACCCCCAAACAAATAAATATGTATGCGAGCATGAATGATTTAATATGCAACAAGTTTAATATGACAATTTATAAAATAGGGGCTCAGATAGAAGTTACACGTTGGGTTCAGAATCGAAGATCTTGAAGTTTACCGGGATCGGCTTCGGACTCGGCAGAGCGTATCTTGCCATTGTTACTATTCTCGGTGGTGTTCTTTGGGTGGCACCACACAACTCCATCGACCATCATCTCACTACAGAACGCAACACCACAAGCATCAGAGAGGATCAACAACAACAGCAATTTAGGCACCAAACAGATACACGCGTGTGTACTTGGACCTGAAATGGACCGATCTTGCATAGAGCTTGCAGAACAGCTGTAGATGGCGTTGGCGGACGCCCTAGACGAGGAGGGTCTCATGGGTGGCTGGCCGTGCATGAGGGAGCGCCAAGAGGGGCATGTCGGCAGGGTCGAGGAGCTCGGGGACGAGCTCGAGCTTCCGCAGGAAGGGGACGGCGGCGTTGAACTTGAGATCAAGGGCGCATGACGATGTGCTGAAGAGGACACAGGGGCGTGGGAAGGAGGCGACGGCGTCGATGACGGCTGTGCGGGGAAGAGGCGTGCAGGGTCGCAGCCCAGAGGACGGTGGAGGCTCGGCGATGGTAGAGGGCGCCTGCGGTGACGGAACCAGCTCACGGACCCGACGGCGCTCGCGAGCGGGAAACGACGAGGACGAGGTGCATGGGGCTGCTCGCGGGCTGGGGCGCACAAGCTCGAGCGACAACCGGAGAGGGACAAGAGACGAGGACAGCGGCGCTTCTGGAGGAGAAGGTTGCAGTGATCTCGTCAGGGATAGGAGGAAGACGGGCGCCGATCGGGATTGATCGGGTGCGGGAGAGATTGTGGTGTGCGTGTGTGTTGGAGTTTTGTGTGGGTCGCGTGCGTCCCAGTCCCTGGTTGGACCGAGTCGTGATGTGTGCGTGTGTTGCGTTCACGTGAGTTGTGTGCTAGTGTGTGTGCGTGTTGGGTCAGGAATGTGAGTGTATGTGTGGTCTAATGTGGCCGCGTGAGTGCGGCGGCGGGGTGTGGCTGCGGGGCTGGGTAGGATTAGGGTTAGTTTGTCTAGGGTTTGGGTAGTAGGTGGCTAGCTGAGCCGTTTGGGCCTGGCTAGCTGCCTCCACTAAAGCTCTTTTATTTTTATTTGTTTTAGTTTTAAAAGACTTTCATACATAGTTTTTTAGACAAGTAAAAGATTCGGAAAAGACCAGGATTTTGATTTGAAATTAAGGAGGGACTAATTAGAAAGCAAAATAGGCTTTTGGTGAAAATATTTTAGGGCAAAAGTATGCATGATGTCATGATGATGCAAAATAGAAAATAACACGCGATTTTATTTCAGAATATTTTCCGGGGCATTACAACTCGACACCACTAACAAGGATCGCATCCCGAGATCCTAACAGACACCGGGGGAAGGGGGTTTTGATGATCGGATCTTCTTATCAAAGTTCTATTGTCCTCCCACTTAGCTTTTACGAAAAAATCATGTTTTAAGAAACTTCACGTTTCAAGCGACAAACCCTTTTGTCCTTGGTGTTATGGAGGAATACCCAATGGTTTTTCGAAATAATCTACAAAGACATGCTCATCCGACTTTGGTTGTAAACATCTTACTTATGTTTAGCATACCAAAATTTAAGAAATGAGAATTTGGGTTTTACCCCAAACCATAACTTCCATGGTGTCATTTTAACGGATCAAGATGGAGCTCTTTTTCGTGTAAAAGCGGTAGTCTCTAAAGCTTTTAATCTTTTAAAATATAATGGCAGTTTTATAAATTACACATTTGATCCAACCATGTCACACAAGGTTTCATTACAAATCTCAAACACTCCATATTCCTATGGTGTTTCGGGAGATGCAAATCTAGGTGTTTTTGCTAAACTTGTAACTCAAATAAATCCCTTTATGATAAAATCATAATTCATTTATTTTCTTGTTACACTTGTAACTCAAATAAATCCCTTTATGATAAAATCATAAATCATTTATTTTCTTGTTACAATGATTTTCCACTTCATCTTGAAAGTCTTTGAAATGTTTTTCAAATATTTCATACTTCTTTCTCATTAAGTGAATATTCACTCAAATTTCCGAAGAAAGCATATGAAGTTGAAGTCCATCGCTTACGACTACACATAATAGACTACATACATCGATATGTATAAATTCCAATAATTTTAGTCGATTGTTCTTCTTTAGCCTTTGAACGAAGTTTTAATTATCTTGAGGAAAGTCCCACAAGAATCACTTGATCAAATCAAAGACTCCAAAAATCCATGAATATGGAGATTCTTCATGTTTTCTTTCTAATATAATTTAAACAGCGATGTCACTTCGTAAGTGATCTTCCAATCATTTGTCTTATGACATTTTAGCATTAGTTTTTATGGATGTGATTTCTCCAACTAGATTTGTAAATTATCCATCTTATATGGAATAAGGTAATTATTTGAACAATCTTTGTTCTCATAATACCTGATTTAAATAACTATTATTAAAACAAATCTTGAAGGCAAGTTTCGATGTCAACGAGAAATACAAACAACGATTTGTTTGTTTTTCGATGAACATCATCACATATTCTCTTGCTAGTTACTTAGGCCATTGTGGTTCATGAATTGCGTCGTTCTGTATGAAATTTTATACCAACCAATTCGGTATCCAATACCCTAAGAACCACATTGTTTAACAAGAAAAGAATACAACCATAACATGTATATCATCCATATACCTAAATTGGATATTTCCAATCTTTTCTTTTCTGCCAAATATATTTTATAGATTCTCTTTCAGCATTTCCTTTTCCATTTAAAAGAATCTATCAAGATCAACGGTGACGCTATATACATGACACATAGTCCAAAGCGTGTATATTCAAATAATAATACCTTTGGACTTGCACTTTGAAATAGATCACCATCATCAAAATGATCGACATTATTTCAAAATCCATTCTTTAGTAATCTTTTAGTGTAGTAGACACTTTACATACATTTTCTATTCATCCTTATCATGACGACTTTCATGATCAAGCTAATATAGCTTATAAAGACGAATCGTGAGTATAACGTTACTTTCCAAAACCCTTTTGGATGATTAGGATGTCTAGCATCTCCAACCTTTGCAAATTATCATCCAATATGAGAACATATATTATAGTCTATCATATTGCAACCAAAACATTGTTTCAGATATCGTTATATCTGCCACACATGATGGTTTCTGAAACAATTCTTTCAGCTCCTAGATAAACTTGATATTAAAACAATTAAGAATCATGGAGGCAAACATGATACTTAAGATACTAACACTGGAATTGTTACTCTCGATTTTATACTAACTATTAAATTTCACGGAGTAAATAGAGTTTGCTGAAAGTTTGCAATATGACTTTAAACTTTAGATTGACACTCAAACACAATACGATACCAATTCGTAAAGTAAATATCCAGAATTCTATAGTTCTATTATCTCAATTACAACTATGCATAAGGTGGTGAACGAATGCCAATGACTACAACAAATTATGCAAATTCACTTTGATTTAATTTATGATAAATTGAATTCTACTAATCCAAATTAGAAATGAACTCCGACTCAAAAACGACATCCCTCGTGTCTTTTTGGTGACTACATGAACTAAATCCACTACACCAAGTTCGATCATCATGTGAGTCGGTATAGCTTCAAGGTGAGCATCCATATGGTCATCATATCAAAACATATGACTCATGCTTAACCTTTTGGTCCATGTTCCGAGGCCATGTATATACATGCTAGGCTCTCCAAGTAAGAACCTTAGTATTCACGTGTGTAACTGTCTTACACCCTAGATATGCTCGTGGATTCAAGTACACCCGATCATCACGTGATGTCTTGAAGCGACGAAACATTGTCGGTGCATACTTAAGGAAGAACACATTTTTATCTTCATACTTAAATGAGGGATCATCTTATTATGCTAATAAAACGCCAAACAAGCAATATAAGATGCAATCAAACATCACATGTTTGTAAGTGAAAAGATATGGTTCCCGCATATGATCTCCATCATGTGCATCGTGGTATGATCTCTATCATATCTCTATTTGTAAGGCCAATGTCTATGCAACCTACACATTATGTGTGTTGTAAGAGTATCATACCATACTTCTACTTACAACATTACCATATCATAACAGTAGCCCAACAACAATCTAAACTAGATTCCTCTAATTTATCCATTGCAAGTTTTACGTGGCTTAGGGCATTCGAAGATAGAACCGTTATTACCCACGAGCATGAACCACAATGAGGATAACCAAATTGTTGACAACTCATTGCAAATTAGATATTGACTATAGTAGGAGAGATAGACACCCACTAGCCACTTATGCAAAACTAGTTGCATGTCAAGCGTGGAACAAGTCTCATGTGCGAGGACATGTAAAGTTTGTTCGGGCCGCTTCATCCCACTATGCCACCAATATCCAAAGTACAACAAAGAAGCAATAAAATGATCATCATCGCCCACATACTCATATGTGTACTACCCGTGCAAAGCATCTACGCATAGATCCGGCTCTGATACCACTGTAGGGTTCGCAACATAGAAAACAAAAAAATTCCTACGATGGAAACAACTATGTACCAAGATATATCTATTAGATACAAGCAACGGGCGGATGTATATTCGTCGAGAACATACCCTTGAAGACCTATAAAGCTTAACGAGTTCAAACTCGTGGTTGATGTAGATGATCTCTTGTCGATCTCAAGATCGAGAGGAAGTCCTAGCGCCGCAAAACAGCTGCGCATATGTGCTCGCACACACGTACAAGACACCGAGCAACCTCCGCCTCCTTGCTCCAGCGATGCGGCGGAAGAACAACGTTTTCTTGCTGAATAGCCACCGGGAACATGTATCTCGCTAGTCCGAGACCATGGGGATAAATTCTAGAGGGGGAGAGAGATCCTTCACGAGGAGGTGTGAGTGAGAGAGAGGGAGGGGGCTCCTTTTATAGGGAGAGGGGGGCACCCAAGGGGCCATGCGCCCAGCCATGGGGCTGCCCCCTCCTCTCCTTTCATTCATGTGGGTGGATATGTTGGAATTATGCCCTAGAGGCAATAATAAAGATGTTATTATTATAATTCTTGTTCATGATAAAGTTTATATTCCATGCTAGAATTGTATTAAGCGGAAACTTTGATACTTGTGTGGTTTATGAACAACACCGTGTCCCTAGTACGCCTCTATGGACTAGCTCATTGATTAATGATGGTTAAGGTTACCTAACCATAGACATGAGTTGTCAATTAATAATGAGATCATGTCATTGGTGTAGGGGTTCGTAGCATGGAAAACAAAAATTTTCTATCGCATACAAACAAACAAGCCAAGATCTATCTACTAGATTGTAGCAACGAGTCGATGGAATAACTTACCCTCGAAGATTCCAAAGCGGTTAACGAGAGCAGATTCTCGTGGGTGATGTAGTTGTACTCTTTCCGATCTCAAGATCGCGTAGACGATCCTTCCGGCGCTGCGTTCCGGCAGCGCTTCCGCAGTCGGTCACACGTTCGGTACTCGACGAAGACCTTCCTCTCCCTTGTTCCAGCAGGCAGCAGAGGTTGTAGCACTCTCCTCGTGATTCCGGCAGCACAACGGCGTGATACCGGAAGTAGAGGGGAGATCCCGCAGGGCTTCGCCTTAAGCCGGAGCGAGTATGGTGGAGTATTAGAGAGCTATTAGTGGTCTAGGGTTTAGACACACCAATTAGAAGGCTCTAATCCGAAGGCTAGTGCAATTAGAAGCTCTAAACCAAAGCGTCTCTAAACCGGAGTCTAGGGCTAGGATTTAGATTAGAGGATAGGAACTTGTGTGTCTAGAGGAGGATGCCCTGCCCCTCCTTTTATAGGTGGGAGGGGCGGCCAAGGAGAGGGAGTCCCTCCCCAAGTCGGCCTTGGTGGTGGCGCTTGGAGAGGAGGACTCCTCCAAGTTGGTTTCAACCTCCTCTTGCTTGTTTCCCATTTCTGCTTTAGCCGCTTGACTTTCAAAGCCATTTGACTTTTCAGTTTTAGGATTCAATTTAATCCTTTATTTGGAACAGCAAGAACACTTAGTACATGATGTAATCATTCCAATATGTAATGACACATTCATGTACCCTTCCCCGGAGTGCTTGGACATTCCGAACCTTCTAGAACATTCCCGATGAAAACACCTAATCATTCCCGAACTCAAACGGACTTTCCTTATATGAATCTTATTCTCCGGACCATTCCGGATCACCTCGTGATATCCCGGATCCCATCCGAGACTCAACAACATTCGGTCTCTTTCATAATACCATAACTACTCAAACAACGTCGAATCCTTAAGTGTGTCTCCCTACGGTTCGTGAATTATGCGGACATGATCGAGACACTTCTCAACAATAACCAATAGAGGAATCTGGAAATTCATATGGCTCTACATATTTCTACGATTACTTTGCATCGAATGAACCACTTACATATGATACCAATTTCCTTTGTCTCACGATAGTTTACTTATCCGAGGTTATGATCGCTTGATCTCTGCATACCTAGTTCAACCTTGTTACCGATAAGTACTCTTTTCTCGTTCCCGTGATATGTGATCCCTTGTGAGCCAGTCACATGCTTGCAAGATAATTGGATGACATTCCACCGAGAGGGCCCAGAGTATATCTATCCGTCATATGGATGGACAAATCCCACTCTTGATCCATGTGTTTCAACCAATACTTTCCGAACACTCAACGACACCTTTATAGCCACCCAGTTACGGTGTGGTGTTTGATGTCATCAAAGCATCCATCCGGTAAAGGTGATATGCATGATCTCATGGTCGAAGGAATTAGGTTACTATGTATCAGAAAGCATATAGCAATTGAACTATTTAAATGACTTGATCTTTATGCTACGCTTATCTATAGGAGTATGTCCATCACATCATTCTCCTAATGATATGATCCTGTTGTTAATAACATCTCTATGTTCATGATCAGGAAACCATGATCATATATTAACCAACAAGCTAGTTTAACAAGAGGCTTTGCTAGGGACTCTTATTTTAGTTTACAAATCATACAAGTATTAATGTTTCTGGTTAATACAATTATAGCATGGTATGTAAACATTTATCATAAGTGTGAAGATATGATAATAACCACTTTATTATTGCCTCTTGGGCATATCTCCAACAGTCTCCCACTTGCACTAGAGTCAATAATCTAGTTTCAAACCTTTGTGTATTCAACACCTATGGCTTTCCGGTGTTGTATGTACACGATTGCTAGTGGTCAACTGATCTTCGGATCTGACACTTCCAGGTCCGTGTGTAATTGTATGTCTTTGCGTCTCTACGCATCACTCATTCTCTAATGAGATGGCTTTGTATAAATTTGGTCTTTCGGTGTGACCTTTAGCTCTTTGGGGTTAAAACATGTTGATAATATTGTCGCACAACATATCTTCATAGTATTATCCCACTGTGAACTACACCTAGTTTGATAACAAACTACTTGACACAAATGCCCTCTTTTGATGCTAAAATAGCAGTCATATACTTAGCCTTTTGTTGTAGTATCAGTCACAATGTCTTAACTTTGGAACTCATCCAAATCCATTATGGAACTCACTTTCCATTATATTGTGCCACCCTTAGTTTAGATCGAGATAAACTTAATTTGTACTTTGTGACAAAACTAGTATCAATGTAGTACTTTTACAATGAACTAACCATCTATTTGTCACTTCTACAAATATTATACTCTTAGTTCTTCCAAAAGATCATAAGAATATCCTTACTATTGTCCAATGATCATCTTACTTAATCATTCCGGTATATGCTCACAACATTTAGAGCATAGGACATATCTGGATTTGTACATATCACAGTATGATTGATATAAATACTCTTTGTGATTTCATACATCAAGTATCAATCTATACTTGATTATTTGTTTCACTTTACCAAATGTCAATACACTTGAATATATCATCAACATTTGAACTCTTTCAATCCTTTACGTATGACAAGAACCTTTCTTATAGTTTCTATATTGAACTCATTCAATATCTCGTCTATGTACTTCTGGCACAACCATATTAGCGTCTATTGATGCCAAATATTTGGGTTTTGCCTAAGTCTTTCATAGGGATGAAATTCTTAATATGTGTTAATAAATATACATTATTTCCAATCAACAATATGTCTTCCACATAATGTATTAGAAACATGTCTTAGCGCTCCCACTTAATTTCTTGCAAATGCAAGCATCTCCATCGTCTCTGATGAACTTTTAAACTCCTTTAACAGTTTCATCACAGTGAAGATTCCAACTCCGCGATGCTCACTTTAACCATTGAAGTTTGCATATGCTTTTAGCATCCTTTTGAATTAACAAAACCCTATGGACCGTGTTATGCACATGTCCTAGGTAACGATTCTATTAGAAGAACTTGTTTTGTTTATTCAACTACCATATAACAAATTATATGTAGTGGTTGCTACATTAATCCGTCTAGACTAAATATCACTATGAAAGATCAAATCTTGTCATAGTCAACCTTTGAACATTTTGTGAACTCTTTCCCAACATGTCGACTATTTCATAGATGTAAAACATCCATGTCTATTTCTTTATAGATCCAGACACAACTGTAAGGTCTTACACCTTTCTCGAGGGTCCTTCAAGTTCAAAACTTGATTTCTCGTGTATGGAACTATCATGGATTTTATGGCTTCAAGCCATTTGACGGAGTCAGGTCCCATCATCGCTTCTTTGCATGTAGTCGGTTCATTATTCTCAAATAATGATTCAACCCTCAAATCTTGGTATTTGATTGTTTACCCGATCTACTTGTTTCAATAGGAACTTAGATCTCCGTGACCACAACCTTTGAGGCACGTGAGCCATGAGAATTGTTGTCGCCCTAACACTTTTTCGGTGTCAGGTAACTTTGCACATATAGCTAAGGTTCCTTTAACCTTATCAAAGTTCTATTGTCC
The DNA here is from genome assembly GCA_030063025.1 of Avena longiglumis. NCBI lineage: Eukaryota > Viridiplantae > Streptophyta > Magnoliopsida > Poales > Poaceae > Avena > Avena longiglumis. Next base: position 517,640,386 of record CP125974.1, on the reverse strand, counting down.
TCCCACTTTTCTTTTCACGAAAAATTCCTTCCCAAAGAAACTTGACGTTCTAAGCGACAAACACTTTTGTCTCTGGTGTTATGGAGGAATACTCAACAGTTATACAAAGACAGGTTCATCCGACTTTGGTTGCAAACATCTTTCTTATGCATAGCAAACCATTGTTTAAGAAAGGACAACTTGGGTTTTATCCAAAACCATAACTTTTATATGGTGTCATTTCAACGGATTATGATGGAGCTCTTTTCAGTGGAAAAACGGTAATCTCTAAAGCTTTTAATCTTTAAAATATAATGGCAGTTTTATGAATTATACCTTTGATCTTACCATGTCAAACAAGGTTTAATTACATATCTCGAACGCTCCATACCCTTATGGTGTTTTGGGAAATGCAAATCCACGGAACAATTCCTTAAATCTTAGGTATTATGCTAAACTCTGTAACTCAAATATCTTCCTTTATGATCTTTATCATAAACTGTTTATATTCTTGTTACAATGATTTTGCACTTCATCTTGAAAGTCTTTGAACTTTTCAAATGTTTCATACTTCATCCTTATTAAGTAAATATTCATATATTCACTCAAAATTTCGGAAAAAAACAAATGAAGTTAAAATCCATCGCTCTTGACTACACATAATGGACTTCGTACAACAATATGTACAAATTCCAATAAGCTAGTCTTCGTTCCTTTGGCCTATGAACGAAGTTTCAATTATCTCTAGGAAAGTTTCACAAGTGTCATTTGATCAAAATCAAAAGACTCCAAAATTCCATCCACACGGAGTTTCTTCATGTTTTCTTTTCAGTATAATTTAAACGGCGATGTCACTTCCTAAGTGATCTTTCAATCAATTTGTCTTTCGACATCTTTAGCACTAGTTTTATGGATGTGATGTCTCCAACGAGATTTGCGAATCCATCTTTTATGGATTACGGCAATTATTTGAACAACCCTTTGCTCTCATAATACCGATAAAACAAATCTTTGAAGGCAAGCTTTGATGTTTAACGAGCAACACAATAACCCTTTATTTGTTCTCGATGAACATCATCACATATTCTTTTGCTAGTTACTTAGGCCATTGTAGTTCATGAATTGTGTTGTTTCGTATGACGATTCACACCAACAAATTCAGTATCAAATACTTGAGAACCACATTGTTTAATAAGCAAAGAATATAGCCATAACATGTATATCATCTATATACTTAAGTGAACAATTCTAGTATTTTCCTTTCTCGCCATATATTTATGAGATTTTCTTCAAGATTTTCTCGCTTTGAAAGAATCTATCAACATCAATAGTGGAGTCATACATATGACATATAGTCCAAAGCGTGTATAATTAAATACCAATGTCTTTGGACTTGCACTTTGAAGTAGATCACCATCATCAAATATTTGGTGTTCTTTCAAATTCCTTTCTTTAGTAATCTCTTGGTGTAGTAAACATTTTACCTACATCAAATATTCACCCTTATCATGGAATCGTCCATGATCAAGCTACTGTTAGCTTATAACGATGAATTATGAGTATAATGTTGCTATCCAAAACCTTTTGGAGGATTAGGACAATAAGTGTCTCCAACCTTTTGCAAATTCTCATCAAATATGAGAACATGACTTTAGCCATATTATACTCTATCATGTTGCAACCAAAACTTCGTTTCAGATATCACAATATCTTCCACACATCATGGTTTCTGAAACAACTCTTTCAGATCCTAGATAACCTTGATATTAAGACAATCCTTTGAATATCAAGAATCATGGAAACAAACATGATACTAACACTTGGAATTGTTACTCTTGATTTAATACTAATTATTAAACTTCATGGAGTAACCGGAACTTACTGAAAGTTTGCAATAGGACTTTTAAACTTTAGATTAACACTTCAAAACAATATGATACCAGTTCGTAAAGTAACTAACCAGAATTCTATAGTTCTATTATCTCAATTATAACTAAGCGCAAGGTGGTAAACGGATGCCAATGACTACAACAACTATGCAATTTCACTTTGATTTAGTTTATGATAAATTGAGTTCTAATTAATAATTAAATTAATCTAGGTGAACTCCCACTCAAAACAATATCCCTCACATTGTTTTAGTGATCACACGAACCAAATCCACCACATCAAAACCGATCATCACGAGAGTTGATATAGCTTCAATGGCGAACAATCAACATGTTCATCATATCTACTATATGACTCATGCTCTACCTTTCGGTAATCCGTGTTCCCGAGGCCATGTCCAGACATGCTAGGCTCACAAGATCAAACCTTAGTTTCTGCATGAGCAAATCTGGCTTGCTCACGTTGTATACACTTGCAGAATCTAACACACCCGATCATCACGTGGTGCTTCGAAACAACAAGCTTTAGCAACGGTGCTAACTAAGGGTGAACACTTTATGACTTGAAATTCATGTGCATGAGGGATCATCTTATAATGCTACCGTTGTCTACTAAGCAATACAAGATGCATAAAGGATTAACATCACATGCAATTCAATAATATGTGATATGATATGGCCTTTCTTTTTTGTGCTTCTGATCTCCATCTTCAAGCACGAACATGATCTCCATCATCATCGGAATTGCATCAAGGTCAATGACACTTCTCCATGGTTGTCGTCCACCGGCTTCAACTATTACAACTACTTTGAATAGACACGTGGGTCTTAACATAAATTAAAGAAAACCATATGGCTCCTGCCGGTTGCCAACTTACAATAAGGAACATTGCATACATCATATATAATCACAATCATGGCCATATCACATCACAGCACACCCCTGCAAAAAAAAGTTAGACGCCTCTACTTTCTTTGCATATTTTACGTGGTTTGGGGCTTTCAATAAATGTCGTTCTAACTTACGAACAAGAACCACAACATTGATACTAGTATTGTTAATCACCCGTTGTAAATTGGATCTTAACTATGCTAGGAGAAACAGCACCAAGAAGCCACTTATGCAATACAAGTTGCATGTCAAGCGTGGAGCAAGTCTCATGAACGATGTCATGTAAGGTTAGCCCGGCCGCTTCATCCCAACATACCGCAAGATGCAAAGTACACAAGAAGCAATCGACAATAAAGCATCAACGCCCACAATGACCATTGTGTTCTACTCTGCAACAGATCTACATATAGACACGGCTCGATACCAATGTAGGGGTTCAGAGTACGGAAAACAAAAATTTCTATCGCATACAAACAAACAAGCCAAGATCTATCTACTAGATTGTAGCAACGAGTCGATGGAATAACTTACCCTCGAAGATTCCAAAGCGTTAACGAGAGCAAATTCGTGGGTGATGTAGTCGATTCTTCCGATCTCAAGATCGCAGACAATCCTTCCTACTGAGTTCCTAGCGCTTCCATGATCGGTCACACGTTCGATTGACGAAGACCTTCCTCTCCTTGTTCCAAAGAAAATGGAGGTTGTAGCACTCTCCTCGTGATTCCCAAAGACAACGCGTGATACCTGGAAGTAGAGGGAGATCCCAGGCTTCGCCTTAAGCCGAGCGAGTATGGTGGAGTATGAGAGAGCTATTAGTGGTCTAGGGTTTAGACACACCAATTAGAAGGCTCTAATCAAGGCTAGTGCAATTAGAAGCTCTAAATCAAAGCGGCTCTAAACCGGAGTCTAGGGCTAGGATTTAGATTAGAGGATAGGAACTTGTGTGTTCAGAGAGGAGGCCCTTCCCTCCTTTTATAGGTGGGAGGGCGGCCAAGGAGTGAGTCCCTCCCAAGTCGGCCTTGGGTGGCGCCAAGCTTGGAGAGGAGGGACTCCTCCAAGTTGGTTTCAACCTCCTCTTGCTTGTTTCCCAGCTTTCTGCTTTTAGCCGTTTGACTTTCAAACGCCATTTGACTTTTCAGTTTAGGATTCAATTTAATCCTTTATTTGGAACAGCAAGAACACTTAGTACATGATGCAATTATTCCAATATGTAATGACACATTCATGTACCCTTCCCTGAGTGCTGGACATTCCGAACCTTCTAGAACATTCCCGATGAAAACACCTAATCATTCCCGAACTCAAACGGGACTTTCCTTATATGAATCTTATTCTCCGGACCATTCCGGATCACCTCGTGATATCCGGATCCCATCGAGACTCCGAACAACATTCGGTCTCTTTCATAATACCATAACTACTCAAACAACGTCGAATCCTTAAGTGTGTCTCCCTACGGTTCGTGAATTATGCGGACATGATCGAGACACTTCTCCCAACAATAACCAATAGAGGAATCTGGAAATTCATATGGCTCCCACATATTTCTATGATTACTTTGCGATCGAATGAACCACTTACATACGATACCAATTTCCCTTTGTCTCACGATAGTTTACTTATCCGAGGTTATGATCGTCGATCTCGCATACCTAGTTCAACCTCGTACGATAAGTACTCTTTTCTCGTTCGTGATATGTGATCCCTTGTGAGCCACCACATGCTTGCAAGCTAATTGGATGACATTCCACCGAGAGGGCCCAGGAGTATATCTATCCGTCATATGGATGGACAAATCCCACTCTTGATCCATGTGTTTCAACCAATACTTTCCGAACACTCAATGCCACCTTTATAGCCACCCGATTCACGGTGTGGTGTTTGATGTCATCAAAGCATCCATCCGTAAAGGTGATATGCATGATCTCATGGTCGAAGGAATTAGGTTACTATGTATCAGAAAGCATATAGCAATTGAACTATTTAAATGACTTGATCTTTATGCTACGCTTATCTATAGGAGTATGTCCATCACATCATTCTCCTAATGATATGATCCTGTTGTTAATAACATCTCTATGTTCATGATCAGGAAACCATGATCATATATTAACCAACAAGCTAGTTTAACAAGAGGCTTTACTAGGGACTCTTATTTTAGTTTACAAATCACACAAGTATTAATGTTTCCGGTTAATACAATTATAGCATGGTATGTAAACATTTATCATAAGTGTGAAGATATGATAATAACCACTCTATTATTGCCTCTTGGGCATATCTCCAACAATTGGGAGAATGATATGATGGACAGACCCAAATTAAGCAGAGCAATTATATCGTGTCATCGTGTTCATCTTTGCGAAGCTTTTTCTTATGTCAAATATTGTATTCCTTAGACCATGAGATAATGCAACTCCCTGGTATCGGAAGAAAGCTTTGAGGTCATCAAACGTCATCCTATGAGAGGGTGATCATAAAGGTGTCTCTCAGGTGATCGGAAAGTACTTGTTGGGTAGTATGTATCGAGATGGGATTTGTCCCTCCCAAGTCGGAGAGATATACTTCGGGCCCACTCGATAATCGATGTCAACACCGCTTGCAAGCAAGTGTTTAAGGAGTTAATCACAAAGTGATATCGGATTACAGAACGAGTAAAGTACTTGTTGTGAACGAGATTGAACTAGGTATGTCGATGCCAACGATCGAATCTCGGGCAAGTAAAATATCGCGTGACGAAGGGAATATATATATGGGATTGATTGAATCCTGGCATCGTGGTTCATCCGATATGATCATCGATGAATATGTGGGAGTCAATATGGGTTTCCAGATCCCGCTGTTGATTATTGATAGAAGATCATGTCTGCATATTCTCGAACCCGTAGGGTCACACACTTAACGTGTCTCGACGCTAGGATAGAATGGATAATTGGTTTATGAGTTTTTGTTCAGAGTCTCGGATGAGATCCAGGACATCATGAGAGGTTCTGGAATGGTCCGGAGAATAAGATTCATATAAGGGAAAGCAGTTTTTGGATTTCGGAATTGTTTCGGATTGTTCGGTATTGTACCAGAAGGTTCTAGAATCTTCCGGAGTGGGACCAACGTGGCCCCACTTGTCGGGAGGGGGCGTGGGCCTACGAGGGAGTGCCCTGGCCGCATTGGGCTAGGGGCACGAGGCCCCATAGGCCCAACCGGCCAAGCCCTAGGGGAAACCCTAGGGAGAGCTTCTAGAAGGGGGAACTTGCCCCCCACTCCATCCCATGTGGCCGCCGGCCCTAGGGCTTGGAGGAGGGGCAAGGGCAGACGGCCAGCCCTCTATATAAAGAGGGCAGGGTCACACCCTCCCCCCACACCTCCTCAAACCCTAGCCGCCTAGTTGCTGCCCTCCTCTCTCTCTCTCTCTCTCTCTCTCTCTCTCTCTCTCTCCCGATCGCGCGTGGCGAAGCCTCGCCTTGAAACTCTCCACCTTTGCACCACGCCGTCGTGTTGTAGATCCAATCTATATCTCCACCCCACTTGCTGGACCGAGGAAGGAGGAGACGTAGAGGTGCCGTACGTGTGCATCTCTCGGAGGCGTCGCCACTTGCGGCGTTGGATCGGTTCGGATCGCGAGGAGGAGAAGGCTAGTACGACTACATCAACCACGTTCCGTTGAACGTTCCGCTGTGCGATTTATTCAAGGGTATGAAGATCTCATATATTTCCCCTCGTTGTTTGCATCTCCTAGATTAGATATTGGCTTCCCCGTTCGCATCCGTAGATTTTTTTTGATTTACTATGCTGTGAAACCCTTCAATGGTATCAGAGCTATAACTATGCGTAGATGTGTTTCACGAGTAGAACGCAACATGCTTGTTGCGTTGATGTTTCTGTTGCAAGCCTCTTGTTGTATACTTCTTGTGACGCGGATAGTGATATCGGCGGTCCAGGCCAACTTTACGACCGTTTCATGACCGGCCCGCACTTGACGTGTGGCTTGTTCCACACATGCGGTGGTGGATGCCGTTTCTATCACTATGGTTGTCATGGGATTTACAGGAGGTTGGCAACCATAATATCGCCGTGGCTTTCCATAGGTAAGAATCGTTTAGCTTGTTACTCCCATAAGCCACGTAAAACATGCAACAACAAAGTAGAGGCGTCTAACTTGTTTTTGTAGGAGTGTTTCTGTGATATGGTATGGCTCAAGATGTGATGTGTATGTTGTATGCAATGATCATGTTTTGTAATATTTCACGACTTGCATGTTGATGAGTACACAACCGGCAGGAGCCATATGGTTGTCTTTATAATTGTGTATGACCTGTGTGTCAACTTCTTATACGCCATGTAATAGCTTTAGTTTATCGCTAAGTAGTTAGCAATAGTTGTAGTTGCTATTCGTGGTGGAGGCAATCATGGTGGAGTGATGGATATCATGCTGGCACGCACAAGATGGAGATCATTGCGCGGAGATTGGCTATACCATGTGTTGCCTGCCAAAACTCACCGGCGAGCAGCGACGAGCAACACGAAGAGCCGGGAGGCTCCCAGAACTGATGGTGGGCCCTGGTCCCTCGGGCAACGGCCCGCAAAACTCCGCAGACACGCCCGGCTTGGTTCGAGATGTGCACCGACCTATACCGGTCGAAGGTGAAGGATTGCTCCGATTGATTTCCTACATGGCAAACAAGTATACGTAAAATTCGAGCCGTGACCGGCTCCCAGGTTTCCCCGTGAATCGGCTCCTAGAGCCGATTATCCCATGATTCTGCATTAGATCTTATGATAACATGGGGTTTTGCTTTATCGTTACAAATTAAATCGATCTACGACAGTTTGACGTTTTCACCACGTAATTGGAACGTCCTACACGTAATTGAGCCTGGTATATACAAAAGATGAGGAATACTAACCTTAGAGGAGGCCTAATAACCAACGTAAAGTTAATTACCGGAACAACTTCTCTAAAACGAGTAAGCCACGTCTCTATGCACTACTGGATCGTTCAACCCGTCTGTAAGGCCTGACTACGTAGATATCAAACTAAACCTTGACGAACAAGGCATAACCATAACAGATCGAATCAGCTAAATAAAGATCAAGCAAGGTGCTACCCTTGCACTTGGGAAAAAGGTGCAAAGGTAGCGAGATAACTAGAGGTAGCAAAATCAAACGATTATAACGAAGAACACCGATGCTAACCTCAACAGATCTATGATAATAATGTTACTCGCCATCAACAAGGCTTTAGTACGAGTAACACCAAATAACGCATAAGTAAAAGTACTGCCTAGATCGCAAGATGCAATCTAGGCAGCATGACACTTATCCGAAAGAAACCCTCAAAAACAAGGGGTGGCGATGCGCCGAGATTGTGTTTGTCGTGAACGTGATTGTCCTCCTTTTCTCAATAACCTTAGGTACATATTTATAGTCCGGAGACTCTCTACTTTTGGAATAACTCTACAACTCTATCTTTACCTAAACTGAAACGGAACCTAAACTAACACGAAACCTACTATGATACAAGATACACGGGCAATTTAGCCCAGATCCACGCGCTAGGCCGATCCAACAACAAGTTGAATATATGCATTTTCCAAGCCCATCTTGATCACGGCCCATATCCTTCTTTGGCCAAAATATGGCGATAACACATGCCCCCCTGGTTTTGGCAATGATAATTCCAAAACCATTCTGCTGATATATATATTTTTCTCCCTCTCTACCCCTTTTTTTTGTATCGGGTTGCGCGTTGACAGAATGCGTTGCAGAACAGGATCGTCACGCCACCCCTTTATCATGACGCCCTGTCTTCTCAACTCCTTCGCAGTGCATGATTTGACGATTTTGGCAGCACATTCTGGGAAACCGCTATGGCATTGAACCGTCTCTCCACTATTCCCTTTATTTAAATCCACCTAAGCAGTTCGCAATCCCCATCTTCCTCCAACAGCCAAAAAACCCTTCTTCCTCCGCCGAAAACCGCTTTTCGCCATGGCCTCCTCTGCTTCCTCGATCGTCCTCCCACGCCCAACTCAATGAGTGACCGAGAGCCAACGTCGAGCACTACCGATGGCGGCAGATAACTCGCCGCCCACAATGGTGGGACGAGAGGGTTGGGATTTCGCCGTTGGTCGAGGACGACGCGCCCAACCGACGGCGAAGAAGACCTGCAGTTCCTTGCTGATGGGGAACTGGAGGCAGACAGCATCGACGACGCCATGTCCTGGGACGGCGTCGACTCCTCCGAGGAGGAGGAGGAAGAGGAGGACACCTCCTCCGAGGAGTACCAGCCGGTGAAGTACTTCCGCACCGGGTCCAGCGAGGACACCGACGACGACGAAGACGAGGAGGCCCCTGCTTCTTCAAGAAGAAGAACGAAGACGACGCCGAAGCTACCGAGGATAGCGCACAAGACGGCGGCGACGACAGCGACGACGACCTCGGCCTAGATTAGGAACCAGTAGCAGTAACAGCAGTAGTCATAAGCTCCCTTTTGTAATCGATCAGTCCTTTTGTAAGCAACCAGCTTCTGAATGAAATGAAAAATCCGTTCTCTCGAAGATTGCTCTTGTCGCCCCAATTTTGCCGATAACAAAAATAGGTCGATGCTCCAGAAGCCGATAGCAACGCATCGGCTTTTACCTTGCTACGTTTACTCAGTCAACCAAGCACAGCTCAAAGAGTCGATGCATATCGGTTTTCCCAAAAACGTTGACAAGGTCTGACTTGGTCACATGCTCAGGCAAACCTAAACGGTCACTTCTTAGTCTCAAACGGTAACCTGCGATCTTCTTCAAAAAAAGGGTGACCTATATCTCCAATTGCCCATCAAAATACGTGCCCTGAACAAACAGCTAATGACGGGCAAGAATGAAGATTTCTTCAGTAGCTTGTATGTGGACATTGGCACCTGTTGGTAGCATATGTGAACCTCTAGAGTCGATGACCATGCATCGGCTATATATTATTATTTTTTTATTCGGCCGATTTTCAGTATCGGCCCCCCCATACTTTACTGTCCAACATCCCACATGCTTGGGAAATATTTCTTGAGATTTTGACCGTTGACCGCCACCGGGAATTTCACGCCGTCCAGCTCCTCAAGCATGTATGCGTTTCCTCTTAAAACTTGATCAACCCTGTATGGCCCGTGCCAATTTGGAGACCATTTACCATATGTTGCATCCTTAGTCCCTAATGGCAACACAGCTTCCCATACCAGATCACCAACGTGGAATTCCTTTGGCCTCACTTTCTTGTTGTATGCACGAGCTACCTTGGCCTTGTTCTCTTTGATCTTCTCAAGCGACCACAGCCTGAGCTCAGTTAAATCCTCCACACCGCCACTCATCGTGGTTGCATATTCTTCATTGTTAGATCGTCACGAAAAGTGACACGTCTCGATCCCGTAATTTCCTGTGGCAATACGGCTTCTTGTCCATATACTAGATGATATGGCGAAGTTTTAATCGCCCCATGGCATGACATGCGATAAGCCCACAATGCCTCTGACAAAATCTCGTGCCAACGCCTAGGGTGCTCATCGACTTTTCTCTTGATCAGCTTGATGAGGCTCTGGTTGGATGCTTCAGCTTGCCCATTAGCCTGATCATAGTATGGAGATGATCTGATCAGCTTAATCCCCATGTCCTCGCAGAACTTTCTAAACTCCTGAGAAATAAAGACCGAACCCCCATCGGTCGTGATAGTTTGGGGAATCCCAAATCTATGGATGACATGCTCTTTCACAAAGTTGATAACATCCTTTGAGTTCACTGATTTCATCGGGACAGCTTCCACCCATTTAGTGAAATAATCAGTGATGGCCAAAATCCACATGTGGCCTTTGCTTGATGGAGGATTGATTTTGCCGATCATATCCATGCCCCAACCTCGGAACGGCCAAGGCTTGATGATGGGGTTCATTGCTGACGCGGGTACCATCTGAATTTTCCCAAACTTCTGACATGCTTGGCACCCTTTGTAGTACTTGAAACAGTCCTCGAGCATGGTGGGCCAATAAAACCCTGATCGCCTGATCAACCATTTCATCTTGTGAGCTGATTGGTGAGTTCCACAGGCGCCTTCGTGTACCTCGTGTAGGAGCCGATTAGCCTCTCCGTCCCCATACATTTGAGCAATAATCCTTCCGAGTCCTCAGAAACATGTCATCCCCAATAAGCACATACTTCATGGCTTTGTACCTTATCCGCTTAGGTGCCCCCCGAATCCTTCAAGTAATTGAAGATATCGGCTCTCCATCGCCGCCTCCGTGAATTGTACGAACATCGGCTCTCGCTACATCCTTGTAGCCCAAGCCATTTGTGCAAGATCATTTGCCTCTATGTTCTGCGATCGCGGATCCGTGAAGTTTAGGTACCGAATCGTGTCATCAGCTCACGCAAAGGTAACCATAATGGGAAGAGGGACTCGCTCACACTTGTACTCCTCCGTGAGTTGGGAAATCACCAACTTGGAATCTCCAAAATTTCCACGCTTCGCTCCCGAGGAGTAACTCCATTCCCTGCGTATTGCCTCGCTCCGACGTTGTTGGTGCGAGAGGTAGATAACTGATGGAGAAGGAAAATGTTGCCCTCGGCGACATTAAGTAAAATGCCGATGCCGCAGCCATCGCCACAAACCGATCCATCAAAGAACATAGCCCACGCCTTATAGACAAGGTCGCTATGTTAGTGTTGATCCTCTCAGCGATAAGGTCGGCTAACGCCTGTCCCTTTAACCGCTTTTGCGGGTTGATACCGGATGTCAAACTCGATAATGCGAACATCCATTTGCCTGACGGCCTTTCAACATAGGAGCCGACAACATGTGCTTTATGACGTCGATTTGCATATGATGATGATCTCGCCGATAGCAAAATGTGGCGCTTGGTGCAGTGAAAAAGCAGAGGCACAACTTATCGATATCGGGATACCTTGTATCCGTGTCCAAAGATCCTTCGCTCATGTAAAATACTCGACTCTAGCCCATCATAAACTTGTACCACCACCGAGGCGATGGACGGTCACCATCGACAAGTAAATGTAGAATGGTCTCGTCACCGGGAACCAACACCGGCGCTTCACGATATTCTTTGATCTCGTCAAGGCTCGTTCTCGCTCGCCTCAAATTCCTCGTCAGATTTAGTTTTCACCAGTCCCATGAACGGTTCTATTCTTCCTGACAGATTGGAGATGAATCTTCCGACGGTTGATCTTGCCGATTAGAGATCGCAGCTCTTTCTTTGTGGTAGGTGGCTTCATTGTCCGTGACGCCTCGACTTTTCAGCCGATCTCAATCCTCGCTCATGGACCCAAAACCCAAGAACTGACCGCCGTGACCAAGGCACACTTTTTGGATTCATCCAGAGTCAATTTTCTTGTTCGGTCCGTAACGCATCAAGATCGCCCAAGTGTCCGTACGCGGAAGCGGACTTGACCACCACGTCATCGATGTAAATTTCCACCAACTTGCCGATCGATCAAGGAAAATGTAATTCATGGCCCTTTGGTACGTGGCCGCATTCTTCAGTCCAAACGTCATGACTACATACTCGAACAACCCCACCAACTGGACTCGAAAGCGCCTTGTGTATATCTTCCGAGCCATAAAATTTGGTTGTAACCGCATTGCCATCCATGAAGCTCAAGATCTTATGACCAGCCTGCGTTGATTAACGCCACACCGCATCGGATACTCATCCTTTGGGGTAGCTCTGTTTAGATCCGAAAATCTATGGCAACACGCCATCGGCCATCCTTTTTCTACAGTACTATACTAGAAATCCACTCAAAGATACCGCATGGCCCGATTAACTTGGTCCAACATTTTCGACCTCTTTTTGACTTCTTCCGAATTCGCCTTCATTTGTCGTGCTCACCGAAATGGCCAAATCCTTTTAAGCGGAAGTCGATGCTCAATGATGCTCTGTCTAACCCGGCATTTACATGTAGTCCTGTGCAAGGCCTCTGGATATTTTCTCAACAGGCTATCATCGGACCCCGCAGACTGGTCTAACTTGTCGATAAATGTTGGTCGTGGCTTATCCCCAGGACCAATGTCGATCTCTTCTAGCTCATCAGCAGATGTAAACCCATACCCTAGCTTTCCGTCACCTGTCAAATCGATGGTAAACACAGGGCAAACAGTGGGTGAGGGTAACAAAAATAATTTGGGCCGATCGCCTGAATCGGCCCCCTTTTTGCTTGCATTAGTCAAGGATGGTTTACGCCTTATTGTTTTACAATGGGATGGCGTCTCCTTGCTACGACTGCGTGATCCTCTTGTCGTGTGATTGGTGCTTTTCATTTTTTGTGGCCGATCGCGAGGATTGGCTATACCACGCATGGTTGTGAACTTTCCTACTCTGTCAGGCCAGTGGATAAGACCAGCCTCACCCCGTTTTTTGTAGCTTCAATGCGCTCACAGCCGTCTAAACTAATTCCAGAGATCGGCTCTTGGTCTTCGCTCTGCACGCTCATGCCAGCTATGGAAACCTCGATAGAATCATCTCGCATGGATGACCTCCACTTCATCTCCGTCCCATCGTATGAGGCAATCGGTGCATCGTGGATGGAATGCAGCAATTAGCGTGAATCCAATCTCTACCTAGCAAGACAGAGGTACTTTTGCTGTCCTGACGAAAATGACGTGGGTATGGTTTTTCCCACGCCGATCCACGCTCAAGACGCCTTGTGTTTCCAAGACCGCCGTTGAAGTCGCTTAACGTGACGTTGGTTTTGATCAGATCTGAGAGCGCCCCAAACGTCGTAGCATGGCGACGGCATGATATTGATCGCCCGGTGTCACCAACATCTTGCCGACAGGTTGCCCATTGATGTAACCTCGCAGTGTGGATTTCAGATGTTTGTAGCCCTTCTCACGTGGCTTCAAAATAATGGCCGTGGGCCGCAATGAATCGTACATCGGTAGCTCATTGGTTCTTGGCGCGCAGAACTCTGACGGAAGTATGAACACCATGTTTGTACCAGCCGATGTCTGTGCATCGGCTTTTATTGGTTTGGGGCGCCACTCTTTTTTTGTCGGACGGTCTCCCGTTTCCAAGGTATGCCTGACTTTGACGGCTAGATCCGGCTCCGCTTTCTTTAAAGCGTGGAGATACCGTGCTTCAGCCTTCCCAAGTTACGCAGCCGCTGACTTCACGCTTTTGGGTATGTTTGAGTCCGTCGACACCATCTTGGACGGTGATATCTGTCTTCTTCCTTGTCACCCTTGGCTTCTCGAGGTCCTTTGCTCGAGCGACTCCCTGTGACGGCTCCGAGGTGGAGAGGCCCTAAACGCTTGAATACTGAAACCGCCTCGTGTCCTCCCTCCGCTGTCCACACTCCGGCTTGTCGATCAGAGGCAATCGGCTCATTCCGCGGCCCAAAGATTTCTTGAAGAAAGGACAATCCCAATGTTTGTCTGCGCCTTCCTTTCTTTTTGACGGTCCCCTAGCGAGGTGCTCATATCCTTTATCGTCTCCATCGTCTTGGTGCCGTTGGTCATACGACGCGCTCATACTTGTTAAGGAGATGCGGAATGCGCTTCGATACCGCACTCTCACCTGTTCCTCCAGTACCGCCGTCGTTATGGCCGGGTCGCATGGACCAGCCTCTTCTTTCTTTGCCCCGAGAGCGACCACCTTCCTCCTTGTACGTGTCATGGTGGTACCCACCTGCCATATTAACACCGAATCTAAAATCCAGCTAAGCGCATGAGCGATCGAAGTTCTACCATGTTGACGCCAGAAATGGGTTTGTGTCCACTTTCATGGCGAATCGCCAAGGATCGACGGCCTTGCTCTATCGCCATTTGGATTTGGCGACGTAGTTTTGCAGTCATTAGTGGTGTGGGTGAACGAGTGATGCCACTTGCGGATGGTCTCCGCTCATTTCTGAGCCGGGATTTTATGGCCGTCGGGTAACCTCACCGCTTCTCTTCAAAGAAGAATCGAAAATCTGCTCAGCTTTGCTCACGTCAAGTCGAACCCTTTTGCAGACCTTGTTGTTTCACCCATTTGCAGCTACAGATCTCGCCCGAGCCCATTCAGCTACGGCCACTTCTGGTCCTGTAGGATCATCTTCTTCAGATCGACCAGCCTATCGGACGCTTGAATTTGTCTTGGTACAACTCGTGGTGGCGCTGTTCATACATCGCCGGGCCAGGCCATGTGCGCCAATGAGTTGTACTCCACTTGGAAAGCGATCCTTGATGGGTGCCGAGACCCAACATCGCCACCGACCGCTTCCTTCTCGATTAAACGAGCCGAGTAACATCGGTTCTGACGGTCCCGGCCTGGATGTACTCGCCAGCCTCGCTTCGCCGCACTCGCCAGTCTGCAATGCCGCCTCAGAGCCTCTCGAATGGTAATCGATGTGGAACCGCTTTCCGCTTGCTTCGTATGAATCGAATCGTGGCGAGGTGTACCACCCAAAAGCTGGTCTGTCGTGATTAAGAAAAACCTTACGCGATCCGATCCGATGCGAAATTATGCCTAGTTGTGCTGGTATCGGCTATGTGCTCGATCGATCTTGACCCTTCCGACCCGCTAAACCTTGAGAACTCGGAGCCGATACTTGGGTGGCGGCGGAATCGATCAAACTTCGTTAAGTACGGCTTTGAATAGCCGATTGTCCTACTCTTGACGGTTTAACCGGTCTCTCAGATAGTACGGATTTGCTCATCGCTTGAGCCGCAGGGCTAGATTCTCATGGCTTGTTCGATGGCGATTTGGCTAGCCACGCCTGCTTATCGCGGCCCACCTGCATATCGCCGCCGTAAACGCCGCTTTGAGCCCGCCCAGAACCCCGCCAGAAACTCCTGCGGTTGCAATCGGGTTGGTGCGTGGCAGGTTGTTGCAGTCCGGCACGTAGGTGCATATGTATCCGTGTGGGATTTCCTTAGGTGGCTCAAACAGGAATTGGCAGTCACCTGGGTCGCCTCCAGCCTTATAGACGACGTAAGCCGCTGCTCCTGGCGGCTCTGGAGCCGCAAGTGTGAATGGCAGCTGTGGCCTGGTCTGGAGCGGTCTTTCTCCCTGGTGAGTCCCTAAAGTAGGCCCCGACGGAGAGTACTGATGTTTCACGATCTCCTGAACTACGCGAACCGCGACCCGCCGAAGCGCTCACTGTGCTCGTAATGGCGGTGCAGAATGAGCCACCATATAGTTGACTTCTGCCTTAGAGCTCGTGCGCCTCCGAAGGAATGCATAAATCTACCTCATCAAGAGCACCCTCGGGGGAGAACCCCCTCCACTTGATGCCATGCTTACGGGTCCTCTCAAAGGAGCCGATGAGATCGGCTTCGAAGAGATTTCTGATCTTATCATACTTCGCCTTGTGCTCTTCAGCAAATCGTCAGACGTGATCGTCCGCTCTCCATCGCAGCGTCGGATGTTGATGTAGACGTTGTTGAAAGTCCCACCGGGCGTGCCAGAATGTGTTTATGAGTTTTTGTTCAGAGTCTCGGATGAGATCCAGGACATCATGAGAGGTTCCGGAATGGTCCGGAGAATAAGATTCATATAAGGGAAAGCAGTTTTTGGATTTCGGAATTGTTTCGGATTGTTCGGTATTGTACGTAAGGTTCTAGAATCTTCCGAGTGGGACCAACGTGGCCCCACTTGTCGGGAGGGGTGGGGCTCACGAGGAGTGCCTCGTCCGCATGGGCTAGGGCACGAGGCCCCATAGGCCCAACCGCCAAGCCCTAGGGAAACCCTAGGGAGAGCTTCTAAGGGGAACTTGCCCCCACTCCATCCCATGTGGCGCCGCCCTAGGGCTTGGAGGAGGGGCAAGGCGCACGACCCTCTATATAAAGAGGGCAGGGGCACACCCTCCCCCCACACCTCCAAAAACCCTAGCCGCCCAGTTGCCCCCCCCCTCTCTCTCTCTCTCTCTCTCTCTCTCTCTCTCTCTCTCTCTCTCCCGACTGCGCGTAGGCGAAGCCCTGCCGCAGAAACTCTCCACCTTTGCACCACGCCGTCGTGTTGTAGATCCAATCTATATCTCCACCCCACTTGCTGGACCGAGGAAGGAGGAGACGTAGAGGTGTCGTACGTGTGCATCTCTCGGAGGAGTCGCCACTTGCGGCGTTGGATCGGTTCGGATCGCGAGGAGGAGAAGGCTAGTACGACTACATCAACCACGTTCCGTTGAACGTTCCGCTGTGCGATTTATTCAAGGGTATGAAGATCTCATATATTTCCCCTCGTTGTTTGCATCTCCTAGATTAGATCTTGGCTTCCCCGTTCGCATCCGTAGATTTTTTTTGATTTACTATGCTGTGAAACCCTTCAATGGTATCAGAGCTATAACTATGCGTAGATGTGTTTCACGAGTAGAACGCAACATGCTTGTTGCGGGCGTTGATGTTTTCTGTTGCAAGCCTCTTGTTGTATACTTCTTGTGACGCGGGATAGTGATATCGAAGCGGTCCAGGCCAACTTTACGCGACCTCGTTCGCGAGACCGGCTCCGCACTTGACGTGTGGCTTGTTCCACACATGCGGCTGGTGGATGCCAGTTTCTATCACTATGGTTGTCATGGGATTTACACCGGAGGTTGGCAACCATAATATCGCCGTTGTGGCTTTCCATAGGTAAGAATCGTTCTTAGCTTGTTACTCCCATAAGCCACGTAAAACATGCAACAACAAAGTAGAGGCGTCTAACTTGTTTTTGTAGGGAGTGTTTCTGTGATATGGTATGGCTCAAGATGTGATGTGTATGTTGTATGCAATGATCATGTTTTGTAATATTTCACGACTTGCATGTTGATGAGTACACAACCGGCAGGAGCCATATGGTTGTCTTTATAATTGTGTATGACCTGTGTGTCAACTTCTTATACGCCATGTAATAGCTTTAGTTTATCGCTAAGTAGTTAGCAATAGTTGTAGTTGCTATTCGTGGTGGAGGCAATCATGGTGGAGTGATGGATATCATGCTGGCACGCACAAGATGGAGATCATTGCGCGGAGATTGGCTATACCATGTGTTGCCTGCCAAAACTCACCCCGAAAATGACGAGCAACACGAAGAGCCGGAGGCTCCTGTAAGCTATTGGTGGGCCTCGGTCCCTGCAACGGCCCGCAAAACTCCAGACACGCCCCGGATTGGTTCGAGATGCCACCGACCTATACCTGGTCAGAAGGTGAAGGATTGCTCCGATTGATTTCCTACATGGCAAACAAGTATCGTAAAATTCGAGCCGTGACTGCTCCTGTGTTTCGTGAATCGGCTCCTAGAGCCGATTATCCCATGATTCTGCATTAGATCTTATGATAACATGGGGTTTTGCTTTATCGTTACAAATTAAATCGATCTCATGACGCTTGACGCTTTCACCACGTAATTGGAACGCCCTACACGTAATTGAGCCCGGTATATACAAAAGATGAGGAATACTAACCTTAGAGGAGGCCTAATAACCAACGTAGTTAATTACCGGAACAACTTCTCTAAAACGAGTAAGCCACGCCTCTATGCACCATCGATCGCTCAACCCGTCTGTAGAAGGCCCGACTACGTAGATATCAAACTAAACCTTGACGAACAAGGCATAACCATAACAGATCGAATCAGCTAAATAAAGATCATAAGGTGCTACCTTGCACTTGGGAAAAAGGTAAAAGGTAGCGATAACTAGAGGTAGCAAAATCAAACGATTATAACGAAGAACACCGATGCTAACCTCAACAGATCTATGATAATAATGTTACTCGCCATCAACAAGGCTTCAAGACGGTAACACCAAATAACGATAGTAAAGTAATCGCTAGATCGCAAGATGCAATCTAGGCAGCATGACACTTACCCGAAAGAAACCCTCGAAAACAAGGGGTGGCGATGCGCCGAGATTGTGTTTGTCGTGAACGTGATTGTCCTACTTTTCTCAATAACCTTAGGTATATATTTATAGTCCGGAGACTCTCTACTTTTGGAATAACTCTACAACTCTATCTTTACCTAAACTGAAACGGAACCTAAACTAACACGAAACCTACTATGATACAAGATACACGGGCAATTTAGCCCAGATCCACGCGCTAGGCCGATCCAACAACACGTTGAATATATGCATTTTCCAAGCCCATCTTGATCACGGCCCATCTCCTTCTTTGGCCAAAATATGGCGATAACACCATGTCACATAAAATTATATGCATGTGATGTTTATCCTTTTATGTATCTTATTATGCTTAGATCGCGATGGTAGCATTATAAGATGATTCCTCACTTAAAGATCAAGATAAAACTGTGTTCTCCCCATGTATGCACCATTGCGAAAGTTCGTCGTGTTCAAGCATCACGTGATGATCGGGTGCTATAAACTCTACGTTCACATACAACGCGTGCAAGCCAGTTTTGCACACGCGGAAATACTTGGGTTTGACTTGACGAGCCTAGCATGTACAGACATGGCCTCAGAACACACGAACCGAAAGGTTAAGTGTAACACCCTCAGAATCGGACCTATGCAAGTTTGGGCAAAATTCACCAAACCCGCATAGAAACGATTCAAAGGTGCCCACCAGGCACTTTCGTGCGGGTGGAAAACGAAGTAATAACATTACACAACAGTCCTCGATGGGACCCACAAAACAGATATATATAACAGCGACTCCATGAGTCAAGAACACAGATATAATATACAAAGATCCAAATCACCTTGAAAACGATAGAGCGTCCAGCTACGGACAAGATGCAAATGGGGCTAAGAGCCCTGAAGAATAACCAATGGCGTCCATAACCCTGCCCAGGCCAAGCCGGAAGGGTAACCCTGCTAACGGCGTCGGTCTCAAAACCTGCTTAAACAAAAGGGGTGCCGACAAAGGGCAAAGGAAAAAGAAGGAGCGCCAAGATCGAGGCCAAGACACATGAGGCTAGAATTCGGCGGTCCTCGCCTACAAAGGTATGGTGGACTGAGCGCCAGCGGCAGCATGCACTAAACAACCTATAGAGACTCGAAACAACTGGCGGATACCAGAGAGGGATGAGAATGACCTAACCGGATCCCACCTGAAGCTAGCACCAAACAAACCCATCCTGGTGTTTCCCCCTCGAGACCAACGAGGAAGTCAACCGAGGAACTCACACAGTTGGCAATTTTAGTTATTCAGTTATCGTTGCGGCAATTACTAGTCAGGTGTAGATAATCATCTTGATAAAATAAGCAGTGGGCACTTTTAGTTCATCATTCCGTGATAGTTGCAACAGTTACTAATCAGATACATTTATCATGAGATAACCCAAAAACCCAGCAGTTGTTGGTACTTTTATTCACCATTCGCTAGAAGGTTGCAATACTTACTAGTCGATACAATTGTCGCAAGTTTACAACCAAACAAGCAATTGTGGCAGTATTAATTAGCCATTCCATTATAGTGAAGCTGATTACTAGTCATTATAAGTCAAATTTATAGCAAGAAACTTTAGTTATGCTTGTCTATGATCGAGATATTGTGCTCCAAGTCGTCCATATCCGCGACACGGCTTCGAGAAAGTTTTACCCGCCGGGTGCACCAATAGCAACACACGCCGATCAACCTCGGAAAACCAAATCAAAACCCAACGAGGCTTTCACGATGAACAATCACAGATTCAGAATATTTCAGGCCACCCTTTGAGTAGATCCCGAACGGAGTAAGCAAGCTCCGAGGCGGCCTCAAGGTTGCCAATGGTCAGAAGAATCGGGAACCCGAAGTGTGGCTGGTTTGTCACCGCGTAATCACTCCGCATACCTAACAAGACAAAGGTGCTCCTCGCACAATTTAAATACGTAAAGCATGGCATAAGTACAGGATCGTAATAAAACCGCAAACTAGTTGTGGCCCCAAGAAATAAGATGAATCAAGCTCGCTCGGGGGTCCCATATACCTCCGGATGTGGATAGCGATAAAACAAGGAACAGTATCAAGTACTCGGGGTCTTACGGACACAAGTGGGCTCGAAACCAAATATTTTCTATCACCCACCGATGCTCCTGCTTATTCAATTTTAGTTGTTAAACAGAAATTAAAGTGACGATAAGTAAAACTAGAATCATCTCCAACATCAACATGCGGCAATACATCAAGAATCGTGGCATATGACGACACACATCAAGACTTGAGCAAGCAACTACGACGCAAGTCCAACTATCTACCAAACAACAGTGTAATAGGGTGTGTCCAAGGCAATATAGGGCTGCACGGTATATCACAGGTACGGAAACTAAAGCATCGCAACACAGATAGCAATAGATCAACAGGAGGGGAATAAATACTATAAAAGTAAGATAGGTAGAAAGGGGGGAGATGCTCGCCTGAAAACATTGTCGAAGGGTTCAATCGAAGATCGGGGCGAAGCTCACATCAACTCAACGACCTTATCCGCGAAGAAGCAAAACACTAGAAGAGACACCGGATGCAATATTTAATACACGGCAGAAGATCGGCATGATGCATGCATGATGGATGGCATGGCAAGGTGCGATGCAATTAGGTCAGATTAAGCGGAACCGGGGTCCCGACAATTAATATATGGTTCAAGTTGTTTAAACCCCTGCATATTAAATGTTGTTTAGCAAGACAACAGATGGAACCGGTTCGCTACACATGTTTAAATGAGGCCAATATAAGGCTAGATTTGCCCGCATATGGGCCCCATATTTAATTATTAGGTGAATCAGCATAAGGCCCCCACACCAATGAGATGCATGCGAGATGACAATTCAATATGCGACAAGTTGTTATTATATGATAAAATAGGGTTCTCGGATAAGAGGTTCACACATTAGGGTTCTCGGCGATCTTGGGGATTCGGGGTTCTGGGTTGGTCTCGGGGTCCAGGGTTCGACGGAAGCGTTCACAGATAACGGGGGTAGTTCTAGTCGCATTCGCGATGGTCGGCCATGTTGTCGGTCCTCTCGTCCGGGTTGAAGCACTTGTCGCATCGGGGTCTCGGCGGGCTCGGTGTCCGGGGTGGAATACTTGGCGTTCTCGAGGGAGTACTTGGCGTATCCATGTCGATGACCCTGGCGTCCGGGAAGGAGAGCTTGACGCGTCGGGGTTCGGTCTTCGGTGTCCATGAAGGAGGTCTTGGCGATCTAGGAGGCCCAGGAAGGCGATCTTGGTCTCGGGAAGAAGATCTGGAGGAAAGGCATCCTGCGGGTCCATGGGGCGATCTAGTCAAGTCGACGTCAACGCATCTTGTTTCCATGTTGAAGCACTCTTCATCCACATCTTGGTCAATGTCAAACTTGAGTCGGTGCCGAAGTGCATCGGCACAGGAGGTAGTCGTGCTCGTGCCCGAGCATCGCAGATCTTGACGAAAACCAGAGGCAACCCGAGATGGTTCTCGAGGGAGCACCGAGGAGGTCGGCGAGGACATCGGCTGGCAGGCTCGACGCTGAAGGAGGAGGCGTCGGCGACGACGCCTGGCGGCTCGGCCCGTGGGAGGCGACCTCGGCGACGGCGCCAGCTCGCAGATGGAGGCGGCTGCCACAGGGGAGGACGCAGCAGCAGTAGGCGGCGTCTGGCGGCGCGGGACCGGGCGGCGGGCGGCTCGGTGGCGCGAGCAGCGAGGTGGGCGGCAGCGAGGTGCGGCGTGGGGCGGCGCAGCTCGGCGGCGGCTTGCGGCGGGGAAGGAGCTTGGGAGGAGGCTGCTTGGGGAGGGGTTGGCGGGAGGTGGAGGAAGCGGGCGGCGTGAGAAGGCGCAGTGCGGCGGTGGGCGGCGAGGCAGCGAAGCGGAGGAGGGAGGTGGGAGAAGCCGTGGCGGCGCAAGGTGGGGAACTCTGGCGGTGAGGCCGCGGCCTGAGGAGGCAAGGAGGGAGGGCGGTGGCGGAGAGGTCGGCAGGTGTGGGGAGCGGGCTGCGTCGGCGGGGGGGTCTGGGTGAGCGACGGCGAGAGGTAGAGGACGGGTCGCGTGCGTGAGGGAGGTGGGAGAGCCGCACCGCGTGGGGGACGCGGGGAGCGGGGCCCGCGGGGAGAGGTGGGGCCACGGGGACGCGGTGGGGCAGGCGCGTGGGGGGCTGGGGTCGGTCGTTCGGGTCTACTCGGCCCGTTCGACTGCCCCACAAAAAAAATAATTTAATGTTTTATTTATTTTCAAATAACTTTTGTAACTAGTTTTAGACAAACAAAATATCCGGAACATCCGGGGGGTTTGGCGTTTGAATAAAAGACGGGGCGTTTTAGAAAACAACCCGGGTTTCTGAAATAGTTTTATACAAACAATGTCTGATGATGACGATGCAATGCACAAATTCAACGCGATTTTCTAGTAGTGGTTTTGCGGGATGCCACATTAAGCATGAGTCATATGAATGATATGATTGACACTTTGTTGTCCACCTTTGAAACCACATCTCTTCTCGTGAAGATCAGATTAGGTGTGGTGAATTTGGATCGTGTTCACTAAACAACTTGAGGGATGTTGAATTTAGTGGGAGTTCATCTAGTAATTTGATTCAGTTGAACTAGTTATCATGAACATAGTCTAAATTGTACTTGCAAATTTTGTAGATCAAATGGCTAAGTCTAACTTCAACTTCAACGTTTTTGCTGAGAAAGAAAAGCTTAAGAACAATGGGTCTAACTTCACCAACTGGTTCCGCAATCTGAGAATCATTCTCGCTGGCAGACAAAAGGACTATGTCCTTGAGAAAGCGCTAGGTGACGCCCCTCTTGTAGATGCGTCAGCTGATGAGAAAGCTGTTTATCAGTCGCGCAAGGATGATTATGATGTGATTAAGAGCACCATGTTGTTTTCTATGGAATCGGACCTTCAAAATCGTTTTGAGGAGTTCGCCGGGCCCTTTGAGATTCTTGAGGAACTGAAAACTATGTTTCAAACTCAGGCCCGTTCTGAGAGATATGAGATCTCTGAGAAATTCTTTAACTGCAAGATGGAGGAAGGGAGTTCCGTTAGTGAGCACGCCATTAAGATGTCGGGCTACACTCAACGCCTTGAGCAACTGGATTGCAAGATTCCATAGGAGCTCAAGATTGACAGAGTTCTGCAATCACTCCCTCCTAGCTACAAAGGTTTTGTAGTTACTCATAATCAGATTGGTTCCACTGATACGATCATTGAGCTCTTCGCTAAGCTAAAAGCTGCGGAGGTGGACATCAAGAAAGATAATCATGTGTTGATGGTCAACAAGCCCCCCAGCTTTAAGAAAGGTAAGGGTGCAAATAAGTCCTTCAAAAAGGCAGCGGCAAGCGTGTTGCCCCTTCTAAGAAGAAGCTCAAGTCTGGACCTAAGCCGGACACTGAGTGCTTCTATTGCAAGGACAAGGGTCCTTGAAGAATCGTCAAAGTACTTAGCGGACAAGAAGGCTGGCACCATCAAAGGTATATTTGATATACATGTTATTGATGTTTACCTTACTAGCGCTCGTTGTAGTGCCTGGGTATTTGATACTGGTTCATTTGCTAATATTTGTAACTCGAAACAGGAGCTACGGAATAGACGGCGGCTAGCGAGGGATGAGGTGACGATGCGCGTTGGCAGCAGATCAAGAGTTGATGTGATGGCCGTCGGCACGCTCTTCTTAGTTTTACCTTCGGGATTAGTTTTAAACCTTAATAAATGTTATTATGTGCCTGCGTTGAGCATGAACATCATATCTGGATCGTGTTTATTGCAAGACGGTTATTCATTTAAATCAGAGAATAATGGTTGTTCTATTTATATGAGTAGCATATTTTATGGTCATCCACCTGCTATGAATGGTTTATTTCTTCTGAATCTTGAAAGCAATGAAACACACATCCATAACATTGAGGCTAAGAGATGCAAGGTAGATAGTGATAATACGACTTATTTGTGGCACTGCCGTCTAGGTCATATTGGTGTAAAACGCATGAAGAAACTCCATTCTGATGGACTTTTGGAGTCTCTTGATTTTGAATCATTTGACACGTGCGAGCCATGCCTCATGGGCAAGATGACCAAAACCCCGTTCTCCGGAATAATGGAGCGAGCAACGGACTTGTTGGAAATCATACATACCGATGTATGCGAACCAATGAGTGTTTCTATGCACGGTGGATATCGCTATTTTCTCACTTTTACTGATGACTTGAGTAGATATGGGTATATCTATTTAATGAAACATAAATCTGAAACATTTGAAAAGTTCAAAGAATTTCAGAACGAAGTGGAAAACCATCATAACAGGAAAATTAAATTTCTACGATCCGATCGTGGAGGTGAGTATTTGAGTTATTATTTTCTCACGCATCTTAAAGAAAGCGGAATCGTTTCGCAACTCACGCCACCCGGAACACCACAGCGCAATGGTGTGTTTGAATGTCGGAATCGAAATCTATTAGATATGGTGTGATCAATGATGTCTCTTACATATTTGCCGTTATCATTTTGGGTTATGCATTAGAAACCGCTGCATTCACTTTAAATAGGGCACCATCTAAATCCGTTGAGACAACACCATATGAACTGTGGTTTGGTGCTAAACCTAAGTTGTCGTTTCTTAAAGTTTGGGGATGCGAAGCTTACATCAAGAAGTTGATGCCGGACAAGCTCGAACCCAAAGCGGAGAAATGCGTCTTCATAGGATACCCTAAGGAAATGATTGGGTATACCTTCTACCACAGATCCGAAGGCAAAGTGTTTGTTGCAAAGAACGGGTCCTTTCTTGAGAAGGAGTTTATCTCGAAAGAAGTGAGTGGGAGGAAAGTAGAGCTAGACGAGGTTATTGAACCTTCTCTCGAGTTGGAGAGTAGCACAACACCTGAAATTGTTCCAGTGCCGTCTGCACCAACAAGAGAGGAAGCTAATGACGAGGATCATGAAGCTTCGGACGATGCTGCTACTGAACGTCGCAGGTCGACAAGGTCACGTGCCCCTCCTAAGTGGTACGACAACCCTGTCTTAACTGTCTTGTTAGTAGACAACAGTGAACCTGCGAACTATGAGGAAGCAATGATGAGCCCAGACTCTGAGAAATGGCTAGAGGCCATGAAATCCGAATTAGGATCCATGAGCGAAAACCAAGTATGGACTTTGGTGGACCCTCCTCGTGGCCGAAAGGCCGTTGAGTGCAAATCGATTTTCAAGAAGAAAACGGACGCAGACGGTAATGTTACTTTCTATAAAGCACGCTTGTCGCGAAAGGTTTTCGACAAATTCAAGGTGTTGACTATGATGAGACTTTCTCTCCCGTAGCGATGTTTAAGTCCATTCGGATTTTATTAGCAATTGATGCGTTTCATGATTATGAAATATGGCAAATGGATGTCAAGACAGCGTTCCTCAATGGCAACATTGATGAAGAGTCGTATATGATACAACCCGAAGGTTTTGTCGATCCTAAGGATGTTGATAAGGTGTGCAAACTTCAGCGTTCCATTTATGGACTGAAGCAAGCATCTCGGAGTTGGAACCTTCGTTTTGATCAAGTGATCAAGAGCTTTGGATTTGTTCCAAATTGCTACGAAGCTTGTATCTACAAGAAAGTGAGTGGGAGCTCAGTGACATTTTTGGTACTATATGTAGATGACATATTGATTATTGGAAATGACATTGACATGCTTAACGATGTGAAGAGTTATTTGAACAAGTGTTTTTCAATGAAAGACCTAGGGTAAGCTGCTTATATATTGGGCATCAAAATCTATAGAGATAGACAAAGACGCCTGATAGCTTTAAGCCAAATTACATACCTAGACAAAGTTCTGAAAAGGTTTAGAATGGATAAGGCAAAGAAAGGTTCAGTGCCTATGTTGTCAGGTAAGATATTGAGCAAGGCTCAGTGTCCAGCTACGGTAAACGATAGAGAAGCTATGAGCAAAGTGCCTTATGCCTCGGCCATAGGTTCTATCATGTATGCCATGCTGTGTACTAGACTAGATGTGTCCAATGCTCTTAGTTTGACGAACAGATACCAAAGTGATCCAGGAGTGGAACACTGGACAGCCGTGAAGAACATCCTAAAGTATTTAAATAGGACTAACGAAATGTTCTTAGTCTATGGAGGTGATGAACAGCTCGGCGTAAAAGGTTATGTCGACGCTAGTTTCGACACTAACAAGGATGATTCTAAATCTCAGACAGGATACGTTTATATTTTGAATGGAGGAGCTGTGAGCTAGAGAAGATGCAAGCAAAGCGTGATCACGGGATCTACAGTAGAAGCGGAATAATGGCTGCTGCAGAAGCGTCAAGTGAAGGAGTTTGGATCAGGAACTTCATCACTGAGCTTGGTGTGGTTCCAAGTGCCTTGGACCCACTAGAGATATTGTGTGACAACACTGGCGCCATAGCACTGGCTAAGGAACCAAGATATCATCCAAAGACCAAGCATATCAACCGCAAGTTTCATATAATTCGAGATTATATAACAGATGGAGATCTGAAGATTAGCAAAGTACATACGGATCTGAATGTCGCAAACCGTTGACTAAACCTCTTCCACGAGCAAAACATGATCAGCACCTTAGTGCCATGGGTGTTAGATTGTTTCCAGATGTAAACTAGATTATTGACTCTAGTGCAAGTGGGAGACTGTTGGAATTATGCCCTAGAGGCAATAATAAAGATGTTATTATTATAATTCTTGTTCATGATAAAGTTTATATTCCATGCTAGAATTGTATTAAGCGGAAACTTTGATACTTGTGTGGTTTATGAAAAACACCGTGTCCCTAGTACGCCTCTATGGACTAGCTCATTGATTAATGATGGTTAAGGTTTCCTAACCATAGACATGAGTTGTCAATTAATAATGAGATCATGTCATTGGGAGAATGATATGATGGACATACCCAAATTAAGCAGAGCAATTAGATCGTGTCATCGTGTTCATCTTTGCGAAGCTTTTTCTTATGTCAAATATTGTATTCCTTAGACCATGAGATAATGCAACTCCTGCGGTATCGGAAAGCTTTGAGGTCATCAAACGTCATCCTATGAGAGGGTGATCATAAAGGTGTCTCTCGGTGATTGGAAAGTACTTGTTGGGTTGTATGTATCGAGATGGGATTTGTCCCTCCCAAGTCGGAGATATACTTGGGCCCACTCAAGATGTCGATGTCAACACCGCTTGCAAGCAAGTGGTTAAGGAGTTAATCACAAAGTGATATCGGATTACGGAACGAGTAAAGTACTTGCTGTGAACGAGATTGAACTAGGTATGCCGATGCCAACGATTGAATCTCAGGCAAGTAAAATATCGCGTGACGAAGGGAATATATATATATATGGGATTCATTGAATCCTGGCATCGTGGTTCATCCGATATGATCATCGATGAATATGTGGGAGTCAATATGGGTTTCCAGACCCCGCTGTTGATTATTGATAGAAGATCATGTCTACATATTCTCGAACCCGTAGGGTCACACACTTAACGTGTCTTGACGCTAGGATAGAATGGATAATTGGTTTATGAGTTTTTGTTCGGAGTCTCGGATGAGATCCAGGACATCACGAGAGGTTCTGGAATGTTCCGGAGAATAAGATTCATATAAGGGAAAGCAGTTTTTGGATTTCAGAATTGTTTCGGATTGTTCGGTATTGTACCGGAAGGTTCTAGAATCTTCCGGAGTGGTACCAACGTGGCCCCACTTGTCGGGAGGGGGAGTGGGCCTACGAGGGAGTGCCCTGGCCGCATTGGGCCAGGGGAACAAGGCCCCATAGGCCCAGCCGGCCAAGCCCTAGGGGAAACCCTAGGGAGAGCTTCTAGAAGGGGGGAACTTGCCCCCCACTCCACCCCATGTGGCCGCCGGCCCTAGGGCTTGGAGGAGGGGCAAGGGCAGCCGGCCAGCCCTCTATATAAAGAGGGCAGGGGCGCACCCTCCCCCCACACCTCCTCAAACCCTAGCCGCCTAGTTGCTGCCCTCCTCTCTCTCTCTCCCGACTGCGCATAGGCGGAGCCTTGCCACAGAAACTATCCACCTTTGCACCACGCCGTCGTGTTGTAGATCCAATCTATCTCTCCACCCAGCTTGTTGGACCGAGGAAGGAGGATACGTCGAGGTGCCGTACGTGTGCATCTCTCGGAGGCGTCTCCACTTGCGGCGTTGGATCGGATCGGATCGCGAGGAGGAGAAGGCTAGTACGACTACATCAACCACGTTCCGTTGAACGTTCCGCTATGCGATTTCTTCAAGGGTATGAAGATCTCATCTATTTCCCCTCGTTGTTTGCATCTCCTAGATTAGATCTTGGCTTTCCCGTTCGCATCCGTAGAATTTTTTTGATTTACTATGTTGCGAAACCCTTCAGGATACTCCACTCACACAAAAGCCTTTCAATTCCCTCCACTCAAAAACCCACTCAAATTCCCATTAAATTTCCACCAAATTTAATGCAAACTCTCATTAAATAAAACTCCTTTTATTTATTCAGAATTTTGTCAATTATTTTAATGACAAACATTCACATATAACCCCTTGCTAGTATTTCATTTCACATGCAAAAACACTTTTTGCAATTTCACCCGAAAACCTGTTTCGGTATCTAGTGAAATAAATTCCTGCGCTTGTTATTCTTTTCGGCATGAAACTTTTGCTCCAATTGGATGTCAGTGTCCCTTAAGTGTGCCACCCTATGGTTCACGAATAATGCGGACATGATCGAGACCCTTCTCCGATCAATAATCAGAAGCGGGACCTGGAGATCCATACTGACTCCCACACATTCAACGATGACTTTCCTGTGATCGTCGGAACCTTTTACGCTATCTTAATCCCTTTGTTTCACGATATATTACACGTCCGAGATTCGATCATCGGTATCTCCATACCTAGTTTGATATCGTTACTGACATGCACTCTTTTCTCGTTCCCGTGATATAACATTCTAGTGATCAAATCACTTGCTTGCAAGCTAATCAATATGATATCATCGAGAGGGCCCAGAGTATATCTATCCGTCATCGGGATGAACAAATTCTACTCTCGATCCATGAGCCTCAACATAACACTTTAGTAGTTATGAAGCCATCTTTATAATAACCCAGTTACAGTGTGATGTTTGATGTCATCAAGAAACTCTTCCGGTGTTAGTGATTGACATGATCTCATGGTCTAAGAATTAAGATCACTTCGTAAGTTTTTATAGCAATATAAGCTCAATGACTTTGATCGTAATGCTATACTTCGGATGAATGTTCATCATACCATTACACTAATGTTGTGACCTCGTTATTAACAACATCCAATGTCCATGATCAGGAAACCTTGATCATCTTGTTAATCAACAAGCTAGTTTATAAGAGAGGCATAACTAGGAACTTCCTTTTTATTTATTAAACACACATGTATTAACGTTTCCGTATTAATGTAGGGGTTCGTAGCATGGAAAACAAAATTTTCTATCGCATACAAACAAACAAGCCAAGATCTATCTACTATATTGTAGCAACGAGTCGATGGAATAACTTACCCTCGAAGATTCCAAAGTGGTTAACGAGAGCAGATTCTCGTGGGTGATGTAGTCGTACTCTTCCCGATCTCAAGATCGCGTAGACGATCCTTCCGGCTATGCCTCAGCTCCCGCACGGGTCACACGCTCGTACTGACGAAGACCTTCCTATCCCTTGTTCCAAAGAGCAGAGGTTGTAGCACTATCTCGCGATTCCCAAGACAACGGGCGTGGTACCTAAGTAGAGGGAGATCTTGCAGGCTTCGCCTTGCCGAGCGAGTATGGTGGACTATGAGAGCCTCACGATCTAGGGTTTAGACACGAGGAAGAGGTGCTAGGCCGGGCTAGGGCTTGGGGTTTGCCCAAGTCGGCCTAGAGGAGCCCTAGGAGGTGGCGGCAATGCAGGAGGGCGCACCAAATTAGGGTTTGAGGAGAGGATCTTGTGTGTCTTGAGGGCAACCTGCCTCCCTTTATAGGGGAGAGTGCGGCCAGGGAGGAGTCCCTCCCCAACTCGGCTTGAGGTGGGCCGGTTGAAGGAGGAACTCCTCCCCAACTCGGTTTCAAACTTCCTTCTCCTCTTTCCAAAATCGCCGCTTGACTTTTCAAACTAGCTGTTTGACTTTTCAAACTAGGATTTGAATAAACCCTTTATTTTGGACAGCGAAGACACCAAGTACATAATGCATTCATACCAACTTGATATAACACATTCATGTACCCCTCCCTGAGTGCCGGACATTCCGGAACCTTCTAGAACATTCCCGATGAAAACACCGGAACCATTCTTCAACTCCGAAACGGGACTTTCCTTATATGAATCTTATTATCCGGACCATTCCGGATCTCCTCGTGATATCCCGGATACCATTCGAGACTCCTAACAACATTCGGTCTCTTACTCATCATTCCATAACTACTCAACAACATCGAATCCTTAAGTGTGTCTCCCTACGGTTCGTGAATTATGCGGACATGATCGAGACTCTTCTTCGATCAATAACCAATAGAGGAATCTGGAAATTCATATGGTCTACATATTTCTACTATTACTTTGCGATCGAATGAACCACTTACATACGATACCAATTTCCCTTTGTCTCACGATAGTTTACTTATCCGAGGTTTTGATCGCTTGATCTCTGCATACCTAGTTCAACCTTGTTACCGATAAGTACTCTTTTCTCGCTCCTGGTATGTGATCCCTTGTGAGCCACCACATGCTTGCAAGCTAATTGGATGACATTCCACCGAGAGGGCTCAGAGTATATCTATCCGTCATATGGATGGACAAATCCCACTCTTGATCCATGTGCCTCAACACATACTTCTCGAACAGTCAATGCCACCTTCATAACCACCCGATTACGGTGGTGTTTGATGTCATCAAAGCATCCTTCCGGTGATGGTGATTAGCATGATCTCATGGTCGAAGGAATTAGGTTATTATGTATCAGAAAGCTTATATCAAATGAACTATATTAAATGACTTGATCTTTATGCTACGCTTAACTATAGGAGTATGTCCATCACATCATTCTCCTAATGATATGACCCTGTTGTTAATAACATCTCTATGTTCATGATCAGGAAACCATGATCATATATTAACCAACAAGCTAGTTTAACAAGAGGCTTTACTAGGGACTCTTTTATGTTTACAAATCACACAAGTATTAATGTTTCCGGTTAATAAAATTATAGCATGGTATGTAAACATTTATCATAAGTATGAAGATATGATAATAACCACTTTATTATTGCCTCTTGGGCATATCTCCAACAATTAATACAATTATAGCGTGCAAAATAAACATTTATCATAAATAAGGAATACGATAATAACCACTTTATTATTGCCTCTTGGGCATATTCCCTTCAGTTGTTTGTGCAGTTCTCCGAAGAATACCAGACAAAAGCATGTCATGGGTCTATGGTGGGCTCTCAATGATCTGAAAAGAGAGAGATGCGTGGCTCCATCTGCTTCAACAAGATGAAGGCATTGACGGATGAGGTGGCCCTTGCCGACAAGAAGATGGATGACGATGATATCATCAACGCAGTCCTCAATGGGATGGATGTAGAGTATAATCCACTCGCCGAGGCAATCTCGGCATGCTTGGAACAAGGCATCTCATCGAGTGAGGTGTGTGCCATGTTTTTGGCAGTAGAAGCATGTCTCGAGGCGCAGAATGCCAACACCGGTGGCACGGACTTGTCCACCAATCTCGCATCTCAAGGTGTGTATGGTGACAGAGGCTATGACTGTATCTATGGAGGTAACCGATGTAGGAGAGGTGGTGATCGCGACTTTGATGGGCGCAACAACCAGGGCAACGGTAGCGGCGGTGGCTAGAGAAGTGGGAACACCCGTTCTTGCAATGGCGGCAACTACAACAACACGTCGCAAGGCCAAGGCAATCGAGTTCGATACAACGACCCTCCGTGCTAGATCTTCCGCAAAGATGGACATCCGGCCTATAGGTTCTTCAAGCGGTTCAACCTCAATTTTGTCACACCCGAGTCATAAGAGAACACATCGATTTTCGACGCATCCTACAGTGTCGATACCAATTGGTATCTTGACACTAGGGCAACTGACCACATCACCGACGAGTTTGACAAGATCACGATTCGCGATCTCTACTCCGAGAATGAGAAAGTCCAAATGGCTAGTGGACAAGGTATGAAAATACATCATATTGGTCATACATGAGGAGACTCGCTTTAACACTCTCTCTCTCTCTCTCTCAACCCTCTCGCATCAGTTGAAGCCTCCGCCGCAGATCCGCCCAACCGAGCCTCGCCGCCACGCGAGGGAT
The DNA here is from genome assembly GCA_030063025.1 of Avena longiglumis. Taxonomy (NCBI): domain Eukaryota; kingdom Viridiplantae; phylum Streptophyta; class Magnoliopsida; order Poales; family Poaceae; genus Avena; species Avena longiglumis. Next base: position 517,607,440 of record CP125974.1, on the reverse strand, counting down.
GGCCGAGGGAGCGCCGCAGAGTTGTAGCTGAGGTGTAGGTGTTATCCCGTAGTGGAGTTTTGAGCCGGAATCGGATTCAGGCGGCAAGATCCGTATGCCGAGTTCTTCAACGCCCGGTCGTGGCTTCAGCGGTTGTGCGGCGAGGAAGGGCTTGCGGTCTCCGTTAATAAAGCCGATGTTCGTGGTGGAGCTGCTTTCTCCTCCTCTCTCGTCGTGGAAGCGGGAGAGGCGAAGAGGCGCAGGGTGTTGTGGCTTGTTCTTCCTGGACGGCCGTGGTGGCGAGGAGGAAGAACACCGCACCGCCTTTCCTTCGCAGTGGCGGCAGTTGGAGTCTTGTGTTTGGGCCTGGCTCTCTGCTTCTTCTCTGGCTTGGAGTCATGGAGGCGTCAAGTGCAGGAAGTTGCGATGGGAGCGTGGCCCGGGGATGGCGATAGAAGCTCATCGGCGGAGCTCATCCACGAAGGCAAAGGTGCCAACGTGATCCTTGGCCAGCAGAGGTCTCTTCGCGCTGTGGTGTGGGGCTGGCACCACAGTTTCTTCTTCCTCCAGGCAGTCATGCCGATTTGGAGGTCTTCTGATCTCAAGGCGGCGCTCATCGACGACGACGGACCAAGTGGCGTAGTCCCCGGTGCCGGCGGCGACGGCCGTTCTTCGAGATCTCATTCGAGCGATGGCAGTGAAGGACCGGATTGCTTTCTCTGTTTTTTCATTAGGGTCCTTCGTGTAAAACTTCATGACTGCTTTTATCCCTTTGTGTTTGCAAGGGTCCTGTTTGTAAAACTGCCTTTTGAGTAATACAGCTTCTGGGACCTTCGGGTCCCTTCCCCGTTCAAAAAAAAAAAATATTGGTCATACATATTTTCATACCCTTGATCTTCCTATTCATCTCAATAATATCTTGCATGTTTGGAAAGTTGCCAAAAGCCTTGGTTATGCATCTAAACTTGTAGAATAATGATACTTCCATTGAAATTCACCCAAACTTCTTCTTCGTAAATGATTAGGGAACATGGAAAACTCTTTTTTTTATGAACTATGGAAGGAGTAGGGGCAGTCTTTATCCTCTACATAGTTCCACTTCCACGATGTCGAAACAAGTCCTTAGTGCAAGTAAACACCATCAGTACGGTGGCATTGGCGTCTTGGACACCCTTTGTTGTCGACCGAGTTCTTAGGAATAATGATCTTCCTTTCTCTAATAAACACAGTCAATCTGTTTGTAATGGTGTCAACAACACAAAGTCATCAATTTCCTTATATGCAATCTCAACTTAGGTAGGAGTAAGTTGTTAAGGCGTGTTGTGTGCGTTTGTAACCTTGACACGGTGTAGTTATGGTTGAGATCTCATGATATCTTTCCATGTATAGCAGTTAGTTTGGATATCAAGTCAAATCTCCATAGTTCGACACTTGGCTCTGATTTGACGGGGAACTTCTAGACGAGCTTTAGCCATCAACGTGCCAAACAAATGCAAAGTTCGGAACTAGTATGCGGATCTTCTCCCGACGTTAACCAATCACTACTTTTCTTCGGTCCAAAGATCATCACAGAGATATGGAAAGTACATTAACAACAACTAACCGCCGTCAGTGGATAAACCCCCGTGAGGACACAGCTTAAACCCAAACCGGTTTGGGTACCTTCCAGGCCACAGCCATCGCGCGGAACGGCCGCCACGCGGACGCCGGGCCCGCCCGTCATGCACGTGCCGCGCGCGGGTGCCGGGTGGATAACGGACGCGCACACGCACACGCAAACGCGGCTTTCGTCGCCTCGCCTCTTCCAATTTCGGCTGGTCCAGCTGCCCTCTCTTCGCCTCGCCCTCTCCCCGTCCGTCTCTCCTCGTAAAAGGAAGCGCGGGGGAAAAAAATCGGAGGAATCTTTAGAGCTCCGTACCGCGAACGATTCCCAAAGCCGTCAGCCGCCGCCGCAGGATTGGCTGCCGAGAGGAAAGGCGAATTCGCGAGGTCGCGCGCGCGTCTCCGGCGGCGATGTACCCGGTGGGGGGCACGGGGCAGCGGCCGGCGGGGCGGCTGCCGGCGACGTCGAGGGTGGACAAGGCCACCAGCCACCTCCTGCAGGGGCCCGACTGGGCCGTCAACCTCGAAATCTGCGACACCCTCAACGCCGACCGATGGTGACTCCTCATCGCCTCTCCCCCACCTCGTACCGCATGCTTGCCGGCCGCTATGGCTATTTTGCTTTTTTGGTATTTTGCCGCGGAGCAGGAATTATTACGGCGGAGGGATTTAGGATTCGTCCGCCGAATTTTTGTTGCCTTCTTGTTGCTTCTTGTCGCGGCGCTGCTGCTCGGGGTTTTGGTTCGGGGGCGTTGACCCAGCTGATTGGGGGTCAAAATTTCAATCCAATTTGGGAATTCTTGTTAATGAACCAAATTGAAGTCGGGAATTCTTATTACCAGATTGATTGATGGAAGTTATGTAGGGAAATTCTTAGTACCGAGTTGAAGTTGGATTGAGATGATTGGTACGGCGTGGCCTCCAGCCTGTTACCTAGGATGGTTTTCTAGTAGTGGTTACTATGTTGTGAGAACTAGTAGTATAATAAGGGCTTGTAAGTACTAATAAACGGTCGGTTACCTTTAGCTTGGGGTGGCACGTCAGAAGAAAACTTAGCTTAATTCTCAATTGAGAATTTGCAGCTTGACCTCAGGGGTTCGAGCTTCTGACTGAGATGTCAGATCGATTATGACAAAATTTGCACAGAGCATCAGTGAATTGCTAAAAGAAATTTATAGGGCACCATAATGTTGCATAGTAGCTTGCTTGCCATCCATCATCAAGAAGTATTATGGATTAAGTCGATGATAGCACCGGGAAACTTCCGGTCTAGTTTTGATGCCTAGGCAGTTGAAGAGCGCCTTTTCAGATCTAAACTGTATCACAGTTGTTCATGATAGAACGTGGTTGAAGTTCAATTCTGTTGAGGTATTTCTTATCTACGTTCAAGTCAGGCATTCATTTGCATTTGTATGGTGCATGAGGCCGCATCTCATCTAGCATATGATCGTATAACTACTGAACTCTGAAACAACGTTGTAACTATGTTTTTCCTTGTTTCAGTGCATATGGGAGGATGTCTAATGAAGTTATAGAATAGCATATGATTTATTTATTACAAAAGAAAATCTGTTAACTATGTTTTATTTGTTTAAATGTATAGATGGGTTGATGTCCAGATTAACTTATGTGTCTGCAAATAAGCTTTACTTTACCGGGTGCTAATATATTTGAAATTCTGAATCAGGCAAACAAAAGATGTGGTAAAAGCAGTGAAGAAGCGGCTACAGAATAAGGACCCGAAAGTCCAGTTTTTCACTTTGACGGTTCGTACTATTATAATATGCGTTACCGTTGGTAGTTTTCTGTAATGTTCTTTTTCACATTGGTATCTAATAATCATTGCAGCTGTTGGAAACAATGATGAAGAACTGTGGTGAATATGTTCATTTTGAAGTTGTTGAGCAGCATATTTTACAAGAAATGGTTAAAATTGTCCAGAAGAAGGTATACCCTCATTTGCCCCTTCCAACTCCTCACCTTACTATTATCATGTTGCTTAAATTTTCCGAGACAAGTATACAGATGTTTAACTAGAAAGTATATCAAGCTTACATACGGGCATTTGGAACATCATTTTCTGTATGCTTGTTTAATGACCAACCATTTATACTACTACTGATAATTTTTTCATGTCATTTAGAACTTTCTGAATGGAGGTTATGTATTATCCAGTCGGACATGCCTGTTACACTCTAAATTAATGTGGATTTGGATCCTTCTTTAGTACATAAGAACCCTGTATGGCATTATCTGTGGTTGGTCTGGTTTTGGTCAGCGCTGTTGTTTTGCGACTCAAATTTGGTGTTTTAGCTGAACAATCATTGTTCTTCAGATTAACTTGCTAACTGTTGTTGCTTATCATGGTAGCATCCATATTTGCTATTCATCCGCAATGCATGGATCATATATTGGCATTGGAATTTTTGCGGTTCTGTGTCTAATCTGCATTTCTGTCTCATTCACTCACTGTCTTCTATTTCTTTCATTTTTTGTGCCAATTCAAACACAATGCTAATTTGTTTTGGGATGTTCGTTTTCTGAATATCCAACCAGCATGATATGCAAGTGAAGGATAAGGTATTGATACTTCTGGACTCATGGCAAGAAGCATTTGGTGGACCTGGGGGGAAATATCCTCAATATTACTGGTCATACATTGAGCTAAAGGTATGCTGAAACTTTTACTCCAATGTAAACGCTCTCATATTGCAACATAATCAATCCAGTACTCATAGCAGAGAACATGACCTGAAAGAAATGTTTGAAGTATGAGTAGCTCAATAATTGTTTTGCTTTTACGAATTTGGTGATAAACTACTGGAATTTGCTCATTAGCTAACGCAATACCTGTTACAGAGGTCAGGAGTGATGTTCCCACGTCGTCCTATAGATGCCCCTCCAATATTTACTCCTCCTGCAACACATCATTCTCTGCCCTATGGTTCACCTACATATCCTACTGGAAGTCTAAATGACAGAATGTCATCTGATGTCGAAACTCTGAGGTTGCATTTCTTCTCTACTATTCAGCTCATTTAGCTTTTTTTTCTGTTTCAGCTCTCTCTTCTATTAATGCATTTAATCGTTATGACCTATGTCTTTGCTCCAGTTCCGGGGATTTGGATAATATTAGAGATGCAACCGAATTACTGAGTGATATGGTGAATGCTTTGAATCCTGCTGATCGCATGGTAAATACAACATTCATAAGAAAATTGTATGAATAGTTATAGTATAGTTATTAATGAAATAACCAATTCAGTTTTTTGTTTTTGTGACGTCAGGCTGTTAAAGATGAAGTTGTTACAGAGCTTGTCAGCCAAAGTCGTTCAAACCAACAAAAGCTCATGGGATTTGTCAGTTCAACAGGGTAAGCTCATCTCTCTCAGATTGTACAGACATACATTTTCCCAATCTTAGTGTACTGCAGTGTTTTCATATATTTTCCCTATCCAACACTAGCATGCACGGCATAAGCATGCTACACATTTTTCAGTTCCAAGCTATCTAAATGAAAGTATCTTCTAGAGATGAATATAATCCCTTTATAGAAAAAAATCTCTAAATGAAAGTGCAGTGCAGGCCACACTGACACCAAATGTAATGTTTGACTTTTTGTGTCGTTGTTTAGGAATGAGGAGCTACTGAAACAAGGCTTAGAAATAAATGATCGCTTACAAAGTGTACTAGCAAAACACGATGCAATTGCTTCTGGTGCTCCTTTGCCAGTTGAAACACCAAGGAGAGATGAGTTACCCAGAGGGGATCCAATACCACAACCATCTGCACCTCCAATTGCACATAATGAGCCCCCTATTGAAGATGATGAAGATGATGAGTTTGCTCAGCTAGCCAAAAGGTACTTGATAGTAACCTTTGATGGGCAATCTGCATATTTCTGATCCTAATTAATTATTTATGATACTTCGTTTAATCTGTAGGAAGAACAAATCTGTGATAAGTAGCGACGAGGCATCATCCAGTGTTGGTGATCATGCTCTTATACCTGTTGATGATGCAACTTCTGAAGCCTCATCTTCTGTTGCGAGCAATGCACTGGTTCCTGTTGAATCAGCTCCTGTCAGTGTTACTCGAACAAAAGAGCAGGATATGATCGACCTTCTAAGCCTTACCTTGTACAGTCCTCCTGAAGCTTCTACAGATTCTTCAACTCAGAACCAAAATGACAGTCAGCAGGCTGCAATGTCAAATGGGTCACAACTACCACCGAATTATCAGCCTGCTGCACCGAATGGACAACATTACCCTTCCAACCACCAGGCATATCCAATAAATCAGGGGTACACTCCATACAACAATTATGTTGCACCCTGGGCCCAAAGTGCACAGACTGGTCCATCTCAGCCTCCACAACAGTATTCATCTAGCTATCCGGCACCACCGTGGGCCATGCCTACAAGTTCCAACTCTGTAAATCCTTTTCAGCCTGCCACATACCAAATGCCTAATCCTCCTGTTGCTTCTGTTGCCTCAACCGTTACCTATCCAGCCCCGTCATCACCGTATGCTTCTCCACAAATGCAACATGTGCCATCTCCAACCTCCAACCCCAATCCTATGCAACAGCACAGCTCTTCTGTCTCACATGCAAACAATGCCCTTACCATCGTCCCAGACGCCCGAATGAATGGAAACCAAAGACAAAAAGAAGCACCAGCAGCTGCAGCCAAACCCTACTACATGCCAGACAATCTGTTTGGTGATTTGATTGATGTGAAGAGTTTCGGTACTGGAGGCAAGATGAGCAGATCGACGAACATGCCTAATCCGAAGGGCGGTGGTCAGCCTATGATCGGTGGAAAGAAATAGGACTCTCAAGTCAAGCTACTAGCTATTGTCGTTTGGTTTGTACATTTGCTGTATATCTGCCCAGGTCATATTGGTTACATTATTTAATCTTGCTGTCAGAGTATGTGTATTCTGAAAGAGATGGTAGAGTATAATTGCTGTAAATGATTCGTTTCAACCATTGTTTGTTGCGGTCCATCCTTGCTATTTCAGTTCAGGCGTATGTGCATTCTGGAAGAGATGGCAGAGTATATTGCTGCAATTATTCGTTTGAACTATTGTTTGTCTCAGTTCATCGTTGCTGGTTCGGTTCATCATTTGGACATGCTGACTAAAATGTTTCAAACCTTTGTCCTGGTCGTTGCTGGTTTGGTTCATCATTTGTACACACTGACTAAAATGTTTCAAACCTTTGTTTGGCCTGGTTCATGCTGATTCACAATCATTTTCTGTGTAATTAATGCTGGCGAATTCACATTTCCATATCATCTGGGATTTGAGAAGTGAATAGCGACACTTTGTTTTCTGAAATCTGGGAGATACCACAAAAGCGGGCACATGTGACACATTTAAATACGAAGAACTTATTGGTCACATACAGTAACTAACTAATCAGACTGACAAGCTGAATAATGTTCAAGAAATGTAGACGGATAAAGGCCGAAGCTGTATCACGGGTTTGCAAGACGGATCACGAGACAACGAGGTGCTGTCTCACAGATCGTCTCTTATTTATGGATATGGATCCCATGCTAAAGTCTTAATGCGTTCATCGTCAGCTCTTCACAGCTTCGACAGCGCAATGTCCATCACCTCAATGAAGAAGTCTGCGTTGCAAAGTTGTTCATCACATCGTGTTAAAATCATGGATCAGAAATCGAGATATACACTACACAGGCCATGCATTAGCAATAGAACAGCAGATCTTACCGGAATCCTCCTTGGTGAAGCACAACGGAGGTGTTACCCTGAACACGTTGCCATAGAAACCGCCCTTCCCAACCAGCACACCCATATCTGTCGAAAGAAGGGAAAAAAACTCAGATCAGATCCAAATGTTGCTACTTCTGTATCTAGTTCAGAATCCTGAAGCGCAGACACACTGACAAAGCTCGACGAAACATGCGGTCCATGTAATCACCTTTCATGTGGTTCATGACCTGCGCGATCTCAGCTTTCGCTGGGGTTTTCTTCTGGTGATCAGTCACTAGCTCGACTCCGAGAAGGAGGCCTCTCCCCCTAACATCGCCGATGACTGGAAAAGTGGAAACGTAAGCAACAAAGATACCCTCGAGGTAATGTGTTCGTGACGTGATTATATCTAGCTAGCACTCACTGTCATGCTTCTCTTTCAGCATGTTAAGTTGTTCCTTCAGATAGGAGCCAACAACAAACGCATTTTCCTGGAGCTTCTCCTTCTCCAGTACTTTGAGAACGGCGTGGCCGGCAGCGGTGCTGACAGGGTTACCACCGAAGGTGTTGAAATAACTTCTGCGGGTTAGCACCTGAGCAATCTCCGGCGTCGTAACGACGGCTCCTATCGGAATGCCATTCCCTATACCCTGAACAGAAACAGCAGGAACATGTCAGTAGTTTGATTTGCTGTACACTGGTGAGCTGACCCTAAGGAGGGATCATGGGATGCATGAAATGTTTTTCGTATGAGAAATGTGGAGAAATTATTCACCTTTGCCATGGTAACTATATCTGGGATGACACCTTGCCCTTCAAATCCCCAGAAGTGGCTTCCAGTCCGTGCAACTCCCGCCTGAACTTCGTCAGCGATACAGAGGCCACCAGCATCTCTAACCATTTTGTAGGCTGCAGGCAAGTATCCTGGTGCCAATTCCACTATTCCACCAACTCCCTGCAGAGAGGAACATTCCAATTGTTATTTTCAAGAATACTCACTCTTGAACATGATAGGCGTTGATGTCGGCGTACCTGTATGGCTTCTGAAATGAAACCAGCGACTCTCCCTGTAGTCCCATATTCAATGGTTTCCTGAATATCCTTGGCGTATTTCGGTCCATCTGAACCAAATGCACCTCTATATGGGTCTGGATTAAGAGCATGGTGCACTCCCGTCTGGATACACATCGTAAATGAGCAAATATTATCGTCTTATACTTTTGTGTCATAAGTAAATACGCAATTTCTGGGTTTTTTAAAATTATTGTAAAGCTACTGATCCTGTGTTCTTATGTAATGGAGTAAAACTAACAGCTATATAGAAACTTACCTGAACAATGTTAAATTTCCAGTTGCATTGAGCAGTAGCCCCCATTGTTGCAGCCGCATTCCCATGGTATCCATTCCTAAGAGAAATAATGTCATGGCTGCCGGTGTAAAGCCGTGCAATCATCAGCGCAAGCTCATTTGCCTCCGTGCCAGAATTTGTGAAGAAAACAACCTGAAGAGAGAAGAGCAATTTCACATGAGGTTGAACCAACCAAAACAATCTATGTGTATCCGACATACATTATACTTAAGTCATAAAATTCCAATGTACATTCAGGTACGGAAATGTTTAAGGTTTCACTAGGCTTGAAGTACCTTGAGATCACCGGGCATTTTGGACGCCAAAGCCTCAGCAAAGTCTGCAATCGCATGATTCAGGTACAGAACTGTGGAGTGCTGTATCTTCTTTGCCTGGTTGACTATGGCTTCAATCACATCAGGATGGCAGTGCCCACAACAAACGGTTGCAATGCCACCAAAAGCATCAAGGTAGCGGCGACCATCCTCATCGAACAGGTACTGCATCTTTCCATCGACAATGTTCAACTGCAATGATTGCGTGCTAAAATGGTCAATTTTCAGTGCTGAAGTTTCGAAGAACAATTTGTAATTTTTTCATTGCATGATACTAGCTTTCCTCATTGAATCATCAAACTACACTCTGTCCTGGTCAAGCTGTTACACTGAATCTAACACAAAGTACCGAGACATATCTTGGTACTGTAGAACAGATGATAATGGTTCATCCTTTTTCCTATTCCACTCTTTTCAAGAACTTACGAGCTAGCTTTATTTTCAAAAGTTCAAGGGGATCTCAAAGAGCTACCAGACAAAATTGTTTTATGAATTTTCTTTGTGCCTTATAAAATGAGATATGTATTTGCATAAAAATATATTTTAAACGTGATATATGTGTTGGTCTGAGCATGGTAGGTACACATGAGCTCCAATGTTGGTGGGTGAGCATGGTAGGTACACAGCTCGGTGCTATCTGCAGATATCCTATCTTGGACTTATTTTATTTACTCTGGGTAAAGCATGTGCAGTTTCAAAACAGTAAGTTGCAGTGATCACATTCTTTATCAGTATTAGTGGCCAAGCCAGAGAAGTAGGATTTTACAGACTCGCACAGGAGTTAGTTGTGCAAACTCGCCTCATAAGGTACGACCACAATTTTTCATCCCTGATTCATTATAGGTCCCAATAAAACCTGCAGTTGTAGCTACACGAGTGCAGAGAAGTAGATCCAATGGTGTGGCGCATGCAGTGCAGAACTTTGTGGCTACTCCTTTGAAGATTCCCAAGGATACGATGAGACAGATCTTAGCTCTGCGATTCCCTTTTTGGGAATCTTTGCTCTATGATTCCTAAATCCCACCAATCACCGCACCTCGCATAAGACCACTGTTCATGGTAAAAAATGGCCTTCCTAACTGAATATATCCAAAAACGACAAATCTAATAAACTGATCACTGCTTTCCAAATGGACTGCCTTTTCTCTCGCCAAAACTACTAAAAACAGAAAACTTTCCAGAGCAAGAAGATTTGTGAACGCCGTTCATTTGAAGAAATGATACTGTCATTAAAACAAACATGCAGTTCACTTTAACTGACACGTGTACTGTTCGTGTTGGGTGTTTTTAAGTAGGGAAAATCACCAAAAAAAATTTAAGACGAGGGGTCGAGATAAATCACCAAATCGGGTTCCCGATTCGTTACCATGCCCGTCGAAAATAGAAATGGAGACGGAAATCGCAGCACGTTTCTCTATTTTTTGCCCATCAATCTAGTTCGTTCCAAAGAAATTGGAGGTGGCAAGGGGGCATGTGCACACGTACAGGGCGGTCGTAGAAGTGGAAGAGGGAGGGGCTGAGGAACTCGGCCCGCTTCCGGGCGATCTCCGCCAGCCGCGGCCCTTCGTACGGCGGCGGCTTGTAGTCGAACGGCGGCATCTTGGGGGCGCCGATGCCATTTTCCGGCGCGGCGGCGACGGCGGCCGCGGAGAGGCCGGAATGCGCGCGGCCGGGGGCGAGCGCGGCCTGGAGGAGCCTCCGGGAGGAGGCGACGCGCTGCATGTCCGGCTCTGTTTCTCTCTCTCTCTCTCTCTCTGCGCGCGTGGGGTCTCACGAAGAGGTGCCTGCCCGTGAACTGGTTTGTTGGTGGCGATGGCCGTCGGTCCGGCTATAAATAGACGGGCTGGAGATCGATGGGAGGTGGAAGACGGTGTGTAAAATGACGAGCCCGGCCTTTACTGAACTCATAGGAATTTCCGCCCGTATATCACTGAGTAACCGTCAACTTGAAACGTGATTTCGTCTTGTTTTATAAATATAAAACAATTATAAGATATAAGGTCTCGGATCATCGACAGTGCCGCGGCAGCAGCACAAATAAGTTTCTAGAAAAGAGAAAATAAAATAAAAAACAACAAAGACGACGACACGTCGACGAAGCGAAGATAACCCGCAATCACCACGCCATCTGAAGTTTTCCAAGCACGCTCTTAGCAATCGAAGTACCGAGTATCAAGCAACACCTTCAAGAAGGAAAACAACATCGATGACGCTACTATCTCTTTGATGCATTAGTATATTGTCCAGTTTGATGTGTCCCTCTCTAAGGAGACACGAGGAACCCTAGCTCCCTCCCGCCAGCGCCCCTTCCTCCTTTCATCCCCTTGCCTCCATCAGAGAACGCAATGGCTTGCATGCCGAAGGAGGCGGGTCTCTCGTGCGTAATCTGCGGAGCCTTCAGCGGGGTGGGGTGTGTGTGTGGCGGCGGAACTCGACGACCCAATTGGCGTGTGTCTGTGGAAGTAGGAAGGCACGTTTAGTTAGCATGGTGGGCACGTCGTGTTGGAGCTCGGCTGCCCGATCTAGGCCTAGTTGGTTCTGGGCCTAGTTGGGCCTGAGTTGGCTCTGACTTCAGCGCGTGTTAGAGGCGTGGGGGATCCCTTCTCCGGCGTGGCGGCCGTGGTGTTGTTGTTGGCCAGCATGGGAGGCCTTCTCCTCCGAGCCCTTGCTTGTTGGTGGTTTGGCCGGCGATGGTCGATGGCCTTCTCCTATGTTGGTGTTCCTCTCCACTCTGCGTTGGTGGTTCAAGACAGAAGCTTCCATCCCCGTCCTCGTCTCCAATCAAGTCGGGCGTCTTCGGCAACATTAGGATCTTGCGCGGTGGATGGCTATGGTGAAAGCCTTGCTTGGCGGCGACCAATGCTGAACACGGTGATGTCTGATGGTGTCATTTCCTTCCCGGAGGCATGTTCATGGCCATCACTATGCCTCCCTCCCCTTTGATGCCAGGGGAAACCCTAGGTATGATCTGTCGGATGAGGCGAAGAAGGCACCATGGCGTCGTTATCTTCTTGAAGACGTTGTCTAGGCTATCTAGGTGAGGCCGATGTGACTCTTGGATGCTAGGGGCAATGTGATGTGTGTCCGGATTTGGTCATCCGGGGACACAATGTACGGTATGGCGGACGTAGCTTGGTCGACGTCTTCCCCGAGTCCGTCAAGATCCTGCCTCCTACTCGCAGACCCTCTAGGCTCAAGAGGGAAGGTATATTGGTCCAGGTTGCCTCCACGCGAGCTACGATGGTGTCTTGCTTAGTTCGTGACGCGGCCTTAAAACCATGTTCTCCATCTCGTTACCATTCGCGTGGAGTTGTAGCCTTCAAGGCGATGTAAGGCCGTCTAGACCTTTCTTCTATATTGATTAATACGCCTTTCATAATGAATTCTAGAAAATTAGCATATCGGCCATCTTTACAAAAAGAAATATACAAAAACATTCTAATGTCTGTGCATTCAACCAGTTGATTCCGGTTTGCTATGCTAACCAAATGGAAGGAGTATGCATATAGACTGTACGTAACTGATATCTTCGTGGTATTATAATATTTGATTGAAAAATGGAAGGAGTAACATCATTATCCCACTAGCCAGTTTTCTTTTGCTACATCATCACCTCGATCGTCTTTCATGCATGATTCAGTGCTATAGGTAGGCTCGTACATTTCACCTACCGTCAGTCCGTCACTTGGGGCCAGAGCCCCAGACCCACTAATTAAACAGAACGGACAAACTGGGCGTGCCATCCGGAAGGAGCAGTCCACACTCCACAAGCCGTGGAAGAAGGTGTCAAGATGAACGGACGGTGCTGCTTAACCCAGCTTAACGAGAAAAGTGGCCGCTACGTACGTAGCTTTGCCGCCGAGTCACGAGACAATTTGCTCACGCCAAGTCGGCCTGGTCGATCGATCCCTGCATGGTTTAGTTGAACTTAGAGATCCCTATTCGTTGGGCGATACTAGGCCAAAATCCGGATTAAATTTGGGCTAAACGAAATTCGTTTTTGGTCTGAAAACGCTGAATTTTTCACTCGCGTTTCCAGACCGAGTTCTCACATTCGGTGAAATTCAGTTAAACACGACGAAATTCGGACGAATATAGCGGATTTTATTAATTAGGAGAAGAACACACATATTACATCGAATTTAACTAGGAAAATATTAAATTCAAACTAGGAAAAGGCCGCCACCGTGGTTAACGCCGGACGCCGCTTCTACAGGCCGAGACGGGGGTGGTTGCCAGCCTGGATGTGCTCCATCACGGCGACGAGAGTTTGCCCTGGAACGCTCCACCAGCAGCGGCGAAACACCGCACTGTGACGCGTCGACGACGAGTCCGGCGGTCCCTGATACGTTGGAAACATATCTATAATTTTTGATGTTCCATGCTTGTTTACTATCTACTTTGCTTTACTTCTCCATACTTTGAGGTGATTTTTACATGTTTTCTGTTACTAACCTATTAACAAGTTGCAACAGTGCCAGATACTTTTTTTCTGGTGTTTTTGGTTTAAAAAAAGTTAGTAAAGAAATATTCTCGGAATTATATGAGACAAAGGACAAAGTCAATTATTTCTCGTGGGGAACAAGAAGTCCAGAGGAGAGTCGGACATGCCAGTGGCAGACCCACCCCAGCGCTGGGCAGTGGGCCCGCTGACGACCAGGTTTTGGCCCCGCCTCCGGCCTCGCCTTCGCCATAAGAAGCCCTCGTCGTAAAACCGTGCAGGCCCGATAAAATCTCCACAAAACTGTTTGTAGCCGCCGCGAGCATCATCCCGAGATCGGGGGGATCTGAAGTTCTTCCCGGCACCCTGCCGGAGGGAAGATCATCCCGGAGGCCTTCTCTCCTGTATGATGCGTGAGTAGTTCCACCTTGGACTATGGACCCATGTAGTAGCTAGATGGTTGTATCTACTCCTTTGTGATTTCATGTATAGATCTTGTGAGCTCCGTTCATGATCAAGATCTAATCTATTTGTAATCATGCATGTTGTGTTTGCGGGGATTCGATGGATATTGAGATTATTATGTTGGTTTGATTAATGGTTTTGTCTTTATGATTCTATTATGTCTATGTTGTTTGTGATCTTGCATGCTCTCCATTGTTAGTAGCTATCTTGGCCAAGTAGTTGCTAATGACTCCAAGAGGGGGTATTTATGCTCGATAGTGGGTTCATGCCTCTAGTTTTCAAGGGAAGTGACAGAAATCTCTTCGGTTGTAGATGTGTTAATGCTACTAGGGAGAAAACAATGTTCTCTTGTTCATGAAACATGTTGACTGTTTACCTTACACACTTTGCTTATAGCAGTTGTCTGTTGCTTATAACTTAATACTAGAGGGTTTCAGCTGATAACCTGAAGGTGGACTTCTAGTCATAGATGCAGCTGGATGGCGGTCTATTATATTGTTGTATTTCCCAATCAACCTCATAGGATCTTTCTGGCTAGTAATTGCATTGTTATTCCTTGCTCAGTTCCTGTCAATTGCCCCGCTGTAATTTGTTTACCCTTCATGCCATGTTGTTTATCTAAGGAGAGCACCTCTAGTGAACTATGGATCCCGGTCCAATCTTTACCATTGATACGTCTTTCACTGTTACTTGTTTACTTGATGCAAACCATTATCTTCCACACCATATGTTTAATCCTTTGTTACAGCAAACCGGTGAGCTTGACAACCTTACTGATTCGTTGGGGAAAAGTCTTGAGTTTGTGTTGTGCAGGTCTGTGCGTTGCTTGCAACACCTGTGTGACGTTTCCTTCCTCCTTCTGGTTCGATAGGTCTCAACTGAGGAAAGACTTGCTGCTGTGCTCTTCACACCTTGCTCTTGGGGTTCCCAACAAGACTCCACATCAAGCACCAAGTTTTCTGGTGCCATCAAGGAGTCATCAGTCCCTCGTGTCGGGCGAGATCCTGGAGGCGTCTGTCGGCGAAGAACTGCCTCCAGAAGACCAGGTTGCCAGGATCCTCGGCGAGATCGAGATCTTCCATGGCGGCGATAGCCGCCTGGATATCTCCGGTGAAGTCCTCGTCGGCAGGCACCGGCGGAATAGGGATCCCGTCAGCGCTGAGATTCCAGCCGACGGAAAGACGAAAGTCCGCGGCGCCATATAGCCCGCGTCATGGAGCAGCCGAGCTTCTCACATCTGCAGCGTGCGGCGGATGTTTGCCGCCACGATGTCGCCGGGAAATCTCTCGGCCATTGCTTTTTGGCGGAGTTGTGGAGGTAGAAAGGTGCGAGTGTCCGGAGTTCGCCGGAGTTGGGAGCGGTGCGAGAGAGTGTGAAGGGAGACTGCGAGATGTACGCCTTTTATAGGCTGAGGTCGGTGGCGAGGGAGGGAAGGGTGTAGCGGCGAGGGCGGAAAAGGGAAACGACGGGAAGGATGATGACCACTCGGCTTCTGTCGCTGACAGGCTGGTCCACTCGATTCGCTCCGTTCAGCGTTTCCAGGGCGTTTCCGGGATCCTGGGAATGACCTGGAAAGTCCGGACCAAAGTTGGTCCAAATCCAAACGAAAAGAGGTTTCTGGGAACGCTACTGGACCGATTTTCAGCGTCCGGATCTAAATTCAGCGTCCGGATCGACGTCCTGAGTAGCCGAGTGTAGATGCTCTTAGGATCCACTGCTCTTAGACTAGTCATAGTGAGAGTAACTTGGATAGTAACATAGTCCTACATGTACTAAGCATTTAGATAACATGACATGCAATTAAATGATAAGAGAGAGGCTTGTGGTAACTAACTATGTTACCATAACATCATACATTTCTAGACAAAATAAGTTTATATTGTAATAAAATAGGCTTTGCATGATACCACACCTATATTATTTTGTACTACGAAGATAGTAACTTACACTAGTAACATATACTCTAAGTTACTTCTCACTATGACCAGCCTTAGTCTGTCCTAGCTCCTAGGTGCAGTGGCTAGTGACACCCCTCGTCGTGTTAATAGTAGAAGTGTAGAACAGTACTCCCTCCATTTTAAAATATAAGATGTTTTAGGTTTATGAAGAAAATAAATCTAGACTTGTTTTAGTACGTAGGTTCACTCAATTTTAAGATAAATCTACATACTAAAAGAAGTCTAAATTCATTTTTCTACAAAGCTAAAACATCTTATATTTCTAAACTGAGAGAGTAGAAGAGAAAACGGGCCGGTGCGTTATTATCAGTTCGTCGGAGGCATCGTCACGAGAGGGAGATGGCATCATAGAATCGTCATTTCCAGAAACATCGATCCATTATATTGGTTTGCTTATCATATCATGGAGAGGAGAGCTGTCGATACATATCGGTCGATCGAGGTCCCCCCGTCGACACCTTGCGATGTGGCCGATTGGGACGTGCGTACGGACCAACGAACGAACGAACGGGATATGTGCTGCCATGTGGATCTGGCCAGTTGTTGGAGCTAAGCTAGCTAGGTGAGGTATACGGTACGCTTCATAACCAGGGGGCCATGATGCACGCGAACGGCCTCTCTCCCCCCGCGTCGCTCTCGTGTGCGACGTGGGCGACCGGAGGGAAACCCTAGCCACCACCCGATTGTAGCCCTCTCCATCGTCCCCTCCCGCTCCTCACCACCGTCGAAGGGCACTGTCGGCCGAAGGCCACACGTTGGTGGCGACAGGCTTCTCTTTCTAACTCGCGGTGGTGTCGGTGGTGAAGGCGCCAAGTTGGGCGTCACATTGATAAGGGGCGTGACGTCGTGGCGGCTCCGATGGCAGTGCGGATATCTTGCGGCGATGGGCCAACTAGCGGTGGCGGCGTGGAAACCTTGCGGCGGTGGGAAATCCAATGGCGGCGGGGCGGCAGCGTGGAAACCTTGCGGCGGTGGGAAACCCAATGGCGGCGGGGGCGGGCTAAGTGGTGCAACTCTAGGAGGCGCGGAAGCTATTGGAGGCGCAGGAGGCGGCCTCCCTAGGGATGGGTCGGATATCTTGACCGAAGGTGCTAAGCGCGTCAAGGGCGACCAACCTGAGTTGGCGGTGGCAAGGTTAGGGACGATGCAGCTGTCCAATGGCTGTAGGTTCTGTTTTCACTGATGGAGGGGACCTCCGCACAGATCTAGGCCTATTTGGGCCCGGTCTAGATGGGGCGGGACCTACTATCCCAGCTGTTCCATGGGTTTCTGGTGTATATGGGAACCATCCCATGGCCATACATGGATGTGATGCCAGATCCGATGACCGCCCAATAGTCCCATCTCGGGCAGTGTGGGTATGCTTGGTGGGCAATGGCCAGCTCGATTTACCTCGCCGTCTGGGAGCTGGTCAGCTGGCCTCGACCTTTTCCGGACGATCTAGTAGTCTTGTCGTTCTCATGCCATGCACTCAACGAGTGTGAGATCTCTGATCCAAACGTGTGTGTCCATCTTTTTCGTGCCAGGCTCCGCGTGAAAACCCTTGATCATTCGGTCTTGATGGCGGCGACAGGAGGCGTCATTATTTTCTTGGGGCATCATTGTGGAGTTTCGGTCCCTTTTAGTTTCGGTTTGGTGCCTAGGTGATAAGTTTCGTTTTGCTTATTTATCTTTGACCTAATTGAGAGGATTCTCTCAATCACCTTGTATTGATTCAGCCGCCCGATTTTATTTATAAAAACAGACGAAATCATGTTTCTGTTTGGAGAATGATGCGTGCTTAGGTGCTTAGTAATTGCCTAACTCAAACATTGAACCAGCCTACCTTAATTAGAGGAACTGCAACTTTGATGCTAGTACTTACTATTCGAGATGTTTGATTCGCGTTAACGCATTATTTCTAGCCGTGAATGTCTAGATGTCGACATGAGATCGCTACTCAAGCCCGACTTCTCTCAAGTACATGAACTAGGCATGCATGAAACGTACTCCATACGTGTTTCCTTTTCCAGATTTATTATGTGTTTGCGATAAGGTGTGTTTCTGCTTTCGCACTCGATCGGTTGCCCCATCTCTGGCTCATCAGTTATCAGGTCGAGTTTGGCAGGCTAGCGGATCGATCGACCGGTCAGCTTGGCCAAGTGGTGCCGCGTCACTCTCCTCATCCGATCGATCGACATCGACATGATACGTGTCTTGCTTGTCCTGGTAGGCGTAGGCGTAGTTCCCAGCCAGCGCGACACTCTAACCAAGATCAATAGCATGGGCGTGAGACGCGTGATTACTATATGCAGGGCATGCAAATCAGGCGATGTAATTTAATCAGGGTTTGCATAATTGTCAGACAGTACAATAACTGAATTACGAACTGAAGATTTTAAAATTTTACTAAAGTTGAATTCACGGTCAAATTCAAACGATAAACCACGCATAGATCATACATTTACACTGTTTTTTTACACAATACCGCGAAGTTAGAAGATAAGGTTTTCATCAGCCGCTAACCCTAATAACCCCTAAATTTCTAACCCCCAGGAAACCTCACGAGAGCCAATGGTGAGGCGACGACGAGGTTGGTGAGCTCAGTCGACGTCAGAGGGTCATCGATCTCCCTGCTTAACGTTGCGCCTCGCAAGCTCTTGCTCTATCTAGATGTTGGCTTGCACAAGCCTCACAATATTGTAGCGCGCCTCTTCTCGTGTGAGCTCGCTCGGAGCGGCACATGAGTGTCGCCATCGCGCACGCCTCCGCTTAGCCGTTGGCGATGAAATCCCGTGGCACCACAACGGTCCCCTCCGGCTCGTCGGTGGAGGTCTCGTACCCATCAGGGGAGATGTAACTCCTTGTTGGAGTCCGAGAACGGTGGGAGAGAGCCTGACGAGCGGCGCGAGATCCCCGCATCCGCGCCGTCGGCCTCGCGTCGGAAGAAGGCCGGCGACAGCATGAGTTCGGTTTGTGTACCACCTTGTGCCACGCTTCCAAGTGGCCCTGACCGGCTAACCGCTACATATGTTGACCGCGACGGCGCATTTCTAGTGCACCGTAAAAAAAAAGTTTACCACCGTGGCTAAAAGAATACCAAAACTAAAAAATCCTAGAATTTTACGGTTTAGCTTCTTTATAGGATTTGTTAGAGTTGCTCCAACGGTGGTTATCAAAACAAAAACACCTGTTCAGCAAACCTGACTTCCACCGATCCCCATTACCCCGGAAGCCGATAATCAAGGGACAGGCAGTGGCGGGCGAATGGACGATCTGGCTCTGACTGCTCCTCTCTACTCGGAGGGAGAGAGAGATGGACGCACTCGCCAATGGCATGCGTGCGTGCCAATCTGGCCCCGATATAATAATACACGTTTATGGCACCAGGGTCAGGACAGGTTAGCTGCTGTCATGCATGACTCACGCTCCGAATCTCTCCGTCGACGGTGCTCCTGACTCGCTACTTTGGACTGTACTGTACTTGCTCGGTTGTTTGGCGTGATCGACTCACTGGCTGTTGGCTGTAGTGGGAAAATTACAGTGAAACCGAACAAAGGAATCTGCTCAGTACTGTACAGCAAAGAAAACCCGATGAAGTTCCTGAAAAAAAAAGGAAATCGAGAAATAAACGGGTTCTACTGTGCCTAGAATAGAATTAGATCCGTGCTTGTTCGACTCTACCCAGGCCAGGCCGTGCGCGCACGAC
The DNA here is from genome assembly GCA_030063025.1 of Avena longiglumis. Taxonomy (NCBI): domain Eukaryota; kingdom Viridiplantae; phylum Streptophyta; class Magnoliopsida; order Poales; family Poaceae; genus Avena; species Avena longiglumis. The sequence goes on along the minus strand of CP125974.1, from coordinate 517,587,900 downwards.
TCGCTTCCTCAGGACCGGGTATTGGGCCGCATCACGCCCACGCACCGCTCGGGCTGATCGAGCGAGCCAAGGAGAATCCACTCAAAAAAAAAAAAGAGCGAGCCAAGGAGAACCTCGGATATTGTCCCACCTCGGATTAGAAGCTCAAGGAGAACCTGTTTAAATGTGGACAGATGGACCTAGAGCCTCGCCGAGCCTAGTAGCACGGGTTTCTAGCATCTCTAGCACATACCATATCGTGTCTTATTCTGCAAAATAATCATTTCCCTTTAGCCTTTCATCACCGCACTGCTGCCGCCATGAAACCCTTCGCTCATGAGCCGAAAGCTCCTCTCGGCATACACGCCGGTGACGGCGTCTTCCCCGGGATCGGCCACCCAATTCGTCCCAATACGTAGATTTTATTGCCATCAAATTCGCCCTAGATATGTCGCAGATGCCATGTAGAAATTAATTTCCTCGAAATCGCCATATTTTTTGTGTTCATAGAGAGGATCTTCTCTCGGTCTCGTGTTCATTCGTTGACATGTTGGACGACGCCAGGGTGAACGTCAATGGTGTTCCGCCCCTACCTAACGAGACTGGTACTGTTGCTTTTGGCGACGATGGCGAGGAATAAGAGCGAGAGACCGATGAATGGGAAGATGATAAACTAGAAGAGGTGGACGAGGAGGCATTCAATGCTGCCCAAGTCAAAGAGATCTGCCAACTACACCGTGGACGAAGACGAGGCATTGATCTGGGTTTGGGAGGGTGTGTCCATGGATGCTGTCACCAGGAGTGACCAATTTTGGAAGAAGTATTGGCAACAGACTGAAGACAATTTTTTCAACCTTGTTCCAAAAGGAAGCACTCGCATATTGAGATCCCTCCAAAGCTGGTGGGTACAAACAAATAATTTTGTAGTTGTTGGAGTGCCGCCTACAAGCAAGTGAAGACTCATCCCCCAAGCGGCGTCAACATTGATAAATATGACAAGATTGCACAATTCAGGTATAAGGACATGGACGCATCGAGAAATAAACCATTCACTCTCCATAACTGCTGGGAATTGCTCAAGGACAATGAGAAGTGGAGGGTGCGGGATCAAGAGGCACCACCTTCGAGAACCGACTCGACAATAAACTTAGAGGAAGAAGATGAAGAGGAAGACAATGAACCGAAAGCCAAAAGACGAAAGCCAAAAGAAAAAGGCCAGATGGTACAAAGAGGTGAAGAAAGAGTTGAAGAGAAAGACTGAGCATGAAAAGTTGAGGGACAAGATTAAAGACATCATGAAGCACGAGGTGCTAGTAGCGCAGCAACAATTATAATCCAAGTTCAAGTTGGCTGAGAAGAGAGAATATGACAAGAAGAAAATGTGGCTTGCAACTCGTAAAGATAAGAAGCTCAAAGCTGAGTTTGAAGAGCGGATGATTCGTCTCGAAGAGGAAAAGGCTACGGCAGTAGTGATTGCCGATGAAACACGAGTGAGGACTATGGATCCCGATAAGATGGATCCTATCACAAAAAAGTGGTGGGACGATAGAAGGTTGGAGATCATCGAGGCAAAAAAAAAAAGCTCGCACAGCTGCTGCAAGTGCTACCGTGAACGATGGAGGTGATTATCATGGTCGTGAGGAAGCCTAGTATGTTTATTTTTAGTTTGTTTGTGCTGTTGTATACTGTGTACTGTTGTAAACTTTAATTTTTTTGAATTGGTTTAAGCTATTGGGGTAGAATCTGTTTTGCGGTATATATTTTTTTGCAGTACACACGACGGGTGGAACGGATGCCGCCTAACTAAAACGTAAAATAAAATATTCTGTTTTGCGGTATAACAATGCGGCATCTGATCCATCTCTCCTTTTTTTGCACCGCAAAATCTAGTTACAGTTGACCATATACACGTTTTACGATATGAAGGGATACGGTATGATGCTCTAACATTCGTAGCCAACCAGCGTGACACTCTAACCAAGATCAATAGCATGGGCATCAGTTTTACTCCTCGCCCAAGAAGTATCGGGCTCGATGAAATCTCCAAATTTCATCTCCACGTACGACCTCGCGGTTAGGCCTCGTTTACTTCGCCGGTATTTTCCAGGTTTAGCGAGTATTTTACTGGCACTCCCGCTGATCCCGGATTTTCCTCGCGTACCCGTTTACTTCTCGTGTATTTTCGAGTTTGTTCCCAGCCCATCCCCAGAAATCCCCGCACCAAGAGCGTCCCACCCGGGGATTTCCACACGCGACCCAGACCACGCATTTCGTCGGGGAAGAAAGGTATCCTCCGCCTCGAGTAGGTAGGCGACGGCGCGGACACGGGACAGCAGGGGACGTCGCCGACGGACGCCACCGGCGGACACGACAGGTCCTTCTCTCCGGTAAGTCCCTCCTCGCCTCTTCACCTCTCTCGCCTACCTAGGGTTTCTCGGCACTCCTTGTCCTCATTGGTTGCGGCCGCCATGGACGTCGCACCGGCGGTGACCTGCTGCATCACGACCATCTGCCCCCGTGTCTCTCGGTCCTTTCCGGCGATTCAAACTCTGTGCCGTCCTCCCCGGACAGTGGTTGCTTCCTCGTACGAGTTGGGTTCTGTTTCTTGGCCCCTTATTGCTTCTGACTTCAAACTAATTGCAAGCTGGTTGTTATATTCATCACAAATCTTTTGATTTGCTTATACGTACATATTTCTTGGTTAGTTGTAGTCACCAAATTGAGCTGCATAAATCTTCCAAGATGAGAATTTGTACTTTACGCATCTCAGTTTGTTGCGGAACATCTTGATTTTCTTGGTCTTCGAAGAACAGTTCAAAAATGTTTGGTTCAGTGTTAATTAGTTCTAATAGAAATTTGTAGTAGCTAGCATAGAAGTCCAGTGGTATTCCTTATGTAGTCTCAGTTTTAGTTGTGCAAAGACTGAAGTTCAGTAGATGGTTAGTTAACCAATGTGATGCTGATGTGTTTAATTAAAATCTACTAGGTTTTGTAGTCCGCCGATGCTTACAGTCATGGAATATCATCATAGTTAGGTCTTTATAGCACCATCTAACTATCTATCTAACTAATTAATTTAATGGGAATAAAGAAAGCATTTGGAGTAAGTGTTTATATGGTGTAATATTGTTCCTTCCAGATTGTTGCAATTTGTTATTACCTGTGTGTAGAGAGGTTTATTAAGCAGCTATTGATTTACATGGATACATATATTAAGGGGTGACCGATTATCGCGATCTCAGCGAGCCACGCCGATGTAAATTAGCGATGGTAGCAAAGGGTACTGTAGATTCCCTATTTTAGCAAATCAGCGGTCGACACGTCTCTTGCCCCCTCCGGGTTCCTTTCCTTCCCCACAGTCAAAGAGATGCCCACAAACCCATCGATCCAGCGAGTCAAGCGATGCCTCGCGCGTACCGCGGAACCTCCGCCTGCGGGAGAGAGCCTTATCCCCACCGCCTTCTCATCTTTCTATGTAATTTAATAGCTGCCAATTGATCGATTGGCCTAAGTATCTATAATAATGGAAAATACATCTGATGTTGCTAGATTTAGCTCCATGGAGAATACTTAGTTACGAAAATCTAACTATATGGCATCCACTGTTCTTGAGGACAAGCATCGATCAATGCACAAAGCAAAAGTACAGTACTGTAATTTTTTACAAGAAAGTATTGTAATTTTAGTTTCTTTTGACATTCTTTTGTAGTTTGCCTGAATAACAGAGTGCACCGCCATGTTGTCTCTTATTTACCAAAATAATTTTGACTTCCTAGCATAAAAGAAAAAAATCATGGTTATACAACATTCTATTGATTATGCATTGGTAATATTTTCTCTTCGCTCCAGTTCTGCAATAATCTACAGCAGGAAAAATATAGAGTTAGTCTCATTTTACATCGCTTATTAACCACTTAAACTTGACGTGATAAAAAAGGTTATATGATCTTCCTCTTTGGTACTCCCTCCGACCCATATTAGTTGACTCCAATTTAAATGTATCTATCACAAAAACATGTCTAGATACATCCAAATTGAAGTCAACTAATATGGGTCGGAGGGAGTAGTAATATTTTTCCACGAAGTAGCATTTATGCATATCTGCTAACCAATGCGAGCAAAGTGGCACATCTTATGGTTCAGATTTTCCGTAACATTTAGGTATTCCAACTGAAAATGGATTCAATTTGTGGCTCAGGTGAGGTCGTCAAATTTGGTTTTCTTTTTCTGCTTCTTATTCCTCTTTTGATGTGACATCTTTTTTACCCCTTCTCTGCTCTACTGTATGGAGGCTGCTCCATACGTAGTAGTTTCCGGATCATCAGTACTTCCGTGTATTTTGTTTCTTGGTTTGATGAAGCTGGCGTTGGTGATCAGTCTTTTGTGCTACAGGTTATGTGTAGCTCCTCTAATATATCTAGATATTGGTGCTTTATTCGGCTTCAGGTTGACCGTAGATAGGTGATTTATACCAAGTATGGTACTTCATGGACAGCTTGCCCATGGCACAAATGCTCGGCTAGGTTCGGTGATCTATACCAGTTTGTTCAGGTCAAACCAGGTTGCTCTCTGATATAGTTTGAAGGGATGCATCATGCATGTGTACATATTTGTCGCTCTCGGCTAGGTTTGGCAAATCTACATTGTTTCATGTTTAGTTTTATAGTGCTGAATCATTTGTACTTTTCTATGGAATGTCTTTAAATACTTTAATACATAAATACAGTATTCTAATGTCTCTAATATACTAGATAGTTGCAGCTGGAAGAATAATATTCACATGTTCTGCAATTTTAATAGAGACATGCTCCTTGGACTATTGTGGTTGAAGATCATGCATGAACTTGGATGGTCCTGTAAGAACAACTTTTAACTTTTGTCTTACGATGCTTATTAGGACCTGTATTATATTTTGCTGCTGGGTATCACCACTAGTGTCCAGAATGGTAGTTAGTGTGCTGCTAGGAATAACATGGTGCACTTGCTTTGGTTGATCTGTTCTTAGGTTCTTGTAGACGTTCAATGTAGAATCTGCGTTGACCTGTTCTGAGGTTCTTATAGATGTTTGTGTGCTGTTGTGTCGATGTCCTATTTTGCTTTGCTGCATATGTGATTAACACTTTCTTTTTTTGGTGATATAATAGGGTGTCGATGAAAGCATCCGGTGGAGCTCGACAAGGAAATGATCGCATCAACTCTTTTTGGAATGGGCACAAAAAATTTTTCTCAGCCAAAATATTATTCTAGAAATAATGAGGCAATTGTTTGAGCTCCGGTCTGTTGAGCATATATTTGAACTTGTATTCATGAAGTCTCTGATGAGATGTTAACACTCCATGCAAAGATTTGATTTTTACGTGAGTGACTTGTCAATACATGTTGTAGGTGTACAGTACTTTTTTTTATCACCTGATCTCAATTCTCTCCCATCCCTTCCCATCCCAAAATTCAAAGTAAACATGCAAGGGACCGGGAAGTGAGGGGAAATATGGGGAAACAGGGAGAAATGTGGGGATTGGGTGAAATGGAGTGGTTCACCAAATCCCCTTCCATCCCCAAACCCCAAAGGGATAAAAATACACTTGAAGTAAACAAGGCCTTAACGGGAGCTTAATCCTTTCTCCGTGTTGTTGTTCTTCTTCAGCAAACCTCACTTCCTCCGGTCCCCATTCCCCAGGAAGCTGTTAAATAGGGAGACATGGAGTGGCGGCCGATCTGGCTCTGACACCGCTCCTTTATGCTCGGAGGGACAGAGAGAGAGAGAGGGTGTGCTTGTCTCCGTTGGAACTTGGACGCACTCGCCCGTTGCAAGAGTGTGTGTCTCGCTCCGTTGGACGCACTCGCGCGTGCCAATCTGGTCCCGATATAATACACGTTTTTTTTTGTTGAGAAATATATAATACACGGTTATGGCAGCGGGGTCGGATTAGCTGACGTCATGCATGACTCACCTGAGGAATCTCTCCAACTCGTTAGCTTGGACTGTACTTTCTCAGTTGCTTGACGTGACCGACTCACTGACTGAACCGGAGAATTTTACAGTGAAACCGAACGATGGAAATCTGCTCAGTACAGGTACAGCTACAAAAAAAAAACATTCAATGACCGAACAGCTCCGCTGGGCCTAGAATGAGATCCGAGCTTGTTGGCCTCTACCCAGGCCGCGCGCGCACGGGCCCAGTTATTGGGCCGCGTCACGCTCACGAACCTCTCGGGAAGATGGAGGGAGCCGCGCTCGCTGAGGAAGGTTTAGGTGATTGAATTGTCCCACCTCGGATTAGAAACCAAACGAGAACCTGTTTAAATCAAGACTCATAGACGTAGAGCCTCGCCAAGCCTAGTAGCGTGGGCTTGTAACCTAGCTTTGTGGGGGCAGTGGTTTGGTCGGTGCGAGGTATTGCTGGGCTCGCCGCCCTGGTATAGCCTGTAACCCCTGGGGTCATTTGTGTTGGGAGCAAAACCTCTATGCCTCCAAACTGCTTTTTTTTTTGTCATTTGTACTTGCATATGCACCGCACCGCAGAGTACACCCCCTGCATTACAAAGAGTATAATTAGAGAACATTACAAAGTGTTTCATGTTCTTCGTGCATCTAGTGTATTCCATTTATTCCGCGTGTTCGTCGTGTATTCCTTTGTACAATATAGTTGTAGTCGAGAGGAAGTTTTTTAGACCCCACCTTAATGACATCCTGTCTTTCGAATCGACGCGAGAAAATCAACATGAAAACGATTGATGACTGGAAAACGCTGAGCATCCCCTGGGGGATCGGAACACCCGATCCTCCGCCTCCCCTGATTGACACGTGTCCTCTGAGACACGAAAAAATAGCCCTCACTTCCAACGACCGTGAGTGCAGGGCACCACACGATGCCTCCCTTGCAACTCCATCACAGCACCGACCACTTTCTCCCGTAGCATCCTCGGAAGCGTCGCGGTAGCGCTGCTGCACCGATAGGCAGCACCGCCGCCACGCCATGGCAACACCATAGTCAAGAAGGGGAGAGATACCAAGAAGTGTGGAGACGAAGGAGGTCGGGATAGTTGGTGGAGTGAGAGGATAAGGTGTGGAGTTTTTTCACATGGTATGGAGTGGCTAGTAGGGCCAATGAAAGCGACGCGTTGCACGATTTGTACGCATCAGGAGACCTCACGCGAAGTGGTTGCAGCGCGTGTCACCACCCTGTATAAGTAGTTGCGCGCGTGCGACCCGGACGATCGCGTCCCCCGGCTGAAACACTGTGTTTTTTCTTTCACTAGTAAGCGTGCACGTGCGAAATTATTTTTAATTAAAACATTCGTCTTAAATTTTATTTCTCTTTTAGATAGATTTTTTATCGAGTCACTTAAATTTGTCTCCTGCCCAAAGATAGGAGTGCGCATCTACACACATGTGTTCATAAAATCCGTTATCACATAAATGTACATCAGATGTATAATGATTACTCACAAAAATTCTTAAAAAACAATATCTAAGAAAAATTATCTACTATTTATTCTTTGATGATGTTTATCTTTTGATGGTCCATCTCTTTATGCGCTCTATAATGTTATACTTCATGTCTGGGAGATTCTTTAGAGTTTCATTCCCTTTGAACTTTAAAATATGAACCAAAACTCGTCTCCTGAGTTTGATGTTTTGAGTTTTTTTGGAGGGTCCATCTACAATCATACAATCCGTGGGACGTGCGTTGTTTTCCTCGCGTTTATCTTTTTTGCAGTCTCGATTTTTTATATCATCATCATTCAATTTAGAATCCACCAAAATGACAACTTATTTGCTTCTAAAATGTGTCATATGAGCCTACATAGTAGTAATTACAGTTACTTTTCAAAACGAAATATACCTGTTCAAGAGTGTTGAATAAAATATCTTTCTTGAAATACTCCATAAAATTTAACATATCCAAAGTCCACACAATAACATGCATGCTTAATAATTTATGATATAGTGCTAAACAAATATCATTATCAACACAATGACCATAATAGATTTTTTTAACTCGACACGCCCCATGGCCGACATATGTAAGTACGTACGACATCATTTAAAATGCATGATTTCCTTTAACAATTAGTTGCAAAAATATTATAATTCAACCATTGTTTAAAAGAAGTTATTCAAAGTTAACTATTAACATTATTCATAATTTATGTTTTTGGTTTCTCAGGAGAACTATCTAATAAAATAGAACCATCATTTGCATGTTTGAAGAAATAATAATATACTTCTGAGAAAGCCTGTTTCTTCCCTTCGTAGTCTATTTTCTTCTTAGGAATACTACATAGTATAGTCTAAATTTCTATAATTATAAATAAGATAGACGGTCAGGAAAAAAGGCATTATCTAGTGGATAAGTGGCACGAAGGCACGCACAAGGCAAAGCCAGTTATCTGTCCCAAAAAAAAGGCAAAGCCAGCTAGTCAGCCACGGAACCACATCTCTCCTCCTTCCTTGCTCCTTCACTCACTTCACTTTCTGCTCTCGATCCCCTTCCCTGCCAGTCTGGCATGCGGCCGACAGCGCGCCAAGTGCGGCGATGGGTGGCGCCCCGCGTGTGGGCTTAGTCGCGGCCGCCGTCTCCGTCGAGCTCTAGGACGCGCGCCGTTCCAGGCCCCGAGCTCCAACGGGAGGTTGCTGGAAAGGGATGGCGGCACTGCATCGAGCTCTAGGCTACGCGCCTCCCTCGAGTTCTCTGCAAGGAATGAGGGGAGGGGGACGACAAGGATGGAAGGGCCGGATGGGAGTGACGTCCATGAGGGGAGGGCTGGAGGAGGACGACCATGTCCGTTCAACACACCTCCCATCCCCGCCACGACCTCACTGTCCCCCATCATCGACCATATGCTTCCGCCGCCTCGACCCACCTGTCTCCCCGTCCTCTACCTCTGATACCGCCCTACCCGGGGCCCACGGCAACCATCCCAGTGTCGCCGACATATCCACGGCCCTGACCAACACCGGTGGCTCGCCTGGTCGCATCCCTCGACGACCCACGGCCGTCGACAACCATTTGCGGCCGGAACACCTGCTCCACGCATGCGCTTCAGCTACTGCATTCGGGCAGGTTCATCGTCTACGAAGTCCAGAGAAGGTAAAATCCTCCAACTTCTCTTTCTTTATGTTGTCTTCATGAGAATAAGAGTCTTCTTGATTGTACATCGTAGCCAAAAATAAACACAAAATGCTATATTCAAATTGCTAGGAAACATGGTACATATTTGTTTGGTAATTTGAATTTCAAATCAAAATCTTCATAAATAGTGAAAAACTTGCTCATTTATATACTGGATACTGAACACAAAAAAGTGGGGACATAGTATACTGTATGCTTCTGCAACAAATTTACATCCTTGATATATCTGTTTATTTTTTCTACTAACTTGCAGGGATTCAATTGGATGTCGATGTGATTTCCAAGCTTAGTCATTTTTGGTTTCTTCACGAAGATCATGATTTTTCTGCAATTTCCACTCTCAGCTTATGTTTCACTGTTATAATCATTAGGATATGTCAGAGAAGTTTTGCTTTTGTTGTGCGTTTGGCTAAATATATGTATTCGTTATTTGCATGCTTTAATGTTTTTGATATGTTTAGGAGTAGCAAATGATGAAGTATGTACTGTTCTTGGTTCTGATCTATCGCCTGCCCCGCTTTTGATGAAGCAGCAAATGAGAATTGCAAGTCCCCGCCACTGCGTCCAATTAGCTCGCGCCGGCGGCACGACCCTGCTGTTCTCGGTCGCTCGTCATTGATTCCAGTAGCCGAAGAGCCGGAGGGGGCACCGGAGACCAGGCGGTATCAGTAGGCTTGCGGAAGGCCAGGTTACCCAGAGCTAGGACGCCTCACTCTGGCAGGCTGGAGGGAGACGGAGCAGACCAAGTATGGAATGTTCCTGAAGTGGACGATTGATGCGCGTACAACCTCTTTCGCGACTGGTAATTCCTCACCCACCTTCGTATTGATTTTGCTTGAATCCTCTCATAATTTTGTTTATTTTACAAGAGTTATTGTTACTGAAAGCAATGGATTAACTAAAATCCTCAATTCCGTTTAATAGACTTTGATTCTCCACAACCAATGTTTTGTGTTATTCACGATTGCTAGATACACAGAATAGAGGCAATCCTCGGTTCATGACCGTATTCATGAGAAAGCAATACAGGGTCATGTTTTTCCTTGTTTGCTATAAATAGATTGGAGTCTATCCATTGTTTCTTTCCTTTGCAAGTCTATAGTATTGCATTATGTTCTTACTAAAGAATGGTGCTACACTATATGCTACTTATAGATAGCCATGATTTAGTGATGAACATGTGAAATAAGCTAAAGGCAGCAAGCTATAATGTTGATTTAGTAAATTATCACCTACAGAGTAGGTGTTTGCGGAACTCAAAGATCCTTTTTTATTGTTATTTAAGATTCATGGTTTCTAAACAACCAATGAACTTTGTCTGAACTTTTGAAGCACCAAAAGGAGATAGTAGTGTAGTACCAAGAAGGAATTAGTTCTCAAACTTCTGTTTGGTGTAAGGCATGTATCAATGGAAGTATGATATTAGTATTAAGCTATGTTTTTTAGGAGTAGTAAATCTGATGGTAAATAGACAGGGTGTTGATTTTAGTGTTCAGTCTCTTATACATGATACATTGATATTTATAAATAGCACGAGGTAGGTTATTTCGAGGCCAGCCTAGAATGATTATTTTTGTAGCTTAAAATATATAAAGCACATAAAGTATTAAGCTATGTTTTTTAGGAGTAGTAAATCTGATGGTAAATAGACGGGGTGTTGATTTTAGTGTTCAGTCTCTTATACATGATACATTGATATTTATAAATAGCACAAGGTAGGTTATTTCGAGGCCAGCCTAGAATGATTATTTTTGTAGCTTAAAATATATAAAGCACATAAAGTATGCCGCTGATCTTTATATTGGTTGCATGTTCATTATATCATTGTGTCCTTTTAAAATCATGAACCATAGTATGCCGCTGATATTTACTGCTTCTCCCTGTTGAAATAAAAAATTTACTGCTTCACCCTATAGAAATACACATATGTGTGAAGTAGACAGACTTTCTAGATGAATCTATAGAACTTTTATTGTAATCATATTTCTAGGGATGTGTTGATTATTTCGAAACAATTAACATGGCCTTCTTAAATCTGCTGATGGCTGATACAAAGCTGTATTTAAGCATTGTTAGTTTACTTGGATGTCTCAGATCAACTCCCCTGTTATACATATATGACCCCCTGTTATATATACATGATCTCTTTAATATGAAAAATATCTTTCGTTTTTCTAAAAAATGTCTTTTGATAATGTTGTATGGTTGCTCTCGATAGGTAGATATGGGCTCTTCCGTTGTGATAAGAGGAGTGCTGATAAACCTTCTGAATATTAGTTTGAGGCTTTATTAAAAAGCATTCATGCAGGTTATTGTTTTACTCTGCGTTTACATACAGCTTGTTCCAAATTTTAGGTCTTTAGGTAAATAATATGCAACTTTTAGCCAGTGAAGTTCTTCTCAAGTTTTGATACAAGTAGCAAAATTTTGTTAGTAGTATTCGCTGACTCAGTTTGCCAATTGAAACAGAGCTCAAGTCACTGCCTGAGATGCATTTTGCACCTCCTGCACCAAAACCTTCTCTAGGTAAAAAAAAAGTCTGCTTGTCCGATAGATCAATGCCCAATTATGCTATTCTGAAGAATAAAACAATATGCATTTTGGCAGACATGCCATATGTTCTCTCGTTGTGTGTCCAAGTCAAACCTTAGTGTTTTTATCTTGAGGTGTTACCATTTCGTGTTGTATGCCGGAGCTGTACAGGTTCAAACTAAACTATATGAGAGAACATCTAATTTTGCACAACATACACTCTACTTGTACTTGAAGTCTCTGCTCTTCTCAGTTCGAACTATTGCCTACTTGATTTCAGTATTGAATCTCCTGTTTCTGATGCCCTCACATGGGTTGGTAATAGAAAACTTGTGCTTGTTCATGTGGTATAATTTATATTTTTTCTCAAAGAAAACAATGGTTTATGGACACACCAGGTTCGTACTCATGCGGTGATGGCGGCGACATTTCCGTCGAAGAAGGCGTTAAGGGCAGCGGATCGAACGCCGTCCGTCAGCGCCAGAACGCGGTGATGGCGCAGTAAGGTATCATCTAGGGCGTCCGTCTGGAGGCCTGGAAGGCATTGATGGCGTCAAGGGTGTTGTCGAAGAAGGCACCAAGGCGTGGCTAGGCGCGTCTGGCCGTGCACGGATATCGTGCACAATGATCGTGGGCCGTCGAGGCGGCGGCTAGGGCGTTGTCCGTCGTGCGATCTAGGAAGGCGTTGATGGCGGTCGAGGATGTCATCGAAGAAGGCACCAAGGGCCGCGTTAGGCGCCGTTAAGCGCTCCAGATGGCGGCGAGGGCGCCCGCGATATCAGGCGCAATGATCGTTGGCCGTCGAGGGTGGCGGCTAGGGCGCTGTCCATCAGGAAGACCAGGAAGGCGTTGATGGCGAAGTCGAGGCTGTCATTGAGGAAGGCACCAAGGGCAGCGGCTAGGCGTCGTCCATCAGGCGCTCCAGGATGGCGGCGAGGTAGGAGGCGAGGGCACTGTCCGCGGGTATCAGGCGCACTGATCATGGGCGTGATCAGGGATTTTTTTTGTTAGAAGCGAAGCGGTACAGGGGTTTGAAGTTTGTCTGGCAGAGTACCAGTCCGTCATAGCTAAACGCTAAGTGCACCAATAAGGATTTGTAGGCCAATGTAATCTGTTAGATTAACTTTAGTGCGCTCGATCGTACGGCTGTAACATGTCTATGTATGGTTGATGGGGTGTCCGTAGAAAAATTCTTGTTGGTGCCTTTATAAGTAGTAGAGATAGGTTATTTCGAGGCCAGCCTAGAATGATTATTTTTGTAGCTTAAAATATATAAAGCACATAAAGTATTAAGCTATGTTTTTTAGGAGTAGTAAATCTGATGGTAAATAGACGGGGTGTTGATTTTAGTGTTCAGTCTCTTATACATGATACATTGATATTTATAAATAGCACAAGGTAGGTTATTTCGAGGCCAGCCTAGAATGATTATTTTTGTAGCTTAAAATATATAAAGCACATAAAGTATGCCGCTGATCTTTATATTGGTTGCATGTTCATTATATCATTGTGTCCTTTTAAAATCATGAACCATAGTATGCCGCTGATATTTACTGCTTCTCCCTGTTGAAATCAAAAATTTACTGCTTCACCCTATAGAAATACACATATGTGTGAAGTAGACAGACTTTCTAGATGAATCTATAGAACTTTTATTGTAATCATATTTCTAGGGATGTGTTGATAATTTCGAAACAATTAACATGGCCTTCTTAAATCTGCTGATGGCTGATACAAAGCTGTATTTAAGCATTGTTAGTTTACTTGGATGTCTCAGATCAACTCCCCTGTTATACATATATGACCCCCTGTTATATATACATGATCTCTTTAATATGAAAAATATCTTTCGTTTTTCTAAAAAATGTCTTTTGATAATGTTGTATGGTTGCTCTCGATAGGTAGATATGGGCTCTTCCGTTGTGATAAGAGGAGTGCTGATAAACCTTCTGAATATTAGTTTGAGGCTTTATTAAAAAGCATTCATGCAGGTTATTGTTTTACTCTGCGTTTACATACAGCTTGTTCCAAATTTTAGGTCTTTAGGTAAATAATATGCAACTTTTAGCCAGTGAAGTTCTTCTCAAGTTTTGATACAAGTAGCAAAATTTTGTTAGTAGTATTCGCTGACTCAGTTTGCCAATTGAAACAGAGCTCAAGTCACTGCCTGAGATGCATTTTGCACCTCCTGCACCAAAACCTTCTCTAGGTAAAAAAAAAGTCTGCTTGTCCGATAGATCAATGCCCAATTATGCTATTCTGAAGAATAAAACAATATGCATTTTGGCAGACATGCCATATGTTCTCTCGTTGTGTGTCCAAGTCAAACCTTAGTGTTTTTATCTTGAGGTGTTACCATTTCGTGTTGTATGCCGGAGCTGTACAGGTTCAAACTAAACTATATGAGAGAACATCTAATTTTGCACAACATACACTCTACTTGTACTTGAAGTCTCTGCTCTTCTCAGTTCGAACTATTGCCTACTTGATTTCAGTATTGAATCTCCTGTTTCTGATGCCCTCACATGGGTTGGTAATAGAAAACTTGTGCTTGTTCATGTGGTATAATTTATATTTTTTCTCAAAGAAAACAATGGTTTATGGACACACCAGGTTCGTACCAGTCATGCGGTGATGGCGACATTTCCGTCGAAGAAGGCGTTAAGGGCAGCGGATCGAACGCCGTCCGTCAGGCGCTTCAGGAACGCGGTGATGGCGCAGGCAAGGGTATCATCTAGGGCGCTGTCCGTCTGGAGGCCCAGGAAGGCATTGATGGCGAAGTCAAGGGTGTTGTCGAAGAAGGCACCAAGGGCAGTGGCTAGGCGCCGTCCGTCAGGCACGGATATCGTGCACACGATCGTGGGCCGCCGAGGCGGCGGCTAGGCGTTGTCCGTCGGCGATCTAGGAAGGCGTTGATGGCGTCGAGGATGTCATCGAAGGCACCAAGGGCCGCGGCTAAGCGCCGTTTCAGCTCCAGATGGCGCGAGGGCGCCGCGGATATATCAGCGCACGATCGTGGGCCGCCGAGGGCGGCTAGGGCGTTGTCCGTCGTGCGGTAGGAAGGCGTTGATGGCGAAGTCGAGGTGTCATCGAAGAAGGCACCAAGGGCCACGCTAGGCGCCGTCGTCAAGCGCTCGTGATGGCGGCGAGGTAGGCGGCGAGGGTGCCGTCATGGTATCGCGCGATGATCGTGGGCGTGATCAGGGATTTTTTTTGTTAGAAGCGAAGCGGTACAGGGGTTTGAAGTTTGTCTGGCAGAGTACCAGTCCGTCATAGCTAAACGCTAAGTGCACCAATAAGGATTTGTAGGCCAATGTAATCTGTTAGATTAACTTTAGTGCGCTCGATCGTACAGCTGTAACATGTCTATGTATGGTTGATGGGGTGTCCGTAGAAAAATTCTTGTTGGTGCCTTTATAAGTAGTAGAGATAGAGATGATCTGGATATTAAAAATTATTTTATATTTTGAAGACGATTCATGATGGATATCTGTGACATGATATGTGTCTTGCTTGTCCAGGTATGCGGATCGCCGGACCGTACATAGGTAACCTTTGGATTGTCCATCTCAAAAAAACCTTTTGATTGTTTTTTGTTTGAAAGAAGCATATATTAATATTAATATCATAAGACACCAATTACACCCAGCCTCTACAACAACGCATTATCTTAGCATTATAGATACACATAGCCAAAAGAAAAAGAATTACAGGAAAAAAATGAATTTCCGCTTTAGTAATCTATGCCCTACAACAACGACCAAACACCACCAAGGCTACACCAGAAATCCATCCTCTCAAAAGCGACCCCTCCAAGAAGGGAACAATGCACTAGCGCCATCATCGTCTTGATCATCGATCATAGGTTTTCACCCTGGAGAAAGTCCGCATTGACAAAATAATGCCTTCAACATGGTCATTGACAGACACAACCAATTAAGGCCAGACCTTGGATTTTGACCCTGCAGCTTGAACTCTGGAAATCTATTATACTGTCGCCCCTACTTTCCACCTAGAACACCAAGCCAAAACCTCATCGCAAACAGGATTCACACCACCATTACCATTCTTCAGACCCCTTGGCTTTCATGTCATTCTCCACGACTGACTTCACTATGTGACTAATGGCATGTCCTTGATGGCAACAGTCTGTAAAGCTTCACAACACTCTCTTCGAAATCAAACGGTCACATAAAATATGGTTGCACGCGACTGAGATCCATCCAATCTGGCGAACCCCGGCATGTCGTCCATTGGAGTTCACCAGCGGAATCTTCTGGAACACAACACTCCAACCAGATCGATGAAGTCATGGAGCAGGTAGATCTTCGTCCTGGTGCGAGAGGGATCCTAGGACCAACCCCCTTTATTCAAAGCCAGATCGGAAGCCCCCACACCGCCGGTCTTCACCGGTCACCAAGACCCACTGGAATAGAACAACAGATCCATGGTGATCCAGGCCGCCATGACCGCTAGCTCGACGAAGAGACAACTCCATGGGTGGATACTAGATGAATGAGCACCAACCCACAGCCCACTGTCCTAGATCGGATCAGATGGTCCGCTAGTCCGCCGCGCCGCCAACCGGATCTAAGCATGTCGCCGCTCGCCGCTCCACCCCAACCACCGCCCCTCCACCTCGCCAAGAGCGGCCATGGCACCAACTCTTACGCATGCCCCATCCAACACCGAGGAATCCCTTCCTTCCACCACGCTGGGGCCGGGAGGCCGGATCCCCGGCGCCACGCTCTTAGGCCAACGGGCCTCCAGGACGAGGAGGGAGGGGCAAGGAGGGGGGAAGTGGCGACGATGCTATGGATAGGCCCCCTCGGTCGCCAGGAGGAGGCGGCGCGAGGGGAGCGAGAAAGTCCGCGAGGCCCCTTTTTTATGGGCGTCACGTGTGACTATTATTCATTTATTATACGCAGGGCATGCAAATCAAGCACAATGTAATGAGAACTTCACATCTTTTCATTGTTCTTGAGCAAACCTCACCGATCTCCATTGTTCCACATTCCCCGGGAAGCTAATAATCAGAGCACTGGCAGTGGATCTGGCTCTGGTTGCTCCTTTCTTCTAGGAGGGAGAAAACGTTGTCTGTGTGTCTCCGCTGCACTTGCCCATGCCATGCGTGCGTGCCAATCTGGCCCCGATAATATAGTCAGGTTAGCTGATGTCATGCACAACTCACGACGAAACTCTCCATCGACTACGGTTTTTCTGGACTGCACTTGCTTAGTTGCTTGACGTGACTGACTCACTGGCTGGAGCCGAAAATTTACAGTGAAACCCAACCAAGCAGTCTGCTCAGTAAAGGTACAAAAATACTCAATTAACGAACAGCTCGGCTGGGCCTAGGATTAGATCCGTGCTTGTTGGACTCTTCCCAGGCCGTACGCTCACGATTAGCGTCCTGAGGCCCAGTTATTGGGCCGCATCACGCCCACGAACCGCTCGGGCTGATCGAGCGAGTCGCGCTTGCTCACAGTTTTCTTTTTTGACAGATCTTGCTCACAGTTTAACTCTACGTGATTGAATTGTCCCACCTCGGATTAGAAACTTAAGCAGAACCTGTTTAAATCAGCACTCATGGACATAGAGTCTTGCCGAGCCTAGTAGCGTGGGCTTGAACCCTAGCTTCGGGGGGCAGTAGTTCGATCGGTGCGAGGTTATTGCTGGGCTCCATAGCCTGTAACCCTAAAGGTCATTCATGATTGGGAGCGAGACCTGTAAACCCTTGAACTGCTTTTTTTAAATTATAAAATGATATACATGTCTTGCTAATAATATTCGTATTCCACATGTTCTTTTGTATTTGTTTCGCGGTCATATGTCTGTTTTTGATTTACTTCTGCTATTGATTTGTTTTGCTTTCTACACACATATCTTCTCTTTTTATATCATAATTATATTAGGACACATAAAGTTATGTAGCTTCATTCTTCGTCATCCGCTTTCGTACTTTCTTCTCATCGCCCCACCGTGCACCATCGGGCTGTCGCATATATGCCATCGCCGTTGGCAAATCTACGGAAAAGGCGAGTGTCTCGATTAGTCCTTTCAAGGGACACTGGTTGAACCCATGTCCAGGCAGTCGTCGAACACCCGTGAGGTCAGCCATACCTTCCATCTTCATCCTTCTCCCACTCTTATTCCTAGCTCATCCTAGACTGTACCTTCCATCTTCTCCTCTATCGCTTCTTTTTTCCACTAATGACCCTCACCATTTACAGCGATAATCCTACTCTACGGACAGACGGCTTACGGACTAAACTTACGGATAAACGTGGCATTGTGCTGTTGGATGGATGTGTCGCCGTGTTCCGAAAAATCCTCACCTGGATCCACAACAGCCTGCCAACTCGGTCCGTAAATCTTTTCCGTAAAAAATCTCTCCGTAAGTGTAGCATTACTCCCATTTACAGTGTTTGAACGGCCACACATTATGTAAAAACCGTGATCGTACCGTATATACATTTCTCATTTACTTTTAGCATCGTTCCTAAGGAGGTGTACAATAATTTTATAGAAGGCAAAAATTTTAAGTACAAGACGAACTACTACTCATTGCAACGAGCGCGGTACAGATTCCACTCCGGAGCTAGTCCGAAGAACGACTACAACACAAAAGATCTTGACCTAAACTAAGCAATAATGCCGCGTCTTGATAGGTGTTGGACACCTCCGAAGATCGAAACTTCATCCGAACTCTCCTTGCCAACACACCGTCATCAAGAAGAGCAATAACGGGACTTGGTGCGCCCGAGGAAAGCAACAACTGGGGCATGCCAACGATGGTGTGCATTGCGCCCTTGTAGCTCAACTGTGGATAGCAGCGAGCGCTGAAGGAGATTAACCTAGAACTGCGATGCCATGTCTCCAAATGTGATGCTCCCCGCTAGAGTATATAACGGCCACACTATATTTGCTAGTTTAAGTTTGTAATACTATCTCTATTACCCTTCTTGCCCTCCAAATCTTCTAGTACTATATAAATAGTCCAATGGTCTCAATTGTAATCAATAAATATCAATACAATCTATATTAATCAATCTTTCATGGTATCAGAGCATCTCGTTCCTCGACCTAGGGTTTAGCCACCACCGCTTCCGCCGCGCCGCCCCCGGAGAGATCATTCTCCACCGGAAGGCCGCGCGATACTAGATTAGATCATACTTCGCCAAAAAATTCTCGCCGACCACTTGACCGGCATTTCTTCTTTTTTCGCCGATCATAGATTGGATTGCTACGTTCACAGTCGTATGTCGTCACACGCCTCTACTTCAACCTCGACATCGACTCAACTCTGGAAAAATCATCGTCAATGATCGTGTCGAGGAGGCTCCGCGCGGCTCCCCAAGGGACGCCTTCACGCGCTGCGTCGGTTGCTCCGTCCTCACATGGTCATCACGCCGGTCCGTCTTCACCAACATCGACCGGGACGCATGTTCCCAAGTATGCGCCTCTTAGTCAACAAAGGGCTGCACATTTATCACCCGTGGTCATCATCACCGACAACCATCTACACCAACAACATTGTCGCATCGTTGCTGCCACCACCAATCGTGGTCAACGTCAACACCAACAAAAACTTCTCCTCCACTAGCGACGTTGCGCAACTACAAG
Source organism: Avena longiglumis (assembly GCA_030063025.1). Classification (NCBI taxonomy): domain Eukaryota; kingdom Viridiplantae; phylum Streptophyta; class Magnoliopsida; order Poales; family Poaceae; genus Avena; species Avena longiglumis. The sequence goes on along the minus strand of CP125974.1, from coordinate 517,568,626 downwards.
CAGAAAATACGGGTCTAATCCCGAAATCAACTACCACTATAATTCAATCGTCATCGAAAACTACCTCGTCGTCTTCGTCTACCACGACCTCGCCGCTAGAGTCGCAGTCTAAATTTTTATTTTTGCACTAACAAAAATTTCTACACCTAGATCTCCTTCTCCCCTACCTATTCCCATTAGTCTAGCCCCAAAATCTCCACTTCCAACTTCTCCACGCCTTTTTCTTCCCTCAGGACGCTGCCTTCGACTCAAACCCTAGATTGGTTTCGGCAGTCACAGTGACCACGCCATCTTCATCTTCCTCGACCATCGGTTCTGTTGGCATCCCTCCAGCGATGAAGCTCACCCGCGACAACTTTCTGTCTTGGCAGACTCAAGCGCTGCCTACCCTCCGTGGTGCCCGTGTCATGGCTTATCTTGAGGGCACTAACAAGGCTCCTCCCGAGACTCTCGACATTGAGGATGAGCACCAGAAGAAGATCACCATACCTAATCCTGCCTATGACCCGTGGATCACGCGTGATCAGCAGGTTGTCATCTTTCTTGTCAACTCTCTGTCTGAAGATATTCTTCCCCATGTTTTTGGTCTTCATCACGTCGTAGATGTGTGGGATGCTCTATTCTCCCTGTACTCATCACAGTTAAAATCAAAGGTCTCTAGTCTGCGTGGAGCCCTTACAAACACCAAGAAATTTGATCTCACCGCTCAGCAGTATATCACCAAGATGAAGGGGTTTGCTTCTGAGCTTGCTGCTGCCGGCAAGGCCGTGGATGATGATGAACTCAAGGACTACATCCTCAACGGGTTAGATGGCTCGTTCAACCATCTTGTTTCAGCCATCAATGTCGTTCCGTCGACGACTCTTCAGGACATGAGCTCACAACTCTTGGCTTGTGAAAACCGTGACAACATGCTCCTCTCTTCTGGACAGGCCCTTGGTTCCTTTACATCCTCGGTAAACGCTGCCTCTCGTCGCCCCTATGATGCACCTTCCCGTCCCCCACCACCACCTCCACCCATGCCATATACCTATTCTCCACCGCCCCCATCCTATAACCCTTATCAGCCCCCTTGCCAACCATATCAGCCCCCATACAATCCCTATCACCCTCCTGTCATGCCCTACCAACCCTCACTGTTACCTTTCCCAACCCCTCCACAACAATACATTCCATCCACCCAACACTTCTATCGCCCAACTCCATCTCCTCCAGCGCGCCCACCTCCTCAGCCCGCGCGCCAAGAGAACTCGCGCCCTAACAATCAGGGGCGCCGCAAAGGGGGGCACAAGGACCATGTCCATGCTGCCGCACCATGGCAGGAAGGCGTTATCTGTCAAATTTGCAAAAAGGAAGGACATGCGGCAGGGGATTGTTGGTGGCGGTTTGGTGATGATGATGATGATGATGACACTCCTAAGGACACTAAAGGTGCTTATGGAGTGGACTCCAATTGGGTGATTGATACAGGAGCTACCAACCACACCACAGGACAACTCAACAAGCTTCACATTCATGGAACCTATCATGGGCGTGATCAGGTTCACAATGCTAGTGGAAAAGGTATGGACATTGCTAACATTGGTCATTCAGTTTTGCACACCCCACAATGTTCCCTCAAACTTAAAAATATTCTTCATGTTCCTGATGCAACTATGAGCTTGCTTTCTGCACATAAAATTACCCTAGACAACAATGCCTATATTGAAATTCACCCTTTCTTTTTCTTGATTAAGGACAAGTCCACGCAGCAAATAATGTTTAGAGGTCCGTGTGAAGGTGGTCTCTATCCTCTTGTTCCAGTCTCCATGGGGTCATCCTCCAAGCATGCTCTTGTCACCATCAAGACTTCATCCTCTACATGGCATCGTCGTCTAGGGCATCTGTCATCCTTTATTGTTCATCAAGTTCTTAAGAAGAGAATTTTTCTTATACTCCAGAAATAAATTCTTACATATGTGATTCATGCCAACTAGCCAAGAGTCATCAGCTTCCCTATCCTGTTTCCACTAGTATTTCTAAAGTTCCTTAGGAACAAGTTTTCTCTGATGTATGGGATCCTGCTCCTCTCTCTGTAGGCAAACATGCATATTCTGTAAGCTTCATTGATGATTTTATCAAATATACTTGGATTTATTTGCTTAAGAAACGTTCTGATGTGTATCAATTTTTTCTTGATTTCCAACAATATGTTGAATGCCAGTTTGGTACTAAAATTCTCACCATGCAAACTGATTGGGGTGGTAGTATGAAAATTTGAATAAGTTTTTCCAACGTGTAGGCATTGTTCAGCATGTCTTCTGTCCTCATGCTCATCAACAAAACGGTTCTGCTGAACGCAAACACCATCATATTGTTAAAGTTGGGCTTGCTTTACTTGACAACTCTTCCATGCCACTCAAGTATCGGGATGATGTTTTTATTGCAGCTACGTTTCTTATAAATCTGTTGTCTACAAAGGTTCTTAATCTTGAGTCTCCTATGGAAAAACTTCTTCATGCAAAACCAAACTATGAGTCTCTTCGTGTTTTTGGCTGTGCATGTTGGCCTAACCTTCGTCCTTACAACAAACACAAGCTTTCCTTTCGCTCCAAACGATGTGTTTTCCTCGGTTATAGTTTTAGACATAAAGGAGTAAAATGTCTAGATGTTACTACTGGTCGTGTCTATGTATCCCATGATGTTGTGTTTGATGAAAACATCTTCCCTTTTTCTGAGTTACATCCTAATACTGGCCGTCGACTCCGTGAGGAAATTCTTCTCCTTCCAACTAACACATCCACCTCGGTATCACAAGATGGGGGTGTGCAAACTAACGATCAATACTTGCCAATTGTTCCTATTGTTTTTACTCTACAGGTTCCTCCTGCCGTAGCACCAACCTTGTCTCCAAATTCGGGACAAAATTCTGAGGAAAATAGTGCTTTTAGCACATCAAATGATGACTCACAAGAAGACACAGCAACATGGGCCGACCGGAGCGATCCTGAGGATGATCTGCGGCAAGAATCTCCCTCGGATCGCCCGCCTGACAGCTCCACTCCGTTGTCGCCTGACACCCGTACGTGCGACTCCGCGCGTGACTCCACGCCTGACACGACACTGCAGAGACCGTCTGGCTCCCCCCGCTCTCCCCTGGTGCACGGGCCAACGAATTTTCCCTGGACACGTCGACGCGGGATGATTCTACCCGACCGAGCCGGGCCCGCTCACATCCTACGCGCCAACAACATGTGCCCACGTTGCCCGGGTCGCCCGGCTCTGCTTCGCTGCTTCCTTTCTTTGACAGCGCTGCAGACAGCGACAACACTGCGGACAGTGACGCAGACATCGTCAGGAGCAGCGCGCTGGACAGTGACATGAGCAATAATGGCGCCAATAATGATGGGTATTCTCCCGCTCTTATGCCGGTGCAAGTGCCCGGATCTTCTGCGCCGCCTGTTTCTATGCAGCCCCCCTGCCACTGGTGTTCAGGCACGTCTGCAAAAAGGTATTAGACAACCAAAAAATATACTGATGGTACTATCAGGTATGCTATGTTGATGACTACAGGAGAACCACAAAATTTAAAAGATGCTCTGTCTGATAACAATTGGAAGCAGGCCATGCAGGAGGAATATGATGCTCTTATTTCAAATCATACTTGGCATCTTGTACCACCAAGCTCCAAGAAAAATGTGATTGACTGTAAGTGGGTGTACCTTTTTAAAAGACATGCTGATGGCAGTATTGATAGGTATAAAGCAAGACTAGTTGCAAAAGGTTTTAAACAACGTTATGGTATTGACTATGAAGACATGTTTAGTCCTGTTGTCAAAGTTGCAACTATTAGGCTTGTTCTCTCTGTAGCACTACAAAAGGATGGTCTTTAAGGCAGCTAGATGTAAAGAACGCGTTCTTACATGGTGTTCTGTAAGAGGAGGTTTATATGAAATAACCACCAGGGTTCCAGTCTTCCGCTACTCCAAACTACATATGTAAACTTGACAAGGCTCTATATGGCTTGAAACAGGCACCAAGAGCATGTTACTCTCGTATTAGTTCCAAGCTTCGCATTATGGGTTTTACACCATCCAAGGCTGATACATCCTTGTTTCTGTTCAGAAAGGAAGGTATTACTATGTTTCTTATCATATATGTTGATGACATTATTGTGGCCAGCTCCTCTGATTCTTCTATATCAGATTTACTCTGCACTCTTAGTACAGATTTTGCCCTCAAAGATCTTGGAGACTTAAATTATATTTTGGGTCTTGAGGTTCATAAGCACTCTAATGGAATCTTGTTGAATCAGGAAAAATATGCTAATGACATAATTCAGCGTGTAGGTATGACAAGTTGTTCACCGTGTCCTACACCTCTTGCAGTAAATGACAATTTGTCTTTAACTGAGGGTACTCTTCTTGGTTCTGAGGATAGCACTCAGTACAGAAGTGTTGTTGGAGCTCTTCAGTATCTTACTTTGATAAGGCCAGACTTATGTTTCTCTGTCAATAAAGTTTGTTAATATCTTCATGCTCCTACTACTGCTCACTGGACTGCTGTAAAAAGGATCTTGAGGTACATAAATGACACTAAACAGATTGGAATTACTTTTCAGCCGTCCAACTCCACTCTTCTCAGTGCATACGCTGATGCTGATTGGGCAGGTGATCTTGATGACAGACGCTCTACAGGTGGTTTTGCTATATTTTTTTGGTCCTAATCTTATTTCTTGGAGTGCTAGGAAACAGGCAACCGTATCTCGCTCCAGTACAGAGGCTGAATACAAAGCTATTGCTAATGCTCCAACTGAACTAATCTGGGTTGAGGCTCTTGCTCGTGAGCTTGGTGTCTCACTAACAGAAAAACCGTGTCTATGGTGTGATAATCTTGGTGCCACTTTCTTGTATGCTAATCCAGTTTTTCATGCTAGGACCAAGCATATTGAGATTGATTTCTTCTTTGTTCGAGAAAGAGTTGCTTCTCGGCAACTTGATGTCAGGTATATTTCTAGCAAGGATCAGATTGCAGATGGGTTCACCAAGACTTTATGTAATAACAAACTAGATGAGTTTAAACGTAATCTCAACCTCTTCCAGGTTTCCATTAAAGGGGAGTATTAGATGTAACGTTTTATGTATACATACGGGTCGTGTATGGAGTAGTACTCCAACACGATACCGTCTAGGACTCTTGTATTTGCCACGATCGGTTGTTTCCGATCTATTTAACATGCAACCGAACCCAGGAAGAGGGTATCGTTCCCATCATCAAATTAAACATGGACAACTTCTACGCAACGACCGTTTAAGGAGACACTCTCTGTTTCTTCAAATCCGTCTCTGGCTCGCATGGTTCGTGATGGTCTCTGTCTTCGCACGTCCGTATTGGCAACATCGACGCATGCCTTCGTCTCCAGCATACTCCCTAGTTTAACAAACTCGGCAAGGCATGTCGTCTACCTCGACTACTCCGACTCCAGCTACGTCTACATCAATTGCTACGGCGACTTCCCAGGCTCAATGACGACATCGACCATAACACCATGACAACATCAACCTCATCAATTTCATCAACGACGACTACATCACCAAAGGAACCATTGACCATGACTACAATACCCCACTTTCGGCTACATTGACATCGACATCCATCGGCTCCCTCTCTAGTTCGTGCTTTTGGATCGCGACACTCCTGTTGTTCGCGTCACTACCGATCCGACCGCGGGGAGTGTTAGAGTATATCACAGCTGCACTATATTTGGTAATTTAAGTTTATAATTAAATTATATTCTATTAGTCTTCTTGTCCTTCAAGTCTTCTAGTATTATATAAACGGTCTAATAGCTCTCAACGTAATCAATCAATATCAATACAACCTATATTCTGTATTCTTTCACTTCCAACGGAGTGATGACGCCGAGGACACCGCCATCGCATTGGCCAGTGGATACGTTTCAGCGACCGTGAGCACTCGAACCCAACGCACAAGTTTCAGTTCTGTTGATGCCCTGTATGTTAGTGTTAGTCTGTTGTACTCTAGTTGTATACGTATCGTATGCGTGTTGTATACAGTTTCCATGTATATGCCCATTGTTCTCCAAGGCACCCGTAACCATGGTATGTTTTTTTCTTCGCGGGTAACCATGGTATCTTTGATGATGCAGTCATATATGTTTGTAATTTTCTGTTTATTCGATCGAATGTACTCCCTAAATATAAGATGTTTTAGTTTTGTGAAGGAAATGTATCTAGACTTGTTTTAGTATATAGATTCACTCAATTTTAGAATGAATCTATATACTAAAAGAAGTCTAGATTCATTTTATTCACAAACCTAAAACATCTTATAATTTGAAATAGAGGGAGTACTAATCTACTCGTTTTCTAATATCAATATCTGGGATACCTTCGACATAGATAGTACTCCCTTCGTCCCAAAGTAGATGTCTCAAATTTGTCAAAATTTAAGGATGGTGCTATGCGTCCCCCGGACGATGGGGAGCTCCCATCGTCCTACTTCCCGTGCTGACACGTGTCCATTTGCTGCAAAACATCTCGCGTTTGCTACATATGTTCCCGCTTTTGCTTTTGAAGCAAAAAAAAAAAACGGTTCGTTTCAGGAATAGAACGTCTCGCCGGAGACCTTGCCGGAAACCTCGCCGGAGACCATGCAGCAAAAAAATTGTGCTAATGCAGCAAAACCGACTTCGCCGGAGCCATCGTCGAAAAAAACTCGCCGCTGACTATCGCTGGGGACCTTGTAGCAAAAAGTTGACACTGTTGTAGCAAAACCACAAGACGGTTGTAGCAACAAATTTATTCTAATGTAGCAAAAATCCTACTTCGCCGGAGACATCGACGGAGAATTTAGCCGAAAAACCTCGTCGAAGAACTTGTAGCAATTTTTTTATGGTACTGTAGCAAAACAAAAAAACAGAGATATCAAAAAAAAAATCAATGTAGCAAAACCATTTTTGATATATAGCAAATTCCCATCCCAGCAATTCTCTAAAATGAAAAAATCCAGAGTAGCAAAATTCAAGGACCTTAATAGCAACAACCAAAGCCTTCGGTAGCAAATCGTCTCATTGTCGGCAGCAAAAATCCGTCACAGTAGGTAGCGTGCATAGGAGTGTCTTCGCCGGAGGTGTGAGAGAGGGAGCAGCTGGACGGCTTCCGGCGAGGCCCCTGTGAGAGGACAGCCTCGTCGTCCTGGCAGCAGAAGTGGGGCGAGGCCATGGCGGCCCAGATGGAGACGCACCTCCATGGCGTGTTCGGCGCGTGGCTTCGTAGCGAGATGGCGTAGACGGTTGAGAACATCAATGGAGGGCGCGGGCGGAGGCGCGCATCGGCGGAGGCACGCGGCGGTGCCGTCCACAACCACCACGCGAGCGCGACGGAGGAGGCATGCCGGCTTCCGACGAGCTGCAGCCGTCCACAACCACCATGCGACGGAGGAGGCGCGCGGCGGTGCCATCCACAACCACCACGCGAGCGCGACGGAGGAGGCATGCCGGCTTCCGGCGAGCTGCAGCCGCGGCGAGCATCATGGCGTGAGCTCTTGGCTGAATCTCCATGGCATGAGCTCCTCCCGTGAAAACGAAAGAGGAACAGTAAAGGAAAGAAGAAGATAAGAAGGCGTGAGGGGCCGTGGACCCGTGATGGACGCATACGTACGCGGTTACCGGATGGGCGCGATGGACCCGGACCCGGACGATATCGTCCGGGGGAAGGGAATCATTTTTCAAATTTAAATGAATCTAGACACTATTTAGTATATAGATTCATTTAAAATTTAAAAAACTTAAGACATCTATTTTTGGACGGAGGAAGTAATTTTTTTTGCTAGCAAACAAGAAAACTAACCATTATTATCTAAAGCTAACGAGTCTCGCCACATTATTGGACGACCACCGCGCTGTCAGAGCGATGAGAATGGGCTCCTCACGGAGGCAATGATGCAATGATCATCGATCCATGGCGCACCGAGTGTGCGCCCCTGGCCCCATTAAGCAAAGCAGGAGTGCCGCGTTCACTCCTGGATGCGGCAAAGGGATCGGTCGTCCAGCAGGAAAAGGGGGCGTGCACCGGCAGGCGGCAGCAGGGCACTAACGAACACGGAACACCGACTGTCACCGAAATGGCAAAGTACAGCACTTACCTTGGTTCCCTAATTAAACAACCTTCGAGTAGCTGCCCGGCCTCTCGCCTCACATACACCGTTTTTTGTTTGTCTCAAGCTACGAGATATGATTGTAGTCTAAGTCTCCACTGATCACTAGGACAAAGGTACTCCACTCCACTCATCACTTGGTATACAATCGGGTGAGGTAATCTAATAAGCTACTCCCTCCGTTTTATAATACAAGATGTTTTAATCTTTTTTAAAACACATATGTCTAGACATCTTTTAGTGTGTAAATCCACTTATTTTGTTCTAAACGATAGTACATTTTAGAGAATTGCTAAAATATTTTATATTTTAGAAGGCGGATGGAGTATACAATGTGAGTCGGCGGCGGAGAGTAGTGCGTCCTACAATTGATTGCCCATCAACCTATTTGCTCGGCCCACAAAAGGAAGATTTCCACTCTGGATGAACTAATGGCGGCACAAGTGCTCGATCGGTTTAATTATCTACCAGGCGGTTGAGTGAACCAGATAATCGTGAAGAGAGTGAAGGTGGAGGTCGTGGTAATTGTTAAAATATATACATACACTACTCAGGTTTTCTCCAACAGTTTGGATTTTTGGGTGAATAAACTGGCCTATCAATTCAATATGGTATTAGACCATGCATTATGTCTGTTCGGTTCAAATTAAAACATGTCAGTATTATGGATAGTATTATGGATCGCTCTTGATTTCATGCTATGTGTGCATCGCTTTGTGACACATGCATGCAGTCCTATTCTCTGCTATCTCTTTCTTCTTTTTAGTCTACTAGGAAACGTGTCCGTGCGTTGCAACGGGAAAAAAATTTATTGTGTCACGAACACATAAATTTCCTCACCGCCCTCTGCCAAGCCCTTCACCACAATCAAGGTCGATGAATAGACGAAGTAGAGAAGGGCGGATAAATTATTCCAGAGGAACCGGTATGCGGATTAACCTAACTAACCCAAATTCAAGATAATTTGGATTGTCAAGATACTTAATATAATTATCTCCACATATGAATTGCTAGTGATCGTTCCAACTAATCACCAGGCACAACCAAATCACCAACACAACTGAATAGACTTTCTCGTGAGGTAAACGGTAATATATGTCTATCTGAATGCACTATCGAAATTAATAGAAATACAATTTTGACAACTTGTTATGTTCATAAACAACAACACCGCAGGAACATCAAATAAGTTAAACAGGATTACAACAAAATTGAACCGGTTAAGTATTTGCGGTTTTATAATTGCACCGACTTTCTCTAGAGTGGTCATCATCCCTCTCCGACCTCTTGACGCGGGTAAATGAATTGGCTAAATTCCTTTTTGCCCCAACACCATGTCACATCTTCTCATCGATATTACAAGAAGCAAACTGTGTACGTCACGAACTTCCGACAGTTCTCCTGAGCAAGAAATGAGTAAGAATTGAGAATGGAAATGATTCAAGTTCATATATGTTGCTGAAACTACTGGACATGTATACTTCTAATCATATTAGAGATCATTGTCACAAGAAATTCATATTCAATCACTACAAGAATAACCTGAAACTATGGGAACTCAATAAATGTAGTAGTTCTAATGGTAATCCCGTCCCAGTTAACTGGGTCAATTACTCAATTTCAATTAGGGGGTTTGGCATGTAGCGAGGGGCTGGGTGACCTTGAGGGCTTGAGACATGTAGCATGGTACCTTTTTCGTCCTTGGGGCTCTGGGAGGACGCCGACATAAGCTTGGGGAGGACGCAAGCAGCAGGAATCCAGGAGGGCGACAACACCACGATGTGACCCTACCCCTAAGCACGTGCTTACTACTGTCATGGCGCACCGGCCACCAAGCAGATCCTGAATCCTTGACGGTGAAGAGATTCGTCGGGAAGCACCAAATCGTAACGTACCTCAGATGTGAGGTCACGACCTCCTCATGAGCCTCCATCAAAGTACCAAACCCCTGCATAACCATGCATGTAAAAAATCCTGAGAGAAAACACGGAGAAGAAAGGTGTCGCGGCAATATAGCAAGTACTCCCTCCGTTTCAAAATATAAGATGTTTTAGCTTTGTGAAGCAAATTTATCTAGACTTGTTTTAGTATGTAGGTTCACTCAACTTGGAGGTATCTACACACTAAAAGAAGTCTAGATTCATTTTCTTCACAAATCTAAGACATCTTATATTTTGAAACGGAGGGAGTACTACAATAAATCGTGCCCTTTATCGATTCTCCTCAGCTGCGCCACATACTTCGAGATCTTCTTGACGGCTTCAACCTTTGATAGAATTGCGCGGAATTTTTCGGTCAACAAATCTCAAATCAAGGGTATGGTTCCCATACAACAGATCTATATATGTATTGGGATGGTTTTTACCTTCTCTTGAAGGAATTGAGTATCAACAAAGTCGCTCATTTGAGGATCATTCCACCATGTTGCTACCACAACATTGGATATCATAAGCGTTTAAAAGCTAGAATTTGTATTCCCTGCCACCTTAAATATGGGTTATTCTGTAAAGAATGGACGAATGGAGTTTTACATCAGACTAACCATTAGTCTTCATTCAATCTTAATATAAATATTTCTATGTAGAACATAGTGTTCACTTAATACAAACTTCCATGGTCTTTTAGCAATGAAGTGATCACAACTGAGGCCCTAGCTGCAAGAACTTTTGATACTAATAATTTTAGATTTACTTTTCTGCCAATCATTGATGTAAACCAGATATAAGAATTTAAAAACATTGTGAACAAAACTTAACATACTATATGATCACTGCAAAATAAGATTTGAATCACCTGAAAGAGTTCTTAAGGGTCCTCGATTAAAAATGTTATGACAGCATTCTCACCACCAGGGCAAGCCATCTCTTTAGCACATCCAGTAGAAGAAGTTTTGGGATCAAGACCAGTTTCCTTCTTTCTCTCAAAGAAAGGTGGATTTCTTATATAGTAGCCAAAGCTGTCATTATCCTTCACAAACCCACAAGAGTAAGTGGTATTCATCTTCCCAAAAAAATTACAGGCTCTGAAGAGTTCCCCTTGACTCTTACCTCAACAATATTTGAGAATTGGAAGAACATGGTACTTCATTTGCATTTACAAGCAACATCAGTTGCATCTACAAGAAAAAAAATATTCAAAATGAGCATAGATCCTTCAAATTTTGGCTAAGTAGGTTGCTAAGAGATCCCTAGATTATGCTTCAAAAAGCTTCCAAGTACGCAGGATAAAGATGTACCAGATCCAACAAAGCTCCAATCCAGTAATGATGCTCCACGGAGAGGGTAGATGCATTGACACATTTTCCTATATCAAACCCCTCACAGAGGGCAAATCTATCAATCTGGAATCTAGCTAGCAATGGGTGGCGATATATATATCATGCTCACATATTAAAATACCGTAGCATGAAAATTAAAAAATACATATAAGTTCCTAAAAAATAGAACGTCTGATGTACATAGTATGCACTGCATACAACTTCAATGGTTTTAAAAAATCATGTAACTCAAACCGTGAAAGGTACCAGTTATGCTAGAAAAGGATTCGATTTGAACTTTGGTTCTACAATTTCATACATCAACAAAATATCAATAAAAAAAGATAAGTTGATCAATTTGGCACAACATAGATGACAATACAATTAGCATACAGTTTGAGATATCTAAATGATCACGCAACCGCTTTATAGGAGGAGACCAAAGTGAAGAGCAACGACATCGAGTTATGGCATGCACTATGTAAGACGGGCATTATTCGTCACATACATTACTTTCACAGAATTTCTTACTGACATTTCTTAGGAAGTTGAACAACTATCCAATAAGCACCATTTATTTCCTGTCAAGATCCCTTTCAGCAGAGTTTTGCTCTATAAAAAAGATTTCATTGTTTGTTTAGAATGATGAAAGTACGGTAGCAAGATAAATCAAATGGCCCCTTGTAGATTAAAAACGGTGGTGGACAACACTAACATGCAGACAAAACTGCCAACCTGTCAAACTCTCAAGACATTCAGAAACTTCATAAAACGAGTTTCAGAAAACAATTCATAAAACTTGGTATCTGAAACTGAGACGGAACATGAGGTTGTTGCTCCAATTATATTAATTCGGAAATGTCATGGCAAGTAATTCTCCCGCCGCACAACATGAAAGAGACGAACAGGTCAGCTCGTGCCATGTAAGTGAACAGAAATAAAGACAGGAACAACAAAAAACACCCTAGGTTCAGGGAGAGGGTTGGGACGTACGAGTTGATGCCATGGTAGTGGACGAGAAGGACGAGTGTGAGCTCCCGCATGTCTGCGCAGTCAGTGTAGTCGAAGACCTGCAACCTCAACTGGAAATGACAGGGGAAAGGGGCAGAGAAACGCCATCGTCGGTATGTCTGGTGCTGCGGCCTCGGAGTCGTCTCGCCATTGCCGCTTTATCCCGCCACCCATCTGTGTTACTGCGACAACGGGGACCTGGAAACTGGGTTTGAGCGGCGAGGGGGTAGGAGATGAGGACAGGAATACGATCTCTCCTTTCCCAGGTTTGAACGTAGCAGCATCAATCAGATCGAGGCGTGCTGGATCTGGAGGATCCGGAGGATCTGGATCATGAGGCATGGAAGGAGAGGTGCGTCCATCGAGGGGAAGGTTCGAGAGGGGATTGGGGCCAGAGTAAGGGGAGCGAAGGACGGGCAGAACGGGATGGGGTGCGCGATGAAGGGACGAAGCGGAACGCGACCCTGGCAGAACACGGAACACTTGATCTTTTTAAGTAGTATATAGAGATGGCATGTGGGCCAAGCCACCTTATTCTATGCATGCATGCCTACTTTACTAGAAAAAAAGCGAACCAACATTTTGAATCGCTTCTTGTGTCAGACCTTATGAATCGACTCATTGAAATGTATGAAACCGGTTCAATGGAAGGAGAGTAAAGGTTAGGAACCGCTTTTGGTTCACATAGTACATGGCCTTAGAGTCTTAAATCTTAAGTTCAAGATCTAGATAACGCACTATATATATTAATCTAAAAAAAATAGTTGCGGTCTTTTATCGATCCCACGTATAAGGTCTTTGTATGACTACGATGTACCCGTATGTCCCGCCTTAATGTGAGGGGACGTGTTGAAATATATACATTGCCAAGCCTTTCTCTAACGGTTTAGACTTTTGGATGAATTGACCAGCCGACCTATCAATTCAATAGTGATGCATGGGTGGTGGAAGCATGGTGCTTCAGTTTCTTGTGTTCCTACTGGTCTTAGTGGTATGCTTACAGTTGCATGGAGATCCTGGTGATCATTGGTGGGACTGCATAGATGTGATATGATATCCGGAGTTAGGTGCTAATTTTACAACTCCTTCACTACATCCTACATCCAAAACTGTAAGTTTCGGTTTGTTGTTCAGTGGCAGTGGGGTTTGCTCTGGCGAGCATCATATACAACTACTTGAGATGTTCTGCGGGGTCTCTAATTTCCCTTTCTCCTCCTCTCTCTCTCCCTTTCTTTTGAGAGTCTCTTTGCCACCCTGGCTCCTCTCCCTCTTTCCTTTGGCGGCCTCGCCAACCAGAGTGGATGGGGGAGGGGAGGTCGGCCCCTCTCTTTAGATAAGAGTAGGTGTAGTTGTAGTTTTTGCTAGTGGAGTATAATGGGATACCGATGCACACTCGAGTTGCCTCTGGTGGTTGGCGGAGGATGATCTACTCTTCATGATGCTCTGGTGGTCGGAGAAGAAGATGGGGGAGGGTATTGCTGCCTACCCTTTTGAATAAGCTTGAAGGGAATCCTCTAGTTATGGATATTTCGTGTTTTTTCTTGTAATGGAGCGACGGAGCTGGTCATCTTTCCCTGGAAGAACTCGATGGCGGGGCGGGAGGGAGCTGTACTAGTGCTGTTTGTTGTTGGTTCTAGCCAACGATGGGGATGGTTTGAGCAGTGCCATGGAGACAACTACACGTCGGACGACTTTGTCAACGTTATTGATGACTGCAAGTGCACAGATCAATTGTAACTAGTTTTGAAGTAAAAGTATCGAAACCACAGAGAGCTATTTGTAAAGGTCTTTATGTTGGAGATATGCCCAAGGGGCAATAATAAAGTGGTTATTATTATATTTTTGTGTTTATGATAAATGTTTACATCCCATGCTATAATTGTATTAACCGGAAACATTAATACCTGTGTGTTTTGTAAACATAAAAGAGTCCCTAGTAAGTCTCTTGTTAAACTAGCTTGTTGATTAATAGATGATCATGGTTTCTTGATTATGGACATTGGATGTTATTAATAACAATATCATGTCATTAGGAGAATTATGTGATGGACGCACTCCTGTAGATAGCATAGCATAAGATTAAATCATTTAGAGTTTGTTTGCTACAAGCTTTCAAATACATAGTAATCTAATCCTCCGACCATGAGATCATGTTAATAACCATCACCGGATGGATGCTTTGATGACATCAAACACCACTTCTATAACTGGGTGGTTATAAAGGTGGCATTAGGTATTCTAAAAGTATGTGTTGAAGCACATGGATCAAGATTGGGATTTGTCCATCCATATGACGGATAGATATACTCTGGGACCTCTAGATGGAATGTCATCCAATTGGCTTGCAAGCATATGACTAGGTCACAAGGGATGTCATATCACAGAACGAGTAAAGAGTACTTATCGGTAACGAGGTTGAACTAGGTATAGAGATACCGACGATCAAACCTCGGATAAGTAAAGTATCGTATGTAAATGGTTCATTCGATCACGAAGTCATCGTAGAAATATGTGGGATACATTATGGATTTCTGGGGTTAGGAAATATTTTTGATGTTTTGACCGGAGGCTTCTAGAATGTTCTGGAAGGTCCACCACCCGGGAGGGGGCATTTGGAATGCACCATGCCCCGAGGGGCTGGCCGCACCAAACCCTAGGCCAACTCGGCCAAGCACTAGAAAGGTAGGGTCAGACCCTAGTTTGAAAGTCAAATCCTAGTCGGGAAGTAAAGGGAAAACTTGAAAGGCGAGTTTACAAATCCCCTTTTCCTAGTCGAGTTGGGGAAGGAGTCTCCCCTTCCTAGCCGAGTTAGGGAGAAACTCGGCTAGGGAAAGGGGGCCTTGGCCGCCGCCCCCTCTCCCATATAAGTAGGGGTAGAGCGCCCCCCTTGGCACCTTGTCCCTAGCCCCTAGAACCCTAGCCGCCAAAGCCCTCTCTCCTCCACCGCACTGCTCCGGCTTAGGCGAAGCCCTACATAAATATCTCCTCCTCCACCACCACCACACCATCGTGCTGTTGGGATTCCGAGGAGATCTAAAACCTCCGCTGCGCTGCTGGAACAAGAGAGAGGAAGGTATTCATCGACTACCGTACGTGTGACCGACTGCGAAAGCGCTACCGGAGCGTGGCACCGGAAGGATCGTCTACACGATTTTGAGATCGGCAAGTGATCGAACATATCAACCACGAGAATCTGATCTCGTTAAACGCTTTGGATCTACGAGGGTTAGTTCTCTACAATCTCGTTGCACCAATCTCGTATATTAGATCTTGGCATTGCCATAGATTAGATCTTTGTTTTATGTGTTCATGCGATAGAATTTTTTTGTTTTCCATGCTACGAACCCTACAGTGGTATCAGAGTCGACTCTATGCATATACCTGTTGCATGAGTAGAACACAATGGTTTTATGGACGTTGATGCTTCTGTTGTCGCTTGCTTTTTGTGTACTTTGCATCTTGCGGGATGGTGGGATGAAGTAGCCCGGGCTAACCTTACATGTTGTCGCACATGAGACTTGCTCCACACTTAACGTGCAACTTGCATTGCACAAGTGGCTTTGCGGGTTTCTATCTCTCCCATCATAGTTAAGATTCTATTTACAATGGGAACTTGAAAATACTTGTATCAGTGTTGTGGTTCTTATTTGTAGGTAAGAACGGTTCTTATTCGAAAGCCCCAAGCCACGTAAAGCATGCAAAGAAATTTAGAGGCATCTAACTTGTTTTTGCAGGGCATGTGATATGATGTGATGTGATATGGCCATGATCTGATTGTGATTATATTTGATGTATGCAATGATCCTTATTGTAAGTTGGCAATTGACAGGAGCCTTATGGTTGTTTTTAAAATCGTTAAGACCCGCGTGTCTATTCATCATGTAATCGCTTTATTCCAAGTAGTTGTAATAGTTGCTATTAGTGAAGGATAACCGTAAAGCGGCGCCATTGACCTCGATGCCACGCTAGTGATGATGGAGATCATGTCCGTGCTCTGGAGATGGAGATCAGAGACACAAGAAGAAAGTTCATATCATATCACATATTATGAATTGCATGTGATGTTAATACTTTTTTTGCATCTTGTATTGCTTAGATCACGACGGTAGCATTATAAGATGATCCCTATCACTAAATATCAAGTATAAAGTGTTTGTCCTTAGTAGGCACAGTTGCTAAGACTCGTCGTTTCGAAGCATCACGTGATGATCGTGTGTGATAGATTCTACGTGTGCATACAACAGGTGCAAGCCAGATTTGCACATGTGGATACTAAGGTTAATCTTGACGAGCCTAGCATGTACAGACATGGTCTCGGAACACAGAATACCGAAAGGTAAAGCATGAGTCATATGGATGATATGATGAACATGTTGATTGTTCTCCTTTGAACCTACATCATATCTCATGATGATCAGACTTGGTGTAGTGGATTTGGTTCATGTAATCACTAAAACGACTCATGGGATGTTGTTTTGAGTGGGAGTTTAATAGTAATATGATTAAAGTTGAACACAATTTATCATAAATTAAATCGAAGTCAATTTGCATAATTATTGTAGTCATTGGCACCCGTTGACCACCTTACGCTTAGTTATAATTGGGATAATAGAACTATAGAATTCTGAAAAGTTACTTTATGAACTAGTATCATATTGTTTTGAGTGTCAATCTAAAGTTTAAAAGTCATATTGCAAACTTTCAGCAAACTCCATTTACTCCATGAAGTTTAATAATTAGTATTAAATCAAGAGTAATAATTCGAGTGTTACTATCTAAAGTATCATGTTTGCCTCCATGATTCTTGATATTCAAAAGTTTGTTTTAATACCAAGGTTATCTAGGAGCTGAAAGAATTGTTTCAGAAACCATCATGTGTGGAAGATATTGTGATATCCAAAACAATGTTTTGGTTGCAACATGATAGAGTATAATTTGGCAAAATTTATGTTCTCATATTGATAAGAATTCGCGAAGGTTGGAGATGCTAGACATCCTAATCCTCCAAAAGTTTTTGAAAAGCAACTTTATACTCGCGATTCACCTTTATAAGATATAGTAGCTATATCATGAAAGTTCTCATGATAAGGATGAATATAATATGTAGGTAAAATGTTTACTACACTGAAAGATTACTAAAGAATGGATTTAGAAAGAACGCCAAATTTTATGATGGTGATCTACTTCAAAGTGCAAGTCCAAAGGTATTAGTATTTGACTATACACACTTTGGACTATGTGTCATGTGTGTGACGCCACCGTTGATGTTGATAGATTCTTTTTAAAAGGAAAGGAAATGCTGAAAGATAATCTTTGAAATATTTGCTAGAAAGATAAAAGGTTGGAAATGTCCACCTTAGGTATATAGAATATATACATGTTATGATTGTATTCTTTGCTTGTTAAACAATATGGTTCTTGGGTATTGGATACCGAATTGGTTGGTGTGAAATGTCATACAGGAGAGCATAATTCATGAACTGCAATGGCCTAAGTAACCAGCAAGAGAATATGTGATGATGTTCATCGAAAAAAACAAGGTGTTGTTGTGTTTCTCGTTGACATCAAAGCTTACCTTTAAGATTTGTTTCAATAATTGTTATTTTGATCATTTATTATGAGAACAAAAGGTTGTTCAAATAATTATTGTATTTCATAGAATATGGATGATTTACAAGTCTGGTTGGAGAAATCACGTCCATAAAGCTAATGCTAAAAATGTCGAAAGACAAATGATTAAAAGATCATTTAAGAAGTGATATCGTTGTTTAAATTATATTAGAAAGAAAACATTAAGAAAATTCATGCTGATGGAATTTTGGAGTCTTTTGATTTTGATCAAATGATGCTAATGAGACTTTTCTAGAGATAATTGAAACTCCGTTCATAGGCCAAAAGGAACGAATGACTAACTTATTGGAATTTGTACATATTGATGTGTGTAGTCCATTATGTGTAGTCGCGAGCGATGGATTTCAACTTCATATGCTTTCTCCGAAAATTTGAGTGAATATATGTGCATATTTACTTAATGAGGAAGACGTGTGAAATATTTGAAAATATTTATATACTTTCAAGATGAAGTGGCAAATCATTGTGACAAGAAAATAAAGAATTTATGATTGAATCATAAAGGAATATATTTGAGTTACAAGTTTAGCATAACACCTAAGATTTGAGGAATCGTTACATGGATTTGCATTTCCAGAAACACCATAGGAGGATGGAGTGTTCAAGATATATTATGAAACCTTGTTTGACATGGTGAGATCAAAGGTGCCAGTTATAAAACTGTCATTGTATTTTAAAGATTAAAGCTTTAGTGACTACCGCTTTTACACTGAAAAGAGCTCCATCGTGATCTGTTGAAATGACACCATATACGTCATGGTTTGGGATAAAACCCAAGTTGCCCTTTCTTAAATTTTGGTATGCTAGGCATAAGTAAAATGTTTACAACCAAAATCGAATGAGCATGTTTGTATATTATTTCAAATAAACATTGGATATTCCTCCATAACACCAAAGACAAAAATGTTTTTCGCTTAGAAGATCAAGTTTCTTTAGAAGAATTTTTTGTAAAAAGTTAAGTGAGAGGACAATAGAACTTTGATAAAGTTATTGAACCTTAGCTATATGTGTGCGGAGTTGCACATCGCCAGAAAGTGTCCCGGAGGCAACAAGAATGCTCATGGATCACGTGCCTCAAAAGGTTGTGGTCACGGAGGTCTAAGTACCTATTGAACCAAGTAGGTCGGGTAAACAATCAAATATTAAGATTTGAGAGTAAATCATTATTGTTTGACAATGATGAAACGACTA
Organism: Avena longiglumis; assembly: GCA_030063025.1. NCBI lineage: Eukaryota > Viridiplantae > Streptophyta > Magnoliopsida > Poales > Poaceae > Avena > Avena longiglumis. The sequence goes on along the minus strand of CP125974.1, from coordinate 517,549,380 downwards.
TATGAAAAGAAGCGGTGATGGGCCCTGACTCCTTCAAATGGCTTGAAGCCATAGAATCCGTGATAGTTCATACACGAGAGATCAAGTTTTTGAACTTAGAAGACCCTCTGTAAAGGTGTAAAACCTTTCAGTTTTATTTGGATCTATAAAGAAATAGACATGGATGTTTCACATCTATAAAATAGTCGACATGTCGGGAAATAGTTTACGACAATGATCAAGTAGTTGATCATGACAAGATTTGATCTTTCATAGCGATATTTAGTCTAGATGGATTAATATAGCAACCACTACATATAATTTGATATATGGTAGTTGAACAAACAAAACAAGTTCTTCTAATAGAATGGTTACCTAGGATGTGTACATGACATAATCCAAAGAGTTTTGTTAATTCAAAGGATGCTAATAGGGCATGCAAGTTTCAATGGTTGAAGTAAGCGTCGCGGAGTTGGAATCTTCACTGCGATGAAACTATTAAAAAGTTTAATTTCATCGGAGACGATGAAGATGCTTGAATTTTCAAAAAATTAAGTGGAAGCACTAAGACATATTTCTAATACATTATGTGAAATACATATTATTGATTGAAATGATGTATCTTTTATTGACATAGGTTTAAAATTTCATTTCGATGAAAGACTTAGGCAAAACCCGAGTATTAGGTATCAATGTCTATATGGATAGATTGATACACTAATATGGTTGTGCCAAATGTACATAGATGAGATACTGAATGAGTCCAATATAGAAACAACAAGAAATGATCTTATCGTATAGGAAGAATTGAATCAAGATTTAAGTGTTTTGACACTTGGTAAGTGAATCAAGATTCAACTGTATTGACACTTGGTGAGTGAGATCACAAGAATATTTTGATCAACCATATTGTGATATGTATACATCCAGATATGTCCTATGATCTAAATATTATGAGCATATACTAGAATAATTCATAAAATAATCATTGGACAATAGTAAGGATATTCTTATGATCTTTTGGAAGAACTAAGAATATATTATTTATGTAGAGATGACAAATAGATAGATAATTTATTGTCAAGTGTTACATTGATACTATTTTTGTCACAAGATACAAATTAAGTTTATCTCAGTTTAAACTATGGGTGCCACAATGTAATGGAAAGAAAGTTCCATAACGGATTTGTATGAGTTCCAAAGTTAGGATATTGTGACATATAATACAACAAAAGGCTAAGTATATGACTGTTATTGTAGCAACAAAAGAGAGCATTTGTGTCAAGTAGTTTATTATTAAATTATGTGTGGTTCACAGTGGGCTAGTACTATGGAGATATATTATACGACAATTATATAGACATGTTTTAACCCTAAGGAACTAAATGTCCCACCAAAGAACCAAAGTTATACAATGCCATCTTATTGGAGAATGAGTGATGCATAGAGACACAAAGACATAAAAATACACACGGACCTAGAAGTATCAGATTCGAAGATTATGTTTACCACTAGCAATCGTGTATATACAACACCAGAAATCCATAGGTGTTGAATGCACAAGTTTTTTTATCTAGATTATTGACTCTAGTGCAAGTGGAAGACTGTTGGAAATATATCCGAGAGACAATAATAAAATGGTTATTATTATATCTTTGTGTTTATAATTGTACAAGTCACACCAGGAATGAGACAACCTTGGAAAATGAAAAGAGGACAATACGGTTGAGCAGGAGATTGTTCATTAAACGAGATTATGTTGGGCCGAGTACTTGCGTGAATGAAACAAGTACCTTGAACGAAAAAAGTGTAAATAGTGTGAGCTAAATTGAATCTGCTGACGAGAGAAAGTTTATTCTTAAAAATGATCAACTAGAAAATAATTAGTGATAAACTGTCTGACGGCGGCCGCAAGCCATCGACCTACTGGGGGCTGCTGCTAGCTTAGCTTCATGCATGTATCCATTTACTGATTAGATAAAAGAGGATTCTATGTCTTTGTTATAACTTTTTTCCAGTCGTGTGAGGTGCTAGCTTTCAAACGCATACTTGTATCTTTCTTTTCTTAATATAGAATACTTAAAATTCTTGCTATCTCATCAGCGGTTTATATATAGAAATAAATTTAATTTAATTGCATAACTAATAACTTAGTTCATATTTTTTTATCAAGTATCGTCTCCTTCTCTGCCGACACCAAAGCGACCACGAGGTGACGATCAAGACGATCCAAATGTCATAGGAGAAACAGTCATCGGTATTGTAATCGTGTACAAAGAACAAGTTATATATATAGATTTTTCCCCTCTCTCCGTCGCAACACACAAGTTTGTTTCCTAATAATACTAAAAATAGATAACTGTTTTTCTAGGCCATCTCGACATGATCTCAATTTTAGCATAGCCAGCTCGATATGATTTCAATTTTTTTCTCAAGGATACGTCCTGAGAGACGTATCGATTTCATAGAAGGAGGGCTAAGAGGCAAAGTTTTACAACGCGACATGGCATAGGTGCCAGGAACGCAAAACCCCACACTACCCAAAGGGCAGCACACACGCACTAGCCAACTACTCGCGACATCTCTACATCTCCACTTGGCTCAAACAGTGACGGAAGAGCCGCACACTTCTCCAAAGTTCGGCCTCCGCATAGATTTTCTGAACGACCAGAGCGGATGAAGGGGTAGCGCCCTCAAAGACGATATCGTTCCGGTGGCGCCAGAGCATCCAGCAGACCAAGGAGATACCTGTCCAGATGTCGCGCTCGCGGCCCTTGCCCCCACGTCTACCTTGGAGCCACGTGACGAGCCTCGAGTCATGCTCCGGCATCCACTGCCCCTTGCCCCACCAGCCGAGACAGGTCGACCACACTTCTCGTGCTAGGACGCATCCCATCAGAAGATGATCAATGGTCTCCTCACACTGGTCGCAGAAAGGGCATGCCGCCGAGTGTTGCAACGACGTCGAAGCCTATCGGCTGTCCAACATCTATTCGGCACGGCGAGACAAAGCGAGATATTGCAGCTAGCGGGGGCTCGAGAGCGCCAGATCTGAAGCGCTCCCGTCATCGACGTCCGACCCACAAACATGGCTTTATAGCAGGATTTCACAGAGTAGCAGCCGGAGGGATCCCAATTCCACCTGAGGACATCTTGCGTACCTTCTGTCAGGGAGATCTCCTCCAGCCGGTCTGCCACCTCAAGAAGCTCCCTGATGGCCGCCGCATTCAGGTCAGGGGAACGTCCTGCAGCTAGGATCCATCCAGGCCCTCGCGCACTCCACGCGTCGATATCGCGCTTGCTGGGACCGCCGCGAAGAGGTTAGGTGCCACGTCTCTAATTCGTCCACATGGTAGCCATTTGTCAGACCAGAAGAAAGTGGAGGCTCCACCCCCAGCACCGAGGCCGTTGCAGCGTCGAAAAGCTGTTCGGCAAGCGCTGGAACTCGAATGTTGAGACCGTGCCAAGGCCTGTCCACCTCCATCCGTTTTAGCCACAACCATCTGGCTATGAGCGCGACATTCGAGAGTCGCAGATTAGGGATGCAAAGACCTCCTTGTTCCTTCGGCATGCACACCCTCTTCCCACGCCACTAGATAGTGGCCACCATGGATGTCTTTCCTCCCTTTCCAGAGGAAACCCCGCATGATCTTCTCAATGGCAATAATGGTCGCGATGGGAATATCGAGGGACATCATGGTGAAAATTGGGATGGCCGAGAGCGTTGTCTTTATCAAATCGAGGCGTCCTCCTCGGTTGAGCATGGAGGCCTTCCACGATGGCAGTTTGGCCGCCACCAGGTCAACGATGGATCGGAGCTATGCCGCGTTGGGCTTTCGCAGGGAGAACGGCAACCCCGGGTAGCGGTGCGGGAAAGGCCTAATTGGGCAGTGCAACTCTCGAGAAATTAGGTCCATGTCTTCTGTGGAGCATTTGATCAGGCTCGCTGAGCACTTCTCAACATTGGTTCGCAAACCTGAAGCCGTGCCAAAGTCCTCGATGATCCCAGAGATCACCTGTAAATCCACTTCTCACAGTCGCAAAAAAGTGACCACATTGTAACTACCTCGGTGAATTACGCTCCTAGATACAAGCCTGGATGAGCGGTAGTGGTTGAAATAGTACGGTGGGGCCCCAAAAGCCACTCACGGGTAGACCTTTCGGCCGTCCCAACCACTACCAACTCAACGGGACCTGTACGGGCGGCGTAATCGGCAGGCGAAGGGATCAACTACATACACAAGTGGGTATGTATGCAAGCCACCATACAAGAGTACATCAGAGCCATACCATCTAGAAAGAAAGGAAATATAGCAACGCCATACGGCAAGATTCAAATGACCTAGATAGGTATAATATTTTAGGATAATTCCTCATACAACACACATCAGAGTATCAAGCGGAAGCGGCAAAACAAAGTCCGGGTACGGACAAGAAGCAAATCGGCATAAGATGCCATAGAAGTAAGCACATCCCGCCCACAGATCTCACGGATCCCCGTTCCCGGAATCTCTACACCGAACGATCGTTGCCCACATCATCAGACTCTTCCACCCAGTATCCGTCCTGCGAGGGTACCTGTTCATCTGAACCAATAATTTATCGTGTGAGACCCTAAGGGTACTCAAGAAGTATTAATGCCTCTAAAGGGGACACAACCTGGGTGACGAATTGCAGAAAAGATAAACCCTAGCAGTTCTATAGATACTGCTAACCATCCGCCTAACCAATGATAGACGGATGTCCGTGAATTAATGACAACAGTTATAACAAGAATTTCATCGATCCATCCTCCTCGCTACCAACGAGGAAGCGAAACAACCCCCATCCGCTTGGCAATTTTATTATCCATTCCATGAGTGTTGCACTATTTTCTAGTCAATTTACTTAGTCGATTAAAGCGGTACTTTAGTTATGCTTGTCTATGATCGAAACGTGCTCCAAGTCGCCCATAACCGCGACACGGCCGTAAAAGTTTTACCCGCCGGGTGCACCAATAGCAACACACGCCGATCGACCTCGAAAACCAAATCAAAACCCAACGAGGCCTTCACGACAAAGCAATCACAGATTCAGAATATTTCAGGGGCCACCCCATTGAGTACACCAACGAAGCTAGCCGACTCGAGACGGACTCAAGGTTTGCGCTGGTCAGTAAATGACAGAAATCCCCAAACGGGACTGTCGATACGAAAACACTCCGCTAAAACAAAGACAAAGGTGCTCCTCGCACAAACGTAATAAAGCGATAAAGCATGGCATAAGTACAGGATAGTAACAAAACCTCAAACTAGTTGTGGCCCCAAGAAATAAGACGAATCAAGCTCGCTGTGGGTCCCATATACCTCCCGGATGTGGATAGCGCGATAAATCAAGGAACAGGAATCAAGTACTCGGGGTCTTACGGGACACAAGTGAGCAGAAAAAACCAAATAGCAGATGTTGCTCACCGGTGCCACTTTCATTAGTTATCCCATTACTACTCAGGTTGAGTTGTTTAGGTACCTCGTTATCCAACAGACTCTCACATACCCTACCCATGCTGTTCTACGACTCGCATGGCTCAAACAACTCCTGTAGTAATGGCTCATGGGCTGGAGGAACAAGCTTGGTGGGGATTAAAAGTAAAGGCTATGCATACTTGGGATTCAATTTAATGCAATCGCGACTCAATGATGCAAGAATAAGATAGAGGCAATAGGTACTGTATGTATGCAAGCATGTGGAAGTGCTTGCCTGGCAACTCAGTTGAAGCGAGAGACGGATCTGGGTAGTGCTCCTGGTTCTCTTGATATATCCCCTGCTCAGTGTCTATCTGACAAAAACCAAACAAACAAGGCCAACATGAATATATAGCACAAGCATATGAATAAGATGCGTCAAGCAAACAATCATGCCATGATGAATGATGCACAATTTGCATGGCATTAAAGTAGCATGGCATGGGTGAGGTGTGGAAGACAAGAAATAGCATTTTAATGGGGTTTTGGATCACATTTGTTGCCATAATAGTTGCTGTACACTATATTTTTATATGATGCATGCTGCAATTGAAGTCAAGGATAGCATAAACAGAAAGGTCTCGTCGAGCTGATCATTTTAGACATATCATTTGTTAAATTTGGAATTATAAATCAAAAGTTATTAATTATTTAAGTTCTAGTGGCATTTGTGGTAATTTAATTCAACTTAGAATTTTAAATGTGCAAAAGGCATTTTGAATGGCATATTTGAAATCCTTACATTTTTCTGGTTCAGAAACATATAACATTTGCATTATTTGGATTTATAAATGAAAAGTTATTTAAAACAGAATTATATTTGAATTTGAAATAATTAGAAAAAGATTTGAATTTAAATCAGAAACAGAAAACATTTTACACCCAGCTAAACCTAGCCCTAGTCGCATGTGAGGGGTCACAAGGACCGGGCCACACGACAGCGCCTGTGGACCGACAAAGGGAGGGGCATGGACCGCGGGTTGGTTTGGGAAAAGGTGAGGAGCCTTTTTAGAAAAGTCCACTGACGCTGACAGGTGGGGGTCCGAGGGACGGCGGGTTTAGGCGGGAGAAACTGCGAGGGCTTAAGCGCAAAACGCAGTTCACCGGAACGGCAGCGCCGGGCAGGCATCGGCGATCTGCCGGCGTTTGGTCGACGTTGGCGAGCGAACCACTGGGTGAAACGGGGTGCTTCAAAACCAAAAGTGGAGAGGGCGACACGGGCTGACATTACCTACGGTGGCGCCGCCAATGAGGGCTACATGGGCGGGCGTTGAACAGCGCCGGATCTAATCGCAGCTGGGCATTGCCGGTCGGCGACGCGCGGCACGCACGCAGAGCGCTCGTCGGAGTGCGGCGGGGCTACGGCGCGCGAGAGGGGAGAGGCTCTTGTCTGGGGAGTAGCGGAGCTCACCAGCAGCTTGACGACGCGGTTGGCGAGGCTCGGGGAGGTAAGGATCTGCCGGCGGGCTCGTGGCGAGAAGCGTCAGATCCCTCCGGCCATGGCGACGGCGGCGGTGCTCGGTGGCTTTCCAGCTGCCTCCTCCGTACTAGCACCTGGGAGGTGCAGGAGTCTCGTGGCGCCTCCGTGGTCTCGGGAGCAAGAAAGGCTACAGATCGGCCGAGGCGACTAGGGTTTTGGGCTACGGAGAGGGAGATCCGTGGGAAGGAAGAAGGAGGAGGGAGGCGAGGTAGGACCTCTGGGGGGTTAAGGCGAGGCAGAGGGGTGAAGATAAGGATAAGGTGTAGATGGCGTGGGGAGGGAAGATGGCTTGGCCACCTTTTTGCTCTCCTTCCCACGTGATCGCCATGCAGGAAGGGAGAGGTTAGCTAGGCAGGGGGTTGGGGACTGCCAGTGGGGCCAAAGTCTGAGGGCTCGGGGTGGGCCAGGACAGAGAGAGAGCGCAAATGAGGGGGAGAGGGGTGGCTCGACTAGGTAGATGGTTTTGGGGTGGAGAGAGAAGAGAAAGGAGATGGGATGACATGGGGCCGTGGGAGAGGGGTATGTGGCCCAAGCAAGGAGAGAGGGGAGGCCGAGAGGGAGGGAGATAGGGCATGGTCTAGGGTTTGGATTAGAGGTTTGGTTTAGGGTTGTTTAGAGGAGAGATGAGATGAGAGGGAAAGTGTGTGCCCATGTGTAAGCACATAAAAATGGCATCACATGAACATGCACAAGAGTGGTAGGGGCTAGAGAGAGGGGGAGGGGCTTAGGGCATGCCCACAAGATCACATGTGTAAGCATGGAAGGGGAAAAGGTGATTAGGGTAGGGTCTCACTAGAAGGGGAGAGAGAGGTAGAGGGTTTGGGTGGGGTACTATACTAGCCAAAATACAATTAAGAATGCACATGAGATAAGAACCAAGCAAGAAGGGGTTTTATATGATGCTCAAATGCAAGGTGGCATGATGACATGAGCATCATATGATGATGATGCAACAATTATATGTAGGAAGTGGTCCTTTTTATTACTAGGACAGGTAGCATTACAGGTGTTAGACAACTGGGATGCTACAACTCTCCCCCACTAAACAGGAATCTCGCCCCGAGATTCTAGGAAGAAGAAGAAGACACAAAGAGAGAAGGATGGTTGGCACGGAGTTCATCTTCACGCTCCCAAGTGGCTTCATCAATGTAATGGTGTGACCACGCACCTTGCGTAACTTGATGGACTTGTTGCGAGTCCTTCTTTCTGCGGTCTCAAGGATTTTGGTGGGGTGTTCTTGATAAGACAGGTCTTCTTGGAGATCGATTAGCTCATGATCCACGGTCCTGCCGGGATCTTTGAAGCACTTCTTGAGCTGAGAGATGTGAAAAACATCATGGACTTTGAGTTTTTCCGGAAGCTCAAGTGCATAAGCAACTTCTCCTCTTCTACCACGAATCTTGAAAGGACCGATGTATCTAGGAGCCAACTTTCCTTTGATACCGAAGCGGTGTGTTCCTCTCATGGGAGTGACACGAAGGTAGACGAGATCACCAGGAACATACACCATGTCCGTGTGCTTCCTGTCATAATTGCTCTTCTGGCGACTTTGAGCAATCTTCAGGTTCTCAAGAATGATATGCACCTTCTCCTCTGCCTGAGTTACAATGTGAGGGCCAAACCAGATTCTTTCTCCTGCACCTGACCAACCAATCGGAGTTCTGCACTTGCGACCATAGAGAGCCTCAAATGGTGCCATCTTCAGACTCTTCTGGAAGCTGTTGTTGTAGGAGAATTCAGCATATGGAAGACATTCCTCCCACTTCATGCCAAAAGAGATGACACAAGCACGAAGCATATCCTCCAGAATCTGATTGATCCTTTCCACTTGTCCCTACGACTGAGGGTGGTAAGCAGTGCTGAAGTTCAACTTTGTTCCCAAAGCATTTTGGAAACTCTCCCAGAACTTTGAAGTGAAGATGCTTCCACGGTCTGAACTGATTTCCAGCGGAACCCCATACAGAGAGACAATTCTGTTGATATAGAGCTCACAATCAATTCCGTAAATTGTTTCCTTGATCGGGAAGAAATGAGCCACTTTAGAAAGCCCGTCGATGACAACAAAATTGCATTGTTGCCCTTCTGCGACCTTGGAAAGCCATGATGAAATCCATCTCTACTTTCTCCCATTTCCATTCGGAGGTTTCAATGGTCGTAGAAGACCGAATGGTTTCGATGGACAGCCTTCACTCTGCGCAGACATCACATTCGAGACATACTTGGCACAATACCGCTTCAAACCAGGCCACCAAGATTGTGTTTTCAAGTCCATGTACATCTTTGTGCTGCCAGGATGGATAGAAAGAACCGAATCATGCGCCTCCTTGAGAACTTGCTCTCTCGACTGGTAGTTTGGAACAAACATCCGTGTTCAAAGAAAAGCGTGCCTTGATCATCCACGTGGAAGGACTCATACTGAAGCTCAAGTTTAGAAATGAGCTTTTGGTGTGCGGATCACCGTCGACGAGAGCGAATCTTTTCTTCCAAGAGAGGAGTAGCCGAAGGTTCAGGAGATGCCCTTGTTCCACAATTTCCGTGTTGAGCCGACGGAATTCCTCGCACAAGAGAGGTGTTGCTCTTCCACCATGAGGTTGTTGACATAAGCTTTACGCTAAGCGCATCCGCCATGACATTTGCTTTGCCCGAGTGTAGTTGATGGTCAAATCAAAGTAATTGATTGCTTCAATCCACCTCCTCTCGCCAAGGTTGAGATCCGCTGTGTGAAGATATACTTCAAACTCTTGTGGTCGAAAAGATCTCACAACGTTGCCAAGCAAGTAGTGCCTCCATAGCTTCAAAGCAAAGACAACCGCTAGCTCGAGGTCATGTGTGGGATAGTTGATCTCATGCGTCTTCAACTGACGAGAGGCATAAGCAACCACCTGTTTCTCTTGCATCAGGACCGTACCCAATCCTTGCAAAGAGGCGTCGCAGAATATCTGGAAAGGCTTAGATGTATCCGGAGGAACCAAGACTGGTGTGGAAGTGAGCTTCTCTTTGAGTGTCTCAAAACTTGCTTGACACGCAGGAGTCCACAGGTATTTCTTGCCTTTCTTGAGGAGATCGGTAAGAGGCTTCGCTATCTTCGAGAAGTTCTGAACGAAGCGACGACAATAGCTAGCCAAACCAAGAAAACTTCGCACTTCTTTGAAATTAGCAGGAGGAAGCCATTCAACTATTGTCTTCACGGTTTCCGGGTTGACTGCAATGCCCTTGGCAGAGATAACATGACCAAGATAGGTTACTTCAGGCAGCCAAAACTCACACTTTGAGAACTTTGCATACAAGCGGTTCTCACGAAGCTTGTTTAGGACACACCGCAGGTGTTCTTCATGCTCTTCCTTGGACTTAGAATAGACCAGAATGTCATCCAGATAGACCACGATTTAACTTATCAAGGTACTCCATGAAAACGGAGTTCATCAGCCTCGAGAAGGTAGCAAAAGCTGGTGAGACCGAAAGACATTACCGTTTACTCATACAGGCCATAGCGGGTGGTGAAAGCTATTTTGGGCACATCTTCTTTGCGAATCTTGATTTGGTGATAACCACTTCTCAAGTCCAGCTTAGAGAACACCAGCTCCAGCTAGTCGATCGAAAAGATCATTAATCCGGGAGGGATATTTGTTCTTGATGGTTTTAGCATTGAGAGCCCGGTAGTCAACACATAGTCTATCGGTTCTGTCACGCTTCTTCACAAAGATTGTTGGGCTACCCCAAGAAGAAGTGCTGTGTTGAATGAAACCCAACTTCTCTTGTTCATAAAGTTGTCGTTTGAGTTCAGCCAACTCAGAAGGACCCATTTTATAAGGCCGCTTGGAGATAGGAGCCGTTCCAGGTTCAAGCTCAATCACAAACTCAACCTCGCAATCCGGAGGCATACCCGCAACTCTTCAGAAAGACATCCGGGAACTCACAGACACCAGACGCCTGAATAGATTCCATAGCATGATCATTGAGCCGCCAAAGAGAAGAGTCGGACACAGGAGATGACTTGGAGAAAAGACTATATGGCCTTCAGGAATCTTGAGAGACACCGAAAGGCTCAAAGACAATCAATCACAGCTGCATTTGCCGTTAACCAATCCATGCCCAAGATGACATCAATGTCAGAATTGCCCAGAACAATTAAAGAAGCCGAGAATGAAGAACCACCAATCTCAACTTGATTGCCATGACTGATCTTAGAAGCTGCCATCTTCTCTCCAGGAGAAAGGACCATTAACCGCTTTTGGAGAGGAACCAAGACTAACTCATTCTCATTTGCAAACTTGTGAGACACAAAAGAATGCGATGCACCAGAATCAAAGAGAACTCGTGCAGGGACTGAGTTAACGGAAATCATACCCATCACAACCTGTGTGCATGCTCGCTTGAGCGGCGTGACGCAGCTTGGCATGAGCAACCCGGCTTGGTGTTGATGTTGAGAGCCCGAGGTGGTGGTGCGAATCAAGGAGAGCTTGCTGCAGATCTTGGGGTGGAGGAGAGCTTTGTTCTTCAACGACGCCCAGTTTTGATGTCCGTGGATCTCCACACGTGAAGGTGCACCGCTAGACGTGGAGCAAGCATAGCTGTGGACTCGCCAGCGCCTCGTGGTAGTGGTGGTTGTAGCCCCGGAGCCGCAGTTGTGAAGTTTGGTGGCCTTGGCGCAGAACTTGCGTGTCTTGGTGGAGCCGGGAGCGACGGTGGGTGTTAGGAACCCACACGCCGCTTAGAAGGAGCTGCCATAATCGCAGAGCTTGATGCATCCTCGTTGTGTTTCTTGACTCTCAAACATTTGCTCGCTTGCTTCCTCTTGTGGTGTGCTGGAGTTCCGTGAAAGATGCCGGCCTTGCATGTGTGATTGCATACTTGATCGATGCATTGAGCCCTTGCTCGAACCTCTTCTCGCTTCTTCTTGTCATCGATACCTCATCGCCACCATAACGAGAGATTCATGAAGTTCTGATGTAGGTGTTGACGTTATGATTTCCTTGCTTCAGTTGAGAAATGCTTCCTTCATCCTTTCCATAACAATCTCCGTGAATCGCTCCTTGAACGCCCAAAGGAACCTCTCCCAAGTTAGTCGGAACCCAAGGCTTGCCTTCAAGTAGTTCTCCCACCGTAGAGCTGCATCTCCCTTCGAAGGTGGGTAGCACACTTGACCCACTCGCTCCGGAACATCGCAGCCTCGAGCAACCTTGACATCTCACGCAGCCAATCATCCGCGGCCCAGAGGTCGATCGAAACATCAAACCGACGAGGGTTGAATTTGAAAGCTCTTGATGTCTCCTCGCTTGGGAGGTGGAGGTAGTGGAGCAAACTGCCTCCCGACACTTTCCTCAAAGCGCCGCTGGTTCACGCATGCATTGCCAAAGCATTAGCGATGTTTGACAACATGAGCCCAATTCGGAGGTATGTCCTCATCAGTACGGCGTGGTGGAGCCATCCTGTCATTGATATAAAACTCAAGTCAATACTATAATGGAGAATGATAATAATCCAAAATAGTACCAAGATGGAATTACTCAAGATTAAAGGATACATTTATCGAGATGATATTAAAATATCAACAAAGTTCAAAGCACCTAAAAGATATTAAGCATATCGCACACGACTGAAAAGGAGTGTGGTACACAAATATATCAAAGAAAAATTTTCCACAAATTTCGGCATTAAAATACCAATAGATGCGCAAAATTACTTAACGAATCAAGATTAGTGACTCTACCGATTCAATATACAAAAGCGAATGATAAGAGCAGTGGTATGGTCGCGACTCCATCCCGCACTCAAATCATTACTCCGCACATGAACAAGTGGAACACATATCCCAACCCCTTCTTCTCGCGTTGAACCTAAAGATTGGTAACTACGGAAACGAACACCCCAAACAAGATAGCGTCGGATACAAAGAGAAGACAGATTGCGTCGGTTTACAAAAGCCTGTCGGTATGGAATGTACCAACAGTTGATAACCAAAGGCTGATTAGATAACAACTTGGATGCAACAGATAGACAAGGGATTAAACACACACACACACACACACAACCTATGGTACTACGGAAACCCAGAACACGTGAATCCTAGTTTGAATTTTGAGAAGAGGATTGAAAACGTTGCACTTCCTTACCAGAAAAGGGTGGATGGTTAGGTAAGAAGAAAAGTGGAAGCATTCCTACTCTCGCGTTTTGTTTTTCCCTAGTATACATAACTACCAAAAATATTTGCTAGACTGACAACCACTGCTTTGAAACCTCAAGGTCGGGATGGCTCGATACCAATTGTAACTACCTCGGTGAATTACGCCTAGATACAAGCCCGGATGAGCGGTAGTGGTTGAAATAGTACGGTGGGCCCCAAAAGCCACTCACGGTAGACCTTTCGCCGTCCCCAACCACTACCAACTCAACGGGACTCAGACGGGCGGCGAATCGGCAGCGAAGGGATCAACTACATACACAAGTGGGTATGTATGCAAGCCACCATACAAGAGTACATCGAGCCATACCATCTAGAAAGAAAGGAATATAGCAACGCCATACTAAGAAGATTCAAATGACCTAGATAGGTATAATATTTTAGGATAATTCCTCATACAACACACATCGTAGTATCAAGCGGCAAAAACAAAGTCCTGCACGGACAAGAAGAAAATCGCATAAGATGCCATAGAAGTAAGCACATCCCGCCTACGATCTCACGGATCCCGCTCCTAATCTCTACACCGAACGATCGTTGCCCACATCATCGCCTCTTCCACCCAAAGATCCGTCCGCGAGGGTACCGCTCATCCGAACCAATAATTTATCGTGTGAGACCCTAAGGGTACTCAAAGAAGTCTTAATGCCTCTAAAGGGGACACAACCTGGGGTGACGCAATTGCAGCAAAAGATAAACCCTAGCAGTTCTATAGATACTCGCTAACCATCCGCCTAACCAATGATAGACGGATGTCCGTGAATTAATGACAACAGTTATAACAATAATTTCATCAGATCCATCCTCCTCCTCGCTTACCAACGAGGAAGCGGACGAACAACCCCCCATCCGTTGGCAATTTTATTATCCATTCCATGAGTGTTGCACTATTTTCTAGTCAATTTACTTAGTCAGATTAAAGCGGTACTTTAGTTATGCTTGTCTATGATCGAGAAACTGTGCTCCAAGTCGTCCATAACCATGACACGGCTTTGAAAGTTTTACCCGACCGGGTGCACCAATAGCAACACACGCCGATCGACCTCGAAAACCAAATCAAAACCCAACGAGGCCTTCACGACAAAGCAATCACAGATTCAGAATATTTCAGGGGCCACCCCATTGAGTACACCAAGAACGAAGCTAGCCGACGAGACGGACTCAAGGTTTGCGCGATGGTACAGAACGACAAAGAAATCCCCAAACGGGACTGTCGATACCACAAAACACTCCGCTTACAACAAGACAAAGGTGCTCCTCGCACAAACGTAATAAAGCAAGAAGCATGGCATAAGTACAGATAGTAACAAAACCTCAAACTAGTTGTGGCCCCAAGAAATAAGATGAATCAAGGTCGCTGGGGGTCCCATATACCTCCGGATGTGGATAGCGCGATAAATCAAGGAACAGGAATCAAGTACTGGGTCTTACGGACACAAGTGAGCAGAAAACCAAATAGCGATGTTGCTCACCGTGCCACTTTCATTAGTTATCCCATTACTACTCAGGTTGAGTTGTTTAGGTACCTCGTTATCCAACAGACTCTCACATACCCTACCCATGCTGTTCTACGACTCGCATGGCTCAAACAACTCCTGTAGTAATGGCTCATGGGCTGGAGGAACAAGCTTGGTGGGGATTAAAAGTAAAGGCTATGCATACTTGGGATTCAATTTAATGCAATCGTGACTCAATGATGCAAGAATAAGATAGAGGCAATAGGTACTATATGTATGCAAGCATGTGGAAGTGCTTGCCTGGCAACTCAGTTGAAGCGAGAGACGGATCCGGTAGTGCTCCGGTTCTCTTGATATATCCCCGCCAAAGGTTCATCCGAGAAAACCAAACAAACAAGGCCAACATGAATATAGAGCACAAGCATATGAATAAGATGCGTCAAGCAAACAATCATGCCATGATGAATGATGCACAATTTGCATGGCATTAAAGTAGCATGGCATGGGTGAGGTGTGGAAGACAAGAAATAGCATTTTAATGGGGTTTTGGATCACATTTGTTGCCATAATAGTTGCTGTACACTATATTTTTATATGATGCATGCTTCAATTGAAGTCAAGGATAGCATAAACAGAAAGGTCTCGTCGAGCTGATCATTTTATACATATCATTTGTTAAATTTGGAATTATAAATCAAAAGTTATTAATTATTTAAGTTCTAGTGGCATTTGTGGTAATTTAATTCAACTTAGAATTTTAAATGTGCAAAAGGCATTTTGAATGGCATATTTGAAATCCTTACATTTTTCTGGTTCAGAAACATATAACATTTGCATTATTTGGATTTATAAATGAAAAGTTATTTAAAACAGAATTATATTTGAATTTGAAATAATTAGAAAAAGATTTGAATTTAAATCAGAAACAGAAAACATTTTACACCCAGCTAAACCTAGCCCTAGTCGCAGACAGGAGGGGTCACAAAATTTGGGCCTGACAGAGCGCCTGTGGACAGGGGAGGGGCATGGACCGCGGGTTGGTTTGGGAAAAGGTGAGGAGCCTTTTTAGAAAAGTCCACTGACGCTGACAGGTGGGGGTCCGAGGGACGGCGGGTTTAGGCGGGAGAAACTGCGAGGGCTTAAGCGCAAAACGGCAGTTCCTGTCGGAACGGCAGCGGCGCGCCGCTCTGCAGGCATCGGCGATCTGCCGGCGTTTGGTCGACGTTGGCGAGCGAACCACTGGGTGAAACGGGGTGCTTCAAAAACCAAAAGTGGAGAGGGCGACACGGGCTACAGATTACCTACAGGTGGCGTCGCCAGCGGAGGGCTACAGTGCGGGCGTTGAACAGCCGGATCTAATCGCTGCTGCCGGCTGCGCGACGGTCGGCAAGACGCACGCAGAGCTTCGTCGGTCTTGGCGGGCTACTGCATGAGAGGAGAGGCTCTTATGCGGGAGTAGAGCTCACCAGCAGCTTGACGACGCGGTTGGCGAGGCTCGGGAGGTAAGGATCTGCGGCGGGCTCGTGGCGAAGCGCCGATCCCTCCGCCATGGCGTGGCCGGCGGTGCTCGGTGGCTTTCCAGCCTCCTCTGGTACTCGCCGGGGTCTCGGGAGCAAGAAAGGCCACAGATCGCAGCCACGAGGCGACTAGGGTTTTGGGCGACGGTGGAGAGGGGAGATCCGGCGGGGAAGGAAGAAGGGAGGAGGGGAGGCGAGGTAGGACCTCTGGGGGGTTAAGGCGAGGCAGAGAGGGGGTGAAGGTCAAGATAAGGAGGCGGGAGTAGATGCTGTGGGGAGGGAAGATGGCTTGGCCACCTTTTTGCTCTCCTTCCCCACGTGATCGGCCAGGCAGGGAAGGGAGAGGGTTAGCTAGGCAGGGGGGTTGGGGGGACTGCCAGGTGGGGCCAGGTGCGAGGGGCTCGGGGTGGGCCAGGTGAGACAGAGAGAGAGAGAGCGCAAATGAGGGGGAGAGGGGTGGCTCGGCTAGGTAGATGGTTTTGGGGTGGAGAGAGAGAAGAGAAATGAGATGGGATGACATGTGGGGCCAGGGAGAGGGGTATGTGGCCCAAGCAAGGAGAGAGGGGAGGCCGAGAGGGAGGGAGATAGGGCATGGTCTAGGGTTTGGATTAGAGGTTCGGTTTAGGGTTGTTTAGAGGAGAGATGAGATGAGAGGGAAAGTGTGTGCCCATGTGTAAGCACATAAAAATGGCATCACATGAACATGCACAAGAGTGGTAGGGGCTAGAGAGAGGGGAGGGGCTTAGGGCATGCCCACAAGATCACATGTGTAAGCATGGAAGGGGAAAAGGTGATTAGGGTAGGGTCTCACTAGAAGGGGAGAGAGAGGTAGAGGGTTTGGGTGGGGTACTATACTAGCCAAAACAAGATCAAGCAAGGAAAGGGGAAACCATGCAAGCAAAACAAAAATAACATTCAAAAGTCAAGTAAAAGGTGGCACTTGCATGGCCCATGCAAACCATAAATGCCATGTATTTACATTGTGAAAACAACATAAAATCATGTGGCATTATTCCATGCATTCCCAAAAGGTGGGAAAAGGCCAAGCATAAGATTATGAGTGGAATCCACCCAACCCACATGAGCTAGAGGTAACCACAATAAAATGCCAAGCTCATATTAGTTGGATGGTGGAATTACAAGGTGGTGAAGAAAAAGGTGATGGAGTCAATAAGAGATATGCCCCCAAATCAACTTGGGCATTTAACAATATATCAAGATCCAAATACAATATCAAGAGGCAAATACAATTAAGAATGCACATGAGATAAGAACCAAGCAAGAAGGGGTTTTATATGATGCTCAAATGCAAGGTGGCATGATGACATGAGCATGATATGATGATGATGCAACAATTATATGTAGGAAGTGGTCCTTTTTATTACTAGGACAGGTAGCATTACAGGTGTTAGACAACTGGGATGCTACACACATCATCTGCATAGATTGAGGTCCGGTGCTAGAGTCCTATGGCTTCAAGCCTGGTGAGAAGTCCTATGAAAAACCTCCATGATTAGAATGAAAAACTGTGGAGAGAGAGGGTCCCCCTGCCGGAGACCTCGCCGGTTAACCACCTTTGTCCTGGGGCAGCCATTCATCAGGACATGTGTCGTGGCTATGGAGAGCAGAGCACATATGCACGACAGCAGACGCTCCCCGAAGCCAAGATTCCTCAGGACTTCCAAGAGAAAAGCCCAGTCAGCTGTATCAAAGGCTTTCGTGATGTCTAGCTTGAGGAGCACCGCTGGAGTTTTGCTGGTGTGAAGCTTGCGAGCTGTCCCTTGTACCATCATGAATTTATCATGCAGGCATCTTCCATGCACAAATGCACTCTGGTGAACCCCCACAAACTGCGGGAGGGCCGACGCCACCCTGTTCGCGATCACCTAGGCCACCCACTTAGCAACCCCGTGGATCAGGCTAATCGGGCGGTAGTCCCGCACCTCCTCCGCGCCCGAATTCTTGGGCAGGAGCATGACCAGGGCTCCATTGACCGCTCCAAATCCCCGACAGTCTCGCCTAGAGAGTGAGTTGAAGGCATCCATGACATCAGTTCTGATGATGCTCTAGCATGTCACGAAGAAACGAGTGAAGAAACCATCCGGCCCAGGGCACTTGTCCAACATCATTCCTCTGATGGCTGCCAACACTTCTTCTTCTTCTTCCGAGAATTCATCGTCTAGGTGCTGCAGGTCTACCCGTTGCAGTCCTAGGAAATCCAGGTCAAGTGAGAAAGGTCGATCATCTGATGTCCCTAGCAGATCCTCGAAGAAATGGTCCATGGCCTCGGCCTTATCCTCATGATCTGAGATCCGAACATTGTCCACAAGCAGGTGACTGATGAAGTTTTTCCTCCTATGATGACTAGCGTGTGCGTGGAAGAAGCGAGTGCATGTGTCACCCTCTCCAAGACAAAGAATCCTCTACCTTTGCCGTGATAGTGTTCTCTCAAGAGAGGCAAGCCCCAAGAGCTTTTTTTAGCATACATCGCACGACATGCTCCTCAGGCGAGAGCTGCCTACTCTCCATGGCTACATCAAGGCGGAGGATTAGTTCTGTGGCCAACAGGATTTGCATTTTGATGTTGCCAATGAATCTGGAGCTCCACCCTGAAAGCCTCTTCGCCACGGTTCTTAGCTTAATGTCAAGCCTCTTGAAATGGTTGGGCTCTCATGGCAGCGAGGTCCAAACCTCTTGCACCACTTCCATAAAGCCGTCCATCTTGGGACAAAAGTACTGGAACTGGAAACGACGCCCGTGCTGCAGGTCTGGCGCTAGGAAGAGCAGCATGGGGCAGTGGTCGGAAGGTCCTGATGATAGTACTGGCAGGAAGGCATCCGGATAATGCACCTCCCAGTCCACCGTCACAAACACCCTGTCAAGCCTCTCCTTGGTTGGCTACGCCCGCTCATTTGTCCATGTGAATCTGTGCCCGTTCAGGTAAAGCTCCTTGAGTTCCAACAGCGCAAGAGTGCATTTAAAACTGGCCATCATGCGGTGATACGTCGGAAATGTATCTATAAGTTTTGATGTTTCATGCTTGTTTAGTATCTACTTTGCTTTGCTTTATCTACACTTTGAGGTGTTTTCATATGTTTTATGGTACTAACCTATTAAAAAGTTGCCACAGTGCCAGTTGCCTGTTTTCTGCTGTTTTTGGTTCCAGAAAAGCTAGTAAGGAAATATTCTCGGAATTGGACGTGACAAAAGCCAAATTCAATATTTCACCGAGGAGAACATGGAGTCAAGAGGAAAGACGGAGGGGAGACACAGGGTGGCCACACCCCCAGGAGCGGCCTAGGGTGGGCCCACACCTAGGCAGGGTGTGGGCCCTCGGGCCGCCTCCCAGCCTCGCCTCTTCGCCTATAAGAAGCCCCCAATGCCTAAACCCTAAGTACCCGATCAATATTCCACGAAACCGTCTATAGCCGCTGATACGTCGAAAACGTATCTATAATTTTTTATGCCCCATGCTTGTTTTGTATCTACTTTGCTTTGCTTTGCCTATACTTTGAGGTATTTTTATATCTTTTCTGGAACTAACCTATTAACAAGTTGCCATAGTGCCAGTTGCCTGTTTTATTCTATTTTTGGTTCCAGGAAGGCAGAAAATCAATATTCTCGGAATTGGACGGGACAAAAGCCAAAGTTATTATTTTTCCCGGAGCAACACAGAACCACGAAGCAGAGCCAGAGGGGGGCCACAGGGTGGCCGCACCCCCTAGGCGCGGGCAAGCCCTGGGGGTGCCCACAGGGGGCGTGGACCCCTGGACCCCCACCGACCTTGCCTCCTGCGCCTATAAGAAGCTCCTGAATGAGAAACCCTAAAACATCTAGAAGAAATCCACGAAAACCTCCGCAGTGCCGCCGCCACCGAAGGGGAGATTTGGGGGACAGAAAGTCTCTGTTCCGGCACCCTGCCAGGACGGGGAAGTGCCCCTGGAGCCATCTCCATCGATCTCCATCGCCATCTTCATCACCGTTGCCGATTCCCATGATGAGGAGGGAGTAGTTCTTCCTCGAGGCTAAGGGCTCTACCGGTAGCTATGTGTTCATCTCTCTCTCTGCATGATCTTGTTATGGTCATGAGCTTTGTAATCAAGTAGATCTACCTTGCTACTCAAGTGATTCAATAGATCTCTGCTCTCCCCATGTGTGTGAAAGTGACAGCGTGCATGCCATGGTGGCACGTAGGCTTGAGTCTACATAAATACTCTTTGTGCTTCAATAGATCTATGCTTTTCCCCACGTGTGTGAAAGTGACAGCGTGCATACCGTGTGTGGCACTTTGGCTAGATTGGATATTTGTTATGAGTTATATTTGGAGTTGGATGTCTCTATAAAATTGTGGTGTTTGTTGGAACCATCTAGCGCTCAAGGTGACAGTATGGGGTTATCTAGATTGGGGAAGGCAGACTTTGAGGTGTGCTGTTATAGCCCTACCATGGATTAGAGTTTCCAACCGGAGAGTAGTTAAGAGTAGTATCATGAAGAGATGATATTTATATGAGAGAGTGTTCACTAGTAGAAGTATGATCCCTATGCCTTATTTATAAACATTGAAACACCGTTTGCTACTAGATCTGTTGCATGTTTGCTTGCTTCCTTCTTGTTGCCTTTAGCCTTTACCTCACCGTCAAGCTCTTTTCTAGAATCGCTACCACTTGTATTTCACTATCTCTTCGCCGAACTAGTGCACCTATATTGGGTGTGTTGGGGACACAAGAGAATTCTTGTATCTTGATTGTAGGGTTTCTTGAGGGGGAATACCTTTGACCACTTCCTCCCTGAGTTCGATAAACCTTGGGTAATGCACTTTAGGGAAACTTATTGATGTTCTACAAACCTCTCACTTGGAGGCCCAACAACTGCCTACAAGAATAGAAGTGCGTAGACATCAAGCTCTTTTCTGGCGCCGTTGCCAGGGAGGAAAGGTAAAAGGCACTCACACACGTTACCCCACGTTAACAGCAAGCCAGAAAGCTCTTTTCTGGCGCCGTTGCCGGGGAGGTATGGTAAAAGGTACTCACATCCTCCGCTGTGAGTGCTCGAAGTTATTTCCTTTAGATTCTGCAATTTTTTGTTTTTGTTTCTTGTTTTCACTAGTTAGGCTTAATGGAAAACAACAACAAAAATTAGAGAGCTCTATAGCATTTATCTTGAGTTAGGACATGAAGTGTTTCAAGAGAAAATTAAAAAAACCTATGGAACTTTATTTGCATGCTAATAGAAATGTTATTAGTATGAATCCTTTGAACACCATTATTGCTAATGCTATGGAAAAGTGTAAGCTTGGAGAAGCTAGTTTTTATGAAAATGATCTTTTTAGTCCCCCAGCTTTGGAAGATAGCTATTCTATTGCTTATGATGATACCAAACATCCAATATATGATGATTACAATGATGAATATGATATTTTTAGTCCACCTACTTTTGTGGAATTTTTTTATTGTGATTAAAATATGCCTCCTATATTTGATGATTGTGGTGATAAGAATAATAGTGATAGCTATTTTGTTGAATTTGCTCCCACTACAATTAATAAGAATGACTATGCTTATGTGGAGAGTAATAATCATTTTATGCATATGGCTCATGAAAAGATTGTTTTATGTGATAGTTATATTGTTAATTTTATTCATGATGCTATTGAAAGTTATTATGAGAGAGGGAAACATGGTCTTATGTATCTCAACAATATTAAGTTTCCCCTCTTTATGTTGAAAATCTTGAAGTTGCACTTGTTTTGCTTTCTTATGCTTGGTGCTTTGTGCTTCCATGACTTGTTTCTTTACAAGATTCCTATGCATAGGAAGTGGGTTAGACTTAAATGTGTTTTGAATTTTCTTCTTGATGCTCTCTTTTACTTCGATTCATATTTCTTATGTTAGCATCTTCTCAAACTATCATGCCTAACTTAAAGGCGTTAAAGAAAAGTACTTGTTGGGAGATAGCCCAAGAGTTTCCTTGAGTCTTGGAAGTTATTACTTCTGTAATGACCTCTCCTTATCCTTTTTATTTGCTTTTTGTGCCAAGAATGACCTCTAATGAGAGGGAAGTAAGATTTGGGGAGTTGCTGTCCAGAAACAGATTTCTGTCCTCCACCATAAAAATTTGTGAGGAGCCTCTGTAACTCAGATTGAGCTAAACATTTACGAATAAATCACCCAGTATGTTAGCTAACTTTCGTTAGTTCAACACTTTTTGATTTGAGCAACATAAGGTCTTCGAAAAAATCGGTTTCTACCTGCTGATCTGTTTTGACAGATTTCTGCCATTATTTGCATTTGCTTCTTATTGATTCCTTTTTGAGTTCTCTTTTGGGGAATTGAGATTTTTGAAGGAGTTGCTACAGTAGCTTGTGTTTTTAGCGAAAAGTCTTGCTGTTCCAAAGCTTTTCCTAAAGGTCTATTATCTTTTGAATACACTAATGTTGTTAATAAAGATTGTGTGAAGTTTTGTATGAAGGAAAAATTTCAGGTGTGTAGAGAGAATGATGTAATGAGATGAAGAATGGACAAAATTTCAAGCTTGGGGATGCCACCCCGGTGTCACCCCAGGAAATATCCAAGAGGTACAAGCGTTAAAGCTTGGGGATGCCCAAGGCATCCCCTTCTTCATCAATAAAAATCTCATGTCTTTCTAGACACTTCGTTTTTATTGTTTCATGCATAGTTGTGTTGTTCTTGGAGCGTCTTAGTTTTTGTTTTTGGTTTTCGTTTGCTTGAGTAAGTTGGTTGGTTACACCACACTTATTTTGGAGAGAGACACACTCTGTTTCCATTGCCTAGAACACTCTAGTTTTTACTCTTATTGTTTTGTGAGTGTTCACTTTTGCTAGCACTGCGTTTAGCTTTAGTTTTCATGTGCTTTCAGCTTAGAAATTTTTAGTTCTTCTTTGTGGATTTGTGAGACAATCTCACTGATCTTTATTTATTATTATCTTTGTGAGTTGTTTCAAATAAGTTGCTTGGTGTTGGAAAAGAGTAGTAAGTTCTTGCTTGAAGTGCAAGAGGAGCTTGCATTAACCTTGCCTTAGACTTTATCATGACATGATAGGTGTTGTTTTGACCTTATGCTTAGTGATTATTGTTGTAGCATGACTTGTTCCAAACAATTAGGATTTCTTGATGTGCCTTGAAGGAATCATGCATTGTTTTAGCATGCAAAAGCATAGTATTGTGGTATTCTCCTTTGATGCTTTGTTTGGGTTGACTTGGCACATGCTCACACCATGTTATGACTATGAAAAGTCACCATTAGCCTCCATGATCATTTAGTCCTTGACTTGTAGTACCACTCTATGCTTTGATTAGTAATGCTTTGTTGCTCTGCATGATTATGGCCATTATGCTCTCTTAGTTGATTGCTCCTAGTCTTTTGCTAGCCTCCACTTGAATGAGTAAGCTCTACTCATGCTTCCAACTCCCAAGAAACCAAGTTATTCCAAAGTGTCCACTATAAACTCCTATGCATGGTGTGTTACACTATTCCAAGTATATTCTTGTTTTCATCTATCTTCCAATTTAAAACTATTTTGTTATGTGAAAACTTAGTTATTAAAGCCCTCACGAACTTGATGGCACACTTTATCTTATGTGCCCCTAATAAACTTGAACCATTGTGACAACTTTGTTGTATATGCTTGCACTTATACGTTGGAATTAGCAGAACCATGCTGTCAGGGGGAACGTTTTCAATATTGCACTTGTACTTTGCACTTAGTTGATATCATGCTCTTTTGTCTATGGATGTCTCCGGTGTGAAATAAAGAGGGAACTTGTAAGTCCATGGAGTTTGTATTATGTGTTAGAGAAACGTCTGTGCCGCTAGCCTAATCCATGCCTAATCATGGTGGAAACTTACAACATCACCATAATGAGCTATCTATGAAGCATCCTCAATAAAAAGCTATGAATATGGTAAATAAAAAGATCGCTGAGATGCTCATTGTCTGCTTGCCTTGTCATTTTGGTTATAGGAAAGCTCCTGTACCATGTGCAAGGGGTACCCCATTGGCGGTTCTCAATGATATACAAATACTTACAATGACAAGAACTTACCTGGACCCAAAGTTGAGTATGCATGAGGTGTGGCCCTCATATTCAAGGGACTTGAGATTGCCAACTTTTACTTTGTCAAGCATATACTCCATCTTTGCCACTTTAACCTTAACCACTTCAAGATGCTTATGATAGGGGCAATGAGGGCTGAAAGCTAACAAGTACCATAATCTTTGGAAGCTCTTTATGAAACTTGTAATACCTGCTTCCTTTACAAAAAGGCCTTTCTTCCACCACTATTCCGTCTCCACCTTCTACCTTTAGGAACCATTAAGTGAGCATAGTTGTCATTCTGTGTGTACTGTTCCAAAGCTTATTTATAGATGCATATTGTGATATTACTTGTTCTTGTGCTATTTGTTTCTAGTCACCCTTGTGAACTTTGAAGGTGTCTTATGCATCTATTTTCTACTCTATGAGGGACAAGCTGATTGCCACTATGCCATGTTTTCTGTATGTGAAACAAACAAACATTTTTCAATGCATGTTATTCATGATCTTTGTTTGTAGCCTTTCATGTTGCATGCATAGTTACTTTTTCCTATTGTTAGAACTCCATCTTTCATGCACATGTTTAGAGTTCTTTGATCCTAGCCTGCAATGCTTGCAAATGGTTTGATCTTGGTTTTGATGGTGCATGTCACCTCAAAAATTATTCTTTTATCACTTGCCTACTCGAGGACGAGCAGGAGTTAAGCTTGGGGATGCTTGATACGTCGAAACCGTATCTATAATTTTTGATGTTCCATGCTTGTTTTGTATCTACTTTGCTTTGCTTTGTCTATACTTTGAGGTGTTTTTATATATTTTCTAGAACTAACCTATTAACAAGTTGCCATAGTGCCAATTGCCTGTTTTCTTCTGTTTTTGGCTCTAGAAAGGCAGAAAATCAATATTCTCGGAATTGGACGGGACAAAAGCGAAAGTTATTATTTTCCCGGAGCAACACGGAACCACGAAGCAGAGCCAGAGGGGGGCCACAAGGTGGCCGCAACACCCTAGGCGCGGGCAAGCCCTAGGGGCGCCCACAGGGGGTGTGGGCCCCCTGGAACCCCACCGACCTTGCCTCCTGCGCCTATAAGAAGCTCCCGACTCAGAAACCCTAAAACATCTAGAAGAAATCCATGAAAACCTCCACAGCGCCGCCGCCACCGAAGGGGAGATTCGGGGGACAGAAAGTCTCTGTTCCGGCACCCTGTCGGGATGGGGAAGTGCCCCTGGAGCCATCTCCATCGATCTCCATCGCCATCTTCATCACCGTTGTTGATTCCCATGATGAGGAGGGAGTAGTTCTTCCTCGAGGCTAAGGGCTCTACCGGTAGCTATGTGTTCATCTCTCTCTCTCTATGCATGATCTTGTTATGGTCATGAGCTTTGTAATCAAGTAGATCTACCTTGCTACTCAAGTGATTCAATAGATCTCTGCTCTCCCCATGTATGTGAAAGTGATAGTGTGCACGCCATGGTGGCACTTAGGCTTGAGTCTGCATAAATACTCTATGTGCTTCAATAGATCTATGCTTTTCCCCACGTGTGTGAAAGTGACAACGTGCATACCGTGTGTGGCACTTTGTCTAGATTGAATATTTGTTATGAGTTATATTTGGAGTTGGATGTCTCTATGAAATTGTGGTGTTTGTTGGAACCATCTAGCGCTCAAGGTGGTAGTGTGGGGTTTTCTAGATTGGGGAAGACATACTTTGAGGTGTGCTGTTATAGCCCTACCATGGATTAGAGTGTCCAACCGGAGAGTAGTTAAGAGTAGTATCATGAAGAGAGGATATTTATATGAGAGAGTGTTCACTAGTGAAAGTATGATCCCTAGTCCTTGTTTCTAAACATTGAAACACCGTTTGCTACTAGATTTGTTGCATGTTTGCTTGCTTCCTTCTTGTTGCCTTTAGTCTTTACCTCACCGTCAAGCTCTTTTCTGGCACCGTTACCACTTGTATTTCACTATCTCTTCTCTGAACTAGTGCACCTATATTGGGTGTGTTGGTGACACAAGAGACTTCTTGTATCTTGATTGCAGGGTTGCTTGAGAGGGAATACCTTTGACCACTTCCTCCCTGAGTTCGATAAACCTTGGGTAATCCACTTAAGGGAAACTTGTTGTTGTTCTACAAATCTCTGCACTTGGAGTCCCAACAACTGTCTACAAGAATAGAAGTGCCTAGAGCCGTCGCCATCATCGTCCCTAGATCAGGGAGGGGGATCTAAATATCTTCCCGACACCCTTCCGGAGGGGAGATCATCCCGGAGGCCTTATTCTTCATCATGCCACCCTCCGGTATGAAGCGTGAGTAGTTCCACCTTGGACTAGGGGTCCATGTAGTAGCTAGATGGTTGTATCTCCTCCTTGTGCTTTCATGTCTAGATCTTGTGAGCTCCGTTCATGATTAAGATCTCATCTATTTGTAATCATGCATGTTGTGTTTGCGGGGATCCGATGGATATTGAGATTACTATGTCAGACTGATTAATGGTTTTGTCTTATTGATTCTACCATGTTTGTGTTGTTTGTGATCTTGCATGCTCTCCATTGTTATTAGCTATCTTGGTCAAGTAGTTGCTAGTGACTCCAAGATGGGGTATTTATGCTCGATAGTGGGTTCATGCCTCTAGTTTCCAAGGGAAGTGACAATAATCTCTTCGGTTGTAGATGTGATGTTGCTACTAGGGAGAAAACAACGGTCTCTTGTTCATGGAACATGTGGACTGTTTACCTTACACACTTTGCTTAAAGCAGTTGTCTATTGCTTGCAACTTAATCAAGGGAAGTGACATAAATCTCTACGGTTGTAGATGTGCTGTTGCAACTAGGGAGAAAAAAACGGTCTCTTGTTCATGGAACAAGTGGAATGTTTACCTTACACACTTTGCTTAAAGCAGTTGTCTGTTGCTTGAAAATTAATACTAGAGGGGGTTCGGATGATAACCTGAAGGTGGACTTCTAGTCATAGATGCAGTTGGATGGCGGTCTATGTATATTGTCGTATTGCCCAATCGAATCTCATAGTATCTTTATGTCTAGTATTGCATTGTTATGCCTTGATCAGTCTTGTCAATTGCCCTGTTGTAATTTGTTTACCCTGCATGCCATGTTTGTTTATCTAAGGAGAGCACCTCTAGTGAACTATGGACTCCGGTCCAATCTTTACCATTGATACATCCTCCACTGTTATTGTTTACTTGCTGCAAACCATCATCACCTTCCACACCATACAGTTAATCCTTTGTTACAACAATCGGTGAGATTTACAACCTCACTATTAGTTGGGTCAAAGTCTTGAGTTTGTGTTGTGCAGGTTTCCATGTTGCTTGCAACGCCTTTGATACGTTTCCTTCCTCCTACTGGTTCGATAACCTCGGTTTCTTACTGAGGGAATACTTGCTGCTGTGCTGCATCACACCTTGCTCTTGGGGTTTCCCGATGAAGCACTTCCAGGCTCCATCATGCGGCGGTGGAGGGCCCCCTGGTTTTTGTCCTCTAGATTAATTATGAGGTTGAAGTCACCAGCCACAATCCACGAACCGACGTTAAGGTCTCGGCTATCCTAAAGCTCCTGGAGGAAGGCCCGTTTTTCGTCCACCAGCTGGGGGCCATACATGCCCGTGAACCACGAGCTATGATCCACACCTGTTGAAATGTGGGTCGTGATTGCGTTGTTGGAGAAGTGCGGGTGAGTCACAGAAACCATGCTAGATTGCCAGGCAAGCAGGATCCCCCCACGGGTCCCATCAACCGGGAGGAAGAAAAAGCCATCGTAGGAAGAGCCGAGGCATTCCCTCTCCACGCGGTCAGTGATGACCGCCATCTTGGTCTCCTGCAAACAAACCACCGTAGCCCTAGAAGGCACCAAGACACATGAGACATCTAGGCTCGAGCCGGAGAGTTCAAACCACGCGCATTCCAGATACCAATACAGAAGTCAGGGTCGTCCATCTTGAATTATTACAGCAAGATTCTGAGCGGGAAGATAGAACAGCTCGAGGTCGAGAAGGAGGGAATTAGACTAGTCACTCCACTGGGGCATCGTCGCAAAGGGGCAAGGCCTCTGGCATCCATCCGAAAATCCGAATAACCACATCGATGTGCTGCTGGGTAGGGGTCTCGCGAACAGGTCCAGATAAGCATCCAGGGCTTCGTCACCAATCACCTCACCCTCGTTGGCAATCCCCAGCCTGGTGATGAGAGTAAGCTGCTGTTGTCAAATTGGCATGCCGGAAGTGAACCGACCCCGAATGTGCCCACTCCTCCTCACTGGCCCAGTATACTCCCTCTTGTGTCGACAAGGCTTGGCCACCGGTCTTGTAGCATCCCAATTGTCTAACAATTGTAATGCTACTTGATCTAGTAATATAAGGGCTACTTCCTACATATAATTGCTGCATCATCACTATATCATGCTCATGTCATCATGCCACCTTGCATTTGAGCATCATATAAAACCCTTTTGTTTTGGTTCTTCTCTCATATGCATTGTAAATTGTATTTGCCTCTTGATATTGTATTTGGTTCTTGATATATTGTTTAAATGCCCAAGTTGAGTTGGGGGCATATCTTTTATTCAACTCCATCACCTTTCTCTGCCACCACCTTATAATTCCACCATCCAACTAAATATGAGATTTGCACTTTATTTGGTTTTACCTCTAGCTCATGTGGGTTGGGATGGATCCAACTCTATCTCCACATGCTCTCATATAGGCACCATAGTGTTTCCACATTATTGGTTATGAGAGCCACATGGCCACCTTTGCATGCCCTGTGAGTGGAACCTTTTACCTAGATTCCATATGGGTTGTTTTGGGGTTATTGTCATGTTGGGATATTTTTGGGCTTACTAAATGCCTAGTGGCACATACACACTAGCATGTCCCATTTTATTCAAATATGGTCATCTCCATCTACTCCACATGGGGCATCCTTTCACTTCCTTAGCTTGGCCCTTACCCCATATTTTGGAATGCATATGTATAAATGCCATGAATAATTATTTTGTTTTCACAATATTTTAATCATGGCAATTATCATTTTTGCATGGGCCATGCAACCTTCTCCAACTTTGGTCCTCCTTTGTTTCTATTTGAATTTTGAATGGCTCATCTCTCATCTCTCTCTCTTCCTTCTTTTGTCTGATCTAGTTTGGTCTTGCCAAAAAGCCACCACCACATCAACCTCTCTCTCTTGTCCTCTTTCCTTACCCTAGCTCTAATCCACCCTCACACAAAACCTCTCCACCTCACCTTCTCTCTAAACCCTAAAACTACCTCACCCTCTCCTCTTCACCTATGCCGAGCCTCCCCATGCTGGACCCACCTGGCCACCCTCTCTCCCTGGCCACACCCCATCTACCCCTCCTCCTAGCCAAGCCCTAGCTAACCCGAGCCTCTCCCCTAGCCAAACCTAGCTCAATCGAGCTCCCTACCCTCTCTCTTCTCTCTACCTGCCAGGTAGCCCCACCGCCACGCCGGCCCCACCCTGCAGCCTCTCTGCCTCGCCTGGACCAGCCGGCCGAGCACGTGCCGAGGAGAAGAGGAGAAAGGTGGCACCGAGGCCACCTTATCTACCACGTGCCCACGCCTGCTTTACTCTCTCTCCCTCTCACTTTTCCCTCCCCCACATGGCACCTCTACCTCACCAGATCGGCCCAGAGCCCTGCCGCTCCTCTCCTCCCTCTCCACCGACGACCCCTTCTCCTTGCCGGAATCGCCAGCACCGTCGTCTACCTCTCGCTCCTGCCGGCAAGCTCGACGTGGTGGTGGTCAAGGAGATCGAGGACCATCCTCTGCGTCGCCTCGTACGTGCCAGTAAGGAGGAGAAGACCCAGCTCGCCGGAGAGAGACCCCGCCACCGAAACCCTAACGCCCGGCTCACAGCCGCCACTAAACCGACGCTCCCGCCCGATCCGAGCTCCCGTGCCGAGCCGCGGTGAGCCTCCCTTCTCCCCGACACCTTCCGCCCCTAGCCCTAGCCCGATCTTTTTCACAAACACGCTTGGCCGGCCACCTCGTTGGCTCGCCTCCCGCCACGCAGAACCACCTCTAGCCGCCTGCCACCACCCTCAGAAGCCACCGCACCGGTTAGCCCTCAACAAGACGCCTGCGTGACCCGAGTTCGAGCCCGCCTTGTCGCTGCAGGCGCCACGCTGAACAGATCCGTCCGACGCGTAGAAGAAGCACTGTGCCGCCACGCGTTTTGCAGAAAACCCCCCCTAGCTTTTTATCTTAACCCGCGCTCCTAGAGGCCCCACCCGTCGGGCACCCTGGCTTTTCACGAATAAGTCCTCGGTTTTCAGCCTCAACTCGGTCCCCGGATCCACCACGTGTCGGCGTCACAAGGCCGTGGACCTTAAACCCACCGCCCCTAATTGTCACCATGGGCTAAGTAGCGCAGAAAGGTCTCTCCGCGCCGTCGGTTTTCGCCAGGTCAGCAGTGACCCACCGTCAGCGTCTGTGGCTAGGATTGCCTGGGTGTAAAACGTTTTTCGGTTTTCTGTTTTAATTTAAACTTTTCAAATTTGTTTTAAATTCAAATTTAAATCTATTTTTAAATAACTTTTAAAATATAAATCCAAATTAAACATGTAATATATGTTTTGAAATCAGAAAAATGTGAGGATTTCAAATCTGGCCTTCAAAATATATTTTGAACACTTTAAATTTCAAGTTGACTAAAATTACAATAAAATGCCCTCTTTCTTAATTAATTAATAAATTTTGTTTTATAACTCCAAATTTAACAAATGATATGTCTAAAATGATCAGCTCGACGAGACCTTTCTGTTTATGCATTCCATGTTCTGAATTGCAGCATGCATCATATAAATATAAAGTATACAACAACTTATTTGGGTATAAAATGTGACTAAAACTCAATAAAATGCTTTATTCTTGTATACCACACCTCACCCATGCCATGCTACATTATTGCCATGCAAATTGTGCATCATTGATCATGGCATGATCGTTTGCTTGTCGCATTTTATTCTTATGCTTGTGCACTTGATTTATGTTGGCCCTTGTTTGTTTGGTTCTTCTTCGAATAGACGCTGAGCAGGGGATATATCAAGAAACCCAGGAGCACTACCCAGATCCTTCTCTCGCTCAATCGAGCCGCTGCAATCACTACCACATGCTTGCATACATATAGTACCTATTGCCTCTATCTTATTCTTGCATCATTGAGTCGCGATTGCATTAAACTGAATCCCAAGTATTGCATAGCCTTTACTTTTAAACCCCACTGAAGCTTGTTCCTCCATCCCATGAGCCATTACTATAGGAGTTGTTTGAGCCATGCGAGTCGTAGAACAGCATGTGTAGGGTATGTGAGTGTCTGATGGATAACGAGGTACCTATACAACTTAACCTAAGTAGTAATGGGATAACTAATGAAAGTGGCACCGGTGAGCAATATCTGCTATTTGGTTTTTCATGCTCACTTGTGTCCCGTAGGACCCCGAGTACTTGATTCCTGTTCCTTGAATATTCGCGCTATCCACATCCGGGAGGATTATGGGACCCCCCTGAGCCAGAGCTTGATTCATTCTTATTTCTTGGGGCCACAATTAGTTTGGGGCTTTATTACTATCCTGTACTTATGCCATGCTTTACTGCTTTATATTAAATTGTGCAGGTAATCGCACTGCATCTTTAGGTAAGCGAGTGTTTTCGTGGTATCGACAAGCCAGTCACATTGGGTTCCCATCGTTTCTGACCATTGGCGCAAACCTTGAGTCCGTCTGAGCCGGCCATTCGTGCGGGTAGCTTAATGGGGTGGCCTCAAATATTTCTGAATCTTGTGATTGCTTTGTCGTGGATCGCCTGGGTTTTGATTTGGTTTTTCCGAGGTTGATCGAGTGTGTGTTGCTATTTGTGCACCCCTGCAGGTAAAACTTTCCAAAGCCGTGTCCGCGTTATGGACGACTTGGAGCACGCTTTCGATCATAGACAAGTATAACTAAAGTGCCGCTTTTAATTTGACTAAGTAATCGACTAGTAAATAGTGCAACACTCATGGAATGGATAATAAAACCGCCAACGGATGGGGGTTGTTTCGTCCGCTTCCTCGTTGGTAGCGAGGAGGAGGATGGATCTCATAATATTATAAGCTGTTATTAATTCACGGACATCCGCCTATCATTGGTTAGGAGGATGGTTAGCAGTATCTATAGAATTGTTAGGGTTTATCTTTTTCTGCAATTGCGTCACCCTGGTTGTGTCCCTTTAGAGGCATAAAGACTTGCCGAAAATTCTAGGGTCTCACACGATAAATTATTTGATTCAGATGAACAGGTACACTCACAAGATGGATACTGGGTGGAGGAGACGGACGATGAGGGCAACGATCATTCGGTGTAGAGATTCCAGGAACGGGGATCCGTGAGATCTGCGGGCGGGATGTGTTTATTTTATGGGGCATCTTATGCCAATTTGCTTCTTATCCGTACTCGGATCTTGTTGTCGCTTCCGCCTGATACTCTGATGTTTGATGTGTGAGGAGATATCCTAAACTATTATATCTATCTAGGACATTTGGATCTTGCCGTATGGTGTTGCAATATTTCTATTTCTTTTAGATGGAATGGCTCTGATGTACTGTTGTATGGTGGCTTGCATACATACCCATTTGTGTATGTAGTTGATCCCTTCACCTGCCGATTACGCCGCCCGTTCTTGTCCCGATGTTTGGAAATGGTTGGGACAGCCGAAAGGTCTACCTGTGAGTGGCATTTGGGCCCCACCGTACTATTTCAACCATTTACGCTCATCCAGACTTGTAACTAGGAGCGTAATTCACCGAGGTAGTTACAGATCTGCTAAGGACAGAGTTGATCGGCTTCTTGCAGGCCCCACGAAATGAGCCTGAATCACACGTAGCCGCGGGCGTCACAACCAGCACCACGTCCTCAGGTCCTGGCTGCTGACGCTGATTCGAGCCGTCGTCCATGTCATCAGCTAGGGAGAGATGGACAGAGAAAACATCTAGCATGTCAAGCACCGATCTTGGGGAATCCAAATGGCCAGGAGATGGCTGCCATCCAGTACCAGTTGAGCTATCCACAAGCGGCAACAACCCTGGCGATGGTAGTTGGCATGCTCCACTTTGACTTGCGGGGGAAGAAAGGAGCCCGCCCGATCCAAAATTTGAAACCAGCTTCACACAGTGTCCTGACTTTGGCGTTTTCCTAGGGGACGAGGGGGGCATGTCCATCGAAATAGCAGTTCCTATGCTTGGGGAGATACGGTCCACAACTGCGGCTGTTCTGGCCCGACTTGGCGAGGTGGCGGGCCCGCCCACAGGGTGATGCGTCGAGGGAACAACCTAGGTCTGGGCAGGGGAGGATCCCAAGGCATGCGACCCCTCCACGCTGGCGAAGCAACATGCCCGGACTCGGTCAAAAGCGGCTCCCGTGATGCGAGCCCGGTCCCGCAGTCTCCTTTTTATTTCGCCCAAACATAGCTCATGGCGGGCCCCACCAACGTCGTCAACCTCGGCGTCCATGTGATCCTCATCCTCCACGTCGGGCCATGGGCTGGACCTCCATCGGTGGGTTGATGGCGACGCGGCGGCTGCCACTCCAACCGACACCGGAGCCTCGGTGGCTATGATTCGCGAGCTCTCCGCCCTGAGCATCCCTCGGTCCGCGCGAGCCACGGCGACTGCCCGAGCCTCGATCATGCCCGCCGTCGCGACCAGCATCTCTGCCACGGTCGCCTCGGCCATGCCCATCGTCGCCACCATCGGAGTCCTCGTCTCCCCCACCTCTAGGTGTAGGACCGCTGCCTCCCGCCGTCATATCCTCAGCCCGAACAACCTTGAGCTTGATTACGTACGGGAGCATGAACTTCTCCAGCGGGTCATCGGGCTCCTCAATGAGCAGCGCCTTATCGCGCGGTAGTTGCTTAGGATCATCAATCCATGCACCTGAAAATGACCGAGATCTTCGCGCCTGGCCGTCGCAGCGCCCAGGCGCTCCACCTAGGCGGCTGAGCCGAGCAGGGCAACCACTGTAGAATGATTCCAGGCGTGGGCCAGGATTCCCGTGAGCTCGAGGTGCGCATGAAATCAAAGCGGCGGCCGGACCGCTTGGAGCTGCCGGTTCCACGAAGAGAAACGGAGAGAGAAACCTCTCCCGTCCATGATGCCAGCGGCCATCACGTCGTCACGAACTCGACGGCTGCTGCAAACGAAGAGGAAATCCGCGGGCCATGAATGGTGAGCGGAAAAATTGTCCTCCGCCCATGGCACCTACTTAGCCACCGACGCACCATCCTTGATCAGCAAGACGCTGGCTCTTTGCCCGGACACAAAAGCGACCAACGCCCACCGGAGTGCACCCTTCGCGGTGGCAATTTCCACCGTGCGCGGGATGATGATGGTATCCATGACGGCTTCACGCCGAGGCTCGGTCCCCAGGTCGCTTCCAAGCCCAGGATCTCCATGCCGCTCACCACGGGCGGGCCGGTCATCGCGTCCGCCAAGCGCGCCGGGCCGAGGTGAGGAAATGCTCCTTCCATGTCCGGCCTTGCCGCTCCCAGGGTCACCACGTCGCTCGCCTCGACCAGCGTGTCTGTCATGTCCACCCTGCGTGTCATGCTCCCCATGGCCGGCACTCTCGCCACGACCACCATGGTCACCAGGGCCTTCATGCGCACAACGCATCCCACGGCCCTCAGGCCCTGCCCTCTCGATGAGAGAGCTGTACATGTACCCATCCCGCGCGCTCCGGCCACCACCATGCGCGTCGACGTCGTCCTAGGATCCAACCGAGCCATCTTCACGTCCCGCCCATCTAGAGCCAACGGAGCTAGGGCGGGGGAGGGGGAAGGATGCCCCATCCCCAGGCGTGATACATTGGAAACGTATCTATAATTTTTTATGCTCCATGCTTGTTTAGTATCTACTTTGCTTTACTTTTCCACACTTTGAGGTGCTTTTTACATGTTTTCTGGTACTAACCTACTAACAATTTGCAACAGTGCCAGATGCCTTTTTTCTGCTGTTTTTGGTTTCAGAAAATTTAGTAAATAAATATTCTCGGAATTGGATGGGACAAAGGACAAAGTCAATTACTTTCCGTGGGGAACAAGAAGTCCAGAGGAGAGCCGGAGGGGCCATCCAGGGGGGCCAAACCCACCCTAGGCGCGGGTGGGCCCTAGCCCGTGCCTGGATAGGGTTTGCCAGCCCTGGCGGCCGCCTCGGTCTCCTCCTTCGCCTATAAGAAGCCCCCGATGCAAAAACCCTGAGTACCCGACCAGAAATCCACGAAATGTCTGTAGCCGCCGCCACCATCGTCCCTAGATTGGGGGGATCTGAAGTTCTTCCCGGCACCCTGCCGGAGGGGAGATCATCCCAGAGGCCTTCTCTCCGGTATGATGCGCGAGTAGTTCCACCTTGGACTATGGGTTCATGTAGTAGCTAGATGGTTGTATCTCCTCCTTTGTGATTTCATGTATAGATCTTGTGAGCTCCGTTCATGATCAAGATCTAATCTATTTGTAATCATGCATTTTGTGTTTGCGGGGATCCGATGGATATTGAGATTATTATGTTGGTTTGATTAATGATTTTGTCTTTATGATTCTATCATGTCTGTGTTGTTTGTGATCTTGCATGCTCTCCGTTGTTAGTAGCTATCTTGGCCAAGTAGTTGCTAGTGACTCCAAGAGGGGGTATTTATGCTCGATAGTGGGTTCATGCCTCTAGTTTCCAAGGGAAGTGACAATAATCTCTTAGGTTGTAGATGTGTTGTTGCTACTAGGGAGAAAACAACGGTATCTTGTTCATGGAACATGTGGACTGTTTACCTTACACACTTTGCTTAAAGCAGTTGTATGTTGCTTGCAACTTAATACTAGAGGGGGTTCGGATGATAACCTGAAGGTGGACTTCTAGTCATAGATGCAATTTGATGGCGGTCTATGTATCTTGTTATATTTCCCAATCAACCTCATAGGACCTTTCTGACTAATAATTGCATTGACATGCCTTGCTCAGTTCCTGTCAATTGCCCTGCTATAATTTGTTTACCCTTCATGACATGTTGTTTATCTAAGGAGAGCACCTCTAGTGAACTATGGACCCCGGTCCAATATTTACCATTGATACATCTTCCACTGTTATATGTTTACTTGTTGCAAACCATTACCTTCCACACCATACGTTTAATCCTTTGTTGCATCAAACCGGTGAGCTTGACAACCTCACTGATTCGTTGGGACAAAGTCTTGAGTTTGTGTTGTGCAGGTCTCCGCATTGCTTGCAATACCTGTGTGACGTTCCCTTCCTCCTTCTGGTTCGATAACCTCCGTCTCTACTGAGGGTAGACTTGCTACTTGCTGCTTCACACCTTGCTCTTGGGGTTTCCAACAAAGCGCTCCCACATCAAGGAGGCGCCATCAACAAGTTTTCTGGCGCTGTTGCCGGGGAGGCCAAGGACGTCTTCACAAGGGGAGTCCTTCACTTCCTTTCTCTTTACTTTGTTTTTAGTTTTCTTTGTTTCTTTTGAAGGGAATATGCCCTGAGAGGCAATAATAAATTGTTTATTATGTGTATTCCAAGTATATGATAGATGTTTATTTTGCATGCTATAATTGTATTAATACGGAAACGTTAATACATGTGTGTTTAATAAACAAACAGAAAGTTCCTAGTTAAGCCTCTCTCATAAACTAGCTCGTTGATTAACAAGATGATCAAGGTTTCCTGATCATGGACATTGGATGTTGTTAATAACGGGATCACAACATTAGTGTAATGATGTGATGAACATTCATCCGAAGTATAGCATTACGATCAAAGTCATTGAGTTTATATTGCTATAACAACTTACGAAGTGATCCTAATCCTTAGACCATGAGATCATGTCAATCACTAACACCGGAAGAGTTTCTTGATAACATCAAACGTCACACCGTAATGTGGTGATTATAAAGATGGGTTCGTAACTAATAAAGTGTTATGTTGAGGCTCATGGATCAAGAGTGAATTTGTTCATCCCGACGACGGATAGATATACTGGGGCCCTCTCGGTGATATCACATTGATTAGCTTGCAAGCAAGTGATTTGATCACTAGAATGTTATATCAGGAACGAGAAAAGAGTGCATGTCAGAACGAGATCAAACTAGGTATGGAGATACCGATGATCGAATCTCGGACATGTAATATATCGTGAAACAAAGGGATTAAGATACTAGCGTAAAGGTTCCACGATCACAAGAAAGTCATCGTTGAATGTGTGGGAGTCAGTATGGGTCTCCAGATCCCGCTTCTGATTATTGATCTGAGAGGGGTCTCGATCATGTCCGCATTATTCACGAACCGTAGGGTGACACACTTAAGAGACACCGACATCCAATTGGAGCAAAAGTTTCATGCCGAAAGAATAAACAAGCGCAGGAATTTATTTCACTAGATACCAAACAGTTTTCGGGTGAAATTGCATAAAGTGGTTATGCATGTGAAATAGAATTCTAGCAAGGGGTTATTTGTGAATGTTTGTCATTAAAGTAATTGACAAAATTCTGAATAAAATAAAAGAGTTTTATTTAATGAGAGTTTGCATTAAATTTGGTGGAAATTTAATGGGATCTTTGAGTGGGATTTTGAGTGGAGGAATTTGGAGGAGTTTTGTGAGTGGAGTGTCCACCCACATGAAGAGGGAGGGCAAGGGCAGCCCCCATGCGCCTGCCACCCCTTGGGGTTCCCTCCTCCTATAAAAGGAGCCCCTCCTCTCACTTCTCACTCACACCTCCTCGTGAAGGATCTCTCCCTCTAGAATTTATCCCCATGGTCTCGGACTAGCGAGATACATGTTCCGGTGGCTATTCGGCAAGAAAGAGTTGTGCTTCACTGCATCGCTGGAGCGAGGAGGCGGAGGTTGCTCGGTGCCTCGAACATGTGTGCGAGCACGGATGCCGACGGCGGCGCTTAGGACTTCTCTCGATCTTGAGATCGGCAAGAGATCGTCTACATCAACCACGAGTTTGGACTTGTTAAACTTTGTCGGTCTTCAAGGGTATGTTCTCTACGGATATACATCCGCCGTTGTTTGTATCTAGTATAAATAGATCTTGGTATATAGTTCACATCGTAGGAAATTTTTGTTTTCTATGTCTGCGAACCCTTCAAAGGGTATCGAGCCGGATCTATGCGTAGATACTTTACACGGTAGTACACATATGAGTATGTGGGCGATGATCATGTTGTTGCTCCTTTCTTGTGATTTTGGATATTGGTGGCATAGTGGGATGAAGCGCCGGACAAACTTTACATGTCCTCGCACATGAGACCTGTTCCACGCTTGACATGCAACTAGTTTGCATAAGTGGCTAGCGGGTGTCTGCTCTCCTACTATAGTCAATATCTATTTTGCAAGCGAGTTGTCAACAATTTGATTATCCTCGCTAGGTTCATGTTCGAGGTAAGAACGGTTCTATCTCGAAAGCCCTCACCACGTAAAACTTGCAATGGATAAATTAGAGGCGTCTAGTTTAGATTGTTGTCGGCTAGTGTTATGATATGGTAGTGTTGTAAGTAGAAGTATGAGATGATACTCTTACAACACACATAGCGTAAAATCCATAGATCGTGGATTTACACATATAGGTATGATAGTGATCATACCACGATGCACATGATAGAGATCATCTCGGGAACCATATAATTTCACTAATAAACATATGATGTTTGATTGCATCTTATATTGCTTATTTAGCGCTTTGTTAAGCATAATAAGATGATCCTCATTTAAATATCAAGATAAGAATGTGTTCTTCCTTTTAGTATGCACCGATTATGTTTTCGCCGCCCAAGACATCACGTGATGATCGGGTGTACTTGGATCCTCGACCATACTTGGTGTAAGACAGTTACACGCAAAATACTAAGGTTCTAACTTGGCGAGCCTAGCATGTATGCACATGGCCTCGGAACACGTAATCGAAAGGTTAAGCATGAGTCATATAATTGATATGATGCCCATTTGATGCTCGCCTTTGAAGCTATACCGACTCACGTGATGATCGGACTTGGTGTAGTGGATTTGGTTCATGTAATCACCAAAAGGACACGAGGGATGTCGCTTTTGAGTGGGAGTTCATTCGTAATATAGATTAGTTGAACTCAATCTATCATACACTTAGTCTAAACTTTACAAATTCTGTAGATGGCACCACCGCTTTTAATTTCAATGCGTTCATGGAGAAAGAGAAACTAGCAACGAACGGTAGCAACTTTACTGAATGGGCCATGAATTTGAGGATTCTCCTCTCACGCACAAAAGCAATATGTGCTAGAAGCGCCGTTAGGCCCCCCACCTTTTGATGATGCCCCTGACGAGGAGAAGAATGTCTATCAGACTCGTCAGGAGGACCACAACTTAGTTCATTGCGGCATATTGTATGGGCTAGAGCCGGAACTTCGAAAGCGTTTCGAAAACGGCAATGCTTTTGATACAATGGGTGAGTTGAAAATGATTTTCGACACATGTCAGAGAGAGCTACAATGCTTCAGAAAAGTTCTTTAGCTGCATGATGGAAGAGAACAGCTCCGTTAGTGAGCATGTACTCAAGATGTCGGGTTACGCCGATAAGCTTGTGTCCTTGGGAATAACGATTCCCATTGACTTAGGCATCCATCGTGTTCTGCAGTCTCTGCCACCTAGCTATAAGAGCTTCGTGATGAACTATAATATGCAGGGCATGAAGAAGTCTCTCCCCGAGCTCACAATGCTTAAAACCGCAGAAGTGGAGATCAAAAGGAACATCAAGTGTTGATGATCAATAGGAACACTGGTTTCAAGAAAGACAAGAAGGGAAAACGGAAGGAAGTAAGGACGGCAAGCCCGCTTGCTACCAAAAGAAACCCCGAGTTGGACCTAAGTCCGATACCGAAAGTGCTACTATTGTAAGAGGATCGCCATCGAAGCATAATCGCCCCAAGTATCTGGCGCATAAGAAGGCCGCAAGGCAAACAAAGGTATATATGATATACATGTTATTGATGTGTACTTGACTAGTGCTGTAATAGCACCGGGTATTTGATACCGTTCTTGCTAATATTTGTAACTCGAATCGAGGTCATGAACAAAGCGACCGCTAGCAAGGGTGAGGTCAAGATGCGTGTCGGCAATGGATCAAGTGTTGATGTGATCGCCGCTTTTAACGCTACCTCTCCACTTACCGTCGGGATTAGTCATAAACTTAAATAATGTTATTTGGTGCTGACCGAGCATGAACATTGTATCCGGATCATGTTTGATGCAAAGTGGTTTTTCATTCAAATCGAGAACAATGGTTGTTCCATTTATATGAATGAAATCTTTTATGGTCATGCACCAATGTTGAATGGTTTATTTCGTTGGATCTCGATGATAATGTTACACATATTCATAATGTTGATGCTAAAAGGATTAAACTTGATGATGATATATCCGCATATGTGTAATCGCTGCTCAGGTCATATTGGCATTAAACGCATGAAGAAGCTCCATTCGGATGGACTTTCGGAATCACTTGATTATGAATCATTTGATACATGTGAGCCATGCCTTATGGGCAAGATGACTAGAACTCCGTTTTCCGGTTCAATGGAACGGGCGATGATTTATTGGAAATCATACATTCGATGTATGTGGTCCAATGAGTGTGTCGCCGAGGTGGATATCGTTATTTTGTTACTTTCACGGATGATTTGAGTAGATACGGTTATATCTACTTGATGAAACACAAGTCTGAAACCTTTAAAAGTTCAAGGAATTTCGTAATGAAGTGGAAAATCATCGTAATAGAAAGATCAAATTTCTTGATTCGACCGTGGAGGTGAGTATCTAAGTTACGAGTTTAGCACTCACATGAAAGAGTGTGGAATTGTTTCACAACTCACACTCGAACACCACAAATAAAATGGTGTGTCTGGAACGTCAGAATCGCATTTTATTAGATATGGTTCGATCTATGATGTCTCGACGGACTTGCCGTTGTCATTTTGGGGTTATGCACTAGAAACCGCTGCATTCACTTTAAATCGGGCACCATCTAAATCCGCTGAAACGACACCGTATGAATTGTGGTTTGGAAACAAACCTAAGCTGTCATTTCTTAAAGTTTGGGGTTGCGATGTTTATGTGAAGAAACTTCAACCGGATAAACTCGAACCCAAAGCGGAAAAATGCGTCTTCATAGGATACCCTAAAGAAACTATTGGGTATTCCTTCTATCAGCATCCGAGGGCAAGGTTTTTGTTGTTAAGAATGGATCCTTTCTAGAGAAAGAGTTTCGCGAAAGGTGTGAGTAGTCGGAAGGTAGAACTCAAGAGGTTGGAACCTTCTCTTCAAAGTATGGCGAGTAGCGCAGTCCGGAAGTTGTTCCGGAGTTGGCTCCACCTGAAGAGGGAACTAATGATAATGATCATGAAACTCCGAAGAGAGTACTACCAACCTCGCAGGTCAAACAGACGTGCAGCCCCGAGTCAGACGGAAATCTGTCATAAATTTCATGGTTGATGAAAATAATGACCTGCGACGTATGAAGAAGCGATGATGAGCCCGGATTCCAACAAATGGTTAGAAGCCATGAAATCCGAGATGGAATCCATGTATGAAAATCAAGTTTGGAACTTGGTTGAATTACCTCACGACCGAAAGGCCGTGGAGAACAAATGGATTTTCAAAAGGAAAACTGATGCTGATGGTAATGTGACCATCTATAAAGCTCGACTTGTCGCAAAGGGGTTTCGACAAATTCAAGGAGTTGACTACGATGAGACTTTCTCTCCCGTAGCGATGCTAAAGTCAGTTAGGATTATGTTAGCAATTGCTGCATATTTCGACTATGAAATATGGCATATGGATGTCAAAACCGCGTTTCTCAATGGTAATATTGAAGAAGAGTTGTATATGATACAACCAAAGGGTTTTGTCGATCCTAAGGATGCTAACAAGGTGTGCAAGCTTCAGCGATCCATCTATGGATTGAAGCAAGCATCACGGTTGGAATCTCCGCTTTGATGAGGTGATCAAAGAGTTTGGATTTGTCCAAACTTATGGAGAAGCTTGTATTTACAAGAAAGTGAGTGGGAGCAATGTGGCATTTCGATATTATATGTGGATGACATATTATTGATCGGAATGATATAGAACTTTAAACAGTGTTAAAAGTTATCTAAACAAAGAAATTTTCAATGAAGGACCTAGGTGAAGGCCATACATATTAGTCATAAAGATCTATAGAGATAGATCTAGGCGCCTAATAGGGCTATCGCAAAGTACATACCTTGATAAGATTTTAAAGAAGTTTAAAATGGACGGAAGTAAGAAGGGTTCTTACCTATGTTGCAAGGCAAGACATTGAGTAAGACTCAAAGTCCGCTTCGCGGAAGAAAGAGAGATAATGGACAAAGTCCCTATGCTTCAGCCATAGGCTCTATAATGTACGCCATGCTATGTACAAGACCGGATGTGGCACACGCTATTAGTTTGACTAGTAGGTACCAATCGGATCCGTGTTCGAACCTCGGATAGCGGTCAAGAATATCCTTAAGTACTTACGAAGAACTAAGGATATGTTTCTTGTATACGGAGGTGAAGAAGAGTTCGTCGCTAAGTGTTATGTCGACGCTTAGTTTGACAATCGATCCGGATGACTCTAAGTCTCAATCCGGATACACGTATTTCTCATGAATGGCGGAGCGTTAGTTGGAGGAGCTCCAAACAACCTGTGGTAGCGGATCAACAACGAGGTCGAATATGTTGTCGCTTGAAGGCTCAGAAGCAGCTTTGATGAAGGAGTTCATATCCGAACTAGGAGTTGTGGCAAGCGTTGGACCCAATGGTGATCTATTGTGACAACAATGGTGCCATTGCCAATGCCAAAGAGCCAAGGTCTCACAAGCATTCCAAGCATATTAAGCGCGGTTTCACTCCATCCATGAGCATGTCAAGGATGGAGATATAAAGATTTGTAAGTACATACGGATCTCAATGTAGCAGATCCGTTGACTAAAACTCTCCCTAGAGCAAAACATGATCAACACCGTAACTCAATGGGTGTTAGATATATCACTATGTAACTAGATTATTGTCTCTAGTGCAAGGAGATCAAGGGAATATGCCCCGAGAGGCAATAATAAATTGTTTATTATGTGTATTCCAAGTATATGATAGATGTTTATTTTGCATGCTATAATTGTATTAATACGGAAACGTTAATACATGTGTGTTTAATAAACAAATGAAAGTTCCTAGTTAAGCCTCTCTCATAAACTAGCTCGTTGATTAACAAGATGATCAAGGTTTCGATCATGGACATTGGATGTTGTTAATAACGGGATCACAACATTAGTGTAATGATGTGATGAACATTCATCCAAAGTATAGCATTACGATCAAAGTCATTGAGTTTATATTGCTATAACAACTTACGAAGTGATCCTAATCCTTAGACCATGAGATCATGTCAATCACTAACACGGAAGAGTTTCTTGATAACATCAAACGTCACACCGTAACAGGTGATTATAAAGATGGGTTCAGAACTAATAAAGTGTTATGTTGAGGCTCATGGATCAAGAGTGGAATTTGTTCATCCCGATGACGGATAGATATACTGGCCCTCTCGGTGATATCACATTGATTAGCTTGCAAGCAAGTGATTTGATCACTAGAATGTTATATCACGAACGAGAAAAGAGTGCATGTCGTAACGAGATCAAACTAGGTATGGAGATACCGATGATCGAATCTCGGACATGTAATATATCGTGAAACAAAGGGATTAAGATACTAGCGTAAAAGGTTCCGACGATCACAAGAAAGTCATCGTTGAATGTGTGGGAGTCAAGATGGGTCTCCGGATCCCGCTCGATTATTGATCCGAGAGGGTCTCGATCATGTCCGCATTATTCACGAACCGTAGGGTGACACACTTAAGAGACACCGACATCCAATTGGAGCAAAAGTTTCATGCCGAAAGAATAAACAAGCAGGAATTTATTTCACTAGATACCAAACAAAGTTTTGGTGAAATTGCATAAAGTGGTTATGCATGTGAAATAGAATTCTAGCAAGGTTTATTTGTGAATGTTTGTCATTAAAGTAATTGACAAAATTCTGAATAAAATAAAAGAGTTTTATTTAATGAGAGTTTGCATTAAATTTGGTGGAAATTTAATGGGATCTTTGAGTGGGATTTTGAGTGGAGGAATTTGGAGGATTTTTGTGAGTGGAGTGTCCACCCACATGAAGAGGGAGGGCAAGGGCAGCCCCATGCGCCTGCCACCCCTTGGGGTTCCCTCCTCCTATAAAAGGAGCCCTCCTCTCACTTCTCACTCACACCTCCTCGTGAAGGATCTCTCTCCCTCTAGAATTTATCCCCATGGTCTCGGACTAGCGAGATACATGTTCCCGTGGCTATTCGGCAAGAAAGAGTTGTGCTCACGCATCGCTGAGCGAGGAGGCGGAGGTTGCTCGGTGCCTCGAACGTGTGTTGAGCAGGATGCGCCGATTTGCGGCGCTAGGACTTCCTCTCGATCTTGAGATCGGCAAGAGATCGTCTACATCAACCACGAGTTTGGACTCGTTAAACTTTGTCGGTCTTCAAGGGTATATTC
This sequence comes from Avena longiglumis, assembly GCA_030063025.1. Taxonomy (NCBI): domain Eukaryota; kingdom Viridiplantae; phylum Streptophyta; class Magnoliopsida; order Poales; family Poaceae; genus Avena; species Avena longiglumis. The sequence goes on along the minus strand of CP125974.1, from coordinate 517,504,582 downwards.
TCTACGGATATACATCCGCCCGTTGTTTGTATCTAGTATAAATAGATCTTGGTATATAGTTCACATCGTAGGAAAATTTTTGTTTTCTATGCTGCGAACCCTTCATCTTTTGCTTGGTTTTGTTTGCCTCTTTTCAAAAAACCCAGAAAATAGTCTAGTTCGGTTTACTTGATTTATTCAAAAACACAAAAAAATTAGTTCCTGCGCTAGTTGCCACCTTGCTCTTACTCATCATGTTTCTCCCCCAGTTCACCCAAAAATATCTTGCAATAGGTAGTGGCTCCATAATTGGGAAACATAATACTAAAGAATTCTTTAATTATGTTATCATACATGCGGATATTGAGGATAAATATATAGCAGAGCTTGCTCCTAATTATGAGATTGTTGCAGCTTCTTTAGTTCATATGCTAGAGGCCAGGTTTGTTAGCCTTAACCCCTTCATACAATTTTTATTCCTAAAACTAAAAGAAGAGAAGAATGCTAAAAAAAGGGAATTCATCCTTGAAACTTTATCAAAATAATTCCATGATGTTGCTAGGGAAGCCAAAAAGGTTTTTGGGCATTTCAATATGCTAGGCTCAACTGTAGATGTTGTGGGTATTTCTGATAAAACTAAGCCTAGAGAAGAATTCAATATACCCATCCCCTTTAAGCTTGTTGGAATGCATGAAGCCTTTGAAAAGAACTTTGATTGGATTGCTCTTGAAAATATTTTTGATGAAAGTAGTAGACCAAAGAGAGATGAGAAGGGATCCTCCAAGACCCATTTGGATGATATACCTTTCATAGTTGAAGAATTTGCAAGTATGAATGTTAATGCTTCCTCATTTGAAAATACTTGATTCTTCTTGCTTCTTGTGCCTAACTTAAAGGAGTTAAAGAAAAGTACTTGTTGGGAGATAACCCAAGAGTTTCCTTGAGTCTTGGAAGTTATTACTTCTATAATAACCTCTGCTTATCCTTTTTGTTTGATTTTTGTGCCAAGAATGACCTCTAATGAGAGGGAAGTAAGATTTGGGGAGTTGTTGTCCCGAAACAGATTTATGTCCTCCAAAAACACTCGTGAGGAGGCTCTGTAACTCGGATTGAGCTCAACATTTACGAATAAATCCCCCAGTATGTTAGATAACTTCCGTTAGTTCAACACTTTTTTATTTGAGCAACAGAATATGTTCGAAAAAATTGGTTTATACCTGCTGGTCTGTTTTAACAAATTTCTGTCATTATTTGCATTTGCTTCTTATTGATTCCTTTTTGAGTTCTCTTCAGGTAAATTGAGATTTTTGAAGGAGTTACTACAGTAGCTTGTGTTTTTAGTGAAAAGCATTGTTGTTCCAAAGCTTTGCTAGTGGTCTAATATCTTTTGAATACAATAATGTTGCTAATGAAGATTGTGTGAAGTTTTGTATGAAGGAAAAATTTCAGGTGTAGAGAAAGAATGATGCAATGAGATGAAGAATGGACAAAAGCTCAATCTTGGGGATGCCACCATGGTGTCACCCCAAGAAATATCCAAGAGTTACAAGCGTCAAAGCTTGGGGATGCCTAAGGCATCCCCTTCTTCATCAATAAAAAGCTTAGGTCTTTCTAGACACTTCGTTTTTATTGTTTCATGCACAATTGTGTTGTTCTTGGAGCGTCTTAGTTTTCCTTTGCTTAGTTTGTTTAGTTTTCTTTAGTAGTTTGGACCCCCGTTCTCGCTATGTTGTTTTGCAAATAAGGTTGCTTGGTGTTTGGAAAGGAGTAGTAAGTTCTTGCTTGAAGTGGAAGAGGAGCTTGCATTGACTGTGACTTAGACTTTAGCATGACATGCTAGGTGTTGTTTTAGCATTATGCTTAGTGATTATTGCTGTAGCAAGTATTGTTCCAAACAATTGGGATTGCTTAGTGTGACTTGAAGAAATTATGCGTTGTTTTAGCATGCAAAAGCATAGTATTGTGGTATTCTCCTTTGATGTTTTGCTTGGGTTGACTTGGCACATGCTTACACCATGTTATGACTCTCAAAAGTCACCATTAGCCTCTATGATCATTTAGTCCTTGACTTGTAGTACCACTCTTTGCTTTGATTAGTATGCTTTGTTGCACTGCATGATTATGGCCATTATTGCTCTCCTAGTTGGTTTCTCCCAGTCTTTTGATAGACTCCACTTTTATGAGTAAGTTCTACTCATGTTTCCAACTCCCAAGAAACCAAGTTATTCCAAAGTGTCCACTATAAACTCCTATGCATGGTGTGTTTACACCATTCCAAGTATATTCTTGTTTTCAACTATCTTCCAATTAAAAACTATTTTGTTATGTGAAAACTTAGTGATTAAAGCCCTCACGAACTTGATGGCACACTTTATTCTTTTCCCCTAATAAACTTGAACCATTGTGACAACTTTGTTGTATATGCTTGCACTTATAAGTTGGAATTAGCAGAACCGTGTTGTCATGGAGAACGTTTTCAACATTACACTTGTACCTTGTTGTACTCAGTTGATATCATGTTCTTTTGTCTATGAATGTCACTAGTGTGAAATAAAGAGGGGACTTGTAAGTCCACGGAGTTTTTATTCTGTGTTAGAGAAACGCCTGGGCCGCTAGCCTAAGCCATGCCTAATCATGGATGAAACTTGCAGCATCACCATAATGAGCTATCTATGAAGCATCCTCAATAAAAATCTATGCATATGGTAAATAAAAAGATTGCTGAGATGCTCATTGTGTGCTTGCCTTGTCATTTTGGTTATGGGAAAGCTCATGTACCATGTGCAAGGGGTACCCCGTTGGCGGTTCTCAATGATATGCAAATACTTACAGTGACAAGAACTTACCTGGACCCGAAGTTGAGTATGCATGAGGTGTGGCTCTCGTATTCAAGGGACTTGAGATTGCCAACTTATACTTCGTCAAGCATATACTCTAGCTTTGCCACTTTAACCTTAACCACTTCAAGATGGTTATGATAGGGGCAATGAGGGATGAAAACTAACAAGTACCATAATTTTTGGAATCTCTTTTTGAAACTTGTAATCCCTTCTTCCTTTAAAAAAAGGCCTTTCTTCCATCACTATTGAGTCTCCACCTTCTACCTTTAGGCACCATTAAGAGAGCATAGTTGTTATTCTGTGTGCAGTGTTTCAAAGCTTATTGATTGATGCATATTGTGATATTACTTGTTCTTGTGCTATTTGTTTCTAGTCATCCTTGTGAACTTTGAAGGTGTCCTATGCATTTATATTGCTACTCTATGAGGGACAAGCTGATTATCACTATGCTATGTTTTCTGTATGTGAAACAAACAAACGTTTTTCATTGCATATTATTCATGATCTTTGTTTGTATCTTGTCATTTTGCATGCATAGTTACTATGTCCTATTGTTAGAACTCCATCTTTCATGCACATGTTTAGAGTTCTTTGATCCCAGCTTTCAATGCTTGCAAATGGTTTGATCTTGGTTTTGATGGTGCATGTCACCTCAAAAAATTATTCTTTTTATCACTTACCTACTCGAGGACAAGGAGGAGTTAAGCTTGGGGATGTTGATATGTTGGAAACGTATCTATAATTTTTTATGCTCCATGCTTGTTTAGTATCTACTTTGCTTTCCTTGTCCACACTTTGAGGTGCTTTTTACATGTTTTCTAGTACTAACCTAATAACAAGTTGCAACAGTGCCAGATGCATGTTTTCTGTTGTTTTTGGTTTCAGAAAAGTTAGTAAAGAAATATTCTCGGAATTGGACGGGACAAAGGACAAAGTCGATTACTTTCCGTGGGGAACAAGAAGTCCAGAGGAGAGCCGGAGGGGCTAGCCAGGGGGGCCAGACCCACCCTAGGCGCGGGTGGGCCAACCGTGGCAGCCGCCTCGGTCTCTCCGTTCGCCTATAAGAAGCCCCCGATGCAGAAACCCTGAGTACCCGATCAGAAATCCACGAAACCGTCTGTAGCTGCCGCCACCATCGTCCCTAGATCGGGGGGATCTGAAGTTCTTCCCGGCACCCCGCCGGAGGAGAGATCATCCTAGAGGCCTTCTCTTCGGTATGATGCGTGAGTAGTTCCACCTTGGACTATGGGTCCATGTAGTAGCTAGATGGTTGTATCTCCTCCTTTGTGCTTTCATGTATAGATCTTGTGAGCTCCGTTCATGATCAATATCTAATCTAGTTGTAATCATGCATGTTGTGTTTGCGGGGATCCGATGGATATTGAGATTATTATGTTGGTTTGATTAATGGTTTTGTCTTTATGATTCTATCATGTCTGTGTTGTTTGTGATCTTTCATGCTCTCCGTTGTTAGTAGCTATCTTGGCCAAGTAGTTGCTAGTGTCTCCAAGAGGGGGTATTTATGCTCGATAGCGGGTTCATGCCTCTAGTTTCCAAGGGAAGTGACAATAATCTCTTCGGTTGTAGATGTGATGTTGCTACTAGGGAGAAAACAACGGTCTCTTGTTCATGGAACATGTGGACTGTTTACCTTACACACTTTGCTTAAAGCAGTTGTCTATTGCTTTCAACTTAATACTGGAGGGGGTTCGGATAATAACCTGAAGGTGGACTTCTAGTCATAGACGCAGTTGGATGGCGGTCTATGTATCTTGTTGTATTTCCCAATCAACCTCATAGGATCTTTCTGACTAGTAATTGCATTGTTATTTCTTGCTCAGTTTTCGTCAATTGCCCTGTTGTAATTTTTTTATCCTTCATGCCATGTTGTTTATCTAAGGAGAGCACCTCTAGTGAACTATGGACCCCGTTCCAATTTTTACCATTGATACATCTTCCACTGTTACATGTTTTCTTGCTGCAAACCACTATTACCTTCCACACCATATGTTTAATCCTTTGTTACAGCAAACCGGTGAGCTTGACAACCTCACTGATTTGTCGGGACAAAGTCTTGAGTTTGTGTTGTGCAGGTCTCCGCGTTGCTTGCAACACCTGTGTGATGTTTCCTTCCTCCTTCTGGTTCGATAACCTCGGCCTCTACTAAGGGAAGACTTGCTGATTGCTGCTGCACACCTTGCTCTTGGGGTTTCCAATGAAGCGCTCCCACATCAAGGAGGCGTCATCAAGGCGCTGCCGCGCCGGAACGTGGAAGGCGCCACCCGAAGGAGATGGATCGGGCGAAGCAGCCGACGCCGCAGGCGTGGGTGCCGGCCGGATGTGGCTGCCAAGCCTCTCCTGGATGGGTCCACAGCGTCCAAGCACCTCCTGCTTGTGCCCGGGTGATGATGCGTGGGAGCGCTTCGTTGGGAAACCCCAAGAGCAAGGTGTGATGAGCACAACAACAAGTCTTCCCTCAGTAAGAAACCAAGTTTATTGAACCAGTAGGAGGAAGGAAACGACTCAAAGGTGTTGCTAGAAACTTGCAAATATTAAGTTGCAAAGGTGTTGCTAGAACTCAAAGGTTATCATCCAAACCCTCTCCAGTATTAAGTTGCAAGCAATAGATAATTGCTTTAAGCAAAGTGTTTAAGGTAAACAATCCACTTGTTCCATGAACAAGAGACCGTTGTTTTCTCTCTAGTCGCAACATCACATCTACAACCTTAGAGATTTTTGTCACTTCCCTTAGATTAAATAGAGGCATGAACCCACCATCGAGCATAAATACCCCCTCTTGGAGTCACTAGCATCTACTTGGACAAAATAGCTACTAGAAACGGAGAGCATGCAAGATCAGAAACAACACAGACATGATAGAATCAATAAGACAAAACCATTAATCAATCTGACATAGTAATCTCAATATCCATCGGATCCCCGCAAACACAACATGCATGATTACAAATAGATGATCTTGATCATGAACGGAGCTCACAAGATCTAAACATGGTAACACAAAAGAGGAGATACAACCATCTAGCTACTACATGGACCTGTAGTCCAAGGTGGAACTACTCACACTTCATACCGGAGGCTGGCATGATGAAGAAGAAGGCCTCCGGGGTGATCTCCCCCCCGACAGGGTGCCGGAAAGAGCTTCAGATCCCCCGATCTAGGGACGATGGTGGCGGCGGATACAGATGGTTTCATGGAATATTGATCGGTTCCTTAGGGTTTCTGCATCGGGGGGTCTTTATAGGCGAAGAGGCGAGGTAGGGGGGGCGGCTAGGGTGGTCACACCCCCCAGGCGCGGGCTAACCCTAGACACGCGGCCAGGGTTGTGGCCCCCTGGTGGCTCCCCTCCGTCTCATATTCTGGCTCCGTGTTTCCCACGGTAAAATATTGACTTTGACTTTTGTCCCGTCCAATTCCGAAAATATTGATTTTCTGCCTTTCTGGAACCAAAAACAGAAGAAAACAGGCAACTGACACCTCAAAGTGTAGACAAAGCAAAGCAAAGTAGATACTAAACAAGTATGAAACATCAAAAATTATAGATACGTTTCCGACGTATCACCGGGCTCGCGCTGCTCCTCCCTCGGTGGCGCCGTCGGGCCAGGCGCGTGCGCCCGATCTCCCCGCTGATGCAGCTCGCCATCTCCACGCGGACCAGACCGCAGACGCCCTCCACGCCTCGCTGGGCAGTCGCGGCATGGTATCCCTCTTCCCCGCACCGGAGGCAGACAGTCTCAAAAGTGCAGTCTTTGGAGATGTGACACTTCCTCAAGCAATTGAAACAACATCCCGCATGGTTCGCCGCCAGGTCGTCACGAATGTGGAGCGCATGGAGCTCGACTCCACCCCGCCGCCGCTTCCTCCTCCCCCCCGCCTGCTGCCACTGGCCCTGCTCCCCACGCGGCACAGCTTCACGGCCTGCGCCCGTCGCCGGGGCTGCCCTAGGCGGGGACGGAGCCGTCCTAGGAGGGGCGGCACGGGAGGCGCCGGTGGGGACCGGGGTTGTCGATCTCGCGGGGGAAGCCCGTCGGCCCGCCGGCGAGGGCGTTCCACTGCGTAGGACCTCGCAGTAGGACCGGGGGGAGCGCTCCTCGTCTTCGTCATCGGTGTAGTCCGCCCACTGTCACGCCTAGGAGGAGGTGGGGGAGGAGAGGGAGGTGGTGGGGAAGGGGGCTGGGAGGAGGAAGCCATGGCGCCTGGGAGGCCGCCGGCGTCGGAGTGTCCGCCGTGTGGTGATCTGGTCCTTGATCTGGTGTTTGTGTTTCATGATCTCAATTTTAGCATAATAATAAGACACATAGTTTTACCAGATGATTAGTAGTTTAGGCACACATGGTACATCCGTAACCACGTGCGGTTTGATCGTACAGCCGATGCACGTGTCAGAAATAGCTGCCTAATAGTCGTCACGCCCGCCAGCTGAGTACGTACGTACGAGAGAATCCAAGTCGAAAATCTTTCTAAGTGAATGACTGATGAGTGAGTGAAACGACTGAGTGTCAGTATGACATTTACGATTGCCGACACGTTAGCCAACTAATCCGATTCTTATCGGCACGGAACTGAATCTATATCCAAAATACCACCTTTTGTTGCACATAAACGTGCACAGATACGTACAGCATCGACGAGAGAGCACATGGACCTATACGCCCCTATACGATTGTAACACATGAAACCGTTCGCATACATCAGCAGACGCGCACGTCATAGTGTCATACACTACACTTGGAGGGCATGGATAGTTAGGCTAGTTAACCCGATTCATTCATGGTTTACCCGAAGTTCTTGCCCGCCGTCTCTCTCGCGTCGCATGGCACATCAGCACCGGCCCTCCTAATTAGACAGCGTGATACGACGCATTGATGCCTCGCGAGTTCTCGGCCTAACACGTTTCTCCATCGAATCCACGGCGGCGCGTGAGGCCGGCCGGTCACCGGACGTCGGTCGTGTCCGTCCGACGTACGACGGATGTCACAGATCGGCGGTTTGAACCATTCCCGTACGTTAGCGTGACCGGTCTCGCTCTGCTTACTGCCGCCGATCTTTTTCAACGCGGCCAGGCCAACCTCGGGCGCCGGCCATGTCCGTCGGATCAGGTGCATTAGTGCATCATTCCACTCCTGGTCCTGGAGTCCTGGCTCAGGCCAAACCCCAGAGACGAGCACTATATAAGGTGCGTGCCACAGGCCATAAATGGACGGCACAGCAGGAAGGAAGCCACATAAGCAACACTGATAGATATACCGATCGTGGGCTCGTGGCCACAGCCATTAATCCATCCATCCATCGAGCGAGCGCCGTCGCCATCGCGCATTTATCGCGGTCCGGCCGATCGTGGAAACCGCATAAGTACCACACCACCGGCGCCGGTAGCAAGGCGAGAAGCAGAGAGAGAGAAAAAAAAATCATGTCTTCTCCTACCTCGGTCCACTGGCTGAGCCTGGTGGGCAGCGTCTGGCTGCAGACCGTCAACGGCCCCAACTCCGACTTCCCCGTCTACTCGTCGCAGCTCAAGGACGTCAAGGGCATCTCCCAGGTGCAGCTCAACTTCCTCGCCTTTGCCTCCGACGGCGGGAAGCTCTTCGGCTGGCTGGCCGGTGTCGCGGCGCTCTACGTCCCGCTCTGGCTGGTCGCCCTCGTCGGCGCCGCCTTCGGGCTGGTCGGCTACGGCGTGCAGTTCCTGTTCCTGGAGAGCCCGAGGCTGGCGTACTGGCACCTGTTCGCGCTCACCTCCCTCGCCGGCAATGGCATCTGCTGGATCAACACCGTCTGCTACCTCCTCTGCATCAACAACTTCCCCTCCGACAGCCGCGTCGCCGTCAGCCTCGCCACCAGCTACCTCGGCCTCAGCGCCAAGTTCTACACCACCATGGCCGACACGCTCCCGGACCTGGAACACTCCAAGGCATCCATGGCCAAGAAGTACCTGCTGCTCAATGCCGTCGTGCCCATGGCTGTCACGCTTCTCGTGGTGCCTTCGCTCAGGGTGGTGAAGCCCGGGAGCGGTAAAAGGACCGACGTCGGGTTCCTCGCCATGTTCGCCATCACCCTGGCCACGGGGGCCTGCGCCATCATCGGCAGCATCGGCTCCAAGTCCCTCGGCCTCTCGTCCAGGGAGCACATGATCAGCCTCTACGTCATGCTCGCCGTCCCGATGCTCATCCCGGTGGTGCTCAGGGTCCGGGAGAGCATGGCCAAGATACGGGACGCGGCCTTGTGGGAGAACAGAGTGCACGACCTCTGCAGCTCCGACGAGTCGGTCGTGGAGATGGAGGTTGAGGTGGCGAGCAAGGAGGAGGAGGAGGATGGAGAGAAGGAGCAGGAGCAGGAGCAGGCCGTCGAGCTCGTCGAGCGTGAAGGAGGAGGCGAGGGAGAAGAGGTCGGTGGTCTCGGGTTGCTACGGAGGTTCGACTTCTGGCTGTACTTCTTCAGCTACATGTTCAGTGGCACGCTGGGTCTGGTCTTCCTCAACAACCTGGGGCAGATCGCCGAGTCCCGCGGCCTCAGAGACCCGTCCACGCTCGTCTCCCTCTCGTCTTCCTTTGGATTCTTCGGCCGCCTCCTTCCCGCCTTCCTCGACTACTACACCGCAAAGTAATTAAGCCCGCCTCATTCAATCACTCTCTCCATCGCTCTAAAATGTTTAAACCTTTATATTTTTTTAATTGATCCTCCTTACTAACTAATTATAAAATGTTTTGACTTGAGCAGGAGTGGCTACTCCATATCGAGGACGGCGTCCATGGCGTCGCTGATGGCCCCGATGGCCGGCGCCTTCTTCCTGCTGCTGCACCCGCTGGACATGCTCCTGTACACCAGCACGGCGGTGATCGGGACGTGCACGGGCGCCATCACCTCGGTGGCGGTGTCGGCGACGAGCGAGCTCTTCGGAACCAAGAACTTCGGGGTGAACCACAACGTGCTGGTGGCCAACATCCCCGTGGGATCGCTCTGCTTCGGCTACCTCGCCGGGCTCCTCTACCAGCGGGAGGCGGGCGGGTCCGGCAACCGCTGCTTCGGTGCCGCCTGCTACCGGGACACCTTCCTCCTCTGGGGCCTCACCTGCGCCGTCGGGACCGGGCTGTGCGCCGCCCTGTACGCGCGCTGCTCCAAGAGGGCCCACGGCGATAAGAAGGGACCAGAAGCTTCTGGCGCGGGATCGACTGTGTAGTATAGGTGCCACATAATCGAGTGAATAAGAAAAATATCTATAGCTTAGGTGATGTAACATTTTCTTGTTTGTTTCTTTTCTTGCTTAGAGAGATTTTTTTCTTTTGTTTTGGTTAGTTTCCTGACTGATCTTTTTTGCGATCCTCTGGATCGTAGGATCTGCGGAGCTCGACGCATGTAAAAGGAACAGAGCACATATATATAGCCCACATAAAACTGGATGCTGAAATTCGCAGTTCTTTTGAACAGAGTTTGATGTGAATTGCCCGTTAATTTGGAACTTTGGAGGTAAGACTTTGTACAGTAGGAAATTTGTGATGATGATCCAGCCAGATTACCAAATTGCACGTCTACCAACAAGCAATCTATATGCGCTGACCATGCATTTTCAGAAGAAAAGTTAGGACACTTTTCTGCTCATCTAGCAGTACGGACCAGATCCGGCCAACCCTGACGATATTTAGCTCTCTTTTAACACCAAATTTGTTATCCGGGGTGTAATCTGCTGGGGTCGTTATTGTTTGTTAGAAAGCTCTCTGACATTGTTAAGTCTGTTAGGAATAGACAAGTTATATTCCTCTGGGGGCCAAAGACCACAATATATAGTACAGGTATAGGACAAATACGCAGGAAGCCTCCTAACATATACATATGGAGGAAATACAATATACATATATATACATCTAACACCCCCCCCCCCCCTCAAACTCATGGTGGATCCACAACACTGAGTTTGGAGAGTAAGAAATCATCTTTGCGCTGCCTTCGTGAAGAAGTCCACAATCAGAATCTGAAGACATAAGCGCAACAACTCGAAACCGCACCTGAGCACGTGCATAGAAAGCATCAAAACTAATATGCTTGTTAAGCTCATGCTTGACCGGATCACGTGCAACACTAATAGCACCTGTACTGTCAGACAAAACCAGACTGGGTGTGGTAATGGAGACCCCAAAATCCGCAAGTAACCACCGTAACCAAGTCACCTCAGCAGTCAACAAGGCCATAGCACGCAACTCAGCCTCAACACTCGAACGGGAAACCGCTGTCTGTTTCTTCGTCTTTCAAGCAATAAGCGAACCACCAAGAAACACACAGTAAGCAGAAAAGTGAACGGCGATCCGAAGGATCACTCGCCCATGTAGCGTCCGAATAGCACTGGAGCTAGAGAGAGCTGGAACGAGGAAAGAAAAGTCGACGAGTGATCGTACCACGAAGATAACGAAGAACACGAAGAAGATGACTATAGTGAACAGTGGTAGGAGCAGAAACAAACTGACTCAGAATATGAACAGGATAAGAGATGTCAGGACGAGTGACAGCAAGATAAACTAGGCTCCCAACAAGATGACGATAACGCGTCGGATCAGAAAGAGGATCACCATCAGTAAGTTGAAGCTTAACATTAAGCTCCATAGGGGTCTCAATAGTGCGCTCATCCCCAAGAGCAGAACGAGCAAGAAGATCCTGAATATACTTTTCCTGAGAGATGTAAAAGCCATTAGAAGTGGAGGAAACCTCAATCCCAAGAAAGTATCGAAGAGGACCAAGATCAGTCATAAGAAACTGATCACGAAGACGAGCCTTAACAAAGGCTATATACTTAGGATCATCACCGGTAATGATCATATCATCAACATAGAGAAGAAGAAGAGTACGTCCACGAGGAGAAGTGTGAACAAACAACGCTGGATCATGAGCACTAGGGGAGAAACCAGCAGCTGTCACTACAGAAGCAAAGCGCTCAAACCAGGCACGAGGGGCCTGTTTGAGGCCATAAAGAGAACGTCGAAGACGACAAACCATCCCCTCAGGAACAGAATACCCAGGAGGAGGCTGCATATAAACCTCCTCACTCAACTCACCATTGAGAAAGGCGTTCTGAACATCAAGTCGAGACACGGACCGGTGACGCATAAGCAAAGAAGAAGAGTACGCACGGTGGTCATATGAGCGGCGAGCAAAGGTCTCATCATAGTCACGACCATGCTCCCGCTAAAAACCACGAGCCACAAGACGCGCTTTATAGCGCCAAGAGATCCATCGAGCGAGTCTTAATCTTATAGACCCACTTACACGTGATAGGACGAACACCGGAGGAGGAGAAACAAGATCCCAGTGCAAGGCGCTCAAGCGCAGCAATCTCCTCGGCCATGGCCAGCTGCCATTCAGGATGATGCTCAGCATCCCGATAAGAGGTCGGCTCGGAGGCAACAGAAAGACCATACTGACTAGGAGAGTAACGGTTGGGGGCACGACGCTGACGAACAGGACGAGTAGAGGGAAGATCATCAGAGGAAGACGACGCAGGAGACGAGGATGAAGAAGAGGGAATAGTAGAGAAAGACTCTGGAGAACGAGGAGAACTAGAAGAACTAGACGGAGAAGAAGAGGACAGTGTCGAAGAAGAGACATCAGGGGGAGGAGATCCTGAAGAAGACACAATAGGGGTAGAAGGAGGTGTGTCAGGAAAGAGAAGAAAAGAGATATCTTCCACCGGGTAAGTACCAGCGGTGGGACGAGGATAGAAAGGACGCGTCTCATCAAAAGTAACATCACGAGATACGCGGACGGCCAACAGGTCCCAACAGATAGCCCTTATGCTCATCATCAGATCCGAGGAAGACACACTCAACAGACTGAGCGGTCAGTTTGGTGTGTTCGCGAGGAGCAAGGAGAACATAGCAAACACAACCAAACAAGCGAAGCATGGAGTAATCTGGAGACTGTCCAGAGAGGCGCTCAAGAGGGATACCACCTTGCAAGGCAGCAGAAGGCTGAATATTGATGAGGTAAGCCGACGTAGCAACAACCTCAGCCCAGAAATGCGGCGGGAGAGAAGAAGCAATCATCATAGAGCGAGTGGTCTCAAGAATATGGTGATGCTTACGCTCGGCAACGTCATTCTGGGCATGTGCGTCAGGACAGGAGAACTGAGCAAGAGTGCCCTACTCAGCAAGAACACCTCGCAACATCTGGGAGATATACTCACCAGCAGAATCAGCACGAAACACATGGACGGGGGTAGAATATTGAGTACGAACCATGGCCGCAAAACGCTGATATATGGAGAGCACCTCACTACGAGATCACATAAAATACAACCAAGTGTACCGAGAAAAATCATCGATGAATAAAATATAGTAGCGATGGCCCCCTTTCGAAGCGAAAGGAGCCGGACCCCAAACATCGGAATGAACTAAATCAAAAGGTCGCTGAGATACAGACGCGCTAGTAGGATAGGGAAGCTGAATCTGTTTACCCAACCTACACCGACAATGCAAGGACCCATCTCCCGAGACGGACCCAAGACAACGATGAACTAATGACGACAAAGTAGAGTCACAGAGGTGACCAAGACGATGATGCCACTGCTGAAAAGAGCTGGTAGTAGAGGCGACAACCAGAGAAGAACTGGCAGATGAAGTGGCAGCGGAAGGAACGCGAAGCCAGTCTAACTCCCAAAGTCCTAAAGAATCACGGCTGCGAGGGCCAGCTCCAACCAGGGCCTGGGTGCGACGGTCCTGGACAACACAAGAATCAGCATCAAGAATGACGCGACAACCAGAGTCAGTAAGCTGGCTAGTAGAGAACAGATTCATCTTAAGAAGAGGGACATGAGAAATATCAGGAACAAAAAAAGAAGAAGTAGAAAGGGTGCCCAGACTAGAAACAAGGAGAGATGTACCATCAGCCATAAAAACACGGACATGAGAAGGGAGAGAACGAAGAGCGGACAGAGAAGAAGACTCAAAGGTCATATGAAAAGAAGCTCCAGAATCCAGATACCACGGAGGCGTACCTGACTGTGTAGAAGGTGGTGGTCGCACAGTGCCTGAAGAGTCAGTCATAGAACCAGCAGTGCCCGTCGAGGAAGAGCCTGTAGCAGCAAGCAGACCGCGAAGACTCCTGATAATGTCCTGATCAGAGAGAGCAACTGATGAAGATCTGGAAGGAGCTGACTGACCACGAGCCTGGTGCTGCTGATGTAAACTGGGGTCCCGTGTATAACAGGTGGCCCAAGTGTGACCATCCCTGTTGCAGTAAGAGCAGTGACAAAGATAACCACGGCGACCCTGACCACGAGCCTGCTGGTGCGGACTCGGACCCTGAGGCTGCTGGTGCTGAAGCTGTCCCTATCCCTGACCTGGAGGGTGGGTAGTATCGGCGGCGGCGGCACACGGGACCGCGGCTGAGTCGAGGGAGCAGACGGCAAAGGAGCACCATGAGTAGCAAGCGCAAATGAAACCGCAAGAAGACCAGCACCACGGAGACGGGTCTCCTCAGCCCGAAGCTCAGACAACACCTTAGAGAGCGGAACACGACCACGAGCATTCAGCTGAGCACGCTGGGGCTCAAACTCCTGGCGAAGCCGAGACAGAAACTCATAGATGCGGTGAAACTCCAAGTCCGAGTGCACAACCTGGTAGCACGAGCATGTGCCACAAACAGCAGTACGGAGAGAATCAAGATGACGCCAGATAGCAGCACTCTGAGTATAAAACTCATCAATAGTGGAATCACCCTGCTGAAGAGCATGCTCCTGGCGAACCACAGACAGGTAAAGAGCATCCCCAGACGGCTGATAGCGCTGATGAAGATGGGCCCACTGAGCAGCAACAGTAGGGAGACTCATGAACTCAACAGCATACTGGGGAAGAACACTGGAGGTGAGAACAGCAGCAGCACGAGCATCCTCATCGACCCACTGAGTGTAGACAGTCAGAGCGTGGCGATAGGACTCGAGATCAGTAGAATACTGCTTGAACTTCAGGTCATAGGCACCAACAACACTATCATCAGCGCTCTGAGCAGCATCCTTGGCCTCCTGAGAAACATCAGCAGCAAGTACAATCGGCACGGAGGCGAGGGAGCCACAGAGCAGGGCACGGCAGGGGACCTCGCCAGAGAGCACACCCCAAAGACAGAGACCGCGCATGCGAACGCGCATAAAGGCAGCGAAATCAGGATAATTTGCGCCATCGAAGATCACCGGGCAGCGAGGAATCGCAACGTAGCCCGATGCAGAAGACATCTCTCTCAATTTTTTTCTTTTAACACTCAGACCCAATCAGTAACAAGTGCCCAGATCTAATCACGGCGAGTTGGAGTCGCGATGTGGCCAGGCGGGCAGGAGGCGATCTGGAGTCACGTTGGGGCGGGCGGAGGTCGCAGCTGTGGGCCCGCAGCAGAGACCGTCGCGTCGGCTCGAGGGCCCGCAGAGAGACCGCGTGGCGAGGGTGGCGGTGGTCCGTGGAGTGGGCTTGCCGCGTGGCGTGCGTGGCAGTGGTGTCCAGCGTGCGGTTGCAGCCTGTGCGTGTAGGGAGGTTGCTGGTTGGCCTGGTCCCGCATGTTAGTGACCAGCGACCGATGGCGGGTCAATTTTCTGGTGAGAACGGGCGGCGGCAGGGAGTGTATGTATGCCAGATGAAGGACGGAAGGAGTGTATGTGTGTCAGGGTAGGTGACCGACGTGACGACGGAGGACGGCCAATAAACAAGCGAGAGTGGAGAAGCGTGATGGACGGTCGGATCCGATCCGAGCGGAGCAGGACGACAACCGATTCGGACGGGCGAAAGCGGATCGGAGGGAGCTCGAGAGCGACAGCTTGACGGCGGCGGCAACGAGAAAAGAGGAGCGAACCCTAAGGCTCTGATACCATGTTAGAATAGATGTTATATTCCTCTGCCCAAAAGCCACAATATTTAAGATATGATAAAAGAATATGGAAGTTCTAACATATGGGGGAAATACAATACATAGATATATACATCTAACAAAGTCGTCATCACCAACACTTCTTCGCTCTCCTTTAAGCTGGATATTACTCTACTAAACTAAGTAGACGTTAGCTTTCGACTAAAATATCTATGTCATCTTCTCCAAAAGGAGGGAGTACATGCCAACAAGAGTTCAGTTTAGTCTTTATATTTTGGCTCGTAAAAAAACAAGTTCAGTCTTTATTATGCCATTCCTCGAATTGCATTATGTAGTCTTCAGGTTTCTGAAACAATTCAATGTGCATCATGTCACAATCACGGCAAAATTTTACTCGGTCTACAACATATTCTGCCGTGGCCTAACAAACGACAAAGATGGTTGCTTCCGTTGTGGTCCCTCAAAGAGACACAACTGGCACTGGAGAAGTATGAGACGTGATCGATGCTAGAACGCGGTGAGCCACATGTACGTAGTTTAATGAAGACTGCTTCAACCATTCGATGGTTACACGCCATGAATGGACATACTAATTGATACGTGGTTAGGCATGGCCCATGCATTAAAGATCCTGTGCGAGACAAAACGTTCTTGCGGCACACATTCGACTACGAGTTAAATCCATAGTTAGTAACTAAATCTATTTGGCGAAATCAGTACAATCACTGCACATCCCTAATACGAGTTTACGGTCATTAAAGACGCGTCGGAGCTCTCACTCAAGGTCACCGCTTGAGTCGTAGCATTGTTTTGGCGGATGTGGCGCTGAGTGGAACCCATAGTCAGATGACTTAACGGTTAGTTAGCAAAGGCAGAAGTTTAGGAGGGGTTATTTGCGAAACCGGCTACGACAACTAAACCCCGTGGTGCGACCAGACCCGTTCCCCTCGTGGGTCTAACCTCGCATAGTTCCCCTTATTTTATCGAACCTTAAATCGGGGGCGCCGCGAGCCACTGGAGTTCGCGAGCTATCGTCAGAGTGTCGCCGATGCCCCGCCATGTCTAGTGCAAGATCGTCCCGTAGGGATGGGTCTTCTACAAGTGTAAGAATCATAGGGCATGGATCTGATCATTGTATTTGTAGCTAATTTACTGTGAATTTGGTGTTACTTGCATGTGCTAGAAGCTTGTTTTGAGTTGATTTTGTTGTTTGGATGTTGATAGTTTGGTTGCAACTTCTGGCATTGAGAGTTAGACTATATTAGCTATTTGCTCGAGAAGAACTACATTTGAGGTGAAGCTGTTGTTGATGCCCTAGTCTAGGCAGAGGATAGAAGGGAGGAGCTTCAGCTAAGGAAAGAGGAGGAGATAATCTAACAAGGGTGCAGGGACATGAGCAACATATGATCAGGATCTTAGATGCAATTAGGAAAATGGTTGTTCTATTGACGATTGTTGTAGTTGTGCTCTTTGCTCAGTGCAATGTGTGATGTGCTTGTAATTGAAGCAGCAAGGGATGATTTAGTGATGATCTTTTGAAGTAATGTAGTGATGCAATGCAGTGATCTGTTGGTCTTTGTAGTGATAATGTACTGAAGTAGTGTAGTGATGCAATGTAGTGATCTAGTGAAGGACCTTTTCCCTAGCAGTGTAATGGTGTTTGTATTGAACCTACACATTGATGAACCCAGTGTTGTGTGATGTCATTGAGCAAATGTAGTGTCCAAAAATTATTGGGACTGATCTACATAAGGTGGTGTGCATTTATTTGATGTACATGCGTAACCATAATTTTCTGATATAATAATTTACACTCATTGAGAAATTAGAGGCACACAAAGGAAACAAAATATAGCATAAAGATGGACCCCACACATGACTTCCAGACAGCCAACACATAACTTTACATATAAATTTCCTGGGACACTGAAAGGACACTAGTTTCCCACATTGATTCAAGGACTTAAACTTCACATGGTCACAAGAGTTCTAGACAGTATAAAGATGGACCCAAATATGAGTTCTAGACAGCCAACACATAACTTTACATATATATTTCCTAGGGCACCAAAAGGATGCTAGTTTTCCATATTGATTCAAGGACTTAAACTTTACATAGATTTCCTGGGAGCCTTGAACTCATCAAACATGTTCACATTTTTCTTCGGTTGAGGCATAACTGGAACATGATCATCTTTGACTTCTGGAACATAAGGATCACCGAAAGCATTGGCTGACATGAGAGCTCTCTGGACTACCATTTCATCCTCATGTGTTTCCTTTTGTTCTCTGTGTGTTGTAATTTGAGCATCTCTCTATTCCTTTCTCTCTTCTATGAATGAAACTATATTCCCTTATAATTTTTTTGAGGAACTCCACATTATCAAACACTAAGACAACTGCAAACTTTAGATAAGTTTGGTCATCATCTCTAGAATTTTTTGAATCTCATAATATTTATTTCATCTTCAGAGTCTGGACCCCACAAATACCCTCCATCTAAAAGCTCCTCTTTTATTTCACACTTATATTTCCCTTTCCCTTTTGCACTCTTTAACTTCCATTCTTGCACATACTCTTGATCTGACTCGTCTTCCACATTATCTGCATAGTGATGATCATCACCATCACCGAGAACATAATCAGACTCCACAAGTTCAAAGTCAGAATCTTGTTCATCCTCACTGTTAGACACTGATCACTGTGTTCTTCTTATGTTTGTTCAAAAACTTGTGCATTGTTGCTTCTGTTCCTCTTGCTGTGCTAGAAAAAGATTCTTCTAGATGGAGTCTATTTCATTTTAATATTTTTTACTGACTTCTTGGACTAATTTAACTTTACTTTTGAAATGGCTCGACTGCATTTTTCAAGGACTTCCACTACATTTTTAACCGAGTTAACTAGATTTCTAGGTCAAGGGTACTACACTTGTTGAGGGATTCTAGTGCATTTTTGTCACAAGTCAACTACATTTTTGTCTCTATGTAATGCATTTTTGGCGCCGAGGTTGTTGCATTGGTGGACTAAGTGTTTTGGAATAGTGTTTGTGCCAAAAATAAATGCATCATTTTTACTATATTTCTTTATAGTTGTTTAAATAAAAATTAATGAAACCTAGCAGATAGATGAAAACGTGCATTAGGGAGTCATTCCAAAATGTATAAACATTGCATTGTTTTGTTAAGAAGAATTTCAAAATATATTTTTAATTGGACATGAGTTGACGATTATTTCAGTTAAACACAAGAATGTGTGTATTTTTTGACCAATATGTGCAAACCCATTCTCATTTCATCTAATATTATTATGTAGATATATGTATATTTCCCTTTTGTTTTTATTTTACAAAATTACTAATAGTTCATTAGTTTCCTTTTTTTCTCCAGCACAAGATATCTTGAACTAGAGATTCTAAACATATATTTGCTAAGTAGATAGTTTCTTCGGAGGAGGAGGGGGGGGGGGCAGGGGTCATTTTCATTTGGTGGTCGAAGCATAAATAATTTCAATATCGTCAGCAAAATTATAGTTTATACTATTTTCTTACTGTTTCACAATAGAATATGAGTTCACATGTATTTGTGAAGTAAATAGTTGCCCGTGAGAGAACTTTCATTTTCTTTTGGTAGTCGAACCATAATAATTTATGAAAACATTACCACTATGATGCTTTTTTGCTACGTTATTTCCTTTTTACCATTTCCCAATGGGATATAGTTTTTAGCTACAAATTCCAAATAGAAGTTTGCTAAAGCAATACTAGTTACTTCTGGAGGAGTGTTCTATTGTGCTCCTTTTCTCGAACCCGTTAAACAATGATTTGGTGGAAACCGGTGTAACATCCCAGCAGTTAGGAACTAACGAAGGGTAGATTTAGGAATTTAGAATGTTGCATGCATTTATCTGTAAAAATGTGGGTAAATTTTTCGCCAAATAAAAACCTAAAGTGTTCAAGGTTTGTTTCATACTTTGAGATTAGGTAGTCTTGAAGGATGATTGTTATAGACTTTGATATGATATTTGTGTACTTATGTGTTTTGGGAAATGAAATTTGAATTTAAAAACTTGAGTGTTTGAATTATAATTCAAAAGGATTTTTGAATGATGTTTGAGTATTTGATTTAATTAAGAAGTTAACCAATAATAACTCAAACTTTGTATAAAGAAAGTAATTAAGAATAAGAATTTCCATTTCATAATTTCATTCAATAAATAAGTTACAAAAATGTAACTTATGAAAATCATCCACAATTTTTACAATAGTAAATAAATAAAGAATAATATTTCTTTAATTGATAATAGTACAATATTTATTACACAATAATAGAATAAAGATTACAAAAGGATAAAACTAAAATTACAAAAGAATAAAGAATATTACATTTGACTATTCTATAAATAAAGAAGAAAACCTAAACTAGAATCTTGAATTCCCAAGTCTGGTACGTGCAAAACAAACATAAACAAAAAAAATAAAGAAAGTTAAGGTTAAAATGGTATTACTCTCAGACTTGTCAGTGAAGTGCACTGATCAAGGTTCATTATTGAGTAATCTTAGAAAAAGGGGCAAGTTTCACCAATATGAAAGAATGTATCTTTCATAAATTCAAGCCATAAGGCAAATAACAGTAAAGAGGGGAAAGTTTCACCAGCCAGGTAGAAGTAACAAGATAAAAGTAACTTTCAAAAATTCTAAACATATCCACATTTGTGCAGCAAGCACACAAGCAACACACACACCAAACTGCATGGTGTGTGCTGTCAACACCACAGCAGCAGCACAACAGCCGTGGGAAATCAATCCCCACACCATTCCTTTGCTCTTACACACCAAGCACAACAGCCAGCAGCTAAACTAAGCACAGCAGCCAGCAGCTAAACCAAGCCAAGCTAGATCAAACCAACCAAAGTCCAGGATCATATCACCAGGATGGTGACATAAGGAGGGGAAAGATCAGGTGGATAGCAAGACTAAGGTCAAGCCATCAGGATCAGGAGATGATGGTCTAGATCAAGGACAAGACAGGAGCTGGAAATACCAGGGGAGCACCAGATCAAGCTACCACAATATCAACCACAACATCAAGTTACAGTGGTGAGTAAATAGACCATCACATGATCTATCTGTCTAAGATTAGACAAGCATACATGATCTGTCTCTCATTCAAACTCTCAGAAAGCACACAAGTGGGGTGAATCCATCACTGAGGTTTTAAACTCTAAAAGCAAACAAAAAATCATAAGTATCCAACTAAATCTCAGAACAACATCATTGATTTAGCTATCAAGCTATATTCCAATTCAAGAATGAACATAGCTAAGAATTAAACTTCTAGGCACATCTCTAAGACAAGAGTAACACCTTAGAATCTAATCTTATGGATCTATATAAGTTATCAAGCTTACAAGCATATTTTCCCAACTTTGATTCAAGCAATAATAGCTGGTATCACTATCAGAATCAATTCATGTGAACCAACTAGATACAGGTCTAAATCCCTAAACCTCAGACCAACATCATTGGTCTTAGGGATTTAAGAAAGGAAAATTTCTACTTATATTTAAAGACAAACTCATTTTAAGCTGGGACCAATCCAAACAATGAAATAGAACCTAACTTGTGTGCCATCCAAAGAAGGTGTCACAAGAATAATTCTATATTAATCAGGTTAAGCATTCAATCTTCACAGATTCAACCAACCCATTGTAAATCATTTTCCTGTTCTTAAACACATGAATCATAAACAAGATATTCACCTCTGTATATCTTCACTGTTTGAAACCATTTGATCTCAAACTACATATGAATTCTTAAGCCAACATGTGTTAATACAGTGATTTCATCACACAACACTCACTGTCATTAACCAAGTAATGACAGTGGTGAAGCAGTAAACCACAAGATTCCCAAGTATTGCTTCTATAGCAACCTTATCATTTGACCACATCAAAATTAATTCATAGAATCATCTGATAAGCCACTAGCACCACCACAGTTCATCTTAAGCAGCAAACCACAACTAACAATCATTTAGCATGCTTAGGGACAATCAACACATGATCCAATTCATCAGAATCTAATCCACAGCATGGTATGAACCCTAAGTAGAACCAAAAATCCTAATCAGGACAGGACAGTAACCAGGAAGGTCACCACCAACATCTAGCATAGATTGGCTTAGTACAGAGAGCACAAGGGGAGAGGAATGACTCACCAAAGGTCCTGCTGGAGAATAGAAGGGGAAGCAGAGGGGCCGATGACCATGGCGGCACGGGGAGAACCCCCAGGGGGCGCTGCGACCCATACAGCACCACGGCGGTGACCATAGCCACGCCTAGGGGCGAGGTGAATCACCACAGCGCACGACAGCAGCGGCTGCGCCAGGATCCACACCAACCCCAAACCCTAGGGTTCGGGACGGCATCGATCTGTCGCAGGAGAGATCCATGTCCAAATCCAGTTGGATAGGAGGGAAGAGCGGAGTCGACAACCTCTTCCTGCACCACGGCGGCGGCCAGGGCGGTCCACGACGGCGGGAATCATCGGCGGCGACACCACTGACCACGGGGTCGGGGAAAGGAGAAGGAGAGGGGTGAGCTCGAGAGAGGAGACATCGAATGAGTGGGCTGGGTGGGCCAAAAACCCTTCGGGGTGGTTGTTTTGACCCTACCCTATTGGGCCACAAGGGCCCAATAAGCCCAAATGGCCAGCCCAAGTCATTTAGAATCTGTTTTAATAAATAGGAAAAGACCAACATGCCCCTGAACTTAATTAAATTCTAGAAAATAAAATAGAAGTCCAAAAATTATAAATAAAATATTTTTGGATTCACAACAATCCAAACTATCCAAATAAATTAACATATAAAATTTTAGACATATAAATTTTATTAAGAATTTTGTAATTTATATATTCCTTATGGAATTTTACAAAATTAATGAAAGATGATAAAAATAAATAAAAATCACTTTCATTATATATTAATATTGTAGTATTTTTGAAAAATACTAAACAAATATTTAATAACAATTTTTATATTTAAGTGATAATTATTAAAAGAATTATTAAATCAATAAAAGTCAAATAAAAGGGAAATGAAATAAAAAATACAATATATATTATAAATATTAAAGGGTAATATTTATAAATCCTTTATTATTAAAAAGAATTTTTATAATATTGGGGAGAATGCATATCAAGTTAAATGATGCATTACATTACTTTGCATAATCATTTTGCTTCTTTAAATATTGTCCTTACCGGGCAATAATGATGTTTTTGTAGACATAGAAGCTCAAGGTCCAGTGCAAGCATCAGACGTCACTACCTTGCCATCACAAGGCAAGTTCATCACTTGCTCATATCCTTTGAAGAGTCTTTATCAAAGTATTTGCAAATTGTGTGTTATCATATATACTTTAAAGAAAGAAAATATTATTTTCACAAATAAAGAAATCATAGATATCATCCTAAGTGATGATATAATGGAGCAATAGAACTTAGGGTTCTATTTGCGATAATGATGATCAATTAGGGACTTAATAACCCCTGACATCAGTGATTCTAGCGCCGTATATTACGCGTTAGCCATGAGATTTGGAATGGGGCGGAGAAGTCAGCTGTATCTTCTTCCTCTCGCATGAAGCCGGATGTGCAGGTCGTGGTTGTTATCCTCATAGCGTGCATATTGATTGGTAATTCGTAGAGAATATGTAGCATATGGGTGGGAACCCTCATCGTCCCGCGATAGTTCTGGCATCTAACGTTTTATACAAACCATTGCCATAATTCATTATGTGGGCATGGTGTACACCAAGGAGGAATGTGAGGTCGTGAAGGGGGCAGTGATTGGCTTGGACCAACTACTGGGCCCCACATCTTGGAATTGTGGACGGGAAAGTATGCCCGGTTGTGCAACAAGGAGTTGATCTCTCATGGGTAAAGTAACGCACCTCTGCAGAGTGTAAGAATTTTAACTTGTTACTCCCTGTTCCGGGAAGGAGCTACGAACATGGCAGGAAAGGTACTCCATAAAAGTTCTGGTCAACCTATAAAGGATGATGGTCATAGATTTTTATAATAAAATCAATCTTTGAAGAAAGATTTACAAAAAAACTGCATAGTGCCAAGGACTTATAGTCCGAGGTGGTAGTTAGAGCATCAAACTTCCCACTTTGCATATAATGAACTTGTTGGGTAACGCTGTTACTCATCATTTCCTTTGATCCCTTGCTTAGACTCCGAGGATCCCGAAGACGTGCCAATGTATGCAGCCGAATGTTAAGAAGATGTGTTCTACGAGGAGCCTGACCTGTCAGGAGGTGTTGAAGGAGTGGATTACGAAATCCGCTATGGTGTTGATGATAACGAGTCCAACTAAGTACCCTAGTTAGTAGTAACCAACGGAGCCGAGCATCATGAATTCTATAGAATAAGCTGCTGAGCTCAACTCCTAGTCGGAGCTGCTATCTTTAAATTCCGCTGAAACACTTTATATTTTGGTTTGTAAGTTGAAACCTTTTGAAGTATTGAACTTCTGGTATTGTAATAATAATAATGTGTGAATGTTTGTCATATGGACCCATAATGTTTCTGTTGTACCACTATGAGGGATGTGATATTTACGGAACGATGTTCTGTGGGTGTCATGTCAACGACTATAGTGTAATACACATGCAGTGGTGTTCTGGGTCACCGCAACCGGCTCAACGCATCTGGTGCGTGGCCTATCACTTTATATATTGGGTACCAAGAGGTACAATACAGATACAGTTACAGTTGTACAAATATACAGTCTAACACCCTCCCTCAATCTTAACTATGTCCTGAGGTACTTAGTAAGTTAAGATTGCGTCTACAGCCTATGAACAAAGGACGAGACAACGGTTTGGTGAAGATGTCAGCAAGTTGATCCTTGGAGGAGATGAACTTGATCTGTAAGAACTTCTGTGTAACACGTTCTCTCAAAAAATGATAATCAACTTCGGTGTGTTTCGTTCGGGCATGGAATACCGTATTGGATGAAAGGTATGTGGCGTCGATGTTATCACACCAAAGGATAGGAGGCTGACTGTGAGATGTCTTCAACTCTCAAAGGAGGGACTAGACCCAAATAAGCTCAACAGTGGCATCAGCAATCGCCTTGTACTCTACT
The DNA here is from genome assembly GCA_030063025.1 of Avena longiglumis. Lineage (NCBI taxonomy): Eukaryota > Viridiplantae > Streptophyta > Magnoliopsida > Poales > Poaceae > Avena > Avena longiglumis. The sequence goes on along the minus strand of CP125974.1, from coordinate 517,479,759 downwards.
TAAGTGCTACTCCGGGAAACTGTAGCCTGTTTTTGAGCACTCCAGGCGATTAGATTAGGACCAAAGAATACTGCATATCCCCCCGTGGATCACCTGTCATCTGGGTTACCATCCCAGTCCATATCACTGAAAGCCGAGAGCACACCATAGGGCGCCAGCCGAAGATGAAGTCCATAAGAAGAAGTGGAGCGAACGTAACGCAGAATGCGCTTGATGTCAGTCAAGTGAGGCTCTTGAGGGGCATGAAGATACTGGCAGACACGGTTAACTGAAATATGAAATATCAGGCCATGTGATGGTGAGGTACTGAAGAGCCCCAATAAGGCTTCTGTAGTCAGTAGCACCATTAGCAGAGAGGAGAGTCCCATCAGTAGCAGAAATTGTCTCAGTGGAGGACATGGGAGTAGTCGCAGCCTTGCACTCCAACATGCCAGCACGCCACAATAGATCCTGAGAGTACTTCTGCTGAGAAAGAGAAAGACCATCTTATGGATATGTGACCTCCAAGCCAAGAAAATAGTGAAGTTTGCCAAGATCCTTGACAGCAAAATCAGAACCGAGAGCCAGAACCAACCTATTAGTCGCCCCAACAGAGGAGCAGACAAGGATGATATCATCAACATAGACTAGGATGTACATATTAACTTCCGGTCGCTGAAGGATAAATAGCGAAGTATCAACAGTGGAGGGCACAAACCCATGAGCACAAAGCGCATAACCCAGGTGAGCATGCCAAGCACGAGGAGCCTGTTTGAGACCATAGAGAGCTTTCACCAAGCGACAGAGGTGATGAGGATGGTCAGGATCAACAAACCCAGGGGGCTGATGAATGTAGACCTCCTCCTCAAGAACACCATGCAGAAACACATTCTGAACACCCAACTAACGAAGAGACCAACCTTGTGTGACAACAAGAGACAGAAGCAGCTGAATAGTGGTTGGTTTAACAACATGATTGAAGGTATCCTCGTAGTCAATACCATACCATTGCTTGAAGCCTTTTGCAACGACCCGAGCCCTGTACCGCTCAATAGAGCCATCTGTCTGCCGCTTGACATTGAAGACCCATTTGGAATCAATAACGTCGATACCTGGGCGAAGAGAGATCAGCTGCCAGGTGCCATTCTGACGAAGAGCCTGAATCTCAAGTTCCATAGCAATACTCATTGCTGAAACTGATAGTGCTTGGTTGATAGTGTGAGGGATCCGCAGAGATTGATCAGATCATCGATCGATCCATGCAATAGTGCCATTAATTGGGCCGTAGATGCCAGATGCCGCCGTCAGGCGGATGCGGATGGAGAACCACATGTACTGGGGACGGGTCATCGACAACCTCGTCGGGAAAGGCAAAGCAGGACAGAGGTGGGCTCCGGTGGTGAATCAGCGAGGGCGACGTCAAGTAGTACGGCCTAGGCGGGGAGGCCGGGACGAGCGAGGTAGGGGCGAGCGAAGCCGGCCCAGATGAGTTGGGTCATGGCGACGTGGGCGGTGAGGACCGCGCAGGTGACGCGGGAGGCAAAGACGGCCTACGACCAGCCGGTCGCGCGGGCGATGGAGCGGCTGGGCCAGGCGAGGCCGAGGAGGGGACCTCGGGGCACGTGCCCGCTGCATGTTCCATGCAGCGATCGACATCGCAGTCGTCAAAAGCAGGTCCTAGTGACTTAGGGTCGTTAAGGAGATCGAGGCGAGCGCCACGTCCGGTACCTGCACCGTGGTTAGGCAATAATAGAGGCGAATATGCAACATCATCAAGTTGATCAGGCGAGATAACAAAGGTATGAGTGGATGATGATAACGTTGGAGAAGATGGCATATTCGAAAAAATAAATAGATTTTCATCAAACACGACATCACGGGAAATATAGACTCTATTTGTGAGAACATGGAGACACTTGTAGCCTTTGTGAAGAGCACTATATCCAAGGAAGACACATTTTTGGAGCCAAACTCAAGCTTGCGACTATTATAGGGCCAAAGGTGCGGCCAACAAGAACATCCAAAAACTTTGAAAAAAGTGTAGTCAGGGAGTTCATTAAACAGCAGTTCAAGCGGTGTCTTCATATTTAATACTCGAGTAGGGGTTCTAGTAATCAAGAAACAAGCAGTGGTAAAGTCGTCACTCCAAAAGCGAAAAGGCACGGAGGAATGAGCAAGGAGTGTAAGGCCAGTTTCAAATATGTGACGGTGCTTGCGCTCGACAGCACCATTCTGCTAATGTGTATGTGGGCATGAAACACGATGAGATATCCCAAGCTTATTGAAGAAAGAACTGAGGTTGCGATATTCACCCCCCAATCCGACTTAACATGAATGATCTTATGTTGTAGGAGTCTTTCAACATGCATTTGAAATTTTAAAAACACATTAAACACATCAGCTTTGCTTTTGAGAAGATAAAGCCACGTAAAGCGACTGTAGGCATCAATGAAACTGACGAAATATTTATGACCACTCACAGAGGTTTGGACAGGACCCCACATATCGGAAAACACAAGATCTAATGGAGTAGTAACAACTCGAGACAAAGACACAAACGGTAACTAATGACTCTTTCCCTGTTGACAAGCATCACAAACAACTAATTTTTTATTGGTAGACGACGTAGGAAGCTCATGTCGATGCAAAACATGGCTTACTATGGGAGACGCAGGATGACCAAGCCGGGCATGCCAATGAGACGCCGACGTACGAACGGCGTTGAAGACCTCCGGGGGGATGGCGCCCCCAACGCATACATACCCTGGTGGATGCGACCTCTAAGCAGAACCTCCCATGTGGCTCGAACCTTAACGAGGAGATGAAACAGATGAAATTCACAAAACACATCATTATCATAGGTAAACTTTTAGACAGATAGCAAAGGACGAGTGACAAGTGGGACGCGAAGGACATTGCGAAGATGAAGCCGATGAGAGGAACTAGACAGAAGGAAGGCCTGACCAACATGAGTAATGGGCATACCTAAACCATCAGCAGTACGGACCTTTTCACGACCACGGTAGGGCTCCTGCGCCTGGAGCCGACCAACCTTGTTGGTCACGTGCTCCGTGGCACCCGTGTCGAACTACCAGGCGGGGTCGATCGGGTATGACGGCGTGTAACCGCCTCCATCGGTGTAGCCATTGGAACTCTGCTCGGCGATGGAGGCCTGCTTCTCATTACTGCGCCCGTCATTGCCGATGCCAAGGAAGTCCTTTTTGAAGCGATAGTGGCAGCGAGAGGCGTAGTGCCCGTGGATGCCACGTAGCTGGCAGTCGAGTGGGAGGCCGCGGCAATCGGTGGTCGCAGGAGGTCCATAAGGCGACGCCAATGAAGGAGGCTGGCGGCCACCACCGCCCATGGGCGGACCAGCAGGAGGGCGAGGCGGACGGTAGCCACCAGTATTGGCCCCACGGTAGGCAGCGTGTGCGTGGGGGTCGTTCAGCTGCATCGCGGCATGGCGGTCGTCAACGCGCTGCTCGGTGGAGAGAAGGCACGCATACAAGTCCCGGGGGGGGGGGGGACATGGGCGTGTCAAAACCCCTCACCGCCTCAACCAGGTTGTCATAGTCGTGGTCAAGGCCCTGGAGAACGAAGTCTGTGAACTCCGCATCACGAAGCGACTGCCCGATAGCGGACAGGGTGTCGGCGAGCATCTTGATCTTGTTAAAGTAGACGTGCACGGAGGAGTCGAGCTTCTTGCACTCGAGGAGTTGTTGACGAAGAGCCGAGGCGCGAGCCGATGAGTGCGCCGAGAAGTTGTCTGCCATCATCGCCCAGACGTCAAGGGACGTGGCGGCGAACACCACCAGACCAGCGACGCCTTCCGCCAGAGAGGACTGGAGCGCCAACAAGATGGTCTGGTCCAGTGCGACCCAGGTATGGTACGCCGGGTTTTCAGCGGAGACCCGGCCGCCAGTGGCCGTGACCGCGGAGACGAGGCGGGGCGGGCACGGGTGGCTCTCGTCGATGAAGCCTTCGAGATGACGGATGTGAAGGAGCGGTAGAATCTGCGCCCGCCAATACAGGTAATTATCCTGCATGAGGCACACCGTGATGAGGTGCGTGAGCTGGTAGGGACTGTTGCCCGGGCCGTCGGCACCCGGGGGTCCAGCAGAGGCAGCGACATTGGCCGCGGTGGTGGAGACGATCGGCGGCATGGTGACCACGGGCGCGGCCGAGAAGGGGCCGAGCGATGGCGCGGCCGGGGGCGCCGATGGTAGCGAAGACGGCACCGCGCTAAACGGCACCAATGGCGCCGCCACATAGGGCGGTGGTGGAGGGAAAAAACCAGGGGCAAACTGCGACAAGCCAAGGTACAGAGGGCGCGAGGTGGTAGACACGACCATCTGGCTCGTGGTGCTAGAGGCGAGGATCGCCGCGAGCTGCGGCGGGATCATGGGTGCAGCGGAAGAAGCCGAGGACGAGCCGGAGGATCTCATGACGGCGAGGACCTTGGCAGCGGGGTGGCGGCCAAGGGCAGGGGCGGCGGCTAGGGTTTGGTAAACCTAGTCTGATACCATGTTAAACAAAGATTTGATGGAAACCGGCTCAATGCATCTAGTGCGTGGCCTATCACTTTATATATTGGATACCAAGAGATACAATACAGATACAGTTACAGTTGTGCAAATATACAGTCTAACAAAACCAAGCTAACATCTATTCATTTACCTTAAAAGATGGATTTCACCACATATAGTACGTCGATCGTCTCCATCTTAGTTTATACTTGAGAAAAAGAAACTCCCTACTACTATTCCAATTCGTCAGTTTCATAGCCAAACCCATTACGTGTTCTATCCAACTAAATCTGCATACATGTACTAATAAAAGTATGGCGTCTGAATCACTAGTGGCCGAACATGGAAATGAGAACGACGACATTACTGTACCCTTAGAAGACGTACGTGATACATGCATGCCTCCAGTTCTGTTGGGAAGGATATGACCCCTAAAGGACGGACGTACAGTCTATTCATTCCTTGACAGGGCGCGTTATGGCACTGCATGCCGTGAATTAGTCCCACTTGATTTGGATAGCAGGCGTAGGTGCTATACACATTTATGGGCCGCTACTATGCTTATCTATCAGCTTCATAACCCCATTTAGCTGCCATCATGTCTTTCCGGTGAGGAGCAGACGCGCCTTCGATCGTGTCGTTGGTTGGCCAGACGAGGTCTATAGTGGGCGCGGCATATATATGATCATCGATCGGTGTCGTTGATGTCTCATCTAATTAATCAGCGGCCTTAACTGTTGCAGATTGCAGTGCATGCCCCCACTTGCGACGGAGGACACGCGCTTGTGATCCAGTTGCAGTTGCCCCGGCCCGATCCAAGTATCCAACGATGTGTGGTGAGATCGATACGGACCACGCAGAGAAAATCTAGCAGGCACGCTGGCAGTTTCGTTTGCTATGAGCCACGCAGTATACCACACGACGAGTTGGTCGGCCAAGCTCGTACGTAGGTGAGCCAAGTGAGCGGCCGGGGACTGGAGGAGCCACACATAGCATGAGACCCCTCCCAATCCTGGCAAAAAGATTCTTTACTGCTTATTAATAACTCGCTAGCGTACAATACATGTGGGCGTGGTGGTCCGGAACTATACTTACGGCCAGAGCGCAGGGACCGACGTCGCCGTCCGCGAAGACGAGTCGGCGATGACACCAATATACACACGAAGCAAGCAGCAGATCGATCGGTACACATCTAAATTAAAGAAATATCGATGGCAACCGTTAGTATGCTGGGAAAGGGACGGCACGGCCGGGCGCGTCACGACGAGGCAAAGGTGACTAAGCGTCGAACTCGTTCCTTTTGTTTCGCCGTAACAACGACGACGAGACGACCGGCCGGGTAACTGCCGCCGTACGTGCGTGCGTGCGCGTAGAGAGGAACTTTGACCGTACGTAGCGTTAGTTACGGCGGTGCCGACCTGGCCTCTGTTTCCTTCAGACCCCGCTTTACATTCGCGACTCCGATCGAAAGGTGCGTGGGTCGACCGAGAACCAGAGAAAGAGAGGACGGACAAAGTGAGCCGCGCTTTTCTTTCTATGCTAGTAGGTTGCGCTGACATTCCCACTTAAATTATACGCATGCGCGCTAGTGTACGTGCTTCTTCTTCACTCCAAGAAGGTAATGCATGCGTAGCGACAACACTTTACTCCCTTTGGTTACCTTAGCCTGCCTAGTCTAGTCTAGGGGACCAGAGACTCTTTAGTCAAGAAAATCGTGAGCCCGGCCGAGTATATATATATGTTCGCGTTCAGATTATTAAGGGATAATATATATATGCGTTATGCGTAGCGATCAACCGTAAGAAATTCAGAGCGAGACGTATTGGTGGTGCTCCTTTCAGCACCGCACACAACACACAAGGCGCGCGCGTGATAGGAGGAGATCAAGGCCGGATGCGCTCCCCATGATCGATCGATCGATCGCGCTTAAAGCAAAAGCACGTACTCGATCGGGCGATTTCACAGATATAGTGCACACCTTGGGCTAAATGCGCACACACATAGGAGATGAATGAACACGAAAAGGCGATGATAAGGTCGCCGCCTATAGGTAAAAAAGATCCGGCCGGCGCATAGTGCTGGCGCCCAGGCGAAAGAAAGCAACGCGCGCGATGGACGGAAGAAGAATGCGTATGTTGCCTGGGCGCGAGGGCACCCGCGCCCGCCGTGCCCCCGGCCGGGAAGAGACGAGCGCGTCGCCGTTGCGGACGCTACGGCCGGCGGATACGATCGATCATCGATGGAAGCTAGCGCCAACCTTCCAACCCGCGCGCCTAAGTTAACCTGGGCGGCCAGGAGCGCACGTAACATGCATGCTAGCTGTGCGGCCGTGGACGTACGACGTGCCTGATTTGGCAGGTTTGGCATTGAGCTGCTGCTTCTCTTGGACGCCATGCATCGATCGAACACATGCAGCGCAAGCATGGCGTAAGAACTACGTGCCGTGCGCGTTCTGACCATGTGGCTGCACGCACTAGCTTCTCTACCGCACGCCCGCGGTCATTACTGTCCCAGCAGTTAGTTACGTACTTTCACCCATCGAGCAGTTGATCTAGCTTGGTGGCAAAGCGACCGCCATGAACGAATGAGATCCCATTAAGTAGACAAGCTAGCGATCAAGAGTGCTGAAGCTACTGGTTGCACTAGCCGGGCATAATAATCATTCTTACTTACATGCATGGAGAAAGCTATAGGTGACGCTGATAGTCCATTAACCCTGCATCCATCGGATTTAATCCAGATGCACACTGGCGACTACTGACGATGACGATGGAGCGCGCTCGCTCGCAAAGTAAACAAAATGGACACGCACGCACGCGCTAACATGCAGCGTCACGGTGACGCGGCCGTGACGCCATAAACCACGGCGTTCCGGTGCACGCCAACGTGTATATATCGCCGATCGTGGAGTGGCTGTCTTAATTCTGGCCGCCTGCGCCGGTGTGGTCCTGTCCATGAGATGATACTACTATACCTCGGAAATTGCAGATATATGGAAACGTAGGAACGAACGATCCGACCGAGATAATAACGCACCCGGCTGACCGCTACGCTTCTGGAGCTAGCTGCAGGGTTTCCCTTTCTCCAGCTTGCTACCGAGCCGAACCATCGCCGCAACGGACGCGGCTGCAGCTAGCGTGCGTGGATACGTCGTCAGATATTTTGGGACCGATATATATATATATATCTGTATTGCTTGCATGCGTCACGCTGACGCAGGCAGTGACGGTGCAACAAACAAGGCGATGGTGTGCACGCTACCCGGCCGGATTCTACTACAGCTATGGCGCATATCGCCCCTTGGAAGTGCCGTGCGTGCCTGATCGGTTCAGTGATCCTCACTATGCATGTTACTCGTCGGCCGGCTAGCTTTGCATGCATATGTAGAGCACCTTCCTGTTTCCGTAACCCGTTGCGAGATGCTGGGCCGGATCGGGCGGTACACAAGAGCTAGTTAGGCTATATAGTTCCGTAACGCGTGCATGGTAGGTAGGGTGCTTGCATGCGGTATAGGGAAGGGGGGACTACCGGACATGACCATCTGATCGATGGTGGGGATCAGATCGATGTGCTACGCTTCCGGGCGATAGGGTAAACGTGTCGGAGATGCCAACCTAGCTTTTGTTGCGCCCGGCGATCCGATCCGATCATCCGGTGGTTTTCCATCTCGAGCATGCCAGACTGCCAGTCGAATGCGCATGTTGATCTCCTAATATCCAGTCAGTCACATAGTGATTTTTTGTTCTTGTCATTGCTCAGCTTTTGGCCTTTTTGCTGAGATATGGGACGGAGAGAGACCTGGCTGCTCGAGATCACATAGAAGATGTTTGGTTTCCATGCATACCGGTAACGTAAACAGTAAGGGAATGGGATTACAACGGGATTAGAGGTGTAATAGACTATTTGGAATTTAGTTTGGTTCATGGTGGTAAAGGTATCGAGTTACAGAGGATCAGAACAAGGTCAGGCGAGATCTGGTGAAAGGAGGCGACTAACAAAATTTGAGATCCAAGGGAGAGCGGCTGGGGCACTGGTAGAAAAGGGCCCATGCGTCCCAGAAGTAATTAGTCCCTTGCCCAACCGGACGAAGGACTAAAGCTCTAACCATTAGTCTGGTTGCCCCACCAACCGGACAAATGGGGCACACGTGGCGGCATCAGGGCCTTGAGGTGGAGATTAGTCGGTTCGAATACCTAACCGACTAATAACTCTTCCGCATGCGTAGATTTAGCCCATTCTCCGCCGCGTAGAATTCATTTTGCCACATTTTGTTGCCGCGGCAGCATTTTCGCCACTTTTTGTGCCGCGGCAGAGAATTCATTTATGTTGTTTTATTGTTTATTTAGTGTTTTGCACTTATCAACGAAGGAACCTTATATTACACAAGATCATCATAACAACATTACATTCAATACACGGATCGAGTTCATGCACTACATACAAAAGTTGCTATTCGATGCTACCGGCCAATTTCTTGAAAGTTGCTATTTTTTACAATTCCTATTGTCTATACACAGCCGAGTAGTATTCCCCTTGTGTGTTTAGGACTTCTGCATCCAAGAATCCCGCCAATTCCCCCTGAATTGCTCGTATGCGATCCTTTGGCAGAAGACCGTCCCGTAGGCGTTCGATCTGATTTAAAAAAGGAGTCAGCCTATATGAATATGAAACTAAACACAATTTGATTGTAATAAAAAACTATAGAAATTATTTACGTACGTGGAGTTGCTCTAAATTTCTGTCTTTCTCATCGCACGTCTGCCGGATGAACTCGCATACATAGTATCCACATAGATTGTTACCTGGTCCCTGCGTCAGGCACTTGACGAGAAGAGAGTTCAATCAAAATAATAATCAAGCATGATAATAACTATATCAAAACTAGAATCAAAGAGATGCCCGGATATAGCTAGTGGTGCTTACATCTAGTGGTTGAAATGTAAGCTCCTCTTTCCAAACACCCCTAGCCTTCTTGGTGAACCGTTTCCAAGCGCTGCCCGGCGTAGAAAACGAATAAAATAAGTTATTAAGTACTTGATATCATAAAATTCACGAACGTTGCCGATATAGTGTCGTAATGATTAGAATTACCGTTGGAGAAGTATCTGCATGTCCTTCCACGTCTCAAGGGGTTTATGTTTCGAGTCCATGACTAGTACACGCCCTTTGTCAAGTTGAATGATTAACGAATATAGTGGTACTGCGAATGCAGAACTAATCAATTATATACTTAACATCGAGTAAGCGAAATAGAAAGTGTATACAAGACAATAACACTCATCGGAAGTTGTAAGGAAATAGTATTTCCTTTTGGTTTCTTGAAACCTTAACGTGTACTATATTATCCTCCGTATCCTGGGGGCTTATTTTGAGATTAGCTTCATGAACCCAATATGGGTCAATGAAGCCAATGTCATAGATTTGTCCTCTGCTGCATTCGAGAATCTTCATTATGCATATTACAGTATGATTATATACATGCAATAAACAAAATAATATAGCTGGAGACTAAATTAATTACAGAATTAGTACTTACAGACAATAGGCACTCATGATCGATTTGTCCAAGGCGTCTTGATTGAATAATTGAAATAGTTCATCAAATTCAATGGATATCATGTCATCCTTATCTTTCCCATGATGCTTTTGTAACCCTCAAGACTATCCAATTAGCCCGGCCCTTGTGGCATGCATGTACCATTATGCAATCTTAGCATTTTGTTGGAAGATTGTTTACCTCCTCGAGTTTGACGAGAGGTTTTCCGTCTTGGTATTGGTATGCTACTTCACTCACGGAAGAACTCTAATCGGGATAAGTCTTGGGCAATACTCATACCTTGAGCAGCGACTTCTCCAGACAGTAACTACCTGGATCATCTCGCTTCGCCCCATATTTGCTCGACCCACATTGGTTTGAGAAATCACCTTGAGAGGGGCGCAAGTCTGTTTGCTTGTTCTCCGAAATGAGCAACAGATTTCCGCTTGCATCTTGCTCTTTGAGGCTTTTGTGCCGCATGTGACTTGAGAATAGAACGCTCATAGTCCGATGACAGCTTTGTCTCGGGTTGATGAAGATTCTTTAGCATTTTCAACACTTTGGCTTTTTCTTCTTTGGTCCGGGAACTCTGGCTCTTTCGGCCGCTTTAAAACGCAGCTGCTTCGCATCAACGATCGCCAGATCTCCTCTTCAAGATACCATAAGCTCTCTTGGGAGGAACCGTTGGTACTTTTGGAAGAGGCTCTTGTTTACGTTTCGGCGATCGCTTGACGCGACAAGAGCAGACGCTTACGCTTTTATCCCGAGGCGCCGGCGATGGCTCCCGGCGATGGCTGCACCGAGATTGGTCACGGAGCCGGGAGGCGACGAAGACGGCCATGGCGGCGATTTAACACCGGAGACGGAGGTGGCGGCGAAGATGGCCTTGTGTGATTTGAAGCACGATACAATCCTTGCCATAGAATGGTGACGTTTTGCGTCACCAAGACGATCACATCCCTTCACGGCAGGTAGTGAAGATCCAAAACCTCAAAGGTGGGCATGATTTCACCCACGCCGACAACAGCGTAGCCCTCTGGAACCGGACGGCGGTGGTAAGTTGGTGTGGTCCAATTGGTAAGGCATAGCCGACCGCCACCTTCATTGATATGTTCACAACTTTGACATGTAGCTCGCATTGTGTCATCTACGTGATATCATCCTTTGGGTAGCAACAGGAGCCATCGCTGCATCATCTGCATCGCCATTGTCATCACCGGGACCTCGGTGGAAGCCACATCGCTTTTCGATTATTCGATAGGCCGGTAGCATCGAATGCAGTGTCTTCTTGAGGGGCGCCGTAGTACTTTGCTCTTTAAGTGTGTTAATTTCATCTTGTTGTTGCTTTAATCGTTCTTCGCTTAAACGCATCTTTCTCGACTTTCTCGCTTCAACCGCCACCGTCCTTTCTCCTCCGACGGCTTCTATCAGATATTTCTTCCTCTCTTGAAACCCAGTCCTCCATGATTGGGAGCCGCTTGCCTCGTGTTCGTCCATCATGTTCCTTATTTCCAAGGGCAGTGTGAGCTCATCATTCTCTCTATCGGGAATGAAGTCCCCATCTTTAATAGCCTTTATCGCTTTCGATCCTATCGATTGGCAAGGGTCTTCTTTATGTCGTATGTTATATATATACACCTCCTTCCGAGTCCAACGTGCCCCCATGCCCGTAAAACCAATTCCTTGCACGTTCTACCCAATCGCCCTCCTCGGGTGATATTTTTATCACGCAGCCTCGCTCAAGTTTCTCCCACTTAGGAATGCCAACCAGAGCCACCTTGCCCCATAGTATGGTGATACTTCTTCTTAGCGACATTCAACTTATTCGTTTGACATTTTCTTAGCTTTTTCGATTTCTTGTATTCCACAAACTCATCCCAGAATGGTTTTATCTTCTCAAACTGAATATTCTTGAAATCGAGTCTTCTTTTCACGACATAGTCAAGGTGCAATCTTTTCTTCCAGTTGGTGAAACTTGGGCCATCTTCTTCAAAGCCCACTCCGACCTTAGCCTCCATGGCTCTCCCATGTTGTAAGGCGTCCTCAATCGGATCCTCCGCATTTGGATCCAGCTCTATCTTCGTAGTTTGAAATTAACCATGAGCCTCTTCCATAGTAAATCTTTGGCGTGGTTAGGGACAAATAAACATGTTCCTCTTCATCCGCATTAGCAGGCCTATTCCAATTTCTAATGGTGATCGGGATTAAGTCCCTAACGACTCCGCATTGTGCCACAAATTTGGTTGCGACAACTTGGAGGCTGTCATTGCCGTCTACGACATCTTCGATCATGAACCTCTTATGGTCTTGCAACTTTTGGTTGGGCCTCGTCGCTCTTTTCAGAGATTCCTTCGATCCGGAGGGCTAAAAGAAGAAAGATCGTTACTATTTCTATATAGATAGCGATGATTAATTAATGAATTGATTTATATTACATGCACCTCATGGAGCGGTCGTCTTCGATTACACAAGGCATCGCTTCTCTCGCGGAAGGCAACACCTTCAACCTCAAACAAGTTGTCTACTCCGGTAAAAAGAGGATCACCCTCACCGGAGTTGTTCAGAAACGTTGATACGTCTAAATTATCTTCCCCACGGATCACACCTTGGATCAACTCTTCCTTTTCTTCGTCTCTGGCGTGTGGGTCCATATTTTCTGCATAGGTGGAAAAACGAATAAGTCAAAGCGGCTAAAGGAGAAAGTTACGAATAAGTCAAAGCGGCTAACGAATATTTTCCGGATTGAAGGTGAAACCCTAATATATACATACACAATAATAAAAATGAAGAGAAACCCTAAACCCTAAGGCTATGAGAGGGGAACATGAGTATAAGGCTACAAAAGGTCTTCGATCTATCTATGGTCTTGATCTCGGTCTTCGATCTCAATCTCGATATCGTATTCTATCGAGAAGAACCAAATCACCGGAAAGAAAGGGAAACAATCAACACATGGCATCGATGCAATGCTCAAGCAATGATGATGATACGACAAGTTAATGTGCATTGGAATGTAACCCTAAAGCATGATCGACAAGTTAATCGGGGTTCCGAGGGGCGCAAACCCTAACTCAAGGAACTCTGGAATCACCTGTTAGGGTTACTAGGGTGTTCTAATTAAACTTTTCATTTAATTAGATCTATCTATGGTCTTGATCTCGGTCTTCGATCTCGATCTCGATATCGTATTCTACCGAGAAGAACCAAATCACCGGAAAGAAAGGGAAACAATCAACACATGGAATCGATGCAATGCTCAAGCAATGATGATGATACGACAAGATAATGTGCATTGGAATGTAACCCTAAAGCATGCTCGACAAGTTAATCGGGGTTCCGAGGGGCGCAAACCCTAACTCAAGGAACTCCGGAACCAAGCGACCATGGTGGTGGCTTGTGGTGTGTAGGTGTTGGCTTCCTGTCGCGGCGGTTTCGATCCGGGAGCTTCTCTCCGGCGGCTTCTTGGCGGCTGATGCTTCGTCAACACGTCGGACTCAAGGGCAGTAGGGCTATGAGAGGGGAACATGAGTATAAGGCTACAAAAGGTCTTCGATCTATCTATGGTCTTGATCTCGGTCTTCGATCTCAATCTCGATATCGTATTCTACCGAGAAGAACCAAATCACCGGAAAGAAAGGGAAACAATCAACACATGGCATCGATGCAATGCTCAAGCAATGATGATGATACGACAAGTTAATGTGCATTGGAATGTAACCCTAAAGCATGCTCGACAAGTTAATCGGGGTTCCGAGGGGCGCAAACTGAAGGGAATATGCCCGAGAGGCAATAATAAAGTGGTTATTATCGTATTCCTTATTTATGATAAATGTTTATTTTGCATGCTATAATTGTATTAATACGGAAACGTTAATACATGTGTGTTTAATAAACAAAAAGAAAGTTCCTAGTTATGCCTCTCTTATAAACTAGCTCGTTGATTAACAAGATGATCAAGGTTTCGATCATGGACATTGGATGTTGTTAATAACGGGTCACAACATTAGTGTAATGGTGTGATGAACATTCATCCAAGTATAGCATTACGATCAAAGTCATTGAGTTTATATTGCTATAACAACTTACAAAGTGATCCTAATCCTTAGACCATGAGATCATGTCAATCACTAACCTTTGGAAGAGTTTCTTGATAACATCAAACGTCACACCGTAACAGGGTGATTATAAAGATGGGTTCGAACTACTAAAGTGTTATGTTGAGGCCCATGGATCGAGAGTGGAATTTGTTCATCCCGATGACGATAGATATACTGGGCCCTCTCGGTGATATCACATTGATTAGCTTGCAAGCAAGTGATTTGATCACTAGAATGTTATATCACGGGAACGAGAAAAGAGTGCATGTCAGTAACGAGATCAAACTAGGTATGGAGATACCGATGATCGAATCTCGGACATGTAATATATCGCGAAACAAAGGGATTAAGATACTAGCGTAAAAGGTTCCGACGATCACAAGAAAGTCATCGTTGAATGTGTGGGAGTCAGTATGGGTCTCCAGATCCCGCTTCTGATTATTGATCCGAGAGGGGTCTCGATCATGTCCGCATTATTCACGAACCGTAGGGTGACACACTTAAGAGACACCGACATCCATTTGGAGAAAAAGTTTCATGCCGAAAAGAAAAGGAAAGCGCAGGAATTTATTTCACTAGACAATCAAACTGCTTGTTGAAATTCTGAAAGGTTCTGCATGTGAAATGGAATACTAGCAAGGGGTTTTATGTGAATGTTTGTTAATTAAAGTAATTAACAAAATTCTGAATAAATAAATAAAAGAGTTTTATTTAAATGAGAGCTTGCATTAAATTTGGTGGAAATTTAATGCATGTGAGTGGATTTATGAGTGGAGGCTTTTTAATGGGAGTGGAGGCTTTTCATTTTTGAGTGGGAGCTCCACCCACATGAATGTGGAAGAGGTGGGGCAGCCCCATGGCTGGGCGCCATGGCCCTTGGGTGCCCCCCCTCTCTCCTATAAAAGGCCCCCCTCTCCTCCTCTCACACCACACCTCCTCGTGAAGGATCTCTCTCCCCCTCTAGAATTTATCCCCATGGTCTCGGACTAGCGAGATACATGTTCCCGGTGGCTTTTCGGCAAGAAAGAGTTGTGCTTCCGCTGCATCGCTGGAGCGAGGAGGCGGAGGTTGCTCGGTGCCTCGAACGTGTGCGAAAGCACGGATGCATTGCTTTGCGGCGCTTAGGACTTCCTCTCGATCTTGAGATCGGCAAGAGATCGTCTACATCAACCACGAGTTTGGACTCGTTAAGCTTTGTCGGTCTTCAAGGGTATGTTCTCTACGGATATACATCCGCCCGTTGTTTGTATCTAGTAGATAGATCTTGGTACATAGTTGTTCCCATCGTAGGAAAATTTTTGTTTTCTCTTGCGAACCCTTGATGGTATCGAGCCGGATCTATGCGTAGATACTTTGCACGGTAGTACACATATGAGTATGTGGGATGATGATCATTTTATTGCTTCTTAGTTGTACTTTGGATATTGGTGGCATAGTGGGATGAAGCGGCCGGACAAACTTTACATGTCCTCGCACATGAGACCTGTTCCACGCTTGACATGCAACTAGTTTTGCATAAGTGGCTAGCGGGTGTCTGCTCTCCTACTATAGTCAATATCTAATTTGCAACGAGTTGTCAACAATTTGATTATCCTCGTTGTGGTTCATGTTCAGAGGTAAGAACGGTTCTATCTTGAAAGCCCTAAGCCACGTAAAATTTGCAATGGATAAATTAGAGGCGTCTAGTTTAGATTGTTCTTTGGGCTAGTGATATGATATGGTGATGTTGTAAGTAGAAGTATGAGATGATACTCTTACAACACACATAACGTGTAATATCCATAGACCTTGGACTTACACATAGGTATGATAGTGATCATACCACGATGCACATGATAGAGATCATCTCAGGGAACCATATAATTTCACTAATAAACATATGATGTTTGACTACATCTTATATTGCTTGTTTAGCGCTTTGTTAAGCATAATAAGATGATCCCTCATTTAAATATCAAGATAAGAATGTGTTCTTCCTTTAGTATGCACCGATTATGTTTTCGTCGCTCCAAGACATCACGTGATGATCGGGTGTTCTTGAATCCTCGAGCATATCTCGGGTGTAAGACAGTTACACACGCGAATACTAAGGTTCTTACTTGGCGAGCCTAGCATGTACAGACATGGCCTTGGAACACGGACCGAAAGGTTAAGCATGAGTCATATAGTAGATATGATGCCCATTTGATGCTCGCCTTTGAAGCTACACCGACTCACGTGATGATCGGACTTGGTGTAGTGGATTTGGTTCATGTAATCACCAAAAAGACACGAGGGATGTCGTTTTTGAGTGGGAGTTCATTTCTAATTTGGATTAGTAGAACTCAATTTATCATAAATTAAATCAAAGTGAATTTGCATAATTTGTTGTAGTCATTGGCATTCGTTCACCACCTTATGCATAGTTGTAATTGAGATAATAGAACTATAGAATTACGGATATATACTTTCTAACTGGTATCGTATTGTGTTGAGTGTCAATCTAAAGTTTAAAGTCCTATTGCAAACTTTCAAAGAATTTCTATTTACTCCGTGAAATTTAATAATTGGTATTAAATCGAGAGTAACAATTCCAAAGTGTTAGTATCTTAAGTATCATGTTTGCCTCCACGATTCTTGATTGTTTTTATATCAAGTTTATCTAGGAGCTGAAAGAATTGTTTCAGAAACCATCATGTGTGGCAGATATAACGATATCTGAAACAATGTTTTGGTTGCAATATGATAGAGTATAATATATGTTCTCATATTGGATGAGAATTTACGAAGGTTGGAGATGCTAGACATCCTAATCATCCAAAAGGGTTTTGGAAAGTAATGTTATACTCATGATTCGCCTTTATAAGCTAAAGTAGCTTGATCATGAAAGTCGTCATGATAAGGATGAATAGAAGATGTATGTAAAGTGTTTACTACACTAAAAGATTACTAAAGAATGTTTTTTGAAAGAATACCGATCATTTTGATGATGGTGATCTACTTCAAAGTGCAAGTCCAAAGGTATTATTATTTGAATATACACGCTTTGGACTATGTGTCATGTATATGGCGCCACTTTTGATGTTGATAAATTCTTTTAAATGGAAAAGGAAATGCTGAAAGAGAATCTATAAAATATATTTGGCAGAAAAGAAAAGATTGGAAATATCCAATTTAGGTATATATATGATATACATGTTATGGTTGTATTCTTTGCTTGTTAAACAATGTGGTTCTTGGGTATTGGATACCGAATTGGTTGGTATGAAATGTCATACGGAACAACGCAATTCATGAACCACAATGACCTAAGTAACTAGCAAGAGAATATGTGATGATGTTCATCGAAAACAAACAAACCGTTGTTTGTATTTCTCGTTGACATCAAAGCTTGACTTCAAGATTTGTTTTAATAATTGTTATTTGAATGGTATTATAAGAACAAAGGTTGTTCAAATAATTACCGTATTCCATATAAGATGGATGATTTACAAATCTAGTTGAAGAAAGACTTCAAGATTTGTTTTAATAATTGTTATTTGAATCAGGTATTATAAGAACAAAGGTTGTTCAAATAATTACCGTATTCCATATAAGATGGATGATTTACAAATCTAGTTGAAGAAAGACTTCAAGATTTGTTTTAATAATTGTTATTTGAATGGTATTATAAGAACAAAGGTTGTTCAAATAATTACCGTATTCCATATAAGATGGATGATTTACAAATCTAGTTGAAGAAATCACATCCATAAAACCTAATGCTAAAATGTTGCAAGACAAATGATTGAAAGATCACTTATGAAGTGACATCATTTAAATTATATTGGAAAGAAAACATGAAGAATCTCCATTTTCATGGATTTTGGAGTCTTTGATTTGATCAAGTGACGCTTGTGAGACTTTCCTCGGGATAATTAAAACTTCGCTCAAAGGCCAAAGAAGAACGAGCGACTAAAATATTGGAATTTATACATATCGATGTATGTAGTCCATTATGTGCAACGAGTTTATGGGTTTCAACTTCATATGCTTTCTCCGGAAATTTGAGTGAATGTTCACTTAATGAGAAACAAGTATGAAATATTTGAAAAAGTTTCAAAGACTTTCAAGATGAAGTGGAAAATCATTGTAACAAGAAAATAAATGAATTATGATTTGATCATAAAGGGATTTATTTGAGTTACAAGTGTAACAAGAAAATAAATGAATTATGATTTTATCATAAAGGGATTTATTTGAGTTGCAAGTTTAGCAAAACACCTAGATTTACATCTCCCGAAACACCATAGGAATATGGAGTGTTTGAGATTTGTAATGAAACCTTGTTTGACATGGTTGGATCAAAGGTGTTATTTATAAACTGCCATTATGTTTTAAAAGATTAAAGCTTTAGAGACTACCGCTTTTACAAAAAAGAGATCCATCTTGATCCGTTGAAATGACACCATGGAAGTTATGGTTTGGGGTAAAACCCAAGTTGTCATTTCTTAAATTTTGGTATACTAAACATAAGTAAGATGTTTACAACCAAAGTCGGATGAGCATGTCTTTGTAGGTTATTTCAATAACAATTGGTTATTCCTCCATAACACCGAGGACAAAAGGGTTTGTCGCTTGAAATGTAAAGTTTCTTGAAGAAGGAATTTTCATAAATGTTAAGTGGGAGGACAATAGAACTTTGATAAGGTTAACGAACCTTAGCTATATGAGCTGAGTTGCGCAGCGCCGGAAATCGTTCCGAAGGCTGCCATAATGCTCATAGCTTATGTGCCTCAAAGGTTGTGGTCACGGAGATCTAAAGTTCCTATTGAACCAAGAAGGTCGGTTAAGCAATCAAATGCTAAGATTTGAGAGTAAATCATTATTGTTTGACAATGATGAACCGACTATATGCAAAGAAGCGATGATGGGCCCTGGCTCCGTCAAATGGCTTGAAGCCATAAAATCCGTGATAGTTCCATACACGAGAAATCAAGTTTTGAACTTGGAAGACCCTCCGAAAGGTGTAAAACCTATCGGTCGTATTTGGATCTATAAAGAAATGTACATGGATGTTTCACATCTATGAAATAGTCGACATGTCGTAAAGTATTTTACGACAATGTTCAAGGAGTTGACTATGACAAGATTTGATCTTTCATAGCGATATTTAGTCTGAACGGATTAAAGTAGCAACTACTACATATAATTTGGTATATGGTAGATGAATAAACAAAACAAAGTTCATCCAATAGAATGGTTACCTAGGACGTGTACATGACACGGTCCAAAGGGTTTTGTTAAATTCAAAGGATGCTAAAAGGGCATGCAAACTTCAATGGTTGAAGTAAGCATCATGAGTTGGAATCTTCACCATGATGAAAACGAGTTTTCATCGAGACGATGAAGATGCTTGCATTTGCAAGAAATTAAGTGGGAGCTAAGACATATTTCTAATACATTATGTGGAGGACATCTTGTTGATTAGAAATGATGTATATTTTATTGACAATGGTTAAGAATTTCATTTCGATGAAAGACTTAGGCAAACCCCGAATATTCAGCATGAATGTCTATAGTGGATAGACGATGACGCTAATATGGTTATGCCAAACGCATATATATGAGATATTGAAGGAGTTCAATATAGAAATGACAAGAAACAGTTCTTGTCACATGGAAAGGAATTGAATCAAGATTCAAGTGTATCGACACTTGATGAGTGAAACAAGATTCAAGTGTTTGACACTTGATGAGTGAAATCACAAGAATGTTTTGATCAATCATACCATGATATGTACACATCCAGATATGTCCTATGCTCTAAGTGTTATGAGCATATACCGTAATGAATCATAAAATGATCATTGGACTATAGTAAGGATATTCTTATGATCTTTTGGAAGAACTAAGAATATATTTGTGTAGAGGTGACAAACAATTACAAATAGTTCATTGTAAAGCGTTACATTGATACTAGTTTTGTCACAAGATACAAATTTATCTCAATTTAAACTATGGGTGGCACAATGTAATGGAAAGGAGATTCCATGATGGATTTGGAAGAGTTCCAAAGTTAAGACATTGTGACGAATACTACAACAAAAGGCTATATATGACCGCTATAGTAGCAAAGAAAGGAGGAATTTGTGTCAAGTAGTTTGTTATCAAACTAAGGTGTCGTCATAACGGCTAACACTAAAGATATATTGTATGACAATAGTATCGACGTGTTTTAACCCCAAGGAACTAAAGGTCTCACCGAAAGACCAAATTAATACAATGCCATCTCATTGGAGAATGAGTGATGCGTGAAGACGCAAAGACATGCAAATACACACGGACCAAGCGTCGACTCAGTAGATTATGTTAACCACTTGCAATTGTGTATATGGAACACCGTAAAGCCATAGGTGTTCAATACACAAAGTTTTCAAACTAGATTATTGTCTCTAGTGCAAGTGGAGATCAAGGGAATATGCCCGAGAGGCAATAATAAAGTGGTTATTATCGTATTCCTTATTTATGATAAATGTTTATTTTGCATGCTATAATTGTATTAATACGGAAACGTTAATACATGTGTGTTTAATAAACAAAAGAAAGTTCCTAGTTATGCCTCTCTTATAAACTAGCTCGTTGATTAACAAGATGATCAAGGTTTCGATCATGGACATTGGATGTTGTTAATAACGGGGTCACAACATTAGTGTAATGGTGTGATGAACATTCATCCGAAGTATAGCATTACGATCAAAGTCATTGAGTTTATATTGCTATAACAACTTACAAAGTGATCCTAATCCTTAGACCATGAGATCATGTCAATCACTAACACCGAAGAGTTTCTTGATAACATCAAACGTCACACCGTAATGTGGTGATTATAAAGATGGGTTCGAACTACTAAAGTGTTATGTTGAGGCCCATGGATCGAGAGTGGAATTTGTTCATCCCGATGACGGATAGATATACTCAGGCCCTCTCGGTGATATCACATTGATTAGCTTGCAAGCAAGTGATTTGATCACTAGAATGTTATATCACGGAACGAGAAAAGAGTGCATGTCAACGAGATCAAACTAGGTATGGAGATACCGATGATCGAATCTCGGACATGTAATATATCGCTGAAACAAAGGGATTAAGATACTAGCGTAAAGGTTCCACGATCACAAGAAAGTCATCGTTGAATGTGTGGGAGTCATTATGGGTCTCAGATCCCGCTTCGATTATTGATCCGAGAGGGTCTCGATCATGTCCGCATTATTCACGAACCGTAGGGTGACACACTTAAGAGACACCGACATCCATTTGGAGAAAAAGTTTCATGCCAAAAAGAAAAGGAAAGCGCAGGAATTTATTTCACTAGACACCAAACTGCTTTGTTGAAATTGTCAAACTGGTTCTGCATGTGAAATGGAATACTAGCAAGGGTTTTATGTGAATGTTTGTTAATTAAAGTAATTAACAAAATTCTGAATAAATAAATAAAAGAGTTTTATTTAATGAGAGCTTGCATTAAATTTGGTGGAAATTTAATGCATGTGAGTGGATTTATGAGTGGAGGCTTTTTAATGGGAGTGGAGGCTTTTCATTTTTGAGTGGGAGCTCCACCCACATGAATGTGGAAGAGGTGGGCAGCCCCATGGCTGGGCGCCATGGCCCTTGGGTGCCCCTCTCCCTATAAAGGCCCCCTCCTCCTCTCACCACACCTCCTCGTGAAGGATCTCTCCCTCTAGAATTTATCCCCATGGTCTCGGACTAGCGAGATACATGTTCCGGTGGCTATTCGGCAAGAAAGAGTTGTGCTTCACCGCATCGCTGGAGCGAGGAGGCGGAGGTTGCTCGGTGTCTCGAACGTGTGTGCGAGCACGGATGCGGCTGCTTGCGCGCTTAGGACTTCCTCTCGATCTTGAGATCGGCAAGAGATCGTCTACATCAACCACGAGTTTGGACTCGTTAAGCTTTGTCGGTCTTCAAGGGTATGTTCTCTACGGATATACATCCGCCCGTTGTTTGTATCTAGTAGATAGATCTTGGTACATAGTTGTTCCCATCGTAGGAAAATTTTTGTTTTCTATGCTGCGAACCCTTCACAAACCCTAACTCAAGGAACTCCGGAATCACCTGTTAGGGTTACTAGGGTGTTCTAATTAAACTTGTCATTTAATTAGATCTATCTATGGTCTTGATCTCGGTCTTCGATCTCGATCTCGATATTGTATTCTACCGAGAAGAACCAAATCACCGGAAAGAAAGGGAAATAATCAACACATGGAATCGATGCAATGCTCAAGCAATGATGATGATACGACAAGTTAATGTGCATTGGAATGTAACCCTAAAGCATGCTCGACAAGTTAATCGGGGTTCCAAGGGGCGCAAACCCTAACTCAAGGAACTCCGGAACCAAGCGACCATGGTGGTGGCTTGTGGTGTGTAGGTGTTGGCTTCCTATCGCGGCGGTTTCGATCCGGGAGCTTCTCTCCGGCGGCTTCTTGGCGGCTGATGCTTCGTCAACACATCGGACTCAAGGCGATGGGCTGCCGCTCCTTGCCGCTTTGCCATGTGTCGGTCGTCCCACAGGCAAGGTGCGGGCGATCTGAGCTTCGTCGATCTGGAGGAGGAAGAAGATGGTGGACTTGATTGCTTTTTCAAGTTTCTTTTAGGGTCCTCGGTGCTTATTTTCTGGGCCTCTGTGTAATTTTTATTTCTTAGGCCTCCTGTACTCCAGCGACGTTATTGCAGCAATATATTTCGGGTGCTCTGCACCCATAATCCGTTAAAAAAACAATCTAATTCGGGTGATCTGTTTTGCCACCAACATGAGAGGAGGAGGACAAAGAGGCGAGGGCGGCTGCACTGACGCCAGTGGGGAAGAAGCGTCGTCGGCAGGAAGCGAGAGCAGCGGCCGTGATCGTCGAGGGAAGGAGGCAGCGCTGATCGTCAGCGTGGGAAGAGACGGGTGGCGGCCGGGCGGAGGCGTTGACGACGGGCCGCTGAGGCAGCTGTGATGGCAACTGGCGGCGTGGCGAGCAACTGGCGGCGTCGTCGTCGGCGAAGCGAGCGAGAGAAGTGAGTGGGGAAGGAAGAAGAGGAGGAGGCACGCTGTTATAACTAAGAGCATTTAGTCGGTTCGTGGCTCCAACGGGACTAAAGCATACGTCCCGGTTGGAGCCACCCACCGGGACCTATAGTCCAATTTTCAGCAGCTGAAGGGGCGCGCGCGCAGGGGGCTCTTCCGTCCCGGTTGGTAGCTCCAACCGGGACGTATTCCCCTGTTTTCAAAAATTTTCAGTTATTTTCTCTGTTCCCGCCTTATTTTTTATTTTGGGGTTTAAATTTGTAATGTTTTTTAAATGATAATTACTTTGGAATTTAGAAAAACTTTAAACATAAAAAGTGTTTGGATTTGAATAACTAATTCGAAACCATTTTCTGTTTTGAAAAATAATTAATGTAACCATTTAAACTACGAACCATTTAAAATTAATAATGAAATAACTTATATTTTTTAAATATTAATTTGGAATTTAGAAAAACTTTAAACATAAGAAGTGTATGGATTTGAATAAATAATCCAAAACCATTTTCTATTTTTAAAAAATAATTAATGAAACCATTTAAAATTAATTAACTTATATTTTTGAATATTAATTTGGAATTTAGAAAAACTTTAAACATAAAAAGTGTTTGGATTTGAATATATAATTCAAAACCATTTTCTGTTTTAAAAAATAATTAATGTAACCATTTAAAATATGAACCATTTACAATTAAAAATGAATTAACTTATATTTTTTTAATATCAATTTGGAATTTAGAAAAATTTTAAACATAAAAAGTGTTTGGATTGAAATAAATAATTCAAAAACATTTTCTGTTTTAAAAAATAATTAAAACACGGATGTCGAACCGGTGTGCATGAACATAGGGGACGGGCATCGTTAGAACTTGCATTGGATCTCTGAAGAAACCACATATTGCGAGTCTAAAAATGATTTTTTCAAAAAATCACGGGCGATAGATCATGTACCTGTAGTACAAACCGGACCCACTTCCTCGATTCTGACAGACATTTGTCCTTTTACAGGATGGACGAAAAGGTTTAAGATGTACCGGTTGGGAGATAGTCCATGTAAGGTGGTCTAGTATTTTAGAAAAATGGGACGGTAGCATTGTGAAACGGCATTTTGGTGGTTACTTCACAAAACGACCCGTTTTTTGCGCTCGGAAAATGGAAAAGGGCTTTTCCATGTGACAAAAAGGAGAACTTCCTCCTGCAACATTGTTCTCCATACCAATGTCCACACACATGCATAATATGGGCACAACATCACAAACTATGCCGTGATTCAGCACATAATATAGGTCATTTGGACCGAAAGCCATGAAACCTCGAACATGATAGGTCATTTTGTGAAGGTTTTTGAAACATGATCAATATACCAAGTCTGGTATTTTCCTTTCAACTATGTAACATAATATGACACCACGAAGGATTTTCATTGTTCGGATTTTTTGAATTTATTATGCCGTTTTGAATTATCTGAATTTCTAACTATGGTCGAACGGTGTGCATGAAGATAGGGGCCGGGCATCGTTAGAACTTGCATCTCTGAAGAAACCACATATTGCGAGTCTAAAATGATTTTTCAAAAATCATGGGCGATAGATCATGTACTGTAGTACAAACGGACCCACTTCCTGGATTCTAGACATTTGTCCTTTTACCGGGATGGACGAAAAGGTTTGAGATGTACTGGTTGGGAGATAGTCCATGTAAGGTGGTCTAGTATTTTAGGAAAATGGGACGGTAGCATTGTGAAACGGCATTTTGGTGGTTACTTCACAAAACGACCCGTTTTTTGCGCTCGGAAAATGGAAAAGGGCATTTTGGTGGTTACTTCACAAAACTACCCTTGTCCACAAAGTCTGCCGCCACTTGATGGATCTTTGTTGGAGGGTTCTGTCCTCCTGTCCTCAAGGTTCCGCATGCCAGCGCCATCACAAACCACTTCTACCACGAGCTCACGTCGGAAAGGATGGATCCCATGGGATCCCGACAACTATGACACGAAATGCCTTCTTCGCTAATAGGCGGAAGGGAGCTCGCCAGTACGAGGGTGATGGCCCGCCACCGGTGAACCACAATGAAGTCGGCCGTAAATGCATGGTGGGCGAACGTACTATCATCAAAGTGATGCGCTACATCGCCGGGAGACCATCTCGCCACGGTGCCCACGAGTCCACCCGCCACAGCCCCACATCGTCCCGGTGGCATGATCTTCCAGAGACCCTCTTCCACCCGCCGTGAATCGAGTTGGAATGGCCTGGTATATGCCATGGATGGGCTGAGGATCCCCGGAGTGGAAGGTGACGATGACGATGATGATGACGACGACGATGAAGACCCTGAAGCTGCGTACTATAGGACTAGGCATGATTATGACTAAAGGGGGCGGCTTTAGGCCTGAGTATTAGCTAGTCACGGTTTGTCCCAGTTTTTAATATTAATAAATGTCTTAAGTGTTACCTAATAAATAGAGGGAAATGCCTATATAAAGAGAGGGTTCATATTTAGTCTCGGTTGGAGAAACCAACCATGTTGAAGGATTATGGCA
This sequence comes from Avena longiglumis, assembly GCA_030063025.1. Taxonomy (NCBI): domain Eukaryota; kingdom Viridiplantae; phylum Streptophyta; class Magnoliopsida; order Poales; family Poaceae; genus Avena; species Avena longiglumis. Next base: position 517,454,033 of record CP125974.1, on the reverse strand, counting down.
GTGGACGAGACAACACTAATAATAGGGGTGAGTGTCGACATTATGTCGCGGCTTATACCTTGTCCCGGATGGTGTCACCAACCGGGACTAAAGATGAACTTTAGTCCCGGTTGAGACACCAACCGACTAAAGATGAGTCACTAATAATAGGGGTGAGTGTCGACATTATGTCGTGAGTGTCGACATTATGCCGAGCTGCTTGTACTATAAATATGCATCCTTGTGAGTCCAGTCCTCCACCAGTTTGAGGCATCTCCAAGATGGTTTTAGAGAGCGAGGACACCACTACGGCCGATTCAGGAGATGCCGACGATGAGCCAGTCCTCCGGCATCTCCGGAAACTGGTCATAGAGGCACTCCTAATATGTGAAATTAGTTAGCTCCGAGGCGTATTGATCTAGTTAGTGAAGTTACAAGCTGCAAGATGGTTTTGAGCGAGGACACCACTCGACCAGTTTGAGGAGATGCCGACGGAGCCCAGTCCTCCGGCGTCTCCAAGAAACTAGTCATAGAGGCACTCCCTAATATGTGAAATTAGTTAGCTCCGAGGCGTATTGATCTAGGTAGTGAAGTTACAAGCTGCAAAGATGGTTTTCGAGAGCGGTGACACCACTGCGGCCAGTTCGAGGAGATGCCGAGGAGCCCAGTCCTCGGCATCTCCGAGAAACTGTTCATAGAGGCACTCCTAATATGTGAAATTAGTTAGCTCAGGTGTATTGATCTAGTTAGTGAAGTTACAAGCTGCAAGATGGTTTTCGAGGCGAGGACACCACTCGACCAGTTTAGGAGATGCCGAGCCAGACCCTCCGGCATCTCAAGAAACTGGTCATAGAGGCACTCCGGTCCAGCCACAAACGGGACTAACACTCAAGACATTTATTAATATTAAAAGCGAGACTACAAAACCGGGACTAAAGGCCACAAACCGCGAAAGATATCCTTGGTCAAGCCACAAACCGCGAAAGACATGAACTAGAGTTACATAATATGAGCATGAACTTCTTGGCATATGTCATTCCTTATGACCGCTTGACGTAACCATGGAGCATCTTCTTTACTTAACGGAATGCTTGGGCCAGTTTTTCTTGTGAAGGGAATTTCATCAAACTTATTATAATCTTGACATGTCCATCTTGTCCTCGATTCCCACAATGTTTCTTTTCCCCGAAAGAACTATGTGACGCTTTGGCTCATCATATGATGTATTCGTTTGCATATTTTTTATTTTTTGATGCGGAGGACATGTCCTTCACATAGAAAACTGAGACACATCATTGGCTAGGACGAATGTTTCATCTCTATAACCAAGATTGTTGAGATCCTTGTTGTCATTCCATAACCGGGTCTATCTTTACCCTTACCCATTCAGGTTGACCCATTTGTGAAACAAAGGGACCTTAAAAGAGACTCCATAGTCTAGTTCCCATATCTCCTCTATGTAACCATAATATGTGTCCTTTTGTCCATTCTCGTCTATTGCATCAAAGCGGACACCACTATTTTGGTTGGTGCTCTTTTATCTTGGGCGATCGTGTAGAATGTATTCCCATTTATTTCGCACTTGGAAATTCAATACATGAGAAGATGGTGACGCTGCCAACAAGTATAGTGATCTCCAACAGTGGTGTCATTCAAGAGATGTGTCCGCATCCAACCACCGAAAGACTTCATGTGTTCATCGTAATCCATGATTCAAGCTTCCCAGGTTTTTGAGCGTATAATATTCTTGTGTTCTCGATATCTGAGCTGCCAAGGTGGAATTATGTAGAACTGTGTAGTGTGCTTTAGTGAAAGAATCCCGTCCTACATATCATTGCTTTCTTTCCAGCGTGCCTTTTCCACTTAGTCTTACCTCATGCCGCAGTGGAAACCAATCGGCTTAAGGTCGGGAATAAAGTCAACACAAAACTCAATGACCTCCTCTGCTCCATATCCCTTGGAGATGCTTCCTTACAGTCTAGCACGGTATGAACATATTTCTTTAAGACTCCCATGAACCTCTCAAAGGGAACATATTGTGCAGAAATACGGAGAATGGCAATATCTTCCACTAGATGAACCAGAGATGCGTCATAATATTGAAGAAGGATGGTGGGAACACCAATTCAAAACTAACAAGACATTGTACCACATCCTTCAGTAACCTTGGCGTAATATCTGGATTGATTACCTTCGAGATATTGCATTGAGGAATGCACTGACTTCACAATGGGTACTCGAACATTTTCCAGAGAAGCCCCTCAATGCAATCGGAAGCAATGCGTCATAATCACGTGATGATCATGAGACTTCAGGTTTTGGAACTTTTTCTCGCCATATTTATTATCCCTTTATATTAGATGAGAAGCCCGGCACCTTGATCTTGTAAGGACTTCAAAAAGATTTCCTTCTCTGCTTTGGTAAGAGCATAGGCACGACTTAAGTGACGCCCTTTTATCCGCCTTTGTTATCTGTATGCATGTTCTTTGGGTCTTTCATAATTTGTTGGTCCTCCGCTTGGTGTATCTTTTGTCTTCCCATACACGCCTAGGAATCCTAGCAGGTTCACGCAGAGATTCTTCGTCACGTGCATCACGTCGATTGAAGAGCGGACACGCAGGACTTTCCAATATGGCAGCTCCCAAAATATAGATTTCTTCTTCCACATGGGTGCGTGTCACATGAGCGACGTCGTTCGAACGATTGACCGGGACCCTTTCCAAAGATTACTTCTATGTCCTTGACCATACCAAATACATCATCACCGGTAGGAGTTCAGGCTTCTTCCGGTGATCGCCTCACCTTTGAAATGCTTGCCTTTCTTTCTTACGGATGATTGGTTGGAAGAAATTGTCGATTCGCCAGTACACAACCTTCTTGCATTTATGCAAATATGTACCTTCGGTCTTATCTAAACAGTGGGTGCATGCCTTATATCCTTTGTTTGTGCATCGAAAGGTTACTAAGCAGCCAATCATTGATGGTTCTGAATAACAACCCTCGTAGATTAAATGGCTCCTGTTTGTTCTCATCCCACGACGTACACCTGGTTTGCCCCACAACTGTAAGAGTTCTTCAACTAATGGCCTAAGGTACACATCAATGTCAAGTTGCCGGTTGCTTCGGCCTTGGATGAGCACTTGGCATCATAATGAACTTACACTTCATGCACAACCAAGGAGGCAGGTTGTAGATACATAGAGTCACGGGCCAGGTCTTTGTGCAACTCTGCTCCCCAAAAGGATTCATGCCATCCGCATTTAGAACAAACCATAAGTTCCTTGCGCCACCGCAAAGTCCGGGAAGTCTCTCTCGATTTTTCTCCTTGTGACCCATCGCCAGGTGTCTCAACTCCCGTCTTTCTTACGGTCTTCTTTGTGCCATCGCAACAACTGGCATGCTCTTTGTTTCGAACATGCGTTTCAACCTTGGTATTATAGGAGCATACCACATAACCTTAGCAGAACCCTCTTCCGGAGGGCTCTCCCTCAACATCACCAGGGTCATCTCGTGCGATCTTATCGCAACGCTGCATACCGGCATTTATCTAAATTCTCATACTCCTTACCATGATAGAGGATGCAGTCATTAATGCATGCATGTATCTTTTGCACATCTAATCCCGGAGGATGAGAGTCTTCTTTGCTTCGTAGGTACTCTCGGGAAGTTCGTTATGTTTTGGAAACTTGGCTTCATTATTTTCAGCATCTTTTCAAATGAGGAGTCGGTTAGACCACACTCGCCTTCCATCGCAACAATTCCATGTGGTACCGAGCTTTGTCTGCCATCTTCACAATTTGGGTACAACAATTTCTTGTGACCTTCTAACATGCCCTCTAACTTCAACTTCTCATTTTACATTTCACGGTCTCGCTTTGCATCGAAATGACCCTACCAAGTTCATTAGGCTACCATCGATGCCCGTTCTTCACCTTTTCCTCTCCATTGTCTTCCATTGCGGTATCAGTATTCAGAAACATATGATGATAGTTGTCATCATCATCTTCTTCTTCACCATCTTCCATCATAACCCCTCTTTCCCGTGCTTGGTCCAGCAATTATAGTTGGGCATGAATCCTTTCATAATCGGTGGCCGAATGATTTTCGAGGAAGAGTACTCCTTGTTGTTCCGACATTGAACACATGGACAACGATAAATCCATTCTCTTTGTTTGCCGTAGCCACATCGATAAATTTATCCACGCCTTTGATATACCGGCTACCATGATCACATACATCCATTCCCGACCGTTCATCGCATCATATAAGTAAGTTTATCAAAAACAGGACATCATAAATAGTGAAATAACCAATTCACACCGACACATGAATTGTATCAATGACCTAGAAAAGATAAGATTGCTAACCTCGATCGAGGGAAATAAAGAGGAGAAAGCTCAAGTGCGTCTCGGACACCTTCTATATTTTTGTTCTATGAGAAATTCAATGGGATTATTCACTCAAACATTTCAACAAACACCTTCAATGCATGCATGAGAAAAAACTAGCACACCTCACACCTTCCACCATTGAAAAAACAGAGTGGGAGAGGCTGGGACGTTGCATTTATAGAGGCGGGGTCTTTAGTCGGTTGGAGCCAAGCCGGGACTAAAGGTGCGTACACGCCACGTGGTCTGGCAAACCTTTAATCGGTTGGTGGCTCCAACCGGACGCATGCCCCTTACCAACCGGGACCCATGCCCCCGTGCCGCTCCAGCCGGACGTGCCATTAGTCCGGTTGGTGGCGCAACCGGACTAATGCTCAGGGGTCTCGAACGGATAGCCCTTTTCCTCTAGTGGGGCGGAGGCGAGCGCCCGGTGGCGATGGGATCGAGGAGGAGACCTTCTCAAACAGAGGATATGGTTGCTTGGCGCCGCTGCTAGCTCCTCGTGTGTATGTACATGGCATCGCTGTTTTGAAGTACAGTAGAGAGAGCGGAAGATCGATCGAGAGAGATGGCGGGAGGATCCGCCGCCGCCGCCAGTCGAGGAGGAGAGTGGGCAGGAGGATCCAGATAGGCAGCGCTCCATATCGAGCCGGAAGGCTTTGCTCGACCCGGTCTTCTCTGGTAACGTGTTTCGTTTCCGGTGACGATTGACCGGTAACAGGTTTGAACTACCCTTGAACTCGTTTACACGGGACCTGTTTACGCGAGAACTGAACCAAACACGATTAACACTATTAGATAACGATATAATCGGATTACGGCTGAATAAGTGCGAACCAAACAGCTCCATAGATTTTTTGTTGTCGTCATTGCTAAGCTTTTGGCCTTTTTTTTCTGCAATGGTGCCATGCATGCATTATGCCAAGGCGGCATGCGACTATTCTTGGAAAGGCTGAATAGGGAAGAAAAAAAAAGCGAGAGAACCTGCTGTAGCAGCCGACGATATAGTAGTACAAAATATCTGTAGTACAAAATAGCTGAATAAGCCGACGATAGTTGTACTGTTGTACTTGTTAACATCCATTTTATTTGCTTCCGATAAAGTGTTCATGATTTCATTTTTCGTTCTTGAAAGCCTCATTCGTTCCTTTTCTAGGACACGAAACATTTTTCCGCTGGTTGTCAGAGGGACAAAATTGGGTAGGCTATCTTCAGGCCATATTGAGGCCCAGTTTGGTGTACCTTTTTTATATTTCGGTTAGACATTATTCAGCTGTAGGATGGCCCAAACCATGTACATGCTCTTGCCATCTCAAGAGGAGAAGGCCTATTATCTTAAGATCTGGGCTAATGCAAAAATATGGCGTCTATTTTTTTTTTTCAGTGGAGCATTTCTCGTCGCTGAAGTCATCACCACTGTCTTCATTTTACCCATCATTTTTTCAATAAAGAAAATATATTACCCATATTAGTTGACTTAAATTTATCTAAATACGAATGCATATAGCACTAAAACATCAATAGATACACTCGTATCTAGATAAATCTAAGTCAACTAATATGGATCGGAAGGAGTAATACCAATAAAATATCAATTACTCTTTATGACAACATAATGATTAGAGCAAGTCTAATAATTATGGATCTAGAGAGCCGAAAAAACCCGGCCGAGTAAAACAGAGTTTTGCAGAAGCAATAGCATCACGAGTGATAATGACACCTGGACTTTGAAAAACCTTCTCCAAAACGACACATATCCAAGAAGGTAGTGCAGAAACACCGACATTCAAGAAGAGGCGGAACTGGGAGAGAAGAGAGGCTATCCAACGCGCAGCGTGTAGGAAAACCACGAGAAAAGTCTTATAAAACTAGAAGCAGATACTGTGCAAAGGAAGCCATGAAAATGCACGGCGTGCGTAGATGTTTCGAAAAACCTACGTACGGATCATTTGTGAGATCACATCTCTATTGCAAACGGGGCCCACCACACGATCTTGTCGCGAGAACCGATAGAGGGCGAGGGTCTTCGCTGCCACGTTGACACTCCGCCGCAAGAACCCGTGGCGAACAAGGGTTTCCCCTGTCACATCGGCCATCAATGGGCCCCATGATCCGGCGGGTGCGGAGGGTCTGTCTCCCTCCAAATTCCTCACACCAAGGCATCGTCGCCCACATCCACTAACGCGTGGTATAGGGCCAGCACGTGACACACCAGCCAATGACGCGGGGCAAGAAAGGCCGCGCGACCTCTCCGTGGTAGGGAATCCGGGGCAGCGGGGCCCACCTACATGGGAGAGCCGCGCTCCACCACATGATTTCCCCGCGGTCCATCCAACGGCTTAAATAATCAGGGCTGAAGTGGATAGCACAATCGATCAAAACTTTCATGCGCTATTATTTACTACGATTACAGTTGATAAAATCTATACACTAACGTGCGGACATGGCATCATGGCCAGGGTGACCGAGATGTTGGTGCCACAAATTGGAAGTGGCGGTGGCAACCAAAGCCATGGAGAAATGCTGACATGTGGAGGCATTGCCGGGAAAGGTGTAGAGATCTCAGTCGCTATAACAACGAAGAATCACATGACGGATCTTCAGGTCCTTCATTGAGAAACCAAAGATGTCAAACTCAATGGAGCAAAAAAATTATCAGAAGTAAATATTTAAATCGAGAGAAAATTGCAAATAATATGCGATACTAAGAGGACGTGGTTGAGTTTAACGACATGCCTTGAAGGTGTGCGAAGAGGAGTGTGACTAGATGAAGAAATTGGGTTGGAAGTGTCGTTGCCGATAGGGACAAATGAGTGAAGAGGAGAGAGGTGTAGGAAGTTTGAGATTACTAGTGTCGTTGGTCATGTGGGAGGATGCTACAGAGTCCATGATCCAGCCAGCCTACAAGAGTGCAAGGTTGTTTAGCGCGGTGATGAGTGCCGAGTTGTCCCAAGTCGATGAAGAGGAGGCCGATGACACGGACTGGTACACCGGTGGTGCACTGGTGTTGTACGGCTGCGAGCGGGGGCCAAGGATGCCAGGCCCAGCAGGGGCACACTATTGTCCCTCACCTGGGGAAAAATAGATCCAGGGGCTGGCGGAGGCGGGCGTCAAGTGGTTGGCCTGCGTGGATCCGCCGCCGTTGTGCCCATCATTCTTGCTCTCGGTATTGGATGCCGAATTTCTCTTTGCCATTGTTGGAGGAGTCACCCGGTAGCCAGGCTAGGGCACCGTGGAGAAGCAGGACTGATACGTCGTAAACGTATCTATAATTTTTTATGTTCCATGCTTGCTTAGTATCCACTTTGTTTGCTTTGTCTATATTTTGAGGTATTTTTATATGTTTTCTGGGACTAACCTATTAACAAGATGCCACGGTGCCAGTTGCCTGTTTTCTATTGTTTTTGGTTCCAGAAAAGTCAGAAAATGAATATTCTCGGAATTGGATGGGACAAAAGTCAATATTTCACCAAGGGGAACACAGAGCCAGAAGACAAGATGGATAAGGGCCTCGAGAGGGCCACACCCCTGGCCGCGTGGCCTGGCACAGCCGCGCCCAGGGTGCTCGGCACCCCTCCTCCTTCGCCTATAAGAAGCCCTCGATACCTAAACCCTAAGTACCCGATCAATCTTCCACGAAACAGTCCATATCCTCCGCCACCATCATCCCTAGATCGGGGAGGGGGGGTCTGAAGCTCTTCCCGGCACCCTGCCGGAGGGGAGAGATCATCTCGGAGGCCTTCTTCATCACCATGCCAGCCTCTGGTATGATGTGTGAGTAGTTCCACCTTGGACTATGGGTACATGTAGTAGCTAGATGAATGTTTCTCCTCCTTTGTGCTACCATGTTTAGATCTTGTGAGCTTCGTTCATGATCAAGATCATCTATTTATAATCATGCATGTTGTGTTTGCGGGGATCCAATGGATATTGAGATTACTATGTTATATTTGTTAATGATTCTATCTTATTGGTTCTATCATGTTTGTGTTGTTTGAGATCATGCATGCTCTCTGTTTCTAGTAGCTATCTTGGCCAAGTAGATGCTAGTGACTCCAAGAGGGAGTATTTATGCTCGATAGTGGGTTCATGCCTTTATTGAATCTGGGGAAGTGACAGAAATCTCTAAGGTTGTAGATGTGCTATTGCTACTAGGGATAAAACAACAATCTCTTGTTCATGGAACAAGTGTATTGTTTACTTTACACACCCTTCTTAAAGCAGTTATCCGTTGCTTGCAACTTAATACTGGAGGGGGTTCGGATGATAACCTGAAGATGGATTACTAGTCATACATGTAGTTGAATGGCGGTCTGTGTATATTGTTGTAATGCCCAATCAAATCTCATAGGATCATGAATGTCTAGTATTGCATTATTATGCCTTGCTCTGTCCTGTCAATTGTCTCGCTGTAATTTGTTTACCCAGCATGTTATGTTGTTTATCTTAAGGAGAACACATCTAGTGAACTATGGACCCCGGTCCAATCTTTACCATTGATACATCTTCCAATGTTACTGCTTACTTTCTGCAATCCACCATTACCTTCCACACCATATAGTTAATCCTTTATTTACAGCAAACCGGTGAGATTGACAACCTCACTGTTCGTTGGGGTAAAGTCTTGAGTTTGTGTTGTGCAGGTTTCGAAGTTGTTAGCAACACCTTTGAGTCGTTTCCTTCCTCCTACTAGTTCGATAACCTTGGTTTATTTCTGAGGGAAAACTTGCTGCTATGCTCATCATACCTTCCTCTTGGGGGTTACCCAACGAAGCTCTATAGTGATATGAGCTACACATCATCAAGATTTTTCTGGCGCCGTTGCCGGGGAGGCTAAGGGCGGTGTCGTCGGATTGTCGACAAGTACGCCATAGGGGGTCCTAGTGGCGTTGGAAAGCTGGGGTGTGAGACGTCGGATGTTTCAGGAGCGGTAAGCACAAGTTTACCTAGGTTCAGATCCGACTGCGGTGATCGGATCCGACTCCTCCTAGCAACCCAGTAATATATCGGCATAAGCCGGATGTTACAATGGATTACAAGAGAGGTTCTCCTATGCGAGTTGTTATTGTGGTTATTGCTATGGTTGTGTCCTAAAGGCTCCCATAGGGCTGGTTTATATAGTCACCAGGACCTAGGGTTACAGGAGAGACCTATTCGGCTATGTTACAAAGTCGGTAACTAGATACAGCTTGGACTACAAGTAATACTACAGTCCTAAGTCGGTAACTCTTTTGGGCCTTGTCGTAGCCGGAACTGGATCCTCCTCTTTATCTGACTGGGCCGCCCGTGAAGCAAATCTCTAACCCGTTGGTGTGCCACCCTGGTCAGCGAGTCCTGTAGGTACACCCGGAAAGTATATACCCAACAGTAGCCCCTGGAAGTCTCCAAGATCCAAAGTCAGATAAATCGTCTAGATTGATGGTTTCTTCGTCTTGAGAATCTTGAAGGGTTCCCGAAAACTTCTTTAAACAATGTAGGATTCCGAGTCAGTTGAGTCAGATATGTTTTGTTTTGACTTTAGTCTTTTCCTTGCTCAGTTTGAAACATAAGTGACGAGGTTTAATCTCATCAATGCCCATTGTTATGGACTTGGGTTTTGGAGAAGATGGGGATGCTGGAGATCGTGGAACGGTTAGCAAACAAGAAACACGGGGACACAAAGTTTACCTAGGTTCAGGCCCCCGGAGGGAAAACCCTACCCTGCTTGTCTGCTCTTGATTATGGCGGAACCGAAAGTTACAGGGGTGCGCAGATGCAATCTGGCGTGGAGGTGTGTATGCGAAAGTATGAGAGAGAGAGAGAGAGTTCTAGATCTGTAGATCTATCATGAAGGTGGAGATCATACATCTATCTATTGGGGGGTTATGGCGCCTATAGGTCATGCCCTCCTCGTTGGACCCTCCTAGCCTTTATATATGGGGAGGCTAGGTCTCGGGTGCCAATACGAGTAGGTTACAAGTTGTATTCAAACTCTAGTCTTGAGGTTTCCTTGTCTTGTGCGCTTGGGAGTCCGTGTCAATATGGCTTCGTAGCAGCCGAAACGTCATAGGCGTCATGGACCCTGGCAGGTCGTCGAGTGGGCCTTCCGTCGGGCTGGACCAGGTATACTAACATCGGGTTCCCGTAGGGCATATCCATGTCAATAGCCCCCGAGTCTCCATCAGAAACATAGATTCGGGTGGTGACTTAGTTGTCTTGAACCTTGTATTTGGATGTCGGAGTCGAAAGTTGTGTCGAGTGCGAAGCACTTCACCCGGATGTTCATCGCATCAGCTGAATTTGTTCGGCTGTTGTAAAGGAATCGACATCGTGGACATAGTCAACACAATGGACTATAGGGTGCGCGACCAGCGCTCCCTATGGGAGTAGCCCCCGAGTGTCTGTTCGAGTCGTAGACTCGAGCAGAGACTTTAATTCAGCCATTGTTTGCTTCAGGTCCGTAGGACACAATTTTTTCGGATGCTTGAATCAATCCTCCCTATGGGAGTAGCCACCGAGTCCGTAGTGGAGTCGTAGACTCGACGTAGGACTCGAAGAATATATCAGGCAATTCATGTCTCGGGTGTGCGGCCAGCGCTCCTGATAGGAGTAGCCCCCGAGTGTCTGGTGGAGTCGTAGACTTGGGCAGAGACTCGAGTCTTACGAAGTTGTAGTCGACAATCTCGTGGGCGTACCGCTGACCCGGAAGTACATCGGGTGCGCGACCAGCGCTCCTGATAGGAGTAGCCCCCGAGTGTCTAGTCGAGTCGTAAACTCGAGTGGAGACTCATGCGAGGAGGAACCACTGACCCGGAAGTGCATTGAGTCAGCGTCTCACGCATAAGGAGCCAAAGAGTCGACGTAATGGAGTCATGCGTCATCTAGCCAGAAGGACTCGACGTTGCGGATGAAGTCGACACCGTTGCTTCTGTCGGGTACATAGTCAGCGTCGCGCTTGTGTAGCATCAAGCGATGCAACCATCCGAGGAGGGTTTCGACTCGGGCCTTGAGTTTATGGCGTAGCCAGTTGCTTTGTCGACTCCTGTTGGAGGACCCGATAGAATAGCTCGACGCAGTCGACATCCTTGTAAGCTGCAGAAAACATAAAAAGTTGTGAAGTACTTGTATCTTGTAAAGAATATTTGCCTGTCGGCTTGTATAGTAAGATTCTGGTGCCGATCGAGTCAGACACTTTTGCACTGTATGCTAGGCCTTTTCGTTAGCCTGATTACCCTTAGTCTCAGTACCTTGCCGAGGCACTCGGAGTTCAAGGATTCGACAATCAGGCAGAATCAGCTACTCGGGCTGTCGCGTTCGAGGTGCTCGAGTGCGTGAAGCCGATGGCACATTAGGTTACTCGAAGAGGGCGTAGCCCCCGAGTGTATCGAGTGCGATTAAAGTAAGAAAGAAAGTCTACTCTGAGTAGAGAACTTAGCATTAGTTGTTGTTGAGTCGACGAGGTAGTGGGTCGCGTGCGGGCATGGTCGACGCGACGAACCACAGTCAGAGCAGCAACATGTTCCTAGGATCGATGGCGGCAGCGAGTTCCGCATCCGAAAATTGTCGCAATCGAAGACCATACTGGGTCGCCGCATCCGAAGAATACAGCGGGTCACCGCAGCCGAAGGCCACACGGTTCGTCGGAGCCGAAGACCGCAACAGGTTTGCTGGAGCCGGAGGCCGCAGCTGGTCGCCGGAGCGGAGGGAGCCCCGAGCCCTCGAGTCATTGGGGCCGAAGATCGTAGAGGATAACGGAGTCGAAAACGCTTGCCGGGAAGTCGACATTGTCAGTTCACCAATGCTAGTTTGAGTCTGATTCTTGCATGCATGGATCAAGTCTCCCGATGATGCGCACCATGGACATGCAAACAAAACGTTAGATCAAATAGCATAGTTGATTGATTGATAAAATAATTAATTGGAGAGAGAACGACAAGATTGAATAAGAAACTTGTCAACCGTGTGGAAACAAACCGATATCCTGGACTCGCGCGGCCATGATTTTTCGATTTAGCAGGAACATATACATACGCCATGGTTTTTGATAGCCGGACCAAATCTAAATCCCTCGAGATGGTAGCTGGCACACGGCATGCGCGCGATCGCGTCGACGCAGACAAACAATTAGATGTGATCCGGCCGGCCGATTATGGCGAAAGAGATGAATTGGATCTAATCTCCAAAGGTAATTGAGTCGTAGACTGCTGGTAATGGGACCATCACGATCGCACAATCAGCGTCCCCAGTTCCCACAGACGACGCCAATTGACGAGGTTTAATCTCATCAATGCCCATTGTTATGGACTTGGGTTTTGGAGAAGATGGGGATGCTGGAGATCGTGGAACGGTTAGCAAACAAGAAACACGGGGACACAAAGTTTACCCAGGTTCAGGCCCCCGGAGGGAAAACCCTACTCCTGCTTGTCTGCTCTTGATTATGGCGGAACCGAAAGTTACAGGGGTGCGCAGATGCAATCTGGCGTGGAGGTGTGTATGCGAAAGTATGAGAGAGAGAGAGAGTTCTAGATCTGTAGATCTATCATGAAGGTGGAGATCGTAGATCTATCTATTGGGGGTTATGGCGCCTATAGGTCGTGCCCTCCTTGTTGGACCTTCCTAGCCTTTATATATGGGAAGGCTAGGTCTCGGGTGCCAATAGGAGTAGGTTACAAGTTGTATTCAAACTCTAGTCTTGAGGTTTCCTTGTCTTGTGCGCTTGGGAGTCCGTGTCAATATGGCTTCATAGCAGCCGAAACGTCATAGGCGTCATGGACCCTGGCAGGTCGTCTAGTGGGCCTTCCGTCGGGCTGGGCCAGGTATACTAACTTCGGGTACCCGTAGGGCATATCCATGTCAATAAGCCAGACTTTTCAGCGGCGTGCAGACTGACAACTTTTCAGACCAGGTCCTGTCACGGACAGGATTCCTATCAACACGACCGTTGGTGGGTCTGCTCCTTACGGAACAAAACACAGTTTCAATGACTACACGAAAATCGAGGGGGCGGAAGAGTCGCAAGGAAGCCACCTCCCTCTCTCCTATACGCGTGGCGCTAATCGCGTGTATTAACGCACGAATCTTGGCACAGAGACAAATAAAAGAGAGGAGAAAACCCTTTCTCTCAGATTTATCTCTCCACTGATTCATTCATTGCCTCCTCGTACTTCTCGAGCGCTCTGCAGCCGTTCCCATCTGCACATCTCAAGAAAATTTCTCTCCCCCACCAGTCCTTTTCCTCCAAGATCAATGGTGTTTGCCTCGACCTCAGGAGCGGCGGCGGGTTCGTCGGCGGCGGACGAGAAGAAGATGCGGGGCCTCTGGGTTCCCAGTGTCATGGACGACGCCGAGATCCAAGTCATGGAGGACGAATGATTCATTGTCGCCGGCGCGTGGCGGAGCGCCTTAGGGCACGCCGTTCCTACCCCGCGGGATGGCGAGAGGGTGCTGTTCGGCACACACGTCGAGCGCGGCCTCAGCCTGCCACCGTCGGACTTCCTCATCGAGGTCCTCAACTACTATGGTGTGTAACTTCATAATCTTCCTCTCAACTCTCTGCTCGAGCTTAGTACTCATGCAACTCGGTGCGAGGGGTTTCTTGGCATTAGGCCAAGTCTCACCCTTTTCCGGTACTACTATGGTACCAGGAAGAACTCCATTAGCGTCGGTGTGCCTTACATCACCGGCACCCTTAGCTTAGTCCTTAGGATAAACCGAGTCTATCCTAGGATTAATGCTAGTGAATCCGTCAAACGCTGGGCCGGAACCTTCTTTTATCACAAGGATATTCCAGCTCCTGGAAAGGCGGAAGGTCTTTCGGCGTTCACCGACGGCGCTGTTCCCCACCAGAGATCATGGGACGCGGAGGTGCCGGAACTGTCGGATATCTTGATCCTCGCCAAAAGGCGAATTGAGTTTCTGATGAAGCATGAGGACCTCCGTGGATCCGACTTGATCCACTGCTGGTTGGAGCGTCGGACTCAGCCTCTCCAGCACTATGGAGATCGCCTCATGTACAAGATGACCAGCAACAATAAGGACAAGATGCGGGTCAATTCGACCCCAATTCCAGTGAAGGACTACAAGACCCTTATGCAATATTTGATCAAGGAAAGAGTGGAACGAAATGTTCCAGAAGTCTCCATGAAGATTTATACGTCCAATCGTCCTCTGACTCCGGTCATTATTTCGACTCTGCTTTGTGCGTTTCGTCGTTCTTTTCTGTTCTTTCTCCGACTCTTATTTTCATCACCCTTTTTGACTTTATTAGCTTGATAAACTCTCTGAGTCTGAGTTGGCTCCACTAGAGGGCTATCTCTCAGACGATCCGAAGGCGATGGAGGATGATGAGGTGCAAGAAGTTGCCGCCCTGCCTCCAAGAAGCGCAAGGCGAAATAAGTTGTTGTTACTGCTGGTAGCCAAGTACTTCCAGTAGTTAAAAAGTAAGAACCTTGTCTTTTCAATACTTTTATATCTTTCTTTCATTCCATACCCACCTGATATTTGGATTTTCGTGTTCTAGAGCTAAATCAGTTTTGAAGAGTAAGACCAAGCCGAACAGCAAGCCGGGCAAGCAGATGCGCCAGCAAAAGCTTGTTGTTTCCCCTGTGACGGCGCCCCGCACTTTTCATGGGACGCTTCGTTGGAAACCCCAAGAGCAAGGTATGAAGCAGCACAGCAGCAAGTTTCCCTCAGTAAGAAACCGAGGTTATCGAACCAGTAGGAGGAAGGAAACGTCACACAGGTGTTGCAAGCAACGCGGAGACCTGCACAACTCAAACTCAAGACTTTGCCCCAACGAATCAGTGAGGTTGTCAAGCTCACCGGTTTGCTGTAACAAAGAATTAAACGTATGGTGTGGAAGGTAATGGTTTGCAACAAGTAAACAAGTAACAGTGGAAGATGTATCAATGGTAAAGATTGGATCGGGTCCATAGTTCACTAGAGGTGCTCTCCTAAGATAAACAACATGGCATGAAGGGTAAACAAATTACAGCAGGGAAATTGACAGGAACTCAGCAAGGCATAACAATGCAATTACTAGTCAGAAAGATCCTATGAGATTCGATTGGGCAATACAACAAGATACATAGACCGCCATCCAACTGCATCTATGACTAGAAGTCCACCTTCAGGTTATCATCCAAGCCCTCCAAAGATTAAGTTCCAAGCAAAAGACAACTGCTTTAAGCAAAGTGTGTAAGGTAAACAGTCCACATGTTCCATGAACAAGAGACCGTTGTTTTCTCCCTAGTAGCAACGACACATCTACAACCGAAGAGATTTCTGTCACTTCCCTTGGAAACTAGAGGCATGAACCCACTATCGAGCATAAATACCCCCTCTTGGAGTCACTAGCAACTACTTGGCCAAGATAGCTACTAACAACGGAGAGCATGCAAGATCACAAATAACACAAACATGATAGAATCATAAAGACAAAACCATTAATCAAACCAAGATAATAATCTCAATATCCATCGGATCCCCGCAAACACAACATGCATGATTACAAATATATTAGATCTTGATCATGAACAGAGCTCACAAGATCTATACATGAAAGCACAAAGGAGAAGATAAAACCATCTAGCTACTAAATGGACCCATAGTTCAAGGTGGAACTACTCACGCATCATACCGGAGAGAAGGCCTCCGGGATGATCTCCCCTCCGGGGAAGAACTTCAGATCCCCCCGATATAGGGACGATGGTGGAGGCGGCTATAGACGGTTTCGTGGAGATTTGATCGGGTTCTTAGGGTTTATGCATCGGGGGCTTCTTATAGGCGAAGGGGGAGGCCGAGGCGGTGGCCAGGGGCCCCACACCCTAGCCAGGCACGGGCCCACCCCTGTCCACGCCTGGGGGGGGGGGGTGGCCCCTATGGCTCGCCTCCCTGGCTCCCCTCTGGACTTTCTGTTCCCCACGGAAAGTAATTGACTTTGACGTTTGTCCCGTCCAATTCCGAGAATATTTCTTTACTAACTTTTCTGAAACGAAAAACAGCAGAAAATAGGCATCTGGCACTGTTGCAACTTGTTAATAGGTTAGTACCAGAAAACATGTAAAAAGCACCTCAAAGTGTAGACAAGTAAAGCAAAGTAGATACTAAACAAGCATAGAGCATCAAAAATTATAGATACGTTTCCGACGTATCAACATACCCAAGCTTAACTCCTGCTCGTCCTCGAGTAGGTAAATGATAAACAGAATAATTTTTGAGGTGACATGCACCCTCACAATAAAGATCCAACCATTTGCAAGCATTGAAAGCTGGGATCAAATAACTCTAAACATGTGCATGAAATAATGGAGTTCTAACAATAGGACATAGTAACTATGCATGCAACATGAAAGGCTACAAACAAAGATCATGAATAACATGCATTGAAAAACGTTTGTTTGTTTCACATACAGAAAACATAGCATAGTGGCAATCAGCTTGTCCCTCATAGAGTAGCAAATAGATGCATAGGACACCTTCAAAGTTCACAAGGATGACTAGAAACAAATAGAACAAGAACAAGTAATATCACAATATGCATCAATTAATAAGCTTTGGAACAGTGCACACAGAATGACAACTATGCTCTCTTAATGGTGCCTAAAGGTAGAAGGTGGAGACTCAATAATGGTGGAAGAAAGGCCTTTTTGTAAAGGAAGCAGGGATTACAAGTTTCAAAAAGAGCTTCCAAAAATTATGGTACTTGTTAGCTTTCAGCCCTCATTTCCCCTATCATAAGCATCTAGAAGTGATTAAGGTTAAAGTGGCAAAGATGGAGTATATGCTTGACAAAGTATAAGTTGGAAAACTCAAGTCCCTTGAATACGAGGGCCACTCCTCATGCATACTCGACTTTGGGCCTAGGTAAGTTCTTGTCACTGTAAGTATTTGCATGGAGAACCGCCAACGAGGTACCCCTTGCACATGGTACAGGAGCTTTCCCATAACCAAAATAACAAGGCAAGCAGACAATGAGCATCTCAGCAATCTTTTTATTTACCATATGCATAGCTTTTTATTGAGGATGCTTCATAGATAGCTCACTATGGTGATGCTGCAAGTTTCCACCATGATTAGGCATTGCTTAGGCTAGCGGCCCAGGCGTTTCTCTAACACAGAATACAAACTCCATGGACTTACAAGTTCCCTCTTTATTTCACACCGGTGACATCCATAGACAAAAGAGCATGATATCAACTGAGTACAAAGTACAAGTGCAATGTTGAAAACATTCCCCGTGACAGCACGGTTCTGCTAATTCCAACTTATAAGTGCAAGCATATACAATAAAGTTGTCACAATGGTTCAAGTTTATTATGGGAAAAGAATATAAAGTGTTCCATCAAGTTCGTGAGGGATTTAATCACTAATGTTTCACATAACAAAATAGTTTTTAGTTGGAAGGTAGCTGAAAACAAGAATATACTTGGAATGGTGTAACACACCATGCATAGGAGTTTATAGTGGACACTTTGGAATAACTTGGTTTCTTGGGAGTTGGAAGCATGAGTAGAACTTACTCATACAGGTGGGGGATGGCAAAAGACTGGGAGCAACCAACTAAGAGAGCATAATGGCCATAATCATGCAGAGCAACAAAGTATTACTAATCAAAGCATAGAGTGGTACTACAAGTCAAGGACTAAATGATCATAGAGGCTAATGGTGACTTGTCATAGTCATAACATGGTGTAAGCATGTGCCAAGTCAACCCAAGCAAAGCATCAAAGGAGAATACCACAATACTATGCTTTTGCATGCTAAAACAACGCATAATTTCATCAAGGCACACTAAGCAAACCCAATTATTTGGAACAAGAAATGCTACAGCAATAATCACTAAGCATAATGCTAAAACAACACCTAGAATGTCATGCTAAAGTCTAAGTCACAGTCAATGCAAGCTCCTCTTGCACTTCAAGCAAGAACTTACTACTCCTTTCCAACACCAAGCAAACTTATTTGCAAAACAACATAGCGAGAACGGGGGTCCAAACTACTTTATTTAAGCAAACTAAACAACTAAGCAAAGCAAACAAAAACTAAGACGCTCCAAGAACAACACAACTGTGCATGAAACAATAAAAACGAAGTATCTAGACATACCTGAGCTTTTTATTGATGAAGAAGGGGATGCCTTGGGCATCCCCAAGCTTTGACGCTTGTACCTCTTGGATATTTCTTGGGGTGACACCATGGTGGAATCCCCAAGCTTGAGATTTTGTCCATTCTTCATCTCATTACATCATTCTCTCTCTACACCTGAAATCTTTACTTCATACAGAACTTCACACAATCTTCATTAGCAACATTAGCTTATTCAAAAGATATTAGACCACTGGCAAAGCTTTTAAACAGCAAGTATTTTCAACTAAACACAAGCTAATGTAGTAACTCCTTCAAAAAGCTCAATTCACCTAAAGAGAACTCAAAAAGGAATCAATAAGAAGCAAATGCAAATAATGGCAGGAATTTGTCAAAACAGACCAGCAGGTAGAAACCTATTTTTTCGAAAATCTTCTGTTGCTCAAATAAAAAAGTGTTGATCTAATGAAAGTTAGCTAACATAAAGGGGGATTTATTCGTAAATTATCAGCTCAATTCGAGTTACAGAGACTCCTAAAAAGTTTTTATGGTGGACACAAATCTGTTTCGGGACAGCAACTCCCCAAATCTTACTTCCCTCTCATTAGAGGTCATTCTTGGCACAAAAACCAAACAAAAAGTATAAGGAGAGGTCATTACTAAAGTAATAACTTTCAAGAATCAAGGAAACTCTTGGGTTATCTCTCAACAAGTACTTTTATTTAACGCCTTTAAGTTAGGCACAAGAAGCAAGAAGAATCAAGTATTTTCAAATGAAGAAGCATTAACATCAAACCTTGCTTTCAAAGGAGGAGCAAAAATCAACTTCTCTCTCCTCATAGGGAAGTGTTCTACGTTTCTTGAATGGAAATTGATATTTAATGGTGCCTTCTTTCATATCAATGATGGCACCAACTGTTCTAAGAAAAGGTCTTCCCAAAGTAATAGGACAAGAAGTATTGTATTCAACATCCAAAACATAGTAATCAACAGGGACATAAGCATTGTTAACCATAATGAGAACATCATTAATACTCCTCATGAGTTTCTTCTTAGCATTATCATTGAGTGGGACATCTAAATAACAATCTTCCAATGGTGGCAAATCAAGCATTTCATAAATCTTCCTAGGCATAATAGAGATACTAGAACCAAGATCACATGAAGCTTTGAGATCAAAGTCATTCACTTGCATATTAATAATGGGTTCTCAACTATCTTCTACTTTCCTAGGAATAGAAGCTTTGTGTTTTAGCTTCTCTTCGTTAATCTTAACAAGAGCATCTGTAATGTGTTTAGTAAAGGCAACATGCATATCACTAGCATCAGGACTTCTAGCAAGCCTTTGTAGGAACATAATCACTTCAGAAATATTGCAACCATCAATATCAAAGTCAAACTTAGCATCACTAGTAGTAGGCTCAATAGGCTTAGGCATAGTAGGAGGAGGAATAGGGACTACTTGTGGTTTAGTGGTGATAGTGCACACACTATTGTTTCTATCAATTTCAGCTTCCCTTTCCCACCTAGCATGGAGTTAAGCTAACAACCTAACATTTTCATCAATAGTAACTTGTATGGCATGAGCAATAGCAAAGGTATTTTTCATAGTTTCAGGTTTAGCAGCCATTTTATTAATCAAGGAAGACTGAGCTTCAGACAAAGAGGATATTTTTTCTCAACAGTTAAAAGCTTTTCCTCTATTGTCTTATTGAAAGTGGTTTGTTTACTAATAAAGTACTTGAGCATGAATTCAAGTTCATAGGGGGCACTTCTAGTATTATTGTAAGAGCTTCCATATGAATTGCCATTATTAGGAGGATAAGGCCTATAATTGTTGTTTTTACCAAAATTATTCCTATAGACATTGTTGTTGAAATTGTTGTTTCTAATGAAGTTCGCATCAACTTGCTCTTCTTGAGCAACCAAAGAGGCTAAGGGAACACTATTAGGATCTAGAGGAGCTTTCCCATTAACAAGCATAGCCATAATAACATCAATCTTTTCACTCAAAGAGGAAGTTTCCTCAACAGAATTTACCTTCTTACCATGTGGAGCTCTCTCAACATGCCATTCAAAGTAGTTAACCATCATATTATCAAGAAGCCTTGTTGCAGCACCCAAGGTGAGGCCCATGAAGGTGCAGCAGCTGAATCCAGCAGGTTCCTAGAAGAGTAGTTCAAACCTGCATAAAAAGTCTGGATAATAATCCAAGCAATGAGTCCATGAGTGGGACAATTCTTAACCAAAGTTTTCATTCTTTACCAATCTTGAGCAACATGTTCATTATCAAGTTGTTTAGATTTCATAATGTCACTTCTCATAGCAATAATATTAGCAGGAGGATAGTACTTTCTAATAAAAGCATCTTTGCACTTAGTCCAAGAATCAATACTATTTTTAGGCAAAGAGAGCAACCATTCTTTAGCTTTTCCTTTCAAGGAGAAAGGAAAAAGCTTGATTTTAATAATATCTCCATCTACATCCTTATATTTTTGCATCTCACAAAGTTCAACAAAGCTATTGAGATGAGCAGCAGGATCATCAGAACTAGCACCAGAAAATTGCTCTCTCATCACAAGATTCAACAAAGCAGGCTTAATTTCATAAAAGGTAGCATCAGGAGCAGGTGGAGCAATAGGAGTGCTTAGGAAATCATTGTTGTTGGTGCTAGTGAAGTCACACAACTTGGTGTTCTCAGTAGAGTTCATTTTGGGAAAGGTGGGCAAGCCAAAAACAGCAGGAGAAGATAGAGCAGAAACTATTTTTTTTGGGTTTTTGAATAAAGAAAGCAAACCAAACTATACTAATTTTTTTGGGTTTTTTGGAAATAGGCAAACAAATCCAAGCAAAAGAAACAAAGCAAACCAAAAATAAAGTAAAGAGAATGGAAGTGAAGGACTCCCCTTGTGAAGACGTCCTTGGCCTCCCCGGCAACGGCACTAGAAAATAGCTTGATGGCGCCCCGCACTTGTCGTGGGACGCTTCATTGGAAACCCCAAGAGCAATGTATAAAGCAACATATCAGCAAGTTTACCTCAGTAAGAAACCGAGGTTATCGAACCAGTAGGAGGAAGGAAACGTCACACAGGTGTTGCAAGCAACACGAAGACCTGCACAACACAGACTTAAGACTTTGCCCCAACGAATCAGTGAGGTTGTCAAGCTCACTGGTTTGCTGTAAAAAAGGATTAAACGTATGGTGTGGAAGGTAATGGTTTGCAGCAAGTAAAGAAGTAACAGTGGAAGATGTATCAATGGTAAAGATTGGACCGGGGTCCATAGTTCACTAGAGGTGCTCTCCATAGATAAACAACATGGCATGAAGGGTAAACAAATTACAACAGGGCAATTGACAGGAACTGAGCAAGGCATAACAATGCAATTACTAGTCATAAAGATCCGATGAGATTCGATTGGTCAATACAACAAGATACATAGACCGCCATCCAACTGCATCTATGACTAGAAGTCCACCTTCAGGTTATCATCCAAACCCCCTCCAGTATTAAGTTGCAAGCAACAAACAACTACTTTAAGCAAAGTGTGTAAGGTAAACAGTCCACATGTTCCATGAACAAGAGACCGTTGTTTTCTCCCTAGTAGCAACAACACATCTACAACCGAAGAGATTTCTGTCACTTCCCTTGGAAAATAGAGGGATGAACCCAATATCGAGCATAAATACCCCCTCTTCGAGTCACTAGCAACTACTTGGACAAGATAGCTACTAACAACGGAGAGCATGCAAGATCACAAACAACACAGACATGATAGAATCATAAAGACAAAAAAATTAATCAAACCAACATAATAATCTCAATATCCATTGGATCCCCGCAAACAGAACATGCATGATTACAAATATATTAGATCTTGATCAAAATAGTCCAAGGTGGATGATCTCCCCTCCGTCAGGGTGCTAGGAAGAACTTCAGATCCCCCGATCTAGGGACGATGGTGGCGGCGGTTACAAACGGTTTCATGTAGATTTGATCGGGTGCTTAGGGTTTCTGCATCGGGGGCTTATTATAGGCGCAGGGGGAGGCCGAGGCGGTGGCCAGGGGCCCCACACCCTAGCCAGGCGCGGGCCCACCCCTAGTCGTGCTTGGGGGGGTGTGGCCTCTCTGGCTCGCCTCCCCGGCTCCCCTCTGGACTTCCTGTTCCCCACGGAAAGTAATTGACTTTGACGTTTGTCCCGTCCAATTCCGAGAATATTTCTGTACTAACTTTTCGGAAACCAAAAATTGCAGAAAATAGGCATGTGGCACTGTTGCAACTTGTTAATAGGTTAGTACCAGAAAACATGTAAAAAGAACCTCAAAGTGTAGACAAGTAAAGCAAAGTAGATACTAAACAAGCATGGAGCATCAATAATTATAGATACGTTTCCGACGTATCATCCTTCCATTCCGCCACCAACTCCATCCAGTACTCCATCAGCACTGGAAGCCTCTGCCTCTCCTGATGCTGGCAACGTCTCGAAAGCCTTGGTCACCATTGGTGTCCAAGCATCTAACAAGGGTGAACCTCCTAAGGGTAATGATATCATGGTAATATCTACAGGAACATTGGATAAAGTGGTCGGCTCTGCTATCTCTGGCCTGAAGAGGTAGAAGAAGGAAGAGATCCTCAGGCTGTCTTAGTAAAGCCTTGAGAAGCAAACCTTAACCGTAGAGGCAGCGAGCCAGGAGCAGGAGGACGTCAAGCTGGTTAGCCTCCTGGACCAAGTTTTTCTCCGGGATGCTAAGATTGAGTCTGGCGAACTTCCGACGATGGATGTTCCTTCCTTCTCCCTTGCCGAGAAGGTGTTTCACAGCACCAAGCTCGAATTTGAAAAGTTGCACCTGGAACACATTGTAAGTTTCCGATTCTTATTTGAATTTATTATCATATCCTCTAGCCCCCAAGCATAAGCTGGATAAACATCGTTGGATCCGAGTTGATGCTTTTAGGTTGCAAAATAACGATGTAGTGTAGCCCCCAAGGCTTGTGCCATAATTCTACTTAGTTAAATTTGCAGCCCGAATCTTAGTAGCTTTCGGGGGGATCACCCCCGAGTAGGCTAACCGGACAAGATACAGAAGCGGCATCCTGCTAGCCGACTGGGGCAGCCGGATGTAAAAACTGAAAGACAGATCAGAAAGAGGGCCAGACGAAGATCAAGCTAGGAAAACGGTCAACTGGATGAAAATCACTCGCAAAGGCACCTAGCCGGCTGGACCATGCCATACGGATAAGGACAGACAAACCAAGAGAGAACCGGCAGAACCATCAGCAGGATGAGACGAGCAAGGGCAGAAGGCTAGCCGGATGGAACCAACCACCCGGCCCAGATGGATCAGCCGGCTAGGCTACCCTAGCCGGCCGCTCAAGACAGGCAAGGTACAAGATGACATACAGCACAGTGCGCAGTACGCGCAGGACGATGGACAAGACAGAAAGGAGACTCAGACACTCGACCCATACCGACGACTTCACCGATGACAGTTGTAACAGTGGACAGTAGGTGGCACTGTGCATAACTACCCGCACGACGGACACTATAGATGGCGTGGCAGCATGGTATTGACTGTGGGCACACGCCCTCCATGCCGGCCACTGTAGATGACCTAGCCGTCTGGGGCCCGCCTGTGGGACCCGCCAGTCGGCCAGGCCGTTGCCCACGCCGCCCTGGCCTATATAAGGGGAGGAAGGGGCAACATTGCAAGGGTTGGTATCTCATTTATTTCTAGCTAGGACAAATACAACTCAAGGAGCCTTGTAGTTCTTTATGTTCATCCCTATAGTCAGATCGGCAGGAGTAGGAGTTTTACCTCACCCCGAGGGCTCCGAACCTGGGTACTTGTTGTGTCCCCGACGCTTTCTTGTGCCCAATCTCGCCTTCGGACGTCGTCGCTCGCTTCCCTGCTCGCTTCCACACCTCTATCTATTCTTCTTAGGCTCTGTCGTTTCCAAAATTACGATAGTTGGCGCCCATGATGGGGCTGAGATGGCGGCGAC
Organism: Avena longiglumis; assembly: GCA_030063025.1. Classification (NCBI taxonomy): domain Eukaryota; kingdom Viridiplantae; phylum Streptophyta; class Magnoliopsida; order Poales; family Poaceae; genus Avena; species Avena longiglumis. The sequence continues at coordinate 517,429,599 of CP125974.1, read as the reverse complement.
CGAAGTGACGTTCCGCACGGGACCCCGCACTTCGTCCGACGAGCGCGTGGCTTCTGGCCTCATGCTCACGCCGGGCAAATTCGATTGTGTTATCGACAACGCTCGCTGCTTCGCTGGTGCCAGTTTTTCGGCTGGTGGCTCTGTCCTGCTGTTCGTCGACCTTCCCTTCTACGTCGCCACCGTGCCGGAGAGTTTCCCTCGAGAAATCGTCTCCTTCGCCGAGCCGTTTCCCTCACCCAGCGTCACATTCATTGCGCCTCGCAGTGCGGAGGTGATGATGGCCGACTCTAGCCATAGTCGTCGTCCTCCTCTCGAGCGCGACCGTGACTTAGGCGGCCCGTCCACTTCGCTATGCGATAAAGGCGTGGTGGATGAGGTCATCGAGGAGCTCCGCGAGACGGTCGACCCTGGGGAAAACCCGGAGAAGGCGATGGCCAAGATTGAGGCGGCGCGAGAGCGTCTGCTTCAGTAGGCTCAGGGCTTGGCCTCCACCAAGTACCGTATGGAGAGCAACATCCTAGCCGGTTGGGCTCCGTGCAGCGCCGCGGAGGAGAGCTGGCCGCCTGATTCGAGTAAGATGTAGAGCTGGCCGCCTGATTCGAGTAAGATGTAGAGCCGGCCTCCCGCACGTACTTCCACCGCCTGTGTATGACACCGCGGTCAAGAATGTCCAGGCGGCGTGAGCCGTCGTGGAAGATTTACCCCATCTGGAGGGGGACGAAATGTTGCGCCTGTTCCAGCGAGTGCATCTCCTGCTATGCGTGGCGGACGAGGCGGCCAAGGCCGCTCTGATCGTATTCGAGGCAGGAGCCGTCTCTAGAGGGAAACGCCCGGGTGGAAGCAGTCGGGACGGACCTCGCCAGACCGAGTGCTCCGCGTCTCCGGGAAAACATCCCCCGCGCTCCAAGCGTCGCCAATCCGGTAGTAGCCAACCTCACGACGACCAATGCGCCATGAGCCATCCGCCTCCGCCTGTCTAGAACCCCCTCCACCCCTCCCCCATCCTGCCTCGTAGGCCGGGTGGGAGCGCCCAACCCGGTTGAGCCGGATGCACGCGACCGTATCGACCTCCTAACGCAAGCTCGCCTCACGGAGGAGGAAGAAGCTACCGGTCCGGTATGCTTCGGGCCACGCATCCGGAAGGATCCCTTCCCCGACAAGTTCTCCCTGCCGCGGGACACCCCCAAGTACGACAGTAGTATGAAGCCGGAGGACTGGCTGACCGACTATGTCACGGCAGTCGGAATCGCCCATGGCAACAAGCGCGTGGTGATCCGATACATTCCCTCATGCTGACCGGTTCGGCAAGAACTTGGCTTAACAGCCTCGTGCCCAACAACATCAATGCTTGGCCCGACTTCGAGAAGGTCTTCATTTGGAACTTCAACGGCACCTACAAGCGTCTAGGCAGGCCTCGCGGTCTTTCTCCGTGTGTCCAGGGAGACCGCTACTTGGATCGCGCGTATCTCGCCCAGTGGACCGAGCTGCACAACTCCTGCGAAGGGGTGGTGGAGAACCAGGCAATTGGTTTCTTCATCGAAGGGTGCCACGAAGCCAGAAGGACTCAAAGTTGAAGCGGTTTAATCTAGGAGGCTGGCCCCCTCCGGACGAAAAGAGGAGCGGGGTATGGTCGGACCCAATCCTAGTAACCGCCTTCAAGGCACAGAGGGGGAAGGCAACCTCCCACTCAACAGAGACAAAGACACGGTCGAGGACGCTGCGGATAGGCTGGACTTGCTTGTTTGTCCACGTATATCTAGCGCCCACCCGCACAATCTCGCGGAGGGCGAGGTCGGCGGTGCAGTCGTTAAACATACGCATCCTAGGGAGATCCACGTTCGCGGAGCTCTTGTCTAGAGCCGAGCGGATCAGATTGAAGTCGCCGGCTATCACCACCGGGATATCAGTCCGTTCCACCTTCGACTTGAGCTCAAGCAAAAACTCCGTGGACCTCCGATGGTCCGCGGGGCCATAGACAGTAATCACCTCAAAACTGAAGCGAGTCTGCCTATGCGTGAGGGCCATGCTCACGAAGAAATCCCCACGGTCCATATCATCAATCACAAAGGTATCCTCCTTCGCACCCAGGAGGATACCCCCGGAATGGCCAGAGGCAGGGAGCCAGAACCAGGAAAACTTGCAGCGGGAGAGGGCTTCCAACTCGGAAATGGTGAAGTCTTGGCGAATTGTCTCCTAAAAGCCGACAATATCCGGCGACTCCTGGCGGATGTAGTCCTTGATCTGGCGGCGCCGGCCCTCGTGCCCGAACCCCCGGATGTTGCAAATGAACATCCGGAAGGCCCGAAGGATGTCCATCAGGACGCCTAGGCCAGGGCAGTCCCCTTAGTGGGGACCGAACGGGCACGGGGGGAGGAGGGGCGAGACGCAGCTGCCTTGGGAGGTCTCCCGCATGGCCTACCCGAGGGGGTCGGCACCTGGGTGATCTCCCGCGCATCAGGGGCAGAAGGGGGATCCCCACTGAGGTCAAGCCCAATAGACCTGTCCTCGGTAAGGATCCGGGAGCGTTCCCGCTCCCGGGCATCACGAGCCCGGGCAGCCGCGATCGCCCCCGCATACCCCTCCCGCGCCTTAGTGGCAGCCAGCTGCTCGAGCCGCGGGCCCTTCTCGCCCTGGAACACCAGCCCGCAGTCATCATCTACCTCGCCAAGGTGCGCCAACGACACCTCTGAAAGCACACAAAACGGGGAACCAAGCGAACCTGGCGGGACCGGGGTAGGTAGAGAAGGGGAAAGGGAGGAGGAAGTACCTGAGAAGTCGTCACGCGCCGCCACCCGGCGAGCCGCCCTCTCGGCCACAGACGGTTCGGGGCCGGGCAGGCCTGTCCGGGAGTCAGCGAGACGAACGCTGTGGCGGGAGGGTGGCGGGGGAGGCGGCCTGGGGGCCCTGGCACGACGCAGATTGGAGGTCGCTGGAGGAGAGGGCGGGGCACCAGCGGCCAGCCCGAGACTCAGCGGGGCAGGGGTGTCTGGCGCGAGGGAGTAACACACCACACCGAGGGACCGCGGGGACAGACTGGCACAAACGACCATCCCCTCACTCCCCGAGGACTCCAGCTCAAGAACGGGGGAGGAGGCCGGGGGAGCCGGGCGAGGCGGAGAGGCCCTGGGAGGTTGGATCCATACTGGGTGATGTCGAGGTCGAAGGAGATGGGAGGGTCCGGGCGGCAGCAGCGAGGAAGGTCCACCGGGGCCAGCTTGGCCGGGGCGCTCAGCGACAGGGGACGCCTTCCGGGGAAGAAGGGACCCCCGCCAGAGAGGCCGGTTGTCAGCGAGGCCGTCGGACCACCTCCGGCGACACCCTGAGCGGGAGGGGGCGGGGGCGGCGACGCGCCGGAGGCGAGGGGAGACTCGGGGTCGGAACCCGAGTCACTGTCGTCGGAACGGTCCGACCATGGTCGGCCCCGTGTCGCCACCGCCGAGGGGAGGCTGGACGGGGGGCTAGCCACCGGAGCGTCCACCGCCTCGTCAAGCTCCACCAAGAGGTCCCGGCCCACACGGTCGAAGAAGAATCGGGGGAGCGAGACCGGGAACACTGAGGTGGACGGACAGAGGATGCGCAGCCTGATCGCGCCGTGACCCGCCAGCGACCCCAAGTCCACCTCCGTCAGCTTGCCAAGCGCCTGGGAAATAAGCGCCACCACCTCGGGGGATCGAGCCTCGCAAGGGACCCCAAGGAGGCGCACCCAGACCTCCGAGAGGGTGGCCACCGTCTCTTGAGCGGCCGAGGAAGGCTGGATGGCCACCTTCAGCTGGTGGATGGGGAGCGTGAAGGAGGAGCCGAGGGCGCACATGCGCAGGACCGCCACCGAGGGGAAGGAGACCACGAACTCCGAGTCAGAGATACGGCGGACCGGCCACTCATGGCCAGGCAGCACCGCGCTGAGCTCCTCCTGGAGTAGGGCCTCCGTCACCACCACCGGGAGAGGAGACACCTGGTCCGGGAGGATTGACACTCTCGCCAGGGTCTCCGGGACCGTCATCTGGACCCTCCCAGGTCGATGAAGTAGAAGCCCCCGTCGACCCCGTGACCATAGTACTCCAGAGACTCCCTGGGCCTCGGGATGGCGGCCGCCAGCACGATGCCACCACCACGAGGCACCACGGGGGCTACGGGAGCGGGGACGGACGAGAGAACCCAGGGTCCCGCCGCGCCCGCGGTGGCCGAAGTCGGGGCCTTCTTCTTCTTCTTGGAATTTTTCTTCCTTTTCTTGGGGATCGCCGACGCATCCACCCCGACCTCATGGCGAGCCGGGACTACGTGGGCGGGAGCACGGAGGGCCCCTCGCCAAGTGGCCTCCACCACGCTGCCCCCCTCGACGAGTTGCCGCTCGCGGCCAAGATGGCCGCAGACCGGAGTCGAGACTCCCGGTCTCTGTCACGCCGACGTGGGGGCGGGGCGCGGGGATCGAGGCGATGTCTGGCGTGGGACGGAGAACGGGATGGCCGGCGGTCAGACGGGGCCGCGCTGCGAAGCGGCGGCGGGTGCAGAGGGCGCCAGCAGACCGCACGACGGGTCGGACGGTCTCGCGCAGAGAGGGAGGACGGGGCGAGGGGGCGCCACCGCTGAGGAGGGGCGCCGGGGCGGGCTGGGGCGGGGCCATCAACACCGCCAGGTACGAGCGGCCGGGGCCGGGGACAGCGGAGGGAGGCGGCGGGGGGGGGGGGCAGGTTCAGAGGAGGGTGGCGGCGGGGAGACAGGGGCAGAGGGGAACGAGGCAGATGGGAGGACGGGGCGCCTTAGGGCACGCGCGCGGGGACCCACTTGGGCCGGGACGGGCCGAATGGGGTGGAGGCCCTTGGGAGCTCAAGGGCCCCTGAAGACCTCGGGGCCAGCTCACCCACAGGCTTTGGCCCACGAGCGAGCCGCCCGTCCAGCCCCGACCCACCGCACCGCGAGCCCCTCCCCAACCCCCGACCCGGCCGGGCGCCGCCAGAAGCCACTGGCTGGGACCTCCCGCTGGCGAAGGCCAGCAGCCGCCAGAGGGAGGAAGTCCCCCAGGGAGGGAGGGAGGAGAGCCGACTGGCAGGCCGGCCGCGAGACGCCGTGCTCCCTGTCCGATAGGTCGCCGGCGAGGCGCACGCCGAGAACCGGCCCCGGTGCCACCTCAGATGCGGGAACCGCGACGGCGAGCACCTCCGAATCCTCCTCGACGTCCCCCCACGCGATACTAAGCTCTGTTCAGCTGTTTTATTTGTTCTTTGTTCTCTACTTTATGTTTGACAATAGTACTGAACTCTTATAAATACCTCCGAATCCTCCTCGTTGTTTCAGCAATACTAAGCTCTGTTCAGCTGTTTTATTTGTTCTTGGTTCTCTACTTTATGTTTGACAATAGTACTGAACTCTTATAAATATTGTACTAAGTAGCAATGCCAGTCTTGTATATCTCAAATAATATGGAATATGTCGTAGTCTTTCTCTTTCTCTTTAAAACATTTTCATTTACTCCACTGCCCTACCTTTCTCTCTATAAAGTAATCATGTCATTCTCACTGCAATATGAACAATGGAAAACAGGGATAGGAGCAACGACATGATAAGTTGGATTATTGGACCACATGGCTAGCTGGTGGTTTGGACGAAGAAAAGAAGTGAGTTTCCTGCTCTATATCTTCAAGGTAGTAATAGTTAGGATGCTATTTCATTGTAGTAATCAAGTTGGAATTATCAGATCGTTATGGTGTGTGCATAATTAAAATATTTTTTCGCGGGGAATTAAAATAATTGATTGGGAAGTAGTTTTAATCAAGCATTTGTGTTTAGTCTTAAAATACTAGCACATAGGAATACTAATACTGTCCAATTGGATCAATTTTAAGTGTAGATGACATGCTTTAGGAGATGGAACTTTTTGGTATGGCAATGCAAGTTAGAAAGTGCATATTATGCTGCTAATATACCTTATGTGTTTGTAGATACCAAACTCGGGCTATTACTGAAACGTCCATAGCGTATTGGTGTTCCTCCGCCACTTAGGCTAGTGAAGTGGCAGAGAGGGAGAGGGTGGACGGCTACGGGGCTACGGCGGTACCACCAAGGCTAGGGACTCGCGCCGGCATGGAGTAGGGACACCGTCATCCCGCCTAGAGTCAATATCGAACAGACTGAACACTCGTTGTTTACAGTTATAAAATTATTCAGTTTATGCATCGCTTCTGTTTTTGTAGTTTTTCGTTTTTCTTACTGTATTTCAAATTGATTTCAGTGATAGCAGTTGCTACTTGCTATGGTGACCATCTAGAGTGCGTTCAGTATTCTGCTTTTGTCCAATAAGAGACATAAATTGTATCCGTGATGCTGCGGTGCTAGGGCATTGTAGTTAGAGGAGCAGATTCACGAGGCATGGTGGATGCAGAACATAAGCTAGCCATGGAGACATGGAGAAACGTGAGAACAAGTGGATGCAGTATCGTTGATGCTAGCTAGCTTGCTGCTGCTTTGCACCGGCGATGCTAACTAGGTTGCTGCAATTTGCTCGGGAGTGAGATATAACAAAATGTGCTTCTAGCTAGCTTTCGTTTCTTTGGTATTATTAATGTTTTTATTTCAGTTAATAGCGCAATATTTTCTATGCCTCGCTACACTATTCTGTCTTCTGGGCTATATGTATTCTTGATCTTATAAATTGCTAGAGATAAAAGATGAGTTCTTCAAATAGAGACTATGTAAATAAGAAAGCACATAAAATATATGAGTTCAGAAAATTTCCTCTAATCTATAACATACTTGGTCAACTTTATTATGGAGTGTTGTTTCAAAAATTGATCTAACATGCTTTTTTCTTGAATTATCATTAAAACTTCCGAAAGAAAATTTTGGGCGGCTGATTTTGTGGAACACCCAAGTAAGGGTAGATCTTGCTTTTTTAATCATCGTGCATCATAGGTGTTTACTTAATATTATATTTTAACAATGAGAATCTATAACAGATAAACTTCTACCGATTCCTCTTCATATAGAAAAATACTCGTTTAATATATAACTCCCTCTGTCTCAAAATAGATGTCCCAAATTTGTTCCAAATTTTAATAAACTTTAGATATCTATTTTTGAGATGGAGGAAGTATCAATTTAGAATTAGGTTGTATGATTTTGTTCTTAAACACATTCTTATTTCTTAGATCCGTAACAACGCACGAGCGTGCAGGAGAAGCTTTGCCTCGACATGCTCCGTGTCTTTCCCACATGCGACCGGAGTGGTGACTCGAACCCTAGCTCCCTTCCCTTCCCCCTCGCCGCTGTTGGGCCCTTCCTTTCCTTTGTGCAGGGCAGATCTCTCTATGGCAGTGATGTGATTCAACAGAGGCTGACAAGGCCTGGCACGGCGGCGGCCGGCGAGCAACGTCAGGGGCGAGCAACGTCAGGGGCGACCTCTTGCATATGGAGGCCCCTGTGAGTTCCATGAGTGGCGGTACGGCGGGCAAGCGGAAGCATGGCTTTGATTGTGGATTCGGTGCCTCGGGAGCGAGGGTTTATTTAGTCTTGCAGCGCAGAGATGTTGGTAGCATGTAACAAGATACTGCATATTCTAGATTTTAAGAACCCGTAGCAACGCACGGGCATTCAACTAGTAATTAATAACGCGCCTATGGAGATTCTTGCGGAGGGGAAGACTGCATGCTGTGACCAAGACCCCGGTGAAACGTACGTGCACACCTTGTACGTACGCAAGACAAGATTGAGGCTCCAAATTTTTTCCCAATCGGTGTTTGGTCCTGTTGTCGGGTCTGCTACAATGCAATGTTTATTTTTTCCTGCAACAACACACCCGCCCAACTGATCAGCCCTAGTTTTTAAGCTGATCTAACAGAGAAGATATTCCACTCGGATCAGAGTGCCATCAGAATATATATATGATCTTCAAAAGCATGATGAATTGGAATAATAATGCTCAACATAAGGTGGACATCATCTACCTGGAAAGTTTGCTCGACAATGCCGACTGCTAGTGATAGGGTTGATGAGATCCTTGACCCACTCCACTGAATCATTTCCGTCGTGAGAGCATGTCGGCACCCATGTGTCCTCCCACTGACCCAACATAGATGATATAATAACAGAAGACGGCTTGTTTTGACTCAAGGTATACTTGTTTCCATCCTTGGCAATCTCCACCACATGGTGTCATTAGTCTCCAGTATGCTAGTATTAAGAGAGGCATTACTAAGAATATTTTCTTTTGTTTATAAATCACACATGTATTAGCATAAGAAATAAATATTTATCATAAACATGGAATAAGATAATAACCATTTTATTATTGTCTCTTGGACATATTTCTTTCAACATGAGCCTACTTCCACCACTACTACACGATGGCGACAAGATGGTCGAGCATGGGATTTTCTCTTTGACCAATGAGGCGAGTGATGATGCACATATTATGGCATCCAACTTTGGAGGCGATAGGGTTGAGAATGATGAGCATGAAATTTTCCCTTGACCAAAGGAGACGCATGGAGTTGAGCAAACCGAGCATATCCCTATATGCTTGAGTGATGATGTGGTACCAATCCCATATGATTATGAGAGCCACTTAGCCCACTTGAGTGAGAACAAGAGTGAGATGAGTGACTCCACCTTATGTGATATTGAGTGCTTCCACTTGGAGGGCATAAGTGATACACCGAGTGAGTTGAGAGTGGTACTTGATAGGTTAAGTGGAAACATTTTGATTTCTAATGACTTACCCTCTATCTCTAGTGTGTGCTTTTATGTTGTGCTAGGTTCCATGCATGAAGAAGCGCCAAGCCATGAAGCAATGTTGCCTCAAACACTACTAGGAAAACGGCTATCTATGGCGCATTGGTATTGGACTTCTGTGGCACATATGGAATGTGCCACTGTAGTCATGCCACTGAATTGTTATTATGTGGCTGATACGTCATAAACATATCTATAATTTTTGATGTTCCATGCTTGTTTAGTATAAATTTTGCTATGTTTTATCTACACTTTGAGGTATTTTTATACATTTTCTAGGACTAACCTATTAACAAGATGCCGCAGGGCCAGTTGCATGTTTTCTACTGTTTTTGGTTTCAGAAAAGCTAGTAAGGAAATATTCTTGGAATTGGATAGGACAAAAGACAAAGTCAAAATTTTACCGGAGAGAACACATAGACTGAAGGGAGGCCGAAGGGGGGCCACGAGGTGGCCACACCCTAGGGTAGCGCGGGCCAGGGGCACCGCCCTATGGTGTGGGCCCCTCGGGTGGCCCCTGCCTCTCCTCTTCGCCTATAAAGTCACCCCGATATAGAAACCTTAAGCACCGGATCAGATCTCCACGAAATAGTCTGTAGCCGTCGCCACCATCGTCCCTAGATCGGGGGGATCTTAAGCTCTTCCTGGCACCCTACCAGAGGGGAGAGATTATCCCGAAGGCCTTCTTCATCGCCATGCCAGCCTCCGATATGATGCGTGAGTAGTTCACCCTTGGACTATGGGGCCATATAGTAGCTAGATGGTTGTTTCTCCTTCTTTGTGCTATCATGTTTAGATCTTGTGAGCTCTGCTCATGATCAAGATCATCTATTTGTAATCATACATGGTGTGTTTGCGGGGATCCGATGGATATTGAGTGGCTATGTCAGATTGATTATTGATTCTATCATGTCTGTGTTATTTGTGATCTTGCATGCTCTCCATTGCTAGTAGTTATCTTGGCCAAGTAGATGCTTGTGACTCCAAGAGGGAGTATTTATGCTCGATAGTAGTTTCATGCCTCTAGTAATCTGGGGAAGTGATGGAAATCTCTAAGGTTGTAGATGTGTTGTTGCTACTAGGGAGAAAACAACAATCTTTTGTTCATGAAATAATTGTATTGTTTACTTTACACACATTGCTTAATGTAATTATCTGTTGCTTGCAACTTAATACTGGAAGGGGTTCAGATGATAACCCGAAGGTGGATTATTAGTCATAGATGTAGTTGGATTATGGTCTATGTATATTGTTGTAATCCCCAATCAAATCTCACAGGAGTCATGATGTCTAGTATTTGCATTGTTATGCTTTCTCAACCTGTCAATTGCCCCGCTGTAATTTGTTCACCCAACATGTTATCTATCTTAAGGAGAACACCTCTAGTGAACTGTGGATCCTGGTCCAATCTTTATCATTGATATATCATCTACTCTTTCCGTTTACTTTCTACAAGCAACTATTACCTTCCACATTATATGTTTAATCCTTTGTTTTCAGCAAATCATTGAGATTGACAACCTCACTGTAAGTTGGGGCAAAGTCTTGAGTTTGTGTTGTCCAGGATTCCATGTTATTAGCAACACCTTGGAGTTGTTTCCTTGCTCCTACTGGTTCGATAACATCGGTTTACTAAGAGAAAACTTGCTGTTGTGCTCATCACACCATACTCTTGGGGTCTCCCAACGAGGCTCTACAGTCAATTGAGACGCCATTAAGATTTTCTGGCGCCGTTGCCGGGGAGTTTAGGACAGCTTTGCAAGGGGAATCTTTCACAACCACTCTCTTTACTTTGTTTTTGTTTTGTTTAGTTTCTTTCTGCTTTGTTTTGCTTGTTTCGTTCTTTCAAAATACAAAAAAAATTAGTTTCATTTGGTTTGCCTTTTCTTATCAAAACACAAAACAATTAGTTCCTACTTTAGTTGCTACTGCTGTTGGCTTGCCTTACTTTTGCACCATGGGGAACAAGAAGTCCAGAGGATAGACGAAGGGGCCGGCCAGAGGGGCCACCCCCAGGCACGACCATAGGTGGGCCCACGCCTCTCTAGGGTTTGGTGGCCCTGGCCACCGCCTCGGTCTCCCCTTTTCCTATAAGAACTCCCCGATGTAGAAACCCTGAGTACCCGATCAGAAATCCACGAAACCGTCTGTAGCCGCTGCCACAGTCGTCCCTAGATCGGGGGGTTCTGAATTTCTTCCCGGCACCCTGCCAAAGGGGAGATCATCCCGGAGGCCTTCTCTCCGGTATGATGCGTGAGTAGTTCCACCTTGGACTATGGGTCCATGTAGTAGCTAGATGGTTATATCTCCTCCTTTGTGCTTTCATGTATAGATCTTGTGAGCTCCATTCATGATCAAGATCTAATATATTTGTAATCATGCATGTTGTGTTTGTGGGGATCCGATGGATATTGAGATTATTATGTTGGTTTGATTAATGGTTTCGTCTTTATGATTCTATCATGTCTGTGTTGTTTGTAATCTTGCATGCTCTTTGTTGTTAGTAGCTATCTTGGACAAGTAGTTGCTAGTGACTCCAAGAGGGGGTATTTATGCTCGATAGTGGGTTCATGCCTCTAGTTTCCAAGGGAAGTGACAGAAATCTCTTCGGTTGTAGATGTGTTGTTGCTACTAGGGAGAAAACAATGGTCTCTTGTTCATGGAACATGTGGACTGTTTACCTTACACACTTTGCTTAAAGCAGTTGTCTCTTGCTTGCAACTTAATACTGGAGGGGGTTCGGATGATAACCTGAAGGTGGACTTCAAGTCATAGATGCAGTTGGATGGCGGTCTATGTCTCTTGTTGTATTGCCCAATCGAATCTCATAGGATCGTTTTGACTAGTAATTGCATTGTTATGCCTTGCTCAGTTCCTGTCAATTGCCCTGCTGTAATTTGTTTACCCTTCATGCCATGTTGTTTATCTAAGGAGAGCACCTCTAGTGAACTATGGACCCCGGTCCAATCTTTACCATTGATACATCTTCCACTGTTACTTGTTTACTTGCTGCAAACCTTTACCTTCCACACCATACGTTTAATCCTTTGTTACAGCAAACCGGTGAGCTTGACAACCTCACTGATTCGTTGGGGCAAAGTATTGAGTTTGTGTTGTGCAGGTCTCCGCGTTGCTAGCAACACCTGTGTGACGTTTTCTTCCTCCTACTGGTTCGATAACCTCGGTTTCTTACTGAGGGAAACTTGCTGCTGTGCTGCTTTATACCTTGCTCTTGGGATTTCCAACGAAGCGTCCCATGACAAGTACTGGGCGCCATCAAGCTATTTTCTAGCGCCATTGCCGGGGAGGCTAAGGACGTCTTCACTAGGGGAGTCCTTCACTTCCTTTATCTTTACTTTGTTTTTAGTTTGCTTTGTTTCTTTTGCTTGGTTTTGTTTGCCTCTTCCCAAAAAACCCAAAAAAATTAGTCTAGTTTGGTTTGCTTGCTTTATTCAAAAACACAAAAAAAAATAGTTCCTGCTCTAGCTGCTGCTGCTATTTTTGGCTTGCCCACCTTTGCCAAAATGAAATCTGCTGAAAACACCAAGTTGTGTGACTTCACTAGCACCAACAACAATGATTTCTTAAACACTCCTACTGCTCCACCTGCTCCTGATGCTACCTTTGATGAAATTAAGCCTGCTTTGTTGAATCTTGTGATGAGAGAGCAATTTTCTTGTGCTGGTTCTAATGATCCTGTTGCCCATCTTAATAGCTTTGTTGAACTTTGTGAGATGCATAAGTATAAGGATGTAGATGGAGATATTATTAAGATTGTGGCATCCCGCAAAACCACTACTAGAAAATCGCGTTGTTTTTGTGCATTGCATCGTCATCATCATGCATTGTTTGACTGCATTATTTGAAAAGCCTAGTTTTGATTTGTACAAATACCCCTCTTATTTTCAAACACAAAACCCCGATCGCATCGGAGATTTTATTTGTCTAAAAAATGTTTGCAAAATGGCCTAGTTTTAAAATAGACAGAACCAAACAAACACAAATTCTAAACCAGCCCCCTCTAAAACCTATCCCCACCCAATCCTAATCTACCCTCCAACCACAGGCCGCCACCTCACCCTCTCACCCAACTTCTACCCACCTGCCACCTCATCAATCCACCATCCCACCCTCTCTCCTTTTCTCACCCCAGACCTATCTACCCTTCCTCTCTCTCCCCCACTGACACTCTGGACCCACCCCACACAGCCCCTCTCCCTTCCACCGGGCCCCACTCCTCCCCAGCACGCGTGGCCCACGCGGGACCCACGCGCTTCCTCCCCGCGGCCCCCACGCGTTCCCCCGCCCCTCGTCTTCTTCCCCGAGGCCACCGCTCACCCCGCGCTCCCTTCCTTCTTCCTCCGACGCCGGCCACGCCCCAACCTCTCCTCGCCGCGCCCGCGCCTCCGGACCTCCTCCACCCCGCCCTCGGCCTCACCTCGTCCTCCAACCTCCCCGCATCCCGCCGCCGCCTCCTCGCCTCCGGCCGCTCACCTCGCCGCCCACGCTCCCCTCTCGGCCTGCTCGCCGCCTCGCCGCCGCCTCACATCACGCCTCCCTGGGCCAGCTGCCCCTCGCCGGTCCCCTCTCGCCATGCTCCCACGCGCCAGCGACCCGTCGCCACCAACCTCGCCCTGCGGCCGCGCCTGCAGGAGCTTCCAGCGCCGTCGCGACCGACCCGTTCGCGCCACCCACGCGCCACCGCCTCCTCCAACCTCGCAGAAGCCGCTTCCGGCCACTCGCCGGTCCGCTTCGCCTCGCCGGACCCTCCCGCTGTCGCCGGGCCGCCTCCGCTTTCTCCTCGTGGCGCGTCGCTGCGCCCTCGCGAGCCTGCCGCCATGACCTGCGTGTGGGCCCTCTGTGACGCCGCACCTCCCGCCCATGAGTTGACAAAGTGCGCCGCGGCCCGTCAAGTTCTGCAACAAGTCGGACAAGTTGTGTTGAGACGCCACGACACATCATGAGCGCCACGAGAACGACAAGTGTTGATAGCCGGGCACCAGGACGATCCGATGCCGACCCAAGTTCGCCCTCCCGGAACCGTCAAGACCACCGTCACGGCCGACATGATCTTCCTCGGCGGCAACGACAAATCGGACAAGGATCACCAAAAATAACTGCCGACAAGATCTCCAGCATGGATAAGATGCCCAGACCCCGAAGACCGATCCCGACGACCACACATGCGACAAGACCTTCGCCCCGAATGCGGAATAGAGAACCCGAACGCCAAGGTCGCCTACCCGGAACGCCAAGTTCTCTCCTTGAACGCCATGACCGTCTACACGGGCCGAAGACCACGGATGCGACAAGACCTACCTCCGTTATCCGAGAACGTTTCCGTCGAACCCCGAAACCCCAGATCCGGACCCTGAGACCGACCCCGAACCCCGGAACCCCAAGTTCGTCGAGACCCTCTAATGTGTGAACCCCTTTTCCGAAACCCTATTTTATAATATAATACAACTTGTCGCATATTAATTGTTCATGCATGCATCCTTGTCATGTGGTTTGGGGGCCTTATGCCGATTCACCTTATAATAAAATATGGGGCCCATATGCGGGCAAATCTAGTCTTATATTGGCCTCATTTAAACTTGTGTAGCGAACCGGTGATATATTCTGCCTTGTTAAACAACATTTAATTTGCGGGGTAGATAAATAACATGAACCATTTAATTATCTGTCGGGACCCCGGTTCCACTTAATATGACCTAATTGCACCACACCTTTGCCATGCCATACATCATACATGCATCATGCCCGATCTTCTGCTGTTGTGGTAAATATTGCATCCGGTGTTTATTCTAGTGTTTTGCTTCTTCGCGGATAAGGCCGTTGAGTTGATGTGAGCTTTGACCCGACCTTCGGTTGAACCTTCGACAATGTTTTCAGGCGAGCATCTCCCTCTTTCTACCTATCTTACTTTTATAGTATTTATTCCCTCCTGTTGATCTATTGCTATCTGTGTTGCGATGCTCTAGTTTTCGTACCCGTGATATCCCTTGCAGCCTTATATTGCCATGGACACATCCTATTACCTGTTGTTTGGTAGATAGTTGGACTTGCGCGTCGTAGTCGCTTGCTCAAGTGCTGTTGCGTGTCGTCAAGTGCCACAGTTGTTGGAGTAACGCCGCATGTTGATGTTGGAGATGATCTTGGCTTTACTTACCGTTCACTTTAATTCCTGTTTAACAACTAAAATTGAAGTAAGCAGAGGCATCGGTGGGTGATAGAAAATATTTGGTTTCCGAACGCCCACTTGTGTCCCGTAGGACCCCGAGTACTTGATACCTGTTCCTTGATTTATCGCGCTATCCACATCCGGGAGGTATATGGGACCCCCCTGAGCCAGAGCTTGATTCAGTCTTATTTCTTGGGGCCAAAAACTAGTTTGAGGTTTTATTTACGATCCTGTACTTATGCCATGCTACTGCTTTATTTAAATTGTGCGAGGAGCACACTGTACTATTTAGGTAAGCGGAATGTTTTCGCGGTATCGACAAGCCCAGCCACACTTTCGGGTTCCCAGTCGTTTACAGCCATTGACGCAAACCTTGAGTCCGTCTCGGAGTCAGCTAGCTCCGTTGCGGGTCTACTCAATGGGGTGGCCCCCTGAAATATTTCTGAATCCTGTGATTGCTTTGTCGTGAAATCCTCGTTGGGTTTTGATTTGGTTTTTCCGAGGTTGATCGAGCGTGTGTTGCTATTGGTGCACCCCGGCCGGGTAAAACTTTCTGAAAGCCGTGTCCGCGGATATGGACGACTTGGAGCACAGTATCTCGATCATAGACAAGCATAACTAAAGTAGTACTATAAATTTGACTTTATAATGACTAGTAATCAGCTTCACTATAATGGAATGGCTAATAATACTGCCCACAATTGCTTGTTTGGAGTGTCGCTTGCGACCATTGTACCTGACTAGTAAGAATTGCAACAACAACGGAATGGCTAATAAAAGTACCAACCACTGCTGGGTTTTGGGTTATCTCATGCTATTGTATCTGACTAGTAAGTGTCACAACTACAACGGAATGGTTAACTAAAAGTGCCCACTGCTTATTTTATCAGGATGACTATCTTTACCTGACTAGTAATTGCTGCAACGATAACTGAATAAGTAAAACTGCCAACTGTGTGAGTTCCTCGGTTGACTTCCTCGTTTGGTCTCGAGGGGGAAACACCAGGATGGGTTTGTTTGATGGTAGCATCAGGTTGGTTCCGGATAGGTCCCTCTTACCCCTCTCTGATTGCCGCCAGTTGTATCGAGTCTCTATAGGTTGTTTAGTGCATGCTGCGCTCCCGCTTCAGTCCACCATACCTATGTAGGCGAGGACCGCCGAATTCTAGCCTCGCCGTGTACTGGCCTCGATCGACGCCTCTTTTCCTTGCCCTTTGTCGGCCCCCTTTGTTTAAGCAGGTTTGAGATCGACACCGTTAGCGTGGTTACCCTTCGGCTTGGCAGTGGGAGTTATGGACGCCATTGGTTATTCTTCAGGGCTCTTAGCCCCATTTGCATCTTGTCCGTAGCCGGACGCTTTGTCGTTTTTAAGGTGATTTGGATCTTTGTATATTATATCTGTATTCTTGACTCATGGAGTCGTGCTGTATATATATCTGTTCTGTGGGTCCCATCGAGGACTGTTGTGTAATGTTATTCCTTCGTTTTCCACCCGCACGAAAGTGCCTGGTGGGCACCTTTGAATCGTTTCTATGCGGGTTTGGCGGGAATCGCTAAAACTTGCATAGGTCCGATTCTGAGGGTGTTACAAAGATCAAGCTTTTTCCTTTCTCCTTGAGGAGAAAAGCTAAAGAATGGTTGCTTTCTTTGCCTAAAAATAGTATTGATTCTTGGACTAAGTGCAAAGATGCTTTTATTGGAAAGTATTATCCTCTTGTTAAGATTATATCTATGAGAAGTGACATTATGAAATTTAAACAACTTGATAGTGAACATGTTGCTCCAGCTTGGGAAAGAATGAAATCTTTGGTTAAGAATTGCCCTACTCATGGACTCACTGCTTGGATGATTATCCAGAGTTTTTATGTAGGTTTGAACTTCTCCTCAAGGAACCTGCTGGATTCAGCTGCTGGAGGTACTTTTATGGGACTCACCTTGGGAGCTGCAACAAGGCTCCTGGATAATATGATGGGTAACTACTCTGAATGGTATGTTGAGAGAGCTCCACATGGTAAGAAGGTAAATTCTGTGGAGGAAACTTCCTCTTTGAGTGAAAAGATTGGTGTTATTATGGCTATGCCTGTTAATGGGAAACCTCCTCTAGATCTAATAGTGTTCCCTTAGCCTCTTTGGTTGCTCCAGAAGAGCAAGTTGATGTGAACTTCATTAGAAACAACAATGCCTATAGGAATAATTTTGGTAGCAACAACAATTATAGGCCTTATCCTCCTAATAATGGCAATTCCTATGGAAGCTCTTACAATAATGCTAGAAGTGCCCCCTCTGAACTTGAATTCATGCTCAAAGACTTTATTAGTAAACAAACCACCTTCAATAAGATTATAGAGGAAAAGCTTTTAACTGTTGAGAAAAATATATCCTATTTGTCTGAAGCTCAAACTTCCTTGGTTAATAAAATGGCTACTAAACTTGAAACTATGGAAAACACCTTTGCTACTGCTCATGCCATACAAGTTACTATTGATGAAAATGTTAGGTTGTTAGCTCAACTTCATGCTAAGTGGGAAAGGGAAGCTGAAATTGATAGAAACAATTGTTGGAGATATGCCCTAGAGGCAATAATAAATGTAGTTATTATTATATCTTTGTGTTTATGATAAATGTTTACATTCATGCTATAATAGTATTAACAAGGAAACATTGATACTTGTGTGATTTGTAAACTTAATTTGAAGTCCCTAGTATAGCCTCTATACTTCACTAGCTTGTTGGTTGATAAAATGATTGTGGTTTCCCTTTCATGGACATTGAGATGTTATCAACAACAAGATCATATCGTTAGGAGAATGATATGATGGACATACTCCTATAGATAAGCATAGCATAAAGATCAAGTCATTTCAATAGTTCAATTGCTATATGCTTTCTGATACATAGTAACCTAATTCCTTCGACCATGAGATCATGCATATCACCTTTACCAGATGGATGCTTTGATGACATCAAACACCACACCGTAACTGGGTGGCTATAAAGGTAGCATTGAGTGTTCGGAAAGTATTGGTTGAGACACATGGATCAAGAGTGGGATTTGTCCATCCATATGACGGATAGATATACTCTGGGCCCTCTCGGTGGAATGTCATCCAATTGGCTTGCAAGCATGTGACTGGCTCACAAGGGATCACATATCACGGGAACGAGAAAAGAGTACTTATCGGTAACGAGGTTGAACTAGGTATGCAGAGATACCGACGATCATAACCTCGGATAAGTAAACTATCGTGAGACAAAGGGAAAATGGTATCATATGTAAGTGGTTCATTCGATCGCAAAGTAATCGTAGAAATATGTGGGAGCCATATGAATTTACAGATTCCTCTATTGGTTATTGTTCAGAGAAGTGTCTCGATCATGTCCGCATAATTCATGAACCGTAGGGAGACACACTTAAGGATTCGACGTTGTTTGAGTAGTTATGGTATTATGAGAAAGAGACCGAATGTTGTTCGGAGTCTCGGATGGGATCTGGGATATCACGAGGTGATCCGGAATGGTACGGAGAATAAGATTCATATAAGGAAAGTCTCGTTTCGGAGTTCGGGAATGATTCCGGTGTTTTCATCGGGAATGTTCTAGAAGGCTCCGGAATGTCCCAAGACCGGAGGAAGGGTACATGAATGTGTCATTGCATATTGGAATGATTGCATCATGTACTAAGTGTTCTCGCTGTTCCAAATAAAGTATTAAATTGAATCCTAAATTGAAAAGTCAAATAGCAAGTTTGAAAAGTCAAACGGCTAAAATTGGAAAGAGGGAAAGAGGAAGGCGAGGGAAACCGAGGAGGGAATCCTCCTCCAACCGGCGGCCCACCTCAAGCCGAGTTGGGGAGGGACTCCTCCCCTTGGCGCCATGCCCTCCACCTATAAGGAGGGGCAGGCCCTCCTCTAGACACACAAGTCCCTCACCTCAAACCCGGAAAGGCAGCCTCCATAGCCGCCACCCCTAGGGTTTTGCCTAGTCACCGACTTGGGTTCCCAGAACCCAGCCGCGGCTCTAGCCCCTCCTCCTTGGTGTGTCTAAACCCTAGATCGCCGAGGAGCTCTCTCATACTCCACCATACCGCCCGGCTTAAGGCCTCAGATTTCCTCTACTTCCAGACCACGCCGTTGTCTGCCGGAATCGCGAGGAGTGCTACAACCTCCGGCTGCTTTGGAACAAGGGAGAGGAAGGTCTTCGTCGAGTACCGAACGTGTGACCGATCATGGAAGCCGCTTAACGCTGGCGCCGAAGGATCGTCACACGATCTTGAGATCGGAAGAGTACGACTACATCACCCACGAATCCGCTCTCGTTAAACACTTTGGAATCTTCGAGGGTAAGTTATTCCATCGACTCGTTGCTACAATCTAGTAGATAGATCTTGGCTTGTTTGTTTGTATGCGATAGAAATTTTTGTTTTCCATGCTACGAAACCCTACAAAGGGTATCGAGCCATGTCTATATGTAGATCTCAGACGAGTAGAACACAATGGTCATTGGGCGTTGATGCTTTTATTGTCGATTTCTTCTTGTGTACTTTGCATCTTGCGGTATGTTGGGATGAAGCGGCCGGCTAACCTTACATGACATCGTTCATGAGACTTGCTCCACGCTTGACATGCAACTTGTATTGCATAAGTGGCTTTATGGTGCTTTCTCCTAGCATAGTTAAGATCCAATTTACAACGGGTGATCAACAATGCTAGTATCAATGTTGTGGTTCTTGTTCGTAAGTTAGAACGACACTTATTGAAAGCCCCAAACCACGTAAAATATGCAAAGAAAGTAGAGGCGTCTAACTTTGTTTTGCAGGGGTGTGCAGTGATGTGATGTGGCCATGATTGTGATTATATTTGATGTATGCAATGTTCCTTATTGTAAATTGGCAACCGGCAGGAGCCATATGGTTGTCTTTAATTTATGTTAAGACCCGCGTGTCTATTCAAAGTAGTTGGAATAGTTGAAGCTGGTGGATGACAACCATGGAGAGGCGTCATTGACCTTGATGCAATGCCGGTGATGATGAAGATCATGTTCGTGCTAGAAGATGGAGATCGGAAGCACAAAGAAGAAAGGCCATATCATATCACATATTATGAATTGCATGTGATGTTAATCCTTTATGCATCTTGTATTGCTTAGTAGATTTACGGTAGCATTATAAGATGATCCCTCATGCACATGAATTTCAAGTCATAAAGTGTTCACCCTCGTTAGCACCTGCTAAAAGCTTGTTGTTTCAAGCACCACGTGATGATCGGGTGTTAGATTCTGCAAGTGTATACAACGTGAGCAAGCCAGATTTGCTCATGCGAAACTAAGGTTTGATCTTGACGAGCCTAGCATGTACGGACATGGTCTCGTAACACGGATCACCGAAAGGTAAAGCATGAATCATATAGTAGATATGATGAACATGACGATTGTTCGCCATTGAAACTATATCAACTCTCGTGATGATCGGTGTTGATGTAGTGGATTTGGTCGTGTGATCACTAAAACAATGTGAGGGATGTTGTTTTGAGTGGAGTTCACCTAGTTTAATTTCATTATTAATTTGAACTCAATTTGTCATAAACTTAGTCTAAACTATTGCAAATATGTTGTAGATCAATGGCAGCCCCTACCATCAATTTTAATGCTCCTAGAGAAAGAAAAGTTGAAAAACAATGGAAGCAACTTCATGGATTGGTTCCGCAATTTGAGGATTGTCCTCACACTGGTAATTTGACCTATGTCTTTGGATGCACCTGGTGACCCACCTACGGTGATGCTCCCGATGAAGTAAAGAATGTTTACCTCGCCTCGGAAGAATCAAGACTCCATAGTTCAAAGGTGCTATCTTGTATGGTTTGGAATCGGAGCTTCAGAAAAGGTTTTAAGAGTCAGACCCATATGATATTGTCGAGGATCTCAAATTGATTTTTGAGACTCATGCGGCAATTGAAAGCTATGAGGCTTCTGAAAAGTTCTTTAACTGCAAGATGGAAGAAGGCAGCTCCGTCAGTGAGCATGTGCTTAAGATGTCTGGGCACGCAAACAAACTTCAAAGCTTGGGTATAGTGATTCCTAATGCTTTGGGGATTTACCGTGTCCTCCAATCACTACCACCAAGTTACAAGAACTTTGTGATGAACTACAACATGCGTAATACATGAACAAGCGGTTGCAACTGTTGCTATGTTAAAGTCTGCAGAAGTGGAGATTAAGAAAGAGCACCAAGTGTTGTTGGTTAATAAGACCACCAAATTCAAGAAAGGCAAGTCTAAGCAGAAGGGACACTTCAAGAAGGGTGGTAAGAAAGTTACCGCGCCGGCGAAGAAGACCAAGGCTGGACCTAAGCCTGATACTGAGTGCTTTTCTTGCAAGGAGAAGGTCATCGAAGCGGAATTGCCCAAAGTACTTAGCGGATTTGAAGAACGGCAACATCAAGAAGAAAGGTATATCGATATACATGTTATTGATGTGTATCTCACTAGTACCGTAGTAGTGCACAGGTATTTGATAATCGGTTCGGTTGCTCATATTTGTAACTCAAACAGTCTTGCAGAATAAGCGGAAGCTAGCGAAGAACGAGGTGACGATGCGCGTGGGAAACGGATCAAAGGTTGATGTGATCGCGGTCGGCACGCTACCCCTTCATCTACCATCGGGATTAGTTTTATACTTAAATAATTGTTATTTGGTGTCTGCGTTGAGCATGAACATTATATCGGGATCTTGTTTATTGCGAGACGGTTACTTGTTTAAGTCCGAGAATAATGGTTGTTCGATTTATATGAGTAATATGTTTTATGCACATGCACCTTTGATAGATGGTCTATTCTTATTGAATCTCGATAGTGGAAATACACATATCAATAACATTGAGGCTAAACGTTTGAAATCAAGCGATAATTCGACCTATATGTGGCACTGTCGTCTTGGTCACATTGGAGTGAAACGTATGAAGAAACTCCATTCCGATGGACTTCTTGAATCACTTGAAAGATGCGAAGCATGTCTGATGGGTAAAATGACTAAGACTCTATTTTCTGGTATGATGGAGCGAGCTACAGACTTGTTGGAAATCATACATACCGATGTGTGTGGCCCAATGAGTGTAGCATCGCGCAGTGCTTATCGTTATGTTCTTACCTTCACGGATGACTTGAGTAGATATGGGTATATCTATTTCATGAAACATAAGTCCAAAACTTTCGAGAAGTTTAAGGAGTTTCAAAGTGAGGTAGAGAATCAACGTAACAAGAAGATTAAGTTTCTACGTTCTGATCGTGGAGGTGAATATCTAAGTTACGAGTTTGGCGAGCATTTGAAGAAATGCGGAATACATTCACAATTGACACCACCGGGAACACCACAGCGTAATGGTGTGTCCGAACGTCGTAATCGAACTCTCTTAGATATGGTTCGTTCTATGATGTCACTTACAGATTTACCGCTATCATTTTGGGGTTATGCATTAGAAACAGCCGCATTCACTTTAAATAGGGCACCGTCTAAATCTGTTGAAACGACACCTTATGAATTATGGTTTGGGAAGAAACCTAAATTGTCGTTCCTTAAAATTTGGGGTTGCGAAGCCTATGTAAAGAAGTTACAGCCGGACAAGCTTGAACCCAAAGCGGAAAAAAGCGTCTTCATAGGATACCCGAAGGAAACTATTGGGTATACCTTCTATCATAGATCCGAAGGCAAAATCTTCGTTGCCAAGAATGGATCTTTTCTAGAGAAGGAATTTCTCTCGAAAGAAGTGACTGGAAGGAAAGTAGAACTCGACGAGGTTGTCGAACCTTCTCTCGAAATTGCGTGTAGCGCAGCACCGGAAGAAGTTCCTGTGGTGCCTGCACCAATTATAGAGGAAGCTAATGATGATGATCATGAAACTTCGGTTGAAGTTGCTACAGAGCCTCGGAGGTCAACGAGAACTCGTACCACTCCAGATTGGTATGATCCCGTTATGAGTGTCATGTTGGTGGACAACACCGATGACCCTGAGACATATGAGGAAGCGATGATGAGCCCAGATTCCAATAAATGGCAAGAAGCCATGAAATCCGAAATTGGATCCATGTACAAAAACCAAGTATGGACTTTGGTGGACTTACCGGATGGCCGGAAGGCTGTCGAGAACAAATGGATTTTCAAGAAGAAAACAGATGCTGATGGTAATGTTACTGTCTATAAAGCTCGACTTATCGCAAAAGGATTTCGACAAATTCAAGGAGTTGACTACGATGAGACTTTCTCACCAGTAGCGAAGCTAAAGTCTGTGAGGATTATGTTAGCAATCGCTGCATATTATGATTATGAGATATGGAGATGGATGTCAAAACAGCATTCCTCAATGGAGATATTGATGAAGAGTTGTATATGATGCAACCCAAAGGTTTTGTCGATCCTAAAGATGCTAACAAGGTATACAAACTTCAACGGTCCATCTATGGATTGAAGCAAGCATCCCGAAGTTGGAATCAATGTTTTGATAAGGTGATCAAAAGTTTTGGTTTTATACAAACTTATGGAGAAGCTTGTATTTACAAGAAAGTGAGTGGGAGCTCTGTAGCATTCTTAATACTATATGTGGATGACATATTGTTGATTGGGAATGATGTAGACCTTCTTAATAGTGTCAAAGAATATTTGAATAATAGTTTTTCAATGAAGGATCTTGGCGAAGCAGCTTACATATTAGGCATAAAGATTTACAGAGATAGATCGAAACGCCAAATATCATTGTCACAGAGTACATATTTGGACAAAGTTCTAAAGAGGTTTGGAATGGAAGAAAGCAAGAAAGGGTTCTTTCCCATGTTTCACAATACGACCTTGAGTAAAACTCAAAGTCCGACATCGGCAGAAGATAGAGAAAGGATGAGTAAGACTCCCTATGCCTCATCCATAGGATCTCTAATGTATGCCATGCTATGTACCAGACCCGACATTGCATATGCTGTTAGTTTAACTAGCAGATATCAAAGTGATCCCGGAGTGGATCATTGGACAGTGGTCAAAAACATCCTTAAGTACTTGAGAAGAACTAAGGATATGGTTCTTTCTTATGGAGGTGATGAACAACTCATTGTTAACGGTTACACTGATGCTAGTTGGAACACCGATCTGGATGATTCTAAATCACAATCTGGATACGTATTTATTTTGAATGGTGCAGCAATTAGCTGGAGGAGTGCAAAGCAAAGCGTTGTGGCGAGATCTTCAACTGAATCGGAATACATGGCTGCTTCGGAGGCTTCACAAGAAGCGATATGGATGAAAGAGTTCATTACAGAGCTGGGTGTGGTTCCAAGTGCGCTGGACCCAATGTCTATCTACTGTGATAACATGGGCGCCATAGCCAATGCGCAAGAACCAAGGTCACACAAGAAGCTGAAGCATATCAAGCTACGTTTTCACGCTATTCGAGAACATATCCAAGATGGGGATATGAAGATTTGCAAAGTACACACATATCTGAATGTGGCTGATCCGTTGACTAAACCTCTCCCGAGGGAAAAACATGACCAACACCAAACTGCCATGGGTGTTCGGTATATTACCATGTAATCTAGATTAGATGACTCTAGTGCAAGTGGGAGACTATTGGAGATATGCCCTAGAGGCAATAATAAATTTAGTTATTATTATATCTTTGTGTTTATGATAAATGTTTACATTCATGCTATAATAGTATTAACAAGGAAACATTGATACTTGTGTGATTTGTAAACTTAATTTGAAGTCCCTAGTATAGCCTCTATACTTCACTAGCTTGTTGGTTGATAAAATGATTGTGGTTTCCCTTTCATGGACATTGAGATGTTATCAACAACAAGATCATATCGTTAGGAGAATGATATGATGGACATACTCCTATAGATAAGCATAGCATAAAGATCAAGTCATTTCAATAGTTCAATTGCTATATGCTTTCTGATACATAGTAACCTAATTCCTTCGACCATGAGATCATGCATATCACCTTTACCGGATGGATGCTTTGATGACATCAAACACCACACCGAATCGGGTGGCTATAAAGGTAGCATTGAGTGTTCGGAAAGTATTGGTTGAGACACATGGATCAAGAGTGGATTTGTCCATCCATATGACGGATAGATATACTACAGGCCCTCTCGGTGGAATGTCATCCAATTGGCTTGCAAGCATGTGACTGGCTCACAAGGGATCACATATCACGGAACGAGAAAAGAGTACTTATCAACGAGGTTGAACTAGGTATGCAGAGATACCGACGATCATAACCTCGGATAAGTAAACTATCATGAGACAAAGGGAAAATGGTATCGTATGTAAGTGGTTCATTCGATCGCAAAGTAATCGTAGAAATATGTGGGAGCCATATGAATTTCCAGATTCCTCTATTGGTTATTGTTCGGAGAAGTGTCTCGATCATGTCCGCATAATTCACGAACCGTAGGGAGACACACTTAAGGATTCGACGTTGTTTGAGTAGTTATGGTATTATGAGAAAGAGACCGAATGTTGTTCGGAGTCTCGGATGGGATCCGGGATATCACGAGGTGATCCGGAATGGTCCGGAGAATAAGATCCATATAAGGAAAGTCCCGCTTTGAGTTCGGGAATGATTCCGTGTTTTCATCGGGAATGTTCTAGAAGGTTCGGAATGTCCCAAGACCGAGGGGAAGGGTACATGAATGTGTCATAACAAGTTGGAATGGTTGCATCATGTACTAAGTGTTCTCGTTGTTCCAAATAAAGGATTAAATTGAATCCTAAATTGAAAAGTCAAATAGCAAGTTTGAAAAGTCAAACGGCTAAAATTGGAAAGAGGAAGAGGAGAGGAAACCAGTCAGAGGGGAGGAATCCTCCTCCAACCGGGCCCACCTCCAAGCCGAGTTGGGAGGGACTCCTCCACCCCCATGCCGGGCCCCTCCACCTATATAAGGAGGGCAGGCTCCTCCTCTAGACACACAAGTCCCTCACCTCAAACCCTAGAAAGCAGCCTCCATAGCCGCCGCCACCCCTAGGGTTTGCCCTAGCCACGACTTGGGGTCCGAACCCTATCCGTCGGCTCTAGCCCTCCTCCTTGGTGTGTCTAAACCCTAGATCGCCGAGGAGCTCTCTCATACTCCACCATACTCGCTTAAGCAAGGCGAAGCCTCGGGATTCCTCTACCACGCCAGTGCCACGGAATCGCGAGGAGAGTGCTACAACCTCCATTTTCTTTGGAACAATGGAGAGGAAGGTCTTCGCCGAGCACCGAACGTGTGACCGATCAAGGAAGCGCTTTAACGCCGGAAGGATCGTCTACACGATCTTGAGATCGGGAAGAGTACGACTACATCACCCACGAGAATCCGCTCTCGTTAAACACTTTGGAATCTTCGAGGGTAAGTTATTCCATCGACTCGTTGCTACAATCTAGTAGATAGATCTTGGCTTGCTTGTTTGTATGCGATAGAAATTTTTTGTTTTCCATGCTACGAAACCCTACAACAATAGTGTGTGCACCATCACCACTAAACCACAAGTAGTCCCTATTCCTACTCCTACTATGCCTAAGCCTATTGAACCTACTACTAGTGATGCTAAGTTTGATTTTGATATTGATGGTTGCAATATTTCTGAAGTGATTATGTTCTTGCAAAAACTTGCTAGAAGTCCTGATGCTAGTGATATGCATGTTGCCTTTACCAAACACATTACAGATGCTCTTGTGAAAATTAAGGAAGAGAAGCTAAAACACAAAGCTTCTATTCCTAGGAAAGTAGAAGATAGTTGGGAACCCATTATTAATATGCAAGTTAATGACTTTGATCTCAAAGCTTCATGTGATCTTTGTTCTAGTGTCTCTATTATGCCTAGGAAGATTTATGAAATGCTTGATTTGCCACCTTTGGAAGATTGTTATTTAGATGTCCCACTCAATGATAATGCTAAGAAGAAACTCATGGGGAGGATTAATGATGTTCTCATCATGGTTAACAATACTTATGTCCATGTTGATTTCTATGTTTTGGATGTTGAATACAATGCTTCTTGTCCTATTATTTTGGGAAGACCTTTTCTTAGAACAGTTGGTGCCATCATTGATATGAAAGAAGGCACTATTAAATATCATTTTACATTCAAGAAAGGTATTGAACACTTCCCTATAATAAGAGAGAAGTTGCTTTTTGCTCCTCCTTTGAAAACAAGGTTTGATGTTAATGCTTCCTCATTTGAAAATACTTGATTCTTCTTGCTTCATGTGCCTAACTTAAAGGCGTTAAAGAAAAGTACTTGTTGGGAGATAACCCAAGAGTTTCCTTGAGTCTTGGAAGTTATTAATTCTGTAACCTCTCCTTATCCTTTTTATTTGCTTTTTGTGACAAGAATGACCTCTAATGAGAGGGAAGTAAGATTTGGGGAGTTGTTGTCCCGAAACAGATTTCTGTCCTCCACCAAAAACAATCGTGAGGAGGCTCTGTAACTCGGATTGAGCTCAAAATTTACTAATAAATCCCCCAGTATGTTAGATAACTTTTGTTAGTTCAACACTTTTTGATTTGAGCAACATAAGATGTTCGAAAAAATCGGTTTCTACCTGATGGTCTATTTTTACAGATTTCTGCCATTATTTGTATTTGCTTCTTATTGATTCCTTTTTGAGTTCTCTTCAGGTAAATTGAGCTTTTTTAAGGAGTTACTACAGTAGCTTGTTAGTGAAAAGCCTTGCTGTTCCAAAGCTTTGCCAGCGGTCTAATATCTTTTGAATAAGCTAATGTTGCTAATAAAGATTGTGTGAAGTTTTGTATGAAGGAAAAATTGTAGGTGTAGAGAGAATGATGCAATGAGATGAAGAATGGACAAAAGCTCAAGCTTGGGGATGCCACCATGGTGTCACCCCAAAAACTATCCAAGAGGTACAAGCGTAAAAGCTTGGGGATGCCCAAGGCATCCCCTTCTTCATCAATAAAAAGCTCAGGTCTGTCTAGACACTTCGTTTTTATTGTTTCATGCACAGTTGTGTTGTTCTTGGAGCGTCTTAGTTTTTGTTTGCTTTTCTTAGGTTGTTTAGTTTACTTAAATAAAGTAGTTTGGACCCCCGTTCTCGATGTGTTGTTTTGCAAATAAGGTTGCTTGGTGTTTGGAAAGGAGTAGTAAGTTCTTGCTTGAAGTGTAAGAGGAGCTTGCATTGACTGTGACTTAGATTTTAGCATAACATGCTAGGTGTTGTTTTGACTTTATGCTTAGTGATTATTGCTGTAGCATGCCTTCTTCCAAACAATTGGGATTGCTTAGTGTGCCTTGAAGAAATTATGCATTGTTTTAGCATGCAAAAACATAGTATTGTGGTATCCTCCTTTGATGCTTTGTTTGGGTTGACTTGGCACATGCTTACACCATGTTATGACTCTAACAAGTCACCATTATCCTCTATGATCATTTAGTCCTTGACTTGTAGTACCACTCTTTGCTTTGATTAGTATGCTTTGTTGCACTGCATGATTTTGGCCATTATTGCTCTCTTAGTTGGTTGGTCCCAGTCTTTTGCTAGCCTCCACTTGTATGAGTAAGTTCTACTCATGCTTCCAACTCCCAAGAAACCAAGTTATTCCAAAGTGTCCACTATAAACTCCTATGCATGGTGTGTTACACCATTCCAAGTATATTCTTGTTTTCAACTATCTTCCAATTAAAAACTATTTTGTTATGTGAAAACTTAGTGATTAAAGCCCTCACAAACTTGATGGCAGACTTTATTCTTTGCCCCTAATAAACTTGAACCATTGTGACAACTTTGTTGTATATGCTTGCACTTATAAGTTGGAATTAGCAGAACCGTGCTGTCACGGGGAACGTTTTCAACATTGCACTTATACCTTGTTGTACTCAGTTGATACAATGTTCTTTTGTATATGGATGTCACCGGTGTGAAATAAAGAGGGAACTTATAAGTCCATGGAGTTTGTATCCTGTATTAGAGAAACGCCTGGGCCGCTAGCCTAAGCCATGCCTAATCATGGTGGAAACTTGCAGTATCACCATAATGATCTATCTATGAAGCATCCTCAATAAAAAGCTATGCATATGGTAAATAAAAAGATTGTTGAGATGCTCATTGTCTACTTGCCTTGTCATTTTGGTTATGGGAAAGCTTCTGTACTATGTGCAAGGGGTACCCCGTTGGCGGTTCTCAATGATATGCAAATACTTACAATGACACGAACTTACCTGGACCCAAAGTTGAGTATGCATGAGGTGTGGCCCTCGTATTCAAGGGGCATCAGATTGCCAACTTATACTTCGTCAAGCATATGCTCCATCTTTGCCACTTTAACCTTAACCACTTCAAGATGCTTATGATAGGGGCAATGAGGGCTGAAAGCTAACAAGTACCATAATTTTTGGAAGCTCTTTTTGAAACTTGT
The DNA here is from genome assembly GCA_030063025.1 of Avena longiglumis. NCBI lineage: Eukaryota > Viridiplantae > Streptophyta > Magnoliopsida > Poales > Poaceae > Avena > Avena longiglumis. The sequence goes on along the minus strand of CP125974.1, from coordinate 517,400,292 downwards.
AATCCCTGCTTCCTTTACAAAAAGTCCTTTCTTCCACCACTATTGAGTCTCCACCTTCTACCTTTAGGCACCATTAAGAGAGCATAGTTGTCATTCTGTGTGTAGTGTTCCAAAGCTTATTAATTGATGCATATTGTGTTATTACTTGCTCTTGTGCTATTTGTTTCTAGTCATCCTTGTGAAATTTGCAGGTGTCCTATGCATTATATTGCTAATCTATGAGGGACAAGCTGATTGTCACTATGCTATGTTTTTTGTATGTGAAACAAACAAACGTTTTTCAATGCATATTATTCATGATCTTTGTTTGTAGCTTGTTATGTTGCATGCATAGTTACTATGTCCTATTGTTAGAACTCCATCTTTCATGCACATGTTTAGAGTTCTTTGATCCCAGCTTTCAATGCTTGCAAATTGTTGGATCTTTATTGTGAGGGTGCATGTCACCTCAAAAATTATTCTTTTATCACTTACCTACTCGAGGATGAGCAGAAGTTAAGCTTGGGGATGATGATATGTTGGAAACGTATCTATAATTTTTGATGCTACATGCTTGTTTAGTATCTACTTTGCTTTACTTGTCTACACTTTGAGGTGCTTTTTACATGTTTTCTGGTACTAACCTATTAACAAGTTGCAACAGTGTCATATGCCTGTTTTCTGCTGTTTTTGGTTTCAGAAAAGTTAGTAAAGAAATATTATCGGAATTGGACGGGACAAAGGACAAAGTCAATTACTTTCCGTGGGGAACAAGAAGTCCAGAGGAGAGCCGGAGGGCCACCTTCTGCACGGCCACAGGCCCGGCCCTTGGCTAGGGTTTGGTGGGCCTGGCCGCCGCCTCGGTCTCCCTCTTCGCCTATAAGAAGCCCCCGATGCAGAAACCCTGAGTACCCGATCAGAAATCCATGAAACCGTCTGTAGCCGCCGCCGCCATCGTCCCTAGATCGGGGGGATCTGAAGTTCTTCCCGGCACCCTGCCGGAGGGGAGATCATCCCGGAGGCCTTCTCTCCGGTAATGATACGTGAGTAGTTACACCTTGGACTATGGGTCCATGTAGTAGCTAGATGGTTGTATCTCCTCCTTTGTGCTTTCATGTATATATCTTGTGAGCTCCGTTCATGATCAAGATCTAATCTATTTGTAATCATGCATGTTGTGTTGGGGGGATCTGATGGATATTGAGATTATTATGTTGGTTTGATTAATGGTTTTGTCTTTATGATTCTATCATGTCTGTGTTGTTTGTGATCTTGCATGCTCTCCATTGTTAGTAGCTATCTTGGCCAAGTAGTTGCTACTGACTCCAAGAGGGGGTATTTATGCTCGATAGTGGGTTCATGCCTCTAGTTTCCAAGGGAAGTGACAATAATCTCTTCGGTTGTAGATGTGGTGTTGCTACTAGGGAGAAAACATTGGTCTCTTGTTCATGGAACATGTGGGCTGTTTACCTTACACACTGTGCTTAAACAGTTGTCTGTTGCTTGCAACTTAATATTGGAGGGGTTCGGATGATAACCTAAAGGTGGACTTCTAGTCATAGATGCAGTTGGATGGCGGTCTATGTATATTGTTGTATTGCCCAATCAACCTCATAGGATCTTTCTGACTAGTAATTGCATTGTTATGCCTTATTCAGTTCCTGTCAATTGCCCTGCTGTAATTTGTTTACCCTTCATGCCATGTTGTTTATCTAAGGAGAGCACCTCTAGTGAACTATGGAACCCGGTCCAATCTTTACCATTGATACATCTTCCACTGTTAGTTGTTTACTTGCTTCAAATCTTTACCTTCCACACCATACGTTTAATCCTTTGTTACAGCAAACCGGTGAGCTTGACAATCTCACTGATTCGTTGGGGCAAAGTCTTGAGTTTATGTTGTGCAGGTCTTCGTGTTGCTAGCAACACATGTGTGACGTTTCCTTCCTCCTACTGGTTCTATAACCTCGATTTCTTAATGATGGAAACTTGATGTTGTGATGCTTCATACCTTGCTCTTGGGGTTTCCAACGAAGCGTCCCATGACAAGTACTGGGCGCCATCATCCCTCAGTAAGGAACCGAGGTTATCGAACCAGTAGGAGGAAGGAAACGTCACACAGGTGTTGCAAGAAATGCAGAGACCCGCACAACACAAACTCAAGACTTTGCCCCAATGAATCAGTGAGGTTGTCAAGCTCGCCGGTTTGCTATAACAAAGGATTAAACGTACTGTGTAGAAGGTAATGGTTTGCAGCAAGTAAACAAGTAAAAGTGGAAGATGTATCAATGGTAAAGATTGGACCGGGGTCCATAGTCTCAATATCCATCGGATCCCCGCAAACACAACATGCATGATTACAAATAGATTAGATCTTGATCATGAACGAAGCTCACAAGATCTATACATAAAAGCGCAAGGAGGAGATACAACCATCTAGCTACTACATGGACCCATAGTCCAATGTGGAACTACTCACGCATCGTACCGGAGAGAAGGCCTTCAGGATGATCTCCCCTCTGGCAGGGTGCCGGGAAGAACTTCAGATCCCCCCGACGACGGTGGTGGCAGCTACAGAAGGTTTCATGGAATATTGATCAGGTACTTAGGATTTCTGCATCGGGGGCTTCTTATAGGCGAAGGGGGAGGCTGAGGCAGTGGCCAGGGGCCCCACACTCTGCCTAGGCGCAAGCAGGGCCCACCCGTGCCTAGGGGGGTCTGGGCGCCCTAGCACGCCTCTCCCTATCCCCTATGGACTTCTTGTTCCCCACGGAAAGTTATTGACTTTGACGTTTGTCCCGTCCAATTTCGAGAATATTTCTTTACTAACTTTTCTGGAAGCAAAACAGCATAAAACAGGCAACTGTCACTGTGGCAACTTGTTATTAGGTTAGTACCAGAAAACATGTAAAAAGCACCTCAAAGTGTAGACAAAGCAAAGCAAAGTAGATACTAAACAAGCATAGAGCATCAAAAATTATAGATACGTTTCCGACGTATCAAGCACCCCCAAGTAAGTTCTAGATCGAACCCAGCTCTAATACCTCTACCATGCTTTGTATCAAATCATGTTGAACAATTTCCTTTCCTATGGTTTGTTTGCAAGCATGTTGTTTTTGCTTCCGCCTGTGATACTTATTTTTTCCATGATATTTGCTTTTGATGCTTTGTGTGTTGCAAGAAAAATGTTGAACAATTTTTGTTTCCAATGTTTTGTGTGCAACCATGATGCCATTATGAGCATGAATTGTCATGAGAGTTTCCAAGTATCTCGTATTGTTGTTGCAATAAACATAAGGGACACTCGCTCTTTAGAATGGTTTGTTTGCATGGATGATGTTATTTTGGATACCCTTCCTCATGTGTTTTTCCCAAAATCTCCTATTCTTGCATCAAAGATATTGATAAAAAATTTAATCCATTGCTTTAAGTGTCACACTAAGACGTTACATGAAGTTTTTTAGTTTCCACATTAGGATGATGTTCAAATGATTTCGATGCACATTGACCTTGCATATGCATTCATTTTGCTATCTTTGAGTTGTGTTCATGGTGTTGTGAACAAGAATGGACATGCCACGAATGATATGCTCCTTGATCATGCATGAAAATATTTTGCTTGATCTTTGTTGTGTGAAGGCACACATGCATACACGTCAGCCTCTACTGACCATGAGTTGACAAGACGAAATGTTGAGAGTTACCTATGAATGAGCTTCTACGAGCTATCTCAACACCTTCAGGTGACTTCCTTCTACTTGAGTACTCATGCTATAATCTTCATAAATTGGTGACTCTTTGAGTGTTGCTTCGCTTTTGTTGTGAGATTTGTAGGCTTCTTGGAAAGTGAAGGAACATTGGAGTGTTGTTGATATGTCGTAAACGTATCTATAATTTTTGATGTTCCACGCTTGTTTAGTATCTACTTTGCTTTACTTTGTCTACACTTTGAGGTGTTTTTATATCTTTTCTGGAACTAACGTATTAACAAGTTGCCATAGTGCCAGTTGCCTGTTTTCTTCTGTTTTTGGTTCCAGAAAGGCAGAAAATCAATATTCTCGGAATTGTACGGGACAAAAGCCAAAGTCAATATTTTACGGTGGGCGTCATGAAGCCATAAGGGGAGACGGAGAGGTGCCATAGGGCCACCCCCCAGGCGCGGGCTAGGGTGGACCCGCGCCTGGGCAGGGTGTGGCCCCTCTGGTCGCCTCCCAGCCTCGCCTCTTCGCCTATAAGAAGCCCCCGATGCAGAAACCCTAAATCATCTAGAAGAAATCCACGAAAACCTTTGTAGCACCACCGCCACCAAAGGGGAGATTCGGGGGACAGAAAGTCTATGTTCCGGCACCCTGCCGGGACGGGCAAGTGCCCCCGGAGCCATCTCCATCGATCTCCACCACCATCTCCATCACCGTTGCTGATTCCCATGATGAGGAGGGAGTAGTTCTTCCTCAAGGATAACTGCTCTACCGGTAGCTATGTGTTCATCTCTCTCTCTATGCATGATCTTGTTGTGGTCATGAGCTTTGTAATCAAGTAGATCTACCTTTCTACTCAAGTGCTTTAATAGATCTCTGCTCTCCCCATGTGTGTGAAAGTGACAGCGTGCACGCCATGGTGGCACTTAGGTTTGAGTCTACATAAATACTCTTTGTGCTTTAATAGATCTATGCGTTTCCCCACGTGTATGAAAGTGACAGCGTGCATACCGTGTGTGACACTTTGGCTAGATTGAATATTTGTTATGAGTTATATTTGAGTTGGATGTCTCTATGAAATTGTGGTGTTTGTTGGAACCATCTAGCGCTCAAGGTGACAGTGTGGGGTTATCTAGATTGGGGAAGGCGGACTTTGAGGAGTGATGTTATGGCCCTACTGATGATTAGAGTGTCCAACCGGAGAGTAGTTAAGAGTAGTATCATGAAGATAGGATATTTATATGAGAGAGTGTTCACTAGTGAAAGTATGATCCCTAGGCCTTGTTTCTAAACATTGAAACACCGTTTGCATCTAGATCTGTTGCATGTTTGCTTGCTTTAGTCTTTACTTCACTCACACACGTTACCCCACGTCAACAAGTCAGAAGCTATTTTCTGGCACCGTTACCACTTGTATTTCACTATCTCTTCGTCGAACTAGTGCACCTATACACCTGACAAGTGTATTGGGTGTGTTGGGGACACAAGAGACTTCCTGTATCTTGATTGCAGGATTGCTTGGGAGGGAATACCTTTGACCACTTCCTTCCTGAGTTCGATAAACCTTAGGTAATCCACTTAAGGGAAACTTGCTGCTGTTCTACAAACCTCTGCACTTGGAGGCCCAACAACTATTTACAAGAATATAAGTGTGTAGACATCAGTTGTCAAAGGACAAGCATGACGGAGAGAATTTTTTTAATAAAAGTACTACAACACACTAACCAGAGGATAAAGCTGAAATGCAGGGCTTAGCTTTGGATTTCTATCTAGAACTCTATACTTCGGAAGGGGTACATGACATGGATCATGTGCTTGATCATGTACCCATAAAAGTGACCTCAGTTATAAATGAGTTGCTTATAGCGCCTTATACTAATGTGGAGGTTAAGAAAGCCCTTTTCCAAATATTTCTGACAAAGGCGCCAGGGATAGATGGCTTCCCCTCTCACTTCTTTTAACGTCACTGGGTTGTTTGTGGTGAAGATGTTAGAGCATCCCCACTCGGCTACCTAGGACGCTGAACCCAGAGAGAAAATTAGGTCCGGACGCCGAAAAATGGCCTAGTCGCGTTCCCAGGAACCTCTTCTCGTCCGGATTTGGGCCAACTTTGGTCCGAACTTCCTATGCCATTCTCAGGATCCCGGGAATGCCTTGGGAACTTCAGACGAGGCGAATTCGCCGAGTGGACCAGCCTGCTGGCCGACCAAGCCGAGTCGTCGCCCTTCTTCCCGCCGCTTCTTTTCCCCGCCCTCGCCACACCCTCCCGCCTTTCTCGCCTATAGAAGTCGTAGATCTCGCCCTCTCCCTTCACACTCTCTCACACTACTCCCAACGTCGGCGAACTCCAGGTGCTCGCACCTTTCCACCTCCACAACTCTGTCGAAAAGCCATGGCCGACAGGTTCCCCAGCGACATTGCGGCGGCGAATGGCCGCCGCACGCTGCAGACGTGGGAGGCCCGGCTGCTCCACGACATGGGATATACGGCGTCGCCGGACTTTCGTCTCCCAGTCGGCTGGAATCTCAGCGCCGACGGGATCCCTATTCCGCCGGTGCCGAGCGACGAGGACATGGCCGACGAGATCCAGGCGACTATCGCCGCCATGGAAGACCAGGATCTCGCCTAGGATCCTGGCAATCTGGTCTTCTGGGAGCAGTTCTTCGCCGATAGACGCCTTCAGGACCTAGTCCGACATGAGGGACAGCCGGGCTCGCCTCTGATGCGTCACAATGCGGTGTTCCGCCGCTGCTGGTGGAGCGTTCCTAGGCGTACGCTCGCTGTCGTGTTGGAGCACATCCAGGCCGGCAGCCACCCCCGCCTCGACATGTAGAAGCAGCGTCCGGCGTCGGCCACGGATGCGGCATTTTCCTAGTTTAAATTCAATGTAATATATGCGTCCTATCCCTACTAATTAATGAAATCTGTCTATATTCGTCCAAATTTCGCCGTATTTAGATAAATTTAGCCGAACGCGGGAACTTGGCCTAAGAACATAAGTGAGAAACTCGACGTTTCTATGTCGAAAACAAGTTCCGTCCGACGCAAATTTGATCTGGATTTCGACCTGAAATCGTGCAACGATTAGTGATGCTCTTAGTGGGAGGTCCTAGTTGCCACTCCCGCATGCACGATTTTTCTTCATGGGCTGCTGCGGTGCTGCCCAATAAAAAATACTATCTCTTTTTATATTATTTTTCTTTTTCTAGGTATAATAAAAGTCTAGAAATAAAAAAATTCAAATGTTTAAAATGTTTGAAACTGGGAAATATTGAAATTTGAAAAATGTTCAAAACTTAAAAATGTTCGAAATTTAAAAATGCCCAAATTTGAAAATAAAATGTTTGAATTCGAAAAATATTCGTGTTTAAAAAATGTTAAAAATTGAAAAGTGTTCGAATTTGGAAAAACAGAAAAAAAAAAGGCAGTCAAAAAGCAGAAACAAAAAAAACCCTGAAAAGTCTAAGAAAATCGGACCCAAAAAATAAAAAACCACAAAAGAACTGCGGGCGGGAGGGAAGCCCTAAAGCGGAAAGGAAGGCGAGCGGAACCCTAACCCTAAGGAGCCCAGATCTGCAAGGTTCGAAGTTCCTCAACCCGATTTGGGAGAAGGAGGTGGATCATCGGCAGCCGGCGGTGATTCGTGTCGGAACTAATCCCTAGTTTTGCGCAGGCCGACGACGATGGCGGCGCTTCTTCGACACGGGGCGAGGAGGGTCGGTGGCTCCGTGGTCCAGCGAACGCAGGCGGCGTTCACCACACCGGCGGCTGCGGGGGAGCGACGCCTTCTCACCACAGAGGTAACTTAACCAAAGCTCACATCTTTACCTTCTTCGCACGATTTTCCGGCTACAGAGAATCAGGGATCTAGCGAGCTATGTTCGAATTCTTCTTGAGATAGCAACATGCCTTGGAATTCTTAGGTCTCTCTTCTGTAGGAAGCAGGAACAAGATGAATTAGGAGGAACAAGTTGTATCCAATTTAAATACGGAACGAATGAATTTGCAAACGATGAAGTAGGAGCAAGATGGAATTCTTACGTCTCTCATTAGGGGCCCTTTTTTTACCTGCATTAGTGTCCCTGTTAGGAACAAATGAATTTGCAAACGAATTATACATGTTCATTTTCGTAGGGAACTCTTTCTTTCGCATATAGATAGTACACATTCCTGAGGATAGGCTTCCTTTCCTAGGCTTTGCAGGATATTTCACACGAATTCAAACATTTCCCTGGAGTTCTTGGTTTCGCATATGCCCGAGGCGAGATGCTCTGTTCATTGACAAATAGCCCATTTAAATAACTGCTATTTGTGATTTACCATGTCATGATTCGTGCTTGAGTCCAAATCAAATATTGCTAAGCATTGCTCCAGTAGTGCACCCAGTCTACAACCGAACCAAACGTTTCCTTTACTCCAAACACCTCAGTTTTTTTTCATTCCTCTGTTTTATAAGCCTGTAAGTTCACACTTTAACACTGCTTCCGATTCCTGTAGGTCCAGCGAACGCAGGCGGCATCCACCACACCGGCGGCTGGTGGGGAGCGACGCCTTCCTACAGACTTAACCAAAGCTCACATCTTTATCTTTATCAGGGATCTGTCGAGCTATGTTTGAATTCTTCTCGAAACAGCATCTTGCGTTGGAATCCTTAGATCTCTCTTCTGTAGGAAGCAGGGGCAAGATAAAGTAGATGTATTCAATCTGTTTTTCCCGGTTAAGTTGCTAGCATATATTTAGGGGCCTGTTTGGAACGAAGGAATTGTAAGGTTCCTTTTCATATCATTAGTACGCATTCCTGAGGATGATTTGCAGAGTCGTGCTTGAGTCCAATTAAAATATTGCTACACATTGCTCCAATTAGAGCATCCAGACTGCAACCGAACGAAACGTTTCTTTTGCTCCGAACACCTCGATTTTTTTCATTCCTCTGTTTTGGAAACCTGTAGGTTGACACTTCAACACTGCATCCGAACCCTATATAGTTTCCTATGCCAGTTTTTTGGATCTGCACGTTCTGAACAGGGCCTAGATGTCTATTTTGTTGCAGGCTAGCAAATAGCATATCAATTTGTCGCCTCAGCCCTTGTAGCCAAAAGCAACAAAATGAGATGTTTACTGTCTTTCTGATTTATATACCAACTAGGGTTGCAGAAATGGGATCATGTTATCCCGCAAAACTCATGGATTAGTACAGATTGTACTACATATGCCTCCATCTCCACTAATGAGCGATCGGAAAGCTGGAAAACTAAGACAGTCTTTTGCAGGCTGCTGCTCTGCAACCCTAATACCAACAAGTTTTTCTTGTCTCACTTAAACTTAATCATGTTCTATCTGTATCCAGGAATGGGTGCGAAGACCTCCTAAAAACCTACAAGACTTTCCCTCTGTAATCCAGGAGAGGAAAGAGATGTTGTATGATAAAATAGCTTTCATGGAGAGAATCACGCGTAACAACTACAAAAACAGAGAGCTGCTTAGGTTTCTTTCTGTGCAAGTCAAGCCAAGACCAGAGGACTCCCTGTGGTACAGTACAATATCAAACATACATATGTAGATATGTAAATTGGTGCTCTGTTCCTCGCTGTCTTGTTTGACAGGAGTTGATCCTTCTTGCAATCTCATTCATTTGACCCCCTACCTGTAGGCGCTGGATGCGGGCATCAAAAAGGATGAAAGATGCGGCCAGAGCAGCAGTACTTGTTTCAGGATGTACTCTAGGTTATCATGTTTGGTCTTTGATGGTTGAAGGAAAGTGGATGACCCAGAACACGAAAAAGCAAGTGCAGTGAACATCATATTTGACGGAGAATCAAAGATGGTGGACCAACTTGTTTTCCAGCACTATATTATTGCAATTAAGGGGATGTTTATGATCTGTTGACTAGATCTAGAGTACTCCCTCCGTTTCAAAATATAAAATGTTTTAGTAGGAACTCGGATCCTACTACTCGTATATGAATGAAACAAACAAATGTCAGAAAGCATGGGTGCATCGCCTCCAACGGTTGGCACTGCATACTGAATTGAGCGGGGACGCTGTGGAGTCTGCACCCCGCCGGCCCGAGACAGGCAGGCAGGACGCTGATAGCAGATCCGCGACGTTTGCCTCCCGGGTAAGCGTGAGGTGCCAATCTGAGCAACAATGGGGGTCGACGTTGTCCCATTCCGGCTCCACGGAACTTGCAACACAGCGTGTGGCATCGATCGCCCCTCTCGTCTGCGCTGTCGTGGGCGCTCATCCACCGCATCACCTCTTGTCGTTTTGGGTACTGGCAGCTGCGTGGTACTGATTTTAGTGGCGCAGCAGCCAGCCGAAGCTGAGAGCCAAGGTGCAAACACGGTAGCGCCGAAAAGGGAGTCTGGAGTAAGGGAGAGGATGATGCCGCGACATAGCAGCAGCCACCAGCGGAGGCAAGTTAGTTGACATCATGGCACATCTTATTATTTAGAGATGACATCGAGAAAGAATTGCTCCTGTGGGTGTACGCTGAGCTTTAAATATTGTTTTTCTTTGCTACAGCATTTTCATCAGAATATAAAGTGTAATCATGGATCGGTGTAGCTGTATTGCCAAATCAAAGGTGTAATTGTATTAATGCTATGTGTGCTCCCTTATATATATCACCGAACTGAAATGTATATTTTCAGATGTCCCCCTTCTATCTAAACTGAAATGTTTGTTTTCAGACTTAAAATGAACAACTGAAAAAAAGCAAATTGAACCGTTATGTAGCCATGTGACTAATGGAATTCAAGGAACGATTCAAGTCATAGAAGCACTGTCACTAAGAAAAATATGGGGAAATATAGATAAGATTTGTGCTTTCTTCTTCATCTTGTTCCTGTACACCTTAAATCTTGTAGAACAACAGTGCTTGAGGCTTCCTCTCAATATTTTTGCTTGGCTCCAGGGATTTTGTAGTAGCTCCCCCTGAATTCATGTTCATTACTGATGAAGAAGCTTGTGAGGACTGATCATGGGTATTCAAGTTAGGAGAAGCTGGACGAAGTTGAGTAGACATCTTGGGACTTGTTACTGCCTTCTTTCTGTTCTCCGGATATAACAAATACTGCAAATTCAATCATAAGAATGAAAATCCCAACGATATCGAGAAATAACTTTTTATTTATTTTTCTTTGTAGGAGTTGCATGAAAGCTTACAATGGTAATAATGTTTGATGTCTTCTCTGATAAAGATTGTGATTATGAATGCTCTGTTCCTGCCTATAGCTGGACAACTATGTTATGATTGTGATCGCTATGAGATGCATTATATACATAAATGTTTAAGAATTTAATAGTTAAATAAGTAACTTGTGTCAAATGAAGAGGAAAAAATATATAAGTAAATAAGAAAACAAATTGCAACATCTCAGATAAGCTAGCTAGTCTTTCTCAATCAGTAACTAATAATATGATCACATCGATTTCATGTATTATATGTGTCTAACCAATAAAGACAGAAAGCTATTTAGTTATGTATCATTGAGTAACAGAGAAATAATTTACAGAAGGTTAACTTAAGAAAAATATGATGGTTAACCTGAATGGTGGCTATGCTAGAATTTAGTTTCCCTAAAACAAATGATTTATGAGCACACTAAAGTTTATATGTACGCAGGTAGTCATAAAACATCTAAAGCATCTGAAAATACATATATATATGCACTAATAAAAAATAAATCATTATCAGTACCTTTTGAAAAAATCGTTATTAGTAAAAGGAACCGGACTACAGGCAAATATATAGGCTCACTTTAATGGTGTCAATGCTAAAATTCAGTTTCTTTGAGTAGCACATGATTTAGAAGAAAACTAAAATATGTGTATATGCATATGCAAGTAGAAGCGACATGCCTGAAGCACATAAACCTGAAGTGCTACTTTCTTATACTATAATCACACAAGAAAAATAAGAATAAAGCAATTCTAGACAGTATACTGGCAATCCCGGCATCTTTTCCATTATTAAATGCGAAAGTGAGGGAAAAACACGTTATGAATTCTCCTGCACCAAGCATTGTTGAGGGCACAACCTTCAGAACAAAGAATTCAAGAGCAAATGCTTACCCTCAAATAGACCAGGCTACAAATCAGTGGCATCTCTCAAATTGGTTTGCTTGCCTCTCTCCGGTGAATCTGTACAAACCGTAGAAAGTTGACTTCAAATCCTAAAAAATAATTTAGAAAATAGTAAAAAATGAAACCTAGGAATGAAATGGCAAGAGAACTGTAGCATTAGCAATCTACAAAAGTTACTCCGATAACCAATGCTGGCCACGTATTTCAACTAATATTATTAAAAGAGGTCCATATCCAAAACCATCAGAACAAAAAATAACACAGGGGCGAAGCTCCCCTTTGGGCAAGATATGGCATCTGCCCTACCTTAAATTTCTGCAAAAAAAAAAGTATATATGCATATGTTGGTTATACATATAATTTTCAGCTATTCTGTACCATCTGAACAAAAAACGAACGTAAACTGATATAATAGGCCGTAGTGAAAGGATTTTGACTATCCTGGGCCTTTGTTGGGCCGTGTATTAGGAGATTCCGGTCGGACGCCGAGTACTGCCCTGCCTATACGTGCGTACGTGCCTGTTTGGCTTCGTGACCTCCTGATCAAATCAATGGCTAGTGTCTGGTCCCGATCGTAGCAACTAGCAACCGAACGACGAACTGACGAACTGCGCCGCCGCTGCAGCCCATCTGTCCTCCGATCAAGCGGCGGCCGGCGGCTCCTTTCCTCTACTCGTGAGTCGCCCCCCCCCCCCCCCCCCGGGCCAGCTGCAAGATTGCCCCGCCGTCGCAGACTGCAGCCTGCAGGTCCGTCCGCCTCTATTTCTTTGCCTGTCCTTGAACATCGACCTAAAACTCTTAATTCTGGTTAGGGTTTGTCAATTCTCAGTTCTCACACTCTGAAGACATGGACAAAAAGGGGAAGAAATATGCATCTATAAAAGGGGCAGGTATAAATTTAAATTTTATGGTCAATTGAATTCATCATGATTTAACTATTGAAGGAAATTTGATTTTTGTTTTCAATAATTCAATTGCAGATTTGGAACGGTTATGGAACAAACATAACAAGATCTTTAAACCGAGCACTCATGATGAAAGTGCAAATTCTATGGCACGTCACGATCAAGAGCGAGAAGTGGAAGGAGGAACATGAAATATCTCTAAACCAAGCACTAATGAAAGTGCAAATGTTGGCCAAGTGCAAGAGCAAGAAGTGGAAACGGGGATAGGTAATTCTGTGGCCACCGGCACGGAATAAGTGGTAGACTCCGCTGAAGCCAAACTACTAATGTATTTTATGTTTTCAATTGCAGATTTGAAGAGATATTTTATGCCCATTGCTAGTAGCAGCCAATCTAAACCAAGCACCCATGAGGAAACCGCAAATGTTATGCCAAATCAAGCTGAAGAGCAAGCGGAAGAAGAGACCGGAAATATCTCTAAACCGATCACCCATGAAAGCGCAAATGATGTACCACATAAAGAACAAGAGAAAGAGCAAGAAGTGGAAGGAGGTCAGGGGACTTCGGAGCATGTGGTTCTAGAAGCTGGAGGTATAACTGATTTTCTAGAGTATATAAAACTTGATCCTGGACTTCGCATTCAAGTTGATGAATTTGCTCCTAATGTTAGAGAAGATGTTAGATTTGCTTATCTAAAGAATGGTCGAACACAGCCATCTCAGCATAAATTTCCCCTAAATAGAGATAAGAGATCCTTTCTACCAAAATGGTATAAGCAATATGATTGGTTGGAATATAGTGTGGACAAGGATAAGGCTTATTGCTTCTATTGCTATCTTTTCAAACATATTGGGCATGAAAAATTTGGGCATGATGTCTTCAACAAGTTGGGGTATGATAATTGGAAAAATGCGACGGAAGCATGTCGGTGGGCCATGTAGCATCCATAATATTTCAAGGGCAGCATGTGATGATTTTAAGAATCAAAATGCAAGTGTGAAAAGCAAAGTAACAACTTATACCAGTGAGTCACTTGTAAATTATGAAACTCGTGTGGATACTTCTTTGGGTATTGTAAGTTATCTAGCATTACAAGGTGAACCATTCCATGGACATGATGAATCCGCTTCTTCTTTAAACAAAGGAAATTTTTTGGAGATGCTTGATTGGTATAAAGAAAGAAATAGGGAAGTTAAGCTTGCATTTGATGAGCTATGTCCTAAAAATGCCAAAATGACTTCCTCGACTATTCAGAAAATACTTGCCAGACATTGTGCGCAGGCGGTCACAAAATCCATCAAAGAAGAGATGGATGGTTGTCTTTTCTCTGTTCTTATAGATGAATCCCGTGATATATCCATGAAAGAGCAAATGGCCGTGGTTGTGAGGTAAGTGTCGAAGTGTGTTATTTCTGTCTTTACTTCTTTTTCTATGTAGTGTCATTCAACTAATCTGTATCATTTTATTTTAGGTATGTGAACAAAAGTGGGGATATTATTGAAAGATTTTTGGGTATTCAACATGTCCCAAACACAACATCTACAGCTTTAAAGAAGGCACTTCTGGAGGTTTTCGCTAAACACGATCTACTTATTGCAAGACTACGAGGACAAGGGTATGATGGAGCATCTAATATGAGGGGAGAATTTAATGGACTTCAAAAATTAATCCGTGATGAGAACCCAAATGCCTTTTATGTTCATTGCTTTGCTCACCAGTTGCAGCTGATTATTGTTGCTTTATCAAGATGCTGTAAAGGTCTTGAGGATTTCTTTGATGATGTGAAAGAGATTGCCAATATCTCTAGTTCATCTTGTAGGAGGAAGGATATATTGCTTGATAAGCACAAAGAGATTCTTCTATCTAAGATCAAGAAAGGTGAAATGCCCATGGGAAGAGGGAAAAATCAAGAAACATCTTTGTGCCGACCTGGAGATACAAGGTGGGGTTCTCACTAGACAACCTTATGTCGTATTGAATCAATGTGGGATGCAGCGATAGAAATTTTATGCATTGTTGAGTATGATTCTCGTAATCCAACTAAGGCAGGAGGTTATGTTCACAAAATGGAGGCTTTTAGTTTTGTGTTCCACATAAAGATGATGTTAAGATTACTTCGTATGACAAATGATGTATCTCTTCTATTGCAAAAGAAGGATCAGAATATTGTCCAGGTATGCGATAATGTTTAATGGTTCTACTTTACCTATGTATATTTTGTTGAACTAAACTTCTATTTGTATCATTTCAGGCCATATCTTTGGTTACGGATGTGAGAACACTTTTGGTCAATTGGAGAGATCATGGTTGGAATTCACTCTTGGAAGAAGTCAAATCATTTTGCATTGAAAATGAGATCATAATCCCAAGTATGGATACCATGGTAACAAAATGGGGTAGAACAAGAAAAGGGGGAAAACACGCGGTCAGCACTGATCATTTTTATCGTGTTGACACATTTTATGTTGCCATAGACTCTATTATCACAGAGTTTGATCATCGATTTAATGAGGCATCTTCAGAGGTTATTCAGAACTTCTCTTGTCTTGATCCAAGAGACTCATTGCAAGGTTCAATGTGAGTAAGCTTGCTCGTCTTACAGAGATTTATCATGATGATTTCTCTGATTATGAACGAGATCATATAGAAGATTCCCTTAAGCTATTCCTTGTTCATATGAAGAGAGTTGAAGATTTCAGAGTTTGTCTTGACATTGCAAGCCTAGCTAAAAATATGGTTAAACTTGAAAGACACGTCATGTTTCCTACAGTTTACCGCCGTATTGAGTTGGCAATGCTTTTATCGGTGGGAACGGCAACGGTTGAAAGGGCATTCTCAGCTACGAAGATTATCAAGACTGAGTTGCGCAACAATATGTCAGATGGTTGGCTTAATGATTTGATGGTGTGCTACATCGAACGAGGGATATTCAAAAGTCTTGATCTTGGTGAAATTAAAAAGGATTTTCAAAAGGAAGGTAGAGCTTTGCCATTGCCTGAAACTTCTAGACGACATTAAAGCTTCATTATCAGTACGTTTATAGGCTATACTTATATTTGAACATGTTGCTATTACCATAGTACTAAGTGAGTATTCTTACAGTCATATAGACTATTAATGTGTCGAGACAGTTTATTCTTTTGCGTCATTTTTTTACGTTTACAAGTTCGCCTGACCTCAATTTTTTTCCGTCCTTCGCCACTGACGGGGGAGGAGGTGGTGGCCTTGCCGGGTTCGTGCTTGTCGAGGACGACCTTGGTGACCTCGCGTCGGAGGATAAGGTGAAGGACTTCCAGAGCCAATCTTTCTTTCTATTGCCTGCTCCTCCTCCCTAAGCCACATCCTCTTTCTCCGGCTTCAACCGTCGGTCCCATGGTTGTTGCTGCTCACGCGGCAAGCTGGATGTTGGTAGTGGGAGTGCCACCTCCTCCGTTGGTTCCTCCTCCATATGTCGTCCCGCGTCATCTGGCTGGTACCGACAAAGATGAGAAATTGTGGGGATTAAATAAAAATGAGTGAAAGAGAGATGAGAGGAATCAAATCAACATGAGCTGCACACGTACCTCTGCCGGCCCTCCACTTGCAAGCCCCTGCCGGTCTGCCCAGGCACGTGTGGTGCTCCACCTCGCCACTGGATCGCGCGTGCTGCAGTTCCCTTGCCTCTCCTGGCCGCCACCGACTCATCTGTGCTCCGACGCCATCCACACTACGATCCTTGCCGCCGGCCGGCCATGCTCCCGTCCACTTCCTCCATCCCGGCGGTCAACACCCCTGCTGCTACTACAAAACGGTGGAGAAGGGGAGTGGAGCAGGAGGTGGAGGAGAGAGCTGCTATAGGATTTGGGAGAGACGAACGGACAGGGGATTGGGTGGAGAAAAACGAGCCAGGAGGAGGAAGACGCGGGGCTAGACGGGCTGGCGGCTAGGGTTATACCTTTTGGGGATTCTTTTCTATGTGCAGACACTGCCCTTGCCAAGACCAATAGCACCCGGTAAAAGCCCAACGAAAACATTATGTGGGAGGCTGACAAACAGGCCTGGAAGATTTCTGCGCGAAAGTTACGAGCCTGGGCAAAGAGAGACGCGACCGTGTGTAGAAAAGTGGATATGGGAAGCAAATTTACTTTTTACTGTAGGCCTGGGTAAACACGTCTTACCACAAAGCAACGGCTTGGATTTTATTTCAACACTCGATCTGACGGTCCAAAATGGCAAACGCCTGTGGTTGCGCCATGAGAGAGCATCAATAACACCTTTGGATTCTTGGCAAGGCATGGAGAGAAGCGTCATTGGCAAGGCTCGTATCACATCGCATGCATGCATGCAGCAGTGTACTGTAGTAAGTAATTTTTAAATCACCATTGGCGCACACTATATATAAAATCAAAAACGCCTCTGGATTATAGCAGCGGCAGCAGGAGTAGTAGTAGTATATTATATGAGTACTCCAGTAGTTTTTCTTTTGCCTACGCGCGGGCAAGTGGAGTACTTACTTGCTAGTAAAAAAAATTACTCCTCCTTTTCCAAGTTGAGTTGAGATGCAACAAGTTAATTTGGGCTCACACTACACTTGTGTGGAAAACAAGTACTGTAGTATGTAGTAGTACTACTACACTTGTGCCAATGGTGATGCAAGGCGTACACTGTAGTAGCTAGTAGTACACACGGACGGGTTCCCTTCTTCCCCCCGACGAGGACCGTTGCGTCGTCTCGTGACTCCTCTCGCTCATATCATATGGCTCGTGAGTAGCGAGCGCATGCGCATCTAAAAATGTAATTGGTGAGGGGTCAAGGAGCTCTCGGGTAAATCGGAATTTTTAGGCCTTTCGATTAGCTTTCTAAACCGGTCTGAGCCATAGATTGTTTTACCGAGCAGACTACAAAACGCACGGCGGCACACCCGTGTTGTAAAACCCTAGCCGTGCCTGCGCCTCCCTTGTCCCTTGTCCTCCCGCTTTCAGCCGCCGGCGTCCTCCACTTCCCTCGCCTCCACCCGCACCTTCATCCTTCCTCCTCCTCCTCCTCCTCCTCTCCTCTCCCCACTCGTCGTCCTCCTCCTCCTCCATCCCCCCCCTCCAGTCGCACCCCTCCTCCTCCTCCTCCCTGCCGGCCACACCTAGCAGGCGCCCTTCCCTGGCCGCCGCCTCGCCTCCAGGAGCCCTCCCTTGGCTGATGCCCACCCTCACGTGCTCCCTGCATCGAATCAGCATGCGAGGAGGCAGAGGAGGAAGCCCTCCATGGAGCCGCCAGTGGTGAGGTACAAGGAGTACTCCGAAACCGCTGGTTCAATCTCTCTCCATCTCTCTGGTTACCTGCTCGTGTGATGAAGAATATGTGCAGATGCCTTCCATCTCGCTGGACAAGGATGTGGACAGCGAAAGGTATACACATAATCTGCTATTCTAGATCGTTTCATTTTTTTCCAAGTAACCCATAGGGTTTGTACTGGTTTAGTGCTGGCAGTCCTTGTTCGTCATTCATCAAGATCTGGAATATTATTTTGGTACAGTATGTACTTAAATTTTATTTTCTCTTACTATGTGCTATTGTGCGGTTATACAGGATATGCATATGTTTAGTCATCATTGTTAAGAGAGAAATCTTTAGTTCATGTGGGTTACCACTTCTCTCAAACTATGTGACATGCTTCATTACTTAACTAAATGTAGTTTTCTTGAAGGCTACCATTTTGGATGATTAGTGCTTAATTCATGTTGTCGCAAGAAAAAGATTCTGGTGCTTTTCTTTATGATTATATAATTTGAAGAAAAATCAAGAGTATATATGCTGGGATATACTTTGTATAAAAGGGGCATGATAAGGCTATTTGTTGTAGTGGAATCTGGATGGACTTTCCGCTAAAATTTCTCGAGTTCTCCACTTCATATGGATAAGAGTGTACTACTTAGATGCATGGATCAATATGGTTGTGCTCATCAGTGCAATTTGGCAGCCGATTTCTGTTCATATAAACTTACCGAGGCTATATCCTATCATCTTTCATTGGGTTTGATTTAGAGCGTGGATTTATTTCTTTCACAGTGCACATTTTTCATCTGATTTACATCATTGAGCAAGAGTTTAGAGGTCATGACCTTCATGCTTTGTTGTATTTTTTAGTATATGCTTTGCTAGCATAATAATGAGTTCCAATTTTTTCAAATCACCACAGATGGATAGCTCAACATACAGTTTGAAGTAAGTAATTACTCCCTGCTTATCAAACTTTGTTAATGGTTTCAGTTTGTGGTCACCTCAATCTGTATATCGAACATGTGGAGACTTTATTGCTGAGCTCTACCTCAGCCTGATATTAGAGGTTCGTGTTCTCTTTCAAAACTTCGGCATTTGGCATCAAAATAAATTTTTAGTTTGATGACTGATCATACTGGAAGATATATGATGCATATTGATGTAGTCATTTGTGTGATGTTTTGCAGCTTTGAAGTTTCATTTGCAACCTGAAGGTCTTAATACAAGAGTTTGACTCGGTTAGAGAAAACACATTCTTTAGAGAAGTGGCGGGTGCATAGAAATTTATATGCAATAGATATTTGGTAAAAATGCAGCATAGATATGAAAATTGTATTTCTCTTCTACTATTTGATATGGATATCTTCCCTCCGTTATGCAGGTCATTTACTATTATTTTCCATTTTCTGCAATCGAGTCAAACAAATAAATGGATTTTAGCTTATAATGCAGATCGTCTGCTCTTAGGCAGTTAGGTGAGTTGGATTTTAGGTTTCCGACATTTCTCCTTGCTAATTCAGTCTGAGTTATGCTTGTACTAATTTCTCCTGATTTCAGTTCTACAGGGCTCAGGTTGGTCATGCACACACTGACACCATTCTCCATAAGGGCAGTGCCCAAATCAATTATGTGTTTGTTTTATCTGTCTGGATGCCTTGCTACAAATTCTTAGATGCTCGTGCTTTTTTTAGATTTATGCGCCTTCTTTTTATGTCTAGGGAGATCTGATTGGCTTGGTAATAATGGTGATCTGATTATGGATTCTGCAACCAGGTTCAAATCAGCTAGACCCGTGCCAATAGATGAGGTAAGATAAAAATACCTCATTTTTAGACACAGACAAACTCGGTACATTCATCCTACTACTGATTAAATAGAGCATATTGAGCCAACAAGTACATGTTATTTTTTTCTACTCATGTTTGTTTCTCGTCCTGGTGTTTAGGCCTAACATCACAAAATTCCCCTATACATCTACTTACAATGGTAGTAAGTAAATAAGGACTTGCTTTCTTTTGAGAAATATTATTGTTTGTACTCGTTGTTTAGGGTTTTTAACTATGCAATATACCATCATACTACTATTCGTAAAATACCAAACTTAGTTTGCAGGTCCTCCACCCCACTGCTCCTTTCTTCTTGGCACTCGGCAGGAAGTTCGCTCGGTCTTCTCGTGCCTCCTCCTCTACATACTTGTGCTGGTGGGCTGATGAACCGACCAAATGAATCCATGGCAATCTTTTGATGGTCAATGTGGTAGGTATCAAGGATGGTTGTCAGCACATACCAAGCAGCAAGTGTTGCTGGTGCTGCAGCCATCAAAGAACTCCAACTTCAGACTCGAGAGGTGAAATTTTATCCCCTGCTATGTTGCTCTTGTGGTGCTAATTGAGTTATGTTACCCATTTTACCCTTTATTTAGGTCTTAGAATGGAAGGCTCCAGCGTGCAACATTTTCAGTCAACAGGTTAAAACTCTAATATCATGTGCACATGCTGATTTGATTTTTTTTATTATCATAAGACATGCTGATTTGATTTTGTTATTATCATAATACATGCTTGAATATATTTGGATGTGAGAGTAACCACTCCCTGTATATGGGTTCTTGTGATGCGTACACATGCTGAAAGCATAAATCTATAGTTTGAAAAGCCACTTGATGAGGTTAGCACAAAATATATCGTGTTATGTTGCTTATGTATCAGTTCGTATATAGAATCCTTTTCTAAGCTCTATTGTTACAATCTGCCAGGTAGAATATGTTTATTGGCTACCATTGTTCTGGTTGTCATTACTTTCAGTAAAGTAGAATTATATACTGTTTTTTGTGAGAGTTGTCTTTTGCCATTGTTTCTTGTGAGAGTTGTCTTCCCAAGATGTAGCCATCACAACCGCCTTCAAAATGGCTTTCACAACAACTCATTCTATGAAAAAGCAGGTCTGCCACAGTTTACTGGTGCAGAATGCAGGGGTCAGGTGGCAAGATAGATTTATCTTGACTTTAGTTGTAGCTGTTTTTTCCCTTCATAGATATTTGTTCGTTTCCTATTGATTGTGGAATGGCCTCTAAAGACCGTGTTCATCCCTTTTGTAGTCAGTATGTTCAACAGGTCCCAACTGCAATTGTTGAAACTACCTGTCGACATCCTGAAGATCAGCATCGATGGATCCTTTTGTGTTTCGACAAGTATGGGTGGATGTGGGTGTGCATCAGGGACTCGGACCACAACGTTTGCAGCGCTGACATTGGTCATCTCCATGATCCGTTGACCCCCTTAAAGATGAAACCATTGCTTATCTCCAAGCGATTGCCTTCGCCACTACAGCAGGTATGGGTTGTATCATTATTAAAACAAATGCTACAGTTCTAAATACTGCCCTTCAGCTTGTCATATTAACTCGACGCAGCATGGAATCCATAGTGAAGCCAAGTTTCAGTCACTAGCTTTTTAGAGTTTAAGGTTGCTTCCTGTAACAGTAGATGTAATTTTATAGCTCATGTTTTAGCGTTGCGGTGTACATAGTTCTCTGGTGGTCTAAGTTGTCAGGTTGTTCCTGACATTATATCTTGTGTGTTTGCAAGTGATTCAACTACATCAATAACCTAAAGTTTGTAATTTTGAAAACAGTAAGACTCCGACCACTTGCTTGGAGTTGGTGGAATGCAATTCAATGACATAATTAACCTTCTCTGATGTATCTGACCACTTGCTGCTGAACTGAAACAAAAAGAATGTCATTGCAAACGCCGGTAAGTCTACTGAGGAACAGTGTCTACTCCAGGAACTAACCCTAAGGAGAGATGCTGGTGAAGACACTCCATTTCTTTTGAGTCCAGGTTGTTTCTAACCTTTCCTATATTAAGCTGCTATGAATCTGTAATCTACTAGGAAAACTTCACACTTTGGAGAACGCCACTTGCCAATAATTATGGGCTGAAAAGAGAACAAATAATTAAAATATACTACTCTCAGATCATGCATTTGCAGAAACATCCATTACCATGATTATCCGGCACACATTGTTCATATCACCTGAACCACTGTTATTATAATTAGGAGAAAAGCTCCCTCACCCTCTCCTAACTACAGTTTAATCACCACGCATTAAGTTAGAAAAAGAGAGGAATTCAGTTTGATAGAATACAAACTTTTAGACAGTCATTTGTTTTACTTCCAAAATATTTTGTGAATTATGATAAAGTGTGGCATTATTTCTTATATTTTCTAAAATTTCAGGATTGTCATTTACCACTGTTATGATAATGTTATCCTAAAATTACATTTTGTAAAGCCTGTAATGTGATATCGTTTACATTGATTTCGTTGCCATTATACAAAGCGTAAATAGCCACAAGTTCAACGGGATCGTGTGCCAAGGCGCTTTTGGCATTGAGAGTAGTTCCTTATTCGTTCTTCATGTCTCTCTGTAGTTTAGCACTACTCTTTTATTGCTGCACTTTATTTGGTTTTGTTCAGAGTTTCTTTTAGTTGGTTGATCTCCGTGGTAATTGTTACCTTCCTTTGTTTCAGTTTGGCTCTTGCTACTGTCTGCTGTTTTACCTTACATTGTTATGATAATTTATCTATAGCTGTTTTACCTTACATTGTTTATTTGTTCACTCTCTAGACGACCATAGTCCTTTCTGATACTCCATTATCTGCTGATATATCTGCTTCTTCCAGAATTCCTCCTTGTTACATCTATTTCACCATCCAATCCTTGGTTATTGCCTCTATTTAGTTGTCCCTCCTTTAGCCTAGAACTAACTATTTTTATCATGTATATATAGATTGGTTCTGATCCCATAGACACCTGCGTCAGTTACCAAACCTACTGAGACTATACGTTTAATCAGGCCAGGGCTAGGTACTTCATCTATTTATAGAGTTAGTTAGATTGTTTTCAGCATGCTCGGTCATTCTGTTCAGTGATAACAAGGAGCGTACCAATTCATCTGTCAAAAGGGCTTTGTTCTGTGAGCTGTCAGGTGATGAAGGATTAGCAAATATGCTAGGGGTACCTCCTCATGTTCAGACTGAAGAGGTAGTTAAACAACCACTCGCCGTGCATTTTCTTTGGAAATTATTTTTCTCCTAATTCCTTATAAGGATTTTTTCGCTGTGTCAGATTGGTTTGCCCGTGGTTGATCCTCCAGGTTCATCGTCTCCGATATCTACCGCAAATGTGCCGGAAAAAATACAAACAAGTTAGTCTTCCGTCTCTTCTTGTATGTTTTGTTTGTTAGGTATAGAGAGAGATTCGTCCTTAGCTGCTTTTCTGCAAGATTTACACAGTGTCTTTAGTTCTATGGATCTGCTGTTACAGAACATATAGCCTCTTTTTGTTAGAGATAATGAACTGTGTCTACTACGGCCAGTGTTTGGTTCCTTCCTTTGTTCAAAGAGTGCAGCTTAGAATGGTATACTCGGTTTGTGTTGTCCTTGTGATTTATTTACGTTTGGTATATGTTGAAATTGTTATCTACAACCATAGCTATGTTGGTTAGTTAGTTTTAGAAAAGTTACCATTTCTGCTACTGCTTTTTGTAGTGATACAACTTTGTTATGTTATGAACGTGCATCACGTTTCCCTGGGTTAATGGTGATGCCAATCTCATGTTAATTATTTGCACTCAACCAGATTCCAGCTCTAAAAATAAGAAACCTTGAATCAGGTACTCCCTTCGACCCATATTAGTTGACTTGGATTTATCAAAATTTGGATAAACCTACATCTGAATAGTGTCTAGATTCATCCAAATTTAGACAAATTTGAGTCAACTAATATGGGTTGGAGGGAGTACAATATTTGAAATACTTTCCATGTGCTTAATTCCTTCTACCGTAGTATGCGTGTATTCAGATTTAACCATTGGTTGTTTCTTGGTGATTTTTCAGAAGAACCGCCTCTAGGTGACACGGAACGACGATGCCTGCTTACTTATTATCTACGCGTCGTGGAGCCCGGGGTTCTGTTCCTTCCTTTTGTAGTGTCGTGTACCTATAAACTAAATACCTCGTGCAGCAGTTTTTCTGCACGCCTTGCCTAGCCTATGCTTCTGCCCTTCACTGTCATTAGCTTAGTGCAGAAGCTTTCGGACCATGCTTCCGTAGGTTACTTTGCTATATCGCAGGTTGATAGCTTAGGAAAAAACAACTTATGTATATTTCTGGTTTACTGTCGCTATGTTCTTATTAGCACACCTGAACCAACAGGTTTCTTCGGACCCTATTGGTTGTTTGGTCGATATGTCCTTTCCGTCAGGTTTTATATACGGAACATAGAAACAAGGCCAGGCTTATTTTCTTTCTTCCTTTCGCTTTACAATCTTATGAATTGCCTTTGTGTATTGCTTGCTCCTGTCGCTTCGCTAGAGTGTACAAATAATACGCTGTTTCAAATTGTAGCAGTGCTATTTACGTAACTTTAGTATGAAAGCGGTATATTTTGAGGCTTTTTCAATGCCGCTTTTCTCTCATATTATTGCCAGCAAAAAAACTTTTGGCACTGCAGCCAACCGGAAGAACCGCCCTTCAATACAAGAGCGAGCCTATTGCCTATGGATGTTACGAGACCGAAGTGAGATTCTATCCGTCAATGGATTACCTACAAACATCGCCTGCTCCTCACTCGCTCCAGGGTTACCCAGAGGAATCTTTGAAAGCTGCGCTTGATAATGTTGCGTGTAAAGCCATCGGGTAAATGGCAACTGTTGAAAAAAAAAGTTCCCAAGGAAATCCAGCACGACACGTTGGAGTACCACAAGAGAAAAAATAGGGGCCTCCTTTGCAGGATAAATAACCTGGATGAAGAAGTTATAAAGAAGAGTCAGCAGTTGGAAGAACTTGTGGATGCTTCTGATGCCTACATTGAAAAAGTTCTCGCGTGTACCGACAGTATTCAGAAAGTTGGCTCAGCTGGTTCGTCTATAGGATATGGTGCTCAGCGTGCTGAACGTGCTGCTGCTCTTCTCAATATCAAGGCTGTCGCCACTACTCGCCATTCCGTGGAGATGATCAACAACATCAAATCTACCGGAACAAATCTAAATAATAAGGATGGTACCGAAAATGTAGAATCTTCTGGATGTTATGATTCAGATACACATCATCTTAAGTCTGACATCAATGACTTCGATTCCGATGGGCATCTTTATGATTCAGATGACTACGGCTCGAAGTAAGCAATGTCCACCTGCTGCCTCTTACTAGCTTCTCACCTCTGTTTAAATCGGGTGTAATAAAGTACCTACTCGCACATATGACACATATTCGGATATATTTGTTCTGGCTAAAGATCTCATATTAAGATATGTGGTTCTATGTTTGCCAAACTTGTGTCGACTTTAACTGTCCAATTAGCTATCTGTCTATTTCATCTTATTCTACTTGTTAATTCCCCTACTTTCTGTATGTATACATTTTCAGTGGTAATTGAAGATGTCTAAAATAAGAGCTTGCTAATTAGTTATCAGAGTTGAACAAAAAATGTATTTCGCTTGAAAAACTATTCCAAAGATGCTAAGCTAATCCTTGGCTACTAAACAATTATTTTCATTACCGCTAAACAGATACGAGACTCACGGGATTCGTGCGCCAAGGCGCACCATAAAATCTAGTGGGGCATAATAAAGCCTGCCGCGCCGCACCGCGCGGTTGTCCACTCAACTCACTCAAGCTGTCTGCGTGACTGTTCTCTATGCTGTCCTCCCTTATTATTTTTTGATTGATGATGAAGACCGACGGTGTGACACACACGACTAGACTATAGAGTACGTGAGAGAGAACCCTAGCGCACTTTTTTTTCGGGGAAACTTCGTATAGCTTTATTCATAAATCACACGACCCGACCAGTCAGCCTGAATGCTTATGGTCAGGAAATCCGGAATACAATTAAGCCAGCTATCAGTCTGCATCATGTTGCAAGCACGCTTTACACACAAATGAGCCGAGTGGTTTGCTGATCTTGAGACACGAGAAATAAAAAACGAGGAAAAACAACTAGACAACTCTCCTATCTCATGAAGAATCGGTGTCACCACTGAGCGAGAACCATGACGAGAGCTCCAAAGCTCCACGAATTCAAGACATTTAGTCTCCACCACCACCTTAGGAAATCCTCTTAATTTCGCAAAGATGGTCCCGTCGCGAATCGCCAAGGCTTCAGCAATCGGGGGATCACTTATCCCTTCATGAGGTTTGCTCCAAGCACCCAAATATGCGGAGTGTGATCTGGCAACACCACCCCTCCGAGCATTCAAGGAAAGCCCACCGTCGGTGTTTATCTTCACTGTACCCTCTTCCGGCGGACTCCAGGTGACATGGTTATACCCTACGGGTACATAACTTCAGCATACCTAGTCCAGCTCAAGGAAGGCCCACTGCAGGCGTACGCTGGCCCATGAAGATTTTCGGATGACCAAGGCCCAAGACATCTTCGGATCCTTGGAGAACAAGACTAGTTTAGATAGGAAACTCAAAAGGGCAAACGCCCTAGAACTTGTAACCGACTAGGACTATGCCCGAGACCTGCCTAAGTCTATATAAAGGCCAGGAGGGCACGTCCTAGGGCAACTCAACCAACCTCGACTCATACTTTCGCACACGCATCCACGCCAGATCGAATCAAGACCAGAACCTTCGGTTCCGCCGTAATCAAAGAGCGTATAAGCGGAGTAGGGTTTTCTCCGGGCCTGAACACAGGTAAATCTTGTGTCCCCGTTGCTTGTCCGTTAACTGCCACGATCTCCAGCATCCCCATCTTCTCCAAAACCCAAGTCCATAACAATGGGCACTGACGAGATTAAACCTCGTCAATTGGCGCCCGTCAGGAACTGGATTGATGCGGTCGTGACGGTTCCGACCTGATCGATCTACAACTCCGCGGCGACGGAGAATCACCTCATCTTCGGCGCTTTCGACTTCACCGCCCACTCGCCGGCCACCATGAAGGATTTCGAGCCCGTAGGCGACGGACTCGAGATTTTGTTCGGGAGCTTATGCTTCCAGGTGGGACAAACTGGCACCCTCCGCCTCCCTGAGCGGGTGCCCGTGCCTTCAATCAGGCCCGCTTCATGGGCTCCACACCCCGTGCTACGCACGTCGCCATCAACAGATGAGTTCTACAGCAGCAGCAGCTACAACTCCGATCTGTGCGATCCACCTTCGGATGAAGGAACCTACGGCTCCGGATCCGAAAGCTGTGGCAGCAGCCAACCAATCTGCAGGCGCTACCTGTGCGCCGCAGTCATCCAAACCGACGAGGAAACGCCTAACCCGCCGCCCAACCCCAACCCGGATAGAAACGGCGAAAACGGTGGAAACGGCGATAACGGGGAAAACGGCGGCCACCTCATCCAACTTAGCAAAGAAGGATGGGTCGAAGCACGCCGCGCTGTCGCAGGCGAAATAGTCCTACCTCTGGACTCCCCACGTGATCTGCTGAGGGCATACCACTACCTCCTCATCGAGGAGCACAAGAAGCAAGTCGAGATGCAGAAGACGCTCGACAAACGCAAGCAAGCAGCCTCTGAGTCCAGTGCGCGACGAGCTGCGCTCTCCGCCATGGAACCTGGCTCAAGCACAAACAGAAACCAGGGGAACAAGCACCGTTCTCGGGTGGAAAACATGGACCCAAAGGAACGGCGCGACGTGACCCGAACTCTCCATACATCGTTCATGGACATGGACGCCGACGGCAACATCATCCCGAAGACGCCACAAGCTGCGATCATGGCAGCTACTGCGTACCTCGCGGCTCACCCACCTCCGGAGGGGGACCCGAAAAGGGCTATGCATAAGTCCGCACTCACCGGACTAGGACTAATCGGAGCTGCGCTCCACGAAGACGCTCCTGCGGAGCCGAAGAAGAAAGCTCCGGCCAGGCGCGACCGGAGCCCCACACCCTCGTCCGAAGAGGAAGAGGAGCACGACCTTCCTCGAAGGAAGAAGAGCTCCAACCGCCACAAACGCGACTACAACGCCAGAGACAAGCTTACACAACGCAAGATCGACAAGGCACGCGCCAAACGCGCATGCTCGTCTGAATCTGAGATGGATGAAGACGAAGGAGAACTCTGTGGAGCCCGATGCTTCAGCAGATCCGTCCGGCGAACGCAGATGCCACGCAACTTCAAGCTTCCTTCGGACACTCCGAAGTTCAACGACACACAAGATCCAAAGTCCTGGCTCAGTGACCATCTGTCATCCGTCAAACTTCACGGAGGCAACAAAGAAACCGCCATGCAATGCCTTCAGCTGCAGCTGACAGGCGCGGCGCGAGTCTGGCTCAGCAGCCTATCATCAGGATCCATCCGAAGCTGGGAGGATCTCGCTTACAGCTTCATCCGAAACTTCAAAGGCACCAGCAAGAGGCCCGCCTCGATCGAAGAATTGCGAGCCTGCACTCAAAGAACGGGTGAATCTATTCGCTCATACATACTACGCTGGTCTACGACCAAGAACTCCGCAGCACACATCTCCGAAGAGAGGGCCATCGACGCCAGGACGGCAAGCGCCCAGACTTCAAGGAGGAACTTGGGCGTAAAGCCCAAGACACTCGATCACCTCATGGAAATCGCCAACGGTGGCAGACGGCGAAGATTGCATCCAAGAACCGCAATCGATGAAGAGGGCGACTACGGCCAAGACACGAACGCCAAAGAAGAGGAGATCACGCTCACGAGGACCGCGACGGACCGACATGGTCGCGGCTACGCCGACCGCCGCAACGACAACAGCCGCATACGGAGGATACCGCGAAACTTCCGCGACAATGACCAACGCGATCGTGTAACGCCATGATCATGACAGCGGACCCTCGGCATTCGACAAACTTTCGGGTCCATGCACCATCCACTTCTACATCGACAAACAGGATGGCAAAAAGAAAGCCAGCCACATGCTCAAGGACTGCCGCGAGTTCCAAAAACTCAGCGAAGGCATGATGCAGATGAGGCAACAAACACCAATTCCTGCGTTCGGAAACACACCTGCGCCAGGTGAAATAGCACACGGAGATCCTCCACCGCCGCCTATTGGAGGCCAAAACCAACCAGTCGCACCAGCGCAAAACAACACCGGGGTCCCATATCCCCCACCAAAGGGAGCACTAAACATGATCCAGAAGGGATGCCCAACAAACAGGGTGCAGAAGAAAATCACCCGATAAATCAACTTGGTTGTGGCAACCCCACCTACAATCCCTGAGTACCTCAGCGGATCGGAGTCCTGCATCACATTCACTCGCGCGGATCACCCTTGCCAGATCCCTCGCCCAGGTCATGCTGCCCTGGTGCTAGAGGCACAGATCGGAGGATTCGAGATGAGTCGCGTCTTTATGGACGGTGGTAGCGGTATCAACCTAATGTTCGCAAGCACTCTAGCAGCTATGCGGATCCCGCAATGTAGCCTAGAACAATCAGATACAACGTTCCACGGCATCGTCCCAGGGAAGGGCATCTTCCCCTTGGGAAAAATAGGGCTCGACGTCATCTTCGGGAAGCCGGACAACTTTTGGCAGGAGCGCCTAGAATTCGAAGTGGTGGACTGGCCATCGCAATACCATGCCATCCTGGGACGCGTAGCATTCGCAAGGTTCCTGGTCGTCCCACACTACGCATACCTACTACTCAAGATGCCAGGACCAAGGGGCGTCATCACAGTCCACGGGAGCTTCACCCGATCGGACCAACGCGACAGGGATTTCAACAAAATCTCCCAGTCCTTCGGCATGCAAGACGAGCTCGTAAGGCTCCGCGAGGTGACAGACAATAGACTACCCCTAGTCACAAGGCAAAACGCACCCGACATGTCCTTCGACTCCACCGTCAACACCAAGAAAGTGCAGGTCCATCCGACAGACGCCTCCAAGACGGCGCTGATCGCCAACGACCTCAACATCAAGGAAAGGCGCTGTCGAATTCCTCCGTGAACGCTGGGAAATCTTCGCCTGGTGTCCTGCGGACATGCCAGGAGTTCCCAGGGAATTCGCCGAGCACGCACTCAATGTCTTCCCAGACACCAAGCCAGTCAAGCAGTCTATCCGAAGACTGTCAGAGCCACGAGCCGAAGCTATCGGCAAGGAAATCAACAGATTACTCGCAGCAGACTTCATCCGAGAAATCAAGGAAAGCGAGTGGCTGGCAAATACAGTGATGGTCCTGAAGAAGGACACGGATATCCTGTGGATGTGCGTAGACTTCACGTCACTAAATAAACACTGCCCAAAGGACCATTTCCCTCTTCCTCGGATCGACCAGATCATCGATTCGACTGCAGGTTGTGAGAAGCTCTCCTTCCTCGACGCCTACTCAGGCTATAACCAGATTCGACTCAAGGTCGAAGATCAAGAGAAGACGACGTTCATCACACCATTCGGAGTATTCTGCTACAACACAATGCCCTTCGGGCTAAAGAAAGCGGGTGCCACGTACCAGCGATGCATGCAGGCCTGCCTCAAGGACCAGATCGGTCGCAATGTCCAAGTCTATGTCGACGACATAGTCATAAAAACCAAGGAAGTAGGAACACTTATCGACGATCTCCGCGAGACGTTCGACAACCTTGATCGCTACAGGATCAAGCTCAATCCAGAAAAATGCGCCTTCGGCGTCCCCTCGGGTCAGCTGCTCGGATACTTCATCTCTCAACGAGGGATCGAAGCGAACCCGAAGAAAATCAAAGCTATCATGACAATGGAGAAGCCGAAAAACCTCAAGGCGGCGTTTCGCGAGTAGTAGCAGCACTAAGCAGGTTCATCAGCCGCATGGGCGAGAAGGCCCTACCATTTTACCAGCTGCTGCGCAAGGCGGACAAGTTCGAGTGGACACTAGAAGCCAACAACGCATTCGAAAGCCTCAAGCGGCTCCTCTCCACCTCGCCCGTTTTGGTCACGCCAAAAGAGCGAACCTTCATTGTACATAGCAGCCACGCACTGTGTGGTCAAGATAAAGATCGTGGTCGAACGACCCGAAGAAGGCAAGACCCACGGGGTACAACGCCCAATTTACTACCTCAGCGAGGTACTCACTCCAACAAAACAGCGATACCCGCACTACCAGAAGCTGGCCTACGGCGTGTTCATGACGGCTCGACGACTGAGCCACTACTTTCAGGAGCATCAGGTGATAGTCCTCAACGAGGCACCCCTGAATAGCATCCTGAATAATCCAGAGGCCACAGGACGCGTGGCCCTATGGGGAATTGAACTATCACCCCTGGACATCATCTACGAGAAGCGACACGCAATCAAATCACAAGTCCTTCCGGACTTCCTGGTGCACTGGATGGAGCTACAGCTGCGTGACACCCCAGACATGTCACAGTCCTGGACAATGCATTTTGACGGCTCCAAACGCGAAGCCGGAGCAGGGGCAGGGGTCATACTGACCTCCCCGCAAGGTGACAAGATGAAGTACGTCCTTCGGATGAAATTCAGAGCCTCTAACAACGAGGCCGAATACGAAGCCCTCATCCATGGCATGAAGATGGCAAAAATATGTGGCGCAACGCGCCTGGTGATCTACGGTGACTCCAACCTTGTCGTACAGCAGACGATGAATGAGTGTGACGCACACGCCGAAAACATGATCGCGTACCGCGCGCTATACAACGCACTCGAAGGAGAATTCGACGGATGCGAACTTCGGCACGTCGGACGAGAGAGCAACGAGGAGGCCGATAGACTCGCCAACATCGGCTCCACTTGCGCAAAGGTACCACCAGGTGTGTTCCTCGAACAGATCTGCGTGCCATCCATCAAGCGGAAATTCCCCAAGGGATCACCCGAAGAAGCAGAACACTCGGGGGCTACGCTACCCGAAGGTCATGAAGGACCCGAAAAATTGGATACCGAAGTCGCCATGGTCAACCTAATGCAGGCCATGGTAGTCTAAGAAACTTGGACGCGTCCATACCTCCAGTTCCTGAATAACGGAGAACTGCCTGACAGCCCGACAGATACCCGGCGCATATCTCGTCGGTCAAGAGCCTTCACCATCATCAACGGCGAGCTGTAAAAACGCAGCATTACGGGTGTACTACAACGGTGCGTCACCATCAACGACGGCAAGGCCATACTCCAAGATATTCACGAGGGCATCTGCGGCCACCACGCAGGTAGCCGTTCCCTCGTCGCCAAAGCTCTGCGAGCAGGATTCTACTGGCCAACGGCCATGAGCGACGCGAATGACATCGTCTGAAGATGCAACGGGTGCCAACGGTTCGCCGACAAACCGCACGCACCTGGGTCCGAACTTCGACCCATACCCATAGCTTGGCCTTTTGCCCAATGGGGCCTTGACATGATTGGCAAACTGCCAAAATCCTCAAAGGGAGGACACGTCTTCCTCCTGGTCGCAGTCGACAAATTCACCAAGTGGATCGAGGCAATGCCAGTCACCAACCAGAAGGGCACGACCGCCGTCAAGTTCTTCGAATCCATTGTCTACAGATTCGGCGCACCGCACAACATCATCACCGACAACGGATCAAACTTCATCTCTAAAGAATTCCAGGACTTCTGCGAAGGCCTCGGGATCAATATCACATATGCCTCAGTGGCACACCCGCAAACAAACGGACAAGTAGAAAAGGCCAACGGCCTAATCGGCGCTGGTATCAAGAAGCGCCTCATGAGCTCACTCGAGCACAAAGCTGGAAACTGGACGACAGAGCTACCGTCTGTCCTGTGGAGCTTACGTACTACGCCAAACAGTTCCACCGGCTACACCCCGTTCTTCATGGTGCACGCTGAGCCGTGCTATACCGGCAATCGCCATCGGGCTCCACGCCGTCGCCGCTAGCAAGCCGAGTCCACGGCTGCACTCGAAGATGCCGTCGACACACTCGATGAGGCACGCGATATAGCAGCAGCTAGATCAGCGGTGTACCAGCAGAGTCTCCGCAACTATCATAGCCGCCGGCTGAGCCCAAGGTCCTTCGTCGAAGGAGACCTCGTCTTGCGACTCAAGCAAAAACGACCGAACAAACTCGATTCACCATGGGAAGGACCCTACGCCATCACCGAGGTCATCCCAGGTGGCGCCTATCGCCTAAAGCACGTGGAGTCCGGAGTCGCATACTCCAACCCATGGAACGTCTCGCACCTGCGACGGTTCTACCCGTAGTAACCTACCCCCCCCCCTTTTACTTTCAATAAGGCTTTCAGCCAAGGCTACTCAGCCGAACCATGTACCTCTTCCATTACGATATAAATAAAGCTAAGTGTCTCGCTCCCAACCTTCGGTTGACTACTTTTCTGCAACTTTACTACATGCTACAAACGCACTCGGGGGCTCCCCCCACCTCACGATTTCATCGACTGAGGATCAAATGTGTACACCTGAGTAGCTGACTATGTCAGGCAAACAAAAAGGACACGTACTCAATCAAAGCACTGCGTTCTCACACACATGCAAACCTTTACAACAAAGAGCACATACACGCTCCGCCGCAATATACAACTTTTACATCTATCTGTTTATTTTCAGGTCCTATCTACTCTGAAGAATAACCTGCGCACGCTGCTCAAACAAGTCCACAATTTGCTCGGCATACTGCCTTACAGCCGCGTAATGCGGACGCATGTTCCACTCGCCACCATCTGGTCGCGGAGGTGGCCCGCGCCAAAGCCAAATCTACGCTGGCGGTGCACCCTCACAAGAGACAAGGCAGCCTTCACCCCTGCGACGAGTTGCTGCCGCACCAACTCCTTGACATTTCCGGCATTCCAAAATTTTGTCAGAAGACCCGCAAGAGTCGTTGGCACGGCATCCAGCGGAAACATGACGTGCAGCACCGAAGACAACGATGTTTGCACCTGGCGGAGCACCCGCGAAACCTGGTAGACGCGATCCTGCACCGTCGCCAGAACCACGGCGCGATCACGGTCCATCCAGAAGAAGCCGCCGGCCTCCATGTCCTGTTGAGTCAACAGTTGACTCGAACAGCAATACGCTCTTTCTCTTCCCTCGGAGCAATATTGGCACCTGCGACAAACGCACAAAACAAGGGTAAGGCCAGCAGGCTCACCTGAAGAACTGGGCTACAGCCCGAAAGAAGGATCAACTTACATTGCAGCTGCTCGGACAGTCGACCCAGCTCCGCCATCAAATACTCCTCTCTGGCTGCACCACGGTATGCTTTGAATTTCCAAGCGTCAGCACGACCGCGTGACCCAAGCAAATCCCTCTCCAAGCTACGCACGCGATCCCGAAGAAAAGCGAGCTGCGAGGAATCATCCAATGATGCTCGCAAGGGCCTTTCGGATGAAGTGTCAACTGGGTCAGCACCCGAAGGAACCTATAGAAGCAGAAAGGCACACAGACATTTAGCCAAGGATAAAAGCACAACACGGAGGAATTCATTAAAATAAGGCCACTACGTGGCACAAGGAGGGTATCACAAAAGATATTTACAATAGAAGCAGACTACAAACTACTCTACGCCTACTATGCCTAAGGTGCAGGACACTGAGTCGCCTCAGACCCAGACTGCCTAGCCTTAGCCTCGCCCTGCTGCCGCAGGGCGTACTCAGACAACAAGTCAATGATCTTGGGCCCATATCAAATGAGCCGGAGTAGGCTAAAAGCTACCTCGGATCCATCCGCAGCCGACGGCATCCGAGAAGTGATCTGGGGCAGGTCCAGCTCCGCCCTAGCCGCCATGGCCATCGCCAGCCCGACAGACGCCCCGATGCCCTTCTGCTTGCGCTTGTACGCTGCAGACGCTTCGCCTGACAGAGCCTCTGCCAGGGAATCCACATCTTCAAGGGAGGCGCCCTTCGGGAAGAGCTCCTGGTAGAAGCGACCAAGGACCTCCTTCGCCTTGGCAAGGGAGTTGACGATGGTGCTGCAGCGGTCTTCTTCCGCTACAGTGGCATCATCCAGAGCACTCCTGTGCTCCAGAGCACCGCGGTCGAACTTAATGCCTGCGGCATCTGAGACAAAACACAAGAAAGACATGAAGAAAGGTAGCATACAAAGAAGATCCGTCGAAAAAGAAACAAGTCCCAAAGCTTGTACTCACTCGAAATGGCCTTGGCAGCAGCCATGAGCTTATCTGCCACCCCCTTTTCACGTGCAGCCGCAACGGTGGCCAGCTGCTCCTCGCGATCTGCAGCCTCCTGCTGCAGACGCTCTTTCGCTTCGGCTGCCTTCGTCAGCTCCAACTCAAGGCGCTCTTTAGCACCAGCGGCAGCTTCGGCCTTCTGCTCCAATTGGCCAAGGCTCTTCTTCAGAGCATCAACCTCACGGAGAGAGTCGTTATGCTCCTCTGCATTTACAAACAGCAAGTGTCAAAGAAAAGGACCCGGATAAGCAAGAAAAGTACTACAAGGCAGACGAATACCTTGCAGCTGCCGCAGTTTTGCCTCCAGCGTCAGGCGCTCCTCCACCAGCCGCTTGGCCTCTTGGACAAAAGGCTGCAGCAAACAACAATAGAAGTAAGAATAAGACTTGGGGGCTACGCCCAACACAAAGCAAAAAACAACATCAGCACTAGAAGACACTTGGGGGCTCCCCCCGTAACATCAAGCAGAAAACTTACGTGCTCCGAAGGCGAACCTGCAGGCTCGTCTGCGAAATTCTGGGGCGCAACCACCATCCTCTCCTGCACCGGAGGAACTGGCGCAACATCACCCGAAGTCGCCACCGTCTGAGGAGGAGGCAAAGCAATGTTCGACTCCCCCATCATCTCGTGCACTCCATCACTAGAGCCGTCGGAAGATTGCCTGCACACGAACCAATCAACACAGGTGCAAGAACAACAAGGGAACAAAGGAAAACAGGAGCAAACAAGAAAACTTACGAGCCCAACGCACTCAGGTCGAAGATAGGAGAAGCCCTTCGGGCCCTCTTCTCTTCCTTCTTTTCTTCCTTCTCCTCCTCCTTCTTTTCTTCCTTCTTCCGCTTTGCTGGCGGGTGCGGAGCAACAGCTCGCACAGGAATGGCAGGAAGAGGAGAGGAAGAACCCTCATGAACATCACCCTGACGCTCAAGGCCCAGAGGATTCCTGGGAGTCGGAGGAGTCGAGGCATCCGAAGATTCGCTGGAGCTCCGTGATCGCTCGCGCGAATGATCCTCACTCGACTCGTCAGCATCCTCCGCTGGAGACCGCGCTGACGGTAGCTCGGACACGGAGTCCACCACTTCATTATCTGGGGCATTCGGATACCTTTCGGGCAATGGTGGCGCCATGCCCGGCACTTTGAAGCTCTGCAAAAAGAAAAGGAACTTTGTTAGCAAACAAAGGAAAAAATGCACAGCCGATAAAAATAACAAGGGAGCACTACGTGCGCAAATCTACACCTTCGGTACGGCCAGCGTCGAAGAAAAGGGAGGAGTCTGCGACTTCCCTAGAATTTCTTCGTCTGCCTTGAACTTCAACAACGCGCGAAGAGTCTTGTCAAGTTCCGTCTCAGAGATTTTCTCACTCGAAACCCTCGTCGGATCACGGCGCCCAGAGTAAAGAAACATCGGATGCACCCTCGCTTGGAGAGGTTGCACCCGACGCTCAAGAAACGTTCGGATGACGTCAACACCGTTCACCTCCTTCTCAGGAACCAGTTGGAGATCCTCCACTCGACGGTACAAGGCGTCTATCTCCGCCACCTCACCGTCTAAGATTTGGTTTTTCCAGGATCTTTTCTTCTCAATCAACTGGGAGGGGTCAAAAGGAACGAGACCAAAATCTTGCCCAGGCAGTACGGAGTCACGAATGTAAAACCATTTCCTCCGCCAGTACTGGACAGATTCGGACATGGAAAAAGAAAAGAATTGGACATTGGGACTGAGAGAGATGATGAAACCCCCAATGGGATACACACCATCCGACCCAGATTGCCTCTTCACGGAATAAAGCTTCCGGAAGAGGCCAAAGTGCGGCTCAATTCCAAGCCAACACTCGCAAAGCGTGATAAAACACGCAATGTGGAGAAGGGAGTTGGGAGACAGATGATGCAACTGAACCCCATAGAAGAAGAGCAGTCCACG
Source organism: Avena longiglumis (assembly GCA_030063025.1). Taxonomy (NCBI): domain Eukaryota; kingdom Viridiplantae; phylum Streptophyta; class Magnoliopsida; order Poales; family Poaceae; genus Avena; species Avena longiglumis. Next base: position 517,363,371 of record CP125974.1, on the reverse strand, counting down.
AAGGAAGTCATGGACTGGATACGAGAAACCACGCAAGACAAAGGCAAGAAACATAACCCGATACCCAGCTGGGGGACGGGGGATTACCTCATTGCCAGGGAGTCGCACGGACGTCGTGTCCTGTGGGATCGGGCTCCTCTCACGCAGCTTGCGGAGATCGCTCTCCCGCGTTTCCGATCGCCGCCATCCACCATCGGTGACGCGCGCAGCGGCGGTGCCCTTCTTGCCTCCGGCGGCGCTGGTCCCAACCGCAGATGAGGATTTCTTTGTCTTTCCCATGGCGCTACAGCGGTGGTGCCGTTAGCAAGGACGAAGGACAAAGGAAATGTGGAGGAAAAGCTCAATGCGCAGCAAGAATCGCTCAAGAACAAAGAGGAAGAGAGCAGATGAACTGGTGCGGTGAAAAACAAACCACGATTTCACTCAGGATTATAACAGCGAAGACGACGCACGTTGGCCGTCCATCGAGAAGACCTAACGCCAACGGTAGATCTGGTCGTACACGTGTCAACACCACAACGAACCGTCCTTACCACGCCGTCCACTACGCGCGGAAATCGAGGAGGCACCGTGATCATCTCCACGCCGCGCGTGACCAGTCAATTCAAAGTTAGCAAGTGGGACCCACGCTTCGTCCAGTCAAGTCATCTCTGGCGTAGCAGACGCCTGAGGTCATCGATCGTAAGCACTGACGTCATCAAAAGCTATACTAGCATCACTCCGGCTCCATGGCTAAGAGTACTCACTCGAATCTGCGATTCGACTAAATACTCGGGGGCTACTCCTATCAGGAACGCTGGCCGCACACCCGACCGATAAATGAGGACAAAATTACTTCTCTGAGTCCTACGTCGAGTCTACGACTCCATTACGGACTCGGGGGGCTACTCCCATAGGGAGGATGGATTTAAGCATCCGAAAATTTTCGAGTCCTGCGGACCTAATGACTGAAACAATGCCTGGACTAAAAAGTCGCTTGAGTCTACGACCAATGCACACTTGGGCTACTCCCATAGGACCGGTCGCACCCTATGAAATCTTCGATCGCGATCTTCGGATCAGCATGCAAAAACTTTTTGGCAACTCTGCCCAACAAACGCTAAGTGAGCAACAATCTCCTTACACCAAACACCTCCGAGGTGATAAATGTTCGGATGCCGTCGCGACGCAAAGATAAGACCCATGGATATCGTCGATGGCACGGCAACGCACCGATCGCGCTAGTATGAACCCGCATCACAGTACGATGAAAAATCCCGAGACGCTGGGTACACCAATTAAAATCACCGGAATTCCACTTCGTAAGTCCTCCGTGGCCCGAGTCGAATTACCCAAAGATATGTTCCAGTCCGGGTTGAGGGACCGAACTCAAGAAGATCGTGTCATTTCTTCCTAAGATGCTTAATCGACCACGATCCGTCGGGTGAGTCGTGCACACGTATCAACAATCCCTACACATTCTCTTGAAAGATGAGTTGCACCGAAGGATTGAAGAGTCCTCACCGAATCTATGATTCGACCGATCACCGGGGCTCTCGACATGGTTATACCCTGGGTACATAACTTCAAAGATACCTAGTCCAGCTCAAGGAAGGCCCACCGCAGCGTCTGGCCCATGAAGATTTTGGGGTGACCAAGGCCCAAGACATCTTCGGATCCTTGGAGAACAAGACTAGTTTAGATAGGAAACTCAAAAGGGCAAACGCCCTAGAACTTGTAACCGACTAGGACTATGCCCAAGACCTGCCTAAGTCTATATAAAGGCCAGGAGGGCACGTCCTAGGGCAACTCAACCAACCTCGACTCATACTTTCGCACACGCATCCACGCCAGATCGAATCTGACTCAGAACCTCCTTCGGTTCGCCGTAATCAAAGAGCGCATAAGAAGGAGTAGGTTTTCTCCGGGGCCCGAACTGGTAAATCTTGCGTCCCCTTGTTGCTTGTCTGTTAACCGTGCCACGATCTCCAGCATCCCCATCTTCTCCAAAACCCAAGTCCATAACAATGGGCATTGACGATATTAAACCTCGTCACCAGGCATGATCATTGCCTTATCTCGTGGAACCTCAAGAACAGCTAGAGCCTCCTTCGCCATTTTAATAGCTTGGACAGGGTCATAGCTGCCCCTTTCATGAGTCCAACTATTTCTTGAACTCCATATCACCCACATAACCGTGATGGCACGACAGCGATCTCTGTCAGAAAATCTACTATCACAGAGAATGTCTCTGGACCAGGTTAGAGGGTGAAGCCTTGGCATAGAAAAATCCATCCATACCTTTGCTTCTTCCCAAAACTTGTGCGCATGATCACACTTGATTAAAGCGTGCATAAGGTCTTCATCTTCACTCAGGCAGATCTTGCACCTCCCAAGCTCGGAGATGTGTCTATGTTTCAGAGCAGACTCGACAGGCAGGATGCCTCTCAACACCCTCCACCAAAACACTCTGATCTTTGGCATAATATTCAGCTTCCACAGGGACACCCACATCAGTTTTTCCGTCATTGAGGTTTCCGTAAACGTCCCTTCGGCTAGAGCATTATACTCGTTGCGCCTCACTAGAGCACGATACGCTGATTTCACAGAATAAGTCCCCGACTTCTCCAAAGACCAAGCCCAAAAATCATCTCCCCCCTCACTCACGCTGAAGAGGAATGTTAAGAATGGCGTCCGCTTCAGGGGGGAATAAAGTTCCTTCTGATCACATCGATTTTCCATGCACCAATATATGGTTGGTCCCAAAAATCATCTCCCACCTAGCGCACCTTTTGACGGTAGTAGCTGTGAAGAGAGAGAGAGAGAGAGAGGGGGGGTACTACTACTAGGCTAAATTTTTTTAAATAATACATTTTTTTATTCATTTTCACAAATAATACGCAAAACTGGAAATTTTCAAATCTGTCCGTCCGTCGTCATTCAACGGATTTAAACAGCTCGCCTGCTTCACGAGACGACCAACATGTCGCTTTTGTTGCAAAGACGACCAGGTTGTCTTCTTTTCTTCAAAAGACGACCAGCTTGTTTGCCGGGTCGGCCCCGTCGTCGGTTGAACGGACGACGTTACCGCCACCGACAGGGGTCACCGGATATTGAAGGACGACGCCGTTGTTCGTCCGTTGAAGGGACGACGCCCACTATATTAACTCGCCGCCGCTGCTTCACCGCTGCTTGCTCCTTCCCAGCTCCTCTCGTTCTTTCCTCTCTCGCTTGCTCTCATTTTCTCACCGTTGCACTGATTTGTAGCCTAGATTTCTATCCAAACTCGCTGCTCTAACACATTAGCAAGCTAGTAGAGTCCCGATCTACTAATGGGATAGCTGGTGTAGTGATTTGAGGCGTTTTGGTGGAGGGATCGGTGATGTTCTTGTTGAGCAATGGCCATGATGGAGGCTGGTGCCGGGACTTGAGGAAGGTGCATGGTGGAGGTGATCCGTTGACTGAGGCAATGACGCAGGACTTCAGACGCTTCAAGGGTAAACCCTAATTTCTTGCTTATTGCGTCATGTGTGTATGTTCATAGGTAGCGTTTGATGGGGTCTGTTAGATGCAAGATATTTGTAGAGTATTATGTGTCAATGTACCTGTTTTGACTATTTTTGGTATTTTTAGGTCGAAAATCATGTCAAATAATGTAGTGTTTAGGTTCTTGTATGGTCTGGTTCCGTAATGAACCAAAGACGGAGTTGATTTGAGCGAGTTTAGATTTATGGATGAAGTGCTTGAGAATCCTGAAAGCTGCCCGTACTCAGTTGAAGGATTGGTTATGTGTTCGCTTAGGGCTCCTCTTACCCATATTGTCGGTGCATGCTTTATGGACTAAGTCAAGGCAAACCCTAATTTTTATTTAAGGCCAATAGAAGCGCAATGTAAATGGGTCAAATTTGTGCAAGCTTGCCGAAAAGAAGTTAACCCCAGTCTCTTAGTGTTACCTGTGGTGAAAGAGGCTGGGTATGATCATGACCATAGTAGTCAGACCGGTCATGCTGGAGGTAGTTATGATCATGGCCAGAGTAGTCAGACCGGTCATGCTGGAGGTAGTTATGATCATGGCCAGAGTAGTCGGACCGGTCATGCTGGAGGTAGTTATGATCATAGCCAGAGTAGTCAGGGACAAGAGGGTGGCGGCGGATATGAATCAGGTCACAGTAGCTATGCACACACCGGGGGTGATGGTTATGTATCAGAGGACGGTGGTGAAGGATTAGGGGAAGACATATTCAGTGGCGAAGCTGATGAGGACGAGATATATGATGGTTTGTTGCAACATCAAATGGAAGCCGAAGACTCAGAAGGCAACAGTGATACGGCTGATGATTAGCGAGTCTGATCAAGAAGAGATCGGCCAACCTATTCTGGCATCATGGAATAATGACAACACAGCAGCAATGACTGTGAACGATGGGCATGATTCGGCGTGGCATTATCACGCGAACAACATCTCTCTGGGTGCATTATATCCTAGCAAGAGACATCTGCAGGAAGCAATTGTTGAGTGGTCAATGTCCATGCAACGGGTCATGAAAACGAAGGTGTCATCACAACAATATTTAACATTGGTTTGCGAGGAAGCTGGATGTCCTGCAAGGGTGCATGCCCATGTCCCTTGGTATGACACAAACTGGAAGGTCACCGATGTTGTGATGCACACATGCACACTTGAAAGTGTCCTTCAGGACCATCGTAACCTCACGTCAACCCTCCTGGCTAGACTGTTGTACACAGAGATAGTGGAGGGCAAAGCCATGGGGGTGAATGCTATCATTCACAAAGTTTCTGTCAGATTCCGCTACAATATTTCATATGGGAAGGCTTGGAGGACTAACCAAAGGGCACTGGAGGCAAGGTTTGGTTCGTTTCGAGACGGGTATGACTGTGTTGTTAGGATGCTCCAGACACTGCAGGCTAGGAATCCAGGCACCTACGTGGACATCCAACACTTTACATTGCCACACGAACCTAATTTGAGGGTACTTCATCGAGTGTTCTTCTCATTTGCTATATGCATAGAAGCTTTCACTCACTGTCGACCAGTCATCTGTGTGGATGGTACATTTCTCACTGGCAAGTATAGGGGTCAGATATTGACTGCCATAGGCCAAGATGGAAACAATCAAGTGGTTCCACTTGCTTTTGCTTTCGTGGAGAACGAGAACACAGAGAGTTGGGTATGGTTTTTCAGGCAGTTGAAGATAGCAATTGTGAGAGATACACCGAATGTATGCGTGCTTCATGATAGACATCCAGGTATACTAAGCGCGATAAAGAAGCTCACACAGCCCACTCCTGATGAAGTAACTCCATGGCTGGACATGCAGAGTCGTTGGTGCATGCGGCATCTAGGGGCCAATTTTTTCTCACAGTTCAGGAACAAGGCTCTTATGAACCTATTCAAGAAGCTTTGCAAGCAGAACCAAGAGTGGAAGTATATCAAGTGTCGTGGCTATCTTCATGACTTCACTAAAAAACATGTGACTCAGAGGAGAGCAGCTAGAGCAGCAGCGGTCGCGGCTCATGCAGCGGCGTTAGCTGCACAGGCAACAACAGGAGCAACACCACAGGAGGAAGAACCCATTGCCCTTTGTGACTTGCCAGGATTTTACCAACCCGGTACTAGGAGAAGGCCTGGCAGAAGGATTAAAAATTTTCAGGAATGGATACAACACGAGCCAGTAGAGAGGTGGTCTCTGCTGCATGACACTCATGGTGCTAGGTTTGGCGTCATGACTACAAATCTGGCTGAAACTTACAACTTTGTCTTGAGAGGAAGTAGGGCTCTACCAATCTGACCTGCTGTTCGACGAAGAGCAAATTGATTTGCCTAAATTTGGCACTCACTGGACCCGTCGCAAGGTCAGTGTAATGTCTTAATAAATTGCACTTCTGGTACTACAATATGAAAGTTACTAACAACTATTTTGTCATGCAGTGTCGTTTCGCGGGAGAGCAAGTCGTTAGATGCTATCCATCGTTCAGCGAGCAGTTCGACACACTGAAAGAGGATGTCGTGATTTGGGAGCCGTACACCCTGCAGACACGACACGCACGATATCCTGGAGGCATATCTATTATGTGCACTAGAGATCGAGAGTACTGGCTGACTACATCCAAGATCATCTTTGATTGCCAAGTTGAGGAGATGTCTCAACAGAGGGTCATGCGACAGTTTGGTCTTTGCCAGATGGTAGATCCCCCGCGTCCGGATGTTCCCCTTCCAGATGCCGTACGCGTAAGTAAATATATGTACATAAGGAATGCATCTTATACTTCATCTATGTTCTTTAATGATGGTCTAACAAATTTTAATGACAGGTCTCTCGGAGAAGTAGCAAGACTGCCACTCAATGGCTCCAACGGGTGGAGATTTACGTCAACGAGTGGCAGAATGCACCAACACAAGTGTGGCACGCTGGCCCGTTTGATATGGAGCTATTCCACGGATACCTACAGAGGTACATGTCGATGACACGGCTACGTCCCATTCCACACGCACATGACGATGAGATATACCCTAGCCAGTCAACACTGGAGTCCAGACAGTCAGCGGTAATTAAGTACTTTATTTAGAGCATAATAAACATGAGTGTCTATGTAGTGCATACCTAACTATGAGAAAAATGCAGGCCAACATGACGTGGGAGATACAGACTGAGGTGGCTCAGTACGAACGATCGCTTTCGTCCGTTCCTCTTGTGCCCCGTCAGCAGGCTCAGTCCTTTGCCCGGCGGGTCGAGGAGAAGCTGCGGCGTATCTACGCGGCCATCACGTGCACCAGCGTCTCAGACGTCGTTCAACACCGAGAAGCACAACGTCCACCGCGTCACTCGGTGGAGGAGCGCGCCCCACGTCGATCCACACAGCAGCGCCCACCGCGTCACTCGGTGGAGGAGCGCCCACGCCGATCCATGGAGCAGCCACCTTCTCCGGACCATTTGGAGGATCGGACGCACGAGCATATTTCTCCACCACTCCGCCACGGGCCTCGCCCACGACTCTCACAGCAGCGCCGCCGAGCACCACCTCCGCACCAGGCCGAGGCTCGGGTGGCAGCAATCACGATTACTTTCGACCAGGTTGCAGTAACAGATTACTTCGAACAATGGCAGCATCGTGATCGATCCCCTACATGGACTTTGCTTATTGACCACAATCTCATCCTCAGGGTAAGCGTGTCCCTTCCTACTATTATTAGATGCAGTATGTCATTGTTCAGTACTTAATTTCTTGTACACTAGCAGGAGACTCCGTTACATGGGACAATCTTGATCGACGTCATCAGCAGACACAGCACGAGCAGGTAGACTGGTTTAGTCAGTATCAGCAAGGTACTCCACCACCTATCCCTACACAGAATACACAGGATCAAGGTGAAGGGTCAACTGCACCTCGCCGTGATGTGATTCCACCCCACAGATATGGATGGAGTACACCGAGGCCTCCGCCACCTCGTCGTCGATACCAGTGATATCTACTTATATATCAGTCATTTACCTATCTATGTATGAGACATCGTTTTATTATTTCATGATTTTATTCGACAAACTACTCAACATAACTTGCAACATAGTTTAACATAACTTGCGGTACATAAATAAGAGTCCTATCTATCCCTAGCATGATGCCTTTCCCTTTCCCTTCGATGATGCCTCGCCCTTTCCCTTGGACGATCCCTCGCACTTGCTCTTCTTGGCCTGCGATTTCTTCTTCTCCTGCCTCTTGTCCCACTCAGCTCTTGCCTTGCTTCCAACGGGTGGCGGCATGAAGATATCATCCTCATCTTCGCTCTCTTCTATCCAGGCCCTACGTGCCACAACCTGCTCTGTCATGTCAGCTTGACTTTTCTTGGCCTGCTCTTTCTTCTTCTCCTGTCTCTTGTCCCACTCAGCTCTTGCCTTGCTTCCAACCGGTGGCGGCATGAAGATATCATCCTCATCTTCGCTTTCTTCTATCCAGGACCAAGGTGTATTAGCCACCTCCATCATGCGAGCTTCACTCTTGAAGGTGAGCTTGTCCCACCTTGCCTTGATCCTGAGAAGCTCTACTCGTACCTGATTTGGGGTCTTCAGTTTCCATCCTCTTAGATAAAGTGACTTACCAAGTGTAACGAGAGCATCATGGTTCGATACCAACGTATCCCAGTCGGCTGGTTTATGGCCTATCTCAACAGTTCTGGCTATGAAGAAAAGCCCAATGGACATATCTACAGGCCAGGGAGACGCGTCGGTCATAGTGGAGAGGAGTGGAGGAAAATGCGAGAGGGAAATGAGAGAGTAAGAGGAGGAAGAGATGAACTGGGTTAAAGGATACATCCCGTTGCCCGGATTTATAGAGGCACCGAACCGAATAGGCGGGAAAAAAGGGCGGGAAGTCGTGGCGGGAAAAAGAGGGCGGGAAGTCGTGGCGGGAACAAAGGGCGGGGATTACTGGCGTGAAAAATTTGCCGGGAGTAACGGCGGAAAAAAATGGCGGGGAGTACCAGCGGGAAAAATCGGCGCGAAGGATTGCCGAGCGGACGATTATTTAGCGAAGATTATGTAGCGGCGGGAGCACTGGGGCGTCGGCTTGTCAAAGGACAACATGTCCTGTCGTCTGTTCAAGGGACGAAACCCTGTGTCGTCCGCGCAACCAACGACGCACACTGTCGTCTGGACAGACAGATAGATTTGAAAATTTCCAGTTTTGCGTATTATTTGTGAAAATGAATAAAAAAAATGTATTATTTAAAAAAAATTAGCTACTACTAGTGCACGTCGCATATATGGTTGGTTCCCTGGCCGTGGAAAATGGCTGGCTTGAGTGGACGGACGGAGCCCGTTTTTGAATTTTGTTTGTAAACTTGGGTAGTCTAGTAATAAGGTTTCAGAAACAATCTGAAATGAAAGTTAAACGTACGCAAAAGCAGACCCCAGCCTGGCCACGCTCACCACCGCACGCACACATACACTAGCAGACCCCGGCCTGGCCACGCTCACGCAGTCCGGCGAGCGAGAGAGAGACCAGGCCCATCATCCCGCTCGTCACCGCATAGTATAATACACTAAGTATCATATTCTTACCCCCTCCGATCCATATTAATTGACTTGGATTTGTTAAAATTTGAATAAATCTAGACACTATTTAGTATATAGGTTTATTCAAAATTTGACAAATCAAAGTCAATTAATATGGTCCGGAGGGAGTAGCATATTTATTTGCTTCTTAGAATCTCAATGTAAAATTGTGTATAAGATTTATTTAAGATTATTTTTCGATAGTCCATGCTAGTTCTAGTTTTCGGACCATGAGTACTTCCTCCGTTTGGGATTATAGTTCACACACAATTAACTAGGTTGTCAATTTAATTAATAAAATATAAATAAAATAACACAAAAATTATACCATTAGAAACTTTAGATGCTATATTTTTTATTGGTATAATTTTTGTGCTATATAACTTATATTTTATTACTTAAATTAACGATCTAAGTATACGCGTAGGATCTATAATCCTAAACAGAGGTAGTATCGTATATTAGTATCATGCCTATGATACCATTTTCAGAATGCATAGTACTATCATGTAATAGTATCATAGTCTTAGTGTATTTATTGGTTTTTAGAATCTCAATTTAAAATTGTGTACAAGATTCATTTTTCTAGTTTTTAGTGCTATGATATCGTATCTACTTATGATACCGTATCTACCACGCATTCTCCATTGTGGACGGTGCAAGATATACTATCGAGCGGTTTTGTTAACGATACATTTTTTAATTATTTCAAGAAGTATTGTATGAATTTAAGAATTTTGATATGTAGCACATTATCGGTTTGGGCCGAGCGGACTGCGCCACTCGACTTGGGCCGGACGGATTAAGCCTCGATCCAGGTGCATGCCAAATGCATGTTGCCATGGGCTCCATGCTGGCCAAGTGCCCAGTCGGTAACACCGCGGCTGTTGGAACCAGAGTAGTAGTGCGACACGCTCCTATCTTTTTTAATCAGCTTTGGCCTGGCGGCTCCTAGGTGGGGTTTTATTGACAACGGCTCAAGTCCCTCGCCTACGAGCTCCGCGAACTCGATGACCCCATCGAAGATCATCAACTCATCAACGTCCTCCTCGCCGGGCTCAGTGAATGTTTCGAGAAGCAAGCCTCCTTCATCCCCATGATGCGGACGCGTCCCTCCTTCGCTGAGGTTCGCTCCATGCTACAATGGGCCGATCGCGCCATCATCAACAAGGAGACTCGCCCTCAAGTTTTTGTGGCCATCCCGCGTTTTCCCACTCCTGCTCCACCAGCACCACCTCCTCTGACCACGATGCAACCACCTCCAGGCTAGCGCCCTATCCCCAACTACCGCGGCAACTTGCCGATCTACCAGCCTCCACGACCTTCAGCGCCATCGGCCCCCGCTCCTCCAAGCGGCGCCACCCTCCGGCTCCTGCGCCTGCAGCAGTGTCGCCCACCTGGCGCCCTCCACATGACCCATGGACCGGCCTTGTGCGGGCCTAGTCTATGCCCTGGGCGGCCCCCTCTCCGATCAGTGCTCCACCCGCCTACTACGACTCCTGGATGCCTGGCATGCACCCTCACACCGGCTCTCCTGGACTACTTGGCATGCGCCCTCCTGTAGGGGGTCGTAGCATGGAAAACAAAAAAAATTCTATCGCATGAACACACACAAGCCAAGATCTACCTACTAGATTGTAGCAACGAGTCGATAGAGTATTAAGCCTCGAAGATCCAAAGCGGTTAACGGGAGCAGATTCTCGTGGATGATGTAGTTGTCCACTTGCCGATCTCAAGATTGCGTAGATGATCCTTCCGACACCGTGTTCCGGCAGCGCTCCCGCAGTCGGTCACACGTACGATACTCGATGAAGACCTTCCTCTCCCTTGTTCCAGCAGGTAGCAGAGGTTGTAGCTCTCTCCTCACGATTCCGGCAGCACGACGGCGTGGTGTCGAAAGTAGAGGGGAGATCCCGCAGGGCTTCGCCTAAGCCGGAGTGAGTATGGTGGAGTAGAAGAGGGCCTCGATGATCTAGGTTTTAGATGCCGAGGGAAGAGGGCAGCCAGAGGCTAGGGTTTAGGCTAGACGGCAGTGGCAGTTTAGAGGGGATCTAGGGCACCGGCGACCTAGGGATTGGGTCTTGGGCGCCTAGGGCAACGGGGTACCTTGGGGTGCGCCCCACCCCTTCTTATATAGGTGGGGCATCCAAGGGTGTTCCCAACCCAGGTGGAAACCCTCCCTAACTCAGAAACCCTCCCTAACTCGGAAACCATGTTGGGATTAGACTTTTTCAAACTACCTTTTTCATTTTCAAATTAGAGTTTGATTTCTCTCTTCCAAGTGTCCAGCCAAGTGATCTCGGACATGATGCAACCATTCCACTTTGTCATGACACATCCATGTACCCTTCCCCTTCCGGTTCGGTGGACCTTCTAGACCCTTCTAGAACATTCCGGTGAAAACATCGAAACCATTCCCAAACTCCGGAATTGGACTTTCCTTATATGAATCATATTCTCCGGACCATTCCGGATCTCCACGTGACATCCCGGATACCATCCGAGACTCCAAACTACATTCACTCTCTTTACTCACATTCCATATCTACTAAACAACATCGAATCCTTAAGTGTGTCTCCCTACGGTTCGTGAATTATGCAAACATGATCGAGACTCTTCTCCGTTCAATAACCAATAGAGGAATCTGGAAATTCATATGACTCCCACATTTTTCTACGATTACTTCGTGATCGAATGAACTATTTACATACGATACCAATTTCCCTTTGTCTCGCGATATTTTACTTATCTGAGGTTTGATCGTCGGTATCTCTGCATACCTAGTTCAACCTCGTTACCGACAAGTACTCTTTTCTTGTTCCTGTGATATGTGATCCCTTGTGAGCCAGTCACATGCTTGCAAGCCAATTGGATGACATTCCACTGAGAGGGCCCAGAGTATATCTATCTGTCATATGGATGGACAAATCCCACTCTTGATCCATGTGCCTCAACACATACTTTCCGAACACTCAATGCCATCTTTATAACCACCCAGTTACGAAGTGGTGTTTGATGTCATCAAAGCATCCATCCGGTGATGGTGATTAACATGATCTCATGGTCGAAGGATTTAGGTTACTATGTATTTGAAAGCTTATAGCAAGTGAACTATTTAAATGACTTGATCTTATGCTACGCTTAACTATAGGAGTATGTCCATCACATCATCATCCTAATGATATGACCTTGTTGTTAATAACATCTCAATGTTCATGATCAGGAAACCATGATCATATATTAACTAACAAGCTAGTTTAACAAGAGGCTTTACTAGAGACTCTTTTATATTTACAAACCACACAAGTATTAATATTTCCGATTAATACAATTATAGCATGGGATGCAAACATTTATCATAAGCATGAAGATATGATAACAACCACTTTATTATTGTCGTGAACTCTTTCTCGACATGTCGATTATTTCATAGATGTGAAACATCCATGTCTATTTTTTTATAGATCCAAACATGAATGTAAGGTCTTACACCTTTCTAGAGGGTCTTTCAAGTTCAAAGCTTGATTTCTCGTGTATGGAACTATCATGGATTCTATGGCTTAAATCCATCTGACGAAGTCAGGGCCCATCATCGCTTCTTTGCATACAGTCAGTTCATCATTTTCAAATAACAACGATCTACTTTCAAATACTAGTATTTGATTGTTTACCCGACCTACTAGGTTCAATAGGAACTTAGACCTTTGAGGCACGTGAGCCATGAGCATTGTTGGTGCCTCCGAAACGCTTTTTGATGCTGCGCAACTCAGCACATATGGATAAGGTTATTTTAACCTTATCAAAGTTATATTGTCCTCCGACTTAACTTTTCACAAAAAATTATTCTCAAGAAACTTGACGTTGTAAGCGACAAACACTTTTGTCTTTGGTGTGATGGAGGAGTACCCAACGATTATCCGAAATAACATACAAAGACATGCTCATCCGACTTTTGGTTGTAAACATCTTAGTTATGCATACCAATGTTTAAGAAAAGACAACTTGGGTTTTATCCTAAACCATAACTTTATATGGTGTCATTCCAACGGATCATGATGGAGCTCTTTTCAGTGAAAAGCGGTAGTCTCTAAAGCTTATAATCTTTAAAATACAATTGCAGTTTTATAAATGACACCTTTGATCTTACCATGTCAAACAAGGTTTTATTACATATCTCGAACACTCCATACTATCCATGGAACAATTCCTAGAATCTTAGGTGTTTTGCTAAACTTTGTAACTTAAAATATCTTCCTTTATGATCCTATCATAAATTCTTTATTTTCTTATTACATTGATTTTGTACTTTATCTTGAAAGTCTTCGAACTTTTCAAATGTTTCACACTTCATCCCCGTTAATTAAATATTCATATATTCACTCAAATTTTCGGAGAAATCATATGAAGTTGAAATCCATCGCTCTCGACTACACATAATGGACTTCATACAACAACATGTACAAGTTCCAATAAGCTAGTCATTCGTTCCCTTTGGCCTATGAACGGAGTTTTAATTATCTCTAGGAAAGTTTCACAAGCGTCATTTGATCGAAATCAAAAGACTCCAAAAATTCCATCCACATGGAGTTTCTTCATGTATTATTTCCAATATAATTTAAATGGCGATGTCACTTCCTAAGTGATCTTTCAATCAATTGTCTTTCGACATTTTTAGCACTGATTTTATGGATGTGATTTATCCAACGAGATTTGTAAATCATCCATATTTTATGGATTATGGCAATTATTTGAACAACCCTTTTATTCTTGTAATACCTGATAAAACAAATCTTGAAGGCAAGCTTTGATATTAACGAGCAACACAACAATCCTTTATTTTTTCTTGATGAACATCATCACATATTCTTTTGCTAGTTACTTAGGCCATTGTATTTTTTTAAACCTCATGACAATAGGGAAAAAATCCTACTACCTCATTTTCTTCATTTACATATAAGGAAGGGGGATTACATCAAGATCATACAAAAAACGGGTGCCAAGGAGGCATCCAAAGGCAAAAGAGAGAAAAATAAAGCAGAAAGATTACAAAGAGGCTATAAAACTATGTATGGATGGATGCAAATCCTCCCTGGTCCTATGCACCAGAAGACCAAAATCTTCAATAAACTTGACTTTCCAAGACTGAATTGTGGGGGTAATAGTCTTAAAGTAGAGATTATTCATCTCTTTCCAAATATTTCAGGCCCCCAACATGAATTTTTCCATGAACATGTTACTATTTCTATTCTCTTTAGCCTCAGAGATTATGTCCAACCTGTTTCCTTGGTTATGCCAGTACATCCCCAGCTTATTCCAACATTCCTTACTGAAAGGGCAGTGAAAGAACATGTGCTCAACTGTTTCTTCAGGAGGGTCTCTGCACGGGATGCACCTATATCCTGACTGTAGGAACATATTTTTTCTTTTCAACGAATTCATGGTATTCAATCTATCTGGAAAAGTAGCCAGCAGAAGAATTTTACTTTTAGAGTACATTTGGATTTCCAAATCCAATTAAAAGCACCATGTGGCTTAATATTCCTGAAATAAAACTCATAGTATTTCTTGGAAGAATAAGCATCAGAGCCCCAAACATAAGTCCATAGATCCTGAGGCATATTGATACGTTGGAAACGTATCTATAATTTTTGATGCTCCATGCTTGTTTAGTATCTACTTTGCTTTACTTGTCCACACTTTGAGGTGCTTTTTACATGTTTTCTGGTACTAAACTATTAACAAGTTGCAACAGTGTCAGATGCATGTTTTCTGTTGTTTTTGGTTTCTAAAAAGTTAGTAAAGAAATATTCTTGGAATTGGACGGGACAAAGGACAAAGTCGATTACTTTTCATGGGGAACAAGAAGTCTAGAGGAGAGCTGGAGGGACCAGCCAGGGGGGCCAGACCCACCCCAGGCATGGGTGGGCCCAGCCTCGCGCCTGTCTAGGGTTTGCCACCCCTGGCCGCCTCCTCGGTCTCCTCCTTCGCCTATAAGAAGCCCCCGATGCAGAAACCCTGAGTACCCGATCAGAAATCCACGAAACAGTCTGTAGCCGCCGCCACCATCGTCCCTAGATTAGGGGGGATCTGAAGTTCTTCCCGGCACCCTGCCGGAGGGGAGATCTGAAGGGAATATGCCCTGAGAGGCAATAATAAAATGTTTATTATGTGTATTCCAAGTATATGATAGATGTTTATTTTGCATGCTATAATTGTATTAATACGAAAACGTTAATACACGTGTGTTTAATAAACAAACAGGAAGTTCCTAGTTATGCCTCTCTCATAAACTAGTTCGTTGATTAACAAGATGATCACAGTTTCCTGATCATAGACATTGGATGTTGTTAATAACGAGATCACAACATTAGTGTAATGGTGTGATGAACATTCATCCGAAGTATAGCATTACGATCAAAGTCATTGAGTTTATATTGCTATAAACAAACTACGAAGTAATCAATCCTTAGACCATGAGATCATGCCAATCACTAACACCGGAAGAGTTTCTTGTTGACATCAAACGTCACTCTGTAACTAGGTGATTATAAAGATGGCTTCAAAGATACAAAAGTGTTATGTTGAGAATCATGGATCAAGAGTGGAATTTGTTCATCCCGATGATGGATATATATGCTATGGGCCCTCTCGGTGATATCACATTGGTTAGCTTGCAAGCAAGTGATTTGATCACTAGAATGTTATATCACGGGAACGAGAAAAGAGTGCATGTCAGTAACGAGATCAAACTAGGTATGGAGATACCTATGATCGAATCTCGGACATGTAATATATCGTGAAACAAAGGGATTAAGATACAAGCGTAAAAGGTTCCGACGATCACAGGAAAAGTCATCGTTGAATGTGTGGGAGTCAGTATGGATCTCCAGGTCCCGCTACTGATTATTGATCGGAGAAGGGTCTCGGTCATGTCCGCATTATTCACGAGCCGTAGGGTGACACACTTAAGGGACACTGGCATCCAGTTGGAGCAAATGTTTCATGCCGAAAGAATAAACAAGCGCAGGAATTTATTTCACTAGATACCGAAATATGTTTTCGGGTAAAATTTCATAAAGAGGTTATGCATGTGAAATGGAATTCTAGCAAGGGGTTATTTGTGAATGTTTGTCATTAAAGTAATTGACAAAATTCTGAATAAAATAAAAGAGTTTTATTTAACGAGAGTTTGCACTAAATTTGGTGGAAATTTAATGGCAAGTTTGAGTGGGATTTTGAGTGGAGGCATATGAATGGATTTTTGTGAGTGGAGTGTCCACCCACATGAAGAGTGGAGGGAAAGCGGGCAGCCCCCATGCGCCGGCCACCCCCTTGGGGTTCCCCCTCCTCCTATAAAAGGAGATCCTCCTCTCACTTGTCTCTTACACCTCCTCGTGAAGGATCTCTCTTCCCCTCTAGAATTTATCCCCCATGGTCTCGGACTAGCGAGATACATGTTCCCGGTGGCTATTCGGCAAGAAAGGGTTGTGCTTCCGCTGCATCGCTGGAGCGAGGAGGCGGAGGTTGCCCGGTGTCTTGTACGTGTGCACGGATGCGCTGCTTTTGGCGCTAGGACTTCCTCTCGATCTTGAGATCGGCAAGAGATCGTCTACATCAACCACGAGTTGAACTCGTTAAGCTTTGTCGGTCTTCAAGGGTATGTTCTCTATGGATATACATCCGCCCGTTGTTTGTAACTAGTAGATAGATCTTGGTACATAGTTACCATCGTAGGAAAATTTTTGTTTTCTATGCTGCGAACCCTACAAGATCATCCCGGAGGCCTTCTCTCCGGTATGATGCGTGAGTAGTTTCACCTTGGACTATGGGTCCATGTAGTAGCTAGATGGTTGTATCTCCTCCTTTGTGTTTTCATGTATAGATCTTGTGAGCTCCGTTCATGATCAAGATCTAATCTATTTGTAATCATGCATGTTGTGTTTGCGGGAATCCAATGGATATTGAGATTATTATGTGGGTTTGATTAATGGTTTTGTCTTTATGATTCTATCATGTTTGTGTTGTTTGTGATCTTGCATGCTCTCCGTTGTTAGCAGCTATCTTGGCCAAGTAGTTGCTAGTGACTCCAAGAGGGGGTATTTATGCTCGATAGTGGGTTCATGCCTCTAGTTTCCAAGGGAAGTGACAGAAATCTCTTCGGTTGTAGATGTGTTGTTGCTACTAGGGATAAAACAACGATCTCTTGTTCATGGAACATGTGGACTGTTTACCTTACACACTTTGCTTAAAATAGTTGTCTGTTGCTTGCAACTTAATACTGGAGGGGGTTCATATGATAACCTGAAGGTGGACTTCTAGTCATAGATGTAGTTGGATGGCGGTCTATGTATATTGTTGTATTGCCCAATCAACTTCATAGGATCTTTCTGACTAGTAATTGCATTGTTATGCCTTGCTCAGTTCCTGCCAATTGCCCTGCTGTAATTTGTTTACCCTTCATGCCATGTTGTTTATCTAAGGAGAGCACCTCTAATGAACTATGGACCCCGGTCCAATCTTTACCATTGATACATTTTCCACTATTACTTGTTTACTTCCTGCAAACCACCATTACCTTCCACACCATACGTTTAATCCTTTGTTATAGCAAACCGGTGAGCTTGACAACCTCACTGATTCGTTGGAACAAAGTCTTGAGTTGTGTTGTGCAGGTCTTCGTGTTGCTTGCAACACCTGTGTGACGTTTTCTTCCTCCTTCTGGTTCGATAACCTCGGTCTCAACTAAGGAAAAACTTGCTGTTGTGCTCTTCACACCCTGTGCTTGGGGTTACCAACAAAGTGCTACGTCGAGCTGTTGGAGATATGCCCAAGAGGCAATAATAAAGTGGTTATTATCATATCTTCATACTTATGATAAATGTTTACATACCATGCTATAATTGTATTAACAGGAAACATTAATACTTGTGTGATTTGTAAACATAAAAGAGTCCCTAGTAAAGCCTCTTGTTAAACTAGCTTGTTGGTTAATATATGATCATGGTTTCCTGATCATGAACATAGAGATGTTATTAACAACAGGTTCATATCATTAGGAGAATGATGTGATGGACATACTCCTATAGTTAAGCGTAGCATAAAGATCAAGTCATTTAATATAGTTCATTTGCTATAAGCTTTCTGATACATAGTAACATAATTCCTTCGACCATGAGATCATGTTTATCACCATCACCTAAGGATGCTTTGATGACATCAAACACCACACCGTAATCGGGTGGCTATAAAGATGGCATTGAGTGTTCGGAAAGTATGGGTTGAGACACATGGATCAAGAGGGATTTGTCCATCCATATGACGGATAGATATACTCAGGCCCTCTCGGTGGAATGTCATCCAATTAGCTTGCAAGCATGTGACCGCTCACAAGGGATCACATACCACGAACGAGAAAAGAGTACTTATCGAACGAGGTTGAACTAGGTATGCAGAGATACCGACGATCAAAACCTCGATAAGTAAACTATCGTGAGACAAAGGGAAATTGGTATCGTATGTAAGTGGTTCATTCGATCGCAAAGTAATCGTGAGAAATATGGGAGCCATATGAATTTCCAGATTCCTCTATTGGTTATTGATCGGAGAAGTGTCTCGATCATGTCCGCATAATTCACGAACCGTAGGGAGACACACTTAAGGATTCGATGTTGTTGAGTAGTTATGGAATGATGAGTAAGAGACCAAATGTTGTTCGGAGTCTCGGATAGGGATCCGGGATATCACGAGGAGATCCGGAATGGTCCGGAGAATAAGATTCATATAAGGAAAGTCCTGTTTCGGGGTTGAAGAATGGTTCCGGTGTTTTCATCGGGAATGTTCTAGAAAGTTCCGGAATGTCCGGCACTCCGGAGGGGAAGGGTACATGAATGTGTCATACCAAGTTGGAATGATTGCATAATGTACTAAGTGTCATCGCTGAACAAAATAAAGGGTTTAATCAAATCCTAGTTTGAAAAGTCAAACGCCAATTTGAAAAGTCAAACGGCTATTTTGGAAAGTGGAGGGGAAGTGGAAACGAGTTGAGGAGTCCTCCACCGCCAGCCCCACTTGGGATCCGAGTTGGGAGGATTCCTCCCTTGGCCGGCTCCTCCCTCCTATAAGAGGAGGGGCAGGGCTCCCCTCCTAGCACACAAGATTGCCCCCTCTAAACCTAACCCTAGCCGCCGCCCACCATAGCCGCCGCCTAGGGTTTCTCCCCTAGCCGCCGACTTGGGCACCTCCAAGCCCTAGCCGTCGGCCCTAGCACCCCCTCCTTGGTGTGTGTAAACCCTAGAACACCGAGGGATCTCTCATAGTCCACCATACTTGCTCCGGCTTAAGGCGAAGCCCTGCGAGATCTCCCCTCTACTTCCGGTACCACGCCGTCGTGCTGCCGGAATCGCGAGGAGAGTGCTACAACCTCACTTGCTTTTGGAACAAGGGAGAGGAAGGTCTTCATCGAGTACCGAATGTGTGACCGATCATGAGCGCCGTTTAACGCAGCGGAAGGATCGCTACGATCTTGAGATCGGCAAGTGTACGACTATATCACCCACGAGAATCTGCTCTCGTTAACCGCTTTGGAATCTTCGAGGGTGAGTTCCTCTATCGACTCGTTGCTACAATCTAGTAGATAGATCTTGGCTTGTTTGTGTGCATGCGATAGAAATTTTTTTTTTCCATGCTACGAACCCCTTCAGTGGTATCAGAGCCGTGTCTATATGTAGATCTGTTGCACGAGTAGAACACAATGGTCATTGTGGGCATTGATGCTTTTGTTGTCGATTGCTTCTTGTGTACTTTGCATCTTGCGGGATGGTGGGATGAAGCGGCCCGGGCTAACCTTACATGACATCGTTCATGAGACTTGCTCCACGCTTGACATGCAACTTGTATTGCATAAGTGGCTTTGCGGGTGCCTGTTTCTCCAAACATAGTTAAGATTCAATTTACAATGGGTGATTGACAATACTAGTATCAATGTTGTGGTTCTTGTTCGTAAGTTAGAACGACACTTATGGAAAGCCCCAAACCACGTAAAACATGCAAAGAAAATTAGAGGCGTCTAACTTTGTTTTGCAGGTGTGTGTTGTGATGTGATATGGCCATGATTGTGATTATATATGATGTATGCAATGTTCCTTATTGTAAGTTGGCAACCGGCAGGAGCCATATGGCTGTCTTTAAATTCAGTTAAGACCTGTGTGTCTATTCAAAGTAGTTGTAATAGTTGATGCTGGTGGAAGACAACCATGAAGCGGCGCCATTGACCTTGACGCCACACCGGTGATGATGGAGATCATGTTTGTGCTTGAAGATGGAGATCGAAAGCACAAGAAGAAAGGCCATATCATATCACATATTATGAATTGCATGTGATGTTAATCCTTTTATGCATCTTGTATTGCTTAGTTCACGAAGGTAGCATTATAAGATGATCCCTCAAGCACACAATTTCAAGTTTTAAAGTGTTCATCCTTAGTAAGCACCGTTGCTAAAGCTCGTTGTTTCAAGCACCACGTGATGATCGGGTGTGTTAGATTCTGAGTGTATACAACATGAGCAAGCCAGATTTGCTCATGGAAGCTAAGGTTTGATCTTGACGAGCCTAGCATGTATGGACATGGTCTCGAACACGGATCACCGAAAGGTAAAGCATGAGTCATATAGTAGATATGATGAACATGATGATTGTTCGCCATTGAAGCTACATCAACTCTCGTGATGATCGGTTTTGATGTGGTGGATTTGGTTCGGTGATCACTAAAACAATGTGAGGGATATTGTTTTGAGTGGGAGTTCAACGGAAATATGATTAAAAGTTGAACACTATTTATCATAAATTAAATCAAAGTGAATTTGCATAATTGTTGTAGTCATTGGCATCCGCTTTACCACCTTGCGCTTAGTTTTAATTGAGATGATAGAACTATAGAATTCTGGTTAGTTACTTTAACTGGTATCGTATTGTTTTGAAGTGTTAATCTAAAGTTTAAAAGTCCTATTGCAAACTTTCAAGAAGTTCGGTTACTCCATGAAGTTTAATAATTGGTATTAAAACAAGAGTGACAATTCCAAGAGTTAGTGTATGAGTATCATGTTTGTCTCCATGATTCTTGATATTCAAAGGATTGTCTTAATATCAAGGTTATCTAGGATCTGAAAGAGTTGTTTCAGAAACCATGATGTGTGGAAGATATTGTGATATCTGAAATGAAGTTTTGGTTACAACATGATAGAGTATAATATGGCAAAAGTCATGTTCTCATATTTGATGAGAATTTGCAAAAGGTTGGAGACACTAGTTTTCCTAATCCACCAAAAGGTTTTGGAGAACAACATTATACTCGCGATTCATCTTTATAAGCTAAAAGTAGCTTAATCATGAATAATTCCATGATAAGGGTGGATATTTGATGTAGGTAAAATATTTACCACACCAAGAGATTACTAAAGAATGGAATTTGAAAGCATACCAAACATTTGATGATGGTGATCTACTTCAAAGTGAAAGTCCAAAGACATTGGTATTTAATTATACACGCTTTGGACTATGTGTCATATATATGACTCCACTATTGATGTTGATAGATTCTTTCAATAGAGAATACTGAAAGAGAATCTCATAAATATATGGCAGAAAAGAAAAGACTAGAATTGTTCAGTTTAAGTATATAGATGATATACATGTTATGGCTATATTCTTTGCTTATTAAACAATGTGGTTCTTAAGTATTTGATACTGAATTTGTTGGTGTGAATCGTCATACGAAACAACACAATTCATGAACTACAATGTACTAAGTAACTAGCAAAAGAATATGTGATGATGTTCATCGAGAAAAAATAAAGGGTTATTGTGTTGCTCATTAAACGTCAAAGCTTGCCTTCAAGATTTGTTTTATCAGGTATTATGAGAACAAAAGGGTTGTTCAAATAATTGCCGTAATCCATAAAAGATGGATGATTCACAAATCTCGTTGGAGAAATCACATCCATAAAACTAGTGCTAAAAATGTCGAAAGACAAATTGATTGAAAGATCACTTAGGAAGTGACATCGCCGTTTAAATTATATTGGAAAGAAAACATGAAGAAACTCCATGTGGATGGAATTTTGGAGTCTTTTGATTTTTGATCAAATGACGCTTGTGAAACTTTCCTAGAGATAATTAAAACTTCGTTCATAGGCCAAAAGGGAACGAATGACTAGCTTATTGGAACTTGTACATATTGTTGTATGAAGTCCATTATGTATAGTCAAGAGCGATGGATTTCAACTTCATATGCTTTCTCCGAAAATTTGAGTGAATATATGAATATTTACTTAATAAGGATGAAGTATGAAACGTTTGAAAAGTTCAAAGACTTTCAAGATGAAGTGCAAAATCATTATAACAAGAATATAAATAGTTTATGATAAGATCATAAAGGAAGATATTTGAGTTACAAGTTTAGCATAATACCTAAGATTTAAGGAATCGTTCCGTGGATTTGCATTTCCCGAAACACCATAAAAGTATGGAGCGTTCGAGATATGTAATTAAACCTTGTTTGACATGGTAAGATCGAAGGTGTAATTCATAAAAACTTCCATTATATTTTAAAGATTAAAAACTTTAGAGATTACCGTTTTTCCACTGAAAAGAGCTTCATCATAATCCGTTGAAATGACACCATATAAAGTTATGGTTTGGGATAAAACCCAAGTAGTCCTTTCTTAAACATTGGTATGCTATGCATAAGAAAGATGTTTGCAACCAAAGTCGGATGAACCTGTCTTTGTATTACTGTTAAGTATTCCTCCATAACACCGGAGACAAAAGTGTTTGTCACTTAGAACGTCAAGTTTCTTTGAGAAGAAATTTTCGTGAAAAGATAAGTGGGAGGACAATAGAACTTTGATAAGGTTAAAAGAACCTTAGCTATATGTGCAAAGTTGCGCAGCGCCGAAAAGTGTTCCGGAGGCAGCAACAATGCTCATGGCTCACGTGCCTCAAAGGTTGTGGTTACGAAGGTCAAAGTTTCTATTGAACCAAGTAGGTCGAGTAAACAATCAAACACCAAGATTTGAGGGTTGAATCATTATTTGAGAATAATGAACATACTACATGCAAAGAAGCGATGATGGGCCCTGACTCCGTCTAATGGCTTGAAGCCATAAAATCCGTGATAGTTCCATATACGAGAGATCAAGTTTTGAACTTGAAAGACCCTCTGGAAAGGTACAAGACCTTACAGTCATATTTGGATCTATAAAGAAATAGACATGGATGTTTCGCATCTATGAAATGGTCGACATGTTGGGAAAGAGTTCACAACAATGTTCAAAGGTTGACTATGACAAGATTTGATCTTTCATAGCGATATTTAGTCTAGACGGATTAATGTAGCAACCACGACATATAATTTTGTTATGTGTTGGATAAACAAAACAAGTTCTTCTAATAGAAGGGTTACCTAGGACGTGTGCATGACACGGTCCAAAGGTTTTTGTTAATACAAAGGATGCTAAATGCATATGCAAACTTCAATGGTTGAAGTAAGTATTGCGGAGTTGGAATCTTCACTATGATGAAACTGTTAAAGGAGTTTAAATTCGTCGGAGACGATGAAGATGCTTGCATTTGCAAGAAATTAAGTGGGAGCGCTAAGACATGTTTCTAATACATTATGTGGAAGACATATTGTTGATTGGAAATGGTGTATCTTTTATTAACACATATTAAGAATTTCATCCCGATGAAAGACTTAGGCAAAACCCAAATATTTGGCATCAATAGACGCTAATATGGTTGTGCCGAAAGTACATAGATGATATATTGAATGAGTTCAATATAGAAACTACAAGAAAGGTTCTTGTCGCACAGAAAGGATTGAATGAGTTCAATATTGATGATATATTCAAGTGTATTGACATTTGGTAAGTGAAACAAAGATTCAAGTATAGATTGATACTTGATGTATAAAATCACAAAGAGTATTTTATCAATCATACTGTGATGTGTACAAATCCAGATATGTCCTATGCTCTAAATGTTATGAGCATATACCAGAATGATTCATAAGATGATTATTGGACAATAGTAAAGATATTCTTATGATCTTGTAAAAGAAATAAGAATATATTATTTTGTAGAAGTGGCAAATAGATGGTTAGTTCATTGTAAAAGTATTACATTGATACTAGTTTTTCCACAAAGTACAAATTAAGTTTATCTCAATCTAAACTAAGGGTGGCACAATAAAATGGAAAGTAAGTTCCATAATGGATTTGGATGAGTTCCAAAGTTAAGACATTGTGACAGATACTATAACATAAGGCTAAGTATATGACTGCTATAATAGCAGCTAAAGAGGGCATTTGTGTCATGTAGTTTGTTATCAAACTAGGTGTAGTTCACAGCGGGATAATACTATGAAGATATATTGTACGACAATATTATCAACATGTTTTAAACCCAAAGAACTAAAGGTCTCACCAAAGGACCAAAATTATACAAAGCCATCTCATTAGAGAATGAGTGATGCGTAGAGACGCAAAGACATGCAATTACACACGGACCTGGAAGTGTCAGATCCAGAGATCAGTTGACCACTAGCAATCGTGTACATACAACACCGGAAAGCCATATGTGTTGAATACACAAAGGTTTGAAACTAGATTGTTGACTCTAGTGCAAGTGGGAGACTGTTGGAGATATGCCCAAGAGGCAATAATAAAGTGGTTATTATCATATCTTCATACTTATGATAAATGTTTACATACCATGTTATAATTGTATTAACAGGAAACATTAATACTTGTGTGATTTGTAATTTGTAAACATAAAAGAGTCCCTAGTAAAGCCTCTTGTTAAACTAGCTTGTTGGTTAATATATGATCATGGTTTCCTGATCATGAACATAGAGATGTTATTAACAACAGGTTCATATCATTAGGAGAATGATGTGATGGACATACTCCTATAGTTAAGCGTAGCATAAAGATCAAGTCATTTAATATAGTTCATTTGCTATAAGCTTTCTGATACATAGTAACCTAATTCCTTCGACCATGAGATCATGTTTATCACCATCACCGGAAGGATGCTTTGATGACATCAAACACCACACCGTAACTGGGTGGCTATAAAGATGGCATTGAGTGTTCGGAAAGTATGGGTTGAGACACATGGATCAAGAGTGGGATTTGTCCATCCATATGACGGATAGATATACTGGGCCCTCTCGGAATGTCATCCAATTAGCTTGCAAGCATGTGACTGGCTCACAAGGGATCACATACCACGGAACGAGAAAAGAGTACTTATCGGTAACGAGGTTGAACTAGGTATGCAGAGATACCGATCAAAACCCTCGGATAAGTAAACTATCGTGAGACAAAGGGAAATTGGTATCGTATGTAAGTGGTTCATTCGATCGCAAAGTAATCGTAGAAATATGTGGGAGCCATATGAATTTCCAGATTCCTCTATTGGTTATTGATCGGAGAAGTGTCTCGATCATGTCCGCATAATTCACGAACCGTAGGGAGACACACTTAAGGATTCGATGTTGTTGAGTAGTTATGGAATGATGAGTAAGAGACCGAATGTTGTTCGGAGTCTCGGATAGGGATCCGGGATATCACGAGGAGATCCGGAATGGTCCAGAGAATAAGATTCATATAAGGAAAGTCCTGTTTCAGGGTTGAAGAATGGTTCCAGTGTTTTCATCGGGAATGTTCTAGAAAGTTCCGGAATGTCCGGCACTCTGGAGGGGAAGGGTACATGAATGTGTCATAACAAGTTGGAATGATTGCATAATGTACTAAGTGTCATCGCTGAACAAAATAAAGGGTTTAATCAAATCCTAGTTTTAAAAGTCAAACGCCAATTTGAAAAGTCAAACGGCTATTTTGGAAAGTGGAGGGGAAGTGGAAACCGAGTTGGGGAGGAGTCCCTCCTCCACCGCCGGCCCACTTGGGATCTGAGTTGGGGAGGGATTCCCCTCCCCTTGGCCGGCGCCTCCCTCCTATAAGAGGAGGGTCAGGGCTCCCCTCCTAGCACACAAGATTGCCCCCTCTAAACCTAACCCTAGCCGCCGCCCACCATAGCCGCCGCCTAGGGTTTCTCCCCTAGACGCCGACTTGGGAACCTCCAAGCCCTAGCCGCCGGCCCTAGCACCCCCTCCTTGGTGTGTCTAAACCCTATAACACCGAGGGATCTCTCATAGTCCACCATACTCGCTCCGGCTTAAGGCGAAGCCCTGCGAGATCTCCCCTCTACTTTCGGTACCACGTCGTCGTGCTGCCGGAATCGCGAGGAGAGTGCTACAACCTCCGCTGCCTGCTGGAACAAGGGAGAGGAAGGTCTTCATCGAGTACCGAACGTGTGACCGATCATGGGAGCGCCGTTTAACGCAGCGCCGGAAGGATCGTCTACGCGATCTTGAGATCGGCAAGTGTACGACTACATCACCCATGAGAATTTGCTCTCGTTAATCGCTTTGGAATCTTCGAGGGTGAGTTCCTCTATCGACTCGTTGCTACAATCTAGTATATAGATCTTGGCTTGTTTGTGTGCATGCGATAGAAATTTTTTGTTTTCCATGCTACGAACCCCTTCACGAGCACCATCACATATCTCCAAAATCAGTGTATCTTATATCCTGTTGAAGCTGCTTAACTTTTTCAAATGGTTCAGTGGATATAGGAAGAATAAAGTTGGCAGAGAGACTAGTGGCCAATAAAAATGACTTAACGGATACATCTTCATTTAAAGCATAGGAGTAAGCTCTAGGAAATTTGTTAGCTGCAATTGCTCCCAACCAGTCATCCTTCCAGAATAAGACGGCCTCACAAGTACCAACCTGACAAGATGTAATACCTCTGAAGATTGGCATAAGTTTAGTAATATCCTTCCACCAGAAATAACCACAAGGAGCAACCGCATGTGGAACCTTTTCATGATAATAAGATCTCCATAGAAGTGTCACCAAGGAGTGTCAATCTTATTATAAAATTTGTGTAAATTCTTCAGGAGAAGGGCTTGATTCTGTATTTTTAAATTGAGATACCAGTACCTCCTTTATTTTTTGGCCTACATACCTTATCCCATGCCACTAAAGAATGACACTTTTCACCATCCTTATTTTTTTATTCCATAGACACTGTCTCCTAATTTTCTCCACATGCTCAGTAATTTTTGAATGAATATTCAGAGAGCACATTGGAAACATGGCAATCAAGGTAAGCAATGAGTTAATGACAGTTACTCTACCATTGTAGGCCATCATCATGAATGAAGCAGACATTTTCCTCTCTATCATGTCCACTAAGGGCATAATATGAATGACTGAGGGCTTAGTAGTCCCCAGATAAGTAAAGGGCATCTAATCAATGTTAAAGCCAAAAGAAGCAGCATAGTTTTGGGCTTGCTCAATAGAAATGTTGATAGGAATCATGGAGGATTTGTGGAAATTGATATGTAGACCAGTGGAGATTGCATACTGCCTTAGAATTTCCTTCATCACATTAATTTGAATATGGCAAGCAGGCATTATAATTAATGTGTCATTAACATATTAAATAACAGGATAGTCCACACCATAGTCAAGGGAGAAAGGTGCCAGGAGAATATGATCTCTAAAAAGCTTTATTAATTGCAGATTGAAGGAGGTCAGCTGCAAGTAAAAAAATCAGGGGAGAAAATGGATCGCCTTGTCTGACTCCTCTCTTGCAAAAAAAATTGTCTGCCTGGAACACCATTTAACAGAACAGAAGATTTACTAGATGCAAAAATGATGGAAATCCACTGTAACCACTTCTTGTCAAAATCCATTTGTTTCATGATTTTTAGCATAGCACCATGGTCAATATTCCGTGCTTTATGTTGGTGGTGGTTAGCTCGTGTGGGGAGACAATACGTGCAAGAGGATGTTGGTAATCTTGTTTCCCGCTTAAGTTTACTAAGGTTCATTTTGTTGACTTGAAAGACTTGTGTGAGTGATAGAAGTAGTATGTAACGTATTATATTCTAACTGTATATGTATTTGTACAGGGGTAGGTTAGATCTCTCCCCGATTGTAATCCTTTGAAACTCTGTCATATATATATATATATATATATATATATATATATATATATATATATATATATATATATATATATATATATATATATATCAGCAAGTCCCACGCTTGAGGCGAGGTGAATTTCCCCAAAACTGTTTTTCTGTTGTCGTACATGGTATCAGCCAATATCCGATCCTAAACTCTAGATCGCGATGGGCTCGTCCTCTGCTTCCGCAAACTCGGCGCTTTCCGCCCTTCTTCCCACGTCAGCCATGTCGCTCTCCGCCGGCGCCTCCTCCTCGAGTTTCCCGGTGCCCATCCACTTCGGAAACAAGATCACCCTGAAGCTGAGCGTCGCCAACCATCTGAAGGGAATATGCCCTTAGAGGCAATAATAAAGTGTTTGTTATGTGTATTCCAAGTATATGATAGATGTTTATTTTGCATGATATAATTGTATTAATACGGAAACATTAATACATGTGTGTTTAATAAACAAACAGAAAGTTCCTAGTTATGCCTCTCTCATAAACTAGCTCGTTGATTAACAAGATGATAAAGGTTTCCTGATCATGGACATTGGATGTTGTTAATAACGGGATCACAACATTAGTGTAATGGTGTGATGAACATTCATCCGAAGTATAGCATTACGATCAAAGTCATTGAGTTTATATTGCTATAACAACTTACGAAGTGATCCTAATCCTTAGACCATGAGATCATGTCAATCACTAACAGGAAGAGTTTCTTGATAACATCAAACGTCACACCGTAACGGTGATTATAAAGATGGATTCAGAACTAATAAAGTGTTATGTTGAGGCTCATGGATCGAGTGGAATTTGTTCATCTCGATGACGGATAGATATACTCTGGGCCCTCTCGGTGATATCACATTGATTAGCTTGCAAGCAAGTGATTTGATCACTAGAATGTTATAACACGAGGCGAAAAGAGTGCATGTCGGTAGAGATTAAACTAGGTATGGAGATACCGATGATCGAATCTCGGACATGTAATATATCGTGAAACAAAGGGATTAAGATACTAGCGTAAAGGTTCCGACGATCACAAGAAAGTCATCGTTGAATGTGTGGGAGTCGATGGGTCTCGGATCCCGCTTCTGATTATTGATCCGAGAGGAGTCTCGATCATGTCCGCATTATTCACGAACCGTAGGGTGACACACTTAAGAGACACCGACATCCAATTGGAGCAAATGTTTCATGCCGAAAGAATGAACAAGCGCAGGAATTTATTTCACTAGATACCGAAACAGGTTTTCGGGTGAAATTGCATAAAGTGGTTATGCATGTGAAATATAATTCTAGCAAGGGGTTATTTGTGAATGTTTGTCATTAAAGTAATTGACAAAATTCTGAATAAAATAAAAGAGTTTTATTTAATGAGAGTTTGCATTAAATTTGGTGGAAATTTAATGGGAATTTGAGTGGACTTTTGAGTGGAGGGATTTTAAAGGGCATTTTGTGAGTGGAGTGTCCACCCACATGAATGAAGGAGGAGGGGCAGCCCCATGGCGGTGGCCACCCCTTGGGTGCCCCTCCTCCTATAAAGGAGCCCTCCTCCCTTGTCTCACACACCTCCTCGTGAAGGATCTCTCCCCTCTAGAATTTATCCCCATGGTCTCGGACTAGCGAGATACATGTTCCAGTGGCTATTCGGCAAGAAAGAGTTGTGCTTCCGCTGCATCTCTGGGCGAGGAGGAGGCGAGGTTGCTCGGTGCCTCGAGCGTGTGCGAAACGGATCGCTGCTGATTTCGGCGCTAGGACTTCCTCTCGATCTTGAGATCGGCAAGAGATCGTCTACATCAACCACGAGTTGAACTCGTTAAGCTTTGTCGGTCTTCAAGGGTATGTTCTCTCTGGATATACATCCGCCCGTTGTTTGTATCTAGTAGATAGATCTTGGTATATAGTTCACATTGTAGGAAAATTTTTGTTTTCTATCTTGCGAACCCTACGGTGGTATCGAGCCGGATCTATGCGTAGATACTTTACGGGTAGTACACATATGATTATGTGGCGATGATGATCATGTTGTTGCTCCTTTGTTGTAATTTTGGATATTGGTGGCATAGTGGGATGAAGCGGCCCGGACAAACTTTACATGTCCTCGCATGAGACCTGTTCCACGCTTGACATGCAACTAGTTTGCATAAGTGGCTAGCGGGTGTCTCTCTCCTACTATAGTCAATATCTATTTTAAGCGAGTTGTCAACAATTTGATTATCCTCGTTGTGGTTCATGTTCGTAGGTAAGAACGGTTCTATCTCGAAAGCCCTAAGCCACGTAAAACTTGCAATGGATAAATTAGGCGTCTAGTTTAGATTGTTCTTTGCGCTAGTGTTATGATATGGTAGTGTTGTAAGTAGAAGTATGAGATGATACTCTTACAAAACACATAGCGTGTAAAATCCATAGACCTTGGATTTACACATATAGGTATGATAGTGATCATACCACGATGCACATGATAGAGATCATCTGCGGGAACCATATAATTTCACTAATAAACATATGATGTTTGATAGCATCTTATATTGCTTGTTTAGCGCTTTGTTAGCATAATAAGATGATCCCTCATTTAAATATCAAGATAAGAATGTGTTCTTCCTTTAGTATGCACCGATTATGTTTTCGCTCCAAGACATCACGTGATGATCGGGTGTTCTTGGATCCACGACCATATTTGGTGTAAAAGCGATTACACGCGAATACTAAGGTTCTAACTTGGCGAGCCTAGCATGTACAGACATGGCCTTGGAACACGGACCAAAAGGTTAAGCATGAGTCATATAGTTGATATGATGCCCATTTGATGCTCGTCTTTGAAGCTATACCGACTCACGAGATTATCGGACTTGGTGTAGTGGATTTGGTTCATGTAATCACCAAAAAGGCACGAGGGATGTCGTTTTTGAGTGGGAGTTCATTCGATTAGTTGAACTCGGTCTATCATACACTTAGTCTAAACTTTACAAATTCTGTTGTAGATGGCACCACCTGGTTTTAATTTCAATGTGTTCATGGAGAAAGAGAAACTAGCAACAAACGGTAGCAACTTTACCGAATGGGCCATTAATTTGAGGATTCTCCTCTCTGCTGCACAAAAGCAATATGTGCTAGAAGCGACGTTAGGCCCCCCACCTTTTGATGATGCCCCTGGCGAGGAGAATAATGTCTATCAGACTCGTCAGGAGGACCACAACTTAGTTCATTGCGGCATATTGTATGGGCTAGAGCCGGAACTTCGAAAGCGTTTCGAAAACGGCAATGCATTTGATACAATGGGTGAGTTGAAAATGATTTTCGACACACATGCTGCTGTAGAGAGCTACAACGCTTCAGAAAAGTTCTTTAGCTGCATGATGGAAGAGCACAACTCCGTTAGTGAGCATGTACTCAAGATGTCGGGTTACACCGATAAGCTTGTGTCCTTGGGAATATCGATTCCCATTGACTTAGGCATCCATCGTGTTCTGCAGTCTCTGCCACCTAGCTATAAGAGCTTCGTGATGAACTATAATATGCAAGGCATGAAGAAGTCTCTCCCGATCTTACATCAATGCTTAAAAGCTGAAGTGGAGATCAAAAGGAACATCAAGTGTTGATGATCAATAGGAACACTGGTTTCAAGAAAGACAAGAAGGAAAGCGGAAGGGAAGTAAGGCGGCAAGCTTCTGCGCTGAAAAAAACCCGAGTTGGACCTAAGTCGATTCGAAAAGTGCTACTATTGTAAGGGGTAGCCATGGCGCAAGCGCCCCAAGTATCTGGCGACAAGAAGGCGGCAAGGCAAACAAAGGTATATATGATATACATGTTATTGATGTGTACTTGACTAGTGATCGCAGCACACCGGTATTTGATACGGTTCGGTTGCTAATATTTGTAACTCGAATCGGGGCTGCGGAACAAGCGACCGCTATCAAGGGTGAGGTCAAGATGCGTGTCGGCAATGGATCAAGCGTTGATGTGATCGCCATCGAACGCCTCTCCACTTACCGTCGGGATTAGTTATAAACTGGAATAAATGTTATCGGTGCACCTTGAGCATGAACATTGTATCCGGATCGTGTTTGATGCGAAGTGGTTATTCATTTAAACCGAGAACAATGGTTGTTCCATTTATATGAATGAAATCTTTATGGTCATGCACCGATGATGAATGGTTTATTTCTATTAGATCTCGATGATAATGTTACACATATTCATAATGTTGATGCTAAAAGGATTAAACTTAATGATGATATATCCGCATATATGTGGCATCGCCGTCTAGGTCATATTGGCGTTAAGCATGAAGAAGCTCCATTCGGATGGACTTTTGGAATCACTTGATTATGAATCATTTGATACATGTGAGCCATGCCTTATGGGCAAGATGACTAGAACGCCGTTTTCGGTTCAATGGAGCAGACATGATTTATTGGAAATCATACATTCGA
The DNA here is from genome assembly GCA_030063025.1 of Avena longiglumis. Taxonomy (NCBI): domain Eukaryota; kingdom Viridiplantae; phylum Streptophyta; class Magnoliopsida; order Poales; family Poaceae; genus Avena; species Avena longiglumis. The sequence goes on along the minus strand of CP125974.1, from coordinate 517,330,797 downwards.
TGTATGTGGTCCAATGAGTGTGTCGGCCGAGGTGGATATCGTTATTTTGTTACTTTCACGGATGATTTGAGTAGATACGGTTATATCTACTTGATGAAACACAAGTCTGAAACCTTTGAAAAGTTCAAGGAATTTGAATGAAGTGGAAAATCATCGTAATAGAAAGATCAAATTTCTACGGTCCGACCGTGGAGGTGAGTATCTAAGTTACGAGTTTAGCACTCACATGAAAGAGTGTGGAATTGTTTCACAACTCACACTGCGGAACACCACAAATGGTGTGTCGGAACGTAATGTCGTACTTTATTAGATATGGTTCGATCTATGATGTCTCGACGGACTTGCCATTGTCATTTTGGGGTTATGCACTAGAAAGCTGCTGCATTCACTTTAAAATCGGGCACCATCTAAATCCGTTGAAAAGACACCGTATGAATTGTGGTTTGGAAACAAACCTAAGTCATTTCTTAAAGTTTGGGGATGCGATGTTTATGTGAAGAAACTTCAACCGGATAAACTCGAACCCAAAGAGGAAAAATCGTCTTCATAGGATACCCTAAAGAAACTATTGGGTATTCCTTCTATCAGATCCGAGGGCAAGATTTTTGTTGCCAGAATGTATCCTTTCTAGAGAAAGAGTTTCTCATGAAAGGTGTGAGTAGTCGGAAGGCGAACTCGAAGAGGTTGTGGAACCTTCTCTTCAAAGTATGGCGAGTAGCGCCTTGGCGGAAGTTGTTAGGAGTTGGCTCCACTGTTGAAGAGGGAACTAATGATAATGATCATGAAACTCCGAAGAGAGTACTACCGAACCTCGCGAGTTAAACAGACGTGCGGCTCCGATTTGTACGGAAATCCTGTCATGAATTTCATGGTTGATGAAAATGATGACCTTGCGACGTATGAAGAAGCGATGATGAGCCCGGATTCCAACAAATGGTTAGAAGCCATGAAATCCGATATGGAATCCATGTATGAAAATCAAGTTTGGAACTTGATGGAATTACCTCACGACCGAGAGGCCGTGGAGAACAAATGTATTTTCAAAAGGAAAACTGATGCTGATGGTAAAGTGACCGTCTATAAAGCTCGACTTGTCGCAAAGGGGTTTCGACAAATTCAAGGAGTTGACTACGATGAGACTTTCTCTCCCGTAGCGATGCTAAAGTCAGTTAGGATTATGTTAGCAATTGCTGCATATTTCGATTATGACATATGGCAGATGGATGTCAAAACCGCGTTTCTCAATGGTAATATTGAAGAAGAGTTGTATATGATACAACCAAAGGGTTTTGTCGATCCTAAGGATGCTAACAAGGTCTGCAAGCTTCATCGATCCATCTATGGATTGAAGCAAGCATCACGAAGTTGGAATCTCCGCTTTGATGAGGTGATCAAAGAGTTTGGATTTGTCCAAACTTATGGAGAAGCTTGTATTTACAAGAAAGTGAGTGGGAGCAATGTGGCATTTCTGATATTATATGTGGATGACATATTATTGATCGGAAATGATATAGATCTTTTAAACAGTGTTAAAAGTTATCTAAACAGCAAATTTTCAATGAAGGACCTAGGTGAAGCGTCATACATATTAGGCATAAAGATCTATAGAGATAGATCTAGGCGCCTAATAGGGCTATCACAAAGTACATACCTTGATAAGATTTTAAAGAAGTTTAAAATGGACGGAAGTAAGAAGGGGTTCTTACCTATGTTGCAAGGCAAGACATTGAGTAAGACTCAAAGTCCGGCTACAGTGGAAGAAAGAGAGATAATGGACAAAGTCCCTATGCTTGACCATAGGCTCTATAATGTACGCCATGCTATGTACAAGACCGGATGTGGCACATGCTATTAGTTTGACTAGTAGGTACCAATCGAATCCGAGTTGAACATCTTTGGATAGCGGTCAAGAATATCCTTAAGTACTTACGAAGAACTAAGGATATGTTTCTTGTATACGAGGTGAAGAAGAGCTCGTCGCTAAGTGTTATGTCGACGCTAGCTTTGACACCGATCCGGATGACTCTAAGTCTCAATCCGGATACGTATTTCTCATGAATGGCGGAGCGGTTAGTTGGAGGAGCTCCAAACAACCTGTGGTAGCGGGATCAACAACGGAGGCCGAATATGTTCTTTGCTTGAGCGGCTCGAGAGCGATTTGGATGAAGGAGTTCATATCCGAACTAGGAGTGGTGGCAAACGCGTTGGACCCAATGGTGATCTATTGTGACAACAATGGTGCCATTGCCAATGCCAAAGAGCCAAGGTCTCACAAGCATTCCAAGCATATTAAGCGCCGGTTTCACTCCATCCGCGAGCATGCCAAGGATGGAGATATAAAGATTTGTAAAGTACATACGGATCTCAATGTAGTAGAACCGTTGACTAAAACTCTCCCTAGAGCAAAACATGATCAACACCAGAACTCAATGGGTGTTAGATTTATCACTATGTAACTAGATTATTGTCTCTAGTGCAAGTGGGAGACTGAAGGGAATATGCCCTGAGAGGCAATAATAAAGTGTTTATTATGTGTATTCTAAGTATATGATAGATGTTTATTTTAGATGCCATAATTGTATTAATACGGAAACGTTAATACATATGTGTTTAATAAACAAACAGAAAGTTCCTAGTTATGCCTCTCTCATAAACTAGCTCGTTGATTAACAAGATGATCAAGGTTTCCTGATCATGGACATTGGATGTTGTTAATAACGGGATCACAACATTAGTGTAATGGTGTGATGAACATTCATCCGAAGTATAGCATTACGATCAAAGTCATTGAGTTTATATTGCTATAACAACTTACGAAGTGATCCTAATCCTTAGACCATGAGATCATGTCAATCACTAACACAGGAAGAGTTTCTTGATAACATCAAACGTCACACCGTAACAGGGTGATTATAAAGATGGATTCAGAACTAATAAAGTGTTATGTTGAGGCTCATGGATCGAGAGTGGAATTTGTTCATCCCGATGACGGATAGATATACTCTGGGCCCTCTCGGTGATATCACATTGATTAGCTTGCAAGCAAGTGATTTGATCACTAGAATGTTATAACACAGGAACGAGAAAAGAGTGCATGTCGGTAACGAGATTAAACTAGGTATGGAGATACCGATGATCGAATCTCGGACATGTAATATATCGTGAAACAAAGGGATTAAGATACTAGCGTAAAAGGTTCCGACGATCACAAGAAAGTCATCGTTGAATGTGTGGGAGTCGATATGGGTCTCGGATCCCGCTTCGATTATTGATCCGAGAGGGTCTCGATCATGTCCGCATTATTCACGAACCGTAGGGTGACACACTTAAGAGACACCGACATCCAATTGGAGCAAATGTTTCATGCGAAAGAATGAACAAGCGCGAATTTATTTCACTAGATACCAAAGCGGTTTTGGGTGAAATTGCATAAAGTGGTTATGCATGTGAAATAGAATTCTAGCAAGGGGTTATTTGTGAATTTTTGTCATTAAAGTAATTGACAAAATTATGAATAAAATAAAAGAGTTTTATTTAATGAGAGTTTGCATTAAATTTGGTGGAAATTTAATGGGAATTTGAGTGGAGGGATTTTAAAGGGCATTTTGTGAGTGGAGTGTCCACCCACATGAATGAAGGAGGGGAGGGGCAGCCCCCATGGCCGGCGGCCACCCCCTTGGGTGCCCCCCCTCCTCCTATAAAAGGAGCCCCCCTCCTCGCTTGTCTCACACACCTCCTCGTGAAGGATCTCTCTCCCCCTCTAGAATTTATCCCCCATGGTCTCGGACTAGCGAGATACATGTTCCCGGTGGCTATTCGGCAAGAAAGAGTTGTGCTTCCGCTGCATCGCTGGAGCGAGGAGGCGGAGGTTGCTCGGTGCCTCGAACGTGTGTGCGAGCACGGATGCGCTGCTGATTTGCGGTGCTAGGACTTCCTCTCGATCTTGAGATCGGCAAGATATCGTCTACATCAACCACGAGTTGAACTCGTTAAGTTTTGTCGGTCTTCAAGGGTATGTTCTCTACGGATATACATCCGCCCGTTGTTTGTATCTAGTAGATAGATCTTGGTATATAGTTCACATCGTAGGAAATTTTTTGTTTTCTATGCTGCGAACCCTACACCATCTGTTCTGGTGTGCGCAGGTGGTGTCCCTCCTTCGGAGCAATCTCCTCCATGGATACGTGGAGGGCACCTTCCCTTGTCCTGCCTCTCACATCTCTGTCGTCGAGAAAGAAGGGGCTACGAATGTGCAAAAGATTAATCCGGCGTATGCCGCCTGGGTACAACAAGATCAAGCGATTTTGTCTGCTTTTCTATCTTCATCATCCATCGAGGTTGGCATCATGATTATGTTTGCCAAAACCTCTCATGAAGCTTGGACTACCATTGAGGGTAGTTTTGCATCTCAATCGTCGGCTCGTTCTATGCAACTTCAGGACCAACTGCGAGAAACAAAGAAACTTGACTCGTCCGTCAGCGTCTACTACCACAAGATCAAAGCTCTCTCTGACACTCTGACCTCGATCGGCCAGCCCCTTCGCCCTGAGGAGTTCGTCTCCTTTGTTCTCCAAGGTCTTGATGAGGAGTATGATTCTCTCGCTGAAGTGGTTTTGGATCGTGCTACTCCGATGCCGGCTCATGATCTCTATGCCAGGCTCCTCTCAACTGAACAACGCAAGGAAGGTCGGCTCTCTACTGCCCAGGGCGGCGTCTACTCTGCTAACGTCGCCAAGACGGGGGCTATCGCCCTCGTGCGCCTGCACCCTCCGCGCCTGGACTGCCTTCGCCATAGTACCGGCCCACCGCATCCTCTGGGCCGGCCTTTGGCCCTCGTCCGCCCCAACCCTCCGCTGGCTCTTCTAGTAGCAGTGCATCATACAGACGTGGCAATGGGTCACGCCACCACTGCCAGCTGTGTGATGAACCTGGGCATATTGCGTCTCGCTGTTTCAAGCGCTTCCAGAAGTCCTTTCTTGGTGTTGGCAATGACGGGCGCTTCCTTGAGCGTCAACTCGCTCAGGCAAATCATGTGTACTAGGCACCACAAGGACAAACTTCATCGCTTCCTATTGATCCCGCATGGTACATGGATACTGGTGCGACGGATCACACCTCTAGGCAACTGGAGAAGCTACAGATGAAGGACCCTATCTGGGCAAGGAGCAAGTTCACATGGCCAACGGGGTATGCGTATTTCTCATGTTGGTCAAGCAATTCTTCCCACTCCTTCATCTAGGCCTCTTCACCTCCATAACATTCTTCATGTTCCTGCCGTCACCAAAAATCTTTTGTCAGTTCGTAGGTTTACTTATGATAATCGTGTTTTCATTGAGTTTCATCCTAACAGTATTTTTGTTAAGGACCTACTCACGGGGGCCATCCTGCTTAGAGGTCGGTGTCGCGGTGGTCTTTACATGCTTGATGATCCTTCCACCACCACACCACATAAACAAGTCTTCAGCGCTCTTAAAGCCTCGTCTACTCAATGGCATGCTCGCCTAGGTCATCCGTCATCCCAAGTTGCGCAGCATGTTCTTCATTGACACCAGTTTCCATCAGAGTCAAATAAATTAGTGTCAGTGTGTGATGCATGTCAATAGGGCAAGAGTCATCGGTTACCTTTTTCGCTTTCTCATCATGTAACAAACGCTCCTCTTGAGCTTATTTATTCAGATGTGTGGGGCCCCGCCCAAACCTCAGTGAGTGGTCATAATTATTATGTCAGTTTTGTTGATGCTTACAGTCGTTTTACTTGGATTTATTTGATTAAGCGTAAAAGTGATGTCTTCGAAGTGTTCCGTCAGTTTCAGGCTCATGTTGAGCGACTTCTTGACCATAAAATTAAATATGTTCAGTCAGATTGGGGAGGCGAGTACATTAAGTTGAACGCTTTCTTTCAGCAACTTGGCATTGCACATCGTGTCTCTTGTCCCCATACTCATCAACAGAACGGTAGTGCCAAGCGTAAACACCGTCACATTGTCGAAATAGGCGTTACTTTACTCGCTCATGCCTCTATTCCCTTTTGCTATTGGAGTGATGCCTTTATTACAACCTGTTTTCTCATTAATCGCATGCCTACTCGTGTCATCCATATGCAAACTCCTCTGGAACGTCTACTAGGAGAAATTCCTGATTATACGTTCTTCAAAGTCTTTGGGTGTGCCTGTTGGCCCAATCTTCGACCTTACAATAAACACAAACTTGAGTTTCGCTCGCAAAAATGTGTCTTTCTTGGATACAGTCCTCTTCATAAAGGTTACAAGTGTCTTCGTGTTCCTAGCAATCGTGTCTATATTAGTCGAGATGTTATATTTGATGAGTCTGTTTTTCCATTTTCTAATTTGCCATCTTCGACAACTGCGTCTTTGTTTTCGTCTTCTCCCACCTCACTTGACCAATTTAAAGATATTAGGTATGCTCCCATGTTACTTCCTAACCATGGTGCAGGTAATGGCCGAGGGGCGCGTCTTGAAATTCTGGAGGATTTATCACCTTCATCGCCCCGTCAGCAGTCACGTTCAGCTGCTCCTAATACTGTTTCTGAATCGTCGTCGCCTTCCCGTCACGACGATCACATGCAGTCTCCTGTGCGGCGCGCTGTATACGCCTGGTCCAGAGGACTGCCTGCTGCTCACGTACGACTACGTGTCGCGCGAGTCGTCGCCTGGATCGATTCCTACATCATTGTCTGCACCTGAGCCCTTGTCTCAAGTGTCCCATGATTCAGCTAGCTCGCCCTTGTCTCCCAGGATCCAACATCTCCTGATGGTACCGATCCAACCGCCCAAGCACCACCGGATCAGCAGATTTTGCAACCTTTGGTTCCGTTGCCTCCTAATGCTCTGCGCCCAGTGACTCGTGCCCTACGTGGCGTTCATCAACCCAAGCACCGTTCGGATGGTACCTTTGCCTGGATGGTTGCATGCATGGCTCACGCAGCTAAGGATCCTTCTTCTGAACCTCGTCATTATCGTGCGGCTCTCAGTATTCCACACTGGCGTGAGGCAATGGAATTGGAATTTGATGCGTTGATAAAAAATAATACACGGCATCTGGTTCCGCATCGATCTGGTGTCAATATAATTGATTCAAAGTGGATCTTTAAGGTTAAGCATCATGCAAATGGTTAAATTGAAAGATATAAGGCTCGTCTGGTTGCTAAAGGTTCAAACAGCGCTATGGTTTAGATTACGAGGATACGTTCAGTACAGTCGTTAAGCCTACTACCATCCGTCTGTTGCTATCCATTGCGGTTTCTCGAGGTTGGTTTCTTCGCCAACTTGATATACAAAATGCTTTTCTCAATGGTGTTCTTGAAGAAGAGGTCTTCATGCGTCAACCTCCTGGGTTTGAAGATTCTCAGCGACCTCATCATTTATGTCACTTGGACAAGGCACTGTATGGACTTAAAGAGGCACCACGAGCATGGCATGCGCGTCTTGGGACTGTTCTGCGACAGCATGGTTTTTCTCCATCCACTACTGACACCTCATTATTTATCCTTCAGCGACCTGATGTGACTATTTATCTCCTTGTCTATATTGATGATATTATTGTTCTCAGTTCCTGCTCACATGCCATTGATCGCCTTGTTCATGGTCTTCGTCAAGAATTTGCTGTCAAAGACCTTGGGCCTCTTCACTTCTTTCTGGGTTTAGAGGTAGCTCACACTTCTGCTGGACTTACTATTACTCAACGTAAGTATGCCAATGATTTGTTGAAACGTGTTGGACTTCTCAAGTGCAAAACAGCAGTTACACCGATGGCTGCTTCTGTCAAGATCTTTCATGATGATAGTGCTTTACTTGGGGATGATGATGTCACTGATTATCGTAGTATTGTTGGTGGACTTCAGTATCTTACATTGACTCGGCCTGATATTTCATTTGCTGTCAATCGTGTTTGCCAATTTCTTCATTCACCAACCGAGGATCATCTTGGTGCGGTAAAGAGGATTCTTCGGTATATTAAGCACACGATTGGACATGGTTTGATTCTTCGGCCTTCAGTGTCTACTACCATCTCGGCTTTCTCTGATACAGATTGGGCCGGTGATGTTGATGATAGGCGATCTACGGGGGGATTTGTTGTGTTCTATGGTGGAAATTTGATCGCCTAGAGTGCTCGTAAGCAGGCTACTGTCTCTCGGTCCAGTACAGAAGCAGAATATAAGGCGGTTGCTAATGCTACAGCTGAAGTCATTTGGGTTGAAGCATTATTGAAAGAACTTGGGATTCGACAACAGTCTCCACCTGTTCTATGATGTGACAATATTGGTGCTACCTATCTTTCCTCGAATCCAGTCTTTCATGCACGGACAAAACACATTGAAATTGATTTTCACTTTGTTCGTGAGAGAGTTGCTACAAGTTCGGTTTGTGTCTTCTAAAGATCAACTCGCTGATATATTCACAAAATCATTACCTCTTCCCTTGTTCGAGGAATGTAAGCGCAACCTCAACATGTTGTCCGTAGTTGAGATTGAGGGGGGATGATAGAATACGTAGTATGTAACGTATTCTATTCTAACTGTATATGTATTTGTATAGGGGTAGGTTTGATCTCTCCCCGATTGTAATCCTTTGAAACTCTGTCATATATATATATATATATATATATATATATATATATATATATATATATATATATATATAAGCAAGTCCCACGCTTGAGGTGAGGTGACTTTCCCCAAAACAGTTTTTCTGTTGTCGTACAGTGAGAGGATGATATTGTATTTATTATGACACAACTACAACAATACATAATTTCCCTATTTTTGGAAATTACTCTAATCTGCACAATCTTTTTGAAATAATGGAAAATATTGCACGTTCGGCACCAGAGAACACGTGCCGAACAAATGAAATCATGCAAAATAGTGTTATCGAATGTACAAGAAGACGCCACACATCCATTAGATAACCATCTCTCCAATATACACTCTCAAAGTGGCTAGCGTGATAGTTTTGAGATCATATCCTTCGAGATATCTATCATAGGATTTAAGAAAATTAAAATAAATACAAACACATATGCACAAAAATGTGTACATGATTCACTTCGATTATATATCTAAGAGGTGATGCGTAAAAAAACCTCAATACAAATTTATTACAAGATACTATAAAATTTACATAAGCAATTGTATTCTAAATCATATACATCATGAATTTTATACACAAACACCATAACTCATATTAAGATGTAATATATAAATAAAACATTTTACCATGTAGTTCTGATGAAAATCATGTGTATAAATATAAAATTTTACTATAAATAAGATTCAAATCAAATTGCCTACTGACCAAATGAAATCATGCAAAAGAGCGTGTTATCGAATGTACAACAAGACGCCACACATTCATTAGATAACCATTGCTCCAATATACACTCTCAAAGTGTCTAACACGATAGTTTTGAGATCATAACCTTCGAGATATCTATCATAGTATTTAAGAAAATTAAAATAAATACAAGAACACAAGCACACAAATGTGTACATAATTCAGTTTGATAATATATCTAAGAGGTGATGTGTAAAAAAAAAGGGAAACCCCAATGCAAATTTATTATAAGATACTATAGAAATTACATAAGCAATTGTATTCTAAATCATATACATCATAAATTATATATAGAAACACCATAACTCATATTAAGATGTGGTATATAAATAAAACATTTTAAAATGTAGTTCTGCAGAAAATCATGTATATAAATATAAAATTTTAGTATAAATATTCAAATAAAATTGCATACTGGACATCCTTGCACCACAAGATAAGCCAAGCAGTAACACCACCACCAACCAGAAGGTCCGACCTCAAAGAGGAGAACTTAAGCCATGCAGACAAAACGAAAGTATAAGCAACCAAACTTTGCAAATATAATATGGTCTAACATTTCTTTTGAATACCAGCTAGAACATGACAGAATGAGAAATCACTAAAAAAAGCAGAATGGACACATAGACAGGACATGTAAACTATGATATTGTTATAGCAGACAAAAACAGGTTCTAGAACAAACTGGTTGCCAAAATTTCTAACCCGCTCTGCATGCCTTGAGCACTAGGCACAATGAAATGAATAAGCACTAACATTACAAGCATACTTCATTTATCATGTCAGATATTTCCCTAGGCTAATTACATAGCAGAGCACTACCTACAAACACATCTAAAATAGCAGAAATATAAGATTCTTTTCTAACAGTTCATGATGCCATATTTATAGCTGAAGACACAATATCACCCTAGCTATAGAGGGATCCTAGAGAAATAGAGCCGAAGCTACTGCATTACCTAACAATATTGACCATCCAAAGGAAACGGTCCCATTTTCATGAAAGAAAATAAGAACAAATGTTATAGTCACAGCCAGAAGTTATTTCGGATCTGGCTCTGGCTCTAGAATAGATCTACCACTTAACAAAGTGCTACACCAAACCACTAGAAACTATCATTTTGGCCTCAATCTACGGGCAGTCAGAAGCCTTTTCGGATCTAGATCTGGAATGGATCTACTTCTTATCAGGACATGATTAAGGGATGTGAAGAGATCCCCACCAGTCAAGGTAGAGAGTGGCATCATGTAGGAGTAACCAGTGCAGGCGAAGTTAAGGAAGCACGTGATGTAAGCGCCATAGTTCTCAACGCAGCCATGGCCATGAGACTACGGCCGAAATCCTAGGACGAAGGACATAGGGATGTTCACGAGCAGCTCCGGATGAGCACGAGCCACCGGGGCTAAGAGCGCAGGGAGGAGATCTGCAAACAGAGAGACCTGCGAGACAGCGACAACAACGTGCTGGCGGAACAAGTTGTATTAAGAAGAGGTGCTTAATTGTCTCATCACGTTGACAAAAAAATACATTGCTTACTTTCTTGCCAATTACTTTTAGCAAGGTTATCCTTTGTTAAGATAACACCTCGACGAAGATACAATGCAAATATTTTCGTCTTTAAAGTATCTTCATCGACCATTTTTTTGTAGTTATCAACTGGCACCGAAGGCAGACTCAGGGCTCTGTACATGGAATCTACCGAAGAACTCCCATTCTCAAGTAAATTCCATTTGAACATGTCAAGACCATCAGATAGGTGCACCGTAGTTAAACAATTTATTAGCTCGTTCCACGAGGCAAGTCTGGGTCCGAATAAGGTTCGTCTAAACGACACATTAGGAGGAGATGATACCAGCATCGATGCAATGGTGTCCCTTTTATGTCGAACAATATTGTACATAGCCGGGTATTATTCTTGAAGTGTAGCATTATCTAGGCACTTATCCTCTTAGAACCTTACTTCTGATCCATCCTTAATGGCGAAAGTACCAAATCAGAAAAAATTTCCTCGTGCTCATCAGCCCAAAACCAAAAGTGCGAGTCTCTTGGCTTCCATAGCACTTGAGATAATTCCTCTGAACCAACATATTTCCTCCGAAGGAGGGTTTTCCATATACCATCTTCAGTAAGTAGCTTGAAAAGACTCTTACCTAGTAGAGTAGTATTTTTTGACTTCTAAGTCATAAATACGGAGTCCGCCTTGGTCCTTTGGCCGACAAACCACACTCCATTATGCCAATCGATATTTCTTTTTCTCACTATTTCCGTGCCAAAAGAATCTAGATTGAAAATAATCCAGTTTTTTCAAGATTCGTTTGGAAAGCGAAAAATGGAAATCATATACAGTACCATGTTGGTGAGTACTGAACTTATGAGCACCAGTTTTCCGCCTAGAGAAAGTAATTTGCCTTGCCAACTACTAATCCTTTTTCGTAGCCTCTCCTCGACCAATTTCCATTCAACATTTGTGAGTCTCCGATGGTTTATCGGTATTCTTAAATAGTTGACTGGAAATTGTCCGAGCTCATAGCCAAAAATCTCAGCATAATAGCAGGCCTCATTTGTTCTTCTCCAAAGCAAAACAATTCATTTTTATTGAAGTTTATTTTGAGACCGGATAATTGCTCGAATGCAGATAATATGAGTTTTAGATTATTTGCTTTCTCCAGATCATGTTCCATAAAAAGGATTATATCATTTTCATACACAAGAATAGATAAGCTATCATTAATAAGATGGGAAACTATAATCTAGCCATTGGACTTAGCACATTCTATCAAGATTGGCAACACATCTGCCACTATATTAAATAGCATGGGCGATAGAGATCACCTTGTCTCAAACCTTTTTGTGTCTGGAAATATTTTTCAATGTTGTCATTGACTTTAATGGCAACACTATCTCAGGATACTTTCATTTGGAGAGTTTGCTGGAGAAAAGACCACTTAACCTTATCGTAGGCCTTCTTAAAATCAATTTTTACCAGCTAACAATTCAGTTTTTCATGTGCAGTTCATGCACCGTCTCATGTAGGATTACTACACCGTATAAAATGTTTCTTCCTTGCATAAATGCAGATTGCGAAAGACGGACTACGTGATCCGCGAAAGAATTAAGCCGAATAGTTGCCATTTTCGTGAATATTTTAAGACTACATTAAGGAGACAGATCAGTTGATATTGTTGAATCCGTACCGCTAATAGAATTATTTCACCAAAGTTTAAGCGAAAAAGGTCTAGGTGACCAGTCTGTAGACAGTCAAAGATTTCCAACATTTTCGTCTTGATAACTTCCCAAAAGTTTTGATAAAACCCTGCTAGGAAACCATCAAGGCCCGGAGCCATATTATGTTCCATTTAAAAAATCGTCTTCTTTATTTCCAACTTTGTATAAGGGGTATTTAGAAGGTTGTTCTCCTCAGATGAAACCTACGGAATATGATCATCGGTCCGATTCCCGTCCATAGAGAAATCATTCTTCTCTGGCAATCCGAACAATCCCTTGTAGTAATTAGTAATATAAGACTTGCCTTGGTCATGATCTTCGATCATGTCATCATCTTTTATTAAAGAATGGATAAGTTTCTTCCGATACCCATGTTAAAAAAAAGTTTCTTCCAATATTTTCTATTGACAATCCTGTAAAAGTATTTGTATTCGAGTCTCCTTTAAGATGTACTAGTTGAATGCCCGTGCGTTGCTACGGGCCGTTGGAATCATGAACCGTTTCTTCGGTATCATTGGCTGGCAAGAGAGAGTGAGAGACCATATACACATACTATGACAGATGGCATTTATTTCACATTATATTTTTGGGATCTTCCAGCAACAACCCATTGTGTTTTATGTTGATTCTTCATTTGAAAGCATCAGAAATTTTTATTTTTGTTCCATTCATGTGTAAATGTTTTATAGAACAAAGTGTGGTAATTTCTTTAATTGTGTAAAATCCCAGTTTTTCGTTCCTCTCAAATTGTAGAGGCAACACTGTAGAGAAGGGCGCGTCCGATGGCGTCCCTGGCGGCGGCATAGACGGAGCCGAGCTGCGGAGTGCCACTGGAGACGACGCAAGCTGGGTCCATGTCCAGTACGCCGGAAGCAGACCAGGACGCCGGTGCTTGGCGGCTGTAGGTACGGAGGCGAGTTGGGCGGAGGCAACGCAGCAGGTCCTTTTCCTCCCACCGGGCGATGCGATCTGGGCGGCGGCGGTGCAGCAGTTCATGTTCCTCCCACCGGAGGATGGCGGCGAAGAGGTCAAGGAGGCGTTGATGTAAGAATCATCTATCTCTTATCTTGCTTTATTTCCTCTCTGATTTTGCAAACAGCTCGCTGCAAACATGCTATTGGAAAAGCATGGCCCCGTCCACCTCACCTGCTCCCCATGGCCCAACGCTGGAGACGAGGGGAGTGCCCCTGGGTTCAGTCTATGTTCACTGATCCGGTGCCTATTCCTTCGATTCATGCAGAGCCCCGGACCAAAGGTAGCTACATCTGGATCCTGGCCACCGGCGACGCCCTATCCTCTGCCGCGGCGAGGGGACGCAGGAGAGACGCGCGGCGAGTTGACCATCGGGAGAGTAGGAGTTTTGGGCTTTTTTCCTTGCGGTGGCAGGGCAGTAATTTAACTAAATAGCTAGGGGCAAAACTGGAAAAAAAGCGGACGAAAAAAAACAGGTGACGAACCTACCTGGGAAGAAATTAGTAGATAGATAGATAGATATAGTAAACTTTGAAAAGTCATTATATCCAGCCTTATTTTATTGTACTCCCTCAATTTTAAAATATAAGATGTTTTATCTTCACTTTTCCTAATTAATAGCTAGCTGTTTTCCAATTGAAAAACATACACTTTTTCTGACCATCCGATCGTCCTTATTTCGTGCGAATCTTGATGTAAGATTTCGGGGCCGTTGTCTTTTGCTAGTTTGTTCGTGAACTGTTCGTATTTTCGGGCGCGTTTTTTTTCGCTCTATCTTTTCATTCCCCTTTTCATACGCATCCGGCTCGGTGAGAGTGAGACTAAAACTACGGTGGAGAGAGACAAGCGAGATGGAGAGAGGCAGGGGCGAAGCTCCCCTTTGGGCAAGGTATGGCATCTGCCCTACCTTAAATTTCTGCAAAAAAAATAGTATATATATGCATATGTTGGTTATACATATAATTTTCAGCTATTCTGTACCATTTGAACAAAAAACGAACGTAAACTGATATAATAGACCGTAGTGAAAGGATTTTGGCTATCCTGGGCCTTTGTTGGGCCGTGTATTAGGAGATTCCGGTTGGACGCCGAGTACTGCCCTGCATGTACGTGCGTACGTGCCTGTTTGGCTTCGTAACCTCCTGATCAAATCAATGGCTAGTGCCTGGTCCCGATCGTAGCAACTAGCAACCGAACGACGAACTGACGAACTGCGTCGCCGCTGCAGCCCATCTGTCCTCCGATCAAGCGGCGGCCGGCGGCTCCTTTCCTCTGCTCGTGAGTCGCCCCTCCCCCCCGGGCCAGCTGCAAGATTGCCCCGCCGTCGTAGACTGCAGCCTGCAGGTCCGTCCGCCTCTATTTCTTTGCCTGTCCTTGAACATCGACCTAAAACTCTTAATTCTGGTTAGGGTTTGTCAATTCTCAGTTCTCACACTCTGAAGACATGGACAAAAAGGGGAAGAAATATGCATCTATAAAAGGGGCAGGTATAAATTTAAATTTTATTGTCAATTGAATTCATCATGATTTAACTATTGAAGGAAATTTGATTTTTGTTTTCAATAATTCAATTGCAGATTTGGAACGGTTATGGAACAAACATAACAAGAGCTCTAAACCGAGCACTCATGATGAAAGTGCAAATTCTATGGCACGTCACGATCAAGAGCGAGAAGTGGAAGGAGGAACATGAAATATCTCTAAACCAAGCACTAATGAAAGTGCAAATGTTGGCCAAGTGCAAGAGCAAGAAGTGGAAACGGGAATAGGTAATTCTGTGGCCACCGGCACGGAATAAGTGGTAGACTCCGCTGAAACCAAACTACTAATGTATTTTATGTTTTCAATTGCAGATTTGAAGAGATATTTTATGCCCATTGCTAGTAGCAGCCAATCTAAACCAAGCACCCATGAAGAAACCGCAAATGTTATGCCAAATCAAGCTGAAGAGCAAGCGGAAGAAGAGACCGGAAATATCTCTAAACCGATCACCCATGAAAGCGCAAATGATGTACCACATAAAGAACAAGAGCAAGAGCAAGAAGTGGAAGGAGGTCAGGGGACTTCGGAGCATGTGGTTCTAGAAACTGGAGGTATAACTGATTTTCTAGAGTATATAAAACTTGATCCTGGACTTCGCATTCAAGTTGATGAATTTGCTCCTAATGTTAGAGAAGATGTTAGATTTGCTTATCTAAATAATGGTCGAACACAGCCATCTCAGCATAAATTTCCCCTAAATAGAGATAAGAGATCCTTTCTACCAAAATGGTATAAGCAATATGATTGGTTGGAATATAGTGTGTACAAGGATAAGGCTTATTGCTTCTATTGCTATCTTTTCAAACATATTGGGCATGAAAAATTTGGGCATGATGTCTTCAACAAGTTGGGGTATGATAATTGGAAAAATGCGACGGAAGCATGTCGGTGGGCCATGTAGCATCCATAATATTTCAAGGGCAGCATGTGATGATTTTAAGAATCAAAATGCAAGTGTGAAAAGCAAAGTAACAACTTATACCAGTGAGTCACTTGTAAATTATGAAACTCGTGTGGATACTTCTTTGGGTATTGTAAGTTATCTAGCATTACAAGGTGAACCATTCCATGGACATGATGAATCCGCTTCTTCTTTAAACAAAGGAAATTTCTTGGAGATGCTTGATTGGTATAAAGAAAGAAATAGGGAAGTTAAGCTTGCATTTGATGAGCTATGTCCTAAAAATGCCAAAATGACTTCCTCGACTATTCAGAAAATACTTGCCAGACATTGTGCGCAGGCGGTCACAAAATCCATCAAAGAAGAGATGGATGGTTGTCTTTTCTCTGTTCTTATAGATGAATCCCGTGATATATCCATGAAAGAGCAAATGGTCGTGGTTGTGAGGTAAGTGTCGAAGTGTGTTATTTCTGTCTTTACTTCTTTTTCTATGTAGTGTCATTCAACTAATCTGTATCATTTTATTTTAGGTATGTGAACAAAAGTGGGGATATTATTGAAAGATTTTTGGGTATTCAACATGTCCCAAACACAACATCTACAGCTTTAAAGAAGGCACTTCTGGAGGTTTTCGCTAAACACGATCTACTTATTGCAAGAATACGAGGACAAGGGTATGATGGGGCATCTAATATGAGGGGAGAATTTAATGGACTTCAAAAATTAATCCGTGATGAGAACCCAAATGCTTTTTATGTTCATTGCTTTGCTCACCAGTTGCAGCTGATTGTTGTTGCTTTATCAAGATGTTGTAAAGGTCTTGAGGATTTCTTTGATGGCGTGAAAGAGATTGCCAATATCTCTAGTTCATCTTGTAGGAGGAAGGATATATGAAGGGAATATGCCCTGAGAGGCAATAATAAAGTGTTTATTATGTGTATTCCAAGTATATGATAGATGTTTATTTTGCATGCTATAATTGTATTAATACGGAAACGTTAATACATGTGTGTTTAATAAACAAACAGAAAGTTTCTAGTTATGCCTCTCTCATAAACTAGATCGTTGATTAACAAGATGATCAAGGTTTCCTGATCATGGACATTGGATGTTGTTAATAGCGGGATCACAACATTAGTGTAATGATGTGATGAACATTCATCCGAAGTATAGCATTACGATCAAAGTCATTGAGTTTATATTGCTATAACAACTTACGAAGTGATCCTAATCCTTAGACCATGAGATCATGTCAATCACTAACACCGGAAGAGTTTCTTGATAACATCAAACGTCACACCGTAACAGGTGATTATAAAGATGGATTCGAACTAATAAAGTGTTATGTTGAGGCTCATGGATCGAGAGTGGAATTTGTTCATCCCGATGACGGATAGATATACTCTGGGCCCTCTCGGTGATATCACATTGATTAGCTTGCAAGCAAGTGATTTGATCACTAGAATGTTATATCACGGGAAAGAAAGAGTGCATGTCGATGAGATCAAACTAGGTATGGAGATACGATGATCGAATCTCGGACATGTAATATATCGTGAAACAAAGGGATTAAGATACTAGCGTAAAGGTTAAAGCGATCACAAGAAAGTCATCGTTGAATGTGTGGGAGTCGATGGGTCTCCGGATCCCGCTCGATTATTGATCCGAGAGGGGTCTCGATCATGTCCGCATTATTCACGAACCGTAGGGTGACACACTTAAGACACCGACATCCAATTGGAGCAAATGTTTCATGCGAAAGAATGAACAAGCGCGAGAATTTATTTCACTAGATACCAAAACAGGTTTTGGGTGAAATTGCATAAAGTGGTTATGCATGTGAAATAGAATTCTAGCAAGGGGTTATTTGTGAATTGTTGTCATTAAAGTAAGTGACAAAATTCTGAATAAAATAAAAGAGTTTTATTTAATGAGAGTTTGCATTAAATTTGGTGGAAATTTAATGGGAATTTTGAGTGGACTTTTGAGTGGAGGGAATTTAGAGGAGTTTTGTGAGTGGAGTGTCCACCCACATGAAGAGGGGAGGTCAAGGGGGCAGCCCCATGCGCGGCCACCCCTTGGGGTTCCCCTCCTCCTATAAAGGCCCCCTCCTCACTTGTCTCACACCTCCTCATGAAGGATCTCTCTCCCTCTAGAATTTATCCCCATGGTCTCGGACTAGCGAGATACATGTTCCGGTGGCTATTCGGCAAGAAATAGTTGTGCTTCCGCTGCATCGCTGGAGCGAGGAGGCGGAGGTTGCTCGGTGCCTCGAGCGTGTGTGCGAGCACGGATCTGATTGCTGATTTGCGGCGCTAGGACTTCCTCTCGATCTTGAGATCGGCAAGAGATCGTCTACATCAACCACGAGTTGAACTCGTTAAGCTTTGTCGGTCTTCAAGGGTATGTTCTCTACGGATATACATCCGCCCGTTGTTTGTATCTAGTATATAGATCTTGGTATATAGTTCACATCGTAGGAAAATTTTTGTTTTCTATGCTGCGAACCCTTCAGTGGTATCAGAGCCGGATCTATGCGTAGATACTTTACACGGGTAGTACACATATGAGTATGTGGGCGATGATGATCATGTTGTTGCTCCTTTGTTGTGATTTTGGATATTGGTGGCATAGTGGGATGAAGCGGCCCGGACAAACTTTACATGTCCTCGCACATGAGACCTGTTCCACGCTTGACATGCAACTAGTTTGCATAAGTGGCTAGCGGGTGTCTGTCTCTCCTACTATAGTCAATATCTATTTTGCAAGCGAGTTGTCAACAATTTGATTATCCTCGTTGTGGTTCATGTTCGTAGGTAAGAACGGTTCTATCTCGAAAGCCCTAAGCCATGTAAAACTTGCAATGGATAAATTAGAGGCGTCTACTTTAGATTGTTGCTGCGCTAGTGTTATGATATGGTAGTGTTGTAAGTAGAAGTATGAGATGATACTCTTACAACACACATAGCGTGTAAAATCCATAGACCTTGGATTTACACATATAGGTATGATAGTGATCATACCACGATGCACATGATAGAGATCATCTGCGGGAACCATATAATTTCACTAATAAACATATGATGTTTGATTGCATCTTATATTGCTTGTTTAGCGCTTTGTTAGCATAATAAGATGATCCCTCATTTAAATATCAAGATAAGAATGTGTTCTTCCTTTAGTATGCACCGATTATGTTTTCGTCGCTCCAAGACATCACGTGATGATCGGGTGTTCTTGGATCCACGACCATATTTGGTGTAAAAGCGATTACACACGCAAATACTAAGGTTATAACTTGGCGAGCCTAGCATGTACAGACATGGCCTCGGAACACAGACCGAAAGGTTAAGCATGAGTCATATAGTTGATATGATGCCCATTTGATGCTCGCCTTTGAAGCTATACCGACTCACGTGATGATCGGACTTGGTGTAGTGGATTTGGTTCATGTAGGCACGAGGGATGTCGCTTTTGAGTGGGAGTTCATTCGTAATATAGATTAGCTGAACTCGATCTATCATACACTTAGTCTAAACTTTACAAATTCTGTTGTAGATGGCACCACCTGCTTTTAATTTCAATGTGTTCATGGAGAAAGAGAAACTAGCAACGAACGGTAGCAACTTTACTGAATGGGCCATGAATTTGAGGATTCTCCTCTCTGCTGCACAAAAGCAATATGTGCTAGAAGCGCCGTTAGGCCCCACCTTTGATGATGCCCCGACGAGGAGAAGAATGTCTATCGGACTCGGGAGGACCACAACTTAGTTCATTGCGGCATATTGTATGGGCTAGAGCCGAACTTCAAAGCGTTTCAAAACGGCAATGCATTTGATACAATGGGTGAGTTGAAAATGATTTTCGACACATCTTTCGTAGAGATACAATGCTTGAAAAGTTCTTTAGCTTCATGATGGAAGAGCACACTCCGTTAGTGAGCATGTACTCAAGATGTCGGGTTACGCCGATAAGCTTGTGTCCTTGGGAATATCGATTCCCATTGACTTAGGCATCCATCGTGTTCCGGTCTCGTCACCTAGCTATAAGAGCTTCGTGATGAACTATAATATGCAAGGCATGAAGAAGTCTCTCCCCGAGCTTCTGTCAATGCTTAAAACTGCAGAAGTGGAGATCAAAAAGGAACATCAAGTGTTGATGATCAATAGGAACATTGGTTTCAAGAAAGACAAGAAGGAAAAACGGAAGGGAAGTAAGGGCGGCAAGCCTGTTGCCGTGCCTGAAAAGAAACCCCGAGTTGGACCTAAGTCCGATTCGAGTGCTACTATTGTAAGGGGAGCCCATCGGGCTTAAGCGCCCCAAGTATCTGGCGAGACAAGAAGGCCGCAAGGCAAACAAAGGTATATATGATATACATGTTATTGATGTGTACTTGACTAGTGCTCGCATGAGCACTGGGTATTTGATACCGGTTCAGTTGCTAATATTTGTAACTCGAATCAGGGGCTGCGGAACAAGCGACCGCTAGCAAGGGGTGAGGTCAAGATGCGTGTCGGCAATGGATCAAACGTTGATGTAATCGCCGTCGGAACGCTGCCTCTCCACTTACCGTCGGGATTAGTTATAAACTTGAATAAATGTTATCTGGTGCCTGCACTGAGCATGAACATTGTCTGGATCGTGTTTGATGCGAAGTGGTTATTCATTTAAATCTGAGAACAATGGTTGTTCCATTTATATGAATGAAATCTTTTATGGTCATGCACCGATGATGAATGGTTTATTTCTATTAGATCTCAATGATAATGTTACACATATTCATAATGTTGATGCTAAAAGGATTAAACTTAATGATGATATATCCGCATATATGTGTACTTGCCGTCTAGGTCATATTGGCATTAAGCATGAAGAAGCTCCATTCGGATGGACTTTTGGAATCACTTGATTATGAATCATTTGATACATGTGAGCCATGCCTTATGGGCAAGATGACTAGAACGCCGTTTTCGGTTCAATGGAGCAGGCGACAGTTTATTGGAAATCATACATTCGATGTATGTGGTCCAATGAGTGTGTTTGCGAGGTGGATATCGTTATTTTGTTACTTTCACGGATGATTTGAGTAGATACGGTTATATCTACTTGATGAAACACAAGTCTGAAACCTTTGAAAAGTTCAAGGAATTTTAGAATGAAGTGGAAAATCATCGCAATAGAAAGATCAAATTTCTACGGTCCGAACGTGGAGGTGAGTATCTAAGTTACGAGTTTAGCACTCACATGAAAGAGTGTGGAATTGTTTCACAACTCACACTGCGGAACACCACAACGAAATGGTGTGTAACGTCAGAATCGTACTTTATTAGATATGGTTCGATCTATGATGTCTCCGACGGACTTGCCGTTGTCATTTTGGGGTTATGCACTAGAAACCGCATTCACTTTAAATCGGGCACCATCTAAATCCGTTGAAAAGACACCGTATGAATTGTGGTTTGGAAACAAACCTAAGCTGTCATTTCTTAAAGTTTGGGGATGCGATGTTTATGTGAAGAAACTTCAACCGCATAAACTCAAACCCAAAGCAGAAAAATGCGTCTTCATAGGATACCCTAAAGAAACTATTAGGTATTCCTTCTATCACAGATCCGAGGGCAAGGTTTTTGTTGCCAAGAATGGATCCTTTCTAGAGAAAGAGTTTCTCGCGAAAGGTGTGAGTAGTCGGAAGGTAGAACTCGAAGAGGTTGTGGAACCTTCTCTTCAAAGTATGGCGAGTAGCACAGCGCCGGAAGTTGTTCCAGAGTTGGATCCACCTATTGAAGAGGGAACTAATGATAATGATCATGAAACTCCGAAAGAGAGTACTACCGAACCTCGCAGGTCAAACAGGACGCGTGCAGCTCCCGAGCTGTACGGAAATCCTGTCATGAATTTCATGGTTGATGAAAATAATGACCCTGCGACGTATGAAGAAGCGATGATGAGCCCGGATTCCAACAAATGGTTAGAAGCCATGAAATCCGAGATGGAATCCATGTATGAAAATCAAGTTTGGAACTTGGTGGAATTACCTCACGACCGAAAGGCCGTGGAGAACAAATGGATTTTCAAAAGGAAAGCGTCTTGATGGTAATGTGACCATCTATAAAGCTCGACTTGTCGCAAAGGGGTTTCGACAAATTCAAGGAGTTGACTACGATGAGACTTTCTCTCCGTAGCGATGCTAAAGTCGATTAGGATTATGTTAGCAATTGCATATTTCGATTATGAGATATGGCGGATGGATGTCAAAACCGCGTTTCTCAATGGTAATATTGAAGAAGAGTTGTATATGATACAACCAAAGGGTTTTCGATCCTAAGGATGCTAACAAGGTGTGCAAGCTTCAACGATCCATCTATGGATTGAAGCAAGCATCACGAAGTTGGAATCTCCGCTTTGATGAGGTGATCAAAGAGTTTGGATTTGTCCAAACTTATGGAGAAGCTTGTATTTACAAGAAAGTGAGTGGGAGCAATGTGGCATTTTTGATATTATATGTGGATGACATATTATTGATCGGAAATGATATAGAACTTTTAAACAGTGTTAAAAGTTATCTAAACAGCAAATTTTCAATGAAGGACCTAGGTGAAGCGTCATACATATTAGGCATAAAGATCTATAGAGATAGATCTAGGCGCCTAATAGGGCTATCACAAAGTACATACCTTGATAAGATTTTAAAGAAGTTTAAAATGGACGCAAGTAAGAAGGGGTTCTTACCTATGTTGCAAGGAACGACATTGAGTAAGACTCAAAGTCCGGCTTCGGCGGAAGAAAGAGAGATAATGGACAAAGTCCCTATGCTTGACCATAGGCTCTATAATGTACGCCATGCTATGTACAAGACCGGATGTGGCACATGCTATTAGTTTGACTAGTAGGTACCAATCGGATCCGTGTTGAACACTAGATAGCGGTCAAGAATATCCTTAAGTACTTACGAAGAACTAAGGATATGTTTCTTGTATCTGAGGTGAAGAAGAGCTCGTCGCTAGGTGTTATGTCGACGCTAGCTTTGACACCGATCGGATGACTCTAAGTCTCAATCCGGATCGTATTTCTCATGAATGGCGGGCGGTTAGTTGGAGGAGCTCCAAACAACCTGTGGTAGCGGGATCAACAACGGTCGAATATGTTCTTTTGAGCGGCTCGAAGCGATTTGGATGAAAGAGTTCATATCCGAACTAGGAGTTGTGGCAAACGTTGGACCCAATGGTGATCTATTGTGACAACAATGGTGCCATTGCCAATGCCAAAGAGCCAAGGTCTCACAAGCATTCCAAGCATATTAAGCGCCGGTTTCACTCCATCCATGAGCATGTCAAGGATGGAGATATAAAGATTTAGAAGTACATACGGATCTCAATGTAGCAGATCCGTTGACTAAAACTCTCCTAGAGCAAAACATGATCAACACGAACTCAATGGGTGTTAGATTTATCACTATGTAACTAGATTATTGTCTCTAGTGCAAGTGGGAGGCTGAAGGAATATGCCCGAGAGGCAATAATAAAGTGTTTATTATGTGTATTCCAAGTATATGATAGATTTTATTTTGCATGCTATAATTGTATTAATACGAAACGTTAATACATGTGTGTTTAATAAACAAGCGAAGTTCCTAGTTATGCCTCTCTCATAAACTAGCTCGTTGATTAACAAGATGATCAAGGTTTCCTGATCATGGACATTGGATGTTGTTAATAGCGGGATCACAACATTAGTGTAATGATGTGATGAACATTCATCCGAAGTATAGCATTACGATCAAAGTGATTGAGTTTATATTGCTATAACAACTTACGAAGTGATCCTAATCCTTAGACCATGAGATCATGTCAAACACTAACACCGGAAGAGTTTCTTGATAACATCAAACGTCACACCGTAACAGGGTGATTATAAAGATTGATTCAGAACTAATAAAGTGTTATGTTGAGGCTCATGGATCGATAGTGGAATTTGTTCATCCCGATGACGGATAGATATACTCTGGGCCCTCTCGGTGATATCACATTGATTAGCTTGCAAGCAAGTGATTTGATCACTAGAATGTTATATCATAGGAACGAGAAAAGAGTGCATGTCGGTAACGAGATCAAACTAGGTATGGAGATACAGATGATCGAATCTCGGACATGTAATATATCGTGAAACAAAGGGATTAAGATACTAGCGTAAAAGGTTCCGACGATCACAAGAAAGTCATCGTTGAATGTGTGGAGTCGAGATGGGTCTCGGATCCCGCTCGATTATTGATCCGAGAGGGTCTCGATCATGTCCGCATTATTCACGAACCGTAGGGTGACACACTTAAGAGACACCGACATCCAATTGGAGCAAATGTTTCATGCCGAAAGAATGAACAAGCAGGAATTTATTTCACTAGATACCAAAAGCAGGTTTTGGTGAAATTGCATAAAGTGGTTATGCATGTGAAATAGAATTCTAGCAAGGGGTTATTTGTGAATGTTTGTCATTAAAGTAATTGACAAAATTCTGAATAAAATAAAAGAGTTTTATTTAATGAGAGTTTGCATTAAATTTGGTGGAAATTTAATGGGAATTTTGAGTGGACTTTTGAGTGGAGGGAATTTAGAGGAGTTTTGTGAGTGGAGTGTCCACCCACATGAATAGGGAGGGCAAGGGGCATCCCCATGCGCTGCCACCCCTTGGGGTCCCCCTCCTCCTATAAAAGGAGCCCTCCTCACTTGTCTCTCACACCTCCTCATGAAGGATCTCTCTCCCTCTAGAATTTATCCCCATGGTCTCGGACTAGCGAGATACATGTTCCCGGTGGCTATTCGGCAAGAAATAGTTGTGCTTCCGCTGCATCGCTGGAGCGAGGAGGCGGAGGTTGCTCGGTGCCTCGAACGTGTGTGCGAGCACGGATGTGCTGCTGATTTGCGGCGCTAGGACTTCCTATCGATCTTGAGATCGGCAAGAGATCGTCTACATCAACCACGAGTTGAACTCGTTAAGCTTTGTCGGTCTTCAAGGGTATGTTCTCTACGGATATACATCCGCCCGTTGTTTGTATCTAGTATATAGATCTTGGTATATAGTTCACATCGTAGGAAAATTTTTGTTTTCTATGCTGCGAACCCTACAATATATTGCTTGATAAGCACAAAGAGATTCTTCTATCTAAGATCAAGAAAAGTGAAATGCCCACGGGAAGAGGGAAAAATCAAGAAACATCTTTGTGCCGACCTGGAGATACAAGGTGGGGTTCTCACTAGACAACCTTATGTCGTATTGAATCAATGTGGGATGCAGCGATAGAAATTTTAAGCATTGTTGAGTATGATTCTCGTAATCCAACTAAGGCAGGAGGTTATGTTCACAAAATGGAGGCTTTTAGTTTTGTGTTCCACATGAAGATGATGTTAAGATTACTTCGTATGACAAATGATGTATCTCTTCTATTGCAAAAGAAGGATCAGAATATTGTCCAGGTATGCGATAATGTTTAATGGTTCTACTTTACCTATGTATATTTTGTTGAACTAAACTTCTATTTGTATCATTTCGGGCCATATCTTTGGTTACGGATGTGAGAACACTTTTGGTCAATTGGAGAGATTATGGTTGGAATTCACTCTTGGAAGAAGTCAAATCATTTTGCATTGAAAATGAGATCATAATCCCAAGTATGGATACCATGGTAACAAAATGGGGTAGAACAAGAAAAGGGGGAAAACACGCGGTCAGCACTGATCATTTTTATCGTGTTGACACATTTTATGTTGCCATAGACTCTATTATCACAGAGTTTGATCATCGATTTAATGAGGCATCTCCAGAGGTTATTCAGAACTTCTCTTGTCTTGATCCAAGAGACTCATTTGCAAGGTTCAATGTGAGTAAGCTTGCTTGTCTTACAGAGATTTATCATGATGATTTCTCTGATTATGAACGAGATCATATAGAAGATTCCCTTAAGCTATTCCTTGTTCATACGAAGAGAGTTGAAGATTTCAGAGTTTGTCTTGACATTGCAAGCCTAGCTAAAAATATGGTTAAACTTGAAAGACACGTCATGTTTCCTACAGTTTACCGCCTTATTGAGTTGGCAATGCTTTTACCGGTGGGGACGGCAACGGTTGAAAGGGCATTCTCAGCTACGAAGATTATCAAGACTGAGTTGCGCAACAAGATGTCGGATGGTTGGCTTAATGATTTGATGGTGTGCTACATCGAGCAAGGGATATTCAAAAGTCTTGATCTTGGTGAAATTAAAAAGGATTTTCAAAAGGAAGGTAGAGCTTTGCCATTGCCTGAAACTTCTAGACGACATTAAAGCTTCATTATCAGTACGTTTAGAGGCTATACTTATATTTGAACATGTTGCTATTACCATAGTACTAAGTGAGTATTCTTACAGTCATATAAACTATTAATGTGTCGAGACAGTTTATTCTTTTGCGTCATTTTTTTACGTTTACAATTTCGCCCGACCTCAATTTTTTTCCGTCCGTGTTGATTGGGAGAGAGATGAGAGTGTAGGTTGTGTTTGGAGAAAGGCAAGACTGAGATTCTCATGCTCAAAAGTAATGTCCTCTTCTTCAATCCCATTCAGGTATCTTAGCGCTTATGCTTTCTTGTTGTTTTTCTAGACAACAGTCTTTCTACACAACAGTCAGATTTCGAGGATTAGAGTTTAAATCTTCACTCTTAAATTGTTAGCATGTCGGGCGTAGACTGTAGTGCGGGGCTTCTGTTTTGTTGTTAGCGTTGTATGTATTGCTCATCCGTGTGTAGCAATTTTAGAGATTTGAGTACTTTTCAGGATTACTAAATAGGGTGTGTGGGGTGGCGAATTTTTGTTTGGATATGTAGCCATTTGATCTCATTGTACCATGCTGTTGTTATCTGCCTAGGTAAAGTAGTTTTCCTTACTTTGATTCTTATTTATGTTAGGGTTCTACAATATACTGTTTTAACCTTTTCATTTTACAAATGACCAGAGAAAGATATCATTGCCCCAAAAATCTTTCAGTTTTGTCTATGTGGCATTCACATAATTGAAAGCTATTGGTTTGATATCAGTAACTATTTCAAATTGAATGACCTTTTTTTGTTTCTATAATCACTTCTTTTGGGGGAAAGGGTTTCAAATTACACCGTAGAATGCCTGAACCTTTTCCATATAGAAATATGCTTATGAACTATAATTATTTTATAAAATTATTATTAACTCTTAATAATGGTTAGTAATACTACCATGTCAAATACCGGTCATGTTTGTTCAATATCTTGAGCTATGGCATCTGAGTCCTCTACTTTTCATCATTTGTTTAGTTATTATAGTTTTCACTGAATATTTTTATTTTCTTTAGTTATCAAATCTTCTATTTTGGAACCATTTTTATTTCACAGTTATTCATTGCTTCAGTATTCTATTCTCCATTGAATTTCTTCATTCTTTTCATCTGTCTTTTATTTTCTCGAGTTCTCATTTTCTCTCTTTCTTTAGTTATTGTTTCTCTTCGGTCTCTCGGATATGTGTGTATCTCTTCAGTTTTTTACTTTTTGGTGTTCAACCATTCTTAAGTTTCTCGATTTTTCCTTCCTTGTGTTTTAATTCTTTGTTGTTTAGTTCATCATTATTTTTCAGCCATATTTGTTCATTTTTCTCTGTTTCTTAGTTATTTAGTCCTTTAGTATCATGCTTCTTAGTTATTCATTCACCCATTCATCGGATTTCATTCTTTCATCAGATCTATTTATTATTTTCTCTAGTCATTGTTTTGTTATTTGTTACTCATGAGTTTCCTGGTTATTTCATTTGTTCATATAAGCCTTTGCTTTCTAGTTTCTTGTCCCTCTTTGTTTAGTCTAATTATCCAGTCTCTTATTCGTTCAGTCCCTTGTTTTTCAGCATTTATCTCAATATCTTCGTTATTCAAGATTTTTGTTGATCTTTGTGCCTTGTTTTTTGTTTCTCAAGTCTCCCACTTATTGGTTTCTCAGTTTAGGTCTTTCGTTTTCTTTAGTTTTCTCGGCAAGGGACTGTCGAGCATACAAAGAAGAGGTTGACAAAAAAAACCGTCCACGACAGACCGTAGGTGAGAAATGTTGGATCGAGTTACTTCGAGTTCGAGTTCGAGTTTGAGTCGCTCGTCTCCATCCAGTGAGACCGCAAGTCCCCGTGGATCAATCTACGCCGTCAAACCCCATCCATCCAACGCTCCTAACTCACCAGAAATAGCTCCTCCTCCCCGACCCCCTTTCTGCCGGAGACCGCCACCGCCGCCGCCGCTCGGCCGGCCAACACCCAGCCTCTCTTCCTATCACCGGCCGGCCAAACACCCCCATCCACCCAGTGTCCCACTTCACTCCTCCGCATCCCCTCCTCACCTCTCGCGCGACCCACCCACCCACCCACCATGAGCCTCACGGTGCCGCCCACGTGCGCCGGCGAGGTTCCGCTCGCGTGCGCCGTCGGGGCCGTCACCGCTTACGGCGCCCCCACCCACCCAATTCCCTACACGCTGGCCACCAAATCCCCTCAGCTCCCTGTACCACCCCATTGCCCTAGAGGCGTCCGCCCGCTGCTGGCCCTCGCCCGTCCGGACCGTGGAGACGAGGATCCGCGCCGGCACGTGTACTAGGTTCAACAAGTTCGATGCGGCGCGCCTCCTCGGCACCTAGAGCACGCTTCCCGGCGGCTCCACGGCAGCGGAGCTGCCGTCCCCGACAGCGCTCCGCGCAGTGCTCGACATCGACCTCTCGCCGGCCAACTGGGACGGCGACTAACACGCCGCGGTGCGTCGAGGCACCAGCAGGGATCCCGGCCGCGGTATTGTGAAGTGATTTCCGATGGTTGGATGTAAGCCCATCTTCCTTTTGGTTGCATTTCCTTCGGTGCAGTGCAGCTTTGCGTTGATTTAGGAATATCATTACGCCATATTCTCACTTACTCCTTTTGATTCACATCAAAATTATACCTGCACAGCACAGTAGATTCCATGGTAGTTTAATAGGTACTATGGAGTGGATATTGTTGCGTAAAATATTAGTATGGAACTCCATCTGCTACAAAGTTCGCTGCATGTCCAATCTATTTATCTGCTGCATTTTACTTGATTTCCTCGCATATCAGTTTAGCATGTCAAACCAATAGACTAACTAATACGTCTTCAGCCAGTATTCACATCCTGCTGGACATGAAAATTTACTAATTAACTAATATATATTCAGCCAGAAACTTACTACTCCATCATTTGATAGGTAATATTTGCCTTGTCTTATGTGAGAACTAGCATTTCCCTAATTTTTATAAATTTAGTGCTTCTCTCTTCTGTTTGTATAAGGCGGCCAGTCTGCCTATTTGCTGTCTGGAGACAATTAAGTTAAAATGTTCAGGGCTTGGGGCATACCATAGTCTACACTTTATCTTAAACATTATCTGATTTATAGTCCCATTTCTGCTACACTGAAATTGATGGCATTCCTCTGCAGATTAGTGACATGGAGACACACATCCATGTGTTGAGGCCATAGGACACGTAAGTCGGCGGTCTGGTCTCCGACCTCCAGGTTGTGGAGCTGATCGCGTGCACGGCCAATAACAGGCTTGCAGCCTCCTACTTCCTCCTCCACCTCCGCCCTCGCTGCCGTGCGATGGTGGCAGCGGTGGGCCTTCCTCTGTCTCCATGGTTTAGGTGAGTTCTGCTTCCCCCTTTCTCTCCTCCATGTGCTCCGTGGTACCGCTTCGGTTTATTATTTTGTGATGATCTCCAATAGTTGAAGCTGATATGGTACTACCACTATTCGGGTGGGTGCATGGTCTCTGTTTTCGATTTCTAATAGAGTAAAAAAAATGCATCTCCATGAATTTCTGTTTATCCCATTTTCTCATTACTCTAATACGAAATATAGCTGATAATAATTTTGTTGGGAGCACTCAAGTGTAGATTTTAAACCAAATTTTGTGGCTGGTACTGCTTTTGTGTTGTCACTGTCCCTTCATATCATTTGTGATGTAATCGTTTTGTGTGATGCAAAGCACCGAGTTTTGACATTAAGCGCATCCTGCTTTCCGTGGGAGTTTAATGAAGTGAAACCTATCTGTATTTGGCTGAAGAATTGGAAGTCTTAGGGCGTGTTTGGTTTAGGGGATGTCATTTGGGGGATGAGGGCATCCTCAATCACCTGGTTAGGGGTAGCCAGTTTTTCCGTTTGGTTGAGTGGGATGAGAGGTGGTTACCAATTGCCATTTGTGTGTTTGGTTGAAGGGATGAAGAGTGGATAGGTTGTTGTGGTGACCTCTTTGGTTGTGTTGGTCTTACTAACCCTGTTTTGCGAACGTTCCACTTTCACAAAAGATAAGTGTCTACTGACATTATCTAAATTTCTAATCTCAGGGATGACATAAGCAAGCGGCGATTTATCCTGAACTTTGCTTTTAATTGTATCAATCAATAAGGAGCAGTCTAGCTCAATTATCACTGGCTTGTCACTCCATTGTAATGCCAACCTTACTCCTTGATAAGCTTTGCTTTCCGCTTCAAGAGGATCAGCACAATTGGTATAATTGTCGACAAGATGAGAAATAGTTTTGCCCATACTCATCTTCTATGAATAGTGCTCTCAAAGAGTTTCTGGATTTACTTTCAATGCTTGTTTCCTGTGATGCGCAGGAACTTAGTCCTAGTAAAAGAACCATGTCTTGCTCATTTTTGAATAGTTTTAACACAGCTTTGATTTCCCTGCACCATCAATCCACCATGTTGTTGGTTTTGGTCACACCAAAAGAGAATCACCTTCTAATCTTGTGTAAATTAGGGATGTATCCTCTGTCTGTATGGAACAAAGCATTTACTTGTGCCTGAACTTGCTGGTTTGGGTTTAAACTAGGTAAAGCCGCCGAGGCAGTGCAGGGATTTTGGAACTTCCCGTGTTCTTCATTGCATGTTCCAGCTACGGCGCCGCGGCTTCCTGCGCCTTGTGGGTGGTTGTAGGCCTGGCCGGCCCTCGGATTCAACTACCTCGTCTACTTCCTCTTCGACTCCTGATGCTGTGCGATGGTGGCGATTTCACCGTGCCGGCGGTGCTATCTCGACTTTGGCTACAACTCTCAGGTGATTCCTCGGGTTCCCTGTCGATGGCCATGCTTTGCTGTTTCGTCCATCTAGTCGATGCCTTGTGTCTGGCCATCGAGCAGTAGGCCTTGTTTTGACATTTTGACCTACAGTGATTGAAAAGGAAGCATATTAGTGAAAGATGTTGCAGTTTTGTGGTGGGTAGAGAGATCTTTTTGTTCAGCAAGTTCCAGGAACATAGAATTAGAAAGTTACTCTGCTAGGCAATCTGTAATTTTGAGATTTCTTTTTTGTCTCATATCTTGTTTACTTGCCAAAGTTGCCACCTTCGCTTGCCCAACACACCATTGCATATGTCATGAGATTTATTTTGTACTGAAATGTTCAGTTTTCATGAACAATATCTAAACCCTTATCTGAGCCAATCCGTTCAGCGAAAGACCTCACTAATGGTTCTGTTTCCTTATCAGATACTGTGGTAGGTCAGGGGAACACTAGCACTTGTAAGATGTGTGGCCTAGATAGGAAAAAAACACTATGCCTAGTATTTGATATTGTCAGTAAAGATGCCCCAGACTGCTATGCACTGGGCCTCTTCTGGCCAAGGGCCCGCAGGAGAAATGAGACTGAAATTAAGTTGGGAGAGATGGCCAAGAAAACTGAGGATTCGGGTGGCAGAGATGACACTGAAATTAATTTGTTTGAGCGAGGATGTGGGAGATGCTGGGGCCGAGAATCTGGGAATTCGGGTTGCAGAAATGACCCAGAAAGCTTGGGATACTTTAATGCTGTGCTACTTTAATTAAGTTCAGCAGGATGACACTGAAAGTTTTCATACCGCTTAGGGGTTTTACCTCTTTTATTATTCTTGACTAGTTGACTCTTGCCTGTTGGTGAAGCACAACTTTATTATCTAGCTTGTATACTACTGTTAAAAAAAAAGCTTGTATACTGTTTCTAGTTAAACACTACCTTGTCTACCTAATTATATGCTTATTATTTGAATGAGAAGGGTCTTGGGTCTTCTCGGATGCAACTAGTAGTGATATATATGAATCATATATATTACGGAAAACATTTGCTAGTTTATTTAGTTTGATTTTGCTCATTATTAGTGAGTTCTTGATCTCCAAAATGGGAGCACTGTAATGTGGTTTTTTGCATATCCATTTTGGGCTAACTGCAGGAAAAAATCCTTGCAAATTCCATTGCTAAAACAATCTTACCGAGTGATGTAATTCTTGAACTTAATCACTACGTTACTCGGTCACCCTTGCTAGATTGAGCTGGTACACCATCTGAGTGCAATTAAACATGTGCTACTGCATACTGCTATCATTTATCCTACAGTCTTATTGTAGTATATATACCAGTAATGAAAGAAACCCTGTCGTGAAACTTGTAGATAGTATTTTACTTCGGTTTAGTGTCGGTTAACGTATGTGATTGGACTGCAGAAAAGAAATAGCAAGTTTTCCTCATTTCGAAAAAGGTTCCCTGTATCTTATTTCCTTGTGATCTGATATTGTTTTTATGATTCTTGCGCCTTATAGATGATAATAGTCCATCCAGGTTATGTTATCACGACCTTGTATATTTTAATCCAAAATTTGAAAGCGGAACCTGTTATATATATTTCATAATGTACAGGGTTGTTCTAGTGTTGAATAACACTTTGAACTTAATATTGCAGTTCATGTTCAGGGCAAAGCAACTCAGCACTCTATCCCAGTGTGCACGGTCCTTCTATCTTAGTGGGTCAAGGTGTGGTAGCCCTGATGGAGCTTCATGCACATGTCCTGAGGATGACACTGGTGGTTCAGAGAGGCAGACTGCTAGTGGTATCAAGCAGAAGTTTCAGTTGCCCTGCAGATCTTCTCTGAAGGCTGAGCCTTCTCCTGCACAGCATATTGTTGAATCTATTGGTGGTGCCACTGGACACCCAGCTCAAGCTGTTCATGTTATATATATATTTTTTTTGACGAAGGCAGCGAGCACTGCTTTCATTTGATTAGAAGGAGAAATAAAAGGGTTCAGTTACAACCAAACAAACAACAACGACCAGAGAGCACTCTGTCAAAGACAAACAGCAACGCAGGCCTGAATACAAACAGGCAATACAACACGGATGAGCCGAAAGCTTTGCCAACGACTTGAAGAAAGCCAGAACAAAACCTAATCTGGCTCCAAGGACCTGCCAGCGAAGAGCCATACTGCCTCCTCCTCAACTATCTTGGCGAAGACGACAGTCGGAGTAGACTGCTGGTTGTTAAACACTCGAGCAGTCCGCTCTTTCCACACGAACCACCAGACTAATGTGATCACTGAATTCCAAGAGCGAGCTCCTTTCTTTGTCTTGCCCACGATCTGCTCATGCCACCAAGTACCAAGATGATCAGCATGTTGAGGCTGGGAGGTGAAGACGACTCGCAACTTGAGAAGTACGAGCTCCCAAACTTGCAGCAAGAAGGGGCAATGGCAGAACAGATGCAGACAAGATTCAGGTTGCGAGAGGCACAACTGACACTGACAGACAGGGTTGCAAAGCCATTTTCGCTTGAGCATGTTGTCAGCAGTGAGGCAATCTGCTAACCAAGCAAAGAATTTGCACTTGAGGGGATCATCAGAATCCCAAACAGTGGTCGGAAGGAAATATCGAGCACGCCCCTCAAACTGAATGTTGTAGGCTGATTGCACTGAATAAATACCATCGTTGCTCCACTTCCAAGAGATAGTGTGCACCGATTGCAGCAGCTCCCAAAGTTCTCTTAAAGTGCCTGATCATCTAGCATTGCTTGATTGATGGAAAGATTACGCATGGTGCAATGCTTGAATAGCTCAGGCCATGCATCTTTCAAGGCTCGGCCATTTAGCCAAGGGTGATGCCAGAAGCTAGTGAGGGCTCCATCGCCAATGTGGAATTGAACAGGGACTGGCAGACCAAACCAAGGGTTTGACTCGTCCATCCACCTCTGCCATAACCAATGTACACCAAGTGCCGTGCTATGGAACTGAAAGTGGTTGAGTATCCCTAGGCCACCAAAAACATGTGGATGAACAAAGCATGGACCAGGCATTTGCCTCCTGAAGTTTCATCTTTTCCTTCCCAAAGATAAGCACGGATAATCTTCATCAGTTTGGACAGGAACCATTTCCAATGCTATGAGCTGGTAGATCGTCATTGCAGAGAGAATTTCCGAGCTGCCCCCGTGAGCGTCCGCCCTGCCCTGGCAGTTTCCGAGCTCCCGATACAACTCTTCTTCGGGAGAGCACCCCGCCCCTCCCCTTCTTCCCAGCACCGCCGCCGGTGAGCTCCCTTCCCCGCCGTCTTCTCCTGCCTGGCCTCCTCTCCCTCTACCTCTACCTCTTGGATCGGCTGGGGAACCCTAACCCGTGGCGGCTGCGACCCTCAGCGTTAGGTCGGTGGAGGCGCCTCCATGGTCCTCCTCCTCCTGCCAGCACTCCCTTTCCTTTCTCTTCTTCTTGTCCCATGATTTTTTGCTGCAGCTATTTCTTGGAACAACACCTAATACATACTAATTTGATCTATGTGAACTGCAGATTCCTACAAGAATTAGTACCACCTTGGTCCAATTGATGAAGGTATAAACTTCTTATTCTCTACTCTTGGTTGATGTGTTACTTACCAATTTATGACAATATTTTCATATATTTGTGACATGAGTTTGCAATAGGATGAGATATGGATGATTGTGTGATGTCTATGCTCCAAATAATTAGATTTTAAACATTGTTTGTATTGTAGCATAATCATGTCTCAACAAGAGTTGGTTGCTTACATTACCCAAGAGAACAAAAGAAGAAAAAGAAAAAAAACAGGATATTATTGACAAACAAGTTTTTTGAGATGGCAAGTTAATACGCAGCGGGGACCGAGAAACCTAGGATGCTTCAACAAAGGTGCATATAGGAAGTACATCTTGGAACAAACATATGATGGATCCAACACAACTTGCTATGATAAGTTACGCTTAACTAAAAGGAACTTTCATGATCTTTGTGATATGTTGCGTGCCAAGTGTGGTCTCAAAGAGTAGTCTCGCAGTCACTGCTTGACTGTCGACTTGTCTGATCGGATCGACTCATGGTTGTAGTTGAGAAGTTTATCGACTAGTCGCCTACTCGAGGAAATGGCACTGGGAGGATTAGTTGGGCTCAGCTCATGCAGTGGAAACCTAGCACACTGAGCCGCCTCTTACCAAGAGGCCATCACTGCTGCCGCTGCCACCTCCGGTGCCAGTTGTCACGCTGCTCTGCTCCCCCTCCCCCCCTGGGTTCTGCTCCTCAGCTGCTCTGTTCCTCCAGCAGGTTCTGCTCCTCCCTTAGGTCTAGTCATCCCATCTTCCCTAACCAGGTGTAGCAAGCCACCAAGTCACAGCCGCTGAGTAGTTTCTCCCCTGTTATCCTATTGCAAATTTGCTATTGGCTTTCAAAATTTCTGATCTTTGGATGCAATTATCAAAGTCTCAGGTTCCTCTCTGCTCCTCATGCCTTCAAACTTTATTGTTACTAGTATACTAGTAGTATTAGTAGGTAAATACTAGGTTTTTCTTGTAGTAGGTGCTGCTTGACTATAGTGGAGACTAGTCTACGAGTCTTGGTACCCTAGGGAAAGGATGGACCTTGTACATGTGATAAGTTTACACACCTTGAGTTTACTTGAGAAAACCTTTTTGCATTGACAAGAATGCTTCGTTTCAGGAGTCCTTGTTTGTTCTTCATTTGTTTCGGTGAATCTTTATTTTAATCGCTTATGTTCCAGTAGCTACTGATAATTTGAGATTAGTAGTTTCCGAGTAAGCCTGCCATATATATTTTAATATTCTATAATTGATGCCAGTTTTTTACTGCAGATCTGATAAAGGGTAACATGACAGCACTTGAAGACGTGGCAACGTGGAAACCAACCTGTTGTAGCGACAATCCGTCAGTTAGTTCCTGCTGGAGCTGCATGCCCGTCCTGCACCACCCGTCGGACCAGCTCTTTGTTTCTAGTAGTACAGGCTTAATCTGATGGCATTCTGCAAGGATTTCAACGCCAGGACACACACAAGTGTACAAGGCAGAAACTCGGATGCAAGTCACTCTGTCTGACCGCCTACGATCGAGGACAGCACTTTTGATTTCGTGGTCAAGTAGTGAGTCGCCCTCGGTTTCATGCATGGTTTCTGAAGAAAGCAGCAGGCATCGAGACCGCGAGAGCTGCCGGCCAGGCCACAACAACGGTTGTGACATCTCTGTCGATCCGCCATGTTCTACGAGATTGCGAAGCTGAAGCTGAAACTGAAGCACATGTGGCTTGAGGCCTTGAGCAAATCCATCATCGGCACGGCCAAATCCATGGGCATCGAGATTGTTAAGGATCTGGCTGGACTAGTCTTTGTCCTAGTTATATATATTGCTTTGATCTGCAATTGTCTGGTTTCATCAGACCTGGACGACGAAAGTAGGGCCCCCATTTTCGTATAGTAGTACTATTCAGTTTGTACGTGCTAGTACTCTTTTTTTTTTCTTCATTCATTCAAATGATGCAGCACAGCGTTGGGGGATGGTTGGCTAATAATACTAGTAATAAAGTTTGAGCATGTCTTTTTTGAACAGAAGAAGATGATGGCTAGCACTGAACTTGTTGTTTAAGTGAATCTAGGCTGCTTTGGGTGCCAATTTGGTTTGGCTGCTGCTTGGTCTTGAACTGACGGTACTAGGAAATGTGCTTAATTATAGTATCTGCACAATGTTTCCGTTGGATGCAAACCACTGTTGTGAATCTGCAGTGCCCCAGACTACTACAGCAGCAGCAAAGTTCAGCTGGAGCTCATTACTATTTGTCCATGGACGACGGGTGAGGATGCATGCAGCTCATTGTCTCTTGGGGTCCTGTGGACTCCTGTCTCCTGGGAGCCGGCCGGTCCATGGACTTGGCGCAGGAAGGAATGTTTGGACTTCCTCTCTCCTATGTAATACTACTACAAAGACAAAGAACGGATCCAGTGGCTTATCCTGAAGTTATCCACCATTTTAGGGCATCTCGGATTAACCGACTACTATGTACTACCGTGTGCTTCATCGTACGCGCGCGACAAGTGGACATGAATGTAGTCTATAATATAAGTTTTTTATTTTTCTATAATATAATAAGCTTTTATAGTAAGCTGTTTTAGGTTGCTGAAAAAATTATATTCATTCGCAAAAAAAAACTTATATTGTGAAACGGAGAGAATAGATGATATATCTCATTCTCCTATATATAATCAACCTTGGTGCACGAACGTTAGAAAATGGGTCTCTTTTTTGCGGTACCAACATGAGATGGAATCAAACTAAGGGAGGGTGTCGTGCCATTGGCCATAGTGTTCCTTCGTTTTTTTTTGGTTTTTTATAATTTGGGTAACCGGAATTATATCGTTTTTACTTAATTAGTAGCTCGGTTAATAATTAATTCTGTTTGGTGTTCGGTGCGATATGACAAACGTGACAGAGTGACGTAAATAAAATGTCGGCTCCATTAGACGGCAGACTAGCGCTCCTCGCGGTCATAGGAGTAACCATTTACCGTATGTCCATGACTAGAAGTAGTACGCGAGACGGCATCGATGCCGTCGCTTGTGTCTCTCGATCTGAAGCAGATGATATATTTGGTCACATCTACTCCCTACGATTTTAAAATGTAAAATGTTTTAATTTTATGAAGAAAATGTATCTATACTTTTTTTAGTGTATAGATTCACTCTAAATTTAAATAAACCTATATACTAAAAAGAATCTAAATACATTTGTTTTACAAAGCTAATTTGAAACATATAGAGTAGATCAAGGAGTATGTGATTCGTGGCTTGGCGATAAGGGAGAAGGTGCATTATCAAACTTAGAATCACGACATGTCTCATGTGTGTTAGGAATAAGCAACTTGTATTCCTCTAGGGGCCAAAGGCCACAATATATAGTACAGATACAGGGCAAATATGCAGGAAACCCCCTAACATATGGGGGAAATACAATATACAGATATATACATCTAACACCCCCCCCCCTCAAACTCATGGTGGATCCACAACACTGAGTTTGGAGAGTATGAAATCATCTTGCGCCTCGTCTGCAGGCTTCGTGAAGAAATCCGCCAATCAGAATCAAGGCACATACTGAAGTGCAACAACCTGAGCCTGCACCTGAGCACGCGTATAAAAAAGCATCAACACCAATATGCTTGGTAAGCTCATGCTTGACCGGATCACGTGCAATACTAATAGCACCTGTACTGTCAGACAAAACCAGAGTGGGTGTGGTAATAGAGACCCCAAAATCCGCAAGTAACCACCGTAATCGTGTCACCTCAGAATCAACAAGGCCATAGCAGCTCAGCCTCAACACTCGAGCGGAAAGCTGCATTTCTTCGTCTTCCAAGCAATGAGCGAACCACCCGAAACACACGATGGCGAAGTGAACGGCGATCCGAAGGATCACTCGCCAATAGCGTCCGAATAGCACCGAGCTGGAGGGAGCTGGAACGAGGAAAGAAAAGGCGACAGTGATCATACCACGAAGATAACGAAGAACACGGAGAAGATGACTATAGTGAGCAGTGGTAGGAGCGTAAACAAACTCGAGAATATGAACAGGATAAGAGATGTCAGGACGAGTGACAGCAAGATAAACAAGGCTCCCAACAAGATGACGATAACGCGTCGGATCAGGAAGAGGATCACCATCAGTAGGTTGAAGCTTAACATTAAGCTCCATAGGGGTCTCAACAGTGCGCTCATCCCCAAGAGCAGCACGAGCAAGAAGATCCTAAATATACTTTTCCTGAGAGATGTAAAAGCCATCAGAAGTGGAGGAAACCTCAATCCCAAGAAAGTATCGAAGAGGACCAAGATCAGTCATAAGAAACTGATCACGAAGACGAGCCTTAACAAAGGCGATATACTCAGGATCATCACCAGTAATGATCATATCATCAACATAGAGAAGAAGAAGAGTGCGTCCACGAGGAGAAGTATGAACAAACAATACCGGATCATGAGCACTAGGGGAGAAACCAGCAGAGTCACTACAGAAGCAAAGCGCTCAAACCAGGCACGAGGGGCTTGAGGCCATAAAGAGACCGTCAAAGGCGACAAACCATCCGTCGGAAGCAGAATACCGGGAGGAGGCGCATATAAACCTCCTCACTCAACTCACCATTGAGAAAGGCGTTCAACATCAAGTCGAGACACGGACGGTGACAAGCGAAGCAACAACAAGAAGATTACGCACAGTGGTCATATGAGCCACAGGAGCAAAAGTCTCATCATAGTCACGACCATACTCCTGCTGAAAAGCACGAGCTACAAGACGCGCTTTATAGCGCTCAAGAGAT
Organism: Avena longiglumis; assembly: GCA_030063025.1. NCBI lineage: Eukaryota > Viridiplantae > Streptophyta > Magnoliopsida > Poales > Poaceae > Avena > Avena longiglumis. Next base: position 517,291,367 of record CP125974.1, on the reverse strand, counting down.
CCATCAGAGCGGGTCTTAATCTTATAGACCCACTTACACGTAATAGGACGAACACCGGGAGGGGGAGAGACAAGATCCCAGGTGCCAGTGCGCTCAAGCGCAGCAAGCTCCTCAGCCATGACCAGCTGCCATTCAGGATGATGCTCAGCATCCCGATAAGAAGTCGGCTCGGAGGCAACAAAAAGACCATACTGACTAGGGGAGTAACGGTTGGGGGCACGACGCTGACGAACAGGACGAGTAGAGGGAAGCTCATCAGAAGAAGACGACTCAGGAGACGACGATGAAAAAGAAGGAATAACAGAGGAAGACTCCGGAGAACTAGGAGAACTAGGAGAACTAGACGGAGCAGAGGAGGACGGTGTAGAAGAAGAGACAGCAGGGGTAGGAGATCCTGAAGAAGGCATAACGGGAGGTGTGCCAGGAAAGAGAAGAAAAGAGATATCTTCCACCGGGTAAGTACCGGCGGTGGGACGAGGATAGAAAGGGCGCGTCTCATCAAAAGTAACATCACGAGAGATACGCATCCGACGACCAACAGGGTCCCAACAGCGATAGCCCTTATGCTCATCACTGTATCCAAGAAATACACACTCAACAGATCGATCGGTTTGGTGCGTTCATGCGAGCAAGAAGAACATAGCAAACACAACCAAACAAGCGAAGCATGGAGTAGTCTGAGATCGTCCAGATAGGCGCTCAAGAGGATACCACCTGCGCAGCGTGAAGGCTGAATGTTGATGAGGTAAGCGGACGTAGCAACAGCCTCAGCCCAGAAATGCGGCGGAAGAGAAGAAGCAATCATCATGGAACGAGTGGTCTCAAGAAGATGACGATGCTTACGCTCGGCAACGCCATTCTGGGCATGGGCGCCAGGACAGGAGAACTGAGCAAGAGTGCCCTGCTCAGCAAGAACATCTCGCAACATCTGGGAGATATACTCACCAGCAGAATCAGCACGAAACACACGAATGGGGTAGAATATTGAGTACGGACCATGGCCGCAAAACGCTGATATATGGAGAGCACTTCACTACGAGAGCGCATAAAATACAACCAAGTGTACCGAGAGAAATCATCGATGAATAAAATATAGTAGCGATGGCCCCCTTTCGAAGCGAAAGGAGCCGGACCCCAAACATCGGAATGAACTAAATCAAAAGGTCGTTGAGATACAGACGCGCTAGTAGGATAGGGAAGCTGAATCTGTTTACCCAAACTACAACCCTGACAATGTAAAGACCCATCTCCTGAGACAGACCCCAGAAGACCACGATGAACTAAAGACGACAGACGCGAATCACAAAGGTGACCAAGACGATGATGCCACTGCTGAAAAGAGCTGGTAGCAGATGCGACGAACGGAGAAGAACTGGCAGAGGAAGTGGCAATGAGGGAACACGGCCGCCTAACTCCCAAAGTCCGAAGAGTCACGGCTGCGAGGGCCGCTCAACCAGAACTGCGTCACGGCGGTCTGGACAACACAAGAATCAAAGATCAAGAATGACGCGACAACCAGAGTCAAGATGGCTAGCAGAAATGATTCATCTTAAGAAGAGGAACATGAGAAATATCGAGAGCAGAAAAGGAAAAAGTAGAGAGGTGCCCGACTAGAAACAGGGTGAGAGGTACCATCAGCTGTGAAAACACGGACATGAGAAGGGAGGGAACAAAGAGCGGACAGAAAAGAAGACTCAGAAGTCATATGAAAAGAAGCTCTAGAATCCAGATACCATGGGGACGTACCTGACTGTGTAGAAGATGGTGGTCGCACAGGGCCGGAAGAATCGATCCACAGAACCCGGCGTGCGTCGAAGAAGAGCCTGTAGCGACAAGCGCGCGAAGACTCGATAATGTCACGGTCGGAGAGCAAGCGCTGAAGATCCGAAGGAGCCGACGCCCACGAGCCTGGTCTGCCGACGTGATCGATCCCGTGTATAACAGTTCCCAAGTGTGGCCATCCTTGTTACAGTAAGAGCAGTGACGAAGAGAACCACGACGACCCTGACCACGAGCTCTGGGCGGACTGCAGCCTGAACCGCTGATGCGGGCTCGACCACAAGCTGCTGGGCTGACTCGACCGACACGGAGGAGTGGGTAGGATCGGCGGTGGCACAGAGGACCGCGGCTGAGTCGAGGAAACAGACGACATAGGAGGACCACGAGTAGCAAGCACAGATGGAGTCGCAAGAAGACCAACACCACGAAGACGAGTCTCCTCACCAAGCTCACCAACACCTCGAGAGGCGGAACACGCCACGAGCATTCACCGAAACGCGTCGGGCTCAAACTCTGGCCGAGACAGAAACTCATAGATACGGTGAAACTCCAAATCCGAGCGCACAATCTGGCAACACGAACATGTGCCACAAACAGCAGTACGAAGAGAATCAAGCTGACGCCAGATAGCAGCACTCTGAGTATAGAACTCATCAATAGTAGAATCACCTATTTGAAGAGCATGCTCTGGCGAACCACGACAAGTAAAGAGCATCCCAGACGGTGATAGCGACGAAGATGGGCCCATCGAGCGGCAAGTAGGAAGACTCATGAACTCAAGAAGACATCTTGGGGCGATCGGAGGTGAGAACAGAGCAAAGACGAGCATCCTCATCAACCCACCGAGGGTAAGCGGTCGAGCGTGTCGATAGGCCTCGAGATCAAGAAAATCGCTTGAACTTGGTCATAAGCGCAGAAAGACTAACATCAAGACTCGGCAGCATCCTTGGCCTCCTGAGAAGCATCAGCACCGAGAACAATCGGCGTCGGCGGAAGAGGAGCCACAGGAACAGGGGGACACGGCGGACAGGAGACATCGCCGGAGAGCACACCCCAAAGACGGAGACCGCGCATGTGAACGCGCATAAAGGCAACGAAATCAGGGTAATTCGCGCCATCAAAGACCACCGGACAGCGAGGAATCGCAACATAACCCGACGCAGAAGACATCTTTTTTTACCAGATCTAGATCTAGATCTAATTGATTCTGACGCAAGCGCATTTAAAACCGGCGAGATGTGGCGGAGCGGTCAGCGGGGCGAAGCGATCGGCGTCCAGACGCGTCAAAGGGACGGAGTGCCCCGCGTGACCGGTGTTCGGCGCGTGACCGCGCGTGGACCGAGGCGCGTGACCGCGCGTGGAGGTCTGAAGTGGCGCGTGTCCGCGCGTGGAGGAGGCGGCCGCGCGTTGAGGCGTCGGTCGTGGAGGCGAGAAGACGTCCGCGCGTGGATACGTCCGCGCGTCGCGACGTGGAGGCCGAGGCGAAAAGGAGGTGGCCCGCACGCGGCAACCGATGTCTGGATCTGGATCGATTCCGAGGCCTGGAGGCAACGTTTAATTAATCTGGAGACGAGACAATCAGCTCCCACGCGTGAAGGAGTTAATCGACTTGGATCTGGATCGGAAGAAAATCGGAAACCGAGCTGGCGACGAACTCGACTGATCTGGAGGGCACCCAGACAAGCGGCAACCGACGGCGGCGACGACGGCAAGGCCGTTGGCGACAGGGACGGTGGCGGCGAAGTTGCGAGTAGAAGGAGACTAACGTGGCTCTGATACCATGTTAGAAATAAGCAACTTGTATTTCTCTGGGGGCCAAAGGCCACAATATATAGTACATGTACATGGCAAATATGCAGAAAACCTCCTAACATATGGGGGAAATACAATATACAGATATATACATCTAACAATGTGCAGGTCGTGGGAGGCAACAAACCCTCTTTTTTTTTTGACATTACAAACCCTTTTTCTTTAAAAAAAGTATACTAGTTTACAACTTTTATTTATGTCATCATCAGAAGTGTTATTGTGTGGTTTTTTCTATTGAAAAAAGAGGGTTTTTTTATCGGAAATAAGAGAGGTGTTAATCAAACATTTTCCTATGGTTAATGAATTCTTTTTCCTTTTCACATACGGGCTTCCTTTGGGCATTCGCCATATATTGTTATTAACATAATAATAATAATAATAATAATAATAACTTGGATCTATACACTTGGTTATGGTTTATCACTTGTTTATGGTTGGGTCCAATTTGATTTTTTTTTGACAATCAATACCACATATATTCATAGAAACAAATAGTACATGATAGAGATACATAAACTGACTCCAACGATTACAATATAAACTCTAAAAGAAACAAGTAAATATTCGAGGTCTTCAAACTCTTCCTTCTTCCATGACACAATCTTGTAATCTTCCGAAGGCAACCGAATAAAACCAAACCATAGACCTGGAAATACCAACGAAGGTTCTCCCATAATTTTAATTTGAGCCGCAATGCCAAGGCTACGTGCACGCGCGCAGCCATTGAAGTAGTCAATCACCATCGGCAAGAGTACCAACACCAGTATGCCAGGGAAAAGTAACCGAACAGCCTGGTCAACATCGCTGGAGAGTCGAGGGTACGAATCACCATTGTCGAGGACGTAGCAGCCGAGACAAATATTGCGAGGATAAACCTCCTCGCGGCAACCATGAGAAAAGATCCAAAATCGATCTGGCGAAGCAAGATCTGAAGGCCCATACCTAAAAACTTGTAATCTTCCAGCACCACCATTGACGTCAGGAAGAAGAACTCGTCGTCGAACGGCGATGAGATCACTTATTGTAGACGATGTCATCTCCATTGAGGCGGAGACCAAAAAGAAGACGGCGACCAAAGCCCTAACCTAATATACTGAAAACACTACTTTTATTAAAAACTCCACGCATAGATCGGGTTCCCCACTCCTCCCGACACCGGCGAGGCCCGCCGGAAGAGGGGGAACCGATCTATGAAGGAGGCGGAGGTGGAGGCGGCGCTGCTAGGGTTTCTCACGTACTTACTACTTACTGGAGACGCCAGCATCCTTGGTCCAATTTTATTTGATGAACCTACGGTCCTCGGATTATAAAGGTTGGATCTTCTGTCTAACATACCCAACATACTGGGTGATAGCATCGTGGCGCTCGTTCTACCCGTTCGATCCGACAACGACTCCCAGTTTGGCTCAATCCCAGCCCTTCGTTTCTCCCACCATGACATAGCAAAAATCCCCCGATGGAAACTGCCGACGCCGTCCACTCCCCCTTCTCCTCCGGTGCTCTCCTCTCCCGTCGCCGTGCTCGCGCCGCCCATCCCTTTCCTCCCTTCCCGCCTCTCCATACTCCCCATGAGGAGTATGACCGCACGGCTGCACGTGCCGACGGTGGCATGGTGGAACGAGGGCTACTTCACTGATGGTCCGGCGCCGCGCCGATGGATTCAAGAGGACGACGGCGCGATGGGCCACCGATTCGCGGCGCCCTCCTTCTCGCATGCTAGACAGAAGATGATGTCTAGAAGGTGCACCTTCTTCCTCCCCTTCCCTCCATTTGATGTACATGCATGGAGACATTGCATACATCTTTGCACTAATCGACCGATTACTGTAATTTGTGCTTCCTTATTAAGCACTTCTACAGAATGTTACAGTCATGTATCCATGATGAATGTTACAGTCTCATGACATTCATAATGGACAACTTTTGCACTATAGCATCAGTGAGCATAGTGATGGATGTCAAGGACTCTCCTGGATGGATTCGCCTTTCTTTCATATGTATAATGTGCTTCTGATGCTTCTGATACTCATGGACGAGTTGTTACCTGCGACTGAAACCATTCATCTTAGTTCGAACATGTTTGCAAAGGTGGATAATCTGCGGAAACGTACAAACTCGCGAAATCTGGACCTTTGTTTTTTATCATTCTGCGTTATATTCCATCCTTCAGTGAGGTATAAAATTTCCTTTCTAATTCAGTTTAAATTTAAACTTGTATACACGTTTATAGCACGGACAGACTTATTGGCATTACTTTTGCTGTCTGATTACACACTGCTTTTTTGGCAGGTTTGCAGTCGGGTTGGCAAGCTTGTACTAAGACGCAATGCTTTAAGTACAATACGTGGGATTGAAAATCTCAAGTCACTTGTGGGCCTTGATCTGTTCTACAACATCATAGTATAAAATTTCTCAGAGTTGGAAATTCTTGGGAGCCTGTCTTTGCTACAGAATCTTATGGTTGGAAGGAAACCCAGTCTGCTGGTTGGTGGTATCGAGCACGTGTCTATAAATTCAGAAAACGTAAGTGCTTTAGTTCAAGCATGTTAAACCGATTATCTTTTTGTATAGCCTATTCTATACTTTTATCTGCAACTTCTTAAATTTATACTACCTCCGATCTAGTTCAAAATGGCAACACTTATTTAGGATCAGAGGAAGTACATACCATGGAACTGTGACTTGGTAAACTGCATAATCGTGTGACTTGGTAAACTTTTAACATCATAACCGTTTGACTTGGTAAACTGCATAATCGTTTGAAACTGAAAACACCAGCCCCAACTCTGAAGAAACTGAAATCAACAGCCCCACCCCTGAAGAAACTGAACATACAGTCAGCCTTGATATCTCTTAAGCGGTACTGCTTGCATTGCCCTCAACTGGCTGTGCCAGTTTGCAGCTTTGTTCCCCGGGACCCGATCCATGGCCCAAATGAGTGGGCACTGACAATTTCGTTGAAGGCAGCAATATCATCATTCTTCTCACCTGGACGGTTTCAGTTATCTACTGATCTGACGAAGTTCAAGTCTCCAAGAAGTAGCCGCTATCAATGTGGATGTCTAAGTTCTTAATCCATCAAACAAAAGCTAGTCGCATCAGGGTCTAGATTTGTAAGATGCAGCAGCCTATAAGAACACCAGGTGCTCCCGTTGTCGCTCGGTTAGTTGCGGGCACCCACCAAAGTAACTGCGGAGAAGCAAGAAGTATTAGAGGCAAGGCACCTCACCGCGCGTTCCACCAAATTTCCCTGTAGGTCTCACATTGGAGGTGGATTATTAGGACATGTAATAGTTCCAGTTCCTCGAGGTAGGATCTGATTCTTGCCCCTTGCTCCTCGTTTGCTGTCAGGTTCTGTTCCATGATTCTTGTTATAGCTAGTAGTGCATGAGTTTCTTTAATTTATATATTTTTTGTTATAGCTAGAAATTCATGAAGCTATTAAATTTGTATGTTTTTTATATATAGCTAGTAGTGCTGTCTATAAGCTCTCATTTAGGACATTTCCACATTTTCTACTTACATGGTTTGCTTTCTACAATTTCTTAAATTCTATGAATTCCCTGTGACGTGCCCTTACTGTAAGCGTACTATGTTTCAGAAATGAGCGGAGTCCCCCAAGAAGCCTGGTCAGAAATGAGCGGAGTCCCCCAAGAAGCCTGGGCAAAATGCTGCAGGACAGGAAGAAGTTTCAAGCAGTGCCAGGGATGGAAACGTCGTGCTTGGTTTTGATCTAGTAAGGCGGCCACGAAGCAGCCAAGATTCAATGAAGGAGATGGATTCTGCAGAGACGCTTGTTCTTTCTCCAGGAACAACGTGGCAGGGATACATCTTCTGATGACGAACCGGGAGTTGATTATTCAGGTATTGAACCAGCTGCTGATAATCAAGATGAGGTGCTCGCGGCATGCTTGGACATGAGAGCTTGTGTTGTTGTTCATCGAGAGGAATATGGTGTGAAGGGATGGATTGTTCCTGCTGCTTCTCCATCCTTCTATTACCTGAATATATAAAGTTTACAAGTTACAAAGAAGCCCCTCTACTATTTTACTGGTTACAGCCCTATACTATTTTACCTATTACAAGTAAGGACCTCCAACACTCCCCCTCAAGATGGGGCAAAGATATCAATGAGCCTCATCTTGTTACAAGTTCTTGCAAAGGATACAACACTCATTCCCTTGGTCAAAACATCAGCTAATTGATCTACATATTTGACATAAGTAACTTGAAGGGCACCCTCATCTAGTTTTTCTTTGATAAAGTGTATATCTATTTCGACGTGCTTAGTCCTGTCATGGTGAACTGGATTGTGTACAATATTAATTGCAGCTTGATTGTCACAATATAACTGGAGAGGCATACTCCTGTACAAGTGCATTTCTGTTAATAACATTTTTATCCACATCAACTCACATAACCCAGATGCCATTGCTCTAAACTCAGCCTCAGCTGTAGACCTTGCAACTACACTCTGCTTTTTACTCCTCCAACTAATTAAATTACCACCGACAAACATGTAGTGACATGATGTAGACCTTCGGTCATCTAAACACCCGGCCCAATTAGCATCGGTATACCCCTCAATGTTCAGATGTCCATGAGCAGAAAATAATATCCCTTTTCCAGGGCAACCCTTAAGATATCTAAGAATTCTGTTCACGGCATCCATATTACCAGAACGGGGATCATGCATATATCTACTCACCACACTTACAGCATATGCTATGTCTGGTCTAGTATGTGATAAATATATGAGTCTCCCAACTAATCGTTGGTATTGTTGTTTATCCACATAATCCCCAAAGTCAGCGGTTATGCGATGATTTGATTCAACCGGTGTGGCTGCCGGTTTGCAATATAGCATTCCAGTTTCAGTAAGCAAATCCATCACATATTTCCTTTGTGAGAGATAAATACCTTGAACACCATATGCAACTTCAATGCCAAGGAAATAGTGAAGGTAGCCCAGGTCTTTAACTTCAAAGGATCTTGACAATGCCTTCTTCAACAAAGCGATCTCTCCATCATCACTACCTGTAATAACTATATCATCAACATATACAATAAGCACAATAATTTTATCATGGTTGCGCTTATAAAACAGGGTATGATCAGCATTGCTTTGTTTAAACCCCATAGAACAAATCTCATTCCGGAATCGTCCAAACCATGCTCTAGGTGACTTTGTTTTAACCCATACAGCGACTTTTTCAGCCTGCATACTTTACCCTTAGTCTCTTGTGTACTAAACCTAGGGGGAATATCCATATAAACTTCTTCGTGCAAATATCCATGAAGAAAGTCATTTTTTACATCCATCTGAAACAATTTCCATTTATTATTTGCTGCTATAGATATAAGGATCCTGATGGTGTTCATTTTTGCTACTGGTGCGAAGGTCTCGTCATAATCGACTCCATAAGTTTGACTATAACCCTTTGCCACTAATCTAGCTTTATACCTTTCTACTTTACCATCCATATTGTGTTTCACAGTAAACACCCACTTACAACCAACAACCTTTTTATTAGGAGGGAGAGTAGTAAGTACCCATGTATTATTCTTGTCAAGTGCTGCCATCTCCTCCATCATAGCTGCTCTCCATTCTGGATATTGTTTGGCTTCCTGCCAATCACGTGGTATAGGTAAAGTGGAATCTAGTGCGGCTATAAATGATCTATACTAAGACCCCAGTGATGAGTATGAAACATAATTAGAAAGATCATATGGAGATAGATTTGGTGGTAATTTTCCAGCGGTAGTACGAGGCTGTTTTCTGTGAGCAATAGGAATATCTAAATCATCCTGTGAGGAGGGAGTTATACCATCATTTATAGGAGATGGGCCTTGCACATCTAGCTGTGCCAGACCAGGTGAGATCTCTTCTTGTGTTTGTGCTGCAGGCGTCTCTTGATTATGTCTCAATGGAATTTCTGCGTCCACCTCTCGATGTCTCCGTGAATACACCTGAAGATTTCTCTCTTCATTGAACCTTGGCCACATCATAGCTTAATTTGGTTCATCTTGATGCTCCCCCTGCACATGTTCTTGCTCTGCATATAACGCACGCATATCATCATGCGCATCTTGTCTAGGTATAACTCCAACTACTATCTCTCTTGATGTTGTGTTCTGATTTTCCTCTTCCTTATCTCCCCCTGGTTCCGAGTTCAAATCTGAAACATCACTTGTAAACATGTCAGGAAACAAATTGGTAAGGTCGGCTCGCTCCAAATAAAATGATTCGTTCTCCCTGAACGTTACATCCATACTGATAAACATTCTTTTTTCAGCAGGGCACCAGCACTTATAGCCCTTTTGTTTCCCTGAATAACCAACAAATACACATTTTAAAGCTCTAGGATCCAATTTACCAACCGAAGGCCTGTAGTCCTTCACAAAGCATACACACCCAAACACTTTAGGATGCACCACAAATGAGTTTTTACCGGTTAGACATTCTATTGGAGTTTTATGTTCAAGTACCCTCAATGGCATCCTGTTTATCAAATAAGCTGCTGTCATTACAGCCTCACTCCATAGATATTTAGGGACATTCATTACGAACATTAGACTTCTTGTAACATCTAAAAGGTGCCTATTCTTTCTTTCAGCCAAACCATTCTGTTCAGAAGTACCTGGGCATGTAGTTTGATGAATAATTCCGAAGCTGGATAAGTATTCATCAAACTCTCTACTCAAATACTCCGTACCATTATCAGTACGAAATATTTTTACACAAGCATTATATTGAGTCATAATCAAATTATGGAAATCTCTGAAGCATTCGAACACATCACTCTTGTGTCTTAATACATAAACCCAGGTAGTCCTAGTGCAGCAGTCAATAAAAGTAACAAAATATCTATAGCCATTGATTGATCTCACACCACTAGGCCCCCATACATCAGAGTGAATAGTATGCAGCGGTTGAGTACTTCTATTATCTGAGAACATATAAGAGCTCCGAGTGTGCTTCCCAAACTCACATGCATCACATACCAAACTATCCTTATTAATTCTACAATAGAGATTAGGATAGAGCTGACCAAGTGTAGCAAAAGACATATGCCCTAGTCGACGATGTTGGAGTAGAAACTCGTTTAGAGGAGAGCGTGAGAGAGCAGTAGCTACTGCAGGTGAAATATCCTTATCAAGGTAGTAGAGACCATCATGAATGCTCCCCGTCCCAAGCCTTCTTCCAGTCCCAAGCTCCTGAAACAAACACCATGATGGGAAGAACAAAGCAACACAATTCAACTCATTGGTAATGCAACTGATAGACAAAAGATTTATTGGAAACGAGGGAACATGCAATACAGAAGATAAAGATATATCAGGGCTGCACACAACTGTCCCAAAACCCATAATATTTTGTGTCGATCCATCAGCAAGTTTTACGGTTTCCATCTTCGAATCAGGGAAATATTTCATGAAGTCCTTGTAAGAACCAGCCATGTGTCGTGATGCACCAGAATTAATTAACCATGGTGCATCATTACAATAATGTTTAGCAGAATTAGAGATATTACCGCAAATTTTAGTAGAGGCAGTAGCAGCTTGGTAAGGCTCTTTATCACCCAGTTTCATCCCTTTGAATTGACACTACTTCTCCCATTCGTCAACTGTCATATCAACCTTCACAGTATGTGATGCTTCTTCGGCTGCCACACAAGTATTAGCTCTGCCTCCAAGCCGTAAACCTCGGCCTCTAGTTCCACCACGTCCACGGCCTGTTCCATGCCAATCATGTCCTCTGCCCCTACCTCCTCCAAACAGTTCAGGACATGCATTTCTCAAATGTCCTGGATGGCCGCATTCGAAACATTTTTTTTCAGATGTAGCTAATCCTAGTCTTTGGTGGTCTAGTCCGTCTGAAGCAAGAAACGCTCCACGTCTATGTGACACACCTTGTGCGGTTGACCCTGTCACCTCCAGCTTCAACCGGGTCTCCTCACTAATAATTGCTGAGATTGCTTGTTCAAGACTAGGTAATTTTTCACTGCCATACAATGCAGCTCTCCTGTTTTCAAATTTTGAGATGAGCCCAATCAGGAAGTCTCTCACACGTCTTCTCTCTGCCCACTTGTTGAACTTCTGAATGCACTTGCTACACTCCAAATCCACCGGATCATAATAATCCAAATCACTCCACAATCTTTTAAGCTCAGACACATATTCAACCACGGATTTCTCATTTTGGTGCAGCTCCTGCAACTCCCGCTGAATTTTGCAAGCAAGCATTTCATTTCCAACCCCAGAAAAGGTACCTTTCAAAAGCCGCCAAATTTCGATGCTTCTTTAATCCTCTCAACCTGCTTGGCAATTTGAGGTGACACTGAACTCAACAGCCATGCTCTTACCAATGCATTAGTCATCCTCCACTTCTGTCCGTCCTTTGAATCTTCCTCTATTGGTTTTTCAACTGTGCCCAATATGTACCCTTCGAGCTTTCTTGAGACTAGGATTGTCTCGGCATGCTCTGCCCAGCTTGCATAACTTTCAGATCCTTCCAACTTGACATGAGGCATCTGCAAAGGATGAATCTCTTCTTTGACCTCACTCTCTGACCTTGAGCTTCCTGCCTGCTTGCTCAGTGCATCAAACAAGGATTTGTATTTATCATCCATTGCTTGCAGAAGTGCAGCAAGCTCCCCCGTCGTGAAAACTCCCAAAATGTTTTGTAATATGAGACCAACTCAGGCAACAGTAGCTTCAAGAACCTTGAATCCACCTCCTGTAACCTTGCTATAAACGATCTCAGAAGAGGACTACAAATTTGGGCCTCACCTGAAAACTTCAGTGCAGCTACAGCCACGACCAAACTTTGTCCTCTTCAAATCTCTTGCTACAGCTCTGCTCCCAACAGATCTCAGCGCAGCTCTAGCACTCCAGGACCTACTCCCCTTTCTTCTCTGCTCCAGGCCACCAGCAGCAGCGCTCCCTTCTCTTGGGACTCGCCCTGCCTCCAACCACAAGACACAAGATCTCTTTCTTCTCTTTTCCAATCCAGCAGACGCAGAAGCTCCTTCTCTCCACTTCTCCTAGAAGGAAGCTCCAGCACAGGGACCAGTTCACCGCCGGCGAGGGCTGAGCGCCGCCTCTGGCTCTGATACCATGTTCATCGAGAGGAATCTGGTGTGAAGGGATGGATTGTTCCTGCTGCTTCTCCATCCTTCTATTACCTGAATATATAAAGTTTACAAGTTACAAAGAAGCCCCTCTACTATTTTACTGGTTACAACCCTATACTATTTTACCTATTACAAGTAAGGACCTCCAACAGTTGTGGAATGCAGCTCTGACCCCTGTTGTGGAGATAGAGGAGAGATTGAGTTTCAGAGATGCTATTGGCAATTCTGACGTTGTGCGAAAGGACAACCAGAAAGTCGATGAAAGTTTGGAGTTTGGTGATGCGATTGTTGTGAGTAATCTCACGAACTTAAAATCTGAGAAAAACTCGGCTTCTGTTGATCTCTATGGAGGTACTGAGAAATGTGCAAATGAATCCTTTTTGGTAGAGGAGCTGGAATTGATTCGCAATGGTGATGGCCAAGGGCTTATTTGATCGTCCTGAAAATTCTGCTGTGATGGATCTGAAACAGCCTAAGCTCGATCTGAAGGTTTCAGAGAAGAGTGGGAACCCAGCCTCTGATGATGGTCATGGTGGCATCAATGATGCGTCGAGGAAAGCAGATATCTCTGACAGAGCCAATGTGCAGAGAGGTAGATCAGGAACCAGAACAAAAGTTAGATGCCTTGCCAAGGGTACAGAGCCTGATCAAGAACCAGGAACTGATAATCCAGGCAAGGAATCGGGTGCTGATAGTCTGACGAGGCGCTCACTTCGTACTTAGACAAGAGTTTGTGTTCTGAAAAATGTTATAGATGTGATGAGATTATAGACGATATAGAATTGAGAAAGCCCAAGCTTGACAAGAAGGCTCTTGATAACTGTGTTGTGATGCAAGAGGAGAAACAGAAGGTTGATATCGGTGCCGAGTGCCTTGGGTCGCGAAACAAGATGTACTTCCTGAGTGCTTCAGATCGACATTTGTGTTTGAGTTGATGATATTTCTGATTCTTACTAAGTTCTTTTGTCTGGAACTGAAACACCATTTCGTATCTACGTGCTGAATCAGTTTTGTCCAGTTAAATGCCATGAATTATTATTATATTTGTTTTACTTTCTACTAGTACTTGTCTGATTATTCCGTAAATGTACACGTATGTTGGTACCAGAACTGTTGCGAAGATGCTGATTAGAAAACGTGGGCAACTTGGTTATTGTTGCAAAAACTTGCAGATTTTTTTTACAAAAACTAGCTTATCTTATCTAAACCGTGAATGAAGAATAATAGCCAAACCTGACTAACCGAGCTTTGACAGTCAACTTAACGACTAGCATGTCGCCAGCATCCGACCGTCGTCTCATCGGCGAATAAGCACCATGATCAACATGGCCCCATGGAGGATGATAAAACCTCCAGGCTCCAAATCCTGAATATGCAGTAGCAGTGCTGGCCGTCATCAGGAGCTCCAAGATGATGATGTTACAGATACTACTAGTAAGTAACATCTAATGAAAACATAATAAATACTAGTAATCTGAAAAAAGACAGTCGTCAGAAATCCTAGTCTAAGTGGAAGCAGTACGTTGTATCTACTACTAGTTATTAGGCAGAGTTGTCTGAATCTTTGGCTCGCTCCAGGTTCCAGCACAGAGAGTAAGAGCCGCCAGTTAAGCAGTTGTTCGTCTACATCTACAAGTGCATGCGCAGGCAGCTTAAAGCCTCGCTCCGCCACGTGGACTCCCGCGTCGTCATCATCATCATCGTCATCCAACCAAACCCATCCCCTTTCAACTCCGCCTCGCTCCGCCACTTGGACTCCGGCCTGCCTGCAGAAATCTCGTTCCCAAGACAGCCCACGGCGTGCGCTCCGGGCGCCGACGTGCATGCCGGTACGGCTCCTCCGAGACCGCCATTGCCACAGCTTCGCGTTGGCCACCTGGACCTGGACATAAACGCAGCGTCGCACATCTCCTTGTTGGTTTCCTATGACACGTGGCACAGGCGCGCGGCACGCTCACCTCACAGTCGGCGCGCGACACGGTCTGATGGCCGGGCCGGCGACGACCGTGGAGCGCCATGAGCACAAGGATGGCGCGCGCGGCCGGTTTCGAGGACGATGGCCTCCACGAGGCGTCGGCACAGGTGGCACGGTCACCTCGCAGCACGACATAGTCTATGGCCGGGCCTGTGACGACCGTCGAGCGCCATGGCCAGGGGGCCTGTGATCGTACGTAGTACGTCGTCGTCAAGCATCTGAGTCTGTGACGCCCCTTTCTCCTCTCCCACCAGCCGGCCAGGACCTCGCAGCGCCGGTGATCGCCATTGCTGGCTGCAACTTCATGCCGGCCATGCCTGGACGATGCACACGACCCCGGCCGGCATAAACGCAGCGTCCGCCTTCTTGGTGTCTTTTGACACGTGGAACGGGGCAGCACACGCACCTCGCAGTCGACCGTTTTAAAATATAAAATATAAAATGTTCTTTGACCTCGGACCATGATCGCCTCGCCCGGGCGGGCTTTTTTCTTTTTTCGTTTCTAGAAACGTTTCTTAAAAATTTAACCACCTTAGTTGAGGAAAATAGTAAAAACTTATATGGCATCTACTAATTGGTATTATTATACTCCCTCCGTTTTAAAATATACTAGTAAATTTAGATACAGTTAATGCAGTATATGGCATTTGTATGAAATTTCTCACTAAAATGACATTATGGGTATATTAAAACCTAAGTAAACTTTTCATGGACCTTTCACCTTTCTCTGTAAGAATCTAGTACCCGGCCCATTTCATTATCTCTCATCTCCAAAAATTTAAAAATAAAAGAAAGTGTGATGATACTTCTAGTATGTAATGAAATGAAAGTGTATAATGACATAATACCATTTTTTTTGTTTTTAATATTGAACACTATGGTGAAATGTGGAATAAACAGTTTAAATTGGCTAACTTGAATGTTGAAAAGACTATTGTCACTTGATCACAAATATGAGGTGAAAAAGGAGTGTGGACAAATCCGGCCCCCGAGATACATGTGGCCCTTTATTTAAACAAAACAAAATAACATTTTGAAGTTCTAAAAGTCTGAATCTTTTGGATGCAGTTAATGATGTTTCTTACAAGCCTGCAAAATTCTTGATATTCCGAGCTATACAAAAACGATAAAAAAAATAGAGTAGAAAATGTGCACTGTTCACTATACTTAGATCCACGACTTTATCATATTTGTGTTGTGTCGTATTAAAAAAATTTCAAGATTATAGTATATATCATTTGGATAATTATAATTCTTTTGATTTTTATAAATAAAGGCTACATGTATCTTGTCGTGTATTTTGTGCCTCCCGTAAAAAAGATATGGCAAGCTTTATTTCACATGACACGGTCCAGTATCTTGCACCTACAAGACACAGTTTCAAACAACAAAAATAGTTACATACGGAATCCTCGGACTAAACATGCCAATTTATAGCTTGATGGATAGCACCGAACTTGAGATCTTACTATACTAAACCTAAGACGTACTGCTAGTTGCTACTTCCTCCGTTTTAAATATAAGATGTTTTAGATTTATAAAAAAAAAAATCTAAACTTCTTTTAGTATATATATTCATTCCAAAGTTGAGTGAACCTATATACTAAAACAATTCTAAATTCATTTTTTTCATAAATCTAAAACATCTTATATTTTAAAACTGAGGGAGTACCTGTCTAGTGTTAACTTTCTCTTCTATTATTGTTGGATCTTATATGTCCATGCGTTTCTCTTCTAGACTAAATTGGCCACAAAAGATCCGTAGAGAAGAGAGCCAGCAGAGGCTAAACGTTTACCTAGCGATCGCAGACTGCGAGGCTGTCTTCTAGAGAAATCGTTTAGCCTCTAGAAGTTGGTTTCCCACATGCTGAGGCGTGCCTCGGCTGGAGCGAATTCAGCGTATGTTGGCCGTCAGATTCTCCCCGATGGTGCATGATGAATGGTAGATATGGACCTAGTCGGTGAAATCAACGGCCCATGTCGCACCAGAGGCGTTTTGGCGGGAGAATGCAGATGAAAGTGGTAAATCCAAATTCAAACTGCTACATAATAGTAGTAGAGAAAATCTTTAAAATTTAACCACCTTAGTTAAGGAAAAAATAGTAAAAACTTATATGGCATCTACTAATTGGTATTATTATACTTTCTCCGTTTTAAAATATAAAATGTTTTAGATAGGTCAGAAGCTCTATTACAAGGGTTTTTCTATCCGAATAAGGAGGTTTTTCTTTTCAACTGAAAAAAGAGAGGCGTTAACTAAATTTTATGGTTAATGATTTTTTTTTCTCTTTCACCCTCCATTTCACCCAAATTAGTTGACTCAAATTTACCAAGATACGGATGTACCTAATACTAAATCATGTCTATATACAATCGAATCTATACAAATCTAAATCAACTAATTTGGTCGGAGGGAGTAACATAATAACTTGGATCTCTGGACTTGCTTGGGTCCAATTTGATAATAAAATATGAAGTGTTTCTTACGGGCATGGACGGATCCAACATGGAGCAAGGGTGTTCATGAACACCCAAAAAATTTAGCAAAAAAATTCTTATATATATATACTTGTATGTATCGCTAGTGTAATCTAAACATGTATATATACGTTTCTTCTGTCAGAATGGACTGTATCCACTGTCCAATGGCGTCCATGTCTTGATGTACACACGTTCCATCTAGCTGAGAGTAAACCAGCTCTCCATGGCATGTAGCATAGCAGCCAATCAATCAACTCATAACGATAAAAAAATAACAAACTAAGCCCCAAATCGAGAAGCCAAGCGGCGACGCGACACTCCATGGCTCTGATTCGGCCGGCGGCCTGGTTCCTGACCAAGCATAGGAGGGTGGGGAGGCTGATGCGCCGATAGGGGGCGCATGCGGCTGTCGTGGTGGATAAGAACCAGCGATGGTGATGGAGAGCACAGCGGCCAGGATGGCGGGCGTCGTGGTCGTCGACGCCGGAGGCAGAGACGGGAACCAAGAACAACAGCTCATCGATGACTTTTGTGAACCCTACAAGCTTTTTAAATTGGTGTTAATCCTAACCGTAGCAACTACTAGTGTTGAGAGAATTTTTTCATCGATGACTTTTGTGAAGAACAAGCTACGGGACAAAATGGAGAACCAGCTCTTGAACGACTGGCTGGTTACATTTATCGAGCGGGGGATTCTTCTTAAAAGTGAAGGATGATCTCTTCATATCTCGCTTCCAAGCTATGAAAGAGTGTATGATCGTATTGTAATTTTCTTTTATTTTGCAAGTTTTTTAACTTTTTGAGATAATTTTTGCTACAATGGTAGCTAATTTATACTTTATTTGCATGAAGTAATAGATAATTTTTAGTTTTCCTTCTTTATATTTTCGGGTCATTAGAATTTGAATATTCAAAGTTAAATTCCTGGATCCTTTCCTGCTTACGGGTTCCGCTTTTTTTGCCCGTGTCTATCGCAACTCAGTTTCTCCTACTGTTAGTGCAGAATCTACTTTTACTGTGTGTATGCTCAATTTCCATTGCTGCAGTTGCCACCATGATTAGCTAATTGCCGTCTTTTGCTAGTTATCTGAACAAGCGGATTGGACAAGTTTGGAGTTTGGTGATGCGATTGCTGTGAGTAATCTCACGAACTTAAAATATGAGAGAAACTCGGCCTAGAACGGCGCGTGCGCTCAGGGCGCCGACATGCTTGCCGGTCCAAGACAGCCGCGCTCTCTGCTTCCCCTCCTCCTCCTCCTCGTCGGCGCCGTCGTCGTCCTCCCCTCCCCTGTAGAGGACGACCGTGTACATATATATTACGCCCCGAGATCAAGCAGGTGAGGCTGCACGCACACCTCGCAGCCAGCGCGCTCCGGCCACATGCATCTTGCGGCCTCACCGCACAGGCTGATCATGATGGAGGATGATGGCCTAATTAAGCATGCATCTTGCGGCCGCAGCCGATGTCGAGGACGATGAACGCGACGCCGCTCCACGATCCCCATGGTCGACCGTGAACGCGACGCCGCTCTGGACGCGTGCGCTCGGGGCGGCGCTGACGTGCATGCCGCTCCGGCTTCTCCGAGAACGTGTCGTTGTTACGACAAGTTTCCGGAGGTTCCATCTTGTCCCTGAGCTTCGCCTACTTATTGTATTCGCACAGGACTCCTCGTATATGGATTCAAGGTTCAACCTGGACGGGAACGTGTCTCCGTCCCCTATAGTAGCTAGACCGGCCGGCGGTGAGCGGCCGCATTCACTGCTTCTCGTCCAGTAGGTCGGCGCCGTCCTCCTAGATGGAGAGACTCCCTGTTCCGAGAGAATCCTCGTGATCAAGAAGCTGTTAGAAATAACGGCGCCAATCCATTTAGGCCCATGTTTATTTTAGATTTTTCCTAAATCTTAAAGCCTAAATTTGTGGCAGCCTATATGTGTTTGGGCCCATGTTTGTGGCAGCTCACATGCGAGTAAAGTGAGAGCTAAAGTTTAGTCCCACATGGAAAGTTGGAGGAGAGTTGCACCACCTTATAAGGTGGAGTGTTGCACCACTTTGTAAGTGAGTGGCAATAAGAAAGATACACACGCGCGCTCCTCCTCCGACGACGCCGCTCGCACACCACGACCCGACGCGCGCGCGCCGCGGGTTGCTCGCCGAGACGAGCTTTATTTTGCTGCTCAGAAAAATTGATAGACGTGTCAAAAGGTTAGCTTATTCGGTTCGCTGCTCTATATAAAGTCCTGCGCGGCTACCGCCACAATACTACAGAAAACCAATCTAGGGTTTTGTCATCCTCTCTACTTGCGCCGTCCGTAGTCTACTCCATCCCGCTTGCCGGCGTGCACCGGCGAACGGGAGAGCAGGTCTCCGGAACCACTCGCCCTTGTGATCCTGTACGGGAGAGGGCGAATAAGATTTTTGGAAAGCGCTTCGCGCGACTGCTCGAGTTCTCCATCACGGGTCGTCTTCCATCCAAGTCGGGCGGTGCTGCCTACCGCCGTCTTCGTCGCCATCTGCTTCGATCAATCTTTCCCAAAGTTTCTACTACAACAACCGAACGGTACGTGCTACGTGCTTCTGTTTGGTTATTCATCATGTTCTGCGAGTACATGTTAAGCTGCTGTTTGTTTCCGATCATCCTGTTGTTTAGTACATCTAGTAAGTTCGAGTTACATGATCTAGTAGCTGGTTTGTCATGATTTATATTCTAGAATTAATCGTGGAAATTATGCCTAATAATCCAACAGTCCAAAAACCTTAATTGTAGGCAATTTCCTGAATTAACAATGGCTGGTTTTACCGATGCACTGAGACCGGATAAGTTTTCCAGTGTGCACTTTAAGATGTGGCAGTACAAGACTGAGCTAAGCTAGCCCCAAGCGGGAACGCAACGCCGCTCAGGAGCGAGTCAGGAGCGACGCCGACATGCAGTATCTTCCGAAGCTGCCGTGAGGGCATGTCCTCATAACCGCCCGGTGAGCTAGCTCATCGTCCACCCGACGGTGAGCATTTCCACTGGTACTACCTAATTATCATCTCTCACCGGAGTCATCATCATCATCATCTGTACAACTTCTTCGAGGCCGGTTGTGCGCCGGCGTGTTATCCGTTTCTCATTGCAGTAGACAACAGTGCAGTGGAGTACTAGCCTAATAGAAGACAACATCGCGCGCACCGTGTCTTCAGTTGTCGATCGACGACGACCGAGAGGGACGTACGTACGAGTCCTTGCTGGCTTCCAGGACTTCCGATTGATCTCACCGGCGAAGCACCATCATCAACAATTCAGCATAGAGGAGCGAGGAGCCCCTTTCTTTGCTTATTTTGTCCATCGACCAAAACCTCCATTCTACAAATCCTGAATTATTCTACGGGCTTGACTACACCGAGGTCGACCTCGATTTATCTAAGGGCGAGGTCACCCCGACATCCCAACCTTTTCTTTTCTAGCAAGCAGCAACTTTCCGAATAGCCAACCAGGCCGGTGCCGCATCGACACGCCAAAACAGGAGAAACCTCTGCTTGTCACGTCCCGCACCAACCCACGACCGTCAACCCAATAGCCAACAACTCTTTTCTCTCCAACCAAGGCTGCCATATGTGCAAGATAAACCTTTGGAATACAAATTTACTACTCTCTGTCCTAAAAATGATGTCTAGTAGGTTCCATCTTAGTGAACCTTTGGAATACAAATTTACTACTCTATCTGTCCTAAACTAAACCTTTGGAATACAAATTTACCAAGGTTGCAGTTAGTAACAAAAGGAAAGTAAGATCTAGTAGGTTCCATCTTAGTGAAACGATTGGAAAGGGAAAGCGCTCCTATGTGACAGCTATAGAAAGAGCTATCTAGCAGGTTGGATCACCTAGCAGGTTACATCAAACAAAGCAGGTTGGATCACCTAGCAGGTTACATCAAACAAAGCAGGTTGGATCACCTAGCAGGTTACATCAAACAAAGCTGGTATCAAAATAGAGAAAATAAATTTGTATCATGAAAATAGCTAGCTTCCATCTAGTAGGATGCATGGAGTTGTTCATGAATAAGTTAGAAAATTCCATGGCGTGGACTAGATTAAAAGCATGACTTATTCGCTCAAAAAATTAGATCATCAGGTTAATGTGCATCATTTTATCTACTTTCAGAATCATCAAGAAAGAAAAAAGGATCATAAAATAACAGTAGGACTGGAAGTATAAGGAGTTAACGTCCACTTTTTGTAGAAGTGAATAAAATAGTAATGATCATGCTAGTAGTAGTGGAAAAATAATAGTAACAGTATGGCTAGAAGTATAAGTAAGTTCCATACTTGCATGCTCGATTTGATTCAGGAAACACGACAAAAGCAAACACATGACTAGAGCTAAACACATACTCCGGAGTTTAAGGGAGGAAATACACTAAAGTAGGGCGAGGTCACCCCGACAGGCCAACCTTTCCTTTGTAGGGTTCGCAGCATAGAAAACAAAAAAATTCCTACAATGGGAACAACTATGTACCAAGATCTATCTACTAGATACAAATAACGGGCGGATGTATATCCGTAGAGAACATACCCTTGAAGACCGACAAAGCTTAACGAGTCCAAACTCGTGGTTGATGTAGACGATCTCTTGCCGATCTCAAGATCGAGAGGAAGTCCTAGCGCCGCAAAACAGCAGCGCATCCGTGCTCACACACACGTTCGAGGCACCGAGCAACCTCCGCCCCTCGCTCCAGTGATGCAGCGTAAGCACAACTCTTTCTTGCCGAATAGCCACCGGGAACATGTATCTCGCTAGTCCAAGACCATGGGGGATAAATTCTAGAGGGGGAGAGAGATCCTTCACGAGGAGGTATGAGAGACAAGTGAGGAGGGGGGATCCTTTTATAGGAGGAGGGGGGCACCCAAGGGGGTGGCCGCCGGCCATGGGGGCTGCCCCCTCCCCTCCTTCATTCATGTGGGTGGACACTCCACTCACGAAATGGCCCTTCAATTTTCTCCACTCAAATTCCCATTAAATTTCCACCAAAATTAATGCAAACTCTCATTAAATAAAACTCTTTTATTTTAGTCAGAATTTTGTCAATTACTTTAATGACAAACATTCACAAATAACCCCTTACTAGAATTCCATTTCACATGCATAACCACTTTATGCAATTTCACCCGAAAACCTGTTTCGGTATCTAGTGAAATAAATTCCTGCGCTTGTTCATTCTTTCGGCATGAAACTTTTGCTCCAATTGGATGTCGGTGTCTCTTAAGTGTGTCACCCTACGGTTCGTGAATAATGCGGACATGATCGAGACCCCTCTCGGATCAATAATCAGAAGCGGGATCTGGAGACCCATACTGACTCCCACACATTCAACGATGACTTTCTTGTGATCGTCGGAACCTTTTACGCTAGTATCTTAATCCCTTTGTTTCGCGATATATTACTGAAGGGATTCGCGGCATAGTAAATCAAAATTTTCTACGGAGCGAACAGAGGGAAAGCCAAGATCTAATCTAGGATATGCAAACAACGAGAGAGATTGGATTAGATCTTCATACCCTTGAAGATTCAAGGTGGAACGTTAACGTGGGTGATGTAGTCGTACTCGCTTCTCCTCCTCGCGATCCGATCCGATCTAGCACCACAAGTGGCGGTGCCTCCATGAGATGCGCACGTGCAGCACCTCGACGTCTCCTCCTTCCTCGGACCAGCAAGTATGGTGGAGAGGTAGATTGGATCTACAACACGACGGCGTGGTGTATATGGTGGAGAATTTCTGCAGCAGGGCTTCGCCTACAAACAGTCGGGAGGGAGAGAGGAAAGCTAGCAAGGCGGCTAGGGTTTGGAGGAGAGGTGTAGGGGTTTGGTGCGCCCCCACCCCTCTTTATATAGAGGGGGGGCGCAACCCTAGCCCCTCCCCCAAGCCCAAAGGATAAGGAGTGGGGGGCATGGACTCTCCCCTCTTCTAGAAACCCTATCTCTAGTTTAAACGATTTAAACTCTCTAGGATCGGCTGGGCCCTATGGGGCCTTGTGCCCCTGGCCCAATGCGGCCAGGACACTCCCTCATAGGCCCATGCCCCCTCCCGGAAGGTGGGGACACGTTGGTCCCCTTCCGGAAGGTTCTAGAAGCTTCCGGTACAATACCGATTAACCCGGAACAATTCCGAACTCCAAAACTGCACCGCCTTATATGAATCTTATTCTCCCACCATTCCGAACCTTCGTGATGTCCCGGATCCCATCCGAGACTCCAAACAAAAATTCATAAACCAATTATCCAATCTATCCTAGCCAAGACACGTTAAGTGTGTGACCTGCGGGTTCGAGAATATGCGGACATGATCTTCTATTAATAATCAACAGTGGGTGCAGGCACCCATATTGACTCCCACACATTCATCGATGATCATATCGGATGAACCACGATGCCAGGATTCAATCAATCCCATATATATATTCCCTTCGCCTCGCGATATTTTACTTGCGAGATTCGATCGTTTGCACCGTCATACCTAGTTCAATCTCGCTCACGCAAGTACTTTACTCGTTCGTAATCCGATATCACTTTGTGATTAACTCCTTAACCACATGCTTGCAAGCGTGTTGATATCGACACGAGTGGGCCCGAAGTATATCTCTCCGACTTGGGAGGGACAAATCCCATCTCGATACATACAACCCAACAGATACTTTCCGATCACCTGAGAGACACCTTTATGATCACCCTCTCATAGGATGACGTTTGATGACCTCAAAGCTTTCTTCCGATACCAGGGAGTTGTATTATCTCATGGTCTAAGGAATACAATATTTGACATAGGAAAAGCTTCGCAAAGATGAACACGATGATACGATCTAATTGCTTCGCTTAGTTTGGGTCTGTCCATCATATCATTCTCCAATGTTATGATCTCATTATCAATTGACAACTCATTTCTATGGTTAGGAAACCTTAACCATCATTGATCAATGAGCTAGTCCTTAGAGGCGTACCAGGGAAACGGTGTTGTTCACAAACCACACAAGTATTAATGTTTCCGCTTAATACAATTCTAGCATGGAATATAAACTTTATCATGAACATGAATTATAATAATAACATATTTATTATTGCCTCTAGGGCATAATTCCAACAGTCTCCCACTTGCACTAGAGTCAATAATCTAGTTTACATCTGGTAACAATCTCACACCCATGGCACTGAGGTGTTGATCATGTTTTACACGTGGAAGAGGTTTAGTCAATGGATCTGCGACATTCAGATCTGTATGTACTTTGCTAATCTTCAGATCTCCATCTGCAATATAATCTCGGATTATATGAAACTTGCGGTTGATATGCTTGGTCTTTGGATGATATCTTGGTTCCTTAGCGAGTGCTATGGTGCCAGTGTTGTCACACAATATCTCCAGTGGGTCCAATGCACTTGGAACCACGCCAAGCTCAGTGATGAAGTTTCTGATCCAAACTCCTTCACTTGAAGCTTCTGCAGCAGCCATGTATTCCGCTTCTACTGTAGATCCCGCGATCACGCTTTGCTTGCAGCTTCTCCAGCTCACAACTCCTCCATTCAAAATATAAACGTATCCTGTCTGAGATTTGGAATCATCCTTGTCGGTGTCAAAACTAGCGTCGACGTAACCTTTTACGATAAGCTGTTCATCACCCC
The DNA here is from genome assembly GCA_030063025.1 of Avena longiglumis. Classification (NCBI taxonomy): domain Eukaryota; kingdom Viridiplantae; phylum Streptophyta; class Magnoliopsida; order Poales; family Poaceae; genus Avena; species Avena longiglumis. The sequence continues at coordinate 517,266,531 of CP125974.1, read as the reverse complement.
CATAGACTAAGAACATTTCTTTAGTCCTATTTAGGTACTTTAGGATGTTCTTCACGGTTGTCCAAAGGTTCCACTCTGGATCACTTTGATATCTCGCCACAAACTAAGAGCATTGGACACATCCGTCTAGTACACATATGGCATACATGATAGAACCTATGGCCGAGGCATAAGGCACTTTGCTCATAGCTTCCCTATCATTTCATCAGTAGGACACTGAGCCTTGCTCAATATCTTACCTGACAACATAGGCACTGAACCTTTCTTTGCCTTATCCATTCTGAACCTTTTCAGAACTTTGTCTAGGTATGTACTTTGGCTTAAAGCTATCAGGCGTCTTTGTCTATCTCTATAGATCTTGATGCCCAATATATAAGCAGCTTCACCTTGGTCTTTCATTTAAAAACACTTGTTCAAATAACTCTTCACATCGTTAAGCATGTTGATGTCATTTCCGATAATCAATATGTCATCCACATATAGTACCAGAAACGTCACCGAGCTCCCACTCACTTTCTTGTAGATACAAGCTTTGTAGCAATTTGGAACAAATCCAAAGCTCTTGATCACTTGATCAAAACGAAGGTTCCAACTCCGAGATGCTTGCTTCAGTCCATAAATGGAACACTGAAGTTTGCATACTTTACTAGCATCCTTAGGATCGACAAAACCTTCGGGTTGCATCATATACAACTCTTCATCAATGTTGCCATTGAGGAAAGCAGTCTTGACATCCATCTGCCATATTTCATAATCATGAAACGCAGCAATTGCTAATAAAATCCGAATGGACTTAAACATTGCTACGGGAGAGAAAGTCTCATCATAGTCAACACCTTGAACTTGTCGAAAACCTTTCGCGACAAGCCGTGCTTTATAGACGGTAACATTACCATCCGCGTCCGTTTTCTTCTTGAATATCCATTTGCACTCAACGGCCTTTCGGTCGCTAGGAGGGTCCACCAAAGTCCATACTTGGTTTTCGCTCATGGATCCCAATTCGGATTTCATGGCTTCTAGCCATTTCTCAGAGTCTGGGATCATCATCGCTTCCTCATAGTTCGTAGGTTCACTGTCTTCTACTAACAAGACAGTCATGACAGGGTTGCCGTACCACTCAGGAGGGGCACGCGACCTTGTCGACCTGCGACGCTCAAGCTTGAGATCGTCCGAAGCTTCATGATCCTTGTCATTAGCTTCCTCTATTGTTGGTGCAGGCGGCACTGGAACAATTTCAGGTGCTGCGCTACTCTCCAATTCAAGAGAAGGTTCAATAACCTCGTCAAGCTCTACTTTCCTCCCACTCAATTCTTTCGAGAGAAACTCCTTCTCAAGAAAGGAACCATTCTTTGCGACAAAAACTTTGCCTTTGGTTCTGTGATAGAAGGTATACCCAATAGTTTCCTTAGGGTATCCTATGAAGACGCATTTCTCCGCTTTGGGTTCGAGCTTGTCCGGCATCTACTTCTTGACGTAAGCTTCGCATCCCCAAACTTTAAGAAACGACAACTTAGGTTTAGCACCAAACCATAGTTCATACGGTGTCGTCTCAACGGATTTATATGGTGCCCTATTTAAAGTGAATGCAGCGGTTTCTAATGCATAACCCCAAAATGATAACGGCAAATCAGTAAGAGACATCATTGATCGGACCATATCTAATAGGGTTCGATTCCTGCTCGTACACACCATTGCTATTGTGGTGTTCCGTATGGCGTGAGTTGTGAAACGATTCCACTTGCTTTAATATGCGTGAGAAAATCATAACTCAAATATTCACCTCCACGATCGGATCAGAGAAACTTAATCTTTACGTTATGATGGTTCTCCACTTCATTCTGAAATTCCTTGAACTTTTCAAATGTTTCAGATTTATGTTTCATTAAATAGATATACCCATATCTACTTAAGTCAGCTGTAAAAGTAAGGAAATAGCGATATCCACCGCGCGCCGAAATACTCATCGGTCCGCATACATCGGTATGTATGATTTCCAACAAGTCCGTTGCGCTCCATCATTCCGAGAACGGGTTTTGATCATCTTGCCCATGAGGCATGGTTCGCATGTGTCAAATGATTCAAAATCAAGAGACTCCAAAATTCCATCAGAATGGAGTTTCTTCATGCGCTTTACACCAATATGACCTAGACGAAAGTGCCACAAATAAGTAGTATTATCACTATCTACTTTGCATCTCTTAGCCTCAATGTTATGGATGTGTGTTTCATCCCTTCGAGATTTAGAAGAAATAAACCATTCATAAGAGGTGCATGACCATAAAAGATGTCACTCATATAAATAGAACAACCATTATTCTCCGATTTAAATGAATAACCGTCTTGCAATAAACACGATCCAGAAATAATGTTCATGCTCAACGCAGGCACATAATAACACTTATTAAGGTTTAAAACTAATCCGAAGGTAAAACTAAGGAGAGCGTCGACGGCCATCACATCAACTCTTGATCCGTTGCCAACGCGCATCGTCACCTCATCCCTCGAAGCCGTCTATTCCGTAGCTCTGTTTGAGTTACAAATATTAGCAATCGAACCGATATCAAATACCCAGCACTACAACGAGGGCTAGTAAGGAAAACATCAATAACATGTATATCAAATATACCTTTGATGGTGCCAGCCTTCTTGTCCGCTAAGTACTTGGACGATTATGCCCTTCGGTGCCTTGTCCTTGCAATAGAAGCACTCGATGTCGGCTTAGGACCAGACTTGAGCTTCTTCTCGGCAGAGCATTGCGCTTACGCCCTTCTTGAAGGGCTTCTTTGCTCCTTACCTTTCTTAAAGGAGGGCTTGTTGACCATCAACACATGATTATCCTTTTGATGTCCACCTCATGCCTTTGACTTTCGAAGAGCTCGGTGATCGTATCAGTGGAGCCAATCTGATTATGAGTCACTACAAAACTTTTGTAGCTGGGAGGGAGTGATTGCAGAACCCTGTCAATCTTGAGCTCCTATGGAATCGTGCATTCCAGTTGCTCAAGGCGTTGAGTGTAGCCCGACATCTTAATGGCGTGCTCACTAACGGAACTCCCTTCCTCCATCTTGTAGTTAAAGAATTTCTTAGAGATCTCATATCTCTCAGAATGGGCCTGAGTCTGAAACATAGTTTTCAGCTCCTCAAGAATCTCAAAGGGCCCGGGATACTCTTCAAAACGATTTTGAAGATCCGATTCCATAGCATACAACATGGCGATCTTAATCAAATCATAATCATCCTTGCGCGACTGATAAACAGCCTTTTCATCAGCCGGCGCATCTATAGCAGGAGCGTAACCTAGCGCTTTCTCAAGGACATAGTCCTTTTGTCCGCCAGCGAGAATGATTATCAGAATGCGGAACCATTTGGTGAAGTTAGACCCATTGTTTCTAAGCTTTTCTATCTCATCAAAACATTGAAGTTGAAGTTGGACTTGGCCATGGGATCTACAGTATTTGCAAGTACAATTTAGACTATGTTCATGATAAATAGTTCAACTTAATCAAATTACTAGATGAACTCCCACTAAATTCAACATCCCTCAAGTTGTTTAGTGAACACGATCCAAATTCACCACACCTAACCCGATCATCACGAGAAGAGATGTGGTTTCAATGGTGGAGAACAAAGTGACGATCATATCATTCATATGACTCATGCTTAACCTTTTGGTTCTTGTGTTCCGAGGCCATGTCTGTACATGCTAGGCTCGTCAAGCTAGACCCAAGTATTTCCGCGTGTGCAAAACTGGCTTGCACCCGTTGTATGTGAGCGTAGAGTCTATAGCACCCGATCATCACATGATGCTTGGACACGACGAACTTTCGCAACGGTGCATACTCGGGGAGAACACAGTTTTATCTTGATCTTTAAGTGAGGAATCATCTTATAATGCTACCGTCGTGATCTAAGCATAATAAGATACATAAAAGGATAAACATCACATGCATATAACTTTATGTGACATGGTATAGCCAATCTTCGCGCAATGATCTCCATCTTGTGCGTTAAGCATGATCTCCATCACTCCACCATGATTGCCTCCACCACGAATAGCAACTACAACTATTGCTAACTACTTAGCGATAAAGTAAAGCTATTACATGGCGTATAAGAAGTTGACTCATGGTCATACACAATTATAAAGACAACCATATGGCTCGCCGGTTGTGTACTCATCGACATGCAAGTCGTGAAACATTACAAAACATGATCATCGCATACAATATACACATCACATCTTGGGCCATACCATATCACGAAAACACTCCTGCAAAAACAAGTTAGACGCCTCTACTTTGTTGTTGCATGTTTTACGTGGCTTATGGGAGTAGATGCTCGAGCGATTCTTACCTACGGAAAGCCACGGTGATATTATGGTTGCCAAACTCGGTGTTAATCCCATGACAACTATAGTGAGAGAAACATCCACCACCGCATGTGTGGAACAAGCCACACGTCAAGTGCGAGCGGTCTCATGACGACGTCGCGTAAGGTTGGCCTAGACCGCTTCAATCTCACTATCCCGTCATAAGAAGAACACAAACAAGAGGCTTGCAACAGAAAACATCAACGCCCGCAACAACCATGTTGCGTTCTACTCGTGAAACACATCTACGCATAGATCTAGCTCGATACCCTTTGAAGGGTTTGGCGGCATAGTAAATCAAAATTTCTACGGAGCGAGAGGAAATCCAAGATCTAATCTAGGAGATGCAAACAACGAGAGAGATTGGATTAGATCTTCATACCCTTGAAGATTCACGCCGTGAACGCTCGGGCGTGGGTGATGTAGTCGTACTCGCTTCTCCTCCTCGCGATCCGATCCGATCTAGCACCACAAGTGGCGGTGCCTCCGTGAGATACACACGTGCAGCACCTCGACGTCTCCTCCTTTCTCGGACCATAAAGTATGGTGGAGAGGTAGATTGGATCTACAACACGACGGCGTGGTGTATATGGTGGAGAATTTCTGCAGCAGGGCTTCGCCTACAAACAGTCGGGAGGGAGAGAGGAAAGCTAGCAAGGCGGCTAGGGTTTGGAGGAGAGGTGTAGGGGTTTGGTGCGCCCCCACCCCTCTTTATATAGAGGGGGGGCACATCCCTAGCCCCTCCCACAAGCCCAAAGGATAAGGAGTGGGGGGCATGGACTCTCCCCTCTTCTAGAAACCCTATCTCTAGTTTAAACGATTTAAACTCTCTAGGATCGGCTGGGCCCTATGGGGCCTTGTGCCCCTGGCCCAATGCGGCCAGGACACTCCCTCATAGGCCCATGCCCCCTCCCGGAAGGTGGGGCCACGTTGTTCCCCTTCCGGAAGGTTCTAGAAGCTTCCGGTACAATACCGATTAACTCGGAACAATTCCGAACTCCAAAACTGCATTTGCCTTATATGAATCTTATTCTCGGACCATTCGGAACCTCTCGTGATGTCCCGTATCCCATACGAGACTCCAAAAAAAATTCATAAACCAATTATCCAATCTATCCTAGCGCCAAGACACGTTAAGTGTGTGACCTGAGTTCGAGAATATGCGACATGATCTTCTATCAATAATCAACAGTGGGTGCAGGCACCCATATTGACTCCCACATTCATCGATGATCATATCGGATGAACCACGATGCCGGATTCAATCAATCCCATATATATATTCCCTTCGTCTCGCGATATTTTACTTGCCCGAGATTCGATCGTCTTGCCGTCATACCTAGTTCAATCTCGTTCACAGCAAGTACTTTACTCGTTCCGTAATCCGATATCACTTTGTGATTAACTCCTTAACCACATGCTTGCAAGCGGTGTTGATATCGATTACCGAGTGGGCCCGAAGTATATCTCTCCGACTTGGGAGGGACAAATCCCATCTCGATACATACAACCCAACAGATACTTTCCGATCACCTGAGAGACACCTTTATGATCACCCTCTCATAGGATGACGTTTGATGACCTCAAAGCTTTCTTCGGATACCAGGGAGTTGTATTATCTCATGGTCTAAGGAATACAATACTTGACATAGGAAAAGCTTCGCAAAGATGAACACGATGATACGATCTAATTGCTTCGCTTAGTTTGGGTCTGTCCATCACATCATTCTCCAATGTTATGATCTCATTATCAATTGACAACTCATGTCTATGGTTAGGAAACCTTAACCATCATTGATCAATGAGCTAGTCCTTAGAGGCGCATTGTGGACACGGTGTTGTTCACAAACCACACAAGTATTAATGTTTCCGCTTAATACAATTCTAGCATGGAATATAAACTTTATCATGAACATGAATTATAATAATAACATCTTTATTATTGCCTCTAGGGCATAATTCCAACAATTACATGTCCGAGATTCGATCATCGGTATCTCCATACCTAGTTTGATCTCGTTACTGACATGCACTCTTTTCTCGTTCCCGTGATATAACATTCTAGTGATCAAATCACTTGCTTGCAAGCTAATCAATGTGATATCACCGAGAGGGCCCAGAGTATATCTATCCGTCATCGGGATGAACAAATTCCACTCTCGATCCATGAGCCTCAACATAACACTTTATTAGTTCTGAATCCATCTTTATAATCACCCTGTTACGGTGTGACGTTTGATGTTATCAAGAAACTCTTCCGGTGTTAGTGATTGACATGATCTCATGGTCTAAGGATTAGGATCACTTTGTAAGTTGTTATAGCAATATACACTCAATGACTTTGATCGTAATGCTATACTTCGGATGAATGTTCATCACATCATTACACTAATGTTGTGACCTCGTTATTAACAACATCCAATGTCCATGATCAGGAAACTTTGATCATCTTGTTAATCAACGAGCTAGTTTATGAGAGAGGCATAACTAGGAACTTTCTGTTTGTTTATTAAACACACATGTATTAACGTTTCCGTATTAATACAATTATAGAATGCAAAATAAACATTTATCATAAATAAGGAATATGATAATAACCACTTTATTATTGCCTCTCGGGCATATTCCCTTCAGTCTCCCACTTGCACTAGAGACAATAATCTAGTTTGAAAACTTTGCGTATTGAACACCTATGGCTTTCTGGTGTTCCAAATACATCGCAAGTGGTTAACATAATCTACGGATCTGACACTTTCAGGTCCGTGTGTATTTGCATGTCTTTGCGTCTTCACGCATCACTCATTCTCCAATGAGATGGCATTGTATAAATTTGGTCTTTCGGTGAGACCTTTAGTTCCTTGGGGTTAAAACACGTCGATACTATTGTCATACAATATATATTTAGTGTTATCCCATTGCGAACCACACCTTAGTTTGATTACAAACTACTTGACACAAATTCCCTCCTTTGCTGCTACTATAGCAGTCATATACTTAGCCTTTTTGTTGTAGTATTCGTCACAATGTCTTTAACTATGGATTTCATCCAAATCCATCATGGAATCTCCTTTCCATTACATTGTGCCACCCATAGTTTAAATTGAGATAAACTTAATTTGTATCTTGTGACAAAACTAGTATCAATATAACACTTTAGAATGAACTATTTGTAATTGTTTGTCACCTCTACACAAATATATTCTTAGTTCTTCCAAAAGATCATAAGAATATCCTCACTATCGTCCAATGATCATTTTATGATTCATTCTGGTATATGCTCATAACACTTAGAGCATAGGACATATTTGGATGTGTACATATCATGGTATAATTGATCAAAACATCCTTGTGATTTCACTCATCAAGTGTCAAAGCACTTGAATCTTGTTTCACTTATCAAGTGTCATTACACTTGAATCTTGATTCAATTCCTTTCCATGCGACAAGAACCCTTTCTTGTTGTTTCTATATTGAACTCCTTCAATATCTCATATATGTACGTTTGGCACAACCATATTAGTGTCACAGTCTATCCACTATAGACATTCATGCTAAATATTCGGGTTTTGCCTAAGTATTTCATCGAAATGAAATTCTTAACCTTTATCAATAAAAGATACATCATTTCTAATCAACAAGATGTCCTCCACATAATGTATTAGAAATATGTCTTAGCGCTCCCACTTAATTTCTTGCAAATGCAAGCATCTTCATCGTCTTCTGATGAAAAACTCCTTTTTCATCATGGTGAAGATTCCAACTCCGCGATGCTTACTTCAACCATTGAAGTTTGCATGCCCTTTTTAGCATCCTTTGAATTAACAAAACCCTTTGGATCGTGTCATGTACACGTCCTAGGTAACCATTCTATTAGAAGAATTTTGTTTTGTTTATTCATCTACCATATACCAAATTATATGTAGTGGTTGCTACTTTAATCCGTCCAGACTAAATATCGCTATGAAAGATCAAATCTTGTCATAGTCAACTCCTTGAACATTGTCATAAAATACTTTACGACATGTCGACTATTTCATAGATGTGAAACATCCATGTCTATTTCTTTATAGATCCAAATACGACCGATAGGTTTTTACACCTTTCCGGAGGGTCTTCCAAGTTCAAAACTTGATTTCTCGTGTATGGAACTATCACGGATTTTATGGCGTCAAGCCATTTGACGGAGTTAGGGCCCATCATCGCTTCTTTGCATGTAGTCGGTTCATCATTGTCAAACAATAATGATTTACTCTCAAATCTCAGTATTTGATTGTTTATCCGACTGACTTGGTTCAATAAGAAATTAGACCTCCGTGACCACAACCTTTGAGGCACATAATCTATGAGCATTATGGAAGCCTCCAGAACGATTTGCGGCGCTGCGCAACTCAGCACATTTAGCTAAGGTTCGTTAACCTTATCAAAGTTCTATTGTCCTCCCACTTAACTTTTGCGAAAAATTCCTTTTTCAAGAAACTTCACATTTAAAGCGACAAACCCTTTTGTCCTCGGTGTTATGGAGGAATAACCAATTTTTATTCGAAATAACCTACAAAGACATGCTCATCCGACTTTGGTTGTAAACATCTTACTTATGTTTAGCATACCAAAATTTAAGAAATGACAACTTGGGTTTTACCCCAAACCATAACTCATATGGTGTCATTTCAACGGATCAAGATTGAGCTCTTTTCAGTGTAAAAGCGGTAGTCTCTAAAGCTTTAATCTTTTAAAACATAATGGCAGTTTTATGAATAACACCTTTGATCCAACCATGTCAAACAAGGTTTCATTACAAATATCAAACACTCCATACTCCTATGGTGTTTCGGGAGATGTAAATCTAGGTGTTTTGCTAATCTTGCAACTCAAATAAATCCCTTTATGATAAAATCATAATTCATTTATTTTCCTGTTACACTTGTAACTCAAATAAATCTCTTATGATAAAATCATAAACCATTTATTTTCTTGTTACAATGATTTTCCACTTCATCTTGAAAGTCTTTGAAACATTTTCAAATATTTCATACTTCATTCTCATTAAGTGAATATTCACTCAAATTTCCGGAGAAAGTATATGAAGTTGAAATCCATCGCTTACGACTATACATAATAGACTACATACATCGATATGTACAAATTCCAATATTTTAGTCGTTCGTTCTTCTTTGGCCTTTGAACGAAGTTTTAATTATCCCAAGGAAAGTCTCACAAGCGTCACTTGATCAAATCAATGACTCCAAAAATCCATGAAAATGGAGATTCTTCATGTTTTCTTTCCAATATAATTTAAACAGCGATGTCACTTTGTAAGTGATCTTTCAATCATTTGTTTTGCATAGCATTAGGTTTTATGGATCTGATCTCTCCAACTAGATTTGTAAATCATCCATCTAATATGGAATATGGTAATTATTTGAACAACCTTTGTTCTCATAATACCTGATTTAAATAACAATTATTAAAACAAATCTTGAAGTCAAGCTTTGATGTCAACGAGAAATACAAACAACGGTTTGTTTGTTTTTGATGAACATCATCACATATTCTCTTGCTAGTTACTTAAGCCATTGTGGTTCATGAATTGCGTCGTTCCGTATGAAATTTCATACCAACCAATTCGATATCCAATACCCAAGAACCACATTGTTTAACAAGCAAAGAATACAACCATAACCTGTATATCATCTATATACCTAAATTGGATATTTCCAATCTTTTCTTTTCTGCCAAGTATATTTTATAGATTCTCTTTCAGCATTTCCTTTTCCTTTTTAAAAGAATCTATCAACATCAAAAGTGGCGCCATATACATGACATATATTCCAAAGCGTGTATATTCAAATAATAATACCTTTGGACTTGCACTTTGAAGTAGATCACCATCATCAAATGATCGGTATTCTTTCAAAATCTATTCTTTTGTAATCTTATAGTGTAGTAAACACTTTACATACATCTTCTATTCATCCTTATCATGGCGACTTTCATGATCAAGCTAATGTAGCTTATAAGGAGAATCGTGAGTATAATGTTGCTTTCCAAAACCCTTTTGGATGATTAGGATGTCTAGCATCTCCAACCTTTATAAATTCTCATCCTATATGAGAACACATATTATACTCTATCATATTGCAACCAAAACATTGTTTCAGATATCGTTATATCTGCCACACAGGATGGTTTCTGAAACAATTCTTTCAGCTCCTAGATAAACTTGATATTAAAACAATCAAGAATCATGGAGGCAAACATGATACTTAAGATACTAACACTGGAATTGTTACTCTCGATTTAATACCAACTATTAAATTTCACGGAGTAAATAGAGTTTGCTGAAAGTTTGCAATAGGACTTTAAACTTTAGATTGACACTCAACACAATACGATACCAGTTCGTAAAGTATATATCCAGAATTCTATAGTTCTATTATCTCAAATACAACTATGCATAAGGTGGTGAACAAATGCCAATGACTACAACAAATTATGCAAATTCACTTTGATTTAATTTATGATAAATTGAGTTCTACTAATCCAAATTAGAAATGAACTCCCACTCAAAAACAACATCCCTCGTGTCTTTTTGGTGATTACATGAACCAAATCCACTACACCAAGTCCGATCATCACGTGAGTCGGTGTAGCTTCAAAGGCGAGCATCCATATGGTCATCATATCAAAACATATGACTCATGCTTAACCTTTCGGTCCATGTTCCGAGGCCATGTCTGTACATGCTAGGCTCGCCAAGTAAGAACCTTAGTATTCGCGTGTGTAACTGTCTTACACCCGAGATATGCGCGTGGATTCAAGTACACCCGATCATCACGTGATGCCTTGAAGCGACGAAACATTGTCGGTGCATACTTAAGGAAGAACACATTCTTATCTTGATATTTAAATGAGGGATCATCTTATTATGCTAATAAAACGCTAAAATAGCAATATAAGATGCAATCAAACATCTCATGTTAATAAGTGAAATGATATGGTTCCCGCATATGATCTCCATCATGTGCACCGTGGTATGATCTCTATCATACCTTTATGTGTAAGGCCAAGGTCTATGGAACTTACACGCTATGTGTGTTGTAAGAGTATCATCTCATACTTCTACTTACAACATCACCATATCATAACACTAGCCCAGCAACAATCTAAACTAGACGCCTCTAATTTGTCCATTGCAAGTTTTACGTGGCTTAGGGCTTTCGAAGATAGAACCGTTCTTACCTACGAACATGAACCACAACGAGGATAACCAAATTGTTGACAACTCATTGCAAATTAGATATTGACTATAGTAGGAGAGCAGACACCGCTAGCCACTTATGCAAAACTAGTTGCATGTTAAGCGTGGAACAGGTCTCATGTGCGAGGACATGTAAAGTTTGTCCGGGCCGCTTCATCCCACTATGCCACCAATATCCAAAGTACAACTAAGAAGCAATAAAATGATTATCATCGCCCACATACTCATATGTGTACTACCCGTGCAAAGTATCTACGCATAGATCCGGCTCTGATACCACTGTAGGGTTCGCAGCATAGAAAACAAAAAATTTCCTACGATGGGAACAACTATGTACCAAGATCTATCTACTAGATACAAACAACGGGCGGATGTATATCCGTAGAGAACATACCCTTGAAGACCGACAAAGCTTAACGAGTCCAAACTCGTGGTTGATGTAGACGATCTCTTGTCGGTCTCAAGATCGAGAGGAAGTCCTAGCGCCGCAAAACAGCAGCGCATCCGTGCTCGCACACACATTCGAGGCACCGAGCAACCTCCGCCTCCTCGCTCCAGCGATGCAGCGGAAGCACAACTCTTTCTTGCCGAATAGCCACCGCGAACATGTATCTCGCTAGTCCGAGACCATGGGGGATAAATTCTAGAGGGGGAGAGAGATCCTTCACGAGGAGGTGTGAGAGACAAGTGAGGAGGGGGGCTCCTTTTATAGGAGGAGGGCACCCAAGGGGTGGCCGCCATGGGGCTGCCCCTCCTCCTTCATTCATGTGGGTGGACACTCCACTCACAAAATGGCCCTTCAATTTTCTCCACTCAAAAGTCCACTCAAATTCCCATTAAATTTCCACCAAAATTAATGCAAACTCTCATTAAATAAAACTCTTTTATTTTATTCAGAATTTTGTCAATTACTTTAATGACAAACATTCACAAATAACCCCTTGCTAGAATTCCATTTCACATGCATAACCACTTTATGCAATTTCACCCGAAAACCTGTTTCGGTATCTAGTGAAATAAATTCCTGCGCTTGTTCATTCTTTCGGCATGAAACTTTTGCTCCAATTGGATGTCGGTGTCTCTTAAGTGTGTCAACCTACGGTTAGTGAATAATGCGGACATGATCGAGACCCCTCTCGGATCAATAATCAGAAGCGGGATCTGGAGACCCATACTGACTCCCACACATTCAACGATGACTTTCTTGTGATCGTCGGAACCTTTTACGCTAGTATCTTAATCCCTTTGTTTCGCGATATATTACATGTCCGAGATTCGATCATCGGTATCTCTATACCTAGTTTGATCTCGTTACTGACATGCACTCTTTTCTCGTTCCCGTGATATAACATTCTAGTGATCAAATCACTTGCTTGCAAGCTAATCAATGTGATATCACCGAGAGGGCCCAGAGTATATTTATCCGTCATCGGGATGAACAAATTCCACTCTCGATCCATGAGCCTCAACATAACACTTTATTAGTTTTGAATCCATCTTTATAATCACCCTGTTACGGTGTGACGTTTGATGTTATCAAGAAACTCTTCCGGTGTTAGTGATTGACATGATCTCATGGTCTAAGGATTAGGATCACTTTGTAAGTTGTTATAGCAATATAAACTCAATGACTTTGATCGTAATGCTATACTTTGGATGAATGTTCATCACATCATTACACTAATGTTGTGACATCGTTATTAACAACATCCAATGTCCATGATCAGGAAACTTTGATCATCTAATTAATCAACGAGCTAGTTTATGAGAGAGGCATAACTAGGAACTTTCTGTTTGTTTATTAAACACACATGTATTAATGTTTCCGTATTAATACAATTATAGCATGCAAAATAAACATTTATCATAAATAAGGAATACGATAATAACCACTTTATTATTGCCTCTCGGGCATATTCCCTTCATCCTTTTCTGGCAAGCAGCAACTTTCCGAATAGCCAACCAGGCCGGTGCCGCATCGACGCGCCAAAACAGGAGAAACCTCTGCTTGTCACGTCCCGCACCAACCCACGACATTTAACCCAATAGCCAACGACTCTTTTCTCTCCAAACAAGGCTGCCATATGTGCAAGATAAACCTTTGGAATACAAATTTACTACTCTCTCTGTCCTAAAAATGATGTCTAAAAATAATGTTGCAGATTTGTCTAAATTCGAATGCATCTAGACACTATTTATTATAGATTCATCCAAATTTAAATAAATTTGAAACATCCTTTTCAGGATGGAGTATATATTTATCTAAATTTGTATTTATCTATACACTCAAACACGTCTAAAATACATACTCCCTCCGTCTTAAACAGATGTTGAAAATTTGTCTAAATTTAGATGAATCTTGATACTAAATGGTGTCTAGATACATCCAAATTTAGAAAAGTTTGCGACATCTATTTTGAGACAGAGGGGTACAAATTTAGACAAATCCGCGACATCCTTTTGAGGACGGAGGGATCACATAGAAATCACTAGTCTCTACAATCTCTAGCACATGTCCAATACTTGTAAAGATTTCAGAATGATGTAACTTAATCTGGGTGTAAAAAAGTACCTGATGCAACTTCTTTCTTACATCGAAGGGGAAAAAGGAATAATTGTTTACATCCAATTTTATGAATGAAGGCTGTATCAGTAGGAAAACTATGTCCCGCAGAAAAAAATACATCCAGTTTGTAGCTAAGAAAACTAGCAGGTTCTTTTCTTTTTGCCGGCTCGGATCACAAAATAAAATGCATCAAAGAAAAAGTTATTTTCAACCCTCTATAGGTTGCAAAGCCTCCATCTAGCATGCCCACTCCCATCTATCATGTTCCTTTTGAACATGTTCCATCTAGCATGAAGTTGCATAAGGTAATATTAACATACAGGTAGATCCATGTTGCAGGTAGTTGCATCAGGTAAAACCAGTGAAAAAATCAAAGTAACATTAGGAAATATAGATTACATGATACAAAAAAATAGCCTAGTAACAAGAAGGTTCCATGGCTTCCATCTCAAATAAATTAACATCAACCGAGAAAATAGCTGGTATATTGCATCTAAGAAAAGATCTAGCTTCTATGTAGCAAGTTGCATCGCCTAGCAGGTTACATCAGAACATAAAAGTAAAAATGTTGCAGTTAGTAACAAGAGGAAAGTAAGATCTAGTAGGTTCCATCTTAGTGAAACGATTGGAAAGGGAAAGCGCCGCGGGTTGCCTGCCGAGCCGAGCTTTATTTTACTGCTCAGGAAAATTGATAGACGTGTCAAACGATTAGCTTATTCAGGTCGCTGCTCTATATAAAGTCCTGCGCGGCTACCGCCACAATACTATAGAAAACCAATCTAGGGTTTTGCCATCCTCTCTACTTGCGCCGTCACCGTAGTCTACTCCTTCCCGCTTGCCGGCGTGCATCGGCGGACGGGAGAGCAGGTCTCCGGAACCACTCGCCCTTGTGATCCTGTACAGGAGAGGGCGAATAAGATTTTTGGGAAGCGCTACATCGCCGAAGTTCTCCATCACGGGTCGTCTTCCATCCAAATCGGGCGGTGCTGCCTACCGCCGTCTTCGTCGCCATCTGCTTCGATCAATCTTCCCCAAAGTTTCTACTACAACAACCGAACGGTACATGCTACGTGCTTCTGTTTGGTTATCCATCATGTTCCGCGAGTACATGTTAAGCTACTGTTTGTTTTCGATCATCCTGTTGTTTAGTACATCTAGTAAGTTCGAGTTACATGAGCTAGTAGCTGGTTTTGTCATGATTTATATTCTGAAATTAATCGTGGAAATTATGCCTAATAATCCAACAATCCAAAAACCTTATTGTAGGCAATTTCCTGAATTAACAATGGCTGGTTTTACCGATGCAGTGAGACCGGATAAGTTTACCGGTGTGCACTTTAAGAGGTGGCAGTACAAGACTGAGCTTTGGCTGACCACGATGAAAGTGTTCCATATCAGTAAAGGCAAACCTGAAGGAACTATATCTGACGAGGATCAGAAAAAGTTCGAGGATGCCAATACTGTCTTTGTGGGATGTATTCTGAGTATTCTTGCTGACCGTCTGTGTGATGTGTTTATGCACATAAAAGACGAGAAGGAGCTCTGGGATGCACTGGATGCCAAGTTTGGTGTTGCAGATGCTGGCAGTGAACTGTATATCATGGAGATCTTTCATGATTTTAAGATGACTAAGGACCTTCATGTGGTTCAACAAGCTCATGAGATACAGTGCATTGCCAAGGAGCTCGAACTCCTTAAGTGTACCTTACCCAACAAGTTTGTGGCGGGATGCATTATTGCTAAGTTGCCCCCTTCATGGAGGAACTTTGCCACAACTCTCAAACACAAGAGACAGGAGATATCAGTTGAAAATCTGATAGCGTACCTTGATGTTGAGGAGAAGGCTCGGGCTAAGGACACTACTGAGAAAGGAGAGGGTCTTGCATCGCTAACTTTGTGCGAAAGGCAAATCCGTAGGGCAAGAACAAAGGTAACTTCAAACCCTCCTTTAACAAGCCCAGAAAGACTACAACCTTCAAGAAGAAGAAGACGAATAGGGACACGAGTGAACTGTCTTGTTACACTTGTGGAGAGCCCGCCATTTTTCCAAGGATCTGCATGTAACGCCTTGAGAGGAAAAGGCCAAGACCCAACATCATGACCTCTAGCAAATCTTGATGGGTATGGTAATTTATTTCTGTTTTTCAGTATTTCAATCACCGTGTTGGTGGCTTGATACGTGCTAATGTTCATGTGTGTCTTGACATCTCTATGTACACTTCTTATCGTGTCGCCGATTCATCCGTCCTAATGGGGAATGGATCACATGCTTCTGTTCGTGGTGTTGGCACGGTGGATCTGAAGTTTACTTCCGGAAAGATCGTGCAGCTGAGGAACGTGCAGCATGTCCCTACTATGAACAAGAATCTCGTTAGTGGCTCCCTTCTTTGCAGAGATGGGTTTAAGGTTGTCTTAGAGTCCAATAAAGTCATTGTTTCGAAACATGGACAATTTATCGGTAAAGATTATGAGTTCGGAGGCTTGTTCCGGTTTTCACTTTCAGAGTTTTGTAATAAATCCGTGAATCATATCTGTGGTGGTGTTAATGATGATACTAGTGTTTGGCATTCTCATTTATGTCATATTAATTTTGGTTTGATGTCACGGATGTCCAGTATGAGTTTAATTCCAAATTTCACTATTGCCAAAGGTTCTAAGTGCCATAGTTGTGTGCAATCAAAGCAACCTCAAAAGCCTCACACGGCTGCCGAGGAGAGAAACTTGGCACCTCTAGAACTCATATATTCTGATCTATGCGAGATGAATGGTGTGCTGACAAAAGGTGAAAAGAGATATTTCATGACATTGATAGATGATGCTACTAAATTCTGCTATGTTTACTTGTTGCAAACTAAGGATGAGGCTTTAGACTACTTTAAAATCTATAAGGCCGAAGTTGAAAATCAACTAGAGAGAAAGATCAAGCGTCTTAGGTCAGATCGTGGTGGTGAGTATTTTTCCAAAATATTTGACGAATTCTGTCAGGAACACGGAATTATTCATGAGAGGACGCCTCCCTACTCGCCCCAATCAAACGGGGTTGCCGAGAGGAAAAACCGCACGCTAACTGACTTGGTGAATTCCATGTTAGCCACTGCTGGTTTAAAAGGCATGGTGGGGGAAGCTTTGTTGACTTCATGTCATGTCCTGAATAGAGTTCCTAACAAGAATAAAGAAAAAAACCTTATGAGGAGTGGGTTGGGAGAAAACCATCACTTTCGTATCTGCGCACTTGGGGGTGTTTGGCGAAGGTCAACATACCGATTCCCAAGAAACGCAAGCTCGGACCCAAGACAGTGGATTGTATCTTTCTAGGATATGCTCCACGGAGTGTAGGCTGTAGATTTCTAGTGGTTAAATCTGAGATACCTGATATGCATGTTGATACTATAATGGAATCTCGTGATGCAACATTCTTTGAGAATATTTTTCCTATGAAAGATATGCATAGCATTGGTAGGATTTCTTCTGAAATACTTCCTGAATCTAGTGCATCTATTGATAATTCTGAACAACCACATGAGGAATTTCTTGAGAAGGATGACGATGAACCTCTCACGAGGAGTAAGAGACAGAGGGTTGCAAAATCCTTTGGTAATGATTTCATCGTGTACCTTGTGGATGATACTCCTAGATCCATTACTGAGGCATATGCATCCCCTGATGTAGATGATTGGAAAGAAGCTGTCCAAAATGAGATGGACTCGATTCTTTCTAATGGAACTTGGGAATTATCAGAACGACCCTATGGTTGTAAACCTATGGGATGTAAGTGGGTGTTCAAGAAGAAGCTAAAGCCTGATGGTACTATTGAGAAGTACAAGGCGCGTCTTGTAGCTAAGGGCTACACACGGAAAGAAGGCGAAGATTACTTTGACACCTATTCACCTGTCGCTAGACTGACCACCATTCAAGTACTACTATCCCTGGCTGCCTCTTATGGTCTTCTTGTTCATCAAATGGACGTGAAGACAGCTTTCCTTAATGGAGAGTTGGAAGAGGAGATCTATATGGATCAGCCGGATGGGTTTGTGGTAAAAGGTGAAGAGACAAAGGTGCGTAAGTTATTAAAATCTTTATATGGCCTGAAACAAGCACCTAAGAAATGGCATGGGAAGTTTGACAGAACTCTACTTTCTGCTGGCTTTTTCATTAACGAGGCTGATAGGTGTGTTTACTATCACCATGGTGGGGGCGATAGTGTTATATTATGTTTGTACGTGGATGACATTCTGATCTTTGGTACAAACATGAAAGTGATAAATGAAGTCAAGTATTTCTTGTCAAAGAGTTTTGATATGAAAGATCTGGGAGAGGCTGATGTGATTCTGAACATCAAGCTTATTAAGAACGAGAATGGGATTACTTTAATGCAATCTCATTATGTTGAGAAGGTCTTGAGCCGGTTTGGCTTTAATGATGGCAAGACTTCTCCAACACCTTATGATCCCAGTTTGACATTACGAAAGAATAAGAAGGAACCAACAGATCAGCTGAAATATTCACAAGTTGTTGGTTCTCTCATGTACTTAGCAAGCGCTACAAGACCCGATATCTCTTTTGCTGTGAGCAAGTTGAGTAGGTTCATGTCTAACCCGGGTATTGATCATTGGCATGCACTTGAAAGGGTCATGCGCTATCTATGTGGTACAATGAGCTATGGGATTCACTATTTAGGGAATCCTGCTGTGCTTGAATGATATAGTGATTCAAATTGGATCTCTGACATTGATGAACTCTATGCCACGAGCGGGTATGTGTTTACCCTTGGAGGTGGCGCAGTGTCATGAAGGTCTCGTAGACAAACCATATTGACGAGGTCAACTATGGAAGCAGAACTTACTGCTTTAGACACAACCACTGTTGAGTCAGCATGGCTGCGTGAGCTTTTGATGGACTTGCCTGTGGTTGAGAAACCTGTGCCAGCAATCCTTTTGAATTGTGACAACCAAACTGTTATTGTCAAAGTAAACAATTCTAAGGATAACGCGAAGTCATCAAGACACGTGAAAAGACGTTTGAAATCTGTCAGGAAATTGAGAAACTCTGGAGTAATAACTGTTACGTATATTCAAACAAACAATAACCTGGCAGATCCCTTTACAAAGGGACTATCACGAAATGTGATAGAAAATGCATCGAGGGAGATGGGGTTGAGACCCATGGATGTCACACCTAGTGGTAACCCAACCTATGTGATCGGAGATCCCGTGAATTAGGACCTGGGAAGAACAAGCTAGTGGTTTGACTGAGGAGAGTATTTTGTAACCCTCTCTATGTGAAGATGCATAACTCTCATAATCTGTAAGGCAGGTTGACAACATGCCTTAATGTGTTTCTATTGGATTTAATTAGCAAAGATGCCGTCCTACAGGACATTCTTGAAAGAAAACACCTATATGAGCTCGACTGTAAACGTCGCGGTCTATGAAACTTGGGTGATCTCTAGTAAACTCATAAAGAGACCAGGAAGTATGACGCATATGCTCCAACCCGCGGGGTAGGCTAGTGACAGCCAAGTACTAGTTATGATTTGAGCGAAATCTATTGGCACCAAACTTGCAATTCAAGGTTCGTCCATTCTTCAAGTTGTTGATAGACATAGTTCAAGATTCTAGGCGGAAGTTCAGCTTAACAGTCTCTGCTGAAACACTGGTATATAAACAAGTAGCAAGGATTGACAAATCTTCAAATGGGCATTTGAGATTTGGTGGGGGATTGTTAGAAATAATGGGGCTAATCCATTTAGGCCCATGTGTATTTCAGATTTTCCCTAAATCTCAAAGACCAAATTTGTGGCAGCCCATATGTGTTTGGGCCCATGTTTGTGGCAGCTCACATGGGAGTGGAGTGGGAGCTAAAGTTTAGTCCCACATGGAAAGTTGGAAGAGACTTGCACCATCTTATAAGGTGGAGTGTTGCACCACTTTGTAAGTGAGTGGCAATAAGAGAGATACACACGCGCTCCTCCTCCAACAACGCCGCCGCCCGCACACACGCTCGTCACGTCACGACGCGCGCGCGCGTCGCGGGTTGCGGGAATCTCGCCGAGCTGAGCTTTATTTTGCTGCTCAGGAAAATTGATAGACGTGTCAAACGGTTAGCTTATTCGGGTCGCTCCCGGATCGTGGGCTACTGTAATCGACCCAAACGTGTATAACGTGGACTCGGCCCACGTTCGCCTCCGTTAGGGTTTCCTGAGCTGCTCTATATAAAGTCCTGCGCGGCTACCGCCACAATACCACAGAAAACTAATCTAGGGTTTTGTCATCCTCTCTACTTGCGCCGTCACCGTAGTCTACTTCATCCCGCTTGCCGGCGTGCACCGGCGGACGGGAGAGAAGGTCTCCGGAACCACTCGCCCTTGTGATCCTGTACGAGAGAGGGCGAATAAGGTTTTTGGGAAGCACTCCGCGCGACTGCTCGAGTTCTTCATCACGGGTCGTCTTCCATCCAAGTCGGGCGGTGTTGCCTACCGCCGTCTTCGTCGCCATCTGCTTCGATCAATCTTCCCCAAAGTTTCTACTACAACAACCGAACGATACGTGCTACGTGCTTCTGTTTGGTTATTCATCATGTTCTGCGAGTACATGTTAAGCTGTTGTTTGTTTCCGATCATCCTGTTGTTTAGTACATCTAGTATGTTCGAGTTATATGAGCTAGTAGCTGGATTTGTCATGATTTATATTCTGGAATTAATCGTGGAAATTATGCCTAATAATCCAACAGAAGCTGAGGCTACGACGTTGCCCCATTCTCCTCTCCCACGACCTCACAGCGCCGCCGACCGCCATTGCTGCAGCCAAGGTCGCGTTGGCCACCTGGAGGGGGGGACGTTGCCCACCACCTCTGACATGATATCAACCCAGAGTCACCCATTGCCTTCTTGGTTTCCTATGACACGTGGCACATGCGGCACGCTCACCTCGTCAGTCGATCGACGGGCGCCACGGTGACTGTGCACGACACAGTCTCATGCTGATGCTGATGGCCAGGCCTATGACAACCTTGGAGCGCCATGAGCACGAGGATGGCAAATGACTCCTAGTTTAGTAACTTGCGGGCGCGGACGATGAGCTCGACGAGCTAAGCTAGCCCCAAGCGGGAACGCAACGCCGCTCAGGAGCGAGTCAGGAGCGACGCCGACATATGCAGTATCTTCCGAAGCTGCCGTGAGGGCATGTCCTCATAACTGCCCGGTGAGCTAGCTCCTCGTCCACCCGGCGGTGAGCATTTCCACTGGTACTACCTAATTATCATCTCTCACCGGAGTCATCATCATCATCTGTACAACTTCTTCGAGGCCGGTTGTGCGCCGGCGTGTTATCCGTTTCTCATTGCAGTAGACAACAGTGCAGTGGAGTACTAGCCTAATAGACGACAACGCCGCGCGCGCCGTGTCTTCAGTTGCCGATCGACGATGACCGAGAGGGACGTACGTACGAGTCCTTGCTAGCTCCCAGGACTTCCGATTGATCTCACCGGCGAAGCACCATCATCAACAATTCAACATAGAGGAGCGAGGAGCCCCTTTCTTTGCTTATTTTGTCCATCGACCAAAACCTCCATTCTACAAATCCTGAATTATTCTACGGGCTTGACTGCACTGAGGTTGACCTCGATTTATCTAAGGGCGAGGTCACCCTGATAGGCTAACCTTTTCTTTTCTGGAAAGCAGCAACTTTCCGAATAGCCAACCAGGCCGGTGCTGCATCGACGCGCCAAAACAGGAGAAACCTCTGCTTGTCACGTCCCGCACCAACCCACGACCGTCAACCCAACAGCCAACGACTCTTTTCTCTCCAACCAAGGCTGCCATATGTGCAAGATAAACCTTTGGAATACAAATTTACTACTCTCTCTGTCCTAAAAATAATGTCTAGTAGGTTCCATCTTAGTGAACCTTTGGAATACAAATTTACTACTCTCTCTGTCCTAAAATAAACCTTTGGAATACAAATTTACCAAGGTTGTAGTTAGTAACAAAAGGAAAGTAAGATCTAGTAGGTTCCATCTTAGTGAAACGATTGGAAGGGAAAGCGCTCCTATGTGACAGCTATAGAAAGAGCTATCTAGCAGGTTGGATCACCTAGCAGGTTACATCAAACAAAGCAGGTTGGATCACCTAGCATGTTACATCAAAAAAAGCTGGTTGCATCATCTAAGCAGGTTGCAAAATAGAGAAAATAAATGTATCATGAAAATAGCTAGCTTCCATCTAGTAGGATGCATGAATTTGTTCATGAATAAGTTAGAAAATTCCATGGCGTGGACTAGATTAAAAGCATGACTTATTCGCTAAAAAAATTAGATCATCAGGTTAATGTGCATCATTTTATCTACTTTCAGAATCTAATCATTTGGAAACATCAAGAAAGAAAAAAGGATCATAAAATAACAGTAGGACTGGAAATATAAGGAGTTAACATCCACTTTTTGTAGAAGTGAATAAAATAGTAATGATCACTAGTAGTAGTGGAAAAATAATAGTAACAGTATGGCTAGAAGTATAAGTAAGTTCCATATTTGCATGCTCGATTTCATTCAGGAAACACGACAAAAGCAAACACATGACTAGAGCTAAACACATACTTCGGAGTTTAAGGGAGGAAATACACTAATGTTGTGACCTCGTTATTAACAACATCCGATGTCCATGATCAGGAAACTTTGATCATCTTGTTAATCAACGAGCTAGTTTATGAGAGAGGCATAACTAGGAACTTTCTGTTTGTTTATTAAACACACATGTATTAATGTTTCCGTATTAATACAATTATAGCATGCAAAATAAACATTTATCATAAATAAGGAATACGATAATAACCACTTTATTATTGCCTCTCGGGCATATTCCCTTCCTCCTTTTCTGGCAAGCAGCAACTTTCCGAATAGCCAACCAGGCCGGTGCCGCATCGACGCGCCAAAACAGGAGAAACCTCTGCTTGTCACGTCCCGCACCAACCCACGACCGTCAACCCAATAGCCAACGACTCTTTTCTCTCCAAACAAGGCTGCCATATGTGCAAGATAAACCTTTGGAATACAAATTTACTACTCTCTCTGTCCTAAAAATGATGTCTAAAAATAATGTTGCAGATTTGTCTAAATTCGAATGCATCTAGACACTATTTAGTATAGATTCATCCAAATTTAAATAAATTTGCAACATCCTTTTCAGGATGGAGTATATATTTATCTAAATTTGTATTTATATATACACTCAAACGCGTCTAAAATACATACTCCCTCCGTCTTAAACAGATGTTGAAAATTTGTCTAAATTTAGATAAATCTAGATACTAAATGGTGTCTAGATACATCCAAATTTAGAAAAGTTTGCGACATCTATTTTGAGACAGAGGGGTATAAATTTAGACAAATCCGTGACATCCTTTTGAGGACGGAGGGATCACATAGAAATCACTAGTCTCTATAATCTCTAGCACATGTCCAATACTTGTAAAGATTTCAGAATGACGTAACTTAATCTGGGTGTAAAAAAGTACCTGATGCAACTTCTTTCTTACATCGAAGGGGAAAAAGGAATAATTGTTTACATCCAGTTTTATGAATTAAGGCTGTATCAGTAGGAAAACTATGCCCCGCAGAAAAAAATACATCCAGTTTGTAGCTAAGAAAACTAGCATGTTCCATCTAACTTTTCTTTTTGCCGGCTCGGATCACAAAATAAAATGCATCAAAGGAAAAGTTATTTTCAAATTCATCCTAGCTTCCCTCTGTAGGTTGCAAAGCCTCCATCTAGCATGCCCACTCCCATCTATCATGTTCCTTTTGAACATGTTCCATCTAGCACGAAGTTGCATAAGGTAATATTAACATACAGGTAGATCCATGTTGCAGGTAGTTGCATCAGGTAAAACCAGTGAAAGAATCAAAGTAACATTAGGAAACATAGATAACATGATACAAAAAATAGCCTAGTAACAAGCAGGTTTCATGGCTTCCATCTCAAATAAATTAACATCAACCGAGAAAATAGCTAGTTTATTGCATCTAAGAAAAGATCTAGCTTCTATGTAGCAAGTTGCATCGCCTAGCAGGTTACATTAGAACATAAAAGAAAAAAGGTTGTAGTTAGTAACAAGAGGAAAGTAAGATCTAGTAGGTTCCATCTTAGTGAAACAATTAGAAAGGGAAAGCGCTCCTATATGACAGCTATAGAAAGAGCTATCTAGCAGGTTGGATCACCTAGCAGGTTACATCAAACAAATCAGGTTGGATCACCCAGCAGGTTACATCAAACAAAGCTGGTTGCATCATCTAAGCAGGTTGCAAAATAGAGAAAATAAATTTGTATCATGAAAATAGCTAGCTTCCATCTAGTAGGATGCATGGAGTTATTCATGAATAAGTTAGAAAATTCCATGGCGTGGACTAGATTAAAAGCATGACTTATTCACTCAAAAAATTAGATCATCAGGTTAATGTGCATCATTTTATCTACTTTCAGAATCTAATCATTTGGAAACATCAAGAAAGAAAAAAGGATCATAAAATAATAGTAGGACTGGAAATATAAGGAGTTAACATCCACTTTTTGTAGAAGTGAATAAAATAGTAATGATCATGCTAGTAGTAGTGGAAAAATAATAGTAACAGTATGGCTAGAAGTATAAGTAAGTTCCATACTTGCATGCTCGATTTCATTCAGGAAACACGACAAAAGCAAACACATGACTAGAGCTAAATACATACTCCAGAGTTTAAGGGAGGAAATACACTAAAGTATGTTGCATTTAAAAAAATAAAATAATATTGTAGCATGCACACCACAGAAAAATGAATTACCATCATCTAATTAACTCTAGGAAAAATAGATGGAACTCCTCCCATCTAAAACGAAGCATCATCTAATTAACTCTAGGAAATCAAATTACCATCATCTAATTTCAGAAATTTAGTTCAGTAAACTGGTGAACCTTGGTGACTACTGTTACATCCCAAGGTGTAACACCCTCAGAATCGGACCTATGCAAGTTTTAGCGAAACCCGCCAAACCCGCATAGAAACGATTCAAAGGTGCCCACCAGGCACTTTCGTGCGGGTGGAAAACGAAGTAATAACATTACACAACAGTCCTCGATGGGACCCGCAGAACAGATATATATACAACTCGACTCCATGAGTCAAGAAAACAAATATAATATAAAAAGATCCAAATCACCTGTAAAGCGATACAGCGTCCGACTACGGACAAGATGCAAATGGGGCTAAGAGCCCTGAAGAATAACCAATGGCGTCCATAACCCTGCCCAGGCCAAGCCGGAAGGGTAACCCTGCTAACGACGTCGATCTCAACACCTGCTTAAACAAAAAGGGGGTGCACAAAGGGCAAAGGAAAAAGAGGAGCGTCGATCTTGAGGCCAAGACACGGCGAGGCTAGAATTCGGCGTCCTCGCCTACATAGGTATGGTGGATCGGGCAGCGGCAAGATGCAACAACCTATAGAGACTCGATACAACTGGCGGTTATCAGAGGGGGTAAGAATGACCTATTCGGAACCAACCTGATACTACCATCAAACAAACCCATCCTGGCGTTTCCCCCTCGAGACCAATCGAGCAAGTCAACCGAGGAACTCACACAGTTGACAGTTTTATTTATTCAGTTAACGTTGCAGCAATTACTAGTCAGGTATAGATAATTGTCCTGATAAAATAAGCAGTGGGCCCTTTTTAGTTCTTCATTCCGTTGTAGTTGCAACAATTACTAATCAGATACAGATAGCATGATATAAACCCAAAACCCCAGCAGTTGTGGATACTTTCATTCAGCCATTCCGTTGTAGTTGCAAGATTTACTAGTCAGGTACAATGGTCGCAAGCGACAATTCACACAAGCAATTGTGGGCAGTATTATTAGCCATTCCATTATAGTAAAGCTGTTTACTAGTCATTATAAAGTCAAATTTATAGCAGTAAACTTTAGTTATGCTTGTCTATGATCGAGATACCTTGCTCCAAGTCGTCCATATCCGCGGACACGGCTTTCAGAAAGTTTTACCCGGCCGGGGTGCACCAATAGCAACACACGCTCGATCAACCTCGGAAAAACCAAATCAAAACCCAACGAGGCTTTCACGACTGAACAATCACAGGATTCAGAAATATTTCAGGGGGCCACCCCTTAAGTAGAACCCGCAACGAAGTAAGCTAGCTCCGAGACGGACTCAAGGTTTGGGTGGACGGCTGTGAGCGACTGGGAACCCGAAAGTGTGGCTGGGCTTGTCGACACCGCGTAAACGTGTCCCGATCCTAACAAAGCAAAGGTGCTCGCACAATTGTAAATACAGTAGTAGCATGGCATAAGTACAGGATAGTAAATAAAACCTCAAACTAGTTTGTGGCCCCAAGAAATAAGACGGAATCAAGCTCTGGCTCAGGGGGGTCCCATATACCTCCCGGATGTGGATAGCGCGATAAATCAAGGAACAAGTATCAAGTACTCGGGGTCCTACGGGACACAAGTGGGCGTTCGGAAACAAAATATTTTCTATCACCCACCGATGCCTCTGCTTATTTCAATTTTAGTTGTTAAACAGTAATTAAAGTGAAACAATAATTAAAGCCATGATCATCTCCAACATCAACATGTGGCAATTCTCCAACAATTGTGGTACTTGACGACAAGCGAAAACACTTGAGCAAGCGACTACGACACGCGGGTCCATCTATCTACCAAACAACAGGTAATAGGATGTGTCCAAGGCTATATAGGACTGCACGGTATCTCACAGATACGGAAAACTAAAGCATCGCAACACAGATAGCAATAGATCAACAGGAGGGAATAAAGACTATGAAAGTAAGATAGGTAGAAAGGGGGAGATGCTCGCCTGAAACATTGTCGAAGGGTTCATCCGAAGATCGGGGCGAAGCTCACATCAACTCAACGGCCTTATCCGCGAAGAAGCAAACCACTAGAAGAAACACCGGATGCAATATTTAATACAACGGCAGAAGATCGGCATGATGCATGTATGATGCATGGTATGGCAAAGATGTGATGCAATTAGGTCATATTAAGCGGAACCGGGGTCCCGACAATTAACTAAATGGTTCAAGTTATTTAGATTCCCCGCAAATTAAATGTTGTTTTAACAAGGCCAGATAGTATCGGGTTCGCTACACCAATTTAAATGAGGCCAATATAAGGCTAGATTTGCCCGCATATGGGCCCCATATTTAATTAGAGGTGAATCGGCATAAGGCCCCCAAACCAATGATATGCATGCGAGAATGACAATTTAATATGCAACAAGTTTATTTAGTTGACAATTTATAAAATAGGGTTCTCGGATAAGGGTCACACGTTGGGGTCTCGACGATCTTGAGGTTCCGGGGTTCGGTCTACAGGTTGGATCTGGGTTCGGGGTTCGACGGGATCGGTCTCGACGGAACATTCTCGGATATCGAGGTAGGTCTTGTCGCGTCCGGAAGCGTAACTTGGAGTCGGTAGCGCTTCTTCTTCCCGTTATTGTCATCGAAGGTCTTGTCGCGTCCTCGTGTCGGTCGGTCTTGGCGTCCTCGAGGAATACTTGGCGTCGGGTGGCGACTGGCGTCGAGAGATGATCTTGTCGTGACGGTGTCCGGTAGGCGAACTTGTCGGTTGCCCGTGGTTTTTCCGAGGTTCGGTCTTGGATCTTCGGACCCGAAGGGCGCTTGGTTCGGGTTACGTGTTGGAGGTCTTGATGTTCCATGTAGGAGGCTTGGACTCCATATCGAGGGGCTTCAGAATCGTGTCGGAGAACTTGATGTCCATGTGGCGATCCGTCTCTCCGTTAGGCGTCCCTGTCGTAGTGGTCGATGTCGAACTCGGATGGCGCCGTGGTGGCCAAAGGCCGAGGCGGGGCGAGGAGGCTGTCGAGCGGCCCGCGACGGCGGGCGACGGCAGGCGCACAGCCGTGGGAAGGCTCGGGACGCGGTCTGCAGAGGGAGGGCGAGGTCGACCGCGACGGCCATGAGCAGAGGCGCCGACGCGAGCTTGGCGACGGCAAGCGGCCGGGTCTGAGCGGACGCTGCCGTGAGCGTCAAGGCCGAGCGGGAGGAGGCGAAGGAGGAGATGAGCGGCCGGGAAGCTGGCGGGGCGAGGGCGCCGAGAGACCGCACAGGCTGTGGCCCGGCCAGGTCGGGCGAGGTAGTGGGCGAGGCGAGCTGGGGAGGAGGGCCCGGCCTGGCGGAGGTGAGGCGGAACGCGGGGGCGTCGGTGGTCGCAGTGGAAGGAGGCCGTGAAAGGCTCGAGGCGGGGCAGGGCCAGGAGGAGAGAGGATGGTGGGAAGGAGTAGGGGCTGGCGATCGGCAGGAGGAGGCGGCTCGGGTGGGACGCGGGGGAGCAGCCAGAGAGGAGAGGAGGGGAGGAGGAACACGGCGCGTGGGGGAGGTTGGTGGTGGGACCCAGGGCGCGGGTGGGACAGAGGGGGCCAGGGGTGGGGCCCAGGGGTGGTTGAGTGGGAGTGGCAGGGGTGCTGCGTGCGTGGGTGCAGTGTGGGGTGGGGTGTGTTTGTGTGGTGGGGTTGGGGAGTGGGGTGAGAGAGAGAGGGAGGCCAAGTGGCAGCATCTGATTGGGTGGGGGAGAGGAGAGGTGAGGTGGCCAGGGGTGTGGGTAGGTTAGTGGGTAGCTATAGGAATTTAGGAGGTGGACCGTTTTAAAAACCTGGGGGTGGTCGTTCGGGTCGATCTGGCCCGTTCGACCGCCCCCACTAAAAATAACCTAATATTTTTATTTAATTTAATTGGACCGTTTGCAACCCGATAGCAACAAAACAAAAATAATCCGGAGACCCGGGGTTTGAATTTGAAAACAAGACAGGGCGTTTGGAAAAACAAAGCGGGCGTTGCGAAAATAGTTTTAGCAAACAATGCATGATGATGACGATGCAATGCACAAATTCAACGCGATTTTCTAATAGTGGTTTTGCGGGATGCCACACAAGGGACATGTGCCTCATACTCCCATCGAACAAGAAAGAACTGTTGTGCTTGATACATCCATTGATATTCTATGCTTCTTTTAGTTCTTGCTTTGATTGAACAAAAAACATCAGTAGGGGGCAAGAAAAAAAAAGGATACATATGAAAGGGGCATGGGCACAGGTTACATACAGGGTTAAAAAAACATCTTGGTTAGCAGTACATATAGGGGATAGGTTACACTGTACAGGAAAGAACTTCCTGGGTAGTAGTATGTACAGGGGACATCAAAAACAATAAAAAACATGGGTCACATGTTACCTACTTTTAACATCAGAGAAAATAACATCATGGTTAGTGGCAGAGGAAAACACATGGATAACATAGTTGTATTTTATTTTCTCTACTACTGTCCCTCATCACTTCAGGTGCGCAGAAGGGTGTTGCACTGTCATGTGAGGACAGTGGTTCTGATGGTGAGGTTCAGTCGACGCCGGAATGGTTTACTCCAAACACTCCATTCCTTGGGATGAAATTTGATTCACGTGAATCCGCACTCGAAGCTTAGGTGGGAGGCCAATCCAGATAAGGAAGAAGAGTGTCTGGTATCTAAAAAAGCCGCTTCCGTCTAATTGCAGTGTATGCAATAAAACTGATCATGATGCGTAGAACTGTCCAGTTGGGATGGCGAATCCGGAAAATATCCGCTATTGTCCATATTCTAGTAGGAAAAGGCTTGGAGAGTTGTCTGTTACATTTAAATTCAGTAATGGGTACGGAAAAAATGGTGTTTGTTTATTGTGTGGATGTTAGTTGAGCTATCCATTCCAAAAATGTTGTAATTAAAAAAATAGTTAACAGCTATATTAACTTCATGTGCTATCGATGAACTATTGTGTTCTAGGATGTAACAGACCGATTTTTTTTGTTTGGTCTCATTTGAATTCTAGGATGTAGCCTTTGTACTATAAAAGTTGAATTTACTGCTGCTTCAGTCTTTGCTCTTTTATTATGACGTACTAACCTAGATTGATAGATCTTTGAAAATTTTGAATTTTGATGGATGGTTCTAAAATCTGTTGCTAACATCTGAATTCTGAACTCTTAAGTGCCAAACTGGTACATGCTTGTTTGCTTCTCTCAGTGTATGCAGAAATAGGCAGTGTGTTGTGCTTGTGTTTCAAAATTCAAGTTGCAGGGAGGAGTATGAGAAAAGTTTAAAAAAGCACGTCATCATGAACACCAAAGGCTACATTTACTTCGTTGTGCTATCCATTGAATATTTGTATTCTAGGATTGAACATACTGAAAATAAAAGTTTGGTTTCATTTCTATTCTGGGATGTAGCAGACAGGTAGGTACTTTATTGGTTGTACTATAAAAGTTCAACCCAAGATGTTCTGGTTACATCGTTTGACCAGAAACTTGAGAAACTAGAAAACTAGTTACATCAAAACCAATGTGTCACATCCAAAATCTAAAATACATCTACAAGGTCGCGGAATATAGATGTTACATCTAGTTTCTGAAGTAAATCTGAAGCACATCCAAAAACTAGTTACATCAAACCAAAGGTTCGCATCCAAATATTTGAAGTACATCTACTAGAGGTCAGGGGAAGACATGTTATAGCTAGCTTCTGAAGTAAAATGGATGTAACACATCATCTACTAGGTGCTAGCATGGATCCAGGGCACACAAACAAGCACATCTGCTACATCCAAAAGAACTTAGAGGCTGCAACCAGCAAGTACCTTGCTAGAGGGATGTCACCGTGGGCACAAGGATGTAGCTGACGCACAAACAAAGGTAGCCTGATGCGTGAAGGATGTGGCCTGGTGGGCGAGGATGTGTCCGGGGGCACGAGGATGTATCCGGTGGCGCGAGGGTGGAGTCGGTGCTCGGGGATGTCGTGGGGGCCCGAGAATGTCGCCGGTGGCACGAGGATGTGGCTGGATGCTTGGGGATGTAGCCGAGCGGTGCGAGGGATGTTGCCGTGTAACTCGAGAATGTAGCCGGCGACACGACGATGTGGCCAGAGACCCGACGATGCGGTCGGCGACGTGACGATGCGGGATGGCAACGCAGCCGCCCGAGGATGCTGCAGGATCTGCCGGGGATGTAGCCACCACCCCGAGAGAGAGCCTCCTCCATTGATGGGATCTGTGGGGGAAATCGCTGGAGCCTGCCGGGATTTGGAGCCAGGATATGAGGAATGTGGGCGTTTCTCGGGCGGGCCCTCGGGCGGTCCTCGGGTGGGGACCTGGGATACACGTCGTCTGACCGACCTCGCTGGAAGCTAGATCTAGGTCGACAGATAGATAGAAATGGGGTAATTCTACCCTACTACTGTAGCCTGTAGGTCAGAGCTGGCCGAGTTGAGATGCATGCCTGTTATTTAGAACCCGGATTTTCTACGGTGAACACTATGTACCGGAGCGCCACATCAGCGCTTACGTCAGCCAAAATTTAAAACAAAAAATAAAACTTGTATGAAACATTTTGTGCTGTTTACTTTCTCTCACAAATGTTTTAATGTCTCAATTAAGTTTCAGTTCGATTTCAATTCCGTTTCAGTTAATGGCGTCTGCGTGACATCGCCCATGTGTTGACCAGCAAAAAGGCAAACTTGCTCCCAAATCTCAAAGCAAAAACGAATGTTGGATCGAATGCCAGCATAGCACATACCATTCACTGCTTTATGTTGGTGGTGGTTGGCTCGCGTGGGGAGACGATACGTGCAAGAGGATGTTGGTAATCTTGTTTTCCGCTTAAGTGAAACTTACTAAGGTTTATTTTGTTAACTTGAAAGACTTGTGTGAGAGGATGATATTGTATTTATTACTACCTCTGTCCCAAGACTTAAGGCATATAACTTTTTTTAAAGTCAAACCATCTAAAAATTTGACCAAATTTTTAGAGAAAGGTATTAATATTTACAATACGTAATTCATACCCTTTTTTATACATCATGAAACATACTTTCACATGGTATCTATATAATATAATAGTTCTTGATAGTTTTTTCTAAAAGATTGCTCAAACTTTACATGGCTTGACTTTTCAATAAAGTTACATGCCTTAAGCCTTAGGATTGAGGGAGTATGACACAACTACAACAATACATAATTTCCCTATTTTTGGAAATTACTCTAATCTGCACAATCTTTTTGAAGTAATGGAAAATATTGCATGTTCGGCATGAGAGAACATGTGCCAAACAAATGAAATCATGCAAAAGAGCGTGTTATCGAATGTACAAGAAGACGCCACACATCCATTAGATAACCATCTCTCCAATATACACTCTCAAAGTGGATAGCATGATAGTTTCGAGATCATACCCTTCGAGATATCTATCATAGTATTTAAGAAAATTAAAATAAATACAAATACAGAGGCACAAAAATGTGTACATGATTCAGTTTGATTATATATCTAAGAGGTGATGCGTAAAAAAAGGGAAACCCTAGTGCAAATTTATTACAAGATACTATAAAATTTACATAAGCAATTGTATTCTAAATCATATACATCATAAATTTTATACACAAACACCATAACTCATATTAAGATGTAATATATAAATAAAACATTTTAGAATGTAGTTCTGATGAAAATCATGTGTATAAATATAAAATTTTAGTATAAATAAGATTCAAATCAAATTGCCTACTGACCAAATGAAATCATGCAAAAGAGCGTGTTATCGAATGTACAATAAGACGCCACACATTCATTAACTAACCATCGCTCCAATATACACTCTCAAAGTGTCTAGCGTGATAGTTTTGAGATCATACCCTTCGAGATATCTATCATAGTATTTAAGAAAATTAAAATAAATACAAGCACACAAGTACACAAATGTGTACATAATTCAGTTTGATGATATATCTAAGAGGTGATGTGTAAAAAAAAAAGGGAAACCCCAATGCAAATTTATTACAAGATACTATAAAATTTACATAAACAATTGTATTCTAAATTATATACATCATAAATTATATACAAAAACACCATAACTCATATTAAGATGTAATATATAAATAAAACATTTTAGAATGTAGTTCTGTTGAAAATTCTGAATATAAATATAAAATTTTAGTATAAATAAGATTCAAATAAAATTGCCTACTGGACATCCTTGCACCACAACATAAGGCCAACAGTAACACCACCACCAACCACAAGGTCCGACCTCAAAGAGAACTTAAACCATGCAGACAAAAAGGATTATAGAAGTTGATTTTGAGACCGGATAATTGCTCGAATGCTGATAATATGAGTTTCAAATTCTTTGCTTTCTCCGGATCATGTTCCATAAAAAGATTATATCGTCTGCATACTAAAGAATAGATAAGCTTCCATTAATAAGATGGGAAACTATATCTTCAACCTAGCCATTGCACTTAGCACATTCTATCAAGATTGGCAACACATTTGCCACTATATTAAATAGCATGGGCGATAGAGCATCACCTTGTCCAAACCTTTTCGTGTCTGGAAATATTTTTCAATGTCGTCATTGATTTTAATGGCAACACTACCTTAGGATACTAAGATATGCATGAGAGCCCGTCACTCATTCGAAAAACCTTTCATTTGGAGAGTTTGCTAGAGAAAAGACCACTTGACCTTGTCGTAGGCCTTCTTAAAATCAATTTTTACCGGCGCACCATTCGGTTTTTCATGTGCAGTTCATGCACCGTCTCATGTAGGATTACTACACCGTCTAAAATGTTTCTTTCTTGCATAAATGCAGATTGCGAAAGACGGACGACGTGTTCCGTGAAAGAATTAAGCTGAACAGTTGCCATTTTCGTGAATATTTTAAGACTGACATTAAGGAGACAGATCAGTCGATATTGTTGAATTCGTACCACTAATAGAATTATTTCACCAAAGTTTAAGTGAAAAAGGTCTAGATGACCAGTGTGAAGGCAATAAAAAAAATTCCAACATTTTCGTCTTGATAACTTTCCAAAAGTTTTAATAAAACTCTGCTAGGAAACCATAAAGGCCCCGGAGCCATATTATGTTCCATTAAAAAAATTGTCTTCTTTATTTCCAACTTTGTATAAGGGTATTTAGAAGGTTGTTCTCGTAATATGCCGTACCTGGGGCGTGGACACGCAGGGCGCCAGGGCGGCACCACCAATGCATGTCTGCCAAGCCCAAGCAACGCCAAGGTCTCTTCAATATCGCCAATGCCGCTCCTCACTTCCAGGACCAGGAACCATGGACGGTGCGCTCCTGTTCGCCGGCCGGCCGGCCGGCTTAGGAGAGCGCGCGCTTTATCGCAGGTTTCGGCCGGCCGGCGTAGGAGAGCGCGCAGGGTTCTCGAATCAGCCTTCCGCCCCGTTTTATCGCAGGGTTCGGCCGGCCGGCGTCACGAAGCACTCACACCACGCACCATACATGCCTCCGACGGCGCCAATGAGCGTGGTTAGCAATGACGACCAATGACCGTGGTCTTGTTTGTTTGTGCACATGGAGCATGCCCTGACGAACCAGTCTCCCTCGATCGTGAGCCACTCTTCCTCATCCGCGAGACCTGGGCGTCATCATGCTTCCACTGCGCGCGCCTGTCGCGACCTGTCGCTCGACACGCCCTGAACCTGAACGCGGCCACGCACCGGCGTCCGAACTCGACCTGGACCTAGACATGGATGATGGACACGAGCAAGAGCACGTACTCACGCGCCACCGACACATACGACGTACGTGGTTTATTTCTAACAGTCAAGCCCCTCGTCTGCCGCCCGCTCTGCCGGCGCTGGCTTGCGCGTTCATGCCGGCTGCACCTAGCTGCTCGCCGTGCTCCGATCGAGGTGCCACGGCTGGCTCTCGCAGAGCACCATCTTGCCGCTCATGTCGTCCGTGAGTCCGAAGCCGCGGGGCATCCTGGTCGCAGCTGGCGCGGCCTGGCGATGTTGTTCTGGTCCGGAGCTGGCGCTCTCACAGCACATAACTGTACAGAGTTATGCGAGAGCCAGCCGCGGCACCTCGGAGCACGTCGAGCAGGTGCAGCAGCCGGCATGAACGCGCACGCCAGCCAGCGCCGGCATAAACGGCAGATGAGGGGCTTGACAATGGCGAGCGCTCGCCAGCTGCTCTGCTCGGCGTAAGGTGTTGGAATTGCCCTGACTTGTACGCTTCAATACTTTGAGTGCTTTCCGATAGTATACGCACGTATAAGCAAATCTTCGACGAGACGATTTTCGGCGAGACGGACAAGTGCACACGTACGTAGCTAGTCTAGCTAGATTACTTTCCTAGCTGACAGCTCACGCACACAACACAAATCGCTTGAACGCACACATAATCAATTAGATAGCTAAACACACATATCGTGCGTCTTTTTTCTTTATTTCTCTGATAGCTCACGGTGGTGTTTTTACAAGGGCCTTACACACGTATATATAGCAGATTTAGTATAGCTAACCTAGTAGGATTAGGACATCTAATTTCTACTCTATTCGGCTACCCGTGTCTACTCGGATACGTACCCGTACTACGACGTGCTTATTCCTAACAATCACCCCCTAAGTACGACGTGCTCTCTTCTACACCGACCTGGATTCCAAATACGCCAGCTACTTCGCGTAGGCGTTACTCTTGGCTTTACTTTCGCCACTTCAACCATCATCTTCGACGGTGCTTTCGTCGTCTCTTGTGGCACCCATGTCGCCGTCTTTGCTCTTGTCGGCTTCTCCATGGCTTCACGCCGACAGTCCTTTTTGTCCGCGCCCTTCTCCATGCCTTCACGCCGACTATCCTTTTTGTCCACGCCTTGAGACATTATACTTGGTTTGATGAAGTACTTTCTCATCGATGCCTCGCATATTTGATCTACTACTTGCCGGTGCTCTTGGATGCAATAGAACAAATAAGTAGGAGGTAACTCAAATTTGTTTTCTTCTAGCTTCTCTATACCACGTGAAAAGCCTTTTGATGGATCTGCACCCCCTATTGTTGGGTCTCCTCCATCTATCTGGCCACCAGTCCACACTCTTGGACCATCGCCTTATGGCCTTGCTGGGCTCACTTCAGCTCCCCCTCCTCCTCTAATTTTTGGGCAAACAAGTGCAGGTATCGCTGCGCATGCATCTGACACCCTTCCGCCAGTATCTTACGCCACAGACTAGCCTTTTCTTCAAACTCTTTGTCTTCTGGGAGAATCCCTAGTGCTTCTGGCCTGGTGTCCACGCTTGGAGATGCCCCTAGGCCTTCAATGTCTTCTGGGCCCGAACTTGCTGACAAGGATAAGCTCGATTGATCCATATTTTCTTCATACTCAAGATCCCACGTGACGTGAAAAGTTGAATATTCCGGTTCGTTGTAGCCCCAATTCCATGACTTGTCTTCCTCAAAGATTACGTCTCCCTTGAAAACCACCTTATTGGTATAAGGATTGCACAAGCGGTATGTCTTTGAGCCTTCATAGCCTGTCATGATCATTGGAATACGTTGCTCCGCCAATTCCGCCTTTACATGCGCCACACATCCAAAAGTACGAAGATGATCAACCGAGGGCTTCCATCCGTACCATGCTTCGTACGGTGTTGTACCAACTCCACTCTCGAGATTCCATGTTCAGCAAATACACCCGTATTGACCGCCTCACCCTGAATTTTCCTGGCAAGCCTTTACTCTTCATCATGCTCCATGCCATGGTCAACACAGTTTGATGCAGCTCACCCCCCTCATCAATGCGTAGGGCTCTTATCTTTGCCTCCACCTTGAACTCTTCGGCTTTCTTGATCTTCTCGAATGCTTGTTGAGCTTGATCCTTACTTTTCAGCAACACAATCCACATGTATTTACTATCATCATCCACCACAAGCATGAAAAACTTATTGCCAGACGGAGTTGCGGGTGAGATTCCAACGCATAGATCGCCATGAACAAGTTCCGAGGCTTCACTTGCCTCAAACGTGGCTTCACATGGGAACGGGGCACTTTGTTCCTCATGATGCACACATGGTAGATCGTGATCCACTTGCGCCACAATCTCCATAGCCGGTGATGGAGGATCCTCCTCATCCTTCAACTCAGTTACTTCGAGCATCAGCATCATCGGTCCATCATCTCCTTCCTGGGCGATGAGAGCCCTCTCCTTTTCCTTTGGTGCTTTCTGGCAATCAGCCTTGAAGTGACCGAGCTCACCACAATTATGACACCTTACTTTCTTTATGTCAAACTTCCTCCGCGGCGTTCTTGCTTTTCTTTTGAAAGAGTCATCCATTGCTGCTTTGTGAGCATCAGGTGCTCAACCTGTTCTGGATCACCGAAGCTGATCCGGATTCTCTCATCGTGTGCCTTGAATCTTCCGACGAGATCCTCAACCGTTAATGTATTCAGGTCGAGACATTGTTCGATCGATGTAACGATTTGCATGTAGCGCGCCGGCGCCGCACGCAGGAACCTTCTGACGTTCTTGATCTCATCCAATTTCTCGCCATATCCCCTGATTGCGTTGACAAGGGTAACGAAACGGGCGGCAAACTGATCAACTGTCTCGCTCTCCTCCATCTTCAGATCTTCATAGCTTTTTGTCAAAGTTTGAAGATGCGCTTCCTTCACGTGGGCATGACCTTGGTGCAAGATCTTGATCGTCTCCCATGCATCCTTCGCCGATTTCTTTCCGACGAGGTGCTGCATCACGTCCTTCGGCACGACGGAATAGAGCGCCGTTAACGCTTGGCGATCCTTCCGTGCCGCGCCTCCCTTGACGTACTCGTCGCCTCCTGGATCGACGGCCTCCCAAACCTCCTGAGCCTCCATGGCCACCTCCATGTTGAGTGCCCATAGCCCGTAGTCCTTGCGATCGAGGCGCGGATACAAAGCCGCCCCCACCGTCTCTGTCACCGGTGTCGATGCCGAGCTCTCGCCAAACTTCACCATCGCCATGACCTCCTAGTACTTTCAGCAGATCACAGACGACGACCTTGGCTCTGATACCAATTGTTGGAATTGCCCTGACTTGTACGCTTCAATACTTCGAGTGCTTTCCGACAGTATACGCACATACAAGCAAATCTCCGACGAGACGATTTCCGACGAGACGGACAAGTGCACACGTACGTAGCTAGCCTAGCTAGATTACTTTCCTAGCTGACAGCTCACGCACACAACACGAATCGCTTGAACACACACAGAATCAATTATCAATTAGATAGCTAAACGCACGTATCGTGCGTCTTCTTTCTTTATTTCTCTGATAGCTCATGGTGGTGTTTTTACAGGGGCCTTACACACGTATATATAGCAGGTTTAGTATAGCTAACCTAGTAGGATTAGGACATCTAATTCCTACTTTATTCGGTTACCCGTATCTACTTGGATACGTACCCCGTACTACGACGTGCTTATTCCTAACATAAGGTACTGCATACAGTCATCTTGACAATGGCGAGTGCTCCACAGGCACGGACGCTGCCCCTGTGGCACGCTCAGCTGAGGCGGTGGCGTTCACCGGCAAGCAAAATACGGCACTAACAAGTAACGACGTCGTTTCCGTCACCCAGCTCACATTGGCCTCGCCATGGGTGTTGCAGAGTTTCCTGCATGGGAACCTGGCTGACGGACGGCATTGACCATGATGCCCGCGGCTGCAGCCTCCGATCGAGGGCATGATGAGCGGCAAGATGGTGCTCTGCGAGAGCCAGCCGCGGCACCTTGGAGCACGTACATTGGGGCCTCGCACCCCACCCCAGCGCCGGCCGGCATGATCAAACCAGCGGACGTACGGCAGATGAGGGGCCTGACGTACGACAATGGCGAGCGACGACCGCCACCCTGCTTTGCTCTGCTCTGCTCCCCAACAAATACAACCAAGTTCTGCGCGGCCGTCGGTGCACGTACGTACGGGGGGAGAATCTGCGCGCGCGAGCCCCGATCGACAAG
This sequence comes from Avena longiglumis, assembly GCA_030063025.1. Lineage (NCBI taxonomy): Eukaryota > Viridiplantae > Streptophyta > Magnoliopsida > Poales > Poaceae > Avena > Avena longiglumis. The sequence continues at coordinate 517,227,493 of CP125974.1, read as the reverse complement.
ACAGTGCCGCGCACCAGGACATGAGAGGATCTTCCGAGATGCATGCAGCGATTCAGACATGTCGGTGGCTCAACAGTGGAGCCGGCTGCGTGCAAGCGACACGGCCGATCATCGAGTCCCGTGCCTACCAGACGCAGAGCACCAGCACCCTCCCTCGCTGTGCCACTCACCGCCGCACGCCGGCAAGCCGCAGTAGCAACAGCAGCGATGGCGTGCAGTCGACTTCAGTAGCAGGACTAGCAGCACGCGCGGCTGCTTCTTGTTTCTGTTACTCACAAGTTTCTGCCCTCTACAGCCCTCCTCTGGGAAAACATCCTGAACGAAACATGTAAATCTAGGCTTTCTCTCCAACTTTCCTTTCTGTATCAACGCAAGATTCGCAGCGGTTTAATCGCCATCTTCGTCGCAAGATCGAATCAGATGACAGTTTTCGCGCACCGGCCACTCACGGCAGAAGACTCTCTGTTATCCACTTGGTCGCGCCACCTCTGAATCCCGCCATCTTTCCGGCACAGCAGGCAAGCTTCATCCAAGAGGGATGCTCCACATTCCTTTTAGATCCATATTCTAAAACAAATTCAAACATGCTCACAATTTGAGAAAAGTCATAAAATGAAAAGTGAATCCATTTTGATATGAATTCAAACATATATTCAGTTTGTTCCGGAGCTGACTGCAGCTAGTCAAACCTTTGACTTTTACCCCTCTTTTATATATTTGACTGACTTTAATACTAATTTAAACTCATTTTCCAAATAATATGTGTAATATATGTTTTTGAATCAGAAAAATGTGAGGAAGCTGTTTATACTATTTATAACATCATTTGAGGAATTTAACATTTTCTAATTAATAAATGTCTTTGTTCTAATAAATCCATAACTTTAAATCCGTAATTCCGAATTCGACAAATGATATGTCTAAGTTGATTAGCTCGACGAGCCCGTTCTAACTATGCATTCCATGTTATAAATTGAAGCATGTATCATATAAATATTAATGGGGCAGCAATGTTTATGGACACAAAACATGACTAGAAACTTAATCAAATGTTATTTCTTGTTCTCCCACCGCACCCATGCCATGCTATGTTATACCATGTAAATTATGCATCATTCCATCATGGCATACCTTGTTTGCTTGTTGCATATGCTTTATATGATTGTGTGATGTATTTATTTCGGTCCTTGTGTGTTTGTTTTTTATCCGGATAGACGTCAAGCAAGGAGCTTATCATGATCCTCGGGAGTTGTACCCGGAGCCATCTTATTCTCCAACTGAACTGCCAGGCAAGCATTTCTCCATGCTTGTACTACATATAGTACATATTACATCTATCATATTCTTGCATCATAATCGCGTCACGAATAAAATTGAATCACAAGTATTGCATAGCCTTTACTTTTAAACCCCACCAAAGCTTGTTCCCTCCATCCTATGAGCCATTACTATAGGAGTTGTTTGAGCCATGCGAGTCATCGAATTGCATGTGTAGGGTTTGTGAGTGTCTGGAAATAATGAGGTACCTAAACAACTGAATTGAGTAGTAATGGAATAACTAAAAAAAGAGGCACCGGTGGGCAATAGTTGAGATCTGGCTTTTATACGCCCACTTGTGTACCGTAGGACCAAGAGTACTTGATTCTTGTTACTTGACTATCGCATTATCCGCATGTGGGACCATGCATCCCTTTAATCCTAGCTTGAGTCATACTTAATTTCTTAGGGCCACAAGTAGTTTGAGGTGTTATTACTATCATGTACTTATGCCATGTTTTACTTCTTTATTTACTACTGTTGCTTGAGGAGCGTTTACTACTGTCTTGTTTTGGAACACATGCGGAATGTTTACGCGGTATTGACAAGCCCAGTCACACTTTCGGGTTCCCAGTCGTTTACATCCATTGTCGCAAACCCCTCGGTCCATCGCGGAGCCGGCCAACTTCGTAGCGGGTAGCTTAGCGGGGTGGCCTCCTGAAATCAAATATGAATCTTGTGAATGCTTTGTCGTGATGCATCGTTGGGTTTTCATTTGGTTTTTCCGAGGTTGATCGTGCGTGTGTTGCTATTTGTGCACCCCTGCAGGGTAAATATTTCTGAAAGTCGTGTCTATGGTTATGGATGACTTGGAGCACAGTTCTCGATCATAGACAACTATAACTAAAGTTTACCGTTATAATTTGACTTGTATGACTAGTAAGTTGGATAATCACAACAGAAAGAATGAATAAAACTGCCAACCATGTGAGTTTCCTCGGCAGGACTTCCTTGTTTGGTCTCGAGGGGGAAATACCAGGATGGGTATGTCTGGTGGTAGTATCAGCTCGGTGTCGGGGATATGACCCCGGGTACCCCAGAGTTGAGGTATCAAGTGGTTCAACAAAGCCATGAGTAATTCAATAGAGGATGTGAAGATAAAAGACATATATGTAAGAGGATGTTAGGTATAAAAATAATAGGATAAAAGGAAAGGAGGAAAAAGGCCAACTGGGCCGGCTTAGGGAAAACTGGGTTGTGCTACTCCCTAACTCGGACCCTTGACTCGGATCCATGACTCGGATCTGTGACTCGGATCCTTTACTCGGATTCGTGACTCGGATCCTTTACTCGGATTGGCCAACAGGAGCAATCTAGGACGAATCTTTTATTCATCCAGAGCACTTGGGCCGAGTTAATTCACCCCATGTGACCTCGTATTCATCTCCAGATGCCCTCTCGACCTCTACATCGACATACCACTCGCCAGGTCAAGCTATTACGTCAAATGCCAGTCTTGGGACGCCCCTGGCTCAGACTGGCACAGTTGGTCCAAGATGCTAAGGAATATGCTGGGCATCTCACAAGATGCTAAGGAATATGCTGGGCATCTCACAAGATGCGAAGGAATATGCTGGATATCTCAGAAGATGCTAAGGAATATGTTGGGCATCTCAGAAGATGCTAAGGAATATGCCAAAGGGATAAGACCGATGACTCACTAAAGGATAAGCCAAAGGACAAGATGACCTGGCAAGGACCCATTATCCAGCTCATAGGCAGTACTTGTGAGACATACCTTGTCCCCTGGGCTCCCCTTTATAAGGAGCACCAGGGGGGTCGTTCCGAGGGAGTCCCCAGAGGGCTCCTCTCCTCTCAGTTCACATATGAACACTTCTTCTTCTTCCTCAATCTCCAAGTAACAACTAGGGAAACAACTCAAGGAGCACTTGTAACCAATATACAAAAGCAATAAGAGAAGGAGTTCATCATACATCGATGATCTCTGAGGTTCTTACCTGTTCTTCGTATGCGGTCTTCACTTCATCATCCCTCCCCGGATTCCTCTAGTGTCCATCGGCCCCAACTTTAGCCTACCCATGGCATATGATGTCACACCACGACGGCATTTGGCGCCCACCGTGGGGCAGATTAGAGGCGTTGGTTGGATTTCCATCCGGACAGGAACATCTTCATCAACCTCTGCTTCATCATCGAGCAATAGCTTCTTCATCTTCTTCCCCAGCATATATAGATCATGGAGGTTGGCGTACGAGCCTTCCTCATTGACTCAATAAGGGTGGCTCAACCTCATCACCAAGAGTATTGTAAGTATTAATTGACTCAACAATCATGACTCAGCGAGATGACTCAACCCAGGGACTAGCCAGCATACTGTAGATTCACCCATAGATGGAAAAAGAGTCTCGGGGACTGAGTCATTATTTAACCTGGCATCCCCATGCATAGAATTGTTACTTAGAGAAAAGCATATAATGTATCTCAGATTACTGTTTACCTCAGTTTGCCAGGTTAAAATATATCTTGGATTACTGTTTTTATCGTTTGCCAGGTCATCTTATGACTCGGATTACTATTCGTGTTAGTTTGCCAAGTTAACTTATATCTCGGATTACTGTTTACCTCAGTTTGCCAGGTTCAAATATATCTAGGATTACTGGTTATATCAGTTTGCCAGGTCATATTATGACTCAGATTGCAATTGGTATCAGTTTGCCAGGTCAATTTATATCTCGGATTTCTATTCATGGCAGTTTGCTAGCATATCATAGAGTCAAATGATGACTCGAATTTATATTCATGGCAGTTTGCTAGCATATCATAGTCAAACGATGACTCGGATTTATATATCTGATTTCTATTCGTGGCAGTTTGCCAGCATATCATAGTCAAATGATGACTCGGATTTATATCTCCGATTTCTATTCATGGCAGTTTTCCAGCATATCATAGAGTCAAATGATGACTCGGGTATATATCCCGGATCTCTATTCATTGCAGTTTGCCAGCATATCATAGAGTCAAATAATGACTCGGATTTATATCTCGGATTTCTATTCATGGCAGTTTGTTAGCATATCATAGTCAAATGATGACTCGAATTTATATCTTGAATCTATATCTCGGATTTCTATTTCAAGGTTGTTTGCCAGCATATCATAGTCAAATGATTACTTGGATTTATATCTCAGATTTCTATTCATGGCAGTTTGCCAGCATATCATAGAGTCAAATGATGACTCGAATTTATATCTCGGATCTCTATTCATGGAAGTTTGCCAGGATATCATAGAGTCAAATGATGACTCGGATTTATATCTCGGATCTATATCTCGTAACTCTATTCATGGCAGTTTGCCAGCATATCATAGAGTCAAATTATGACTCAGATTTATATGTCGGATCCATATCTCGGATCTCTACTTATGGCAGTTTGCCAGGATATCATAAACTCAAATTATATCTTGGATCTATATCTCGGATCTAGGCTTATGACAGTTTTCCAGCACATCACCAAGTCATATTAAAGCTCAAAATTATAACTTGGATGAGTATCATGTAACTCGGATTTGAGACATATGTCAGATTTAAGTCATGTAACTCAGGAGGATAACTCAGATGGATGACTCGGATTAGGACTTATATGTCAAAATTATGACAGGCTGGCTAGATTCAAACACATGAAAACTCACCCAAAAAGGGTTATATGACTAAGTGCCCATGAATGCTAGATGTCAAAACTTACCCAAAAGAGTTATATGACCAGTGCCCAAGAAGGCCATATGTCAAAACTTACCCAAAATGGTTATATGACAAGTGCCCATGAAGGCTAGATGTCAAAACTTACCCAAACGGATTATATGACCAGTTCCCAAGAAGGCCAGATGTCAAAACTTACCCAAAATGGTTATATGACAAGTGTCCATGAAGGCTAGATGTGAAAACTTACCCATATGAGTTATATGACCAGTGCTCAAGAAGGCCAGATGTCAAAAATTACCCAAAATGGTTATATGACAAGTGCCCATGAAGGCCAGATGTCAAAACTTACCTAAAAGGGTTATATGACCAGTGCCCAAGAAGGCCAGATGTCAAAAATTACCCAAAATGGTTATATGACAAGTGCCCATGAAGGCCAGATGTCAAAACTTACCCAAAAGGGTTATATGACCAGTGCCCAAGAAAGCCAGATGTCAAAAATTACCCAAAATGGTTATATGACAAGTGTCCATGAAGGCCAGATGTCAAAACTTACCAAAAATGGTTATATGACCAGTGCCCAAGAAGGCCATATGTCAAAACTTACCCAGAATGATTATATGACAAGTGCCCATGAAGGCCAGAGGTCAAAACTTACCCAAAAGGGTTATATGACAAGTGCCCATGAAGGCCAGATGTCAAAATTTACCCAAAGAGGTTATATGTCAAATGCCCATGAAGGCTATATGTCAAAACTTACCCAAAGAGGTTAAATGACGAGTGCCCAAGAAGGCCAAATGTCAAAACTCACCCAAAAAGGGTTATATGAAAAATGCACATGAAGGTTATATGTCATTTACCCAAAGAGGTTATATGACGAGTGCCCATGAAGGCCCGGTGTCAGACCTTGAGGTTATATGATGAATGCCCATGAAGGTTGAATGTAATTTTGCCTAATGAAGGCGGCATATCAAATTTTGTGTCACTTAACCTGGAGTCTGAGTCATACAACTAGGATTTGAACATGTAAGTCAGAATATGACAGACGGAAAGAGTCAAATTCATATGACTCGGATTTGGGTCACATGACTCGTATTAGGACATGTATGTCAAAATATGACAGACAGAATGAGTCAAATTCATATGACTCGGATTTGGACATGTATGTCAAAATATGACAGATAGAATGTGTCAAATTCATATGACTCGTATTTGAGTCATATGACTTGAATTAGGACATGTAAGTCAAAATATGACAGATGAAAAGATTCAAATTCATATGACTCGGATTTGGACATGTATGTCAAAATATGACGGACGGAAAGAGTCAATTCTATGACTCGAATTTGGGTCACATGACTCGGATTTGGATCACACCACTCTGGGGATATTATAATATGAAGCCTATGCGCGACTCTATGAATCCCACATAGCCTCGGGGACTAATGTCGGGGATATGACCCCGGGTACCCCATAGTTGAGGTATCAAGTGGTTCAACAAAGCCATGAGTAATTCAATAGAGGATGTGAAGATAAAAGACATATATGTAAGAGGATGTTAGGTATAAAAATAATAGGATAAAAGGAAAGGAGGAAAAAGGCCAACTGGGCCGTCTTAGGGAAAACTGAGCTGGGCTAGTCCCTAACTCAGACCCTTGACTCGGACCCTTGACTCGGATCCTTGACTCGGATACTTGACTCGGATACTTGACTCGGATCCTTGACTCAGATTGGCCAACAGGAGCAATCCAGGACGAATCTTTTATTCATCCAGAGCACTTGGGCCGAGTTAATTCACCCCATGTGACCTCGTATTCATCTCCAGATGCCCTCTCGACCTCTACATCGACATACCACTCGCTAGGTCAAGCTATTACGTCAGATGCCAGTCTTGGGACGCCTCTGGCTCAGACTGGCACAGTTGGTCCAAGATGTTAAGGAATATGCTGGGCATCTCACAACTAGTTTTCCCAACACAGTTGTTTCAACACAAGGCAAACCAACCTCTGATCACACTCCCTATGTTGTCTCTATTCAGACTAAGATCCCTGGCAATAGGATTTTTAGATTTGAAAACATTTGGGTAGCTCATCCTGGTTTTCTGGAAGTTGTAGCAGAAAGTTGGAGTAAACCAACTCATAAATCCAATAGTGCTGCAAATCTTAATGCAAAGCTTAAAAAGTTGAGATATGATTTGAAATTTTGGAGCAAATCAATTTCAAAGTTGTCCACTTGTATTGAAAATACCAATAGAGTTATCTCTGAACTTGATAATCTGGAGGATAGAAGACCTTTGTTCTGTCAAGAAGCAAATTTCAGGAGAATTTTAAAAGCTCATTTAGCAATATTATTACAGTACCAAAATGCTTATTGGAAGAAAAGATGCACAGTTAGATGGACAAAGTTTGGAGATGAGAACACAAAATTCTTTCATAATTTTGCTACTGAAATATATAGAAAGAACAATATTGCCTCCCTAAAACTTTCAGATGGTTCTTTTGTCACTCAGCATGCTGACAAAGAGCAAGCTATTTATCAAGTCTACAAAGAAAGATTGGGCACTTCTACTCAGCCTGAGATGCTATTTGATCTTCAACATCTGATTACTCCAACTGAGGGCCTTGAAGTTTTATCCATACCATTTACCAGGGAGGAAATTGACAAAGTGGTGAAAGAAATGCCAAATGATAAAGCCCCAGGACCAGATGGTTTTAATGGTCTCTTCCTAAAAAGTTGTTGGCACATCATCAAGGAAGACATCTATTCCTTATGCTTTCAATTTTATGAAGGAGAACTGAATCTAGAAAGTATAAATATGGGTCATATTACACTCATTCCAAAGATAGGCTCACCTGAATCTGTCAATGATTTCAGACCAATCACTCTACTAAATTGTGTTCTGAAGCTAATCACCAAAATTTTGGCTAACAGGCTCCAGAAGGTAATACTAAAAATTATTCATAAAAATCAATATGGTTTCTTAAAAGGCAGAAACATTCAGGATTGCCTTGCTTGGGCCTTTGAATTTCTCTATCAATGTGAAGCTTCTAAGAAAGAGATTATTTTACTTAAGTTGGATTTTGCCAAAGCCTTTGATACCATTGATCATATGGCTATGATGAAAATTATGAAACAAATGGGTTTTGATGATAAATGGCTAAAATGAATTGAAATTATTTTTGGCACTGGAAAGTCTGCAGTTTTGCTTAATGGAGTACCTGGTAGACAATTTCACTGCAAAAGAGGTGTTAGACAAGGAGACCCTTTGTCCCCCCTAATTTTTGTTCTTGCTGCTGATCTATTACAATCTGCAATCAATAATGCATTCAGAGAAAACATCCTCAAGGCCCCTTTCTCCCCTGATTTTGGGTAGGATTTTCCAGTTGTTCAATATGCAGCTAACACTTTGATTATAATGCAAGCAGATAAAGATCAAATTCAAATAATGAAATGGATTCTTCACAATTATGCTGTTTCTACTGGTTTACAGATCAATTTTCACAAGTCTCACCTAATACCAATAAATCTGACTGACAACATCTCTAAGGAAATTGCAGATATGTTGGGATGTTCAATTGCCAAAATGCCTTTCACTTATTTGGGGCTCCCTCTTGGCACCACTAAACCCACAGTGTATGATCTTATGCCACTGATTGACAAAGTTGAGAAAAAGGTGTCTGCTTCATTCATGATGATGTCTTATAGTGGGAGAGTGACTGTGATTAACTCTTTACTGGCTTCAGTTGTAACTTTCACAATGTGTGCAATCAAATTGCCAGATAAGATTGTGGGGCACATAGAAAAAATTCAGAGACATTGTTTGTGGAACAAAAAAACTGAAGAAGGTGAAAAATGCAATTCTCTTGCTGCTTGGGATATGATTTGCAGGCCAAAAAGTAAAGGAGGTGTTGGAATCCTCAACCTTGGAATTCAAAATGAAGGCCAGCTACTTAAATTCCTGCATAATTTTTATAATAAGGATGACACACCCTGGGTCTCCCTAGTTTGGAATGCATACTACATTAACACTATTCCTCATGCTTCTGGGCCTTGTGGCTCTTTCTCGTGGAGAGATGTCTCTAGACTTTCACATTTATTCAGAGGGATAGCTAAAAGTTCTATTGGTAATGGGGCCAATACACTGTTTTGGAAGGATCAGTGGTCTGACACTGTTTTAGGAGAGTCACCCGGTTATTTACTCCTATGTAAGGAATGAAGATATCTCTATCCAAGAGTTTCTAACAGCAGACAGTTTGACACATCTCTTCTATCTTCCTCTGTCACCTGAAGCACTAGCTGAATTGAGAACAATTCAAAATAATTGCAGAGAGATACAACTCAGAGAGCATTCACATGACACTTGGAGTTATGTTTGGGGGGCAAAAGATTTCACTTCCAGCAAATATTATCAGTATAATTTCAGAAACCTAAACCCACACATATCCTTCAAATGGCTGTGGAAATCAAAGTGCACTGTAAAAGTGAAGTTCTTTGGATGGCTGGTTATGTCTGACAGATTGAATACAAGAAACATGCTCAGAAGAAGGCATTATGCACTTGGGACTGGATATGACTGTTTAATGTGTAGTCATAATACTGAAGAAACAATTGAACACTTGTTTTTTCACTGCCCCTTTAGTCAAGCTTGCTGGGATTAATTAACATCTCCTGGTCTATGGCTAACTCTAGACTTCAGATCATTGAACAGGGGAAAAAAAGCTGGAATAAAAAGCTATTTATGGAAATTACCCTGCTTGGATCCTGGAACATCTGGAAAGAGAGAAACAACCTCTGGTTTAATAACATACAACCCTCAGTTCAGGCTTGGAAGTCAAGATTGGTTGCTGATCTGTCACTACTGATTCATAGGACAAAGGAGGATTTACACCCACTCATCAAGAGCATTATCCATAGTTTGTAAATCTTGTGAGATCATAGGCTTTTCTAACCTGTCTTTTGGGAGATCTTTTCTCCCCTTTGTCCTTATGTAAATATGTAACCTTAAAGACTCTGATCTTTTATTAATGAAAATGAGGCAGTAGGAACCTTTCCTACTGTTAATACCCTCAAAAAAAGATGCTAAGGAATATGCTGGGCATCTCAGAAGATGCTAAGGAATATGCCGAAGGTATAAGACTGATGACTCACTAAAGGACAAGCCAAAGGACAAGATGACCTGGCAAGGACCCACTATCCATCTCATAGGCAGTACTTGTGAGACATACCTTGTCCCCTGGACTACCCTTTATAAGGAACACCAGGGGGATCGTTCCGAGGGAGGCCCCAGAGGGCTCCTCTCCTCTCAGTTCACGTATGAACACTTCTTCTTCTTCTTCCTCAATCTCCAAGTATCAACTAGGGAAACAGCTCAAGGAGCACTTGTAACCAATATACAGAAGCAATAAGAGAAGGAGTTCATCATACATCGATGATCTCTGAGGTTCTTCCCTGTTCTTCGTATGCGGTCTTCACTTTATCATCCCTCCCCGGATTCCTCCAGTGTCCATCGGCCCCAACTTTAGCCTACCCATGGCATATGCCGTGACACCACCACGGCACTTGGTTCCGAACAGGTCCTTCTTATCCCTCTCTAATAGCTGACAGTTGTATCGGGTCTGTATAGGTTGTTTAGTGCATGTTGCGTTGCCGCTTCAGTCCACCATACCTATGTAGGCGAGGATCGCCGAATTCTAAGACTCGCAGTGTACTGGCCTCGGTACTGACCGCTCTTTTTTTCTTTGCCCTTTGCCGGCACCCCTTTTGTTAAGCAGGTTTGAGATCGATGTCGTTAGCAGGGTTAACCTTCCGGCTTGGCCTGGGCAGGGTTATGGACGCCATTGGTTCTTTTTAGGGCTCTTAGCCCCATTTGCATCTTGTCCGTAGTCGGATGTTGTATCGTTTTCAAGGTTATTTGGATCTTTGTACTATATATCTGTATTCTGGACTCATAGAGTCGTTGTTGTATATATCTATTTTTGTGGGTTCTATCGTGGATTAATGTGTAATGATATTACTTTATTTTCTACCCGCATGAAAGTGCCTGGTGGGCACCTTTGAATCGTTCATATGCGGGTTTGGCGGGAACGCTAAAACTTGGATAGGGTCGATCCGAGGGTGTTATAGAGTGGTATGCTTCTCCATCACCAAAGGTCTCGGTAACGATTGCTACTTCTCCTTGGACAAGTTAATCACCGCCGGCGGACACCGCTGGTGTTTGCTTTACTATCCCAACGGTGGTCGCGACTCCGATTCGATGGCTATAGCTTAAGGTTCTTATTTTTTGGTGTTTGCCTTTTTTCTTGTGAAGATTTTGGTTTATATATTACATTTCTTATTCTGTCTGCAGGATTGTTCTTCTGGTGCTGCCAACCTAGCCTCTAAGGTTGCTGATAAAGAAAGCAGTGGTGACGATGACAGTTCTGAAGATAGCTCTGGTAGTGACCAGTTGGTATTAGTGAAAAAATCCACGCATAATGAGGTATGATTCGAGTGTATATCTATGATGGTTCTAAAAAAAATTATGTTTGATGGATTTTTTGACTTGAGTTGTCCCTGTTGTATGGAGGACGTGCTTTTGGTGGTTGTGAGTATAATTGTGAGTGACTCTTGGTTGTGTTGTGCAGGATAGCATTCATGGTGTTTAGTGATAACAATTCGCTGTCAAAAGCAAAGGAGCTGAGCGGATCTGACCTAGCTTGTATGTGGACGAAGGAGCGAAGCCTAGTTCAGAAGATAACAGAGATGGCCCCCTTGACAAGTGAAAAATGGAGCAATTCTTTTTTGTGCCTGCAGACTGTTGTTATCCTTCTGTTAGTATTATACTATTCTCTTATTATTACTGTATAGACCATGTTGGTACATGATGTTTTCGGCCGTTTTGGAGATCTCAGTCTGAATTCGACCATCATGGAGGATCGAGTGCACCACCATCCACTGTTTTAGAGTTGTTGAGCTCACCGTCCTCCTCGATCAGTTCCCTCTCGATCGATCTCTCTAATCTAATTAAAAAAACCTAGCTCCTCCTCCATCAGTGTCGCTCATGGGCGGAGCTACTAGTACTGCGCGGCGAGCTGATCTGAACTGATGGGTTGCCAAACCGACGACACATGCATGATCCGTTCCTTTCAATGCGACCGATCGATAGATAGATAAATATGCAGCCTGATCGAGATCTACACATCGCCGTTATTCCAATGGCCGTACGCCCTCTGCATGTTCAGTTCAACACGCGGCCAGTCAAGCATGTTGAGTTCATCGAGACAAGAAGAAGCCTGCCTCGTGGTCACATCGGCCGCTCTGAAGAAGCCCCTCGCCAGGGCGGCACCAATGTCGCTCCACCACCGACCGCGCCAAGGTCTCTTGGACAGCATCATCATCGCGCATGCCGCACTCCAAGTGATCCATGAGTTTCGTGGCAACACCGTCCATCTCATGAGCAGAGCAGGGGGTGCTAGCTAGTACAAGGACGACATGAACGCGCGCGACCAACCAGAATCCATGGCGGCCGGTGCGCACCGGCGACCACCGCGTGCGGCGACACGGCCACAGCAGGGTACATACATCATCATCATCATCATCATCATCATCATCATCATCATCATATCGCGGGCGGCGTGAGGAGGCGGGCCGTCCTTGTCGCTGAACGCGTCCAGGTACTCGATCTGTCTCGTCTCGGTATCCGCGCGCGAGCAAACTACTAGCCGAGCCGAGCCGAGCAGGTGGGGCTCGCCATTGTCAAGCCCCTCATCTGCCGTCCGCTCTGCCGGCGCTGGCGTGCGCGTTCATGTGCTACACCTGTTCGACGTGCTCCAAGGTGCCGTGGCTGGCTCTCGCAGAGCACCATGTTGCCGCTCATCACGCCCTCGATCGGAGGCTGCAGCCGCGGGCATCCTGGTCGCCGCTGGCGCCCGTCGGTGTTGTTCTGGTCCGGAGCACAGAACTCGCGTGCGTGCGTGCGTGCGTGTGCGACGCCACCATGCTGGATCGGATCGACACCACCACCGATGGCAATGCCAATGTCAGCCAGGTGCCCATGGCGAGGCCCCAATGTACGTGCGCGGCGCCACCTGGTGGCAGAGACGACGCGTCGTTACTAGAGTTAGTGCTGGCGTACTTTGCCCGCGGTGAACGCCAGCTGAACATGCTTGTGCGTGTCCGGCGGCAGAGTCCGTGCCATGCATCACCTGACTGGTTTACTTGTACAGACACCCACCGCGGGCGTGGACGTACCCCCCTACCAGTACCAGGTCGATAGGGTTCAGGCTCGATCTTGAGAGAGGTGCGCGCGGCCGGAGCAGAGGATGTGCGGGTACTAGCTAGTACAAGGACATGAACGCTCTCAACGAATCCATGGCCGGCGCGCAGGTGGGGTGGCTGCGTACCGGCGGCGACCACCGCGTGCGTACGTACATCGATCCCACTCACGGCCAAGAGAATTATCCATATAGGGTAGGGCGGCCCTAGCTGAGCAGTGCAGTATGTATGCAGTACCTTGATGCTGGAGAGAGGGAGGAGCGAGCGCGAGATCCCTTGTGAAACAAGACTACTACTCATACTGACATTGCTTCAGCTAGCAGCGGCGCTGAGTTAACTGTACCAGGTCCAGGTAGGTACGTGAGCGAGTCAAAATGGATTCAGCGGAACAGAGAGGCCCATGTCATGTTCAGTGTGTGTTGCAGCAGCGTCCTCAGACCCAACAAATTTCTTTTTGTTGAGCACGAGTGCAGCAGATCATGCATGGTGGTTTATAATTAATTAATTAATTAAGCAAACTCGCATCCCAAACTGTTCTCAAATCCAAAGCCGCCAATCTCAATAACCAGCCAACTCGTGTCAGAAACGATCGGAGGTTCAGTTGGTCGTTTCTCTGCTGAACCAACTTCGTTTCCACAGTTAGTAGCAGCATGCACTAGCGTAGGCAGTCACCATGACTTTTAGTCAGATTGTTAAGCAAGTAGTACTCTCTCCGGCCCATATTAGTTGACTTCAATTTGTCTAAATTTGAATGAATCTAGACACTATTTAGTATATAGGTTTATTTAATTTTTAACAAATTCAAGTCAATTAATATGGGTCGGAGGGAGTACAACTTTGTGAGTAGAACAATTCAGAATATCAAGAACAAGTAGAGAGAACCCAGCTGCTGAGGTTCAAGTAGCGCCATGAGCGACACTGAACAGGCGGTGGCGAGAAGCGTGTACACGTACGTACACAGGAGGGCCGGCCAGGTGGAGGTGGCTGCCCGGCCCAGCCCGACCCCACGACCTTCCTTCTCCTCGGCACACTTGTTGTGATCGATCGAAATGTTTGGCCAACCGCCTCCAGCCTTTGCTACATGCCATTATTTCTTCAATTCAACGCAAAGTGCTTTCATCTCTAGGAGGTTGATCACTAATAATGCATTTGTTGCTTTTGAATGCATTCATGCAATACAGATTGGGTCATCGACAAGATCAAAGTTCTGTGCGTATAAGCTGGATATGGCTAAAGCGTATGACCGCGTGAATTGGAGATTTTTTGAAAGGGGTTTTAGCTTTCATAGTCAATGAATACAGTGGATGATGGCATATGTAAACACTGTACGCTGCTCTATTCGCTTTAACGAAAATATGCTGAACTCCTTCATTCCTTCCCGCGGGCTTCGTCAAGGTTATCCACTATCGCCTTACTTGTTTTTATTTGTGGCTCACGGTCTATCTTGTTTGATTCAAAGGCAAATTGAGATAGGAGCGCTTCATGATCTCCATATATGTCAGCGGGCTTCTGGTATATCTCATTTACTTTTCACAGATGATAGTTTGCTCTTTTTTCAGGGCTCAATTGACCAAGCTCTTGTGGTTAAAGAAATCATTGATAACTATGAGAAAAGCACAGGATAATTGGTTAGCATGGGAAAATATTTTTTTTTGTATGGAATCCAGTGTCCCTGGACGTGCAAACTGACATAGTATGAAACTGTAACTTTCGAGGAGAAGTACTTAGGTCTCCCTGTTCTAGAAGGAAGAATGAAGGGAGAAAATTTTCAACCTGTGAAAGGGAGATTTTTGAAACGGGCACGTGATTGGAGTGAGAAGTATATATCCAGTGGAGCCAAAGAGACACTCATTAAATCTGTACTCCAAGACTTAACAACTTATACCATGGGAATGTTCAAATTCCCGGTTGGTTTAATAGACGATCTGTCTCATATTATTCGGAATTTTTGGTGGGGAGATGAAGAGGACAGGAGACGTATGCACTGGGTGTCGTGGGAGAAGATGGTACGGCCAAAATCTCATGGTGGAATTGTGTTTCGTGATCTGAGAGTGTTCAACCAAGCTTTATTGGCAAGGCAGGCCTCGCGATTAATCCAATATCCGGACCGTTTAGGTGCACGACTATCGAAGGCAAAGTATTACCCTTCGGCTCATTTGCTTGACACGGCCTTCATTCAGAATGCTTCCCCTACATGGCAGGGGATTGAATATGGCTTGGAGTTGTTGAAAAAGGGTGCAATCTGGCGAATTGGTTCGGGTTCCAGTGTGAAGATCTTTCGTGATAATTGGTTGCCTCGTTCGGATGCACCAAAACTCCATGGAAGGAAAGGTAATTCACGACGACGCTGGGTTTCAGAGTTAATTGACCCAGTTACAAGAACATGGAATGAAGGAGTGGTGCGTCAGTGTTGTCTACCTATTGATGCTGACGCAGTTCTATCGATCAAGCTTCCTTCAAGACCATGTGATGACTTTGTTTCTTGGCTTCCGGAGAGTAATGGCATCTTTACGGTAAGGTCGGCATATCGTCTAGGCCTAAAGCTTTCACTGGATGCGTTAAGCAATGGTGAAAGCAGCTCAACTCCGAGTGGTGACCGCAAGATCTGGAATATGATATGGCAAGCTAAGGTGCCACAAAAACTTCGTATCTTCGCATGGAGAGCAGCAACATCAACTCTGGCTGTTTGGGAATGTCTTCACAGATGTATTTCTACTGTTGACCCAACGTGTATAATATGTGGAGTTGCAGTTGAAGATGGTCACCATGCTCTTGTAAGATGTACTATGGCACGTAAACTAAGGGAAGCTCACGAGTTCCTTAAAAAAAAAATAGAACTGCCGCCCATTCAGCGAGTCTGGCTTGCAACAACTTTAATTTGGTGATATTTGAGACCAAATTAGTTTTAAGGTCACCCGCAATTGATTGAAGTATAAACTGGCATCTGGCAAGACGATTGCTGCTGCCCCGGCCCAGTTGGTATCAATCTGATCAACGATTTTTACCTACAAACAATCATACTACTTATCTAAAGAAGTTTTTGGTTCGCCTTACTTGCACTTGCCGATACAGCGGCGTCAGAGACTGAGAATTCCAGTTGCAGAGCAACAATAGGGCCACCAGTAAGTAGATTATTCCTTTTGTCCATCTGAACAGGCAGTGGCGAGAAACCTGCATACTGTGTCTTGAGCGTAGTACTACTGGTTCTTGGGATCGATCAGGGAGAAGGAGCTCACGTACAGGGCCAGGCCGGGCCGGCCCGACCCGACGCCATTCCTTGTCCTCTAGGCTCGAGGTTGGAATTTGTCCACAGATCGACTATATCAAAATAGACAAACAAACACGCTTAAAAAATCTTATGGCTAAGGGCACGTGTCGTGTCCGTTCTTTTTCTTTATTTTCTTCTCAACTCACTCAATGTGTTACAAGACTCACGGTCTACCCTTGCTTATATATGCAAGCTAGACCTGACTAATACTAAATCTAAACCATCACGTATATACGTACGAATACTACTAGTACTAGGACTCACACATACACTTACCTAACTAGAAACCTTCCTAAACTAAGGCACGTACACACCACAAATACCACAGACACACATAGTTCTAGTGCTACTCGGACATAGACTAGTATCACTCGGACTCTCTTACCAAGATTAAGCTAGCAATCTCTCCCTAATCTTGATTGACTACTCTTCGTCTTCCATGCTTCTCTGATCTTGAATCCTTATAGATCTGCGTCTTGTCTAGGTCTCGCACCAGGACAAGTCTAATTGGCTCTTCCCAATTTTGACTTGGCGAATTTATGGAACAACTCAAGTATGATCCGGACTATCCAGCCACGCTAGCAAACCTTGTGGAATCGCACCACCCGTGGAACACACCGTTCACCCTATCGCAATACATGTCGACCTCCTGGCGTGGACTAGACCATCCACTTCGGCCTCATGTAGAGACATGGCCTCATTGAAGAGACTCACCTTCACTGGTTTACCGCCCCCTTCACACTTGAAATTGATCCTCTCGTCGAGACACATAGACGACCTGATCGAGGCACGAGTCTTCGTCCATATAATGAACAATCCCTCAACCTTCATTCGCTTCAGCTGCAACGGATCCTCACAGAGACGAGCACTTGAACACAACGACGACTCACAGACACAACGCTAACTCAATGTGCTAACCCGCACGACCATAACTCCTTGACTCATACTCTCCCGGACGACGATCTTGACAAGATTCTCCAGTACCGCACTCGGCACCACCGCACTTATCAACGATCATCCCCATCCACCACCTTACCGACGACACCTCGTCCGCCTTCTTCTTCCTTGTCGCTCCTCCAAACGACGATCGCATGTCGCCTCACCGATGACGGCATACTTGCCATCTCCACCCGGTCGCCCGCCCCGAGGCGCTAGTAGGGTCACCTCCCCGGGGAAAGCGGCTTCAAATCTTCGACCTCGCTCTGATACCAATTGTTGGAATTTGCCCACAGATCGACTACATCAAACTAGACAAACAAACACGCTCAAAAATCTCATGGCCAAGGGCACGTGTCGTGCCCGTTCTTTTTCTTTATTTTCTTCTCAACTCACTCAATATGTTACAAGACTCACGGTCACCCTTGCTTATATATGCAAGCTAGACCTGACTAATACTAAACCTAAACCATCACGTACACATGTATGAATACTACTAGTACTAGGACTCACACATACACTTGCCTAACTAGGAAACCTACCTAGACTAAGACACGTACACACCACACATACCACAGACACACATAGTTCTTGATTAGTGCTACTCGGACATAGACTAATACCACTCGGACTCTCTTACCAAGATTAAGCTAACAGAGCCGGTGATTGAATCCCGCTGCATCGACATGCTTCGTCGGAGATGCCGCGCGCGGCTCTCGCAGAGCACCACCACCTTGGCGTCGGGATCGGGATCGTTCGGAGCTGCAGACGCGGCTGGCCGGGCATATCCAGGTCGCTGCTTGCGCCTGCCTGCGGGAAGAAGAGCGAGGGGCTGGAACAGGGACTCACCGTACGTGCATCGTCGAGAGTTCCAAGTCGACTCCAAGAGCGAGGGTTTGGTGGATACAATACACATACGCAAATACAGAAGCTATACATAGTCTAACAACATTGCACAAGTAAAGAATCTCAAGCTCGTCTGGAAGCTTAAGGCCCGGCGCCGGCTGCTCTCAGCGACCATGTGGACGCTGCCGCACCGGCCCGACAAGATGCGTGGGCGTGGGCGTGGGCTTCTCTAGTGGTCGGCGGTCGCCGTAGCTGTGGCTTGGCCTTCTGAGGCCGCCGCCGCCGTGTGGCATCCCGCAAAACCACTACTAGAAAATCGCGTTGAATTTGTGCATTGCATCGTCATCATCATGTGTTGTTTGTCTAAAACTATTTCAGAAAAACCTATTTTTGTTTTCTGAAACGCCCCGTCTTTTATTCAAACGCCAAACACCGGGTCTCCGGAATTATTTTTGTTGTCGGCTATCGGGTTGCGAAAGCCGTGTTTTAAAATAAATAAAATTTGAATTATTTTTAGCGGGGGCAGTCGAACGGGCCGTATCGACCCGAACGACCACCCCCATTTTTAAATCGGTCCACCAACCGGTACACCTAAATCCTACAGCTACCCAGATAACCTACCCACCCCTATCTCCACCTCACTCCCTCCAATCAACTCTCGCCACATCAGCCCACCCCAAACCCCCCACCAACCACCCTCTGCCACATGGCCTCCCCTTCTCCACCTAGGCTAAACCCACCCAGCAACACACCCAGGCCCACACACACGCACCCCACGCCTGATCCCCACCCCCCACCGACGCGGCACCCTCTCTCTCCCCAACCCGCGCATCCCCCGCACGCCTCCTTCCTCCTCTGGTTCTTCTTCCTCCCGCTCTCCCTCTCTGCTCCTTCCCCGTCCAGCCTCCCACCGACCCCGGCCCGCCCGCCCTCCTCCGCCACCATGTCGCCACACTGCTGGCTCGCCGCGTTCTCCGCTCCCGAGCCCCGTGACGACCTCCGCAGCTCAAGGCCAGCGGCCTCCCGCCTCCGCGCCCGTCGCCACCGCAGCCCGCCCGCCATCTCCTTTCCTCCGGCGCCGCTCCGCCAAGCTCGAGCCACCGCTCAAGCAACCTCACGACCCGTCAAGCTCGCTGCCGCCGCCTCGACCCGCACCGGCGCCGCCATGAGCGACCCACCTCCCGCTGGCCCTGCCTCCACCTACCCCATCCCTTCGCCCACCGCCGTCACCAACCTCCGCCAGAAGCCGCCCGCCCGCCTGCCCACAGCTCCTCCGCCGCTTGCCACCTCACCGCCACTGCCACCAGACAGACCGCGCCTCCCGCCCTACCTCGCGCCGCCGCCGCTCCCCACCATCTCCGGCCGTGTTCTTCCCCTGGCGCCAAGGCGACTCGACGCCGCTGAGCTCCGCGTCGCCTGCCCGTGTCTCGAAGGCCGCCTCTCTGCTCCGACCTCGGCCTCGCCGCTTCCTGCCCGTCCTCGGCCCGCGCTGCCGCCCGCCTCGCCGCCTCCGTTCGTCCCGCGGCTTTGCCTCCCGGCGACCTCGCGAGGGCTCGCCGCGCCGTCGCTGCCGTCCGCATCAAAGCCGCAGCGCCCTGTCGCCACCCTCCAGTTCTCTGTTTCCATTCTTTGTTTTCTCCCTCTGTTCATCTGTGTTGCGAAAGGTGCGAGTGGCTGCAGCGATGAGATGATGGTTACAAGGCAGTACTCTGAGTGGATGAAGAAAACCTCCTGCGAAGTGTCAAGGGGTGGCACTGTTGTTTTTGGGGGATGCCGGTGTCATGAAGGCGTTGGCTCGGTGGACATGCCTTGCTACTACAACCGCCAGAGACCGTCGCCAAGCTCTTCCGAAGAGGAACCGATGACACCGACAATCAAGCTCCTAAGCCGAAGTTCTCCATCGGCAGACCAAGTCGGAACCCCTGGGTCGTCAACACGGACTCGGAGGATCCCTGGACGACGAGCTCTTCATCTCGGCTGCCAAGACCGATCCTGAACCCGACGCCACGTCAAGTTCTCCCTCACGGATTCGAAGACCGAACCCGATAACCGCCAAGATCGCCGACGCAGCATGCCAAGTACTTCACCCCAGATGAGACGAGTACTACTTCCCGGTACGCGAACCGACAAGACCTTCGCGACGACAAGAACGGCATCGACCCGGAAGAATCCTACGCGCCCCGACACCAACCCAAGTCCTGCACCCGGACGCGCCAAGATCTACTCTGCGTCCGAGAACGATCCCGCCGAGGTCGAACTCGAACCACGACCGACCGAACCCGTCGAACCCTAACCAAGATCGTCGAGCCCTAATGTGTGACCCTTTCCTCGATACCCTATTTTTATAAATGATATCAACTTGTTGCATTAAATCATTCATCTCGCATGCATATCTGTGGTTTGGGGGCCTTATGCCGATTCACCTAAATTAAATATGGGGCCCATATGCGGGCAAATCTAGCCTTATATTGGCCTCATTTAAATTGATGTAGCGAACCGGTACTATATCTTGGCCATGTTAATACAACATTTAAATTGCGGGGTAGCTAAATAACATGAACCATCTAAATAACTGTCGGGACCCCGGTTCCGCTTAATATGACCTAATTGCATCGCACCCTTTGCCATGTCATGCATCATACATGCATCATGCCGATCTTCTGCCGTTGTATTAAATATGGCATCCGGTGTTTATTCTAGTGTTTTGCTTTTTCGCGGATAAGGCCGTTGAGTTGATGTGAGCTTCGCCCCGATCTTCGGATGAACCTTCGACAATGTTTTCAGGCGAGCATCTCCCCCTTTCCACCTATCTTACTTTTATAGTATTTATTCCCTCCTGTTGTGCTATTGCTATCTGTGTTGCGATGCTCTAGTTTTCGTACCCGTGATATTCCTTGCAGCCCTATATTGCCTTGGACACACCCTATTACCTTTTGTTTGGTAGATAGTTGGACCTGCGCGTCTTAGTCGCTTGCTCAAGTGCTGTTGCGTGTCGTCCAGTGCCACAGTTGTTGGAGCCTCGCCGTATGTTGATGTTGGAGTTGATCATAGTTTTACTTATCGTTCACTTTAATTCTTGTTTAACAACAAAATTTGAAATAAGCAGAGGCATCGGTGGGTGATAGATAATATTTGGTTTCCGAACGCCCACTTGTGTCCCGTAGGACCCCGAGTACTTGATACCTGTTCCTTGATTTATCGCGCTATCCACATCCGGGAGGTATATGGGACCCCCCTGAGCCAGAGCTTGATTCAGTCTTATTTCTTGGGGCCACAAACTAGTTTGAGGTTTTATTTACTATCCTGTACTTATGCCATGCTACTTATGTATTTACGATTGTGCGAAGAGCACACTGTACTGTTTAGGAATTGTGACCCGTTTACGTGGTATCGACAGTCCCCGTTTGGGGATATGCTGTCGTTTACCGCCGGCCCCACAAACCTTGAGTGCGTCTCGGAGCTTGCTTACTTCGTTGCGGGTGTACTCCAAGGGGTGGCCCCCTGAAATATTTCTGAATCCTGTGATTGTTCAGTCGTGAAAGCCTCGTTGGGTTTTGTTTTGGTTTTTCCGAGGTTGATCGAGCGTGTGTTGCTATTGGTGCACCCCGGCCGGGTAAAACTTTCTGAAAGCCTTGTCCGCGGATATGGACGACTTGGAGCACAGTATCTCGATCATAGACAAGCATAACTAAAGTTTATTGCTATAAATTTGACTTTATAATGACTAGTAATCAGCTTCACTATAACGGAATGACTAAATAATACTGCCCACAATTGCTTGTTTGGATTGTCGCTTGCGACCATTGTACCTGACTAGTAAGTATTGCAACTACAACGGAATGGCTGAATAAAAGTACCAACAACTGCTGGGTTTTGGGTTTATCTCATGCTATCTGTATCTGATTAGTAATTGTTGCAACTATAACGGAATGGTTAACTAAAAGTGCCCACTGCCTACTTTATCAGGATTACTATCTATATTTGACTAGTAATTGTTGCAACGATAACCGAATCAATAAAACTGCCAACTGTGTGAGTTCCTCGGTTGACTTCCTCGTTTGGTCTCGAGGGGGAAACACCAGGATGGGTTTGTTTGGTGTTAGCTTCAGGTTGGATCCGTATAGGTCATTCTTACCCCTCTCTCGATAACCTCGGTTGTATCGAGTCTCTATAGGTTGTTTAGTGCATCTTCGCTGCCGCTTGATCCACCATACCTATGTAGGCGAGGACCGCCGAATTCTAGCCTCGCTGTGTCTTGGCCTCGATCGACGCTCCTTCTTTTCCTTTGCCCTTTGTCGGCACCCTTTGGTTCAAGCAGGTTTTGAGATCGGCGTCGTTAGGGGTTACCCTTCCGGCTTGGCACGGGCAGGTTATGGACGCCGATGGTTATTCTCCGGGCTCTTAGCCCCATTTGCATCTTGTCCGTAGTCGGACGCTCCATCTTTCAAGGTGATTTGGATCTTTGTACCGTATATTTGTATTCTTGACTCATGGAGTCGTGTTGTATATATCTGCTCATGGGTCCCATTGAGGACTGTTGTGTAATGTTATTACGCTTTTCCACCCACGAAAGTGCTGGTGAGCACCTTTGAATCGTTTCTATGCGGGTTTGGTGAATTTTGCTCAAACTTGCATAGGTCCGATTCGAGGGTGTTCTGTGGTATCGAGCCCAAATTGCGATACCCCACAAGTCCAGCCTGTAGGATAACCTAGCTAACGGCCGAAGTAGAGTGTCAAAACTATTTTTCAAAATCGGTTGGATAGTTCTGATTAGGTCTGATTTTTCTCCTTACCCCTTTGCTATTCTTCTCTTACCTCTACGCGTTTTGAATCCGCTCTCATCTCTTTCTTCGAGTCCAGGAATTCTCGTGGTTGGGTTCCGTCGTACCTTCAGGGTTTCGCTTCCTTCCTTGATAATGGTGTTCTACCATCCGGTGTTCATGCTGCCTGAGGAATCCGTCTTCTGTGGTACCATTCTTTGTTTCTTGTTGTGCCTTCCGGTGTTTTCCGACGCGACGAAGTCTTCTACATCAGATCCGATGCAGAGTCCGCATCCCTCCTTTGCTCCGAACCTCGTTTGTCGAGATCTTCAGTCTGATTCCGAGAATGGTTGCACTCTTTTCTACTGATTGTGCAGAGTAATAGTTTGGGTGCGTGATGGATTGGCCCCCATGCCGACTACCCCTTCTATTCGCTTTTGTACCTTGAAGTGGATGAGAATGCATCGGTTTCCTCTTTCCATCGAAGCTAGAGGTGGTTTTATTTGTTGATACCTCTACCTTCGCCCTCTTGTTCCGGAGTGTTCTCTCGACGATCAGGAACAACGACCCTTTGTTGGTGGTGTCGCCGACTTCCAGATGAAGAAGGATCCCTCGTTAGTGGTGTCGCGAGGATCTACGCGAAGTGAGAAGACGCAGATCGCCGACCTTCCTTCCGGTACCATGAGGCGGATCTCGAGGACGAGATCCATTGTTAGTGGTGTCGAATTGTGGCATCCCGCAAAACCACTACTAGAAAATCGCGTTGAATTTGTGCATTGCATCGTCATCATCATGTGTTGTTTGTCTAAAACTATTTCAGAAAAACCTATTTTTGTTTTCAAACGCCCGTCTTTATTCAAACGCCAAACACGGGTCTTGAATTATTTTTGTTGTCGACTATCGGGTTCAAAGCCGTGTTTTAAAATAAATAAAATTTGAATTATTTTAGGCGAACGGGTCAGACGTATCGACGACCACCCCATTTTAAATCGGTCCACCAACGGTACACCTAAATCCTACTACCCGGATAACCTACCCACCCTATCTCCACCTCACTCCCTCCAATCAACTCTCGCCACATCAGCACACCCCAAACCCCCCCACCAACCACCCTCTGCCACATGGACTCCCTCTCTCCACCTAGGCTAAACCCACCCAGCAACACACCCAGGCCCACACACACGCACCCCACGCCTGATCCCCACCCCCACCGACGCGGCACCCTCTCTCTCCCCAACCCGCGCATCCCCCGCACGCCTCCTTCCTCCTCTGGTTCTTCTTCCTCCCGCTCTCCCTCTCTGCTCCTTCCCCGTCCAGCCTCCCACCGACCTCGCCTCGGCCTCCTCCGCCCCGCCGCCTGCATGCAGCTCCGGCTCGCTGCGTTCTCCGCGTTCCCGAGCCCCAGACGACCTCCGCAGCCGCGCCGCGCGCTCCGCCTCCGCCCGCCACCGGCGCCCGGCCCGGCCATCTCCTTTCTCCGGCGCCTCCGCCAGCTCGAGCCACCGCAGCAACCCCGCCGACCCGTCAAGCTCGCCGCACGCCTCGACCCAAGACCGACAGAGCCGCCCGGCGACCCACCCTCCCGCCAGCCCCGCGGCCTCCACCTACCCCATCCCCTTCGCCCACCGTCACCAACCTCCGCCCAGAAGCCGCCTCCTCCGCCGGCTTGCCTCCTCCTTGCCACCGTCGGCCAGCAGCGACGCGCCTCCCGCCTACCTCGCGCCGCGCCGCTCCCCACCATCTCCGCCGCCCCTTCCCCTGGCGCACGCCCCGACGCCCGAGCTCGCGTCGCCCGGCCCGTGTCGCCGGCGCCGCCTCTCTGCCGACCTCGGCCTCGCGTCGCCTTCCGTCCGTCCTCGGCCCAAGGCTGCGCCTCCGCCTGCCGCCTCCTCCATTCGTCCCGCGGCGCCGCCTCCCGGCGACCTGCGAGGGCACCTTCTCAAGGCGCCGTCGCCGTCCCGCAGCCGCAGCAGCCGCCACCCTCCAGTTCTCTGTTTCCATTCTTTGTTTTCCCCCTCTGTTCATCTGTGTTGCGAAAGGTGTGAGTGGCTGCAGCGATGAGATGATGGTTTCAAGGTAGTACTCTGAGTGGATGAAGAAAACCTCCTGCGAAGTGTCAAGGGGTGGCACTGTTGTTGTTGGGGGATGCCGGTGTCATGAAGGCGTTGGCTCGGTGGACATGCCTTGCTACTACAACGCGAGACCGCCAAGCTCTTAGAAGAGGAAGCGATGACATCGACAATCAAGCTCCTAAGCCGAAGTTCTCCATCGGCAGACCAAGTCGGAACCCCTGGGTCGTCAAGACGGACTCGGAGGATCCCTGGACGACGAGCTCTTCATCTCGGCTGCCAAGACCGATCCTGAACCCGACGCCACGTCAAGTTCTCCCTCACGGATTCGAAGACCGAACCCGATAACCGCCAAGATCGCCGACGCAGCATGCCAAGTACTTCACCCGGATGAGGCAGTACTACTTCCCGGTACGCGAACCGACAAGACCTTCGCGACGACAAGAACGGCATCGACCCGGAAGAATCCGACGCGCCCCGACACCAACCCAAGTCCTGCACCCGGACGCGCCAAGATCTACTCTGCGTCCGAGAACGATCCCGCCGAGGCCGTCGAACCCTGAACCCTGGACCCCGACCCCGAACCCCGTCGAACCCTAACCAAGATCGTCGAGCCCTAATGTGTGACCCTTTCCTCGATACCCTATTTTTATAAATGATATCAACTTGTTGCATTAAATCATTCATCTCGCATGCATATCTGTGGTTTGGGGGCCTTATGCCGATTCACCTAAATTAAATATGGGGCCCATATGCGGGCAAATCTAGCCTTATATTGGCCTCATTTAAATTGATGTAGCGAACCGGTACTATATCTTGGCCATGTTAATACAACATTTAAATTGCGGGGTAGCTAAATAACATGAACCATCTAAATAACTGTCGGGACCCCGGTTCCGCTTAATATGACCTAATTGCATCGCACCCTTTGCCATGTCATGCATCATACATGCATCATGCCGATCTTCTGCCGTTGTATTAAATATGGCATCCGGTGTTTATTCTAGTGTTTTGCTTTTTCACGGATAAGGCCGTTGAGTTGATGTATGCTTCGCCCCGATCTTCGGATGAACCTTCGACAATGTTTTCAGGCGAGCATCTCCCCCTTTCCACCTATCTTACTTTTATAGTATTTATTCCCTCCTGTTGTGCTATTGCTATCTGTGTTGCGATGCTCTAGTTTTCGTACCCGTGATATTCCTTGCAGCCCTATATTGCCTTGGACACACCCTATTACCTTTTGTTTGGTAGATAGTTGGACCTGCGCGTCTTAGTCGCTTGCTCAAGTGCTGTTGCGTGTCGTCCAGTGCCACAGTTGTTGGAGCCTCGCCGTATGTTGATGTTGGAGTTGATCATAGTTTTACTTATCGTTCACTTTAATTCCTGTTTAACAACAAAAATTGAAATAAGCAGAGGCATCGGTGGGTGATAGATAATATTTGGTTTCCGAACGCCCACTTGTGTCCCGTAGGACCCCGAGTACTTGATACATGTTCCTTGATTTATCGCGCTATCCACATCTGGGAGGTATATGGGACCCCCCTGAGCCAGAGCTTGATTCAGTCTTATTTCTTGGGGCCACAAACTAGTTTGAGGTTTTATTTACTATCATGTACTTATGCCATGCTACTTATGTATTTACGATTGTGCGAAGAGCACACTGTACTGTTTAGGAATTATGACCCGTTTACGTGGTATCGACAGTCCCCGTTTGGGGATATCTTGTCGTTGCCACCGCCCCACAAACCTTGAGTGCGTCTCGAGCTTGCTTACTTGCTTGGGTGTACTCCAAGGGTGGCCCTGAAATATTTCGAATCTGATTGTTCGATCGTGAAAGCCTCGTTGGGTTTTGTTTTGGTTTTTCCGAGGTTGATCGGCGTGTGTTGCTATTGGTGCACCGCCGGGTAAAACTTTCGAAAGCCGTGTCGCGGATATGGACGACTTGGAGCCTGATATCTCGATCATAGACAAGCATAACTAAAGTTTATTGCTATAAATTTGACTTTATAATGACTAGTAATCAGCTTCACTATAACGGAATGACTAAATAATACTGCCCACAATTGCTTGTTTGGATTGTAAGCGCCATTTATTGTACGACTAGTAAGTATTGCAACTTCTAGCGGAATGGCTGAATAAAAGTACCAACAACTGCTGGGTTTTGGGTTTATCTCATGCTATCTGTATCTGATTAGTAATTGTTGCAACTATAACGGAATGGTTAACTAAAAGTGCCCACTGCCTACTTTATCAGGATTACTATCTATATTTGACTAGTAATTGTTGCAACGATAACCGAATCAATAAAACTGCCAACTGTGTGAGTTCCTCGGTTGACTTCCTCGTTTGGTCTCGAGGGGGAAACACCAGGATGGGTTTGTTTGGTGTTAGCTTCAGGTTGGATCCGTATAGGTCATTCTTACCCCTCTCTGATAACCTCCAGTTGTATCGAGTCTCTATAGGTTGTTTAGTGCATCTTTGTCGCCGCTTGATCCACCATACCTATGTAGGCGAGGACCGCGAATTCTAGCCTCGCTGCATCTTGGCCTCGATCGACGCTCCTTCTTTTTCCTTTGCCCTTTGTCGGCACCCCTTTGGTTCAAGCAGGTTTTGAGATCGACGTCGTTAGCAGGGTTACCCTTCCGGCTTGGCCTGGGCAGGGTTATGGACGCCAGTGGTTATTCTCCAGGGCTCTTAGCCCCATTTGCATCTTGTCCGTAGTCGGACGCTCCATCTTTTCAAGGTGATTTGGATCTTTGTACCGTATATTTGTATTCTTGACTCATGGAGTCGTGTTGTATATATATCTGTTCTGTGGGTCCCATCGAGGACTGTTGTGTAATGTTATTACTTCGTTTTCCACCCGCACGAAAGTGCCTGGTGGGCACCTTTGAATCGTTTCTATGCGGGTTTGGTGAATTTTGCTCAAACTTGCATAGGTCCGATTCTGAGGGTGTTACACGCCGCCTGCAGCTAGCGCAGCCTAACAGTCTAATTCTCTCTTTCTAGATGCGATCGATGAAACGAGCCGACCAGGAACCACCGATCGAGCATGTATATGTATTTCTAGGGTGTAAAGATACTGAATATCAGATAGATAGATAGATAGATAGATAGATAGATAGATAGATAGTGCAAGTACATGATATTTTGGGTGGTTGCTTTACTGTGGTATCTATAGAAGATGGAAGTTCATGGAATTAATATTTCTGACATAAATGTTGTATGCAAGGAAAAGCGGGAATTGAATAATCTTATCTCGATATTGGTGACTTTTTATTCTCGGTTTTTGATTTGGTTTCATAGTGGGCTTTCCAGTAATTTTTGGATCTTGATCTACGCGACTGAATGTCCGTTGAACAGATGGCCCATAGTTCCACCATTGGAAAAGGAAAAAAAGAGTCATAAGGCAGTGTACAAACACAATGATGGAGTAGGATGACAATGGGTAGGATAGAGCAATACCATACTCATATCCATGTAGTCAATGAGTACAAAATATTACCCATAACCAATTTCTAGATTAGTGACAGAAAAAAAACCTACGTGTGCTCCCCAGGGCGCCGCCCAGCCGCACCCATCTCCTGCGCCTCTCCCCGCCGTTGTCGCTGGCCCTCGCCGCGGCGGCGGCGAGCCCAGCCGACAAAGGAGGCCTGGGCATAGTGGTTTGTCGGAGACAACCGCCGGGGCTGCGGGGGAGGAGACGGTTGGTGTGTCGACGAGCAGCGGCTAGGGCGGCACCCCTGGCCGGGGTGGTGGCGTAGGTCCCCTTGGCAGCGCATGGATAGCGGTGAGGGCTGCGCTGCGGGTTGGCTTGGGACAAACCCTTGATCTTGATTTGGGTAGATCCCTATGTCGTCTCTCCATCTTGTCCTTGGAGTGTCACGGCCAGCTCCAGTGGTGGATCGACCCTGCGCTGCCCTCTCCTTGCACGTCGCTGGCCATGGTCGTTGGTTGGGCTCGGTGAGACAAATCTCGCAAGTCGCCAGCGGGTGGCATGGGGGCTACCGGTCTAGATTCAAATAAAAGGGTTCTGGTCCTAGGATCCCTCTCACTCTAAGACAAGGAACTACTTGATGTTGGTCTTCCTTCATGTGGCTGGAGTGTCAAGTCCCAGAAGGCTCCGCTAGTGAACTCCAATGGACAACATGCTGGAGTTTGCCGGATTAGATGGATTTCGGTCGCGGGCAACCATGTTTTTATTTGGCCGTTTGGTTTTAGAGGGAGCGATGTGAAGATTTGTAGTAAGTTGTCATCAAAGACATGTCTTTAGTCCCATGGTGAAGTCAATCGTGGATAATGACATGGAGGCCGAGGTCTAGGGACTAGTAATGGTTGTTTGAATTCTGGTGGTGGTGAGGTTTTTTCTTGGTGATTTGGGTATTGGAGCAACAATATCGAAAAGTGGGGATGACAGTACAGGAGGATTTCAGAGTTCAAATTTGCAGGGTGAAAATCCAAGGTCTGGCCTTAACTAGTTGTGCTTGGCAATGATCTTGTTGAAGGCATTGTTTTGTGAGTGTGTACTTTCTCCGGGGTGAAAACCCATGATTGATTATCAGGGCTATGACGGCACTTGTGCATTATTCCCTTCTTGGAGGCGTCGCTTTTGTAGAGGATGGATTTCTGGTGCGGTCTTGGTGGTGTTTGTTCTGCTATTGTAAGGCATAGATCGTTGTAGCGGGACTTTTCTTTTTTCTATAAGTCGTTTTTGTTTTTTGATGTGTGCATCCGTAGTACCAATATGGTAATGCATTGCTGCAGAGGCTAGATATAATTGGTATCTCGCGATATTAATATATGCTCCTTTCCAAAAAATAATAATAACCGTACCCACGGGTATAAAACTTTGCACATACCCATACCCGACGGGTACTCGTACCCATTGGGTACGTGATGGATAGATCCAATAGTACACAAGTTATTCACAAATTTATATTCATCAGTAGTATATTTGACACAAAACAAGAATCTCTACTCGATAATAGGTAGACATGGCAATTTTTGAAGTTTAGAAGTCGCAATCTCATTTTCATCCCTAGGCTGCTCGGCCGAATAGGTTGAAACTCTACATATCCCCCCCCCCCCCCCCCCGCATTGAGGGCTGAGGTGTTTCTTCCCCGATGGCATCAGCGTGGAGTTTGGAGGTGCAAGGTGGGTCCGATATGGGCCTCCACGGGCCATACACAGGCCTACAGTGCAGGGCGTTGCATGGATGTCACCACAGGTGGGTGGCGACACCTAGAGCATCTTAGCAGCTGCGCTTTCTCAAGGTGTCGCCAAAAGAAGAAGATCGCTTGCTGTGTAGGTCATCGGTGGTCCATGACATTTCAACTACAATTGTGAAGTGATGTAGTAGTGCGGTGATACTTGCATTATATTGTTATTTGCATTGTTATATTATTGTTTATGCATTTTTAGATGATTTATGGGATTTTCCTACAAAATCCCTTCTTTTGGTATTTAATTTCTAGGAGGCAGTAAACCCTTTTTCCCGTATTTTGCTATTTTAGGACTTTCTGGACACCAATTAATTTCAAAAAAAATACCATGGAAGTTTTTCATCACGGAAAGGACAATGGGCCTTGGAAGTACACGAGGGGAACCACGAGGGACGAATGAGGCCATGTGGCGCGGGCCCCACCTACGAATGCGCCACCTAGGCCTGTTTGGGCCTCGAGCGTTGTGGCGCCCCGCCAAAATCACTACTAGAAAATCGCGTTGTTTTGTGCATTGCATCATCATGACATCAGCATGCATCTAATTGAATAAAACTATTTTGCTAAAAGACCTACTTTGTTTTCTACTTTGATATCCTCCCCTTTGTTCAAACCAGACCGTCGCTCCAGTCGGATCTTTTAGTCATCTAAAACTAATTACAAAATTTATTTTAAATAAAAGAAAACCCTAGTCTAAAATATCTAATCCTAAAACCACCTAAAACTCTACCCACCCCTCCAGCCACCTCACCCCACCCAATCGGTGCTCGCCACCTCAGCTATCCCTCCCCCATCCACCAATCACCACCGGCCACATCAGCCCACCATATCCCCACCTAATCCCTCTCCCTCTCAGCTCACCGCCAGCCCCACCCCAACTCCCACCTCGCACACTCCCTACCCCTCTCACTGCCCCCGGGCCCCACCCCCTGCCTGGCCCCACCGTCTCTCCTCCCCTGCTCTTGTTCCTCTTCCCACGCGCGGCCCACCCCCTCACCCCGCGTCCTCTCTCTCCCTCCTGCCTCGTCCCGTCGCTTGCAAGCTCAGCTGCCGCTGCTCGCCTCCGTGGCCGCCTGCCTCCCGCCGAGCCTCCTCCGTGACCATCCTCCCGCCGCCACCTTGCTCTCGCCGCCCTCTGCGCCTCTCCAAGCTTCGCCCTTGAGCAACCCCGACGCCTCGATCCTCCTCTCCTAGGCGTCCCGCGCCGGACCTCCCAGCGCACGCGACCTCGCCTTCCACCTCCTCTCTCCAACCGCCGGCCGCCCGCTCCGGCCCGGCCCGCTCAAGGCCGTGGCGTCCTCAAGCAACCGCCGACCGCGTCGCCCGCCTCGCCACCTTCCGCCGCCCTCGGCCGAGCAGCCCGCCGTCGCGCCCTGTCTTCCGACCGCTCCCTCGCCTCCTCGCCGGCATCCTCGGCCCCCGCCTCCTCCGCGGGCCGCCACCATCTCGGCCATGGCGTCACCTGATCGCCTCCTCGCCATCAACCGGTGCCAGCTCTTGTCCATATCGGGCTCATAGCCTGCTGCGCCGACCATGGCCCGCCGCTGCTCGTCGGCCGTAGCACCTCCTTCCGCGATGTCACCGTTCTTGACCTTGACATGTCGCGGCAACTCCCCGCCAGATCTTACGCACCAAGCACAGTACACCGCGGTTCCAATTGATACCCCGTCAAGATCGACCTCGACCCGAAAATAAACCCGAAGGACCATCGGCGTCGAGACCCTAGACGCAAAATCTCCTTCATGGAACACCAAGACCCGTTCCCGGATTCGACGGTCGAACCCCGAAGACCGATCCCGGAGTTCGAAGACCGGACCCTGGCGCGCCAAGTACTTCCCTCGGACGCCAAAACCGAACCCGAGGAACGTCAAGATCACCACGAGGACGACATGCTCTACGTCCGAACGACAAGACCGGCCGATCCGTGGACCCGGCAAGATCTTCGCAACTACAAGATCGACACCGACCAGGGCGAGTTCGATGCGCCCCGACGCCAAACCAAGCACTTCTTATCGGAATGCCAAGACCTCCGTCATGGAAAACACCAAGATCCCCGCTGTGGAACGACACGACCCGACGACCACGGAGGCGCCAAGCTCGTCGAGATCCCGGACGCCAAGTACTTCACCGCAGGACGACAAGTTCCCCATCTTGTATCCGATCCCGCTGATCCCGTCGACCCGTCGAACCCTGAGTCTGAACCCCCCCGAACCCTCGGAACCCCAAGATCGCCTTTCGATGTGTGACCCCTTTTCCGAGCCCTCTTTTATAAATGCTAAATATAAAACCTGTTGCATATTAAATTGTCATACTTGCATGCATATTTGTGTGGTTTGGGGGCCTTATGACGGTTCACCTAATAATTAAATATGGGGCCCATATGCGGGCAAATCTAGTCTCATATTGGCCTCATTTAAATTTGTGCATCAAACCGATATTTTCTGCCTTGTTAAACAACCTTTAATTTGCGGGGTAGCTAAACAACATGAACCACCTAATTAATTGTCGGGACCCCCGGTTCCGCTTAATATGACCTAATTGCATCGCATCTTTGCCATGGCATGCATCACATATGCATCATGCCCGATATTTTGCCGTAGTATTAAATAGTGCATCCGGTGTTTGTTCTAGTGTTTTGCTTCTTCGCGGATAAGGCCGTTGAGTTGATGTGAGCGTCGCCCCGATCTTCGGTTGAACCTTCGACGATGTTTTCAGGCGAGCACCTCCCCCTTTCTACCTATCTTACTTTTATAGTATTTATTCCCTCCTGTTGATCTATTGCTATCTGTGTTGCGATGCTCTAGTTTTCGTCCCCGTGATATCCCTTGCAGCCATATATTTGCCTTGGACACATCCTATTACCTGTTGTTTGGTAGTTAGTTGGACTTGCGCGTCGTAGTCGCTTGCTCAAGTGTTGTTGCGTGTCGTCAAGTACCACAGTTGTTGTAGCCTTGCCGCATGTTTGTTGTTGGAGATGATTATGGCTTTACTTATCGTTCACTTTAATTCCTGTTTAACAACTAAAATTGAAGTAAGCAGAGGCATCGGTGTGTGATAGATAATATTTGGTTTCCGAACGCCCACTTGTGTCCCGTAGGACCCCGAGTACTTGATACCTGTTCCTTGTTTTATCGCGCTATCCACATCCGGGAGGATTATGGGACCCCCTGAGCCAGAGCTTGATTCAGTCTTATTTCTTGGGGCCACAAACTAGTTTGAGGTTTTATTTACTATCCTGTACTTATGCCATGCTACTTCTGTATTTACGTTTGTGCGAGGAGCACCTTTGTTTGTTAGGATCGTGGCACGATTCCGCGGTGTCGACAAGCCCAGCCACACTTTCGGGTTCCCGATGCTCAGCCCGTCCCCACAACCTTAAGTCCGTCTCGGAGCCGGCCGTTCGTTGGGTCTACTTTAAGGGTGGCCTGAAATATTTCTGAATCGTGATTGCTTTGTCGTGAAGGCCTCGTTGGGTTTTGATTTGGTTTTTCCGAGGTTGATCGAGTGTGTGTTGCTATTTGTGCACCGGCGGTTAAAACTTTTCGGAAGCCGTGTCCATGGTTATGGACGACTTGGAGCACAGTATCTCGATCATAGACAAGCATAACTAAAGTAGTGCTATAAATTTGACTTTATAATGACTAGTAATCAGCTTCACTATAATGGAATGGCTAAATAATACTGCCCACAATTGCTTGTTTGAAGTGTCTCTTGCGACCATTGTACCTGACTAGTAAGTATGGCAACTACAACGGAATGGCTAAATAAAAGTACCAACAACTGTTGGGTTTTGGGTTTATCTCATGTCATCTGTATCTGATTAGTAATCGTTGCAACTATCACGGAATGGTTAACTAAAAGTGCCCACTGCTTACTTTATCAGGATGATTATCTAAACCTGACTAGTAATTGCTGCAACGATAACTGAATAACTAAAATTGCCAACTGTGTGAGTTCCTCGGTTGACTTCCTCGTTTGGTACCGAGGGAAAGCATGAGATGGGTTTTTGATGATAGTATCGGGTTGGTTCGGATAGGTCCTTCTTACCCTCTCGATTTCCGCCATTGTCTCGAGTCTCTATAGGTTGTTTAGTGCATCTTGCCGCCGCTCGATCCACCATACCTATGTAGGCGAGGACGCCAATTCTAGTCTTGCGTGTCGGCCTCGATCGACGCTCCTCTTTTTCCTTTGCCCTTTGTCGGCACCCTTTTGTTTAAACAGGTTTTGAGATCGGCGTCGTTAGCGTGGTTACCCTTACGGTTTGGCACAGGCGGGGTTATGGACGCCATTGGTTATTCCTCGGGCTCTTAACCCCATTTGCATCTTGTCCGTAGTCGGACGTCAGATCGTTTATAGGTGATTTGGATCTTTGTCTTTGTATATCTGTATTCTTGACTCTTTGAGTCATTATATATATCTACGCATGGGTCCCATCGAGGACTGTTGTGTAATGTTATTACTTCGTTTTCCACCCGCACGCAAGTGCCTGGTGGGCACCTTTGAATCGTTTCTATGCGGGTTTGGCGGGATTCGCTAAAACTTGCATAGGTCCGATTCTGAGGGTGTTACAGAGTGGTATCAGAGCTCATCAGTTGCGATACCCCACAAGTCCAGCCTGTAGGATAACCTAGCTAACGGCCGCAGTAGAGTGTCAAAACTATTTTTGCAAAAAAACGGTTGGATAGTTCTGATTAGGTCTGATTTTACTCCTTACCCCTTTGCTATTCTCCTATCACCTTTGCGTGTTTTAAATCCGCTCTCTTCTCTCTCTTCGATTCCAGGATTTCTCGTGGTTGGGTTCCGTCGTACCTTCAGGGTTTCGCTTCCTCCTTCGGTAACGGTGTTGCTACATCTGGTCTTCATGCTATCTGAGTGATCCTTTATCTGTGGTACCATCCTTTGTTCCTTGTTTGTGCCTTCCGGTGTTTTCCGACGCGACGACATCAACTACGCCAGATCCGATGCAGAGTCTGCATCACTCCTTTGTTTCCGAACCTCGATTGTCGAGATCTTCAGTCTGATTCCGAGAATGGTTGCACACTTTTCTACTGATTGTGCAAAGTAATAGTTTGGGTGCGTGATGGATTGGCCCCCATGCCGACTACCCCTTCTATTCGCTTTTGTACATTGAAGTGGATGAGAATGCATCGGTTCCCCCCCTTTTTTCCATCGAAGCTAGAGGTGGCTTTATTTGTTGATACCTCTACCTTCGACCTTTTGTTCCCGGAGTGTCCCCTCGACGATCACGGACAACGATCTCTTGTTAGTGGTGTCGCGAGGATCTAAACGAAGCGCGAAGGTTCAGATCGCCGCCCTTCTTCCGGTACCATGAGGCGGATCTCGAGGGCGAGATCCATTGTTAGTGGTGTCGAATTGTGGCGCCCCGCCAAAACCACTACTAGAAAATCGCGTTGTTTTGTGCATTGCATCATCATGACATCAGCATGCATCTAATTGAATAAAACTATTTTGCTAAAAGACCTACTTTGTTTTCTACTTTGATATCCTCCCCTTTGTTCAAACCAGACCGTCGCTCCAGTCGGATCTTTTAGTCATCTAAAACTAATTACAAAATTTATTTTAAATAAAAGAAAACCCTAGTCTAAAATATCTAATCCTAAAACCACCTAAAACTCTACCCACCCCTCCAGCCACCTCACCCCACCCAATCGGTGCTCGCCACCTCAGCTATCCCTCCCCCATCCACCAATCACCACCCGCCACATCAGCCCACCATATCCCCACCTAATCCCTCTCCCTCTCACCACCGCCCCACCCCAACTCCCACCTCGCACTCCCTACCCTCTCACGCTTGGGCCCCACCCGCCTGGCCCCACCGTCTCCTCCTGCTCTTGTTCCTCTTCCCACTTGGCCCACCCTCACCCCGCGTCCTCTCTCTCCCTCTGTGCCTCCCCGTCGCGTCGCCCGCACGCAAGCTCCGCGCCGTCGCTGCTCCGCTCCTCCGGCCGCGTGCCTCCGCCGTCTCCGGCCCGAGCCGCCTCCTCCGGCGACCATCCTCCCCGTCGCCCGCCATCTTGCTCCTCGCCGCCCTCTGCGCCCTCTCCAAGCTCGCCGCCGGAGCAACCCCGACCGTGCCCCTGATCCTCCTCTCTCCCAGGCGCGTCCCGCCCCCGCCGGACCTCCCAGGCGCCACGCGACCTCGCCTTCCACCCTCCTCTCCAACCGCCGCCCGGCCGCCTTCGCTCAAGGCCGAAGGCGTCCTCCAAGCAACCGCCGCTGCCGCGTCGCCACCTCGCCACCTTCCGCCGCCGTCGGCCGAGCCCGCCGGCCGTCGCCCATCTTCGCGACCGCTCCCTCGCCTCGCCGTGCATCCGGCGGCGACCCACCTGGCGCCGCCTCCGCCGCGTCTCGCCGGGCCATGGCGTCACCTGAGTCGCCTCCTCGCCATCAACCGGTGCCAGAGCTCCTATCCCTATCGGGCTCATAGCCTGCTGCGCCCGACCATGGCCCTGTTGCTGCCGTCGGCGTAGCACCTCCTTCCGCGATGTCACCGTTCTTGACCTTGACATGTCTCGGCACCTCCCGCGGGTCTTACGCACCAAGCTTTGTAGCACGCGGTTCCAATTGATACCCCGTCAAGATCGACCTCGACCCGAAAATAAACCCGAAGGACCATCGGTGTCGAGAACCTAGACGCAAAATCTCCTTCATGGAACACCAAGACCCGTTCCCGGATTCGACGGTCGAACCCCGAAGACCGATCCCGGAGTTCGAAGACCGGACCCTGGCGCGCCAAGTACTTCCCTCGGACGCCAAAACCGAACCCGAGGAACGTCAAGATCGCGACGAGGACGACAAGCTCTACGTCCGAACGACAAGACCGGCCGATCCGTGGACCCGGCAAGATCTTCGCATCTACAAGATCGACACCGACCAGGGCGAGTTCGATGCGCCCCGACGCCGAACCAAGCACTTCTTCTCGGAATGCCAAGACCTCCGTCATGGAAAACACCAAGATCCCCGCCGTGGAACGACACGACCCGACGACCACGGAGGCGCCAAGCTCGTCGAGATCCCGGACGCCAAGTACTTCACCGCAGGACGACAAGTTCCCCATCTTGTATCCGATCCCACTGATCCCGTCGACCCGTCGAACCCTGAGTCTGAACCCCCCCGAACCCTCGGAACCCCAAGATCGCCTTTCGATGTGTGACCCCTTTTCCGAGCCCTGTTTTATAAATGCTAAATATAAAACCTGTTGCATATTAAATTATCATACTTGCATGCATATTTGTGTGGTTTGGGGGCCTTATGTCGGTTCACCTAATAATTAAATATGGGGCCCATATGCGGGCAAATCTAGTCTCATATTGGCCTCATTTAAATTCGTGCATCAAACCGATATTTTCTGCCTTGTTAAACAACCTTTAATTTGCGGGGTAGCTAAACAACATGAACCACCTAATTAATTGTCGGGACCCCCGGTTCCGCTTAATATGACCTAAATTGCATCGCATCTTTGCCATGGCATGCATCACATATGCATCATGCCCGATCTTTTGCCGTAGTATTAAATAGTGCATCCGGTGTTTGTTCTAGTGTTTTGCTTCTTCGCGGATAAGGCCGTTGAGTTGATGTGAGCGTCGCCCCGATCTTCGGTTGAACCTTCGACGATGTTTTCAGGCGAGCACCTCCCCCTTTCTACATATCTTACTTTTATAGTATTTATTCCCTCCTGTTGATCTATTGCTATCTGTGTTGCGATGCTCTAGTTTTCGTCCCCGTGATATCCCTTGCAGCCATATATTTGCCTTGGACACATCCTATTACCTGGTGTTTGGTAGTTAGTTGGACTTGCGCGTCGTAGTCGCTTGCTCAAGTGCTGTTGCGTGTCGTCAAGTACCACAGTTGTTGTAGCCTTGCCGCATGTTTGTTGTTGGATATGATTATGGCTTTACTTATCGTTCACTTTAATTCCTGTTTAACAACTAAAATTGAAGTAAGCAGAGGCATCGGTGGGTGATAGATAATATTTGGTTTCCGAACGCCCACTTGTGTCCCGTAGGACCCCGAGTACTTGATACCTGTTCCTTGTTTTATCGCGCTATCCACATCCGGGAGGATTATGGGACCCCTGAGCGAGCTTGATTCGGTCTTATTTCTTGGGGCCACAAACTAGTTTGAGGTTTTATTTACTATCTGTACTTATGCCATGCTACTTCAGTATTTACGTTTGCGAGGAGCACCTGCATCTTTAGGATCGTGGCACGATTCATGATGTCGACAAGCCCAGCCACACTTTCGGGTTCCCAGTCGTTCACAGCCGTCCCCACAACCTTAAGTCCGTCTCGGAGCCGGCCGGCTTCGTTGCGGATCTACTTTAAGGGGTGTCCCCCTGAAATATTTCTGAATCCTGTGATTGCTTTGTCGTGAAGGCCTCGTTGGGTTTTGATTTGGTTTTTCCGAGGTTGATCGAGTGTGTGTTGCTATTTGTGCACCCCGGCCGGGTTAAAACTTTCTGGAAGCCGTGTCCGCGGTTATGGACGACTTGGAGCACAGTATCTCGATCATAGACAAGCATAACTAAAGTAGTGCTATAAATTTGACTTTATAATGACTAGTAATCAGCTTCACTATAATGGAATGGCTAAATAATACTGCCCACAATTGCTTGTTTGAAGTGTCGCTTGCGACCATTGTACCTGACTAGTAAGTATGGCAACTACAACGGAATGGCTAAATAAAAGTACCAACAACTGCTGGGTTTTGGGTTTATCTCATGCCATCTGTATCTGATTAGTAATCGTTGCAACTATCACGGAATGGTTAACTAAAAGTGCCCACTGCTTACTTTATCAGGATGATTATCTAAACCTGACTAGTAATTGCTGCAACGATAACTGAATAACTAAAATTGCCAACTGTGTGAGTTCCTCGGTTGACTTCCTCGTTTGGTACCGAGGGGGAAACGCCAGGATGGGTTTTTTTGATGATAGTATCAGGTTGGTTCCGGATAGGTCCTTCTTACCCCTCTCTGATTTCCGCCAGTTGTCTCGAGTCTCTATAGGTTGTTTAGTGCATCTTCATTGCCGCTCGATCCACCATACCTATGTAGGCGAGGACCGCAATTCTAGTCTCGCCGTGCAATCGCCTCGATCGACGCCTCTTTTTCCTTTGCCCTTTGTCGGCACCCTTTGTTTAAACAGGTTTTGAGATCGGCGTCGTTAGCGGGTTACCCTTCCGGTTTGGCCTAGGCGGTTATGGACGCCATTGGTTATTCCTCGGGGCTCTTAGCCCCATTTGCATCTTGTCCGTAGTCGGACGCTGTATCGTTTTACAGGTGATTTGGATCTTTGTACTGTATATATGTATTCTTGACTCTTTGATTCGCTGTTATATATATATCTGTTCTGTGGGTCCCATCGAGGACTGTTGTGTAATGTTATTACTTCGTTTTCCACCCGCACGCAAGTGCCTGGTGGGCACCTTTGAATCGTTTCTATGCGGGTTTGGCGGGATTCGCTAAAACTTGCATAGGTCCGATTCTGAGGGTGTTACAAGCGTCGCCTCGGCTCCCTCTTTTTACAGATGATTTCGTATCGCCCAAAACCTACCCCATATTTTCCCTACGATTTACATAGGCGACAGCGGAGGCGAAAGTTTTCTCCTATTCCAAGAGAGGGCAGATCCTATCGCTCTGAGTCCTCCGGAGATGGGGAAATTGGAGTCATCGTCATCACACTCCTCCTTTGTGTAGGAGAAGGCTTATCCATCACTATCTCCATCATGCCGGACATCAGCACCATCTCCATCTCGAAGATCTACATCATTCCCCTCATAGTTTGTGACCAGATTGAACCCTGGATATTGTTTTATTGCCTTATGCATAATTGTGCTTGGTGACTTGTCATTATTTGGTGGTGAACTTATAATTTCATATTGTGTTGTATTCAATATGTCTCTGATCCATATCATGTTTCATCGTTGTGAGTAGTTTCCCATGTTCCTCAGGGCATAGGATAAATTTTCTAGGATTTTCATATAGTATGTGAGTATGGGCTAAGTTTTAATCCCTTATATGGTTCATGATGGTAATGTGCGAATGTCAAATGCATAATACTTCACCTATATGGCCTCATAGGGCTGCACCTTAGTGTAATGAAGAGAGTAAGGGGATACAGAATGACATAAACCATGTCCTGAGTCTTGGAGTTGTATTAAGGTTTTTTAGATTGGGGACTTTAGAACTTTATGCTATGGTTGGACTTTATGTCTTAATGAATCCTTTGTTTGCTCATGAAAATGGCCTTAGGACCAACCATAAGGGATGCATTTGCTCATATACATGGTTGCACCTATTTTAGACTCAGTACGGATAGAATAAAACTTGACAAGATACTTACATGCTGCTGCACAAATCTTTATGCTAAGTAAATCCATGCCGTCATAAAAAACGTTTGTCACATATAAGAACACACACTTGAGCTTGTTCCACATAAAGGACCCCGCTTTCTCTGAAAAGGGCATTTATTTTATTATAATTTATTCTACAACAATTTACCCTTTTGCAAACTATAATCCCCAAAAACAATTTTTTTTGCATCTTTTATTATTTTACCTGTCAGACTTACTAACCAATACATTCAGCTTCTCATGGGTTCAATAACCTTTTCTTATTGAAAGGTATTACAATAGATCTTTAGCACTTGGAAGACATCACGCGGTGCGAACAACTCAGACGGCCGATTCAGTGGGTTGCGAGGGTGGTGCGTGGCTCTGCAGACGAAAGTCTTACCCACGACGACAATGCATTGGGCGTTGTTCCCCCTCCTTGAAAGCATCGCTGTGGTGAGTCGATACTCCCCTCACGCTTTGTACGATTGGTTGTGGTCTCCGAGCGAAAGCCTGGTTGTGGTCTCCGAGCGAAAGCCTAGACCCGGAGTTGGATCGGCACGATGGCGCCGTCCTCTATGTCGTCACTCTATTGGGAGCGTCGTGTTTGGAGAGATTCCAAGTTGCGTTCATTTGGTGGTCGCCGCTATCCAATGTTGATTTTTGGGGGTGCAACCGCACACCATTGTCGGCAAATCCAAGGCGATACCTTTCCCGGGGTCGACCAAGTCCTGCAATTTACCCTTCTTGATGGATCGTGTATCGATAAGGAGAGTCAATGTGAATTTTCGTTCTTCGGAGGTGTCTGATCGTCGGTCGAGATGCGACTTTGTTGCTTAGTTTAAGACAAGCTTTTATATGTTGTTGTTGCTATATTTGTGGTGTCTGTCTTCGGATTAGCCATGGTGTGGAGTATGTACTACGGTCGTTGCTAGGGGCGAGTAGTCGTCGTCTTGTACTAAAGTATTTGTCCTCTACAAAATTAAAACTTGAATAAAAAGGTTAGCATATCATTTTGGATTACATTATTAGAGGCAACCTTTTTTCGCGCGATTTTGCTGCGATAAGTGAAACATGGTACCAGATTGAGTAAATCTGATCCGTTAGATCTAGAGAATGAACTGTTCCACGGGATTTGTATTGATGGTTCGCCATTCAATATTAGGGGCATTCTAGTCGTTGGATTAACCAGAGTGTACCGTGGTAATCTTTCGGGTCCGTGGCTTTTTACATCGGTATAGACGTATTGCCAGGTTGGAAGCTTAGGGAATGTCGATTTAGTCATTGTAAGAGTGTAATGAAGCAGCTCATGCTATGGCAAGTCTTGTTTTAATTCTAAAGATTTCTTGTAATTGGATGGATAAACCCTGTTAGTTTTGTACCTCAGACTCTCCTCGACGATGCAACTATCATTATCATTTGATATTAATAAATTTACTGTGGTGGCCTTCCATAGCAAAAGGAGCATTTTCCTCATTATTGTTGTCAAGACATACAAAGAAGTAGAATAGGAGAGAAAATTATTCAGAAGAAAAAGCAAGTAGAGAAGAAAAATGGGCCCTATATCCACAGAAATGAAACTAGATCAAGCACACGGTTGGGCTGGGCCTGGTCGCGAGTTTATAAGGTGGTGGTGCGCAAGCGCAACCGAGAGCCAGCCCCCTCACCCCTTGTTCGTCGCGTCGTGTTTGGAGTTGGCGGAGGCAGGAGGCTGGAGGCGAACGAGGAACCCTAACCCGGAGGAGGAAGAACACCCAGATCCGCAAGGTATACTCACCAAAATCTTCCGAAATTTCTCGTTCTCCCACGCGCTGCAACCCGATTGTGTGCGGCCGGCGGTGGTGAGAGGAGGAGCGGCCGGCGGCGGTGATTCCTGACGGACTTCTCCTAACCCTAATTATATTTGCAGGCAGAAGACGATGTCGGCGCTTCTTCGACAAGGGTTGGCGAGGAGGCTCGGTGGCTCCATGGTCCAGCGAGCGCAGGCGGCGGTTGCGGAGGAGCGACGCCGTTTCGGGCCAAGGCTCATGCACACCGACGAGGTATCTCAGCCTACCTATTTTTGCGGCATGGGCGGACGCAGGATTTACAATTTGGGTGTACAGAGCTTCAAAAAAATTGGTTTCCCAGTCTGACAATACGATATATCATCATCACAAAGCAGTTTACTAACAGCAACATGTTAGAATGCCTGTATTATAATAGTTTGCAAAAGATAACTTCTCACAATAGATATCACCAGTTCACAAAAGACAAAATCTTGCAATAATTTAGATATATTACAGAACAAGAATGTAAATTAAACAACTCTACGGGACTCCTTCGCTCTAAATCGGGAAATGATGGCCTCATCCTTCACTATCTTCCCTTAAGTTTCGCAATTCCTGTTTTGTGACAGAGAGGAGTTCAATAGCATTCACAATGTCGTGATCTCTCCTTTGCAAAGCATTGCACATGCGTCTGAGTACCCAAATATTTCTTGCAGCAAGTGTAACATGAAAACAAACTCAAAACTCTCAAAAGATGTCAACATAGTCTGAGCTCCTATAGCCTCGGCACTTCTATATTCTTCTCACTCTATCTCGTTCATTGCCATCATAATCTGTAATTGGAATCCTTTTCCCAGGATCATGTTCAAGCCAATCAACATCATAGAAAGCTTCATGCTCTTCTTCTGCCATTGCTTCATCCTTTTTGTTTTGCAATTGGTTCAGTCCCTTCATCTGCACTTTGTTCGGTCCCCTCATCTGCAGTTGGTTCAGCCTAATCATCTGGGGACAATGTCACCAAGGACATTATCTCACTTTTTTCACTTGGTATACTGCAGTCTGCAGTAATCTGTTCAATGTGTGCCTCACTGTCATGTTGTGGTTGCTGAATCAGTGCAGAATCCGTCCTCCTAATCAAAGCTCTATCCCACAAAGTCCTCAATTTATCACATTTCCTCTTCATTTTCCAAGTCTCTATTAGCACAACTAGCAGCCTAGCACACAACAGTGTCTACGTTTGAAAGAAAAAGACAGTCTAGTGATTCGATGATTCTCAAAATCCACAATAAATCATTTAATCCATGGACATTTCGACTGAGCAATGCCAAGATGAGCAGAAGATACCTCTTCTTCACTTTTTGCCGATTAGAGATTGCCTGTTGAATACGCGAGCTGTGCGTTCGCGGCCTGGTCGGCGTCGGCCGTCCAGCCGTGAGCGATGAGCCGTCCCAACTGGCCAGCCGCCCGTCGGACCGCCCTGCTACTGCTGCTGGCCGCCTCCTCTGCCTCGCTCGGACGGAATCAGAGAGGATTTGCGGCGTGACCTAGTCGAATGTGTAGTTCTTGGGGAATCGCTAACTGGTGCCGAGGACAACCGAATGGGCTTTTTTTTAGTTACCTTGTTGGGCCGTACTCGTTCTAGGTTCTGGATGAAGCAACTCCTAAATTTTACCATGTACACGGCGTGACCTAGTCGAATGTGTAGTTCTTGGGGAATCGCTAACTGGTGCCGAGGACAACCGAATGGGCTTTTTTTTAGTTACCTTGTTGGGCCGTACTCGTTCTAGGTTCTGGATGAAGCAACTCCTAAATTTTACCATGTACACGTATCTACATATGTACCAGATTTTTTGTGGCAAAAATAATGGGTGTACACCCATGTACTTAACTGCGTCCGCCTATGATGAGCGGACGATCTAGCTAGAGATAATTGATTTAGTTCGTTGGTGTGCATCTCTGAGTTCTAGGTTCCCCCTGTTTTAGTTCGTTGGCGGAAGTTCTTTTGGTACCGTCAGAGTGCCAGTGGATTGTGTGTCTGGTTTTCTTGTTTGTTTTTCTGCCCTTCGGCTACCTCAACCTACAATTGCCATTAAATTGGCGTTTCTTGTACAAAACCTCTTATGTATCTTAATGAAGTTCGGCCT
The DNA here is from genome assembly GCA_030063025.1 of Avena longiglumis. NCBI lineage: Eukaryota > Viridiplantae > Streptophyta > Magnoliopsida > Poales > Poaceae > Avena > Avena longiglumis. Next base: position 517,182,899 of record CP125974.1, on the reverse strand, counting down.
AAGGCCCTTCGATAGAGATAATTGATTTCTTCTTGAAACAGAAACATGTGGGCACCTCTTCTGTTAGAAACAGGAGCAAAATTATATTTTTCCTCGTTGATTTCTTCTTTTAGCTGTTGCTACACACCATGAATTCTATATCAAGCCTTAATTGACTGTATTGTTGTTATTACCAAGCACTTAAGTAAGATGATCATTATCTATCTGTTCCCAGAGTGTTCGTAAGGAGTTGATGCTCGAGATCCAGCAGAAGAAAGAGGAGCTGTATGATGTGATATCTATGGCAGAGAAGGAACATAGGATTATTAACTGGTGCAACAGAAAGCTACTACATAATCTCTCTGCACAAGTCACTCCAAGACCATATGACAGCAAGTGGTATGATATCAAACACACACATATATGAATTACTTTCCTGTTTTGACAATGGCTGCTACAATCTCATTTGACCAACCTGCAGGTGCCGGACGCGGAATGCCAAAAGGATGAATGGCGCTATAGTGACAGCAGGGCGTGTTTCATTATCCAGTGCTCTTGCTTATGCGGTTTTTTTACTATGGCCTCTTGCAGAGAAGGAGAAGCCTGTGTTAACAAGCAAGGGCAGTGGAGACAATATCTAGTCTGATGGTGAAATAAAAGATGATGGATATGAACTTGTTTTCCAGCACTAAATTATCATAATTGGGAGTGTTTATGACGTGTTAGCTAGAACTTGGGTACAAGTTTATCTCCTGTCTTTGATTGACTGATCTGTGAAAAAGGAGATCTTTAATCAGACTTCTATATCTGTGATCTTGTATGACATGCTATGTTTATGATCTGTTAGCTAGAATATGGCAACAAGTTCATCACCATTTGGACGATCTTTGATATATTTGTGAACTTCCACATGGTATATTTATGATTTATTTGTTAGCTAGAACTTGGGTACAAGTAGTTTATCACTGAGATCTTTTATCGACTGATGCATTAGTGATATTCTATGACATAGTATGTTATTCAATCTAACAGGTGAGTTGAGTGCTCAAAACGTAGCTTGTAGCTGGACTGGATGGTTGCTTGGCCGGCATGGATTGAGCTGGGTTGTTGCTCCATATCATCTGGATGGTGATGTGACTCAAGGAATGTATATGAGATCTCCTGGGGAAAGTAGTCGGATGTTCTTCAACTGGCTATTCATGCAAAGCTAGGTCGGGCAGCAGCAATTTGTTGATTCAGAAGAATCTAGTCAAGTCTCTTGAAGTTACTGTCATTCTTCATCATCGCTAGATTTTTCGATCTCCTTGTGAGGTGTTAACCATTAGATAGAAAGCATGAGTTTTTAGGCATATTTCTGTGCATGCATGTGAAACGATTTAGGACTTTGAGTGGTATGGAAGAGAAGGAGCTACTCACACGAAGCATCTGCACATGATCATGTGGCTCAACACTGAATTCCAGGGGCAGGGCAGAAGTGGCTCCAGAAAGAACATTTACACAGCATCTACTGCACTTGTGGGTGACATGATCATCTAGTGTTGGCGTAGGCGTTGCTGTGGCCGACGCCGGTGTTGGTGCAGGGGTCGCCGTGGCCGGTGTTGGTGCAGGGGTCGTCATCGCCTACTAGTATTTGTTCCATTGTGACTGTTCCTTAGAGAATTTTGTGCATATTTCTGCATTCTGTAAAAGAGCACAAATTTGAGGTTTTAGAAGGCCATCTCCTCCATACAAGCTTTGTTGGTTTCATTATTATGTATTTTTGGCACTGAACAATGAACACTTGTTCTAGTAGCGCTTTCTAAATTCTTGTTCAGCTTGCTTGTGCAAAAAGTGGTCTGGGAGACTCAACAATGAACATTTTCTGAAGATGTGTCAGATGATGGACAATCCTCAACAAGCTGGGTTTATTTGTTTGTGGTGTGAGATAATAAGTGGCTGCTGGATACACTTTACTTGTCATTAGCCTTTTCTTTTGGTAGGGTAAAGAAGTATCATTTTCTCTTTTACATGTCTATTTCTCCCGTTCAACTTGCTGGCAAAATTTGGTGTGCATATATTTATACCAATACATAGAGATATACATTGATGCTAGACAGTTAATAAAACGAAGGAGAAAAAACTTTTAATATCTTGATTCTCTTGGTGGCATAGAATGTGATGTACAAAGAGAATTCTGCTAGGCTAAACTGATGTCTTGGAAATAAAATATTGTCCGCTTAACTGATGTCTTAAACTAAAACTAATACCTTCGAGCCAAGATGTATAGCCACCAATTACTTACCGCATGATTTTTGAGAAAATGGTTACTAAAGAATATAGTTATTTTGCATACTCAAATCATGTGGTATGCATGGTTCGATTTCTTCATGTGGATGGCAGAGCTATTTCATAGTTGCAGTGCAGCGGCCTCCTTGGTCACCTTATCCACCACGTATCTTTACTGGAGGATTTGATCTGCGCCAACCTGATCGGTCCAATATGTCTGGAATAGAGGTATCATTACAGCAACATGTGGCGACCGTGTGGTCAATCTCGTGGACGGGGTATCTGCAATTGGGTGATGCTGCCCACAATTAACTGATTTGTACTACTCTCTCCGGTTCAGTTTAACATGCACAACATAGTTTTAAAACTTTGACCGTTAGTTTGGTCAACAAAATATGCACTATATGTCAAAAAATTGTATGAGTGGACACTTATTTCGAATATGAATTTGATGGTATAGTTTTTATGACATATATCTCATATTTTATTGACCAAATTAATGATCATAGATTTAGACCAGGTGTGGCTTGTTAAACTGAATCTGGTACTTCAAAAGAAAGGAAGGACAAGGTAACACAACTTTTTTTCTCATATTTTCTCTCCTTACCTTTGACGCTCCATTGATTTTTTTATGTACAATGCACACATAAACAGTTTTCAGTCTATCATCGTTACTCTGTCTGATATACCAGCCAATGCATGGTTCCTCCAAAAGATTTCTATATTATGTTTTGTTCTGTTTTGCTTGTCTCGATGATGTTTCAGTTAGCATGAAAAAGGTCCATATCAGATCAAGAGATGTTTATCAAGATATGTAGTTTGGGTTATCAAAAAACATTGCAATCTATATCAATCAAGGTGTAACTAAACTTCGTGTTCATGATAAAATGTAATAATCCTTTAAGGCATGGAAATTTGAGAGTTTCTTGATTGTTCGTGAAAAGTGGTACTGTGGCACAAATCGTTATATTGCCCTGTAGGATATTATGAAAATTAAATAACAAAGTTCTTTGACCTCACTTAAGATTGTTTGATACCGGTTCATCCCTTTCCTTTTAAACTTCTATACTCGGCACGCACGCACGCCCACACACACGCACGTAACTACAAAAAAATTCAGTTAGGATATAAGACTACGTCCCTCCCTCCTCCCCATGAGTTGCTACAGGAATCAACTACATTCCTGAGATGTCAGTCACATCATCTTTTCAAGAGCAAGCATCCAGCTCAGTCCAGCTGGATGGTGTTAAGCTACACAACCAAAATAGCCCCCTCAACTAATCAATTAGGTACAAAATAACATACCACACAGATCACAAATGTAGCAGTCGATCAAACATCTCCAAATAGTGATAAACTTGTACCCAAGTTCTAGCTAACAAGTCATAAATATACCATGCCAATATAGCAGCCCTTGAAAAAGGGTTCAAAGTTCTAGCTAACAGATGATACCATGCCACAAGGTCACATATCGCCCAAATGGCTAACACAATGATAAACTCGGTACACAAGTACTAGCTAACACATCATAAAACACTCTCAAACACAGTAATTTAGTGCTGGAAACCAAGTCGACATCCATAAATCATTAGTTTCACCATCAAACGAGATTGTCCGCACCGCTCGTGCTTGCTAACACAGACTGGGGTACCTTCTCCTTCTCTGCACCAAGCGATGTTTGATAAAGTAAACGGACGATGGAAATGCAGGTGGCTAACCAGACAATCCCTGCTATATCTACACAACTTCTCAACCTATCCGCAACCCCCAACCAGTACCTGCAGGTTGGTCAAATGAGATTATAACAAGTAGTATCATGCATTGTCAAAAAAGGAAGTAAGACGAAATGGACAAGTAAATTCATATCTATCTATTGATATCGTACCACTTCCTGTCATATGGTCTTGGAGCGATTTGTACAGAAAGATTCTGCAGTAGCTTTCTGTTCCACCGGTTAGTAATCTTATTCTCCTCCGCCTTTGATATCACATCATACAGCTCCTCTTTCTTCTGCTGGATCTTGAGCATCACCTCCTTACGAACATGCTGGGAACAGGATAGAAAATGATCACCATTACTTAAGTGCTAGGTAATAACAACGATACAGTCAATTTTAAGGCTCGGTACAGAAATTCGTGGTGTGTAGCAACTGCTACATAATCATATAGAGATGCACAAACCTGCCTACATAAGCTTGGTCGCTAATTAATGGGTGCTTCCCAATGCACTACTTGAAATAGCTTCACCCGCTTAACAAAGACTGTTAATCCTAGCTAGGAAAAAATTCGCAAGTGTTTATGATTGGGCTAGTAACGCGACATGCCTACAAAATACAATTACTGATAGTACTATCAAGTGTAGCAAGCAAAAGAGGATATCAATGTTTCAAGATACGAAAAAAGTCTGGCATCACTAATCTCGCTGTCCACAATGAGGCCCTTTCTTTTAAAATTCTTACACAAATTCTTCAACAAGGAAAACATCCCCTGGGTACATCTGCTTTGGAGAAGTTACAATACTTCTACACCACAAGCCACCAACATTTCTAGCTCCTTCTGGTGGAGAGACATCATTAAGCTTTGCCCGAAGTTTAAAATGATCGCATCTTGCTCAATTGCTTCTGGGGATACGGCCCTCCTATGGAGCGACAAATGGTCTGCAGATCTGCAAATGACAAAGTTTCCCAGGCTCCACTCCTTTGCTATTGACAAGTTAGCCTCGGTGAAAGATATCTTTGATATGGATGATCCCATTGAGGCGTTTCATCTCCCGTTGTCCACCCAAGCGTTTGAAGAATTCCAGGAATTCAATCACCCCATTAACCAAACCAGATCCACTCGAAATGCGAATGAGAATGACTTATGGTCATACAATTGGGGCACTCACTTCTCTGCGAGCAGGATATACGATCGCAATTTTGAACACATTCAAACTCCCATTTTCTCTCCCTGGATATGGAAATCAAAATGCACGCCCAAGATTAAATCTTTTTTCTGGCTCCTCGCACACGGTCGCCTAAACACGAAGGACGTGCTCCTAAGGAAAAACTTCTCACTAGATGACAATGGCATTTGTAGCCTCTGCGATGAGGGCTTGCTTGAAACCAGGGACCATCTCTTCTGGAAGTGTGAGTTTAGTAGAAAATGCTGGCAATCAATAAACATCTCCCTCAAAGACAACCTTAATCTCCCTCAGCTGATGGCCACTGCTCGTTCCAACTTCAAAAGGCCTTTCTTTTTTGAAGTTTTTGCAACTGCGACCTGGAATATTTGGAAGCAAAGGAATGCTCTTATCTTCGACAATATTTCTCCTACTACTAGAGCTTGGTCCTTTTTTTTAAAAGAGACCTCTTCCTTCTTTCTTACAGAATGAAGGATGATCTGAAATCCCTTCTTATAGCTTGGCTAGACGCTTTGTAATCCTCTTTGGGCTATGCCCCTCTGTACATTCCCTCTTTCTCCCTAATCTTGTATATTTTTTTCTGTCTTCATAAAATTTTACTGTCGGGGCCTCCCCTACAGTTTTTAGCTCAAAAAAAGATACGAAAACAGCAACAAAAACTTTAACATCTGCTCTCATTTGGTAAAGGTATGGGTAGAGGTCATGCTCAGGTCAACCAAGAAAAATATAATCCTGCTATTGTTTCCAAGAGAAGAGAGACCTAATTAACTCAACACATGTTGCTGTTTCGAGAAGAAACCAATTGTCGCTAGCTAGATCCGTGATCGTCCGCGCATGCAGCAAATAAACTAGCCAAAAATAATGCAAAAAAAGAGGTAAAGGTGCCAATTTTGGTTAAGAGACCTTGTCGTTGTACCCGAGTCGGCGTGGCTCCTCCATAGACACCGCCGGCGCTCGCTGGATCATATGTTCCTTCTTTGCCAGAGATATCACATCATACAGCTCCTCTTTCTTCTGCTGGCTCTCAAGCATCGCCTCCTTACGAACAAGCTGGGAACAAATAGACCATGATCATCTCATTACTTAAGGGCTTGGTAATAACAACGATACAATCAGTCAAGGCTTGATAAAGAATTCATGGTATGCAGCAACTGTTAACAATATCATATAGAGATGCAGCCAATTGCCTAGATAAGTTTGGTTGCTAATTAAGGGTGATGTTCAATGCATTACTTGAAATAGCTTCACCTGCTTTATAAATAAAACTACTCACAAGTACTGTAGCAGGCAAAAGAGGACATCCATGGTTCAAGATAAGAAAACAGCATGTTGCTGTTTCAAGAAGAGGTGCCCAATTAACTAAACACATGTTGCTGTTTCAAGAAGAAATCAATTATTATCTCTAGCTAGATCCTTGATCGTCCGCCCATGAAGCAAACATAGATAAAGATGCCAAATTCGGCTAAGATACCTCGTCGGTGTGCATGAGCCTTGGCCCAAGCCGGCGACGCTCCTCCGCAACAGCCGCCTGCGCTCGCTGGACCATGGAGCCACCGAGCCTCCTCGCCACCCCGTGTCGAAGAAGAGCCGACATCGGAGTCTGCCTGCAAATATAATTAGGGTTAGGAAAAGTCCGTCACGATTCACCGCCGCCGGCCGCTCCTACCTCTCATCACCGTCGGCCGCGCCTCCTCGCCCACACGATCGGGTTGCAGTGAATGGAAAATCGAGAAATTTCGCAAGATTTTGGAGAGTGTACCTTGCGGATCAGGGCGATGTTCCTCCTCTGGGTTAGGGTTCCTCGTTCGCCTTCCACCTCCTCCTGACTCCAAACACAACACGAACAGGGGGCTGCGGTGGCTTCTTGCGCTCTCCAGAATGTCCGCCACATTATTATTATTATAAGCTCGCGACCCGACCCGGCCCGGCCCAACTGTGTACGATTGGCACTCGCTCAAATTTCATTTCTGGAACCAGGAGCCCAATGGTTTTCTCTACTTCCTTTTTCTTTTGACTAATTTTGTCAACTATTCCCTGCTGTCTCAAAATAAAATAAAAATGATACCTATCCCGGACGACCATCGTCCGGGTAGCCGACTTCGCACTTGCACGCGCACGTCTCCTCGCACGTACACGTCTTTCTGGGCCCACTCGTTCTCGTTCCCCAACTACCCTGTCTCCTTTGTAGTCACGCCTGACGCCTTGCACCGCCACCCGCTTTCGGCGCGTTGCAGCTGGCCAAGGCCAGACGCCTTGCACCGCCGCCCCGCCTCCAGGTCGATCGCCACCTCCTTGTGCAGACGTCGTCGCCGTCTCCACCTTCCCTGCCGCCTCCTGCACATCGCCGGAGTCGAGGGTCGCGTCTAGCCATCCTTGGCCGCCTCCAAGGTCGCTGACGCACGCGAGCTCCGAAATCTCGTCGTGCGCTGCTCCATCAGTATATTCGTAGGGCTCCTGTAGGTAGGCCCTGCTACAGAGGAGTGGCGACGCTGCTCAGCAGGCGGTCAAACCCGCTACTGAGCGCCGCCGCCGGTTCATCCTCCTCGACGGCCGCATCACCGGCTGACGACATGCGGCTTTGCTCCCGACAGCGAACGGTATTGCTAACGAAGGCAGTCGGAGTTGCTACAGGCGGTCCCAACAATGCGGGTCGTGTTTGTGGATTTGCTGCATACCTTTTTTTTTTGCCTTTTTGTTGTTTCTGAAATGCTAAAATAGTGCAAAGTTTTTTATGCGACGTCTCCATTGAGGTCTGAGGCGATGTCTTCGACGAAGTCGAATTTTTGCTACATTAGCACAACACTTTTGCTATAAACGCTTTTCTAGTTTTGCCACAACCGTGGCAATTGTTTGCTACGATGTCGGCGAGGTCTCCGACGAGAGTTTTTTCAGCGATGTCTTCGGCCAAGTCCAGTTTGCTACATTAGCACAATTTTTTTGTTACATGGCCTCTGGCAAGACCGGCCCTCCTTTTCTAATTTCTGAGTTAACCGTTTTTTCTGCTTCGGAAGCAAAAGACAAAAGCGGGAATTTGTTTAAAAAAGAGACACGTGTCAGCAGGGTAGGAGGACGATGGAATTTTCTAATTGTGACGCTGAGTGTTGTCGCAAAATGAATGTCAAAGTTTATCTAAATTTAGATGAATATATATACTAAGTAGTATCTAGATACATCCAAATTTAGAATTTGCAACATCTATTTTAAGCCGAAGAAGAGTACTTTTTTGACAACTTTTTTTAAAAACACACTACAAACAACCGGCGCTCGCTGTCGACGCGAATGTCGCCGCCCACCGAAGAATATTATGTCTTTAATAAAATACAAAAACATCAAATCTAAGATTTAAACTTTGATGGACCAAGGATACCACTGTCCTCATAACCATCCAACCATATATTGGTTCTCTAGAAATCATTCTTTCCACCGCGGTGCCTATCGAGTACACGCTAATTTTCATCATGAAAACACATCCATGTTGACTCTAAAAATAACTCCGATTGCAAGGTATCTGCAAGTGATAAGAGTATCTGAGCCCGTAAATGAGAAAACAGTAGTTTACAGGCCGCGGTAAACCTGGTTTACGGGCTGAGAAATTGCTAGCGCAAATCAGAGCTCGCGAATCAAACCTGCTTTGCGGTTCGGGCTCTGTTCCACGCAGGATCTTCTGAACCTGTAAACCAGGGTTTTGGACAGATTTTCATATACAAAAGGATAAAACACAAACATAAAACACACAAAAAATCGAGCATAAAACTCAAATAATAGTTTTGAGCACGCAGTAATCATCAAACTTATTACGACAATGTTTTAACCAAATTACAATCATAGTTCGAATCAAATAATCAACCATCCTAGATCGCCGGCAACGATTCCTTCGTTGCTTGAAGTATGTTGAGTTTGCCTTGCAAGCTTCGACGATTTTCACAAACAAAGTACGACGCATTCGGTACCTCCTATGAAAGATATGAGGCGGATATGTAGGTACCTCTGCGCAGGAATCATCCATGAGGCTGGCATGGCCGAGGGCGAGGTTCCGCTAGATGTAGGTGCGTCCCATCACCGAGTTATGCCTTTGATTCAGCAGGTCCGCGCAATCCTCAAGCTCATTGACAACAAGAAGGAGGATGGTCGTCTCGCTGTCATCGTCGTGGAGCGGATCCTTGATGTCGGAATCGTCCGAGAAGGACGAATTGGACATATTTCATCCTCGAATCAAGCAGCGGGGCGCACAAGGGAGGGAGGAAATGCGGGCGGGGTGCGAGGCATCCATGGGCGGCTCGGTGTGGGCATATGTGGCCAAATCGGGCAGCGGGCAGCGGCAACGGAATCTGGTGGTGGCGCGTGGAATGGGAAGAGGATGCGCGGGCGTGTGGTGAAACTTCCACGCGCCCTAGCTCTCCTGCGTGTGCGGGTTTGTGTATAGTTTAGCCTCTCGACCCTCGAATGTACAGGGCGACGAGCGATTTATGCTCCGGCCTGCAAGATTTGTTTTACAGGTCGCGGTTTGTGATCTGTGCCGATTTTTCGCCGGAACTCATAAATTGGTAGTTAATTTGCGGGATTTTTCTCTTTTACGGGCTCTGTTAGAGATGCTCTAAGACCCCTCAACTATCAAGATTCAACACTAATAACCTACATGTGATTAAGGGGTGCTCTAGACCAACCTCCAATATTATTCTTTGGCTTGGCTGAATGAGAAGTGATGAAGTCTCTTGTGTTTTAGTTTCCTATTATAGCCATCATCATAACCTTGAGCCCTAATGGAAAAGAGGGCAAGCAAGGACAGATAGTGGATGGTTGGTGCCTTGATGCTTAAGGCCAACTACTTCATCTTTTTTTTGAATAATATATTGCAGCTCAAAAACATTGTACATCGTGTATTACAAACCCAAGTTGCCTTATCTTTTCGATAGTAGCAATCACTGGGCATAGTAGATTGTTATGAGCTGTGTTCCTGCAAGAACAGATAGGCTCAGATCCTACAGATCTTCTTGCCTGTTGTGCACAATTGTGGGCTACCCCATTAATTTCTCTTGAAATATGATAGATGGAGCCTAGCAGGGGGTGAACAAACTTCTGATATTCAATTGCTTGTCTTCTAATTTCCCAAATCATATTGATATCTGAAGCCCCTTGAGCCACCGCCGCCTTTGCCAATGTTAAGTTGTCACTGAAGAATATTTGCCTTGTTAATTTCATAGCATCTGCAAAGTTTGCAGCAAGAACCAGAGCTTGAGTTTCAGCCTGTAAAGGAGATGTCACATCTTTTTTTGATGCCAAAATGAAAACATCTATTCTTTGTTCGTCCTGCAAAGATTGGCCAAAGTAAATGCCAACTCCAGCCGTGGCCAACTACTTCATCGATGGTTCAACACATCCGCCACACATCTTTTGACGATAGTTTATGATAAACAAGGAATTGCTCAAGAAGATTTTACATGGCATTAGAGAGTTTGGTCCCTACTTTGTATGCAAGAAGGATTGCACTGTCTTGGTAGGTTACTCGTCTGCTTAGAAATGCATGGTTGTATTGAAGTGTCTTGCATATGTCGCTCCTTCGGACACACAAGATGACTAGATATCTGTGTCCACAACCTTTGAGTATGTGTACAGTACATGTTTTGTCAGGTTTTTGTTGGAGTGTTTTGGGCCAACCTACCTGAGAGCACCAAACGAAGAAGACATAGCTCGGATCCTGACACAAAATACAACGAGGGGATTTTCTAGGATTCTTGGTAGCATTGACTTCATGCATTGAGGGTGGAAGAAATATCTGTTCGCTCGGCAAGGGATGGAGAAAGGCCATAATGGAGAGCGTAGTGTGATACATGATGTTTTCGCAGATTATGACATGTGGATTTGACGGCATGGCTAAATCTTACAATGACATCAATGTGTTGCATCGCTCTTCGGTGTTTGGCGGACTTGTAGAACTCCAAGCTCTAGCAGTTAATATGGTTTCCTACCTTGTACATGGCATTATCCTAAATGGACGACATTTGTGAAGATAATCTTTAATCCTCATACTGTTGCACAATTTGGTTTAAGACATGCCGTTACAAAAGCACACACAGATTTTTCGGACAAAATTGTCTGCCACCTTCACAAAAAAATCTAGAAAAGAAAGTATGTGCGATGTGAAAGGCCCGTTCAGCACCCATTTGGTGGGACGCTATTTTTATAAAAAGAAGATTAGGCATAGAGAATACGGAAATCCACTTTGGCACCTAGGTGTAGATGCATCCACAGCCAAAAACACATACTTCAAAATGTTGAAAATTTTGAAAAAACATATTCGAATGTAGATGTTGACATTATATGTTCGAAAAAAAGACATTTTATGTTGATTGTGTAAAAAGATAATTTTTGGTGCTGCAAAATAGTTTTTCACAAGACATATTTTTGTCTTTTTTGTACGGACCACAAAATTTTCTTCTGACAGCAAAACTTTGTTTGAGGACATAGCATGTCTGGATGCACACCTGGGATTTTGGGTCTATAATTTTTTAATATTTTTAAATTCATATAAAATGCATTTTTTAATAGGTGTATTTAGACCTGGGAACCAAATCGCCATGTCCAAGAGAATGGGACAACACTCCTCGCCGTAGCCGCCACTTCCTATTTTGTGATTATCTACACCTAGCAAACACTTCTGGTCGGAGCTACGTTGGCAAGGCGCTGCATCAGCCATTCTCCAACAGTTCTCTAGTGCGATTTTATTCATGTGTACGAGACGTTATATCTGCGTCGGCACATTCTCTTCATCCACGTGGCATGGGATGGCTAGCCTCCGGACCTATTATGCACAGTGGAAGGTGTAAATGGCATCGTGACTGCTCCCCGCCAAAGTTGTTAAATCCTTCACATGTACTATCTAGTCTTTTTTTAATATCTTCAAATGCACGATTGATTTGTTAATTACTCTACTAAGCCGTGTCTGCATTTTTTAATCCCTTTAAATACACGGTGAATTTGTTAATTACTCTTCTGTCTTCCTTAGCGTGGTTTTGTACTTTAGCTCTACATACTAGGCCAACCTTGTGTTGGTATTTATTTTAATTATTTCAAATGCACAGTGGATCTGTTAACTTACATTGCTGATAGTGTGGTTGTGTACTTTAAATGAATGGTGAATCTGTATAACCATCTATGTTAATATGTTTTCATTATATACTTGTTTAATAGGTATCTTATTTTGGTAACATTACATAGTACGAAGGCAAGGCAAGAGCAAGGGAACATAGTACGAAGGCAAGGCAAGAGCAAGGGATATGCACTTCCGATTAGTGTATATGTTTCGCGACGAGAGTCTCGACATGGGCGGAGAGGTGCCCCGCCTAGAGCTGGGCGGAAAATAGGAATTGCCAAAATATATTACTTCACTATTTTTAATGTTCAATGGCTTATTACCACCTAAGTCCTCGTTCAGTTCAGCTGACCCCATTCACTACACTAGGTTTAGGAGCTTGGGTGTTCATGATGGAGATTGATAACAATCGCAGAGTCGAAGCTTGTAATTCTAGTATACTACTCCCTCCGTCCAACAAAGGATGTCGGAGGGTCTGAAGGATTGCATGTTTACAAAAGCCCCCCTCTTCAATCCAATTCTTCTTCGTTGGGATCCTTAAAATCTGAAATAAAAAACACCTCTTCCCCATGTCCGCCCTCGCCGGCCGTCTCTAGCCCTCCCCGGCTGTCCCTGACCCTCCCTCGTCGTTGCTGTCCGCAGCTCCCTCGCGGAGGGCGAGGGACCCCTGCCGCTTGGGCTCCCCACCGCCTCCTCCTCCGCTCGACCAGGAGCCCTGACTCGCCGAGAGCTACGCCCTCCTTGAGCCACGCTTGTTGGGAAGCCGTGGATCAATGGAATCGTAGCCGTCTCCTCCCACTCCAACCACCGCTCTCCCACACGAGCTCGATGCCATCGCCCCTCCTCAGGCTTCCCCGAGTTGTTCAACAGATTCAGGGTGATATTCTTGTCCTCCAAGACCCTTTTCCCATCTCGCTTGCTTGTTGGTTTGCCCAGCCTCCTCTGCGCCGCTGCTCCTCCTCTACATGCTCATCCGCCATGTCGACAATCCTCCCTGAACTGTTGGATGAAGAACTGAACAAGAATTCGAGCAGAAACATATGTGAACTGAAGAAGAAGAAGAAGAACACGTGCTACTGAACTGAAGAAGATGAACAAGTGGTACTGCAGTTTGAAATTATGTTTCAATTGAAAGAGATGAACAACTGTTATGTGCAAGGGGCATTTAAAGTATGCTAATGCACTCCCACATCCAGATTTCAACTTCTTAGCAGGCACAATGGTGTCAGAACAAGGAGCATAATGTTTTATTGGTGTACTCCAACATCAATATATGTATACTACTCTTTGTCACAATAACAAGATTGCACAAACAAATTCTGGACTGAATAAGATTGTAACAAAATGCAAATTATATTCCTGCATTAGTGCACTTTACTACTCCTTGACAGCAAACACAACAAGTTCTGGAATCTGGATCACACTCCTAAAACCCACGGAATAGCTTGTGTTGCAAATTATTGTTGATAGTAGCTACCAAAAAAAGGAATAAAATCTCAGACAGGGTCCCAATTTGACTTTAAACTAAAAATTTGTCTAAACAAATTGTGATTGAACCGCATGTATTTCCATGCAGTCTGGCAACCGATGTATCTGGGAATAAGACTTTAAAAACCACTATATATGTGAGACAGATACTTCAATAGTTAAACAAGCAGTAGTGACTAAGTATTTAATCATGGTTAGAAAAAAGAGAAAATGATTGGTTAGCCCTTTGTCTACTTCAAAAGGGAGTAAAAAACTGAGTTGTACACTTGTCCTAAGTTAAAGTTCCTAAAACTTTGAAAGTTGCAGCGAAGCTTCCACATGACTGTTGTCAATTAAGAATGGTAGCTGCACTTCTGACGAGGTTTATTCTCGTCAATGTCCATTGTTATGGACTTGGGTTTTGGAGAAGATAGGGATGCTGGAGATCACGGAACGGTTAGCAAACAAGCAACACGGGGACACGAGGTTTACCCAGGTTCAAGCCCCCGGAGGGAAAACCCTACTCCTGCTTGTCTGCTCTTGATTACGGCATAACCGAAAAGTACATGGGTGCGCAGATGCAATCTGGCGTGGAGGTGTGTATGCGGTGGTGTGCGAGAGATTGTAAGAGAGCCTCCTCGTCGTGCCCTCCTGGCCTTTATATAGAGATAGGTAGGTCCCAGGCACAGATCGAGTCGGTTACAGGTTTTAGGGTTTGCCCCTTTAAATTTTCTATCTACTCTAGTCTTGCTTTCCAAGGATCCGAAGGCGTCATGGGCCCTGGCCACCCGAAAATCTTCATGGGATGGCGCATGTTCTCGTGGGCCTTCCTTGAGACGGACTAGGTATGCTAAGGTTGTTGGAGATATGCCCTAGAGGCAATAATAAAAATAGTTATTATTATATCTTTGTGTTTATGATAAATGTTTACATTCATGCTATATTAGTATTAACCGGAAACATTAATACTTGTGTGATTTGTAAACTAAATTAGAGTCCCTAGTAAAGCCTCTTTGTAATACTAGCTTGTTGGTTAATAGATGATTGTGGTTTCCCAATCATAAACATTGAGATGTTGTTAAACAACAAGATCATATCATTAGGAGAATGGTGTGATGGACATACTCCTATAGATAAGCGTAGCATAAAGATCAAGTCATTTTAATAGTTCGTTTTCTATAAGCTTCTGATACATAGTAACCTAATTCCTTCGACCATGAGATCATGCTAATCACCATCACCGACAGGATGCTTTGATGACATCAAACACCACACCGTAACTGGGTGGTTATAAAGGGTGCATTGAGTGTTCGGAAAGTATGGGTTGGGGCACATGGATCAAGAGTGGGATTTGTCCATCCATATGACGAATAGATATAATCTGGGCCCTCTCGGTGGAATGTCGTCCAATTGGCTTGCAAGCATGTGACTGGCTCACAAGGGATCACATATCACGAGAACGAGAAAAGAGTACTTATTAGTAACGAAGTTGAACTAGGTATGCAAAGATACTGATGATCAAAACCTCGGATAAGTAAACTATCGTGAGACAAAGGGGAATTGGTATCGTATGTAAGTGGTTCATTCGATCGCAAAGTAATCGTAGAAATATGTGGGATCCATATGAATTTCTAGATTCCTCTATTGGTTATTGATCGGAGAAGTGTCTCGGTCATGTCCGCATAATTCACGAACCGTAGGGACACACACTTAAGGATTTGATGTTGTTGTGTAGTTATGGAATGATGAGTAAGAGACCGAATGTTGTTCGGAGTCTCGGGTGAGATCCGGGATATCACGAGGAGATCCGGAATGGTCCGGAGAATAAGATTCATATAAGGAAAGTCCTGTTTCGGAGTTCGGAAATGATTCCGGTGTTTTCACCATGAATGTTCTAGAAGGGTCTGGAAGGTCTGGCACTCCGGAGGAGGAAGGGTACATGGATGTGTGATGACAATGTGGAATGGTTGCATCATGTACTAGGTCACTTGTCTGGGCAATATGGAGAGATAAATCAAATCCAAGTTTGAAAGTCAAACGCTAATTTGAAAAGTCAAATTCGAAGTTTGCTTGGTGGAGGGAGAGTAGGAAACCTACTTGGGGAGGAAGTCCCACTCCCTCCACCTGCCGGCCAAGGAGGACGAGTTGGAGGAGGACTCCCTCCTCCCAACCGGCCACCCTCCACCTATATAAGGAGGGGTAAGGCTACCCCCTACCTACTGTAGGGTTTCATAGCATGGAAAACAAAAAAATTCTACCGCATACAAACAAACAAGCCAAGATCTATCTACTAGATTGTAGCAACAAGTCGATGGAATAACTCACCCTCGAAGATTCCAAAGTGTTTAACGAGAGCGGATTCTCGTGGGTGATGTAGTCGTACTCTTGCCGATCTCAAGATCGCGTAGACGATCCTTCCGGCGTTGCGTTTGGCCGCTTGATCGATTGTAACACCTCGAATCGGACCTATGCAAGTTTGAGCAAAATTCGCCAAACCCGCATAGAAACGATTCAAAGGTGCCCACCAGGCACTTTCGTGCGGGTGGAAAACGAAGTAATAACATTACACAACAGTCCTCGATGGGACCCACAGAACAGATATATATAACAGCGACTCAATGAGTCAAGAATACAGATATATTATACAAGATCCAAATCACCTTGAAAACGAGAGAGCGTCCAGCTACGGACAAGATGCAAATGGGGCTAAGAGCCCTGAAGAATAACCAATGGCGTCCATAACCACCTGAGCCAAGCGGAAGGGTAACCACGCTAACGGCGTCGATCTCAAAACCTGCTTAAACAAAAGGGGTGCCGACAAAGGGCAAAGTAAAAGAGGAGCGTCGATCGAGGCGATGCACGGCGAGGCTAGAATTCGGCGGTCCTCGCCACACAAAGGTATGGTGGATCAAGCGGCAAAGATGCACTAAACAACCTATAGAGACTCGATACAATGGCGGCAATCGAGAGGGTAAGAAAGACCTATTCGGATCCAACTGAAGCTAACACCAAACAAACCCATCTGGTGTTTCCCTCGAGACCAAACGAGGAAGTCAACCGAGGAACTCACACCGCTGGCGCTTTACTTATCCGATTATCGTTGCAGCAATTACTAGTCGTTTAGATAATCGTCACGATAAAGTAAGCGATGGGCACTTTTAGTTAACCATTCCGTGATAGTTGCAACAATTACTAATCAGTGCAGATAGCATGAGATAAACCCAAACCCAAAGCTTGTTGGTACTTTTATTCAGCCATTCCGTTGTAGTTGCAATACTTACTAGTCGATACAATTGTGCATGGCGACAATCCAAACAAGCAATTGTGGGCGGTATTAATTAGCCATTCAATTATAGTGAAGCTGATTACTAGTCATTATAAGTCAAATTTATAGCAATAAACTTTAGTTATGCTTGTCTATGATCGAGATACTGTGCTCCAAGTCGTCCATATCCGCGGACACGGCTTTCAGAAAGTTTTACCCGACCGGGGTGCACCAATAGCAACACACGCTCGATCAACCTCGGAAAAACCAAATCAAAACCCAACGAGGCTTTCACGACTGAACAATCACAGGATTCAGAAATATTTCAGGGGGCCACCCCTTAAGTAGATTCCATAACGAAGCTTAGTGACTCGAGACGGCCTCAAGGTTTGTGGGGGCAGATGGCATCGGGAACCCGAAAGTGTGGCTGGGCTTGTCGCTACCACGTAAACGGTCACAATTCCTAAAGATCAGTGTGCTCCTCGCACAATCGTAAATAAAGCAAGAGAGCATGGCATAAGTGCAGGATAGTAAATAAAACCTCAAACTAGTTTGTGGCCCCAAGAAATAAGATGAATCAAGCTCGCTCAGGGGGTCCCATATACCTCCGGATGTGGATAGCGATAAATCAAGGCAGTATCAAGTGCTCGGGTCTTGGGACACAAGTGGGCGTCGAAACCAAATATTTTCTATCACCCACCGATGCCTCTGCTTATTTCAATTTTAGTTGTTAAACAGAAATTAAAGTGATGATAAGTAAACTAGAAGCATCTCCAACATCAACATGCGGCAATACATCAGCAACTGTGGCATATGACGACACACATCAACACTTGAGCAAGCAACTACGACGCGCAAGTCCAACTATCTACCAAACAACAGGTAATAGGGTGTGTCCAAGGCAATATAAGGCTGCAAGGGATATCACAGGTACGGAAACTAAAGCATCGCAACACAGATAGCAATAGATCAACAGGAGGGAATAAAGACTATAAAAGTAAGATAGGTAGAAAGGGGAAGATGCTCGCCTGAAAACATTGTCGAAGTTTCAACCGAAGGTCGGGGCGAAGCTCACATCAACTCAACGGCCTTATCCGCGAAGAAGCAAAACACTAGAAGAAACACCGGATGCACTATTTAATACAACGGCAGAAGATCGGCATGATGCATGTTTGATGTATGGCATGGCAAAAGTGCGATGCAATTAGGTCATATTAAGCGGAACCGGGGTCCCGACAATTAATTGGATGGTTCAAGTTGTTTAGATCCCCCGCAAATTAAATGTTGTATAGCAATGCAACAGATGGAACCGGTTCGCTACACATGTTTAAATGAGGCCAATATGAGACTAGCTTTGCCCGCATATGGGCCCCATATTTAATTATTCGGTGAATCGGCATAAGGCCCCCCAAACCAATGCTATGCATGCGAGATGAATGACAATTCAATATGCAATCAAGTTGTTATTATGCATTTATAAAATAGGTATCGAGGGAAAAGGTCACACATTTAGGGTTCGACGATCTTGTTAGGGTTCCGAGGTTCGGTCGGGGTCCGTGGTTCGGGTTCGGTTCGACGGATCGTTCTCGCTCGGTTAGGGTCTTGCGCATCCGGGGTCTCGGTGTCCGGGGTGAAGCACTCGGCGTCCTCGAGGGAGTCCTTGTCGCCCATGTGTCCTTCGGGTTCTATGTCGATGATCTTGTCGTCGAGAAGAACTTGCCGGGTCCCTCGGGGTTGATCTTGCCGTTGCGAGGGTCTTGGCGGGTCCGCGCTTCGGATTCCGTGAGGGAGATCATGGCGTCGGTGAGGTCGATCCTGTCGGTTCCGCGGTGTTAGTTGTCGGTGCCGGACTTGGCGTCCGGGGGTGCAGTGCTTGGCGTTCTGTGACGGTGGCCTTGACGGTATCGGGTTCGGACTCCGGATCCGGGCACGGTCTTAGCGCTCCGCGTAGCAGATCTTGTCGTCCGTGCGTCGGGTCGGCTGATTGGTGGCGCCGTCGAAGAACTTGTCAAGATACGGTCGAACTGGTGGTCATAGGTCTTGGATCCGCTGAAAGATTGTGATGGTTGAAGTGTTCACAGGACACACATACAAACACATGTCTCACGCGAGAGTGTAAAACTTCATGGTCTTGAAGCGAGCTTGGCGGGTTGGGGCTCGCGGCGAAGAGGACGACGAGCGAGGCCGCGCTGCGGAGGCGGTGGTCGGCGTCGCCGGCGGTCTCGGGCTTCAGCGAAGCCGAGGCCGAGGAAGAGTTGCGACTTCCGGCCGGGCACCGATGGCGCCGACGGCAAAGCGGGCAACGAAGCGGTGGCGTCATGAGCAGGGAGCCGCAGCGGCGGAGAAGGTGCTGGCGAGGCGGCGGAGGTTGGCGATGGCGGAAGCGGTCACGGTGGCAGGACGGCAGCGACAGCACGGGTGAGGTCGCGCCATGGAGGAGCTCGGAGTCGAGCGGCAGAGGTCTGCGGAGGGCTCGGTGAGGAAGCGCGGAGCGGGCAGCGGCGGCGGGCAGCGTCTGGCCGCGCCGAGGCGAAGATCTTGAGGCCCGGCGGCGAGCGACGGCGGCAGGCCCGACGCGGTGGCGGTGGCTGGGCGAGGTGGCGCTCGGCAGCAGGTTGGCGGGACTGGCGCGAGGCGGGGAGGGCACCGTGTGAGCGGGCCAGGCGGGCAGGAGGCCATGAGGACCTGGGAGGAAGAAGAGGCAAGCGGCCTTGTGGGGGCGTGTGGCCGGCAATGAGCAGTGGCGTCGGGTCGGGAGGGGCAGCTGAGGTGGAAGCGGTGGCGTCTGGTGCAGAGGAGCAGGGAGATGGAGCCAGGCGCGTGGGAGGGATGAGGGGGAGAGAGACGCGGGGAGAGGTGGGCCTGGGGGACGGGTCCACGTGGGTGGGCCCAGGGTGGCAGGGTGGAGCTGTGGGGTGGAACTGTGTGTGTGTGGGGTGGTTCTAGCATGGTGGGGGGTTGGGGGCTGATGTGGCGGGGTTTGGTTGGGTGGAAGGAGAGGATAGGGTGAGGTGGCGCAAGGGGACTGGTTGGGGTGAGGTGGAGGCTGGGTTGGGTAGATTAGGTTGGGTGAGACTAGGATTTAGGGGGGCTGTTTGGACCGTTTATTATTTCCTGGGGTGGTCGATCGGGTCAATCGGCCCGTTCGACTGCCCCTATTAAAATAATTTAAATTTTTATTTATTCTAATTGGACCGTTGGCAACCCGATAGCAACAAACAAATTAACTCCGGAGACCCGGGTTTTTGCGTTTGAATAAAGATGGGGCGTTTGGAAATTCAAAACAGGTTTTCGAAATTAGTTTTTGACAAACAATACATGATGATGACGATGCAATGCTCAAATTCAACGCGATTTTCTAGTAGTGGTTTTGCGGGATGCCACAATTCGACACCACTAACAATGGATCTCGCCCTCGATATCCGCCTCATGGTACCGGAAGGAAGGTCGGCGTTCTGATCCTTCGCGCTTCGTGTAGATCCTCGCGACACCACTAACAAGAGGTCGTTGTCCGTGATCGTCGGGAGAACACTCCGGGAACAACAGGTCGAAGGTAGAGGTATCAACAAATAAAGCCACCCCTAACTTCCGTGGACGGAGTAAAACTGCTGGATCCTCTGATTCGATGTACAAGAGCGAATGATAAGAGTAGTGGTATGGTAGCTACTCCATCCCGCACTCAAACCATTACTCTGCACACGAATAGGCGGATTATGCAACCAACTCTCGGAATCAGACTGAAGATCTCAACAAGCGAGGTTCGAACAAAGGGGTGATGAGACTCATCGGATCCGGCGAGATGATGTCGTCGTCGGAAAACACCGGAAAGCACAAACAAGGAACAAAGAATGGTAACACCGTAGACGGATTCCTCAAGCAGCTTGAACATCGGTTGATAGGTCACCGTTATCGGAGGAGGAAGCGAAACCCTGAAGGTACGACGGAAACCCAACCACGAGAATTCCTGGACTCGAAGAAAAGATAAGAGAGCAGATTTAAAACACGTCGAGGTAAGAGGAGATCAGCAGAGGGTAAGGAGTAAAATCAGACCTAATTAGAACTACCCAACCGATTTTTGCAAAATAGTTTTGACACTCTACTTCGGCCGTTAGCTAGGTTATCCTACAGGCTGGACTTGTGGGGTATCGCAACCGCTGAGCTCGATACCACTCAGTAACACCCTCGAATCGGACCTATGCAAGTTTGAGCAAAATTCGCCAAACCCGCATAGAAACGATTCAAAGGTGCCACCAGCACTTTCGTGCGGGTGGAAAAGCAGTAATAACATTACACAACAGTCCTCGATGGGACCCACAGAGCAGATATATATACAATGACTCAATGAGTCAAGAATACAGATATATTATACAAGATCCAAATCACCTTGAAAGCGAGAGCGTCGCTACGGACAAGATGCAAATGGGGCTAAGAGCCACGAAGAATAACCAATGGCGTCCATAACCACCCTTGAGCCAAGCCGGAAGGGTAACCCACTAACGGCGTCGATCTCAAAACCTGCTTAAACAAAAGGGGTGCCGACAAAGGGCAAAGGAAAAAGAGGCGTCGATCGAGGCCAAGACAGCGAGGCTAGAATTGGCGGTCCTCGCCACAAAGGTATGGTGGATCACGGCAGCGGCGGCATGCACTAAACAACCTATAGAGACTCGATACAATGGCGGCAATCGAGAGGGTAAGAAAGACCTATTCGGATCCAACCAGCTAACACCAAACAAACCCATCCCGGTGTTTCCCCTCGAGACCAAACGAGGAAGTCAAGGAACTCACACCGTTGGCGCTTTACTTATCCGATTATCGTTGCAGCAATTACTAGTCGTTTAGATAATCGTCACGATAAAGTAAGCAGTGGGCACTTTTAGTTAACCATTCCGTGATAGTTGCAACAATTACTAATCAGTGCAGATAGCATGAGATAAACCCAAACCCAAAGCTTGTTGGTACTTTTATTCAGCCATTCCTTGAAGTTGCAATACTTACTAGTCGATACAATTGTCGCATGGCGACAACCAAACAAGCAATTGTGGGCGATTAATTAGCCATTCCATTATAGTGAAGCTGATTACTAGTCATTATAAGTCAAATTTAGAGCAGAAACTTTAGTTATGCTTGTCTATGATCAAGATATCGTGCTCCAAGTCGTCCATATCCATGGACACGGCTTTGAAAGTTTTACCCGGCGGGGTGCACCAATAGCAACACACGCCGATCAACCTCGGAAAAACCAAATCAAAACCCAACGAGGCTTTCACGGTGAACAATCATAGGATTCAGAAATATTTGAGGCCACCCTTAAGTAGATTCATAGCAACGGTTAGCCGACTCGAGACGGCCTCAAGGTTTGTGGGGCGTGATGGCGATCGGGAACCCGAAAGTGTGGTGGGCTTGTCGCTACCACGTAACGGGTCACAATTCCTAACAGACAGGTGCTCCTCGCACAATCGTAATAAAGCAAAGAGAGCATGGCATAAGTACAGATAGTAAATAAAACCTCAAACTAGTTTGTGGCCCCAAGAAATAAGACTGAATCAAGCTCGCTCAGGGGTCCCATATACCTCCGGATGTGGATAGCGATAAATCAAGGAACAGGTATCAAGTGCTCGGGGTCTTACGGGACACAAGTGGGCGTTCGGAAACCAAATATTTTCTATCACCCACCGATGCCTCTGCTTATTTCAATTTTAGTTGTTAAACAGAAATTAAAGTGATGATAAGTAAACTAGAAGCATCTCCAACATCAACATGCGGCAATACATCAGCGACTGTGGCATATGACGACACACATCAACACTTGAGCAAGCAACTACGACGCGCAAGTCCAACTATCTACCAAACAACAGGTAATAGGGTGTGTCCAAGGCAATATAAGGCTGCAAGGGATATCACAGGTACGGAAACTAAAGCATCGCAACACAGATAGCAATAGATCAACAGGAGGAATAAAGACTATAAAAGTAAGATAGGTAGAAAGGGAA
Source organism: Avena longiglumis (assembly GCA_030063025.1). Taxonomy (NCBI): domain Eukaryota; kingdom Viridiplantae; phylum Streptophyta; class Magnoliopsida; order Poales; family Poaceae; genus Avena; species Avena longiglumis. The sequence continues at coordinate 517,159,942 of CP125974.1, read as the reverse complement.
GATGCTCTTTGAAAACATTGTCGAAGTTTCAAGAAGGTCGGGGCGAAGCTCACATCAACTCAACGGCCTTATCCGCGAAGAAGCAAAACACTAGAAGAAACACCGGATGCACTATTTAATACAACGGCAGAAGATCGGCATGATGCATGTTTGATGTATGGCATGGCAAAAGTGCGATGCAATTAGGTCATATTAAGCGGAACCGGGGTCCCGACAATTAATTGGATGGTTCAAGTTGTTTAGATCCCCCGCAAATTAAATGTTGTATAGCAATGCAACAGATGGAACCGGTTCGCTACACATGTTTAAATGAGGCCAATATGAGACTAGCTTTGCCCGCATATGGGCCCCATATTTAATTATTCGGTGAATCGGCATAAGGCCCCCCAAACCAATGCTATGCATGCGAGATGAATGACAATTCAATATGCAATCAAGTTGTTATTATGCATTTATAAAATAGGTATCGAGGGAAAAGGTCACACATTTAGGGTTCGACGATCTTGTTAGGGTTCCGAGGTTCGGGGTCGGGGTCCAGGGTTCGACGGGTCTGGGGTTCGGGGTTCGACGGATGCGTTCTCGGCTCCGGGGTTAGGGTCTTGGCGCATCCGGGGTCTCGGTGTCCGGGGTGAAGCACTCGGCGTCCTCGAGGGAGTCCTTGTCGCCCATGTGTCCTTCGGGTTCTATGTCGATGATCTTGTCGTCGAGAAGAACTTGCCGGGTCCCTCGGGGTTGATCTTGCCGTTGCGAGGGTCTTGGCGGGTCCGCGCTTCGGATTCCGTGAGGGAGATCATGGCGTCGGTGAGGTCGATCCTGTCGGTTCCGCGGTGTTAGTTGTCGGTGCCGGACTTGGCGTCCGGGGGTGCAGTGCTTGGCGTTCTGTGACGGTGGCCTTGACGGTATCGGGTTCGGACTCCGGATCCGGGCACGGTCTTAGCGCTCCGCGTAGCAGATCTTGTCGTCCGTGCGTCGGGTCGGCCTGATTGGTGAGCGCCCGCTCGAAGAACTTGTCAAGATACGGTCGAACCTGGTGGTCATAGGTCTTCGGATCCGCTGAAAGATTGTGATGGTTGAAGTGTTCACAGGGACACACATACAAACACACATGTCTCACGCGAGAGGGTGTAAAACTTCATGGTACTGAAACAGAGCTTGGCAGGTTGGGGCTCGCGGCCTGAAGAGGACGACGAGCAGAGGCCGAGCGTCGCGAGACGCAGTGGTCGCACGTGGTCTCGGCTCGGGCGAGCGAGCTGCTGCCGAGGAAGAGTCAGCGCGACTCGCCGGGCACCGATGCGTCGGCAGCGGGCGACGACGGGCGGTGGCGGTCATGAACGAGCCGCAGCGGAGAGGTGGCGCAGCGGCGGAGGGTTGGCGACGCGGCAGCCGGAGGGTTGCGGGCGAGGCGCATCGCCGTGGCGCGACGGCAAGCGGCGAACAGCACGGGTGAGCGGGTCGCGCATGAGGAGCTCGGTCGGGCAGAGGTCTGAGCGGAGCTCGGTGAGGCCTTGGAGGCGGGCCGGGCGGCGGCGGGAGCCCGGCAGCGTGCTGAGCGCCCAGGCGGCGAATCTTGAGGCCCGGCGACGAGCGGCAAGCGGGCAGGCCCGACGCGTGGCGGTGGCTTGGGCGACGGTGGGCGCTCGGCGACGAGGTTGGCGGGGACTGGCGCGAGGCGGGGAGAAGTGTGGCGGGCGGGAGCGGCGAGGAGGGACTGGGGAGGAAGAAGAGGCAGCGGCACTGTGTGGCGGCCTTGGCGCAGGCGTGGCGGCGTGTCTGGTCGGGAGGGGCCATGTGAGGTGGAGCGGTGGCGTCTGGTGTGAGAGGAGCAGGGGAGATGGAGCCAAAGGCGTGGGAGGATGAGGGGAGAGGCAGGGGAGAGGTGGGCTGGGGACGGGTCCACGTGGGTGCCCAGTGGCAGTGGGTGTGGGGGTGGGCGTGTGTGTGTGGGGTGGTTCTAGCATGGTGGGGGTTGGGGCTGATGTGGCGGGTTTGGTTGGGTGGAAGGAGGATAGGGTGAGGTGGCGCAAGGGGACTGGTTGGGGTGAGGTGGAGGCTGGGTTGGGTAGATTAGGTTGGGTGAGACTAGGATTTAGGGGGGCTGTTTGGACCGTTTATTATTTCCTGGGGTGGTCGATCGGGTCAATCGGCCCGTTCGACTACCCCTATTAAAATAATTTAAATTTTTATTTATTCTAATTGGACCGTTGGCAACCCGATAGCAACAAACAAATTAACTCCGGAGACCCGGGTTTTTGCGTTTGAATAAAGATGGGGCGTTTGGAAATTCAAAACAGGTTTTCGAAATTAGTTTTTGACAAACAATACATGATGATGACGATGCAATGCTCAAATTCAACGCGATTTTCTAGTAGTGGTTTTGCGGGATGCCACACGGTCACACGTTCGGTACTCGACGAAGACCTTCCTCTCCCTTGTTCCAGCAGGCAGCGGAGGTTGTAGCACTCTCCTCGTGATTCCGGCAGCACAACGGCGTGGTACCGGAAGTAGAGGGGAGATCTCGCAGGGCTTCGCCTTAAGCCGGAGCGAGTATGGTGGACTATGAGAGAGATCCTCGGCGATCTAGGGTTTAGACACACCAAGGAGGGGGCAAGGTCGGCGGCTAGGGTTTGCCCTAGGCGGCGGCGGCGAGATGCCCTAGGTATCGGCTATGGTGGGCGGCGGCTAGGGTTAGGGTTTAGAGGGGCAACTTGTGTGTTAGGAGGGGCAGCCCTGCCCCTCCTTATATAGGTGGGAGGCGGCGGCCAAGGGGAAGGGAGTCCCTCCCCAACTCGGATCGCAAGTGGGCCGGCGGTGGAGGGGAGGAACTCCTCCCCAAGTAGGTTTCCTACTTACCCTCCACCTTCCAAAATAGCCGTTTGACTTTTCAAATTGGCGTTTGACTTTTCAAACTAGGATTTGATTAAACCCTTTATTTTGTCCAGCGATGACACCTAGTACATGATGAAATCATTCCAACTTGATATGACACATTCATGTACCCTTCCCCTCCGGAGTGCCGGACATTCCGGAACCTTCTAGAACATTCCCGATGAAAACACCGGAACCATTCTCCAACCCCGAAACAGGACTTTCCTTATATGAATCTTATTCTCCGGACCATTCCGGATCTCCTTGTGATATCCCGGATCCCATCCGAGACTCCGAACAACATTCGGTCTCTTACTCATCATTCCATAACTACTCAAACAACGTCGAATCCTTAAGTGTGTCTCCCTACGGTTCGTGAATTATGCGGACATGATCGAGACACTTCTCCGAACAATAACCAATAGAGGAATCTGGAAATTCATATGGCTCCCACATATTTCTACGATTACTTTGCGATCGAATGAACCACTTACATACGATACCAATTTCCCTTTGTCTCACGATAGTTTACTTATCCGAGGTTATGATCGTCGGTATCTCTGCATACCTAGTTCAACCTCGTTACTGATAAGTACTCTTTTCTCGTTCCCATGATATGTGATCCCTTGTGAGCCAGTCACATGCTTGCAAGCTAATTGGATGACATTCCACCGAGAGGGCCCAGAGTATATCTATCCGTCATATGGATGGACAAATCCCACTCTTGATCCATGTGTCTCAACCAATACTTTCTGAACACTCAATGCCACCTTTATAGCCACCCAGTTACGGTGTGGTGTTTGATGTCATCAAAGCATCCTTTCGGTGAAGGTGATATGCATGATCTCATGGTCGAAGGAATTAGGTTACTATGTATCAGAAAGCATATAGCAATTGAACTATTAAAATGACTTGATCTTTATGCTACGCTTATCTATAGGAGTATGTCCACCATATCATTCTCCTAACGATATGATCTTGTTGTTAATAACATCTCAATGTTCATGATAGGGAAACCACAATCATTTATTAACCAACAAGCTAGTATTATAAAGAGGCTTTACTAGGGACTCTATTTTAGTTTACAAATCACACAGGTATTAATGTTTCCTTGTTAATACTATTATAGCATGAATGTAAACATTTATTATAAACACAAAGATATAATAATAACTACATTTATTATTGCCTCTAGGGCATATCTCCAACAGTCTCCCACTTGCACTAGAGTCATCTAATCTAGATTACATGGTAATATACCGAACACCCATGGCAGTTTGGTGTTGGTCATGTTTTGCCCTCGGGAGAGGTTTAGTCAATGGATCTGCCACATTCAGATCTGTGTGTACTTTGCAAATCTTTATGTCCCCATCTTGGACATGTTCTCGAATAGCATGAAAACGTAGCTTGATATGCTTCAGCTTCTTGTGTGACCTTGGTTCTTGCGCATGGGCTATGGCGCCCATGTTATCACAGTAGATAGACATTTGGTCTAGCGCACTTGGAACCACACCCAGCTCTGTAATAAACTCTTTCATCCATATCGCTTCTTGTGAAGCCTCCGAAGCAGCCATGTATTCCGATTCAGTTGAAGATCTCGCCACAACGCTTTGCTTTGCATTCCTCCAGCTAACTGTTGCACCATTCAAAGTAAATACGTATCCAAATTGTGATTTAGAATCATCCGGATCGGTGTTCCAACTAGCATCGGTGTAACCATTAACAACGAGCTGTTCATCACCTCCATAAGAAAGAACCATATCCTTAGTTCTTCTCAAGTACTTAAGGATGTTTTTGACCGATGTCCAATGATCCACTCCTGGATCACTTTGATATCTGCTAGTTAAACTAACAGCATATGCAATGTCGGGTCTAGTACATAGCATGGCATACATTAGAGATTCTATGGCCGAGGCATAGGGAGTCTTACTCATACTTTCTCTATCTTCTGCCGTTGTCGGACTTTGAGTTTTACTCAAGGTCGTATTGGGTAACATGGGCAAGAACCCTTTCTTGCTATCTTCCATTCCAAACCTCTTTAGAACTTTGTCCAAATATGTACTTTGTGACAATGATATTAGGCGTCTCGATCTATCTCTATAAATCTTTATTCCTAATATGTAAGCTGCTTCGCCAAGATCCTTCATTGAAAAACTATTATTCAAATATTCCTTGACACTATTAAGAAGGTCTACATCATTCCCAATCAACAATATTTCATCTACATATAGTATTAAGAATGCTACAGAGCTCCCACTCACTTTCTTGTAAATACAAGCTTCTCCATAAGTTTGTATAAAACCAAAACTTTTGATTACTTTATCAAAACGTTGATTCCAACTTCGGGATGCTTGCTTCAATCCATAGATGGACCGTTGAAGTTTGCATACCTTATTAGCATCTTTAGGATCGACAAAACCTTTGGGTTGCATCATATACAACTCTTCATCAATGTCTCCATTGAGGAACGTCGTTTTGACATCCATCTGCCATATCTCATAATCATAATATGCAGCGATTGCTAACATAATCCTCACAGACTTTAGCTTCGCTACGGGTGAGAAAGTCTCATCGTAGTCAACTCCTTGAATTTGTCGAAACCCTTTTGCGACAAGTCGAGATTTATAGACAGTAACATTACCATCAACATCTGTTTTCTTCTTGAAAATCCATTTGTTCTCGACAGCCTTCCGGCCATCCGGTAAGTCCACCAAAGATTAATTTTGGATCACGGATAATATCATGTGGGTCTTGTTGGAGATATGCCCAAGAGGCAATAATAAAGTGGTTATTATCATATCTTCACACTTATGATAAATGTTTACATACCATGCTATAATTGTATTGACCGGAAACATTAATACTTGTGTGATTTGTAAACTAAAATAAGAGTCCCTAGTAAAGCCTCTTGTTAAACTAGCTTGTTGGTTAATATATGATCATGGTTTCCTGATCATGAACATAGAGATGTTATTAACAACAGGATCATATCATTAGGAGAATGATGTGATGGACATACTCCTATAGATAAGCGTACCATAAAGATCAAGTCATTTCAATAGTTCAATTGCTATATGCTTTCTGATACATAGTAACCTAATTCCTTCGACCATGAGATCATGCATATCACCTTTTAGGATGGATGCTTTGATGTCATCAAACACCACACCGTAATGTGGTGGCTATAAAGGTGGCATTGAGTGTTGAGAAAGTATTGGTTGAAACACATGGATCAAGAGTGGGATTTGTCCGTCCATATGACGGATAGATATACTGGCCCTCTCGGTGAAATGTCATCCAATTAGCTTGCAAGCATGTGACTCTCACAAGGGATCACATATCAGGAACGAGAAAAGAGTACTTATCGATGAGGTTGAACTAGGTATGCGAGATACCGACGATCAAAACCTCGGATAAGTAAACTATCGTGAGACAAAGGAAATTGGTATCGTATGTAAGTGGTTCATTCGATCGCAAAGTAATCGTAGAAATATGTGGGATCCATATGAATTTCCAGATTCCTCTGGTTATTGATCGGAGAAGTGTCTCGATCATGTCCGCATAATTCACGAACCGTAGGGAGACACACTTAAGGATTGACGTTGTTTGAGTAGTTATGGAATGATGAGAAGGAGACCGAATGTTGTTGAGTCTCGGATGGGATCCGGGATATCACGAGGAGATCCGGAATAGTCGAGAATAAGATTCATATAAGGAAAGTCCTGTTTGAGTTGGGGAATGATTAGGTGTTTTCATCGGGAACATTCTAGAAGGTTCGGAATGTCCGCACTCGGGGAAGGGTACATGAATGTGTTATATCAAGTTGGTATGATTGCATCATGTACTAAGTGTCATTGCTGTACCAAATAGAGGATTTAATCAAATCCTAGTTTCAAAAGTCAAACGGCTAGTTTGAAAGTCAAACGGCTATTTTGGGAAGTGGGAAAGAGGAGAAGGAAGTTTGAAGCCGACTTGGGGGAAGAGTTCCTCCTCCCACCGCCGGCCCTCCTTGAGGACGAGTTGGGGAGGGACTCCCCTCCCCAGGCGCGCCTCCCTCCACCTATAAAAGGAGGGGCAGGGCTCCCCTCCTAGAACACAAGTTCCTATCCTCTAAATCTAAACCCTAGCCACAGCCTCCGGTTTAGAGACGTTTTGGTTTAGAGCTTCTAATTGCCCTAGCCTTCGGTTTAGAGCCTTCTAATTGGTGTGTCTAATCCCTAGACCACTAAAGCCTCTCTCATACTCCACCATACTCGCTCCGGCTTAAGGCGAAGCCCTGCGAGATCTCCCCTCTACTTCCGGTACCACGCCGTTGTGCTGCCGGAATCGCGAGGAGAGTGCTACAACCTCCGCTTCCTGCTGGAGAAAGGGAGAGGAAGGTCTTCGTCGAGTACCGAACGTGTGATCGACTGCGGGAGCGCTGCCGGAACGTGGCGCCGGAAGGATCGTCTACGCGATCTTGAGATCGGAAAGAGTACGACTACATCACCCACGAGAATCTGCTCTCGTTAACCGCTTTGGAATCTTCGAGGGTAAGTTATTCCATTGACACGTTGCTACAATCTAGTAGATAGATCTTGGCTTGTTTGTTTGTATGCGATAGAAAATTTTTGTTTTCCATGCTACGAACCCCTACAGTGGTATCAGAGTCGTGTCTATATGTAGATCTGTTGCACGAGTAGAACACAATGGTCATTGTGGGCGTTGATGCTTTTATTGTTGATTGCTTATTGTGTACTTTGCATCTTGCGGTATGTTGGGATGAAGCGGACCGGGCTAACCTTACATGACATCGTTCATGAGACTTGCTCCACGCTTGACATGCAACTTGTATTGCATAAGTGGCTTAGCGGGTGCCTATTTCTCCTAGCATAGTTAAGATCCAATTTACAACGGGTGATTAACAATACTAGTATCAATGTTGTGGTTCTTGTTCGTAAGTTAGAACGACACTTATTGAAAGCCCCAAACCACGTAAAATATGCAAAGAAAGTAGAGGCGTCTAACTTTGTTTTGCAGGGTGTGCAGTGATGTGATATGGCCATGATTGTGATTATATATGATGTATGCAATGTTCCTTATTGTAAGTTGGCAACCGGCAGGAGCCATATGGTTGTCTTTAATTTCTGTTAAGACCCGCGTGTCTATTCAAAGTAGTTGTAATAGGTTGAAGCTGGTGGACGACAACCATGGAGAAGCATCATTGACCTTGATGCAATGTCGGTGATGATGGAGATCATGTTCGTGCTAGAAGATGGAGATCGGAAGCACAAAGATGAAAGGCCATATCATATCACATATTATGAATTGCATGTGATGTTAATCCTTTATGCATCTTGTATTGCTTAGTAGACGACGGTAGCATTATAAGATGATCCCTCATGCACATGAATTTCAAGTCATAAAGTGTTCACCCTTAGTTAGCACTGTTGCTAAAGCTTGTTGTTTCGAAGCACCACGTGATGATCGGGTGTGTTAGATTCCGCAAGTGTATACAACGTGGGCAAGCCAGATTTGCTCATGCGGAAGATAAGGTTTGATCTTGACGAGCCTAGCATGTACAGACATGGTCTCGGAACACGGAATACCGAAAGGTAGAGCATGAATCATATAGTAGATATGATGAACATGTCGATTGTTCGCCATTGAAACTATATAAACTCTCGTGATGATCGGTTTTGATATGGTGGATTTGGTTCGTGTGATCAGTAAAACAATGTGAGGGATATTGTTTTGAGTGGGAGTTCACCTAGATTAATTTAATTATTAATTAGAACTCAATTTATCATAAACTAAATCAAAGTGAATTTGCATAGTTGTTATAGTGATTGGCATCCGTTTACCACCTTGCACTTAGTTATAATTGAGATGATAGAACTATAGAATTCTGGTTAGTTACTTTACGAACTGGTATCGTATTGTTTTGAAGTGTTAATCTAAAGTTTAGAAGTTCTATTGCAAACTTTCAAGAGTTAAGTTACTCCATGAAGTTTAATAATTAGTATTAAATCAAGAGTAACAATTCCAAGTGTTAGTATATAAGTATCATGTTTGTCTCCATGATTCTTGATATTCAAAGGATTCTCTTAATATCAAGGTTATCTAGGATCTGGAAGAGTTGTTTCAGAAACCATGATGTGTGGAAGATATTGTGATATCTGAAACGAAGTTTTGGTTACAACATGATAGAGTATAATATGGCAAAGTTCATATTCTCATATTTTGATGAGAATTTGGAAAAGGTGGGAGACACTAGTTTTCCTAATCTTCCAAAAGGTTTTGGAGAGCAACATTATACTCGCGTTTCACCGTTACAAGCTAAAAGTAGCTTGATCATGGATAAATCCATGATGAGGGTGAATATTTGATGTAGGTAAAATGTTTACTACACCAAGAGATTACTAAAGAAAGGAATTTGAAAGAACACCAAACATTTGATAATGGTGATCTACTTCAAAGTGCAAGTCCAAAGACATTGGTATTTAACTATACACGCTTTGGATTATGTGTCATATGTATGACTCCACTATTGATGTTGATAGATTCTTTCAAACAGAAATATTGAAAGAGAATCTCATAAATATGTGGCAGAAAAGAAAAGACTAGAATTGTTCAGATTAAGTATATAGATGATATACATGTTATGGCTATATTCTTTGCTTATTAAACAATATGGTTCTTAAGTATTTGATACTGAATTTATTGGTATGAATCGTCATACGAAACAACAAAATTCATGAACTACAATGGCCTAAGTAACTAGCAAAAGAATATGTGATGATGTTCATCGAGAACAAATAAAGGGTTATTGTGTTGCTCGTTAAACATCAAAGTTTGCCTTCAAGATTTGTTTTATCAGGTATTATGAGAACAAAAGGGTTGTTCAAATAATTTCTGTAATTCATAAAAGATGGATGATTCACAAATCTCGTTGGAGAAATCACATCCATAAAACTAGTGCTAAAAATGTCGAAAGACAAATTGATTGAAATATCACTTAGGAAGTGATATCGCCGTTTAAATTATATTGGAAAGAAAACATGAAGAAACTCCATGTGGATGGAATTTTGGAGTTTTTTTTTATTTTTGATCAAATGACGCTTGTGAAACTTTCCTAGAGATAATTAAAACTTCGTTCATAGGCCAAAAGGGAACGAATGACTAGCTTATTTGAACTTGTAGATATTGTTGTACGAAGTCCATTATGTGTAGTCAAGAGCAATGAATTTCAACTTCATTTGCTTTCTCCGAAAATTTGAGTGAATATATGAATATTTACTTAATAAGGATGAAGTATGAAACATTTGAAAAGTTCAAAGACTTTCAAGATGAAGTGCAAAATCATAGTAACAAGAATATAAATAGTTTATGATAAAGATCATAAAGGAAGATATTTGAGTTACAGAGTTTAGCATAATACCTAAGATTTAAGGAATTGTTCCGTGGATTTGCATTTCCCGAAACACCATAAGGGTATGGAGCGTTCGAGGTATGTAATTAAACCTTGTTTGACATGGTAAGATCAAAGGTATAATTCATAAAACTGCCATTATATTTTAAAGATTAAAAACTTTAGAGATTACCGTTTTTCCACTAAAAAGAGCTTCATCATAATCCGTTGAAATGACACCATATAAGGTTATGGTTTGGGATAAAACCCAAGTTGTCCTTTCTTAAACATTGGTATGCTATGCATAAGAAATATGTTTGCAACCAAAAGTCGGATGAACCTGTCTTTGTATGTTATTTCGAATAACTATTAAGTATTCCTCCGTAACATCGGGACAAAAAAGTTTGTCACTTAGAACGTCAAGTTTCTTTGAGAAGGAATTTTTCGTGAAAAGTTAAGTGGGAGGACAATAGAACTTTGACAAGGTTTAAAGAACCTTAGCTATATATGATCAAAGTTGCGCAGCGCCGAAAAGTGTTCTGGAGGCAGCAACAATGCTCGTGGCTCACGTGCCTCAAAGGTTGTGGTCACGGAGATCTAAGTTCCTATTGAAACAAGTAGGTCGGGTAAACAATCAAATGCCAAGATTTGAGAGTTAAATCATTATTTGACAATAATGATCCGACTACATGCAAAGAAGCGATGATGGGCCCTGACTCCGTCAAATGGCTTGAAGCCATAAAATCCGTGATAGTTCCATACACGAGAAATCAAGTTTTGAACTTGAAGGACCCTCGAGAAAGGTGTAAGACCTTACTGTTGTGTTTGGATCTATAAAGAAATAGACATGGATGTTTACATCTCTGAAATGGTCGACATGTTGGGAAAGAGTTCACAACAATGTTCAAGGGTTGACTATGACAAGATTTGATCTTTCATAGCGATATTTAGTCTAGACGGATTAATGTAGCAACCACGACATATAATTTTGTTATGTGTTGGATAAACAAAACAAGTTCTTCTAATAGAAGGGTTACCTAGGATGTGTGCATGACACGGTCCAAAGGGTTTTGTTAGTTCAAAGGATGCTAAATGCATATGCAAACTTCAATGGTTGAAGTAAGCATTACGGAGTTGGAATCTTCACTATGATGAAACTGTTAAAGGGTTTTAAATTCGTCGGAGATAATGAAGATGCTTGCATTTGCAAGAAATTAAGTGGGAGCGCTAAGACATGTTTCTAATACATTATGTGGAAGACATATTGTTGATTGGAAATGATGTAACTTTTATTAACACAAGATAAGAATTTCATCTCGATGAAAGGCTTAGGCAAAACCCAAATATTTAGCATCAATAGACGCTAATATGGTTGTGCCGAAAGTACATAGATGTTGTATTGAATGAGTTCAATATAGAAACTACAAGAAAGGTTCTTGTCGCACAGAAAGGATTGAATGAGTTCAATATTGATGATATATTCAAGTGTATTGACACTTGGTAAGTGAGACAAAAGATCAAGTATAGCTTGATACTTGATGTATGAAATCACAAAGATTATTTATATCAATTATGTTGTGATATGTACAAATTCAGATATGTCTTATGCTCTAAATGATGTGAGCATATACCAGAATGATTCATAAGATGATCATTGGACAATAGTAAGGATATTCTTATGATCTTTTGGAAGAACTAAGAATATATTGTTTGTAGAAGTGACAAATAGATGGTTAGTTCATTGTAAAAGTACTACATTGATACTAGTTTTGTCACAAAGTACAAATTAGGTTTATCTCAATCTAAACTAAGGGTGGCACAATATAATGGAAAGTGAGTTCCTTAATGGATTTGGATGAGTTCCAAAGTTAAGACATTGTGACAGATACTACAACAAAAGGCTAAGTATATGACTGCTATTTTAGCAGCAAAAGAGGGCATTTGTGTCAAGTAGTTTGTTATCAAACTAGGTGTAGTTCACAGTGGGATAATACTATGAAGATATATTGTGCGACAATATTATCAACATGTTTTAACCCCAAAGAGCTAAAGGTCACACCGAAAGACCAAATTTATACAAAGCCATCTCATTAGAGAATGAGTGATGTGTATAGACGCAAAGACATGCAATTACACGGACACCGGAAGTGTCGATCCGGATATCGATTGACCACTAGCAATTGTGTACATACAACAGGAAAGCCATAGGTGTTGAATACACAAAGGTTTGAAACTAGATTATTGACTCTAGTGCAAGTGGGAGACTGTTGGAGATATGCCCAAGAGGCAATAATAAAGTGGTTATTATCATATCTTCACACTTATGATAAATGTTTACATACCATGCTATAATTGTATTAACCGGAAACATTAATACTTGTGTGATTTGTAAACTAAAATAAGAGTCCCTAGTAAAGCCTCTTGTTAAACTAGCTTGTTGGTTAATATATGATCATGGTTTCCTGATCATGAACATAGAGATGTTATTAACAACAGGATCATATCATTAGGAGAATGATGTGATGGACATACTCCTATAGATAAGCGTAGCATAAATATCAAGTCATCTCAATAGTTCAATTGCTATATGCTTTCTGATACATAGTAACCTAATTCCTTCGACCATGAGATCATGCATATCACCTTTTCCGGATGGATGCTTTGATGTCATCAAACACCACACCGTAATAGGGTGGCTATAAAGGTGGCATTGAGTGTTCAGAAAGTATTGGTTGAAACACATGGATCAAGAGTGGGATTTGTCCATCCATATGACGGATAGATATACTCTGGGCCCTCTCGGTGAAATGTCATCCAATTAGCTTGCAAGCATGTGACTGTCTCACAAGGGATCGCATATCACGGGAACGAGAAAAGAGTACTTATCAGTAACGAGGTTGAACTAGGTATGCAGAGATACCGACGATCAAAACCTCGGATAAGTAAACTATCGTGAGACAAAGGGAAATTGGTATCGTATGTAAGTGGTTCATTCGATCGCAAAGTAATCGTAGAAATATGTGGGAGCCATATGAATTTCCAGATTCCTCTGTTGGTTATTGATCGGAAAAGTGTCTCGATCATGTCCGCATAATTCACGAACCGTAGGGAGACACACTTAAGGATTCGACGTTGTTTGAGTAGTTATGGAATGATGAGAAGGAGACCGAATGTTGTTCGGAGTCTCGGATGGGATCCGGGATATCACGAGGAGATCCGGAATAGTCCGTAGAATAAGATTCATATAAGGAAAGTCCCGTTTCGGAGTTGGGGAATGATTCCGGTGTTTTCATCGGGAACATTCTAGAAGGTTCCGGAATGTCCGGCACTCCGGGGGGAAGGGGTACATGAATGTGTTATATCAAGTTGGTATGATTGCATCATGTACTAAGTGTCATTTCTGTACCAAATAGAGGATTTAATCAAATCCTAGTTTGAAAAGTCAAACGGCTAGTTTGAAAGTCAAACGGCTATTTTGGGAAGTGGGAAAGAGGAGAAGGAAGTTTGAAGCCGACTTGGGGGAGGAGTTCCTCCTCCCACCGCCGGCCCTCCTTGAGGCCGAGTTGGGGAGGGACTCCCCTCCCCAGGCGCGCCTCCCTCCACCTATAAAAGGAGGGGCAGGGCTCCCCTCCTAGAACACAAGTTCCTATCCTCTAAATCTAAACCCTAGCCACAACCTCCGGTTTAGAGCCGTTTTGGTTTAGAGCTTCTAATTGCCCTAGCCTTCGGTTTAGAGCCTTCTAATTGGTGTGTCTAATCCCTAGACCACTAAAGCCTCTCTCATACTCCACCATACTCGCTCCGGCTTAAGGCGAAGCCCTGCGAGATCTCCCTCTACTTAGGTACCACGCAGTTGTCTTTGCGGAATCGCGAGAGTGCTACAACCTCCATTTCTTTGGAACAAGGGAGAGGAAGGTCTTCGTCGAGTACCGAACGTGTGACCGACTGCGGGAGCGCTGCCGGAACATGGCGCCGGAAGGATCGTCTACGAGATCTTGAGATCGGAAAGAGTACGACTACATCACCCACGAGAATCTGCTCTCGTTAACCGCTTTGGAATCTTCGAGGGTAAGTTATTCCATTGACTCGTTGCTACAATCTAGTAGATAGATCTTGGCTTGTTTGTTTGTATGCTATATAAAAATTTTGTTTTCCATGCTACGAACCCCTACAGGTCTGAATTCTCAAACCTTTTCCGAATCTCCGATTCTAAACCATACAAGATAGCACACTGAACTGTGGAGTACTGAGTCTTCTGAGCGAGGTAAACATTCTTTACTTCATCGGTAACAGTAGCTGCAGGTGGGTCACCCAGCGGTGCATCCAACACATAGGTCAAATTACCAGCTGTGAGGACAATCCTCAAATTGCGGAACCAATCTGCGAAGTTGCTTCCATTGTTTTTCAACTTTTCTTTCTCTAGAAACGCATTAAATTTGATGGTAGGGGCCGCCATTGATCTACAACATATTTGCAATAGTTTAGACTAAGTTTATGATAAATTGAGTTCTAATTAATAGTTAAATTAATCTAGGTGAACTCTCACTCAAAACAATATCCCTCACATTGTTTTAGTGATCACACGAACCAAATCCACTACATCAACACCGATCATCATGAGATTTGATGTAGCTTCAAAGGCGAACAATCAACATGTTCATCATATCTACTATATGATTCATGCTTTACCTTTCGGTGATCCGTGTTCTGAGACCATGTATGTACATGCTAGGCTCGTCAAGATCAAACCTTAGCTTCCGCATGAGCAAATCTGGCTTGCTCACGTTGTATACACTTGCAGAATCTAACACACCTGATCATCACGTGGTGCTTCGAAACAACAAGCTTTAGCAACGGTGCTTACTAAGGATGAACACTTTAGAACTTGAAATTCATGTGCATGAGGGATCATCTTATAATGCTACCGTCGTTAACTAAGCAATACAAGATGCATAAAAGGATTAACATCACATGCAATTCATAATATGTGATATGATATGGCCTTTCTTCTTTGTGCTTCCGATCTCCATCTTCAAGCACGAACATGATCTCCATCATCACCGGCATTGCATCAAGGTCAATGACGCTGCTCCATGGTTGTCGTCCACCGACTTCAACTATTACAACTACTTTGAATAGACACGCGGGTCTTAACAGAATTTAAAGATAACCATATGGCTCCTGCCGGTTGCCAACTTACAATAAGGAACATTGCATACATCAAATATAATCACAATCATGACCATATCACATCACAACACACCCCTACAAAACAAAGTTAGACGCCTCTACTTTCTTTGCATGTTTTACGTGGTTTGGGGCTTTCAATAAGTGTCGTTCTAACTTACGAACAAGAACCACAACATTGATACTAGCATTGTCAATCACCCGTTGTAAATTGAATCTTAACTATGTTGGGAGAAACAGGCACCCGCAAATCCACTTATGCAATACAAGTTGTATGTCAAGCGTGGAGCAAGTCTCATGAACGATGTCATGTAAGGTTAGCCCGGGCCGCTTCATCCCACCATCCCGCAAGATGCAAAGTACACAAGAAGTGAAAGTACCGACTTGATACGACTAGAGGGGGGGTGAATAGGCGTCTACCAATTTTAATTTGTTTCACACTTTTAGGCTCAACGAGAAAGGAAGTTATCTAGAGATGCAACTAAGTGAGCAACCTAAATGCAAGAAAGCGAACACAAACCACAAAGACAGTAAATAGCGAGGAGTAAAGGAAGGGAACAAAGTAACCGGCGAGGGGACACAGAGATGTAATTCCCGTAGTTCACTCCCAAGGAGCTACGTCTATGTTGGAGAGGTGTCGGGGCCACACAAGGTCACCCGAGCGCCACAAAGGCCTCACCTTCTTCTCCGGTGAGCTCCCCCACAAAGGAGGCCTCACAATCCACTAACCGGTGACCTTGAAGGCCAACAAAACCTTTACACCAAGGTTGAGGGGGAGGCTCCACAACTCAATTGGAGGCCCTCAACGACACCTCGAAGCTTTACAACACATGCCTCAGCTCCGGGGATGCCCTACACCGTCTAGGGTTCCAAGAAACCCAAGAGTAACAAGATCCACAAAGGATGGGTGGGGGAAATCAATTCTTCTTTGGTGGAAGTGTAGATCTAGGTTCCTCCCTCACCTCTCAAAAGATCAGGTCATTTGAGTGGCTAGAGACAGAGATCTAGTGAGGTGAAGCTCAAGCATTAATGGAGGAGAGAGAAAAATTCGAGAGAGGGTGGAAGGAAGAAGAGGGGTGCCTTAAATAGGCCCCCTCGCCGAACCGTTCTGACCCCATGACCTCACCGGAAGTTCGGTGAGAGGCGAGTTCACTTTGAGCCTGGCTCCAACGGTCATCGACCGTTGACGCCCCTCGAAGCGCAACGGAAGTTCGGTCAGCAGACCGGAAGTTCCGGTGAACTTCGAGCAAGTTCGATCAAGTTCAAATAGCACTTCAAAGCGAAACTTTCGAGCCTTCACCGAACTCGGAGGGCGGAACTTTTGGTCATGCGAAGTCGACCGGAAGTTCCGGCCTTGGCGGAAGTTCTCAAGAACTTTGCCAGAAAAGTTCCGAGCAAGTTCGGTCAAGTTCGGCCAAGTTCGACAAATAGCACACTTCAACACAGGTTCTTGAACCGCCACCGGAACTTGGGCGGAACTAGCGTCGGAACAAACTGTAGAACAACCCGCAGAAAAAGGTTTGAGCGGAACTTCCGGTCTATGACCGGAAGTTCCGGTGAGACACAAAAGGCCCCAACAGAACAGGAAAATGCTCTCTCTCACGGAATAATGAGATGGCTGTGGCGGTGCATATAGGTTTGTGCAAAAACAAGTGATTTCCCACAGCCCTCCAACATGGACCCCCTCTTAATAGTACGGTGACCTAAAAACATCAACCAGAAAGAAACTAGGAGAAGACTAAAAAGGCCACCGTCTTCAAAAGATCACAAGAGAGCATCCATCATAATAGAATGAGACAACAACGAAGTTTCCCCTGAAACTCAAGAGCACATTTAAAAACAAGGTTGGGATTGTCATTTAACACCAAAAAAACATCATGGGAAGATATAGTCCTTTCAATCTCCCCCTTTTTGGCGTTAGATGACAATCCTGATTTACAGAAACAAAGCAATCTTTGCAATGGACGGGGCAGGCTCCCCCTGTATGTGTGCAAGGTAGAAGAAGACCCCTAAGGACTGAACTAGCACACATACACGGAGGCTCCCCCTAACAATTGTAAAGATAGCACAAGTACAAAAAGGGATAGAGATCATACCAGAACCAACTAAAAGTGGTGGAGACAAACGGAGTAATAATAATAACAAGAGCAATGAGGCTCCACCACCATAGCAACAGCCCAAGAGATGACAATAAGATACCACACTCACGACAAAGTATAAGACACCACAAAGATATCACATAGAGATACCACATAGTCTCAAACATAACATACCACATGGTCCACAAGCACACATAAGTTCACGGACATAAAACCACAAGTACACAAATAAACTAGAGAGTTCGCGAGTAAGAAAAGATCAAAGGCAAACAAAGCTCATGACTCAACCCATGCAAATCCCGTAGACAACCTAATAGACATCTTTCTCCCCCTTTGGCATCGAGACACCAAAAAGGAAGAAGAGATCAAACTACTCGTCCCATCCATGAGAAGGGGAAGGAGGAGAAGACTCATGCGGACCAGTGACCTCCTCCTCAAACTCATCTTCAGACCAGTTGCAGTTGGTGCGAACCCAATCCTCCTTGGGAGCAGTGACAGAACTAGAGACCGGTGAGCAAGGAATATTGAGGGCTGTCATGATGGCCTTCTGGCGCTGAACGTTGTGACGCTGATCAACATAAGCCTGATACTCGCGGTCCTGCAGAAAGCAGAAAGTCTTCTTCACTTTCCCAAGAAGCTTCTTTGCCCAAGATGGCTGCCTCTAAAGAGAAGGACCACCAGCACTAGAGCCACCCGGAGCAGAGGAGGGACCACTAGCAACACCTTGAGTCTTCTTGAGAGCAGCTTCCTTTTCTTCCTGAGTACGAGGCTTCTGGTGCTTGCTCACACGGAGCCTTTTCTCTTCATGAATGGTGATGTTGTCTTGAGGGAAGGGGGTGCCAGTCTTCTCGAGCCACTTGTGATTGATGAGAGTTTGAATGTAGGGAGCATAGATGCAGGAGCGCTTTTCGATGAGATCCCCACATCTCGAGTAGATGAAGTGCATAACATCCATTGACTGTCGGTGTCCAGCGAAGATGGGTCGATGCATGAGGTCAACGATATCCATGAAACTGATCAAAGTTGCCAGCTTTGGGAGAGATGGTGTTCAAGTACACCCTGCGCATAATGTCATAAGCTGGCAGAAGATGATTCACAAACCCAACACTTCCCCATCCTTCAATGTAGAGAGGCTCCAGAACCTCAGGATCAGCAGCAGTCGGACCATGAACACGCCAACCATTTGCCCCGCGTCCAGGCTGAATGGGATAGCCTGGCTCAAGCTCAGCCCAAGTAGCGGTAAGATACACATCCTGGTCATCCACTTCATCTCACCTTGATGAGGCGCATGTGAAGAAACAGGTGGAGTAGAACTGAGCAATAACATTACATCAAAGTTCGACGGTGCTCCATGAGGGAATCATTCCAAACTTCTTGGATATCAAGAGCCTCCCCAAAGTAGACTTGCTTCTCTTCCATGTGAGGCACATTGATGTACTTCTGAGGAGCAACCACGAACTTCTTCTTTGATGCATAGATTTCTTCATAAATCTGTTCCTGACGGCAGGTGTGAAAATGCGGGTCCAAGCAAAGACGATCACGAGGCACGAGGTAGGGATCTGTAGCCCTGAATGCAGCGTAAGCCTTCTGAGTCCACTTGGAGATCTTGGCTTTGGTCATGTCCGCCCTCAGCGGTGGCCTTCGAGAAAGAGCAGGCCTCTTCCTCAAGAAGCAGAAGACGGCGAATGACAGCAGCCTTTTGGCGAGAAGTCTGAGCGGTTGGACACACAACTTCATCATCTTCCTCATCAATCTCAGGAGGAATGTCAACGGATGGTCGGCGGGCACGCTTGCCTTGGCGAGTCTCTCCTTCCCCTGAGAAGAAAGAACAAGAATAGGGAGGGAAGTTGGGATAAGTGCACAAGTTCGGAAGAGGAAACAAAAAGAGTTAGATTGGAAAAATACAAACAGGAATTTTTTTTGCAGTGAAGCCGGAACTTTCGCTGAAACGTTGGAACTTTCGGTGAAAAGTGGTCCACTGGAAGTTCCGGTCGCAGCTCACCGGAAGTTCCGGTGAGCCACGAACTGACAGTTTCAATAAGAGTTCTAGATCTAAAGACCAGCAATGCACAAATTTTTCCAAGGATGTATTGGACCAATCTACTCTAGCATGATACCCTAGGCCTACCAAGATCTCCCAACAAGTTCTAGCCTCATAACTAGCCTAGACAAGGTGTGCCCTAACTCAAGCCATGGTGAGAGCAAGATCTCCATTAATGGAGGGAGTTAGGAGCAAATACCGGAGTCCATGGCGGGAGATCGAGGTGGGGAAGGATCCCACGGAGCAGATCTGGAGAGGAGCGGTTGGAGAAGAGGGGGCCGGAGCACCCTCTTGGAGGAGTCCTGGCCGCCGGCGCTCCTGATAGAAGATGGGTCTTGGGGGAAAAAAGGAAGAAGATCCCGTTTTCCCCCAGGGCCCACCTTATATAGGACAGGGAGCACCACCGGAAGTTCCGGTCAGGGACTTTCGGGTCAGTCTGACCGGAAGTTCCGCTGACGCCAGGAAGAGCACCTCAGGATAGGATAACAAGGAAGAACTTGTGCAGGGAATAGAGAGGGCTTGAGGTAAGGAAAGGCTTAGGATAGATAGCTCAAACTGTGAAAAACCAAGAAACACCAAAACAAGAGAACACAAATGAAAACGAAATAAAAACGAACCAAATAAAAACGAGTCGGTGGCCGAAGCCACCTTATATAAGAGTAAATGGCTTGACACCGCGAAGATATATCTTGGGTTCATTACCAACACTCATCATGAAACTCAAATGGTCTCCTTTAGAGACGATAGAGTATGAGAACTTTAATGTGCGCATAATAGGGATAGTGTTTGTTCATAAGAGGAACTACACTCCCCCTAAATCCATGCCTACATCCAAACAAGATACACATTGAGACACGGGTAGGTGTGCAAGGGCTCAAGCAACATTGCTCGAATCAATGATATTTAGCTCATGCCTTAACTCTCGGAACCTTGCTTCATCAAGAGGCTTCGTTGAAAGATCTGCAAGATTTGCCTTGGTGGGAACATACTCCAAAGAAATGTCTCCTCTAGCAACATGGTCCCGAATGAAATGATGACGAATCTCAATGTGCTTGGTCCGATTGTGTTGCACGGGATTGTGTGCAATAGCAATTGCACTCTCATTGTCGCAAAGAAGAGGCACCTTGTCAAAAGATAGTCCAAGATCCTTCAAGGTTTGCTTCATCCATAGCAATTGAGCACAGACTTGCGAGAGATATACTCGGCCAAGATAGACATAGACACACAGTTTTGCTTCTTCGAGGACCAACAAACCAAAGATCTTCCGAGAAACTGACAAGCCCCGGAGGTTGACTTTCTTCCCACTTTGTCACCAGCCCAGTCCGAGTCCGTGTAACCAATGAGATCAAAGCTGTCTCCCTTGGGGTACCATAACCCAAAGTTTGGGGTATGAACTAAATATCGAAAGATCCTCTTGACAGCCACCATGTGACTTTCCTTTGGTGCGGCTTGAAATCTTGCACACATACCCACACTCAACATAATATCCGGTCGGGATGCACAAAGATAGAGCAAAGAACCAATCATCGATTGATAGAGTTTTTGATCCACCTCCTTACCCTTGGGATCGAGATCAAGATTAACCTTAGTTGGCATGGGAGTCTTGGCACCTTTGACTTGATCAAGCATGAACTTCTTGAGCATGTCTTGGATGTACTTGGCTTGGTTGATGGAAGTCCCTTTCCTCAATTGTTTGACTTCAAATCCAAGGAAAAACTTCAACTCCCCCATCATGGACATCTCGAAGCGGTCGGTCATGAGCTTGGCAAAATCCTCATTAAAAGTTTTTTTAATAGACCCAAAGATAATGTCATCAACATAGATTTGGCATACGAACAAGTGGCCTCCAACTTTCTTAGTAAAAAGAGTGGGATCAATGAGGCCCACTTCGAAGCCACTTGCCTAACAAGAGCTCCCTAAGGCAACCATACCACGCACGTGGGGCTTGCTTGAGGCCATAGAGTGCCTTATTGAGCTTGTAGACATGGTTCGGAAAAAGTGGATCCTCAAAGCCCGGAGGTTGCTTGACGTATACCAACTCTTTCAAAGGACCATTAAGAAAAGCACTCTTAACATCCATTTGATACAATTTAAAGTTATGATGGGTAGCAAAGGCAAGAAGCATACGAATGGATTCAAGGCGAGCAACGGGGGCATAAGTCTCACCGTAGTCGATGCCCTCAACTTGTGAGTATCCTTGGGCAACTAACCTTGCCTTGTTGCGTATGACAATTCCATTCGCATCGCACTTGTTCTTGAAGACCCACTTGGTTCCAATGATGTTTTGACAGTCTTTAGGCCGCTCAAACAATGTCCAAACATTGTTTCTCTTGAAGTTGTGAAGTTCCTCATTCATAGCATCAAGCCAATCATCATCTTCAAGAGCTTCGAAGACTTTCTGTGGTTCCACAAGAGAGATAAACGCATGGTGAGAGCAAAAGGAAGCTAGTTGCCTCCTAGTAGTGGAACCTTTATTGAAATCTCCATAGACATTATCAAGGATATGGCCATCTCGAACAATCTTGGCGAGACGATAGGCTTGACGACGGGCTTGTTCTTCAATTCAAGGTTCTTGAGCTACCACTTGGTCATTCCCACCATTTGAGCCACCCCTTGACTATAAGCACGAACACGAGGGTCATCTTCATCAATTTCCACTTCGGGGGAGTCATCACTTGGAGAGGATCCTTGAGGATCATTGACTTGATCTTGTTCTCGACGAGCTTGACCTTGAGGAGGAGCCCCATCTTGGGGAGGTGGATGAGGTTGATGAAGAGCCTGTCCGTGAGAAGTGTCTTGAGGAGGAGCCCCATCGTGAGGAGGTTGATGTTGTTGATGAAGAGCTTGTTCTTTAGAGCTTGGAGAGTCATGAGCATGGGAAGCTTCGGAAGAGCTTGAGGGAGCTTGTGCCAAGAAAGTAGGTCCTTGAGGTGCAAGATGATCTTGTGAGAGTGAGGGCTCCACTTGAGTAGAGCTTGGTCCTTCTCCTTCGTCCATAAGGGGATCCTCAATGGGGAGGTGGAAACCCACACCCATTCTTCCTATGGCCTTGGGAGGAATTTCATCACTTGGATCACAAACACCATCTTGCCTAACAAGAGACTCATGATTTTCATCAAACTTCACGTTGCTCGTCTCTTCAACTCTTCCATTGGCTTTGTTGTAGACTCTATAAGCATGGGACTGATTTGAGTAACCAACGAAAATTCCTTCTTGAGCCTTGGATTCAAACTTTGACAACCGAACTCCTTTCTTGAGTATGTAGCACTTGCACCCAAACACCCGAAAGTAGCTAACATTAGGATTTTTCCAGGTGATAAGTTCATAGGGGGTCTTGTTCTTGTTCTTGCGGAGATAAAGCCGGTTGGTTGCATGGCAAGAAGTGGAGATGGCCTCGGCCCAAAAGTTGTATGGAGACTTGAACTCTACTAGCATAGACCGAGCCGCATCCATCAAAGTGCGATTCTTCCTTTCAGCAACTCCGTTTTGTTGAGGGGTGTAGGGAGTGGAGTATTGATGCTTTATTCCTTCATCACTGAGAAACTCATCCAAGGTATAGTTTTTGAACTCGGTGCCATTGTCACTTCGAATTGAGAGAATAGTTGCATTGTGCTTCTGTTGAACCTCATTTGCAAAGTCAATGACGGTTTGTTGAGTCTCACTTTTGTACTTGAAAAAGAACACCCAAGTGTATCTTGAGAAATCATCCACAATAACCAAGCAATACTTCTTGCCTCCAAGGCTATCATGAGAGGGAGGACCAAAGAGATCCATATGTAAGAGCTCCAAACATCTCTCGGTAGTGATTTGATTGAGCGCTTTGTGAGGAGTTTCATGCATCTTCCCTTCAATACAAGCCCTGCAAACACGATCTTTGGCAAAAGAAACATCGTTAATACCAAGGATGTGGACCTCGGAGTGAAGTCTTTGCAAAGTTCTCATGTTAACATGGGCTAGGCGGTGATGCCACAACCAGCCCTTGTCGGCTTTAGCATAGAGACATAGAGCATGAGGAGTAGTGGTCCCTGAAAAGTCCACCACGTACAAGTCATGTTCTACATATCCTACAAAAGTCACCTTGAGAGACTTGCTCCACATGAGGACCACGGAATGAGAATTAAAGAAAGAAGAAAGACCCATAAGAGCAAGAGCACGAACTGAGAGTAAGTTGTAACCAAGAGTTTTGACAAGCATGACGTCAACCAAGGATACATCCGGGGTTACCACCACTTTTCCAAAACCCAAAACCTGAGAGCTTGTTTTGTCACCGTAGGAGACCATGGTGTTGGCAATATTGGGTCTCAACTCGGTCATGATAGACTTGCTTCCGGTCATATGACTTGTGGCACCACTATCGAGCACCCATTTTGAACCGCCGGAAGCATAGTCCTACAAGAAAATCAAGCCTTGGTTTTAGGTACCCATTTTGCAATGGGTCCCCTTTTGTTAGTGACAAGAACCTTTGGCACCCAAATGGCCCAATGATAATCATGCGTGTAAGATGTCCCCACATATCTAGCATATACATGACCATCATAAGATTTGCAAAGAATATAAGAGGGATTGTTCTTTCCGGCAAAGTTGTCACTTTGCAAGAGGGTTAGGCCATTTGGTACTCCTTGGGCCATGCCATTGTTCTTTTTCTTCTTCTTGTTCTTCTTCTTCTTCTTCTTCTTAGTCTTGGCAAGTTGATCCTTCAAAACTTTGACCTCCTCTATGATATGCTCATGCTTGCAACAAGGGTTAGGAGAGCTAGACAAGTCTATAATTTGCACAGCGGAAGACTTAGAAAGATCACAAGTTAATTTAGTTTGAAGCTGTTCATGAGCCTCAAAAAGACTTGAGAATTTACTCTCCAAGGCTTTGTGTTCCTCTTTGAGTTTCTCAAGATCCTTTTGAGTCCTATCATGACCACCCACAAACTCAGCATTTTCTTTCTTGAGAACCTTAATCAAAGCAAGAGCATGGTCACGTTCTTTAATTGTAGAGGTCAAAGTGTTGTTATGATCATCTACAAGCTTAGACACATTTTCTTCAAGATTAATTCTCATATTTTGTTCATCCTCAAGACTTTGAGTGAGAGAGGCAATTTCATCGGCGGCATCTCTTTAATTTTTACTTAGCAAGTCAAGAAGTTCTTCCTTTTCATCTAAGGCATCTCTAGCATTTTCAAGTTGTGCAAGTAAGGACTCAAAGCAGTTTTTAGTTTCTTCATCTAAGGTAGCAACAAATTCACACATGTCAATCATCTCTTTCTTCACCTCTAGACCAACAAGATCAAGAGAGGAAGGCTCACTAGAGATGGGTTGAGGAGTGGGTTTTGGTGATACCTCGGTGGCCTTGACCATGAAGCACTTTTGGTTGGAGGAGATGACATTTTCATTTGGTGAGTCGAAGAGGGATAAATGTGGGGTTGAGGTAGTGGCAATAGCAGCAACCCCCACAATCTCTCCACCATGAACTTCATCATCATCATCTTCATCCGTGCCCGAAAGATATTCTTCATGGACCACAATTGCTCGTTCCTTGTTCGTGGCGTTCTTGACGGTGTAGTTCTTGTTTATAGGATGAGGGGATCTTGACTTGACCTTGCGAATGAGACGACCACCATTGTCTTCACGGTTCTCAAAGGGACACTTGGCCACAAAGTGACTCTTGTCGTTGCAATTGTAGCATGACCTTGCTTTGGGAGACTTGTTGGGTGAGTTGAATCTTGAGTTGTCCCTTGATCTTGACTTGAAACCGGACTTGTTCCAAAAGGCCCTTGAAGCGAGAGCAAGATGTTCGTTGAAGGCACATTTGAGATCTTCTTGAGACCACTCACTTGATGTATCATCATCATCAACTTCAATAGCCTTGGCCTTCAAAGCAAGGTTCACTTTTGTTGATCCAATGGCTCTAGCTCGAGCGGACTCCGCATTCTTCTTAGCAATAGTCATGGCAATGACTTCACTCAAGACTTCCTGGGAGGTCATTAAGTGAAAGTTGGTTCTTCCCTTGATAGAGTTGAGCTTTTGTTCTTCAAATGGGAGAAGAGATTGAATGAACTTTCTCTTCATAAACTTGTCATCAACATAGTGAGCCCCAAGGTCCCTCATAGTAGAACAAAGGACCTTAAGGCGCCTATACATGTCTTCAGGGGTCTCATCATCTTGCATTGCGAAACCATCGCACTCGTTGTTGATCTCATCAAACAACTTTGGATGCTAGCATTCCCAATGAAGAGCTCGGTGAGTTGATCCCAAGCTTCCTTGGTCGTGTCAAATTGGCGAATGTGAGCAAAATCCTTTGGAGTCAAGGCCTTTTGAATCATTCCCAAAGATGTAGCATTGAGTTGCTTGTCCACCACTTCACCTCGTGTCAACTTCTTTGGGTCAAATGGAGAGAATCCATCCTCCACAATCCTCATTAACTCAATGGATGAGCTGGAAATATGTGAGCGCATTAGATATTGCCAATTGGCAAAATTAGACGTATCTAGCATAGGTGGTGCTCCTTGAGTGATAATGTGTGGCATGGGAATGGGTGGATCCAGAGTGTACTTCGGCGGTGGGGGTACCGCCGAGTAGTCCTTTCCTCCATTCTCCCCTTTTGAAGTTGGGTTCTTGGGCTCCTCGATGTTCTCACTTGGAACCTTGGTAGAGGTTTGAGCAACAAAACCAAGTCCCAAGTGAGTGGTGGCAGCCGCGGGAGTTACCTCGGGGGCGGACACCGTAACGGTGGGAGGAACCTCGTTGGATTGGGGTGTGTCAATAGCAACCATGGGGTTTGGCTTGAGAGACTGCAAGAGATTCATCATTTCCTCGAACTTGGACATCATGGATGACTCCAATTTCTTGAGGTCATCCATAGTGGCCAAGTTCTTGGCTTTTTCAGTTTCACTACCCCCTTCGTCGGCCATAGTCTCTTAGGCGGTAAAGCCCGAAATAAGAGACTGGGCTCTGATACCAATTGAAAGTACCGACTTGATACGACTAGAGGGGGGGGTGAATAGGCGTCTACCAATTTTAATTTGTTTCACACTTTTAGGCTCAACGAGAAAGGAAGTTATCTAGAGATGCAACTAAGTGAGCAACCTAAATGCAAGAAAGCGAACACAAACCACAAAGACAGTAAATAGCGAGGAGTAAAGGAAGGGAACGAAGTAACCGGCGAGGGGACACGGAGATGTAATTCCCGTAGTTCACTCCCAAGGAGCTACGTCTATGTTGGAGAGGTGTCGGGGTGTAACACCCTCAGAATCGTCCCTATGCCAGTTTTAGCGAAACTCGCCAAACCCGCATAGAAGCGATTCAAAAGGTGCCCACCAGGCACTTGCGTGCGGGTGGAAGCAAAGTAATAACATTACACAACAGTCCTCGATGGGACCCACAGAACAGATATATATAACAGCGACTCGAGAGTCAAGAATACAGATATAATATATACAAAGATCCAAATCACCTTGAAAACGATCGAGCGTCCAGCTACGGACAAGATGCAAATGGGGCTAAGAGCCCTGAAGAATAACCAATGGCGTCCATAACCCCTGAGCCAAGCGGAAGGGTAACCACGCTAACGGCGTCGATCTCAAAACCGCTTAACAAAAGAGGTGCCGACAAAGGGCAAGCAGAAAACAAAGAAGGAGCGTCAAGATCGAGGCCAAGACAGCGAGGCTAGAATTCGGCGGTCCTCGCCTACATAGGTATGGTGGACTGAACGGCAGCGGCAGCATGCACTAAACAACCTATAGAGACTCCATACAACTGGCGGTTATCAGAGGGGGGGGGTGAGAATGACCTATCCGGATCCAACCTGAAACTAACACCAACCAAACCCATCCTGGTGTTTCCCCCTCGAGACCAAACGAGGAAGTCAACCGAGGAACTCACACAGTTGGCAGTTTTACTTATTCAGTTATAGTTGCGGCACTTTACTAGTCAGGTTTAAATAATCGTCCTGATAAAATAAACAGTGGGCACTTTTAATTAACCATTCCGTTATAGTTGCAACAATTACTAATCAGATGCAGATAACATGAGATAAACCCGAAACCCATAGCTTGTTGATACTTTTATTCAGCCATTCGTTGTAGTTGCAATACTTACTAGTCGATACAATTGTCTCAAGACAACCAAACAAGCAATTGTGGGCAGTATTAATTAGCCATTCCATTATAGTGAAGCTGATTACTAGTCATTATAAGTCAAATTTATAGCGATAAACTTTAGTTATGCTTGTCTATGATCGAGATATCGTGCTCCAAGTCGTCCATATCCGCGGACACGGCTTTGAAAGTTTACCCGGCGGGGTGCACCAATAGCAACACACGCTCGATCAACCTCGGAAAAACCAAATCAAAACCCAACGAGGCTTTCACGATGAACAATCACAGATTCGAAATATTTGAGGCCACCCTTAAGTAGAATCCATAGGAGTAAGCAAGCTCCGAGGCGGCCTCAAGGTCTGGGTAATACGGCTGTGAACGACTGGGAACCCCAAACGGGGCTTGTCGACACCGCGGAATCGTGTCCCGATCCTAAACAGTACAGTGTGCAGTACCTCGCACAATCGTAAATAAAGCAGTAAAGCATGGCATAAGTACAGGATCGTAAATAAAACCTCAAACTAGGTTGTGGCCCCAAGAAATAAGAATGAATCAAGCTCTGGCTCAGGGGGGTCCCATATACCTCCCGGATGTGGATAGCGCGCAAAATCAAGGAACAGGTATCAAGTACTCGGGGTCTTACGGGACACAAGTGGGCGTTCGGAAAACCAAATTTTATCTATCACCCACCGATGCCTCTGCTTATTCAATTTTAGTTGTTAAACAGAAAGTAAAGTGACGATAAGTAAAACTAGCATCATCTCCAACATCAACATGCGGCACTACATCAAGAGCGTGGTATTTGGCGACACATCAAGACTTGAGCAAGCAACTACGACGCGCAAGTCCAACTATCTACCAAACAACAGGTAATAGGATGTGTCCAAGGCAATATAGGGCTGCAGGGAATATCACAGGTACGGAAACTAAAGCATCGCAACACAGATAGCAATAGATCAACAGGAGGGAAGTAAATACTATAAAAGTAAGATAGGTAGAAAGGGGGAGATGCTCGCCTGAAAACATTGCCGAAGGGTTTAACCGAAGATCGGGCGAAGCTCACATCAACTCAACGACCTTATCCGCGAAGAACCAAATCACTAGAAGAAACACCGGATGCAATATTTAATACAACGGCAGAAGATCGGCATGATGCATGTATGATGAATGTCATGGCAAAGGGGCGATGCAATTAGGTCAAGATTAAGCGGAACCGGGGTCCCGACAATTAATATATGGTTCAAGTTGTTTAAAAGCCCCGCAATTTAAATGTTGTTTAACAGGGTAGAAGATATCATCGGGTTCGCTACACATGTTTAAATGAGGCCAATATGAGACTAGATTTGCCCGCATATTGGTCCCATATTTCATTATTAGGTGAATCGGCATAAGGCCCCCAAACCACAGAGATGCATGCGAGATGACAATTAAATGCAACGAGTTGTTATAATATTATGGAATTAGGGTTTCGGAAAGGGTTCACACATTAGGGGTGGTCGACGATCTTGTTAGGGTTCGACGAACTTCGGGTCCGGTCGGGTCGGTCTCGTGGTCGAGGTTTGTGAGCCGAGGTTCGGATCTGGGGTTCGACGGATCGTTCTCGGCCTCGGTCGTGCTTGATATCGGGTAGGTCTTGGCGCATCCGGGGTTCTCGGTGTCCGGGCAGAACTTGGGTCGATCGTCCTCATCGCGAAGGTCTTGTCGGGTCCCACGCCATCGAGGCGGTCTTGACATCCGGGGGCGTCGGGTCATGGCGTCCTCGAGAAGCACTTGTCGTACATGTGTTTTCGGTTCCGTGCCGATGATCCTGTCGTTCGATGTCGGGTCTCAGGGCCTTGGCGGCAGTCGAGAGGAGATCTTGGCGTCGGGGTCTCCGTGATGAAGATCTTGGGGCACCATGTACCGGTACATCCTTCGCATCCCTCGGCATCGAGCCGGTCTTGTCGGTGAACCACCGTGTACGAGGGTCTTGCCATGCGACGGAAACGGTCTCGGGTTGAGGCGTCCTCGGGGCTTTGGCGAGCCACGGCGTCAGGCGTGAGCGGGTTAGTGCAACGGTTCAGCGGAGGGCGACGGCGGCTGACGGAGCCGAGGGACCGGAGCTCGCGGGCGGCGTGGGTCCCGTCGGGGAGGCGCTGAGGGCCGTGACTGCGGCATCGCAGGGCTCGGGGCGGCAGCCGGACTCGCGGGTCGACGGCAGTGAGAGATGGCGCAAGTAGGCGGTTCTTGGCGCTTGGCGCAGCGCTGGCGGTGCTTTCGGAGGAGGCGGCATGGCGGTTGCCGGGAGCGGAGAGGTCGACGGCGAGCTGCCAGCAGCGCTGGTCGGAGCGGCCGGCGACGGGCAGCGTGGAAACGGAGGCTGGAGGTGCGGCGGCGTGGCAGGGCCGTGAAGCGCTGCTGTGAAGCCGAGCGGCAGCTGGCGGCTGGGACACGCGCCGGGAGAGCGGTGTGCGGAGGAGCTTGGTTGCGAGGGAGGACGGCCAAGGCGTCTGGTGAGCGAGGCTTCATGCGCATGAGGTGGGGAGGGTCTGGCGGGCATGCTAGGGCAGTGGGGGCAGAAGGGCTGCAGTGAGGGTGGCATGTGGGCAGTGCTGGGCGAGGCGGTGGCGAGCCAGACGGAGAGGCGAGGAAGAAGGGAGAGGAGCACGGGCAGGGGGCTGGGGAGTGGTCTGAAGAAGGAGATGAACAGGGGATGGTGGGACCCGGTCGAGGGGTGTGTGGGTGGAGAGGCGGAGAGGGGGGTGGCCTGGTGGGGTGGTGTGTGCGTCTGGCGTGCGTGGGTGTGTTTGGGTGGGGGTGGGACCGGGTGAGGAGAGAGGAGGGAAGGAGGAAGTTGGGGGGCTGGACACGTGGCGAGCGGGGATAGGTAGAGGGAGAGAGGAGGATGAGGTGGCGCGCTCTGATAGGCTAGGGTGAGGTGGAGGGGTGAGAGAGGGTAGATTTTTAGGTGGGTTTAGGATTAGATGGGGCAGGGGTAGGTGGACCGATTTAGAAAACTGGGGCGGTCGTTCGGGTCGGTTGGCCCGTTCGACTGCCCCGCTAAAATAAATAAAACTTTTATTTAATTTAATTGGGCCGTTTGCAACCCGATAGCAACAAAACAAAATTATTCCGGGGACCCGGTGCTCGGTGTTTGAATAAGTTGGGGCGTTTGGAAAACAAAACGGGGTTTTCGAAAATAGTTTTGGCAAACAACATGCGATGATGACGATGCAATGCACAAATTCAACGCGATTTTCTAGTAGTGGTTTTGCGGGATGCCACAATTCGACACCACTAACAATGGATCTCGCCCTCGAGATCCGCCTCACGGTACCGGAAGGAAGGTCGGCGTTCTCCGTCTTCTCTCTTCGTGTAGATCTTCACGACACCACTAACGATGGTTCATCCTCCATCTTGAAATCAGCGACACCACCAACAAAGGTCGTTGCTCCTGATCCTCGAGAGAACACTCCGGGAACAAAAAGATCGAAGGTAGAGGTATCGCAATAAAGCCACCCCTAACTTCCGTGGACGGAGTCAATTGCTGGATCCACTGCCTCGACGTACAAGAGCGAATGATAAGAGCAGTGGTAGGGTAGCTAATCCATCCCGCACTCAAACCATTACTCTGCACGCGAATAGGCGGATTAAGCAACCAACTCTCGGAATTAGACTGAAGATCTTCATAGGCGGTATCCGGAACAAAGATATGATGCCAGCAGGAATCGTATGAAAGACACACTGATTAGGTTCCGCGATGGTTCCATTGGCATGAACAACACATGCTCAGGGTCGACTCCAACTTCACCAAAGCTCGTCCTTCTCATATGTTTTCAACGACACTGATATCCGGCAAGGAACACATATGGATAAAGAGCTCAAGAACAAGAGATTGGAGGAAGGTACAACAGACAAGTTGCAGATTGATGATCGTAGCATCTCCGTTACAGAAGGAAGAAAGCGAAGCCCTAAAGGTACGACGGAAACCCAACCACGAGAATTCCTGGACTCGAAGAGAGAGAAGAGAGCAGATTTAAAACACGTCGAGGTAAGAGGAGAATAGCATAGGGGTAAGGAGTAAAATCAGACCTAATCGGAACTATCCAACCGATTCTTCAAAAATAGTTTTGACACTCTACTTCGGCCGTTAGCTAGGTTATCCTACAGGCTGGACTTGTGGGGTATCGCAACTGCTGAGCTCTGATACCACTCTGTAACACCCTCAGAATCGTCCCTATGCCAGTTTTAGCGAAACTCGCCAAACCCGCATAGAAGCGATTCAAAAGGTGCCCACCAGGCACTTGCGTGCGGGTGGAAGCAAAGTAATAACATTACACAACAGTCCTCGATGGGACCCACAGAACAGATATATATAACAGCGACTCGAGAGTCAAGAATACAGATATAATATATACAAAGATCCAAATCACCTTGAAAACGATCGAGCGTCCAGCTACGGACAAGATGCAAATGGGGCTAAGAGCCCTGAAGAATAACCAATGGCGTCCATAACCTGCCTGGGCCAAGCGGAAGGGTAACCACCTAACGTCGATCTCAAAACCTGCTTAACAAAAGAGGTGCCGACAAAGGGCAAAGCAGAAAACAAAGAAGGAGCGTCGATCGAGGCGAAGACAGCGAGGCTAGAATTGGCGGTCCTCGCCTACATAGGTATGGTGGATGAGCAGCGGGCAAGATGCACTAAACAACCTATAGAGACTCCATACAATGGCGGCGGTTATCGGAGGGGGTGAGAATGACCTATCCGGATCCAACACAAACTAACACCAACCAAACCCATCACGGTGTTTCCCCTCGAGACCAAACGAGGAAGTCAACCGAGGAACTCACACGGTTGGCAGTTTTACTTATTCAGTTATAGTTGCGGCACTTTACTAGTCAGGTTTAAATAATCGTCCTGATAAAATAAACAGTGGGCACTTTTAATTAACCATTCCGTTATAGTTGCAACAATTACTAATCAGATGCAGATAACATGAGATAAACCCGAAACCCAGCAGTTGTTGATACTTTTATTCAGCCATTCAGTTGTAGTTGCAATACTTACTAGTCAGATACAATTGTCTCAAGCGACAACCAAACAAGCAATTGTGGGCAGTATTAATTAGCCATTCCATTATAGTGAAGCTGATTACTAGTCATTATAAGTCAAATTTATAGCAGTAAACTTTAGTTATGCTTGTCTATGATCGAGATACTGTGCTCCAAGTCGTCCATATCCGCGGACACGGCTTTCAGAAAGTTTTACCCGGCCGGGGTGCACCAATAGCAACACACGCTCGATCAACCTCGGAAAAACCAAATCAAAACCCAACGAGGCTTTCACGACTGAACAATCACAGGATTCAGAAATATTTCAGGGGACCACCTTAAGTAGAATCCATAGCGAGTAAGCAAGCTCGAGGCGGCCTCAAGGTCTGGTAATACGGTAGTGAACATCGGGAACCCCAAAGGGCTTGTCGACACCGGAATCGTGTCCCGATCCTAAGCGATCAGTGTGCTATCGTCGCACAATCGTAAATAAAGCAGTAAAGCATGGCATAAGTACAGGATCGTAAATAAAACCTCAAACTAGGTTGTGGCCCCAAGAAATAAGAATGAATCAAGCTCTGGCTCAGGGGGGTCCCATATACCTCCCGGATGTGGATAGCGCGCAAAAACAAGGAACAGGTATCAAGTACTCGGGGTCTTACGGGACACAAGTGGGCGTTCGGAAACCAAATATTATCTATCACCCACCGATGCCTCTGCTTATTCAATTTTAGTTGTTAAACAGAAAGTAAAGTGAACAATAAGTAAAACTAGGATCATCTCCAACATCAACATGCGGCACTACATCAGCAACTGTGGTATTTGGCGACACACATCAGCACTTGAGCAAGCAACTACGACGCGCAAGTCCAACTATCTACCAAACAACAGGTAATAGGATGTGTCCAAGGCAATATAGGGCTGCAGGGAATATCACAGGTACGGAAACTAAAGCATCGCAACACAGATAGCAATAGATCAACAGGAGGGAAGTAAATACTATAAAAGTAAGATAGGTAGAAAGGGGGAGATGCTCGCCTGAAAACATTGCCGAAGGGTTTAACCGAAGATCGGTGAGCTCACATCAACTCAACGACCTTATCCGAAGAACCAAATCACTAGAAGAAACACCGGATGCAATATTTAATACAACGGCAGAAGATCGGCATGATGCATGTATGATGAATGTCATGGCAAAGGGGCGATGCAATTAGGTCAAGATTAAGCGGAACCGGGGTCCCGACAATTAATATATGGTTCAAGTTGTTTAAAAGCCCCGCAATTTAAATGTTGTTTAACAGGGTAGAAGATATCATCGGGTTCGCTACACATGTTTAAATGAGGCCAATATGAGACTAGATTTGCCCGCATATTGGTCCCATATTTCATTATTAGGTGAATCGGCATAAGGCCCCCAAACCACAGAGATGCATGCGAGATGACAATTAAATGCAACGAGTTGTTATAATATTATGGAATTAGGGTTTCGGAAAGGGTTCACACATTAGGGGTGGTCGACGATCTTGTTAGGGTTCGACGAACTCGGGGTTCCGGGGTCCGGGGTCGGTCTCAGGGTCCAGGGTTCGACGGAGCGGCGAGGTTCGGATCTGGGGTTCGACGGGATCGTTCTCGGCCTCCGGGGTCGTGCTTGGATATCGGGGGTAGGTCTTGGCGCATCCGGGGGTTCTCGGTGTCCGGGGGCAGAACTTGGGTCAGTGTCGTCCTCATCATCGCGAAGGTCTTGTCGGGTCCCACGCCATCGAGGCGGTCTTGACATCCGGGGGCGTCGGGTCATGGCGTCCTCGAGAAGCACTTGTCGTACATGTGTTTTCGGTTCCGTGCCGATGATCCCGCTGATTCGTCGGGGTCTCTGTGGCCTTGACGGCTTCGGGTCCGAGAGGGAGATCTTGGCGTCGGGGTCTCCGTGATGAAGATCTTGGGGCACCATGTACCGGTACATCCTTCGCATCCCTCGGCATCGAGCCGGTCTTGTCGGTGAACCACCGTGTACGAGGGTCTTGCCATGCGACGGAAACGGTCTCGGGTTCGG
Source organism: Avena longiglumis (assembly GCA_030063025.1). NCBI lineage: Eukaryota > Viridiplantae > Streptophyta > Magnoliopsida > Poales > Poaceae > Avena > Avena longiglumis. The sequence continues at coordinate 517,125,193 of CP125974.1, read as the reverse complement.
GCGTCCTCGAGGCGGGCTCGGCGGCAGCCACGGCGCGTGGCAGCCGCGGAGGCGGGTTGGTGCGGCACGCAGCGGCGAGGCGGCGGCGGCTGGAGCCGAGGGGACCGGAGCTTCGCGGGCGGGCGTGGGTCCCGTCGGGAGGCGCGGTGCAGGGCCGTGACTGCGGCATCGCAGGGTTTCGGCCGGGCGGACTCCGGGTCGACGACAGTGAGAGATGGCGCCAGCGGGCGGTTCTTGGCGCAGTGGCGGCGCCGGGCGGTGCTCGGAGGAGGGCGGCATGGCGGTTGCCGAGGCCGAGGAGAGGTCGACGGCGCGCGGCGCGGCAGGTCGGAGTCGGCGACGACGCAGCGGTGGAACGGAGGGCTGGAGGTGCGGGCGGCGGTGGCGGCCGGCTGGCCGCCGGGCGAGCAGCCAGAGGCCGAGGCGGGCGTGAGACCTGGCCGGGAGAGCGGCGCTGAGGAGCTTGGGTTGCGAGGGAGGACGCGAGACGCGTCTTGGCTGAGGGCTCATGTGTGGCAGCATGAGGTGGGGAGGGTCTGGTGTGCGGGCATGCTAGGAAGTGTGTGGGCAGAGGCGGTATGTGTGTGTGAGGCGGTGGTTCTGGGCGAGCGGTGGCCGGCACGGAGAGGCGAGGAAGAAGGGAGGAGCACGAGGCGGGGAGGCTGGGGAGTGGTGGAAGAAGGAGATGAACAGGGATGGTGGGACCCGGGGGTCGGGGGTGTGGGTGGAGGCAGAGCCAGACGGGGGGTGGGCACAGCGCTGGGTGGTGTGTCGTCTGGCGTGCGTGGGTGTGTTTGGGTGGGGTGGGACCGGGTGAGGAGAGAGGAGGAAGGAGGAAGTTGGGGCTGGACACGTGGCGAGCGGGGATAGGTAGAGGGAGAGAGGAGGATGAGGTGGCGCGCTCTGATAGGCTAGGGTGAGGTGGAGGGGTGAGAGAGGGTAGATTTTTAGGTGGGTTTAGGATTAGATGGGGCAGGGGTAGGTGGACCGATTTAGAAAACTGGGGCGGTCGTTCGGGTCGGTTGGCCCGTTCGACTGCCCCGCTAAAATAAATAAAACTTTTATTTAATTTAATTGGGCCGTTTGCAACCCGATAGCAACAAAACAAAATTATTCCGGGGACCCGGTGCTCGGTGTTTGAATAAGTTGGGGCGTTTGGAAAACAAAACGGGGTTTTCGAAAATAGTTTTGGCAAACAACATGCGATGATGACGATGCAATGCACAAATTCAACGCGATTTTCTAGTAGTGGTTTTGCGGGATGCCACACGGGGCCACACAAGGTCACCCGAGCGCCACAAAGGCCTCACCTTCTTCTCCGGTGAGCTCCCCCACAAAGGAGGCCTCACAATCCACTAACCGGTGACCTTGAAGGCGCCAACCGAAACCTTTACACCAAGGTTGAGGGGGAGGCTCCACAACTCAATTGGAGGCCCTCAACGACACCTCGAAGCTTTACAACACATGCCTCAGCTCCGGGGATGCCCTACACCGTCTAGGGTTCCAAGAAACCCAAGAGTAACAAGATCCACAAAGGATGGGTGGGGGAAATCAATTCTTCTTTGGTGGAAGTGTAGATCTAGGTCTCCTCCCTCACCTCTCAAAAGATCAGGTCATTTGAGTGGCTAGAGAGAGAGATCTAGCGAGGTGAAGCTCAAGCATTAATGGAGGAGAGAGAAAAATTCGAGAGAGGGTGGAAGGAAGAAAAGGGGTGCCTTAAATAGGCCCCCCTCGCACTGAACCGTTACAGCCCCCGCGACCTCACCGGAAGTTCCGGTGAGAGGCCGGAAGTTCCGCCTGAGCCTGGCTCCAACGGTCATCAGACCGTTGACGCCCGCTCCAGAAGCGCAACCGGAAGTTCCGGTCAAAGCAGACCGGAAGTTCCGGTGAACTTCCGAGCAAGTTCCGATCAAGTTCCGGCAAATAGCACGCTTCAAAACAGAAACTTTCTGAGCCTTCACCGGAACTTGGGGCGGAACAGGGGCGGAACTTTTGGTCATGGCGTTCATCGACCGAAGTTCCGCCTTCAGCGGAAGTTCTCAAGAACTTTTGCGAAAAGTTCGAGCAAGTTCGGTCAGTTCCGTCAAGTTCCAAATAGCACACTTCAACACAGAAGGTTACTGAACCGCCACCGGAACTTGGGCGGAACTAGCGTCGGAACAAACTGTAGAACAGCCCGCAGAAAAAGGTTTGAGCGGAACTTCTGGTTCCGGTCTATGACCGGAAGTTCCGGTGAGACACAAAAGGCCCCAACAGAACAGGAAAACGCTCTCTCTCACGGAATAATGGGATGACTGTGGCGGTGCATATAGGTTTGTGCAAAAACAAGTAATTTCCCATAGCCCTCCAACATGGACCCCCTCTTAATAGTACGGTGACCTAAAAACATCAACCAGAAAGAAACTAGGAGAAGACTAAAAAGGCCACCGTCTTCAAAAGATCACAAGAGAGCATCCATCATAATAGAATGAGACAACAACGACGTTTCCCCTGAAAATCAAGAGCACAGTTAAAAACAAGGTTGGGATTGTCATTTAACACCAAAAAACATCATGGGAATATATAGTCCTTTCAAGAAGCAATCGACAATAAAAGCATCAACGCCCACAATGACCATTGTGTTCTACTCGTGCAACAGATCTACATATAGACACGGCTCTGATACCACTGTATGGTTTCGTAGCATGGAAAACAAAAAAATTCTACCGCATACAAACAAACAAGCCAAGATCTATCTACTAGATTGTAGCAACGAGTCGATGGGATAACTCACCCTCGAAGATTCCAAAGTGTTTAACGAGAGCGGATTCTCGTGGGTGATGTAGTCGTACTCTTGCCGATCTCAAGATCGCGTAGACGATCCTTCCGGCGCTGCGTTCCGGCAGCTCCATAATCGGTCACACATTCGGTACTCGGCGAAGACCTTCCTATCCCTTGTTCCAGCATGTAGTGGAGGTTGTAGCACTCTCCTCGCGATTTCGGCAGCACAACGGCGTGGTACCGGAAGTAGAGGGGAGATCTCGCAGGGCTTCGCCTTAGGCCGGAGCAGGTATGGTGGACTATGAGAGAGATCCTTGGCGATCTAGGGTTTAGACACACCAAGGAGGGGGCAAGGACGACGGCTAGGGTTTGCCCTAGGCGGCGGCGAGATGCCCTAGGCGGCGGCTATGGTGGGCGGCGGCGGCTAGGGTTAGGGTTTAGAGGGGGCAACTTGTGTGTTAGGAGGGGCATCCCTGCCCCTCCTTATATAGGTGGGGCGGCCAAGGGAGGAAGTCCCTCCCAACTCGGATCCCAAGTGGGGGCAGGTGGAGGAACTCCTCCCCAAGTAGGTTTCCTACTTCCCCTCCACCTTCCAAAATAGTCGTTTGACTTTTCAAATTGGCGTTTGACTTTTCAAACTAGGATTTGATTAAACCCTTTATTTTGTCCAGCGATGACACCTAGTACATGATGAAATCATTCCAACTAGATATGACACATTCATGTACCCTTCCCCTCCGGAGTGTCGGACATTCCGGAACCTTCTAGAACATTCCCGATGAAAACACCGAAACCATTCTCCAACCCCGAAACAGGACATTCCTTATATGAATCTTATTCTCTGGACCATTCCGGATCTCCCCGTGATATCCCGGATCCCATCCGAGACTACGAACAACATTCGGTCTCTTACTCATCATTCCATAACTACTCAAACAACGTCGAATCCTTAAGTGTGTCTCCCTACGGTTCGTGAATTATGCGGACATGATCGAGACACTTCTCCGAACAATAACCAATAGAGGAATCTGGAAATTCATATGGCTCCCACATATTTCTACGATTACTTTGCGATCGAATGAACCACTTACATACGATACCAATTTCCCTTTGTCTCACGATAGTTTACTTATCCGAGGTTATGATCGGTATCTCTGCATACCTAGTTCAATCTAGATTCGATAAGTACTCTTTTCTCGTTCCCATGATATGTGATCCCTTGTGAGCCAGTCACATGCTTGCAAGCTAATTGGATGACATTCCACCGAGAGGGCCTGAGTATATCTATCCGTCATATGGATGGACAAATCCCACTCTTGATCCATGTGTCTCAACCAATACTTTCTGAACACTCAATGCCACCTTTATAGCCACCCAGTTACGGTGTGGTGTTTGATGTCATCAAAGCATCCTTCCGGTGAAGGTGATATGCATGATCTCATGGTCGAAGGAATTAGGTTACTATGTATCAGAAAGCATATAGCAATTGAACTATTAAAATGACTTGATATTTATGCTACGCTTATCTATAGGAGTATGTCCACCATATCATTCTCCTAACGATATGATCTTGTTGTTAATAACATATCAATGTTCATGATAGGGAAACCACAATCATTTATTAACCAACAAGCTAGTATTATAAAGAGGCTTTACTAGGGACTCTATTTTAGTTTACAAATCACACAGGTATTAATGTTTCCGTGTTAATACTATTATAGCATGAATGTAAACATTTATCATAAACACAAAGATATAATAATAACTAAATTTATTATTGCCTCTAGGGCATATCTCTAACACCTACACACCAAAAACCCTAGCTCTGGCGCCTCCACCTCCAAGTGCAGTCGCCGCCGCCTAGGGTTTCCCCTCCAACTCGGCGATTTGGGGCTTCCCCAAGCCCTAGCCTCCGGCCACACCCTCCCCTTGGTGCCCTCTAAACCCTAGATCACCAAGGACTCTGTCATACTCCACCATACTCTCTCCGGCTTAAGGCGAAGCCCTACGAGATCTCTCCTCTACATCCGACACCACGCCGTCCTACTGCCAGAATCACGAGGAGAGTCCTACAACCTCCGCTGCCTGCTGGAACAAGGGAGAGGAAGGTCTTCATCGAGTACCGAACGTGTGACCGACTGCGGAAGCGCTGCCGGAACGCAGCGCCGGAAGGATCGTCTACGCGATCTTGAGATCGGCAAGTGTACGACTACATCACCCATGAGAATCTGCTCTCGTTAACCGCTTTGGAATCTTCGAGGGTGAGTTCCTCTGTCGACTCGTTGCTACAATCTAGTAGATAGATCTTGGCTTGTTTGTGTGCATGTGGTAGAAAATTTTTGTTTTCCGTGCTACGAACCCCAACAGTGGTATCAGAGCCGTGTCTATATGTAGATCTGTTGCACGAGTAGAACACAATGGTCATTGTGGGCGGTGGTGCTTTTATTATCAATTGATTTTTGTGTACTTTGCATCTTGCGGTATGATGGGATGAAGCGTCCCAGGCTAACCTTACATGACTTCGTTCATGAGACTTGCTCCACTCTCAACATACAACTTGTATTGCATAAGTGGCTTTGCGGGTGTCTGTCTCTCCCATCATAGTATAGATTCAATTTACAACGGGCACTTGATAGTTCAAACATCAACGTTGTGGTTCTTGTTCGTAAGTTAGAACGACACTTATTGAAAGCCCCAAACCACGTAAAATATGCAAAGAAAATTAGAGGCGTCTAACTTTATTTTGCAGGGGTGTGCTATGATGTGATATGGCCATGATTGTGATTATATATGATGTATGCAATGTTCCTTATTGTAAGTTGGCAACCGGCAGGAGCCATATGGTTGTCTTTAAATTCCGTTAAGGCCTGCGTGTCTATTCAAAGTAGTTGTAATAGTTGAATCTGGTGGACAACAACCATGAAACGGCGCCATTGACCTTGACGCCATACCGGTGATGATGGAGATCATGTTCGTGCTTGAAGATGGAGATCAGAATCACAAGAAGAAAGGCCATATCATATCACATATTACGAATTGCATGTGATGTTAGTCCTTTATGCATCTTGTATTGCTTAGTTTACGATGGTAGCATTATAAGATGATCCCTCAAGCACACAATTTCAATTTTTAAAGTGTTCATCCTTAGTAAGCATTGTTGCTAAAGCTCGTTGTTTCGAAGCACCACATGATGATCGGGTGTGTTAGATTCTGCGAGTGTATACAACGTGAGCAAGCCAGATTTGCTCATGTGGAAGCTAAGGTTTGATCTTGACGAGCCTACCATGTACGGACATGGTCTCGGAACACGGATCACCGAAAGGTAAAGCATGAGTCATATAGTAGATATGATGAACATGTTGATTGTTCGCCATTGAAGCTACATCAACTCTCGTGATGATCGGTTTTGATGTGGTGGATTTGGTTTGTGTGATCACTAAAATAATGTGAGGGATATTGTTTTGAGTGGGAGTTCACCTAGATTAATTTAACTATTAATTAGAACTCAATTTGTCATAAACTTAGTCTAAACTATTGCAAATATGTTGTAGATCAATGGCGGAACCTACCATCAATTTTAATGCGTTCCTAGAGAAAGAAAAGTTGAAAAACAATGGAAGAAACTTCACGGATTGGTTCCGCAATTTGAGGATTGTCCTCAATGCTGGTAATTTGACCTATGTGCTGGATGCGCCGCTGGGTGACCCGCCTGCAGCTACTGCTACCGATGAAGTAAAGAATGTTACCTCACTCGGAAGAATCAGTACTCCACATGATATTGGTTTGGAATCGGATCTTCAGAAAAGGTTTGAGAACCATGACCCACATGATATTGTCCGTGAACTCAAAATGATATTTGAGGCTCACGTAGCAGTTGAGAGTTATGAGGCTTCTGAAAAGTTCTTTAACTGCAAGATGGAAGAGGGCAACTCCGTCAGTGAGCATGTGCTTAAGATGTATAGGCACGCAAACAAACTCCAAAGTTTGGGTATAGTGATTCCTAATTCTTTGGGGATTCGCCGTGTCCTCCAATAACTACCACCAAGTTACAAGAACTTTGTGATGAACTACAATATGCAAAACATGGACAAGACGTTGCCAGAACTCTTCTCCATGTCAAAATCTGCAGAAGTGGAGATCAAGAAAGAGCACCAAGTGTTGTTGGTCAATAAGACCACCAAATTCAAGAAGCAAGGCAAGTCTAAGCAAAAGGGAAACTTCAAGAAGGGCGGTAAGAAAGTTATCGTGCCAGCGAAGAAGACCAAGGCTGGGCCTAAGCGATCTTGAGTGCTTTCCGCAAGGAGAGGGTCCTCGAAGCGGAATTGCCCAAAGTACTTGGCGGATTTGAAGAACGGCAACATCAAGAAAAAGGTATATCCGATATACATGTTATTGATGTGTATCTCACTAGTACCGTAGTAGTGCCCGGTATTTGATAATCGGGTTCGCTGCTCATATTTGTAACTCAAAACAGGTGTTGCAGAATAAATGGAAGCTAGCGAAGAACGAGGTGACGATGCGCGTTGGAAATGGATCAAAGGTTGATGTGATTGCGGTCGGCACACTACCTCTTCATCTACCATCAGGATTAGTTTTATACTTAAATAATTGTTATTTGGTGCCTGCGTTGAGCATGAACATTATATCTGGATCATGTTTACTGCGAGACGGTTACTTGTTTAAGTCCGATAATAATGGTTGTTTGATTTATATGAGTAATATGTTTTATGCACATGCACCTTTGATAGATGGTCTATTTTTATTGAATCTCGATAGTGGAAATACACATATTAATAACATTGAAGCTAAACGTTTGAAATTGAGCGATAACTCGACCTATATGTGGCACTGTCGTCTTGGTCATATTGGAGTGAAGCGTATGAAGAAACTCCATTCCGATGGACTTCTTGAATCACTTGATTTTGAATCACTTGAAAGATGCGAAGCATGTCTGACGGGTAAAATGACTAAGACTCCATTTTCTGGTATGATGGAGAGAGCTACGGACTTGTTGGAAATCATACATACCAATGTGTGTGGCCCAATGAGTGTAGCATCGCGCGGTGGTTATCGTTATGTTCTTACCTTCACGGATGACATAAGTCCGAAACTTTCAAGAAGTTTAAGGAATTTCAAAGTGAGGTAGAGAATCAACATAACAAGAAGATTAAATTTCTACGATCTGATCGTGGAGGTGAATATCTAAGTTACGAGTTTGGCGAGCATTTGAAGAAATGCGGAATACTTTCACAATTGACACCACCGGGAACACCACAGCGTAATGGTGTGTCTGAACGTCGTAATCGAACTCTCTTAGATATGGTTCGTTCTATGATGTCACTTACATATTTAACGCTATCGTTTTGGGGTTATGCATTAGAAACAACCGCATTCACTTTAAATAGGGCACCATCTAAATCCGTTGAAACGACACCGTATGAATTATGGTTTGGGAAGAAACCTAAATTGTCGTTCCTTAAAGTTTGGGGTTGCGAAGCTTATGTAAAGAAGTTACAGCCAGACAAGCTTGAACCCAAAGCGGAAAATGCGTCTTCATAGGATACCCGAAGGAAACTATTGGGTATACCTTCTATCATAGATCCGAGGGCAAAATCTTCGTTGCCAAGAATGGATCCTTTCTAGAGAAATAATTTCTCTCGAAAGAAGTGACTAGAAGGAAAGTAGAACTCGACGAGGTTGTTGAACCTTCTCTCGAACTTGCGAGTAGCACAGCACCATAAGTAGTTCCTGTGGCGCCTACACCAATAAGATAGGAAGCTAATGATGTCGATCATGAAACTTCGGTTTAAGTTACTACGGAACCTCGCAGGTCAACGAGAACTCGTACCACTCCTGATTGGTATGATCCCGTTATGAGTGTCATGTTGGTGGATAACACCGATGACCCTGCGACATATGATGAAGCGATGATGCGCCCAGATTCCAATAAATGGCAAGAAGCCATGAAATCCGAGATTGGATCCATGTACGAAAACCAAGTATTGACTTTGGTGGACTTACCGGATGGCCGGAAGGCTGTCGAGAACAAATGGATTTTCAAGAAGAAAACAGATGCTGATGGTAATGTTACTGTCTATAAAGCTCGACTTGTCGCAAAAGGGTTTCAACAAATTTAAGGAGTTGACTACGATGAGACTTTCTCACCAGTAGCGAAGCTAAAGTGTGTGAGGATTATGTTAGAAATCGCTGCATATTATGATTATGAGATATGGCAGATGGATGTCAAAACGGCGTTCCTCAATGGAGACATTGATGAAGAGTTGTATATGATGCAACCCAAAGGTTTTGTCGATCCTAAAGATGCTAACAAGGTATGCAAACTTCAACGATCCATATATGGATTGAAGCAATTATCCCGAAGTTGGAATCAACGTTTTGATAAGGTAATCAAAAGTTTTGGTTTTATACAAACTTATGGAGAAGCTTGTATTTACAAGAAAGTGAGTGGGAGCTCTATAACATTCTTAATACTATATGTAGATGACATATTGTTGATTGGGAATGATGTAGACCTTCTTAATAGTGTCAAGGATTATTTGAATAATAGTTTTTCAATGAAAGATCTTGGCGAAGCAGCTTACATATTAGGCATAAAGATTTATAGAGATAGATCGAGGCGCCTAATATCATTGTCATAAAGTACATATTTGGACAAAGTTCTAAAGAGGTTTGGAATGGAAGATAGCAAGAAAGGGTTCTTGCCCATATTTCCCAATACTACCTTGAGTAAAACTCAAAGTCCAGCAACAGCAGAATATAGAGAAAGGATGAGTAAGACTCCCTATGCCTCAGCCATAGAATCTCTAATGTATGCCATGCTATGTACTAGACCCGACATTGCATATGCTGTTAGTTTAACTAGCAGATATCAAAGTGATCCAGGAGTGGATCATTGGATAGCGGTCAAAAACATCCTTAAGTACTTGAGAAGAACTAAGGATATGGTTCTTTCTTATGGAGGTGATGAACAACTCGTTCTTAATGGTTACACCGATGCTAGTTGGAACACCGATCCGGATGATTCTAAATCTCAATCTGGATACGTATTTACTTTGAATGGTGCAATAGTTAGTTGGAGGAGTGCAAAGCAAAGCGTTGTGGCGAGATATTCAACTGAATCGGAATACATAGCTGCTTCTGAGGCTTCACAAGAAGCGATATGGATGAAGGAGTTCATTACAGAGTTTGGTGTGGTTCCAAGTGCGCTGGAGCCAATGTCTATCTACTGTGATAACATGGGCGCCATAGCCAATGCGCAAGAACCAATGTCACACAAGAAGCTGAAGCACATCAAGCTACGTTTTCACGCTATTCGAGAACATGTCCAAGATGGGGACATAAAGATTTGCAAACTACACACAGATATGAATGTGGCGGATCCGTTGACTAAACATCTCCCGAGGGCAAAACATGACCAGCAACAAACTGCCATGGGTGTTCGGTATATTACCATGTAATCTAGATTAGTTGACTCTAGTGCAAGTGGGAGACTGTTGGAGAGATGCCCTAGAGGCAATAATAAAAATAGTTATTATTATATCTTTGTGTTTATGATAAATGTTTACATTCATGCTATAATATTATTAACCGGAAACATTAATACTTGTGTGATTTGTAAACTAAATTAGAGTCCCTAGTAAAGCCTCTTTGTAATACTAGCTTGTTGGTTAATAGATGATTGTGGTTTCCCAATCATAAACATTGAGATGTTATTAAACAACAAGATCATATCATTAGGAGAATGGTGTGATGGACATACTCCTATAGATAAGCGTAGCATAAAGATCAAGTCATTTTAATAGTTCGTTTGCTATAAGCTTTCTGATACATAGTAACCTAATTCCTTCGACCATGAGATCATGCTAATCACCATCACCGGAAGGATGCTTTGATGACATCAAACACCACACCGTAACTGGGCGGTTATAAAGGTGGCATTGATTGTTCGGAAAGTATGGGTTGAGGCACATGGATCAAGAGTGGGATTTGTCCATCCATATGACAGATAGATATAATCTGGGCCCTCTCGGTGGAATGTCATCCAATTGGCTTGCAATCATGTTACTGACTCACAAGGTATCACATATCACGGGAACGAGAAAAGAGTACTTATCAGTAACGAGGTTGAACTAGGTATGCAGAGATACCGACGATCAAAACCTCGGATAAGTAAACTATCGTGAGACAAAGGGAAATTGGTATCGTATGTTAGTGGTTCATTCTATTGCAAAGTAATCGTAGAAATATGTGGGAGCCATATGAATTTCCAGATTCCTCTATTGGTTATTGATCGGAGAAGTGTCTCGGTCATGTCCGCATAATTCATGAACCGTAGGGAGACACACTTAAGGATTCGATGTTGTTGTGTAGTTATGGAATGATGAGTAAGAGACCGAATGTTGTTCGGAGTCTCGAATGGGATCCGGGATATCACGAGGAGATCCGGAATGGTCCGGAGAATAGGATTCATATAAGGAAAGTCCTGTTTCGGAGTTCAGAAATGATTCCGGTGTTTTCACCAGGAATGTTCTAGAAGGGTCTGGAAGGTCTGGCACTCCGGAGGAGGAAGGGTACATGGATGTGTCATGACAATGTGGAATGGTTGCATCATGTACTAGGTCACTTGGCTGGGCAATATGGAGAGATAAATCAAATCCAAGTTTGAAAGTCAAACGCCAATTTGAAAAGTCAAATCCGAAGTTTGCTTGGTGGAGGAGAGTAGGAAACCTACTTGGGGAGGAAGTCACACTCCCTCCACCTGCCGGCCAAGGAGGACGAGTTGGAGGAGGACTTGTCGTGGGAATGGTCACGACAGATGCTGCAATCGGCAGCGAGTAGTAGAACGAGGGGCAAGGGCGGCCAGCCATCTGCGGTGCGAGATGAGGGCGGAGACACAGGGTTTTACCCAGGTTCAGCCCCCCGGAGGGTAAAGACCTACTCCTGCTAGATTGTATTATGGATGTGGTACAATGGGCGAGCTCGGCGGCTGGGCGGCGAGTCGCTTGGGTGTATGATGGAACGTATCTCCACACGGCTCGCAGGGAGGTTTATATAGGCTCACCTCCCCTAGGGTTTACATATCTCAACCGAATCAGTTAAGGCTTCGGTACTTGTTTTAACCTAATCCGACTGGGCCTATCTACTCGCCTGGGCCTTCAGCTTCCAGTCGCTTGGATCCACGTCGGGCTTTGATCCAGTCGCCGTCTTGCAGGCCCACTCGCCAGTTCTTGGGCCAGTCGGAAAAGTCCTGCTGGGTATACCCCAGTAGGTACATGCCCATCAGTAGTCCTCGAGGCCGTCGTCGATTAGGCGTAGGTGGCTGCTGGCAGTCGGAGTATACGGCTTCAGAGTAGACATCCAGTCGAATCGTCGGCGGGCTCCTGTATAAAGGAGAAAACTAGTCATCCTGATTGTAGCTTTGGCGAGTCGAGTCGGCGAAACACTGTCATAGTGATCGGGTCGGCGAGCCGAGTGGCTGAAGTTGGACCATTAAACGTGGTCAAACTAGCCGTTGGGGAAATCCAACGGTAACTTTTGGCGTAATCACCGCGTAGTAACGGCTCCCTGATTTGGCGGGTAACAACCGCTATATAAGGGGAATGGTAGGCGATCAGAGAACCACCTTCTCACCATTTCCTTCGATTGCACGGACTTTCGCCTCCCTTCGCATCGCGATCCAATGACCGAAATCCTCAGGCCCCACAAATCCTTCGCCATGGCCCTCCACCGAACCTTGGGTAGATCTAAGTACGAGGCATGGCGGCCTTTGAGGAGGCGGGATCCTGTGGCCGGCTGCTTGGCGCATCCTCGCCGGAGGTGACCCGAACCCGCGAGGTGGAATTCATCTGCTTCACCATCTAGAACGGGGGCTAGGATTCCCCACGTCCCTGTTCTTCCGGCGCTTCTGCGCCTACTACGGGATCCAACCGTCGGACCTGGGTCCACACAGCATCGAGCAGCTCGCCATCTTCGTGGCGTTCTGCGAGTGCTACTTGGGCTGCCGGCCCTACTTCCCTCTATGGCAAGATCTGTTCCACGGACGGATCAGCTGCGAGGAAGCGGGCGGCCCAATGCTTGCCGCGGGCGGCCTAACCTTCCAGCTGAAGTCGAAGGCTTCGTTCTTCGACTTGATGATGCCCGCCAAGGCGGCGAGCGACTGGAAGAAATCTTGGTTCTATGTTGCCGAGGCGACCCCGAAGGGCGAGACGGCGATTCCACGATACTCCGCCAACCGGTCCGAACCGCGCCGTCTTCAGGTCGGCAAGCTCCCTAGCGACCAACGGATGGTCGTGGACGAAATGCTTGAAACCATCCGTGGTCTAAAGAAGAAGGGCCTCCAGACGATCAACCTATACAACTGCTGGCTCGGGCGGCTGCTCGTCCCTCTGGCTCGGCGCGACCACTACATGTACCAGTACACGGGCCGGGAGGACTCGACGAAGTCCTGCCTCACCGAGTGGAAGCTCGAGGACTACACCCCAGCACTGAAGAAGATCACCCGGGCGGTGTACCTGGACGCAAAGGCTGGGGTCGCCCCCTACACCGCGAAGCATCCAGCCCCAACGGTAAGTCAATGCTCATCATTCACTGTCGAAGTTTTTGCAGTCGCGGTCGTTCTAACTTCATTTTGTGTTCATTGCAGCTATTCCAAGTGGTGGAAGGATGGCTCCCGCCCTCAGACGACGAGAATTCGAGCTCGTCCGTCCAGGACATGGGCGAATCGCCTCCTGCCAAGGGCGATTCCGGGAGCGACGAGAGCAACGACGACGACGAGTCCGAGGAGGAGGTCGCCCCGCTGGTCCGCAAGACCCGCGGGCAGCGTCAGCGTGAGCTTGAGGCGAGTAAAAGCCTCGAGCGTCACGACGACGATGACGAACTTCCGGAGACCACCTCGCGCCACCAGGACACTCCGTCGAAGAAGAAGAAGAAGAAGGAAAAGGAGGCAAAGGCTCTCCCGAAGAAGAAAACAAAGCCGATGAGGCCGGCCTTGCCACCGCACTCGGCGAGCAGCTCCGACGCCCCCATCCCGGCCAAGGACGAGGCACCGCCGGCGGCAACCGCGCTGGACACGGCCGCTGTTGAGGTGCCACTGGCCTCGATGCCTCCGCCATTCGTCCCAGTTTCTGGGCTTGGGGCCGCTCCGGCCGCGGCGGCTTCACCTCGCAAGGAAGCCCCTGCTGAAGATGTCCCAGAGGCTCCCGTTGCAGCCTCGACCACGAAGAAGCCGTCCGTGTCTTGGGCACGCGACGTCCTGGAAATGGGCCTCAGCCGGCCCGGGCCCCTGAATCGAGAAGCGGCGGCAAGATCCGCACGGGGCTACGCTTCATTCCGGTCGCCAAGTGAGTTCGCTCACCTACCTTTGTCTTTCATAGCAGCTTGAACTATTTTGCTCACACGATCGATTAACAGGACCGGAGCGAAGAAGATAGGCCACCCGACCATGTCTAAGGTGCCACCCGTCGTCAGCGAGGAGGACCCTTCCCGCAAGAGGAAGGCAGACGAAGTCGTCGTTCCTGCGGATGGCGCCAAGAAGGCCAAGGGCGACAATGTCGTTATGATCTCCGACGACACGGCGGTCATGCCAAATGAACCCGCAATGGGGGCGGCCGTACCCACGAAGGAGGGTGCTCCCTCGCCGGGGGTGACCGAGCCGGTCTCCTTTGGTGCCGGTGCCTCCATCGCCATGTTTCCGCGCTTTATGACCAAGGCGGCTGCAACGAGCATCGCCCGGCTCTCCTCGCGTCCGTGGACGCGATATGACTTCACGGCATGCTTGGCGCAGCCATCCGTATGTCAGTCCCGAGGATCAGGCCGTGAGTTGCACGGTCGATTCTTTTAGTGTCTTGTTGTTATTTTTCGCCTCCGGTCCCGATGCACTTCGTTGAATTTCAGCGGGTGGGCACTTAGGATTTGTTGATTGTTAGTCCCGAAGTGCACTCGCTGAATTTCAGCGGGTGGGCACTTAGGATTTCTTGATTGCGGTCCTCGAGTGCACACTCGCTGAATTTCAGCGGTGGGCACTTAGGATTTCTTGATTGCCGGTCCCGAGTGCGTATCGCAGAATTTCAGCGGGTGGGCACTTAGGATTCGCTTTGGTTAACTGTTTGAATTGGGCGGTCTGCAGCGTGAGTCACCGACCGATTGGCGAAACACCGCGGAGAAGGAAGCCACCGCCCAAGAGGCGAATAAGGCTTGGCTTGCCGCCAAGGCGAAGAGGCTCGCCAGGACTTGTCCCCGGTGAGTTGGCAGCTCAATAGGCATTGAGCTCGGCTGAGAAGCGGATCGCCGAGCTCGAAAGCCGAGCTGAGAGGCGAAGAGGAGAAGTTCGACGGATGGTCGAGCCAAGGCTGCCATTACGGCCGCCGCGGAAGAGCGTAAAGTTTCTGACGCCCTTGTTGCTAGGCTTCAGGACGACTATACTTCTCTTCAAAGCTTCATCACGGATCTCTCCCGTCCCTTGATTGGTGAGTTTGTATGCCCTTGCCTATTGCATGTGTCTTTTCGTAATGTCCGATGTACTGACTGTTATCTTATATCCGCAGGTCGCATCCTTGATAGCGTGGAAGAGGCGAGCTCGTTCGACGCGCGACAGTGTGTGGCCACGCTCGTCGATTCGGCGACGTTGTCGGCGACATGCATTCGAGCCTACCTCCAGGAGATATCGCCCACGGAAGTAATTCCCAGCGACCTCGTGGAGGTGTGGAAGTATTTGGAGAAGGCGCCGTCGGTCGTTGAGTTCATGACGCGATCAGGCGTTCGGCGTGGGCGGCGCTTAGGCTTGCGCATTTTCCAGAAGATTTCGATCTGGACGATGTGACGAGTGGCTACCCGTCGTCGACTGGCGAGGTGGAGATCTCCGAGGTGCTCAAGTTGACGGGTCGCGCCGTGGTGTACTCCGAGCGCGTCTGGGCGATGGGCGACCTCCTTCCTTACCAGGAAACGGTCGTCGCTCCCAACGACCCCGAGCCGCAGCACCGGGACTTCAAGGTCGAGCAGTCCTTCCGCGCGGCGATGGCGGGTGAGCTGACGACGTACCCGTCAAACCCGTACACGCCATTCATCCGCAACCGCAAGGGTGCTGGCGAGTCGTCGTCGAAGCCTGCGGAATAGAGTAGGTTGCCCTGGGGCGTTAGTAGCAGATCTGCCATTTGGGCATATTTTGTATTCTAAGACAATTGCAACATGCTCGTAATGTGATATCATGTTTGTTTTGTGATTTGTCATATGTGTTCCGATTGAGGTTTGAACGAGTCCCCGAGCGCGTCCGCCCTTTTGTGGGGTTTACCTCGTGTATGATGTGTTAGTGGTTTGTGACTGTTTTGTTATTGTGGTCGACTCGCCCGGACTCGAAGAGCCAGTCGCTAGGCGACTCCCTTGAGCGCTATGTACTTCACCATTTTCCCTTGCGCGAACGAGGTCGGGTGGCCGAGTCCCCGAGCGTGGTACTTGGTTGTTCTAGGCACGACCCGAGGGTGGGTGAGGACTTGGCGCGTTGGTTTGAGCGCATCACTCCTGCCTGGACCATTGGGTTAGTCGCATAGCGAGTCCTGGGCATGCTCTCATACTTGGCGTTTTCCCGAGCCGCTCGCGCTGAACTGGTCGTCAGTCCCCGAGCGTGATACGTGGCCGTTCGAGTCGCTATGTCGAGGATGCGGAGGATCGTGGTCGCTGTGAGAAGCGAAGGCAGTTGTCTTGGTTCGTAGAACCAGTCGGGCTAGGCGACTCCAATGGGGCTCCGGGTAGGCGTTTTTCGTGGACGATGCAAAACCTGAGGTGACTCAGTGCTTTTGCATCGCACTACTTGGCCGTGCCGATCACTTTACCAAAGGTTGACTTCTGCGGTTAGCTTGACGCTGTTATTACGAGTGCGAGTGGCACAAGGCACGGAGAGTAGGCGCAATTTGCGGTAAACAATTCTTGTTGTTTCATAGCGACTGGAGAGTACATATATGGCGTTCTAGGAATAGAACTTCCGTAGGAGGTTTACATTCCATGGTCGCTTGACGTCGAGTTTGCCGTCCCCGCGGACGTCGTTGAGGTAGTAGGCGTCGTTGCCGAGTACACGCCCGATGGCAAATGGTCCCTCCCATGGAGGGGAAAGCTTGTGCATGCCCTTCTTGTCCTGGATGAGGCGCAGCACCAGGTCGCCTTCTTGGAAGGTGCGAAGCCACCCGCCGGTGTGGTAGCGCGGAGTCCTTGTTGGTAGATGGCGGTGTGCGAGCGAGCTGGTCGCGTGCCTCGCCGAGTTGATCGACTCCATCCCGTCGATGCGAGTTCGTTCGCAGCCTCCGTAGTGGACGACCCTTGGCGAAGTCGTGCTCAAGGTCGGTGGGCATGACGCCTCGGCACCGTACACCATGAAGAAGGGGTGAATCTGCCGACTGCTGACCGGTGCGGATGCCCCGGATGACAGGGTAGCTCCTCAACCCAGCACCCAAGGCGCCGAGTGGTACTTGAGTCGCGGCCAGGCCGTGGAGGATGCTTTGATTGGCCCGTTCTACGGCCGTTGGATTCGGGTGGGCGATCGATGCGGTCGAGCCGGATGTGGTGTTCCTCGCAGAATTCGGCCATGGCTCCTTTGGCGAAGTTGGTGCCGTTGTCCGTGATGATGCTGTTTGGGAACCCGTAGCGATATATGAGCTCGCGTAGGAATTTAGTGGCAGTCTTCCCATCGCATTTCCGGACTGGCTTGGCCTCCACCCACTTTGTGAACTTGTCGACCACGACCAGGAGGTGGGTGTAGCCGGAGGGAGCCTTCTTGAAGGGGCCTACCATGTCAATGCCCCATACGGCGAATGGCCAGGTGATGGGGATTGTCTTGAGCGCTAAGCTTGGCACGTGCGTCTTGTTGGCATACTTCTGGCACCCGGCGCACCGCTGGACAATGTCGACGGCGTCGGCGTGTGCGGTGGGCCAGTAGAAGCCATGCCGCATAGCCTTGGCGACCAGAGAGCGGGCGCCGGCGTGGTGGCCGCAATCACCGGAGTGGATGTCGTGGAGGATCTTGCGTCCTTCGGCGGGTTAGACGCAACGTTGGAACACGCCGGTGACGCTGCGCTTGTGGAGTTCGCCGTCGATGATGGTGTAGGACTTGCATCGGCGTGCGATCATCCGAGCGTCCGTCTCGTCTGCCGGCAAGGTGCCGGCCTCCAGGTAGGCGACGTAGGGCTTGGTCCACCGCTGCGCTCGTGACGAGTGCGACCAGGGCTGCCTCCGGTTGTAACGGGACTCCGATGTCGATCTCCCTCGGTGGAGAGACTGATGGCTTGGTGATTGTGTCCAGGAAGACGCCGGCGGGTGGTGCGAGTCGAGCCGACCCAATGCGAGAGGGTGCATTGGCCTCCTCGTTCTTCCGCTTGTCGATCCACTCGACGGAGTAGCCTGCGAAGTGTCCGCCCAGCTTGTCCACTGCTTGGCGGTATGCCGCCATGGTGGGGGAGATGGCGTCGCAGGTGCCAGCGACTTGCCCAGCGACGAGGTCGGAGTCTCCGTAGCAGCGTAGGCGGTTGACATTCATCTCCCTGGCAGCTTGCATGCCGTGGAGTAAGGCCTCGTACTCGGCCATGTTGTTGGTGCAGGGTGTGAAGTCGAGGCAAAGGACGTAGCGGAGCTTGTCGCCCTTCGGTGAAGTTAGCACGATCCCTGCGCCGTCCGCGTTCTTGGAGCCGTCGAAGTGCAGGCTCCAGTAATGGAGGTATGGCAGCTTCTGCCGGGCCTCTTCGGTCGGCGATGAAGTCCGCTAGGGCCTGCGACTTGATCGCTTTTCATGGCTCAGATTTGATGTTGTGGACGCCGATCTCGACGGCCCTTGGCGACCGCCGGTCGCCTGATTCGGATAATGTCCTGTAGTGGTGCCGAGGAGATGACCGTGATCGGGTGCTCTGGAAGTAGTCGCGGCGCCGCTGAGCCCTCAAGACCGCGTATACCAGCTTTTGGTACATGGGTATCGGGCGACTCGGTGAGGACCTCGCTGATGTAATACACGTCGCTGTCTTTGGGCGCCTTTCCTTCCTCCGTCGCCGACGACCATGGCAATGACGACGCGCTCGGAAGCCGCGACGTAAACCAGCATGGGTTCTTTGTCGGTGGGGGCGGCGAGTAGCGGTGCAGCGAGTAGCACCTTCTTGAGGTCGTGGAGCGCGTCATCCGCCTCCTTGTCCCACTGGAAGGTGGGGTTCTTGCGCATCAGGAGGTATAGGGCCATCGCCTTTTCACCCAGGCGGGGGATGAAGCGACTGAGAGCCGCTACTCGCCCGGCCAGCTTTTGGACGTCGCGTAGGCACTCGGGTTTGCCGAGTCGGGCGATCGTGTCGATCTTGGTGGGGTTCGCCTCGATCCCTCGCTTGGAGACGACATACCCCAGTAGTTGTCCTACTGGTACACCGAAGGTGCATTTGCCTGGGTTAAGCTTTATCTTGTATTTTCTCAAGTTGGCGAACGTTTCCGCCAGGTCGGCGAGTAGGTCACCCTGGCGAACGGACTTTACGACCACGTCGTCGATGTAGACGTGGATGTTGCAGCCAATTTGGCTCGCGAGGCACTCTTGCATGCACCGCTGGTAGTTCGCCCCGGCGTTCTTGAGGCCGAAGGTCATGGCGGTGTAGCAAAAGGCTCCGAATGGCGTGATGAACGCCGTCTTCTCCTCGTCCTCGACAACCATTTTGATCTGGTTGTACCCAGAGTAGGCGTCGAGGAAACATAGCAACTCCGAGCCCGCGGTGGAGTCGATTATTTGGTCGATCCGCGGGAGGACGAACTGCTCCTTTGGGCAGGCGCTGTTCAAGTTTGTGTAGTCGATACACATCCTCCAGGTCCCGTTCTTATTCTCGGCCAGGACTGGGTTTGCCAGCCACTTGGATTACTTGATTGGCCGGATGAAGCCTGCAGCGAGTAGACGCTGCACCTCCTCGGCGATGGCTCGGCGGCGCTCTTCATTGAAGGCCCGCAGCGACTGTTTGACGGGTCACACTTTGGGGTCGGCTTTTAGCTTGTGCTCAGCGAGCTCCCTAGGGACACCAGGCATGTCAGAGGGCTTCCATGCGAAAATGTCCCTGTTCTCACGGAGGAACTCGATGAGCGCGCTTTCCTAGGCTGGGCTCATGCCCGCCCCGATCGTCACCATCTGGCCGAGTCGCTGGGACCAGCTCGGCAGTGCGGTGTCGTCGCTGCCTCGAAGGTTGAGGTGTTTGCGCCTTCGAGTTAGGCTTCTTGAGTATGGTGGGTCGTCGTTGTTGACCCGCCGCATTTCTGGCGAGCTCGACGTGATTGGTTTCTCGCCGTGATAACGGCGAGTTCGGCTCCTTTGGCCTCGCACTCGGCGGCCATGTGGGGTCGCCGTTGATGGTGATGACGCCGCACGGCCCGGGGTGCTTCATCGCGTTGTACGCGTAGTGTGGCGCTGCCATGAACTTGGCGAATGCCTAGCGCCTGTGACGCGATGGTAAGCTGTCGAAGGGCACCAACAAGATGATCCGCCGGTGCGGAAGTTTGCTAGTGTGTCGAAGGTGACGGCGTGACCTTGCCGATCGGGTACGCCTTCCGACCGGGGGCGATGCCATGGAACGTGGTGTGGGTTGTTCGATCATCGCGCGAGCCGCAGCCATCAAGGTGTCAGTGCAGGATGTTGATGGAGCTGCCGCCGTCCATCAATGTCTTGGGGAGCCAGTAGTCGCCGACCTTAGGCTTGACCACCAGGGCGACTCGGCCTGGGTACTCGATGCGTGGCGAGTGGTCCTGGCGGCTCCAAGTGATGGGCCGCTCCGACCAGTTGAGGAACTGGGGGAGGTCCACCTGAGCCACTGCGTTGACGGCGACGGCGCGGGCGATGACCTTCTTCTCGCGCTTCGTGTTGAAGCCTGTGAAGGTATGGAGCGATCCGGCCACTTTGCCGAATTTTCCGCCGTTTGGCGGGTCGTTGTCGGGGTCCTCCCGTGCTCGCCGTGCCTTCTTGATCTCCCTTAGGGTGTGGCAGTCGGCGGTTGTATGCGTTGCGGGCTTCCCTTCCCTGCTATGAAACGCACAAGGTTGGTTAAGGAGGGCCGCGGGGTCGAACCTTGGCTTCGCCTTGTAATTGCCGCCGTCACGGTGTTGTCCTCCATCGCGGCGGAAGCTCTTGGGCTCGCGCCAGCGTGCGGCGTTACGAAGTCGACTCGCCCATCACTGCGGCGCTTGCCGGTGAGGCGAGTGTTGCTGTAGCGTAGGTCGGACCGTCGTCCGCTGTCGTTGCAGCTCGTGCGGCGTTGACCTCCTGACTCGTCGTCAGTTTCCTGGTTTGGATCTTCCTCCGCATAGCGTTTGGCGATCTCGAGGAGGTCCGGTATGTTGTCGAGTGTGCGAGAGTGTCGCTTGAGCTTGGCGACCAGAGGCTCGTAGCGGCACGAGGTCTTGAAGCAATGGATCGCGGTGTCCGGGTGGATGCCGACCGTGTTGTACCAGAGTTCTTGCCACCGTTGGACCCAGTTGCGGATCGACTCGCGGGGTCCCTGGACGCATCGCTCCAGGTCCTCGAGGGTGGTGGAGCGGGTGTAGGATCACTCGAAGTGCCTGACGAAGGCGTCGCGCATCTCCTCCCAGGAGTCGATACTATCCTAGGGGAGGGTGTTGATCCACTGCCTGCATGTCCCCTCCATCATCAGGGGGAGGTAACGGGCGGCTAGCAGGTCGGTGTGGCCTGCGATCCCCATTGCCATGAGGTATGTATCGAGCCAGACGGCGGGGTCGTACGAGGGGTCGTACTTTTCTATCTCCTTCGGCGCCTTGAAGTTTGGCGGGTACTTCTCGCCTCGGATCATTGGTCCGAAGCACTTGGGGCCGAGTCGAGGCGACCCCATGGGCTCGCCGTCTGGCGATTGGTTAGGTGTGTCGCAGGTCGTCGGGCTGGCGGCGCGCCACTTTGGTTGTTGATGATGTGGGTGCGGCGCCGATGGGTTGACCGCTGGCGGCGACGGTTGGTCGCACCGGGTCGTTGGTAGAGTGCGCGTTCGCGGGTCGGTGTTGGAGCTGCAGCTCGGTGGCGGGCATTGAGGGTGTTTAACGCCATTGGGCGGCCGCTGAGGCCGCTCGCTTCAAGAACGCGAGTACACTAGACCTCGCGAGTCGGCGCTCGCTTTGCCGCTCGGCCTTCCGAGCAGGCCCCGACGTACTCGACCAGGGCGCGTCGCCGGTGGCCGTGATGTTGTCGGCCGCCGCTCGGCCCGTCACGAGGTTGTCCATCGGGGTGGAGAACAGTGGGAGGCCGTTTGCGTCTCGCTCCCGTGAGGAGACCACTATCCGCGGCTGGTCCCTGGGAGGTGTGCGGTTGGGTGGAGCTGGCGCCATCGCCGCCGACCACGGCGGGGCGCTTCCTCGGTGGCGCGTTCTCGCAGATCGCGCGCCGCCACGCTGGCGGGTCGTTTGTCGCCGGTTCAGGCGCCTGAACGGTGGGGAAGCGACCTGATCCGCTGCTGGTGGTAGCGCGATAGCTCCTGCGTCGTCACCTGCTCGAGGCGAAATTTTTCACGCTCGGCTTGCTCCTTGCGCACTGCCTCCGCCAGTTTTAGGTGGAGTTCCTCGACCTCCGTCGCCATGGCGTTAGGAGGGATTGGGGTGGAGAAGGGATCCTCCGGTGGCTCGGTGCCGGTCGCCATGTAGGTCGCGGCGTGGCGACCGGTTCCGTCGCGGAGGTCGGCGGAGTTTTCCGACCGGTCAAGTCGAAGATCCCGAGGATGGAGGGTCCTCAAGTCTCCCATGTTGGAGACTGGTGATGGAGCCCGCGGGTGAAGCCGCGTGATGGATCCGGCAGTGACGCCGTGCAGTCGGCGTCGTCGTTGAGGGCGCTAACACCTCAGAATCGACCTATGCAAGTTTGAGCAAAATCCGCCAAACCCGCATAGAAACGATTCAAAGGTGCCCACCAGGCACTTTCGTGCGGGTGGAAAACGAAGTAATAACATTACACAACAGTCCTCGATGGGACCCACAGAACAGATATATATATAACGACTCAAAGAGTCAAGAATACAGTATACAAAGACAAAGATCCAAATCACCTTGAGAACGATATAGCGCCCAGCTACAGACAAGATGCAAATGGGGCTAAGAGCGAAGAATAACCAATGGCGCCCATAACCTGCCTGTGCCAAGCGGAAGGGTAACCCCGCTAACGACGCCGATCCTAAAACCTGCTTAAACAAAAGGGTGCCGACAGGGCAAAGGAAAAGAGGCGTCAAGATCGAGGCCAGTACACGGCGAGGCTAGAATTCGGCGGTCCTCGCCTACAAAGGTATGGTGGACTGAAGCGGCAGCGGCAACATGCGCTAAACAACCTATAGAGACTCGATACAACTGGCGACTATCAGAGAGGGGTAAGAAAGACCTATTCGGATCCAACCTGATACTATCATCAAACAAACCCATCCTGGCGTTTCCCCCTCGAGACCAAACGAGGAAGTCAACCGAGGAACTCACTCTTGGCGTTTACTTATTCGATTATAGTTGCGGCACTTTACTAGTCGGTTTAGATAATCATCCCGATAAAGTAAGCGGTGGGCACTTTTAGTTAACCATTCCGTCAGAAGTTGCAACAATTACTAATCGACATGATAGCATGAGATAAACCCAAAACCCAGGTTGTTGGTACTTTTATTAAGCCATTCCGCTAGAAGTTGCAATACTTACTAGTCGATGCCATTGTCGCAAGGCGACAAACCAAACAAGCAATTGTGGGCAGTATTATTTAGCCATTCCATTATAGTGAAGCTGATTACTAGTCATTATAAAGTCAAACTTACAGCAATAAACTTTAGTTATGCTTGTCTATGATCGAGAATCTTGTGCTCCAAGTCGCCCATATCCATGGACACGGCTTTCGAAAGTTTTACCCGCCGGGTGCACCAATAGCAACACACGCCGATCAACCTCGGAAAAACCAACTCAAAACCCAACGAGGCTTTCACGACCGAACAATCACAGATTCAGAAATATTTCAGGGGCCACCCCTTGTAGTCTTACCATAGCAAGTAAGCTAGCTCGAGACAGACTCAAGGTTTGTGGGGCCGGTAAGTTATCGGGAACCCAAAACTGGGCTTGTCGATACAGCGTAACGGGTCACAATTCCTAAAGATAAAGGTGCTATCTCGCACAATTTAAATACGTATAGCATGGCATAAGTACAGGATAGTAAATAAAACCTCAAACTAGTTTGTGGCCCCAAGAAATAAGACTGAATCAAGCTCGCTCGGGGGTCCCATATACCTCCGGATGTGGATAGCGATAAATCAAGGAACAGGTATCAAGTACTCGGGGTCCTACGGGACACAAGTGGGCGTTCGAAAACCAAATATTATCTATCACCCACCGATGCCTCTGCTTACTTCAATTTTAGTTGTTAAACAGGAATTAAAGTGAACGATAAGTAAAACTATGATCATCTCCAACATCAACATGTGGCAATACATCACAACTGTGGCACTGGACGTCACGACAAGACTTCAAAGAAGCGACTCACGACGCATAAGTCCAACTATCTACCAAACAACAGGTAATAGTATGTGTCCAAGGCAATATAGGGCTGCACGGTATATCACTGGTACGGAAACTAAAGCATCGCAACACGGATAGCAATAGATCAACAGGAGGGAATAAATACTATAAAAGTAAGATAGGTAGAAAGGGGGGAGATGCTCTGAAACATTGTCAAGGTTCATACGAAGATCGGGGCGAAGCTCACATCAACTCAACGGCCTTATCCGCGAAGAAGCAAATCGCTAGAATAAACACCGGATGCAATATTTAATACAACGGCAGAAGATCGGCATGATGCATGTATGATGCATGGCATGGCAAGGTGCGATGCAATTAGGTCAATATTAAGTGGAACCGGGGTCCCGACAATTATTTAAACGGTTCAAGTTATTTAGCTACCCCGCAATTTAAATGTTGTTTTAGCATGGCAAAAGATAGCACCGGTTCGCTACACAAATTTAAATGAGGCCAATATAAGGCTAGATTTGTCCGCACATGGGCCCCATATTTAATTATAAGGTGAATCGGCATAAGGCCCCCAAACCACAGACAATATGCATGCAAGACAATTAATATGCAGCAAGTTGTATTATGTTTAGCATTTATAAAAATAGGGGTTCGGATAAGGGTCACACATTAGGGTCTCGACGATCTTGGTCCGAGGGTTCGGGGTCGGTCGTGGTCCGTGGTTCGGATTCGGTCTTGACGGAAGCGTTCTCGGATTCCGGGAAGGACTTGGTTCGGTGTCGTTCTTGTCGTTGCGAAAATCTTGCCGGGTCCGCGCCATCGAGTCGGTCTGGGCATCCGGGGTCTCGGCGTCCGTGACGAAGATCATGACATCCGTGATGGAGCTCTCCGGGTTCGGACTTGCCACGTTGGCGAACTTGGCGTACCGAGGGGAAGAACTTGGCGTTCGGCGGGGTCGGTCTCCGGATCCGGGCACGGTCTTAGCGTTCCGTCTTCAGTGTCGATGGCGAACTCGGCTCGATCTTGACTGCTAGGATGTTCAGAAGATCTTGTCGTGATGAGCCTTGGGTCGAGAGGTTCTCTTGTGTGGTATTAAGTAGCTATGCCACGCTGTGGTACTTGGCATGGTTGGCCTAGCCAACTTGGTTCAACTTCAGACTCACAACGAACCAGGGACACACGGCAACAGCAAGGTCATGTGGCTGGAGTTCACGGACGAGGAGCGGGTAGCCGTCGGGGCGACGCGAGCTGGGTGCCGGCAGGACCCGAGGAGGAGGCGATGGGAGAGGGGCGGGCGACGGGTGCGGCCCTGCTCGAGGCGGTAGGTGGGGGACGCGAGGTTGAGGCGGAGGCGAAGGCCATGGAGGTTGGGGCATGGCGGCGGTGGAGGCGGGCAGCGGCGCGAGGCAGCAGAGAGGAAGGAGGAGGAGGAGGTTGAGCGGGAGGTGAGGGACGGCTCGAGGAGGGTAAGGGCAAGCGGCGGCGAGGTGAGCGGGTCTGGGAGGCGGCGGAAGGACTGGCCAGACGGAGGGAGGGCGGTCGGTGAGGAGGAGGAAGAAGGAGGAAGAGGGCATCGGGGCGCGGCAGGTGGGGACGGGGGCGTGGGGATCGGGTCCAGGTGGGGACGTGGGGAGGACGTGGGGATAGGGAGTGGGTCCTGTGGGCCAGCGGGGGTTGGTGGGAGGCGTGCCTTGGCAAGGCGTGTGTGCTTGTGTGTGTGGCAGGGTGGGTTGGTTGTGTGGGTGGGGAGGGTGAGAGAGAGGGGGTCTAGGTGGAGGGCTAGGATTGGATAGAGGAGAGAGGGTAGCTGAGGTGGCGAGAGGCTATTGGAGGGAGTGAGGTGGAGGGTTGGGCTGGGTAGGTAGTTTGGTAGGTTTAGGAATTAGGTGGACCGTTTTAATTTCTGGGGCGGTCATTCGGCCCGTTCGACTGCCCCACTAAAAATAATGCAAAATTTTATTTATTTAAACGGACCGTTTGCAAAACATATTTAGTCAAAAAAATATTCGGACCTTTGCGTTTGAATAAAGACGGGGCGTTTGGGAAAACAAGAACCGGTTTTTCCGAAAATAGTTCTATACAAGCACATGCAAGATGATGACGATGCCCAAATGCAATGTGGCATGATGACATGAGCATGCGGTCATGATGATGCAATGCACAAAACAACGCGATTTTCTAGTAGTGGTTTTGCGGGATGCCACAATTCGACACCACTAACAATGGATCTCGCCCTCGAGATCCGCCTCATGGTACCGGAAGGAAGGTCGGCGATCTGCATCTTCTCGCATCGTGTAGATCCTCGCGACACCACTAACGAGGGTTCATCCTCCATCTTGAAATCGGCGACACCACCAACAAAGGTTCGTTGTTCCTGATCGTCGAGAGAGCACTCCGGAGAAACAAAGGACGAAGGTAGAGGTATAAACAAATAAAGCCACCTCTAGCTTCCATGGATGGAGTAAAATCGCTGGATCCACTGATTCGATGTACAAGAGCGAATGATAAGAGTAGTCGGATGGTGATCAGTCCATCGCGCACCCAAACCATTACTCTGCACACGAATAGGCGGATTATGCAACCAACTCTCGGACTTAGACTGAAGATCTCGACAAACGAAGTTCAGGAACAAAGGGGTGATGCAGACTCTGCATCGGATCTGGCGTAGATGATGTCGTCGTGTCGGAAAAACACCGGAAGGCACAAACAAGGCACAAAGAATGGTACCACTGTAGACGGATTCCTCGGATAGCTTGAACACCAGATGGTAGAACACCGTTATCGAAGAAGGAAGCGAAACCCTGAAGGTACGACGGAAACCCAACCACGAGAATTCCTGGACTCAAAGAAATAGACGAGAGCGGATTCAAAACACGTAGAGGTAAGAGGAGAATAGCAGAGGGGTAAGGAGTAAAATCAGACCTAATAAGAACTATCCAACCGATTTTGCAAAATAGTTTTGACACTCTACTTCGGCCGTTAGCTAGGTTATCCTACAGGCTGGACTTGTGGGGTATCGCAACTGCTGTGCTCTGATACCACTCTCTAACACCCTCAGAATCGACCCTATGCAAGTTTGAGCAAAATCCACCAAACCCTCATAGAAACGATTCAAAGGTGCCCACCAGGCACTTTCGTGCGGGTGGAAAACGAAGTAATAACATTACACAACAGTCCTCGATGGGACCCACAGAACAGATATATATAACAGCGACTCAAAGAGTCAACAATACAGGTATATAGTACAAAGATCCAAATCACCTTGAGAACGATATAGCGTCCAGCTACAGACAAGATGCAAATGGGGCTAAGAGCCCTGAAGAATAACCAATGGCGTCCATAACCCTGCCCAGGCCAAGCCGGAAGGGTAACCCTGCTAACGACGTCGATCCCAAAACCTGCTTAAACAAAAGGGGTGCCGACAAAGGGCAAAGGAAAAAGAGGAGCGTCAAGATCGAGGCCAAGACAGCGAGGCTAGAATTCGGCGGTCCTCGCCTACAAAGGTATGGTGGACTGAAGCGGCAGCGGCAACATGCGCTAAACAACCTATAGAGACTCGATACAACTGGCGACTATCAGAGAGGGGTAAGAAAGACCTATTCGGATCCAACCTGATACTATCATCAAACAAACCCATCCTGGCGTTTCCCCCTCGAGACCAAACGAGGAAGTCAACCGAGGAACTCACTCAGTTGGCAGTTTTACTTATTCAGTTATAGTTGTGGCACTTTACTAGTCAGGTTTAGATAATCATCCTGATAAAGTAAGCGGTGGGCACTTTTAGTTAACCATTCCATTGTAGTTGCAACAATTACTAATCAGATACAGATAGCATGAGATAAACCCAAAACCCAGCAGTTGTTAGTACTTTTATTAAGCCATTCCGTTGTAGTTGCAATACTTACTAGTCAGATGCCATTGTCGCAAGCGACAAACCAAACAAGCAATTGTGGGCAGTATTATTTAGCCATTCCATTATAGTGAAGCTGATTACTAGTCATTATAAAGTCAAATTTACAGCAATAAACTTTAGTTATGCTTGTCTATGATCGAGATACTGTGCTCCAAGTCGTCCATATCCGCGGACACGGCTTTCAGAAAGTTTTACCCGGGGTGCACCAATAGCAACACACGCCGATCAACCTCGGAAAACCAACTCAAAACCACGAGGCTTTCACGACTGAACAATCACAGATTCGAAATATTTCAGGGCCACCCTTGTAGTCTTACCGCAACGAAGTAAGCTAGCTCAGACGGACTCAAGGTTTGTGGGGCGATGTTAATCGGGAACCCAAACTGGGCTTGTCGATACCGCGTAACGGGTCACAATTCCTAAATGACAAAGGTGCTATCCGTCGCACAATTTAAATACTGATAGCATGGCATAAGTACAGGATAGTAAATAAAACCTCAAACAAGTTTGTGGCCCCAAGAAATAAGATGAATCAAGCTCGCTCGGGGGTCCCATATACCTCCCGGATGTGGATAGCGCGATAAATCAAGGAACAGGTATCAAGTACTCGGGGTCCTACGGGACACAAGTGGGCGTTCGGAAACCAAATATTATCTATCACCCACCGATGCCTCTGCTTACTTCAATTTTAGTTGTTAAACAGGAATTAAAGTGAATGATAAGTAAAACTATGATCATCTCCAACATCAACATGTGGCAATACATCACAACTATGGCACTGGACGTCACGCAACAGCACTTGAGCAAGCGACTACGACGCGCAAGTCCAACTATCTACCAAACAACATGTAATAGGATGTGTCCAAGGCAATATAGGGCTGCACGGTATATCACTGGTACGGAAACTAAAGCATCGCAACACGGATAGCAATAGATCAACAGGAGGGAATAAATACTATAAAAGTAAGATAGGTAGAAAGGGGGGAGATGCTCGCCTGAAAACATTGCCGAAGGTTCATACGAAGATCGGGGCGAAGCTCACATCAACTCAACGGCCTTATCCGCGAAGAAGCAAATCGCTAGAATAAACACCGGATGCAATATTTAATACAACGGCAGAAGATCGGCATGATGCATGTATGATGCATGGCATGGCAAGGTGCGATGCAATTAGGTCAATATTAAGTGGAACCGGGGTCCCGACAATTATTTAAACGGTTCAAGTTATTTAGCTACCCTGCAATTTAAATGTTGTTTTATCATGGCAAAGATAGAACCGGTTCGCTACACAAATTTAAATGAGGCCAATATAAGGCTAGATTTGTCCGCATATGGGCCCCATATTTAATTATAATGTGAATCGGCATAAGGCCCCCAAACCACAGACAATATGCATGCAAGACAATTAATATGCAGCAAGTTGTATTATGTTTAGCATTTATAAAAATAGGGGTTCGGATAAGGGTCACACATTAGGGTCTCGACGATCTTGGTCCGAGGGTTCGGGGTCGGTCTCAGGGTCCAGGGTTCGACGGATTCGGTCTTGACGGAAGCGTTCTCGGATTCCAGGAAGGACTTGGTTCGGTGTCGTTCTTGTCGTTGCGAAAATCTTGCCGGGTCCGCGCCATCGAGTCGGTCTGGGCGTCCGGGGTCTCGGCGTCCGTGACGAAGATCATGACATTCGTGATGGAGCTCTCCAGGTTCGGACTTGCCACGTTTGCGAACTTGGCGTACCGAGGGGAAGAACTTGGCGTTCGGTGGGGTCGGTCTCCGAATCCGGGCACGGTCTTAGCGTTCCGTCTTCAGTGTCGATGGCGAACTCGGCTCGATCTTGACTGCCAGGATGTTCAGAAGATCTTGTCGTTATGAGCCTTGGGTCGAGAGGTTCTCTTGTGTGGTATTAAGTAGCTATGCCACGCTGTGGTACTTGGCATGGTTGGCCTAGCCAACTTGGTTCAACTTCAGACTCACAACGAACCAGGGACACACGGCAACAGCAAGGTCATGTGGCTGGAGTTCACGGACGAGGGAGCCCGGGGTAGCACCGTCGGGAGGCGCACGCGAGCTGGGTGCCGACGGCAGGGACCCGAGGAGGAGGGCGATGGGAGAGAGGGGCCGGGGCGACGGGGTGCGGCCGCGGCTCGGAGGCGGTAGGTGGGGGGACGGCGAGGTTGAGGCGGAGGCGAGCGCCGGCGGAGGTTGGGGCAGATGGCGGCGGTGGAGAGGCGGGCCGGCGAGCAGAGGGCGGGCGCGCAGCGCCAGAGAGAGGAGGAGGAGGAGGAGGTTGAGCGGGAGGTGAGGGACGGCTCGAGGAGGGTGAGGGCAAGCGGCGGCGAGGTGAGCGGGTCTGGGGGGAGGCGGCGGCGGAAGGACTGCTGGCGGACGACGGAGGGAGGGCGAGGCGGTCAGGCGCGCGAGGGAGGAGGAAGAAGGAGGAAGAGGGCATCGGGGCGCGGCAGGTGGGGACGGGGGCGTGGGGATCGGGTCCAGGTGGTGACGTGGGGAGGACGTGGGGACAGTGGGTCCTGTGGGCAGCGGGCAGAGCGGGGTTGGTGGGGGCGCTTGGCAAGGCGTGTGTGCTTGTGTGTGTGGCAGGGTGGGTTGGTTGTGTGGGTGGGGAGGGTGAGAGAGAGGGGGTCTAGGTGGAGGGCTAGGATTGGATAGAGGAGAGAGGGTAGCTGAGGTGGCGAGAGGCTATTGGAGGGAGTGAGGTGGAGGGTTGGGCAGGGTAGGTAGTTTGGTAGGTTTAGGAATCAGGTGGACCGTTTTAATTTCTGGGGCGGTCATTCGGCCCGTTCGACTGCCCCACTAAAAATAATGCAAAATTTTATTTATTTAAACGGACCGTTTGCAAAACATATTTAGTCAAAAAAAATATTCCGGCGACCCGGGTTTGCGTTTGAATAAAGACGGGGCGTTTGGGAAAACAAGAACCGGTTTTTCCGAAAATAGTTCTATACAAGCACATGCAAGATGATGACGATGCCCAAATGCAATGTGGCATGATGACATGAGCATGCGGTCATGATGATGCAATGCACAAAACAACGCGATTTTCTAGTAGTGGTTTTGCGGGATGCCACACGCGTCTTCTGCGGCCGCTGAGTTTTCGGCCACGTTGCTGTGGGCCGAGTTGTACTCGGAGGCGAGGCGATGGATCGTGCGGATCTGGCTCTCGGAGAGCCGATCGCGTGGCGGCGACTCGCGGATGCGAGTCGAGTCCTCCGAGACGATGACATCGGTGAGGCCAACGAAGAGGCTGATCGTGCCGACTGGCAGGATCACGCTGTGCGTGACGGGTCGCGCCGCGCAGACGTAGCTGCTCGGCAAGATTTGGAGCATCTCGCCGATCGCTATCATGCGGCCGGTGGCGACCGTCTCGTTGATGGGCAGATTGGATATCGCCGCAGAACACCGGCCAGACCGGCCAGGCCCCACGGTGGGCGCCACTGTCGTGGGAATGGTCACGGCAGATGCTGCAATCGGCAGCGAGTAGTAGAACGAGGGGCAAGGGTGTCCAGCCATCTGCGGTGCGAGATGAGGGCGGAGACACAGGGTTTTACCTGTTCGGCCCGGAGGGTAAAGACCTACTCTGCTAGATTGTATTATGGAGGTGGTACAATGGGCGAGCTCGGCTGGGCGGCGAGTCGCTGGTGTATGATGGAACGATCTCTACACGCCCAGGAGGTTTATATAGGCTCACCTCCCTAGGGTTTACATATCTCAACCGAATCGCTTAAGGCTTTGCTTGTTTTAACCTAATCCGACCGGGTTTTCCTCCAACTCGGACTTGGGGCTTCCCAAGCCCTAGCCGCCACACCACCCTCCCCTTGGTGCCCTCTAAACCCTAGATCACCAAGGCCTCTCTCATACTCCACCATACTCGCTCCGGCTTAAGGCGAAGCCCTGCGAGATCTCCCCAATACTTCCGACACCACGCCATCGTGCTGCCGGAATCACGAGGAGAGTGCTACAACCTCCACTGCCTGCTGGAACAAGGGAGAGGAAGGTCTTCATCGAGTACCGAACGTGTGACCGACTGCGGAAGCGCTGCCAGAAGGAGCGTCTACGCGATCTTGAGATCGGCAAGTGTACGACTACATCACCCACGAGAATCTGCTCTCGTTAACCGCTTTGGAATCTTCGAGGGTGAGTTCCTCTAACGACTCATTGCTACAATCTACTAGATAGATCTTGGCTTGTTTGTGTGCATGCGGTAGAAAATTTTTGTTTTCCATGCTACGAACCTGTAACACCCTCAGAATTGGCCCTATGCAAGTTACACTCCGGATAGACAAAGGTCGAAGGTAGAGGTATCAAAAGGGTAAAGCCACCTCTAACTTCCGCGGAAGGAGTATAACTGCAATGATTCACCATTCAATGTGCAAGAGCGAATGATAAGAGTAGTCGGATGGTGATCAGTCCATCGCGCACCCAAAGCATTACTCTGCTCATGAATAGGAAATTATGCAACCAACTCTCGGAATTCAGATTGTAGATCTCGACAAGCGAGGTTCGGAAACAAAGGGGTGATGCAGACTCTGCATCGGATCTAGCGTAGATGATGTCGTCGCGTCGGAAAACACCGGAAGGCACAAACAAGGAACAAATAATGGTACCACAGTAGACGGATTCCTCAGACAGCATGAACACCGGATGGTAGAACACCGTTATCAAAGGAGGAAGCGAAACCCTGAAGGTACGACGGAACCCAACCACGAGAAATCCTGGACTCGAAGAGAGAGAAGAGAGCGGATTCAAAACACGCAGAGGTGAGAGGAGAGCAGCAGAGGGGTAAGGAGTAAAATCAGACCTAATCAGAACTATCCAACCGATTTTTCAAAAATAATCTTGACACTCTACTTCGGCCGTTAGCTAGGTTATCCTACTTTGGACTTGTGGGTATCGCAACCGCGAGCTCGATACCACTCAGAACACCCTCAGAATCGGACCTATGCAAGTTTTAGCGAAACCCGCCAAACCCGCATAGAAACGATTCAAAGGTGCCCACCAGGCACTTGCGTGCGGGTGGAAAACGAAGTAATAACATTACACAACAGTCCTCGATGGGACCCACAGAACAGATATATATACAACACGACTCCAAGAGTCAAGAATACAGATATACAATACAAAGATCCAAATCACCTTGAAAATGATACAGCGTCCGACTACGGACAAGATGCAAATGGGGCTAAGAGCCACAAGAATAACCAATGGCGTCCATAACCCTGCCCAGGCCAAGCCGGAAGGGTAACCCTGCTAACGACGTCGATCCCAAAACCTGCTTAAACAAAAGGGGGTGCCGACAAAGGGCAAAAGAAAAAGAGAGAGCGGTCAGTACTGAGGCCAGTACACGGCGAGATTAGAATTCGGCGATCCTCGCCTACATAGGTATGGTGGACTGAAGCGGCAGCGCGGCATGCACCAATCAACCTATAGAGACTCGATACAACTGGCGGCTATCAGAGAGGGGTAAGAAAGACCTATTCGGAACCATCCTGATACTACCATCAAACAAACCCATCCTAGTGTTTCCCCCTCGAGACCAAACGAGGAAGTCAACCGAGGAACTCACACAGTTGGCAGTTTTACTTATTCAGTTATCGTTGCAGCAATTACTAGTAAAGTATAGATAATCATCCTGATATAATAAGCAGTGGGCAATTTTAGTTAACCATTCCTTTGTAGTTGCAACACTTACTAGTCAGATACAATTAGCATGAGATATCCCAAACCCAGCAGTTGGTGGTACTTTTATTTAGCCATTCCGTTGTAGTTGCAATACTTACTAGTCAGATATAATGGTCGCAAGCGACAACCCAAACAAGCAATTGTTGGCAGTTTTATTTAGCCATTCCATTATAGTGAAGCTGATTACTAGTCATTATAAAGTCAAATTTATAGCACTACTTTAGTTATAGTTGTCTATGATCGAGATCATGCTCCAAGTCGTCCATAACCGCGACACGGTTTTCAGAAAGTTTTACCTGAGGGTGCACAAATAGCAACACACACTCGATCAACCTCGGAAAAACCAAATCAAAACCCAATGAGGCCTTCACGACAAAGCAACCAGATTCAGAAATATTTGAGGCCACCCCATTGAGTACACCATAACGGTTAGCGACTCGAGACGGACTCAAGGTTTGCGCCAATGGTCAGAAACAACTGGGAACCCGAAAATGTGACTGGGCTTGTCGATACCGCTAAAACACTCCGCTTACCTAACAGACAGTGCTCCTCGCACAATCGTAAATAAAGCGATAAGCATGGCATAAGTACAAAGATAGTAAATAAAACCTCAAACTAGTTTGTGGCCCCGAAATAAGAATGAATCAAGCTCGCTCGGGGTCCCATAATCCTCCGGATGTGGATAGCGCGAATATTCAAGGAACAGGTATCAAGTACTCGGGGTCCTACGGGACACAAGTGGACGGTTAACAACCAAATAACATCTATTGCCCACCTGTGCCTCTGCATTACCTACTTCAATTTTAGTTATTAAACAGTAATTAAAGTCTTGATCATCTCCAACAATAAACACATGGCAATACTCCAACAAATGTGGTACTTGAATACACGCAACATCACTAGAGCAAGCGACTACGACGCGCAAGTCCAACTATCTACCAAACAACAGGTAATAGGAAGTGTCCAAGGCAATATAAGGCTACAAGGAAATCACGGGTACGAAAACTGGAGCAACGCAACACAGATAGCAATAGATCAACAGGAGGGAATAAATACTATAAAAGTAAGATAGGTAGAAAGGGGGAGATGCTCGCCTGAAAACATTGCCGAAGATTCATCCGAAGATCGGGTCGACACTCGCAACAACTCATCGGCCTAGTCCGCGAAGAAGCAAAACACTAGAAGAAACACCGGATGCAATATTTAATACTACGACAGAAGATCGGGCATGATGCATGTATGATGCAAGACATAGCAAAGATGCGATGCAATTGGGCAATATTAAGTGGAACCGGGGTCCCGACAATTAATTAATAGGTTCAAGTTGTTTAGCTACCCCACAATTTAAATGTTGTAATAACAGGGCAAGATAAGTTACCGGTTCGCTACACAAATTTAAATGAGGCCAATATAAGACTAGATTTGCCCGCATATGGCCCCATATTTAATTATGACGTGAATCGGCATAGTGCCCCCAAACCACAGACAAGCATGCATGCATGAACAATTTAATATGCACAAGATCAATATCATATATTATAAAAATATGAGGGGTCTCGGATAGGGGTCACACATCTCGGTCCGACGATCTTGGGGGTTCGAAGGGGTCCAGGATCGGTCTTCGGGGTTCCGGAAGTGGATCTTCGCGTCATCGGGTCCGGGAAGGAGCACTCGAGCGGCATTTCCTTCGGGTACGGGGTCTTCGGTTCAACTCGCCGGTTTTTGGTTGGGAGTTGCTTCCAATGCCGGGCTAGGAAAGCACCGGCAGTGCTCGACACCATCTTCCCGACACTTGGATAAACGGGAGATCTTGATAACGACCTTGTCGACCTCGAGAGGCTTGCAGTGATCTTCTGCCAGGAAGTTAACACAAAAGAGAGGTAGCAGACATCCGCTAGACAAAAAGGAAACATTGGATCGGTGCGTGAAGTACAAGTCCTGTTCGGTTATTTTCTCGAACACCTGGCTGGCAACGGACAACACAACCAAAGACAGCTAATGACGGCCCTTGGCATGCATCAGCACAAGCAGAGACTTCACGGCAGCCAAAGAACGGTCGCCGGGGCAGAAGCTCGCACGGCATCGAGGGGTCGAGGCCGGCGAACGGCCGCTTGAGCTTGGCCGAGCGGAGGAGGAAGGGCCGGGCTTGAGACAGACGAGGACGAGGGACAAGCAGCGCAGCGGTGCTTGGTTGGTCATTGTGGCAACGGAGGGAGGAAGAAGGGGCGGGGTCATCGGGCTAGGGAGAGGGAAGGAGAGAGAGGAGCGGGGGCGCGTGGGTGGGGTCACGTGGGTGGGGCCGGGGGTTGGTGGGGTGTGTGGCTTGTGTGTGGATCCGATCGGGGTGTTGGGCCTGGCGTGTGTGGCGTGTGTGGGGCGGCAGGGGTGAGTGGGGAGTGGGGGTGAGAGAGGAGGTGGGCCAGGTGGCGGGTGTGGCATCCCGCAAAAACCACTACTAAAAAATCGCGTTGTTTTTGTGAATTGCATTATCATGACCTCAGCATGCATCTGTTTGCCTAAAAGAATTTGCTAAAAGCCTAGTTTTGCTTTGTACAAATACCCCTCTTTATTTCAAATGCAAAGCCCCGATCGTATCGGATATTTTATTTACCTATAAACTAATTGCAAAGTAGCCTTGTTTTAAAATAAACAAAACCAAACAAACACATATTTACAAAACTAATAAAACCTAAACTCTAAATCCTATACCTACCCAATCCTAATCTACCCACCACTCACAGCTCGCCACCTCACCCTCTCCCCCAATCCCTACCCACCTTGCCACCTCACCAATCCCCCTCTTTTTTCCCCTCTTTCTCTTTCTCACCTAGCCCCATCCTACCCTCTCTCCCTTGCTCCTGGGCCCCAACCGCAGTCTCTCCCTCACCCTCTCTCCCTTCCCCCGGGCCCCACACCCCTCCATCTCTCCCCCAACCGACCCTCACCCCCCACCTGGCCCCACCCCTGGCCCCGCACGCGCCCTCCCACGCGACTCTCTCTCCTTCCCCCACTTCTCCTCTCTCCTCCCTCCCCGATGCGCCCGTCTGCCCCGCCACCGCCTTCTCCTCCACCTCGTCGCGCCGCCAGGCCCCCATCGCCTCCCGCCCGTCTCCGGCGCCCGCGCGGCCCTCCTCCAGCCCGAGCTCCGCCCGTCCTCGCGCTCCCTCCGCCGAGGCTTCGCCTGGCTCCTCCTCCTTCATGGGAGGCCGCCCACCCTCCGCCGGCCCGTATCCTCCCTCCTATCCCCATCACCGACGCCGCCCTCCCCCGAGCCTTCTCCCCTCCCCATCCTCTTCCCTTGCCGCCTCCCTTCCGCTGCCCGCTGCCACCGGCTGCAGTGACCCGTCGGCCGCGTCACCAAGCCTCTGGCAGCCGTGCTAAGGGCCTCCTCGCCATGAGCTCGCTGCCGCCCGTCGCCCGAGCTCGCCCGAGCAGAGCCTCGCCAGAGCCGCCTCGCCGCTCTCGTCCGGCCGCCTCGACCACCTGCCTCGCCGTGGCTTCAGCCGAGCCCGCCCCGCCAGAGACCGCCTACACCGACGCGCCGACTCCGCCTGGCTCCCTCCCGTCATCTCCTCTGCCTCCGGGCTTCCTCGGCGTCCCCGAGAACTGCCGCTGCCGCCACCGTGACGCGGGCCATCGTTCCCGTTCGCTCAGCCTCCTGCTGGCGTGGCCGCCCGTCGATCCAAGGCGTGATGCGCTCCGTGAGTTCCCCGACCCTCCCGAAGCACAAGACCGTCTCGTCACAAGAGCCCCGATGCTCTTCTGCCGCCAAGATCTGCATCGTTGCGGGTTTCATAGACCCATGTGCGAGGTGGAACCCGATGACGCCGGTACCCAAGATACACCTCACGGACGCGCCACGGATTCGGAGGAACCCTCGGACGCCAAGTTCGCCTCATGAACCCCGAAGACCCGAACCCCGATGAACCATGATCTCCGCTGCAGAACAACAAGTCCTTCGGAGTGAAACCAACAAGATCTACCGCCGGACGCCAAGTACTCCTTCGCGGACCCGAGGACCCGAAGCCTCCTTCCCGGATCCGGAGACCGAACCCGGGCGCGCCAAGTTCTTCGAACCGAGACCCCGGTGCGACAAGTACTTCATCCCGAACGCCATGACCGTCGACATGACCCGGAGACCCCGGATGCGACAAGATCTACCCGTTGCTCGAGAATGTTCTGCCGAGACCGATCCCGTCGAACCCTGAACCCTGAGACCGAACCCCAAACCCTGGAACCAAGATCGTCGAACCCTAATGTGTGACCCTTTTCCGAGCCTCTATTTTATAAATGCCATCTATATAAATTGTTGCATATTAAATTGTCATACTCGCATGCATAATTGTGTGGTTTGGGGGCCTTATGCCGATTCACCTCATAATTAAATATGGGGCCCATATGCGGGCGAATCTAGTCTTATATTGGCCTCATTTAAATTTGTGTAGTGAACCGGTAACTTATCTTGCCTTGTCATTACAACATTTAATTGCGGGGTATCTAAACAACATGAACCGTTTAATTAATTGTCGGGACCCCGCGCTTAATATGAACTAATTGCATCACATCCTTACCATGCCATACATCATACATGCATCATGCCCGATCTTTTGCCGTAGTATTAAATATTGCATCCGGTGTTTCTTCTAGTGTTTTGGTTCTTCGCGGATAAGACCGTTGAGTTGATGCGAGTGCCGACCCGATCTTCGGTTGAACCTTCGACAATGTTTTCAGGCGAGCATCTCCCCCTTTCTACCTATCTTACTTTTATAGTATTTATTACCTCCTGTTGATCTATTGCTATCTGTGTTGCGATGCTCTAGTTTCCCGTATCCGTGATATCCCCTGCAGCCTTCTATTGCCTGGGACACATCCTATTACCTGTTGTTTGATAGATAGTTGGACCTTCGCGTCGTAGTCGCTTGCTCAAGTGCTGTTGCGTGTCGCCAAGTGCCACAGTTGTTGGAGTATTGCCGCATGTTTGATGTTGGAGATGATCATGGTTTTACTTATCGTTCACTTTAATTACTGTTTAAACAACTAAAATTGAAGTAAGTAAGCAGAGGCACAGGTGGGCAATAGATGTTATTTGGTTGTTAACCGTCCACTTGTGTCCCGTAGGACCCTGAGTACTTGATACCTGTTCCTTGATTTTTCGCGCTATCCACATCCGGGAGGATTATGGGACCCCCCTGAGCCAGAGCTTGATTCATTCTTATTTCTTGGGGCCACAAACTAGTTTGAGGTTTTATTTACTATCCTGTACTTATGCCATGCTTTACTGCTTTATTTAAGATTGTGCGAGGAGCACACTGTACTGTTTAGGTAAGCGGAATGTTTTCGCGGTATCGACAAGCCCAGTTTTGGGTTCCCAGTCGTTTACAGCCATTGTCGCAAACCTTGAGTCCGTCTCGGAGTCAGCTGGCTTCGTTGCGGGTCTACTCAATGGGGTGGCCCCCTGAAATATTTCTAAATCCTGTGATTGCTTTGTCGTGAAGGCCTCGTTGGGTTTTGATTTGGTTTTTCCGAGGTTGATCTAGCGTGTGTTGCTATTGGTGCACCCCGGCCGGGTAAAACTTTCTGAAAGCCGTGTCCGCGGTTATGGACGACTTGGAGCACAGTATCTTGATCATAGACAACTATAACTAAAGTAGTGCTATAAATTTGATTTTATAATGACTAGTAATCAGCTTCACAATAATGGAATGGCTACATAAAACTGCCCACAATTGCTTGTTTGGTTTGTCGCTTGCGACGATTGTATCTGACTAGTAAGTATTGCAACTACAACGGGATGGCTAAATAAAAGTACCAACAACTGCTGGGTTTTGGGTTATCTCATGCTAATTGAATCTGATTAGTAAGTGTTGCAACTACAATGGAATGGCTAAATAAAAGTGCCCACTGCTTATTTTATCAGGATGACTATCTACACCTGATTAGTAATTACTGCAACGATAACTGAATAAATAGAACTGCCAACTGTGTGAGTTCCTCGGTGGACTTCCTCGTTTGGTCTCGAGGGGGAAATACCAGGATGGGTTTGTTTGATGATAGTATCAGGTTGGTTCCGAATAGGTCTTTTTTACCCCTCTCTGATAGTCGCCAGTTGTATCGAGTCTCTATAGGTTGTTCAGTGCATGCTGCCGCTGCCGCTTCAGTCCACCATACCTATGTAGGCGAGGACCGCCAAATTCTAGCCTCGCCGTGTACTGGCCTCAGTACTGACGCTCCTCTTTTTCCTTTGCCCTTTGTCGGCACCCCTTTTGTTCAAGCAGGTTTGAGATCGACGTCGTTAGCAGGGTTACCCTTCTGTCTTGGCCTGGGCAGGGTTATGGACACCATTGGTTATTCTTCAGGGCTCTTAGCCCCATTTGCATCTTGTCCGTAGTCGGACGCTGTATCTTTTAAAGGTGATTTGGATCTCTGTACCGTATATCTGTATTCTTGACTCATGGAGTCGTGTTGTATATATATCTGTTCTATGGGTCCCATCGAGGACTGTTGTGTAATGTTATTACTTTGTTTTCCACCCGCACGAAAGTGCCTGGTGGGCACCTTTGAATCGTTTCTATGCAGGTTTGGCGGGTTTCGCTAAAACTTGCATAGGGTCGATTCTGAGGGTGTTACAGCGGGCTAGGATTGGATGGGGGGAAGGGAGAGATGAGATGGCGAGAGGGGATTGGTCCGGGTGAGGTGGAGGCAGGGTGGGTAGAATAGGATTGGGTAGAAAAGGTTTAGGGGGGGACTGGGATTTTTATACTGGGGCGGCCGACTGGGTTGGATCGGCCCGGTACAGCTGCCCCTAAAAATAATATAAGTTTTTATTTAATTTAAAATAAACTTTTGTAAATAGTTTTAGAAAATAAAAGATCCGGCTGGACCGACGGTTTGGTTTGAACAAAGGGGGAGGGTATTAATATAGAAAACAAAGTAGGTCTTTTAGCAAAATAGTTTTAATCAATTAGATGCATGCTTATGTCATGATGATGCAATGCACGAAAACAACGCGATTTTCTAGTAGTGGTTTTTGCGGGATGCCACAGAACCCCAACAAAGGTCGTGTACCCGTAGGGTATAACCATGTCAGTAGCCCCCGAGTGTTCAGTCGAATCGTAGATTCGGCTGAGGACTCCTCATTCTTTCGGGTGCGGCTATCTCTATTTGCTAGAGAATGATTTGGAGTGTGTAAGGATTATTGATGTGTGTGCCTGACTCTCCCGACGGATCAGGGTCAGTTAACTCTCTTAGGACAAAACAACACAATCTTCTTCAGATTCGAGTCCCTCGACTCGAATCCGGAGCATATGCTGGCGAAATTCAACTCAGGCCGCGGAGGACTTACAGGAGTGGAATTCCAGTAAATTTAAATGATGTACCCAACATGTCCGTCGGGATTTTCATCGCGCCTGCTGGCACGGGTTCTCACTAGCAGAGCGCAGTCATGTGCGTTGTCAGGCCATAAGATGATATCTGTGGGTCTTGTCTTTGTGTCGTAGACATAGCATCCGAAATTTTATCACCGTGGAGGTCTTTCGGGTGGCCAAGGAGGATGTTACTCGCTTAGCATTTAATTGGGGCAGAGTTGCTGAAATTTTTTTGCGTGCTGATCCGAAGGATCGCAGTCAAGGAATTCATAGGGTGCGCGACCAGCGCTCCCTATGGGAGTAGCCCCCGAGTGTCTGTTCGAGTCGTAGACCTGAGCAGAGACTTTAACTCAGCCGTTGTTTGGCTCCAGGTCCGTAGGACACAAATTTTTCGAATGCTTGAATCCGTCATCCCTATGGGAGTAGCCCCCGAGTCCATAGTGGAGTCGTAGACTCGACGTAGGACTCAAAGTGTAGTGCTTTAGTTGTTGTTCGGGTGTGCGGCCAGCGCTCCTGATAGGAGTAGCCCCCGAGTAGTTAGTCGAATCGTAGATTCAAGTGAGTACTTTTAGCTGTGTAGCCGAAGAATTGTAACCGTTGCTAGTATAGCTTTGATGACGTCAGTGCTGACGATCGGTGACCTCCAGCATCTGCGGCGCCAGAGATGACGTGACAGGACGAACATGGGTCCCACCTTCTGACTTTGAGTTGACTGGTCACGCGCGGCGCGGAGATTATTACGGCGTCGCCTCGATTTCCGTGCCTAGTGGACGGCGTGCGAGCGACGGTTCGCTGTTGTGCTGACACGTGGACGGTCAGATCTGAGTGTTGGCTTTAGGTCTTCCCGATGGACGGTCGTCGTGCATTGTCTTCGTCCTTATAATCATTGGGGAAAGGTGAGTTTGTTTTTTCACCGTAGCCATTCTTGTTTCACTGCTCCCATCTTCTTTGAGCGTTCTCTCTACGCGCTGGAATTTCCTCGTACTTTTCCATCATTGATTATGCGTGCTCATCATTGTCACTGTTGCACTGCGATGGGGAAGCCCATGAAGTCCTCCACTGCAGTTGGCACCAGTGCGGCCGCCAGCGGCAAAAGGGGTTCCGCCGCCACCCGCGTCACCGACGGTGGCTAGCGGCGATCGAAGATGCATGAGGGTGACCTCCGCAAGCTCCGTGAGCGGGGCCTGATCCCGCAGGATAGGGAGGCCGTCAAACTTCCTGGCGACGAGGTAATTCCCCGTCCTCCCGCTGGGTTTCGGGTTATGTTCGTCGCCTTTGTCCTTCGGGGCCTTTCCTTCCCAGTCCACGATTTTCTTCGTGGATTGCATTTCCTTTATGGTATCCAGCTTCATCATCTTTCGCCCAACTCTCTTCTTCATGTCGCCTGTTTCGTCACTTTCTGCGAGTGTTGGCTCGAAGTCGAAAGACTTTGGCCTCTTCCGGAAACTCTATTCCGTGAAGAGGCAATCTGGCTCCGATGGTGTTTATCCCATTGGGGGTTGCATCATTTCCCTCAAATCCAATCTTCTTTTCTTCTCCTTTTCTATGTCCGAATCTGTTCAGTACTGGCGGAGGCGGTGGTTTTACATCCTCGACTCAACGGTGGCTGGACAGGAATTTGGTCTTGCTCCTTTCGAACCCTCCCAGAAAATCGAGCCAAAGAGGTCCTGGAAGAACCAGATCTTGGATGGCGAGGTGGCGGAGATAGAGGGACTCTATCGTCGGGTGGAGTATCTCCAGTTGATTCCGGATAAAGAGGTGAGTGGTGTGGATATCATCCGCACCTTCCTTAAATGTCGGGTGCAGCCGCTCCAGGCTAGGGCGCATCCGATGTTCCTTTATTCTGGTCGTCGCGATCCGACTAGGGTTTCGGCTGAGGAGTTTTCCAAGGGGGATCTCGACGGGATTCTTCGTCCGCTGCTGAAGTACAAGGCTGGAGAGGATATTCCGGGGAAGTCGCTGACTCCTCCATTCGCTGATTCTCGTCCGGTTCCGCAGGTTTAGATCTGGGACGTGCGCGTAGCGCTTTTTTTTTACTGCGTTTTCCTTGTATTTGCTTGTGTGCTGACAAATTTGCTTCTTTTGCGCAGGAGTTCAAGGTGTTGGGCATGTCGCCGCAACTCCCCGAACTGTTTCCGGATGCACCGGACAATGAGGTGGTGGACTCCATGTCTGAGCTTCCTTCGGCGCGGTCTCCGGCTGAGGAGACTGTTGAGTCTAGCGAGGAGCAGACTCGGAAGCGGACGCGGAGTTCGAGCGAATTGTTAGATGCTTCGACTCCGCCGACGCCTAGGAACCCGCTGTGCCTTGAGCGCCACAGTGGGGGTCATGGGGGCTCTTCCTCTCCTATTCCGGCCGTTCCTCAAGGTCAGGCGCTGCACCACCGTAAGCGGAAGAAGGAAGAGAAGAAAGAAGAGAAGAAGGGCAGGAAGACCCCACCTGTCTTCGAGTTGAGCGATCTCGACTCATAAGTTTGTCCAGATGCCTTTTGCTTTTCTTTTGATTTCGCTTGATTGTTCTTGTCTGATGTTTTCTTTTGCAGCCACTCTTCCGACAGCTCCTCCAGCGATGGTGCTCGGAAGATGGTGGGGGAGTCGAAGGTTGCTCCTACTCCTCTTCAGACGGTGGCCACCTCTGAGGGCGCTGCTCCGAGGTCTTCTCCGCAGGAGGCTCGGGTGGTTGTCCCTCAGAAGACTGCAGGCGAACCTTTGGAGTCGCCGTCTAACCACGTAAGTGATTTTGTTTTCTTCCGCAGGGGGAGACCCCGAGCCTTTTCGGATGATCTGCTGATCATTGTTTCTATGTGCCTCGGGGGAGCCCCCGGGCGTCTTTTGGGTGATCTGCTGCTCATGCTTTTTTTGTTTGTACTTGCCTCGGGGGGAGCCCCCGAGTATCTGTAGTATGGTCTGCTGGTCGTTTTTTTCTTTGAGTCTCGGGGGGGGGGGGGGGCGTATGTGTAGCTTGTTTTGCTCGTTCTTTGGGCGTAGCCCCCGAGCCATTCATTTGACAAGTAGTGCCTTTTGCAACCTTTTGTGCAAGGCGCCAACCAGCTGGTGCAGCAACACCTGGTATTGGAGGCCAGCTTTAAACAGCTTCAAGGTACGTTTACGAGTTGATATTTTTGTGTCTTCTTCTATTTTCCTTTGCTTTGATCCGATAAGTGTTCTGACGTTTGCAGAGGAGAACAATACCACCCTCCGCGAGCTTGATGCTCTCAAAAAGAGCCTTGGGCGAGCGAAGAAGAAGGCTGAGGACGCCGTTGGTGCAAAGGAGCGCCTCGAGCTGGAGCTAGCCAACGCAGCCGCGGCCAAGGAGCGCCTGCAGCAGGAGGCTACGGACCGCGAGGAGCAAATCGCCACCGCTACGTCCTCACGCGAGAA
The DNA here is from genome assembly GCA_030063025.1 of Avena longiglumis. NCBI lineage: Eukaryota > Viridiplantae > Streptophyta > Magnoliopsida > Poales > Poaceae > Avena > Avena longiglumis. The sequence goes on along the minus strand of CP125974.1, from coordinate 517,080,593 downwards.
GGAGGTAGCCGGCAAGCTGATGGCGGCTGCCAAGGCTATTTCGGGTGAGTTGTGTCGTCTTTCCCTTTTTTGACTTCGTTGTCTTTTCTTGATCCGATTTGTATTCACATTGCTTCTGTTGTTTCTTTAGATGCCGTAGGCGTCGAGTTTGACCGCGCTGCTTTGGAGCATGGAAGTGCTCTGGATGATGCCACTGCGGCGATCGAAGACCGCTACAGTACCGTGGTCGGCTCGCTTGCCAAGGCCAAGGAGGCTCTCGGACGCTTCTACAAGGAGCTCGTCCCCAAGGGCATCGCCCTCAAGGATGTCGATGCCTTGGCGGATGCGCTGTCAGCCGAAGCGCTTGTGGCGCATAAACCGCAGCGTAAAGGCATTGCGCGTCTGCCGGCTGGCGATGGCCCTGGCGTCTGGGGCGGAGCTGGATCTTCATCAGGTCACCTCCCGGATGCCCACGGCTGCTGACGGATCCGAGGTAGCCTTCGCCATCTACGCTGCCCGTTGTAAACGTTATGGGCCGAAGTTGATTGACTTGTTGGCTGAGTACGCGTTGAGGCAACAGGGAGAGGCTAAGGGCAGGCAATCCGTCTTCGAGGCTACTTAGGATGCAGCTTCTTAGGTCTTGTAGTTGTAGGATAGCTTTTGTTTCCAGCTCCTGTAATTATATCTATGAACAGTCCTTGCGCCATGTAGTGGATTTTTGCTGTACATAATGAATTTCCGAGTTCTGTGTTCATTCATCTGCTTGTTCATATCTTTGTCTTCTTTTACTCTAGGGGCCTTTGGGTGATGATCCCGTTGACACTTCGTCTGCACCATAGCTGCGGCCATCTTTGGATGGTGCGTCGCAGCTTGTGTTTCTTCGATACCGCATCCGTAATCTTGAGAAGGAATTGCTTGGAGTGCGTGACCACGCCAATGTTTGGAAATCGAAGGCGGAGCGGGGCGCTGCCAGAGAGGAGTATTTGATGACGGAGTTGCGTCGCTTGTCCGAACAGCTTCAATGTGAGCTTCTCGAGCTGCTGCTCATTGTTTTGGATGTGCCTGTTGGCCTTTCATCTAACTTTTTGCAAGTATCGCAGGTGCTAACCTTGCTCCAAAGGAGGAAAAGGAGCGTGTTGCTGTTCGGATCAACTGCCTAACCCAGCAGGACATGGAGGCCAGCGGGTTCTTCTGGATGGGCCGTGATCGTGCCATGGTCCTTGCTACTGTGCAGGATCGTGTTCACCAGGTGTCGCGGGTGCTGCGTCAGGCAAAGGCTTCGCTGGCGTCGGTTCTGCACGTGATGTTTCCGCTGGATGAGGCGCCATCGACCCTCTAGGGTCTGCTGGCAAAGTTTCGAAATGTGCATCATGTCAGGGAACTGGTGCGGCATCAGCTTGTCACGGGTGTGAAGTCCGCGCTTTCCCTCGTGCGGTTAGATCATCCCGATGTAGATCTGTCTGTTGTAGCGGATGGGCTGCCTCTTCGGCTGGATGGTGGTGAGTGGGATATGCGTCCACATTATGCGGCTGTAAGGCAGCATGCCGAACAAATTGTAGATCTGTTTGAGCAGCGTGCGCAGGTTATTCTTCAGAATAGGTAGGACCTGTAAAAGAGATAGATGTAAAATTTGTATATATTCGACTGGGCGTGTTGTGCACTTTATTGTAAAGGTTTATTGTTGTGTAGCACGTGGTGCTTTGTTTGTATACATGTCCTTTTCGTTAGCCTGACGTGGTCAGCTACTCAGGTGTACACGCGTTATCCTCAGTCGACGAAGTCGTGAGGTGAGGGGAGCCCCCAAGTGTGTTGTAACATGGAGTAAAATGCAGACAATAGGTGAAAATTTTGGGGCGAGACACTTAGCTTTATTCATATTGTAAGGAGGAGGTACATTGTTCGGCTGAGTAGCCTTGGCTGAATAGCCTTATTGAAAGTAAAAGAGGGAGGTAGCTAGGGGTAGAAGCGTCGTAGTTGTGCGACGTTCCATGGGTTGGAGTATGCGACTCCAGACTCCACGTGCTTGAGGCGATAGGCGCCACCTGGGATGACTTCAGTGACGATGTAGGGTCCCTCCCACGGTGACTCGAATTTCTTCGGTCGCTCTTGCTTGAGTCGCAAGACTAGGTCTCCTTCGACGAAGGACCTTGGGCGTAGCCGTCAGCTGTGGTAGTTACGGAGACTCTGTTGGTACACCACTGATCGAGCTGCTGCTATATCACGCGCCTCGTCGAGTGTGTCGACGGCGTCTTCGAGTGTGGCCGTCAATTCGGGCTTCACTGTAAGCGACGACTCGTGGGGCCTTGTGGCGTACCTCTGCTCATAGCATGGCTTAGGCTTCGTGCACCATGAAGAAAGGCGTGTAGCCGGTTGAGCTATTTGGCGTTGTGCGCAGGCTCCACAAGATCGAGGGCAGCTCTTGTGTCCAAGCTCCTTCGAGTCGCTCGAGTGGGCTCATTAGGCGCTTCTTGATGCCAGCACCGACGAGGCCGTTGGCCTCTTCAACCTGCCCGTTCGTTTGCGGGTGCGCCACGGAGGCGTATGTGATGTTGATTCTGAGGTCTTCGCAGAAGTCCTGGAATTCTTTGGAGATGAAGTTCGACCCATTGTTGGTGATGATGCTATGCGGCACGCCGAACCTGTAGACAATGGATTCAAAGAACTTGACGGCAGTTTTGCCCTTTTGGTTAGTGATGGGCATGGCCTCAATCCACTTGGTGAATTTGTCGACTGTGACCAGGAGGTAGACGTGACCTCCTTTCGAAGACATTGGCAGTTTGCCGATCATGTAGAGGCCCCATTGGGCGAAGGGCCAGGCCAAAGGTATGGGCCTGAGCTCTGATAAGGGTGCGTTCGGTTTATCTGCGAACCTTTGGCACCCGTTGCATCTTCGGACGATGTCCTTGGCGTCGTTCATGGCCGTTGGCCAGTAGAATCCAGCTCGTAGAGCTTTGGCGACAAGGGCGCGGCTGCCCGCTTGATGGCCGCAGATGCCCTCGTGGATGTCTTGGAAGATGGTTTTGACGTCACCGATGGTGACGCACCTTTGGAGTACACCTAAAATGTTGTGCTTGTACACCTCGCCATTGATGATGGTGAAGGCCTTGGACCGGCGAGATATGCGCTCGGGCATCTGTCGGGCTATCACGCAGTTCGCCGTCTATCAGATACCTGAGGTATGTCCGTGTCCAAGTTTCTTTGACTGCCATGACCTGCATTAGGTTGACCGCTGCGATTTCTGTGTCGAGCTTTTCGGGTCCTTCCTGTCCTTCGGGTAGCACAGCCCCCGAGTGCTCTGCCTCTTCGGGTGCTCCATTTGGGAATTTTCGTTTGATGGATGGCACGCAGACCTGTTTGAGGAACACACCTGGTGGCACCCGTGCGCAGGTGGAGCCGATGTTGGTGAGTCTGTCGGCCTCTTCGTTGCTTTCTCTCCCAACATGCTGAAGCTCGCAGCCGCGAAGTCTCCTTCGAGTGCGTTGTAGAGTGCGCAGTACGCGATCATGTTGGCGGCGTGTGCGTCGCACTCGTTCATCGTCTGCTGGACGACGAGGTTCGAGTCTCCGTAGATGACCAGGCGCGTTGTGCCGCAGATCTTGGCCATTCTCATGTCATGGATGAGGGCTTCGTATTTGGCCTCGTTGTTGGAAGCTCGAAATTTCATCCGGAGGACGTACTTCATCTTGTTGCCCTGCGGGGAGGTCAGTATGACCCCGACTCCTGCTCCGGCTTCGCGCTTGGAGCCGTCGAAGTGCATCATCCATGAATGTGTCATGTCCGGCGTATCTGGCAGCTGCAGTTCCATATAGTGGACGAGGAAGTCCAGAAGGACCTGAGACTTGATCGCATGGCGCTTCTCGTAGACGATGTCTAGAGGTGATATCTCGATGCCCCATAGGGCTACACGTCCTATGGCCTCCGGGTTGTTCAGGATGTTGTTCAGTGGTGCCTCATTGACGACCATCACCTGGTGCTCCTGGAAGTAGTGGCTCAGCCGACGAGCTGTCATGAACATGCCGTAGGCGAGTTTCTAAGGGTACCTATGCTTTGTCGGCGTCAATACCTCGCTGAGGTAGTAGATTGGGCGTTGGACCCCATGGGTCTTGCCTTCTTCGGGTCGCTCGACCACCAGTACGGTGCTTACCACCTGGTGTGTGGCTGCTATGTACAGCAGTAAAGGCTCGCGCTCCTTTGGCGTGACCAAGACGGGAGAGGTAGAGAGCAGCCGATTTAGATCTTCGAATCGCGCCTCGGCGTCCACTCAATTTGTGCGCCTTGCTTGAAGTGATAGAACGGCAGGGCTTTTTTGCCCATGCGGCTGATGAACCTGCTCAATGCCGCGATTCGCCCGGCAAGATGCTAGACGCCCTTGAGGTTCTTCGGCTTCTCCATGGCAATTATGGCCCGGATTTTCTTCGGGTTCGCCTCGATCCCTCGCTGGGAGATGAAGTAGCCTAGCAGCTGACCAGATGGGACGCCGAAGGCGCATTTTTCTAGGTTTAACTTGATCTTGTATCGATCGAGGTTATCGAACGTCTCGCGGAGATCGTCGATGAGCGTCTTGGCCTCCCTTGTTTTGATGACTATGTCGTCGACATAGACTTGTATGTTGCGGCCGATCTGGTCCTTCAGGCATGCCTGCATGCACCGTTGGTACGTGGTGCATGCGTTCTTCAGCCCGAAGGGCATTGTGTTGTAGCAAAACACTCCGAACGGCATGATGAACGCCGCTTTCTCCTGATCTTCGACCTTCAGTCAAATCTGGTTGTAGCCTGAGTAGGCGTCGAGGAAGGAGAGTTTTTCGCATCCTGCAGTCGAATCGATGATCTTATCGATTCTAGGGAGAGGGAAGTGATCCTTCGGGCAGTGCTTGTTCGGCGATGTGAAGTCCACGCACATCCGTAGGATGTCCATGTCCTTTTTGGGGACCATCACGGTGTTGGCGAGCCACTCGCTCTCCTTGATCTCCCTAATGAAGTTTGCGTCGAGTAGTCTGTTGACTTTGACTCCGATTGCTTCGGCCCGTGGTTCGGACAGTCGTCGGATGGACTATTTGACGGTCTTGGCGTCTGGAAAGACATTGAGTGCGTGCTCGGCGAATTCCCTGGGAACTCCTGGCATGTCCATATGACACCACGCGAAGATTTCCCAGCGCTCACGGAGGAATTCGACGAGCGCGCTTTCCTATGCGGAGCTGAGGTCGTTGGCGATCAGCGCCGTATTGGAGGCATCCGTCGGATGGACCTGTACCTTCTTTGTGTTGACGATGGAGTCGAAGGACATATCTGGTGCGTTCTGTCTTGCGATTGGGGGTGCCCCGTTGTCCGTCACCTCACAGAGCCTTACGAGCTCCTCCTGCATGCCGAAGGACTGGGAGATTCTGTTGAAGTCCCTGTCGCAGTGGTCTGATCAGGTGAAGCTCCCGTGGACCGTGATAACGCCCTTGGGTCCTGGCATCTTGAGTAGCAGGTACGCATAGTGCGGTACCGCCAGGAATCGTGCGAATGCCACGCGCCCGAGGATGGCATGGTATTGTGATGGCCAGTCCACCACTTCGAACTCGAGTCGCTCGCATCGGAAGTTATCCGGCTTGCCGAAGATGACGTCGAGCCATATCTTTCCCAAGGGGAATACACCCACTAGTGGAAAACATGTCTTCGGTTCGATCTGAATAAAGCCAGTAGTCCCGGCCCGTCACGAACCGCGACTAGTGCTAGCACTAGTCCCGGGCCGTGAGGCCTCCAACGGCTAGAAATGGCCATAGACACTAGTCCCGGGCCGGACCAGAGCTCTAGTCCCGGTCTGTAATACGGACCGGGACTAATAAGCTGGAGCGGGCCAACTGCTCTTTTCGTGGACTATTAGTCCCGGGTCGTATCACGGCCCAGGACTAGTTGTCCATCAGTATATATACAGCTTCCTGTCGACCTGCCCTAAAGCATATGGTGGCCATTTTTCTCAAAGAAGCAAGAGAGTTCATGCCATTTTTTTTCTCAAGATTTGTCAAGATTTAGTTTGCAACACCTAAATCCAAAGCTTTAAAAGGTTAGAAAATCATTCTTTCATCTCTTATTTCTACTTTGGCTCTATAATGCTCTAGAAGTATAGAGATATGGATCAAATCCATGCATGCTCTAGAAGTAGCTAGAAGGATTTTGATATATATGTGTAACAAATTTTGATTAGGCACATAGTTACTGAAAATTGAAATGTGTAATTTTAGAGTTTCAGAGCTTATAATGGAATGAGGTTTTCACTGATAGAACAATAATAAAAAACTCCACATTTATCATGTTGATTGTTTTCTCCAATTCACAAATTGGTGCATGTAAATTTTTCAAAATTCAAAATTAATGCTCTAGAAGCTCTCAATATAACTTGTAATAATTTTATCATGTTGTGTAATGGTTTTGATATATTTTACTATAATGCAGATGGTCCGGGAATGGATGTACAGTCTTGACGCCTCTGGCGAGTTCATTAATGGCGTGCATGAATTCATCCGTGTTCTGATGCAAACAAGCACAATGGTTTTGTATTCTCCATGTAATGGATGTAGGAACGGAAGGATTACTCTAACTCAAAAACCCTTCACCACTGTTGAAGTCCGGCTTCATGCCCGATTATAATTGTTGGACCAAGCACGGAGAGAGGGGTTATAATGGAAGACATTGAAGAAGAGGAGGAGGATGACAACTATCATGGTTTCCGAGTACGGAGATACTTCCATGGGGATCTTTGAAGGGGAGGATGAAGAAGAGACACATGATGAACCCGCTGATGATCTTGGTCGTACCATTTCCGATGCATGAAGAGATTATGAAACTGAAAAGGATAGGGAGAAGTTCAATCACATGTTAGAGGATCACAAAAAGTTGTTGCACCCAAATTGCGAAAATGGTCGAAAAAATGGGCACTGCTGGAATTGCTGCGATGGAAGGATGAGTGTGCTATACCTGACTCCTCATTTGAAAAGTTGTTGAAAATGATGAAGAATATGCTTCCAAAAGAAAATGTATTGCCCGCCAGTACGTACAAAGCAAAGAAGGTTGTCTGCCCTCTAGGTTTAGAGGTTCATAAGATACATGCATTCCCTAATGACTGCATCCTCTACCGCGGTGAGGAGTATGAGAATTTAGATGCATGCCCGGTATGCACTTCACTTCGGTATAAGATAAGACGAGATGACCCTGGTGACGTTGAGGGCGAGCCCCCCGGAAGAGGGTTCCTGCGAAGGTGATGTGGTATGCTCCTATAATACCACGGTTGAAACGCTTATTCAGAAACAAAGAGCGCGCCAAGTTGTTGCGATGGCATAAAGAGGAACGTAAGTCAGATGGGATGATGAGACACCCCGCTGATGGGTCGCAATGGAGAAAAATCGATAGAAAGTACCCGGACTTTGCAGATGACGCAAGGAGTTTAAGGTTTGGTCTAAGTACATATGGCATGAATCCCTTTGGGGAGCAGAGCTCCTGTCACAGCACCTGGCCCGTGACTCTATGCATTTATAACCTTCCTCCTTGGTTGTGCATGAAGCGGAAGTTCATTATGATGTCAGTGTTGATCCAAGGTCCGAAGCAACCCGGCAACGACATTGATGTGTACCTAAGGCCATTAGTGGAAGAACTTTTACAGTTGTGGCACGAACCCGAGATACGCGTGTGGGATGAGCACAAGCAGGAAGAATTTAACCTCCGAGCATTGCTTTTCGTAACAATCAATGATTGGTCTGCTCTTAGTAACCTTTTAGGACAGTCAAACAAGGGATACAATGCATGCACACACTGTTTAGACGAGACTGAAAGTATATATTTGGAACATTGTAAGAAGAATGTATACAATGAGCATCGTCGATTTCTTTTGGCCAAGCTTCCCTTAAGAAATAAAGGCAAGCATTTCAACGGTCTGGCATGTCACCAGACAAAGCCTAAGGAGCGTACTGGTGCTGATAAGGAGCGTACTGGTGCTGATATATTTGATATGGTTCATCTTTAGTTCCGGGACAAGGTACAAGCCGCACGACATAATGTCGACACTCACCCCTATTATTAGTGTTGCATGGCCCAGTCAAGAATCCTTGATCATGGTTGGTTTCTCCAACCGGGACTAAAGATGAACCCTCTCTTTATATAGGCATTTCCCTCTATTTATTAGGTAACACTCAAGACATTTATTAATATTAAAAACCGGGACAAACTAAGACTAGCTAACACTCAAGACTAAAGCCGCCCCTTTAGTCATAATCATGCCTAGTCCTATAGTACGCAGCTTCAGGGTCTTCTTAGTCATCGTCATCATCATCGTCATCGTCACCTGCCACTCCGGGGATCCTCAGCCCATCCATGGCATATACCAGGGGCCATTCCAGCCTCGGATTCACGGCGGCGGGAAGGGTCTCTGGAAGGCGATACGCTATCAAGGGCCTGTGGGGCCTTTTTGTGGCTCTATGGCGGGTGGACTCGTGGGCACCGCATGCGAGGATGGTCTCCCCCGGCGATGTAGCGCATCACTCCGATGATAGTACAGTTCGCCCACCACAAACAACGGCCGGCTTCGTTGTGGTTCACCGGTGGCGGGCCATAACCCTCGTACTCCAGCGTGAGCTCGTGGTAGAAGTGGTTTGTGATGGCCTCCCGGCGTGCGGAACCTTGAGGGACAGGAACCCTTCCAGCCAAGGCATCCGGTGGCGTGCGGTAACTGGCGGACAAGGGTAGTTGGAGGCGCACAGCGCCTCGGTCTCCTCGAGGGTCAGAATGGCCCAGTAGGCGTTGTCAATTGTTCTAAGAGAGGAAGGTGTGGATGTGTGGATAGCCATGGCGCGATCGACCTAAATATAGAGGGAAAGGGCGGCAAAACTTGGCGTGCAGCTTTGGGAAATGGCAGAAAATATCTTTAGTCCCGGTTAGTGACTACATCCGGGACTAAAAGCTCTCGTAGAAAGGAAAGGGCGGGAAAACTTGGCGGGAAGCGGTGGGAAATGGCGGGAAATATCTTTAGTCCCGATTTGTGACTACAATCAGGACTAAATGGATATTATATTAAGATTCTTTATATTTTTCTGATAATAATAGACATATTATTTGTGTTATTTGGATTATTACAATAAAAGATATGATTTTCCAAAGTTTTTATATTTGATTTGAATTAAAAAAGAAAATTTACCAATGAAATAATTTATAAATGATGCAAACAGATAAATGGATATTATATTAAGATTCTGTATATTTTTCTGATAATAATAGACATATTATTTGTGTTATTTGGATTATTACAACAAAAGATACGATTTTCCAAAGTTTTTATATTTGATTTGAATTAAAAAAGAAAATTTACAAATGAAATAATTTATAAATGATGCAAACAGATAAATGGATATTGTATTAAGATTCTTTATATTTTTATGATAATAATAGACATATTATTTGTTTTATTTGGATTATTACAATAAAAGATATGATTTTCCACAGTTTTTATATTTGATTTGAATTAAAAAAAGAAAATTTACAAATGAAATAATTTATAAATGATGCAAACAGATAAATGGATATTATATTAAGATTCTTTATATTTTTCTGATAATAATAGACATATTATTTATTTTATTTGGATTATTACAATAAAAGATATGATTTTCCAAAGTTTTAATATTTGATTTGAATTAAAAAAAAGAAAATTTACAAAAAAACAATTAGTCGCGGGTCGTGGCTGGACCCGGGACTAAAGGGTGCTTGCGTGCGCGAAAACGAAGCGGCCGAAAAAACCCTTTAGTCCCGGGTCGTGGCTTAACACGCGACTAAAGGGGGGTCTTTAGTCGCGGGTTAACCCATGGCCCGGGACTAAAGACCCTTTAGTCCTGTCCCGTGGCTTAGCCCGGGACTAAAGGGGTGGCCCTTTATATTCTGCGCGCCAGGGCAGGTGCTGCCCCGCACTTGGCATTCTCGACGCAGCGAAGACGAAGCACATAGACGCCCGCATCGAAGACGACACATGGGAGGTGCTGTCCGCCGCCGCCGTGCCGCCGCTCCGCGTCGATGCATCCTCACCGCCCGGCGCCGACGCCTCTCCAGCGTTCACGCCTCACCTCCTTCTCGTCGTGCCTCGCCGCCCCGTCGGTGAGCTCGACGAGAGGCACATGGGTGTTTTTTTTATAGTTTTTTGTTATAGTTTTTTGTATAGTTTGTTATAGTTTTTTTATAGTTAGGTTTATTATAATTAGGATTATAATTATGATTATTAGGATTGTTATAATTAGGATTATAATTAGGATTATTAGGGTTTCTGTTATAGTTTTTTTATAATTAGGATTATTGTAATTAGGATTATAATTACGATTATAAATAGGATTATTATAATTAAGATTTAGTTATTAGGATTAGTATTAGGATTATTATAATTAGGATTATTATAATTAGGTTTATTAGGGTTTTTTGTTATAGTTTGTTTCTATAGTTTTTTTTATATTAGGGTTTTTTGTTTTAGTATTAGGATTATTGTTTTAATTAAAATATTAGAATTAGGATTAGGATTATTGTTTTATTTATTAGGATTATATTGTTTTATTTATTGTTTTATTAGGGTTATTTTTTTGTTTTAGTTATTATGATTATTGTTTTAGCACAAATAATATTAGGATTATTATAATTAGGATTATATTGTTTTAGTTATTAGGATTATTGTTTTTTCTAACCTATTTAACTCTCTTTTTGTTATAGATAATTAAGTCATGGATCCATCCGAAGATCTTGGTCGCATCGGTGAAGGTTTTCTTTAGGGCATGATAAGAGGTGAAATTCCTCTTAATATTAATACCGGCGCCGAAGATATTTTGCTCGAGGAAGAGATATCCTCATATCTGAATCCATCCGGTGATGGACTAGAGGAAAACCTAATGTACCAAGGGGAAGACCAGATGGACGAAGGGCAAACAAATAACAACAATAATGATGGCCCCTCGACAAGATCCAGCGAGGTACATATATATATATAAAGTCGCGTGTTACCTCTATTCATTAACTGATCTAGATATATATTAATCACTCTCTCTTCTTCTTTTATCCCACCGGATCGAAGCAATCGACAGCTCGAACGAAACGAGGGCCGAACAGAAAGTTGGATGGTAATCAGAGGTTCACCATCGAAGAAATAGATGATGATGGTGAACCGATTGCTCCAGAGAAGCACCGGAGGATGTTTATAAATCAATGCGGGGTGCTTGTTAGGGACAACCTGTCGATCAGCATCCAAGAATGGAATAAGTCAAAGAAAGCTGGTGAAGAATCCAACAGCTATGTCACCGATGATGCCAAAGATGACCTTTGGCAGAAGCTCATAGCGCATTTCATACTACCTCCAGAATATAAGGAATTTGAGGTAGATGGTATTACCCCAAGGCTGGTTGGGCTTGAAAATAGAGCGAAAGTCAAGGAGTGGGCACTGAGCAAGATGGCTGAACTGTACCGGAACCACAAGAAAACTTTATACGTGAAATATGTCGCGAAAAAGAAAACTCCAGACTTCAAAGGAGAAAACGAGAAGTTGAGAGAACAGTGGCCCGATTTTGTACAGTATAAGCAATCTGATAAAGCAAAGGCAAAGTCGGCAAAGAACGCGTTAAATGCTGCCAACAAGAAATACCATCATAAAATGGGTACAAGTGGCTACAAGAGTGTCGTCCCTAAGTGGGAAACTATGGAGAAGGAAATGAGGGCTCGAGGCGTCACTCCTGGTACAGATGGATGGCCCGAGAGGTCAAAGCACTGGTGGTACGGGCACGGGGGATCCTTGGACCCAGAAACAGGGAAGACATTATTTCATGAGAAAATTCTAAAACCCTCCCAAGACCTTATTAAAGCAATGAACGATGCTCAATTGGGATTGTTCCGTCCCGAGAGAGAACGACGAGCTGACACGCGCCCTAGGGAATCCTGAAAAGGGAGGAAGAACACGAGGCAAAGGCGTAGATGTCTCGTGGAAGAAAGGGTTTCCTCAGTACGATGCCAGTTACAGAAGCCGTCAGAGAAAGAAGGATCGGGAGGCAGACCGGATCTCCAGGGTAGAGAAGGACCTAGCTGATCTGAAGAACCTCATGCATGAAATTAGCCAAAGGCCGCCGTTGTCAACTCACCCGTGGTCTGATGATCCTGCATTGGATCTTAGCCAACAGAGAAGCAGCGTGGCTTCCACGGAGGTCCGTGCTGATGATCAAGCACTGCTGGATGATGCACCGGCAACTCACTACCCCGTGGATGATGTCAGAGAGATGGCACAATGTGAGCTACATCAGCCAATGAACAACCTATACTTCAAGGTGGCAACCGGCACTGCTTTACCTTGTCTACCTGGAGCACTCCACCATTCACTTCCGATTCCACCAGGCTATGCTCGTGTCACGGTGGATGACACAGTGGAGGATTTTGCGGACCTAGAGATTGAAATCGCTACGCCTGAAGGCCTTACGAAACTAGTAGATGTCAAGCGCAACATCATTCTATGGAATAAGAAGTACATCAAGTTTCCAGGCTCGGCGCCAAGGCCACCGACTCCAAGGAATCCAAATCCACCCCGCATCGAATATCGTCAACCTCCAAGTCCATCCCAACCTGATTATCGCCAACCTCCAAGTCCATCCCAACCTGATTATCGCCAACCTCCAAGTCCACCCCAACCCGATTATCGCCAACCTCCAAGTCCACCCCGCCCCACTAACGATCGCCGCAGCAGGAGTACATCAACTCGATCTCCGCCTCCGCCTCCGTGCAATACTACTACCGCGTCGAAGAAACGGAAGTTCGACGGTCCCCCGCGCCCCACATCGAAGAAAGGTCAAACGCCGAAGATAGTCGATATCAATCTCTTCCAAAGAGACTTTATGACAAGACCGATGAGGAAACTAACGCGGATGTGGCTGCCCAAGTTAAGGCGCATTTTGCACCCAAAAAGCCTGAGCCAAAGCCGGTATATAACGAAAAAAACAAAAAGTGGGCTAAGTCCTTTCTAGAGCAACCACCCCAGATATCGATGAATCTCGAATCAGACTATGACCGGGAGATTATTAAGCAAGCACAGAAGAAAAAAATCATAAGTGCAAAAAGCGGGAAGCAAGTTGCCCAGCTCGGAGCACAGAAGAATCAATCGGTCGCCCCGCTCAAAGTCATTTCAGACCTCGACAAGGCCTTCAGAGCTGAAATGGATATGGACATGCAAATAATGGACCCTAGAGCCCGTAATAATGCTACACTTATGGGAATCACTGTATCGCAGGACAAAGCACTTGCTAACGAAGCAAATATGTCTCTTGGTCAATATTTAGGTTATGAAGATAAGCCGGGTGGTCGGATAATGCAAGATGTCCAAGGGGAGCCTCTAGTCAGTAATGAGGAGCTCACGCGTCTATCCACACATATGCGAAATATGCACGAATGGTACATGTCGCAAGCACAAAAAAGCATCAGAAAGATTGGTTTCCGGTGGACGTTAGAATGGAGCATCACTTCAAACAATACTCTATACAGGTTCAAATGACCGAACTGTTTCAGTTATACAACCAGCGCGTCCTCTACAAATCTATCATTGGTTGCTACTGTCTGTAAGTTATTTATTTCTATAATTAAGTTTGTAGCTTTAGCTCGTTCATTGCATTTAATATATTATCCTAACTATATATCCTTTTGTATGATGATATTATATTCTGCAGAATGAAGATGCTTGAATGCAAAAGAGCTAGAAGATACGACGTTGGGTTCATTGACCCATATATCATTAATGAATATACGTTAAAGAATCACCCCAAGAACATGGAGGAAGACTTGTGCAGGTTCTTAACCGAGAATAATTTTGTTAAGGAAATACTATTTCCTTACAACTTCAAGTGAGTGTTTATATCTTGTACACATTTTATTTTTGCTTACTCGATGAGCTATATATGCATGTATGCTTATGTAAACGTCCGCAGATTCCACTGGATCTTGCTAAACATTCAAGTTGACAACTCCCTAGTTGAAGTTCACGACTCATTAAGGTGGGACCAAGAGCAGTGGAGCGACATGAAAGCAATGCTCCATAAGTAATTTCAATCATTATCGCATTATATCGTCATCTTTCATTCATTTCCTGATATCAAGTAACTAATAACTCTTTTGTTCATTTTCTTTGCCGAGCAGGTATTGGACACGATTCAGATAGAAAATACCAGGTCCATTCAAAGAGGAGCTAACTTATAAAATGGCAAAGAGTTTACAGCAGCCACCGGGAACTCATTTATGTGGATACTACGTCTGCGAGTACATCCGCGAGTTGACCAGTGAGCGGAAAGTTGGCTCACACTATATTTATGATTTGCGGGAGAAACTAGAGCCAGAACAGCGCATAAGAGCAATTCAAGAGGAGCTGGCGGGATTTATGATGAAGGAAGTCCTTGATGTACATGGAGAGCATTATGCGGATGACGTGGAACTTGATTTGCCTTAGTCATCTCCATGTAGCTCATATGATATATATATTCATCAATGACCATGTAATTTCAAAACATTTCTTCCTTTTGATATGATTAATTGTATGTATGCTTGCAAGGGATTGATTAATTATATAAATGCATCGACGTGTAGTGTGTATGTAGTAGCATATAATATGTATACTAAAATATATGTTTGAATTATAGTGAAACACAAAACGAAAAAGGAATGAAATGGCAAAAAAAAAGGAAATACACAATCTCTGCCGTGGCAGAGAAACACACAATTCTCTGCCGCGGCAGGAACCTTTCTAGTCCCGGGTGGTGTTACGGCCCGGGACTAGAGGGTTTCCGCCCCCCGTGGCGTTGAAACAGCCACGTGGCGGTTATCAGTCGCGGACCGTAGCGAGCCAGGACTAGAGGGGGGCCTCTAGTCCCGTTTTCGCAGTCCCGGGCCCAAAACCGGGACTAGAGCCAGTTGCGGACCGGGACTGGAGGCCCTTTTTCCACCAGTGACCCTTCCCTGAGACGATGATGTAGAACGTTGTATCAGATTGTTCTAGGCTGCACGGCGGGATCTGCATTGATGCCAAGGTGCTGGCGAAGATCAGATTGATGTCGCTGCCACCGTCCATGAAGACGCGGCTCATGTCGAACCCTCCGATCTGCGCCTCAAGCACCAGGGCAGCATAACCTGGGCGAGGGACCTGGCAAGGGTGATCCGAACGGCTGAACATCATGCAGGATTCCGATCCACTGAGGTACTCAGGGATGGCGGGTGGAGCGGTCACGGCCAGATTGATCTGACGGGTGATTTTCTTATGCACCCTGTTTGTTTGGCGCCCTTTTTGGATCACCAGCGATCCTTTCGGAGCGGGGTACCCGTGCCTACCGTTATTCTACGCGGGTGCGATTGGGTGGTTCGAAGGTCCCGCAGGTGGTGTTGGAGGAGCTCCATGTGCGATCTAACCTGGTGCGGGTGCGTTCTCGTATCCAGGGTTCGGGGCTTGCTGCCTCATCCGGGCCATGCTCTCGCTGAGTTTCTAGAACTTGCGGCAGTCCTTGAGCATGTGGCTTGCCTTCTTCTTGCCATCATGCTTGTCGATGTAGAAGTGGATGGTGCATGGACCCGACAGTTTGTATCGAGGTCGTCGTCCGCAGCCGCAGCGTTATCATGACTGCGTTGGGCGTCCTCCGTCGCGGAAGTTGCTTCCACGGTATACGCCGTTGCTGCGGTTGCCGTCGCTGCGGCGGTCGGTGTAGCCAGCCGCGACCATGTCGGGTCCATCGCGATCGTCGTAGACACGCAATCTTCTCTTGCTACGGCGTTCACGTCGTCGGCCGTAGTCGTCTTCCTCCTTCGAGTGCGCTCAGTGGACGGAGTCCTCGCCGTCGGCCCACCTGTTGGCAATGTCCATGAGGTGGTCGAGTGTCTTGGGCTTGACGCGCCCAAGTTCTTCTTTGAAGTCCTGGCGTTTGACGCCGTCCTTGAAGGCGTTGATAGCTCTCTCCTCAGAGATGTGCACCGCGGAGTTCTTGGTGTTGGACCAGCGCAGTATGTACGAGCGAATGGATTCGCCCGTTCGTTGGGTGCAGGCCCGCGGCTCCTCGATCGAGGCAGGCCTCTTGCTGGTGCCCTTAAAGTTTTGGACGAAACTGTACGCCAGCTCCTCCCAGCTTCGGATGGATCCTGAGGATAGGCTGCTAAGCCAGATCCGAGTTGCGCCTGTCAGCTGCAGCTGAAGGCATTGCATGGCGGTTTCCTTGTTTCTGCCGTGTAGCTTGACGAACGACAAGTGGTCGTTGAGCCACGCCTTAGGGTCCTGTGTGCCGTCAAACTTCGGAGTGTCCGAAGGAAGCTTGAAGTTTCGCGGCATCCGTGTCCGCCGGAGAGATCTACTGAAGCATCGGGCTCCGTAGAGTTCTCCTTCGTCATCCTCCTCCTCGGATTCAGACGAGCATACGCGCTTGGCGCGTGCCTTGTCGATCTTGCGCTGGGTTAGCTCGCTTCGAACGTCGTAATCGCGGATGCGATGGCGCGAGCTCTTGTGCCTTCGAGGAAGGTCGTGCTCTTCATCTTCGGATGAGGGCGTGGGGATGCGGTTGAACCTGACCGCAGCCTTCTTCTTTGGCTCCGCGGGAGCTTCTCCGTGGAGCGCAGCTCCAACGAGTCCGAGTCCGATAAGCGCGGACTTATGCATGGCCCTTTTCGGGTCCCCTTCCGGAGGTGGATGGGACGCGAGGTACGCAGTGGCCGCCATGATTGCAGCTGGCGGTGTCTTCGGGATGACGTTGTTGTCAGCGTCCATCTCCATGAAGGACGCGTTGAGGGCCTGAGTCACCTCGCGGCGTGCCTTGGATCCATGTTCTCTGTGCGAGAACGCTGTTTGTTGCCATGGTTACCGTGCGAGCTGGAGCCGATGCCCATGGCGGAGAGCGCAGCTCGCCACGCACTGGACTTCGAGGCTGCTTGCTTGCGCTTGTCAAGCACCTCTTGCATCTTCACCTGCTTCTTGTGTTCCTCGATTAGGAGCATGTGGTATGCCATCAGCAGGTCCCGTGAGGCATCTGCGGGCAGGATCTTGTTGCCTGTTACGGCTTCGCGTGCTTGAGCCCATCCTTCCTCGCTGAGGTGGATGACCCGATCAGTGTCGTTCCCGTTGGGTGGGGGACTGGCTTCTTCTGTTCCCACCGTTTCTACCCTGTGGGTTGGGTGGCGGATTGTGTTCCTGATCTAGGTCCCTTCATCCGATGGTGGATCGTACAGATCTGAGTTGCAGCTGCTGCTGTCATAGGACTCGTCTGTCGATGGTGATGTGCGTATACGGTGTGAAGCCCACGGGCTCGATCGATGGCGGGCACCCGCCGGGAGGCGGAGAGTGCCGGTCTGCCCACCGGAAGCGAAGCTCGAGCAGGATCTCGAGTACGTCGCCAACGGGTTCGAAGTCCTTCAGGGTGGCTGGCGAGTGGGCGGTGAAGTCGAAGGAGCCGAAGAGGAGATGACTCTCCGTCGCCGCGGAGTTGTAGATCGCTTTGGTTGGGACCTTCACGATCGCACAATCAGCGCCCCCAGTTCCCATAGACGGCGCCAATTGACGAGGCTTATTCTCGTCAATGCCCATTGTTATGGACTTGGGTTTTGGAGAAGATGGGGATGCTGGAGATCGCGGAACGGTTAGCAAACAAGCAACACGGGGACACGAGGTTTACCCAGATTCAGGTCCCCGGAGGGAAAACCCTACTCCTGCTTGTCTACTTTTGATTACGGCGGAACCGAAAAGTACAGGGGTGCGTAAATGCAATCTGGCGTAGAGGTGTGTATGCGGTGGTGTGCGAGAGATTGTAAGAGAGCCTCCTCGTCATGCACTCCTGGCATTTATATAGAGATAGGCAGGTCCCTGGCACAGATCGAGTCGGTTACAGGTTTTAGGGTTTGCCCCTTTAAATTTTCTATCTACTCTAGTCTTACTTTCCAAGGATCCGAAGGCATCATGGACCCTGGCACAGATCGAGTCGGTTACAGGTTTTAGGGTTTGCCCCTTTAAATTTTCTATCTACTCTAGTCTTGCTTTCCAAGGATCCGAAGGCATCATGGATCCTGGCCACCCGAAAATCTTCATGGGCTGGCGCATGTTCTCGTGGGCCTTCCTTGGGCCGGACTAAGTATGCTAAGGTCGTGTACCCGTAGGGTATAACCATGTCAACTTGAGTAAATGACACCGGTAGTCACACAACTGTCTCATATGTGCACTTAAGTCACATAATTTGCAAACTAAACTAACAAGTCATACAACTTGTATACTCGTGCACCCGTGGTCACAAAACCAGTCAACTAAGTGGTTTTTGACCAAAATCGGTCATAGAAAGACTAAATTTTTGCAAAATCCGTATTTTCCGTTTCAAAAAATCTAAAATTTATTTTGGAAATACATATGTGCAGGCTGAATGATTGTGGCACGTTTCGGTCAAAACTCGTTTTGTTTTGGGTTATGAGAAAAAAATCCCAGTTGTATATACGTACATATTTCTATATGAGATTTGTCTTTTTTGTATTTCGCAAAATAAAATGTATTTTTGTCTAAACTTTTTTGCGTACCTTTGGAATGTATAAATGTTTGTGCGTGATTTTTTTCAGATTTTTGGGGTCTTAAAAATATCTCTTTTTTTAAAAAAAAAAGAGCTCCGCTCGGAAGCCACTACCAGTTTTGTCATGAGCATCCTATACACTTGCGAACATAAAAATATAAACTTAATGTTTTCTTTGTAAAAAATTAGTTTATCTATAACCGGTTTTGGTCAAAAACCATCCAGTTACCCGGTTTGTGACCACGAGTGTACAGGTTGGCAAGTTGTGTGACTTGTTAGTTCAGTTTGCAAGTTCTGTGACTTAAGTGCACATACGGGACAAGTTGTGTGACTCCTAGTGTCATTTACTCATGTCAACTTCACTATCCAAACATTCAGTTTGCGGAGCTTATTCCTTTCCCAAGATAAAATATTTCAGTTGAACCATAACCAAGTACAAACTATGCAATAGAAGTTCTCTCACAACATAAGGTTCTGTTTTGATAATTGTACCCGTAGATAGTGCATTGGCAGGTTTTCACCAAATGTGCTTGATAAAATGCAAGAAAGGAGAGAACTAATCAGCATAGATAACAGAATTATATACTAACTCCATCTATATATACAAGACCACTTACTCCGACTTAAGTTAAACTTTTTCAAATTTGACTATAGTTCTCAGTTTTACATGTTGACTCTTCAATACATCATGTTGCAGAGAAGACGATACCTTCCATTCACGGTTGATCCCTGCCTTTGAGATTATCTCCCCTGCTGCTGATGTTTCTCCCCTGCTACCTTTGAGACAATACTTGTGTGTGTGCTTGTGTATAATATGATCAAGAGCAGAGATGATTTGTTGTTGTACTTACTACTGTGATACTGTGTGTACTGAATATTGGCCCACTGCTGCTTCTCTGAAGAAGAAGAAATCTACTTATTGTAATTACCCTAGATGATGCTCTTGTTTCAGTGTGCCATTCAATCATAAATCCATACTCTATTGTAGCTACAGGTTGTAATGAAACGTGACAAAAAATGAAGTATTTATTTATAGGAGATGAAGCATGCAACATATGGTTCTCAGACTTGACAAAACAACTTGTAATATTCAGGAAGAAAAACATGCGTATATTGTAATATTCAGGAAGAAGCCCTAGCTAAACCTCACTTGCAAAAGAGCCGAATTCAGAAAACACAAGAACTTCCTGAACTTGCTTGTTTAGCTGTTCGATTAAATGTCTGAAGAACACAACAATCTCCTAAGTAGTACTGTTCTGAACTTCCAACTGGAAGATTGCACGGTGCTTAACACCAACACTGAACCATGAGGTCAACATTGAGATCTATCCATCAACACCACTCTAATCATATATGTACTAGTACAAGGAACAGAGTCATTTGTATTGATTCCACACCATCCGGAGTACTTATCTGAACTGACCTGGACAGAGTCATTCCTAAAATTGCTACTTATTTATATAATTTTTTTTCAAAATACTGATTTTAACCTACCATTGCTATTGGTCATCCCCGTGGTCCAAGGCTCGGGCGGCGGCTGGATCAAAAAATCCGACCTTGAGCGGTGGCTGGCGGGGATCCTGGTCCGTGGCAGCGCAGCGGGAGAGGAGACAAGGAGGCGGCGGCTAGACAGAAAATCCGACCTTGAGCGCGGTGTATTCGCAGTCAGCGACGTCATGGGAGGAGAGGGGAGCAGCATCATCGGTCAGCGAGCGTGAGAGGATGATGACCCTGCGGGTTTGATCTGAATTTCTACAACAGCGTTTTTGATAATTTACCCCTCGGACATCCTTTGTTGGACGGAGGGAGTACATACAATGGATCGAGAAGGATACACGAATACAAGGAGAGACATTGATGATATAACGACAACATTGAGATGTCTCATTATCAGACCAGAGCACTGACGAATATCGTAAATTCTCAAGACAAGATAAAATTTGATCAAATTGATAACAAAATGATGGACAGCCCAAGACAATATAGCTCAGTTTATCGAAGTCTCGAGGATAGCTTACTAAATAAGAACACTGAGAGAAAAAACAAGTAGGGTTTCACCAAAGTACCAGATCACAGGCCCAATAACTCGTCACTCTTTTTCTTCTTCTTAAGGCCCCAGCCCAACAACTTATCATCCGCCTCAGCCAGCTTGGTGCCATTATACTCGTTGAACTTGTCAATCACATCACGAAAGGTAGACCGATCCATGTTAGGAATCTCCTTGACGAAAGCATAACCGATGGCAGCAGCGAAAGAGCAGTCAACAACCCATTCTTTCATTGCAAGTGGATAGCTGATCACCCTGCGAAACATTGACCAAGTACCAGATGCACTCTTGCCAGCCTTCTTCCAACGGTCTCCCTCACCCTTGTTACCCATTCCAGCGTTCCAAGCTCCTGCCTCTTTGCCCAGAGCAGCGGTCTCATCCTCCTTCCCAGTTTCCACCTTCACCTTGCCCAGACCAGCAGTCTCATCTTCCTTCCTAGTGTCACTCTTCACCTTGCCCGGACCAGCCATCCTAGCCTTCTCATCCTGCAAATCTGACCACAGGGCCTTTACCGTCTTGCCATCTAGGTCGGCTCGGTAGAGCTTCTCTGCCAGCTCCTCCTGCTGCTCATCCAGTAGAATACGGTCAGACTTAAACTTGGCTTCGTCTGCATCCATCTTACTGAGGCGTTGTTCCAACGATGCCTCTCTCATCAGAATCTCACATGACAGCTTCTCTAACCTTTCAGACTCTGCATCCAGGTTTTTTTTCTTCTCAGAGTAGATGTCCTTGTCTGTCTCAGCCAGAATTTGCTCAGCATTCAGGGATTCCCGCCTCTTGTGAAGGATGTACCATTCCTTTTGAATCATAAACTTCAGCTGCTGGTAATGGTCATGCAGTCCATCAGAGTTGTCGTCCCTCTGGCAAAGCTCCAGCAACAATTTAAGCATAAGGCGATATCTCTCGTCATCATCACCACCACCTTTGCCGCCAGAACCCCCAACAAAACTACTTCCTGGAGAGCTAACTGGAATAGAAAACAGGCATAAATTACAAAACAAGCATGATAATGCAAGGGGCAACTAGTTGAACAAAAACGGAAAATTAACGAATGCAATATCAACTCCCAAGAATAAAACAGTTCCATGTCAAAGCACCAACTTCATTCTTAGGACTAAAATATCCAAGTCTCAAATAGAAGCATTCGTGCAGGTTGATAAAACAGTAACATGTCTACATACAACGCCAACTTCTTAAAACACAAATATCAGTCTAAACTCAAAATACTACCAAACATAGCATGAACAGGTGCCAACTACCACTACCTCCATTTATAAATATAAAAATGTTTAGGAAAAGACCAACAGCAACATAAAATTACGACAAACAACTGCAAGCTAATATTAATGGCAAGCGTACGAATACAACAACAAACGACTTAGCAGCTTGAAGACAATATTTGAATCCACTTGATACACATAACATTTGCCACAGGATGAGATAGTACCTGGTAGATTGGTCATACTGCTGTCTTTCAAATTTTCTTGGGTTAAGACATAAGCGGACATGGCAGCAGCAGCACCAGCTGCTAACCCAGCAAAGATGCGCGGGGGAGCAGACCGAGCCATATCTTCAGCCAAAGGGAGGGTGTGGAACACCAGCCAGCCTTCCATATCTGCAAGCAGAAACAAAAGCACAATTAGAGCAGAACATTTAGAATCTTCAGGATGTAACATCATACTGAATATTTAGAATCTTCAGTATGAACCTTCAGCAGAATATTAGATTGGTCTTTTCCTAAACATTTGTATATTTATGAATGGAAGTAGTGGTAGTTGGCACGTGTTTCATGCTATGTTTCAATTTCCGGTCGTAAACAGGGATAGAGACATACCAGCTTTCTGAGGAAGGATGGCAGCGAGGCCATATGGAGCAGACGAGGCACCATGGCAAACAGCCCCGGAATGGAGTAAGCCTGTAGGCAGATGCTGGAGCAACCCCGCAGGCGACGCCGACGCCGACGCCGGCGCCGCGAGCGCGGGCAAGACGTCGGTGTAGCGGGACAGAACCGTCACCGCATCGCGCAAGCGAAAGAGCCCCGGACCTGCCATTCCTGAGATCTGGAGAGGGAGAGGTAGTGGCGGCGCTAGGGTTCTTTCTAGAGAGCGATATGTGGAGGGAGAGGGTGGCGGCGCTTGGGTACTGGATAGCGAGATGGGGAGGGACAAATCTAGCCAACGGGCCGGACCGTCACGGCTCGCTCTAAACGGGTCTGGCCCGTGTAGCTCGCGAGTCGGGGCGTCCCGGCACAGGGCCTCGATCCCAGGCCCGGGCACCGCACCGATGTTACATGGGCCGGCCCGTGGCACTTACAGGCACGCGGGCCAGTTAGTTTGAAAGGCCAGCAGAGCTCTTGGGTGGTCGTCGTCGTCATCGTCGGTTGAAAGGCCAGCAGGGGCCATGGGCAGAGTCTTGCAAGGATGATGCTTTTGGCAGCAGACCTTGGAGGCCCTGGCCATGGCTACGGATGGGGTTTCGGTTTCAGAACACCTCTATTCTTCCCTTGGGTTCCAAGGGCACCAGATGCCATGGACAGAGTCTTGCAAGGATGATGCTTTTGGCAGCAGACCTTGAAGACCCTGGCCATGTCCATGGGAGCCATCGACGTGCAATCTTCATTCTTGGGTAGGAAGATAGCTCTTGGGTCGGTTCCAAGGCAACCAGAGGCCATGGGCAGAGTCTTGCAAGGATGCTTCCTTGAAGGCCCTGGCCATGTCAATGGGAGCCATGAATCAATCAAGATGCAATCGAAAATCTTGGGTAGGTGGTGTGTTCTTGAGGAGGGGAACGGGGCGGTAGGAGGCTGGGTCTTGGAGAGGAGATAATGACTACACGGTGGGTAACCCTAGGGCAGGGCTGGGTGGGGGTGCTCCTTATATGCGTCAGATCAGAGGAGGAGAGACGTGCGTGCTGTGCAGGGGTCGGTCGACCTCGCCGTAACCAACGTGTTTACCACGGACTTTTGGTCTGTAACAATACCGGAATATTAGTAGTAGTAGTATCGGAGTACTAGTACGCGTTTAGACGTGCCAGGCAGGCAGCTGAAACGCGTAACCCAGCCAGCAGCTTGTAGTAGGAGCCTCACTCCACTCCCCCCAGTGGGAGCTGGAGCTAGGACCCCCCTGCGCACCGCACGTTTGGTCTCCTCCCTGGTCCCCCACATGACGCGTCCCGGTGCATGCAAACGGCGATCTCGTCGTCATTATCGCGTCGTCACCAAACCCCGTCCGTTCCGTTCCTAGTTACTTCCTTCATTAATTAATTGCCGCGTCGAATTATTATTTCCTCCCTCTCTCCCTCCCTCTAGTCTAGTCTAGTCTATGAGTATTTACCACCGCTCGTATCGTAATCGACGCGGCTAAGATCCGCGTAATCCGATGCGTTACAGATTTTGACTGCGCAATTGGTGCTACGCCAACCAACCAACAGCTGCCTGCCGCCACCTAATTAATCTCGGAAAT
This sequence comes from Avena longiglumis, assembly GCA_030063025.1. Lineage (NCBI taxonomy): Eukaryota > Viridiplantae > Streptophyta > Magnoliopsida > Poales > Poaceae > Avena > Avena longiglumis. The sequence goes on along the minus strand of CP125974.1, from coordinate 517,056,568 downwards.
AATTACTTTCTACCGAATAGTAGTACGTAACAACAATCCTAGTACTACAGTAGTAAAATCCTTTTTTTTTTCAAACAAACAAACAAAGGGAGACCGCCGCCGTTACCGTTTCGGCAACTATCTCTACTCACGGAGTCATCAGACCATCAGACCAAAAGGCGTGACGGGACAGACCATGCGTCACGTCAATCTATCTAGCGCCGAAAGCAAAAAAGACACCCCCCGCGCTGCCAGATCTACATGCGGGCGGGGTCCCACCGGCGAGGCGAGATGCCTTTAGGCTGGTCACATAACTAAGAATTTAAATCGGTACTTGTATTTCTTTCTGCTTATTATTAGTATTATTATTATGTAACCATGATTAAACGAATAGATGATAGTACTGATTAAGTAACTACTAGTAGATATATATTACTTTAAAAAAATATCAAACGTGCCGAGACAAAGTGTATATATAATCCAATTAAAATTGCGTGTTACAATCTCTGAGTTATTTTTTCACTCTGTAGATGTAGATAATAATTTAGACTAGTAAGGTATGCATGCTAAGTATGACCACCAGCGTTATTCCGAGATTCGTACACAATCCGACGGCTCCAGACGGCCCCAAACAAGCACACGATCCGTTGGTTTCGTCTTCATTGGTCGAGGCGGGGCATCCCTGCTTGCGTTCTCGTACGTAGTTGTATCTATCTCATTAACTGCCACCGATTTTTTTTCGATACTATCTATGCTTACTCCGTTGAACGTAGTAATAAGAGGAGTAATTCCTCCCTAGGACTAGGAGTAGTTACGGGCCTGCCTATTTTTCATTCAAATCAGATCCGCGTAATCCGACGCAAATGCTGCTGAGTAAATTACCACCACCATTTATTATTATTATTTTTATTTACTAATTCCCTACAGTATTTCTTTCCAAAAAAAGCCAAAAGGTGAAAGAAAGGGTGACCGCCGCCGCCGTTGGCGTCCAAGTCCAGGTACCGCTACGTATATGCCAACGATCTAGTACTAGGCGGCAGACACCGTCAGACCGACAGAAAAGGCGTGACGTCGAGCCAGCCAGCCAGCCGCCAAAAGTGCCACATCATTTAGAAGCCTCTCTCTCTCGCCCTAAGGCCTTCCACAATGTTGCCGGTGCCCAAAGCATCAAAAAGTTTGCCATGTCATCAGCGATGCCCTGAAAAAAGTTTGGGCACCGGTCTCACAATGTGTGCAAAGAGCCTAGAAAATTACAGGGCTCATATGTGAATAAAGACCACCCGAACCAACATGCAACCATTTGATTCCTTGCCCACCAGGTTGTGTTGTCAGATGAAAAAATTGTATTATATTGGATGCATGCAATGGGCATCGGAGCAAGTAGGTGCTCCGGTTCCCTGAAATTTTTTTGGGACACCAGCTCCACACTGGAGGGCACCGATGCCTCATTGCTGAAAAGTGGTTTGGGCACGGATTTTTCTGCACGCTGTGGAGGGCCTAAGATGCGTGCAGGAACCATCTGACGGCTGCAAGGCTCACTAAACAAACACGCGATCCATGCGCTTCGTCCTGATTGGTCGAGCCGGTTAGTGAGTAGTAGTACTAGTAGTACGAGGTAGCGTGACTGGGGGGGGTCACTTTTTACCTGGACTAGACTAGATTCGGTGCCTGCCTACAGAATACCGTTGCGCCGCAGGCCCAGTAGTACGGTTTTGACAGTCCTCCTCCTTCTCCTTGGTCGGTTCGGTCGGACGGTTGAACCTGCAGAGGCAGCAGGGGAAAAAGTAGATTCCGAACAAACAGTGCACGTCGCCGCCACGTTTCGTTTTTTGTTGCTCTCGCTCGGTACGGTAGGAGTACATCTTCCTTCCTTCCTTCCATCCATGTATCTTTGCTCTTTCACGGTCCATCGGTCCATCTATCCGCTGCTGCACTACTAAAGTCATGTCATGTGAACATGATAACATACTCGTGTCATCCACCAACAAACTCAATTTTTCTAAGCTGCGTCCATCGAGTTGATGCATTGCTCACATTTTGCAAAACCCCAGACTTCCTAAAAAAAATTAAAAAAAAATGACATTCACCATCACTTATATTCACCTCTCTTTTAAGGGCCCTTCTTGGTCGCGCAGGCGGCGGGGGTGGTGGTCGACAACCTAGTCCCGTGCTGCACCCATCCTCTGGCTTTGAATCTCGGACTCGCCGGTTAGTTGGGTTGTTGAGCCGTTGGGGACTCTCGTCGGAATAAATCTTTGGCCAACGGTATTGGCGACGTTTTTGGATGGCGTTTGCCTCCTTGGAGGCGACATCGAGGTGCATCCCCATACCACCTTCTCCTACGCTCGGGTAAATCCTCGGATTGGGTGACGGTGTTCTCGCGTCATATTCTTCTTGGAGGTGACGTCTTGGGTTTGCAGGGAGGTGGTCATGGGTCATATGGTTCATGGTCTGCATGTGGTGGTGGTGTCGTGTCTTCGGCTGGTGGTCTTGTCCTAAAAGCTTGCATCTTGCCGGGTGGTCATGCATCGGTCAGCGGCAAAGTTTGGGGGAGTTGTGTTGCCTGCCGATGGTGCGGCGCCCTTCAAACCAGGGCGAGAAAGGTTGGGGGCTTTGGAGGTAGAGGCGAATGGCACGACATTGACGAGACATGACTTGACGATAGCGGGATTCTTCGATGGTGTGCTTCTCTGCATTTCCTCACATAGGTTCTCCATGTTTCGACGGATGGAGACCTTGAAGCCCAGGCTGCGTTTCTTGTAATTTTTATATTTGCTTCTTGTTTGTGTCGTGCAAGCTGATTTTTCAACATCATTTTTTTGGTCGGTTTGGCTTCGATTAATTGAAAGTAGGGCTCATTTCGAGCCCACCGTCTAAAGAAAATATTGTCACGCTCCCACTCAAAATGTCATCTACTATCCTCATAGCTCCTACTAAAATATGTCATCCACTTGCACCTCCATACCACCTGGTGTCTTCTTTGAGCAGATCAGCGAACGGTCCATCAAGACCAAGGTAGCCGCAAATCCTCCATAGTTGACAACAAGCTTGGGAGCTACGCCACCCATCGACTCAGAGGCACCCGGAATAACGAAAGAAGAGCGAGCACCTAAAGGATCAATGGAAGTCATGCTGATAGAACCAACTTGGACGCACCCGTACATCGCATACCTGGTGCGCAAAGAGCTACCATATGATCCTCTCGAAGCAAAACACATCGCCCATCGTTTCAAAGCGTTAACCATAATCAACGACGAGCTTTATAAGCGAAGCATCACCGGCTTACTACAGAAGTGCGTCGCACTCGAAGATGTTAGAAACATCCTCGTGTACTTGCACTCTTGTATTTTGCAAGTGGTCGATTGGCCTCATTGAGATGGATCCTGGGATCTAGTTTTCGGCCTAGACAGAAACTGGGTGTCCCCCGCCAATCCTCTTTATCAGCCCAGTTGGGAGGGCACCAATATCGCCCTCCATGTTTTTGATGTAGTCCTTGGAGCCACTTCATTCATGAAGTATCCATTAGGATAATATCCGGCACATAACACCTGAGGCGTTACGCGCCGCATGCTTAGACGAAATTACCAGGGGGGCAGACAATCCAACCCGGCAAGCATGATTCTTCTCCATTTGGGTAGAGGCTATTGGCAATCTTTTGGTGTGATGTTGCTGACAGAAGATAAACCTTTGCTATTTGGAACACTCAACACACAATTAAAATATCCTTGGCATTGTTATCTAACACAAAAAGAAATATTAGGGATCATGAAATGCTATTTTAAAATTTTACATGCATCAGCATCATCAAGCTTAACCTAGATATAACCAAATTTGAAAGTGTAGTATATATGGAGTACAAAATATTATCTAGATATATCCAAATTTAAATAAAGTTGGGATGTCAATTTTGATACCGAGGTGTAGTACTAGTAGTACTCCATGATACTACTACCTTCGTCCCGTGCTAGTGGTGTTGGTGTGTGATGAACTCTGCCATGATACTACTACCTTCGTCCTGTGCTAGTACTAGTAGTACTCCATGAATGAAACAAAACAATGACAAATCAAAATGCTCGGTCGCTAGCTGCTCAAGTGCCGCGGCATCCCTACAACGGTTGGCACTGCAGACGATGCACAAGTTCCCCCTACCGTTGGCGTTGCGTTATTGCGTCTCGTGACTCGTGAGAGAGAGTAGCGAGCGCATGCATGCGCATGGGGCATAAATAAAAGCCGGCCGCGCCGCGCCACGCCGCGCGGTTGTCCACTCAACTCACTCAACGCTGCGACCAGAGAGAGAAAGAGCCATCACGCGGCGTTCACTGTTCCCTATGCCCATTGCTATTATTATTTTAGTCTACCCGGCACCTTTTAATGGTACTAGCTGTGACGAGCGAGATAGTACTAGTACTACACATCGCATGGGTCCTCCTTTTCATTGTGACGAGAGAAGGACAGCACACGCCGTTAACAACCACATTTTACATCTTCTTTCGGTACCAAGTTTTTTTTTAAAAAAAAAATCCCACCTAAACTTACGCTGGCCTCGAAATTGGCTAATTTTTTTAAAATAATATATATTTTTATAAATCATTTTCAGAAATAATACACGAAATTGACCACGCGTCTTTTGAATTAAAGACCGGCCGCTAGAATTGAAAATGATCAATTTCGTGTATTATTTTTCAAAAGGATTAAAAAATATATATTAATTTTAAAAAAATAGCAACTTGAATTTTACATCATTAACCTAAAGTAGTGAAGAAATTAATGAATAACCTGTTTTTTTCTCTCAAACAAACCACGGTCCAACATATTTACATGGCCTAGCAGCCGCCACAAACTGCTTCTTCCTCGCCGCCTACGACCGAGAATTGACTAGTCCCTGCCTCCTCTCGGTCCTACGCTCCGCGGTGTACAAGAATCCCTAAAGTTAGAGTCTGGTCAACCGGCATCGTCATCGTCGTTATGGCTATGGCAGGATCGTGAACTAATGAATAAGGTATCGATGTAACATCCCAACTTTAGTTAATTCTAATTAGGGTTTTGATTGTGCATTCATGAGAATCATTATTTTTCTAAGACAAAACGCAAACAAGAAAGAAACACAATAAAACCCTAAACCCTACTTTTTCCCTCCCTCTTGCAAATAGATTCAAATTAGCTTTTGAATTTTAAAAACCCAAAAATATGAGGAGCCCAAATTGCTTATACGGCCCCCGCAATGTTTCAATATAGCTTACAAACCTTCTTGTATTTTCAAATAGTTCAAATCAGTAAAAGAGTTTGAACTACAAAAGAGAAAAGGAGAGAAAACTAAATAGAAAAAACCGTTTTATCAGAAAAATACCTAAACCTAACCTGGCGCCGCAGCCCACCTTTCTCTCTCTCTCTTTTCCTCCCTTTCCTACCGCCCAGCGCAGCCGCAACGCCCCTCATTCGCTTGCTTTGGCGCGGCCCGATCCAGCCTTTTTGGCCCATGTACCCAACCCGACACGTTTGATCATCGCTGACTATCATCAACCTTCCATGTTGAGTGTAGTGATCAAAACGAACTTTCCCTCTCCAAGCGTTGGGAAGGACGCCTTTTTAGCGATCGAAACGATCTCTCATGTTGGGGATATACTTTCTGGGTATACCCATAGGACTCGCTGACTAGGGTGGCCCACCAATGGGTTAGAGCTTTGCTTCACGGGCGGTCCAGTCAGAGAAAGAGGAGGAGCCAATTCCGGCAACGACAAGGCCTAGAAGAGTTACCGACTTAGGCCTGTAGTATTACTAGTAGTCGAAGTTGTACATAGTTACCGACTCTGTAACATAGCCGGATAGGTCTCTCCTGTAACCCTAGGCCCCGGTGACTATATAAACCGGGCCTATGGGAGTCTTTAGGGCACCAGATCATAGATCAACCACAACCAACTCGCACAGGCAAACCTCTCTTGTAATCCGCTGTAACATCCGGCTTACGCCGACATATTATTGTGTTCTCCCCAAGTATACACCGTTGCGAAAGTTCGTCGTGTCCAAGCATCACGTGATGATCGGGTGCTACAGACTCTACGTTCACATACAACGGGTGCAAGCCAGTTTTGCACACGCGGAAATACTTGGGTCTAACTTGACGAGCCTAGCATGTACAGACATGGCCTCGGAACACATGAACCGAAAGGTTAAGCATGAGTCATATGAATGATATGATCGACACTTCGTTGTCCACCATTGAAGCCACATCTCTTCTCGTGAAGATCGGATTAGGTGTGGTGAATTTGGATCGTGTTCACTAAACAACTTGAGGGATGTTGAATTTAGTGGGAGTTCATCTAGTAATTTGATTAAAAGTTGAACTAGTTATCATGAACATAGTCTAATTTGTACTTGCAAATACTGTAGATCAAATGGCTAAGTCCAACTTCAACTTCAACGTTTTTGCTGAGAAGGAAAAGCTTAGAAACAATGGGTCTAACTTCACCACCTGGTTCCGCAATCTGAGAATCATTCTCTCTGGCGGACAAAAGGACTATGCCCTTGAAAATGCGCTAGGTAACGCCCCTGCTGTAGATGCGCCGGCTGATGAGAAAGCTGTCTATCAGTCGAGCAAATATGATTATGGTGTGATTAAGAGCACCATGTTGTTTGCTATGGAATCGGACCTTCAATATCGTTTTGAAGACTATCCCGGGCCCTTTGAGATTCTTGAGGAGCTGAAAACTATGTTTCAGACTCAGGCCCGTTCTGAGAGATATGAGATCTCTGAGAAATTCTTTAACTACAAGATGGAGGAAGGGAGTTCCGTTAGTGAGCACGCCATAAAGATGTCAGGCTACACTCAACGCCTTGAGCAACTGGACTGCAAGATTCCAGAGGAGCTCAAGATTGATAGGGTTCTGTAATCCCTCCCTCCAGCTACAAAAGTTTTTTAGTGACTCACAATCAGATTGGTTCCACTGATACGATCACCGAGCTCTTCGCAAAGCTGAAGGCTGCGGAGGTGGTCATCAAAAAGGATAATCATGTGTTGATGGTCAACAATCCCCCCACCTTCAAGAAAGGTAAGGGTGCAAAGAAGCCCTTCAAGAAAGGCGGCGACAAGCGCGTTGCCCCTGGTAAGAAGAAGCTCTGGTCTGGTCCTAAGCCGGACATTGAGTGCTCCTATTGCAAGGACAAGGGTCACCGAAGTTTAATCGTCCAAGTACTTAGCGCATAAGAAGGTGGCACCATCAAAGGTATATTTGATATACATGTTATTGATGTTTTCCTTACTAGCCCTCGTTGTAGTGCTCGGGTATTTGATCTTGGTTCGTTGCTAATATTTGTAAATCAAACGGGAGCTACGGAATAGACGGCGACTTGAGGGATGAGGTGACGATGCGCGCGCAACGGATCAAGAGTTGATGTGATGGCCGCACGCTCTCCTTAGTTTTACCTTCGGGATTAGTTTTAAACCTCAATAAATGTTATTATGTGCCTGCGTTGAGCATGAACATTATTTCTGGATCTTGTTTATTGCAAGACGGTTATTCATTTAAATCGGAGAATAATGATTGTTCTATTTATATGAGTAACATCTTTTATGGTCATGCACCTATTGTGAATGGTTTATTTCTTCTAAATCTCGAAAGGGATGAAACACACATCCATAACATTGAGGCTAAGAGATGCAAAGTAGATAGTTTATTTGTGGCACTGTCGTCTAGGTCATATTGGTGTAAAGCGCATGAAGAAACTCCATTCTAATGGACTTTTGGAGTCTCTTGATTTTGAATCATTTGACACATGCGAACCATGCCTCATGGGCAAGATGATCAAAACCCCGTTCTCCGGTATGATGGAGCGAGCAACGGACTTGTTGGAAATCATACATACCGATGTATGCGGACCGATGAGTGTTTCGACGCGCGGTGGATATCGCTATTTTCTCACTTTTGACGATGACTTAAGTAGATATGGGTATATCTATTTAATGAAACATAAATTTGAAACATTTGAAAAGTTCAAAGAATTTCAGAATGAAGTGGAGAACCATCGTAAAAGAAAGATTAAGTTTCTACGATCCGATCGTGGAGGTGAATATTTGAGTTATGATTTTCTCACGCATCTTAAAGCAAGCGGAATCGTTTCGCAACTCACGCCACCCGGAACACCACAGCGCAATGGTGTGTCTGAACGCCGGAATCGAACCCTATTAGATATGGTCCGATTAATGATGTCTCTTACTGATTTTCCGTTATCATTTTGGGGTTATGCATTAGAAACCGCTGCATTCACTTTAAATAGGGCACCATCTAAATCCGTTGAGACGACACCGTATGAATTGTGGTTTGGTGCTAAACCTAAGTTGCCGTTTCTTAAAGTTTGGGGACGCGAAGCTTACGTCAAGAAGTTGATGCCGGACAAGCTCGAACCCAAAGCGGAAATATGTGTCTTCATAGGATACCCTAAGGAAACTATTGGGTATACCTTCTATCACAGAACTGAAGGCAAAGTGTTTGTCGCAAAGAACGGTTCCTTTCTTGAGAAGGAGTTTCTCTCGAAAGAAGTGAGTGGGAGGAAAGTAGAGCTAGACGAGGTTGTTGTGGCATCCCGCAAAACCACTACTAGAAAATCGCGTTGTTTTTGTGCATCGCATCATCATAATCGCATGTCTTGTCCCTGGGCATCATCATAACATCAGCATGCATCTATATGTTTAAAACTATTTTTTTGCTAAAAAACCCATTTTTGTTTTCTATATTAATCACCTCGTCTTATTTCAAATCAAACTCCCGACGCTTCGTGGTATTTTGTTTGCTAAAACTAATTACAAAATCTTTTACTAAAACTAAAACAAACAATATTTTAAATAAAATTGTTTTGATCGGGGGAGGCAGCCTGACCCAAAAGCCAGGCCACCTACCACCCCGATCGGCCCAAACCAGTCCCACCGGAAACCCAAACCCTTTTTATACCCTATCCTAACCTACCCACCAATCCCCTCCCTCCACCTCACCGTCCCTCCACCTCACCCTCAGCCCAGCCACCTCACCAATCCACAGCCCCCACCTACACCCCTCTCTCTCTCTCACCTAGCCCCCACCTACCCCCTCTCCCTTACAACCTGGACCCACCCTCTCTGGCCCACCACTTCCTCACTCACCCCCCCACACCGACCCACCCCTGGTCAACCACCTCCCTGGGCCCGCGCCCCACCGGCCCCATGTTGGAGATATGCCCTAGAGGCAATAATAAATATAGTTATTATTATATCTTTGTGTTTATGATAAATGTTTACATTCATGCTATAATAGTATTAACAAGGAAACATCAATACTTGTGTGATTTGTAAACTTAATTTGAAGTCCCTAGTATAGCCTCTATACTTCACTAGCTTGTTGGTTGATTAATGATTGTGGTTTCCCTATCATGAACATTGAGATGTTATCAACAACAAGATCATATCGTTAGGAGAATGATATGGTGGACATACTCCTATAGATAAGCATAGCATAAAGATCAAGTCATTTCAATAGTTCAATTGCTATATGCTTTCTGATACATAGTAACCTAATTCCTTCGACCATGAGATCATGCATATCACCTTTACCGGATGGATGCTTTGATGACATCAAACACCACACCGTAAATGGGTGGCTATAAAGGTGGCATTGAGTGTTCGGAAAGTATTGGTTGAAACACATGGATCAAGAGTGGGATTTGTCCATCCATATGACGGATAGATATACTCTGGGCCCTCTCAGTGGAATGTCATCCAATTAGCTTGCAAGCATGTTCTTGGGTCACAAGGGATCACATATCGGAACGAGAAAAGAGTACTTATCGGTAACGAGGTTGAACTAGGTATGCGAGATACAACGATCATAACCTCGGAGAAGTAAACTAGCGTGAGACAAAGGGAAATTGGTATCGTATGTAAGTGGTTCATTCGATCGCAAAGTAATCGTAGAAATATGTGGGAGCCATATGAATTTCCGATTCCTCTATTGGTTATTGTTGGAGAAGTGTCTCGATCATGTCCGCATAATTCACGAACCGTAGGGAGACACACTTAAGGATTCGACGTTGTTTGAGTAGTTATGGTGTTATGAGAAAGAGACCGAATGTTGTTCGGAGTCTCGGATGGGATCCGGGATATCACAAGGTGATCCGGAATGGTCCGGAGAATAAGATTCATATAAGGAAAGTCCCGTTTCGGAGGTCGGGGATGATTCCGGTGTTTTCATCGGGAATGTTCTAGAAGGTTCGGATTGTCAAGACTCGAAGGGGAGGGTACATGAATGTGTCATTGAATGATTGAATCATGTACTAAGTGTTCTTGCTGTTCCAAAACTGAAAAGTCAAATTGCCGCTTTGAAAGTCAAACGGCTAAAACAGAAGCGTGGAAAGCGAGAAACTGGGAAACAGGAAACTGTGGGAAACAAGCAAGAGGAGGTTGAAACCAACTTGGAGGAGGAGTTCCTCTCCTCCAAGCCGGCGGCCAGCCCTAGGCTGAGTTGGGGAGGGACTCCCTCCCTCCCTGGCGCGCCAAGCCCCTCCACCTATAAAAGGAGGGGCAGGCCTCCTCCTTGAGACACACAAGTTTCTACCTCTAATCTCCGGTTTAGAGCCGTTTTGGTTTAGAGCTTCTAATTGCTTTAGCCTGCGGTTTAGAGCCTTCTAATTGGTGTGTCTAATCTCTAGACCACTAATAGCCCTCTCTCATACTCCACCATACTGCCCGGCTTAAAGGCCTCAGGGATTTCCCTCTACTTAGGTACCACGTTGTCTTTGCCGGGAATCGCGAGGAGAGTGCTACAACCTCCACGCCTTTGGAACAAGGGAGAGGAAGGTCTTCGTCGAGTACCGAACGTGACCGATCAGAAGCGCCGCTTTAACGGAAGGATCGTCCACACGATCTTGAGATCGGAAAGAGTACGACTACATCACCCACGAGAATCCGCTCTCGTTAAACACTTTGGAATCTTCGAGGGTAAGTTATTCCATCGACTCGTTGCTACAATCTAGTAGATAGATCTTGGCTTGTTTGTTTGTATGCGATAGAAAATTTCTGTTTTCCATGCTACGAACCCCTACACCCCACGCCCCGGCCCCACCCCCCCACAGACCCCCGCTCTCTCCTTCCTCTCTCTCCCTCTTCCGCTCCCCCTCTGCCCGACCCCGCTGAAGGGAATATGCCCTGAGAGGCAATAATAAAGTGTTTATTATGTGTATTCCAAGTATATGATAGATTTTTATTTTGCATGCTATAATTGTATTAATACGGAAACGTTAATACATGTGTGTTTAATAAACAAACAGAAAGTTCCTGGTTATGCCTCTCTCATAAACTAGCTCGTTGATTAACAAGATGATCAAGGTTTCCTGATCATGGACATTGGATGTTGTTAATAAAGGTATCACAACATTAGTGTAATGATGTGATGAACATTCATCCGAAGTATAGCATTACGATCAAAGTCATTGAGTTTATATTGCTATAACAACTTACGAAGTGATCCTAATCCTTAGACCATGAGATCATGTCAATCACTAACACCGGAAGAGTTTCTTGATAACATCAAACGTCACACCGTAACAGGGTGATTATAAAGATGGATTCAGAACTTGTTGAGGCTCATGGATCGAGAGTGGAATTTGTTCATCCCGATGACGGATAGATATACTCTGGGCCCTCTCGGTGATATCACATTGATTAGCTTGCAAGCAAGTGATTTGATCACTAGAATGTTATATCACAGGAACGAGAAAAGAGTGCATGTCGAACGAGATCAAACTAGGTATGGAGATACCGATGATCGAATCTCGGACATGTAATATATCGTGAAACAAAGGGATTAAGATACTAGCGTAAAAGGTTCAGACGATCACAAGAAAGTCATCGTTGAATGTGTGGGAGTCGATGGGTCTCGGATCCCGCTTCTGATTATTGATCCGAGAGGGGTCTCGATCATGTCCGCATTATTCACGAACCGTAGGGTGACACACTTAAGAGACACCGACATCCAATTGGAGCAAATGTTTCATGCCGAAAGAATGAACAAGCGCAAGAATTTATTTCACTAGATACCGAAACAAAGTTTTCGGTGAAATTGCATAAAGTGGTTATGCAAGTGAAATAGAATTCTAGCAAGGGTTATTGTGAATGTTTGTCATTAAAGTAATTAACAAAATTCTGAATAAATAAATAAAAGAGTTTTATTTAAATGAGAGCTTGCATTAAATTTGGTGGAAATTTAATGGGAATTTTGAGTGGACTTTTGAGTGGAGGGAATTTAGAGGAGTTTTGTGAGTGGAGTGTCCACCCACATGAAGAGGGAGGGCAAGGGGCAGCCCCATGCGCCGCCACCCCTTGGGGCTCCCTCCTCCTATAAAGGAGCCCCCTCCTCACTTGTCTCTCACACCTCCTCATGAAGGATCTCTCTCCTCTAGAATTTATCCCCATGGTCTCGGACTAGCGAGATACATGTTCCAGTGGCTATTCGGCAAGAAAGAGTTGTGCTTCCGCCACATCGCTGGAACGAGGAGGCGGAGGTTGCTCGGTGCCTCGAGCGTGTGTGCGAGCACGGATGCGCTGCTTTTGCGGCGCTAGGACTTCCTCTCGATCTTGAGATCGGCAAGAGATCGTCTACATCAACCACGAGTTGAACTCGTTAAGCTTTGTCGGTCTTCAAGGGTATGTTCTCTACGGATATACATCCGCCTTGTTTGTATCTAGTATATAGATCTTGGTATATAGTTCACATCGAGGAAAATTTTTGTTTTCTATCTGCGAACCTTCACCGCCCCTTCTCCTCCTCCGTGAGCCACCGCCTGCTGGCCTCCGCCGCCTCCCCTACCTCCACCAGCTCCGCCACCTCTTCCCCACGCCGCCACCCGCCACGCCCCTCACCGCCTCTCGCCTTCCGCTCACGGCCTGGCGGTATCGCGCCACCGCCACGCCCTCCTTCTGCCCGCCCGCCGCCCGCCGCCTCCTTCGCGTCCCGCCGGGCCGCTTCTCCGCATGACCACGCCACCGCCGCTGCCTCGGCTCCCCGCCGCCCAGTCTCCTCCTGCCGTGTTCCACGCGAGCCCGCCCGCAGCCACCCGCCGCCGGCGACCTCTCCTCGCACGCATCCGCTGGCGACACCTCCTGGCCGCCATCGCGCTTGCCCCATCCGGTGGCTGGCCCGCGACATCGCCACCGTCAAGCTCGGCCGCCATCTCGCCGGGCGCCCGCTGCCTGGCCGCCTCCTCGCCGCAGGATCCCGCCGCCGAGCCCTCCTCTCTCCGCCCTTCCTCGCCGGAACCGCGTCGCCGTCCGCGCCCCGTCAAGCTCCTCGCCGCCCCTGCGGGACCCTCGCTGGCTGCCTGCGCCGTGTCGGCCTCCCGAAGCATTGAGCCGCGTCGGGCCCTCCCCGCCTCTTCTACCTGCCGAGCGCCGCCGCCCCGCCTATGTCTCTGCGAGCCTCGAGGTCCGCCTGCAGCAACCGCAGTTCATCGTCGAGCTCCCCGCGTGTTGCCAGTGTCCGTCTCCTCCGGCGTTCTGCCATTAGCCCATGTCTGTTTTGTCCCTGCACGTGAGCGCTGACGGTTGCCAAGATCTACATCGCCCTACGATGGTCAAAACCGGAGACACCCAAAGGACCACCGGCAACGAACCCGCCGGTACCTCAAGATCTACCTCCCGGACCCGAAGACCGTACCTTTGCGGAACAAGTTCACGGCCAACAACCAAAGTCGGAACCCCAAGGTCGTCAACACGGAATCGGAGGATCCCCGGACGACGAGCCCTTCCTCTTAGACGCCAAGTTTGTCGAGAACCCGAACGCCAAGGTCACCGATGCGAATACGACAAGTACTTCATCCCGAACGTCATGACCGTCGACACAAGCCCGAAGCCCATGGATGCGACAAGATCTACTCCGTTATCCGAGAACGATACCGCCGAGACCGAACCCCAGATCCGGACCCTGAGACCGAACCCCGAACCCCGGAACCAAGATCGTCGAACCCCAATGTGTGAACCTTTTCCCGAGCCCTATTTTTATAAATGCTTTATATAAAACTTGTCGCATATTAAATTGATCATGCATGCACATTTGTCATGTGGTTTGGGGCATTAGGCCGATTCACTTCATAATTAAATCTGGGGCCCATATGCGGGCAAATCTAGTCTTATAATGGCCTCATTTAAATTTGTGTAGCGAACCGGTAACTTATCTTGCCCTGTTATTACAACATTTAATCTGTGGGGGAGATAAACAACTTGAACCATCTAAGTAATGTCGGGACCCCGGTTCCGCTTAATATGGCCTAATTGCATCGCAGCTTTGCCATGCCATACATCATACATGCATCATGCCCGATCTTTTGCCGTAGTATTAAATAGTGCATCCGGTGTTTCTTCTAGTGTTTTGCTTCTTCACGGATAAGGCCGTTGAGTTGATGTGAGCTTCGCCCCGATCTTCGGATGATCCTTCGGCAATGTTTTCAGGCGAGCATCTCCCCCTTTCTACCTATCTTACTCTTATAGTATTTATTCCCTCCAGTTGATCTATTGCTATCTGTGATGCGTTGCTCTAGTTTCGTACCCGTGATATCCCTTGCAGCCTTATATTGCCGTGGACACATCCTATTACCTGTTGTTTGGTAGATAGTTGGACCTGCGCATCGTAGTCGCTTGCTCAAGTGCTGTTGCGTGTCGTCAAGTACCACAGTTGTTGGAGTATTGCCGTGGGTTTATTGTTGGAGATGATCTTAACTTTAATTACTGTTTAACAACTAAAATTGAAGTAAGTAAGCAGAGGCACAGGTGGGCAATAGATGTTATTTGGTTGTTAACCGTCCACTTGTGTCCCGTAGGACCCCGAGTACTTGATACCTATTCCTTGAATATTCGCGCTATCTACATCCGGGAGGATTATGGGACCCCCCTGAGCCAGAGCTTGATTCATTCTTATTTCTTGGGGCCACAAACTAGTTTGAGGTTTTATTTACTATCCTGTACTTATGCCATGCTTTACTGCTTTATTACGATTATGCGAGGAGCACTGTCTCGCTTAGGTAAGCGGAGTGTTTTCGCGGTATCGACAAGCCCGCTTTGGGTTCCCGATCGTTCTGACCATTGTCGCAAACCTTGAGTCCGTCTCGGAGTCAGCTAACTTCGTTGTGGGTCTACTCAATGGGGTGGCCCCTGAAATATTTCTGAATCCTGTGATTGCTTTGTCGTGAAAGCCTCGTTGGGTTTTGATTTGGTTTTTCCGAGGTTGATCGAGTGTGTGTTGCTATTTGTGCACCCCTGCAGGGTAAAACTTTCTGAAAGCCGTGTCCGCGGTTATGGACGACTTGGAGCACAGTATCTCGATCATAGACAACTATAACTAAAGTAGTGCTATAAATTTGACTTTATAATGACTAGTAATCAGCTTCACGATAATGGAATGGCTAACAAAACTGCCAACAATTGCTTGTTTGGGTTGTCGCTTGCGACCATTGTATCTGACTAGTAAGTATTGCAACTACAACGGAATGGCTAAATAAAAGTACCAAAAACTGCTGGGTTTTGGGTTATCTCATGCTAATCGTATCTGACTAGTAAGTGTTGCAACTACAACGGAATGGTTAACTAAAATTGCCCACTGCTTATTATATCAGGATGACTATCTATACCTGACTAGTAATTGTTGCAACGAGAACTGAATAAGTAAAACTGCCAACTGTGTGAGTTCCTCGATTGACTTCCTCGTTTGGTCTCGAGGGGAAAACACCAGGATGGGTTTGTTTGATGGTAGTATCAGGTTGGTTCCGAATAGGTCTTTCTTACCCCTCTCTGATAACCGCTAGCTGTATCGAGTCTCTATAGGATGTCTAGTGCATGTTGCCGCTGCCGCTTCAGTCCACCATACCAATGTAGGCGAGGACCGCCGAATTCTAGTCTCGTCGTGTACTGGCCTCAGTACTGACCGCTCTCTCTTTTCCTTTGCCCTTTGTCGGCACCCCCTTTTGTTTAAGCAGGTCTTGAGATCGACGTCGTTAGCAGGGTTACCCTTCCGCTTGGCTCGGGGTTATGGACGCCATTGGTTATTCTTCAGGGCTCTTAGCCCCATTTGCATCTTGTCCGTAGTCGGACTCTCCATCTTTTCAAGGTGATTTGGATCTTTGTACCGTATATCTGTATTCTTGACTCATGGAGTCGTGTTGTATATATATATATATCTGTTCTGTGGGTCCCATCGAGGACTATTGTGTAATGCTATTACTTCGTTTTCCACCCGCACGAAAGTGCCTGGTGGGCACCTTTGAATCGTTTCTATGCGGGTTTGGCGGGTTTCGCTCAAACTTGCATAGGGCCGATTCTGAGGGTGTTACAGTTGTTGAACCTTCTCTTGAATTGGAGAGTAGCGCAACACCTGAAATTGTTCCAGTGCCGCCTGCACCAACAATAGAGGAAGCTAATGACAAGGATCATGAAGCTTCGGACGATGCTACTACTGAACGTCGCAGGTCGACAAGGTCGCGTGCCCCTCCTGAGTGGTACGGCAACCCTGTCTTGACTGTCTTGTTGGTAGAAGACAGTGAACCTACGAACTATGAGGAAGCGATGATGAGCCCAGACTCTGAGAAATGCTAGAAGCCATGAAATCCGAAGTGGGATCCATGAGCAAAAACCAAGTATGGACTTTGGTGGACCCTCCCAGCGACCGAAAGGCCGTTGAGTGCAAATGGATCTTCAAGAAGAAAATGGACGCGGATGGTAATGTTACCGTCTATAAAGCACGACTTGTCGCGAAAGGTTTTCGACAAGTTCAAGGTGTTGACTACGATGAGACTTTCTCTCCCGTAGCGATGTTTAAGTCCATTCGGATTTTATTAGCAATTGCTGTGTTTCATGATTATGAAATATGGCAGATGGATGTCAAGACTGCGTTCCTCAATGGCAACATTGATGAAGAGTTGTATATGATGCAACCCGAAGGTTTTGTCGATCCTAAGGATCTCGATAAAGTATGCAAACTTCAGCGTTCCATTTATGGATCAAGCAAGCATCTCGGAGTTGGAACCTTCGTTTTGATCAAGTGATCAAGAGCTTTGGATTTGTTCCAAATTGCTACGAAGCTTGTATCTACAAGAAAGTGAGTGGGAGCTCGGTGACATTTCTGGTACTATATGTGGATGACATATTGATTATTGAAAATGACATTAACATGCTTAACGATGTGAAGAGTTATTTGAACAAGTGTTTTTCAATGAAAGACCTAGGTGAAGCTGCTTATATATTGGGCATCAAAATCTATAGAGATAGACAAAGACGCCTGATAGCTTTAAGCCAGAGTACATATCTAGAAAAAGTTCTGAAAAGGTTCAGAATGGATAAGGCAAAGAAAGGTTCAGTGCCTATGTTGTCAGGTAAGATATTGAGCAAGGCTCAGTGTCCAGCTATGGTAAATGACAGGGAAGCTATGAGAAAAGTGCCTTATGCCTCGGCCATAGGTTCCATCATGTATGCCATGCTGTGTACTAGACCGGATGTGTCCAATGCTCTTAGTTTGACGAGCAGATATCAAAGTGATCCAGGAGTGGAAAATCGATACCGTGAAGAACATCCTAAAGTACCTAAATAGGACTAAAGAAATGTTCTTGGTCTATGGGGTGATGAAAGCTCGTCGTAAAGGTTACGTCGACGCTAGTTTTGACACCGACAAGGATGATTCTAAATCTCGGACGGGATACGTGTATATTTTGAATGGAGGAGCGTGAGTCGGAGAAGTCGCAAGTAAAGCATGATCGCGGGATCTCATGAAGCGGAATACATGGTCTGCCGCAGCGTCAAGTGAAGGAGTTTGGATCAGAACTTCATCATCGAGCTTGGCGTGGTTCCAAGTGCATTGGACCCATTGGAGATATTGTGACAACACCGCGCCATAGCACTCGCTAAGGAACCAAGATATCATCCAAAGACCAAGCATATCAACTGCAAGTTTCATATAATCCGAGATTATATAGCGATGGAGATCTGAAGATTAGCAAAGTACATACAGATCTGAATGTCGCAGATCCATTGACTAAACCTCTTCCACGAGTAAAACATGATCAGCACCTCAGTGCCATGGGTGTGAGATTGTTGCCAGATGTAAACTAGATTATTGACTCTAGTGCAAGTGGGAGACTGTTGGAATTATGCCCTAGAGGCAATAATAAAGATGTTATTATTATAATTCTTGTTCATGATAATGTTTATATTCCATGCTAGAATTGTATTAAGCGGAAACTTTAATACTTGTGTGGTTTGTGAACAACACCGTGTCCCTAGTACGCCTCTATGGACTAGCTCATTGATTAATGATGGTTAAGGTTTCCTAACCATGGACATGAGTTGTCAATTAATAATGAGATCATATCATTGGGAGAATGATATGATGGACAGACCCAAACTAAGCGAAGCAATTCGATCGTGTCATCGTGTTCATCTTTGCGAAGCTTTTCTTATGTCAAATATTGTATTCCTTAGACCATGAGATAATACAACTCCCTGGTATCGGAAGAAAGCTTTGAGGTCATCAAATGCCATCCTATGAGAGGGTGATCATAAAGGTGTCTCTCAGGTGATCGGAAAGTACCTGTTGGGTTGTATGTATCGAGATGGGATTTGTCCCTTCCAAGTCGGAGAGATATACTTCGGGCCCACTCGGTAATCGATATCAACACCGCTTGCAAGCATGTGGTTAAGGAGTTAATCACAAAGTGATATTGGATTACGAAACGAGTAAAGTACTTGCTGTGAACGAGATTGAACTAGGTATGTGATGCAAGCGATCAAATCTCGGGCAAGTAAAATATCGCGAGACGAAGGGAATATATATATGGGATTAATTGAATCCTGGCATCGTGGTTCATCCGATATGATCATATATGAATGTGTGGGATTCAATATGGGTTTCCAGACCCCGCTGTTGATTATTGATAGAAGATCATGTCTGCATATTCTCGAACCCGAAGGGTCACACACTTAACGTGTCTCGACGCTAGGATAGATTGGATAATTGGTTTATGAGTTTTTTGTTCGGAGTCTCGAATGGGATCCGGGACATCACGAGAGGTTCCGGAATGGTCCGGAGAATAAGATTCATATAAGGTAGTGCAGTCTTTTGGAGTTCGGAATTGTTCCGGGTTAATCGGTATTGTACCGGAAGCTTCTAGAACCTTCCGGAAGGGGGACAACGTGGTCCCACCTGTCGGGAGGGGGCATGGGCCTATGAGGGAGTGCCCTGGACGCATTGGGCCAGGGTCACAAGGCCCCATAGGGCCCAGCCGGCTAAACAAGGGGAAACCCTAGTTTGGAGCTTCTAGAAGGGGGGGGGGGTTTCCTTGCCCCCCACTCCTCCCTCCTTTGGCCGCCGGCCTAGGCTTTGGGGAGGGGCTAGGGCGGGCGCCCACCCCTCTATAAATAGAGGGCTGGGGCGCACCCCCCCACACACACACCTTTCCCTCAAGCCTAGTCGCCTTGCTGCCCTCCTCTCTCTCTCCCTCCCGACTGCGTGTAGGCGAAGCCCTGCTGCAGAAAGTCTCCACCAATTGCACCGCGCCGTCGCGTTGTAGATCCAATCCATCTCCCCACCATACTTGCTGGACCAAGGAAGGAGGAGACGTCGAGGTGTTGCACGTGTGCATCTCACGGAGGCATCGCCACTTGTGGTGCTAGATCGGATCGGATCGCGAGGAGGAGAAGCGAGTACGACTACATCACCCACGTTCCGACGAACGTTCCGCTATGCGAATCTTCAAGGGTATGAAGATCTAATCCAATCTCTCTCGTTGTTTTCATCTCCTAGATTAGATCTTGGCTTCCCTCTGTTCGCATCCGTAGAAATTTTGGATTTACTATGTCGCGAAGCCCTTCAAATCTGCGCGTGCAGGAATCGGCGGAATAATCGCCATGGGTCGCGTGGTCTACGCCATTGTTGTCCCTCTCATCCTCCTCGATGAGACATGGATTCTGGCTTCAAAACCCATGACAACCTACACGATCATGTCCATCGGCGAGATCGATATTTATCTCAGTTTCGCTGAACCCGCCCAACCCACCCTTGAGGTAATGACCATGGCGGAAGAAAAATCCGGGTCTACTTTGTCCGCCGAGGCGGAAGAGTTCAAGATCTTGGAAACAATCAAACCCACCCAACCCACAACCGTAGTGGAAGTAGAGGCGGAAGAAAAATTCGAACCAGATCTCCCTCATATGATCGGATACACGGATGGAGAATATATTCGCTATGGATCCATCGTTTAAGACGTCGTGGCAGAAAAAACACCCTTGAAGCACAGGATAGAGAAGACGATGAAGCGCCCCTACATCGACTACGAAGCAATCTCCGACATCATGGAGAGCTTTGAGATGGAATAGGCGGAAACCCAGTTGTGCCACTACATGAAGAATATGAACAAGAAAAAGCACTGCTTTGTATACCATATAAGAACTAGATCCGACTCTGTCGATGCCGGAGCTGGTAGCGTTCGGTACTAGATGCAATCGAAGAAAACGCCGACTTACCTGACTCACCCATGGAGTCAATCATGTCGTAGGAACTTTGATACTTCGACAAGGAGATGGAGGAGTACGAGAAAGAGCACGCCTCCAAGCCAACGCAAGGTGAGATAGAAGATTCTCCTAGTCCATATGATAGCATGGATGAAAGCTACTCCTCGCCGGATGAGATGGACACCGAAGATTCCTCCGAGGTCCACAAACCAACCATGATGGAAAGTACCGACGAAAGTTTATCCCCCGGTACCGGACCAAAAGCCGTCTTTGCCACTAGTACGACATGTTAAGGCTATTGGGCGGTCAAAGAAGAAGAACTAAAATCCGACACCGGCAGAGCCGGATGTCGAGGAAACCAACGAAGAAAAAGCTGACAAAGGGATCGAGATGGAGAATCAGGACGGAGATCCGATCAATACCACCCCGATCGACCCTCCTGTAGATGGACAAGTTGTCACCATGGGTGCGCGTGAAATTTATGGAGATGCTCTCACTATTCCAATCCCAATGGCTTCAGATCTTACTGTTGGAATTATGCCCTAGAGGCAATAATAAAGATGTTATTATTATAATTCTTGTTCATGATAAGGTTTATATTCCATGCTAGAATTATATTAAGCGGAAACTTTAATACTTGTGTGGTTTGTGAACAACACCGTGTCCCTAGTATGCCTCTATGGACTAGCTCATTGATTAATGATGGTTAAGGTTTCCTAACCATAGACATGAGTTGTCGATTAATAATGAGATCATATCATTGGGAGAATGATATGATGGACAAACCCAAACTAAGCGGAGCAATTAGATCGTGTCATCGTGTTCATCTTTGCGAAGCTTTTCTTATGTCAAATATTGTATTCCTTAGACCATGAGATAATACAACTCCCTGGTATCGAAAGAAAGCTTTGAGTTCATCAAACGTCATCCTATGAGAGGGTGATCATAAAGGTGTGTCTCAGGTGATCGGAAAGTACCTGTTGGGTTGTATGTATCGAGATGGGATTTTTCCCTCCCAAGTCGGAGAGATATACTTCGGGCCCACTCGGTAATCGATATTAACACCGCTTGCAAGCATGTGGTTAAGGAGTTAATCACAAAGTGATATCGGATTACGGAACGAGTAAAGTACTTGCTGTGAACAAGATTGAACTAGGTATGACGGTACCAACGATCAAATCTCGGGCAAGTAAAATATTGCGAGACGAAGGGAATATATATATGGGATTGATTGAATCCTGGCATCGTGGTTCATCCGATATGATCATCGATGAATGTGTGGGAGTCAATATGGGTTTCCAGACCCCGTTGTTGATTATTGATATAAGATCATGTCTGCATGTTCTCGAACCCGAAGGGTCACACACTTAACGTGTCTTGACGCTAGGATAGATTGGATAATTGGTCTATGAGTTTTTGTTCGGAGTATCAGATGGGATCCGGGACATCACGAGAGGTTCCGGAATGGTACGGAGAATAAGATTCATATAAGGCAATGCAGTTTTTGGAGTTCGGAATTGTTTCGGGTTAATCGGTATTGTACCGGAAGTTTCTAGAACCTTCCGGAGGGGGACCAACGTGGCCCCACCTGCCGGGAGGGGGCATGGGCCTACGAGGGAGTGCCCCCCACTCATCCCTCCTTGGCCGCCGGCCTAGGGCTTGGGGGAGGGGCTAGGGCTGGCGCCCACCCCTCTACATATAGAGGGCTGGGGCGCACCCTCCCCCCACACCTCCTCCACAACCCTAGCCGCCCTGCTGCCCTCCTCTCTCTCTCCCTCCCGAGTGCACGTAGGCGAAGCCCTGCTGCAGAAACTCTCCACCACTTGCACCGCGCCGTGGCGTTGTAGATCCAATCCGTCTCTCCACCATACTTGTTGGACCGAGGAAGGAGGAGACGTCGAGGTGCCGCACGTGTGCATCTCTCGGAGGCATCGCCACTTGCGGTGTTAGATCGGATCGGATCACGAGGAGAAGAAGCGAGTATGACTACATCACCCACGTTCCGACGAACATTCCGTTGTGCGAATCTTCAAGGGTATGAAGATCTCATCTAATCCCTCTCGTTGTTTGCATCTCCTAGATTAGATCTTGGATTTCCCGTTCGCATCTGTAGAATTTTTTTGATTTACTCTGCTGCGAAACCCTTCAGTGGTATCAGAGCTAGATCTATGCGTAGATGTGTTTCACGAGTAGAACGCAACATGGTTGTTGTGGGCGTTGATGTTTTATGTTGCAAACCTCTTGTTTGTGTTCTTCTTATGACGCGGGATAGTGAGATTGAAGCGGTCCAGGCCAACCTTACGCGACGTCGTTCGCGAGACCGGCTCCGCACTTGACGTGTGGCTTGTTCCACACATGCGGCTGGTGGATGCCAGTTTCTCTCACTATAGTTGTCATGGGATTTACACCGGAGTTTGGCAACCATAGTATCACCGTTGTGGCTTTCCGTAGGTAAGAATCGTTCTTAGCTTGCTACTCCCATAAGCCACGTAAAACATGCAACAACAAAGTAGAGGCGTCTAACTTGTTTTTGCAGGGAGTGTTTTTTGTGATATGGTATGGCCCAAGATGTGATGTCTATGTTGTATGCAATGATCATGTTTTGTAATGTTTCACGACTTGCATGTCGATGAGTACACAACCGGCAGGATCCATATGGTTGTCTTTATAATTGTGTATGACCTGTGTGTCAACTTCTTATACGCCATGTAATAGTTTCACTTTATCGCTAAGTAGTTAGCAATAGTTGTAGTTGCTATTCGTGGTGGAGGCAATCATGGTGGAGTGATGGAGATCATGCCGGCACGCACAAGATGGAGATCATTGCGCGAAGATTGGTTATACCATGTCACATAAAGTTATATGCATGTGATGTTTATCCTTTTATGTATCTTATTATGCTTAGATCGCGACGATATCATTATAAGATGATTCCTCACTTAAAGATCAAGATAAAACCGTGTTCTCCCCATGTATGCACCGTTGCGAAAGTTCGTCGTGTTCAAGCATCACGTGATGATCGGGTGCTATAGACTCTATGTTCACATACAACGAGTGCAAGTCAGTTTTGCAGACGCGGAAATACTTGGGTTTGACTTGACGAGCCTAGCATGTACAGACATGGCCTCGGAACACATGAACCGAAAGGTTAAGCATGAGTCATATGAATGATATGATCGACACTTCGTTGTCCACCATTGAAGCCACATCTCTTCTCGTGAAGATCGGATTAGGTGTGGTGAATTTGGATCGTGTTCACTAAACAACTTGAGGGATGTTGAATTTAGTGGGAGTTCATCTAGTAATTTGATTAAAAGTTGAACTAGTTATCATGAACATAGTCTAATTTGTACTTGCAAATACTGTAGATCAAATGGCTAAGTCCAACTTCAACTTCAACGTTTTTGCTGAGAAGGAAAAGCTTAGAAACAATGGGTCTAACTTCACCACCTGGTTCCGCAATCTGAGAATCATTCTCTCTGGCGGACAAAAGGACTATGTCCTTGAAAATGCGCTAGGTGACGCCCCTGCTGTAGATGCGCCGGCTGATGAGAAAGTTGTCTATCAGTCGCCGCAAATATGATTATGGTGTGATTAAGAGCACCATGTTGTTTGCTATGGAATCGGACCTTCAATATCATTTTGAAGACTATCCCGGGCCCTTTGAGATTCTTGAGGAGCTGAAAACTATGTTTCAGACTCAGGCCCGTTCTGAGAGATATGATATCTCTGAGAAATTCTTTAACTACAAGATGGAGGAAGGGAGTTCCGTTAGTGAGCACGCCATAAAGATGTCAGGCTACACTCAACGCCTTGAGCAACTGGACTGCAAGATTCCAGAGGAGCTCAAGATTGATAGGGTTCTGTAATCCCTCCCTCCAGCTACAAAAGTTTTTTAGTGACTCACAATCAGATTGGTTCCACTGATACGATCACCGAGCTCTTCGCAAAGCTGAAGGTTGCGGAGGTGGTCATCAAAAAGGATAATCATGTGTTGATGGTCAACAATCCCCCCACCTTCAAGAAATGTAAGGGTGCAAAGAAGCCCTTCAAGAAAGGCGGCAACAAGCGCGTTGCCCCTGGTAAGAAGAAGCTCAAGTCTGGACCCAAGCCAGACACTGAGTGCTTCTATTGCAAGGACAAGGGTCACTGGAAACGCAACTGTCCGAAGTACTTAGCGGACAAGAAGGCTGGCACCATCAAAGGTATATTTGATATACATGTTATTGATGTTTTCCTTACTAGCCCTCGTTGTAGTGCCTGGGTATTTGATACTGGTTCAGTTGCTAATATTTGTAACTCAAACAGAGCTATGGAATAGACGGCTTATGAGGATGAGGTGACGATGCGCGTTGACAACGGATCAAGAGTTGATGTGATGGTCGTCGGCACGCTCTCCTTAGTTTTACTTTCGGGATTAGTTTTAAACCTTAATAAGTGTTATTATGTGCCTGCGTTGAGCATGAACATTATTTCTGGATCGTGTTTATTGCAAGACGGTTATTCATTTAAATCAGAGAATAATGGTTGTTCTATTTATATGAGTAACATCTTTTATGGTCATGCACCTGTTGTGAATGGTTTATTTCTTCTGAATCTCGAAAGGGATGAAACACACATCCATAACATTGAGGCTAAGAGATGCAAAGTAGATAGTGATAATACTACTTATTTGTGGCACTCTCGTCTAGGTCATATTGGAGTAAAGTGCATGAAGAAACTCCATTCTGATGGACTTTTGGAGTCTCTTGATTTTGAATCATTTGACACATGCGAACCATGCCTCATGGGCAAGATTATCAAAACCCCGTTCTCCGGAATGATGGAGCGAGCAACGGACTTGTTGGAAATCATACATACCTATGTATGCGGACCGATGAGTGTTTCGACGCGCGGTGGATATCGCTATTTTCTCACTTTTACCGATGACTTAAGTAGATATGGGTATATCTATTTAATGAAACATAAATCTGGAACATTTGAAAAGTTCAAGGAATTTCAAAATGAAGTGGAGAACCATCATAACAGAAAAATTAAGTTTCTACGATCCGATCGTGGAGGTGAATATTTGAGTTATGATTTTCTCACGCATCTTAAAGCAAGCGGAATCGTTTCGCAACTCACGCCACCCGGAACACCACATCGCAATGGTGTGTCTGAACGCCGGAATCGAACCCTATTAGATATGGTCCGATCGATGATGTCTCTTACTGATTTGCCGTTATCAATTTGGGGTTATGCATTAGAAACCGCTGCATTCACTTTAAATAGGGCACCATCTAAATCCGTTGAGACGACACCGTATGAACTGTGGTTTGGTGCTAAACCTAAGTTGTCATTCCTTAAAGTTTGGGGATGCGAAGCCTACGTCAAGAAGTTGATGCCGGACAAGCTCGAACCCAAAGCGGAGAAATGCGTCTTCATAGGATACCCTAAGGAAACTATTGGGTATACCTTCTATCACAGAACCGAAGGCAAAGTGTTTGTCGCAAAGAAAGGTTCCTGAAATTGTTCTAGTGCCGCCTGCACCAACAATAGAGGAAGCTAATGATAAGGATCATGAATCTTCGGACGATGCTGCTACTGAACGTCGCAGGTCGACAAGGTCGCGTGCCCCTCCTGAGTGGTATGGCAACCCTGTCTTGACTGTCTTGTTGGTAGAAGACAGTGAACCTACGAACTATGAGGAAGCGATGATGAGACCAGACTCTGAGAAATGGCTAGAGGCCATGAAATCCGAATTGGGATCCATGAGCGAAAACCAAGTATGGACTTTGGTGGACCCTCCTAGAGACCGAAAGGCCGTTGAGTGCAAATGGATCTTCCAGAAGAAAACGGACGCGGATGGTAATGTTACCGTCTATAAAGCACGACTTGTCGCAAAAGGTTTTCGACAAGTTCAAGGTGTTGACTACGATGAGACTTTCTCTCCCGTAGCGATGTTTAAGTCCATTCGGATTTTATTAGCAATTGCTGCGTTTCATGATTATGAAATATGGCAGATGGATGTCAAGACTGCGTTCCTCAATGGCAACATTGATGAAGAGTTGTATATGATGCAACCCGAAGGTTTTGTCGATCCTAAGGATGCTGATAAAGTATGCAAACTTCAGCGTTCCATTTATGGACTGAAGTAAGCATCTCGGAGTTGGAACCTTCGTTTTGATCAAGTGATCAAGAGCTTTGGATTTGTTCCAAATTGCTACGAAGCTTGTATCTACAAGAAAGTGAGTGGGAGCTCGGTGACATTTACGTACTATATGTGGATGACATATTGATTATTGGAAATGACATTAACATGCTTAACGATGTGAAGAGTTATTTGAACAAGTGTTTTCAATGAAAGACCTAGGTGAAGTCGCTTATATATTGGGCATCAAAATCTATAGAGATATACAAAGACGCTCGATAGCTTTAAGCGAGTACATACCTAGACAAATTTGTGAAAAGGTTCGAATGGATAAGGCAAAGAAAGGTTCAAAGGCCTATGTTGTCAGTAAGATATTGAGCAAGGCTCGGTGTCCACTACCAGAAATGATAAAGAAGCTATGAGCAAAGTGCCTTATGCCTCGGCCATAGGTTCTATCATGTATGCCATGCTGTGTACTAGACCGGATGTGTCCAATGCTCTTAGTTTGACGAGCAGATACCAAAGTGATCCAGGAGTGGAACACTGGACAGCCGTGAAGAACATCCTAAAGTACCTAAATAGGACTAAAGAAATGTTCTTAGTCTATGGAGGTGATGAACAACTCGTCATAAAGGGTTACATCGACGCTAGTTTTGACACCGACAAGGATGATTCTAAGTCTCAGACAGGATACGTTTATATTTTGAATGGAGGAGCTGTGAGCTGGAGAAGCTGCAAGCAAAGCGTGATCATGGGATCTACAATAGAAGCGGAATACATGGATATATATGGGATTGATTGAATCCTGGCATCGTGGTTCATCTGATATGATCATCGATGAATGTGTGGGAGTAAATATGGGTGCCCAGACCCCGCTGTTGATTATTGATAGAAGATCATGTCTGCATATTCTCGAACCCGCAGGGTCACACACTTAACGTATCTCGACGCTAGGATAGATTGGATAATTGGTTTATGAATTTTTGTTCGGAGTCTCGGATGGGATCCGGGATATCACGAGAGGTTCCGGAATGGTCCGGAGAATAAGATTCATATAAGGCGATGCGGTTTTGGAGTTGAATTGTTAGGGTTAATCGGTATTACAGGAAGCTTCTAGAACCTTAGGAAGGGACCAACGTGGCCCCACCTTCCGGGAGGGCATGGGCCTATGAGGGAGTGTCCTGGCGCATTGGGCAGGGGCACAAGGCCCATAGGGACCAGCCGATCTAGATAAGTTTAAACTCGTTTAAACTAGAGATAGGATTTCTAGATAAGGAGAGTTTAAATCGTTTAAACTAGAGATAGGATTTCTAGATAAGGAGAGTTTAAATCGTTTAAACTAGAGATAGGATTTCTAGATAAGGAGAGTTTAAATTGTTTAAACTAGAGATAGGCTTGGAGGAGGGGCAAGGGCCGCCACTATATATAGAGGGGTGGTGCGCCTCTACACACCTTCTTCCAAGCCCTAGCAGCCTTGCTACCTTCCTCTCCTCCCGATTGTTTGTAGGCGAAGCCTGCAGTGAAATTCTCCACCATATACAACACGCCGTGTTGTAGATCCAATCTATCTCTCCACCATACTCGCTGGTCAGGAAGGAGGAGGCGCCGAGTCTTTGCTGCGTGTGCATCTCACGGAGGCACCGCCACTTGTGGTGCTAGATCGGATCGGATCGCGAGGAGGAGGCGAGTGCGACTACATCACCCACGTTAAATGAGCGTTCATTGTCTTGAATCTTCAAGGGTATGAAGATCTAATCCAATCTCTCTCGTTGTTTGCATCTCCTAGATTAGATCTTGGCTTTCCCTATGTTCGCTCCGTAGAAAATTTTGATTTACTATGCCGCGAAACCCTTCATATTATGCCCAAATGTAACGCGTCGTTACTCGTTTCCGGTGAACGCCACCGCACCGCCTCAGCTGAACATGCTTGTCCGGCGGCAAAGTCCTTGATGAGCTCGCGGGCGTGGACCCCCGTACCAGGTCAATCTGGTGCAGGCTCTTGGGGGAGAGGTGCAGACGAGGAGGCCGTCAAGCCAGGTGTACAAATGCTGCTGCCGCTGCTGCAGTGCAGGGTATAGTTGTTGGAGAGCAGACGTGTCTGCTCACCATTGTTGGTCAAGTTGAGTAGTGCAGTCTGTATGCAGTACCTACCTTGGTGCGCCGGAGTGAGTGTGACGCTGGAGGGAGGGAGTGTGCGATATCCCTTGTGAAACAAGACTGACATTGTTGCAGCTAGCGGAGTTAACTGTACCAGGTAGATAGGTGAGCGAGTCAAAAATGGATTCAGTCGGTCAAAACAGAGAGAGCAAGAGACCCATGTCATGTGTGTTGCAGCAGCGTCAGACCCAACAAATTTCTTTTTGTTGAGCATGCATGGTGGTTTAATTAATTAAGCAAACTCACATCCCAAACTCTGCTCAAATCCCAAGCCAAGAATCTCAATAACCAGCCAACGTGTCAGGAAGGAGGTTTAGTTCGTCGTTTCGTTTCGTATCCTGTGAAACAGCCTAACTTGTGCACCAGCTGCACCCTTGGCACATCAGCCGTTGGATTTAAAAGTGAGTGATATGATGCATTTATGAGGTGGCCTGCTGATACATTTGCAGAACATATCTTCTAGTGTATTTGAATCAACCAAATGGAACTTCCTGAACCCAGTTCGTCTCTCTTTCTCTGCCATCTCCACTTCATCTCCTACTCTGTACATTCAGCTATTCAGGTTGTCCTTATACCTAGGTAAACTGCTAAGTTGAATCAAGTATATTAATCTAATTATAAGGTGTTTTACGTAACAAATGTACAACATAAAAGCCTGATCATAATAAAATTCATTCTTTTCAGGAAATATTTGGATCAAACCTTTTCCAAGTTAAGATCCCTCGATCAGGGATTCAACACTAAGCTTCTGCAGAATAACTTGTTGATTGAATGGAACCAATGGAATTTCCTGGAGAATAATCGCCATCACCAGAAGGACTCGTGAGTACAGGACCTCGCACCAAATATGACTCATGTGCCCATAGAGAAACACATTCATTACTGCAACGGTTACGGAAAAGTAAATAGTTGAGGTCTGCGGATGAGGAGAGAGAGACCTTCAATCAATTCTAGAATACATTTCCAGATTTCTTGTGGTTCAGAAGTTCTGTAGCTAAAGAAGTGTACGATTGAAGAGAGTGTCCAGATCATCATTTAGCAACTCCACTCTCTGGCAAAATGCTATGACGGATGGAAGAGTGAGACAAGATCCCATACATAGTGATACTGAATTCATTTCATCAAATAATACAGAGCTTGAATCAACATCTGGTATCCATGGTATCAATGTCCTTGACATCAATAACATCTTCATAAACTCCAAGCATGTATATAACAGTTTCCCAGTTGCCGCAATCCGATCAGATCACTAGCATGCCCATCTGCAGGCCAGCGGCATAAACATCGCGACCTCACCATGATGGCGACCATTCCTTGCAGACCAAACTGTCCACATGCTGCAGAGTATTGCTCCCAGCTCCTTAGTTCCATATATCTCCCTGAAATGTCTGCCAGCTCATTCTCGTCTGTGGGCATTCAACAAGCGCGTGCAGAGTGGTATCTCAATGCCCACCATAATTATCAGCACTTCCAGAGTTTCAAACATGATCTTGGGTGGTGCCTCTACCTTTCAGAGTTTCTATAAACATTTATCTCCGGCCCATTAGATGAGTTGGCATGGTCCTGTAAGTCTGTAACCCACCTTGAGGATGAGAGCGGAGCAGAGGCACGGTACGCAGAAACGGACTGAATAGATGCCTATGTGTCTTCCTCAAGGCTGCCTAGCTAGTGGTATTCTCTTAATAGCCAACACATCTGGATAATAACACGTCACTGTTCCAGTTCAATCAAGCCGTTGTCGACAACCAGTTCAGACACATGGCCAACTATAGCACCTGCAGCATATCACCCAGACAACTTCTCAGACCAACAACGAGACACGTGATAGCAGCAGACCGCTCATCCATGAGTTCAGGTTGACCATCATTATAGAGATTCAACAAGGGTAACAAGCATTCGATGCATTTTAGGTAGGATTTTTGCCTGCTGTAGTTTCCCTAAAAAAACATTCGATGCATTTCTTAACATAAGAGACAATATCATACTCTTCAGAGACCACCTCCACCAGGCACTTGCAGATGCCTTTCCAGATCAGCATTCCTTCTCTGCTCAGAAGGTGAGAGGGAATACAAGTACAAAATTCAATCATCACGCTTTCTTCAGTATTGAATCAGAGAACAACTTCATTAGGTGTAACAAATATTGGAGCAAAACAGACTTCACGTTCATTTCTAATCTCCTGAACCTTGATAAGTCTGTCAGATCATCCAAAAACTGCAGAAGGGAGCTGATATGATCAACATATGTAACTGAAAAATATAAACACCCTTCCCTTAATAGTGTAGGATCTCGATGATTGGTTAACTTAAGAGGAATATATGCCTCAACTTTCATGTACCATCGTACTATAACCCCCCGGGTAACTGAATCTTGGAAGGATCTCGCCAGTGTATAGCTGACAGTCTAGGAGCCTTAGTAAGGCATTTCAGAACTGTTGTAATCGTATTTACTGGCACCACATAATCAGGCTGTAGACGAGGAAAAAAATGCAAGTCCATAAAGGAAAACAAGTCAGTAGCAGAGAAATCGCCCATAACACCAGACTGTAAACTGGCATCACTCGATGCACCATGACCCATATTATCTGTCACATTCGAAATTTAGTATCCAATAATATGAGGCACAACTATCATTCTTTTGAGATTTTTTTAAGATGCATAATTAGGTAAACCCTTAATTCAAGTACCCACCCTTACATGTACAAAATCCGCTCTCTCAGAACGCTGCATCAAACCCAAGAACAAAACAATGTAAGATGCATGTTTATCAAGAGAAATGCAAAAAAACGTCCATATGGGTTGGATTCAAAGTATCCCAGCAGTCAATGTGCCTCAAGGTTTGGTGCACTGGTAGGGATAGTAACATGAAATATAAATTTTAAGTAGTAAATTGTATCGCCATGTTCAACTACTGAATCAGTAGGAAAAAGAAATCCCGTTCAAGTGTCAAGAAAAAAAGACTAGAATCTCTATTTCACATATCCAGCTTGTGCTTTTTCAATGCACGTCTTACCTAGGTAAAGTGCTAAGTTGAATAAAGTGTACTCTCTATTTCTAGGATATTTTCTGTAAAAAATGTACAACATAAAAGGCTGATTGTAATAAAATTAATTAATTTCAGGAAAGATTTATATCAAACCTTTTCAAAGTTAAGATCCCTCAGTCAGGACTCAAGTTCCACACTAAGCTTTCCGCAGAATAACTTGTTGATTGACTGGAATCAAAGGAATTTCTTTGAGAAGAATAGTAATCGCCAATAGGACTTGTGAGTACAGGACCTCGTACCAAAGATGACTCTTGTGCCAAAAAGAAACACATTCAGTATTCTAACGGCTACACAAAAGTAAATAGTTGAGGTGTGCGGACGAGGAGAGAGGCCTTCAATAGATTCTGAAAGACAGTTCCAGATTTCTTGAGGTTTAGGAGTTCAGTAGCTAAAGAAGTGTAGCGATTGAATAGAGCATCCATATAATCATTCAGTAACTCCTCTCTCTGGCAAAATGCTATGACAGATGGAAGAGCGAGACAAGAGCCCGTGCATAGTGATACTGAATTTATTTCATCAAATAATACAGAGCTTGAATCAACATATGGTATCCATGATATCAATGTCCTTGAGTTCAATAACATCTTCATAAACTCCAAGCCTATATACAACAGAGTAACAGTTTCCCAGTTGCCGCAATTCGATCAGATCACTAGCGTGCCCATCTACAGGCCAGCGGCATAAACATCGGGACCTCACCATGATGACGAACATTCCTTGCAGACCAAACCGCCCACATGTCGCAGAGTATTGCTCCCAGCTCCTTAGTTCCATACATCTCCCTGAAATGCCTGCCAGATCATTCTCATTAGTGGGCATTCAACATGCACGTGAAGTGTGGTATCTCAATGTCCACCACAGTTATCAGCACTGCCCCTTTCCCTTGCCACTCCAAGGCTGACTATTTACCCAGTTTGGTGTATCAACATTGCACCTTTCCCTTGCAAACTCAGAACCTCCTCCATCTCCATTTCTCCAACCATTGTCTCTTCCTCCCCTTGTCCTCCGCCTTGGTCCCTTCGTCTTCCCCATCCCTTGTATCCACCAGAATCTCGGCCTTCGTTATCTACCTGTGTATCAGACTTCAAAGACGCCTCTGAAAAACCGTCATTATCCCATGAGCCCTTCCAGGTTTCTTTGTCATTTCTGCCGCCCGAATCCCCAGATTCTTGGCTCCTGCCTTCCTCTCATCCTTACCTAATCCCACGCCCAACTTCAAAGTTTCCAGCAGGTCTGCTCCAAGTGCTACTTGACAAATTTCTTTGCAAGAACTGTAAATTATACTCTAAACAATCTCGACATGAAAGGAAGGTTGGTGTATAGATATCACATAAACAGAAGATATACATTGCTGAGTATCATCTACTACGAGATTCTATCATCCAGAATATTATAAAAGACGCGAGAGTGAACCTCTGTATAAACAATTTACTTGGTGATATAAAATATACCCTCTCAAACTAAACTGATTTGCCTCGTGCAGATCCTAGCTGGCCTAACCTTATA
Organism: Avena longiglumis; assembly: GCA_030063025.1. NCBI lineage: Eukaryota > Viridiplantae > Streptophyta > Magnoliopsida > Poales > Poaceae > Avena > Avena longiglumis. Next base: position 517,023,245 of record CP125974.1, on the reverse strand, counting down.
GCTCTCCTAATTGGTCAATTTCTTGCACCAACCAAATCAAATCCTTCGTTAAATTACAGAAGGTATAGAGCTGATCATGTGTCAAATACTTTGACAAGCATTTGGGGCACTACATCAAATGACGAACCTAGGTGAATCTGTGGGAATTTGAGATAGATGCCTAAGGTTTCCTACTGCTAAGAGTGGGGATTTGGGGAACAAGGGGCACCAGTACTACCGCTCAGAATCCTAGACCACAACAGATCAATCAGGGCTCGGGAAATCGGATTGACCCGTACCTTCGTCGTCGTAGTTGTCGAAGCCTTCCTCGTACGCGGCAACGGCGGCGGCAGAGGAGGACGAGGGAGACGGTGTCGCCGCCGGTTGGAGACGGAACCAGAGCCGGCCGGGGGAGGAGGCGAGCTGCTTGCCTGCCACCGTATGGGCAAAGCGATCGGCTAGCGAGCTTGGGAGGAGGAACGGTCGAGATTGTCGGAGACGAGACCAGGCTCGTCTTGATAAATCTCAGCCGTCCAAACAAGAAATCAGCTTGGCTAAGGATTCAGCTCGAGCTGTCTGGAAGGGGTACGTTCTGGACGCAGCATCATAAGGGCATCACCTATGTATAAGGTGAACTTTAGCCATAAGGTGGGACCCATCTTCTTTGTAAAATCTTGTACTATGTATAAGGTGAACTTTAGCTATAAGCTGGGACCCACATGTCTCATCCTACATACTCATGCATGAGAGGGAAGAGAGAGTAAATTATTTTCTATTGCTTGTATACAACTCATAAGCTTAAGGTCACCTACAAGCTTATGGACAACTCTTATTTCTTCCACTATGTATAAAGTAGACTACAGGCATTGCCACATAGGACTTAAGGTGTGGTTTTTTGCACATAGTGGATGCCCTAAGGCATGGACGTGAATTTTGCATCGTTATTATTTTTTAGAACTTTTTGCATCGTTATTATTTTTTAGAACTTTTTGCATCGTTATTGTTATCGAGATGACCATGTCCACGCATGCCAAGCACGAACAAGTAACAATAATCAAAAGCATGAATGATTTCCTCTAAAAAAACATGAATTATTAAATTTACTCAGGTCATTTCCATTAAGGTAAACCTATATTGTTGAGTTCACTTTTGATCTTCTGTCTCCGGCCAACGTATAAAATATATTTGGAAATTGGGTTAAACGGAGTTGGAAAACTAGACAAAGCTAGAATTTGCGTCGGTGTTTGTGTTTTGTTATGGTCTTTGTGAAACTCGAGAAATGACTTGGTTTTTAATAAATCTGGAACTATTAACTACTTGCAGGCTATCCACAGATCTGGATCCATATATGGTCCTATAATCTCCGGGAGGGCCAACGGGCGCCTACGAATATTTGGTGCAGCCGTTTGAAGTTGGTCGCACATTCTATCTACAACCAAGCTACGTGGCGGCATACTAAGAGGATAAATGTTGTTTAAGCGAGTTCTGGTTGTTTGGTTGAGGTGGCTCATCTTTGTAGCCACTTTAAATGATCCATGATTCTTGTAATTTGATATCCTGCACTCTGTACTTGAGAGATTTGGAAACTTCGCAATAAAAAATTGCGTGCATTAATTGATACAAAGGCATCGAGTTTACCCCCATTTCGAAAAAAAATAAGCTAGATCAGTGCTATCTGCAACATGTCTCCAATGTTGGAAAAACTACTTTATAAATATAACGATGGAGTTTGTGATTGAATGGCAAAGACCAAGACCGTCGGCTCTTCTATGTCGAGCATAAGTCGTCGCTAGCCAGTGGCGGACCTAGAAAGTTTTGGAACCCTAGGCAAACGAGTTTAAAATGCCAAATTTTATACGAAATCGCTATAGAAAATTATAAAATCGCAAGGGTTGCACCGTGGGGCGCTAGGTCCGCCCTTGGCGCCAGCTTATTCAACACAACACGATGGTGTCACCATCCCCACCGAGATGCCACGGCTCGAAACGAGGGTTGGACCCACCGCCTAGGCCCTCACTCAAATTTGTTTTTTTTTTCTAAAAAAATTAATTCAATTTTGTGAATAAAAGCACTTAAAAACAAATTTATGCAATGTGTCTATGCTCTACTAGTTGCTTCATACTAAAAACATTAATTCCATGTGGTGCCCGCTCATAGTTGAAATGCTACTCCTGAAAAGACATGCCAGTTTTGTAAATGAAAAATAAATTTATGTAGTTTATGTCAAGGCTCAAATATTTTATGCCCACTCTAAAAAGAATTTGGCGGGGCTGACGTGGAGTCTTGCACGTACGACGACGTACCCTTGTAGCTGCTCTAGCTCGTTTGAAAAAGCAAAGGGGCTAGCGAAATATACTAGTATAATGTGTTTGAAAAACCGAACACTTTCTAAAAGAAATATACTACTAGTACAAGATATATGAGAAGAAAGAAGAAAAGACGGATGGACAAGTTTCAAGCGTGTACTACAGGTGGGCCTGCTGCACTTGTAGTTGTAGACGAACAACGCACTTAGCCAAGAGATTAATTCAGACAAGATTAATTCAGAGACTTGCATAATAACTAGGAGGGCACACGTACGCCGTTCTCGGGACGAGACGGGGGTCGAAGAGGCGGAGGAGCGAGCGAGGAGGGCCTAGCCTGAGATGGCGAAGCTGCGTTTATATGGCAAGGAACGAAATAAAGGATCACCCGCGTGGCCGGCCGGCCGGCAGGCGGCGGCTTCAATGCTCACCGCCGCCGGGTGGACGAGGAGCTAGCTCACCGGGAAACCAAGAAGGCGGTGGGTCACTCTGGGTTGATATCATGTCAGAGGTGGTGGGCATCGTCCCGTCCAGGTGGCCAACGCGACCTTGGTTGCAGCAATGGCGGTCGGCGGCGCTGTGAGGTCGTGGGAGAGGAGAATGAGGCAAAACGTCGTAGCATCAGCTTGCTTCTTGATCACGAGGATGCTCTCGGAACAGGGAGTCTCTCCATCTAGGAGGACGGCGCCGACCTGGAGGAGGAGAAGCAGTGAACGCGGCCGCGCACCGCCGGCCGGTCTAGCTACTATAGGGGACGAAGACACGTTCCCGTCCAGGTTAAACCTTGAATCCATATACGAGGAGTCCTGTGCGAATACAATAAGCAGGTAAAGCTCAGGGACAAGATGGAACCGCCGGAAACTTGTCGTAACGACGGCACGTGTTCTCGGAGAAGCCGGAGCGGCATGCACGTCGGCGCCGCCCCGCCCCGAGCGCACGCGTACGTCCAGAGCGGCGCCGCGTTCACGGCCGGCCGGCCATGCATGGGGCCGGCCGGATCGTGGAGCTAGCTAGCTCATCGATCGTCCTTAACGTTGTCCGCGACCACAAGGGTGTGCCAGACTATCTAGCTAGGAAGTCTTAGCTAGCCATCCTCGAGCTCATGTGGGACTCGTCACCAGCCGTACGTACGTGCCCAGCCTGTGCCGTGTAGTACAGGCAGCTCATGCGGCTCGGACATGGAGGAGCTCACCGCTTATGACGACATAGTCACGGCAGCAGTGTCGTTGGCATCATCGTTTATGTGCGACGCTAGCTGCATGCACGTCGTCGGCTCCCGGAGCGCACGCGCCGTGGGCTGTCCTGTCCTGGGAACGAGATTTCTGCAGGCCGGCCGGAGTCCAAGTGGCGGACCCTACCTGGTGGCGAAGGCTGGAGTTGAAAGGGGATGGGTTTGGTTGGAGGAGGATGACGACGAGATTTCTGCGGGGGGAGTCGAAGTGGTGTGGCGAGCCGGACACGGTCTGAGAGAGAGAGAGAGAGAGAGAGAGAGAGAGAGAGCTGCCTGCGCACTTTGTGCTGGAGCGAGCCAAAGATTCAGACAACTACGTACCTAACTACTCAGCTAGGAACGAGGGGAGAGGGCTTCAGAAAACAACTGTCTTTTTGCAGATTAGAGATTATATTATGTTTTCATTACATCTTACTAGTAGTATCTCTGTAACATATCATCATCTTGGAGCTCCTGACGACGGCCAGCACTGCTACTACTACAGTACGTTGTATTATTCAGGATTTGGGGTTTTATCATCCTTCATGGGGCAACAAGTTTTCCTCCATGTTGATCATGGTGCTTATTCGCCGATGAGACGAGCTTCATCAAATTGGACCAAATTAGTTGATTTAGAGATCCAAGTTATTATGTTACTCTCTCTGACCCAAATTAGTTAATTTGGATTTATCTAGATTCGATTCTATCTAGACATAATTTAATATCTTGACAAATTTGAGTCAACTAATTTGGATCGGTTGGAGTATTAATAACAACAACACCATGATGAAAAAGAAAAGGATTCATTTAACCATAAAATTGGTTAGTTAACACCTCTCTTTTTTCTGTTCAAAAGGAAAACCTCTTTATCCGGATAGAAAAAACCCTTACAATAGCGCCTATCTAAAACATTTTATATTTTAGGTTTGTGAATCAAATATATTAAAGTTATATTTTGAAATAGAGGGAGTACTATTCTCCTCAACTAAGATAAGATGGTTAAATTGAAAAAAAAAACGTTTTTAGAAACGCATGGCGGGTAAGGTGCAGACGCAAGAAGAAAAAAAAGGCCCGCCCGGGTGAGGAGATCATGGTCCGAGATCAAAGAAAGAGACTTCGGAGTCCTGCGGACCATGGCCTACACAACAACACCCTGGGCCCACGGGGCAGTAGTGATAAAGCAATGTCAGTGCGTGGCTGTGCGTGGGTATATAAAGGTAGGATTCGCGTTCGGCTGGCGAGGTGGGACTAAAACTCACTCCCACCTCCCGGCAGCAGCAGCTGGTTGCTAGGCTGGCAGATGAAACGGGCCACCTTCGCTTGTAAATGGGCTGCTGAGGCATGCAGGAGCTAAGATTCGACTCTGTTGGGTGGTGAGGTAATTCTCAAAAAAAAAAACTGAGAATGAGGAGGAGGAGAAGGCAAGGCCAAGGCTGGGCGGGCACCATCCTCCGACGCCGCCGGCCGCCGTGACCGACCATGCATGCATCGCCGGCCCTAAACATCGAGGAGGCGATCGATGTGCCACGCTCTGGGTCGTCTATCTATCTATGACGGACGGAGCTGAGCTGGTGTGCATCATCCATCCAGGCCGGCCGGGAACTGGGAAAAGTCGTCGCGTGTACGCCCGGCTGAACCGGCATGAACGCCCGGCCGGAGCGCAGGCGCACGCGCAGGGTGAGTGCCGTCGCACGCGTACGTTCCCGCGGTCGCCCATGGGGATCGTGGAGCTGCTAGATCATCAGTGCGTCGATCGTGTCCACGAGGTGGAGTGCGCCGACCGACCGCAGAGCAGAGCGAGGCGGACCTAATGGCGAACGAAGCTTAATATTGGCATGGACGACAGCAGTGGCGCCGAGGAGGAGGAGGAGGAGAGAACGCGGCGGCAGACCGGCATGCATGTCGGCGTCCGGAGCGCACGCGCTGTTCTCGGCCAAGGTCCATCTTCTCTCTTCCGAGCGCGATTTCAGCGGGAGGACAAGTGCTGGAGCGAGGCGGAGCTGGTGGCGAAACCTGGAGGGGTTTTGAGCAATGACGATGGATGTCAGCCGCGTCGGTCCATCGTCGGGAGAAAGCTCTGTGTGCGTGCGTGCTGCCACCTGTTCCCGTTCCCGTTCCCGTTCCCATCAAAGTTCCGCATCAATCAAACACTAGATAGATCGATCAACGAGGACTTGTGTGGGAGCTCGAAACTTCTTCCTGTCCTGGCACTGCTTGAAACTTCTTCCTGTCCTGCAGCATTTTTCCTCGGCTTCTTGGGGAACTCCGCTCATTTCTGAAACATGGCACACTTACAATAAAGGCCCGTCACAGGGAATTCAGCGGATTTAGGCAAATTTAGAAAGCAAATCCATGTAAGTAGAAAATGTGCAAATATCCTAACTAAGAGCTTATAGACAGCACTACTATCTATAACAAAAATTTAAGAACTTCATACACTACTAGCTATAACAGAAATCATATACATTTAAGAATTCAATGCAGTACTAGCTATAACAATAACCAGATAAATTTAAGGAACTCGTGTACTATTGAGGCCCACTTGAAGCCATTTAAACTACTAGGTATAACAGTGATCATATGAATTTAAGAAACTCGTGTACTATTGAGGCCCACTTGAAGCCATTTACACTACTAGCTATAACAGTCATCATATGAACTAGACGGACAGCGCGCTTCGCCGCGCCGCCTATATGGTGCTATGGCACGGCGCTGCTACCCGGTGCACACATGGATATTTTCAAGTGGGATGGAGCCGGAGACTGTGTGGTGGCATGTACGGAACACAATGTGCATGGACCAGTCAGGACGTGAACGACATCGTTTACATGTGTCACATATATCCAAGTCTTGTAAGTCATGCAGATCATATAATCAAGCTAGATACATCATCCATATTGCATACATAAGAATGAAAACAATGACTATAAATCTAGCTTCACTGTTTACCAGGACTACATGTGGTTCTTTGTCAGATAATGTAACCAAAAATCATGAAGCCAGGTACATTAAAACACCAAACATGAACAATGATCGTGACATATAAAGGAGCACTTAATCACTTCCACGTTAGTACTAAAGTCGGCAACATGGCATCACCATGTTCTGCAAATCAAGCAAATTGTAACCTCAAATTACAAAAATATCTGATAGTCTTACACATATAGTAATAGGAACTATCAACTTTGGAATCTTTTTAGGAACATGGAAATTTGCATCAAGGTTGTTCATGTAAAAGATTCACCTAAAGAAATAATTTTGGACATGCATTTTGTTGTACAACAACTAAGAATATTATTTGGAAGCATGTGTATTGAAACAAAATAAACGAAGAATTGAAATTACATTGGCAGAAACAGAACATAACAACAACATGAAGGCAATAGACATGAGGCAAAGGAATGTGTTCCACTTTCATATTCATACCCTAAGTAATTCTAGGAGGCTAACAAAGGAGAGATAGGAACCATGGGCGCCTGACCATGTCAAGGGGGAGGCACGTCGCCAGTAGATGAGTACATTGTCACCTCCAAACACCATAACAGAGAGCCTATCAAGTATGCTGGTAAAATTGACTGGAGTATATTCTGAAAATACTCATTAATAAAAATACTATTATCACACAGAGATTGTAGAAGTGTAAGGCGCAAGCAAGTACATTGCAATCTCCAAACACCATTTAAGCAAAACTATCAGATGCATAGGTGTAAAATTGACCTGAAAATATTCTAGAGGCACTCATTAATAAAAATATTATTATCACAAATAAATTGTATATATGTAAAGGCATGAAGCATCTTGCCACCTCCAAACATGGCTAAAATTGACTGGTGTGTATAGAAGTATACATTAATAAAATACAATTATCAGACCAAAAATCGTAGAAGTGTCACATGCAAGCAAGTACATTGCCACCTCCAAACACCGTATAAGCAGAAAATATCAAGTACCTAGGAGTAAAACTCACCGGAGTATATTCTGAAAGTACTCGTTAATAAAAATCCTATTATCAGAAATAAATCGTGGCACAAGCCATTATTATGAAACCACATGACCAGTGAAAAACAATCCCTAAAATGGTTTTTCTAATATTCTTGAACGGATCAGATTGGCCCAACCAACCAAAGTGATAAAATGGTTAAGGTAGCAGCACCATGCAATGCACACTCTATTTCTCTCTTTGGAAACATATAGCCACACCTGAAACTTGATGAGTGCAACACCTTTTGGTTTTAACAACTAATTGCCTAGCTGAGAAAATATGCATGGAACCAACTTAGAAGATGTCAAAACATATCCAACCCAGGATATGTAAAGAGACTTGCAATACCAAGGGGTAAAAACTTTCATAGCCATTCAGATAAGAATAAAAACGTCTACAAAAGACGGAAATGAAATACGATAACATCTCTAACCCAAGTTATGTTTAAAGGTTTGCATAACCAAGGATAATTATTCATATAAATACTCATCTCAAATGCAATTGTTTCAGACAGTATGAGAAGAAATTAACACTCATGTAACACCCTGGCCCAAATTCGCCCAATGCTCCAATCAGCCTCAGACAGATATGGTGTACCTTGCTGCTGAGAAACAACAAGTCTTCTCCATAGGTCGTTCTTCCGTAAAGTTACCTGGCCTATAGGAACACGGTCTTCTGAAAATATCAGCGCATAGCAAGATTAAAGTCAAGAGCAGCTACCTCATAGAATATTCAGTTTCCAAGACAACTGGGACAGGGAAGATGAACCGAAAACAAAAAATCAGGAATAAACTTTCACATTTGATATGGAACAATTAGATATTTAATCTCAATGGATAGCAAATCATTAAGAAGTAATATCTAATTCATGTTTCAATCTACCTCACCAGGACAACAGTGTTGTATGGCACCCATACAGCTAGCTTGGCAAGGAAAAATTTATATGTCAATCCTTGTATGTGGGTGTGCAATGTGCCATGACACCGGGATGGATGACGTTAAATTGTTTGGAGTCAAGGAAACCCTTCATACTGTTACACATCACGTTCCTTTAGTTGATCCATATAGAAGGCTATTGGCTTTCTACTTATTTCCTTAGCCTTCTTTTCGTAGGTCAGATTTGGTTAAGTATCCAGTCACCACTCAAGACCAATATATGAGTATATGAGCAATGCTTAATTTGGTAGTAATTGCCTAGTGGAAAGGACAATGCCTACGACTGTGAGATATGGCAAGTACCTAGCAACCAAAGGAGAGTGTAGTTATATTATTTTTTTCTAGTGTGCATGCAAAATTAAAAGCAACACCATTCTACCTCCAAAACTGAAAAGAAGGCCTACAAATTTCTCAAAAGTAAAATAATGTAAAATTCGACCAAGTTTTTAGAAAAAAACCAGTAACATCTACATTAAAAATTAATATCACCCGTCCCGCGCCACCCGCACGACCTCTTGAGCCGCCGAGAGGAGACACTCCTCCTGTATCACCGCCGTCCGGCGAGACAAACACAGTCACACTGACCCCTTCCGCAATCCTCTAGCGGCAGTGTCGTTCGACAATAGGGCTGCAACCCCGCAACGGCCTCTTCCACCCTCCTACTGTGCCACTGTCAGCCAGCAAGAGGGACACATCGCCGTGCTGGTCCCTTTCAACGTCCTCTTGTGCCACTACCAGCCGGTGAGACGGTTGCAGCCTCGCGCCGCCCTCCTCCCATGTCCTACATCATCTCCATTCTCAGTTGCCCAGGACACCATTTCCTCAATCCTCGATGGAGCAAAGGTCCACAGCTCAGGTGAACTGGCACATGCCCACCACGACACACCAATAGGAAGGGCCACCAGTCAGCCTCACATACACAACAAATCGCTGAGAGTCATCCCAGCTAGCCCAACATACAGTTTAGAGGAATAGGAGGGATGCCACATTTCGCTCGCCAGTAAAAAGAACGTTGAAAATATTCAACTTCCATGATTGAAACAACTTTTAGACACAAAATTGACGAATTTGGATCCATGTGTTTTGAATGGCAAAATACATGACTACTCGTTCATTTTTATTAATATTTGGTGGTAATGCACAAAGCAAGGAAATGTGCATTTCTCACTCCTAAGTAGAATAATATATGACATTCGTCGAGCCAACATTCATAGATATTTCATGGTTTCACTCATTTCGGCAAAGCCCAGAAAAACAAAGATTATCATGTAATGTCGGGACTTTTACCCAGCAAAATAAACTTAACCAACAGTTGGCAACACGCAACACCGTTGGACACATGATAACAAATCTGAATGTTAGCTAACACTAACAAAGTTGTACTACTATTGTGTCTGGTACAATATAGGCTTAGAAACAACAATCTAGGCTTAGAATCAAAATAATGTATGTGCAAAGAATTAGTAAATTTATCCTGCAATAAATCAATAAATCAGCACAAGTATAATGATAAATCAAAATACTATATGTGCGAAGATTAGTCAAGTATAAAAGGACGTAAACTAAAGATTAGTTATGCACGTGGTCAAAAAGTACAATAAAAAGGCTGACATGGATTTTGTTAAAGATCACCTAGGTGTGCCACATAAATGTAAAGGAAAGTGAAAACTGAAAGAATGCATGGTTCTCATGTATCAGAAATCCCGTTAATTCAGTACCTATTTGCGACCTTGGCATCACTAAATATCAATATTTTACATAAGCTACATTTGCCATGTGAAGCCCGAAATGCTTGGTAGGAACCAACATTTCCAAATTATATTTTCCATGATGCAGAACGTATAAATCAAAAGTGATAAATATAGCAATACATGATTGGAAGTGCAGTTATATTTCATTTACCTCAATGCAAGCAATGTTGCTGAAGCATTGCTGCTTGGCAAACCAAGTCCTTTAGTCAAAACATAAGTTGGTACCGTGTGGAAAAAACTTAATTGACATCAAGTGTAATGCTTTAAGTGCCATCACTCAATCTTGAGGTGACAAAAATAACATCACACTGGTGCTTGGTATGAACAAATTGATGCTTAGAAGAGTTTATTGACAGAAAGCGACAAGAATTAGTATAGCACGCCTGAACATGCAACATTGCATGTTGAATAGTACAATGATTGTATAGATTAATGCAAAGACACGATAACCTTTCACTCATTCATACTTCGCAATATGGTTCTACACAAAATCTGACCACATTTCTCGTGTCATCATCAGTTACCGAATTTCCTAGATGCTAATCTGTCATGAAATATGAATAAAATCCAAGTGACTTGTATTGCATAGCTGAACAAACCTGATGGGTAGAATCTCTGATAGGCGCCTAGGCCATAGCGTGACACGGTATCTGCAGCTTCCCCGATGGGCACTTGTCCCCCATGACCACGTCCTAATCCTCCGCTGAGAACTCTAAGCCACCACTGTCTCTGGAGTCTAGAGGGAGCACCACCAGAGATTTTCATCAAGGAATCCCCATGGCCGAGCTTCAGAGGTTGGCTCGTCTCGTTCCTCTGCGTCCTGGAGCCCTACTTCCGGTCGCGGCGCATGCGGGGCGTCGCCTCGGTCTTCGGCAAGCAGATCCAGAAGCGGAACGACGACGACAGCGCCCGCTCGCGCGTATTCCGCCATGGTCGTTCGGGTGGAGGTCTGTGGCGTCCCGCTAGTGCCGTCTATGTCCACCAAAGGACCGCCCTGAGCGCGGCGGGGTGCGAGGACCTCTCCCCATTTGCTAGTTTGCCTGGCCAGATGGGGTGGGGGGCATGAGGGAAGAGTTCATGAGGGAAGGTGCAGATGGCGGCGGGCCGGCGGCAGCAGCGGGGGCGCTGGATGCCGTGGCAGCGAGGGGTGCGGGTGGCGGCGGCGCAAGCGAAGGCGATGAGCGTTCCAGACCGGGGAAAGTTAACGGAGAAAAAAAAAAGTGCAACGCTAACCAGCCAAGGCGGTGGGCCGGTCAATCAGCTCGTTCATGTGAACGTTTTTCTATTTCTAGAAAAAACCGGTTTTGTTTTACTGTTCAATCTAGCTGAGCCGGCGCTCAGCGCGTTGATATTCTCTCAAGCGTAACCTATAGAATAATTTAAGCAATTCGTGTACTAGGCCTACTCGATGCCATTTCTGAATCACAGTAAATCATGTACTCCTCTGAACCATAATAAGTGTCGCCTATTTAGTACAAAGTAAATTATAGCGACATTTATTATGGATCGGAGGGAGTAGTAACTATCAATGCATCGTAAGCAAGCTAAGCAATGCATTCTTTGAAGCAAGAGCATACGAACATTTTTTGAAGCAATGCATCATAGGGAGTTAGACACACTAATTCAATCCCATCAAACTTTTCTTCCAAGACGACAACTTCGCCCCACAAAGAACATATCAAAAACCTATACACAGCATTCTATCACGACAAATATGAACTGAAACTTGGGTTTTGGATGAGTCCCCCTCTAATGCTTTCTGAACTTCAAGCATTCATGCAAACAAGGGGTCACTGCGAAGAGAGGAAGTTCTTCTAACAATCACGGTAGGTAGTAGCTAGCGAGACATGACAAAAGATTTGTACCTGAAGACAATGAGGCTTCTCGCGGAAAAGCAAGAACTTGAGGACGACTGGAACGAGAAATAAATGTATTAGCAATAAGCTCGTCAGAGCAGGCAAACACAAATCAAGAACCCATACTACCACTAGAATCTACAAAACCAGAGGCAAGATCGCACTGAACTCTTGACGAAAACCAAGCATGCAAAACTCGGAACCCACCTACCTCGAAGCAGTTCTTGTTCGTCCAATCCGCTTGTTCAGATAACTAGCGAAAGACGGCAATTAGCTAACCATGGTGGCAACTGCAGCAATGGAAATTGAGCATACACAGTAAAAGTAGATTCTGCGCTAACAGTCAGAGAAACTGAGTTGAGATAGTCACGGGCTTTGTACCTTCAGCACTCGCGGAGGGTTTCTTCCAGAAAGTTGGGAAGCGACCAAATTGGACAAAAGGTAAGAGTTTGCGGGCTGAAACAAAGAACGTGGGAATTGGGTTAGCAAGAACTCAGAGAATCTGACAACCCAATCGATAAACAACAGACGAGGTGGTCTCTATTTCCTGCCGAAAGACTGAATCATGATGCGGAACTGACAGCGAACAACAGAGCAAGAACGGGCAAGAATCAGAGCCCAGGTGGGAAATTCGGCGGAAAGCTGCCCGCCTCTACTACTTGCTTCTCCGCAGTTCCTTTGGTGGGCGCCGCAACTAACCGAACGACAGCGGGAGCGCATGGTGTTCTTATAGGCTGCTGCATGCTATAAATCTGGACCCTGATGTGACTAGCTTTTTGTTCAGTGGATTCAGAACATAGACATCAACATTGACAGCCTATGGCTACTTCTTGGAGACCTCAACTTCATCAGGTCAGTAAAATACCGAAATCGCCCAGGTGGGAACATTGATGATATTGCCACCTTCAACCAAAATATTTATTATAAACGTTTGGAAGCTTACCTGGAAGTGCTGGGCACGGCCGTGCTGGGCTCGACCATAGCTAGACAGCTGATCGCGTCGCATGCCTTGGACTTCAGCATTGCCACGAGACTGTGCCACCCGAAACAATTATGCTTTGGCCCTTAACGCACTACCCTGACTTACCATATGACACTTTTATATAACTATTTGTTTCCCTCTCGACTCTAACTATCATTACAAATTCAGACAAGCTGTGTATGACAATATTGACCAAACCAGAAACATGGAATGAATATTTCTTTGGCATTGCTATGTCAATACTGGCCAAATCATAATATGGATTGGCCAAATGGAGTCAAGCTTTAGTCAGTGTAGAAAGACAGGCTGCAGCTGCTGTGAGGCAGTTTTTCGGCGTAGGAGAGGCTTTCTTCAGAAACGGAGATTTAGTACCCACGGATTTTGTGTTCTGCCAAATGGCTATATAAAGTTTGTAGATTTGTAGGCTAATTCCAAAAGTATCAGTGTTTGGCAGCTTATTAGAAGGTTTCTAGTTGGAGGAGGGCTTAAGAATAAGTTCAGAGTCAAGACCCCTGCTTCACCCTGGCAACTTATATAGTAGTAAGCCAAAAAAGGACACTGAAGCAGGCAAAACAAGTTGCAACTTACCAGCAGAGACACTGATGTGTAAACTGTTTGAATCCAAGATTATTTTGTACAAAGTTTCAATATAACAGAAATTGTTGTGCTACATATAATGGGATCACTTGATGTAAGTGTGAAAAACAACCTATGTCCATGCAAAGCCTTTGGTGTGTACGTTATGACACTATACTCCTACTGTCTTGCAGCTCAGGGACAAGTTTGGGAGTCACAATTTCCTGCTGTAAAAAAAGTTGATACCATCTACAATATATTACTTATCAATAGTTGTTACTCAAAGAAAAGTTGCGGTTATATAGCTTTCACCAGAGATGTGGCTTTATTCTGATAAAAAAAATTAGTTTGTAGTTCTAATCATGCTTAGGTCATGGACCTTAATATGTGTGAGCTACAGTGATGAGGAAGATGGGTGGTAGATCCCCGAGATTAGCAGGATATCTCTGACATCATTACCCTGGAGGTCATGTGCACATTACGGGGCCAGCCAACAGCAACTGCATCATGGAGATGGCACACATATGCTAGGGCCAGATGGGTTAGGGGAAGTTATCTATCTTCTCTAGCAATATAAATGTATCTGAAGTTATAAATTTTTAGGTACCAGGCAAATGTGGATAGAAATATGACTGAAGATCTGCCAAGGAGCTAGATTTTCCTGATAGTCGCTCCATAGATATGTTGGTTGCAGGGGCGGTTTGTAGAATAGGCAACAATGTTCATACTGCTAGATAGGTTATGAGGGTGTATTTCAGAAATTGGTATGAAATGCCAAACAAACATCAAGGTGGTATTATTGTACCTATATCGCAGTCTACTTAAGTAACTGTTGCCAGAAATAATATAGTTCCCAGTAAAATGTTGATTACATGAAGGGTGGGAATGAAGACTCACTGCTTCACCACAGTAATTCATGTATGGTTGTGGCTTTTACCAGCAACACTGGGACGTCCCTGGTTGAACCTGTACCAAATTCAACCCAAAGGAAAAGGATGAGTTACAACAAAATTAAATATACAAACAGACCTAGCCATTGTTTCATAACAATGCTTAGTGACAAAAATGTTCACTGAACTAGCCAAACTTTGATGCAATGAATTACTTTCTTCACATATATGGCACTAGCTACACATATGTAGTACCTCAAACAAATACATCACTGTTGAGTGTGGATGTATGATTACCACCCCAGTAGAATCTAATAAAAGCCACATGCAACTGAGTACTACCTAGAGTGCACAAGGTTTGTTGCAAGAGAGTATACCACAACCTACTCAAGGATCTCAACTCAAGATAGAAAAGGCACTTACCTCCAACTGCAAATGGTTGCCTCAGAATCGTTCGAACAAAAGGACTGAGTAGATTTGGCCTCCATCATATTTATCCCGTCCACCAACTATCGTTCCAGCTTGCGACATGCTCAGCAAATTGATAACAAGTATCAGAATGAGATGGCGTGTGTTCAACCAGGTGAAGGACAAATTTAACATCAGCTACTCAATTGACTGTGCAATAATATTGACCTGTGAGAAGCAAAACAGTGATTTCCATAGAGTACTTACGTGTGTTGGTGGAGAAAAAAACGCATATAATCCGGAATAACTTGTGTGTCAGCAGCCTGCAAGACAATGAGAAACATGTAATATGCAAGACAGAGAAGATATGAACAGAAAATGGGATTTCTGACTACCAAGAAGGCAGGAAATCAACACTGATGATGAACACTAGGAGTTCCGTTCTTCCCGAACACGGCAAAGCAATGACATGCAAAAGCATAGCACAAGATTTGTGATGGCTAGCCGGTATTTTGTTTTGTTTTGTTTGTTATATCAACAGAAGCAGATAAACATACCCTAGTGTTAGATTTAGGAAACAATGATGAAGAGAACAGCAGGAGAAGTTTCTGTCAAATCTCAAAATCAAAATAACAAGCGGAGAACAACATGAGAAGTTTCGGTCGATGAGCGTAGACCACACCATCATCTTCTTTCACTGTTGGTACTGAAAACATGAACACTTCCACTCTAAGTTATACTAGATCTGAGACAGTTAATACTTTAGGCTGCATTGAGTTTGCAAATAGATATTGGCCAAGTTAGCTTGTCCCGCGTCCGCGTGCTTTGGAGGATACATTTAAAAGTTTAAGAACACTGGAATCCTGCTATGAGTTAGAGCACTGTGGAGGAGGATGCTGGACAGAAGGACAAGAAAGAGGAAGGATGAGAGGTCTCACCGGCTGCGAGGCGGAAGCGGCGGCGGAGGAGGAGATGGCGCTCCGTGGCTCGCGTCGCCGGCGTGCACCGGCCTCCCAGCAGCAGGAACCTCGTCCACGCGCGCGACGCGGCCAGGCGAGCTCGACGGAGCGCCGAGCAACGTGCTAGGGGTGCACGCGCGCGCCGGCGAGCAGGCCTGCCGCGACGCCGTGGTTCCTGGGCGCGATGTGGGCCCCGGCGACGGCCATGCCCAGCCGGAGGGGACGCGCTCGATGCCGCGGACGAGCGGCGGCGCCCACGGCTGGCGCGACGCCGGCCGGCAAGCGAGCACCTAGGGTTAGCGGCGGCGCCCACGGATGGCGCGACGCCGGCCGAAAGGCGAGCATCTATTGTTTGCTGCGGGGCGGCGGGTTTGGTGGCCGGTGAGGGGCGGGTCGACCAGAATTGCGACGGCGGCTCCCTAGTTCCGACCGATCGACCAGATCGACCGCGGCAACAGTTGAACCGGAGCGTGTGTGGTGCGGGCACGGCGCGCGGGCGTTGCAGGTCCTACCTGTCAGTCAGTCAGTCAGTTAGCCACTACGGTGTACCCATGATCTCTTTTGCTTAATGTTGATCATCCCGCCCCACTATTAATATAGCAATGGATCGAAAAATAAATTACACAGTATTAATTTGAATTATACTCCCTTCATTTTTAAAATATAAGATGTTTAAAACATTTTATATTTTGAAATGGAGGGAGTAATGAGCTAATACTAGCTAGCTAGTTAGTCATCTTTTCATCATCAAATAGATTGGTAGGATTTTGCAAAACAAAAAAAATAGTACTCCTCCATCCAATATTGTAATACCTTTTTGATATCGGAGAGTTTACTAGATACACTCTAAAAATAAGTGAACATATACACTAAAACACGTCTACAGACATGTGTTTCAAAAAAAGACTACAAGTTTTTTTAAAAAAACTACAACCTTCTTACATTAGTGGACGGAGGAAGTACTGGCTAGCCCGTCGAGATTTTTGATGTACTCTACTTGCAAATGTCTATCTTGGCTTTCCCCAAATCATGCATGTACTCTACTTGCAACTTGGAAGAGGAGCTAGGTTTTGGGGTGACACGTCCTCTCAAAGAAATTGATTGAGAAAACAGAGATGGAGTTTTGGGAAAGACTTTGCTTCCTAGTTAATTTTAGTACTGTTCAAACAAAAAACATGTGGAAAGTAAATGCACCAACGAAAACGATCATCTAGGTATTTCCGTATGAGAAAGAGAATAAGAAAACAATATCTTTACCAAGGGTACTATTCTCGATGATCAAATTTTCGTCGCTAGGTGGTTCGATGAACTATTTGAAAGTTTTATTACTTCTACAACTCTCCAGACTATTGTTGATGATTATTAATAGATTGGTGGAATTTCACAAAAAAAAGAACACTCTAAAAATTATTTCCAAAGAAGAACGCTCTAAAATGGCCTTCCAACTTTGTCATCCATTTGGCACTTGTTGTTAATGAGGGAGAAGTTAGAGGGTTTAAGGGAAATAATTTTATACTTAAGATTGGTTTGTTCTTGAGTGTTTACCTTGCATGAATTTCATTTTTATTATGTTTTGCATGGTTGAATATATAGTGTAAACTCTCTCAAAGGTTATGCTTGACAATGTATGCAATGAAATTCAAGTACATCACACGTGCATGTATTGTGGGGGAATTTGCTCTATATATGATTGGTTCTACTCATATATATTGCATTAGTTGTATTTTTTTTAGTGTAATAGGTTTTTTATATGGGCTGGTAGATTTGTGTTACTTGACCATATCAAATACAACCTCTTGTATACAACTTATTCTCAGATAAGTTGCATTTGTGTTTCTATATTCATTATATAAACCGTCTTGTTAAGATTATCATCAATTACCAAAATGGGAGAGATTGTAAGGGTAATTGCCACTATGTGTGGTTTTGGTAATTAGTGATAATTCATATGGACTAATGTTTTCATGAATTTTATATGTAGGAATATTCCATATGTAGTGCTTGTAGTCCATGTGTTGGATTCAAGTATGGATGCCATGAAGATAAAGATATATACCTAGAGTATTGGTATCAAGATCATCGATTTGAAGAGAAAAATATGATATGATCGAAATTTTGAAAGTTTGATCTCAATAGAAGAATTCAAAATATGGCTCTAAGTCGGTGTCATGATAGCCTCATGAGTTGAGCTATGGTTGACTAATATTTAGAGCATACGATCAATTGAAAAATTATTTATGTACTTCAAGATATTGAGATAGAGCATGAGAACATACATGGTTGACCAATACAAAGAGTGAAGAGTGAATTCAAGTTGGTAAACACATGAAGCATAAGGATGGTCATAGCGGGGGTAACTTCACTAGTAACTAAGTATCCAAGTCATCAGTTTTGCTTACGTGGCAATGATCTAATGAAGAGAGATAGATTAAGTAACTAGCTATATTACCGTAACATCACACATACCAAGGCAAAGTGTGTCTATAATCTAATTAATATGACATTGCATGTTACAACATCTAAGTTACTTTCCACTATGAAAATAGTAACTTAAACCAGTAACATATGCATGTTACTAGTCTAAGTTACTCCCCACTATGACCAGCCTAAAGAATGTAACACGTGGATCTTGTGATATGGTAAGCATTGACAATTAATGCTTCATGAACTAAACCATTATATATGTGCCTTTGTGTTTTCTACATGGGCAAGGTATATTTCCATGGGCATGCATCAAAGGTGAACATTTCGTATAGCCCATGAGAGGATGGCATCAAGTTCTGATCATCATCAAGGTTGAGTAGGGCAAGTTCAGGATGATCATTTCGAGAAGATCATATACTTGAAGCTTGTCGTCCATTTGGTGATAATGCACATGTGAAGATGTGCCTTAATGAAGATATACCATAGTGGTGTATGAGGGGGCAAAATTATGAGTCTTCACGAAGCAACAATTATCAAGTGATGCATTCTAACTTGAATGGAGCTTAAAACATTGTCATCATGAATAAGCGAGATGTGCAAGGCAAAGGTATGGCCTTGCTAGGTTTTCCTTTTACCGGTCTTAAGGTGGTTATTGGGAGACTGGGTTATAGGATAGATAGCAACACTATCAAGAGGGGCTTTCGGTTGGATAACTTGATCACATCGTCATAGGGAGCTCAATCCTTTGCATACTATTGATGGCAACAACTCTGTGTACCAGTTCGTTGGGACTCCAAGTGTAGAGTGTTCTAGCAAACGTCTTTTCCCCACAAGGATGAGTCGAGGGTTAATGTTGAACTCTCGGAGAATTGGCTTAGAGGTTATTCCTCTTCTCCTCTTCAAGCAACCTGTAAAGCAAAGTTTTTGTCTTGTGTCCCCCAACTCCACCTTGTGGTTGTCAAGCACAAGGTTTCATATTAGTAATATAAAATAACAATATAAATAAAGTAAAGTAAAACAATTAAAACTAGGCAAGCAAGATAAAAGCAATAAAAGATACTCCCTCCGATCCATATTACTTGTCGTCGAAATGGATGTATCTAGCACTAAAACATGTCTAGATACATCCATTTCAATGACAAGTAATATGGATCGGAGGGAGTAGTTGTTTTGGGGTTTTGTGTGTGTTTGCAAGTGAAAAAGGTATTTTGTATTTTAGAAATAATAAATTGCATAAAATACAAAGTGCGATAATGGTGTTGGAAAGGAGTTTCATATGGTTTAAAATGGACCAGGGTTCATGGGTTCACTTGTCTACTCTCTTTTTGGGTTGCCAGTGCCAGTGTACCGGACTATGCACTGACTTGCCCGATTTCCGCGACCGTTTCTATAACGAGATGATATATTGGCTCATTCCGGTCTGTAGCCCGATGTACCGTCTCGTGGACTGGGATTATCGGTCTCTAGGCTGGTTCTACCGACTTTAAACCGAGATACTCAGCAGAAACCCCCCAACCGCCAGATTTGCTTTCTCCTATAAAAGGGGATTCTTCCCCAAGGTTTTCTAGGGTTCTTTAGCACGGAATTAACCACCATTGTTGACCCCTTTTGAGCTTGTGTCCTCTCCCTTCCTTCCTATGATTCTTATATATTTTTTAGGGCTTTGGAAGAGGAGATCTAGATGTACAATTCCCACCAATCAATTACTCCTCTAAGTAAGGGGAATCCATTGGATCTAGATCGTGGAGTCATTGGTTGATTTTCACCATTGTTCTTCCTCTCCAATTCATCCGCTTTCGAGATCGATGGGATTATAGCGGATCTCGCCGACCCCAATCGTCGAGTTGCTGCTTGGTGAAGAGGGAGCTGCCAAATTCATGACTCCAGCGCCTAGATTTTCCACAAATGAAGCCAATTGTCCAGGGGTAACCTCGGCAATGCCCATTGTTATGGACCTGGGTTTCAAGGAAAAGGAGCGCTGGCGATTTCATCGGCTTATCATACAAATAACAGAGATGGATTACCCAGATTTAGTCCCTTGTAGAGGAAACCCTACTCCTGCTTGTCTGATTATTATTGATGGAGAGTACAAAGTCGTCGAGTCGACTAGATGCAGTCTCACTAAGAGAGAGGGTGTGTGTGTATCTGAAACGCCTATCCGATGTCCTCCTTGTTGGTCCCTCCTAGACTTTATATGTGGGGAGGCTAGGTCTCATGCACCAATACTAGCAGGTTACAAGTTAGAGTTTCTATGTAATTTGTTCTTGAACTTTTCTTGTATTTTATGCTTGGATTTGGTGTCCTTGAAGGCTTCATATCGGCCGAATCGCTAAGGGCTCCATGGATCCTGGTATATATTTGAGTGATCCTTCTGTTGTGCTGCACCGTATATGGAAACAGTGGGCACCCGAAGGTTCATGCCCATGTCACCAACACTTGTTGCTTTGATGGGATTTCAGAGTGAAGGATTTGAGCATCCTTGGTGTTCTTGCTATGCATTCTTGCATACGTGGTTAGCTCTTCATTTTTATTGGTTCGAGTGATAAACCGTGACCTTGTTACTCTTGAAGGGTGACCTCCTAAATGGTTGGCGGTTGGTTTCGCGGTGTCCTCTTCGTGGAAGATTGTGAAGAGGCATGGGATTCTCCTTCAAGGAGCTTGTGAAGTGGTTGTGGAGCTTGCCATCTCCGGAGTGTAGAAAAATCTAGCCTAAAGGAAAGTAGCTATTACCTCATAGGGATAGTCTCGGAGATAAGGTGTCCTTCATGACTTGGGAAAATCCTTTGTGGGATTTCATACCTCTCTAAACGTGACGTACCTTACTTATAAGAGAACACGGCAATACATCTTCGTCTTCGCGTGCCCTGGTTATCTCTATACCCGAGTTTACTTTCCTTGTTATAGCCATCGAGTTTGAAGTAAATTTATCTTGCTTATCACTTGTGTCATATATATCTTGCATTGTGCTATTTTGCTTAGCTTAACTTGTTATTGGTGCACTTAGCTGATCCTAGTGTATTTAGATTTTATGCTTATAAAATAAACGTTAGTTTAATTCTATGTTTTTTCAAGCTAAAACTGTAAAAGTTCTAAAATTTCCTCTTCACCCCCTCTAAGGGGCATCTCTATCCTCTCACGATGAGAGAACAATATAGGCTCTTCAACATCGTCGTGCAGAGCATCATCGTAGGGGTGGTGTTGAGTTAGCCAATGTCAGCTTATTCGACACCGTGGCATCGCCATGGCCCCAAGATGCCACCGCTTGGAACCAGAGTTGTATCCAAGTAGAGTCTAGTGGGGGGCTAAGCCTCCAACCCCACTCAAGTTGAAAATCTTCAATAGAATTCATTCATATTTTCAAGATTAATAAACTACTCTAAAAGTTGCCCCACTCTAAGTCAAGCATGACCTCATCCATACTCTAAATGACTAAACCTGATTCATTATGTGCTCGAGTTCTGAAGGGGAAATACTTTCACAACTCGGAATTTCTGGAGGCAAGAAGGAAAAGGAACTCGTCACATGTTTGGCGAGCAATTTTACATGGAAGGGATGCCCTATGCAGAGGTCTCATTAAACGAGTTGGGGACGGAACATCAATCCGAGCCTTTGATGATCCTTGGATACCAGCCAATATAAATGGTCGGCCATTGTGTAAGCCTTTGGAGGCAAAAGTTACAATGGTTGATGAACTGATCGACACAAAACAAATGTGCTGGGTAGAGGAGAAGCTGGAGGTGAAGGTGAATTTCATAGACACTGATAGGCGGGTGATCCGTCAAATTCCATTAGGAAGATTTGATGAGGACAAATGGGCTTGGTCACGGAAGAAAAATGGAGTTTTTTCGGTATGGTCAGCTACTGATTAATCTCATCAATACGACAAGCCACCCAACCATCGGGGTCAGGAGAGGATCATAATCTGTGTTGGAAGAAAGTGTGGAGATTACCAGTTCCACCAAAGGTACGTTGTTTTTTGTGGAGGGTAATGAAGAAATTTATACCTGCTAGAGGAATTCTCAAAGGTAGGCACATGGATCAGCTAGCATGCTGTGAAGCGTGTGGAGAGCATGAAAAAACTATACAACGTGCACTCTTCGGTTGCACATGGGCAAAAATCTTCTGGTCTGAACTCAGAAGCATGGCAGGTGTCAAAATACCTACAATGCATCCAAGATAGTGGGCTATGGATCTAATCGATGGCAGTGGGATGTCGGAAGAGCATGTCTAGGAAGCATGGAGAGGGAGGTCGTTCAGTAACTGATTCAGTACGATGGGAGATGCAAACTACTATCGATCTTGCTCAAATCGGTCGGAAAAAAGTACAGAAGACACCAAAGAAGAAAGAACGGTGGAAGGCGCCTGAGGATGGAGTGATTAAAATAAACATAGATGCTAGTTTCCTCGAGTCTACTATGTCCAGAAGCATTGTCCTGGTTGTTCATGACCACCGAGGTGTTTTAATCAGAGACAAGCTATCTGGTATGAGCATGCTGCCAGTGCTCTTATTATGGAGGCAAGGGTGATACTAGATGGTACAAGACTTGCAATGGAGAGGAATTACAACCGGGTGATCATCGAGAGTGATTCTCAGCTGACTGTTAACTTCTATAATGGAGATGACCAAAACATATCGGAATTGATGCCTATCTGTCAGGAGATTAGAGAGATTAAGAGAGCCTTTTCTAGCATTAGCATTGTTTACATTGGGCGTGAAACAAACATGGCGCCGCTCATTTATGTGCTAAGCAAGCTAGTTCCGATAGGAAGAGATGCCTGTGGATAAATTATAACCCAGGTTTTCTCGCAGATACTCTTATGAGTGATTGTAACCCTCTCATTTAATCAATAAAGCTCTATGAATTCGCAAAAAAAAAATGCTACTCCTGAACGGATTGGCATGTCAAAGGTAATGAGCATCATTATGCCCTCGTGGTAGACGTAGGATGGGTCGACCCGAGGAACTTTTTCCTCGCAGTTTCTTTCTTTTGAACAAAAGAGAACTTTTTTTCCTTGCACTTTTTTTTTACCGTGGTAGGTCGAGCTATGGTTGAAAAGAATGCGAAAAATCAAGAAAGAACAAATTATTATAATCGAGATTCGGTTTGAGATGTCGTGGTACACTGACTGACCCCTACTATTTTCAATAGATACAAATACTAGTTAAATTCTAAAATGTTTAACTTATATAAAAAACAAAAATACACATATAACACTAGTAAGAAACGGACCAACTCGAGTAATGCATGGAACGAAGAGCGCGCGAACAAAACGGCCGCTGAAACTTCACTCGCGCGACGGAAACTTCGTCTCCGAGAGGGTTCACGCGCCGTGGTGCACAAGCTGAACCCTCTCGGAGACGAGGCGTTGCCGCTTCCGTGGCACGCGCGGTGTGGGGTCGCGTACCAGACGTGCGCCGCGCTGGCGTTTCTCCACTCGACGGACACGGTGCACGGAGACGTTCGGCCGGCGAACATCCTGCTCGAGGACGAGCGGTGCTCCTCCTGCAAGCTCGCGGGGCTCGTCGAGTTAATTAGATAAAACTACCACAATTGAGGCTGTCGGGACGGGTCAGTACCACTTTCGGTAATTTTTGCGAGTCGGTACCAATTTTTTGGCCAGAGCGTTGCGAATCGGACTAATTCACGACTAAGAGCATTTTGACACGCTTTCTGACGGCTCGGGCCCAACTGTAAGTGCTGAGTTGGCGCCACGTGCCTAGGAGAAGCTGAGGTGGAAGCGGGGCCCACCTGTCAGCCATATCTGATGTTATTTTTTATTTTTCTTTCCTATTTTATTATTTATTGCCCGTGAGTCCCACCTGTCAGCCTCACTAATTTTTTCCCACCCACCTTCTTCTTCCTCCATCGGCGCAGTAGCAAGGCACAGAGAAGCCGCCGCCGTTGTTGGAGCCGAAGACGGAGCAGGAGACATCTGACCTCGTCCTTGCAGAGCCTGGTGCGGTACTGCGCCGGGTGGAGCCATGACTCGAAGACGCCGTGCGCGTACTCGCAGGCGTCGCCCTTGCGGCAGGCGGTCGGGTCGTGGCGGAAGTCCGGACAGGGCACGCAGGTGCAGGCGTGCCTGCGCGGGTCCCGGCGCGGCGCGTTCTCGCCTCCGTCCAGTCGTGCGTGTAGGCGTGGCTGCACGAGTTGACCTTGAAGCTGCACGGGTAGACGCCGATGTTGATGTCATCGGCCAGGGCGTTGGAGGATGCGCACGGCGAGGAGGATGCGCGAGGCGGTAATCGGAGGTCTTGGCCGGCGGCGAATGGAAGCGTGGCGCCGTCGGTGGCGGGCGGCCTCGGAGGGCGATGGAAGGACGTTGAAGCTGCAGGTTGACCTTGAAGCCGCACGCAGTAGACGCTTGTTGATGTCCTCGGCGTTGGAGGATCTGTGGCGAGGAGGATCTGCGCGGCGAGGGCGTAGTTTGCGCGGCAACGGCGGAAGCCGAGGCGTGGCGCCGGTGCGGTGAGCGCGGCCTCGGGCGATGGTGCTGCCGCCAGACGGCCTCTCGCCCGGCGGGGCCGAAGACGCGGGAACCGCCGCCGCCATGTCCCGGCCAGCCCTCGAGCCGGAGCTGCTGGACGGCCTCATGTCCTGCTCCAGCGACGGGTCGACCTGGTAGAGGAGAGACACGACGCGGCGGACCTCGATCTGACGCGGGGAGGTGCTGGTGCAAGGAAGAGAGACTAGGGAACGGTGGGGGGAGGGGCGGGGCTAGGGGAGATAGGACGAGGCTAGGGGAGATGGCGGTGGAGAGGAGCTGCCGACGAGGGAGAGAGATTGAACTGACGGAGAGGGAGAGACCACGGGAGAGGGAGAGAGACTGAACGGGGAGATGGCCACGTAGGTAAATAGGAGAAAAATAAAAAATAACACAGATATGACTGACAGGTGGCCCTCGCTTCCACCTCAGCTTTTCTTAGACACGTGTTGCCAACTCAACACTTACAGCTGGGCCCCGGCCGTCAGTACTGCTGTCAAAGTATTCTTAGTCGTGAATTAGTCCGATTCGCAATGCTCTGGCACAAAAATTGGTACTGACTCGCAAAAATTATTGAAAATGGTACTGACCCGTCCCGACATTCTTAATTGTGATAGTTTTATCCGATTAACTCGGGCTCGTCGGCATGAGTAGGCTTGACGCAGCGCATGCAGATGCAGTGGCTGACGACGAGAACGAGTAGTAGTAGTAAATCAATTGCAGCACTTGCACCTCCGTCCTTGTGCATCTCCAAGCATCCTACTATGCTACTCGCACAGTCCACGATTTTATTTAAATTTAATACAGTACTACCCTACTATGGTCATATCTTGCTCGATCTCTCCGGAATTAATACTAAGTACACCACTGACCCAGGAGCATCTTTGACAGGGAGTAGCATCGCCAGCAGGTAATCAGGCCACGATGGAGGGTCGATGCTTAGTAGATTAGTTTAGTCTAGTTTAAGAACTAAGTATTTTTATTTATCTAGTAATGAAAAGAAATTATTATTAATTTCTGTGTATGAGCCCAAATGAGGACTGCCCCAGACGTACGGGCAGTCCAAGCCCCGCAAACCATGCTCAACTTTCAGCCCGGTTTGTGCCAAAACGGACTACTCCGGTATTGAATCTCGAGATTTACGGGTGTGCGTTGGCCTCGATCCATAAGGACGGGATCAGACCCGTTGGAACGGGTGGTTGGAGTTGGCTTCAATCCGCGCTTATCTTTCTCTCTTTTCATTACTATACGTACGTATGTATCACCCTGTGAGTTCTTTATATCTGGTGTTGGAATACTAGACATAATTTTAACAATCAATTTTTTAATATAAATCATAACTATACTAGGTATGATCACGTGATACCTCCTGGGGAGTATGGAGAGGCAGGCAGGGAGGAGAGAGATGGGCGGCGCGAACACGGTGACGGGAGAGGAGAGAAGAGCACCCGAGAAGAAGGGGGAGTGGACGGCGTCGGCGGCGAGCAGGGAAGGTTGTTTCCATCGGGGTGGGAGAAACGAAGGGTTCGGATTGACCTTGTGAGTCGTTCTCGGATCGAACGGGTAGAGCGAGCGCCACGATGCTATCAACCAGTATGTTCGACAAATTCAACCTCTTTTTTTATTATTATATATATACTTTAAAATCGGACCCGAACTTCATCAAATTGGACTGAATTAGTTGATTTAGAGATCCAAGTTATTATGTTACTCTCTCCGACCCAAATTAGTTAGTAATATAAATTTATCTAGATTCAATTCTATCTAGACATGATTTAATATCTTGACAAATTTGAGTCAACTAATTTGGATCGAATGGAGTATTAATAACAACCCCATGATGAAAAAGAAAAAAAAAGATTCATTAACTATAAAATTGTTTAGTTAACACATCTTTTTTCTGTTAAAAAGGAAAACCTCTTTATTCGGATAGAAAAACCCTCGTAATAGCGCTTCTATCTAAAACATTTTATATTTTAAAAATGAAGGAAGTATAATATACCAATTAGTAGATGCCTTAGCAAAGCCGAGCTTGACGACGATGCACTACGGGAAAAATTGCAGCTGTCGTCGTCCCTTTCCTTTGACGTGTGCCAACATGCCCGGAACATGGCAAAAGCTGATCCTTCCGTGTGCATATCTGGAGGCACACGGCAAAGAAAATATACACGGCACATTACATAAAAAGAACACGGCAAAAAACTAAACACGGCAATAGACAAACTACATACGGCACACGGCAAAGAAAAAAGACACGGCAAATTCACTGGGGTACACAACAAAGATTTGTTCACGGTAGAGAAGTGGGCCCCACGGCCTTGCAGAGTCACTAGCGCGTGGCGGCGGAAGCAGGTCTAAACCAGCTCGATGGCGTAGATGAAATTTTCGGAGATGCTTCTGCCGGGCTAGGAAGCCGGTTTGATCAACATCCACCAAAGAAGCGATCTGAAGACCGAAGCTGGAGACGCGGAGTGAGGGTTTTGCAGATTGACTTGACGGAGCAGTTGTGAAGAGACACAGTGCGGAAAGACAACATTTTATATTTTAATAAAATGGTGAAAGTATAATATACCAATTAGTAGATACCAGGTAAGTTTTTACTATTTTTCCTCAACTAAGGTGGTTAAATTTTTAAAAATGTTTCTAGAAACGAATGGCGGGTAGGTGCAGAAGCAAGAAAAAAAAAGCCCGCCCAGGCGTGGCGATCATGGTCCGAGGTCAAAGAATTAGACTACAGGACTTTCAAACCTGCGGACAGTATCGTCCGAGGTCAAAGAAGAGACCCCCACGTTCAATCCTGCGGACCATGGCCAACAACAACCTGGGCCCACAGGCAGTATTGATAGAGCAATGTCAGAGTATTTGAGAATTCGATAGTCGTTGCTGTGCGTCGGTATATAAACTGGTCGGATTCTCGTTCGGTTGGCGAGGTGAGACTAAAACTCACTCCCACCTCCGGACAACACAACAGCAGCAACGGATTTCCGGCAGATGAAACGGGCCACCTTTGCTTGTAAATGGGCTGCTGAGGCACATGCAGGAGCTAATATTCTGTTGGGTTGAGGTGCCTCTTCTCTGCTGCACAAGAGGCAAGGGAGGGAAACGCGGCTGTTTTGTGCTTTGTCTCCTTCCTCGTCACAGCTAGCTAGACTACTCGTAGTGTACTCCTCCGAAACGCAACGGCACGCATGGCATGGGCACAAACAAAGTATGGAATCCTAAAAGATGTCGGTCGCTGGATACGCTGGGTTTGATGCAGAGCTAGCAACCAAAGTACTCTACTACAGTTTTGCTAAACATCCACCAACCCTAGCCAATACTACAAAATACAGTACTACTACATTACTATATATGAAAAAGTTGAGGGAGGTAAACAAGTTTCTTGTTCTTGGTCGACGCGAGAGCCTGAAGCTGGGCATATGCATGGGGAAATGCCTAAAGTTAGGGCATCTCCGCCACGCAGATTCATCTATTCACACCAAACGGTTCGTTTCTGTCCGTTTGGATCGAGCCGCGGTCGAGGGGTTCGGCCTGTCCGGACGACCGTGTCCAGCGGCGCAATCCATTTATCCGTGCAGGCGGGCGTTGCCTCATCGATGGACATGAATGCAAATCAGTTGAAAATATCAAATTGACAAGCCAAAGACACACGAATTAACTAGCAAATAACATAGCAGATGTGCGCCACTGGGCCTCTTTCCTGGCTCATGAGGCTTTCGGTGACCTCCTGGTGCTCTAGTTGCTTCCCTTTGCAAAAAGATACTCCTTAAAAAAAATCTAGTCCATTTGAAAAATCTGAACAATCAAAGGTGATAGTTACCTCTGACCAGTCCAGAAATTGAGGGACGGCCGGAACCGTTGAGCTCACAAATAACTGTCTTCTTTTCCTTTGCAGGTTGGGATCCAAGGAAGCAGACGTATGCGTCTTTCTTAGTCAGAAAAGTTTTCTTTCCATCCGACTTGGGTTCTGCGGCGGCTTCCGCCTCTTCCATGTCGGAATCTTCCTTGGGCTCCTTCCCTTTCTCGGAATTTTTCTTTCCTTTTCGTCGCTTGGTTCTGTAGCCAGCGGATTCGTCTTTCTTGATGTCGTCATTGAAACGACACTCGGCATTTGTATGGGTAGATCCTCCGTTACTATCCAAGTGGTGGACACAGGGATTGTTGGCAATATCAGCCCAGATATAGGTTCTTTCGGGTTGTTGGTCTCCTCTGCCCTGAATTCGGGAAGTTCCACGGTCGCCTCCGTGCCCTCCTCGTCCTCCAGATCCTAACGTTGCGTTAACAGTTGCGTTGTCCGGAGCCGGCTTTTCGTCCGAGGTGTTCTTGTGCTTCTGAGTTTGTTTTGGCTATTTGGCCGTATTGGGATTGGCCAGAATATTTAGCAGCCCATATGAATCATCATCGGCGTCAGCATTTTTGCTTGCAGTCTCTATCATTTCTCCCAAATCTATGACGTGGTCACGCTTCAGCCTCTGACGTAAAAGTCCGACTGGAAGTCCTGCAATAAAAGCTTCTATCGCAGTTTGCTCGTTTACTCCTTCGCAGGAGTTCTTCGTATCGATCCAGCGTCCAAGGTAATCCCGGCAGGTTTCTCCGGATCTTTGGGTGCAACGCTGCAAGTCTCCGACTGTGTATGGCCTCCTGTATGTTCCCTCGAAGTTTGAAAAAACGAGGTTTGCATATCATACCAATTGTGAATTGAGTTTTCTGGGAGTTCATTAAGCCATGATCGAGCCGCCTTCCTCAAAGATCGATGGGAGATATCGGATCGCAACTGTGTTACCTCCTTTGGCGTCTGCAGCTCGAAAAATCCTGGAGCCAAGTATCTGGCCGAGCTGCCCTGTCGTAGGGTTGAATGTGTTTGGCGATGCCCAAGTCATCCGGAAATCTTGTTTGACGTATACGTGGACCAAAGCACTTGGATCCCACATACACATCTTATTTCTCGTTCCGCCGCGCTTCTATGTTTGATTCAAGGCGATGGCGAGCATTGTTTGGCGAGAGAGATCTGTGCCTTGGAGGCTCACGGCTTCTGCGCGGTGGAGTCGGATTTCTGCTTCTCCTCTCACCATTGCCGCCTCCACCCCTGCGGCTTCCATGGTTGCGACATGATCCTTCATGGTCACTGCTGGGTGGCGATTGTGGACCTGGTGGATTATTTCCGGCTGGGCCTCTTGGTGGTGGCGGTGGAGCCTCATTATGCTGACTCCGATGCCTGTTTCTTCGGGCGTCGTCCCTACTAGATTCAGGACGATCCGAATCATCTCTTCGTCCTGCATTTCCAGTCGGACGGCTCGGTGGTAGCATCCTTAGCCGATTTTGCTCCTCTCGTTGGCGATATACTTCTGGGTCTTCTCTAAAGCGACTATTTTGCCGACGATGGCTCTGGTGAGGAACCATTGCCCTGATGGAGTCTTCGGCCGCAGTCGGAGTAACTCTTGCCCATTCACATGTCGGCCGACGAGAGTGGTTTTTGGAGCCGGACCTGGAATTTTCTTCTTCTCCACGGGGACAGTAGCGTTGGGTCGTATCCCTACGGAGCCTTGCGTCAGCACTTTGGTCAGCGTCAGTGTGGCAGAACTCGGATTCAAGGCTAGCTTGCCACTGAATGATGCGGCCGTATTCTGCTGCTTTAATCCTTTGTTCAACAACACAACACACTGTTGGACTTGCTGTGGAGACGGATTATTGGCAAGGATGGCGCGAGTTGTAGTAGCGTTTTCCAGCGGCGTGCTGTAGACTCGGATCTTCTCTCCGTCTTTTCCATCGAATAGATCTTTGTGGATATCCGGGTTCTTGCTAGCAAGAAACATACCTCCTCTTGTTTTGTTTGGATGTCGCTTGAAATCTGACTGATATCTGGGAGGATCACTGTGTAAGTGTTGTCTCATCTCAACGAGGCGCGCAGCCTCTTCAAGTAGAAACAAGCAGTGTTTTTTCAGGTCTTCAACCCTTTTCTCCAACGCATCCAGAGTAAGTGAAGGGTTTCGCAGCATAGTAAATCAAAAAAATTCTACGGATGCGAACGGGAAAGCCAAGATCTAATATAGGAGATGCAAACAACGAGAGGGATTAGATGAGATCTTCATACCCTTGAAGATTCAAGACAATGAACGCTCAGCGTTAACGTGGGTGATGTAGTCGTACTCGCTTCTCCTCCTCGCGATCCGATCCGATCTAACACCGCAAGTGGCGATGCCTCCGAGAGATGCACACGTGCGGCACCTCGACGTCTCCTCCTTCCTCGGTCCAGCAAGTATGGTGGAGAGACAGATTGGCTCTACAACGCGACGTCGTGGTGCAAGTGGTGGAGAGTTTCTGCAGCAGGGCTTCGCCTACGTGCAGTCGGGAGGGAGAGAGAGAGGAGGGCAACAGGGCGGCTAGGGTTGTGGAGGAGGTGTGGGGGGAGGGTGCGCCCCATCCCTCTCTATATAGAGGGGTGGGCGCCAGCCCTAGCCCCTCCCCCAAGCCCTAGGCCGGCGGCCAAGGAGGGAGGAGTGGGGGGCAAGTTTCCCCCCTTCTAGAAGCTTTCCTAGGGTTTGCCCTAGGTCTGGCCGGCTGGGCCCTATGGGGCCTTGTGCCCCTGGACCAATGCGGCCAGGGCACTCCCTCATAGGCCCATTCCCCCTCCCGGCAGGTAGGGCCACGTTGGTCCCCCTCCGGAAGGTTCTAGAAGCTTCCGGTACAATACCGATTAACCCGAAACAATTCCGAACTCCAAAAACTGCATTGCCTTATATGAATCTTATTCTCCGGACCATTCCGGAACCTCTCGTGATGTCCCGGATCCCATCCGAGACTCCGAACAAAAACTCATAAACCAATTATCCAATCTATCCTAGCGTCAAGACACGTTAAGTGTGTGACCCTTCGGGTTCGAGAACATGCAGACATGATCTTATATCAATAATCAACAGCGGGGTCTGAACACCCATATTGACTCCCACACATTCATCGATGATCATATCGGATGAACCACGATGTCAGGATTCAATCAATCCCATATATATATTCCCTTCGTCTCGCGATATTTTACTTGCCCGAGATTTGATCGTCGGTATCGTCATACCTAGTTCAATCTCGTTCACAGCAAGTACTTTACTCGTTGCGTAATCCGATATCACTTTGTGATTAACTCCTTAACCACATGCTTGCAAGCGGTGTTGATATCGACACGAGTGGGCTCAAGTATATCTCTCCGACTTGGGAGGGACAAATCCCATCTCGATACATACAACCCAACAGGTACTTTCCGATCACCTGAGAGACACCTTTATGATCACCCTCTCATAGGATGACGTTTGATGACCTCAAAGCTTTCTTCCGATACCAGGGAGTTGTATTATCTCATGGTCTAAGGAATACAATATTTGACATAAGAAAAGCTTCGCAAAGATGAACACGATGACATGATCTAATTGCTCCGCTTAGTTTGGGTCTGTCCATCATATCATTCTCCCAATGATATGATCTCATTATTAATCGACAACTCATGTCTATGGTTAGGAAATCTTAACCCTCATTAATCAATGAGCTAGTCCATAGAGGCATACTAGGGACACAGTGTTGTTCAAAAACCACGCAAGTATTAAAGTTTCCGCTTAATACAATTCTAGCATGGAATATAAACTTTATCATGAACAAGAATTATAATAATAACATCTTTATTATTGCCTCTAGGGCATAATTCCAACAGTCTCCCACTTGCACTAGAGTCAATAATCTAGTTTACATTTGGCAACAATCTCACACCCATGGCACTAAGATGCTGATCATGTTTTACACGTAGAAGAGGTTTAGTCAATGGATCTACGACATTCAGATCTGTATGTACTTTGCTAATCTTCAGATCTCCATCTGCTATATAATCTCGGATTATATGAAACTTGCGGTTGATATGCTTGGTCTTTGGATGATATCTTGGTTCCTTAGCGAGTGCTATGACGCCAGTGTTGTCACACAATATCTCCAGTGGGTCCAATGCACTTGGAACCACGGCAAGCTCAGTGATGAAGTTCCTGATCCAAACTCCTTCACTTGACGCTTCTGCAGCAGCCATGTATTCCGCTTCTATTGTAGATCCCATGATCACGCTTTGCTTGCAGCTTCTCCAGCTCACAGCTCCTCCATTCAAAATATAAACGTATCCTGTCTGAGACTTAGAATCATCCTTGTCGGTGTCAAAACTAGCGTCGATGTAACCCTTTATGACGAGTTGTTCATCACCTCCATAGACTAAGAACATTTCTTTAGTCCTATTTAGGTACTTTAGGATGTTCTTCACGGCTGTCCAGTGTTCCACTCCTGGATCACTTTGGTATCTGCTCGTCAAACTAAGAGCATTGGACACATCCGGTCTAGTACACAACATGGCATACATGATAGAACCTATGGCCGAGGCATAAGGCACTTTGCTCATAGCTTCTTTATCATTTACCGTAGCTGGACACTAAGCCTTGCTCAATATCTTACCTGACAACATAGGCACTGAACCTTTCTTTGCCTTATCCATTCTGAACCTTTTCACAAATTTGTCTAGGTATGTACTCTGGCTTAAAGCTATCAGGCGTCTTTGTCTATCTCTATAGATTTTGATGCCCAATATATAAGCAGCTTCACCTAAGTCTTTCATTGAAAAACACTTGTTCAAATAACTCTTCACATCGTTAAGCATGTTGATGTCATTTCCAATAATCAATATGTCATCCACATATAGTACCAGAAACGTCACCGAGCTCCCACTCACTTTCTTGTAGATGCAAGCTTCGTAGCAATTTGGAACAAATCCAAAGCTCTTGATCACTTGATCAAAACGAAGGTTCCAACTCCGAGATGCTTGCTTCATCCATAAATGGAACGTCAAGTTTGCATACTTTATCAAGCATCCTTAGGATCGACAAAAACCTTCGGTTGCATCATATACAACTCTTCATCAATGTTGCCATTGAGGAAAGCAGTCTTGACATCCATCTGCCATATTTCATAATCATGAAACGCAGCAATTGCTAATAAAATCCGAATGGACTTAAATATCGCTACGGGAGAGAAAGTCTCATCGTAGTCAACACCTTGAACTTGTCGAAAACCTTTCGCGACAAGTCGTGCTTTATAGACGGTAACATTACCATCCGCGTCCGTTTTCTTCTTGAAGATCCATTTGCACTCAACGGCCTTTCGGTCGCTAGGAGGGTCCACCAAAGTCCATACTTGGTTTTCGCTCATGGATCCCAATGGATTTCATGGCTTCTAGCCATTTCTCGAGTCCGGGCTCATCATCGCTTCCTCATAGTTCGAGGTTCACCGTATTCTACTAACAAGACAGTCAAGACAGGTTGCCGTACCACTCGGGAGGGGCACGACCTTGTCGACTGCGACGCTCAAGAGCGAGATCGTCCAAGCTTCATGATCCTTGTCATTAGCTTCCTCTATTGTTGGTGCAAAGGCACTAGAACACTTTCGTGTGCGCTACTCTCCAATTCAAGAGAAGGTTCAATAACTTCGTCTAGCTCTACTTTCCTCCCACTCACTTCTTTCGAGAGAAACTCCTTCTCAAGAAAGGAACCGTTCTTTGCACAAACACTTTGCCTTCGGTTACGTGATAGAAGGTATACCCAATAGTTTCCTTAGGGTATCCTATGAAGACGCATTTCTCCGCTTTGGGTTCGAGCTTGTCGGCATCAACTTCTTGACGTAAGCTTCAGATCCCCAAACTTTAAGAAACGGCAACTTAGGTTTAGCACCAAACCACAGTTCATACGGTGCGTCTCAACGGATTTAGATGGAGCCCTATTTAAAGTGAATGCAGCGTTTCTAATGCATAACCCCAAAATGATAACGGCAAATCAAGAAGAGACATCATTGATCGGACCATATCTAATAGGGTTCGATTCCGGCTCGAACACACCATTGTGCTGTGGTGTTCCGGATGGCGTGAGTTGTGAAACGATTCCACTTGCTTTAAGATGCGTGAGAAAATCATAACTCAAATATTCACCTCCACGATCGGATCGTAGAAATTTAATCTTTACTACGATGGTTCTCCACTTCATTCTGAAATTCCTTGAACTTTTCAAATGTTTCAGATTTATGTTTCATTAAATAGATATACCCATATCTACTTAAGTCATCGGTAAAAGTGAGGAAATAGCAATATCCACCGCGCGTCGAAACACTCATCGGTCCGCATACATCGGTATGTATGATTTCCAACAAGTCCGTTGCTCGCTCCATCATACCGGAGAACGGGGTTTTGATCATCTTGCCCATGAGGCATGGTTCGCATGTGTCAAATGATTCAAAATCAAGAGACTCCAAAAGTCCATCAGAATGGAGTTTCTTCATGCGCTTTACACCAATATGACCTAGACGACAGTGCCACAAATAAGTAGTATTATCACTATCTACTTTGCATCTCTTAGCCTCAATGTTATGGATGTGTGTTTCATCCCTTTCGAGATTTAGAAGAAATAAACCATTCACAAGAGGTGCATGACCATAAAAGATGTTACTCATATAAATAGAACAACCATTATTCTCCGATTTAAATGAATAACCGTCTTGCAATAAACACGATCCGAAATAATGTTCATGCTCAACGCAGTACATAATAACACTTATTAAGGTTTAAAACTAATCCTCAAGGTAAAACTAAGGAGAGCGTGCGACGGCCATCACATCAACTCTTGATCCGCTGCCAACGCGCATCGTCACCTCATCCTCGCAAGCCGTCCTCATTCCGTAGCTCGCTTCGAGTTACAAATATTAGCAACGAACCGTATCAAATACCTGCACTACAACGAGGGCTAGTAAGGAAAACATCAATAACATGTATATCAAATATACCTTTGATGGTGCCATCCTTCTTGTCCGCCAAGTACTTGGACGATTCGCCCAAAGGACCCTTGTCCTTGCAATAGAAGCACCGTGTCCCGCTTGGGGACCAGACTTGAGCTTCTTCTCGCCAGGGCAACGCGCTTGCCGCCGCCTTTCTTGAAGGGCTTCCTTGCTCCCTTACCTTTCTTAAAGGTGGGGGGATTGTTGACCATCAACACATGATTATTCTTTTTGATGTTCACCTCCGCCACTTTCATCTTAGCAAAGAGCTTAGTGATCATATCAGTGGAACCAATATGATTGTGATCAACTACAAAACTTTTGTAGCTAGGAGTGCCAATCTTGAGCTCCTCTGGAATCTTGCAGTCCAGTTGCTCAAGGCGTTGAGTGTAGCCCGACATCTTAATGGCGTGCTCACTAACGGACCTCTCTTCCTCCATCTTGTAGTTAAAGAATTTCTTAGAGATCTCATATCTCTCAGAACGGGCTTGAGTCTGAAACATGTTTTTCAGCTCCTCGAGAATCTCAAAGGGCCCGGCGAACTCCTCAAAACGATTTTGAAGATCCGATTCCATAGCATACAACATGGCGATCTTAATCAAATCATAATCATCCTTGCGATCGATAAACAGCTTTTCATCACCGCATCTATAGTGGGCGCCACCTAGCGCTTTCTCAAGGACATAGTCCTTTGTCCGCCGAGAATGATTCTCGAACGCGGAACCATTTGGTGAAGTTAGACCCATTGTTTCTAAGCTTTTCTATCTCGCAAATACGCTTGAAGTTGAAGTTGGACTCGGCCATGTGATCTATGATTTGCAAGTACAATTTAGACTATGTTCATGATAAATAGTTCAACTTAATAAAATTACTAGATGAACTCCCACTAAATTCAACATCCCTCAAGTTGTTTAGTGAACACGATCCAAATTCACCACACCTAATCCGATCATCACGAGAAGAGATGTGGTTTCAATGGTGGACAACGAAGTGTCGATCATATCATTCATATGACTCATGCTTAACCTTTCGGTTCTTGTGTTCCGAGGCCATGTCTGTACATGCTAGGCTCATCAAGTTAGACCCAAGTATTTCCGCGTGTGCAAAAACTGGCTTGCACCCGTTGTATGTGAGCGTAGAGTCTATAGCACCCGATCATCACGTGATGCTTGGACACGACGAACTTTCGCAACGGTGCATACTTGGGGAGAACACAGTTTTTATCTTGATCTTTAAGTGAGGAATCATCTTATAATGCTACCGTCGCGATCTAAGCATAATAAGATACATAAAGGGATAAACATCACATGCATATAACTTTATGTGACATGGTATAGCCAATCCTCAAGAATGATCTCCATCTTGTGCTCCGACATGATCTCCATCACTCCACCATGATTTCCTCCACCACGAATAGCAACTACAACTATTGCTAACTACTTAGCGATAAAGTAAAGCTATTACATGGCGTATAAGAAGTTGACTCGCAGGTCATACACAATTATAAATACAACCATATGGCTCACGCGGTTGTGTACTCATCGACATGCAAGTCGTGAAACATTACAAAACATGATCATCGCATACAATATACACATCACATCTTGGGCCATACCATATCACAGAAAACACTCCCTGCAAAAACAAGTTAGACGCCTCTACTTTGTTGTTGCATGTTTTACGTGGCTTATGGGAGTAGATGCTAAGAACGATTCTTACCTACGGAAAGCCACAACGGTGATATTATGGTTGCCAAACTCCGGTGTTAATCCCATGACAACTATAGTAAGAGAAACTGACATCCACCAGCCGCATGTGTGGAACAAGCCACACGTCAAGTCCGGAGCCGGTCTCGCGAACGACGTCGCGTAAGGTTGGCCTGGACCGCTTCAATCTCACTATCCCGCATCATAAGAAGAACACAAGCAAGAGGCTTGCAACAGAAAACATCAACGCCCGCAACAACCATGTTGCGTTCTACTCGTGAAACACATCTACGCATAGATCTAGCTCTGATACCACTGAAGGGTTTCGCGGCATAGTAAATCAAAATTTTCTACGGAGCGAACAGAGGGAAAGCCAAGATCTAATCTAGGAGATGCAAACAACGAGAGAGATTGGATTAGATCTTCATACCCTTGAAGATTCGCACAATGAACGCTCGTCAAACGTGGGTGATGTAGTCGTACTCGCTTCTCCTCCTCGCGATCCGATCCGATCTAGCACCACAAGTGGCGCCGCCTCCGTGAGATGCACACGCAAAGACTGACATCTCCTCCTTCCTCAGACCCGCGAGTATGGTGGAGAGATAGATTGGATCTACAACACGACGGCGTGGTGTATATGGTGGAGAATTTCTGCTGCAGGGCTTCGCCTACAAACAGTCGGGAGGGAGAGAGGAAGGTATCAAGGCTGCTAGGGCTTGGAAGAAGGTGTGTAGGGGGGAGGGGGCGCACCACCCCTCTATATATAGAGGGGGGCGGCCAGCCCTTGCCCCTCCTCCAAGCCTATATCTAGTTTAAACAATTTAAACTCTCCCTTATCTATAAATCCTATATCTAGTTTAAACGATTTAAACTCTCCCTTATCTAGAAATCCTATCTCTAGTTTAAACGATTTAAACTCTCCCTTATCTAGAAATCCTATCTCTAGTTTAAACGAGTTTAAACTTATCTAGGATCGGCTGGGCCCTATGGGGCCTTGTGCCCCTGGCCCAATGCGCCAGACACTCCCTCATAGGCCCATGCCCTCCCGGAAGGTGGGGCCACGTTGGTCCCTTCCGAAGGTTCTAGAAGCTTCCAGACAATACCGATTAACCTTAACAATTCAACTCCAAAACATGACCGCCTTTATATGAATCTTATTCTCCGGACCATTCCGAACCTCTCGTGATATCCTGATCCCATCCGAGACTCAACAAAAATTCATAAACCAATTATCCAATCTATCCTAGCCGAGATACGTTATGTGTGACCGCGGGTTCGAGAATATGCGTACATGATCTTATATCAATAATCAAGTGGGTCTGGGCACCCATATTGACTCACACATTCATCGATGATCATATCGGATGAACCACGATGCCAGGATTCAATCAATCCCATATATATATTCCATTCGTCTCGCGATATTTTACTTGCCCGAGATTCGATCGCTTGCACTGGCCATACCTAGTTCAATCTCGTTCACAGCAAGTACTTTACTCGTTCCGTAATCCGATATCACTTTGTGATTAACTCCTTAACCACATGCTTGCAAGCGTGTTGATATCGACACCGAGTGGGCCCAAGTATATCTCTCGACTTGAGGGACAAATCCCATCTCGATACATACAACCCAACAGATACTTTCCGATCACCGAGAGACACCTTTATGATCACCCTCTCATAGGATGACGTTTGATGACCTCAAAGCTTTCTTCCGTACCAGTGGAGTTGCATTATCTCATGGTCTAAGGAATACAATATTTGACATAGGAAAAGCTCAAAGATGAACACGATGACATGATCTAATTGCTCTGCTTTGTTTGGGTCTATCCACCATATCATTCTCCCAATGATATGATCTCATTATCAATTGACAACTCATGTCTATGGTTAGGAAACCTTAACCATCATTGATCAATGAGCTAGTCCATAGAGGCGTACTAGGGACACGGTGTTGTTTACAAACCACACAAGTATTAAAGTTTTCGCTTAATACAATTCTAGCATGGAATATAAACTTTATCATGAACAAGAATTATAATAATAACATCTTTATTATTGCCTCTAGGGCATAATTCCAACATAATATACATTTGGGCATAATCGAATTTAGCCTCCTCAGGAACATGCACCATAGCAAAGTATTTCTTGGTTGTTCTAAGCCACTCTTCAGGATTAGTTCCATCAAACTTGGGTAAGTCCATTTTTGGGGCCTTAGCAATGGACTTATAGAATTGAGCATCCTTGTCTATCTTTTGTAGCCTGTTACCCCGGTTATGATAACCTCTATCCTGAGAATCATCAGTTCTGGGAATGGGTTGTGGGTTGTTGTGGTATTGTGGCTGATAGGCATTTAGTTGGGGCATTTAAGGATTTGGCAGGGGTTGGATTAGGTTTGGTTGATAGAATTGTTGCCAATCTGGGGGGTGGTGTGGGTAATACTGTGGATTGGGTGGATTGTAGGGGTCTGGGTAAGGTGGTATGTGGTAGGATGGGTTATTATGGTGTTGTGGGTATTGGTTCCATTGAGGATATTGTCCTTGGTATGGTTGGAAGGTGGGTTGTGGGAAGAATTGTGGTTGGTAGTATGGGTTGTACTGAGGCTGCTTGAGTTGTGTTGGCTGCTGGTATGGCACGTTTTCTTGGTAGTGTGTTCCCTCATATGCTTGTTCGACATCAGTGTATTCCTGCTGATACATTTTATTGCCCGAGGGATCTTGGAACTTGTATTCATACCTGAGGGTTTCATGAGTTGATTGTCGACGCCAATATGGTAAACCATCATGTGCCCGGTATGAATCATCCTTCTCTACTACTGCAGCTTGACTAGTCTGTCCTTTTTCCTTCTCAGGAGTGAAGGTTTTCGTGCGCTCAGCAACCATAAGCTGTTCCAAGTGAGCAAGACTGTCGGTGACGGTCGTAAGCTGTTGCTGCATGTTGTCAACTTTGGTGCCGATCTCGTCAGTCCTTGTGTTGACGTGTTCAATATCGAGTTCTAGAGCTGCTACCTCGGCAGCGTGCTCCTCGCTCTGCTTGGATTTCGGCATTAGAAAGCTAGAAGGAGCGAAGCCGAGCTTAGAATTCTACCGCCACCAACTTCTGCCTTAGTGGCACACAGATCGACCGATTACTGTAACTTGTGCTTCCTTATTAAGCACTTGTACATAATGTTACAGTCTCATGACATTCATAATGGACAACTTTTGCACTAGGCGCAGGATGCTCTTACTCATGTATCCATCCGTGAGCAGAGTGATGGATGTCAAGGACTCTCCTGGATGGATTCACCTTTCTTTCATATATGTTATAATGTGCTTATGATGGTCTGATACTCATGGACGAGTTGGTGCAGTTGTTACATGCGACTGAAACCATTCATCTTAGTTCAAACATGTTTGCGAAGGTGGATATAACCTACAGAAATGTACAAACTTGCGAAATCTGGACCTTTGATTTTATTATTCTGCGTTATATTCCGTCCTTCGGTGAGGTATAAAACTTCCTTTCTAATTCAG
This sequence comes from Avena longiglumis, assembly GCA_030063025.1. NCBI lineage: Eukaryota > Viridiplantae > Streptophyta > Magnoliopsida > Poales > Poaceae > Avena > Avena longiglumis. The sequence continues at coordinate 516,982,449 of CP125974.1, read as the reverse complement.
TTTAAGTTTAAACTTACAGCACGGGCAGACTTCTTGGCATTACTTTCGGTGTACCATAAACCTCTTCTCTCAGGAAGGAGACATGGCCAAGTTTGAAAGAGTTCCAGATGAGAAGCAATTAAAATAAAATGACAGTGATGTCTCTTGTTCACCGGCAGGCAGTATCCCTTTCTTTGGTTGGTGAAAGCTTGCGAGAAGAGGTTGGTGAACAAGAGACATGCTTTCACCAACCAAAGCATGTTCAGGCAGCTAGCTGAGGCGGCGCGCGCTGGCGTTCACCGGCAAAGTACAGAGCAGCAGCACTAACTCGAGGAGTTAACGATCTCTGCCACCTCTGGCGCCGCGGGCACATTGGCACCTCGGCCCCATTTTATAGCATGCATGTGCACCTGGCTCATTGGCTGACATTGGCATTGCCATCGGCCCAGCATGGCGTCGCACACGCACGAACCTGGTCAGGACTTGGACTTGGACAGCGAGTTCTGTGCTGTGAGAGCGCCAGCTCCGGACCAGAACAACACCGCCGGGCGCCAGGATCAAACCGCGGCTGCAGCCTCCGATCGAGGGCATGATGAGCGGCAAGATGGTGCTCGGCGAGATCCAGCCGCGCGCGCGCGCGCGGCACCTCGATCGGAGCACGGCGAGCAGCAGGTGCATGCAGCCGGCATGAACGCGCACGCCAGCGCTAGTAGCCAGGTTGCCCGCGCGCGCGCGGCTACCGAGACGTACGAGACGACGACAATCCCTGCCCCTCGCCGGAGGCACGGAACAGAAAGGCGCAGTACCGTACCGTACCTGGACTGGACTCGATCGAGTCCAACAACAACGTACGACCTGGGTGCCGTCGGTCGGAGGCATGCATGCATGGTGCGTGGTGTGAGTGCTTCGTGACGCCGGCCGGCCGGCGAACAGGAGGCGCACCGTCCCTGGTCCTGGAAGCGAGAGGAGCGGCCTCCGGTCCGCGGGCGGCAGGCACAGGCAGCAGCAGCATCGTTCGTCGGCAGGATCGTATCAGGGGTCAGAGATGGTGCTGGCGCCGCCGTGTCGGTCGGACACCTTAATTGGCGTTGGCGCCGGAGCACCATGATGCTTGCCCTGGCCGGCCGCGTGCCGGCCGGCCGGCCATGGGAAGAACGGATCATGCATGTGTCACAGTTAACTCAGCGCCGCTGCTAGCTGAAGCAATGTCAGTATGAGTAGTAGTCTTGTTTCACAAGGGATCTCGCGCTCGCTCCTCCCTCTCTCCAGCATCAAGGTACTGCATACATACTGCACTGCTCAGCTAGGGCCGCCCTACCCTATATGGATAATTCTCTTGGCCGTGAGTGGGATCGATGTACGTACGCACGCGGTGGTCGCCGCCGGTACGCAGCCACCCCACCTGCGCGCCGGCCATGGATTCGTTGAGAGCGTTCATGTCCTTGTACTAGCTAGTACCCGCACATCCTCTGCTCCGGCCGCGCGCACCTCTCTCAAGATCGAGCCTGAACCCTATCGACCTGGTACTGGTAGGGGTACGTCCACGCCCGCGGTGGGTGTCTGTACAAGTAAACCAGTCAGGTGATGCATGGCACGGACTCTGCCGCCGGACACGCACAAGCATGTTCAGCTGGCGTTCACCGCGGGCAAAGTACGCCAGCACTAACTCTAGTAACGACGCGTCGTCTCTGCCACCAGGTGGCGCCGCGCACGTACATTGGGGCCTCGCCATGGGCACCTGGCTGACATTGGCATTGCCATCGGTGGTGGTGTCGATCCGATCCAGCATGGTGGCGTCGCACACGCACGCACGCACGCACGCGAGTTCTGTGCTCCGGACCAGAACAACACCGACGGGCGCCAGCGGCGACCAGGATGCCCGCGGCTGCAGCCTCCGATCGAGGGCGTGATGAGCGGCAACATGGTGCTCTGCGAGAGCCAGCCACGGCACCTTGGAGCACGTCGAACAGGTGTAGCACATGAACGCGCACGCCAGCGCCGGCAGAGCGGACGGCAGATGAGGGGCTTGACAATGGCGAGCCCCACCTGCTCGGCTCGGCTCGGCTAGTAGTTTGCTCGCGCGCGGATACCGAGACGAGACAGATCGAGTACCTGGACGCGTTCAGCGACAAGGACGGCCCGCCTCCTCACGCCGCCCGCGATATGATGATGATGATGATGATGATGATGATGATGATGATGATGATGATGATGATGATGATGATGATGTATGTACCCTGCTGTGGCCGTGTCGCCGCACGCGGTGGTCGCCGGTGCGCACCGGCCGCCATGGATTCTGGTTGGTCGCGCGCGTTCATGTCGTCCTTGTACTAGCTAGCACCCCCTGCTCTGCTCATGAGATGGACGGTGTTGCCACGAAACTCATGGATCACTTGGAGTGCGGCATGCGCGATGATGATGCTGTCCAAGAGACCTTGGCGCGGTCGGTGGTGGAGCGACATTGGTGCCGCCCTGGCGAGGGGCTTCTTCAGAGCGGCCGATGTGACCACGAGGCAGGCTTCTTCTTGTCTCGATGAACTCAACATGCTTGACCGGCCGCGTGTTGAACTGAACATGCAGAGGGCGTACGGCCATTGGAATAACGGCGATGTGTAGATCTCGATCAGGCTGCATATTTATCTATCTATCGATCGGTCGCATTGAAAGGAACGGATCATGCATGTGTCGGTTTGGCAACCCATCAGTTCAGATCAGCTCGCCGCGCAGTACTAGTAGCTCCGCCCATGAGCGACACTGATGGAGGAGGAGCTAGGTTTTTTTAATTAGATTAGAGAGATCGATCGAGAGGGAACTGATCGAGGAGGACGGTGAGCTCAACAACTCTAAAACAGTGGATGGTGGTGCTCGATCCTCCATGATGGTCGAATTCAGACTGAGATCTCCAAAACGGCCGAAAACATCATGTACCAACATGGTCTATACAGTAATAATAAGAGAATAGTATAATACTAACAGAAGGATAACAACAGTCTGCAGGCACAAAAAAGAATTGCTCCATTTTTCACTTGTCAAGGGGGCCATCTCTGTTATCTTCTGAACTAGGCTTCGCTCCTTCGTCCACATACAAGCTAGGTCAGATCCGCTCAGCTCCTTTGCTTTTGACAGCGAATTGTTATCACTAAACACCATGAATGCTATCCTGCACAACACAACCAAGAGTCACTCACAATAATACTCACAACCACCAAAAGCACGTCCTCCATACAACAGGGACAACTCAAGTCAAAAAATCCATCAAACATAATTTTTTTTAGAACCATCATAGATATACACTCGAATCATACCTCATTATGCGTGGATTTTTTCACTAATACCAACTGGTCACTACCAGAGCTATCTTCAGAACTGTCATCGTCACCACTGCTTTCTTTATCAGCAACCTTAGAGGCTAGGTTGGCAGCACCAGAAGAACAATCCTGCAGACAGAATAAGAAATGTAATATATAAACCAAAATCTTCACAAGAAAAAAGGCAAACACCAAAAAATAAGAACCTTAAGCTATAGCCATCGAATCGGAGTCGCGACCACCGTTGGGATAGTAAAGCAAACACCAGCGGTGTCCGCCGGCGGTGATTAACTTGTCCAAGGAGAAGTAGCAATCGTTACCAAGACCTTTGGTGATGGAGAAGCATACCACTCTATAACACCCTCGGATCGACCCTATGCAAGTTTTAGCGTTCCCGCCAAACACGCATATGAACGATTCAAAGGTGCCCACCAGGCACTTTCATGCGGGTAGAAAATAAAGCAATATCATTACACATTAATCCATGATAGAACCCACAAAAACAGATATATACAACAACGACTCCATGAGTCCAGAATACAGATATATAGTACAAAGATCTAAATAACCTTGAAAACGATACAACATCCGACTACGAACAAGATGCAAATGGGGCTAAGAGCCCTAAAGAAGAACCAATGGCGTCCATAACCCTGCCCAGGCCAAGCCGGAAGGTTAACCCTGCTAACGACGTCGATCTCAAACACCTAACAAAAGGGTGTGCAAGGGCAAAGAAAAAAAAGCGGTCAAGATCTTGAGGCCAAGACAGCGAGTCTTAGAATTCGGCGATCCTCGCCTACATAGGTATGGTGGACTGAAGCGGCAACGCAGCATGCACTAAACAACCTATACAGACTCGATACAACTGTCAGCTATTAGAGAGGGATAAGAAGGACCTGTTCGGAACCAAGTGTCGTGGTGGTGTCACGACATATGCCATGGGTAGGCTAAAGTTGGGGTCGATGGACACTGGAGGAATCCGGGGAGGGATGATGAAATGAAGACCGCATACGAAGAACAGGGAAGAACCTCAGAGATCATCGATGTATGATGAACTCCTTCTCTTATTGCTTCTGTATATTGGTTACAAGTGCTCCTTGAGCTGTTTCCCTAGTTGATACTTGGAGATTGAGGAGGAAGAAGAAGAAGTGTTCATACGTGAACTGAGAGGGGCCGGGCCCTCTGGGGCCTCCCTCGGAACGATCCCCCTGGTGTTCCTTATAAAGGGGAGCCCATGGGACAAGGTATGTCTCACAAGTACTGCCTATGAGATGGATAATGGGTCCTTGCCAGTTCATCTTGTCCTTTGGCTTGTCCTTTAGTGAGTCATCAGTCTTATACCTTCGGCATATTCCCTAGCATCTTCTGAGATGCCCAGCATATTCCTTAGCATCTTTTTTTTGAGAGTATTAACAGTAGGAAAGGTTCATACTGCCTCATTTTCATTAATAAAAGATCAGAGTCTGTAAGGTTACATATTTACATAAGGACAAAGGGGAGAAAAGATCTCCCAAAAGACAGGTTAGAAAAGCCTATGATCTCACAAGATTTACAAACTTCATGTACCAATCCCAAGCGAAAGGTGCCCACCAGGCACTTTCATGCGGGTAGAAAATAAAGTAATATCATTACACATTAATCCACGATAGAACCCATAAAAACAGATATATACAACAACGAATCCATGAGTCCAGAATACAGATATACAGTACAAAGATCTAAATAACCTTGAAAACGATACAACATCCGACTACGGACAAGATGCTAAGAGCCCTAAAGAAGAACCAATGGCGTCCATAACCCTGCCCAGGCCAAGCCGGAAGGTTAACCCTGCTAACAACGTCGATCTCAAACCTGCTTAACAAAAGGGGTGCCGGCAAAGGGCAAAGAAAAAAAGAGAACGGTCAGTACTGAGGCCAGTACACTGCGAGTCTTAGAATTCGGCGACCCTCGCCTACATAGATATGGTAGACTGAAGCGGCAACGCAACATGCACTAAAAAACCTATAGAGACTCGATACAACTGTCGGCTATCAGTGAGGGATAAGAAGGACCTATTCGGAACCAAGCTGATACTACCACCAGACAAACCTATCCTGGTATTTCCTCCTCGAGACAAAACGAGGAAGTCCTATCGAGAAAACTCACACGGTTGACAGTTTTATTCATTCTTTCTGTGGTGATTATCCAACTTACTAGTCATATCAGATATAAGTCAAATTATAACAGTAAACTTTAGTTATAGTTGTCTATGATCGAGAACTGTACTCCAAGTCGTCCATAACCGCAGACACGGCTTTCAGAAAGATTTACCCTGCAGGGGTGCACAAATATCAACACACGCACGATCAACCTCGGAAAAACCAAATGAAAACCAAACGAGGCATCACGACAAAGCATTCACAAGATTCATATTTGATTTCAGGAGGCCACCCCGCTAAGCTACCCGCTACGAAGTTGGCCGGCTCCGTGATGGATCGAGGGATTTGCGACAATGGCTGTAAAGTACTGGGAACCCGAAAGTGTGACTGGTCTGGTCGATACCGCGTAAACATTCCACGTTTGTTTCCAAACAAGACAGTAGTAAACGCTCCTCGAGCAACAACAGTAAATAAAACAGTAAAGCATGGCATAAGTACAAGATAGTAATAACGCCTCAAACTACTTGTGGCCCTAAGAAATTAAGTATGATTCAAGCTAGGATTAAAGGGATGCATGGTCCCACATGCGGATAATGCGATAGTCAAGTAACAAGAATCAAGTACTCTTGGTCCTACGGTACATAAGTGGGCGGATAAAAACCAGATCTCAACTATTGCCCACCGGTGCCTCTTTTTTTAGTTATTCCATTACTACTCAATTCAGTTGTTTAGGTACCTCATTATTTCCAGACACTCACAAACCCTACACATGCAATTCGATGACTCGCATGGCTCAAACAACTGTTGGAGATATACCCAAGAGGCAATAATAAAGTGGTTATTATCATATCTTCACACTTATGATAAATGTTTACATACCATGCTATAATTGTATTAACCGGAAACATTAATACTTGTGTGATTTGTAAACTAAAATAAGAGTCCCTAGTAAAGCCTCTTGCTAAACTAGCTTGTTGGTTAATATATGATCATGGTTTCCTGATGATGAACATAGAGATGTTATTAACAACAAGATCATATCATTAGGAGAATGATGTGATGGACATACTCCTATAGATAAGCGTAGCATAAATATCAAGTCATTTCAATAGTTCAATTGCTATATGCTTTCTGATACATAGTAACCTAATTCCTTCGACCATGAGATCATGCATATCACCTTTACCGGATGGATGCTTTGATGACATCAAACACCACACCGTAACTGGGTGGCTATAAAGGTGGCATTAAGTGTTCGGAAAGTATTGGTTGAAACACATGGATCAAGAGTGGGATTTGTCCATCCATATGACGGATAGATATACTCTGGGCCCTCTCGGTGAAATGTCATCCAATTAGCTTGCAAGCATGTGGTGGCTCACAAGGGATCACATATCACGGGCGAGAAAAGAGTACTTATCGGTAACGAGGTTGAACTAGGTATGCAGAGATACAAGCGATTATAACCTCGGATGAGTAAACTATCGTGAGACAAAGGGAAATTGGTATCGTATGTAAGTGGTTCGTAGAAATATGTGGGAGCCATATGAATTTCCAGATTCCTCTATTGGTTATTGTTCGGAGAAGTGTCTCGATCATGTCCGCATAATTCACGAACCGTAGGGAGACACACTTAAGGATTCGACGTTGTTTTGAGTAGTTATGGTATTATGAGAAAGAGACCGAATGTTGTTCGGAGTCTCGGATGGGATCCGGGATATCACGAGGTGATCCGGAATGGTCCGGAGAATAAGATTCATATAAGGAAAGTCCTGTTTGAGTTCGGGAATGAATCGGTGTTTTCATCGGGAATGTTCTAGAAGGTTCGGATTGTCCAAGCACTCGGGGAGGGTACATGAGTGTGTCATTGAATGATTGCATCATGTACTAAGTGTTCTTGCTGTTCCAAAAACATGAAAGTCAAATTGCCAGTTTGAAAGTCAAACGGCTAAAACAGGAAACTGTGGAAAACAGGAAACTGTGGGAAACAGGAAACTGTGGGAAACAAGCAAGAGGAGTTGGAACCAACTTGGAGGAGAAGACCCACTCCTCCAGGCCGGCGCCCAAGCCCTAGGCCGAGTTGGGGAGGGACTCCCTCCCTCCCTGGCGCGCCTAGCCCCTCCACCTATAAAAGGAGGGGCAGGGCTCCTCCTTGAGACACACAAGTTTCTACCTCTAATCTCCGGTTTAGAGCCGTTTGGTTTAGAGCTTCTAATTGCTTTAGCCTGCGGTCTAGAGCCTTCTAATTGGTGTGTCTAATCTCTAGACCACTAATAGCCCTCTCTCATAATCCACCATACTCGCTCCGGCTTAAGGCGAAGCCCTGCGGGATCTCCTCTACTTAGGTACCACGTTGTCTTGCGGAATCGCGAGGAGTGCTACAACCTCCATTTTCTTGGAACAAGGAGAGGAAGGTCTTCGTCGAGTACCGAACGTGTGACCGATTGGAAGCGCTGCCGGACGCAGCGCCGGAAGGATCGTCTCTGCGATCTTGAGATCGGAAGAGTACGACTACATCGCCACGAGAATCTGCTCGTTAACCGCTTTGGAATCTTCGAGGTAAGTTATTCCATCGACTCGTTGCTACAATCTAGTAGATAGATCTTGGCTTGTTTGTTTGTATGCGATAGAAAATTTTTGTTTTCCATGCTACGAACCCCTACAAGGGTATCGAGCCGTGTCTATATGTAGATCTGTTGCACGAGTAGAACACAATGGTCATTGTGGGCGTTGATGCTTTTATTGTCGATTACTTCTTGTGTACTTTGCATCTTGCGGTATGTTGGGATGAAGCGGCCCGGGCTAACCTTACATGACATCGTTCATGAGACTTGCTCCACGCTTGACATGCAACTTGTATTGCATAAGTGGCTTTGTGAGTGCCTGTTTCTCCTAGCATAGTTAAGATCCAATTTACAACGGGTAATCAACAATGCTAGTATCAATGTTGTGGTTCTTGTTCGTAAGTTAGAACGACACTTATTGAAAGCCCCAAACCACGTAAAATATGCAAAGAAAGTAGAGGCGTCTAACTTTGTTTTGCAGGGGTGTGCAGTGATGTGATATGGCCATGATTGTGATTATATTTGATGTATGCAATGTCCTTTATTGTAAGTTGGAAACCGGCAGGAGCCATATGGTTGTCTTTAATTTATGTTAAGACCCGCGTGTCTATTCAAAGTAGTTGAAGCCGGTGGACGACAACCATGGTGAAGCGTCATTGACCTTGATGCAATGCCGGTGATGATGGAGATCATGTTCGTGCTTGAAGATGGAGATCGGAAGCACAAAGAAGAAAGGCCATATCATATCACATATTATGAATTGCATGTGATGTTAATCCTTTATGCATCTTGTATTGCTTAGTAGACGACGGTAGCATTATAAGATGATCCCTCATGCACATGAATTTCAAGTCATAAAGTGTTCACCCTTAGTTAGCACCGTTGCTAAAGCTTGTTGTTTTGAAGCACCACGTGATGATCGGGTGTGTTAGATTCTACAAGTGTATACAACGTGAGCAAGCCAGATTTGCTCATGCGGAAACTAAGGTTTGATATTGACGAGCCTAGCATGTACACACATGGCCTCAGGAACACGGATTACCGAAAGGTAGAGCATGAGTCATATAGTAGATATGATGAACATGACGATTGTTCGCCATTGAAGCTATATCAACTCTCGTGATGATCGGTTTTGATGTGGTGGATTTGGTTCGTGTGATCACTAAAACAATGTGAGGGATATTGTTTTGAGTGGGAGTTCACCTAGATTAATTTAATTATTAATTAGAACTCAATTTATCATAAACTAAATCAAAGTGAATTTGCATAGTTGTTGTAGTCATTGGCATCCGTTTTCCATCTTGCGCTTAGTTATAATTGAGATAATAGAACTATAGAATTCTGGTTAGTTACTTTACGAACTGGTATCGTATTGTTTTGAAGTGTTAATCTAAAGTTTAAAAGTCCTATTGCAAACTTTCAGTAAGTTCCGGTTACTCCATGAAGTTTAATAATTAGTATTAAATCAAGAGTAACAATTCCAAGTGTTAGTATCATGTTTGTTTCCATGATTCTTGATATTCAAAGGATTGTCTTAATATCAAGGTTATCTAAGGATCTGAAAGAGTTGTTTCAGAAACCATGATATGTGGAAGATATTGTGATATCTGAAACGAAGTTTTGGTTACAACATGATAGAGTATAATATGGCAAAGTTCATGTTCTCATATTTTGATGAGGATTTGCAAAAGGTTGGAGACACTTGTTGTCCTAATCCTCCAAATGGTTTTGGATAGCAACATTATACTCATAATTCATCGTTATAAGCTAACAGTAGCTTGATCATGGACGATTCCATGATAAGGGTGAATATTTGATGTAGGTAAAATGTTTACTACACCAAGAGATTACTAAAGAAAGGAATTTGAAAGAACACCAAATATTTGATGATGGTGATCTACTTCAAAGTGCAAGTCCAAAGACATTGGTATTTAATTATACACGCTTTGGACTATATGTCATATGTATGACTCCACTATTGATGTTGATAGATTCTTTCAAACAGAAAAGGAAATCTTGAAAGAATCTCATAAATATATGGCAGAAAGGAAAAGACTAGAATTGTTCAGCTTAAGTATATAGATGATATACATGTTATGGCTATATTCTTTGCTTATTAAACAATGTGGTTCTCAAGTATTTGATACTGAATTTGTTGGTGTGAATCGTCATACGAAACAACACAATTCTTGAACTACAATGGCCTAAGTAACTAGCAAAAGAATATGTGATGATGTTCATCGAGAACAAATAAAGGGTTATTGTGTTGCTCGTTAAAACATCAAAGCTTGCCTTCAAGATTTGTTTTATCAGGTATTATGAGAACAAAAGGGTTGTTCAAATAATTGCCGTAATCTATAAAAGATAGATGATTTGCAAATCTCGTTGGAGGTATCACATCCATAAAACTAGTGCTAAAGATGTCGAAAGACAAATTGATTGAAAGATCACTTAGGAAGTGACATCGCCGTTTAAATTATATTGGAAAGAAAACATGAAGAAAATCCATATGGATGGAATTTTGGAGTCTATTTGATTTTGATCAAATGACGCTTGTGAAACTTTCCTAGAGATAATTAAAACTTCGTTCATAGGACAAAAGGGAATGATAGACTAGCTTATTGGAACTTGTACATATTGTTGTATGAAGTCCATTATGTATAGTCAAGAGCGATGGATTTCAACTTCATGTGCTTTCTCCGAAAAATTTGAGTGAATATATGAATATTTACTTAATAAGGATGAAGTGTGAAACATTTGAAAAGTTCAAAGACTTTCAAGATGAAGTGCAAAATCATTGTAACAAGAATATAAATAGTTTATGATAAGATCATAAAGGAAGATATTTGAGTTACAAGTTTAGCATAATACCTAAGATTTAAAGGAATCGTTCCGTGGATTTGCATTTTCCCGAAACACCATAAGAGTATGGAGTGTTCGAGATATGTAATTAAACCTTGTTTGACATGGTAAGATCGAAGGTGTAATTCATAAAACTGCCATTATATTTTAAAGATTAAAAGCTTTAGAGATTACCGTTTTTCCACTGAAAAGAGCTTCATCATAATCTGTTGAAATGACACCATATAAGGTTATGGTTTGGGATAAAACCCAAGTTGTCCTTTCTTAAACATTGGTATGCTATGCATAAGAAAGATGTGTGCAACCAAAGTCGGATGAACCTGTCTTTGTATAAACTGTTAAGTATTCCTCCATGAACACCGGAGACAAAAGTGTTTGTTGCTTAGAACGTCAAGTTTCTTTGAGAAGGAATTTTTTCGTGAAAAGTTAAGTGGGAGGACAATAGAACTTTGATAAGGTTAAAAGAACCTTAGCTATATGTGCAGAGTTGCGTAGCGCCGAAAAGTGTTTCGGAGGCAGCGACAATTCTCATGGCTCACGTGCCTCAAAGGTTGTGGTCACGGAGATCTAAGTTCCTATTGAAACAAGTAGATCGGGTAAACAATCAAATACCAAGATTTGAGGGTTGAATCATTATTTCAGAATAATGAACCGACTACATGCAAAGAAGCGATGATGGGCCCTGACTCCGTCAAATGGCTTGAAGCCATAAAATCCGTGATAGTTCCATACACGAGAAATCAAGTTTTGAACTTGAAGGACCCTCGAGAAAGGTGTAAGACCTTACAGTTGTGTTTGGATCTATAAAGAAATAGACATGAATGTTTTACATCTATGAAATAGTCGACATGTTGGGAAAGAGTTCACAACAATGTTCAAAGGTTGACTATGACAAGATCTGATCTTTCATATCGATATTTAGTCTAGACGGATTAATGTAGCAACCACTACATATAATTTGTTATATGGTAGTTGAATAAACAAAACAAGTTCTTCTAATAGAATCGTTACCTAGGACATGTGCATAACATGGTCCATAGGGTTTTGTTAATTCAAAAGGATGCTAAAAGCATATGCAAACTTCAATGGTTAAAGTGAGCATCGCGGAGTTGGAATCTTCACTGTGATGAAACTGTTAAAGGAGTTTAAAAGTTTATCAGAGACAATGGAGATGCTTGCATTTGCAAGAAATTAAGTGGGAGCGCTAAGACATATTTCTAATACATTATGTGGAAGACATATTGTTGATTGGAAATAATGTATCTTTTATTAACACATATTAAGAATTTCATCCCGATGAAAGACTTAGGCAAAACCCAAATATTTGGCATTAATAGATGCTAATATGGTTGTGCCAGAAGTACATAGACGAGATATTGAATGAGTTCAATATAGAAACTACAAGAAAGGTTCTTGTCGCACAGAAAGGATTGAATGAGTTCAATATTAATGATATATTCAAGTGTATTGACATTTGGTAAAGTGAAACAAATAATCAAGTATAGATTGATACTTGATGTATGAAATCACAAAGAATATTTATATCAATCATACTGTGATATGTACAAATCCAGATATGTCCTATTGCTCTAAATATTGTGAGCATATACCAGAATGATTTGTAAGATGATCATTGGACAATAGTAAGGATATTCTTATGATCTTTTGGAAGAACTAAGAGTATATTATTTGTAGAAGAGACAAATAGATGGTTAGTTCATTGTAAAAGTACTACATTGATACTAGCTTTGTCACAAAGTACAAATTAAGTTTATCTCAATCAAAACTAAGGGTGGCACAATATAATGGAAAGTGAGTTCCATAATGGATTTGGATGATTTCCAAAGTTAAGACATTGTGACAGATACTACAACAAAAGGCTAAGTATATGACTGCTATTATAGCAGCAAAAGAGGGCATTTGTGTCAAGTAGTTTGTTATCAAACTAGGTGCAGTTCACAGAGGGATAATACTATGAAGATATATTGTGCGACAATATTATCAACATGTTTTAACCCCAAAGAACTAAAGGTCACACCGAAAGACCAAATTTATACAAAGCCATCTCATTAGAGAATGAGTGATGCGTAGAGACGCAAAGACATGCAATTACACACGGCCCTGGAAGTGTCAGATCCGGAGATCAGTTGACCACTAGCAATCATGTACATACAATACCGGAAAGCCATAGGTGTTATATACACAAAGGTTTGAAACTAGATTATTGACTCTAGTGCAAGTGGGAGACTGTTGGAGATATACCCAAGAGGCAATAATAAAGTGGTTATTATGATATCTTCACACTTATGATAAATGTTTACATACCATGCTATAATTGTATTAACCGGAAACATTAATACTTGTGTGATTTGTAAACTAAAATAAGAGTTCCTAGTAAAGCCTCTTGCTAAACTAGCTTGTTGGTTAATATATGATCATGGTTTCCTGATGATGAACATAGAGATGTTATTAACAACAAGATCATATCATTAGGAGAATGATGTGATGGACATACTCCTATAGATAAGCGTAGCATAAAGATCAAGTCATTTCAATAGTTCAATTGCTATATGCTTTCTGATACATAGTAACCTAATTCCTTCGACCATGAGATCATGCATATCACCTTTACCGGATGGATGCTTTGATGACATCAAACACCACACCGTAACTAGGTGGCTATAAAGGTGGCATTAAGTGTTCGGAAAGTATTGGTTGAAACACATGGATCAAGAGTGGGATTTGTCCATCCATATGACGGATAGATATACTCTGGGCCCTCTCAGTGGAATGTCATCCAATTAGCTTGCAAGCATGTGACTGGCTCACAAGGGATCACATATCACGGGAACGAGAAAAGAGTACTTATCGGTAACGAGGTTGAACTAGGTATGCAGAGATACCGACGATTATAACCTCGGATGAGTAAACTATCGTGAGACAAAGGGAAATTGGTATCGTATGTAAGTGGTTCATTCGATCGCAAAGTAATCGTAGAAATATGTGGGAGCCATATGAATTTCCAGATTCCTCTATTGGTTATTGTTCGGAGAAGTGTCTCGATCATGTCCGCATAATTCACGAACCGTAGGGAGACACACTTAAGGATTCGACGTTGTTTTGAGTAGTTATGGTATTATGAGAAAGAGACCGAATGTTGTTCGGAGTCTCGGATGGGATCCGGGATATCACGAGGTGATCCGGAATGGTCCGGAGAATAAGATTCATATAAGGAAAGTCCCGTTTGGAGTTCGGAATGATTCGGTGTTTTCATCGGAATGTTCTAGAAGGGTTCGGATTGTCCAAGCACTCCGGGGGAGGTACATGAGTGTGTCATTGAATGATTGCATCATGTACTAAGTGTTCTTGATGTTCCAAAAACATGAAAGTCAAATTGCCAGTTTGAAAGTCAAACGGCTAAAACAGGAAACTGTGGAAAACAGGAAACTGTGGGAAACAGGAAACTGTGGGAAACAAGCAAGAGGAGTTGGAACCAACTTAGAGGAGGAGACCCACTCCTCCAGGCCGGCGCCCAAGCCCTAGGCCGAGTTGGGGAGGGACTCCCTCCCTCCCTGGCGCGCCTAGCCCCTCCACCTATAAAAGGAGGGGCAGGGCTCCTCCTTGAGACACACAAGTTTCTACCTCTAATCTCCGGTTTAGAGCCGTTTGGTTTAGAGCTTCTAATTGCTTTAGCCTGCGGTCTAGAGCCTTCTAATTGGTGCGTCTAATCTCTAGACCACTAATAGCCCTCTCTCATAATCCACCATACTCGCTCCGGCTTAAGGCGAAGCCCTGCGGGATCTCCCCTCTACTTCCGGTACCACACCGTTGTGCTGCCGGAATCGCGAGGAGAGTGCTACAACCTCCATTTGCTGGAACAAGGAGAGGAAGGTCTTCGTCGAAAGTAACGTGACCGATCTGAAGCGCTGCCGGAACGTAGCGCTGGAAGGATCGTCTACGCGATCTTGAGATCGGAAAGAGTACGACTACATCGCCCACGAGAATCTGCTCTCGTTAACCGCTTTGGAATCTTCGAGGGTAAGTTATTCCATCGACTCGTTGCTACAATCTAGTAGATAGATCTTGGCTTGTTTGTTTGTATGCGATAGAAAAATTTTGTTTTCCATGCTACGAACCCCTACAACAACTCCTATAGTAATGACTCATAGGATGGAGGGAACAAGCTTTGGTGGGGTTTAAAAGTAAAGGCTATGCAATACTTGTGATTTAATTTTATTCGTGACGCGATTATGATGCAAGAATATGATAGATGTAATATGTACTATATGTAGTACAAGCATGGGGAAATGCTTGCCTGGCAGTTCAGTTGGAGAATAAGATGGCTCTGGGTACAACTCCCGAGGATCATGATAAGCTCCTTGCTCGGCGTTTATGCGGATAAAAACCAAACACACAAGGGCCAAAATAAATACATCGCACAATCATATAAAGCATATGCAACAAGAAAACAAAGTATGCCATGATGAAATGATGCATAATTTACATGGTATAACATAGCATGGCATGGGTGCGGTGGAAGAATAAGAAATAACATTTGATTAAGTTTCTAGTCATGTTTTGCTTCCATAAACATTGCTGCCTGTTTAATATTTATATGATACATGCTTCAATTTATAACATGGAATGCATAGTTAGAACAGGCTCGTCGAGCTAATCAACTTAGACATATCATTTGTCGAATTCGGAATTACGGATTTAAAGTTATGAATTTATTAGAACAAAGGCATTTATTAATTAGAAAATGTTGAATTCCTCAAATGATGTTATAAATAGTATAAACAGCTTCCTCACATTTTTCTGATTCAAAAACATATATTACACTTATTATTTGGAAAATGAGTTTAGTATTAGAGTCGGTCAAATATATAAAAGAGGGGTAAAAGTCAAAGGTTTGACTAGCTGCAGTCAGCTCCGGAATAAACTGAATATATGTTTGAATTCATATCAAAATGGATTCACTTTTCATTTTATGACTTTTCTCAAATTGTGAGCATGTTTGAATTTGTTTTAGAATATGGATCTAAAAGGAATGTGGAGCATCCCTCTTGGATGAAGCTTGCCTGCTGTGCCGGAAAGATGGCGGGATTCAGAGGTGGCGCGACCAAGTGGATAACAGAGAGTCTTCTGCCGTGAGTGGCCGGTGCGCGAAAACTGTCATCTGATTCGATCTTGCGACGAAGATGGCGATTAAACCGCTGCGAATCTTGCGTTGATGCAGAAAGGAAAGTTGGAGAGAAAGCCTAGATTTACATGTTTCGTTCAGGATGTTTTCCCAGAGGAGGGCTGTAGAGGGCAGAAACTTGTGAGTAACAGAAACAAGAAGCAGCCGCGCGTGCTGCTAGTCCTGCTACTGAAGTCGACTGCGCGCCATCGCTGCTGTTGCTACTGCGGCTTGCCGGCGTGCGGCGGTGAGTGGCACAGCGAGGGAGGGTGCTGGTGCTCTGCGTCTGGTAGGCACGGGACCCGATGATCGGCCGTGTCGCTTGCACGCAGCCGGCTCCACTGTTGAGCCACCGACATGTCTGAATCGCTGCATGCATCTCGGAAGATCCTCTCATGTCCTGGTGCGCGGCACTGTCTTGTCGATCGGGGCTCGCGCGCGCAGATTCTCCCCCCGTACGTACGTGCACCGACGGCCGCGCAGAACTTGGTTGTATTTGTTGGGGAGCAGAGCAGAGCAAAGCAGGGTGGCGGTCGTCGCTCGCCATTGTCGTACGTCAGGCCCCTCATCTGCCGTACGTCCGCTGGTTTGATCATGCCGGCCGGCGCTGGGGTGGGGTGCGAGGCCCCAATGTACGTGCTCCAAGGTGCCGCGGCTGGCTCTCGCAGAGCACCATCTTGCCGCTCATCATGCCCGCGATCGGAGGCTGCAGCCGCGGGCATCATGGTCAATGCCGTCCGTCAGCCAGGTTCCCATGCAGGAAACTCTGCAACACCCATGGCGAGGCCAATGTGAGCTGGGTGACGGAAACGACGTCGTTACTTGTTAGTGCCGTATTTTGCTTGCCGGTGAAGGCCACCGCCTCAGCTGAGCGTGCCACACGGGCAGCGTCCGTGCCTGTGGAGCACTCGCCATTGTCAAGATGACTGTATGCAGTACCTTACACCGAGCAGAGCAGCTGGCGAGCGCTCGCCATTGTCAAGCCCCTCATCTGCCGTTCATGCCGGCGCTGGCTGGCGTGCGCGTTCATGCCGGCTGCTGCACCTGCTCGACGTGCTCCGAGGTGAGGAGTGCAGGCTATATGCGGTGCCTACCTTGGTGTGACGCTGAAGGGAGGGGCGAGCGCGAGATCCCTTGTGAAACAAGACTACCGACATTGCTGCAGCTATACCAGGTAGGTAACGTGAGAGAGAGAGAGAGAGACCCAAACCCAAGCTCAACACAACATTCTCTGCTGCCTGTCAAAACGAGTGTGCATGTTCAGTACGTGTGTGTGTTGCAACAGCGTCAGACTCAACAAATTTCTTTTTGTTGAGCGGGAGTGCAGCAGATCATGCATGGTGGTTTAATTAATTAATTAAGCAAACTCACATCCTAAACTCTCATCAAATCCCAAGCCGCCAATCTCAATAACCAGCCAACGTGTCGGTAAGGAGGTTCAGTTCGTCGTTTCACTACTGAACCCTCGCTCGCTAGGTGTTAACACACTCCTTTTGGGTTCTGCTTCCACAGTTAGCATGCACTTGTGCGTTTCCATCATCAGTTTATTCAAAAAGAAACAAATAAAAGCCATGCAGCGTGAGCCTTGTTAAGTACTACTGGTGTAGGCAGTCGCCATGATCGGAATTATGGTGCCATCGTTTGAGTTTGAGAGAAACAAGGTTGAACGCGCTACTGAATTACACGAGCCAGTCAGATTATTGTCAAGCAAGGAAAGCTTAGTGTGTGACTAGAACAATTCAGAAGAAGGGGCAGGTAAACAACAAGTAGACAACTCCAGCTTAGTGCGACGTACAGTACCAACAAGAACAAACCTACTAGCTGCTACTCCCACGGTTTAGAAATATAAGATGTTTTAGGTTTACGAAGGAGATGTATCTAGACACGTTTTAATGTATAGGTTCAAACGAATCTAGACACTAAAAGGTGTTTAGATACATCTCATTAACAAACCTAAAACATCTTATATTTCCAAACGAAGTGAGTACTACTTAAACTGCTCCAAGTAGTATGCAATTGGTAGCAAGAACACAATCGAAACTACTAGCATTCACCGGAAGAAGATGTCACCTGTTTCTGCTTCATCATCATCTTCTTCTTCTTTTTCTTTTTCACGGCATGGTCAGCACCAGCAGCACCTGGGACCTCGGAGACAAGGATGGCCATGGTGGAGATCTTGTTTGGCACCGTGACATCGCACCTGACCCAGAACGTGTCGTTCTTGAGATATGCCGATGATCTCTCCAGCTCGCTCCTCTTGATGAGATCACCGCCCCATTCGTTGTCCAGGTTCAAGTAGTTGAACCTGTACCCGTAGTCGCGGCTGTAGGATGGCACCCTGTTGCCATCTTGGTCCAGCAGACTGATCGTGAAGTAGGCTTCCACTTGAGCGAGATCGAAGCAATTCAGAGTTATGGCAACCGAATCGGCGGAGTTGCGGCGGCCACCGTTGGGGTAGTAAAACAGACACCAAGGGCGTCCGCCGGCGGTGAACTTCTTCGTGGCCATGTGCCAGTCCTTGCCGAGCCCTTTGGTGAGGGAGTAGCCGTCGATGCGGAGGATGTGCGAGCCGGAGCCACCGGCCTGACTCACGACGATGGCCGACGCAGAGAGCGACCCGCCACTGCTGCCGCCAACGGAAGACATGGCAGGAACGTTAGCTAGCTAGCTATGTGGGGAATTGGCCGCCGGGGCTCCTCGTTTCTACCACTATATAAATCGATCACAGGTCAGCGTTTATTGGGCCGAATCCCGTAAACCAAGGTCCAAAATTAATTACTATTAGGCTAGAAAATCGGGAAGCAATTGATACGACGAATTAACTGTACTAATCAACTTCCAAGACGGGGCTTAATTGCCGTCGACGTTTAAAAGTCAAAGTCATGCCCCGTTAAAACTATCGCTGGGGTCTGCGATGTTGCTATCATTAGCATCGGAGCCTTTAATCGAATACTAAAGTTTTTATTTACCTTATCTTTTAAAAATTCTATTTGAGAAGGTCTTATCACTCGAATCCCACTGAAAGTATATCAGGACTACATAAATCGATAATATACTATAGCATCCCGACTCCAAGTGTCTTCCCGTTGATCACCTTGGGCCACAATCCGAGGGGGATGGGTTGGGGGCGAAATTTAAGCTGTAGGCTGACTTTTAATTGACAAATGAGCTAAATTGATATAAAAAATATGCAATTTCTTTATGGGCCGGGGGCGATGGCCAATTTAGCCCCCATTAAGGTCCGCCAGTGCATACCAGAGTCTATCTACCTTGTAGAAAATTCATCGGAATTGTGTAGAGGGTTTTACTATTTATGTGGTATATTGTATTGTTTTGTGTCAGGGCTAAACCTCAAGTTTCCCATCAACTCCACCCATATACTAGGCATATATTTCATACCAAAGTGATGGATCATTTTCATACCAAATTTTTTGAAGGCGAATATGACCTTCAAACAACCAAATAAACAATCAAGTATTATTCACCAAAATAAGTCCAGGGCTTTTCACTAGGTTTGGTCTTGAGCCATAGCATCATCAAATAATGGTTCAGAGGTTCTACTATTGCACATGGTTTTAAGGACATAAAATTGTTTATCACCAAAACTTTATCGTTGAAGAAACTGACTTGCCTAAAGATGGGTCTTTCAGAAATTCCTCGACTCCGAGATGGTGCACTCCTACTCCAAAGTCTTCCGAGGCTTCACCAATGGATCCTAAAATGTTAAGAAATATTTGCCCAAGGTCATTACTTGTATTTATGAACTAGGGTTGAAATATAGGTAAAAGGGGCCTTTACTTTGCTATATGCACATAATGGTTTGAATTTCAAAGGTCCAACAAAATAAATTTTAAAAATATTGAAAAAGTTGTCTACATACAAAGGTTTACGAGGACTAATATAGCCCTCCTTATTTTAAAGTTTTGATCAAAGGAATTTTTTAAAGAGATTATTTGAAACAGTCCTTAAAATGAAAACTTAAATTTGAAATGGAAAAAAAGAAAACTCATACACATGTTTTTTTATTTTCCTGGGCTAGAAAGGGAGCCGTCCGGTCCATTACTTGGCCTGGGCGCAGCCCAAGAGGCATCCCGAAGCGGTATACCGCTTTGGTGCCGCAGGGGGAAGAGGAAGAAAAGAAGAAAAACAGAGGAAGCAAAGGAAGGCGAGGAGAGGAAGGGCTCACCGACAACAGCGATGTTGGAGGAAAGCTTGGCGGCGGTGGTGGTTGCAATTGGCGGTGCAGAAGTGGTTGGGAGCGAGAGAGGAAGCGATTCCTGTGGGAAAATCGAGAAAAAGATGGCGCGGGGGGACGATTTATAGGCGGCGGTGCCGGCTCCGGTGGGTGCCACGTGGTGGCCGTGAGGAATGGGCAGCAGTGGTGTGCTGGCCTGAGCGTCTCTGGGTCCTTCGCGACACGGGCGATGTGCGGCGAGCTGCAGGAAGGCGTGGCGAGGTGGCAGACTGAGAGGAGAGGGGCGACATCAGAGGGATGGCAGGGGTGTACGGCGAGCGGTGGCGCGGTATGGCGACGGCGGGCGCGACTTCGAGCTGGTGACACGCGGCTCGAGCGGGCGTCAGGTACAACGGTGGTGGGCCAGAGGACGGTGATGCGGCTAGCCGGTGAAGGGGAGATCGACGACAGGGGCTAATCCATGTTTGTCGTAGTCTTCATTTTTTTTTGATTTGATTGAATTTTCACTTTCAAATTCGTTTTCAAATTTGTCTCATTGTAGCAAAATTTCGGGTTGTTACAAAACCTTAACCAAGTCTGATACAATACTGCTTACAACACAATCAAAGAGGGTTACTGAACCACACCTTGCACATCTTATTCTGGCAGCCTTCCTTCCTTCGGCTTCAAGGGCGAATAAAACTCTGGGCGAAAGCCCTGCACCAAATCTAGTCAGTGCCGACAACGGCCACGCGTTGCCGAATTGCCGCGCCACCGCCGTCGCCTCGGCTCATGCGACGGACCGGCGGGCACTATCTTCCCGCCGTTTCCCCTTTTTCTGCCCTCGCCGCTACACCCCTCCCGCCCTCGCCACCCTTCTCGCCCTATATAATCCGGCGGCATCACCGACTCATTTCACTCACCTCCAACGCTCCTCCACTCCCCCTCCACAGCTCCCCAACTCCGGCGAACTCCGAGTTCTCCTCCCCCGCACACCATGGGTGAAAGGTACCCCGACGATCTGGTGGCGGCGAATGGCTTCAGCCGTCGCACCCTCCAATCATGGGAAGCGCGCATGTTGTACGAGGCGGGCTACATGGCGCCGCTGGACATCCGCCTCCCTTCCGGCTGGAGGCTCGGCGCCGATGGGATCCCTATCCCGCCGGAACCGAAGCCCAAGGAGCTCGACGACGAGATAGCGGTGGCCATCGCCACCATGGACGACCCAAACTTCGCCGAGGACCCGGGCAACCTTGTCTTCTGGGAGCACCATCTCGCCGAGCGGCGGCAGCAGGCGCTCGCCCGCCACGAGGGGCCGTCGGGCTCGCCGCCGAAGAGAAACAACGCGGCTGGGCACCGCCTCTTTTGGAGCGCTACCGGACGCACACTCACCACCGTGCTGGAGCACATCCACGACGACATCCAGCCCCGCCTCGCCTTCCCCGGCAACACCACGCCGGCGGCCGGGTCGGGGCGGCAACCTCCGGCGAACTGGCTGCCGAGGAGGATGGCCAGCCTCTGCTCCTCGTCCTCCCACTTAGACGGCTCAGCGCCGGCGGCTCTGGTCCGTTAAGAGGGAGCTAGAGACGCATGTCCGTTCGCCGCAGAGGACCAGGTCACACAACATCGTCATCAACGAGGGGCGCGCTCCGACGCCGACCACCGGCCGTCTCTGCCTTTGCATGCCCAAGCCGGAGCCGCAGGACTGGTCGGTGCCGGTCGCCGAGGAGGCGTTCTGCATCAAGATGGCGTTGGAGTAGTCCCTCCGGGAGGCGGAGCCGTCCTCGCTGGACATCCTAGAATGGTCCAGGCTGGACTGGGAGGAGACGGAGCGGCGGCGCGCCCACCATCTGCAACAAGAGGCCGAACGCCAGGCCTGGTCTAGCCGTGTTCTCGCCTACCACGGCGCGCCGCTCGTCGTCCTCGACGACGACGACGAAGCCGACCCCTCCTACCAGCCGTGAGGTCCGGCGATGCCGAACAGGGGAGCTCGGGGCGGCCTTTTTAATGATTTTAGTTTATTATCTAGTATTTTAGTTTAAATTTGATGTAATCCGTCTATATTTGCCCATCTTTAATGAAATCCGCCTGAATTTCGAAATCAAGTTCCGTTCGGACAAAAAAGTTTCAGATTTCGGCCGGCATAGGTTCCTCAAACGAGTGGAGGATGCTCTTAGTCATGCTCTGATAAGTGGCGATGATACGGTGAAGGGTACGCGGGCGAATGGGCAGGCAGTAATTGCGAGAGATTTTTCACGGATCTCGGGTGGCGGTGCGTGGTTAACGGATCGTCTGTATACGCCGGCCGTTTGCCGCGGTGGACGCGTCATGTGGGACCGACCATACGTGCGGTGCGGCAGAGGTTGTGTCTGGGTTGCATGCGCGTTTCAGCTGGGGCTGGCACGTCTAAACTGGCTGGGTTGGTCCGTGTTGCGTCTTGTGGCGACCGACCGAGCGACGAGCCCGTCCATGGTAAACAAACGAACACGCTGCACGCCTCTCTCTCTCACGCATATAAATACATTTTGACGAAGAGGCGCGCTTCGCCTGCCTGCATCTCGTATTGCAGAGTGTTGCATGGTAATCTTCTTGCACGACTTGATCACTACGAACTGTGTAGACATCTGACCAACAAACACCAACAAAAATAGAAAGAATCACTGAAATCCTTCTCTAAGCTTTGACACAAGAACAATATAAACTAATTAATCCATAAGCTAATTGGGCATCTCATTTCCATTAGATGAAAGAAAACTGCAACATGCATGTTCAATGCTGAATGTTTTAAGTATTTGTCTAAGATAAAGGACAGTCAACAGGACAATGGTATGGTCTGCTATGAAGACAAAAGACTAGGCGAAGCAATTAGAAGTAGGATCGAGTCTTGTCGTGCCACGTCTCCCGTGTTCATTCAACAAATGATGTAGAGGTAGTAGTAAGGAATATTGCATCTATTCGGTTCACTACAAGAAATCCGGTCTATTGCAATAATATTTATTGCTACAACCACATTTTGCTGCAATAAAATGAAATATTGCCACAAATTCTCTATTTGTGGTAATAGAACGTATGTACTACCTCAAATAAGTTTTGTCGCAATAAATACTCTTTTTGTTGTGATGGAGGCTCTGTATTGCAACAGTTGAGATGGGGGTTGCAATATGGCTCCGATATTGCAACAGTCAAATTCTATTGCGCCAGCTAGTAATTCTGTTGCAATAAAAATTATGTTTCGCAACAAAATAGATATCTGTGGTAATATTCAATAAGATATTGCAACAATTGGTCCATGTTGTGATAATTACAAACATTGTTGCAAAAAAATATTACCTACTGCAACGAAATACATATTTGTCGTAATTGTGTATATTTTTCGCCTCAACTCCATCAGCGTTGCAATAACTATTGTTTTCCGCGACAAGTAGTGTATCCGTGGAAATACGTAGAGGATATTACAACAATCTACTATTGTTGCAATAAAGAGTATGATATTGCAACGATTCCATATGGTGAATGGAGGGTCTTCACGTGGGCCACCTAGGTCATGGCTACCCGGAAATTGCAATAGTAGCCCCTAATATAGTTGTGGCATGCCTTTTCCGTCTAGACAATATAAAAGACAAGTGTGAGAACCTTGAGGCCGAAGAATAAAACCCGAAGTTGGTGGGTATGTGCCCAAAATGTGGTGCTTTTCGGAGAAGGCCGATTTGGAGCCCATAAAAAAATTCTAAAAAAATATAGGAATGTAGATAATAATTTATAATACGAGCATGCAAAAAATAATGTGAAAATACTTTGTATTTTTTCTTAGTAAAAAATAGAAAATTTCAGACGTGGACGTGCTCGGTGCAATTTTGAATGGGCCTACGTTTTCCAAGATTTGTCATATTTGTCGCTTTTACTGCGTCCAAAATATAAGGTATTTTCAAATAAAAATTTGCAGACTTCTATTTAGTATTGTTTGCTATACGTAGGTACTTGTTTAAAAAATATTTGATCAATTTTTTACATATTCAAAAAGGGCTCCATGGAGCCCGTCCTCTGTTTCCATTTTCTGGTTATTTTCTGCTCGTCAAAAAATTGTTGTGGCCCAGGCTTGGTTTTCTTGTATAACTCCATGGAGCCCGTCCTCTGTTTCCATTTTCTGGTTATTTTCTGCTCCTCTGGTTATTCTATCTGAATTCTGAAGTAGCATGTACCTGCTGTTATTATTTGATCAATTTTTGACATATTCAAAAAGTATGTATCTGCTCATCCACTGTGGTGTGTATCAGCTGTTCTGTTTACCAATATATAGCTAAGACAGAAGTCATACAAGTGTGGTGTGTACCAGCTGTTCTGTTCACCAATATATAGCTAAGACAGAGTCATACCTTTAATCACTGATGGTATCCATTTGACGGGTTGCTAGAAAATATCAAGCAGCCACTCTAGCTCATAGAACAAGCTAAACAAACACATTACATAAGCAGAGTTAAGAGTAGCAACCAAGATAGAATGAGCATCACATAACAATATAGCTTGGCGGTGTATTAGTGTAATCTAGAAGTAACATGCACATCAGCCATGCCTTCAGATTGCAATATGGATTTCAAGAACGGGTGAACATAAATAGCTTGTTAGGTAGAATCTCTACATCTGAAGATGCACACCTCCAAACTACTACAAAGTCTAACCTTGAGGCTAAAGAATAAAACATTCAATATGCGATGAACCTAGGAAACAATTACCAGAGAAACAAAACTAGTAGTATAAAGTCATAAGCCAATGGAAAATTGGTAAACAAATGCTAGTAACAAAATTATAAAAGAAACATTATGGTTTATCCGACTGACTCATATCTAACATAATTATTGGCTATATTAATTTTCATACGGATCTTGTCCTGCCAGCAAGGTTTGTTGACTGCTGCATATCACGAAGCTTTGGAAAAGTTTCACGTGACCCTGACAATCTCTAGCCCAGAGTCTAATGCTTAAAATGGTGACAGCTGGCTAATCGATCCCAGCTCACAACAACGATCCCATGTCTCACTTGATAACTGCGTAGACACAATTCAGAATGCAAGTTAAAATCATGTTTGAAACCCTAGTATAGATCACCAGTCTGCTTCTGGATAAGGGGCGACAAGCATTAGAAACTACACGCAGAGAGCATAAGAACAGTCATACATAAAGCTGATGGGTTTAATTAACCCCAACTTACTAGTATTAATAGCAGGTACATGCTACTTCAGAATTCAGATAGAATAAAAATTATTGTGGATTAGGCTTGGTTTTCTTGCAATAATACAAGAAAAGTTGCACTCGCACATGCATAACTCACGATCAGATCCAGATAAAGAACAAGGTGGTACTAGCCATTTCCTAGCAACCTGAAGCTTTAATCCCTTTATTGTATTTCCTCAGAAATAGAGAGCTAACCAAAAAATAGCTTTTGAGCATCGCTCCAGTGGGTTCAACCAAGACCAAGAACAGAAACGCAGTTAATATCCTCTTGTCGTAGATACACACTATTTAGTTTGAGCAGGTACATATCGATTCAGTAAATCACAGAGGGTGCCCAGATATTTCCTAAAACTGAACACTTCTGACTCTTAAATTTCCAAAAACACTAGAGACTGCAGAGAGCATAAGCAGAGCAAAACCACTAGAAACTACATGCTTTAGGTGTTCATATACAGAGAGCACAAGCATAGAACACCGAAATGGATCCAAATTACTCTGTAACTTAGTACCAACACTAAGTTAAGCAAGAGATAACCGATCACTGCTTTGTCTTACACAAGCATAGAACACTTAAATGGATGCACATTATTCTATAATTTAGTACCAGCACTAAGTTAAGAAAGAGATAACCGATCACTGCATTTTGTCTTTCATTATTGTTGCAGCTGGTAGATGGAAAATGATAGCAGCTACTATACTAGGATCAGAATCACAGTCAGTACTCACTTGATCAGAATGGTTCAGTTAACATTGGAAAATAGAAACTACATGGATTGTACATGAATAAATCTTTACATATGGGCATGTCAGATAGCAGAATAACACAGAAAGAGCACATCAAAGGGAAGCCTACTAATATGAATCAGTTTAAACTTCATGAGAGACACTACATGTAGATACACATGAACAAAGTTCAGTAATTTCTATTCATACCTTAACATGTCGAAAGGGCCTTACCAACAGATAAAAACCTAAACAAAGAAACTCTGGTCATCATCAAATCCTTTATGTCCCAAAGGAGCAACATGGCCATCATTTACATAAGCCTCATCGTCATCCGTATCATCATCATATTCGATTTGAACTTCTTCAAACTCAACGGGTCTTATATTTTCGATGACCGAAACATCAACATTGGATCCTTCTACATCATTTCTACACCAACTAGTGATCTCTTCAGGTGTGCTTGGCACTGTAATTTCTGTGTCGACGACATCCAGCACGTTCGCCTCACCTTCGTCGGCTTTAGCAGCTTTATCAAGGCCTACACCATTTATAGCAGAAAGAGCAAACAAATTGTGTGGATTCATTTTAATCACAGTTGCCCAATCAGGGTTCTTCACATCTCTCACGTAGAAAACCTGTTGAGCTTGGAGGCCTAGAATGTAAGGATCTCCCGTGAATCGAAATAGAGTAGTGTCACGGTCAATAATTCTAGAATGTTTAAGATGTACCGATCATAATGCCATACGGAATATTATTAGAACTATTTTCTAGTGTTCAAGATGTACCAATATCAGAACTATCTTCTAGTGTTCAAGATGTACCAATATCAGAACTATCTTCTAGTGTTCAAGATGTACCGATCATAATGCCATACAGAGAGTCCAACCCTGCGGAATGTTTCTAAAACCGAAGCAACAGGCGCGCCTCCTACGGAGCTCAGGGCTCGAATGAGGGTCACGAGCTAGGAGCGCAGTTTGGCCGCACGCCGATAGCCAACTGGTTGACGCCCAGTTCCCTATATACAGAATATTATCATCGTGAAAGCATATGTGTATATATCATATCCAGATCACGAATATGTTCTACTGATCACAATGTACAATCGAGCTT
The DNA here is from genome assembly GCA_030063025.1 of Avena longiglumis. Classification (NCBI taxonomy): domain Eukaryota; kingdom Viridiplantae; phylum Streptophyta; class Magnoliopsida; order Poales; family Poaceae; genus Avena; species Avena longiglumis. The sequence goes on along the minus strand of CP125974.1, from coordinate 516,955,175 downwards.
CTCTACAGGGGCAATCATCCCGGGGAATCTACAATCGATCTGCTCTACAGGGGATCCTTATTAATTTGAACATACTATTTGATGATTATTTTGATCGTCCTTTTGGGAGAAACAAGAAAACGTTTTTTCCTTTTGCAGATCAGTAGGCAGGCCCCCTTAGTAGTATCTTGATTTTGACGTGCTATTTTTCAGTGCAATCGTATCCAGTCTAAATATATCCACTAGCGTTTGTAATTTTCTTAGTATCATCTCTTATTTTGCCAACCTTTTCTCGCATCTAATCTACCTGCAATTGAAGTCAATGCTAATGTTGGACCAGGCTATATGAAGCAAACAACAAAAAAGTCACCGGAACTATATACAACAAACACGAAAAAGGCACACAACGGGCGCCGCACCACACCCCTAGTATATCTTCTTCCCCGAGTGTACATCGTCCATAAAAACAGAAATAGCAAAAAAAAGTTGCAGGGAAGCAGTCAGTGAATACCTGTCAGAGGCCGAGCAGCAAGTCCTTGGCGACGGCCGCGAGTCCCTCGTGCAGGGGAGATGTGCGCACATTCGTGGGAGACAGGGAGAGTCGTCGGGGCTGATCTACAGGAGCAATCGTGCCGGATATGCTGGCGGCGGCGCACCCTAATCGCGCCCTAATTTTCCCCAGGAGTAGTCAAATCCTTCTCAGACAATGCTGCTCATTGCAGGCCAAATCAAAGTAGATGAGGAGGACGCGTCGCGGAGCCAAATTCGTTCCATACATGAGAAAGTTGCAGGCGGGAGCTCACATTGCGTGTAGGCTTGGCTAGAACGCAGGTGCCGTTGGGGATGAGAAGGAATCAGCGCCACGGCACTGACCACTGCAAGACGGGGATGACGGCCGTAGAGTCTAGACGTGAGGAGCTTCTGATCTCGACCTAACCATGACCGCTTCAGCCCAATAGGCCCAGACGACAGACCAAGGTTGAGCAGCAGAGTTTTATCCCAAAACGTTGTAATGTTCGTCGACAGAGCCATCGTTCTCCCTAGCGGCACCTGAATATAAATTATTATTTTTATGACTTAGGTTGTTTTGTCAGATTTGTGATATGCCAAATTTTAGAGGAACCTAAATGATTTGGTTGTTTTTTTACGAAATTTCACCGATCTATTAATAATCATCAATAGTAGCATAAAGAGTCCTAAAAGTAATAAAAACTACAAGTAGGTCATTGGACCATCTAGCGACGACTACAAACACTAGCACGAGCCAAAGTCGCACCGCCTTCCTTTCCCCTCTATCACCGGAGCCGGGCAAAATTTGTCGTAGTAGCTTGTTATAGTAGACGGATGGAAAGTCGTCGTGCTAAGGCCCGAAAGGACCAACGCACCAGAGCAGCAATCGTCGCCGAAGATGACAACCATAGATCGGAAGAGAATGACTTCAAACAACACCGACGAATACGAAAAACGACCGGATTGCAAGAGATCCGCCGGACACACGACTCCACGCGCCCTCCGTTGGCGCTAGACACACCACCGGAGCGAGGATAAGATGGAGAGGACCTTATTCAGATTTTAGGACGTAGCCTCCGCCTCAACATCCTGAAAAAGACACCCTAAAAAAATCCTAAACAAAGACGAGAACCCTCCTGCCGGCGAGAGGCCATGGTCCACCACACCTCCATGACCCTAAAGCCAATGGAGAAGGAATAGACAGTAGGCGTCGAGTCGTCGACAGCGAGGAGGACAAAACCCTAGATAGGTTTAGAAGAGCCGCCTCCTGATCGCCTTTTCTCTTACCGGTTCTGCTGATAGGGGTCATTAACAGTAAACGATTTGGTTGTTAACTTTGTATACTTCCTTCAATCCAAATTAGCGATAAATCTAGACAAATCTTGGAACACCACATTCGCCGATGGCCGCCATAGGATTGCCTGCCTTACTATCCTACTACATCATATGCCGGCGGCGGGGGAGGCGACGCCCACGGCCTCGGCCAGGGCGACCACAGCCATGGCGGCCACGAGCACAACCATGCCTAGCAGCACCTCGTCAATCCATGGCTAGACTGGGATACCTTCTGGAGAGCAGGCCACGACCAAGCCCCGCACGGTGACAGCATTGATTCCTCCTTTTCTTGTCCAGATTATTTTAGATTTAGCCGGATAATTTTAGACGGAGCTAGAAGCGCGGTACATCCTTGATTCCTCTTTCTACCTTGGGATGGTGCTTGATGGGACTTTTCCGTTCTGTTGTCATCGACTCTGAGTTCTGCCTAACAACCTTGGTGCACGATGTCTGGCTGTACTCTGAGCCGCCAAGACCTTCAGTGCCTTCCCAGCAATCCATTGCCATGCCCTCTACCGTCCTCGCATCACCTTGCCTACTAGGTCTTCACTCAGCTCGCCATCAGATGTAGTTAATTCTCCCTGTCTTTGTTCATTCTCTGAAACAATTTGTTGCTTTGCCGTCAGATGTAGTTTTCGTTTATGTAGCCGGTTGGTCTCTTCTGCTGAGACATTTGATAGATTGCTAATGCATGTACAAGTTTCTGTGTTGTGTTTTGCTTGATTACGTGCACATCAAATCAGTAGCGGATCTAGCTTGACACATCAGGGTGGTTCAACAGTGCATTTTTTAATTTAATTATATTTTTTTTTATTTTTTTATGATATATAGGCTATGTAGAAATCTCAGGGTGGTCCGTGCACCACCCTGGCCACCCTTTGGATCCGCCTATGCATCAAATGGTTGCCAAAACGGAAAACCTCATAAATTGGATGTCTAATTTCGCAAGACTACGAGTTGAATCTTAGCAACTAAACCATATCAGCAATAAAACTAATTGTGCACTAATTTCATTGCTAATAAGCCTACCAAACTATTTTACATTTTGGAAAAGAGGTAGTACATATCTAGAAATATATTTTAATTGGCCGGTTCACATATCTATATACTTTTAGTTTTATTTTTGTGCTAATATATCATATCATCTGAAGTTGTTTAAAGTGACTGATTCGATAAAGTAGGAGTGATCCTTTTGAATGATCTGGGCGAAAGGAAATACAAACTGTTGTGCTAGCAAATCCTGGTTTGTCTTTCTGCAGTCTTCTATAGGATTGATTTGTTTGCTCTATGATACGCATGATTTATGGATAAGTGGGCCTAGATCACTCTGTTTTCTTCATATTCTGGTATTTAATTATACTCTTTTACTTTCTCTATTTACCTGGTAGTTTCACACAATAAAATAGATGATATTCATCAACTTAGGGTTAGATTGTGTCATGCTGAAATTTCAGAATTTGGAGATGTAAGTATTAAATAAACCTTCCTTGCCGCATGTTCTTGGTGCTAAATAAGTTGCATGGAGTCGAACAATACCATGGAATGTCCTTCATGCACTTAGCTCACAGCAATCACCCTGTTCTCAGTATTTTTATTACTTTTGAATCTTTCTGCTATGTTATTTATGTAAAAAAGTGTGGGATTTTCGCTATTTTTATTCCCCATGCTAATTAGTGTTCACTTTAGATCCCACTTGATGATTATAATGGGTCATGCATATATGGATGTAAATGTATAACCCATCACGTTTACAAATCATATGTGAAAACAACAAATACATATAATTTCAGATTTAAGTCATGTCGATTAAATTTAACCTCTCAAAAGTTGTCTCCAATTAAATTTGTGGGTTGTTTAGCGGTATACAAGAAAGTATCTTGCTGTCTTTCATTGTAAACTAGTGCTAGCTGAAACAATTGAAGTATTCAAGTAATTTAATCGTATAAGTTAGTTTAATTTTGTATGTTGTTCTACTAAAAACATCATGAAAGATAGCTGAGGATATACTGGTTAAAAGTAATCATGGTAAGAGAGTAATCCCTGAAAATTATTTTTTCTAAAGTAGAATGAGTTACTAGAGCTATTTATCTGAACCATCTGTCCATCTTGCTACCATATCATATGTTCATTCTTTTGCAAGGTACTTAAGAATGTAGGTCACTTTCTACTAACATCCAGTGTGGGCTCTGAATGCATGACTACATCTTAAGTGCTTTTTGGTTAGCAATCCCTTCCATTTTTGTTCATATTTACCTACAAGTAGTATCTCTCTCGAAGTTTAATGGAATTAGAAATTTAGTTGTATAATTGTGCTCAGCTCTCTATGCATGTTATTAAATATGTAGAAATTAAGTGATGAAATAGTACAATAATAAATACCCACATATGGTTTTAATATAATTGTCATGATCATTGAATTATATGTGTATCTGGACTGAAATTGACTTTAATTCTTATATTACCTATACAAGGGAACAACAATGAAATAAACGCAAAACTTTGCTGGTGACAGACAGATGACAATACAGCGATACCGAGTGCAAGCTTCAGAGGAAGAAGATGATTCACATTACTCTTTTCTTCAAGGTACATAACTTCCTTAATTCTAAATCACTATTCTGAATGCTGCAGATTGATAATGCTAAGTCCAATAATTTTTCTTATGTTCAGTAAACAAAGGATGTAGACAAAGGATCTGTTCTCGTAACAAGGATGAAAAGTATAACAGAATTAGGGTCGTGAACATTTTCTCACCTGATCGTACATAATAGTAGTAATTCTTTCCAACTTGATTGATTTTTTTTCACCCGTAAATATGTGGTGTCATCCTATATAACTAAGAAGTTCACCCCCTAAGGTAAATTTGACATGCAGCTATGCCACCTCATCTGTTCCGCCACATCAGTTTTTTTCGCCACATCAGCTTGTTGGTTCATTCAAATTAATTAATTCAGCCTTCCACAACATGTTTTTAAAAGCCACATAATCAATTGGTATTATAGTGCGTACCATTTTCTCTTCAAGTCTCATGTTGCAACGCATGTCCACCTCCTCCCACTACTTTATTATCAATTCCTCCATATTCTCGGGGCAATGCTTCCTTTCATATCTTCCCATCACACCTCACTATTATTACGAATTCAACACAGTGGCTGAAAAATTGCCTTTGCTTAATGAGTAGCGCTCTTTAATATTTTAGTGGTACTTCTGATCCTCCACCTTTATCATCTACCTCTTCACTTGATTTCATCTTGCGCTTTTTCCTACAAGGCTGCCATCTCATTTATAACATTTAGCACATCGTCCTTGTGGCATCTCGATGAGTCGATGAAAGTGCATAGCCTGGCATCTAGACCATCTGCTATGACGTCCTACTCTTTCTCAATTACTTTCGGGTTTTCCTTGACCAACCGGTGAATTATGTGTGGAGTATGTTCCCATGGCAGATGGATTTTCATGCGATTCTCTCGGTCGTTGCCATGCGTTATCTTTTGATTCCATTGGTGCTACGGTCAAAGGCATCTTTAGGTACAGGGGCCTCTCTTTTTCCAGTCCAATTTTTGCTACACTTAGTATTTCTTATAGCTTCTAGTAATCTATAGTAACAAATGATCTAAAAACAAAACTTCTTACAGGAAATGAAAAGTTCTGTTATCATGACAAGGGATAATGGGCTTCCACTTTTGCGCATTGCAACATTTTCATAGAACTATTCATGTCCGGGCATTCCGACGATGGGCCATCTCAGTCTAATATCAAATTATTACACATTAGTATCTAATATTTTTTAGCGAGTTGCACATATTAGCTTAATTATTCGGTGACTTCCTCTGTGAAGAACGAGGACTGTGCTACATTTTATTATTCTGAGTTGTTTTATACTAATGAACAATATGCTTGGCATACAACATACCAACAATGTACTCCGCACCACCTCTTCATCTCCTGATCTGAATCATTCACCACGCAGCTATAGATGCCATTGATAGACTACATAACTGAAAATTACAATAATGCTGAAATAATTTGTTGTGTATGTTATGTTGGATTGATTAACTTGAGCTAAACAATTTGTTTATTTTTTGATCGTAGGATTCAGATATTTAACTGGATTGGACATTCACTATGCTGCACAGATAGTTTAATCTTTTTAGTTAATTAGGATAGCACATTCATGGTTTTTGTTATGCCCATATTTTTATGAATCTATAGCGCGTGATATTCTATGAATCTATATCAGATACCCGAGGTTCGAATCATGTATACTACCATGATAAATATAGTGTTGCAGTCATATCTTAGCTGCCACACCGACCAGGATGTTGCCATGAAACATTTGTATTGTCGCGATAGTTTCCCGCCGCAAACATTTTGGCCGTTGTGATAACCATTTGCCGCCACTAAATTCAACTTTGTTGAAATAGTCCTTTTACCACGAATCACTTGTATTGTCGCAATAGTTTATCGAGACAAACATTTAGGTTGTTGTGATAACCACTTGGCGCCACGAAATTCAGCTTTGTTGGAACAGCCCTTTCGCTACGAATCGTTCTCATTGTCGCAATAGCTTCTCGCCACGCGCATTTTGTCCGTTGTGATAACTGTTTGTCACCACCAAAGCTTGTATGTTGCAATTTTTTGTTACCACGATTTGGAATGTTGTTGCCATAAATTAATGCCACGAACATAGGGTTTGTGGTGAAAGAGGTGTGCCCACAAAAACAAGAGTTGTTGCTATAGAGTTCTGGTCTATTGCAACAATTAGCTATTGCCACGGAAGGGCATGTGCCACGAAAGAAGTGTCGTTGGAATAGGTTATCGCCACAAATGCCTATCGCCAAAAAAGGCCAATCGCCACGATTCTGATCACGGTTGCATTAAGCTATTCCCACGAACCAAATTGTGGTATTAAGCAAGTACTGCAACGAGATAAAATGTGGCAACTAGTCGCATCGACATTGCAATAGCGCACTTTCTTGCCATAGTTTGATTTTCGTGGCAATAACCTATTACCATGCGTCTTGTTGCAACGCTTGACAACGAAAGTCATGTCGTTGTAATAGGTACCTATTACCACAATTTGGCTCTTATTGCCACGAATCAAGTTGTTGCAATAGACCTGAATCTTTGTAGTGGTTGTAGAGACAATAGATAAACTACAAACGAAATTATAGGAAGATTATTAAAACAACGGGTCATGTGTTCGATACAAAAATATGGATTTCTGTCGTAAAGACACTACCTGATCGAGCCTCATCATCTATATGTATGAAGATAGATCTCTACGACTGCCATCATGTGATTGTATTTTTTTTACATTTCATCTATAGAATAAATGAGCCTAGGAGGAAATAGAATGTATTAGCATAATTTATACAGTTCTAATCACTACAGGTACAAAAGCACATGGATGGTGAAATAGACATCTATTGCATAGAAGGAAGACTGTAGACCTGCCGGTGGATTAGTCGAAAAAATGCATGTACTTCATGAGGCCTGCTGCATATAAGTAGAGAAGAGTAAGAGACGATATTACTTGCTCCTACATAAGTTAAATAAAGACAATTTATCTAATTAGGCAATTGAGAATTTATTTTGACTTACCTCTGCATATATAGTCCCTTGTTTGCAATAGTGGTTTAGCAAATGTAGCTCCATCACACTTCTCTGGAAGATCTGGTGTGCGTGAAACTTAGTGAATGCCAGAGACCATTCTCATGTCCCAGCTATTGTAGCATCATCTGAATTCAATACACTTCAGAGTTTACTTCATATATGTCCAAACCTCATGCAGTACATGTTCCTACCACTAACTGATGGACCCAAGCCCTACAGATTATTTGAAAATCAACATTGATGGCTCTTTCTGCAAGGAAATTCAAACCGTTGGTTGGGGCTTCTGTATTAGAGACATCGATGGTGATGTCTATGGTGCAGGTATGGGGCAAATAGTGTTAGAATATATTGTAGCTGACGTAATCTCTGATGTAAGTCTCTAGTATAGTCCGTTTGTATCTAAACAACTAGATAGAGATAGAATTAGATAAGGACTAGAGTTGTTGTATAGTTCTGCCATACGCGCTGCCGTATGCGTGTTGTACAAGATGTAAACTATTTGATCTATATAAGAGCAACGAAGCCAGCCCTTGAGAGCTGCGCACTTGCCTCCAATTCTTCTTTTTGTGTTTTCTTTCATGGTATCAGAGCAAAACTGATCTACTCCATGCTTCGCCCTAGATGTCTTCCTCCTCATCAGCCTCCGATGCCGCCTCGAGCATCTTCTCCAGCGGCCTTGGTTTTGCCAGCAACACCTCCGACTCCGGCGTGCCGACGCTCGCGCCGCTCTTCAACTTCACCAACGTCAAGACCGTCAGCCTGTCGGCGGAGAACTACCTCCTGTGGCGCGTGCAGGTTCTCCCTGTGCTCAAAAGCCATCTCCTCCTCGGCTACGTCAACGGGCGGCTGCCATGCCCGTCCCAGCTCATCCCCAACCCAAAGGCGGACGAAGCGGGCGCACCAAAGGACATCCCCAACCCATCGTATCAAGCGTCTACTCTCGTGCCCCTACTGCTGCTCCGCCGTCACCCTCCTTCAACAATGGTGGCGGTGGTGGTGGCGGCTACTCCGGGCCCAGCAAGAACAATCGCCCCATGTGCCAACTCTGCGGCAAGGTGGGGCACATCGCTGCCAAGTGCTTTAAGAGCTTCAAGAAGGATTTCCTCGGCATGGGGAACGATGGAGGTGGCGGTGGTGCACCTCGCCAAGCTGCTGCTGCCACGCATGTGCCGCAAGGTCACACTCCCTCCTTCCCGGTGGATCCAGCCTGGTACGCCGACACCGGCGCAACGGACCATCTCACAAACGACCTCGCCAAGCTCGCCGTGAGGGAGCACTACCAGGGCAACGATCAAGTGCACGCCGCAAACGGTACAGGTATGCAAATTCATCATGTTGGCCAAGGCATTCTCCCCATTCCATCTCATAATCTTCGCCTCAATGATGTCCTACATGTCCCTTCCGTTACTCGAAGTCTTCTCTCCGTTAATAAACTTACTAGTGACAATCCTGTTTTTGTGGAATTTCACCCAAATAATATTTTTGTGAAGGATCGAGCCACTCGGGAGATTCTGCTTAGAGGGAAGTGTCGTGGTGGCCTCTACCCTTTGGAGCCACCCGTCATCAAGCAAGTGTTCGGGAGTGTCAAGGTGTCTCGCGAGCAATGGCATTGTCGTTTAGGTAATCTTGCTTCACAGGTCGTCCAACATGTTTTACATCATAGTGATCCTCCTTCGGAGTCTAGTCGCAATAATGCAATTTGTGATGCATGTCAACAAGGCAAAAGTCATCAATTGCCTTTCCCTATTTCGAGTCATGTAATAAAAGCTCCTCTTGAGCTAATTTTTTCAGATGTATGGGGCCCTGCCCAAATTTCTGTTAGTGGACACAAATACTATGTTAGTTTTATTGATGCTCATAGTCGTTTTACATGGCTTTATCTGCTTAAACAAAAATCTGATGTGTTCCAAGTGTTCCTTCAATTCCAACGACATGTCGAGCGTCTCTTAAATCACAAAATTATCCATGTTCAAACGGATTGGGGTGGAGAATATATTAAGATCAACAAGTTTTTTTATGATATTGGCATTGCACATAGAGTATCTTGCCCGCACACCCATCAACAAAATGGGGCAGCTGAGCGTAAACACCGCCATATAGTCGAAACCGGACTTACACTTTTAGCTCATGCCTCGGTTCCTTTTCGTTTTTGGAGTGATGCATTCTCCACGGCATGTTTTCTCATCAATAGACTTTCCACCCGAGTCATTAACATGCAAACTCCGTTAGAACGTCTCTTAGGCGAAATTCCCGACTATACGTTTCTCAAAGTATTTGGGTGTGCATGTTGGCCTCATCTTAGACCATACAACAATCATAAGCTTGAGTTTAGATCCAAAAAATGTGTGTTTCTTGGCTATAGCACTCTCCACAAAGGATATAAATGTCTCCATATTCCTACTAACCGTGTCTATATTTCTCGCGATGTCGTTTTTGACGAGGCGAGTTTTCCTTTTGCTGGTTCTCCATCGATAGACACAAATATTCCTAAATCATCTATTCCTGCCGAGCCTGGCCAATTTAATGATTTTGCATATGCTCCTTTGCTACTCCCTAATAATGGTGCAGGAACTGGTCGCTGTACACAGCTTTTCGTTGATACTGCACCTGTGCATGGCCACGTCTCGGAATCCAGCAACTACATGCACGTTGATCAGGAAAAGGATGGCCTCGCTTCTCCTGCAGCGCGCGACGCGGCTTCGTCACATGTCCCGGACGGCAGCCCAGGATCTGCTACCGGATCGTCTCACCCGGGCGGGCCTCCGTCGCCTGTCAGGCCTCATTCACCGAGCGGCCCGCTCAGTCCAGACGCCTCCTCTGCTTCTGGGACGCAATCACCAGCGCCCCTGCACCGCCACCTGGGCCTGTGACGCGGCTCTGGAACAATATTCATCGGCCGCTCACGTGCACGGACGGCACCGTCGCGTGGCTCACACGCTGCATGGAGCATGCAGTGTCTTCTGAGAGCGCTGAGCCGCGTGACTACCCGTGTTGCGCTTGGTCTGCCTCGCTGGCACGCGGCGATGGACGCAGAATTCAGCGCGTTACTTCATAATCGGACATTGCGCCTGGTTCCACGTCCCCCGGGTGTCTACGTCATCGATTGTAAATGGGTGTTCAAGGTCAAGCATCACGCTGATGGGTCTATCGAGCGGTACAAGGCTCGTTTGGTGGCCAAAGGGTTCAAGCAGCGACAGGGCTTGGACTACGACGACACATTCAGCACGGTGGTAAAGCCAACGACAATTCGCTTATTATTGTCTCTGGCTGTTTCGCGAGGTTGGCATCTTCGGCAACTAGACATCCAGAATGCTTTTCTTCATGGAGTACTTGAAGAGGAGGTATACATGCGTCAGCCACCTGGTTATGAAGATCAGTCTCATCCTCATCATCTGTGTCGTCTTGAGAAGGCTCTATATGGCCTCAAACAGGCACCTCGTGCATGGCATGCGAGGCTTAGCTCTGTTCTTCAGACTCTTGGTTTTATCGCATCAGCTCCCGATTCATCCTTGTTTATCTATCGGCGTTCTGAGGTGGTCACTTTTCTGCTTGTTTATGTGGATGATATTATTGTCATCAACTCTTCGCCTACTGCGCCTAATCAGCTTGTACAGGACCTGAGGACAGAGTTTGCAGTTAAGGACCTTGGTGCACTTCACTTCTTTCTTGGTATTGAGGTTCTTCATCCTTCTGCTGGTGGACTGTTGTTATCTCAGCGAAAGTATGCCTCTGAGCTTCTTCGGCGCTCTGGTATGCTCAAATGCAAGCCGGCTCACACACCTATGTCTGCATCAGATAAGCTCTCTGCTCTGGATGGTGATCTTCTTTCTCCTGATGATGCCACTTTATACCGTAGCATAGTTGGTGGTCTTCAGTACCTCACTGTCACACGGCATGATCTCTCATATGTGGTCAATCGTGTGTGTCAGTATCTCCATGCCCCTCGAGACAGTCATTGGTCCACTGTTAAGAGGATTCTTCGATATATCCGGTTCACATTGTCTACTGGTCTGTCATTCGATTCTGCCTCCACTGATTTGTTATCTGCCTTTTCTGATGCTGACTGGGCGGGAAATGTTGATGATCGGCGATCAACCGGGGGATATGCTATCTTCTTTGGAGGTAATTTGATCGCCTGGAGTGCTCGCAAACAGAATACAGTTTCGCGATCCAGCACTGAGTCTGAGTATAAGGCACTTGCCAAAACTGCTGAACTTATATGGGTGTAGTCTCTTCTTGGTGAGTTAGGCATTCAACAGTCTCAGACTCCTATATTATGGTGTGACAATCTTGGTGCCACATATTTGTCTACGAATCCAGTGTTCCATGCACGTACTAAACATATTGAGGTTGATTTTCATTTTGTATGAGAGAGAGTTTCACAGAAGCAACTAGAGATCAAATTCATATCATCTAATGATCAAGTAGCAGACATCTTTACCAAGCCTCTTCCTGATCCAGCTTTTCAGTGGTGTAAGCGCAATCTCAATCTGCTAGACAGTTGAGATTGAGGGAGGGTGTTAGAATATATTGTAGCTGGCGTAATCTCTGATGTAAGTCTCTAGTATAGTCTGTTTGTATCTAAACAACTAGATAGAGATAGAATTAGATAAGGACTAGAGTTGTTGTATAGTTCTGCCATACGCGTTGCCGTATGTGTGTTGTACAAGATGTAAACTATCTGATCTATATAAGAGCAACGAAGCTAGCCCTTGAGAGCTGCGCACTTGCCTCCAATTCTTCTTTTTGTGTTTTCTTTCAAATAGATCATGTCACTGACCCTCTTCAAGCCGAAACAATTGCCTGCCTGAAGGCCATTGAGTTTGCAGCTGAGCTAGGCATGGAACGGATAATCATTGAAACTGATGCAACCTTGCTGAAGTCAGCCCGTGAGTTCGATTTGGCTCGTCATGGTGTTTTCTTTTGGAGGCAAAATTCCTACAGCTTACCAACTTCTGAGACTACAAAGTGTTTTACCGTAAGCGTGTTTGTAATAGAGTGACCCATGTATTAGCCACTAATGGTGCTAGCCTATTCTCGGGTGATGTTATGTTGTGGCATGATCATGTACCAGATTTTGTATCTCATGCAGTTGCTAGCGATCTAGCTGTAACAGATCAATAAAGGACACTGTTTTCCTGTAAAAAAATGTAGAATCAATAGGCGCTTTTTCAAAGAACATAATATCATCAGGCATGCTTGCCATCTAAGTGACAGAAGAACCAGGTTACCGTGTTCGAGGAAGACATGCTGAGTGGTGCACACGAGTTCTACTGAAACCCGAGAAACAACCAATTTGCAAATAAACATAAAGGAAAGTGGAAGAAAATAGTTTAGCATAAGTGTTTTCCTGAGAATTCTTACAAAAATAAATAAATAGACAAGTAAATGTGGAACTTAGAGAGGACTTAAATTTTCTGGAGGTATATCACACATAGACAAAAACCTTTAGCAAAAGCATAACTAAGCTACTAACTTATAAGCACAATATTGACTACTAAAAAAAACTCCAATATGGTGACAGAATTGTTATTCATCTATTATATTAACCTCACAAATATAGAATAAAACATGCATGTTATATTATTATGTGAGCCGCAATATAGAATGCCACTATAAACAAACAACAGACTTGTTTGGAATGAAGACCTGTGTTCCTAGCTTTGCTTCTGCTGTGGCATCCTTTGTGTTCTCTAGAGAGGATGCATAATATCTTTTTTATGAGGGTTGGGCTTCTTGTTCTGCCTTTTTCCCTTGCACTAAAGAAGTTAAAACCGAATGGTCCAAATGCTCATAGACTTATTGTGGTGGCTCTAGTAAACAATGGAGGAGAGCAGGTTGAGGTTGACATCACTACTTTCTCTGTGGTTCCCATCATGCACATATGACCTTACTGAAAGTCCAACTATGCCTTCATGTGCATGGAAAATCTTGAATGCTGATACAAATCCTGGTGCATCCTCAAAGATCAGACCCTTGCCCCCTCGGGCCTACAGAATATTACAGTTTTTCAAGGAAAAAGGCACGACCTAGATCATAGTAGTTACAAAATGCTATAAGAATCAAACATTACCAGCATAGCAGAGGAAGGTCAATTGATATTTCTCATGAATGGTCAGCATGAAATGCATCTTGTGTAGTTGTCCCACACACACAGAACTCCAGTACTCACACTAATGTATCATTCATCGAAATTTCATAAATTATCAGGGAAACTAAAAAATAGTGAGTTGATTTATCCAAGAAATACACCACAGTTAGCTATAGTGTAGATTATCTAGGAGAACTATTTAAGACAAACTAAATGGTCCGTTGTTCATTTATCTATCTATGATAGCATTCATATTTTTTAACAACAAGGACATATAACTTTAAGCACGGACAACCAAAAGTTGTAAAAACACTATACTTATTCTTCTCTCAAAGCTATCAAGAACATATAAGGCAGCACAATAAATTTGCCAATTACCTAGGCGCATCCTCCATATCAACCGTAGAATTTCCAACTGAATCAGAATGTGTCGTAGACTAACATCTTCAGAGCTCACATCTGACATACTAACAACACAGACTTCTTAGTTACCCAAAAACAGTCGTATCAAATATTCAATAAGGACCTAGACTAACATCTTCAGAGCTCACATGGGAATCTCTACTATCTAAAAAGAACTTCAAGGTTCGTTTTCTGCCGCTATGTTGTTTTTCTTCGTCCGACTCCCCTGCCCGCCCGTCCCTTCCTCCGCAAACTGGGTCTCGCCAAATTAACGCGTCGTCAAAACTCAAAACCCATCCCCAGTTCGCTTCATTTGCCCCTCCTAGCAGACCTCCATCCCGACCCTCCGCCTCCATCCCATGGACCGGCGGCTCCCTCCTCTCTAGGCCACTGATGACGCCATCCGAACTCGGCTACGGTCGGATTCCTCCCCCTCCGGCCACGGGCAGAGCCATCCCTTCCCGAGCGCAACAGTGATGAGACGCGTGGTAGCAGTAGATCAGACGACCACGGGCCGAGAGGATCTCAATCGATCGATCTCGCCATGACTGCTGAGTAGTAAGTTGACTCCTCCCTTCCCCCTCCCACCTCTCTCCTTGAATTGGCTTGGGATCTAGGCACTCCTGGTCTCAGGCGGGCATCTGGTTTCTATCATGGCTGCTGTGTAGTAAGTTGTCTCCTCCCTTCCTCCCTTCCTCCCTTCCCCCTCCTCTAGAGTTTACCAATTGTGGATGTGATCGTAAATTCGTGGTGAACTTCTTGTGGATTTCTATCATGGCTGCACGTCGATCATCAATGTTTTCATGTATTGGACGATCCTGGGTTGTTGATGGATGCACACCAATCAATCATTGATGGACGTACATGTTATTCAGCTTGGTGTTAATTATGCATTGATATTGGAAACCTAGCGTTGCTTTTCCAATCAGCTTCTGCTGCATTACGACTGAATCATACTCTGTAACCTGACTATTACATATACTATGTAGCCTGCACTGCTGCACTGGTGCACAAAATTGTAAGCCTCCCTCAAGATACCATGGTGATTTGGCGGAGGTGGCGGCAACGATTTTTCTCGGGTGGTGCCCTCACCGAGTGCAGCGGCGAGCGGGTGCATTCTGTTAGGTTCTTAATTCATCAGGCATTTTGAAGTTTCTAATTGGGAAAGGTCGCCATGGCGACATCGAGCAGATTCCATCCCGTGAGTTTGCCAACGCCCAACTCGAGCCGCCTATCAAGTTCTTCTGTATATATGAGTTTGATTTGATATCGTCACACCAACTGTGTTACAACTGATGAACACTTAGTGCGGGTTCACGCGGTAGAGCTTACATGGAGACATAAATTGTCCTAAATTTGTTCTGATATGTTGTGCTAATTCTATTTGTTATCCGTTACTGTCAAAATGGATCTCAACTGCTTCTTAATTATTTTAGAATGAAATTTCCATGGTCGGTAAAATTATGCACATCTCATACCTTTATAGACCCAGATGATATGTAACAAATAATATTGTTGGCAAAGAGACGTTGGTTGCTGCTTTAAGCAACTCAGTTTTTTGTTCGTGTACTTATTGTGCTAATAGTTTGTTGGTTTGAGGCCTGGCAGTTGATTCAAATCAGGAGTGTGCAGACTTGAAGTCATCATCGGTTAATTCTCATAGGTTTAAGTTTCTTTGCTATTCATGCCATGTGACATTTTATTTACTTGTTGTCTGGCGCCTGCGTTTACCTTCAGTTTTTACTAGAAGGAATTTAAATGGCACTGATATTGTTATTGCAAATATACTAGGTGAGGATAGGTAGGGTGTCAGAAGAAAGTGAGAACACTTCACTTGAGTTTTCTATCCATGATAATGTTGGAAGTCGGGTTTGGTTGTGGATCCATATATTGGGACGACATGTTGTACCGTTCATATGATTTCTAGAACTTACATGTGGAAAACTGAGTTTGGTACTAGGTCTGCGAAGAGTGGGCTTAACGTACATCAGGTCAAAATTAGTTACTACCGGTGAAAATGCAAGGAAAACCATTGAGGGAGAACATCGGTTCGACTTGATGCGGATGGATAACAATAATCAGTTTGCTTCAGACTGACGACAATGGTTGGTATGCTGGAGAAGTTTGGGGAAAATCTATGTCCTTGAGGAGATCATTCTAGGAAAGTAGTATATGACTACGTATGTATGGAGTGCTACTAGGGAAACGAGGTGCAAGGTGTTGTATCCCATTGATTATTTTTGTTTGTGCGGCAACTTCAAGCATTTTGTGGGCTGTCAGCCGTGCTTTGAAGGTAAGATAGAAGTAAAATTCTTGCTTATATGTTAGACATTTGTTTAAACTTTTGCCATTCACTAAACATTTGTTTGGTGCATGTTGTCCCTAGGTCATGGTGCAGCTAGATGTGATGGAGGTTCCTTGTAAACCCATACTAAAACGTTGGACTAGAGAAGCCAGAGACCTTCTCTCGGCAGAGTTCCCGATATACCTTGTATTGGGCATAGGTGAGCGAGATTTGGGTATGGAGGTCCATATCCGTACTACCTGCTTGATCTTATCTTCTTTCGTGTTGCTTTTGCGATATGAATCTCTATTAAACTCTGTTGGAGATATTTCAATCATCTATGCATACTTCACCTAGCCTCTCCTTACACAACGAGGTAGCTTTTATGCATGGCCGATTTCTCATTGAGATATTCCGCATCATAGGAACAGCTAGATACTTGAGGTCTAAAGTTGAGGCGGTGATGCAGTTGATTCGCACCGGCCATTGTCATTTATCCAGTGCTGCTATCAACACCAGTAACTATACCAGTAACTCAACATCTACTGAATCCACATTTCTTGTCAAAAGGTAGCCTTTTTCTCCTCTATGTGTTTATTTGTCACGTTCAACTACTTACCGAAAGAATTTTGTGTGCATTGTTGCTTGGCAGTTATTAATTCTAGGTAGTTGAGCGCGGCGGCACACGCTTTCTTTGCTATCCTTGGGAAAATAAAATTAGAATACATGGCAAAATTTGATTGAAGTTCATGCATAAATTTTATCTATTAGTAAACTATATAGCAATATTTTATATTCAGCTACTGGTTATTTAACTCATTTAAAATCTACATTTAGATAGTATGTATTAGATTCAGAAAATACTCATTGTCGTGACATTGAAATAAAAAGGTTACATTTCATGGAGTATGGGACCTATTCTTGTTTATTAGTGAATCCTCAAAAAATAACTTGGAGAAATTGACATTATTTATTTAAATCTAGGAGATAAAAATCTATAGCTGGTATAATTTTACATCAAACTAATTTCAGTTTTCATTTCAAATTAAAGCAAGTCAACAGAAATTTATTGGTTATAGATCTATATTAAATTTTATAATGAAAATTAATGGTTAGAGGGCATTTTTTCTACATGTCTCGTGATAGGTTGGATAATATTGAGGCGTAAAATTTCCCAGCGCTCGTCCTCGGGGCAATGATGACACCCCACGAGGTCGTCTTCGAATAGCGCCCGACAGGAGGGCGACGAGGCAGTAGGTGGTGCTCGCCAGCGGGTTGGTTCCCTATCTCTGAACTTCACAATTTATTGTTGACCAAAACATAGGAGATCTTGCTGTTCACTTTCACCTGTGGTGATAACTGCATGTGACAATTGCATGAGTTGAACTTCTCCTACACAATATATTAGGTTAACCGTAGCTTCTCCTTTTTGGTGTAAACTATGTGCATGAATTTCTCAAGTGTTCCTCTGTTATTGTTTGCTTTGTTTGAATTAGACACATTGTAAGCACCTAGGATTATCATAACTTAACATGTGATTAAGTGCTCCTCCGTGCTGCTATGTGCACAATGATTTACCAACTATGCCATAGTTTAAGCAATTAATTAAGTGCTCCCTGAAAGTATACATTTTCTGCAAGTATATTATATGATGAGGCACTATGAACTCTGTCAAAATTTCAGTAAGTATGTGGTTTCTATGTGTTTTCTGCTACCAAAAAGCTTGTTTCGTGACCCACTCCTCTGAGCCATATATGCACACTCAACGGACTAAATACTTGTGTTCAATGTTCAGTCTTAAAATAAAAAGATGGCACATAGAAACTATAGTTAGTTGGTATCTATCTACTAATTAGGCTATATTTTTCTCCGGGCAACTCATTCATTTCATTTTTGCAATGGTCGCAGGAGTTGCAATACCGGTGTGATTCTGTTCAATGTTTAGTCTCAAAAGGAAATAACATGGCACGTCGAAACTATAATGAGCTTGAATCTATCTACTAATTAGGCTCTACCTTTCTTTGGACAACTCATTCATTTCACTTTTGCAACTGTCGCAGTAGTTGCAAATAAGTGTGACTGGAAAAGAGGAGAGGCACCGAAAACAAAAAAATACGGGTGATATTCGACGGCATTCTCGTTCTGTTTGAAGATGTCCCCAGAATTAGTTAGGTATCTCTTTCTATCTACGTCCCTATTTAAATCCATGCTTTTAGGTATATTTTTGTTGCATTTTATCATGCTTTCTTGATATCTTCTTTCTACAGTGTCTTTTCACGCCATTCTTTGCCCGTGCCGTTGAGAGGATGTAGAGCCAGTATGATTGGAACCAGTACATACTAGGGGGTTCAGCAGTCCAGAACAAGCACACTATTGTACTCACATACTACTGCCATGAATAATTGTGCAACCTTCAACCTTGTACGACTATTGATAGGCATAAACATACATTTTAGAAAGAATTTTTTAGCCACAGAAATTCTCCCACTCACACATTTCGTAGTCAGGGGCAAACCAGGTTTAGGAAGTAATAAATACACTATCTACCACTCGTTAAAAACATGACACTTCAGTCAGTATGAATAATACACCGTATCATTTATCATCATGTTGTGTATTCTTCCTTGACTGTGACAACAGCCTAAGGTACATCTTCAACATAATGGGAACCTATTTTGGTAAGGGAGGTAGTAAGAAAAAGAATGACATGGGAGGGTGTAGATTAGTACTCCCTCCGATGCATATTAGTTGTCGCATAATTGGATGTATCTAGCACTAAAACATGTCTAGACACATCCGAGTTTTTGACAATTAATATGGATCGGAGAGAGTATCTATATCGATGCAGTTGTAACTTACAGTTATGATGGTAATATTTTGTTAGTTGAGTATATAAATTATCTAATGAATTATGTTTAAATATCAATCAATGTATTTCAGATGGTAATTTCTAGCATAGTTTAAATTAAATTCATTTTGTTACATCAAAGCACTCCCAAGACAAACATGTAAAAAAGGTAGGATCATGAAACAAAGCCTGGTGGCACATGTTAAGTAACTTCCGCCCTGGTCATTTGTAAAGGTTCTGGAAAAAAGTCTAACATTCAAGCTTTATTAGCTAGATATTATGCACTTGTAATTGTAATTGGTAAGAAGTAAAATGGCAAGATACTGTGGTATTTGTTGATAGATATTAAGAAGGAATTTACATCCCTTTAAGATAATGTTACCTTTTTGCTTGTGGTTGCTCCATTTCTTATGTAGGAAAGATCTTGTGCTCAAGGGACCATTTTGCCTTGCTATGTTCAGCTAGCTGAGTGTTGTCGTCTCACTTTTCTTCGCCGTCGCTTCTCCATGCTGCTCATGAGCGCCGCTGGCCGTGGCCTGAACCTTCGGCGTAGTCGCACGAGTGGATTGCCTCTAGCGCATGGGTGGAATCCCAGTTGAAGCCACCGCACGCATCATATCTCCAATCCAGAGGAGTCCATGGGTGGTGTGGCGGAGAAATGAGCTTGGTTGTAGATGGTAGCAGGGACCATGTTTTGGAGCAGTTCCATGTGGGTTATTGG
Organism: Avena longiglumis; assembly: GCA_030063025.1. Classification (NCBI taxonomy): domain Eukaryota; kingdom Viridiplantae; phylum Streptophyta; class Magnoliopsida; order Poales; family Poaceae; genus Avena; species Avena longiglumis. Next base: position 516,935,389 of record CP125974.1, on the reverse strand, counting down.
GAGGTTATTTATTTTTCATGGCGCACTTCTCAAAATTTGGTTTTTGGTAGTCATTAACACTGCATGTTAATTCTTCTTACATTTCCAATTAATTCTCATGTTTATAGCAACCATGGTAGTATAAAAATATGTATTATTCCATTCACGTGTAGCTGAGGAAATAATATTTGCGGTGTATATGTTCAAATTGCACGTCATTTAAATACTACAATAATGGCCTCGTGTTCTGATAATTATGATGAATAACTCAATTTCATGGGCTATCCAATTTCTTCATATTTTTTGGATTGGTGACAAAGATGGAATTCCATTGAATTGAGGTCGCTACTAATATATGATATTCTGCTTGTACTGTAATTACTTCGAAGTTACTGATTTTTTATATTGTACTAGACTCTCCTACTTATATTTCACAGAAATAAGGGATTTCAAATCTCAGTAGAGAAGGTAAGGAGAAGAGAGTTCTGTAGGAAGGAGAAAAGGAGAGAGGAGAGATTTGGAAGCATTAAGGTAAAGAAGTAAGCTTTGCATTAGCTAATATTCCCATTCCAGTATGCATTCACTCATTTACTAGGAAAGTAAACACATAGTTTTGTGTTATTTAAAGATTTACCATTTCCAGTCACATGTACAAGAAGAGAAATGGCTATTTAGAATCTGTATGATATAAGGTTCAGATACAGCTAATTAGGTTAGATAGTTAGAAATGGCTATTTAGAATCTGTATGATATAAGGTTCAGATACAGCTAATTAGGTTAGATAGTTGGACCTAATGATAACAAGACGACGTAGTAGAAATACTGATTTTTATTTATACATAGTTCAATCCTCTTAATAAACATGTAATTATAATGGAGATAACCATGAGGTTAGTAATCTGCTGAAGCAATACAAATGTAAGAAAATGATTGAAAAATCTGAGATATCCATGGTTGAAAGCCACATCATGCACCTGGTCCAAGTCTATTAGTCTCCATCTCCATCATCCAGATTTTGCAAGAAGTATTCCTTCGTAGAATGCAAACAAGTTATTGATATCCAAGAACATAGTATATCCATTCTTTTGCACGGACTCTGTTTTAATGGCGATTGAATTAAAATTTCAAGTTTGCAACCTTGAGTGTTGGACGTCTTTCACAGGTATTGAACGTCTGATTGAAAGATTTACATAATATTAGAATACGGTATCTGACAGAATAACATAGTCATATCCTTCACAGTTTAGTTTCTAATATCTCTTATAGAGGTTTTCCGCCCTTAAAAATCTGGCAATCATTATGTGGCTTCACAGGGAGACCTAGGCCAGGTTGCTACATACTCTTGGCGAGGGAGTTGTTCACCGCGTGGACGACATTTCATAGTACTGGAGCTGAGCTGACAGAGGTTTTTCGGTCCATGAAAATTTGGCGATTATTATGTGGCTGGACAAGGAGACTTATGCCAGGTGCTACATCCTTCCTGCGAGGGAGCTATTCACCGTGTGGGGTGACACGCCGTAGTTTTAGAGCCGGACTCTTAAGTTTGTTCGATATCTCCTATTCTAATGCAAATCGTATGAGCTACTATCTAACGTGTGTTCATGCAGATTGTACCAATTATATATAGCTTGTGTTTCTGATTACTTTTGCCATGTGATCTTATTTCGCCTCCAATAGCTATTGCAATTAGTTTTATTGTGATGAGAAAACTTACTTCCTAAGAAAGAGAATACAATTTATGAACATATAATTCTATCCAAGTATTTTGATGGAGTGTCCACTCTATATTTACAAATACATAGTAAACCAATACTATGCTTGCCGGAAAACTTCATGTGTAGCTTAATACAAAAGCCGGGTTCAGAACCTTTGAAAATAATATGATCTGTAAGTAAAGCTGGGTTTAGAAACTTTAGATTCCTTGAAATTCGATCATTGGTTTGATGCGGTTGCCGTATCTGTGGAGGTAAGTTGACTGAAAATTTCACTCATACTTGCCATGTCTGCTGCGGTAAAGGTAATTTGGCTAAAATTGCCGCTCATACATGCCATATCTGCTTCAGTAAATAGACTAATATTATCACTACTTGTTTTCAAGATTTGGCTTAAAGATTAAGGTACGATGCTGTTTTAGTTACTGTACAACTAGAAGTTAGCATGTTTATATGATGTACAATATTAGATGAATGTAGATGCAATTTTCTGGTGTAAATTTTGTCCGTGGAGAATCTACATAGCAAACTGGATGGGTGGATGTTAGTTATCAAATATACGAAACAAGAGACAAATCAACAAGATGCTAAAGTTTGTCACAATGTCAGGACAACTCTGAAACGTAGTGTTCATAACTATAATCAAATTTTAATATAATTTTGTTTTCCCGTAGCAACGCACGGGCATCTTACTAGTGTAAACAAAAAAAAATCAGTTCTCCACTGAATGGTTCCGAGAAAGGTTATTAATGAGAAATTAATTTGTGTAATAGCAATGAAGCAGCAGAAAACCAACTGTCGTAATGGTTATGAACAGAAAATAAAGATAGAACATTTTGCAAGGAATTAGCTTATCAAATCAGCAGATGACGTACTCTATGGCAAGCTGCAAGCGTCATTTGTGCCCTAATTTTTTTCACACACGATTTTATCAAATTTTGCAAGCTAGGGATATTTATACTGCCAATGACAAGTCAGTCATGCAGCCCAGCTCACAAAGTGCACCATATATACGAATGGTATTGCAACTCCGTCTTGATGGCCATCAGCGGCACCACTTCAGCCTGGAGGTACAACCATGGTTAGGCTGCGCCTCAACAAATCATATATATACTCCCTCCGTCCCAAAAATAGATGTCTCAGATTTATCAAAATTTAAATGAATCTAGACACTATTTAGTATATAGGTTCATCCATCCAAATTTTGACAAATCTAAGACATCTAATTTGGGACGGAGGGAGTAGTATTTGACACTTCCTCTTAAACATAGATGTAAAATCTGAATGAAGTGATGATCATCAAAACATATCCGCTTATATACGTAAATGGAGAGCTGACAAAGCAAAGTATAAAAACATGTGCGACCGCACAACACCTTGCAGCAGTCAACGGCAATGCATGAAATTCAGCTCGAACAAATTCCGTACGTCGTGTCCGGCCGCATACGGTCTCCATATTTCATTGGAGCAACGACAACGAAAATCTAGCTCGAACAAAGTATGGCGTGTCTCGATATTTGGTCGGAAGCCTCGCTCAGAGACGCCCTTCACCAAAAGAAGTCACATGCCCATGCTATATGAATCTCGAAAATACTTGTCCTCTCTCGACTTTGGGGCTACGAGTTCTTACAAATACAAAGACAAAAGGAAAGAAATTTTATTACATAGAATAGAGTTCTTACAAATACAAAGACAAAAGGAAAGAAATTTTATTACATAGCTCGGCGGGATTACATAGCAAACACTACTACAAAGATTATTACTACTACATGGATCAGAAGCCTAAGTCGGGATTATGAATTGGACGAGAGGTTTCATCATTGCTATCATTTTCCGGCCACCAATAATCATCCACGAAACCTGGAGGTGGTACTTGTGGATCGTTGACGTCAAGGCCTGCATGGAACGCCTCAAGCAAACTCACATCTTGTTGGTTGTGAACCTCCTCAGCTTCATCTTGCACAGTGTCTTCCTCCTCAGCTTCTTCTTGCTCATCGTCCACGACCATGTCACCATCGGCGGACAAGTCCATAGTGAATTGCCCGGGGATCCCTTCTTCCTGATAAAACTCGCCATCATTTGTTGAGGGGTCTAGGCGGCGGTAATCATCCTTGCTTGGCAAGGGCAGCCTATTGCGTGTCGGTACCATCATCACAACATCCCAGTCCTGTAGAAGTTTTGTTGGGTTTTGGCATCGGTACGGAAGATAGAATACTTGGAAGGCCTGAGTAGCCAAAATGTAAACATCATCTCCCGCAAGTTTCTCTTAACTTCGACCAGTCCAATTTCAGGATCCCGTTTCACCTTATGTGGGTCAAACCAATGGCATTTGAATACAACGGGATTTAGCCCTTTGCCAAAACCGTAATTCAGCTCATATATACCCTCGACTCTTCCATAGTACTGGAGGCCATCTGAGCCTTCACAAAAACCCCCGCTATTTGTTGTCTTCCGGTTGGGCCGGCTAGTTGTGTATTCATGGGTATGGAGGCGATACTCATTCACGTCATAAGCATTGAACGTGTCGGCTGAATGGTTAAAGCCCCTGGCAATATTTCTTAGCTCGAGTTGCATCTCTTTGTCAGTTCTTGCCTACAAGTTAGAACGAGAAGTTTAGCATAAGAAGTTTATCACAAGAAGTGTAGCACAACAAGTTGGCTCGAATAGTACCAAACCACAGAACCAGCTGATGAAACCAAAACCACCACCCTTATCGAAAAGATCCTGCTCCTCTTGAGGGTTAGGCTCCCTATTTGGATTCTTCCAATGTGCACTCTTGAATCGTCTATAACAATTTAAAGGAGAGTTAGACATGAACATAGCAGTGAATGTTTGCGGAAAACTAAATGGTGAGCACTTACTCGATGTACGGCTTCACTTCTTCCATGGTGTTCAAGACATACGAGTGGATCAACTCCCGCTCAAGTTTTTTCATTGCGAACCTCTTTGTGCCACTTGTGATTAACTATACTATTAAATAAATTTTAAAAGTCATGAGTCAATTTATGTGCTTTCTTATCCTTCAAATTTATGTCACTCGAATTTGCATTCCTGCATGTAGAATAAACGATGATTGATTAACATGCCAAAACTATGTGATCTGTGATATGAAAAGACAAATAAAAGTGAGAGAGAGCGCATAATGAATTGATTTAATAGTACGGGTAATATGGAGAGAACTAAAAATAGTTAAACCTAATTATGTATCCATTGAAAAAATAAAATATATGTTATTGTTATTGGTATGGAAAATATATTATCGAAACCTTACAAAATAACGAAAGATCAACATGTTTGAGATAAAAAGTATTTCCTTACTTTTTTATTAACTTAACTAATGATTCAAGTACTATATGTTAGACTGACCATTTCAAAGGCGTCATGTATTTCAAAATAATATGATAATGTCGTGTAACTTGCCACAAATGAAGGGACAAGAGGTAAAAATGTCAGATGAAATTATAATTAAAATCCTTACTATGTAATAATGTATATATTGATTAATGAGGATAAAATTATTCAATTTAGGGTTCCATTTGAATGGACGAAGTATCATGGGATCATTGACCAAGTAAAACCTAATTACTTAGCAACCTAAATGTTATAGCCCTACATGACTATCTAACATCACATAAAAGCTACCAGCTACCTCACGGTTTAAACTCCAATTGCGCACACAGATATAATCTGATGCAAAAATATTCAAATATGTTCACTCATGTTGTCATCTAGTGATTTTGAGATATCTTAATAATCTTGAACATGGAAATTAAATATGATTAAACATCTATCTATGCACGTGATATCCATTTAGCATATATATAGACACACACACATGATGGCTATATAATGTATTACTTTCAATCACATAATATTAAGTTCATGAATTTATGAAGGTATTTTCTCATCAATTTTGACACACTAAAGATGATTATCCTTTAAAAAATAAAAGTGGTGCCCTCGCATTTGCGAGGGCCACCGTCCTAGTTAATTAATTAATTACAAGATCCGTGTCAAAAACTTGATAATACATTATACCACGAATTTAATCAAGATTCAATGAAGGAAAAGTAGGGGGGCCATATCCACGAATTTAAACAAAATCCATACAAGATTCAATAAAGATTCAACCACGAATTTAATCCAAACAAAATATTCAACCACAAACTGGATCCAAGTATGAAGAAAAACCAAAAGAAAAAGTAGGGGCCCCAGATCCATGGCCGTGCGACGGGGCTGCGTAGGTGTGCCGGCCGCGCTTGGAGGGCATCGTCGACGGGACTCGCCGGGCTGCGGAGGTGTGCCTGCCGCACGTGGAGGCCGACGCTAGGGTTAGGAGGCCAGATCCGCGCCGCCATGGATGCTCCCCGCTCGGTGCTCGTGCAGGCCGAAGCTTATGGTGTCACTGGGGATGTGAGGCATGGCGTGGCAGAGCGTGGATGCGTTGGGAAGGGGAGGCATCGTCGCTGGGGAGGGGAGGAAGGGCGTGGCCGTGCTGGGTAGGGGAGGCGTCGGCGTGGGTAGGGAAGGCGTCGGCGTGGGGAGGGGAGAGCTGTTAGGGTTAGGTGGGGGCAAGGGCGTGGCCGCGTGGGCTGCGGGTTGGGGTGGGCCGGTGGGGTGGTCATCCTCTCCCCTAGACTGTGGGTGAAATACCAAAAAGCAGGAGGGTTTAAATGTAAATATGCGACAGACGATGACTGCGTTGACCTTGCACGGATCTTCAAAAATGAACGGGGGCCCAACCTAGGAGGGGTAAATCCACATCGGAAAAACCTAAATAGAGACTAGGTAGGTTGCCATTAGAACTGCTGCCCATTCAGCGAGTCTGGCTTGCAACAACTTTAATTTGGTGATATCTGAGACCAAATCTAAAGGTGTTATTGGTGCTCCCCCATGGGGTAACCATAGGCGCTAGGCATTTTTGGCCGTTGGATCGAATCCTAAAACGAAATCTAGACCATTGGCCGGTGGTAAGACGGATTTACCCAGACTGTTATTGGTGCTCCCCCATGGGGTAACCATAGGCGCTAGGCATTTTTGGCCGTTGGATCGAATCCTAAAACGAAATCTAGACCGTTGGCCGGTGGTAAGACGGATTTACCCAGACATACAGTAAAAACTTGAACTGTTGCATGCACCCGATTTTCTACCCACGGGCGTGTCTTCCTCTGCACAGGTTCGTCTGTTCCCGCTAGAAATAGTCTGGGCCCTCGTGTCGGCCTCGTAGTTAATATTTTCGGTGGCCCTCATACAGGCAATAATGCTACCACTGGTAGAAAACGCCCCATGCGTCCCGGTTGGTAAAAGCCATTAGTCCCGGTTGTCCAACCGGGACGGGGCAATCGAGACTAAAGCTCTAACCTTTAGTCTCGGTTGCCCCACCAACCGGGACAAATGGGGGCACACGTGGCCGCTACTCCGTGCAATGTGGGGAGGACCTTTACAAACCGGGACTAAAAGTTTTTTTATTTATTTCTTTTAAAAAAATGATTTTTTTTTCAATTTTTTCTTAAACCTTTGAATTATTTGGCTCGTTGATCTTCCACATCTCTCATTTTTAACACTAATTATACTTAATCTTAGTTCAAATGGTACTTACAGTCAAACTTCCCATCCAGTCACCCATCCTAGCACTACTCCACCCCCAGCACGCTTAACTTCTTCATTCCATCTCTCCCACCAGCGCGAAGGACCAATATATCTTGTTGTCAAGACTAGTATATCAATCTTATTAACTCATATCGATATGTGACACGTTTTTTTGAAATTAAGAACAACTAATTTTAGTAAACAACAATAAATAATTAATAATAACATTTTATTCTAATGAAAGTAAAAACTAATTAAATTAATATTTTATTCATTTTTGCCATTTATTCATTTAATATGACATAAACAATATCTTCAAATCTGTAAATCGAAATTTAATAAATAATATATCCATTATTATCAAAAAAAATGTGAGGAATTCAAATATAACATAAAAAATACTAAAATAATTTTTTTCATTTCGATTTTTTCCTGTGGATGGAGCTAGCGGAGGTTCAAGCTTCAATCTGGCGCTCGTTGATAAACCAGAAAAAATTCACCGGGTTGATAAACCAGCAAAACCCGCTCAAATTAAACCCGTAGATGCACAGGCTTAGGCGTGTCCGTGTTAGGCTAGGAGCCTTTTTGCCAAGTCGAGATAACGTCCAGCCATCAAGTTGTAACACGTCGAGTAGAGACAAAGAAATAAAGAAAAATCAATATAAAAGATTGTTTCGAAGGCATTAGGTTGATACACATCTTCAAAATTATACTATTAACTATTAGATTTTTAATTTAGGGCTAGGATTTAACTAGGTCCATCTAATTACGTCCAAGTCACGTTCTCGCATGACATATAGTTTTTTTTCCTTTTATTGGTCCGCGCCATTAGGTTCCATCGGTGCAGCGACTCAAATCAGAAAAAAAAGAATTGCCTATTAACGTGCTATAATCAGCTTAGCACGATGGACATCCAGCTTGAATTAGAAAAAGAAAGCACTACCTATTGACACGCTCCACTAAGGTTAGCCCGATCAATACTTTTAGTCCCGGTTCGTATCACCAACCGGACTAAAAGTGCTGATGCCAATCCCTTTAGTCCGGGTTGGTGTCTGAACCGACTAAAGGTCACTTCTTTAGTCCCGGTTGTTGATACGAACCGGGACTAAAGGTATTGGCACAGGCATTCCCTTTAGTTGGTGATCTGGCAGACTAAAAGGTCCCGTTTAACCCGGGACTAAAGATGTATGGCGTTCTAGCCGTTGGAACCGGGACTAATGTTCACATTAGTCCCGGGTCCAACCATAACCGGGACTAATGCTCCAAACTAGGGTGGACGTATGGCTCTTTTTCTATTAGTGTACGTCTACGGGAAGAATCTTACGAATTTTTGTTACGGGATGACGTGTGACTCTCATATTTGTTAGAAAAGATTTGTTTAGAACCGCTACAACTTGTTTTCCCAATCGTAGGACCCCACGTCTTGTCCGTAAGGTTAGTCCGTAAAACAATTCCGTAGGTGTAGCATTGTTGTTATACAGGTGCTAGTGGTCTAGCAGGGGCAGAGCGGCCAGCACACGACGATTGGTGAAAGCCCTAGCCGTCCACGACTGGCCCAGCCCCACGACGTTCTTCCCCTCCAACCCCCACGCCGCCGCTCCCTCGCCTCCCTCGTTCCTCTCCCTGCCTGCTGCCGCCGCCGCTCTCTCCTTTGGTCGAGCTCAACTCGTCACCATCTCCAGGAGAAGCTTCTGCCGCCACCCGCATCGTCATCGCGCACCTGCAGTCAGGGCCGGCTCTGGCCCATGGCAACCTTGTGCCATGGCCAAGGGCCCATGCTGACAGGGGGCCCATAATTTACTAGTTCTCTGGAAAAAAATCTGAAGCCTAAATGGTCGAGGAAGGCAGGAAGCCCGGAGAGCCGGAGACGCAACTCGCATTCGAAACGGTGCGATCGACGCCGCACGCCGGTTGCCGCTTGGACTCCTTCGCGATCTGACCATCTCCCTGGCGCTGGCGGCCTTGCCCATGCCTCCTAGTTTCGTCGTTCAGCAATTCGGCAGCAGACGGGCGACAGTTTCCAAATTCCGACGAGGCGACGAACCGACCTAATAAAGCTGTCCTGCACTGCTCGCGTCCGCAGCCGCGGTGCCAGATTGCCAATTGCACGCGCCGGCTCATCTACTGAGTGATGACTCTCCCGATAGGTATGTCCAGTTCCAACTGTTGCAATCTCTAAATCAGTTAATCACTCAATCCCATATGTTGCAATCACTAGGCTTTTTCGAAATCAGTTAATCACTAGGCTAGCTAACTAGCTTCAATTAATTTGGCATTAGCACCGTCCCTGTAGGAGCATCTAAAATAAAGCTACCGAAGAACTAAGAATTGTTTCAGATCAAGTATGTTACAAGACTCCCTAAAAAAACTATGTTACAAGATAGGTTAAATGGCTTGGCTACGTGTTGTATTAAGAAGCATATATTCGACATGATAGTGTCCTCGATGATTTTGCATCTAGAATGCACGAAAAAGCTTTTTTTAAAGCACTGAAGCTTAATTGTCGATGAACTCATTGGAGACTGGTTTTTTAGGTATTCGTTAGCATGGAATACTTGTTATGTTTTCCTACCAATTTTATTTTTTCTATATGATATCACAATGCTTTAGTCCGTGACAATTATTTATAGACATCTTGACTATGTTTTAAAATATTTTACAAGTAAAATTGGTATATATATTGTCATTAGGGGCTTTTTGTCGACTTCGTCCAAGGGCCCCGAAAAATATAGAGCCGGACCTGCCTGCAGTCGCAAGGAGGAGCACAGGAGCCGACGGCCGCCAGGAGGAGTGAAAGGCCGTCGTGTCTTCACGGTTTTGCTGGTCTCTGATTCCGCTGCCCGCCCGTCGATTCGACGCCACCACGACCGAGGAGGCGTACAGCTGCAGTCAGCAAACAGGCCCCAAGATAAGCGCAGCCCACCGCATGCCGTGTCGTCGCCGGAAGGAGCGGTTGGCGGCCAGTGGGAGCAGCATAACAAGCCGCTCCAACTCGAGCTACCAGGCTGCCGCTGCCCTGCTTCTGCCTCGTCTTGGTGTTCAACGGGACGAAAAAGAGCCCAAACCCAACCAGAGGGTGACGCCTAGGACCTGAGGTGAGCCCCGTCGACCCCGCGGTGGTGTCATATATCCCTCACGTGGATGCTTGATCAAGTTTTGTAGATCCTACTTATTCTTTCACTAATCTCTCATGCAGGTTGAGATGAACGAGGTATGGCAAATTAGGCCCGCCATGAACCATATTGACACTGTTCTTGTCGAGGGAAGATCCTAAGGAAAATTCTACTACGTGCTCTCTCAGACTCTTTGTCTACATGCCTTTCTAGAAATGTTTATGCTTTTGGGTTGGTTTGGAGCCTAGCAGATCTGGTTTGTGTGGAAGAATGGAAGTACTGGAGAGGTGGTGTACATTTCTTTGCAGAAATTAATTTTTCTTTGTGAGTTCAGACCGTGTAGTACTAATTTGATGGTTTAGATTGGAGGGTTGACTATCACAGGAAATATTTGGTAGGATTTCGTCTAGGACACATGTATGGAACCAACTAATGGTGTGCCTATCATGATGTAAGTTTAAATAGTGTTTGAAGCTAAAACTCATGTCAGTCTGATTTTACTCTTTGGCTATTTTGGTTCAGGTGTATTTGGAGGTAGAAGTTCTCCACTGCTGCTGCTCCCCGACCTGTTGTCCTCCTCGACCGCAGAGTTGAAAAGCACGTCTCTCTCACCATTCCCCTCATGCATCTCAGTTTATTTTCAGTCTTGTTTGCGTTCTAGATCATACATGCATGTGGCTCTATGAAGTGGATAATAATGAACTTGATGGGATCTCCTGTATTCCTCCATTGGTTTAAGTGATTTATTAGTCTCTGGAACTAAAAGTATGATCCTTATACTTACTATTTTCTTCCACTTCATGGTCGGTTTCCACACGCTTCAGACTCCATCATCTCAACAAAGGTATCTTCGGTGGCCAAATTCACGTAAATGGAGGCACGGTTGCCTCAATCCATTTTTTCCATCATTTTTTCTTGATCTTGCACAAAAAGCCTGTTAAATAAAATGCAATGGCTAAAGAAAGTCAATTTTGCATCTTGCAGGAATTTTTGTAGGTGATGGAAGAGGAGATATACATAGGTAGGAAATCATAAATTATTGTTGCGTCTCTTATTTTGCAGGTTTGTTTCACTCTTGCCTCGTGTGTTGTATTTGATGTATGGTTTTGATTTCTGCATACTTGAATAGATTGCGTTTATTTTCAGTGTTAAGATTTAACCCTGAACAATATGAGTAGTTTCTTCTCATGGTGTTTTAGTGAAAGAACACACATTTCCCCTTCTACAATTTAATGCTTTCTTAAAAGAAAATATCAATGCATCCCTAACATGCTAAAACTGAGAGAAAACAATACACGGAATGCATAATTTACAACCCTATAGTGAACTGGTTGATATATCTTTTTATAATTTATAAATATATTCTAAACAAGTGAGCAAAAGGTGCTCGAGGAAATGAATTTTATTTTTGCTTTTCCTCTAGATCTTGCCCTAGGCTAGAGGTCTGTTTCCTACTCCACCTGAAAGTTCATAAAAAAGCTTGCATTTGGATTTACATGGCCACTAAATGCACTCTTGCTTACTTTCGGGCACAACCATACAAATACGTGTAGTGCTGCTATGTTGAAGCTCTATTTTGGTGATGTCTTGATTTAATCATAGCTGAACAAATATGCTAAAGCTTTATATAATTGAAGATAATGTGGTTTGTTATTTATAGCTTTATATAATTGAATCAGACCTGGTGGCATACGACTGAACTTGGTATATTTTCCATAACAATCCTGTGTTGTATACTACCTGGGTGAATGTTATTTTAAATTCAGTACGAATAATTATTTGGGCAGTAAGGAACTTGTGTGCTTCATATGTGATTCATGACACAGATTGCTTATTGTTGCACTCACCTAAAATTTAAAGATGGTGCATATTGCTGCACTCACCCAAATTGAGTTCTTTTGCAGTACCCCCAAATGAATTCCAGCCTTCCATTTTAATGCATCTAAAGGCTCTAAACAATTTATACTAGTGTTAAAAAAGAGACTAGTACAGTTTATGCTAGTGATAAAATCGTGACCGCAGAGTAGATAGGCTGTAGTTGGGCCCTGGCCCAAAAGTTTTTTCCCGGCCCGAACAACAGCGGTGTGCGCCTGTGCGTGATGCCTAACGCCGCCGCATCTGCCGGTCGCTTGTGCACACTCCGGCGTTCGCCGCGCTCGACCTCAGCCGGAAGAACCTCACGGGCGCTATCCTCGCTGCACTAGCTGCGTGCTCCTATGTCAGCACGCTGGACCTCAGCCGGAACAACCTCACGAGCGCCGTCCCCACCGCGCTCGCCGCCGTCACCTCGCGGAGCTCCTCCTCGCGCCGGCTCCAGTGTGATGCCGAATGCGGGCCTATTCGTCCTACACGTCTCCTGTTCTGAAGGCGGTCGGCGGCCTTGGCTTTGTTGGCAGCGCCGCGAATGGAGAGGGAGGTCGCCTTCTGCCCGGTCGTGTTCCGGTGGTCCATGGCGTCGGCTGCGCGTCTCCTTCTGCCCGGGTGCCGCGAACTCCGGTGAGCATCGCACACCATTCCGACTCTCCTACCCACAAAGTTCTTTTAGCAAATCTCAACTTCACATGCAAAATCCCCCATTTTACTAATTCTGTTTAAGATATGCACACAGCAAAGGCTGGACTAAAGAGGATCTAACCACAACTTTAGGTTTCACATTAATAGATATGGATCGCTGGGAATTTTAGAAAAAAATTGTTGGGCTCCTTGTATGTTAGTGAACTGTTCTAGTAATCGTACATACAGTACTAGTTTTCTGTACTAATTTCAGTTTGTTAGGAGAGGATCTACGGTCAAGTAATTAGCATTTGAACAGGTTTTTATTCCCCAAAATTTGTAGTGCTAACTGTATCCTGAAGCTGCCCTTTTAACCTTGAGCTTCTAAGTTTTTGGAATTACAGTGGCTACATGTGCAAAGCCCTCAGCTATAGGAACTTTAGTTGCTTCTTTCGGTGAAACACCTGTTATATGCATACTAGTTGGTTCTTTTGGTGACACACCTGTTATATGCATACAAGAGCATTAGTTCTTAATTTCGCACAGTGCCTGCTTCATCATTACAAGCCAAAATCTGGAACTGCTCCAGACTGGAGGTCTTGTTATAAGTTAAGCACAGATACTTGAGATAAGTGATGCAAAAGAAAGCATAGCTGATTTCATCTACGTCAATTATCAACTGATCTTCCCATTTGTACCTTAAGCCCAACTTTTCTCCTAATACGGTGGACATTATAGATATATTATTAGGGTCTGCATGCTTCTTTGCGCTTACACTGTAAACCATTTTTTTCATTGGAGTATAGGACAGAAAAACATTCAATGTTATTTGTGCAGGAGGGCATTTGTATACACTATCATGTCAGCTATTCATGATACAACTGTAAATGATTATTCTTTTAACATACTTGTGCAGGAGGGCATTTGTATCTGGATTGTTGCAGAACACTGGACTAGCTGATCTTGACACTTGGTATTGGTGGTAGAATGAGGTAATATTACTCATGGAGATGGAAGATATTGTGTTAGGAACAATAGTGGTGGCATATCATCAGATGGCATCGGTACTTTCTTAGAGAACTTCTGGTAGGAAGTGGTGGCTGCATATAGTCTTCAACAGAGGTGATCTTTCTTTTGTATTAAAAAAATACAATATTTTTCCTTGATTTACAATGTACTAACTCCTAGTTCGTATGTTGTTACTGTATGTTGGGATGTACTTTGTCAAACCAGGAGGACCTTCTCAACAACTATGCTGAAGAGATGGCTCCATCGGTCTACCTTGTTAATAATAAGGAGCAACAAAATTTTCATCTAGAGACCAAGCTTGATTCTATATATGCAAAATTGTTTGCTCATGACATTACTCGGCAAGACTTGAAGATGAAAAGTGTATAAATAGGAAATACTTCTTGTTAATGGTAGTCTTGTATGTAGCTCGAATAATAATATCCATATTTAAATATTTGTATGGAAGTTTAAATCCATGAGTTGAATGAGGTGCACGTTGGTAATAATGCTGCCTGAATGTTGTCCTTTTTCGTGAAGGGCGGGTTTAGTCATAGCAATCTACATTCTTGCTTCTATACATGTTTTCATCTCCATCACTGATGGTCCAAAATCACTAGCAGTCCACGTGCTTCTAATCGAGAAGCACTAAAAAGGAACCTAAAATAAATGCTTGGCCATACATCTTATTTGCACAAGTGGATGTACAAAGTTAGATATTGAAGTAGATGCACACATTGTTCTCTGAATTCTTTAACAATGGCGAAGCTTATTTCTTTTCATTTGCACGTAAAGACCAGCCTCTCTGAGACCCATGGCATCTACTTGTCACTCTCTGTCACTAAACCACACGACATACATGCACGAACTATCATCTCCATCCTACAGAAAATTGCAAACAAATATTACGGATTAGCAACCTCTCTTCTTGAATGAAAGAATTGCGTATAAAAAAGTAGTCTAAGCAAGTAGTTGCGGCTGACCTCAGAAGTGCATAAATTAATTGGCATAAAAACGTCGGCAAGGAAATTGGCATAGAAACATTGTTGTAAAGAAGGATTACAGAGAATTTTAAGCCTAGAAAAACTTCATCTAACTGGCTTTCTAAAACATATTTTTCTTTTACAAGCAGTAAGCGCACCAGGTGGAAATCTAACTGAAGTTCCTACATATGCATGGAGAGCTAGTTAAAACAGGGTATGCACTATTAGTTTGTGCCAGTTAAATCTAAAAGCAAAATTATCATAAACATATGTGGCCATCAACCATCCATCTAAAATACTAACATAAACATGAGAGCTAATCAAGTTTGCAATTCAAAGTTCATAGCATTGTTCACACAAGGTTAGTTTCCGATGTCTACTACACTCTGCGATGTAGTGGAATAAATAGCATTAAGTATTATAGATGATACTTGAAGATATCACCCATTGTTTGAGATGTTTTTGATATCATTAAGTGATCTTCTGTTGCATTACATACACCCTTTCTATGTAAATTGTTGTGCCTAATGCAGTCTTAAATAAGGGTCTAATGAATGGAAGGCAGTACGACATGGTAACAAAACATATGAGTGCAATTATAACACCTAATATTTGTATGAAAGTATAAATCCATGAGAGAAATGAGAAGACTTGCTGCTGAACTCTTTACACTGGTTTGCCACTTTTTGTATGTATGAAATAGCATGGTATAAAGTTGAAGGGAGTGCTCACTCACATGCTTCCTTGCTCTGGTACTCCTATGTTGTTTGTAAATTGTACCAGCTTGCTAAGCTGTGGCAAACCAGCTCTTATGCTACAAGCCTCCAAGGCCGCTGCATTCGGAAGGTTCAATCACCGCACCGACGGACTGGGCACCTGTAAGTCTCCATAACACCTTCAGAAACTATGATGCAGAAGCAAGGATAAAGACAGTTAAGGAGCAGAATGATACAACGATGAGCCGGGGTTTGCAATTAAAACTCTGTAGCTGATTCTTTGAACAAGATTGCTAGAAATATCATCGACATGTAAATCTAATCCTTCAACTATTTTTGCTCGAAATAACATTAATCATACAATTAAATCAAGAGTAACAAATCTGCACATGCTGGTGGACCTGTACAACGTATGGGAACAACTATTATTTTATTTAGTCCAATTCCTAACAATGTATGGGAACAGGTTACAGTAGTGGATAGGAGTTGAAGGAGACCTCCCCTATGACGTCGGCGGCGGGGTGCAGAGTGGAGAGGGGCGCGAACCTGGGGTACGAGCTGCGTCAGCGGCGCACGTCTGGGGAGAGCGGCGTCGATCGTACGAGGGAGAGCAGGGACTCTCGGCCGGGGAAAGCTGCGGTGGAGGGCATGGGGACAGCGGCGGCAGGCGGCGGGCGGTGACCGGGGACAACGATGGCGGGCGGCGTCCTGTTCGGGGATAAGCAGTCACGATAGGTCATGTTCCAGCCTTCCAGCTCGTCCATCCGGTTTGGTCTATTTTTTCTTCCTAAAAATTACTAAGTGGGCTTATTGGGCCAAATCTCTTTCAGTCGTTAGATCGAATTATACTAGTCATATTTTAGGAGTAGTAAAATGTACTGTAAAAAATGCCAAATTTAAAGATGGTGCATATTGCTGCACTCACCTAAAAATTTGAAGATGGTGCATATTGCTGCACTCACCTAAAATTATTTGGGCAACCGAGGATATTCAGTATGATACATGACACATATTGCTTGTATGCTGATGCCCGCAATCAGAGAATGGATTTTTCTGTATCCCCTGTTGTACGTGTTACTGTTCGGTGTAATGTCGCATCAGATCTTTATCTGTCATTTCTTAATCATTTCCTATTTGTTGTAGATGTAGTTAAGTACATGCCGGACCTTGGGAACCACAACTTGCAGCTGTATTTCAGGTTAGTGTGCATCATGCTTAACTCCTCATCTCGAAATGCAGTTAAGGTATTGGTGTGTTGCTTAATCTTTCAAAATGGGTCGGTTTTTATGTACTCCGCTGTTGTGATGCTTTCTTCTGTTTATATCTGTTAAGGCATGTGTTCTTGAAGCTAGCAGGGTTAATTCTAGCGGATATTTTTCTATTTGCTGAAAGTGGAAAGGAGTCATATTTGAACCGAAAGTTGGGTTAATTCTGGTCTTCAACATCGACTGCTAGGATAGATCTGCTTAATGATCGTGTACCTCAGAACAACATCATAGTAAAGTTACTCATTTTAGGTGATTTTTACCTACAAACAATCATACTACTTATCTAAAGAAGTTTTTGGTTCGCCTTACTTGCACTTGCCGATACAGCGGCGTCAGAGACTGAGAATTCCAGTTGCAGAGTAACAATAGGGCCACCAGTAAGTAGATTATTCCTTTTGTCCATCTGAACAGGCAGTGGCGAGAAACCTGCATATATACTGTGTCTTGAGCGTACGTAGTACTGCTGGTTCTTGTGATCGATCAGGGAGAAGGAGCTCACGTACGTACAGCGTACAGGGCCGGCATCGGCATCGGCAGAGCCCGGTGGGCTCTCGCTCGCTCCCTCCTTCTGGCCACAGCTAGCTCCCGCTCACCGCGCGCGGCCTAGATCGCGCAGATTGCCACCATGCATGTACGTGACGTCGGGCCGCCCAGACGGTGTACGTTCTTGATCTGCGCATGCGCATTGGCGCCGCGCCGCTCACGGCAAGTACGTGTCCGCGCCACCATCGACAAGTACGTACATGCAGATGTACTCCTCGACCTCGATGCGTGGTCATGGCGCTCGCCGTGATTGCCGCGGTCACCGCCGTCCAGTCCAGCCTGCCTGCGGGAAGAAGAGCGAGGGGCTGGAACAGGGACTCACCGTACGTACGTGCGTCGAGAGCTCCTAGTCGACTCCTGCCATCGGATTCACCGTACGTGCGCCTTGCCTTGCCTCGGACTTGGGCGTACGTACGTTCTCCGCCAAGTTGCCCGCGCGGCGGCGCTGCTGGCTGCAGGTTGTGTGCGCGGCGGCGCTGCTGGCTGCAGGTGAGCGGACTTGCCCCCTCCCACCCGCTCTTACCTTCATATCACTTCCGATCCGGTGGATTGATTTTTAGTTCTTCATGCTACCCTGGCTCAGTGTTTTCCGTTTTGGTGTTAACATATTTGGATGCGTGAATTTTTAGCCTGAAGTTTGGTGACATTATTGAACTATAGGTATGATGCATTATTGGTAGGTTCACATTGGAGTCCAATTCTAATTTAACGGCGCCTGCTATTTGGGAGCTGCGGTGCATCAGCTATCCAGGGAATATGATGTGAGCACATTAGCGATTCATCCTTTCGTGAGCATACTGGTGCCTCATGAGAGTAATATTACGTTGCCCTTATCTGTTTGCATTTTCTGCTAAAAGATTGTGTTTAGCCGTTATCCCAGTAATGTCTATCAGTACAAATGTTAGTTTGTAGAAGCACACTTTTAACTGATATATGCTTTTTGAACAAGTAATGTCCAATTCAAACAGAAAGTAATCTCCAATTGTTAGCTAATGTTGATTATAATTTAGTTCTTTTAAGCAGGTAAAATATGCTATTTGCAGTGTGGTTGTGTCCCCATCGTGGCGAGCGGTGGCCTCCATCTGCACTGTCCAGACGTGCTGGAGTTGCCCAGGCCTAGGGGCTGCGCCGCGCCAGTTTTTTTTTTTTACTTCGGCGGACGTCCGCCGGGGCGGAGCCGGAAGTCCACCATGCGGGAGAGAGCTACCTGGTGGCCTTAGTCATTGAGGTATGTCATGGTGGCTCCCTACTCTTTTTCTTCAGAAATTTTGGTTAGAACCATAACTCCTATTAGGTAGATTCGTGCAGCAGCAGCAGCAGACTCCAGTACTCACTTTTAGGATAAATGCTGATTTTGAATTTGTTTAGGATAAGTTGCTTCAAGACTGTCATGGCTCTTTCATAGGCTACTTTTGATCTATTCCCCGCTCTAACAGCTGCATAAGCTTCTCTCGGGAGGTTGCAATTTATACCATTTTTTGATATGCCATCAAGTCCAGTTTGGACAGCTCATTTTGCATAATGCTGGTTAGCAGTGTCACACAACGCCGAAGTTTCAAACATGTTTAACCAAAAATAAATACTGAAACTTATGGCACAGTTGTATTCTGAATCATGTTCTTGCTGGTCAGAATAACGTCCATACTTGATTTCGGTTGCCTATCTCTTGAGTAGTATGCAAAAAATAATTGTCAACCTTACCGCTAGCCTCTTTTCGGTCATATCATCTGGTAGACAAAGACACTGATTATCTGGTTAAGGTTTAAACCAGATTGACTCAGGGCACTGTCTAAAACATAAAAGGAAATTAGATGGTTCTGCTCAGCTGGATGGAAGCTCCATTGCCCCTATGATAACTCCATGGTAACTAGTTCAATAAGATATTTAAAATTTGTCCATTAATCTTGTTAATTTTACAGATAGTATGCTGAACTACCAAAGCAGCTAAGTTTGCAATTTTCAATGTTATGCAAAAAAAATTAAATGCACTGTTTTTTATGTAACCTGAAACTTCAAAGGAAGCTAATTGCTATGGATTACTGTCACTTTTTTGTAAGAAGCTTGTATCTATGTCCTGAACATTACCGAGGGGTGGTGAGGGACGGCAGCTAGGCTTTTCAACGGATCAAGGCGTGATGAGCGGCAGGCATCTTCAGAGTCTAGTCGAGCAGTGGGTGGCCTTGGCATCGTGGTCGGCAGGCTGAATCAGCGGCAATGGTGGCATGGTGAGTGGCATTTTGCCTTGGTGTCAGGAAGCACGCCGGGTGGTGCCCGCAGGCAGTGTTGCGTGTCTAGTGGGCATCGTGGTGAGCTGCCGACGGAGCACGTGGATGTCAGGGTACGTGACTTTTTGTTCTTCCCTGCCTGTTTGTTATCAGTGTATACGTATGCTGTGAAATAATCCACTGAAGCACCAATCTGTGGTCCCTTCTATTTTCTTTCAGTGAAATTGTGTCATGTTCTTGTGGAGACAGTGCATGGTAGCTGGAAATCATGTTCAGGGCCTGAGTAGATTTTGCCTTACGGACTAATATAGATTATGTATGCCCAATGTGTTTAAAATCTAGGGCACTACAGAGGATATTCGGTATTCCTGTTGCTGGACGTTGAGCATAGATGACATACTAAATTTTTGAATGTATTTGTTCTGTGGCACATGAGGCCACAATATAGCTCGTTTTGAATAAGTGAGTCCTGAGTTTATATACTTCCTTGCCAACTACTTGTGGAAGGCTAATTTCAGTGCAAAAAATATCTATTTGCAGCTGAGCAAAGCTAGGCTGATTAATTTTACTGATGATATGTCTTTCAACTGCATTAAACACCAAGACTTGGCCTTTCTTTAGTCTGCTCTACAAATCTGTAGGAGCATTTGTGATATACGATAGATTAGGAGCGGGTTCTCGACATGCAGGAATTTACAAGTTGCATGTTTCTCAGTTTCTATTTTTTACAAAGCTACCATGCAAATTGCTTTGGATACTTCTTGCATGTTCTAATTTTCTTCATATTTTACTGTTTTCTTGTACTAGTATTTAATTGTGCACATTATGGATGAGTTGATTACGCTGTAACTTTATTATGGTTGATTTACATTTGGCGACAACAAGTTATGTCCTGTTGTTAATGGGTCCTTTGGAGATTACAACACTTGTAGAATGTTCTGAAGGCTAGTGGGAGGGAAATGAAGTCTTGTAGCTGTCATGCAGAGGAGATCTTGTCATAAATAATTTGTACTGCCTATGTAATTTGATGCATGTACATGATGTTCCACATACTAATTCTGCATATGTAATTTGTCTTGGAGCATCATGCAGGTCGGCGTCTTGGCGCAGCTCACTGGCTTGGCAATGGTCTTTTAGTTATTTGTTGTGTTTCATCTATTGGTGAGAAGAATGTAGAAAATGCATGAGGATTGCATGCCTGCTTGCTGCTATTTACAAAATTGTTATTCGTCCATCTTTCGTTTTCATTACTAATAGTGTTTGTTTTATCACCTTCTATTTGTTGTGCTACCAACAGGATTCAGTCTAAAAACATATTGAAATTTTAAGCCTAGCTGCCATAATGTGTTATATACTGTTGGTTGCTTAATCACAACCTCAAGACTGTTTAGAAATATCATCTCGTAAAAAAGGCTTTCATTTCCTACGTCCATGCAGTTTTCTTAGAATCACTACCCTGATGTTTGGTGCAATTTAGATCCTTTTTCCTTTTTATCCCGGAATAATGTATTTGCGAGGTATAAATTTGTCAGGTCCACTTACAATCATTTGCCCATTTTTTTTGCAAGTTCATATTATAGTGATGCTCTTTGACTGCAATTAATTTTGCCGTGTAATATGCTTTGTCTTTTGTCTTTCCTAGATGCCAACTAAGTACAAGTACTGACTAGCTATTTAGCTTCATCTGTAAGAAAAGGAAAAAAAAGTTTGTCTCACCTTCTGCATGTAGCCAAGGGATAATTTCTTATCCATTTTGGAATTGTCAATTTTTCTTTTCCGTATTGTATGATTCATTAGTTGAAACACATGCATTTGGCACATAATACTAAAATAATAATGTTATTTTGTGAATCTATACTTTCTGATGAAGCTTGCAGATTATACAACCATTTGGTGTCTCTTTTTGCAGCAAACCTGGAACAAGAAAGGCCATTATGGTAATGAGGCATTCGAGTAAAAAACTGATGAGAAGCAAGTGATTGAAAGGCTTGGCATTAGTGTGGCAGACCCAACAAGGTGGTAATGAGGTGGCCTTCACCCCTGTTATGCCTAGTAGGATGGAAATGAACCATCAAAAGAGTCATGTACTTCACTACATGTTGGGATACTAATTCTTTTTATTTTTTTAGGCATTTTAATTATACCATGGTGATATTTAATCTATGGGCACATCAACACATGAGACTATGCTGACATGTATCTATTTTACATACCCTTGACACAGTGGCATAAGAGTTGTTAGATGTGCAACCCAGCTGTGCCCCAGTCAATTTCATGACTCGGCAATGTAATCGGTCAAATTCTTATGGCGTGTAATCAGGCAACTAAATCAAGACTAATCTTACCTTTGTGTAAATTCGGCATAATCTTACCTTAGGGCATTAGTTCATACCGGACTAGTTATATTGATGATGGATAGTTTGTGTAAAAATATGCTTTGCGCTGAAGAAGAAAAACGAAACATAAGCCTTTTATGTTGGGTGGTTCCCTTTCTACGGTAGTGTAGAAAAATAAATGCATTTTATTATGTTGTACTAGCACCGATGGAGTAGTTTCCTTGCGTAAGCATGCGTATTTTTTCGAGAGTAACCTACCATGTCGTGATATGCGGGCACACGCCATAAGAATAAGCTGGCGGAATCCAGATGAGTTGTCGCTAGTTTTTGTTGGGGAACAGACTAATGTTGATTCAGAAGATAATGTCGTCGGTACAGAAGACGATGTTCATATCGACGTAGATAATGATAATGTGAGTAATTGAAAAACTATTTGAGATCTTCAATGTCTAATGTCTAGCATCATACAATTTGTGTTTGAAGCTAGCTAGGTCAGCATCATCATACATACATGCTAGACATTGATGTTAATTTATTGAGGACAAATAAACCGAGTTACTAATTGCATATACATATATACGTACATACATACATACGTACATACATACATACGTATATACGTACATACATACATACATACATACATACATACATACATACATACATACATACATACATACATACATACATACATACACGTACATACATACGTACGTGCGCGCGCGGCGTCAGACTGAGATTTCCCGATGGCAGCTGCGCGCATGGGTACGGGCACCGCCGAAGAGCTAGAGGGAGAGGAAGGGGTGCTTAATACTACTACCTCCGTCCAACAAAGGATGTCGTAGGTCTTACCCAAGCTAGTTCAAATTTTATTACAAAAACATCCCTAAAACACTCAAATCGTTTTAAATTTGGGCTTCAAAGTGGAACTTCAAAATCAAGTCTTGTGCCCGCCGTCCGTGGCTACCTTGTAGTCCGCCGGCGCTACTCCCCGCTCCCAGCTAGCTCCAATCGCACACACTCGTCGCCGGGATGCCCTGCTCCGCGCGTCGATCTTCCTCCAGCCAGCTCTCAGATCGATTGATCACACTTAATGTCGGGGCGCTCGTCCTCCAGGAAACCAGATCCTGGAGCCCCCACCTACCTGTGCCGGGCCGCCGCTGTGGACAAGCTCCGGTGCCGTCCGGCCGGCTGCTCCAACGCTGTGCGCCTAGCTCGCTCCTACGGCCTGCAGTGCCGCCACCACGAGCTCCAGCTCATCCGTCCTCCGATCCGCTGGATTGATTGCGTCCAGGCGGCAAGCTCCGACCAGACACGCGTCCATCCGGCAAGCTCCCCCGGATTGACGGCGTCCACCATGCCGGCTCACGTTGTTCGCTGCTTCTCTAGGTAGCTTCATCTCCGGGTCGATCTCCAGGCCACCCTCCACCTAAGCCACCGGACCATGCTCCTCCGCCTCAGTCGCCATGATGATGCCAGATCTCAATTTCAGTCGTCCACAAGAGGAGGAGGATGGAATACCTGGAAATCACGGATAAGAAGCTAATCATGGTCAGGAAGAACATGTGCAAGATCAAGAAGAACATATGCAAGATAACGCAGCAGGTGCTCCAGTTTGAAACATGTTTGAAAATGGAGTTCAATATGGAAACTATAGCAGATGCTGGTTATATATGTCCCATTAAAGGAGTTTAAAAGTGTAAGTTGAATCGGTGTTCTCCCGACAATTCTTTGGAAAATTGAATAAATGTGCGAACGTGTGATACAGTGTCGGACCCTAAATCCACTATATGAAGTGGTCCAAGCTCCTGCTCAATCGGATATCTGAGCCTAGAAAAATAAGTTTGGTTCAAGGCACTTCCTGCAGGATAAACAACAACAATTTACAAGAGACAATCAATCAACACTTAATCTAGAGGTGGGATTGATGCACTTATTTTTCAACAATCAGTGTTGTCATGCAGTGTTAAAATTTAGTTGAAATTCTGAATTTTATTTTAGTTACTACAAACAGTACTCTAGATCATCTAGGAAGTGGACCATCAGGCAAGTATACTCCAGCATATGAAACAGCAAGGATAATTCCAGCATATGCAACATTTAAGTACTCCAGATGAACAATGGAGTACATGTTGATTTGGAACATTTTAGTATTGGTACTGCTGAAAAGTTTTAAGACCTCATTACAAGAAAAAGGCATAAACTTCTTTTTAATGAGAGCATAATTATCTAGTTCAGCCATCCAAGGAACATAGAGTCAATGTTGATTATCTAGTTCAGTCATACAAGGAGAAACATGTTGATTTGGAGGCTTGGAGCTACATATCTAGTTCAGTCATACAAGGAAGGGCGACTCACCAGGCCGAGCTAGCAGAGGAGGAGCAGCAGCTGTAGGTGGAGGAGAATAGCGGCAATGGTGGCGGACGCCATAGAACCCCCTCCCGCGACCTCACTCCCACCAAGCCAATCTTGATTAATGACAGATGAAGTCGGAGCTTAAGTTGACAGCTTGATTGTCTAACATAAGCAAAGAAGAGAGCACATCATTTTTTTCAAGGTCGGAAGAGAGCTCAGCATCCTTGGTCACTTTCATACTTAATCAGGTTAACAAGTTTCCTTTAACCCGTTGCCGTCAAGCAGCGTCAAAGGTAGAGTCGTTTTACAATTGAGCTCTAGAAACTAGTGCTTAGTAAAATCCTTTTTGTTCAACATAAAATAATCTATAAGCAAATAGACTTGGAAGTTGAGAAAAAATAGAATTTGCTCTTATTTGAGTGAACTTAACAGAGGAGTACTGGATATTAATTGTGTTCATCACGCAACTAATTAACTTGAGGCCTCTGCCCTCTAGAAAACTTTAGGATATCTCTCTATTGGAAGAGTCACACTGTTCTCTATTGGAAGTATTAAAAGAAGATCCTTTACTAATCATTGATTCTTCAAGGACTAACGATATGTAGTAGCAGTCCAGTAGAGGTGACAAATCTATGCAACTGAGCCAATGCATCATGGTGCTAACGTGCTGATAGTAAACACCGTCGCATGCAAACTGTAAAAGAAACATCGATCCACTCAATTCTAATTTACTCAGTCAGCAACAATGGTCCTGGCTATATATGGTTCCCAGATAATCGGAGTTCATCATCCTAGCTATATGGGTACAATAACTAACAATGAACAAAAATCTCCTTAGTACAAGTTCATCACACATGTATGACATTAAAGGCATCATCCACGAGAGAGGCAGAGAGAAGCAAGCACAAATCACCTTGCTTGATTGTTGATGTGTTCGAGCCATGCATGCGTGTGGTTCATCGCAGTACGTACGTGTGGTCGGGATACACATCGCGCGTACGTCATCGTGGTAACCCTCGAAGCCGACAGGAGATGGGGAACGACGAGGAATAGGGTCGTCCGGTCGCCAAGCCGCCTCACCATCACCCACTTCCGCGTTGCCGCCGGATATGGAGGACAAATTAAAGGTGGAAGCTTCGTCCACCTCGTCGCATGCACCGCAGCTGCTGCTCTAGATTAACCGTCGCCTCCCTCGTTCCCATGCCCTCCAGATCGAGCGACTGCTCCGAAGCAAAGCCGTGGTGGAGGAGCCACCGCGCCACATCAATCTGATACCGCTGAACCGCCGGAGCACGCCAATCCGTCCGGGGAGTGGATGGAGACAGGGGCGGAGCCAGGATTTGAGTATAGGGGGGGCGAAGAACACACAAACAATATGCCCACATGAAAAATAAAATTTAGGATAACAAAACAATATATCATATTGTGTGCTTTAGGTTTTAGGTTATCGTGTTATTTCTAGTATTTAAAAATAATTTAATCAATCTCCAAAAAACAGTATTTTAATCGGAAGTTGGTGTATCATCTAATGTGAGATCACAGCTAGCTCTGTCCTCGTCAGTGGTTACATCTACGATTTCAACAACAAGATGGTACTTAATTATTTTATCTTCACTCTTTAAGCATAATAAACATCAAAATATACACACTATACCTCCAATCAATCTCTCAGATTTTGTCTTGTGTAATTATGTACTTAGTATACAAACTAATCTGAAAGTTTCTAATTAGTAGGTTGGAGCGATGTAATAAAAATACACTTGCTCCGTCTCGAATTAGATGCAGGAGATTTATCTAGATTTGCTTGCATTTATATCTGTTTAACACGTATACAGATTCATATGAATCTAGACAATCCGAGATATCTAATTCGAGACGGAGGAAGTAGTTAGTAATAAATCTAACAAAAATACTAACCGGTAGTTTATAGAAATCTGGAACTCCGTAGTAGTATCTACTCCTATATGGAATCAATCACATACCTAGGTCTAGATGTGACTCAGCACCGCCGCCAGGTTTGAGTTCCGTCCACTGATGAGTGCACGGCAGCCGCTTGCTGCGGTGGAAATCGTCGCGGCGACGCTCAAGGAAGAGTCTCCTTCTACCGGCGGCTGGTTAAGCCCTAGAAGGATGATAATAATCCAAATCGAAGCGGTAATCACGCAGTCATTTTTGCTGTATGCCTTTAGCGATGAGATCATCAACATCGATCCCTCTAATTCTTTACACACAGCTGGCCATCGTGGTCTATATTATACTAGGCTTGGCTAGTAGCTAGTTCAGACGTTGGTCTCTTAGTTAATTATGTATATTAATGGGCTTGCGCTAATGGCTGCAAACTAATTACGATTAATAAAATCTACTTACGTTACTGCTAGTCTTTGCTCCAATCTCTTGAGGGGGGCAGACGGTTGGGGGGTCTGCTAGCCCCCCCTTGGCTCCGCCCCTGGATGGAGACGTGGGCGAGTGGGCCGGTAGGCGGGAGCGGGGGAGCTAACCGGGAGGAGGCGTGGGGGAGTAGCGCAGCGTGAGCGCGGACGAGGTGTGGTGGCCAGCGCGGCGCGGCGTGGGCGCGGGGGAGCAGCCGTCGACGCACAAGACGACGCGGAAGACCGTGGGTTTGGTTGGAGAAAAATAGGGGGCGTTTTTGTAAAAACTTGGAAGTCGCGATATCCTTTGTTGGACGGAGGGAGGGAGTACTAGTTTTGTACGCTAGCTTGTTCTGAGGGCCGATCGAGTCTATCCATGGGAAATTAAGACTCGACGGACGTACTACGGACGTACGGACGGAAGGCCCACGTTCTGGAATAAATCATGCATGCATGATGGCGCCTAGCTAGAGCTACACTACACCACAGATTATTATTTGGGACACAGTAAATTGCCTTAGAAAATACCAAAATTGCCTCTAAAAATCTTTGATGGCAATAAAAAAATTGCCACATCAAATGGGATAGGGAAAAATCATTTAAGGCAATATTGAAAAGTGCCTTTAAAAATATATCTTTTAAGGCATTTTTAAAAATGCCTTTAAAAATAGATTTTCTGAGGCACTTTACGAATTGCCTTGGAATATAATTTAAGGCACTATTAAGCGATGCCTCTAATAATTTTTATTGGCACTTTTCAAAGTGCCTCAAAAAATAATTTTAGGCACTTCTTAAAATGCCTCAACAAAGAATTTCAAGATCAAAATCCACCAATTTGCTAGTCATGCCAATATCCACCAATCTGCTAACATTTCACAGCCAAATCTACACCAATCATGCTAACCATAGAAACATAAAATCGGTCTTCGAAGAATTGTTGCTGTAACAAAACAAATGGTTACATCTATAAATATTGAATGCTCATAAAATCTTGCAATAAGGTCTCAACTCAGTGTATGGAACTTCTCTTTTATCAGTAAAATTTTAAGAAACCAATGGTTTGTACTTCCACATGACAAGTATCAGCAAATACATGGTGCACCACCAGTATCCCAGGTTTAGCCTGCACCCATTCAATATCACTCATTCCAGGCTAATAAACATCACATCGGTCAACATGGTTGAAGGGGAATCAGTACTTTCTGCAAGAGGTCGTCTAGGGTTGCGTCAATGCTTGCACATCACTGCACAGATAGCTCCTCGTCACACTCCAGTGCTGAGTGATAGTCTCAAAGCTGTGAAGGATTCAACAATGATCAACCTAATAAGGAACAAAACATATTAAGAGACGATGAAACATGAGGTGTCAAGGTGACTGTATGGTTGTGTACATAAAAATGTGGCAAGATCGATCAAAGTTCCCCAGTTCATGAAAGTAAAACAGCTCAATAAATTATCAGGAAACAATCTTCTAAAAAAGATTAGGAAAGAAAAGGGGCAGAAAGAAAACAAGATACAAAGGAACATGTTCCAGCCTACACAGAACACACCCCACAACGAACAAGGTGCTCCAGTTGCACCTTTTAAGCTGAAATGCATAGTTTTTAACATCCAACTTGATAGGTCAAAAGAACATTCACAACAATCATCAACTTCAACCAATATAAATTGTACTTCCTCCGTCTAGAAATAACTGACTTGGGTTTGTCTAGATTCGAATGTATCTAGACGCATTTTAGTGTATAGATACATCAAATCTAGTCAAACCCAAATCAGTTATTTCTAGACGGAGGGAGTAGGTTTTATATGCTTTTTAAGTGGGACATCCGATCATTGTATATGAAAACTCATCGGTGGAAATACAGAATAGCTGCAGCAAAATTAAATAAATGAATTATGGCAACTTTGAGATACAGTTTAACAAAATATGCCCTGATATAGCAATGTACATTGAATTCACATTATGATTTATTGCTCATACTCATATTTCAGCATATGAATGATCTGCTACCAAAACAATTGCTTATTTGGAGTATGATACCAAATTTCATCAGGTTTAAACAATATATTTATTAAGACAACTAATCAGAGGTTCAGCAGTACACACACCTAAGGCCAAACAATCAGACAGTATACAAATTCAGCTCAGGATCCAGCAGAGTATTCAGCTGTTCATACCATGACTTTGAGCACTACTTTAAAAATATAAACACACACGATCAATAATATATGGAAACGATAAATCACATAACGCACGACTAATGCCTCAGAAATTTTAACCATTTGCAGCATGAAGGTACTAACAGTAAATGAGAATAAACAAATTGCAGGGCGACCAAAGATATGTAAACCATTCTTTATGGTAAAGTACATGTCTAGTCAAGAATACTACATAAGTGAAATAAATGACCAGAGCCAAGATAAACAAGAACATACAGCTCTCCTAGCGTTGCACATTGAGCATCTCCTTAGCCTCCTTTGGCTCGCCTTGAAGGGCATCGCAGAGTGTACTTGCTCAGCAGTTCCTTCTTCTACTTCTGTAGCACCATTCGCTCAATCTCCTTCTCATCAGGAAGTGTTCTGCCAGCATCGGAATCTGCTAGCCATGCCAATATCCACCAATCTTCGAGCAGCCAGTAAAAAATTTCCTTTATCTGTTAGGGCTGTCAAAACCGGTACAATACTATTAACTTCAGAACAATATGAAAGTTGTGTTATGATATCTATTCAAGCATGAATGCAAGCAACAATGTTGACAACTAGGGAATCAAAATATTACACTGAAATTTCATTATCTTATTCTATAAAGCATATCTTCAGGTTGACAAGCAAGAGGATCAAAATAAGGAGGATAAGATGAACATATTCCTTGCGTGTCAACACTTTGGTCGCTTCTAAATCCTTGCAGCAGATGATAACAATAACCCCGAAAAAGGAGGTACGAAGATCCCCAGCATGATATATCATACCGCATAATAACGGAAGGGCGCAGGAAATGATCCCCAGCCTAACTAGGCAACGATTCACATGCCAAATATAGGATCATATACCACAGGTCGTGTAATTTTACAGGTTTCTAGTAGTATTTTCAAGATGCTTTCCCTACTGTTGCATGCTAAAAACATCTGAAAAAGAGCAGCACCAAATCCTCTTGGTTCATTAATCTACATCTATATTTTCTCCCGCAATAATCAATCTCATCCACAAGATAAGTTAACAAATGACAACTTAGGTGAGATGGCTCTCATGAATGACGACTACCGATGCAAAAATTTTGCCCCAATCCACAGAGAAGCACAACCAAACAATCCGAGTGCATACATATATGATGTTGGGAGAAAGTAGGGGATGGGGCATATGACGTACCAGGAAGGGATGGCGTCGGCTAACCTGATATGAATCCTTCACCGGCGACACGATGCCTGAAACTGCAGATCCCGATGCACCTACTTTGGAGACGAGGATTCTAGAATTTAGCTGCCTGGGCACAAACCCCAACCCCGCGTTGGTGGCGACGCGGTCGTTGTACGCTGTCAATGGCGAGATTGAGACGGCGCCGCCCCTCGACGCGGGCGAGGGCCGCTACATCGGTGACCCCGGGTGGGCGTCTGGGCGAACATAGTCGGCGGTCTCCAAACGTCGAGGGGGAGGATTCGTGCAGCTTCTCCCGCGGAAACGCAGAGATCGTCGACCCGCAGCCCTCGGCGGAGATGCAGGAACCCGCCTACGAGAGGGGGGCGGCAGATGGGAAGCCGCAGGGGGAGCAGAGAGATTGGCGGGGATCGGGAGGAAGATAGGAATGGCCTAGGTTGTGTCCTGTGTGAGCTAGTAATGGAGCGCTGACCGTCTTCTCTCTGGTCTAGTACGCACGGAGCCTGGACTTCAAAAGGATGACGACATCCAACCGATTATTGCTGGCACTTTTGATAATGCCTTAAAAAATCAGATTATTACAGATATATCTAAAAATTGCCTGAAAAAATCAAACTATTGCAGACATTTTAATAAAATGCCAATAAAGATAGAAATTTGTAGGCACTTTTCAAAATTGCCCCTAAGTATCAAATTATTGTAGGCAATATCCAAGAAGTGCCTTTAAAAATATTTTTTCTAGGCATTTTATAAAAATGCCTCTAAGAGAATGCCCCTAAAAATCTACCGTGACATAGTGCTAGCTAGTACACTTGCAGAAGGCCGCCGCCCGCCGGACGACAAACTCTCAATTGCATGGACTCGATAGATAGATCATATATAGATAGGCACACTTGTTGTGATCGATCGATCGATCGATCGTTGCAGACTGAACCTGAACTGGAACGCACCGTTCAAAAAACAAAACAAAATAGAACGGCTACAGTTATTAGTATTACTAGCAAAAGTGTCCGTGCGTTGTATCGGGAGAGAGAAAAAAAATCAACTTTTAAACAACAAAACTCCTGTAAAATTCAAATTTTTACCCAAACGTCGATCAACGCCAGTACCACTAATCCCTCACAACTCAAGTAACATGAGCCTCTAGTGCGCTCACATGGTACATCACCATGGATATTAAAGTTCAGTCTAACACTCTTTTTTTTTCACAAAAAAATATTTATGTGGAGATAAGTCTAAGGGCTCAAAAGATTCCTCCAGACATCAGCTTGTAGTGAACTGTGCAAAGAAAAAAGATATAGTGTCTATATATGTCATTGATAAGCACAATCCAGGGTGCATAAATATTTTCCATCAGAGGGAGGTTAAACTAATCTTCAAAGGCCTGTCTTTGCAAATATAAATTAGAAGAACCATAAGTTGTTCAGATATGTAACGGAGCAAACGGGGATGCGTTGCACCGGAAAATGACAAATTAGTGTCACAAAGATCCATGGCGTGCTCCATGGTCAGGCTCCTGACTATTGTCTCATGTGTTTCAGTCATGCCACCCTATTTGGTACATTATAGTTCCAGTACTCTCAAACTTGATTGATTTCTGACATATCAAATTTCTCCTTTTTCGAAAAAAAAATCACATAGTCATGCAAAATCACTCAATTCAAAATCTCATGGCCAATTAAGACTTGGATGGGGACTTTTTTATTCCCATTTATCACGCAAAATTCAGAGGTTCAATAGAATTCACAAAAAAATGGATTCTCTCACCCTGCACCGCTCTGTTCAACATTCTCCGGGAAAATTAAATCCCCTGTCTATGATTAATCCAAATTTTGATAAACATGCGCCATCTAGACAGAGTGAGTAGTACATTTTTAGTCTGTCGTGGATTTATGGTTAACACAAGTGTAGCTTGGCTATTTATTGAGTTCCACATGTTGAAAGAGAACCGAGTTTAGAAAAAATTGCACGAGGCACAAAAATATCAAGAACATTTATTGACCGCAAGTAGTAACTGAAGACATGCAGCGGCAATTCAACACTGAACCAGCCGCGGTTCACTACCGTTCGAGCGGTTTGGGAGGCTAGGAGCTTGGATTACCGTTCGAGCGGTTTGGGAGGCTGCGCAGTAGGATGTGGTGACCGTCAGTTCAATGCGGGAGGCAGGGCATAGGGCGATACGACACACGGTCGAGGCAGAGGTCATCACGGGGAAGAATGGATGGGTCATCGGAGCCAGAAAGCCCTGCCAAAATTCTGGCAATGAACTGCCTGGTTCCGTACCAGCGCACAACTATCGACAATTAAAGGAATCAAGCTGGGATGGACGGAATCGAGTGAATTTTGCTCACCTCTGCCCGAGCGCCTCCACGGTCGATTCCCTCTCCCTGGCACTTTCCTGACATCGCTGAGCATCCTCCCGTGATCCCGGTGAGCGGACGCACCCGCCGTGTCCCTCCTCTCTCACAGGCCCTCTATGCCATCACCCTGCCTCCGTCCCTGCAGCCCGACCGTCCCGAGCCAAGACTCCACCGTGTAGGGAGACCAGGGAACCTATCGCGCGTAGTATCTGACCCCTACCCCGCCATCGCGAGCACAGTCGATAAATGTTTCGTGACTCTGGTGTGGGAGCCATGAAGAAGAATTTCGTGTTCGGCCATGGTGCTCTGCCCGCCCTCTCCCGTGTCCTCGCCGACGTGGATGCCGAGACCGACGTCGCCTTACCCGCTGCGGTCGAGTACAGCGCCTACTCCCTATTCCAGGGGATCGAGTGGAGGTGGCAAGGTCGTGCGTCGGCGAGGCGGCCCGACGTCGACCAGCGCCCTCCGCGTGCCTGTATCCGGCGTCGTAGGCACTGGACGGAGGATGACGGTAGCCGGAGGAGGGTGGAAGCTCCAATGGGAGGAGATCAAGGGGGTGGGGAGCGGCGAGGGAGACCACCAGGGATGGGAAGGGGTTTGTTCGGTTGGAGAGAAGAGAGGAGAAGAAAAAGAAACGTACCGGTTCGGTGGCACATGTACGTGGTATGCAATGTGGTGGGAGGGCAAAGTGGTCCAGAAAAATGTAGGTACTATAAAAAACATTCATTCCTTTATTATTATTATTATTATATATATATATATATATATATATATATAATAGGTATAAGTATAGATATAGTGCAATGAGATCGAGCGAGGTACCATGCATGCATCAACAAAGGAGCTAGCGCGCGGCTCCACCAACTGATTTGCCATCGCATCCAATTAATCCAGGGCCAGGGCGCTCGCTCCTCCGTGTTGCCCATGCGCGGCGGCCTTGCGTATTTTTTTTTTTTGAAAGTGGGAAGGGTCTAGAACATTGGCGGACGCAGGAAAAAAATCGAGGGTGGGCACACTATAAATTTTTTACTAGCCTATATGCTATAAAAACTTTCCGAATAAATAATGTAAATAGCCAATCGATTCTCATAACATTTAGTTCGATCAATATATTTCGAAATTTTGTTCTTCCTCTAGCCTCGATTTGTTGTGGAGGCCTAAATTATCTTCTATTTGGCCTACATTTGTGTTCTCTCTATGTGTGATGAGTTTTGGGGGCTCTAAATCTATTTCCACCTTTAGTCCGGTTTGTTTCATGGTCTCTAAAGCTGTGTTCCACTTTGTCCATCATGATTCCCTATGTCGATACAAAGATTTTACTCGACTTGTCTTACTCTGCCCCCTCTTTTAGTCATGATTTCTTATGGAGAAGCTAATTTTGTTGGACCTGTCTAAAATTTTGTCTCTGTTGTAAATGTGATTTGCTCACCTAGCCCTCATATTCTTGCTCAACATGTAGTTCATTATTTATTCCTCATTTCCGATAATTTTTCTCCAATTTTTCCAAATTTGTTTCACTTGTAGAGGAATGGCCTTATGCAGCAGTATGAATTTTTCTCTTCAAAGGATGAACTCTTGTATAAAAAAACTCGTCTACTATGTCCATTCTAGAAAAAATGTCTTAGATTTGTACTTTCTTCATTTAAAATAGATGTCTCAAATTTATCAAAATTTGGACGAATCTAGACACTATTTAATATATAGATTTATCTAAAATTTAAAAAATCTTAAGGAGGAAGTATAAATTTGTATGTAGTTTTACACTTAAATATGTCTAAATATATATGTAAAATATAAAAATCTTTTTCCTTTGGGGAATAAATTTATACAAATCTATTCCCGAGTATGTACCATACGTGTACCTAAGCTAGCTAGCCGAGTGAAACAACACAATAATTAATTAGCTCATTGCATCGTATGGGGGCATAGCTCTCCAGTGTACGCATCAATCTACTACACCATGTAGGCACAAACGCATGCTTAAACTTCATTCGTGCTCGAATATGAGCTTGGATCTAACAAAATAAAAGAGTCTCAATCGATTAGGGATAGCAAATTTTTTACCAAATATTCTGGGTGGGCCACGGCCCACCCGTGCCCTACCCCTAGGTCCGCCAGTGGTCTAGAAGACCCCACTTGCTTCATCCATTCATACACGTGGCAGGTATATTTTACAAAGTGGTCCTTGACAAAGTAAGGTCTCAGATTTTTGTGAAAAAGACCCTAGCACAAAAATTAAAAAGCAATCAGGTGCTTGGTCTTCTC
Source organism: Avena longiglumis (assembly GCA_030063025.1). NCBI lineage: Eukaryota > Viridiplantae > Streptophyta > Magnoliopsida > Poales > Poaceae > Avena > Avena longiglumis. Next base: position 516,900,703 of record CP125974.1, on the reverse strand, counting down.
TTTTTATTTGAACGGAATGGCCTCGAAGGGCCCAAGAGATTCATTCCAGCGGTGGGTGTACAAATACAAGGGGGTCCAGAAAGAAAAAAGAATTAGAAACTGCCCCCGAAAATTTACAGCAAGCACCCTAGCAGAGGTTGCGAAAACGCAATCGAGACCAAAGCTACCGCCGGCGACTGACAACGACGAAGGAGCGCCACCTCTGCTCCAGCCGGGGACGAGATCACTTGGCTAGGCGAGGGACTTCAGAGCAGCTCCGCCGCTGGGGAAGATCCTCCCGAAGAGGATAGAGAAGCTCACGCAAGAATTGCCGAGCACGGCGCGGTCACCCATCTGACCAAAGATAGCGTCGGCGGGCCATCGCCTTCGCTTGGAGGACGCCACGGGGAAAAGAATCTCCAAAAGCTCCCCAGAGCACCACACGGCAGCAGCAGCACACCGCAGACTCACGTTCACCTCCTCGCCTCCACGGCGCGCCAGGTGAATCTGAGTAGCAGTAGGGCCACTGACAGCAGCGCAGCAGCCGTGCGAGATGCAGAGGGAGATGGTTGTCTGCCTCTGCCTTTCCATCTTGATCATCTCGCCGCCACGGCCGGCCGGAAGAAGACGGAAAGCAGCAGAAGGCCAGAGCAACCGCATGCCAGCGTCGCGCGCATACGCCAGCACGAGAACTCCCAAGCCGCGTCCAAAGCCGAGCGCCACCGAGCTCCACATCTTCTTCCCCTCGCCACCACGGCCGGTCAGCGGAAGATGCGGGAGCCAAATAGCGACCCAGACTAAGAGGCAGAGAGCCCAAATTTTATTAACTGATGTGGTGGCCCCGGAGCCTGAGGACATCGACGAGCAGCCCTAGAGCCAAGATCCGGGCAAGATCTAAAGCTCCGCATCCGGGAAAAGAGCCCACTTCCGGCACAAGGACAAACACAAACCATACTCTAAATCCTAAAGCTACTCCGGTGACCCTCCTCCGCCACCTCCCGTCGGCTACTCCGACGAGAGGGGCTCAGTAGAGCCCCGTTCTCTCTCGCACAACTCTCAAAGCAGCTGGGGAGGGGGAGAGGAGAAGTGTAGAGTGGTTGGACGCTTGGTCTTCTCTGCCACAGCTCGCCGGCGACCTCAGGGCGCCTCCACGCGCGATGGCGACAAGGGGTAAATATTGAAAGAGTGTAGAATACTACTCCAAACTGTCCAGCAGATTTAGCTTCTACCAGATTATTTAGCTTAATTTGAGTAAGATATATATAGAATATCAAGAGGGAGGATTACTATGTAGAAAATTTAGCACCCGGATTCAAGTCAATATGCATGGTAGCCTGTTCTCTCTCGCTCATCTTCGACTATCATATTGTGAAGAATTACACAAGCTAGCATGATCCTTCCAACACTTTTTCTCTTCCATAGACTACTCTCCAACGTATGATATGGAGTTTCACGGCTTGTCAGCCGTAGGTGCGTGAAACCGCTCTCACTCGATCACCACCAAATGAGCTGGCTGGCTGGCACTCGATCTTAGCGTCATCACAGTTGAGGGCACAGACGATCGATCGATCCCCCCAATGCAAACAATTCATTAGGTATCATGCTCAACAACCAACTGTTACTAGTACTACCTCCATTTCAAAATATAAGATGTTTTAGGTTTGTGAAGCAAATGTATCTGGAATAAACATCTTATATTTTAAAACTGAGGGAGTACTAATTTGGTGCTTCTGTTTGACTGACTGACTGACTGACATTATTCTTCCTCACACGGAGATACCAACAAAACCGGCCGATCGACAGCATGGCATCCAAGCCAGCCCAACAAGGTCTGAATAACCAACCAGCATGTCAGTCAGGCCACCATGCATCATCACCCTAGCTACTCACTTTGGAGGGCAAGAGTTGAATCTCGGCCTGGAGGGTGGCGGCCGGTTTGATGATGATTGACCGCGCAGAAACAGAACAGACGACATTATCATGTTGAGCTGCATCTGCATGCGTTCGTCCTGGAGGGAGGCGTGATCTGATGTGATGTGATGTGATGTGTTGTGATGTGATGGGGGCGTGAGATCGCCGATCATCTTTCTTGGGTCGTCAGCGGCCGGTGTTAGTGAAAAACGACGCCTGACGACGATGGTTTCGTTCAGTTAATGCACGTACGTACGGTGCGGATTGACCCGGCGCCGGACGATCGAGATCCAATCTCGCCTCGGTCCATCCGGATGCGTCACGTCGCCTCGAGTGCGTGTTAGCAGCTGGTCCCTTTTTCTCCTTTCTGTCATTCCTTGCAGCACCGGTCTTTCCTGCTGCGGCAGCGTGACCTTGAGTACGGCGGCGCTTTTCCTCTCGGCTCCTGCCTCGCCGACCCTGTTGGTGACCTGAGTGTTCCCTCCGTCGCTTCGTCGTGATTTTTAGTTTTCTTTTAGGCATGCTTGTGTTGTGGTCCTAGCGGACTATCGTACCTTTTTTTTTCAGTTTAGCTGCGGTCTTTTTGGATGTTATTTGAACCTTGTATGTGGATGCTGCTTTATTTATAAAGCGAGACGAAAGCTTATTTCGAAAGAGCGCCCGACGCGACGTGAGTTATCAACTTATCATGCCAAAACGTACGGAGCTAGCTAGCAGTCAAACCGACCGTCGATCGGCTACCACACTTCACACAAATTAAAAAAAAAGAAATGCTAAAGCAACTAACACGTACTACGCGTGGAAGAGAGAATTAGTGCATGTGAGAATCAAATGCGTACGTGCTACTACACGCACGTTGGATGATGTTACACGTACACGTACGGTCATCTCGAGCGAGCTTGTTCCATTCTCGTCTCGATCGGAAAAAAGATCCGACTAAACCATGCATCTACTACGTACGTTCATAGTAGTGGGTCCGTCCGTCCTGGGAGCTAGAGAAATATAGTATTTGTCCCGACGACTCTCGCTCGGGAAATATATGGAATTATTTGAACGAACGGGAGGAGAGACAATTAATTAATTATTAATTTCGCTCGTCGATCGATATAAGAGGTGCCTGCCTGATTATCCGATCTACCCCTATATATGAGCAGAGCAGGCGCCGATCGAGCGAGTGTTTTTGGCGATCGAGTTTTGTTCGTTTTAACAAGACATGCATGAATTCTTTTCGATCAGTACACACGTACGTAGTAGCTAGCTTAGCTTCGATCTGGCAGCATGCAGTCCCACCCACCGCTAGCTAAGTACGGCGCGAAAAGTTAGTTCAAACACATGCATGCATGCATGCATGTCGTTTCATATATCCATCCGATCAAACTAATAAACACATGTGTAGTGTGCATGTCTCCTTCCTCAAAAAAAAAAAAGAAGCAGCAGCAGCCACGAGACTTAACTCTAAAGCGATCGAAGCCTACCTAACGCAATCTTTACGGAGTTAATTTCCACGTAGACGTACACGCGGCGCCAGCATGCATGCATGTATGCATGTTTGTGTGCTGCAGCTGATCGATTTTCGTGCAATGCCAAGCAGCCAGTTAAGTTAAGTGTGCCATATAATATCAAGATCGTGGAATTTTAGCATGATGTCTTCATTCAATTCAATTCAATACGGATTTGTTGTACTCCACGTACGTTCTGGAATCATGGCGCGTATTATACCGATAAAAGCTTCTAAGGCTTGTCATAATGAGGGTAACTTCACTACTAGTAACTAAGAGTTTAAGTCAGCATTTTTGCTTATGTGGCAATGATTTAATAAAGAGAGAGATGGATTGAGTAACTAGCTATGTTACTGTAACATCACACATACCAAACACTGATGGAAAAAGGGCCTCCAGTCCCGGTCCGCAACGGGCTCTAGTCCCGGTTTTGGGCCCGGGACTGCGAAAACGGGACTAGAGGCCCCCCCCTCTAGTCCCGGCTCGCAACGGCCCGCGACTGATAACAGCCACGTGGCTGTTTCAGCGGCGCGGGGGGCAGAAACCCTTTAGTCCCGGGCGGTAACACAACCCGGGACTAAAAGGTTTCATGCCGCGGCAGAGAAACACCACATTTCTCTGCCGCGACAGAGATTGTGTATTTCCTTTTTTTTTTGCCATTTTGTTCCTTTTTCGTTTTGTGTTTCACTATAACAAACATATATTTCAGTAGACATATTATACACTACTACATACATACTACACGTCGATGCATTTATACTAGATTGATCCCTTGCAAGCATACATATAATCAATCATATCAAAAGGAAGAAATGTTTTGAAATTACATGGTCATTGATGAATATATATATCATATGAGCTACATGGAGATGACTAAGGAAAATCGAGTTCCACGTCATCCGCATAATGCTCTCCATGTACATCAAGGACTTCTTTCATCATAAATCCCGCCAGCTCCTCTTGAATTGCTCTTATGCGCTGGTCTGGCTCTAGTTTCTCTCGCAAATCATAAATATAATGTGAGTCAACTTTCCGCTTACTGGTCAACTCGCGGATATACTCGCAGACGTAGTATCCACATAAATGAGTTTCCGGTGGCTGCTGTAAACTCTTCGCCATTTTATAAGTTAGCTCCTCTTTGAATGGACCTAGTATTTTCTGTCTGAACCGTGTCCAACACCTGCTCGGCAAAGAAAATGAACAAAGGAGTTATTAGTTACTTGATATCAGGAAATGAATGAAAGAGGATGATATAATGCGATAATGATTGAAATTACTTATGGAGCATTGCGTTCATGTCGCTCCACTTCTCTTGGTCCCAACTTAATGAGTCGTGGACTTCAACTAGGGAGTTGTCAACTTGAATGTTTAGCAAGATCCAGTGAAATTTGCAGACATTTACATAAGCATACATGCATAGCTCATCCAGTAAGCAAAAAATAAAATGTGTACAAGATATAAACACTCACTTGAAGTTATAAGGAAATAGTATTTCCTTAACAAAATTATGCTCGGTTAAGAACTTGGACAGGTCTTCCTCCACGTCTTTGGGGTGATTCTTTAACGTATATTCATTAATGATATATGGGTCAATGAACCCAACGTCGTATCTTCTAGCTCTTTTGCATTCAAGCATCTTCATTCTGCGGAATATAATATCATCATACAAAAGGATATATAGTTAGGATAATATATTAAATGCAATGAACGAGCTAAAGCTATAAACTTAATTATAGAAATAAATAACTTACAGACAGTAGCAACCAATGATAGATTTGTCGAGGGCGCGCTGGTTGTATAACTGAAACAGTTCGGTCATTTGAACATGTATCGAGTATGGTTTGAAGTGATGTTCCTTTCTAACGTCCACCGGAAACCAATCTTTATGATGCTTTTTTCTGCTTGCAACATGTACCATTCATGCAGATTTCGCATATGTGTGGATAGACGCGCGAGCTCCTCATTACTGACTAGAGGCTTCCCTTGCACATACTTCCGTACTATCTGACCCACTGGCGTATCTTCATAGACTAAATATTGACCAAGAGACATATTTGCTTCGTTAGCAACTGCTTTGGCCTCCGATACAGTGATTCCCATAAGTGCAGCATTATTACGGGCTCTAGGGTCCATTATTTGCATGTCCATATCTATTTCAGCTCTGAAGGACTTGTCGAGGTCTGAAATGACTTTGAGCGGGCGATTGATTCTTAGGTTCGCAATGGGCAACTTGCTTCCCGCTTTTTGCACTTGTGATTTTTTTCTTCAGTGCTTGCTTAATAATCTCCCGGTCATAGTCTGATTCCAGATTCATCGATATCTAGGATGGTTGCTCAAGAAAGGACTTAGCCCACTTTTTTGTTTTTTCGTTATATACCGGCTTTGGCTCAGGCTTTTTGGGTGCAAAATGCGCCTTAACTTGGGCAGCCACATCCGCGTTAGTTTCCTCGTCGGTCTTGTCATAAGGTCTCTTTGGAAGAGCCGGCGAGATATCGACTATCTTCGGCGTTTGACCTTTCTTCGATGTGGGGCGCGGGGGACCGTCGAACTTCCGTTTCTTCGATGAGGTAGTAGTATTGCACGGAGGCGGAGGCAGAGATCGAGTTGATGTACTCTTGTTGTAGCGATCGTCAGCGGGGCGGGGTGGACTTGGAGGTTGGCGATAATCGGGTTGGGGTGGACTTGGAGGTTGACGATATTCGATGCGGGGTGGATTTGGATTCCTTGGAGTCGGTGGCCTTGGCGCCGAGCCTGGAAACTTGATGTACTTCTTATTCCATAGAATGATGTTGCGCTTGACATCTCCTAGTTTCGTAAGGCCTTCAGGCGTAGAGATTTCAATCTCTAGGTCCGCAAAATCCTCCACTATGTCATCCACCGTGACACGAGCATAGCCTGGTGGAATCGGAAGTGAATGGTGGAATGCTCCAGGTAGACAAGGTAAAGCAGTGCCGATCGCCACCTTGAAGGACAGGTTGTTCATTGGCTGATGTAGCTCACATTGTGCCATCTCTCTGACATCATCCACGGGGTAGTGAGGAGCCGGTGCATTATCCAGCAGTGCTTGATCATCAGCACGGACCTCCGTGGAAGCCACGCTGCTTCTCCGTTGGCTAAGATCCAATGCGGATCATCGGGCATGGTGAGTTGACGGCGGCCTTTGGCTAATTTCATGCATGAGGTTCTTCAAATCAGCTAGGTCCTGCTCTACCCTGGAGATACGGTCTGCCTCCCGGTCCTTCTTTCTCTGACGGCTTCTGTAACTCGCATCGTACAGAGGAAACCCTTTCTTCCACGAGACACCGGCGCCTTTGCCTCGTGTTCATCCTCCCTTTTAAGGATTCCCTAGGGCGCGTGTCATCTCGTCGTTCTCTCTCTCCCGGGACGGAACAATCCCAATTGAGCATCGTTCATTGCTTGAATAAGGTCTTGGGAGGGTTTTAGAATTTTATCATGAAATAATGTCTTCCCTGTTTCTGGGTCCAAGGATCCCCCGTGCCCGTACCACTAGTGCTTTGACCTCTCGGGCCATCCATCTGTACCAGGAGTGACGCCTCTAGCCCTCATATCCTTCTCCATAGTTTCCCACTTAGGGATGGCACTCTTGTAGCCACTTGTCCCCATTTTATGATGGTATATCTTGTTGGCAGCATTTAACGCGTTCTTTGCTGACTTTGCCTTTGATTTATCAGATTGCTTGTACTGTACAAAATCGGGCCACTATTCTCTCAACTTCTCGTTTACTCCTTTGAAGTCTGGAGTTTTCTTTTTCGCGACATATTTCGCGTATAAATTTTTCTTGTGGTTCAGGTACAGTTCAGCCATCTTGCTTAGTGCCCACTCCTTGACTTTCGCTCTATTTTCAAGCCCACACGGCCTTGGGGTAATACCATCTACCTCAAATTCCTCATACTCTGGAGGTAGTATGAAATGCGCTATGAGCTTCTGCCAAAGGTCATCTTTGGCATCATCGGTGACATAGCTGTTGGATTCTTCACCGGGTTTCTTTGACTTATTCCATTCTTGGATGGCGATCGGCAGGTTGTCCCTAACAAGCACCCCACATTGATTTATAAACATCCTCCGGTGCTTCTCTGGAGCAATCGGTTCACCATCATCATCTATTTCTTTGATGGTGAACCTCTGGTTACCATCCAAATTTTTGTTCGGCCCTCGTTTCGTTCGAGCTGTCGATTGCTTCGATCCGGTGGGATAAAAGAAGAAGAGAGAGTGATTAATATATATCTAGATCAGTTAATGAATAGAGGTAACACGAGACTTTATATATATATATATATATATATATATATATATATGTACCTCGCCGGATCCTGTCGAGGGGCCATTATTATTGTTGTTATTTGTTTGCCCTTCGTCCATCTGGTCTTCCCCTTGGTTTTCCTCTAGTCCATCACCGGATGGATTCAGATATGAGGATATCTCTTCCTCGAGCAAAATATCTTCGGCTGTGACCGTAATAAGAGGAATTTCACCTCTTATCATGCCCTGAAGAAAACGTTCACCGATGCGACCAGGATCTTCGGATGGATCCATGACTTAATTATCTATAACAAAAAGAGAGTTAAATAGGTTAGAAAAAACAATAATCCTAATAACTAAAACAATATAATCCTAATTATAATAACTTAAACAAAAAAATAACCCTAATCCTAAAGGGCTTCGATCTCGATCTCGATATCGTATTCTACCGAGAAGCACCAAACACCAGAAAAAAATAAAGGGGAAACAATCAACACATGGCATCGATGCAATGCTCAAGCAAGTATGATGACATGACAAGTTGAATTGCATTGAATTGAAACCCTAAAACATGCTCGGCAAATTAATCGGGGTTCCGAGGGGTGAAAACCCTAACTCGGGAAAACTCCAGAACATATGAGAGGGTGCATTTGTTCTTCTAATTAAACTTGTCATGAAAGTTGATTAATAATGCATGATTATATAGATAGCTAGGTTTCAATTTTCTGAACATTTTGATATATTATTTGTATTTTTCTGACTTATAAATTAAAAGTTATTGAATTTACAATATTTAATCAAATTCTGGAATTACTAAAAAGGGTTATTTCATCATTATGACATCGCAAAGGTTAAACTTTTGTACCGCTACCAAGCCTAGCCACTATGATCGACCGGTATCAGCCACCTCGATGCCACGCAAGCAAGAGGGACCGGGGGGGTTGATTAATTATTTTCACGAGCCGATTGGCACGGCGGCACGACGATTGTGTACGTATGAAGCAGGAAGAGGAAGGAAGCGAGGGTGCACGAGGTCACGAGGCCGAGGTCGAGGTGGTCGGGTGGCGCGAATCGGCGGAGGCGGGAGAAGGAGCGGACGAGCTCGGCCGGGCGGGCTTCGATTCCTTCGTGAGGCTCATGCAGACGGCAGTGGCGCAGACGGGGTGGTGGCGGGACGAGGCGGGCGTGGGAATCCGGCACCTCCCTGCGATCGAGCTCTCGCCGTCGTCTGCAAGACGCCTCGTCGATTTCCAAGTCTTGGGTGGGGAGGCTGGGGTAGGCGCAAGTTACTTATACCCTTTAGTCGCGGGCCGTGGCTTAACCCGCGACTAAAGACCCTCTAGTCGCGGCTAAGCCCTGACCGACTAAAGGTCTTTTTCTGCCGTTTTCTTGCCAAGACTCACCCTTTAGTCCCGGGTCCAGCCATGACCCGCGACTATTTGTTTTTTTTGTAAATTTTCTTTTTTAATTCAAAACTAATATAAAACTTTGAAAAATCATATCTTTTATTGTAATAATCCAAATAAAACAAATAATATGTCTATTATTATCAGAAAAATATAAAGAATTTTAATATAATATCCATTTATCTGTTTGCATCATTTATAAATTATTTCATTTGTAAATTTTCTTTTTTAATTCAAAACTAATATAAAAACTTTGAAAAATCATATCTTTTATTGTAATAATCCAAATAAAACAAATAATATGTCTATTATTATCAGAAAAATATAAAGAATTTTAATATAATATCTATTTATCTGTTTGCATCATTTATAAATTATTTCATTTGTAAATTTTCTTTTTTTAATTCAAATCAAATATAAAAACTTTGTAAAATCATATCTTTTATTGTAATAATCCAAATAACACAAATAATATGTCTATTATTATCAGAAAAATATAATAAATCTTAATATAATATCCATTTATCTGTTTGCATCATTTATAAATTATTTCATTTGTAAATTTTCTTTTTTTAATTCAAATCAAATATAAAAACTTTGGAAAATCATATCTTTTATTGTAATAATCCAAATAACACAAATAATATGTCTATTATTATCAAAAAAATATAATGAATCTTAATATAATATCCATTTATGTGTTTGGATCATTTATAAATTATTTTATTTGTAATTTTTCTTTTTTAATTCAAATCAAACATAAAAACTTTGAAAAATCATATCTTTTATTGTAATAATCCAAATAAAACAAATAATATGTCTATTATTATCAGAAAAATATAAATAATCTTAATATAATATCCATTTATCTGTTTGCATCATTTATAAATTATTTCATTTGTAAATTTTCCTTTTTTAATTCAAATCAAATATAAAAACTTTGGAAAATCATATCTTTTATTGTAATAATCCAAATAACACAAATAATATGTCTATTATTATTAGAAAAATATAATGAATCTTAATATAATATCCATTTAGTCCCGGATGTAGTCACAAACCAGGACTAAAGATATTTTCCACCATTTCCCACCTCTTTCCGCCAAGTTTTCCCGCCCTTTCCTTTCTACGAGAGCTTTTAGTCCCGGATGTAGTCACTAACCGGGACTAAAGATATTTCCCGCCATTTCCCAAAGCTTCACGCCAAGTTTTCCCGCCCTTTCCCTCTATATTTAGGGTGATCGTGCCATGGCTATCCACACATCCACACCTTCCTCTCTTAGAACAATGGACAACGCCATCGGGCCATTCGACTCGAGGAGACCGAGGCGTGGCGCCCAACTACCCTTGTCCGCCGGATATCGGCCGCTACCGGATCTCGAGCTGCCGAGGTTCTGTCCCTCAAGGTTCCGCACGCTAGGCGGCCATCACAAACCACTTTTACCACGAGCTCACGCCGGAGCAGCAGATGTATCCCCAGTGGGATCCCGACAACTACGACACCTGGAATGCCTTCTTCGCTAATAGGCGGGAAAGGGAGCTCGCTAGGTACGAGGGTGATGGCCCGCCACCGGTGAACCACAACGAAGCCGGCCGTCGTCTGTGGTGGGTGAACCGTACTATCATCGGAGTGATGCGCTACATCGTCGGGGGAGACCATCCTCGCCTACGGTGCCCACGAGTCCACCCGCCACAGGCCCCACACCGTCCCGACGGTAGCGGCATCGTCTTCCAGGAGAACCCTCTCCCGCCCGCCGTGAATCCGAGGCTGGAATGGCCCCTGGTATATGCCATGGATGGGCTGAGGATCCCCGAAGTGGCAGGTGACGATGACGATGACGATGAAGACCCTGAAGCTGCGTACTATAGGACTAGGCATGATTATGACTTAAGGGGGCGGCTTTAGTCCTGAGTGTTAGCTAGCCCCGGTTTGTCCCGGTTTTTAATATTAATAAATGTCTTGAGTGTTACCTAATAAATAGAGGGAAATGCCTATATAAAGAGAGGGTTCATCTTTAGTCCCGGTTGGAGAAACTAACCGCGATCAAGGATTATGCAGACTGGGCCAGGCAACACTAATAATAGGGGTGAGTGTCGACATTATGTCGTGCGGCTTGTACCTTGTCCCGGATGGTGTCACCAACCAGGACTAAAGATGAACCTTTAGTCCCAGTTGGAGACGCCAACCGGGACTAAAGATGAGTCAGCACTAATAATAGGGGTGAGTGTCAACATTATGTCGTGAGTGTCGACATTATGCCGAGCTGCTTGTACTATAAATAGGCATCCTTGTGAGTCCAGTCTCTAGCCAGTTTGATGCATCTCCAAGATGGTTTTAGAGAGCAGGGACACCACTACGACCAGTTTTAGGGAAATGCCGACGGAGCCCAGTCCTCCGGCATCTCCGAGAAACTGGTCATAGAGGCACTCCCTAATATGTGAAATTAGTTAGCTCCCAGGCGTATTGATCTAGTTAGAGAAGTTACAAGATGCAAGATGCTTTTCGAGAGCAGGGACACCACTACGACCAGTTTCAGGGAGATGCCGACGGAGCCTAGTCCTCCGGCATCTCCGAGAAACTGGTCATAGAGGCACTCCCTAATATGTGACATCACACGTTTGGAGATCAGATCTTAATGGTAAGTATGAATCGGTACTAAAGGCCCTCCTTTAGTACCGGTCCATCCACAAAATAGGACTAACACACTCAAGATTGTTTGCAGACAACACTATAAAAATGGACACATGCATGGAACATCTTCACTCATAAAATGTTACAATTATTACATATCATTTCTTCGCGTGTGTTCCTTTCTGATCCCGTCGTATCCATGGAGCATCTTCATTCATTAACATGATGGTTGGGTCATCCTTCACCGCAAAGGGCGGAATTTCATGGAACTTATCACAATCTTCTGACATGTCTGTCTTGTCCTCCACCGCGAAGGGCAGATTTTCTTGTGTTCCTCGATATATGGGGCTGCCAAGATAGAATTATGTAGAACGGTGTAATGTGCTTTGGTGTAAGAATGTCCGTCTCTACATATTATTGATTTCCTTCCTAGAGTACCCTTTCCACTCAGTCTCCCCTCATACCGCGATTGAGGAAGACCAATCGGCTTAAGGTTAGGAACGAAATCAACACAAAATTCAATGACCTCCTCTGTTCCATAGCCCTTGGAGATGCTTATTTCTGGCCTAGCACGATTATGAACATATTTCTTTAAGATTCCCATGAACCTCTCAAAGGGAAACATATTGTGTAGAAATACAGGACCGAGAATGGAAATCTCTTCGACTAGGTGAACCAAAGAAAGGCCATAATAATATTGAAGAAGGATGGTGGGAACACCAACTCAAAATCGACAAGACATTGGACCACATCATTACAGAATCGTGGTAGATCTTCAGGATTGATTATCTTCTGAGAGATTGCATTGAGAAATGCACATAGCTTCACAATGGGTACTCGAACATTATCTGGTAGAATCCCCCTCAATGCAATCGGAAGCATTTGCGTCATAATCACGTGGCAGTCATGAGACTTTAGGTTTTGGAACTTTTTTTCTGCCATATTTATTATCCCCTTTATATTCGACGAGAAGCCACACGGGACCTTAATACTGCTTAGGCATTCAAAAATATTTCCTTCTCTTGTTTGGTAAGAGCATAGCTGGCATGACCTTGAAACCATTCTGGATGCAGGCCATCTGGGTCTTTCATACGTTGATGGTCCTTTCGTGCTTCCGGTGTATCTTTTTTCTTCCCATACACGCCCAAGAAGCCTAGCAGGTTCACGCAAAGATTCTTCGTCACATGCATCATATCGATTGCAGAGCGGACCTCTAAGAATTTACAATGTGGTAGCTCCCAAAATATAGATTTCTTCTTCCACATGGGTGCGTGTCCTTCAGCGTCTTTCGGAACAGATTTTCTTCCAGGACCCTTTCCAAAGGTTACCAGTTGATCCAAATCTTTGACCATATCAAATATATCAGCACTAGTACGCTCCTTAGGCTTCGTCTGGTGACATGCCAGACCGTTGAAATGCTTGCCTTTCTTTCTTAAGGGATGCTTGGCCAAAAGAAATTGACGATGCTCATTGTATACATTCTTCTTACAATGTTCCAAATATATACTTGCAGTCTCATCTAAACAGTCTCTGCATGCATTGTATCCCTTGTTTGACTGTCCTGAAAGGTTACTAAGAGCAGGCCAATCATTGATTGTTACGAAAAGCAATGCTCGGAGGTTAAATTCTTCCTGCTTGTGCTCATCCCACACGCGTATCCCGGGTTCATGCCACAACTGTAAATGTTCTTCCACTAATGGCCTTAGGTACACATCAATGTCATTGCCGGGTTGCTTCGGACCTTGGATCAACACTGGCATCATAATGAACTTCCGCTTCATGCACAACCAAGGAGGAAGGTTATAGATGTATAGAGTCACGGGCCAGGTGCTGTGACTGGAGCTCTGCTCCCCAAAGGGATTCATGTCATCTGTACTTAGACAAAACCTTAAACTCCTTGCGTCATCTGCAAAGTCCGGGTACTTTCTATCGATTTTTCTCCATTGTGACCCATCAGCGGGATGTCTCAACATCCCGTCTGACTTACGTTACTCTTTATGCCATCGCAACAACTTGGCGTGCTCTTTGTTTCTGAATAAGTGTTTCAACCGTGGTATTATAGGAGCATACCACATCACCTTCGCAGGAACCCTCCTCCGGGGGGCTCGCCCTCAATGTCACCAGGGTCATCTCGTCTAATCTTATACCGAAGTGAAGTGCATACCGGGCATGCATCTAAATTCTCATACTCCTCACCGCGGTAGAGGATGCAGTCATTAGGGCATGCATGTATCTTCTGAACCTCTAAACCTAGAGGGCGCATAACCTTTTTGCTTCGTATGTACTGGCGGGCAATACATTATCTTTTGGAAGCATATTCTTCATCATTTTCAGCAACTTTTCAAATGAGGAGTCAGGTATAGCACACTCAGCCTTCCATCGCAACAATTCCAAAGCAGTCGCCTTTTTTTCGCACCATTTTCGCAATTTGGGTACAATAACTTTTGTGATCCTCTAGCATGTGATTGAACTTCTCCTATCCTTTTCGGGCCACAATCTCTTCGTGCATCGGCAATGGTCCGACCAAGATCATCAGCGGGTTCATCATGTGTCTCTTCTTCATCCTCCCCTTCAGCATCCCCCATGGAAGTATCTCCGTACTCAGGGAAACCATGATAGTTGTCATCCTCCTCCTCTTCTTCATTGTCTTCCATTATAACCCCTCTCTCTCTCCGTGATTGGTCCAATAATTATAACTGGACATGAAGACGGACTTCAATAGGTGGCTGTAAAGGGTTTTTGAGTCAGAGTAATCCTTCTTGATTCCTACATCCATTACATGGACAGAATACAAAACCATTGTGCTTGTTTGTATCAGCAACACGGATGAATTCATGCACGCCATTAATGAACTCGCCAGAGCGTCGGTCAGTACCGTACATCCATTCCCGGACCATCTGCATTATAGTAAAAGTATATCAAAAACCATTACACAACATGATAAAATTATTACAAGTTATATTGAGAGCTTCTAGAGCACTAATTTTGAATTTTGAAAAATTTACATGCACCAATTTGTGAAATGGAGAAAACAATCAACATGATAAATGTGGAGTTTTTTATTATTGTTCCATCAGTGAAAACCTCATTCCATTCTAAGCTCTGAAACTCTAAAATTACACATTTCAATTTTCAGTAACTATGTGCCTAATCAAAATTTGTTACACATATATATCAAAATTCTTCTAGCTACTTCTAGAGCATGCATGCATTTGATCCATATATCTATATTTCTAGAGCATTATATAGAGCTAAAGTAGCAATAAGAGATGAAAGAATAAAGTTCTAACCTTTTAAAGCTTTGTATTTAGGTGTTGCAAACTAAATCTTGAGAAAAAAAATGGCATGAACTCTCTTGCTTTATTTGAGAAAAATGACCACCATATGCTTTAGGGCAGCTGGCCAGAGAGCTGTATATATAGTGATGGACAATTAGTCCCGGGCCGTGATACGACCCAAGACTAATAGTCCCCGAAAAGAGTTGTTGCCCCGCTCCAGCTTATTAGTCCCGGGCCGTAGCTCTGGTCCGGCCCGGGACTAATGTTTATGGCCATTTCTAGCCGTTGGGGGCCTCACGGACCGGGACTAGTGCTAACACTAGTCGCGGTTCGTGGCGGGCCGGGACTGCTGGGCTTCCAGTGATCGAACCGAAGATGGTTTTTCCAGTAGTGAAGGCAAAGTGTGTCTACAACCCAATTAATGTGGCATTGCATGTTATCACATCTAAGTTATTTCCCACTATAAAGGTACTCCCTTGGTTAGGGATTATTAGGCATATGGACCATTTTGATAGAATTAAGAAAAGCAATAACTCACCTTCTTGATTAGTACATGCACCAATAGTTATACATGCATGAGAGAAGAGAAAGAAAAAGAAGACCATGCATTGGATGAGAGATGGTAATAAATGAGAAAAAAAACTTATAAATCTTAACATTTTAAAAAAAGCCCTTAGGACTTATAATCCCTAACGGAGGGAGTAGTAACTTAGAGTAGTAACATGTGACCAGCCTAACAGCCTAACAGAACGACAAGCTTCGTTCAAAAAAAGAAAAAAAACAGAACGACAAACTCGATTGCAGCATGGACTCGGCACACTTGTGATCGATCGTTGCAGACTGAACCTGAACTTCGACAGTCAACTGGAACACTACACTTAGAGCATCTCCGCCCGCGTTTTTAAGAGGGTGTTCCTAGGACGTTTTTTTATCAGGACGGCGATATTTCATCTAGTCGTGTTTTCAGTATGCCAAATTGCACCAGATTTGGCCCAACTTTCGTCCGGCGTTGCCAGGCCGAATCCAGGACGCTGGGAACCGCCTGGTAACACCGGACGCAGCGAAGAAACTGGTGGGCCAACCCTATCGACGGCTCTAGGCCGAGCTCCCGCCTTTTCTCCCTCATCCTTCCTTTATTCTCCGCCATATCTCCCGCCGGTTCCACGAGCTACCGCCCATCATGCCGCCCAAGGCTTTCGTCAAACCCCGATCCACCATCGGCGAACCAAAGGTGAAAAGGCCGAGGAAGCAGACGCCGAGGCCGGAGAGCTTGCGCGACGCCGAGTGGTTGAAAGAAGTCCGACACATGAAGGTCGAAACAGAGAGCCGCAAGGACATGTGCTTTTTTGACTCTATTTTTATGTGCCACTTTTAGCATTTCCGCCGGAGTAGAACTATGCGCCGCGTTGTATACGGCATTTAGCGTGCCGCCGTTGGAGTTGCTCTCAAATTCACACACGGACGAACGAGCGACCCGGTGGTGGCGGTGAGTTAGGGCATCTCCACCGGGGAGACACAAGCGGTCCTATTCTATCCGTTTGGGTCGGGTCACAGACGATTTGGGGCCGTGGTCCGACCGACCGCGCACACCAGCGTGACCCAAACGGACAAAAACGGACAGGCCAGCCCAAGAGAAGAAGGCCCATGTGCGTCTGCATCTGGGCCAGCCTATGTCCGGACCGGTCAGACGCATCCGTGACTCAAATTTGATGTCCAAATGAGTCGGTACGGGGTGCGTCAATCCGGATGGGTGATATCACTGGGGCGCCGTGCACGTCCCGCGTCGACGAGTTCGAACACCCTCGGACCGTTTGGGTAGTCCCGGTGGAGATGCCCTTAAAACACATGTTGAGGACCACGGAGATCAGACGAGTATTCTAGGGGGCTATTTGATAAAATGCCCCACTTTACTTTGCCATTTGCCCCAAAAGTCACATTTACTTTGGCATAGATAAAATATCCTGCTTTACATTGCACATTTGCTAAAATGCCCCATTTCAATGATTTACCGGTAACAATTGGAAAATCTCCTCTTAGTCTATCTAATCTAATCTCTAACATGCAATTACCCCTCTGCTCTAGAGTGAATAGCTGCGCACCCGTACAAGTGCATCTCCTTTTCTTTCTCTCATATACGAATACACAGGTAACGCCAGCCGCGGCGACGACCGGCTGGCCGCCGCGACCAAGCCCCAATAGCACGCTCTTTTTTCCTAGTCGCGTCCCTCTCCACCCTTTCCTGCACGTCCTTGTGCTAGGGCGACCTCGCCGGCGACCCGGCGGCGTCACCGCCTCCCGGCGACTTGCAGTCCGTCTCCGAGCAACCGGTTGGTGCAGTGGCGTCGGGGCTTCACCGAGACGGCCTTGCATCCATGCGGGCCTCAAGCTTGGCGATCTTGGACGAGGAATGGTGACTTGCTGGTTTTTCCCGCCCTTCTCGGCACAATCAGCGAAAGAGGGAAATGGAGAGAGGAGCGAAGAGGAACGCCACGGCGGGGGAGAGAGAGAGGGCGGCGTGGTAGTCAGCCGGTTCGTCGCTATCGCCGGCGTAGACTTCCTCTGTTTGTATAGGAAAAACAAAAGCGACAGACAGATAACCTCAGGCAACTTTCGATCAATCCACTTGCAGGTTAGAAATTAGATTAAAAGGAGATTTTTCAACTAGTATCGGTAAATCACCTAAATGAGTCATTTTAGCAAAGAGGCAATGTAAAGCGGGTCATTTTATCTATGCCAAAATAAATGTGTCTTTTGGATCAAATGGCAAAGTAAAGTGGGGCATTTTATCAAATAGCCCGTATTCTAGGGGATCGCTGGGCCCACCCAAAGCTTCTCTACAAAACGGACAGCCCATAAGGAGGACGAGGCAGTCCCAGATCCCGCAGGTACGCACCAAATTGGACCGAAATTTCTGGGCTTTCCAACCCCATCGGGACCCAATATATAGCCTAGACTAGACCAGATAGGGGGAGAGGAGCGGTGATTCGTGCCTCGTAATAATCCCGAATCCTTTGCAGGCGTACGTACGACCATGGCGGCGCTTCTTCTTGGACAGGGGTCGAGGAGGATCGCTGGCTACCTGCTCCACCGAACCCAGCCGGCGGTTGCGGCGGAGCCACTCCGGCTCCTCGTGCCAAGACGCATGCTGTACAGCACCCAGGAGGTCCCGTCCATCTCTTAACCAAACAATTTACATCTCGCATGATTTACTGTTTCTTGTTGTTGTTGTTTTGCTGCGCAAATTAAATGCCTCACGTACGCGAACAAATGTGTATCCAGGAAGCTTCTGAGGAACTTAGGCGCACGATCCAGCAGAAGAAAGAGGAGCTCTATGATTTGATTGCTCTGGGGGAGATGAATGACAGGACTAGTTCCTGGACCAACGCTTGGCTAATCCAGTACCTTTCTGAAGAAATCACCCCAAGACCGTCCGACTCTTTCTTGTACGTACTATGATGATATATACTCCCTCCGTTTCGGTTTACACGTCCTACACTGTATATCTAGATTATCAAAAGTTTGTGGTGATATATTTTTTGTAATATATATCTCATACTAAGTTGCTCAATTTGACGACATAAAAATATGTACATGACTTGTAAACCGAAACGGAGGGAGTATCAAACAAATTCAGTAGTCATCTATTTCTTTGTCTTTTCCTCTTCTGTCTGACAGGAGAGTTGATATAATAATTAATATTCTCATCTGATCTACATCTACCTGCACTGCAGGCAGGATGTGCAGAAAACAAGAAGGGTGTACGGTGGGATCAGGAGAGCAGGCCTCATTACATTAATCTTTCTGGCCACGGATTATTTTTTATACAATAATAAGAAGGTAGTAGCTCCGGTCGATCATGATGATGATGGAAGAAGAGCATGAACCAAGAGCAGTGGACATGATCTCTACTGATGGAAGAAGCCAGACTGAAGACGACCTCGCTTGATGGGGGCCCTTTCTTAGAGGGAGGGACGTCAGTTTCTATTATTATTATTATTATTATTATTATTATTATTATTATTATTATTATTATTATTATTATTATATCACCATCCTGAGAATGTTTTTATAATGTGCTAGCTAGAACTCTAGCACAAGTCACCGGTGAATTGTAACATTTGTGATGTTGTGTGACACTGCTTGGTATGACGTCCTAATCTAATTGATGAGTCGAGTGCTTTTTTTTGAACGAGAGAGGGGTCCGGAAAGAACCTAGGAGCTGCAAATGAAAGACGTGGTGCTGGGTACAAATTACTACCTCCGTCCCAAGGCTTAAGGCCTATATTTTTTTTTGAAAAGTCAAACTACGTAAAGTTTAACCAAGTTTGTAGAAAAATATATTAATATTTATAATATGAAATACATATCCTTTGATACATCGTGAAACATATATTCACATGGTATCTATATAATATCATAGTTCTTGATAGTTTTTTCTAAAAATTTGGTCAAACTTTTGATAGCTTGATTGACTTTTCGAAAAAAATAGGCCTTAAGCCTTGGGACGGAGGGAGTACAAAGAAGCAATTTTACAACACTCGCATTAAGAACCTAGTATTTGAGGAAAAGGGCTTCAGAAAAGCAAAAAACATCCCAGAACCAAAGATAAAAAAAATCAATCGAGTCCTTGGGTGCCACCACCACACGCCAGCGACCTCAAGGCGCAAGCCGAGGTCGAAGAGGATTGTGCTCGAGACACTCTCAAAGCCGGCGACGAGCCACTATAGTCGGCCATCTCGCCTTCTCCAAGGACGAACCACTTGTCAAAGACGAACTGTCGAGCTCCGGCGCGGGACTCCATTAAAGGGCCTCCGAAGGTTTTGTCGATCCTAAAGATGCTAACAAGGTATGCAAACTTCAACGGTCCATTTATGGATTGAAGCAAGCATCCCGAAGTTGGATTCAACGTTTTGATAAAGTAATCAAAAGTTTTGGTTTTATACAAACTTATGGAGAAGCTTGTATTTACAAGAAAGTGAGTGGGAGCTCTGTAGCATTCTTAATACTATATGTAGATGACATATTGTTGATTGAGAATGATGTAGACCTTCTTAATAGTGTCAAGGAATATTTGAATAATAGTTTTTCAATGAAAGATCTTGGCGAAGCAGCTTACATATTAGGCATACAGATTTATAGAGATAGATCAAGACGCCTAATATCATTGTTACAAAGTACATATTTGGACAAAGTTCTAAAGAGGTTTGAAATGGAAGATAGCAAGAAAGGGTTCTTGCCCATGTTGCCCAATACGATGTTGAGTAAAACTCAAAGTCCAGTAATGGCAGAAGATAGAGAAAGGATGAGTAAGACTCCCTATGCCTCAGCCATAGGATCTCTAATGTATGCCATGCTATATACTAGACCCGACATTGCATATGCTGTTAGTTTAACTAGCAGATATCAAAGTGATCCAGGAGTGGATTATTGGACAGCGGTCAAAAACATCCTTAAGTACTTGAGAAGAACTAAGGATATGGTTCTTTCTTATGGAGGTGATGAACAGCTCGTTGTTAATGGTTACATCGATGCTAGTTGGAACACCGATCCGGATGACTCTAAATCACAATCTGGATACGTATTTATTTTGAATGGTGCAGCGGTTAGCTGGAGGAGTGCAAAGCAAAGCGTTGTGGCGAGATCTTCAACTGAATCGGAATACATGGCTGCTTCGGAGGCTTCACAAGAAGCAATATGGATGAAAGAGTTCATTACAGAGCTTGGTGTGGTTCCAAGTGCGCTGGACCCAATGTCTATCTACCGTGATAACATGGGCGCCATAGCCAATGCGCAAGAACCAAGGTCACACAAGAAGCTGAAGCATATCAAGCTACGTTTTCACGCTATTCGAGAACATGTCCAAGATGGTGACATAAAGATCTGCAAAGTACACACAGATCTGAATGTGACGGATCCGTTGACTAAACCTCTCCCGTGGGCAAAACATGACCAACACCAAACTGCCATGGGTGTTCGATATATCACTACTAGAGAAAAGCCTATGCGAGGCGCACCTAAAAGCTTATGCGAGGCGCATATCATATGCGTCTCTAGCTTCAAGCCTCGGGTATTTTTTATGCGAGGCGCATATGATATGCGCCTCCTATACTTCACATATGCGAGGCGCATATCGATATGCGCCTCGCATATGTGAAGTATAGGATGCGCCTCGCATATGTTTTACAATGCGCCTCGTATATTTATAGTATATGCGCCTCCTATATTATCCTATATGCGCCTCCGGTAATATTTTCGAAATTCAAGTTTTACAGACCACTATAAATAATAATATACAGATATTCAAATATACAATATAGTCGAATACGATAAAGAGCACATAATTTTTCAGAAACTTGCAATTTGCCAAAGCATAATAGAACCAACATGAATACAATACATTACACATCAATCATGACATACAAGTTCATACATCAAGTGTTTGTGCCACAAGTTCACACCTCCGAGTACAAGTTCACAATCACATTACACCTCCGAGTACAAGTTCACAATCATATTACAACTCCAACGACGTAGCTCTACCTAGATGAAGTAGAACACATAACCTACCATGAAGAGCAACAAGGTGGTGATCACGAGGAAGTTCCTCGACTTCTTCCTTCCATGCCTCCTCCACTTCCCTTCCGCCACCTCTCTACTCTCATAGCCTTGGTAGTTGTTGCCCGAGAAGCTGTTCACTTGCTTCTGGCAGTCTTTCCACTCCTCGTACACACCTGAAACCCGACCGACGTACACGACATAACACCTCGCCATATCCTACACATAATAAAGATGATATTACTTATGTGAGTGGAAAGCAATAGCTAGCAGTTCACAAGATAGAATCATGCATATATATATATATATATATATATATATATATATATATATATGGGTGCAACAAAATGTAAGAAATCACGTTCTAATCATCGGCATTTCGAAGAAAGACCAAAAAAAGCAAACCAAGAATGACTTGGATTAGTGGCTCATACTTAGATTGGGCATGGAAATAACAATGCTCGCTGTTCTATCTCATGCGGCAAGTAGAGTATATGCCCAAATTACTAGTCTACTTGGCACACAAGATCGAACAGCGGCATAGTCATACACGTGACACCACAACACGTTCTAATCATCGGCATTTCGAAGAAAGACAAAGAAAGCAAACCACAAGAAGTAGGGAAGCAATGACAAATGAAAAGCAACAAGCACTTAAAATAGTTCGTAACACAAATAACTAGCTAGTGTCTCTCACAATCAAGTTCAACGGTTGACGAAACATATTCTAGAGGTTTTGCTAGGCAAGTTTAACATAGTGATAAGAGGTTACAACATGAGTTTGGAACTAACAGCTAGGTACACAGGCAATGCAATCATGAAGTCTTCTTCGGCTCTTGAGTCGGCTTTGGGGGGGGGGGGGGCATTGATGAAGCCCGACCGGGTTTTTGCCCTTTGCATGAACATCCCGCCACACCGCTGCGCTAAGCGCTCGCTCATCTCCTGTTGGACGGTGTATAGCCGTCGTAGAAGGTGCCTCCGTTTTTTATGACTCCCTGGTACACGATTGTCGCGATCTCCTCCTGGATGTTGAAGAAGTGTTGCCTGAGGTTGCGAGCCTATATGCATGCAAGATTTTCAGCCCACTTCACGAGGTCAGATGGCAGCGTTTTGGTCTCCATGTCATTGAAGAACCCCTTCATGTGGTAAATGGCGTAGAAGGCATCCTTCCCACTGCCAGGCGGCTGCTTGACGTAGGCAAACTTCGTCGTGTGGCGGAACACGTGCGCGCCGAACTTTACATGTGGCCTTGCCGGTTTGACGCCTCCCGCTGCGACGTAGCCGGTGAGAGCGCCATCAAGAATTTTCTTGATATTGGTGTAGTTTTTTTGGATCGCACTGTTTGAGTCGAGGTAGAAGGCTGTTGAGTGTTTCAAATTCAAGCTTATGAGCACACAGCCTGTCCGATCATCCTCCGTGATGGGATGGTAGGTAAGGAGAATCACATCCTTGTCCGAGTATGTTTGCAGAAAGTTTGAGAGGTAGTCGGTCGCCAGATCTATGGCCTCAGCATCTTTTAGGACGGCGTCACACATGAAGTAGGGATCCACTATCTGGATGCCCGGGATCTTGTCTCTGGTGATCTCCATGGCCATATTGAGGGAGAACAGCCGGACCAGGGTATTGTGCAATCGAAACCCGTTCAACATGTCAAACAGGTTGGTATGCCGCACGTAGAAGATATCCCCGGGGGGTACAGTAACGAAGCACGACATATGATAAGGCACCTTAGCCTTGAAAACGAGGTACGACTGATCGTTGTCGCGAATGCGGCACTGCTCAATTGTGAGACATCCATAATGAATACTACGCATATGCGAGCCTGCGACCTCGAGCATCGATTTACACATCATCGGTACACCTGCCACGTGCTGCTGATTCCTGGCTTGCCCCATAGCGCCATCCCGGAAAAGAGGATTTGGATCCTGGCCCCGATCACCCTTAGGCTTCCTTTTGCGACCCTTCTTGCTCTTTACGGCTTCGGCCACTGCGTTCACCTCACCGACCGTCTTATGGAGGGTGACGGGGCTGATCAAAGGAACTACTGGCCTTGGAGGCTCGATGAAGGGGACAGGTGGCGGCGTCTCCTGACTAGTTGGGAAGAGACGCACCTTGCAAGGGGGTTTCTTTGGTGCTGGTTGGGTCTCGGCAACTTGATGTGTTCTGATGGTCCCGGCTCATACAAATCGAAAACCTTGTGTTAACAAACTGGTCACCGTAGTTCGGGTCAATTTCTTCATCATCATCGGATTGTGCCATGTTGTCCAAGTCTCCCATCTCAAGTCTTCATCATGTCTTGGTTGTCTGCCTAGGGTGATGTTGAGCTGGTCCTCTGTCCCAAACGGATCGCTCTTCGGACATAGGTACAAGTAGCAAGCCGTATTGAGGACCGCTGCCATGTCCTCATCATCCCATCCTTGAGGTTGAGAGGAGGTTCCACTTGCTCAGAGTCGGAAGCACCATACCGTATTTGACCCTCATCATGTCGTGGCATTGTGACATTGTGCATTTTGCGGTTCTCTGGTTGAACAATAGTACGCTTGGCAACATCCATCAACCGCCGCCCACCCAGTGCATTAGAGTGCAAGGAGTGTCTCCTGCGAAAGATCGACATGTAGGACGGCGTTAGAAAAAGAGATCAAGTCATCGGTGTGGTTGAGCCTCCCAACTCTCGCTTTAATTAGTTAGTTACCTTGAGGGTGTCAAACTCGCCAATGTCGAGGCACCGCCGGTAGGCTTGACCACGCAAGTGGCGAGTGGCTGCCCGATGGCACGGTGGTGCGGCCGGCGCCTTCGCAGCGGGGCAAGTTAAGATCCGAGCTAGAGGAGTCTCCACCACCACCGCCTGCCGAGGAGTCACCAACGCCCGCCATGCCACATTGTCCGATTGGTATTTGTTGAGGTTGGGAACCGTGGCGCCCCTGCTACCACCCTTCTGCCACTTGTTGTACTTTTCCATGTAGACGGGAAGGATGGTGTTGAGCTTCTCGTTCACTTGTGAATGGACTTGTGACTGGACTTGTGTCGAGACTTGTTTTTGGAACTTTGTCTCGGCAGCCGACATAGCCTTGTTCACGGCATCTTGGACTATATTTGGAAAGGCTTCCACCTGTTCCCTTAGGAGTTTTACCTCGGCGCTTTCGGCCTTCTTGCCCTTCCGCTCCGGGGTGCCATAGTACTCGGACCATGATATGCCGCCAAAGCCGACCACACGACCAGCCGACGGGTCCGCCAGGGGATCGACACTCTTGGTCCGGTTCAGCGCCCTATTAAAAGTGGTATCCCACTTGGCGACAGGCGGTGGCGCTGACCCCTGGGATGAGGAGCTCCTACACTCCTCGTCCTGCGCACAAGGAACGCGAAGCATTTGATCAGAAAACTGGACTTCATTGATTAATCATGAATGTAATTAATCGACTTGCATGCAAAGTACTTACATATTTTTGCATGAAGTCCTTCACCCTCGGAGCAAAGGGTCCGGCGGGCTCCGAATAATAATCAGAACCCCCTTTCGGCGGGGCAAACCGGGCCCTGACGAAGTTCTTTGTCTGCTCCTCCTTTATGTCGTCAAAGGGACGTGTCAACCCCTTTGCACGAGCGTCGGCGTCCTCCTTATCCCATTTGGGCCTCGCGGCTCTATGACCACCGGAGCCGAGATGGTGGGTACCAATGTTTCGGGATCTCATATTCTTGCCCTTCTCAATCCTGGCCTTGCCCAAGGCGGAGTTACATCTGGCCTTGAACACATTGTAGTCTTCTTCCTTGACCAGAGGCTCCTTCTTGACGAGCTCTGGATAACTTAGCTTCTCCTCGAAAATCAGATTCTTCACCCGAGCCTTCCAATTTGACAAGGCCTTGGTCATCCTCCCGAGGGCATACTTGTTCACCGGATTCCCTTTGAGATTGTCATTATTATACTTGTTTTCCTCATCACCCGAGAACGCGTATCTTGCGTGCAGCTTCCGGAAAAGCTGGATGAGGAAACCCTTGTTCTCTTCGGCCTTCAGGTTCTCCATGTTGATCGTGACGGTGTTCCGGAGGATTGCCGCGAGCTGGTTAGAGTAACCCCCAACAAATTCTTCTGGCTCCAAAGGCGCACCTTTAGGGCTCACGCTCATGATGATGGACCTTTTGAGGTCGACCACGATCGGGGTCCGATCCTTCCGAGACTTCTTCGATGCGCTACCACCGTCTGTAGTAGCTTCACCGCCGCCATAAGTGGTAGTGGCGTCGCCATCGGCGTCCCCCATCTCCTCATTGCCCGACGAGGTATCCTCGTCCTCCTCCATCTTGTCGTCCCGCGGAACAAATTCCGGGGCCTCTAGGGACTCCATCTCCGCCTGCTGCTCCCAAAAGGGCTTACGCTAGAAGGGCCCGGATCGACATTTCTAAACACACAAATAAATGAAACTAATAAGCACAAAATTTACGAAAATTTTGGCATGAACTTTGCTAATTTTCTATGTCTAGAGTGCGAAATTACTGAACGGAAAGGAATCAACATTTCGGCGAAACATTGGCAACTCAAAAAGAAAAACTACACAAAAAGGATCAACTGCCATCATCACAGCCATTTTGCTGCCAGCATACACAAACACAGCCATTTTGTTGCCAGCATACACAAACACCATGTATATATATCATGCTCCAGGCCATACATACACAGAGGCACCAACCCTGTATACACAAACACAGCCATTTTGCTGCCAGCATACACAAACACAGCCATTTTGCTGCCAGCATATACAAACACCATGTATATATATCATGCTCCAGGCCATACATACAAACTAAAAGCTGGGAAAAAAATACCAACAGATCATGATTCTCTATAACCTAACATACTGGAACTAGCAGGGATATGCTATTTTTCTGTGTGCTTTCACCAACTGCCCTGCACTTACAAATCCACCTACATGCAACACTAGCTCAACTTTGCATATCAACTTTCTCAACTTTCTCTACTGCCCTGCACTGATGTGTACCAGTGGGA
This sequence comes from Avena longiglumis, assembly GCA_030063025.1. Taxonomy (NCBI): domain Eukaryota; kingdom Viridiplantae; phylum Streptophyta; class Magnoliopsida; order Poales; family Poaceae; genus Avena; species Avena longiglumis. Next base: position 516,874,190 of record CP125974.1, on the reverse strand, counting down.
CACATTGTCATATTCATGCACCTACTTCCTCTATTAAAAAATGACTGTCCCGGATTTCTCTAGATACACATGTACATGTGTGCAGGGGCGGAGCCAGGATTTTACCTTGAGGGGGGCAAAGAAAATATCTATCACACGAAAGATAAAACAATGGTCTATATTTTTTTATTGGCGGTGTTTACCTTGGGCTAAAAAGTTTAAATAAAGATAGATTTAGTTTTGAAAAAATTAAGAACATCTTTATAGCATGGCGGATTTAGGGATAAGATTTGGGAAGTCAATATAATGTGTTATGAAACCTAAAAATCAATTGCCTCGTAAAAATAAAATAATAATAACTAACCATATTAGTAGGTTGTAATCCACACTAGTTGTCATATAAAAACACCGAATTGTTTAATTATATGAAGTGGTAACTTGTGTGATGTAGCTTTAGAACTAAGTGTTTATCAAAAAAAATCCATGAAAGATATATGTATATGAATGTGTGGTCTGTTGGACTCAATTGCACAACCCCATACCATAGCCAGGGGCCGACGATATGCAATATCGCATTATCAACCGGGTGCCAGAGCGAATAGCACCACAACAGTGCCGGCGGATGGCGAGATCTGGCAGAAGCCCTAGTAGCGGGATGCTGATTTCGGTTAATCTGATATATTTTGAGACAAGGGTCAAATAGACCGCTGGTGCAGGCAAAAGAATGTATACAACTTCGAGGACACGATGACCTAAACTTGGGCAAATGAGCCATCTGTTTAGTTAGACTTCCAAATATTCGCACACAAGTTCATAGCTACCGAATAAAGCTAGGCTTAAGATTAATCAAGAAATTATATACATCCATCAATATGTGTATATTTTAGATACTTATTCTGGCCTAATGGTTGAGGGTGGGGGGGGGGGGGGGCGAATGATTGGGGGGTGTCTAGCCCCTGCTAGCCCCCCCTTGGATCCGCCCCTGCATGTGTGTCTAGATAAATCTGTAAAACTTGTTTCCAAACAGAGGGAGTACATGGATGGCAGACTGGAACACCTTTGCATATCAAAAAATTTAAACATGCTGATGACTACTTAGGAAATATTACTCAATAGCAAGCTGGAATGGCAGACTGCAAGCAGAGGAGCTTGTCGTCGTCATTGTTTAGGGAGACGTTGGCCAGACTACTTCGAATAGTTGTCATCTTTCTGTCTAGTTTAATCTGCATGGATTAACTGAAATTAAGTCCCCATTCCTATTTAATTTGGTGCAGCAGAAGCACCAAAGAAATTTGCTATGCAGAGGTCCCAGTTGAAACAGCGAGAAGTTTTCTCTCCTAAATACTGCAAATTTACTACTGACTCTGCACTATGTTATGATGTACAAAAGAGCACAAATCCATTACTGGTGATTAGAAAATCACGTTTCTTCTTTTTATTTGGATGACAAGCTCTCAGTTTCTTACACATCACATATGAGTGACTGAATAGATAAGTTTAGCAGCCCAAAATATTGTCAGAGATTGTAGTTCCTCTGCGATTAGTTGTTCTTGTGCCTTTCAACGAGTTGGCAAGCAACTAAGACTGAAGTCTCCCAAGTTTGAATGGCAAAAATACTGGGGCCTGTCGACAACACAGTGAGCCACCTGAATCGAAGCATTTGAAGCAGGAACGATCCTCTGAGATACATTGTATCACAATCGAACCTAGCCGTTACTCACGCAGAGGAACAAGGCCGTACACGCACTGGACCACTTAAAGATCGAATCAACGCGTTTAGCACTAGAGAAAATCCAAGGAGAGGAAATCATTGACGGCAAGATCGGGCCTCCGGATCTTGAGGATTACGAGGGTAAGGGAGAAGGGGATTGGTGCTCACCTTGGGGTGCCGAGGACGGAGCGCAGCAGTCGATCCTCCACGAGCTCCTCCACGCGGCGTCGGGCTCCTCCTCCACGGGACGGGCGCAGCTCCTTCACGGGGACGGCGGCGTCGGGCTCCTCCTCCACGGGGACGGCGGCGTCGGGCTCCTCCTCCACGGGGACGGCGGCGTCGGGCTCCTCCTTCACAGGGACGGCGGCGTCGGGCTCCTCCTCCACGGGGCGGCGTCGGGCTCCACCTCCACGGCGGCGACGGCTTCGATCTATCTGAGATGTGAAGTCGTGTACTAGCTGTTTGACTTGATGTGTGCCGGATTATGCGAGGCGCATATCGCAAAGTGCGCCTTGTATAATATTACGCGAGGCGCATCTGGGCTAAATGCGCCTCGCATAATATGCAATCCTAGACAAATAGAGCAGTGCACAAGTTTCTATCAACAAACACACAGCAGCCTAGTGGTAACATGCCTTGTCCTATTTCACTGCTGGCCACCTAGGTTCGAATCCCAAGGTTAACATTTTTTTGGAATTTTTTTTAAAGGCCATTTTTCATGTAAAAGCATTGTCCAAACACAATATGAACTATAAAATATACTACAAATATTTTAAATATTCAAATATTGCTAAAACAACAAAAGTGAGTATTCTCAATGAATGTGTCTTGTCGATACATAATATTCTCAATGCAATATTATTATAACACACACATAATGAAAATTAAGAATGTTTTGATACATAATAGTAGGCCACACACACGACGGTTCTTGACAATGGTCGGAGCGCGCTAGCGTTTCTTGACAATGGTCGTCTTCTTGCCCTTCTTTGTCGCGGTTGCATAGGTTAGGTCCGGGACGTCTTCACTACTTCTCTTGAACGGAAGTCCTTTCTTAGGTAGGGTTGTGGTGTACGGTGTTTGGTTGCCATACCCGTCTTCTATCTTCGGGTCGCCGTTCTGGTCAAAGTCTTGCTCGTTGGCGACTCCGTCCATTCCTATAATGTTCCTTTTGCCTCTCCTGACGACAACCCGGCTAGGCTTTGACAGGTCTTTGATGTACCAGCATTGGTCGACTTTGCTAGCCAAAACCCAAGGCTCATTTCTTGCGGGTGCGTTCGCGCTAGTGGTCTTTGATGGTATAACCATCGTGGTGAAATACCGGTCTTCTTTCTCGACGCTCTTGGCCCACCTGACACGGAACATCGACACCTTCTCCGTAACATAGTCGAGCTCCCAAATCTCCTCGATCCTTCCGTAGTATCTTTCCGGGATGTCGCCGGTGTAGAATATCCCCGTTACCCCTGAGTTCTGATAATCGCAGTTATTGTCTTTTTCCTCTGTGTAGAACGTGTATCCGTTGATATCGTAAGCCTGATAGGTCATGAGGTTGTGCGAGGCGCCCTGTGACAATGAGAATATGAGTTTATCTTCCTCCGAGTACTCGCCCTGCGGTGGATTAGCTATGACCTTCTCCTGAACCATCGCGTGAAACCGAGTTGTGCTCCTTGATAACATATTCCTCCTCGGGACTGGCGCCCGATCAGCGTAATTCTTCTTGATAAACTCTTTGTGCTCATGTATGTATGGATCAACCACTGCAGTGTTGCGGTAGCGACCAGGTTTGCTCTTTCAAAGTCCTTGGTTCGCCCTCCATGTCGACATGCTTTGCACGTTGACCGCGTGACCCCATCCAAATGAGCCTCCCGAGGTGCTTGTTGAATGGCATACCAAGAGGGGTCTCGGTTTGTAGAAAGTTCGGCAGAAGAGATGCACTCTTCGCCAGAAGCCGCTTTGCTATGCTTCCATCTAGACGGGACTTTTCTTAACGTATCCTGGATGTGTCCATTGAGCCTTTCGAACGGCATCATGCTTCGAAAATGCAGGACCGATGGACGATATCCTGCACGACATGGAGAAGCGATGAAGCATGATGTCGAAGAAAGCGGGGAATAGATCTCGAGCTTGCACATTATCACCACGATCTCCCCCGTAGCCTCGTGAGCTGCTTAATGCCTATCGACTTCCGAGAGATGACGTCAAAAAAGTTGCAGAGGCCAAACAGTGTTTCACGGATGTGCTTGTCCATTATACCTCGGATCGCGACCGGGAGTACCTGCGTCATTATCACGGCGACGTCGTGAGACTTCATCCTCAAGCGCCGCCTCGTCTAGCCATCTGCTTATCTTCCCCGCGTATCCGTTCGGAAATTTGACTCTGAGGAGGCACTTCATAAACTGTATGGCCTCCTTCTTACCTAGAGTGAAGCATGAGGCCTTGAGCTTGACCTCTCCCTTCTTAACCATTTTCCCCTTGCAACAACGGCTATTCTATGTTTCTGTCTCCTCCACCTCGTCCTGCTCCTCATCATCGCTAGGTGGTGGTTGAAGTTCATCCCTGATGCCCATATGCTTCAAGTCGTTCCGTGCCTTTGGCCCATCTTTGGTCTTGTCGGTGTTAAGGAGGGTGGCAAGCAGACTCTCGCCGACGTTCTTCGTGATATGCATGAGATCAAGGCTATGAGGCACGCGGAGGATCTTCCAGTATGGCAAGTCCCAGAAAACAGACCTCGCCTTCCATACCTTCAAAGAACGGCTCGCTTCTTCCAGGTCTTTCCAGCGCAGGCACTCCTTCCAGCTATTATTCAACTTGTAGATTTCCGCGCCACTCTTACGGTGTGGGATTCCTGAGCTCGATCGTCCCATCGAGCAGATGTCCTAGCTTTCTCCAGCGTGATTCTTGGGAATCCACCTCCGAGCCCCAAGGAACACGGTTTTCTGGACCCGGATCTTTCAGAATGGCGTACGTTGTATTATCCTTACACCTAACGCACCCATAGAATCCTTGGACCACCTGCCGAGAAGTATCCAGAATCGATAGTCTTGCACCGTCGTGATCACCGCCGCTCTCATGTCAAAGTACTCTTGTCTCGAGGCGTCCATGTACGGGCTCCTTCTTCCCATAACATGGCCAACTCCTCTTTCAACAACGTGAGATACTGATTGATGTCATGCCAGGTTGTTTTGGCCCTTGAACGAGCATACTCATGGTTACGTACTTCTTCATGCACAACTAGGGGAGGTTGTAGATCCATACAAACACGGGCCAGGTCGTGTGTGCTCACGGCTTCCAAACGGATTGAGTCCGGTGCTCACGCCCAGCTTGAGGTTCCTTGACTCTTTCCCAAAATGTTGGTAATATTGAGGTCCAACGCCTTCCACCGCAAGCATCCAAGGGTGCCTCAACATTTCTTCCTTCTCCGGATCATCGTCTTAGGCCTCTTTCTTTTCGCGTGCCAGGCGCATGAGTGTGCTTCCTTAGGGTCTGCGAAATACCGCCGCAAGCGAGGAGTTAGAGGAAAGTACCACACCACCTTCCTAGGAGCTTTCTTGGTCCCTCTCTTTATCGAGAGGTCTTGCACACCGGACACATGGTCTTCTCCGCGTCCTCGCCCGGTAGATGATGCAATCATTTATGCACGTGGTATTTCACGTGCGATAGATTGATAGGGCACGACTTTCTTCGCCTTAGCGATACTAGTCGGACATGTGTTCCCCTTCTTGGGAAGAATATCGTGCGAATACAATGTTGTCGTCGAAACATTCCGGTCATTTTGTGTTTCGCTTTCATCTCCGAGCCCTAAGCGTTACATTTAGCAGGTATCCCGTCGTTGCATCCGTCAAACAATGGAGTGACCGCGTCTTTCTCCATTTGCTCTAGTTTAGCCTTCTCTCTACCGGCGGCTCTGGCGTTACTCGTCTCCTTGAGAAGCAGATCTTGGACATGAGGGTCTCGCAACCAGCTCGAATCATGGTCGGCACCTTGATCTTCGTGTTCATGACCGGCGCCACCTTGATCATCTTCGTATCCATGCCCGACGCCACCTTAATCATCTTCGTGATCGTGACTGGCGTCTTGATCTTCGTGATCATCACTGGCATATTGATCTTCACCATTATTGACATCCTCCTCATCATATTCGTCATCACGTATCCATCGAGTGTAGCCATCCATGAAACTACGTCGAAGCAGGTGCGACTCCAGCATTCCGGAATCATGCCTTATCAGATACATCAGCTTGCAGTCCCGACATGGACATCTTATCTCTGTCTTGTTTGCACGTTCCATGTCGGCCCTCGCGCATGTCATCCACCTATCCACGCGGGCTTTGTTGACCAGTGGTCGGACCATGGCCGCCTGCGTGGTACAAAGAGCAAGAGAATAATTAGAGCATATATAGACGTGGATCGCCGGAAAAATTCGGCATGACCTCCCCTCAACAGAGGACATCTGAGCGTGCAAGAAAATCGCAGGAAAAGAAATAAATCGACATTCCGGCGAAACATTGGCATCTCAAATGAAATCCCTGCACAAAAAGTAGCACCACAACACAATCATATAGTCGGTGTCTCCGACAACGCGCATACATGCAAGCAACACCTTCACGCTTCCTCCAACAACGACTTGCGCAAGAGAGCCGGAGAAGAAGTAAATGGACATGTTGTAGATCTAGATGAGCAAGAGACTTCACTTACATATGGGTGTCAACCAATGGATGTTGAGCAAGCTTCTATGGTGAATCAATGGGGGAAATGAGGTGGGGAGGAGGAGGGGGGCGACCAGATTTGTCTTGGTGGAGGAGGAAGAAGTGACACAAGTGAGTGGGGTGGTAGTTGCCTCCATGTGCAAAAAGCTAGAAAAAAGTGGTGCCAGGTTATGCGAGGCGCATATTGCACAATATGCGCCTCCTATAATTCAAACTATAGGAGGCGCATATAGCAATATGCGCCTCGCATATGCGGCCACCTACCACCGCCCGGGGCCGCAGGAGTTACTTGAGGCGCATATGACCATATGTGCCTCGCATATTATCAAATATAGGAGGCGCATATAGCCATATGCGCCTCGCATATTCGTGCACCTACCAACACGCGGGCCCACACAGATTATGCGGCGCGTGCATCATATGCGCCTCGCCTATATGATATATAGGAGGCGCATATGACTAGAATGCGCCTCGCATAATATGGGGCTGCTAGATTCCGTCCGTACAGGGATTATAGGAGGCGCATTCTTATCATATGCGCCTCGCCTATTTTTATACTAGAGGCGCATGGAGAAGGAGTGTGCCTCGCCTATTTTATAGGAGGCGCATATGGTCTAAATGTGCCTCGCATAAGCATGTCTCCTATAGCCTTTTCTCTAGTAGTGTATTACCATGTAATCTAGATTAGATGACTCTAGTGCAAGTGGGAGACTGTTGGAGATATGCCCTAGAGGCAATAATAAATGTAGTTATTATTATATCTTTGTGTTTATGATAAATGTTTACATTCATGCTATAATAGTATTAACAAGGAAACATTAATACTTGTATGATTTGTAAACTTAAATTGAAGTCCCTAGTAAAGCCTCTTCATAATACTAGCTTGTTGGTTAATAAATGATTGTGGTTTCCCTATCATGAACATTGAGATGTTATTAACAACAAGATCATATCGTTAGGAGAATGATATGATGGACATACTCCTATAGATAAGCGTAGCATAAAGATCAAGTCATTTTAATAGTTCAATTGCTATATGCTTTCTGATACATAGTAACCTAATTCCTTCGACCATGAGATCATAAATATCACCTTCACCAGAAGGATGCTTTGATGACATCAAACACCACACCGTAAATGGGTGGCTATAAAGGTGGCATTGAGTGTTCGGAAAGTATTGGTTGAGACACATGGATCAAGAGTGGGATTTGTCCATCCATATGACGGATAGATATACTCTAGGCACTCTTGGTGAAATGTCATCCAATTAGCTTGCAAGCATGTGACTGGCTCATAAGTGATCACATATCACGGGAACGAGAAAAGAGTACTTATTAGTAACGAGGTTGAACTAGGTATGCAGAGATACCGACGATCATAACCTCGGATAAGTAAACTATCGTGAGACAAAGGGAAATTGGTATCGTATGTAAGTGGTTCATTTGATCGCAAAGTAATTGTAGAAATATGTGGGGGCCATATGAATTTCCAGATTCCTCTATTGGTTATTGTTCGGAGAAGTGTCTCGATCATGTCCGCATAATTCACGAACCGTAGGAAGACACACTTAAGGATTCAACGTTGTTTGAGTAGTTATGGAATGATGAGTAAGAGACCGAATGTTGTTCGGAGTCTCGGATGGGATCCGGGATATCACGAGGAGATCCGGAATGGTCCGGAGAATAAGATTCATATAAGGAAAGTCCTGTTTCGGGGTTGGAGAATGGTTCCAGTGTTTTTATCGGGAATGTTCTAGAAGGTTCCGGAATGTCCGGCACTCCGGAGGGGAAGGGTACATGAATGTGTCATAACAATTTGGAATGATTGCATCATGTACTAAGTGTCATCGCTGAACAAAATAAAGGGTTTAATCAAATCCTAGTTTGAAAAGTCAAACGCCAATTTGAAAAGTCAAACGGCTATTTTGTGAGGTGGAGGGAGAGTAGGAAACATACTTGGGGAGGAGTTCCCTCCCTCCACCGCCGGCCCACTTGGAGACCGAGTTGGGAGGACTCCTTCCTTGGCGCCTCCACCTATATAAGGAGGGGCAGGGCTGCCCCTCCAAGCACACAACACCACGCCCCGCAAACCCTAATCCTAGCCGACGACGCCGCCACCTCCTGCTGCCGCTGTCGCCTAGGGCAAGCCGCCGCCTAGGCAAACCCTAACCGCCGGCCTTGCTCCTCCTTGGTGCGTCTAAACCCTAGATCGCCGAGGCTCTCTCTCATAGTCCACCATACTCGCTCCGGCTTAAGGCGAAGCCCTGCGAGATCTCCCCTCTACTTCCGGTATCACGTCGTTGTGCTGTCGGAATCGCGAGGAGAGTGCTACAACCTCCGCTACCGGCTGGAACAAGGGAGAGGAAGGTCTTCGTCGAGTACCGAACGTGTGACCGACTGCGGAAGCGCTGCCATAAGGATCGTCTACGCGATCTTGAGATCGGCAAGAGTACGACTATATCACCCACGAGAATCCGCTCTCGTTAAACACTTTGGAATCTTCGAGGGTGAGTTATTCCATCGACTCGTTGCTACAATCTAGTAGATAGATCTTGGCTTGTTTGTTTGTATGCGATAGAAATTTTTTGTTTTCCATGCTACGAAACCCTACACTTTTTGCACAAACGGGCAGCTTACCCGTCCACAATTCCATGTTGTGGGGCCCAGTAGATAATCCAAGCCAATCACTGCCCTCTCCGCAACCTCATATGTCTGCACGATCCTTCGGGCTGGCTCATCTTCGTTAAGCCCCCTTCCGGACAGGCTAAAACCCTAATGAGTTCCCGAAGACTCTATGACCTGGTGTTGTGCTGGCAAGTGCCATATAAAATGGTCCATCCACTAAACACCATCCATAGATAATATAGACACCAAAAGTGTGGGGTGTAAGGGTGCCCACCCATATGTGGGATTCGCACAAGGAATCACAACGTCACGTTAAGGTCGTCTTGCCTCCATATGAGAGGAAAAGGATATAGCTGACTTCTCCGTCCCATTCCAAATCTCATAGTTAACGCGTCATATACGGCGCAAGAATCACTGGCGATATTGTTTGTTAAGTCCTAGATAATATGTTCCTTTACTACCGGAACTTTCATAGTAGGTTATTACCTCATGATAAATAACCTATAATCATATTATTACGAAAATAGTGTTTTCTAACCTTTTTGAAATGCAGGTAATGTCAACACTAGATTTGTAAAATACTTTGCAGAAAAATAATCAAAGGACATGAGCAAGTGTGAACTTGCCTTTTGTGATTGCAAGGTTATGCACTCACGGTCTTCAAGTCAATGTAAGATCCAATATCTAAAATCGGTATCATTGGTCCGGTAAGGACTAATGTTTAAAGAAGCAATATGCTCTTATGCATAAGTAGTGTGATGCACTTTATAAACGCGAATCCCGGGAATAACGTTGTTCTACGGTTTGGAAACTGGAAATGGTTTCTTTAGAATGTGTTGTCCGATTAGATAGGTTTCACACTTGTGCTTCTTATTAGGGCTTGTGAGTGTGTGTGACAAACACATATTTATACAATAATAAAATATACACATGTGGAATGTTATTCAAGATTGTTTACACTTTAATTGTTTATCTTCAAACTTTATTTTATAAGTAAGGTCACTTATAAAGAACTTAAGTGTTATCGATCCTAAGTAGACAAGTAAAGTATAAAGTAATGTGATTACGATTAATTGTCATCAGAGGATTATGATGAGAGTCATTGAATTTAATTTGTTAAGAGTTGGGAAATATTATTATAACGTTTGTTGATTGAAGTGGCAAAACGAATAACTTTTGAAGAAAAGATTCATTTTTTAAGGTCTAAACAATCTTTTTGGTTAGTTGAGTCGGGTCGATGTTATTTGTGCTTTCTTGAATAGTTTGGACTTGTGAGGCATTATGACTTAACTATAACAGACCAAAAGTTAACTAATAAACATATAACAATGTCTTTAGTATTATATTTAGAGTCTTGTAGACTAAAGTTAACTTTAAAGCATAGATGGTTTGAAAATGTAATACTTATAACATTTGTACCTTGTGTACTTGGTAATGTTTCTTTAAGGTTTCTTAAGAATGGTTATATTTTATTTGAGTAGTGGTCTCTTAATTTTGTAATGGAACAAGATTCTTTATTTCCTTATATGGGTGTAATTATGGTTTGTGGATAAGTAAATAGTACTAGTGACCACTCATGAATTATATTTGGATTTAGTCCATTATAAGTTTCTATTTGATTTATATATCATTCTTGAAGATTTTATAATTGTTAAAGATCTTTTTAGAATATAAATTATTCATATAGTGGAAGGATAATTCAATAAAATGGTATTTATAATGTTTTGAATCATTATGACTTCATATTATTAATTTTCAAGACTAATACTTATTTATTATACTTAATTGACTAATTTTAGAAATATTAACAAATTTTATTTACCCTTATATGAATTTTTTTAACTAAGGAAATATGTTTAAATTTTATTTACTAGAGTATTAAGTTTTTATTTACTTTTAAAGTGGAATATTATATTTTTAACAAGTAGACATTATTTTTGTGATCATTTTTATATATTACTTTTATATTTGTGATTCATAAATAAAAAGATATGATTTCTTACTTTCTAAATACTTAATAAATAATAAATATTTATTTAAGTGAAATAATAATGCATGAATATAGTTTTAAAGTATTTTTTATTTTTCCAAGATTTTTGGTATTTTATTTATATTTTTCACATATACAAATATTAAACATGGATTGTTTAAGTTTTATTACTTATAAAACCTTTATTAAATAATATTTGTTTAAATGATTATCTTAATAATTTTTGATAATAGTTTAAAGTTATAGATTTTATTTTTCTAAAAATTTCCATATATTATACACAATTTTCTGAATTATAAAACAAAAGTTATTGATTTAATAAGATTTAATCATTTTATTTCATTTCTGGAATTTGTATATTTGGATTTATACTTTTTATTCTTTCTTAAACAGGAAATAACTTTTTACACCGCACCCACACCTAGCCCTAGTCACTGACTAGTGGGCCTATGTCCACCTCAGCTCTCAGATTAGTAAATGTATTTGTTACCGACCCTATTTCTACTCCCAGACAATGACATATGGGCCCAAGGCCATGTCACCTGCCACGCGAGACAAAGACCGTGTCAAATAGGCTGGCTAGGCAGAGGGTGACATGGGCATGACGTCGCTATGGCGTTAGCACAACCACCACCGTCAGTGGGTGGTCGCCGGCGACGATCCAAGATGCCCCAACAAGCGAAACTAACCTAGGTCGAATCAACGCATCAAGTTGGACCCTAAAGTGGCGGCGTCGCTTGGAAATGGTCATCGGAGCCTCGGCTCTGACGAGCTCCAACGGTGTCCGATGGTGGCAAAAGGTGTGACGACATTTTACAACGAGCGGAGGCGATTTAGGGGTACTGGAAGATTTAGAAACTCACCCCGATGACGATAGAGAGATCGACGAGGACTAGTGCGGTCGGAGACGAGCTCTCCGACGAGGATTCCGACGAACTGCCGCAAAGAGGAACGGCAAAATTCGTCCTCTCTAGTGCTCCCCTTGATGCAAGATTCTACCCAGAGGATCTACTGTCAACACCCGGATTTTTAATCCCAGATGCCTGTTATGCCATACATCGCAAACCCAGGATTACCATTTTTGCGATACATAACAGAATTGGATACCACAGTACATCATCCATTACAAACAATACATAAGGTCTTACACAAATAAGGATCTCATGATCCAGTTCTTAATACAACTCAAGCAGCGGAAATACATAATAATAGAGGTAGCGTAGGCGAAGCTCCATCTTCGGGGTCACACGCAATGCTGACGATGGGAGATGATCCTAGTTGTCGTAACCTTCCTGGGGTCCATCATCCTGGTACTCCTCTTCATAGTCTGGCCACAGGAATATCCAGGGACAAAGCCATGAGTACTCTCCAAGTACTCACAAACTAATACTAACAAGTGAAGGGGGGGTTTTTGTAATAGGACACTAAGCTCTAGGGTTGTTTTGCAAAAAATCCAGATTTACCTCTACTAAGTTCAAAAGCAAAGAAAGCTAGTTGAAAATTTTATATCACCTAAGTGGGAACTTGTATCTCATATCACAACTCTGTTGTGGTCAAGTCAAGTTCTCAATTCATTTCACAAGTCATTTTGAAAACATCTGACGGGGGAACAGTATGGCCACTCCAATTGTCCATAACCGCGGACGTGGCTATTTGAATAGTTTGACACTCTGCAGAGATTGTACACTTTCACCACAACATTCGATACATCCGCCAGGAACAAATCCTGAATTCACCATACTTAGTATGCAGATAATCAATCCTAACCTTTCAATTACACGCCCTAGTATAAGCACCTCTCCTTTGAGTTTGGCCTCCCAACCATGACCAACTGTCATCTTGGGTACTGCATAGGTGGACAATCTTCACAAGGTAGCCTCAGCTCAGACCTTGGCCGTGAGGGAACCAATACTAAGGTATATAAGTTTCCAGTCTAGCCCTACCCAATTCTCGGGTATTGTGGTTGTACGGTAAAATTGGAATGGTATCGCATCCAGAAAACCATCAGTTTTATAAAGGGCTAAGGCTCATGCCTCAACATTTTCATCACCAAAATCATCTGGTGTTCGAAAACACATGTCAAAACATCTCAGTAGAATGATCCATCATTCCAAGGTTTTCATAACCATTTTCCACCAAGTAATTCCCATCTAAAGTTGATCAAGTTTTATGCTTAGCACTAGCATCTACAAGTGGGGATGAGTACTAATGAGGGGTGATAAAATAGTGGAGTTTTAACTAAGTTCAATCTCATGCCTTAGGATGACATCAATATTATCTAGCTTAGGCCAAATTTTATGCTCTTTATACAACCTTCAGTTATCTTTCTAGTATCTACAAATTACTTAAGTACACTCTAAGAAATAGTTTTGATAAAGAAATAAAGTAGAAAGCTTGCAAGTAAAACTAGGATTGGGTTATCAAGTGGGTATAACCACATATGCTTAAGGCATATGGTTGGCATGGTAAGGCTTGCTAAAGTGGAACATCTTGCAAGTTTTAGCTTGCTCAATCAACTAGTAGTATTAGGCTTGCTAAGTTAATAGCTTGCAAGTATTGGCTTACCTTGTGCAGAGCAGTGGTTGAAGTTCTCCTCGGCTTCTTCTTCGTAGTATCCTCCTTCCTCCTCGTATCCTTGGTCGATACTAGCGTCTATAAATAAATACGAGGTACACAATCACCAAACAATACTTAACTACTTTCAATCATCACACAAAGGGGTTCTATAGATGATCTAGCATCATCACTAAAATTATAAGATTAAAGCATTTGTCTTATTGATTTTATTTTTAGAAAAGTAATTTCTACTCATTGAAAAACTACTTAAGATTTAATATTCTCCAAACCAAACATGGGATCATGTTGACACATGTCATCACCACATATTTCAGTACATGGGAATGTGATTTAAAGTGGTGTCACAATTTAATAAGGTTTAACCCTTTTATTTTAAATAAAATAAGTGACTAGAAATGCCTAAGTGACATTCCTTTATTACTTGGACATTATTTCTGTAAGTAAACCCATATGTTTTTATATATTCTGAAAGGTATGATCAAATATGATTTTTGAGAGTTGGAATCAACTCAAAAGCTATTGTGGTTTAAATTTGAAAAATGTTTGAATGCATAAAAGCTTCTGCCTTGTTATTTTTACCCAGGTCGATCTACAGATCCAAATGATTTGAATCCAACGGGCTTGGATTAAGCATTTCAAGAACTTTATAACAAAATTGGTTTCATTAAATTTGGTTCATTGAATCGAGCTAGGTTGATTTTTGAAACTAGGCACAGAACTATGTTTGAATGAAAATAGAAAAATCTAAGTTCAAACGAGTGGGCTGCGTGGGAAGGGTTAATGGGCCGGCCCAGTGTCACTCCGCGGCACGGGGCGCAACTGACAGGGGGGTCTACTAGTCAGTAACTTATTAAACGCAAAGCGGTATGGGGCGATGTGGTGCGTTGGATTGATGAACTAGTCACCGGCGAGCTCGAACCCTAGCGGCTCGGTGGGGGTGCATAGGGGGCATACCGGGGCTCCAACGACGACGGTGAGGCGGGCACACGACGAAGTCGACGACGGCGAACTCAGGGGTGGTCGCGGCAGCTCCGGGGGTGGACGAAATCAATGGCTCCTCTTCTCCTCTGCAGCGGTGAGTTCCGTCGCAATTCCAGCGATGCGCTGCTCGCCTTGCTCCGGCTAATAGGTGGGACGATCAGTGAGGTGAGGGGATTGTGATGGTGTGCTTCAATCGGCTGGGGGTGGCCTCCTTTTATAGGCCCGACGGCGAGACAGAGAGGGATGGGCAGGCGACGGTGGCGACACGGCTACGAGCAGCTAGAGGCATGGCTAGGGTTGGCGATCGATCAGTGGTCTCCTGGCGATGCTCTAAGGTTTAAATGCGCTAGTAGGGGCGGTGGCAAACGGTCGGGAACGCTCTATGCTCTGCGAGGTAGAGGCGGCAAACTCTGCGGCGAGCAGTGGCTAAGGGGTACGGGCGGTGAAATGGGCATGTCTGGCGGTCTCCTGGGACGGTGGGGTGCATGCTGGTGGGCGGTGAGGGCTTGAGGTGGTCGGGTTGCGTGGGAACAGTGCGTGCTCTACGGTGCGCATCGGCATGGTCGACAGCAGCGTGGGCGCGGCATTCCTGGCGGTTCTGGTTGCTGTCTGCGAGGCAGGGCTGGTCGAGAGGGGCGGTGAGGCATGGGCTACCTCCCAGACAAGGTTGGCACGACTAGTTCTTCTCCTAGCCTGCTGTCCACACTGGGGTGACATGGGTGCTCTCGGACTGTTCACCATTGATGATATTGGCAAGCTTACAGTGGGGCTAGATCTTAGTTAAGGTTGCTAGATGATCTACTAAGGGTGCTATGAGCTAGAGAGGGAACCAGTTAGGCCAGAATCACTGCACACTATAGTGTTTAGGATTTGTTTGATTTGCATCAGCAAGATGTTTGATGAAATGGCCGCAAGAATTCAATTTTTGAATTTTGAAAAGATTTTTGGTGGGTGTGCTAGGCATGTGCTGGTGAGTCTGTGGATGCTTGGGTTTTGAAAATTGAGCTTGTTTGAGTGGTTTTTGAAAAAGTGGGATCTTCCCATATGATATAGATTCAATTTTAAAATGTCATTTAAACTATGCCTTCAAATGTTTTTGGATGATCACAAGGTGGGCCTTGGTACTTTGTTATGAGTGCTATCAAGGGGTGCAAAGATCCAAACAAGTTTCTGTTAAGTTTTGAAAGTTAGAGATAGCCAAAGTAGGCATGGGAGTTAATTTGGCCAAAGTGACCATTCACTTATTTTGTTTGTTTTGATTTGTTTGTCTTTGGGAAAAGTGTGGGGATTTTTTAGATGATGTTTATTTCACCTAAGAATCCTTTTACAAGCAAACAAACACATAAGCAAGGGAATTCAAAAGAATCCAAATTGCCATGCTTACACTTATGCAAGCTTTCATAATTTTAATTTGAAAAGTTTTTGTTAACCCTAGTTTTGATGATTGGAGTTTGATGATCCAAGTTTAATATTTTTGGGATGTTACATCTACGGAGCACGGGGATTATCCATGGCTACTTGTAAGAGAGTGGGGAGGTGCGGCTCGACGGCGAGGCGAGCTCCGGTGAGCTAGGGTTTTGGCCCCATTCGAATCATAGAGGATAAGGAGAGAATGTGGATAGGGATTAAGGCAGGGTGTCACGGTGGCCTTCTTATCCCCTCTGGAATGACGGCGAGCATCTCGACGCACAGCTGACGACGACGACGGCATCGGGCGGGGGCGAACTCCTCCAGCGAGCTGTCTGTGTGCGTGAGGATGACGACGACAACGGTTTTGCAGAAAACCCCCTGGCACTCTTTTCTTCTCAACCCGCGATCCTTCTTTGGTCCCACCCGTCAGTCACAGAAGAGAACGAACTGGGCTGGCTGTTGGGACTTTGTGGGATGCACATGGGCGGCAGGTAAGAAGAAAGGAAGTTGGGCCACGGCGAGGAAATGTTTTTTATTTGTTTTCCTTTTTCTATTTTCTATTTTAATTTTCAGATTTGTATTTAATCTATAATTGGAACTTTTCTAACAAAGTTTATTTGCTGAACACTTGCAGCAACAATTAGTATTGATTGAGATTTATTTTGTAAATCTTAATGATAAATATTTTATTTATATATATTTCTTTATTTTGTTTATAAAAATCCCCTTTGAATATTATGTGGAAGCCTTTATTATTATTTTTGTTTCTATACTAAACCATGGCTTTATTATATGATATTTTCTTATTTGTTTATAAAACATAACTCTAGTTAACTATTGGTTTGGAGGAAAATTCTTATATTATGGTTCTATATGATTATTTATTGTATAAAATACAAAGGAATTTAATATGGTTAACATTACTCCCCTTAATTTAGAAAATGGCAATGTATATACTCTATTAAGATTATCATAGAAGTTAGGGTTTGAATTGTAAGTGCTTACCCTAGAGTTTAGGGTCCTTAATTTACTCCTATTCTTTTGTTGATTTGAGTAAAGATTTAATAACTAAGCATATTGTTTTCTGTTTGTGATCTATAATGATATCACCCTTTTAAAATAGAAAGTTAAAAAAATGTCTTATGGAAAAGAATTGATAAAAATATCTCTAAAACACATATGATTAAGATAATTGGAAATGATAAAGATGTGCTTATGTGATTTGCTATAGGAAAATATTCCTATAAAGTGATATGGAGATAAAATGATGGATCAATAACATGAAATGAATATTATGTTTGTTTGAGATTTAGAGTTGGGTGTTTACCAAGAATGTCTATTTTCCATAATTCACAATCCTGGACTTCTAATTAAGGAATTCCTTTCCTAGATATACTACTTCTTCCTATCCATCACCATGGTTAACATGATCTTTACTTCATAAAAATATTCTTATCCACCTATTAATATTCTAAATCCATTTAAAAATCCAATGAGCTTCACTAAAGCTTTTATATTTTTCACATATCCAAACTTGGCTATATCAACTACTCTTCTGCTGATAATCTTCTGTCTAACAAGTAGTTCCTTCAAATTCTACTCATAATCTTCCTTAAGCATCCATCACTAATATTTCTCCATTAGATGTATGTTGGAATTATGCCGTAGAGGCAATAATAAAGATGTTATTATTATAATTCTTGTTCATGATAAAGTTCATATTCCATGCTAGAATTGTATTAAGCGGAAACTTTAATACTTGTGTGGTTTGTGAACAACACCATGTCCCTAGTACGCCTCTATGGACTAGCTCATTGATCAATGATGGTTAAGGTTTCCTAACCATAGACATGAGTTGTCAATTGATAATGAGATCATATCATTGGGAGAATGATATGATGGATAGACCCAAACAAAGCAGAGCAATTAGATCATTTCATCGTGTTCATCTTGGTTCATCCGATATGATCATCTATGAATGTGTGGGAGTCAATATGGGTGCCCAGACCCCGCTGTTGATTATTGATAGAAGATCATGTCTGCATATTCTCGAACCCGCAGGGTCACACACTTAACGTTTCTCGACGCTAGGATAGATTGGATAATTGGTTTATGAATTTTTGTTCGGAGTCTCGGATAGGATCCAGGATATCACGAGAGGTTCCGGAATGGTCCGGAGAATAAGATTCATATAAGGCAATGCAGTTTTTGGAGTTCGGAATTGTTCCGGGTTAATCGGTATTGTACCGGAAGCTTCTAGAACCTTCCGGAAGGGGACCAACGTGGCCCCACCTTCCGGGAGGGGGCATGGGCCTATGAGGGAGTGTCCTGGCCGCTTTGGGCCAGGGGCACAAGGCCCCATAGGGCCCAGCCGATCCTAGAGAGTTTAAATCGTTTAAACTAGAGATAGGGTTTCTAGAAGAGGGGAGAGTCCATGCCCCCCACTCCTTATCCTTTGGGCTTGGGGGAGGGGCTAGGGCTGCGCCCCCCCTCTATATAAAGAGGGGTGGGGGCGCACCAACCCCACACACCTCTCCTCCAAACCCTAGCCGCCTTGCTAGCTTTCCTCTCTCCCTCTCGACTGTTTGTAGGCGAAGCCCTGCAGCAGAAATTCTCCACCATATACACCACGCCATCGTGTTGTAGATCCAATCTATCTCTCCACCATACTTGCTGGTCCGAGGAAGGAGGAGACGTCGAGGTGCTGCACGTGTGCATCTCACGGAGGCACCGCCACTTGTGGTGCTAGATCAGATCGGATCGCGAGGAGGAGAAGCGAGTACGACTACATCACCCACGTTCCGAGCGTTAACGCTCTCACCGCGAATCTTCAAGGGTATGAAGATCTAATCCAATCTCTCTCGTTGTTTGCATCTCCTAGATTAGATCTTGGCTTTCCCTCTGTTCGCTTCGTAGAAAATTTTGATTTACTATGCCGCGAAACCCTTCAGTGGTATCAGAGCTAGATCTATGCGTAGATGTGTTTCACGAGTAGAACGCAACATGGTTGTTGCGGGCGTTGATGTTTTCTGTTGCAAGCCTCTTGTTTGTGTTCTTCTTATGACGCGGGATAGTGAGATTGAAGCGGTCCAGGCCAACCTTACGCGACGCCGTCGCGAGACCGCTCGACTTGACGTGTGGCTTGTTCCACACATGCGGTGGATGTCGATTTCTCACTATAGTTGTCATGGGATTAACACCGGAGTTTGGCAACCATAATATCACCGTTGTGGCTTTCCGTAGGTAAGAATCGTTCTTAGCATCTACTCCCATAAGCCACATAAAACATGCAACAACAAAGTAGAGGCATCTAACTTGTTTTTGCAGGGAGTGTTTTCTGTGATATGGTATGGTCCAAGATGTGATGTGTATAATGTATGCGATGATCATGTTTTGTAATGTTTCACGACTTGCATGTCGATGAGTACACAACCGGCAGGAGCCATATGGTTGTCTTTATAATTGTGTATGACCTGCGAGTCAACTTCGTATACGCCATGTAATAGCTTTACTTTATCGCTAAGTAGTTAGCAATAGTTTTAGTTGCTATTCGTGGTGGAGGCAATCATGGTGGAGTGATGGAGATCATGCCGGAACGCACAAGATGGAGATCATTGCGCGAGGATTGGCTATACCATGTCACATCAAGTTATATGCATGTGATGTTTATCCCTTTATGTATATTATTATGCTTAGATCGCGACGGTATCATTATAAGATGATTCCTCACTTAAAGATCAAGATAAAAACTGTGTTCTCCCCAAGTATGCACCGTTGCGAAAGTTCGTCGTGTCCAAGCATCACGTGATGATCGGGTGCTATAGACTCTACGCTCACATACAACGGGTGCAAGCCAGTTTTGCACACGCAGAAATACTTGGGTCTAGCTTGACGAGCCTAGCATGTACAAACATGGCCTCGGAACACAAGAACCGAAAGGTTAAGCATGAGTCATATGAGTGATATGATCGACACTTTGTTGTCCACCATTGAAACCACATCTCTTCTTGTGATGATCGGATTAGGTGTGGTGAATTTGGATCGTGTTTACTAAACAACTTGAGGGATGTTGAATTTAGTGGGAGTTCATCTAGTAATTTGATTAAATTGAACTATTTATCATGAACATAGTCTAAATTGTACTTGCAAATACTGTAGATCACATGGCCAAGTCCAACTTCAACTTGAACGTTTTTGCTGAGAAGGAAAAGCTTAGAAACAATGGGTCTAACTTCACCAATTGGTTCCGCAATCTAAGAATCATTCTGTCTAGCGGACAAAAGGACTATGTCCTTGGAAAAGCGTTAGGTGACCCCCCTGATGCAACTGCGCCGGCTGATGAGAAAGCTGTCTATCAGTCGCGTAAAGAAGATTATGGTGTGATTAAGAGCACCATGTTGTTTGCTATGGAACCGGAACTTCAAAATCATTTTGAAGAGTATCCCGGGCCCTTTGAGATTCTCGAAGAGTTGAAAACCATGTTTCAGACTCAGGCCCGTTCTGAGAGATATGAGATCTCCGAGAAGTTCTTTAACTGCAAGATGGAGGAAGGGAGTTCCGTTAGTGAGCACGCCATTAAGATGACGGGCTACACTCAACGCCTTGAGCAACTGGAATGCACTATTCCAGAGGAGCTCAAGATTGACAGGGTTCTGCAATCACTCCCTCCCAGATACAAAAGTTTTGTAGTGACTCATAATCAGATTGGTTCCACTGATACGATCACCGAGCTCTTCGCAAAGCTGAAGGCTGCGGAAGTGTACATCAAGAAGGATAATCATGTGTTGATGGTCAACAAGCCCACCTTTAATAAAGGTAAGGGAGCTAAGAAGCCCTTCAAGAAGGGCGGCGGCAAGCTCAATGCCCCTGCTGAGAAGAAGCTCAGGTCTGGTCCCAAGCCAGACACTGAGTGCTTCTATTGCAAGGACAAGGGTCACTGGAAGCGCAACTGTCCGAAGTACTTAGCGGACAAGAAGGCTGGCACCATCAAAGGTATATTTGATATACATGTTATTGATGTTTTCCTTACTAGCCCTCGTTGTAGTGCATGGGTATTTGATACCGGTTCAGTTGCTAATATTTGTAACTCGAAACAGGAGCTACGGAATAGACGGCGGCTTGCGAGGGATGAGGTGACGATGCACGTTGGCAACGGATCAAGAGTTGATGTGATGGCCGTCGGCATGCTCTCCTTAGTTTTACCTTCGGGATTAGTTTTAAACCTTAATAAGTGTTATTATGTGCCTGCGTTGAGCATGAACATTATTTCTGGATCGTGTTTATTGCAAGACGGTTATTCATTTAAATCAGAGAATAATGGTTGTTCTATTTATATGAGTAACATCTTTTATGGTCATGCACCTCTTGTAAATGGTTTATTTCTTCTAAATCTCGAAAGGGATGAAACACACATCCATAACATTGAGGCTAAGAGATGCAAAGTAGATAGTGATAATACTACTTATTTGTGGCACTGTCGTCTAGGTCATATTGGTGTAAAGCGCATGAAGAAACTCCATTCTGATGGACTTTTGGAGTCTCTAGATTTTGAATCATTTGACACATGCGAACCATGCCTCACGGGCAAGATGATCAAAACCCCGTTCTCCAGTATGATGGAGCGAGCAACGGATTTGTTGGAAATCATACATACCGATGTATGCGGACCGATGAGTGTTTCGACGCGCGGTGTGTTGGAGATATGCCCTAGAGGCAATAATAAATATAGTTATTATTATATCTTTGTGTTTATGATAAATGTTTACATTCATGCTATAATAGTATTAACATGGAAACATTAATACTTGTGTGATTTGTAATCTTAATTTGAAGTCCCTAGTATAGCCTCTATACTTCACTAGCTTGTTGGTTGATTAATGATTGTGGTTTCCCTATCATGAACATTGAGATGTTATCAACAACAAGATCATATCGTTAGGATAATGATATGGTGGACATACTCCTATAGATAAGCATAGCATAAAGATCAAGTCATTTCAATAGTTCAATTGCTATATGCATTCTGATACATAGTAACCTAATTCCTTCGACCATGAGATCATGCATATCACCTTTACCGGATGGATGCTTTGATGACATCAAACACCACACCGTAACTGGGTGGCTATAAAGGTGGCATTGAGTGTTCGGAAAGTATTGGTTGAAACACATGGATCAAGAGTGCGATTTGTCCATCCATATGACGGATAGATATACTACAGGCCCTCTCGGTGGAATGTCATCCAATTAGCTTGCAAGCATGTGACTGGGTCACAAGGGATCACATATCACGAACGAGAAAATAGTACTTATCGGTAACGAGGTTGAACTAGGTATGCGGAGATACAAGCGATCATAACCTCGGATAAGTAAACTATCGTGAGACAAAGGGAAATTGGTATCGTATGTAAGTGGTTCATTCGATCGCAAAGTAATCATAGAAATATGTGGAGCCATATGAATTTCCATTCCTCTATTGGTTATTGTTAGGAGAAGTGTCTCGATCATGTCCGCATAATTCACGAACCGTAGGAGACACACTTAAGGATTGACGTTGTTTTGAGTAGTTATGGTATTATGAGAAAGAGACCGAATGTTGTTCGGAGTCTCGGATGGGATCCGGATATCACGAGGTGATCCGGAATGGTCCGAGAATAAGATTCATATAAGGAAAGTCCCGTTTGGAGTTCGGGAATGATTAGGTGTTTTCATCGGGAATGTTCGAAAGTTCGGATTGTCCGCACTCGGGGGAGGGTACATGAATGTGTCATTGAATGATTGCATCATGTACTAAGTGTTCTTGCTGTTCCAAAACTGAAAAGTCAAACTGCCGCTTTGAAAGTCAAACGGCTAAAACAGAAATGTGGAAAACAGAACTGTGGGAAGCAGAAACTGTGGAAACAAGCAAGAGGAGGTTGAAACCAACTTGGAGGAGGAGTTAATCTCCTCCAAGCCGGAGGCCAGCCCTAGGCCGAGTTGGGGAGGGACTCCCCTCTCTCCCTTGCGCGCCAAGCCCCTCCACCTATAAAAGGAGGGGCATGGCCTCCTCCTTGAGACACACAAGTTTCTACCTCTAATCTCCGGTTTAGAGCCGTTTTGGTTTAGAGCTTCTAATTGCTTTAGCCTGCGGTTTAGAGACTTCTAATTGGTGTGTCTAATCTCTAGACCACTAATAGCCCTCTCTCATACTCCACCATACTCGCTCCGGCTTAAGGCGAAGCCCTGCGGGATTTCCCCTCTACTTCCGGTACCACGCCGTTGTGCTGCCGGAATCGCGAGGAGAGTGCTACAACCTCCGTCACTTTGGAACAAGGGAGATGAAGGTCTTCGCCGAAAATTTAACGTGTGACCGACTACGGAAGCGCCAGGAACGCTTGGCCGGAAGGATCGTCCACACGATCTTGAGATCGAAAGAGTACGACTACATCACCCACGAGAATCCGCCTCGTTAAACACTTTGGAATCTTCGAGGGTAAGTTATTCCATCGACTCGTTGCTACAATCTAGTAGATAGATCTTGGCTTGTTTGTTTGTATGCGATAGAAAATTTTTGTTTTCCTTGCTTGAACCCCTACAAAGGGTATCGAGCCGTGTCTATATGTAGATCTTCTGCACGAGTAGAACACAATGGTCATTGTGGGCGTTGATGCTTTTATTGTCGATTGCTTTTTGTGTACTTTGCATCTTGCGGTATGTTGGGATGAAGCGGCCCGGGCTAACCTTACATGACATCGTTCATGAGACTTGCTCCACGCTTAACATGCAACTTGTATTGCATAAGTGGCTTTATGGTGCTGTTTCTCCTAGCATAGTTAAGATCCAATTTACAACGGGTAATCAACAATGCTAGTATCAATGTTGTGGTTCTTGTTCGTAAGTTAGAACGACACTTATTGAAAGCCCCAAACCACGTAAAATATGCAAAGAAAGTAGAGGCGTCTAACTTTGTTTTGCGGGGTGTGCGATGATGTGATATGGCCATGATTGTGATTATATTTGATGTATGAAATGTTCCTTATTGTAAGTTGGCAACCGGCAGGAGCCATATGGTTGTCTTTAATTTATGTTAAGACCCGCGTGTCTATTCAAAGTAGTTGTAATAGTTGAAGCCGGTGGACGACAACCATGGTGAAGCGTCATTAACCTTGATGCAATGCCGGTGATGATGGAGATTATGTTCGTGCTTGAAGATGGAGATCGGAAGCACAAAGAAGAAAGGCCATATCATATCACATATTATGAATTGCATGTGATGTTAATCCTTTATGCATCTTGTATTGCTTGGTAGACGACGGTAGCATTATAAGATGATCCCTCATGCACATGAATTTCAAATCATAAAGTGTTCAACCTTAGTTAGCACCGTTGCTAAAGCTTGTTGTTTCGAAGCACCACGTGATGATCGGGTGTGTTAGATTCTGCAAGTGTATACAACGTGAGCAAGCCAGATTTTCTCATGCAGAAACTAAGGTTTGATCTTGACGAGCCTATCATGTACAGACATGGTCTCGGAACACGGATTACCGAAAGGTAAAGCATGAATCGTATAGTAGATATGATGAACATGACGATTGTTCGCCATTGAAACTATATCAACTCTCGTGATGATCGGTGTTGATGTAGTGGATTTGGTTCGTGTGATCACTAAAACAATGTGAGGGATGTTGTTTTGAGTGGGAGTTCACCTAGTTTAATTTCATTAATTAATTTGAACTCAATTTGTCATAAACTTAGTCTAGACTATTGCAAATATGTTGTAGATCAATGGCAGCCCCTACCATCAATTTTAATGCGTTCCTAGAGAAAGAAAAGTTGAAAAACAATGGAAGCAACTTCATGATTGGTTCCGCAATTTGAGGATTGTCCTCACACCTGGTAATTTGACCTATGTCTTTGGATGCACATTGGGTGACCCACTGCGGTGATGCTCCCGATGAAGTAAAGAATGTTTACCTCGCTCGAAGAATCGGTACTCCATAGTTCAAAGGTGCTATCTTGTATGGTTTAGAATCGGATCTTCAGAAAAGGTTTGAAGAGTCAGACCCATATGATATTGTCGAGGATCTCAAATTGATTTTTGAGACTCATGCGGCAATTGAAAGCTATGAGGCTTCTGAAAAGTTCTTTGACTGCAAGATGGAAGAGGGCAGCTCCGTCAGTGAGCATGTGCTTAAGATGTCTGGGCACGCAAACAAACTTCAAAGCTTGGGTATAGTGATTCCTAATGCTTTGGGGATTTACCGTGTTCTCCAGTCACTACCACCAAGTTACAGGAACTTTGTGATGAACTAAAACATGCAGAACATGAACAAAGAGTTGCCAGAACTGTTTGCTATGTTAAAGTCTGCAGAAGTGGAGATCAAGAAAGAGCACCAAGTGTTGATGGTCAATAAGACCACCAAATTCAAGAAAGGCAAGTCTAAGCAAAAGGGACACTTCAACAAGGGTGGTAAGAAAGTTACCACGCCGGCGAAGAAAACCAAGGCTGGACCCAAGCCTGAAACCCAGTGCTTTTACGCAAGGGAGAAGGTCCTCGAAGCGAATTGCCCAAAGTACTTGGCGGATCTGAAGAACGTCAACATCAAGAAGAAAGGTATATCGATATACATGTTATTGATGTGTATCTCACTAGTACTCGTAGTAGTGCACGGGTATTTGATCTTGGTCGGTTGCTCATATTTGTAACTCAAACAGTCTTTGCAGAATAAGCGGAAGCTAGCGAAGAACGAGGTGACGATGCGTGGGAAGCGGATCAAAGGTTGATGTGATCGCGGTCGGCACGCTACCCTTCATCTACCATCGGGATTAGTTTTATACTTAAATAATTGTTATTTGGTGCTGCGTTGAGCATAAACATTATATCGGGATCTTGTTTATTGCGAGGCGGTTACTTGTTTAAGTCAGAGAATAATGGTTGTTCGATTTATATGAGTAATATGTTTTATGCACATGCACCTTTGATAGATGGTCTATTCTTATTGAATCTCGATAGTGGAAATACACATATCAACAACATTGAGGCTAAACGTTTGAAATCAAGCGATAATTTGACCTATATCGTCTTGGTCACATTGGAGTGAAGCGTATGAAGAAACTCCATTCCGATGGACTTCTTGAATCACTTGATTTTGAATCACTTGAAAGATGCGAAGCATGTCTGATGGGAAAAATGACTAAGACTCCATTTTCTGGTATGATGGAGCGAGCTACGGACTTATTGGAAATCATACATACCGATGTGTGTGGTCCAATGAGTGTAGCATCGCGCGGTGGTTATCGTTATGTTCTTACCTTCACAGATGACTTGAGTAGATATGGGTATATCTATTTCATGAAACATAAGTCCGAAACTTTCGAGAAGTTTAAGGAGTTTCAAAGTGAGGTAGAGAATCAACGTAACAAGAAGATTAAATTTCTACGTTCTGACCGTGGAGGTGAATATCTAAGTTACGAGTTTGGCGAGCATTTAAAGAAGTGCGGAATACTTTCACAATTGACACCGCCGGGAACACCACAACGTAATGGTGTGTCCGAACGTCGTAATCGAACTCTCTTAGATATGGTTCGTTCTATGATGTCACTTACAGATTTACCGCTATCGTTTTGGGGTTATGCATTAGAAACAGCCGCATTCACTTTAAATAGGGCACCGTCTAAATCCGTTGAAACGACACCGTATGAATTATGGTTTGGGAAGAAACCTAAATTGTCGTTCCTTAAAGTTTTGGGATGCGAAGCCTATGTAAAGAAGTTACAGCCGGACAAGCTTGAACCCAAAGCGGAGATATGCGTCTTCATAGGATACCCGAAGGAAACTATTGGGTATACCTTCTATCATAGATCCGAAGGCAAAATCTTCGTTGCCAAGAATGGATCCTTTCTAGAGAAGGAATTTCTCTCGAAAGAAGTGACTGGAAGGAAAGTAGAACTCGACGAGGTTGTCGAACCTTCTCTCGAAATTGCGAGTAGCGCAGACACGGAAGAAGTTCTGTGGTGCCTGCACCAATTAGAGAGGAAGCTAATGATGATGATCATGAAACTTCGTTGAAGTTGCTACAGAGCCTCGGAGGTCAACGAGAACTCGTACCACTCCAGTTGGTATGATCCGTTATGAGTGTCATGTTGGTGGACAACACCGATGACCCCGAGACATATGAGGAAGCGATGATGAGCCCAGATTCCAATAAATGGCAAGAAGCCATGAAATCCGAGATTGGATCCATGTACGAAAACCAAGTATGGACTTTGGTGGAATTACTGGATGGTAGGAAGGCTGTCAAGAACAAATGGATTTTCAAGAAGAAAGCAGATCTCGATGGTAATGTTATCGTCTATAAAGCTCGACTTGTCGCAAAAGGGTTTCGACAAATTCAAGGAGTTGACTACGATGAGACTTTCTCACCAGTAGCGAAGCTAAAGTCTGTGAGGATTATGTTAGCAATCGCTGCATATTATGATTATGAGATATGGCAGATGGATGTCAAAACAGCATTCCTCAATGGAGATATTGATGAAGAGTTGTATATGATGCAACCCAAAGGTTTTGTCGATCCTAAAGATGCTAACAAGGTATGCAAACTTCAACGGTCCATCTATGGATTGAAGCAAGCATCCAGAAGTTGGAATCAACGTTTTGATAAGGTGATCAAAAGTTTTGGTTTTATACAAACTTATGGAGAAGCTTGTATTTACAAGAAAGTGAGTGGAAGCTCTGTAGCATTCTCAATACTATATGTGGATGACATATTGTTGATTGGGAATGATGTAGACCTTCTTAATAGTGTCAAGGAATATTTGAATAATAGTTTTTCAATGAAGGATCTTGGCGAAGCGACTTACATATTAGGCATAAAGATTTATAGAGATAGATCGAACGCCAAATATCATTGTCACAGTACATATTTGGACAAAGTTCTAAAGAGATTTGGAATGGAAGAAAGCAAGAAAGGGTTCTTGCCCATGTTGCTCAATACCTTGAGTAAAACTCAAAGTCCGACATCGGCAGAAGATAGAGAAAGGATGAGTAAGACTCCCTATGCCTCACCATAGGATCTCTAATGTATGCCATGCTATGTACTAGACCCGACATTGCATATCCGTTAGTTTAACTAGCAGATATCAAAGTGATCCAGAGTGGATCATTGACAATGATCAAAACATCCTTAAGTACTTGAGAAGAACTAAGGATATGGTTCTTTCTTATGGAGGTGATGAACAACTCGTTGTTAATGGTTACACCGATGCTAGTTGGAACACCGATCCGGATGATTCTAAATCCCAATCTGGATACGTATTTATTTTGCATGGTGAAGAAGTTAGATGGAGGACTGCAAAGCAAAGCGTTGTGGCGAGATCTTCAACCGAATCGAATACATGGCTGCTTGGAGGCTTCACAAGAAGCAATATGGATGAAAGAGTTCATTACTGAGCTGGGTGGTTCCTAGTCCTGGACCCAATGTCTATCTATTGTGATAACATGGGCCATAGCCAATGCGCAAGAACCAAGGTCACACAAGAAGTCAAGCATATCAAGCTGCGTTTCACGCTATTGGAGAACATATCCAGATGGGGATATAAAGATTTGCAAAGTACACAGATCCGAATGTGGCGGATCCGTTGACTAAACCTCTCCGAGGGCAAAACATGACCAACACCAAACGCCATGGGTGTTCGGTATATTACCATGTAATCTAGATTAGATGACTTTAGTGCAAGTGGGAGACTGTTGGAGATATGCCCTAGAGGCAATAATAAATATAGTTATTATTATATCTTTGTGTTTATGATAAATGTTTACATTCATGCTATAATAGTATTAACAAGGAAACATTAATACTTGTGTGATTTGTAATCTTAATTTGAAGTCCCTAGTATAGCCTCTATACTTCACTAGCTTGTTGGTTGATTAATGATTGTGGTTTCCTATCATGAACATTGAGATGTTATCAACAACAAGATCATATCGTTAGGATAATGATATGGTGGACATACTCCTATAGATAAGCATAGCATAAAGATCAAGTCATTTCAATAGTTCAATTGCTATATGCTTTACGATACATAGTAACCTAATTCCTTCGACCATGAGATCATGCATATCACCTTTACGGATGGATGCTTTGATGACATCAAACACCACACCGTGAATCGGGTGGCTATAAAGGTGGCATTGAGTGTTCGGAAAGTATTGGTTGAAACACATGGATCAAGAGTGGGATTTGTCCATCCATATGATAGATATACTCAGGCCCTCTCGGTGGAATGTCATCCAATTAGCTTGCAAGCATGTGACTGGTCACAAGGTATCACATATCACGGAACGAGAAAAGAGTACTTATCGAACGAGGTTGAACTAGGTATGCGAGATACCGACGATCATAACCTCGGATAAGTAAACTATCGTGAGACAAAGGGAAATTGGTATCGTATGTAAGTGGTTCATTCGATCGCAAAGTAATCGTAGAAATATGTGGAGCCATATGAATTTCCAGATTCCTCTATTGGTTATTGTTCGGAGAAGTGTCTCGATCATGTCCGCATAATTCACGAACCGTAGGGAGACACACTTAAGGATTCGACGTTGTTTTGAGTAGTTATGGTATTATGAGAAAGAGACGAATGTTGTTCGAGTATCGGATGGGATCCGGGATATCACGAGGTGATCCGGAATGGTCCGGAGAATAAGATTCATATAAGGAAAGTCCGTTTGAGTTCGGAATGATTCCGTGTTTTCATCGGGAATGTTCGGAAGGTTCGGATTGTCCGACACTCGGGGAGGGTACATGAATGTGTCATTGAATGATTGCATCATGTACTAAGTGTTCTTGCTGTTCCAAAACTGAAAAGTCAAGCTGCCGGTTTGAAAGTCAAACGCTAAAACAGAAACTGGAAAACAGGAAACTGTGGGAAACAGGAAACTGTGGGAAACAAGCAAGAGGAGGTTGAAACCAACTTGGAGGAGGAGTTCCTCTCCTCCAAGCCGGCGGCCAGCCCTAGGCCGAGTTGGGGAGGGACTCCCCTCCCTCCCTGGCGCGCCAAGCCCATCCACCTATAAAAGGAGGGGCAGGGCCTCCTCCTTGAGACACACAAGTTTCTACCTCTAATCTCCGGTTTAGAGCCGTTTTGGTTTAGAGCTTCTAATTGCTTTAGCCTGTGATTTAGAGCCTTCTAA
Source organism: Avena longiglumis (assembly GCA_030063025.1). Lineage (NCBI taxonomy): Eukaryota > Viridiplantae > Streptophyta > Magnoliopsida > Poales > Poaceae > Avena > Avena longiglumis. The sequence continues at coordinate 516,844,043 of CP125974.1, read as the reverse complement.
TTGGTGTGTATAATCTCTAGACCACTATTAGCCCTCTCTCATACTCCACCATACTCGCTCCGGCTTAAGGCGAAGCCCTGCGGGATTTCCCCTCTACTTCCGGTACCACGCCGTTGTGCTGCCGGAATCGCGAGGAGAGTGCTACAACCTCCATTTTCTTTGGAACAAGGGAGAGGAAGGTCTTCGTCGAAAATTTAACGCGTGTGACCGATCATGAGAACGCAGCGCCGGAAGGATCGTCCACACGATCTTGAGATCGGAAAGAGTACGACTACATCACCCACGAGAATCCGCTCTCGTTAAACACTTTGGAATCTTCGAGGGTAAGTTATTCCATCGACTCGTTGCTACAATCTAGTAGATAGATCTTGGCTTGTTTGTTTGTATGCGATAGAAATTTTTTGTTTTCCTTGCTACGAACCCCTACACGGTGGATATCGCTATTTTCTCACTTTTACCGATGACTTAAGTAGATATGGGTATATCTATTTAATGAAACATAAATCTGAAACATTTGAAAAGTTCAAGGAATTTCAGAATGAAGTGGATAACCATCGTAACAGAAAGATTAAGTTTCTACGATCCGATCGTGGAGGTGAATATTTTGAGTTATGATTTTCTCACGCATCTTAAATTAAGTGGAATCGTTTCACAACTCACGCCACCCGGAACACCACAACGCAATGGTGTGTCTGAACGCCGGAATCGAACCCTATTAGATATGGTCCGATCGATGATGTCTCTTACTGATTTGCCGTTATCATTTTGGGGTTATGCATTAGAAACCGCTGCATTCACTTTAAATAGGGCTCCATCTAAATCCATTGAGACGACACCGTATGAACTGTGGTTTGGTGCTAAACCTAAGTTGTCGTTTCTTAAAGTTTGGGGATGCGAAGCTTACGTCAAGAAGTTGATGCCGGACAAGCTCGAACCCAAAGCGGAGAAATGCGTCTTCATAGGATACCCTAAGGGAACTATTGGGTATACCTTCTATCACAGAACCGAAGGCAAAGTGTTTGTCATGAAACGGTTCCTTTCTTGAAGGAGTTTCTCTCGAAAGAAGTGAGTGGGAGGAAAGTAGAGCTTCGAGGTTATTGAACCTTCTCTTGAATTGGAGAGTAGCGCAAAGACTGAAATTGTTCGAGTCACTTTGCACCAACAATAGAGGAAGCTAATGACAAGGATCATGAAGCTTGGACGATCTTGCTCTTGAGCGTCGCGGTCGACAAGGTCGCGTGCCCCTCTGAGTGGTGCGGCAACCTGTCGACTGTCTTGTTAGTAGAAGACGGTGAACCTATGAACTATGAGGAAGCGATGATGAGCCGGACTCGAGAAATGGCTAGAAGCCATGAAATCCGAATTGGGATCCATGGCGAAAACCAAGTATGGACTTTGGTGGACCCTCCTAGCGACCGAAAGGCCGTTGAGTGCAAATGGATCTTCAAGAAGAAAGCGGACGCGGATGGTAATGTTACGTCTATAAAGCACGGCTTGTCGCGAAGGTTTTCAACAAGTTCAAGGTGTTGACTACGATGAGACTTTCTCTCCGTGGCGATGTTTAAGTCCATTCGGATTTTATTAGCAATTGCTGCGTTTCATGATTATGAAATATGGCGGATGGATGTCAAGACTGCGTTCCTCAATGGCAACATTGATGAAGAGTTGTATATGATGCAACGAAGGTTTTGTCGATCCTAAGGATGCTAGTAAAGTATGCAAACTTCAGCGTTCCATTTATGGACTGAAGCAAGCATCTCGGAGTTGGAACCTTCGTTTTGATAAAGTGATCAAGCGCTTTGGATTTGTTCCAAATTGCTACGAAGCTTGTATCTACAAGAAAGTGAGTGGGAGCTCGGTGGCGTTTACGATGCGTATGTGAATGACATATTGATTATTGGAAATGACATCAACATGCTTAACGATGTGAAGAGTTATTTGAACAAGTGTTTTTCAATGAAAGACCTAGGTGAAGCTGCTTATATATTGGGCATCAAAATCTATAGAGATAGACAAAGGCGCTGATAGCTTTAAGCGGAGTACATACCTAGACAAAGTTCGAAAAGGTTGAGAATGGATAAGGCAAAGAAAGGTTCATGCCTATTTTGTCGTGTAAGATATTGATCAAGGCTCGGTGTCATTCTACGGTAAATGATAGGAAGCTATGAGAAAAGTGCCTTATGCCTCGGCCATAGGTTCCATCATGTATGCCATCTTTGTACTAGACCGGATGTGTCCAATGCTCTTAGTTTGACGAGATATCAAAGTGATCCGAGTGGAACCTTTGGACAGTGAATAACATCCTAAAGTACCTAAATAGGACTAAAGAAATGTTCTTAGTCTATGGGGTGATGAACGACTTGTCGTAAAAGGTTACGTCGGCTAGTTTTGACACGACAAGGATGATTCCAAATCTCGACAGGATACGTTTATATTTTGAATGGAGGAGCTGTGGAGAAAGGCGCAAGCAAAGCGTGATTGCGGGATCTACATGGAAGCGGAATACATGGCTGCCGAAGCGTCAAGTGAAGGAGTTTGGATCGAAACTTCATCATCGAGCTTGGCGTGGTTCCAAGTGCATTGGACCCATTTGGAGATATTGTGTGACAACAGGCGCCATATCACTCGCTAAGGAACCAAGATATCATCCAAAGACCAAGCATATCAACAAAGTTTCATATAATCCGAGATTATATAGCGGATGGAGATCGAAGATTAGCAAAGTACATACGGATCGAATGTCGCAGATCCATTGACTAAACCTCTTCCACGTGTAAAACATGATCAACACCTCGATTGCCATGGGTGTGAGATTGTTGTCGGATGTAAACTAGATTATTGACTCTAGTGCAAGTGGGAGACTGTTGGAATTATGCCCTAGAGGCAATAATAAAGATGTTATTATTATAATTCTTGTTCATGATAAAGTTTATATTCCATGCTAGAATTGTATTAGCGGAAACTTTAATACTTGTGTGGTTTGTGAACAACACCGTGTCCCTAATGCGCCTCTATGGACTAGCTCATTGATCAATGATGGTTAAGGTTTCCTAACCATAGACATGAGTTGTCAATTGATAATGAGATCATATCATTGGGAGAATGATATGATGGATAGACCCAAACAATGCAGAGCAGTTAGATCGTTTCATCGTGTTCATCTTTGCGAGCTTTTCCTATGTCAAATATTGTATTCCTTAGACCATGAGATAATGCAACTCCACGGTATCGGAAGAAAGCTTTGAGGTCATCAAACGTCATCCTATGAGAGGGTGATCATAAAGGTGTCTCTCGGTGATCGGAAAGTATCATTGGGTTGTATGTATCGAGATGGAATTTGTCCCTCCCAAGTCGGAGAGATATACTTGGGCCCACTCGGTAATCGATATCAACACCGCTTGCAAGCATTTGGTTAAGGAGTTAATCACAAAGTGATATCGGATTACGAGTAAAGTACTTCGTGAACGAGATTGAACTAGGTATGCGGTACTAACTATCGAATCTCGGGCAAGTAAAATATCGCGAAGAAGGGAATATATATATGGGATTGTTTGAATCCACGGCATCGTGGTTCATCCGATATGATCATCGATGAATGTGTGGAGTCAATATGGGTGCCTGACCCGCTGTTGATTATTGATAGAAGATCATGTACGCATATTCTCGAACCCGAGGTCACACTTAACGTGTCTCGACGCTAGGATAGATTGGATAATTGTTTTATGAATTTTTGTTGGTCTCGGATAGGATCCGGATATCACGAGAGGTTCGGAATGGTCAGGAGAATAAGATTCATATAAGGCAATGCAGTTTTGGAGTTGAATTGTTCGGGTTAATCGATGTTATTGGAAGCTTCTAGAACCTTCCGGAAGGGGACCAACGTGGCCCCACCTTCCGGGAGGGGGCATGGGCTTATGAGGGAGTGTCCTGGCCACTTTGGGCCAGGGGCACAAGGCCCCATAGGGCCCAGTCGATCCTAGAGAGTTTAAATCGTTTAAACTAGAGATAGGGTTTCTAGAAGAGGGGAGAGTCCATGCCCCCCACTCCTTATCCTTTGGCCTTGGGGGAGGGGCTAGGGCTGCGCCCCCCCTCTATATAAAGAGGGGTGGGGGCGCACCAACCCCACACACCTCTCCTCCAAACCCTAGTCGCCTTGCTAGCTTTCCTCTCTCCCTCCCGACTGTTTGTAGGTGAAGCCCTGCTGCAGAAATTCTCCACCATATACACCACGCCGTCGTGTTGTAGATCCAATCTATCTCTCCACCATACTTGCTGGTCCGAGGAAGGAGGAGACGTCGAGGTGCTGCATGTGTGCATCTCACGGAGGCACCACCACTTGTGGTGCTAGATCGGATCGGATCGCGAGGAGGAGAAGCGAGTACGACTACATCACCCACATTCCGACGAACGTTCCGCTGTGCGAATCTTCAAGGGTATGAAGATCTAATCCAATCTCTCTCGTTGTTTGCATCTCCTAGATTAGATCTTGGATTTCCCTCTGTTCGCTCCGTAGAAAATTTTATTTACTATGCCGCGAAACCCTTCAATGTATACATCCAACTATCTTTCTCTAAAGCTTATTATCCTTTAAGATGAATAACACTACTTCCATAACTCTATGCTATACTGGCTTTAATTTAACCATACTATCCTACATATACTTTAATAACTCATACTCCAACCTCACTTTATATTAAGGTGACTTGTAATAACTACACTAGGATAACTTACCTTTACTAGGGTTTCAATCATGTTCTTCCCACCAATGTCACTTATACTTGATATAAATATACAATCCTGGTGAGCAAGGCATGATCATTATAATCCTTTAATCATTTATAGCTTATATTTCCAGTTGGCTAGTCAAGGCTTTATCAATACAATCCTACTATTGTATTGGAATTATCTTCTTAGTATCTTTAATTGGATTTAAGGCTGTTATTCATGGACTATACCTACTTGGTCCAATAGAATTACTACTGGTAACTATCTTTAGGATTCTGTGGCATCCCGCAAAACCACTACTAGAAAATCGCGTTGAATTTGTGCATTGCATCGTCATCATCATGCATTGTTTGCCAAAACTATTTTCGAAAACCCCGATTTGTTTTCCAAACGCCCCATCTTATTCAAACTCCAAAACCCGGTCCCCGGAATATTTTGTTTTGGCCGCTATTGGTTTGCACCCGGCCCGTTTAGAATAAATAAAAATTTAATTTATTTTAATAGGGGCAGTCGAGCGATTGACGACGACCGCCCCAAAACTAATCGGTCCAACCTGCCTACCCCATATAAATCCTAGTCCTACCTAAAATTCTACCCACACCCCTTGGCCACATCACCCCAGCCAATGGGCTCTCGCCACCTCCCCCCCCCCCCCCCCCCACCCTATCCCCGCCAGCCACACCACCCCACCCCCCTCTCTCCCTTCCCTCTCTCTCCCTCTCAACTCTGGCCCACACAACATGGCCAGACACACGCTACACGCCTGCAGACCACCAGACCCCACCACGCGGTCCACTCTCATCCACTCCACAGACCCGGCCCCACAACCACCAACCCGCCCCTCTTTCTTCTTCCTCAAATGCACCGCTTGCCCGGCCCCTTCGAGCTCCTCCCGGCGTCTTGCCCTGCCCGCCGCTCTCCACCGCTGCGCCTCGGCACCTCACGCGCTCGCGCCTCTCGCCCTCTGCCTCGCTGTAGCTCCGCCCGCCACCGTCTGCCCGCTCGGCCAGACCGGACGCGTCCCACCGCCTGCCTGGCCTCGCGCCCCGCGCCGCTGGCGTCGGCCAGCTCGCCGCCGGCCTCAGCTGCTCCGCCCTCCGCCCCGTCAACCGCCGTGCCCGGCCCGGTCCTCGCCTCACCGCCGCTGGCGCGCCGCGCCGCCGGCTTCGCCCGACCGCCTCCGGTGCCCATAGCGGCCTTCCCCTAGCGCCCGCCGCCCGCCTCCACCGCCCAAGAAACGCTCACCCCGCCTCCCTCACCGGCTCTGCCGTCCCTGCATCTCGCTGCCCCTCGCAGTGCTCCGGCCATCTCCGACCGCCGCGCCCGGCCGTTCCTCCCTGCCCGTCTGCGCGTCCGCATGAAGCCTTCCCGAGCCGTCGGCGTCGCCCTCCGGCGCCCCTCGAAGCTCTCCCGAGCCTCTTCGGCCCCTGCCTCTGCCGCGAGGTCCTGTGGTCGAGCCCTGCGTCCCTGGCGCCCTTGCTGTGACCTCACCGGCCTCCCCCTCGACCCGCCTGGCGTCGTCCGGGGCCCTCATGCGCGTGGGCCTCCCTACGAGCTTGCCCAAACCGTGGCCGCCCTATGCTCAGCTCTGGGCCTCTTGGGTTGATCCATGCACCACATGTGAGGGTCACTCGAGGCTCTGCTCAGGAACCCAAGTCCACCAACAAGGAACCGAAGACCGCGGGTGCGACAAGATCGGCTTCCGGACGTCAAGATCACCGACACGACACGACAAGGCCCCGCTGTTTTGATGTCGCGCCTCGGACACCAAGATCTTCGGGCACCGAGAACTTCCCCGGAGCGACAAGATCGCCTCACGGGACCGAACCCTCGACACGCCAAGAACCACCCCCAAGATCTCCTCGCCAAGTTCTTCATCGGGAACGCCGAGAACGCCCCCAGAACGCCCAGAGCCGATGACCTCGGACCAAGAACGTCGACAAGACCGCCATGAACTCCTTCATGGAACGCCGAACCCGGAGACCGGTCCGTGCGGAGGCCGCAGGCGACAAGATCCACTACCCCGGAATCCGAGAACGTTTCCGCCGAACCCCGAACCTCAGATCCGTCGAACCCTGAGACCGACCCCGAACCCCGGAACCCCAAGGACTGCCGAACCTTAATGTGTGACCCCTTTTTCCTCGAACCCTAATTTTATAACATAACAACTTGTCGCATAATAATTGTTCATGCATGCATCTTATCATGTGGTTTGGGGGCCTTATGCCGATTCACCTAATAATTAAATATGGGGCCCATATGCGGGCAAATCTAGCCTTATATTGGCCTCATTTAAACATGTGTGTGACAGGACCCATCTGTTGTCATGCTAAACAACATTTAAATTGTGGGGTATCTAAACAACATGAACCTATTAATTAATTGTCGGGACCCCGGTTCCGCTTAATATGACCTAATTGCATCGCACTTTGCCTTGCCATACATCATACATGCATCATGCCCGATCTTCTGCCTTAGTATTAAATATTGCATCCGGTGTTTCTTCTAGTGATTTGGTTCTTCGCGGATAAGGCCGTTGAGTTGATGTGAGCTTCGTCCGATCTTGGAAAACAACCGACAATGTTTTCAGTGAGCATCTCCCCTTTCTACCTATCTTACTTTTATAGTATTTACTTCCCTCCTGTTGATCTATTGCTATACGTATTTGCGATGCTTTAGTTTCCGTACTGTGATATTCCTGTGACCCTATATTGCCTTGGACACACCCTCACTTTGTTGTTTGGTAGCTAGTTGGTCTTGCGTCGTAGTCGCTTGCTATAGTCTTGATGTGTGTCGCCATATGCCACGATTCTTGATGTATTGCCGCATCTTGATGTTGGAGATGAATTCTAGTTTTACTTATTGTTCACTTTACTTTCTGTTTAACAACTAAAATTGAATAAGCGAGAGGCATCGGTGGGTGATAGATAATATTTGGTTTCGAGCCACTTGTGTCCGTAAGACCCAGTACTTGATACATTCCTTGATTTTATGCGCTATCCACATCCGGAGGTATATGGGACCCCAGAGCGAGCTTGATTCAGTCTTATTTCTAGGGGCCACAAACTAGTTTGAGGTTTTATTTACGATCTGTACTTATGCCATGTTTCTTGCTTTATTTACGATTGTGCGAGTCTGCACCTTTATCTTGTTAGGTAAGCGGGATGTTTTCGTATGTCGACAGTCCCGATTGGGGACCTTTGTCGTTCTGACCATCGACGTAAACCTTGAGTCCGTCTCGAGCTTGCTTACTCGTTCTTGGTATACTCAAGGGTGGCCCCTGAAATATTTACGAATCCTGTGATTGTTGGTCGTGAAAGCCTCGTTGGGTTTTGATTTGGTTTTTCCGAGGTTGATCGGCGTGTGTTGCTATTGGTGCACCCGGCCGGGTTAAAACTTTCAAAGCCGTGTCCATGGATATGGACGACTTGGAGCACGAGATCTCGATCATAGACAAGCATAACTAAAGTTTATTGTTATAAATTTGACTTATAATGACTAGTAATCAGCTCCACTACAACGGAATGGCTAATTAATACGCCCACAATTGCTTGTTCGGTTGCCATGCGACAATTGTACTGACTAGTAAGTATTGCAACTACAACAAATTGGCTGAATAAAAGTACCAACAAGCTTTGGGTTTTGGGGTTTCTCTCATGCTATCTGCACGACTAGTAAGTGTTGCCACTATCCCGAATGATCAACTAAAATGACCCATTGCTTATTTTATCAGACGATTACCTAAACGACTAGTAAAGTGCCGCAACTATAATCGAATAAGTAAAGCGCCAACCGTGTGAGTTCCTCGGTTGACTTCCTCGTTTGGTCTCGAGGGAAACACCGGATGGGTTTGTTTGGTGCTAGCCTCGGTTGGATCCGGTTAGGTCATTCTTATCCTCTCTCGATATCCGCCGGTTGTATCGTCTCTATAGATTGTTTAGTGCATCTTGCCGCCGCCATCCACCATACCTATGTAGGCGAGGACCGCGAATTCTAGCCTCGCTGTCTTGGCCTCGATCGACGCCTTCTTTGTTTTCTGCTTTGCCTTTGTCGGCACCCTTTGTTAAGCGGTTTTGAGATCGACGCCGTTAGCGTGGTTACCCTTCCGGCTTGGCACAGGTTATGGACGCCATCGGTTATTCTTCGTGGCTCTTAGCCCCATTTGCATCTTGTCCGTAGTCGGACGCTCGCTTGCAAGGTGATTTGGATCTTGTATATTATATCTGTATTCTTGACTCTTTGAGTCGCTGTTAAATATATCTGTTCTGTGGGTCCCATCGAGGACTGTTGTGTAATGTTATTACTTCGTTTTCCACCCGCACGAAAGTGCCTGGTGGGCACCTTTGAATCGGTTCTATGCGGGTTTGGTGAATTTTGCCCGAACTTGCATAGGTCCGATTCTGAGGGTGTTACAGAGTGGTATCAGAGCTCAGCAGTTGCGATACCCCACAAGTCCAGCCTGTAGGATAACCTAGCTAACGGCCGCCGTAGAGTGTCAAACTATTTTTGAAAATCGGTTGGATAGATCTGATTAGGTCTGATTTTACTCCTTACCCCTCTGCTGTTCTCCTCTTACCCCTACGTGTTTTGACTCCGCTCTCGTCTCTTTCTTCGAGTCCAGGAATTCTCGTGGTTGGGTTTCCGTCGTACCTTTAGGGTTTCTCATCCTTCTTCGATAACGGTGTGGCTACATCTGGTCTTCATGCTATCCGAGGAATCCTTAAATGCGTGGTGCCGTCCTTTGCTCTTTGTTTGTGCCTTCCGGTGTTTTCCGACGCGACGACCTCATCTATGCCAGATCCGATGCAGAGTCTGCATCACCCGCTGTTCCGAACCTCGCTTGTCGAGATCTTGACCGATTCCGAACGGTTGCAAGCTTTTCCACTGATTGTGCGGAGTAATAGTTTGGGTGCGTGATGGATTGGCCCCCATGCCGACTACCCCTTCTATTCGCTTTTGTACATTGAAGTGGATGAGAATGCATCGGTTCCCCTTTTCCACCGGAGTTAGAGGTGGCTTTATTTGTTGATGCCTCTACCTTTGACCTTTTGTTCCGGAGTGTTCCCTCGACGATCACGGACAACGAACTCTTGTTAGTGGTGTCGCGAAGCTCTACGCGAAGCGCGAAGACGAAGATCGCCGACCTTCCTCCGGTACCATGAGGCGGATCTCGAGGGCGAGATCCATTGTTAGTGGTGTCGAATTGTGGCATCCCGCAAAACCACTACTAGAAAATCGCGTTGAATTTGTGCATTGCATCGTCATCATCATGCATTGTTTGCCAAAACTATTTTCGAAAACCCCGATTTGTTTTCCAAACGCCCCATCTTATTCAAACTCCAAAACCCGGTCCCCGGAATATTTTGTTTTGGCCGCTATTGGTTTGCACCCGGCCCGTTTAGAATAAATAAAAATTTAATTTATTTTAATAGGGGTCGAACGGCAGGCGATTGACCCGACCGCCCAAAAACTAATCGTCCAACCTGCCTACCCCATATAAATCCTAGTCCTACCTAAAATTCTACCCACACCCCTTGGCCACATCACCCCAGCCAATGGGCTCTCGCCACCTCACCCCTCCCCTCTCCCTAGCCTATCCCAGCAAGCCACATCACCCAACCCCCCTCTCTCCCTTCCCTCTCTCTCCCTCTCAACTCTCAGCCACACAACACAGCAGCCAGCACACACGCTACACGCAGACTCCACGACGCGCCAGACCCCCACACGCGGTCCACTCTCCTGTCCCACTCCTGACCCGCCCCACAACCACCAACCCCGCCCCCTCTTTCTTCTTCCTCCGTCTGCACCCGCTTGCCCATGACCCTTCCCGAGCTCCTCCCGGCAGGCGTCTTGCCGCTGACCCCCGCCGCTCTCCACCGCCGTCGCGCCAAGACTCACCGCGCCACCGCCTCTCACCTCGCCTCAGCGTAGCTCCGCCGCACCGCCACCGTCTGCCTCCGCCGCGCTCCCCACCGGACGCCTCGCCGCCTGCCTGCTCGCCCTCGCCGTCGCTGCTGGCGCGGCTCATTGCCGCTGCCGCCTTCGAGCTGCCCGCCCTCCGGCCACGCCCGTCAAGCCGCCCGTGCCGCCCGGCCTCGCCCACCGCCGCTGCCAGCGCGCTGCGCCCGACGCCGCCTGACCCCGCCTCCGGTGCCCTAAGCGGCCTCCGCCCTAGCGCGCCCGGCCGCCTCCACCGCCCCAAAGAACCGCTCACCTGACGCCGCCTCACCGGCTCTGCCGTCCCCGCGCCCCCTGCATCTCGCCGGCCCCACCTCGCAGTGCTCCGGCCATCTCCGACCGCCGCGCCCGGCCGTTCCTCCCTGGCCGTCCGGCCGTCCATGAGCCTTCCCAGCCCGCCGCGTCGCCCTCCTCGGCCGCCCGAGCCGAGCTCTCCACTTCGCCGAGCCTCTTCGGCCACTGCCTCTGCCGCGAGGTCCTGTGGTCGAGCCCTGCGTCCCTGGCGCCCTTGCTGTGACCTCACCGGCCTCCCCGACCACTTGGCGTCGTCCGGGGCCCTCATGCGCGTGGGCCTCCCTACGAGCTTGCCCAAACCGTGGCCGCCCTATGCTCAGCTCTGGGCCTCTTGGGTTGATCCATGCACCACATGTGAGGGTCACTCGAGGCTCCTGTTCTGTGAACCCAAGTCCACCAACAAGGAACCGAAGACCGCGGTGCGACAAGATCGGCTTCGGACGTCAAGATCACCGACACGACAAGGCCCCGCTGTTTTGATGTCGCGCCTCGGACACCAAGATCTTCGGGCACCGAGAACTTCCCCGGAGCGACAAGATCGCCTCACGGGACCGAACCCTCGACACGCCAAGAACCACCCCCAAGATCTCCTCGCCAAGTTCTTCATCGGGAACGCCGAGAACGCCCCCAGAACGCCCAGGCCGATGACCTCGGACCAAGAACGTCGACAAGACCGCCACATGAACTCCTTCATGGAACGCCGAGACCCCGAACCCGGAGACCGGTCCCGTACCCGGAGGCCGCGGAAGCGACAAGATCCACTACCCCGGAATCCGAGAACGTTTCCGCCGAACCCCGAACCTCAGATCCGTCGAACCCTGAGACCGACCCCGAACCCCGGAACCCCAAGGACTGCCGAACCTTAATGTGTGACCCCTTTTTCCTCGAACCCTAATTTTATAACATAACAACTTGTCGCATAATAATTGTTCATGCATGCATCTTATCATGTGGTTTGGGGGCCTTATGCCGATTCACCTAATAATTAAATATGGGGCCCATATGCGGGCAAATCTAGCCTTATATTGGCCTCATTTAAACATGTGTAGCGAACCGGACCCATCTGTTGTCATGCTAAACAACATTTAAATTGTGGGGTATCTAAACAACATGAACCTATTAATTAATTGTCGGGACCCGGCCCGCTTAATATGACCTAATTGCATCGACTTTGCCTTGCCATACATCATACATGCATCATGCCCGATCTTCCTTAGTATTAAATATTGCATCCGTGTTTCTTCTAGTGATTTGGTTCTTCATGATAAGGCCGTTGAGTTGATGTGAGCTTCCGATCTTCGGAAAACCTTCGACAATGTTTTCAAAGAGCATCTCCCTTTCTACCTATCTTACTTTTATAGTATTTACTTCCCTCCTGTGATCTATTGCTATACGTATGCGATGCTTTAGTTTCGACTGTGATATTCCTGCAGCCCTATATTGCCTTGGACACCCTACCGCTTTGTTGTTTGGTAGCTAGTTGGTCTTATGCGTCGCCGCTTGCTATAGTGCTTGATGTGTGTCGCCATATGCCACGATTCTTGATGTATTGCCGCATCTTGATGTTGGAGATGAATTCTAGTTTTACTTATTGTTCACTTTACTTACATTTAACAACTAAAATTGAATAAGCAGAGGCATCGGGTGATAGATAATATTTGGTTTCAACGCCCACTTGTGTCCCGTAAGACCCAGTACTTGATACTGTTCCTTGATTTTGCGCTATCCACATCCGGGAGGTATATGGGACCCCCGAGCGAGCTTGATTCATCTTATTTCTAGGGGCCACAAACTAGTTTGAGGTTTTATTTACGATCTGTACTTATGCCATGTTTCTTCGCTTTATTTACGATTGCGAGGTGCATAATCGCATCGCTTTAGGTAAACGGATGTTTTCGGTATCGACGGTCCCGATTGGGGACCTTTGCCGTTCTGACCATCGACGTAAACCTTGAGTCCGTCTCGAGCTTGCTTACTCCGCTATGGTATACTCAAGGGTGGCCCCTGAAATATTTCTGAATCCTGTGATTGTTCAGTCGTGAAAGCCTCGTTGGGTTTTGATTTGGTTTTTCCGAGGTTGATCGAGCGTGTGTTGCTATTGGTGCACCCCGGCCGGGTTAAAACTTTCTGAAAGCCGTGTCCGCGGATATGGACGACTTGGAGCACAGTATCTCGATCATAGACAAGCATAACTAAAGTTTATTGTTATAAATTTGACTTATAATGACTAGTAATCAGCTCCACTACAACGGAATGGCTAATTAATACTGCCCACAATTGCTTGTTCGGTTGTCGCTTGCGACAATTGTACCTGACTAGTAAGTATTGCAACTACAACAAATTGGCTGAATAAAAGTACCAACAACTGCTGGGTTTTGGGGTTTCTCTCATGCTATCTGTACCTGACTAGTAAGTGTTGCCACTATCACTGAATGATCAACTAAAATGACCCACTGCTTATTTTATCAGGACGATTACCTAAACCTGACTAGTAAAGTGCCGCAACTATAACTGAATAAGTAAAACTGCCAACTGTGTGAGTTCCTCGGTTGACTTCCTCGTTTGGTCTCGAGGGGGAAACACCAGGATGGGTTTGTTTGGTGCTAGCCTCAGGTTGGATCCGGTTAGGTCATTCTTATCCCTCTCTGATATCCGCCAGTTGTATCGAGTCTCTATAGATTGTTTAGTGCATGCTGCCGCTGCCGCTCAGTCCACCATACCTATGTAGGCGAGGACCGCCGAATTCTAGCCTCGCTGTCTTGGCCTCGATCGACGCCCCTTCTTTGTTTTCTGCTTTGTCGGCACCCCTTTGTTAAGGTGTTTTGAGATCGACGCCGTTAGCAGGGTTACCCTTCCGGCTTGGCCTGGGCAGGGTTATGGACGCCATCGGTTATTCTTCAGGGCTCTTAGCCCCATTTGCATCTTGTCCGTAGTCGGACGCTCTACTGTTTGCAAGGTGATTTGGATCTTGTATATTATATCTGTATTCTTGACTCTTTGAGTCGCTGTTAAATATATCTGTTCTGTGGGTCCCATCGAGGACTGTTGTGTAATGTTATTACTTCGTTTTCCACCCGCACGAAAGTGCCTGGTGGGCACCTTTGAATCGGTTCTATGCGGGTTTGGTGAATTTTGCCCGAACTTGCATAGGTCCGATTCTGAGGGTGTTACAGATTCATCCTTGTAATCTTCTTTCCTACCATATAATTACATATCCCAATAACTATTCTATCATTTCAGGAGTGAGTTGAACTCCATCAATTATCACATTGATTTATTCTTCTTCAATCGCTCCCATCCTATAGATGATATCTAAAACTAGCATTACTTATTTACCTCTTCTTAGTTATTTACTTATAGACACTTAAATGTATACTATGGTATGGTTAGGAATTGATAGATTAAGAGTTGGTGAATCAATAGTTGATTACTCAACATTGATGAAAAACAGATATTGAGATAGGATTCCATAAGGATTGATATGGAAAGAAAGGTATATGGTGAATGATCTAGACTTAGTTTTTTCCCTTCCCAATCTCACTAAAGATTTTAAGTTAGGTATTACCATGCTACTCATGGTATAATGGGATAAGAAATAAACAAGTCAAGAGTAAATTATTACATTCTTAACTTGATATTCATGGGTTGTTGTGATGAATAGTATGATATGATCCCTTAAGGATTAGATATTAGTCATTTAAGAAATGTATTATGATTTAATTGTTATTATATTTAATCTACCCTTAGATCAAATTATGGTTACCCAAAAATAAGATTTTAGCAAAGTCATATAGAAACTTAGCACTGTCAACTTGATGATCTACCTCAATTCCATCAAGTTGAGAGAAGCTTTAATCATTTTAACAAGTTTTGTTCAAAAGCGCAAAAATTATTCGGATTTTCCAAGCATGAATGCAATGCAGACATCTGGGTTCAGCTTATTTCTGAGCTCTAATGCTAGGATGTCACAACGTTCATGCTAAATATTCAGGTTTTGCCTAAGTATTTCATCGAAATGAAATTCTTAACCTTTGTCAATAAAAAATACATCATTTCCAATCAACAATATGTCCTCCACATAATGTATTAGAAATATGTCTCAGCGCAACCACTTAATTTCTTGCAAATGCAAGCATCCTCATCGTCTCCTGATGAAAACTGCTTTAATAGTTTCATCACGGCGAAGATTCCAACTTCATGATGCTTACTTCAACCATTGAAGTTTGCATGCCCTTTTTAGCATCCTTTGAATTAACAAAACCCTTTGGATCGTGTCATGCACACGTCCTAGGTAACCATTCTATTAGAAGAACTTTGTTTTGTTTATTCAACTACCATATTGTAACATCCCAAAAATCATGATTTCAAAGTTTGCATATCATTCATGCATTCATAATCATTTTAGGATCATTTTCAAATGAATTTCAAAAACAGAAGCATTTGTTGGTTTATTATTTTATGTAAGCAAGGCAATGGCCCTATTGCTACTCTCTGCTTTGGGAACACTTGATTTAGTCAGAAAAAGGTTAGGAATGAGTTTTGTTTGTTGTTTCCAAAGCTTGGTCAAAAATTTCAAAACAAAATATAAATTCAAACTATTCATATACACATTAAGGAATAAAGAACTAAGGCATGTTTTTCTGTTAAATTCAAGGGGGCAAAGTACTCAGAATGAAACATCAATGTTTTATACCCAAATATATACATGTCCCACTTTACAAAAATCCGTAAAGGATTTGAATTCAAAACACATTTGAAATCATTTGAAAAAGATTCCTGGAAAATCAATCAGAAAAAGATAAAAGAATGAGGAAAGGGTCGGCACCACCAAACAGGCCCAGCAGCAGAACCAACCCACGAGACCAGCCAAGAATCTTCCCCTCTCCTCTCTGTTTCTCACTCTGCCCGCACGCACCCACTCACTGACGCCTCGGCCCCACCGCCACATCAGCGTCGTCGTCAATCCCGCGCCGGAGGAACTGCTCCTCTCTGCCGTTTCTTCCCCGAATCAAATCCGTTTGATTACGCTTGATTTCCGGAGTAATTCCTCCTCCTCGCTCGGCTACTTAAACCCCTCCCCACTCCACTCCTTTCCCCTCACTCACCAACTCCAGAGCGCCACTAGGCTGTCCACAATCGAGCTCGCGCCGCCGCAGTACCGAGCATCTCCGGCGGTAAATTCCGGTGAGCACTCCCCGTCCCTTGCCTTCTAGTCTTGCCAATATGATCACTGCAACCTTGCGCATCTTCTAACACCACTGGTGTGTGCTAGGACCATCCAGAACCTCGCCAATGTCGATGACTGCACGTGCCCGACGAAGCCATCAACTCCGACGAGCTCCCCTGGTTAGTACTGACCGCGCCTCCCCCTCTCGTTCATGCTCACACACTCGCCTCGGCTGCACGCATCTAACTCAACCTTTCTCATGCCTTAGCGTGACCCGTAGCATCGCCACCGTCTTCAGCAGTACACGCCCAACGACAGAAGCGACTCCGGCGAGCAATCCCTAACGACCTCGTGCGCCCCTTCGCCAACGAATACCACCTCGAGCACCAGCGTCATCACGCGAACTCAGTGAGCTATTCCACTACCTTCCTCGCTTCCTGTATCGCCGGCAGCATCACCGCCCGAGCGTGTCGCCGCCAGCCACCGTCGCAGCGCCGCCCGTTTTAGGTCTGTTAGATCTGGACCGTTAGATCTAGATCCAACGCATTTGATAGATGACTTAAGCGAAGCGGTATGTTTAGATCTGAGCCGTGCGATGCACTTTTAATCTGATGGTCTAGAGAGCCTGATCCACGTGAACCGGTACCGTCCAATAAGAAACTGCCGCGTGGCTAGGGTTTAGATTTAAATTCTGAATTTAGATCTATTAGATGTTCAAACTTGCAAAATTCATAACTTTTGATCCACATGTCCAAATTTTGAAAATTTTATATCAATGGAATCAGCATAAAGAGTACTTTCCAACCATGCACTTTTTTTTAATAAATTGATTCTGTAAACTTAGTTGTTTTCGCAGAGACATTTGTAAGCTTATTTTGTGTATAAAAATTAGTTGGAAAATGTTTTAAAGGCCAAATAAAGTTTATTTGATGTATAAATGTTTAGTTTATCAATCAGTACTATTTTACCTGCCTTGTTTAGTTTGGGAAAATCATCACATGGCATTTGCATGCATTCATATATTTTTGTTTGATTATTATGGAATGTGAATTTGGTGCTATCATTTTATGTGTAGATTTTGGTGCTAGTGGTGATTGTGACTGTGAGGATTGTTACTCCCCCAACTAACAAGGCAAGTGGTGCTTCATATTTTTGTCCCAATATTTTGACTATGCATTAGAAATATTTTGTATAGGGCTTGCATGAATATTTTTGCTAAGTATCTATATGCTATGCTTGGGAAATCCTAGTAGTTGTAGAATTGTTAGAATTTTCTCTAAGTTAAGATACTTGCTATTGCCATGCTTATCCTAGCTAGTAGCAACCAAGGGAGGAATTTATACATGCTATGGAAAAATATTGCTAAGTCTTTGACTTATGTTTTTGCTTAATAAAACAACTAAGTGAATGAAACACCTAGGTGGATTGGTAATTGCTTGGTGGTTTTTTGGTTGAGTGGTTACCAGGGCCCATTTTCTAATGGTCTACCCTGTGTATCTCACTTGTGGAATGCCACCCAGGAACAAAGGGATTTGAGATGCCAATTTTTAAGAAGCTTCTAGTGCAGCCACATGGCATTATGGGCTCTGCCTGGATCATATAGGTTGCAATAACTTAGCCAAATGGATAGTTGGTGGTAGGGGATGATAGGTTTTGAGCGCGTCCATTTTGGTCTAAGGGAAGGCTTCTGAAAGGTCCTGTCTTGGTGAAAATCAAATCTTGTTGGGAAAGTGCACCACCTCTGCAGAAGGAAGAAACTAAGTACTTAGCCGTGTCCCCGGAAAAGGACAATTTGAGCATCAAGACATGGAAGCTATCAAGAATCTCCTCATCCCAATTTTCTAAGTTAAAACTTGTGGTTGAACAAGGGTGAAGGTTCACCAATTTCTATTGGTGGTTCCTTGGGAGTTTTTGCCAAACAGAAACTTAGTGTTTTCAACTGATAGGTAAAACCTATTTTGAGCAAAGCAAGCCTAAGCTACACTGAGCCAAATTCATGTAGAAGCTAGATACTATTCTTCTACTAAGGTATCACTTGCCAATACTATTCCAATGTATTGACCCACTGTGCCTGTAACTTGTGATGTTGCAGGTTACTTTGATGAGGATTAGGGTTATGAGTCTACACTCAACATGCTTGCCTATGGCACATGAAGATGAAGACTTCTATTTATATTGTTAAGTTAAACTCTTGTACTAGCCTTTGGCTATGGAGTTGTAAAAGACTATGTGATCTTTGGAATGACGATGTAATAATGACCTTTGTTTCTGTGGACTTCATCTTAAACTGTGGATGCTAGAAATTGATCCAGGGACTAGCGTTGCAATCACAGGGACCTTTACCTTATAAAGGTGGGGTCTTACAGATGGTATCAGAGCACTGTGTTGCCTGTAGGATTATGACCCTAGGATTGGATTAGAAACCACTAAGAAAAAAATCAACACTTTGAAATTTCCACTCTTGTCTTTTCTTCTCGTAAACTTTTCTAATCTTATTTATCATCTCTTTTTGTAGATGAACTCCATCAACGAAGCCGTAAGGAAGGGACCACTCATGACCATGACTTTGGAGTGTGAGACTGAATTTCCCAAGGCCCTCAAGAACCTTATGGTTACCATGGGAATACATGGTGCATCTGTGTACAAAGGATTCCCTGTGATGGATGAAGGAGAGGAGTATTGGTGGGTGCAACTTCACTTGTACAAAAACAAGGAAGACAACCACAAGGAGTCAGGATTCTGCATGGTCACCAACTCAGAAATGCACACAACATTCTTTGACTCTGCAAGAAATGCAGCTTGGAATGCTATCAAGGAGCTTGGTGATAGACTCAAGTGCAGAATGCTCAACACCCAAAATGACCTTAGAGAAGAAAACAAGCATACCCAAGAGTTAGAAGCTACCAACCAACAACTAAGGGGAGACATCATAGACTTAATTTGGGAGTCTTGTGAACAAGATAGACAGATGGCTACTAAGGATGCCCTGATAGCTATTTTGTCTAGTGAGTGAGAGTTGTAACGTACTTCGTTAGTTGGACCACCACACTTATCGTTTTTACTTTCAAAAATTTGCCTAAGTTATGTTGAACCTTTGATGCTTGTAATGGATTTGTGTATGCCATGACTTGTGTGATTGTTGCAAAAGATGTGCTTGTGATATTTTGTCTTGTGATTTTTCTCTATTTGATGTTGATTCTAACTTTTCTCTATCTTATAAAAATAGATGCCTAATGTTATTATCAACACGGTCGAGGAGTTCAAGGGAACTCATTTTGGTACTCGTCTCATTAATCTCACTAGTGTGCTAAACCTTCCACTTCCTAGCATCATGACACTTCCACTCACCAAGTTTGAGAGGAAGGACCTTTGGGGCTTCAGAGTCACTCAGCCGGGATGCCAGACAGATCCAAGCATGGAGGCCATCACTTTCAAGCTGATGCATGACGACAAGGATAAAGGCCTAGATGTGGTCATGCAGGAGTTACTTGGGCGCCTGGTAGGGAAACACTCCACTGAGCTTAGAGGTCTTTACTTTCACCCCTTCGGGAGACGCAACAAGGAGGGTGAGGCCATAGAGTATGAGGATGCTGCTAGAGAGACGATGAAGCCGATTCGTCTGTACCTTCAGGACCTAGAGGGTCTTATTAGGCACCTAGATACTGATAGGACCAACGTCATGCTTACCAATGACGAGCTCCAGGTTCAGCTCCGAGAGAAGGACAAGCTCTTCGCGGAGCAAGACGAGATAGTTAAGGAAATGGAGGCGAAGTTTGAATGCCAGGACAAAAAGTTCAAGAGCCAGGAAAAGAGGGTACAAGATAGGAACAAGAAGATCTGGGAGATGAAGGAAGAGTTAGAGGCCAAGGACTTTGAGCTCGAGCACCAGCATGGAGTGATCGAGAGGCTTCGCTCACAGAAGCGGTCTCTTATGGACAAGATTGAGGCCTTGACTACTAGTGTTGATGAGTACAAGACCACCATGGAGAGTGCATGTCTTACACTTGTTGACGAGGAGATTGATGCGGAGGAGTAGTGTAGACTACTCGATTTTCTTTCATCCACCGTACTTTGTTTATTGAGTCGCAATGACCATCCAACATGTCCATAGCTTGCTATGGTGTGTTTTGCATTTCCAAACTTGTTGTTTATGTCATTCAAACTTTATGTTATTTTGATGCTTGGTTATTGTGATTGAGTATGTGATGTATTGTGCATGTTAAGCATCTATGGGTATCTCATTCTTATCCTTATGAAAACCACAGATGCCTCCTCGACGTGCCAACCCCAACCCAAACAACAACAATGTCACCCCCGAGATGCAACAGTTGATGACAACACAGACACAACTGATGCATATGATGACCACTTTCATGCAGAACCAGAACCAGAATAACAACAACAACAACCAGAATAATCCGCCAGGATTTGACATGCTCACTAGATTCCTAAGAGTGAGGACCGCAAAGTTCTCAGGAACCACTGATCCAATGGTGGCAAATGATTGGCTACATTCAGTGAACAAGGATTTAGTGACTATCGGTTGCACCGACGAAGAAAAGGTCAGGTTTGCAGCACATCTACTAGAAGGGCCAGCAGCAACCTGGTGGGATAACTTTCAGATCACCACTCCCATTAAGGATGTGACTTGGGCTATCTTTGAGGATGGATTCCGTACAACTCACATCTCATCCGGGTGATGAATTTTAAGAAGAAGGAGTTCCATAATCTGAAGCAGCGTCACCGCAGTGTGGCTGAATATATTGAAGAATTCAACAATCTGGCGCGTTATGCACCGGATGAAGTTGATACTGATGCCAAGAGGAAGGAGAAATTCCTCGAAGGACTGAATGATGAACTGAATCTACAGCTGTCTGTTGCCTATGTCCCAACCTACCAATCACTTTGTGACAAGGCTACCATCTTGGAGAACAAGATGAAACAGGTTGAAAGTAGGAAGAGGAAGCACAACTTTGATAAACACAGCTCGGGATCGTCTCACAAGCGTTCCCATCATGATGACAGTGGGAGTTCGGGATCTCACAAACATGGAAAGTACAACAATCACCACGGCCACAACCGCCATCATGACAACAAGCATCACCGCAGTCGTGATAATGACAAGTACAAGAACCAAAAGAGTGGACACAAGAGTCACCACAGTGGAGGTGGAAGTGGAAGTGGAAGTGAGCCGACAAAGAGAGATATTAGTGAAGGGAATATGCCCGAGAGGCAATAATAAAGTGGTTATTATCGTATTCCTTATTTATGATAAATGTTTATTTTGCATGCTATAATTGTATTAATACGGAAACGTTAATACATGTGTGTTTAATAAACAAAAAGAAAGTTCCTAGTTATGCCTCTCTTATAAACTAGCTCGTTGATTAACAAGATGATCATAGGTTTCCTGATCATGGACATTGGATGTTGTTAATAACGAGGTCACAACATTAGTGTAATGGTGTGATGAACATTCATCCGAAGTATAGCATTACGATCAAAGTCATTGAGTTTATATTGCTATAACAACTTACGAAGTGATCCTAATCCTTAGACCATGAGATCATGTCAATCACTAACCTTTGGAAGAGTTTCTTGATAACATCAAATGTCACAATGCAGGTGATTATAAAGATGGGTTCAGAACTACTAAAGTGTTATGTAGAGGCCCATGGATCGAGAGTGGAATTTGTTCATCCCGATGACGGATAGATATACTCTGGCCCTCTCGGTGATATCACATTGATTAGCTTGCAAGCAAGTGATTTGATCACTAGAATGTTATATCAGGGAGCGAGAAAAGAGTGCATGTCGATGCGAGATCAAACTAGGTATGGAGATACCGATGATCGAATCTCGGACATGTAATATATCATGAAACAAAAGGATTAAGATACTAGCGTAAAGGTTCCGACGATCACAAGAAAGTCATCGTTGAATGTGTGAGTCGTATGGGTCTCGGATCCGCTTCGATTATTGATCCGAGAGGGTCTCGATCATGTCCGCATTATTCACGAACCGTAGGGTGACACACTTAAGAGACACCGACATCCAATTGGAGCAAAAGTTTCATGCCGAAAAGGAAAAGCGCAGGAATTTATTTCACTAGACAAAACTGCTTTTGGTTGAAATTGCTGAAACTGGTTACGCATGTGAAATAGGATACTAGCAAGGGTTTTATGTGAATGTTTGTTAATTAAAGTAATTAACAAAATTCTGAATAAATAAATAAAAGAGTTTTATTTAAATGAGAGCTTGCATTAAATTTGGTGGAAATTTAATGCATGTGAGTGATTTATGGGTGGAGGCTTTTAATGGGAGTGGAGGCTTTTCATTTTGGTGGGAGCTCCACCCACATGAATGTGGAAGAGGTGGGGGCAGCCCATGGCTGGGCGCATGGCCCTTGGGTGCCCCCTCTCCCCTATAAAGGCCCCTCTCCTCCTCTCACAACACACCTCCTCGTGAAGGATCTCTCTCCCCTCTAGAATTTATCCCCATGGTCTCGGACTAGCGAGATACATGTTCCCGGTGGCTTTCGGCAAGAAAGAGTTGTGCTTCCGCTGCATCGCTGGGCGAGGCGGAGGTTGCTCGGTGCCTCGAGCGTGTGTGCGAGCACGGATCTTGTTCTTGTTTTGCGCTAGGACTTCCTCTCGATCTTGAGATCGGCAAGAGATCGTCTACATCAACCACGAGTTTGGACTCGTTAAGCTGTCGGTCTTCAAGGGTATGTTCTCTACGGATATACATCCGCCCGTTGTTTGTATCTAGTAGATAGATCTTGGTACATAGTTGTTCCCATCGTAGGAAAATTTTTTGTTTCTATCTTGCGAACCCTTGGGTATCGAGCTGTGTTTATGCGTAGATACTTTGCGGGTAGTACACATATGAGTATGTGGGCGATGATGATCATTTATTGCTTCTTAGTTGTACTTTGGATATTGGTGGCATAGTGGGATGAAGCGGCCGGACAAACTTTACATGTCCTCGCACATGAGACCTGTTCCACGCTTGACATGCAACTAGTTTTGCATAAGTGGCTAGCGGGTGTCTGTCTCTCCTACTATAGTCAATATCTAATTTGCAACGAGTTGTCAACAATTTGATTATCCTCGTTGTGGTTCATGTTCGTAGGTAAGAACGGTTCTATCTTCGAAAGCCCTAAGCCACGTAAAATTTGCAATGGATAAATTAGAGGCGTCTAGTTTAGATTGTTGCTGGGCTAGTGATATGATATGGTGATGTTGTAAGTAGAAGTATGAGATGATACTCTTACAACACACATAACGTGTAATATCCATAGACCTTGGACTTACACATATAGGTATGATAGTGATCATACCACGATGCACATGATAGAGATCATCTGCGGGAACCATATAATTTCACTAATAAACATATGATGTTTGACTACATCTTATATTGCTTGTTTAGCGCTTTGTTAAGCATAATAAGATGATCCCTCATTTAAATATCAAGATAAGAATGTGTTCTTCCTTTAGTATGCACCGATTATGTTTTCGTCGCTCCAAGACATCACGTGATGATCGGGTGTTCTTGAATCCTCGAGCATATCTCGGGTGTAAAGATTACACCTGAATACTAAGGTTCTTACTTGGTGAGCCTAGCATGTACAGACATGGCCTCGGAACACGGACCGAAAGGTTAAGCATGAGTCATATAGTAGATATGATGCCCATTTGATGCTCGCCTTTGAAGCTACACCGACTCACGTGATGATCGGACTTGGTGTAGTGGATTTGGTTCATGTAATCACCAAAAAGACACGAGGGATGTCGTTTTTGAGTGGGAGTTCATTTCTAATTTGGATTAGTAGAACTCAATTTATCATAAATTAAATCAAAGTAAATTTGCATAATTTGTTGTAGTCATTGGCATTCGTTCACCACCTTATGCATAGTTGTAATTGAGATAATAAAACTATAGAATTACGGATATATACTTTCGAACTGGTATCGTATTGTGTTAAGTGTCAATCTAAAGTTTAAAGTCCTATTGCAAACTTTCAGCAAAATTCTATTTACTCCGTGAAATTTAATAATTGGTATTAAATCGAGAGTAACAATTCCAGTGTTAGTATCTTAAGTATCATGTTTGCCTCCATGATTCTTGATTTAAACATCAAGTTTATCTAGGAGCTGAAAGAATTGTTTCAGAAACCATCATGTGTGGCAGATATAACGATATCTGAAACAATGTTTTGGTTGAAATATGATAGAGTATAATATATGTTCTCATATTGGATGAGAATTTGCGAAGGTTGGAGATGCTAGACATCCTACTCATCCAAAAGGGTTTTGGAAAGTAATGTTATACTCACGATTCGCCTTTATAAGCTAAAGTAGCTTGATCATGAAAGTCGTCATGATAAGGGTGAATAGAATATGTATGTAAAGTGTTTACTACACTAAAAGATTACTAAAGAATGGATTTTGAAAGAATACCGATCATTTTGATGATGGTGATCTACTTCAAAGTGCAAGTCCAAAAGGTATTATTATTTGAATATACACGCTTTGGACTATGTGTCATGTATATGGCGCCACTTTTGATATTGATAAATTCTTTTAAAAGGAAAAGGAATGCTGAAAGAGAATCTATAAAATATACTTGGCAGAAAAGAAAAGATTGGAAATATCCAATTTAGGTATATATATGATATACATGTTATGGTTGTATTCTTTGCTTGTTAAACAATGTGGTTCTTGGGTATTGGATACCGAATTGGTTGGTATGAAATTTCATACGGAACAACGCAATTCATGAACCACAATGGCCTAAGTAACTAGCAAGAGAATATGTGATGATGTTCATCGAAAACAAACAAACCGTTGTTTGTATTTCTCGTTGACATCAAAGAAAGACTTCAAGATTTGTTTTAATAATTGTTATTTGAATTAGGTATTATAAGAACAAAGGTTGTTCAAATAATTACCGTATTCCATATAAGATGGATGATTTACAAATCTAGTTAAAGAAATCACATCCATAAATCCTAATGCTAAAATGTCGCAAGACAAATGATTGAAAGATCACTTATGAAGTGACATCGCTGTTTAAATTATATTGGAAAGAAAACATGAAGAATCTCCATTTTCATGGATTTTTAGGAGTCTTTGATTTGATCAAGTGACGCTTGTGAGACTTTCCACGTGATAATTAAAACTTCGTTCAAAGGCCAAAGAAGAACGAATGACTAAAATATTGGAATTTATACATATCGATGTATGTATTCCATTATGTGTAGTCGTAAGCGATGGGTTTCAACTTCATATGCTTTCTCCGGAAATTTGAGTGAATGTTCACTTAATGAGAAAGAAGTATGAAATATTTGAAAATGTTTCAAAGACTTTCAAGATGAAGTGAAAATCATTGTAACAAGAAAAATAAATGAATTATGATTTGATCATAAAGGGATTTATTTGAGTTACAAGTGTAACAAGAAAATAAATGAATTATGATTTTATCATAAAGGGATTTATTTGAGTTGCAAGTTTAAAACACCTAGATTTACATCTCCGAAACACCATAGGAGTATGGAGTGTTTGAGATTTGTAATGAAACCTTGTTTGACATGGTTGGATCAAAGGTGTTATTTATAAAACTGCCATTATGTTTTAAAAGATTAAAGCTTTAGAGACTACCGCTTTTACACTGAAAAGAGCTCCATCTTGATCCGTTGAAATGACACCATGGGAGTTATGGTTTGGGGTAAAACCCAAGTTGTCATTTCTTAAATTTTGGTATACTAAACATAAGTAAGATGTTTACAACCAAAGTCGGATGAGCATGTCTTTGTAGGTTATTTCAAATAACAATTGGTTATTCCTCCATAACACCGAGGACAAAAGGGTTTGTTGCTTGAAATGTAAAGTTTCTTAAAGAAGGAATTTTTCATAAATGTTAAGTGGGAGGATAATAGAACTTTGATAAGGTTAACGAACCTTAGATAAATGTCTTTGAGTTCTTGGCCGGAAATCGTTCTGGAGGCTGCCATAATGCTCATAGCTTATGTGCCTCAAAGGTTGTGGTCACGGAGATCTAAGTTCCTATTGAACCAAGTAGGTCGGTTAAACAATCAAATGCTAAGATTTGAGAGTAAATCATTATTGTTTGACAATGATGAACCGAATACATACAAAGAAGCAATGATGGGCCCTGACTCCGTCAAATGGCTTGAAGCCATAAAATCCGTGATAGTTCCATATACGAGAAATCAAGTTTTGAACTTGGAAGACCCTCCGGAAAGGTGTAAAAACCTATCGGTCGTATTTGGATCTATAAAGAAACAGACATGGATGTCACACATCTATGAAATATTCGACATGTTGTAAAGTATTTTATGACAATGTTCAAAGAGTTGACTATGACAAGATTTGATCTTTCATAGCGATATTTAGTCTGGACGGATTAAAGTAGCAACCACTACATATAATCTGTTATATGATAGATGAATAAACAAAACAAAGTTCTTATAATAGAATGGTTACCTAGGACGTGTACATGACACGATCCAAAGGGTTTTGTTAATTCAAAGGATGCTAAAAAGGGCATGCAAACTTCAATGGTTGAAGTAAGCATCGCGGAGTTGGAATCTTCACCGTGATGAAAAGGAGTTTTCATCGAGAGCGATGAAGATGCTTGCATTTGCAAGAAATTAAGTGGGGCTAAGACATATTTCTAATACATTATGTGAAGGACATCTTGTTGATTAGAAATGATGTATCTTTATTGACAAAGGTTAAGAATTTCATTTCGATGAAAGACTTAGGCAAAACCGAATATTCAGCATGAATGTCTATAGTGGATGAGCGGTGACGCTAATATGGTTATGCCAAACGTACATATATGAGATATTGAAGGAGTTCAATATAGAAGCGATAAAACAGTTCTTGTCACATGGAAAGGAATTGAATCAAGATTCAAGTGTATCGACACTTGATAAGTGAAACAAGATTCAAGTGCTTTGACACTTGATGAGTGCAATCACGAGAATGTTTTGATCAATCATACCATGATATGTACACATCTAGATATGTCCTATGATCTAAGTGTTATGAGCATATACCAGAATGAATCATAAAATGATCATTGGACGATAGTGAGGATATTCTTATGATCTTTTGGAAGAACTAAGAATATATTTGTGTAGAGGTGACAAACAATTACGAATAGTTCATTGTAAAGCGTTACATTGATACTAGTTTTGTCACAAGATACAAATTAAGTTTATCTCAATTTAAACTATGAGTGGCACAATTAAATGGAAAGAAAGTTTTTATGATGGATTTGGAAGAGTTCCAAAGTTAAGACATTGTGAATACTACAACAAAAGGCTAAGTATATGACTGCTATAGTAGCGACAAAGGAGGGAATTTGTGTCAAGTAGTTTGTTATCAAACTAAGGTGTGGTTCAACGGCTAACACTAAAGATATATTGTATGACAATTGTATCGACGTGTTTTAACCCCAAGGAACTAAAGGTCTCACCGAATGACCAAATTTATACAATGCCATCTCATTGGAGAATGAGTGATGCGTGAAGGCAAAGACATGCAAATACACACGGACTGGCCGGCTCCGTAGATTATGTTAACCACTTGCAATTGTGTATATGGAACACCGAGAAAGCCATAGGTGTTCAATACACAAAGTTTTCAAACTAGATTATTGTCTCTAGTGCAAGTGGGAGATCAAGGAATATGCCCGAGAGGCAATAATAAAGTGGTTATTATCGTATTCCTTATTTATGATAAATGTTTATTTTGCATGCTATAATTGTATTAATACGGAAACGTTAATACATGTGTGTTTAATAAACAAAAGAAAGTTCCTAGTTATGCCTCTCTTATAAACTAGCTCGTTGATTAACAAGATGATCATAGGTTTCCTGATCATGGACATTGGATGTTGTTAATAACGAGGTCACAACATTAGTGTAATGGTGTGATGAACATTCATCCAAAGTATAGCATTACGATCAAAGTCATTGAGTTTATATTGCTATAACAACTTACGAAGTGATCCTAATCCTTAGACCATGAGATCATGTCAATCACTAACACCGGAAGAGTTTCTTGATAACATCAAACGTCACACCGTAACAGGGTGATTATAAAGATGGGTTCAGAACTACTAAAGTGTTATGTTGAGGCCCATGGATCGAGAGTGGAATTTGTTCATCCCGATGACGGATAGATATACTCTGGGCCCTCTCGGTGATATCACATTGATTAGCTTGCAAGCAAGTGATTTGATCACTAGAATGTTATATCACGGGAACGAGAAAAGAGTGCATGTCGGTAACGAGATAAAACTAGGTATGGAGATACCGATGATCGAATCTCGGACATGTAATATATCGCGAAACAAAAGGATTAAGATACTAGCGTAAAAGGTTCGACGATCACAAGAAAGTCATCGTTGAATGTGTGGGAGTCAGTATGGGTCTCCATATCCCGCTTCTGATTATTGATCTGAGAGGGGTCTCGATCATGTCCACATTATTCGCGAACCGTAGGGTGACACACTTAAGAGACACCGACATCCAATTGGAGCAAAAGTTTCATGCCGAAAAGAAAAGGAAAGCGCAGGAATTTATTTCACTAGACACCAAACTCAAGGTTGAAATTGTCAAACTGGTTCGCATGTGAAATAGGATACTAGCAAGGGTTTTATGTGAATGTTTGTTAATTAAAGTAATTAACAAAATTCTGAATAAATAAATAAAAGAGTTTTATTTAATGAGAGCTTGCATTAAATTTGGTGGAAATTTAATGCATGTGAGTGGATTTATGGGTGGAGGCTTTTAATGGGAGTGGAGGCTTTTCATTTTGAGTGGGAGCTCCACCCACATGAATGTGGAAGAGGTGGGGCAGCCCCATGGCTGGGCGCATGGCCCCTTGGGTGCCCCTCTCCCCTATAAAGGCCCCTCCTCCTCTCACAACACACCTCCTCGTGAAGGATCTCTCTCCTCTAGAATTTATCCCCCATGGTCTCGGACTAGCGAGATACATGTTCCAGTGGCTTTTCGGCAAGAAAGAGTTGTGCTTCCGCTGCATCGCTGGAGCGAGGAGGCGGAGGTTGCTCGGTGCCTCGAACGTGTGAAAGCGATGCGGATCTGCATTTTTTGCTTAGGACTTCCTCTCGATCTTGAGATCGGCAAGAGATCGTCTACATCAACCACGAGTTTGGACTCGTTAAGCTTTGTCGGTCTTCAAGGGTATGTTCTCTACGGATATACATCCGCCCGTTGTTTGTATCTAGTAGATAGATCTTGGTACATAGTTGTTCCCATCGTAGGAAAATTTTTGTTTTCTATGCTGCGAACCCTTCAATTAGTCAGGTTGAATGTTTCAAGTGTAAGAAGATGGGGCATTATGCAAATGAGTGCCCAGAAAATAAAGTTGAAGGAACCACCAAGCCCAACCCTTTCCAGAAGGGACAAGTAAATCACATCAATGTGGAAGAGATTTATGAGGAATCTGATGTTGTGGCTGGTAAGTTCAAACTCAATTCTATTCTAGCACTTGTTCTTTTTGATACTGGTGCATCACATTCATTCATATCAAAAGCATTTGTTGATAGAAATGGGTTTCCAACTGAAAATATTGGGTGTCCAATAAAAGTAAGTTCTCCCGGTGGAGATATGATAGTAAGTCTTGGATGTCGTGATCTAGTGATAGAATTTGGAAAGCATAAGTTTCCAGTTAGTCTGATAATCCTGGATTCCCAAGGACTGGATGTAATTTTGGGAATGGACTGGATGACCAAGTATGAAGGAGTACTAGATTGTGCCAATCGTACTGTCGCACTCACAACCCCAGATAAGAAACGGATTAGATTCAAGTCTAACTTTGAATCAAAAGGGAGTAAGCTAAATTCTCTTAAGGGGGTAAGCATAGACAGTGTATTAATTGAGAGAGAAAATCCGAATGTGTTTCCGGAGGAATTTCTTGGAATGCCACCAGATAGAGATGTAGAATTTCTGATTGACTTGTTGCCAGGATCTGGACCAATAGCAAAGAGACCTTACAAAATGTCAGTTGATGAGCTGAAAGAACTCAAGAAACAACTTGGAGAACAGTTGCAGAAAGGATTTATTCAACCAAGTTCTTCATCTTGGGGAGCACCAGTTTTGTTTGTGGAAAAGAAAGATAGAATTCAAAGGTTATGCATAGATTATCGTTCACTCAATGAGGTGACTATGAAGAACAAATATCCTTTGCCCAGAATCAATGACTTGTTTGATTAGTTAGAAGGAGCCCGTGTGTTCTCAAAGATTGATCTCCGGCCAGGCTATTTTCATCTTAAGATAAGGGAACAAGACATACCTAATACTACTTTCACCACTAGGTATGGATTGTATGAGTACACCGTGATGCCATTTGGTTTGACCAAAGCACCGGCCTACTTCATGAATATGATGAACAAGGTGTTCATGGAGTTTCTTGATAAGTTTGTTGTCGTTTTCATCGATGACATTTTGATCTACTCCAAGAGCAATGCAGAGCATGAAGGACATTTGTGTTTGATACTTGAGAAGCTTAGAGAGCATACGCTGTATGCCAAATTCAGCAAGTGTGAATTCTGGTTGAATGAAGTTGGATTTCTTGGAAACATTATGTCAGGAGATGGTGTAGCAGTTGATCCCGCAAAAGTGTCAGCTGTAACTGAATGGGAATCTCCTAAGTCAGTAAAAGAAGTTCGTAGTTTCCTTGGCTTGGCAGGATACTATAGAAGGTTTATTGAGAATTTCTCAAAGGTAGCTAAACCAATGACGGAGTTACTCAAGAAAGACAAGAAATTTGATTGGACTGAAGGATGTGAACTCAGTTTCCAAGAGTTGAAGAAGAGACTAGTGACAGCACCAGTCTTATGTCTGCCAGATTTGTAAAAAGATTTCCAAGTTTATTGTGACGCATCTCATCAAGGATTAGGTGCAGTTTTAATGCAAGAAGGGAAAGTTGTGGCTTATGCCTCGAGACAACTCAAAACTCATGAAGTGAATTATCCTACTCATGATTTAGAGTTAGCCTGTGTTGTCCATGCACTCAAAACATGGAGACATTATCTTTTGGGAAGCGATGTGAAGTGTTCACGGATCACAAAAGTTTGAAGTATATCTTTACTCTGAAAGAAATCAATATGAGACAAAGAAGATGGCTAGAACTCATCAAGGACTACGACTTGAGTTTGCAATACCACCCCGGTAAAGAAAATGTTGTAGCGGATGCACTAAGCCGTAAGGTTTATGTGAATGGCCTTACTAAGGGAGAATTGCCAGCTGATCTATGTACCCAATTCAAAGATCTCAGATTGGAGATAGTGCCTGAGGGATATCTCATGTCATTGGATGTTCAACCCACCTTGTTGGACAAAATCAAGGAGGACCAAAAGACGGACAAGGAAATTGAAGAGATTAAGGAAAATATTGGCAAGGGAAAAGCCAAAGGATTCCATGAAGACGAACATGGTACTTTATGGTATGGAAAACGTATCTGTGTTCCGCAAGATCCGGAACTTCGGAAACCGATTTTACAAGAAGCACACAACTCACCATATTCCATTCATCCGGGTAACACCAAAATGTATATGGATGTGAAGGAAAGATTTTGGTGGAATAATCTCAAGAAGGAAATCGCCGAACATATTTCTTTGTGTGATGTATGAAGTAGAGTGAAAGCGGAACATCAGAAACCAGCAGGATTGTTACAACCATTACCTATTCCTGATTGGAAGTGGGACAAGATTGGCATGTATTTCATCACCGGATTGCCAAGGACCAGGTCAGGATATGATTATATTTGGGTAGTAGTGGATCGCCTAACTAAAGTGGCTCATTTTATACCCGTGAAGACAACCTATACAAGTGCTAAGTTGTCCAAGATCTATATAAATAGGATTGTGTGTCTGCATGGAGTACCAAAGAGTATTGTGTCTGATAGGGGAACTCAATTCACTTCCCATTTTTGGAGGCAACTGCATGAGTCATTGGGAACGATATTGGAATTCAGTACTGCTTTTGATCCTCAGACTGATGGACAGACAGAAAGGACCAACCAGATTTTAGAGGATATGTTGAGGGCATGTGCCCTAGATTATGGAGCTAGTTGGGATGAAAGCCTACCTTACGCGGAATTCTCTTACAACAACAGCTATCAAGCCAGTATTGAGATGGCACCGTTTGAGTTTCTCTATGGGAGAAAGTGTACTACACCATTGCTATGGAATGGTGTTGGAGAAAGAAACTTGTTCGGGCCAGAACTAATCAAGGAAGCTAAAGAGAAAGTCAAGTTGGTAAATGACATATTGAAGATAGCACAGTCCCGACAAAAGAGCTACGCAGATCCAAAGCATAGAGAAGTCACCTATGAGGTGGGTGATAGAGCATATCTTAGAGTATCACCACTTCGTGGAGTGAAGAGGTTTGGAGTCAAAGGAAAATTGGCCCCAAGATATGTTGGACCATTCAAGATTCTGAGCCGTAAAGGAGAAGTAGCATATGAGATTGAATTGCCCGAATCATTGTCTGCCGTTCACAATGTGTTTTATGTGAGTCAGCTAAAGAAATGCCATCTGGAGATGGAAGAGACCTCTTTGAAGGATACAATACCTTTGGAGGAGGTCCAATTGGAAAGTGATCTCACCTATGAGGAAAAACCTATCAAGATTCTTGAAACTGCAGAAAGGGTTACTCGGACAAAGACTATCAAATTCTGCAAAGTTCAGTGGAACCATCATTCCGAAGAAGAAGAAACATGGGAAAGAGAAGATGATCTTCGGAAAGACCACCCTCACCTATTTGCTAGCCAATCCGAATCTCGAGGGCGAGATTCACCTTAAGGGGGTTAGATTTGTAACATCCCAAAAATCATGATTTCAAAGTTTGCATATCATTCATGCATTCAGGGCCGTCTCCACAAATTTGAGGCCCCAGTGCGAAATGTGAAATAGAGTCTAAAAATATGAAAATTCAACATATTATTAATGGATCATATAGCTTTAAAATATACTCCCTTCATCCCAAAATAGATGCTCAGATTTTTCAAAATTTGGATAAATCTAGACACTATTTAGTATATAGATTCATATTTTTGGCAAACTTAAAACATCTATTTTAGGACGGAGGGAGTATATTATTTTTTAGATTTGACAATGGTCACTAATGATGAACTTTTTTTGAGAAACAAAAATATAAGGTCTAGCTTCCAAGCACTCGGGCTTGTACTCTGGCTGGTCACCGACTCACCGTCCATTGCCACGTTCTGTATTCATCACGACGTCACCCTTTTTTTTCCTATAATGGAACACCACGGCACAGCTATGCCCAAATTGCCCACGTCTCTCAGTTAACATAATCTGGCCCAGCTGCCCAATAACGGTTCGCTTCATCTTCCTTATTCCCCATCGCAGCCATCGCTAGCAATAACTGACGAAGCCCTTTCATTGCGGCGTTGTAACGTCATCTATGATCTCTTAATATGTTGAGCACAACCATAAAACTTGTAGGATGGCGACTCGAACTCGCAGTACCAGGTCGTCCGCCACTGATTGTGAAGAAGCAAAGTACCTGAGTAAGAATTGGGGGCCCTTAATTTTGGGGGGCCCTGTTCGATCGCACAGCTCGCACGTGCTTCTCGACGGCCCTGCATGCATTCATAATCATTTTAGGATCATTTCCAAATGAGATTTTAAAAACAGAAGCATTTATTGGTTTATTATTTTATATAAGCAAGATAATGGTCCTATTGCTACTCTCTGCTTTGGGAACACTTGATTTAGTCAGAAAAAGGTTTGGAATGAGTTTTGTTTGTTGTTTCCAAAGCTTTGTCAAAAATTTGAAAACAAAACATAAATTCAAACTATTCATATACCCATTAAGGAATAAAGAACTAAGGCATGTTTTTCTGTTAAATTCAAGGGGGCAAAGTACTCAGAATGAAACATCAATGTTTTATACCCAAATATATACATGGCCCACTTTACAAAAATACAGAAAGGATTTGAATTCAAAACACATTTGAAATCATTTAAAAAATATTCCTGGAAAATCAATCATAAAAAGAAAAAGATAAAAGAATGAGGAAAGAGTCGGCGCCACCAAACAGGCCCAGCAGCAGAACCAGCCCACGTGCCCAACCGGGAATCTTCCCCTCTCCTCTCTGTTTCTCACTCTGCCCGTGCGCACCCACTCACTGATGCCCCGTCCCCACCGCCACATCAGCGTCGTCGTCAATCCCGCGCCAAAGGAACTGCTCCTCTCTACCGTTTCTTCCCCGAATCAAATCCGTTTGATTGCGCTTGATTTCCGGAGTAATTCCTCCTCCTCGCTCGGCTACTTAAACCCCTCCCCACTCCACTCCTTTCCCCTCACTCGCCAACTCCATAGCGCCGCTAGGCTGTCCACAATCGAGCTCGCGCCGCCGCAGTATCGAGCATCTCCAGCGGTAAATTACGGTGAGCACTCCCCGTTCCTTGCCTTCTAGTCTTGCCAGTATGATCATTGCAACCTTGCGCATCTTCTAACACCACCTGTGTGTGCTAGGACCATCCAGAACCTCGCCAACGTCGACGACTGCACGTGCCCGACGAAGCCATCAACTCCGACGAGCTCCCCTGGTTAGTACTGACCGCGCCTCCCCCTCTTGTTCATGCTCACATAGTCGCCTCGGCTGCATGCATCTAACGCAACCTTTCTCATGCCTTAGCGTGACCCGTAGCGTCGCCACCGTCTTCAAAGACACGCCGACGATGAGCGACTCGTGAGCAATCTCGACCTCGCGCGCCCCTTCGCCAACGAAGACCACCTCGAGCACCAGTGTCATAACGCGAACTCGTTGAGCTGCTCCACTGCCTTCATCACTTCCTGTATCGCCGGCAGCATCACCGCCCGAGCGCGCCGCCGCCAGCCACCGTCGCAGCGCCGCCCGTTTTAGGTCTGTTAGATCTGGACCATTAGATCTAGATCCAACGATTTTGATAGATGACTTAAGCGAAGCGGTATGTTTAGATCTGAGCCGTGCGATTCACTTTTAATCTGACGATCTAGAGAGCCTGATCCGTGCGAACCGGTACCGTCCAATAAGAAACTGCCGCGTGGCTAGGGTTTAGATTTAAATTCTGAATTTAGATCTATTAGATGTTCAAACTTGCAAAATTCATAACTTTTGATCCACACGTCCAAATTTTGCAAATTTTATATCAATGGAATCAGCATAAAGAGTACTTTCCAACCATACGCTTTGTTTAATGAATTGCTTCTGTAAACTTAGTTTTTTCGCAGAGACATTTGTAAGATTATTTTGTGTATAAAAATTAGTTGGAAAATGTTTTAAAGGCCAAATAAACTTTATTTGATGTATAAATGTTTAGTTTATCAATCAGTAATGTTTTACTTTCCTTGTTTGGTTTGTAAAAATCATCACATGGCATTTGCATGCATTCATATATTTTTTTGATTATTATGGAATGTGAATTTGGTGCTATCATTTTATGTGTAGATTTTGGTGCTAGTGGTGATTGTGACTGTGAGGATTGTTGTTACTCCCCCAACTACCAAGGCAAGTGGTGCTTCATATTTTTGTCCCAATATTTTGACTATGCATTAGAAATATTTTGTATAGGGCTTGCATGAATATTTTTGCTAAGTATCTATATGCTATGCTTGGGAAATCCTAGTAGTTGTAGAATTGTTAGAATTTTCTCTAAGTTAAGATACTTGCTATTGCCATGCTTATCCTAGCTAGTAGCAACCAAGGGAGGAATTTATACATGCTATGGAAAAATATTGCTAAGTCTTTGACTTATGTTTTTGCTTAATAAAACAACTAAGTGAATGAAACACCTAGGTGGATTGGTAATTGCTTGGTGGTTTTTTGGTTGAGTGGTTACCAGGGCCCATTTTCTAATGGTCTACCCTGTGTATCTCACTT
This sequence comes from Avena longiglumis, assembly GCA_030063025.1. Lineage (NCBI taxonomy): Eukaryota > Viridiplantae > Streptophyta > Magnoliopsida > Poales > Poaceae > Avena > Avena longiglumis. Next base: position 516,807,944 of record CP125974.1, on the reverse strand, counting down.
GTGGAATGCCACCCAGGAACAAAGGGATTTGAGATGCCAATTGTTAAGAAGCTTCTAGTGCAGCCACATGGCATTATGGGCTCTGCCTGGATCATATAGGTTGCAATAACTTAGCCAAATGGATAGTTGGTGGTAGGGGATGATAGGTTTGGAGCGTGTCCATTTTGGTCTAAGGGAAGGCTTCTGAAAGGTCCTGTCTTGGTGAAAATCAAGTCTTGTGGGGAAAGTGCACCACCTCTGTAGAAGGAAGAAACTAAGTACTTAGCCGTGTCGCCGGAAAAGAACAATTTGAGCATCAAGACATGAAGCTATCAAGAATCTCCTCATCCCAATTTTCTAAGTTAAAACTTGTGGTTGAATAAGGGTGAAGGTTCACCAATTTCTATTGGTGGTTCCTTGGGAGTTTTTGCCAAACAAAAACTTAGTGGTTTCAACTGATAGGTAAAACCTATTTTGAGCAAAGAAGCCTAAGCTACACTGAGCCAAATTCATGTAGAAGCTAGATACTATTCTTCTACTAAGGTATCACTTTCCAATACTATTCCAATGTATTGAACCACTATGGCTGTAACTTGTGATGTTGCAGGTTCCTCTGATGAGGATTAGGGTTATGAGTCTACACTCAACATGCTTGCCTGTGGCACATGAAGATGAAGACTTTTATTTATATTGTTAAGTTAAACTCTTATACTAGCCTTTGGCTATGGAGTTGTAAAAGACTATGTGATCTCTGGAATGACGATGTAATAATGACCTTTGTTTTTATGTACTTCATCTTAAATTGTGGATGCTAGCAATTGATCCAGGGACTAGCACTGCAATCATAGGGACCTTTACTTTATAAAGGTGGGGTCTTACACATATATCAAATTGTATGTAGTGGTTGCTACATTAATTCGTCCAAACTAAATATCGCTATGAAAGATCAAATCTTGTCATAGTTAACTGCTTGAACATTGTCGTAAAATAGTTTATGACATGTCAAATATTTCATAGATGTAAAACATCTATGTCTATTTCTTTATAGATCCAAATACAACCGATAGGTTTTTACACCTTTCTGGAGGGTCTTCCAAGTTCAAAAAACTTGATTTCTCGTGTATGGAACTATCACGGATTTTATGGCTTCAAGCCATTTGACGGAGTCAGGGCCCATTATCGCTTCTTTGCATGTAGTCGGTTCATCATTGTCAAACAAAAATGATTTACTCTCAAATCTTAGCATTTGATTGTTTATCCAACCTACTTGGTTCAATAGGAACTTAGACCTCCGTGACCACAACCTTTGAGGCACGTGATCCATGAGAATTCTGGCTGCCTCCAGAATGTTTTCTGGCGATGCGCAACTCAGCACATGTATCTAAGTTTCGTTAACCTTATCAAAGTTCTATTGTACTCCCACTTAACTTTTGCGAAAAATTCCTTTTTCAAGAAACTTCACGTTTCAAGCGACAAACCCTTTTGTCCTTGGTGTTATGGAGAAGTATCCAATTGTTATTCGAAATAACCTACAAAGACATGCTCATCTGACTTTGGTTGTAAACATCTTACGTATGCTTAGCATTACAAAATTTAATAAAGGACAACTTGGGTTTTACCCCAAACCATAACTTACATGGTGTCATTTCAACGGATGAAGATGGAGCTCTTTTCAGTGTAAAAGAGGTAGTATCTAAAGCTTTAATCTTTGAAAACATAATGGAAGTTTTATAAATAACACCTTTGATCCAACCATGTCAAACAAGGTTTCATTACAAATCTCAAACACTCCATATTCCTATGGTTTCTCGGGAGATGCAAATCTAGGTGTTCTGCTGAACTTGCAACTCAAATAAATCCCTTTATGATAAAATCATAAATTATTTATTTTCTTGTTACAATAATTTTCCACTTCATTATGAAAGTCTTTGAACATTTTCAAATATTTCATACTTCTTTCTCATTAAGTTTATATTCACTCAAATTTCCGGAGAAAGTATAGGAAGTTGAAATCCATCGCTTACGACTACACATAATGGACTACATACATCGATATGTATAAATTCCAATAATTTAGTCGATCGTTCTTCTTTGGCCTTTGAACGAAGTTTTAGTTATCCCGAGAAAAGTCTCACAAACGTCACTTGATCAAATCAAAGACTCCAAAAATCCATGAATATGGATATTCTTCATGTTTTCTTTCTAATATAATTTAAACGGAGATGTCACTTCGTGAGTGATCGTTCAATCATTCGTCTTGTGACATTTTATCATTAGTTTTTATGGATGTGATTTCTCCAACTAGATTTGTAAATCATCCATCTTATATGGAATACGGTTATTATTTGAACAATATTTGTTATCATAATACCTGATTTAAATAACTATTATTAAAACAAATCTTGAATGCAAGCTTTGAAGTCAACGAGAAATACAAACAACGGTTTGTTTGATTTCGATGAACATCATCACATATTCTCTTGCTAGTTACTTAGGACATTGTGGTTCATGAATTGCATCGTTCTCTATGAAATTTCATAGCAACCAATTCGGTATTCAATACCCAAGAACCACATTGTTTAACAAGCAAAGAATACAATCATACATTTATATCATCTATATACCTAAACTAGATATTTCCAATCTTTTCTTTTCTGCCAAATATATTTTATAGATTCTCTTTCAACATTTCCTTTTCCTTTTAAAATAATCTATCAACATCAAAAGTGGCGCCATATACATGACACATAGTCCAAAGCGTGTATATTCAAATACTAATACCTTTGGACTTGCACTTTGAAGTAGATCACCATCATCAAATGATTGACGTTCTTTCAAAATCCATTATTTAGTAATCTTTGTAACTACCTCGGTGAATTACGCTCCTAGTTACAAGCCTAGATGAACGGAAATGGTTGAAATAGTATGGTGGGGCCCAAATGCCACTCACAGGTAGACCTTTCGGCCGTCCCAACCATTTCCGAACATCGGGACAAGAACGGGCGGCGTAATCGGCAGGCGAAGGGATCAACTACATACACAAATGAGTATGTATGCAAGCCACCATACAACAGTACATCAGAGCAATTCCATCTAAAAAGAAAGGAAATATAGCAACGCCATATGGAAAGATTCAAATGTCCTAGATAGATATAATAGTTTAGGATATCTCCTCATACATCAAACATCAGAGTATCAGGCGGAAGCGGCAAACAAGATCCGAGTACGGATAAGAAGCAAATCGGCATAAGATGCCCCATAAATAAACACATCCCGCCACAGATCTCACGGATCCCCGTTCCCGGAATCTCTACACCGAATGATCGTTGCCCACATCGTCCGTCTCCTCCACCCAGTATCCATCTCGTGAGTGTACCTGTTCATCTGAATCAAATAATTTATCGTGTGAGACCCTAGGGGTACTCAGCAAGTCTTTATGCCTCTAAAGGGGACACAACCTGGGGTGACGCAATTGCAGCAAAAGATAAACCATAACAATTCTATAGATACTCGCTAACCATCTGCCTAACCAAAGATAGACGGATGTCCGTGAATTAGTGACAACAGTTATAACAGTAATATCAACAGATCCATCCTCCTCCTCGCTTACCAACGAGGAAGCGGACGAACAACCCCCCATCCGTTGGCAGTTTTATTATCCATTCCATGAGTATTGCACTATTTACTAGTCAGTTACTTAGTCAAATTAAAAGCAGTACTTTAGTTATACTTGTCTATGATCAAGAAACTGTGCTCCAAGTCGTCCATAACCGCGGACACGACTTTCAGAAAGTTTTACCCTGCAGGGGTGCACAAATAGCAACACACGCTCGATCAACCTCGGAAGAACCAAATCAAAACCCAACGAGGCATTCACGACAAAGCAATCACCAGATTCAGAAATATTTCAGGGGGCCACCCCATTAAGCTACCCGCAACGAAGTTAGCTGACTCCGAGACGGACTCAAGGTTTGGGTGGACGGCTGTAAACGACTGGGAACCCGAAAGTGTGACTGGGCTTGTCGATACCGCGAAATCGTGTCCCGATCCTAAACAAAGTGCAAAGACATCGCACAATTTAAATAAAGCAGTAAAGCATGGCATAAGTACAGGATAGTAAATAAAACCTCAAACTAGTTTGTGGCCCCAAGAAATAAGAATGAATCAAGCTCTGTCTCAGGGGGGTCCCATAATCCTCCCGGATATGGATAGCGCGAATATTCAAGGAACAGGAATCAAGTACTCGGGGTCCTACGGGACACAAGTGAGCATGAAAAACCAAATAGCAGATATTGCTCACCGGTGCCACTTTCATTAGTTATCCCATTACTACTCAGGTTAAGTTTTTTAGGTACCTCGTTATCCGTCAGACACTCACATACCCTACACATGCTGTTCTACGACTCGCATGGCTCAAACAACTCCTGTAGTAATGGCTCATGGGATGGAGGAACAAGCTTCAGTGGGGTTTAAAAGTAAAGGCTATGCAGTACTTGGGATTCAGTTTAATGCAATCGCGACTCCATGATGCAAGAATAAGATAGAGGCAATAGGTACTGTATGTATGCAAGCATGTGGTAGTGCTTGCCTGGCAGCTCAGTTGAAGCGAAAGAAGGATCTGGGTAGTGCTCCTGGGTTTCTTGATATATCCCCTGCTCAGCGTCTATTTGAAGAAGAACCAAACAAACAAGGGCCAACATAAATAAAGTGCACAAGCACATGAACAAGATGCGACAAGCAAACAACCATGCCATGATGAATGATGCACAATTTTCATGGCAATAAAGTAGCATGGCATGGGTGAGGTGTGGAATACAAGAATAAATCATTTTATTGAGTTTTGGTCACATTTTAACCTCATATTAGTTGCTGTATACTTTATATTTATATGATGCATGCTGCAATTCAGAACATGGAATGCATAAACAGAAAGATCTCGTCGACCTAATCATTTTAGACATATCATTTGTTAAATTTGGAGTCATAAAACAAAAGTTATTAATTAATTAAGAAAAGGGCATATTATTGTAATTTAAATCAACTTGAAATTTTAAGTGTTCAAAACATATTTTGGATAGCATATTTGAAATCCTCACATTTTTCTGATTCAAAAACATATATTACATGTATTATTTGGATTTATATTTAAAAAGTATGATAACACTGATTTGAATTTGAATTTGAATTAATTTGAAAGGATTTAAATTAAAACAGAAATAAACAGAACTTTTTGCACTCAGGCAGATACAGACCCAGCCGCTGACGGGTGGGCCCGCTGCTGACTGGGTAGACAACGACGCGTGGCGGTCTTTCTGCACCGCGAGCTCAGCTAGCTCAGGTGACTGGCGAGTGGGTCCAGCGGCGCGCAGGCCCACACGACAGCGAGCGAACTAGAGGACGCCACGTAGGGGATCTAGGGGCCGCGGGTTGACTAAAAGGAAGGCTGGGTCCCTTTTTGCAAAAACGCCACGGGAGGCTGACAAGCGGGCCTAGAGGGAGCGCGGGTTGAGGAAACAAAAAGGAAGGGGTTTTTCTGAAAAACGGCGCCGCGGTACTGTGGATCTTCCCTGAACTTTCTGACGACAGACGGTGTTCGACAGGCGGGGCGTGATGCAGGGTTCGAACCCGCGACCTCACGTCTTGTGGCGGCTACCTGCGCTCGAAGGGTTGTTGGTAGGTTCTTGTGGCGCGCTAGGTAGGGTTTTTGCGATGTGAGGGCGCAGACAGCCGAACGGCGGCATCGAGGCGCTCGCCGGTGGCGTGGCGCGCACGAGAAACGATGAGCGCGGGAGGAAGAGGGGCTCACCGCGGTTGTGTCGGTGGAGGTGGTTCGGGCTGGGGAGCAGCCGATCGACGTCGAAGCTGGCGGCCGGAGTTCTAGGGTTTCGTGGCGGAGCGGCGTTGGCCTGGGGCTTCTGTGGCTTCTCCTCCTCGCTGGCGTGTACGGGGCGAAGCAGAGAGACGCGCCGGTCTTCCTCGACAACCCACAACACGCCGCCGGCTTGCAACGGGTAGGTGGGGTAGAGGCCGACGGTGAGGTCGTCGGGGTGGATGTGTGGTAGAAGGGGGAGGAAGAGGGGGTAGGGCACGGCTCTGGGGGATCTGGGAGATGCAGGGGAGGCCGTGGGGAGTAGATAAGGACGGGAGAGAGGGGTAGATGGCGTGGGGGCTCGGGGTGGAAAAGGTGGTAGGGTGGCCACCTTTTTCTCCTCCTCGAGCGCGTGATCGGGCTGGGGCTCGGCATGGGCAGGCACGGGGACGTCCAGGTGGGGCAGGGTGAGGCCAGAGAGGGGTAGGATCGGGTGGGGCTGCTGGGGCAGAGAGAGAAGCGAGAGGGAGGGGTGTGGCATGGAGCTAGGTTAGGAGGGGGCTCGGCTAGGGTTCGTTTAGGGTTGGGGTAGAGGTAGTTAGGTGGGGACTGCATGGCAGGGAGAAAGGGTGAGAGAGGGAAGGCATGGTGTAGCTCGGTTAGGAGCTAGGGTTTTGGAGAGAGGGGTAAGTAGCTAGGTTAGAGCTTGGGTTAGGTTAGAGAGAGGCTAGGGTTTAGGGGAGAGTATAAGAGAGAGGGGGTGGTGTAGAAGATAGGATTTGAACAAAACCAAAACAAGAGTGACAAAAGAGAGGAGTGAGGAAAAAGGTATAGATACTTGCATGCATCTAGCTAGATCAAACAAAAGAAGGAGAGAGAGAGAGATGAGAGAATGATCCACTCAAAGAATCTCAAATAAAATCCAAATGACTTAGATGTGGTGGTTCTGCATGGCCCATGCAAATTAATAAATGCCTTGGTTAAGTTCTTGTGAAAACAAAAATAATAGCCTGGCATTATCCTTATGCATTCCCAAGAAGTGGAATAAAGGCCAAGCAAAAGAATTTGTAGAAGTAGTTCCATCCTATCTCCCATGAGCTAGATCAAATACCAAAAGAAAATATAATAACAGCTCATGGATAAAGGGATGGTGGAATTATAAGGTGGTGAAAGAAAGGGTGGTGGAGTAGAATAAAAGATATGCCCCCAACTCAACTTGGGCATTTAAGCAATATATCAAGAACCAAATACAATATCAAGAGGCAAATACAATTCACAATGCATATGAGAGAAGAACCAAACCAAAAAGGGTTTTAGATGATGCTTAAATGCAAGGTGGCATGATGACATGAGCATGATAGAATGATGATGCAACAATTATATATATGAAGTAGCCATTATATTACTAGACCAAGTAGCATTACAATTGTTAGACGATTGGGATGCTACAATCTTTTAGTGTAGTAAACACTTTACATATATCCTCTAATCATCCTTATCATGACGACTTTCATGATCAAGCTAATATAGCTTATAAAGGCGAATCATGAGTATAACATTACTTTCCAAAACCCTTTGGATGATTAGGATGTCTAGCATCTCCAACCTTCGAAAATTCTCATCCAATATGAGAACATATATTATACTCTATCATATTGCAACTAAAACATTGTTTCAGATATCGTTATATCTGCCACACATGATGGTTTCTGAAACAATTCTTTCAGCTTCTCGATAATCTCGATATTTAAATCAAGAATCATGGAGAAAAACATGATACTTTAGATACTAACACTGGAATTATCACTCACGATTTAATACTAATTATTAAACTTCATGGAGTAAACAAAGTTTGCTAAAAGTTTCTAATAGGACTTTAAACTTTAGATTGACACTCAACACAATATGATTCCAGTTCGTAAAGTAAAAATCCAGAATTCTATAGTTCTATTATCTCAATTACAACTAAGTATAAGGTGGTGAACGAATCCCAATGAATACAACAAATTATGCAAATTCACTTTGATTTAATTTATGATAAATTGAGTTCTACTAATCCAAATTAGAAATGAATTCCCACTCAAAAACGACATCCCTCGTGTCCTTTTGGTGATTACATGAACCAAATCCACTACACCAAGTCCGATCATCACGTGAATCGGTGTATCTTCAAAGGAGAGCATCCATATGGTCATCATATCAAAACATATGACTCATGCTTAACCTTTCGGTCCGTGTTCCGAGGCCATGTTTGCACATGCTAGGCTCGCCAAGTCAGAACCTTAGTATTCACGTGTGTAAAACCGTCTTACACCCGAGATATGCTCATGGATTCAAGTACACCCGATCATCACGTGATGTCTTTAAGCGGCGAAACATTGTCGGTGCATACTTAAGGAAGAACACATTTTTTATCTTGATATTTAAATGAGGGATCATCTTATTATGCTAATAAAACGCCAAACAAGCAATATAATATGCAACAAACATCACATGTGAAAAGTGAAATGATATGGTCCTTGCACTTGATCGTTATCATGTGCATTGTGGTATGATCTCCATCATTCTTTTATGTGTAAGGTCAAGGTCTATGGAACTTACACATTATGTGTGTTGTAATAGTATCGACTTATACTTTTACTTACAACATCACCATATCATGACACTAGCCCAGCAACAATCTAAACTAGACGCTTCTAATTTATACATTGCAATTTTTACGTGGCTTAGGGATTTCGAAGATAGAACCGTTCTTACCTACGAACATGGAACCACAACAATGATAATCAAATTATTGACAACTCGTTGTAAATCGTATATTTACTATAGTAGGAGAGACATACACCCGCTAGCCACTTATGCAAAACTAGTTGCATGTCAAGCATGGAACAGGTCTCATATGCGAGGACATGTAAAGTTTGTTCGGGCCGCTTCATCCCACTATGCCACCAATATCCAAAGTACAAGGAAGAATTAATAACATGACCATCAGCGCCCACATATTCATATGTGTACTACCCATGCAAAGCATATACGCATAGATCCGGCTCTGATACCACTATAGGGTTCGCAAAATAGAAAACAAAAAATTTCCTACGATGGAAACAACGAAGTACCAAGATCTATCTACTAGATACAAGCAACGGGTGGATATACATCCATAGAATACATACCCTCGAAGACCGAATAGGGTTAACGAGATTGTACTCATGGATGATGTAGTCGAACGCTTGCTGATCTCAAGATCGTGATGAAGTCCATCTGGTCCAGCCGGTCCAGCAACATCAAGTATAGCACCACAAAGCAGTGGTGCATCCGTGATCGCACACACGTCCGGGTACCCCGACAACCATCGCGCCCTCGCTCCAGCGAAGCAGCGGAAGCAACAAATCCTTCTAGAAAAAGCCACCGGGAACATGTATCTCACTGATCTGAGACCATGGGGAAATTCTAAAGCGGGGAGAGAGATCCTTCACGAGGAGGTATTAGAGTGGAGGAGGAGAGGGGGGCCTTTTATATGGAGAGGGGGAACCCAAGGGCCATGGAGCCTAGCCATGGTGGCTTCTCCCACCTCTTCCAAATTCATGTGGGTGGAGCTCCCACTCAAAATGAAAAGCCTCCACTCACATAAACATGCCTCCACTCAAAAATCCACTCACATGCATTAAAATTTCCACCAAATTTAATGCAAGCTCTAATTTAAATAAAACTCTTTTATTTATTTATTCAGAATTTTTTTAATTACTCAAATTAACAAATATTCACATAAAACCCCTTACAACATTTCAATTTCACATGCAGAACCAGTTTCAGCAATTTCAACCGAAACAGTTCTAGTGTCTAGTGAAATAAATTCCTGCGCTTTCCTTTTTATTTCTCTGGCATATCATTTGCTCCGAATGGTGTCGGTATGCCTTAAGTGTGTCACCCTACGGTTCGCGAATAGTGTAGACATGATCGAGACCCCTCTCCGATCAATAATCAGCAGCAGGACCTGGAGATCCGTACTGACTCCCACACATTCAACGATGACTTCTGTGATTGTGTGAACCTTATACGCATGTAACTCAATCCCTTTGTCTCGTGATATATTACATGTCCGAGATTCGATCATCGGTATCTCCATACCTAGTTTGATCTTGTTACCGACATGTACTCTTTTCTTGTTCCCGTGATATAACATTCTAGTGATCAAATCACTTGCTTGCATGCTAACTAATGTGATATCACCTAGAGGGCCCAGAGTATATCTCTTCGTGATCAGGATGAAAAAATTCCACTCTTGATCCATGAGCCTCAACATAATACCTTCGTAGCATTGAACCCATCTTTATAGTCACCCTGTTACGGTGTGACATTTAATGTTATCAAGATACTCTTCTGGTGTTAGTGATTGACATGATCTCATGGTCTAAGGACTAAGATTACTTCGTATGATGTTATAGCAATATAAACACAATGACCTTGATCGTAATGCTATACTTCGGATGAATGTTCATCACATCATTCCAACAATGTTGTGACCTTGTTATTAACAACATCCAATATCCATGATCAGGAAACCTTTGATCATCTTGTTAATCAACGAGCTAGTTTATAAGAGAGGCATAACTAGGAACTTTCTTTTTGTTCATTAAGCACACATGTATTAACGTTTCCGTATTAATACAATTATAGCATGCAAAATAAACATTTATCATAAATAAGGAATAAGATAATAACCACTTTATTGTTGCCTCACGGGCATATTTCCTTCACAAGAGGGGGTATTTATGCTAGATAGTGGGTTCATGCCTCTATTTAATCTAAGGGAAGTAACAGAAATCTCTAAGGTTGTAGATGTGTTGTTGCCACTAGGGAGAAAACAACAGTCTCTTGTTCATGGAACAAGTAGATTGTTTACCTTACACACTTTGCTTAAAGCAGTTGTCTATTGCTTGCAACTTAATACTGGAGGGGGTTCGGATGATAACCCAAAGGTGGACTTCTATTCATAGATGTAGTTGGATGGAGGTCTATGTATCTTGTTGTATTGCCTAATCGAATCTCATAGGATCATGATGTCTAGTATTGCATTGTTATGCATTGCTCAGTCCTGTCAATTGCCCTGTTGTAATTTGTTTACCCAGCATGCCATGTTTGTTTATCTAAGGAGAACACCTCTAATGAACTATGGACCCCGGTCCAATCTTTACCATTGGTACATCTTCCACCGTTTACCATTAATCCACACTATTTACCCATGCTAACCACGAGTCTGAATACGATAGTTCTGACAGAGTCTGAATACACTATCATCTTTGCAAAGGCTCTAAGGAAGAATATCTAGACATTGGAGTGTGTAAGTGACAGTAGTGTGAGAACAACATCATTCAAATGTATTGATTGAATTATGAGTCAGAATATTGGATGAATTGAAATTCTAATGAATGATGGATGGAGAACATACTTCATGAAGATGCCAACAAAGTATATTGTGATGACCTCGGATCAATAAAGATCCTAAGTCTCTGTGATTTACATGCTAGTCTCTGGATCAATAGCTAGCACTCACAGTCGATGAATATCATGTAAAACATAAGTCATTATTACATGAATAATCCAGAGTATGAATTTATTACAACTTTGCTTAGCTTATAGCTATCTCAAATAAACATAAGAAACATAAATAAACTTGACTCCATCAACGCCCCAGGCTTGTTGAGTGTAGACTCACGATCCTTACACACCTTTCAATCTTCAGATTCTGCACAAGAAACATGCAGCCAACAAGTTGGGTCAATACTTTGAATGTATTGGCAAATTATACCAAGGAAAGAATAATACTAACTCTACATGCAAGGCTAGAGTAGGCTTTAGGGTTCGTTTGCATAAAGACAATTTTCTCTAAGTAAAAGGAAAAGAGGAAGAGTTTTATCCTACTTTGTAAAAATTTGCTTAAGTAATATAAGGTCGAATGGAATACGAGGATATTACTCACCAAGTGTCCAAACAACCTAACACTTGGATATTACTCACCAAGTCCCCAAAATCCCACCTATTGGCGATATTACTCACGCCATGATGTTTTAGAAAAACTTTAAGTTTAGAAAGAGAGATGGAGATCCTTCAGAGGCTCCATCCTTTAACTCCTCAAAGTGTTCTTTCCCGTGAAATCGATTGATCAATCAGATTGCAATACTGGTGAGAGTTTGTGCACTTTACCCACAATCCACGATCAAGTCATTTTACAAATAAGACCATGGCGAGGCTTTCTCTTAGTAGGCCCTCTACCTTCTAGATCCACCCGTGCCAATGAACCTCCAAATGATGATACCCAGGTGAGGTTTCCTACTAAGTACTAGGCAAATACCGAGCACATATGTATTGTGATTACACTGAAAGCTTCTGAATTCTGAAACATGGCAGACTTGTTTGATCCTGGGTGGCTGTCCTCCACCAAATTCTATCGACGATGCTGGCTTTGCATGTATGATTTCATTCCTAACATGCCAGATGCGCTAGAGTAGCATCAGCAGCATGAGCCGGCAGCGGCGGAGCCACGGCCCGGCGAGCCTGGGCGGCTGCCCGGGCTCAGGCTGTGAAGTCTTCACTAATTTAAGTGTTGTAGTATCATTGTTTTATCATTAGTTTTCTTGGGTATGCAGGAAGGTCGGGCAGCCTGTGGGCATCGCATAAAAGCATGTCCTGTATCCTCGGGCTCCTAAAAACAAATAGGACAAACTCCAGTGATATCCATGCATGGGCGTAGCTTATTAGTTTCAGTAGCCAGCGCGTCAGTAGCAACTTTTCATGCAAAATGCGGACCTTTGGCGGAGCTCGACACTGCCAAATCATTTTCTAGTCCGGTCTTCGTCCATCAGGTTACGCACTTGAGACTCCTTAACTGGACACTACCATTAAAAATCCACATGACTTCATACGCATGGAAAACTTAAATTAACTACTTTTTCCATTTAAAAAAAATGTCTTAGATTTGTTTAAAAATTAAGTAAATCTATATACAGTGTCTAGATTCATCCAAATTTTGTAAAAGTTTAAGACAAAGGAAGTAGTACCTATATCTTTATTTAGAAATAAATAATTATTTCACCATATTAAAACGAAAAGAAAAGAGGACGACTAGAAGGAGCGCGCTCTCAAAGCGTGTTTCCTGCCGCAGAGCGCGTATTTCTGGCCGTACGGCAGGCTGACACGTGGTGTGTGGAAATTCACCCACGCGTATTTTCGACCGCACATGCAGTGCACGCGACCAAAGTCGGTTCAACACAATGCACAAGCGGTGCAACTCGTGCACCGTCGACCGAAAGCAGTGCAACACAGTATAACAAGAGAGTGCACGGCGTGCACTGCTAAAACAACACACAGTACACTACGAACTTAGGCAGTACTCCCACCGTCCCAAGGCTTACGGCATATACTTTTTTAAAAAGTCAAGTCATGTAAAATTTGACCAAACTCTTAGAAAAAAGTATCAATAACTATTATATTATATAGATATCATGTGAAAATATGTTTTATGATATATCAAAGGGTATGAATTACGTATTGTAAATTAATATTTTTCTTAAAAATTTGGTCAAACTTTAGTTGGTTTGACTTAAAAAAAAAGTTATATGCCTTAAGACTTGGAACAGAGGTATTACAACACAGTACAATAATAAGTTAGTGCATGGACCATGCACTGCCTGGACAGTGCCCGGTGCACTGCATGGACTGTGACCGAAGACAGTGCAAGACAGTACAATTAGGCAGTATACTGTCAGGACATCGCACAATGCACTACGAACTAAGACAATGCAACAGAGAACAACAAGACAGTGCGTCAGCGGTGCACTGCCAGAACATCGCGTAGTGCACTGCGACCTTAGGTAGTGCAGCGTAGTACAACAAGGCAATGCGTGGACGGTGTACTATCAGAACATCACCAAGTGTATTGCGACCTTAGGCAGTGTAACCAGTGGCGGAGCTAGAACAAAGTGGATCATGGTGCACACTTGATGCCACAACAAGTAAAAACTTTTGTTCCAGGGTGCACATAAGGTGAAAATATGACATTTAGCAAAAAAAAAATATTTTTTACCTGGGTCCTGTGCATCCCCCCTGGTCCTAGAGGGATCCGCCCCTGAGTATAACATAGTACAACAAGACATTGCACTGCCAGGACACTGTGTCGTGCATTGCAACCGAAGACACCATACATTGGCCCAAAAGTCAGTGCAACCTACGCATCAAAGACAGTATGAGAAAAAATTCATCGAATCATATCAACAATAGATCTAGTTTTGAAGATCTGAACGTGACTAACAAGACTGTAAAAACAAATATTAATTTGGACTCTTTATTTGAAAGATATCGCAGATTTTGTCTTCAAATCTACAAAAAAGAAAAAAAAAGGACCCTTGACCTCTCCACATCCACCACTTGTTGCACGGGAGAAGTCTGGACAACGCGTGAGTCACTCCGTGCCCGCCACATACAAGCAGCAGCAGCGACGTGGCACGACCTTTCAGAAACATGTCCTTTTTCTAGCCTTTTTGAAAAGGAAAATACATCCGTGTTTTTAAGGCACACTAATGTTTCGTTCATGTACCAGCATCCCATTTTCAGCTATCCTCATTTTGACTTGCAACCTATGTGCCTGTCCCAGGCTTTGAATGCATAGCTGGCGAGAAGCTGCTCAAGTTGAGTTTGACCAAGGATAATCTCTACTCTCTATATATCTATATCTATATCTATATCTATATCTATATCTATACTTACTAATAATAAAGCACAAAGTGTTTCTCCCGGTCCAACACTTTTTTGAATCTTTTTACCCTCCACTAGACACAAAATTACCCACAATACCATCGATAAGTGAAATACCGTTTTGCTAATCGCAAGACCGAGCTCCATCTATTCCCGTCCGGTTGAGTTGCGACTTGACTGGCGACAGTGGACGTCGTGGCCGAGCTAAGCTGCCTGGTAAGAGTAGACGAGCCAGAGGCAGTGAGCCGCATCCTACGTTCGGTCGCATGCATGCGGCAGCTAAAGACGATGGGACTATGAGAGAGAGAGAGGGAGAGAGGGAGGAAGGGAAGGAGGCTGGGTACCCATCGCGTGAAAAAAAAGGGGAGGCGAGGGCCGGATCGATCTCTGCCATTGTAAATACTACGCCATAAGGATCTTATTATCAATCGATAGACTAGCTAGCTGCTATAACCTATAAGAGCTTATAGGTTGGTAAAATAGTCCGTCTCTTTCAAAACAGGGTCTAGGATTTTAGTTATGCCGTACAAATTGAAACTCCCGGCAAAAGATAAAAGGAACTCTTCAAAGAAAATTGAAAATAAGAATAGCCCCAATTCCTTTGAAAATAGTACTCCCTCCAATCCATAATAAGTGTCTCTAAATTGTATGTATCTAGCACTAAAACATGTTTAGATATGTCTGATTCAGCAACACTTAATATGGATCGGAGGGAGTAATATCTTTGCCAAAAGGAAAGGTCTGTTCATTTAAAAAAAGGTATGCTTTTCTCTTATATGGACATATATTATTTTTGTTTTTCGCAATACAAATACTGCTTTCTGGTTAGATGTATTATTTTCCCAATATCGTTTATTTGTATAGTTACAAGTTACAACTCTCGATAGTCGATAGTAGCATGTGTAGCACAAGATAAATTGTTTGACTACCAACATTAAAAACAATGAATTTCGAATCTTCTTGGTATAAAAGATATATTTTTCTTCTGGTGCAAAGCACGGGCTTGTTTCTTAGTCTATATCTACCTAATAATAAAGCACGAAGTGTTTCTCCCGGTCCAACACTTTTTTGGACCGTTTTTTGTCCTTCAAAGCCACAAACAATTACCCACCGTACCACCCGTAAGTAAAATAAATCCGTTTAGGATCAGAACACCTCCACCGTGCGTGGACGGCCTAGACCTAGGGAGTGGACCTGCACACTCAGGCCTGGCTGGCGTGGAGCGCAGGGCTAGGCCCATCAGATCAGATTTTGGATAAAAAAAGTCTCCTTTAAATAGTACCACCTCGATACTTTATACTAAATTTAACCAATTTATATACTTTTATAAATTGAGTGTCAACAAGCCAAGCAAGAGCTTCACAAGATTGAACGGAAAGAGAACGGCTGTGTCGAACATGAGCATGAATTGAAAATCAAAGAGGCAAGAAACATGAGCAGCAGAAGGACCTCTCGGCGGAAGGCGAGCTTGCGAGATTAGAATGAGAGAGAGAGGAGCGCTGAGCCGACCGGCGACCGGAGGAGCTGCCCTCGGTAGGGAGGTCCACGAGCGACGCTCTCTAGACCGGAGGAGGGATGGAGTCGGGGCTGAGGAGATGGGGTTGACGAGGGGAGGAAAGAGAGGGCCCGGATCGCAGTTCCATGAAAACGATGCAGAGGTTGGAGCGGCGCATCCGCGAGGACGTCTAGGAGGGACTTGGCCTGGGCAAGAGATGCAGTTCCCGTCAGGGGAGAAAACACTGCGGGGGACTCGATCGCTTTCTACCAGCTGGCGGCGGGGGGCTCGGTATAAACCGACCAGGGTCGTGGCGTGGATGGTGTTGGCGATGTGTCCATGTGTATTGGTTGCTGCATGTGCGTGGTGCAGGTGTGCGTTGTGTTGGACTGGGCCATGAGCCCACAGAGTGTGGTCGTGACATATGGAAGTTTGTGACTGCATAGAGTTAATAGAAACAAGATTTGACTGGCCCATTAGGTGAGAGTGAGAGCGTAGAAGGTTTACGAGTTTTTTTTTGAAATTTTCATTTTAGGTGAATTTAGATGACAAAATCATTTCGTTCAGTTAATAAAAACTGAATTCAAGTAGTGAAATTATTTATATATTGATGTTTGCTTTTCATGAAAAAGCTTTTTCTATCTCAACGCAACACACGAGAGCATTTTTACTACGTCTATAAGGTTGCCATTCGCAGCAACGCGCGGGCATTGTGCTAGTATACTAGACCATAAAAGCACGCGTTGCCGTGCCCGTCCATCTTTAGAGATAAATATTAAAATATTTAAGAAATTTTAGACTATAACGACATATGATGAAATTAGCATGGTGCAGCTACTTGTGCATATATAGAAATTTGCTTATAGATATTGTGTATAATGTCAAAATAGGAAATATTTGAACATAAAAAAAAGCACCACACTTATGAAAGAGGATTTTCTGAGCAGGCACTCGGGTGTACAGCCCTACCTGGACTATTCATAGATGCATCAAGATCCGCATTAGCCCTTTTCCTCTCAAAGAATTTCTCTTTTTGTATATCTCAAATCATATACTCCCTCCGACCCATATTAGTTGACTTAAATTTATCTAGATTTGGATAAATCTAGACACTATTTAGTATATAGGTTTATTCATATTTTGAAAAATCCAAGTCAAGTAATATGGGTCGGAGGGAGTAATATTTAAACCTAAAACTCTTTGATTCATTGGAAAATTTAAGATAAATATAAGAAATATAATTTTGGATTTTTATGACATTAAATGTATATTTAAAGAATTTGTTTCGAATTTAAAATATTCAGAATTGTAGATTGCGCAATAAATTTCCGATCTATTTTTCTCACATTCTAGTTGTCTTTTTTCAGTACATACAAAATTTTGAATCCATTTGTCATATCGTTTGGGTGATACAACAAATAAAAAAATCAAAAAAGTGTGGGTGTGTATATGTCATGGTGCTCATTCACAACGTTACCCGCACTTACAACAAGCGCGCGTCAGTCATATCGATTTATTTGTTCACCCAATAAATTTTTATTATTTTTTGGAAAATGATGGAAAATTTTCCATGGTTAGTTAATTGTCCCATTTCAGTGGATGTACTCCAGACTGATTGACATCACCTCGAGATCTATGAATTTTCTGACACCAAATTTCAATACTTCTAGATCCATGGATGGCAAGCAGAACAAAAGAAAAGCGTATGAATTAATCAAAGAGTAAAGAGAAAGAAAAAGCAGTGTAGGTTCACCATGGGAGGTTGTAGGATCTTGTTGTTTTACTGGCTAACGGATAAAATCCCAAAATCCCTTGCCAGGTGCTAGAAAATAGCAGTGATATATTTGAACTGCATCATGTAAGTGGAATAAGAGGGCAATTAGGACAGATCTGGAACATGAGCACAAGAACAAAAACACGTCCTATAACAGACACAACATAACCACGGACACCTTCGAGACAAATACTTCAGAATAGAATACAGGTGATTAGTCAATTTCCGAACCATAGTCCTTGATTACCATGAACCCAAGAGGAAAGGGACATAACTACCTTGGCAATTTCACCGGTGAGATGAGGCCACAGCAACAAAGAGCACCCCGTACTTGCTAGAGGTCAGCGCAGGAGAAAAAAAGGAAAGAGGAGCACTGGATTGGGACAAATTAAACCCGAGTCGTCAAAGGCGAGCCATAAATCGCCTGCGCTCTAGCCATATTTCCATGGCTCCTTTTTGATATCCCTTCGGTGTCGGATCTATAGTGAGAGAGCAGTCCGCTATGTGATTGTCTCATTTGCATCGTCCTCTAAAATAGCGGGTTCTTGTTGTCGCGGCTCCCAATTAATGTCGCCGGAAGGTGGAGGCCTAGAGGCGGGATGCAAACGAAGAACAAAAGACACTAACACAAAAGGCTTATATAAATTGAGCGAAGATGAAAGAAGAAGTAGCATCTCCATTGCTAAGGAGGCCAAAGGAGAAAAGCGGGCGCCATCGCCACCCGTCACCAGGATCGAAGGCCGTCACCGATTCGCCGCCTTCTTATCGAGAGCGACGGGCCGCTGAAGTGGTCCAAAGTGGTGAACGGGAGGCGACGGTAGACATCTTGGCCCAGTTAAGGAGAAGCCATCCAGGTCGGTTTGCAGAGAGGAAGCCCAATTACGTTCTCGAGGATCTGGGCCATTCGAACGTGAGATCCAACGGCTAATGGTGTCAACTCGCTGTGAGAGCTTCTAGGTAGCTCAGTTTTACTGTTTCTTAATTAATATATACTACTTAAAAAAGCCAGAGCGTTCCGTCTTCTGCCCGAAGGGCGTTTCGCTCTGTCCTTCGTCCGACCTCTGTCCTCCTCTGCTCGGGAAAAAAAGATAGAAAACGCTCCCCGCTTCCCACGCCGTGGAACGATCCACGCACGGAAAAAAACTGGATCAGAAACGCTCCCCGCTTCCCACGCCTTTGAACGATCCACGGTTGTGGAGTTCCCCGTCCACCCTCTCTTTGCGTCCGCCACCATCTTCCCCATGGTCGCCTCTGCATCCATGTGCGCACGGGACTCCCCGAAGTCAGCTTCTTCTCCGGCGTGAAGTCCGCCGCGACACCATAGTGATGCGAGTCCTTGCGGTCAACCTGGAGGGCGACCATGATGAGCCTGTGACGACGGGTCGCATTACCGAAGACGACGACCTACTTCCTCCGCCCCCATGCTTCTCCTCCAATCGTCCTCCGTTGATCCACCAAGGTAACACGACTACACAGTAATCCCTAACCCCCTTTCGCAGTATCCTTAATCCTACTGCAGCACATCATTTTTCGTTCAATTCTGAAGAAATCGGCCTTCAATCCTTAATCCCCTCTGGTAGTTTGGTACTGTTGGTTTATACATAGGAGAAGCGACACCCAGTGGGTGTCAATTAATCATCACCCAGGTTGGGCTGTTACTGTTAGATTCAATCATTTAAATTCGATCATCAATCATTTAAATTCGATCACTCGGGTGAGGTTGATAATCATTTAAATTCTAAATGACCTGCTAACACTTGGTCTTTTTCTTCGGTCCAGAACATGGATTCAGTGGCGGATCATTTCACAACAGTAGGTATTCTTGGGCTTTTTCAGTGGGTTTTCACACATACAACTCAAAACAGAAGTTACGGATTCAAATATACGTATACCTACTACTGAAGTTGTTCCTGGTTCTATCAATCCGTCCCTGCCTCCCAGAGACATATCACAAAATGTGTTTTATCCTCATGGTGAGTTACAAACTTAAGATAGTGAGTTTTCTACTCTATCTCAAAAAACAACTTCGTTTTTTATGTGGGGTTGATTTTGGTAGGATTCACACCGCATGGTCACTGTGCTCCATCATCAGTTGAAAGCTTAGCAAAGATCACCGGTGCTCCATCTGTGTCAGAAGTCGGGGGTACCAAATGCAGTCCTTGTCTTGCTGGGGATTTCAGTTGTGGGGTGCATACTTTCCATATAAAGGACCATAACTGAGGTGAGTTATTTTACTTATCTTGACTTATTTATGAACCCGACGTTAAGCTGATTTGCATCATAAACATCATGACCAAAATTTTCTAGGTGATGCTCATCAAGTTGATATGTCACAACCTCGACCTATGGTAATTAAAGTTTTTGTCTGCTATGTGTGATCGATCCACAAATTCTACAATTGACAACCGCTATTCCACTAGCTAAGTACCATCATCACTAAAACAGAGAACGTGATGAAGAGTTGTATACGCGTCGTCACCCAATATAGACTCAGATCAGTCAAATATCATAGCTGGAGGCCATGACTTGTCGTATTTCGCCATGTTTTTGTATGGAGTATATTTGAGTTAATAAGATTGTCGTATCTCTATGACCAATCTACAATGCGCCGGAACATCAAATGAGAATGCGGAATATCAGATGTAGTGCTAAAACTTTAATCTCATGGTAAGGCATTGGAAGCGTAATTTTATGATGGTTTGAAGCAAGACGAAAGTAATACCGAAGCACTAATATGGTTATGTGAAGAAATGTAGTACTCCCTCCGACCCATATTAGTTGACTTGGATTTGTAAAAATTTGAATGAACCTATATACTAAATAGTGTCTAGATTCATCTAAATTTAGACAAATTTGAGTCAACTAATATGGGTCGGAGGGAGTAGCAACATTGCTATGGTTGTATAACAATGAAGCATAAGTGTAGATACTACTAATAGGGAATATATAGTACTTCCTCCGTCAGAAATAACTGACTTAGATTTGTCTAAATTCAAATGTATCTAGACGTGTTTTAGTGTATAGATACATTCATATCTAGACAAACTCAAGTCAGTTATTTCTGGACGGAGGGCTGAAGCATATTTAAACTCTTATGCTGATGAGCCAAATAATCACAATCTACATATATTGCAGGCACTGGAAGCATAGTGTGCAAAAGGACGAAGCAATGCATCTATGAAGCACTTATGTTACAGGCAGTCAAAAACAAAAATAATGGCATGTTTGTGTCTACATGATGGCAAGCATGAGGGACGATGCCGACTACAGAAGCAGGAACCGTGACTTTGGTTGCGAGGCATTATGCCTGTATGCCAGCTGCATGATCTGCAAGCGCACGGGATGGCCTAGGTACTGGCCGTCATGCACACCATCCTTACAAGCACAGAACCGGCCGGGGCGTCTAAGCACCAGCGGGCAACAACAGAAATAGAATGCCAGAACCATCGAAAGTGCATGTTGACGACGATGCAAACATAGTGCAACGCTTCTAAGCACTCACAAACGACATAGAAGCAGAATGCCATGGCCATCAAAGCACATGTCGATGAAAATACAAACACAACGCCAAGGCAATGCAATGTAAGCACCCGTGCCAACGACGGAGTGGAGGCAGCCTACGACGAGGCGTGAGGTGCATGCTTGCTGGTGCTGCATCAGATCGCCAATCATAGGTCCAGTTTTAGTGAATGGTAACCACATTTTGCACTAGATGTTCCATGTATCATACTTATTTCTATTCTCAATGGTACAACATTATTGCAGATTAAAAGCTACAATTAGTTTTGTTAAGAATTGCAGCATAATTACAACATAATTAGTTTTGTAATCTCATAGTGAACTCATATTATTTTTGAATGGCTCAATTATTGTAATTTCGCGAGTTAGGCTAGGTGTATTTCATCAACATAGGGCATGTTCAGTTTTCTTCGTGCAATTAATGTGAGATTCTTAATTGACAAAAAACTGGTGTGTATATCACAGTGAAGTAGATGCATTGCAAAATTTGTGATATTCTCTATGATAACTTCATTGTCTCCCCCCTGTAGAAAATGATTTGTTTTTGGATAGAATGTCCTTGAAGAAGGATGTCTACAATAACTACATACAACTTTACCAGGCATAATGGAAATTTCACATTAAATGTTTTAACCTTTTGTATGATTGTCTGATTTCTTTTTGTGGATATTTTTTAATCCGCGATTTTTTTTTATTATTAGAGGTTTGAGGACATGTCTTGAGTAAGTTTGTAAAATTCTTGCTTATGAGAGGACTAGTATGTTTTCATTTAGTAACCTATTTCCACTTAGTAATGTATCCTCATAAGAGGTGGTGACATGGATACACCGTACGGGTACATGATATTAGCCTACCAGGTATTGGCCTGACAGAGCCCACGTGATTACCTCGTGCGGATGATGAAGCCCAGGAAGGATTCGGGTGACCAAGGCCCACACGGATGCGTCTTCTTGGAGAACAAAATTAGCTATAGATAGAATTTCAAAGGGTCCAACCCAAATCTGTAACCGACTCGATCTACCCTTAGGACCTAGCCTATCTATATAAAGGCCAAGAGGGCACGGCGACGAGGGCACCTAATAACCTTAGCACACACCTCACACCAGATTGCATCTGTGCACCCATGTAACTTTCGACCTCGCCATCAATCAAGAGCATACAAACATGAGTACAGTTTTCCCTCCGGAGTTCTCAACCTGGGTAAACACCGTGTCCCCGTGTTGCTTGCCTATTAGCCATTATGCGATCTCCATGTTTCCCTTCTTCTCCAAAACCCAAGTCCATAATAATGGGCATTGATGAGTCCAAATCTCGTCAGGTGGCGAGTACTTATTCCGAGGATGAGAGCAAGCATTAGGTTTACCTTTCATGATAGACCATTATCTTGCAATTTTCATGTTGAATCAACAACAACTAACATGGATCGGACTAATATGGAGGGAGTACAAAAGAAGACGCCTGATGTTTTTCTTTGTACTGTTAGCAAATTTATAACTACGGAATATAAAAAGAAACATAAATAGAGAACATCTATATGAATTATTATCATGTTTTTACTAATTGGCTCCCAGCAGATAGTGACAAACTGATGCCATGGAGCCTGCAAGCTTCCAATGTTTGAACAAAGATAGGCCCAAGAGTGAGGACGTGTGAAATAAAATTAGGTACTCCATTGTGCCATTTCTTTTATTTTCTTCTACTGTTTGTTTTGATCCATTTTGGAGTTTTTTTTGTCTTTTTCGTATCTCCTATACATACCTCAGTTTGTACTCAAACTATGTGCGACTAATACAAAAAGGTCTCTGACAACAATTGCTGTCAAAGAAATTGTTGTCGACAATTTCCACCAAAGAAAAATATATTTTCAATGTCTCATGGAGCACGACGAAGTCGTGCGTAAACGTACCATGTAGTAAAGCACAACCATTTTGAAGGAAATTACACTTTCCTTGTCCTTATCGAATGGGCATGGATGGTAGAAACAACAAATTCAGCTTGATGCATATTTCTAAAATACTCCTTCCATCCCAAAGCTAAAGGCCTATAATTTTTTTAAAAAGTCAAGCCATGTAAAGTTGATCAAAATTCTAGAAAAAACTATCAAAAACTATTATATTATATAGATACCATGTGAAAATATGTTTCATGATGTTTGAAAGAATATGAATTATGTATCGTAAATATTAATATTTTTCTCTTTAGGTAATTTGACTTTTGAAAAAAGTTATAGGCCTTAAGTCTTGAAATGGAGGTAGTATAAAATAAAGATATTTAACCGTAGGGCAATTTCCTAGTCTATTCAAAAAAATAAAATGTCCTACATGGTACTCTGGTAACACGTGGCAACAATTTCTTCGTTAGTTTTAGTACGTCACCATAAATAGTAGATACAATGAGGTAACAGTAACACATTCGGTGTGACTGCATATAGCCCCACTAAATTAAAGGACAATCACCACTGAACAAAATAAATTTCTCCGCCAACCTTTATTCGAGTGCAAATGTTTTTTTGGGCTACATATAGAGAACTCCATTCATCGCAATAGAGAGATACCAATTCTTTGTCATTTCTCGTTACCGCCATACCTTATGTTTTACATGCTAGCACCACATTCGATAGGAAGCAATAATATCGAATGAAATAAAAACACGAGGGAATTGGAGGCAGTGGGAGATAAGCGATCATTGATAGATAGATCTAGCAACCTGCGGAGTTCGCTCTACCTCTACTTAATGCACGAGACATGATACCTAGTAGCAATGACCTAGCGTTTTGTGCCTGTGATTCTTTTCAAGGCAGCATGGCTTTGATCCTCACCAAAATGACCAGTTACATCGTGAGGGAGCACGCACCAGTCTTTAGTGCGACAAGACCTGTCCAGTGGCGGAGCCAGCGCGTCCATGTAGCCTGGGCAAGGTCAGCTGGCTCTAGAGTCAGCAGTCAAATGTCCACAAAAGCTACTCATAAAAGTATATTAGTTGCGCGTAATTTTGCGTCTTGTCAATATCAAGTTTGACCAAGATTATACAAAATAATATAAATTTGTATGATATAAAATTTATATAATATGAAAGCATACACTAAGTCAATTTTAATAATATTATTTTTATATTTTATAAATTTATATTATTTTGTATAATCATGGTCAAACTTTGTATAGTTTGACTGGCACGCAAAATTATGCGCAACCTAATATGGGATGGAGGGAGTAATGATAAAACCAAACTTATGTAGCGAAATTAATGAAGCATTCGCTGATAGAGTCCGGGCAGCTTTCCGGGGTTGCCGGCCTGAAGCTCCGCCACTGGACCTGTCCTAAGTTACTATGTGCTTCAACGTTCAAGCCATGAGCGCTTCATTGTTGGCGCCATTGCACCTCATCTCTTCGTGCGTCGTCGTGCAGATCAACCTTTAGTCAGCGGAGGAGAGAGGGGAAGGAAGTACCGAGAGGGCCACGGAAGGGGCGATCAATGACACAAAGGGGGGAAGAGATAGGGTGGAGAAGGGAGAATGAGATTATTCTACTAACTGAGCTCCACGTTGTTAGAGATGAAGATGAGTAGTCACGTATTCTTGAAAAAAAAAGTAGTCACTGCCAGCATGTAAGTGTAGAGGAAAAAATAAGCTGGCCAACTCATACCCCCATGTGTGCTAGTAATTTCCGCCACCATCCCCCACACACACCCCACATCCCTCCTTCTTTTCAAACTTTGACAAACAAAAACTCGATACCGATTGTTTAGAGAACTGTACGAATTCTCCCGAAGTCTGTATGGTCCTTTTAGACCCGAAGTCTATGGTTCTTTTAGGCGTATACTTACTTTACACGTATACTCATGTGCCGGCGAAAATCGGAAGCTATATAACAGTAATGACAAAATTTTAAAATATAACATGTAAAGACGTAGATCGCGATAATGGAAGGTGGGATCAGCCGGCCGGAACGTAGATTATACGTGGTCTCTATATGGGTTTTGATGGGTCAAAAAATAAAACGGCCTATGCAGGTTAAGTTTAGGGGGGTGAGGACTGAAGCACACCTCAAATCAGCGGTAAAACATGGGAGTAGAGCTGTATGCATCGATTGATTGATGTAGAGACTGGGACTATACTCCTCACATGGAAAGAAATCTGGTTTCAGTTGGCAACTGCAATAGAAACAAAGAGACGGTACGTACTGCTAGCAACTCAGTCCAAAAACCAGACCCGTGTAAAATTGACATAGCATGGTGAACCAAAGACGACAGAGAGCAACAGAAGTACGCCTTGGAAGGGTGCACATTTCTCTGGAGATCGACACGTGGGAACAACCTGAAGCTCGTTAGGTCCTAATTAACTTTGCCAAATATCTGAGAGCGACATCAATCTTGGCCTGGCTTCTTAATTGTTATATTAATTGGTTCATGTAAGTTATAGTTATATCCATCCATCCAAAACCTCGTTGGATACTGCAACCAGCAACGGTAGTTGGCTCTCACCAAGCTAAACTTGCACGCTATAAATAAGCATAAGCATAAGCTGCTGCGACATCCGACATGGCCCCGAAGAGCTTCATCCAAATGCAGTTATATATATCGTGGTGGAGCACATGAATCTTAAGTGCATCAAAACCCTCCTGCGTTTCTCTGTGGTTCAATATTCAGTCCATGAGATCTTCATGGTTGGTGCGGTAGCACCGCCCATCTTGGAGTGGTATCCTTGAGTTGTTTAATCAGCGGGGGGAGAGACGGTGATGGCGCATGAAAGGAGCACACAAGAAAACGATGAGCGTAGAGATAGAGTGGAGAAGGCAAAGTGGCACTGTTTTTTTGCTAACGACTAAACGTTCCACGATGTTAGAACTTCCCTGATGATCACGATGAGTGCTCTGTAGTACTAGTAGTCCGTAACTGTACTGCAGGAGCAGCAAGAGAAATTAAGCTGGCCAAGGCCAACTCACACCCACCAGTCTCCCAAATTGACTACTTTACGCGAGCATAAAGCCGAATCAACGTAAACAAGTGCAATAGAACAGGGGGACATGTACTGCTAGCAGCTTGGCCCAACCCCCAAACCTGACACCGCTCGTGTAAAATGGACAGAACTACAATACGACAGAGAGCCCCAACGTAGCCTTGCATACAGTTCCCTGAATATCAACATATGGGAGCCATGAGGGTCGTCAGCTCCTAAATTAACTTGGCTGCAAATTAGCCGAGGGAGGGCAACGTATCAGAGTCTTAGCTACTTAGTTGGTGCACGTACGTAAGTGGTAGTTACATCTATCTAGGTCCTTGTTTTCTGGATGCTGTAAAGGAAGTTAGATCAGCACACTGCATTTGCACATTTATAAGCTGATCGAGATTTAGTCATGACCAGTTCCTGTCGGAGAAAAAGCGTGACTAATCTGGTCGTTGGTACGCAGCTACACGACGCGAGGCGACTGTGACCATATACTCAAGTCGCCGGTCTTGTAATCGCGGTGCACCAATGATCGATGTCAATCACCGCCAACCCGCTGGCTTGATCCGACTTTCCTTCTTGTTAATAGGATTGCCTACCAACCAAGATACTGATACAAAGCGGGGGCTGAAACTTCGAAAAACTTGGTCTAGTGGGAGACGACACTATCTAGACCACACATGTAGGTCATCTCGTACTGTCGTTTACGCTGAGTGTACCGTGTAATGGTACCGTATTTGGGGTGTAGGTGCATTGCCTGGTCTACTGCGACTGCACCAGTATGAGGTTGTTGCCGCCAGAGAAATATTGTGATGAGGCAGGCGCAACAGATAGGCATGCCGTGCGTGAGAGAGGTTGGGAGTGTAGGGTCAGCTGCCCTGCGAGTTTGAAATGTTAAGGGTTTTGTCCTCGTATGGGCGATGAGATGATCCTTGGTGTGGGTCGTCCGGCATGCCCGTGCATCACATTTTGCATTTTTTGCGTAGGATCTTATGGAATATAGGTTTCATCACCATTAGGGAGCCTCCTTGGTGTTTTTCTCTCATTGCAGACACGGTTTACTATATTCTACAGTGGTTGGAGGCCCGTTAGTTTGACATAGGTTCATTAATAGTTGGTTTATGTGCGTGCGGTCGGCGTGTTTGGGTAGTGTTCATCCCGTCGTCTTGTGAGAGTAGTTTGACCTTGTTGTTTCCTTTTTGAGTTGTCTTGGCCTTATAGTTTTTTAGTTGGATTGGCTCTCTTGTTTTGGTTCTCGAGTGAGTTGAAAGCTAGTTGTATCGGCTTTCGTCTAGTTTCTGCTAATTTACGCATTCACTATCTTCTTTTAATTATTTAAACAAGCAAAAGTTCTTGTCTTCTTTTTAGAATATGTAGTTAGAATTCACACATGAGTGCATGTTTAAATGGGGCACACATACCACGTTATCTAGAGACGGTTGTGATTACATCATTTTTGTAATATGTGTAAAAGAAACACTGAACGTAGCTTTGTGTGGTAATACCAAAATATATGGAGATGTGAATTTGGTCATATCTAGGTAACACCAAGCTACTTATTTACTTGTTCAAGTTCTTTCCTTATCAACTCAACTCATCAAAGTATACATCTTAGATTTTTCCATGCCATGCATGTGTGCATCTGGTCATCCAACATGACCTTGTAAATGCAACAATCGTACGATACCTCCATAATTTGGGTCATAAAGGTTCATCAAGTCCTTGTCATTTCTACCTACAATCTATGCATTCTTAAATAACTTCATCTTCTCTAGCTTATTCCTAAATTTCTTTGTCTCCACTATATATGTGCATATTTCGTTTCTCTCCTACAAAATAACAGAATATATCATCATGACCGGATGTCTGGAGCCTAATGTTTCCTTAGAGAGGAAAACGAGTTGATCTGCTTGTGTCCTTCGAATGGGCGGTATCGAGAAGCATGTTAAACGCGCCAGGACTACTTCCTGCTTTAAACGGACTGTAGCAAGCTAAAGCAGGCACAAGTGAAGTCATGGGGCGTCAGACCCAGGACTTTTGGTGCCCTCCCGTTCTACAGGGGGATTAGATTTATGTGTTTAAATGCAGATTTCCCCAGCGTAAGTTGGGCCCCTGGCACCATCATAGCCGTCGGTTAGTTCAAGATTCATGCAAAAGTCTACTAGTCAAAGGGTCTAGCCTTTTTTGCATTTTAATCCTTGCATATGTATGAAATCAAAATCGTACCCACCCAGACACCACCCCAAAAAGGGGGCTAACCCTAACCTGGGCACCCATGCCCCTGCCTCCTCCCAGTGACTCCCTTCCTAGTGTCGCCTCCTTCCTCGATGCCCCCGCCTCCTCCCAGCGCCTCCCCTCCCCAGCGCCTCCCCTCTCTAGTGCCGCCTATCTCCCCTCGTCACCTCCTCCCCTCCCTTCCTTCTAGGCAGCGAAGATGTCAGCCTCAAGCGCCCTCCCATGCCTCCCCCGAGGCAGGGCCACCCCTCATCAGGAGCTCAACTCCTAGGTCGCCATGGAGGTGCCAAATCGGGGCCTGTAGGGCATGGATATGACCTCCCCTATTTTTCCTTTTTTTCTTGACTTTTTCTTCTATGTATCTTCTGATACGATCTGTATATTTTTTTCGTGATTTTATTTTTGTGGATATGTTGAATCTTGTCTGAATCATGTTGTAGGTCGACAGTATCTTGTGGTTTTCATTTTTATTCGGACGGGTTCTTTTGTTCTGTATCAAACGAGGTGTATACTACCATGTATCTTGTGATTCCATGAAAACTTCTATGGATCTTGAATGAATGTCTAGGTCCTGGCTCCTCGATCCTCCTCCTCGGCCGTTGGTTTGAGATGCGGTTTCCTTGTTGAATCTATGTTGAATCCAGTGAATTGTTTTATATTCTTTCAAGTTCCAGTGAAGTTATATTAGATGTCTTGTGAATTGTGTAAGAAACACATACGTTTTTGTTAACTATTTATCGATATTTCTTGATACCATTATAAATCCTCTAAGTTTCTTTCATATTTATTTCATGTTTCTTGCAACTTTCTTTTACTAGATCCAGAAATGTTGGATATACTTTTTGTTGATATTTCTTTAGAATTTATGTGAGTTTGGGTATGAATCTGAGAGGGATTTAGTCATATATTCATGAATTATCCAATGACTTAGACCTAAAGAAACCGGATCTAGGCATTATCTTTTTGGGGGGATTTATTCATTCAGTTCGTGATGTATCTTGCTGAATCGGACTTTTATCTGTTAATACCGATCTAAAACTTTGTATTTTCACGTGAATGAAACTTTGTTGTAACTTTGATACGTGTATGCATCTTTATTAATCTTCATCAGCAGGCCAGGTCTGATCCTTTTTTCGTGTGTTGTGACAGCTACTGCCTAGGCATTGCCCATCATCGCGCTGTTGTACGCCACGACACAGCTGCTGCCTTTTTGAGTTGTCTTGGCCTTATAGTTTTTTTATTTGGATTGGCTCTCTTGTTTTGGTTCTCGAGTGATTTGAAAGCTAGTTCTATCGATTTTCTTCTAGTTTCTGTTAATTTACGCATCCACTATCTTCTTTTAATTATTTAAACAAACAAAAGTTCTTGTCTGCTTTTTAGAATATGTAGTTCGAATTCACACATGAGTGCATGTTCAAATAGGGCACACATACCACGTTATCTAGAGACGGTTGTGATTACATCATTTTTGTAATATGTGTAAAAGAAACACTGATGTAGCTTTATGTGGTAATACAAAATGTATGGAGATGTGAATTTGGTCACATCTAGCTAACACCAAGCAACCTATTTACTTGTTCAAGTTCTTTCCTTATCAACTCAACCGATCAAAGTATACATCTTAGGTTTTTCCATGTCATGCGTGTGTGCATCTGGTCATCCAACATGACCTTGTAAATGCAACGACGGACGATACCTCCATAATTTGCTTCATAAAGGTTCATCAACTTCTATTCATTTCTACCTACAATATATCCATTCTTAAATAACTTCATCTTCTCTAGCCTATTCCTAAATTTCTTTGTCTCAGCTATATATGTGCATCTTTCGTTTCTCCCCTGCAAAATAACAAAAGTTATATCACCGTGACCAAATGTCTGGATCCTAATGTTGCCTTAGAGAGCCTAATGTATGTGTTTGAAACGGATCGATCTGCTTATGTCCTTGGAATGGGCGCTATCGGGAAGCATGTTAAACGCAGCAGGACTACTTCTTGCTCTAGACATACTCCAGCTAGCTAAAGCACACATGACAAAGGTAAAGTCATGGGGGGCGTCGACCCAGGACTTCCGGTGCCCTCCCGTTCTACATAATCCCACTGGCGCTGCTTCTAACGTTTGTGTGCCTCGTGGACTATGTAGTATGTACTCCAGGATCTTTTCCGTTTCCTAGCTCGTTCGTGCTTTGTGAAAGAACTACAGAGAGAGATGGGTGGGGTAGCATCGGAGAGGAGGTGGTCGAGGACACCACATTCCTCGACAGCGAGCTCCATGAATGTACGCCACGAGGTGTAAGACCCGGTGGCGAGCTCCAGAGTGCGGGGGATGATGTTCTTAATCTGCACACCACGCATCTGGAAGGAGATTGAGATACCAGGAGGAGCCACAGCAGGGGGCAGAGGAACCTGGGGAAGGGGTAGCGACGGTGCGATGTTGAGTGGAGCTGACGAGGGAGAAAGTTTGTTGCGGGATGTAATGGACCTCATATAGCTTAATGGGCTTATTTTTTACGTGGCCTGTGGCCAAGATTATCTTAGACTAACAAAAATACTTCTGTATTCGCATAAGTAAATGTTCTAAAAAAGATTTAAAAAGCTTATGCTTCACTTGATTAATAATGCTTATGCTTTACACTCAAAAAGTATTTAAAATGCTTGAAATTTGTGTTTGATGAACGTGTTTACTTTCCAAATGAAATGGAACCAACAAGAATTAATTACTGTTATTAACGTATTTTGTGATAATTAATGATAACTATCATCTTAAATATCAATTGATATTGAGAACTAATGTTGTAAAATTGATACTTAATATTAGAATGATGTGGTTCATATTTATAAAGAAATTTTCTAGCCCTTCTATTTTGGTGCATTTTATGCAGTTTTAGAACTTTCCTATAATGGTATATGAACTATTTTAGTCATGTAATGGTTGGAAATTAAGTGGAGAATAATGCAGTACATGTTTATGAGCACAAATGAGAAGGTTTTATCTGTCATTTTAATGGTATGGAAATTATTATTATTGACTTTATCGTGATGGCATGATGACTATTGCATTGCTTAACGACATGATCATCAGGAATGGGCTTGAGACACCTTAAGAAAAAAATTTAATGGTCATGTGGTTCGGTTTTCCGCACCGCACCACATGTGGCATAACATTTGTTGATTCATTATGCTAAAATATTGTGTTCTTGCGGTTTATGTCTTGTGACGTTAACCAATTAAAGATAATGAATGCTCATAATGATGTTGATGTATTTATAGTTAAGTCCCTGGACAAGGGTTTATTTTTTGTCTAGAGAACTTCAATGTGATATTTGATAGTATGGTCATGTATTGCCATTTGGTGAACCATGCATGTAGATCATCTCATATTGTCGTTTATGTGAGTGTACATCGTAATGGCGCCATACATGCGTGCAGGTGCATTAGGGGGGTGTCATATGGCTCTCGTAATGGCGCCGTACACGCGTTGTTTTTCCACAAGAGAAAAACTTTGATCAGACAGGAGTGACATATGTCACACCACGCGCGACAGTGAGACTCGGAGTAGGGGCATTTTCCTTGTGAGTTTAAAATGTTAAGGGATTTGTCCATGTGTCATACGGGCGACAAGATGATCCTTGATGTCGGTCATCGGCATGCAGGGCATCACATTTTGCGTAGGATCTTGGGGAATACATGTCTCATCACCATTTGGGAGCCTTGTTGGTGTTTTCCTCTTATTGCAGTCACGATTTATTATCTTCCGCAATGGTTGGAGGGCGGCTAGTTTGGCTGAGAGGTTCATTAATAGTTAGTTTATGTGCAGTGTGTGCGAGTGCATGGTTGGCGTGTTTTGTGGTGCTCTACTCATCGTCTCGTGAGAGTAGCTACTCTGACCTCGTTATTTCTTTTCTGAGTGGGCTTGGCATTATTGTTTATTTTTTGAGTGGGATTGGATCTCTTGTATTGGTTCTCGGGTGAGTTTAACGCTAGTCTTATCGGTTTTCATCTGGTTCCCTTAATTGACTCATCAACTATCTATATTTAATTATTTTAATAGAAAAAAATCTTGCCTGGTTTTCAGAATATGTACTAGTTAGTGCATGTTAAAAGGGGACACACATACCACGCTAACTGCCGGACAGTTGTGATTATTACAACATTTTTCTAGTAGATTATATAAAAGAAACACGTGTGTACCTTCGTGTGGTAATGTACTAATCAAAACTTACCGAAATGTGAATTTGGTTATTTATTCACATGTTCAAGTACTTTCCTGATCAACTCAACTGATCGAAGTAGATATCTCAGGTTTGTCCAAGTCATGCATGTGTGCATTCATTTACACCACCGAAGTATAATATTTCCTCAGACCCGGTTTAAAATGACACAATTTGCAAATCATGCAATCCCAAAATATTTAGACACAAAACGCATTTAATATCTGTAATTATTCATGTATGAAAAGAACAAAATACTTGCATGCACATGTATGAATAAATGTGAACGCTTTGCTGACTCTTCTTCTTATCATGCATGTTCTTCTCCACACTATTAAATATACCAATTAGAGAATACTTAGGGCCTAGATAATTGCAAATTGTGTCTTTTAAACCGAGACGGAGGGAGTACGATACCTTCATAACTTGCGTCATAAAGGTTCAACAACTCCTATTCATTTCCTCCTATCATTTTTCCATTCTTAAATAACTTCCTCTTCTCTAAATTATTCTTAAATTTCTCTTTCCCTGCAATATATATGTGCATCTCTCGCGTTCCTCCCTTGCGAAACAACATAAGTGTGATCATCTTGACAAGATGGCTGGAGCCAGTGTTGCCTTAGAGTGGCAAACGAGTCGATCTGTGTGTGTTCTTGGAATGGGCGGTATCGAGAAGCATGCTAAGCTCTAGACGGTTCCTTTTTGCTCTAGACAGACTGCGACGTGTAGTTCAGCTTCCAAAGATATAGGTGGGCGCGGACGAGGGAGACCATTGTGGGTTTGATGCTTATAAATGTGCACCATATTTGGGAAATGAAGAGTGCAGCTAGATCCTCTGCAGGTCCTTGCTAAAGTCTGCGGCGTTGATCCTGGGTTTCTGGTGCCTTCCTGTTCTGCATGATCGCGTCGCCCACTGGCGCTCTGAGTCTTGTAGACTATCTACGACAGCAGAGCTTTTCATACTTTCCACTCCTGTCCGTTTGCAGGCTATATGCTGCTGGAGTCCTCCGTCTTATTTCTCAGTTTATTTCTTTCCAAAACTGTTGCAATTGCCTTGTGCCACCTTTCCTGTTGATCAAGCACGACCAGTTTTTTCCTTTTTCTTTTTTTCTGTTCATCTATTTTTTCTTGACATACGCCAGATTCTCATTCAGTTGTTCGTTGAGCGTCCACGGTTTGGGAGATAAAAATAAGTGTATCAAGGTTTACCCTGATATTCTTGGTGTCTGCCCCCACGACATCGCAATTCAGGAGACTAAGATTTTTAAAAATAAAATATACAAGTGCGTAAACATGTCTAGTATGTGCATGCAGAGTTTTGTGCACATATATGCTCGTATGTTCAAAAACAAACAAACATGGAGATCAAAATCAAGTCTTCCCTTTCCAGAATCACAATCTTGTCTTTTTCGCATGGCTTGAAATAGTACTCCCTTCGTTTCATAATAAAAGATGTTTTAGCTTTCAGAATATAATGTATCTAGACGTCTTTGTCAGGAATATGCAACATGTATTCCTCTGGGGGCCAAAGGCCACAATATATAGGACATGTACAGGGCAAATATGCAGGCAGCCCCCTAACATACGGGGGAAATACAATATATATATATACATACATCTAACACCCCCCCTCAAACTCATGGTGGATCCACAACACTGAGTTTGGAGAGTAAAATCATCTTTGCGCTCTGCAGGCCTTCGTGAAGAAATCCGCCATGTAAATCTGAAGGCACATCTTGAAGCGCAACAACCTGCACACTGAGCACGTGTATAGAAAGCATCAACACCAATATGCTTGGTAAGCTCATGCTTGACCGGATCACGGGCAACACTAATGGCACCTGTCTTGTCGAGACAAAACCAGGTGGGTGTGGTAATAGAGACCCCAAAATCCAAGTAACCACCGTAACCAGGTCACCTCAGCGATCAACAAGGCCAGCGACGCAACTCAGCCTCAACACTCGAGCGAAACCGGCTGCATTTCTCGTCTTCCAAGCAATGAGCGAACCACCAAGAAACACACAAGATGGCGAAAGTGAACGGCGATCCAAAGGATCACTCGCCAATGTAAGCGTCCGAATAGCACTGGAGCTGGAGGGAGCTGGAGCGAGAAAGAAAAGGCGACAGTGATCGTACCACGAAGATAACGAAGAACACGGAGAAGATGGCTATAGTGAGCAGTGGTAGGAGCGAAACAAACGACTCGAATATGAACAGGATAAGAGATGTCGGGACGAGTGACCAAGATAAACAAGGCTCCCAACAAGATGGCGATAACGCGTCGGATCGGAAGAGGATCACCATCGAGGTTGAAGCTTAACATTAAGCTCCATAGGGGTCTCAACAGGCGCTCATCCCCAAGAGCAAAGACGAGCAAGAAGGTCTGAATATACTTTTCACGGGAGATATAAAAGCCATCAAGTGGAGGAAACCTCAATCCCAAGAAAGTATCGAAGAGGACCAAGATCAGTCATAAGAAATCGATCACGAAGACGAGCCTTAACAAAGGCGATATACTCGAATCATCACCGATGAGCATATCATCAACATAAAGAAGAAGAAGAGTCGTCCATGAGAGAAAGTGTGTGAACAAACAACGCTGGATCATGAGCACTAGGGAGAAACCAGCAGCAGTCACTACGAGCAAAGCGCTCAAACCGAACGAGGGGCCTGTTTGAGGCCATAAAGAGAACGTCGAAGGCGACAAACCATCCTCGGGAACGGAATACCCGGAGGAGGCTGCATATAAACCTCCTCACGCAACTCACCATTGAGAAACGCGTTACGAACATCAAGGCGGGACACGAGACCGATGTGACGACGAAGCAACGGCAAGAAAATGCATACGGTGGTCATATGAGCCACAGGAGCAAAGGTCTCATCATAGTCACGACCATGCTCCTGCTGAAAACCACGAGCCACAAGACGCGCTTTATAGCGCTCAAGAGATCCATCAGAGCGGGTCTTAATCTTATAGACCCACTTACACGTAATAGGACGAACACCAGGAGGAGGAGAAACAATATCCCAGGTGCCAGTGCGCTCAAGCGCGGCAAGCTCCTCAGCCATGGCCAGCTGCCATTCAGGATGATGCTCGGCATCCCGAGAAGTCGGCTCGGAGGCAACGTAAAGACCATCTTGACCGGGAGAGTAACGGTTGGGGCACGGCCGGCGGCAGGGGCGACTAGAGGAAGCTCATCGAGGAGGAAGGCGATGGAGGCGATGAAGAAGGTATAACAGAGGAAGACTCCGGAGAACGAGGAGAACTAGGATAACTAGACG
Source organism: Avena longiglumis (assembly GCA_030063025.1). NCBI lineage: Eukaryota > Viridiplantae > Streptophyta > Magnoliopsida > Poales > Poaceae > Avena > Avena longiglumis. Next base: position 516,771,949 of record CP125974.1, on the reverse strand, counting down.
GAGCAGATGCAGACGGTGTCTAAGAAGAGACATCAGGAGGAGGAGATCCGGAAGAAGACACAACAGGAGTAGAAGGAGGTGTGTCAGGAAAGAGAAGAAAAGAGATATCTTCCACCGGGTAGGTACCAGCGGTTGGACGAGGATAGAAAGGACGCGTCTCATCAAAGGTAACATCACGAGAGATACGCATCCGACGACCAACGGGGTTCCAACAGCGATAGCCCTTATGCTCATCACTGTATCCAAGGAAGACACACTCAACAGACTGAGCAGTCAGTTTGGTGCGTTCACGGGGAGCAAGAAGAACATAGCAAACACAACCAAACAAGCGAAGCATGGAGTAGTCCGGAGACTGTCGGATAGGCGCTCAAGAGGGATACCACCTGCGGTCTGAAGGCTGAATATTGATGAGGTAAGCCGACGTAGCGACAGCCTCAGCCCAGAAATGTGGAGGAAGAGAAGAAGCAATCATCATAGCACGAGTGGTCTCAAGAAGATGGCGATGCTTACGCTCAGCAACACCATTCTGGGCATGTGCACCAGAACAGGAGAACTGAGAAAGGGTGCCCTGCTCAGCAAGAACACTACGCAACATCTGGGAGATATACTCACCAGCAGAATCAGCACGAAACACGCGAATAGGGGTAGAATATTGAGTGCGGACCATGGCCGCAAAACGCTGATATATGGAAAGCACTTCACTACGAGAGCGCATAAAATACAACCAAGTGTACCGAGAAAAATCATCAATGAATAAAATATAGTAGCGATGGCCCCTTCGAGCGAAAGGAGCCGGACCCAAACATCGGAATGAACTAAATCAAAAGGTCATTTGAGATACGACGCTAGTAGGATAGGAAGCTGAATCATTTATCCAACCTACAATACGACAATGCAAGGACCCATCTCCTGAGACAGACCCCAGAAGACCACGATGAACTAATGACGACAGGCGAGAGTCACAGAGGTGACCAAGACGATGATGCCACTTCTGAAAGGAGCTGGTAGTAGAGGCGACAACCGGAGAAGAACTGGAGGAAGTGGAAGCGGAAGGAACGCGAAGCCATTCTAACTCCCAAAGTCCTGAAGAATCACGGCTGCGAGGGCCGGCTCAACTGTGGCCAGGTGCGACGGTCTGGACAACACAAGAATCAAAGATCAAGAATGACGCGACAACCGAGTCGATGGCTGGCTAGCAGAGACAGATTCATCTTAAGAAGAGGGACATGAGAAATATCAGAACAAAAAAGAAGAAGTAGAAAGGGTGCCCGACGAGAAAGCAGGAGAGAGGTACCATCACCGTAAAAACACGGACGGAGAAGGAAGAGAACGAAGAGCGGACGAGAAGAAGACTCAAAGGTCATATGAAAAGAAGCTCCAGAATCCAGATACCACGGAGACGTACCTGACTATGTAGAAGGTGGTGGTCGACAAGGCTGAAGAGTCGATCCACGTAACCGAAGTGCCCGTCGAGGAAGAGCACAGGCGACAAGCGGACCGAAGACTCACGATAATGTCTGATCGAGAGAGCAAGCTGAAGATCCGGAAGGAGCCGCCCACGAGCCTGGTGCTTGGCGTAAGCGGGGTCCGTGTATAATGTGGCCCAAGTGTGACCATCCTCATGCGAAGAGCGGTGTGAAGAGAACCACGACGACCCTGACCACGAGCCTGCTGATGCTGGCTCGGACCTGGCGGTGGTCAAGTGACCGACCACGACACGGAGGAGTAGGTAGTATCGGCGGCAGCTGCACAAGGGACCGTGGCTGAGTCGAGGGAGTAGACGGCAAAGGAGCACCACGAGTAGCAAGCGCAGAGGGAACCGCAAGAAGACCAGCACCACGGAGACGGGTCTCCTCAGCCCGAAGCTCAGACAACACCTCAGAGAGCGGAACACGACCACGAGCATTCAATTTGAGCACGCCGGCTCAAACTCTGGCGGAGCCGAGATGTAAACTCATAGATGCGGTGAAACTCAAGTCCGAAGCGCAATCTGGCAAAGACGAGCATGTGCCACAAACAGCAGACGGAGAGAATCAAGGCGGCGTCGGATAGCGGCACTCGAGTATAAAACTCATCAATAGTGGAATCACCTCTGAAGAGCATGCTCTGGCGAACCACAGACAGTAAAGAGCATCCCAGACGGTGATAGCGCCGACGAAGATGGGCCCATCGGCAGCGATGAGAGACTCATAAACTCAGCGACATCTTGGGCGTAACACTAGAGGTGAGAACGAAGAAAGACGAGCATCCTCATCAACCCCGAGTGTAAATGGTCGAGGCGTGTCGATAGGCCTCGAGATCGGAAGAGTATTGCTTGAACTTGGTCATAAGCGAACGGCACTAACATCAAGACTCGGCGGCATCCTTGGCCTCCTGAGAAGCATCAGCACCAAGAACAATCGGCGTCGGCGGAATAGGAGCCACAGGAGCAGGGGGACACGGCGGACAGGAGACCTCGCCGGAGAGCACACCCCAAAGACGGAGACCGCGCATGTGAACGCGCATAAAGGCAGCGAAATCAGGGTAATTCGCGCCATCAAAGACCACCGGGCAGCGAGGAATCGCAACATAACCAGACGAAGAAGACATTTTTTTTTAGATCAGATCTGGTATGCCAGGCGGATGCGGCAGTCGACCGGCGGCCAGCAGAGGTGCAGAAGATCTTGGAGCACGCGTGCGTGAAGCGAGCGGGACGTCCTGGTCGGCGCGATCCAGTGCAGCAGGCGCTGATCAAACCAGCACGGGCCAGTAGGGTGGAGTCCACTCGATCCAGGTACGGGAATTAATTAGTCCACTCGATCCAGGTACGGGAATTAATCAGACCAGCAGCAGGGATCCAGGCGCGTGGAGGCCAGCAGAAGGACCCGGCGCAGTCGGCCTGGGCGGTCAAGACGGGACGCGTCAGGAGCAGCAGCAAGGGCCCGTGAGCAGCAGGACCAGCGCGTGGAGGCAGGGGCCCGTGAGCAGCAGGACCAGCGCGTGGAGGCAGGCTTGAGCAGATGGGACGGACGGGACCCGGCGGGAGGTGGAGTCAAGACGGCGCCCGACGGAAGTTGTGCAGAAGCGGGCGACGGTGGCCAGATTCGATCCAGATTTATTGGAAACGAAACCGATCTGGGATCAGATCGGATCAATCTGGAGATGGAACGGGCAACTACGGCCAAAACAACGAGGCGGCAACCGGCGGCGGCGACGACGATAAGACCGTCGGCGACAGGGACGGTGACGGCCAGAGACGAAGTTGCGATTAGGAGGAGGCTAACCTTGCTCTGATACCATGTCAAGCTTCATGCACTAGCCAACGCAACCAAAAGTCCGAACTGATGGAAAGAGCTAGTACAATCCACTTATACACTTCAACACCCCCTCTCACGTGTGACGGGGAGAAGTCAGCACGTGCAACCGGAAGAAAGCGACGGCGCGCAAAACTCACGTATGACTCAAGAGGCCTATACGTGGACACAGAGGGGTCTACAACAATTTTATGATCAATTGCGAAAGCCAGGACTCGAACTCGAGACCTTAGGCTCTGATACCATGTCAGGAATATGCAACATGTATTCCTCTGGGTGCCAAAGGCCACAATATATAGGACATGTACAGGGCAAATATGCAGGCAGCCCCCTAACATACGGGGAAAATACAATATATATATACATACATCTAACAGTCTTTTAGTGTATAGGTTCGGAGATGTTCATTCTAAATTCACACGCTAAAAAGTGTCTCCATACATTACTTTCATAAACCTAAAACATCTTATCTTTTGAAACTAAGGCCGTATTATTTAACAAAACTTCACGAAAAAGTAAATCACATATTCACGCATCAGCAGCCTCTTCTGTCAAAAAATTTGTAACTTTTAAATATTTTTTTTAAACTAGCATAGTAGCCCTACGTATACATGGGTATACTCTTTTAGATACGTGTTTGGATATGTACGACGTGCTTCTACGAGTTAGGCGGAAGGGGTTGTACCGGAGCAACCCCTATAAATGAAGGGAAGAAATTGAGGAAATAATCATCTATGATTTTTCTAACCACATTTAAGGATTATCTACCCGAAAATAAAGTTAAGGATTATCAATTTTGTTATCTCATTGATTATGACATGTAGATTGTTGTACACTCAACTCCCTTTAGCTACACTGATGATGTTCCAGACTTTCTTGGTCTCTAGGAACCAACAATAGCTGTTACACTATGTACGGAATCAAATAAAAAATATTACAAATTTGCTTTTGTAAAGTTAATTTAGGAGATGTCTAACTCTAGAAACCAACTATAGCTGTTAGCATGTGCATAATCTCATTAAGGAATTGCACTCATCGAAGACAACGAGCCAGTTCCGAAAAGTTAGACATCTCCAAAGCCTTCAACTCGGTGGGTTGGGCCTACCTTATTAAGATTATGACACACTAAATCAATTATAGGTCATGCCCTTGTAGTTGCCAAGATCTGTTAGTGGTGAAATCACAAAGGAAAAACAGAGAGGAGTAGACAGAGTTTGCGCTGCGAACTACTGATGCAGCTTTTCCCGTTTTCTGTTACTCCCTTCAATCCATATTACTTGTCACTAAAATAAATATATCTAGACATGTTTTAGTGCTAGATACATCAATTTCAATGACAAGTAATATGGATCGAAGGAAGTATTAAGCTAGCACCTGACAACGTGCTGCCGAAATACACCGAGAATCAGTCGTATACTCGCGAGCCTAGCGGCCGTGCCATCCCACGACGCCCGTTGTGCATGAACTCTAACTACCAGCCGAGATTGCGTGATCCATGCCATCCCATGGCGCTAAACCCGGCTAGCCTACAACTAAATGGCTAACTGAAAAAACGACTAAGGCAGGACCAGTACGTGGACAGGTACACGCTCCCTGGCAGCATTATTCAGAGAAAGAGCTAAAACAACCTGTCACATGAGCAGGTGATTAGCCAACAAATCACCCCCTAATCTGTTGCACATGACTGACCCCGAGCTTGTGACGCAGTTCAGTGAACTATGCCCTCCCAAGCGGCTTTGTGAGAATGTCGGCAACTTGATTGCCGGTCCTGACATGCTGGATGTCCACTTTGCCATGCTCAACACATTTCCGAATGTAATGATATCGGAGATCAATGTGTTTGCTTCTCTCGTGATGCACTGGGTTCTTGCTGAGCTCGATTGCAGATTTGTTATCAACTCTCAGCCGTACCTTCTGTGCTTCACCCCCGATCATCTCTGACAGTAGTCTGCTCACCCACACTAGCAGCTGTTGGAGCTGCAATATACTCAGCCTCGCACGAAGACATTGCTACAATCTTCCGCTTCTGCGAAGACCAAGTTACCACACTTTAACCAAGAAAGAATACAAGCTCTGTGGTGCTTTTTTGATCAGTGGGGTCTCCAGCGTGATCACTGTCACAGAATCTAGTGAAGACTGCATCTCTGCCTCCTTCTTTGTATGTACAGCCAAAACCCAGAGTTCCCTGTACATACCTCAACACCTGTTTGAGTGCAGCCCAATGTTCCTTTCCAGGTGCCTCCATGAACCTGCTCAGCACCCCCACAACATAGGCAAGATTAGGTCGAGTATTCACCAGGTACCTCAAACTCCCGATCATGGTGCGATACTTGGTGGCTTCAACCGCTTCACCACTGTTTTTCACCAATTTCAGACGATTTTCCATAGGTGTACAGCAGGGATTGCACTGGTTCATCCTGACATCTTTCAGGATCTTGGCTTCATAGCTTGATTGGCTGATCCTGATCTCTCCTTCTTCCTGTTGCACTTCTATACCCAGATAGTAACTGAGCAAACCAAGATCACTCATTTGGAAGAGCTCCTGCATCTGGCCTTTGAACTGATCAATGGTGCTTCCTGTGGTCCCTGTGATGATCAGGTCATCTACACATACACCCACCAGCAGGTAATCGTCGTCACCACCTCGACGATACAGAGCATGATCTAGCTGACATCGCTCGAACCCAAGGGAAACCAGTGAGGCATCCAACTTGGCATTCCAAGCACATGGCGCCTGACGGAGTCCATATAGCGCCTTCCGAAGTTTTAGCACCTTGTCTGCATTGTCATCATGGATGAAGCCGACTGGTTGATGTACATATACTTCCTCTTACAGGTCGCCATTCAGAAAAGCCGAGCGCACATCCATGTGATGTACCTTCCACTTGCGATGTGCTGCAACTGCCAACATCATACGCACTGTTTCCAGGCGAGCGACAGGGGCAAACACTTCATCGAAGTCGACTCCATGTCTTTGTGCATAGCCCTTTGCGACCAGTCTTGCCTTGTGCTTAACTACCTTGCCAGCCGGATCTCTTTTGAATTTGAACACCCACTTCAAACCAATTGCTCTGCGTCCAGTTGGAAGAGACGTGAGTTCCCAGGTGTCATTCTCTCCGTCTCCATGGCCTTGCGCCACGCTGGTTCTTCGAGTGCTTCCTCGACAGACGCGGGCTCCTCTGCTGCTGTGAGACAGAGCCCGCTGTACTCCAGCGCACGAACTGGCGCGTGCTCTAGCAAATGCTCCATGGTTTTGTACCTGAGTGGCACTCCCTATGAATCTTGGCTCTCCCCAGCGGGTGGTGATGCCCATCCATCGTCGGGCTCAGCTGGCATCGGTGGAGTGGTGGAGGACGAGCCCGGTGTCCCTGGTGTTGGTGTGACAAAACCTAACGGCGACGGGCTTGCAGGACCTGCCGGGTGTGCAGGTGACAGTGTCGGAGCTGGTGCAGGGTTCGTCGCGGGCGTCTCTGGCATGCCAATGTCAGAGTACACCACGGTGAATTCACTTAGGTGATCTTGCACACCCCCATGCTCTCCTGAGCCCCAGTCCCAGCGGCGATCCTCCTCGAAGCGCACGTCGTGGGTGATGTAGAGGCGCTTGCCGATCGGGTCGTACACCCGATACCCTTTCATCCCTCGCTCATAGCCTAGGAACACGCCGGCGCAAGATCTGTCCGAGAGCTTGGTGATTCCCGGCCCAACAACCTTGACGTGTGCCACACAACCGAAAGTGCAGAGATAATCCACCTTTGGCTTCTTCTTCGTCCATGCATCATAAGGTGTGGTTCCTTGCAAGCTTCTCGTCGGCGAGCGATTCAGAATGTGCACTGCAGTGCGCACAGCCTCGCCCCAGTATGAGCTTGGCACTCCCATGCCCTTCAGTAGGCTACGTGCCATTTAATTTCGACGACGGATTGGTTTTGCCGCTCGACCACCCCATTTTGTTGGGGTGAGTATGGCGTCGTAGTGCACCTCTGGATGCCCATTTCCTCGCAGTAGGAGGCAAACTCATTTGAGTTGAATTCGCCACCTCTGTTAGTGCGGAACGCCCTAAGCTTGGCGCCACTCTGCAGCTCGACATGTGCCTTGATCTTGCGGAAGAACCGGTATGCCTCGTCTTTTGTCCTGGGAACCTCAAGCCACATATACCTACTGTTGTCATCAACAATCAACAGGAAATACTTGTTACCGCTCGATGTCGCCGGTGTGATGGGGCCGCATAGATCTCCATGGACAAGGTTGAGGATGTTCTCTGTGCGGTACGTGGACGCATGCGGAAATGGTGTTCGATGCATCTTGCCGATCGTGCACCCTTGGCAGAACTGGTCCATCTGCCTGATGATTGGCATCCCGCGCACCATGCTCTTCGCCCCCAGGTCATGGAGGGCACGAAAGTGGAGATGACCGAACCTTGTGTGCCATCTCCAGGTCTCGTCAGTGTTGCTTTCAAGAAGGCACATAGGTGCAGTCAAGTTCAGTGACACGGCGTACAACCTGTTGCTCGTCCGCCGCACCCGTGCCAGCAGGAGTCGCTGCCTGTCATAGAGGCACAACTCGCTATTCTCGATTATGGATTTGCACCCATTTTCATCGAGTTGCCCAAGGCTGACGATGCTTGTACGCAGCTGCGGGATGTAGTAGACATCTGACAGTGCTCGGTGCTCACCAGTCTTGCACGAGAACACCACAACACCTCTCCCGTAGATCTGAACAACGGACCCATCACCAAACTTCACTGTGCCTCGCACCATCTCGTCGATCTAGGTGAGCATGTCGCGGCGCCCGGTCATATGATTGCTGGAGCCGGTGTCCAGGTACCAGTGGTCATCATCTGTTTTCGCTGGCACCACCTTCAGCTCGTGGAGGAACACCTGCTTTTGCGGGATCAAGGTGCACTCCGGCACGCCATTGACTATGGCCACGGAGTCGCACGCCACGAGCAGCAGCCCAGGCTGTTCCATATCGGTTTGGGCCAGATTTGCCTACGGTGTCGGCTTCTCCTGTTGTGCGCGATCACTCACCTTCTTCCTGCACTCCTTGGCCCAGTGGCCAGGGATGCCACAGTAGCGACAGTCACCCTTGCGCCTTGGTGCTGGTGCGTCGCCACCGCCGCGGATGCTACTGCCACCATGGTCTCCACTCCTAGCGCCACACTCCGACCCGCCCTTGAAGTTCTTAGTCTTGCTCTTTTCACGAGCCTTGTCGCCGCCGAACGACCCACCTCCCTGCTCACGGGACTGACGGGCGCGCCATTTCTCCTCCGTGAGGAGTAATCGGCCGCCCGCATCCGCCTCTGGCTCGCCGCGCCCCTCTGATGAAGAGAGACGGCCGCTCAGCTCCTCGAGCGTCATGTCCTTCAGGTCGAGGAGAGTCTCGATCGAGCACGCCATCTGCGCGTACTTGGACGGGATCACGCGCCTGCACGGCCGCGAGCTCACTGTAGGTGTCGTCCCCAAGCGACTGCAGCTCGTTGATGATGCTCGAGATGCGCAGGGAGAAATCCTTGATCGACTCTCCTGCCTTGAAGGCGAGGTTCTCGAAGTCCTTCCGCGGCTTCTGGTGACGCGCCTCGTGGACACGATCCACGCCGACGCGCATGATCTTGATGGCGTCCCAGGCAACCTTGGCGTTGTCCTTCGCGGCGAGGACGTGCACCATCTCCGGGGGTACGGAGCGCAGTATGGCGCCTAGCGCCAACCGCTCCTGCCGCTCGGTGGCGTCGTCGTTATCGACAGTGTCCCAGAGCCCTGCACCCTGCAGCTGCATGCTCATGATAATCGCCCACTCACAGTAGTTCGTCTTCTTGAGGGTGGGATAGCTGACGCCACTGCCGCCACCGCTCTCCCGCACCACCTCGCGGGACCACGGTCTCACCGCCACCACGTCTCCCTCTGCTTCGCTCGCGGCTCTCGGAGCGCTTGCTGTCCGGGGTCACCGACCTGCTGGAGGTTCGACCCGACGCAACTCCTGATGCCCCCGCCGCCGCCTTGCGAGCGGCCTTCGCCAGTGGTGGAGTTTCTACCATTGATCACCACAACACCTGATCGCTCTGATGCCACTTGTAGTTGCCAGGATCTGTTAGTGGTGTGTTAGATTATATTTACTTGCATATCAAGTTAGGGTTTAGGCCGGGACGCTGCACCTCCTCTCCCCTCTCTCCTATATAAACCATTGTATTCTCTCATTGTAAAATTATCAATTATTATTATTATCACAAATTTACATGGTATCAGATTAAGGTTAGATTCTAGGGCATGGCTCCCACGCCTCCCACCCCGCCGCCGCCGCCCCCTCCGGGGTTCTTTGAGTGGCGCGCCGCCATGGCCGTCGTCGCGACTGCCAAACCATCCACTTCGCCGATACAATCTCCGACGTTACTCCATTGATTCCCATCACTTTAGATCTCCCCAAACACAACTACTACCATTGGAGGCATCTTTTTGAGGTGCACTTGGGCCGCTGCAACCTCCTGGCGCACGTCGACCCCAACATCCCGCCGTCTCCCTCGGATCCCCGCTGGGTCAAGGATGATCTCGCTGTGATACATTGGATCTACCAGCGGGTGAGCACCGAGATTTTCAATCTCGTTTTAGGCTGCCACAGCGCCCGCCTTTGGGCAGCCCTCCGCCTTTTTCAGGACAACGCCGACGCCCGTGTCAACACGCTCAACACGGAGCTTGAACACCGCCAGGCGACTTGCCCGTGGGGGTATCTTGCCAGCCTCCGCACCATCGCCGATGAACTCCGTGAACTCGGTGATCCCGTTGAGGACAAACAGCTCATCAAGATCCTCCACGTCGGCCTCAATCGCCCGACAAGCAGTCCTTCATCCCCATGATACGGTCGCCTTCCTTTGCAAGTCCGCCCATGCTCTCTGGGCGGGCGACCGCCATGACCACTCAAGAGTCTCGCCCTCGCCTATGCTGCTTCCACGGCCTCCTACACCGCCACCGCCTCCGCGCCGCTTGCGCCTTTCCACCGCCAGTTGGCGACTAGCCCCAACTATAGGGGCACCGGCCTATCTATCGGCCCGCACCACGGCCTCCAACAGACCGGCTCCTCCACCTGCCCGGCACCACCACTGCTCCACCTGCACCAGCTTGGCGATCTTCTCAGACCCTTGGTGGCATGGTTCAGCTTGGCCAATGCCTGGACCGCCCTCTCTCTGGCCACCTGCCTACACTGGTTCGTGGCAGCTCGGCGTGCATCCTCATACAAGCTCACCTGGCCTTCTTGCACCACGGGTCCCTGCACAAGCTCATTACGCCGCTCCTTCACCGCCCATGTATGCTGCACCATCGCAGGCTCCCTATGCCTCGCCGATGCACTCGCCGATGCCCTTTGCTATGGGTCCTTATGGCCCATTGGCACCGGTCACTTCTAATCCTGGAGGCTACTACTCGCCATACACCATGTACTCGACTCCTGCCTTGCCACCACTGCGCCAGTCCTGCCCGTCACAACGCACCGACTCCCTCTACTCCGAGCTGGGACCAAGCCGCGTTTCTATAGGCCATGATTAATTTTGCTGCTCAAGGTTACTCAGGTACTGATTGGATTTTCGATTCTGGTGCTTCTAGTCACATGTCTTCATCGAATACTATGCTGTCAACTTGCATACCATCTCATTTTTCATCCATTACATTAGGCGATGGTTCCTCCATACCAATTTCATGTGTCGGTCATACAAACCTTGCATCTTCCACTTCCAAACCACTCCTACTTAAAGATGTCTTAGTTGCACTAGCCCTCATTAAAAATTTAATCTCTGTTCGTTGTTTCACCAAAGACAACTATGTTTCCGTCGAATTTGACCCTTTTGGCTTGTCTGTGAAGGATTTCATGACCAAGGCGGAGATCGCTCGCTTTGATAGCTCTGGCGACCTCTACTCTGTTCATGGCACTCATGCGGCCTCGTCTCCATCATCCATGCTCGCCTCCGTAGATCTATGGCATAAACTCTTAGGCCATCCGAATAAAGCCACTTTGTCCTCTCTACTTAGTGATTTTTCGATCCCTTGTAATAAAGAGGTTCATAATTCCTCCGTTTGTGAGTTTTGTCAACAAGGAAAACATGTTCGTTTACCATTTGCGCATTCTACTTTTCATAGTACTTATCCATTTGAACTTTTGCACTGTGATCTATGGACCTCTCCAACTGTGAGTCTCCGGTTTCAAATACTACTTAGTTATTTTAGATGATTTTACACACTTCGTTTGGACTTTTCCACTTTGCAACAAATCTGATGTCCACTCACTTTTTATCAACTTTAAAACCTATGTCAACACACACTTCTTTTTACCCATAAAATTTATCCAATGTGACAATGGAAAAGAATTTAACAACTTTGCAAACCGTAATTTCTTTGTCCAACATGGCATTCTCCTTCGTTTCTCTTGCCCTTACATTTCCCCACAAAATGGCAAGGCTGAGCAATCACTCCGCACCATCAATGACATAGTTCGCACACTCCTCATTCAATCATCTATGCCCTCCACGTTTTGGGCTGAAGCTCTTAGAACCGCAACCTATCTCCTCAATATTCGCCCATCTAGCACTAACCCAAACACCACATCTTTCTACTCCATTTTTCTCTCTCACCCAAACTACACTGAGCTTCGTGTTTTTGGTTGCCTTTGCTTTCCCAATGTCTATGCAACTTCCCCAAACAAACTCTCTCCACGTTCCCTCCCTTGTGTCTTCCTAGGTTATTCAGATGAACACAAAGGCTATCGGTGTTTTGATCTTGTGACCGGTCACATTCACATCTCTAGGCATGTCACTTTTGATGAAAACACCTTTCCTTTCGCCACTAGAACCCCTACATCTCCTCCCACCACATCCACCCCTCGCCCAGCCAATTCCATAAAACCTCACTTTTTCGTTCCTAACCTGCCCTACAACCCTCCACGGCTGCCTCCTATCCTGCCTCGACCAATACCGCTCCCGATTCTCCTGCCACGGTAGTCACTAACCCTGCCCCGGCCGACTCGGCTGCCCCGACAGCCCCATCAGCACCCGTGTATCGACCACCCATAACCCAGGTTTACGCTCGCCGCCCCAAAACTCCTGCCCCCGACAATCAAACTACCCAATCCTCTGCCCCTCATGCTGCTGCGTCCTCCTCCTCCGCTGCGCCGGATGCAGCAGCTCCTCCTTCACATGCCGTTCCCATTATCGCATCTAACAAAGACCATTCCATGCGCACACGTGCCAAGTCTGGTTTTCGACTTCCTAAAACATGCCTCAATCTTCATGCTTCTCCAACTCTCTCACCTCTTCCCAAAACATACAAATCTGCTCTTCTTGATCCGAACTGGTCCGCTGCCATGTGCGATGAATTTCAAGCACTCCAATCCAATAACACATGGCAACTTGTTCCCCGACCTCCTAATGCAAATGTTGTTTCTGGAAAGTGGGTGTTCCGTCAAAAATTTCATTCTGATGGCACTCTCTCTCTCTCTCTCGGTATAAAGCGCGTTGGGTTTGTCGTGGGTTCTCTCAACAACACGGTGTCGATTACGACGAAACTTTCTCTCCAGTAATTAAACCTAGAACCATCCGAACCATTCTTAGTCTTGTTGTTTCCTCTTCCTGGCCCATCCATCAACTCGATGTAAAAATGCTTTCCTCCATGGTTCCTTAAACGAAGTCGTCTATTCTCAACAACCTTCCGGTTTCGAAGATTCTTCTTTTCCTGATCACGTTTGCCTTCTCCAAAAATCTCTTTATGGCCTCAAACAAGCACCCCGAGCCTGGTTTCAACGTTTTTCTACCTTTATTCAAACTATAGGATTCATTCCCTCTCGTTCTGACTACTCTCTTTTTGTTTACCACTCTAACACCCAGGTTGCATATCTCCTACTTTATGTTGATGATATAGTTCTCACTGTCTCCTCCACAACTTTTCTCACTCATATTATTTCTCTTCTACAAACTGAATTCTCTATGACTGATCTAGGTTCCCTTCATCACTTCTTAGGTATAGCTGTCACTCGTGATTCTTCTGGTCTTTTTCTCTCTCAACGTCAGTACTCTATTGATCTCCTAACTAGGGCTGAAATGTTAGATTGTCAACCATCCCGTACACCTGTAGATACTTCTTCTAAATTTTCCTCGGATGGTGATATTTTTCCTGATCCGACTCTATACCGTAGCTTAACTGGAGCTCTTCAGTATCTCACCATTACATGTCCATAAATATCATGTGCTGTCCAGCAAGCTTGTTTTTACATGCATGATCCAAGAGTCCCGCATTTTAACCATGTCAAACGCATACTTAGATATCTCAAAGGAACATTAGATCATAGTTTGCATATCAACCACTCATCACCCACATCATTGACAACATATTCCGATGCAGACTGGGCTGGTTGTCCAGACACTCGTCGATCCACTTCAGGATACTGTGTTTTTCTTGGCAATAATTTAATTTCTTGGTCTTGAGCGTCACCACGGTTTCGCTTCGTCCGCAGAGGCTGAGTACCGTGTTGTTGCTCACGATTCTTGAAACAGTTTGGTTGCGTGCCATTTGTTGAGTTACATCGACCTCTTGGTCAGGCCACAGTGGTATATTGTGATAACATTTCAGCTGTTTACATGTCTGGAAACCTAGTTCAGCATCGGCGGACAAAGCATATCGAGATTGACATCCATTTTGTTCGAGAGAAGGTCGCTTTGGGAGAAGTGCGTGTTCTTCATGTGCCTTCTACGGCCCAGTTTGCAGATATTTTTACCAAAGGACTTGCTACTACACCATTTACAGAGATTCGTTTCAGTCTCAATGTTGTCGAGCCCACGGTTGAGACTGCGGGGGGATGTTAGATTATATTTACTTGCATATCAAGTTAGGGTTTAGGCCGGGGCGCTGCACCTCCTCTCCCCCCTCTCCTATATAAACCATTGTATTCTCTTATTGTAAAATTATCAATTATTATTATTATCACAAATTTACATGGTAAAATCACAAAAGAAAAACAGAGAGGAATAGACAGAGTTTGCGCTGCGAACTTCTGATGCAGCTTTTCCCGTTTTTTGTTATTAAGCTAGTACCTGACAACGTGCTGCCGAAATACACTGAGAATTAGTCGTACACTCGCGAGCCTAGCGGCCGTGCCATCCCACGACGCCCGTTGTGCACGAACTATAACTACCAGCCGAGATTGCGTGATCCATGCCATCCCATTGCGCTAAACCCGGCTAGCCTACAACTAAATGACTAACTGAAAAAACGACTAAGGCAGGACCAGTACGTGGACACGTACACGCTCCTTGGCTGCATTATTCAGAGAAGAAAGAGCTAAAACAACCTGTCACATGAGTAGGAGATTAGCCAACAGCCCTCGCATTGCCAGAGCCCCTATTCTAGCTGACCAAAATAAAGGCTACACCAATCGTTATTTGAGTGACTACTATTTTTTTTGCTATATATAGCATTCCATTTTCGCTGTGGTAGAGGGACAACAATTCTTTTGTCAATTTTTTCGCCTCTCGGTACCATGCTAGCTAGCACATCGGATAAGTAGAAATCCTGGATTTAATAGAAACATGAGGGAATTGGAGGCATTGGAAAAGAAGCAATCGTTGCTAGGTGGATCCACTGTGGTTCAGTGTTCAGTCCTTGAACGCTTCATGGTTGACAACGAGGTATAACACCACCCAACTTGGAGTGGCATCCTTCGGCTGTTTAATCAATAGAGGAGAGACGGAGACGACGCATGAAAGGAGCACCAAAGAAAAACGATGAGAGGAGAGATAGAGTGGACAAACTGATTTTCTCCTAACTAAGGTCCACGTTGTTAGAGCTTCCTGCTCATCACGATGAATGCTCTGTAGTAGTAGTAGTAGTCTGTAACTGTAATACAGGAACATCAGGTTACGCGAGCATAAAACCGAATCAACGTAAAACCAGGGAGCTATGTAATCAGAGTACACAGCTGCAATAGAATAGGGGGACAGTACTGCTAGCAACTTGGCCCAACCCCAAACCTGACATCGGTAAATTAGCCTTGCAATGCGACAGAGAGCCACAACATTCTGTAAATTAGCCTTGCAGAGTTCTCTGAATATTAACATGTGGGAACCATGAGGCTCGTCAGCTCCTAAATTAACATTGCTGCAAATTAGCCGAGGAAGGGCAACATCTATCATAGTCTTTTTTTTGCGAATCAACATCTATCATAGTCTTGGCTACTTAGTTGGTGAGCGTAAGTGGTAGTTGCATCCATCTAGATCCTTGTTTTCTGGATTCTGTAAAGGAAGTTAGCTCAGCACACTACACTTGCACAGTTATAAGCTGATCGAGATTTAATCATGACCAGTTCCTGTCGGAGAAAAAGCGTGACTAATCTGGTCGTTCGTACGCAGCTACACGACGCGAGGCGACCGTGACCATAGTCCATATTCAAGTCGCTGGTCTTGTAATTGCGGTGCACCAATGATCGATGTCGATCCCCACCAAACCGCTGGCTTGATCCGATGTTCCTGCTTCTTGTTAATAGTACTAGGATTGCCTACCAATCAAGACACTGATACAAAGCGGGGGCTGAAACTCTGAGAAGCCTGGTCTAGTGAGAGATGACACTATCTGGACCACGCATGTAGATCACCTCGTATTGTCGTTTACGCTGAGTGTGCCGCGTAATGGTACCGTACTTGGGGTGTAGGGGCATTGCATGGTGTCTCCTACGGCTGCGCCACAGTATGCAGATGTTGCCACCCGAGAGAAATTGTGATCAGGCAGAGCGTCGACAGATAGGCACGCCGTACGACAGAGGTTGGAAGTAGGGTCAGCTGCCCTGTGAGTTTGAAACGTTAAGTGATTTGTCCTCGTGTGGGCAATGAGAATATGAGATGATCTTTGATGTCAGCTCGTCTCACATGCGGTGCATCACATTTTGCGTATAATCTTACGGAATATAGGTTTCATTACCATTACCTCTCATTGCAGACATGGTTTACTATCTTCTGTAGTGGTTGGAGGCCAGCTAGTTCGACAGAGGTTCATTAATAGTTGGTTTATGTGCGTGCGGTTGGGGTGTTTGGTAGTGTTCATCTCGTCGTCTCGTGAGAGTAGGTTGATCTTGTTGTTTCCTTTTTGAGTTGTCTTGGCCTTATAGTTTTTTTAGTTGGATTGGCTCTCTTGTTTTGGATCTCGAGTGAGTTAAAAGCTAGCTGTATCGGTTTTCTTCTAGTTTCTGTTAATTGATGCATCCACTATGTTCCTTTAATTAGACAAAAGTTCTTGTCTCGTTTTCGTAGTATGTACTTGGAATTCACACGTGAGGTGCATGTTCAAATGGGATACACATACCGCGTTATCTAAAGACCGTTGTGATTACATCATTTTTTTGTAATATGTGTAAAAGAAACACTCATGTAGCTTTGTCTGGTAATATCAAAATATATGGAGATGTGAATTTGGTCACATCTAGCTAACACCAAGCTACTTATTTACCTGTTCAAGTTCTTTCCTTATCAACTCAACTGATCAAAGCATACATCTTAGGTTTGTCCATGCCATACATGTGTGCATCTGGTCATCCAACATGAACTTGTAAATGCAACGCCGTAGGATACCTCCATAATTTGCATCATAAAGGTTCATCAACTCCTCTTCATTTCTACCTACAATCTTTCCATTCTTAAATAACTTCATCTTCTCTAGGCTATTCCTAAATTTCTCTACCCCTTCTATATACGTGCATCTCTCGTTTCTCTCCCGCAAAACAACAAAAGTTATATCACCTTCACCAGATGTTTGTAGCCTAATGTTGCCTTAGAGAGCCAAACGATTCATTTTGCTTGTGTCCTTGGAATGGGCGGTATCAAGAAGCATGTTAAACACACAAGGACTACTTCCTGCTCTAGACAGAACACGACAAGCTAAAGCACGCAACATCGAGGTGAAGTCATGGGGCGTCGACCCAGAACTTCTGGTGCCCTCCCGTTCTACATAATCACGTCTCCCACTAGCGTTGCTGCTAACCTGTGTGTGTCCCGTGTACTATGTAGTATGTATTCCAGGAGATTTTCCGTTTCCTAGCTCGTTCGTACTTTGCATTCCCATCGGTGTGTAGGCAATGCTTTGGAGTCCTCTATCTTATACTTTTCAAAATTGTTGTAACTGCTTTGAGTATCCCTTTTCTCGATGATTAAGCAATACAAGTTTTTCCTTCTTTTCTTGTTGCTCACGTATTTTTCCATTATATACACCTGTTTCTCGGTCACTTCTTCCAATGTCCATATTGTGGAACCCTCCCACCCCCCCCACCCCACACACACACTTCATGGTAATCCAGGAGACCGAGTTTCCAAAATGCGAGTACATAGACATGTTTAGTATGAGCGTGCGGGACCGAGTCCTACTGCATGTTGTTCCGGCGAGCGTAGCCACCGTGTCACCATGGATGTCGGGGAGAAGTTCCAGACCGAGGCCCCACATTTCTCTCTCTTATAGGAAATCAGAGAATAAAATTGGAAATGAGGGGATAGGGTTTCAGATGAAATTTTTTGTTCCCGTTGATGTGAATCGTGACCTTCCAATTTGGTCCGAGGGTAGAGATTTTTGCGGGATGTAATGGACCTCACACGCCTTAATGGACTAATTTTTAACGTGGCCTATGGCCAAGATTATCTTAGCCTAGCAGAAATACTTTTGTATTTGCATAAGCAAATGTTCTCAAAAAAGATTTAAAATGCTTATGCTTCACTTGATTAACAATTTGCACTCAAAAAAGATTTAAAATGCCTGAAAATTTTGTTTTATGAACGTGTTTACTTTCCAAATGAAATGGAACCAACAGGATTTTTTACTGTTATTAGCATTTTTTATAATTAATGTTGAGTATCATCTTAAATATCAATTGATATTGAGAACAAATGTTTTAAAATTGATACTTAATCTCAGAATGATGTGGTTCATATTTATAATGAAATTTTCTTGCCCTTCTATTTTGGTGCATTTTATGCAATTTAAATACGTTCCTATAATGGTATATGCACTGTTTTAGTCATGGAATGGTTGGAAATTAAGTGGAGAATAATGTAGTATATGTTTATGAGCACAAATGAGAAGGTTTTATCAATCATTTTAATGGTATAGGAATTATTATTATTCACTTTATCTTGATGGCATGATGAATATGTCATTGCTTAATGACATGATCATCACGAATGGGCTTGAGGCACCTTAAGGAAAATTTTAATGGTCGTGTGGTTCATTTTTCCTCACCACACCATGTGGCATAACATTGTTGAATCATTATGCTAAAATATTGTGTCAGTGCGGTTTATGTCTTGTGACATGATCCAACTAAAGATAATGAATGCTCATAATGATGTTGATGTATTTATAGTTAAGTCCCTGGACAAGGGTTAATTTTTTGTCTAGAGAATTTTAATGTGATATTTGATATTATGGTCATGTATTTTCATTTATTTGAATATTATTATTGTTTACCAATTATTTGGTGAACCATGCATGTAGATCATCTCATATTGTCGTTTATGCGAGTGTATAGCGTAAGTGTGTCGCGTAATGGTATAGTACTTGGGATGTAGGGGCATTTCCTGGTCTATTGAGCTACGCTAGTATGCTGTTGTTGCGGCCGGAGAAATATTGTGATCAGGCAGGCGCGACAGATAGGCACGCCGCGCGTGGCATACAGATTGGATGTAGGGCCAACTGCCATGTGAGTTTGAAACGCTAAGGGCTTTGTCCTCGTGTGGGCAATGATATGCTCCTTGATGTCGCTCGTCCCACATGTGGTGCATCACATTTTGCGTATGATCTTATGGAATATAGGTTTCATCATCATTAGGGAGCCTCGTTGGTGTTTTCCTCTCATTGCGGACATGGTTTACTATCTTCTGCAGTGGTTGGAGGCTCGCTAGTTCGACAGAGGTTCATTAATAGTTGGTTTATGTGTGTGTGGTTAGCGTGTTTGGGTAGTGTTCAACTCGTCGTCTCGTGAGAGTAGCTTGACCTTCTTGTTTCATTTTTTTAGTTGTCTTGGCCTTATAGTTTTTTTAGTTGGATTGTCTCTCTTGTTTTGGTTCTCGAGTGAGTTGATATCATACTCTCTGCTAGACTTGTCTTCTTCTTGATCGAGAGCGACGCGCCCCCTTCTCCTCCCGCGTCGCCCACGCGCGGGGACCGGGAGGAATCAAGGAAATATCGCCCTCCCCTCCTCCTCCTCCTCGCTGCAGGCGCGGGGGCCGGTCGCCGCCCGCCCGGCGGCGAGGCCTTCTCGTCCTCTCGCGCTGTGGGGTGCCGCGGGTCCGTCCCCTGAGCCGAAGCTTGCCTCTTCCGGCAGGAGGCTTGGCGGCGGCACTTGGCTACGTCTTTGCGGCGGCGTGACGGGCGACGGCGTGGTGGAGCGCGCCTAGGCTCTAGGCAGCGAGGGTCGCGGGCGGCAGCGGCGGTGGCCTCGACCTAGCTTGGTGGCAGGACGACGGTGGTGCCTCGACGACGACGGTGGATGTGGTGGCAGCGAGGGTGTGCGGCAGGGAGGTCGAAGGTGGAAGCCATGGCAGGGCTTCTTGGCCCAGATCTGGGCCCGATCTGGGCTCAGCGGGCCTAGAACGGTGTGTCCGCCCGTTTACCAACCTGCAGGGTGGCGACCGTGACCTCGACGCTGCAGCGTGGCGGCGGAGCTAGTCGGGCCTGATCTGGCCGGATCTGGGGCCTGACCGGCACTGCTGCTACGTCCGATCGGCGACCGTCAAGGCGGTGGAGGATGGATATCCTCCTTTTGGTTGTCGTTGTCGGCCATGTGGACCTGGTTCTGTCGCTAGCTCTAATCGTTTGATTCGATGGCCTCGTGATGCCTTGTTGCCTTGGGTGTGAGGTGATGGACGCCGGAGCGGCGGCTCTGGAAGGTGGACTGCACGGGCAACTCTCCTGCGAGCGACGTGGCGGTGGTGTTGGCCTTGTTCTTTGGTCATGTGGATGGCGAGGAGCAGGCGGCGGGAGTTCCTGGAGTTGACGGTGGTTCCGACTCCTCCCAGATCGTGTGGTGAAGGCTAGACTCGGGTTCTATGATCGGTTCTAAGTTGGGGCGTGTGTGGAGGTTTTTCCGAGTGAAAGCTCAGTGTTTCGACGCCAACAATGGCGATGTTTGCGGACGTCGTGACCCTCTTGGGGGCACCGTTGTGGTTACCTTCGCCGTGCTAGGGCTCTAGGTGAAAACCTTTGACCTTGCGGTCTCGACGATGGCAGCGTGTGCGTCATTACCCTCTTGGGGGCGTAGTCGTGGAGCTTCGATCCCCTCGGTCTCATCTTAGTAGCTCTAGTGGCAGGTCTTGTCCTTCTTGTGCCTTTTTGTTTATTTTGATCTGCTTTGTAAGAGGTTCTCCTCATCACCTTGTATCGGTTCGGCCGTGTGTGGCTTTATTTATAAAGCAGGGCGAAAGCCTATTTAGAGAGTGATTTGATAGCTAGTTGTACCGGTTTTCATCTAGTTTCTGTTAATTGACGCATCCACTATCTTTCTTTAATTATTTAAATAGACAAAAGTTCTTGTCTAGTTTTCATGAGTGCATGTTCAAATGAGGCACACATACCGCGTTATCTAGAGACGGTTGTGGCTTTGTGTGGTAATATCAAAATGTATGGAGATGTGAATTTGGTCACATCTAGCTAACACCAAGCTACTTATTTACTTGTTCAAGTTCTTTCCGTATCAACTCAACTGATCAAAGTATACATCTTAGGTTTGTCCATGTCATGCATGTGTGCATCTGGTCATCCAACATGACCTTGTAAATGCAACAACGTACAATACCTCCATAATTTGCATCATAAAGGTTCATCAACTCCTATTCATTTCTACCTACAATCTTTCCATTCTTAAATAACTTCATCTTCTATAGGCTATTCCTAAATTTCTCTATCCCTTCTATATATGTGCATCTCTCGTTTCTCCCCCGCAAAACAACAAAAGTTATATCACCTTCACCAGATGTCTATAGCCTAATGTTGTCTTAGAGAGGCAAACGAGTCATTCTGCTTGTGTTCTTGGAATGGGCGGTATCAAGAAGCATGTTAAACGCACCAGGACTATGTCCTGCTCTAGACATGACACAATAAGCTAAAGCATCCAGCACCGAGGTGAAGTCATGGGGCGTCGACCCTGGACTTCTGGTGACCTCCCGTTCTACATAATCACGTCTCCCACTGGCGTTGCTGCTAACGTGTGTGTGTGCTCCGTGGACTATGTAGTATGTACTCTAGGAGCTTTTCCGTTTCCTAGCTCGTTCGTGCTTTGCATTCACATCGGTGTGTAGGCTATGATTTTGGAGTCCTCTATCTTATACTTTTCAAAACTGTTGTAACTGCTTTGAGTGTCCCCTTTCTCGCTGATTAAGCAATACAAATTTTTCCCTTCTTTTTCTTGTTGCTCACATGTTTTTCCATGAATTACACCTGTTTCTTGGTCAGTTCGTCCAATGTCCACATTGCGGAACCCTCGCTCCCCCCCCCGCCAACACACACACACACACACTTCATGGTAATCCAGGAGACTGAGTTTTCCAAAATGTGAGTGCATAGACATATATAGTATGAGCGTGCAGGACCGAGTCCAAATGCACGTTGTTCCAGCGAGCGCAGCCACCGTGTCACCATGGATGTGGGGGAGAAGTGCCAGACAGAGGCACCAAATTTCTCTCTCTTGTAGGAAAATCAGAGAATAAAATGGGGAATGAGGGGCTAGGGTTTCAGATGATATTTTTTTTCCTGTCGATGTGGACCGTGACCGTCCAATTTGGTCTGAGGGTCGAGTTTGTTGCGAGATGTAATGGACCTCACACGCCTTAATGGGCTGATTTTTAACGTGGCCTATGGCCAAGATTATCTTAGCCCAGCAGAAATACTTTTGTATTTGCATAAGCAAATGTTCTTAAAAAAGATATAAAATTCTTATGATTCACTTGATTAATAATGTTTATGCTTTGCACTCAAAAAAGATTTAAAATGCCTGAAATTTGTGTTTAATCAAAGTGTTTACTTTCCAAATGAAACGAAACCAACAAGATTTTTTTACTGTTATTAGCATATTTTTTATAATTAATGTTGAGTATCATCTTAAATATCAATTGATATTGAGAACTAATGTTGTAAAATTGATACTTAATCTCAGAATAATGTTGTTCATATTTATAATCAAATTTTCTATCCCTTCTATTTTGGTGCATTTTATGAATTTTAAATACTTTCCTGTAATGGTATATGCACTGTTTTAGTCATGGAATGGTTGGAAATTAAGTGGGGAATAATGCATTATATGTTTATGAGCACAAATGAGAAGGTTTTATCAGTCATTTTAATGGTATAGAAATTATTATTGTTCACTTTATCTTGATGGCATGATGACTATGGGATTTCTTAATGACATGATCATCACGAATGGGCTTGAGACACCTTAAGGAAAATTTTACTGGTCATGTGGTTCAGTTTTATCATTATGCTAAAATATTGTTGAATCATTATGCTAAAATATTGTGTCAGCGCATTTTATGTCTTGTGACATGAGCCAACTAAAAATAATGAATGATCATAATGATGTTGATGTATTTATAGTTAGGTCCCTGGACAAGGGTTTATTTTTTGTCTAGAGAATTTTAATGTGATATTTGATAGTATGGTCATGTATTGTCATTTATTTGAATATTATTATTGTTTACCAATTATTTGGTGAACCATGCATTTAGATCGTCTCATATTGTCGTTTATGCCAGCGTAATGGCGTCGTACATGCGTGCAGGTGCATTGGGGGGGGGGGGGCTCGCCTACGGCTGCCATAGTGGCGTCACACACGCGTTGTTTTTCCACAAGAGAAAATTTGTGATCGGACAGGAGTGGCATATGGTCACACCACGCGCGACAGAGAGGCTCGGAGTAGGGGCATTTGCCTTGTGAGTTTGAAATGTTAAGTGTTTTGTTCATGTGTCATACAAGCGACAAGATGAACCTTGAAGTCTGTCATCAGCATGTTGGGCATCATATTTTGTGTAGGATCTTGGGAATACATGTTTCATCACCATTGAGGAGCCTCCTTGGTGTTTTCCTCTTATTGCAGTCACGATTTATTATCTTCCGCAATGGTTGGAGGGTGGCTAGTTTGGTAGAGAGGTTCATTAATAGTTGGTTTATGTGTGTGCGAGTGTGTGGTCGGTGTGTATTTATGGTTCTCAACTCGTCGTCTAGTTAGAGTAGGCTGACTTTGTTGTTTCTTTTTTGAGTGGGCTTGGCCTTATTGTTTTTTTTTTTGAATGGGATTGGCTCTCTTGTACCGGGTGAGTTTAAAGCTAGCTGTATCAATTTAAATCTGGTTCCCTTAATTGACTCATCAACTATCTACCTTTAATTATTTCAATAGAAAATAAATTCTTGCCTGGTTTTCAGAATATGTAGTTAGTGTGTGTTAAAATGGGACACACATACCGCGTTAGCTGCGCGGATGGTTGTGATTATTACAACATTTTTCTAGCATGTGTAGAATAAACACTCATGTACCTTTGTGTGGTAATGTACTAATCAAAATTTACCGAGATGTGAATTTGGTTACTTATTCACATGTTCAAGTACTTCCCTGATCAACTCGACTGATCCAAGTATATATCTTAGGTTTGTCCATATGTCATGCATGTGTGTGTGCATCTGATCATTTACTACACCACCTTGTAAATGCAATACGATACCTTCATAACTTGTGTTATAAAGGTTCAACAACTCCTATTCATTCCTCCTATCGTTTTTCCATTCTTAGATAACTTCCTCTTCTCTAAATTATTCTTAAATTTCTCTGTCCCTTCTATATATGTGCGTCTCATTCACCCCCCGCAAAACAACAAAAGTGTGATCATCTTGACAAGATGGCTGGAGCCAGTGTTGCCTTAGAGTGGCAACCGATTCGATCTGCTTGTGTCCTTGGAATGGGCGGTATCAAGAAGCATGATACTATGTGCTAGATGGATCCTTCTTGCTCTAGAGAGACCACAGAATGCTAAAGCACATATAATTCAGCGTCCCGACATAGGTGGCCGCCAACAGAAGAAACCATTGTGGATTTGATGCTTATACATCCGCGCCCTACTTGGGCAGTGAAGAGTGCGACTGGACTCATGCCTAGCAGAAATACTTTTGTATTTTCATAAGTAAATGTTCTAAAAAAAGATTTAAAAAGCTTATGCTTAACTTGATTAATAATGCTTATGCTTTGCACTCAAAAAATATTTAAAATGCCTGAAATTTGTGTTAGATGAACGTGTTAACTTTCCAAATGAAATGGAACCAACAAGATTTTTTTACTGTTATTAACATATTTTTTGATAATTAATGATGAGTATCATCTTAAATATCAATTGATATTGAGAACTAATGTTGTAAAATTGATACTTAATCTTAGAATAATGTGGTTCATATTTATAACGAAATTTTATAGCCCTTCTATTTTGGTGCATTTTATGCAGTTTTAAAACTTTCCTATAATGGTATATGCACTGTTTTAGTCATGTAATGGTTGGAAATTAAGTGGAGAATAATGCAGTATATGTTTATGAGCACAAATGAGAAGGTTTTATCAGTCATTTTAATGGTATGGAAATTATTATTATTGACTTTATCGTGATGGCATGATGACTACGCGTTGCTTAACACCATGATCATCACGAATGGGCTTGAGGCACATTAAGAAAAATTTAATGGTCATGTGGTTCGGTTTTCCGCACCGCACCACATGTGGCATAACATTGTTGATTCGTTATGCTAAAATATTGCGTTCGTGCGGTTTATGTCTTATGACATGAACCAACTAAAGATAATGAATGCTCATATTGATGTTGATGTATTTATAGTTAATGATGTTGATGAATGCTCATAATATTATTATTGTTTACCAATTATTTGGTGAACCATGCATGTAGATCATCTCATATTGTCGTTTATGCGAGTGTACATCGTAATGGCGCCGTACATGCGTGCAGGTTCAGGGGCGCCCCGCAGCTCTCGTAAATGTGGCCAGACACGCGTTGTTTTTCCACAAGATAAAAACTATGATCGGACAGGAGTGGAAGATGGGCACACCACGCGCGACAGTGAGGCTCGGAGTAGGGGCATTTGCCTTGTGAGTTTGAAATGTTAAGGGCTTTGTCCATGTGTCATACGGGCGACAAGATGATCCTTGATGTCGGTCATTGGCATGCAGGGCATCACATTTTGAGTAGGATCTTGGGGAATACTTGTCTCATCACCATTTGGGGGCCTCCTTGGTGTTTTCCTCTTATTGCAGTCATGATTTATTATCTTCTGCAATGGTTGGAGGGCGGCTAGTTTGGCAGAGAGGTTCATTAATAGTTGGTTTATGTGCAGTGTGTGTGAGTGTGTGATTGGCGTGTTTTTGTGGTGCTCTACTCGTCGTCTGGTGAGAGTGGCTAACCTTGTTGTTTCTTTTCTGAGTGGGCTTGGATTTATTGTTTATTTTTTGAGTGGGATTGGATCTCTTGTATTGGTTCTAGAGTGATTTTAAAGCTAGTCCTACCAGTTTTCATCTGGTTCCATTAATTGACTCATCAACTATCTACCTTTAATTATTTCAATAGAAAAAAAGCTTGCCTGGTTTTCAAAATATGTAGTTAGTGCATGTTAAAATGGGACACACACCGCGCTAACTGCGGACGCGGACGTTTGATTATTACAACATTTTTCTAGCATGTGTAAAAGAAATACTCGTGTACCTTAGTGACGTAATGTACTAATCAAAAATTATCGAGATGTGAATTTGGTTACTTATTCACATGTTCGAGTACTTCCCTTATCAACTCAACTGATCCAAGTAGATATCTTAGGTTTGTCCATATGTCATGCACGTGTGCATCTGGTCATTTACATCACCTTGTAAATGCAATACGATACCTTCATAAATTGCGTCATAAACGTTCAACAATTCCTATTCATTTCCTCCTATCGTTTTTCCATTCTTAAATAACTTCCTCTTCTCTAAATTATTCTTAAATTTCTCTTTCCATGCTATATATGTACATCTCTCGTTCCTCCCCTGCGAAACAACAAAAGTGTGTTCATCTTGACAAGTTGACTGGAGCCTAGTGTTGCCTTAGAATGTCAAAAGAGTCGATCTGCTTGTGTCCTTGGAATGAGCGGTATCGAGAAGCACGCTAAGCGCGCTAGATGGTTCGTTCTTGCTATGGAGAGACCATCAAATGCTAAAGCACGTAGAATAATTAAGCGTCCCAACATAGGTGGCCGCCAACAGAAGAAACCATTGTGGATTTGATGCTTATATATCCGCGCCGTATTTGGGCAGTGAAGAGTGCGACCTGACCTGGCCGAAGTCTGCGGCGTCGACCCAGGGCTTCTGAAGTTCTGCATGATCGCATTTCCCACTAGCGCTGATGCTGAGACGTCAGTGTTCCTCGTAGACTATCTACGACAACACAGCTTTTCTGTTTCTTAGTAAGTTCATGCTTTTCACTCTTGTCCTTTTGTAGGCTATGCTGCTGTGGAGTCCTGTGTCTTACTTCTCAGTTTAATTCTTTCCAAAACTGGTGTAACTGGCTTGTGCCACCATTCCCGTTGATCAAGTACGACCGGTTTTTATTCCTTTTGTTTTTCTTGTTGTTCATCTGTTTTTTCATGACATACGCCAGTTTCTCATTCAGCTCGTCGAACGTCCACGGTTTGGGAGACAACAATAAGTGTATCAAGGTTTACCATAATATTCAGAAGACTAAGTTTTCTGAAACAAAATACACAAGCACGTAAACATGTCTAGTATGTGCATGCAGAGTTTTGTGCGCATATATGCTTGTATGTAATATACACAGAAACACATATATGGGGTTCAAAATCAAGTTTTCTCTTTCTAGAACCACAATTTTGCCTTTTTTCGCACAGCTTAAAATATATGGTACTATATAACAAAACTTTACGGAAAAACAAATCACGTATACACGCATGAGAGCCTCTTCTGTCAAAATTTCTGTAACTTTTAAATATGTATTACTGTATTATTTTTTAAATGAGCTCCATGGAGTTCGGAAGTCAAATTGACTCACACAACCTTCCCCTCCTTCTTTGCGCTGTTTCGAACAGATTGATGCTACCAGTTCTTCTGATGGTATCTCTACTTAGGAGGTAACTTCCTCTCTTTTGCTAACAAAATCTAATTGGACCATGTCCTCTCCACCGACCTGATAAACCTTTGATAACTCTGTCATCTGCATCTCTAGTGTTTACACTTCATGAAGCCCCACGCACATAGCCTCCTTCCTTAACGAGATTCTACAGTCTTCAACAACTCCAATTTTTTGGCTGCCGAAACCGCTCTGTTCAATGATTTGCATCAATTGCCCCTACCTTAACTGAGCTTCCTCTCTTCGTGGCCATCTTTTCACTTGGTTTAAATGACTTGGTGACCCTTCTCCGGTGAGGCTCAATCGTGTTTTCATTAGTAACGCTTGGAAATTTCCTGGGCGATACTAGGAGTCCCCTTGGGGATATGTGGTTTTTATCCCCCGGGTTTCCAGCCAACCACGTGTCCCCTATTTTCTGCTAAAATCCCGTTTTTTCTATAAATAACCCGTTTTTGCTACATAATGTTCTGAGTCATCTAGAAAATAGAAAAACTGACTAGACCTCGCCAGAGATTTCGCCGGAGATCTCGCCGGCGACCATGTAGCAAAAAAATTATGCTAATGTAGCATATCCGACCTCGCTGGAGACTCTCCGGAGGCTTTCGTCGGTAGACCTCCCCGGAAACCATGTAGCAAAAACTTTACGCTAATGTAGCAAAACCATGAAACGTATGTAGCAAATAAAATTTTCTATTGTAGGAAATCCGACCTCGTCGGAGATCTCGCCGGAGATTTTATAGCAAACCATGCACACTACTGTAGAAAAACAAAAAAGCCTTTGTAGCAAAACACTTATAGCAAAAATCGACGCTGCGCAAAAACCAACGCTCGCTTATAGCACCACCACCGACCGCATGTAGCAAAAAAAAAACCTTGGAAGCGACGGTGATGGCCATGGGACTCCGGCAAAAGTGCTAAGAGGCGTCGACTCCGGCGAGGTGGGCGACACGAGGGCGGCAACAATGTGATCTCTATGGACGGCGGCGGCACGAGCAGCATGGTGCAGCAGCACGAGTAGCAGAGCGCGACAGTGGGAGGTGCAGGCGGCGGCGACGGGAGGTGCAGCGGCGGCGACGCGAAGAAATCAGCAGAGCAGGGGCAGCGGCGACGCGGGCGTGGCAGGCACAGCTGGCGGCGCAATCGCGGGCACGAGCGTGTGGCTTGCCGACGTGTGCGAGCTAGCAGAAGAATGAACACGAAAGCAACAACAGTGCGTGTGCAAGGCAACGGCAAGAAAACGAACATGAAAGTAGCAGGAACAGTACGCATGCAAGGAAACAGCGACATGCCCACACACACACGTTATGTTATGGGGTAACCCTGGGGTTGGCCCGATCTTTCACGAATTCCACGAGGAGCGAGGGGAAGAGAGGTGGTCGGGTTTGAAATCGGGGAAGGCGATGGAAAACCACGAACACACGCACACCAAAACACGATACACGCCTACTCCTCACGCCGGTGGCAACCGGTCCAACATAATCCCTAGGATCGGTGTTGGGCGAAGCTCGCTCTCCACGCCAACAACGGGGGATGAGGTGCTTGGTGAGACCTTGACGACTTGGGCGGCAAGAACCCAAGGCCTTGTACAACTTGAACGCACTAGGCAAGATCCAAGAGGGGGGTGGATAATCCGGTGCTCCTTGGTAGGAGCATGAGACCAATAGATATAAGTCCTCAAAGGGTTTCCTTAATATCTATTATTATCCAAGTCTAAACGGTTACAATAGAGGGTGGGGGCTATATATAGTCCAGCCACATAACAGGGGTAGTTTCGGAATGAAAAGATAAATTATAAGTTGGGTTACAAGGCACAGGGCCGAACTGAAGCAATCAGGGTCTGGCAGGACCGGTAGTACCGGTCCGGCAACCGGTAGTACCGGTGGTCACCGGTAGTACCGCTTCCAGAGCGGTAGTACCGCTTGAGGGCCTGGGGCTTCCGTCGGAGGCGTCAGTGGCGAGCGGTAGGAGGGCGCGGTAGTACTGCCACCGGTAGTACGGTTGTAGGACCGTAGTACCTGGCTTCGAGGCGTGGAGTGGGGCGTCCTGTGGCGAGCGGTAGGGGGGCGCGGTAGGACCGCTTGGAGCGGTAGTACCGGTCGTCCCAACCGGTAGTACCGCTTGCGTCTGGCGGCCGGTGGCTTCTTCGTACTGATGATGCATGAGTTTGCGTGTGAAGCAAGCCATCCAAGGGGTGTTGAAGTCACACAAGGAGAGGCGAGTTCACCTTAGTTTGAAGGAGCTTGGCTCGGGCGCGAGTCATGGGTCCATTTGGGTAGCTCGTGGGAGTAGATGTAGCGGTCGGAGGACGGGCTGCATCAGCTCCCCCCCCTTGGGAAAGAGTCGTCCTCGACTCTTCAACCGTCACAACTTCCTCTTCGCCATGGTAGGGTGAGAGGTCCTTGACATTGAATGTCGAGCTCACAAGATACTTCGATGTTGGTATATCGATCACATAGGCGTTGTTGTTTATCCTTTTTAGCACCTTGAATGGTCCGTCGCCTCGTGGCTTTAGCTTGGAGTCTCGTTCCTTGGGGAAACGGTCTTTACTCAAGTGAATCCATACAAGGTCGCCCTCATCAAAGATCATCTCTTTCTTGGTCTTGTTTAGCCTTGATGCGTGGCGAAGGACTTGTTGCTCGATAGTAGCTCGTGTGTCTTCATGGAGTTTCATCATTGCTTGGGCACGCTTGACAACGTCCATATTGGCACGTTCATGAAGTGGAAGTGGGAGGATATCGAGCGCGGTGAGAGGCTCGAATCCATAGACGATCATGAACGGGCTCCTCATGGTGGTGGAGTGCTTGGCGCGGTTGTAGGCGAACTCGGCGTGTGGAATGCATTCCTCCCAGTCTTTAAGGTTCTTCTTTATCAACACCCGGAGAAGTGTGCCAAGACTTCGATTGACTACCTCGGTTTGTCCATCGGTTTGAGGATGCGAGGCGGACGAGAAGAGGAGCTTGATGCCGAGCTTGGCCATGAGGGTCTTCCAGAAGTAGCTCATGAATTTTACGTCACGGTCGGAGACGATTGTTCGTGGCACGCCGTGTAGCCGAATTATTTCCCTGAAAAACAAATTTGCGACATGTGAAGCATCATCGGTCTTATGGCACGGAATGAAGTGTGCCATTTTTGAAAAGCGATCCACGACTACAAATATGGAATCGTGACCATGTTTAGATCTAGGCAATCCTAGTACAAAGTCCATGCTAATGTCCGACCAAGGTGCATGAGGAATAGGTAATGGCATATAAAGACCAAAGGGGTTGGACTTAGACTTAGCTTGGATACATGTAGTGCATCGTTGAACGTGGCGCTCCACGTCACGCTTCATCTTTGGCCAAAAGTAGTGAGTGGAGAGCATGTCATATGTCTTGTCACGGCCAAAGTGACCCATAAGGCCTCCACCATGGGACTCTTGAAGAAGCAAAAGTTGGAGAGAGGATTTCGGAATGCAAAGCTTGTTTTGTTTGAAAAGAAAACCCTTGTGCAAATAGAAATCGTCAAGCCCTTTGTTTATTGAACATTGTGCAAATATTGGTCCAAAGAAAGAATCGGACGCATACAAAGATTTGATGTCCTCAAGACCCAAAACATTGACTTCGAGTCGTGTAAGGAGGCTTGTGGTTTTGCGAGACAAAGCGTCCGCCACCACATTTTCTTTGCCCTTCTTGTATTTTACAATGTAAGGAAAAGACTCCATAAACTCAACCCACTTTGCGTGCCTTTTACTCAAGTTGGCTTGACCCTTAAGGTACTTCAACGACTCATGGTCGGAATGGATTATAAATTCTTTGGGCCAAAGATAGTGTTGCCACACTTGAAGAACACGAACCAAGGCAAAAAGTTCTTTGTCATAAATGGGATAATTGAGGTGCGCCATCAAGTTTCTCACTATGGTAAGCAATAGGACGCCCATTTTGCATAAGGACGCCACCAATGCCAATACCACTAGCGTCACATTCAATCTCAAAGGTTTTTGTGAAATCCGGCAATGCAAGAAGTGGTGCTTCGGTGAGCCTCCTTTTGAGCTCATCAAAAGCCTTTTGTTGTGCTTTTCCCCAAGCAGGCGTGACATTCTTCTTGGTCAATTCGTTGAGGGGGCAAGCAATAGTGGAAAAATCTTTCACAAAGCGACGGTAAAAGCCAGCCAACCCATGAAAACTACGAAGTTCACTAACATTTGTAGGGGTGGGCCAATCTCGTATGTCCTTGACTTTTGATACATCAACTTCAATGCCATTAGAAGACACGACAAAACCAAGGAAAATCAGCTTGTCTCTTGCAAAAGTGCACTTGGGAGGTTAGCATAAAGCTTTTCATGACGAAGGATTTGTAAGACCTCCTTAACATGAGTAACATGCTCCTCTAGTGACTTGCTATAGACAAGAATGTCATCAAAGTAAACAACTACACTCTTTCCAATGAGTGACCGCAAAATATGGTTCATGAGGCGCATGAAGGTAGATGGGGCATTGGATAAGCCAAAAGGCATAACCAACCATTCATAGAGACCAAGCTTGGTCTTGAAGGCGGTTTTCCACTCATCACCTTGACCATGCGAATTTGATGGTAGCCACTACGAAGATCAATTTTCGAAATATAGTGGCTCCACATAACTCATCAAGCATGTCATCAAGACGCGGTATAGGATGTCGATAACGCACGGTGATAGCATTGATTGGACGACAGTCCATGCATAACCGCAACGTATCATCCGTTTTCGGGACTAGGATCACGGGAACCGCGCTTGGGCTAGTGCTTACTTGGATCAAACCTTTGGAGACGAGTTGGTTGATTTGACGCTCGATCTCCTTTGTCTCTTCCGGGTTTGTGCGATACGCAGCGCGGTTTGGTAGTGGTGCGCCGGGTATGAGGTCGATACGGTGCTCGATTCCACGAAGAGGAGGAAGGCCATGAGGAAGCTCTTCGGGAAATACATCTTGGAATTCCTGCAAAACAGCCATCAAAGAAGGAGGAATATTTGTCAAGTCATTAGTTCCTTGCGCTAGTCCCTTGCATACGAGGACGTAGTGCAAGATGGATGGGTTGTTCCTCACTTCTCTCATCTCACTTTTGGTGGCTAGAAGAACACTCTTAGTTTTTCCGCTCGAGTTTGGCTTGTAGCTCTCACTCACTATGGTGTGGTTCTCTCGCTCACCACTCTTGTCACAAGGTGTTTTGCGTGTGCGCCTCGCTAAAGCCTTTGCATTGTCCGCAATTATTTGGCTAGGAGTCATTGGTTGCAACACACAAGTTTTATCAAGCCATTTGAAAGTGTAGGTGTTTGAGTGACCATTATGCAAAGCACACTTGTCATATTGCCACGGCCTTCCGAGCAACATGTGACAAACCGTCATTGGAACCACGTCACATTCCACCGTGTCCTTGTAGTGTCCAAGGGAGAATGTCACCGAGACGGTGTGCTTGATCTTGACGGATCCTTGGTCACTTAGCCATTGGATATGGTAGGGGTGTCTATGTGGGTGAAGGGTGAGATTGAGTTTCTCACACAATTCCGTGCTTGCGAGGTTGTGGCAACTTCCTCCATCGATGACAACTTTGATGGACTTCCCATTGATGCCGGCACGAGTTTGGAAGATGTTCGAGCGTTGGTCTTGATTTTCATTGGCTTGGGTAGTCAAGACCCTTGTGACCACAAGCGATGGACTTGCGTCATGCTCACACACAAGAAGTTCTTGGTCCTCTTCCAAGTGTTGCCTTGCCATGGCTTCCTTGACCCTTGCATCAAACTCTTCTTCACTCAAGTATTCTTCATCGCCGTTGTCATGGATGAACAAAACTTTTTTGTTTCCACATGCATTGGACTTGTGTCCTTTGCCTCCACACTTGTAGCATTCACCATTGAATGGTTGATCATCCCGTGTTTGTTTGCCACTTGGGGGCTGTTTTCCTTGGGGAATAGTTGGCTTGAAGGGAAGCTTGGTTGTACTTGGTGAGCTTCCACTTGGTGTTGTTGGAGTAGTGGTTGGCGCTTGCTTGTAGGTGAAATCGTCTTTGGCTTGTTGTACTTGATGTCCTCTTGCACTTGGCGCTCGGCCTTGGATGCGATGTGCACAAGCTCAACCATGTTGTTGTACTTTTGGAACTCGGTAATGCGTTTGATGGGATGGTTCAAACCATTGAGGAAGCGTGCCATTGTTTGCTCATCTCGCTCTTCAATGTTGGCACGGATCATGTTGAGCTCCATTTGCTTGAAGTACTCTTCCACGGTCTTTGTCCCTTGACTAAGCGTTTGAAGCTTGTTGAAGAGGTCACGCGTGTAGTGTGAAGGAACAAAGCGGGATCTCATATGAGCCTTCATATCTTGCCAAGTGGCGATTGGAGGCTCTTCTTTTGCTTCGCGAGCGAGTTGGACTTGTTCCCACCAAAGGTTGGCATACTCATCAAACTCGAGGGATGCCATGGCCATCATCTTCTCATTGCTATAATTGTGCATGCGGAAGATCTTGTCGACCTTGAGTTCCCAAGAGAGATATTCCTCGGGCTCATTGGAACCGGTGAACTTGGGCATGGTGAATTTGAGCTTGCCGAAAGTTTCTTCTCCATTGCGGTTCCGGTTGCGTCGGTTGCCATTATTTTGACGGTCATCATCATCATCCGAGCTCTCATGTCTTGCTTGGTGATTGTTGCGATGCTCGCGTGGTTGTTGAGGTGCCGCGTTTGGTGGTGGAACTTGTTGATGACGAGCTTGGGGAGCGTGCTCGTTTTCTTGTCGCGGATGCGGACGAGGAGGAGGTTGATGGTCCTCACGACGAGCTTGGGTAGCTTGCTCTTGCTCTTGTCGTGGTTGATGGCGAGGAGCATTAGCTTGCGCTATGTGGCGAGGAGGACGTCGAGCCGTATGCGCCATGGGCTGTTCTTCTTCTTGGTGTAGGGGAGGCTCGTCATGACCATTATGTTGGCGACGAGGGCGCTCATGGCGATGATGGCGCCTTGAAGGATCTTGAGTGCTTCACGTCGGCGATGATCTTGTTCGTCCTCTTCGGAAGTTTCACTTGTTGATGAAGGAGCGTGTCGACGTCGATGGCCGTGGTGGTCTATGCGAGGTTGCTCTTGTTGAATCACCAGTGCCCTTGGTTGTGGTCGGTTTGCTTCACGTCTTGGAGGTCTTGCGGAGAGGTCACCATCATAGCTTGATGTCGCGGCGTGGCGGAGATGGTACCACTGCGAAGAGCTTATGGATTGAAGAACGGGTCCATCCCGGTGCCTTGAAGCATAACGGCGAGGTGCACTTGTTTCACTTGATGAGTGCCGAGATGAGCTTGATTCGGCGCGTGTCCTTGAGTCCATCGATGATGTGTTGGAGCTTCTCATCCGTTGAGGCGAGTGCACGGCCAAGAGCTTCATTTTGATGCCCGAGGTTGTGTTGCATGGCATGCATTTGGCCACGGACTTCTTCGAAGCGGTTGTCGATGTTCTTGAATTCCACACGGGCCTCGCTAAATTGTTCATCTTGGCGCCGCTCGAGAGCTTCTAGCGATAGTTGAATTCTCCTCGGATCTTCCAATGGTCCCATCTTGTCATGAATTGGTTATCATCCTCTGGAGGTGGTGGTGGTTGGGATGGCTCTCCATGCCTGTCCATGATGCAAAGCCAACAATGGTTGTATATGGAGAGAAAGGGTGTGGAGAGTTAGCCTTTTACCTCACCTTGGAGATTATATCAAACCAATTGCCACACAAATGAGCGAAAAGCGTGCAAAGTGAAATGGCAAGAAACTCGAAAAGGCTTTTGGTGGAAGGTAAGGGTTGTGGAAAACCAAACGAAACGATCCAAGCAAAAGGTTATTGTCCTACGTGGTAAAGAACCAAAGATCAAAAGCAAAAAGGATACGATCTACCAAAAACACGGGAAACACACACGTGGAGAAAACGGGGTTAGCACGACTATGAAAATGAGCACAAAAGGTCCTAACGAAGACTACGCTCGGCTGTCGTGCCAACACAAGGAGAGACCACAACTCGTTTGCCAAAAGAGGGTAAGCAATAGATTTGTGCACTTGCCGCGGAGCGCTCTTTCTTCTCTCTTTCTTGGCTTACAAGCTTGGTATTCTCTTTGTATTGGGGGACTATGTATCTTTTTTTTTTTTTTTTTTTTTTTGATTCTTTTTCCTTTTTCTCCCTTGCTATGCTACTATGTTAGCTTTTGTATTTGGCGTCAAACTCTCACTTTCCGAAGGCAAGTGCACAATGCTTAGACAAACACAAAATGAGTTGCTCTCATAGGATAGATACACACAAAGGAAGATATGGGCTGACAAGGTGGTGCAAGTTATACCTTTGGTATTGTTGACGACTTGCAACCGTTGGTGGGAAAAGATGTTCGAGTGTCGCGGTGTCGTTGAGCGCGGGATGACGTTGATGCGGAAGCTGTTGTGAAAATGGCGACAAACACGCGAAACACGAACAAGCGAGGTGGAACAGTCGTGAACGAAATCGAGGTCAAAGGCGAGGCAGAGGCGGATCGGCGGTAGTACCGGCTGTAATGTAGTACCGGTGAGCGGTAGTACCGGTCAACACCGTAGTAATCGGTTAACAATGATAGTACCGCTTGCGGCGATGCAACAGCACGAACTGGAGGTGAACTTGCCAAAAACCTCAAATTCGTTGAAAAACTGACCGAAAGGCTGAGCTAGAAACAAGAGGGCTATAGATCGACTCCCAAAGCAACAGATCTATGGACCAAAACCACGAAAAACTCACCAAATCCAGGGATCGATCCGAAGGCAAATTGGGCTCTTTTTGGTAGGATTTTCGTTTTTAAGGCGGAGAAAAGAAAAAATTGGAGGAAATTCGTGATCAACCGTGCTCTGATACCAATATGTTATGGGGTAACCCTGGGGTTGGCCCGATCTTTCACGAATTCCACGAGGAGCGAGGGGAAGAGAGGTGGTCGGGTTTGAAATCGGGGAAGGCGATGGAAAACCACGAACACACGCACACCAAAACACGATACACGCCTACTCCTCACGCCGGTGGCAACCGGTCCAACATAATCCCTAGGATCGGTGTTGGGCTCGCTCTCCACGCCAACAACGGGGATGAGGTGCTTGGTGAGACCTTGACGACTTGGGGCGAAACCGAGAACCCAAGGCCTTGTACAACTTGAACGCACTAGGCAAGATCCAAGAGGGGGGTGGATAATCCGGTGCTCCTTGGTAGGAGCATGAGACCAATAGATATAAGTCCTCAAAGGGTTTCCTTAATATCTATTATTATCCAAGTCTGAGCGGTTACAATAGATGGTGGGGGCGATATATAGTCCAGCCACATAACAGGGGTAGGTTCGGAATGAAAAGATAAATTATAAGTTGGGTTACAAGGCACAGGGCCGAACTGAAGCAATCGAGTGCAGCGGGACCGGTAGTACCGGTCCGACGGCAAGTACCGGTGGTCACCGGTAGTACCGCTTCGAAGTAGTACCGCTTGAGGGCCTGGGGCTTCCGTCGGAGGCGTCAGTGGCGAGCGGTAGGAGGGCGCGGTAGTACCGGCCACCGGTAGTACCGGTTGTAGGACCGGTAGTACCGCTGGCTTCTGAGGCGTGGAGTGGGGCGTCCTGTGGCGAGCGGTAGGGGGAGGCGGTAGGACCGCTTGGAGCGGTAGTACCGGTCGTCCCAACCGGTAGTACCGCTTGCGTCTGGCAGCGACTGGTGGCTTCTTCGTACCTGATGATGCACAGAGTTTGCGTGTGAAGTAGCAAGCCATCCAAGGGGGTGTTGAAGTCACACAAGGAGAGGAGCGAGTTCACCTTAGTTTGAAGGAGCTTGGCTCGGGCGCGAGTCATGGGTCCATTTGGGTAGCTCGTGGGAGTAGATGTAGTAGCGGTCGGAGGACGGGCTGCATCACGTTACGTCTTCATCCACCCGGGGATAAAATCATGGAATCCCCCGGAGGAGTATCATTTTCCGAATATCCCTCTTTCTCTCTATAATCACTCACTAGATACCATTCCGATTGTGTCCCTCTTATCACGACACTAAATTTCGCCATGTATTGGCAGACTGACACTAAATTTTGCTATGTTGTCGAGTGGACATACCCATTTTTCTATGGTGCGGTGTCCTTTCGTAAACATCAAAAGTATGTCCTCTCCCTTGACTTTGAAGAAATCATCTCTTGATTCACTTTAGTCATAGATGAAAGCGATAAGACATCATTATCACAAGATACCTCACATACTCACCGGTTGTGTTGTTTCTCGTTTGCTCCAGGATTAATGGTGTAAATTTTCTCATCATATATCAAACTTATTATTATCTTGTTTGGCGCTTCTCTTATAAGCTGACATCCACACCAACCTTGTGAACCATGTGCTTTTCGGGATTTATTTATAAATCCAAAAAAGGTCATTTACCTGAAATTGGGCATTCTTTTTTCACACTATAAATTGTTTCTAATTTGGTTAATGTTTCACCAAGCATTGGGACGAGACAAATATTCGACTAGCAACTGAACTACAGACAATGAGGTAATGCACTGACATGGTGACACTTGTTAGAAATATGAGTGTAAACATACATTTTTTATGTATTTGTAAATGATGTGTGTTTGTCTTATCTCAACATAAAAGTACCTATGCCTGAATGTATAGAAATGTGGAGTTGGTTTTTATAGAACTACTTAATTTGCTTGTTCAATTTGCTACTGTAAACCCGAGTATGTTTCTTGACCAACTTCTCTCTAAAGATCTTATGTTCATCTGTGTCATGTGTGCCTCAATTAATTTGCATGACCATGTAAATGCATCAACGTACAAGAGCACCATGGAGTATTCCACATGCACCATAAAGGTTCAACAATTTTTACTTACTTCCACATTTCACAGCATATCTCTCCACTCTTAAATAATTTCATCTTTTTGTGATCTTTGTTGTTACCATATGCATGTGGGTCTCTAGTTTTTGTGTTGTTCAAAACAAAACAAGCTTTATCATCTTTGGAGAGAAACGTTGGCAAACAAAGGAAATAAAATGTATGAACTGAGTGTTGTTGATTAATGTGAAATAAATAGCTTGAATCAAGAAAAAAGAATGAACTAAGCCATGTCTGTCACATGAAACTGAATGCCTTGACACGATTCGACAATAGATACCAGAACCCCTTGACACCAAACATAATATTGCTTGTTAGATATGCAGATCTAGAACAAAGAGAATGTTTCCCTATTAGAGAAAAGGGCTACAAAAATCAAACCAAGACTAGAAATATCACTGTCAAGATCGTGTGAATTAGGATGGTGATGTGTACGAAAATGTGGGTTGGGTTAGAGCTAGCAAATGTCAAGGTACATTTTCACTTATTCAATTGTCTTTCATAAATTCCATGTTTATTTCCTGATCAGATGATGCTTGTCCAACTATATTTAGGTTCATCCAATCCTTGTGTGCATCAGTTAATTTGCAAGACCTTGTTAATGCATCAACATACGAGAGCTCTACATCATGTCATAAAGGTCCAACAACTAATGGTTTTCTTCCTCCTATCTATGTTTATCTCCCTACCCCTAAATAACTCCATCTTCAAAATTACTATTTTAGAATTACTTTGTTGCTATTGTATTATATATGTACATATATCATTTTGCTCTCTTCCAAAATACAAGATTGGCAATCATGAACGGAGCACTTGGTGGATATCGAGAGCCAAATGAGTATGCTTGTCTCCTTGGAAAAGGTGGCATCAAGAAACCTGCCAAGCAGGAAACTGTGATTCGAGCCTCTATCTATGATGTGTTGCCGACACACCATGGAATATTAAATTTCATCGAGCAAAAGGAAGTAGCGTTTACATGCTTACGCATGTTCACCCCGAGTGGCAACCTAGTGAAATTTTGATCCCTGCACCTATACATGGGATCGACCACAAACTAATTGAAGAACTGAATGTTGGTTCACTTGGAAGTTTCAAAATTTTGCAATCTTAGAGAGATCAAAATAGTGGAGAATCTTCAAAAATAGTGGTAAATATTTCTTTTGTATTTCTGTTACTTTGTAAGTTTGTCCCAATCATTCAAGATAGAAGAACCATTCATAATGCTATATAAGTATCAACCACAATTATCATTTACCAACTTAGCTTCTAGTGATTTTTTTGCATAATAAGTAGGACAATTTCTCACCATCCTTAATTGAGATGGTAGTTCTTTCTTTGCGCTCTAATTTTTTTTTGTGATGGTTTGGACAATACAAATGGTTTTGCTAATTCTAAGTTGCTTGGGAATTAACTAAAATCTCAATCAGCTCAGTGACAGTTGGATTTAGATTATGTGATTCGTGTAGATTGCTTGCCGTTTTATGTTTGTCTTGGAAGCAATGGGGGTTTCCCACTCACAGGAGCATGGGAAGATGTTGCTGCCATCATGTGTGGGATTCTACCGTTGTAGTAGTTATGTGGGTTGTTGCGAGCACGTGCTGACTTAGGCTTTTTTTTTACTTTTTGCAGTGCTTTTTGTTTTTCCAAGAGGTTATTATTTTATGTTTATACTTTTGTTCTGTATCTTTTGAAATATAGAGCCAACAAATGCATGCATTAAATCAGTTCATTCGTCCGTGGGACATACTTTTTGTCCTTTTTATTTCTGTTTTCCTTGCATGCTAGTTTGTTAGTATTCGTTGCACACTATGACTATGTTGTCTCTCTTTCACATTGTTATTTTGATTGGTGGATCCATTGTTAAAAATGACGGCATGATGATTTTAATTTTATTATCCTCTAATTCATGTGTTTTCTACTTGTTTCCCTTTATTTATGTTTTGTTTTTCTCATTTCGTTTCTCTTTTATGTTTCCATTTCTTCCTATTTTATTTTT
Organism: Avena longiglumis; assembly: GCA_030063025.1. Taxonomy (NCBI): domain Eukaryota; kingdom Viridiplantae; phylum Streptophyta; class Magnoliopsida; order Poales; family Poaceae; genus Avena; species Avena longiglumis. The sequence goes on along the minus strand of CP125974.1, from coordinate 516,731,671 downwards.
TTCTGATTTCCTAAAATTTACATTACCTTTTATGTATTATCATGTTTCTCTAAAAAATGTACTAGCAACATTTTGTCTAGTCTTTTTATTTTTCTACTATGGTTTTGCTAATATTTTTTGGTTGACGGAATGTTTAAGTTTGAGCTAGGTCAACTTTGAAAGTATTATATTTGTTACATGATTCATCCTAGCATGGGAGTTGCAACTAGCTTGCAACTGATATTTTCAATTATAAGTAGCTTACAATTTAGAAACAATGTTCTTGAGCATTGGATTTTTTGTTCTCTTCGTGCTAGCATGGGAGTTGCAAAATGGTTGCAACTAAGTATTTTGAGTTTTAAGTAGGCCACAACTTAGAAATAATGTTCGTCAACATCGTATTTTCCTCGTAATTCATGCTAGAGTGGGAGTTGCAAGTGGCTTGCAACTAGGTTTTTATAGTTGGAAGTGGGTTCGAAGTGGATTTTTTCTGGTTGCAATTTGCAACTGAATAAAATGTTCCTAGCCATTGAATTTGCATCATGATTCATACTAGTGCGGGAGTTTCAAGTGTGTTGAAACTTGCATTTTTCGGATGCTAGATGTTGCAAGCAGCAACCGAAGTTAACTCATCAGGCTACACTTGCATTGTTGCAAAATATAAGGTATTGGTTCAGACTTAATTATGACAACATTCTTTCAAAGAAAAATAATGACCATTCTGATCTTAGTAGTATTAAAATGAGTGTCTATGGAAGAGTAGAAAAGTGAGGTGTGTAGGATCAACTACGAACACAACAAGTGTGGCTGCATGTAGCTCTACTAAAGGACAATCACCGCTGAACAAAATAAAGTCTACACCAACCGTTACTTGATTGACTAATGTTTTTTCCCTATATATAGCACTCCATTTTTTTCATTCTACTAGAGATATAGTGATTCTTATTGTCTAATGTGTCCCTGCTCGTTACTACCATACCACTCTATATTTTACATCCTAGCATCGGATAAATAGAAATCTTAGATGTAACAGAAACACGAGGGAATCAAAGATACCGCGAGAAAAGTTTTCATTGTGGTAGATCCAGTAACCAACACTTAGTCTTGATCTTTACACAATTTAACAAAAAATATATCCAATTTTGTAACGATAACCTAGTATGTTGGGAGAGTGTTTCTTTTCAAGGCGACATGGCCTCAAACCTCAATGAAATTATCAGTTTACACCGTGAGGAAAGCACACCTCAGTTACTCTCTACTTTAATGTTGAGCATGTGATCGCGTCATTTTTGGTGTGGTAACACCAAATATGTGTGAATGACATCCTTCGGTAAGAGATATAAATGAAAAGAAATAAATAAATATGGTGGTTACAATTTCATGGCATTTGAAATGCATCTATTTCACCAACTTGAGGGTCCAACATATGGAGAGTAAGAGATATATTGAGAATCCCGTTCTAGGGTGGGCGACCAAAATATCTATCTCATAGTCTTCTTGAGTAGAACATCGGCTAAAATATATCAACCTTTGCATTACCTTCATCTTCCATGTTTCCCAAGAGTAAGTGTATATGATTTGCAGAATCTATTTGGCTTCAGTGTATATCCTTTAGTTGGGTGTCGCCTCCATGGCCACACATATCTCAGACTCATAAGAATTATATACTGGGTGTAAACTCTTGTGTTTATATCACATTGATGCAAATATTGAATTAATAAATAAATGAAAAATATATCAAACTCATATACATCAAAGTCCATAGGTACTCTACATGGTTCAAAGATGATACACCTTCCACATCGCTGAGAACCATGGCCACTGCAAACCCCTGGCTCATGTTGGATCATTTCAATGAACTATGTGGAAAATTGAGCATTTTTGGGTAAGGAGAAGAATGAGAAGCAAATGATGGACTTTAGGGAAGCTCTATCTCACTTTGGTTTGCATGTCCTTGGAATAATGGACTTATGACAACAACCGATGCGGTAGAAGAAGTGTGAAGGTTCGGCTAGACCATGTGGTTGCTTCCCCAACATGATCGGATATTTATCAACAAAGTTATGTAAGTCACCTTACTTCATCCAGCTCAGGCCATTGTTCTATATTTTATAATCTAGGTCATAAAACCATTGTGTGTCCTTGCCAATCTCACAAATATGAGGCTTGTTGGAGGAGAGAAGACACAATGGTCGATGAGGCAAAAACAATATGAGAAAGGACATGTTAGACCAAGAGATCTAGGGGCTATTTCTTCTAATCACCCTAGTATCATTGGATTGTTTGCAAACCTAGAGCAAGAAAATAGTAGGTTTTGTATCTAACTGAATCGTAGTCAACAAAGCAAGAAATTATTGAGAGAGAGAGAGAGGTATACAACCTACTAGAACAAGAATAAATTTACTGGGGACAATGTTCCAGAATCAAATGGTCGTAGGAAGGTGATCCAAATACATAATTATTTCATCAAAAAGCCACTTGGAGACCAAAGAATAATAAAAATGAAAGACTGCAAAAATATGATGGTACCATGAAAAAAGATAAAGAGAAAATCGATCAGATGCCTACCATATTTCATTTTTGATAATCTATCTCAACATGCAAGTTATCCACATCACCCACTATTTTAGCCAACCAATTGTCCATGTTATCCCCACTAACATTCATTAGTGATAGTATATCTTTACATGCAAATAGTCCATGCCAAGTATTTTTTTTAGCCATACAATTGTCCACGTCCAAATTTTAGTCGTCAAATACACAGCAATTCCACGTCAATGAAACTTACCTCTTTAATATTGTGACCAATTGAATCTTTCATGTTTTTGTTAACAACTTCATAGGTTTTATGTTATTTTGTTCACAAAGCGAATTAAGTAATTAAGAGATTTATGCTGTAACACGTGTGGTATCCTTATAGTTACATACAATGTTATGCCCAAAATTTCCCTTGATATGACTGAGAAGCTTTGTATAGATTTTTCTGATGATGATATTGGAGATGCTCTATTTCAAACTGGTCCTCTAAAGGACACTAGGAGGGATGGCTTTCCTATAAGGTTTTCTCCAAATATTAGGTTGTTTTTAACAAGGACATCATAACTACATTAAACAAACTATTGTGAAGTGGAATTATGTCAAAGGAATCAATAATACGGTGACTATTCATATAATAAAAAATAAAGATTTGCTTTTCCTCCAATACCTTAGACCAATCAACTTGTGCAATGTAATCTATAAGGTGTCTCAAAGTTTCTAGTGAATAGATTGAGACCATTGTTGCAAAAAATTATTACACCTACCAAAAACACATTCATTCTAGGAAGATTAATTACTGAATCCATCTCATTGCATACATTTTTGGTAGAAAAGTGATGATAGGAAAGGGAAGTTCTGCTCATAAAAGCTAGATCTCGCCTATGTTTTCCATTGGAAATGAGATGAAAGTATTGTTGGAATTATGCCCTACAGGCAATAATAAAGATGTTATTATTATAATTCTTGTTCATGATAAAGTTTATATTCCATGCTAGAATTGCATTAAGCAGAAACTTTAATACTTGTGTGGTTTATGAACAACACCGTTTCCCTAGTATGCCTCTATGGATTAGCTCATTGATTAATGATGGTTAAGGTTTCCTAACCATAGACATGAGTTGGCGATTAATAATGAGATCATATCATTAGGAGAATGATATGATGGACAGACCCAAACTAAGCGGAGCAATTAGATCGTGTCATCGTGTTCATATTTGCGAAGCTTTTCTTATGTCAAATATTGTATTCCTTAGACCATGATATGATACAACTCCCTGGTATCGGAAGAAAGCTTTGAGGTCATCAAACGTCATCCTATGAGAGGGTGATCATAAAGGTGTCTCTCAGGTGATCGGAAAGTACCTGTTGGGTTGTATGTATCGAGATGGGATTTGTCCCTCCCAAGTCGGAGAGATATACTTCGGGCCCACTCGGTAATCGATATCAACACCGCTTGCAAGCATGTGGTTAAGGAGTTAATCACAAAGTGGTATCGGATTATGGAACGAGTAAAGTACTTGCTATGAACGAGATTGAACTAGGTATGACGATACCGACGATCAAATCTCGGGCAAGTAAAATATCGCGAGACGAAGGGAATATATATATATGGGATTGATTGAATCCTGGCATCGTGGTTCATCCGATATGATCATCGATGAATGTGTGAGAGTCAATATGGGTTTCCAGACTCCGCTGTTGATTATTGATAGAAGATCATGTCTACATATTCTCGAACCCGAAGGGTCACACACTTAACGTGTCTCGACACTAGGATAGATTGGATAATTGTTTTATGAGTTTTTGTTCGGAGTCTCGGATGGGATCTGGGACATCACGAGAGGTTCCGGAATGGTCCGGAGAATAAGATTCATATAAGGCAATGCAGTTTTTGGAGTTCGGAATTGTTTCGGGTTAATCGGTATTGTACCGGAAGCTTCTAGAACCTTTCGGAGGGGGACCAACGTGGCCCCACCTGTCGGGAGGGGGCATGGGCCTATGAGGGAGTGCCTTGGCTGCATTGGTCCAGGGGCACAAGGCCCCATAGGGCCCAGCCGGCCAAACCTAGGGGAAACCCTAGGGGAGCTTCTAGAAGGAGGAGGGAAACTTGCCCCCCACTCTTCCCTCCTTGGCCGCCGGCCTAGGCTTGGGGGAGGGGCTAGGGTTGGCGCCCACCCCTATATATAAAGAGGTCTTGGGGCGCACTACCCCCCCCCCCACACCTCCTCCTCAAGCCCTAGCCGTCCTGCTTCCCTCCTCTCTCTCTCCCTCCCGACTGCACGTAGACGAAGCCCTGCTGCAGAAACTCTCCACCACTTGCACCGCGCTGTCGCGTTGTAGATCCAATCCGTCTCTCCACCATACTTTCTGGACCAAGGAAGGAGGAGACGTCGAGGTGCCGCACGTGTGCATCTCTCGGAGGCATCGCCACTTGCGGTGTTAGATCGGAGCGGATCGCGAGGAGGAGAAGCGAGTACGACTACATCACCCACGTTCCGACGAACGTTCCGCTATGCGAATCTTCAAGGGTATGAAGATCTCATCTAATCTCTCTCGTTGTTTGCATCTCCTAGATTAGATCTTGGCTTTCCCGTTCGCATCCGTAGAATTTTTTTGATTTACTATGCTGCGAAACCCTTCAGTGGTATCAGAACTAGATCTATGCGTAAATGTGTTTCACGAGTAGAACGCAACATGGTTGTTGCGGGCGTTGATGTTTTCTGTTGCAAGCCTCTTGTTTGTGTTCTTCTTATGATGCGGGATAGTGAGATTGAAGCGGTCCAGGACAACCTTACGCGACGTCGTTCGCGAGACCGGCTGCGCACTTGACGTGTGGCTTGTCCCACACATGCGGCTGGTGGATGCCTGTTTCTCTCACTATAGTTGTCATGGGATTTACACCGGAGTTTGGCAACCATAATATCACCGTTGTGGCTTTCCGTAGGTAAGAATCGTTCTTAGCTTGCTACTCCCATAAGCCACGTAAAACATGCAACAACAAAGTAGAGGCGTCTAATTTGTTTTTTCAGGGAGTGTTTTCTGTGATATGGTATGGCCCAAGATGTGATGTGTATGTTGTATGCAATGATCATGTTTTGTATTGTTTCACGACTTGCATGTCGATGAGTACACAACGGCGAGAATATATGGTTGTCTTTATAATTGTGTATGAACTGTGTGTCAACTTCTTATACGCCATGTAATAGTTTCACTTTATCGCTAAGTAGTTAGCAATAGTTGTAGTTGCTATTCATGGTGGAGACAATCATGGTGGAGTGATGGAGATCATGATGGCACGCACAAGATGGAGATCATTGCGCGAAGATTGGCTATACCATGTCACATAAAGTTATATGCATGTGATGTTTATCCTTTTATGTATCTTATTATGCTTAGATCGCGACGGTAGCATTATAAGATAATTCCTCACTTAAAGATCAAGATAAAACTATGTTCTCCCCATGTATGCACCGTTGCGAAAGTTCGTCGTGTCCAAGCAGCACGTGATGATCGGGTTCTATAGACTCTACGTTCACATACAACGGGTGCAAGCCAGTTTTGCACACGCGGAAATACTTGGGTTTGACTTGACGAGCCTAGCATGTACAGACATGGCCTCGGAACACATGAATCGAAAGGTTAAGCATGAGTCATATGAATGATATGATCGACACTTCGTTGTCCACCATTGAAGCCACATCTCTTCTCGTGAAGATCGGATTAGGTGTGGTGAATTTGGATCGTGTTCACTAAACAACTTGAGGGATGTTGAATTTAGTGGGAGTTCATCTAGTAATTTGATTAAAAGTTGAACTAGTTATCATGAACATAGTCTAATTTGTACTTGCAAACATTGTAGATCAAATGGCTAAGTCCAACTTCAACTTCAACGTTTTTGCTGAGAAGGAAAAGCTTAGAAACAATGGGTCTAACTTCACCAACTGGTTCCGCAATCTGAGAATCATTCTCTCTAGCGGTCAAAAGGACTATGTCCTTGAAAATGCGTTAGGTGACGCCCCTACTGTAGATGCGCCGGCTGATGAGAAATCTGGCTATGGAATCGAACCTTCAAAATCGTTTTGAAGACTATCCTGGGCCCTTTGAGATTCTTGAGGAGCTGAAAACCATGTTTCAGACTCAGGCCCGTTCTGAGAGATATGAGATCTCTGAGAAATTCTTTAACTGCAATATGGAGGAAGGGAGTTCCGTTAGTGAGCACGCCATAAAGATGTCGGGCTACACTCAACGCCTTGAGCAAGCTGATCGCAAGATTCCAGAGGAGCTCAAGATTGACAGGGTTCTGCAATCACTCCCTCCCAGCTACAAAAGTTTTGTAGTGACTCATAATCAGATTGGTTCCACTAATACGATCACCGAGCTCTTCGCAAAGGTGAAGGCTGCGGAGGTGGACATAAAAAAGGATAATAATGTGTTGATGGTCAACAAGCCCCCCGCCTTCAAGAAAGGTAAGGGTGCAAAGAAGCCCTTCAAGAAAGACGGCGGCAAGCGCGTTGCCCCTACTGAGAAGAAGCTCAAGTCTGGACCCAAGCTGGACACTGAGTGCTTCTATTGCAAGGACAAGGGTCACTGGAAGCGCAACTGTCCGAAGTACTTAGCGGACAAGAAGGCTGGCACCATCAAAGGTATATTTGATATACATGTTATTGATGTTTTCCTTACTAGCCCTCGTTGTAGTGCCTGGGTATTTGATCTTTGGTTCGTTGCTACTATTTGTAACTCAAAGCAGAGCTAAGGAATAGACGGACTGCGAGGGATGAGGTGACGATGCGCGTTGGCAACAGATCAAGAGTTGATGTGATGGCCGTCGGCACGCTCTCCTGAGTTTTACCTTCGGGATTAGTTTTAAACCTTAATAAGTGTTATTATGTGCCTGTGTTGAGCATGAACATTATTTCTGGATCGTGTTTATTGCAAGACGGTTATTCATTTAAATCGGAGAATAATGGTTGTTCTATTTATATGAGTAACATCTTTTATGGTCATGCACCTGCTGTGAATGGTTTATTTCTTCTGAATCTCGAAAGGGATGAAACACACATCCATAACATTGAGGCTAAGAGATGCAAAGTAGATAGTGATAATGCTACTTATTTGTGGCATTGTCGTCTAGGTCATATTGGTGTAAAGCGCATGAAGAAACTCCATTCTGATGGACTTTTGGAGTCTCTTGATTTTGAATCATTTGACACATGCGAACCATGCCTCATGGGCAAGATGATCAAAACCCCGTTCTCCGGTATGATGGAGCGAGCAACGGACTTGTTGGAAATCATACCTACCGATGTATGTGGACCGATGAGTGTTTCGACGCGCGGTGGATATCTCTATTTTCTCACTTTTACCGATGACTTAAGTAGATATGGGTAAATCTATTCAATGAAACATAAATCTGAAACATTTGAAAAGTTCAAGGAATTTCAGAATGAAGTAGAGAACCATCATAATAGAAAGATTAAGTTTCTACGATCCGATCGTGGAGGTGAATATTTGAGTTATGATTTTCTCACGCATCTTAAAGCTAGCGGAATCGTTTCGCAACTCACGCCACCCGGAACACCACAGCGCAATGGTGTGTTTGAACGCCGGAATCGAACCCTATTAGATATGGTCCGATCGATGATGTCTCTTACTGATTTGCCGTTATCATTTTGGGGTTATGCATTAGAAACCGCTGCATTCACTTTAAATAGGGCACCATCTAAATCCGTTGAGACGACACCGAATGAACTATGGTTTGGTGCTAAACCTAAGTTGTCGTTTCTTAAAGTTTGGGGATGCGAAGCTTACATCAAGAAGTTGATGTCGGACAAGCTCGAACCCAAAGCGGAGAAATGCGTCTTCATAGGATACCCTAAGGAAACTATTGGGTATACCTTCTATCACAGAACCGAAGGCAAAGTGTTTGTCGCAAAGAACGGTTCCTTTCTTGAGAAGGAGTTTCTCTCGAAAGAAGTGAGTGGGAGGAAAGTAGAGCTAGACGAGGTTGTTGAACCTTCTCTTGAGTTAGGGAGTAGCGCAGCACCTGAAATTGTTTCAGTACCGCCTGCACCAACAATAGAGGAAGCTAATGACAAGGATCATGAAGCTTCGGACAATGCTTCTACTGAACGTCGCAGGTCGACAAGGTCGCGTGCCCCTCCTGAGTGGTATGGCAACCCTGTCTTGACTGTCTTGTTGGTAGAAGACAGTGAACCTACAAACTATGAGGAAGCGATGATGAGACCATACTCTAAGAAATGGCTAGAGGCCATGAAATCCGAATTGGGATCCATGAGCGAAACCAAGTATGGACTTTGGTGGACCCTCCTAGCGACCGAAAGGCCTTTGAGTGCAAATGGATTTTCAAGAGGAAAACGGACGCGGATGGTAATGTTACCGTCTATAAAGCACGGCTTGTCGCGAAAGGTTTTCGACAAGTTCAAGGTGTTGACTACGATGAGACTTTCTCTCCCGTAGCGATGTTTAAGTCCATTCGGATTTTATTAGCAATTGATGCGTTTCATGATTATGAAATATGGCAGATGGATGTCAAGACTGCGTTCCTCAATGGCAACATTGATGAAGAGTTGTATATGATGCAACCCGAAGGTTTTGTCGATCCTAAGGATGCTGATACAGTATGCAAACTTCAGCGTTCCATTTATGGACTGAAGCAAGCATCTCGGAGTTGGAACCTTCGTTTTGATCAAGTGATCAAGAGCTTTGGATTTGTTCCAAATAGCTACGAAGCTTGTATCTACAAGAAAGTGAGTGGGAGCTCGGTGACATTTCTGGTAATATATGTGGATGACATATTGATTATTGGAAATGACATTAACATGCTTAACGATGTGAAGAGTTATTTGAACAAGAGTTTTTCAATGAAAGACCTAGGTGAAGCTGCTTATATATTGGGCATCAAAATCTATAGAGATAGACAAAGACGCCTGATAGCTTTAAGCCAGAGTACATACCTAGACAAAGTTCTGAAAAGGTTCAGAATGGATAAGGCAAAGAAAGGTTCAGTGCCTATGTTGTCAGGTAATATATTGAGCAAGGCTCAGTGTCCAGCTACGGTAAATGATAGAGAAGCTATGAGCAAAGTGCCTTATGCCTCGGCCATAGGTTCTATCATGTATGCCATGCTGTGTCCAATGCGCTTAGTTTGACGAGCAGATATCAAAGTGATCCAGGAGTGGAACACTGGACAGCCGTGAAGAACATCCTAAAGTACCTAAATAGGACTAAAGAAATGTTCTTAGTCTATGGAGGTGATGAACAGCTCGTCGTAAAGGGTTACGTCGATGCTAGTTTCGACACCGACAAGGATGATTCTAAGTCTCAGACAGGATATGTTTATATTTTGAATGGAGGAGTTGTGAGCTGGAGAAGATGCAAGCAAAGCGTGATCGCGGGATCTACAGTAGAAGCGGAATACATGGCTGCTGCAGAAACTTCAAGTGAAGGAGTTTGGATCAGGAACTTCATCACTGAGCTTGGCGTGGTTCCAAGTGCATTGGACCCACTGGAGATATTGTGTGACAACACTGGCGCCATAGCACTCGCTAAGGAACCAAGATATCATCCAAAGACCAAGAATATCAACATAAGTTTCATATAATCCGAGATTATATAGCAGATGGAGATCTGAAGATTAGCAAAGTACATACAGATCTGAATGTCGCAGATCCATTGACTAAACCTCTTCCACGTGTAAAACATGATCAGCACCTTAGTGCCATGGGTGTGAGATTGTTGCCAAATGTAAACTAGATTATTGACTCTAGTGCAAGTGGGAGACTGTTGGAATTATGCCCTAGAGGCAATAATAAAGATGTTATTATTATAATTATTGTTCATGATAAAGTTTATATTCCATGCTAGAATTGCATTAAGCGGAAACTTTAATACTTGTGTGGTTTATGAACAACACCGTGTCCCTAGTATGCCTCTATGGATTAGCTCATTGATTAATGATGGTTAAGGTTTCCTAACCATAGACATGAGTTGTCGATTAATAATGAGATCATATCATTGGGAGAATGATATGATGCACAGACCCAAACTAAGCGGAGCAATTAGATCGTGTCATCGTGTTCATATTTGCGAAGCTTTTCTTATGTCAAATATTGTATTCCTTAGACCATGAGATGATACAACTCCCTGGTATCGGAAGAAAGCTTTGAGGTCATCAAACGTCATCCTATGAGAGGGTGATCATAAAGGTGTCTCTCAGGTGATCGGAAAGTACCTGTTGGGTTGTATGTATCGAGATGGGATTTGTCCCTCCCAAGTCGGAGAGATATACTTGGGCCCACTCGTGTCGATATCAACACCGCTTGCAAGCATGTGGTTAAGGAGTTAATCACAAAGTGATATCGGATTACGGAGCAGTAAAATACTTGCGTGAACGAGATTGAACTAGGTATGATGCATCGACGATCAAATCTCGGGCAAGTAAAATATCGCGAGACGAAGGGAATATATATATGGGATTGATTGAATCCTGGCATCGTGGTTCATCCGATATGATCATCGATGAATGTGTGGGAGTCAATATGGGTTTCCAGACCCCGCTGTTGATTATTGATAGAAGATCATGTCTGCATATTCTCGAACACGAAGGGTCACACACTTAACGTGTCTCGACGCTAGGATAGATTGGATAATTGGTTTATGAGTTTTTGTTCGGAGTCTCGGATGGGATCCGGGACATCACGAGACGTTCCGGAATGGTCCGAAGAATAAGATTCATATAAGGCAATGCAGTTTTTGGAGTTCGGAATTGTTTCGGGTTAATCAGTATTGTACCGAAAGCTTCTAGAACCTTCCGAAGGGGGACCAACGTGGCCCCACCTGTCGGGAGGGGGCATGGGCCTATGAGGGAGTGCCCTGGCCGCATTGGGCCAAGGGCACAAGGTCCCATAGGGCCCAGCCGGCCAAACCTAGGGGAAACCCTAGGGGAGCTTCTAGAAGGAGGGGGAGGGGGGAAACTTGCCCCCCACTCTTCCCTCCTTGGCCGCCGGCCTAGGCTTGGGGGAGGGGCTAGGGTTGGCGCCCACCCCTCTATATAAAGAGGGATGAGGGCGCACCACCCTCCACACCTCCTCCTCAAGCCCTAGCCGCCCTGCTGCCCTCCTCTCTCTCTCCCTCCCGACTGCACGTAGGCGAAACCCTGCTGCAAAAACTCTCCACCACTTGCACCGCGCCGTCGCGTTGTAGATCCAATCCGTCTCTCCACCATACTTTTTGGACCAAGGAAGGAGGAGACGTCGAGGTGCCGCACGTGTGCATCTCTCGGAGGCATCGCCACTTGCGGTGTTAGATCGGAGCGGATCGCGAGGAGGAGAAGCGAGTACGACTACATCACCCACGTTCCGACGAACGTTCCGCTGTGCGAATATTCAAGGGTATGAAGATCTCATCTAATCTCTCTCGTTGTTTGCATCTCCTAGATTAGATCTTGGATTTCCCGTTCGCATCCGTAGAAATTTTTTGATTTACTATGCTGCGAAACCCTTCAAGTATTTTGTATTTTTACCACCCTCCTGAATGTGCTTCACTTTGGCGCGTTGTGCCCACTTGAATTCCTCATCGCACCTTAGTTTAGTCGCTCATTTGCGGATTTCAAGTCCCTTATTTCATTATCCGACAGAGCTGATGTTTCAGCTTTTATATCCAACTCATCAATGATAGATAAAAGTCGGTCTTTTTATTTTTTGTATATCTCACTTTGGTTCTTTGCCCAGCCGCGAAAAAACCGACGTAGGTGCCTTGTCTTTTCCTGCCATCTTTCAATGGGCGTGTCACCATGTGTCACGGAGACCCATTCATTGGCCACTAACTCAAAGAAACCCTCATGTCTCAACCATGATAGTTCGAAAGAGAATCTCGGATTATTCCCTAAATGTGCCTGCACTCCTGAGTCAATCAGAAGTGTCGTGTGATCCGAACTTGCTCGTGTTAAGGCTCTAACCGTGACTATAGGAAACTTTTGTTCCCATTCAACACTAGAAAGAATCCTGTCAAGTTTTTCATAGGTGGGCACATCTCTACGATTTGCCCAGGTGAACTGTCTCACTGAGAGAAAAATCTCTCTTAGGTTTAGACTTTCAATAATGGCATTAAACATAACGGGCCAATGCGTGTTCAAATTATCATTATTCCCGTCCTCCCTTCTACGAAGAATATTGAAATATCCCCCAACCAATAGGGGCAAGGTTTCATTGTCACAAACTGTAACCAACTCGGCAAGAAACTCATGTTTCAGATTATCCCGAGCTTCCCCGTAATGTACTAGAATCCATTGAAAACCATATCCTAACGACATTTCATATGAATTTTAATACAGAAATCCCCCGAGTCAACTTTGTTAAATTGCAATGTGTATGTGTTAATCCCAACAAGTATGTCCCCCGAGCGCCCATGAGGAGGTAAACAAGACCATGCAAAGTCCCTCCCTAGGGTTAAGTGTTTGAGAAAAGGGACAATGAAGTTAGACCGCCCTGTCTCCAACAGAGCAATGAAATCTAATTTTATTTCCCTAAGAGTCGCAAAGACAAATAAATTTTTGGCGGTATCATGAAATCCTTCACTATTCCAAATCATTTCACGTAGACCTTGCATATCAAGAAGTCTTTTTTATTCCCACTCTAGTCCCTCTACAAACAGTTCCGTACTATCATAGATTTTTTTTCTTGCGCCCACACGCCTGGTTTGTCTCTTTGAGTAGATTCTCAACAAGAGTATCCAGTCCAGAGATTCCCTCTTCAACTAGATCATCACATAAGCTATAAACTTTGGAAACCGCTAAACTTGCCTCCCCAAGGTTATTTAGATCAGTTTTATCTTTGTTGTGCTCTGCAATAGTCAAGGTTCTTTGTATCTCATTATCTTTAAGTAACTGAGCAGCCGCGTTTTCTTTCAAAGGTGAATTCTCCAGAGATACTCCAATTGATTTAGCTTTTTCTATAATATCAATATTTGAAAAGGACAAGATTGAAAATGTATGATTTAAATTCTTACCTTTGAAATCCTCTCTCTACGCTGCACCAAGTCCATTGCCCGCTCCAGCAATGTATTGTCCGCGTTAGGATGAGCGTGAACCCGAACACTTGACCAAATCTCAATAGTTATCGTCTTTGGAATGCCTCCGAAGGCGATGATCTCAGCCAAAGATGGACTCTGCCTAGTGATAATACCCCCAGTGGAAGCCGGTTCTCTGCATTGCAATCTGGTTGTGGGCGTGAAGGGAATGACCAAGCTCATTGTCGGTATCTCCCCTTGGTCGTGCACATCGTTGTGAATACCAGATTGTTTAGGTCCTCCCTTAAACAGCGAGCCTTTTGATGCACCAAAAACATCTGCGACCGCCTGTGATGCCATCTTAATATCACTGGAAAATGTACTCGGCTCAGACACCAGATCAGCCGACAACATTTTATGTGCGCTTCCCACTGCTTCTGCCGCGGCAGAGAAAGGGGGCACAGTCTGTGTCATGGCAGCCTGCCGTGCAAGCAATTCAGCATCTTCTTGTGCCGCGGCAGCCTATCGCGTCACCATTTCAGCTGTTTTCTATATCGTGTCACAAATTCATCAGTTTTTTGTGCCACGGCAGAATCCTCGGCAGGCGAAGGTTGCATCGTGTCTGTGTCTTCCAAGACATTCCTCTCCTCTGAAGATGATACTTGCACCTCTAAACCAAACAAGTCATCGGCCGTAGTTGCAACAGTGCAATATGGCGATAGATAATATGGTAAAGCTACATCATGTGCATGGACAAAAGTAATTTTCCTCTGTGAGTTATTCATATTACAGAATTTTCCAACTTTGAAAATAGCATCTTTTCTAATATTTACCTCTTTCATGGGAAGCTGAAACGCACCAACATGTAAGGTTGGAGTTAGCGACAACACAGTCATATGCATACCACCAGGTGCTATGTGACCACCCCCATCCTTCCGTGATTCATTATCTTTCTTATTGCACTGATCTGTACTGGTATCTTCATCCATTTTGCTTGCCCCATCCTTGTTACCTTTATTAACATCATCATCCCATCATTACTATCTTGTGTTAATGGTAAACCCTCAATACCCGAAGCTGTAGATGGTCCCTCAACCAGAAATTTAAGCCTGTAAAAACCTCTTTTTATCCAAATATCAAGATGAGGAGGAACGAAGTCAGGGTCAACACAAAATACCACAATCCAAACTATGCCCTTCTGTCTAGTAAAAGGCATATCCACAGATTTGGTCTTGCCTAACAAGGACCCTAGTCCCCATAAAGATAGAAAATCCCCTCTGACATCTTTGGGCACTCCATCAGTCTAAATAGTTACTTCTGGCAATAAGAACATTGGCTCATCCACAACTCCCCACTCATCAAACTTTAGATATATAGGGGTGTCCGGAATTTGATATTGCTTAAGAGATTTCATTCGTTGGACTTCATCCTTAGTTGGAAACTTCACCTTGAAAACCATGGGTTGGAATTCAATTACCTCCCAAATGTAGTTAGGTGCAAGAACTAGCTTGTTCAGTACTTCTATCACTTGTGCTAGAGTCAAAGAACCACCCTCCACTAGAACCTTTCCAACCCTAGAATTCTCAACTCTTGGTCTATAGGAGTCAGTTGTGGGTAGTTCCAGCAAAAGTGAGTTTGTCGTTCCCCAGTCCATGTGAAAGGATAGAGATGTCGCCTAGAGGGGGGTGAATAGGCAATTTCAAAACTATTACAGTTTTGGATTGATAGAATGCGGAATTAAACTAACGTTTATTTTACAAGCACAAAACCTAAATACACTAGGCTCAACTAAGTGCACCAACAACAAATTAAGCTAAGCAAGATAGCACAAGATAAATATACCACAAGTGATAAGCAAGATATAAGTACTTCAAGCTCGATGGCTATCACAAGGAAAGTAAGCTCGGATATAGAGATAACCGAGGCACGCGGAGACGAAGATGTATTCCCGTGTTCACCACCTTTGGGAAGGGAGATACGTCACGTTGGAGAGGTGTGAGGTTCCACGAAGGATTTCTCGCGCGCCACAGAGGCTCACCTTCTTCTTCGAGTCCATCCCAGGAAGGAATAGGCCCTTTCCTTATGGCTAGCTTTTCCTCCACTCCGGAGATGGCAAGCTCCACAACCACTTCACAAGTTCCACGAAGGATAAGCCCGGGTCTCTTCACAATCTTCCACGAAGAGGACACCGCGGTACCAACCGCCAAGCCAACTAGGAGGTCACCCTCCAAGAGTAATAAGCTCACGGTCTCTCACTCGAACAAATCGTAATGGAGAGCTCAACACTTATGCAAGAATGCAAAGCAAGAACACCAAGGGTGCTCAAATCCTTCACTCTCAAATCCCACCAAAGCAACAAGTTCTAGGGAGGAATTAGAGAGTAAGAACAATGGTGGAAACCAACAAATGACTCCAATATCTAGATCCAATGGGTTCCCCTCACTTAGAGGAGGAATTGATTGGTGGGGATTGTAGATCTAGATCTCCTCTTCCAAAGCCCTCAAAAAGATGCAAGAATCATAGGAGGGAAGGGAGAGGAAGAAATCTCAAAGAGGTCAACAATGGAGGTAAAAAACGTGCTCAATAGTCTTAGAACTTTAGGGAAGAAGCCCCCCTTTTATACCCCTTTAAGGGGGATGACCGTTGGAAGCAAAACATGCTGGACGGACACGTTCCGGTGGCGAAACCGGCGCCGCCGGGTCAGCCGCCGGAATTTTCAGTCAAAACCGGAAGTTCCGGCAAAAATCGAAACAACATACTGGACCGTTTTTCGGCGATTTGCCGGAAATTTCCGGCGGTCGCCGGAAATTCCGGCCACAGGCCCAGTCCCGCCAGAATTACCGCCGGAACAAAACAGGGCACACGAAAACGGCGATAACTTTTGTCTCCGGACTCCGATTTCGATGATCTTGGGCTTGTTTTGACGAGGACAACAAGCCCTAAAATATGGTGCAGAGAAACGTCATATTACAAAATAGGAGGATAGAACCAATTAAATAAAGGTAAGAAGCCTCCCTATAAGAAGAACCGATAAAACCTTCAAAATCGAAAACGCCATAGAAGATGCATACGAATTCCGTTTTCGATGAACTTGGGCTTGTTGAAGAGCTCGAAACAAGATCAAGAACCTCACATGTAGAAACACCAAGAAGCAACAAAATAGGAAGATGCAAAGTATGCAAAGGATTGAGCTTCCTATGACGATGTGATCAAGTTACCCAACCAAAAGCCCCTCTTAATAGTGTGGCTATGCATCCTATAACCCGGTCTCCCAACAACCACCTTGAGACCGGTAAAAGGGAAACCTAGCAAGGCCATACCTTTGCCTTGTGCATCCTGCTTGATCTTGATGACAACACTTCAATGTCCATCCAAGTCAGAATGCATCACTTGATCGTTGTTGCTTCGTGAAGACTTCTAATTTGCTCCCCCATATACCACTATTGGATAGCTTCATTAATACATGTCTTCACATGTCCATTATCATCAATATGGATGGCGAGTTTGAAGCAAATGATCTTCTCGAGATGCTTATCTTGAACTTGCCCTTCTCAACCATACCACAAGATCCATGTGGTACATTCTTTATGCTTCATGTGTTGACCAACTTGAAATCACTCTTCACTCTTTGTATAGGTCAACCATGTATCTTCTCATGCTCCATATCAATATCTTGAGGTACATAAAGAAATCTTAATTTGATTACATGCTCTAAATCTTAGTCAATCATAGCTCAACTAATGAGGCTATCATGACACCGTCTTAGAGCCATATCTTGAATTCTTCTATTGAAATCACACTCTCAAGATCTTGATCATATCATATTCTTCTCTTCAACTCGATGATCTTGATGCCAATACTCAAGGTATATCTTTATCTTAATGGCATCCATACTTGAATCCAACACATAGACTACAAGCATGACCTATGAAATATTCCTTCATATAAAACTCAGTGAAAACATTAGTCCATAGGGATTGTCATTAATCACCAAAACCACACATAGGGGAAATTACTCTTTCAATCTCCCCCATTTTGGTAATTGATGACAATCACAATAAGATGGTTTATATAATGAATATTAGAAACAAGTACGCAACTTATCCGAGAATAAGTTGTGTACAAGAGGTTGCATTTGATATGGTCAAGTAACACAAAGCTACTAGCACATATCAAAACTGATTCTACTTACACAAACTACAACTAATGTAAGAGATGTGAGTAGAACCAACATATATAGAGAAAACTCCCCCACAATATATGCATGTGTGATGAACTTGAATTTCATTGCATACATTGTCAAGAATAAACTTTGGGAGAGTTTACACTATATATACAACCATGCAAAACATAATAAAGATGAAATGCATGAAAGGCAGACACTTAAGAACAAACAAATCTTAAGTATAAAACCATTTCCCTTAAACCCTCTAAACTTCTCCCCCATTGACAACAAGTGCCAAAATGGATGACAAAGTTAGAAGGCCAATATAGTATGAGCTCATCCCCAAGGTGTGCATTTCTCATAATTTGAGTGAAATCAAATGCACGTATCCAATGATGAATATTTGGAGGAAATCAAGCTATATTGAGGATCAAAGATTGCTACAAGGATAAAACGGTGAAGAAACTTCAACGGATGAAGCAAGCAATCCAATGATCCAAAAATCAAATGGACAAATAGTGCTCTAAATGAAATAAGGAAGATCCCCAAGGTTCGTGCATAAATTTTAATTATTGTATTTGAATACAATATGCACAAAAATGGAATCCTCACTCCCTCTATATTATTTAGAACACAACCAAGATACAAGGAGTAGATATAAATAAATACACTTGTCAAGACAAGCT
Organism: Avena longiglumis; assembly: GCA_030063025.1. Lineage (NCBI taxonomy): Eukaryota > Viridiplantae > Streptophyta > Magnoliopsida > Poales > Poaceae > Avena > Avena longiglumis. The sequence continues at coordinate 516,713,278 of CP125974.1, read as the reverse complement.
TAAGTCCAAAAGAAACCAAATATGAGATATGAGTGCGTGAAGATGCAATAAAAGTAAATCAAGCACTCATAAATCAAGACCTTACCAATACCATTAAAAACCAAGAGGATAAGAGATATGGTCGGCAAAGAGCGATGATATCAAGGCGAGAGATTAACACTCTCGTGTATATAAGTTTATAAGTGGAAAAAACATGAGAATAATCCACAAATAAACAACCATACATAATAGGTTAATAAAATAAGAAAACATAATATCCAAGAGAAAGTCATAAGATATACCAAACATGATATTTTTTGCTTAAGTGCATATATAGCAATGGCTCTATTTTATCGTATGGTATATCAATGAACTTCACCAAAGAAAAAATAAAAACCTCAAAAACATCACAACTAACACTAAGGGAACAAATGCTAGTTGGGATACTTTGAGAAAAGCAACAAGTAGCAAAAGGAAGGATTCAAAGCAATTTCAACAATATTGCACATGACAGTACCTTGAGGAATTGATATGCAATAAATTGCTAGAAGGCATATTTTGAATTGGTGAATCATGAACATGATTTTATATACTCCCCATTATATGCATCATCTCAAATTACTCACATAAGCAATAAGGATAAAGAAGTCTTTCAAAGATCCTTGCAAGAACCGCAACATTTACAAATGGATAAATTCATGCCAAGATGCAACCTACAAGATATTGGATGAAAGAATAGTATGCATGAATAAGATACTTGTTACCGAGATAGCAATGGTATGATGTAGTAGATAAGAATTTTTCGATCATCCTAGCTTGGCTCCAATTATCATGTGGTGACAACACTTTCCTTATAGACGAGACAAGCATCCACTGCATCTCCAATGTACCTAAAACAACATTCAAGTACATCTTGGTCCCCAAACTTATTGGGTCCAAAGTGGTTAGACTAACCACAACACATAGGACACACTCCATAAAAATATGTACATATTTAGAGATGAAATTTGAATATCATGCACGTCTTAGCCGTTTAAGGATTTGATGGAGTATACCCTATATATTAGATCAAAGAAAGCAAACACATGGAGACTTTCAATATCCAAAGAAGATATAATTTGGAAAAACACCAAAATATTCAAGAAGGCATACAAGGTGTGACAAAACGCATTTGTTGCCCAAACTATATCAAAGAATCAAATCAACACAAGATTTGTTCAACGAAGTTCAACCAATCAACTAAGCAAAAACTATTTAGAAAAAAGATGAAATGAAAACAAAAATACTCAACGATTTATCTCATTCAAGCAAATAAAATAGAAAATAAAGAGTGAGATAACAAACTCCCAAAAGAGCAAGGTTTCAACAAATAAACCAAACCCTTAATACTTTTCACAATGGCACAAGGTTCCGAGAAGAAAAGATTTGTATTCCACTAAAACAAATTTTATAATAATAAAAAACATCATCAAAGAGATCTTCAAAAGCCAAGGAAGACAATGGGAGCCACAACAAATTTTTGGAAAGAAAATAAGGCAATAAGAGGTGAAATCCAAGGTGAAGATGATCCACAAATGCTACCACACATAAGTATATCAATTTTCGAAGACAATGAGTGTATTGGAATTGATTTCGATGGTATATTACGGATATTAAAGATAAATCTTCACAATAAAAAGCATAGGATAGGAATAAAATATTAAGCACTATGCAAAGATAGAGATTCTTGATAGCTTCAATCTAGTCACACAATCATGCAAAGCAATGATTAGAATAACTTGAAGCAAATGGTCTCCCAAAAAGATATAGAGATATGTATTTGAGGAAGACCGCATTAAGAATTTCTTGCTCAAACAAAGACCAAAGAGACGAGCAAATAAAAGCTTCTAACAAAAATAGGACCTTGTTTGAGCCAACATGCCACCTAGAAACAAGATAATCAACAATATCTACTCTAAGTGTCACTACCTCATATGTTCACATTTCCTAGGATTGTGATATGCAAAAGAAGCATATTACTCCCCCATAATGTGATATTAAATTTTTCTTAATAAGAGGAAAAGCAAACTCAACTAGAGAGAATTAATGGACATTTAGAATTTGAATTTCTCATGAGTATGACACACCACATAGTGACTAGATAAGCTTGCAATATCAACACTAAGTGGTAGTACTCATGTACACACATTTTAAGGTTTGAGAGATGCGCGAGGCATGTCACTCCCCCAAAATGGGATGTTCCATTAACCACTCGAAAAGAGCCAAATAAGATATCATCAAGATGCATTAGAGGCTCAAAACAAAACACATGGGTAAATGATGTGCCAAACACCTAGACGTACTTGAATACACAAAATAATCAAGCATGAGGCACACCAAATACAAACACATACTTGGTACACAACCAAAACATGTAAAGGGGTAAGTAACTTACAAAATAAATGGGCTAAGTACGAGTTACCGTGAAGAGGCACATTGGATATAAGATAGGGAAATGATAATCCGTATGACTTGGCTAGATCAAATATAATATATGAATATCCCTTAATTCTTCATGAGTTAGCCAAGTCTTCAATGCCCTCCATAAACACCTATTGATCAAGTTTGAGCTTGTTGGTCCCCAACCAAGTTGGGTCCTAAGAGGTTAGTCACAATAGTCTTGGCAACCCAAATGGCTCTTTTCTTGACACCACTTTGAGTTCCAACAAACTTGGAAAACACAATGCCATCCTTATCCTTCCTAAGATAATAATCATCATCAACAATGATAGGGTTAGATAAGGTACCGTTTGAACATGAAGAGGCAAAATGCACCTTAACACGACATATGTAGAAACAAGTGCTCCCATTTCTCTTCTTCATTGATTTATTGGCTTGGGGAGCATTATCTTGATTATTCTTTGGAAGTGGCCTAACTTCAACTTGGGCTTGACCTTGTACTTGTGGCGCTTCCTTGTTGCTTCTCACTCAAGTGGTTTTTCTTCAATGGACAAGATCTTACATGATGTCCGTCAAACTTGCACTTAAAGCAAATAATCTTGGCCAAATTCTTGACTTGGTTTTGGCCCTTCTTCTTGTTTCTCTTGGACTTGTTATTGTTATTGGAGTTGAATCCAAGTCCACTTTTATCATTAGGGGATTTTTGCACACTCAAAATATTATCGAGTGTGGATTTCCCTTCATGACTCTTTTCCAAGTCATTCCTCAAGGAAGTGACTTGGGCCTTGAGCTCTTTGATTTCCTCTACATGGTTAGTAGAAATACAAGTACTATAGGAAGTATAAGCTTCATTGTTAGAGCAACAAGGAAAAGCAAGTAATCCAACACAAGGTTTATCAATAGTATGGCTAGATGGATTACTAGGACTAGCACACGGTAAAATAACATTTTGAGTAGAAGTTGTGCTAATGTCCAAAAGAGGCTCACAAGATGTTACCTTCGTAATACTTGCCTCACAAGCTAACATTAGCCCATCATGGGAGATTACAAGATCATTATGAGACCCCAGAGCTTTTCATGACTTTTTTCCAATTTCCTATACTTGCTAGTTAGCAACTCAAGTTGAGCCCTTAGCTCAACGTTCTCCTTTAGGGTAGATGCTTCACAAGAAGTAGAGTTAGTAGCACAAGCATCATTAATGGAATTTTTCTTTTCAAGCTCATAAGATTCAATTTTTTGTGTGAGGAGACAATTAGTGTGCTTCTCCTCGGCAAGCTCTTGCTTAAGGAGATTGAATCTCCGACTCTCATAATCAAGTTGGAAATCCAACTCCTCTATGGTTCCCGTTTGTTTAGTTATGGTGTCCATAACATGTTTGAGACAAGTAACGGCCTTATTATTACCACGAAGAGAGGTACACAAAAAATTCAACTCAAGCAAGAGAGCGCTAGTATCCTCATCAATGTCATCATCACTATCATCATTATCATTGCTATTATCTTTAGAAGATATATTGGGATCCAAAGTAGGAGATACCTTTGATCCTCTTGCCATAAGGCACATGTGAGCACGGGAGGATGAAGATGAGGATATTCTTGAATCTTCATTCATGATCATTTCTTTCTCCATAGAATGTTTGATTTCCTCTACATTGTTAGACAAACAACTAGAGGAAATAGAAGCATTTTGTTCATGGGAACAAGGCAAATCAAGCATATCATCTACACTAGTACTCAAAAAATTTCTAGAAGATATACAAGGACTAGCAATACTGGGGGATATAGCATCATTGTTGCAAGAAGTGCTTAAGTCCAAACTCCCTACACCATTATCATTTATAGAACAAGAATCATTGGTGTAAAGAGAAACACTACCATCATCATATATGATTTTTCCACTCACCATGCCATTACCTTGTGACTTGTCACATGTAAGTGAGGTGGAAAGAATTGAGGTCACATCGCGACCGAGGTGGAAGCAACTTGGAGCTCTTCATGATGTGAGTGAGAAGAGAGCTCCTTGGAGATACCACCAACCCTATGAGAAATGGAGCCACCAAATATTTCTTTAAGCTTGGTCCACATCTCATGAGACGACTTGAACTTTACAATCTTCAAGAACAAATTAATTGTGGGGCTCAAAGAGAAAATAAGCTCATTAGATACTTGAGCTTCAAGATGTAAATTTTTCTCATCCTCTAGAGATAGATTTTGAGGATCCATCGGAGGAGAAAAACCTACATCTAGAAATCGCTCAATATTTGGACACAAGGTCTGAATATTATAAAGCAAGCAATTTCTCCACAAAGCATAATTTGTTCCATCAAAGATAATTGTGTCATTGTGCACTATACTACTAGACGACATCTTTACACTCTAGGCGGTGAAGCCTAAATAAGGAGATAACTTGCTCTGATACCAATTGAAAAATAGAGATGTCGCCTAGAGGGGGGTTAATAGGCAATTTCAAAACTATTATAGTTTTGGCTTGATAGAATGCGGAATTAAACTAACGTTTATTTTACAAGCACAAAACCTAAATACACTAGGCTCAACTAAGTGCACCAACAACAAATTAAGCTAAGAAAGATAGCACAAGATAAATATACCACAAGTGATAAGAAAGATATAAGTACTTCAAGCTCGATGGCTATCACAAGGAAAGTAAGCTCGGATATAGAGATAATCGAGGCACGCGGAGACGAAGATGTATTCTCCGTGTTCACCACCTTTGGGAAGGGGGATACGTCACGTTGGAGAGGTGTGAGGTTTCACGAAGGATTCCTCACACGCCACAGAGGCTCACCTTCTTCTCCGAGTCTATCCCACGAAGGAATAGGCCCTTTCCTTATGGCTAGCTTTTCCTCCACTCCGGAGATGGCAAGCTCCACAACCACTTCACAAGCTCCACGAAGGAGAAGCCCGGGTCTCTTCACAAACTTCCACGAAGAGGACACCGCGGTACCAACCGCCAAGCCAACTAGGAGGTCACCCTCCAAGAGTAACAAGCTCACGGTCTCTCACTCGAACAAATCGTAATGGAGAGCTCAACACTTATGCAAGAATGCAAAGCAAGAACACCAAGGGTGCTCAAATCCTTCACTCTCAAATACCACCAAAGCAACAAGTTCTAGGGATGAATTAGAGAGTAAGAACAATGGCGGAAACCAACAAATGACTACAATATCTAGATCCAATGGGTTCCCTCACTTAGAGGAGGAATTGATTGGTGGGGATTGTAGATCTAGATCTCCTCTTCCAAAGCCCTCAAAAAGATGCAAGAATCATAGGAGGGAAGGGAGAGGAAGAAAGCTCAAAGAGGTCAACAATGGAGGTCAAAAACGTGCTCAAGAGCCTTAGAACTTTGGGGAAGAAGCCCCCCTTTTATACCCCTTCAAGGGGGATGACCGTTGGACGCAAAACATGCTAGACGGACACGTTCCGATGGCGAAACCGGTGCCGCTGGATCAGCCGCCGGAATTTCCGGTCAAAACCGGAAGTTCCGGCAAAAACCGAAACAGCATACTGGACCGTTTTTCGGCGATTTGCCGGAAATTTCCGGTCGCTGAAATTCCGGCCTGAGCCAGTCCGTCGGAACAAAACAGGGCACACGAAAACGGCGATAACTTTTGTGTCCGGACTCCGATTTCGATGATCTTGGGCTTGTTTTGAAGAGGACAACAAGCCCTATAATATGGTGCAGAGAAACATCATATTACAAAAGAGGAGGATAGAACCAAATAAAGAAAGGTAAGAAACCTCCCTATAAGAACAACCGATAAAACCTTCAAACTCGAAAACACCATAGAAGATGCATACGAATTCCGTTTTCGATGAACTTGGGCTTGTTGAAGAGATAGAAACAAGCTCAAGAACCTCACATGTAGAAACACCAAGAAGCAATAAAATAGGAAGATGCAAAGTATGCAAAGGATTGAGCTTCCTATGACGATGTGATCAAGTTACCGAACCGAAAGCCCCTCTTAATAGTGTGGCTATGTATCCTATAACCCGGTCTCCCAACAACCACCTTGAGACCGGTAAAAGGAAAACCTAGCAAGGCCATACCTTTGCCTTGCGCATCCTGCTTGATCTTGATGACAACACTTCAATCTCCATCCAAGTCGGAATGCATCACTTGTTCGTTGTTGCTTCGTGAAGACTTCTAATTTGCTCCCCATACACCACTATTGGATAGCTTCATTAATACATGTCTTCACATGTCCATTATCATCAATATGGAAGGCGAGTTTCAAGAAAATGATCTTCTCGAGATGCTTATCTTGAACTTGCCCTTCTCAACCATATCACAAGATGCATGTGGTACATTATGTATGCTTCATGTGTTGACCAACTTGAAATCACTCTTCACTCTTTATATAGGTCAACCATGTATCTTCTCATGCTCCATCTCAATATCTTGAGGTACATAAAGAACTCTTAATTTGATTACATGCTCTAAATCTTAGTCAATCAGGCTATCATGACACCGTCTTAGAGCCATATCTTGAATTCTTCTATTGAAATCACACTCTCAAGATCTTGATCATATCATATTCTTCTCTTCAAATCGATGATCTTGATGCCAATACTCAAGGTATATCTTTATCTTCATGGAATCCATACATGAATCCAACACATAGACTACTAGCATGACCTATGGAATATTCCTTCATATAAAACTCAGTAAAAACATTAGTCCATAGGGATTGTCATTAATCACCAAAACCACACATAGGGGCAATTACTCTTTCAATCTCCCCCATTTTGGTAATTGATGACAATCACAATAAGATGGTTTATATAATGAATATTAGAAACAAGTACGCAACTTATCCGAGAATAAGTTGTGTACAAGAGGTTGCATTTGATATGGTCAAGTAACACAAAGCTACTAGCACATATCAAAACTGATTCTACTTACACAAACTACAACTAATGTAAGAGATGTGAGTAGAACCAACATATATAGAGAAAACTCCCCCACAATATATGCATGTGTGATGAACTTGAATTTCATTGCATACATTGTCAAGAATAAACTTTGGGAGAGTTTACACTATATATACAACCATGCAAAACATAATAAAGATGAAATGCATGAAAGGCAGACACTTAAGAACAAACAAATCTTAAGTATAAAACCATTTCCCTTAAACCCTCTAAACTTCTCCCCCATTGACAACAAGTGCCAAAATGGATGACAAAGTTAGAAGGCCAATATAGTATGAGCTCATCCCCAAGGTGTGCATTTCTCATAATTTGAGTGAAATCAAATGCACGTATCCAATGATGAATATTTGGAGGAAATCAAGCTATATTGAGGATCAAAGATTGCTACAAGGATAAAACGGTGAAGAAACTTCAACGGATGAAGCAAGCAATCCAATGATCCAAAAATCAAATGGACAAATAGTGCTCTAAATGAAATAAGGAAGATCCCCAAGGTTCGTGCATAAATTTTAATTATTGTATTTGAATACAATATGCACAAACATGGAATCCTCACTCCCTCTATATTATTTAGAACACAACCAAGATACAAGGAGTAGATATAAATAAATACACTTGTCAAGACAAGCTTAAGTCCAAAAGAAACCAAATATGAGATATGAGTGCGTGAAGATGCAATAAAAGTAAATCAAGCACTCATAAATCAAGACCTTACCAATACCATTAAAAACCAAGAGGATAAGAGATATGGTCGGCAAAGAGCGATGATATCAAGGCGAGAGATTAACACTCTCGTGTATATAAGTTTATAAGTGGAAAAAACATGAGAATAATCCACAAATAAACAACCATACATAATAGGTTAATAAAATAAGAAAACATGATATCCAAGAGAAAGTCATAAGATATACCAAACATGATATTTTTTGCTTAAGTGCATATATAGCAATGGCTCTATTTTATCGTATGGTATATCAATGAACTTCACCAAAGAAAAAATAAAAACCTCAAAAACATCACAACTAACACTAAGGGAACAAATGCTAGTTGGGATACTTTGAGAAAAGCAACAAGTAGCAAAAGGAAGGATTCAAAGCAATTTCAACAATATTGCACATGACAGTACCTTGAGGAATTGATATGCAATAAATTGCTAGAAGGCATATTTTGAATTGGTGAATCATGAACATGATTTTATATACTCCCCATTATATGCATCATCTCAAATTACTCACATAAGCAATAAGGATAAAGAAGTCTTTCAAAGATCCTTGCAAGAACCGCAACATTTACAAATGGATAAATTCATGCCAAGATGCAACCTACAAGATATTGGATGAAAGAATAGTATGCATGAATAAGATACTTGTTACCGAGATAGCAATGGTATGATGTAGTAGATAAGAATTTTTCGATCATCCTAGCTTGGCTCCAATTATCATGTGGTGACAACACTTTCCTTATAGACGAGACAAGCATCCACTGCATCTCCAATGTACCTAAAACAACATTCAAGTACATCTTGGTCCCCAAACTTATTGGGTCCAAAGTGGTTAGACTAACCACAACACATAGGACACACTCCATAAAAATATGTACATATTTAGAGATGAAATTTGAATATCATGCACGTCTTAGCCGTTTAAGGATTTGATGGAGTATACCCTATATATTAGATCAAAGAAAGCAAACACATGGAGACTTTCAATATCCAAAGAAGATATAATTTGGAAAAACACCAAAATATTCAAGAAGGCATACAAGGTGTGACAAAACGCATTTGTTGCCCAAACTATATCAAAGAATCAAATCAACACAAGATTTGTTCAACGAAGTTCAACCAATCAACTAAGCAAAAACTATTTAGAAAAAAGATGAAATGAAAACAAAAATACTCAACGATTTATCTCATTCAAGCAAATAAAATAGAAAATAAAGAGTGAGATAACAAACTCCCAAAAGAGCAAGGTTTCAACAAATAAACCAAACCCTTAATACTTTTCACAATGGCACAAGGTTCCGAGAAGAAAAGATTTGTATTCCACTAAAACAAATTTTATAATAATAAAAAACATCATCAAAGAGATCTTCAAAAGCCAAGGAAGACAATGGGAGCCACAACAAATTTTTGGAAAGAAAATAAGGCAATAAGAGGTGAAATCCAAGGTGAAGATGATCCACAAATGCTACCACACATAAGTATATCAATTTTCGAAGACAATGAGTGTATTGGAATTGATTTCTGATGGTATATTGCACGGATATTAAAGATAAATCTTCACAATAAAAAGCATAGGATAGGAATAAAAATATTAAGCACTATGCAAAGATAGAGATTCTTGATAGCTTCAATCTAGTCACACAATCATGCAAAGCAATGATTAGAATAACTTGAAGCAAATGGTCTCCCAAAAAGATATAGAGATATGTATTTGAGGAAGACCGCATTAAGAATTTCTTGCTCAAACAAAGACCAAAGAGACGAGCAAATAAAAGCTTCTAACAAAAATAGGACCTTGTTTGAGCCAACATGCCACCTAGAAACAAGATAATCAACAATATCTACTCTAAGTGTCACTACCTCATATGTTCACATTTCCTAGGATTGTGATATGCAAAAGAAGCATATTACTCCCCCATAATGTGATATTAAATTTTTCTTAATAAGAGGAAAAGCAACCTCAACTAGAGAGAATTAATGGACATTTAGAATTTGAATTTCTCATGAGTATGACACACCACATAGTGACTAGATAAGCTTGCAATATCAACACTAAGTGGTAGTACTCATGTACACACATTTTAAGGTTTGAGAGATGCGCGAGGCATGTCACTCCCCCAAAATGGGATGTTCCATTAACCACTCGAAAAGAGCCAAATAAGATATCATCAAGATGCATTAGAGGCTCAAAACAAAACACATGGGTAAATGATGTGCCAAACACCTAGACGTACTTGAATACACAAAATAATCAAGCATGAGGCACACCAAATACAAACACATACTTGGTACACAACCAAAACATGTAAAGGGGTAAGTAACTTACAAAATAAATGGGCTAAGTACGAGTTACCGTGAAGAGGCACATTGGATATAAGATAGGGAAATGATAATCCGTATGACTTGGCTAGATCAAATATAATATATGAATATCCCTTAATTCTTCATGAGTTAGCCAAGTCTTCAATGCCCTCCATAAACACCTATTGATCAAGTTTGAGCTTGTTGGTCCCCAACCAAGTTGGGTCCTAAGAGGTTAGTCACAATAGTCTTGGCAACCCAAATGGCTCTTTTCTTGACACCACTTTGAGTTCCAACAAACTTGGAAAACACAATGCCATCCTTATCCTTCCTAAGATAATAATCATCATCAACAATGATAGGGTTAGATAAGGTACCGTTTGAACATGAAGAGGCAAAATGCACCTTAACACGACATATGTAGAAACAAGTGCTCCCATTTCTCTTCTTCATTGATTTATTGGCTTGGGGAGCATTATCTTGATTATTCTTTGGAAGTGGCCTAACTTCAACTTGGGCTTGACCTTGTACTTGTGGCCGCTTCCCTTGTTGCTTCTCACTCAAGTGTTTTTTCTTCAATGGACAAGATCTTACATGATGTCCGTCAAACTTGCACTTAAAGCAAATAATCTTGGCCAAATTCTTGACTTGGTTTTGGCCCTTCTTCTTGTTTCTCTTGGACTTGTTATTGTTATTGGAGTTGAATCCAAGTCCACTTTTATCATTAGGGGATCTTTGCACACTCAAAATATTATCGAGTGTGGATTTCCCTTCATGACTCTTTTCCAAGTCATTCCTCAAGGAAGTGACTTGGGCCTTGAGCTCTTTGATTTCCTCTACATGGTTAGTAGAAATACAAGTACTATAGGAAGTATAAGCTTCATTGTTAGAGCAACAAGGAAAAGCAAGTAATCCAACACAAGGTTTATCAATAGTATGGCTAGATGGATTACTAGGACTAGCACACGGTAAAATAACATTTTGAGTAGAAGTTGTGCTAATGTCCAAAAGAGGCTCACAAGATGTTACCTTCGTAATACTTGCCTCACAAGCTAACATTAGCCCATCATGGGAGATTACAAGATCATTATGAGACCCCAGAGCTTTTCATGACTTTTTTCCAATTTCCTATACTTGCTAGTTAGCAACTCAAGTTGAGCCCTTAGCTCAACGTTCTCCTTTAGGGTAGATGCTTCACAAGAAGTAGAGTTAGTAGCACAAGCATCATTAATGGAATTTTTCTTTTCAAGCTCATAAGATTCAATTTTTTGTGTGAGGAGACAATTAGTGTGCTTCTCCTCGGCAAGCTCTTGCTTAAGGAGATTGAATCTCCGACTCTCATAATCAAGTTGGAAATCCAACTCCTCTATGGTTCCCGTTTGTTTAGTTATGGTGTCCATAACATGTTTGAGACAAGTAACGGCCTTATTATTACCACGAAGAGAGGTACACAAAAAATTCAACTCAAGCAAGAGAGCGCTAGTATCCTCATCAATGTCATCATCACTATCATCATTATCATTGCTATTATCTTTAGAAGATATATTGGGATCCAAAGTAGGAGATACCTTTGATCCTCTTGCCATAAGGCACATGTGAGCACGGGAGGATGAAGATGAGGATATTCTTGAATCTTCATTCATGATCATTTCTTTCTCCATAGAATGTTTGATTTCCTCTACATTGTTAGACAAACAACTAGAGGAAATAGAAGCATTTTGTTCATGGGAACAAGGCAAATCAAGCATATCATCTACACTAGTACTCAAAAAATTTCTAGAAGATATACAAGGACTAGCAATACTGGGGGATATAGCATCATTGTTGCAAGAAGTGCTTAAGTCCAAACTCCCTACACCATTATCATTTATAGAACAAGAATCATTGGTGTAAAGAGAAACACTACCATCATCATATATGATTTTTCCACTCACCATGCCATTACCTTGTGACTTGTCACATGTAAGTGAGGTGGAAAGAATTGAGGTCACATCGCGACCGGAGGTGGAAGCAACTTGGAGCTCTTCATGATGTGAGTGAGAAGAGAGCTCCTTGGAGATACCACCAACCCTATGAGAAATGGAGCCACCAAATATTTCTTTAAGCTTGGTCCACATCTCATGAGACGACTTGAACTTTACAATCTTCAAGAACAAATTAATTGTGGGGCTCAAAGAGAAAATAAGCTCATTAGATACTTGAGCTTCAAGATGTAAATTTTTCTCATCCTCTAGAGATAGATTTTGAGGATCCATCGGAGGAGAAAAACCTACATCTAGAAATCGCTCAATATTTGGACACAAGGTCTGAATATTATAAAGCAAGCAATTTCTCCACAAAGCATAATTTGTTCCATCAAAGATAATTGTGTCATTGTGCACTATACTACTAGACGACATCTTTACACTCTAGGCGGTGAAGCCTAAATAAGGAGATAACTTGCTCTGATACCAATTGAAAAATAGAGATGTCGCCTAGAGGGGGGTTAATAGGCAATTTCAAAACTATTATAGTTTTGGCTTGATAGAATGCGGAATTAAACTAACGTTTATTTTACAAGCACAAAACCTAAATACACTAGGCTCAACTAAGTGCACCAACAACAAATTAAGCTAAGAAAGATAGCACAAGATAAATATACCACAAGTGATAAGAAAGATATAAGTACTTCAAGCTCGATGGCTATCACAAGGAAAGTAAGCTCGGATATAGAGATAATCGAGGCACGCGAAGATGTATTCTCCGTGTTCACCACCTTTGGGAAGGGGGATACGTCACGTTGGAGAGGTGTGAGGTTTCACGAAGGATTCCTCACACGCCACAGAGGCTCACCTTCTTCTCCGAGTCTATCCCACGAAGGAATAGGCCCTTTCCTTATGGCTAGCTTTTCCTCCACTCCGGAGATGGCAAGCTCCACAACCACTTCACAAGCTCCACGAAGGAGAAGCCCGGGTCTCTTCACAAACTTCCACGAAGAGGACACCGCGGTACCAACCGCCAAGCCAACTAGGAGGTCACCCTCCAAGAGTAACAAGCTCACGGTCTCTCACTCGAACAAATCGTAATGGAGAGCTCAACACTTATGCAAGAATGCAAAGCAAGAACACCAAGGGTGCTCAAATCCTTCACTCTCAAATACCACCAAAGCAACAAGTTCTAGGGATGAATTAGAGAGTAAGAACAATGGCGGAAACCAACAAATGACTACAATATCTAGATCCAATGGGTTCCCTCACTTAGAGGAGGAATTGATTGGTGGGGATTGTAGATCTAGATCTCCTCTTCCAAAGCCCTCAAAAAGATGCAAGAATCATAGGAGGGAAGGGAGAGGAAGAAAGCTCAAAGAGGTCAACAATGGAGGTCAAAAACGTGCTCAAGAGCCTTAGAACTTTGGGGAAGAAGCCCCCCTTTTATACCCCTTCAAGGGGGATGACCGTTGGACGCAAAACATGCTAGACGGACACGTTCCGATGGCGAAACCGGTGCCGCTGGATCAGCCGCCGGAATTTCCGGTCAAAACCGGAAGTTCCGGCAAAAACCGAAACAGCATACTGGACCGTTTTTCGGCGATTTGCCGGAAATTTCCGGCGGTCGCCGGAAATTCCGGCCACAGGCCCGGTCCCGTCGGAACAAAACAGGGCACACGAAAACGGCGATAACTTTTGTGTCCGGACTCCGATTTCGATGATCTTGGGCTTGTTTTGAAGAGGACAACAAGCCCTATAATATGGTGCAGAGAAACATCATATTACAAAAGAGGAGGATAGAACCAAATAAAGAAAGGTAAGAAACCTCCCTATAAGAACAACCGATAAAACCTTCAAACTCGAAAACACCATAGAAGATGCATACGAATTCCGTTTTCGATGAACTTGGGCTTGTTGAAGAGATAGAAACAAGCTCAAGAACCTCACATGTAGAAACACCAAGAAGCAATAAAATAGGAAGATGCAAAGTATGCAAAGGATTGAGCTTCCTATGACGATGTGATCAAGTTACCGAACCGAAAGCCCCTCTTAATAGTGTGGCTATGTATCCTATAACCCGGTCTCCCAACAACCACCTTGAGACCGGTAAAAGGAAAACCTAGCAAGGCCATACCTTTGCCTTGCGCATCCTGCTTGATCTTGATGACAACACTTCAATCTCCATCCAAGTCGGAATGCATCACTTGTTCGTTGTTGCTTCGTGAAGACTTCTAATTTGCTCCCCATACACCACTATTGGATAGCTTCATTAATACATGTCTTCACATGTCCATTATCATCAATATGGAAGGCGAGTTTCAAGAAAATGATCTTCTCGAGATGCTTATCTTGAACTTGCCCTTCTCAACCATATCACAAGATGCATGTGGTACATTATTTATGCTTCATGTGTTGACCAACTTGAAATCACTCTTCACTCTTTATATAGGTCAACCATGTATCTTCTCATGCTCCATCTCAATATCTTGAGGTACATAAAGAACTCTTAATTTGATTACATGCTCTAAATCTTAGTCAATCAGGCTATCATGACACCGTCTTAGAGCCATATCTTGAATTCTTCTATTGAAATCACACTCTCAAGATCTTGATCATATCATATTCTTCTCTTCAAATCGATGATCTTGATGCCAATACTCAAGGTATATCTTTATCTTCATGGCATCCATACATGAATCCAACACATAGACTACTAGCATGACCTATGGAATATTCCTTCATATAAAACTCAGTAAAAACATTAGTCCATAGGGATTGTCATTAATCACCAAAACCACACATAGGGGCAATTAATCTTTCACCATGGACCACCATAGAAGGCTTGGGAGCAAACAACAAGGGACAATATGCATTCATATGTTGTGGAGACTCACAATTGTCACAAACGATAATCGTACAATCCTCAGGAAAGTGCCCAGCCTAACTGCATCTGAAGCAGCATAACTTGTCGTTTCTCTTCGGTTTCTTTGTAGGTCCATTACCATCCACGTCCATATCCATACCCTTCTATTTCTCCTGAGCCAAAATATTAATCGGTGCTGCCGTGGCACCAACCCCTCCTGCAGTAGCCTGTGTAGGCACTACCGGTTGTCCCGAGCTGATAACTGTTTGTATATGTGTCGCGGCAGAGGCAGTCTTCCCAATGACACCCGCACTCGCAGCACTAGCAGAAACCGTAGCTCCAGAACCTACCGAATTTGCCCGAGGGATAGCAATATAGCCATTTTGAGCCGCTGTCGCGACGTCATCAACAACCTATTTGCTGAGGTTCTGGTCCAGAGTTTCTTATGGATTTCCTTGCACATGCCCAACATTACCACCAGAGAAGTTCCTGTTTGAATTCATTCCAAAAACCCCACGGCCGCGACCCCTTCCAAACGATTCTCGTTTAGCCATCTAAACCACACCTAGCCGAACTTGTATTCCCTTTGGATGATCAAACTTCTTAGAAACCGGCCTCGACGACTCACAAAAATAGGCGGCCATGACCTCAGTGACCAAAAATTTCTCCCTTCGGCCTCCTTGCACTAGCCAACACAACCAAAAGTCCGAACTTATGGAAAGGGCTAGTGCAATCCACTTATGTACTTCAACACCCCCTCTCACGTGTGACAGGGAGAAGTCAGCACATGCAACCGGAAGAGAGCGACGGCGCGCGAAACTCAAGTATGACTCAAGAGGCCTATACGTGGACACAAAGGGGTCTACAGCAATTTTAGGATAAATTGCGAAAGCCAGGACTCGAACTCGAGACCTTAGGCTCTGATACCATGTCAAGCTTCATGCACTAGCCAACGCAAACAGGATAAGAGATATCAGGACGAGTGACAACAAGATAAACAAGACTCCCAACAAGATGGCAATAACGCGTGGTATCAGGAAGAGGATCACCATCAGTAGGACGAAGCTTAAAATTAGGCTCCATAGGAGTCTCAACAGTGTGCTCATACCCAAGAGCAGCACGAGCAAGAAGATCCTGAATATACTTTTCCTGAGAGATAGAAAAGCCATCAGAAGTGGAGGAGACCTCAATCCCAAGAAAATAGCAAAGAGGACCAAGATCAGTCATAAGAAACTGATCACGAAGACGAGCCTTGACAAAGGCAATATACTCAGGATCATCACCAGTAATGATCATATCATCAACATAGAGAAGAAGAAGAAGAATGCGTCCATGAGGAGAAGTGTGAACAAATAGCGCTGGATCATGAAAACTAGGAGAGAAACCAGCAGCAGTCACTACAGAGGCAAAGCGCTCAAACCAGGCATGAGGGGCTTGTTTCAGGCCATAAAGAGAACGTCGAAGACGACAAACCATCCCATCGAGAACAGAATACCCAGGAGGAGGCTGCATGTAAACCTCCTTACTCAACTCGCCATTAAGAAAAGCGTTCTGAACATCAAGCTGGGACACAGAATAGCGTCAAACAGAAGCAACAACAAGAAGAGTACGCAAAGTGGTCATATGAGCCACAGGGGCAAAAGTCTCATCATAGTCACGACCGTGCTCCTGCTGAAAGCCACGAGTCACAAGACGTGCTTTATAGCGCTCAAGAGATCCATCAGAGCGGTTCTTCATTTTATAGACTCACTTACACGTGATAGGACGAACACCAGAAGGGGGAGAAACAAGATCCCAGGTGCCGGTGCGCAGCGCAGCGATCTCCTCAGCCATGGCAAGCTGCCATTCAGGATGACGCTCGGCATCCCGATAAGAAGTCGGCTTGGAGACGACAGAGAGACCATACTGACTAGGAGAGTAACGGTCTGGAGCATGACGCTGACGAACAAGCCGTGAAGAGGGAAGCTCATCGGCGGAAGACGACTCATCAGAAGAAGAGGAAGAAGGAACATCAGAGGAAGGGTCCGAAGACGAAGAACGAGGAGAACTAGGGGAACTAGACAAAGGAGAGGATGGCGCCGAAATCAAGGGGGCGCATCAGAAGTAAGAGGTGGAGAAGAAGGGACAGCGGGAGGTGCATCAGGAAAAAGAAGAAGAGATATATCATCCACCGGGTAAGTACCAGAGGTGGGGCGAGGATAGAAGGGATGCGTCTCATCAAACGTGAAATCACGAGAGATGCACATCCGACGACCAACAGGGTCCCAACAGCGATATCCCTTATGCTCATCACTGTATCCGAGAAAAACACACTCAACAGACTGAGCGGTCAGTTTGGTGCGTTCGCGAGGAGGTAGAAGGACATAGCAAACTCAACCAAATAAACGAAGAGTCGAGTAGTCTGGAGAGCTACCAGAGAGACGCTCGAGAGGAATGCTACCTTGAAGGGCAGCAGAATGCTGAATGTTAATGAGGTAAGTCGACGTAGCGACAGCCTCAGCCCAAAAATGCGGCGGAAGAGAGGAAGCAATCATTATAGCACGGGTAGTTTCAAGAATATGACGATGCTTACGCTCGGCGACACCATTTTGAGCATGGGCACCGGGACACGAGAACTGAGCGAGGGTGCCCTGCTCAGCAAGGACACCACGCAGGTGCTGGGAGATGTACTCTCCTGCAGAATCAGCATGAAACACACGAATAGGCGTGGAATACTGGGTACGAACCATGGCCGCAAAGCGCTGATAAATAGGGAGCACCTCACTGTGAGAGCGCATAAAAAACAACCAGGTGTACCGTGAAAATCATCAATGAATAAAATATAGTATCGATGGTCCCCTTTGGAAGCAAAGGGAGCCGGACCCCAAATATCTGAATGAACTAAATCAAAAGGTCGCTGAGATACAGACACACTAGTAGGATAGGGAAGCTGAAATTTTTTGCCTAACCTACAACCCTAACACGAATGTAAAGACACATCTCCTGAGACAGACCCAAAAATACCACGACGAACTAAGGACGATAGACGGGAGCCACAAAGGTGACCCAGCCGATGATGCCACTGCTGAAAAGAGCCAGTGACAGAAATAGCAACCGCAGACGAACTAGAAGATGAAGTGTCAGTGGATGGAAAGCGAAGCCAGTCTAACTCACATAGCCCCGGAGACTCAAGGCTGCGAGGACCAGCTCCAACCAGAGCCTGGGTACGGCGATCCTGAACCGCACAAGAATCAGCGTCAAGAATGACACGACAACCAGAATCAGTAAGCTGACTAGCAGAAAAAAGGTTCATCTTAAGACTAGGAACATGAGAAACGTCAGGAACAGAGAAAGATGAAGTAGAAATGGTGCCTCAACTGGAAACAGGAAGAGAGGTACCATCAGCCGTGATAACACGGACATGAGAAATAAGAGAGCGAAGAGAAGAAAGAATAGAAGACGCAGAAGTCATATGAAAAGAAGCTCCAGAATCCAGATACCACGGGGATGACGTACCTGACTGTGTAGAAGGTGGTGGTCGCGCGGTGCCAGAAGAGCTAGGCACAGAACTAGCAGTACCCGACTATAGCAGCTAGCAGACCACGAATAATGTCCTGATCAGACAGTGCAACACCAGAAGATCCTAAAGAACCAGCCTGCCTACGAGCATGGTACTGCTGACGTAAGCTGGGATCCCTCCTCCAGCAGCTAGAGACATCGTGGCCAGGCTTTCCACAGTAGGCGCAGGGAGGACGAGGAGGTGCTGTCATACCACGAGGCTGCTGAGACTGACTCTGGCCCTGGACCGGAGGAGTAGAGAGTATCGGCGGTACTGGAGACCGCAACGAAGCCGACGACACAGGAGGACCATGAGCAGCAAGTACGGAGGTAACCTCAATAAGACCAGCACCACGAAGACGAGTCTCCTTAGCACGAAGCTTAGACAGTACCTCAGAGAGCGAAACACGACCACGGGCAAGCAGCTGGGCACGACGCGGTTCAAACTCCTTACGGAGTCGCGACAAGAACTCAAATACGCGCTAAAACTCCAGATCCACGCGCACAGTCAGACAGCAGGGACATGTGGCACACACAGCTGTACGAAGAGAATCAAGCTGACGCCAAATAGCAGCACTCTGAGTATAGAACTCATCAATAGTAGAATCACCCTGCTGAAGAGCATTCTCCTGCCGAACCACAGACAGGTAAAGAGCATTCCCAGACGGCTGATAGCGCTGACGAAGAAAAACCCACTGAGCAGCAGCAGTGGGAACACCCATGAACTCAGCATGAGACAGAACACTGGAACTGAGAACAGCAGCAACACGAGCATCCTCATCTATCCACTGAGTGTAGTCAGTCAGATCCTAAGAAGCATCGGGGGCAAGGGCAATAGACGACGTGGGAGCAGCGGGGCGCGGCGGACAGGAGACCTCGCCAGAAAGCACACCCCAAAGACGAAGACCGCGCATGTGGATGCGCATAAAGGCAGCGAAATCAGAATAATTCGCGCCATCAAAAATCACCGGGCAGCGAGGAATCGCAAGATAGCCCGACGAGGAAGACATATTTTTTTTTTGGACGAAAATCAGATCAGACGGCCAGGAGACGGCGGCCGGGCGGCGGAGCGCGACATGCCGGCGGGCGGGCGAGACGGGGCGGCAACGGCGAGCGGGCAGACGGGCGGCGGCAGCCGGGACGGACGAACGGGAGGCGGCAGCAGCTGGGACGGACGGACGGGAGGCGGTGGCAGCCGGACGGCGGCCGGGCGGCGGGACATTGCGGTCGGGCGGCGGTCGGGGCGGAACGGACGGGCGGCAGCGACCAGGAAGGACGGGGCAAGCTCGCAGGCGGCAAAGGGAGAGGTGGCGGCGACGGCAGGAAGCCAGGACGGGCGGCGGCGACGGCTGCGAGGAGAGGAGCTACCTTATAGCTCTGAGACCATATTAGGATAATAGACTTATCGTATTACCAGGAGGCCCACAATATATAGTATATGTACAGATGTAAATATGCAGGAAACCCCCTAACACATGGGGAAATTATAATATACAAATATATACTCTAACACACACCAGTGACCACTTGTTGCCTCTGCCGAGATCCCGAAACATCCTCTATCCTCCTCCCCAGGAAACGACTGGAGCAAAACTAACCTGCACATGACACGACTGGTTGCTCGTCTTGCTAGATATGCTAAATTAGGACATGAGATGACGAGAAGTAAAATGAATATTTTGCGGTGGGCTTGGTACCATCGGAATAATGTAGTTTTGGTAAGAGAGATGCACCCATTGATAACTTTATCAGGTTCTTACAAAATTATGCAGCCATTTCGCATTGTTTAGCCCGGTTTGTGGATGTTAGGGAAAAAGAAACTTGGAAAAGGCCAAATCAAGGATGGGTCAAATGTAGTTCACCAACGAAAGCAGTAATGTAGCATGTGGTGTTGTTCTAAAGGCTACAACTAGACAAATTTATGTCCATCTTGGGATTTTATAATAAATTGGTTTCGATGGGAAGCAATAGTCTCTTAATAGAATGACTCGATCTAAAAATCCCTAGCACACTCTTCCCTTAACCTGGTCACTGAGATTGCCAATACTGCTATCCTAGATTATTGTAAAGATGGAAGCGTTGATCGCTCACAAAATTTCCTCATTGCAAAGAAGTTCAAGCTAAAGAAGCCGCCAGATGGACATGTGATTTTATCGAAGGTTAATAGGCTATGAAATTTAGTAGCCCATGATCTTTGCCGATCTTTGCCGATTGAGTGCTGGTGTTTCGCCATGTTCAGTTCCAACCTACGTATACAGATCGACTCTGAATGATCGTAATAAAGACTCTGTTTCCTGATTAATGCACAACACCTTTTTTCAAATAAAATACAGTTGGGTATGCAGTATCATATGAAGTAAGTACCATATAGCTCTACTAAATGACAATCACTAAGAACAAAGTAAATTCTCGACCTACCTTTATTTGAGTTACTAATGTCCTCTGGCTATATATGGCATTCCATTTTCATTGTAATAGAATACATAACAAATCTTTCCATCGGATCTATCATCGCTGCTCGTTTACCATCCCTTATAATTTACATGCTAGCACATCGGATAGGTAGCAATCCCAGATATAACAGAAACAAGAGGGAATTAGAGGCACCGGGAGAGAAGCCAACATCGTTAGGTAGATCCAGCAACCAACAATGTAATACATGCCTCTACATAATCCAGGAGAAATGATACCTAGTAGAAATAAACCAGCATGTCCGCCGTGTCATCCTTTTCAACTCGACATGGCCTCGAACCTCATCGAAAAGATCTGTTACGTCGTGAGTGAGAACACTGGCCTTGAGAACATCAAGACATATGTTGAGTTACTTCGTGCTTGATCGTTCAGTCCATGAGGGCTTTATGGTCGGTGACGGAACACAAGATCCTCCAACGCGACATTGTTCAGTACTGACTAAGCTCCATGCAAGTGGTTAGAGACGACATGATGAACGCTCTGTACAAGTCTATAAGTGTAATGCAGGAGCAACAGGAGAAATTAAGGTGACCAACTCACGTCCACATGTCTCCATTGTGTACGCCCGCACAAAGCTTAATCCGCCTAAAACGTGGGGTTTATCCGAGGTAGAAACAGGGGACAGAGTACCGCTAGCAGCTCGGCCCTGCCACCAAACCTGAAATTGGTCATGTAAAATGGACATAACGGTATGGTGAAACAAACTCTTCGACAGAGAGCCGTAGAAGAGTCTATAAATTAGCCATGCATAGTCCCCTCCTGCAGAATCGATTCGTAGTCTTGGCTTCTTAATTATTTTTATACGGTACTGGTGCATGTAAATGGTAGTTATATCTATCCATCTAGATCTAGAGCCTTGTTTGCCGGATGCTGCTCCAAAGGAAATTTGCTCACCACACTACACTACACTACACCTGCACGGTAAAATCTGATGTACCAAATTCACTTAGCCATGACCGGTTCCTTTCGTAGAAAAAGCATGGACCAATTTGGTCGATGGTACGGGAGTAGTCGCAACTCGCGATACACAGACGAGGCAGTTCATCTAAGTCACCGATCTCTTAATTTCGAATCGATATACATCCCCGCCCCGCTCACTCGATCTCGGTCGCTCGATCCGTCTGGTTAAGTACATGGATTGCTAACCAACCAAGAGGCTGATGATCTAACACGGGGCTGAAAGTCAGGGAGACTTGGTGTGAGCATGCTGCTGATAGGACACAGCCTCGCCACACCAGGTAGGTCCAGTACACGGGAGATGATCAAATTGCAGCGGTATGTCCAGGGCTTGCACGACAACGGACAGGGTGCCTGGCGTGTCTTAGGGCATCAGGGAAGGGGATCGTGGATTCGTGGTTTTGGGGAGGGCGGGGAGGTGGAATTGATGTACAGTAGGACATTGGATTAGAGCGATATGATCCGTGCCATGATGAATTGGTAATGAGTAAATGATTAAAATATGAACTCCAAATTGCTTGATATGTGAGATAGACACTCTTGTGGGGAATGCATGTGACCATGGAACATCACAGGTCCAAATTTGAGTCCATAACATGCATACTATATGAAAATCACCTTGGCGTTACTTGATGTGTCAAATAATTATTGCACCAACATGGTCATCATGCCATTTTTGCTCAGTTAGCCGGCTTAAAGGACAAGAGAGCGGCCGTCTGGTTAAGAACCGCCTCGTACTCGGCATCCTTTCCATCTAGGTTGGTTGCATCAATGAGGAGATATAGGACTACTAAAAGAACACGTGTGTCTCCATGTGTGGTTTTGATAATTAATGATAATGTTTTATGGACTTATGTTTGCATTAAATTTTACTTGTAGGATTTGTCCATAGACAATGCTTGAACCATTTGTTGGCTTCAAGGTTGGAAGAAGAAAATCAAGTGTTGATCAAGGTTTCAAGGAATGATCTGAAGATTGGAACAAGTAGAAATTGAGCCTATGGCAAGTGTGTCTTGAATAATAAGATGATCTCAAGTGTAGCTTGTCATCCTTATGGTGATCATGGATATATGAAGATATGCCTAAAAGAGAGGCTCTTCCATAGTGGAGTATGGGGGAGCAATTTCCAAGTCTTCACCAAGCTAGTGCAATCAAGAAAGGTGCTTTATCTTGAGGTGTAGAAGATCGACATCATCAAGATCAAGTGGAATATACACAAGGCAAATGTTTGATCTTGATAGGTTTTTTTCTTACCGGTCTCGTGGTGTTAGTTGGGGAGAGCGGTTTATAGGATATATTACCGTACTATCAAGAGGAGCTCTCGAGTGAATAACTCGATCATATCCCTCGGTGAGAGCTCAAACCTTTGCATACTTGGCATCAGCTTTCTTGCTTCTTATCCATAAGAGTATTTAGATCTTGGATTTCATATGCATTCTCTATTTTGTTTCCAATATTAGAGGTTTTACCGGTTTGTCTTTTATAGATACGTTAAACATCTTATCATTTGGTTCTATCCTTCCTTGATGGACTATGACGGTTCCGTACATGATCTTGAAGAGCTTGTTATTATCTTCTAAACGAGTCCAAGATCATCAAAATCGGATTCCAGGTACAAAAGTTATGATGATTTCAGTTTTGGTCTTTCTGTTAGTTTTCAGAGAGGCGGATTATCCGGCAAAATATCGGATTATCCGGCCCAAATATCCGCCCCCTATACAGAGGGCCGCGCCGCGAAGTACTTAGCCATATTTTGACTCGGAGAACCCGGAATATCCGGGGGAGGGGCGAATTATCCAGCCTGAAAGGTCCCAAACAGTCATATTTTGTTAGGGAGGGGTATACATAGACCCCTTCTTCCTCCTTAGACTAGTGGCTTGCATTCTCTCTCACTCTCCTCCATTGTTTTGACATTTAAGAACTTGCAAATACTCTCAATCTCTCCCATATTTTTTGAATATTTTGAGGGGATTTAAAAGGGGAGATCTAGATCTACAACTCCACCAATCCATCTCTCCTCTATGTGAGGGGAACATATTAGGATCTAGATCTTGGGGTTTCTTTTATGGATTTCCTCTTATGTTTTTTCTCTCTTATTCTCCCACCAGCTTTTGTACCTTTGGTGGAATTTGGGAGATAAGGACTTGAGCACTTCTTGTGTTTTTGTCATTGTGTTTGGTGCATCAGTTTGAGTTATCGGTGAGGATTCGATTGTGTGAAAGGTGAGAAGTTTTTTACTCTTAGATTCTTGAAACCCTAGACGGTTAGTTGGGTTTGTGGATTACTTGAGGCCTCCAATTAAGTTGTCGAGCTTTCTCCAAGCTTGTTTGTTAGGAGCCTTTAATTGAGTTATGGAAAAGTGCCCCAACCTTTGTGAGAGGTTACAGATTGCCACCGACAAGTGCACCGATAGTGAAGAAGTGAATCAGGCCTCTTGTGACGAGGTTCACGGGAGAATAGGATGAAGCCTTTTTGTGACGTGGTGGTCTTAGTACCACCCACCCCTCCAATAATACGTACTCCCTTTATAGGAGAAACTCGGTAATAAATCATCGTCTCCGTGTGTCTTGGTTATCTCTATACCCGAGCTATTTTCTTATGCACTTTATTTTGTGATAGGCTTCATGCTTGAAGTTTTTTATCTATCTATCACATACTTGCTTGTTTTGCTTAGCATAAGTTGTTAGTGCATATAGGTGAACCGTAGTTTATATAGGTTTTGTGCTTGACAAAATAAACGCTTGTTTTATTCCTCCTTTGTTAAGACCATCTCGCAAAAGTTTTAAACCACCTATTCATCCCCCCCCCCCCGGCTAGGCGGCATTTGTATCCTTTTCAACTACGCCTAGTGGCGACTCCTCATCACACTCGGCTCTCAACACTTTGTTGAATTTGATCATGTTGTTTGACTGCTTGACATGCACCGCCACCGCCGCCCATGCCACATGTGAAGCCATTGGACCTTTGGATCATTGTTGTCTATTGATGAACGTGCACCAAGAACTGCCATGGCGTAAATGGCTACAATTGCAACAACAGATAGGAGGCTATTTCCCATGGTTTGGCTTGGGATGACACATTGGTGCTAAGTATTGCAAGTTTCTATTCGTAAGGTGCAAGTTTTTTTGCAGGGGAGATAACATACGACCATTAGGGGCATTTATAAATTGGTAAAATAGTTCTGTTTTGCCAACAAATGGCTAAAATAGTTCTATGTTGGAAAAGATTCATTGGCTGTGTATCAACTTCCCCGTCTCTATATAAAGCTCTCTAAATTTAGCAAAAAATGACTGACATGATTTTTGGGATCAATTATGGTTTAAAGGAGTGGTCTGTTCTAAAGGAAATACCTCTTAGGATTTGATGGGATTTATTGATGGTTAATACTATATTGATCTAGCAATTAAATAATATTTTCATACAATCATGACAGCTTGTATTCTAGCTAACAGGCATACATGATCCAAATAGTTGAGCTATACCCAACCCAACTTAATGGTGCAGCTATACCATGCAGTTGTAGTTGCATGGAAGAGCCTATTGCCGCGTGGCAAAGATACCGAGTAAAGGATATCATACGCCAATCCAGATATACCAAAATAGTTATATGTGTTTTGTCTAGATTCACTTATATCTACATACTAAAATATGTCTAGATACATTTATATTTAAATAAATTAAAATCACTTATTTTAAGGCGGAAGGAATACTAGGTGAAAATGCACGCTCGTCGTGACGCCTGCTTTTCGTCAACACATCGTGGTCGGGTGACAGAGTTGCGGGAATATCCTCGATGAAGGACGCATTCAGAAATGCATGTGGTGCTCGAAGGTATCGAGCCCATCACTTCAACGAAGGTCCAATGGTCGAGATTGTGAACAAAAACTGCGGCAGACGGTATGTCATGCCAGCGTCGGCGTGCTAGCGA
Source organism: Avena longiglumis (assembly GCA_030063025.1). Taxonomy (NCBI): domain Eukaryota; kingdom Viridiplantae; phylum Streptophyta; class Magnoliopsida; order Poales; family Poaceae; genus Avena; species Avena longiglumis. The sequence goes on along the minus strand of CP125974.1, from coordinate 516,687,162 downwards.
AGGTCTGCTATGACTTGTGCGTCGGACCAGTCACAGTAAGATTCGGTCGAGGATAGTGCGCCTTGGAGCAGTAGAGGTAGGAGAAGAGGCGCTGGGAAGCTGGGCTCGCTTAGGCTAGATAAGTGCGAAATTTGATGGGCTGTCCTAGGATTGTAATGCAGAGGAAGCAACTCAAGTTTGTGTTTGACCAAGGGTAGTGTGTTTCTTCGTCGTAAGATCTGTATTATGCTACTATGAAATACAAAAAACATACAGTATGTAATATAGGCGACTCTAGTTACATGTTATACCAGTTTCTTCATTAGCTTTCTAGGGCTAAAAAAATATGTCTCCGTAAAGGTAACACAACGTGTGAGACTGCATATATAGCTCTACCTAATAAGGACAATCACCACCGAATAAAATAAATTCTCCACCAACCATTATTCACGTGATAGTGATTTTTGGGCTACATATAGCACTCCATTTTCATTGCAGTAGAGAGACGCGAATTCTTATTATTTTTCATTGCTACCAATCTTATACTTTACATGCTAGCTCGCACATTGGATAATAAGAAATCTCGAATGTAACAGAAACACAAGGGACTTGGAGACACCAGGAGAGAACCAATCTTTGCTTGATAGATCCAGCATCCAATGGAATAGTTTCGATCTCTCTACATCATGCCCAAGACATGATACATATAGCAATGAGTTAGCATTGTAGCGGGGTGACTCGTTTCAAGGCGATATGGACGGCCTTAAACCTCACCAAAATGATCATCTTGAGGGAGCACACCGATCTTGAGTGCATCAAAGAATGTCTTGAGTTACTCTGTGCTTCGAGGTTCAGTCCATGAGCACTTCATTGTTGGTGTCGTAACACCGCATATCTTGAAGTGTCATCGTTCAGATCTTGAGCTATTGGAGGAGAGATGGAGACAACAGGCCAAAAGGGTGGTGGAAGGCGCTCAATGACACTAAGGAGGGAGAGATACGGTAGAGAAGGAAAGTCAGACTGTTTTACGAACTAAGCTCTATGTTGTTTGAGACTATGATGAGTACTCTGGAACACCCACTAGTGGAAACAGGGTCTCTAGTCCCGGGCTGTAAGGGCCTTTAGTCCCGGTTTTTGAACCGGGACTAATCAAGTGGGACTAGAGGCCCAACACTAGTCCGGTGTCTACGTGGCTGTCTCTGCGCGCTCAGGGTGCACCCCCACTAGTCTCGGTTGGTGTTATGGACCGGAACTAGTGGGTCTGTACCATGGTAGCATTTTGTGTCTTTTCTCTGCCACGGCAGAGCATTACCTTGGACTAGTGATTTCTCTGCCGCGGCAGCATTTTGTGTCATTTCTCTGCCGCGGCAGAGAATTCATTTTGTATTGTTTTATTTATTTATTTTTCATTTCAAAATGGTTTTTGAATATTAGATAACTTGTATTACGAAATCGAGCACATATCATACACGTTTGTACATATATATAAGATAACTTGTATTACGAAATCGAGCATACAAATATATACAATTTATATAGTTACATGGAGATCACAATTATTGGGACTAGAGCCCGTCTAGTCAACTACATGGAGATCATTAGCGCCTATTCACACTAAATTCTTCGTCATCATGTACCATATCTTTGAAAATAAAACCCGCTAGCTCCTCCGCAATTGCTAGTACATGTTGATGTGGTAGGAGTTGATCCCGCATTTTCTTGAACTATATAAGAAAAGGAGATCAATATGAACATCAATCATGATAACGAAAAGTGACGGTAATAAAATGATGGTGTGAATGTATTGCTTACGTCGACTCTATAATCTTTGTGCTCGATGGTAAACGTGCGAATGAACTCGCAAACGTAGAATCCACATAAATTCGACCCCTGTGGCTGCCTCGCGCACTTTACGAGAATAGAATTTAATCAAAATAATAATCTAGCATCAACATTGTATTGAAACTAGAAGTAAAGAGATGCGCAGACATATCACGTGCTACTTACCGAGACCGCCTTAAACCTCAGCTGCTGACTAAAGGAACCCTTAACCTCGCGCTTGAACCAGATCCAAACCCTGCCCGGCGAAGAAAATGAATGAATGAGTTATTATTTACCTGATATCTCAGGAAATCAACGAAAGAGACCGATATAGCGAGAAAATTACTTCTGGAGCATGTCCTGTATGTTGCGGAACGCTTCCAGATTTCTCTTTAATGGGTCCATGACTTCAACTCTTCCCTTATCAAGTTGAATGTCTAGCAGAATCCAGTGGAATGTGTGTACACTTAGCGTCGAGTAATCAAAAGTGAATGTGTGTACAATAGATTAAGACGCTTACTCGAAATTGTAAGGAAATAGTATGTGGTCACAGAAATTTTGCTCCTTTAAAAATCTCAAAATGTTTTCCTCCGTCTCCTCAGGGTTTGTTGTTAGCGTCTTTATATGTACTTTATCTGGGTCAATGAACCCAACACTATAAACTCTTCTTATTTTACATTCCTGGATCTTCATTCTGCATAATAATAGAGTACAAAAGAATATAATGAGGATAATTACATGCAATGAACTGAACATGTAGACAATGAATTCAACAACTTACAGACAATAGCAGCTGAGGATAGATTTGTTGAGGGCGTCGAGATTGTATAACTGGAATAGTTCTGGAAACTCAATATGGACCTCTTCGCCTTCTCTGAAGTAATACTCACATGAGACTTTTGCTGTGATAAATATTCCCCCTTCCTTTGCAGCTGTCAAGTACCACTCATGGAGATTCCATAGTTGTGTTGGCAATTCTTTCACCTTTTCTTTGCTGACCAAATCCTCACCTACGACATATCTACGGCTATTGGCATCTTGGATAGATGGTCGAGTTGGGGGCCTAACAGTTCATCAAGAGTAATTTCCATGCTGGCCGCCAACTCCGCAGCTACTAACATATCTAGTGGCTATTGTGCGAGAAGGGGAACATTATCTGAAAACACCTTGAGGGGTGCGATCGTTTGTTTGGCCTGCTGGCCGAGAAGGGGAACGTCTGATTTTTTACTGACTGCTGTTTTGGTCCCGCTTGCACCTGTGCTTGCTGATTTTTTACCGCTTGCACTTGATTCATCAGTAACTCATTAGTTATACTTAGCGTCGAGTAATCAAAAGTGAATGTGTGTACAATAGAGTAAGACGCTTACTCGAAATTGTAAGGAAATAGTATGTGGTCACAGAAATTTTTCTCCTTTAAAAATCTCAAAATGTTTTCCTCCGTCTCCTCAGGGTTTGTTGTTAGCGTCTTTATATGTACTTTATCTGGGTCAATGAACCCAACACTATAGACTCTTCTTATTTTACATTCGTGGATCTTCATTCTGCATAATAATAGAGTATAAAAGGATATAATGAGGATAATTACATGCAATGAACTGAACACGTAGACAATGAATTCAACAACTTACAGACAATAGCAGCTGAGGATAGATTTGTTGAGGGCGTCGAGATTGTATAACTGGAACAGTTCTGGAAACTCAACATGGACCTCTTCGCCTTCTCTGAAGTAGTACTCACGTGGGACTTTCGCTATGATAAATATTCTCCCTTCCTTTGCAGTTGTCAAGTACCACTCATGGAGATTCCGAAGTTGTGTTGGCAGTTCTTTCACCTTTTCTTTGCTGACCAAATCCTCACCTACGACATATCTACGGGCTATTGGCATCTTGGATAGATGGTCGAGTTGGGGGCCTAACAGTTCATCAAGAGTAATTTTCATGCTGGCCGCCAACTCCGCAGCTACTAACATATCTAGTGGCTATTGTGCGAGAAGGGGAACATTATCTGAAAACACCTTGAGGGGTGCGATCGTTTGTTTGGCCTGCTGGCCGAGAAGGGGAACGTCTGATTTTTTACTGACTACAGTTTTGGTCCCGCTTGCACCTGTGCTTGCTGATTTTTTATCGCTTGCACTTGATTCATCAGTAACTCATTAGTTATACTTAGCGTCGAGTAATCAAAAGTGAATGTGTGTACAATAGAGTAAGACGCTTACTCGAAATTGTAAGGAAATAGTATGTGGTCACAGAAATTTTTCTCCTTTAAAAATCTCAAAATGTTTTCCTCCGTCTCCTCAGGGTTTGTTGTTAGCTTCTTTATATGTACTTTATCTGGGTCAATGAACCCAAGACTATAGACTCTTCTTATTTTACATTCCTGGATCTTCATTCTGCATAATAATAGAGTATAAAAGGATATAATGAGGATAATTACATGCAATGAACTGAACATGTAGACAATGAATTCAACAACTTACAGACAATAGCAGCTGAGGATAGATTTGTTGAGGGCGTCGAGATTGTATAACTGGAACAGTTCTGGAAACTCAACATGGACCTCTTCGCCTTCTCTGAAGTAGTACTCACGTGGGACTTTCACTGTGATAAATATTCTCCCTTCCTTTGCAGTTGTCAAGTACCACTCATGGAGATTCCGAAGTTGTGTTGGCAGTTCTTTCACCTTTTCTTTGCTGACCAAATCCTCACCTATGACATATCTACGGGCTATTGGCATCTTGGGTAGATGGTCGAGTTGGGGGCCTAACAGTTCATCAAGAGTAATTTCCATGCTGCCCGCCAACTCCACAGCTACTGACATATCTAGTGGCTATTGTGCGAGAAGGGGAACATTATCTGAAAACACCTTGAGGGGTGCGATCGTTTGTTTGGCCTGCTGTCCGAGAAGGGAAACGTCTGATTTTTTACCGATTGCAGTTTTGGTCCCGCTTGCACCTGTGCTTGCTGATTTTTTACCGATTGCACTTGATTTGCTTGATTTTCTCTTAGCCACTTCTTTCTAAAGTGTGCGTAGATAGTCATCTGGCTTATGGTGCAACTCATATTGCGATTTTGTGTTCAGAAAACCAATTGCATATGCCTTTTGCTTCTTGGTGTATACCGGAGCGAGCTCGGGTTTCTTCTTCTCAAAATGCGCCGCCACTTCGTCCTTTGCTATCGCTGTAGATTCCGCATCAGTACGATCATAAGGTCTGATGGGAAGATTCTGATGAGGCACTATTGGGAGGGGCGACATTTTCCGTTTTGGGATGTCGCGTCCTTTAGTACTCACTGACGGAGCAAGCTTCCACTTATTGTCCTTAGCGGGCGGCGAAGAATGCTGAGCCTGCGACGGAGATCGAGAAGGACTCGGGATGTGGTGGTCGTAGTCATCATGGGGTGGGCTTCTTGGAGGTGATGGAGGTGGAGGTGGAGGTGAAGGAGACCTGCGACGACTCGGAGGCGGTAGTGTTATCCTTGGAGCCGAGCCTGGAAATCGTATGTTGTTCTTTCCCAGAGAATGATCCCACCAAGTACTTCTCCGAGTGTGATCTCACCTTCAGGTCCAGGGATGTCAAGCTCCATTGACTCTCACTCCTTTACGATTTGATCCACCCCACTTTAGCATAGCCACGTGGAATCTCACGGCCATGCCAACGTGCGTCAGGTGGACAAGGCAAAGCCGATCCGACCGCCACCTTCACAGATACGTTCTTCAATTTAATATGGAGCTCACAAGGTATTTGCTCCTTAATTCCATCCACGGGGTAGCCGGGACCGCCATCTGTATAGGATGCATCGTTAGACGGGACCTCCGATTCAGCGACGCTGCTTCTCCGCTGAGATGGGTTGGCGGTAATATCGAGTGGAGGATCTTGCTTCAAGCGCGCTATTCCTCTAAGTTCGTTGATCTGCTGTTGCTGCTTGTCAAATCTTCCTAGCAGCTGGTTGGAACTTGTCTGCCTCCTCCTCCTCCCGTCGTTGCTTTGCTCTTGATCGGCTTCTATAGGTACCTTGGACCTTAGGAAACCCAGTATCTCACGTGAAACTCCCGTCAAGGCCTCGGACTCGTCCTGTATGTTCGCGATTCCCGAGGACCAAGGTCAGCAAGTCTTTCTCTCTATCGGGATGAAACTATTTTATTCCATCTTTAATATCTTTGACCACTTTTAGCCATGCAGTCCTAGGTACCTTTATCCCGTCACTGCATACAAGGTCCCCTATAAGTTCGTCATATATACTCCCATGCCCAAGGAACCAATTTCTTGCCCTCAAATCCCATTCTTCGCGAATTGGTTCTGGAATGATCCCTTTATCATGAAGCTCTTTCTCTTTTGCATCCCACTTAGGCATGGCAGCCGCATAGCCCCCTGGCCCCATGTTATGGTGATATTTCTTCTTCACAACATTTATCTTGTTTTTTCTGACTTTTCTGTAGCAACTCCTGTTTTCCTATAATCCACAAATGCATCTCAGTAAGACTGCTGCTTCGCTAGATAGCCTTCCAATAATGGGGTTTTCTTGTCCTTCTGATACTGTTGCCATAATGACTTCTTCCAGTTCTTGAATAGTTCGGCCATCTTCTTCAGTGCAAACTGCTTGACTTTCTTTCTCATTTCAGCAGTCTCGTCCTCAGTGTCACATTTTGGCAGCTTGAAATGTGACATTAGGTCAGTAAATAGTTGCTCTTTGAATCTATTGTCGATATACACATCACTCCATTCCGACTCTTTGGGCTTATTCCACTCCCGAACAGTGATCAGGGTGCGATCTCTAGCAACAACTCCGCATTGTTGTACAAATAGTTGTTATGTTTTGTTTGGTTCCAATGGTTCGCCGTCTCCTCAAACCTATGTAATTTCATAAAAAGTTCCCTGGGGCAACTTTTTGGCTGGGCCGTGCTTGGTTTTCTTGCTCGATGTAGAGGCCTAAGAGAAGAAACATTCGTCAACATAATATATATACATCTAGGTACATCTAGTGATGATCATCAGACATCATATATATATATATACCTCGTCGGTCTGCATTACGCGTCCATGGGCTTCTTCCTCTTGTCTGTTGGTCTCCTCTCCCTCACCGGATGAGTTCAGATACCTCGAGGGAGATCCCTCATTGGCATTGTGAATCATATCCTCGAGCAAGTGTTCCGAATCTAGGTCTCTACGGACTGGACTAGGTGGATCCATAGTTCCTGCAAAATGCACACAATATGTATTTGAACTTAACAAATAAAACCTAAACCCTAAACCCGGAGTTGCGGTGGCGGGTGATGGTGGCCGCGGGAGAGGCGGGCGACTAAGCGGCTTCCCGCGAGAACCACCACCCTAACCATAACTCCGGTCACCACCCCTAAACCCTAAACCCAGAGGTACGGTGGCGGTGGCCGGTGATGGTCGCGGGAGAGGCGGGTGACTAAGCGGCTTCCCGCGAGAACCACCTCCCTAACCCTAACTCCGGTCACCACCCCTAAACCCTAAACCCGGAGGTGTGGTGGTGGAGGCCGGCGGTGGTGGCCGCGGGAGAGGCTGGCGAGTAAGCGGCATCCCGCGAGAACCACCACCCTAACCCTAACTCCGATCACCACCCTAAACCCTAAACACGGAGGTGCGGTGGAGGTGGCCGGTGATGGTGGTCGCCGGAGAGGCGGGCGACTAAGCGGCTTCCCACGAGAACCACCACCCTAACCCTAACTCCGGTCAACACCCTAAACCCTAAACCCGGAGGTGTGGTGGCGGCGGCCGGCGGTGGCGCTATATACATAAATACACTATATACATACAATCCTAATGGTTAAATTAAAACTAATCCTAATTATAATTAAAAATAAATTAAATACACTATATACACTATATATATAAATACACACTATATACATCTAAATACACTAAATAAACTAATCCTAATTATATTAAAAATCCTAACTATAATCCTTTTTTGTGAACTAATCCTAACTATAATAATTTTTTTGTGAACTAAACTATAATCCTAATCCTAACCTAACCCGAACTCACCAGCGGTGGCGCTGGCGGCAGGCGCGGGTGCGGGAGGTGGCGACGCGGGCATCCTCGCTCGGCGCTGCTTCAATTCGTCGGAGTGGCGGCGGTGGCGCGTGCGGCCGATCGAGCTCGGGGGGCGCGCGGGGCGCGGAGGCGTGGGCGGCGTCTGCTGGCTCCACTTCTCCCGGTGCGTGGAACGCACCGGGGGAGAAGGCCTCGTTTTATACCCCCCCCCCTCTAGTCCTGGTCTGTGGCACCAGCCGGGACTAAAGGGGGGTCGCTAGTCCCGGCGGGATTTCATGAAACTTATTATAATCTTCTGACATATCTATCTTGTCATCCACTCCCACGATGTTTCTTTTCCCTGAAAGAACTATGTGGCCCTTTGGCTCATCAGACGATGTATTCTTTTGTTGATTTCTTTTTCTCGGTTTCGTAGACATGTCCTTCACATAGAAAACCTGAGCCACATCGTTGGCTAGGACAAATGGTTCGTCCATGTACGCAAGATTGTTGAGATCCATTGTTGTCATGCCATACTTTTCGTCTACATGTACCCCTCCTCCTGTCATCTTGACCCATTTGCACCGAAACAAAGGAACCTTAAAAGTAGGTCCATACTCAAGTTCCCATATCTCCTCTATGTACCCATAATATGTGTCCTTCTGCCCATTGTCATCTGTTGCATCAAAGCGGACACCACTGTTTTGGTTGGTGCTCTTTTTATCTTGGGCGATCGTGTAAAATGTATTACCATTTATCTCGTACCCTTGGAAAGTACATATAGTCGAAGATGGTAACCGTGCCAACAAGTACAGCTGATCTTCAACAGTTTTGTTATTCATGAGATGTTTCTGCAACCAACTGCTGAAAGTGTCCTCGTGTTCCAATTTAATCGAGGAGTCAGGCATCCTCGGGTTTTTCGAGCGTACAATAATCTTGTGTTTCTCGATATACGGAGCCACCAAGGTGGAATTGTGTAGAACTGTGTAGTGTGCTTTATTGAAAGAATCCCCGCCCATACATACCATTGTTTTCCTTCATAGTGTGCCTTTTCCAGTCAACCTCCCCTCATATCGAGATTCAGGAACACCAATCGGCTTAAGGTCAGGAAGAAAGTCAACACAAAACTCAATGACTTCCTCTGTTCCATAGCCCTTGGAGATGCTTTTCTAGCCTAGCACGGTTATGAACATATTTCTTTAAGAATCTCATGAACCTTTTGAAGGGGAACATATTGTGTAGAAACACAGGACCGAGAATTCTAATCTCTTCGACTAGGTGAACTAGGAGGTGCGTCATAATATTGAAGAAAGGTGGAGGGTACAACAACTTGAAGCTGACCAGACATTGGACCACATCAATCTGTAACCCTGGTAGACTTTCTGGATCAATTACCTTCTGAGAAATTGCATTGAGTAATGCACATACCTTCACAATGGCTAGCCAAACATTTTCCGGTAGAATCCCTCTCAATGCAACCGGAAGCAATTGCGTCATAAGCACATGGCAGTCATGGGACTTTAGGTTTTGGAATTTTTTTTCTCTTTCATATTTACTATCCCCTTTATGTTAGACGAGAAGCCAGACGGGACCTTGATACTGAAAAGGACTTCAAAAAAGATTTCCTTCTCTTCCTTGGTAAGAGCGTAGCTGGCAGGCCCTTGAAACTGCCCTGGATGCTTGACGTCTCGTCCTTTATGACGTTGTTGGTCCTCCCGTGCTTCTGGTGTATCTTTTGACTTCCCATACAAGCCTAAGAAGCCTAGAATATTGACGCAAAGATTCTTCGTCAGGTGCATCACGTCGATTGAAGAGCGGACCTCACGGACTTCCCAATAGGGTAGCTCCCAAAATATAGATTTCTTCTTCCACATGGGTGCGCGTCCGTCGGCGTCTTTCGGAACAGGTTGTCCTCCGGGACCCTTTCCAAATATTACCTTTAAATCCTTGACCATACCAAATACATCAGCACCAGTATGGAGGGCAGGCTTCTTCCGGTGATCTGCCTCGCCATCGAAATGCTTGCCTTTTTTCCTTAAGGGATGTCTGGGCGGAAGAAAACGACGATTGTACGGGTACACATTCTTCCTAGATTTATCCAGATATATACTTTCAGTCTCATCTAAATAGTGTGTGCATGCATTATATCCCTTGTTCGTCTGTCCTGAGATGTTACTAAGAGCATGCCAATCATTGATGGTTACGAAGAACAACTCTCGTAGGTTGAATGGCTCCTGTTTGTGCTCATCCCACACACGTAAACCTGGTTCCGCCCACAACTGTAAAAGTTCATCAACTAATGGCCTTAGGTACACATCAATGTCGTTGCCGGGTTGCTTCATAATGAACTTTCGCTTCATAATGATCCATGCACAACCAAGGAGGAAGGTTGTAGATACATAGAGTGACGGGCCAGGTGATGTGACTGCAACTCTGCTCCCCAAAAGGATTCATGCCATCTGTACTTAGACCAAACCATAAGTTTCTTGCGTCACCAGCAAAGTCTGGGAAGTCTCTCTCAATTTTTCTCCACTGTCGACCATCAGCGGGGTGCCTCAACATCCCGTCTTCCTTACGTTCTTCCATGTGCCATCGCAACAACTTGGTATGCTCTTTGTTTCTGAACAAACGTTTCAATATGTGGTGACCCGGCATACCACTACATGATGTAGTACACTATAGTCGTTGACATAACACCAATAGAACACCGTTCACTAGTATTACATCCCTCAGAGTGGTACAACAGAAACACAGCAGGTCCAAGACATGACTATAGGTTACAACTCAACTCTTTACACAAGATCCAGAGAACACTCTAGGTTAAAGAGAGAGAAAGAAACTTCTTACAAAGAAGAATCAGAAATAAACAACTCAAAAACTATCATACTATTAAGACTAGTATTTTAACTAATGGTCTGACATTGCTGCTATTGCAATACGCTATAGAAATAGGTTCTTTGGCTAGATATTATATTCCTATCTAATCAGTAACTTCGTCTTCACTTGAGTTGATGTATATGTTGACTTTCTTGACTTCATTGAAGAGCTTTAGCTTTTGATGATGATTCCTGGAGCATAACTTGATGTAGACGTCGTCTTAATGGCTTCGGAATCTTGCAAGGGTTAAGAAGATATGTTGAGTACAAGCGTACTCAGCAAGTTCACTAGAAAATGAGTGTTTGATGCACTATATCTATAGCCATAGACCATAGTTCGTAGGCAATGCATTTTTTGTAAACATTTCTTCAAAGGTTGCTTTTATTCTGAAAATCTATGTCCGTCAGCCTTCACGGGTTTACCAGAACTTTCATGGAGTTCCTTTCCCGCAGTGTTAACAGCTCCTTCCCGGAACAGGGAGTAACAAGTTACAGTTCTTACACTCTACAGAGCTGCGTTACTTTACCCATGAGATATCAACTCCTTGTTGCACAACCGGGCAGCTTACCCGTCCATAATTCCATGTTGTGGGGCCTAGTAGATGATCCAAGCCAATCACTGCCCTCTCCGCGACCTCATATGTCTACACGATCCTTCGGGGCTGGCTCACCTCCGTTAATCCCCCTTTCGGGCAGGATAAAACCCTGATGAGTCCTGAAGACTCTATGAGCTGGTGATGCCTAGGAAAGTACCTTATAGGTCCAGCTAAACCCCCGGCAGCCACTCATAGATAATCTAGACACCAAAAACGCGGGGCCTAAGTGTGCCCACCCATATGTTGGATCCGCACAAGGAATCACAACGTCGCATTAAGGTAGTCTTGCCTCCATACGAAAGGAAAAGGATACAGCTAACTTCTCCGTCCCATTCCAAATCTCATGGTTAACGCGTAATATACGGCGCTAGAATCATTGATGTCATGGGTTATTAATCCCTAATTGTTCATCATTATTGCAAATAGAAACCTAAGTTCTATTTCTCCATCATATCATCACTTAGGATGATACCTAATATTTATTTATTTTGAGAAAATATTATTTTCTTTCTCTGGAATATGGATGATAACACACAATTTGCAAATACTTTGATAAAGACTCTTCAAAGGACATGAGCAAGTGATGAACTTGCCTTGTGTGATTGCAAGATTATGCACTCACGGTCTTCGAGACAATATAAAAGATCCAATATCTGAAATCAGCATCATTGGTCTGGTAAAGACTAATGTTTAAAGAAGCAAGATGCTTTTATGCATAAGTAATGTAATGCAAGTTGATAAACTCGAATCCCGGGGACAACGTTGATCTAGGGTTTGGAAACTGGAAACGGATTTTTTAGAATGTGTTGTCCTTTTAGATAAGTTTCATACTTGTGCTTCTTATTAAGGCTTGTGAGTGTGTGTGAATAACACGTATTTATAATATCATACAACAATAAGATACACACATATGGAATGCTACTCAAGATTGCTTACACTATAATTGTTTATCTTCAAATTTTACTTTATAAGTAATGTCACTTATAAAGAACTTAAGTGTTATCAATCCTAAGTTTACAAGTAAAGTATAAAGTAATGTGATTACAATTAATTGTCATCTGTTGACTGAAGTGGCAAAAAGAATAGCATTTGAAGAAAAGATTTCTTTTCTAAGGTCTAAACAATATTTATGGTTAATCAGATGTGGTCGATGTTGTTTGTGCTTGCTTGAATAGTTTGGACTTGAGATGCTTTACGACTTAATTATAATAGACCAAAGTTAACTATAGAACACATAATAAGGTCTTTAGCATTATACTTAAAGTTTTGTAGACTAAAGTTAACTTTAAAAACATAGATGAACTTAGGGGGTAATGCTTATGATATTTGTATTTTGTTCACTTCATAATGTTTCCTTAAAGTTATTTAAGCATGGAATTACTTCTATTTGAGTAGTGGTTTCCTAACATTATAATGGAATAGAATCATTTTCCTTTTTATAGATGAGTGGTTATAGTTTGTAACCAAGGAAGTAATATTACTTAACTACTTATGAATTTAATATAGTGTTTTGGTATGTTTATAACTTGTGGTTGAGTGATAATTCAATAAAATTGCATTTAAAATGTGTTAAACCATTTTGACTTCATGTTATCAATATTTAAGACTAATACTATTTATTAGACTTTGATTGGCTAATTTTAGAAATATTAGCAAATTTTATTTACCCTTATATGAATTATTAATTAAGGAAATTAGATTTAAATTCAAGTTATTAGGGTATTAAGTTTTTATTTACCTCAAAAGTAGAACGTTATATTTTTAAGATGTAGGTATTATTTTTGTGATCATTTTGGTATATTATATGTATTTTTATGAATTTTAAATAATAAGATATGATTTTTATAAAATTTATTATTTTATAAATACTTAATAAATAAGAAATATTTAATTAGGTGAAATAATAAGCCATGATTATAGTTTTAAATTATAGTTCTTATTTTTCTAAGATTTTTGGTATTTTATTTATATTTTCAACATTTACCAATATTAAAATATGAATTTTTAAAGTATTAAAACTTATAAATAATAATTATTTAAATTGTTGGAATAATACTGTTTAATAATAGTTTTAAGTTGTAGATTATATTTTTCTAAACATGTTAATATATTATACATATCTTTCTGAACTATAAAACAAAAGTTTATTGATTTTTTAAGATTTAATAATTTTCGAAATTATCTTCTAAATATAAAATTCTTTTCACACCCAGACTAGATCTACCCATAGTCTCTGTCTAGTGGGGTCGAGTACACATCACCTGCCACATGGGCACGGACCAAGTCAAATTCGTTGACTGGCTCGGGTGACATCAGCATGTTGTCCTGCCACATTATGGTCGATCTGTTGATCGAGAGCGCACGAGCGTACGGGATTGGTGGCATTCAATCCAGTGCAGCATGCGGAGTCATCTAGTGGCTGCACCGCTCGAAAACGATCGCCGGAGACGGCGACACGACGACGACCAGTGGCGGCGGTGGCAGGTGGTCGCGGGGATCACAATTCAACATGCAAGGGGAAATCTAAGAAGGGCATTCGCACGAGGAGCTCACCAGGAGCGTGTAAAGCTTGCTGGCGATACCGGACGAGGTCAGACAACGAGATTTCGATGGAACCACGGCGGCGATCGACGGTGACTTCGAGCTTGATTTCGGGTAGAGGAACGCTTCCCGGCATGCGTGATTCAGCAAAATGGTTGAGGTTAACGAGGCGGTTCTCCTGGACACCTTGTCTTGGCGCGAGGAGGTCAACATCGGTGAGCTCCAGCGAGATTTGGGCTAGGGTTTCATCGACAGAGAGGAAACCTAGAGAGAAAGAAGGGAAATTGAGGCCTAGGGTTCGCCGGTGGCGGCGCTGGGGTTTTATAGCCGACGGAGAGCGGTGGCGCACATCTTGGTGCATGGCGCGTATCCTAGCGCCGACGAGCGGCGGTGGAGCTGCCACCGAGCTACTTCGCTCGACGAAGAAGACGATGAACCGGTACGGGCCAGTCTTAGGCTGCGATTGGGCCAGTTGGGCCGCGTCAATGTTTGCCAGATGGGCTATTGCAGCTACTAGCGGGCGACAGATAAGAGGGAGAAGAGATGGGCTGCGGCCAGAAGCTTTTTTTGTTTGTTTTACTTTTTTGTTTTTTGTTTTGTTTTTAGATTTGTATCTTGCATTTGTTTTAAGTTTTTCAGAAATTCTTCTTTAGGAAATTGCAAGTTTATGTAAACGTACTCAAGATTCTGGTATGAGTTATTATTATTATGATATACTTTATCTATATACTCTTTTTCTACTCTATAATACATAATCATATGAGAGGTTCTTATATAAAATAGAATGAGTATAAATTAGGATTTTAGACTTTTCAGATTTGTTTATGATCTTATAAAATGATTTTTATTTCCTATTAATAAATGTAATGAAAATAGTTTAAGATAGCTAAGGACATACCAAGAATATATCCATGTTTATTTTTATATAGCAATCATTATATAAGATTTTTTAATTATTAAAGTTCTTAATAAAGTAACTTCTATTGTCCCAATTCCACTAATGGGTAATATTGTTTTAATAATCTTGGTTATTACCTTACTTATATATTTACAGTCATGATTGAAATAGAATTTAAGGTTTTGAATTATAAATATTTACCATGAATTCTGGGAGTAGTAATATTTGAATATCCTTTTATAATTATAAATAAAGGTGAATTGTTAAGGCATATTGCCTTTATGTTTATGGTCTTTAATGACATTACCCTTTAAAATAGAAAGTTATTTTCTAGAAGGTCTTATGGAAAAGAATTGATAAAGATAACTCCTAAGCACATATGGTTATGATAATTGGAAATGACAAAAATGTGCTTAAGTGATTTGCTATAGGAAAATATTCCTATAAGGCATTGTGGAAATAGGATGATAAATCAATCATTTGATATGTATATTAGGTTTTGTTATAGAATTAGGTTTGCATGTTTACCAAGAATTCCTACCTTCCATATTTCATAATTCTTGACTTCTACTTAAAGAATTCCTTTCCTAGATATACTACTTCTTCCTATCGATCATCATGTGTTAACATGATGAGATTTACTTCACAAGAATATTCTTATCCACCTTTTATTCTTCTAAATCCACTTGTAAATCCAATGAGCTTGACACTGAAGCTTTCATAATCTTCTCATATATATACTTGGTTATATCATCTACTTCACTAATGATCACCTCTAATCCATTAAGTAGTTACTTCTAACTCCTTTCATATACTTCCTTTATCCTCATCACCAATATTACTACAGTAGATGTATAAATCAAACTACTTTCCTCAAAAGCTTACTATCCTTTAAGAGGAATAACACTACTTCCATAACTCCATGCTACTCTAGCTTCAGCTTAATCATACCATCTTATATCTACTTAACTCCAGTATCTTATTTCTCAACTTATCCTTATACCATTATGACTTGTCATGACTAATCTAGGGTAACATATCTATACTAGGGTTCAATCATGTTCTATCCACCAATGTCACTTATACATGATATAAGCATTCAATCTTGGTGACTAAAGCATGATCATTATAATCCTTTGATCCTTTATGGTTTAGGTTTCTAGTTGGCTAATCAAGGCTTTATCAATACAACATTACAGTTGTACTGAAATTATCTTCTTAGTATCTCTATTGGATTAAGAGATGTTATTCATGGACTATGCTTACTTAATCCTATAGGATTACTCTTTGGTAACTATCTTCAATATTCATCCTTGTAATCTTCTTTGTTACCATACAAATATATATTCCAGATAACTCTTCTATCCACTCAGGAGTGAGTTAACTCCATCAATTATCACAATGATCTTATTCTCTTCCAACACTCCCATCCTATAAATGATATCTAAAGCTAGCATTACTATTTACGTCTTCTTACTTCTTTCTTTATAGGCCTTAAGTGAATGCTATGATATGGACAAGAGTTGATAGATCAATAATTGATAGGTTAAGAATTTGTTATTGAATTCTTGTTACTTGGGTTATAGTCTTAACTTGGTATTCATGAGTTGTGTAATAAATACTATGATATGATATTTTAATGATCAAATATTAATCATTAAGTAATGCATTATGGTTTAATTTTATTACATTTGATCTACCCTTTGATCAAATCTTCCTTACCCAAAATAAGGTTTTAACAAAGGTCATATTGAAACTTATCGCAGTCACCTTGATGATCTACTTCAATTCCATCAAGTTGAGAGAAGCTTCAATCACTTTGACAAGTTTTGTTCAAGCGCGAAAATTATTTGGATTTTCTATGCATGAATGCAATGCACACATCTGAGTTCAGCTTATTTCTAAGCTGTAATGCTGGGATGTTACACAATCTTAGTATTATAGGAGCATACAACATCACCTTGGCAGGAACCCTCTTCTTGGGTGGCTCGCCATCAACATCACCAGGGTCATCTTTTCTGATCTTATACCGCAATGCAGTGCATACCGGGCATTTATCCAAATTCTCGTACTTCTCACCGCGGTAGAGGATGCAGTCATTACGGCACGCATGTATCTTATGCACATCTAATCCTAGAGGGCAAACGAGCTTCTTTGCTTCATATGTACTGGCGGGCAATTCGTTATTTCTTGGAAGCAACCTCTTCATGAGTACCAGCAACTTCTCAAATCCCGAGCCAGTTACACCGGTCTTTGCCTTCCACTTCAGCAATTCCAGTGTGCTATCCAGCTTCTTCTGGCCATCTTCACAAGTTGGGTACAACAATTTGTTGTGGTCCTGTAACATCTGCTCAAACTGCAACCTCTCCTTTTCTGTGTCGCAGTCTCTCTTTGCATCAGAAATGACCCGACCAAGATCATCAGCGGGTTGGTATGGTTCCCGTTCTTCACCTCCTTCTTCTTCATTGTCTTCCATTACGATATCAGCGTATTCAGTGAACATAGATCAGTAGTTTTCATCATCGTTATCTTCTTCATCGCCGTCTTCCATCATAACCCCTCTTTCTCCGTGTTTGGTCCAAACATTATAGCCGGACATAAAACCAGACCAAAGCAGGTGGCTCTGAATGACTCTTGCGGAAGTGTGAGCCTTCTCATTCCTATAGTCAACACATGGACAACACATAAAACCATCCCGCCGCTTGTTCTCCTTGGACACAACTCGAAAAGAACGCACGCCTTCTCTAAAAGCAGCAGAGCGTCGGTCACCGTACATCCATGGATGGCTCATCTGTATCATACAAATATATGCCAAACGCAATCACTATGCTAAAATTAGTACAGCATGACGGTCTAAACGAGAAAATAGTTTCTAACCTTTTATTACACTTGGAAACAAAGATGAGAAAACTTAAGTGTGGCTCGGACACATGATATCATGTCTGTCTTGTGTGACCTAAATTCACATCGTTCTAGTGGACATTTCACCGAACACCTCTAGTGCATATGTATGAACAAGAAAAAAAATAGCACAACAACACTCTCTCCCACCAGGAAAAAAACAGTTGAGAGGACGAGGGGGCTGTGCGTATATATAGTGCCAGAGCATTAGTCCCGGTTGGAGATATAAACTGAGACTAAAGTGGGTGCCCCCAGCAGACCGGAACTAATGGGGTCTAACGGGCCGGGACCTATGGTTCTGGGTAGCTCGAACCGTCCGGCGAGGTCCATTAGTCCCGGCCCCAGCCACAGCCGGGACTAATGGCCTGGACGAAAGGCCAGTTTTCTACTAGTGACCGAGCACACAAGGAAAAATTAAGCTGGCCAACGCATACCCACATGTGTGCTTCTATCTCCATACCGGTTTCTTAGGCTAAAACAAAGTTTAAGAAAAAAGTTTGACCAAAAAATTATCAATAAAACATTTAACTATAAGTCATAAAAATTATACCATTGGATTCACATTTGAAATACATATCCAGTGATATAATTTTTGTGACATATGATTTATATTCCGTTGATCAAATTTGTAGTTAAACATTTTTCTTAAACATTTGTACTCGTTTGCTGGATGATGCAACCAGGCAACAACCAGCAACGGTAGTGTTAGCTCACACCACACACTTGCACCGTAACAAAAACAAGAGGGAATTAGAGGCATCGGAAGAGAAGCGAGGATCACTAGGTAGATCCAGCAACCAACAATGCAATATACTAGAGAGATGATACGTAGTAGCAATGAACTAGCATTTCCCCCCGTGTTCTTCTTTTCGAGGCGACATGGCCTCGAATTGTTAATTTAGCTACATCATGGAGGATCACGCACCAATCTTGAGTGCATCAAGATGTATGTTAAGTTACTCTGTACTTCAACGTTTAGTGCATGGGAGGTTCATGGTTAATGTCGTAACGCTAGATCTGTTGAAGTGTCCTTGTTCAGATCTTCAACAGGCGGTCGGATCAGAGGAGAGAGGAAGATGACGCACCTATATCTCCTTAATCAGCTTAAAACGCAGGGTTTAATTGGTTTCAGTAAACAACTGTAATAGAAATAGGGGGCACTACTACTGCTAGAAGTTTGGCCAAACCACCAAACCTGACATCGGTTAGCCGCACACAGTCTCTCTGTAGATAAACATGTGGGAACAACGCGAGTCTCGTCAGCTCCTAAATTAACTTGGCCAAGTAAGTCAAGAGGAGCATTCGATCATAGTCATGTTTTCTTGATTATTTTTAATACCGACCGGTGCATCATGTAAGTGCTAGTTACGTACGTCCGTCCGTTCATCTAGAGCCTTGTTTGCCGGATCATGCTCCAAAGGAAATTTTCTCACCGCATTATCATCTAGTAGTATCATAGTGTCATCCTATTTAAAGCATGTAGAATCTCAATGCAATTTTTCGTACTACAAAATATATTTGTCGTTAAATTATCTACTCTCATGTGCTATGATACCACTAACTACTCTATCTTCAATAATTATTTTAATTTTCCACCTACCTTTATTTCGAGTTACTAATGTCCTTCGGTGATATGTAGTGGTCCATTTTCATTGCAATACTAGAATAGATAATCAGTTGTAGTCGCTGCTCGTTATCACCCATGCATCATATTTTACATTCTAGCACATCGGATAGGCAGCAATACCGCATGTAAGAAGAAACGAGAGGGAATAGGAGGCACCGGGAAAGAGGCGAGCATCGCTAGGTAGCAACGGTACCTAGTAGCAATGGACTAGCATGTCTCCCATGTGCTTCTTTTGGAGGCGACATGGCCTCAAAATGTTTAGCTACATCATGGAGGATCACACCAATCTTGAGTGCATCAAGATGTATGTTGAGTTACTCTGTGCTTCAACGTTCAGTGCATGGGCGGTTCATGTTGTAACACTAAATCTATTCAAGTGTCCTTGTTCAGATATTTAACCGGCGGCCGGAGGAGAGAGGGAGATGACGCACCGAGAATGGGCGGAAAGAGCGCTCAGGAACACGAAGGGAGGAGAGATATGGTGGAAAAGGGAAAGTAGGACTATTTTACTGACCAACTCCATGCATGTTGTTAGAGATGACCTGATCATCACGATGAAAAATGATGCACGGTAGTAGTCTGTAAGTGTAATGCAGGAGCATCAGGACAAATTAAGCTGGCCAACCTATACCCACATGTCTCCTTAATCAGCTTAAAATGCAGTGTTTAACTGGTTTCAGTACACATCTGTAATAGAAAAGGGGACATTACTATGCTAGAAGCTTGGCCCAACCACCAAATCTAACATCGGTTAGCATAGTCTCCCTGCAGATCAACATGTGTAAACAACGCGAGGCTTGGCAGCTCCTAAATTAACTTGGCCAAGTAGTCCAAGAGGAGCATTCGATCATAGTCATGCCGTACTGATTATTTTTTATACTAACTGGTGCATTATGAAATTGCTAGTTACGTCCATCCGTCCATCTAGAGCCTTGTTTGCCGGATCCTGCTACAAAGGAAATTTGCTCACCACACAATGCTAAAGTTGCATAGTATCACCCAGTAGTATCATGTCATTATATTTAAAGTTTGTAGAATCTCAATGCAATTCTTTTGTATAGAATGCATTCGTCATTGAATTATCTAGTTTCATATGCTCTCGAATCAGGCTTTCGCCCCATTTTATAAATAAAGCAACATCCATCTGATCGGTCATACACACAAACCGGCCAATGCCACAGGGAAAAAAGAAAAGGTATCGAGCAACCGTTGGGGCAACAGCACACATGAGCCCAAGAGCAAAAACAAAAAGGTGAAGATAGCGAGTGAGGAAGCTACAGCCTCCCAGGCGCCATGAGCGACGAAGGGGGCGCCGCCGAGAAGGGAAGCGCCGTCGTCCTCAGGGCCCGCAGAGTGTCATCGAAAGCTGCCCGATCACGCTGCCGCACCAAGGGGGACCACTGCTGTAAGAAAGCAAGCAAAACAAAAATAGAGTCAGATGCCCGTGTAGGGTAGATCCTCTCAATCACCATCTTGTTCCGGACATTTCATAGCATCCAGGAGATGGACACAAACACGAGCCAGAAGAGGCGGCGACCCCTTCCCACCCTGTTAGCCTGAGACTGTAGGAACTCCCCAAGTTCCTGCGCCTATCAGGCCGGGCCCAGAGCCTCCCGGACGAAGCTCCACAAAAACTACGCCGCAGAGCACGAGAACATAATATGAGCGCAGGTCTCCGAGTCCCGCATAGAGAACAACGGCCATTGTCGGGGCCATTGCGCTTGGCCATCTCAACTCCCAACGGCAAACGGTCGCGAAGAAGCTGCCAGACGAAAATACGAATACTGAGGGGTAGGGGGGCCTTCCAGAGGGGTGCCGTCCAGCGTAGCTCCGGGCCCTGGAAGAGGGCCCGGTAAGCCGAGCCCACCGAGAACTCCCCTGAGGGGAGGAGACGCCAGGAGGCCGAGTCAGGGGCCTCAGAAAGCGCCGAGGGGAGGGATGCCATCAGCTGCTGGAACTCTGCCGTCTCACCCGTATTGAAGGTACGGCGAAACAAGAGGTTCCAGTGTCCCTCGCCGAAGACCTCGGCAGTTAGGGCCGTCGGGGCAGCGGAAATGGCAAAGATGGCGGGGAACTGGACCCCTAGGGGGACCTGGGAGTGCCACGGGTCTAGCCAGAACCGCACCCCCTGGCCGTTCCCAGCGACATAGTCAATGCCCAACCCAATGAAGTGCTTAATCTCCTGGAGCCCTCCCGGCGGTCGCATGCTAAGAGCGGCCGGACCCGGAGGTATTTGGCCTTAATGAGCTGCAGCCAAAGACCCCCGTCATCTCTAATGATGCGCCAAACCCATTTCAGCATCAGGGCCACGTTAAAGCTGTAGGGGTTCGTAGCATGGAAAACAAAAATTTTCTATCGCATACAAACAAACAAGCCAAGATCTATCTACTAGATTGTAGCAACGAGTCGATGGAATAACTTACCCTCGAAGATTCCAAAGTGTTTAACGAGAGCGGATTCTCGTGGGTGATGTAGTCGTACTCTTTCCGATCTCAAGATCGTGTGGACGATCCTTCAGGCGCTGCGTTCCGGCAGCGCTTCCGCAGTCGGTCACACGTTCGGTACTCGACGAAGACCTTCCTCTCCCTTGTTCCAGCAGGCAGCGGAGGTTGTAGCACTCTCCTCGCGATTCCGGCAGCACAACGGCGTGGTACCGGAAGTAGAGGGGAAATCCCGCAGGGCTTCGCCTTAAGCCGGAGCGAGTATGGTGGATTATGAGAGAGGGCTATTAGTGGTCTAGAGATTAGACACACCAATTAGAAGGCTCTAAACCGCAGGCTAAAGAAATTAGAAGCTCTAAACCAAACGGCTCTAAACCTGAGATTAGAGGTAGAAACTTGTGTGTCTCAAGGAGGAGCCCTGCCCCTCCTTTTATAGGTGGAGGGGCTAGGCGCGCCAGGGAGGAGGAGTCCCTCCCCAACTCGGCCTAGGGCTTGGCGCCGACTTGGAGGAGAAACTCCTCCTCCAAGTTGGTTTCAACTCCTCTTGCTTGTTTCCCACAGTTTCTGTTTCCCACAGTTTCCTGTTTCCAGTTTCTGTTTAGCCGTTTGACTTTCAAACTGGCAATTTGACTTTCATGTTTTTGGAACAGCAAGAACACTTAGTACATGATGCAATCATCCAATGACACATTCATGTACCCTCCCCGGAGTCTTGGACAATCCGGACCCTTCTAGAACATTCCGATGAAAACACGGAATCATTCCGAACTCGGGCAGGACTTTCCTTATATGAATCTTATTCTCCAGACCATTCCGGATCACCTCGTGATATCCCGGATCCCATCCGAGACTCCGAACAACATTCGGTCTCTTTCTCATAATATCATAACTACTCAAAACAACGTCGAATCCTTAAGTGTGTCTCCCTACGGTTCGTAAATTATGCGGACATGATCGAGACACTTCTCCGAACAATAACCAATAGAGGAATCTGGAAATTCATATGGCTCCCACATATTTCTACGATTACTTTGCGATCGAATGAACCACTTACATACGATACCAATTTCCCTTTGTCTCACGATAGTTTACTTATCCGAGGTTATGATCGTCGGTATCTCTGCATACCTAGTTCAACCTCGTTACCGATAAGTACTCTTTTCTCGTTCCCGTGATATGTGATCCCTTGTGACCCCGTCACATGCTTGCAAGCTAATTGGATGACATTCCACCGAGAGGGCCCAGAGTATATCTATCCGTCATATGGATGGACAAATTCCACTCTTGATCCATGTGTTTCAACCAATACTTTCCAAACACTCAATGCCACCTTTATAGCCACCCAGTTACGGTGTGGTGTTTGATGTCATCAAAGCATCCATCCGGTAAAGGTGATATGCATGATCTCATGGTCGAAGGAATTAGGTTACTATGTATCAGAAAGCATATAGCAATTGAACTATTGAAATGACTTGATCTTTATGCTACGCTTATCAATAGGAGTATGTCCACCATATCATTCTCCTAACGATATGATCTTGTTGTTGATAACATCTCAATGTTCATGATAGGGAAACCACAATCATTAATCAACCAACAAGCTAGTGAAGTATAGAGGCTATACTAGGGACTTCAAATTAAGTTTACAAATAACACAAGTATTAATGTTTCCTTGTTAATACTATTATAGCATGAATATAAACATTTATCATCAACACAAAGATATAATAATAACTATATTTATTATTGCCTCTAGGGCATATCTCCAACAGTCTCCCACTTGCACTAGAGTCATCTAATCTAGATTACATGGTAATATACCGAACACCCATGGCAGTTTGGTGTTGGTCATGTTTTGCCCTCGGGAGAGGTTTAGTCAACGGATCCGCCACATTCAGATCTGTGTGTACTTTGCAAATCTTTATATCCCCATCCTGGATATGTTCTCGAATAGCGTGAAACGCAGCTTGATATGCTTGACTTCTTGTGTGACCTTGGTTCTTGCGCATTGGCTATGGCGCCCATGTTATCACGATAGATAGACATTGGGTCCAGCGCACTAGGAACCACACCCAGCTCTGTAATGAACTCTTTCATCCATATCGCTTCTTGTGAAGCCTCCGAAGCAGCCATGTATTCCGATTCAGTTGAAGATCTCGCCACAACGCTTTGCTTTGCACTCATCCAGCTAACTGCTGCACGATTCAAAATAAATACGTATCCAGATTGTGATTTAGAATCATCCGGATCGGTGTTCCAACTAGCATCGGTGTAACCATTAACAACGAGCTGTTCATCACCTGCATAAGAAAGAACCATATCCTTAGTTCTTCTCAAGTACTTAAGGATGTTTTTGACCGCTGTCCTATGATCCACTCCTGGATCACTTTGATATCTGCTAGTTAAACTAAAAGCATATGCAATGTCGGGTCTAGTACATAGCATGGCATACATTAGAGATCCTATGGCTGAGGCATAGGGAGTCTTACTCATCCTTTCTCTATCTTACATAGATGTCGGACTTTGAGTTTTACTCAAGGTCGTATTGGGCAACATGGGCAAGAACCCTTTCTTGCTTTCTTCCATTCCAAACTTCTTTAGAACTTTGTCCAAATATGTACTCTGTGACAATGATATTTGGCGTTTCGATCTATCTCTATAAATCTTTATGCCTAATATGTAAGCTGCTTCGCCAAGATCCTTCATTAAAAAACTATTATTCAAATATTCCTTGACACTATTAAGAAGGTCTACATCATTCCCAATCAACAATATGTCATCCACATATAGTATTAAGAATGCTCCCGAGATCCTACACACTTTCTTGTAAATACAAGCTTCTCCATAAGTTTGTATAAAACCAAAACTTTGATTACCTTATCAAAACGTTGATTCCAACCGGATGCTTGCTTCAATCCATAGATGGACCTTT
This sequence comes from Avena longiglumis, assembly GCA_030063025.1. Lineage (NCBI taxonomy): Eukaryota > Viridiplantae > Streptophyta > Magnoliopsida > Poales > Poaceae > Avena > Avena longiglumis. The sequence goes on along the minus strand of CP125974.1, from coordinate 516,662,552 downwards.
GAAGTTTGCATACCTTGTTAGCATCTTTAGGATCGACAAAACCTTTGGGTTGCATCATATACAACTCTTCATCAATATCTCCATTGAGGAATGCTGTTTTGACATCCATATGCCATATCTCATAATCATAATATGCAGCGATTGCTAACATAATCCTCACAGACTTTAGCTTCTCTACTGGTGAGAAAGTCTCATCGTAGTCAACTCCTTAAATTTGTCGAAACCCTTTTGCGACAAGTCGAGCTTTATAGACAGTAACATTACCATCAGCATCTGTTTTCTTCTTGAAAATCCATTTGTTCTTGACAGCCTTCCGGCCATCCGGTAAGTCCACCAAAGTCCATACTTGGTTTTCGTACATGGATCCAATCTCGGATTTCATGGCTTCTTTCCATTTATTGGAATCTGGGCTCATCATCGCTTCCTCATATGTCTCGGGGTCATCGGTGTTGTCCACCAACATGACACTCATAACGGGATCATACCAATCTGGAGTGGTACGAGTTCTCGTTGACCTCCGAGGCTCTGTAGCAACTTCAACCGAAGTTTCATGATCATCATCATTAGATTCCTCTCTAATTGGTGCAGGCACCACAGGAACTTCTTCCGGTGCTGCGCTACTCACAATTTCGAGAGAAGGTTCGACAACCTCGTCGAGTTCTACTTTCCTTCCAGTCACTTCTTTTGAGAGAAATTCCTTCTCTAGAAAGGATCCATTCTTGGCAACGAAGATTTTGCCTTCGGATCTATGATAGAAGGTATACCCAATAGTTTCCTTCGGGTATCCTATGAAGACGCATTTTTCCGCTTTGGGTTCAAGCTTGTCCGGCTGTAACTTCTTTACATAGGCTTCGCATCCCCAAACTTTAAGGAACGACAATTTAGGTTTCTTGCCAAATCATAATTCATACGGTGTCGTTTCAACAGATTTAGACGGTGCCCTATTTAAAGTGAATACGGCTGTTTCTAATGCATAACCCCAAAATGATAGCGGTAAATCTGTAAGTGACATCATAGAACGAACCATATCTAAGAGAGTTCGATTACGACATTCGGACACACCATTACGCTGTGGTGTTCCCGGCGGTGTCAATTGTGAAAGTATTCCGCACTTCTTTAAATGCTCGCCAAACTCGTAACTTAGATATTCACCTCCACGATCAGAACGTAGAAATTTAATCTTCTTGTTACGTTGATTCTCTACCTCACTTTGAAACTCCTTAAACTTCTCGAAAGTTTCGGACTTATGTTTCATGAAATAGATATACCCATATCTACTCAAGTCACCTGTGAAGGTAAGAACATAACTTTAACCACCGCGCGATGCTACACTCATTGGACCACACACATCGGTATGTATGATTTCCAATAAGTCCGTAGCTCGCTCCATCATACCAGAAAATGGAGTCTTAGTCATTTTTCCCATCAGACATGCTTCGCATCTTTCAAGTGATTCAAAATCAAGTGATTCAAGAAGTCCATCGGAATGGAGTTTCTTCATACGCTTCACTCCAATGTGACCAAGGCAGCGATTGCCACATATAGGTCGAATTATCGCTTGATTTCAAACGTTTAGCCTCAATTTTGTTGATATGTGTATTTCCACTATCGAGATTCAATAAGAATAGACCATCTGTCAAAGGTGCATGTGCATAAAACATATTACTCATATAAATCGAACAACCATTATTCTCTGACTTAAACAAGTAACCGTCTACTTAATAAACAAGATCCCGATATAATGTTCATGCTCAACGCAGCACTAAATAACAATTATTTAAGTATAAAACTAATCCCGATGGTAGATGAAGGGGTAGCGTGCGACCGCGATCACATCAACCTTTGATCCGTTTCACCGCATCGTCACCTCGTTCTTCGCTAGCTTCCGTTTATTCTGCAAAGATTTTGTTTGAGTTACAAATATGAGCAACGAACCCGATTATCAAATACCTGTGAACTACTACAGTACTAGTGAGATACACATCAATAACATGTATATCGGATATACCTTTCTTCTTGATGTTGCCGTTCTTCAGATCCGCCAAGTACTTTGGGAAATTCCGCCCAAAGGACCTTCTTCCTTGCAGTAAAAGCACTCAGTTTCAGGCTTGGGTCCAGCCTTGGTCTTCTTCGCCGGCGTGGTAACTTTCTTACCACCCTTCTTGAAGTGTCCCTTTTGCTTAGACTTGCCTTTCCTGAGTTTGGTGGTCTTATTGACCATCAACACTTGGTGCTCTTTCTTGATCTCCACTTCTGTAGATTTTAACATAGCAAACAGTTCTGGCAACTCTTTGTTCATGTTCTGCATGTTGTAGTTCATCACAAAGTTCCTGTAACTTGGTGGCAGTGACTGGAGGACGCGGTAAATCCCCAAAGTATTAGGAATCACTATACCCAAGCTTTGAAGTTTGTTTGCGTGCCCAGACATCTTAAGCACATGCTCACTGACGGAGCTACCCTCTTCCATCTTGCAGTTAAAGAACTTTTCAGAAGCCTCATAGCTTTCAATTGCCGCATGAGTCTCAAAAATCAATTTGAGATCCTCGACAATATCATATGGGTCTGACTCTTCAAACCTTTTCTGAAGCTCCGATTCTAAACCATACAAGATAGCACCTTGAACTATGGAGTCTTGATTCTTCCGAGCGAGGTAAACATTCTTTACTTCATCGGGAGCATCATGCCAGGTGGGTCACCATGTGCATCCAGCACATAGGTCAAATTACCATTGTGAGGACAATCCTCAAATTGCGGAACCAATCATGAAGTTGCTTCCATTGTTTTTCAACTTTTCTTTCTCTAGGAACGCATTAAAATTGATGGTAGGGGCTGCCATTGATCTACAACATATTTGCAATAGTTTAGACTAAGTTTATGACAAATTGAGTTCAAATTAATTAATGAAATTAAACTAGGTGAACTCCCACTCAAAACAACATCCCTCACATTGTTTTAGTGATCACACGAACCAAATCCACTACATCAACACCGATCATCACGAGAGTTGATATAGTTTCAATGGTGAACAATCGTCATGTTCATCATATCTACTATACGATTCATGCTTTACCTTTCGGTAATCCGTGTTCCGAGACCATGTCTGTACATGCTAGGCTCGTCAAGATCAAACCTTAGTTTCTGCATGAGCAAATCTGGCTTTCTCACGTTGTATACACTTGCAGAATCTAACACACCCGATCATCACGTGGTGCTTCGAAACAACAAGCTTTAGCAATGGTGCTAACTAAGGGTGAACACTTTATGATTTGAAATTCATGTGCATGAGGGATCATCTTATAATGCTACCGTCGTCTACTAAGCAATACAAGATGCGTAAAGGATTAACATCACATGCAATTCATAATATGTGATATGATATGGCCTTTCTTCTCTGTGCTTCTGATCTCCATCTTAAAGCACGAACATGATCTCCATCATCACCGGCATTGCATCAAGGTCAATGACGCTTCACCATGGTTGTCGTCCACCGGCTTCAACTATTACAACTACTTTGAATAGACACGCGGGTCTTAACATAAATTAAAGACAACCATATGGCTCCTGCCGGTTGCCAACTTACAATAAGGAACATTGCATACATCAAATATAATCACAATCATGGCCATATCACATCACTGCACACCCCTGCAAAACAAAGTTAGACGCTTCTACTTTCTTTGCATATTTTACGTGGTTTGGGGCTTTCAATAAGTGTCGTTCTAACTTACGAACAAGAACCACAACATTGATACTAGCATTGTTGATCACCCGTTGTAAATTGGATCTTAACTATGCTAGGAGAAACAGCACCCATAAAGCCACTTATGCAATACAAGTTGCATGTTAAGCGTGGAGCAAGTCTCATGAACGATGTCATGTAAGGTTAGCCCGGGCCGCTTCATCCCAACATACCGCAAGATGCAAAGTACACAAAAAGCAATCGACAATAAAAGCATCAACGCCCACAATGACCATTGTGTTCTACTCGTGCAACAGATCTACATATAGACACGGCTCTGATACCACTGAAGGGGTTCGTAGCATGGAAAACAAAAATTTCTATCGCATACAAACAAACAAGCCAAGATCTATCTACTAGATTGTAGCAACGAGTCGATGGAATAACTTACCCTCGAAGATTCCAAAGTGTTTAACGAGAGCGGATTCTCGTGGGTGATGTAGTCGTACTCTTTCCGATCTCAAGATCGTGTAGACGATCCTTCCGCTGCGTTCGGCAGCGCTTCATGATCGGTCACACGTTCGGTACTCGACGAAGACCTTCCTCTCCTTGTTCCAAGCGGCGGAGGTTGTAGCACTCTCCTCGCGATTCCGGCAGACAACAAGGGTACCTAAGTAGAGGGAAATCCCGAGGCCGCCTTAAGCCGGAGCGAGTATGGTGGATTATGAGAGAGGGCTATTAGTGGTCTAGAGATTAGACACACCAATTAGAAGGCTCTAAACCGCAGGCTAAAGCAATTAGAAGCTCTAAACCAAACGGCTCTAAACCGAGATTAGAGGTAGAAACTTGTGTCTCAAGGAGGAGCCCCTCCTTTTATAGGTGGAGGGCTAGGCGCGTGAGGAGGAGGGTCCCTCCCCAACTCGCCCTAGGGCTTGGGCGCCGACTTGGAGGAGAAACTCCTCCTCCAAGTTGGTTTCAACTCCTCTTGTTTCCCACAGTTTCCTGTTTTCCACAGTTTCCTGTTTTAGCCGTTTGACTTTCAAACTGGCAATTTGACTTTCATGTTTTTGGAACAGCAAGAACACTTAGTACATGATGCAATCATTCAATGAAACATTCATGTACCCTCCCCCCCGGAGTGTCGGACAATCCGGACCCTTCTAGAACATTCCCGATGAAAACACCGGAATCATTTCCGAACTCCGAAACGGGACTTTCCTTATATGAATCTTATTCTCCGGACCATTCCGGATCACCTCGTGATATCCTGGATCCCATCCGAGACTTCGAACAACATTCGGTCTCTTTCTCATAATACCATAACTACTCAAAACAACGTCGAATCCTTAAGTGTGTCTCCCTACGGTTCGTGAATTATGCGGACATGATCGAGACACTTCTCCGAACAATAACCAATAGAGGAATCTGGAAATTCATATGGCTCCCACATATTTCTACAATTACTTTGCGATCGAATGAACCACTTACATACGATACCAATTTCCCTTTGTCTCACGATAGTTTACTTATCCGAGGTTATGATCGTCGGTATCTCTGCATACCTAGTTCAACCTCGTTACCGATAAGTACTCTTTTCTCGTTCCCGTGATATGTGATCCCTTGTGACCCAGTCACATGCTTGCAAGCTAATTGGATGACATTCCACCGAGAGGGCCCAGAGTATATCTATCCGTCATATGGATGGACAAATCCCACTCTTGATCCATGTGTTTCAACCAATACTTTCCAAACACTCAATGCCACCTTTATAGCCACCCAGTTACGGTGTGGTGTTTGATGTCATCAAAGCATCCATCCGGTAAAGGTGATATGCATGATCTCATGGTCGAAGGAATTAGGTTACTATGTATCAGAAAGCATATAGCAATTGAACTATTGAAATGACTTGATCTTTATGCTACGCTTATCAATAGGAGTATGTCCACCATATCATTCTCCTAACGATATGATCTTGTTGTTGATAACATCTCAATGTTCATGATAGGGAAACCACAATCATTAATCAACCAACAAGCTAGTGAAGTATAGAGGCTATACTAGGGACTTCAAATTAAGTTTACAAATCACACAAGTATTAATGTTTCCTTGTTAATACTATTATAGCATGAATGTAAACATTTATCATAAACACAAAGATATAATAATAACTATATTTATTATTGCCTCTAGGGCATATCTCCAACAAAAGCGACGCGAGTTCAGGATCCCTATGCCCCCAAGGCATTTGGGGGCACAAACGTCAGCCCACTTGACCATATGGTATCTCTGGTGGCCGTCCCTCGCTGCCCAAAAGAACCTAGACAAATCCTTGGTGAAGTCAGCATGGGTCCCCTCCGGCAGCAGGTACAACCCCATCTGGTACATAGGCAAGCTCGAGAGACAGGAGTTAATCAGGACCGTCTTGCTACCCTTAGTCATGAGGCGAGCTCGCCAGGGTTCAGCCTTTGAGCGGACCCTCGTGACCAAGGGGGAAAGGTCCCTAATAAGCACTCTCATCTCCCGAATGGGCATCCCCGGGTAGGAAATGGGGAAATCAGCCAGTTTGCAATTGAGATTGTCAGCAATCCTCTGCCTATCCTCGTCCGAGTACCCCAGAACAACCACTTCGCTCTTGTCAAAATTGATCTTTAGTCCTGACATGGATCAAATCAAAGTAATAGGAATTTAAGGTTGATGATGTCAAGGTCCGATCACTGCACAATGATCATAGTATCATCCGCATAGCATAGTTCCATATGCTATGATACCGTATAAAATTATGATACCACTAACACCTCTATCTTCAACAATTATAGTGCCACATTAGATTTTCCCAAGTTGCCATTCATGATACTTTTTATGATTCTCCTTCCTTTTGAAAATAGGATGCATATAGTTTTTGGTTAAAGTTCAACTTTCTAAACTTTGACCAAGTACATCAAATAATTGTGACTAATTATAATCTTAAATCGGTATTGTTAGGACCATCATGAAATGTATTTTCATTTCGTGTATGTTTGGTATTATAAATATTTATATTATTTTTAATAAATCAGGCAAATTTTAAAACTTTAACTGTGACCGAAAACTATATGCATCCTATTTTAGGAAGGAGAGGGTACTAACACTATGGCTAGCCTAATATAGGATATAGGATAATAGGATGAGTGAAGCAATAGACTCTTAATAAAAGGACTCAAAGTATTACCTAGCACACCCTTCCCTTAACTTTGTCACTCAGATTCACGGTGATGCTACCCCAGACTATTTTAAAGATGGAAGTTAGAAATTCACTTAATAGAAGACTATGTTCCATGATTTATACAGAACACCTTTTTAAAATAAATACACTTGGGGTATGCAGTATCATATCAAGTAAGGCACCATATAGCTCCACAAAGTGACAATCACTGCCGAACCAAGTAAATTCTCCACACCTACCTTCATTCTGAGTTACTAATGTCCTTTGGTTATATATATATAGTAGTCCATTTTCATTGCAATGCTAGAATAAGTAACCAATTCTAGTCGTCAGATTTATCGCTGCTCGTTATCACCCATACATCATATTTTACATGCTAGCACATCGGATAGGTAGCAGTACCGGATGTAAGCATAAACACGAGGGAATTGGAGGCACCAGGAGAGAGGCAAGCGTCGCTAGGTAGAAATGATGGCGAAGAGGCTTGCTTCGGTTCCCCGCCCCAAAGGGAAGTTTTGGTGAGTTAGTTAGCGGGTTGTGGGTGGTTTGTGGGCGGGCCGAAGAATTCCGTATTGCTCACTTATATAGCTGTATATTATACGCGGACTCTAGTAAAAAAAAGGCAGATTGATCAGCTGATATGTGTATATACGGGATATGAATTAAAAGGCAGATCGATCAGCTGATATGTGTACGTACAGGACATGAATTAAAAAGCAAATCGATCAGTTGATATGTGTACGTACAGGACATAAATTAAAAGACAGATCGATCAGCTGATATGTGTATGTATGGGCCTGAATTGGAAACAGGGAGCTGACCCGGACCTGGTACCAACCGACAGACCTGAAGATGTGGTCGTTGGCGGCTGCGACCGTGTCGCCCGAGTAGCTGACCATGCGGTCGTCGGGCTTGCCGGTGCCGGAGGGTGGCCGTTCGCCGACGAGGAACTCGACGCAGTGCGGGACGTGGTGGCCCATCGCGAGATTGACAGCGTGGTAGGCGAGCTCGATGCGAGTGAAGGCCTCGGTCTAGGATCGCACCACTCACATCTCCCTGTACAGACGGAGTACACGCGTATGTATTTGCGGATGGACAAACGGGTAATACGGGATAGATCCGGGACCGCGGAAAAGAAGATGGGCTTAAGGGCCAATTGCTAGGTGATAAATGGGCAGGTAAGACATCGATGCGTGGGGGACCGAAGCAGAAGTGGATGGCGAATACAATGGACAAGCATATCCTCCTGTGTGTTTCTTTTCAAGGCGATATGTCTTCGAACCCCATCGAAACGGTGGTGGAGCACACTGATGTTATGTGGTTCATGGGTGATGTAGTAACACCGCGTCCTTTAAAGTGACATTGTTCAGATCTTTAACCGGCAGAGGAGAGGGGAGTGTAAGGAGCGTGCAAGAACGCGAAGAAAGGTGCTATCCATAGTCTGTAAGTGTAATGCAGGAGCAGCCGGACAAATTAAGCTTGCCAATCCACGGCCACCCTGTCTCCTAATGTACTCCCGCGCGCATAAAGGTTAATCAGGACAAAACGCGGGGTTTTAACTGGTTTTTAGTACACAGCTGCAATAGAACGTGGGGTGCGGTACTACTATCTTACTATCTAGCTGCTTGGCCCACCCGACCACCACACCTGACATGGGTTGTGTAAGATGGAGATTACAGCAAGGTGAACCAAATGCGACATAGAAGAGAAGTTAGCTGCGCACAGTACCGTGCAGATCGACGGCGTGGGAACAACGTGAGGCTCGTCAGTTCCTAAATGAACTTGGCCAGATAAGACGAGGAGCAACATGGACGATGCTCTTTGCTTCTTAATTCTCAATATACACTAAACGGAGAATGTAAGTGGTACTCCTTCCGTTTAGAAATATAAGATGTTTTAGGTTTGTGAAGGAGATGTATCTACACTAGTGGAAAAAGGGCCATCCGTTCGCGTCCCTCAGAGCATTAGTCCCGGTTGCGCCATCAATCGGGACTAATGTTGGCACGCGTCCCGGTTCGAGCGGGCACGGGGCCCGGAGACATGCGTCCCGGTTCGTAACGGGGAATACGTCCCGGTTGGAGCCAGCAACCGGGACTAAAGGTTTGGCCATAGCCACTTGGCGTGGCACACACCTTTAGTCCCGGTTGGTGGCTCCAACCGGACGCACGCCCGCCTCTATAAACGCATTTCTCCGCCTCCACTGCTTTTTTTTTCTTGGTGGAAGGTGTGAGGGGTGTGCTAGTTTTTTCTCTCCTATGCATGCATTCAAGGTGTTTGATCAAATGTTTGAGTGAATAATCCCGTTCAATTTCTCATAGAACAAAAATATAGAAGGTGTCCGAGACGCACTTGAGCTTTCTCCTCTTTATTTCTCTCGATCGAGGTTAGCAATCTTATATTTTCTCTGTCATTGATACAATGCATGTGTCGATGTGAATTGGTCATTTCACTATTTATGATGTCCTATTTTTTGATAAACTTACTTATATGATGCAGATGAACGGTCGGGAATGGATGTACGGTGACCGGCGCGTAGCCGGGTATATGAAAGGCGTGGATAAATTTATCGATGTGGCTACGGCAAACAAAGAGAATGGTTTTATACGTTGTCCATGTGTTCAATGTCGGAACAACAAGGAATACTCTTCCTCGAAAATCATTCGCGGCCACCTGATTATGAAAGGTTTCATGCCCAACTATAATTGCTGGACCAAGCACGGGGAAAGAGGGGTTATGATGGAAGATGGTGAAGAAGAATATGATGATAACAACTATCATCATATGTTTCCTGAATACAGTGATACTGCAATGGAAGACAATGGAGAGGAAAGAGGTGAAGAACGGGCATCAGATGAGCCGGCTGATGAACTTGGTAGGGTCATTTCTGATGCAAAGCGAGACTGTGAAACAGAAAATGAGAAGTTGAAGTTATAGGGCATGTTAGAAGATCACAAGAAATTGTTGTACCCAAATTGTGAAGATGGCAGCACAAAGCTCGGTACCATACTGGAATTATTGCGATGGAAGGCAGAGTGTGGTCTAACTGACTCCTCATTTGAAAAGATGCTGAAAATAATGAAGCCGAAGTTTCCAAAACATAACGAACTTTCCGAGAGTACCTACGAAGCAAAGAAGACTCTCTGTCCTCTAGGATTAGATGTGCAAAAGATACATGCATGCATTAATGACTGCATCCTCTACCGCGGTAAGGAGTATGAGAATTTAGATAAATGCCCGGTATGCAATGTGTTGCAGTATAAGATCAGACGAGATGACCCTGGTGATGTTGAGGGAGAGCCCCTCCGGAAGAGGGTTCCTGCTAAGGTTATGTGGTATGCTCCTATAATACCAAGGTTGAAACGCATGTTCAAAAACAAAGAGCATGCCAGGTTGTTGCGATGGCACAAAGAAGACCGTAAGAAAGACGGGAAGTTGAGACACCCTGCTGATGGGTCACAGTGGAGAAAAATCGAGAGAGACCCCCAGACTTTGCAGGTGACGCAAGGAACTTATGGTTTGGTCTAAGTACAGATGGCATGAATCCTTTTGGGGAGCAGAGCTGTAGTCACAGCACCTGGCCCGTGACTCTATGTATCTAAAACCTGCCTCCTTGGTTGTGCATGAAGCGTAAGTTCATTACGATGCCAGTGCTCATCCAAGGCCCGAAGCAACCGGGCAACGACATTGATGTGTACCTTAGGCCATTAGTTGAAGAACTCTTATAGTTGTGGGGCAAACCAGGTGTACGTGCGTGGGATGAGAACAAACAGGAGCCATTTGATCTACGAGGGTTGTTATTCGTAACCATCAATGATTGGCCTGCTCTTAGTAACCTTTCAGGACAGACAAACAAGGGATATAAGGCATGCACACACTGTTTAGATAAGACTGAAGGTACATATTTGCATAAATGCAAGAAGGTTGTGTACCTGGCGAATCGACGATTTCTTCCGACCAATCATCCCGTAAGAAAGAAAGGCAAGCATTTCAAAGGTGAGGCAGATCACCGGAAGAAGCCTGAACTCCCTGCTGGTGATGATGTATTTGGTTTGGTCAAGGACATAGAAGTAATCTTTGGAAAGGGTCCCGGCGATCAATCAGTTCCGAACGACATCGCTACAGGACACGAACCCATGTGGAAGAAGAAATCTATATTTTGGGAGCTGCCATATTGGAAAGTCCTGCGTGTCCGCTCTTCAATCGACGTGATGCACGTGACGAAGAATCTTTGCGTGAACCTGCTAGGATTCCTAGGCGTGTATGGGAAGACAAAATATACACCAGAAGCACGGGAGGACCAACAAATTATGAAAGACCCAAAGAACATGCATACACATAACAAGACGGATAAAGGGCGTCACTTAAGTCGTGCCAGCTATGCTCTTACCAAAGCAGAGAAGGAAATCTTTTTTGAAGTCCTTTACAATATCAAGGTGCCGTCGGGCTTCTCATCTAATATAAAGGGGATAATAAATATGGCAGAGAAAAAGTTCCAAAACCTGAAGTCTCATGGTATCACGTGATTATGACGCATTGCTTCCGATTGCATTGAGGGGCTTCTACCGAAAATGTTCGAGTACCCATTGTGAAGCTGTGCATTCCTCAATGCAATATCTCGAAGGTAATCAATCCAGATATTCGCCAAGGTTATAGAAGGATGTGGTACAATGTCTTGTTAGTTTTGAATTGTTGTTCCCACCATCCTTCTTCAATATTATGACGATCTCTGGTTCACCTAGTGGAAGAGATTGCCATTCTCGGTCCGTATTTCTGCACAATATGTTCCCTTTGAGAGGTTCATGGAGTCTTAAAGAAATATGTTCATAACTGCTAGACCAGAAGGAAGCATCTCCAAGGGATATGGAGCAGAGGAGGTCATTGAGTTTTGTGTTGACTTTATTCCTGACCTTAAGCCGATTGGTGTTTCGACTCGCATGAGGGAAGACTAAGTGGAAAAGGCACGCTGGGAAAGAAAGCAATGATATGTAGGGACGGGTATTCTTTCACTAAAGCACACTACACAGTTCTACATAATTCCACCTTGGCAGCTCCGTATATCGAAGAACACAAGAATATTGTACGCTCCAAAAACCCGGGGAAGCCTGAATCATGGATTACAGATGAACACATGAAGTCTTTCGGTGGTTGGATGCGGACACATCTCTTGAATGACACCACTGTTGGAGATCAGCTATACTTGTGGGCCGCGTCACCATCTTCTACTAAATTGAATTTCCAAGGGTACGAAATAAATGGGAATACATTCTACACGATCGCCCAAGATAAAAAGAGCACCAACCAAAATAGTGGTGTCCGCTTTGATGCAATAGACGAGAATGGAAAAAAGGACACATATTATGGTTACATAGAGGAGATATGAGAACTAGACTATGGAGTCTCTTTTAAGGTCCCTTTGTTTCGCTGCAAATGGGTCAACCTGAATGGGGAAGGGGTAAAGATAGACCAGTTGTACGGAATGACAACAGTGGATCTCAACAATCTTGGTTATAGAGATGAACCATTCGTCCTAGCCAATGATGTGTCTTAGGTTTTCTATGTGAAGGACATGTCCTCCAGACCGAAAAAAAAGAAAAAAATATGCAAACGAATACATCATATGATGAGCCAAAGCGTCACATAGTTCTTTCAGGGAAAAGAAACATCGTGGGAATCGAGGACAAGCTATACATGTCAAGATTATAATAAGTTTGATGAAATTCCGCCTTCAGTGGAAAACTGACCCAAGCATTCCGTTAAGTGAAGAAGATGCTCCATGGTTACGTCTGAAGCGATCATAAGGAAGGACATATGCCAAAAAGTTCATGCTCATATTATGTAACTCTAGTTCATGTATTTCGCAGTTTGTGGCTTGACCGAAGGATATCTTTCGCGGTTTGTGGCTTGACCGAAGGATATCTTTCGCGGTTTGTGGCCTTTAGTCCCGGTTTTGTAGTCTCAGTTTTTAATATTAATAAATGTCTTGAGTGTTAGTCCTGTTTTGTGGCTGGACCGAGACTATGAAGAAGTTGTCCCGATTCGTACTTACCATTAAGATCTGATCTCCAAACGCGCGCAGTCACATATTAGGGAGTGCCTCTATGACCAGTTTCTTGGAGATGCCGGAGGACTGGGATCCGGCGGCATCTCCCTGAAACTGGTCGTAGTGGTGTCCCTGCTCTCGAAAACCATCTTGCAGCTTGTAACTTCTCTAACTAGATCAATACGCCTCGGAGCTAACTAATTTCACATATTAGGGAGTGCCTCTATGACCAGTTTCTCGGAGATGCCGGAGGACTGGGCTCCGTCGGCATCTCCCTGAAACTGGCCGTAGTGGTGTCCCTGCTCTCGAAAACCATCTTGCAGCTTGTAACTTCTCTAACTAGATCAATACGCCTCGGAGCTAACTAATTTCACATATTAGGGAGTGCCTCTATGACCAGTTTCTCGGAGATGCCGGAAGACCGAGCCCGTCGGCATCTCCACAAATCGCCGTAGTGGTGTCCCTGCTCTCGAAAATCATCTTGGAGATGCCTCAAACTGGCTGGAGGACTGGACTCGCAAGGATGCCTATTTCTAGTACAAGCAGCTCGGCATAGTGCCGACACTTACGAAATAATATCGACACTCACCCCTATTATTATTGCTGACTCGTGTTTTGTCCCGGTTGGTGTCTCCAACCGGGACTACAGGTTGATCTTTAGTCCCGGTTGGTGACACCATCCGGGACAAGGTACACGCCGCACGACATAATGTCGACACTCACCCCTATCATTAGTGCTGCCTGGCCCAGCCTGCCGAAATCGTCCATCCCGGGTAAAAGGACAAATGTCTGCCGAATCGTCAGGAAGTGGGTCCGGTTTGTACTACAGAGATCCAATGCAAGTTCTAACGATCATTTTCGAGGTTTCATGGCTTTCGGTCCAAATGACCGATGTTTTGTGCTGAATCACGGCATAGTTTGTGATGTTGTGCCCATATTATGCATGTGTATGGACATTGGCATGGAGAACAATGTTGCAGGAGGAAGTTTTCCTTTTTGTCGCACGGAAAAGCCCTTTTCCATTTTCCGAGCGCAAAAACCGGGTCGTTTTGTGAAGTAACCACCAAAATGCCGTTTCAGAATGCTACCGTCCCATTTTCCTAAAATACTAGACCACCTTACATGGACTATCTCCCAACCGAGACATGTCAAACCTTTTCGTCCATCCCGGGTAAAAAGGACAAATGTCTGCCGAATCGGCAGGAAGTGGGTCTGGTTTGTACTACAGGTACATGATCTATCGCCCATGATTTTTTGAAAAAATAATTTTTAGACTCGCAATATGTGGTTTCTTCAGAGATCCAATGCAATCTCTAATGATGCTCGTCCCCTATCTTCATGCACACCGGTTCGACCATAGTTAGAAATTCAGATAATTCAAAACGGGCATAATAAATTCAAAAAAAATCTGAACAATGAAAATCCTTCGCGTGGTGTCATATTATGTTACATAGTTGAAAGGAAAAATACCAACCTTGGTAGATTGATCATGTTTAGAAAAAACCTTCACAAAATGACCTATCATGTTCGAGGTTTCATGGCTTTCGGTCCAAATGACCGATGTTATGTGCTGAATCACGGCATAGTTTGTGATGTTGTGACCATATTATGCATGTGTGTGGACATTGGTATGGAGAACAATGTTGCATGAGGAAGTTTTCCTTTTTGTCGCACGCAAAAGCCCTTTTCCATTTTGAAAAAAAAATCCTCCCGCCATTTTTTCCCGCCAGTTTTTCCCGCCGGTTCTTCCCGTCGGTTCTTTCCGCCAGTTCTTCCCGCCGGTTCTTCCCGCCATTTCTCACTATATATATATATATATATATATATATATATGTGTGTGTGTAGGGTTGGCCTTCATTGTCATTGCACATCTCTAGACTCATATCTGCAACCTCATCACTCTTTCCCATGACTTCCACCGTAGCACTAACTCCCAGGGAGGCGGAGGCTCTTTGCGCCTCGAACTACCCCTGCCCACCGGGCTAATGTGTCTCCGTCGGCTGGATGCTGAGCGCCGGAGGCGTGCCGGTTCCTCCTGTCTGTAACACCCTCAGAATCGGCCCTATGCAAGTTTTAGCGAAACTCGCCAAACCCGCATAGAAACGATTCAAAGGTGCACCAGCACTTCGCATGGGTGGAAACGGTAATAACATTACACAACAGTCCTCGATGGGACCCACGTAAGATATATATAACAGCGACTCAAAGAGTCAAGAATACAGATATAATGTACAAAGATCCAAATCACCTTGAAAATGATAGAGCGTCCGACTACGGACAAGATGCAAATGGGGCTAAGAGCCCTGAAGAATAACCAATGGCGCCCATAACCCCCGCCTGCCAAGCCGGAAGGGTAACCACGCTAACGACGCCGATCTCAAAACCTGCTTAAACAAAAGGTGCCGACAAAGGGCAAAGGAAAAAGAGAGCGGTCAAGATCTTGAGGCCAAGACACGGCGAGGCTAGAATTCCGGTCCTCGCCTACATAGGTATGGTGGATCAAGCGGCGGCAAAGATGCACTAAACAACCTATAGAGACTCAATATAACTGGCGGCTATCAGAGAGGGATAAGAAAGACCTATTCGGAACCAACCTGATTCTACCATCAGACAAATCCATCCTGGTGTTTCCCCCTCGAGACCAAACGAGGAAGTCAACCGAGGAACTCACACAGTTGGCAGTTTTACTTATTCAGTTATCGTTGCAGCAATTACTAGTCAGGTATAGTTAATCATCCTGATATATTAAGCAGTGGGCAATTTTAGTTAACCATTCCGTTGTAGTTGCAACACTTACTAGTCAGATACAATTAGCATGAGATAACCCGAAACCCAACTGTTGTTGGTACTTTTATTTAGCCATTCCGTTGTAGTTGCAATACTTACTAGTCAGGTACCATGGTCGCAAGCGACAACCGAACAAGCAATTGTTGGCAGTTTTGTTTAACCATTCCATTATAGTGAAGCTGATTACTAGTCATTATAAAGTCAAATTTATAGCACTACTTTAGTTATAGTTGTCTATGATCGAGATACTGTGCTCCAAGTCGTCCATAACCGCGGACACGGCTTTCAGAAAGTTTTACCCCGGGTGCACCAATAGCAACACACACTCGATCAACCTCGAAAACCAAATCAAAACCCAACAAGGCCTTCACGACAAAGCAATCACAGGATTCAGAAATATTTCAGGGGACCACCCTTAAAGTAGACCAAGAAGCGGGCCTTCGAGACGGACTCAAGGTTGTGGGGACGGTCAGAACGATCGGGAACCCAAAACTGGCTTGTCGACACCATGGAATCGTACGATCCTAAACAGACAAAGTGTGCTCCTCGCACAATTTAAATAAAGCAAAGAAACATGGCATAGGTACAGGATAGTAAATAAAACCTCAAACTAGTTTGTGGCCCCAAGAAATAAGACGGAATCAAGCTCTGGCTCAGGGGGGTCCCATAATCCTCCCGGATGTGGATAGCGCGAAAATTCAAGGAACAGGTATCAAGTACTCGGGGTCCTATGGGACACAAGTGGACGGTTAACAACCAAATAACATCTATTGCCCACCTGTGCCTCTGCTTACTTACTTCAATTTTAGTTGTTAAACAGTAAATAAAGTGAACGATAAGTAAAGCCAAGATCATCTCCAACATCAAACATGCGGCAAAACACCCACAATTGTGGCACTTGGCGACACGCAACAGCACTTGAGCAAGCGACTACGACGCGCAAGTCCAACTATCTACCAAACAACAGGTAACAGGATGTGTCCAAGGCAATATAAGGCTGCAAGGGATATCACGGGTACGAAAACTAGAGCATCGCGACACAGATAGCAATAGATCAACAGGAGGGAATAAATACTATAAAGGTAAGATAGGTAGAAAGGGGGAGATGCTCGCCTGAAAACATTGTCGAAGGTTCATCCGAAGATCGGGTCGACACTCGCATCAACTCAACGGCCTTATCCGCGAAGAACCAAAACACTAGAATAAACACCGGATGCAATATTTAATACTACGGAAAAAGTTCGGCATGATGCACGCATGATGTATGACATGGCAAAGATGCGATGCAATTAGGGAATGTTAAGTAGAACCGGGGTCCCGACAATATTTAGGTGGTTCATTTTGTTTAGATACCCCGCAATTTAAATGTTGTTTAACAAGGCAGAATATATCACCGATTCGCTACACAAATTTAAATGAGGCCAATATGAGACTAGATTGTCCGCATATGGGCCCCATATTTAATTTAGGTGAATCGGCATAAGTCCCCCAAACCACAAAAATATGCATGCAAGTATGGCAATTAATATGCAAAAAGTTGTTATTACATTATAAAATAGGGTTTCGGGAAGGGGTTCACACATTAGAGGGTCTCGACGAACTTGGGGTCCGGGATTCGGGGTTCGGTCTCAGGGTTCAGGGTTCGACGAATCGAGGTTCGGATACAAGACGGAGAACTTGTCGTGACGTGCCGGAGATCTTGGTTCCAAGCGGTCGATCTTGTCGGGTCCACGGATCGGCCGGTCTTGTCGTTCGGAAGTAGAACTTGTCATCCTTGTGGCGATCTTGGCGTCCTTCCGGTTCGGATTTTGGCGTCTGAGGGTAGTTATGCCCGGATCGGGTCGATCCTGTCGATGAGAAGAGCTTGGCATCTAGGTTCTCGGCGAACTTGGCGTCCTCCTGGAAGGAGATCTTGGCATTTCTTGTCGAAGGCCTTTGGGTACGGGGTCTTCGGGTCGTCTTCGCCGTTTTTCGGTTCGTCTTGCTATCGAGGCGGGCTTGGAAATCATCAGTCGCGCCATCTCCGAGACACGACAGGGGTCATCAGGGCCGGGAGATTGCAGCACGCGGGGTGGGGTCGCCGGAGAGGGTGCTCGCGAGGGGGTTGAGCATGGGGAGGCCCCGCGTGGCGCCGACGGTCGAACGGTGGTTGTTCAGGCTGCCGCCGGGAGGCGACGGCGAGGTGCAGGCTGGCGCGGCGAGGGCTCGGGCGAAGCTGTCGGGCGGAGCCGAGGGGTTGAGGAGGGCGGTCGGAGGAGCCTGCGGTGAGGGCGCCGCAGCGAGAGGAAGATGGCGAGCGGAGGGCGGCGTGAGGCGGTCGGCGAGGAGGGGAGGAGGTAGTCCAGCGGGCGACTGCTCGGGCGCGGCGGAGGACGAGGCAGGACCGGCGACAGGGAGGCGGAGAGTGAGGCGCGACGGAGGCGAGGGGGATGGTGCGGGGAGGTGCGCGGCCGACGGGGACACGGTGGACGGCGAGGCGCGGGCGGCGCAGCATCGAAGGCCAGCCGGGCGAGGAGGGTGGCGGCGACGCAGCGAGGAAGGAGGGCGGGCGCGGCGAGGCCGACGCTGGCCAATGTGGCGTCGTGGGCCAGCAGAGGAGGAGGAGGAAGGCGAGTCCGGCGATCGGGCGGCGGAGCTGTGGGAGAAGGAGGAGCGGTTGGGACGGGACCGGAGGAGGAGGAGAGGAGCGAGGCCGGAGGGGAGGGGCGAGCCAAGGCCGGGAGGAGGTGCAGGGCAAGGGAGCGGGAGCGAGGGGGAGCGACCGCGGGCGGTGGCGCCATGGCCGGGGCGTGGTCGAGCATGGCGGGGGAGCGGCGGCTCGCCGGAGTGGGGAGGAGCGGCGAAGGGCGGCAGCGCGGCGGCGGAGAGGACGGGGTCGGGAGATGCGTGTCGGGGGAGAGAGGTGGGAGGCCAGAGGAGGGAGGAGGCGCGTGGGGTGGGGGACGGGCCACGTGTGGGGGACGCGTCGGTCGGGGTGGGCCCGGGCGAGTGGGGATCGGGTGTGGCAGCGGGGGCGCGTGTGTGCTGTTGTGTGTGTGGGGTGGTGGCCGGCATGTGGGGCCAGGGGGAGTTGGTGGGGTGGGTTGCTGCGGGTGGGCCAGGGGGACGGTGGCGTGGGGCCAGGGTGTAAGAGAGAGAGGGTAGATGGGCTGTGTGAGAAAGAGAGAGAGGGGGAAAAAGAGGGGGATTGGTGAGGTGGCAAGGTGGGTAGGGATTGGGGGAGAGGGTGAGGTGGCGAGCTGGGATAGGTGGGTAGACTAGAATTGGGTGGGAAAAGATTTAGAGTTTGGGGTGGACCGTTTTATTCTGGGGGTGGTCGACTGGGTCGGATCGGCCCGTTCGACTGCCCCCCTAAAAATAATTAAATATTTTATTTATTTCAAACAGGGCTTTTGCAAACCAATAGCAGACAAAACAAAATAATCCGGAGACCCGGGTTTTGTGTTTGAACAAAGACGGGGTGTTTAGAAAACAAGAGCAGGTTTTTCCGCAAATAGTTTTATGCAAGCAATTGCAAGATGATGACGATGCTCAAATGCAATGTGGCATGATGACATGAGCATGCGGTCATGATGATGCAATGCACAAAAACAACGCGATTTTCTAGTATTGGTTTTTGCGGGATACCACAATTCGACACCACTAACAATGGATCTCGCCCTCGAGATCCGCCTCATGGTACCGGGAAGAAGGCCGGCGATCTGGATCTTCTCGCTTCGTGTAGATCCTCGCGACACCACTAACAAGAGGTCGTTGTCCGTGATCGTCGAGAGAACACTCCCGGAACAAAAGGTCGAAGGTAGACGTATCAACAAATAAAGCCACCTCTAGCTTCCGTGGATGGAGTAAAACTGCTGGATCCACTGATTCGATGTACAAGAGCGAATGATAAGAGTAGTCGGATGGTGATTAGTCCATCGCGCACCCAAACCATTACTCTGCACACGAATAGGCGAATTATGCAACCAACTCTCGGAATTCAGACTGAAGATCTCGATAAACGAGGTTCGGAAACAAAGGAGGGATGCGCATCGATCGGATCTGGCGAGATGATGTCGTCGTCGGAAAACACCGAAGGCACGAAGGAACAAAGAGAAGTCCACCAGTTAAGGATTCCTCGGATAGCATGAAGACCAGATGTAGCAACACCGTTACCAAAGGAGGAAGCGAAACCCTGAAGGTACGACGGAACCCAACCACGAGAAATCCTGGACTCGAAGAGAGAGAAGAGAGCGGATTCAAAACACGTAGAGGTAAGAGGAGAATAGCAGAGGGGTAAGGAGTAAAAGCAGACCTAACCAGATCTATCCAACCGATTTTGCAAAATAGTTTTGACACTCTACTTCGGCCGTTAGCTAGGTTATCCTACAGGCTGGACTTGTGGGGTATCGCAACTGCTGAGCTCTGATACCACTCTGTAACACCCTTAGAATCGGCCCTATGCAAGTTTTAGCGAAACTCGCCAAACCCGCATAGAAACGATTCAAAGGTGCCCACCAGGCACTTTCGTGCGGGTGGAAAACGAAGTAATAACATTACACAACAGTCCTCGATGGGACCCACAGAACAGATATATATAACAGCGACTCAAAGAGTCAAGAATACAGATATAATGTACAAAGATCCAAATCACCTTGAAAATGATAGAGCGTCCGACTACGGACAAGATGCAAATGGGGATAAGAGCCCTGAAGAATAACCAATGGCGTCCATAACCCTGCCCAGGCCAAGCCGGAAGGGTAACCCTGCTAACGACGTCGATCTCAAAACCTGCTTAAACAAAAAGGGGTGCCGACAAAGGGCAAAGGAAAAAGAGAGAGCGGTCAGTACTGAGGCCAGTATACGGCGAGGCTAGAATTCGGCGGTCCTCGCCTACATAGGTATGGTGGACTGAAGCGGCAGCGGCAGCACAACCTATAGAGACTCAATATAACTGGCGGCTATCAGAGAGGGATAAGAAAGACCTATTCGGAACCAACCTGATTCTACCATCAGACAAACCCATCCTGGTGTTTCCCCCTCGAGACCAAACGAGGAAGTCAACCGAGGAACTCACACAGTTGGCAGTTTTACTTATTCAGTTATCGTTGCAGCAATTACTAGTCAGGTATAGATAATCATCCTGATATATTAAGCAGTGGGCAATTTTAGTTAACCATTCCGTTGTAGTTGCAACACTTACTAGTCAGATACAATTAGCATGAGATAACCCGAAACCCAACTGTTGTTGGTACTTTTATTTAGCCATTTCGTTGTAGTTGCAATACTTACTAGTCAGGTACCATGGTCGCAAGCGACAACCGAACAAGCAATTGTTGGCAGTTTTATTTAACCATTCCATTATAGTGAAGCTGATTACTAGTCATTATAAAGTCAAATTTATAGCACTACTTTAGTTATAGTTGTCTATGATCGAGATACTGTGCTCCAAGTCGTCCATAACCGTGGACACGGCTTTCAGAAAGTTTTACCCGGCCGGGGTGCACCAATAGAAACACACACTCGATCAACCTCGGAAAAACCAAATCAAAACCCAACAAGGCCTTCACGACAAAGCAATCACAGGATTCAGAAATATTTCAGGGGGCCACCCCTTAAAGTAGACCCGCAACGAAGCCGGCCGGCTCCGAGACGGACTCAAGGTTGTGGGGACGGCTGTGAACGACTGGGAACCCAAAACTGGGCTTGTCGACACCGCGGAATCGTGCCACGATCCTAAATAGTACAGTGTGCTCCTCGCACAATTTAAATAAAGCAGTAAAACATGGCATAGGTACAGGATAGTAAATAAAACCTCAAACTAGTTTGTGGCCCCAAGAAATAAGACGGAATCAAGCTCTGGCTCAGGGGGGTCCCATAATCCTCCCGGATGTGGATAGCGCGAAAATTCAAGGAACAGGTATCAAGTACTCGGGGTCCTACGAGACACAAGTGGACGGTTAACAACCAAATAACATCTATTGCCCACCTGTGCCTCTGCTTACTTACTTCAATTTTAGTTGTTAAACAGTAAATAAAGTGAACGATAAGTAAAGCCAAGATCATCTCCAACATCAAACATGCGGCAATACACCCACAACTGTGGCACTTGGCGACACGCAACAGCACTTGAGCAAGCGGCTACGACGCGCAAGTCCAACTATCTACCAAACAACAGGTAACAGGATGTGTCCAAGGCAATATAAGGCTGCAAGGGATATCACGGGTACGAAAACTAGAGCATCGCGACACAGATAGCAATAGATCAACCGGAGGGAATAAATACTATAAAGGTAAGATAGGTAGAAAGGGGGAGATGCTCGCCTGAAAACATTGTCGAAGGTTCATCCGAAGATCGGGTCGACACTCGCATCAACTCAACGGCCTTATCCGCGAAGAACCAAAACACTAGAATAAACACCGGATGCAATATTTAATACTACGGCAAAAGTTCGGCATGATGCACGCATGATGTATGACATGGCAAAGATGCGATGCAATTAGGCAATGTTAAGTGGAACCGGGGTCCCGACAATATTTAGGTGGTTCATGTTGTTTAGATACCCCGCAATTTAAATGTTGTTTAACAAGGCAGAATATATCACCGGTTCGCTACACAAATTTAAATGAGGCCAATATGAGACTAGATTGTCCGCATATGGGCCCCATATTTAATTTAGGTGAATCGGCATAAGTCCCCCAAACCACACAAATATGCATGCAAGTATGGCAATTAATATGCAAAAAGTTGTTATTACATTATAAAATAGGGTTTCGGGAAGGGGTTCACACATTAGTGGGTCTCGACGAACTTGGGGTCCGGGATTCGGGGTTCGGTCTCAGGGTTCAGGGTTCGACGAATCGAGGTTCGGATACAAGACGGAGAACTTGTCGTGACGTGCCGGAGATCTTGGTTCCAAGCGGTCGATCTTGTCGGGTCCACGGATCGGCTGGTCTTGTCGTTCGGAAGTAGAACTTGTCGTCCTTGTGGCGATCTTGGCGTCCTTCCGGTTCGGGTTTTGGCGTCCGAGGGTAGTACTTGGCGTTCCGGATCGGGTCGATCCTGTCGATGAGAAGAGCTTGGCATCTAGGTTCTCGGCGAACTTGGCGTCCTCCTGGAAGGAGATCTTGGCGTTTCTTGTCGAAGGCCTTTGGGTACGGGGTCTTCGGGTCGTCTTCGCCGTTTTTCGGTTTGTCTTGCTATCGAGGCGGGCTTGGAAACCATCAGTCGCGCCATCTCCGAGACACGACAGGTGTCATCGAGGCCGGGAGATTGCAGCACGCGGGGTGGGGTCGCCGGAGAGGGTGCTCGCGAGGGGGTTGAGCATGGGGAGGCCCCGCGTGGCGCCGGCGGTCGAACGGTGGTTGCTTCGCTGCCGCTGCGGGAGGCACGGC
The DNA here is from genome assembly GCA_030063025.1 of Avena longiglumis. NCBI lineage: Eukaryota > Viridiplantae > Streptophyta > Magnoliopsida > Poales > Poaceae > Avena > Avena longiglumis. The sequence continues at coordinate 516,639,470 of CP125974.1, read as the reverse complement.
GAGGTGCCGCGCCCCGGCGAGGTCGGCTCACGGCGAAGCTGCTGAGGCGGTTTAGGAGGCGGTCGGAGGAGCTCCTGCGGTGAGGGCCGCCGGCGAGCAGAGAGGAAGATGGCGAGCGGAGGGGCGGCGGTGAGGCGGTCCGGCGAGGGAGGCGGGGAGGAGGTAGTCCAGCGGGGCGACGACCGGCTCGGGCGGCCGCGGGAGGACGAGGCAGGACCGGCGACAGGGAGGCGGAGAGTGAGGCGCGACGGAGGCGAGGGGGATGGTGCGGGGAGGTGCGCGGCCGACGGGGACACGGTGGACGGCGAGGCACGGCGGGCTCGCAACATCAGCCGGGCGAGGGAGGGAGGCGGCGACGCGGCGAGGAAGGAGGGGCGAGGCGCGGGCGAGGCCGACGCGCCGCTGGCGGTGGCGTCTGTGAGCCCGCAGAGAGGAGGAGGGAGGAGCGAGGCGAGTCCGGCGACTGGCGGCGGCCAGAGCTGTGGGAGAAGGGGGCAGGGAGCGGTGGTTGGGGCGGGGACCGGAGGAGGAGGAGAGGGAGGGCGCGGGCCGGAGAGGGGAGGGGCGAGCTCGGGCATGCAGGGGAGGAGGTGCAGGGCGGCCGTTGGGAGCGGGAGCGAGGGGGAGCGACCGCGGGCGGTGGCGCCATGGCCGGGGCGTGGTCGAGCGTGGCGGGGAAGCGGCGGCTCGCCGAGCGAGGAGCGTGGCAGGTGGCGGCGGAGAGGACGGGGTCGGGGGATGCGTGTCGGGGGAGAGAGGTGGGAGGCCAGAGGAGGGAGGAGGCGCGTGAGGTGGGGGACGGGCCACGCGTGGGGGACGCGTCGGTGGGGGTAGGCCCGGGCGAGTGGGGATCGTGTGTGGCGTGTGTCAGGTGTGTGTGTGGGGTGGTGGCCGGCATGTGGGGCCAGGGGGAGTTTGTGGGGTGGGTTGCTGCGGGTGGTCCAGGGGGACCGGTGGCGTGGGGCCAGGGTGTAAGAGAGAGAGGGTAGATGGGCTGTGTGAGAAAGAGAGAGAGGGGGGGAAAAAGAGGGGGATTGGTGAGGTGGCAAGGTGGGTAGGGATTGGGGGAGAGGGTGAGGTGGCGAGCTGGGATAGGTGGGTAGACTAGAATTGGGTGGGAAAAGATTTAGAGTTTGGGGTGGACCGTTTTATTCTGGGGGTGGTCGACTGGGTCGGATCGGCCCGTTCGACTGCCCCCCTAAAAATAATTAAATATTTTATTTATTTCAAACAGGGCTTTTGCAAACCGATAGCAGACAAAACAAAATAATCCGGAGACCCGGGTTTTGGGTTTGAACAAAGACGGGGTGTTTAGAAAACAAGAGCAGGTTTTTCCGCAAATAGTTTTATGCAAGCAATTGCAAGATGATGACGATGCTCAAATGCAATGTGGCATGATGACATGAGCATGCGGTCATGATGATGCAATGCACAAAAACAACGCGATTTTCTAGTATTGGTTTTTGCGGGATGCCACAATTCGACACCACTAACAATGGATCTCGCCCTCGAGATCCGCCTCATGGTACCGGGAAGAAGGCCGGCGATCTGGATCTTCTCGCTTCGTGTAGATCCTCGCGACACCACTAACAAGAGGTCGTTGTCCGTGATCGTCGAGAGAACACTCCCGGAACAAAAGGTCGAAGGTAGACGTATCAACAAATAAAGCCACCTCTAGCTTCCGTGGATGGAGTAAAACTGCTGGATCCACTGATTCGATGTACAAGAGCGAATGATAAGAGTAGTCGGATGGTGATCAGTCCATCGCGCACCCAAACCATTACTCTGCACACGAATAGGCGAATTATGCAACCAACTCTGAATTGATGAAGATCTCGATAAGCGAGGTTCGGAAACAAAGGAGGATGCGAGACTATCGGATCCGGCGTAGATGATGTCGTCGCGTCGGAAAACACCGGAAGGCACGAAAAGGAACAAAGAGAAGTCCACCAGACGAAGGATTCCTCGAATAGCATGAAGACCAGATGTAGCAACACCATCACCAAAGGAGGAAGCGAAACCCTGAAGGTACGATGGAACCCAACCACGAGAAATCCTGGACTCGAAGAGAAGAGAGCGGATTCAAAACACGTAGAGGTAAGAGGAGAATAGCGAGGGTAAGGAGTAAGCAGACCTAACCAGATCTATCCAACCGATTTTGCAAAATAGTTTTGACACTCTACCGCCGTTAGCTAGGTTATCCTACAGGCTGGACTTGTGGGGTATCGTAACTGATGAGCTCTGATACCACTCTGTAACACCCTTAGAATCGGCCCTATGCAAGTTTTAGCGAAACTCGCCAAACCCGCATAGAAACGATTCAAGGTGTGCCCCACGAGCACTTTAATGCGGGTGGAAACAAGTAATAACATTACACAACAGTCCTCGATGGGACCCACGAGCAGATATATATACAGTGACTCAAAGAGTCAAGAATACAGATATAATGTACAAAGATCCAAATCACCTTGAAAATGATAGGCGTCCGACTACGGACAAGATGCAAATGGGGCTAAGAGCCCCAAGAATAACCAATGGCGTCCATAACCCTGCCAAGCCGGAAGGGTAACCCTGCTATGACGTCGATCTCAAAACCTGCTTAAAACAAAAGGGTGCCGACAAGGGCAAAGGAAAAGAGAGAGCGGTCAAGACGAGGCCGACACGGCGAGGCTAGAATTCGGGTCCTCGCCTACATAGGTATGGTGGATCAAGGCGGCGACACAACCTATAGAGACTCAATATAACTGGCGGCTATCAGAGAGGGATAAGAAAGACCTATTCGGAACCAACCTGATTCTACCATCAGACAAACCCATCCTGGTGTTTCCCCCTCGAGACCAAACGAGGAAGTCAACCGAGGAACTCACACAGTTGGCAGTTTTACTTATTCAGTTATCGTTGCAGCAATTACTAGTCAGGTATAGATAATCATCCTGATATATTAAGCAGTGGGCAATTTTAGTTAACCATTTCGTTGTAGTTGCAACACTTACTAGTCAGATACAATTAGCATGAGATAACCCGAAACCCAACTGTTGTTGGTACTTTTATTTAGCCATTCCGTTGTAGTTGCAATACTTACTAGTCAGGTACCATGGTCGCAAGCGACAACCGAACAAGCAATTGTTGGCAGTTTTATTTAACCATTACATTATAGTGAAGCTGATTACTAGTCATTATAAAGTCAAATTTATAGCTCTACTTTAGTTATAGTTGTCTATGATCGAGATACTGTGCTCCAAGTCGTCCATAACCGCGGACACGGCTTTCAGAAAGTTTTACCCGGCCGGGGTGCACCAATAGCAACACACACTCGATCAACCTCGGAAAAACCAAATCAAAGCCCAACGAGGCCTTCACGACAAGGCAATCACAGGATTCAGAAATATTTCAGGGGGCCACCCCTTAAAGTAGACCCGCAATGAAGCCGGTCGGCTCCGAGACGGACTCAAGGTTGTGGGGACGGCTGTGAACGACTGGGAACCCAAAACTGGGCTTGTCGACACCGCGGAATCGTGCCACGATCCTAAACAGTACAGTGTGCTCCTCGCACAATTTAAATAAAGCAGTAAAACATGGCATAGGTACAGGATAGTAAATAAAACCTCAAACTATTTTGTGGCCCCAAGAAATAAGACGGAATCAAGCTCTGGCTCAGGGGGGTCCCATAATCCTCCCGGATGTGGATAGCGCGAAAATTCAAGGAACAGGTATCAAGTACTCGGGGTCCTACGGGACACAAGTGGACGGTTAACAACCAAATAACATCTATTGCCCACCTGTGCCTCTGCTTACTTACTTTAATTTTAGTTGTTGAAAGTAAATAAAGTGAACGATAAGTAAAGCCAAGATCATCTCCAACATCAAACATGCGGCAATACACCCACAACTGTGGCACTTGGCGACACGCAAAAGCACTTGAGCAAGCGACTACGACGCGCAAGTCCAACTATCTAACAAACAACAGGTAACAGGATGTGTCCAAGGCAATATAAGGCTGCAAGGGATATCACGGGTACGAAAACTAGAGCATCGCGACACAGATAGCAATAGATCAACAGGAGGGAATAAATACTATAAAGGTAAGATAGGTAGAAAGGGGGAGATGCTCGCCTGAAAACATTGTCGAAGGTTCATCCGAAGATAGGGTCGACACTCGCATCAACTCAACGGCCTTATCCGCGAAGAACCAAAACACTAGAATAAACACCGGATGCAATATTTAATACTACGGCAAAAGTTCGGCATGATGCACGCATGATGTATGACATGGCAAAGATGCGATGCAATTAGGCAATGTTAAGTGGAACCGGGGTCCCGAAAATATTTAGGTGGTTCATGTTGTTTAGATACCCCGCAATTTAAATGTTGTTTAACAAGGCAGAATATATCACCGGTTCGCTACACAAATTTAAATGAGGCCAATATGAGACTAGATTGTCCGCATATGGGCCCCATATTTAATTTAGGTGAATCGGCATAAGGCCCCCAAACCACACAAATATGCATGCAAGTATGGCAATTAATATGCAACAAGTTGTTATTACATTATAAAATATGGTTTCGGGAAGGGGTTCACACATGTGGCATCCCGCAAAAACCACTACTAGAAAATCGCGTTATTTTTGTGCATTGCATCATCATGACCGCATGCTCATGTCATCATGCCACATTGCATTTGAGCATCGTCATAATCTTGCATTTGCTTGCATAAAACTATTTGCGGAAAGACCTGTCCTTATTTTCTAAACGCCCCGTCTTTGTTCAAACGCAAAACCCGGGTCACCGGATTATTTTGTTTTGTTTGTTATCGGTTTGCAAAAGTCTGTTTGAAACAAATAAAATTATTTAATTATTTTTGTGGGGGCAGTCGAACGGGCCGATTCGACCCAGTCGACCACCCCCAGTATTAAAACGGTCCACCTAAACCAGCCTACCCGAAATCCTATTCCCACCTAGTCCTAATCTACCCACCACTCACAGCTCGCCACCTCACCCTCTCCCCCAATCCCTACCCACCTGCCACCTCACCAATCCACCCCCACTCTCCCCCTTTTTCTCTCACCACAGCCCCATCTACCCACCCCCACTGACACCTGGGCCCCCACCTCCCTGGACCCACTCCCCTCTCCCCACTCACTCCACACCTCCCGGCCCGCACTCGATCCCCCCCCTGGCCCCGCGCCCCAGACCCCACCTGTCGCTGTCCCTCGGCCCCACGCCCGACCCCACTCCCCCGCAGACCCCGCGTCTCTCTCCTCTCACTCCCACGCTCCCTTGGTTCTCTCCTCCTCCCACCTCTCCATCCTTTTCCCCTCCAACGGCCCGCGCCTCCTCTCCTCTCCTCCTACCCGTCCATGGCCCCCTTCCCACCAGCGGCCCGCCGTCCTCCTCCGCCTGCCTCCCGCATCCCCTCTGTCTCCGGCCACCGCCTCGCTGCCTCCTCCCGCCTTCGCGGCCCGTGCTCGGAAGGCCCTGGAAGTCGGTCGCCTCTCCCTCCCGCTTGGCCGCGCCTCCCCGCCTCTCACCTCGCTCCGCCTCCTCCGCTCCTCCACAAGCTCCGCCGCCATGCTCGCCCCGAGCGCCTCCCCTCTCGTCGACCGCCCCCTCGCCGGTCCTCCTTCCCTCTCCTGGCCTCGCCGCCGCCTCCCTCTGCACCCCATCCCCGGCCGTCCTCCTCCTCTCGCCTCGGCAGCCCCGCTCGCTGCACCTCGCCGTCTCCGGCCGCCCGAGCTCGCCTCAACACGTCTTCGGCCCGCGTCCGCCGAGCCCGCCTCCGCCCCGCTGTTCTCCGTCCCCGGCCTCAACCGCCTCGCCCTCGCTGCCGCGCCTCTGCCAGCGCCTGCCGCCAACCCGGCGTCGGCCCGCCACCAAGCCGCCCGGCCTCCTTCCTCCGGCGAAGCCGCCGGCGCGGCGCCCGTCCGTCGCCGCCGCCCGACGCTCCAGCCCCTCGTCTGCCACCTCTTCTCGTGCCCCGCCGAGGCGCCCGTCGACCCCACGTGGCGCGCCCGCTCGCCTCGCGTCGCCATCGCTGCCGTTCGAGCCGCTGCCGTCTGCAGCCGCCGTCTGCCGTCCTCTTCGCCAGGGAGCCGCCCCATCGCCCTCGTCTGTGCGTCGTTGGTGCCTAGCACGTGGTTGTGTGCGGTTGCCGCCGGCTCCCTGTTCCCTGTTACCTTCAGTGTGTTCCTTTTGGGAGCTGTTGCAGCAAGGTGGTAGTGTGTTTGGTTGGTGAAGATTGGATGGCAGTGTGCGTGTGAAGCTACTGCATGTATGCATCTACATCAACAAGAGCAAAAACTAGTACACCAGGAACAACCAATGCAAGATAACCCGAAGACTGGTCCCTCCGAACGCCAAGATCTTCAGTCAGGTCCGAGGACATCGATACCCCGGTGCGACAAGTACTTCCTCCCGGAACGCCAAGATCTCTGCGTGAGACGACAAGACCGACAACATGGCCCGACCACCGCGGATGCGACAAGATCTACTTCTGTTGTCCGAGACCGATCCCGTCGAACCCTGAACCCTGTCGGACCCCGAACCCCCGGAACCCAAGATCGTCGAGACCCCTCAATGTGTGACCTTTTCCCGAGCCCCTATTTTATAAATGCTAAATATAAAACTTGTTGCATATTAAATTTTCATACTCGCATGCATATTTGTGTGGTTTGGGGGCCTTATGCCGATTCACCTTATAATTAAATATGGGGCCCATATGCGGGCAAATCTAGTCTTATATTGGCCTCATTTAAATTTGTGTAGTGAACCGGTGCTATCTCTTGCCTTGTTATAACAACATTTAAATGCGGGGTATCTAAATAACTTGAACCGTTTAATTAATTGTCGGGACCCTGGTTCCGCTTAATATGACCTAATTGCATCGCATCTTTGCCATGTCATACATCATTCTTGCATCATGCCGATCTTTTGCCGTAGTAATAAATATTGCATCCGGTGTTTATTCTAGTGATTTGCTTCTTCGCGGATAAGGCCGTTGAGTTGTTGCGAGTGTCGACCCGATCTTCGGTTGAACCTTCGGCAATGTTTTCAGGCGAGCATCTCCCCCTTTCTACCTATCTTACTTTTATAGTATTTATTCCCTCATGTTGATCTATTGCTATCTGTGTTGCGATGCTCTAATTTCCGTACCCGTGATATCCCGTGCAGCCTTATATTGCCTTGGACACATACTATTACCTGTTGTTTGGTAGATAGTTGGACTTGCGTGTCGTAGTCGCTTGCTCAAGTGCTGTTGCGTGTCGTCAAGTACCTCAGTTGTTGGAAGACTGCCATATGCTTTGTGTTGGAGATGATCATGGCTTTAATTATCGTCACTTTAATTACTGCTTAACAACTAAAATTGAAGTAAGTAAGCAGAGGCACAGGTGGGCAATAGATGTTATTTGGTTGTTAACCGTCCACTTGTGTCCCGTAGGACCCCGAGTGCTTGATACCTGTTCCTTGATTTATCGCGCTATCCACATCCGGGAGGATTATGGGACCCCCTGAGCCAGAGCATGATTCATTCTTATTTCTTGGGGCCACAAACTAGTTTGAGGTTTTATTTACTATCATGTACTTATGCCATGCTTTACTGCTTTATTACGATTGTGCGAGGAGCACCTTTGTCTTATTTAGGTAAGCGGAATGTTTTCGCGGTATCGACAAGCCAGTTTGGGTTCCCGATCGTTACTGACCATTGACGCAAACCTTGAGTCCGCCTCGGAGTCAGCTAACTTCGTTGCGGGTCTACTCAATGGGGTGGCCCCCTGAAATATTTCTGAATCCTGTGATTGCTTTGTCGTGAAGGCCTCGTTGGGTTTTGATTTGGTTTTTCCGAGGTTGATCGAGCGTGTGTTGCTATTGGTGCACCCCGGCCGGGTAAAACTTTCTGAAAGCCGTGTCCGCGGTTATGGACGACTTGGAGCACAGTATCTCGATCATAGACAACTATAACTAAAGTAGTGCTATAAATTTGACTTTATAATGACTAGTAATCAGCTTTACTTTAATGGAATGGCTAAATAAAACTGCCAACAATTGCTTGTTTGGATTGTCGCTTGCGACCATTGTACCGGACTAGTAAGTATTGCAACTACAACGGAATGGCTAAATAAAAGTACCAACAACTGCTGGGTTTCGGGTTATCTCATGCTAATTGTATCTGACTAGTAATTGTTGCAACTACAATGGAATGGTTAAATAAAAGTGCCCACTGCTTATTTTATCAGGATGACTATCTATACGACTAGTAATTGCTGCAACGATAATCGAATAAATAAAGCGCCAAGCGTGTGAGTTCCTCGGTTGACTTCTCGTTTGGTCTCGAGAAACCAGGATGGGTTTGTTTGATGATAGTATCGGGTTGGTTCGAATAGGTCTTTCTTGCCCCTCTCGATAGCCGCCATTGTATCGAGTCTCTATAGGTTGTTTAGTGCATCTGCCGCTGCCTTGATCCACCATACCTACGTGGCGAGGACCGCGAATTCTAGCCTCGCCGTGTCTTGGCCTCGATCTTGGCTCCTCTTTTTCCTTTGCCCTTTGTCGGCACCTTTTTTGTTTAGCAGTTTTCGGCGTCGTTAGCGGGGTTACCCTTAGGCTTGGCACAGGCGGTTATGGACGCCATTGGTTATTCTTGGGGCTCTTAGCCCGTTTGCATCTTGTCCGTAGTCGGACGATCTATCATTTTCAAGGTGATTTGGATCTTTGTATATTATATATGTATTCTTGACTCATTGAGTCGATGTTGTATATCTATATATACGTTACGTGGGTCCCATCGAGGAGTTGTGTAATGTTATTACCGTTTTCCACCCGCACGCAAGTGCTGGTGGGCACCTTTGAATCGTTTCTATGCGGGTTTGGCGGGAAGCTGAAACTTGCATAGGGCCGATCGAGGGTGTTACTGAGTGGTATCGAGAGATCGTGTTGCGATACCCCACAAGTCCAGCCTGTAGGATAACCTAGCTAACGGCCGCAGTAGAGTGTCAAAACTATTTTGCAAAAATCGGTTGGATAGTTCTGATTAGGTCTGATTTTACTCCTTACCCCTCTGCTGCTCTCCTCTCACCTCTGCGTGTTTTGAATCCGCTCTCTTCTCCCTCTTCGAGTCCAGGATTTCTCGTGGTTGGATTCCGTCGCACCTTCAGGGTTTCTCTTCCTCCTTTGGCAACGGTGTTGCTACATCGGGTCTACATGCTATCCGAGGAATCCTTCGTCTGGTGGACTTCTCTTTGTTCCTTCTTGTGCCTTCCGGTGTTTTCCGACGCGACGACATCATCTACGCCAGATCCGATGCAGAGTCTGCATCCCTCCTTTGTTTCCGGACCTCGTTTGTCGAGATCTTCAGTCTGATTCCGAGAATGGTTGCACGCTTTTCCACTGATTGTGCGGAGTAATAGTTTGGGTGCGTGATGGATTGGCCCCCATGCCGACTACCCCTTCTATTCGCTTTTGTACATTGAAGTGGATGAGAATGCATCGGTTCCCTCTTTCTATTGAAGCTAGGGGTGGCTTTATTTGTTGACACCTTTGCCTTCGACCTTTTGTTTCCGGAGTCTTCTCTCGACGATCACGGACAACGACCTCTTGTTAGTGGTGTCGCGAGGATCTACACGAAGCGAGAAGATTCAGGTCGCCGCCTTCCTTCCGGTACCATGAGGCGGATCTCGAGGGCGAGATCCATTGTTAGTGGTGTCGAATTGTGGCATCCCGCAAAAACCACTACTAGAAAATCGCGTTGTTTTTGTGCATTGCATCATCATGACCGCATGCTCATGTCATCATGCCACATTGCATTTGAGCATCGTCATAATCTTCCATTTGCTTGCATAAAACTATTTGCGGAAAGACCTGTCCTTATTTTCTAAACGCCTCGTCTTTGTTCAAACGCAAAACCCGGGTCACCGGATTATTTTGTTTTGTTTGCTATCGGTTTGCAAAAGTCTGTTTGAAACAAATAAAATTATTTAATTATTTTTGTGGGGGCAGTCGAACGGGCCGATTCGACCTAGTCGACCACCCCCAGTATTAAAACGGTCCACCTAAACCAGCCTACCCGAAATCCTATTCCCACCTAGTCTTAATCTACCCACCACTCACAGCTCGCCACCTCACCCTCTCCCCCAATCCCTACCCACCTGCCACCTCACCAATCCACCCCCACTCTCCCCCTTTTTCTCTCACCACAGCCCCATCTACCCACCCCCACCGACACCTGGCCCCCCACCTCCCTGGACCCACTCTCCTCTCCCCACTCACTCACACCCTCCCGCGGGCCCGCACCCCCGATCCCACCCCTGACCCCGCGCCCCAGACCCCACCTGTCGCTGTCCCCCGGCCCCACGCCCGACCCCACTCCCCCGCAGACCCCGCGTCTCTCTCCTCTCACTCCCACGCTCCCCTGGTTCTCTCCTCCTCCCACCTCTCCATCCTTTTCCCCTCCAACGGCCCCGCGCCCCGCGGCTCCTCTCCTCCTACCCCGTCCGCCGGCGACCCCCTTCCCCACCAGCGGCGCCGCCGCCCGTCCTCCTCCGCCCGGCCTCCCCGCATCCCCCCTCTGCCTCTCCGGCCACCGCCTCGCGCCGGCCTCCTCCCCGCCTTCCGCCGCGGCCCCGTGCTCCGGCAGGCCCCCTCGGAGCTCCGTCGGTCGCCTCTCCCTCCCGCTCGGCCACGCCTCCCCGCCTCTCACCTCGCTCCGCCTCCTCCGCTCCTCCACAAGCTCCGCCGCCATGCTCACCCCGAGCGCCTCCCCTCTCGTCGACCGCCCCCTCGCCGGTCCTCCTCCCCTCTCCTGGCCACGCCGGCCTCGCCGCCGCCTCCCTTTGCACCCCATCCCCGGTCGTCCTCCTCCTCTCGCCTCGGCAGCCCCGCTCGCCGCACCTCGCCGTCTCCGGCCGCCCGAGCTCGCCTCAGCACGTCACCGGCCCGCGTCCGTCGAGCCGCCTCCTTCCGAGCCCGCCTCCGCCCCGTTGTTCTCCGTCCCGGCCTCGCCCTCGCCCACCGCGCGCCTCGCTGCCACCTGCCGCCAACCCGGCATCGGCCCGCCACCGAGCGCCCGGCCTCCTTCCTCCGGCAGCGGCTCGCCCGCGTCGCCCGGCGCCGTCGCCGTCCGTCGCCTGGCGCCCCAAGCGCTGCTCCAGCAGCGTCCGGCCACCTCTTCTACGTCGTCCCGCTCGAGCCGCCCCGTCGACCCCACGTCTGGCCGCGTCCGTCCGCTCGCGTCGCATCTGGCCCGCATCGCCGCCATTCAGCCGCCGTCGGTCTGCAGCCGCCGTCTGACGTCCTCTTCGCCAGGGAGCCGCCCCATCGCCCTCGTCTGTGCGTCGTTGGTGCCTAGCACGTGGTTGCGTGCGGTTGCCGCCGCTCCTGTTCCTATTACCTTGGTGTGTTCCTTTGGGGAGCTGTTGCAGCAAGGTGGTAGTGTGTTTGGTTGGTGAATATTGGATGGCAGTGTGCGTGTGAAGCTACTGCATGTATGCATCTACATCAACAAGAGAAAAAACTAGTACACTAGGAACAACCAATGCAAGATAACCTGAAGACTGGTCCCACCGAACGCCAAGATCTTCAGTCAGGTCCGAGGACATCGAGACCCCGGTGCGACAAGTACTTCCTCCCGGAACGCCAAGATCTCCGCGTGAGACGACAAGACCGACAACATGGCCCGACCACCGCGGATGCGACAAGATCTACTTCTGTTGTCCGAGACCGATCCCGTCGAACCCTGAACCCTGTCGGACCCCGAACCCCCGGAACCCAAGATCGTCGAGACCCCTCAATGTGTGACCTTTTCCCGAGGCCCTATTTTATAAATGCTAAATATAAAACCTGTTGCATATTAAATTGTCATACTCGCATGCATATTTGTGTGGTTTGGGGGCCTTATGCCGATTCACCTTATAATTAAATATGGGACCCATATGCGGGCAAATCTAGTCTTATATTGGCCTCATTTAAATTTGTGTAGCGAACCAGTGCTATCTCTTGCCTTGTTATAACAACATTTAAATGCGGGGTATCTAAATAACTTGAACCGTTTAATTAATTGTCGGGACCCCGTTCCGCTTAATATGACCTAATTGCATCGCATCTTTGCCATGTCATACATCATTCATGCAGCATGCCGATCTTTTGCCGTAGTAATAAATATTGCATCCGGTGTTTATTCTAGTGATTTGATTCTTCGCGGATAAGGCCGTTGAGTTGTTGCGAGTGTCGACCCGATCTTCGGTTGAACCTTCGGCAATGTTTTCAGGCGAGCTTCTCCCCCTTTCTACCTATCTTACTTTTATAGTATTTATTCCCTCCTGTTGATCTATTGCTATCTGTATTGCGATGCTCTAGTTTCCGTACCCATGATATCCCGTGCATCCTTATATTGCCTTGGACACATCCTATTACCTGTTGTTTGGTAGATAGTTGGACTTGCGCGTCGTAGTCGCTTGCTCAAGTGCTGTTGCGTGTCGTCAAGTACCTCAGTTGTTGGAAGACTGCCATATTCTTTGTGTTGGAGATGATCATGGCTTTAATTATCGTCACTTTAATTACTGCTTAACAACTAAAATTGAAGTAAGTAAGCAGAGGCACAGGTGGGCAATAGCTGTTATTTGGTTGTTAACTGTCCACTTGTGTCCCGTAGGACCCCGAGTGCTTGATACCTGTTCCTTGATTTATCGTGCTATCCACATCCGGGTGGATTATGGGACCCCCCTGAGCCAGAGCATGATTCATTCTTATTTCTTGGGGCCACAAACTAGTTTGAGGTTTTATTTACTATCCTGTACTTATGCCATGCTTTACAACTTTATTACGATTGTGCGAGGAGCACCTGCATCTTTTTAGGTAGCGGAATGTTTTGCAGTGTCGACAAGCCCAGTTTGGGTTCCCGGTCGTTCTGACCATTGACGCAAACCTTGAGTCCGCCTCGAGTGCTAACCCGTTCTATGGTCTACTCAATGGGGTGCCCCTGAAATATTTCTGAATCTGTGATTGCTTTGTCGTGAAGGCCTCGTTGGGTTTTGATTTGGTTTTTCCGAGGTTGATCGGCGTGTGTTGCTATTGGTGCACCCGGCGGGTAAAACTTTCACGAAAGCCGTGTCCGCGGTTATGGGCGACTTGGAGCGATATCTCGATCATAGACAACTATAACTAAAGTAGTGCTATAAATTTGACTTTATAATGACTAGTAATCAGCTTTACTTTAATGGAATGGCTAAATAAAACTGCCAACAATTGCTTGTTTGGATTGTCGCTTGCGACCATTGTACCGGACTAGTAAGTATTGCAACTACAACGGAATGGCTAAATAAAAGTACCAACAACTGCTGGGTTTCGGGTTATCTCATGCTAATTGTATCTGACTAGTAATTGTTGCAACTACAATGGAATGGTTAAATAAAAGTGCCCGCTGCTTATTTTATCAGGATGACTATCTATACCTGACTAGTAATTGCTGCAACGATAACTGAATAAATAAAACTGCCAACTGTGTGAGTTCCTCGGTTGACTTCCTCGTTTGGTCTCGAGGGGGAAACGCCAGGATGGGTTTGTTTGATGATAGTATCGGGTTGGTTCCGAATAGGTCTTTCTTGCCCCTCTCTGATAGCCGCCAGTTGTATCGAGTCTCTATAGGTTGTTTAGTGCATGCTGCCGCTGCCGCTTCAGTCCACCATACCTACGTAGGCGAGGACCGCCGAATTCTAGCCTCGCCGTGTACTGGCCTCAGTACTGACGCTCCTCTTTTTTCCTTTGCCCTTTGTCGGCACCCCCTTTTTGTTTAGCAGGTTTCGACGTCGTTAGCAGGGTTACCCTTCCGGCTTGGCCTGGGCAGGGTTATGGACGCCATTGGTTATTCTTCAGGGCTCTTAGCCCCGTTTGCATCTTGTCCGTAGTCGGACGCTCTATCATTTTCAAGGTGATTTGGATCTTTGTATATTATATATGTATACTTGACTCATTGAGTCGCTGTTGTATATATATATATCTGTTCTGTGGGTCCCATCGAGGACTGTTGTGTAATGTTATTACTTCGTTTTCCACCCGCACGCAAGTGCCTGGTGGGCACCATTGAATCGTTTCTATGCTTTTTTGGCGGGAAGCGCTGAAACTTGCATAGGGCCGATTCTGAGGATGTTACAACACATTAGAGGGTCTCGACGAACTTGGGGTCCGGGATTCGGGGTTCGGTCTCAGGGTTCAGGGTTCGACGAATCGAGGTTCGGATACAAGACGGAGAACTTGTCGTGACGTGCCGGAGATCTTGGTTCCAAGCGGTCGATCTTGTCGGGTCCACGGATCGGCCGGTCTTGTCGTTCGGAAGTAGAACTTGTCGTCCTTGTGGCGATCTTGGCGTCCTTCCGGTTCGGGTTTTGGCGTCCGAGGGTAGTACTTGGCGTTCCGGATCGGGTCGATCCTGTCGATGAGAAGAGCTTGGCATCTAGGTTCTAGGCGAACTTGGCGTCCTCCTGGAAGGAGATCTTGGCGTTTCTTGTCGAAGGCCTTTGGGTACGGGGTCTTCGGGTCGTCTTCGCCGTTTTTCGGTTTGTCTTGCTATCGAGGCGGGCTTGGAAACCATCAGTCGCGCCATCTCCAAGACACGACAGGGGTCATCGGGGCCGGGAGATTGCAGCACGCGGGGTGGGGTCGCCGGAGAGGGTGCTTGCGAGGGGGGTGAGCATGGGGAGGCCAGCGTGGCGCCGCGGTCGAATGGTGGTTTCTTCTTGCCGGGGAGGCGACGAGCGAGTGCCAAGGCGGGAGAGGCGGCTCCGGCGAGGCTGCTGCGGAGCGAGGGTTGAGGAGGCGGTCGAGGAGCTCCGGTGAGGGCCCGGCAGCGAAGAAGACGGCGGCGGGCGGCGGTGAGGCGGTCCGCGAGGGAGGCGGAGGAGGTGGTCCAGCGGGCGGCAGCGGCTCGGGCGGCAGAGGAGGCAGGCAGGACCGGCTGAGGGCGGAGGCGCGGCGGAGGCGAGGATGGTGCGGGAGGTGCGCGGCCGACGGGGACACGGTGGGCCAGGCGGCGCTTGCTTGCAGCATCGCCCGGCGAGGAGGCGGCCGCGGCGAGAAGAAGGGGCGGGCGGGGCGAGCCGGGCTCGCCAGCGGTGGCGTCTGAGCCAGCGTGGAGGATGAGGGAGGAGCGCAAGTCCGGCGGCGGGCTGGAAAGAGGCGGGGAGGCGGTGGTTGGGCGGGGACGGGGAGGAGGAGAGGAGGCGCGGCGGAGAGGGAGGGCGCTTCAGGCCGGGAGGAGAGGTGCAGGCGTCAGCGGAAGCGGTAGCGAGGAGCGGCATGGCGGTGGCGCCATGGCAGGCGTGGTCGGCGTGGCGAGGCGGCGGCTCGCCGGAGGCGGAGGAGGCGGCAGCGCTGGCGGAGAGGACGGGGTCGGGGGATGCGTGTCGGGGGAGAGAGGTGGGAGGCCAGAGGAGGGAGGAGGCGCGTGGGGTGGGGGACGGGCCACGCGTGGGGGACGCGTCGGTGGGGGTGGGCCCTGGCGAGTGGGGATCGGGTGTGGCAGCGGGGGCGCGTGTGTGATGTTGTGTGTGTGGGGTAGTGGCCGGCATGTGGGGCCAGGGGGAGCTGGTGGGGTGGGTTGCTGCGGGTGAGCCAGGGGTGGGTTTTGTGTTTGAACAAAGACGGGGTGTTTAGAAAACAAGAGCAGGTTTTTCCGCAAATAGTTTTATGCAAGCAATTGCAAGATGATGACGATGCTCAAATGCAATGTGGCATGATGACATGAGCATGCGGTCATGATGATGCAATGCACAAAAACAACGCGATTTTCTAGTAATGGTTTTTGCGGGATGCCACACTGTCCCTCTAGGTGTGGCGCGTCGGATGGCCATCACGAACCACTACTACTTCGAGCTCACGCCGGAGCAGCGGAGGAATCCCAGATGGCATCCCGACTATTTCCCGACTTGGAAAGCCTTCTTCGTGGATCGACGTGAGAGGGCACTCGCTAGGCACGAGGAGGATGGCCCACCTCCTCCGAACTTCAACGAGGCCGGCCGTCGGCTGTGGTGGCGCGGCCGGACTCTCCAGAGCGTCATGGCCTACAACAAGGCCGCCGACTCTAGCCCCCGCATGCGCTACCCTCAAGTCCAGCCCACTCGTACTCAGCCTTCAAGGTTCAACTACGGCGACCCCGACGACGATAGCGACGACGGCCGCGGCGAGTACGACGACTATAGTGGCGAGTATTCCGGTGTGGCGGGAGCATGAGAATTATTCCAACATTGCAAAACAAGTTCGGCCGATTGTGGCTTAATCTGGCCATGTATCTTAATTTTCAGTTCTTCTATGTAACTTTGTGTTAGTTGCGTTATGTACTTTAATTCCAGTTCTATCCTAATCAAATTTTCTTTCCGCACATTATTTTCCGTCCTTTTTTCCGCCCATTAAAAACAGAAAATGGTTTTGAATTACTTATTCAAATCCAAACACTTTTTATGTTTAAAGTTTTTCTAAATTCCAAATTGATATTAAAAAAATATAAGTTAATTCATTTTTAATTGTAAATGGTTCATATTTTAAATGGTTACATTAATTATTTTTTAAAACAGAAAATGGTTTTGAATTATTTATTCAAATCCAAACACTTTTTATGTTTAAAGATTTTCTAAATTCCAAATTAATATTCAAAAAATATAAGTTAATTCATTTTTAATTTTAAAAGGTTACATTAATTATTTTGTAAAAATAGAAAATGGTTTTGGATTATTTATTCAAATCCAAACACTTTTTATGTTTAAAGTTTTTCTAAATTCCAAATTAATATTTAAAAAATATAAGTTATTTCATTATTAATTTTAAATGGTTCATAGTTTAAATGGTTACATTAATTATTTTTAAAAACAGAAAATGGTTTCGAATTAGTTATTCAAATTCAAAAACTTTTTATGTTTAAAGTTTTTCTAAATTACAAAGTAATTATCATTTAAAAAACATTACAAATTTAAACCCCAAAATAAAAAATAAGGTGGGAACATAGAGAAAATACCTGAAAATTTTTGAAAACAGGAGAATATGTCCCGGTTGGAGCCACCAACCGGGACTAAAGACCCCCTTCGCGCGCACCCGTTTATCTGCTGAAAAATTGGAGTATACGTCCCGGTTGGTGGCTCCAATCGACGTTGATCTAGTCGGTTGGAGCCTCCAACCGGGACTAAAGGCCCTTCCCCTTTATACACGACGCCCCTTCTCCTTCTCCTTCTTTCCCGTTCCTCATCAACCGCAACAGATCATCGCCGTCGTCGCGAGGACAAGCGCTCGACGCCGTCAGGCTTCCCAACCACCGCCCCGCTGTCGGCCTCCACGCGCTGCCCCGCCGTCAGACTCCACGCGATGCCCCGCTGTCGCGCCTCCACGTGCTCCTCGCCGGCGCTCCAAGCCTCGTCGACTCCGGCCACCGCCTCCACCGCTGATTCCGGCCACCACGAACCCCTCCGTCTAGTTTTTCGAGCTCCTGGTGAGTATCTGAAGCTCAAGGCTAGCTCCGTTTGCCTGCTTACTTGTTGTAGCCGTCGCGCGTCGTGTCCGAGCAAGCTCCGCCGCTCACCGCCGTCGTGACCACTGTTCCGATGACCACAAGCGGGCGGCGCTGCCACCACTGGGTCCGCTCGATCTCCTCTTTCCAACCAGCCTACCCACTAGCCCGCGCGTGCAGCGAATCGACGGATTCGAGCCCAACCCGAGGATCGCCATTGCTGATGTCATGCTGACATAAGCATGAGGCGATATATCCTTTTTTTTGGAAATAATTATAATAACCCATGGGGCCCAGACATCAATGACTGTGAGTAGCCCCAGATCGAGTGAGAAATGTTTCCCAGCCTATGGTGACGTCAGCCTGAGGTCATAAATGTTTTAAAATTGATTAAATAAATTTCAGAAAATTATTTAATATTGTAAAAAGAATAAATTATTATTTATAAGTCATAAAAATATGTATAATATACCAAAATGTTCAAAAAAAGAAACCTACCTATTTAAGCTATAATCATGCATTGTTAAGCAACTTAAGTGACAAGTTTGATTAGAAGAACATAGTAACCCCTCATAGGTGATTCCGGAGTTTCCCCGAGTTAGGGTTTGCGCCCCTCGGAACCCCGTTTAATTTGTCGAGCGTGCTTTAGGGTTACTTTTCAATACAATTTAACTTGTCATATCATCATACTTGCTTGATCATTGCAACAATGCTTTAGGGTTTCCCTTTCTTTTCGGTGTTTGGATTATTAGGTTTATTATTAGTTAGGTATTATTAGGTTTATTAATTAGTTTGGTATTATTGGTCTTCGGCCCCACTAGTCAGTCACTGTTGGGTAGCCCCAGACCCGATTCACATTTTCAAGCAACTTAAAAGCCCTATCTTAGATAAGGAATCATTAATACCCCTTAGGTGCATGTGGGTTCGACGATGTGCCTTCGCTAGGGCATTCTGAACCCTCTTAAATCGATTCCAATATGGTATTTTGTTAGTATCCAGTGTTACCTATCTATTGGATAGTTTCCCTTTTGTAGCCTTATACTCATGTTCCCCTCTCATATGCATCCGAGGTTTCTCCGAACTAGGTTTTACACCCCTCGAAACTCCGGAATATTGATTTTAGTTGATTTTAGCTAGAGTTACATATCTACTACACAGTTTCCTTTTTGTAGCTAGGTTTAGGGTTTAGGGTTTCTCTTCATTTTTATTATTGTGTATGTATATATTAGGGTTTCTCTTAATTAGGGTTTATATCTCTCAACACCGTACCTAACTTTCTCCCTTAGCCGCTTTGACTTATTCGTTTTTCCACCTATGCAGAAAATATGGACCCACACGTCAGAGACGAAGAAAAGGAAGAGTTGATCCAAGGTGTGATCCGTGGGGAAGAAAATTTAGATGTATCAACGTTTCTGAACAACTCCGGTGAGGGTGATCCTCTTTTTACCAGAATAGATGACTTGTTTGAGGTTGAAGGTGTTGCCTTCCGCTAGGGAGAAGGTGATGCCTTGTGTAATCGAGAAGACGACCGCTCCGGCGAGGTGCATGTAATATAATTAATTCATTAATTAATAATCTGCTATCTATATAGAAATAGTAACGACGATCTTTCTTCTTTTAGCCCTCCGGATCAAAGGAATCTACTTAAAAGAGCAGACGAGGTCCAACCAAAAAGTTGCAAGACCATGAGAGGTTCAGGATCGAAGATGTCGCTGAAGACGGCAAACCGACGGCTCCCGAAGTTGTCGCAAACAAATTTGTGGCACAATGCGGAGTAATCGTTAGGGACTTAATCCCGATCACCATTAGAAATTGGAATAGGCCTGCTAATGCGGATGAAGAGGGAACATGTTTATTTGTCCCTAACCACACCAAAGATTTACTGTGGAAGAGGCTCATGGTTAATTTCAAACTACCGAAGATAGAGCTGGATCCAAATGCGGAGGATCCGATTGAGGACGCCTTACAACATGGGAGAGCCATGGAGGCTAAGGTCGGGGAGTGGGCTTTGAAGAATATGGCCGGTGTTTCACCAACTGGAAGAAAAGATTGCACCTTGACTATGTCGTGAAAGAAGACTCGATTTCAAGAATATTCAGTTTGAGAAGATAAAACCATTTTGGCTGAGTTTGTGGAATACAAGACATCAAAAAAGCTAAGAAAATGTACGCGAATAAGTGAATCTTGCTAACAAGAAGTATCACCATACTATGGGGCAAGGTGGCTACAATGGCATTCCTAAGTGGGAGAAACTTGAGAATGAACTGCGTGCTAAAAGATCACCCAGAGGACGATTGGGTAGAACGTGCAAGGAATTGGTTTTACGGGCATGGGGGCACGTTGGACTCGAAAGGAGGTGTATATATAACATGCGACATAAAGAAGACCCTTGCCAATCGAGAGGATGAGAAAGCGATAAAGGTTGTTAAAGATGGGGACTTCATTCCCGATAGAGAATGATGAGCTCACACTCACCCTTGGAAATAAGGAACATGATGGACGAACACGAGGCACAAGAGGTTCCCAACCATGGAGGACTGGGTTTCAAGAGAGGAAGAAATATCGATAGAAGCGTCGAGAGGAGAAAGGACAGGCGGAAGTTGAAGCAGATAGTCGAGAAGCGAATGCATTTAATTGAAGAACGATTAAAGCAACAACAAGATGAAATTAACGCTTAAAGAGCAAAGTACTACTGCCCATCTCAAGAAAGACACTGCATTCGATGCTACCGGCCTATCGAATAATCGAAAAAGCAGTGTGGCTTCCACCGAGATCCCGGGTGATGACAATGGCGATGACGATGGTGCACCGACGATGGCTCCTGTTGGCTAACCAGTGGATGATATCACAGAGATGACACACTGCGAGATACATGTCAAAGTTGTGAACATATCAATGAAGGTGGCGGTCGGCTATGACTTACCAATTAGACCCACACCAACTTAACACTGTCGTCCGG
Source organism: Avena longiglumis (assembly GCA_030063025.1). Taxonomy (NCBI): domain Eukaryota; kingdom Viridiplantae; phylum Streptophyta; class Magnoliopsida; order Poales; family Poaceae; genus Avena; species Avena longiglumis. The sequence goes on along the minus strand of CP125974.1, from coordinate 516,619,035 downwards.
TTCCAGAGGGCTACGCTGTTGTCGGGGTGGATGAAATCATGCCCACCTTTGAAGTTTTGGATCTTGACTACCCTGCAGGTGAAGGGGATGTGACTGTACTGGGAGACGCAAAAAACGTCACCATTCTATGGTCAAAGGAATGTAGCGTGCTTCGAAATCACACGCCAAGGCCATCTCGCCGCCGCCTCACCCGTCTCCAGCGAGGTCGTCGCCGCCGCGGCAGCCGTCTTCGTCGCCTCACCCGGCTCCGTCACCTCACCCGGCTCCATCGCCTTACCAATCTCCGGCGCAGCCATCGCCACGGGAGCAATCGCCGGCGCCTCAGGAAAAAAAGCGTAAGCGTACCGCTACTCTGCATCGTGGTAAGCGATCGCCTAAACGTAAACAAGAGCCTCTTCCAAAAGTACCAAAGGTTCCTCCCAAGAGAGCTTATGACTGTACTGAAGAGGAGACTACGGCGATCGTTGATGCGGAAACAACAGCGTTTTTCGCTAAGCTGAGGCGGCCGAAAGAGCCAGAGTTCCCCAGCACAAAAGAAGAAAAAGCCAAAGTGTTGAAAATGCTAAAGTCTCTTCATCAACCCGAGCCAAAGCTGTCATCAGACTATGAGCGTTCTATTCTCAAGTCACATGTGGCACAAAAAGATTCGAAGAGCAGTACTGTGGCATCCCGCAAAACCACTACTAGAAAATCGCGTTGTTTTTGTGCATTGCATCATCATGACCGCATGCTCATGTCATCATGCCACATTGCATTTGAACATCGTCATCATCTTGCATTTGCTTGCATAAAACTATTTGCGGAAAGACCTGTCCTTATTTTCTAAATGCCCCGTCTTTGTTCAAACGCAAAACCCGGGGCTCCGGATTATTTTGTTTTGTCTGCTATCGGTTTGCAAAAGTCTGTTGAAACAAATAAAATATTTAATTATTTTTAGTGGGGCAGTCGAACGGGACGATTCGACCCGGACGACCACCCCTAGAACAAATCGGTCCACCCAAAAATCTCTAAACTACCCAACCTAATCTACCCACCCCTCCAGCCACCTCACCCCCTCCTATCGCGAGACGCCACGTCACCCTGCCCCTTCCCCCTAACCTATCCCAGGCCGCCACCTAATCCTACCCCTTTCCCCACCTCTGTCCATCCCACAACCCACACCCCACCCACACACGCACGCAACACACACAAGCCACACACCCGCCTGCGCCCCGGCCCCGCCCCTGGGCCCCACCACGCGCCCCACCCCGCTCGTCCTCTCTCCCCTCCCCGCGTCTCCCCACCCCGCGTCCGCCGCCTTCTCTCCCACCTCGCCGACGCCTCCCTCACCCGGCCGTCCCTGCCTCCCTCCCCCTCGTCGCCGTCGCAGAGCCCTGCCTCCGCTCCTCCACCGCCCCTTCCTCGCCGCCTTTCCCTCCCCGTCGGCCTCCTCCTCGTCCCCGGCCAGCGACCGCCGTCCGCGTCCGGCCGCCCGCCCTCGCCGTCGCGGCAAGCCGCCAGCGTCGCGTCGCCTCTGCGAGCTCCTCGAGCCGCCATCCTCCTCCCGCCGCTGACTCGCCCGAGCTCCGTCGACCTGCGCCGCCCTCCTCCGATCCCTCCGTCGCTCAAGCAGCCCGCCGAGCCGCCTGCTCCTCCCGTGCGCCCGACGCCACCCGCCTCCTCTTCTCCGGCCGTGCATCGCCGCCCCGACCTCGCCCCTCCGCCCGCGTCCTCTGCTCCCCGCCGGCCAGGCGCCCGTCTCCCCTCCGCTCCGAGCTCCGCCGCTGGCCTCCTCGGCCGCGTCTTGATCGCCGCCTCGGGCGCCGCCCGAGCCCCTTCTCGCTTCTCCGCGTCCGCCAAGCCACGTCTTTCTCTGCCCTCGCTGTCGTCGGCCGGGCGCCCGGCGTTCCCGGTCTCCTTCGTGTGTGCGCCTGCAAGGTCAAGCTCTGCATGCCTGTTGGTACATCGTGTTGAGGCTAACGTGTTCAGTCCTCGATGTGGTGTTTTCCTCTGGACATGTTGCGTTTGGATATTGCCTCTGTCTTGGTTTTGCAATTCTCTGTGTGGTTGCAACCTTGGTGCTACCAAGTCCAATATGAAGACCCTACCCCGATCTAAGTTGGCACGGACTGTCAAGTCGGATCCGAAGCCGCCAAGATCGTCGTGGAACGACAAGCACTTCACCCCGGACGCCAAGTCCGACCCGACCTGCGGACCCGACAAGATCTTCGCGACGATAAGAACGACACCGACCCGGAAGAATCCGATGCGCCCTCGACACGGAACACCAAGTTCTGCATCCCGCACGACAAACCCTCGACACGACCCGGCGACCGCGGATACGACAAGACCGGACGATCCGTGAACCCGACAAGATCGACCGCTTGGAACCAAGATCTCCGGCACGTCACGACAAGTTCTCCGTCTTGTATCCGCTCCCGCCGTTTCCGTCGAACCCTGAACCTGAGACCGACCCCGAACCCCGGAACCTCAAGTTCGTCGAGACCCCTAATGTGTGAACCTTTTCCGAGCCCTATTTTATAAATGCTATACATAAAACCTGTTGCATATTAATCATTCATCTCGCATGCATTTTTGTATGGTTATGGGGTCTTATGCCGATTCACCTTATAATTAAATATGGGGCCCATATGCGGGCAAATCTAGTCTTATATTGGCCTCATTTAAATTTGTGTAGCGAACCGGTGCTACCTTTTGCCATGTTAAAACAACATTTAAATTGCGGGGTAGTAAAACAACTTAAGTCACCTAATTAAAATGTCGGGACCCCGGTTCCACTTAATATTGCCCAATTGCATCGCACCTTGCCATGTCATACATCATACATGCATCATGCCCGATTTTCTACCGTAGTATTAAATATTGCATCCGGTGTTTATTCTAGTGTTTTGCTTCTTCGCGGATAAGGCCGTTGAGTTGATGTGAGCTTCGCCCCGATCTTCGGATGAACCTTCGACAATGTTTTCAGGCGAGCATCTCCCCCTTTCTTCCTATCTTACTTTTCTAGTATTTATTCCCTCCTGTTGATCTATTGCTATCTGTTTTGCGATGCTCTAGTTTTCGTACCCGTGATATCCCTTGCAGCCTTATATTGCCCTGGACACCTCCTATTACCTGTTGTTTGGTAGATAGTTGGACTTGCGCGTCGTAGTCGCTTGCTCAAGTGCTGTTGCGTGTCGCCAAGTACCACAGTTGTTGGAGTAATGCCGCATGTTTTATGTTGGAGATGGTCATGGCTTTACTTATCGTTCACTTTAATTACTGTTTAACAACTAAAATTGAAGTAAGTAAGCAGAGGCACAGGTGGGCAATAGATGTTATTTGGTTGTTAACCGTCCACTTGTGTCCCGTAGGACCCCGAGTGCTTGATACCTGTTCCTTGATTTATCGCGCTATCCACATCCGGGAGGATTATGGGACCCCCCTGAGCCAGAGCTTGATTCAGTCTTATTTCTTGGGGCCACAAACTAGTTTGAGGTTTTATTTACTATCCTGTACTTATGCCATGCTACTGCTTTATTATGATTGTGCGAGGAGCACACTGTACTGTTTAGGTAAGCGGAATGTTTTCAGTATCGACAAGCCCAGTTTGGGTTCCCGATCGTTCTGACCATTGTCACAAACCTTGAGTCTGTCTCGAGTCGGTGGCCGTTCTATGGTCTACTCAATGGGGTGGCCTGAAATATTTCTGAATCCTATGATTGCTTTGTCGTGAAGGCCTCGTTGGGTTTGATTTGGTTTTTCGAGGTTGATCGGTGTGTGTTGCTATTTGTGCACCCGGCGGGTAAAACTTTCTCAAAGCCGTGTCCGCGGTTATGGACGACTTGGAGCATGATTCTCGATCATAGACAACTATAACTAAAGTAGTGTTATAAATTTGACTTTATAATGACTAGTAATCAGCTTCACTATAATGGAATGGCTAAATAAAACTGCCAACAGTTGCTTGTTTGGATTGTCGCTTGCGACCATTGTATCTGACTAGTAAGTATTGCAACTACAACGGAATGGCTAAATAAAAGTACCAACAACTGCTGGGTTTTGGGGTTATCTCATGCTATTTGTATCTGACTAGTAAGTGTTGCAACTACAATGGAATGGTTAAATAAAAGTGCCCACTGCTTATTTTTATCAGGATGAATATCTATACCTGACTAGTAATTGCTACAATGATAACTGAATAAATAAAACTGCCAACCGTGTGAGTTCCTCGGTTGACTTCCTCGTTTGGTCTCGAGGGGGAAACACCAGGATGGGTTTGTTTGGTGGTAGCATCAGGTTGGTTCCGAATAGGTCTTTCTTACCCCTCTCTGATAGCCGCCATTTGTAACGAGTCTCTATAGGTTGTTTAGTGCATGTTGCGCCGCTGCCGCTTCAGTCCACCATACCTATGTAGGCGAGGACCGCCGAATTCTAGTCTCCCGTGTACTGGCCTCAGTACTGACGCTCCTCTTTTTCCTTTGCCCTTTGTCGGCACCCCTTTTGTTTAAGCAGGTGTTGAGATCGACGTCGTTAGCAGGGTTACCCTTCCGGCTTGGCCTGGGCAGGGTTATGGATGCCATTGGTTAATCTTCAGGGCTCTTAGCCCCATTTGCATCTTGTCTGTAGCTGGACGCTCTATCAATTTCAAAGTGATTTGGATCTTTGTATATTATATCTGTATTCTTGACTCATTGAGTCGCGTTGTATATATATCTGTTCTGTGGGTCCCATCGAGGACTGTTGTGTAATGTTATTACTTCATTTTCCACCCGCACGAAAGTGCCTGGTGGGCACCTTTGAATCGTTTCTATGCGGGTTTGGCGGGAATCGCTAAAACTTGCATAGGGCCGATTCTGAGGGTGTTACAAGTACTGATGCAAGCGAGAAATTTGTTGCCCAGCTCGGAGAACAAGCAAAACAGTCTTGCGCCCCTCTCAAGGTGATTTCCCAAACCAATGTGGGGTCGAGCAAATATGGGGCCGAAGAGCAGTATGATCCAGAGGTAGTTGCTGTCTGGAGAAGTTGCTGCTCAAGGTATGAGTATTGCCCAGTACTTATCCCAGTTAGAATACTTCCCCGTGAGTGAAGTAGAATACAAATACCAGTACGGCAAACCTCTCGTCAAACCTGAGGAGGTAAATAATCTTCCAACAAAAATGCGAAGATTGCATAACTGGTACTTGCATGCCACAAAGGCCGGGCTAATCGGATAGTCTTGAAGGTTACAAAAAGCATTATGGGAAAGATATGGATGACATGATATCCATTGAATTTGATGAACTATTTCAATTATTCAATCAAGACGCCTTGGACAAATCGATCATCGGTGCCTATTGTCTATAAGTACTAATTCGTAATTAATTTAGTCCCCACTATCTCACCTGTTTATTGCATGTATATAATCATACTATAATATGCAGAATGAAGATTCTCGAATGCAGCAGAGGACAAATCTATGACATTGGCTTCATTGACCCATATTGGGTTCATCAAGCTAATCTCAAAACAAACCCCCAGGATACAGAGGATAATATAGTACACGCGTTAAGGTTTCAAGAAACCAAAAGGGAAATACTATTTCCTTACAACTTCGAGTGAGTGTTATTGTCTTGTATACACTTTCTATTTCGCTTACTCGATGTTAAGTATATAATTGATTAGTTATGCATTTGCAGCTACCACTATATTCTGTTAATCATTCAACTTGACAAAGGGCGTGTACTAGTCATGGACTGGAAACATAAACCCCTTGAGATGTGGAAGGACATGCAGATACTTCTCCAGCGGTAATTCTAATCATTACGACACTATATCGGCAACGTTCGTGAATTTTATGATATCAAGTACTTAATAACTTATTTTATTCATTTTCTTCGCCGGGCAGCGCTTGGAAAAGGTTCACCAAAAGGCTATGGGTGTTTGGAAAGAGGAGCTTACATTTGAAGCACTAGATGTAAGCACCACTAGCTATATTCGCGCATCTATTTGATTCTAGTTTTGATACAGTTATTATCATGCTTGATTATTATTTTGATTGAACTATGTTCTCGTAAAGTGCCTGACGTAGATACCAGGTAACAATCTATGTGGATACTATGTTTGCGAGTTCATCCGGCAGACGTGCGTTGAGAAGGGCAGAAATTTAGAGCAACTCCACGTACGTAAACAATTTTCATAGTTTTTAATTATAATCAAATTGTGCTTAGTTTCATTCATATAGGTTGACTCCTTTTTTAAATCAGATCGAACGTCTACGGGAAGGTCTTCTGCCAAAGGATCGCGTACGAACATTTTAGGAGGAATTGACGGGATTCTTGGATGCAGAAGTCCTAGACCCAAAAGGGGAATACTATTCGGCTGTATATAGACAATAGGGATTGTACAAAGAGCAACTTTTGTATGTAGTGCATGAACTCGATCCGTGTATCGAATGTAATATTGTCATGATGATATTGTGTAATATAATGGTTCCTTCATTGATGAGTGCAAAACACTAAATAAACAATAAATCAACCTAAATGAATTCTCTGCCGCGGCACAAAAAGTGGCGAAAATGCTGTCGCGGCAACAAAATGTGCCAAAATGAATTCTCTGCCGCGGCAGGAAATGGGCCAAATCTCTGCCGCGGCAGAACGTTATTGTCGGTTCGGTATTTACGAACCGGGACTAATGCTCCACCCCCCTCGCGCTCTGACGCCGCCACGTGTGCCCCCATTTGTCCCGGTTGGTGGGCCAACCGGGACTAAAGGTTGGGGCTTTAGTTCCGATTGTCCCGTCCCGGTTAGGCAACCGGGACTAAAGCCCCTTACCGACCGGGACGCATGGCACGTTTTCTACCAGTGCTAAACATGTTTTAGTGTATAGGATCAAATGAATCTAGACACTAAAAGGTGTCTAGATACATCTCATTTACAAATCTAAAACATCTTATATTTCCAAACCGAGGGAGTAGTTACAACCATCCATCTAGAGGCTTGTTTGCCGGATTCCGCTCCAAAGGAAATTCGATCACCACAAAACACTACATAAGCTGCTGCTCCAACTTAGGCCCAGTTCTTTTGGTGGCTTCTCCCAGAAGCTTCCCTACCCCCAGCTTTCTGGGAAAGCCGGTTTAAAAAATTTGTTTGGCTTCTAAATTTGTTTAACCTTAACTATTTTCGAAGCCTCGAAATTTTTTAGACCGGCTTTCTCAGAAAACTGGGGGGAGGACGGCTTTTCAGAGAAACCCCGAAAGAACTGTTTCATAGAAAAAGCATGGACCAATTTGGTCGTTGGTACAGGAGCGACTCGTGATACACAGACAAGTCAGTTCATCTAAGTTGTCGATCTCTTAATTGCCGATCAATATTGATCCCCGACCCATGCACCCGCTCACTCGATCGGTCGCTTGATCCGATGCTTCTCTAGTTAACTACCAGGATTGCATTATCTGTGTATCAAATCTTCCCCGTCTTTATATAAAGTCTGTAAATTTAGCAACAAATTACTGACACTGGTAGAAAAGGGCCCATGCGTCCCGGTTGGTAACGGCCATTAGTCCCGATTGCCCAACCGGGACGGGGCAATCGAGACTAAAGCTCTAACCATTAGTCCCGGTTGCCCCACCAACCGGGACAAATGGGGCTGCGTGGCATCGAGGCGAGGTGTGGAGATTAGTCCCGATTGTAACACGAACCGGGACTAATAACCTTGCCGCATGGCAGAGATTTGGCTCATTTCTGCCGCGGAAGAATTCATTGGCACATTTTGTTGCCGCAGCATTTTCGCCACTTTTTGTGCCGCGCAGAGAATTCATTTGGCACATTTTGTTGTCGCAAGCATTTTCGCCACTTTTTGTGCCGCAAGAGAATTCATTTAGGTTGTTTTATTGTTTATTTAGTGTTTTGCACTTATCAATGAAGGAACCTTATATTACACAAGATCATCATGACAACATTACATTCAATACACGGATCGAGTTCATGCACTACATACAAAAGTTGCTATTCGATGCTACCGCCAATTTCTTGAAAGTTGCTATTTTTACAATTCCTATTGTCTATACACAGCCGAGTAGTATTCCCTTGTGTGTTTAGGACTTACGCATCCAAGAATCCCGCCAATTCCTCTGTATTGCTCGTGCGATCCTTTGGCGAAGACCGTCCCGTAGACGCTCGATCTGATTTAAAAAGGAGTCACCTATATGAATATGAAACTAAACACAATTTGATTGTAATTAAAAACTATAGAAATTGTTTACGACGTGGAGTTGCTCTAAATTTCTGCCCTTCTCATCGCACGCCCCACGGATGAACTCGCATACATAGTATCCACATAGATTGTTACCTGGTCCCTGCGTCAGGCACTTTACGACAACAGAGTTCAATCAAAATAATAATCAAGCATGATAATAACTGTATCAAAACTAGAATCAAAGAGATGCTGGGGTTTTAGCTAGTGGTGCTTACATCTAGTGGTTTAAATGTAAGCTCCTCTTTCCAAACACCCCTAGCCTTCTTGGTGAACCGTTTCCAAGCGCTGCCCGGCGTAGAAAACGAATAAAATAAGTTATTAAGTACTTGATATCATAAAATTCACGAACGTTGCCGATATAGTGTCGTAATGATTAGAATTACACCGGAGAAGTATCGCATGTCCTTCCACGCCTCAAGGGGTTTATGTTTTGAGTCCATGACTAGTACACGCCTTTGTCAAGTTGAATGATTAACAGAATATAGTGGTACTGCGAATGCGTAACTAATCAATTATATACTTAACATCGAGTAAGCGAAATAGAAAGTGTATACAAGACAATAACACTCCGAAGTTGTAAGGAAATAGTATTTCCCTTTTGGTTTCTTGAAACCTTAACGTGTACTATATTATCCTCCGTATCCGGGGCTTATTTTGAGATTAGCTTCATGAACCCAATATGGGTCAATGAAGCCAATGTCATAGATTTGTCCTCTGCATTCGAGAATCTTCATTCGCATATTACAAGTATGATTATATACATGCAATAAACAAAATAATATAGATGGAGACTAAATTAATTACGTAAATTAGTATTTACAGACAATAGGCACTCATGATCGATTTGTCCAAGGCGTCTTGATTGAATAATTGAAATAGTTCATCAACTTAAATGGATATCATGTCATCCTTATCTTTCCCATGATGCTTTTTTGTAACCCTCAGTACTATCCAGTTAGCCCCGGCCCTTGTGGCATGCATGTACGATTATGCAATCTTCATTTTGTTGGAAGATTGTTTACCTCCTCAGTTTGACGAGAGGTTTTCCGTATTGGTATTGGTATGCTACTTCACTCACGGGAAGAACTCTAATCGGATAAGTACTGGCAATACTCATACCTAGAGCGGCTTCTCCGACAGTGCAACTACCGGATCATACCGCTCTTCGCCCCATATTTGCTCGACCCACATTGGTTTGAGAAATCACCTTGAGAGGGCGCAAGCCTGTTTTGCTTGTTCTCCGAGCTGGGCAACAGATTTCCGCTTGCATCAAGATCGCTCTTGAGGCTTTTGTGCTGCATGTGACTTGAGAATAGAACGCTCATAGTCCGATGACAGCTTTGGCTCGGGTTGATGAAGATTCTTTAGCATTTTCAACACTTTGGCTTTTCTTCTTTGGTCTTGGGGAACTCGGCTCTTTCGGCTCAGCTTAGCGAAAACGCTGTCGTTTCCGCATGAACGATCGCCAGATCTCCTCTTCAAGATATCATAAGCTCTCTTGGGAGGAACCGTTGGTACTTTTGGAAGAGGCTCTTGTTTACGTTTGGCGATCGCTTCTGACGCAAGAGTCAGACGCTACGCTTTTTATCCTGAGGCGCCGGCGATGGCTCCCGCGGCGATGGCTGCACCGGAGATTGGTGAGGCGACGGAGCCGGGTGAGCGACGAAGACGGCTGCCGCGGCGGCGACGACCTCGCTGGAGACGGGTGAGGCGGCGGCGAAGATGGCCTTGGCGTGTGATTTCGAAACACGATACAATCCTTCGGCCATAGAATGGTGACGTTTTTTGCGTCACCCAGCAGAGTCACATCCCCTTCACCAGCAGGGTAGTGAAGATCCAAAACCTCAAAGGTGGGCATGATTTCATCCACGCCGACAACAGCGTAGCCCTCCGGAACCGGACGACAGTGGTAAGTTGGTGTGGGTCCAATTGGTAAGGCCTAGCCGACCGCCACCTTCATTGATATGTTCACAACTTTGACATGTAGCTCGCAGTGTGTCATCTCTGTGATATCATCCACTGGGTAGCCAACAGGAGCCATCGTCGGTGCATCATCGTCATCGCCATTGTCATCACCCGGGACCTCGATGGAAGCCACTGCTTTTCGATTATTCGATAGGCCGGTAGCATCGAATGCAGTGTCTTCGAGATGGGCGGTAGTACTTTCTTTAAGTGTGTTAATTTCATCTTGTTGTTGCTTTAATCGTTCTTCAATTAAACGCATTCGCTCTTTCTGACTTTCTGCTTCAACTGCCGCCCTGTCCTTACTCCTCTAACGGCTTCTATCAGGATATTTCTTCCTCTCTTCGGGAAACCCAGTCCTCCATGATTGGGAGCCTATTGTGCCTCGTGTTCGTCCATCATGTTCCTTATTTCCAAGGGCGAGTGTGAGCTCATAATTCTCTCTATCGGGAATGAAGTCCCCATCTTTAACAGCCTTTACCGCTTTTCTCATCCTCTCGATTGTCAAGGGGTCTTCTTTATGTCGTATGTTATATATACACCTACCTTCCGAGTCCAACGTGCCCCCATGCCCGTAAAACCAATTCCTTGCACGTTCTACCCAATCGTCTATCTCTGGGGTGATATTTTTATCACACAGTTCCTGCTCAAGTTTCTCCCACTTAGGAATGCCAACCTTGTAGCCACCTTGCCCCATAGTATGGTGATACTTCTTCTTAGCAGCATTCAGCTTATTCGTTTCAGACATTTTCTTAGGTTTTCCTGATTTCTTGTATTCCACAAACTCATCCCAGAATGGTTTTATCTTCTCAAACTGAATATTCTTGAAATCGGGAGTCTTCTTTTTCACGACATAGTCAAGGTGCAATCTTTTCTTCCAGTTGGTGAAACACTGGGCCATCTTCTTCAAAGCCCACTCCCTGACCTTAGCCTCCATGGCTCTCCCATGTTGTAAGGCGTCCTCAACTGGATCCTCCGCATTTGGATCCAGCTCTATCTTCGGTAGTTTGAAATTAACCATGAGCCTCTTCCACAGTAAATCTTTGGCGTGGTTAGGGACAAATAAACATGTTCCCTCTCCATCCGCATTAGCAGGCCTATTCCAATTTCTAATGGTGATCGGGATTAAGTCCCTAACGATTACTCCGCATTGTGCCACAAATTTGGTTGCGACAACTTCGGGAGAGTCGGTCATTGCTCTACACGACATCTTCGATCTGAACCTCTCATGGTCTTGCAACTTTTGGTTGGGCCTCGCTCTTTTCAGAGATTCCTTCGATCCGGAGGGCTAAAAGAAGAAAGATCGTTACTATTTCTATATAGATAGCAGATGATTAATTAATGAATTGATTTATATTACATGCACCTTGCCGAGCGGTCGTCTTCTCGATTACACAAGGCATCGCCTTCTCCCTCATGAAGGCAACACCTTCAACCTCAAACAAGTTGTCTACTCGGTAAAAGAGGATCACCCTCACCGTAGTTGTTCGTAAACGTTGATACGCCTAAATTATCTTCCCACGGATCACACCTTGGATCAACTCTTCCTTTTCTTCGTCTCGCGTGTGGGTCCATATTTTACGCATAGGTGGAAAACGAATAAGTCAAAGCGGCTAAAGGATAAAGTTAAGTACGGTGTTGAGAGATATAAACCCTAATTCGGAGAAACCCTAATATACATACACAATAATAAAAATGAAGAGAAAGGAAACCGTGTAGTAGATAGGCACATCGTCGAACCCACATGCACCTAAGTTGCTTGAAAATGTGAATCGGTCCAGGGCTACCCACAGGTGATGACCAGTGGGGCCAAGACCAATAATACCAAACTAATTAATAAACCTAATAATACCTAACTAATAATAAACCTAATAATCCAAACACCAAAAAGAAAGGGAAACAATCACCACATCGCATCGATGCAATGCTCAAGCAAGTATGATGATATGACAAGTTAATTTGCATTGGAATGTAACCCTAAGAAATGCTCGACGATTTAATCGGGGTTCCGAGGGGTGAAAACCCTAACTCGGAGAAACTCCGGAACACATGAGAGGGGTGGATTTGTTCTTCTAATTAAACTTGTAATTTAAGTTGTTGAACAATGCATGATTATAGCTTAGATAGCTAGGTTTCATTTTTATGAACATTTTGATATATTATTCATATTTTTCTGACTTATAAACAATAAGTTATTGAATTTACAAGTTTAAATCATTTTCTGGAATTAAAAAAAAGGCAAATAGTTTTTACACCGGTGGGCCAGAAAGAGAGGGGAACAATCAACACATGGCATCGATGCAATGATCAAACAAGGATGATGATATAACAAGTTAATTTGTATTAAAAAGTAACCCAAAGACATGCTCGGCAATTTAAACGGGGTTCCGAGGGGTGAAAACCCTAACTCGGTGAAACTCCGGAGTATATGAGAGGGGTTGATTTTGTTTCCTAATTAAACTTGTCTTGAAAGTTGTTAAACAATGCATGATTATAGGTTAAATAGTTAGATCTCATTTTTCTGAACATTTTGATATATTATTTGTATTTTTCTAAGTTATAAATAATTAATTATTGAATTTACAATATTATATCAATTTCTGGATTTAATTAAACCATTTCTAAATTTAAACAAAACAGAAAACATTTTTACACCGAGCCCACTGCTAGCCACGGTGGGACAGAGGCCTGTGGCCCTCGGCCTCCACACAGGTGTGGGACCTAGACCAGGCTTGACGGTGGACTGGACCAGGCCACTTCTAACTTTGCACCAGAGGCACCTAGCCTCCGAGGTCTGCAGTGGGACCGCCACTGGGCACCACGTCACCACGACGGCGGCAGTCGCTCACTACTGGCGGCGACGTCGGGGAGGTGGTGCTCGGCGATTCCAGAGGGTAAGGAACATGGACTATTACGAGTGGTTGCGGTGGTGGTGGGCTCAGTGGTGGTCGCGGTTGAGGAAGGGGTGCTCCTGTTCGTCCTAGATTCCTCGCCGGAGTTGCGCTTGCGGACGGCAGACGAAGACGATGTCGAGTATCTGGGGCTCGAGCAAGCAACACAGGGCATCAATGGGTGCGCTAGGTCCAGTATGAGACCTTGGTGGCCAAAGTAGGGCGGAAGGATAGGTCTCACCGGAATTTTTCGGCAAACAGGTACATCAGAAGGATGGCGTCGATGGCGACGGTTGCCGATGCCCCTCTTCGATTCCTTTTGCGGGGAGATAGAGGGAAACGAGGCGGAGCTCGTGGTGGTCGCAAGGCGGAGCTGAGGCGACTGCGGCGTCGTGAAGCGGCGTCTCCTGCTGCCGTCGATGAAGCAGAGAAGTGAGATGGGGAAGAAGAGGAGGCGAGCCAGTTATAAACGAAGGGCCTTTTGTCCCGGTTGGTGGCTCCAACCGGGACTAAAGGGTCATACGTCCCGGTTGGAGCCACCAACCGGGACCTATACTCCAATATTTTCAGCAGACCAAGGGTTGGCGCGCAGGGGCTCTTTAGTCCCGGTTGGTGGCTCCAACCGGGACATATTCCCCTGTTTTCAAAAAATTTCAGGTATTTTCTCTCTGTTCCCGCCTTATTTTTTATTTTGGGGTTTAAATTTGTATTGTTTTTTAAATGATAATTAATTTGGAATTTAGAAAAACTTTAAACATAAAAAGTGTTTGGATTTGAATAAATAATTCAAAACCATTTTCTGTTTTAAAAAATAATTAATGTAACCATTTAAAATATGAACCATTTACAATTAAAAATGAATTAACTTATATTTTTTTAATATCAATTTGGAATTTAGAAAAACTTTAAACATAAGAAGTGTATGGATTTGAATAAATAATTCAAAAACATATTCTATTTTTAAAAAATAATTAATGTAACCTTTTAAAATGAATTAACTTATATTTTTGAATATTAATTTGGTTAGAAAAAATTTAAACATAAAAAGTGTTTGGATTTAAATAAATAATTCAAAACCATTTTTTGTTTTAAAAAATAATTAATGTAACCATTTAAAATATGAACCATTTACAATTAAAAATGAATTAACTTATATTTTTTAATATCAATTTGGAATTTAGAAAAACTTTAAACATAAGAAGTGTATGGATTTGAATAAATAATTCAAAAACATATTCTATTTTTAAAAAATAATTAATGTAACCTTTTAAAATGAATTAACTTATATTTTTGAATATTAATTTGGAATTTAGAAAAATTTTAAACATAAAAAGTGTTTGGATTTAAATAAATAATTCAAAAACATTTTCTATTTTAAAAAATAATTAATGCAACCATTTAAAATATGAACCATTTACAATTAAAAATGAATTAACTTATATTTTTTTAATATCAATTTGGAATTTAGAAAAACTTTAAACATAAGAAGTGATAGGGGACGGGCATTGTTAGAACTTGCATTGGATCTCTGAAGAAACCACATATTGCGAGTCTAAAAATGATTTTTTCAAAAAATCACTGGCGATAGATCATGTACCTGTAGTACAAACCGGACCCACTTCCTACCGATTCGGCAGACATTTGTCCTTTTTACCCGGAATGGACGAAAAGGTTTGAGATGTACCGGTTGGGATATAGTCCATGTAAGGTGGTCTAGTATTTTAGGAAAATAGGACGGTAGCATTCTAAAACGTCATTTTGGTGGTTACTTCACAAAACGACCCGTTTTTTGCGCTCGAAAAATGGAAAAGGGCTTTTCCGTGCGACAAAAAGGAAAACTTCCTCCTGCAACATTGTTCTCCATACCAATGTCCACACACATGCATAATATGGGCACAACATCACAAACTATGCCGTGATTCAGCACATAACATCGGTCATTTGGACCGAAAGCCATGAAACCTCGAACATGATAGGTCATTTTGTGAAGGTTTTTTCGAAACATGATCAATATACCAAGTCTGGTATTTTTCCTTTCAACTATGTAACATAATATGACACCACGCGAAGGATTTTCATTGTTCGGATTTTTTTGAATTTATTATGCCCGTTTTGAATTATCTGAATTTCTAACTATGGTCGAACCGGTGTGCATGAAGATAGGGGACAGGCATCGTTAGAACTTGCATTGGATCTCTGAAGAAACCACATATTGCGAGTCTAAAAATGATTTTTTCAAAAAATCACGGGCGATAGATCATGTACCTGTAGTACAAACCGGACCCACTTCCTACCGATTCGGCAGACATTTGTCCTTTTTACCCGGGATGGAAGAAAAGGTTTGAGATGTACCGGTTGGGAGATAGTCCATGTAAGGTGGTCTAGTATTTTAGGAAAATAGGACGGTAGCATTCTGAAACGGCATTTTGGTGGTTACTTCACAAAACGACCCGTTTTTTGCGCTCGGAAAATGGAAAAGGTCTTTTCCGTGCGACAAAAAGGAAAACTTCCTCCTGCAACATTGTTCTCCATACCAATGTCCACACACATGCATAATATGGGCACAACATCACAAACTATGCCGTGATTCAGCACATAACATCGGTCATTTGGACCGAAAGCCATGAAACCTCGAACATGATAGGTCATTTTGTGAAGGTTTTGTTGAAACATGATCATTGTTCTAACACATTTAGTCCGGATGTAGTCACAAACCGGACTAAAAATATTTTCCGCCCTTTCCCACCTCTTCCCGCCAAGTTTTCCCGCCTTTCCTTTCTACTAGAGCTTTTAGTCCGGATGTAGTCACTAAGGGACTAAAGATATTCCGCCATTTCCCAAAGCTTCACGCCAAGTTTTCCGCCCTTTCCTCTATATTTAGGGTGATCGTGTCATGGCTATCCACACATCCACACCTTCCTCTCTTAGAACAATGGACAACGCCCTCGGGCCATTCGACCCTCGAGGAGACCGAGGCCAGGCGCCTCAACTACCCTTGTCCACTGGGTACCGCCGCCCGGCCGGATCTCGAGCTGGAGGGGTTCCTGTCCTCCTGTCCCTCAAGGTTCCGCACGCCAGTGCCATCACAAACCACTTCTACCACGAGCTCACGCCGAGCAGCGGATGGATCCCAGTGGGATCCCGACAACTATGACACAGGAATGCCTTCTTCGCTAATAGGCGGAAAGGGAGATCGCCAGTACGAGGGTGATGGCCCGCCACGGTGAACCACAAAAGTCGGCCGTCAGATGTGGTGGGCGAACCGCACTATCATCAAGTGATGCGCTACATCGTCGGGAGACCATCCTCGCCACGGTGCCCACGAGTCCACCGCCACAGGCCCACACATCCCGGTGGCGGCATCGTCTTCCAGAGACCCTCTCCCACCCGCCGTGAATCCGAGGTTGTAATGGCCCTAGTATATGCCATGGATGGGCTGAGGATCCCGGAGTGGCGGTGTGACGGCGATGATGATGACGACGACGATGAAGACCCTGAAGCTGCGTACTATAGGACTAGGCATGATTATGACTAAAGGGGGCGGCTTTAGGCCTGAGTGTTAGCTAGTCCCGATTTGTCCCGGTTTTTAATATTAATAAATGTCTTAAGTGTTACCTAATAAATAGAGGGAAATGCCTATATAAAGAGAGGGTTCATATTTAGTCTCGGTTGGAGAAACCAACCGCGACTGAAGGGATTGCGGCAGAGTGGGCCAGACAACACTAATAATAGGGGTGAGTGTCGACATTATGTCGTGCGGCTTGTACCTTGTCCCGGATGGTGTCACCAACCGGGACTAAAGATGAACCTTTAGTCCCGGTTGGAGACACCAACCGGGACTAAAGATGAGTCAACACTAATAATAGGGGTGAGTGTCGACATTATGTCGTGAGTGTCGACATTATGCCGAGCTGCTTGTACTATAAATATGCATCCTTGTGAGTCCAGTCCTCCAGCCAGTTTGAGGCATCTCCAAGATGGTTTTAGAGAGAAGGGACACCACTACGGCCAGTTTCAGGGAGATGCCGACGGACTGGTCATAGAGGCACTCCCTAATATGTGAAATTAGTTAGCTCCGAGGCGTATTGATCTAGTTAGTGAAGTTACAAGCTGCAAGATTGTTTTCGAGAGCAGGGACATCACTACGACCAGTTTCAGGGAGATGCCGACGGAGCCCAGTCCTCCGGCATCTCCAAGAAACTGGTCATAGAGGCACTCCCTAATATGTGAAATTAGTTAGCTCCGAGGCGTATTGATCTAGTTAGTGAAGTTACAAGCTGCAAGATGGTTTTCGAGAGCAGGGACACCACTGCGGCCAATTTCAGGGAGATGCCGACGGAGCCCAGTCCTCCGGCATCTCCGAGAAACTGGTCATAGAGGCACTCCCTAATATGTGAAATTAGTTAGCTTCGAGGCGTATTGATCTAGTTAGTGAAGTTACAAGCTGCAAGATGGTTTTCGAGAGCAGGGACACCACTCGACCTTTCAGGAGATGCCGACGAGCCAGATCCTTCGGCATCTCCAAGAAACTGGTCATAGAGGCACTCCCGGTCTAGCCACAAAACGGGACTAACACTCAAGACATTTATTAATATTAAAAACTGAGACTACAAAACCGGGACTAAAGGCCACAAACCGCGAAAGATATCCTTCGGTCAAGCCACAAACCACGAAAGACATGAACTAGAGTTACATAATATGAGCATGAACTTCTTGGAATATGTCATTCCTTATGACCTCTTCAGACGTAACCATGGAGCATCTTCTTTACTTAACGGAATGCTTGGGTGGTTTTCCTTTGTGAAGGCAGAATTTCATCAAACTTATTATAATCTTCCGACATGTCATCTTGTCCTCGATTCCCACGATGTTTCTTTTCCCGAAAGAACTATGTGACGCTTTGGCTCATCATATGATGTATTCGTTTGCATATTTTTTCTTTTTTCGGTCCGGAGGACATGTCCTTCACATAGAAAACCCGAGACACATCATTGGCTAGGACGAATGGTTCATCTCTATAACCAAGATTGTTGAGATCCTTTGTTGTCATTCCGCATAACTGGTCTATCTTTACCCCTTCCCATTCAGTTGACCCATTTGCGTGAAACAAAGGGACCTTAAAAGAGACTCCATAGTATAGTTCCCATATCTCCTCTATGTAACCATAATATGTGTCCTTTTGTCCATTCTCGTCTATTGCATCAAAGCGGACACCACTATTTTGGTTGGTGCTCATTTTATCTTGGCGATCGTGTAGAATGTATTCCCATTTATTTCGTACCCTTGGAAATTCAATACTGAGAAGATGGTGACGCGCCAACAAGTATAGCTGATCTCCAACGGTGGTGTCATTCAAGAGATGTGTCCGCATCCAACCATCGAAAGACTTCATGTGTTCATCGTAATCCATGATTCAGGCTTCCCGGGTTTTTGAGCGTATAATATTCTTGTGTTCCTCGATATACTGGAGTGCCAAGGTGGAATTATGTAGAACTGTAGTGTGCTTTAGTGAAAGAATCCTGTCCCTACATATCATTGCTTTCTTTCCAGCGTGCCTTTTCCACTTAGTCTTCCCTCATGCCGCGAGTTAGAAACACCAATCGGCTTAAGGTCGAATAAAGTCAACACAAAACTCGTGACCTCCTCGGTTCCATATCCCTTGGAGATGCTTCCTTCGTCTAGCAGTTATGAACATATTTATTTAAGACTCCCATGAACCTCTCAAAGGGAACATATTGTGCAGAAATCGGACCGAGAATGGCAATCTCTTCCACTAGATGAACCAGAGATGCGTCATAATATTGAAGAAGGATGGTGGGAACACCAATTCAAAACTAACAAGACATTGTACCACATCCTTCGTAACCTTGGCGGAATATCCGGATTGATTACCTTACGAGATATTGCATTGAGGAATGCACACAGCTTCACAATGGGTACTCGAACATTTTCGGTAGAAGCCCCTCAATGCAATCGGAAGCAATGCGTCATAATCACGTGTGATCATGAGACTTCAGGTTTTGGAACTTTTCTCGCCATATTTATTATCCCTTTATATTAGATGAGAAGCCCGGCACCTTGATCGTAAAGGACTTCAAAAAGATTTCCTTCTCTGCTTTGGTAAGAACATAGTGGCACGACTTAAGTGACGCCCTTTATCCGCCTTGTTATCTGCATGCATGTTCTTTGGGTCTTTCATAATTTGTTGGTCCTCCGTGCTTGTGTGTATCTTTGTCTTCCCATACACGCCTAGGAATCCTAGCAGTTCACGCAGAGATTCTTCGTCACGTGCATCACGTCGATTGAAGAGCGGACACGCAGGACTTTCCAATATGGCAGCTCCCAAAATATAGATTTCTTCTTCCACATGGGTGCGTGTCCCGTAGCGACGTCGTTTGGAACCGATTGACCACGGGACCCTTTCCAAAGATTACTTCTATGTCCTTGACCATACCAAATACATCATCACCGGCAGGAGTTCAGCTTCTTCCGTGATCTCGCCTCACCTTTGAAATGCTTGCCTTTCTTTCTTACGGGATGATTGGTCGGAAGAAATCGTCGATTCGCTAGGTACACAACCTTCTTGCATTTATGCAAATATGTACCTGGTCTTATCTAAAAAGTGGGTGCATGCCTTATATCCTTTGTTTGTACGTCACGAAAGGTTACTAAGAGCAGGACAATCATTGATGGTTCTGAATAACAACCCTCGTAGATTAAATGGCTCTGTTTGTTCTCATCCCACGACGTATACCTGGTTTGCCCCACAACCGTAAGAGTTCTTCAACTAATGGCCTAAGGTACACATCAATGTCGTTGCCGGTTGCTTCGGGCCTTGGATGAGCACTTGGCATCATAATGAACTTACGCTTCATGCACAACCAAGGAGGCAGGTTGTAGATACATAGAGTCAAGGGCCAGTCTGTACTGCAGCTCTGCTCCCCAAAAGGATTCATGCCATCCGATTTAGACCAAACCATAAGTTCCTTGCGTCACACCGCAAAGTCCGGAAGTCTCTCTCGATTTTTCTCCACTGTGACCCATCGCCAGGTGTCTCAACTCCCTCTTTCTTACGGTCTTCTTTGTGCCATCGCAACAACCTAGCATGCTCTTTGTTTACGAACATGCGTTTCAACCTTGGTATTATAGGAGCATACCACATAACCTTAGCAGAACCCTCTTCCGGAGGGGCTCTCCTCAACATCACCAGGTCATCTCGTCGATCTTATATCGCAACGCATTGCATACCGGGCATTTATCTAAATTGTCATACTCCTTACCGCGGTAGAGGATGCAGTCATTAATGCATGCATGTATCTTTTGCACATCTAATCCCAGAGGACAGAGAGTCTTCTTTGCTTCGTAGGTACTCTCGGGAAATTCATTATGATTTGGAAGCTTCGGCTTCATTATTTTCAACATCTTTTCAAATGCGGAGTCAGTTAGACCACACTCTGCCTTCCATCATAACAATTCCAGTGTGGTACCAAGCTTTGTCTGCCATCTTCACAATTTTGGTACAACAATTTCTTGTGATCTTCTAACATGCCCTCTAACTTCAACTTCTCATTTTCGCTTCACAGTCTCGCTTTGCATCGAAATGACCCTACCAAGTTCATCACCGGCTCATCGATGCCCGTTCTTCACCTTTTCCTCTCCATTGTCTTCCATTGCGGTATCACGTATTCAGAAACATATGATGATAGTTGTTATCATCATCTTCTTCTTCACCATCTTCCATCATAACCCCTCTTTCCCGTGCTTGGTCCAGCAATTATAGTTGGGCATGAAACCTTTCATAATCGGTGGCGCGAATGATTTTCGAGGAAGAGTACTCCTTGTTGTTCCGACATTGAACACATGGACAACGATAAATCCATTCTCTTTGTTTGCCGTAGCCACATCGATAAATTTATCCACGCCTTTGATATACCCGGCTACCCGGTCACCGTACATCCATTCCCGACCGCTCATCGCATCATATAAGTAAGTTTATCAAAAACAGGACATCATAAATAGTGAAATAACCAATTCACACCGACACATGAATTGTATCAATGACCTAGAAAAGATAAGATTGCTAACCTCGATCGAGGGAAATAAAGAGGAGAAAGCTCAAGTGCGTCTCGGACACCTTCTATATTTTTGTTCTATGAGAAATTCACGGGATTTTCACTCAAACATTTCAACAAACACCTTCAATGCATGCATGAGAAAAACTACACACCCTCACACCTTACACCATTCGAAAAAGCAGTGGGCGGAGAGGAGGGCATTGCATTTATAGAGGGCAAGGGTCTTTAGTCGGTTGGAGCCCGGGACTAAAGGTGCGCCACGCCACGGCTGTGGCCAAACCTTTAGTCCGGTTGGTGGCTCCAACCGAACATGCCCCTTACCAACGGGACCCATGCCCCCGTGCCGCTCAGCCAACCGACGTGCCAGCATTAGTCCCGGTTGGTGGCGCAATCGGGACTAATGCTCCGAGGGGTCGCGAACGGATGGCCCTTTTTCCTCTAGTGTGACATGATTTTTGGGATCAATTATGGTTTAAAGGAGTGATTTGTTCCAAAAGAAATACCTCTTAGGATTTGATGGGATTCATTGATATTCAATATATTAAGAAATACCTGTTACTATTTTGAGCTAGCAATTAAAGAATATTTCTATACCATCATGGCAGCTTGTATTCTAGCTAACAGGCATACATGATCCAGATGGTTGAACCATACCCAACCTAATTTAATGGTGCAGACGTGCAGCTATACCCTGTAGTTGCATGGATGAGACTATTGCCACGTGGCATACCACGTAGAGGATATCATACACGATCCAGATATATAATGCTGTCTTCGTCCTAAAATAAGTGACTTGTTTATTGTCTAGATTTATATATATCTACAAACTAAAATATATTTATATACATTCAAATTTAAACAATTCCAAGTCACTTATTTTGAAAAGGAGTGAATATTGGCTGCCAGGTGGACGGTCAGGGACATTGCACCAAACCTACTCGTGGCTGTCCCAGCAAGCGCGATCACGACACGGTGGGTGAGAGAGGGCTTGCGCGGGGCCTGGCTGGATGACGCCCTCCTGACCTTAGTGCGGCGGCCATCAGAGAGCTCCTTGAATTAGCTGACCAGCTGGAAAAGATCACCCTGATGGAAGGGACTCCTAATGTCTTCAAGTGGAGGTGGGACCCTACCGGCTGCTACTCTGCTAAGTCTTGCTATGAAGCCCTGTTTGCTGGCCAGACCTCGATGGCAGGGGCGTTACAGATCTGGCGCTCTCGAGCTCCCGCCAGCTGCAAGATCTCGCTTTGGTTGGTTGTGCGTAACAGATGCTGGACTGCCGACATGTTGCGACGCTGCGATCAGTGTGGAGAGTCCATCGATCATCTCCTGATGGGATGTGTCCAGGCGCGAGAAGTGTAGAAAACCTGCCTTGGTTTGGTGCGGCAGGGACCAATGGATGCTTGATCACGATATGAAGCTTGTCACTTGGCTTCAGGGAAGGCGTGGTGGCAAGGGCCGTGAGCGCGACCTTTGGACATGTATCTCCTTGGTTCGCTGGACGCTCTGGCGTCACCAGAACGATATCGTCTTTGAGGGGACCACCCCCTCTCCCGCAGTGGTCACTCAGAAGATCTTCATGGAGGTTGAGGTGTGGAGAACTGCGCGACTCTTTTAAGACTGCTTGAGCCAGGTGGATATGTGGAGATATCGTGAGTAGTTACTTAGTATGTGCGTAATGTCCTTGTGGAAGTGTGAGGTTCTTGCGCTCGAGGCGTTCGTGCCACGACGCGTTATAAAACTTTAGTCTTTTAGCTCTGCTTCTATAAAACCGATACGTCTCCAAGACCATATCCTTAAAAAGGAAAAGAGTGAGTACTAGGTGAAAATGCACCGCTCGCTGTGGCGCCTACTTTTCGTTGACACATCGTAGTCGGGTGGCAGAGTTGCGGGAATATATTGGGAGAAGGACGCATATGTGGTGCTCGGAGGTATCGAGCCCATCACTTCAATGAAGGCCCAATTATCGAGGACGCGAAGAGCTAGAACGAAAACTACGGTAGACGATATGTTGTGCGGGCGCCGGCGCACTAGCGAAGGTCTGCTATGACTCGTGCGTCGGACCAGTCGCGGTAGGCGCGTCTCTATATACCGACCTAAATGGGCGATCTACTTTCTCTATTTACAAATAAGTGTATGTTTGGTTTTAAATTTTGTCCGCGAAAAAATATACTTCTACTTTTCTAATGTATTTTAAAATAGAAAAAAATTACTTCACGAAAATCAAGCCTAATAACATTTAGCAAATGGTCACTTCAATTTATACATGCACTTAACTTATTGGAGGTGGGGGAATTAAAGATGAAAGAGAACATGTCTAACACATTTCCAATGCATTTTCTGCTCCATCCTATAATTTGTCTTCAAATTTCTAAAAGTCCACTTATTTGCGGACAGAGGGAGTAATATATTCGTTTATGCCCGTTTAGGTTGAGTCATGGTCACTTTTAGGTTGTGGTTCGGCCTATCCGGCCAACCGTGTCTAGCGGTCCGATCCATCTGTTTGTCTCTCATGCTGTTACCGTTTAACACCCTCGGCGATGGGGCGTCAATGACGACACAATGTCAGCTATCAGCGCCATCGGCTTCCCCTGCGGCCGGCGTTTCCCCGCCATCGTAGCTTTCCATTTCCAGCGTGCACCTTTTCTCGCGCGGCCAGAAAACTTCCCGCTTTTCCCCGGCCATTTCCCGCCTTCGCCACGGTCTATAAAAGATGGCCGCTGGCGCGGCAAAGACAACAAGATCAACCAAGAGGAAACACAGCCGAAAAAAGGCAACCAGTAGCATCCATGCCTCGTCGCAAGATCTCCAACTGGACCAAGAACAGAGAGATGTGTCGCACCCATTTTCCGAAGGCCGACATCGATGTTATCGACCTCTAGGCCACATTGTTGTCCCAGCGCATGGCTGAGGCAGAGGTGGTGGCCTTCAAGGAGGAAGGTCGTGTGGCCGGGGCGATGCTGGAGCAGGTGGTGGAGGCAGCCACAAAGGTGGCCGCCCAATAGGCGGTGCGCGAGATTCACCACGTCAATGCATCAGCGGCCCTCCGCGAGATCCGTCATGATGTGTCCATGACCACACTGGAGGACGTGGCCAAGGAGGCCGCCAATGGCGGCGAGTAGCGGTAGGGACGGCCTCCTCCAGTAGTAGTAGTCCCTTTTTATTTTGTTCAAATATGCCTTTTTGTAATTGGCAGAGCCTAATCTAATGAAAAGCAGGTTTTAGTACTAATGTTTCACTTACATATGGGTCCGAGAGATCGACTGGCGGACACCCGCGCGGTCTGCGAGCTGTCCGGACCGACGCAATCGTTGCCCAAATTTGATATACAGATGGATCGAGCCAGACACGTCTGTCCGATTGGATCGTGCCGCTGAGTGACCACGCACATTCCGCACGTCTACACTGACGCGTTCGGACGCGCGTACAGACCGGTTGGATCGGCATGGTAAAAGATGCCTTTAGATTGGGTGTAGACCGGTTAGATCGACTTGGTAAAGATGCCTTAAGAGCAAGCGCACCGTTGTGAAAATACTAGGTCTAAGAAAGCTTAGACATGTGTCTAACCGGTGAAAAGAGGGTGGCTAAGAAAAAGATTCCCTAGAGTGTGTCTAGTACTAGACTCAAGGTCCAGCTGAATAAAACATCATTTCCATTCTAGTACTTGACACATGTCGTTGGTGTAGAGGGGTTTGGCTGAAAAAGTATGGTATCATTGGATCCCACAAGTTGTGCTAGTCTCCGTCTAAACGGTAAAGAGGTTTCGTTTGATTAGACTTCTGTCAGACTTTTTTACTAGACCCATGAGCACGCCGTACATGCTTTAAAAATAGGTAAAGAATAGGTAAAGGATAGTGACCTTTATGCTGGGACGCAATATCTTAGAGGGTATGGTGGTGCTTCACGAGACAATTCATGATCTTCATAGGAAAAAGTTAGATGGGGTGCTTTTTAAAATCGACTTTGAAAAGGCCTATGATAAGGTGAATTGGTCCTTTATACAGCAAGCGATGTGAATGAAAGGTTTCAATGCATTTTGGTGTGAAACTATCACACGTTTTGTTCAAGGTGGTAGTGTGGGAATAAGAGTCAATTATGATATTGGACATTACTTACAGACTAGGAAGGGACTGAGACAAGGAGATCCGCTCTCCCCAGTTCTCTTTAATATTGTGGCGGACATGCTGGCTATTCTCATTGCAAGGGCAAAATATGATGGCAAAATTGGTGGACTCATACCTCATTTAGTTGAAGGGGGGTCTCCATTTTACAATATGCAGATGATACTATATTATTCATGGAACATGACTTTGAGAAGGCTGTTAACATGAAACTGATATTATGCATATTTGAGCAATTGTCCGGTCCCAAAGTAAACTTCCATAAAAGCGAAATTTTCTATTTTGGAAAGGCAAAAGAGGAAGAAGAACAATACAAACAAATTTTCGGTTGTGAAAGTGGTTCTCTTCCTTTTAGATACTTAGGTATCCCCATCCATTATAGACGCTTGTTAAATTCTGAATGGAGGCCAGTAGAAAACCGCTTTGAAGGAAAGCTTGGGTGCTGGCAAGGAAAGTTGCTCTCATACGGGGATAGACTTATCCTTATTAACTCCGTTCTCACGAGTCTATCGATATTTATGCTATCTTTTCTTGAGATACCTAAAGGGGTTAGGAAAAGACTAGACTACTTTAGATCTCGTTTCTTCTGGCAGAGCGATGATCATAAAAAGAAATATCGGTTGACCAAATGGAATATCATCTGCCGTCCAAAAGACCAAGGTGGTCTAGGCGTCGCAGTGCTTGAACTTAAAAATAAATGCTTATTAAGCAAGTGGTTGTTTAAACTTCTGAATAAGGAAGGCATGTGGCAAGAGATTTTATGCAATAAGTATCTCAGGAATAAAATAGTTTCCCAAGTTACTTCAAAACCAACTGATTCTCCCTTTTGGAAGGGACTGATGGGGGTTAAAGATGAGTTTTTCTCTAGGATCCTTTTGTGTGGGGGATGGTCTCAAAACAAGGTTTTGGGAAGACATTTGGCTAGGAGATAAGTCTCTAGCTGAACAATATCCTTCTCTATTTGCTATTGTTTGCCGTAAAAACGTGACGATTGGACAAGTTTTGTCAAATAATCCTCTGAATATTGAGTTTAGGAGGAATCTTTCCGGCAATAGATGGAATAGATGGTTGCATCTGGTTCAGCGTTTGATGAATGTTAACTTATCGGAGAGCACGGACTCTTTTGTTTGGAAGTTAACAACCTCGGGGGAATTCACTGTTAAGTCTATGTACGAAGACCTTCTAGATAATAGCACTAGATTTCCACGCCGTTACCTTTGGAAACTTAAAGTGCCACTTAATTAAGATCTTCATGTGGTTCTTATATCACAAGGTACTTTTAGCGAAAGATAATTTAGCTAAGCGTAAATGGAGTGGTTGTAAGAAATGTTGTTTCTGTGATTCACCGGAATCAATACACCATTTATTTATTGCTTGTCCCTTTACTCGTCTTGTTTGGAGGATTGTAGAGTTCACTTTTAATTTACCATCTCCGGCTAATGTGACAAATATGTTTGGCAATTGGCTAAATAGGGTGGGAAAAGATGATAAAGCTAAAATTCGTGTGGGGGTTTCAGCTTTACTATGGTCTATTTGGAACTCTAGAAATGACTTGGTCTTTAAGTCCAGTACTATTAACTTTTTGCAGGTTATCCGTAGAGCTATCCACTGGATCCAAACGTGGTCCTATCTCCTTCCAGAGGACCAGCGGGGGGCTATGGATGCCGGGTGTACCCGATTGGAAACAGTCGCGTATGCTTTCTACAGCCAGGCTGGGTGGCGACACACTAGAAGGCTAGATGTTGCTTAAGCAAACTTTGTTTTTTGTGTTTTGATGGCTAATCTTTGTAGCCATTTTGGATGATCCATGATTATAATATTCTTATACTATTATACTTTGTTTGAAGACTTTGAAATTATGCAATAAATCAGGCTGTGTACATCATTTGATGCAGAGACCGGGACTATTTCCTATTTCGAAAAAAAAAAGGTGAAGGATAGCGAAGAGGAAAGAGAAGAGGCGGCGCTGGGAAGCTGGGCTCGCTTAGGCTGGATCAGTGCGAAATTTGATGGTCCTGTCCCAGGCTTGTAATGCATGGCCGGCAAGAAAGAAACTCAAGTTTGAGTTTGACCAAGGGTAGTGTGTTTCTTCGTAAGATCTGTATTATTATGCTACTACAAAATATAAAAATATATGTAATATAGGCTACTCTAGTAACATGTGACACCAGTTTCTTCATTAGTTTTCCTAGGGTTAAAATCTGTCTCCGCAAAGGTAACACATCCTATGAGACTTCATATGTAGCTCTACCAAAGAGCATCCCCACTCGTTGAGCGTTTCTAGGCCGAAATCCGGACCAAAATACGGTCGGACGAAGCTCGTTTTCAGTCTGGAAACGTCGAGTTTCTCACTCGCCTTGCCGGATTGAGTTCCCGGACGCCCTTTTACACCCAAATTCGGCTTAAATTCGTCCAGAATTCGGTATAATTCAGCATAATATGAATACAGAACATTGTTCGGCCTAATCCGGCATACGATCGACCAAAGTTCGGCATAAATTTAAACATAATTCCGCGTAAATTTAAACATAGTTTGGCCTATAGTGAAAATACAATATATTTCGGCCTAGTTCGGCCATGCTCGGCATCTACGTGTTGCCCCTGCGTATCCATAGGTGCTCAACCAGATCATCTTGAGAAAGAGCTTCCAGCTCATTCTGAAACGGCGCCGAAACACGGCCTCTTCGTTGAGCGGCTCGTCGGCGAAGTATTCGGCGTACAACAAGCAGTAGCCCTCTATCATTTGCCTCGCCTTGCACTTCCGGCGACCCTTCGCCGAACCTCCGCGCTTTAGCTTCGCCGTCTGCACTTCCGGCGACCCTTCGCCGAACCTCCTCCTCTAGCAACACGGCGAGCATCTCCTCATCATCGGAGTTCATGGCCGAACCGGCAAAACGCCGAACACTTGGCGGACGAGGTGGTGGGAGCTCGCAGCGAAGCTGAGCTACGGCGAAGATTGGGCGGCGAAAGTGGTGGCGACTACGGCGAGCCTATCTAGAGGCGTGGGATGTCTCGGCGTGGAGGAGCTCCGCTGGTGAAGCCATGGGGGCCGAGGAAGCTGGGGAGCTCTTCGCCACAGACTGGGCGAGTGGGTGTGGGGAAATAGGGCTGTGTCGCCGACAGAGCTGGTCCACCCCCGTTTTCGCTTCGTCCGGCGTTCCTAGGACGTTTCCGGAATGCTGGAAATGGCCCGAGAAGTTCGGACCAAAGTTCGTCCAAATCCGAACGAAATCTGGTTCCAGGAAACGCGACTGGCCAAATTTCAGCGTCCGGACCTAATTTTGAGTGGAAATGCTCTAAGGACAATTACCACTGAATAAAATAAATTCTCAACCAACCTTTATTCGAGTGATACGTTTCTTGGACTACATATAGCACTTCATTTTCGTTGCAGCAGAGAGAGACGAATTCTTATTATTTCTCATTACCACCAATCTTATACTTTACATGCTAGACTAGAAGAACCTGGCGCACTTTGCCGCGCCCGAGAGATCACTGTAATAATCTTTTTACCGTATCTTCCACCACACCGGTGAAAGCCAGCCATTGAATTTGTAGTTTAAAACAAACAGATTTTTTGTTAATATTTTAATTTACTTGCAGCATGTACAATTCGTCTCGTGCATAAACTACCTGCACTTTCAGCAAAAGAAGAAATAGAATTGCATAGGGGCGGACAGAATTCTCTATTTGATTATCTGCTTTCTACAAATCTATCCAGTTCCAATCAATATAAGAACAATTGTACCGTGCACCAAGATAGGTAACATGAGAAAAGATCCATTTTCCTCTGACCTGAATTGATGGCAAGAATCACTGTCTTCAGAAGTATCATCAAATTGATCATCAGGTTGTTCATCCAGCTGAACGGATACAATTTTATAACAGCTAAAATAATTGTTGTTATTGGATGTTTCCTATGAACTGGGTATATATTTTTTTGAAATGGGGATTGTCCCGGCCTCTGCATGCATCAGTCGATGCACACAGCTCTTTATTACTCATTTCAAAATATAATCATGAAGTGGGTGTACATGCCTATGTGAATGTCATGTAATTTGGGTAGGTGCTAAAACTAATTTCGATCTTCGTTCTTTTTGTTCATATATTGTACCCTTCATCATATATTTAGATGGACACTGTTAATTCCTAGCAAAACTCTAGAGAGCATACTATTTGAAATAACCCATATGTGTTTAGTTGTACAATACTGTCAGCTGTCAGTTAATTCGTAGCAAAATAAGTTCTTCCGAAGAACACACACGAAATACACTAAGACCTGATACAGTACACTGATCTGACATTATAACAAATGAAGGGACATTAGCATTTCAATGGCATAAACACCATACATAGTAAGTCTTATAATAGAACGTACATATGACCAACACAGGAGGAGTAGTTCTGCTGCACTATATGTTGTTGAACAAATTCCAAAAATCCTTCGAAATAAGCTTGATTTGCATAGGATTTTACTCTTCTGCATCAAATCAGGGGCGGATAAGTGGCACCAGTAGCTGAATCAGTAGGAGACAGTGTTTCATACATGGAGAGCCATTCATCTTCTGATAATAGATCAATTCAAGTGAACATGATTCCGCCTTGCTCTTTCTCAATTAGAGTGAACCATGGCCAAAGTTGTGGAAGCATTGGTATCTTGAATTAAAACGGTAGAGATGATGCAAAGAAGTTCAATAATGACATATAGTGCAGCACAACGTGCACAAAATTACCTGAGAAGGCAGATGGATGCAGTGTCGCCTAATATATCTTTTGCCAGAGCATATCACAAGGAAGGCTGCGAATTTAAAGCAAAAAAAGCAAGAAAAGTTCAGATGTTTTATCTATTTATTGGTAGAACCTTGTCCATTGCCTTTGACAATCTAATGCAAAGTAGCATAGAACGTTTAAATAATTACCTTAAGAAGTATGGCCGAGAGGAAAGGAAAAATGTGAGGTATAGTTGCAAGTGTCAGTATATTTAAAATGGAAATACCACCATCCTCGCCGCGAAAGGCGGTGGGGGCGTGTGCGCACCCCTGGAGGACCTCCTTCGTGTGGAGTAGCGTCGTCATGTGGGTCGCGGGTGGCCGACCTCGGCGAGGCGGTGTGGCTTGCGGAAATCAGAGCGGTGGATGGCGGCGTGGCTACGCGGTGCCAAGGTCACACGAGATGCAGTAGCGGTGCCGACAGCGCTCGGGCCCGATCTAGGCTCAATCTGGGCCTAGCGGGCTGTGACCGTGTCACATCGGACGACGCTGGCGATAGAATCCCCTTCACCCCATTCCCCCTCCCATCCCTCCCGACCCCTGCTGGTTGAGGACGCCAGGCGAGCGAGCTTGCGAGCAGCGGCCCTTTGGGTTGGCCGCTCTGCTCTGCCCCGACGGATCCTGGCAGTGGCAATTGTTGGCCGACGCAGGTGGCTGCGTCTCCTGCTCGTTGCGCTCCCGGTAGTGGCCGGCCTGCTGGCGCTGCGTTGACCGGTGCCCCTTCCTGTGACATTTCTGGGCACCCCCTTGCGTGATGTTTACTCAAACGACCAACTTCATCATCTCTGGTCTGCCCCTGCATCAACGACGGTCTTCAGAGGTCTTGTTCATGAGTCGGGGTGAAATCCCCGTGCGGCGATGGCTTGCGTTGTCATCGGCGACGCCTGATGGTGCTGTTACCTCCTTGGAGGCGTTGACATGACCCTGATTGGACCTCCTCCTCCAGCACCGGGGGAAACCCCAGGTCCGGCCTGCCAGACCGGGCAGCGGCGGCGTTTCAATGTTGTTTCCTTCCTGAAGGTGCCGCTTTGGCTGCAAGTGGAGTACCTAATGCGGCAGCAGGAGGTTGGTGATGCGCCGCTCTAGCGTATATAGTTAGACAGGGCGCGAACATCCGAGGCGCAACGTTTACAGCACCGGCATTTCCCGGCGAATGTTGTACCCTTGTTGTCCACCTTTTCAATGAAATGAAACGGAAATCCTCTTGCGTTTTCTCGAAAAAAGAATATAGAATATTAACTGGAAGCATATCAACGATAACATCAATTTACCAGACTTACATATCCCGTCGACCCTTAGAAGTCCAATTCAATAATTAGTGGGACATTTCAGGATTTTCATTGTTCTAAATATCAGAAAATATCCCCGGAATTCCAATCCATTATATTTGCACTAATCATCTTCCATTGCCTACAAACAAATAAATAGCTTTTGCATAGATCATATCTTCTAAACTCTGAACCTACATAAGTCAGAATATGTTACTGAAGGCATACAAGTAAAAGAGAACTTATTCTCACATTGTGCCACCGCAAAGATAGTTGTAACTAATTACCATCCTGACTTTCATATACTACTTTTTAATAATGGAGAACGTTTTTCACTACAGAAAAAAAAGGTATAATGTAAAGAGATCCCCAATGTAAAATATATTAACAACAGAGGCAAATGAATTGTGGATGGGATAAAGAAAAATTGTGCATAGTATCAAAAGTTCAAAACTCAAAATCTTATGTATCTATAGTTTCTGCTAGATTTTTCGCAAGTGAGCTCCAGAATTTGTAAAAGATCTCAATACAAAGATTTTGGTGAATACATCAAAATGAACAAAAGAACAATGCCACCCCAGAAGATCTTCATAGAAATTTTGGTGGCCCTTCAGCTCTGCCACTTAAACATACTCATACTTTGAACCCAGCTTGTTGGAAATATAATTTGGCTCTATGTATGTAGAGAGAGGAAAATACAACAGCAATAACCTAAAGGAATATTCTTCGGTACCAAATCTTTTATCACTTGAAGATATAGTTTACTCAAATAAGTTGAAGGCACATAGATTAGGATTTTTACCCTCATTTTATGCATAATCGAAAGGTAGAGATGCAGAATGCTGACCTTCATAATCTGCATGCTTCACAAAACCATCATAAATTACACAGTAATCTTCGTATCAAAAGAAAAACTATGACGTGCATTACATCAAACATTGTAAAAGAAAGCTAGAGCTTGTTCGCTAAGCCTATCTGAGTTAGTATTGATTGCGTTGTAGTAATCACCGGTCACAACAAAAATCAGAGATCGTTTGAAGGCGGAAAAAACCAACCAAGGATTGAGCTTAAGATCAATAAGGTAAGAGGAATCGATCTAAATAAAAAAACAGGAAAGGAAGGGGGAGGAGACGGCCTTACACCTTGCTTTTGGGGGAACAGATCGGAGTCGCGGGAACTTCATACCATCACCGGAGGATTTGCGCAGCTCATCCCTACAAGTAGGTGGAGCCGGCCGGCTCGTTAGGAAATTGGGGATGGACGAAGAGTCCAGGGTCGTGGGTGGAGTTCATTCTCGTCGTATGAGAAGATGCAGAGGCCAGCACGCGGCGCAAACACCGGAGGAGTCGAAGGTGCCACCGCCACCAGAGGAGCCGAAGGTGCCACCGCCACCGAAGAGGCCGCGGCAACGGCGGCGGACAGCAAGAAGACGGCACAGCACAGGACGCGAAAGAACAACCGCCAAGATCCCATATAGCGCACGCGCAAGACTGAGCTAACTGAGTCAAAAGCTATCCATGTATCCACGACTGGACAGATGCACCCATCCAACGCGAGACAGTAAACGTGCACGCCCAGGCAGCGCGAGACGTCCCCGAATGGTCAGAGGCTCCTGATTCTTCCAGCAATTAACAGTCAATAATCAACACCAAGACGGTAACTCACCTATCGATCAACCACAGAGCCTCAAATCTAGGGAGTTTAGATCTCTTGAAAGATAGCACACCGGATAACAAGCAATCTCGAATGTAATAGAAACACGAAGGGAGAGAAGCAATCGTTGTTAGGTAGATCCAGCAACCTGCGGTGTAGTCTCCATCTCTACATAATGCTCGAGACATGATACATATAGTAATGAACAAGCATTGTGGCAGGTGACTCTTTTCAAGGCGATATGGACGGTCTTAAACCTCACCAAAATGATCAGTTACATTGTGAGGGGGCACACCGATATCAAAGAATGTCTTGAGTTACTCTGTGCTTCCAGATTCAGTCCATGAGCGCTTCTAGGCCTGTGCAAATCCGGTTTTTGTGGTTTGACCGGTTTAGGCTAATTTAAAATTTTATACTAGTTCTAAAGTTTTGATTTTATTTATGAAGGAAAATGAACTAAGATGTAAGTAGCCGCTTTGGCTGGGTCGATCGGTTTCAGATTTTTCACACCCTTAAGCGCTTCATTGTTGGTGTCGTAACACTACATGTCTTGAAGTGTCGTCGTTCAGATCTTGAGCTGTTGGAGGAGAGATGGAGACAACAGGCCAAAAAGGGTCGTGAAAGGCTTTAAATGACACTGAGCAGGGAGATATAGTGTAGAGAAGGAAAGTCGTACTGTTTTACTAACTAAGCTCCAAGTTGTTTGAGACTATGATGAGTACTCATGAACACCGAACACACACAGGAAAAATTAAGCTGGCCAACTCATACCATACTACTATCTCTATACCGGTTTATTAGGCTAAAAGAGAGTTTAACAAAAAAGTTTAAACAAAAAATTAATCAATAAAACATTAACTATAATTCATAAAAATTATACCATTGGACTCATATTTGAAAAACCTATCCAATGATATAGTTTTTATAACTTATGTTTTATATTTTGTTAATCAAATTTTTAGTGAAATATTTTTCTTAAACTTAGTGTTAGCTTAATAAACCGGTATAGAGAGAGTAGTTTACACCTAAATAAAGCTGAATCAACATAAAACGCGGGAGTTATCTAGTTTCAATAGACAACTTATTACTGCTAGCAACTTGGTCCAACCACCAGACCCGACATCACGTGTGTAAAATGGACATACCAACGTGGTGAACCAAACTCGACGCAGAGCCACAAAAGTACGCCTTCAAAGCCGTGCACATTTTTTTTCAGATCGGACACGTGGGAACAATATGAAGCTTGTTACCTCCTAATTAACTTGGCCAAATAAGCCGAGGGCACCATCAATCAGATTCTTGCCTTGGCACTGGTAGAAAACAAGCCTCTAGTTCTGATTTGGAACGGCATCTAGTTCTGGTTGTGCAACCGGAACTGCCATATCGGGACTAGAGGTCCTACCTTTAGTTCCGATTCTGGTACGAACCGGGACAAAAAGGTCGTTCATGTGGCTGCATGTAGTGCGCTTGGCTGGAGGACCTTTAGTCCCGGTTGGTGATACAAACCAGAACTAAAGGTCTTCTGTCACGGCAGTGTTTTGAGGCAATCGGCTGTCGCGGCACGAAAGAGGTTTTAGGGGTTTTGTATTTTCTTGTTGTGTAGTTGTAGTAGGATGAACCAATGTTTCTCTATGTTGTAGTTGTTGTAGTAGATAGTTAGGATGAACTCATGTATCTCTGTGCTTCTATGAATCAAATGAATTTCGAGACTATGTACCAAAACAAGATATAGATAGAATCCACATATTGAAAATGATATTTAGCTTGGAGTTCATTACAATAATACAAGATAGATAGAATCCAAATTAATATAAGTTCACATCTCATGTTATTATTGTAAAAATTACTTCCAAACTAAATCCACAAATCCCTCTATTTCTATAGCACTAAATGAGCTAAACTAGCAATGAAAGATGAAAGAATGAAGCTGCTAACCTTTTAGAACCCTTGGATAGATGTGGCGCCGCAAAATCTTGAAAAATCTTGAGAAAAAATGAGCATGAACTCGAACTTGAAGAAAGGAGAGAGGAGAAGCCAGCTTGAAATAGAGTATGTCTCGGGCAGGAAGAAAGATGATATAGGAGGGACATTAGTCCCGATTTGTTCCTAGAACCAGAGCTAAAGGTCCATCTTTAGGACTAAAGAGTCTGACGTTGGTTCCAGCCTGCCTAAAACCCTTTAGTCCCGGTTCATGTAACAAATCGGGACTAAAGAACCCGTTTGAACTGGGATTAGTGGATGTCGTGCCTAGTGGCCAGTTCTAGCCTTTGAAACCGGGGCATTAGTCCCGGTTCATAGAAAAACCGGGACTATAGTGTAGCTTCTTAATTATTATACTAACTGGTGCGCGTGTAAGGGGTTCTCGTTTGATGGATGCTGCAACCAACAACGGTTGTAGTGTTAGCTCACATCACACACTTGCAGGAAACAGAAACGAGAGCGAATTAGAGGTACAGAGAGAAAATCAAGTGTTAGAGTACGCCAAGGTTAGGTATTAGATTTTTAGGATTCTATCTTTACTAGGATTCTTAGTCTTCAAGTTTTCTAATACTATATAAACAGACCAAGGCTCTATAATGTAATCACGCAATACACAATGTCAATCCATCAATTATTATTTCCTGCAACAAGCATCGCTAGGTAGATTCAAGAACCAACAACCACTACAGGAATGGAAAGCTACGCCGACGGCCAAACGTCAGGGCCGTCGGCGTAGACATCGTCCAGGCCAGCTCCGCCAAGCAGCCGTCGGCGTAGAATTGCCCTCGGCATATCCTATGCTACGCCGACGGCTGCCCTCGGCGTAGCTATTTTTTATTTTATCTCATTAAACTTTGAAAAATCATAACTAAATCATTCTAATTCGGAAAAATACAAATAATATATCAAAATTTGCAGAAAAATAAGACCTATCTATCTACACTCAAATATTACACATTTGTAAATAAAAATTAAGTAAAACATAAAACATTATATATAGTTTAAAATGGGCATAAAAAATTCAAAAATGATCGAAACAATGCGAAACCTTCGCGTGGTGTTATATTATGTGACATAGTTAGAATGAAAAATATCAAACTTGATATATTGATTATGTCTTAAAGAAACCTTCACAAAATGACCTATCTCATTCGAGGTTTCTTGGCTTTCGGGTCAAATGACCAATGTTATGGCTAGAATCAAGACATAGTTTGTGATAATGTGCTCATATTGTGCATACATATGCATCATAGGATGGCGAACAATGTTGCAGGAGGAAGCTTTCCTTTTTGTCGCACCAAAAAGGCATTTTTCCATTTTCCGAGCATAAAAAACGAACGGTTTTATAAAGCAACCACCAAATGGCTAATTCAAAATACTACCACCATATTTTACAAAATTAATAGAGCACCTTATATAGACAATGTCCCAACAGGGGGATCCGAAACCTTTCCGTCCACCTTTGGTGAAAAAGACAAATTCCTGGCGAATCGGTAGGAAGTGGGTCAGATATGAACTACAGGTACATGATCCGATGCTCATGTTGCTTTACAAAAATTATTTTTAGGTTCACAATATGCTATTTTATCAAAGATCCAATGCAAGTTTAGCGAGGCTCGGCCCCGAGCTAAGAATCTTCATGCCCGCCGTTCGACAAAGTTTGACGATAGTTTAAAACGGGAATAAAAATTCAAAAACGATCGAAAAAATGCGAAACCTTCGCATGGTGTCATATTATGTGACATAGTTATAAGTAAAAATATTAAACTTGATATATTGATTATGTTTCAAAAAAACCTTCACAAAATGACCTATCTCATTCGAGGTTTCTTGGCTTTCGGGTCAAATGACCAATGTTATGGCTAGAATCAAGACATAGTTTGTGATAATATGCCCATATTGTGCACACACATGCATCATGGGATGGAGAACAATGTTGCAGGACGAAGGTTTCCTTTTCGTCGCACCAAAAAGCTATTTCTCATTTTCCGAGCATAAAAAAACGGACGGTTTTGTGAAGCAACCACCAAATGGCTAATTCAAAATGCTACCACCACATTTTACAAAAATATTATACCACCTTATATGGACAATGTCCAAACAGGGGGATCCGAAACCTTTCCGTCCACCTTTGGTGAAAAAGACAAATTCCTGCAGAATCGGTAGGAAGTGGGTCAGAAATGAACTACAGGTACATGATCCGATGCTCATGTTTTTTTACAAAAATCATTTTTAGGTTCACAATATGCTATTTTATCAAAGATCCAATGCAAGTTTAGAGAGGCTCGGCTTCGAGCTAAGAATCTTCATGCTCGTCGTTCGACAAAGTTTGACGTTAGTTTAAAATGGGCATAAAAAATTCAAAAACGATCGAAACAATGCGAAACCTTCGCGTGGTATCATATTATGTGACATAGTTATAAGTAAAAATATCAAACTTGATATATTGATTATGTCTCAAAAAACCTTCACAAAATGACCTATCTCATTCGAGGTTTTTTGGCTTTCGGGTCAAATGACCAATGTTATGGTTAGAATCAAGACAAAGTTTGTGATAATGTGCCCATATTGTGCATACACATGCATCATGGGATGGCGAACAATGTTGCAGGAGGAAGTTTTCCTTTTCGTCGCACCAAAAAGCCATTTCCCATTTTCTGAGCACAAAAAACGGACGGTTTTGTGAAGCAACCACCAAATGGCTAATTCAAAATGCTACCACCACATTTTACAAAAATACTATACCACCTTATATGGAAAATGTCCAAACAGGGGGATCCAAAACCTTTCCGTCCACCTTTGGTGAAAAAGACAAACTCCTGCAGAATCGGTAGAAAGTGGGTCAGATATGAACTACAGGTACATGATCCGATGCTCATGTTTTTTTACAAAAATCATTTTTAGGTTCACAATATGCTATTTTATAAAAGATCCAATGAAAGTTTAGTGAGGCTCGGCTCCGAGCTAAGAATCTTCATGCTCGCCGTTCGACAAAGTTTGACGTTAGTTTAAAATGGGCATAAAAAATTCAAAAACGATCGAAACAATGCGAAACCTTCGCGTGGTATCATATTATGTGACATACTTATAAGTAAAAATATCAAACTTAATATATTGATTATGTCTCAAAAAACCTTCACAAAATGACCTATCTCATTCGAGGTTTCTTGGCTTTCGGGTCAAATGACCAATGTTATGGCTAGAATCAAGACATAGTTTGTGATAATGTGCCCATATTATGCATACACATGCATCATGGGATGGCGAACAATGTTGCAGGAGGAAGTTTTCCTTTTCATCGCACCAAAAAGCCATTTCCCATTTTCCGAGCACAAAAAACGGACGGTTTTGTGAAGCAACCACCAAATGGCTAATTCAAAATGCTACCACCACATTTTACAAAAATACTATACCACCTTATGTGGAAAATTTCCAAACAGGGGATCCGAAACCTTTCCGTCCACCTTTGGTGAAAAAGACAAATTCCTGCCGAATCGGTAAGAAGTGGGTCAGATATGAACTACAGGTACATGATCCGATGCTCATGTTTTTTTACAAAAATCATTTTTAGGTGCACAATATGCTATTTTATAAAAGATCCAATGCAAGTTTAGCGAGGCTCGGCCCCGAGCTAAGAATCTTCATGCCTGCCGTTTGACAAAGTTTGACGATAGTTTAAAACGGGCATAAAAAATTCAAAAACGATCGAAACAATGCGGAACCTTCGCGTGGTGTCATATTATGTGACATAGTTATAAGTAAAAATATCAAACTTGATATATTGATTATGTTTCAAAAAATACTTCACAAAATGACCTATCTCATTCGAGGTTTCTTGGTTTTCGGGTCAAATGACCAATGTTATGGCTAGAATCAAGGCATAGTTTGTGATAATGTGCCCATATTGTGCATACACATGCATCATGGGATGTCGAACAATGTTGCAGGAGGAAGTTTTCCTTTTCGTCGCACCAAAAAGCCATTTCCCATTTTCTGAGCACAAAAAATGGACGGTTTTGTGAAGCAACCACCAAATGGCTAATTCAAAATGCTACCACCACATTTTACAAAAATACTATACCACCTTATATAGACAATGTCCCAACAGGGGGATCCGAAACCTTTCCGTCCACCTCTGCTGAAAAAGACAAATTCCTGCCGAATCGGTAGGAAGTGGGTCAGATATGAACTACAGGTACATGATACGATGCTCATGTTTTTTTACAAAAATCATTTTTAGGTTCACAATATTCTATTTTATTAAAGATTCAATGCAAGTTTTCCTTTTCATCGCACCAAAATGCCATTTTTCATTATCCGGGCGCAAAAAGGAAATTTTTCTAAAGCAACCACCAAATATAATTCAAAAACTGAGGGTTTGTGATTAGTTGATATGGATATCATATTTGGATTCCTCTCATTTTTCTGATCAATTTAGACATATTATTTGTTAAATTCCGATTTACAGATTTAAAGATATTAATTATTCCATATTAAATAGAAAAATACAAAAAGTAAAATTATTATATTTTTATTTGAATTCAATAAAAATTTTACTTATTCATTAATGTTTACTTAAATAATTGTTTGTAATTTCAAAAAATACAAACATGTGACATGTTGATATAAGGGTTAATAGGATTGATATCATAGTATTGACAATAATGTATGAATTACTTTGCGGAAACAGATTCTAAAGGAACGAGGAAGTTAAACGTGCTGGAATTGAAGTAGTATTAGGATGGGTGACCGGCCGGGAAGTTTGACCAAGACTGCAATTTAATTAAATATTAAGTGTAATTAGTATTAAAAATGTTCAAAGTGAGAGATTAATGAGTCAAACAATTCAAAGATTCAAAAATTAAGAAAAAAAATATTTTAAAAATAATGTTTTTTCAACCTGTCGACAAGCTATGCCGACTCGGCGTAGCAGCATTTTAGCCTACGCCGACGACTTTTTGCCCTTGGCGTAGCGCGCGCGTCCTGTAGTGAATGCAATATATGTTTATATATAATTCACGAGAAATGATCGTAGTAGCAATGAACTAGCATTTCTTCCATGTGCTTGTTTTCCAGACGACGACATGGCCTTGAACCTCGTCGAAATGGCCAACTACGTCGTGATGGAGCGCACCAATCTTGAGTGCATATAGACGTATGTTGAGTTACTATGTGCTTCCATGTTCAGCCCATGGGCGCTTCATGGTTAATGCCGTAACACAGCATCTGTTCAATTGTCCTTGTTCAGATCTTTAACCGGCGGCCGGAAGTGGGAGTGAGAGGACGCAACGAGGAGGAGCGAAAGGAGCTCTCACGAACACGAAGAGGAGAGATGCGGTGGAAAAAAAGGAAAGTATGACTATTTTACTGACTAACTCCATGCATGCTGTTAGGATGACATGATCATCTCGATGAATGCTCTGTACTTATCCCTCCATTTCAAAATATAAGATGTTTTAGCTTTGTGAAACAAATATATCTATACTTCAAAAAGCGTCTAGATACATTCGCTTCACAAAAGCTAAAACATCCTATATTTCGTAACGAAGAGAGTAGTATGTAAATATAATCCAGGAGCATCGTGAGAAATTAAGCTGGCCAACTCACACCCACCTGTCTCCTTACTCAGCTTAAAATGGTTTTAGTACACAGCTGCAATAGAAACAGGGGACAGTACTACTGCTAGAAGCTTTGCCCAACCACCAAACCTGACATCGGTTATCGGCACACAGTCTCCCTGTAGATCAACATGTGGAAACAACGCGAGGCTCGTCAGCTCCTAAATTAACTTGGCCAAGTAAGCCAAAAGCAACATTCGATCACAGCCATGTCGTCCTGATTATTTTTTATACTAACTGGTGCATTACGTGAGTGCTAGTTACGTCCATCCATCCATCTAGAGCGTTGTTTGTCGGATCCTGCTCCAAAAAAAATTTGGTCACCACACAATACTATAGTTGCATAGTATCATCTAGTAGTATCATACTAATGTCTTTCATATTTAAAGTTTATCTTGATGCATTTTTTTCGTACAAAATGTATTTGTCACTAGATTATCTAGTTTCATGTGCTATGATACTATATGAAATTATGACAGCACTAGCACCTCTATCTTCAACAATTATAGTGCCACATTAGATTTTACCAAGTTGGCTTCATGATACTTCTTACGATTTTCCTTCCTTCTCAAAATAGGATGCATATAGTTTTTTGTTAAAGTCCAACTTTCTAAACTTTGACCAACTACATCAAAAAATTGTGACCATTTATAATCTTAAGTCGGTATTGTAAGGACCATCATGAAATGTATTTTCATTTTGTGTATGTTTGGTATTATAAATATTTATATTATTTTTAATAAATCGGTCAAATTTTAAAATTTTAACTGTGACCGAAAACTATATGCATCCTATTTTAGGAAAGAGGGGGGTACTTACACTATGGCTACCTTAATATAGGATATAGGATAATAGGATAATAGGATGAGTGAAGCAATAGTCTCTTAATAAAAGGACTCAAAGTGTACCTAGCACACTCTTCCCTTAACTTGGTCACTCACATTCACCGTGCTACTACCCAGACTACTTTAAAGATGGAAGTCAGAAATTCTCTTGATAGAACACTATGTTCCCTGATTAATACAGAATACCTTTTAAAATAAATACACTTGGGTATGCAGTATCGTATCATGTAAGGCACCATATAGCTCCACGAAGTGACAATCACTGCCGAATAAAGTAAATTCTCCACCTACCTTTATTTCGAGTTACTAATGTCCTTTGGTTATATATAGCAGTCCATTTTCATTGCAATACTAGAATAGATAGTCAATTATATTCATCGGATTTATCGCTGCTCGTTATCACCCACACATTATATGTTACATGCTAGCACATCAGATAGGTAGCGGTACCGGATGTAAACAGAAACAAGAGGGAATTGGAGGCACCGGGAGAGAGACGAGCATCGCTATGTAGAAACGATACTAAATAGCAATGGACTAGCATATATCCCTTGTGTTTATTTTGGAGGCAACATGTCCTCAAACCCCATCAAAATGTTGAGGGAGCACAAACATGTCCAGCGCTGCATGGTTGATGTCGCAACAGAGTGCCCCTTAAATCTTTAACCGGCAGAGGAGAGAGGTAGCGGAAGGAGCGCGCAAGAGGGCCAAGGAAAGTGCTCTGTATAGTTTGTAAGTGTAATGCGGCAGAAATTAAGCTAGCCAACCCACAGCCACCCTGTGTTCTAATGTACACATTCTTCTCCTCGTGGACACATTCTTCTCCTCCTCTATGTTGACATGATCATCACCGGCGATGACTCTGATTATATTGCCTTTGTTAAGGCCCGTCTCCATGAGCATTTTCTTATGACTGATCTTGGTCCTCTTCGCTACTTTCTTGGGATTGAGGTTTCCTCCACTTCTAATGAATTTTATATCTCCCAGGAAAAGTATATGCAGGATCTTCTTGCTCGTGCTGCTCTTGGGGATGAGCGCACAGTTGAGACTCCTATGGAGCTTAATGTCTAGCTTCACGCTTATGATGGCGATCCTCTCCCTGATCCGACACGCTATCGTCATCTTGTTGGGAGCATTGTCTATCTTACTGTCACTCGCCCCGATATATCCTATCCTGTCCATATTCTGAGTCAGTTTGTCTCTGCTCCCACCTTGGCACACTATAGCCATCTCCTTCGTGTTCTTCACTATCTTCGTGGCACGATCACTCGCCGTCTATTTTTCCCTCGTTCCAGCTCCTTTCAGCTCCAGGCCTACTCTGATGCTACGTGGCCCAGTGATCCTTCAGACCGCCGCTCACTTTTTGCCTACTGTGTGTTTCTTGGTGGTTCTCCCATTGCATGGAAGACGAAGAAACAGACCGCAGTTTCCCGTTTGAGTGCTGAGGCTGAGTTGCGAGCTATGGCTCTTTTGACTGCTGAGGTGACTTGGTTGCGGTGGTTACTTGCCGATTTTGGTGTCTCCGTTTCGACATCCACTACTCTTTTGTCTGATAGTACAGGTGCTATCAGTATTGCACGTGACCCGTTAAGGCATGAGCTTACCAAGCATATCGGTGTTGATGCTTCTTGTGTCCGTGCTAGTATGCAGGATCAGGTTATTGCACTCCAGTATGTGCCTTCAGAGTCATAGTTGGCAGATTTTTTTACGAAGGCTCAGACTAGAGCATACCATAGTTTCTTTCTCTCCACACTCAGTGTTGTGGATCCATCATGAGTTTGAGGGGGGGGGGGTGTTAGAGAGATATTTGTATACTTTAGTTTGCCTACTAGTTAGGGTGTTTCCTGCATATTTCACACCTGTACATGTACTATATATTATGGCATTTGCCCCCTTGGAATACAAGTTGCTTATTCCTAAAAGCTACATCATGGAGGAGCACACCAATCTTGAGTGCATCAAGATGTATGTTGAGTTATTTTGTGCTTGAACGTTCAGTGCATGGGAGGTTTATGTTGTAACACTAGATCTATTCAAGTGTCCTTGTTCAGATACTTAACCGGCGGCCGGAGGAGAGAGAGAGAGATGACGCATCGAGAAGGGGCGCAAGAGCCCTCGGGAACAAGAAGGGAGAGATATGGTGGAAAAGGGAAAGTAGGATTATTTTACTGACCAACTCCATGCATGTTGTTAGAGATGACCTGATCATCATGATGGAAAATGATGCATTGTACTAGTCTGTAAGTGTAATGTAGGAGCATCAAAAGAAATTAAGCTGGCCAACCCACACCCACATGTCTCCTTAATCTGTAATAGAAAGAGAGACAGTACTATGCTAGAAGCTTGGCCCAACCACCAAACCTGACATCGGTTAGCATAGTCTCCCTGTAGATCAACATGTGGAAACAACGCGAGGCTCGTCAACTCC
This sequence comes from Avena longiglumis, assembly GCA_030063025.1. Taxonomy (NCBI): domain Eukaryota; kingdom Viridiplantae; phylum Streptophyta; class Magnoliopsida; order Poales; family Poaceae; genus Avena; species Avena longiglumis. Next base: position 516,575,214 of record CP125974.1, on the reverse strand, counting down.
TAAATTAACTTGTCCAAGTAGTCCAAGAGGAGCATTCGATCATAGTCATGCCGTCTTGATTATTTTTATACTAACTGGTGCATTATGTAATTGCTAGTTAACGTCCATCTGTCCATCTAGAGCCTTGTTTGCCGGATCCTGCTCCAAAGGAAATTTGCTCACCACACAATTAATACTAAAGTTGCATAGTATCATCCAGTAGTATCATGTCATTATATTTAAATTTTATAGAATCTCAATGCAATTTTTTTTGTATAGAATGTATTCGTCATTGAATTATCTAGTTCCATGTGCTATGATACTGTATGAAATTATAATACCACTAACACCTCTATCTTCAACAATTATAGTGCCACATTAGATTTTCCCAAGTTGGCATTCATGATACTTCTTATGATTCTCCTTCCTTTTCAAAATAGGATGCATATAGCTTTTGGTTAAAGTCCAACTTTCTGAACTTTGACCAACTACATCAAAAAAATGTGACTATTTATAATATTAAATCGGTATTGTTAGGACCATCATGAAATATATTTTCATTTTGTGTATGTTTGGTGTTATAAATATTTATATTATTTTTAATAATCGGTCAAATTTTAAAATTTTAACTGTGATCGAAAACTATATGCATCCTATTTTAGGAAGGAGGGGGTACTAACACTATGGCTAGCCTAATATAGGATATAGGATAATAGGATGAGTGAAGCAATAATCTCTTAATAAAAGGACTCAGAGTGTACCTAGCACACTCTTCCCTTAACTTGGTCACTCACATTCACCGTGCTACTACCCAGACTACTTTAAAGATGGAAGTCAGAAATTCTCTTGATAGAAGACTATGTTCCCTGATTAATACACACCACCTTTTTCAAATAAATACACTTGGGGTATGCAGTATCATATCAAGTAAGGCACCATATAGCTCCACGAAGTGACAATCACTGGCGAACAAAGTAAATTCTCCACCTACCTTTATTTCGAGTTACTAATGTCCCTTTGGTTATATATAGCTGTGCTTTTTCATTGCAATACTAGAATAGACAACCAATTCTAGTCGTCGAATTTACCGCTGCTCGTAATCACCCATACATCATATTTTACATGCTAGCAATACCGGATGTAAACAGAAACAGGAGGGAATTGGAGGCACCGGGAGAGAGGCGAGCATCGCTATGTAGAAACAATACCAAATAGCAATGGACTAGCATATCTCCCTTGTGTTTATTTTGGAGGTGACATGTCCTCGAACCCCATCAAAATGTTGAGGGAGCACAAAGATGTCCAGTGCTGCACGGTTGATGTCGCAACAGAGCGCCCCTTAATGTTGCAGTGGTCAGACCTTCAACCAGCAGAGTAGAGAGGTAGCGGAAGGAGCGCACAAGAGCGCCAAGGAAAGTGCTCTGTAGTAGTCTGTAAGTGTAATGCAGGAGCAGTGGGAGAAATTACGCTGGCCAACCCATAGCTACCCTTTCTCCAAATGTACGCCCGCATAGAGCTTAATCGGCGCATAACGCAGGGTTTTAACTGGTTTTCAGTATACAGCTGCAATTTAGACAGGGGACAGTAAAGACTAGCAGCTTGGCCCAACCACCAATCCTGACATCATCGGACCTGTAAAATGGACATAACTGTAAGGTGAACCAAAACGCGCGCGACAGAGAACCACAGAAGTCAGGCGCGCGCAGCCTCCTGCAGGTCGAAAACGTAGGAACAGCACGAGCCTCGTCAGCTCCTAAATGAACTTGGCCAGATAAGCCGAGGAGCAACAAGGACGATGTTCTTCGTTAAAAAAAACAAGGACGATGTTCTTTACTTCTTAATTCTCACACTATACGCTAAACGGCGCATGTAAGTGGTAGTTACATCCGGCCATCTAGAACCTTGTTTGCCGGATGCTGCTCCAAAGGAAGATTCGCTCACCACACTACACTGCGCATACACAGTGTAGTAGTATAGGCCGCTGCTCCAAACTTAGTCATGACGGGTTCCTTTCGAAGAAAAAAGGCATGATGGACCAATCTGGTCGTTGGTACAAGGAGCAGTCGCGATACACAAACTAGGCGATCCGTTTAAGTCGCCGGTCTCTTAACTGCCGATCGACATCGATCCCCGCCCCGCGCGGCCGCTCGCTCGATCCGTCGCTTGATCCGATGCTGCTCTGCTAGTTAAGTGGTAGTACTAGGATTGCTTACCAACCAAGAGACCGACGTAAAGCGGACCTGAAAGTCCGGCCGGAAGACTCGACTCAGATGGGAGCATGCAGCTAGCTCTAGCTGCGGCACCACCCTGCTCCTGCTGCTGCTGGTAGGATCGATGGACGCTAGCTGCGTCGCCACGACGTACGGGTCCTGTACGCGGGAGGGACTGGACCATGCAGATCGTCGTAGTGTCGTCGGGACACTGGACCATGTAGCTCGTCGTAATGTCGTTTGTGTTGGTGTACCGCGTAATTATAATGGCCGCCGTACGTGCGTGCAGGTGCATTGCCTGGCCGCATGCGGCTGCGCCAGTGCGCGGTGGTTGCCGCCGGAGAAATATTGCGATCCGGCGGGTGCGGCCGATGGGCACGTCGGATCTGCCGGCGGCCGGTGAGCGGGCTTTGCCTGCTGGCCTGGCTGATCATGCGCGGGGGGCAGTACATACCGTATGCCATATGCGACGTACTCCGTACTACTGTAGATCGATACGCATGTACTCCGGTTGTTCACTGTTCACCAAGATCGAACGGGATCGCGGCCGGCCGGGCTATATATATTGATGGGGCTGTGGAAGCGGTACGCGACCGGACGGCCATTCGACGACAGTGCCGTTAATTAACCGCGTGGATCGATCGAGCTAGATTTGGTCCCGGGGGTTTGCACGAAAATTGCCAGACAGACGTAGTATGTCTTTATTTAAGTAAGTACCCGACGCAGGACTAACGCTACGCACCTAGGGGGTATGTACGTTGGATCCCATATATACAGATTTTGAGGTACTCCTACGGTTGATCCGCACTCGGAAGTCACTCGGTCATTATGAACATCAAAGCTGGGGCAAGAGCCAGCTCTCTCACCAACTATTGATCATGTATGTCTATATGTGTGGACGAAATTTCTATATCACGATGAGATAATTTTTATTTGAGATTATTTCACCCATCTATTAATTATCATCAACAACAGTATAAAGAGCCCAAAGGTAATAGAGATAACAAAACATGCAATTGGACCACCTAGTGGCGACTACATATATACACTAGTGCGAGTCGATCGCGTCGTCTCGTTCCTCCATCATCGTTGCCACGCATAGGTTGGCGTAATAGAACTTGTTCTAGTAGATTGATTAGAAGTCGTAGTGCTAAGGCCCCAAAAGATCAGCGTACCAGAGAAGTAACCATCGACAATGATGAGAATAGTAAATTAAAAGAAACTCGCCTGAAACCACACCAACAACATGAAAACCAACTGCATCTCAAGAGAAACGTTAGACACATGCATCCTCCACTAGCGCTAGACACACCACCGGAGCGAGGATATGGCTGAAAGGGTCGTGTATTCTGACTTCAGGATGCAGCAGTCGTATCACCATCCCAAAGAAGACACCGTAAAAAAACTAAACTAGTACGAGAACGCTTCTGCCAGCGAGGAGCCGTGGTCCGCCACCCCTCCAAAACCCCAAGGCCACCAGAGGCAGGGCGGACAGACGACGTGGCCAACGAGGGGGGGGGGGAGGGGGGGGGGGCTAGATGGTTACTTGTCTAAATCTTGATCGAATTTAAAGAAAAGTATGTAACTATCTAAAACATCTAGTATGAAAATATATTGTATAATGAGGTGTTGTAGATGTTGTTGTATTTTTCTATTATAAACTTAGTCAAACTTAAATTAATTTGATTTCGAATAAACGTAAAACTTTAGTTATTTTAGAATGGTGTGAATAATGCTGAAAGTATCTGTGGCGATAAATGTCTTTTTTAAATAAAAAAATGCATTTATCGGACGACAGAGAAGATGGTTGCGCTGCGAATTAGTTACAAGCCTTGGGCCCCTTTTTATGTACACGCGGTGTGGTTCAGATGATTTTCGTACCGCTAGTCCTCGCTTACGCAGATAGGCGGATTATTACTGTTTGCGCGTCTTTGAGCTCGATGATAAATGTGAGTGTGCCCGTCGTGTGTTGCTCTGTTAATTTGGTTACACGTCGTGCGCTGGCTTCTTGATGACAAATTAACGGATCTACGGACATGCGAAAAGTTATTGTGCCCTGCCTGGCCCATTATATGCAGACCACGCAGAAAAATGACACCCTATGAAATCACCAAATCCCTCTCTAATATCTATGTAACCGGTCACTCTCTGAAAGTTACACCGAATTATGATGAGACAGTGATTGTTAGTACTTTTTTTTTCTTCGTGTGTGTCCTCAGCTGTTATCCACACCCAAAACGCCAAGGCAAGTACTCCCTCTGTTCGGGATTATAAGTCCTACACGCATATCTAGATTGTTAATTTGACCAATAAAATATAACTTATATATCACAAAAATTATACCATTAGAAAATAACCCCTGGTATCTGCCAGTATAATTTTACGCTATAATACGATATTTTATCGTTCAAATCGAACCTGCTTATCCGCTACGACTTATAATCCTAAACGGAGGTAGTAGTAGTGTTTGACATGATCTCAAGAGATGAGTGGAATGAATTAAATACAAACACGTGAACCTGTCTGGCCGATCTATAGTCGCCATCGACAATGTGCATCTTTCCATAGTCCACACACACCACACGAGACAAGAGCACCCAGACGTTTTCCAAGGGTAAAACGCCGATATACGCTCGTGTCGTCTTCCCGGCCGGCCGGCAACCACGCCAACGCTAAACAACCAGAACGAACAAACATGCACTGAGTATTGGAGCACTGCACACATTACTATAGGGCACACCGGATCGATCGAACAGCCAGCGAGACGCGGCCACGAGCTGAGCGATCGACCAATCAGCTCGCCATGTGGACTGGAACGGCGTGCGCTAGCTTGACCGGCGCCTAGCCGCCTACTGCCAGCCCGCGGCCTCCCTCTTGACGCCGCCGCCGCCGCCGCAGAACTGCACCATCCACGGGCTCGGCCGGCGGGCGCCTCCGAGGCCGATCATTCCCTTCGTCGCCGGCGCATCGTAGTAGTGGTGGTAGTAGTGCTGCTGGGCGCCGGCTTCCTCCAGGCAGCTGCTCGAGCCGCCGGAGAAGAGCCAGCGGGTGGACGAGGATGACGACTGCACCGACGCCGCGGACGAGGTCTCGGCCGCGGACGACACCCGGGACCTGCCGAGCGCGAGCCGCCGGAACACGGCGGCGATGAAGCCGATCTTGATCCACTTGAGCTTCCTGTACCCCACGCACTTCTTCTCGCCAGCAGCGGCGGCCTTGTCCCTGCGCGCCTTCCTACCATGCGACAACGCGGCCGCGGCACGCAGGTGGTAGGACGGCGGCGGGGTGATGGCCGGGACGGCAGCGGCGGCCGTTGCAGAGCATAGCGTGGTCCTGCGGGAGGCGCAGTCCTTGGGCGTGCCGGGCTGGGACTCCCAGACGAAGGGCACGGCGGCGGGGCCGGCGCCGTAGTAGCGGAAGGAGGGGTTGGCGAGGGAGCTCTCCTTGGTGAGCAGGCGCGCGTAGAACTCGCCGTCGTGCGTGATGCGGAGCGGGCTCTGCGGGTAGTTGGGGGTCTCCGCGCCGCTGCGAGGAACCGGCAGCGGCATCGCCATCTTCAGCAGGCTCTACTTGGCTACTTGCTAGCCAGTGTGGTGGTAGGTGTGGGATTAATTGGTCGCTGCGTGGGAGAATGTGGAGCGGGAACGATCCGAGAACTCGAGTGATCCGATGGCGCGCGTTTTATACTACCGCGGGATCTCCTGCTCGCTGGTCACTTGCGATCCAAACAAGTACCGGCGCCTTTTTCCTGCCCAATCGCGGGGAATGACACGCTGGCACGTGCCGAGTGAGATGGGCACCAACCAGCGAGCGACCGAGCGTGTCTATACACATGCGACATTTGCATATTTATTTGGTATTTATAGTGCAATTGATATTTTTCCTGTGCACTAGTTCTCACAACAAAAAAAAATACTTTTGACAAAATTAAAGTGCATTACATTTTGGAGGAATTATGAACAGTTTTTCAAGTCCAGTGAATCGAGGAAGAGTCATAAACTCCTCCTGTCCTTCGGCAGAGCATATCCAAGTGGATCGAGACAACTGAAAATGCAATACTCCCTTCATTCACAATTACCCCTGCATTCTAGGTTCAGTCAAAGTTTTAAAAAAATAAACATTGACCCTCTATTTTGGAAAAAATATCAACATCAATAATATAAAATATATTGTATTAGAACTGTCTTAAACTATATTTTCATACAATATGCATTGAAAATTATGGTTGATATTTTTACTTATATATTCTTGTTCAAAATTTGCAAAGTTTGACTTTAATTAAACCTAGAACATGAGGTAATAGTGAACGGAGAGAGTAATATGAGAAGCTGATTCCCTCACAATTTTTATTCGAATTTTCTAGCGAGCGAACTTTTAAGATGTAGATCAGTTTAGAATGGTTGCACATGATATGTTGAACTAGTAAAAGGTTTTTGACTGCATAAGGGTGTAATCGATTTTCTATTATCCTAGTTGAGCTTTGTGACTATTCTTTGCATTTTATGAACTTCAAATTATAACTTTGTAATGAATTTGTGCATCAGTCGATGCAAAAGTTGCGGTTACCCCTTCCAAAAAAGCCTTAAGAATAAGAGGGAGGAGAATGAAGGACGAGGACGGGTTGTAGGATCCTAACGGGATGAGATAATGAAATGAAGAAGAAATTATCTCATTGGCAAAGGTGAGGCATGAGGTGGAAAATACATTAAAAAAATAAAGGACAGTGAAGCCAACATTAGAGGTGGGACTATGGTTGAGATAGGGAACCGAGGAAAATGGCGGTCGTGGAGTGGTTCGAAGAAACATGAAGGGCATTAGTCGTTTATAGGAGAGAGATGAAGAGATCATTTGCACCCTAAACTAGTTGCACCACATTCATAATAGTGTATTTCCTATTTATATTTCTAAGATGACTTAGTGAAGGATCAAGGACGGTCGAGTAGCTAAGTTTACGAGGGTGAATAGGCGCATGCAGATTTTATCCTTTTCATTGATTTTAGAGAACAAGCGAAATAAAAAAAGGTTATCTACAATGCAACTAGAGATAAACAAATGAGCAAACTAGATAAAAATCACTAAGCTGAGTAATAAAATTTTACAGTTAACTGAAACTGGACATGGAGACACAAGATTTACCTTGTATTTCAAGTTCCTTGGAGAAACTCTAGTCTTGTTGGAGATGTCACTGTCAAGAACACCACATAATACAACGGATCTAGCATTCTTCTTCCTTGATCAAGCCCAACAAAGTACTTGCCCACTTCAGACTTGAGAAACTTGAGGCGTCGTTTAACATTCACAAACTTTACCGGAGCAAATATGCAACATGGAAGCTTCCAGACGACCCTAGGCGCTTAAGGTTGCACAAAAAACCAAGAGTAACATGCAACATGATGCACTCCAGGGCATTCAAATTTGGCTTCATGGAATTGTAGATCAAGCTCTCTTCTTTCTTTCGATTCAAAGTTTTGCAAGATTAGTCAGAGGAATTGGAAGATCTCGAGCTTTTGGAGGATCAACGGTCTTGGGTCATTTGTAGAGAAGGGGGATTTATATAAGTCCTTCAATTTTTTGCATGTTATCCCTCTTACTTGTCTACTACGACTCACCGCACAAACCATATGGTCGCTTGAACATCTAGTCAAGGATCAAGCATGTTATTAACTTCACGACTTTGTCTTCACCCTCATCCAGATATCTACACCAACGCCCAGGTTAGGTTTGAGAGGAAGTTGTGCATTTTTCTGGATAATGTTTTTTGAGGGTTTTTGAGTTTCATTTCAAGGGAATTTGTGGGTATGTAAATTTAGAAAAAAAGTATACCCACATGATACCCCAAAAAGGTATACCCACATGATACCAAAGCAAAGTATAAGAGTCAAATACATAAACGATTGCATGAATTCTAAGTTGTTTGTTATCCTTCCCCGTTTTCCTATTTAGGGCTAGTTTGAAATCTATCATTTCATTTTGAAATGAAATGAAATGATAGTTTTGTCATCATTTCATTTGTCCAGTTTGAAAATTCCAAACTAAAAGTCATGTTTGGCTGTCATAAGGAATTACGAAATGAAATTATTTTCGTACAAATGAATGGATTGAGAATAGAAATTGACTTAACCCGCCATATCTATTTTCTAGAATTTTCAATTGAAATGATAGTTCCAATTCCACCACAGCCAAACACGTAGTATATGGAATCTCAACTGAATTCCACTTGCCCACTCCTTGGAATTACGAATTGAAATGACGGTCTCAATTCCGTACAGCCAAACATGTATTATATGGAATCTTAATTGAATTCCACGATTTGTCCTCTCATTGAATGTTTCTGTTCCATGGGGCTAAAAACCTGCTTATAGATCTCACGAACATATGGGGCATATATAAGCCCCCTGATCGTTTGGTTAGTGGTTTATAGAGCATCTGCTAGAGAGTTTTTATTTTCCGTGGACTCTAAATTTAGAACATTTCTAGAGGTTTGCTTCTTTTAGGGAGTATTCTAGAGATGCTCACTGTTTGTCCTCGGTCGTATAATCAACATGAGTCTCAGATTTATAAGGTACGAATATACTCCCTCTGTTTTAAAATATAAGGTGTTTTAGATTTGTAAAAAAAAGGTATCTAGACTACTTTTAATATGTAGGTTTCTTCATGTTTGAAATGAATCTATACACTAAAATAAGTCTAGATATATTTTTTTCATAAACCTAAAACATCTTATATTTTAAAATAGAGGGAGTATATATGAGATGACATGATATGGTTAGTGGCCAACTTGCGCCATCAACATACTTATTGTTTATGCTTCCGAACTAATCCCTCTGTTTTAAAATATAAGATGTTTTAGCTTTATGAAGAAAGTGTATATAAACTTCTTTTAGTGTATGATTTACTTCAAACATGAGTGAACCACACGCTAAAAAAAGTCTAGATGTATTTTTTCACAAAACTAAAACATCTTATATTTTAAAACGGAGGGAGTACGGAGTAACCACTAAGTTTCTACTAGTACCATCAGCAGAACTGTGCGAGACCAAAAGTCGTGGCATGTGCGCCTGCTCGAAGCAGTCCACCTGCCAATCGAGGGACATGCTGAAACATGAACGCACGGCTCGACCCAACATCGGCAAAGCAAACAACGCCGCCTGGTCTGCATGGAATGGATCAACACGAAGCACCTCGGTCCTCAGCGTCAGCCATGGATCGGAAGTCTGAGAGCAGCCTTCCATAAATTCAGGTAACATGTTGACAAACCGTTGAACGACTGAAGGTCGGAGGAGATACATGCATCCATGGGTGCCATCTGCGGCCGCCGCGAGAATCTTACCCCGTTTTTAGCCAGCGCTGCCACGGTTTTGCTAAAAAAAACATTTTCAAAAGTAATCACGCATGGGTCACGCTGAGGGGGCCGATATCGTATCCAGACTACAGTACTTCATACTACACTCCGTAATACTAGTACATATTTACGGGCGGACAGAGTTTCTCGCGTTAACAAACAGAGATACAGAATCTCTGCCCACAAGATGGTCTTGTCTTGGGCCTCAGCTTTCTCCGATCTCGTTGTGTTCTCACATACTACATGTGCGAGTATATCGCAGATCGGACAAAACACATGCTTAACAGCACAGGAGAAGTAATTCTATGGCTGGAACATTTGACTATTTCGGACTACTCACCGCGCATTTCTAATGCTATATATAATTATTTCCAAGCATCCTAAAGATTGCGTCTTTTCTCTATCCGCGGTGGCCGATCGCTAAACCAAATGATAAGAGCTCTCTGGATGCGATCCTGCCGAAGCTAAGAGAGCTCCATGGATGCGATCCTGCTGAAGCCAGCGGATGCACATGTCATGTTAGGGTCAGTTCTTTTGACATTCCAGAGACCCGATACCGGATCGGATCACCAAGAAATGGGAGCAGCTTTCGCACTAGCAGAATGGGTATCACCGTCAAAACGGATTGAGGGGCCAGTTTAGTAAAACGAGAAGGCATGTTTGGTTGCCTTTAAAGGTTTTTTTTTTTAAAAAAAATAGGAAACGTGGTGGTACTTTGTATTGCTTATTATATAGAAAGATTACAAGAAGAGTCCTAGTCTTATACAAAACGGACACAAAATGAATACACAATATAACCGTCACATATTCTAACACCCTTCTTCAGTCGAAAATAGACGTCCAACGAATATTAAGACTGTCCCAAAAATCTAAGAGAATACGGGCTAAGACGTGAAGGGATGATAAGTGCGAGAAAACTTTTGACTTAGCACGTAGAGGATAAACCCAGACATACTAAGTGAAATGGCCGAGACAAACAAGATAATACTTAAAGCTAGAAATACTTTCAACCGGTGATGTCTACAAATCACAGTGAATAATTTGAAACGGAGAATGTGTTACACGATTGGTAGAAGAAAAAAGGAAGACGAACATTACGACCTAATTGACAAGCATAACACAAACTAGATTTATTCTTATCCCTAGGAATAACCAAAGAGTGAGCTAGAGACTCCATGACGGGTCGTCCAAGGTGTTCAAGCCGCCGGTGCCATAGAGCGGGATCGACGACGAGGAAGGCATGTGGGCGACTGGTAAAGGAGGTGCGGACAGGATAGATAGCTCCGAGGCTATTGCATCTGAGAATCTCATTTCTTATTTGAAGATCCTTCACAGAAAAACCAAGAGGGTCAAATTCGACGGAAATACGATTATCAATGGTGAACTGACGAACCGATAAAAGATCTTTAACTATGTTAGGAGCAACTAAACATTATGAAGATGAAGGGGATGCTCAAAGGTGGAAATAGGAAAACGTGCATGTCCGGTAGCGGTGATCGGAAGAGTAGAGCCGTTACCGACAACAACAACACGAGAAGAAGAGGTAGGGGAGACACGACGGTGAGCATACCGGGTTGGCCGCGAAGTGGGAGGAGGCGCCAGTGTCTATTACCCATTCAGTGGGTGCTTGTAAGCCCATCGTCTGGAACTGGTGCATGAGCGCGGACTGATCCCATGAGGCAGTTGATGGGGCCGGTGATGACGTTGTCGGTGACGAATGAGCGGCATCATAGCCGTAAGCAGGGGGCGTGTAGCCGTATACGTATCCATAGTAGGAATGCGACACGCTATAGGGGCCCTACGCGTAGAAGACGTGTGGCGAGGGCGTAGGACGTGGCACGTAGCTGTGTGCGCGACCGTAGGGCCACATCTGGATCGCGCCGTTCCATGGGAGTTGCGGCATGGGCCAGGTTGGCGAAGCGATGGCCGGTGGTGCAGCAGGGGCCTGGTGCTGGACGATAGCGCCCTCCTTGGCGGCCTCAACCGCAACCTTCTTCTTATTGCGGCGGTTGCCGTTGTCATTGTCGGGGTTGGCGCCGTCAACGATGAGAGCAATGTCGGAGTTGCGGGCTCGGAAATTTTTGCGCTTCATATCTTGGAGTGCGAGGAGAGAACAACACTTCTCGAAGGTGATCTCGGGCATGAGGGATATCAAGTCGGCGGCATGCTCGTACTGCTCGGAGAGGCCGTTGAGGCAGTGGATAACCAGCTTGACATATTCTTCCGGTGCTCCGAGATATGCTAGACCATTGGTGAGGGCTTGATCTTCTTCAGCCTTTAGGTACTCGATCATAGAAAGTTCGCCCATCTTGATCTCGCTGATCCCGATGGAGAGGTGGAGCTGGCGATTGATCTTGTGGTCATTCAAGAGGCTGTTGATGCTTGTCCACAGATCGACGGCAAGAGGATCTTCACCCGGCGTCATGACGACATCGAGGAGGCCGAGGGAGACAGATCTGTAGAGCCACGAGACCATCGTGGCATCCAACAAGGACCACTCCGGAGTTGGATCGATCGGTGCGGACGCGTCGACGTGGTCAAGCAGCGTGTACTTGTGGAGGGTGGCGCGGAAGAAGGTGCGCCATTGGCGATGAACATCGATGTCGAGGGCCAGCTCGACTGGTACGTGCCCCTTGATGGAGTGGAGGATGGCGGCTTGGGCATCCAGGGAGGTGAGCGAGAAGGCCACCGCGCTAAAGGAAGGGCGATGGCGAGGGCCAGCTTGGCCTTGGCATCGGCGGCCTCGCGAGCCTCACGATATTCCTTCTCTTTGGTGGCCTGCGCAACGCGTGTAGCGTCATCGCCCATGGCTCCAAGAGAGGCGGCGCGACGATAAGGGGGGAGGTGGGTGGTTTGCAGATCGGCGGCGGCGGAAGCAGGGGCAACTCAGTCCGGCTAGGGTTTTGCATCTGAAACCATGTAAGATAAGGGAAACCACACGTAGTGGTGTCTTGTATTGCTCATTATATAGGAGGATTGTAAGGGGAGTCCTAGTCTCATAAAACACGGACACATACAAAAGGAATACACAATATGACCTTATACCTATATAAACATTGTAACACCCTCAGAATCGACCCTATGCAAGTTTCAGCGATTCCCGCCAAAACCCGCATAGAAACGATTCAAAGGTGCCCACCAGGCACTTTCGTGCGGGTGAAAAACGAAGTAATAACATTACACAACAGTCCTCGATGGGACTCACAGAACATATATATATACAACAGCGACTCAATGAGTCAAGAATACAGATATAATATACAAAGATCCAAATCACCTTGAAAACGATAGAGCGTCCAGCTACGGACAAGATGCAAATGGGGCTAAGAGCCCTGAAGAATAACCAATGGCGTCCATAACCCTGCCCAGGCCAAGCCGGAAGGGTAACACTGCTAACGACGTCGATCTCAAAACCTGCTTAAACAAAGGGTGCCGACAAAGGGCAAAGGAAAAGAGAGAGTGGTCGATCGAGGCCGATGCACGGCGAGACTAGAATTGGCGGTCCTCGCCTACATAGGTATGGTGGATCGCAGCGGCGTGCAGCATGCACTAAACAACCTATAGAGACTCGATATAACCGCCGGCTATCGAGAGGGATAAGAAAGATCTATTCGGATCCAACCTGAATCTAACACCAAACAAACCCATCCTGGTATTTCCCCCTCGAGACCAAACGAGGAAGTCAACCGAGGAACTCACACAGTTGGCAGTTTTATTTACTCAGTTATCGTTGCAGCAATTACTAGTCAAGTATAGATAATCATCCTGATAAAAATAAGCAGTGGGCCGTTTTAGTTAACCATTCCGTTGTAGTTGCAACACTTACTAGTCAGATACAATTAGCATGAGATAACCCAAAACCCAGCAGTTGTTGGTACTTTTATTTAGCCATTCCATTGTAGTTGCAATAATTACTAGTCATATACAATGGTCGCAAGCGACAACCCAAACAAGCAATTATTGGCAGTTTTATTTAGCCATTCCATTATAGTGAGGCTGATTACTAGTCATTATAAAGTCAAATTTATAGCACTACTTTAGTTATAGTTGTCTATCATCGAGATACTGTGCTCCAAGTCGACCATAACCGCGGACACGGCTTTCAGAAAGTTTTACCCTGCAGGGGTGCACAAATAGCAACACACACTCGATCAACCTCGGAAAAACCAAATCAAAACCCAACGAGGCTTTCACGACAAAGCAATCACAGGATTCAGAAATATTTCAGGCCACCCCATTAAGTATACCATAGCAAGTTAGCTGACTTCGAGACGGACTCAAGGTTTGTGGGGCCGGCTGTAAACGACTGGGAACCCAAAACTGGGCTTGTCGATACCGCGAAAACGGGTCACGATCCTAAACAGTACAGGTGCTCCTCGCACAATCGTAATAAAGCAGTAAAGCATGGCATAAGTACAGGATAGTAAATAAAACCTCAAACTAGTTTGTGGCCCCAGGAAATAAGACTGAATCAAGCTCGCTCGGGGTCCCATAATCCTCCCGGATGTGGATAGCGCGAATATTCAAGGAACAGGTATCAAGTACTCGGGGTCCTACGGGACACAAGTGGACGGTTAACAACCAAATAACATCTATTGCCCACCTGTGCCTCTGCTTACTTACTTCAATTTTAGTTGTTAAACAGGAATTAAAGTAAATGATAATGAAAGCCATGATCATCTCCAACCTTAAACGTGCGGCAACACTCCAACAACTGTGGTACTTGGCGACACGCAACAGCACTTGAGCAAGCGACTACGACACGCAAGTCCATCTATCTACCAAACAACAGGTAATGGGATGTGTCCAAGGTAATATAAGGCGGCAAGGGATATCACGGGTACGAAAAACTATAGCATCGCAACACAGATAGCAATAGATCAACAGGAGGGAATAAATACTATAAAAGTAAGATAGGTAGAAAGGGGGAGGTGCTCGCCTGAAAACATTGCCGAAGGTTCAACCGACGATCGGGTCGATACTCGCATCAACTCATCGGCCTAGTCCGTGAAGAAGCAAAACACTAGCACAAACACCGGATGCACTATTTAATACAACGGCAGAAGATCGGGCATGATGCATGTAGGATGTATGGCATGGCAAAGATGCGGTGCACTTGGGCAATATTAAGTGGAACCGGGGGTCCCGACAATTAATTAAACGGTTTAAGTTATTTATCTACCCCGCAAATTAAATGTTGTAATAACAGGGCAAGATAAGTTACTGGTTCGCTACACAAATTTAAATGGGGTCATTATAAGACTAGATTTGCCCGCATATGGGCCCCATATTTAATTTAGGTGAATCGGCATAAGGCCCCCAAACCACATGAGATGTATGCGAGCATGCTCAATTAATATGCAACAATTTATATAGTTGGCAATTTATAAAAATAGGGGCTCGAAAAAGGGGTCACACATTGGGTTCGGCGATCTTGGTTTCGGGGGTTCGGGGTTCGGTCTCAGGGTTCAGGGTTCGACGGGATCGGTCTTCGAAGGTCGGATACAAGATGAAGAGATTGGCGTTCCGGGAAGAAGGTCTTGGTGTGGCGTCGGGGGCGCGTCAGATCCGCCCTGGTCGGTGCCGATCTTGTCGTCACGAAGATCTTGTCAGGTCCGTGTATCGGGTCGGTCTTGCGGTCCGAGAGGAAGAACATGGCGTATCCGTGTCGACGACCTCGGCGTTCAGGGAGGAGTTCTCGGTGTTCCGTGTGGAAGGCCTCGAGGGTTCGGCGGGTGTCTTGGCGTCCCATGTAGGCATCCTCGGTGCTCCGTGTCGAAGTCATCGGGGTCTCCGGGTAGGAGAACATGGAGTTACGAGGGGTTCGGTCCCGTGAGGCAGATCTTGGCGTCCGAGTAGAAGACCTTCGGCCATCGGATCCATGCTTCAAGGGTCCGTGGCAAGCTTGTTCGATGGCGATAGATCTTGGGGTACACCTTCGATGTTGATGTCGTGCTGAGTTTTCGCGGCGATCCTCGTATGGTACTCTATCCAGATAGGCGTGTCTCGCACCTCATCATCTCGTAGCCCTGGCGAACACGCCGTGGTGGCTCTAGGCCATGGCAGGTGGAGTCACACCGACCACTAGGAGGAGTGGCGGCTGCCCGCATGGCTGGCGGTAGAGGCTCGTGTCACGGCGGACATGCCGTGCTCGCCCACCGGTAGGAGCTCCATGGCTGCTATGCCTGGTCGGCGCGGACCACGGGAGGGGTTGCGCGTGCGGGCTGGGCGGAGGAGTGAAGACGGTGGGAAGCGAGAGGCGTCGAATAGGAGCAGGAAGAAAGGGCATGGCGGCTCGAGTCTGGCCGAGCTCGGCCATGGCGGGAGGGATGGGCCAATGTGATGATGCAGGTGCAGGTCGGGGACGGGTCGAGGCGGGAGGCGTGGATTGCAGGGCGGTAGAGGACGGGCCGGGGCGGGGTCATGGCCGGAGGAGCAGAGCTCGGGGCCGGAGGTGGCGTCGGGCAGATAGGAGAAGCAGAGCGGCGGCGGGGGTTCAGAGGAGGGAGGCAGGGTCCCACGGCGGTCTCCGGTTGAGCGGGCCTACGAGGCTAGCAGGGTGAGGCGTGGGAAGGCGCAGAGGAGGGTGTCTTGGCGTTGAGAGAGAGAGGAGGCGGTGGCGTCTGAGGGGAGCATGGCGAGAGAAGGGACAGGCTCGTGGGGAGAAGGAGGCGTCGTGGGGGCTGGCAGTGGGGCAGGTGGTTGACCGGGGTGGGGCAGGTGGCTGCGTGTGTGAGGGAGTGGGGTGGGGTTCGGGTTGTGTGCGTGGTGTGTTGCTGGGGCCAGGGAGGGAGAGGGAGGGCAGGATGAGGTGGCAGGACGTGAATGGATAGGGGAAAGGAAGAGGTGAGGTGGAGGGAGGAGATTGGCCAGGGTGAGGTGGAAGGGGGGCTGGGTAGGATTAGAGTGGGTAGAAAAAGGGTTGGGTAGTTTTAGGATTAGATATTTTGACTAGGTTTTCTTTTATTTTTTAAAATAAATTTTGTAATTGGTTTTAGATAAATGAAAGATCCGGCTGGACCGACGATTTGGATTTGAAAAATAGAGGAGGGCTAGTTTAGAAAATAACATAGTCTTTCGCAAATAGTTTTTTAGGTAAAAATAATATGCATGATGATGACGATGCTCAAATGCAATGTGGCATGATGACATGAGCATGCGACCATGATGATGCAATGCACAAAAACAACGCGATTTTCTAGTAGTGGTTATTGCGGGATGCCACAATTCGACACCACTAACAATGGATCTCGCCCTCGAGATCCGCCTCATGGTACGGGAAAGAAGACCGACGGTCTGAATCTTCTCGCTTCGTGTAGATCCTCGCGACACCACTAACGAGGGTTCCTTCTTCATCTTGAAATTGGCGACACCACCAACAAGGGTCGGGGCTCACGTCCATCGAGAGAACACTCCGGAGAAACAAAGGACGAAGGTAGAGGTATCAAAAGATAAGGCGACCTCTAACTTCGGCGAACGGAGTAGAATTGCTTGATCCACCAATTCAATGCACCAGAGCGAATGATAAGAGTAGTCGGATGGTGATCAGTCCACCGCGCACCCAAAGCATTACTCTACACAAGAACGGTGAATTATGCAACCAACTCTCGGGATTCAGACTGAGGATCTCGTCAATCGAGGTTCAGAAACAAAGGAATGATGCAGACTCTGCATCGGATCTGGCATAGATGATGTCGTCGCGTCGGAAAACACTGGGAGGCACAAACAAGGAACAAAGGATGGTACCATAGATAAAGGACCACTCAGATAGCAGGAGAACCGGATGTAGAGACACCGTTACCAAAAGAGGAAGAGAAACCCTGAAGGTACGACGGAAACCCAACCGCGAGAAATCCTGGACTCGAAGAGAGAGAAGAGAGCGGATTCAAAACACGCAGAGGTGAGAGGAGAGCAGCAGAGGGGTAAGGAGTAAAATCAGACCTAATCAGAACTATCCAACCGATTTTTCAAAAATAGTTTTGACACTCTACTTCGGTCGTTAGCTAGGTTATCCTACAGGCTGGACTTGTGGGGTATGCCAACCGCCGAGCTCGATACCACTCAGAACACCCTCGAATCGACCCTATGCAAGTTTCTGATTCCGCCAAAACCCGCATAGAAGCGATTGAAGGTGCCCAGCACTTTCGTGCGGGTGGAAAAAGTAATAACATTACACAAGTCCTCGATGGGACCCACGCAGATATATATACAACGACTCAATGAGTCAAGAATACGAGATATAATATACAAAGATCCAAATCACCTTGAAAGCGATAGAGCGTCCAGCTACGGACAAGATGCAAATGGGGCTAAGAGCCCGAAGAATAACCAATGGCGTCCATAACCACCGAGGCCAGCCGGAAGGGTAACCTCTAACGACGCCGATCTCAAAACCTGCTTAAACAAAGGTGCCACAAAGGGCAAAGGAAAAGAGAGAGCGGTCAAGATCGAGGCGATGACGGCGAGACAATAATTCGGCGGTCCTCGCCTACATAGGTATGGTGGAATGCAGCGGCAGCGCAGCATGCACTAAACAACCTATAGAGACTCGATATAACTGTCGGCTATCAGAGAGGGATAAGAAAGATCTATTCGGATCCAACCTGAATCTAACACCAAACAAACCCATCCTGGTATTTCCCCCTCGAGACCAAACGAGGAAGTCAACCGAGGAACTCACACAGTTGGCAGTTTTATTTACTCAGTTATCGTTGCAGCAATTACTAGTCAAGTATAGATAATCATCCTGATAAAAATAAGCAGTGGGCCGTTTTAGTTAACCATTCTGTTGTAGTTGCAACACTTACTAGTCAGATACAATTAGCATGAGATAACCCAAAACCCAGCAGTTGTTAGTACTTTTATTTAGCCATTCCGTTGTAGTTGCAATAATTACTAGTCAGATACAATGGTCGCAAGCGACAACCCAAACAAGCAATTGTTGGCAGTTTTATTTAGCCATTCCATTATAGTGAGGCTGATTACTAGTCATTATAAAGTCAAATTTATAGCACTACTTTAGTTATAGTTGTCTATGATCGAGATACTGTGCTCCAAGTCGACCATAACCGCGGACACGGCTTTCAGAAAGTTTTACCCTGCAGGGGTGCACAAATAGCAACACACACTCGATCAACCTTGGAAAAACCAAATCAAAACCCAACGAGGCTTTCACGACAAAGCAATCACAGGATTCAGAAATATTTCAGGGGGCCACCCCATTAAGTATACCATAGCGAAGTTAGCTGACTTGAGACGGACTCAAGGTTTGTGGGCGGTCAGAACGATTTGGGAACCCAAACTGGGCTTGTCGATACCGCGAAAACGGGTCACGATCCTAAACAGTACAGGTGCTCCTCGCACAATCGTAATAAAGCAGTAAAGCATGGCATAAGTACAGGATAGTAAATAAAACCTCAAACTAGTTTGTGGCCCCAGGAAATAAGACTGAATCAAGCTCTGGCTCAGGGGGGTCCCATAATCCTCCCGGATGTGGATAGCGCGAATATTCAAGGAATAGGTATTAAGTACTCGGGGTCCTACGGGACACAAGTGGACGGTTAACAACCAAATAACATCTATTGCCCACCTGTGCCTCTGCTTACTTACTTCAATTTTAGTTGTTAAACAGGAATTAAAGTAAATGATAATGAAAGCCATGATCATCTCCAACCTTAAACGTGCGGCAACACTCCAACAACTGTGGTACTTGGCGACACGCAACAGCACTTGAGCAAGCGACTACGACACGCAAGTCCATCTATCTACCAAACAACAGGTAATGGGATGTGTCCAAGGTAAT
The DNA here is from genome assembly GCA_030063025.1 of Avena longiglumis. Lineage (NCBI taxonomy): Eukaryota > Viridiplantae > Streptophyta > Magnoliopsida > Poales > Poaceae > Avena > Avena longiglumis. The sequence goes on along the minus strand of CP125974.1, from coordinate 516,555,881 downwards.
ATAAGGCGGCAAGGGATATCACGGGTACGAAAAACTATAGCATCGCAACACAGGTAGCAATAGATCAACAGGAGGGAATAAATACTATAAAAGTAAGATAGGTAGAAAGGGGGAGGTGCTCGCCTGAAAACATTGCCGAAGGTTCAACCGACGATCGGGTCGATACTCGCATCAACTCATCGGCCTAGTCCGTGAAGAAGCAAAACACTAGCACAAACACCGTATGCACTATTTAATACAACGGCAGAAGATCGGGCATGATGCATGTAGGATGTATGGCATGGCAAAGATGCGGTGCACTTGGGCAATATTAAGTGGAACCGGGGGTCCCGACAATTAATTAAACGGTTTAAGTTATTTATCTACCCCGCAAATTAAATGTTGTAATAACAGGGCAAGATAAGTTACCGGTTCGCTACACATATTTAAATGGGGCCATTATAAGACTAGATTTGCCCGCATATGGGCCCCATATTTAATTTAGGTGAATCGGCATAAGGCCCCCAAACCACATGAGATGTATGCGAGCATGCTTAATTAATATGCAACAATTTATATAGTTGGCAATTTATAAAAATAGGGGCTCGGAAAAGGGGTCACACATTGGGTTCGGCGATCTTGGTTCCGGGGGTTCGGGGTTCGGTCTCAGGGTTCAGGGTTCGACGGGATCGGTCTTCGAAGGTCGGATACAAGATGAAGAGCTTGGCGTTCCGGGAAGAAGGTCTTGGTGTGGCGTCGAGGGCGCGTCAGATCCGCCCTGGTCGGTGCCGATCTTGTCGTCACGAAGATCTTGTCGGGTCCGTGTATCGGGTCGGTCTTGCGGTCCGAGAGGAAGAATATGGCGTATCCGTGTCGACGACCTCGGCGTTCAGGGAGGAGTTCTCGGTGTTCCGTGTGGAAGGCCTCGAGGGTTCGGCGGGTGTCTTGGCGTCCCATGTAGGCATCCTCGGTGCTCCGTGTCGAAGTCATCGGGGTCTCCGGGTAGGAGAACATGGAGTTCCGAGGGGTTCGGTCCCATGAGGCAGATCTTGGCGTCCGAGTAGAAGACCTTCGGCCATCGGATCCATGCTTCAAGGGTCCGTGGCAAGCTTGTTCGATGGCGATAGATCTTGGGGTACACCTTCGATGTTGATGCCGTACTTGAGTTTCGATGCAGGCGATCCTCGGATGGTACTCTATCCAGATAGGCGTGTCTCCGCACCTCATCATCTGTAGCCCTGGCCGAACACCTGGCCGTGGTGGCTCTAGGCCGCGAGCAGGTGGAGTCCCGACACCGACCACTAGGAGGGAGTGGCGGCTGCCCGCATGGCTGGCGGCGGTAGAGGGGCTCGTGTACGGCGGACATGCCCGTGCTCGCCCACCGGTAGGAGCTCCATGGCCTGCTATGCCTGGGTCGGCGCGGACCACGGGAGGGGTTGCGCGTGCGGGGCGGGCTGGACGGCGGAGGGGAGTGAAGACGGTGGGGAAGCGAGAGGCGTAGGGTCGAATAGGAGCAGGGGAAGAAAGGGCATGGCGGCGCTCGAGTCTGGCCGAGCTCGGCCATGGCGGGGAGGGGCTCGGGATGGGCCAATGTGACAGATGCCAGAGGTCTGGTCGGGGACGGGTCGAGGCGGGAGGCGTGGATTGCAGGGCGGTAGAGGACGGGCCGGGGCGGGGTCGCGGCCGGAGGAGCAGAGCTCGGGGCCGGAGGTGGCGTCGGGCAGATAGGAGAAGCAGAGCGGCGGTGGGGGTTCAGAGGAGGGAGGCAGGGTCCCACGGCGGTCTTCGGTTGAGCGGGCCGACGAGGCTAGCAGGGTGAGGCGTGGGAAGGCGCAGAGAGGAGGGTGCTGGCGGCAGCGTTGAGGAGAGAGAGAGGAGCGGGTGGCGTCTGGGGGAGGGCATGGCGAAGCTAGAGGAAGGGGACGGGCTCGGTGAGGAGAAGGGTGTCGTCGGGGGCAGCTGGCAGTGGGGCCAGGGGTGGTTGACCGGGGTGGGGCAGGTGGCTGCGTGTGTGAGGGAGTGGGGTGGGGTTCGAGTTGTGTGCGTGGTGTGTTGCTGGGGCCAGGTGTTGGAGATATGTCCAAGAGGCAATAATAAAGTGGTTATTATCATATATTCACACTTATGATAAATGTTTACATACCATGCTATAATTGTATTAACCGGAAACATTAATACTTGTGTGATTTGTAAACTAAAATAAGAGTCCCTAGTAAAGCCTCTTGTTAAACTAGCTTGTTGGTTAATATATGGTCATGGTTTCCTGATCATGAACATAGATATGTTATTAACAACAGGATCATATCATTAGGAGAATGATGTGATGGACATACTCCTATAGATAAGCGTAGCATAAAGATCAAGTCATTTCAATAGTTCAATTGCTATATGCTTTCTGATACATAGTAACCTAATTCCTTCGACCATGAGATCATGCATATCACCTTTTCCGGATGGATGCTTTGATGTCATCAAACACCACACCGTAACAGGGTGGCTATAAATGTGGCATTGAGTGTTTAGAAAGTATTGGTTGAAATACATGGATCAAGAGTGGGATTTGTCCATCCATATGACGGATAGATATACTCTGGGCCCTCTCGGTGGAATGTCATCCAATTGGCTTGCAAGCATGTGACTGGCTCACAAGGGATCACATATCACGGGAACGAGAAAAGAGTACTTATCGGTAATGAGGTTGAACTAGGTATGCAGATACCGATCATAACCTCGGATAAGTAAACTATCGTGAGACAAAGGGAAATTGGTATCGTATGTAAGTGGTTCATTCGATCGCAAAGTAATCGTAGAAATATGTGGGAGCCATATGAATTTCCAGATTCCTCTATTGGTTATTGATCGGAGAAGAGTCTCGATCATGTCCGCATAATTCACGAACCGTAGGGAGACACACTTAAGGATTCGACGTTGTTTGAGTAGTTATGGTATTATGAGAAAGAGACCGAATGTTATTCAGAGTCTCGGATGGGATCCGGGATATCACGAGGTGATCTGGAATGGTCCGGAGAATAAGATTCATATAAGGAAAGTCCCGTTTCGGAGTTCGGAAATGATTCCGGTGTTTTCATCGGGAATGTTCTGGAAGGTTCCGGAATGTCCGGCACTCCGGAGGGGAAGGGGTATATGAATGTGTCATTGCATATTAGAATGATTTCATCATGTACTAAGTGTTCTCGCTGTTCCAAATATAGGATTAAATTGAATCATAAACTGAAAAGTCAAACGGCCAGTTTGAAAGTCAAACGGCTAAAACAGTAAACTGAGGGAAACAAGCAAGAGGAGGTTGAAACCGACTTGGGGGAGGAGTCCCTCCTCTCCAAGCCGGCGCACCACCTAGGCCGAGTTGAGGACTCCTCCCTCCCTTGGCCGGCCCTCCTCCACCTATAAGAGGAGGGGCAGGGCCTCCTCCTCTAGACACACAAGTTCCTATCCTCTAATCTAAACCCTAGCCCTAGACTCCGGTTTAGAGCCGCTTTGGTTTAGAGCTTCTAATTGCCCTAGCCTTCGGATTAGAGCCTTCTAATTGGTGTGTCTAAACACTAGACCACTAATCTCTCTCTCTCATACTCCACCATACTCGCTCCGGCTTAAGGCGAAGCTGTAACTACCTCGGTGAATTACGCTCCTGGATACAAGCCTGGATGAGCGGAAATGGTTGAAATAGTACGGTGGGGCCCAAATGCCACTCACAGGTAGACCTTTCGGCCGTCCCAACCATTTCCAATCATCGGGACAAGTACGGGCGGCGTAATCGGCAGGCGAAGGGATCAACTACATACACAAATGAGTGTATGCAAGCCACCATACAATAGTACATCAGAGCCATTCCATCTAAAAAGAAAGGAAATATAGCAACGCCATACGGCAAGATTCAAATGTCCTAGATAGATATAATAGTTTAGGATATCTCCTCATACATCACACATCAGAGTATCAGGTGGAAGCGGCAAACAAGATCCGAGTACGGATAAGAAGCAAATCGGCATAAGATGCCCCATAAAGAAGCACATCCCGCCCACAGATCTCACGGATCCCCGTTCCCGGAATCTTTACACCAAATGATCGTTGCCCACATCGTCCGTCTCCTCCACCCAGTATCCATCTCGTAGTTGTACCTGTTCATCTGAATCAAACAATTTATCGTGTGAGACCCTAGGGGTACTCAGCAAGTCTTAATGCCTCTAAAGGGGACACAACCTAGGGTGACGCAATTGCAGCAAAAGATAAACCCTAACAGTTCTATAGATACTCGCTAACCATCCGCCTAACCAAAGATAGACGGATGTCCGTGAATTAATGACAACAGTTATAACAGTAATATCATCAGATCCATCCTCCTCCTCGCTTACCAACGAGGAAGCGCATTTAACAACCCCCATCCGTTGGCAATTTTATTAACCATTCCATGAGTGTTGCACTATTTACTAGTCAATTACTTAGTCAAATTAAAAGCGGTACTTTAGTTATGCTTGTCTATGATCGAAACGTGCTCCAAGTCGTCCATAACCGCGGACACGGCTTTGAAAGTTTTACCATGGGTGCACAAATAGCAACACACACTCGATCAACCTCGGAAAACCAAATCAAAACCCAACAAGGCCTTCACGACAAAGCAATCACGATTCAGAAATATTTGAGGCCACCCATTAATCTACCCGAATACGGTTAATGACTCGAGACGGACTCAAGGTTTGCGTCCAATGGTAAACGACTGGGAACCCGAAAATGTGGGGCTTGTCGATACCGCGAAAACACTCCGCTTACCTAAATAAAGATGTGCTCCTCGCACAATCGTAATAAAGCATGGCATAAGTACAGATAGTAAACAAAACCTCAAACTAGTTTGTGGCCCCAAGAAATAAGACGGAATCAAGCTCGCTCAGGGGTACCATAAGCCTCCCGGATGTGGATAGCGAATAATCAAGGAACAGGAATCAAGTACTCGGGGTCCCACGGGACACAAGTGAGCAGGAAAACCAAATAGCAGATATTGCTCACCGTGCCACTTTCATTAGTTATCCCATTACTACTCGAGTTAAGTTGTTTAGGTACCTCGTTATCCATCGGACTCTCACATACCCTACACATGTGTTTCTCGACTGCATGGCTCAAACAACTCCTGTAGTAATGGCTCATGGGATGGAGGAACAAGCTTGGTGGGGTTTAAAAGTAAAGGCTATGCAATACTTGGGATTCATTTAATGCAATCGCGACTCAATGATGCAAGAATAAGATAGAGGCAATAGGTACTATATGTATGCAAGCATGTGGTAGTGATTGCTGCAACTCACTTGAAGCGAGAGAAGGATGGGTAGTGCTCTGGTTCTCTTGATATATCCCCGCCGCCTATTCAAGAAGAACCAAACAAACAAGGGCCAACATAAATACAGTGCACAAGCATATGAATAAAATGCGACAAGCAAACAATCATGCCATGATGAATGATGCACAAGTTGCATGGCAATAATGTAGCATGGCATGGGTGAGGTGTAGAATACCAGAAATAAACATTTTATTGAGTTTTGGCCACATTTTATACCCATATTAGTTGCTGTTTACATTGTATTGATATGATGCATGCTGCAAAACAGATAAAGGATTGCATAAACAGAAAGGTCTCGTCGAGCTGATCATTTTAGACATATCATTTGTTGAATTTGGAGTTATAAAACAAAAGTTATTAATTATTTAAGGATTAATGGCATTAATTGTAATTTTAATTAACTTAGAAAATAAAGTGCTCAAATGATATTGTGGATAGCATATTTGAATTCCTCACATTTTTCTGATTCAAATTCATATATTATTTATTAAATTTGGATTTATAAATTAAAAGTTATTTCAAAAACAGAATTGAAATTTGAATTTAATTTTAATTTGAAAAAGGTTTGAATTAAACAGAGAACAGAATTCTTTTCTCACACAGGCCTAGCCGCATGCAATGACAAGTGGGCCTCTGCTGGCGGGTCACACGCGTGAAACTCCTTTCCACCGCTGGGGCTTAGCTAGCCAGAGGTCGACAAGCGGGCCAGTGCGGTCCCACCACGCTTATGGCGAATCGCATACACGTGGGCGGAAGCGAGGACCTGGGTTGAGGGAATAAAAACAGGGTGTTATGTGCAAAACAGCGCCGCTGCATCAGATTTCTCCTTTCTGCTTCATGCTGGACAGACGTCGCTGTGGTGCAGGGCGCGACAGCGAGATCGATCTCCATGACGGACACGCTGCTGTGGGGAACCACCGCGGTAGGGCTGGGGTGGTTGTAGGAAGGGGTAGCGGCTAGATAGGGCGTGGGGTGACGAGAAGCGTCGGAGGTTCATGGACACGGCACCGAGGGTGCTCGACGCTTGGTCCCTGATCACAGAAACAACGGCACGGCGATGATGTCTAGGGAAGCTCAGGGAGGTCTGTCGGTCAGATCGTCTTGAGCGGCGGCCGTCGACGAGGCAGGAGCCGAGCAATGCTAGGGTTTCGCTGGGCATCGGCGTTCCTGGGCGCCTGGTCCTTCTCCTTCGCGTCTGCGGGTACAGGGGTGGTGCAGGGGTCCTCGTGGTCTTCCTCGCCAACCTCAGACGTCACGCCACCGGCTAGGGAGAGGGGTGAACGGAGAAGACCGACGGTGGCCGGCGTCGGTGTGGCTGAGGTGAGGGAAGGCAGGGGAGAGGGGAGTGGCCTGGGACGGATCTGGGGATGCAGGGTAGGCCGTGGGGGTGGATAAGAACGGGGGGAAAGCAGATGGCGTGGTGGAGGGGAAGGTGGCTTCGGCCACCTTTATCCTTCCCTCCTTCACGTGCACGGCATGGGGCTAGGGTAGGGTAGGCAGGGGGAGGGTCTGCAGGTGGACCAGGACGAGGGGGAGGGAGGCTCGGGCTGGAGGGCCCTCATGGCAGGGAGAGGTAGGGTTTGCTAGGGCCGGGTAGCTCGGCCAGGGTGGCTAGGGTTGGGTAGATGCTTCAGCAAAGGGAGGAAGGAAGGCTAGGTGGGGTGTGGGACCAGGGAGAGGGGGTGGTATGGTGATGGTGGGGATGGTGTAGGGTTTAGGGAAAAGAAATGGAAAAATCCCACACATGGCTTGCATGGATGGAGGATGATGTAGGGTTTTTGAAGGAAGGATAAGAGGGAGAGAGATGAGATGGGAGATGATCCACTCAAGAATTCAAATAAAACTCAAAGAGGTCAAAGGATGGTTATGGTTGCATGGCCCATGCAAGGGTATTAAATGCCATGTCTTAATCTTGTGAAAACAAAATAATGAGCATGGCATTATTCCTATGCATCCCCAAATGTGGAGTAAAGGCCAAGCAAAGAATTTGAATTAGATCCATCCTATCTCCCATGAGCTAGATTAAAACCCAAAAGAAAATAATTACCAGCTCATGGATAATGGGATGGTGGAATTGTAAGGTGGTGAAAGAAAGGTGGTGGAGTTGACTAAAAGATATGCCCCCAACTCAACTTGGGCATTTAAACAATATATCCAGAACCAAATACAATAGCAAGAGGAAAATACAAATAATAATGCATGTGAGATAAGAACCAAAACACAAAGGGTTTTATGTGATGCTCAAATGCAAGGTGGCATGATGACATGAGCATGAAATAATGATGATGTAACAATTAGATCTATGAAGTAGCCATTATATTACTAGATCAAGTAGCATTACAGTTGTTAGACAAATGGGATGCTACAACTCTCCCCCACTAAACAGGAATCTCGCCCCGAGATTCTAGGAAGAATAAGAAGACACAAAGAGGGTAGGATAGTTGGCACGGAGTTCATCTTCACGCTCCCAAGTGGCTTCATCAACGGAATGGTGCGACCACTGCACCTTGCAGAACTTGATGGACTTGTTGCGAGTCCTTCTTTCTGCGGTCTCAAGGATTTTTGTGGGGTGTTCTTGATAAGACAGGTCTTCTTGGAGATTGATTAGCTCATGATCCACGGTCCTGCCGGGGTCCTTGAAGCATTTCTTGAGTTGAGAGATGTGGAAAACATCATGAACCTTGAGTTTTTCCGGGATCTCAAGAGCATAAGCAACTTCTCCTCTTCTTCCACGAATTTTGAAAGGACCGATGTATCTAGGAGCCAGCTTTCCTTTGATACCAAAGCGGTGTGTGCCTCTCATGGGAGTGACACGAAGGTAAACAAGATCACCAGGGGCATACACCATGTCCGTGTGCTTCCTATCATAATTGCTCTTCTGGCGACTTTGAGCAATCTTCAGATTTTCAAGAATGATGTGCACCTTCTCCTCCACTTGAGTTACAATGTCAGGGCCAAACCATATTCTTTCTCCTGCACCTGACCAACCAATCGGAGTTCTGCATTTGCGGCCATAGAGAGCCTCAAATGGTGCCATCTTCAGACTTTTCTGGAAGCTGTTATTGTAAGAGAATTCAGCATAAGGAAGACATTCCTCCCACTTCATGCCAAAAGAGATGACGCAAGCAATCTGATTGATCCTTTCAACTTGTCCTTGCGAATGAGGGTGGTAAGTTGTGCTGAAGTTCAACTTTGTTCCCAAAGCATTTTGGAAACTTTCCCAGAACTTGGAAGTGAAGATGCTCCCACGGTCTGAACTGATCTCAAGCGGAACCCCATACAGAGAGACAATTCTGTTGATATAGAGCTCAGCCAACTGAATTCCAGAAATTGTTTCCTTGACGGGAAGAAATGAGCCACTTTAGAAAGCTCGATGACAACAAAGATTGCATTGTTGCCCTTCTGCGACCTTGGAAAACCAAAGGATGAAGTCCATCTCTACTTTCTCCCATTTCCATTCCGGGGTTTCAATGGTCAGAGAAGACCGAAAGGTTTCTGATGGACAGCTTTCACTCTGCGGCAGACATCACATTCCGAGACATACTTGGCACAATATCGTTTCAAACCCGGCCACCAATATTGTGTTTTCAAGTCCATGTACATCTTTGTGCTGCCAGGATGGATAGATAGAACAGAATCGTGCGCCTCCTTGAGAACTTGCTCTCTCAAACCCGGGTAGTTCGGAACAAACATCTGGTGTTCAAAGAAAAGCGTGCCTTGATCATCGACGTGGAAGGACTCATACTTCGGGAGCTGAAGTTTGGAGATGATCTTTTTGGTGTGCGGATCACCAAGCTGACGAGAGCGAATCTTTTCTTCCAAGAGAGGAGTAGCCAGAAGGTTCAGGAGATGCCCTTGTTCCACCATTTCAAGGTTGAGCTGACGGAATTCCTCGCACAAGAGAGGTTGTTGTTCTTCCATCATGAGGTTGTTGACATAGGCTTTGCGGCTGAGAGCATCGGCCATGACATTAGCTTTGCCCGGAGTGTAGTTGATGGTCAAATCAAAATCATTGATTGCTTCAATCCATCTCCTCTGTCGAAGGTTGAGATCAGGCTGAGTGAAGATATACTTCAAACTCTTGTGGTCAGAAAAGATCTCACAACGGTTGCCAAGCAAGTAGTGCCTCCACAGCTTCAAAGCAAAGACAACTGCTGCGAGCTCGAGGTCATGTGTAGGATAGTTGATCTCATGCGTCTTCAACTGTCGAGAGGCATAAGCAACCACTTGTTTTTCTTGCATAAGGACCGCACCCAATCCTTGCAAAGAGGCGTCACAGAATATCTGGAAAGGCTTAGATGTATCCGGAGGAACCAAGACTGGTGTGGAAGTGAGCTTCTCTTTGAGTGTCTCAAAGCTTGCTTGACATGCAGGAGTCCAAAGGTATTTCTTGCCTTTCTTGAGGAGATCGGTAAGAGGCTTCGCTATCTTCGAAAAGTTCTGAAAGAAGCGACGACAATAACTAGCCAAACCAAGGAAACTCCGCACTTCTTTGACACTAACCGGAGGAAGCCATTCAACAATTGTCTTCACAGTTTCCGGGTTGACTGCAATGCCCTTGGCAGAGATGACATGACCAAGATAGGTTACTTGAGGCAGCCAAAACTCACACTTTGAGAACTTTGCATACAAGCGGTTCTCACGAAGCTTGTTTAGGACACACCGAAGGTGTTCTTCATGCTCTTCCTTTGACTTAGAATAGACTAGGATGTCATCCAGATAGACCACCACGAACTTATCAAGGTACTCCATGAAAACCGAGTTCATAAGCCTCGAGAAGGTAGCAGGTGCGTTGGTGAGACCGAAAGACATGACCGTGTACTCATACAGGCCATAGCGGGTGGTGAAAGCTGTTTTAGGAACATCTTCCTTGCGAATCTTGATTTGGTGATAACCACTTCTCAAATCCAGCTTAGAGAATACCACATTGACTAGCGATCGAAGAGATCATTAATCCGGAAGGGATATTTATTCTTGATGGTTTTAGCATTGAGAGCCCGATAGTCAACACAAAGTCTATCAGTCCTGTCCCGCTTCTTCACAAAGATTGTTGGGCTACCCCAAGAAGAAGTACTGTGTTGAATGAAACCCAACTTCTCTTGTTCATCAAGCTGACGTTTGAGTTCAGCCAACTCAGCAGGACCCATTTTATAAGGCCGCTTGGAGATAGGAGCTGTTCCAGGTTCAAGCTCAATTACAAACTCAACCTCACGATTCGGAGGCATACCCGGCAACTCTTCAGGAAAGACATCTGGGAACTCACAGACCACTGAAACACTCTGAATAGCTTCCATAGCATCATCATTCAGAGCCGCCAAAGAGAAAAGCTGGATAGCAGGAGTCAGACTTGGAGAATAGACTATATGGCCTTCAGGAATATTCAGAGAAACCGAGCGTTCAAAGACAATCAATCACAGCTGCATTTCTGTCAACCAATCCATGCCCAAGATGACATCAATGTCGATTTCAGAACAATTAAGGAAGCCGAGAACGAAGAGCCACCAATCTCAATTTGATTGCCATGGCTGATTTTAGCAAATGCCATTGTTGCTCAGGAGAAAGGACCATTAACCGCTTAAGGAGAGGATCCATTGCTAACTCATTCTCATTTGCAAACTTGTGAGAAACAAAAGAATGCGATGCACGAATCAAACAAAACTCGTGCAGGACTGAGTTAACGGAAGCATACCCATCACAACTCCTGTGCATGCTCGGCTTGAGCGGCGTTGACAACTTGGCACGCAACAATGATGAGACCCGGGCTTGGTGTTGATGTTGAGAGCCGAGGTGGTGGTGCACGAACCAAAGGAGAGCTTGCCGCAGATCTTGGAGGGTGGAGGAAGAGCTTTGTTTTCAACAGACAGTTCAGTTTAGATGTCCGAGTCTCCACGTGAAACAAGCACCGTGTGTACGTGGAGCAACATAGCTGTGGACTCCGCCAGTGCTCAGGGTAGTGGTGGTTGTAGCCCCGGGAGCAGTGATGAAGTTTGGTGGCCTTGCGCGTAGCTTGCGGTCTTGGTGGAGCCGGAGGACGGTGGGGTGTTAGGAACCCGGACACGCCGCTTAGAAGGAGGCATAGTCAAGAGCTTGGTGCATCACGGTTGTGTTTCTTTGACTCCTCAAACACTTGCCTACTTGCTTCCTCCCGCAGAGCAGTATGTGAAGTTCCGAAAAAGACGCTGCCTTGCATGTGTGATTGCATATTTAATCGATGCATTGATCCCTTGGAACCTCTTTTGCTTCTTCTTGTCATCGATATCTCATCGCCACCATAACGAGAAAGGTTCATGAAGTTCTGATGTAGGTATTGACATTGTCATTTCCCGCTTGAGGTTGAGAAACGCCTTCATCCTCTCCATGACAATTTCGATGAATCGCTCTTTGAACACTCAGGTGAACTGCTCCCAAGTAGGCTGAAAACCAGTGCGGTTGCCTTCGTAATTCTCCCACCAGAGCTGCATCTCCCTTGAAGGTGAGTAGCACATTTTACCCATTCTTGCTCAGAACATCAGCTCTCAGAGCCTTGACATCTCACGCAACCAATCATCAGCATCAAGTGGTCGATCAGAAACATCAAATTGGCGAGGGTTGAACTTCAAAAAGCTTTTGATGTCTCCTCGCTTGGGAGGTGGAGGTAGTGGAGCAAACTCATTCCTCCTGACACTTTTCTCAAAACGCTGATGGTTCTGCTGCATTGCTGCCAAGGCATTGGCGATGTTTGACAACGCGGAACCCAGTTCAGGAGGTATGTCCTCATCAGAACGGCGTGGTGGAGCCATCCTGTGATTGATATAAAACACAAGTCAGTACTATAATGGAGAATAATAATAATCCAAATAGTACCAAGATGGAATTAACCAAGATTAAAGGATACAATTTACTAAGATGATATTAAAATATCAACAAAGTTCAAAGCACCTAGAAGATATTAAGCATATCGCACACGACTGAAAAGGAGTGTGGTACGCAGATATATCAAAGAAAAATTTTCCACAAATTTCGGCATTAAAATACCAATAGATGCGTAAAATCACTTAACGAATCAAGATTAGTGACTCTACCAATTCAATATACAAAAGCGAATGATAAGAGTAGTGGTATGGTCGCGACTCCATCCCGCACTCAAATCATTACTCCACACATAAATAAGTAGAACACGCATCCTAACCCCTTCTTCTCACGATGAACCTAAATATTAGCAACTACGGAAACGAACACCCCAAACAAGATAACGTCGGATAACAAAGAGTAAGACAGATCGCGGCGGTATACAACGAATCAGATAGATCGCGTCGGTTTGCAAAGACTGTCGGTATGGAATGTACCAAAAGTTGATAACCAAAAGGCCGATTATGATAACAACTTGGATGCAACAGATAGACAAGGAATTACACACACACACACACACACACACACACACACACACACACACACACACACACACACACACAAACACACAACCTATGGTACTACGGAAACCCAGAACACGTGAACCCTAGTTTGAACTTTTAAGAAGAGGATTGAAAACGTTACACTTCCTTACCAGAAAAGGATGGGTGGGTGGGTAAGAAGAAAAGTGGAAGCAGTCCTACTCTCACGTTTTGTTTTTCCCTAGTATACATAACTACCAAAAATATTTTGCTAGACTGACAACGACCATTTGGCTGAGACCCTGAAGGGCGGGATGGCTCTGATACCAATTGTAACTACCTCGGTGAATTACGCTCCTGGATATAAGCCTGGATGAGCGGAAATGGTTGAAATAGTACGGTGGGGCCCAAATGCCACTCACAGGTAGACCTTTCGGCCGTCCCAACCATTTCCAATCATCGGGAGAAGTACGGGCGGCGTAATCGGCAGGCGAAGGGATCAACTACATACACAAATGAGTATGTATGCAAGCCACCATACAATAGTACATCAGAGCCATTCCATCTAAAAAGAAAGGAAATATAGCAACACCATACGGCAAGATTCAAATGTCCTAGATAGATATAATAGTTTAGGATACCTCCTCATACATCACACATCAGAGTATCAGGCGGAAGCGGCAAACAAGATCCGAGTACAGATAAGAAGCAAATCGGCATAAGATGCCCCATAAATAAGCACATCCCGCCCACAGATCTCACGGATCCCCGTTCCCGGAATCTCTACACCGAATGATCGTTGCCCACATCGTCCGTCTCCTCCACCCAGTATCCATCTCGTAGTTGTACCTGTTCATCTGAATCAAACAATTTATCGTGTGAGACACTAGGGGTACTCAGCAAGTCTTAATGCCTCTAAAGGGGACACAACCTGGGGTGACGCAACTGCAGCAAAAGATAAACCCTAACAGTTCTATAGATACTCGCTAACCATCCGCCTAACCAAATATAGACGGATGTCCGTGAATTAATGACAACAGTTATAACAGTAATATCATCAGATCCATCCTCCTCCTCGCTTACCAACAAGGAAGCGGACGAACAACCCCCCATCCGTTGGCAATTTTATTAACCATTCCATGATTGTTGCACAATTTACTAGTCAGTTAATTAGTCAAATAAAAGCGGTACTTTAGTTATGCTTGTCTATGATCGATAAACTGTGCTCCAAGTCGTCCATAACCGCGGACACGGCTTTCAGAAAGTTTTACCCTGCAGGGGTGCACAAATAGCAACACACACTCGATCAACCTCGGAAAAACCAAATCAAAACTCAACGAGGCCTTCACGACAAAGCAATCACAGATTGAGAAATATTTCGGGGCACCCCATTAAGCTACCATAGCGAAGTTAGTGACTCGAGACGGACTCAAGGTTTGCGTCAATGGTCAGAACGATCGGGAACCCGAAAATGTGATCGGCTTGTCGATACCGAAAAACACTCCGCTTACCTAAATGCAGGTGCTCCTCGCACAATCGTAATAAAGCGATAAAAGCATGGCATAAGTACAGGATAGTAAACAAAACCTCAAACTAGTTTGTGGCCCCAAGAAATAAGACGAATCAAGCTCGGCTCGGGGGTCCCATAAGCCTCCGGATGTGGATAGCGAATAATCAAGGAACAGGAATCAAGTACTGTGGTCCCTGGGACACAAGTGAGCAGAAAAACTAAATAGCAGATATTGCTCACGGTGCCACTTTCATTAGTTATCCCATTACTACTCGGGTTAAGTTGTTTAGGTACCTCGTTATCCATCGACTCACATACCCTACACATGTTGTTCTCGCATGGCTCAAACAACTCTAGTAATGGCTCATGGGATGGAGGAACAAGCTTGGTGGGGTTTAAAAGTAAAGGCTATGCAATACTTGGGATTCAGTTTAATGCAATCGCGACTCAATGATGCAAGAATAAGATAGAGGCAATAGGTACTATATGTATGCAAGCATGTGGTAGTGCTTGCACGGCAACTCGATTGAGCGAGAGAGAAGGATCCAGGTAGTGCTCGGGTTCTCTTGATATATCCCCGCCGTGTCTATTCGAAGAAGAACCAAACAAACAAGGGCCAACATAAATACAGTGCACAAGCATATGAATAAAATGCGACAAGCAAACAATCATGCCATGATGAATGATGCACAAGTTGCATGGCAATAATTTAGCATGGCATGGGTGAGGTGTAGAATACCAGAAATAAACATTTTATTGAGTTTTGGCCACATTTTATACCCATATTAGTTGCTGTTTACATTGTATTGATATGATGCATGCTGCAAAACAGATAAAGGATTGCATAAACATAAAGGTCTCGTCGAGATGATCATTTTAGACATATCATTTGTTGAATTTGGTGTTATAAAACAAAAGTTATTAATTATTTAAGGATTAATGGCATTAATTGTAATTTTAATTAACTTAGAAAATAAAGTGCTCAAATGATATTGTGGATAGCATATTTGAATTCCTCACATTTTTCTGATTCAAATTCATATATTATTTGTTAAATTTGGATTTATAAATTAAAAGTTATTTCAAAAACAGAATTGAAATTTGAATTTAATTTTAATTTGAAAAAGGTTTGAATTAAATAGAGAACAGGAATTCTTTTCTCACACATGTGCCTAGCCGCAGACAATGACAAGTGGGCCCATCTTGGCGGGTCACACGCTGAAACTCCTTTCCACCGCTGGCTTAGCTAGCCAAGAGGTCGACAAGCGGGCCGGCTGGTCCCACCACGCGCTTATGCCGAATCGCATACGTATATCGCATGAGCGAGGACCGCGGGTTGAGGGAATAAAAACAGGGGTTATGTGCAAAACAGCGCCGCCATCGTATTTCTCCTTTCTTCGCCACATGGACAGACGCTGCGCGCTGTGGTGCAGTGGCGCGGAGATCGATCCATGACGCTGACACGCTGCATGTGATGGAACCACCTTGTAGGGCTGGGGTGGTAGGAAGGGGGTAGGCGGCTAGATAGGGCATGGGGTGACGCAGAAGCGTCTGGAGGTTCGCGGACACGCGACCGAGGGTGCTCAAGCTTGGTCCGGAATACAGAAACAACGGCTGCGATGATGTCTAGGGAAAGGGAAGCTCACCGGAGGCCGCTTGGCGGTCCAGATCGGCAGGGCGCCGGCGACCGCCGACGAGGTGAGCCGAGCGATGCTAGGGTTTGCGTCTGGCGTCGGCGTTCTGGGCGCCTTGGTTCATCAGGGGTCCTCGTGGTCTTCCTCGCCAACCTCAGACGTCACACCACCGTCTAGGGAGAGGGGTGAACGGGGAAGACCGACGGTGGCCGGCGTCGGTGTGGCTGAGGTGAGGGAAGGCAGGGGAGTGGCCTGGGACGGATCTGGGGATGCAGGGTAGGCCTTGGGGGTGGATAAGAACGGGGGGAAAGCAGATGGCATGGTGGAGGGGAAGGTGGCTTCGGCCACCTTTATCCTTCCCTCCTTCACGTGCACGACATGGGGCTGTGGGTAGGCAGGGGAGGGTCTGCAGTGGACCAGACGAGGGGAGGAGGCTGGCCGAGGGCCCTCATGGTGGAGAGGAGGAGAGGGAGAGAGGCTCGGGTAGGGTTTGCTAGGGTCGGGCAGCTCGGCCAGGGTGGCTAGGGTTGGGTAGATGCTTCGGCAAAGGGAGGGAGGGAGGCTAGGTGGGGTGTGGGACCAGGGAGAGGGGGTGGTATGGTGATGGTGGGGATGGTGTAGGGTTTAGGGAAAAGAAATGGAAAAAGCCCACACATGGCTTGCATGGATGGAGGATGATGTAGGGTTTTTGAAGGAAAGATAAGAGGGAGAGAGATGAGATGGGAGATGATCCACTCAAGAATTCAAATAAAACTCAAAGAGGTCAAAGGATGGTTATGGTTGCATGGCCCATGCAAGGGTATTAAATGCCATGTCTTAATCTTGTGAAAACAAAATAATGAGCATGGCATTATTCCTATGCATCCCCAAATGTGGAGTAAAGGCCAAGCAAAGAATTTGAATTAGATCCATCCTATCTCCCATGAGCTAGATTAAAACCCAAAAGAAAATAATTACCAGCTCATGGATAATGGGATGGTGGAATTGTAAGGTGGTGAAAGAAAGGTGGTGGAGTTGACTAAAAGATATGCCCCAACTCAACTTGGGCATTTAAACAATATATCCAGAACCAAATACAATAGCAAGAGGCAAATACAAATAATAATGCATGTGAGATAAGAACCAAAACACAAAGGGTTTTATGTGATGCTCAAATGCAAGGTGGCATGATGACATGATCATGAAATAATGATGATGCAACAATTAGATCTATGAAGTATCCATTATATTACTAGATCAAGTAGCATTACAGTTGTTAGACAAATGGGATGCTACAGAAGCCCTGCGAGATCTCCCCTCTACTTCCGGTACCACGCCGTTGTGCTGCCGGAATCGCGAGGAGAGTGCTACAACCTCCGCTGCCTGCTGGAACAAGGGAGAGGAAGGTCTTCGTCGAGTACCGAACGTGTGACCGATCAGGAAGCGCCGAACGCAGCGGAAGGATCGCTCACGATCTTGAGATCGGAAAGAGTACGACTACATCACCCACGAGAATATGCTCTCGTTAACCGCTTTGGAATCTTCGAGGGTAAGTTATTCCATCGACTCGTTGCTACAATCTAATAGATAGATCTTGGCTTGTTTGTTTGTATGCGATAGAAAATTTTTGTTTTCCATGCTACGAACCCCTACAGTGGTATCAGAGCCGTGTCTATATGTAGATCTGTTTGCACGAGTAGAACACAATGGTCATTGTGGGCGTTGATGCTTTTATTGTCGATTGCTTCTTGTGTACTTTGCATCTTGCGGTATGTTGGGATGAAGCGGCCCGGGCTAACCTTACATGACATCGTTCATGAGACTTGCTCCACGCTTGACATGCAACTTGTATTGCATAAGTGGCTTTATGGTGCTGTTTCTCCTAGCATAGTTAAGATCCAATTTACAACGGGTGATTAACAATACTAGTATCAATGTTGTGGTTCATGTTCGTAAGTTAGAACGACACTTATTGAAAAGCCCCAAACCACGTAAAATATGCAAAGAAAGTAGAGGCGTCTAACTTTGTTTTGCAGGGGTGTGCTGTGATGTGATATGGCCATGATTGTGATTATATATGATGTATGCAATGTTCCTTATTGTAAGTTGGCAACCGGCAGGAGCCATATGGTTGTCTTTAAATTCTGTTAAGACCCGCGTGTCTATTCAAA
Source organism: Avena longiglumis (assembly GCA_030063025.1). Classification (NCBI taxonomy): domain Eukaryota; kingdom Viridiplantae; phylum Streptophyta; class Magnoliopsida; order Poales; family Poaceae; genus Avena; species Avena longiglumis. The sequence continues at coordinate 516,537,894 of CP125974.1, read as the reverse complement.
GTAGTTGTAATAGTTGAAGCTGGTGGACGACAACCATGGAGCAGCGTCATTGACCTTGATGCAATGTCGGTGATGATGGAGATCATGTTCGTGCTAGAAGATGGAGATCGGAAGCACAAAGAAGAAAGGCCATATCATATCACATATTATGAATTGCATGTGATGTTTATCCTTTATGCATCTTGTATTGCTTAGTAGACGACGGTAGCATTATAAGATGATCCCTCATGCACATGAATTTCAAGTCATAAAGTGTTCACCCTTAGTTAGCACCGTTGCTAAAGCTTGTTGTTTCGAAGCACCACGTGATGATCGGGTGTGTTAGATTCTGCAAGTGTATACAACGTGAGCAAGCCAGATTTGCTCATGCGGAAACTAAGGTTTGATCTTGACGATCCTAGCATGTACAGACATGGTCTCGGAACACGGATCACCGAAAGGTAAAGCATGAATCATATAGTAGATATGATGAACATGTTGATTGTTCGCCATTGAAGCTATATCAACTCTCGTGATAATCGGTTTTGATGTGGTGGATTTGGTTCGTGTGATCACTAAAACAATGTGAGGGATATTGTTTTGAGTGGGAGTTCACCTAGATTAATTTAATTATTAATTAGAACTCAATTTATCATAAACTAAATCAAAGTGAATTTGCATAGCTGTTGTAGTCATTGACATCCGTTTACCACCTTGCGCTTAGTTATAATTGAGATAATAGAACTATAGAATTCTGGTTAGTTACTTTACGAACTGGTATCGTATTGTTTTGAAGTGTTAATCTAAAGTTTAAAAGTCCTATTGCAAACTTTCAAGAAGTTAAGTTACTCCATGAAGTTTAATAATTAGTATTAAATCAAGAGTAACAATTCCAAGTGTTAGTGTATAAGTATCATGTTTGTTTCCATGATTCTTGATATTCAAAGGATTGTCTTAATATCAAGGTTATCTAGGATCTAAAAGAGTTGTTTCAGAAACCATGATGTGTGGAAGATATTGTGATATCTGAAACGAAGTATTGGTTACAACATGATAGAGTATAATATGACAAAAGTCATGTTCTCATATTTGATGAGAATTTGCAAAAGGTTGGAGACACTTGTTGTCCTAATCCTCCAAAAGGTTTTGGAGAGCAACATTATACTTGCGATTCACCGTTACAAGCTAAAAGTAGCTTGATCATGGATAAATCCATGATGAGGGTGAATATTTGATGTAGATAAGATGTTTACTACACCAAGAGATTACTAAAGAAAGGAATTTGAAAGAACACAAAACATTTGATGATAGGTGATCTACTTCAAAGTGCAAGTCCAAAGACATTGGTATTTAATTATACACGCTTTGGATTATGTGTCATATGTATGACTCCACTATTGATATTGATAGATTCTTTCAAACAGAAAAGGAAATGCTGAAAGAGAATCTCATAAATATATGGCAGAAAAGAAAAGACTAGAATTGTTCAGTTTAAGTATATAGATGATATACGTGTTATGGCTATATTCTTTGCTTATTAAACAATGTGGTTCCTAAGTATTTGATACTGAATTTGTTGGTGTGAATCGTCATACGAAACAACACAATTCATGAACTACAATGGCCTAAGTAACTAGCAAAAGAATATGTGATGACATTCATCGAGAACAAATAAAGGGTTGTTGTGTTGCTCGTTAAACATCAAAGCTTGCCTTCAGGATTTGTTTTATCAGGTATTATGAGAACAAAAGGGTTGTTCAAATAATTTCCGTAATCCATAAAAGATGGATGATTCACAAATCTCGTTGGAGAAATCACATCCATAAAATTAGTGCTAAAAATGTCGAAAGACAAATTGATTGAAAGATAACTTAGGAAGTGACATCGCCGTTTAAATTATATTGGAAAGAAAAACATGAAGAAACTCCATGTGGATGGAATTTTGGAGCCTTTTGATTTTTGATCAAATGACGCTTGTGAAACTTTCCTAGAGATAATTAAAACTTCGTTCATAGGCCAAAAAGGGAACGAATGACTACCTTGTTGGAACTTGTACATATTGTTGTACGAAATCCATTATGTGTAGTCAAGAGCGATGGATTTCAACTTAATATGCTTTCTCCGAAAAAATTGAGTGAATATATGAATATTTACTTAATAAGGATGAAATATGAAACATTTGAAAAGTTCAAAGACTTTCAAGATGAAGTGCAAGATCATTGTAACAAGAATATAAATAGTTTATGATAAGATCATAAAGGAATATATTTGAATTACAAGTTTAGCATAATACCTAAGATTTAAGGACTCGTTCCATGGAATTGCATTTCCCGAAACACCATAAGGGTATGGAGCGTTCGAGGTATGTAATTAAACCTTGTTTGACATGGTAAGATCAAAGGTATAATTCATAAAACTGCCATTATATTTTAAAGATTAAAAGCTTTAGAGATTACCGTTTTTCCACTGAAAAGAGCTCCATCATAATCCGTTGAAATGACACCATATGTTATGGTTTGGGATAAAACCCAAGTAGTCCCTTCTTAAACTTTGGTATGATGTGCATAAGAAAGATGTTTGCAACCAAAGTCGGATGAACCTGTCTTTGTATGTTATTTCGAATAACTGTTCCTCCATAACACCGGAGACAAAAGTGTTTGTCACTTAGAACGTCAAGTTTCTTTGAGAAGGAATTTTTCGTGAAAAGGTAAGTGGGAGGACAATAGAACTTTGATAAGGTTAAAAGAACCTTAGCTATATGTGCAAAGTTGCGCAGCGCCGAAAAGTGTTCCGGAGGCAGCAACAATGCTCATGGCTCACGTGCCTCAAATGTTGTGGTCACGGAGATCCAAGTTCCTATTAAAACAAGTAGGTCGGATGAACAATCGAATACCAAGATTTGAGAGTTAAATCATTATTTGACAATAATGATCCGACTACATGCAAAGAAGCGATAATGAGCCCTGACTCCGTCAAATGGCTTGAAGCCATAAAATCCGTGATAGTTCCATACACGAGAAATCAAGTTTTGAACTTGAAGGACCCTCGAGAAAGGTGTAAGACCTTACAGTTGTGTTTGGATCTATAAAAGTAATAGACATGGATGTTTCGCATCTATAAAATAGTCGACATGTTGGGAAAGAGTTCACAAAATGTTCAAAGGTTGACTATGACAAGATTTGATCTTTTATAGTGATATTTAGTCTAGACGGATTAATGTAGCAACCACTACATATAATTTGTTATATGGTAGTTGAATAAACAAAACAAGTTCTTCTAATAGAATCGTTGCCTAGGACATGTGCATAACACGGTCCATAGGGTTTTGTTAATTCAAAGGATGCTAAAAGCATATGCAAACTTCAATGGTTAAAGTGAGCATCGCGGGGTTGGAATCTTCACTGTGATGAAACTGTTAAAAGAGTTTAAAAGTTCATTAGAGACGATGAAGATGCTTGCATTTGCAAGAATTTAAGTGGGAGCGCTAAGACATGTTTCTAATACATTATGTGGAAGACATATTGTTGATTGGAAATAATGTATCTTTTATTAACACATATTAAGAATTTCATCCCGATGAAAGACTTAGGCAAAACCCAAATATTTGGCATCAATAGATGCTAATATGGTTGTGCCAGAAGTACATAGACGAGATATTGAATGAGTTCAATATAGAAACTACAAGAAAAGGTTCTTGTCGCACAGAAAGGATTGAAAGAGTTCAATGTTGATGATATATTCAAGTGTATTGACATTTGGTAAAGTGAAACAAAGATTCAAGTATAGATTGATACTTGATGTATGAAATCACAAAGAGTATTTATATCAATCATGATGTGATGTGTACAAATCCAGATATGTTCTATGCTCTAAATGTTATGAGCATATACCAGAATGATTCATAAGATGATCATTGGACAATAGTAAGGATATTCTTATGATCTTTTGGAAGAACTAAGAGTATATTATTTGTAGAAGTGACAAATAGATGGTTAGTTCATTGTAAAAGTACTACATTGATACTAGTTTTGTCACAAAGTACAAATTAAGTTTATCTCAATCTAAACTAAGGGTGGCACAATATAATGGAAAGAAAGTTCCATAATGGATTTGGATGAGTTCCAAAGTTAAGACATTGTGACAGATACTACAACAAAAGGCTAAGTATATGACTGCTATTTTAGCAGCAAAAGAGGGCATTTGTGTCAAGTAGTTTGTTATCAAACTAGGTGTAGTCCACAGTGGTATAATACTATGAAGATATATTGTGCGACAATATTATCAACATGTTTTAACCCCAAAGAGCTAAAGGTCACACCGAAAGACCAAATTTATACAAAGCCATCTCATTAGAGAATGAGTGATGCGTAGAGACGCAAAAACATGCAATTACACACGGACCTGGAAGTGTCAGATCCGGAGATCAGTTGACCACTAGCAATCGTGTACATACAACACCGGAAAGCCATAGGTGTTGAATAAACAAAGGTTTGAAACTAGATTATTGACTCTAGTGCAAGTGGGAGACTGTTGGAGATATGCCCAAGAGGCAATAATAAAGTGGTTATTATCATATCTTCACACTTATGATAAATGTTTACATTCCATGCTATAATTGTATTAACCGGAAACATTAATACTTGTGTGATTTGTAAACTAAAATAAGAGTCCCTAGTAAAGCCTCTTGTTAAACTAGCTTGTTGGTTAATATATGATCATGGTTTCCTGATCATGAACATAGAGATGTTATTAACAATGGATCATATCATTAGGAGAATGATGTGATGGACATACTCCTATAGATAAGCGTAGCATAAAGATCAAGTCATTTCAATAGTTCAATTGCTATATGCTTTCTGATACATAGTAACCTAATTCCTTCGACCATGAGATCATGCATATCACCTTTTCCGGATGGATGCTTTGATGTCATCAAACACCACACCGTAACAGGGTGGCTATAAAGGTGGCATTGAGTGTTCAGAAAGTATTGGTTGAAACACATGGATCAAGAGTGGGATTTGTCCATCCATATGACGGATAGATATACTCTGGGCCCTCTCGGTGGAATGTCATCCAAATTGGCTTGCAAGCATGTTACTGGCTCACAAGGGATCACATATCACGGGAACGAGAAAAGAGTACTTATCGGTAACGAGGTTGAACTAGGTATGCATATATACCGACGATCATAACCTCGGATAAGTAAACTATCGTGAGACAAAGGGAAATTGGTATCGTATGTAAGTGGTTCATTCGATCGCAAAGTAATCGTAGAAATATGTGGGAGCCATATGAATTTCCAGATTCCTCTATTGGTTATTGATCGGAGAAGAGTCTCGATCATGTCCGCATAATTCACGAACCGTAGGGAGACACACTTAAGGATTCGACGTTGTTTGAGTAGTTATGGTATTATGAGAAAGAGACCGAATGTTGTTCGGAGTCTCGGATGGGATCCGGGATATCACGAGGTGATCCGGAATGGTCCGGAGAATAAGATTCATATAAGGAAAGTCCTGTTTGAGTTCGGAAATGATTCCGTGTTTTCATCGGGAATGTTCGAAGGTTCGGAATGTCCGCACCGGAGGGAAGGGTACATGAATGTGTCATTGCATATTGGAATGATTGCATCATGTACTAAGTGTTCTCTGTTCCAAATATAGGATTAAATTGAATCCTAAACTGAAAAGTCAAACGGCCATTTGAAAGTCAAACGCTAAAACAGAAACCGAGGGAAACAAGCAAGAGGAGGTTGAAACCGACTTGGGGAGGAGTCCTCCTCTCCAAGCCGGCACCACCTAGGCCGAGTTGGGAGGGACTCCTCCTCCCCTTGGCCGCCCTCCTCCACCTATAAGAGGAGGGGGCCTCCTCTAGACACACAAGTTCCTATCCTCTAATCTAAACCCTAGCCCTAGACTCCGGTTTAGAGCCGCTTTGGTTTAGAGCTTCTAATTGCCCTAGCCTTCGGATTAGAGCCTTCTAATTGGTGTGTCTAAACACTAGACCACTAATAGCTCTCTCATACTCCACCATACTCTCTCCGGCTTAAGGCGAAGCCCTGCGAGATCTCCCCTCTACTTCCGGTACCACGCCGTTGTGCTGCCGGAATCGCGAGGAGAGTGCTACAACCTCCGCTGCCTGCTGGAACAAGGGAGAGGAAGGTCTTCGTCGAGTACCGAACGTGTGACCGATCATGGAAGCGCTGCCGAACGCAGCCGGAAGGATCGTCACGCGATCTTGAGATCGGAAAGAGTACGACTACATCACCCACGAGAATCTGCTCTCGTTAACCGCTTTGGAATCTTCGAGGGTAAGTTATTCCATCGACTCGTTGCTACAATCTAATAGATAGATCTTGGCTTGTTTGTTTATATGCGATAGAAAATTTTTGTTTTCCATGCTACGAACCCCTACACCAGGGAGGGAGAGGGAGGGCAGGATGAGGTGGCAGGACTTGAATGGATAGGGGAAAGGAAGAGGTGAGGTGGAGGGAGGAGATTGGCCAGGGTGAGGTGGAAGGGGGGCTGGGTAGGATTAGAGTGGGTAGAAAAAGGGTTGGGTAGTTTTAGGATTAGATATTTTGACTAGGTTTTCTTTTATTTTTTTAAATAAATTTTGTAATTGGTTTTAGATAAATGAAAGATCCGGCTGGACCGACGATTTGGATTTGAAAAATAGAGGAGGGCTAGTTTAGAAAATAACATAGTCTTTCGCAAATAGTTTTTTAGGTAAAAATAATATGCATGATGATGACGATGCTCAAATGCAATGTGGCATGATGACATGAGCATGCGACCATGATGATGCAATGCACAAAAACAACGCGATTTTCTAGTAGTGGTTATTGCGGGATGCCACAAACATGATACAATCACATATTCTAACAAAAAAACGTTCTCTGCATCAATAGATGCGCATAACCCTTTATTAAAGTTTTGAGAGATTTAATGTTTACAATCGCAGGTCAGCGAGAGTCAATACAAGAATTAACAATCTAAAAATAATCAAAATGCCTAGCAATCTAAGGTAGAAAGCACATGCTCAACACAAGGACAAATTTGTAGTACAAAGCAAACAGAGACAATATTCCTAATACATTATATCATGTATATCATAATCTTATTATATTTATTGATTTGTAACATCTCAATGCAAAATTGTACAAAATATATTTCATATTAAATTTTCTAGTTTTATGTGTTATGGTACCTATGATACTACTACTATCATGTCTTTCATCATTAATTGCAATGATGCATGAATGCATGAACTACCTATGAATACCCTACTATGGGTAGTGCATTGATCATTGAAAGGCTACATCTTCTCGCCCCTATTTTTCTCGTATATTATAACAAGAAAATCACCATGTGGACCTAACCGTTTTCCTCTGTTTTTTGGGCCAAAACAGTCGGCGAAACCACCTAAAGATACTCCCTCCGACCCATATTAATTGACTCAACTTTAAATACGGATGTATCTAAACTAGATACTTAACTAGATACATATCAATCTAAAAAAACTTGAGTCAACTAATATGGATCGGAACTTATGGTTTTCTTTTGCTGAAAGCCACAAAATGATCGGCATGTCCCTATATGCCAATGGCCTCATTTGCGTTGACGGTCAAAGGAAGTATGCCGATGATGAGTGTGCCGACGGCCACACGCCCAATGTATATGCCAACGGTTTTTGGGCCATAAGCTGACGGCATCAGGCCGTCAGCATAGTTCACGTTTCCTATAAATGAGTTAGGATTTTGAAAAAACATAAAAGGCAAATACCAAACATATGCATATACATATACTTCAGAGAACATCAATCTTAAAGTGAGCAAAGGCCAATATAATGTGGTTTGCACGAACAACGGGACTACACTAGTATTATTTTCCATCTAAAGAGCATTTTCCACTCTCTGCTGCTGACTTCGGCGTGGTTCATCTGCAAACTAGCCTGCTTTTACTGCCACTTCAGGTGTACACAAGAGCGAAAGTAATTCATTCCGGCTGGCGAACCGATCGCTCGCGAAGACAGAATTGGCATGATCGAAGGCACTTGTAATACGGTGAATCTCATCGGATTTAACCGTTCTGGCTGTATTCTCATGCCTCTCAAATGGATCTTCGACCTAAACAAAAAAATAACAGCGTACAGATGTGGAGTCAACATGGGGATAAAAAAAATCAGTATGAAATGTGCCAGCCCAAAAAGTGCACTACAAATAAGGAAATCCTTACAAATAAGCTGTGTCTGGCCATCCAATGTGGCAAGTCCTGGATTTCCTTGAGCTGGCCCTCGTACGTGGATATAGCAGCACTAGTAAGGAAAGAACCGGTGAACTGCAAACAAATATATGACCACTTGTTAAGATTATTTACTTCAGGTTAATAATACATAATGCTATAGTGCACTTTGGCACAAATCCAGCTATCTATACCGTTGTCTAATTAGGATTTTCGATGTTTACCTCCATTGCCATTTCAGTGCGAGTCAAATGTACTTTCGATGATGGTGATATCTCGACATAACAATAATGAATTAATTTCACAAGGGAGAGGAATTCGATCATTTACCCACAAAATAATACTCCTAGTTGCCAAAGGCTATGTATATATATAGCTTGGTTGAATTAAAGATACAACCCCTGTGATTTAGGCTTTGGTAGGATTAAAGGCATCCGAAAAAAATCAACTAAGCCACATAAGCACTTTGTTAACTTTTTTGCTTCAGCTTCTCTTTGAAAAGGAGCTCTGAATCTACCAGATAAAACCAGACGTAATCCAGTTTTTTATCGATAAATACACATAAGCCGGTTGTTCACCACTATGCCGATCTTGCTATTATATGATATAAGGAGTTCACGAAAGACAAAAGAAAATGACCTATGACTATTGAACAGATAAAATGCATGTGACTCTGTATTTAGGAAGGAAGTCAGAGACAACGGTTCCCCTTCTTAAAAAAAAGTTAGAGACAACGGTGTCTTGGGAAATACAGTTACCTTTTGAAAAAAAGTTGCAAGCAGATGGGAAAGAGAGCTCTGATTTCTTTGCCATGTGCTCCGGCATCGAAATTTTGCAATATTCGCCTTACAAACCTCGTCAAGATGTTTTTCATTGTAATGTGCTGCATGCGAATGCAAGGGGTAAATTACCAGGCACTGATACACACAATCATAAACCCAACCCATCACAAATTAAACAAGAAAGTGTGTCTTACCTGCACTATCTTCTGTAATTTTCACATCACAAATCTCTTTCATAGGTGGTAAAATTGCAGGCTTACATGTCTGCAAGATGCAAGGTCAGGAGCGTATGTAAGAGATAGACTATAATTTTATGCACCTATATATATTAGAATTCGGAAATTATAAATTATAGAAGAAACCTGAAAATGATAGAGGACAAGTAAGCAAAGTGAATAGGAGTTAAGAGTTCCATTTTTTGGATCGTTAATGTTTTGAGCCTTGGCCCATTCCTTGACCTGCAAAGACACACAAAGCTGAGGCTTGGCCTTAACAAATTAAAGAAATTATGGCAACAGAAAAAAAAATCACTTGGTTATGTAGATCATACCAATAAAACCATATTGCCAAAGCGCTCGTCAAAATCATTGACCCAGTATAACACTTTAGATTTAATTCGACCTAGATAGTTATCAACAGATACATCACAGGAAATGCCAAATCTGTTGCTCACATATTGTAAAATTGGAACTCTTGCAAGAGCAATGTACCGCACATCTCCAGCAACACCTGAATCAAGATATGAAAATAAAATTTAAAATGATTAAGAGTCTGTAAAATGACTAATGACAGAGACAAGAAAATATATCGCATTGAGCCAAATAAACATCCATCACTCGAAGCAAGCATGGAGCAAAAGGAGGCTCTCGAATACCGTGATCCAAACTTGTAAATTATAATGCGTGATGATATTTCACTCTGGTCAAAGTTATAACACGAATATAATGTAAATTACCTTTAGTTTGTAAAGCTTCAAGCACTTCTTTCAAGACATTTTGCTTGGTTGATAGGTAGTTTAGGCCATTCAACAGCTCAAGTGATACATCCAAGTCACCTGATTTTGCATAAAGATTTGATAGGAAGGACCCAAAAGGTTCAGCTGTTAACGGAAATAGAGAGGTCAGTAAAAGCAAAAACTTTGCATGGTATCGTAGGAGAATGGTGAAACAGTGTCTGTCATTTGGAGCAGTCCCCAAAATGGCAGCGTAAATAATTAAAACTTTGCATATTAAAAAAAGAAGATAAATAACTTATTCCCTAACCATGTTATTTAGGTAACAAAACAAACTTTTCACTATTGCCATAAGTAACTACTGTACAGAGGCAGTCTCGTGGACCTTACTTCTACACTACACAGAACTATCGACAAAAAGAAAATTGCTATTCATTTGTCACAAAACCAAATTAATCCCCTTTTAGGATTATGATTTTACAAGCTTATCACTTCTTCCTGTTATCATACAACTATTGACCAGAGGTCATAGCCTAGTGTTCACTGGAAGGGGACCATCCGGATGTTTCTCAGGGGGATACAAATTACTGAAGTTCTATATATATATTACCTCCGTTCTTGAGGTATTTTTTTTCTGAAGTCAACAATGCGAAGTTTGACCAAATTTACTGGAAAAAACTATCGCACGCATGCTTAACAGATGGGGTTGACTACCTTTAGGTAGTCTATCGAAAATTCAGAATCCAAAGTCCATGTCCAGGATAGAGCGTGCGAAAAAAAGAAAACCTAAATAATGAGTAGTTAACCTCTCACGGTTCCAAGCGAAGAGATGGAATCTCTAAGCTCCTGAAGTGCTTGAAGTCGTAGGTGATGATCCTTCTCGTCTGGTTTGATTGCAGAGAGGATGTTCTCGATAGACTTCTCAAGCACATCGTAGGTGTGGCCACACTCAGTCATGCTGAAACCCTGCAGCCAACATATAAATATACATACAATCAAATAAGGAGAAGAAAAAGACCATGATATTAACTGAGTGCAAGATATCGTTGCTAAGAATTATAGCAAGATATGACCAAAAACCAACTTGTTCTAAGTTCTAATTACAAGAGATATATTTGCTCTGACCAGAAGGTGAAACAAGGCATGAACCTATGTTCTCTACGAAGTACTCATGTTTATTAAATGTTCACGACACGGCTAAATGCTTTGAAAGAATCAAACGTACAGTAGAAATGACAAGTTCACCTAGTGTGAAATTTACTACTAGGACATAACTGTAGCAAACATGTTTCTTTAGAGTGATTACTAAGGTACTGTCACTAGGGGAAATAAAATGGGGGAAAGCGAACATTCCATACAGTTTCTTCTTCAGAAAGGTTAGTTCCCTATAAATTTGGCCACAACGACCGTTGTAACCTCTAAAGCAGGTTTCCATTGGCTTTGCTATTCTATTAAACAATCACTTTTGCTTCGGTCCCCCACCCCCTCCCCCTTCCCCTCTTTCAAATTTTGACAAACAAAAACTCGATTCCGGTTGTTTAGAGGACCGTACAAACCCACCTGGACACCATATGGTCCTCTTAGACGTATACTCACCATATACGTATGCTCATGTGACTGTGGAAGACGAAAATCAGAAGTTATATTGTTAGTGCTAGACACTTCTCGATAGATGCACTATGGGGTTGGATCTAGGAGATCTGAGAGGGAGAGAGAGACTACCTGCGCCCTGGCTTGACAGGCAGGAACCGGAGGGGATTCCGGAGCCAGAGCCGGAGCTGGATCCGCTGTCGTTGGCCATGGGAAAACGGGGCGACGGCGTGAGCGTGGGAGGTTGAGAGCGGTGGCGGCGGAGCTTCCCGTCGGCCTAGTGTGAACCCTAATCGGTGGGGATGTTTGTGGGGGGCTGCGGCGCACGGTGAACCTCGTACCGTGTGCGTCCGGCCCCCCCACCTATTTATATACGCACTGGCGACAGGGCCCACAACCATGGATAGGGTTGGGCGCCCCCGATTAGGGCGCGATGAGGACTCCGCCGTTGGGCTGAACGTGGAGAGAGATCCAACATTCTCCCCTAGATCTCGACTTTACTTTTAACTTTGTACTTTACTTATTTCATCACGAATGATACATAGAGCATGTTTCATCGTCTCAGCTCAATTGCCGATAGAATCGACAACCACTATATACCTTCATGTTCAAACAAATTACATTACTTTTGGGCCTCTATAGTCCAGAATCATAGGCTTCCCGTTAAACCCATGCCGCTATGTGTTCCTTGAACACATTGGGTGGTAAGCCTTTCGTTAGCGGATCCGCAAGCATATCCTTTGTCCTTATATGCTCGAGACTTATAGTTTGATCCTGGACTTTGTCCTTCACAATATAATACTTTATATCTATAGACTTTGAAGCATTACTCGACTTGTTGTTGTGAGCATAGAATATCAAGGGCTCGTTGTCACAGTACATCTTTAGTGGCCTGCTGATGCAGTCAACCACTTTCAAGTCGGGTAAGAATTTCTTTAACCATAACGCCTGTCCCATGGCCTCATAACATGCTATAAATTTTGCATACATCGTAGATGATGCAACTATCGATCGCTTGACGCTTCTCCACGAAATAGCACCTCTGCGAGAGTAAAGACATACCGTCGTGGACTTTCGGTCGCCTTTATCTCCAAGAAAATCTGCATCTGAATACCCTTTTATCTCTAGGGAATCAGATCTTCTATATGTAAGCATGAGGCCTTTTGTGCCTTGCACATAACGCAAGGCTTTCTTTACCATCTTCCAGGTTTCTATGCCCGGATTCTCTTGATATCTACCAGTACCCGGTGATAAATGCTAAGTCGTATGAGTGCACACTTGTGCATACCGTAAGCTTCCAACACAAGCATATGGTAATCGACTTCATTTGATCGATCTCATATTGGTTCTTTGGACATTGGGATTTCCCAAAACTATCGCCCTTGACTATGGGAGCAGGTGTTGAATTACTCGCATGCATATTGTATTTCTTTAAAATCTTTTCACAATACGTCATGCGGTCCTAACACTCCATTCTTTCTCATCTCGGTGAATTTCTATGCCCAAAACATAAGAGGCTTCACCAAGGTCTTTCATGTCAAAGTTTGATGACAAGAATTTCTTTGTTTCTAGTAGTAGACTAACATCACTAGCAAGCAGAATGTCATCCACATATAGAATTAGGAAAATATATTTCCCACTTTTGAACTTTGCATAAATGCAATTGTCCTCAACATTTTCCTTGAATCCAAATCTTTTAATGGTATCATTAAACTTTAAATACCACTGCCTAGAGGCTTGCTTTAACCCATAAATGGATTTCTTTAGGCGGCATCCCATATGTTCCTTCCCCTCCATGAAAAAACCCTTGGGTTGTTTCATGTAAACATTTTCTTCTAAATCTCCATTTAGAAATGCCGTCTTGACATCCATTTGATGTAACTCTAAATCAAAATGTGCAACTAGTGCCATGATGATTCTGAAGGAGTCCTTACATGAGACCGGAGAAAAAGTCTCATTGTAATCTACGCCTTCTCTTTGCGTGAAGCCTTTTGCCACGAGTATAGCTTTGTACTTTTCTACATTCCCATTTGAGTCATACTTTGTTTTGTAGACCCACTTGCATCCTACTGTTTTGGCTCCTTTGGGAATTTCCTCTAAGTCCCAAACATTGTTGGAACTCATCGAGTTCATTTCATCTACCATTGCCTCTATCCACTTGGCTGAGTGAGGGCTACTCATGGCTTCTTCATATGAGGTAGGATCGCCCTCCATATGAACTACATTGTAAACTTTGTAGATGTCTTTGGAAATGGCTGGTCTTCGTTCTCTTTTAGACCGTCTGAGTTCATCAGACTCTTGCTCATTTCTTGCCTGGGGTTCAGGCACATTTACAGTAGGTGGCTGTTCTGGCTCCCTTTCGTGCTCAACAGTGGGTTCAGGTGGCTCCTGATGGACAGGTTCCGAACTTTCGCCCATTGTTGTCACGTGTGGAGTCACACCAGTGCCGCACCACAACCTCGGGGTTGTAAATGGTGGCACAACAGTAGCGAAAAATGGCTCTGAGTCATCGGATTAGGTGCATGCACCTCTTCTCCTCAATATCAATTTTCCTAGCTACCGTGCTCCCTCATCAATTCGTCCTCCAAGAAGACGCATGTCTCGTTTCTACAAACTTTGTGTATCACAGAGAAAGAGCGATAGCCTTTGGACTTATCTGGATAGCCAATAAAATGGCAAGATACTGTTTTGGGGTCTAACTTTGCAATGTTTGGATTGAAAACTTTTGCCTCAGCTGGGCTCCCCCAGACCCTCAAGTGGTGCAGAGAGGGGACTCTGCCTGTCCACAATTCATATGGTGTTTTGGGTACCGACTTACTTGGTACTCTGTTGAGAATGTGAATGGCGGTTTTAAGCGCCTCCATCCACAATCCCAATGGGAGGGTGGAATAGCTCATCATGTTGCGCACCATATCCATAAGGATACGGTTGCGCCTTTCACATCTGCTTTTCTTGAGGTTCGCATAGAATCTTGGCGACTATTCCATTTTCTTGTGAACTGCAAAGGGTCCCGTACTTGACCATATGGAGTATGCCGACCGTAGTACTCCCCCCCACGATCGGACCGAACTATTTTGATTCTTTTATCGTGCTGATTTTCTACTTCAGCTTTGAAAATTTTAAATTTATCCAACGCTTCAGATCTTTCTTTGATTGGATAAATATAACCATACCGGGAGTGATCATCCGTGAATGTTATGAATGAATCATAGCCATCCACACTTTTCACCGGAAACGGTCCACAAATATCCGTGTGGATTATTTCTAGTGTAGCTATGCTTCGGTTTGCACCCTTTTTAATTTTTTTGACATACTTTCCTTTGATGCAATCTATGCATTGTTCTATGTCGGAGAACTCTAACTGAGGAAGAATGTCATTTTTAACGAGGCTTTCTATTCTTCCCCTCTGTGGCATCCCGCAAAACCACTACTAGAAAATCGCGTTGAATTTGTGCATTGCATCGTCATCATCATGCATTGTTTGCATAAAACTATTTCCGAAAAACCTATTTTGTTCTCTGAAACGCCCCATCTTTATTTCAAACGCCAAACACCGGGTCTCCGGAATTATTTTGTTGTCGGTTATCGGGTTGCGAAAGCCTTGTTTGAATTAAATAAAAAAATATTTAGTTATTTTAGCGGGGGCAGTCGAACGGGCCGTTTGACCCGAACGACCACCCCCAGGTTTTTACAAACGGTCCATCTCTAATCCTATTCCTACCAATCTATCTACCCACACACCCCAGCCACATCACCCGGACCAATCCCGAAACGCCACCTCACCCTCTCTCTCCCTCTACCCAATCCTAAACTGCCACCTAATCCTACCCCTCTCCCCACCTCTCTCTCTCTCATCCCACACCCCACGCACACACGCACACAGACGCACGCAACGCACGCCGCACGCCGCCTGGACCCACCAGCCGGCCCAGCGCCCTCCCTCCCTCACTCACACGCAATCCACCCTTCTCCCTGCCCGTGGGCCCGTCCCCCCAGTGGCCCACCTGTCAGCCCCCACCTACCACACCGACAGCCCCCTGTCCCCACGCGGGCCCCACCCTGGCACCCCTGTCCCCCGCGTCGTCAACCTCGCCCCCACGATCCTCTCCTCCCCCAGCCCCGCTGCCTCCCACCCATCGTCTCCCTCTGCGCGCCTGTCCGCCGGCCACGCCCCAACCTTGCCCCCGTCGGCCCTCTCGCTTCCACCGTCGCCCGCGCCTGCTGGCGCGCACTTCCCGCCCCCGGCCACCGCACCCCGCCGCCACACCGCACTCGCCACCACGCTGCTTGCGTCCGCGCGTCCGCGTCCTCGACCTCGCCTCCACCTCCGCCTCCGCCCACCACCGCCAGAACCCCACGCTGCCGCCTTCCCCAACCTCTCGCCACCTCCCGTGGTCGGCCGCTCACCGCCACGCCTGGGTCAACCGCCGCTTCCTTCCGCCTCCGCCCCCTCTATCTTCCTCCCCAGAGCCCGTCGCGCCGGCGCGCCAAGCCTCCCCGACCGGCGTCCTCATGGGCGCGAGCTTCCTCCGCGCCGCCCTTCTCCTCTCGCCCCGCCCGGGCGACATCCTTCCGCCCCCATCTTCGCGCCGCCCGGTCTGGCGAGCCGCCCGCGTCGCCCGGTCCTTCTCTGCCCTCTCCTGCGAGTCCGCCTCGCCGGCCGTTCCTCCGTCTCTGCTGCCTCGGCCTCCGGCCAGCGTCCCCGCGGATGCTCCTCCGCTGCCGGCCGGCGCTGCCGCCGACATCGCCGCCTCGGCCGGGTCGCCTTGCCGCCGTTCCCTCTGCTCAGATCCTCCTCCCGCCCTGGCGAGTACCAGTCTGAGGATTGGTTCCTGCGCGTGTGTCTGAAAAGAAGCTAGTGCAGGATGTGTGCCTCCTCGCGTGACCCTCCAATCGCGCGCTCAGATCTCCTGTCGAACAAGACCGGCCGAGACGCTAAGTCGTACAAGGGCCACCGACAACGCATCCCACGGAACCCCAAGATCATCAACGGCACCGAGCTCGACACCGGCAAAACCAAGATGGAAGCATAAGACCGTCGATACGGATACGATTTTGAGACCCGGTCGTCGAGAACGCCCACACGGAGACTCACCCGATCACGGACCGCAAGAACGTCCCCAGAGTTGAACCCCGAAGACCGATCCCGGCGAGGCCGAGACCCCGAAGCCCGAACCCGGTGATCCAAAGGCCACGCCAAGACCCGGATCCGAAGACCGCCAAGATCGCCTACCCGGGACGACAAGCACTTCACCCCGGATGCCGAGACCGACTCGATGGCGCGGGCCCAACAAGACCCTCGCAACGGCAAGATCGACCCCGTGGGACCGACAAGACCTTCGCGATGACAAGGACGGCACCGACCCGGAAGAATCTGACGCGCCCCGACACCGACTCAAGTCCTGCTTCCCGGACGCGACAAGAACTACCCCCGATATCCAAGAACGATCCCGGAGTCCGAGAACGCTCCCTGGACCCTGGGACCGACCCCGAACCCCGGAAAACCCAAGTTCGTCGAGACCCCCTAAAGTGTGAACCCCTTATCCGAGAACCCTAATTTTATAAATGTCACCTATATAACTGTTGCATATAAATTGTTCATGCATGCATCCATATCATGTGGTATGGGGGCCTTAGGCCGATTCACCTAATAATTAAATATGGGGCCATATGCGGTCAAATCTAGCCTTATATTGGCCTCATTTAAATTTGTGCATCGAACCGTTGTCATCTTTTGCCTTGTTAAAACAACATCTAAATTCCGGGGTAGCTAAATAACTTGAACCTATGAATTAAATGCCGGGACCCCGGTTCCGCTTTAATATGACCTAATTGCATCGCACCTTGCCATGCCATACATCATACATGCATCATGCCGATCTTCTGCCGTTGTATTAAATAGTGCATCCGGTGTTTGTTCTAGTGTTTGCTTCTTCGCGGATAAGGCCGTTGAGTGGATGTGAGCTTCGCCCCGATCGTCGGTTGAACCTTCGACAATGTTTTCAAAGAGCATCTCCCTTTCTACCTATCTTACTTTTATAGTATTTACTTCCCTCTGTTGATCTATTGCTATCTCGTGGTTGCGATGCTCTAGTTTTCGTGCTCGGATATACCCCTGACCTCATATTGCCTTGGACACACCCTATTACACGTTGTTTGGTAGATAGCTGGACTTGCGTCGTCGCTGCTTGCTCAAGTGCGTGTCGTCGTGCCACAGATTGTTGATGTATTGCCGCATGTTGATGTTGGAGATGATCCTAGTTTACTTATCGTTCACTTTAAATTCCTGTTTAACAACTAAAATTGAAATAAGCGAGGCATCGGTGGGTGATAGATAATATTTGGTTTCGAACGCCCACTTGTGTCCGTGAGGACCCCGAGTACTTGATACCTGTTCCTTGATTTATCGCGCTATCCACATCCGGGAGGTATATGGGACCCCCCCCCCCTGAGCCAGAGCTTGATTCAGTCTTATTTCTTGGGGCCACAAACTAGTTTGAGGTTTTATTTACGATCCTGTACTTATGCCATGCTACTTATGTATTTAAATTGTGCGAGGAGCACACTGTACTGTTTAGGTAAGCGGAGTGATTACGCGGTATCGACACCCCGAGTTTTCGGGTTCCCAGTCGCTTACAGCCATTGTCGCAAACCTTGAGTCCGTCTCGGAGCTTGCTTACTTCGTTATGGTAGACTCAAGGGTGGCCTGAAATATTTCGAATCTGTGATTGTTCAGTCGTGAAAGCCTCGTTGGGTTTTGAGTTGGTTTTTCCGAGGTTGATCGAGCGTGTGTTGCTATTGGTGCACCCCGGCCGGGTAAAACTTTCTGAAAGCCGTGTCCGCGGATATGGACGACTTGGAGCACAGTATCTCGATCATAGACAAGCATAACTAAAGTTTATTGCTATAAATTTGACTTTATAATGACTAGTAATCAGCTTCACTATAATGGAATGGCTAAATCATACCGCCCACAATTGCTTGTTTGGGTCGTCACCAGCGACCATTGTACCTGACTAGTAAGTATTGCAACTACAACGGAATGGCTGATTAAAAGTACCAACAACTGCTGGGTTTTGGGGTTGTCTCATGCTAATTGTATCTGATTAGTAAGTGTTGTAACAATAACGGAATGGTTAACTAAAAGTGCCCACTGCTTACTTTATCAGGATGATTATCTAAACCTGACTAGTAATTGCCGCAACGATAACCGAATAAGTAAAACTGACAACTGTGTGAGTTCCTCGGGTGACTTCCTCGTTTGGTCTCGAGGGGGAAACACCAGGATGGGTTTGTTTGGTGTTAGCTTCAGGTTGGATCCGAATAGGTCTTTCTTATCCCTCTCTGATTGCCGCCAGTTGTATCGAGTCTCTATAGGTTGTTTAGTGCATGCTGCCGCTTCGCCATCCACCATACCTATGTAGGCGAGGACCGCCAATTCTAGTCTCGCCGTGCATCGGCCTCGATCGACGCTCCTTCTTTTTCCTTTGCCCTTTGTCGGCACCCCTTTTGTTTAAGGTTTTGAGATCGACGCCGTTAGCGGTTACCCATCCGCTTGGCCTGGGCAGGGGTTATGGACGTCATTGGTTATTCTTCGGGCTCTTAGCCCCATTTGCATCTTGTCCGTGGGGCGCTCTATCGTTTTCAAGGTGATTTGGATCTTTGTATATTATATCTGTATTCTTGACTCCTTGAGTCGCTGTTATATATATCTGTTTTGTGGGTCCCATCGAGGACTGTTGTGTAATGTTATTACTTCGTTTTCCACCCGCACGAAAGTGCCTGGTGGGCACCTTTGAATCGTTTCTATGCGGGTTTGGCGAATTTTGCTCAAACTTGCATAGGTCCGATTCTGAGGGTGTTACACCCTCGAAATATGGCCTAGTCTACAGTGCCATAGTTTCAATGAGTCAAGGGTTCGCTTTCTTTTCTTTTGTTCTTTGTTCGACAAGGAAACTTTTTCATTCACATCACACACAGAAAAAACTTTCTCATGCAGGGATAACAAATATAACTTATCAAATAATGTAGCAACACCCACACATTTGTCTTTCAACCAGATGGCACACTTGCCATTACCAAAATAACATTCGTAAGAATCTTTGTCCAAACAGGAAACACTTATTAAATTCCTATGTAATGAAGGAACGAAAAGCACATCTTTGAGCAAAAGCAAAGAGCCATCACCAGACTCGAGGGACGTCACCAATGGCCTCCACTTCGCTTCTATTCCATTCGCCACTTCAATGTGTCTTTCTCTTCTTGGCGTGGTCCTTGTCGAATGGAACCTCAGAAAGAGTTGGCAACGTGAGCAGTTGCTCGAATCAATACACCAAGTGGATCTAGTAAACTTTTCATACAAAGATTCATTAACAAAATAATGATATCTTTACCATTTTTGGCCATGATGTACTTTAGCCAAATCGGGCGATTTCTTGTAGTGGCCCACTTTTTACGGTGATGGCACCGATCCTTCTCCCTGTGGGTAGATTGGTGATGCTGGTCTGTGCATTGGACCCTTGCCATGGGGCTTGGAGGGTGAGCCACCATGGTTGCCACCTATGAAGCCTCTCTTCTGTTGTCCTTCACGAAGTTCGAGAAGCCGTGAAGGGCTTTCACCTTCCTCTTCCCAGGAGCACATCCCAATGGTCTTTTCTATGTCCCACTTTTCGGGGGACATATTATAGTTTATCACAAAGTTTTCAAAAGGTGGAAGTGAGGCCATCACAAGGTGCACCAAGAGTCTGGCTTTAGCTCGAGGTCCTCATCCATGGGCTTGAGTTTTGCCATGTTTGACATCCTCAAGATGTGCTCTCTTATTCCGTGGGGTCCTCCAGTATACTTTTCAAGAATTTGCTTTAACAACTGGTCGTGATACATCTTTGAAGAGCGATGGCGGCTCTTTATCTTGGCGAGATACTCGCCCAGTACTTACACTCTCCAATTGAGCCCACGATCGTTCTCAATTGTGTTCTTCTGAATGCCGACACTTCTTGTTGGCGTTCACCCATTTCTGTTATCGATAGAGTAAGCCAGCTCTAATGGAGCATGGTCCCTCTTCCTTTTCTCAAAGTCAAGACTTTCCTCGCCGCCCCGACCGGTCGGGCTTGACTGGTTGCTTGGTGTCAACCACCCAATCCACTTCGGCGCATACGAACGCCAAGTCAACTTTCTTCCTCCATTCGGAGTAGTTGTCCCCCTTAAGGAGCGGGATGTCCTTCAAACATGCCATGAGGTTGAGACCTCCTGAAAATCACAAAAGATGTGAGATCACCAAGTAAAACAACTGTATGCGTTAGTTCAACGTTGGTATAAATTAAGCATGCAATCGTTTCATGATATTTAAAATTACATCACCGTTGGGCAGAAATAAATTTAAATGCACCTTTAATACTTAATAGGACAAGATTATGGTCATGATTATTAATAACGTTGGTCAATTAATAGCATGAGGCATAATCACTTTAATCACATCTTTATGTCAAGATTCAATCAACTTTTATTGCATTGTTGCAATTTAAACCATACATTTGCAATGTAAAAGAACTATTTGCAGCGGAAACTTTCATAAAAAACTCATACTTTGCAGAAAAATTCTGCCTTTGTAACATTCTCTAGTCACAATATACTTAAAAGTAAAAGGACTAGAGAAAACTATACAAAAATTTGCTTAAAACTAAGCAAAAAACATTAATAAACAACTCTATATATAAAAAAACAGAAATCGATTCTGCGCGGCCCATCATGACTCACTGGGCTGCAAGACTGCTGCTTGTCAGCTGGGCCTAAGGGCCTGGCCACTTGGCCCACCAAGCCCGCTAAGCCCGCGGCCACTCGCTCGCCCGCTAGCCGCCGCGCTATGGACCTGCACGACGCCCAATCAGGCCCGGCAAGGCCGCTGGCTGCGGCCTACCCGCGTGGCCCATCACCGCCCCGCCAGCACCCGCGCGCGATCCTGACCGTCCGTGAGCTAGGGTTTTGATCCAAGGGTCCAGCGCGCCGTTCGGAGGAATAAAACCACCACCCCGGCGCCCCCCTGGAACCCTAACTCCCACTTTCCCCACCCGCTCTCGCGTGGCCACAGCGCTGGCGTCGTCTGGCGACGCCTCGTGGCATCCCGCAAAACCACTACTAGAAAATCGCGTTGAATTTGTGCATTGCAACGTCATCATCATGCATTGTTTGCCAAAACTATTTTCGCAACGCCCGATTTGTTTTCCAAACGCCCCATCTCAATTCAACTGCAAAGCCCGGTCCCCGGAATATTATGTTTTAATTAAAAATGTTGTGCAAACGGTCTATTAAAAATAAATAAAAATATTTATTTATTTTTGTAGGGGCAGTCGAACGGGCCAGCCCGACCCGAACGACCACCCCGTATAAAACAATCGGTCCACCCCAACCTGCCCCATCTAATCCTAAACCTACCCAGAATTCTACCCACCTAATCCCTCCACATCACCCCAACCTATCCTAGCATGCCACCTCCTCTCACCCTTCCCCCCTAACCAATCAACACCCGCCACGTCACCCTCACCCCTCTTTCTCTTCTCTCTCTCTCCCACTAACCCAACCCCACACCACTCACATCTCTCACCACGCGACGCACACACCCCAGCACACCCTGCCTGCCTCGTCCACCCACTCCCCTGCCGCGCGGGCCCCACCCAGCACCTCCGGCCCCACCTGTCAGCTCTCCTCTCTCCCCCTGTTCCTCTTCTTCCTCTATCCTCCCCACACCGACGCGCACACCCCCTCCTCTGCCTCCCCCACCACGCATCCGCCATGGCCCGCTCGCGCCCCTGCTACCTCCCACCTCCGCGCTCGCCTCCGCATCGCCGCTCGCCTCGCCGGGCTCCCCAGCTACCCCGAGCACCCCATGACCCGACGAGAGCCCGCCCGCGCTGACCCCTCTTCCCAGCCTGACGACCCCGCCTGAGCTCGCTGCGAGCTCCGCCTCTCCGCCGTCGCCTCTCCAAGCCACCACCTCCGACCGCCACACGACCTCCTTCCCCCAGAGAACCCTCATGAGCATCGCTGCCTCGCGAGCTGCCCGTCTGCGCCCAGCCCCCCCTGGCTCTCCTCCGCCGCTCGCTGTGCCGCCACGCCGGGCCCTGCCCGTGCCCCACCTCGCGCCCACCGTCTCCGCCTCGCCACCGCAGAGCCTCCGCCCTGCGCGGCCGGCGCGCCAGCCGCTGCGTCGCCGCCCGGATCCTCCTCGCCGAGCCATCGCCCCAGGCCGCCTCCTGCTCCCGTCGCGGCGACCCGGCCCTCCTCGGGCTCGAGCCGCCCTCGCCGACCAGACGCCAGGCGCCTCCGCTCCGCCTCGCCGTCGCCCGTGTGCTTCGGTCCGACCCCGCCAAGCCCGAGCCGCCGCGAGTCCCGCCTCTGCAGCCAGCGAAGGGTGCCCCGCGAGTGCAGCGCGTCGACGTCCTTCCGCACGCCATGTGTTTGGTGGCGATGCTTCGCTCCCAGCAATCCTCCTTCCTTCGAGTTAGGCGAGCACCTCTCCAAGATCGACGAGACCATAGCGACGCCAAAAACCGAGTCCGCCAAGGATCATCAAGACGAATGACAAGTTCTTCATCGCGGAAGACCGAACCTCGTCGAACCCCGAAAACTTCCCAAGGTCCCCGCTGCGGAACAACAAGACCGTCGGTGTGGAATCGACAAGATCTACCCGGGCGCGCCAAGTTCCCCGACCAAGACCCGGCGAGCATCCTCTCCCGGACACCGAGCCGCTGGATCTTGAGTTCTCCCCCACGGACTACAAGATCTGCCTCGGACGCCAAGACCGACAGCTGGCCCGAAGACCCCGCATGCGCCGAGACCCCTGAACCCTGAGGCCCGAACCCGACGCGCCAAGTTCTTCCTCCCGGATCCGGAGACGCCAAGACCGTCAAGACCTACCTCTGCTATCCGAGAACGCTCCCGCCGATCCCGTTTCCGTCGAACCCTGGACCCCGAACCCCAGATCCGTCGAACCCTGGACCCCGGAACCCTCGGAACCCCAAGTTCGTCGAGCCCCCTCTGATGTGTGACCCCTTTTCCTCGAACCCTATTTTATAAGATATCAATTTGTTGCACATTAAATTGTCATTCCCGCATGCATAGCATTGGTTTGGGGGCCTTATGCCGATTCACCTAATAATTAAGTATGGGGCCCATATGCGGGCAAATCTAGTCTCATATTGGCCTCATTTAGACATGTGTAGCGAACCGGTTCCACCTGTGCCTTGCTAAACCACATTTAAATTGCGGGTCTTCTAAATAACATGAACCACCTAACTATTTGTCGGGACCCCGGTTCCGCTTAATCTGGCTTAATTGCATTGCACTTTGCCATGTCATCCATCATGCATGCATCATGCCGATCTTCTGCCGTTTTATTAAATAGCGCATCCGGTGTTTCTTCTAGTGTTTTGCTTCTTCGCGGATTGGACCGTTGAGTTGATGTGAGCTTCGCCCCGATCTTCGGGGAAAACCTTCGACAATGTTTTCAGGCGAGCATCTCCCCCTTTCTACCTATCTTACTTTTATAGTCTTTATTCCCTCCTGTTGATCTTTTGCTATCTGTGTTGCGATGCTTTAGTTTCCGTACCTGTGATATTCCCTTGCAGCCCTATATTGCCTTGGACACATCCTATTACCTGTTGTTTGGTAGCTAGTTGGACTTGCGCGTCGTAGTTGCTTGCTCAAGTGCCGATGTGTGTCGTCATATGCCACGATTCTTGATGTATTGCCGCATGTTGATGTTGAAGATGATCCTAGTTTTACTTATCGTCACTTTACTTTCTGTTTAACAACTAAAATTGAATAAGCAGGCATCGGTGGGTGATAGATAATATTTGGTTTCGAACGCCCACTTGTGTCCCGTAAGACCCCGAGTACTTGATACTGTTCCTTGATTTTGCGCTATCCACATCCGGGAGGTATATGGGACCCCGAGCCAGAGCTTGATTCAGTCTTATTTCTTGGGGCCACAAACTAGTTTGAGGTTTTATTACGATCTGACTTATGCCATGCTTTATCGCTTATTTACGATTGTGCGAGGAGCACACTGCATCTTGTTAGGATCGGGACACGATTCCATGTGTCGACAAGCCCAGCCACACTTTCGGGTTCCCGATCGTTCACGTAGTATACCCGGACCTTGAGGCCGTCTCGAGCTTGTCTACTCCGTTATGGATTCTACTTAAGGGTGGCCCCGAAATATTTCGAATCTGTGATTGTTCGATCGTGAAAGCCTCGTTGGTTTTGATTTGGTTTTTCCGAGGTTGATCGGCGTGTGTTGCTATTGGTGCACCCGCCGGTTAAAACTTTCAAAGCCGTGTCCGCGGATATGGACGACTTGGAGCACGATATCTCGATCATAGACAAGCATAACTAAAGTTTATCGCTATAAATTTGACTTATAATGACTAGTAATCAGCTTCACTATAACGGAATGGCTAATAATACTGCCCACAATTGCTTGTTTGGATTGTCGCTTGCGACCATTGTATCTGACTAGTAAGTATTGCAACTACAACGAATTGGCTGAATAAAAGTACCAACAACTGCTGGGTTTAAGGGTTATCTCATGATAAAAGTATCTGACTAGTAAGTGCTGCCACTATAACGGAATGGTTAACTAAAAGTGCCCACTGTTTACCTTATCAGGACGACTATCTATACCTGACTAGTAAATGCTGCAACGATAACCTAATAAGTAAAACTGCCAACTGTGTGAGTTCCTCGGTTGACTTCCTCGACGGTCTCGAGGGGGAAATGCCAGGATGGGTTTGTTTGATGATAGTATCAGGTTGGATCCGGATAGGTCATTCTTACCCCTCTCTGATAACCGTCAGTTGTATCGAGTCTCTATAGGTTGTTTAGTGCATCTTGCCGCCGCCGATCCACCATACCTTTGTAGGCGAGGACCGCCGAATTCTAGCCTCGCCGTGTACTGGCCTCAGTACTGACGCTCCTTCTTTGTTTTCTGCTTTGCCTTTGTCGGCACCCCTTTGTTAAGCAGGTTTTGAGATCGACGCCGTTAGCAGGGTTACCCTTCCGGCTTGGCCTGGGCAGGGTTATGGACGCCATTGGTTATTCTTCAGGGCTCTTAGCCCCTTTTGCATCTTGTCCGTAGCGGGACGCTCTATCGTTTTCAAGGTGATTTGGATCTTTGTATATTATATCTGTATTCTTGACTCTTTGAGTCGCTGTTATATATATCTGTTCTGTGGGTCCCATCGAGGACTGTTGTGTAATGTTATTACTTCGTTTTCCACCCGCACGAAAGTGCTGGTGGCACCTTTGAATCGTTTCTATGCGGGTTTGGTGAATTTTGCCCAAACTTGCATAGGTCCGATCGAGGGTGTTCTGAGTGGTATCGAGCTCAGTTGCGATACGATACACAAAGTCCAGAGGATAACCTAGGCGGCAAGTAGAGAGTCAAAACTATTTTTGCAAAATCGGTTGGATAGTTCTGATTAGGTCTGATTTTACTCCTTACCCCTTTGCTATTCCTCTCTTACCTCTACGTGTTTTGAATCCGCTCTCTTCTCTCTCTTCGAGTCCAGGATTTCTCGTGGTTGGGTATCCGTCGTACCTTTAGGGTTTCGTTTCTCCCTTTTGTAACGGAGGTGCTACGATCATCAATCTGCAACTTGTCTGTTATACCTTCCTCCAATCTTCTGTCCTGGAGCTCTTTATCCACATGTGTTCCTCGCTGGATGTCAGTGTCGTTGGGAAAACATATGAGAAGGACTAGCTTTGGTGAAGTTGGGGTTAACCTTGAGCATGTGTTGTTCATGCCAATGGAACCACCGCGAAACCTAATCAGGGTGTCTTTCATACGATTTCTGCTGGCAGCATCCCTTTGTTCCGGATACCACCTACGAAGATCTTCAGTCTGAGTCTCGAGAGTTGAGTTGCCTGATCCTACTAACCATGTATAGAGTTGATAGTTGGGTCCGGGATGGACTGATCACCCTACCCGACTCTTACTGTTCGCCCTGTACATCGAACTGGTGGATCAATGTAACTTTTCCCTCTTCTAACGGAAGTTAGGGGTGGCTTTATTTGCGATACCTCTACCTTCGACCTTTTGTTCCCGGAGTGCTCTCGCGACGATCAGGAGCAACGACCCTTTGTTGGTGGTGTCGCCGATCTCCCAGATGGAGGATGAACCCTCGTTAGTGGTGTCGCAAGGATCTACACGACGCGAGAAGACGCAGATCGCCGACCCTTCCTTCCGGTACCATGAGGCGGATCTCGAGGGCGAGATCCCTTGTTAGTGGTGTCGAATTGTGGCATCCCGCAAAACCACTACTAGAAAATCGCGTTGAATTTGTGCATTGCAACGTCATCATCATGCATTGTTTGCCAAAACTATTTTCGCAACGCCCGATTTGTTTTCCAAACGCCCCATCTCAATTCAACTGCAAAGCCCGGTCCCCGGAATATTATGTTTTAATTAAAAATGTTGTGCAAACGGTCTATTAAAAATAAATAAAAATATTTATTTATTTTTGTAGGGGCAGTCGAACGGGCCAGCCCGACCCGAACGACCACCCCGTATAAAACAATCGGTCCACCCCAACCTGCCCCATCTAATCCTAAACCTACCCAGAATTCTACCCACCTAATCCCTCCACATCACCCCAACCTATCCTAGCATGCCACCTCCTCTCACCCTTCCCCCCTAACCAATCAACACCCGCCACGTCACCCTCACCCCTCTTTCTCTTCTCTCTCCCACTAACCCAACCCCACACCACTCACATCTCTCACCACGCTGACGCACACCCCAAAGACACCCCGCCTGCCTCGTCCACCCACTCTGCCTTGGCCCACCCAACACCTCCGGCCCCACCCACCTCTCTCCTCTCTCCCCTGCTCCTCTTCCTCTATCCTCCCCACACCGACGCGCACACCCCTCCTCTGCCTCCCCCACCACGCATCCGCCATGGCCCGCCCTGCCTCCCACCTCCCGCTCGCCTCCGCGCTTCACGCCTCTTGGGCTCCCCAGCTACCCCGAGAACCCCATGACCGAGCCCGGCCCCTCTTCCTCAGCCCGACGACCCGCCTGAGCTCCGCCTCTCGCCGCCGCCTCCTCACCTCCGCCTCAGGCCAGCCCGACCTCCTTCCCCAGAGAACCCACCCGGCGCACAGGTCTGCCTTGAGCCCGCCTCAGCCTCCCCAGCTCTCCTCGCCGCCTGCACGGCCGCCGCCACGCTGGCCTGCCCCGTGCCCCACTCGCGCCTGCCTCTCCGGCCCGCCACGCCAGCAGCTCCTCGCCGCCTGCTGCCAAGGCCAGCGGCCTTGCCAGCGTCGTCGCCCGCCCGGATCCTCCTCGCCGGAGCCATCGCCCAGCCCGCCTCCTGCTCCCGTCGCCGACCCTGCCCTCCTCGGGCTCGAGCCGCCCCTGCCTCGCCGACCCGTACGTCGTGCGCCTCCTCCGCTCCGGCCTCCGCCGTCCGCCCCGTGTGCTTCGGTCCGACCCCGCCAAGCCCGAGCCGCCGCGAGTCCCGCCTCTGCGGCGAAGGTGCCTCATGAAAGCAGCGTCGGCGTCCTTCCGACGCCATGTGTTTGGTGGCGATTTCGCCCCAGCAAACCTCCTTCCTTCGAGTTAGGCGAGCACCTCTCCAAGATCGACGAGACCATAGCGACGCCAAAAACCGAGTCCGCCAAGGATCATCAAGACGAATGACAAGTTCTTCATCGCGGAAGACCGAACCTCGTCGAACCCCGAAAACTTCCCAAGGTCCCCGCTGCGGAACAACAAGACCGTCGGTGTGGAATCGACAAGATCTACCCGGGCGCGCCAAGTTCCCCGACCAAGACCCCGGTGCGACGAGCATCCTCTCCCCGGACACCGAGCCGCTGGATCTTCGAGTTCTCCCCCACGGACTACAAGATCTGCCTCGGACGCCAAGACCGACAGCTGGCCCGAAGACCCCGCATGCGCCGAGACCCCTGAACCCTGAGGCCCGAACCCGACGCGCCAAGTTCTTCCTCCCGGATCCGGAGACGCCAAGACCGTCAAGACCTACCTCTGCTATCCGAGAACGCTCCCGCCGATCCCGTTTCCGTCGAACCCTGGACCCCGAACCCCAGATC
This sequence comes from Avena longiglumis, assembly GCA_030063025.1. Lineage (NCBI taxonomy): Eukaryota > Viridiplantae > Streptophyta > Magnoliopsida > Poales > Poaceae > Avena > Avena longiglumis. The sequence continues at coordinate 516,509,239 of CP125974.1, read as the reverse complement.
CGTCGAACCCTGGACCCCGGAACCCTCGGAACCCCAAGTTCGTCGAGCCCCCTCTGATGTGTGACCCCTTTTCCTCGAACCCTATTTTATAAGATATCAATTTGTTGCACATTAAATTGTCATTCCCGCATGCATAGCATTGGTTTGGGGGCCTTATGCCGATTCACCTAATAATTAAGTATGGGGCCCATATGCGGGCAAATCTAGTCTCATATTGGCCTCATTTAGACATGTGTAGCGAACCGGTTCCACCTGTGCCTTGCTAAACCACATTTAAATTGCGGGTCTTCTAAATAACATGAACCACCTAACTATTTGTCGGGACCCCGGTTCCGCTTAATCTGGCTTAATTGCATTGCACTTTGCCATGTCATCCATCATGCATGCATCATGCCGATCTTGCCGTTTTATTAAATAAGCGCATCCGGTGTTCCTTCTAGTGTTTTTCTTCTTCGCGGATTGGGACGTTGAGTTGATGTGAGCGTCGCCCCGATCTTCGGGAAAACCTTCGACAATGTTTTCAGGCGAGCATCTCCCCCTTTCTACCTATCTTACTTTTATAGTCTTTATTCCCTCCTGTTGATCTTTTGCTATCTGTGTTGCGATGCTTTAGTTTCCGTACCTGTGATATTCCCTTGCAGCCCTATATTGCCTTGGACACATCCTATTACCTGTTGTTTGGTAGCTAGTTGGACTTGCGCGTCGTAGTTGCTTGCTCAAGTGCCGATGTGTGTCGTCATATGCCACAGTTGCTGATGTATTGCCGCATGTTGATGTTGAAGATGATCCTAGTTTTACTTATCGTCACTTTACTTTCTGTTTAACAACTAAAATTGAATAAGCAGAGGCATCGGTGGGTGATAGATAATATTTGGTTTCCGAACGCCCACTTGTGTCCCGTAAGACCCCGAGTACTTGATACCTGTTCCTTGATTTTGCGCGCTATCCACATCCGGGAGGTATATGGGACCCCACGAGCGAGCTTGATTCGGTCTTATTTCTTGGGGCCACAAACTAGTTTGAGGTTTTATTACGATCCTGTACTTATGCCATGCTTTTCGCTTATACGATTGTGCGAGGAGCACACTGCATTGTTAGGATCGGGACACGATTCAGCGGTGTCGACAAGCCCAGCCACACTTTCGGGTTCCCGATGTTCACACCAGTATACCCAGACCTTGAGGCCCTCGAGCTTGTCTACTCCGCTATGATTCTACTTAAGGGTGGCCCCTGAAATATTTCTGAATCCTGTGATTGTTCAGTCGTGAAAGCCTCGTTGGGTTTTGATTTGGTTTTTCCGAGGTTGATCGAGCGTGTGTTGCTATTGGTGCACCCCGGCCGGGTTAAAACTTTCTGAAAGCCGTGTCCGCGGATATGGACGACTTGGAGCACAGTATCTCGATCATAGACAAGCATAACTAAAGTTTACTGCTATAAATTTGACTTATAATGACTAGTAATCAGCTTCACTATAACGGAATGGCTAATAATACTGCCCACAATTGCTTGTTTGGATTGTCGCTTGCGACCATTGTATCTGACTAGTAAGTATTGCAACTACAACGAATTGGCTGAATAAAAGTACCAACAACTGCTGGGTTTAAGGGTTATCTCATGATAAAAGTATCTGACTAGTAAGTGCTGCCACTATAACGGAATGGTTAACTAAAAGTGCCCACTGTTTACCTTATCAGGACGACTATCTATACCTGACTAGTAAATGCTGCAACGATAACCTAATAAGTAAAACTGCCAACTGTGTGAGTTCCTCGGTTGACTTCCTCGACGGTCTCGAGGGGGAAATGCCAGGATGGGTTTGTTTGATGATAGTATCAGGTTGGATCCGGATAGGTCATTCTTACCCCTCTCTGATAACCGTCAGTTGTATCGAGTCTCTATAGGTTGTTTAGTGCATGCTGCCGCTGCCGCTTCAGTCCACCATACCTATGTAGGCGAGGACCGCCGAATTCTAGCCTCGCCGTGTACTGGCCTCAGTACTGACGCTCCTTCTTGTTTTTCTGCTTTGCCCTTTGTCGGCACCCCTTTTGTTAAGCAGGTTTTGAGATCGACGCCGTTAGCAGGGTTACCCTTCCGGCTTGGCCTGGGCAGGGTTATGGACGCCATTGGTTATTCTTCAGGGCTCTTAGCCCCATTTGCATCTTGTCCGTAGCTGGACGCTCTATCGTTTTCAAGGTGATTTGGATCTTTGTATATTATATCTGTATTCTTGACTCATGGAGTCGCTTATATATATATATCTGTTCATGGGGCCCATCGAGGACTGTTGTGTAATGTTATTACTTCGTTTCCACCCGCACGAAAGTGCCTGGTGGGCACCTTTGAATCGTTTCTATGCGGGGGTGGTGAATTTTGCCCAAACGTGCATAGGGCCGATCGAGGTGTTACACCTCGCGTGGTCACGCGGCCCCTGCTCGCCCCCGTCCGGTAGCGTGGCCGCGGCGCCTGCGTCTGTCGCGCCGCTTCGTGGTCACGCGCGGCTACTGCTGACGCATCCACGCGAGGAGTCGCCTTCGGCCGGTTGCCCCGCGTGGTCGCCGTGTCGTGCGCCGGCGGCGGCCTGCGTCGGGTCCGCGAGCGGCGGGACCGGCGGTGAGCTCTGCTCCGGCGGCGTTGGGGAGGAGAGGCGGTCGTCCGTCCGGCAGTAGTGCCGGCGACGGTCCCCTCCTTTCTGCAGCGCCACCACCCCCTTTTTTTTTGTTCATCCTCTTCCAACACCCTTAGAGACGACGGCGCCCCCTTCGGTTCCTTGCCGGCGTGCGCATCCACCCGTGGGTGGGCGCGCCGCCGTCAAGTGGCCGAAGTGGACGGTCCTTTTGCCGGCGATGGCCGGTGCAACTTTCAGAGCGTAGATCTAGGGTTTGGTGTTTTGAGGCTGTTCTTTTCGTGGCTTTTGCATGCGGGTGGGAAAAAGAGTCTTTTATCTTTGTTTTTCTTTACTTTGGGCTGGGATCTGGGGACGGGATAGGGTTAGGTTTTCTTTGCCCCCGAAGGGGTGTGTCCTTCTTCCCTATGCCTCGGCTTGCCGATGCGCATAGGGATCGAGGGGGACGGCGCGGCCAGAGGGGCAAGGCGCACTTTTGGCTCTAGTGTTTTCTTTCACTTTTACTTTTCTATCGAAAATAGAAACTAGCATCTAAGATGCTCTGATACCATTGTTAGTGCTAGACACTTCTCGGTAGATGCACTATGGGGTTGGATCTAGGAGATCTGAGAGGGAGAGAGAGACTACCTGCGCCCTGGCTTGACAGTGTGAACCGGAGGATTCGGAGCGAGCGAGCTGGATCCGCCGTCGTTGGCCATGGGAAAACGGGGCGATGGCGTGAGCGTGGGAGGTTGAGAGCGGTGGCGGCGGAGCTTCCCGTCGGCCTAGTGCGAACCCTAATCGGTGGGGATGTTTGTGGGGGGCTGCGGCACACGGTGAACCTCGTACCGTGTGCGTCCGCCCCCCCCACCTATTTATATACGCACTGGCGACAGGGGCCCACAACCATGGATAGGGTTGGGCGCCCCCGATTAGGGCGCGATGAGGGACTCCGTTCGGGCCGTTGGGCCCGAACGTGGGAGAGATCTATCCAACATATATAACACCAACAAAAAAATTAAAAATATGACATACAAAGACGTAGATCGCGATAATAGGAGGTGGGATCAGCCGATCGGAACGTGAATTATACCCAGTTCGATCGAGTACACATATACAGAGATAGACGTGATCTCCATATGGGTTTCGACCGGTTAAAAAAATAACAAAGCCCATATAGCTTAAGTTTAGGGGTGGGGGACCGAAGCACACCTCTTAAACAATTTGTATTTTGCTCTCTTTTTAGGCTGTATGCACTTAGTGCAGACCCCTGGGAGACCATTTTCTCCTCCATCATCTAAAAGAAGTTATAACTTTTCGTTCTGCTATTTCAGAATATTATTCAGCTGGTTGGATTGAATTTAGTTCTCAGCTCCAAATAAAACGATAAAAATGAAATGCAACAGACAAAGTATCAAATCCAAAAGACTGTTTCATCTACATGCATGTATGTTTGCATCTAAAAGGCAAGAATAATTATTGGAGTAGCTTCTTGTACATGCATGTACATGATTAACTAAACTTAAAGAAAATAAACGAACTCTAAAATTAAAGGAGGGTAACCTTGGGCCTAGATTGCTTGTTTTCCTCATTCGCCTCGTACTGCTGCGCTATCTCTAGGCTTTTCTGCTCGCATTGTATTGCTGTCTGGACGCAGCCTCGAACCGTGATGACTCCTTTGGGCGCTGGCATCTTCATGCACAGGTGGATGTAGCTCTCTTCCGCCATGAACCTGGCCATAGCTGGTCGTCCCAAGAAGGCACTGTAAGCTGATTCGAAATCAACCACATCGAACATGATCTCTTCTGTTCGGAAATTATCTGCCATCCCGAACGTCACCGCAAGTGTGATCTGGCCGATGGTAGCGGCCCAGGATCCAGGTATGATACCGTAGATACGGTAAGACGCCGGCTTCACTGCAGATCGAGGGACCTCCAACTGATCGAGTGTGCTGGTGAAGATGAGGTTCACAGGACTTGCTCCGTTCACGAAAACTCGTCTAACCCACCAGTTATGGATGATGGGAGTGACCACGATCGGGAAGCGACCAGAGGAGTTCTCGACCAAATCATCCTCATCGAACGAAATCTCGACGTCGTACCACTTGACCGCCTGGCGTTTCTGGCATTTCCTAGGGTTCTCCCTGGCCGCCATCACCTTGTATTCTCTATTGGACTCGTAATCGTAAGAGTCCGAGCGCACAAAAATACACCCGACGAAAGTCATCGTATCCTGGAAGGCAGAGGAGTACAGGGTCGAAGAAGCTACTGCCACGGGCGCCGGCGGCGGAAGGTCGGCTGGAGGATGGTGCGGCGAAGGCTCCTTTTCGACCTCTTGGATCGAGGTGGCTAGGTAGGGCAGCCTGGAGTTTAATCCCTTTTCGTTGATTTAGTTTCCTGGTGTCGTCTACCGTCCGTGCCTAAGTCTGCTACCTGATAATGAAGGCGAAGAGTCAGACTAACTCAGACTCGTACATGACTTGGATTGGACACGTTAACTAGGGAAGTTACAGCTGACCTAATCTTAGACTACTTACATCTGATTATTCATGCCTTAACTAGTCATCATCATCGCAGATCATAGCCTTAACCAATGCTTGAGAGTTTCCCCCTTATTCAAGGAAAAGGATACAGATCCTTCGAGGAATCGTTTGGTTCGATCCCCGGGTCGCTTCGCGTCGGCCAGCTGGCCTCAGAACAAAACCCTCTACTAATTAGAGCATCTCCACTCTTCTATTCAGGACGTTCGATCCAGACGTCGAATTTAGTCCGAACACCGAAAATCGGCTCAATCGCGTATCCAGGCAACTCTTTTTTTCTGGATTTGCCTAACTTTGGTCCGAACTATCCAGGCCGAACCCAGGATCCCGGGTACGTCCTGGGAACGCCGGACGCAGCGAATTGGCCGAGTGGACCAGCCTGTCAGCGACAGAAGCCGAGTCGTCGCCATCCTTCCCGCCGTTTTCCTTTTCCCGCCCTCGCCGCTACACCCCTCCCGCCCTCGCCGCCGAACTCGGCCTACAAAAGGCATATATCTCACCGTCTCTCTTCACAGTCTCTCACACCACTCCCAACTCCGGACGCTCGCACCTTCCTTCCTCCTCAACTCCGCTGAAAAGCCATGGCCGAGGGATTTCCCGGCCAACGCACGATATAACCGTGGGAAGCCTGGCTGCTCCACGTGGCGCGCTATACGGCACCGCCGGACACTCGTCTCCCCTTCGCCTAGCAACTCAGCGCTGGCGGGATGCCGGCCGGCGAGGACCTCGCCGGAGAGATCCAGGCGGCTATCGTCGTCATGCAAGACCCGGATCTCGCCGAGGATCCTGAAAACCTGGTCTTCTGGAGGCAGTTCTTCGCCGACAGGCGCCTCAAGAAACTCGCCCTACACGACGGACCGCCGGGCTCGCCGCCGCCGCGTCACAATGTGGCTCTCCGCCGCTGCTGGTGGAGCGTTCCAGGGCGAACTCTCGTCGGCGTCATAGAGCACATCCAGGCCGGCAACCACCCCTGCCTCGGCCTGTATTTGCAGCATCCAGCATCGATCACGGTGGCGGCAACGGCCTTTTCCTAGTTATTAATAAATTCGATATAATATATGCGTCCTTGCCCTAATTAATGAAATTCGCCCATATTTCGCCGAGTTTAACTGAATTTCGGCGAACCTGGGAACTCGGCCTGGGTACGCGAGTGGAAAGCTTGGCGAACCCAGGCCGAACAAGCGTTTCGTCCAGCCAAAAAAAGTTCGGATTTCGGCCTGGGTTCGCCCAACGAGTGGGGATGCTCTTACTCCCCGTACCACAACGCTCCTTCCTTAACTGCACACGACCTCTGCTCCCGCTGGAAGCAACCGCCACCGTCGTCAGACAAGATCCCCGGTGCACGTTTGTGCCTCCGTTGCGCCATGCGCACCGCCGCCTACACTCGCACCCACCGCGTCGCATGCAGCCCTGCGTTGCCGCGCCTCTGTTGTTCTGCTCCTCCCGGCGGCGGCGGCGCCTGTTCACCCCACCCGCACCGCCGTGCGCTCTGATCCTTCCCCGGAGTGCCGCCGGTGCTCCTACCCGGAGCGGCGCCCATCTAGCCTTCATTTCTCTCCACCTCCCCTTCTGCTCCAGTCCTCTCCACTGCCGGTGCGTCCTCCTGCTTGGAACGGCACCACTGAGGATGAGTCCCAGGCAAAAACCCTCAACGATGTAGATTTGTTTTTTTCTACATTTGTATATTTATTTAGCTACACACTCATATTTGTTTTGCTACTTTGGTATTCTGTGAGTGCTACACCGTTTTCTGTATTTTTTACCGCGGAAAAATACTTCAATGATGCTACAATGTCACAGTTTTTTTGCTACAACTATTTTATGATCTTGCTACAATAGTGCAAAGATGTTGCTACGTGATCTATGACGATGTATCTGGCGAGCTCTCCCGGCGAAAGTATTCGGCGAGTCTTAGACGAGGTCGGGTTTCTACTACCATCGTTCTCTGGTTTTGCTATAATAGCGTAAACCTTTTGCTACGAGGTCTCCGACGAGTTTTTTTCCAGCGATATCTCCGGCAAAGTAGGATTTGCGTTATTAGGACATTTTTTGCTACACGGTATCCGACAAGGTCTCCGGCGAACTCTCTGGTGAGGTCCAGTCTATTTGTTCTTTTTCTAAAACAAACCATTTTCTACTACATATAGCAAAAGCGAGACTATTTATAGCAAAAGCGGGTATGTTTATAGAAAAAAGAGGATTTGAGGACTTTTGGGGAAACATGTGGCAGCAGGGAGAGCTGGGGGATTTTGAGGAATTATCTCGGAAGACGCGTAGTACTCGCCCTTATTCATTAATCCTATAATCAGCCGTGTACTACGGATCCGGAACTTCCGAGCAAAAGTTCCAAGCTATCTATAGTGCAGTGTGTACTTTTACACTCAGTGTGTATTTTTACACTCGGTAGTCCACAGATGGGCTTAAAACCTCTGGAATTGGGAACTTCCGGCCCTCTGGAGAAAATACGCGGACTAGCTCATGTGTGTAAAGTGATGCATGGTGAACTGGATAGTCTGGAGGTTGGCCCAGAGGTAGCCAGGATATTTCGGGCACCCTAGACATCCGTACCTCGGGCAGGATGCCACTATATAAAGGCCCTTCTTCTCCATAGAGAACAGGTCTTTTTTACTCTCTCTCTCCTTCACTGTTGCGAGAGTTTAATTTTTCGATATCTCCCTCCCTGGAGCTCCAATATTGAAAATTCATTAGGGAAAGACTGAGGAGATTCAGATCTACCTTTTCACCAAGGAAATTTGATCCTCCCTTGCTACCCATTGTTGATCTTGTTACTCTTGGGTGTATGGGAACCCTAAACAGAAGATGTTGTCCCGAAGATAAATCATTATGATGTAAAGCTTCATGACAAGCTTCAAAATCTCTAATTGAGTTGTGAAGATCGCCTCAAACAAGTTTGTAAAGGTTTGGTTGTTGCCTCTGAAGTCACCAAAACACCAATTAGTGGACTGAGGCACATCACATCGCGTGAAAACTCGAGAAGAATACGATGAGTCATCATGGCTATTGGTGGGCATTGGGCCAGCACAACACTCCAACGAAGATTAAAACCTCTAAAGGTGTGAAATTCGGGATTGATGACCCACAAGTATAGGGGGTATATCATAGTACTTTCGATAAATAGGAGTGTCGATCCCAACGAGGAGAAGAAGGTATTGACTAGTGGTTTGCAGCAGGAATTCTCTATAAATACTAAGCAAATGGATTTTTAGGGGTTTCTGATAAAGCAAAGAAATAAAGTGCAAGTAAATAAAGACAACGAATAATTGCAGCAAGTGGCCCAATCCTTTCTTAGGAAAGGACAAGCCGGTTGTATTACTTATAAGGACCAAACGTTCTCGAGGACACATGGGAATACTTTCAAGTGCTTTCGCTTCATATAGTTGATTAATCTTCTTTGGTTGGATAAGTGTTGTGTGGGTGAACCTATGCTAATGTACCGACCTTACTCGGACTAATACATACTTGTGATTAAACCTCTTGCAAGCATCCGCAACTATAAGAAAGTAAATAAGATAAAAATCTAACCATAGCATTAAACTCTAAGATCCTACTCTCCCTTGTGCAAAGGTTTCCTAACGGGGGTCGGGTTTCTGTCACTCCAGCAACCCCACAATTAGTATCCAAATACACAATGCATTCCCCTAGGCCTATAAATGGTGAAGTATCATGTAGTCGACGTTTACATGACACCACTAGAAGAATAGCACCACAACTTAAATATCAAACCATTGAATATACCTCAACACAATTTCACTACTAACAACATGACTTCTCCCATGTTCTCAAGAACTAAACGAACTACTCACGAGACATCATATGGATCAAGATAGAGATGATATGATGATGAATAACAATCAGAACATAAACAATAATTTAATGGTTCCACTCACAAGCATCAACTACAAAAGTAATTAACACCAGGAAAGTTTCCCCTAAAAACTATGCAAGATTCAACATAATTGTTACAGCGGGATGGAGTGGTGATGATGTTGTTGGTGGAGATGATGGTGAGGATGATGATGATCCCGATGAAGTCTAAATTGATGACGGTGTCGAGGGCGACGATCTCCCCTCTCCGGGAAGGAATTTCCCTGGCAGAAATCTGTCTGTCGGAGAGCTCTTTCTCTCTCTGTGGTTTCCGCCCCGCATAGGCGGCGGAATCTTTCTGTGGTCGCTTCCCGTGTATTAGGGTTTCGAGGAGAAGATATAGGCGAAAGGGCGAAGCAGGAGGTGGGCCAGGGTGGCCACACCCCTTGGTGGCGCGGCCCAGGGTGGCCCGCGTAAGGGGGATGTGGGCCCCCTGTGGCCCATCTCAGCCTCCCCTTCTAGCATCCTTTGTCTTCTGGAAAAATAGAATTTTTCGTGTACTGATCTTCACGAAAATTGCATCTAAACACCGCTTTTTCCATCAGAATCCTGACTCCGGGAGTTCATCCTCCAAAAGTCATCCAACATGCAAAAATAGATGAAACAACATAAGTATCACCTCTTAATATGAAATATATCAATGAATAGCAGTAAATTATGATATAGAATAGTGATGAAAATGGACGTATCAACTCCCCACAAGCTTAGACCTTGCTTGTCCCCAAGCGAAAACTGAGCTCAGTAAACATGCCCACAGGTTTATGAAGTGAAGTGTCGATAAAAAGAATACGGACAAGAAGCATCACACTCACCAATACACAACTCATAATAGAAAGCAACTCACCATTATATAACTTACTTGCAACGAGTATCAGAGTCACAATAAAGATGCATAAATATAAATCATAATTGGCAATGGCAAACTTTGTTCTTGGTCAGAGAACAGATGACAAATCATACTTAGTTTTCAAGAAAAGCTTTTGTAATGAAGTTTATAACAGGGGTCCTTTTGCTCAAACATAAAAGGCTTTTCACAGTGATGGCTTTCAAAGTAATATTCATTCAGATAAGAGCTTTGTGCAAAACAAGGAAGATAAGAAACATGATTGAATAAATCATCATATGAATGATTGAAACACAACAACTCAAATGCTTGCTAGAGATAGAAAGGAATAGGTTTACTGACTCAACTAAGAAGTAAAAGAAAGGCCCTTCGCAGAGGAAAGCAGGGATTTCAAGTTTCATAAAGAGCTTCCAAAAGATTATGGTACTTACTAGCTTTGAGCTCTCATTGCCCCTATCATCAGCATCTTGAGGTGATTAAGGTTAAAGTGAAAAAATATGGAGTATATGCTTGACAAAGTATAAGTTGGCAATCTCATGTCCCTTGAGTACTGTTGGCGATGCGTCAACGTGGAGCGCTTCATCAGGAAACCCCAAGAGCAAGGTATGATGCAGCACAGCAGAAAGTCTTTCCTCAGTAAGAAACTGAGGTTATTGAACTAGTAGGAGGAAGGAAACGTCTCAAAGGTGTTGCAAGCAACGTGGAAACCTGCACAACATAAAACTCAAGACTTTGACCCAACTAATAGTGATGTTTTCAATCTCACCGGTTGCTGTAACAAAGGATTAACTGTATGGTGTGGAAGGTAATGATGATTTGTAGCAAAAATGATGATTTGATGGAAGATGTATCAAAGATGTATCAATGGTAAAGATTGGAGGGTCCATAGTTCAAAGAGGTGTTCTCTAGATAAACAAACTGCACTTTGGGTAAACAAATTACAACAAAACATGGCATGGGGCAGCAAGGCAGGCATAACAATGCAATACTAGACATAAAGATCCTATGAGAAGATTGGCAGATACAACAAGATACATAGAGCCATCCATATGCATCTATGACTAGAAGTCCACCTTTGGGTTATCATCCGAACCCCCGGTCGATTAAGTTGCAAGTAATGAAAAAAGTGTTTAAAGTGTGTAGGGTAAACAATCCACTTGTTCCATGAACAAGAGACCGTTGTTTTCTCCCTGGTGGCAACAACACATCTACAACCTTAGAGATTTTTGTCACTTCCCTTGATTAAATAGAGGCATGAACCCACTATCGAGCATAAATACCCCCTCTTGGAGTCACTAGCAACTATTTGGCCAAGATAGCTACTAACAACGAAGAGCATGCAAGATCACAAACAACATAGACATGATAGAATCAATAAGAAAAAACCATTAATCAATCTGACATAGTAATCTCAATATCCATTGTATCCCCGCAAACACGACATGCATGATTACAAATAGATAAGATCTTGATCATGAACGGAGCTCACAAGATCTAGACATGAAAGCACAAAGGAGGAGATACAACCATCTAGCTACTACATGGACCCGTAGTCCAAGGTGGAACTACTCACGCTTCATACCAGAGGCTGGCATGATGAAGAAGAAGGCATCCGGGATGATCTCCCCTCCGGCAGGGTGCTAGGAAGAGCTTCAGATCCCCCTATCAAGGGATGATGGTGGCGGAGGCTACAGACCGTTTCGTGGAATATTGATCGGGTGTTTAGGGTTTAGGCATCAGGGGCTTCTGATACGTTGGAAACGCATCTATAATTTTTTATGCTCCATGCATGTTTAGTATCTACTTTGCTTTGCCTTGTCTACACTTTGGGGTGCTTTTTACATGTTTTCTGGTACTAACCTACTAACAAGTTGCAATGATTGCGGATGCTTTTCTGTTGTTTTGGTTTGTAAAAGTTAGTAAAGAATATTCTCGGAATTGGACGAGACAAACGTCAAAGTCAATTACTTTCCGTCGGGAACAAGAAGTCTAGAGGGGAGCAGGAGAGGCCGGCCAGACCCACCCTAGGTGTGGGTGGGCCTCACGCCTCGGGAGGGTGTGGGGCCTGGCGCCTCCCCTGGCCTCGCCTATAAGAAGCCCACGATGCAGAAAGCCTAAGCACCCGATCAAATATCCACGAAACCGTCTGTAGCCGCTTCCACCATCGTCCCTAGATCAGGGGGATCTGAAGTTCTTTCTGGCACCCTGCCGGAGGGGAGATCATCCTGGAGGCCTTCTCTCCGGTATGATGCGTGAGTAGTTCCACCTTGGACTATGGGTCCATGTAGTAGCTAGATGGTTGTATCTCCTCCTTTGTGCTTTCATGTATAGATTTTGTGAGCTCCGTTCATGATCAAGATCTAATCTATTTGTAATCATGCATGTTGTGTTTGCGGGGATCCGATGGATATTGAGATTATTATGTTGGTTTGATTAATGGTTTTGTCTTTATGATTCTAACATGGTTGTGTTGTTCGTGATCTTTCATGCTCTCCGTTGTTAGTAGCTATCTGGGCCAAGTAGTTGCTAGTGACTCCAAGAGGGGGTATTTATGCTTGATAGTGGGTCCATGCCTCTAGTTTCCAAGGGAAGTGACAATAATATCTTCGGTTATAGATGTGTTGGTTGCTACTAGGGAGAAAACAACGGTCTCTTGTTCATGGAACATGTGGACTGTTTACCTTACACACTTTGCTTAAAGCAGTTGTCTGTTGCTTGCAACTTAATACTTGAGGGGGTTCGGATGATAACCTGAAGGTGGACTTCTAGTCATAGATGCAGTTGGATGGCGGTCTATGTATCTTGTTGTATTGCCCAAATCGAATCTCATAGGATCTTTCTGACTAGTAATTGCATTGTTATGCCTTGCTCAGTTCCTATCAATTGCCCTACTGTAATTTGTTTACCCTTCATGTCATGTTGTTTATCTAAGGAGAGCACCTCTAGTGAACTATGGACCCCGGTCCAATCTTTACCATTGATACATCTTCCACTGTTACTTGTTTACTTGCTGCAAACCATTACCTTCCACACCATACGTTTAATCCTTTGTTACAGCAAACCGGTGAGCTTGACAACCTCACTGATTCGTTGGGACAAAGTCTTGAGTTTGTGTTGTGTAGGTCTCCACGTTGCTTGCAACACCTTTGAGACATTTCATTCCTCCTTCAGGTTCGATAACCTCGGTCTCTACTGAGGGAAACTTACTGATGTTCTCATCACACCTTGCTCTTGGGGTTCCAACGAAGTGTCCCACGTCAACATTGGTGCACGCATCAGCTTCTTATAGGCTAAGAGGCGAGGCTGGGAGGCGGCTAGGGGGCCCACACACTACCCAGACGCGACCTAGGGTGTCCCGCGCCTAGGGGGTGCGGCCGCCCTGTGGCACCCCTTCGTCTCTCCTCTGGACTCCGTGTTATTCCCGGTGAAATATTGACTTTGGCTTTTGTCTCGTCCAATTCCGAGAATATTTCCTTACTAGCTTTTCTGGAACCAAAAACAGCAGAAAACATGCAACTGCCACTATGGCAACTTGTTAATAGGTTAGTACCAGAATACATATGAAAAGCACCTAAAAGTGTGGACAAAGCAAAGCAAAGTAGATACTAAACAAGCATGGAACATAAAAAATTATAGATACGTTTCTGACGTATCAAGTACGAGGGTCGTTCCATATGCTACTCAACTTTAGTCACCGGTAAGTTCTTGTCATAGTAAGTATATGTGTATCATAAAGAACCACCAACGGGGTACCCTTGCCCCATGATACAGAAGCTATCCCATATCAAAATGACAAGGCAACGGACAGTGAGCATCTCAGCGATCTTTTTATTTGCTATTTGCATAGGTTTTTATTGAGGATGCTTCACAGATTGCTCACTATGGTTACGCTGCAAGTTTTCACCATGAATAGGCATGGCTTAGGCTAGCCACTCAGGCGTTTCTCTAACACATATATGTTGGAGATATGCCCTAGAGGCAATAAGAAATGTAGTTATTATTATATCTTTGTGTTTATGACAAATGTTTACATTCATGCTATAACAGTATTAACCGGAAACATTAATACTTGTGTGATTTGTAAACTAAATTAGAGTCCCTAGTAAAGCCTCTTTATAATACTAGCTTGTTGGTTAATAGATGATCATGGTTTCCTAAACATGAGCATTGAGATGTTGTTAACAACAAGATCATATCATTAGGATAATGGTACGATGGACATACTCCTATAGATAAGTGTAGCATAAAGATCAAGTCATTTTAATAGTTCAATTGCTACAAGCTTTCTGATACATAGTAACCTAATTCCTTCGACCATGAGATCATGCTTATCACCATCACTGGAAGGATGCTTTGATGACATCAAACACCACACCATAACTGGGTGGCTATAAAGGTGGCATTGAGTATTCGGAAAGTATGGGTTGAGACACATGGATCAAGAATGGGATTTGTCCATCCATATGACGGATAGATATACTCTGGGCCCTCTCGGTGGAATGTCATCCGATTAGCTTGCAAGCATGTGATTGGCTCACAAGGGATCACATATCACGGGAACGAGAAAATAGTACTTATCAGCAACGAGGTTGAACTAGGTATGCAGAGATACCGACGATCAAAACCTCGGATAAGTAAACTATCGTGAGACAAAGGGAAATTGGTATCGTACGTAAGTGGTTCATTCGATAGCAAAGTAATCGTAGAAATATGTGGGAGCCATATGAATTTCCAGATTCCTCTATTGGTTATTGATCGGAGAAGTGTCTCGATCATGTCCGCGTAATTCACGAACCGTAGGGAGACACACTTAAGGATTCGATGTTGTTAAGTAGTTATGGAATAATGAGAAAGAGACCGAATGTTGTTAGGAGTCTCGGATGGGATCCGGGATATCACGAGGAGATCCGAAATGGTCCGGAGAATAATATTCATATAAGGAAAGTCCTGTTTCGGAGTTCGGGAATGATTCGGTGTTTTCACCAGGAATGTTCTAGAAGGGTCTGGAAGGTCCGACACTCCGGAGGGGGAAGGGTACATGAATGTGTCATGACAATGTGTAATGGTTGCATCATGTACTAGGTCACTTTGTTGGGCAAAATAAAGAGAGAAATCAAATCCTAGTTTGAAAGTCAAACGCCAATTTGAAAAGGTCAAATCTCAAGTTTGCTTGGTGGAGGGAGAGTAGGAAACCTACTTGGGGATGAAGTCCCCTCCCTCCACCCGCCGGCCAAGGAGGACGAGTTGAGGAAGGACTCCCTCCTCCCAACCGGCCACCCTCCACCTATATAATGAGGGGTAGGGCGCCCCCTACCCCTCACACCCAAAACCCTAGCCTCAAGTCGCTGGTGTCACCACCTCCTTGTGCTGCCGCCGCTTAGGGCACCTCCAACTCGGCGAGTTGGGGTTTCCCCAAACCCTAGCCATCGGCCTAGCCCTCCCGTTGGTGACCTCTAAACCCTAGATCACCAAGGCCTCTCTCATAGTTCACCATACTCGCTCCGGCATAAGTCGAAGCCCTGCGAGATCTCCCCTCTACTTCCGACACCACGCCGTCGTGCTGCCGGAATCACGAGGAGAGTGCTACAACCTCCGCTGCCTGCTGGAACAAGGGAGAGGAAGGTCTTCATCGAGTACCGAATGTGTGACCGACTACGGAAGCACTGCCGGAACGCAGCGCCGAAAGGATCATCTACGCGATCTTGAGATCGGCAAGAGTACGACTACATCACCCACGAGAATTTGCTCTCGCTAACCACTTTGGAATCTTTGAGGGTGAGTTCCTCTATCGACTCGTTGCCACAATCTAGTAGATAGATCTTGGCTTGTTTGTGTGCATGCGATAGAAATTTTTTGTTTTCCATCCTACGAACCCCTACAATATACATAACTCCATGGACCTACAAGCTCCCCTTTTATTTCACACCGCCGACATCCGCAAACAAAAGATCATGATATCAACGGGGTAGATATTTACAGGTGTTGAAAGCGTTCCCTGTGACAACACGGTCCTGCTAATTCCCAACTTATAAGTTCAAGCATATACAACTTAGATGACACAATGGTTCAAGTTTATTAAGGGCAAGAAAATAAGGTGTACCATCAAGTTCGTGAGAGCTTTACTAACTACTTTTCACATAACAAATGAATTTTTAATTTGAAAGGTAGATGAAACTCTAGAATTTACTTGGAATAGCAATGATGCTAATAGGTAGATATGGTGGACACAAATGGCATAGGTTTAAGTTTAAAGGATTGGATGAACGAGGCATTCCCTCTCAGTACAGGTTTTTGGCTAGCAAGGCTGGGTAGCAAGCAAGAGAGTTGAAGGAAATAAGCAAACATACAAATGATAAAAACTGATGACTCCTTGGTGGCGCCAGAAAACTTGGTGCTTGATGTGGAGTCTTGTTGGGAACCCCAAGAGCAAGGTGTTAAGAACATAGCAGCAAGTCTTCCCTCAGTTGAGACCGAGGTTATCGAACCAGAAGGAGGAAGGAAACGTCACACAGGTGTTTCAATCAACGCGGAGACCTACACAACACAAACTCAAGACTTTGCCCCAACGAATCAGTGAGGTTGTCAAGCTCACCGGTTTGTTGTAACAAAGGATTAAACGTATGGTGTGGAAGGTAATGGTTTGCAGCAAGTAAACAAGTAACAATGGAAGATGTATCAATGGTAAAGATTGGACCGGGGTCCATAGTTCACTAGAGGTGCTCTCCTTAAATAAACAACATGGCATGAAGGGTAAACAAATTACAGCAAGGCAATTGACAGGACTGAGCAAGGCATAACAATGCAATACTAGACAAAAATATCCTATGAGATTCGATTTGGCAATACAACAATATACATAGACCGTCATCCAACTGCATCTATGACTATAAGTCCACCTTTGGGTTATCATCCGAACCCCCTCCAGTATTAAGTTGTAAGCAACAGACAACTACTTTAAGCAAAGTGTGTAAGGTAAATAGTCCACATGTTCCATGAACAAGAGACCGTTGTTTTCTCTCTAGTAGCAACATCACATCTACAACCGAAGAGATTATTGTCACTTCCCTTGGAAACTAGAGGCATGAACCCACTATCGAGCATAAATACCCCCTCTTGGAGTCACTAGCAACTACTTGGCCAAGATAACCACTAGCAACGGAGAGCATGCAAGATCACAAACAATAGAGACATGATAGAATCATAAAGACAAAACCATTAATCAAACTAACATAATAATCTCAATATCCATCATATCCCCGCAAACACAACATGCAAGATTACAAATAGATTAGATCTTGATCATGAATGGAGCTCACAAGATCTATACATGAAAGCACAAAGGAGGAGATACAACCATCTAGCTACTACATGGACCCATAGTCCAGGGTGAAACTACTCACGCATCATACCGGAGAGAAGGCCTCCAGGATGATCTCCCCTCCGGCAGGGTGCCGGGAAGAGCTTCAGATCCCCCCGATCTAGGGACGATGGTGGCGGCGGCTACAGACGGTTTCGTGGATTTCTGATTGGGTACTTAGGGTTTCTACATCGGGGGCTTTTTATAGGCGAAGGGGGAGGCCGAGGAGGCGGCTAGGGCCACCAAACCCTAGCCAGGCGCGAGCCCACCTCTGGTCGCGCCTGGGGGGTGGCCCCTCTGGCCAGCCCCTTCGGCTCTCCTCTGGACTTCTTGTTCCCCACGGAAAGTAATTGACTTTGTCCTTCGTCCCATCCAATTCCGAGAATATTTCTTTACTAACTTTTCTGAAACCAAAAACAGCAGAAAACAGGCATCTGACACGGTTGCAACTTGTTAGTAGGTTAGTATCAGACAACATGTAAAAAGCACCTCAAAGTGTGGACAAGTAAAGCAAAGTAAATACTAAACAAGCATGGAGCATAAAAAATTATAGATACGTTTCCAATGTATCAGCATCCCCAAGCTGAACTCCTGCTCGTGCTCGAGTAGGTAAGTGATAAAAATAATAATTTTTGAGGTGACATGCACCCTCACAATAAAGATCCAACCATTTGCAAGCATTGATAGCTGGGATCAAAGAACTCTAAACATGTGCATGAAAGATGGAGTTCTAACAATAGGACATAGTAACTATGCATGCAACATGACAAGCTACAAACAAAGATCATGAATATCATGCATTGAAAAATGTTTGTTTGTTTCACATGCAGAAAACATGGCATAGTGGCAATCAGCTTGTCCCTCATAGAGTAGCAATATAGATGCATAGGACACCTACAAATTTCACAAGGGTGACTAGAAACAAATAGCACAAGAGCAAGTAATAACACAATATGCATCAATTAATAAGCTTTGGAACACTGCACACATAATGACAACTATGCTCTCTTAATGGTGCCTAAAGGTAGAAGGTGGAGACTCAATAGTGGTGGAAGAAAGGCCTTTTTGTAAAAGAAGCAGGGATTACAAGTTTAAAAAAGAGCTTCCAAAAATTATGGTACTTGTTAGCTTTCAACCCTCATTGCCCCTATCATAAGCATCTTGAAGTGGTTAAGGTTAAAGTGGCAAAGCTGGCAGGTAAGTTCTTGTCACTGTAAGTATTTGCATATCATTGTGAACCGCCAACGGGGTACCCCTTGCACATGGTACATGAGCTTTCCCATAACCAAAATTACAAGGCAAGCAGACAATGAGCATCTCAGCAATATTTTTATTTACCATATGCATAGCTTTTTATTGAGGATGCTTCATAGATAGCTCACTATGGTGATTCTGCAAGTTTCCACCATGATTAGGCATGGCTTAGGCTAGCGGCCCAGGCTTTTCTTTAACATAGAATAAAAACTCCATGGACTTACAAGTCCCCTCTTTATGTCACATCAGTGACATCCATAGACAAAAGAACATGATATCAACTGAGTACAACAAGGTACAAGTGCAATATTGAAAACATTCCCCGTGACAACACGGTTCTGCTAATTCCAACTTATAAGTGCAAGCATATACAACAAAGTTGTCACAATGGTTCAAGTTTATTAGGGGCAAAGAATATAAAGTGTTCCATCAAGTTCGTGAGGGCTTTAATCACTAAGTTTTCACATAACAAAATAGTTTTTAATTGGAAGATAGTTGAAAACAGGAATATACTTGGAATGGTGTAACACACCATGCATAGGAGTTTATAGTGAACACTTTGGAATAACTTGGTTTCTTGGGAGTTGGAAGCATGAGTAGAACTTACTCATACAAGTGGAGGCTAGCAAAAGACTGGGAGCAACCGACTAAGAGAGCAATAATGGCCAAAATCATGCAATGCAACAAAGCATACTAATCAAAGCAAAGAGTGGTATTACAAGTCAAGGACTAAATGATCATAGAGGCTAATGGTGACTTGTGAGAGTCATAACATGGTGTAAGCATGTGCCAAGTCAACCCAAGCAAAACATCATAGGAGAATACTACAATACTATGCTTTTGCATGCTAAAACAATGCATAATTTCCTCAAGGCACACTAAGCAATCCCAATTGTTTGGAACAAGACATGCTACAGCAATAATCACTAAGCATAATGCAAAAACAACACCTAGCATGTCATGCTAAAGTCTAAGTCACAGTCAATGCAAACTCCTCTTGCACTTCAAGCAAGAACTTACTACTCCTTTCCAACACCAAGCAACTTATTTGCAAAACAACACAGCGAGAACGGGGGTCCAAACTAATAAAGCAAACTAAACAAACTAAGCAAAGCAAACGAAAACTAAGACGCTCCAAGAACAACACAACTGTGCATGAAACAATAAAAACGAAGTGTCTAGACAGACCTAAGCTTTTTATTGATGAAGAAGGGGATGCATTGGGAATCCCCTAGCTTTGACGCTTGTACCTCTTGGATATTTCTTGGGGTGACACCGTGGTGGCATCCCCAAGCTTGAGCTTTTGTCCATTCCTCATCTCATTGCATCATTCTCTCTCTACACCTGAAATTTTTCCTTCATACAAAACTTCACACAATCTTCATTAGCAACATTAGTGTATTCAAAAAATATTAGACCACTGGCAAAGATTTGGAACAGCAAGGCTTTTCACTAAAAACACAAGCTACTGTAGTAACTCCTTTAAAAATCTCAATTTACCTAAAGAGAACTCAAAAAGGAATCAATATGAAGCAAATGCAAATAATGGCAGAAATCTATCAAAACAGACCAGCGGGTAGAAACCGATTTTTTTCGAACATCTTATGTTGCTCAAATCAAAAAGTTTTGAACTGGAGAAAGTTATCTAACATACTGGGGGGTTTATTTGTAAATTTTGAGATCAATCCGAGTTACATATCCTCCTCACGATTTTTTTTGTGGAGGACAGAAATCTGTTTCGGGACAGCAACTCCCCAAATCTTACTTCCCTCTCATTAGAGGTCATTCTTGGCACAAAAAGCAAACAAAAAGGATAAGGAGAGGTCATTACTGAAGTAATAACTTCCAAGACTCAAGGAAACTCTTGGTTTATCTCTCAACAAGTACTTTTTCTTTAACGCCTTTAAGTTAGGCACTGATAATTTGAGAAGATGCTCACATAAGAACTATGAGTTGAAGTAAAAGAGAGAATCAAGAAGCAAATTCAAAACACTTGTAATTCTAACCCACTTCCTATGCATAGGAATCCTGTAAAGAAATAGGTCATGAAAGCACAAAGCAACAAGCATAGGAAAGCAAAACAAATGCAACTTCAAGATTTTCAACATAAAGAGGGGAAACTTAATATTATTGAGATGCATAAGACCATGTTTCCCTCTCTCATAATAACTTTCAGTAGCATCATGAATAAACTCAACAATATAACTATCACATAAAGCAGGCTTTTCATGATCTACACACACATAATTTCTATCAAGCTCAAAAATAGTGGGACTAAAACCTTCATAGGTTTTACCCAAAGTAGATATTTCAAAAGGATCCACAGGAACATAACATTCATCCTCCTTTAGTAAGCATGGGGGACAATCAAATAATGTAAG
This sequence comes from Avena longiglumis, assembly GCA_030063025.1. Taxonomy (NCBI): domain Eukaryota; kingdom Viridiplantae; phylum Streptophyta; class Magnoliopsida; order Poales; family Poaceae; genus Avena; species Avena longiglumis. The sequence continues at coordinate 516,488,377 of CP125974.1, read as the reverse complement.
AGATAAAGAGTTACTCTCATTAAAAGGTAGGAATGGGTAGATAATCCATTCTTCCTCCTTTTACTCATCACTCTCCTCCTCTTTTTCATCTAAAGAGCTTCTAGTTTCAACAATTTCTTCTTCCATAGGCTCCTGCAACGCATTAGTCTCTTCCATCTGTGGAAAGCATCTATTAAAATATTCAAGAATATAGCCATTTTCTTCCTTGTAATTATCAAAGCAAAATTTAAGTATCTCATAAACCTCATATTCATAAGGTGCATCATCAGCATTTTCAAGAAAACTGGCAATTTCAAATGCACCCTTAAAAGCAATAAATTCTTAAATTTGCTCCACATCATAAAAGCCATAATTTCCCTTAACATAGGAAGATATGGTAACATTATCATTATACTCACATTGAAAAGGAAGGTGTTTATACCTCCTACAGTGTAGCATCCCAGTTGTCTAACACCTGTAATGCTACTTGTTTTAATAATAAAAAGGGCCACTTCCAACATATAATTGTTGCATCATTATCATATCATGCTCATGTCATCATGTCACCTTGCATTTGAGCATCATATAAAACCTATTCTTGTTTGGTTCTTATCTCATGTGCACTATTAATTGTATTTGCTTCTTGATATTGTATTTGGCTCTTGATATATTGTTAAATGCCCAAGTTGAGTTGGGGGGCATCTCTCTTATTGACTCCACCACCTTTTCTTTCACCACCTTATAATTCCACCATCCAATTAATATGAGCTTGGCATTTTATTTGAGTTAGCTCTAGCTCATGTTGGTTGGTTGGATTCCACCCATAATCTTTTGCTTGGCCTTTGCCCACCTTTTGGGAATGCAAGGAATAATGCCACATGAATTAATGTTGTTTTCACAATATAACTACATGGCAAATATTGTTGCATGGGCCATGCAAGTGCCACCTTTTCTTGGCTTTGGAATGTTTTTGGTTTTGCTTGCATGGATCATCTTCCCTTTGTTTAAATCTTGTTTTGGCTTGTAGTTTTCTTCATCATATCATCTATCTCTATCCCCCTATAGCTAAACCTCTATCCCCATGCTCCATGCACACACATGTGCTAATGTGGCATGCACAAACCTAAACCCACCTTCCTATCTCTACCTCTTTTCTTGGATCTTGCTTGGTCTTTAATTGGAGCATGCATGAATCAAAGAAAACCCCATCACCACATCTCTCTCTCTCTCTCTCTCTCTCTCTCTCCCTCTTTCTTTTCTTGTCTTGATCTTGTGTGTGCTTGCCTAAAGCATGCTTGATCTTGTCAAGTACCACTCCACCTTTCCTTTACCTCTCAACTTAAAACCCTAAGCCACCCCAAGCCCCACCTATCTAACTAAACCTAGCTAGCTTGTCCCTCCCTTTCTCACCTAAACCTACCACACCCAAGTACCCCTCTCCCCTCTCTTCTCTCCCTGCCCTAGGGCCCCCTTCCTGCCTGGCCACGAGCTCCCCCAGGTCCACCTGCCAGCCTCCCCTCCCTAGCTACCTGCCCAGCCCGTGCCTGCCCTGCCTGGCCGCCCTTGCACGTGATGGACAAGGTGGCACCAAGGCCACCTTTCCATCAACCCCTCCCCCACGCTAGCCCACGCCATCTACCTGCCCCCCTGTTGCTCTTATCCTTCCCCCTCTCCCTAGCATCCCCCAGATCCCCAGGTCTCCTCCTTCCTCCCCAGTGAGCCATAGCTCCACATGGCCTCTAAACCCCTTGGCGACCCCAGTCCCTTCGCTCCAGAGCTCCCGAGGCGCGCCAGCAGCAGTGAGCTACGCACGCTTCCTCTGCTCGCCGTGACGCCGGGCTCGCTGGATCTCGCGAGGAGTCGCGCGCCGCCCGTGCCGTGACCGCCAGACACCGACCAGTGCCCTCGCCGATCCTCGCCACCCGAGCCCGCTAGCTGCCGTCACGGTCGTGGTGAGCTCCCTTCCCTAGACATCGCCTCTCCTCTCGACGTGCATCGCCGCCGCTTTCCGTCGAGCGCTCTGTAGCGCAATGCCCGCGTCTGGCGACCTCATTGCACTAGTTTCGCCTCTGTTCTTGACTGCCCAGCGTTGCAGTCCCCTCCGCTAGCTTCTTTGAAACGAAGTGTAGCCCGAACGATCCTCTATAGTTTTCCTTTTTGCGCCTAGTCGAGTTACGCCGCCGTTTGGTCGCCATCGACGCCGGAAGACGGCCGATCTACCGCCGTCGTCAGAACCTTCTCCGTCAGAACGCAGCAGCAGCCATGGTCGTTTCGCGATTAGGCCCTCACCCTTTTTCCCGCCTAAAACCCGCAGCCCTCGACCCCACCTACCAGCGTCTGATGGGATTTTGCAAAAAGGATCCTCAGCTTCTTGTGTTTCCGCCCGCGGTCCCTGGATCGACCACGTGTCGCCATGCCGGCAACAGCAGCGTGTGACTTCTTGGCGCTGGCCCTGTCGACCCTCGGCTAGGGTGAGCTGGTGAGGAGATCAAGCGGCGTGTGTGTGATCTTGCAAATGACCCCACCTGTCATCCTCTAGTGCGGTTTCCTGCTGAGTAACAAAAGTCCATGGCTTACTGATTCAAAATTTTCAAACAAGTTTCAAATAAATTCAAACCTGATCCAAATTTAATTGAATTCATAACTTATTCCTGGTTTAGAATTTGAATTCAAACCTTATATGAAAAATGATTTGTTTTTGAATGTTAATTCAAATCTTTATTCAAATATCTTCAAAATTAATTTAATTAATCAACCTTTGACTTTGACCTAATTTGACTAATTTTGACTAAAAATAAAATTAAATTCATAATTCCAAATAATACAAATAATATATGTTTTTGAATCAGAAAAATGCCAGGATTTCAAATATGACATTCAAATTGCCTTTTGCACTTGTAAATTTCCAAGTTTAACTAAATTACCCCAAATGCCACCAGAACTTAAATAATTAATAACTTTTGATTTATAATTCCAAATTTAGCAAATGATATGTCTAAAATGATCAGCTCGACGAGACCTTTCTGTTTATGCTATCCATGAATTGAATTGAAGCATGCATCATGTAAATATATAGTAAACAGCAATTGTTATGACAACAAAATGTGATCCAAAACCCCATTAAAATGTTATTACTTGTCTTCCACACCTCACCATGCCATGCTACCTTATTGCCTTGTAAATTGTGCATCATTCATCATGGCATGATTGTTTGCTTGACGCATCTTATTCATATGCTTGTGCTCTATATTCATGTTGGCCTTGTTTGTTTGGTTTTTCTCGGATGAACCTTGGCGGGGTTATATCAAGAGAACCAGGAGCACTACCCAGATCCGTCCCTCGCTTCAACTGAGTTGACAGGCAAGCACTTCCACATGCTTGCATACATACAGTACCTATTGCCTCTATCCTATTCTTGCATCATTGAGTCGCGATTGCATTAAATTGAATCCCAAGTATGCATAGCCTTACTTTTAAACCCCACCAAGCTTGTTCCTCCATCCCATGAGCCATTACTACAGGAGTTGTTTGAGCCATGTGAGTCGTAGAACAGCATGTGTAGGGTTTGTGAGAGTCAGATGGATAACGAGGTACTTAAACAACTCAGCCTGAGTAGTAATGGGACAACTAAAGAAAGTGGCACCGGTGAGCAATATCTGCTATTTGGTTTTTCCTGCTCACTTGTGTCCCGTAAGACCCCGAGTACTTGATTCCTGTTCCTTGATTTATCGCGCTATCCACATCCGGGAGGTATATGGGACCCCCCTGAGCTAGAGCTTGATTCCGTCTTATTTATTGGGGCCACAAACTAGTTTGAGGTTTTATTTACTATCCTGTACTTATGCCATGCTACTTCTGTATTTACTTTTGTGCGAGGAGCACCTTTGTCTTTATTTAGGTAAGCGTAATGTTTTCGGTATCGACAAGCCAGCCACACTTTCGGGTTCCCGATCGTTTCTGACCATTGTCGCCAAACCTTGAGTCCGCCTCGGTCGGTCACCGTTCTTGGTCTACTCAATGGGGTGGCCCCCTGAAATATTTTTGAATCTTGTGATTGTTCAGTCGTGAAAGCCTCGTTGGGTTTTGATTTGGTTTTTCCGAGGTTGATCGAGCGTGTGTTGCTATTGGTGCACCCCGGCCGGGTAAAACTTTCTGAAAGCCGTGTCCGCGGATATGGACGACTTGGAGCACAGTTTCTCGATCATAGACAAGCATAACTAAAGTACCGCTTTAATCTGACTAAGTAATTTGACTAGTAAATAGTGCTACACTCATGGAATGGTTAATAAAACTGCCAACGGATGGGGGGTTGTTCGTCCGCTTCCTTGTTGGTAAGCAAGGAGGAGGATGGATCTGATGAGATTACCCTTATAACTGTTGTTGTTAATTCACGGACATCCGTCTATCATTGGTTAGGCGGATGGTTAGCGTTTATCTGTAGAACTGCTAGGGTTTATCTTTCGCTGCAATTGCGTCACCCCAGGTTGTGTCCCCTTTAGAGGCATTAAGTCTTGCTGAGTACCCTTAGGGTCTCACACGATAAATTATTGGTTCAGATGAACAGGTACCCTCACAGGACGGATACTGGGTGGAAGAAGCCGAGGACATGGGCAACGATCGTTCGGTGTAGAGATTCCGGGAACGGGGATCCGTGAGACCTGTAGTTGGGATGTGCTTATTTCTATGGCATCTTATGCCGATTTGCTTCTTATCCGTACTCGGATTTTGTTTGCCGCTTCCGCATGATACTCTGATGTGTGTTGTATGAGGAAGTATCCTAAAATATAGATCTATCTAGGTCATTTGAATCTTGTTGTATGGCGTTTCTATATTTCCTTTCTTTCTAGATGGTTTGGCTCTGATGTACTCTTGTATGGTGGCTTGCATACATACCCACTTGTGTATGTAGTTGATCCCTTCGCTTTGCCGATTCGCGCCGTCTGACAGTCCGTTGAGAGGGTAGTGGTTGGGACGTCTGAAAGGACTACCAGTGAGTGGCTTTTGGGGCCCCACCGTACTATTTCAACCACTACCACTCATCCAGGCTTGTATCTAGGAGCGTAATTCACCGAGGTAGTTACATACAGCAACAAGATTTATCAAAGCAATAAGTAACATTATAAGTAGAGCACACGTCTCTAGCAATAGTATTCAACTTATCAATTTGTTCCCATAAGTGTTTATCTTTTTGTGACAAACGGTGTTCCTTATAATAATTCTTTTGTTCTTCCATGAACCCACCTTGCCAATAATAACTAGTTTTAAAGAAACCATCCATTGATAGAAAGCATGACCAAGCAAGGCAATAACAGACCACCAACTAGAGTAGGAACTATTTTTTTGTGTGTGTTTTTGAATAAAGAAAGCAAACCAAGCTAGACTAATTTTTTTTGTTTTTTTGGAAAGAGGCAAACAAAAACCAAGCAAAAGAAACAAAGCAAACTAAAAACAAAGTAAAGAGAAAGAAAGTGAAGGACTACCCTAGTGAAGACGTCCTTAGCCTCCTCGGCAACAGCACTAGAAAACTTGTTGATGACTCCTTGGTGGCGCCAGAGAACTTGGTGCTTGACGTGGAGTCTTGTTGGGAACCCCAAGAGCAAGGTGTGAAGAGCACAGCAACAAGTCTTCCCTCAGTTGAGACCGAGGTTATCAAACCAGAAGGAGGAAGGAAACGTCACACAGGTGTTGCAAGTAACGCGGAGACCTGCACAACACAAACTCAAGACTTTGCCCCAACGAATCAGTGAGGTTGTCAAGCTCACCGGTTTGCTGTAACAAAGGATTAAACGTATGGTGTGGAAGGTAATGGTTTGCAGCAAGTAAACAAGTAACAATGGAAGATGTATCAATGGTAAAGATTGGACCGGGGTCCATAGTTCACTAGAGGTGCTCTCCTTAAATAAACAACATGGCATGAAGGGTAAACAAATTACAGCAGGGCAATTGACAGGACTGAGCAAGGCATAACAATGCAATACTAGACAAAAATATCCTATGAGATTCGATTTGGCAATACAACAATATACATAGACCGTCATCCAACTGCATCTATGACTATAAGTCCACCTTTGGGTTATCATCCGAACCCCCTCCAGTATTAAGTTGTAAGCAACAGACAACTACTTTAAGCAAAGTGTGTAAGGTAAATAGTCCACATGTTCCATGAACAAGAGACCGTTGTTTTCTCCCTAGTAGCAACATCACATCTACAACCTAAGAGATTATTGTCACTTCCCTTGGAAACTAGAGGCATGAACCCACTATCGAGCATAAATACTCCCTCTTGGAGTCACTAGCAACTACTTGGCCAAGATAACCACTAGCAACAGAGAGCATACAAGATCACAAACAACAAAAACATGATAGAATCATAAAGACAAAACCATTAATCAAACTAACATAATAATCTCAATATCCATCGGATCCCCGCAAACACAACATGCATGATTACAAATAGATTAGATCTTGATCATGAACGGAGCTCACAAGATCTATACATGAAAGCACAAAGGAGGAGATATAACCATCTAGCTACTACATGGACCCATAGTCCAAGGTGGAACTACTCACGCATCATACCAGAGAGAAGGCCTTCGGGATGATCTCCCCTCTGGCAGGGTGCCGGGAAGAGCTTCAGATCCCCCCGGTCTAAGGACGATGGTGGCGGCGGCTACAGACGGTTTCGTGGATTTTTGATCGGGTACTCGGGGTTTCTGCATCGGGGGCTTCTTATAGGCGAAGGGGGAGGTCGAGGAGGCGGCGAGGGCCACCAAACCCTAGCCAGGCGTGGGCCCACCTCTGGCCGCGCCTGGGAGGGGGTGGCCCCTCTGGCCGGCCCCTCCGGCTCTCCTCTGAACTTCTTTTTACCCATGGAAAGTAATTGACTTTGTCCTTCGTCCCGTCCAATTCTGAGAATATTTCTTTACTGAATTTTATGAAACAAAAAACAGCAGAAAACGGGCATCTGGCACTGTTGCAACTTGTTAGTAGGTTAGTACCAGAAAACATGTAAAAAGCACCTCAAAATGTGGACAAGTAAATCAAAGTAGATACTAAACAAGCATGGCGCATCAAAAATTATTTCCAACGTATCAAAAACAAACACGCAATATTCCTTGAAAATACAAAAGATCTTAACTAAAGAATACTAAGCTTATGAGCCAATCAAGAAAGAAAGAAAATAATATAAAATACTTGTAAGTGCTTTTATCTTTTCCTTTCAAACCTCAAAAAATGTTGCTACTGACCAGAGCTCGGTTTGCCAAAACCAATTTAGATTTACTTGATGCTCCTAAAGTTATACTAATACTAATCAACAAGATCAATCATATAATAGATATTGCAAACTAAAAGAAGATGTGCAAAAAGTAAATGATGAAATTTCTCATTAATATTCCATAGAGGCACTCACACCAAGGGATACATAGATAACCAACTAGAGGAGAGATACTTCCATAATGCAAACCATCCTATATGATAACTTCTCTATTCAAGATATGACTCTACTAAAAATGTAAAAAATATGAAAGATAATGATGTGATACCACGACACTCCCCCAAGCTTGGAACAAGCCAAGGGGATGCCAAAACCTGATGACGAATTACTCCTTCGGTGGTGATGGTGTTCCCTTGTCATCGTCAGACTTCCAAGGTAAGGGCTCCCCATTCACAAGGGATGTCTTGGTTTCCACAATCCTAAAACTAGCAGTAGAGCTTATGTGTTTAAACCTAGCCTCATACTCACAGTTTTGATTTTGTATATCATAGATTTGTGCTTGTAATTGGTTGGTGGTCTGATGGAGTGAGAGGATATCATCTCGAAGCTTGGCAGTCTCCTTCTTGTGCTCGGCAATGAGTTCTAAACTTATCTTATGGATAACATCCACTTCCCGTTCGGACATCTTCTTGTACCTAAAATCTTCTTGCTCTAAAGCTTCCATCCTATCCTCCAGACTGCCTTCTCCTTTAGGGACCTGAACCTCCTTTATATGTACCTTCCCGTCCTTAAGTAGCAACTCCTTAGGATGAATCTTGAACTCATACATGTACGGGTTGATGATGTCCGCGGAGGAATCTTCCTTGGGTGATCCAGAAAGGTGATCTAGAAGAAGACATTGTGGCTCCAAAACTGAGAATCTGTCTGACAGAAATAGATCGAAATGAAAAAACAAAGAGAATACGATATATGAACCTCGTGTGGTCTGGGTGATTATATATTACGGAGTTTTACGGCATAAGGAAGGTACTAGACAAAAACGGGACGGAGACGGGCTTCGGGGTGGTCTCACCACCTAGTGGCGCGACCAGGGGGACCCGCGCCACTGGGTGGTGTGGGCCACCCGGGCTCCGTTGCCTTCTCTATTTCGTCTTGTTACCTTCCACATGGAATAAAAACTGCAAAAATATAAAGAGAAAAGTTTTTCGCGGACCTTCAATTTTTAACACTTCTACATATTCAAAAACGGACTCTGCAGGTTCCTGAGTTTGGTCTTTAATAAATTCTTTCAGAGTCACCATTTGAATAATATCACCATCTTTATTATAAGAATCTCTAGAAATATAATGTTTGAGCCTTTGACTATTCTTCATCTCCTTACATCATTGCCTCCCAATATTTGAAAATCTCTTTCATACAGAGCTCAACACAATCTTCATTGGCAACATTAGTGTATGAAAAAACAATAAACCTTTGGGTTCAAATTTCAACTGAAATCCATCAAAAAAAGCTACTGCAACAACTCCTTTCAAAATCCCAAAAATAATTTCAAAGGAAATCGATTGAAGAGGAAAATGCAAATTATGGCAGAAATCTGTCAAGAACAACGGGTAAAGATTGATTTTTTGAAAACCTTCTGTTGCTCAAATCAAAAAGTGCAAAACTAACGAAAGTTGGATAACAACATGGGGCACAAAAACAGAAAATTACATCTCCATCTGACATACTGGGGTTGTTCACGAGTTTTTATAGTGAAGCATAAAAATCTGTCCCATGGCAGCAACTCTTCACAACTCACCTACTTCTCAAAAGGGGTTGATCTTGACACAAAAACCAAACAAAAAGGAAGATAAGGAGCGGTTATTACAGAGGTAATAACTTCCAAGACTCAAAGAAACAAAGACCGAAATCAAACTAAAATAGGTTGTCTCACAAACGCTCTTTCTTTATAGCCATTAAGATGGGCATGATAATTTCAATGATGCTCTCATAGGAGATATGAATTTAAAGTGAAAGAGAGCACCAAGAAGCAGATATCCAACACATTTAAGTCTAACCCACTGAAGGGTTCGCAGCATAGAAAACAAAAATTTTCCTACGATGTGAACTATATACCAAGATCTATATACTAGATACAAACAACGGGTGGATGTATATCCGTAGAGAACATACCCTTGAAGACCGACAAAGCTTAACGAGTTCAACTCGTGGTTGATGTAGACGATCTCTTGCCGATCTCAAGATCGAGAGGAAGTCCTAGCGCCGCAAATCAGCAGCGCATCCGTGCTCGCACACACGTTCGAGGCACCGAGCAACCTCCGCCTCCTCGCTCCAGTGATGCAGCGGAAGCACAACTCTTTCTTGCCTAATAGCCATCGGGAACATGTATCTCGCTAGTCCGAGACCATGGGGGATAAATTCTAGAAGGGGAGAGAGATCCTTCGCGAGGAGGTGTGAGAGACAAGTGAGGAGGGGGCTCCTTTTATAGGAGGAGGGGGGGAACCCCAAGGGGGTGGCCGGCGCATGGGGCTGCCCCCTTGCCCTCCCCTCTTCATGTGGGTGGACACTCCACTCACAAAACTCCTCTAAATTCCCTCCACTCAAAAGTCCACTCAAAATTCCCATTAAATTTCCACCAAATTTAATGCAAACTCTCATTAAATAAAACTCTTTTATTTTATTCAGAATTTTGTCAATTACTTTAATGACAAACATTCACAAATAACCCCTTGCTAGAATTCTATTTCACATGCATAACCACTTTATGCATTTTCACAAAAACTGTTTGGTATCTAGTGAAATAAATTCCTGCGCTTATTCATTCTTTTCGGCATGAAACATTTGCTCCAATTGGATGTCGGTGTCTCTTAAGTGTGTCACCCTACGGTTCGTGAATAATGCGGATATGATCGAGACCCTCTCGGATCAATAATCGAGCGGGATCCGGAGACCCATCTTGACTCCACACATTCAACGATGACTTTCTTGCGATCGTCGGAACCTTTTACGCTAGTATCTTAATCCCTTTGTTTCACGATATATTACATGTCCGAGATTCAATCATCGGTATCTCCATACCTAGTTTGATCTCGTTCGACATGCACTCTTTTCTCGTTCTGTGATATAACATTCTAGTGATCAAATCACTTGCTTGCAAGCTAATCAATGTGATATCACCGAGAGGGCCCAGTATATCTATCCGTCATCGGGATGAACAAATTCCAATCTCGATCCATGAGCCTCAACATAACACTTTATTAGTTACGAATCCATCTTTATAATCACCCCATTACGGTGTGACGTTTGATGTTATCAAGAAACTCTTAGGTGTTAGTGATTGACATGATCTCATGGTCTAAGGATTAGGATCACCGTAAGTTGTTATAGCAATATAAACACAATGACTTTGATCGTAATGTTATACTTGGATGAATGTTCATCACATCATTACACTAATGTTGTGATCCGTTATTAACAACATCCAATGTCCATGATCGTGAAACCTTGATCATCTTGTTAATCAACGAGCTAGTTTATGAGAGAGGCATAACTAGGAACTTTACATTTGTTTATTAAACACACATGTATTAACGTTTCCGTATTAATACAATTATAGCATGCAAAATAAACATCTATCATATACTTGGAATACACATAATAAACACTTTATTATTGCCTCTCGGGGCATATTCCTTGATCTCCCACTTGCACTAGAGACAATAATCTAGTTACATAGTGATAAATCTAACACCCATTGAGTTACGGTGTTGATCATGTTTTGCTCTAGGAGAGTTTTAGTCAACGGATCTGCTACATTGAGATCCGTATGTACTTTACAAATCTTTATATCTCCATCCTTGACATGCTCGCGGATGGAGTGAAACCGGCTTAATATGCTTGGAATGCTTGTGAGACCTTGGCTCTTTGGCATTGGCAATGGCACCATTGTTGTCACAATAGATCACCATTGGGTCCAAGCGTTTGCCACAACTCCTAGTTGGATATGAACTCCTTCATCCAAAGCGCTTCTGAGCCGCGAAGCGACAACATATTCGGCCTCCGTTGTTGATCCCGCTACCACAGGTTGTTTGGAGCTCCTCCAACTAACCGCTCGCCATTCATGAGAAATACGTACCGGATTGAGACTTAGAGTCATCCGGATCGGTGTCAAAGCTAGCGTCGACATAACACTTAGCGACGAGCTCTTCTTCACCTCAGTATACAAGAAACATATCCTTAGTTCTTCGTAAGTACTTAAGGATATTCTTGACCGCTATCGATGTTCGAACACGGATCAGATTGGTACCTACTAGTCAAACTAATAGCATGTGCCACATCCGGTCTTGTACATAGCATGGCATACATTATAGAGCCTATGGCTGAAGCATAGGGGACTTTGTCCATTATCTCTCTTTCTTCCGCCGAAGCCGGACTTTGAGTCTTACTCAATGTCTTGCCTTGCAACATAGGTAAGAACCCCTTCTTACTTCCGTCCATTTTAAACTTCTTTAAAATCTTATCAAGGTATGTACTTTGCGATAGCCCTATTAGGCGCCTAGATCTATCTCTATAGATCTTTATGCCTAATATGTATGACCTTCACCTAGGTCCTTCATTGAAAATTTCTTTGTTTAGATAACTTTTAACACTGTTTAAAGTTCTATATCATTCGATCAATAATATGTCATCCACATATAATATCGAAATGCCACATTGCTCCCACTCACTTTCTTGTAAATACAAGCTTCTCCATAAGTTTGGACAAATCCAAACTCTTTGATCACCTCATCAAAGCGGAGATTCCAACCGTGATGCTTGCTTCAATCCATAGATGGATCGCTGAAGCTTGCACACCTTGTTAGCATCCTTAGGATCGACAAAACCCTTTGGTTGTATCATATACAACTCTTCTTCAATATTACCATTGAGAAACGCGGTTTTGACATCCATCGCCATATTTCATAATCGAAATATGCAGCAATTGCTAACATAATCCTAATCGACTTTAGCATCGCTACGGAGAGAAAGTCTCATCGTAGTCAACTCCTTGAATTTGTCGAAACCCCTTTGCGACAAGTCGAGCTTTATAGATGGTCACATTACCATCAAGATCGCTTTTCCTTTTGAAAATCCATTTGTTCTCCACGGCCTTCGGTCGTGAGGTAATTCCACCAAGTTCCAAACTTGATTTTCATACATGGATTCCATCTCGATTTCATGGCTTCTAACCATTTGTTGGAATCCGCTCATCATCGCTTCTTCATACGTCGCAGGTCATTATTTTCATCAACCATGAAATTCATGATTTCCGTGACTCGAGCCGCACGCGCCTGCTTGACTGCGAGGTTTGGTAGTACTCTCTTCGGAGTTTCATGATCATTATCATTAGTTCCCTCTTCAATGTGGAGCCAACTCCGAACAACTTCCGCTGCGCTACTCGCCATACTTTGAAGAGAAGGTTCCACAACCTCTTGAGTTCTACCTTCCGACTACTCACACCTTTTGCAGAAACTCTTTCTCTAGAAAGGATCCATTCTGGCAACAAAAACCTTGCCCTCGGATCTGATAGAAGGAATACCCATTAGTTTCTTTAGGGTATCCTATGAAGACGCATTTTTCCGCTTTGGGTTCGAGTTTATCCGGTTGAAGTTTCTTCACATAAACATCGCATCCCCAAACTTTAAGAATGATACTTAGGTTTGTTTCAAACCACAATTCATACGTGTATTTTCAACGGATTTAGATGGTGCCCGATTTAAAGTGAATGCAGTTTCTAGTGCATAACCCCAAAATGACAACGGCAAGTCCGTCGGAGACATCATAGATCGAACCATATCTAATAAAGTACGACACGACGTTCGACACACCATTTCATTTGTGGTGTTCCGCAGGTGTGAGTTGTGAAACAATTCCACACTCTTTCATGTGAGTGCTAAACTCAGAACTTAGATACTCACCTCCACGGTCGGACCGTAGAAATTTGATCTTTCTATTACGATGATTTTCCACTTCATTCGAAATTCCTTGAACTTTTCAAAGGTTTCAGACTTGTGTTTCATCAAGTAGATATAACCGTATCTACTCAAATCATCCGTGAAAGTAACAAAATAACGATATCCACCTCGCTAACACACTCATTTGACCACATACATCGAATGTATGATTTCCAATAAATCAGCCTGCTCCATTGAACCGAAAACGGCGTTCTAGTCATCTTGCCCATAAGGCATGGCTCACATGTATCAAATGATTCATAATCAAGTGATTCCAAAAGTCCATCCGAATGGAGCTTCTTCATGCTTAATGCCAATATGACCTAGACGCAGTTACATATATGCGGATATATCATCATTAAGTTTAATCCTTTTAGCATCAACATTATGAATATGTGTAACATTATCATTGAGATCTAATAGAAATAAACCATTCATCATCGGTGCATGACCATAAAAGATTTCATTCATATAAATGGAATAACCATTGTTCTCGATTTAAATGAATAACCACTTTGCATCAAACACGATCCAGATACAATGTTCATGCTCGGTCGGGCACCGGATAACATTTATTCAAGTTTATAACTAATCCCGACGGTAAGTGGAGAGGCGTTTCGACGGCGATTACATCAACGCTTGATCCAATGCCGACACGCATCTTGACCTCACCCTTGCTAGCGGTCGCTTGTTCCGATTCGAAAGTTACAAATATTAGCAATCGAACCGTATCAAATACCTGTGCTCTGCGAGCACTAGTCAAGTACACATCAATAACATGTATATCATATATACCTTTGTTTGCCTTGCCGCTTCTTGTCCGCCAGATACTTGGGGCGATTCGCCCGATGGCGATCCCCTTACAATAGTAGCACTTCGGAATCGACTTAGGTCCAACTCGGGGTTTCTTTTCAGGCATGGCAACAGGCTTGCCGCCCTTACTTCCCTTCCGTTTTCCCTTCTTGTCTTTCTTGAAACCAGTGTTCCTATTGATCATCAACACTTGATGTTCCTTTTTGATCTCCACTTCTGCAGTTTTAAGCATTGTCAGAAGTTCGGGGAGAGACTTCTTCATGCCTGGCATATTATAGTTCATCACAAAGCTCTTATAGCTAGGTGGCGTAGAACACGATGGATGCCTAAGTCAATGGGAATCGATATTCCCAAGGACACAAGCTTATCGGCGTAACCGACATCTTGAGTACATGCTCACTAACGAGCTGTGCTCTTACATCATCTTGACTAAAGAACTTTTCGAAGCATTGTAGCTCTCTAGCAGCATGTGTGTCGAAAATCATTTTCAACTCACCCATTGTATCAAATGCATTGCCGTTTGAAACGCTTTCAAGTTCGGCTCTAGCCCATACAATATGCCGCAATGAACTAAGTTGTGGTCCTCCGACGAGTCCGATAGACATTCTTCTCCTCGCTGGGCATCATCAAAGGTGGGGGCCTAACGGCGCTTCTAGCACATATTGCTTTTGTGCAAAGCAGAGAGGAGAATCCTCAAATTCATGGCCCATTCAAGAAAGTTGCTACTTCGTTGCTAGTTTCTCTTTCTCCATGAACACATTGAAATTAAAAGCAGGTGGTGCCATCTACAACAGAATTTGTAAAGTTTAGACTAAGTGTATGATAGATCGAGTTCAACTAATCTATATTACGAATGAACTCCCACTCAAAAGCGACATCCCTCGTGTCCTTTTGGTGATTACATGAACCAAATCCACTACACCAAGTCCGATCATCACGTGAGTCGGTATAGCTTCAAAGGCGAGCATCAAATGGGCATCATATCAACTATATGACTCATGCTTAACCTTTGATTACGTGTTCCGAGGCCATGTCTGTACATGCTAGGCTCGCCAAGTAAGAACTTAGTATTTGCGTGTGTAACTGTTTTACACCCGAAATATGGTCGTGGATCCAAGAACACCCGATCATCACGTGATGTCTTGGAGCGACGAAAACATAATCGTTGCATACTAAAGGAAGAACACATTCTTATCTTGATATTTAAATGAGGGATCATCTTATTATGCTAACAAAGCGCTAAACAAGCAATATAAGATGCAATCAAACATCATATGTTTATTAGTGAAATTATATGGTTCCCGCAGATGATCTCTATCATGTGCATCGTGGTATGATCACTATCATACCTATATGTGTAAATCCAAGGTCTATAGATTTTACACGCTATGTGTGTTGTAAGAGTATCAACTCATACTTCTACTTACAACACTACCATATCATAACACTAGCCCAAAGAACAATCTAAACTAGACGCCTCTAATTTATCCATTGCAAGTTTTACGTGGCTTAGGGCTTTCGAGATAGAACCGTTCTTACCTACGAACATGAACCACAACGAGGATAATCAAATTGTTGACAACTCGCTTGCAAAATAGATATTGACTATAGTAGGAGAGACAGACACCCGCTAGCCACTTATGCAAACTAGTTGCATGTCAAGCGTGGAATGTGTCTCATGCGAGGACATGTAAAGTTTTCCGCCGCTTCATCCCACTATGCCACCAATATCCAAAATCACAACAAAGGAGCAACAACATGATCATCATCGCCCACATACTCATATGTGTACTACCCGTGTAAAGTATCTACGCATAGATCCGACTGATACAATCAAGGGTTCGCAGATAGAAAACAAAAATTTTCCTACGATGTGAACTATATACCAAGATCTATATACTAGATACAAACAACGGGCGGAGGTATATCTGGAGAGAACATACCCTTGAAGACCGACAAAGCTTAACGAGTTCAACTCGTGGTTGATGTAGACGATCTCTTGCCGATCTCAAGATCGAGAGGAAGTCCTAGCGCCGCAAATCAGCCAGCATCCGTTTCGCACACACGCTCGAGGCACCGAGCAACCTCCGCCTCCTCGCCCAGCGATGCAGCGGAAGCACAACTCTTTCTTGCCGAATAGCCACCGGAACATGTATCTCGCTAGTCCGAGACCATGGGGATAAATTCTAGAGGGGAGAGAGATCCTTCGAGGAGGTGTGAGAGACAAGTGAGGAGGGGCTCCTTTTATAGGAGGAGGGGGAACCCCAAGGGGTGGCGGCGCATGGGGCTGCCCCTTGCCTCCTCCCTCTTCATGTGGTGGACACTCCACTCACAAAACTCCTCTAAATTCCCTCCACTCAAAAGTCCACTCAAAATTCCCATTAAATTTCCACCAAATTTAATGCAAACTCTCATTAAATAAAACTCTTTTATTTTATTCAGAATTTTGTCAATTACTTTAATGACAAACATTCACAAATAACCCTTGCTAGAATTCTATTTCACATGCATAACCACTTTATGCAATTTCACCCAAAACCTGCTTTGGTATCTAGTGAAATAAATTCCTGCGATTGTTCATTCTTTCGCATGAAACATTTGCTCCAATTGGATGTCGGTGTCTCTTAAGTGTGTCACCCTACGGTTCGTGAATAATGCGGATATGATCGAGACCCTCTCGGATCAATAATCGAAGCGGATCCGGAGACCCATCGACTCCCACACATTCAACGATGACTTTCTTGTGATCGTCGGAACCTTTTACGCTAGTATCTTAATCCCTTTGTTTCACGATATATTACATGTCCGAGATTCGATCATCGGTATCTCCATACCTAGTTTGATCTCAATTCGACATGCACTCTTTTCTCGTTCTGTGATATAACATTCTAGTGATCAAATCACTTGCTTGCAAGCTAATCAATGTGATATCACCGAGAGGGCCCAGAGTATATCTATCCGTCATCGTGATTAACAAATTCCAATCTCGATCCAGGAGCCTCCACATAACACTGTATTAGTTCAATCCATCTTTATAATCACCCCATTACGGTGACGCTTTGATGTTATCAAGAAACTCTTCCGGTGTTAGTGATTGACATGATCTCATGGTCTAAGGATTAGGATCACTTCGTAAGTTGTTATAGCAATATAAACACAATGACTTTGATCGTAATGCTATACTTCGGATGAATGTTCATCACATCATTACACTAATGTTGTGATCCCGTTATTAACAACATCCAATGTCCATGATCAGGAAACCTTGATCATCTTGTTAATCAACGAGCTAGTTTATGAGAGAGGCATAACTAGGAACTTTCTGTTTGTTTATTAAACACACATGTATTAACGTTTCCGTATTAATACAATTATAGCATGCAAAATAAACATCTATCATATACTTGGAATACACATAATAAACACTTTATTATTGCCTCTCAGGGCATATTCCCTTCACCCACTTCATATGCAAGGGGGTTTTGTGATAAAACAAATTGTTAAATCAAAAGGTTACTAGCATAGGAAGACAAAACAAGTGCAACTTCAAAGCTTTCAACATAAAACAGGGAAACTTAATATTATTAAGATGCATAAAACCATGTTTCTCTCTCTCATAATAACTTTCAGTAGCACTTTGAATAAAGTTTACAATATAACTGTCACAATAAACATTCTTATCATTAGAATGAGCATACTTAAAATCATCAAAAAGACGTTTAAGGTCAAAAACTAGATCAACATAAGAAATTTGTTCAACTCTAAAATCCTCATTAGGCAAATCATTTTCATAAGGAGATTTAGCAAATTTGGAAAAATTAAACTCATAAGATTCTCCATCAAACTTAGTTAAAATTTTCTCCTTCTTACAATCTATAATAGCTCCACAAGTTTTTAAGAAGGGTCTACAAAAAATGATAGGACAAGTTTTACTAGCTGCTAAACTAAGCACTACAAAATCTGCAGGATATTTTATCTTACCACAAAAACCCTCCACATCTCTTACAATACCAATTGGACAAATGGTTTATTTATTAGCAAGGTGAATAACCACATCAATGTACTCAAGTTCACAAGGACCAATTTCATGCATAATTTCTCTGTAAATCTCATAAGGAATAACACTAGAACTAGCACCAATATCATATAAACCATAATATCAATGATCACCAATTATAACAGAAAGCACAGGGACACTAGCTTTCCTAGTTTTACTAGGATGAGAGACAATATTATAAGCATCTTCACAAAAGATAATGTGCCCATCTTCTACATTCTTAGTAACAAGATCTTTCATAATGGCTACTACAGGTTCAATATTATTTGTACTTTTGCTAACCATGTTAGCTATAATATAATGTTCCTTTACCTTAGCAGGAAAAGGAACTTTCTCAATATAAGGCTCAGGCAAATAGGATCAATAGTACAAACTTCAGTATTTCTAATAGGAACACGATTAACAATATCTTTATAAGGAGCATGGTACTTGTCCCACTTCTTTTTAGGAATTTCAATATAAGAGGCAAAGGCCTTAAAACAATTGGCAATACTTTGAGAATCAAGACCATACTCAGCACTAATATCATGAAAGTCATCAGTTTCCATAAAAGATTTAATGCATTCATAATCATAATTTATACCTGAATTTCTTCCTTTGTTATTCTCCCATGCTTCAGTATTTTCTTGAATATGGTCTAGAAGATCCCATTTAGCTTATTCCTTCATACATGTGAATGATCCAACACAAGAAGCATCTAATAAATCTTTATCATGAAGAGAAAGCCTTGCATAAAAGTTATTGATAATAACATTATTAGGGAGTTCATGAATAGGACATTTAAGCATTAGTAACTTCAATATCCCCCAAGCTTGGGCTATACTCTCTCCATCAAGAGGCCAAAAGTTATATATTTGATTCCTATCCTTATAAATCTCACTGGGAGGATAGAATTTAAAATAAAAGAGAGGTATAATTTCCTCCCATTCCATAGATTGTCCATTCTTTAGTAGCTTATACCATTCTTCTACTCTTCCTTTCAATGATATAGAGAGTAACTTCTTAACTTGTTCCGTTGTGATACTTGCACACTTAAACAACCCGCATAATTTGTGGATAAAAAGCAAGTGATCACCAGGATGGACAGTTCCATCCCCAAAATAATAATTATCCATAACACGATCAACAATTCTTGTAGGTATCTTAAAAGGATCTATCTCAGCAGGTGGTGGTTCATATACTACCCTAGCAGTGGTAGTAGCTTTCCCAAATAGGAAACCAAGTGGGTTATCCATATTGGAAACAAAGTAACAAATAGAAATAAAAAGCAATACTCACAGTAGAAATTTCCTTTACCAGTTCTACTCTTCAATAACGCTTCACTCCCTAGCAACGACGCCAGAAAATAGTCTTAATGACCCAAAAGTATAGGGGTTGTATCTTAGTACTTTAGATAAATAGGAGTGTCGATCCCAACGAGGAGCAAAAGGTGTTGACTAGTGGTTTGGAGCAGGAATTCTTTGTAAATACTTAGCAAACGGATTTTTACTGTTTCTTGATAAAACAAAGAAATAAAGTGCAAGTAAATAAAGAAAACGAATAATTGCAGCAAGTTGCCCAATCCTTTCTTAGCAAAGGACGAGCCGGTTGTATTACTTATGAGGACCAAACGTTCTCGAGGACACATGGGAATACTGTCAAGTGCTTTCTCTTCATATAGTTGTTTAATCTTCTTTGGTTGGATAAGTGTTGTGTGGGTGAACCTATGCTAATGTACCGACCTTACTTGGACTAATACATACTTGTGATTAAACCCCTTGCAAGCATCCGCAACTACAAAAAAGTAATTAAGATAAAAACCTAACCACAACATTAAACTCTGAGATCCTATACTCCCTTGTGCAAAGGTTTCCTAACGGGGGTTCAGTTTTCTGTCACTCCGACAACCCCACAATTAGTAGCCAAATACACAATGCATTCCACTAGGCCTATAAATGGTGAAGTATCATGTAGTCGACATTCACATGACACCACTAGAAGAATAGCACCACAACTTAAATATCAAACCATTGAATATACCTCAACACAATTCCACTACTAACAACATGACTTCTCCCATGTAATCAAGAACTAAACAAACTACTCACGAGACATCATATGGATCAAGATCAGAGATGATATGATGATGAATAACAATCTGAACATAAACAATAATTCAATGTTCCACTCACAAGCATCAACTACAAAAGTAATTAACACCGGGAAAGTTTCCCCTAAGAACTATGCAAGATTCAACACAATTGTTATAGCGGGATGGAGTGGTGATGATGATGCTGGTGGAGATGATGGTGAGGATGATGATGATGATGATCCCGATGATGTCTAACTTGATGACGGTGTCGAGGGTGACGATCTCCCCTCTCCAGGAAGGAATTTCCCCGGCAGAAATCTGTCTGCCGGAGAGCTCTTTCTCTCTCCGTAGTTTCTGCCCCGTAGAGGCGGCGGAATCTTTATATGGTCACTCCTCGTGTATTAGGGTTTCGAGGAGAAGATATAGGCGAAAGGGCGAAGCAGGAGGTGGGCCAGGGTGGCCACACCCCTGGTGGCGCGGCCCAGGGTGGCCCGCGCAAGGGGGCGTGGGCCCCCTGTGGCCCATCTCAGCCTCCCCTTGTGGCATCCTTTGTCTTCTGGAAAAATAGATTTTTCTGTGTATTTTCTGGTATTTTCTGATCTTCGCGAAAATTGCGTCTAAATACCGCTTTTTCCATCAGAATCCTGACTCCTACAGTTCATCCTTCAAAAGTCATCCAACATGCAAAAATAGATGAAACAACATAAGTATCACCTCTTAATATGAAATATATCAGTGAATAGCAGTAAATTATGATATAGAATAGTGATGCAAAATGGACGTATCAGGGATACATCCTCGTCTCTATTGAGTGGTTATCTCTAAACCTTTACTTTCTTATTACTAGCTTCTTATCTTGTTTATCTGCATCAGCTCCTTGTATCTTGACATTGGGTTGCTCTCATCTTGTTACATTATATAGAGAAATTGTATTCTTGTTGACCCCTAATTTACTAAAGAAAAGGTTACAAAAATTAGTCACATGTTCAACCCCCTCACACACAATCAAAACAACTAAGACGTAGATTGGTTTGGGAAACGATGCTTTGGCCCTGGCTCGCTTTCATGTTAATATAGGGGTCAAATGACCAAAGTACATCTTGTCATCCAAGTCAAGAAATAGATCCCTACAAACATGAGATCAACAGTATATGCCAATATTCAGTTTATAAACACATTGATGTAGTTACAAAATGTCATGTTAAACATCTATCTAGAATCCTATCTTTTAACATCCTCCCTCAATCTCAACTTATTCAAGTTGAGGTTGTTTTTGAAGCCTTCTAACTAGCGTACTTGCAGTGGTTTAGTGAACCCATCTGCAACTTGATCACCTGTTAGAATAAACCGAATAGCCAACAATTTCCGTGCAACTCATTCTCTCACGAAATGAAAACCAATTGCAATATTCTTTGGTCTCACATGGAACACATGTTTTTCAAAAAGATAAGTTGCACCAAGATTGTCACACCACAAATATGCTATTTGAGGATGACTAACTCCAAGTTCATCAAGTAATGACTCAATCCACATTACCTCGGCAGTAGCATAGGCCAAAGATTTATACTCAACTTCCGTATTTGATTGAGACATGATGGTAGCTTTCTTTCTAGCACTCCAAGACACGAGATTGGAACCAAAAAACACAACAAAGCCATTTGTTGACCTTCTATCACCAGGACAACTTGGCCAATCAGCATCATAAAAAGCACTTACAAGAGATGATGTTGACTTACTAATTTGAGTCTAGTAGCCAGGCTTCCTCTAAGATAACGAATGATCTTATTCATAGCGCTCCAATGCAAAGTGGTAGGAGCATGTAAAAATTGACAAGCGACTTTATTAACAGAAAAGAGATGCCATGCCTTGTCGGTGCAAGATATTGCAAGGCACCAACAATTCTCCTATACCGAGTTGAATCATCAGGGATCGATTGTTCCCCATCATGCAAGGACAACTTCTCTATGGTGGAAAGTGGAGTACTTGACTCTCTGCGCTCCTTCATGACTACACGGGCCAAAATATCCGCAACATATTTTTTGAGTCAACAAAATACCTTCGTCAAATCTTTTTAGCTCAATCCCAGGAAAATAATGAAGGTCACCCAAATCCTTCAAAGCAAAATCATTGTAAAGGTCATTTTAGTAGCCTCCCTAGATGAGCTTTCAACAATTATGTCATGAACATAAATAAGCATAAAAATAGTGACATTTCCCTTTCTGTAAAAGAAGAGTGACGTGTCTCCTTTTGATGGTGTGAAACCAAGTTCTTCGAGCTTGACACTCAACCTGGAATACAATGCTCGAGGGGATTGTTTCAAGCCATACAATGATTTGTCCAATCTACAAACATGATGTGGCCTTGCCTCATCTTCATAACTTGGAGTTTACCTCATGTACATTTGTTCCTCAATAACATGATGAAGAAACACATTCTGCACATCCAATTGACGAAGACTCCATCCCTTGGAAACAACAATGTAGAGCACCAACCGAATAATGGCAGCATTAACTACTAGACTAAATGTGTCCTCATAATCAATACAATCGAGTTGCTTAAAGCCTTTAGCTAATAGTTTAGCCTTATGCCTATATATGGTGCTATCCGGTTTTCTTTCACTTTTGTATGCCCACTTACAATCAATAATACTCCTCCCTTCACTAGATGAAACTAAGTGCAATGCCATATTATTCATAAGTGCACTATATTCAATATCCATAACACTTTTGCCATTGCTATCTCTTAATGCATCATGTAAGGTTGCAGGTTTACGAGTAGAAGCTAAAATGCATAGTGACATCCGCGCGAACATAACAAAGCTTTTAAATATACCTCTTTTTTGGATCGTATGTGCCTCATAGGCACAGTTCTGGCCTCAGGACAATCCAGTGCAAAGGATCCAGAGGTTTCTGTGCTAGAATCATCCTCGCCCGTTGTGTCTACATCGTCAGGCATGTGTGGGACGATGGAACCCGTCTGATGAGGTGATGCCGCATGAGAGGGACCCTGGTCCCACGGGAGACAAGCTTGCCATGTCTAGGCTGGTTGTCCCTTGGCGCCGCGTGTTGGACGCGGAGTCATCGAAGGTGTCTGGCGAACGTGTGCCACCAGGATACATGGACGGAGACATGCCGCCTCTCCGAGCTTGCCTAGAGAATCGTGCAGGTGATCTCTCACGATCATTGCACGTAGGGAGATCTTCCATGTGTCTTTTGCTGGCTCCCCTTGATTGTATCTATGGCATAAAATCATGATTTTCCACCCTATTTGTGTAGTTATCAATAGGAAAAATAGGAGCATCAATCATATGATTTTTAGTAGTGTTTCCCCCATGATCAAAAGGATTTAACAACTCAGGTGGAAGCAACAAAAAAATGGATCTTAGCCGAGCATTGATATTGGTATTTAAAATAGAGAAAGGAAAGACGTTCTCTCGAACACAATGTCACGATAGACATATATGCGACCATTAGGAATGTCAAGACATCGAAAGACTTTGTGAATATTGCTATACCCCCAAGGAATGAGCATTTCTTAGAACGAAATTCTAGCTTGCGCGAATTGTAAGGTCGAAAGGTTCGGCCAACACGCACACCCAAAAATTCGAAGTGGTTGATAATTTGGTTTCTCGTGATAAATACATTCCAAAGGAGTATCAAAATCGATGATACTACTTGGCGTGCGATTGATGAGATATGCGGCAGAAATAAATGCTTTGTCCCAATATTTCCATGGCATAGATGAACAAGCAAGAAGGGAGAGTACTACTTCAACGATGTGCCTATGTTTTCATCTCATTCGGCCAAACCATTCACATGTGGGCAAGATACGATGATGGGAGATATCAACCTTGGTTAAAAAAATGAGTTGAGTTTTTCATACTCACCATCTTAATCAGTTTGTACTGCAAGATTTTTTTTATCGAATAGGTGCCGAACAAGATTTTGAAAATCCTGAAACTTTTAAAACACTTCAGATTTCAGATGTGTGCTTAAGCAAGTATATTCAAATAAACTTACTGAAATCATTGGTAAAACTAACATAGTATATTTATTTCGTCCAACGGACTGAATAGCATGGGCCTTCGCACACATGAACAGGCTTGAGCCCAACTCAGATCCAGAAAACTAAACACATGTGCCCTACCCGTTTTCTACCGAGCCTGCGCCGAATAATTTCTACTTCGGATGCTGCTACATTGAGCACGTTCTACGGGCCCATGCCCCGTGCAGGGCACAACCCAAGAAGACCCCCACGGCAAACGCGAGTGCCGACCCCTGGCACATCTCTGTGCACGCAGTTCCTCGCCAGAACACCAGAGGACAAACCCACAGCAGCACCAGAGGACTGTACTATATATATTTACGGTCGGTGCATCTAACGGTGGGTAGATCTGCTTTTCATCCGCGATGACAGGAAGGCAACGTATCTGTAGTACCACGGAACGTAGTAATTCTTCTGTATCCCCCGAGGCAAGCCTCCGTCGAGGTGAGATCTGATCTGAACGGCCGAGGGTTTCCAATGCGCCACGCTGGAATTGACCGTGCTCACTGTCGGCTATACGTGGTTGTAGCATTTTTTACCGTTATTACATTCAGCAGCTGCAGTAAAACGAAACGGAAAGGGGATATGAGACAGAGGAAGAGATTAGCGCTCACGTGATTATGGGGAATTGCTGCCAAACCCACGGACGTAGCCGGGCCGGCCGGCCGGCCGGCGGCCACCGACATGCCTATATGCATTGGCACCAGATACCATGGGTCCTCCCGCCTTTGACCCCTCCTCTCATGTGATGCTCTCTGTCAGGTGGCCCTTCGCCTTTTACCGGCACCGTGGGCCCGCCCGTCAGGGGTCTGGGCCCTGCATGCAGCACCACGCTACTTTGATTTTGGGATCGGATTAGATTAGTGATGAGCAAACGGCGTGCGTGACACGTCCCTCTCACGAGACCGCGCGTGCAGCGCGGAGTTCAAATGGTGGATCTCATCATGGATATCAGCGGCGGCCGGCGGTAAACCTTTTTTAGTATATTGCGGAATCTATCAAGTATCAACCTCCAGGGTACGTACTCATCGTCTCGGACAGAGCGTTTACACGGTTTCACCGCCGCTCGGGATAAAAATTTCTCATCAGATGAAAAGAAACCCTATCCGGTTCTCGTGGAAGGCATTGCGTGCTGTCAGGATTAAGATGCTCGTGATCCTGTGTATACACATTTAGCAAGAGCTTAACCAGATTCACTGACTTATCTCAGATCCTCTCGTTTCTGTGTGCGAATAAGACGAGATGCGCGCGCCCTCCCCGCTACAAAAATTATCACCAAGGAATAAAAACAAAAATCAATGTCGGCCATGCACGATGGATCAAAGATATGGCGACACGGTCATAAATGGCGGACGGATCATCGTAAGGGACAATTCTTCACCTTTTGTCTTAGCCAGAGAGAGGCTCGATGTATGGCATCCTCTATCCTGTGCTTCTCCTTCTCATGTCGTCTCTTATTATCATGCTAGTCTACGTTTACCCCTTGTTTAGCAATTTTACATCGCCATCTCTTTATAACTCGCTCACCTTTTCTCCTCCTCTTCCTACACCAATCCACCGCACCTTGTAGCCACAGTTCACCCCTCATTTTCATTTTCCACTCCCATCGTATAACCATTAGGAGTTGATACATCGTCTTGACCACTAAATCTTTCAATCTCAAGAAGGACGACTGTTTTTTTACAATCAAATGGCCGAATAAACACCAAGGGTGTGTTCCATAATCCTTATGCCTAGACTAGCTCTCTATCAAATAATATGCCAACAGCTGACTACCAAATTTTCTGGTCAATGGATCTCCTGTTAGACAAACAATTTGGCAGGAAATGTACCCGGGTTCATGAGTGCCCAAGCCACAAAATGTACAAAACTGAAGTAAATCACGCACGTACCGGCATGAAACTTACTCCTGCAAATTTTCGGGAAACGATATAATTGTACGTGGCCTCCACCAAAAAAAAAGAAGAAGAGATAATGGGCTTTCCATAAGCGCGAAATCCGGTGCTTGTACCGTTCGTCTGACATTTTGTTGTTTCCTCTCATTTAACATAGTTCATGTGTTAAGTTTCAGATTTTGCAGGCACATCCTGCGTACATTCTCTACTTGGATGATTATCACGTCTAATTTTTTTCCCTAATGCGGCCACTCAGCTCAGACCTCAGATACGGCGCCGTACACGCGGATCGGCCCGTGAACCCCGGCCGCATCAACGTGCCGACGACGGAGCCGGATGCTCCCACCACCACCACCACCACCACCACCACCACCCAACGGCGCGGCGCCGCCAACTATCTTTTCATCATCCCCGTCTCACCACCACCGCAATTTACTCGCGCAAGGAGTAGTTTACGGCTCCCGGTGCCGCGCCAAAGCATAATAAATCGCCGGACTACACCGGACAGGACAGGACAGATCGACCCCCCAAAACCCGCACCAGTGCCAGGGTTCACGGGCCACCCCACGCACCGCACTCCACACTCCCCTCCCCGTCCACTGCCCTCCCACTCTCTGCTAGTAGTACCTCTACCGCTACAACCCCGCGACGGCCGCCTCCACGCTTCTCGCGCCACGGGACGGAAGCCATGGCGGAAGTGGCGTTCCAGGCGGGGGCCGGCGAGGCCCTGGCGCTGGCGGCGGGAATGCGGGGCCGCGGCGAGGTGGACACGTCGTCCCAGTTCAAGTCCGTGCGCCAGGCCGTCGACCGCTTCGGCGGCGGCGCCGTCTCCCCGTGGCGCCAGCCGCAGCCGCAGCCGCAGGCGCCGCCGCTCCAGCTCCGCCCCGAGGTCAGCCACTCACTCAGCTCTCCGGAGCACGCCCACCCACCCTCCCACCAACATCTATTATTCGTTCACGACACAGGCGAGCTTGGACGGCTTTCGCTTTCGCGCAGGTGGTGGCGACGCAAATCACATCTAACTCTGCTTTCTCAAAGTGCTTTCGTATTTACCTCCGGGTTTTAAAATAAATCCGTCGCTTTCTTCGCGTTTCCTCCGGCCATCTGCTCCGAGATCTTGCTGCCGGCCCTGCCTCTACGGAGGCTTTCACGGCGGTGTGGCGTGGCGCGTGGGTGAATGATTCCATGATCCCCAACGGTCTCCGCTGCCGTTTCCGCTGATGTTGCTGTGAATTCCAGGGAAATCGCGGTAGCAAATACGCGCCCGTTTCCTGTTTTCCGCGGAAAGGTCGCTGCGGGAGACCGTGGCACGACGTTGTGTGGGGAACTTGGGATTGATTTCATGATTAATGGTATTTAAGTACCAGTAGATCGCCTGGCCGGCCCGACATTGCAAAGTTGCAAGTAACCGAGCTCGACTATTGGATCTTGATGCTGATGATGCGTTACGAGCAGCTGGAGAAATAGCTTGTCACTTTACCTGTCAGTAGTACTAATTAAAACCACCCCGTAAATAAATTCTAAAAAAAAGGAGATAGCTTAGCATTGAGTGTCATTCCGAGGTTGGCATGCTGCGGAGAAATTGCAAGAACATGACCTGATTCAGCTAGTACTAGTGTTTTATTAACAGTGTGGAATTACTTCGGCGTCATGAGCAGGGCGCGCTATGGAAAACAAGTTCGCATTATTAACAGACCTAAGTGAAGTGTCCAAGGACAGTGTTAACACTTAACAACGTGGTGGAGGGACTAAAGCATTTACGAAGTATAGTACTCTTCCAGTGTGCTCGACAGCCCATCTATGTACATTTGTAGGTATAGGCACTCTGATATGATATTTCCCCAAAGATAACATTTATAGTCGATTGTGTACTACATGGAGGACGATTTGCTCTTTGAAGTTATAAGACAACTTGATTGTTTTTCGTAGCACTAACATTGTTCTCACTGCAAGTAAATTCCTTGTTGCCAATACCTTTGCAGAGGGTCTCATCTTGCCCTCTTGCAATCTGATGCTGAGCATCCGGTGGAAATAGCCTGTCGCTTTCCCTGTTACAATCTGATTTGCATACTGAAAAAAGAAATTAAGAGATAGTAGCTTAGCATGGAGTGGCATTCCCGAGGTTGGCATGCTGCGGAGGAATTGCAAGAACATGACTGATTACGAAGACCATATAAGTCTACAACCTCATTAATTAGTACTTGCATGACACCACACACATGTTACTACCCACTATGAAGGTAGTAACATAAACTAGTAACATGTGTATGTTACTAGTCTAAGTTACTTAGCACTATGACCAGCCTAACAGACCAAGTGAAGTTTTCCAAGGACAGTATTAACAGCGTGAGGGAGGGACTAAATCATTTACTAAGTATAAGATTCTTCTAGTGTCCTTGGCAGCCCCTCTATGTACATTTTTAGGTATAGGCACTGATATTTCCCCAAAGATAGCATTTATGGTCGATTGTGTACTACGGAGGATGATTTGCTCTGTGAAATGAAGATTGTTTTTGGCACCACTGTTGTTCTCACTGGTAGTAAATTTTTTTTTTTGCTGCCAGTAGCACTGCAGAGGGGCTCATCTTGCCCTCTTGCTCTCTGTCTGTTGGTTGCCCTTCAGCTGCATATTAACAGCACATATTTGTTTATGTGATACTGTGGTCGTACTTCGTGAAGATCTGTGATGCCTGTGTAGATCTCTTATGCCATTGTCGATTTCAACTTAGGAGTTTAAGTTACTTTCCTGCTACAAAACTTCATTGTTTGAACATATAAACTCATTTTGTTTTCTGGGATGCTGTTACTTTCAGGAAGTAGAACTTATGAAAGTTGAGGAAGAAACCGTGAAGGTTGAGATGGGGCTCTTTGTTAAGGAAAGCGAAACGTTTAAGCTGTTGAAAGAGTTACAGTCGACAAAGCAGGTTATTGATGACTTGAAGTTACAAATAGAGAAGGCAACATCAGATGGCAGAAATGCGGCAGGACATCATGCTGACACCATGGAGGTGCATCCACTTCCTGACATTGAAAGAAAATCCAGTGACCATACCGAGCCACTGACCCAGAGCATAAATAGCAAACAGTCTCCACTAACCACATTGATGAAGCTGAATCAGGCAAAAGCATTCCTGAACATGGATACTGTCCAGATGTTTAAGCTCCAGATAGAGGACGAAAAGGCATCACTTGAGAAAACCCGTGAAAGGTTACAGTTGAATACGAGGAAGGCTTCAGCACTGGAAGCAGATTTGAGCAAAACCACCGCGCAGCTACAAGCAGTAAAAGACCCGAAACCTGTTCTTGAACCTTCTGAGATATGGCTGCAAATGAAACAGTTGAATTCTGAAAAAGATAAGCACAGGAAGATGGTCGAGGATACGAAATTGGAGATTGGTGAACTAACTTCCACGATTGAGCACACAAGGTCAAAGACGAAGACTCTCCAGTTCAGGATCATCATGGCTGAAAAGTTGAAGGAAGCCTCAAGGCGGGGAGAAGCTTATGCCCTCGCAGAGATGGCAAAACAAAGCGACACGCAGGACCTGGAGGCTGATACATCCGATGTTAAACTTTCTGTGGCAGAACACTCTGCACTGGCGTGCAGAGCACAGGAATCAGAAGATACCTATAGGAACAAAATAGACGCCGCAATGCAAGAGCTGGAAGACGCAAACCATGGTAAGCTAGAACTTCTAGAAAGAGTAGACGAAGCGATGGCCGCTGTCGCGACCAGCAGGAAAGTTCTGGAGGAGGCACTAAAGAGGGAGGAGTTGGCAAACAAGGGCAAGGTTGCAGCCGAAGATGCGCTACGCAGGCTTCGGTCTGACCAAATAATCGTAAACTGGCGACCGACCAGCAACAGCAATAATTCTGCAAAGTTCAAGACCTCGGCGACTCCAACGACACCCCGGAAGGCAGGCACCGGGATATACGACGTGAATGGCCTGAGCCTGGTGACCACTACGCCGAAGACCACAAAGGCGATGTCCATCGGGCAGATCCTGAGCATGAAGCTCGACTGCGAGTTCGAGACCGCCACCCCCAGAAAGACCATGAGCGCAAAGAAGACGAAGAAGAAGGTCTCGCTGGGGCAGATGCTGAGCCAGAAGTACGATATGTGCTCCCCGATGAGGATAGACCACGACGGCGCCTCCTCCCGCAAGCCGTCACACCACAGGAGGCGGAGGCTGGGGTTTGTCGTGTACGCGCTGCTTCTGCATAGGAAGAGGCAGGCCCGGGCCTCCTCCTGCACCCATGGGCATGGCGGCTGCAGCGTCAAGGTTGTGTAGCAGTGTAGTTATCTTCCCCGATCTGTAACTATAGAACTAGCTGTATTTCTACACCTAGATGCCTGAATAAATTGCACCATGTGTAATTAGTTGATATATATGCTACTCCTACTACTATAATGAAGGTGTATGTTTAGCAGCTGCTCCTGGTTCCGATCAAAATTTTGGTGACACATGATCCCTAATTTTTTTTCTGCCTAGACATGGTTAAAGTGTGGAGACTGGAGAATTTTTTTTTCTTCCGATGATGGAAGCTTTACTGCACATGGGAGAGTATTCACCTGAGGGTTCATGTTTAGAATCGTGGATGTGCCGCTCTCAGGCGTCGTCCTCGCCTGAAACATGGGATTTAAGGGGCTTGCATTACAGATCGCCGGGCGGCGCAGGCCGTGCCGGCGCCGAACGCGGCGATCTCCGCTCGGCGCTGTGGTGATCTCGTCCGGCCTCTTCCCGTTGGGAACTGCCAGTTTTCCAGGCCGTGGTCTTGTTTTGCCAGAATGTGTCTACTGCCCACAAATGGGCTAGGTTCGCCACGGAATATCAACGGGCTAGATCTTGCTGGCCCAATTTGACGAGATATGGGATCCATCTAGCAGGGGCCCGTGCTTTAACCCGTGGGGCCCACGCATGGTCCAGAGTCCAGACTCCAAAGCGCGCGAAAACCACACCCTTCCCGCCAACGTCGCCCGCCTCCTCCCGCCAAAACGCGGCCTCCTTCGTCGCCAAATCCAAAACAAACCCAAGACCCCGCCGCCACATCCCCCACTCGCATCCCCCCCTCCTCTCTCCCTCCCTCCCGCTCCCGTGTCCCATCTCCGTAGCGGCGGCGGCGGCTGCAGCCATGGACGTCAACGAGGAGGCCATGGCGGCGAACAAGCGCGCCTTTCTCGACTTCCTCGACCAAGACGTAAGCACGCATCCCCTTTCCCCCTTGGCCGCATCCCGGCCGCCGCCTTCTCCTCCGGCGGCGCCTCGGCTGGATCTTGTATGATGGTTTCCCATCTTTCCTGTTCCGCAGGTCGGGAAGGGGGTGTACATGCAGGCCGTGCGCGACATGGTCCAGAGCAAGCGCCACCGGCTCACCATCGGCATGGACGACCTCCGCAACCATAACCTCGACCTTGCCCGCAGGTACCGCCGCCGGCTTCCTTGTCGTCTCTTCTCGCGCGCAGCTGATTTGCCCATTTTGTTCCTGTGTGACGCCTTTCCTTGTATCTGTTGTAGGGTGATAAGGAGCCCCGGGGAGTATATGCAGCCGGCGTCGGACGCGGTGACGGAGGTGGCCAGGAACCTGGATCCCAAGTTCCTCAAGGAAGGGGAGCGTGTGCTGGTGGGATTCACGGGGCCGTTCGGTTTCCACAGAGTCACGCCGAGGGACCTCATGTCCTCCTTCATCGGGACCATGGTCTGCGTCGAGGGCATCGTCACGAAATGTAATTGAACCTCTTTCTCCTAACCATTGTAGGGTGCTTTTATGCCGTTCAACTTGTGTGATTCATGATGTTAATCTAGTATAAAACTGTGGCCTAAGAATTTTAGGAAATTTCTCGTTATATCCTAGCATTGCTCCTGCTCGTGGAGAAAAGATCTAGTGGTAATGGAAAACAAAAAATAAAACAAAATAAAATGCATAGTATTAGCTCTAGGGCAGTATAAAGATGACACTGAAATTGTAATGCTAAGCTTTCTCAGATGCTTGATTAGTTGATTAAACATCTAGTTTACACTTGTGTTAGATCAGCCAATTGAGCTGTGCATAAGACAGTCTAAGTTGATAGCTTGATGTGCCTATCAAATCTTTAATCCGCGCCAGCATCTTCACAATTTATAAGAAATTGAATTTATGAAGGTACTTTTCAATAGGACATTCAATCCCCTGGCATAATGTTCTTTTAATTTCTCTAAAAAATTCAGGCTCACTGGTGAGGCCGAAGGTTGTTAAGAGTGTTCACTACTGCCCTGCTACAAATGCTTTTCTCTCGCGTGAGTACAGGGACATCACGTCTTTTGTAGGATTGCCAACTGGTTCTGTTTATCCAACAAGGGTATGTTCTACTTTCATTCATTTCAATTTAAGGAAGGCTCTTTCATATTGTGCTTGTAATGCTAATTCTGGAATCCTTAGGATGAAAATGGTAATTTGTTGGTCACCGAGTATGGGATGTGTGAATACAAGGATCACCAGACGTTGTCCATGCAAGAAGTTCCTGAAAATGCTGCCCCTGGACAACTCCCAAGAACTGTAGATGTTATTGTGGAAGATGATCTTGTAGATTGTTGTAAGCCAGGTGACCGTGTCTCAATTGTTGGTCTATACAAGGCTCTTCCAGGGAAAAGCAAGGGCAGTGTTAGTGGCGTCTTCAGGTTAGTTCAGCTGTGAGCCTCACTTAAGCTGACTTGAAATTACCATTTTGGTGTCATCTGATGTGGTTTTGTATAACTATGCCTACAGGACTGTCCTTATTGCAAATAATGTTTCACTTCTGAACAAAGAGGCCAATGCACCTGTTTATACTCGGGAAGATCTTAAGAGGATGAAAGAAATATCAAGAAGAACTGACACATTTGACTTGCTGGGGAATTCACTTGCTCCATCAATTTATGGTCATATCTGGATAAAGAAGGCAGTTGTACTATTGATGCTTGGTGGTGTTGAGAAGAATTTGAAAAATGGAACTCACTTGAGAGGGTTAGTGTTTATACATTAGACCGTTTCTGCTGTTCCTGCGAATTCAGTGATTGGCATGCTCATCATGTATCTTTCACATGCAGAGATATAAACATGATGATGGTGGGAGATCCTTCAGTTGCCAAGTCCCAGCTTCTGAGAGCTGTTATGAACATTGCTCCTTTGGCCATCTCAACGACTGGAAGGGGTTCATCTGGTGTTGGTCTGACTGCTGCTGTCACTTCTGATCAAGAGACTGGTAAGTTTCTGGAATTTTTTTCCATACACTTCGGTTTGTTTATGTGTAAGTTCTGACCAAATGCCTGTATTCAGGGGAAAGAAGGCTTGAGGCTGGTGCCATGGTTCTTGCTGATCGTGGTGTTGTCTGTATTGATGAGTTTGATAAGATGAATGATCAAGACAGAGTTGCTATACATGAAGTTATGGAACAGCAAACTGTGACCATTGCAAAGGCAGGAATACATGCGTCGCTTAATGCGAGATGCAGTGTTATTGCTGCAGCAAATCCAATATATGGATCTGTAAGTTCTTAGTTTCTTTTCTGTGCTGTGAATGGTATTCTACTGGTAAAGTTTATGTTTCTGATAAATTTTAGTTGCATGACAGTATGATCGTTCAATAACACCAACAAAGAACATTGGGCTTCCGGATTCACTGCTCTCTCGTTTTGATTTGCTCTTCATTGTTCTTGATCAAATGGATGCTGAGATCGACCGTCAGATTTCAGAACATGTTGCACGGATGCATAGATACTGCGCTGATGATGGAGGTAATTTGTGGTTTACATGGCAGTGGGATTTATTTCCAGTTCTTTCCAACTTGCTAGCTTAAATAAATAAATGTGTGAATTGCAGGAGCAAGGTCTCTTGATAAAGCAGGATATGCTGTAGAAGAAGAAGATGGTGATGCTAATGCAGCCATTTTTGTTAAATATGATAGAATGCTCCATGGGCAGGATAGAAGGCGGGGCAAGAAGGCCAAACAGGATAGGCTGACTATCAAGTTCCTAAAGAAATATATACATTATGCAAAGAACCTTATTCAGCCTAAGCTCACTGATGAGGTAACCTTTGCATATGAAATGATATTTTCTTGTTAGTCTATCAGCTTGATTGGTTATTACTGATGTGTATAACTAGTAACAGTACTCACTAGCCATATTTCTCTATTGATTACAATATCTGGTTAGAATTATGCTGCTGCTGGCATACTTTTCTTCAGACCACTGTTTTTGGTGCACTGTTGGTAGCTATTCACATTGCAGAGAACAGTTATTTCATGTGTTAATAAAAAACAGAGTCATCTGATAAGAGTCTGAACCTTTTGTGCTCTTGCAGGCATCTGATCACATTGCAACTTCATATGCTGAGCTCAGAGATGGTAGTGCAAATGCAAAGGTGAGCATTTGTCCTTTCTTGTTTATTGTATGTGTTTATAGTTGTCACTGCCTCATCCTGGTGTTTTATAGGCTGGTGGAGGTACGCTTCCAATTACTGCGAGGACATTGGAAACAATGATTCGTCTATCTACTGCCCACGCAAAGATGAAACTGAGGCATGAGGTACTTTGCTCCATATTACAGATCCAATTATCAAAGCAAGTTGCCTGCAACAAGAACTTTTTCATGACATGAGATAAAGTACTTATGATTCTCGTTTGAGAAATCATGATGCTTTTATGGTTCTATATTTAAAAATAGTTGTATTCATTTCTTGGAAGGATAGAAGGTGCAGACCCTTTTACTTGAGAAAATCTAATGTCATTACCTGTATCTTGTTGCAGGTTCTAAAAATTGATGTGGAGGCTGCATTGCAAGTTCTGAATTTTGCAATATTCCATAAGGAATTGACTGATATGGAAGATCGTGAACAGAAAGAGATGGAGAAACAACAAGCTGAACAGGATGCTGGTACAGGTGGTGACAATGCAGATGGGCATGTGGATGCAAGTGCTGATGTAGATGGGCATGGAAGGTAAGTTTATGACTTTAATCAGTGTTAGTGTTTTATTAATTAAGAACTGTCTCATCAATTACACTATGCAATGTGTGCATTTATGTCAATATACTCCAGAACGAGTTATTTTGTTAGAGAATTTAAATCCATTCATTTCAATAGTTGTACGCAAATGAATGTTAAATGAAGATAACTGATGACAGATGCTAGGAATTTTTTCATGAACATAAACTCCACTTTATATACCCTTATTTATCACCTAAGTACTCTTGCTCTTTGATAAAGACCTATTGAATACTCATCAGTAGAGCTACAATCGTGACAATCAATATCTTGACAAAACTTCTATGCTAAAACATCTCACCTCATAGATCGATACAATCATGGAAGCAAGCAAATCAAATAGAATTTGAATTGGTGTTTCCACCTTGTCATAAATACTGTCCGCTTGTGCGCTTATTCTACACTTCTCTTCTCAGCTCTGGCAATGACCCAATGGATGTGGATGGAAGCAATGCATCAAAGGATCAGGATGTTTCTTCACAGAGGTAACATCACTACCTGAAAATTGCAAAATTTGAACCATCAGTTTTTGTTAGCAGCTAATTGTTTTTAACCCCTTGTGATTTTGTAATCTGCAGAATTGAAGCATTTGAGGCAATTCTTGGACAGCATGTGTTGGCAAACCATGTTGATCAAATGTCCATTGATGAAGTTGAGCAAACAGTCAATAGAGATGCAGCTGCACCTTACACCAGAGGCCAAGTAGAGTTCATCTTGGAGGTATGAAAACCTTGGTTATGACTTAAATGAGCTAACCAATATTCTTTGCTTCTTTGGGTTTGCTTATTAACATTCATTTCCCTGTGTTTTCAGAGGATGCAAGATGCTAACAGGATCATGATACGAGATGGCATTGTTCGCATCATCTAATCGGAGCATGATTTGATGGAGTAGCTGATTGTGATACGGGATGTCCTGATCTATTATGTAATCCTCTCCAGTTTGTCTGAATTTCTGGAGAGGCTTCATGGAAACTCTGTTGGTAGCTTAGCCGAGCTGTCTGTTATGTACCTTGTTTATCTTGAATTTTTATCAGTGAGGTTTAAATTGACGGCACTTTTATTCATGTAATGTACTGTGTATTTTATCCTGTCCTAGTGACTAGTCCCTGATCGTGACTGATTTGCAAGGTTTAATGTGACTAAATTACTTGGCCAGTAATATATAGTACTCCCTCTGTTTGGAATTAACTGGCTGTGTAGATACATGGTGTCTAGATAAATAAGAGTAGTAAGTTAATTCTGTACGGACGGAATATAGCCTTCTGGTTGCTACAGAGCCTGCAGCCGTGTAATGAACGGTGATGAGTAGTTAGAAAATCACAAGAGAATGCAAAAGGATGTATAAATACATATAGAAATATATTTCTGTAGAATGGCAGAAGAAAAACGAATAGGAGAGTCATCACACTGGAATTACAAGCATTTGTTCTTTCTGCACAGATGACAGACTGAAGATGCAACATCTCTTTATATAATCAAGCTTTACAATTTTACAGAAATGGGAATCACTCCGAGCTTCCTTTTCAAATAAGGGTAGAACATCTATGTAAGAACTACGAGCAGTTGTACTGATCTAAGAGGGATGTTAACAGGAACTACAACCAAATTTGGTTCCAGGTCTCATGATCGAGATGACAATGCGCCCCATACTGTATTCAATAGTGATTTCAGCTGGGTTATTATTGTGGCAGTGGTGGGAAAAGCATTTGAAGCTAACCTTCCCACCCTCGTGGTGGGAGCGGTGGCAGCAACGACTGCTACGGCGGCGGCGGCTGCTGCTGCTGCTCTCCATCCTCAGGTGGCTGAGCCTGCTGAACATCACCATGCCATGCCCAAACAATGTCCGTAAGTGATGGCCTGATGTCTTCTTTCAACAGTTTTTGGTACTCCAAGGTGTCACCATTGGTTTTTGTCAACTCAACTAAGAGAAAAGACGGCGCAACCTCAAAGATTTCTGCGTCGAACGCAAGAATACCCTTCTTTCCTTCCTTCCCCGTGGCCAATTTCAGAAATCCATTGTCTTTCTTTGTAACTTTAAGCTTCATGCGCTTGGCCAGTTCCTTCAGCCTCACAAATACAGTTGCTGGCGGCTGTTTGGAAGTAAACCGAGCCTCCCTCTGGCTATATCTTTCGTCAAACAAACCAGACAGTTGAAATCCACTAGAGAGGGAAATGATGTCAAATGCATTCAAGTTTGTCAGGCTCAATGGCCTGTCGGAACTGTCGCAAATCATGTCTACTGATCGAATTCTCAGTCCTGTTATCTCATTCGGTTTCTTGTACCAAGCACTTCTCTTTACTCTCGCGATGGACATTCTAGTATTAGGATCAGGATCAAGGATTCCCTGAAGGAGTTCCTTCAGCTCAGTGGAAAAAAAACGAGGGCATTTGTACTCAGCTTTTGAAATCTTTCTATACATCTCAATAAGATTTCTTTCGTGGAAAGGGAGATAACTGGCTGCAAGAACAAACAGAATCACCCCACAAGACCATACATCTGCCTTTGCACCACTGTACCCTTTCCTGCTGAGCACTTCAGGAGCAACATAAGCGGGAGTTCCACATGCGGTGTGGAGCAGGCCATCCTGCCACTTTGACTCGGTTAGCGCACTTAAACCAAAATCAGAGACTCTAAGGGTTTCATACTCATCCATCAGTAGGTTTTCAGGCTTCAAGTCACGATGATAAACACCTCTACTGTGGCAATAGTCTACAGCAGTGATCAGTTGGTGAAAATATTTCCTTGCGGCGTCCTCGCTAAGCTTCCCTTTAGCAAGTTTGTTGAAAAGCTCACCACCTTTAGCGTACTCCAAAACAAAGTAAATCTTGCTCCTGGTAGCCATTACCTTGAAAAGCTGCAGAACGTTTGGGTGCCTTACAATTCTCATTATAGAGATCTCTCTCTTTATCTGATCCATGAGACCAATCCTCAAGACCTTCTCCTTGTCAATCATTTTTATGGCGACAGACTGGCCAGTAGTTAGATCACGAGCATAGTATACCTTTGCGAAGGTGCCTTGTCCTAATTGCCTCCCAATTTCATAATGTCCCATCAAAATACTCCTCTCTTCCATGATGGTCTAGCTGTCTTTGCACAAACTCCTGAATTTTTATGTTGGTCTAACTACAAAATGTTACTGAGTTGCTGAAACAGAGAGGAAGATTAGCAGTCATCACTGAGATCGTTGTTTAAGAAGACATACTCCCTCTCTCTATCGTGCTTCAGAGATCGGAACACAAAGGAGTGGAATGGAACCAGTATGCAGCCCTCTCTCATCAAAACTGAACAAATGAATCTTGACGAGGCAGTGGTTATTTTTTGCACTAGGTAATTTCCTCTTGCAATACAAGCACGTCTGAATCAGTTTGAGCCTCGGCCAGACAAAATCCACCTGTGAAATCCGCAGCTAGATCAGAACACATGTTCAGCACATACATTTTTTTTGAGGAAATGATATAAGTATATCACACATACATGCAAATTAACAATGATTCGGAAAATGAAGGATCGAACATCCAACTCGCATTTCCCAACGCAGCACAACTACCTAGCAGGGCAACCTCCGAAATCTGAAATGTTAACATTGGGAGATTAAACAGCATTGCAAAAAATCAAACAGAATTAGGTGCCCCCAGCAAGATTTACCACACAATCTATGACCTGACGAAGAAATGCACATATAGAAATGACACCGACATTGTACAAACCAATTGCGGAACATGAGTGGTAGAAACCTAGAACAGAAAGAAAGGAAAATGTTCGCATCGACTCCAACCAGATCGACCGAAACCAGGCACCGCATCATCATTAGGGATCCAGTTTGTTAACCTCACCTGATCGGAAGACGAGGCGGGCGTGAAGTACGTAATCGCCAAGACCTCCCCAAACGGATCGATCCGTTTGGATTAGGCCGCGATGCAGACGGAGGACGATTCCTGAGACATTGGCGCTTCCTGTCGTGCCATTACACGGCGGCTCGCTGAGGCTTGGCAGCGGCGAGGAGGCTGGCTGGGCTTTGCATCGGCTCCTCTCCCTCCTCCGCCTACCTGTGGTTGAGCGGTCGACACGCTGCGGTAGGCAGGCAGGGCGCGGCGATGTGGGGACGGGAGTTTCCTTCTTCCTTTTTTGCCCCCGGCTATTGAGAGTTCCGTTGCAAAATTGCGGGTCCGTGTGTCCATGGGCTCAGCTTCACTGGCCCAGCGGGTACAATATTTTTTTTAAGATAAAAGTCCATAAAGCCCCGACTTCGAATTAATAAAAGGGTTAAGTGCATTTTAGTCTCTTATAATTAGAGTGGCCGGCGGCACCCGCTTTTCCATGCGCAAAACTAAATTAAAGCAAAAAAAAGCAGCAGAAACTAGCAGATTTAAAGCATGAAGTATAAACGTTCGTTCACACACACAAAAAAAACGTTCAACCTGCAACCGACCTCGCTTGCGACCCTACTTATAAGTGTTATAAAAGTCCATTTCCCGTCTCTCAACTCTACTTTGGTCCAAATCTATCCTCACACACTTAAATAGATCTAATTATCATCTCTCATAGTGGTTTAATAATGATTAGCCGGTTTTTAACTATTTCTTTTTTTGCCTTGGTACACATAATTTAGCCAGACTTAATCCATCTAGGCTCGACTGATGTAGGGATCAGTTATATAATGCTTGACGACATGATCATGATCAGTATTTTGTTTGTCGTACGAACCCTAACTCATAAAGAACACATGTCGGCGACGGTGGAGGCTGATAGGGAGAGGGCGACTATATCGGGTGAGAAAGGCGGAGGCGGCAAGCGGGCTTTGGCTTAAATCTCCAAGAGTCAAAACGTGTTGATCTTTTCTAAAAATATGTTGTATTTGTAGCTGTCGTGATTGAAGTTACTAATCTGTGAACTGAATTTTTTCAATGGGAGTTCTAGCCAATTAGAGGTTGAGCATATCTTGCAATGCAAATGGTCCTAAGGCACAAGATATGGATATTCAATGAAATTGACATTGTCATATTCTGTATGCTTGTTGTGTGCATTCAGTTTTGAGAAGTACATTGTAATTGAGTGACGAGTCGTGTAAAATCGAAAAGTAAACCATCAAAGTATACATATATTTTTGGAATTATTTTCTTGCTTATTGTGCATTCAGTTATAGCAAAATATGGCACAAAGTTACATTGCAGAGATACCTCATCTTGAATTAAAATGCCATGTTTGGCGGGAACATACAAAAAATATTAAATAAAACATCATTACATAATATTTAATAAAAGGCTATGATATGGTATCAAACAAACTGACCACATAATAAAATGTTGCTACAAAAGGACCAAGCTATCTTCCATGCATTGTTAGTCTTCAAGGAAAAGATGTGGTAACTTAGCCCTCGTAGATGGTTCTATGGTTGTTGCTTGACCTCCGCTAGAACTAGATTTCACACTGATGGATATATTTGAGCCTCCCTACATTCAATTTCATGGTTACAATCTTCTTCATGTGTATATCCTCTGACATGTCGTGATGAACGTCAAAAATAAAATGATAATTTCATAATTATTCTCTAAGATGCAAAATATTGAAAAGTTTTTATGAAGCTTACATTTCTATTTGTAGAGGCCATCCACTTTCTTGATGGAGTTGTGCTTTCATGTGATTCTCTAACACTCTGCTGGGATGGTGCACCTACAGAGTGTGGTTGTGATGTTTGCGCACTTGAAGCCCGTCCACCTCCAAATTCTTTGCACATCTTCTTGTTGTGACCAAAACACTTGCAGATTGAGCACTTCGAAACCGTGCCAACTTTAATAACTTTTGTTGTTTTGCGTTTCTCGTGAGATTCTCGGCTTCTCTCCTTTCTGGTCTTCCTGACGTCTTCACATAACTAGGTGGTACATGAGGAGATCTTCGTGACTCGGGACACAACGACATGCCATTTTACAGGGTTTAAGCAATAAGGATACGTCTTGTTGAATTCACTAACTCTGAAGCAAGGTGCAACACTGATGACCCACAAGTATAGGGGATCGCAACAGTCTTCGCGGGTAGTATTATCCAATTTATTGATTCTACACAAGGGGAGCCAAAGAATACTTGCAAGCCTTAACAACTGAGTTGTCAATTCAGCTGCACCTGAAAATAGTTCTTGCTCACAGAAGTTTATCAGTAGCAACAACAACAGTGAAACAGGAGCAATAATGTACAAGAATAAAGAAAGTGGGATTCGAAAAGTAGGCATAGGAATGGATGGACGGGCGTTGCATGGACGAGTCTAAACATGTAACTTCAAGATCTAGGACATTGCAGATAAATAATAACAAGCATCCAAGTACTAAACAATTCTAGGCATGTGCTCCAAATATAGTCATACGTGCTCGCAATGAGAACTTGCACAACATCTTACATCTGACCAGCCCGTGCAATGGGCCTCTAGGGAACTACTGGAAATTAAGGTGCTCCTTTTAATAGAGCACCGGAGCAAAGCATTAACACTCTATGAACACATGTGATCCTCACACCATAGCCGCCCCCTCCGGTTGTCCCAATTATTGTCACTTTGGGGCCTTTGGATCCGGACAATGATATGTGTACACAACTTGCAGATACGATCACAAATAATACTATCATAATGATTCAACGATAAGTTCAAATCTGAGATCATGGCACTCGGGCCCTAATGACAAGCATTAAGCACAACAAGTTGCAACAAAGTCAAATAACACTAATAGAGATACTAGGCACTATGCCCTAACAATCTTAATTGATTACATGATAGAACTCATCCAATCCCCACCATCCCCAAGCCTACAGCGGGGGATTACTCACTCATGGATGAGGGAAACATTGATGGTCGATGGAGATGCGTTGGTGATGACGATGACAATGATCCTCTCCAAATTCCCTGTCCCGGCAGGGTACCAGAACGGAGTTTCTGGATCCGAATCTTGGTTTCTGATGGCGGCGGCGGAGCGGAACTCTTTCTGGAAAACTATCGACCCCCCTCGTTTTTTAGGTCGAGAGGCAACTTATAGGCGCAGAGGGAGGCCGAGGGGATGCATAGGGTGGCTGCACCCCCTAGGCGCGGCCAGTGGTGGGCCCGCACCTGGCAGGGGTGTGCCCCTTCTCCGCCTCGCCTTCCGCTCCGTGGATCTTACGTGAAATATAATTTTGGCATATTTTCCGAATTTTCCGATAGTTCATTTTCGCACAAAACTAGACACCAAGGTAATTCTACCGAAATACAATCCGTGTTAGTTGTATCCAAATCACACAAGTTTAGAGGAGAAACAATAGCAAAGTGTGAGAAAGTAGATACGCTTTTGGACGATCAACCCCCCAAGCTTAGCTTATTGCTTGTCCTCAAGCAACTCAGTTGAAAACTGAGTGCGATAAAAGAACTTTCACAAACACATTTGCTTCATATGATGTAAATATTCTTAGCACATGAGTAGATGCTTATACAATTCATAATAAAGAGTATGCAACTAAGTCTACTCAATAGTCATTGCAAGCTATGAAGAGAAACCAACTCAATAATAATAAGTAGCATGAAACATAAACATAAGCAACATTGCAATGCTCATAGTAAGGTATGATAGAGTGGTATGTCGCTTGCCTTTGTTTGAAGAGCACAATATAAATGCCAAGGCACCTTTGAAGTTCAAGTGAAGACTAGAGATAAAGATATCAAAGATACAAGCATCAAATCATGACATAATTAACCAAGTTTTGGAACAAACATAAGAATGATAACTATGCTCTCAAGAAGGTGCTCATAGAATAAGTGGTGACTCAACAAGGTGATGAAAACGGTTTTGGAAAGTTTGAAAGGCTTCCAAATGCTGGAATTAAGGTACCCATTAGCTTTGAGATCTCATTGCTCCTATCATAGGCATCTTCATGTGGTTAAGGTGAAAGTGAGGTCCACTCTGAATCATATGCTTGGCAGACCATAAACTGGAAATCCCAAGTCCCTTGAGTACGAGGGCCGCTCCGCATGCTACTCAAATTTGGTTACCTGAAAGTTCTTGTCATTGTAAATGCATGCATATCATAGAGAACCGCCAACGGGGTACCCCTTGCACATTATACAGGAGATATCCCGTGATCAAAATGACAAGGCAAGCAGACAATGAGCATCTCAACGATCTTTTTATTTACTATGTGTATAGATTTTTATTGAGGATGCTTTATAAATGCTCATTATGGTGATGCTGCAAGTTTCCACCATGATTAGGCATGGCTTAGGCTAGCGGCCTAGGCGTTTCTCTAACACAATGTATAGACTCCATGAACTCAATAGCTTCCCTTTTATTTCACATCGTCGACATCCGCAAACAAAATAGCAAGGTATCGACTGGATGAGATATCCAAAAAGTGTTGAAAGCGTTTCCCGTGACAGCACGGTTCTGCTGACTCCCAGCATATAATTTGCAAGCATATAACTTTTATGGACAGGACATAATGGTTCAGGATTATTAAGCGCAAGGAACAAAGTGTGCCATCAAGTTCGTGAGAGCTTTACTAACTAACTTTCTCAAAACAGACAAAACATTTTATTTTGGAAGAAAACAAGGCATATTGAATATGCACTGAAGTAGCAAATGATGCTGATAGGTAGGTATAGTGGACACAGCTGGCGATATTGGTTTTGGGGAGTTGTAAACACAGGTAGAACTCATACTCAGTGCAAGTGAAGGCTAGCAATAGAGAGCGAGCGACAAACGATAGAGCAATAACTGTCATAATCATGCTTGCAACAAAACAGGACTAACTATGGCATGAAATTGATACAAGAACTCCGAGGCAAAATAAATCATCGAGGCTTACTAACTATTGATTAGTCATATGCATGCGTGAGCATGTGCCAAGTTGATTCACATGAAACTTTCAGAGGAGGATACCACAATATCATACCAAAGTATGAATAAAACAATGCAAGCAAACATTCATATGACATGCTACAAACTATTAAAAAGTTGGAGCTAATCACAAGCAAGCAAGAACTACTAAGCATCTATAATGACATACACCTTACACGAACAGACTAAGCATGCTGATACGTTGGAAACGTATCTATAATTTTTGATGCTCTATTCTTGTTTAGTATCTACTTTGCTTTACTTGTCTACACTTTGAGGTGCTTTTTACATGTTTTCTGGTACTAACCTATTAACAAGTTGCAACAGTGCCAGATGCCTGTTTTCTGTTGTTTTTGGTTTCAGAAAAGTTAGTAAAGAAATATTCTCGGAATTGGACGGGACGAAGGA
Organism: Avena longiglumis; assembly: GCA_030063025.1. NCBI lineage: Eukaryota > Viridiplantae > Streptophyta > Magnoliopsida > Poales > Poaceae > Avena > Avena longiglumis. Next base: position 516,444,053 of record CP125974.1, on the reverse strand, counting down.
CAAAGTCAATAACTTTCCATGGGGAACAAGAAGTCCAGAGGAGAGACGAGGAGGCATGCCAAGGCGGCTAAACCCCCCTAGGCACAGGTGGGCCCTACCCCACGCCTGGGTAGGGTTTTCCCCCTCTGGCCGCTGCCTCGGTCTCCCCCTTCGCCTATAAGAAGCCCCCGATGCAAAAACTCTTAGTACCTGATCAATATTCCACGAAACCGTCTGTAGCCGCCGCCACCATCGTTCCTAGATCGGGGGGATCTGAAGCTCTTCCCGGCACCCTGCCGGAGGGGAGATCTGTTGGAATTATGCCCTAGAGGCAATAATAAATATGTTATTATTATAATTCTTGTTCATGATAATGTTTATATTCCATGCTAGAATTGTATTAAGCGGAAACATTAATACTTGTGTGGTTTGTAAACAACATCGTGTCCCTAGTACGCCTCTATGGACTATCTCATTGATTAATGATGGTTAAGGTTTCCTAACCATGGACATGAGTTGTCGATTAATAATGAGATCATATCATTGGGAGAATGATATGGTGGACAGACCCAAACTAAGCAAAGCAATTAGATCGTGTCATCGTGTTCATCTTTGCGAAGCTTTCCTTATGTCAAATATTGTATTCCTTAGACCATGAGATAATACAACTCCCTGGTATCGGAAGAAAGCTTTGAGGTCATCAAACGTCATCCTATGAGAGGGTGATCATAAAGGTGTCTCTCAGGTGATCGGAAAGTATCTGTTGGGTTGTATGTATCGAGATGGGATTTGTCCTCCCAAGTCGGAGATATACTTGGCCCACTCGGTAATCGATATCAACACCGCTTGCAAGCATGTGGTTAAGGAGTTAATCACAAAGTGATATCGGATTACGGAACGAGTAAAGTACTTGCTGTGAACGAGATTGAACTAGGTATGACGATACCGACGATCGAATCTCGGGCAAGTAAAATATCGCGAGACGAAGGGAATATATATGGGATTGATTGAATCCTGGCATCGTGGTTCATCCGATATGATCATCGATGAATGTGTGGGAGTCAATATGGGTTTCCAGACCCCGCTGTTGATTATTGATAGAAGATCATGTCCGCATATTCTCGAACCCGCAGGGTCACACACTTAACGTGTCTCGACGCTAGGATAGATTGGATAATTGGTTTATGAGTTTTTGTTCGGAGTCTCGGATGGGATCCGGGACATCACGAGAGGTTCCGGAGTGGTCCAGAGAATAAGATTCATATAAGGCAGTGCAGTTTTTGGAGTTCGGAATTGTTCCGGGTTAATCGGTATTGTACCGGAAGCTTCTAGAACCTTCCGGAAGGGGACCAACGTGTCCCCACCTTCCGGGAGCGGGCTTGGGCCTATGAGGGAGTGCCCTGGCCGCATTGGGCCAGGGGCATAAGGCCCCATAGGGCCCAGCCGTCCAAAGAGGGTTTAAACCCTAGATAGACCTTCTAGAAAGGGGGGTTTCCTTGCCCCCCCACTCTTCCTCCTTGGGGCCGCCGGTTTGGGCTTGGGGAAGGGGCTAGGGCTGCGCCCCCCTCTATATAAAGAGGGGTGGGGACGCACCACCCCCCTACACCTTCCCCTCCAACCCTAGCCACCCTGCTGCCCTCCTCTCTCCCTCCCGACTGCTTGTAGGCGAAGCCCTGCTGCAGACATTCTCCACCATATACACCACGTCGTCGTGTTGTAGATCCAATCCGTCTCTCCACCATACTTGCTGGTCCAAGGAAGGAGGAGACGTCGAGGTGCCGCACGTGTGCATCTCACGGAGGCATTGCCACTTGTGGTGCTAGATCGAATCGGATCGCGAGGAGGAGAAGCGAGTACGACTACATCACCCACGTTCCGATTTAACGCTCATTGCGTAATCTTCAAGGGTATGAAGATCTAATCCAATCTCTCGTTGTTTGCATCTCCTAGATTAGATATTGGCTTTCCTTCCGCTCGCTCCGTAGAAAATTTTGATTTACTATGCCGAAACCCTTCAAGGGTATCGAGCTAGATCTATGCGTAGATGTGATTCACGAGTAGAACGCAACATGGTTATTGCGGGCGTTGATGTTTTCTGTTGCAAGCCTCTTGTTTGTGTTCTTCTTATGACGCGGGATAGTGAGATTGAAGCGGTCCAGGCCAACCTTATGCGACGTCGTTCGCGAGACCGGCTCCGCACTTGACGTGTGGCTTGTTCCACACATGCGGCTGGTGGATGTCAGTTTCTCTCACTATAGTTGTCATGGGATTAACACCGGAGTTTGGCAATCATAATATCACCGTTGTGGCTTTCCGTAGGTAAGAATCGTTCTTAGCATCTACTCCCATAAGCCACGTAAAACATGCAACAACAAAGTAGAGGCGTCTAACTTGTTTTTGCAGGGAGTGTTTTCTGTGATATGGTATGGCCCAAGATGTGATGTGTATAATGTATGCGATGATCATGTTTTGTAATGTTTCACGACTTGAATGTCGATGAGTACACAGCCGGCAGGAGCCATATGGTTGTCTTTATAATTGTGTATGACCTGTGTGTCAACTTCTTATGCGCCATGTAATAGTTTCACTTTATCGCTAAGTAGTTAGCAATAGTTGTAGTTGCTATTCGTGGTGGAGGCACTCATGGTGGAGTGTTGGAGATCATGCCGGAACGCACAAGATGGATATCATTGCGCGAAGATTGGCTATACCATGTCACATTAAAGTTATACCTTTTATGTATCTTATTATGCTTAGATCGCGACGGTAGCATTATAAGATGATTCCTCACTTAAAGATCAAGATAAAAACTGTGTTCTCCCCAAGTATGCACCGTTGCGAAAGTTCGTCGTGTCCAAGCATCACGTGATGATCGGGTGCTATAGACTCTACGCTCACATACATCGGGTGCAAGCCAGTTTTTGCACACGCGGAAATACTTGGGTCTAACTTGACGAGCCTAGCATGTACAGACATGGCCTCGGAACACAAGAACCGGAAGGTTAAGCATGAGTCATATGAATGATATGATCGACACTTTGTTGTCCACCATTGAAACCACATCTCTTCTCGTGATGATCGGATTAGGTGTGGTGAATTTGGATCGTGTTCACTAAACAACTTGAGAGATGTTGAATTTAGTGGGAGTTCATCTAGTAATTTGATTAAGTTGAACTATTTATCATGAACATAGTCTAAATTGTACTTGCAAATACTGTAGATCACATGGCCAAGTCCAACTTCAACTTCAACGTTTTTGCTGAGATAGAAAAGCTTAGAAACAATGGGTCTAACTTCACCAAATGGTTTCGCATTCTGAGAATCATTCTCGCTGGTGGACAAAAGGACTATCTCCTTGAGAAAGCGCTAGGTGACGCCCCTGCTATAGATGCGCCGACTGATGAAAAAGCTGTTTATCAGTCGCGCAAGGATGATTATGATTTGATTAAGATCGCCATGTTGTATGCTATGGAATCGGATCTTCAAAATCGTTTTGAGGAGTTCGCCGGGCCATTTGAGATTCTCGAGGAGCTGAAAAACATGTTTCAGACTCAAGCGCTCGAGATATGAGATCTCTAAGAAATTCTTTAACTACAAGATGGAGGAAGGGAGTTCCGTTAGTGAGCACGCCATTGAGATGACGGGCTACACTCAACGCCTTGAGCAACTGGACTGCAAGATTCCAGTGGAGCTCAAGATTGACACTCCTAGCTACAAAAGTTTTGTAGTTGATCACAATCGGATTGGTTCCACTGATATGATCACTGAGCTCTTTGCTAAGATGAAAGTAGCGGAGGTGAACATCAAAAATAATAATCATGTGTTGATGGTCAACAAGCCTCCCACCTTCAAGAAAGGTAAGGGTGCAAGGAAGCCCTTCAAGAAAGGTGGCGGTTGCTGTTCTCGCCGAGAAGAAGCTCAAGTCTGTTCCTAAACCGGACACTGAGTGCTTCTATTGCAAGGACAAGGGTCACTAGAAGCGCAACTTTCCGAAGTACTTAGCGGACAAGAAGGCTGGCACCATCAAAGGTATATTTGATATACATGTTATTGATGTTTTCCTTACTAGCCCTCGTTGTAGTGCCTGGGTATTTGATACCGGTTCAGTTGCTAATATTTGTAACTCGAAACAGGAGCTACGGAATAAACGGAGGCTTGCGAGGGATGAGGTGACGATGCGTGTTGGCAACGGGTCAAGAGTTGATGTGATGTCCGTCGGCATGCTCTCCTTAGTTTTACCTTCGGGATTAGTTTTAAACCTTAATAAGTGTTATTATGTGACTGCGTTGAGCATGAACATTATTTCTGGATCTTGTTTATTTCAAGACGGTTATTCATTTAAATCGGAGAATAATGGTTGTTCTATTTATATGAGTAACATCTTTTATGGTCATGCACCTATTGTGAATGGTTTATTTCTTGTAAATCTCGAAAGGGATGAAACACACATCCATAACATTGAGGCTAAGAGATGCAAAGTAGATAGTGATAATACTACTTATTTGTGGCAATCGCTGTCTAGGTCATATTGGTGTAAAGCGCATGAAGAAACTCCATTCGATGGACTTTTGGAGTCTCTTGATTTTGAATCATTTGACGATGCGAACCATGCCTCATGGGCAAGATGATCAAAACCCCGTCTTCTAGATGATGGAGCGAGCAACGGACTTGTTGGAAATCATACATACCGATGTATGCGGACCGATGAGTGTTTCGACGCGGTGGATATCGCTATTTTCTCACTTTTACCGATGACTTAAGTAGATATGGGTATATCTATTTAATGAAACATAAATCTGAAACATTTGAAAAGTTCAAGGAATTTAATGAAGTGGAGAACCATCGTAATGTAAAGATTAAGTTTCTACGATCCGATCGTGGGGCGTAGTATTTGAGTTATGATTTTCTCACGCATCTTAAAGCAAGCGGAATTGTTTCGCAACTCACGCCACCCTAACACCACAAGCGCAATGGTGTGTCTGAACGGAATCGAACCCTATTAGATATGGTCCTACGATGATGTCTCTTACTAATTTGCCGTTATCATTTTGGGGTTATGCATTAGAAACCGCTGCATTCACTTTGAATAGGGCTCCATCTAAATCCGTTGAGACGACACCGTATGAACTGTGGTTTGGTGCTAAACCTAAGTTGTCGCTTTAAAGTTTGGGGATGCGAAGCTTACGCCAAGAAGTTGATGCGACAAGCTTGAACCCAAAGCGAGAAATGCGTCTTCATAGGATACCCTAAGGAAACTATTGGGTATACCTTCTATCACAATCAAGGCAAAGTGTTTGTCAAAGAACGGTTCCTTTCTTGAGAAGGAGTTTCTCTCGAAAGAAGTGAGTGGGAGGAAAGTAGAGCTAGACGAGGTTGTTGAACCTTCTCTTGAGTTGGAGAGTAGCAAAGACTGAAATTGTTCCAAAGGTCCGCACCAACAATAGAGGAAGCTAATGATAAGGATCATGAAGCTTCAACGATGTCAAGCATCTTGAACGTCGCAGTCGACAAGGTCGCGTTCTCCCGAGTGGTACGACAACCCCGTCTTAACTGTCTTGTTAGTAGATGAAAGTGAGCCTTGAACTATGAGGAAGCGATGATGATCCTGCACTCGAGAAATGGCTAGAGGCCATGAAATCCGAATTGGGATCCATGAGCGAAAACCAAGTATGGACTTTGGTGGACCCTCCTAGCGACCGAAAGGCCGTTGAGTGCAAATGGATTTTCAAGAAGAAAACGGACGCGGATGGTAATGTTACCGTCTATAAAGCACTGCTTGTTGCGAAAGGTTTTCGACAAGTTCAAGGTGTTGACTACGATGAGACTTTCTCTCCCGTAGCGATGTTTAAGTCCATTCGGATTTTATTAGCAATTGCTGCGTTTCATGATTATGAAATATGGCAAATGGATGTCAAGACTGCTTTCCTCAATGGCAACATTGATGAAGAGTTGTATATGATGCAACCCGAAGGTTTTGTCGATCCTAAGGATGCTGATAAAGTATGCAAACTTCAGCGTTCCATTTATGGACTGAAGCAAGCATCTCGGAGTTGGAACCTTCGTTTTGATCAAGTGATCAAGAGCTTTGGATTTGTTCCAAATAGCTACGAAGCTTGTATCTACAAGAAAGTGAGTGGGAGCTCAGTGACATTTCTGGTACTATATGTGGATGACATATTGATTATTGGAAATGACATTAACATGCTTAACGATGTGAAGAGTTATTTGAACAAGTGTTTTTCAAAGAAAGACCTAGGTGAAGCTGCTTATATATTGGGCATGAAGATCTATAGAGATAGACAAAGACGCCTGATAGCTTTAAGCCAGATTACATACCTAGAAAAAGTTCTGAAAAGGTTCAGAATGGATAAGGCAAAGAAAGGTTCAGTGCCTATGTTGTCAGGTAAGATATTGAGCAAGGCTCAGTGTCCAGCTACGGTAAATGATAGGGAAGCTATGAGCAAAGTGCCTTATGCCTCGGCCATAGGTTCTATCATGTATGCCATGTCAGGTACTAGATCGATGTGTCCAATGCTCTTAGTTTGACGAGCAGATATCAAATCGATCCAGAGTGAAACATCTGGACACCGTGAAGAACATCCTAAAGTACCTAAATAGGACTAAAGAAATGTTCTTAGTCTATGGGTGATGAACACCGTCGTAAAAGGTTACGCCGACGCTAGTTTTGACACCGACAAGGATGATTCTAAATCTCGACATGTGATACGCTTATATTTTGAATGGAGGAGTCAGAAGTCGAGAAGTCGCAAGCAAAGCGTGATCGCGGGATCTATAGTAGAAGCGGAATATATGGTCACGCAGCGCCAAGTGAAGGAGTTTGGATCAGAAACTTCATCACTAAGCTTGGCGTGGTTCCAAGTGCATTGGACCCACTGGAGATACTGTGTGACAACACTGGCGCCATAGCACTCGCTAAGGATCCAAGATATCATCCAAAGACCAAGCATATCAACATCAAGTTTCATATAATCCGAGATTATATAGCAGATGGAGATCTGAAGATTAGCAAAGTACATACAGATCTGAATGTCGCAGATCCATTGACTAAACCTCTTCCACGTGTAAAACATGATCAGCACCTCAATGCCATGGGTGTGAGATTGTTGCCAAATGTAAACTAGATTATTGACTCTAGTGCAAGTGGGAGACTGTTGGAATTATGCCCTAGAGGCAATAATGAAGATGTTATTATTATAATTCTTGTTCATGATAATGTTTATATTCCATGCTAGAATTGTATTAAGCGGAAACATTAATACTTGTGTGGTTTGTAAACAACACCGTGTCCCTAGTACGCCTCTATGGACTAGATCATTGATTAATGATGGTTAAGGTTCCCTAACCATGGACATGAGTTGTCGATTAATAATGAGATAATATCATTGGGAGAATGATATGGTGGACAGACCCAAACTAAGCGAAGCAATTAAATCGTGTCATCGTGTTCATCTTTGCGAAGCTTTCCTTATGTCAAATATTGTATTCCTTAGACCATGAGATAATACAACTCCCTGGTATCGGGAGAAAGCTTTGAGGTCATCAAACGTCATCCTATGAGAGGGTGATCATAAAGGTGTCTCTCAGGTGATCGGAAAGTATCTGTTGGGTTGTATGTATCGAGATGGGATTTGTCCCTCCCAAGTCGGAGAGATATACTTCGGGCCCACTCGGTAATCGATATCAACACCGCTTGCAAGTATGTGGTTAAGGAGTTAATCACAAAGTGATATCGGATTACGGAACGAGTAAATTACTTGCTGTGAACGAGATTGAACTAGGTATGACGATACCGACAATCGAATCTCGGGCAAGTAAAATATCGCGAGACGAAGGGAATATATATGGGATTGATTGAATCCTGGCATCGTGGTTCATCCGATATGATCATCGATGAATGTGTGGGAGTCGATGGGTTTCGCACTACCGTTGATTATTGATAGAAGATCATGTCCGCATATTCTCGAACCCGCAGGGTCACACACTTAACGTGTCTCGACGCTAGGATAGATTGGATAATTGGTTCATGAGTTTTTGTTCGGAGTCTCGGATGGGATCCGGGACATCACGAGAGGTTCCGGAGTGGTCCGGAGAATAAGATTCATATAAGGCAGTGCAGTTTTTGGAGTTCGGAATTGTTTTGGGTTAATCGGTATTGTACCGGAAGCTTCTAGAAACTTCCGGAAGGGGACCAACGTGGCCCCACCTTCCGGGAGGGGGCTTGGGCCTATGAGGGAGTGCCCCGTCAAGACAAGGGGCACAAGGCCCCATAGGGCCCAGCCGGCCAAAGAGGGTTTAAACCCTAGATAGACCTTCTAGAAAGGGGGGTTTCCTTGACCCCCACTCTTCCTCCTTGGGGCCGCCGGTTTGGGCTTGGGGGAGGGGCTGTTGGAATTATGCCCTAGAGGCAATAATAAAGATGTTATTATTATAATTCTTGTTCATGATAAAGTTTATGTTCCATGCTAGAATTGTATTAAGCGGAAACTTTAATACTTGTGTGGTTTGTAAACAACACCGTGTCCCTAGTACGCCTCTATGGACTAGCTCATTGATCAATGATGGTTAAGGTTTCCTAACCATAGACATGAGTTGTCAATTGATAATGAGATCATATCATTGGGATAATGATATGATGGACAGACCCAAACTAAGCGAAGCAATTAGATCGTTTCCTCGTGTTCATCTTTGCGAAGCTTTTCCTATGTCAAATATTGTATTCCTTAGACCATGAGATAATGCAACTCCTGGTATCTAAGAAAGCTTTGAGGTCATCAAACGTCATCCTATGAGAGGGTGATCATAAAGGTGTCTCTGTGTGATCGGAAAGTATCTCATTGGGTTGTATGTATCGAGATGGAATTTGTCCCTCCCAAGTCAGAGAGATATACTTCGGGCCCACTGGATAATCGATATCAACACCGCTTGCAAGCATGTGGTTAAGGAGTTAATCACAAAGTGATATCGGATTACGGAACGAGTAAAGTACTTGCTGTGAACGAGATTGAACTAGGTATGACGGCATCGACGATCGAATCTCGCAAGTAAAATATAGCGAGACGAAGGGAATATATATATGGGATTGATTGAATCTCGGCATCGTGGTTCATCCGATATGATCATCGATGAATGTGTGGGAGTCAATATGGGTGCCTGCACCCGCTGATTATTGATAGAAGATCATGTGCATATTCTCGAACCCGCAGGGTCACACACTTAACGATCTCGACGCTAGGATAGATTGGATAATTGGTTTATGAATTTTTGTTCGAGTCTGATGGGATCCGGATATCACGAGAGGTTCCGAATGGTCCGAGAATAAGATTCATATAAGGCGGTGCAGTTTTGGAGTTCGAATTGTTCCAAGTTAATCGGTATTTTACCGAAGCTTCTAGAACCTTCCTAAGGGGACCAACGTGGCCCCACCTTCCGGAGGGGGGCATGGGCCTATGAGGGAGTGTCCTCGCATTGGTCTAGGGGCACAAGGCCCCATAGGGCCCAGCCGATCCTAGATAAGTTTAAACTCGCTTAAACTAGAGATAGGATTTCTAGATAAGGAGAGTTTAAATCGTTTAAACTAGAGATAGGATTTCTAGATAAGGGAGAGTTTAAATTGTTTAAACTAGAGATAGGCTTGGAGGAGGGCAGGCTGGCCGCCCCTCTATATATAGAGGGTGGTGCGCCTCCCTACTACACACACCTTCCTCCAAGCCCTAGCAGCCTTGCTACCTTCCTCTCTCCTCCCGATCGCTTGTAGGCGAAGCCTGCAGCAGAAATTCTCCACCATATACACCACGCCGTGTTGTAGATCCAATCTATCTCTCCACCATACTCGCTGGTCCGAGGAAGGAGGAGACGCCGAGGTGCGACGCAGTGCATCTCACGGAGGCACCGCCACTTGTGGTGCTAGATCGGATCGGATCGCGAGGAGGAAGCGAGTACGACTACATCACCCACGCTCCGACGAACGCTCTGCAGCGTAATCTTCAAGGGTATGAAGATCTAATCCAATCTCTCTCGTTGTTTGCATCTCCTAGATTAGATCTTGGCTTTCCTCCGCTCGCTCCGTAGAAAATTTTGATTTACTATGACGTGAAACCCTTCAAGGGTATCGAGCTAGATCTATGCGTAGATGTGTTTCACGTAGAACGCAACATGGTTGTTGCGGCGTTGATGTTTTCTCGCTGCAAGCCTCTTGTTTGTGTTCTTCTTATGACGCTGGATAGTGAGATTGAAGCGGTCCAGCCAACCTTACGCGACGCCGTCGAGACCGGCTCGCACTTGACGTGTGGCTTGTACCACATGCGGCCGGTGGATGCCGATTTCTCTCACTATAGTTGTCATGGGATTAACACCGAGTTTGGCAACCATAATATCACCGCTGTGGCTTTCCGTAGGTAAGAATCGTTCTTAGCATCTACTCCCATAAGCCACGTAAACATGCAACAACAAAGTAGAGGCGTAACTTGTTTTTGCAGGAGTGTTTTTGTGATATGGTATGGCCCAAGATGTGATGTGTATATTGTATGCGATGATCATGTTTTGTAATGTTTCACGACTTGCATGTCGATGAGTACACAACCGGCAGGAGCCATATGGTTGTCTTTATAATTGTGTATGACCTGCGAGTCAACTTCTTATACGCCATGTAATAGCTTTACTTTATCGCTAAGTAGTTAGCAATAGTTGTAGTTGCTATTCGTGGTGGAGGCAATCATGGTGGAGTGATGGAGATCATGTCGGAACGCACAAGATGGAGATCATAGCGCGAGGATTGGCTATACCATGTCACATAAAGTTATATGCATGTGATGTTTATCCTTTTATGTATCTTATCATGCTTAGATCGCGACGGTAGCATTATAAGATGATTCCTCACTTAAAGATCAAGATAAAACTGTTTCTCCCCAAGTATGCACCGCTAGAAAGTTCGTCGTGTCCAAGCATCACGTGATGATCGGGTGCTATAGACTCTACGCCATACAACGGGTGCAAGCCAGTTTTTGCACACGCGGAAATACTTGGGTCTAGCTTGACGAGCCTAGCATGTTTCAGACATGGCCTCGGAACACAAGAACCGAAAGGTTAAGCATGAGTCATATGAATGATATGATCGACACTTTGTTGTCCACCATTGAAACCACATCTCTTCTCGTGATGATCGGATTAGGTGTGGTGAATTTGGATCGTGTTCACTAAACAACTTGAGGGATGTTGAATTTAGTGGGAGTTCATCTAGTAATTTGATTAAGTTGAACTATTTATCATGAACATAGTCTAAATTGTACTTGCAAATCAGTAGATCACATGGCCAAGTCCAACTTCAACTTCAACGTATTTTTTGAGATAGAAAAGCTTAGAAACAATGGGTCTAACTTCACCAAATGGTTCCGCATTCGAGAATCATTCTCATTGGCGGACAAAAGGACTATGTCCTTGAGAAAGCGCTTAGGTGACGCCTGCTATAGATGCGCTACCGATGAAAAGTTGTTTATCACCGTGCAAGGATGATTATGATTTGATTAAGATCGCCATGTTGTATGCTATGGAATCGGATCTTCAAAATCGCTTTGAGGAGTTCGCCGCCCTTTGAGATTCTCGAGGAGCTGAAAAACATGTTTCAGACTCAAGCCCGTTCTGAGAGATATGAGATCTCTAAGAAATTCTTTAACTACAAGATGGAGGAAGGGAGGTCCGTTAGTGAGCACGCCATTAAGATGTCGGGCTACACTCAACGCCTTGAGCAACTGGACTGCAAGATTCCAGAGGAGCTCAAGATTGACACTCCTAGCTACAAAAGTTTTGTAGTTGATCACAATCATATTGGTTCCACTGATACGATCACTAAGCTCTTTGCTAAGATGAAAGTAGCGGAGGTGAACATCATAAAGAATAATCATGTCTTGATGGTCAACAATCCCCCCACCTTTAAGAAAGGTAAGGGAGCAAGGAAGCCCTTCAAGAAAGGCGGCGGCAAGCGCGTTTCCCCTGCTGAGAAGAAGCTCAAGTCTGGTCCCAAGCCGGACACTGAGTGCTTCTATTGCAAGGACAAGGGTCACTGGAAGCGAATCGTCCAAGTACTTGGCGACAAGAAGGATGGCACCATCAAAGGTATATTTGATATACATGTTATTGATGTTTTCCTTACTAGCCCTCGTTGTAGTGCCCGGTATTTGATACGTTCGGGTTGCTAATATTTGTAACTCAAACAGAGCTACGGAATAAACGCGGCTATGAGGGATGAGGTGACGGCGCGGCTGGCAACGGATCAAGAGTTGATGTGATGGCCGTAAGCACGCCTCCTTAGTTTTACCTTCGGATTAGTTTTAAACCTTAATAAATGTTATTATGTGCCTGCGTTGAGCATGAACATTATTTCCGGATCATGTTTATTGCAAGACGGTTATTCATTTAAATCGGAGAATAATGGTTGTTCTATTTATATGAGTAACATCTTTTATGGTCATGCACCTCTTGTGAACGGTTTATTTCTTCTAAATCTCGAAAGGGATGAAACACACATCCATAACATTGAGGCTAAGAGATGCAAAGTAGATAGTGATAATACTACTTATTTGTGGCATAATTGCCTAGGTCATATTGGTGTAAAGCATGAAGAAACTCCATTCGATGGACTTTTGGAGTCTCTTGATTTTGAATCATTTGACACATGCGAACCATGCCTCATGGGCAAGATGATCAAAACCCCGTTCTCCGTATGATGGAGCGAGCAACGGACTTGTTGGAAATCATACATACCGATGTATGCGGACCGATGAGTGTTTCACGCGGTGGATATCGCTATTTTCTCACTTTTACCGATGACTTAAGTAGATATGGGTATATCTATTTAATGAAACATAAATCAAACGCTTTGAAAAGTTCAAAGAATTTCGAATGAAGTGGAGAACCATCGTAATGTAAAGATTAAGTTTCTACGATCCGATCGTGGAGGTGAATATTTGAGTTATGATTTTCTCACGCATCTTAAAGCAAGTGGAATCGTTTCACAACTCACGCCACCCTAACACCACAACAAGAATGGTGTGTCGAGCCAGGAATCGAACCCTATTAGATATGGTCCGATCAATGATGTCTCTTAATGATTTGCCATTATCATTTTGGGGTTATGCATTAGAAACCGCTGCATTCACTTTAAATAGGGCTCCATCTAAATCCGTTGAGACGACACCGTATGAACTGTGGTTTGGTGCTAAACCTAAGTTGTCGTTTCTTAAAGTTTGGCGATCTAAGCTTACGTCAAGAAGTTGATGCCGACAAGCTCGAACCCAAAGCGAGAAATGCGTCTTCATAGGATACCCTAAGGAAACCATTGGGTATACCTTCTATCACGTAACCAAGGCAAAGTGTTTGTCAAAGAACGATTCCTTTCTTGAGAAGGAGTTTCTCTCGAAAGAAGTGAGTGGAGGAAAGTAGAGCTAGACGAGGTTATTGAACCTTCTCTTGAATTGGAGAGTAGCGCAAGACCTGAATTGTTCCAAAGGTCACCGCACCAACAATAGAGGAAGCTAATGACAAGGATCATGAAGCTTTGACGATGTCAAGCATCGAACGTCGCAGTCGACAAGGTCGCGTGCCCTCCCGAGTGGTAATGGCAACCTCGTCTTGTTGTCTTGTTAGTAGAAGACGGTGAACCTACGAACTATGAGGAAGCGATGATGAGCCCAGACTCGAGAAATGGCTAGAAGCCATGAAATCCGAATTGGGATCCATGAGCGAAAACCAAGTATGGACTTTGGTGGACTCCTAGCGACCTAAAGGCCGTTGAGTGCAAATGGATCTTCAAGAAGAAAACGGACGCGATGGTAATGTTACCGTCTATAAAGCACGCTTGTCGCAAAAGGTTTTCGACAAGTTCAAGGTTGACTACGATGAGACTTTATCTCCGTAGTGATGTTTAAGTCCATTCGGATTTTATTAGCAATTGCTGCGTTTCATGATTATGAAATATGGCGATGGATGTCAAGATCGCTTTCCTCAATGGCAACATTGATGAAGATTTGTATATGATGCAACCCGAAGGTTTTGTCGATCCTAAGGATGCTAGTAAAGTATGCAAACTTCAGCTCCATTTATGGATGAAGCAAGCATCTCGGAGTTGGAACCTTCGTTTTGATCAAGTGATCAAGAGCTTTGGATTTGTTCCAAATTGCTACGAAGCTTGTATCTACAAGAAAGTGAGTGGGAGCTCGGTGACGTTTCTGGTACTATATGTGGATGACATATTGATTATCGGAAATGACATCAACATGCTTAATGATGTGAAGAGTTATTTGAACAAGTGTTTGTCAATGAAAGACCTAGGTGAAGCTGCTTTTATATTGGGCATCAAGATCTATAGAGATAGACAAAGACACCTGATAGCTTTAAGCCAGAGTACATACCTAGACAAAGTTCTGAAAAGGTTCAGAATGGATAAGGCAAAGAAAGGTTCAGTGCCTATGTTGTCAGGTAAGATATTGAGCAAGGCTCAAAGGTCCGACTACCAGAAATGATAGGGAAGCTATGAGAAAAGTTCCTTATTCCTCGCCATAGGTTCCATCATGTATGCCATGTCGTGTACTAGACCGGATGTGTCCAATGCTCTTAGTTCGACGAGCAGATATCAAAGTGATCCAGAGTGGAACATCGACACCGTGAAGAACATCCTAAAGTACCTAAATAGAACTAAAGAAATGTTCTTAGTCTATGGGGTGATGAACGACTTGTCGTAAAAGGTTACGCCGACGCTAGTTTCGATAATCGACAAGGATGATTCTAAATCTCGCCAGATACGTATATTTTGAATGGAGGAGCTGTAATGGAGAAGTCGCAAGCAAAGCGTGATCGCGGGATCTACAAAGGGAAGCGGAATACATGGTCACGCAGAAGCCAAGTGAAGGAGTTTGGATCAAACTTCATCATCGAGCTTGGCGTGGTTCCAAGTGCATTGGACCCATCGGAGATATTGTGTGACAACACCGCGCCATAGCACTCGCTAAGGAACCAAGATATCATCCAAAGACCAAGCATATCAACAAAGAAGTTTCATATAATCCGAGATTATATAGCGATGGAGATCCAAGATTAGCAAAGTACATACGGATCTGAATGTCGCAGATCCACTGACTAAACCTCTTCCACGTGTAAAACATGATCAACACCTCAGTGCCATGGGTGTGAGATTGTTTCCAGATGTAAACTAGATTATTGATTCTAGTGCAAGTGGGAGACTGTTGGAATTATGCCCTAGAGGCAATAATAAAGATGTTATTATTATAATTCTTGTTCATGATAAAGTTTATGTTCCATGCTAGAATTGTATTAAGCGGAAACTTTAATACTTGTGTGGTTTGTAAACAACACCGTGTCCCTAGTACGCCTCTATGGACTAGCTCATTGATCAATGATGGTTAAGGTTTCCTAACCATAGACATGAGTTGTCAATTGATAATGAGATCATATCATTGGGAGAATGATATGATGGACAGACCCAAACTAAGCGAAGCAATTAGATCGTTTCATCGTGTTCATCTTTGTGAAGCTTTTCCTATGTCAAATATTGTATTCCTTAGACCATGAGATAATGCAACTCCCTGGTACCGGAAGAAAGCTTTGAGGTCATCAAACGTCATCCTATGAGAGGGTGATCATAAAGGTGTCTCCAGGTGATCGGAAAGTATCTGTTGGGTTGTATGTATCGAGATGGAATTTGTCCCTCCCAAGTCGGAGAGATATACTTCGGGCCCACTCGATAATCGATATCAACACCGCTTGCAAGCATGTGGTTAAGGAGTTAATCACAAAGTGATATCGGATTACGGAACGAGTAAAGTACTTCTGTGAACGATTGAACTAGGTATGACTGCATCGACGATCGAATCTCGCAAGTAAAATATCGCGAGACGAAGGGAATATATATATGGGATTGATTGAATCTGCATCGTGGTTCATCCGATATGATCATCGATGAATGTGGGAGTCAATATGGGTGCCCATACCCTGTTGATTATTGATAGAAGATCATGTGCAGATATTCTCGAACCCGCAGGTCACACACTTAACGATCTCGCCGCTAGGATAGATTGGATAATTGGTTTATGAATTTTTGTTCGAGTCTCGGATGGGATCCGGGATATCACGAGAGGTTCCGGAATGGTCCGGAGAATAAGATTCATATAAGGCAAGGCTTTTTGGAGTTGAATTGTTCGGGTTAATCGGTATTGTAGGAAGCTTCTAGAACCTTCCTAAGGGGACCAACGTGGCCCCACCTTTCGAGGGGGCATGGGCCTATGAGGGAGTGTCTGGCGCATTGGGCACAAGGCCCCATAGGGCCCAGCCGATCCTAGATAAGTTTAAACTCGCTTTAAACTAGAGATAAGATTTCTAGATAAGGAGAGTTTAAATCGTTTAAACTAGAGATAGGATTTCTAGATAAGGGAGAGTTTAAATTGTTTAAACTAGAGATAGGATTGGAGGAGGGCAGGCTGGCCGCCTCTATATATAGAGGTGGTGCGCCTCCCCTACTACACACCTTCCTCCAAGCCCTAGCAGCCTTGCTACCTTCCTCTCTCCTCCCGACCGCTTGTAGGCGAAGCCTGCAGCAGAAATTCTCCACCATATACACCACGCCGTGTTGTAGATCCAATCTATCTCTCCACCATACTCGCTGGTCCGAGGAAGGAGGAGACGCCGAGGTGCCGCACGTGCATCTCACTTGAGGCACCGCCACTTGTGGTGCTAGATCGGATCGGATCGAGGAGGAGAAGCGAAACGACTACATCACCCACGCCCGTTTAACGCTCTCACAGGCGAATCTTCAAGGGTATGAAGATCTAATCCAATCTCTCTCGTTGTTTGCATCTCCTAGATTAGATCTTGGCTTTCCCTCTGTTCGCTCCGTAGAAAATTTTGATTTACTATGCCGCGAAACCCTTCAGGGGATAGGGCTGCGCCCCCCCTCTATATAAAGAGGGGTGGGGGCGCACCACCCCCCTACACCTTCCCCTCCAACCCTAGCTGCCCTGCTGCCCTCCTCTCTCCCTCTCGACTGCTTGTAGGCAAAGCCCTGCTGCAGAAATTCTCCACCATATACACCACGCCGTCGTGTTGTAGATCCAATCCGTCTCTCCACCATACTTGCTGGTCCAAGGAAGGAGGAGACGTCGAGGTTCCGCACGTGTGCATCTCACGGAGGCATCGCCACTTGTGGTGCTAGAACGGATAGGATCGCGAGGAGGATAAGCGAGTACGACTACATCACCCACGTTCCGACGAACGTTCCGCTGTGCGAATCTTCAAGGGTATGAAGATCTAATCCAATCTCTCTCGTTGTTTGCATCTCCTAGATTAGATCTTGGCTTTCCCTCTGTTCGCTCCGTAGAAAATTTTGATTTACTATGCCGCGAAACCCTTCAAGATCATCCCGGAGGACTTCTCTCCGGTATGATTTGTGAGTAGTTCCACCTTGGACTATGGGTCCATGTAGTAGCTAGATGGTTGTATCTCCTCCTTTGTGCTTTCATGTATAGATCTTATGAGCTCCGTTCATGATCAAGATCTAATCTATTTGTAATCATGCATGTTGTGTTTGCGGGGATCCGATGGATATTGAGATTATTATGTTAGTTTGATTAATGGCTCTATCTTTATGATTCTATCATGTCTGTGTTGTTTGTGATCTTGCATGCTCTCCGTTGCTAGTGGTTATCTTGGACAAGTAGTTGCTAGTGACTCCAAGAGGGAGTATTTATGCTCGATAGTGGGTTCATGCCTCTAGTTTCCAAGGGAAGTGACAATAATCTCTTCGGTTGTAGATGTGTTGTTGCTACTAGGGAGAAAACAACGGTCTCTTGTTCATGGAACATGTGAACTGTTTACCTTACACACTTTGCTTAAAGCAGTTGTCTGTTGCTTGCAACTTAATACTGGAGGGGGTTTGGATGATAACCTGAAGGTGGACTTCTAGTCATAGATGCAGTTGGATTACGGTCTATGTATACTGTTGTATTGCCCAATCAACCTCATAGGATATTTCTGGCTAGTAATTACATTGTTATGCCTTGCTCAGTTCCTGTCAATTGTCTCGCTGTAATTTGTTTACCCTTCATGCCTTGTTGTTTATCTAAGGAGAGCACCTCTAGTGAACTATGGACCCCGGTCCAATCTTTACCATTGATACATCTTCCACTGTTACTTGTTTACTTGCTACAAACCATTACCTTCCACACCATACGTTTAATCCTTTGTTACAGCAAACCGGTGAGCTTGACAACCTCACTGATTCCTTGGGACAGAGTCTCGAGTTTGTGTTGTGTAGGTCTCCACGTTTCTTCCAACACCTGTGTGACGTTTCCTTCCTCCGTCTGGTTCGATAACCTCGGTTTCTACTGAGATAAATCTTGCTGTTGTACTCTTCATACCTTGCTCTTGGGGTTTCCAACGAAGCACTCTTCCTCCCTGTTGAGTGTATCATCAAGTAATTTCTGGCGCCGTTGCCGGGGAGGCTAAGGACGTCTTCACTAGGGGAGTCCTTCACTTCCTTTATCTTTACTTTGTTTTTAGTTTGCTTTGATTCTTTTGCTTGGTTTTGTTTGCCTCTTTCCCCCCCCCCCCCCCAAAAAAAAATTAGTCTAGCTTGGTTTTCTTTCTTTATTCAAAAACACAAAAAAATTAGTTCCTGCTCTAGTTGCCACCTTGCTCTAGCTCACCATGTTGCTCCCCCAGTTTGCTCTGAAATATCTTGCAATAGGTAGTGGCTCCATAATTGGGAAAGATAATATTGAAGAATTTTTTAATTATGTTAGCAAGCATGAGGATAAATCTATAGCAGAGCTTGCTCCTAATTATGAAATTGCTTCAGCTTCTTTAGTCCATATGCTGGAGGCTAGATTTGTTAGCCTTAATCCCTTCAGGCAATTCTTATTCCTAAAACTAAAAGAAGAGAAGAATGTTGAAAAAAGGGAATTCATCCTTGAAACTTTATCAAAAGAATTCCATGATGTTGCTAGGGAGGCCAAAAAGGTTTTTGAACGTTTCAATGTGCTAGGTTCAAGTGTAGATGTTGTGTGTATTTCTGATAAAACTAAGCCTAGAGAGGAATTCAATATACCCATACCCTATAAGCTTGTTGGAATGCATGGAGACTTTGAAAATAACTTCGATTGGATTGCCCCTAAAAATCTTTTTGATGAAGGTAGTAGACCTAATAGAAATGAGAAGGGACCCTCCAGAACCTATTTGGATGAGATACCTTTCATAGTTG
This sequence comes from Avena longiglumis, assembly GCA_030063025.1. Lineage (NCBI taxonomy): Eukaryota > Viridiplantae > Streptophyta > Magnoliopsida > Poales > Poaceae > Avena > Avena longiglumis. Next base: position 516,424,792 of record CP125974.1, on the reverse strand, counting down.
AAGACTTTGCAAGTATGAATGTTAATGCTTCCTCATTTAAAAATACTTGATTCTTCTTGCTTCTTGTGCCTAACTTAAAGGCGTTAAAGAAAAGTACTTGTTGGGAGATAACCCAAGAGTTTACTTGAGTCTTGGAAGTTATTACTTCAGTAATAACCTCTCATTATCCTTTTTGTTTTCCTTTTGTGCCAACAATGACCTCTAATGAGAGGGAAGTAAGATTTGGGGAGTTGCTGTCCCGAAACAGATTTCTGTCCTTCACCAAAAAAAATCGTGAGGAGGCTCTGTAACTCGGATTGAGCTCAAGTTTTACGAATAAATCCCCCAGTATGTTGGATAACTTTCATTAGTTCAACACTTTTTTATTTGAGCAACATAAGATGTTCGAAAAAATTAGTTTCTACCTGCTGGTCTGTTTTGACAGATTTCTGCCATTATTTGCATTTGCTTCTTATTGATTCCTTTTTGAGTTCTCTTTAGGTAAATTGTGTTTCTTTGAAGGAGTTACTTCAGTAGCTTGTGTTTTTAGTGAAAAGACTTGCTATTCCAAATCTTTGCCAGCGGTCTAATATCTTTTGAATAAGCTAATGTTGCTAATAAAGATTGTGTGAAGTTTTGTATGAAGGAAAAATTTCAGGTGTAGAGAGAGAATGATGCAATGAGATGAAGAATGGACAAAAGCTCAAGCTTGGGGATGCCACCATGGTGTCACCCCAATAAATATCCAAGAGGTGCAAGTGTCAAAGCTTGAGGATGCCCAAGGAATCCCCTTCTTCATCAATAAAAAGCTCAGGTCTGTCTAGACACTTCACTTTTATTGTTTCATGCACAGTTGTGTTGTTCTTGGAGCGTCTTAGTTTTTCGTTTGCTTTGCTTAGGTTGTTTAGTTTGCTTGAATAAAGAAGTTTGGACCCCCGTTCTCGCTGTGTTGTTTTGCAAATAAGGTTGCTTGGTGTTTGGAAAGGAGTAGTAAGTTCTTGCTTGAAGTGCAAGAGGAACTTGCATTGACTGTGACTTAGACTTTAGTATGACATGCTAGGTGTTGTTTTAGCATTATGCTTAGTGATTATTTCTGTAGCATGTATTGTTCCAGACAATTGGGATTGCTTAGTGTGCCTTGAAGAAATTATGCGTTGTTTTAGCATGCAAAAACATAGTATTGTGGTATTATCCTTTGATGTTTTGCTTGGGTTGACTTGGCACATGCTTACACCATGTTATGACTATGACAAGTCACCATTAGCCTCTATGATCATTTAGTCCTTGACTTGTAGTACCATTCTTTGCTTTGATTAGTTTGCTTTGTTGCATTGCATAATTATGGCCATTATTGCTTTCTTAGTTGGTTGCTCTCAGTCTTTTGCTAGCCTCCACTTGTATGAGTAAGTTCTACTCATGCTTCCAACTCCCAAGAAACCAAGTTATTCCAAAGTGTCCACTATAAAATCCTATGCATGGTGTGTTATACCATTCCAAGTATATTCTTGTTTTCAACTATCTTCCAATTAAAAACTATTTTGTTATGTGAAAACTTAGTGATTAAATCCCTCACAAACTTGATGGCACATTTTATTCTTTGCCCCTAATAAACTTGAACCATTGAGGCAACTTTGTTGTATATTCCCTCCAACTTGGGAGAGTCTTCATACCAGTAGCCCTCCTATGATTGGGGTGCGTCTTCTTCTTCATCGCAAGCACTTGACTATGATCATTCCTATGATGACCCACCAGCTTGGGGTTACTACCCGCGCTATTGAGCCCCACTTAGGCCAAAAGCTTAAGCTTGGGGGGAGGTATACCGACATCACACTCATCTATATATCATGTTCGGTCGGTTTTTTGTATATACATTGTTTCACTTTATTTTTGGTTCTTGTTGCCGCTTTCTCAAAACACAAAAATACCAAAAATATTTTCGTTGTTTCTCTTGGTTTGTTTATTTGCTTTTTAGCTTTGGTTTGCCTTAAAGAAAAATACAAAAAGATTTTTCTTTTTTTTTGCTTTTGCTTTGTTTGTTTTTGCTTTGTTTGCTTGTTTGAAAAAAATCAAAAACACCAAAAATATTTGTTGTTCTTCTTTGGTTTTGTGAGTTCTTTGCAGGGTTCAGCCGTCCTTAGTGGAGTTTGGTTTCATGTTATTATTCAAGTCACACAAGTGAAGGGCAATAATGAAGATTAAGAGAACTTGAGGTATGGTAAGAGGCTGGTAACGAACTCTATTTGTTTTCATTTTTGTACATATACGCACCATTTGTGAGCATGCTTAGCTTGTTCATGTAAGGTGTATGTTATTATGAATGCTTAGTAGTTTTTGATTTCTTGTGATTAGATCCAACTTGCTAATAGTTTGTAGCATGTCATATGAATGTTTGCTTGCATTGTTCTATTCATAACTTGGTATGATATTGTGGTATCCTCCTCTGAATGTTTCATGTGAATCGACTTGGCACATGCTCACGCATGCATATGACTAAACAATAGTCAGTAAGCCTCGATGATTTATTTTGCCTTAGAGTTCTTGTATCACTTTCATGCGATAATTAGTCCTGTTTTGCTGCAAGCATGATTATGACAGCTATTGCTCTCTCGTTTGTCGCTCCCTCTCTATTGCTAGCCTTCACTTGCACCGAGTATGAGCTCTACTTGTGCATCCAACTCCCCAAAACCAATATTGCCAATAGTGTCCACCATACCTACCTATTAGCATCATTTGCTATTTCAGTGCATATTCTATATGCCTTGTTTTATTCCAAATAAAATGTTTGACTGTTTTGAGAAAGTTAATAAAGTGATATGTCGGAAACATATCTATAATTTTTGATGCTCCATGCTTGTTTAGTATCTACTTTTCTTTACTTGACTACACTTTGAGGTGCTTTTTACATGTTTTCTGGTACTAACCTATTAACAAGTTGCAACAGTGCCAGATCCCTATTTCTGCTGTTTCTGGTTTCAAAAAAGTTAGTAAAGAAATATTCTCGGAATTGGACGGGACAAACGTCAAAGTCAATTACTTTCCGTGGGGAACAATAAGTCCAGAGGGGATCCGGAGAGGCCGGCCAGACCCACCCTAGGCGCGGGTGGGCCCTGCCCCACGCCTGGGAGGGGTGTGGGGCTCCTGGCCGCCGCCTCGGCCTCCCCCTTCGCCTATAAAAATCCCCCGATGCAGAAACCCTAAGCACCCGATCAAATATCCATGATGGATATTGAGATTATTATGTTGGTTTGATTAATGGTTTTGTCTTTATGATTCTATCATGTCTGTGTTGTTTGTGATCTTGCATGCTCTCCGTTGTTAGTAGCTATCTTGGCCGAGTAGTTGCTAGTGACTCCAAGAGGAGGTATTTATGCTCGATAGTAGGTTCATGCCTCTAGTTTCCAAGGGAAGTGACAATAATATATTCTGTTGTAGATGTGATGTTGCTACTAGGGAGAAAACAAAGGTCTCTTGTTCATGGAACATATGGACTGTTTACCTTACACACTTTGCTTAAAGCAGTTGTTTGTTGCTTGCAAGTTAATACTGGAGGGGGTTCGGATGATAACCTGAAGGTGGACTTTTAGTCATAGATGCAGTTGGATGGCGGTCTATGTATCTTGTTGTATTGCCCAAAATCTCATAGGATCTTTTTGTCTAGTAATTGCATTGTTATGCCTTGCTCAGTTCCTGTCAATTGCCCTGCTGTAATTTTTTACCCTTCATGCCATGTTGTTTATCTAAGGAGAGCACCTCTAGTGAACTATGGACCCCGATCCAATCTACCATTGATACATCTTCCATTGTTACTTGTTTACTTGCAGCAAACCATTACCTTCCACACCATACATTTAATCCTTTGTTACAGCAAACCGGTGAGCTTGACAAACTCACTGATTCGTTGGGGCAAAGTGTCGAGTTTGTGTTGTGCAGGTCTCCGTGTTGTTTTCAACACCTGTGTGGCGTTTCCTTCCTCCTATTGGTTCGATAACCCCGGTTTCTTTCTGAGGGAAACTTGCTGCCGTGCTGCTTCATACCTTGCTCTTGGGATTTCCAACGAAGCGTCCCACGACAAGTGCTGGGCGTCATCATAAAGCTCTCACAAACTGCATGGCTCACTTTATTTATTGCACTTAATAATCCTGAACCATTGTGACCTGTCCATGAAAGTTATATGCTTGCAAATTATAGGCTGGGAGTTAGCAGAACCGTGCTATCACGGGGAATGCTTTCAAGACTTACGGATGCATATCCAGTTGATACCTTGCTCTTCTGTTTGTGGATGTCATCGGTGTGAAATAAAAGGGGAGCTTATGAGTTCATGGAGTTATATATATGTGTTAGAGAAACGGTTGGGCCGCTAGCCTAAGCCATGCCTAATCATGGTGGAAACTTGCAGCATTACCATAATGAGCATCTGTGAGGCATCCTAAATAATAACTTATGCAAATAGCAAATAAAAAGATCGCTGAGATGCTCATTGTCTGCTTGCCTTGTCATTTTGATCATGGGATAGCTCATGTATCATGTGCAAGGGGTACCCCTTTGGCGGTTCTTTATGATATGCATGTATTTACAATGACAAGAACTTACAAGTAACCAAAGTTGAGTAGCACGAGGAACGACCCTCGTACTCAAGGGACATGGGATTTCCAGTTTATGGTCTGTCAAGCATATAACTCATATTGGACCTCACTTTCACCATTAACCACATAAAGATGCCTATGATAGGGGCAATGAGAGCTCAAAGCTAATGAGTACCTTCCTTTCAGCATTTGGAAGCCTTTCAAACTTTACAAAACCATTTTCACAACCTTGTTGAGTCACCACTTATTCTTTGAGCACCTTCTTGAGAGCATAGTTGTCATTCTTGTGTTTGTTCCAAAACTTGGTTAATTATGCCATGACTTTGATGCTTGTATCTCTGATATATTTATCTCTAGTCTTCACTTGAACTTCAGAGGTGCCTTGGCATTTATATTGTGCTCTACAAACAAAGGCAAGCGAGATACCACTCTATCATACCTTCTTATGAGCATTGTAATGTTGCTTATGTTTATGTTTCATGCTACTTATTATTATCTTCATAGCTTGCAATGACTATTGAGTAGACTTAGTTGCATACTTCTTATTATGAATAGTTTAAGTATCTACTCCTATGCTGAGAATATATACATCATATGAAGCAAATGTGTTCGTGAAAGTTCTTTTATCGCACTCGGTTTTCAACTGAATCGCTTGAGGACAAGCAATAAGCTAAGCTTGGGCGAGTTGATACGTACAAAACGTATCTAATTTCTCGAACACTTTTGCTATTGTTTCTCCTATAAAATTGTGTGATTTGGATACAACTAACACGAACTGACGATGTCTTCACCAGAATTACCTTGGTGTCTAGTTTTTGTGCAGAAAATCAACTGTTAGGAAAAATCCCGGAAAATATGCCAAAAATCCTATTTCACCAGAAGATCCACGGACCCAGAGTATGAGACGGAGTGGAAGCCTAGAGGACCCACCCCTCTCAGGCGCGGGCCAGTCCTGGCCACTCCTGGAGGGGTGCGGCCACCTCAGGCACCCCCTCAGCCTCCCTCTTCGCCTATAAGATGCCTCTTGACCTAAAAACCGAGGGGGGTTCATCGTTTTTCCAGAAAGAGTTCCGCTGCGCCGCCACCACCAAAAACCAAGATTCGGAACCAGAAACTCCGTTCTGGCACCCTGCCAGGACGGGGAATTTGGAGAGGATCATCGCCATCGTCATCACCAATGCCTCTCCATCAACCATCCATGTTTCCCTCATCCATGAGTGAGTAATCCCCCGCTGTAGGCTATGGGGATGGTAGGGATTGGATGAGTTCTATCATGTAATCGAATAAGATTGTTAGGGCATAGTGCCTAGTATCTCTATTAGTGCTATTTGACTTTGTTGCAACTTGTTGTGTTTAATGATTGTCACTAGGTCCCGAGTGCCATGATCTCAGATCTGAACTTATTATTGAATCATTATGATAGTAATGTTTGTGATCTTATCTGCAAGTTGTGTACACATATCATTGTCTGGATCCAAAGGCCCCGAAGTGACAGAAATTGGGACAACCGGAGGGGATGGCTGTGATATGAGGATCACATGTGTTCATGAAGTGTTAATGCTTTGACCCGGTGCTCTATTAAAAGGAGCACCTTAATTACCAAAGATTCCTTTGAGGCCCCAGCAACGGCCGGCCGATGAAGATGTTGTGCAAGTTCTCAGTGCGAGCATGCATGACTATATACGGGGCACATGCCTATGATTGTTTAGTACTTGGATGCTTATTCTTATTTATCTGCAATGCCCTAGATCTTGAAGTTACATGTTTAGACTCGTCCATGCAACGCCCGTCCATCCATCCCTATGCCTGCCGCGCTCATATCCTACTGTTTGCTACTATGTTACTATAGCTCTTGTTTTACTGCTGATGTTGCTTTGCTGTTGCTACTACAAATTGTTGCTACTGATAAAATTTTGTGAGCAAGAACTATTTCTAGGTACAGCTGAATTGACAACTCAGTTGTTAAGGCTTGCAAGTATTCTTTGGCTCCCCTTGTGTCAAATCAATAAATTGGGTAATACTATCCGCGAAGACTATTGCGATCCCCTATACTTGTGGATCATCACACGGCAAGAGACTGGATCAATAACCTCCCCTTTGGATCCATCCGCAGCTAGACCATGAGATCATGTCAATCACTAACACCGGAAGAGTATCTTGATAACATCAAACATCACACCGTAACAGGGTGACTATAAAGATGGGTTCAGTGCTGCGAAGTTGTTATGTCGAGGCTCATGGATCAAGAGTAGAATTTTTCCATCCTGATGACGGAGAGATATATTCTGGTCCTTCTCGGTGATATCACATTAGTTAGCTTGCAAGCAAGTGATTTGATCACTAGAATGTTATATCAGGAGAACGAGAAAAGAGTACATATCGGCAACGAGATCAAACTAGGTTTGGAGATACCGATGATCGAATCTCAGACATGTAATATATCGCGAGACAAAGGGATTGAGTTACATGTGTATAAGGTTCACACGATCACAGAAGTCATCGTTGAATATGTGGGAGTTAGTACGGATCTCCAGGTCCCGCTGTTGATTATTGATCGGAGAGGGGTCTCGATCATGTCTACATTATTCGCGAACCGTAGGGTGACACACTTAAGGGATACCGACACCATTTGGAGCAAATAATATTCCAGAGAAAGAAAAAGGAAAGCACGGGAATTTATTTCACTAGACACCAGAACTGTTTCGGTTGAAATTGCTGAAACTGGTTCTGCATGTGAAATTGAAATGTTGTAAGGGTTTTTTATGTGAATGTTTGTTTAAATAAAATTCTGAATAAATAAATAAAAGAGTTTTATTTAAATGAGAGCTTGCATTAAATTTGTGGAAATTTAATGCATGTGAGTGGATTTTTGAGTGGAGGCTTTTTAATGGGAGTGGAGGCTTTTCATTTTGAGTGGGAGCTCCACCCACATGAATGTGGAAGAGGTGGGGGCAGCCCACCATGGCTGGGAGCATATATCCTTGGGTGCCCCTTCTCCCTATAAAAGGCCTCCTCTCATCCTCACAAAGCACACCTCCTCGCGAAGGATCTCTCTCCCCTTTAGAATTTCCCCATGGTCTTGGATCAGCGATATACATGTTCCCGGTGGCTTTTTCTAGAATGATTTGTTTCTTCCGTTGCTTCGCTGGAGCGAGGGCGCAGAGGTTGTCAGGGTACCCGGACGTGTGTGCGATCACGGATGCACCACTGCTTTGTGGTGCTGGGCTGGATGGTGCTGGACCAGATGGACTTCTTCTCGATCTTGAGATCGGCAAGCGTTCGACTACATAATCCTCGAGTACAACCTCGTTAATGCTATTCGGTCTTTGAGGGTATGTATTCTATGGATGTATATCCACCCGTTGCTTGTATCTAGTAGATAGATATTGGTACATAGTTGTTCCCATCGTAGGAAAATTTTGTTTTCTATGCTGAGAACCCTACAGTGGTATCAGAGCCGGATCTTTGCATAGATGCTTTGCATGGGTAGTACACATATGAATATGTGGGCGATGATGATCATTTTATTGCTTCTTAGTTTTACTTTGGATATTGGTGGCATAGTGGGATGAAGCGGCCCGGACAAATTTACATGTCCTCGCACATGAGACCTGTTCCACGCTTGACATTCAACTAGTTTTGCATAAGTGGCTAGCGGGTGTCTGTATCTCCTACTATAGTCAATATCTAATTTGCAACGAGTTATCAACAATTTGGTATCCTCGTTGTGGTTCATGTTCGTAGGTAAGAACGGTTCTATCTTCGAAAGCCCTAAGCCACGTAAAACTTGCAATGGATAAATTAGAGGCGTCTAGTTTAGATTGTTGCTGGGCTAGTGTCATGATATGGTGATGTTGTAAGTAGAATTATAAGTCGATACTCTTACAGCACACATAACGTGTAAGTTCCATAGACCTTGGCCTTACACATAGAGGTATGATGGCGATCATACCATGATGCACATGATGGAGATCAAGTGCAAGAACCATATCATTTCACTTATTAACATGTGATGTTTGTTGCATCTTATATTGCTTGTTTGGCGTTTAATTAGCATAATAAGATGATCCCTCATTTAGATATCAAGATACAAATGTGTTCTCCCTTAAGTATGCACCGATTATGTTTCGTCGCTCCAAGACATCACGTGATGATCGGGTGTTCTTGGATCCACGATCATATTTCGGGTGTAAGACAGTTACACAAGCGAATACTAAGGTTCTTACTTGGCGATCCTAGCATGTACAGACATGGCCTCGGAACACGGACCAAAAGGTTAAGCATGAGGCATATGGTAGATATGATTCCCATTTGATGATCTCCTTTGAAGATACAACGACTCACGTGATGATCGGACATGGTGTAGTGGATTTGGTTCATGTAATCACCAAAAATACACGAGTGATGTCGTTTTTGAGTGGGAGTTCATTTCTAATTTGGATTAGTAGAACTCAATTTATCATAAATTAAATCAAAGTGACTTTGCATAATTTGTTGTAGTCATTGTCATTCGTTCACCACCTTATGATTAGTTGTAATTGAGATAATATAACTATAGAATTTTGGATTTTTACTTTACAAACTGGTATCATATTGTGTTGAGTGTCAATCTAAATTTTAAAGTCCTATTGCAAAATTTCAGCAAACTCTGTTTACTCCGTGAAATTTAATAATTGGTATTAAATTGAGAGTAACAATTCCAGTGTTAGTATCTTAAGTATCATGTTTGCCTCCATAATTCTTGATTGTTTTAATATCAAGTTTATCTAGGAGCTGGAAGAATTGTTTCAAAAACCATCATGTGTGACAGATATAACAATATCTGAAACAATGTTTTTGGTTGCAATATGATAGAGTATAATGTATGTTCTCATATTGGATGAGAATTTACAAAGCTGGAGATGCTAGACATCCTAATCATCCAAAAGAATTTTGGAAAGTAATGTTATACTCACGATTCGTCTTTATAAGCTACATTAGCTTGATCATGAAAGTTGTAATGATAAGGATGAATAGAAGATGTTTGTAAAGTGTTTACTACACTAAAAGATTACTAAAGAATGGATTTTGAAAGAATGCCGATCATTTGATGGTGGTGATCTACTTCAAAGTGCAAGTCCAAAGGTATTATTATTTGAATATACACGCTTTGGACTATGTGTCAGGTATATGACGCCACTGTTGATGTTGATATTCTTTAAAAAAGGAAAAGGAAATGTTGAAAGAGAATCTATAAAATATATTTGGCAGAAAAGAAAAGACTGGAAATATCCAGTTTAGGTATATAGATGATATACATGTTATGGTTGTATTCTTTGCTTGTTAAACAATGTGGTTCTTGGGTATTGGATACCAAATTGGTTGGTATGAAATTTCATACGGAACGACGCAATTCATAAACTACAATGGCCTAAGTAACTAGCAAGAGAATATGTGATGATGTTCATTGAAAACAAACAAACCGCTGTTTGTATTTCTCATTGACATCAAAGCTTGACTTCAAGATTTGTTTTAATAATTGTTATTTAAATCAGGTATTATGAGAACAAAGGTTGTTCAAATAATTACCGTATTCCATATAAGATGGATGATTTACAAATCTAGTTGGAGAAATCACATCCATAAAAACTAATGCTAAAATGTCGCAAGACAAATGATTGGAATATCACTTATGAAGTGACATCGCCGTTTAAATTATATTGTAAAGAAAACATGAAGAATCTCCATATTTATGGATTTTTGGAGTCTTTGATTTGATCAAGTGACGCTTGTGAGACTTTCCTCGGGATAATTGAAACTTCGTTCAAAGGCCAAAGAAGAACGAACGACTAAAATATTGGAATTTATACATATCGATGTATGTAGTCCATTATGTATAGTCGTAAGCGATGAATTTCAACTTCATATGCTTTCTGCGGAAATTTGAGTGAATGTTCACTTAATGAGAAAGAAGTATGAAATATTTGAAAATGTGCAAAGACTTTCAAGATGAGGTGGAAAATCATTGTAACAAGAAAATAAATGATTTATGATTTTATCATAAGGGATTTATTTGAGTTACAAGTGTAATAAGAAAAATAAATGAATTATGATTTATCATAAAGGGATTTATTTGAGTTACAAGTTTAGCAAAAATACCTAGATTTGCATCTCCCGAAACACCATTGTAATATGGAGTGTTTGAGATTGTAATGAAACCTTGTGTGACATGGTTGGTTCAAAGGTGTTATTTATAAAACTGCCATTATGTTTTAAAAGATTAAAAGCTTTAGATACTACCGCTTTTACACTGAAAAGAGCTCCATCTTGATCCGTTGAAATGACACCATGTAAGTTATGGTTAGGGGTAAAACCCAAATTGTCCTTTCTTAAATTTTGGTATGCTAGGCATAGTAAGATGTTTACAACCAAAGTCGGATGATCATGTCTTTGTAGGTTATTTCGAATAACCATTGGGTATTCCTACATAACACCGAGGACAAGAGGGTTTGTCGCTTGAAACGTCAAGTTTCTTAAAAAGGATTTTTTTGTAAAAGTTAAGTGGGAGGACAATAGAACTTTGATAAGGTTAACGAACCTTAGTTATATGTGCTGAGTTGCGCAGTGCCGGAAAATGTTCCGGAGGCAGCCACAATTCTCATGGCTCATGTGCCTCAAAGGTTGTGGTCACAGAGGTCTAAGTTTCTATTGAACCAAGTAAGTCGGATAAACAATCAAATGTTGAGTTTTGAGAGTAAATCATTATTGTTTGACAATGATGAACCAACTACATGCAAATAAGCGATGATGGGCCCTGACTCCGTCAAATGGCTTGAAGTCATGAAATCCGTGATAGTTTCGTATACGAGAAATCAAGTTTTTTGAACTTGGAATACCCTCCGGAAAGGTGTAAAAACCTATCGGTCGTATTTGGATCTATAAAGAAACAGACATGGATGTTTCACATCTATGAAATAGTTGACATGTCGGTAAAGTTTTTAAGACAATGTTCAAGGAGTTGACTATGACAAGATTTGACCTTTAATAGCGATATTTACTATGGATGGATTAAAGTAGCAACCACTACATATAATTTGGTATATGGTAGATGAATAAACAAAACAAAGTTCTTCTATAGAATGTTTACCTAGGACATGTACATGACACGATCCAAAGGGTTTTGTTAATTCAAAGGATGCTAAAAGGGGCATGCAAACTTCAATGATTGAAGTAAGCATCACGGAGTTGGAATCTTCACTGTGATGAAAAAGGAGTTTTCATCTAGAGACGATGAAGATGCTTGCATTTGCAAGAAATTAAGTCGGAGCATTGAGACATATTTCTAATACATTATGTGGAGGACATCTTGTTGATTGGAAATAATGTATCTTTTATTGACAAAGGTTAAGAATTTCATTTTGATGAAAGACTTAGTCAAAACCCGAATATTTAGCATGAATGTTTATAGTGGATAGACTGTGACGCTAATATGGTTGTGCCAAACGTACATATATGAGATATTGAAGGAGTTCAATATAGAAAAGACAAGAAATGGTTCTTGTCGCATGGAAAGGAATTGAATCAAGATTCAAGTGTATCGACACTTGATAAGTGAAACAATATTCAAGTGCTTTGATACTTGATGAGTGAAATCACGAGAATGTTTTGATCAATCATACCATGACATGTACACATCCAGATATGTCCACTGCTCTAAGTGTTATGAGCATATACCAGAATGAATCATAAAAGGATCATTGGACGATAGTAAGGATATTCTTATGATCTTTTGGAAGAACTAAGAATATATTTGTGTAGAGGTGACAAACAATTACAAATAGTTCATTGTAAAGCGTTACATTGATACTAGTTTTGTCACAAGATACAAAATTAAGTTTATCTCAATTTAAACTATGAGTGGCACAATGAAATGGAAAGGAGTTTCCATGATGGATTTGGATGTATTCCAAAGTTAAAACATTGTGACGAATACTACAACAATAAGGCAAGGTATATGACTGCTATAGTAGCAGCAAAGGAGGGCATTTGTGTCAAGTAGTTTGTTATCAAACTAAGGTGTGGTTCGCAATGGGCTAACAAAGATATATTTTACGACAATAGTACCAACATGATTTAACCCCAAGGAACTAAAGGTCTCACCAAAAGACCAAATTTATACAATGCCATCTCATTGGAGAATGAGTGATGCGTGGAGACGCAAAGACATGCATATACACACGAAACTGAAAGCGTCAGATCCGTAGATTATGTTAACCACTTGCAATTGCGTATATGGAACATCAGAAAGCCATAGGTATTCAATACGCAAAGTTTCTAAACTAGATTATTGTCTCTAGTGCAAGTGGGAGACTGAAGGGAATATGCCCGAGAGGCAATAATAAAGTGGTTATTATCATATTCCTTGTTTATGATAAATGTTTATTTTGTATGCTATAATTGTATTAATACGGAAACGTTAATACATGTATGTTTAATAAACAAAAAGGAAGTTTCTAGTTAAGCCTCTCATAAACTAACTCATTGATTAACAAGATGATCAAAGGTATCCTGATCATGGACATTGGATGTTGTTAATAATGAGGTCACAACATTGCTGGAATGATGTGATGAACATTCATTCGAAGTATATCATTACGATCAAGGTCATTTTGTTTATATTGCTATAACATCATACAAAGTAATCTTATTCCTTAGACCATGATATCATGTCAATCACTAACACCGGAAGAGTATCTTGATAACATCAAACATCACACCATAACAGGGTGACTATAAAGATGGGTTCAGTGCTATGAAGGTGTTATGTTGAGGCTCATGGATCAAGAGTGGAATTTGTCAATACTGATGACGGAGAGATATACTCTGGGCCCTCTCGGTGATATCACATTAGTTAGCTTGCAAGCAAGTGATTTGATCACTAGAATGTTATATCACGGGAACAAGAAAAGAGTACATGTCGGTAACGAGATCAAACTAGGTATGGAGATACCGATGATCGAATCTCGGACATTTAATATATCGCGAGACAAAGGGATTGAGTTACATGCGTATAAGGTTCAGACGATCATAGAAGTCATCATTGAATATGTGGGAGTTAGTACGGATCTCCAGGTTTCGCTACTGATTATTGATCGGAGAGGGGTCTCGATCATGTCTTCATTATTTGCGAACCATAGGGTGACACACTTAAGGGATACCGACACCATTTGGAGCAAATAATGTTCCAGAGAAAGAAAAAGGAAAGCGCGGGAATTTATTTCACTAGACACCGGAACTGTTTCGGTTGAAATTGCTGAAACTGGTTCTGCATGTGAAATTGAAATGTTGTAAGGGGTTTTATGTGAATGTTTGTTAATTAAAGTAATTAACAAAATTCTGAATAAATAAATAAAAGAGTTTTATTTAAATGAGAGCTTGCATTAAATTTGGTGAAAATTTAATGCATGTGAGTGGACTTTTGTGTGGAGGCTTTTTCATGGGAGTGGAGGCTTTTCATTTTGAGTGGGAGCTCCACCCACATGAATGTGGAAGAGGTGGGGGCATCCCACCATGGCTTGGCGCATAGCCCCTTGGGTGCCCCCTCTCCCTATAAAAGGCCCCCCTCTCATCCTCACAAAGCACACCTCCTCGCGAAGGATCTCTCTCCCCCTTTAGAATTTCCCCATGGTCTCGGATCAGCGAGATACATGTTCCCGGTGAATTTTTCTGTAAGGATTTGTTTCTTCCGCTGCTTCTCTAGAGAAAGGGTGCGGAGGTTGTCGGGGTACCCGGACGTGTGTGCGATCACGGATGCACCACTGCTTTGCGGTGCTGGATTGGATGGTGCTGGACCTACTGGACTGGACTTCTTCTCGATCTTGAGATCGACAAGCGTTCAACTACATCATCCACGAGTACAACCTCGTTAACGCTATTCGGTCTTCGAGAGTATGTATTATATGGATGTATATCCACCCGTTGCTTGTATCTAGTAGATAGATCTTGGTACATAGTTGTTCCCATTGTAGGAAAATTTTGTTTTCTATGCTGAGAACCCCACACGATATGGTCGCGGCTGGCTACGGTGATCACCGCGAAGATGGAAATCGCAACAGCGGTTATCAAAGTGGCAAGTACCATGGAAGAGGAAAACCCGCGCAAGCATGGCAACACCACAACTACGATGAGCCATACGCATTCGACAAACTGCCGGGGTCCTTGCATCATCCACTTCTACATCGACAAGTATGATGGAAAGAAGAAAGCCAGCCATATGCTCAAGGACTGCATGGAGTTCCAAAAGCTCCATGAAGGGTATGAGAAGATGTGGCGTGAGGCCGTAAATCAGGGCTCGTCCCTGCCCCAGGTGTCGTCACATACGATGCGCCACCTCCGCCACTCGGAGCACCCGCACAACCTGCGGCTACGCTGGCCCAAAACAACAGAGTAGAACTTTACCCACGATCGTTGGGTTCTATGATGATACAAAAAGGTCGCCCATCCAACAGGGTTCATAAAACGATCACTCGCCAGATAAACTTGGCCGTCACTTCTCCGCGAGCCACACCTGAGTAGCTCAGCGGCTCGGAGTCATGCATCATCTTCGATCGCTCGGATCACCCCTGCCAAGTACCTCTCCTAGGTCACTTTGCATTGGTGTTGGAGGCATAGATCAACGGATTAGAGATGAGCCATGTGTTTATGGACGGTGGCAGCGGCATCAACCTCATGTTCGCCAGCACACTCGTAGCTATGCAGATCCCGCTATGCAGCCTGGAGCATCAGACACAACATTCCACGTCATTGTTCTAGCAAAAGGAGTGTACCCCCTGGGCAAAATATGGCTCAACGTCATCTTCGGCACCCCGAAGAACTTCAGGTGCGAGCGCCTTGAGTTTGAGGTGGTTGACTGTCCCTCTCAGTACCACGTGATCCACGGCCACATGGCATTCACAAGATTCTTAGCGGTCCCGCACTATGCATATCTACTGCTGAAGATGCCAGGACCTAACGGTGTCATCATCGTCTCAGGGAGTTTCACCAAGTCCGATAACTGTGATAGAGAATTCAACAGAATCTCCCACTCTTTCAGCATGCAAGAAGAGCTTGCAAGATTAAGGGAGTCAGTAGACAACAGTCTGCCCCTAGTGTCCAAGAAGAATGCACCTGATACGGCCTTTGACTCTGCAACCAACACCAAGACGGTGTAGGTCTACCCGACGGACCCCACCAAAACGACCCTCATCGCCAACAACCTGGGTTCCGCATAGGAACTCGTGCTCGTCAAATTTCTTTATGAGCGTTGGGAAATCATCGCCTGGTGTCCCGTGGACATGCCAGGAATTCCTAGGGAATTCGCCGAGCACGCACTCAACGTCTACCCAGATGCGCGACCGGTCAAGTAGACCATGCGTCGACTATCCGCGGGCAGAGCTGAAGCATTGGCACCGAAGTTAACATACTCCTCGATGCCAACTTCATAAGAGAAATCAAGGAAAGCATCTGGGTAGCTAACTCCGTGCTCGTCTCCAAGAAGGACACAGAAATTCTATGAATGTGCGTGGACTTTACGGCCCTCAACAAGTACTATCCAAAGGACCACTTTCCCTTACCGCGGATCGATCAAATTATCGACTCCACCGCGGGTTGTGAGAGACTCTCGTTCCTTGACGCCTATTCAGGCTACCACCAGATTCGGTTGAAGGTCCTAGCAATCGATCAAACATGGACCCACCATACGTCAAGTATCTGGTGAGCAAGCAGCTGCCGGATGATCCTACTGACACCAGGCAGATCGCACACTGCTCCAAGCCTCCAAGGCCTTCACCGTCTGTACAAATGAAGCATCACCGGAGTGCTCCAACGATGCACCACTAATAGATACGGGAAATACATCCTTCTCGACATCCATCAAGGCACCTGCGACCACCACGCCGGCAGTCGTGCCCTAGTCTCCAAGTCTCTATGAGCTGGATTTTACTAGCCAACCGCGATGCGCGACGCGAAGGACATCGTCGAGAGGTGCAACACCTGCCAACGGTTCGCCGACAAACCACACGCACTAGGATCAGAGCTACGTCCCATACCATTGGCTTGGCGCTTTGCTCAATGGGGACTCGACATGGTTGGAAAACTGCAGAAATCCTCACCAGGAGGCTACGTTTTCCTCCTGGTAGCTGTCGACAAATTCAACAAATGGGTCGAGGCAATGCCTGTCACCAACCAAACTGGTGCCTCTGCGGTCAAGTTCTTTCAGTCTATTGTCTAATGGTTTGGGGTGCCCCACGACATCATCACCGACAATGGCACGAACTTCACCTCGAAGGAGTTCTGAGAATTCTGTGAAATACTCGGAACCAACATCACATACGCCTCAGTGGTGCACCCGCAGACCAACGGTCAAGTCGAAAAGGCCAAGGGCCTCGTCTGCAACGGGATTAAAAAGCGTCTCATATGCCTCTCTAGTGGCTGGCGGGAGACTGGGCAGAAGAACTACCCTTCGTCCTTTGGATCCTGCGCACAACGCCGAACAACGCCACAGGATACACGTCGTTCTTCATGGTGCATGGAGCAGAAGCAGTGCTACCCGCAGCGGTACGCTATAAGGCCGCAAGGGTCATCGCCTACAGCGAGGCAGGATCAACGGCCGCACTCGAAGATGCTGTCGACCTGTTGGATGAAGCACACGACATTACCGCTGCTCGTTCAACAGTGTATCAACAAAGCCTCTGCAACTACCACAACCGACGGCTGCGCCCGTGATCCTTCATCGAAGGAGACCTCGTCATGTGGCTCAAACAAAAGGGTCACATGATTCTTGAGTCACCCTGGGAAGGCCCCTACGTGGTCACTAAAGTCATCCCAGGTGGCGCCTATCACCTCAAGGACATCGAGTCCGGAGTAGCATACTCCAACCCTTGGAACGTCGCACAATTGCGACGCTTCTACCCCTAGTTGTTTTTACTTACAATAAGTCTATTCAGCCAAACCCTGTATCCCCAACTGTGCGATTAATAATATCTAAGTGCCTTAGCCCATATATTTTGTATGCACATTTTCCTTATGCAATATGCTCGGGGGCTGTGCCTCACCTTACGACTTCATCGACTCCTACTTTGTAATGCATTAAACCGAGTAGCTGACCATGTCAGGTTAACGAAAAGGACATGCAATAACCTTACAAAAAAATGCATCACATTCTAAATACATCGTATGAATTTTACAAAGGGCAGCAAAGGCCCATCAGCAGCTATACAAATTTTTACATAGTCATTTACAATTTTCGCAGGATACAAAAATGATCAATCACGCCGAAGAAGAATGTTGGTACAATCATCAAAAAGGCGCAGAATGTCTTCGGCATGGCGGGACACCGCCGCATAGTGAGGGCGCATATTCCACTCCATGCCATCCGGCAGGGCGGGCATCCCCGAAGATATATCCTTTAAGTCGACGTTCGATCGAAGCAAGCGAACAAGGGCCAGCACCGCCTTGGAACCCGCAAAAATTTGTTGGGGCACATGTCCCAACACAATGTTTGCACTTCGAAATTTTCTTAGCAGCCCGAGGAAACTCGATGGGGCCGCATCTAAAGGAAACAGGGCATCCCATATAAATGCAAAAGACGACCTTGCACACTTCAGCACGTGGAGCACCTGATGGACACGATCCTGCACCATCGCAACAACGGTTGCCCGACCGCGGTCCATCCAGAAGAACCCCCCCAGCCTCCAACTCCTATTGAGTGAGGCAATTGAGTCGGATAGCAACGCCGTCTTTCTCTTCCTATGAAAGAAGATTGACAACAACAAAAGAGCAATAGCTCAAGGAAACACATAAAGCAAAATGTGGTCGAGTAATAGGAGGTGCTCGACGGACACTTACACTGGAGTTGTTCACCGATTTGCTGAAATTCCTTGAGAAAGTACTCTTATCTAGCAACAACATGTTCCATTTTCGACTTCCAGATATCGGCGTGACCTCGGATGACAAGCACATCCCTCTCCAAGCTCCGGATGCAGTCACACAGCAAAAGTAATTGTGAGTTTTCACTTGCGGATTCATGGGTAGTAGCCCCGGCAGGTGATAGTGCCACCAGGTCAGCTTTTGAAGAATCCTAAGAGGCGCACAAGTGAAAAATATAAGGACAAGATAAATTGAAAGCAGTCGAAAAAGCATATATTCACATCAAAATAACCACTCTGTGGTAACATCGAAAGTCATTCAGTACAAGTCATTACATGTTGACTACGGCAAAAGCAAAACTACAAACTACGAGAGGACCCTAAGGTGTAGCTGCATCTGAAGCAGCCGCAGACTCCGAAGCCTATGCCTTAGCCACCTGCTGCTTCCCTAATGAGTAGGTGGCTAGCAGATTAATCAGGTGAGGACCATAGTGCTTGCAGCATGAAGCGAAGGAAGAAAACGCTACCTCGGTGCCATCAGCCACCATGGGCATCTTGGAGGTGATCTGGCCCACATTCAACTGTGTGCTAGAGGCCATCGCCATGGCCAGGCCAAGGGTAGCACCTATGCCCTTCTGGGATCTCTTGTAATCCGCCGGCGCATCCCTTGCGAGAGCCTTCGACGGGGAATCGACATCGTCGAGGGCTACGCCTATTTCCCTGTATAAGTGGCCGAGGACCTCCTTGGCCTCCTAACATTTCAATTGTGGAGCTTCAATGGTCTTCAACCGTAGCAACCTCATCCGCGAGGGGGTCCCCATGATCCAGGATGCTGTGATCAAACGCAACGCCGGTAGCATCTACAGATGCAACACAAGAATGATTGGGTCAACCAAAAGGAGCAAAACAAAAACACGGGAGTAGAAAGGGGAAGGCGACTCACCAGACAATGCCTTGGCATCAGCCATAAGATGCTCCACGATCGATCTCTCCCGGGAAGCCGCAACAACCGTAAGTTGCTCCCCGCGCTCCTTGGCCTCCTTATTGAAGCGCTCGAGGGCTTCCTCAACATTTTTGCCCTAGTCTCCGCCCGGCTTCGACTCTTTCCAATAGAATCTAGCTTACATAGGGCCTTGTTATTTTCATCTGCCAAAAATCAATCAGAAAAAAGAGTACATAAAATAAACTGTGGCAGAAGCAGTCACAAACATATATAAGGCGCAACACTCACCTTGGAGCTGCTCAAGGTTTTCCTCCACGGACAGGTATTGCTGCCCAATGCGCTGTCAGTTCGCGCGTGATGGGTTGTAGCAAGAAGGGACAATCAGAAGAATAAAGAGGACTCGGGGGCTCGCACACAACATTCAATAAAAACTCACATGCACACCCGAAGACTCCGAAGGTGCACCAAGTGTCTTTCGGGTAATAACTACATGAGTCCTTGTCTTCGAAGAACTCGATGCATTGTCACCAGAGTTGGATGGTATCTTCAGGGAGGCCACCACTGCCTCGGCGCTCACCACCTTCGGTTCCACCGCCATCTCATCAAGTTCATCCTTCAGGGATTCACCCGAGGAGGACCTCCTGACACAACAAGTCAGTCGAAGAACCAAAAAGCTTACACTTAGCACATTGAAAGCATGAAGGTACCAAGAAACTTACGAAGGAATGTCAGAGAGGTTCACAAGAAGTGCCTCTTTCCTCTTCTTCTTGGCCTGTGGCTGAGGAGCTACCGCTCGAAGGGGAACAACAGGAAAAGGGGAGGAAGCACTGTTACCCAGGTCATGTTGCTCTAGATGAGTAGGCTCCTATGGGGTAAGCGACGTCGAGGCATCCGAGCTCTCGCTTTGGGCTCTCTTTAGAGATTGCCCGTCGCTATGCTCGGGGGCTTCGTCACCCATAGGAGACTGAGCTGGAGGAACAGTGGACTCCGACCCCGCGTCTCCACCATCTGGCGCCGCTAAGTACTCCATAGGAAGAGGCGGGAGCATGCCCGTGGCACTGAGATCCTATGTACCAAGAAAGGATTTCGAGTCAAGTAAACAATCAAGCAAAGGACTATCAACAAATACAATGTGTTAAACATTCATACCTGAGGAACCTTGTTCCACGTGCTGAAGGGCGCAGTAGACAACTCTGCTGGCAGTGGATCGTCGGCCTTGTAATTGAGTAGAGGCCTAAGTGCCCTATCTAGGTATGCCGAAGAAATCTCCTCCTTCGTCACTCTAGTGGGGTCGCTGGTGCCAGCATCTAGAAATATCGGATGAGCCCTCGCTTGGAGAGGGTGCACCCGATGCTTGAGGAATGTCCGAATGATGTCGATCCCGGAGACTTATTTGCCTGGCACCAGCTGGAGGGCTTCCACTCGCCGGTATAGCTGATCAACCACTTCGGACTCACCTGCAAGAACTTTGTTCGACCACAAGCGCTTGCGGGAAATCATCTTGTTAGCGTCGAAGGATGCCAATCCATTGAGTTTGTAGTCGCGAAGGTAAAACCATTTGTTCCTCCATCCTTGGATGGACTCGCAAAGGGAGGAGAAATACTGGAGGTTGGGGCGGATGGATATCCCACACCCGCCCAATTCATAAACACCCTTAGATCCAGACTGCCTCTTCAAGGAATAGAGTTTTCTGAAGAGGCCGAAGTGCGGCTCGATTTCGAGCCAACAATCGCACAACATGATGAAACACGCAATGTGCAAAAGGGAGTTGGGCGTCAACTGATGAAGTTGCAGCCCATAAAGGAAAATAAGTCCACGAAGAAAGTTGTGGGCAGGAAGGGAAAGGCCTCGAATGAGGAAGGCAACAAAAACAACAACAAATCCTTCGGGAGGATGAGGAATTACCTCATTGGAGGGGATAATGGCGTCGCCCTTCTTCTGCGAGATCAGGTGCGACTCATGCAGGCAGCACAAATCTGCCTCCCTCACGGTCGATCACCGCCAGCTGCCATTCATGACACGAACGGCGTTGGAGGTCTTCTTGGCAACATCTGCAGTGCTTGTCCCGGCGGTGGCGGCGACAGATTTCTTCGGCTTTCCCATCTTTCTTGCATGGTGCGCGGCGCGATGGGTGTGAAGGAAAGAAGAGGGGAAAACATGAAGGATGTCCAGTGCATAATGCACGCGAGCTCTAAAAATGGCGAAGGCAAATCTACAGTGAAAAACCTGAGCGAATGGCGAAGAGAAAACTACCACAGCGCCTCATAGTATAAAACGACGATGACGATGATGCAGAACCCTTGATCCATTTACCCTAAAACATGCCCTTCATCGCGTCGTACACGTGGAGGGTACCGCCCGAACCTTCGCGAGTGAAATCGAGGAGACGCGGTAACGTTTCACGTAAACAACACGTGTCTAGTCAAATTCCTGTCATAAAGTGGGACCCACGAGTGTTTAGTCTTGTCATTACTGCCACCATAGACGTTTGAGCTCACCAAGCGTCAGCAATGACGTCAACAACTCGCAAAGGAAGAACAAGCAACGGTCAGATTCTTTCGACTAAAGGCAAGAGTACTCACTCGAGTCTATGACTCAATCGAATACTCGGGGGCTACTCCTATCAGGAGCGCCGGTTGCGCACCTGAAGTCTTGGCATAAGTCCTTGGGTCAATCAACAACAATCATGAAGCTTTGAGTCCTCCTTCGAGTCTATGACTCATTTACAGACTTGGGGGCAACTCCCATAGGGAGGCAGGTCACCCAAAAAAATTCGGATCATTATATTGCATGACTGATAATTTAAGTTTATGCTACAGTCTGTGACTCGAACAGACACACGGGGATACTCCTATAGGGAGCGCTGGTCGCGCACCCTATGAAACATTTGAATGATACCCTTCGAATCCTCCATGACGAAAGATAAAATCAGATTTCAAGAGCAATCGGCAACTTTTCCCAAACTAATGCTAATAGGGATAACATCTCCTTAGCCACCCGAAACGCCTCTATGGCGATACACTTTCAGATGCCGTGTATATAACCCAAAGATAAGACCTATATATATAACATCTGATGGCCTGGTAACGCACCCGACTACGCTCTGCCAGTAACATACCGTGTCAGCAGGCACCATGAAAATCCCGACGGATGCGTTGGGTATGTAAAATTAAAAAACACTGGAATTTGACTCCTGTAAGACCCCACAGCCTGAGTCGAATTATGCCACAATTTTCTGGATTCGAGTCCAAGGACTCGAGTCTGAGTAGATCACGTTGTTTTGTCCAAAGACAGTTAACTGACCCCGGTCCGTCGGGAGAGTCAGGCACGTGCATCAAATCTCCCTATGAACCAGCATATTAACTCAAAACATGTTCGGATGAGAAGCACTTGAAAGACTAAAAGAGTCTCCAGTTGAATATATGATTCGACTGAACACTCGGGGGCTATTGACATGGATATATTCTACGTGTACTCGATCTTATACTATCTGTTCTAGCCCAGCGGAAGCCTATGGAGAAGGCCTATTGCAATCCTGAAACCTAAGGAGAGTTCGGGTGGCCCAAGCACGGTGAAGATTCGAATCCTTAGAGGACATGGCTAGATTAGATAGAAGTTTAAGAGGTAAACCCTAATATGTAACCGACTTGATCTACCCCGAGACCTGGCTTCCCCATATAAAGGCCAGGAGGGCACGACGACGAAGATACCTCACGCAACCCTAGCCTACACACCTTGCCAGATCTCATCTACGCACCATTATAATCATCGGCATCGCCATCAATCAAGAACAGACAATCATGAGTAGGGTTTTCCCTCCGGGGTCCTGAACCATGGTAAACCTCGTGTCCTCGCATTGCGAATCTGTTAGTCATTCTGCGATCTCCAGCGTCCCCTCCTTCTCCAAAACCCAAGTCCATAACAATGGGCATTGATGAGTTTAACCCTCGTGTCGTGGTGGTGGCACGGCAGATGCCATGGGTAGGCTAAAGTATGGGGCCAATGGATGCTAGTGGGATCTGGGGAGGGAAGATGTAGTGATTTCTACACACAATCGACTAGAACTTGAATCTTTATTTCTCCTTGAACGAGTTAAAAGTGCTCCTAGAGCTGTATTGAGAGAGGAAGAAAAAGATCACAACATGATCCCTCTAGTGTTAAATGAATCGATCCCTTCTCCAGGAGCCCGCGCCCCTCCTTATAAAGGGGTCCTTTGGTTCCTCCTAGGGCTGACATGGCAAGCATATTCTTGGAATATGCTTGTCCCAAAGTGGTAACTCGACGGACTCCTTTCCGTGTCCCCCTTCTATCGGCGGCAAAGACCCAGAGGCCCTCACATGCGTGCCTCGGGCTTCCTCACTGTCACCTCTGTGACGCTTGTATGCCCCTCTGCAGCTCTGCTCTTTGTATAGTGCTTGGCTCTGTGTAGATTCCTCCTAGCTAGCAACTAGGGTTTGACTATGGGATCCTTCTCCTTCTCCTGCAAGTTTCCCGTTACTCGGCATCATCTCGCATAACTCGGCTTGGCCTTCACCTGCATACAAGTCAATCAATCTTATTCGACCGACTTAGCTCACACATCGGCCGAGTAATGTGTTAATCACTCTTTATTCTCTAAGCCTCAGCTTACCTCGGCCGGGTCTTGCATGATTCGGCCGACTCAGCTTATAATTCGGCTTAAGGTAAGGGAGACTCCTCCCTTCTTTTCCCTATCTTGACCCTACCTGGGGTCACTCCCCCAACACCTCGTCAAGGCCCATTTGTCTTTTTAGATGCATTTACAAGATTCTTACCAAAACCCTGACCTTTAGGGTCAAACCTTTTCTAGATAAGCTTATCGGTGTTAAAAAAATGCTTTCATGAAAAAAAGAAATATAGTCATGAGATTATGCATCATACTCATGTTAAGAAGCAAATTGTGATAGTCTTAAAGTTGGAATTTGATAAAGCCTTTGACAAAGTCAATTGGTACATTCTCCTAAATTGTCAAGAAGCTATATGGGCTTTGATATTCACTAGAGAAATATGCTAAAAGGATTTTACACAATGGGACTATTTCGGTTAAAATCAATAACACTAGTGGTCCTTTCTTTCAGAGTTCTAAAGCGGTAAGGCAAGATGACACCCGTCTCCTTTTCTTTTTTAACTCTGTTGTCCAATGCCTTACAAAAATGGTCTTAGAGTCTCAAAATAATGATTTGCTGCTTGGCCTTGCTCCTGACCTTATTGATAAAGGTGTAGCCATCACGCAATATGCTGATGATACTATTATATGTATCTCTCATGATCCTGGTAAAGCTCTAAACCTTAAGATTCTCCTTTATATGTTTTAGCTTATGTCTGGCTTAAAGATTGATTTCTAGAAGAGCGAACTATTCTTGATTGGGGAGGATAACACTATCACTGAGGTCTATTCCTTTGTGAGATCTTGTCGTATGGCTTAATAAGATTGATAGGATACCCATACCAACAAGTTGCAACTTCTTTTCCGGAAGCTCATCTGAAAATAATTCTAAGGTTAAGCGTGGTTGGCCTGGAGAATTTTGAGGGTGTGTGGCCCATCAGAAAGTTGTTCCCGAGTGTGCACGAGTGAGGACAAGTACGCAGAAAAGACTAGTGTTGGTATGTGGGGCCAGTCTAGAGATCCTATAAAGCTGCCAGGGGTGACAACCGCCAGTCTAGAGAGGCTGGGTATTACAACAAAGAAGTTAAAACCTGTTGGTATGGGTATCCTATCAATCCTATTAAGCCATGCGCCAGGATCTCACTTCCTCTATGTTTGGTTGCCAAGTGGGGTTAATGCCTATGAAATACCTTGGGGTACATGTGACTTTTAGAGCCATTAGAAACACTGACCTTAAATTTGTTGATGCTAAGCTTGTAACTAAACTAGATGCCTGGAAAGGAGGTATTGCTTCCTCTGGGGGAAGGTTAACCCTTGTAAATGCTTGCTTGTCCAATCCGCCTTCTTATATTATGGCCTTGTTCCTGCTCAATAAAACCTTTATTGGTAATCCTGATAAACATAGAAGGAGATTCTTTTGGCATGGTAAAAAGCAGAAAAGAGGATGTTACATGCTGAAATGGTGGAGTGTGTAGGTAAAAAAAGAAAGGTGGCATGGGAATAGAAGACTTGAGGAAACAAAACATCAGCCTTCTTTGTAAATGGTGGTGGAAGCTTGAGAATCATGATGGCCTTTGGCAAAAAATCATCAGGGCTAAATATTTGAGGAATCAATCTTTAGCCAGTGTGAAAGAAAGAGTTAGTGATTCCCTTATTGGAAATCCTTGCTTAAAGTGAAGGACACTTATTTTACTAGCAGGAAACTAATTCTAGGGAATTGGCACATGTTTAGACTATGGAAGGATCCCATTGCAAAGGGTCCTCCTTTCTGTGAGAAATTTTCTCTCCTCTTTGATCTTTGCCAAAACCAAGAATGTCTCATTAAACACTTGGTCGAGCCCAATTTTTTTATGCCTTTTAAAAGAACTCTCATGGGTGACATGTTTGCTCAGTGGAATGAGATATGTAGTATTGTTGGCTCTTTAAATCTTACTAATGTTTGTGATGGTGTTTCCTGGTCCCTATGCCCAAATGGTCTTTTCTCTACTAAATATTTGTACCATTGGTTGGAAAGAAACATTGCCGATTAAAACAACTAGTGGATTTGGAAATCCAAAATTCCTCTAAAAAATAAAGTTTTCATGTGGCAGATGTGCCAAGATGCTGTTCTGGCCAGAAAAAACATGAGGAAAAGAAACTGGCATGGATCTCCCCTTTGCTCCTTTCATAATAATATGGAAACTAGTGACCATCTCTTTTTTACATGCCACATTTCTAGGATAGTTTTGGGTGTCCTGGGAAGGCTATGGGAACAAGTTTTATCCCTAACAACTTCTGGCAAGCGATGGTTCGGCCGCATGCTTTTTTGCCTCTGTTGGCCATTTGAAATACTCGTAATAAAGTGACTTTTGAGAATCACAACTTCACTCTACCAATGAGATAACCTTCTTCTCTATCTCTTTGCTCATGCATTGGACATGTTTGCAAAAGGGAGAAGAAAAGGACACTCTGCGAGATGGTGCCAACCAGCTGATGCACAATGCAACCTCTGTCTATGCTTGGAGGCCTCATGGTGCTGGACCTCAGCCGATGTTGAGGATCACTAGTGCCTAGTTCATCTCTTATGAGTGTGATGCTAGTAGTTGCCTTGCTCGCCAGTAGTGGTTTTGGTTGATGTTTCGGACTTTCGTGGTTCTTTCGTTGTAGTGACTGTATGGTGGTAACATGTCTTTGCCCTGCAGTGAGCTTTCGATGGCGATTGCTCGTAGTAGGTTTTCTGATACCACCCCAACTCGCTTTCGTTTCTCCTACCCTATTTCTTTCCAGTAATGACTAATAAGACTTGACTACTAAGACTTGGATCTAGTATTATTTCCGTTAATGCAATGGAGAGGGGTGAAAACCCGGTTGAAAAAGGCTATTACTATTTGACACCACCAAAATATATAAATAACCAAATCATAAACAGTGTATTTCTATGGGTCTTCATATTTATGGTTTTATATATTTGTGAAAAAATTCTACCATCCATCATAAAAATGGACGGCCGCGTGCCGCGCTGTCATGATCTGCTACTGTCGTGATAACTTCAGTGTGGGCGCATGCATCACATAGTATTCGCCCCAGCAAAGACAAGAGAAAAATGACGCGAATTAGCAGAACACTGTGCAATCTTGCTGTCGTGGAATCTCGTCGTCTTCCCCATCAAGTAGTAGGAGTACATCAGATCACCAGCAGACCACGTACACTGTTGAAGAGTCGACCATGGACGTGCCGCCACCAAAAAAACAACTGTTGATGGGTGGATGGCGACCGCACCAAATACTATGAGAAAAAACGTAGCAAGGCGAAAAAAAAAGAAAAGGCATAGTAGCTAGTAGTATAGATTTCACTGCACAAGAATTAATGACAGGCACGAAATCCATGCCAAGAGTTTCGTGAGGGGAAAATATGATGCCAGGAGGAGGTTGCTTTCTCCCTTGCCTGCGCCACCGCCTCGTGGCAGGTCCGGCCAGTCCAGTCCAGGGAGCCGGTTCTGCCACACCACGTCCGCACTCCAGTAGTCCAGTGCACCGCAGTCCGCAGCAGCACCGTCCACAGCTACACATGCAGCAGGCAGCAGGCAGCCGGCCCGGCCACTGCCCCTGCCACGGTAGCCCACCACGTGCGGCTAAGCGCCAGTCCATCACTCCCATGTCTGTCGCTGTCATGTATGTCCACTGACGGTGCGCGCCCCGGTACGGCGAGCAGTACGTACGTACGCTGGCGGGGCCGGCGCGGTGGCCGGTGCGACGATGCCACGGCCGTTCCGCGCGCCGGCGGCCGTTCGACCGGGGCCAACGGCGCGCGCGGCCGATCGGTGCGTGTAATGGGCGCGGGAGAGCACGTCATGGCATGTAGAGGCGGTCGCGGCACTTGCAGCGCCACGCCACCGGGTAGTACTCCGTGGTGACCACCACGCCCGGCGGCACGGACACGTGCACGGGCGCGCACGGCGTGCAGCTGCCGCACTTGGTCGTGCACCGCGGCGGGTGCGACCCGGGGCCGCCGGACAGCAGACGCCGCCCGCCGCCGCCGGCGTAGCCAACATCATCGTCCTGCAGCACCAACGAGAACCGCTCGTTAGTAAATCATCGACCAGACACGTACGTGCGCGCGCGCGCGTGTGGTCCGCGCGGACGGACGTGCGGTGTCCATATAAAAAGTGTACGGGCAGCAGCGACGTGTGTGTAGTATGGTCGCTAGCTCCGCGATGGGCCACGGGGCCCCGCCGCCGTGGAAGGCCTGTCGGTCGGAATCTAGGTGCGCCGTACGCCGCCCTGAGCTGGCCGGTAGTCCTTTGTTCGTGCGCGGTTCGTGATGGACCAGCGACTCAGCGAGAGCGACGCGACGACGGCGCCGGCCCTAGCTTAGCTAGCCGACGATGGCATCTCCGCGCCCTTAATTTTCGACGCAACTAGTAGATGGATTGGCTAATGAGGCGAAACTTGAAAACTAGTAGCTAGCATGGCATCTTCTGCTTGCCTTGGCATGCATAGATGTGAGACATGCACGGTGGCGCCTTGGCATAGATCATGTGAGACATGCACGGTGGCTTGCATGAACGGGGAAGCTAGAAAGAAAACCAGCTCTAGAACTTGACTAAGCACAAAGAACACAAGAAGATAGATACTGGCATACTGCAACTCACCAGATCATCACCGGCGTGGGTCGCTGCTCCTGCTGCCATCCTCCCGGAATCTGTCCTCCAGTGAGAGGAAACTGAAGCGAGTTGAGTAAACAACAACAACTCGATCGATCGTAGCATATATGATATCCAAGGAAATAGTCTTCAAAACGGAAAGTGAAAAAGCAGGTAAATGTATAGCCTAGCATGAAACTCTACTCGTTCTCGACCTTCTCTCAGATCTGAAAGCTGAGCCGGCCATTAATGTGCTCAGACAGTCAGCAAGTTGAGGAAAGCAAGGAAGAAGAAGAAGACCAAAAAACAAGAAGATACTACCATGCTGTATTATTCCCTCCGAATGTAAGCCTCTTTCTAGCTGTGTAAATTGAGGTGCTAAAAAGGCTTATACTGCTTTGGGACGAAGGTAGTACTAGATGCTACTTCCACGAGAAGACGTCAGAGCAAGATGATTAGATGAACAAATCTCTGCCAGCTTTTACAAGGTAAGAACACATCTCCTAGCTAGCTCAGCTCGGTACAGCGCTTACATACCCGAACGGAGGGCGCCACCGCCCCAGCGCGCGACGACGAAGCAGCCGCAGCAGAGGGAGGCGACGACGAGAAGCCTTAGCATGGACGCCCAGCCACTGTACCCCGGCCGGCTCCCCCTCGGCGGTGGCATTACCAGATGGAACCGCCGCTACCTTTTCTTGGTGCGCGGAGAGCGTGCACTGCCCAGCTGGGGATGGATGGAAGGGAGAAGCCAAGGCCAAGGCCAAAACCCAAAACCAAAACTAGGCGAGGAAGAAGAAGACAGGGGGACGAGGCCGAGGTGGTGCGTGAGCGGTAGTGGGGGTGCCGACCGGTGCTGCTCGCCGGCACTGTGCAAGCCTCACCACATCTCGGAGCCCAGCTCCCCTCATCAGCTGTTATATACTATACCCCCGATCGAACTTGGCACGGCAGTCGCTGACTCGCTGCCCAGGCGCCACTCTCCGGCCGGCGCAACTTAAATATCGGGCGCGCACAAAGTACGGCGTACTCTTCTTGCGTTCACCTACACGTATACTATACCTGTACGGCTTTGAATCTTGGTGTGTGCAATACTGTGTTTACCTACAAGCATTCTACTACTACTACGAAACCACCAGTAGTAGTGTGCTACTGTGGTGTACTACACGGGACCGACCTCTCTGGAGTCTGGATAGATATAGATGCCGGTAAAAGTCGGATATGGTTTTGCTTTGCGTCGACGTGCAAAGGCCATCGTGCATGCATGTTCTTTTGGCTCGAGGGCGCAAGGGTAAAAGCAGGGATAAATGTAAAAAGTTTTCTACTTTTCTGCAAAAAAAAAAAAGGAAATGGAATGAATATACGGAAACAGAAACATAATTTTGCCAAAAAAAATGAAGAAATTTCTTGGCGGAAATGGAAACGAACATCTTTTCCGGTGCAACAAACGCGGAAATGGAATTTCTGTTTCTATCTAACATGGATTTTCCATTTTAGGGTTGACGTGTATGGCCAAATTCTCAACTGGACCATTGTATGATCTTGTCAAGCCAAACTTGTAAAACTGCTTATCCTAGAACCGGTGATCATGTAATCCCTTCAATGCATTCGAGGAGCCTTCCACGATTTGATCTTTCCCTTATTCACTTGTAAACCTAGCATAATGTTATAATCAGCGTATAATTTTGTTGGTTTTCTTGAATGCTTGAGATTTGTTGCATGATTTCCGGGTTCTCTTGGTTCCGGGTAAAGTCTGCACCGTTTTTTGCGTCTGCACCGTATTCGGTTTGTTTCTGATTTCGACAATATCTGCTTCTACTTTTGTTTCCGGAATTTCTGTATTCGTTTTCGGCGCAACAAACGTGAAAACGGAATTTATTGTTTTGTCTATTATGGAATTTCCGTTTTAAGGGTCAATGTGTATGGCCAAATTCAACCGGACCATAGTATGACCTTGTCAAGTCAAACTTGCAGAGCTGCTTATCCTAAAACCGGTGATCATGGAATCCTTTCATGCATTCGAGGAGGCTTTCACGATATGATCTTTCCCTTATTCCCTTATAAACCTAGCACAATGCTATAATTAGGGTATAATTTTGTTGCATGATCTTTCACGATTTGTTGCATGATTTCAGGGTTCTCATGGTTTCGTCCGCGTTTGCACCGTATTCGGTTTGTTTATGATTTCGACAATATTTGCTTCTGTTTTTTTCCAGAATTTTTGTATTTGTTTTCGCTTCCACCAAAAAATTAAAAATAAATGTGGCACCACTCAGTTTCGTTCGTTTTTGCTCCGTTTTCATCCGTAGGTAGAACGCACTGCACGAAAATCATACTACCTCCGTCCCAAGGCTTAAGGCATATAACTTTTTTCAAAAGTCAAACCAACTAAAGCTTAAATAAGTTTTTTAATAGAGAAAAACATTAATATTTACAGTATGTAATTTATATCCTTTCATACATCTTGAAACATTAATATTTTTAATAGATATTTGTTGCGTGATTTTAGGATTCTCTTGGTTTCGTCCGCGTTTGCACTGTATTTAAGGATAGCAATTTTACTCATGGGTACGGGTATCCGCGGGTATCATACCCGCATGGATAGAGTATGTCATACTTTATACCCATGGATAATACCCATACCCTGCCTGATAAGTCACGGGTATGGCCATGAGTATAGACTTGTACTCATGGGTATACCCGTACCTTGCCCATTTAAATTAACATGTCGAACTTATCTATAGAGTTCAACTTATACGACCGATAAGCCTAGGGACGAGTATAAGATTGCGACTTCTAAACTTCAATTTGATACTTTCATGTACTTGTCTACTATTAGTAAATAGAGATTATTGTATTTTTCTTTAAATATGCTATTGATGAAAGTAAAATTTTGAATAACTTGTGTACTATTGGATATACCCGCCGGGTATCCAATGGGTACGGGTATCCGCCGGATATGGGTATGTGTAAAAAATTTATAACCACGGGTACGAATATGGGTAAACTTTTGTACCCATTGACCATACGGATATGGATATGGTATTGCTGTATCCTGCTCATACCCTGCCCATTGCCATCCTTACGGTTTGTTTCTGATTTCAACAATATCTGCTTTTATATTTTTCAGGATTTTTGTATTTGTTTTCGCTTCCGAAAAAAAAATGAAAACAAATGTGCCACCACTCAGTTCTGTTCGTTTTTGCTCTGTTTTTAAAAGTCAAACCAACTAAAATTTGAACAAGTTTTTAGAGAAAAACATTAATATTTATAATATGTAATCCATACTCTTTCATACATCATGAAACATATTTTCACATGGTATCCATATAACATAATAGTTCTTGATAGTTTTTTCTATAAGTTTAGTCAAACTACATGGCTTGACATTAAAAAAAAAAGTTATATGCCTTAAGCCTTGGGATGAAGGGAATAATCTATTTTCCTATGTTTTTTTTCGTGTGGCTAACTTTTCTTGTGTGTTTGTAGCTTAGCTTAGATATATCGTACGGCCTGTTGCGGATTAACACGAGTATGCGCAGCAAGGAGAGCAGAGGAGAGGAGAGGAGAGGACCACAGCACAGCAAAGAAAGATGTAGCAATGCGTGCGTGCAGAGACACTGGCACACCACACCACTCCACTTCTCGGAGCCTCTTGCAGTTGCACGCACCATGGTTTAATTACATCCGTGGTCCAGACTCCGGAGCGTGGCTGTGCGAGTGAGAGCGAGAGACCGCCCGACCGTGGCAAGCCAAGTTCCGGTCTTCGTTTCCGATCCGGGGCCAAGCGCTTCTGCAGCTCTTTAATTCGTCTAACATTTTCAGAGGAGTTTATGCCCTGCCTGCACTGGCTCATGTCTCCTTAAATAATCTCTCCAGGAATCAGGTGACTCATCAGGATTATTTCCGGAGCGAGACCGGCGTGCGTGTTCTCCTGCTACTACTGAATCATCATCATCATCACCGCTGTAAAGATGGGATCCGGAGTGGGCGTGGTTCTCTCTGTCTTTTGGTGGTTTGTGTATGCTAATGTCGGTCAAAGCAAGAGACTTTGTTTGGGTGCTCGTACGTGGGAACCCGTTTTCAGTCAGGTGGGCTCTATTTTGTCAGGTACTCTAATCAGGTCTGATGGCGCGGACAGCGATGGGCTTGGATCTTGCTCACGTCGTCCATACATTGGAAGAGTACTAGCGTAGAGAATTTAAAGCTACTACTGACATCGCAAATTGGCTGATGAGGTTTATACTACGTCTCCTGGAACTGAGACGGATCATCTGGTCTATGCGAGATATCTTGGATGATGAACACCAACCTAATATTAGACATCAAATCATCAATGGTGGCGTAGCGCACACTGCACGAGAGCTAGCAAAACCTTGCATTCTAGTAGGGCTGTAGCTAGGCTTTCGCGCCTGCGACATGATTCGTAGCGCGTGAGGTGTGTGACGTGCCATTTCATCAACCAGCTGCTGGCCGTGGCGTCCGTCCGTCCGGCTGGACCTTTCGGCCCGACCGGGAGGATCTGCGCCTGGCCAATCCATCCATCCTCGCATGGCAGCTCAACGGCCAAATAATTGGATATGGCTCCAAAGAGGAGGATTCTCTGCCCGCTGCCGAGCCCCGGCCTGCGGTTTCAGCGAAGAAACTAGCCAAAATCAAACCGAACCCGGTGCATGCATCAGAAACCGAAGAAGAAGAGGCCGGGCGGCGCGCGTTTGGCAGCAGCCTTCGTCAGAGGAATCCCCAGACACACTCACACGCACCGTCCTGTCCCTTCACTTCACACCGGCCATGCCCTGCCCTGCCCTGGGCGTACCGCGTACGTACTGACCTTCTCCTGCCGCTACCGCTCCCTCTTCGAACTCCCAGTACACACGGCGAGTACTGCGTCGAGGCGTGTGTAAGAAAGATGGAAGCAGGTCGACGGGGTTTGGGGTTGGGTCACCTCGTTGTCTGAAACCCTGGACTCCGGCGAGACTTTGTTGTACGTCCTACGTTATCCGCGCCGCGCATGCATGCACTGACCCGTGTGAGCCGCGCCTTCCGGCTCCGAGCAGTCCGGCGTCGGCACCGGCATCGGCTCGTGCAAGAAGCAGTAAAATTCCGGTGGGGTTGGTGGTGCAAAGCAAGGAGCACAGTAGTAGTAGTAACATTCTGGCGGGTGTAGAGCTAGCAAAGCTAGGAGTGTGACACGGGAAGAAATAAAGGCAGGCAGAGGCACTCGGCCACGCCACCACGGGCAAAGGTTGAGTCACATCACCTTGCTGCGACTGGGAGTCGGGATGGATGGATGGATGGATCGTCCCTGACTGACTCATCTCCAGAGACGAGATCGGCAACCGGAAAGGCATCTCTCTCCCTCCCTCTCTCTCCGTGACTGATGAGGTCTCGTGTGCTCCAACAGTCCCACATGTTGCTGTTTCCTGCCCCTGCTGCACTGTGCGTGCCGTGCTAGCGACACACACCGGTGCCCACTGTTGAGCACCGGCTCATGGCCTCTGTCTCTCTCTCTCACTCTGTGTGTCTGTGTGGGCTTCGATGTGTCTGTGTGTGTGTGTGTGTGTGTGTGTGTGGGCTTCGATGTGTCTGTGTGTGTGTGTGTGTGTGTGTGTGTAAATAATGGAGGCATGGTGAAATCCAAATCTGCAGATACTGGAATATCCAGCGAATGGAATTATTTGGTGTGTCTTTCTAGAAAGAGAAATGCAGGAACGACGTGAAAGAATCAGCATGAAAATATGGATGATCATAATAGCGAAGTGAAAACATCCGTGAATACTCATTTGTCACAGGACTTGCCTTGATCATACAGAAAACGGAATACCGCCAGAACCACGCGCCGCAAGTACTTCCATACGTGGTGATAATCTCAGGAGCGCGCGCTTCTGCTGCCCGAACACCCATTCTCTCAACATTGTCCGCCTTCGTCCAAGGAAGCTCAAGACACGGATGCACTCGCCCGCACAGTGCACTACCACTACGAGGCACTCAGCGGGTCCAAGCTAGACATACACAAGACGCATGTGCTGGCTAGCTCCATGCGCGAGACCGCGTGGTGCGATCCATCGCGTTGCGAACGATCTAGCAGACAGATTTTCCAAAAGGGAGCAGGCCTGGGGTCCCATCAACACCCCCATCATCGCCTCTAGTTTCGTCAGCTTTTCTGGCACTGTGTGGGCTATTGCGATTAAGGCTACTTACTCATCAGTATCATCTGCCCGTCTATGGTGGACCTACTCATTGACAAACACGTCCGCTGCAGTGCAAAAACTATTGCCAGATTGACCGCTCTTGATTCTTCCAGATTTTTGTTCCGATAAAGGTTAGGTGCACATCAAAAAAAGCTGCTGGTAAACAACTTTTCGGGGTTTGAAGAATACGAGCGAAACTAAATGATGTAAGTATTCCTGAACAAGCTACGGTATGTGAAGTTCTGAAGTGCGAGGTGGAAATTTGCCATACCAGCCCCGATTCCACCGCCGCCGGTCCAGCCCACCAGACAGCGGTCTAAAGACACGGCGCCGTGGCTGCCGCTGCACGAGTCACCTTTCACGAGTCGAAATGGAGGGAATGTCAGGCGCGACACAACGATTTGTTCAGTTCAAGTTGTACAGATCAAACCCACCTCTGACGCATTGTGGCTAGCACCGATGGATTGTCTTGATGTCTCGTCACGTAGCGAACCAATGGTGAAATGGGTTCATAGTACCTGCAAAGTGAAAACAATGACACTGCTGACTG
The DNA here is from genome assembly GCA_030063025.1 of Avena longiglumis. Classification (NCBI taxonomy): domain Eukaryota; kingdom Viridiplantae; phylum Streptophyta; class Magnoliopsida; order Poales; family Poaceae; genus Avena; species Avena longiglumis. The sequence goes on along the minus strand of CP125974.1, from coordinate 516,389,421 downwards.
ACTGGTCATCAACGGAAAGCAGTTGTTGATTTTATCTGAATCTCAGATTCTCAACAAGTCACAGTTTGTGTGTTTCACAAAACTACCAATGTTATAATTGAAGGTACTAGACCAGTCAAAAACTAAACGGTATATCTGTGATTTGGCAATATTACAAGAAAATTAGTCGATGTCTTCCAAAATATGAACGCTCGAGTCATGAAGACAGTAGTATCACATGACCCTTCAAACTTTAAAACAAAGAAATTCTCACTACTCTTCGTACATCGGAATAGTGCAAATACAACATATGAAAACAGTAAGAAGAGCTCATGTACAGTACAAAGAGCTTTTTCAGGTAACCTATCAGTGTGCCATGTGGAACAAATTTCAAGTTTACCAGATTATACGCCTATGTCACAGAAGCTATCAATCAACTAATCTAAAAACTATTGGTGAAAGGCGACAGCAAATAAACAATCTGCGAACAGTTTTAAGATATGCTACTCACTATGTTAAGTGTTTCCTGCATAAACTGCCAATGTGCTTCAACACATACTCCATGTGCAGAGTATGGACATCCATGTGCAGAGTAATTAGATGGTTCAGGGAATTAAATCATCATGCTTATGGAGCCATAGGCCCACATTAGTCTCAAATCTAGTCCTATTTATTGCAACAGAAAGGCCAAAGCGAAAAAAAGGAACAGAGTATGGACATCCATGTGCAGCATAACATTCTAAGATTTTCAAATATTCTAGGAAATTCAAATAATAATCAGGCCCATACAAGTACTATGCAGCTAATACTTTATTCTCTAAGCAACGAAACAGTACTAGGTTATGAATCACAAGAGTTGTTTAACGCCCTCACTCTCTAATAAAAAGGGAAATTTCAAATTATAACATATAATGTCATAAAGGAACTAAAAGGGCATAGTCTTGAAAAAAAATGAACCAAAAGGAAATGCGTGCTACTACTCCGCCAAGGCCTAATGTTTGTACAAGTTCTATGATATAGCCGTATAGGAGTTGTCTAGATAATCATGAACTTATGACAGGCTACATTATGCTAGAAACTCTGATTACATGGTCAAATCAAACAGTAAGTCTTTGAATCATCACACGTCGAAAAAGGAAACAATAAAATAAAAGGAAAACATTCAGTCCACGACAATTATAAATATGTCACAGCTTGTGTTATTTTCATGTATCAATAGATATAAACAGCAGATAATGAATACCGGATGTTCAAAATCAACTCCGTGAGACATTCCTGTTATATATATCACACAATATAGCTACTGTTTCCCCCCTAATTTTGTTTCTAGTTTACCAGATTATGCGCCCATGCCACAGAAGCAAACAACTTATCTAAAAACTGTAGGTGAAAGGCAACAGCAAATAAACAATCTGTGAACAGTTTTAAGATATACCCACTATGTTCACTGTTTCCTGCACAAACTGCCAATGTGTATCAACAAATAATTAGATGGTTCAGGAATCAAATCATCATGTTAATGGATCCACCGGCCCACATTAGTCTAAAAACTAGTCTAACTTATTGCAACAGAAAGGCCAAAACGAAAAGTAACATTGAAGTATGCACATTTATGTGCAGCATAAAATTCTAACATTTTAAACTATGCTAGGCAGTTCAAAAAAAAAAAATCGGGTCAAGACTAGTACTATGCAGCTAATACTTTATCCTCTTAAGCATTGAAACACTGATAGGTTACGACCCAGAAGTGCTGCTTAACGCCTCTCACTTTCTAATGTCATGAAAGAACCAAAAAAGGTATAGTCTGGAAAAAAATGAACCAAGAGGAAATCCCTTCAACTACTCAGCCAAGTTCTACTATACGGTAGTATAAAAAATTTCTAGATAATCATCAAAAAGTGTATTTGTCTCTCGAGGTCCAGTGCTCCCTTTATCTAAAAAAATCTGAAAATCATATTTAAAGGTTTCAAAAAATTGAGAAAAAAAATGTCTAGATGTAGTTAATGATGTATCCTGCAAGCATGCAAAACTGCAACACTATTTTTAAAATTTTGGGCTACACAAAAATGAAAAATCTGATAAAAATTTGGAGTTCAGAAAATAAACACTCTTCACTATACTTGGATCCATACATTTTTTTCATTTTTGTGTAGCTCCAAATACAAAGTATTTCAAATTGAGATTTTAGACGTTTGTAGGATACATAATTGGGTACTTTCACAATAATTTTTACCATTTTTTAAAACTTACAAAATAATTTTCGATTTTTTCCAAATAGAGTGAGTACTGGAGCTCGTGAGCCAGAAATCCCTACTCGATAATCATGGACTTATGACAGGCCACAGGTCAAATTGTATATAATCCAGATTATGGTGAAAACTCTGATTATGGGGTCAAAACAAACAGTAAGCGTTTGGATCATGACACACACAAAAAAGGAAACAATAAACGTAAAGGGAAGCAGTCAATCCATGAAAATTATAGATGTGTCACAACTTGTATTTTTTGTTTCATGTATCAATAGACATAAATAGCATATACGGTGGGACATTTCTGTTATACCTATATCACACGATGCAGCTACTGTTCCCCACCAAAAAAAACATTAAAGCTACTGTTCCACCACAACTGAGAACAATAGGAGTAGTGTCCAAATACCATCAGATGAATCTGTGATAAGGACAGTCCAAATTTGTCAGCCAAACTGAGAAGACAATAAGACATGCAAACATTTACAAAAACTATCTTCACATAAATGACACCTGAATCAATGATGAAACACCTCACTTCAATTTGCACCAGAAAACAACAATTTCAATATCTTTCCTAAGATATCCCTGTCATTGGTACAGCACCAGTAGTAAACTTTCCAGACAACAGTGTAACATTAACAACATATCTTATGCTCAACCTATAGCTTGTATGATACTAGAATTCAGAAAGCATTACCACCGCATATACATCAGAAAATGACAATGGATAAGAAAGTTTCCGAACCTGCTTTGCATTGTATGTCTAGCGACAACTGTAAAATGCAGTATTCTTAGTATCCATGGTGTTAATTGACGACGTCTGATTTAGTGGCGACTTCAGTACAACTGGTGGCTTCTTATCTGGTACCAGTGTCATGGGTGCAGTACCATCAAGCATCCTGACTACCCTTCGCATACCAGGCCGCTTCCGACAGTCTGGATGCACACAGCAGAGGCCTACAAGCAGCACCCGTCGCATCTCCTCCGCAACAAACCGTCCCTGAAGGCGCTGGTCAGCTGCATCAACCAGCCTCCGACGACCCCATAGACTCCACACCCAGTCAACAACTGCAGTTCCCTTCTCTGTTGGCCTCCGGCCAGTGGCCACCTCCAAAGCAAGCACCCCAAAGCTGTAAACATCAGACCGCTCTGATGCCACACCTGAATGCACATACTCTGGTGCAAGGTATCCCAGTGTGCCTGCTGGCTGTGTTGCCAAAGGCACTCCGCCGTGGCTCACCGCACGAGCAAGACCAAAATCACCTAACCGAGCATTGAACTCAGCATCAAGCAGCACATTTGATGACTTGACATCACGGTGAAGAATGCGGCGGTCACATTCATCATGCAGAAATGTAAGTGCTGATGCAACACCAAGCACCGCACCAAACCGTGCCTCCCAGGGAAGTGTTGCTCCGCCCTTTGTGTGCAGTGCACTGTCAAGATTGCCATTGGGCATGAACTCATAAACAAGAACCAGGTCATGCTCACTGGAGCTCCACCCAAGAAGTGGCACGAGATTGGGGTGATGTGGGCAATTAAGCATGGCATGAAGCTCACTATCAAACGCCTTTGAGCAGTTCCGCATAGCTTGAAACCGTTTGACAGCAACCCTTGAACCAGAAGGGAGAACCCCCTCAAATACTATGGCGCCAGAGCCACCAATGCCGATCACATTTTCACTGCCGAAGTCCTTCGTTGCTGTGCGCACCACTTCCATGGGCAGCATCCCACGAAAGTTCTTGTCCTCGAACAGCACGGTAGGTTCTACAGTTTTGCTGCCCTTTGGACGGCCAAGCCATAGAATAGAGCTGATGACCACGATAACCAGCAAGACCACGCCACCGAGAACTCCGCCCAGCACCTTGTAGAATAAGTGATGGTGGTGGTGATTTGCTGGAAGCGGCAGTGGGCTCTTGAACGACGCCTGGTCCTTGGGCCGTGGCGAAGGAATTGGGGAAGCCGACGCGCGTGAGGAGTTGGGGAAGCCGAAGGTGCGAAAGGTCCAGCTCTCGATGACGTGAAGCGCGAAGCCTTCGCCATTGGACGCCGAGAATCCCGCGTACATGTACGCGCGGAGGAGGCCGGAGAGGTCGACGTCGACGGAGAGCGCGGCCTTCTCGGGTCGGCGGGACGGCGAGTACGAGAGCCAAGCGCGGAGGCGGCGGAGCGGCGCGCGGTACTCGACCCAGGCGGTGATGGGCACGCCGGCCTTGAGGTCGACGCCCGGGCTCGCGGACGCAAGGGAGAAGATGGAGCCCGCGTCGAGCGCGACGTGGTTGCCATCAGGGTCCCGCAGCGCTACGTTGCGCTTGGTGTCGAGCTCCACGGCGACGGTGGACACGTCGGCGAGCTCGCCGTCGTCGGAGGCAGAGGCGGATGGGTAGAGGCCTAGGAACCCGTTGGAGGCCCCGAGGAACGAGCGCGAGGATGTGAGGATGAACGCGAGCCCGTCGCCGTAGGATGGAGACGGCGCGATGCGGAAGGTGAAGCGGGTGGAGAAGGAGGCCTGCGCCGGGGCGTCGTGCGGGTCGAGCGGCGGGAGGAGGAGGCGCACGGGCTCCGAGAAGAGGGCGCGGCCGGCGCCGATGCCGTCGCTGGAGTTGGTGGTGAGCGCGATGGCGACCGCGCCCGGGAGGATCGAGGCGGAGCCCAGGAGCGTGAGGTTGCTCGCCCACGAGATGCGGCGGTAGGAGGAGGTGGCGGTGGTGGACGCGCGGCGGCCCTTGGCGGCCGCGGTGGGAAGGAGGGGCACGGCAAGGAGGAGGAGGAAGAAGATGACGGTGGTGGAGGACGGCGGCATGTCGATACGCGGCTAGGTTCTCCCTGGCCGCATTGGCCTCATCGGCGGTGGATTTGCGGGCTGGGTGGGTTTCGATTTTGGAAGAAGGGGAGGGAAAGGGGAATGGGGTTTTGCACGTAGACTGGATGACATGTGGACCCAGGTTCGAGTTTTTTTGTTACAGTATTCAGGACACCATTAGTGGTCCTACATTTTCTGTGGGCCTCAAACGCCAATCCAAGCATCGTCTGTTCTGCCCATCGGCGGCACCAAAATTTTCAGGCTTGCCTCTCATTGAGGCCCATAGACCCGAAATACGAACCCGGCAGCGGCATAATGTGGCTATTAATTTGTTTTCTAGTTGCTATTTTTTTTACACCTGAAAAATTGTTTTATGTCATGAAGAAAGAAACGCCAATTGTGAAGCTCCTAGATTAGCTCGTTATGCATCGTCGCTGGTGAAGGTAGATCTATCTGGTTGGCTACTCCACCGGCAAACATGTTTATCCGTTTGATGATCGCAACATTAATAAATCTCCTATACCAAGCAAAAAAGATCTAGGTTCTGCTATCATCAGATAATAGAACCGAGTGTTTTAGATCTCGCCCAAAAAAAGGTAACAGAGCTAAAAAAAACTACTCCCTTTGTATAGAATTATAAGTCGTTTTAATACACTGGTATATTACGCACACGTGAAGGTGCCACACATCGAAATAAGGTAGACCAAACATACGAAGCCACACATTGCTGCGTCTCTAGAGGCATGATTGGTTGGCTAGGGCTATTTTTGCGCTCCCAATAAGCGGGTCTTAAGGGCATGGCCATGCGGGAATAACATATGGGCCATGTTCTGCACTTTATTTGGTTGACTGGCCGGATATTTTCTTGCCCTTCGATAGATAGTGGGTGCAGTTTTTTAGAGCTCGAGGCAGACATTCTGGGTGTGTGTTTGATTGTCTAGTACGGTTCTATGGTAACTTCTTCTCACGAGTGCTAAGGTTATCAAAGTAACAACAAGAATAATAAATAAATAAACAACATGCAACATAATTTAGCAGTACGCAATTGGTAGCAACTTAGAATGATATAGAGAGTACAGTACCATAGCAGTATAATAGGGCACAACCATACGAATCAAATGTTCAACTACTATAAATATATACTACATACAGAACTTAACCAATTCATTCCCCGTCCTCGTTGAATATCCTCCTGCTAGACTCTACCTGTTTAGGGAACCTGCCATCCACCTCATAGCTTGAGTAGTCGAAGACGACCACCATGTACTCCTTTGCACTGAGCTTATTAGAACATGAAGTAGCCAATCTTCAAGTTGTGAGTTGTGGCGAATTCTGGCCATCCAATTTCGAGGACGATTTCTCCAGTCACTTCCTTAATGTTTATTTTCCACTGGCACCATGTGCTAGTTTATACGATCATATTCCCTGGCACCGCCCCAGGTATGGCATGAAGACATAGGAAGCGCCCCTATCCCAGGTGCCATCGGCACCTTGTAGAAGTGTGTTGGGGACACCTCCTCATTGAAGTGGCAAACAGTGGGAGGCCTCCTTGTTGTCTCTTGTTGGAGCCCTCTTCACAAAGAACCTCCACAAGGACTCCAGCTACAACATCTATAGAAAAACAATAACGGTGAGGCAATGCAACAAACAAAAGCATCGGAACATGAAACACACTTTGATAGAGATACACATGAATCATAGGAAATACATAATCCATTGGTTGAACACACCTTTTGGTACCGTTACACCAGCTCTATCATGAACATGTTGCAAAAAATTTGCATCCTATGCTCATATACATAGAGGATGAACATGCAATGTGCCTCATGCAGTAAGCACGCCGCAGAGAAATGATTCTACCATACCAAGAGAAATGTACAATCAAGAGTTTTTATACAATGCACAAGGTGTGATAGGATCATTCCTATGCAATCAAGCATTCTTGCAATTTGTTTCCTCATATTTACATAACACATACTAGTTAGTGAGATAAATTTTTATTTATCAAGTTGCATGTAGAACTAATGTTGTTCTACAAAACACTAGGTAGATGCAGATCATCCCATCAACACTTGAAGTGCCATATTTTAGTCATTCGCCTAAGCAAACATTGTTCTACATTTCAACCAAACACAAGGCAAAAAGAATTACTGCATAGTAACATAGAATATTGGGGCCTCATAATAACCAAGGAGCATTGTTAGAGAGATGAACGAGCAAACCAAGGTATAAGCACAACATTTGTTTTTTGGACATGACACTAGGTTTCATCAGCATACCTTCAATACTAGTTTAATAGGAAGAAAATAAATAACAAAGATCACAATGAACCAAGTTTTCATAAGTTTAGCTCACAATGAATAAACACGACACACAATATTCACTGAGATAATTGAACACTTAGCAAATATCACACATAACCAATGTTATTGTACATAACACATGCTAAATACAGATTATCACATGGACATACCTAGTGCCAACTTTCTAATCTTTGATAAGTACATACACAATAACTGCAAAATTAATCTAAAGGTGTAAAGTAGGTAGACAAGAAATTTAATGTGAATGCAACCTTAATAAAATCGAACTACCATTAAGCAATGTCACAAATAAAAACAGAATCTCAATAGTACTAAGATTGAACCATAGCCCTAGCAAATTTGCAGTGCATGTCATCTACCAGCCATCTACGCACCATCTACCTTCAGTTCAGATCTACGGTAGCAATGTGCTTACCGGCATCGATAAGTGTCAGAAGGTTGAAGACGGCAGGACATGCGAAGTTCTTGCTCACGGACGAGCATGCACGGTTGACGAACCAGCGGAGATAGAGGAGAGAAGCGGAGATGGAAGGATCTATCCGCTCATGCCGACGAGATTGTGTAGAGAGTCAGACGAAGGAGTGGGCGCTGAGGGGGTTTTATGGCATGTGTTCTCAAAGTGATACGGTGTCTAGCTCACACTCCTTTCCCACGCGTGCGAGGGAAGGCTTCCTCTACCCTCCATGGAGCCTGACTGTGGGGAAACGGTCGATTCGTCCGTTCCCGCTAGATTGGGCATTGAACTGTTTTGACGCGCGCGGATAAAAATGCGAAGGAAGCCTAGGCATACAATCGGTTTTTTTTTGTCATGGGAGCTCGTTTTTTAAAAACATGCAGGCTACTAATGGGAGCTGGATGTTCTACCACACAGCAAGTGAAGCTCATAACTCCGGATTAAACTCGGAGGTGGGTACTTTGGTTATAGAACATCGATAGGTGAAGGAACAGAATGAACAACAGCGCGTACCCGATACTTGATTGCTGGTGGTATGTTGTGCTCTAGTGCATCCGCCGCTATAGCGTCACAACGCAATAACGCCGCTAAGAAAATCTATGAATACAGCGTCACCCCATAATCCCATTGAGCCCACGACTCCACCACGTCCAACACTCTACATCTAAATCTATGTCAACTCAACCCTATTCCCCAGTTCTCCCTCCCCACATGACGATGGCGGCAGCTGACAGACTGCAACGCCCGTCTCCTCTAGGTCCAGTCGGTCGGCCACCTCTCTGCTTGACACATCCACCAAACACACTAAAGCACCAGGAGGACGCGCATCTCAAGTTCTCGACTAGTGAACTGACCTAATGCAGGTCTTGTCCTCTAACTTGTCTTACACCGGATGTCAAGCAAACTTTATCATTTGGCCACTACTAGTTAATTGGTGTTGGAGATATGCCCAAGAGGCAATAATAAAGTAGATTATTATCATATCTTCATACTTATGATATTTACATACCATGCTATAATTATATTAACAGGAAATATTAATACTTGTGTGATTTGTAAACATAAAAGAGTCCCTAGTAATGCCTCTTGTCAAACTAGCTTGTTGGTTAATATATGATCATGGTTTCCTGATCATGAATATAGAGATGTTATTAACAACAGGGTCATATCATTAGGAGAATGATGTGATGGACATACTCCTATAGTTAAGCATATCATAAAGATCAAGTCATTTAAAATAGTTCATTTTCTATAAGCTTTCTGATACATAGTAACCTAATTCATTTGACCATGAGATCATGTTAATCACCATCACCGGAAGGATGCTTTGATTACATCAAACACCGCACCGTAACTGGGTGGCTATAAAGGTGCCATTGAGTGTTCAGGAAGTATGGGTTGAGGCACATGGATCAAGAGTGGGATTTGTCCATCCATATGACGGATAGATATACTCTGGGCCCTCTCGGTGGAATGTCATCCAATTAGCTTGCAAGCATGTGACTGGCTCACAAGGGATCACATATCACGGGAACGAGAAAAGAGTACTTATCGGTAACGAGGTTGAACAAGGTATGCAGAGATACCGACGATCAAAACCTCGGATAAGTAAACTATCGTGAGACAAAGGGAAATTGGTATCGTATGTAAGTGGTTCATTCGATCGCAAAGTAATGGTAGAAATATGTGGGAGCCATATGAATTTCCAGATTCCTCTATTGGTTATTGATCAAAGAAGTGTCTCGGTCATGTCCGCATAATTCACGAACCGTAGGGAGACACACTTAAGGATTCGATGTTGTTGAGTAGTTATGGAATGATGAGAAAGAGACCGAATGTTGTTAGGAGTCTCGGATGGGATCCGAGATATCACGAGGAGATCCGGAATGGTCCGGAGAATAAGATTCATATAAGGAAAGTCCTATTTCGGAGTTGGGGAATGATTCCGGTATTTTCACCGGGAATGTTCTAGAAGGGTCCGGAAGGTCCGGCACTCCGGAGGGGAAGGGTACATGAATGTGTCATAACAAGTTGGAATGGTTGCATCATGTACTAGGTGTCATCTCTGAGCAAAATAAAGGGATAAATCAAATCCTAGTTGGAAAAGTCAAACGCCAATTTGAAAAGTCAAACGACAAGTTTGCTTGGTGGAGGGAGAGTAGGAAACCTACTTGGGTAGGAAGTCCCACTCCCTCCACCCGCCGACCAAGGAGGAGGAGTTGGACGAGGACTCCCTCCTCCTAGCCGCCTCCCTCCCACCTATAAAAGAAGGGGCAGGGGTGCCCCCTCTTCCCTACACCTCTCTCCTCTAAACCCTAGCCCTACACCTCACTCCTCTAAACCCTAGCCCTAGCCGCCGGCCTCACCAAGTCACCGCCGCACCTAGGGTTTGCCTAGCCGCCGAGTTGGGGCCCTTGTTGGAGATATGCCCAAGAGGCAATAATAAAGTAGGTTATTATCATATCTTCATACTTATGATAAATGTTTACATACCATGCTATAATTGTATTAACAGGAAACATTAATACTTGTGTGATTTGTAAACATAAAAGAGTCCCTAGTAAAGCCTCTTGTTAAACTAGCTTGTTGGTTAATATATGATCATGGTTTCCTGATCATGAACATAGAGATGTTATTAACAACAGGGTCATATCATTAGGAGAATGATGTGATGGACATACTCCTATAGTTAAGCGTAGCATAAAGATGAAGTCATTTAATATAGTTCATTTGCTATAAGCTTTCTGATACATAGTAACCTAATTCCTTCGACCATGAGATCATGCATATCACCTTTACCGGATGAATGCTTTGATGACATCAAACACCACACCGTAACTGGGTGGCTATAAAGGTGGCATTGAGTGTTCGGAAAGTATTGGTTGAGACACATGGATCAAGAGTGGGATTTGTCCATCCATATGACGGATAGATATACTCTGGGCCCTCTCGGTGGAATGTCATCCAATTATCTTGCAAGCATGTGACTGGCTCACAAGGGATCACATACCACGGGAACAAGAAAAGAGTACTTATCGGTAACGAGGTTGAACTAGGTATGCAGAGATACCGACGATCATAACCTCGGATAAGTAAACTATCGTGAGACAAAGGGAAATTGGTATCGTATGTAAGTGGTTCATTCGATCGCAAAGTAATCATAGAAATATGTGGGAGCCATATGAATTTCCAGATTCCTCTATTGGTTATTGTTCGGAGAAGTGTCTCGATCATGTCCGCATAATTCACGAACCGTAGGGAGACACACTTAAGGATTCGACGTTGTGTGAGTAGTTATGGTAGACCGAATGTTGTTCGGAGTCTCAGATGGGATCCGGGATATCACGAGGTGATCCTGAATGGTCCGGAGAATAAGATTCATATAAGGAAAGTCCCGTTTCGGAGTTCGGGAATGATTCCGGTGTTTTCATCGGGAATGTTCTAGAAGGTTCCGGATTGTCCCAAGACTCGGGGGGAGGGTACATGAATGTGTCATTACATATTGAATGATTGCATCATGTACTAAGTGTTCTTGCTGTTCCAAAACTGAAAATTCAAACTGCCAGTTTGAAAGTCAAACGGCTAAAACAGGAAACTATGAAAAACAGGAAACTGTGGGAAACAGGAAACTATGGGAAACAAGCAAGACGTGGTTGGAACCGACTTGGGGGAGGAGTCCCTCCAAGCCGGCGCGCCAACCAAGGCCGACTTGGGGAGGGAATCCTCCCTGGCCGCCTCCCACCTATAAAAGGAGGCGGCCTCCTCCTCTAGACACAAGTTCCTATCCTCTAATCTCCGTTTAGAGCCGCTTTTGGTTTAGAGCTTCTAATTGCCCTAGCCTTGGTTTAGAGCCTTCTAATTGGTGTGTCTAAACCCTAGACCACTAATATCTCTCTCATACTCCACCATACTCGCTCCGGCTTAAGGCGAAGCCTCGGATCTCCTCTACTTCCTGCACGTCGTTGTCTGCCAGGAATCGCGAGGAGAGTGCTACAACCTCCCGCTCACTGGAACAAGGGAGAGGAAGGTCTTCGTCGAAAACCGAACGATGTGACCGATCATGGAAGCGCCGAACGCAAGACCCGGAAGGATCGTCTACGCGATCTTGAGATCGGAAGTGTACGACTACATCACCCACGAGAATCGCTTCGTTAACCGCTTTGGAATCTTCGAGGTAAGTTATTCCATCGACTCGTTGCTACAATCTAGTAGATAGATCTTGGCTTGTTTGTTTGTATGCGATAGAAAAATTTTGTTTTCCATGCTACGAACCCCTCTGAGGGTATCGAGCCGTGTCTATATGTAGATCTGTTGCACGAGTAGAACACAATGGTCATTATGGGCATTGATGTTTTTATTGTCGATTGCTTCTTGTGTACTTTGCATCTTGCGGTATGTTGGGATGAAGCGGCCCGGGCTAACCTTACATGACATCGTTCATGAGACTTGCTCCACGCTTGACATGCAACTTGTATTGCATAAGTGGCTTTGCGGGTGCCTGTTTATCCTAGCATAGTTAAGATCCAATTTACAACGGGTAATTGACAATACTAGTATCAATGTTGTGGTTCTTGTTCGTAAGTTAGAACGACACTTATTGAAAGCCCCAAACCACGTAAAGAAATTCTGATCGATTGGCATTTTTAGGGATGACGAGCTCACGACTCAGGACTCAACGAAATGGAAGAGTTTAAGAAGCAGTTACAAGAACTTCTGGGTGAATTCGACCGAGTTGATCTCCACGCCCGTATTGTTTGTGAAAAAGAAGGACAGGCGCCTTTGCATTTCAACTCGTAAGCTGTTCCAGGTAACCGTGAAGAATAGGTATCCACTTCCTCGTATTGATAATCTTTTTGATCGGTGAAAGGAGACTCCTTTATATATTTGCGGTCCAGTTCTCCCCGGAGCTCCAGGGAGCCTCTCCAATTCTGACAGGAGGTCACGAGTCTCACGTCTTACTTGACCGAAGACCTCAGAATTCTATCCGGTAATATCCGATGACAGGGAGGACATCTTCGCATGCAAGTCATGCATTGTAGTGCACTTGTTTTTATTTGTCCACGCCTGATTCACTAAACTATGGAAGTCATGCAAAGAAAATTAGAAGCGTCTAACTTTGTTTTGCAGGGGTGTGCTGTGATGTGATATGGCCATGATTGTGATTATATATGATGTATGCAATGTTCCTTATTGTAAGTAGGCAACCGGCAGGAGCCATATGGTTGTCTTTAATTTCTGTTATGACCCGCGTGTCTATTCAAAGTAGTTGTAATAGTTGAAGCCGGTGGACGACAACCATGGAGAAGCATCATTGACCTTGATGCAATGTCGGTGATGATGGAGATCATGTTCGTGCTAGAAGATGGAGATCGGAAGCACAAAGAAGAAAGGCCATATCATATCACATATTATGAATTGCATGTGATGTTAATCCTTTATGCATCTTGTATTGCTTAGTAGACGATGGTAGCATTATAAGATGATCCCTCATGCACATGAATTTCAATTCATAAAGTGTTCACCCTTAGTTAGCACCGTTGCTAAAGCTTGTTGTTTTGAAGCACCACGTGATGATTGGGTGTGTTAGATTCTACAAGTGTATACAACGTGAGCAAGCCAGATTTGCTCATGCGGAAACTAAGGTTTGATCTTGACGAGCCTAGCATGTACAGACATGGCCTCAGGAACACGGATTACCGAAAGGTAGAGCATGAGTCATATAGTAGATATGATGAACATGTTGATTGTTCGCCATTGAAGCTATATCAACTCTCGTGATGATCGGTTTTGATGTGGTGGATTTGGTTCGTGTGATCACTAAAACAATGTGAGGGATATTGTTTTGAGTGGGAGTTCACCTAGATTAATTTAATTATTAATTAGAAATCAATTTATCATAAACTAAATCAAAGTGAATTTGCATAGTTGTTGTAGTCATTGGCATCCGTTTACCACCTTGCGCTTAGTTATAATTGAGATGATAGAACTATAGAATTCTGGTTAGTTACTTTACGAACTGGTATCGTATTGTTTTGAAGTGTTAATCTAAAGTTTAAAAGTCCTATTGCAAACTTTCAAGTTAGTTACTCCATGAAGTTTAATAATTAGTATTAAATCAAGAGTAACAATTCCAAGTGTTAGTATATAAGTATCATGTTTGTCTCCATGATTCTTGATATTCAAAGGATTCTCTTAATATCAACGTTATCTAGGATCCGAAAGAGTTGTTTGAAACCATGATGTGTGGAAGATATTGTGATATCTGAAGCAGTTTTGGTTGCAACATGATAGAGTATAATATGGCAAAAGTCATGTTCTCATATTTGATGAGAATTTGTAAAAGGTTGGAGACACTAGTTGTCCTAATCCTCCAAAAGGTTTTGGAGAGCAACATTATACTTCACGATTCAAGCTAAAAGTAGCTTGATCATGGATAAATCCATGATGAGGGTGAATATTTGATGTAGGTAAAATGTTTACTACACCAAGAGATTACTAAATAAAGGAATTTGAAAGAACACCAAATATTTGATAATGGTGATCTACTTCAAAGTGCAAGTCCAAAGACATTGGTATTTAACTATACACGCTTTGGACTATGTGTCATGTGTATGACTCCACTATTGATGTTGATAGATTCTTTCAAACAGAAAAGGAAATACTGAAAGAGAATCTCATAAATATATGGCAGAAAATAAAAGACTAGAATTGTTCAGTTTAAGTATATAGATGATATACATGTTATGGCTATATTCTTTGCTTATTAAACACTGTGGTTCTTAAGTATTTGATACTGAATTTGTTGGTGTGAATCGTCATACGAAACAACACAATTCATGAACTACAATGGCCTAAGTAACTAGCAAAAGAATATGTGATGATGTTCATCGAGAACAAATAAAGGGTTATTGTGTTGCTCGTTAAAACATCAAAGCTTGCCTTCAAGATTTGTTTTATCAGGTATTATGAGAACAAAAGGGTTGTTCAAATAATTGCCGTAATCCATAAAAGATGGATGATTCACAAATCTCGTTGGAGAAATCACATCCATAAAACTAGTGCTAAAAATGTCGAAAGACAAATTGATTGAAAGATCACTTAGGAAGTGACATCGCAGTTTAAATTATATTGGAAAGAAAACATGAAGAAACTCCATATGGATGGAATTTTGGAGTCTATTTGATTTTGATCAAATGACGCTTGTGAAACTTTCCTAGAGATAATTAAAACTTCGTTCATAGGCAAAAAGGGAACGAATGACTAGCTTATTGGAACTTGTACATATTGTTGTACGAAATCCATTATGTGTAGTCAAGAGCGATGGATTTCAACTTCATATGCTTTCTCCAAAAATTTGAGTGAATATATGAATATTTACTTAATAAGGATGAAGTGTGAAATATTTGAAAAGTTCAAAGATTTTCAAGATGAAGTGCAAAATCATTGTAACAAGAATATAAATAGTTTATGATAAGATCATAAAGGAAGATATTTGAGTTACAAGTTTAGCATAATTCCTAAGATTTAAGGAATCGTTCCGTGGATTTGCATTTTCCCGAAACACCATAAGAGTATGGAGCGTTCGAGATATGTAATTAAACCTTGTTTGACATGGTAAGATCGAAGGTGTAATTCATAAAACTGCCATTATATTTTAAAGATTAAAAGCTTTAGAGATTACCGTTTTTCCACTGAAAAGAGCTTCATCATAATTCGTTGAATTGACACCATATAAAGTTATGGTTTGGGATAAAACCCAAGTTTTCCTTTCTTAAACATTGGTATGCTATGCATAAGAAAGATGTGTGCAACCAAAGTTGGATGAACCTGTCTTTGTATAAATTGTTAAGTATTCCTCCATAAACACCAGAGACAAAAGTGTTTGTTGCTTAGAACGTCAAGTTTCTTTGAGAAGGAATTTTTCGTGAAAAGTTAAGTGGGAGGACAATAGGACTTTGATAAGGTTAAAAGAACCTTAGCTATATGTGCAGAGTTGCGCAGCGCCGAAAAGTGTTCCGGAGGCAGCAACAAAGCTCATGGCTCACGAACCTCAAAGGTTGTGGTCACGGAGATCCAAGTTCCTATTGAAACAAGTAGGTCGGATGAACAATCAAATACCAAGATTTGAGGGTTGAATCATTATTTGAGAATAATGAACCGACTACATGCAAAGAAGTGATGATGGGCCCTGACTCCGTCAAATGGCTTGAAGCCATAAAATCCGTGATAGTTCCATACATGAGAAATCAAGTTTTGAACTTGAAGGACCCTCGAGAAAGGTGTAAGACCTTACAGTTGTGTTTGGATCTATAAAGAAATAGACATGGATGTTTCGCATCTATGAAATAGTCGACATGTTGGGAAAGAGTTCACAAAATGCTCAAAGGTTGACTATGACAAGATTTGATCTTTCATAGTGATATTTAGTCTAGACGGATTAATGTAGCAACCACTACATATAATTTGTTATATGGTAGTTGAATAAACAAAACAAGTTCTTCTAATAGAATCGTTACCTAGGACATGTGCATAACACGGTCCATAGGGTTTTGTTAATTCAAAGGATGCTAAAAGCATATGCAAACTTCAATGGTTAAAGTGAGCATCGCGGAGTTGGAATCTTCACTGTGATGAAACTGTTAAAGGAGTTTAAACGTTCATTAGAGACGATGAAGATGCTTGCATTTGCAAGAAATTAAGTGGGAGCGCTAAGACATGTTTCTAATACATTATGTGGAAGACATATTGTTGATTGGAAATAATGTATATTTTATTAACACATATTAAGAATTTCATCCCGATGAAAGACTTAGGCAAAACCCAAATATTTGGCATCAATAGACACTAATATGGTTGTGCCAGAAGTACATAGACAAGATATTGAATGAGTTCAATATAGAAACTACAAGAGAGGTTCTTGTCGCACAGAAAGGATTGAATGAGTTCAATGTTGATGATATATTCAAGTGTATTGACATTTGGTAAAGTGAAACAAATAATCAAGTGTAGATTGATACTTGATGTATGAAATCACAAAGAATATTTATATCAATCATACTATGATATGTACAAATCCAGATATGTCCTATGCTCTAAATGTTATAAGCATATACCAGAATAATTCATAAGATAATCATTGGACAATAGTAAGGATATTCTTATGATCTTTTGGAAGAAATAAGAGTATATTATTTGTAGAAGTGACAAATAGATGGTTAGTTCATTGTAAAAGTACTACATTGATACTAGTTTTGTCACAAAATACAAATTAAGTTTATCTCAATCTAAACTAAGGGTGGCACAATATAATGGAAAGTGAGTTCCATAATGGATTTGGATGAGTTCCAAAGTTAAGACATTGTGACAGATACTACAACAAAAGGCTAAATATATGACTGCTATTATAGCAGCAAAAGAGGGCATTTGTGTCAAGTAGTTTGTTATCAAACTAGGTGTATTTCACAGAGGGATAATACTATGAAGATATATTGTGCGACAATATTATCAACATGTTTTAACCCCAAAGAACTAAAGGTCACACCGAAAGACCAAATTTATACAAAGCCATCTCATTAGAGAATGAGTGATGCGTAGAGACGCAAAGACATGCAATTACACACGGACACGAAGTGTCGATCCGGAGATCGATTGACCACTAGCAATCGTGTACATACAACACCGTAAAGCCATAGGTGTTGAATACACAAAGGTTTGAAACTAGATTATTGACTCTAGTACAAGTGGGAGACTGTTGGAGATATGCCCAAGAGGCAATAATAAAGTAGGTTATTATCATATCTTCATACTTATGATAAATGTTTACATACCATGCTATAATTGTATTAACAGGAAACATTAATACTTGTGTGATTTGTAAACATAAAAGAGTCCCTAGTAAAGCCTCTTGTTAAACTAGCTTGTTGGTTAATATATGATCATGGTTTCCGATCATGAACATAGAGATGTTATTAACAAGGGTCATATCATTAGGAGAATGATGTGATGGACATACTCCTATAGTTAAGCGTAGCATAAAGATGAAGTCATTTAATATAGTTCATTTGCTATAAGCTTTCTGATACATAGTAACCTAATTCCTTCGACCATGAGATCATGCATATCACCTTTACCGGATGAATGCTTTGATGACATCAAACACCACACCGTAATGGCGGTGGCTATAAAGGTGGCATTGAGTGTTCGGAAAGTATTGGTTGAGACACATGGATCAAGAGTGGGATTTGTCCATCCATATGACGGATAGATATACTCTGGGCCCTCTCGGTGGAATGTCATCCAATTATCTTGCAAGCATGTGACTGGCTCACAAGTGATCACATACCAGAACAAGAAAAGAGTACTTATCGGTACGAGGTTGAACTAGGTATGCGAGATACCGCGATCATAACCTCGGATAAGTAAACTATCGTGAGACAAAGGGAAATTGGTATCGTATGTAAGTGGTTCATTCGATCGCAAAGTAATCGAGAAATATGTAGCCATATGAATTTCCATTCCTCTATTGGTTATTGTTGAGAAGTGTCTCGATCATGTCCGCATAATTCACGAACCGTAGGGAGACACACTTAAGGATTCGACGTTGTTTGAGTAGTTATGGTAGTATGAGAAAGAGATCGAATGTTGTTGAGTCTCGGATGGGATCCGGATATCACGAGGTGATCCGGAATGGTCCGGAGAATAAGATTCATATAAGGAAAGTCCGTTTGAGTCCGGGAATGATTCCGGTGTTTTCATAGGGAATGTTATAGAAGGTTCCGGATTTTCCGGCACTCCGGGGGGGAGGGTACATGAATGTGTCATTACATATTGAATGATTGCATCATGTACTAAGTGTTCTTGTTGTTCCAAAATCTGAAAAGTCAAACTGCCAGTTTGAAAGTCAAACGGCTAAAACAGGAAACTGTGGAAAACAGGAAACTGTGGGAAACAGGAAACTCTGGGAAACAAGCAAGAGGTGGTTGGAACCGACTTGGGGGAGGAGTCCCTCAAGCGGTAGCGCCAACCAAGGCCGACTTGGAGGGACTCCGTCCCCTTGGCCGCCCTCCCACCTATAAAAGGAGGCGGGCCTCCTCCTCTAGACACACAAGTTCCTATCCTCTAATCTTGGTTTAGAGCCGTTTTGGTTTAGAGCTTCTAATTGCCCTAGCCTTGGTTTAGAGCCTTCTAATTGGTGTGTCTAAACCCTAGACCACTAATATCTCTCTCATACTCCACCATACTCGCTCGGCTTAAGGCGAAGCCCTGGGATCTCCCTCTACTTAGGTACCACGTCGTTGTCTTCGGAATCGCGAGGAGAGTGCTACAACCTCCATTTTCTTTGGAACAAGGAGAGGAAGGTCTTCGTCGATGCGAATGTGTGACCGATCATGGAAGCGCTACGGAACACTGTCACGGAAGGATCGTCTACGCGATCTTGAGATCGGAAGTGTACGACTACATCACCCACGAGAATCTGCTCTCGTTAACCGCTTTGGAATCTTCGAGGGTAAGTTATTCCATCGACTCGTTGCTACAATCTAGTAGATAGATCTTGGCTTGTTTGTTTGTATACGATAGAAAAATTTTGTTTTCCATGCTACGAACCCCTACAGCCCTCCCCTTGCCCTAGCCGCCGGCCTAGCCCTCTCTCCTTGGTGCCTCTAAACACTAGATCGCCAAGGCCTCTCTCATAGTCCACCATACTCGCTCTGGCTTAAGGCGAAGCCCTGCGAGATCTCCCCTCTACTTCCGGTACCACGTCGTCGTGCTGCCGGAATCACGAGGAGAGTGCTACAACCTCCACCTTTCGGAACAAGGAGAGGAAGGTCTTCATCAATACCGAACGTGTGACCGATTGCGGAAGCTGCGCCAAACGCCTTCACGGAGGATCGTCTACGCGATCTTGAGATCGGCAAGAGAACGACTACATCACCCACGAGAATCTGCTCTCGTTAACCGCTTTGGAATCTTCGAGGGTGAGTTCCTCTATCGACTCGTTGCTACAATCTAGTAGATAGTGTTGGAGATATGCCCAAGGGGCAATAATAAAGTGGTTATTATCATATCTTCATACTTATGATAAATGTTTACATACCATGCTATAATTGTATTAACCGGAAACATTAATACTTGTGTGATTTGTAAACATAAGAGTCCCTAGTAAAGCCTCTTGTTAAACTAGCTTGTTGGTTAATATATGATCATGGTTTCCTAATCATGAACATAGAGATGTTATTAACAACAGGGTCATATCATTAGGAGAATGATGTGATGGACATACTCCTATAGTTAAGCGTAGCATAAAGATCAAGTCATTTAATATAGTTCATTTGCTATAAGCTTTCTGATACATAGTAACCTAATTCCTTCGACCATGAGATCATGTTAATCACCATCACCGGAAGGATGCTTTGATGACATCAAACGCCACACCGTAACTGGGTGGCTATAAAGGTGGCATTGAGTGTTCGGAAAGTATGGGTTGAAACACATGGATCAAGAGTGGGATTTCTCCATCCATATGACGGATAGATATACTCTAGGCCCTCTCGGTGGAATGTCATCCAATTAGCTTGCAAGCATGTGACTGGCTCACAAGGGATCACATATCACGGGAACGAGAAAAGAGTACTTATCGGTAACGAGGTTGAACTAGGTATGCAGAGATACCGAAGATCAAAAAATCCGTGATAGTTTCATACACGAGAAATCAAGTTTTGAACTTGAAGGACCCTCGAGAAAGGTGTAAGACCTTACAGTTGTATTTGGATCTATAAAGAAATAGACATAGATGTTTCACATCTATGAAATAGTCGACATGTTGGAAAAGAGTTCACAACAATGTTCAAAGGTTGACTATGACAAGATTTGATCTTTCATAGCGATATTTAGTCTAGACGGATTAATGTAGAAACCACTACATATAATTTTGTTATGTGGTAGTTGAATAAACAAAACAAGTTCTTCTAATAGAATTGTTACCTAGGACATGTGCATAACACGGTCCATAGGGTTTTGTTAATTAAAAGGATGCTAAAAGCATATGCAAACTTCAATGGTTGAAATAAGCATCGCGGAGTTGGAATCTTCACCATGATGAAACTGTTAAAGGAGTTTAAATTCGTTGGAGACTATGAAGATGCTTGCATTTGCAAGAAATTAAGTGGGAGCGCTAAGACATGTTTCTAATACATTATGTGGAAGACATATTGTTGATTGGAAATGATGTATCTTTTATTAACACATATTAAGAATTTCATCCCGATGAAAGACTTAGGCAAAACCCAAATATTTGGCATCAATAGACGCTAATATGGTTGTGCCGAAAGTACATAGATGATGTATTGAATGAGTTCAATATAGAAACTACAAGAAATGTTCTTGTCACACAGAAAGGATTGAATGAGTTCAATATTGATGTTATATTCAAGTGTATTGACACTTGGTAAGTGAATCCAAGTTTCAAGTATAGATTGATACTTGATGTATGAAATCACAAAGAGTATTTATATCAATCATACTGTGATATGTACAAATCCAGATATGTCCTATGCTCTAAATGTTATGAGCATATACCAGAATGATTTATAAGATGATCATTGGACGATAGTAAGGATATTCTTATGATCTTTTGGAAGAACTAAGAGTATATTATTTTGTAGAAGTGGCAAATAGATGGTTAGTTCATTGTAAATGTACTACATTGATACTAGTTTTGTCACAAAATACAAATTAAGTTTATCTCAATCTGAACTAAGGGTGGCACAATGTGATAGAAAGTAGGTTCCATAATGGATTTGGATGAGTTCCAAAGTTAAGACATTGTGACAGATACTACAACAAAAGGCTGAGTATATGACTGCTATTATAGCAGCTAAAGAGGGCATTTGTGTCAAGTAGTTTGTTATTAAACTAGGTGTAGTTCACAGCGGGATAATACTATAAAGATATATTGTACGACAATATTATCAACATGTTTTAACCCCAAAGAACTAAAGGTCTCACCAAAGGACCAAATTTATACAAAGCCATCTCATTAGAGAATGAGTGATGCGTAGAGACGCAAAGACATGCAATTACACACGGACCTGGAAGTGTCAGATCCGGAGATCAGTTGACCACTAGCAAACGTGTACTTACAAAACCGGAAAGCCATAGGTGTTGAATACACAAAGGTTTGAAACTAAATTATTGACTCTAGTGCAAGTGGGAGACTGTTGGAGATATGCCCAAGAGGCAATAATAAAGTAGGTTATTATCATATCTTCATACTTATGATAAATGTTTACATACCATGCTATAATTATATTAACAGGAAACATTAATACTTGTGTGATTTGTAAACATAAAAGAGTACCTAGTAAAGCCTCTTGTTAAACTAGCTTGTAATGGTTTCTTGATCATGAACATAGACATGTTATTAACAACAAGGTCATATCATTAGGAGAATGATGTGATGGACATACTCCTATAGTTAAGCGTAGCATAAAGATCAAGTCATTTAATATAGTTCATTTGCTATAAGCTTTCTGATACATAGTAACCTAATTCCTTCGACCATGAGATCATGTTAATCACCATCACCGGAAGGATGCTTTGATGACATCAAACACCGCACCGTAACTGGGTGGCTATAAAGGTGGCATTGAGTATTCAGAAAGTATGGGTTGAGGCTCATGGATCAAGAGTGGGATTTGTCCATCCATATGACGGATAGATATACCCTAGGCCCTCTCAGTGGAATGTCATCCAATTAGCTTGCAAGCATGTGACTGGCTCACAAGGGATCACATATCACGGGAAAGAGAAAAGAGTACTTATCGGTAACGAGGTTGAACTAGGTATGCAGAGGTACCGACGATCAAAACCTCGGATAAGTAAACTATCGTGAGACAAAGGGAAATTGGTATCGTATGTAAGTGGTTCATTCGATCGCAAAGTAATGGTAGAAATATGTGGGTGCCATATGAATTTCCACATTCCTCTATTGGTTATTGATCTAAGAAGTGTCTCGGTCATGTCCGCATAATTCACGAACCGTAGGGAGACACACTTAAGGATTCAATGTTGTTGAGTAGTTATGGAATGATGAGAAAGAGACCGAATGTTGTTCGGAGTCTCGGATGGGATCCTGGATATCACGAGGAGATCCGGAATGGTCCGGAGAATAAGATTCATATAAGGAAAGTCCTATTTCGGAGTTGGGGAATGATTCGGGTGTTTTCACCGGGAATGTTCTAGAAGGGTCCGGAAGGTCCAACACTCCGGAGGGGAAGGGTACATAAAGGTGTCATAATAAGTTAGAATGGTTGCATCATGTACTAGGTGTCATCGCTGAGCAAAATAAAGGGATAAATCAAATCCTAGTTTGAAAAGTCAAATGCCAATTTGAAAAGTCAAACGGCAAGTTTGTTTGGTGGAGGGAGAGTAGGAAACCTACTTGGGGAGGAAGTCCCACTCCCTCCACCCGCCGGCCAAGGAGGAGGAGTTGGAGGAGGACTCCATCCTCCTAGCCGCCTCCCTCCCACCTATAAAAGAAGGGGCAGGGGTGCCCCCTCTTCCCTACACCTCTCTCCTCTAAACCCTAGCCCTACACCTCTCTCCTCTAAACCCTAGCCCTAGCCGCCGGCCTCACCAAGTCGCCGCCGCCCCTAGGGTTTGCCTAGCCACCGAGTTGGGGCCCTCCCCTTGCCCTAGCCGCCGGTCTAGCCCTCTCTCCTTGGTGCCTCTAAACCCTAGATCTCCAAGGCCTCTCTCATAGTCCACCATACTCGCTCCGGCTTAAGGCGAAGCCCTGCGAGATCTCCTCTACTTAGGTACCGCCAGGTCGTCTTAGGAATCACGAGAGTGCTACAACCTCCATTGCCTTTGTAACAAGGGAGAGGAAGGTCTTCATCGAATCTAGAACGTGACCGATTGTGGAAGCGCTAGGAACGCAATGGAAGGATCGTCTACGTGATCTTGAGATCGGCAAGAGTACGACTACATTACCCACGAGAATCTGTTCTCGTTAACCGCTTTGGAATCTTCGAGGATGAGTTCCTCTATCGACTCGTTGCTACAATCTAGTAGATAGATCTTGGCTTGTTTATTTGAATGCGGTAGAAAATGTTTGTTTTCCATGCTACGAACCCCTACAATTGGTTATGCATGTATTACTAAAAAAATAGCTGCTGAAATCCCTAGTAATACAGGCTAGACCTTATATTCTTTATTTTTTTATCCATGCTATTTTGAAAAATAGCGCGCTATTAGCACGCTATAACTTGTATACTCCATCCGTCACGGTTTGAAAGGCGTTTTAGAGATTGTTTGAACCTAGGTGGGCGTTAATTGGACCATATTTGTGCCAAAAACATGCGTCCATTAATTATTCGTCGCCCTATTAAACGTAATTATTCAATGGAAACGAGGAGTTTAGGCGCATGCATTGGTGAAGTTGCATGCAAGAATTAATTTCTTGACTGCATGGAGTAGAAAGTGGGGAAAAAAGGGAGGCATTAATTTTGTAATTCAGTCTAACGCGTCTAGAGAGAGAGGAGTTTTAGAAACGCATGACTTTTGTAAGACGCGCTCTAAACCGTGACGGACGGGGTAGCGTTTGGAGAAGGGTCACGCTTACTGGTAAATTTTGGTACTCCCTCCGACTCATATTAATTGATTTCGATTTGTCAAAATTTGGTTGAATCTAGACACTATTTATATATAGGTTCATCCAAAATTTGCAAATCAAAGTCAATTCACATGGGCCGGAGGGAGTATCTAAAAGGAAAAGTGGTACTAAAACATGAATTTTGCTGGAAATGTGGTGGCTTTATGTTTATTAACTCCGTGCTTGATGATCAACTGATCTCTGCCAAATCTAGTCCGACGAAAATAGGCTCCCAAAGCTTCACTTTGGCTGTGGAAGGCGATCAACATATGAAACCTCAGGACGGAAGATACATGCAAAAACCGCCCATGCCGTCCACGTACTATCATAATCCAAACCACCTCGCCACGGGTGAGTCGAAGTCTCGAAGATGCCAGGCTACCAGCCTACCAGGTGCCAAGAGTAGAATAATCACCGGGCCAGCTCGAGCTCCGCAAGCGCCACCGATCGATGATTAGCCGCGTACGTCCGGGAGCAGTCAGCACGTTCTGGCTTTCTGAAATCCAGGAAACCGAACAGGATCACGGCGTGTCGGTGCCATCCCGATCCAGCACACGGCAACGAGAGCGCCGTGATCGGTGCCATCCCGATCCAGCACACGGCAACGAGAGATCCGCGTGCCCACCACGGCATCGGCAGGCAGCGCTGTGCCGCACCTGCAATCCACCTTCATTCCAGAAATCAGGACGCAAATATTTTCTCTCCGGAAAAGGCTCACGTACGTCGCCGTTGCCAACTTGCAGTTCCTGCCACGGGCAACCGGCTCCCAACTTGCTGCCACTGCCGGCATGTACAATGCCACCGCACCGCCGGTGCGGCGGCCGGTGAACTGAACGGGTCAGCTGAGCTATTCTGTTTTTTATTAAGAGGAGGGAGTAGCAAGCGGTAATCAGGACGTCAGGTAGAAGACGCAGAAGCGGCCGGCAAAGAGCATTTGGGTTTGGCCTGTGTTGCCCGGTCAAATTTGGATGCGCTCGTGTGGTTTTTCTTTTGCGGGGTGAAACAGTCGTGGATTATCATTAGCAAGCTAGGTATTATATTGATGATTAGGTGGTGCGCATGGCTTGTACACTTGGAATCGAGGTGGACGTGGTCACCAGTTTGGGGTTCGATCGATACTGGGTGCGCCACCCGACCAGAGGGCAGGTAGCGCCGGTACCTGCATCTCTTGATCTGGAAATGATGACGAGGCGCCATTTCTTTAGTGCGACAGGGCTAAAATATTTGCGTTGGATTCAGGCTTCATGCCACGGATCCCTCGTGGACTTGCTATTAATGGAGTTCTGTAAGTATGCACCAAGTTGGCATGGGAGCCGTTTTTCCCACTTTCTTCTTAAGGTGCGTTATTGACGTAGTCTCGATTTATTTCTCACTTTCTTGTGTGTGGTACTTGATCGAGACCGCAGTTGGTCTAGGGAGTGTATAAGGGATATATAGTTTAGTTGTCAGCATCAAGTGCTCAATCAACCATCATAAAAGTCTCCAGCCATACATGCTCAGCTTACCATGCTAGATTATGCTCGTTAGAGAATTCCCATATATTCGTTGCTTTTCTTGCATGTTTTACAGCATATTTGGCTGCAGTTTCTCTAGGGCAGGCCCAACAAAAATGTCCATAGCTAGTCTCTCCAGCGAAAAAATGATGCAAAAAACAGTGTTGTCAAGTTGTTTGCTAGCCTACATGGTGATAGCTAGGGGTTGGTGGCATCCACAGGAAGTTGTGCGGTTGTTGCAGCTTTCTGCATAAGCCGTGAGAGAAGCATGCAACCTGACACCAAAAGTAAGGGAAATCTTTCCCTCTTCATAGCTCGCGCTGGCCTATCCTAGAGAAACGATTTGGACGTTGTACTCCAGCCTGTCCTGAGGGTGCTTTGAGAATCGTGCCAACTGTTTTCCTCCACCCGCTTGTGTTTGGTTGCCCATGAAAGAGAGCATCTTCCTCTCCTCATGCGAGCTACCTACCACCCCGCAACCTACCAAACGCCCCTTAGCCTCCTCGTTTGCAACACTAACTTGTTTAGTTACCTACATCAAGATGGTTATCGTCATGTTTTCATAGCATTGTGAATTTACCTCATATTATCTATATACCATAAGACTTGTAAATAACTCATGTCCACTCATTTAAAAAACTTTCATCATGAAAGTTGTGTGGAATATCTGAGACAAAGAGACCACAGAGATGAATTTTGTTGAGTAGAGAACATTGTGAATCCAAGTGTTGATGCTAAGAGAAAATAATCAAGAGAGGGAGGTAAGAGAGATACAACAAGGTGAACCATGAGAAGGTGCGTGCTGCCATGTGCATGGTAGCTCGGATGCTTGATACAGAAAAAAAAAGTACGACATGTAGGTTGTCGGATCAGCGGGATGAACCTACTAATCGAAGGAATTTGGAGAGATCAACTTCGAGTAACAGGTTTATGTATTTGAATTGACTAATTCAGAGCATAATCATGGAAATGGAGAGATGGTATTGACAGGCCTTCCAAATCAATAAAAGAATGACATTGTTGATGTTTACATTTTTCATGTAGCTACAATCATGAACCGAGGGTATGCAAAGCTAAGAGGATCAATCGAGTGGAAGGTGAGAGAGAGGGAGAGGCAATCCATGGCATGTCGTTCTTGTGGCTCTATTTTCTTGTGGGAGGGCACATACCTTCTAAATATTCCAAAATAGAAAAGATTCTTAATGAAATGGAAGTACCTAAACAACTAAACACGTATAGTCACGTGCATTTCTAATGTTATAATGTCTTACTACATTAGTGAACGAAGAGAGTAACACTTTTTAGAGGTGTGCGATTGTCTAGTACGAGATCGAGTGTGTGCTAGGAGAGGCGACGAGCCAAAAGACAGTGCTAAGCTGTCAGAGAAATGGAAAATGAAGGTTGGAGCGAGGATGATGAGAGACGACGACACCGTGAGGGACAACTAGGAGGTTATGATGGCTAGGCAAACATATTTGGATGTACTGCTGGTGTTGGAGCCATATTTTCTAAGGAAAATCTCTATTTTTCATTTTTCGGTTATTGATTGAAAATTTTGGGATTTGCTCTCAGAGATGCTCTACTAGAAGGGCCACGGTAGAGCATTCTGGCCGCCCCTTTTACCGCAAAGAAATGCTCCTTTTTAGGATTTCAAAGGATCAAAGGGCCTTAATGGCGACGCTACCTAGTAGAGCACTGTCCCACCATTCTACATGGAACGGTCGAACGGTCCAAATTAAACGTTGCCAGTATGTCACGATCGCCCCTCGCATTATTCCCAATCTCCGAATAATCACGGCGCGGCGCTGTCATTAGCAGCTAGCGCGTGGGCCCTCACACACACATACCCCATTCCTCCCTGCCTAGTTCCACCACGCGCGGGCCACGGCCACCATGATGCAAGTACGCCGTCCCGGCCGTCGCAGTCGCCACGCGGCGACCGTACTCACGGTCGACATACGACTCGTCAATCGTCACATACGTAGTAAAACAAGGGGCGCCGCCTTCCCGTAGAAGAAAAGAAGCCGCGGCCGTGCCGTGACGCTGCCTCCCCCGTTCTACTATTTCTTTCTTCCGCTGTCGGCCGACGATTACTTTACCGCGCCGCCGCGGCAACGTTCGGCGCCTCCCGGCGTCGCGTCGTTGTCTCCACGACCACGACGTGCCGAAGTGACGCGCACGCGCAGGCGCCTAGCTCAGCGACCCGCCTTTCGCCGGCCGGCGCCGCCCACGCGAACTGAACGGAGGCATCTCGCTGGATCGCTTCCGGGATTAGCTGGAGCTTTACCACTCGCGTGCCGGCCATCAGTAGTAAACGTGGTCAAAAGACGCTGCTGCTGCCACGCGGCCTGCTCTCACGAAGCCGATCGGATCGGATCAGGTCAAAAGGCTATCTAATTAAGCGCGATTTTTTACTGCGCTCTGGGACGGTGTCGCGGATTATTATAACTAGTAACGTTTATCGCGTGTTAGTTTGCACGACCGGCCAGCCAGCCGGTGACTTGTCGAAACTCAGCCCGTACGTAATAATACGCACGTACGCCTGCGCCGGCGGCAGGCAGGTCGTTTGTTTCCGCCGGAGAACTTGCGCCGTCTGCCCTGCCGCACGCGGGCGGGGCTGTCGTCGTGGCTAGCTGCCGCCGTACCGTGCGGAATTCCGGCAGCCCAGCCCGCCCGCCAGCTATTTTCCGACGTCGATGTGCCCGTACGTGCGTACGTTGGCCGTTGCGTTATTCTGCAGCCCTCGGCTCGCCACTTTTCGACGGGACGATGGCTAGCTGCACATTTCCGATTTGGTGTATGGTTTCCGCGCTCACGCCGTTTTCGTTGGTCATCCAATTACACCCGCCGATCCACATTTAGAAGATTCCATCCAGACACTTCTCTATTTTCGGTCGAACGTGAACTTCGTGAGAGATCTGACTAGCTCGTGGACGATTCCGAAATGTGATACTCCCTCCGTCCCAAAATAAATGTCTCAAATTTGTCAAAGTTTGAATGAATCTAGACACTATTTAGTATATAGATTCATCTAAAATTTGAAAAATCCAAGACATCTATTTTTGAACGGAGGAAGTACGTATCACTATCGGTCGACCCAGCTGGCAGAAAAAGAGATGCTAATTAATCTGTGTGTTGCCCTGTAGAGAAGTTTGCCATGTGCATGCAACGGGAGATGGAGCTGCATTGTACTGTATAACGGAGAAAAAATGCACCCATGTCAATGCCCCGCAAATGGAATTAACACATGCCTGGCTAGTGGAGATATAGTTTGCGCTTGGTGTCATTATCATGTAGCCTCGCCAATGTAGCCTTAATTGCACATGAACCTTCCGCAAAATCATATTAACATATTATGGAGTATTAATGGGTTTTTTAGTGGCAACTAGTAGTAGAGATTTCCGCAACTAGGAGTACTAGTACATGATGATCTCCTGTAGTAATAACATGTTTATCTCTGCTTCAAGAAAGAAAGTCCAAAACACGAAAGTAACCAATGAGGAAAGCAATTCAATATGCATTCACCGAGTCCTCTAACATAGCCTTCAGCTCCAACCGTCCTGTTTTAAATTCACATGGATTGCCCAATTGACCTTCAAAATTACGATGGAAATAGTCGTGACACAGATGCAATGAAAGGGATGAGGCTCGGACCGTCTCACACTGTGCAACACGCACAGCTGCATCACCCGCTTGGGCAATTTCTAACCCATAATAACCCGGCCTGCAGATGCAAAGATCATGGAAAACGATCGGATCAAACCAACCAGCCGTTTCAACTCAACCACCAGAACCCAGTCGAGTCATCAATTCAAGCCCACCCTCCCAAGGGATCCATCCCACAAGAGAGTGGAGTAGTATCTTTTGACGTATTATTGTTGTGCGTTATTGACATACTCACATACTCTCAATTTTTCTTTTGCTTTCTTGTGTGGAACTTTTTGTACTGTAACTACGGTGGACGAAAGCCAACCTAAACTTTATATTAGCAACCAGTTGGGTAACAAGTTACACAAGAGACAAGAGAGTAAAGTAACGAAGGGACTTTCTTGTGTGGAACTTGATCGAGATGGAACTGAGTCCAGGGAGTGTAAGGGATAGTTTAGTTGTCAGCATCAAGTGCTCAATCAGCCATCATAAAAGTCGTCAGCCATGCCTGCTCAACTTACCTTGCTAGATTATATATGCTCGTTAGAAATTTCCCATGCATCGGTTGTTTTCTTGCGTGCATTAGCTAGGCTCCTCTGTTGCAACACTCACTTGTTTAGTTACCTGCATCAAGATGGTTGTCGTCTTGTTTTCGTAGCATTGTGAATTTATCTCCTATTTTCTATATACCATAGGACTTGTAAATAATTCTTATTGACTCGCTTAAAAAACTTGCAACATTGAAGATGTGTAGAACATCGAGACAAAGAGACGGATGAGATGAATTTTGTTGAGTAGAGAAAATGTGAACCAAATTATTGGTGCTAAGAGACAGTAACAATGAGATGAAGGTGAGAGAGAGATACAAGAAGGTGAACCATCAACAGTTGTGAGATTTTATGGGCATGGTATCTCTGAAATGCTCGATAAAGAAAAATTACAACATGTAGGTTGCGCGGACCGGAGGGATGGACCTACCAATCAAAGCAATTTGGAGAAGATCAACCATGGGTGACGAGTTTACGAATTTGAATGATGAATTCAGAGCATAAACATGGAAATAGAGAGATGGTACTGACAAGACTTCAAATCGAATCAGAAAATGATAATGAACTTGTTTCGTGTCGCTACAATCATGAACCAAAATGACGCATAGCAAAGAGGATTAATCGAGAGTATGACTGGGCGTTTCTCGGGCCGGGCCATGCCAGGCAGGAAGAAGCCCGCCCGCGCATTTCCTAGGCCCACTGTTGGGCCTAAAATTTTGGCCTAGGCCCAACCTAAACTGCGCAAAAACCATCGGGACATCAGGCCGCCAACAAGCTTTTCCCTATTTTCCCATGCCTGGCCCATAGGCTAGAAAACCTTGGCCCATCGGGCTTTTTTGGGTCCAGATCAGGGCAGGCTACCCATGCCCAACTATAATCAAGAGAAAGGTGCGTGTGTGCGTGTGTGTGGGCATGTGTGTGTGTCTATTTTCAGATGTAGCCCGTAAGACTGGTCCTAGTGCTAGTATCATAAGGTGTATCATGCATGCCAACTTGGCAAAAATCTGATGTGGCGCCATAATTAATGAAGAGAGAGATGGTTAGTGTATCATAGGTAGATACCGTATCATAGCACGTAAAGCTAGAAATCATAATGGCAAGTAAATCTTGTACACACATTTTACATAGAGATTCTACAAATCAATAAATATACCACTACTATGATACTACTATATGATACAATGCACTAGAGACATAGTATCATGCATTAGTATCATATGCATGATACTAGTAGTATAATATGTAACTACCTCGGTGAACTACGCTCCTAGATACAAGCCTGGATGAGTGATAGTGGTTGAAATAGTACGGTGGGGCCCCAAAAGCCACTCACTGGTAGTCCTTTCAGACGTCCCAACCACTACCCTCTCAACGGGACCTGTCTGCAGGCGTGGTCGGCGGCGAAGGATCAACTACGTTACAAATGGGTATGTCATAAGCCACCATACAAGAGTACATCGAGCCACACCATCTAGAAAGAAAGGAAATATACCAACGCCATACGGCAAGATTCAAATGACCTAGATACATCTATAATTTAGGATAACTCCTCATACAACACACA
The DNA here is from genome assembly GCA_030063025.1 of Avena longiglumis. Lineage (NCBI taxonomy): Eukaryota > Viridiplantae > Streptophyta > Magnoliopsida > Poales > Poaceae > Avena > Avena longiglumis. The sequence continues at coordinate 516,357,705 of CP125974.1, read as the reverse complement.
TCAGAGTATCATGCGGAAGCGGCAAACAAGATCCGAGTACGGATAAGAAGCAAATAGGCATAAGATGCCAGAGAAATAAGCACATCCCAACTACAGGTCTCATGGATCCCCGTTCCCGGAATCTCTACACCGAACGATCGTTGCCCACATCATCGGCTTCTTCCACCCAAGATCCGGCCACGAGAAGGTACCTGTTCATCTGAATCAAGAATTTATCGTGTGAGACCCTAAGGGTACTCAGCAAGTCTTAATGCCTCTAAAGGGGACACAACCTGGGGTGACGCAATTGCAGCGAAAGATAAACCCTAGCAATTCTACAGATAAGCGCTAACCATCCGCCTAACCAATGATAGACGGATGTCCGTGAATTTAAGTACAACAGTTATAATGGTAATCTCATCCGATCCATCCTCCTCCCTGCTTACCAACAAGGAAGCGGACGAACAACCCCCCATCCGTTGGCAATTTTATTAACCATTCCATGAGCATTGCACTATTTACTAGTCAAGTTACTTTAGTCAGATTAAAAGCGGTACTTTAGTTATGCTTGTCTATGATCAAGAAACTGTGCTCCAAGTCGTCCATATCCGCGGACACGGCTTTCAGAAAGTTTTACGGCGGGTGCACCAATAACAACGCTCGATCGGCCTCGGAAAAACCAAATCAAAACCCGAGGCTTTCACGTGAACAATCACAGATTCGAAATATTTGGGGGACCCCATTAAGCTACCCAAGTAAGCAAGCTCGAGACGGACTCAAGGTCTGCGTCGATGGTCAGAACGACAGCAGTCCCCAATCGGGGAATTTCGATCACGAAACATCCCGCTTACCTAAACAGTACAGCGTGCACCTCGCACAATTGTAAATAAAGCGGTAAACATGGCATAAGTACAGGATAGTAAAAACACCTCAAACTAGTTTGTGGCCCCAAGAAATAAGACGGAATGAAGCTCTGGCCCAGGGGGGTCCCATATACCTCCCGGATGTGGATAGCGCGATAAAACAAGGAACAGGAATCAAGTACTCGGGGTCTTACGGGACACAAGTGAGCAGGAAAAACCAAATAGCAGATATTGCTCACCGGTGCCACTTTCTTTAGTTATCCCAGAACTACTCAGGTTAAGTTGTTTAGGTACCTCATTGTTCATCAGACTCTCACAAACCCTACATCTTGTTCTACGACTCGCATGGCTCAAACAACTCCTATAGTAGTGGCTCATGGGATGGGGAAACAAGCTTGGTGGGGTTTAAAAGTAAAGGCTATGCATACTTGGGATTCAATTTAATGCAATCGCGACTCAATGATGCAAGAATAAGATGGAGGCAATAGGTCTGTATGTATGCAAGCATGTGGAAGTGCTTGCTGTATCTCTGTTGAAGCAAAGGGCGGTTCAGGTGGTTCTCTGGTTCTCTTGATCTGACCAATTTCGGTGTCTATCCGAGAAAAACCAAACAAACAAGGCCAACATGAATATAGAGCACAAGCATTGGAATTAAATGCGTCAAGCAAACAATCATGCCATGATGAATGATGCACAAGTTGCATGGCAATAAGTAGCATGGCATGGGTGAGGTGTGTAGGACAAGAAAATAACATTTGAATTGGGTTTTAGTCATATTTTGTTGCCAGTTGTTCAACATATATTTATATGATGCATGCTGCAATTAAAGTCATGGATAGCACAAACAGAAAGGTCTCGTCGAGCTGATCAATTTAGACTACTTATTTGCTTAATTTGGAATTATAAAACCAAAGTTATGAATTAATGAAAAACCAGTGGCATTTGATGTAATTAACATAAGCTTGGAATTTTACTTGTGCAAAAGTCAAAATAGATGGCATATTTGAATTCCTGGCATCTTGCTGATATTCATACATATATTATTTGTCAAATTTGGAGTTAGTATGTAGAAGTTATTAAAAACTGAATTTGAATTTTGAATTTACAAAATATTTGACAGGATTTGAATTTAAACCAACCTCTGAAACGTTTTCTACCAAACCGCTTACCCCTGAGTCGCTGACAGGTGGGGCTAGAGGTGGCTCATGCCCACGGCCGATCGAGAAGCGAGGGACCGGGTTTATTAAAACAAACAACAGAGCCTAAATGCAAAAAAGTATCTGAGACAACGACAAGTGGGCTTCGAGGACCATGGTTGACGCAAACAAAGGGCGGGGTCATCACCAAAACGAACACGGGCCGAGGGGAGGCTGCGGTTTAGTCTCGGTTCTTGCGAGCCTTTTTAGAAAAAGGTCACCGCCACGACAGTGGGGCCTCGAGGACTGCGGGTTGGAGCAAGCGGCGGGGTTTTGAGCAAAACAGTCCGTGTCTTGTGGATCTTCTCCCTCGCGTCGTCCCAGCCTTGTGGCGCCGCATGGCGCAGTGGGGCTCGAACCCGCTCTGGCGCTAAGCGGTCCGTTGCCATGGGGTGGGCTAGGCTAGGTGTGAGGAGGCGCGTGCGCTAGATGAGGCGGCGCGCCAGAACGCAGCAAGACGCGCCAGCATGAGCGCTTACGCTGGGACCGCGTGAACCAGAAGCGAAAGGGAAGATGTCAGGAGACTCGTGTGCTTCTGCAGCGTCGGTGTGGTCGGATCGGCGAGTGCGCGTAAGCGTCGGCGAAGCGGCTCGACGACCTAGGGTTTCCGGGCGACGAGTTCTGGCGGTCAGGGCTCCTCCTTCGCGTCGCTCCGGATCGTCAGCGAGCTCAGGACCTCTCGACAACGCACAGCACACGCCTCCGGTTAGATCGTCTGGGCGGTGGTAGTGGCGATGTGGCGAGGAAAGCTTGGGATGGAAAGGGAAGAGGGGGTGCTTGGGGGGTAGATCTGGGAGGCTCGAGAGGAAGGGATAAGAACGCCAGGGGAGGAGGCTAGCGTGGGAGGGTTAGCTGGCGGCGCGTCGGCCACCTTTTTGGCTCACGTGCTCGACATGGGGGTCCAGGATGGCGTGGTAGAGCTGGGAAGGAAGGGAGGCGGTGGCCCTGGGCGCCGGTGAGGCAGGTGGGGTAGGGCTGGGCAGGTGTCCTGCCAAGAGGAGAAAGAGGAAGGGGAACACTCGGCTAGGGCTAGGTATGGGGTGCCAGTCGTGAGGGTAGCTAGGTGGCCAGTTAGAGGGCATGCTAGATATGGGAGAGGAGGAGAGATTGTTTGGGTTTTGGTAGAGGAGATGTAGATTAGGGATTATTTTAGGATATAAGTAGAAATAGGGTTTTAGTTTAGGGTAGAAAGGGAAGAGGGAGTAGATTAGAGGGTAAGAGGGCTTAGGGTTTTGGTTGTAGCTAGAAGGTTATATGGCAAGTATGGAATTAGGGTTTTGCTAAAGAGGTGAGAAAGATGGACGGGGTGGTGATGATGTGGATAGGTGCATGCATGTCCCACTCAAAGAACAAGCAAAACCAAGCAAGGGTGGTAAGGTAGGGCATGCACATGAGCACATGTATGTGCATGGACCATGGGGTGGGTTTAGCAGGGGAAAAAGAGAGGGAGAGAGCTAGGGTTTAATACTCACAAAACAAGATCAAGCCATGAAGGAGGGGTCCATTTAGAAAAACAAGCAAAAACCAAATAGCAGGGAAAAAGGGGGCACTTGCATGGCCCATGCAAGATAGTTAATGCCACAATTATCCTTGTGAGAACAAGGATATTAATATGGCACTATCCATCTACATTCCAAAATGTGGACAAGGCCAAGCAAAGATCAAGAGTGGATCCAACCAACAACATGGGTTAGGGGTAACTCAATAAAATGCCAAGCCCATGTTAATGGATGGTGGAATTATAAGGTGGTGAAAGAAAAGGTGGTGGAGTCAAAAGAGAGATGCCCTCAACTCAACTTGGGCATATAACAATATATCAAGAGCCAAATACAATATCAAGAGGCAACTACAATTAATCATGCACATGAGATAAGAACCAAACAGGAAGAGGGTTTTATATGATGCTCAAATGCAGGGGAACATGATGACATGAGCATGATATGATGATGATGCAACAATTATATGTTGGAAGTGGCCCATTTTATTATTATGACATGTAGCATTACAGGGGTTAGACAACTGGTATGCTACATAATACTACCACTAGGACCAGCCTAACACATTTGAGAGGCGCGGTTGTCTAGTACGAGATCAGATTCGTTAGGACAGGCGGCAATCGGCGAGCCAAAGCGAAGGGCGATCGTTTGAGTTCGTGAGAGGAGTTAAAAATAAAGGTTGGTGCGAGGTCGAGTGGAGACGACGACACTGTAATGGATAACTAGGAGGCTATGATGGCGAGACAAACATATTTGGTTGTACTGTTGGAACCTTTTTTTTTTAGAATTTTTTATTAGGATTTGCTAGTATTAGAGATGCTCTAATAGACGGATCACGGTATAGGGCATTTGTGGCCGTCCTTTTTTTACTCACGAACTTTCGTGCTAGTACTACTATCGATATGAGTTCTACGCAAATCGTTGTGAGAAAGGAAAATGATACCTATCACCCGGACGATGGTCGTCCGGGTCGCGGCTCACGCGCGCGCGGAGGTGGACCCGCCCACGATGCTTTTTCCCCTCGTCTTCTTCCTTGTTTTTCTGGAGAACTCCGCCGCTCGCCTTCTCCACAGGAGGGAGACGGAGACGCCGCCTCTCACTTGGCCTCCTCGACCTCCTCGCCCGGCCTCTGTCTGTTCTCTCCGGCCTCTCCGGCCTCCCCCTCGTGTTGCCGCCGCTCCTCTTCCCTCGTATGTCGCCTGACCACCCTTTTGCTCTCGCCGGGGACTCCCGCCGCCCGCACTGGAGCTCCCACCGAAAGTGTCCCTGCAGTATCCTGGTTCCCCGCCAACCTTGCCGCCACGGCGTGGGTCTTGCCACGGCCGACCTGCTTCCGGTGGTCGAGCTTGCTTCCAGGCGACCAACCCCGCCAACCTTGTCGCCACGGGTCGTGGGTCTTTGCCAATGGCCGACCTGCTTCGGCGATGGCGAGCTTGCTTCCAGGCGACCAAGCTTGCTTCCAGCGGTGGCGAGCTTTGCTTCCATGGTGGTCGTGGTTGCTTTGCCAGTGGCCGAGCTTGCTTCCATGGCGACCATGGTTCTTAACGCCCGGTTGGTCTCTTTTACAAGTTCTTCGGCGAGCTCTTCCGACTAAATTCTCCGGCCATGTATCCGACGAAGTCACTTGTTTGCTACATTAGAAGAACTTTGTTGCTACAACAGTGTCAACTTTTTGCTGCATGGTCTCCGGCGAGAGTCACCGGCGAGTTTTTCCGACGATGTCTCCCGCGAAGTCGGTTTTGCTGTATTAGCACATTTTTTTTGCTGCATGGTCTCCGGCGAGGTCTCCGGTGAGGTCTCCGGCGAGGCGTTCTATTTCTGAAATGAACCTTTTTTTTGCTTCGGAAGCAAAAGCGGAAACATATGTAGCAAAAACGGAATGTTTTGTAACAAAACGCGGGATTTTGAGCTATTTGAGAGACACGTGGCTACGGGGGACCAGGACCCCATTGTCCGGGGACGCCTAGCGCGGTCCTGTGAGAAAACTGTACACAAACTTTTGTTCTGCGAATGGCATGGATCACGCGGGCCATGGCAGGCGAACGCTCCAGCGGTCCAAACGGACGGCGCCAGTATTATCGTCGCGCCACGCATACTCGAGCAATCACGACGCGACGCTGTCATTAGCAGCTAGCGCGTGGACACTCACACATGCATTGCATACCCTATTCCTTCCCTGCCAGTTCCAGCACGCGCGGCCCACGGCCCACGGGTAGGCTCCTTCTTCATCATCACGCACGTACGCCCGTCCCGGCCGTCGCAGTCGCCACGGGAGGACCGTACTTATTACGGTCGACATACGACTCGTCATCATCATAGGTAAAACAAGGAAAACCCATAGCAAGTAGCCCAGGCGCCGCCTTCCCGTAGAAGAAAAGAAGCCGCAGCCGTGACGCTGGCTGGCTGGCTCCCCTCTCACCCTCAGCTGTCTGTCGGCCGACGACGATTACTTTACCGCGCCGCGGCGGCAACGTTCGGCGCCTCCCTCCCTCCCTCCCGGCGACGCGTCGTTGTCTCCACGACGTGCCGAAGTGACACGCACGCGCAGGCGCCGGCCCTCCATCCACCACGCGAACGCATCTCGCTGGATCACCCGAGGGATTAGCTGGAGCTTGCCGCTCGCCGGCCGTCAATTAGTATAAACGTGGTCAAAAGACGCCGCTGGTGGACGCTGCTGCTGCCACGCGGCCTGCTCTCACGAAACCCTTCGGATCGGATCAGGTCAAAGGCTATCTAATTAAGCACGGTTTTTTTTACTGCGCCGGGACGGTGTCGCAGATTAACTAACGTTTATGGCGTGTTTGTTTGCACGACCGGCCTGGCCAGCCGGTGACTTGTCAAAACTTCCCACTTTTGGGGGAGCGTACTTTACCGCCGGCGCCGTGAAATATTATTGACCGCTGCCGACCTGCAGCCCGCGGCGGCGGCAGGGAGGTCGTTTGTTTTCGCCGGAGAACCAGCGCCGTCTGCCGTGCCGTACGCGGGCGAGGGCGTCGTCGTGGCCGTTGCGGTACCGTGCGGAAATTCCGACCTGGCGACTGTTAATTCCTGCAGCCCAGGTCGCCAGCTATTTCCTGACGTGGTGAATGTGCCCGTACGTACGTTGGCCGTTGCGTTATTCTGCAGCCCTCGGCTTGCCACTTTCTATATGGGGCAAACAGTGGCTGCTGATTTCCGATTTGGTGTATGTTTCCGTGCTCACGCCATTTTTGCTGGCCATCTTATCGTGCTCTCCACTCCAAAATTAGAAGATGCGACCCTGACAGCGCCCGTCTAGGCCCTTCCATTCGGTTTTGAACGTGAAATTCGTGAGCAATGACTAGCTAGCTCATGGACGATTCAAAAAATGTGATATCACGGTCGATCGACCCAGCTGGCTTAAATAACTATGTTGCCTAGATGGCTAGTACATCAATTTATTAATATGGTATCAGAGCAGGAGGTCCTAAGATCAAATCCCGACCAACGCAAATATTAAAAACAATATTGCGGCTCCCTAAATATACGCCACAATAGGCCAAATGGTGAGTGTTGAAATATATTGCCTAGCCCTTTTCATCAGTTCAGAATTTTGATTCAGATGGCTAGTGCATCAATTCAATATGGTATCAGAGCAGGAGGTCCTGTGATCAAATACTAACCAACGCAAGAATTAAAAACAAATATTGCGGCTCCCCAAACATACATCACAGTAGCCCAAAGGGCGAAAGACGTAGGGTGAGTGTTGAAATATATTGCATAGCCCTTTCCATCAGTTCAGACTTTTGGTTCAGATTGTTCGGTGGTAGGGGTAGGGGAAGTGGTGCTACGAGGGGTGGTCACGACAGTGGTGGGGGTGGTGACATGTTCCTGCCGTGACAGAGAATTAGGTGAAAGTTCTGCCGTGGCAGGGTGCATGACAGAACAAGCGAAAAGTCTGCGCGGCAGCCGCAGCAGAAAACCGGTGAAAATTCTGCATGACAGCTACCGTGGCGAAGAAAAGGGCAAAAATGTCGCATAGCAGGACGATAGTGGGTTGAACGAAGGGTGTTTGGTGGTGGTAGGGACTGGCGGCTGGGTTTGGGGAGTGAGTTTGGTGGCAGCGTAAGGAAAGGTATTTTCATTGAAAGTAACATGGCGAGAAACAATAACACGACCAGAAGAGGGATCAAAACAACGATATCCTTTGTGATCATCAGAAAGACCAAGATGAATGCAAGGTAGGGAATATGGTTCGAGTTTATTAGAGTCTGTAGAGGCAATGTTTGGAAAACAAAGGCAAACAAAAAAACGCAAGAAAAAATAGTCTGGGTGAGATAAAAAAAAGATTGAAAGGGCGAATAAAGAGGACACATTTTGGTGGGGCGTGATGAGTAATGTGGCAGTGCGAAGAGCTTCATCCCAAAAACGAGAAGGAAGAGAGGCTTGCAAAAGTAAAGTGCGAAGAATATGATTTATAGAATAAAGAGAACGTTCAGCTTTACCGTTTTGAGAAGAAGTGTAAGGACATGAAAAACGGAGAAGAATTCCTTGAGAAAGAAAGAAACCGCGGTTTTGAGTGTGTCAAATTCTCGTCCGTTATCACATTGAATAAATTGAATAGGCAAGCCAAAGTGAGTAAGAACATACTGCCGAAAATTTATAAAAAATTTATGCACATCAGATTTTGCACAAGAGAAAAAGTACAAATATAGTGAGAGTGGTCATCCAGTATCACAAGATAATATTTATAACCAGAAACACTAGGAAATGGAGAGGTCCATAAATCACAATGAAGAAGCTCAAACGGAAAAGTACTGATAGTAGTTGAGTTACCAAAAGGTAATCGAACATATTTGCCGCATTGATAGGCATTACAGAGAGAGGGATTATGAGAGAAACTAGAACTAGGTATACAAAATTCTTGAAGCAAAGACGACATAGTAGTTTTATTGGGGTGGCCTAGACGACGATGCCATAAATCAACGGATGCAACCATGGCGCGAGTGGTGGATGTGGGCGCGCCATGAAGTGGATAAAGATCGCTCGTGCTATTGTACCGAGCGAGGACCTCCCTCGTTTTCAGATCCTTCACAGACAAACCAAAAGGATCAAAAGCCAGAATAAATTTGTTGTCAATACAAAATTTTCGAATATAAATAAGATTTTTGATTAAGGAAAGAACAACAAGAATATTACGTAGAATAAAATTAGCATAAGATGAAGATATGTGAGAATTTCCGGCGCAAGAGACAGGAATTGTGGAGCCATCGCCAATAGTGATTGTGGAAAAAGCAGAGGGAAAACAAGCTGACAGCAAATTCATATTTGAAGACATATGCGAGGATGCACCAGAATCGAAAATCCAATCCGTACCTTCATTATTTAGTGTAAAGTTGTTCATGGCGTTGATGAAGGCGGCTTGGTCCCAGGTCGGCTGCTGGGGAGGAGCAGAGGAGCCGGGAACTGGCATGTTGACGTAGGGGAGAGGTGGTAGCTGGTTGTACGCATACGGAGCTTGCATGGTGACGTAGGAGGCCTTCATGTGGTAGTAGGGCACGCCGGATGGTGGTGTAGCAGTCGTGGTGTAGACGTGAGCCGGCGGCCGAGGACCAAGAAGGCCAGGAGAGCCCCTGGCGGGGCGAAGACCAGGACTCCATGCGCCAGTGTATGCAGGAGGGGCACCATACGGAGACGGGGCCGACCATGGCATCAACCAAGCCTGCACAAGGACAGTCCAAGGGTCGTGCTAAGGAGGCCAGGGCGGTGGCGCGTGCGGTGAAGAAGCAGTCGATGACGAAGCGGGTGCAGGTCCGGAGGGGCATGTTGTGGGAGACCTGTAGATCAGGTTCTTGCCCCTGTAATTAGGGATCAGGCGCCATCCAGGAGGCGGGGTCGGGGCCGCGGCTGGTCCGACAGGAGGTGGGTGTGCGGGTGGCTGCTGCGGCAGCCCATAGGGCGGATTCTCTGCCGCGGCAGGGGTGGTGGCGTGGAAGACGTGCGGCGCCCGTTGTGCCTTGCGAGCTTGATTCTTCTCTTCTTGCTGGAGGAGGGAACGCACCTCCTTGAAGGTGGGGTAGGGCTTCAGCATGGGTATGAAGGACTGCTGCTTCTCGAACTGATCTCCGAGGCCGACGAGGAGGACGTTGATGAGGGTACGGTCGTTGACATGATCATCAAGCTCATAGAGTTCGTCGCCGATGGCCTTGATCCGCTGGCATAAGACGGTGACCGGGGCGTCTCCCTGGGTGGTCGTGCGAAGCTCCGTGTTGAGTGCGTTGATGCGCGCGTCGGAGTTGTCCTGGAACAGCTGCTGGAGAGAGGCCCATAGATCAACGGAGGTGGTGTCGTCGGAGGAGACCAGGTTGAAGAGCTCTGTGGAGATGCGGGTGTAGATCCACAGGATGATGGCGAGATCATCTTTGACCCAGCGGGGATCAGCGGGCTGCAGAGGGTAGGAGGGATCTATATGGTGACGGAGGCCGCAGCAGCCGAGGTGGATGGTGAAGAGGTGGCGCCAGTGGTAGTAGTTGTGGGCGCCGAGGTCGAGCGAGATTGGTATGAAGGGGGAGACATCGGCGATGGTGTCGGCTAGAGAGATCATCGGAATTTGGGGATGTGGTGGATGTGTGGTTGTAGTTGTAGAGGAAAAGGGGGAGGGAGCGGCACCGGCAGCACGGAATTCGGCCATGGAGAACAGGGGCCGAGCTGGGAGCGGCGGCGGCTTTGGCGGCGCAGGTGGAGGCGCCATCCCAGGTACGGAAAACCTAGGCGTATGATGCCATGATAATTTGAGAGAATAATAATTTGTATTGATTTTAGCCACGGTGGGTTGTTTATATAGATTACAACTGACTTAGACTCCAAAACTAATAGAGATAGAGGTACTATTCGAATAGGGAGGGAAGAGGCCCTAGCCGCACCTACCTATACTCTAATATTGCGTGGGCATTGTCGTTGCATTGTGTTACGGAGGAAATGCACCCATGTCAGCGCCAAACGTATGGAATTAACACCTGGCTAGTAGAGATATAGTCTGCCGTTGGTGTACTTTACCATGCAGCGTTCCCATTGTTGTCCAAAATGTACAAGAACCTCGTGCAACATGTAGTATTAATATTAGCTGTATTGTTTCTCATACGAAAATCATAGAGATTTGGGGATTAAGGATTGAGTGGAATACCAAAGCGAGGCTAGAAGATGAAAGCGGAATTCTCTGGATCTCACCATTCATTATTTGTACATTAGCTATTCTCTTCTCAATATTATTTGTACATTTTGCATTTAAACCTTCTAGCAGGTATATTATTTCGACTCACACCAACACTTCCCTTCAAAATGGCGCAAACACATTAGACCAATCTAACTACAAAACAAACATAACATTTTTTTCTGGTATACCTTTTGTTAGAGCAACTGCTATCTGATTCGCTCAAGTCACATATGGCATACAAACTGCTCCTTTGTCCAGTTTTTTTCTTGATGAGATGACGATTAACTTCAACATGTTTAGTCCGATCATGTTGAACATATCACAATAGAGCATCAAAGGTTTACTCTCTTATAGCCTCAATTCAGTTAGTAGAATATACATCCATAATAGCTCGCATGGCCATGGAACTACACTCAGCCTCGACAGTTGACCTAGCTGCCACATTTTTGTTTTTTAGCTCGCTAAAAATCCCCCTCCCAACAACAAATGCATAGTCAACAGAAGTGGATCATGATCATCTATAGAACAGACCTAGTCTACACATTAGCGGACCCAAAAAAAATTGAAAGCCCGACACACATGCTTAAGCTGTTGCTTATCCTTGCAAATCATGATCAACTAACTAAGGAATTTAGCTGTCGGCCGGCAAGCCCGGTCAGCCGCCCGTGCAACAGGGATGGTAGATCCGCCACTGAGTCTACATCTGTATAACACTCAATCTGCAAATTACCTTGCTTTTTGTGGAGAAGAACTTTTACTGAGCACCTTGTAAGGTGTCGCATGATCCTATTAACAACATCCAGATGAGCCGTCATCGGGTTATGCATGAACTGAGTCACAACACACTCACAACAAATGCAAAGTCCAAACGAGTGTGAGAACATTCAGTTATCTTCCCCACAAGTCTTTGGTAGCTTTCTCCGTTAACTAAATCCCCATGTCACTACTTAATCTATATTTTTGTTCAATGGGATTAGTAGCTGGTTTTGAACCATACATGCCAGTTTATTTGAGTAAATCTAAGATATACTTCCTTTGTGTTAGAAATATACCTTTTTGGACCACGCGAGACTTCTGTGTCAAGAAAGTACCTCAATGTACTATATCCTTCACTTCGAACTCCTATGCGGGATGATGCGTTAAACTAGTAATTACCTCTATATCATCGTCTACAATCAAAATGTCATCAACATAGACTATCAAGATTGCAACCTTGTTATTAGCATGTTATGGAACAATGTATGGTCATCGGTGCTCTGTTGATAGCCTCTTTTTTTGCATAGCTTGTCTAAAATGGTCAAACCATACATGGAAAGATGTAGGCGTAGTACTTTCCTATATTGTGGTTGGACTCAAAACCAGGTGGAATTGCATATACACCTCTTCATGAAGATCACCATGAAGAAATGCATTTTTACGCCAGTCTGGTATATGCTCCAATCAAAATTAACTACACGATATAGGAGAGTCCTCGCAGAGTTCATCTTTTCCACAGGTGCTAAGGTTTCCACATAGTCTATACCATAAGTCTATGTGTACCCCTTGGCTACAAGGCGTGCTTTGTGTATATCTATCTTAACCTCTGGTGTGTGCTTAATAGTAAACACCCATTTTTATCCCACCGGTTTCTACCCGATGGTAGATCCACGAGCTCTCAAGTTATTGTTTTCCAATGCTCTCATCTCATTTAGCATTAATTCCTTCCATTTTGGGTCTCCCAATGCTACTTTATAGTCATTTGGCATGGAAACGGGATCAAGAGAGGCAATAAAAATTTGGAGATATGGACTAATACAATATTCATACATGATATAATTAGCTATATCATATATGTAGTTATCATGGTGTGTTTCAGAATCTAGATGGTTTTCTCAAGGCAATAGGTAAGTTATATACAGAAGTAGAAAGATGGTTATCACCTTGCCCTGAAGTGCTAGTAGGAGCTACGAAATTAGAAGGGATAGTATTATCTAGGGCCTCATGCATTTGGGGCTCCTCAACTTGGGATGGAAGTGATAAGTGTAAGGTAGAAGTAGCATCATCCTCGTCTCCAAGACAAGAGTTACTATTATTAACGCAATCATTTTCTTTCCCCTGACTGTGACTGCTATTAGTAGACGGAGAATCACCTGAAGTGGAAGTAAGAACAAGGACGTGTCCTTCACCCCCTCCCCTTTATTGCTACTAACCAGGTGAGACAAGGGAATACCAGAACCAACATTTGACCCATAATATGGTTCATCTTCATGGAAAGTTGCATCCATGCACACAAAAAAGATGCTCCGAAGGACACCAACGCTTCAACCCCCTTTTTCAGGGAGAATAATCCATAAACACACATTTAAGAGCACCAGGATCTAATTTCCCAACCGAATTCCCATAATCATGTAGAAAACAAATACACTCCCAAAGATCTTTGGAGGAACCACAAGTTCATTAGAATTCAAAAGACACTTGACATGAGTTTTGTAATATAGAACACTAAGACGCATGCGATTTATCATGTTACGGTTTTGAGGACTGATGATTGAGTGGAAGAACAAAGTGAGACTAGCAAATGAAAGGGGAATTCTCTTGATCTTACCCAATCCATCTCTATTCTATTTTCTATTTTTTGTACATTTTACATTCAAACCCCCCAACATATCTATTATATTAAATCACATTAACAAACTAATTATTATTAATAAAACAAAAGTGTAGAGTGCCATTCCCTCCATCTCAAAATAGATGTGGCAGATTTGTGAAAATTTTGATGAATCTAGACACTATTTAATATATAGATACACCCAAATACTAACAATTTTTTTACATTTATTTTAAGACGAGGGAGTAGTTTTATTGAAAACTAGGAGTACTAATAATATTTTTCTATAGTAACAACGACTTTATCTCTGCTTAGAAGGTCAAAAAAACTAAAGTACCCGGTGAAGAACGCAATTCAGTATGCATTCACCAAGTATGGTCTATAGAATAATGTATGGTCAGTGTTGCTCCGTTGAGAGCCTGCTTTGTGCATACCTTGGCTAAAGCGATCAAACCACACCTCGGCGACCGTTTTAAACCATATAACGAACAATGCAGGCGTAGAACTTTCCTGTACTATGGTTGGACTCTAAACCAGGTGGAATTTTCATATACGCCTCATGAATATCACCATGCAGAAATGCAATTTTTACGTCCATATGGTAGGTGCTCCAATCAAAATTAAACTACACAAGATATGAGCGTCCTCATAGAGTTATTATCAGTATCACGATCATTTTTCTCCCCTTGATATTTCTTTGAGATTTTTCCTCTCCTTGATTGTGAATGTTATTAGTAGATGATCATCAAAACCCTCTAACAAATATATTATTTCAACTCACATCAGCAAACTAATTACTATTCATAAAACAAAAATGTAAAGTGCTACTAGTTTTTATTGACAACTAGGAGTATTAATAAGATTTTTCTGTGGTTACAAGGACTTTATCTCTGCTTCGAAGGTCCAAAAAACTAAAGTAACCAATGAAGGGCAATTCAATATGCATTCACCGAGTCGTCTAACATTGCCTTCATCTCCAACCGTTATTGTCCTGTTTTAAATCCACATGCATTGCCGTCCACTAGACCTTCAAAATTATTACTCTGGAAATAGTCGTGACACAAATGCAATCAAAGGGAAGAGGGCTCGGACCGTGTCACTGCACAGCTGCATCAGCTGCCTGGACAATTTCCAACCCATAACCCGGCCTGCAGCTGCAGAGATCACGGAACGGAAGCGATCAGATCAAACCAAACCAAACCAGCCGGAGCCGGGTCATCAGTGATCAGTTCAAGCCCACCCTACCAATACCAATCCATCCCACCCGTCCGTGACCTCTGATCCAACGTCGACAGTTCACCACATTTTACATTCAAACAATCTCACCTAATAAATAATTGAAAATTAAGAGAAGGTTAGAAAAAGAAGAGAATAAAGAAAGGTGATGAGGCGGGTAAGCATGGCGTCACGGTCCACGAAAGTCAGGGCGATTCCGTCCAATTTCCGGCCCCGATCCCAGCTCAACGCGCCAACACGTCTCGCTCGTATATATACCTACTCCTCTTCTCCGTTCCGTCTCAGCTCAATATCCATTAATCAAATCTTCCAATTCAGCAAACCCTTCACGCATCCGCTGCCTTCCGACTGCCGCAATGGCCAGCGCAAAGAACGCGGCGGCGCCCGCTGCCGCTTCTTCTTCTTCTTCGTCGTCGTACTCCTCGTCGGCCACCGACGCGGAGATCCTCCGCTCCCTGCACCGCCTTGCGCGGGACCTGGCGACAGCCGAGCCGCCGGCGCCGTTCCTCAGGGCGGTCTTCGCGTCCGTGTCCAGGCGGGCGAAGCTTCTGGTGGCGGTGTTCGATGATCTATTGGGAGTCGCTGGCGGTCTGCCGAGGTCCGCGTCGCTGTGCCTCCGCGAGGTGCTCCTCGTGCTGCAGCGGTTCAAGGCCGTCGTGGCCGACTGCGCCGCGCGGAGCCGCATGCGCCTGCTGCTGCAGTCCGACGAGGTCGCCGCGCGGGTGCGCGAGCTGCAGCACGACCTCGCCACCCTCCTCGACATCCTCCCCGTCGCCGAGCTCGGCCTCGCCGACGACGTGGCGGACCTCCTCGCGCTCGCGTCGCGCCAGTGCCGGCGCCGCGCGCCCGAGGTCGCGGCGGAGCGGGAGCTCAAGGCCAGCGTGCTGGCGCTCATCCACGAGGTCGAGCGGGAGATCGTGCCGGGGCGGGAGCGGCTGGAGGCCATCCTCGAAGAGGTGGCCATCAACGACCCGGCCAGCTGCAGCGAGGAGATCGAGATCTTGGAGCGGGAGATCGGGGAACGCCTGGCGGAGCGGTGGACGTCGGCCATGATCGCCCTCGTCGGGCTCCTGCGGTACGCCAAGTGCGTCCTCTTCAGCGCCGCCACTCCGCGGCCGCTGGACTCCAAGGTGGATCTCGACGACGATTCCGCCGAGCCCCCCGCGCCGCCGCCGGACTTCCGCTGCCCCATCTCTCTCGACCTGATGCGCGACCCCGTGGTGTCGTCCAGTGGCCAGACGTACGACCGCGAGTCCATCACGCGGTGGTTCGGGGCCGGCAAGTCGACCTGCCCCAAGACTGGCCAAGTACTGACGAATCTGGAGCTCGTACCCAACAAGGCGCTCAAGAACCTTATCGCGCGGTGGTGCCGGGAGAACGGCATCCCCATGGAAGGCAGCGAGCCTGGCAAGCCCGAGCCGGCGCCACCGGTGGCAGCCAACAAGGCAGCGGTGGAGGCGGCGCGCATGACCGCGTCGTTCCTGGTGAAGAAGCTCTCGGCGTCTTTCTCCCCTGGCTCGGACAACCGCGTGGTGCACGAGATCCGGCAGCTGGCCAAGTCCGGCTCCGACAGCCGCGCGTTCATCGGGGAGGCCGGCGCCGTCCCGCTCCTCGTGCCGCTGCTCAACTCCGAGGACGCCGCGCTGCAGCTGAACGCCGTGACGGCGCTGCTGAACCTGTCCATCCTGGAGGCCAACAAGAAGCGCATCATGCACGCGGACGGCGCCGTGGCGGCGCTGTGCCAAGTGATGGGCTCCGGCGCGACCTGGCGCGCGAAGGAGAACGCCGCGGCCACCGTGCTGAGCCTGTCGGCCGTCCACTCGTACCGGCGCCGGCTGGGCCGTAACCCGCGCGTGGTCGAGAAGGTGGTGCAGCTCGTGCGCACGGGCCCGTCGAGCACCAAGAAGGACGCGCTGGCGGCGCTGCTGTGCCTGTCGGCCGAGAGGGAGAACGTGGGGAAGCTCGTGGGAGCTGGCGCGGCCGAGGCGGCGTTCTCGTCGATCAGCGAGGAGGAGACCGCGACGGCCGTGCTGGCGTCGCTGGCGAAGCGCGGCGGCGCGGACGCGATCGTGAAGATCGACGGCGCCGTGGCGCGGCTGGTGGCCGAGATGCGGCGCGGCACGGAGTGGTCGCGGGAGTGCGCGGCGGCCACGCTGGTGCTGCTTTGCCGGCGCGCGGGCGCCGCGGCCGTGACGCAGGTGCTTGCGGTGGCCGGGGTGGAGTGGGCGATCTGGGAGCTCATGGGGTCCGGGTCCGAGCGCGCGCGGCGGAAGGCGGCGTCGCTCGGCAGGGCGTGCCGGCGCTGGGCTTCCGCGAACGCGGCGCAGGACACCGATTGTCCCAGCTCCACCGTGTCGCCGCGGACCGTGGTGGCACAGTGAAAATTCTTCGGCAACATTGATCCGTAGTAGGAACAGCTGAAAATTCCATAAAAAAAGTCTAGGAAATTCTTGTACAGAATTGGTTTGCTTGCCTTCTAGTGCTAGTTAGGCTGTCACGATTCTTTAGTCCTCTCGGGACAACAAACAGAGAGTAATTTGATCAACTGTGCATACACAACATTCTTTGCTTCCTTATTTTAGTTGTTGATTGATGATTCTTGTAGTACTCCAGAAACACAATGGAAATAAAACACATGTAATATGAATTTGTGCTCCTCATTCTCATTCTTGGTTCCTCCTGCTGCACTCAGCAATTGAGTCATTTGTGCTTGTACTACTACTTGACAGTCTTGCAAATTGCAATGATTGGGTAATTGATGGGCACAACTAACTGGGAGCAAGCAAAGCCAGCAGGCTACAACATACAGTACACGGCGTCCGTGACCGTGAGTGGTTGTACGTTGCGGTGGTGCGGCGGGGGACCGAGCTGCCGGCCTTTCCGGTCCGTCCGTCCAAAGGAGGAGAAAAGAGTGCACGGTAGCCGCAGCGACGGAGGACGAATCTGTGGCGCGGCTGGAAATGCTCGGTGAGCTAGCCTTGGCCGGCTTTTGGGCAGAAAGGCCGGCGCTTTGGCCGCTGCCAGCACGGTGCGCATCATCATCCATGATCCATGCCAGCCACGATTCCCCTACATTCGGACACTAATTATTCGGCATTGACATCTTGCTCGGTTTCTTTCTTGCCAGATGCGTTCCATTCCAAGACGTACTGTACGCTGTTGCGCTTGCACATGGGCTCTGAGATTGACTGCTGATCCGCGCTGGCCGCCGCGTCGATCGGGGGAAATAAAATGGTGCGTCGTAGCTGTTTCCTTCAAGGGAAAAGTAGTATAGTCCCGAACAGAACATGCTTGATGATTCAGTGGCAGTATCTTTCCAGTCTCCAAAGCCCCGCGTGGCTCTCTCGCCACCACGCCTCTCCTTCCGCCTTTGCTCTCCTAATCAGTCTCATCACGTTGCTTCCTCCAAAATGACAAAGTACATCTCACAACCCCAGCAACCTACTTCTTCACGAGGCGGGGTTATTTCTCTGATACGTACTTCTACCGTGTCCAGGATTATAGTATAATAAGGAAGTCAAGGCTGTACCGTTAGTACTATCCGAAGCAATTGATGCACGCCACTTTGCCACTTGGGCATACTTATATACGTACCCGTCCTGATTAATCTGCATGGTTGGCGTGCTTCGTACCACCACACCAACCCGTCGACAAGGACAAGGTATTGTATACTCCTGTTCGCTAGCTAATGGCGTGATTTATTTTCTCGAGAAAGAAAGCTAACGACGTGAACCAGAGGGCACATATATTGCACGAGTGTTCCTCCTGTTTTTTTAACAAGACCGTTGACATGTCAGCTGCTGTTGTTTTTGCCAGAGATTGTGACTAACTGAAGAAGAAGAAGGAGGAGGTTACCCGGGCTAAAACTGACGGGACCTCTTGCGAAAACGACGGCTATTTTGACTTTGTGCAAACTTCTGAACAAGGGTCCATATGAACTCCAGATGGCCGTTTTGTGAAAAGTCGTGCTGCGTGATGGCCGTGGGGCTGTGTGCGCCCTCGCCACGGCTGTGTTCCATGACAGATGGCTGAGGGTTTTTGTTCAAATCTCCAGCCAGTTTTCCGCGTTAATTAACCCGACGACTCTTAAATACAGTATTCACTCCTATCTATATTACTTATCGCAGAAATAGATGTATCTAAACATATTTAGTACTAGATACATCAATCTAATGACAAGTAATATAGATCGAAAGGAGTAGCAAATTTATGGTCTTGTTCAATTTTTTGTTGTTGAAAGGACATATAGTACTCTACGAAATATTCGGGTGCTCTACAAAAAGTAGGATTATGCGAGGAGAAAACCTCTTGGAAGAAAAAACATGTACTCCCTCTGTCCCAAAATAGATGTCTCGAATTTATCAAAATTTGAATAAATCTAGACACTATTTAGTATATAGATTCATCCAAAATTTAAAAAATCCAAGACATCTATTCTTGGACGCAGGGAGTAACTCTAGCCTCTCTAGGCACAACGGCAACAATGAGTTTCTGTGTGTTATTTCTACTAACAAAATAGCCGTGCGTTGAACCGGAAAGCTTTTCTTTCTCCCAAATCTCCCTGACTTGGATTTAAAAAGAAGCCGAAGGACCCCCCCCCCCACCAGCTAGACCAACACGTTCTTCTTCATATCTCATCTACGATACATTAGATCATCTCCACTCAGGTTCCCTCGACACCGTTCCTAGGACGATTTTTTTTGTCCAGACGCCGAAAATTGGTCCAATCGCGTTTCCAGGACCCCGGTTTCGTCTAGATTTGGGCGCACTTTCGTCCAGAGTTCCCAGGCCAATCCCGGGGCGTCGGGAATACCCTGGGAACACCGGACGAAGCGAAAATGGGTGTGGGCCAACCCTGTTGGTGAGACAATCCCATTTCCCACTTCCACTCGACTCTCCCATGGTGAAGAGCTCCTCCAGCTGCCCCTATCGCCATGCCTTCGTCGGCGAAGCTCCACCACGCCGAGCCATATCCATACCTATAGATAGGTTCACCGTCGTCGCCGAACCCTTTCCCCTCAGCATAGGCCATCTTTCGACGCCCAAGCTTCGTCGTAGCTCGGCTTCACTCCGAGCTCCCGCCACCTCGCCCGCCAAGTGTTTGCCGTGTTGCTAAAGGAGGAGAACTTTGCTGCCGCCAAAGATGTACTGCACATGCAGATCCTCGTCTCCCTCGCCCGGCTATACATGCAAACGGCAACACCGAAGCATGGAGGCTCGGCGAAGGGTCGCCAGAAGTGCAAAGCAAGGTAGAGGATGGAGGGCTACTGCATGTTGTACGCCGACGAGCCATTGCACGATGAGGCCGTGTTTCGGCGCCGTTTCAGGATGAGCCGGAAGCTCTTCCTCGAGATTGTGCATGCCATCCGGGATTCAAGCTTGTTCAGGTTCTGCAGGACAGTGATTGCAGTGTTTGAGAAACAATACTTGAGAACACCCACTGCTGAAGACACTGCTCGGATTCTCGCAGTCAATAAAAGTACAAGATTTTCTAGGATGCTTGGAAGCATAGACTGTATGCATTGACACTAGAAGAATTGTCAATTTGCATGGCAGGAAATGTACAAAGACCACAAAGGAGGTTGCACTGCGATACTCGAGGTAGTTGCTACATATGATCTTTGGATCTGGCAATCCTTTGTCATGGCAGGATCGAACAACGACATCAATGTCCTTAACTTCTCAAATGTCTTTGCCAAACTTGTTGAGGGTCATTGCTTCCCCTATGTACTTTGAGATCAACGGGTACTACTACAACAAGGGATACTATCTTGTAGATGGCATCTATCCAAGATGGCCAACATTTGTGAAGACAATCTCAAACCCGATGCTCCCCAAGCATGCTCAGTTTGCCAAGAAATAAGAAGCTTGCAGGAAGGACGTGGAGCGAGAATTTGGTGTGCTCCAACGGAGGTTTGTAGTTGTCCGGTTCCCTGCTCTGACCTGGTCGAAAGATCAGACGTGGAAAGTGATGAACTGTTGTGTGACCTTGCACAACATGATCATTGAGGACGAGAGAAAGAACCCAGTGAGTTTGGTCGAGCAGAACGATCCATACTACAGAGAGGGACCTCTTGCAGAGCCTGATCACCAGGTGCCGCCACACATGCGCTGCCTTTATCGCCATGCGTCAGAAGATCCAAGACCCGGTAGTGCATCAACAACCGCAGGATGATCTGGTTGAGCACCTATGGATACGCAGGAAAAACACGTAGATGCCGAGCATGAACTGGTCGAACTAGACCGAAATATGTTGTATTTTCATTGTATGCCGAACTATGTTTAATTTTACGCTGGGTTGTGTTTAAATTCATGCCGAACTAGGCCGAACATTTCTCTATATTTCATATTATGCCGAACTATGTCGAAAACGAGTCGAATTTGAGACGAGTTTGGACGAAAAAAGCCGACCTGGGAACTCGGCCTCGAAAAGTGAGTGGAAAAGTGGGCGTTTTCAGACCGAAAACTAGTTTTGTCCGGCACGAGTTCCGTCCGGATTTTGATCTGAAAGTGCCCAACGAGCGGAGATGCTCTTAGACGTAGAACAAGTACGAAACTGACATGAACCCGTGCTCCTGTTGTATTCAACTCTGTATATGCTGGCTGTGTTGATTTTCTTCAGAATCCGGCGAAAAGCAGGCAAGACAATTCTTTCATCGCTTTCACCACGCTTGGTGTGAACGTGTTCTGCTTCTGCCTCTCTAAGTGCACAAACTTACATTGTCTATTTAGTTTGGCTCTCCGGCCAGGCACCCGCGTCCTCCTTTTAATTCATTCACTTTAATTCAAGCAGGCATCAGATTCCAATCGATTCAATCAGTGGTGCTACTTCTTATTGATTCCCGAGACTACTCTCGAGAAGGTAAAATCAGCCTTCCGTGCGGTCGTACTCCAATGGAAAAATACATTGACGTGCGCAAACAACGGCAGGCGAAGTCCGGAAAAACGTATCGCTCTAAGTGGATAGAAACGGATAGTTATTTTACTTACCGGTGATATTAGTAATGTGTGGTTCGGTGGGAGGAAGGTAAAACCATCTAAAAAAGTGTAGGAACGACAAGAAACGCTTCTTCTTCCTTTATTATTACAGTTGTACAATGATGCTCCAAGGTTTAATCATCTTTTATTTGCAAACGACTCATCGGTACTGTTTAAAGCTACTAGCGAAGGTGCCAGGTCCTGCAAACTATTCTACAACTATATGGTGAATGCTCGGGTCAAGTGGTTAACTATGAAAATCATGAGTGATGTTTAGCACAAACACTCGGCGGGAGAGAAGAGATCAGGTGCTACATGAGCTAAATATCAGATCGGAAGCTAAAACTGAACGGTATTGATGCGGCGATGAAGAAACAAGGACCCGGAGGCGCGGTTGGCGTGATCTGCAGGAGCAAGGATGGGGTCTTCCTGGGCGCCTCGATCTTGACAGTGGCTGGGATATCGGACCCGATGACGATGGAAGCCATTGCCTGCCGAGAGGCCATGGCATTAGCACAGGACCTAATGATTACCAAGACTACAGTGGCGACTGACTGCATGGCACATAGACCAGCACAGTGGCGACTGACTGACATGAGAACCGTGCTTCTAATTCCGAGGCTATCTCGAGCAACTCCGGATGCCAGGTTTGGCTGCTTGAGCCGCCTGGGGGTCTTTGTATCAAGAATAATATTTCGAATGAATAAAGTGCCATGTTATTCCTAATTTTTTTTGCCTAAAGATGGTTGTCGACCGACCTACATGAGTGTCATTTTGCCTAAGTAGGTGGTTACTCTAACTAGTTAACCTGGTAGAACATAGTAAGTGTAGGTAATGCCATTATTCATTGATATGAATAGTGACCACGACTAATTTATCTTGCAACTCGCCGAACTCATACAAAACTAACTTGGAAACTGCTCTTTGTATTTGTGTAGGGAATGATGTCTAGCCAGTGAGCAAAATCAAATATCATAAAACCTACTCCCTCTGTTTCAAAATATAAGATGTTTTAGGTTTGTAAAGAAAATAAATCTAGACTTCTTTTAGTGTATAGATTCATCCCAAAGTTGAGTGAACCTACGTACTAAAACAAGTCTAGATTCATTTTCTTTACAAACCTAAAACATCTTATATTTTAAAACGGAGGGAGTACTAATGACACCCCAGAGTTAAGCCAATACTAAACTTTGCCATTGCTAACAATGCAGCCTTTTTCGGTAGTGCTAGTGTAGTAGGTAAAACTAAAAAATTTAGTATAAAAAAATTTATACACAATTTTCCCCGAGATTTTACAAAGCAATAAATATAATAAGACCATGATACCTGTGTTGGCTCCAGGAATTTGCAACCTGGTTTTCATTTATAAAAAAATATCTTTATTTTGCTAAAATCATAGCTCTTTTGCTTGTGAGGGAATACCCCTGGCGCCGCCCTTGCATGATACTAATACAATGATAATACATTGTCGAGACATTATCATATATACTAGTATCATATCCACTATAACCAGTCTTAGTAGTAGCTTAGACATGAATCCAATGTGCACTGTTAGGTGATCATGTACTCCCTCCGTCCTAAAAAGGATGTCGCAAGTTTATCAAAATTTGAATAAATCTATATACTAAATAGTGTCTAGATATATTTAATTTAGACAGATCTGAGACATCCTTTTTAGGACGAAGGGAGTATGTATATAGCTTGAATAGCCTCCTGTAGAATGAGGGAATACCAGGTACTACTATATCTGAACTCAGATTAGACATAATGAACAACTTTCGTTACTATTGCTCTCTTGATCGCCAGCAGGTAGTCATCTGTGGACTCACCATCGACATAGTAACTCAAACAGTAGTGCAAAAAGAAACACAACATAACGACGCGGTTTAGAAAATCGGTGTCTTCGCTAAGCACTCGTGCTCGCGCTCGTGCAGAAAGCTTTACCGGCGTCCGGCACGACGGGCAGGTCCGGCTCCTCTTCATCCACTCGTCGATGCACGCGGCGTGGAAGACGTGGCCGCATCCTTGCAGCCGCCGGCACGCCTCGCCGGCGTCCTGCGCCTGCTGCTCCAGGCATATGCAGCATCTGTCGCCATCGCCGCCTTCTGCGTCGCTGATGACGCCCTGTTCCTCGTCGTAACGATTAGAGTCTTGGCTGCCGTCGCCGTCTTCCTGGGAGCCAACAATGGCGGCGTATGAGCCGTGGTCGTCGGGGTCTTCGGCGCCGCCGCGGACGTTAAACCTTCTTGAGATGACGACGTAGACGAGCCGGAAGAAGAAGACGAGCTCCACGGCGCCGCTCGCCCAGAATAAAAAGACCATGATAAAGTCGATGATCGCCATCGGATATTCGGATCTCCCAAGCTAGAACCACGACCACGAAGGAAGATTGTTGATTGCCTCGAACAAAAGAACGAATATGACTGTATTTTCTATGGCTTTCTTAATTGACCAGGTGTCGCTCTTATGGTCTTGAAGCTTTCAGAACCCTAGCAAATAGGAATTCGGTTCGAAAGAATTGTACATGACGTGGTATAGGAGGACTGTTCCCGATGAAGTGAACGTCCTCGTTTAGTTTACCCAGGACTTTACCTCTTACATTTTACCGCCTTAGTTTACCCAGGACTTTATATTTGGCCAACAGCAGGTATCACATCGTCTCTGTAACAACCCGAATTTCTTGCTACAATAAAGCAAACTTGAAAACGAATTTGAAATCTCGAATTCAATTAAAACAGAAGCAAATAAAACAACAACAATTTTTTTTTGAAGAACACGATGAACAGAGGGACGAACCCTAGCTGCCATCGATCTCCTCTTCGTTGGCCAACCGCGCCACCGCCCTGGTCCCACCGCCATTGTAGCCGACGCAAGTCAGCGCCACGCGTCGCCCGCCCGTGGCACTGCTCACCGTCGCCATTCTCCTCTGTCCCCGCCGTACACCGCGTCCATACCATCGCCACCGCCAAGCTCCTCGCTGCCCGCCACCTCGCCGCTCTCCAGCCACGCACCCTCCACGTCGCCGATTCAAGAGGCCTCCAGAGGGCGCCAGTAGTGCTCGGATAAGCACTCCACCACCGCAATTTCGCCGCCACCACACGTTGCCGCCAGAGACTCCGTCTCTGCCTATAAAAAACCCTCTCTCCTCACCATTTCTAAAATTTCTTGTGGGCATCAACCCCTCTCACCCTCCCAAGAATCACAGCAGCGCCAATTTAGTACACCGTCGCCGCCAAGCTTGCCTCCGCTGCCGTCGCCGGTAAGCTCCTCCTCTTATCCCTCTACCTCCGCTTTTTTTTCTTCTAACCGCGTGCTGAAGCGGTACACCGCTTTAGGCCCCCTGCCTGGGCCGCGTCCAAGCCCAATAATGGGCTGGCCGGTTTCTTTCCCAGCCTAGAGAGAAAAAAGGGCTAAGCCCTTTCTATTTTTCAAATTCTTTTCCTGTTTTCAATTTGGAATTGATTTAAAACAAATTATTTTACAAAATTTCTTTGACCAAAAGTTTTAAAATAAAGAGTTTATTCTAACACCTGAACATTACCATCATTTCCAATATTTTCAAAAATTATTTCTTGAAGCTTTTAAAATTCAAAACCTTGTATGTATATGTGAGAAAATAAAAGTTTCTTTTATTCATATTTCAATCCTAACTTGCAAGTGCAAGAAATAATATTTGGGCACTTATCCCTGAATATTTTAGGACCCAATGGTGAACCCTCGGAGGATTTTGACATAGGTGTGCACCATCTCAGAGTCGAGGATTTCCCGGAAGACCCTTCTTTAGGCAAGTCACTTTTCTCACCAACGAAGTTTTTGGTGATAAGCAATTTTATAACTTTGAAGCCATGTGCAATAGTAGGACCCCTGAACCATTAATATTTGATGTTATGCCTTGAGACCAACCCTAGTGAAATCCCTGGACTTGTTTGGTGGATAATACTTGATTGTTTATTTGGTTGTTTGGAGGTCATATTCACCTTCAAAAAAAATTGGTATGAAAATGATCCATCACTTTGGTACAGAATACATGCCCTAGTATGTGGGTGGAGTTGATGGGAAACCTGAGGTTTAGTCCTGACACAAAGCAATAAAGTATACCACATAAATAGTAAGAAGCCCCTACGCTATTTCGATGAATTTTCTACAAGGTAGATGGACCCTGGTATGGGTGATCAACGGGAAGACACTCGGAGTCGGGATGCTATAGTATATTATCGATTTCTGTGGCCCTGATATACTCCCGATGGGATTCGAGTGATGAGACCTTCCCGGGTAGAATTTTCAAAGATAGAGTAGATAAAAACTTATCTTTCGATTAAAGGTTCTGATGCTAATGATAGCAATATCACAAATCCTAGTGGTTTGGACCAATGTGGCTTAACACGGAACCATCGGAGGCACACACTTACATATCTAAAATCCATGATAAAGAATGAAAGAAGAATAAATATATATATACTGAAGAAAATGAATGATACCAAGCGTGATCACTTGGTGGAGTTAAGTAGGCCACATGTGGACGATGTTTTCCCCTCGGTTGGGCAAAGTGGTGAAAATGATACCACTATGAGTTTGACCACAGGGAAACCTTATGGGATTTTCCTGGTTAATTAATCTTGAATAAAAATTTAAATTGGAAACCATCTTGTGACTTGCTGAGTACTCACCCTTGCTATATAAACATTTTTCAGAAACACCCGAAGACGTCGTGTAGGTTGATCCTGATGTCTTCCTTCGCGGAGAAGATTTCGAGTTCTAGGTCATTCCTACGCTCGAGGGCTGATCCTAGAAATGTAGCCATGCGTGTAAAATCAATAAAGTTTGTATGCTTTAGTCATGGTTTAATAATTTTAAGACAAAGAGAACCTCGTTTAATGTTGGATTGTGAGAAAACTATTTATGTGATATTATCTACTCATGTAATATTATTCCTATGAGTTTGTATGTGATGGCTATGTTTTGTAATCACTCGGAATTTCGCGAAATTTTCCCTTCGGCAAATTCGTGGAAATTTTAGTCACGGCCTCGAATTTTCGGGGCGTGACAGAGTGGTATCAGAGCCAGCCTTGACCGTAGGAAAGACCCCCAGTTTTGAAAAAATGGTACATTTTTGCAAAAAAAAAGATTGAGAAAAAGAAATTTTCTAAAGCCTTTATCCAGCTCTTAAAATCTTTTGTTTTTGATATAAAATTTGTATGATAAAATTTTGTGTGTAAAAAAAAATCTTTTCCGCGCTTTAAAAAAAAGTTATTTCACATATTTTAGGCATGGTGTACTATTTTTATACCTCTTCCGAGACGCTCGGGGGATGGGCCCTACTCTTGTAGAGGATGTTGGGATATCTTTTTGTGTCGAGGAAGGACCTCCCACATTTTCATGCAAAAGCTATTTTTGTGCATGGGATACTTTAGTATTAGATTGGATGGGTTAACGTAAAAGTTGATGGTACCGCGACCACTTATGTTGGATAAAGGGATATAGAGGAGGATGCAATTCAGGACGCATTCAGAAGGGCTATATTGAACCTGCGACATAAGTACGACGACACATTTGATGAGTCCATTTGTTGACTCATGCCTCAGGAGCTGAACGACAAGAACAATGTGGGAGTACCATTTCCGCCATTCATGAGCAACAGATCAAAAATAAAAGTGGTAAGAGGCATCGCCTTCACGTCATTGCAATATAGAAAAATTAGGAAGGAATATCAAGAAGCGTAAGATAAGATAGTCAAGTTGCAAGGTGAAAATATAGAGCTCCGCCAGAACATAGTCGACCTGAAGGCAAGGCTTAAGGAAGCTTTAAGTGCCCAACAGGAGATGGTCGGTCCAAGTACGAAACGATTAAAGGCGTGTCAAGGGGACCAACCCCAAGGACCAGGAGCAAAGAAGATCAAGACAATATGGACCAAGAAATATCTTAAACACTTCAAAAATGCTTTGCAAGCGAGTCCGGAAGAAGCAGAAGTATCACCTACTCAGGAAGATGAAGAGGAAGAGGAACCAATGGAACGTGAGTTCTATACCAGCAGCAACCCTTCATCATATGACGAATAGATGTTCCAAGAGAGACACTAGTATAATCTAGGTTTGTGTTTTAAAATAAAGTATGCTATGTTGAATGGCGTATGTGATGTATGCATGTTTGTGTGTTTAAGTATGAGGATGATAGAAACGCAGGCCCAAATGTTAGATAAAATAGCAACAAAATTAGCAGAACAAAAGGGAAGTCCGGAAGCAAAGAAGGAATCCAGAAACCAAGGTGGGATATTTTTAGAAGACGAATCCGCTAGTCTTCTCCGGTTCCGATGATCCATTAGACGCCAATGACTGGCTTAGAGATGTTCAACGACGACTGCAAATCCTAGGATGTGAGGACCGGGAAAAAGGTGTTTTTTTGCATCACACCAACTTTAGGAATCTGCCGCGGCCTAGTGGATAAATTTCTAGGAAGCTAGTCAGAACCCGGAGCGAAGATGAAAGCTCAATCAAAGACCAATGAATTAGAAATAGACATCCATGGAGAAAAATTTAAAGCTAATTTGATACACTTGCAACTAAGATATTTGGATGTCATATTAGGAATGGACTGGTTGTATAAATATAAGGCAAAGGTCGATTGTGAGGAGAAACTGGTTTATGTCACCAGTCCGAAAAATCTAACCCTAAGGATAAAGTCACAAAATTCCTTTCCGAGGAAGCAGAATAAGAGGGTATGTAATATGGTGGCATAAGGAGTAATGCAGATTCCAGTGGTTAAAGAATTTGCAGATGTGTTCCCAGAGGAATTGCCCGGGGATCCACCAGATAGAGAGGTGGAATTTAAAATAGAACTTAAATCCGGAATAGAACCAATTACAAAGCAACCATACCACATGTCAATAAAAGAGCTAGTAGAGTTGAAGAAGCAAATTGACGAGTTATTAGACAAGAACTTTATACAACCAAGCATCTCGTCATGGGCAACACCGGTATTATTTGCAAAAAAGAAGGATGGTAGCTCGAGACTATGTGTAGACTACCGGGGACTAAATGCAGACACCATAAAAAATAAATACCCTCTGCCCAGGATTGATGACCTTTTTAACCAGTTAAGGAATGCCAAAATATTTTCAAAGATAGATCTAAGGTCAGGATATCATCAGCTGAAAATTCGCCCGGAGGATAGACCAAAGACTGCTTTCACTACCAGATATGGATTATATGAATTCACGGTTGAAAGGATCGTATGGGAACCTAGAGGGGGGGGTGAGTAGGTTCTACTTCAATTTTTCTTCTTTTTCAATTTAGGGTTTGACAAGAAAGGTAAATTCTCTAGATTATGCAACTATGGTGAATTTACCTATATGCCAACCAAGAAACAACTAACACAACACTAAGCAAGAACAAATAAGTAAAGGATAGAAGTAACCAAAGTGGTGGACGCGGAGACACAAGGATTTGTTTCCCGTAGTTCCTTCCTTTTGTGGGGAAATACGTCTACATTTGGAGAGGGGGTGGTTTCAAACCACCAACGCCACGAGAGGCCTCCCTTGTTCTCCGATGAACCTCACCCCAAGGGGATCGATTCACCTTCCACTATATCGACAACCTTCAAGGTGGAAGCCGATAGTTTTACAACAAGTTTGGTCACACATCCACAACTTAATTGGAGGCTCCCAAATACAAGCAAGCTGTCAAAACAATCAAAGACAAGCTTGTAAGAACCAAATCAAAGTTAGGGTTTCCAAAGAAACACTAGAGCTTGGGGGCCCTTAAGTGAATGAGGGGGAAATG
The DNA here is from genome assembly GCA_030063025.1 of Avena longiglumis. Lineage (NCBI taxonomy): Eukaryota > Viridiplantae > Streptophyta > Magnoliopsida > Poales > Poaceae > Avena > Avena longiglumis. The sequence goes on along the minus strand of CP125974.1, from coordinate 516,328,424 downwards.
AAGATATCTCTTGGTGAAGCTGTAGATCAAGGCCTCCTCCTTCGATTCTCCAAAGATCAATGACTTCGGATGGTTGGATGGAGAGATCTTGTAGATTTGGTGGCTCTAATGGAGTTTGTGTTCTTGAGAAGCTCGAGCAACTGGAGGAAGGGGATAAGGGTCCCTATTTATAGGCAGCCCCTTCCACGAACCGTTTTCTGGCCGTTGGAGAAGAACCAGACCTGAGACTCCGGTCTGTACACCGGAGACTCCGGTCTACAGCGGAGATTTCGGCCTGTCTCCGGTCTAGCCTCCGGACCGCCCTTCTGAATGACCAGGGCCAGGTATGACCCAACAGGGCCAGAGACTCCGGTCCTCCAGCACCGGAGACTCCGGTCTAAGCCAAGACCGGAGATTCCGGAGAAGCCTCCGGACCTTGCTCCGCACCCCCATACAGAATGTCCCAACCATGATTCTGAAGCCTCCACCAGGGACACATCCGGAAACTCCGGACCACACCGGAGACTCCGGTCTAGGCAGACTGAAGACTCCGGTCTGGAATTTCCAGAACTATGCCACTCTTGCAGGAATCTTTCCAAAGTGTGAGGGTACTTTTCTCTTATCATAATACCATCCTGTGGACAGTGACAAACTGTAAAATGATCTACTTGTTGTTAACGAACACCAAAAGTGATTATGACAATAAATGTCCTTTCAATCTCCCCCTTTTTGGTGTTCGATGACAATAAGTGAATTTGCATGGAATAAATTGCATGGGGCTCCCCTGACTATGTGCAATAAGTTAAACAAGTAAATCATGCAAGGTAGATAGTATCAACGATAGCACACATGAGTTACACTAGATAGAGCACATAGTCACACACATAAACGGAAACTAACACACATGAAGTTCAAAGTTCGAATATGGCAAATGAAAGCAGATAATAGAAAATCCAAATCCCAAACCCATGCAAATCGATGAGAATGTCTTCTCCCCCTTTGGCATCGAAACACCATAAAAGGGAAAAGACCTAAGCTAGCGCCCCAACAACTCAGTAGTCATCGTCATCCTCGGCATCCTCATCCTCATCCTCACTGTCCTCAACAAAGTCATCATCATCATCATGGACTGTAGACCCTTTGCCGTGAGGGCGAGAAGAGGAGGTACCCTGGTACCCGTATCTAGAGGTGATATCGGAGAATGTCTTCCAGTCAACAAGGCTGTCCTGCTGGGCATTCCATGCCCCAAAAGAGAGAGTGTGATCTGACTCTGTAGACTCTTGAGCACCAGGCTCATCATTGTACTCGCCCTCTCTTTCCTCATCATCTGCTTCGCCCTGTGCCTTGATTTCCTTGAGGAGTTTCTCAATACGCCTGTTTATTTGGTAGGAGACATGCTGTTGCTTGCGGATGTCAACAGTCATGCAGCACCGAGTCCTCTCCCAGAAAGTGACCTTCTTAACCTTCTCATGAACATAGTCCCTAGTCATGGAAGGCATAGGTGCATAGGAGGCATTCTTCCTCCGAACTCTAGGTGGAGAGGGTGCCCTCTCAGTCTCAATCTCCTCATCATCATTGCCATAGCGACGCCTAGGAGCAGGTCCCATACGCCCCTTCTACTGCAGTGAGACCAATGCATGCTCAGTGAGATGTGGTGCTATGCCAAGTGGAGAATTATGCTCCTTGGAGTTGATGAGCCTCATAACCAAAGGTGCATATGGAGGAGACTTCTTGTAAAGAATAGCATGGAACATCTCCTAAAAAATAAAATCCATCACATCAATAGGTTCTGCCTCTGCCTCTGGGCTAGCATTGTAGGTCCGGTGGGTGTGATAAAGAAGGTTGACTAGCCCACCCCTAATAGCATCGTCATTCCCAGCACTTGGTGTGATGGTATGACGGAATATCCTCAACATTAGGTTGTAGAGAGTCTTGAGTCCCTTGGAACCCCCTACAACACCCTCGCTGCCATATAGGGGCTTGTTCGGTTTGGAAGGGATTGGAGTGGATCAACATGGATTGAGTTGGATTAATTCCCATGTAGGTCAAAATGCCTCCAAATCCCACCCAATCCACTCCAATCCACTTGTGCAGTGGATTAACCGAACAGGCCCTAGAGGTGCAAGCTTCATCTTGTCCTCACCAAGAGCTGCAGAGTGCATACGCAACCCAACTGGAGTGGATACGCCATGAAAGGTCTCAAAGATGACGTTGGCAAAGTCATGGAATGTAGCTATGCAGCGAGTGGTGCCACACATCCAAGTCATGGTCCTGTCTTGATCAGACCCAAAAAAGACAGTGGCGTAGAACTGCTGCACAAGGTAGACATTGTAGTCTTCATGAAGTTCCATCAAATTAAACAGTCCCAGCTTCTCACAGATCCACAGAGATCATCATTGAATTAGGGGCTGAGGCGCATCTTCTCAACACTCATGTACTTCTGAGGGCAGACATGTGATTTGGTGAGAACACCATACACATCCTTCATGAACACAACCTGCTCCTTCCTCCAGAAGCGAGGGTCCTCGCTGGTACGTGGCAGGTCATAGAAGTCAGTCTTCCTCAGCTCACGGAACTCCTCCTTTGAAATCTTGGCCAAGGACTGAATATTGTCATATTTAGCCTTCTTGGCACGGTCCTCTCGTTCATCCCTTTCCCGGTCCCACCTCAAATAGGCTGCATCACGTGCCTGCTGTCTTCGGTTGGAAGGAGGCACGATAAAATGACCGTGAGCTTCATCATAGCGAGGAGTGCCCCTTTGTGACTTGGCCTTGGTACGACGATGATGACTAGAACCATCACCTGTGAACAGCAATGAGGGAGATAGCATGGAGATGAGTATATATGTCCCAGAGATGCTGTACAAAAGCTTTGATGCATTTCTGGTCTGTTTTGATTCAACCAACACCGGAGTCTTCGGCTCAGACCGGAGTCTCCGGTCCTGGGACCGGAGTCTCTGGCCTGGACCGGAGTCTCCGGACCTGGGTCTGGAATCTTCGATCGGGAGGCTCGGGCATGATATGGGGAGATGTTGGTGGGGGTGAATCTAGCAGATCGGGCACTGCAACAAGGCTAAAGTACAAGAGTGCACGCAAACAAGTGATTCCAACGGACAAATCAACACCAATCCTCAAAAACACATCTAGAGATGAACCCTAGGAGTAAAGAGAGGAGGAGAGGTACGAGATCTGTCCATGGGATCGATTCCTCTGGTGGGAATGTCCCAATGGAGGAGAGGAGAAGGTTGGATGGTGGCACGGCGGATCCCGGGGGCTTCTTGACCTCCGGGGAGGAGTTTTGGAAGAAGAGGCGACGGGTTGCGAGGAGGGGGACGTGGTAGAGAATGAAGAACTGCTGTTTCAGTTCACCCCGCTCCCTTCCTATAAGTGGCAGACACCGTCTGGACCGGAGACTCCGGCCTACATCGGAGACTCCGATGCATCGTCTCCTCGACCAAAAGCTCCAGGATATGTCTTTGGGGACATATATGAGAGATAGATAGGTTTAAGACAGGGAGTAGGCTTGGGTTTAGATATCAAATTGCGAAGAACCAATAAGAGCCACAGAAATTCACACAAATATTCGGGAAAGCTCCAAAAAGACTAGTAACAAGCAATTGACAAACACGAGTAAGCACCAACCTCTTAAATGAGAGAGGGAGGTGGCCTTGGCCACCATATTTGAGTAAACTCGGCTTGGCACCACGAAGATATATCTTGGGTCCATTACCGAAACTCATCATTTAAGCTCACATATCACAAAATGATATTAAGAGGAATGATTTTGATTGCTTTGGGCATAATGGGGGGAGGGATAGTCCAATCAATTAGGACCACACTCCCCCTATATCCATCCCTACACCTAAACCAAATAAGGGTCAAGTCATAGGTGAGTATGCAAGATAATCAAGTCAAGCTCCGAGAATCTACGATATTTAGTTCATTCCTCAAATAGCAAAACCTTGCTTCATCAAGTGGCTTCGTGAATATGCCGGCAAGTTGGTATTTAGTTGGCACATATGATAGCTCAATATCACCTCGAGCAACATGATCCCTAATGAATTGATGACAGATCTCAATATGCTTAGTCCTTGTGTGAACCACCGAATTGTAGGCAATCTTGATGGCACTTTCGTTGTCACATAGAAGAGGCACTTTGTCACAATAGACACTGTGTTCCTTTAAAGTTTGACTCATCCATAGAAATTGAGTGCAAGCACTAGCAGCTGCCACATACTCGGCTTCGGCGGTGGAGATATATATACAATTTTGCTTCTTGGAAGACCAACATACCAATGACCTACCAAGGAATTGGCAAGCCCGGATGTTGATTTTCTATCATCCTTATCACCAGCCCAATCCGAGTCCGTGTATCCACAAAGATCAAATGTTGACCCTCGAGGATACCAAAGACCATAATGTGGGGTATGAACCAAATACCGAAAGATTCTCTTAACCGTCATCAAATGGATTTCTTTAGGAGCTGCTTGATATCTTGCACACACACCTACACTCAACACAATATCGGGTCTAGATGCACAAAGGTAAAGCAAAGAACGAATCATAGACCGGTATACCTTTTGATCCACACCTTTACCATTTGGATTTTGTTCTAGATGAGTCTTTGTAGCCATGGGAGTAGGAGCTCCATTTAAATCTTGCATTTTGAATCTCTTGAGCATATCGTGAGTATACTTGGCTTGGTTGAAGAATGTCCTTCCTCTAACTTTCTTGATCTCAAAACCAAGAAATACTCTCAACTCCCCCATCAGAGACATCCGGAACCTACTAGTCATAATATTTGAGAATTCATCATTAAAGGCTTTGTTAGATGAGCCAAAGATAATATCATCAACATATATTTGGCATACTAAAAGCTCCCCATTGACCTTCTTAGTAAAAAACGTGGGATCGATTTTCCCAACCTCAAATCCACGGTCAAACAGCAAATCTCTAAGGTGCTCATACCATGTGCGTGGGGCTTGCTTGAGCCCATAGAGCGCCTTATCAAGTTTGTACACATGGTTTGGGAAGTTGGGATCCTCGAATCCCCGGGGTTGCTTTACATATACCAACTCATTTAATGGACCATAAAGAAATGCACTTTCTACATCCATTTGTTGCAACTTAAAGTTATGATGTGCCGCATAAGAAAGAAGGATACAGATGGACTCAAGTCGAGCCACGGGTGCATATGTCTCTCCATAGTCAATGCCTTCAATTTGAGAGAACCCTTGTGCAACCAATCTTGACTTGTTCCTTACTATAATTCCATGCTCATCTTGCTTGTTCTTGAATATCCACTTGGTGCCTATCACATTGCGGCAATCCTTTGGCTTCTCAACTAACTTCCATACTTTCTTTCTCTCAAAGTTGTTGAGTTCTTTATGCATTTCTTTCAACCAATCCGAATCTTCAAGAGCTTCCCACACTTTATTTGGTTCAATCATGGAAATGTGTGCTTGGTTCTCACTAAACCTCTTCAATTGTGCTCTTGTGGAAATGCCTCTCCTTAGGTCACCAACCACATTTTGTAGGGAGTGGTCTCTTAATTCAAACATCCTCTCCTTTTTAGCTTCACGACGAGAGTGGATCTCCTCATTGTTTCTTGGAGGAACCTCTTCATCATTGTGGTCCTCGTCTTGACCATCAACTCGACCTTGATCATCACAGGAATCATTCTCTTCATTAAGAGGCAAAGATTAACCTTGGTCTTGATCAAGAATTCTTCTAGCGTCGATTTGAGCTTGTCTCAAGGCAGTTTGTACGGATCTTCCTTGAGTAATTAACTTGGCACCACTTGACATCCTGGAGAATGAATCAAGCTTCTCCACACTAGAGATGTCATCTTGATTAACATGTTGAGGGTCCACAGCTTGTCTTTGGCTTGGGTCATTGTCCTCCTCGGTATATGGAACATGTTGTTGTTGTGAAGATGAGGGCTCCACTTGAGTAGAGCATATTTATTCTCGATCCGCCACAAGGGGTTCCTCAACGGGGCGGATATATCCCACACCCATTCTTCCTATGGCGTCCTGAGGCATTTCATCATCTCCATCACAAGCATCAACACGTCCCCCTTGGGGACCATCATATTCTTCGAAGGTCACACTACAAGATTCTATGACGTCTCCGGAGAGCTTATCATAGATTCTATAAGTGTGAGATTCGAGACCATAGCCAACAAAAATACCCTCTAATGCTTTTGACTCGAATTTGGACAAACGACAACCTTTTATGAGATAGAAACACTTACAACCGAACACCCGGAAGTAAGATATGTTGGGCTTGTTATCGGTAAGTATTTCATATGGAGTCTTGTTGATTTCTTTGCGGAGGTAGAACCGATTTGATGCATGTCAAGCGGTGGAGATGGCTTCGGCCCAAAAGTTGTATGGAGATTTAAACTCCGCCAACATGGTGTTGGAGATATGCCCTAGAGGCAATAATAAATGTAGTTATTATTATATCTTTGCGTTTATGATAAATGTTTACATTCATGCTATAATAGTATTAACAAGGAAACATTGATACTTGTGTGATTTGTAAACTTAATTTGAAGTCCCTAGTATAGCCTCTATATATCACTAGCTTGTTGGTTGATAAATGATTGTGGTTTCCTTATCATGAACATTGAGATGTTATCAACAACAATATCATATCGTTAGGAGAATGATATGGTGGACATACTCCTATAGATAAGCGTAGCATAAAGATCAAGTCATTTCAATAGTTCAATTGCTATCTGCTTTCTGATACATAGTAACCTAATTCCTTCGACCATGAGATCATGCATATCACCTTTACCGGATGGATGCTTTGATGACATCAAACACCACACCAGAATCGGGTGGTTATAAAGGTGGCATTGAGTGTTCGGAAAGTATTGGTTGAGACACATGGATCAAGAGTGGGATTTGTCCATCCATATGATAGATATACTCCGGGCCCTCTCGGTGGAATGTCATCCAATTAGCTTGCAAGCATGTGGTAGCTCACAAGGGATCACATATCACGGGAGCGAAAGAGTACTTATTGGTAACGAGGTTGAACTAGGTATGCGGAGATACCGACGATCATAACCTCGGATAAGTAAACTATCGTGAGACAAAGGGAAATTGGTATCGTATGTAAATGGTTCATTCGATCGCAAGTAATCGTGAGAAATATGTGGGAGCCATATGAATTTCGATTCCTCTATTGGTTATTGATCGGAGAAGTGTCTCGATCATGTCCGCATAATTCACGAACCGTAGGGAGACACATAAGGATTCGACGTTGTTTGAGTAGTTATGGTATTATGAGAAAGAGACCGAATGTTGTTGAGTCTCGGATGGGATCCGGATATCACGAGGTGATCCGAATGGTCCGGAGAATAAGATTCATATAAGGAAAGTCCGTTTTGGAGTTCGGAATGATTAGGTGTTTTCATCGGGAATGTTCTAGAAGGTTCGGAATGTCCAGACTCGGAGGAAGGGGTACATGAATGTGTCATTGCATATTGGGATGATTGCATCATGTACTAAGTGTTCTCGCTGTTCCAAATAAAGGATTAAATTGAATCCTAAATTGAAAAGTCAAATAGCAAGTTTGAAAAGTCAAACGGCTAAAATTGGAAAGAGGGAAAGAGGAAGGTGTGGAAACCGAGTTGGGAGGAGTTCCTCCTCCAACCCGGCCCACCTCCAAGCCGAGTTGGGAGGACTCTCCTCCCCATGGCGCGTCCGGCCCTCCACCTATATAAGGAGGGCAGGGCTCCTCCTCTAGACACACAAGTCCTCACCTCAAACCCTAGAAAGCTGCAGCCCTCCATAGCCGCCACCTAGGGTTTGCCCTAGCCGCCGACTTGGGGTCCCGGAACCCTAGCCCCGGCTCTAGCCCCTCCTCCTTGGTGTGTCTAAACCCTAGATCACCGAGGAGCTCTCATACTCCACCATACTCGCTCCGGCAAGGCGAAGCCTGCGAGATCTCCCTCTACTTAGACCACGCCCGTTGTCTTCTGGGAATCACGAGAGAGTGCTACAACCTCTGCTTCTTTGGAACAAGGGAGAGGAAGGTCTTCGCGAGTACCGAACATGTGACCGATCAAGGGAGCTTCTTAACGCAGCCGGAAGGATCGTCTACGATCTTGAGATCGGGAAGAGTACGACTACATCATCCACGAGAATCCGCTCTCGTTAAACACTTTGGAATCTTCGGTAAGTTATTCCATCGACTCGTTGCTACAATCTAGTAGATAGATCTTGGCTTGTTTGTTTGTATGCGATAGAAAATTTTTGTTTTCCATGCTACGAAACCCTACAATGGTATCGAGCTGTGTCTATATGTAGATCTGTTGCAGTAGAACACAATGGTCATTGTGGTGTTGATGCTTTATTATTGTCGATTGATTCTTGTGTACTTTGCATCTTGCGGTATGTTGGGATGAAGCGGCCGGGCTAACCTTACATGACATCGTTCATGAGACTTGCTCCACGCTTGACATGCAACTTGTATTGCATAAGTGGCTTTATGGTACGCTTTCTCCTAGCATAGTTAAGATCCAATTTACAACGGGTGATCAAGAATGCTAGTATCAATGTTGTGGTTCTTGTTCGTAAGTTAGAACGACACTTATTGAAAGCCCCAAACCACGTAAAATATGCAAAGAAAGTAGAGGCGTCTAACTTTGTTTTGCGGTGTCTTGATGATGTGATATGGCCATGATTGTGACTATATTTGATGTATGCAATGTTCCTTATTGTAAGTTGGCAACGGCGAGAGCCGATGGTTGTCTTTAATTTATGTTAAGACCCGCGTGTCTATTCAAAGTAGTTGTAATAGTTGAAGACCGGTGGACGACAACCATGGAGAAGCGTCATTTACCTTGATGCAATGCCGGTGATGATGGAGATCATATTCGTGCTTGAAGATGGAGATCGGAAGCACAAAGAAGAAAGGCCATATCATATCACATATTATTGAATTGCATGTGATGTTAATCCTTTATGCATCTTGTATTGCTTAGTAGGCAGCGGTAGCATTATAAGATGATCCCTCATGCACATGAATTTCAAGTCATAAAGTGTTCACCCTTAGTTAGCACCGTTGCTAAAGCTTGTTGTTTCGAAGCACCACGTTATGATCGGGTGTGTTAGATTCCGCAAGTGTATACAACGTGAGCAAGCCATTTGCTCATGCGAAACTAAGGTTTGATCTTGACGAGCCTAGCATGTAAAGACATGGTCTCGGAACACGGATCACCGAAAGGTAAAGCATGAATCATATAGTAGATATGATGAACATGACGATTGTTCGCCATTGAAACTATATCAACTCTCGTGATGATCGGTGTTGATGTAGTGGATTTGGTTCATGTGATCACTAAAACAATGTGAGGGATGTTGTTTTGAGGAGTTCACCTAGTTTAATTTCATTATTAATTTTAACTCAATTTGTCATAAACTTAGTCTAAACTATTGCAAATATGTTGTAGATCAATGGCAGCCCCTACCATCAATTTTAATGCGTTCCTAGAGAAAGAAAAGTTGAAAAACAATGAAAGCAACCCATGGATTGGTTCCGCAATTTGAGGATTGTCCTCACATTTGGTAATTTGACCTATGTCTTTGGATGCACCATTGGGTGACCCACTGCGGTGATCTTGCCGATGAAGTAAAGAATGTTTACCTCGCTCGGAAGAATCAGTACTCCATAGTTCAGTGTGCTATCTTGTATGGTTTGGAATCGGAGCTTCAGAAAAGGTTTGAAGAATCAGACCCATATGATATTGTCGAGGATCTCAAATTGATTTTTGAGACTCATGCGGCAATTGAAAGCTATGAGGCTTCTGAAAAGTTCTTTAACTGCAAGATGGAAGAAGGCAGCTCCGTCAGTGAGCATGTGCTTAAGATGTCTGGGCACGCAAACAAACTTCAAAGCTTGGGTATAGTGATTCCTAATGCTTTGGGGATTTACCGTGTCCTCCAATCACTACCACCAAGTTACAAGAACTTTGTGATGAACTACAACATGCAGAACATGAACAAGACGTTGCCAGAACTCTTTGCCATGTTGAAATCTGCAGAAGTGGAGATCAAGAAAGAGCACCAAGTGTTGTTGGTCAATAAGATCACCAAATTCAAGAAAGGCAAGTCTAAGCAGAAGGGACACTTCAAGAAGGGTGGTAAGAAAGTTACCACGCCGACGAAGAAGACCAAGGCTGGATCCAAGCGTCTTCGAGTGCTTTTCTTGCAAGGGAGAAGGTCCGGAAGCGGAATTGCCCAAAGTACTTGGTGGATCCAAGAACGGCAACATCAAGAAGAAAGGTATATCGATATACATGTTATTGATGTGTATCTCACTAGTACCGTAGTAGTGCAGGTATTTGATCTTGGTTCGGTTGCTCATATTTGTAACTCAAAGCAGTCTTTGCAGAATAAACGGAAGCTAGCGAAGAACGAGGTGACGATGCGGCGTGGAAAGCGGATCAAAGGTTGATGTGATCGCGTCGGCACGCTACCCCTTCATCTACCATCGGGATTAGTTTTATACTTAAATAATTGTTATTTGGTGCTGCGTTAAGCATGAACATTATATCGGGATCTTCTTTATTGAGGCGGTTACTTGTTTAAGTCCAAGAATAATGGTTGTTCGATTTATATGAGTAATATGTTTTATGCACATGCACCTTTGATAGATGGTCTATTCTTATTGAATCTCGATAGTGGAAATACACATATCAATAACATTGAGGCTAAACGTTTGAAATCAAGCGATAATTCGACCTATATGTGGCACTGTCGTCTTGGTCACATTGGAGTGAAACGTATGAAGAAACTCCATTCCGATGGACTTCTTGAATCACTTGATTTTGAATCACTTGAAAGATGCGAAGCATGTCTGATGGGTAAAATGACTAAGACTCCATTTTCTGGTATGATGGAGCGAGCTACAGACTTATTGGAAATCATACATACCGATGTGTGTGGTCCGATGAGTGTAGCATCGCGCGGTGGTTATTGTTATGTTCTTACCTTCACGAATGACTTGAGTAGATATGGGTATATCTATTTCATGAAACATAAGTCCGAAACTTTCGAGAAGTTTAAGGAGTTTCAAAGTGAGGTAGAGAATCAACATAACAAGAAGATTAAATTTCTACATTCTGATCGTGGAGGTGAATATCTAAGTTACGAGTTTGGCGAGCATTTGAAGAAATGCGGAATACTTTCACAATTGACACCGCCGGGAACACCACAGCGTAATGGTGTGTCCGAACGTCGTAATCGAACTCTCTTAGATATGGTTCGTTCTATGATGTCACTTACAGATTTACCGCTATCATTTTGGGGTTATGCATTAGAAACAGCCGCATTCACTTTAAATAGGGCACCGTCTAAATCCGTTGAAACGACACCATATGAATTATGGTTTGGGAAGAAACCTAAATTGTCGTTCCTTAAAGTTTGGGGATGCGAAGCCTATGTAAAGAAGTTACAGCCGGACAAGCTTGAACCCAAAGCGGAAAAATGCGTCTTCATAGGATACCCAAAGGAAACTATTGGGTATACCTTCTATCATAGATCCGAAGGCAAAATATTCGTTGCCAAGAATGGATCCTTTCTAGAGAAAGAATTTCTCTCGAAAGAAGTGACTGGAAGGAAAGTAGAACTCGACGAGGTTGTCGAACCTTCTCTCGAAATTGCGAGTAGCGCAGCACCGGAAGAAGTTCCTGTGGTGCCTGCACCAATAAGAGAGGAAGCTAATGATGGTGATCATGAAACTTCGGTTGAAGTTGCTACAGAGCCTCGGAGGTCAACGAGAACTCGTACCACTCCAGATTGGTATGATCCCGTTATGAGTGTCATGTTGGTGGACAACACCGATGATCCCGAGACATATGAGGAAGCAATGATGAGCCCAGATTCCAATAAATGGCAAGAAGCCATGAAATCCGAGATTGGATCCATGTACGAAAACCAAGTATGGACTTTGGTGGACTTACCGGATGGCGGAAGGCTATCGAGAACAAATGGATTTTCAAGAAGAAAACAAATCTTGATGGTAATGTTATCGTCTATAAAGCTCGACTTGTCGCAAAAGGGTTTCGACAAATTCAAGGAGTTGACTACGATGAGACTTTCTCACCATGGCGAAGCTAAAGTCTGTGAGGATTATGTTATCAATCTGCATATTATGATTATGAGATATGGCAGATGGATGTCAAAAAAGCATTCCTCAATGGAGACATTGATGAAGAGTTGTATATGATGCAACCCAAAGGTTTTGTCGATCCTAAAGATGCTCACAAGGTATGCAAACTTCAACGGTCCATCTATGGATTGAAGCAAGCATCCGAAGTTGGAATCAACGTTTTGATAAGGTAATCAAAGTTTTGGTTTTATACAAACTTATGGAGAAGCTTGTATTTACAAGAAAGTGAGTGGGAGCTCAGTAGCATTCTTAATACTATATGTGGATGACATATTGTTGATTGAATGATGTAGACCTTCTTAATAGTGTCAAGGAATATTTGAATAATAGTTTTCAATGAAGGATCTTGGCGAGCAACTTACATATTAGGCATAAAGATTTATAGAGATAGATCGAACGCCAAATATCATTGTCACAAAGTACATATTTGGACAAAGTTCTAAAGAGGTTTGGAATGGAAGAAAGCAAGAAAGGGTTCTTGCCCATGTTGCCCAATCGACCTTGAGTAAAACTCAAAGTCCGACATCGGGCAGAAGGTAGAGAAAGGATGAGTAAGACTCCCTATGCCTCGACCATAGGATCTCTAATGTATGCCATGCTATGTACTAGACCCGACGTTGCATATCCGTTAGTTTAACTAGCAGATATCAAAGTGATCGAGTGGATCATTGGACGTGATCAAAAACATCCTTAAGTACTTGAGAAGAACTAAGGATATGGTTCTTTCTTATGGAGGTGATGAACAACTCGTTGTTAACGGTTACCGATGCTAGTTGGAACACCGATCCGGATGATTCTAAATCACAATCCGGATCGTATTTATTTTGAATGGTGCAGATTAATGGAGGAGTGCAAAGCAAAGCGTTGTGGCGAGATCTTCAACTGAATCGGAATACATGGCTGCTTCGGAGGCTTCACAAGAAGCGATATGGATGAAAGAGTTCATTACAGAGCTGGGTGTGGTTCCTAGTGCGCTGGACCCAATGTCTATCTACTGTGATAACAGGGGCGCCATAGCCAATGCGCAAGAACCAAGGTCACACAAGAAGCTGAAGCACATCAAGCTGGGTTTTCACGCTATTCGAGAACATATCCAGGATGGGGGTATAAAGATTTGCAAAGTACACACAGATCTGAATGTGGCGGATTCGTTGACTAAACCTCTCCCGAGGGCAAAACATGACCAACACCAAACTGCCATGGGTGTTCGGTATATTACCATAGATTAGATGACTCTAGTGCAAGTGGGAGACTGTTGGAGATATGCCCTAGAGGCAATAATAAATGTAGTTATTATTATATCTTTGCGTTTATGATAAATGTTTACATTCATGCTATAATAGTATTAACAAGGAAACATTGATACTTGTGTGATTTGTAAACTTAATTTGAAGTCCCTAGTATAGCCTCTATATATCACTAGCTTGTTGGTTGATAAATGATTGTGGTTTCCTTATCATGAACATTGAGATGTTATCAACAACAGGATCATATCGTTAGGAGAATGATATGGTGGACATACTCCTATAGATAAGCGTAGCATAAAGATCAAGTCATTTCAATAGTTTAATTGCTATCTGCTTTCTGATACATAGTAACCTAATTCCTTCGACCATGAGATCATGCATATCACCTTTACCGGATGGATGCTTTGATGACATCAAACACCACACCGTAACTGGGTGGTTATAAAGGTGGCATTGAGTGTTCGGAAAGTATTGGTTGAGACACATGGATCAAGAGTGGGATTTGTCCATCCATATGACGGATAGATATACTCTGGGCCCTCTCGGTGGAATGTCATCCAATTAGCTTGCAAGCATGTGACTGGCTCACAAGGGATCACATATCACGGGAACGAGAAAAGAGTACTTATCGGTAACGAGGTTGAACTAGGTATGCAGAGATACCGCGCTCATAACCTCGGATAAGTAAACTATCGTGAGACAAAGGGAAATTGGTATCGTATGTAAATGGTTCATTCGATCGCAAAGTAATCGTAGAAATATGTGGGAGCCATATGAATTTCCAGATTCCTCTATTGGTTATTGATCGGAGAAGTGTCTCGATCATGTCCGCATAATTCACGAACCGTAGGGAGACACACTTAAGGATTCGACGTTGTTTGAGTAGTTATGGTATTATGAGAAAGAGACCGAATGTTGTTCGGAGTCTCGGATGGGATCCGGGATATCACGAGGTGATCCGGAATGGTCCGAAGAATAAGATTCATATAAGGAAAGTCCTATTTCGGGGTTGGAGAATGGTTCCGGTGTTTTCATCGGGAATGTTCTAGAAGGTTCCGGAATGTCCGGCACTCTGGAGGGGAAGGGGTACATGAATGTGTCATTGCATATTGGGATGATTGCATCATGTACTAAGTGTTCTCGCTGTTCCAAATAAAGGATTAAATTGAATCCTAAATTGAAAATTCAAATAGCAAGTTTGAAAAGTCAAACGGCTAAAATTGGAAAGAGGGAAAGAGGAAGGTGCGGGAAACCGAGTTGGGGAGGAGTTCCCTCCTCCAACCGGCGGCCCACCTCCAAGCCGAGTTGGGGAGGGACTCCTCTCCCTTCCCATGGCGCGGCCGGCCCCTCCACCTATATAAGGAGGGGCAGGGCTCCCTCCTCTAGACACACAAGTCCCTCACCTCAAACCCTAGAAAGTTGCAGCCCTCCATAGCCGCCGCCACCACCTAGGGTTTTGCCCTAGCCGCCGACTTGGGGTCCCCGGAACCCTAGCCGCCGGCTCTAGCCCCTCCTCCTTGGTGTGTCTAAACCCTAGATCACCGAGGAGCTCTCTCATACTCCACCATACTCGCTCCGGCTTAAAGCCTGCGAGATCTCCCTCTACTTAGGTACCACGCCGTTGTCTTCTTTGGAATCACGAGGAGAGTGCTACAACCTCCATTTTCTTTGGAACAAGGGAGAGGAAGGTCTTCGTCGAGTACCGAACGTGTGACCGACTGCGAAAGCGCTGCCGGAAGGATCGTCTACACGATCTTGAGATCGGAAGAGTACGACTACATCATCCACGAGAATCCGCTCTCGTTAAACACTTTGGAATCTTCGAGGGTAAGTTATTCCATCGACTCGTTGCTACAATCTAGTAGATAAATCTTTACTTGTTTGTTTGTATGCGATAGAAAATTTTTGTTTTCCATGCTACGAAACCCTACACATGGTCCTATCCATCTCAATAAGAGTCCGGTTCTTCCTCTCGGCAACACCATTTTGTTGAGGGGTATATACAGCGGAATATTGGTGTTTTATCCCCTTATCACTAAGGAAATTATTCAAGGTGTAGTTCTTGAACTCGGTGCCGTTGTCACTTCTTATAATCAACACGGGAAGATTGTATTGACGTTGAACCATGTTGATGAAGTCGATGAAGGTCTTTTGGGTCTCACTCTTTATCTTGAAGAAATATACCCATGAGTATCTTGAAAAGTCATCAACGATCACCAAACAATATTTCTTCCCACCAAGACTTGCATGAGATGGAGGACCAAAGAGATCCACATGAAGGAGCTCCAAGATCTTGGTTGACTTGATCCGGTTCTTTGGCTTGTGGGGAGCATCATGCATCTTTCCTAGAACACAAGCCCTGCAAACATGATCTTTGGCAAAGGAAACATTTTCTTTTAGTCCAACAATATGGCCCTCCTTGTGGAGAATTTGCAAAGTTCTCATATTGACATGGGCTAGTAGGCGATGCCATAACCAACCCACATCGGCCTTTCCGAATAAGCACATCGCACTTGTAGTGGTTTGCCCCGAGAAGTTCACCACATACAGGTCATGTTCGACGTACCTAACGAAAGCGACCTTGAGAGATTTGCTCCACATGAGGACCACAATATCAACATCAATAAAGACGGCAAATCCCATGTTTCCAAGAGCACAGACTGAAAGTAAATTATATCCAAGGGTCTCAACAAGCATGACGTTCATGAGTGTAATATCGTGAGCAACCACTACCTTGCTGAAACCCATTACCTTATACTTTGACTTGTCGGCATATGTCACAGTTATTTGATCATCATTTGGCTTTAAGTCCTTGACAATAGACGAGCTTCCGGTCATATGACTTGTGCAACCACTATCAAGCACCCACTTTGACCCTCCGGAAGCATATGTCTACAAAAGATCAAGATAATTTTTAGGTACCCATTTTCAATGGGTCCTCTTTTGTTAGCAACAAGGGTCTTGGGGACCCAAATAGACCAAACAATATAACCATCATATGGACCAACATATCGTGCATACACACCACCATAATAATCACGCATTAGAACATAGTGAGGGTTAGCACTTCCCGCAAAATCGTTATGAGACATATTTTTACGACTTGTGGTCTTACTATCCATAATGGCCTTGTTCTTCTCGTGTGCGGGCTTGGCCTTCTTCTTGTGGTTCTTATTCTTGAAGGGTTTCGCGGCATAGTAAATCAAAATTTTCTACGGATGCGAACAGAGGGAAGCCAAGATCTAATCTAGGAGATGCAAACAACGAGAGAGATTGGATTAGATCTTCATACCCTTGAAGATTCGCACAACGAAACGTTCGTCGGAACGTGGGTGATGTAGTCGTACTCGCTTCTCCTCCTCGCGATCCGATCCGATCTAGCACCACAAGTGGCGATGCCTCCGTGAGATGCTGCGTGCGGCACCTCGGCGTCTCCTTCCTTGGTCCAGCAAGTATGGTGGAGATGGGTTGGATATACAACGTAACGGCGCGGTGCAATTGGTGGAGAATTTTTGCAGCAAGGCTTAGACTACAAGCAGTCGGGAGGGAGAGAGGAGGGCAGCAGGGCGGCTAGGGTTAGAGGGGAAGGTGTGAGGGGTTGGTGCGCAGCCTCTATATATAGAGGGGTGGGCGCCTAGCCCTCCCCAAGCCAAGGCCGGCCCAAGGAGGAAGAGTGGGGGCAAGACCCCTTCTAGAAGCTCTATCTAGAGTTTAAACCTCTCTTGGCGGCTGGGCCCTATGGGGCCTTGTGCCCTGCCCAATGCGCCAGGCACTCCTCATAGGCCCATGCCCCCCCGGAAGGTGGGGCCACGTTGGTCCCTTAGGAAGGTTCTAGAAGCTTCGGTACAATACCGATTAACCCGAACAATTCGAACTCCAAAAACTGCCGCCTTATATGAATCTTATTCTCGGACCACTCCGGAACCTCTCGTGATGTCCGGATCCCATCCGAGACTCGAACAAAAACTCATAAACCAATTATCCAACCTATCCTAGCGTCGAGACACGTTAAGTGTGTGACCCCGGTTCGAGAATATGCGGACATGATCTTCTATCAATAATCAGCGGGTGCGAAACCCATATTGACTCCCACATTCATCGATGATCATATCGGATGAACCACGATGCCAGATTCAATCAATCCCATATATATTCCTTCGCCTCTCGCGATATTTTACTTGCGAGATTCGATCGTCTTGCCGTCATACCTAGTTCAATCTCGTTCACGGCAAGTACTTTACTCGTTTAATCCGATATCACTTTGTGATTTACTCCTTAACCACATGCTTGCAAGCGGTGTTGATATCGATTACCGAGTGGGCCAGTATATCTCTCCGACTTGGGAGGACAAATCCCATATCGATACATACAACCCAATGAGATACTTTACGATCACACGAGACACCTTTATGATCACCCTCTCATAGGATGACGTTTGATGACCTCAAAGCTTTCTTCCGATACAGGAGTTGTATTATCTCATGGTCTAAGGAATACAATATTTGACATAAGAAAAGCTTCGCAAAGACGAACACGATGACACGATCTAATTGCTTCGCTTAGTTTGGGTCTGTCCATCATATCATTTTCCCAATGATATGATCTCATTATCAATTGACAACTTATGCCTATGGTTAGGAAACCTTAACCATCATTGATCAATGAGCTAGTCCATAGAGGCGTACTAGGGACACGGTGTTGTTCACAAACCACACAAGTATTAAAGTTTCTGCTTAATACAATTCTAGCATGGAATATAAACATTATCATGAACAAGAATTATAATAATAACATCTTTATTATTTACTCTAGGGCATAATTCCAACAATTCTTGGCCTTGGAGATAAAACCAATGCTCCCTTTTTCACCACTAGGCCTTTGCTTACTCAAGAGATCATTAATGGACTTGTTACCTTGTGGAAATGTGGCCTTGGCTAGCTCCCCCTTCAACCTAGCATTTTCTTCAAGAATAGTTGTACTACTAGATGGAATGAAGTTACTAGGTGAAGGAATATTTGCCAATTGAGTTTGAAGCGTTTCATGGGACTTTGTGAGTAACAAGAGTTCACTTTCCAAGGCCTTGTGAGCCTTGTCAAGCAACCTAAAGTCCTCGGCAAGTTTTTCATGAACCACACCAAACTCAATCTTATCGTTTTTAGCCCTTTTGCATTTGGCAATAGCATGATCACGTTCTTTGATGAGTCTATTAACAATAATGTCATTGGCCTCATCAAGCCCTTCAAGTTTTAGTTCAAGGGACATCCTAGTCTCTTGTTCTTCTTCTAGAGCATTGTTTAAGGCCTCTAGCTCAATCTTGTGTTCATGCCTAAGTTTACATCTTACATCTAGAAGCTCTTGTGTGTGTGGGAAAGTTGATCTAAGATGTTCCCAAAATGTATCTTCGCCTCCCCTTTTAAGTTAGTCACAAACTCATCGAAAGCAATTAATTACCTTTTTACATCAAGAGACATCTCATCATCAATTTCATCATTAGCTAAGGGATTGGAGTGAGATTACGAGGATACCTCTGTTCCTCTTACCATAAGGCAAGTGATGTTCTTGATGGGAGAGTTCTCATTTGGAGAATCGAAGAGTGAGAATGTCGGAGTAGAAGTAGTGGCTAGAGCAGCCACACCATGAGTTGTTTCTTCTTCCTCATCTTCATTGTCAGAGGAGAATTCTTCATGAGTGATCAAAACTATTTCGCCCGACTTCTTGTTTGTGGGATTCTTCTTGATGAAGGGTTTCTTGTAAGAAGCTTTGGGAGTTTTCTTCAACACAAGCTTACCCCCATGATCTTCTATCTTCTCATAAGGGCAACTCGCCACAAAGTGATAGCGGTCACCACAATTGAAACAAGTTCTCAATCTAGTGGTATTTTCTCTTTTCCCATTTGGATTGCTTTTGTGTTGCATTTCCATCTTGGCCTTGGTGGGATTCTTCCAAAAGTTCTTGGCATAGAAGGCCATATATTGACTATGAGCAATCTTGACCTCATCGGGGTGGTCCATGGAGAGGCCTTCATCACTACCATCTTCATCCCCATGTTCCACAACTTTGGCCTTCAAGGCAACATTGACAACATTGCTCCTACCAAGGGATCGAGCACGGGCATATTTGGCATTCTTGGCGGCAACCTTGAAAGAGGCCATCTCTTGCATAACTTCATTGGAGGTCATGAGATGGTATTTGTGTCTTCCTTGTAGGCTCTTCAAGTCGGTATGCTCAAAGGGCATGAGTGCACTCACATATTTCCTTTTTATCCAAGCATCATCCACATGTGAGGCACCCACATTTCTAAAAGCGGTGGCAGTGGTCTTGAGCCTACGGTACATGTCTTCATGATTTTCACCTTCCATCATGTAGAAGCCTTCGGCTTCATTGCTTAGTGCATCATATCGGTTCCTCCTCATGCTCTCATTCCCAACAAACAACACCGTGAGTGCATCCCAAGCTTCCTTGGCAATGCTGAGGTTCTCAGTGTGTGGGTAATCCTTTGTACCCAATCCTTGTTGAATCATGTGCAAGGCAGTGGCATTGAGTTGACTATTGACAACTTCTCTTCTTGTCAAGTTGTTTGGATCCCCAATAAAGAGTGCATGCTCGATGATGTTCCAGAGTTCAATGCAAGAGCTGCGCACATGAGTTTTCATTAGAGATTGCCATTGAGAAAAAGTAGTAGATGCTTCAAGCTTAGGTGGGTCACCTCTATTGTATACATGAGGGTGAGGGATTGGAGGGTCGGGAGAGTACCATGAATCATGGTGCTCACCCTTCCCACCATCATTTTGTGTGGAGGAATTAGTGTTGTCTTGTTTACCCCCCACCATCATACCCTCGGGGGATACTGGAGCATTCCCTTTAGGTAAAAATGATGGAGGATCCTCTTGAGGAGAGGGGGATGATGAGCCATCTTTGTCTTTAAGAATTTGCTCAAGCATTTTCTTGACTTCGTTGACCAAGGAAGAGCTCAATCTTGTTTCCAAGTTTTTGAGATCTTCCATGGTCACCGTGGTGTGCTCACCACCACCTTCCACATTGTGGCTACCCATATTCTCTTAGGGGGTAAAGCCCGAATAAAGAGCCGAGGCTCTGATACCAATTTAGGGTGGGGGTGAATTGGTGCTACTTCAAATTTTCTTCTTTTTCAATTTAGGGTTTGACAAGAAAGGTAAATTCTCTAGATTATGCAACTATGGTGAATTTAGCTATATGACAACCAAGAAACAACTAACACAACACTAAGCAAGAACAAATAAGTAAAGTGCGGTACAGGATAGAAGTAACCAAAGTGGTGGATGCGGAGACACAAGGATTTGTTTCCCGTAGTTCCTTCCTTTTGAGGGGAAGTACGTCTACATTTGGAGAAGGGGTGTTTCAAACCACCAATGCCACGAGAGGCCTCCCTTGTTCTCCGATGAACCTCACACCAAGGGGATCGATTCACCTTCCACTATATCGGCAACCTTCGAGGTGGAAGCCGACACCTTTACAACAAGTTCAGGGCACACATCCACAACTTAATTGGAGGCTCCAAAATACAAGCAAGATGTCAAAACAATCAAAGACAAGCTTGTAATAACCAAATCAAAGTTAGGGTTTCCAAAGAAACACTAGAGCTTGGGGGCCCTCAAGTGAATGAGGGGGAAATGAAGATCTCTCTTGGTGAAGCTGTAGATGAAGGCCTCCTCCTTCCATTCTCCAAAGATCAATGACTTTGGATGGAGAGATCTTGTAGATTTGGTGGCTCTAATGGAGTTTGTGTTCTTGAGCAACTCGAGCAACTGGAGGAAGGGTATAAGGGTCCCTATTTATAGGCAGCCCCTTCCACGAACCGTTTTCTGACAGTTGGAGAAGAACCAGACCGGAGACTCTGGTCTGTACACCAGAGACTCCGGTCTACACCGGAGATTCCGGACTTTCTCCGGTCTAGCCTCTGGACCGCCCTTTTGAATGACCAGGGCCAGGTATGACCCAACAGGGCCGGAGAACCGGAGACTCCGGTCCAAGCCAAGACCGGAGATTCCGGAGAAGCCTCCGGACCTTGCTCCGCACTCCCATACAGAATGTCCTAGCCATGATTCTGAAGCCTCCACCGGGGACACATCCCGAAACTCCGGACCACACCGGAGACTCTGGTCTAGGCAGACCGGAGACTCCGGTCTGGAATTTCCAGAACTATGCCACTCTTGCAGGAATCTTTCCAAAGTGTGAGGGTACTTTTATCTTATCATAATACCATCCTGTGGACAGTGACAAACTGTAAAATGATCTACTTGTTGTTCATGAACACCAAAAGTGATTATGACAATAAATGTTCTTTCAACGGTAGTACCTTTTGGATTAACCAATGCACCAACCTTTTTCATGAATCTCATGAATAAGGTGATGATGGACTTTTTGGACAAATTTGTAGTAGTCTTTGTCGATGATATCCTAGTATACTCAAGTAGCCCTGAAAAACATGAGTAACACTTGAGACAAGTTTTGACAAGGCTAAGAGAGCATAAGTTGTTTGCAAAGTTTTCAAAATGCGAATTCTGGATGAAAGAAATTGCTTTCCTGGGTCACATTATATCGGAAGGAGTTAAAATGGATCCAGAGAAGGTGAAAGCAATATTGGAATGGAAGGCCCCAACAAATGTGAAAGAAGTTCGAAGTTTCTTAGGATTGGCAGGATATTATAGGAGTTTTATTGAAGGATTTTCAAGGATTTGTCAGCCACTAACCCAATTGCTGAAAAAGGATAAGGAATACGAATGGACAAATAAATGTGAAAGCGCATTTCAGGAGTTGAAGAATAGGTTAACCACTGCACCAGTTCTGGTTTTACTAGACTCGGACAAAGAATTTCAGATATATTGTGACGCATCAAGACAAGGGCTAGGATGTGTACTGATGCAAGATGGAAAGGTCATATCCTATGCGTCAAGACAACTCCGACCACATGAGGAAAATTATCCAACACATGACTTAGAACTAGAAGCAGTAGTTCATGCATTAAAAATATGGAGACACTACTTGCTTGGGAATAAGTGTGAGATATTTTCGAATCATAAAAGTCTGAAATATATCTTTACATAGCCTGACTTAAATCTTAGGCAACAAATATGGTTAGAACTAGTAAAATATTATGAGTTAGAATTTTAGTATAAACCCGGTAAGGCCAACGATAGTAGCAGATGCATTGAGCCGAAAGGTGTATCAGAGCACTGCAAGTGTGTGACATGGTCAGTTGGAATTGTGGAAAGAATTCCAAAATCTAAATTTGGAATTATTTGATAAAGGAGTAGTAATGACCCTTCAAGTTCAAACTGTTGGAGATATGCCCTAGAGGCAATAATAAATGTAGTTATTATTATATCTTTGTGTTTATGATAAATGTTTACATTCATGCTATAATAGTATTAACAAGGAAACATTAATACTTGTGTGATTTGTAAACTTAATTTGAAGTCCCTAGTAAAGCCTCTATATAATACTAGCTTGTTGGTTAATAGATGATTGTGGTTTCCTTATCATGAACATTGAGATGTTATCAACAACAATATCATATCGTTAGGAGAATGATATGGTGGACATACTCCTATAGATAAGCGTAGCATAAAGATCAAGTCATTTCAATAGTTCAATTGCTATCTGCTTTCTGATACATAGTAACCTAATTCCTTCGACCATGAGATCATGCATATCACCTTTACCGGATGGATGCTTTGATGACATCAAACACCACACCAATCGGGTGGTTATAAAGGTGGCATTGAGTGTTGGAAAGTATTGGTTGAGACACATGGATCAAGAGTGGGATTTGTCCATCCATATGACGGATAGATATACTCGGGCCCTCTCGGTGGAATGTCATCCAATTAGCTTGCAAGCATGTGACGGCTCACAAGGGATCACATATCACGGAGCGAAAAGAGTACTTATTGGTAACGAGGTTGAACTAGGTATGCGGAGATACCGATCAAAACCTCGGATAAGTAAACTATCGTGAGACAAAGGGAAATTGATATCGTATGTAAGTGGTTCATTCGATCGCAAAGTAATCGTAGAAATATGTAGGAGCCATATGAATTTCCATTCCTCTATTGGTTATTGATCGGAGAAGTGTCTCGATCATGTCCGCATAATTCACGAACCGTAGGGAGACACACTTAAGGATTCGACGTTGTTTGAGTAGTTATGGAATGATGAGAATGAGTCCGAATGTTGTTCGGAGTCTCGAATGGGATTCGGGATATCACGAGGAGATCCGGAATGGTCCGGAGAATAAGATTCATATAAGGAAAGTCCCGTTTCGGAGTTGGAGAATGATTCTGATGTTTTCATCGGGAATGTTCTAGAAGGTTCCGGAATGTCCGGCACTCCGGAGGGGAAGGGTACATGAATGTGTTATATCAAGTTGGTATGATTGCATCATGTACTAAGTGTCATCTCTGAACAAAATAAAGGATTAAATCAAATCCTTGTTTGAAAAGTTAAACGCCAAGTTTGAAAGTCAAACGACTATTTTTGGGAAGTGGAAAAAGAGGAGGAAACCGAGTTGGGACCGCCGGCGCACCACCCAAGCCGAGTTGGGGAGGGACTCCCCTCCCTCCCCTTGGCCGGCCGGCCCCTCCACCTATATAAGGAGGGGCAGGGCTCCCTCCTAGGGACACACAAGATCCTCTCCTCCAAACCCTAGCCCCAAGCCGCCGCCGCCTTCATAGCCGCAACCGGCCCTAGGGCACTCGCCGCCGTTGCCTAGGTGAAACCCTAGCCACCGTCCTATCCCCCTCCTCGGCGTATCTAAACCCTAGATCGTCGAGGGACTCTCTCATACTCCACCATACTCACTCCGGCTTAAGGCAAAGCCCTGCGAGATCTCCCCTCTACTTCCGGTACCACGCCGTTGTGCTGCCGAATCGCGAGGAGAGTGCTACAACCTCCGCTGCCTGCTGGAACAAGGGAGAGGAAGGTCTTCGTCGAGTACCGAACGTGTGACCGACTGCGGGAGCGCAGGAACTTGGCCGGAAGGATCGTCTCTGCGATCTTGAGATCGGGAAAATGCGACTACATCACCCACGAGAATCCGCTCTCGTTAAACACTTTGGAATCTTCGAGGGTGAGTTATTCTATCGACTCGTTGCTACAATCTAGTAGATAGATCTTGGCTTGTTTGTTTGTATGCGATAGAAAATTTTTGTTTTCCATGCTACGAAACCCTACAGTGGTATCAGAGCCGTGTCTATATGTAGATCTGTTGCACGAGTAGAACACAATGGTCATTGTGGGCGTTGATGCTTTTATTGTCGATTGCTTCATGTGTACTTTGCATCTTGCGGTATGTTGGGATGAAGCGGCCCGGGCTAACTTTACATGACATCGTTCACGAGACTTGCTCCACGCTTGACATGCAACTTGTATTGCATAACTGGCTTTGCGGGTGCCTGTTTCTCCTAGCATAGTTAAGATCCAATTTACAACGGGTGATTAACAATACTAGTATCAATGTTGTGGTTCATGTTCGTAAGTTAGAACGACACTTATTGAAAGCCCCAAACCACGTAAAACATGCAAAGAAAGTAGAGGCGTCTAACTTTGTTTTGCAGGGGTGCTGATGATGTGATATGGCCATGATTGTGATTATATTTGATGTATGCAATGTTCCTTATTGTAAGTTGGCAACCATGTGAGCCATATGGTTGTCTTTAATTTATGTTAAGACCCGCGTGTCTATTCAAAGTAGTTGTAATAGTTGAAGCCGGTGGACGACAACCATGGAGAAGCGTCATTGACCTTGATGCAATGCCGGTGATGATGAAGATCATGTTCGTGCTAGAAGATGGATATCGGAAGCACAAAGAAGAAAGGCCATATCATATCACATATTATGAATTGCATGTGATGTTAATCCTTTATGCATATTGTATTGCTTAGTAGACGACGGTAGCATTATAAGATGATCCCTCATGCACATGAATTTCAAGTCATAAAGTGTTCACCCTTAGTTAGCACCGTTGCTAAAGCTTGTTGTTTCGAAGCACCACGTGATGATCGGGTGCGTTAGATTCCGCAAGTGTATACAACGTGAGCAAGCCAGATTTGCTCATGCGGAAACTAAGGTTTGATCTTGACGAGCCTAGCATGTACAGACATGGTCTCGGAACACGGATCACCGAAAGGTAAAGCATGAATCATATAGTAGATATGATGAACATGTCGTTTGTTCGCCATTGAAACTATATCAACTCTCGTGATGATCGGTGTTGATGTGGTGGATTTGGTTCGTGTGATCACTAAAACAATGTGAGGGATATTGTTTTGAGTGGGAGTTCACCTAGATTAATTTCATTATTAATTTGAACTCAATTTGTCATAAACTTAGTCTAAACTATTGCAAATATGTTGTAGATCAATGGCAGCCCCTACCATCAATTTTAATGCGTTCCTAGAGAAAGAAAAGTTAAAAAACAATCGAAGCAACTTCGCGGATTGGTTCCTCAATTTGAGGATTGTCCTCACAGCTGGTAATTTGACCTATGTCTTTGGATGCATTGGGTGACCTACTGCGGTGATCTTGCGCCGATGAAGTAAAGAACGTTTACCTCACTCGGAAGACTCAGTACTCCTAAGTTCAGTGTGCTATCTTGTATGGTTTAGAATCGGAGCTTCAGAAAAGGTTTGAGAATTCAGACCCATATGATATTGTCGAGGATCTCAAATTGATCTTTGAGACTCATGCGGCAATTGAAAGCTATAAGGCTTCTGAAAAGTTCTTTAACTGCAAGATGGAAGAGGGCAGCTCCGTCAGTGAGCATGTTCTTAAGATGTCTCGGCACGCAAAAAAACTTCAAACCTTGGGTATTGTGATTCCTAATGCTTTGGGGATTTACCGTGTCCTCCAATCACTACCACCAAGTTACAAGAACTTTGTGATGAACTACAACATGCAAAACATGAACAAGACGTTGCCAGAACTCTTTTCCATGTTGAAATCTGCAGAAGTGGAGATCAAGAAAGAGCACCAAGTGTTGTTGGTCAATAAGACCACCAAATTCAAGAAAGGCAAGTCGAAGCAGAAGGGACACTTCAAGAAGGGTGGTAAGAAAGTTACCACGCCAACGAAGAAGACAAGGCTGGACCTAAGCCTGATACTGAGTGATTTTACTGCAAGGGAGAAGGTCACTGGAAGCGGAATTGCCCAAAGTACTTGGCGGATTTGAAGAACGGCAACATCAAGAAGAAAGGTATATCTGATATACATGTTATTGATGTGTATCTCACTAGTACTCGTAGTAGTGCACGGTATTTGATCTCGGTTCGGTTGCTCATATTTGTAACTCAAACAGTCTTGCAGAATAAGCGGAAGATAGCGAAGAACGAGGTGACGGCGCGCTGGGGAAGCGGATCAAAGGTTGATGTGATCGCGTCGGCACGCTACCCCTTCATCTACCATCGGGATTAGTTTTATACTTAAATAATTGTTATTTGGTGCTGCGTTGAGCATGAACATTATATCGAGATCTTGTTTATTGTAGACGGTTACTTGTTTAAGTCCGAGAATAATGGTTGTTCGATTTATATGAGTAATATGTTTTATGCACATGCACCTTTGATAGATGGTCTATTCTTGTTGAATCTCGATAGTGGAAATACACATATTAATAACATTGAGGCTAAACGTTTGAAATCGAGCGATAACTCGACCTATATGTGGCAATCGCTGCCTTGGTCACATTGGAGTGAAGCGTATGAAGAAACTCCATTCCGATGGACTTCTTGAATCACTTGATTTCGAATCACTTGAAAGATGCGAAGCATGTCTGATGGGTAAAATGACTAAGAATCCATTTTCTGGTATGATGGAGCGAGCTACGGACTTATTGGTAATAATACATACCGATGTGTGTGGTCCAATGAGTGTAGCATCGCGCGGTGGTTATCGTTATGTTCTTACCTTCACGGATGACTTGAGTAGATATGGGTATATCTATTTCATGAAACATAAGTCCGAAACTTTCGAGAAGTTTAAGGAATTTCAAAGTGAGGTAGAGAATCAATGTAACAAGAAGATTAAATTTCTACGTTCTGATCGTGGAGGTGAATATCTAAGTTACGAGTTTGGCGAGCATTTGAAGAAATGCGGAATACTTCCACAATTGACACCGTCGGGAACACCACAACGTAATGGTGTGTCCGAACGTCGTAATCGAACTCTCTTGGATATGGTTCGTTCTATGATGTCACTTACAGATTTACGGCTATCATTTTGGGGTTATGCATTAGAAACAGCCGCATTCACTTTAAATAGGGCACCATCTAAATCCGTTGAAACGACACCGTATGAATTATGGTTTGGGAAGAAACCTAGATTGTCGTTCCTTAAAGTTTGGGGATGCGAAGCCTATGTAAAGAAGTTACAGCCGGACAAGCTTGAACCCAAAGCGGAAAAATGCGTCTTAATAGGATACCCGAAGGAAACTATTGGGTATACCTTCTATCACAGATCCGAAGGCAAAATCTTCGTTGCCAAGAATGGATCCTTTCTAGAGAAGGAATTTCTCTCGAAAGAAGTGACTGGAAGGAAAGTAGAACTCGACGAGGTTGTCGAACCTTCTCTCGAAATTGCGAGTAGCGCAGCGCCGGAAGAAGTTCCTGTGGTGCCTGCACCAATTAGAGAGGAAGATAATGAAGATGATCATGAAACTTCGGTCGAAGTTGCTACAGAGCCTCGCCGGTCAACGAGGACTCGTACCACTCCAGATTGGTATGATCCCGTTATGAGTGTCATGTTGGTGGACAACACCGATGACCCTGAGACATATGAGGAAGCGATGAGGAGCCCAGATTCCAATAAATGGCAAGAAGCCATGAAATCCGAGATTGGATCCATGTACGAAAACCAAGTATCGACTTACCGAATGGCCGGAAGGCTATCGATAACAAATGGATCTTCAAGAAGAAAACATATATTGATGGTAATGTTACTGTCTATAAAGCTCGACTTGTCGCAAAAGGGTTTCGACAAATTCAAGGAGTTGACTACGATGAGACTTCCTCACCAGTAGCGAAGCTAAAGTCTGTGAGGATTATGTTAGCAATCGCTGCATATTATGATTATGAGATATGGCAGATGGATGTCAAAACAGCATTCCTCAATGGATACATTGATGAAGAGTTGTATATGATGCAACCCAAAGGTTTTGTTGATCCTAAAGATGCTAACAAGGTATGCAAACTTCAACGGTCCATCTATGGATTGAAGCAAGCATCCCGAAGTTGGAATCAACGTTTTGATAAGGTGATCAAAAGTTTTGGTTTTATACAAACTTATGGAGAAGCTTGTATTTACAAGAAAGTGAGTGGGAGCTCTGTAGCATTCTTAATACTATATGTAGATGACATATTGTTGGTTGGGAATGATGTAGACCTTCTTAATAGTGTCAAGGAATATTTGAATAATAGTTTTTCAATGAAGGATCTTGGCGAAGCAGCTTACATATTAGGCATAAATATTTATAGAGATAGATCAAGACGCCAAATATCATTGTCACAAAGTACATATTTGGACAAAGTTCTAAAGAGGTTTGGAATGGAAGATAGCAAGAAAGGGTTCTTGCCCATGTTGCCCAATACGACCTTGAGTAAAACTCAAAGTCCGACATCGGCAGAAGATAGAGAAAGGATGAGTAAGACTCCCTATGCCTCAGCCAAAGGATCTCTAATATATGCCATGCTATGTACTAGACCCGACATTGCATATGCTGCTAGTTTAACTAGCAGATATCAAAGTGATCCAGGAGTGGATCATTGGACAACGGTCAAAAACATCCTTAAGTACTTGAGAAGAACTAAGGATATGGTTCTTTCTTATGGAGGTAATGAACAGCTCGTTGTTAATGGTTACACCGATGCTAGTTGGAACACCGATCTGGATGATTCTAAATCACAATCTGGAAACGTATTTATTTTGAATGGTGCAGCAGTTAGCTGGAGGAGTGCAAAACAAAGCATTGTGGCGAGATCTTCAACTGAATAGGAATACATGGCTGCTTCGGAGGCTTCACAAGAAGCGATATGGATGAAAGAGTTCATTACAGAGCTGGGTGTGGTTCCTAGTGCGCTGGACCCGATGTCTATCTATTGTGATAACATGGGCGCCATAGCCAATGCGCAAGAACTAAGGTCACACAAGAAGCTGACGCACATCAAGCTACGTTTTCACGCTATTCGAGAACATATCCAAGATGGGGATATAAAGATTTGCAAAGTACACACAGATCTGAATGTGGCGGATCCGTTGACTAAACCTCTCCCGAGGGCAAAATATGACCAACACCAAACTGCCATGGGTGTTCGATATATTACCATGTAATCTAGATTAGATGACTCTAGTGCAAGTGGGAGACTGTTGGAGATATGCCCTAGAGGCAATAATAAATATAGTTATTATTATATCTTTGTGTTTATGATAAATGTTTACATTCATGCTATAATAGTATTAACAAGGAAACATTAATACTTGTGTGATTTGTAAACTTAATTTGAAGTCCCTAGTAAAGCCTCTATATAATACTAGCTTGTTGGTTAATAGATGATTGTGGTTTCCCTATCATGAACATTGAGATGTTATTAACAACAAGATCATATCGTTAGGAGAATCATATGGTGGACATACTCCTATAGATAAGCGTAGCATAAAGATCAAGTCATTTTAATAGTTCAATTGCTATATGCTTTCTGATACATAGTAATCTAATTCCTTCGACCATGAGATCATGCATATCACCTTTACCGGATGGATGCTTTGATGACATCAAACACCACACCGTAACTGGGTGGCTATAAAGGTGGCATTGAGTGTTCGGAAAGTATTGGTTGAAACAAATGGATCAAGAGTGGGATTTGTCCATCCATATGACGGATAGATATACTCTGGGCCCTCTCGGTGAAATGTCATCCAATTAGCTTGCAAGCATGTGACTGGCTCACAAGGGATCACATGTCACGGGAACGAGAAAAGAGTACTTATCGATAACGAGGTTGAACTAGGTATGCAGAGATACCGACGATCAAAACCTCGGATAAGTAAACTATCGTGAGACAAAGGGAAATTGATATCGTATGTAAGTGGTTCATTCGATCGCAAAGTAATCGTAGAAATATGTGGGAGCCATATGAATTTCCAGATTCCTCTATTGGTTATTGATCGGAGAAGTGTCTCGATCATGTCCGCATAATTCACGAACCGTAGGGAGACACACTTAAGGATTCGACGTTGTTTGAGTAGTTATGGAATGATGAGAATGAGTCCGAATGTTGTTCGGAGTCTCGAATGGGATTCGGGATATCACGAGGAGATCCGGAATGGTCCGGAGAATAAGATTCATATAAGGAAAGTCCCGTTTCGGAGTTGGAGAATGATTTTGATGTTTTCATCGGGAATGTTCTAGAAGGTTCCGGAATGTCCGGCACTCCGGAGGGGAAGGGTACATGAATGTGTTATATCAAGTAGGTATGATTGCATCATGTACTAAGTGTCATCGCTTAACAAAATAAAGGATTAAATCAAATCCTTGTTTGAAAAGTCAAACGCCAAGTTTGAAAGTCAAACGGCTATTTTTGGGAAGTGGAAAAAGAGGAGGAAACCGAGTTGGGGAGGAGTCCGTCCTCCCCACCGCCGGCGCACCACCCAATCCGAGTTGGGGAGGGACTCCCCTCCCTCCCCTTGGCCGGCCGACCCCTCCACCTATATAAGGAGGGGCAGGGCTCCCTCCTAGGGACACACAAGATCCTCTCCTCCAAACCCTAGCCCCAAGCCGCCGCCGCCTTCATAGCCGCCGTCGGCCCTAGGGCACTCGCCGCCGCCACCTAGGTGAAACCCTAGCCGCTGGCCTAGCCCCCTC
Organism: Avena longiglumis; assembly: GCA_030063025.1. Classification (NCBI taxonomy): domain Eukaryota; kingdom Viridiplantae; phylum Streptophyta; class Magnoliopsida; order Poales; family Poaceae; genus Avena; species Avena longiglumis. Next base: position 516,297,116 of record CP125974.1, on the reverse strand, counting down.
CTCGGCGTTTCTAAACCCTAGATCGTCGAGGGACTCTCTCATACTCCACCATACTCGCTCCGGCTTAAGGTGAAGCCCTGCGAGATCTCCCCTCTACTTTCACTGCCGTTGTCGCCAGGAATCGCGAGGAGAGTGCTACAACCTCCGCCGCTTTGGAACAAGGAGAGGAAGGTCTTCGCGACCGAACGTGTGACCGATCAGGAGCGCTGCCGAACGCATCGCGGAAGGATCGCTCACGATCTTGAGATCGGGAAGAGTGCGGCTACATCACCCACGAGAATCCGCTCTCGTTAAACACTTTGGAATCTTCGAGGGTGAGTTATTCTATCGACTCGTTGCTACAATCTAGTAGATAGATCTTGGCTTGTTTGTTTGTATGCGGTATAAATTTTTTGTTTTCCATGCTATGAAACCCTACACAAACCACATTGGATGAACAAATTAAACAAGCCCAAGAAAATAAAGAAGAGATACAAGGACTTAAGGATAAGGTGCATAAAAATGAGGCACCAGAATTTCGGTAGATGAGCAAGGAGTACTATACTTACGAAACCGTCTGTGTGTACCAAACAAAAATAATTTAGGGACTTGATCCTACAGGAAGCACATGCTTCACAATTTTCTATACACCCTGGAGGAACGAAAATGTACCAGGATTTGAAAAAAGAACTATTGGTGGAAGAATATGAAACAGGAAATTGGTGAGTATGTTGAACTTTGTGACATATGCCAACGAGTAAAGGCAGGTCATCAAAGCCGGTTGGAATACTTAAACCTCTACCTATCCCAGATTGGAAGTGGGAAGAGATTGGTATAGATTTTATTACCGGTTTGCCCAAGACCAAAAATGGCTATGATGCTATATGGGTCATTGTTGATAGATTGACAAAGGTAGACCACTTTATACCCATAAATCAAACTTATGGAAATAATAAGCTAGAAGAATTGTATTTAACCAAGATTTTAGTATTGCATGGAGTCCCTAAAAAGATTTGCTCCGATAGAGGACCGCAATTCACTTCTCACTTCTGGAAGAAGCTACATGAAGCTATGGGGACGGATTTAGACTTTAGTACATCATACCACCCATAGACAGTGGACAAACTGAGAGGATGAACCAAATCCTGGAGGACATGTTGCGGTCATGCGTGTTAGTTTATGGAGCTACATGGGCACATGTTTACCATTTGCAGAATTCTCATACAATAACAGCTATCAAGCTAGTATTGGGAGATCATCATTTGAAGCCCTGTTTGGAAGAAGGTGTAGAACACCATTAAATTGGGCTGAGGTAGGAGAAAAGCAACTTCTTGGACCCCAAATAGTTCAAGATGTAGAGACTCAAGTGAGGATTATTAGAGAAAAGCTGCAAGCAGCTCAAACCAGATATAAGCAATATGCTGACAAACACCGACTTGAACTTAGCTTCCAAGAAAGGAATTATGTATATTTAAGGGTCACTCCTTTCAAGTCAATCTAGCGGTTCCACACAAAAGGTAAGTTGGCACCCAGATTTGTGGGACCATTCAAAATTACAAAAAGAGTAGGGGAAGTTTCCTACCAGCTGGAGCTAAGCCCAAAACTAAATAGAATACACAATGTGTTTCATATATCGCAACTCATAAAGTGCTTAGAGCCGCCGAAAAAGAAGGTGTCCCTGGACAAGATCAAACCCCAAGATGATCTGACCTACACTAAGGAACCAGTTAAAATTCTTGAAACCAAGGAGCGACAATTAAGGACAAGGAACATCAAGTTCTGTAAGGTGCAATGGAGTAATCACACGGAAGCAGAAGCTACATGGTAAAAAGAATCAGAGATTCGACAGAAATATCTGCATCTGTTTCTAGAGAAGGAGTGAATCTCGGGGACGAGATTCTTTTTAAGGGGGGTAGATTGTAACAAACTGAATTTCTTGCTACAATAAAGCAAACTTGAAAATGAATTTGAAATCTCGAATTCAATTAAAACAGAAGCAAATAAAACAACAACAATTTTTTTCAAGAACACGATGAACAGAGGGATGAACCCTAGCTGCCATCAAACTCCTCTTCGTCGGCCAACCGCGCCACCGCCCTGGTCCCACCGTCGTTGTAGCCGACGAAAGCATCAGCGCCACATATCGCCTGCCCGTGGCACTTCTCACCGTCGCCATTCTCCTCTGTCCCCGCCGTACACCGCGTCCATGCCATCGCCACCGCCAAGCTCCTCGCCGCCCGCCACCTCGCCGCTCTCCAGCCACGCACCCTCCACGTTGCCGCTTCAAGAGGCCTCCAGAGGGCGCCAACATTGCTCGGATAAGCACTCCACTGTTGGAGATATGCCCTAGAGGCAATAATAAATATAGTTATTATTATATCTTTGTGTTTATGATAAATGTTTACATTCATGCTATAATAGTATTAACAAGGAAACATTAATACTTGTGTGATTTGTAAACTGAAATAGAGTCCCTAGTAAAGCCTCTTTGTAATACTAGCTTGTTGGTTAATAAATGATTGTGGTTTCCCTATCATGAACATTGAGATGTTATTAACAACAAGATCATATCGTTAGGAGAATGATATGGTGGACATAATCCTATAGATAAGCGTAGCATAAAGATCAAGTCATTTTAATAGTTCAATTGCTATAAGCTTTCTGATACATAGTAACCTGATTCCTTCGACCATGAGATCATGCATATCACCTTCACCGGAAGGATGCTTTGATGACATCAAACACCACACCGTAACTGGGTGGCTATAAAGGTGGCATTGAGTGTTCGGAAAGTATTGGTTGAGACACATGGATCAAGAGTGGGATTTGTCCATCCATATGACGGATAGATATACTCTGGGCCCTCTCGGTGGAATGTCATCCAATTAGCTTGCAAGCATGTGACTGGCTCACAGGGGATCACATATCACGGGAACGAGAAAAGAGCACTTATCAGTAACGAGGTTGAACTAGGTATGCAGAGATACCAACGATCATAACCTCGGATAAGTAAACTATCGTGAGACAAAGGGAAATTGGTATCGTATGTAAGTGGTTCATTCGATCGCAAAGTAATCGTAGAAATATGTGGGAGCCATATGAATTTCTAGATTCCTCTATTGGTTATTGTTCGGAGAAGTGTCTCGATCATGTCCGCATAATTCACGAACCGTAGGGAGACACACTTAAGGATTCGACGTTGTTTGAGTAGTTATGGAATGATGAGTAAGAGACCGAATGTTGTTCAGAGTCTCGGATGGGATCCGAGATATCACGAGGAGATCTGGAATGGTCCGAAGAATAAGATTCATATAAGGAAAGTCCTATTTCGGGGTTGGAGAATGGTTCCGGTGTTTTCATCGGGAATGTTCTAGAAGGTTCCGGAATGTCCGGCACTCCGGAGGGGAAGGGTACATGAATGTGTCATACCAAGTTGGAATGATTGCATCATGTACTAGGTGTCATCGCTAAACAAAATAAAGGGTTTAATCAAATCCTAGTTTGAAAAAGTCAAACGCCAATTTGAAAAGTCAAACGGCTATTTTGGAAGGTGGATGGGAAGTAGGAAACCTACTTGGGGAGGAGTTCCTCCCCTCCATCGCCGTACCACTTGGGAACCCGAGTTGGGGAGGGAATCCCCTCCCCTGGCGCGCCCCCTCCACCTATATAAGGAGGGGCAGGGCTGCTCCTCCTAGCACACAAGATCTCCACCCAAAACCCTAGCTCCTAGCCGCCGCCCTCCATAGCCGCCGCCGGCCTAGGGCAACTCGCCGCCGCCTAGGTCAAACCCTAGCCGCCGGACTCTCCCCCTCCTTGGTGTGTCTAAACCCTAGATCGCCGAGGAGCTCTCTCATACTCCACCATACTCGCTCCGGCTTAAGGCGAAGCCCTGCGAGATCTCCCCTCTACTTCTTGTACCACGTCGTTGTGCTGTCGGAATTGCGAGGAGAGTGCTACAACCTCCGCTGCCTGCTGGAACAAGGGAGAGGCAGGTCTTCGTCGAGTACCGAACGTGTGACTGATCAAGGAGCGCTGCTAACGCAGCGCCGGAAGGATCGTCTACGCGATCTTGAGATCGGCAAGAGTACGACTACATCACCGACGAGAATCCGCTCTCGTTAAACACTTTGGAATCTTCGAGGGTGAGTTATTCCATCGACTTGTTGCTACAATCTAGTAGATAGATCTTGGCTTGTTTGTTTGTATGCGATAGAAAATTTTTGTTTTCCATGCTACGAAACCCTACATCCACTACCGCCAATTTCGCCGCCACCACACGTTTTCGTCTCTGCCTATAAAAAACCCTCTCTCCTCGCCATTTCTCAAATTTCTTGTGGGAATCAACCCCTCTCACCCTCCCGAGCATCACAACAGCGCCAATTTAGTACACCGTCGCCGCCAAGCTTGCCTCCGATGCCGCCGCCGGTAAGCTCCTCCCTCTCTTCTCCCTCTTCCTCCGCTTCTTTTTTTTCTTCCCCCGGCGTGCTGAAGCAGTACGCCGCTTTAGGCCCTTGCCTGGGCCGCGTCCAAGCCCATTAATGGGCTGGCCTGTTTCTTTCCCAGCCTAGAGAGAAAAAAGGGCTAAGCCCTTTCTCTTTTTCAAATTGTTTTTCTGTTTTCAATTTGGAATTGATTTAAAACAAATTATTTTACAAAAATTCTTTGACCAGAAGTTTTAAAATAAAGAGTTTATTCTAACTCCTGAAACATTAACATCATTTCCAATATTTTCAAAAATTATTTCTTGAAGCTTTTAAAATTCAAAACCTTGTATGTATATGTGAGAAAAAAAAAGTTTATTTTATTCATATTTCAATCCTAACTTGCAAGTGCAAGAAATAATATTTGGGCACTTATCCCTGAATATTTTAGGACCCAATGGTGAACCCTCGGAGGATTTTGACATAGGTGTGCACCATCTCAGAGTCGAGGATTTCCCGGAAGACCCTTCTTTAGGCAAGTCACTTTTCTCACCAACGAAGTTTTTGGTGATAAGCAATTTTATAACTTTGAAGCCATGTGCAATAGTAGGACCCCTGAACCATTAATCTTTGATGTTATGCCTTGAGACCAACCCTAGTGAAATTCCTGGACTTGTTTGGTGGATAATACTTGATTGTTTATTTGGTTGTTTGGAGGTCATATTCACCTTCAAAAAAAATTGGTATGAAAATGATCCATCACTTTGGTACGGAATACATGCCCTAGTATGTGGGTGGAGTTGATGGGAAACCTGAGGTTTAGTCCTGACACAAAGCAATAAAGTATACCACATAAATAGTAAGAACCCCCTACGCTATTCCGATGAATTTTCTACAAGGTAGATGGACCCTGGTATGGGTGATCAACGGGAAGACACTCGGAGTCGGAATGCTATAGTATATTATCGATTTCTGAGGCCGTGATATACTCCCGGTGGAATTCGAGTGATGAGACCTTTCCGGGTAGAATTTTCAAAGATAGAGTAGATAAAAACTTATCTTTCGATTAAAGGTTTCGATGCTAATGATAGCAATATCACAAATCCTAGTGGTTTGGGCCAATGTGGCTTAGCACGTAACCATCAGAGGCACACACTTACATATCTAAAATCCATGATAAAGAATGAAAGAAGAATAAATATATATACTGAAGAAAATGAATGATACCAAGCGTGATCACTTGGTGGAGTTAAGTAGGCCACAGGTGGACGATGTTTTCCCCTCAGTTTGGCAAAGTGGTGAAAATGATACCACTATGAGTTTGACCACAGGGAAACCTTATGGGATTTTCCTGGTTAATTAATCTTGAATAAAAATTTAAATTGGAAACCATCTTGTGACTTGCTGAGTACTTTAGTACTCACCCTTGTTGTATAAACATTTTTCAGAAACATTCGAAGACGTCGTGTAGGTTGATCCTGATGTCTTCCTTCACGGAGAAGATTTCGAGTTCTTGGTCATTCCTATGCTCGAGAGCTGATCCTAGAAATGTAGCCACGTGTGTAAAATCAAGAAAGTTTGTATGCTTTAGTCATGGTTTAATAATTTTAAGACAAAGAGAACCTCTTGGATTGTGAGAAAACTATTTATGTGATATTAATATTATTACTATGAGTTTGTATATGATGGCAGTGTTTTGTAATCACTCGAAATTTCGCGAAATTTTGCCTTCGCCAAATTCGTGAAACTTTTAGTCACGGCCTCAAATTTTCGGGGCGTGACAGTCTCGATCCTCTCCTGCCCTAACCCTAGCACCACACTTCTCCTTCCGCCATTGCTCCTCGATTCCTTGTTTCCACCGGCCTCGTGCCTTCCTCTCCGCACTAGCCGACATGACGGCAGGGAAGGGGAAGCCGACCAAATCCGCCGCCAAGGGCCGCAAGTAAGAACAATCCGATCGAATCTGCCCTCGTGTTCTCGCTGCAGATTAAGAGATCGTGATCTCCTCGAGTACGTACTACGCAGGTTGGCGGTGAAGATCAGTGAGGCGGACAAGTGGAAGCCCACCGCGTCAAAGGTCGGGACAGTTTTCACGAGCACGGCATCCTGGCTCGGCTCTTTGGCCCTCTTCAAGTGAGCTGAAATCCTCTTCAGATTGCCCGTCCTTTTCTTGTGAGTCGCCGTGGACACTCATCGATTTGATCTTGTTTTATCTTGTTAGGCGAGACTACCTCAAGGAGTTCAGGAAGAAGAATCCCAAGGACAAGACCTCTGGCGTTGCCGTAAGTTCAATGGCTGCTCAGTTACCTCCATCTGCAGTCAGACTGACATGATCATTATACTGACTAATTTGTTCCCACTGATCCGTGGATGACAAAAACTTTAGGTCCTTCAGAAAGCCTCCGACGCGTGGAGATCCATGAACAATTCGGTAAAACCTTGTCTAATTTTTCAATCCAACTTATGTTGTGCTGCTGATTGTTTGTTTGTTTGTTTGTTGATTCATTCCTGGATGTGTGTTGCAGGACAAGGCTCCCTATGAAGCCACGGCCATTGCGGCATCGATAGAGTACTATAAAGCCGTCTCAAAAACTGCTGCCTACGGAAAGGTAGTACTAGTGACCAAGACCTAGCTCTCGTCTTTTCCTTTCCCTATAAAATACTAGCTTGTCTTTTTGTACTAATTCTTTTTTCGCCATATTTATTTGTCCCACCAATTCAATTTTTTCTCTTGACTGAATGTTTAAATTCATAATGCAGTTTTAGAAAGCAAAATGAATGTGCATGTACAAAAACTTGATAAGCGAACATGTGGCACATGTCATCACGTCTTGTTATTGTTCAAAATTTGAATTTACAAAGCTTACAATTTCACTTCATATCTACTTGTAATCACATGTGCAGCGATTTAGAGCACATTCCATGTATCATTCCAGTTTAAATCTTAACGGTATCGTCTTTTGGATAGCATTTCAAAAACTTCCAGAATGTCTAAGCTAACTTTTACTTTTGAAGGCATAAAATATTGTAAGATATAACTTTATTGTCCTTTGATCCAATGAGCAATACAAATTTTTGTAAGAGGTGTGATTTAAAACGTTCTTTTGCTAGAGCATGGCTGTAATTGAGCTTTTTGTAGAAAGAGTTTTATTTGTGTTGGTGCAGTACCATTGAGCAGCGTCTACCTTTTGTAAGTATCATGCCATGGTTTATACATGTAATGATGTTGTATTCTAAGTTCGTGATTCTTCATCCACAGATGCATTTTGTTTTGGCTTTTAGCATTTTAAAGGTATTCGAGATAAACTAGTAGTCATCAAATAGCTGATATTTGTTGGTCACCTTGTCTTGCGACAAGTGAAAAATGCGCCTGAATTTGCTTGGCTTTCCTGAGCAGGGCAATCTGTGTTACCTCGATGATTTTTTATGTGGAGATCTTCTTACATTTATCATCATCTTCCAATCAGTTATGTTGTATTTAAATTCGTCGAATCAACAACGCTCAGTTTATATGAGCTCCACTGACATTTTCCGATGATGGGCTTCATTAATTGACATGTCTGCTACCTGTTGGAAATTCACATTCATGTCACTAGACCATCACTCCATCAGATGAGATAATGAGAATTAAGACTCTGCATATTTTACCAGACTACTTAATCAATACGGATTACGTATGTAAACCAGTTAAGACTATTTAGTCACTCTTGCGGACATGAGGTCTGATCTTCATACTCCCTCTGTCCATAATTACCCTGCATTCTAGGTTTAGTCAAAGTCAAACTAGGTTTATTCAAAGTCAAACTTTGTAAAGTTTGGTAGTACATATAGGAAAAACTATAAACATCTACAACACTAAATGTATATAATATGAAAATATATACTATGACGATTTTAATGGTACTTACGTTATATTATAGATGTATATATTTTTTCTATATATTTGGTCAAACTTCACAAAGTTTAATATTGACTAAACCTAGAATACAGGGTATTTCCGGACAGAGAGAGTAAAACACTCAAGCAGCATCAGCTTGGTTCTCTCCACAAGTGTGAAATTGACATATATGGACATATAAGTGGTAACTAGAGATGGATAATTATGTGAGGGTTGACTCCTTTTTGTCTATGCACAATAGAATACTTTTTGGACTAATATCTTTAGAGCATCTCAGACATTATATTGTTGTACTTTAAAAGCAGTTTACGGTACCCATGTACTCCATATATTACTTTATTGCACGGGCTCGTGCAGAACATATCCCATAAACTAGTGACCTGGCTTGGTGGTTTGTGTGGCAATAACAACGACATCAAGCGGCTGAGATCTGTGCCGGCGGATCTTCCAAATAATCACCTCTGCCTGCGCTTCATCATCCCCATCGCTCGAAGCATCGTCCCGGCCGGCCAGGTGGCGAGGGGGAAGTTGGTTTGGATGTTGGTCTCGATGTTCTGCGCAGGTTGATGCTGCACCGAGCTCATCGCCGTGTGGCCATGGCGGCCATAGGCATCTTCGGCCGCAAGAGCGGCAAGATCGCGTGCCCCTGTGGCGTGCTTGCAACCTCCAGGATGGAGGCTCTCTGGGAGCCCTGCACCGGCGCTCCCCGTCTTCTTCTCGCCAAGTGGTGCGTCCCCGGCGGGAGCAAGATGGCCGGCGGCGAGGCTTCTTCGTCGGTGGGTTGGTCAAAGGACCCGATTGCTTTGTTCAGGAAAATATTAGGGTCCTCTGTCCATATGTTTAGAACTGCTTTTCTTCGTATTTTCTTTTTTAGGTCATGTTTGTAAAATGTAACCGACCGACAGTAATCAAATGGCAGTACTGGGTCCTTCGAAGCCCTTCCTTGTTCAAAAAAAAAAAAACGAGGTCAAGCGGTGGACGGGTAGCAACAAGGTTTTGGAAGTCGTTTTGGCATGTCCGCTGGGTGTCCTTGTGACCCTTCTTGGCGCAAATCTTGCTCTCTTCACTTTCGATGTCTCACCTCTACAACCAGAGATGCCTAGTGTGTGGGTCTTGGGTTGTTTGGCAAAGGCAAACTGTTGGGACACTATGAAACTGTTGGGAAACTGGGCCGGTAGAGGTCCATTCGGTATGGTCTCTATCAGGCTAGGGTTAGCCTATGTGTGTATCCTATCCTCTTAGTCTATAAATAGATGAGCAATTATTGTACGTGACTTTGCCGAAAGACAGATCAATAAAGCTTCTTCCTGTTCCCTGTGTCAATTTCTTGTGTAATCTTGTGTGCCTTCGACTCTAGTCTTCTTCCTCGGGTGTGGAGCAGCCTCGGGACCGGCCAACCGGCAGGGGTTGTTCAACACGTTATCAGCACGTGTCTCTCCGTTGAGTCTCCGTCAAGCCACCGTCGAGCCTGCATCACGCAGGCTTTCGGTGAAGGTAATCCGAAATTGACTGCAAAAATGGATTCGTTAGACGATTTCCTTTCAATTTTTTCGTTTAGTTCATAGATCAGATCCCATCTATAGTACGGATTTTCCTCCCGGGAGTCGAGCTGACCTGCTGTCGCCGAACAATGCCGAGTTAATCACTCTCGACTTAGGATCTTGTTGACTGTACCGTGCACCTGTTGTGTCGATCTAGCTTTTATTTAGTAGATTGGACTGATCTTGGTCGTTTTTATTTAGTAGATCGGATCGATCTACAATTTTGTTATGTACTTTTTGCACCCGTTCGTACTAGCGCCATGGCTACTGAGAAGGCCCCGCTGGCCGCCCGCGCCCGCCTCGCTGGCCGGCCACGCCGTCGCCGCGCCGCCGTGCCAGCGATGGTCGCCGCGCCACGCTCCTCATCGCCACCGCCCGGCCCTGGCTATGAGCAACTGCGACGCTAGACGCAAGGCCCCTGGCCGAAGGCCGCCACAGATGCCTTCTAGATGCCGCAGCTGCCGCCATTGCCGCTCGACGCTCCCGACACAGGCGCACGCGCAAGTATCTGCCGAAGCGCCCGGCTACTTGCCACGCCGCTTGCGCCTCGCCGCCAAGATTGTGGCGCCCCGCAAAAACCACTACTAGAAAATCGCGTTGTTTTTGTGCATTGCATCATCATGCATCTCATCGACTAAAACTATTTTGTTCAAACCTACTTTTGCTTTCTATAAATATCCCTCTTCATTTCAAAATAATCCCCGGACCCTTCCGGATATTTTGTTTGTCTAAAAGTAAATTGCACGAGTCTTTTAAACAATACATAAAATTTTATATTATTTTTAGGGGGCAGCCGCACCGGGCCGATCCGACCCAGTCGGCCACCCCCAGTACAAAACCGGCCTACCCAAAAATCTATTCCTACCCAATCCTAATCTACCCAGCCCCTCCACCTCACCCCCTCCAATCACATGTCGCCACCTCACCTCTTCCCAAATCCCCACCAATAGCCACCCGCCACCTCACCTCCCCTCCCTCCACCACAGCACACACCCCATCGAGTTGGCCCCACCCTGCTGGCCCACTCCCCACCGACCGCGTCCCTCACGCGTCTCCCCGACCCCGCTCTCTCCTCCTGGACTGTTTTCAAGGTGATTTGGATCTTGTATATTATATCTGTTTTCTTGACTCTTTGAGTCGCTGTTATATATATCTGTTCTGTGGGTCCCATCGAGGACTGTTGTGTAATGTTATTACTTCGTTTTCCACCCGCACGAAAGTGCCTGGTGGGCACCTTTGAATCGTTTCTATGCGGGTTTGGCGAATTTTGCTCAAACTTGCATAGGTTCGATTCTGAGGGTGTTACAGAGTGGTATCAGAGCTCAGCAGTTGCGATACCCCACAAGTCCAGCCTGTAGGATAACCTAGCTAACGGCCGAAGTAGAGGGTCAAAACTATTTTGCAAAATCGGTTGGATAGATCTGGTTAGGTCTGATTTTACTCCTTACCCCTCTGCTGTTCTCCTCTTACCTCTACGTGTTTTGAATCCGCTCTCTTCTCTTTCTTCGAGTCCAGGATTTCTCGTGGTTGGGTTTCCGTCGTACCTTCAGGGTTTCGCTTTCTTCCTTTTGTAACGGAGGTGCTACGATCATCAATCTGCAACTTGTCTGTTGTGCCCTACATCCGATCTTTTGTTCTTGAGATCTTTTATCCATAAGTGTTCTTTGCTGGATATCAGTGTCGTTGAAAAACATATGAGAAGGACGAGCTTTGGTGAAGTTGGAGTCGACCTTGAGCACGTGTTGTTCATGCCAATGGAACCATCGCGAAACCTAATCAGTGTGTCTTTCATACGATTTACTGGCAGCATTCCTTTGTTCGGATACCACCTATGAAGATCTTGGTCTAAATCTCGAGAGTTGAGTTGCTGATTCTCCTACCCATGTATAGAGTTGATAGTATGGATACGGATGGACCGATCACCCTACCCGACTCTTCTTCGCTCGCTCTGTACATCGAATGGTGGATCAATGTGAATTACCCTCTTCTAATGGAAGTTAGAGGTGGCCTTATCGTTGATGCCTCTATCTTCGCCCCTTTGTTTCTACGGAGTGTTCTCGACGATCGAACAATGACCCTTTGTTGGTGTCGCCTGATTCAAGATGGAGGATGAACCCTCGTTAGTGGTGTCGCGAGGATCTACACGAAGTGAGGAGACGAGGATCGCCGACCTTCCTTCCGGTACCATGAGGCGGATCTCGAGGGCGAGATCCTTTGTTAGTGGTGTCGAATTGTGGCATCCCGCAAAACCACTACTAGAAAATCGCGTTGAATTTGTGCATTGCATCGTCATCAGCATGCATAGTTTGCATAAAACTATTTTTCAAAACCAGATTTGTTTTCCCAAACGCCCCATCTTTATTCAAACTCCAAAACCCGGTCCCCGGAATATTTTGTTTTGGCCGCTATCGGTTTGCACGCGGCCCGTTTAAATCAAATAAAAGTTTAATTGTTTTTAGTAGGGGCAGTCGAACGGGCCGATCGACCCGAACGACCGCCCCAGAAATTAAAACGGTCCAACCAGTCCCACCCTTTAATCCTAAGTCTACCCAGCTTTCTACCCACCACACCTGGCCACATCACTCCCACCAATCCCACCATGCCACCTCACCCTCTCCCTCTCCTTCCCCCACTCCCTAACCGCCACGTGGCCAGCCCCCTCTCTCTCCTCCCTCACCTCTCTCTCTCGGCCTCCCACCCCACGCACACTTAAAGACTATACACGCACGCACGCCTGACTCCCACACCCGCCTGCAACCCACCACGCACACGCTGGCACTGGACCCACCGCGGACCCCTCCCCCACGCTTGTGCATCTTCCCCAGATCGCCTCCCTCTCCCAGCGCCAAGATCATCCTCAGCACCGCCCCAGCCCGCCTCGCTCACTCCCGTCTCCGCCGCCTCGCAGCGCCCATGGCCAATGACGCCCGCCGCTCCCGCTCACCGCCTCCGTCGACGTCGCCCCCAACCATCTGCGAGCTCGCCCTCCGTCGCCTTCATTGCGCTTCCTTGCCTTGCGAAGCCGCCCGGACCCGGCGCCTCAACTCTCTCGCCCGTCCTCCTCCTTCGCCTCGCTGTCCGCTGGCGCTGCCTCCGGCCGTTCCCTCGCCGAGCTTGTCGCCCGCGCCCTCCCCTGCCTCCTCGGCGCCCACCGCATTCGAGCGGAGCTCCCTCGCCGCCTTGCCACCCTCGCGGCGCTTCGCCGTCTTCCTCCTCGGCCTCCGGCTCTCGCAGTTCGCGGCCCTCCGCCTCTCCCTCGCGTCGCGTCGGCCTCGCAGCTCCCTGCTCCGCGCGCCACCACCAGCGAGTCAGCGCGCGAGCGGGTCCCTCGCCTGCCCTTCCCTTCTCCGGCGCAAAGCTCGCCCTTTGAGCAGGGCCTCGCCAGCGTCGCTGCCTCGTTGTTTGTTGGCGGAAGAAACCATGTGGTGGTCTTGTTGCGTTAGGTTCTGCTAAGACCACAACGCCAAGTACCTACATCGGAGTCCAAGACCTACTACGGATCCGAGAACCCCAACCCATAAAGGATGAACCAAGACCTTCTCGGGACATCGAGTTCGCCATCACAGACAAGCCCGCCTTCATGGGACCGCAGACACGGGAAACCGCAAGACCTTCTGCCCGGATATTGCAAGTACCCCCCCTCGAGGACGCCGAGATCCGCAATCGGAATCAAGGATACCGGAACCCCAAGTGCTTCGCTCCGTTTTCGAGACCCCGACAACGAAACGACAAGATCGTCGCCATAACACCCGAAGAGCACAGGTGTGACAAGAACCGCTTCCCGGACGACAAGACCGACACAATGGCGCGGGCCCGACAAGACCCTCGCAACGGCAAGACCGACCCCGTGGGACCCGGCAAGACCTTCGCGATGACGAGAACGGCACCGACCCGGAAGATCCGATGCGCCTCGACGCCGAACCAAGTCCTCCCCGGAGTCCGAGAACGCTTCCGCCGAGTCCGAACCCCAGATCCGAACCCCGAGACCGGCCCCGAACCCCGGATCCCCAAGACCGTCGAGACCCCCTAATGTGTGAACCCTTTCCGAAACCCTATTTTATAACATAATACAACTTGTCGCATATTGAATTGTCATACTTGCATGCATAATCTTGTGGTTTGGGGGCCTTATGCCGATTCACCTAATAATTAAATATGGGGCCCATATGCGGGCAAACCTAGCCTTATATTGGCCTCATTTAAATTGATGTAGCGAACCGGTACTATATTTTGGCCATGTTAAACAACATTTAATTGCGGGGTAGCTAAACAACATGAACCCTCTAATGAATGTCGGGACCCCGGTTCCGCTTAATTTGACCTAATCGCATCGCACCTTTGCCATGTCATACATCATACTTGCATCATGACGATCTTCTGCCTTGTATTAAATATTGCATCCGTGTTTCTTCTAGTGTTTTGCTTCTTCGGATAAGGCCGTTGAGTTGATGTGAGTCACCGATCTTGGTTAAACCTTCTACAATGTTTTCAAAGAGCATCTCCCTTTCTACCTATCTTACTTTTATAGTATTTATTCCTCTGTTGATCTATTGCTATCTCGTGTTGCGATGCTTTAGTTTCCGTAGTGATATTTTCCTGCAGCCTCATATTGCCTTGGACACACCTATTACCTGTTGTTTGGTAGATAGTTGGACTGCGTCGTAGTTGCTTGCTCAAGTCTTGATGTGTGTCGCCATATGCCACGATTCTTGATGTATTGCCGCATGTTGATGTTGGAGATGATTCTAGTTTTACTTATCGTCACTTTAATTTCTGTTTAACAACTAAAATTGAAATAAGCAGAGGCATCGGTGGGTGATAGAAAATATTTGGTTTCGACGCCCACTTGTGTCCCGTAAGACCGAGTACTTGATTCCTGTTCCTTGTTTTTGCGCTATCCACATCCGGGAGGTATATGGGACCCCGAGCGAGAGCTTGATTGATCTTATTTCTTGGGGCCACAAACTAGTTTGAGGTGTTTTACTATCCTGTACTTATGCCATGCTACTTTCAGTATTTAAATTGTGCGAGGAGCACCTTTGTCTGTTAGGATCGGGACACGATTCCGGTGTCGACAAGCCCAGCCACACTTTCGGGTTCCCATGCTCACCGTCTACCCAAACCTTGAGCCGTCTCGAGTCACCGGCTTGCTATGGGATCTACTTAAGGTGGCCCCTGAAATATTTCTGAATCCTGTGATTGTTCGGTCGTGAAAGCCTCGTTGGGTTTTGATTTGGTTTTTCCGAGGTTGATCGGCGTGTGTTGCTATTGGTGCACCCGCCGGGTAAAACTTTCGAAAGCCGTGTCGCGGATATGGACGACTTGGAGCACATTTCTTGATCATAGACAAGCATAACTAAAGTTTTTGCTATAAATTTGACTTATAATGACTAGTAATCAGCTTCACTATAACGGAATGACTAAATAATACGCCCACAATTGCTTGTTTTTGTGTGTCGCCATACCATTGTACCTGACTAGTAAGTTTTGCAACTACAACGAGATGGCTGAATAAAAGTACCAACAACTGCGGGGTTTTGGGTTTATCTCATGCTATCTGTACCTGATTAGTAATTGCTACAACTATCACGGAATGGTTAATTAAAAGTGCCCACTGTTTACTTTATCAGGACGATTATCTAGACCTGACTAGTAAAGTGCCGCAACTATAACTGAACAAGTAAAACTGCCAACTGTGTGAGTTCCTCGGTTGACTTCCTCGTTTGGTCTCGAGGGGGAAACACCAGGATGGGTTTGTTTGGTGTTAGCTTCAGGTTGGATCCGAATAGGTCATTCTCACCCCTCTCTGATATCCGCCGGTTGTATCGAGTCTCTATAGGTTGATTAGTGCATGCTGCCGCTGCCGCTTCAGTCCACCATACCTATGTAGGCGAGGATCGCCGAATTCTAGCCTCGCTGCATCGGCCTCGATCGACGCCTCCTTCTTTTTCCTTTGCCCTTTGTCGGCACCCCTTTGTTTAAGCAGGTTTTGAGATCGACGCCGTTAGGTGGTTACCCTTCCGCTTGGCCTGGGCAGGGGTTATGGACGCCATTGGTTATTCTTCGTGGCTCTTAGCCCCAATTGCTTCTTGTCCGTAGTCGGACGCTCTCTTTCAAGGTGATTTGGATCTTGTATATTATATCTGTTTTCTTGACTCTTTGAGTCATTATATATATATCTGTTACATGGGTCCCATCGAGGACTGTGTAATGTTATTACTTCGCTTTTCCACCCGCACGAAAGTGCTGGTGAGCACCTTTTGAATCGTTTCTATGCGGGTTTGGCGAATTTTGCTCAAACTTGCATAGGTCCGATTCGAGGGTGTTACAGAGTGGTATCGAGCTCGGCGGTTGCGATACCCCACAAGTCCAGCCTGTAGGATAACCTAGCTAACGGCCGAAGTAGAGGGTCAAAACTATTTTGCAAAATCGGTTGGATAGATCTGGTTAGGTCTGATTTTACTCCTTACCCCTCTGCTGTTCTCCTCTTACCTCTACGTGTTTTGAATCCGCTCTCTTCTCTTTCTTCGAGTCCAGGATTTCTCGTGGTTGGGTTTCCGTCGTACCTTCAGGGTTTCGCTTTCTTCCTTTTGTAACGGAGGTGCTACGATCATCAATCTGCAACTTGTCTGTTGTGCCCTACATCCGATCTTTTGTTCTTGAGATCTTTTATCCATAAGTGTTCTTTGCTGGATAATAGTGTCGTTGGAAAAACATATGAGAAGGACGAGCTTTGGTGAAGTTGGAGTCGACCTTGAGCACCTGTTGTTCATGCCAATGGAACCATCGCGAAACCTAATCACTGTGTCTTTCATACGATTTCTGCTGGCAGCATTCCTTTGTTCCGGATACCACCTATGAAGATCTTCAGTCTAAATCTCGAGAGTTGAGTTGCCTGATTCTCCTACCCATGTATAGAGTTGATAGTATGGATACGGGATGGGTGATCCCCCTACCCGACTCTTACTGTTCGCTCTGTACATCGAACTGGTGGATCAATGTGACTTACCCTCTTCTAATGGAAGTTAGAGGTGGCCTTATCGTTTGATGCCTCTATCTTCGTCCTTTGTTTCTACGGAGTGTTCTCTCGACGATCAGGAACAATGACCCTTTGTTGGTGGTGTCGCATGATTCAAGATGGAGGATGAACCCTCGTTAGTGGTGTCGCGAGGATCTACACGAAGTGAGGAGACGAGGATCGCCGACCTTCCTTCCGGTACCATGAGGCGGATCTCGAGGGCGAGATCCTTTGTTAGTGGTGTCGAATTGTGGCATCCCGCAAAACCACTACTAGAAAATCGCGTTGAATTTGTGCATTGCATCGTCATCAGCATGCATAGTTTGCATAAAACTATTTTTCAAAACCAGATTTGTTTTCCACACGCCCCATCTTTATTCAAACTCCAAAACCCGGTCCCCGGAATATTTTGTCTTGGCCGCTATCGGTTTGCATGCGGCCCGTTTAAATCAAACAAAAGTTTAATTGTTTTAGTAGGCGATCGAGCGGGCGTCGATCGAGCGACCGCCCCAGAAATTAAAACGGTCCAACCAGTCCCACCCTTTAATCCTAAGTCTACCCAGCTTTCTACCCACCACACCTGGCCACATCACTCCCACCAATCCCACCATGCCACCTCACCCTCTCCCTCTCCTTCCCCCACTCCCTAACCGCCACGTGGCCAGCCCCCTCTCTCTCCTCCCTCACCTCTCTCTCTCAGCACTCACCCTCCCCAGCCCCACGCCTCCCGCTCCGCGCCTCCTGACTCCCCCCGCCGCCCGCGCCCGCCTCCTCGGCCCCGCCCGCTCCCCTCCCCGCCGTCGCCCCAGGCTCGCCTCCTCCTTCCTCCTCCGGCGTCGCCCGGCGCCTCCTGGTTTCGCTCCACTCTGAAAGCAGCGCCACCAGGCCAGCAGGGTCCCCTGCCCTGCCTTCTTCCTTCTCCGCCAAAGCTCGCCCTTTGAGCCGAGGCCTGGCGCGTCGCCAGCCGCTTTCGTTGTTTGTTGGCAGCAACAAACCATGTGGTGGTCTTGTTGCGTTAGGTTCTGCTAAGACCACAACGCCAAGTACCTACATCGGGCGTCAAGACCTACTACGGATCCGAGAACCCCAACCCATAAAGGACGAACGCCAAGACCTTCTCGGGACATCGAGTTCGCCATCACGGACGACAAGCCCGCCTTCATGGGACCGCAGACACGGAAACCGCAAGACCTTACGCGGATATTGCAAGTACCCCTCGAGGACGCCGAGATCCGCAATCGAATCAAGGATACGGAACCCCAAGTGCCGCTCCGTTTTGAGACCCCGACAACGAACGACAAGATCGTCGCCATAACACCGAAGAGCAGGTGTGACAAGAACCGCTTCGACGACAAGACGACACAATGGCGGGCCCGACAAGACCCTACAGCAGCAAGACCGACCCGTGGGACCCGGCAAGACCTTCGATGGCGAACGGCACCGACCGGAAGATCCGTCGCCTCGACGCAACCAAGTCCTCCGAGTCCGAGAACGCTTCCGCCGAGTCCGAACCCCAGATCCGAACCCCGAGACCGGCCCCGAACCCCGGATCCCCAAGACCGTCGAGACCCCCTAATGTGTGAACCCTTTCCGAAACCCTATTTTATAACATAATACAACTTGTCGCATATTGAATTGTCATACTTGCATGCATAATCTTGTGGTTTGGGGGCCTTATGCCGATTCACCTAATAATTAAATATGGGGCCCATATGCGGGCAAACCTAGCCTTATATTGGCCTCATTTAAATTGATGTAGCGAACCGGTACTATATTTTGGCCATGTTAAACAACATTTAATTGCGGGGTAGCTAAACAACATGAACCCTCTAATGAATGTCGGGACCCCGGTTCCGCTTAATTTGACCTAATCGCATCGCACCTTTGCCATGTCATACATCATACTTGCATCATGACGATCTTCTGCCTTGTATTAAATATTGCATCCGGTGTTTCTTCTAGTGTTTTGCTTCTTCGCGGATAAGGCCGTTGAGTTGATGTGAGCTTCGCCCCGATCTTCGGTTAAACCTTCTACAATGTTTTCAGGCGAGCATCTCCCCCTTTCTACCTATCTTACTTTTATAGTATTTATTCCCTCCTGTTGATCTATTGCTATCTGTGTTGCGATGCTTTAGTTTCCGTACCCGTGATATTTTCCTGCAGCCTCATATTGCCTTGGACACATCCTATTACCTGTTGTTTGGTAGATAGTTGGACCTGCGCGTCGTAGTTGCTTGCTCAAGTGCTGATGTGTGTCGCCATATGCCACAGTTGCTGATGTATTGCCGCATGTTGATGTTGGAGATGATTCTAGTTTTACTTATCGTCACTTTAATTTCTGTTTAACAACTAAAATTGAAATAAGCAGAGGCATCGGTGGGTGATAGAAAATATTTGGTTTCGAGCCCACTTGTGTCCCGTAAGACCCAGTACTTGATTCCTGTTCCTTGTTTTTTGCGCTATCCACATCCGGGAGGTATATGGGACCCCTGAGCGAGCTTGATTCGGTCTTATTTCTTGGGGCCACAAACTAGTTTGAGGTGTTTTACTATCCTGTACTTATGCCATGCTACTTTCGTATTTAAATTGTGCGAGGAGAACATCTTTGTTTAGGATCGGGACACGATTGCGGTGTCGACAAGCCCACACTTTCGGGTTCCCGATCGTTCTGACCGTCTACCCAAACCTTGAGCCCGTCTCGAGTCGGTGGCCGTTGCGGGATCTACTTAAGGGTGGCCCCGAAATATTTCAATCTGTGATTGTTCAGTCGTGAAAGCCTCGTTGGGTTTTGATTTGGTTTTTCCGAGGTTGATCGAGCGTGTGTTGCTATTGGTGCACCCCGGCCGGGTAAAACTTTCTGAAAGCCGTGTCCGCGGATATGGACGACTTGGAGCACAGTTTCTTGATCATAGACAAGCATAACTAAAGTTTACTGCTATAAATTTGACTTATAATGACTAGTAATCAGCTTCACTATAACGGAATGACTAAATAATACTGCCCACAATTGCTTGTTTTTGTGTGTCGCTTGCGACCATTGTACCTGACTAGTAAGTTTTGCAACTACAACGAGATGGCTGAATAAAAGTACCAACAACTGCGGGGTTTTGGGTTTATCTCATGCTATCTGTACCTGATTAGTAATTGCTGCAACTATCACGGAATGGTTAATTAAAAGTGCCCACTGTTTACTTTATCAGGACGATTATCTAGACCTGACTAGTAAAGTGCCGCAACTATAACTGAACAAGTAAAACTGCCAACTGTGTGAGTTCCTCGGTTGACTTCCTCGTTTGGTCTCGAGGGGGAAACACCAGGATGGGTTTGTTTGGTGTTAGCTTCAGGTTGGATCCGAATAGGTCATTCTCACCCCTCTCTGATATCCGCCGGTTGTATCGAGTCTCTATAGGTTGATTAGTGCATGCCGCCGCTTGATCCACCATACCTATGTAGGCGAGATCGCAATTCTAGCCTCGCCGTGTCTTGGCCTCGATCGACGCTCCTTCTTTTTCCTTTGCCCTTTGTCGGCACCCCTTTTGTTTAAGCAGGTTTTGAGATCGACGCCGTTAGCGGTTACCCTTCCGGCTTGGCACGGGCAGGTTATGGACGCCATTGGTTATTCTTCGGGCTCTTAGCCCCAATTGCTTCTTGTCCGTAGTCGGACGCTCTCGCTTTTCAAGGTGATTTGGATCTTGTATATTATATCTGCTTTTCTTGACTCTTTGAGTCATTGTATATATATCTCTGTGGGTCCCATCGAGGACTGTTGTGTAATGTTATTACTGCTTTCCACCCGCACGAAAGTGCTGGTGGGCACCTTTGAATCGCTTTCTATGCGGGTTTGGCGAATTTTGCTCAAACTTGCATAGGTCCGATTCGAGGGTGTTACTGAGTGGTATCGAGCTCGGTTGATGCGATACCACAAGTCCAGCCTGTAGGATAACCTAGCTAACGGCCGAAGTAGAGGGTCAAAACTATTTTGCAAAATCGGTTGGATAGATCTGGTTAGGTCTGATTTTACTCATTACCCCTCTGCTGTTCTCCTCTTACCTCTACGTGTTTTGAATCCGCTCTCTTCTCTTTCTTCGAGTCCAGGATTTCTCGTGGTTGGGTTTCCGTCGTACCTTCAGGGTTTCGCTTTCTTCCTTTTGTAACGGAGGTGCTACGATCATCAATCTGCAACTTGTCTGTTGTGCCCTACATCCGATCTTTTGTTCTTGAGATCTTTTATCCATAAGTGTTCTTTGCTGGATAACAGTGTCGTTGGAAAAACATATGAGAAGGACGAGCTTTGGTGAAGTTGGAGTCGACCTTGAGCACCTGTTGTTCATGCCAATGGAACCATCGCGAAACCTAATCAGTGTGTCTTTCATACGATTTCTGCTGGCAGCATTCCTTTGTTCCGGATACCACCTATGAAGATCTTCAGTCTAAATCTCGAGAGTTGAGTTGCCTGATTCTCCTACCCATGTATAGAGTTGATAGTATGGATACGGGATGGACTGATCACCCTACCCGACTCTTACTGTTCGCTCTGTACATCGAACTGGTGGATCAATGTGACTTACCCTCTTCTAATGGAAGTTAGAGGTGGCCTTATCGTTTGATGCCTCTATCTTCGTCCTTTGTTTCTACGGAGTGTTCTCTCGACGATCAGGAACAATGACCCTTTGTTGGTGGTGTCGCCTGATTCAAGATGGAGGATGAACCCTCGTTAGTGGTGTCGCGAGGATCTACACGAAGTGAGGAGACGAGGATCGCCGACCTTCCTTCCGGTACCATGAGGCGGATCTCGAGGGCGAGATCCTTTGTTAGTGGTGTCGAATTGTGGCATCCCGCAAAACCACTACTAGAAAATCGCGTTGAATTTGTGCATTGCATCGTCATCAGCATGCATAGTTTGCATAAAATATTTTTCAAAACCAGAAAATCTATTTGTACAAAACCGGCCTACCCAAAAATCTATTCCTACCCAATCCTAATCTACCCAGCCCCTCCACCTCACCCCCTCCAATCACATGTCGCCACCTCACCTCTTCCCAAATCCCCACCAATAGCCACCCGCCACCTCACCTCCCCTCCCTCCACCACAGCACACACCCCATCGAGTTGGCCCCACCCTGCTGGCCCACTCCCCACCGACCGCGTCCCTCACGCGTCTCCCCGACCCCGCTCTCTCCTCCTGGACCCACGCCGGACCCACTTCCGCTCCACTCCGATCCCCACGCACCCACGTGACCCCACCCACGCGCCCCCTCTCCTCTCTCTCCCCTCGCCCTCGTCCTTCCAGCAGCCCTCCGCCGTCCCCGCACCCTCCTCCCTCACCGCCGACTCGCCCACCGGCTGCCCCACGCCGAGCGCCGCCTCCGCTCCTGTCGACCCTCCTCACTGCACTCGACCCCAAGGCACCGAGCCCGACCGCCTCGCCGCCCTCCCCCTCATGAGCCGGGCGCCTCGCCACGCAGGCGCCACCGCCAGAGCCCCCGCTCCTCCCTCGCCTGCTCCGCCTCCCGACCTCCTCGCCAGCGCCCTACCGTCACTGCCCGCCTACCCGTCCTCCTCGCCTCCGGTCCTCCTCGTGGCCGCCTGGGCACCGTGACCTGCCATCAGGGTCCCCGCGCCGACCTGCTAAGCCGCCACCTCTCGTCTCGGCGCCGTGAGCCGCCACGCCTCCGCCCGAGCTCTTCTCGCGCCCTGGCGCCGCCTTGGACCACGACCTCCGCCGCCTACGCCTCCTGATTCTCGCGGGTCCATCGCCTTCGCCTCCCCGAGCCGAGTTGCCCTGCCTCGCCTTCGCTGCTGTCAAACCCTCCTCGTCGGGCTTTGCTTCAGCTGCCCGCGACTTGCTCGCCTCGAGTTTCTAGCGCGGCAGCGCCCAAGCACTCTGACATAGCAGCTCGCCCTCTTCTAGCAGATGACTTGCAGACATGTGAGACCATGTTTAGTTTTGTTGATGCTCTCTGCGTTAGCAAGGCTATGTCTCCGGCAATCTATGTGTGCACTGGCATATATAAGAACATCTGCGGGTTTGTCTCTGTGTTCGAGTACAAGGCCGTCCGTCAAGATCTTCGGTGCCACTCACACCACAGCCAAGGATGTACCCAAGTTCTCCTTTGATGACAAGACCGTCGACATGGAACCGAAGGACGACAAGCACTTCACCCCGGACGCCAAGTCCGACCCGTCCCGCGGACCCGACAAGATCTTCGCAACGACAAGATCGACACCGACCAGGGCAAGTCCGATGCCCCCCCTACGCCACACCAAGACCTTCTTCCCGGAACGCCAAGCTCTTCATCTTGTATCCGACCTTCGAAGACCGATCCCGTCGAACCCTGAATCCTGAGACCGAACCCCGAAACCCTCGGAACCCCAAGATCGCCGAGAACCCAGATGTGTGACCCTAAGCCCCTATTTTTATAAATGATATATCTTGTTGCATATTAAATTGTTCATGCATGCATATTTGTCATGTGGGTTGGGGGAACTATGCCGATTCACCTTATAATTAAATATGGGGCCCATATGCGGGCAAATCTAGTCTAATATTGGTCCCACTTAAATTTGTGCATCGAACCGATACCATGATTTGCCATGTTAAGACAACATTTAAATTGCGGGGGTTCTAAATAACTTGAACCGTTTAATTAAATGTCGGGACCCCGGTTCCGTTTAATATGGCCTAATTGCATCGCATCCTTGACATGCCATGCATCATACATGCATCATGCCCGATCTTCTGCCGTTGTGTTAAATAGTGCATCCGGTGTTTATTCTAGTGTTTTGCTTCTTCGCGGATAAGCCCGTTGAGTTGATGCGAGTGTCGACCCTATCTTCGAATGAACCTTCGGCAATGTTTTCAGGTGAGCACCTCCCCCTTTCTACCTATCTTACTTTTATAGTATTTATTTCCTCCTGTTGATCTATTGCTATCTGTGTTGCGATGCTCTAGTTCCGTACCCGTGTTATCCCTTGCAGCCTTATATTGCCTTGGGCACCTCCTATTACCTGTTGTTTGGTAGATAGTTGGACCTGCGCGTCGTAGTCGCTTGCTCAAGTGCTGTTGCGTGTCGTCAAGTACCACAGTGGTTGGAGTCTTGCCGCATGTTTAATGTTGGAGATGATCATGGCTTTAATTATCGTTTAATTCAATTATTGTTTAATAACTAAAATTGAAGTAGGTAAATGCAGAGGCACCGGTGGGTGATAGATAATATTTGGTTTCCGATCACCTTTGGTGTCCCGTAGGACCCCGAGTTCTTGACACCTGTTCCGAGATCGAGCGCGCTAACCACATGTGGGATGTATGGGCATCCCCATCGATTTAGTACTTGATTCCAAGTACTGTACTGGGGGCCACAAGTAGTTTGGGGCTTTATTACTATTCTGTACTTATGCCATGCTTTACTGCTTTATTTACGATTGTGCGAGGAGCACCTATACTGTTTAGGATTGTGACCCGTTTTTGCTGTATCGACAAGCCCGAGAGTTTTGGGTTCCCAGTCGTTTACAGCCGGCTCCACAAACCCTGAGTCCGTCTTGGAGCCCGACCGACTTCGTTGCGGGTGTACTTAGTGGGGTGGCCCCCCGTGCTTGCTTTGGGTCTGGGAAACGTCGTGTCCGAAACCCCGTCGACATAACGTTGGGTGTATGTTTTGTGATCTTGTACCTACCTGATCCGACAACAAGGGTGTAGGTGCGTGTGGAAACTTTGGTGCACCCCTGCAGGGTTAAATCTTTTCGAGAAGCCGTGTCCGCGGTTATGGACGACTTGGAGCACAGGTCTCGATCATAGACAACTATAACTAAAGTTTACTGTTATAATTTGACTTGTATCCGATATGACTAGTAATCAGCTTCACTGCAACGGAATGGCTAAATAAAAGTACCAACAACTGCTGGGTTTTAGGGTTATCTCATGCTAATTGTATCTGACTAGTAAGTGTTGCAACTATAACGGAATGGTTAACTAAAAGTGCCCACTGCTTATTCTATCAGGATGACTATCTATACCTCACTAGTAGTTGCTGCAACGATAACTGAATAAATAAAATTGCCAACTGTGTGAGTTCCTCGGTCGACTTCCTCGTTTGGTCTCGAGGGGGAAACACCAGGATGGGTTTGTTTGATGGTAGCATCAGGTTGGTTCCGAATAGGACTTTCTTATCCCTCTCTGATAGCCGACAGTTATCTCGAGTCTCTATAGGTTGTTTAGTGCATGCCTACGCTTGATCCACCATACCTATGTAGGCGAGGACCGCGAATTCTAGCCTCGCCGTGCACGCCTCGATCGACGCTCCTATTTTTCCTTTGCCCTTTGCCGCACCCTTTTTGTTTAAGCAGGTTTTGAGATCGACGTCGTTAGCGGGGTTACCCTTCCGGCTTGGCTGGGCAGGTTATGGACGCCATTGGTTATTCTTGGGCTCTTAGCCCCATTTGCATCTTGTCCGTAGTCGGACATGTATCGCTTTCAGGTGATTTGGATCTTTGTATTGTATATCGTATTCTTGACTCTTTGAGTCATTGTATATATATATCTGTTACATGGGTCCCATCGAGGACTATTGTGTAATGTTATTACTTGCTTTTTCACCCGCACGAAAGTGCTGGGCACCTTTGAATCGTTTTTATGCGGGTTTTGGCGGAAGCGCTGAAACTTGCATAGGGCCGATTCGAGGGTGTTACACGCATGCCGCGCTCCCGCCGCGGCGAGGGCCTGGCGCGCTGTGCCATTAGCGCCACATACCGGCCGCCACAGCTATCGCCCACGGCCGCTGCAGTCATCGCCCGAGGTCGCCGCCCTACGCGCCACAGCCGCTGGCCAGCGTGCGTCGCTAGAAGCCTACGCTCACGCCACACGCCGCCACAGCCACTGGCCGCCAGACGCTTCGGTCAGCGCAAGATTTCACGCCGGCTGCACAGATGCCGCCCCGCCGCCTGAGCCTGCTGCTGCCCGGCTGCCACCTGGCCGCCCGGGTAAGCGCCTCCACAACCGCCCCACTCAGGAGCTGCCCAAGCTTCGTTCCCCCACGTAATGGGTCGGGACCGTGTGGGGATGGGCCGGCCCATGCTGTGTGCAAAGAAAAAATTGGGGAGGAGGGAGAGGGAAGGCAGAGCCGAAGGGCTGCTGGCCCATTTCCCATACTTTTTACGGCCTGGTCCACTAACTAAATGTTTTTTTCATGTTTGAACGCGCCAACATGACACCTCATTGTATATGTTTTTCTACTATGTTTTACTATAGTAATTAAATGTTCTACACCTTTTAATTCCTTGTATTACATAGTTAGGATGTACAGTTTTAATCTAAATTTTGGAACACCGTCATATTTGAATTATTGTATCGATTATCGCATTTATGCAACTGATTACCTGCTGTAATCTTACACACTTTGCATAAATTGCAGATGACCGGAATCGTCAGCCGCGAGTTCCCGGAGTTGACCCAGGATGGGCTTAACTACCTGACTTGGGCCTCGGACGTTGAGATCGTCCTCGAGGACCGATGCATAAAGGATGCGTTGATTGCAGGGACCCCGACGGCCCCCAGCACCACCATCCCGGCGGACAACGCCAAAGCCCTGCATTTCCTCCGCCATCACATGTGTGAGACTCTCAAGAACGAGTGCATGGCAGAACAGAGTGCTTCTGCCCTTTGGACCGCCCTCAACAAGCGGTTCTCTAGGCTTAAGTACACCATTCAGCCACAGGCGGAGGCCGATTGGATTCGTCTGAGGTTTGCGGACTTCAAGACGGTGGGAGAGTACAACTCCAGGTTACACCGGATTTGTACCATTCTTCAAATTGTGGGACGTACCACAGATCAGCAGAAGATAGACAAAAATCTCTCCACATTCCACCCGGACAACATCCAGTCCTCGCGAAACTTTCGCCAGGAAGGATTCACGGAATATGCAGTGCTTATTGATGCTCTCCAGGTGGCCGAGGCGCAGGATAATGTTCTAAAAAAGAACTTCTCCGCGCAACCCTTCGCGGGGGGCCCAAGTCATGAGGCCAATGCCGGCGCCTACAAGGTGCGCAAGCCCATCCACAAGAAGCGAGGCAAGAAGGGCCCCAACTCTTCCAACCCGGCCAAGCAACGCAAGGCGGTCAAGGGGGAGGCAAGGCCCCAGGACTACTTCCGCTGTGGCTCGAATACTCACTTCTTTGGCCCCTAAGCACGCCGTGGACGCGTTTAAGGCCAACAAGAAGGCGCGCGAGGCGCACCTCGTCCAGGTTGAGGCACCACTGGCGCCCGGAGCGGCGTCCGTGCAGAACGTCACGCCTGTAGTGGCGCAGGATGTAGCACAAGTGGCAGCACCTTCGGCGGTTCCCACGAACGCCGTTGTGCCCATGGAGGTTGAGCACGTTGAGCCCCCTGCCCCAGCTAGACATCTCTGCTGCCTCGATGATGATAGCCAACGAAGAGAAGCTCAACAATCTTGAGATACAGGATGAGATTGATGGTTTCTTTGCAGAATTCACCTGAGCTCCTTTTTGTTGTGATGATTTCTCTTCCTCAAATAATCTGATACAATCTTTCGATATGGTTGTAAGCTCTATGAGAGCATAACATTTATTTGTTTTCGGCAATTGGATGATATTTATGTCATTCATTTATTCCATTATTTGGTTGTGTGATGTTCTGAAATGTTTATGTGTTTTACTTACTTGATGTAGTATCTTCCTCGCTCCATTATATTAATTAGGCACTATATTTTTTGAACGCGTATGGCGCCCAAATGGAGGAAACGTGCCTTGCTGATAGCGGCACCACAAATACCATCTTGAGAGAAACAAAATATTTTGAGTCTATTACCAAAAACCCTGGTAACATAATGACGATCGCCGGCTGCGGTCCGAATGTAGTTGGCTCTAGAAGAGCAACTATCATACTCCCAAATGGAACAACTCTGATCTTTGAAGAGACATTGTTGTATCCGGAGTCGACTCGTACTCTCTTGAGTTTTAGAGACATCCGCGCAAATGGTTTCCATGTAGAAACCGATGATGACGAGAATGGAAAAGAGTTCCTACTCATTACCAAGCGCGAAGAAAATGGTAAACATGTTGTCGAAAGACTCCCTTCATTAGTTATTGGGCTGTACTACACTAAGATAGTAGCACCACCTATTTACACTACCCTTAAGACTGTCTTTAGAAGCTCTGAACTATTCTGCCTTTGGCATGATAGGTTAGGCCACCCCGGTCTTAGGATGATGAGAAATATAATTAACAACTCGAATGGTCATAATGTTAATGTGAAAATTTTCCCGAATCCCGATGATTTTGTGTGCTCCGCATGCGCTACGGGGAAATTGATCATTATACCGTCCCCCTAAAGGTGAAGGATGAACTCCCCGCGTTCTTGGAACGTATTCAAGGGGATATATGTGGTCCAATTCAGCCCCTCTCAGGGCCATTTCGGTACTTCATGGTGCTCATCGATGCTTCCTCTAAATGGTCCAATGTTTGCCTGCTATCAACAAGGAACCATGCTTTTGCAAAGTTGATCTCTCAGATCATACAAATAAGGAATAAATTCCCTGATTATCGTTTAAAGTCTATTAGAATGGACAATGGCGGAGAATTTACTTCAAAGGAATTCGATGATTATTGCATGGCAACAGGAATCAAACTTGAGCACTCTGTACCGCATGTCCACACTCAAAATGGACTTGCGGAGGCATTGATTAAACGGATTAAATTCATTGCCAGACCACTCCTTCAGGGTTGTAATTTACCAACTACATGTTGGGGACACACGGTGTTACACGCCGCTAATCTCATCAACTTTCGACCATCGGCCTACAACATCCACTCTCCTATCCAACTTGCGCAAGGGTCGGCACCGAAAATTTCCCACCTACGTAGGTTCGGTTGCCAGGTATATGTACCTATACCACCATCCCAGCCATCAGCAATGGGACAGCTCCGTAAGTCGGGGATATACGTTGGTTATGAGACTATGTCCATAATCAGATTCTTGGACCCCTTGACAGGTGACTGTCTGAAAGGATACGGATGTCGCCTAGAGGGGGGAGGGGTGAATAGGCGATTAAAACTTTTCCTAGAGTGGCTCAACAAAGGCGGAATAAAACTAGTGTTTACTTTGTAAAGCACAAGCTAGAACAACTAAGGTTCACCTATGTGCACCAACAACTTATGCTAAGCAATACAAGCAATAAAGTGATAGCAAGATATATATTACTTCAAGCACGAAGGCTATCACAATGTAAAGTGCATAAGTAAAGATCTCGGGTACAGAGATAATCGAGGCACGCGGGGACAATGCTATTTTACCGAGTTCCTCCCAACATGGAGTACGTCTCGTTTGGAGAGGGGGTGGTATCAAACCATCAACGCCACAAAAGGCCTCCCTTATTCTCCTGTGAATCTTACCCCAACGGGATCGATCCACGCTTCCACTATCGGTGCACTTGTCGGTGGCAAACTGGAACCTCTCACAAGGTTGGGGCACTTCTCCACAACTTAATTGGAGGCTACCAACAAACGCCACCAAGGCCACAACCTGCAACACCAACAAACCGTCTAGGGTTCCAAGAACCCAAGAGTAAAAAGCTTCTCACCTTTCACTCAAACGAATCCTCATCGAGAACTCAAACCGATGCACCAAATGCAATGGAAAGAACACAAGAAGTGCTCAAATCCTTCTCTCCCAAATTCCACCAAAGCTACAAAAGCTTGTGGGGGAATGAGAGAGGAAGAACAATGGAGGAAATCCACAAAAGACTCCAAGATCTAGATCCCAAGATGTTCCCCTCACTTAGAGGAGAGATGGATTGGTGGGATTGTAGATCTAGATCTCCTCTTTCAAATCCCTAAAGCATATGAAAGAATCAAGGGAGGGATTGAAGGGGGAGCAAGCTCAAGAGGGTCAAGAATAGAGGAGAAAGCCTGTAAAACTCGAGCAGATGCATTGGGGAAGAAGGGCCCCTTTTTATAGGCCCACAGATTTCTGACCGTTTTCTGCCCGTTGGGGAAAAGTCAGACCGGAGACTCCAGTCTACACCGGAGATTCCGGCCCAACCACCGGACTAGCCTCCGGACCGCCCATTTGAATGACCTGGGCCGTCCA
Organism: Avena longiglumis; assembly: GCA_030063025.1. Taxonomy (NCBI): domain Eukaryota; kingdom Viridiplantae; phylum Streptophyta; class Magnoliopsida; order Poales; family Poaceae; genus Avena; species Avena longiglumis. Next base: position 516,267,160 of record CP125974.1, on the reverse strand, counting down.
AGACCCAACAAGACCGGAGACTCCGGTCATCCAACACCGGAGACTCCGGACCGAGGAAACACCGGAGACTCGGGGGTAGCCTCCGGACCTGGCTCCGGACCCCCATATAGTATGTCCCAGCCCTGATTCTGAAGTCACCACCGGAGACACATCCGGAAACTCCGGACTACATCGAAGACTCCGGTCCACACAGACCAGAGACTCCGGTCAGGACCAAATAAGAGGCAAACTTCAAATGACGATATCTAGAGTTTGGAAACTCCGATTGAACCGAAACCAATTTTGTTGGAAAGAGGACAACGAGGGCTACCCAACAAAAAGTGGAAATATTGGATACCACCAAGAGAGAACATTTCATGTATTATAAAGTGAGATACCTCTCTTGGTGAGAAACCGGAAAACCTCAAAGATCAAAAACGCAATATGATATAAAGGGAAATCCGTTTTTGATGAACTAGAGCTTGTTATGAATATTACCACAAGCTCTAGAACCTCACATGGATAATATCCAAATAATCAACCAAGAAAGGATGATGCTAAGTATGCAAAGGTTTGAACTCTCTTTGAAAGATATGATCGAGTTACTCACTTGAGAGCCCCTCTTGATAGTATGGTTGTCTATCCTATAAACCGGTCTCCCCAACTAACACCACGAGACCGGTAAGAAAGGAACCCTATCAATATCATACCTTTGCCTTGCACATATTCCACTTGATCTTGATGTATACGATCTTGTCCTTCTCAAGATGGAACACCTTTCTTGATTGCTCTTTTACGCACTTCCTTGATGAAGACTTGCAAGTTACTCCCCCATACAACATGGGGAAACCTTTACATTGAGCTTGTCTTCATCGATCCATGATCACCGAGGATGGCAAGGTTTAAGGATGAGATCTTCTAGATATTGCACATCTTTAGCTTGCACATCATTTCTTCTTTTCTTCATTATGTTGATGCATGACCAATCTGTGGATCATTCTTTGAACACCTTGGTCACCACATGATCCTCTTCACTTCTTCTCCAAACCTTGAAGCCAACAAATGGTTCAAGCATTGTCTATGGACAATTCCTACACGTACAACTTGATACAAGCATTAGTCCATAGAGATTGTCATTAATTAACAAAATCACACATGGGGGCCCACATGTTCTTTCACTGTCACACGGCCCGTTTTGCTGACTGCATTTTTGACGAGGATCTTTTTCCGACTTTGAGGGGAGGTAATCAACCCCTGCATGACAGAAGTCGAGAAATCACGTGGAAAGCCACGGGGATCCACGCTCATGACCTGCGCACTGTTGAGACTAATAGAGAAGTCCAAAAGATACTAGATTTGCACTCCCTAGTGAATCAACTGCCTGATCATTTTAGTGATTTAAAGACTGTGACAAAGTCGCATGTGCATGCACGCAATGCACCGGAAAGGGTTGAAATACCGAAGAGAAATGATGGTATACCCGCTCCCGTTCCAAGGCCTAAGAGGACGCGGAATCCGGTTTCTCAAATCCCAAGTACCCGGGGACGCCCGAAGAAAAAGGATAAGAGAGATTTATTACAGTTTGCCCCTGTTGAGGGGAGCCAGTTGAGACCTGGCACAAGTACGGATGTTTCAGTGCACGAAATTTCGGACTTGAATTTTCCTATATCAGAAATACCCAGCGAAGTTGTGTGCGCACACATCGGAGGGGGAAATCTAAAGGACCTAGCTCCTGGATTGGAAAATCTGGTGGAGCAAGAGGATGTGCCTAATGCACTCCATGACGAAATGGCCATTAACTATGTTAATTCGGGCGACTCATACAACCGAGCCATGGCAAATGTCGACGTTAATTTTGCCAAGAAAATTGCCTCAATCATAGATCTTGACCCTGAGCCTAACACGCTCGCTGATTGCAAGAAAAGGTCGGATTGGAAAGATTGGCAGAAGGCAATCACTTCTGAATTATTATCGTTGAACAAAAGAGAGGTATTTGGACCTGTTTGTCTAAATCCTCCTCACATTCGCCCCGTTGGCCACAAGTGGGTTTTTGTTCGAAAGAGAAACGAGAATAATGAAGTAGTAAGGTACAAAGCAAGGCTCGTTGCTCAAGGTTTCACTCAGCGACCAGGTGTCGACTTTGAGGAAACTTACTCCCCGGTCATGGATGGAATTACCTTTAGATATTTGATCTCAATGGCAGTAAACATGGACTTAAAATGAAACTAATGGATGTTGTCACCGCTTACCTATATGGTAACCTAGATTCGGACATATACATGAAAGTACCAGAAGGTATCCCTGTCCCGAACCAGGATAGAGCAAACAAGAGCTTATACAGTGTTCAGCTTAAGAAGTCATTGTATGGACTAAAACAGTCAGGTAGGATGTGGTATAATCGTTTAAGCGATTTTCTAAATCAGAAGGGCTACGCGAGCAATGAAGATTGCCCATGTGTTTTTATACGGAGATCCCAGGATGGTTTCCGTATTATCTCGGTGTACGTGGACGATTTGAATATAATCGGTACACCTGACGATATTGAGGAAGCGAGTTCCTACATGATGTCGGAATTCGAGATGAAAGACTTAGGCAAAACCAAGTTCTGCCTGGGTCTGAAACTTGAGCATTCCCCTGCTGGGATTTTACTTCACCAGTCGGCCTACACCCAGAAGGTGTTGGAACGATTTGGGTTTGAAAAGACATATCCTTCTAAGACCCCGATGGTCGGAAGATCTTTGCAGCAAGACAAGGACACGTTCAGGCCTAAAGAAGAGGGGGAGGAAATTCTGGGACCGGAATTCCCCTACTTAAGTGCAGTTGGCGCACTTATTTACCTCGCAAATTGTACACGGCCGGATATTGCATTCGCCGTCAATTTGCTTGCTAGGTATAGTTCTAAGCCTACCAAGAGGCATTAGAAAGGCGTTAAGGACATCTTTAGGCACATACAAGGGACCAAGGACCTTGGCTTGTTTTACCAAAAGAACCAAGACCTATCTGTTGTAGGCTATGCAGATGCTGGGTACCTTTCGGACCCGCACACATCCAAGTCGCAGACTGGATATGTTTTCCTTTGTGGTGAAACAGCGATTTTCTGGAAATCGTCTAAGCAAACTCTTGTGTCAACTTCGACGAACCACTCGGAAATAATATCATTATATGAAGCATCACGAGAATGTGTATGGTTTCGACGAGTAGTCAGCCACATCCAGATGTCATGTGGACTGAACACCGTACAAACCCCAACAATTATCTATGAAGATAATGCCGCTTGTGTTGCACAAGTCCATACGAGTTACGTGAAGAGTAATCTCACAAAGCATATAAACCCCAAGTTCTTCTATGCACATGAACTGCAAAAGTTGAACGAAGTGAAAGTCTTGCATACTAAGTCGAGTGAAAATCTCGCTGATTTGTTCACTAAATCATTGCCAGCATCTTTTTTCGAGAGATGTGTTCGTGGGATCGACGTGATGAGACTTAGAGAGTTGCAAGGTTCAGAGGAAGAATCTTCACAAACTCATCGCTGAAATCTTGATCTCGATGATTGAGTGCTTAACTTTATAGTTAAGTGAATTGTACTCTTTTTCCTTAGTGAGTTTTTATGAAGTTTCTCGCATGAGGTTTTTAATGAGACAATTCGTGCAACATAGCAAGAAGTATACCATGTGCATTTCTCCATATTTTTTCCACTGGGTTTTTCAGAGTTTTAAGCCATATGGTTATACCGATAAGATACCCAAGAAGAGTGTTGGGAAACTGGGCCGGTAGAGGCCCATTCGGTGTGGCCTCTACCAGGCTAGGGTTAACCCATGTGGGTATCCTATCCTCTTAGTCTATAAATAGAGGAACAATCATTGTACGTGACTTTACCGAGAGACAAATCAATAAAGCTTCTTCCTGTTCCCTGTGTCAATTTCTTGTGTATTCTTGTGTGCCTTCGACTTTAGTCTTCTTTCTCGGGTGTGGAGCAGCCTCGGGACCAGCCAGCCGGCAGGGTTGTTCAACAGAAACCTCAATATTGATATACCTTATAGCTGCGTGTGTTGGTTAGCATGATGACCGATGCTGCATTGTCTCCATGATGGTTGGTTGTAAACGTTTCGGTCCGGTTTTGTGCTGATTAACCATGCAATTCTCTAATCTTAATTAATGGAAAATGATAAGTCATTTGCCCCATTTCTTTTAAAAAATAAACAAAATAGTTGAGATCATGGTTTGGTTGATGTTAAGAACAACAATAAGAAAAAACTCAGACCTTTCGTTCCAGCAGATGAGACAAGTAAATGTAACAATTAAATCAAGAAAAATCCCTTTGTAGGAAAATTAGATTTTTTAAGCAGTTTTAATATGCTCCAACTTACCACATAGAGGGTAAGAGCAATAGGTCAATCTCAGTTGTTGAATGTTAGGAGTGTCGAATTCTCCCTTTTCAATTTTACCTTCTATTGCCGGTTGCGATCTAACTGCGTGCAAGGAAACTGATCTCTCCTAAAAAAACAGATGAGACAAATAATGGCGGATTACCCATTGGTGGATTATACGAATCCAGTTCAAACTTCTTAGAGCATCTCCACTCGTTGGGCAAACCCAGACCGAAAACCGGACCAATTTTCGACCGGATAAAACGCGTTTTTGGCCTGGGTACGCCTAGTTTCTCACTCGCGTACCCAGGCCGAGTTTCCAAGTTCGGCTAAATTCAGTTAAACTCGGCGAAATATGGGCGAATATAGGCGGAATTTTAAGTAGGGAAAAGGGACACATAGTATATCGAAATTCATAAGTAGAAAAAGGTCGCCGCCATGGTCGACGCCGGACGCCGCAACTACAGGCCGAGGCGGGGTTGGTTGCCGGCCTCGATGTGCGCCATGACTCTGGCGAGAGTCCGCCCTGAAACGCTCCGCCAGCAGCGTCGGTAAGCCGCATTGTTACGCGGCGGCGGCGGCGAGCCCGGCGGTCCGTCGTGTCGGGCGAGTTCCTCGAGACGCCTGTCAGCGAAAAACTGCCTCCAGAAGACCAGGTTGCCCTGATCTTCGGCGAGATCCGGGTCTTGCATGGCGGCGATAGCGGCCTGGATCTCTCCGGCGAGTTATGGGTCTTGCATGGCGGCGATAGCCGCCTGGATTTCTCTTGCGAGGTCCTCTCCGTCCGGCACCGGCGGAACGGGGATCCCGTCGACGCTGAGTTTCCAGCCTACGGGGAGACGAGTGTCCGACGGCGCCGTATAGCGCGCCTCGCGGAGCAGCCGGGCTTCCCACGGCGACAGCGTGCGTCGGCCCTCGACCATGGATTCTCAGCGGAGTTGAGGAGGAAGAAATGTGCGAACGTCCGAAGTTCGCCGGAGTCGTGGTGGTGTGAGAGACTATTAAGAGAGACGGCGAGATGTACGGGGCGGGAGGGGTGTAGCGGCGAGGGCAGGAAAAGGAAAACGGCGGGAAGGATGGCGGCGACTCGGCTTCTGTCGCTGACAGGCTGGTCCACTCGGCCAATTCACTTCGTCCGGCGTCCCCAGGACATACCCGGGATCCTGGGTAGTCCGGATCAAAGTTGGTCCAAATCCGATCGAAAAGAGGTCCCTGGGTACGCGACTGGATCGATTTTCGGCGTTCGGACGTAATTTCGATGTCCGGATCGGCCTCCTGGATAGGCGAGTGGGATGCTCTTATGTCTATTAGTATTCTCCTCATTGCTCACATAAAAACTAGTACTCACTCCCATCTAAAATAAGTGTTGAAGACTTAGTACTAAATCAGTATTAAATCACCGGATCAGAGGGAGTGACATTATCTTGCAAATGAAAAGAAGACATTTTTGTACTAAAGGTGATCAATTACAAGTATATATGATGTAAGAAATGCCTGTACAATAAATAAGCTCCAGCGGTACTGTACATCTGAAGTCAGATACGATCTCTTCTATCTACGTACCATCTACAAAATAACCCAGAGCAGAGTTCACAAGGAAACAAAACGTAAGAACGCGAACTAAAACATCAGGGTCATCCAAAAGCAACAGCGCTCGTGCGGAAAACTCTTTGGGTGTCTCCACGACGAGCGTCCGGCACGACGGGCAGGTGCGGCTCCTCTTCAGCCACTCGCCGATGCAGCCGGCGTGGAAGACGTGGCCGCATCCCTGCAGCCGCCGGCACGTCTTGCCGGCTTCCTGCGTCGTCGTCTGCTCCAGGCTCAACGTGACATCCGGCATCTGCTCCAGGCATATGCAGCATCTGTCGCTGATGACGCCCTGTTCCTCGTCGTAACAATCAGAGTCTTCGTCGTCGGAGGAGGAGTCGTCTTCGGTGATGGCGCGGTGGACGTTTATTTTTCTCCAGGCGGTGGTGACGATGATGTAGACGAGCCGGCAGAAGGAGACGCACGCGATGAGGGTGGTCGTGTACAATCCCGAGAGGACGATGAACTCCACAAGGGCCGCCATTGGTTCTCGCTCGTCGTAGCCGAGGCGACCAAAGCTGCCGGATCGATTTAATCGCTTCGAATAGCAGATTGATTCGTGCTGTATGTTTTCTAAAGCACTTTCGAACTCGGTTTAGTGTTTTCTTGATCTAGTCCAAATTAGCTCAGAACTCGGTTTAGTTTTTTTTAAGCACTTTCAAACTGATACTACCGAGTGGATACCGCAGATCAGTTGTGTAGTCTCAGGGGCAATATATACCCAGCCCTTGCCATGGGGTCTGCAGTCTCGACTCGGAATCGGATCCGGTACAGAGTTGGCGACAATTAGACCGTAGGCAGTACTACATGGAGGAGGAGGAAATTCTGAGCCCCGATTGCCGTTGGTCTCATCTTCCGGCGGATCTGCTTATCAATACAGAGTTGGCGACAATTGGATCCTCTGACCCCGGTGCGGGAGGCCACTGCACCGTCATGCTCATCCACAAGTCGGAAAACCAGCTCTCCTTCGCCAGGATCGGCGACCGCAGCTGGACGTGGATCTCGTCGCCAACAAGCCCGGGAAGCAGTGCGACGATTGCTTCTACGACGACAAGGACGGCGTATTCTGCGCCGTCATGTGCACCGGCGAGGTGCACGCCATTGATCTCACCGGACCCGCTCCTGTGGTCACCGTGATCACCAGGCCCGTTGAGTTCTGCGAATGATGCAACAAGTACATCGTACCTGCTCCATGGGGCGATCTTCTTGAGATCTGGAGGCAGTATAGGAACGGCGCGGTAGACTGACGGCCAAAAACCATCGGCGTAGGGCATATAGTTGTTGGTATAACCTACGCTGACGGCCATCGTCGGCGTAGCCTTCTGACAAAGATTTTCTCGGCGCAGCCACAAAGGCCGTCGGCATATGCTACGCCGAGTAACACCCTCGGATCGGCCCTATGTAAGTTTCAGCGATTCCCGCCAAACCCGCATAGAAACGATCAAAAGTGTCTATTTTCGTGCGAGTGAAAAATAAAGTAATATCATTACATAATAGTCCACGATAGAACCCACAGAACATATATATACAACAACGACTTCATAAGTCAAGAATACAGATATACAGTACAAAGATCCAAATCACCTTGAAAACGGTACAACGTCCGATTACGGACAAGATGCAAATTGAGGTAAGAGCCCCGAAGAATAACCAATGGTGTCCATAACGCTGCTCAGGCCAAGCCGGAAGGGTAACCCTGCTAACGACGTCGATCTTAAAAACCTGCTCAAACAAAAGGGGTGCCGACAAAGGGCAAAAGAAAAAGAGAGTGGTCAGTACTGAGGCCAGTACACGGCGAGTCTTAGAATTCGGCCGTCCTCGCCTATATATGTATAGTTGACTGAAACGGCAACGCAGCATGCACTAAACAACCTATAGAGACCCAATACAACTGTCGGCTATCAGATAAAGATGAGAAGAACCTATTCGAAACCAACCTGATATTACCACCAATCATACCCTTCCTAGTATTTCCCTCTCGATACCAAACGAGGAAGCCCTGCCAAGGAAACTCACACAGTTGGCAATTTTATTCATTCACTTCCATGGTGGTTATCCAACTTACTAGCCATATCAGTTACAAGTGAAATTTATAACAGTAAACTTTAGTTATAGTTATCTATGATCGAGATACTGTGTTCCAAGTCGTCCATAACCGTGGACACGGCTTTTCAAAAAGATTTAACCCTGCAGGGGTGTACCAAAGTTTTCACACGCACTTCGACCCTTGTTGCCAGATCAATTAACATACTTTCATAGGTATGTCGGTGGGGCCTAGGACACGACACTTTCCCAGACCCAAAGCAAGTACATGGGGGCCACCCGAAAGAGCTACCCGTACGAGGTATAGCTAATCCTCCTCGTACGGACTCTAGGGTTGCGTACACTTGCACGGGAGCAGAGGTCATGGACAAAATATTCCCGTGACATAGTGCCGCACCTACGCAACAGTAATAAATGCTCATCGAGCAACTGGTAATAAACATGGCATAACATGGCATAACGTGACATGAAAACTTCAAACTATTTTGTGGCCCCAGTACATGTGGCATCCCGCAAAACCACTACTAGAAAATCGCGTTGTTTTTGTGCATTGCATCCTCATGACCGCATGCTCATGTCATCATGCCGCATTGCATCTGAGCATCGTCATGTCATCTTGCATGTGTTTGTTCAAAACTATTTTCGAAAAGCCTGGTTTTGTTTCCTAAACACCCCGCCTTTATTTCAACGCAAAACCCGGGTCTCCGGAATATTTCATTTTGTCTACCCACGGTTTGCAAAAGCCCCGTTTTAAATAAATCAATTGTTTAATTATTTTTTAGGGGGCAGCCGTACCGGGCCGATCCGACCCAGTCGGCCACCCCCAGTACAAACACCAGGCAACCTAAACCCTTTTCTACCTAAACCTAGTCTACCCAGCCCCCTCCACCTCACCCCACCCTATCACGGCTCGCCAGATCCCCCTGGCCAATCCCCCATCCAATCAAACCCTGCCACCTCACCCAGCTGACCCACTCCCCTTCCCCCCTCTCTCTCTTCCCCGGCCCCACCACCCGCCTCTCCTCGCGTGGGCCACTCCCTAGTCCCCACCTGGCCGCGTCCCCGCACAAGCACACAACGCACGCTCCCCGCGAGCCCGGCCCCACCCTGTGAACCGCTCCTCTCTCCCCCACCATCCCCCTTCTTGGCTTGTTCCTCCCTCTCGTCTGGCGCCGCCGCGCCGGTCCTCCCGCGACCCCCTCCTCTGCACCGCCGCCACGGGAGGCCCCCGACCCGGCCTCGCCTCCTTCCTCTGGCCGATCCCCGGCCGACCTGCCCTCTCTCCTCCTCTCGCTCCTCTCGCTCCGCCTCTCCCGAGCTACTCGCTGCCCGAAGGCCCGCCTCCGCCCGGCCTGCACCGACGCCCGGGCAGCTGCTCGAGCCTCCTGTCCTGCCGTCAAGGCTGCCGCTCACCGGCTCAACCTCCTCCGCCATCCTAAACCCTGTCGCTAAGCTCCGCCGCCACCACTATCATCGCCGTCACATGACGCTTCAGATCGGCCGCCCCGCCAGAACCTCCGTCACCTGCCGCCTGCAGCGGCCGGACCGCCTCTCGTCTCTGCAGGCCCACCTGCCGTCCTTTGCCTCGTCTCGGGTGAGCCCGCGCCTCGGCCACAGCAAGAGCTCGCCTACCTAGCGCTGCCCTCGCTTCTTCCAGACGACGCCTCGCTCGCCGGCCGCCTGCAACTCCTGCCGCCACCTCGGTCTCGCCATCCCCTGTCGCCCTCTGTAGCGTCACGAACCAGGAGAACCTCCGTGCTCGAGCACACGCACATGGTGTTGTTGTCCAGATGCTGGTACTGCCGCGTTCCCTTGTTGTACTATTTGTACCTGGTGGAAAGGGAAGACCCTGACGCTGATCCCAAGTTCGCCATCGGAAGACAAGATGGTACCCAAGGTCGATGACATGAATCTCAAGATCTCCGTCATAGAACATCATGACCTCCTTCACGGAAACCCGAGACCGAACCCCGCCGAACCCCAAGGTCGTCGACATGGAACTGACAAGGTCTACTACATGGATTCGAAGACCGATCCCGGCGCGCCCGAACCCCGTCGAACACCAAGACCCTCGGAATCGCCAAGTTCTCCTTCTCAGATCAGAAGATCGAACCCGACATGCCAAGTTCTTCCTCTCGGATCCGAAGACGCCGAGACCCGGGACACCAAGATCTCCGCCGTGAAACGACAAGACCGACTTGATGGCGCGGACCCGACAAGATCTTCGCAACGACAAGATCGACACCGACCAGGACAAATCCGATGCGCCCCGACGCCGAACCAAGTCCTTCTTCGCGGAACGCCAAGATCTACTCTGTTATCCGAGAACGATCCGCGAGACCGAACCCGATCCGGACCACGAGACCGACCCAACCTCGAGCCCAAGTTCGCCGAACCCTAATGTGATTCCCTATCCGAGACCCCATTATTTTATAATACGACATTACCAACTGATGCATATTAAATTGTTCATGCATGCATACTTGTCTGTGGTTTGGGGGCACTATGCCAATTCATCTCATAATTAAATATGGAGTCTATATGAGGGATATCTTTGTCTTATTCCAGGCTCCATTTAAATTGGTGTAGCGAACCGATGCCATGCTTCGCCCTGTTATTACAACATTTAAATTGCGGGGTAGTTAAACAACTCGAACCGTTTAATTAAATGTCGGGACCCCGGTTCCGCTTAATATTGCCTAGTTGCATTGCACCTTTGCCATGTCATACATCATACATGCATCATGCCCGATATTCTGTCATAGTATTAAATAGTCCATCCGGTGTTTCTTCTAGTGTTTTGCTTCTTCGCGGATTAGGCCGATGAGTTGATGCGAGTGTCGACCCGATCTTCGGATGAACCTTCGGCAATGCTTTTCAGGCGAGCATCTCCCCCTTTCTACCTATCTTACTTTTATAGTCTTCATTTCCTCCTGTTGATCTATTGATATATGTGTTGCGATGCTCTAGTTTTCGTACCCGTGATATCCCTTGCAGCCTTATATTGCCTTGGACACATCCTATTACCTGTTGTTTGGTAGATAGTTGGACTTGCACGTCGTAGTCGCTTGCTCAAGTGCTATGCGGTCGTCCAAATCGACTACGCTTGTTGGAGTATTGCCGCATGTTTAATGTTGGAGATGATCATGGCTTTAATTATCGTTTACTTTAATTATCGTTTAATAACTAAAATTAAAGTAGGTAAATGCAGAGGCACAGGTGGGCAATAGATGTTATTTGGTTGTTAACCGTCCACTTGTGTCCCGTAGGACCCCGAGTTCTTGACACCTGTTCCGAGATCGCCACAGGTGGGGTGTATGGGCACCCCCATCGATTTAGTACCTGATTCCAAGTACTGTACTGGGGGCCACAATTAGTTTGGGGCTTTATTTGAAGGGTTTCGCGGCATAGTAAATCAAAATTTTCTACGGATGCGAACAGAGGGAAAGCCAAGATCTAATCTAGGAGATGCAATCAACGAGAGAGATTGGATTAGATCTTCATACCCTTGAAGATTCGCACAATGAACGCTCGTCGAACGTGGGTGATGTAGTCGTACTCGCTTCTCCTCCTCGCGATCCGATCCGATCTAGCACCACAAGTGGCGGTGCCTCCGTGAGATGCACACGTGCAGCACCTCGACGTCTCCTCCTTCCTCGGACCAGCAAGTATGGTAGAGAGATAGATTGGATCTACAACACGACGGCGTGGTGTATATGGTGGAGAATTTCCGCAGCAGGGCTTTGCCTACAAACAGTCGGGAGGGAGAGAGGAAAGCTAGCAAGACGGCTAGGGTTTGGAGGAGAGGTGTGGGGGGTTGGTGCGCCCCCACCCCTCTTTATATAGAGGGGGGCGCAGCCCTAGCCCCTCCCCCAAGCCCAAAGGATAATGAGTGGGGGGCATGGACTCTCCCCTCTTCTAGAAACCCTATCTCTAGTTTAAACGATTTAAACTCTCTAGGATCGGCTTGGCCCTATGGGGCCTTGTGCCCCTGGCCCAATGCGTCCAGGACACTCCCTCATAGGCACATGCACCCTCCCGGAAGGTGGGGCCACGTTGGTCCCCTTCCGGAAGGTTCTAGAAGCTTCCGGTACAATACCGATTAACCCGGAACAATTCCGAACTCCAAAAACTGCACTGCCTTATATGAATCTTATTCTCCGGACCATTCCGGAACCTCTCGTGATGTCCCGGATCCCATCCGAGACTCCGAACAAAAATTCATAAACCAATTATCCAATCTATCCTAGCGTCGAGATACGTTAAGTGTGACCCTGCGGGTTCGAGAATATGCAGACATAATCTTCTATCAATAATCAACGGGTCAGGCACCCATATTGACTCCCACACATTCATCGATGGTCATATCGGATGAACCACGATGCCAGGATTCAATCAATCTCATATATATATTCCCTTCGTCTCGCGATATTTTACTTGCCCGAGATTCGATCGTCGGTACCGTCATACCTAGTTCAATCTCGTTCACAACAAGTACTTTACTCGTTCCATAATCCGATATCACTTTGTGATTAACTCCTTAACCACATGCTTGCAAGCGGTGTTGATATCGATTATCGAGTGGGCCCGAAGTATATCTCTCCGACTTGGGAGGGACAAATTCCATCTCGATACATACAACCCAACAGATACTTTCCGATCACCTAAGAGACACCTTTATGATCACCCTCTCATAGGATGACGTTTGATGACCTCAAAGCTTTCTTCCGGTACCAGGGAGTTGCATTATCTCATGGTCTAAGGAATACAATATTTGACATAGGAAAAGCTTCGCAAAGATGAACACGATGATACGATCTAATTGCTTCGCTTAGTTTGGGTTTGTCCATCATATCATTCTCCAATGATATGATCTCATTATCAATTGACAACTCATGTCTATGGTTAGGAAACCTTGACCATCATTGATCAATGAGCTAGTCCTTAGAGGCTTACCAGGGACACGGTATTGTTCACAAACCACACAAGTATTAATGTTTCCGCTTAATACAATTCTAGCATGGAATATAAACTTTATCATGAACAAGAATTATAATAATAACATCTTTATTATTGCCTCTAGGGCATAATTCCAACAGTCTCCCACTTGCACTAGAGTCAATAATCTAGTTTACATCTGGCAACAATCTCACACCCATGGCACTGAGGTGTTGATCATGTTTTACACGTGGAAGAGGTTTAGTCAATGGATCTGCGACATTCAGATCCGTATGTACTTTGCTAATCTTCAGATCTCCATCTGCTATATAATCTTGGATTATATGAAACTTGCGGTTGATATGCTTGGTCTTTGGATGATATCTTGGTTCCTTAGCGAGTGCTATGGCGCCAGTGTTGTCACACAATATATCCAGTGGGTCTAATGCACTTGGAACCACGCCAAGCTCAGTGATGAAGTTTCTGATCCAAACTCCTTCACTTGACGCTTCTGCAGCAGCCATGTATTCCGCTTCCACTGTAGATCCCGCGATCACGCTTTGCTTGCAGCTTCTCCAGCTCACAGCTCCTCCATTCAAAATATAAACGTATCCTGTCTGAGATTTGGAATCATCCTTGTCGGTGTCGAAACTAGCGTCGACGTAACCTTTTACGACAAGTTGTTCATCACCCCCATAGACTAAGAACATTTCTTTAGTCCTATTCAGGTACTTTAGGATGTTCTTCACGGCTGTCCAGTGTTCCACTCCTGGATCACTTTGATATCTGCTCGTCAAACTAAGAGCATTGGACACATCCGGTCTATTACACAGCATGGCATACATGATGGAACCTATGGCCGAGGCATAAGGCACTTTGCTCATAGCTTCCCTATCATTTACCGTAGCTGGACACTGAGCCTTACTCAATATCTTTCCTGACAACATAGGCACTGAATCTTTCTTTGCCTTATCCATTCTGAACCTTTTTAGAACTTTGTCTAGGTATGTACTCTGGCTTAAAGCTATCAGGCGTCTTTGTCTATCTCTATAGATCTTGATGCCCAATATATAAGCAGCTTCACCTAGGTCTTTCATTGAAAAACACTTGTTCAAATAACTCTTCACATCGTTAAGCATGTTGATGTCATTTCCAATAATCAATATGTCATCCACATATAGTACCAGAAACGTCACCGAGCTCCCACTCACTTTCTTGTAGATGCAAGCTTCGTAGCAATTTGGAACAAATCCAAAGCTCTTGATCACTTGATCAAAACGAAGGTTCCAACTCCGAGATGCTTGCTTCAGTCCATAAATGGAACGCTGAAGTTTGCACACTTTATCAGCATCCTTAGGATCGACAAAACCTTCGGGTTGCATCATATACAACTCTTCATCAATGTTGCCATTGAGGAACGCAGTCTTGACATCCATCTGCCATATTTCATAATCATGAAACGCAACAATTGCTAATAAAATCCGAATGGACTTAAACATCGCTACGGGAGAGAAAGTCTCATCGTAGTCAACACCTTGAACTTGTCGAAAACCTTTTGCGACAAGCCGTGCTTTATAGACGGTAACATTACCATCCGTCGTGCTTTCTTCTTGAAAATCCATTTGCACTCAACGGCCTTTCGGCCGCTAGGAGGATCCACCAAAGTCCATACTTGGTTTTCGCTCATGGATCCCAATTGGATTTCATGGCTTCCACCATTTCTCGAGTCTGGGCTCATCATCGCTTCCTCATAGTTCGAGGTTCACCGTCTTCTACCAACAAGACGGTCAAGACAGGTTGCTGTACCACTCAGGAGAGGCACGCGACCTTGTCGACCTGCGACGTTCAGTAGCAGCATCGTCCGAAGCTTCATGATCCTTGTCATTAGCTTCCTCTATTGTTGGTGCAGGCGGCACTGGAACAATTTCACGTGCTGCGCTACTCTCCAATTCAAGATAAGGTTCAATAACCTCGTAGCTCTACTTTCCTCCCACTCACTTCTTTCGAGATAAACTCCTTCTCAAGAAAGGAACCGTTTCTGCGACAAACACTTTGCCTTCGGTTACGTGATAGAAGGTATACCCAATAGTTTCCTTAGGGTATCCTATGAAGACGCATTTCTCCGCTTTGGGTTCGAGCTTGTCCGCATCAACTTCTTGATGTAAGCTTCAGATCCCCAAACTTTAAGAAACGACAACTTAGGTTTAGCACCAAACCACGCTTCATACGGTGTCGTCTCAACGGATTTAGATGGAGCCCTATTTAAAGTGAATGCAGCGGTTTCTAATGCATAACCCCAAAATGATAACGGCAAATCAAGAAGAGACATCATTGATCGGACCATATCTAATAGGGTTCGATTCGGCGTTCAGACACACCATTGCTTGTTGTGGTGTTCCGTGTATGGAGTTGTGAAACGATTCCACTTGCTTTAAGATGCGTGAGAAAATCATAACTTAAATATTCACCTCCACGATCGGATCGTAGAAACTTAATCTTTACATACGATGGTTCTCCACTTCATTCTGAAATTCCTTGAACTTTTCAAATGTTTCAGATTTATGTTTCATTAAATAGATATACCCATATCTACTCAAGTCATCGGTAAAAGTGAGGAAATAGCGATATCCACCGCGCGTCGAAACACTCATCGGTCCGCATACATCGGTATGTATGATTTCCAACAAGTCCGTTGCTCTCCATCATACCGAGAACGGGGTTTTGATCATCTTGCCCATGAGGCATGGTTCGCATGTGTCAAATGATTCAAAATCAAGAGACTCCAAAAGTCCATCAGAATGGAGTTTCTTCATGCGCTTTACACCAATATGACCTAGACGACAGTGCCACAAATAAGTAGTATTATCACTATCTACTTTGCATCTCTTAGCCTCAATGTTATGGATGTGTGTTTCATCCCTTTCGAGATTTAGAAGAAATAAACCATTTACAAGAGGTGCATGACCATAAAAGATGTTACTCATATAAATAGAACAACCATTATTCTCCGATTTAAATGAATAACCGTCTTGCAATAAACACGATCCAGAAATAATGTTCATGCTCGACGCAGCACATAATAACATTTATTAAGGTTTAAAACTAATCCCAAGGTAAAACTAAGGAGAGCGTGCTGACGGCCATCACATCAACTCTTGATCCGCTACAACGCCATCGTCACCTCATCCTCGCAAGCCGCGTCTATTCCGTAGCTCCTATTTCGAGTTACAAATATTAGCGGTGAACCGGTATCAAATACCTGTGCACTACAACGAGGGCTAGTAAGGAAAAAATCAATAACATGTATATCAAATATACCTTTGATGGTGCCACCTTCTTGTCCGCTAAGTACTTCGGACATTTGCGCCCAAAGGACCCTTGTCCTTGCAATAGAAGCACAAAGGTCCGGCTTAGGACCGACTTAAGCTTCTTCTCAGAGGAGCATTGCTGTCACGCCTTCTTGAAGGGTTTCTTTGCTCCCTTACCTTTCTTAAAGGAGGGCTTGTTGACCATCAACACATGATTATCCTTCTTGATGTCCACCTCTGCTGCCTTCAGCTTTGCGAAGAGCTCGGTGATCATATCAGTGAAACCAATCTGATTATGAGTCACTACAAAACTTTTGTAGCTGGGAGGGAGTGATTGAAGAACCCTGTCAATCTTGAGCTCCTCTGGAATCGTGCATTCCAGTTGCTCAAGGCGTTGAGTGTAGCCCGTCATCTTTATGGCGTGCTCACGAACGGAACTCCCTTCCTCCATCTTGCAGTTAAAGAACTTCTCAGAGATCTCATATCTCTCAGAACGGGCTTGAGTCTGAAACATGGTTTTCAGCTCCTCGAGAATCTCAAAGGGCCCGGGATACTCTTCAAAACGATTTTGAAGTTCCGGTTCCATAGAAAACAACATGGTACTCTTAATCACACCATAATCATCTTTGCGTTGATCGACAGCTTCTTTCTCATCACCGCGTAGCGATTGCGCAGGGGTCACCTAACGCTTTCCCAAGGACATAGTCCTTTGTCCGCATGACGAATGATTCTTAGATTGCGGAACCAATTGGTGAAGTTAGACCCATTGTTTCTAAGCTTTTCCTTCTCAAAGAAAAACGTTGAAGTTGAAGTTGGACTTGGCCATGTGATCTATGATTGGCAAGTACAATTTAGACTATGTTCATGATAAATAGTTCAACTTAATCAAATTACTAGATGAACTCCCACTAAATTCAACATCCCTCAAGTTGTTTAGTGAACACGATCCAAATTCACCACACCTAATCCGATCATCACGAGAAGAGATGTGGTTTCAATGGTGGACAACAAAGTGTCGATCATATCATTCATATGACTCATGCTTAACCTTTCGATTCTTGTGTTCCGAGGCCATGTCCATACATGCTAGGCTCCAAGCTAGACCCAAGTATTTCCGCGTGTGCAAACTGGCTTGCACCCGTTGTATGTGAGCGAGAGTCTATAGCACCCGATCATCACGTGATGCTTGGACACGACGAACTTTCGCAACGGTGCATACTTGGGGAGAACATGCTTTTATCTTGATCTTTAAGTGAGGAATCATCTTATAATGCTACCGTCGCGATCTAAGCATAATAAGATACATAAAAGGGATAAACATCACATGCATATAACTTTATGTGACATGGTATAGCCAATCTTTGCGCAATGATCTCCATCTTGTGTGTTCCGGCATGATCTCCATCACTCCACCATGATTGTCTCCACCACGAATAGCAACTACAACTATTGCTAACTACTTAGCGATAAAGTAAAGCTATTACATGGCGCATAAGAAGTTGACTCGCAGGTCATACACAATTATAAAGACAACCATATGGCTCCTGCCGGTTGTGTACTCATCGACATGCAAGTCGTGAAACATTACAAAACATGATCATCGCATACAATATACACATCACATCTTGGGCCATACCATATCACAGAAAACACTCCCTGCAAAAACAAGTTAGACACCTCTACTTTGTTGTTGCATGTTTTACGTGGCTTATGGAAGTAGATGCTAAGAACGATTCTTACTACGGAAAGCCACAACGGTGATATTATGGTTGCCAAACTCCGGTGTTAATCCCATGACAACTATAGTGAGAGAAACTGACATCCACCAGCCGCATGTGTGGTACAAGCCACACGTCAAGTGCGGAGCCGGTCTCGCGAACGACGTCGCGTAAGGTTGGCCTGGACCGCTTCAATCTCACTATCCCGCATCATAAGAAGAACACAAACAAGAGGCTTGCAACAGAAAACATCAATGCCCGCAACAACCATGTTGCGTTCTACTCGTGAAACACATCTACGCATAGATCTAGCTCTGATACCACTGAAGGGTTTCGCGGCATAGTAAATCAAAATTTTCTACGGATGCGAGAGGGAAAGCCAAGATCTAATTTAGGAGATGCAATCAACGAGAGATTGGATTAGATCTTCATACCCTTGAAGATTCAAGACATGAACGTTAATCGAACGTGGGTGATGTAGTCGTACTCGCTTCTCCTCCTCGCGATCCGATCCGATCTAGCACCACAAGTGGCGGTGCCTCCGTGAGATGCACACCTGAAGCACCTCGACGTCTCCTCCTTCCTCGGACTAGCAAGTATGGTGGAGAGATAGATTGGATCTACAACACGACGGCGTGGTGTATATGGTGGAGAATTTCTGCAGCAGGGCTTCGCCTACAAACAGTCGGGAGGGAGAGAGGAAAGATAGCAAGGCGGCTAGGGTTTGGAGGAGAGGTGTGGGGGGTTGGTGCGCCCCCACCCCTCTTTATATAGAGGGGGCGCAGCCCTAGCCCCTCCCCCAAGCCCAAAGGATAATGAGTGGGGGGCATGGACTCTCCCCTCTTCTAGAAACCCTATCTCTAGTTTAAACGATTTAAACTCTCTAGGATAGGCTTGGCCCTATGGGGCCTTGTGCCCCTGGCCCAATGCGGCCAGGACACTCCCTCATAGGCACATTCACCCTCCCGGAAGGTGGGGCCACGTTGGTCCCCTTCCGGAAGGTTCTAGAAGCTTTCGGTACAATACCGATTAACCCGGAACAATTCCGAACTCCAAAAACTGCACTGCCTTATATGAATCTTATTCTCCGGACCATTCCGGAACCTCTCGTGATGTCCCGGATCCCATCCGAGACTCCGAACAAAAATTCATAAACCAATTATCCAATCTATCCTAGCGTCGAGATACGTTAAGTGTGTGACCCTGCGGGTTCGAGAATATGCAGACATGATCTTCTATCAATAATCGACAGCGGGGTCTGGGCACCCATATTTACTCCCACACATTCATCGATGATCATATCGGATGAACCACGATGCCAGGATTCAATCAATCCCATATATATATTCCCTTCGTCTCGCGATATTTTACTTGCCCGAGATTCGATCGCTTGCATCATACCTAGTTCAATCTCGTTCACAGCAAGTACTTTACTCGTTCCGTAATCCGATATCACTTTGTGATTAACTCCTTAAACACATGCTTGCAAGCGGTGTTGATATCGATTACCGAGTGGGTCTGAAGTATATCTCTCCGACTTGGGAGGGACAAATTCCATCTCGATACATACAACCCAACAGATACTTTCCGATCACCTGAGAGACACCTTTATGATCACCCTCTCATAGGATGACGTTTGATGACCTCAAAGCTTTCTTCCGGTACCAGGGAGTTGCATTATCTCATGGTCTAAGGAATACAATATTTGACATAGGAAAAGCTTCGCAAAGATGAACACGATGATACGATCTAATTGCTTCGCTTAGTTTGGGTCTGTCCATCATATCATTCTCCAATGATATGATCTCATTATCAATTGACAACTCATGTCTATGGTTAGGAAACCTTAACCATCATTGATCAATGAGCTAGTCCTTAGAGGCGTACCAGGGACACGGTGTTGTTCACAAACCACACAAGTATTAATGTTTCCGCTTAATACAATTCTAGCATGGAATATAAACTTTATCATGAACAAGAATTATAATAATAACATATTTATTATTGCCTCTAGGGCATAATTCCAACATTATTACCATCCTGTACTTATGCCATGCTTTACTGCTTTATTTAAATTGTGCGAAGTACTGCACCTGTACTGTTTAGGTAAGCGGAGTGTTTTCGCGGTATCGACAAGCCCGAGAGTTTCGGGTTCCCAGTCGTTTACAGCCATTGTCGCAAACCCTGAGTCCGTCTCGGAGACCGGCCGACTTTGTTGCGGGTAGCTTAGTGGGGTGGCCCCCCGTGCTTGCTTTGGGTCTGGGAAACGTCGTGTCCGAAACCCCGTCGACATACCGTTGGGTGTATGTTTTGTGATCTTGTACCTACCTGATCCGACAACAAGGGTGTAGGTGCGTGTGGAAACTTTGGTGCACCCCTGCAGGTTTAAATCTTTTCGAGAAGCCGTGTCCGCGGTTATGGACAACTTGGAGCACAGGTCTCGATCATAGACAACTATAACTAAAGTTTACTGCTATAATTTGACTTGTATCCGATATGACTAGTAATCAGCTTCACTACAACGGTATGGCTAAATAAAAGTACCAACAACTGCTGGGTTTGGGGATATCTCATGCTAATTATATCTGTCTAGTAAGTGTTGCAACTACAACGGAATGGTTAACTAAAAGTGCCCACTGCTTATTCTATCAGGATGACTATCTATACCTGACTAGTAATTGCTGCAACGATAACTGAATAAATAAAACTGCCAACGGTGTGAGTTCCTCGGTTGACTTCCTCGTTTGGTCTCGAGGGGGAAATACCAGTATGGGTATGTTTGGTGGTAGTATCAGGTTGGTTCCGAATAGGTCTTTCTTACCCCTCTCTGATAGCCGCCAGTTATATCGAGTCTCTATAGGGTGTTTAGTGCATGCTGCGCTGCCGCTTCAGTCCACCATACCTATGTAGGCGAGGACCGCCGAATTCTAGCCTCGCCGTGTACTGGCCTCGATCGACCGCTCTCTCTTTTCCTTTGCCCTTTGTCGGCACCCCTTTGTTTAAGGGTTTTGAGATCGGCGTCGTTAGCGGTGGTTACCCTTCCGCTTGGCTCGGGGTTATGGACGCCATTGGTTATTCTTCAGGGCTCTTAGCCCCATTTGCATCTTGTCCATAGTCGGACGCTGTATCGTTTTCCAGGTGATTTGGATCTTTGTATTGTATATCTGTATTCTTGACTCTTTGAGTCGTTGTTGTATATATATATATGTTCTGTGGGTTCCATCGAGGACTATTGTGTAATGATATTACTTCGTTTTCCACCCGCACGCAAGTGCCTGGTGGGCACCTTTGAATCGTTTCTATGCGGGTTTTGGCGGGAGGCGGTGAAACTTGCATAGGGCCGATTCTGAAGGTGTTACAGTATAGTACTTTGAAATCAGGTACTAAGCTGGTAGGGGTGCCCAGATACCCCACATATGGTTAGCACGCTCAATCTCGAAACAGGTGTCAAGAACTCGGGTCCTAGGTGGACACAAGTGGGCGGTTAACAACCAAATCTCAACTATTACTCACCGGCGCCTCTGCATTATTTACCCACTTTCAATTTTAGTTATTAAACAGTAATTAAATCCATAATCATCTCTACCATTAAGCATGTATCAACCACCCAACAACGATGGAACATCGACGACGCGAAGCAGCACCTGAGCAAGCAACTATGACTAGCAAGACCGACTATCTACCAAACAACAGGTAATAGGAGGTGTCCATGGCAATATAGAGGCTGCACGAAATTATAAAAGGGTACGGAATCTATAACATCGCAACACAGATAGCAATAGATCAACAGGAGGAAATAAAGACTAAAAATATAAAATAGGTAGAAAGAGGGAGAATGCTCGCCTGAAAACATTGCCGAAGATTCATCCGAAGATCTGATCGACACGCGTATCAACTCATCGGCCTAATCCAGCAAAGCACTAGAAGAAACACCGGATACACTATTTATTACTACGGCAGAAGATCGGGCATGATGCATGTGTGATGTATGACATGACAAATGTGCAATGCGATTAGGCAATATTAAGCAGAACCGAGGTCCCGATAAATATTAAATATTAAGTGGTTCTTTGTTGGTATAGCCTAAAGGCCGGTTGTGAAAAATAAATTTTAAAAAAATCAAAAAAAAATCTCAATTTTTTAATCTTTAAATTGTTTGACTCGTTAATCTCTCACTTGGAATATTTTTAACACTAATTATACTTAATCTTTAATAAAATTGCAGTCTTGGACAAACTTTCTAGTCGGTCACCCATCCTCACTACTTCACTCCTAGCACGCTTAACTTCTCCATTCCTTCAGAATAAGTTTTCGTGAAGCAATTTATATCTTATTGTCAATACTATGATATTAATCATATTAACTCTTATATCATCATATCACATGTTTTTATTTTTTAAAATTACAAAAAATTATTTAAGTAAACAACAATGAATAAGTAAAAATATTAATAAATTCAAATAAAAATATAATGATTTTTTTATTGTTCTAATTAATATAGAATAATTAATATCTTTAAATCCGTAAATCGGAATTTGACAAATAATATGTATAAATTGATTAGAAAAATAAGAGGAACCCAAATATGATATTCATATCAACTTATTACAAACTATGCCGTGATTCTAGCCATAACATTGGTCATTTGGCCCAAAAATCAGGAAACTCGAATGAGATAGGTCATTTTGTAAAGGGTTTTTTGAGACATAATCAATATACCAAGTTTTATATTTCTCCTTCTAACTATTTCACCTAATATAACACCACACGAAGGTTTCATATTGTTTGGATCATTTTTAATTTCTTATGCCCGTTTTAAACTATCGTTAAACTTTGTTGAACGACGGGCATGAAGATTCTTACCTCGGGTTGAGCCTCGCTAAACTTGAAGTGGATCCCTGATAAAATAGCATATTGTGAACCTAAAAATAATTTTTGTAAAAAAAACATGAGCATCAGATCATGTATCTGTAGTTCATATCTGACCCACTTCCTACCGATTCAGCATAAATTTGTCTTTTTCACTAGGGATAGACGAAAATGCCCTGTTGGGATATTGTCCATTTAAGGTGCTCTAGTATTATTTAAAAATAGGGCGGTAGCATTTTGAATTAGCCATTTGATGGTTGCTTGACAAAACCGCCCGTTTTCGCGCTCGAAAAATGTAAAATGTCTTTTTGGTGTGATAAAAAGAAAAACTTGCTTCTGCAACATTGTTTTTAATACCATGATACACATGCATGCACAATATAGGCACATTATCATAAATTATGTCTTGATTCTAGCCATAACATTAGTCATTTGACCCGAAAGTCAGGAAACCTCGAATGAGACAGGTCATTTTGTGAAGGTTTTTTGAGACATAATAAATATACCAAGTTTATATTTTTTCTTCTAACTATGTCACATAATATTACACTACGCAAAGGTTTCGTATTGTTTGGATTGTTTTTGAATTTGTTATGCCCGTTTTAAACTATCGTTAAAATTGGTCGAACGGCGGGCATGAAGATTCTTAGCTTGGGGCTGAGCCTCGCTAAACATGAAGTGGATCCCTGATGAAATAGCATATTGTGAACCTAAAAATGATTTTTGTAAAAAATCATGAGCATCAGATCATGTACCATTAATTCACATCTGACCCACTTCCTTCCGATTCTGCAGAAATTTGACTTTTTCACTAGGGTTGGACGAAAAGGTTTAAGATCCCCCTGTTAGGAAATTTTCTATGTAAGGTGGTCTAGTATTTTTTTAAATGGGGTGGTAGCATTTTAAATTAGCAATTTGGTGGTTGCTTCACAAACTGCTCGTTTTTTGAGTTTGAAAATAGAAAATGGATTTTTGGTGTAATGAAAAGGAAAACGTCCTTTTGCAACATTATTCGCCATCCCATGATGCACATGCGTCCATAATATGGGCATATTATCACAAACTATGCCTTGATTCTAGCCATACCGTTGGTCATCTGATCTAAAAGCCAGGAAACCTAGAATGAGATAAGTCATTTCGTAGAAGGTTTTTTGAGACATAATTAATATACCAAGTTTTATATTTTTCCTTGCAACTATATCACATAATATGACACTACACGAAGGTTTCGTATTGTTTGGATTGTTTTTGAATTTGTTACGCCCGTTTTAAACTATTGTCAAAAAAATTTGAACGCGGGCATGAAGATTCTTAGCTTGGGGATGAGCCTCGCTCAACTTGAAGTGGATCCCTGATGAAATAGCATATTGTGAACCTAAAAATGATTTTGAAAAAAATTATGAGCATCAGATCATGTACCGGTAATTCACATCTGACCCACTTCCTTCCGATTTGGAAGAAATTTATCTTTTTCACTAGGGATGGACGAAAAGGTTTAAGATCCACCTGTTGGGACACTTTTTATGTAAGGTGGTCTAGTATTTTTTTAAAATGGGATGGTAGCATTTTAAATTATCCATTTGGTGGTTTCTTCACAAAACCGTCCGTTTTTTGCGTTCGGAAAATGGAAAATGGATTTTTGGTGTGAGAGAAGGAAAAATTCTTTCTGCAACATCATTCTCCATCCCATGATGCACAAGAATGCACAATATGGGCCTATTATCACAAATTATGCCTTGATTCTAGCCATAATATTGGTCATTTGATCTGAAAGCCAGGAAACCTCAAATAAGATAAGTCATTTCGTGAAAGTTTTTTTGAGACATAATCAATATACCATGTTTTATATTTTTCCTTGCAACTATATCACATAATATGACACCACACGAAGGTTTTACATTGTTTGGATTGTTTTTAAATTTCTTATGCCCGTTTCAAACTATATGTAATGTTTTATGTTTCACTTAGTTTTCATTTACAAATATGTAATATTTGAGTGTAGATAGATAGACCTTATTTTTCTGCAAATTTTGATATATTATTTGCATTTTTCTGAATTAGAGTGATTTAGTTATGATTTTTCAAAGATTAATAAGGTAAAAGGAAAAAATAGCTATGCCGAGGGAAACCGTTGCCATAGGTTACGCCGAGGGCTGTAGTCGGCATAGGCTATCCTACGCCTAGGGAAATTATACAACGATGGCTGCTGGGGGGCTGTCCTAGTCACGGTCTACACTGACGGCCCCATCGTTTGTCCGTCAATGTAGCGACCGGCCGTCGGCGTCTCTGATGGCTCAGATGATGTAGAGCTCATTGGGAACCCCAAGAGGGAGGTATGATGAGCATAGCAACAAGTTTCCCTCAGTTGTAAAACCAAGGTTATCAAACCAGTAGGAGAAAGAAACAACTTTCAAGGTGTTGCTAGCAACGTGGAACCTGCACAACACAACCACAATACTTTGCCCTAACTTATAGTGAGATTGTTAAGCTCACTGATTTTGCTGAAAACAAAGGATTAAACGTATAGTGTGGAAGATAGTAATTGCTTGTAGTAATTGTAGAAATTAAACAGTAGATAATAGATGGAATATTAATGGGAAGAAATGGACCGGGGTCTACAGTTCACTAGACGTGTTCTTCATAAGATAGATAACATGCTGGGTGAACAAATTACAGTTGGACAATTGACAGATAGAGAATGCATAACAATGCATGTACATGGCATGATGATCACTATGAGATTAGTTTGGGCATTATAACATAATACATAGACCATAATCCAACTACATTTATGACTAATAATCCACCTCCGAAATATCATCTGAACAACCCTCGGGTATTAAGTTGCAAACAACAGATAATTGCATCAAGCAAAGTGTGTAAAGTAAACAGTACAATTACCCTTGGACAAAGGATTATTGTTTTCTTCCTAGTAGCAACAACACATCTACAACCTTAGAGGTTTCTGTCACTCATCCAGATTACTAGAGGCATGAACCTACTATCGAGCATAAATACTCCCTCTTGGAGTCACAATCAAATACTTGGCCAGAGTAGATAGTAGCAACAGAGAGCATGCAAGATCACAAATAACATAGACATGATAGAATCAATAATCAATCTTGATGTAGTACTCAATATCCATCGGATCCCAACAAACACAACATATAGGATTACAAATAGATGATCTTGATCATGATAGGTAGCTCACAAGATCTAAACATGATAGCACAAAGAGGAGAAACAACCATCTAGCTACCGCTATGGACCCATAGTTCAAGGATAAACTACTCACGCATCACTCCGGAGGCTGGCATGGTGATGAAGAAGGCCTCCAAGATGATCTCCCCTCTCCGGCAGGGTGTCGGGAAGAGCTTCAGATCCCTCCCGATCTAGGGACGATGGTGGCGGCGGCTACGGACTTTTTCGTGAAATTCTGATCGGGCACTTAGGGTGTTCTCCTCGGGGGGTTTATGTAGGCAATGAGGCAGGGTTGGTTGAGGACTAGGGGGCACACCATAGGGCGGCGCGCCCCCTGGCCGCGCCTAGGCCTGGTGTGACTGCCCTAGGGTGTGCCTCCCTCTGGCCTCTGGACTCCGTGTTCGCCTCTGAAAAATAGGAAGTTTGGATTTTTTTTCGTCCAATTCCGAGAATATTTCTTTACTAGCTTTTCTGAAACCAAAAACAGCAGAAAACAGGAACTGACACTGTGGTATCTTGTTAATATGTTAGTTCCATGAAATGTATAAAAATGCCTCAAAGTGTAGACAAAACATAAGATAGTTGGTACAAAACAAGCATGGAGCATAAAAAATTATAGATATGTTTACGATGTAGCAAGCATCCCCAAGCATAACTCCTACTCGTCCGTCCTCGAGTAGGTAAGTGGTAAAAAGAATAATTTTTTAGGTGACATGCATGATCACAATCTTGATCAAGGTATTGTAAAGCATTGATAGCTGGGATCAAAGTACTCTAAATATAAGCATGAAAGATATATTTCTAACAATAAGGCATAGCAACTATGTTGCAACATGAGAGGTTACACAAACAAAGGATCATGAATAACAATGCATTGAAAGACACTTGTTTGTTTCACATAGAGAAAACATAGCAAGAGTGGTATTTAGTTTGTCCTTCATGGAATAGATAAACATAGGACACCTTCAAAGTTCATAAGGGTGACTAGATACAAATAATTTTAGAACAAGCAATACCATAATTATGAATCGATCAACAAGTTTTGGGACAATGCACATTGAACTAAGAATTACAACTATGATCTCTTAATTGGTGCATAAAGATAGAAGATGTAGACTCAACAAAAAGTAAAAAGAAAGGCCCTTCGCAGAAAGAAGTAGGGATTTCAAGTTTCATAAAAAGCTTCCAAAAATTATGATACTTACTAGCTTTGAGATCTCATTGCCCCTATCATAAGCATCTTGAAGTGATTAAGGTTAAAGTGACATAAATATGAGTATATGCTTGACAAATCACAAGTTGAAAATCTCATGCCCCTTGCGTACGAGTACCGAACCTCATGCTACTCAACTTTGGTCACAAGCAAGTTCTTGTCATTGTAAGTATATGTGTATCATAGAGAACCGCCAACGGGGTACCCCTTGCCCCATGATACAGGAGCTATCCCATATCAAAATGACAAGGCAACAGACAATGAGCATCTTAGCGATCTTTTTATTTGCTATTTGCACATGTTTTTATTGAGGATGCTTCGCAGAATGCTCATTATGGTTATGCTGCAAGTTTCCAACATGATTAGGCATGGCTTAGGCTAGCTTCCTGATACGTCGGAAACGTATCTATAATTTTTTATGCTCCATGCTTGTTTAGTATCTACTTTGCTTTGCTTTGTCTACACTTGGAGGTGTTTTTATATCTTTTATGGAACTAACCTATTAACAAGTTTCCACAGTGCCAGTTTTCTGTTTTCTTCTGTTTTTGGTTCTAGAAAGGCAGAAAATCAATTGATTCTCGGAATTGGACGGGACAAAAGGCAAAGTCAATAACTTTCTGTGGGGAACAAGAATTCTAGAGGGGGACGGAGAAGCGAGCCAGGGCGCCCAGACCCCCTACGCGCGGGTGGGCCCTGCCCCGCACCTAGGCAGGGTGTGGGCCCCCTGGCCGCCTCCTCGGCCTCGCCCTTCGCCTATAAGAAGCCCCCGATGCAGAAACCCAAAGGACCCGATCAATATTCCACGAAACCTTCTGTAGCCGCCACCACCGTCGTCCCTAGATCGGGGGGGGGGGATCTAAAGTTCTTCCCGACACCCTGCCTGAGGGGAGATCATCCCGGAGGCCTTCTCTCCGGTATGATGCGTGAGTAGTTTCACCTTGGACTATGGGTCCATGTAGTAGCTAGATGGTTGTATCTCCTCCTTTGTGCTTTCATGTATAGATCTTGTGAGCTTCGTTCATGATCAAGATCTAATCTATTTGTAATTATTCATATGTGACGCATATTTATGTGGGAAACATGAATTATGTGACGCATATGGTTTGCATGTGCCGGGCTATCTTCTGTGGCGCATGCACCCTAGTATGCTCCACTGAAATTATGTCTATTAGTTTTCTAATAGTGAAAGGGTTTTCACCAGAAATATCAACAATGTAATGGTTATTCCATACTGGTATCTTCTTGATCCATTCTATGGGACAAACAATGGGATAGTATAGTTAGTCATTTCTGGATAACAAGGTGCGGTGTCGGGAGCAACGGTGCATATAGGAGAGCATATGAATGGATTCACTACCAAACAAACAAAATGTGACCATCAAGATTCTTGCAAATTTTTTTGGAAATATTTTAATTAATGAGAGAACCCGACTTACGATTCGACTTCATCTTGACGAAAAAAACGATAGTAGAACCACTAAATGATTTATGAAGTTGTTGATGCTCTAGCGTATAATGTCAATATCGTAGCGGATTAATTCCAATGAGTATTCAAACTAGTAATTTTTTAATCGACTCTACTATAGCTTCTTCAAAAAGTATTGGTTCTTGGATCAAGTTTTGAATGACTTTCTAGTCAGATCGTTCATGCATTTCGGATATTCTATCTCATTCAAATCTTTAGACAAAGGGTGCTAATTGAGATATTGGAGCCTCCCTTCCCTTTTCATTGAATGAACCAAATTCACCGAGTGAAGAATAGAAATCCTACAACTTAAGCACATTTGGTGTCCCATTTGATGATAGGAAGGTTAATACCATTGAGGTGGCTTCATCAAGAGACCAACAAGGTGTAATTTATATGTGCACATGTCCTAGTTGACCTTCCAACACTAACTTACGTGTAAGCACTAAGTTGCAGAGAGACCATACATCACATACATCTTGCTACTTACTACCACAAAAAGAATTCAAATGACGAATTTTTGTCATGGTCATCTAGGACATTCATTTGCATAATGTCCATAATCGAGAAACTCATAGCATTACTCTTCCTCTCGCATGAAGCCTGTTTATTTGTTATTTGTCAATATTTTTTAATTTTATCTACAAGATTAGCCATACAAGAACTATGAAATAGAACATTTTGATCATGTCAACATGATATTGCAACCATACCATCATAACTTCTCTATATATTATACTATCTAAAAAGTAAAAAGCCGTTCCGTTTTCTGCCTCATCTCGCTACCTCGGTTTTGTTTCGTCAACGACAACGCTCCACCGATTTTCTGCGTCCTCCTCTCGACCTACCGGTTTTCCTGGTTTTTTCGCCCAACGCACAGAATAGGCACGAGTCTCCCACTTCCCCTACCCGTCTCCCCTCTCTCCCATTGCCGCCGCCACCCACTACCGGCTACCTCCGCCGCTGTTTGTCGCCGCCATGGAGCTACCGGACTCCACCTACTGCGCCGTCTCCTCCCTCTCTCTCGCCATTGAAACCAGGTGCGCAGACCCCTCTCAGTGGTGGCGTTGTGCCGCGACGATAGCCCTCCTGCCCTTACGGTTTGCGTCCGCCTACGATCAGTACAAGACATGGAGCCATGGATCCAAACCGCCGGGCGATGGATTCTGTCTGCAAGGTTGCTACATTTGGCTGTTGTTGTGTCCAACGGCAGCCTAGGTTTGGTTTATCTTGGGCTAGGACCGTGGATGCTGGCTTCAGTCAGGAGACCTCTGTTTACCTACCACACTGGTGGCTTCTAACGTTATCTCAAAGACTGAATTTGGTCATTGTCGGCTTCGCTTTCAGCATGAATACTCAGTTTCTTGGTGGAGCATTTGTTCGGTTCTGGTCGGTCTTGCTAACCATATATGCAGCGTTCATCTGTTGCTCTTCAGTTGCTGGCGTTGTTTCAGAGAAGACAGTCACCGCAAAGGCTTGTTTAGATGTTCTGTCCCTACCTGGCGCAGTTCTCCTCCTTCTATATGGCTTTTGGTGCACCCATGATGACAATGGCTGTGGAGCAACTGGACATGGTCTATACAAGTCCCTGAATACCGAGACAGATCATGTGATAGCAGAATATGAGTGCCAGGTAACTCCCTTTGCTAAAGCTGGTTATTTCAGCGAGATGTCGTTTTGGTGGTTGAATCCTCTATTGAGTACGCGCTATCAGAAGCCCCTTGAGGATAAAGATATACCACTTTTAGGTGATCAGATCGAGCACAGAACCAGTACATGATGTTCATGGAGAAGCTGAATGGCAAAAAGCAGTCGCCGTCACACGCCACACCATCAATTTTCTGGACCATTGTTTCTTGTCATAACTCATAAGCGTGCCATCTTGGTCTCTGGTTTCTTTGCTTTGCTCAAGATAATTTGGAAACTAACAAAGCTTTAGCCGTAGATCTAGCCTAATATGCAGTACAAGGTAGAAACAAATAATTCAGGCAAGAATGGAGCATACCAACGGTACTGGATGAGCATGGTTTCGGCCTTCCGGAGCACAATCTTCTCCCAGGCCTGGATGTGGAGAAGGACATGGTGGTTTGAGCGGGTTGCAAACGCCGGCGCTGTGGGCGTCGAAACCGTAGCAGAGAGAGCAGAAGTTGGAGGCCGTGACAACGATGGAGGTGTCGAGGAGGCAAGACTTAGGTCCTCCACCTCAACGCACATGACCTCATAGCATCCGCACACAAGAACTGCTGAGTACGCACTCAACATGTCATGTTGATTAGTACTAATTTTCAGTAAGCACTACTTGGTTACAATACGACAACAAACACTATGTTCTTGTATTTTCTATATGGATTGCAGGTGCACACAACACCATTTTATTTGCCTTTTACTATATGAATTTCTCTTCCCAGATTTTAGTAAAGATTTGCAGGCATCATACCAAGAGAAATTGTGCATGATGAAGTTGTATTGCTTTGCAGGAGCTACTAATTTTTCAAATTCAAGAGAAATTTGTACATTATCTTTACCTGATTGATGATTGTTACTACAAGACTAAAACCACTTAGGAAACATTATCACCTCCAAATATTTCTCAATCTTGGTGAGAAAAGCACACCATTCTGAATCTCCCATATTTCCCCATTTTTATTCTAAATCTCTTCTGTTGTGACTTGGATGATCTATATCCAGGAAGCAATTTGGGTGTCAGAAGGCTGGGCGCCAAACAAGACCAGCCCCATCCATGAGAAAGACCACTCCAGTGAGGAGCCCGGGGATGAGTGGGTGCGCATGCACGGTCTGTCCCTCCTGCTGTTTCCTAATTTTCAATCTTACACTTTATGCTTGGCCGTTGTATTGAATCGTCTCTGATGTTTGTTAAATATCGCACTGCAAGACGTATGCATTTCAGTTGAGTTTTTTCATTCATTATGCAGGGACTATAAGCTAAGTGTCTGTAAGAGTCGTCTTCCATAAGCAGATTCCAGATCAAAGGTACTTAATCTATATTATCTTCTTTTCTGTTTACTTCAAATGTATTAATAGTGCTTTGTTTAGTTCTGTAGATTAGCTATAGTTACTGCAAGGTATTCTTGATGGTGCATCACAAGTTTAAGACTCCATTCTGTAAGCACCCCTTCTTCTTTGCACTCTTATGTCCATGCACTGTAATTATGCAATGTGCAAGAGGAGCATTCCTATTTTAATAATATCTAAAAATTTAGTTGTTTTTCCTTTGCATGTTGATAATGCTCTTTTGTTTGTAGTATTTAAATCTTTCTTTGTGAAACGATATATATTAGAGAAGCGGCAAGGTGTCTTGTAGCTATATTTACCCATATTCTGAATGAACCACCTTATGGTCTTATGTGTCTTTTTCTGCTGTGCATTGGAAAAAAATTATTCATGCTTGTTTACTCAATTGTTGGTAAATGGTATTTCAGTCGCGTTTCTGGGCTTCCAATTTAGTTTGTGATAATGACTAAGTAGAAAATATAACAACCTTCACTTTGTTTCTAAAGGTAAGCTAATGGACTTATTATTATGTCGAAAAATGATCCTGAACATTTAGCTCCATTTGATATCACTGTTTGACAACCATGAAATCAAATGCTAACCTGCTCGTAGAGAAACTATTCCCTTTTGTTATTGTTGTCAATAATTTTCTTTCTAGCAAATGATCTTTATTGGATGTACTAATGTTTCTAGCTGATGAGGGGCGCTGCCATCATGCAGCTGACAAGATTGACCAGTGTGTAGTAACCTGCCTTCGCCAGCAACTTCTCCGCGGTTATCTCCAAATTCCACGCAAAAAGCGCGTATTCCTTTCCCACCCTGTGCGCATGAAACCACCCGCACAACGGCTCATGTGTCGTGAACCCACAGGCCACCGGTTTCATCCTCCATGAGTCAGGGACGTTGATGTTGTTTCTTCGCGAGGCGTTCACCCCTTCGGCTCTTCACACTCCCGTGAAGATGTGGCCTCTCTTCCACACTGCCGTGCATGGAGCAGACGATGTTTCTAGGCACGGCCAGGACACACACGCGGCTGTCAGCCCTCTTCCATGAAAAGGGCGAAGCAGCCACCATTGTTCTTCCGTGTAGTCGCCTATGCGCCGCCGGCCCCTCCCTCAACAACTGCGGCAGCGACATGTGGATACCCAGGTGTGAGGTGCGGTGGTGGAGACTGGAGACTACACCATGTGTGGACGCCCAGGTTGGTCGATGACTACCACATGTTCGATAAATTTCCCATTCCTGATCTCTCTCTATCACTAGCCATCCCACACTCCAGTATTCATGCTCCGAGACATGAGCAGATTTCATTTATTTTTTTATTAGATTTAATGCCGAGATTTGTGCAAATCCCATCCATATTGAACAGTTGAAGTGTAGCACGCAAAATATGGATGCTCGGGAAGAAGGGTCATGAAAACAACATATCGTCTGATAAACCCGGTAGGACCAGCTAATTTCTTCTTTTAAAACTTGAGTATCCTGAACAACAGATGTTTTTGGTTTGGGATCATTGTTGCAACCACACGTGTATGCTCTCTTCCTCCCAGATTACTTTATGATTTTTCGTAGGTTGTTATGAAAAGTCTATACCTTGTGATCTAGCAGCTGGTAGATATAATTGCAACAATTTAAGATGACAAACAATGTTGCAGAATTTTAAAACATATATGATTTGTCAGCTTTCGTTGGTGTAGCAGGAAGAGTCGTTATTACAAGGTTTTGTAATCTATTTGTCGGTAGCGAAAATATACTGCCTCCACATGCCTACAATTTCTTACGCAAAATTTTCATTGCATAGATAATGATGAACCTTCAATGGATCAAACTTGATTGATAGTGTATTATAACCTCTTTTGTATAACAACTGAGATGCATAGATACAATTTATTGAAGATATTCTGGTCCAAAACATATGGATCAATAACCCAACACAAATTCATTTTAATCCATTAACCTAGAGCTAAATGTTATTAAGACGCCCGCCTGTTCATAGGACGAGTGGAGGGCGGAGGTGAGGATGAAGGAGAAGACATGAGGATAGAGAATGAGTGCGGATTCCTCCTGAAATATGCTACATCATCGAGAGCTTGTAGCCAACAACAGAGGAGGTACTGTCTACCTAGCTATTGAACTAATCTGAATCTTATCATGTCCCTTGCACATCTATTTTTTTGAAAGAAATCGAATAAATTATATTTTCTCTTTGATGGTTTTTTATTGTTCTTATGATTGGCTTTGGTTGCGACCGCAGTTTGGTCCTTGCCGGAGCCTACTGTCACATGACGATATAATGCCCATGTATTAGGCTATTACAACATAGCACTTGTGTGTGTGTGAGTGTGCGTGCGTGCGCGTGTGGGTGTGTGTGTGCGCGTTCCCATTATCAGGTTAGTACTACATAATAGTTGAGGCTGCTCAAATTTTTTGGAGAGATTTAAAACAAGAAATAGTCCATTGTGATATCGATGATGATCACAGAAGTCAACAGCATGTCGTTCTACTAAAATTTTCATGTTATAGCAACAATACATTAGTTAGGCCATTCACAGTGTGTTTGTCTATGTGCAGATTAAATACTTGTATTGCTTCAAATTTCTGCATCAGTACCTAGAGGTTTATTTCCTTTGCTCCGACTGGTTTTGATCATATGAACCTACTGCAGAATTCACTGCAATTTTTTTCGAGCATGCAGCAACCCCTTTCAGATATCTCAAAAGAAAAATAATTACCTTTCAGTTAAACAAGGATTTTTTTTATTTTTTGAGCTTTTATCTGCATATATTGACGTAAGATTTCAGAAGAAGCATGTAAATGGCTTTTATGGTGTATCGCTATGATACCCCCCTCTATTTAGTTGTAGATAGAATGTACATATATAGGATGAATGGTGTAATTATAGTGTCTTTTTCACATTGTCACACCTGGTGATACATTTTGGTGGCAGTACCGGTACTATCATCGCTTAAATTATAGTGCATAGAGTAGCCGTGGCACAATCTTCTTTTTTGGACACTGAAATGATCTTGAGTGTGTGTATCTAACGTGCCACTGCTGAATATGCTTGAAGGAGATCCATTGTTGTGCTGTAGTATGTATTGAATCAAAGTTAGGTAACTAGGTTGGATATTTGTGAATGGCGGTGAGCAACTGCGTTAACTCGTCATCTCTCTTACAATTTTTAATGAATAGAAAAATAAAATCTCCTTGAAATATACTTGTTTGTCTAATTACATTTCTCTCAAGATACATTTCCCACAACCTTTCAGGTCCTAAAAATATTAAGTCACACCCTCCGTTTAATCAAATTTTATGCAAGTTGTTTTGATTTCTATTCCCACAACCTTTCAGGTCGTAAAAAATTATATTTGGATGTTCAACCAAGTTCAGAGATGACCTTTCACTTGCTAAGCTGGAAAGTTTCTTCCATGGGATGACTATTGTTGATCTTTTGATTCGTTGGCATTCCCTTGGCTTAATGCCACACAATCAATACTATATTGCAACTTTCATATTGTTTGTATCAGTGCTATTGAGAAGTGGTATTGTTTTTGAAATAATCATAACATCCATCATTGTTTCCATCAATAGCTGCTGAATAGCATGGTAGAAGTGAATGTACATATATAGGATGAATGGTGTAATTATAGTGTCTTTTTCACATTGTCACACCATGTGGTGATACATTTTGGTGGCAGTACCGGTACTATCATCACTTGAATTATAGTGCATAGAGTAGCCGTGGCACAATCTTCTTTTTTGGATACTGAAATGTTCTTGAGTGTGTGTATCTAAATGTGCCACTACTGAATATGCTTGAAGGAGATCCATTGTTGTGCTATAGTATGTATTGAATCAAAGTTAGGTAACTAGGTTGGATCTTTGTGAATGGCGGTGAGCAACTGCGTTAACTCGTCATCTCTCTTACAATTTTTAATGAATAGAAAAAAAAGCTCCTTGAAATATACTTGTTTGTCTAATTACATTTCTCTCAAGATACATTTCCCACAACTTTTCAGGTCATAAAAATATTAAGTTACACCCTCCGTTTAATCAAATTTCATGCAAGCTATTTTGATTTCTATTCCCACAACCTTTCAGGTCGTAAAAAATAATATTTGGATGTTCAACCAAGTTCAGAGATGACCTTTCACTTGCTAAGCTGGAAAGTTCCTTCCATTGGATGACTATTGTTGATCTTTTGATTCATTGGCATTCCCTTGGCTTAATGCCACAGAATCAATAATATATTGCAACTTTCATATTGTTTGTATCAGTGCTATTGAGAAGTGGTATTCTTTTTGAAATAATCATAACATCCATCATTGTTTTCATCAATAGTTGCTGAATAGCATGGTAGAAGTGAATGTGAGCTCATAATTAAGATAATTGTTGTGAATCAACTGTTACTGTGTGGTTATGCTATACAAGCATTTAGTTAAATGTTCTTTCATGTCCATTTCGCTCTTTAAAGGTCTATTTTCTTTGGACGTCTCTAAAGAAGAGGAACAATCCATCTCTTAATTTCCAATACTTGCCTGATTATTAATATTATATTGTCTTTAGTCTTATTGTTTCCATATATACCCTTGTTTAGATTGTAGATTCAAATAAATTGAATATTTTTCATCTTGTTTCTTTGCAAGCATGGAGCTTAAGCATGCCACTATAGCGGCTGTGCCGTTGTTGCCTTATGGTGATTGGATCTTATATAGTAGAGACTTATGAGTCTTATCCTACTTTGAGACGGATTTTTTCTTCAAAACTACTTTCTTTTATCATATGGGAGTCACCTAGGATACATCTTATTTCATTTTTGTTTACCTGATAAACAATAGTGTGTAATTAATGAGTCGTCTGTTAGGGACACTTTTATATTCTGATTTTCTACTACTCCCTCTGATCCAAATTACTTGACTTAGATTTGTCTAGATTAGGATGTATCTAGGCATGTTTTAGTGCTAGATACATCCGAATCTAGACAAAACCAAGTCAATTAATTTAGATCGGAGGGAGTATTAGATTTCATGACTCAAGTAAAATGGGTTTATCTGCTTGTGCCGGAGAACTATATTTGGCTGTAGTGTCGTAGAATCAAACTAGATTATTGGATTCTATCCTGAAAATATATTAGGAGAACATTTCTACTATAAAGGTTACATATATTGTAATTTTTTAATTTAAAGAAAACATTGTCCCTTCAACATTGCAATACCCAATGTGTGTTTTATAAGCAAATTAGGGGGCAGTCTTTTTCTTAATCGCTCTAGGTTTAATCTGTCCTTGAGAGATTTATGGGAAATGAAACTAGGTTCTAAATTTCACTGTGACTTAGTAGAATCCAAGTGTATGAGAAAAAAAGAGAGGCCATTATATGTTTTTCTTGAGAAGTCTGCTTGTGACATCAAACATAACTTGTAACATTTTTTTCCATCTATGATACTGTTCGGACTAAGTTTAAGAAAACATCGTTATGCTTTGGTGGAGTATGTGGCTGCCGAGTACACTAGCGACATTGTTAGACTGTTAGGGCATGTACAATGCTAGAGAAGACATGCCTTCTCTTAGCTCTCCACATCATTTAGAGAAGACACAATATATAACTTGTACAATGCATTATCTCTTATTGCTATCTCTAGCAATTAATAGAATTAACTATTTTTAGTAAAAAATTGGTTGACTAAGATAAGGCATATGGTACAATGGAGAAAAATAGTCTTCTCTTATTGCTAAGAGATCATCCCTTAGCTAAGGAAAGACAACCCTCTCTCTCTTGTTTCTCTCTCCTCCAACTAAGCAAAAATCCAACGTGGCGAGCATAAGGGAAGGCTGACGTCACCGCATTGTACATGCCCTTATGAGTTAAAAGCAACTGACGGACGAGGACGAGAAATTATGAGCCATTTCACGTCATCAAAAGCTGAGCTGGAGGTGAGAGAACGGAAGAGAGAGAAAGAGACTGGACTGGCGCTTCGTGTATCGCCGGGCTGCAGCTCAAGATACGAGGATCTGCCGCCCGCTTGCAGCCCGATGCGAGCTATAGCGACGGCGCTCCCGATCCGGTACATCTCCCTCCCCTCCAGTCCTTCTCTCTGCACTACCTTGCGCCAAATTCTAGAATCGACGCCGGCGTGCGGCAAATTGATCCGTCGGCTTCTCATCTTGTCTCGCCGGCGGCAGCTCATCCTACCACCGGTGCGTCAGATCCTCTCGCCGGTCACCGCTGCCTCATCCCATACCGCCGTCAGCCTTCCCGACCAAACTGCTTGAATCCCCCACGACCACCGCTGTTCGTGGCGTCCTCCTTTGCACCATACTGGATCGTGGGGTTGCGTTTTTTCTGTTTGTTCTTCGGATAATGATCTGCCGTATTATCTCAAATGATTTTTTATCTAGTACGATCCGTGATAGTTTGCCAATAAAAATGTATGACCAATCCATATAATGGTCCCTTCAATTATTGCTGCCATCTCTGAATTTCCGACAGTTTACTCACATGCCCCTGAAAAACTTTCAGAGTGGAAGAGAAAGAAACATGAAGCAAACTGAATGCATGTATGAGTGTTTTTCTCCAACATTAGTAGTGCTTAGTTAACTTAGATTTGTTTAAATACAAATATATCTAGCCAACTTTTAGCGCTTGTATCTACTCCCTCCGATCCATATTAGTTGACAGATTTGTCTAGATTTGAATGAATCTAGACACCATTTAGTATATAGGTTCATCCAAATTTTGACAAATCCAAGACAACTAATATGGGTCGGAGGGAGTAGATAAATTTGAGTCAACTAATATCGATCGGATGGAGTATATGGTTTACTGCTTTGCTGCCACATGATGTAAGTTTGGATTGGCTAAATATTTACCTTTTTTTTATATACAGTAACTAGAGGTTTATTGATGCCGATGGTTGGTTAAGACTTTCTTATAAAGATTCATGTAATATGTCTAATTGTCAATATCTGGTAAATACTATATATCTGAGTCCGATCAGAAGCAAATCTTCGGACCTCTCCAAAGCCGTCCATCTAGTATCTATCAAATGGCCTGGTTTTGCATTCAACTCCCCCCCCTCTTAAATCACGCATGTCTTAATGACCTGAATTCCCGTAATTTCTGGTCCGTCTTAATCAAACCTGCCTTCCATCTTGCCTCCCCAAATCGCTCCCCCAAACACCTACGTAATCGATTTGCGCCGCCCCTGACCATCCCCTCATCGTTGTTCTACCTCCCTGTCACCTTGCTTCCATGTTCTTCCCGTCTCTCCTCACCACCCTGCACAAGTGCACATCATCCTCACCAAAGCCGACGCATCCGCCTCCACCCGGTTCGTCTCGAGCGCCGACACGCTCAAAGCTCTTCCACAGGAGGACGTTGTTGCGGCATCACTAACCGGTTACCCGGCGAAGTAGGTCTAAGTGGCGGCTCAGCCGGTCCAGCAAGCCTCAAACCTGGCCGAAGCTGTGGACACAACTCACGATAATAGTCTTGATTACAACAACGAGTACACGATTCGGGGAGACAAGGTATAGCAAGACCTGGTTCCATGTGTGTGTTTGATACCTATACATGCTTGCTTTTTTTTTGATATTTTTTCTATTATAATTGAACTTTGTTACAACCATATTACCATCTATACTTTGTTAGTTTTAATTTTGCATCAGACACTATTAGTTTCTGCTTCTTATATCTCTTTTGTTTCAGACTAGCCGTGTTATCTTTCTTTGATTCATGCCAGCAATGCTTTAAATTTTATAATTGGTTTTGGATAATCATTGTGACAACTAACAGGTCATGTGTATCCCTTGGCTCCAACATGTCAGGTCCGTGATTCATCTGGCAACGACGGTGATGGCAACGACTGCTTCATCGTAGAAAGAAATGACTTGAATGTTTCTAACATATTGATAGTTATATATATATATATATATATATATATATATATATATATATATATATATATATATATATATATATATATATATATATAGAAACCCTATTTAGCACCCAGGGTGCAGAATACTTATTTTGCACCCAACATATTTTTACGTTGTTAAATTGAAAAAATTATGTTCTATATATGAATTATTATGTTCATATATTCACCACAACCAAAAATTTCGACATAAAAATAAAGTTTATGAGTCATTATAGTGTAAAAAACACCAAAAATACGTATTTTACATTGTAATTTTATACGGCATGTAAACAAAAAAAATTATGTCATTTCTAAATTTTCTTATGTTCTTCTTGACTTACGAAGTAAGACAAAATTTACGTGACGTAAAAATAATATACAGTTCTTAAGATAGAGGGTGTGTGTAGAATAACTATTCTACTATTCTACACCCTGGGTGTCAAATAGCGCCACTAAACCCTATTCAGCACCCAGGGTGCAGAATACTTATTTTGCACCCAACATATATATATATATATATATATATATATATATATATATATATATATATATATATATATATATACATACTTGCTAGTTGATAAAAACATAGATGTAGCCTAATGAGAAGCATGTGTTGTGAACATATGAAGCTCTATATTTGCTGGGAATTGAAGGAATAAAATGTTTGGTTGTGGAAAACATGTAATATGGACAGATGAATCATTGTGGCATCAACAATATACAACTACATTCGACATTTTCATATTTTATACTGAACACTTGTAAGAATCCTTTATGTGGAAGCAAATTTCTATTTTCGTTGGAAGCCATTCTAAGCCATGGTCTATGGACAAAACTGCAATGCTTTTGAAAACAATACTGTGTTACATATGTACTAGTTACGTTCAATTGAAGCAAACTTGGTGGCGAAGAAAGCAAGTTATCTGGTCGGCAGAAGCATGGTTTTGATATTTCCGAAACATGCCATTCCAACTGTTTTCAAATCAAAGCAAACTTTGCTTCCATTAGAAGAAAATTTTAGTAGCACTGGAAACACAAATTTCAATCCCATCGCAAATATACATAGTAGCATCATTTTAGAATTTCTGATCGAACCAAATTTTAGTAGCATTGGAAACGCAAACTTTGAGCCCATCGGAAGCAAATATACATAGTATTGGAAACACAATTAGCTATAAATAAAAGGAAGTAAATCAGATGTCATAGAGACTTTTTTTGCTTAACTTTTATTTTCATTAAAGGCTAAACAATTTTCCTAAAATTGAGGAAGGGAGGAGTGGTTACCGGGAGCAGCGACAATAACAGACCTGCATTGATTAGAGGTCTGTTTTCAATGGAAACATGAAAATTGGCCTTTGATTCGCCGGAATAGCCGCACAGGCTTGGTTACAAATCAAACGATCGAGGTTGTTCCAATCGTACGGCCATGCACTAGTCCGATAGGAAGCCAATATGGACATCCGATTCCTAGTGGGGTAAATACTATATATCTGAGTCCGATCAGAAGCAAATCTTCGGACCTCTCCAAAGCCGTCCATCTAGTATCTATCGAATGGCCTGGTTTTGCATTCAGCTCCCCCCTCTTAAATCACGCATGTCTTATGCTATGTGCCACCAGTTTGTTGTTTATCGTTGTGTACTAATGGAAAAACTAATCTTGAGTATTAATCATGGTGCATTGTTAGATTTGTTTGTTGCTTGCTTATAATCAGTTGCTTGAATATTAATCTGTTTTTCTCAGTTATGTCCTGATATCTTGGATATCATATTATATGTGCGTTGTTTGATGGCCACAAAGATGTCGTCCACAATGGATCAGTATAGGTAATATGTACACGCAGTCACTAAATAATTAAATATTCAGTAGAGGCAACTTAACAACCCATCTATTATATAGATGGAAGGCTATTGGTGACATGGCATTGGTATATAGCCATCAGCTGGCTATAGCTATTGGTCTTGCTCTTAGTTCTTCTTTTGGCTCGCTTCTTTCCGTTTTTGATGAGATCATGATGTAGAGGGCTTGCCAGTACCAACCGAAGGTAAAGAGCACGCTCGTATACCTATGTGCATACTAGTTATGTAGAGGCCAGATGTAATATTTAATCTTTTTAAGCAATAAAATATCAATTTCCAAAAGAAAAAAATCTAACTTTCAACATTCCCAGTGAAGCAGAGAGCCCAATCCGAACAACAACCGATATTTTTCTTCATTTATTAATAACACCAACAACAAACGACACCATCTCATTATAGAAAATAAATACGCCACCAATACAGACGCACACAATAAAACTCAAAACAGCGACATGCACGGCTTAGGTCCACCTTAGTCTATGCCAACGTCGGCCGTCGGCTGATCTTAGTCTATGCCAACGGCCTGTTTGCTCGGCTGGGTTCCCTATGCCGACAGTCCCGACAAAAGGCCATCGGCGTAGCGTTTGGTCGTTGGCGTTTTGAGCCAGCCTTGTAGTGGTAGTACCTAGCTAGATCATAATAATACAGTCACATAAAAATAAAATAAGCGGCCTATTTTACTGCTATGCTAAGGTCAAATAGTTCGTTCGCTGAATTGCACAAAAGTACAATTAAGTATAGTTACTCAATATTCCTTCTCGTGTTTAATCGTGCTCGGGCCAAAAACATTGCTTACATGGCCTGGACGGACGCCCGGCACGACGGGCAGGTGCGACTCCTTGCGAGCCACTCATCGATGCAGCCGGCATGGAAAACATGGCGATAGGCTTGCAGCCGCTGGTGGGATCATGCAGCCGGCATGGAAAGACATGGCGGCAGGCTCGCAGTCGCCGGCAGATCCCGCCGGCGTGCCGCACCCGCTCCAGGGAGATACAACATATCTAGTTGCCACCGTCGTCGATTCTTTTGGCTCTGTTCCTGATGAGATCATGATGTAGAGGGATCGGCACTACTAACAGAAGTTAAAAGAGCACGCTCGTATGGCATGTTGTGTGCATACTAGTTATGTAGATGTCCGATATAAAGCATACCGACGGTATCCACGAAGAAAAATAAGTTGTTGTTTTGGCCACTTTAAAGCCGTTCCCATAAAAACGCATAAAATCAATGTTTTCGGTGAACCAATTATTGCCCTGTTTTAAGCCATCTCCATCGAGACGACTCAAACAGTCTGCGCGTGTCCGAAACTGTCCACGTGGACCCGCGTGGTGTGCGTGACTCTCAAGCAGGGTGACCCATCCGGCGAAACGCATCCGGCCCGACTTATTCGTGCATCTAATCTGGGGCTCGGCTGCGTCGGTCCGGACGCGCGGATAGCACGAACGTCGTGCCCGCGTGCCTACCCGCTAGCCACACGCGACATTAATTTCGCACGCGGTCAGCAGCACCGATTCAGACGCAACCGCGACAGCGATTCAGAGGCGCTGCGCGGAAGGCTGACAGGCGGCAGCCTGCGCCATCAATGGCGACGCCACGGCACGTGATACGTTGAAAACGTATCTATAATTTTTGATGTTCCATGCTTGTTTAGTATCTACTTTGCTGTTGCTTTGCTTTGTCTACACTTTGAGGTGTTTTATATGTTTTCTGGTACTAACCTATTAACAAGATGCCACAACGCCAGTTGCCTGTATTCTTCTGTTTTTGGTTCAAAATCAATATTCTCGGAATTAGACGGGACAAAAGCCAAAGTCATTATTTTACCCGGCACGACACGGAACCACGAAGGAGGACACCAGGGTGGCCACACCCTAGGTGGGCACGGGCCAAGCCCTGGTGGCGCCCACAGGGGGTATGGGCCCCCTGGCCCTCCACCGACCTTGCCTCCTTCGCCTATAAGAAACCTCCGACCCAAAAACCCTAAATAATCTGGGAAAAAGCCACGAAAACCTCCGCAGTGCCTCCGCCACCGAAGAGGAGATTCGGGGGACAGAAGTCTCTGTTCTGGCACCCTGCCAGGACGGGGAAGTGCCCCCGGAGCCATCTCCATCGATCTCCACCACCATCTTCATCACCGTTGTTGATTCCCATGATGAGGAGGGAGTAATTCTTCCGCGAGGCTATGTGCTCTACCGGTAGCTATGTGTCCATCTCTCTCTCTCTATGCGTGATCATGTTGTGGTTATGAGCTTTGTAATTAAGTAGATCTACCTTGCTACTCAAGTGCTTCAATAGATCTCTGTTCTCCCCATGTGTGTTAAAGTAATAGTGTGCACGCCCTGGGGCATTTAGGCTAAAGTCTACATAAATACTCAAGTGCTTTAATAGATCTATGCTTTTCCCCACGTGTGTCAAAGTGACAGCGTGCATACCGTGTGTGACACTTAAGCTAGGTTACATATATATTTATCATGATTATATTTTGAGTTGGTTTTCTCTATGAAATTGTGGTGTTTGTTGGAACCATCTAGCGCTCAAGGTGATAGTGTGGGGTTATCTAGATTAGGAAGGCGGACTTTGAGGAGTGCTGTTATAGCCCTACCATGGATTAGAGTGTCCAACCGGAGAGTAGTCCAGGATAGTATTATGAAGAGAATATATTTATTGAGAGTGTTCACTAGTGAAAGTATGATCCTTAGGCCTTGTTTCTAAACATTAAAACACTGTTTGCATCTAGACCTGTTGCATGTTTGCTTACTTCCTCTTTATTTCAGTTTGCTTTTAATCTCTCCCACGTCAACAATAAGTCAGAAGCTCTTTTCTGGCACCGTTATCACTTGTATTTCACTATCTCTTTGCCAAACTAGTGCACCTATACACCTAGAAAGTGTATTAGGTGTGTTGGGGACACAAGAGACTTCTTGTATCTTGATTGAACGGTTGCTTGAGAGGGATACCTTTGACCACTTCCTCCCTGAGTTCGATAAACCTTGGGTAATCCACTTAAGGGAAACTTGCTACTGTTCTACAAACCTCTGCACTTGGAGGCCCAACAACTGTCTATAAGAATATAAGTGCATAGAGGCCTCCTATCGGTCCACCGCTCCGGAACCGTGTCCCGGTGCCACCCGTGCCCAAGGAGGGCAAAGGGATGGAGGAGGAGATCCGCCGCCGGATCAGGGGCCTCCCGCTGGTCCACCGCTGCGACCCTGCCTACCAGAGCGTGACCTACTAGAAGCAGTCGCTCGCGTAGGAGCACAAGGTGCGCCGCGCCACCACCATCCGCCGTGACCTGCAGCCGAGGAGGTCTACGACGTCCCCGACATCGACTCGGACGAGGAAGGCGCCGGCAACCACTCTGACGCCAAGCTCGAAAGCGAGGACGACAACGACGAGAGC
Organism: Avena longiglumis; assembly: GCA_030063025.1. Taxonomy (NCBI): domain Eukaryota; kingdom Viridiplantae; phylum Streptophyta; class Magnoliopsida; order Poales; family Poaceae; genus Avena; species Avena longiglumis. The sequence continues at coordinate 516,222,282 of CP125974.1, read as the reverse complement.
AACGACGACAACATCGTCGTCAAGCAGGAGGTGGTGGACGACGTTGCCGCCAACCTACCCTCGGAGTACCACGAGGTACTGGCGCGGGGCTACGATGAGGACGCCTTCACCGAGCAGGCCATTGCGGCCAGCGCGCAGGAGGAGGAGGCCCAGTGGCGCGGCTACGAGGAGGCCCTCGCGCTCACCCGCATGGTGGCTGAGACGAACGCCCAGCTGCCACCACCATCGCTGCTGCCGGTTTGGGCGTCTCCGATCGCGCAGGAGGTGGGGATGGAGCTGGCTCACCTCCGACAGTGGGAGTCGTGGCCTGTGCGAGCGATCAACCCGCCTGCCATTGCCGGCCCTGCCGCCGCCCAACCTCTGGATGCTGCCGGAGTACATCGACCTCAACCCATAGATGGACGAGGCGGCGCCAGCGCGCGAAGATCGGTAGCTAGGGCTAGTAGTTTAGATTTTGTTTTTTATATTTTGAATGTAAATTAAGTATGAACTTTGCCAGTTTTTCGCGGGAGTTGTTTGTGTTTGAATTAAAAAAAAATTGCCTCGCCCAGCACGGACAAATGGGTCCCCCTACCCATACTGACCGCGGTCCGACCTAACAGACACAAACGGACGGTTTGGAGCGAGGCCCAGTGAAGATGGCCTAAAACTCATTACATACAATAAAACAATGCAACTCAATACATCAACACCCTTATTTTTTTTCGATCCATATGAGAAACGAGAAAACGATATTTTTCTTTATTTATTAACACCCACAACAAACGACATGACCTCATTATAGAAAATAAATACGCCACCAAAACAGACTACACACATTAAAAACTGGAGGCAGCGACATGCAGCAGGAACGGGCAACATATGCACCAGGACAGATCACACTGCACAGGCCTAGGACCCATGCACATGCACGCACTCAGACTCGCAGGCATGCCGCACAGCTAGCTAGCTAGCTAGCAGCATGGCACGACCCTTGCACGTAGATGGCGCTTCATCACCATGGTGAGCTCCAGCGTAGCGGTGAAGTCCACCGGCTCGCCGGGCATCTCGCTCCACTCGAACGCCCTCACCATGGTGGCCACCAAGAGGTTTATGTGCAGCAGCGACACGTCGATGCCAGGGCACATCCGCCGGCCGGCACCGAACGGCATCATCTTGATCTCCTTGCTCCCGGTCAGGTCCAGGTCCTCCCCCTCGCCGTTGCGCAGGAACCGCTCCGGCCGAAACCGCGTCGGCTCCGGCCACGTCACCTCGTCCATCGCCATATCGCCCAGCGTGAAGTTCACCGACACCTCCCTCGGCACGGTGAAGCCGTCCAGCATCTCGCCCTCCTCCCCGGCTGCCGCGTGCGGCAGGATGAACCGGGCCGGCGCGTGCCGCCGGAGCGACTCAAGGGCCACCGCCCGGAGGTAAGGCATCCGCTGCAGGTGCTCCTCCTGGATCAGGACGCCCGCGCCCTGGCCGACGACCTCGTCTATCTCGGCCCGGAGCTTCGCCTGGATCTCCGGCCGCGCCACCAGATTCGCCATGGCCCACTGCATCACGTTCACCGTGGAGTCCACGGGCCCGGACAACAACTCCGTGCACAATGCCACGATCTCGCCGTCCGTCAGGTTCCTCATGCCGCCACCTTCCGGGATCTGGAGGCCGATCAGCGAGTCCACGTAGCAGTCCATTACGAAGCTCTCGCCGTCGGCGTCGCGCCGCTCACGGCGTGCTCGTATAAGAGGGATGAAAACCTCCTCCTGTCGACGCCGCATGGACAGCATCCTTTGGAACCGGCGCGGGAAGAGGAGCTTGCTGATCTTGGGCCTTGAGCCGAACACCTGGAAGCCGACCACCACCTTCAAGAACTCCCTCTGCAGCACGGTGACGGCTGCGATGGCGTCGTCATCGATCCCCTGTCCGAAGCACATGCAGGCTATCACGTGGAAAACGGCCTCGTGCAGGAGGCCCTCGATGACGACCACCCCTTCGCCGCTCATCTGCCGCGCGATGCCGGCGACGAGGCCCGACGCAGCACGCTGCCGAGCGGCGGCGTACCGCGGGATGCTCGACGGGTGGAGGGCCTTGCCGGTGAGGTTGCGGCGGAGCACGCGCCAGAGATGGCCGTACGCGGCGGACGTGATATTGTGCTGATCGCTCGAGAAGATGCGGGTGGCGAGGTTGGCTGGCGGCCGGTTGGCGAACGCCGAGCCGCGCTGCACCAGGACGCGGTGCGCCACGGCCCGGTCGGCGATGAAGACGACGGGGAAGGACGGGAGGAGGTATAGCGTGAACACTGGGCCGTACCATGACCGGGCCACGCGGACGACCGACTCGATGTTGACGCTTGTCCAGGCGAGCAGGAGGAACGGGCCGAATGCCGTTAGTGAGGTCGGCCCAGGCGGGAGGGACAGCGAGCCCGGCTCCTTGCCGGTGGCCGGCCGGAGGGCGGAGGAGAGGAGGAGGGAGAGGGCGAGGCACAAGGTGATGGAGAGGGAGTAGTAGACCCAGTCCTCCATGGCTGAATGAAGATGGCGAGCGAGCTCGGTTCCAAGTGCACAACTGATCATCATGGTGCCACCTTTTATAGCATTGAGCAGCGAGTGAATGAGTGGCAAGTGGCAACTTTCAACGTCTGGTCACCAGTGAGATCTGAATGATTTGTTGCAGGTTGAGACAGCACCATTATTGAGCTCGGGTGACTCGGTACTTCCTATCTCGGATCCAATTTACCAGATTGATTCAGATTTTAAATTAATAATTAATAGAACTCGAATTTTTTGAAAGAATTCTAGTAAATCATGCATGTTTCAATTTTTACTCTGGTAAAGTTTCGTTCCATTCGGATGAGAGGTTTGTGATTAACTATGTATTTAGATTAAGCTAGTGCTCGAAAACATAAAAAGATATATAATCACAAACTAGTTATCCGAATAAGACGAAATATTCACATGTTTCAAAATGAGACATTTACATTTTACTGTAATTTTTATTTTTTTTAAATAGTTTTAGGTTTTTAGTTCAAAACTTGAGGTTTGTCTTATACGTCCTCTCAAAACTTGTAGTAGTTGTAGGGCAGATTAACAAACTAATCAAGGAATTTCACAAAACAAAAAACAGTATTCCCTCTATTTTGGTTAGCAAGTCTCGTGTCGTATTTCTATATTGCCAAAATCACTAGATATCACAAGAAGTATACCACCGCAAACTTTAGACTTTATATTTTCCAATTATATGTTTTTATATTATATACCCCCTCCATACCGGATTATTAGAGCCGAACCAGGCGTTTCCAAGCCGGTGTTTCCAAGCCGAACCCGGCGTTTCCAAGCCGAACCAGGCGCTGAAAACCGCGTGGGAACGTGGGACGCAGCGGAATCGGCAAAAAAATCCCGCCTGTTGCCTCGTCCTGTCAGCGTGTAAAGCCGAGTCGTCCTCATCACGTTGCCTCGGCTCCCGCGATGGACCTCTGGGCAATGACTGCCCGTCTCGTCGGCCACGCGTCGCCATAATGGCGCGCCACCACCGGCCCGCCTTCCCGCTATTTCCTCTTTCCCCGTCCACGCCGCTACACCCATCCCGCCTTCGCTGCTCTTTCCTCTTTCGGCTATAAATGTCGGCGCCCTCGCAAGTTCCCAGAGCACACTCTCACCTCCCACTTCCCACCCACAGACTCCACCTTCGGTGACGAGAAGAAGAACTTAGCGATAGCAATGGCAGAAAAGCATCCTGGCGACCCGACGGTGGCGAACGACTTTGGTCGGCGTTCTCTGCAGCTGTAGGAGGCACGGTTGCTTCACGTTGCTGGCTGCCCGGCTTCACCAGACGTACGGTGCCAGACGACGTGGAAGCTCAGCACCGGCGGCGTGCAGGTGCTGAATGACGCCGACATGGTCGAGGAGATCCAGGCGGCCATCGCGGCCATGGAGGATCCGGAGCTCGCCGAAGACCCCGACAACCTGGTTTACTCGAAAAATTTCTTCGTCGAGTGCCAGAACCAGAAGTTGGCCGCCCACGACGGCGCTGACACGCCGCCGAAGAGGCACAACTCCACCAGACGCTGTCATGGTGGAGCGCAGCAGGCCTGATGCTTTCTACAGTCCTCGAGCACATTGCCACCAGCGATCGACCTAACTAGGCTATCCTCCTCGCTCACTGTCGTCGGACGCCCGATGACGTGCGACGGCCAACTGGATGCCAAGGAGGATGGCCTCCCTCTCCTCGTCTTCATCGGCGTCGGTGTCGCACTTGTCTGGCTCAGAGCCGGCACAGTCGTCGTGCCTCCGCTCCAGCCAGTGAAGCGGGAGGTGGAGTCGCCGATCCGCTCACCGCCGAGGACGCGATCATGCGGCCTCGTCATCAACGAAGGCCGCGCGCCGGCGGCGCCGACCGCCCGGCTTCGTCTGCGCACGCCAAAGCCCGAGCCGGCGGACTGGGCGTTTCGCGTCAACGAGGATGCCTTCATGCTAAAGATGGCATTGGAGCGCTCCCTCAACGACATGCCGCCCATGCAGGCCTCGACACCTGCGACTGGTTCAGGGCAGACTAGGAGCGCGAGGAGGCGAACCGCGTTCGGCATCATCAAGAGCAGGCCAAGCTCGAGGCCGTGTGCTCGCCGGGAGTGCGCCGCTTATCGTCCTCGATGACGACGACAACGAGGCCGGTCCCTTGTCTCACTTGTGGCGCTACGGCGACACCAGCTAGGGCAGCTTGCGTCCCCCGTAGTCGCCGAGCGACGACGACAACGATGACGAAGGCACCCAGAACGCCGACTACACCGTCTTCTACCGTAACTTCGGCATGTGAACGGCGCACCCGGCGACATCGGCATAGCGTAGTAGTTATTTCTATATTTTTTATTTTTCTTTCTTCTAGTGTAGTCAAAATTCGAGCGTTTGTTCAAATTTAACATAATATGTACGAACGCGTCTAAATATTAATGAAATCGTCTATATTCATCCAAATTTCTCCAAGTTTTTTTAAAATTTGGCCAAAACCGAAAAATCAGCCTGAAAACGAGTGGAAAGTTGGACATTCTTTAACCGAATGTTACATCCTCCTCCGATGCTAAATAGCAATAGAATTGGTTTAGAAACACCAAACGAGTGAAGGTGCTCTCAGAGGAGAGAGAAGGTATAGGAAAACAAGATGGTTTCGGCTTGTGTAGCCTTTTTACAAGTGGATTGCTAAATTTGTTTTGTGCAGACAATGACATGTGAGGCTAGTCTTTTCCCCTCCCGTGCTCTCCTTTTCTACTCTCTCTTCTTCCTCCAAGCACGTGCATGTCATGCCGGCCACGGATCGGACGCCGGTAGCCCTCGTCCCGGTCAGAATTGAGCGGTATTGTTAGCGTTCACTTTGTTAGCTTAGTACTTAGTCCACGTTTTGAGTATTTATGCGCTCACAGCCTAATAATAAAAAGAGAGCCCATTCCGTTCCAAAAGCCCGGACTGATGGGAGGAAGGAATCTCTCCTTTATAAGTTGGGTGTGGCCTCCTCCCGTAGGCGAGGTGGGACTAAACCAAGCAGCCTCTATCGGTCAACAGAGGGGTCCTCACATCCCATCCCCCTGAGAAGCCCCTCAGGAAGGCATGACGATGTTGGCTCTGATATCAGATGTTAGCGTCCACTTGGCTAGCCCAGTACTCAGCCCACGTTCTGTGAAGGCAAATATAATTGTTGCAATTGATTGATATGTCCCATGGCTGGGATTATAAATAGTACAAGGAGACTTGGTTGCCAAGCTAGTTAGAGATTACAATTTGGAAACTATACGGCCGGTAGACGTGTCCTATACGTACACGTCTAACACTTCGCTGCAATGGAGCGGGAGCAGGGCGGACGTTCAGACTGGAGCGGAACTCGGTGAAGACCGTCGATGGCAACCCTTTGGTGAAGATATCTGCATACTGTGAAGATGTTGGGATATGGAAGACACGAACATTTCCAAAAGCAACTCTCTCGCGGACAAAATGAAGATCAATCTCCACATGCTTGGTACGTTGATGTTGAACCAGGTTCGTCGATAGGTAGACCGTAGATATGTTGTCACAGTAGACCACCGTAGCTCGATGAAGGGGGCGATGTAGCTCGGACAGGAGCCGACGTAACCAGCATGCCTCAGCAACGGTGTTGGCAACTCCTCGGTATTCTGCTTCCGCACTCGATCGGGACACAGTTTGCTGGCGTTTAGAGGACCAAGAGATCAGATTGTCGCCAAGGAATACTCCGTAGCCTGAGGTGGACTTGCGTGTGTCGGGGCAGCCAGTCCAGTCAGCATCAATGTATGCAGTAAGCGATGTCGGCGACGATCGATGTAGTTGTATGCCATAGTCGATGGTGCCGCGAAGATACCGGAGAATCCGCTTAACCGCATTAAGGTGCGGCTCACTGGGATCGTGCATGTATAAGCATACCTGCTGAACGGCATAGGCGACATCCGGTCTGCTGAATGACAAGTATTGGAGGGCTCCCACCAGACTTCGATAGGTGGATGGGTCAGCAACGACATCGCCATCAACGCCAAGCTTGGACTGTGTATCGACAGGAGTGGAGCAAGGGTTGCACTCGCTCATACATGCACGCTCGAGGACGTCGAGGATGTACTTTCTCTATGAGAGGAACATGCTATCAGAGGAGCGAGTAACAACAACTCCCAGAAAATAGTGTAGTGCACCAAGATCCTTTAGGGAGAACTCGCGCTCAAGAGCCATGATGGTTTGCCGAAGTAGCTGCTCGGATGAAGCCGTGAGTACTATGTCGTCAACATATAAAAGCAGGTAGACAGTCCCCATGTTGCGGGTGTATATGAAGAGCGATGGATCCGCGCGGGAACCAACAAAACCGAGTCGAAGAAGATGATCAGCGAAACGGCTGTACCATGCACGCGGCTCCTGTTTAAGCCCATAAAGAGACTTATTTAGGCGGCACACGTGATCGGGCTTGGAGACGTCGATGAAACCTGACGGCTGCGCACAGTATACTGTCTCGGCGAGAGTACCATGTATAAAGGCATTGTTGATGTAGAGCTGATGAACATGCCAGTCTTGAGAGATGGCAATGGAGAGTACGGTCCGAACAGTAGCCGGTTTGACAACCGGGCTGAAAGTCTCTCTGTAGTCGATGCCGGCACGCTGAGTGAAGCCACGGAGGACCCAGCGTGCTTTGTACCGATCCAAAGAACCATCCGTCTTGAGATTATGCCGAAATATCCACTTTCCAGAAACAACATTAGTTCCAGGAGGACGGGGGACAAGATCCCATGTCTGATTGTTTTTTAGGGCAGTAAATTCATCGACCATAGCAGAATGCTAGTGAGCATCTTTCAGAGCACTACGGTAGCTCTTAGGAAGGGGACTGGGAACATCAGCAAGGAGAGTAAGGCGATCAGCAGGCTTTGGCACCATACCACGTTTTCCACGAGTATACATAAAATGAGTGTTATCGACCAGAGGAGGACCGACGGGCGCCAGGACCACAGGAGGTGTAGGAGGTGTAGGCGGTGTGTGTGGCTCGGGTTGAGGAGCGTGAGGCTGTGTAGGAGGTATAGGAGGGGTAATAGGCAGTGGAATGATGGGGGGAGATCATCCAGAAAGGATAGATCGGTGGCGGTAGGAGGGGGTGTTGAAGTTTTGGAGAAAGGGAACGAATTTTCGTCAAAGATGACATGACGAGATATGATAATTTTGTGAGTGGTAAGGTCAAGACATCGATAGCCACGGTGATTAGAGGAGTATCCTAGGAAGACGCAAGCGGTTGTGCGAGGAGCTAGTTTGTGAGGTGTTGTGGCGGAGATGTTAGGATAACATAGACAACCAAAAACACGGAGCTGGTCTAATGGAAGTGGGAGACCTAGGAGAACTTCGTGTGGTGTATGCTGCTGAAGGGTTTTGGTGGGGTGAAGGTTGAAGAGAAAGGTGGCAGTATGAAGAGCTTCAACCCAATAGACCGGAGGCATGCTTGCTTGGAAAAGAAGTGAACGTACCATGTTTTTCGTGGAACAAATGACACGTTCGGCTTTGCCGTTCTGGGGGGATGTGTATGGGCAAGATAGACGAAGCGTGGTGCCTAAGGATGAGAAAAAACACGAGTTGTATTGTTGTCAAATTCGCGACCATTGTCACATTGTAAGGAGTGCATAGTTGTGTTAAATTGTGTAGAGACATAAGCAAAGAAATTTTTGAGGGTGGAGAAAGTATCGGATTTGACGCGCAAAGGAAAAGTCCAAAGATAGTGAGAGAAATCATCTAACACAACTAGATAGTATTTGTAGCCGGACACACTAGAGAGAGGAGAAGTCCACAAATCACAATGAATTAGTTGAAAGGGGCGAGTGGTTTGAGTATATGAATTATCAAAGGGTAGTCGAACATGTTTCCCTAATTGACAAGCATGACATAAATGATCATCGGTGTTATTCTTATTACATGGAAAAGAAAATGCACTTGCTAGGTGCGACAAAGCTTGACTATTGAGATGTCCTAGACGACGATGCCATAATGTTGACGACGATGTAGTGGTGGAGAGGGCGTGCGCAGGAGAAGACGACCAACAGAAGGGGTAGAGGTCGCCAACAATATTGCACCCTGACGATCTCATTCTTGGTGCGGAGGTCCTTCACAGAAAGACCAAATGGATCAAACTCAATAGAAACAAAATTATCAGTGGTGAACTTACGGACAGAGAGAAGATTTTTGATGAGGTTAGGGGTAACTAAGACATTGTTAAGTTGAAAAGACTGATTAGGTGTAGAAATAGTTGTGTGACCGACCCTGAATGATTTGTTGCAGGTTGAGACAGCACCATTGAGCTCGGGTGTCTCGGTGCTTCCAAGTATCCCCGTGTACTTTTTATCTCGGATCTAATTTACCAGATTGATTCAGACTTTGAACTAAACAATTAAAAGTACTTGGAAAATTTTGAAAGAATTCTAGTAAATCATGCATGTTTCAATTTTGTACTCTGGTGACACTACGAAAAAAAATGCCGCTGCCATGTAGACACGCCTTTTGTTATGTGCCAAACGGACCGGAACACGACAAAGTCTGCTTTGCCGTGTGTAACTCAGAAAGTACACAGCAAAGTACGTGAACATGGCAAATTTCTGAAAAAGAACACGACAAAGAAATATACACGACAAAGACCCACAAAGGAACACGACAAATAAAATACACTCGGCAAAGTCGACAACGGCACACGACATAGGTGTTGTCATGGCAACGAGGTGGGACCCGTGTCCCCACAGGTCCATTTGATGGGAGGAGCTAACGGCTGTAGACGGTGATCTCTTTGCCGTGTGCCCTCGCCAGTCCTTTGCTGTGTGTATTCTGCAGTATACATGGCAAAGGGCCTTTGCCGTGTGTATTCCGTAGTACACACGATAAAAGGTTACGTCGACGCTAGTTTCGACACCGACCCAGATGATTCTAAATCTCAGACAGGATACGTTTATATTTTGAATGGTGGAGTTGTGAGCTGGAGAAGCTGCAAGTAAAGCGTGATCACGGGATCTACAACAGAAGCGGAATACATGGCTGCTTCAGAAACGTCAAGCGAAGGAGTTTGGATCAGGAACTTCATCACTGAGCTTGGTGTGGTTCCAAGTGCCTTGGACCCACTGGATATATTGTGCGACAACACTGGCGCCATAGCACCGGCTAAGGAACCAAGATATCATCCAAAGACCAAGAACATCAACCGCCATTTTCATATAATTCGAGATTATATAGCAGATGGAGATCTGAAGATTAGAAAAGTACATACGGATCTGAATGTCGAAGATCCGTTGACTAAACCTCTTCCACGAGCAAAACATGATCAACACCTTAATGCCATGGGTGTTAGATTGTTGCCAGATGTAAACTAGATTATTGACTCTAGTGCAAGTGGGAGACTGTTGGAATTATGCCCTAGAGGCAATAATAAAGGTGTTATTATTATAATTATTGTTCATGATAAAGTTTATATTCCATGCTAGAATTGTATTAAACAGAAACTTTGATACTTGTGTGGTTTATGAACAACACCGTGTCCCTAGTACGCCTCTATGGACTAGCTCATTGATTAATGATGGTTAAGGTTTCCTAACCATAGACATGAGTTGTCGATTCATAATGAGATCATGTCATTAGGAGAATGATATGATGGACAGACCCAAATTAAGCAGAGCAATTAGATCGTGTCATCGTGTTCATCTTTGCGAAGATTTTTCCTATGCCAAGTATTGTATTCCTTAGACCATGAGATAATACAACTCCCTGGTATCGAAAGAAAGCTTTGAGGTCATCAAACGTCATCCTATGTGAGGGTGATCATAAAGGTGTCTCTTAGGTGATCGGAAAGTACTTGTTGGGTTGTATGTATCGAGATGGAATTTGTCCCTCCCGAGTCGGAGAGATATACTTCGGGCCCACTCGGTAATCGATATCAACACCGCTTGAAAGCACGTGGTTAAGGAGTTAATCACAAAGTGATATCGGATTACAGAATGAGTAAAGTACTTGCTGTGAACGAGATTGAACTAGGTATGCCGATACCAACGATCGAATCTCGGGCAATTAAAATATCGCGTGACAAAGGGAATACATATATGGGATTAATTGAATCCTGGCATCGTGGTTCATCCGATATGATCATCGATGAATGTGTGGGAGTCAATATGGGTTTCCAGATCTCACTGTTGATTATTGATAGAAGATCATGTCTGCATATTCTCAAACCCGTAGGGTCACACACTTAACGTGCATTGAAGCTAGGATAGAATGGATGATTGGTTTATGAGTTTTTGTTCGGAGTCTCGGATGAGATCCAGGACATCATGAGAGGTTCCGGAATGGTCCGGAGAATAACATTCATATAAAGAAAAGCAGTTTTTGGATTTCGGAATCGTTTCGAAGTTTATCTATATTGTGTCGGAAGGTTCTAGAAGGTTTCGGAGCGGGACCAACATGGGCCCACTTGTCGGAGGCCTGCGTGGGCTTAAGGGGAAGTGCCCTGGCCACTTTGGGCCAGGGGCACAAGGCCCCCAAGGCCCAGCCGGCCAGCCCTAGGGGAAACCCTAGGGGAGCCTTCTAGAAGGAAGGGGGAAGACTTGCCCCCCACTCCACCCTTGGGGCCGCCGCCCTAGGGCTTGGAGGAGGGGCAAAAGGGGGGACGGCCAGCCCCCTATATAAGGAGAGCAGGGGCGCACCCTCCCCCTTCCACTCCTCCAACCCTAGCCGCCAACTGCTGCCCCTCCTCCTCTATCTCCCGACTACGCGTATGCGAAGCCCTGCCGCAGAAACTCTCCACCATAAGCACCACGCCGACGTGCTGCAGATCCAATCTATCTCTCCACCATACTTGTTGGACCAAGGAAGGAGGAGACATCGCTGCACCGTACGTGTGCATCTCTCGGAGGCGCCGCCATTTCGGCGTAGGATCGGATCGAATCGCGAAGAGGAGACGGCGAGTACGACTACATCAACCACGTTCTGTTAAACGTTTCCGCTGTGCGATTTCTTCAAGGGTATGAAGATCTCACCAATATCTCTCGTTGATTGCATCTCCTAGATTAGATCTTGGCTTTCTTGTTCGCATCCGTAGCAATTTTTTGATTTACTATGCTGCAAAACCCTTCAGTGGTATCAGAGCTAGATCTATGCGTAGATGTGTTTCACGAGTAGAACGCAACATGATTTTTGCGGGCGTTGATATTTTCTGTTGCAAACCTCTTGTTGTGTTTCTTATGGCGCGGCATAGTGAGATCGAAGTGGTCCAGACCAACTTTACAGGACCTCGTTCACGAGACCGGCTCCGCACTTGACGTGTGGCTCGTTCCATACATGCGGCTGGTGGATGCCAATTTCTCTCACTATAGTAGTCATGGCATTTACAACGGATGTGAGCAACCATAATATCACCGTTGTGGCTTTTCGTAGGTAAGAATCGTTCTTAGCTTGTTACTCCCATAAGCCACATAAAACATGCAACAACAAGGTAGAGGTGTCTAACTTGTTTTTGCAGGGAGTGTTTTGTGATATGGTATGGCCCAAGACATGATGTGTATGAATTGAGATGTATGCAATGATCATGTTTTGTAATATTTCACGACTTGCATGTCGATGAGTTCACAACCGGCAGGAGCCGTATGGTTGTCTTTATAATTGTGTATGACCTGCGTGTCAACTTCTTATACGCCATGTAATAGCTTTACTTTATCGCTAAGTAGTTAGCAATAGTTGTAGTTGCTATTCGTGGTGGAGACAATCATGGTGGAGTGATGGAGATCATGCCGGAACACACAAGATGGAGATCATTGCGCGAAGATTGGCTATACCATGTCACATAAAGTTATATGCATGTGATGTTTATCCCTTTTATGTATCTTATTATGCTTAGATCGCGACGGTAGCATTATAAGATGATTCCTCACTTAAAGATCAAGATAAAAACTGTGTTCTCCCCATGTATGCACCAATGCAAAAGTTCGTCGTGTTCAAGCACCTCGTGATGATCGGGTAGTATAAACTCTAAGTTCACATACAACGGGTGTAAGCCAGTTTTGCACACGCGGAAATACTTGGATTTGACTTGACGAGCCTAGCATGTACAGACATGGCCTCGGAACACACGAACCGAAAGGTTAAACATGAGTCATATGAATGATATGATCGACACTTTGTTGTCCACCATTGAAACCACATCTCTTCTCGTGATGATCGGATTAGGTGTGGTGAATTTGGTTCGTGTTCACTAAACAACTTGAGGGATGTTGAATTTAGTGGGAGTTCATCTAGTAATTTTATTAAGTTAAACTAGTTATCATGAACATAGTCTAAATTGTATTTGCAAATTTTGTAGATCAAATGGCTAAGTCCAACTTCAACTTCAACGTTTTTGCTGAGAAAGAAAAGCTTAAGAATAATGGGTCTAACTTCACCAAATGGTTCTGCAATCTGAGAATCATTCTCGCTGGCGGACAAAAGGACTTTGTACTTGAGAAAGCGCTAGGTGACGCCCCTGCTACTGATGCGACGGCTAATGAGAAAGCTGTCTATCAGTCACGCAAAGATGATTATGGAGTGATTAAGAGTACCGTGTTGTTTGCTATGGAACCGGATCTTCAAAATCGTTTTGAGGAGTTCGCCGGGCCCTTTGAGATACTTGAGGAACTGAAAACCATGTTTCATAATCAGGCCCGTTCTGAGGGATATGAGATCTCTGAGAAGTTCTTTAACTGCAAGATGGAGGAAGGGAGTTCCGTTAGTGAGAACGCCATTAAGATGTATGGCTACACTCAACGTCTTGAGCAACTAGACTGCAAGATTCCAGAAGAGCTCAAGATTGACAGAGTTCTGCAATCACTCCCTCCTAGCTACAAAGGTTTTGTAGTTACTCACAATCAAATTGGTTCCACTGATACGATCACTGAGCTCTTCGCTAAGCTGAAATCTGCGGAGGTGGATATCAAGAAAGATAATCATGTGTTGATGGTCAACAAGACCCCCAGCTTTAAGAAAACTAAGGGTGCAAAGAAATCCTTCAAGAAAGGCAGCGACAAGCGTGTTTCCCCTGTAAAGAATAAGCTCAAGTCTAGACCTAAGCCGGACACTAAGTGCTTCTATTGCAAGTTTCAAAGGGTCACTGGAAGCGTAAATGTCCGAAGTACTTAGCGGACAAGAAGTCTGACACCATTAAAGGTATATTTGATATACATGTTATTGAAATTTACCTTACTAGCGCTCGTTGTAGTGCCTGGGTATATGATACTGGTTCAGCTACTAATATTTGTAACTCGAAACGGGATCTACGTAATAGAAGGGGGATAGCAAGGGATGAGGTGACGATGCGCGTTGGCAATGGATCAAAAGTTGATGTGATGGCCGTCGGAACGCTCTCCTTAGTTTTACCTTCGGGATTAGTTTTAAACCTTAATAAGTGTTATTATGTGCCTGCGTTGAGCATGAACATTATATCTGGATCGTGTTTATTGCAAGACAGTTATTCATTTAAATCGGAGAATAATGGTTGTTCTATTTATATGAATAACATCTTTTATGGTCATGCACCTGTTGTGAATGGTTTATTTCTTCTGAATCTCGAAAGCAATGAAATGCACATCCATAACATTGAGGCTAAGAGATGCAAAGTAGATAGTGATAATCCAACTTATTTGTGGCACTGCCGTCTAGGTCATATTGGTGTAAAACGCATGAAGAAACTCCATTCTGATGGACTTTTGGAGTCTCTTTATTTTGAATCATTTGACACGTGCGAGACGTGCCTCATGGGCAAGATGATCAAAACCCCGTTCTCCGGAATAATGGAGCGAGTAACGGACTTGTTGGAAATCATACATACCGATGTATGCGGACCAATGAGTGTTTCGACGCGTGGTGGATATCGCTTTTTTGTCACTTTTACTGATGACTTAAGTAGATATGGGTATATCTATTTAATGAAACATAAATCTAAAACGTTTGAAAAGTTTAAAGAATTTCAGAATAAAGTGGAAAACCATCGTAACAGGAAAATTAAATTTCTACGATCCGATCGTGGAGGTGAATATTTGAGTTATAATTTTCTCACGCATCTTAAAGCAAGAGGAATCATTTTGCAACTCACGCCACCCGGAACACCACAGCGCAATGCTGTGTCTGAACGCTGAAATTGAACTCTATTAGATATGGTGAGATCAATGATGTCTCTTACAGATTTGCCGTTATCATTTTGGGGTTATGCATTAGAAACCGCTACATTCACTTTAAACAGGGCACCATCTAAATCCATTGAGACGACACCGTATGAACTATGGTTTGGTGCTAAACCTAAGTTGTCGTTTCTTAAAGTTTGGGGATGTGAAGCTTACGTCAGGAAGTTGATGTCGGACAAGCTCGAACCCAAAGCGGAGAAATGCGTCTTCATAGGATACCCTAAGAAAAAAATTGGGTATACCTTCTACCACAGATCCGAAGGCAAAGTGTTTGTTGCAAAGAACGGATCCTTTCTTGAGAAGGAGTTTCTCTCGAAAGAGGTGAGTGGGAGGAAGGTAGAGCTAGACGAGGTTATTGAACCTTCTCTCGAGTTGAAGAGTAGCGCAACACCTGAAATTGTTCCAAGGTTGCTCGCACCAACAAGAGAGGAAGCTAATGACGAGGATCATGAAACTTCGAACGATGCTACTACTGAACTTCGCAGGTCGACAAGGTCACGTGCCACTCCTGAATTGTACGGCAACCCTGTCTCAACCGTCTTGTTGTTAGACAACAGTGAACCTGCGAACTATGAGGAAGCAATGATGAGCCCAGACTCTGAGAAATGGCTAGAGACCATGAAATCCGAAATGGGATCCATGAGTGAAAACCAGGTATGGACTTTGGTGGACCCTCCTAGCGACCGTAAGGCCGTTGAGTGCAAATGGATTTTCAAGAATAAAACGGACGCGGATGGTAATGTTACTGTCTATAAAGCTCGGCTTGTCGCAAAAGGGTTTCGACAAGTTCAAGGAGTTGACTACGATGAGGCTTTCTCTCCCGTAGCGATGTTTAAATCCATTCGGATTTTATTAGCAATTGCTGAATTTCATGATTATGAAATATGTCAGATGGATGTCAAGAATGCGTTCCTCAATGGCAACATTGATGAAGAGTTGTATATGATGCAGCCCGAAGGTTTTGTCGATCCTAAGGATGCTAATAAGGTGTGCAAACTTCAACATTCCATTTATGGACTGAAGAAAGCATCTCGGAGTTGGAACCTTCATTTTGATCAAGAGTTTTGGATTTGTTCCAAATTGCTACGAAGCTTGTATCTACAAGAAAGTGAGTGGGAGCTCGGTGACATTTTTAGTACTATATGTGGATGACATATTGATTATTGGAAATGACATTGGTATGCTTAACGATGTGAAGAGTTATTTGAATAAATGTTTTTCAATGAAAGACCTAGGAGAAGCTACTTATATATTAGGCATCAAAATCTATAGAGATAGACAAAGACGCCTAATAGCTTTAAGCCAAAGTACATATCTAGACAAAGTTCTAAAAAGGTTCAGAATGGATAAAGCAAAGAAAGGTTCATTGCCCATGTTGTCAGGTAAGATATTGAGCAAGGCTCAATGTCCAGCTACGGTAAACGATAGAGATACTAAGAGCAAAGTGCCATATGCCTCGGCCATAGTTTCTATCATGTATGCCATGCTATGTACTGGACTGGATGTGTCCAATGCTCTTAGTTTGACGAGCAGATACCAAAGTGATCCAGGAGTGGAACACTGGACAGCCGTAAAGAACATCCTAAAGTATTTAAATAGGACTAAAGAAATATTCTTGGTCTATGGAGGTGATGAGCAGCTCGTCGTAAAAGGTTACGTCGACGCTAGTTTCGACACCGACCCAGATGATTCTAAATCTCAGACAGGATATGTTTATATTTTGAATGGTGGAGCTGTGAGCTGGAGAAGCTGCAAGCAAAGCGTGATCGTGGGATCTACAAGAAGCGAAATACATGGTCGCTTGCGCCAAGTGAAGGAGTTTGGATCAGGAACTTCATCACTGAGCTTGGTGTGGTTCCAAGTGCCTTGGACCCACTGGAGATATTGTGCGACAACACTGGCGCCATAGCACCGGCTAAGGAACCAAGATATCATCCAAAGACCAAGCACATCAACCGCCGGTTTCATATAATTCGAGATTATATAATAGATGGAGATCTGAAGATTAGCAAAGTACATACGAATCTAAATGTCGCAGATCCGTTGACTAAACCTCTTCCACGAGCAAAACATGATCAACACCTTAATGCCATGGGTGTTAGATTGTTGCCAGATGTAAACTAGATTATTGACTCTAGTGCAAGTGGGAGACTGTTGGAATTATGCCCTAGAGGCAATAATAAAGATGTTATTATTATACTTCTTGTTCATGATAAAGTTTATATTCCATGCTAGAATTGTATTAAACGGAAACTTTGATACTTGTGTGTTTTGTGAACAACACCGTGTCCCTAGTACGCCTCTATGGACTAGCTCATTGATTAATGATGGTTAAGGTTTCTAACCATTGACATGAGTTGTCGATTAATAATGAGATCATGGCATTAGGAGAATGATATGATGGACAAACCCAAATTAAGCACAGCAATTAGATCGTGTCATCGTCTTCATCTTTGCGAAGATTTTTCCTATGTCAAGTATTGTATTCCTTAGACCATGAGATAATACAACTCCCTGGTATCGGAAGAAAGCTTCGAGGTCATCAAACGTCATCCTATGTGAGGGTGATCATAAAGGTGTCTCTCAGGTGATCGGAAAGTACTTGTTGGGTTGTATGTATCGAGATGGAATTTTTTCCTCCCGAGTCGGAGAGATATACTTTGGGCCCACTCGGTAATCGATATCAACACCGCTTGCAAGCACGTGGTTAAGGAGTTAATCACAAAGTGATATCGGATTACGGAATGAGTAAAGTACTTGCTGTGAACGAGATTGAACTAGGTATGCCGATACCAACGATCGAATCTCGGGCAATTAAAATATCGCGTGACGAAGGGAATACATATATGGGATTAATTGAATCTTGGCATCGTGGTTCATCCGATATGATCATCGATGAATGTGTGGGAGTCAATATGGGTTTCCAAATCCCGTTGTTGATTATTGATAGAAGATCATGTCTGCATATTCTCGAACCCGTAGGGTCACACACTTAATGTGCATCGACGCTAGGATAGAATGGATGATTGGTTTATGAGTTTTTGTTCGGAGTCTCGGATGAGATCCAGGACATCATGAGAGGTTCTAGAATGGTCCGGAGAATAAGATTCATATAAAGGAAAGCAGTTTTTGGATTTCGGAATGTTTCGGAGTTTATCGGTATTGTGCCGGAAGGTTCTAGAAGGTTCTGGAGTGGGACCAACGTGGTCCCACTTGTCGGAGGCCTGCGTGGGCCTAAGGGGAAGTGCCCTGGCCACTTTGGGCCAGGGGCACAAGGCCCCCAAGGCCCAGCCGGCCAGCCCTAGGGGAAACCCTAGGGGAGCCTTCTAGAAGGAAGGGGGAAGACTTGCCCCCCGCTCCACCCTTGGGGCCGCCGCCCTAGGGCTTGGAGGAGGGGCCAAAGGGGGGCCGGCCAACCCCCTATATAAGGAGGGAAGGGGCGCACCCTCCCCCTTTCACTCCTCCAACCCTAGCCGCCAACTACTGCCCCTCCTCCTCTCTTTCTCTCTCTCCCGACTGCGCGTAGGCGAAGCCCTGCCGTAGAAACACTCCACCATAAGCACCACGCCGTCGTGCTGCAGATCCAATCTATCTCTCCACCATACTTGCTGGACCAAGGAAGAAGGAGACGTCGCTGCATCGTACGTGTGCATCTCTCGGAGGTGCCGCCATTTGCAGCGTAGGATCGGATCGGATCGCGAGGAGGAGACGACGAGTACGACTACAACAACCACGTTCTTTTGAACGTTTCCGCTGTGCGATTTCTTCAAGGGTATGAAGATCTCACCAATCTCTTTCGTTGATTGCATCTCCTATATTAGATCTTGGCTTTCTTGTTCGCATCCGTAGAATTTTTTTGATTTACTATGCTGCGAAACCCTTCAATATTATGTGACATGGTTGCAAGGAAAAATATCAAACTTGTTATATTAAATATGTCTCAAAAAAAACCTTCACAAAATGACCTATCTCATTCGAGGTTTCCTGGTTTTCGGGTCAAATGACCAATGTTGTGACCAATGCCCATATTGTGCATGCATGTTACAGGAGGAAGTTTTCATTTTCTTCGACCAAAAAGGCATTTTCCATTTTACGAGTATAAAAAACGGGTTTTTTTATGAAGCAACCACCAAATGGCTAATTCAAAATGATACCACCCCTTTTTCACAAGATTATATGGATGTCATATTTGGATTGCTCACATTTTTCTGATTGATTTAGACATTTTATTTATCAAATTCCGATTTATGGATTTAAATATATGAATTATTCCATATTAAATAAAAAATGAAATAATTAAAATTATTTTATTTTTATTTGGTTTTAAGATTATTATTATTTATTCATTATTGTTTACTTAGATAATTGTTTGGAATCTAAAACTGAGATGTGTGACATCATGGTCAAAGAGTTAATAAAATTGATATGAAAGTATTTCTTAAATGGTATATCTATATTTAATGATTTAGAGAGCATGCATGCATGTGATTGGTCTAGCAATGTGTTTTGTCTATGGTTCCGTGCAAGTGGTGTTTCTTAGCTAAGATACAATCTCACTCTTTTTCCTCATTAGCTATAATGCCACATAAGCAAAGTGTCTAGAATATAAAGCTAAGAAACCTTTATTAGGAAAGACCTCATACTCCGTCGGTTCACAAATAGTTCGCGTTCTATATATGGAGGAAATTGTACAAACCTCTTGGAGTTATTGTAGCATGGACCAGTGACTCAAAAAGTTGTTGCACAAACCAGCGACGACTCTAGCAGTAATTCGTTGCAAGGAGCTCTAGTAAACTGATTACACAATCAAACAACATACCTTGCATGAGGCGAGTCACCGTAGATTGTTTTGTCTAGATTTGTCACACTTATAGCTTAGATGTAGCATAATATCACATCCGTTTCAATAAATCAAACTTATATTTTTTCTAAAAAGTCAAACTACGTAAAGCTTAAACAAATCTCCACAACCGCACACCACGAAAGTCGGTGGAGCTATGAATAGGGTGAAAATGGCGGGGCTATGGCCGTAGTTGGTGGCCACGCAACCTGGGAGAAAAATCAGAGAGGGTCGGGACTGCGCAGGAGGGGAATATACTGCAGTCCACGTGCATGTCAGCATATTTGCAGCGCGATGGCTTTTTTTTCCCATGTTCAACTTTTTTTGTGCATAGGCATATGCTGGAGCCACTTTTTTTTTTGCCTCTAAGTGCGCTAAAAAATCCTTTTTAAACACCTTTAATCTTTTTTTGGCGTCTCTCGGAGATGCCTTAAGGTGGCCCTCGTTGTCATTTTTCTAGGCTGTTAAATGGTCTAAACAAATCATTATAGCTGCTTGGAAATAATTATGTCTATAATTATAGGTTTGTGCAATAAAAAATTGAGTGACTGGTTTGCGTAACAATAATCCCAAGAGTTACTTGTTTATGCAGTTTTTTTTGGTTCTACTAGGAAAATCACAAATACCAAGGAGGACCATGAGTGAGCTAAATTATACTACTTCCTCCGTTTTTAAGAAATAAAGTGCAGACGTATTCCAAAGCAAAGTTTAACCAAATAAATAGAGCAACTAATATTTAATTATATTGTGTAAAATTAGTATAGTTGGATTCATATTGAAACACACTTTTTAATGATACTAGTTTTGTACGCGTTCCTGGGGGGATGAAAACTTTTCATCCCTCGGGTCCCTAGCCGACAGAGGGTTTCCATGGTCACCAGAGGCATCACCGACGAGGATGGAGACAAAGTCACCGCGAGGTGGATGGTTGGGTTTTTTCTCTGTGGAGGCCGAGGTCGAGTATATTTAGTGGTCGGCGCAGTGTTCAGGGTGCCTGTGGAGGTTTTCATGGTCATCAGAGCGTCGCCGGCAAGGATGGGTGAGAAAGTCACTATGGGGTGGATGGTCGGGATTTTTCTCTATGCAGACCGAGATCGAGTATATAGAGGTCGGCGGGGGTGAGGTGTAAAAATTATAAGCAGCTAACGGTTATACCCCTTCTTCTTAAAATAGATGTCTCAAATTTATCAAAGTTTGAATGAATCTACACACTATTTAGTATATAGGTTTATCTAAATTTTTACAAATCCAAAACATCTATTTTAAAAAAAAAATATGTTTTGTCTAGGTGCAGGTTAGAGAAGTAAAACCCGAAGTTACTTATCTAACCGATTTTAAGGGACCAGCTAGAGATGTCCTAGTTGCGTGCAAGGAAACTAGATCAAACTTATTCTGCCTCCTATTATTCTCCTGCTTGCTTAAAGAAAATAGTACAATCATTCTCTTGCAGAAGGAGATATGTTTTGTCTGTAAAGGTGATCAACTAAAATATATATGATTTACTTTCTCCTTTTTAAAATATTAATTTTTTTAGTTTTTTTAAACGAACATATCTAGACATTTTTAAGTACGTAAGTTGATTTATTTTTAAGGAAGATTGCATGTTTGGATTTATTACTTGTATGTTTGCTTGTTTTTTCATCTCTCTTGCTTGCTACCTAGTCTTGCTAGCCAAAAACCTGTTTTGAGAAGGTATACTTCTCATGTTTCGAAATCCATTTAAACCAAAACCTGTGTCATTTGTGTCCACTATATCTACCTAGTAGCATTATTGCTATTTCAAGCAAATTATCAAGCTTCATCTACCTTTCGAATAAAAAGTATTTTGTTATGTGAAAACTAGTTAGTAAAGCTCTCACGAACTTGATGGCACACCTTATTTCCTTGCCCCTAATAGACTTGAACCATTGTGTAATCGAAGTTGTATATGCTTGCATCTATACGTTGGAATTAGCAGAATCGTGCTGTCACGGGGAACGTTTTCAACATTGCACCTGTACTTTGTACACAGTTGATATCGTTCTCTTTTGTCTATGGATATCAATGGTGTGAAATAAAGAGGGAACTTGTAAGTCCATAGAGTCTGTATTTTGTGTTAGAAAAATGTCTGGGCCTCTAGCCTAAGCCATGCCTAATCATGGTGGAAACTTGCAGCATCACCATAGTGAGATATCCATGAAGCATCCTCAATAAAAAGCTATGCACATAGTAAATAAAAAGATCGCTGAGATGCTCACTGTCTACTTGCCTTGTCATTTTGGTTATGGGAAATCTCCTGTACCATGTGCAAGGGATACCCCATTGGCGGTTCTCTATGATACGCATGTACTTATAATGACAAAAACTTATCTGTAACTGAAGTTGAGTAGCATAAGGAGTGACCCTCATATTTAAGGGACAGGAGATTGTCAACTTATATTTCGTCAAGCATATACTCCATCTTTGTGCACTTTAACCTTAATCATCTCAAGATGCCTATGATAGGGGCAATGAGGGCTCAAAGCTAGTAAGTACCATAATCTTTTGGAAGCTCTTTATGACTTGTAATCCATGTTTCCCTCTAAGAAGGGACCTTTCTCCTATTTTCTAAGTTGAGTCAGTAAACCTACTTCCTCTCTATCTCCAGCAAGCATTTGAGTTGTTGTGTTTCAAGCATTCATATGGTGATTTATTCAATCATGTTCTTTATATTCCTTGTTTGCACAAAACTCTTATCTATTGAGTATTATTTTGAAAGCCTTCACTTGTGAAAGACCTTTTTGAGCAAAGAGTGCTCATGTTTGAAAACTTCTACAAAGCTTTATTTGTGAAACTGTTTGCCAGCTGTTCTCTGTCCAAGAACAAGTTTGCCAATTCCAATTATGATTTATGTTTATGCATCTCTATTGTGACTGTTGTACTTGGTTGCAAGCTAAGTTATATAAATGGTGAGTTGCTTTCTTCTATGAGTTGTGCAATTGTAAGTGTGATGCTTCTTGTTCGTATTCTTTTATCGACACTTCACTCCATAAACCTGTGGACATGTTTACTGAGCTCAGTTTTTGCTTGGGGACAAGCGAAGGTCTAAGCCTGGAGGAGTTGATACGCCCAATTTGCATCACAATTCTATATCATAATTTACCTCCATTCATTGATATATGTCTTATTATGAGGTATTACTTATGGCTTTTCATCTGTTTATGCATGTTGGATAATTCTTGGAGGATGAACTGCCGGAGACTGGATTCTGATGGAAAAGAAGGCGTTTCGGTGCAATTTCGCGAAGATCAGAAAAATATGGGAAAATATTATTTTTCTAGAAGATCGAGGAAGCCAGAAGGAGGAGCGAAGAGGGGCCATAGGGGGCCCACACCCCCTAGGCGCGGGTCCCCCTTGGTCGCGCCTAGGGCAGGTGTGGCCCACCTAACCGGCTCCCGACTCCGCCCCTTTGCCTATATATTCCCTACGAAACCCTAAGGCCAGGGGAGCGACCACAGATAGATTTCCGCCGCCTCTGCGGGGCGGAAAACACCAAGAGCGAAAGAACTCTCCGGCAGACAGATTTCTGCCGGGGGAATTCCTTCCCGAAGAGGGGAGATCGTCGCCATCAACACCATCATCAAGCTAGGCTTCATTGGGATCATCATCATCATCCACACCATCATCTCCACCAGCACCATCATCACCACTCCATCCCGCTGTAACAATTGTGTTGGATATTGCTTTAGTTCTTAGAGGAAACTTTCCCGGTGCTGATTACTATTGTAGTTGATGCTTGTGAGTGGAACCATTGGATTATTGTTTATGTTCAGATTGTTATCCATTACCATATCATCTTTGATCTTGATCCATATGATGTCTTGTGAGTAGTTCGTTGTGTTCTTGAGGACATGGGAGAAGTCATTTTGTTAGTAGTGGATTTGTGTTGAGTTATTATTCAATGGTTTAGTATTTAAGTCGTGGTGCTATTCTTCTAGTGGTGTCATGTGAAAGTCGACTACATGATACTTCACCATTTATGGGCCTAGGGGAATGCATTATGTATTTGGCTACTAATTGTGGGGTTGCCGGAGTGACAGAAACCTGAACCCCCGTTAGGACACCTTTGCACAAGGGAGTGTAGGATCTCAGAGTTTAAGGTTGTGGTTAGATTTATATCTTAATTACTTTCCTGTAGTTATAGATGTTTGCAGGGGGTTTAATCACAAGTATGTATTAGTCCAAGTGATGACCCACAAGTATAGGGGGTGTATCGTAGTACTTTCGATAAATAGGAGTGTCGATCCCAACGAGGAGCAGAAGGTCCTGAACAGTGGTATGGAGCAGGAAATCCCTGTGAATACTTAGCAAAGGGATTTTAGTGGTTTTTTTTGACAAGGCAACAAAACAAGGAGCAAGTAACAAAGGTAACGAAAAAATGGAGCAAGTGGCCCAATCCTTTCTTAGCAAAGGACAAGCCAGTGGAAATACTTATAAGGACCAAATGTTCTCGAGGACACATGGGAATTCTGTCAAGTGCTTTCGCTTTCAATAGTTGAGTACTCTTCTATGGTGTTGTAAGTGTTGTGTGGGTGAACCTGTGATAATGTACCGACCTTACTTGGACTAATACATACTTGTGATTAAAACCCCTGCAAACATCCGTAACTACAGGAAAGTAATTAAGATATAAATCTAACCACAGCTTTAAACTCTAAGATCCTACACTCCCTTGTGAAAAGGTGTCCTAACGGGGGTTCAAGTTTCTGTCACTCCGGCAACCCCACAATTAGTATCCAAATACACAATGCACTCCCCTAGGCCCATAAATGGTGAAGTATCATGTAGTCGACGTTCACATGACACCACTAGAAGAATAGCACCACAACTTAAATACTAAACCATTGAATAATAACTCAACACAAATTCACTACTAAAAACATGACTTCTACCATGTCCTCAAGAACTAAACAAACTACTCACGAGACATCATATGGATCAAGATCAAAGATGATATGGTAATGGATAATAATCTGAACATAAACAATAATCCAATGGTTCCACTCACAAGCATCAACTACAATAGTAATCAACACCGGGAAAGTTTCTCCTAAGAACTAAAGCAATATCCAACACAATTGTTACAGCGGGACGGAGTGGTGATGATGGTGCTGGTGGAGATGATGGTGTGTATGATGATGATGATCCCGATGAAGCCTAGCTTGATGATGGTGTTGATGGCGACGATCTCCCCTCTCCAGGAAGGAATTCCCCCGATAAAAATCTGTCTGCCGAAGAGATCTTTCTCTCTTGGTGTTTTTCGCCCCCAGAGGCGGTGGAAATCTATCTGTGGTCGCTCCCCCAGGCTTAGGGTTCCGTAGGGAAGATATAGGCGAAGTGGCAGAGTCAGGAGCCGGGCAGGTGGGCCACACCTGCCCTAGGCACGACCCAGGGTGGGCCCGCGCCTAGGGGGTGTGGGCCCCCTGTAGCCCCCCTTCGTTCCTCCTTCTGGCTTCCTTCGTCTTCTGGGAAAATAATATGTTTCCATATTTTTCTGGTATTTTTTTGATCTTCGCGAAATTACACCGAAACACCTTCTTTTCCATCAGAATCCAGACTCCGGCAGTTCATCCTCCAAGAATCATCCAACATGCATAAATAGATGAAAAGTCATAAGTAATACCTCGTAATAAGACAAATATCAATGAATAGAGGTAAATTATGATATAGAATGGTGATGCAAATTGGGCGTATCAACTCCCCCAAGCTTAGACTTCGCTTGTCCCCAAGTGAAAACTGAGCTCAGTAAACATGTCCACAGGTTTATGGAGTGAAGTGTTGATAAACGAATACGAAAAAGAAGCATCACACTTACCATTGCACAACTCAGAAAAAAGCAACTCACCATTATATAACTTGGCTTGCAACCAAGTACAGCATTCACAATAGATATGCATAAAGATAAATCATAATTGGAATTGGCAAACTTGTTCTTGGTCAGAGAACACCTGGAAAACAATTTCACAAAAGCTTTTTGTATAAGTTTCAAAAAAGGAGCACTCTTTTCTCAAAAAGGTTTTTCACAAGTGAAGGCTTTCAAAGTAATACACAATAAAGTTAGCATAATCAGCCTACCAAGGACTCTCATGCGGACTTACCCTTATTGCAGCTAACTACTCATTTGGAAAACTATCATTAACATGCAATGGGTCAAAAGAAATGTTTTCCAAATGAGATAAGTTATCAGCAACAGGATTATCAGCACCATATCAAACTCATGCAAAAGCAACATCCACCTTATAAGCCTAGGCTTAGCGTCCTTCTTTGTCATAAGGTACTTAATAGCAGCATCATCAATATGAATAGTAACCTTAGAATCAACAATATAAGGTCTAAACTTGTCACAAACAAAGATTACAGCTAAGAACTCTTTTTCAGTAGTAGCATAATTCTTTTTAGCAACATCCAGAGTCTTTCTAGCATAATGAATAACATTCAGCTTCTTGTCAACACGTTGTCCAAGGACAACACCCACAACAAAGTCACTAGCATCACACATAATTTCAAAAGGTAAACTCCAATCAGGTGGTTGTACAATAGGAGCAGTTGTCAAAGATTTCTTCAAAGTTTCAAAAGCTTCCTTACAATCATCATCAAAAACAAAAGGTACATATTTTGAAGAAGATTAGTAAGGGGCTTTGAAATTTTGGAGAAATCTTTAATAAACCTCCTATAGAAACCAGCATGACCATGGATACTATGAATACCTTTGATATCTCTAGGACAAGGCATCTTCTCAATTGCTTCAATTTTGGCTCTGTCAACTTCAATGCCTCTTTCAGAGATCTTGTGTCCAAGAACAATCCCTTCATTAACCATGAAATGGCATTTCTCCCAATTAAGAACAAGGTTGGTTTCTTCACATCTCTGCAAAACTTTATCAAGGTTGTGCAAACAGTTATCACAAGAAGTTCCATAGATGGAAAAATCATCCATGAAAACCTCCACAATTTCTTCACAAAAACCATGAAAGATAGCAGACATACATCTCTGAAAGGTAGCAGGAGCATTACATAAACCAAAAGGCACACGCCTATAAGCATAAGTACCATAAGGACAAGTAAAAGTGGTTTTCTCTTGGTCTTGTGTTTTCACATCAATTTGAGAAAACCCAGAATAACCATCAAGAAATCAAAAGTGGGTCTTTTTGGACAACCTTTCAAGCATTTGATCAATAAAGGGGAAAGGATAATGATCTTTCTTAGTAAATTTATTAATCTTTCTAAAATTAATGCACATTCTATACCCAACCACCACTCTTTGGGGTATAAGCTCATTATCTTCATTAGGCACAACTGTTATTCCCCCTTTCTTGGGAATACAATGAACAGGGCTGACCCATTTACTATCAGCAATAGGATAAATAATACCAGCATCAAGGAGTTTTAATACCTCATTTATTACCACATCCTTAGGATTTATGCGACGTTGGTGCTCAATAACTGGTTTTGCATCAGGTTCTATATTAATAGCATGCTGACATATAGTAGGAGAAATCCCCTTTAAATCATCAAGAGTATAGCCCATATCTCCTCGGTGTTTCTTCAATATCTCCAATAATCTCTCTTCTTCCTTTCCTAAAAGTTTAGAACTAATAATAACAGGATATACTTTCTTATCATCAAGATAAGCATATTTAAGATCATCAGTTAAAGGTTTTAATTCAAAAACAGGATCCCCTTTTAGTGTTAGTGTGGTACCCAAGTATTCCACAGGTAGATTGTGCTTAAGCTGTTCCGGTTGATGAAGGAAACCTCGTCAACCTCATTTCTTTCCTTCATGAATACATCACTTTCATGATCTTCCATAAATTTCTGCAAGGCATTGTTAGGAGCAAGAGAAATAGCAGAAAGATGTTCAACACTGAAATCCTCATTAGGCAGTTCATTTTCATAAGGAGTTTTGGCAAATTTGGAAAAAATAAACTCATAAGACTCTCCAACAAACTTAGTCAAAACTTTTTTCTTCCTACAATCTATGATAGCCCCACAAGTATTAAGAAAGGGTCTACCAAAGATAATAGGATAGGTTTTACTAGCTTCTTTACCAAGTACTAGAAAATCAGCATGATATTTAATCTTACCACAAAGGACCTCCACATCTCTTACAATGCCAATGGGGCAAAATTGCTCTCTATTGGCAAGGTGAATAACCACATCAATGTCCTCAAGCTCACAAGGACCAATCTCATGCATAATTTCCTTGTAAAGCTCATAAGGAATAACACTAGAACTAGCACCAATATCACATAAACCATAATAGCTATGACTACCAATTTTAACAGAAAGCATAGGGACACTAGCTTTTCTAGCTTTCTTAGGATGAGAAACAATATTAGTAGCGTCTTCACAGAAGACAATATGCTCATCCTCTATATTTCCAGTGACAAGATCTTTCACAATAGCTACCACAGGCTCAATATCAATAAGCTCATCGGACCCCACAGTTTTCTTTGCGCTTTTGCTAACCACATTAGCTATAATAGAATGTTCCCTTACCTTGGAAGGAAAAGGGATTTTCTCAACATAAGGTTCAGGCAAAATAGGATCAACAACACAAACCTCTACGCTGACAGGAACATGGGTAACAATGTCTTTATAAGGAGCATGGTTGTTGGGGATATGCTATATGGGTATCCTCATAACATGTCTCTTATCCGACTAACCTGGGTGGCCCATAGTCGGTAGCATGGCCTATGGCGTGCTGGGCGGCCCAGTTAGGTGGATCCAGAAGGAAGGCCCATGCCAGATAAAGGAAGGCTACGGTGGAGTCACCAGCGTACCCGGAGCCTTGGAGTGCAAGATACACAAGACTAGTAATAGACGGTGTATAACTGTAACTTGTCCGGCTAGGACTTTTCCCTGTAACCCTAGGATCTGACGACTATATAAGTCGGGCCTATGGGAGCGTTTAGGGCACAACTCAACAATAACATAGACTTTCTAGTCACCTCGCATAGCGAACCTAATCTCTGTAACTCGGCGTATTGCCATTATAATGATTTATAGCAGGAGTAGGATTCCGCCACCGTTGTGGGATCTGAACCTGGGTAAGCTGTGTTACCTCGTACCCGTCAACCATCTGCCTTACCCCACATCTCTAAACACGCACTGTGAGGACCCCTCCATGGCGTACTCGTCGGCAATACCACGACAGTTGGCGCCCACCATGGGGCAAGAGGCGCTTCAGGCTCTTCAGCGGGCGAGGACCAAGATCTTCACGGGAATCGGTGAAACCGTAGCCACCGGTCGCGTTCTCTTCTCTGGCAATGTTCCGATCGTCCCTCCGATGAGTTCTAGATCCCGGCGAAGACGAACCCTACGCGGTGTTCGATCGTTCCTATCAGAGACATCCACCTCTTCATCGGCGAAACCGACTCGGGCACTAGTTTCCTGGGAGTCGGAGGAGCATCAAGACCCGCACGGACCGCCTACGGGAAGGATACGTTCGCGGAAGGATCTATGTCGGATCTCTCTTCGGAGTTTGCCGGCAAAGATCGGAAAAACTCAAGACTCGCACGGACCGCCTATGGGCAGGATACGTTCGCGGAAGGATCGATGTCGGATCTCTCCTCGGAGTTTGCCGGCAAAGATCGGAAAAATTCAAGACCCACCCAAACCGCCCCTGTGCAGGATATAAAGGTGGAAGATCACTGCAAATCCGCCCGCCTGCGCGTCTGCAGGCAGAGATCCAAGTTCGTCGGCGTGGTTACCATCTTCGATCTGGCGCGCTGCGTTCAGAGAGAGAGCGAAAAACCCCGCGATTACCTGGCCAGGTGGCTCCGTATACAAGCCAATCTAGCCCACTACCCCAATGATGATGCCATCTATCACTTTGTGGAAGGACTGGACCATGGCACGCTTCTCCGACATTCTCTATGACGGCAACAGGCGTCAGGACGCCTCACCTTCGAAGGCATGGTGAACACCGTCAACAACTACGCGGAGGCTGAAGCGGCAGCTCAGACAGCGCTTGCACTCATTAATGGAGCCCCTCCGATTCAGCCACCACCACCACCGCCTCCGGCTGCCATCGTCGCAGCAGCACCACCACTTCCAGTCATCGTCGAGGCCATTGCACCTCCACCGCCCGTCATCGAGAAAGTCCTGGCACCCTCCGACTCTGTCATTGACGCGCTTTATGCTGATTTCAGTGCAGATTTAGAGGAAATAGACTTCAGTCCAGAAGAGCTAGACTCCGCCATGCAGGAGATGGAGGAAGAGTACTCGCGAGACGAGCAAGCTAATAACACCGTCCTGTCTCGAGGGATGTTCGTCACCATTGGGACAACGATGGACAAAGACCAGCCCGGGCAAGCTCCGCCTACGGCACTGGATAAGGGGAAGGGGCCACTAATTGCTGATGACATTGATCGCGCAAAGGTCATGCCGCCTCTGCCTAACCCAGTGCAGCAGCCGCAGGAACTCGGCACCGGTCCGAGCAACAAAAACACCGCGAACTTGCCGCCCCCAGCATCCACGTCGGCAGCAGCCCATGTTACTCCGGCTGATAGAGTGATGTACGGAAATCTCCTCATTGAGCCTCTAACAGTTGATCATATCCGGAACGTGACTCAACTTGACGAGAAGCGCCAGCAGCTGCTGGAGGAGGCGCAGGCCATCGCGGAGCAAGGCGCTAAACTAGATCGAGATCTGGTCAACGCGCAGAAGTCCATAGAGAAAGCAAGAGCAATGGAGGCCGAGTACAAGACTCTGCTGCAACAACAGAAGGCTAAGAAAGCTCCGGCTCGCGTCATCAACGATCCTGGTGTACGGCGCAACCTAGGATGGGATCCCTCGAAGCCGACACAGGCCAAGCCATACATTGATAGTGAAGGCAAGCAGGTGATGCCCACCCCACTCCTTAACCTCGCCGTCGCCAAGACCCTTCTGGAGCAGGATAGATCGCCTGAGGCAGTGGAACAGGTCTATGACCTAGTGGCCAAGGCGGTAAAGCAGCAGGAAAAGGCCACCTCTCGGAGGCTTGAGTCTGACCCAGCGCTCTGCCGATCTAGTCAGTACAAACCGCCAAGGGACAGATCTCCTCAAGATGTCGGATCGCGGACGGGTTGATCAGGACGAAGACGGAGGGATGCGCGCAACAGGAAGGATGCTATCCCCATATCCTCCAACCACGGAGGAAAAGCCCAACCTCGCCGCCCATCGCCACCGCCCCGATCCCCCCGATGTCAGGAAGACTACAAGGCTCACCATCGCACGGATATGCCCCCACCAAAGCAGTGTGGCATTGTCATCCGCGACAACGCGGAGCAGACCCGTCATGACGGAAAGCACAACGAAGGACATAAGAGCAGGTCGCGCTATGACCCTCCGCGTCCGACAAGCAACTGTGACAGGCGCGAAGCATCGCAGGAGGGTAACAACAAGAAGGCTAACCCACCACCAACTCCGCCTCCGTTGCCGCCAAGCAGTCATCATGGCGGAGGGGGCCCGCGTCGTTCACACAGCCCATCCCCTGTTGACAAAAAGAAGAAGAAACGGGAGCCGTACGATGCACGTTCGCGGATCGATAAGATTCATGAGGCCCGGGAAGGATCATACCTGGGACCACGTTGCTTTGGACCTGCAATACGGTCCGCAACTTACCCCAAAGGCTTCCGGATTGACAATACCATCAAGCCCTATGACGGCACCGCCAAGCCTGCCACATGGTTGCAGGACTACGACAACGCGGTGGAGATTGCCGGAGGTAACCCCAACGTCACCGTCAAGTACCTCCCGTTAAATTGGCGGGCATGGCCCGTCAATGGATCGACGACTTGCCGGAAAAATCTATCTACAACTGGCTGGACATGCAAGAAGCAT
This sequence comes from Avena longiglumis, assembly GCA_030063025.1. Taxonomy (NCBI): domain Eukaryota; kingdom Viridiplantae; phylum Streptophyta; class Magnoliopsida; order Poales; family Poaceae; genus Avena; species Avena longiglumis. The sequence continues at coordinate 516,190,922 of CP125974.1, read as the reverse complement.
TCACCAAGAACTTTGAGGGTACATACAAGCGTCCCTGCACGGTGGGCGATCTACAATTGTGCGTGCAAGAGAAAAACGATACATATCGCGCCTACCTCTCCCGCTGGCTGGATATGAAGAATTCCTGCGCAGGAGTGCACGCCCAGACCGCCATGGCCGCCTTCATCGATGGGTTGGAAAGAGGCACGTTGCTCCGACATAAGCTGAAGCGCTTGCAGGACAATCATCAGCTCGACTTGAATCATATGATTCAGTTAGCTAGTGAGTTCGCAGCTGCCGACTACGACGCTCGTGGCTCTTTTCCGTCAACGGCCGTCCCAACTCAAGCTCAGAGGAACAACAGTAGAAAGCGGAAAACCGCTCCAGAAGAAAAGCAATCTACCGACATGGTCGCCATGAGTTTTGCAGGACGAGGCGAAGGCGGACAACATGGCCGAGGAAGGGGAGCAGGCCGTGGGCAGCACCGAGGAAGTGAAACCAACTCGGCGCTGCTCCGCGTTCCCCAAACCTACGAAGAGTACCGCGATATGCCGTGCCTCGTACACCTCGACGCCAACGGCAAGGCCACCCATACCAATCGACACTGCAAGTTCGTCAACGACCTCAAGGAAGACCCGGAGTCCGGCTATAAGCGAAGTCGGAAGAACAGACCGCGAGGCAAGGGCAAGGGGAAGAAGAAGGAGGAGGAGTCCAAGGATTCAAGTGACATGGACGAGGACGTTGACCCCAAGCACGCCGCCAAGAGCGACGACAAGGGCAAGAACCCCTTCGCAAAGAAGGCCCCAGTCTACCACACTTTCCTTGGCACCCCCATCGTCCGACAACAGAAGACCTCTCTAAGGATCCTGATGGCCACTCTCCCCCCAGTTCCCCAATACCTGCGCTGGTCGGAGGTTCCAATCACTTGGGACAGGACGGACCACCCAGACCTTGTGCCCACGGAGAACCAATACGCCATGGTCATCAACCCATTGATTGACGGCGTGTATTTCACCAAGTGCATGGTGGATAGTGGAAGCAGCATCAACATCATGTACCTGGATACACTGCAGAAGATGAACTTGACGGAGGCAAACCTAAGGCGGACCAACACCGTGTTCCATGGCGTAGTTCCTGGTCGGGAGGCTCGGTCCCTTGGGTGCATCACGCTTCAGGTGGCCTTTGGCGACGTTAATAATTACCGCCAAGAGCGCATGACCTTTGAGGTGGTCCACTTCAAGAGCGTGTACCACGTCATATTCGGCCGTGACATATTCCACACGTTCATGGCCAAGCCATGCTTCGTCTACAACAAGCTCAAGATACCCGGACCAAATGGTGTCATCACCGTATCCGGAAGCTTTACCAAGGCAAGGGACTGCGAGATCAATGAAGCAGCCATTGCAGAAGCTGTCCTCTACAGCGAAGAATTCAAGGAAATCCAGAGCAAGGTCAATGACTCAGAGATGCCCACGTCGAAGAAGCAGATCTCCGACTCCGCTCCTGCGTTCAAGGCCGCCATCGAGACCAAGCCGGTGGAACTTGTGGTAGGCGATGCCTCCAAGACCGTCGCCATTGGGACGAACCTGGATCCCAAATAGGAAAGCACGCTCGTCGAGTTCCTCCGTGAGAATAGGGACATCTTTGCCTAGAAACCTGCCGACATGAAAGGTGTACCTAGGGAACTTGCCGAGCACAACTTAAACATAGATCCAAAATGTAAACCAGTGAAACAACCTCTACGACGCTTCGGATATGAGAAGAGACGCGCCATTGGCAAAGAGATAGCTAGGTTAATTAAGGATGAGTTTATCCGAGAAGTCCTTCACACCCGATGGGTGGCCAATCCTGTACTTGTCCCCAAAAAGGGAACCAATGAATTAAGAATGTGCGTTGATTACACCGGCTTGAACAAAGCATGTCCCAAAGATCCGTTTGCTTTTCCTCGCATTGACCAAGTCATTGACTCGATGGCTGGCTCAGAACTTTTGTGTTTTCTCGATGCATACTCAGGATACCACCAGATCAAGATGAGGAAGTCGGACCAATTGGCCACTTCGTTCACTACCCCATACGGCACATTTTTCTATGTCACGATGCCCTTTGGGTTGAAAAACGCATGTGCTACCTACCAGCGGACAATGCAACGTTGCCTTCACGACCAAATTGGTCGGAACATTCACGCCTATGTGGACGATATCGCGGTGATGTCTAAAAAGTCAAATGACTTAATCTCTGACTTAAAAGAAACCTTTGATAATCTCCGGAAATACAACATGATGCTCAACCCTAAGAAGTGCGTCTTCGGGGTTCCAGCCGGCAAATTTTTGGGCTTCATCGTTTCCCAGCGCGGAATCGAGGTCAACCCGGAGAAAATCAAGGCCATCTTAAACATAAACCGTCCGACATGCCTAAAGGACATCCAACGACTAACAGGTTGCGTTGCAGCAGTTAGTCGGTTCATCGGCCGACTTGGAGAGAAGGCCATGCCGCTCTACAAGTTGCTGAAGAAGGCGGACACGTTCACGTGGACGGACGAGGCAGATGCAGCATTGAAGCAGCTTAAGGAGATTCTTTCCTCAACGCCCATCCTTGCAGCACCCGAGCCTGGTGAGCCCCTATTAATTTACATGGCGGCAACCAACCGGGTTATCAGCATCGTCATCATAGTAGAGCGTAAGGAACCAGGCTATGAGCACGGTGTGCAACGACCAGTTTACTATGTAAGCGAGGTCTTGACGGAGTCCAAGCAGCGTTACCCGCACTACCAAAAGATAGCTTATGGAGTATTCCTTGCTTCGCGGAAGCCGAGGCATTACTTTCAGGAGCACCCAATCATAGTAGTGAGAAAGACTCCATTGTCCGATATTATCAACAATAGCGATGCTACAGGAAGGGTCACGAAGTGGGGCATTGAACTTGCCGCCTTCGAGTTCACCTACAAACGACGCGACGCTATCAAGTCACAAGCCTTGGCGGATTTTATTGCAGATTGGACGGAGATGCCGGATGCCACTCCGTTGCCGGAACCAGTGTACTGGGTGATGCACTTTGATGGATCAAAGCTGCTCAACGGCTCATGGGCTGGTGTATTTCTACAGTCACCAAAAGGAGACAAGCTACACTACGTTCTGCAGATCCACTTCGAGGCTACAAACAACATGGCGGAGTATGAAGCACTCATTCACGGATTGCATGTAGCCAGGGATATTGGCATCAAGCGCATAGTTTGCTGTGGATATTCCGACTTGGTTTCCCAGCAGGTGGCTGGCACCTGGAATGCGCGGAACCCTATGATGGCGGCATATCGCGACGAAGTGGACAAGATAGCCAATAGCTTCTTGGGCTACGAAGTCAAGTATGTGCCTAGGGAGCAAAACGAGGCGGCTGATCTATTTTCTAAACTTGGATCAAGGTGCAAGAAAATTCCGCCAGGAGTTTTCCTAGAGCATCTACGCACACCATCCGTGAAGGGCGCCGACATCGACAACCCGGATAGAGCTGATTCTTTCGTCAACATGGTGACAAAGACCCCTCCGGATTGGACAAAACCGTTCATGGAATATCTCGAACACGGAACTTTGCCCGACGATGAGGTCGAAAGACGGCAGATAGTATGACGAGCAAAGGGTTATACCATAATCAATGGGCAACTCTACAAAAGGATCACTACTGGTGTATACCTAAAGTGTGTTTCCTAGCTAGAAGGTATGGAAATCTACGCGAAATCCATCTCGGAGATTGCGGGCATCATGCCGCTCCTCGATCGTTGGTCGCGAAAGCCTTCCGGCAAGGATTCTACTGGCTGACCGCGAAGGCGGACGCCGACAAGCTGGTTGAAACATGCACAGGATGCCAGTATTATGCCCGACAACCACATGTCCCTGCTAAAGAATTGCGAACAATACCTATAACTTGGACGTTTGCAGTCTAGGGGCTAGACATGGTGGGACCATTACAAACGGCGCCGTGTGGATTTACGCATCTGCTTGTAGCAGTTGACAAATTCACCAAATGGATAGAAGCTAAACCCATTAGAAATCTTGATGGGGAAACTGCCCTCAGGTTTGTCCGGGATCTAGTGGTGAGATTTGGTCTCCCACATAGCATCATCACCGACAATGGAAGCAACCTGTCACTCGGAGAAGTGGAGGCCTACTGCTGGGACAAAGGCATCCGACTTGACCTTGCGTCTGTGGCACACCCACAATCCAATGGTCAAGTTGAGCGAGCCAATGGATTAATTCTGCAGGGGATCAAGCCACGTCTTGAGGCACCGCTACGTAGAGCAGCTGGAGCCTGGGCGGAAGAATTGCCATCTATGATGTGGAGTTTACAAACTACACCTAACAGATCCACCGGCTACACCCCTTACTTCATGGTATATGGAGCAGAAGCTATCCTACCTTCCGACATCCTCCACGATGCACCAGGAGTTGCCGCCTATGAAGAAGATGACGCTGAAGAATCCAGACGCCTAGATGTGGACCTTCTCGAGGAGGAGCGCATTTTGGCATGCCAAAGATCCGCCATCTACCAGCAGAAGCTACGCAGCTACCATAGTCGCCACGTCCGGCATCGCTCGTTTAAAGAGGGGGATTTAGTACCCCGACTTAAGCAGAAGAAGTCACACAAATTATCCCCGCCATGGGAAGGACCGTTCATCATAAGCAAGGCGCTGATCAATGGGTCTTACTACCTTGTCGACAATCGTGAGCTCAAGGATAGACCCAACGAGGATCATAAGCGTAAGCGACGTGACCCGGATGATGACTACCCGGAGCTTGATCGGCCATGGAACATAGCACAGCTACGTCCTTTCTACACTTAGCATTTTTTTATCTAATCGTGTACCTCTTATATGATCAAATGAAATAAAGCTCTCTGGTTCACTCATTTTGCTGAGTCTTTTACCTCCTTTAGTGTTCATTTTTTGGATCATATAAACCTTGATGCACAAGCTTTGCGATTGCGCTTGTGAAAATTCCGCCTACGGGCGTTAGCTTAAGTTTTCTGGTCTACACGTTCTTTGTTGTTTTTATGTGGATTCTGGAGTAGTGACTTTCGGCACTTATTGTCGGCGATTTTGTGCTCAGGTTATTGACGGTGCCATTGGGCATCATCACCTAAGCGCATGGTTCCGACAACGAGTCTTCCGACTCACGAAAAGTCAAGCATAAAAACCAAAGTAATGGATAAGCCAACACTTGCTTAAAAAATATATACATACTGGGCATTAATTCTTAAGTAGTAGGATACGACAACCACTGTTTTCCGCCTTAAGATTACATCACCAAGTTTTTTCAATGCACACTCCAGAGGTGAAACAAGAATTACAAAGTGTTTTTCACTCCTTGGGTGCAGGGGACTTGGAGGCCGCATCATCACCAGCCGGAGATTCACCATCAACGTCACCACTATGAGGAGACTCAGAGGATTCAGGGTCGGCGTTGTCAAGAAAGTTTCTGGGCACGAAGACGTCGACGTCCACCAACTCGGCAACCCTGGTGTCATAGCCCGCGAGTGATGACAGAATGGCTTCGTTATCGATCTCCTTGCCGTCATCATGCACGTCGGGGATACCAGATGTCACCGTGTCGATGTCTGCACCTTCATAGTGTGCCTTCACCATGGACAACGCCATCCTAGTGCCAGCCCGTGCACATGAAGCTTTACAGCTTGCGACACGCTCGGGGGCTCGACGCAGAATCTCCGAGTACTTCACCACGGAGTCGGAGGCCTTGATATAAATTTGGAGGGGCTTGGCAATCTCCTTGGCTTGGGTGATGGCGGTATTGATGAAGTTGCCGGAAAGAATCATGCATTCCTTGTCCGAAGGAGGCGAGTGGGTTAAGCCCATAGGCGCTGAAAATTCCGACAAGAATTGCATGAGTTCAAAAATTCTAAGTATCCAGACTACAGAACTACAAGGCGGAGGACACTTACTGAAGATGCTGGCCTTAGCCTGCCAGACGATGTCCGCCAAGGATTCCTTCTGTTTTTGGAGGAGCTTAAACGCCTCGCTATGGCGAAGGTTTTGCTCATCGGCAGCTTTCTTCTGATCCTTTAGGATCGCAAGCTCCTCCTTCAAGCGATTGGTTTCCGCGAAGGCGGAGTCCTGCAGGGCTTTCATGGAATCCTCGTGCATCTTCAGCATTTCTTCCCTCTCCTTCTTAAGGATCTTGTTCTCGCTGTCCAGCTGCTGAATGTGCTTGGACTGCTCGATAATATCCTTGGCCTTGGTGACATGCTCTGCAAGTCGGAGAAAACAAAGTACACCGTGAGTACTCGAAGAAGGAAGGCACAAAAGTAAAACGGAAGTGCGCAAAAAGAAAACAGACTCTTGTTTTTGATGATCTGTTCCTTCAAGATGGCGGTTTTACCCTTTTCAGCTTCACGGTCCGCGCGCATCTTCTAGTACTTATCATTGGCCATGCCCCTCCGAGCATTCTCGTTCTGTGGAAACAAACACAAAGTCAAGTCGTTGTTTAGTCCACTTAGAGCCTCTAGTCGGAAATTTTCCACTTAGATGCTCGGGGGCTACAGCGAGAGTTTTTAACTTAGCAATATGCTTAGCTTTTCTGTAAGCATCTAGTCGGAGCTAGTTCAGTTCTCAACTAGAAGCTTGGGGGCTACAGTATAAAGTTTTAACTCGGAAAATGCTTAGCTTTTATCTAAGTATCTAGTCGAAACTAATTCAGTTACAACTAGAGGCTTGGGGGCTATGGCATTTAAATTTAATGAACACTGTGTATGCTACTCTTAAAGCATCTAGTCGGAATAATTCATTCCATCTAAATGCTTGGGGGCTACAGTGAGAGTTTTTCCAACTTAGTCACTCTTAGAGCATATAGATGCAAAACCAATGGTTTTCCGTCTACATCCTCGGGGGCTACAGTGGGATACTCATATGAAATGCAAAAGGTAAAGTAAAACTTACAAGTGCGATGATCTTGAGGTTTGTAGCGCTTTCGGCCAGCAGCTTGCCAAAGGCAATGCTGTTTCCGCGCAAGATGTCTGCTTGCCGGAGCAGCTCCTCAAGACCGCACGTCGGAGATGACGGCACTCCTCCAGGAACCATAGTGGTGTTACTCGACATGAGAGCCGGGAAAACAATCTTCGGGAACTCGAAGGGTTTCTGGGGAGCAGGGGTACCAGCTCCCATCACCGCCTTGTCACTACCGATAGCATCCTTAGCCGGAGTTTCATCCATTTGAAGAGCAGCACTCTCCTGCATCGCCTGCTCGCCGACAACAACTAGCTCGGTTGAAGCGCCAGAGTCCACTTCCATGACGGAAGGGCCTGGTACCTCCTGGACTTGGGAGCTTGTCGGAGTGGAGGAGGGCTTGACGGCAGGAGTAGCAGGGGCAATGGCGGGGGAAGAGTCGCGATGCATCATATCTTTAATATTTCTAGAATCCCCAAGAGTCTTGGAGGACTTCTTGAGGCTGGTTGTGGCTTTCTTCCTGAAACGTGCAAAATGCATAAGTACAGGAATAAGACAGATAAATAAGACAATGTCGGAGAATAAGAAGCTTACACTAGGGGAGGCGCTTTGGCAAACATCCCGGTGGCTTTCTTATTTTCCGCCTCCAGGGCGGCAGTACTCTTTTTGGAGGCTCCACCCTCCGTCTTCTTCTTCTTGCCTCCGTCGGCAGCGTCAGAGGTGGAGCTCTTCCGATTTCGTGCCAACGGGGCATCATCGTCGGACACGACCGTGACTTCCTTCATCTTGGGATCATAGATTTGGGCGGCCAGTTTGCCCTCCTCTAGATCGCTAAGCTGTTAAGTGAGAAATCATCGTGTTAGACAAGATGATATTGGCAAGACAGAAAAACTGGAGCAATGTCATACACGGAAAATAAATACCTACCTTGGGCACTTTCTGTCTACGAACATGTCGTAGGTGAGGGTGAAGCCATGCTTCTTGTCCTTCACCTTGACGATGTCCTTAAGGCGGAACTTGACGAAGTCGCTCGAGAAGTTGTCCTCGGAGATCCGGAGGGTATCCCTTCGGTCGCCGGTGTACTTGTGCATAAGCTTCGTACGATGCTGCAGAGGTTGGATCTGCCTGATGAACCAGCACATGGCTAGGTACAAGCCGGTTAGACCCGTCTCTACAAACCACTCTATCCGCCTTATTGCGCAAGAAGCGTTGAGGTCGGAGGGAAGGGAGGCATGGGACCGCCATGTGGGGACTTCGGCGGCGGCTCCGTCCACAAAGTCCGGGTACGTTACTTCTTGGCCCTCCAAAGGAATGTCGGGGCCATAGAAGTACGTCCGCTGCCAATTTTTGCATGACTCGTGGCCGACGATGTCGGGGAACCTCCGGCCAGGACGGATCTTGAAGCTTATGGTTCCACAGTTTCTAAGCTCCTCCCTAATGTGTTCGGCTTCACGTTTGACGATGAAGAAGTACACAAAAAAATCTAACCTAGGCCTAATCCCTAGGTAACCCTCACAAAGTGCCGCGAAGTTGCTAAGCACTAAGATACTATTGGGGGAGAGGTTGTGGGGTTGGACCTTGAAGTGATTCAAGACGGACAAGAAGAAGTGAGAGATGGGCACAGAAACGCCGCGTACCAATTGTGCCTTGAGGTATACCTTCTCTCTGGCTTGGGGAGAAGGGGTCACCTCGCCAGCCGGCGCCGCCCGCCAGGCGAGCCCCTCCGTCGCTGGGAGGTAACCCTCAGCGACCATCTCTTGGATGTCCTGGCCGGTGATGTCCGAGCCGCACCAGTCGCCTTTGTGCGAGTCTGGCTCCTATTCCAGGCGCTCCAGCACCGCCAGGTTATGGTCGCCGCCGGTGGTTTCTATCACCGCCGATGCGGGGATAACCAGGCCCTCTGGGGGCACGACGATGGAGCTCGCCGGCTTCGCCGCGGCTTTGCTCGACGCCGCCATTGATGGGGATGAGCTGCTGCTAGCCATGGAGGAGGGAGAGGACGCGACTGGTGCAGAGAGAGAGGCTAGGGTTTTCTCGAGGTTTTCGCGGAGAGATCGAGGAGGCGCACGGCTGGAGGAAGAAGACGACGACACAAGAGAATGGGGTGAAAAGGTGGCAAGTGTCCCACGGTCGCTATTTATCTTACTCTACGTCAAGATTCGTGCAGCTAATCGGACGGTTGCCGCGTAAACGACGTGTTCGTGAACGTGCGTGGTAATTTCGCCACGTCTCCAACCGTCGCCGCCATCGGTTCGTATCGCTCGCGCGGGAAAAACGGATATGATTACGTTCTCTGCATGTGTAAGTTACGAGGCGTCGCTGACCTACAGCCTACGTCGTCATAACTGACATGGTAGATGAGCCGTCCCATCGAAGATTCCGACGTGGACGGATTTAATCGGACAACGGGAGCGTACGATGGAAGATTCAGCATTTATCCGACTTACTCATAGAAGACGGAGAAAACCTTTGCAGGGTTCTTTGGGAGGACTACAAGATGTTGCTTGACGATTTGCCGACATCCATTTAGACGGAGCATTCCACGGGAAGAGGCAACACGGCGCAAGATCTCGGAGTTCTCCGGGAGCTACTGTTGGGGATATGCTATATGGGTATCCTCATAGCATGTCTCTTATCCGACTAACCCGGGTGGCCCATAGTCGGTAGCATGGCCTATGGCCTGCTGGGCGGCCCAGTTAGGTGGATACAGAAGGAAGGCCCATGCCGGATAAAGGAAGGCTACGGTGGAGTCACCAGCGTACCCGGAGCCTTGGAGTGCAAGATACACAAGACTAGTAATAGACGGTGTAGAACTCTGTAACCTGTCCGGCTAGGACTTTTCCCTGTAACCCTAGGATCTGACGACTATATAAGTCGGGCCTATGGGAGCCTTTAGGGCACAACTCAACAATAACATAGACTTTCTAGTCACCTCGCACAGCGAACCTAATCTCTGTAACTCGGCGTATTTCCATTATAGTGATTTATAGCAGGAGTAGGATTCCGCCACCGTTGTGGGATCTGAACCTGGGTAAGCTGTGTTACCTCGTACCCGTCAACCGTCCGCCTTACCCCACGTCTCTAAACACGCACTGTGAGGACCCATCCATGGCGTACTCGTCGGCAATACCACGACAATGGTACTTGTCCCACTCTTTCTTGGGGATTTCAATATAAGAGTCGAAGGCCTTAAAACATTTTGCAAGAACTTGAGGATCAAGACCAAACTCATTGCTAATATCACATAAATCATCAGTTCCCATAAAAGATTTAATGCATTCATAATCATAGTTTATACCTGACTTTCTTCCTTTGTCATTCTCCCAAGCTTCAGTGTTTTCTTGAATACGGTCTAAGAGATCCCATTTAGCTTCTTCCTTCATACGTTTGAATGATCCAACACAAGAAGCATCTAGTAAATCTTTATCATGAAGAGAAATCCTAGCATAAAAGTTATTGATAATAATATTGTTAGGGAGTTCATGAATAGGACATTTAAGCATTAGTAACTTCAATCTCCCCTAAGCTTGAGCTGTACTTTCTCCATCAAGAGGACAAAAGTTATATATAAGATTTCTATCCTTATGAATCTCACTGGGAGGATAAAATTTAGAGTAAAAGAGAGATGCCATCTCCTCCCATTCCATGGATTGTCCATTCTTCAGCAGCTTATACCATTCTTCAGCTCTCCCTTTCAAGGATATGGAGAGTAACTTCTTCTTCACTTGTTCAGTTGTGATACCTGCACACTTAAACAACCCGCATAATTCATGAATAAAAATAAAGTGATCACCGGGATGGATAGTTCCATCCACTAAATAATAATTATCCATAACTCGATTAATAATACTTGTAGGTATCTTAAAAGTATCTATCTCAACAGTTGGTGGTTCATCTACTACCCTAGTAGTGGTAGTAGTTTTCCCAAACAGAAAACCAAGTGGGTTATCCATATTGGAAACAAAGTAACAAGTAGTAACAAGAGCAATACTAATAGTAAAAGTTTCCCTTACCAGTTACACTCTTCAATAGCGCTTCACTCCCCGGTAACGGCGCCAAAAAATAGTCTTGATGACCACAAGTATAGGGGGTGTATCGCAGTACTTTCGATAAATAGGAGTGTCGATCCCAACGAGGAGCAGAAGGTGATGAACAGTGGTATGGAGTAGGAAATCTCTGTGAATACTTAGCAAATGGTTTTTTCTTGGTTTTCTGATAAGGAAACAAAACAAAGAGCAAGTAATAAAGACAACGAACAAACGGATAAAGTGTCCCAATCCTTTCTTAGCAAAGTACAAGCCGGTGGAAATACTTATAAGGACCAAATGTTCTCGAGGACACATGGGAATTCTGTCAAGTGCTTTCGCTTTCAATAGTTGAGTACTCTTCTATGGTGTTTTAAGTGTTGTGTGGGTGAACCTGTGATAATGTACCGACCTTACTTGGACTAATACATACTTGTGATTAAACCCCCTGCAAACATCCGTAACTACAGGAAAGTAATTAAGATATAAATCTAACCACAACTTTAAACTCTAAGATCCTACACTCCCTTGTGCAAAGGTGTCCTAACGGGGGTTCAAGTTTCTGTCACTCCGGCAACCCCACAATTAGTATCCAAATACACAATGCACTCCCCTAGGCCCATAAATGGTGAAGTATCATGTAGTCGACGTTCACATGACACCACTAGAAGAATAGCACCACAACTTAAATACTAAACCATTGAATAATAACTCAATACAGATTCACTACTAACAACATGACTTCTCCCATGTCCTCAAGAACTAAACAAACTACTCACGAGACATCATATGGATCAAGATCAAAGATGATATGGTAATGGATAATAATCTGAACATGAACAATAATCCAATGGTTCCACTCACAATCATCAACTACAATAGTAATCAACACCGGGAAAGTTTCCCCTAAGAACTAAAGCAATATCCAACACACTTGTTACAGCAGGACGGAGTGGTGATGATGGTGCTTGTCGGGGGGATCACCCCCGGATAGGCTAACCGGACAAGATACAGCCGGATGCAGAAGCTCAAAGACAGATCAGAAGGAAGGCCAAACAAAGACCAAGCTGGCAAACCAGCCAACCGGATAAGAATCATCAGCAAAGACGGCCAGCCAACTGGATCAAGCCAGCCGGACGGAGCAAGACAGGACCAGGAGTCAACCGGCAGAAAGATCAGCCGGATGAGACAAGCAAAGGCAGAAGACTAGTCGGATGGTTCCAATCAGCCGTCCGAGGGAGATCAGCCGGCTAGACCACCCTAGCCGGCCAATCAGGACAATAAAGGTACAAGATGACGTAGAATATAGTGCGCGGTACGCCCAGGACGGCGGACAAGACAAAAAGGAGACTCAGACACTTGGCCCATATCGACAACTTCACCGATGACGGTTGTAACAGTAGACAGTATGTGGCACTGTGCGTAATTACCCGCACGGTGACCACTATAGACGGCGTGGCGGCATGGGCTTGACTGTGGGTACACGCCCTCCATGCCGGCCACTATAGATGACCTACCCAGCTGGGGCCCGCTTGTGGGACCCGCCAGTCGGCCAGACCGTTGCCCATGCCGCCTCGGCTTTTATAAGGGGCGACAGGGGCAACATCGGTAGGGTTGGACTCTCCCTAATTACTAGCTAGACCAGATACAGCTCGAGTAGCCTTGTAGCCCCCTGTGTCCATCCAGATAGTCAGATCGGCAGGAGTAGGAGTTTTACCTCACCACGAGGGCTCCGAACCTGGTACTTCTTATGTCCCCGATGTTTTATTGTATCCAATACTGCCTGTGGACGCCGTCGCACGCTTCCCTGCTTGCTCCCACACCTCTATCTAGAATTCTTAGGCTCTGCCATTTCCATAACGACGACAGTTAGTGCCCACCATGGGGAAAAGATGGCGGCGGCCGGAGTGACGTTCCACACGGGACCCTGCACTTCGTCCGGAGAGCACGTGGCTTCTGGCCTCGTGCTCACGCTGGGCAAGTTCGACTGCGTTATCGACAACGCTCGCTGCTTCGCCGGATCCAGCTTCCCGACAGGCGGATCCATCCTGCTATTTGGTGACCTGCCCATCTACGTCGCCACCGTCCGGAGCGTTTCCCTCAGGAAATCGTCTCTGTCACCGAGCCGTTGCCCTCAGTCGGCAGCATGCTCATTGTGTTGGGCGCCGTGGAGGTAATGATGGCCGGCTCAGGCAATAGCCGTCGTCCTCCTCTCGATTGCGGCATCGATGAAGCCGGCCCATCCACTCAAGTGCGCGAGAAGGGCCTGGTGGACGAGGTTATCGAGGAACTCCTCGAGATGATGCATCCCGGGGACAACCCGGAGGAAGATATGGCCAAGATCGAGGCGGCGCGTGAGAATCTACTCCAGCAGGCCCAGGGCCTGGCGTCCACCAAGTACCGGATGGAGAGCAATATCCACGAGTACCATCGCGCCCACGGCCTCACCCCGACTAACGAGGATCCTAGCCGGTCGGGATCCGTGCAGCGCCCCGGAGGAGAGCTAGGCGCCCGCTTTGAGCATGATCTCGAGCCGTCTTCCCGTATGTACTTCCCTCCGCCCGTCTATGACACCGCGGTCAAGAATGTCCAGGCGGCACGAGCCATCGCGGAGGACCTACCTCATCTGGAGGGGCAGGAAATGCTGCGCCAGTTCTAGCGAGTGCAGCATCTGCTGTGTGTGGCCGACGAGCAGGCCGAGGTCGCACACGTCGCGCGGGAGGCAGGAGATGGTTCCAAAGGGAACCGTCCGGCTGGCAACAGCCAGGGAGGACCCCGCCAGACCGAGTGCTCCGCATCTTCTGGTCAGGAACCCCCACGCTCCAAGCTTCGCCAGTCCGGCAGCAGCCAGCCTCGCAACGAGCAAGGTGCCACAAGCCTCCCACCTTCCGCTGGCCAGAACCCGCCTCCACCCCCTCCACCATCCCGCCTCACTGGTCGGGTGGGAGCGCCCAATCCGGTTGAGCCGGATGCACGCAACCGCATCGATCGTTGATAGAAGCTCGCCTCACCGAGGAGGAGGATGCAACCGGCCCAGTGTGCTTCGGGCTACGCATCCGGAAGGAGCCCTTCCCTGACAAGTTCTCCCTGCCTCGGGACACCCCAAGTATGATAGCAGTATGAAGCCGGAAGACTGGCTGACTGACTACGTCACTGCAGTCGGAATCGACCACGGCAACAAGCGCGTGGCGGTTCGCTACATCCCGCTCATGCTAACCGGCTCGGCCAGGACCTGGCTCAACAAACTCGCTCCCAACAGCATCAACGCCTGGCCAGATTTTGAGGAAGTGTTCATCCGGAACTTTAACGACACGTACAAGCGTCCCGGCAGGCCCCGCAATCTTTCTCTGTGCGTCTAGGGAGACCGCGAGTCGGATCGCACGTACCTTGCTCGTTGGAACGAGCTGCACAACTCCTGCGAAGGGGTGGTGGAGAACCAAGCAATTGGTTTCTTCATCGAAGGGTGCCACGAAGGCACGATGCTGCACCACCGGCTACTGTGTGACGAGCCCAAGACCATGGCAGAGCTGATGACCGTTGCCGACCAGTACGCCACAGAGGACGTAGCAATGAAGAAGCCCATCCGAGTAAACGCGGAGGGACGGCCGGTTCCCACCAAGCCGGCTCGAGTGAAGCCAACCGGTCAAGGCGGTGATGCCGGATCGTCCCGACAGCACGACAACAACGGCCGCTACCAGGGCAAGTGATCGTTAGAGCAGCAGAGCCCGCACTACCACCAGCGGCAAGTCAACGCGGTGCAGGGTGCGCCGGCCCACAATGACAAGAGGCAGTGGAATGCCTTCACCTTTGAGCAAATGTTCGACGAGCCCAGCAAGTACCACAGCGGCGCCAAACCGGCCACGCACACCACTCGGCAGTGCATCTGGACCCGCCAGATCAAGGAGCAGGCCGGCTTACCTCCTCTCCTGCCACTCCCTCCCGGCGGTTCCCCACCGCCGGCTAGGGCACCCGACAACAACGGCGACCACGGAGGCTACCCCCAGCAGCACGAGAACTACCACATCTTTGAGGTCGAGCCGATTGACAATCGTGGCCGGAAGCAGCATAGTGCAGAGGTGAACGCTGTCGTCTCCCCAGTCCCCCTGCGTCTCAACTAGTCCGAGACTCCCATCACTTGGAGCCAGACGGATCAGCCAGATCTGCTACCGAATCCCGGGGGCTATGCGATGGTGCCCCCTCGTCATCTCCGACGCCCGCACCTGCCGGTTCTCATGTGTGCTGGTAGACGGTGGGAGCAGCCTCAACCAACTCTACCAGTCTTCCATGGAGAAGCTGGGTATCCGGGAATGTGACCTCCAGCCCTCGACCACCGTGTTTCACGGTGTTGCGCCTAGGCCACCGTGCGTCCCGCTGGGCAAGATCCGGCTGGATGTCATATTCGGTTCAGAAGAGAACTTCTGGTGTGAGCCAATCTGGTTCGAAGTGGTCAACCTTGCCAGCACCTACCACGTCCTTCTTGGGCGCACTACCCTCGTGAAGTTCATGGCAGTCCCCCACTATGCATACCTCAAAATGAAGTTGCCGGGGCCAAACGGTGTGATCACTGTGGCCGACCACTACAGATGGTCCATGGCCCACGCGAAGGAAGGCGCCAAGATAGCGGAAGCCCTGCTCAACACCGAGGAGAAGCGCAAGATACTATGCAATGTGTCCATGCTGCAGCAAGAAGTGCCGGGTGGCATCAAGCCGGCTGGGGACATGGCGTTCCAGCCGTCCAAGGAGACCCGACAGATCCCGCTCGACCCGGATGACCCCTCCAAGTGTGTCACCATTGGTTCCGGCTTGGATAGCAAATAGGGAAGCACACTCATCGACTTCCTCCGTGAGAATCGGGACATCTTCGCATGGTCTCCCAAAGACATGCCGGGTGTATCGAGGGAGTTTGCCGAGCACTCGCTTCAAGTGCATCCTGACGCTAGGCCGGTCAAGCAGCCCCTAAGTCGCTTCGCGGAGGATAAGAGAAAGGTCATCGGTGATGAGATCGCCCGGCTACTTGCTGCCGGCTTCATCATGGAAGTATACCACCCGGACTGGTTGGCCAACCCAGTCCTGGTGTTGAAGAATAACAAGACTTGGCATATGTGCATCGACTACACGAGCCTGAATAAGGCCTGCCCGAAAGACCCCTTCGCTCTGCCCCGTATTGATCAAGTGATTGACTCTACGGCCGGCTACGACCTGCTTTCCTTCCTTGATTGTTATTCTGGCTATAATCAGATCCGGCTGATCAATTGAAAACGTCGTTCATCACCCCGTACGGGGCTTACTGCTATGTAACCATGCCATTCGGCCTGAAGAATGCAGGTGCTACCTATCAGCGTTGCATGCAGAGATGCTTGCACTCGCAGATCGACCGGAACATGCATGCGTATGTGGACGACATCATCATCAAGACGTAGGAGAAGCTAACCCTGCTGGAAGACCTCAGCGAAACGTTCGCGGACCTTCGCCGGTACCAGATGAAGTTGAACCTGGAGAAGTGCGTGTTCGGCGTGCCAGCCGGATAGCTCTTAGGATTCCCCATGTCGAGCCGAGGAATCGAGGCCAATCCGGAGAAGATCGCGTCCATCGAGAGGATGTAGCCGCCCAAGAGCTTGCTTGGTGTCCAGAAATTCATCGGCTGCTTGGCTTCCCTCAGCCGATTCGTCAGCCGGCTGGGCGAGAAGGCCCTGCCCCTGTACCAGCTAATGAAGAAGACAGACAAGTTCACTTGGACAGCTCAGGCGGATACTGCCTTCCACGACCTCAAGCGCATGCTGTCGACGGCACCGGTTCTCGCCACGCCGGCTGCAAAGGAGCCGATGCTGCTCTACATAGCCACCACCAACCGGGTAATCAGCGTCGTTCTGGTGGTAGAGCGGCCAGAGGCAGGCAAGGCATAGCCGGTTTAGCGGCCCGTCTACTACCTCAGCGAGGTGCTCTCCCTCTCCAAGCAGAACTACCCTCACTACCAGAAGATGTGTTACAGGGTGTAACTGGCTTGCAAGAAGCTCAAGCAGTACTTCCAGGAGCATCCGCTCACCGTGGTATTCGCTGCGCCTTTGGGCGAAATATTTGGCAACAAAGATGCCACGGGACGGGTTTCCAAGTGGGCCATCGAGCTGGCCACCTACTACATCCGGTACGAGCCCTGGATCACCATCAAGTCTCAGGCGGTGGCGGATTTCCTCGTCGACTGGGCAGAGAACCAATACCTGCCACCGGTTCCAGATTCCGACTACTGGAGGCTGCACTTCGATGGTTCAAAGATGCGCGGGGGCTTGGGAGACGGCATCGTGCTCACCTCGCCCAAGGGAGACCGGCTGGAGTACATGCTGCAGATCCACTTCACCGCGTCGAACAACGTCGCCGAATACGAAGATCTCGCGCATGGGCTCCGGCTCGCGAAAGACATCGGCATCTGCCGGATCCTTTGCTTCGGCGATTCGGATCTGGTGGTGCAGCAAGTATCCGACGAGTGGCATGCTCGGGATGCCAACATGGCCCTGTACCGGTTCCACGTCTAGTTGCTCAGTGATGGCTTCGAGGGATGCGAATTCCATCACGTCCCCCGCGCCAACAACGAGGCGGCTGACGCGCTCGCGCGAGTCGGATCCACCAGAGCGGCCATCCTGCCCGGAGTGTCCCTGGAGCACCTTTGCAAGCCCAGCATCACTTCCTCTCCAAAATCCAAGTCCGTCATCTGGGTACCCGTCCCAGGGGCTGCCGGATCGAAAGAGCTGGGCCCCACTATTGTGCCCTCCGGCTCAAAAGGCCCGGGGGCTGCCTCCTCCTCAGGCAAGCCATCGTCAAGCAAAGTAAAAGGCCCGGGGGCTGCCGACTCGGGTATCCCACCCTGCCGCCCTCCGGATGAGCTCCAGATCGTGTCGTCTTGTGTCTTCACCATCCGGGAAGTTCCATCCTAGGCCCAGCCCTTCATGAACTACCTCCTCAACGACGAGCTTCCGGATGACAAAGTAGAGGCAAGGCAGATTCGGCGCCACGCGCACACGTACACCATCATCAAGTAGATGTACAAGCGTAGCACCGCAGGCGTCTTCTAGAGATGTGTCGATGTGGATACCGGCTACCGGCTGCTGAAGGAGATCCACCAGGGGGAGTGCGGCCACCACGCCTCTTCGCAAGCCTTGGTGTCAAAGGTGATGCACCACTGATTCTACTGGTTGACTGCTTCAGAGGACGCGAACCAGCTAGTTCGCGCGTGCAATGGGTGCCACGGTTCGGCCGGTGTCCGCACTGGGGGTTTGGGGGCTGGACATGGTCGGCCCCTTCAAGCGAGTCCGAGCCGACATGACTCACCTGCTGGTGGCGGTTGAAAAGTTCACAGAGTGGATCGAGGCGAAGCCGATCCGAAATCTGGACAGGGCCACAGTCGTCACTTTCTTCCGCGACATCATCATCCGGTTCGGCTATCCCCATAGCATTATCACCGACAATGGCACGAACTTCGCCAAGGGAGCCTTCGCCCAATTCTGCCACAACAAGGGGATCCGGCTAGATCTCGCGTCTGTTGTACATCTGCAGTCCAACGGACAGGTGGAAAGGGCCAATGGCTTGGTGCTAGCCGAAATCAAGCCCCGGCTAATCGATCCACTAGAGCGATCACCCGGCTGCTGGATCGAGGATCTTCCGGTTGTGCTGTGGAGCCTCCGCACCACCCCGAATAGGTCAGCCGGCTTCACCCCGTTCTTCCTCACCTACGGCTCGGAGGCGGTTCTCGTGGCAGACATTGAGTTCGACTCACCCCGCAAGCTCCTTTAGACGGAGAAGTAGAACCAAGAGGCAATGGAAAATAGCGTGGACCTCCTCGAGGAGGCCCGCGAGCTGGCCTTGTCCAGATCATATATCTACCAGCAAGGGATGCGTCAGTATCACGCCAACCGCATCTGGCCCGTCGCATTCCAGGAGGGCGACCTGGTGCTCCGGCTGATACAAGGTACGAAGGGCATGCACAAGCTGTCCCCTCTGTGGGAGGGCCCCTTCATCATCAGCAAGGCACTGCACAACAACTCCTACTACCTCATCGACGCGCGGCAGCCACACTAGAACAAGATGGACAAGTCAGACGAGGAGACAGAGCGGCCATGGAATGCAGACCTCCATCGACCATTTTTCACTTAGTCGTGAAAACCAGTGTATGTATCCGGATCCCTGAATGAATGAAAGATATGGAACCCCGGCTGATGCTCGGGAGCTCCTTGCCGGATAATCAGATTGTTGCTCTTATCCGTTTAAATTCCTTTAATGTTTTTTCCGACTTCCGTCGACCCCTACCTGGGGGCTCGCCGGTTGGCCCGACTTGCTAACTCTATAAACCGACTGAGTAGTGTGCGACGATGCCAGAGGCCCACTCTTCATGTTAGCTATATACCACAACCCGGCTGTCCGACTAGCAAGAGCAAAAGCCCGAGGGCATCTCACATGAAAAACGGTGAAAGATGCGACAGATCGTACATTCCGGCCATGTGCCTAGTTGGTGTTTTTTCCGGCCGCTAAACCCCTAGTACTGTGTGCGATGTATTGTCAGATCCCTTCGGCTCCGGCTCCAGACCGCAACCCGGCTGTCTGGAAAGGTGCAGCGTAAACAACATTGCACACGAGAAAGTGACTAAGTGTCCAGGAAAGCAGGAGCTAGTTTTCGAAAAAAGAAAAACCCTAATCGGATAATAGAAAGACATATAACGTGGCAACATATTGACAAGGAATCATTCTTGTGTTTCTTTTTTGCACAAATCGCACTGAGCCGGAAATCAAAAATAGGAAAGATTCGAAGCACCTGCCTGCGGTAGCCACTTCGAATCTCGGGGGCTACACCTAGTGGGTGCGCTGGCGCGCCCCCACTGGAAGCATGCGGCGTCCGACTGAAGGGTGCGTTAGCCGGACAAGGAAAAAAGACGAAGACAAACAGAAGGCAAAGGCGCCACCCGCCCGATCCGACCAAGCATCGCTAGTTGGACGTGTCAAGAAGATCTAGCCAGAAATAGAAAGATATAAGAGGAAAGGAAGAAGTAAGAAAGTAATAGAGAAAAAGGTCCAAAAAGCGATGGAGTGCGCATAGCCGGACCGCGGTGCAGTTTCCTCGGTCCGGCCACGCAAGCGCCAGTCGAAGAAGCATGAGGAAGAAAAAGAAGGACGCAAGTAAAGGTCCGCAAAAGTGCAAGGCAAAGGCAAGATATTGCCGGCTGGAGAGGACCAGCAGGAAAAACCAGTCGACCAAGGTATGAAGATAATGGGTGCGCCAAGGCAACCTAGGCAGGCAGATCAATTAAGTGGCAGAGGATGAAGCCTCCGCATATCCAAACGGTTCACAAACATGAAGTACCAAAAGCTAAGTTATTTACAAAGTCACCCCACATCCCGGGGTCTTCATCTTAAGGCAGTCGGACCCTTGCCATGGGGAGGAGCTGCGCCGTCCCCACCAGCCTGGGAAGAAGCCTCCACACCGTCTACTCCCGCGCCATCGGTCCCCGTGATCCCCTCGCTGTCCATAAGCACCTCATCGATGTCGGTGTAGCCAACAATCATGATGGCGGCGAAGCGGAGTCCGGGGTAGGCCCGGCGCACGGCGGCAAGGTCTGCGCCGGCTCGGAAGCCGTCCACCAGCTTGTCGAGGCGGGCGTCCTTGTACAAGGAGAGCATCAAGGCCAGCGCCATCTCGGAGCCGACGCGAGCAGCCAGGTCGTGCAGCCGGTCGATGGCATTCGGCGCGTCGCCCAGCTTGATTGCCAGGGCCTCCATGGTCTCTAGCAGGAGCTCCCCCGGGAAGACCAAGTTGTGGATGCCGGCCGCGGCCTTGCGTAGGTTGGCGGCGTCCTCTCCGAGCTGCGCCACCAAACCCCTGACGGAAGCTTTCTCCCCCGGCGCGACCTGTTGCACCCGGTCGTAGGCAAGGGCATCTACTTGAGGGTATAAGCCTTGTGATCAGAAGGGGGCAAGTCAAAAGAGTAGCCCGACAAATGTAGTCGGACAGAATGGAAAAGAAGAAGCAGACGACTTACCCTTGGCAACGAGGTCTACGTTCATCAGCTCGTCATCCAGGAACTCCGCATGCTCCTTTAGCCGGGTGGCCTCTTTGTACAGGAGGTCGAAGGCGTTGGCCCGGCTGGCGAGGGTCTCGTCCCGCTCCTTAAGCGTGGCCTCCAGCTGGTTCACCTTGCCTTTCCACTCCTTGTTCTGGAGCCGGAGCGCAGCATTATTCCAGATGAGGCGCACATTGGAGCGCTTCAGCCGGTCGATTTCGTGCTGCGTGCAAACCATGACGGCTGCAGGAGAAGGAAAAGAACGTAAGTAAGAAAGCCAGAAGCATAACAGAGCGAAAAGAAACACGAGAAAGGAAGGAAGGAAGAATCTTACTTCGCGCGGTCCCTCGCGCCGCTGCCAGCTGCTTGGCGGCCTCCTGATGACCCACAAGTATAGGGTATCGCAACAGTCTTCGTGGGTAGTATTACCCAATTTATTGATTCGACACAAGGGGAGCCAAAGAATACTTGAAAGCCTTAACAACTGAGTTGTAAGTTCAGCTGCACCTGGAAATAGTTCTTGCTCATAGAAGTTTATTAGTAGCAATAGTTTGTAGTAGCAACAACAACAGTAAAACAGGAGAAATAGTAACAATAACGGTAACTGTAGGATTCGAATGCGGTAGGCATAGGGATGGATGGACGGGCGTTGCATGGACGAGTCTAAACATGTAACTCCAAAATCTAGGGCATTGCAAATAAAATAATAACAAGCACCCAAGTACTAAACAATCCTAGGCATGTGCTCCAAATATAGTCATACGTGCTCGCAATGAGAACTTGCACAACATCTTCTGTCCAGCCAGCCCGTGGCAGCGGGGCATCTAGGGATCTACTGGAAATTAAGGTGCTCCTTTTAATAGAGCACCGGAGCAAAGCATTAACACTCCGTGAACACATGTGATCCTCACACCACAGCCACCCCCTCTGGTTGTCCCAATTATTGTCACTTTGGGGCATTTGGATCCGGACAATGGTATGTGTACACAACTTGCAGATAATATCACAAACAATACAATCATAATGATTCAATAATAAGTTCAGATCTGAGATCATGGCACTCGGTCCCTAGTGACAAGCATTAAGCACAACAAGTTGCAAGAAAGTCAAATAGCACAAGAGAAACTAGGCACTATGCCCTAACAATCATATTCGATTACATGATAGAACTCATCCAATCCCTACCATCCCCAAGCCTATAGAGGGGGATTACTCACTCATGGATGAGGGAAACATCGGTGGTTGATGGAGATGCGTTGGTGATGACGATGGTGATGATCCTCTCCAAATTCCCCGTTCCGGCAGGGTTCCAGAACGGAGTTTCTGGATCCGAATATTGGTTTCTGGTGGCGGTAGCGGAGCGGAACTTTTTCTGGAAAACTATCGAACCCCCCTCGGTTTTTATGTCGAAAGTCAACTTATAGGCGCAGAGGGAGGCCGAGGGGGTGCCTAGGGTGGCTGCACCCCCTCTAGGTGCGGCTAGTGGTGGGCCCGTGCCTGGGGTGGGTGGGGCCCCCCCAGGTCTCCTCTCCGTCTCTTCTTCTGGCTCCGTGGATCTTCTGGTGAAATATAATTTTTGGCATATTTTTCGGGATTTTTCCTGATAGTTCATTTTCTGCACCAAAACAAGACACCAAGGTAATTCTGCTGAAAACAGCGTCAGTCCGTGTTAGTTGTATCCAAATGTTTAAAGAAGAAATAATATCAAAGTGTTCGAGAAAGTAGATACGTTTTGGACGTATCAAATCCCCCAAACTTAGCTTATTGCTTGTCCTCAAGCAATTCAGTTGAAAACTGAGTGCGATAAAAGAACTCTCACGAACACATTTCTTTATATGATGTAAATATTCTCAGCACATGAGTAGATGCTTAGACAATTCATAATAAAGAGTATGTAACTAATTCTATTCAATAGTCATTGCAAGTTATGAAAAGAAACCAACTCAATAATAATAAGTAGCATGAAACATAAACATAAGCAACATTGCAATGCTCATAATAAGGTATGATAGAGCGGTATCTCGCTTGACTTTGTTTGAAGAGCACAATATAAATGCCAAGGCACCTCTGAAGTTCAAGTGAAGACTAGAGATAAATATATCAGAGATACAAGCATCAAAATCATGACATAATTAACCAAGTTTTGGAACAAACACAAGAATGACAACTATGCTCTCAAGAAGGTGCTCATAGAATAAGTGGTGACTCAACAAGGTTGTGAACATGGTTTTGAAAGGTTTGAAAGGATTCCCAATGCTGAAAGGAAGGTACTCATTAGCTTTGAGCTCTCATTGCCCCTATCATAGGCATCTTCATGTGGTTAAGGTGAAAGTGAGGTCCACTCTGAATCATATGCTTGACAAACCATAAACTGGAAATACCAAGTCCCTTGAGTACGAGGGTCGCTCCACATGCTACTCAACTTTGGTCACCTGAAAGTTCTTGTCATTGTAAATACATGCATATCATCGAGAACACCCAACGGGGTACCCCTTGCACATGGTACAGTAGCTTTCCCATAACCAAAATGACAAGGCAAGCAGACAATGAGCATCTCAGCAATCTTTTTATTTACCATGTGCATAGATTTTTATTGAGGATGCTTCATAGATGCTCATTATGGTGATGCTGCAAGTTTCCACCATGATTAGGCATGGCTTAGGCTAGCGGCCCAGGCTTTTCTCTAACACAATGTATAAACTCCATGAACTCACAACCTCCCCTTTTATTTCACATTGTCGACATCCGTAAACAAAAGAGCAAGGAATCAACTGGACGAGATATCCAAAAAGTGTTGAAAGTGTTCCCCGTGATAGCACGATTCTGCTAACTCCCAACATATAATTAGCAAGCATATAACTTTCATGGACTAGTGCAAGGAATAAAGTGTGCCATCAAGTTCGTGAGAGCTTTACTAACTAACTTTCTCGAAACAGACAAACATTTTATTTGGTATGAAAACACGGCATATGGAATATGCACTGAAATAGCAAATAATGCTAATAGGTAGGTATGGTGGACACAACTGGAAATATTGGTTTTGGGGAGTTGGAAGCACAGGTAGGGCACATACCCAGTGCAAGTGAAGGCTAGCAATAGAGAGGGAGCGACAAACGAGAGAGCAATAGCTGTCATAATTATGCTTGCAACAAAACAGGACTAACTATGGCATGAAAGTGATACAAGAATTCTGAGGCTAAATAAATCATCGAGGCTTACTGACTATTGATTAGTTATATGCATGCGTGAGCATGTGCCAAGTCGATTCACATGAACAGTCAGAGGAGGATACCACAATATCATACCAAAGTATGAATAAAACAATGCAAACAAATATTCATATGACATGCTACAAACTATTAGCAAGCTGGAGCTAATCATAGACAAGCAAGAACTACTAAGCATCCATAATGACATACACCTTACACAAACAGGCTAAGCATGCTCACAATGATGAGTATATGTACAAAAATGAAACAAATAGAGTTCCTTACCAGCATCTTACCACACCTCAAGTTGTCTTAATCTTCATTATTGCCATTCACTTGTGTGACTTGAATAATAACATGAAACCAAACTCCACTGAGGACGGCTGAACCCTACAAAGAACTCACAAAATCAAAGAAGAACAACATATATTTTTGGTGTTTTCGATTTTTTTAAGAAAGCAAACAAAGCAAAACCAAACAAAGAAAAAGCAAACCAAAAACAAAAACTAAGACTCTCCAAGAACAAAACAACTGTGCATGAAACAATAAAAACGAAGTGTCTAGAAACACCTGCGATTTTTATTTATGAAGAAGGGGATGCCTTGGGCACCCCCAAGATTTGACACTTGTACCTCTTAAATATTTCTTGGGGTGACACGGGGTGGCCCCCCAAGCTAGAGCTTTTATCCATTCTTCATCTCATTACATCATTCTCACTCTACACCTAAAAATTTTCCTTCATACAAAACTTCACACAATCTTCATTAGCAACATTAGTGTATTAAAAAGATAATAGACCTTCGGGTTTAGCTTTGGAACAGCAAAATTTTTCACTAAAAACATAAGCTATTGTAGCAACTCCTTTAAAAAGCTCAATTCCCCAAAAGAGAACTTAAAAAGGAATCAATAAGAAGCAAATGCAAATAATGGCAAAAACTGTCAAAACAGACAAGCAAGTCGAAAACAATTTTTTAGAAAATCTTCTGTTGCTCAAATCAAAAAGTGTTGAACTAATTAAAGTTATCTAACATACTGGGGGATTTATTCGTAAATTTTCAACTCAATCCGACTTACAGAGACTACTCGCGAATTTTTATGGTGGAGGATAGAAATCTGTTTCAGGACAGCAACTCCCCAAATCTTACTTCCCTCTCATTAGAGGTCATTATTGGCACAAAAAAGCAAACAATAAGGGTAAGGATAGGTCATTACTGAAGTAATAACTTCCAAGACTCAAGGAAACTCTTGGGTGATCTCCCAACAAGTTCTTTTCTTTAACGCCTTTAAGTTAGGCACGACGAAGAGCAAAGATTGGAAAGGAGAAAAATAAAAGTGAGCAAGTATAACCACTGTGAAAACATTATTTTGTTCATTAAAATCCCTTTGTTAAGAAGGTTGATCAAGTCTTGTTATCAAAACAATCTTATATGAGACAAAACTTTGTATTCCACTAAGTGATTATGTTACCTCATACTTGATAGAAATGGTCCCAATCATAATAGTTTCAAATTTTTCTTGTGGAATGGGACAATATATTTCTCCAACCTTGATGCTCTCAATATTTTCAATGGAATTTACGCAATAGATCTTAACCACATTCTTGGGGAAATAGACAGTGTGCTCTTTGTCATTAATATTGAATGTTACTCTCCCTTGATTATAATTGATGACAACACCTACAGTATTAAGAAAAGGTCTCCCAAGAATTATAGACATATTATCATCTTCAGGCATTTCAAGCACAACAAAATCAGTTAAAACCATGCAATTATGAGCAACTTGAACATGCACATCCTCACATATACCAATAGGAATAGTAGTTGACTTATTAGCCATTTGCAAAGATATATCAGTTGGTATCAACTTTTCTAGATGGAGTCTCTTATAGAAAGAAAAAGGCATAACACTAACTCCAGCTCCCAAATCACATAAAGCAGTTCTAACATAATTATTCTTAGTAGAGCAAGGAATAGTTGGTATACCTGGATCACCAAGTTTCTTTGGAACCTTACCATTGAAGGAATAATTAGCAAGTAGAGTAGAAATATCCTCATTAGGAATCTTCCTTTTATTAGAGACAATATCCTTCATATACTTTGAATAAGGAGGCAACTTAATAGCATCAGTCAAAGGAATTTGCAAAAATAAAGGTTTCATCCACTCACAAAACTTGTTGTAGTGTTCTTCCTCCTTTGACTTGTGTTTCTTACCTAGAAAAGGCATAGGTTTCTACACCCAAGGTTCTCTCTCTTTACCATGTTTATTAGAAATAAAATCTTCCTTTATGTACCTGGTGTTCTTAGTGTGCTTCTCAGGTTCTTCCTCTCCTTCCTCCTTATCAGGAGACTCATTTTTATCATTACCACTCTCAGTTTCAGCATCAGAGATAGATATACCATTAGGATCTACAGCAGGTTCAAGTGGTTCCTCAACTATCTTATGTTTCTTTTTCTTTCTCTTACGGGGACTAACACTATCTTCACCTTGTTGGGAATCCTGCTCTATTCTTTTAGGGTGTCCTTCAGGATATAAAGGATCTTGAGTAGCTATACCACTCCTAGTTCTAATTCCATAAGCATGTTTATCTCCTGAAGCATTAACTAGCAAATCCTTTTGCACCTTAGCAAGTTGGTCAAGTTGAGTTTGAACCATTTGAAAGTGTTTACAAAGAATTTTGATGTCATTGGAAGTTCTTTCCACAATATCTTTCAACTCATGGATATCTCTAGAGTTTTCCAATAAATGATCCTGAACTTGTTTATTAAAATGACCTTGTCTAACAATAAAAATGTCAAGTTCCTCTAAACATTGATCATGAGGCTTACCATAAGGAATATCACCTTCATCAAAGTGTTGGAGGGAGTGTACCTCAATGGTAGATGAGTGGGGAATTGGCTTACATAATTCTTCTATAGGAGGTAGATTCTTCACATCTCCAGCTCTAATACCCTTCTCCTTTAGACACTTCTTAGCTTCCTTCATCACTTCATCATTTAATGCAATAACTCCCCTCTTCTTTGTTATTGGTTTTGGAACTGGTTCAGGCATTACTGGTTCAGGAGTAATAGGCTCATGTGTATTCAGCTCAGTTGAAGTCCAATCATCATAATTCTTTCTTATCTTAGTCATTAATTCTTTAGCATCTGTAGGAATCCTTTTCCTGAAAACACAATCAGCAAAGCTATCTAGATAGGTCCTAAAATCATCAGTTAGTCCATTATAATAAATATCAAGAAGCTCATTCTTAGGTAATGGACATCCAGGATGTGCATGAATCAAGGCATAAAACCTTGTCCATGACTCATGCAATTTCTCTTCTTCTCCCTATTTAAAATAAAAAATTCTCTACAAAGCAGCATGTCTAACACTGGGAGGGAAATATTTCTGGAAGAAAGAAGCAATCAAACAATCAGGGCTATCAATAGAACCAGGAGGTAATCTATTAAACCAAGCCCTAGCTTCTCCTTTTAGTGAAAAAGGGAAGATCTTAGTAACAAAGTACTTGCGCATCTTAAAATCATCAGAGAATAAAGCACTCATAGTAGAAAGCTCATGCATATGAGCCACAACACTCTCATTTTCAGTCCCACAAAAAGGTTCTTTCTCAACAATATCTAAATAATATAAATCGGGAGAGAAATCATAATCTTCATCTTTAATATCTATGGGAGAAGTGGCAAACTTAGGATCAGAGGACAACTTAGGCATAATAGTACGTCTAGCAAGGAGACTCTTAATAGACTAGTACCATGTGTGTTTCGGCACTCTTCAAGAAAATCATCAGTGAACTCAATGTAACCATCATTAATATCATAACTCTCACTAGGCTCTGGTGAGCTAACAGGCATAACAGTTTCTTCACTTGGAGTTTCAGTATTTCCTAGACTAGCCATAGTAGCATCTAGAAAAAGACCTTATGAACCACTCGCATCAAGCCCAGTAGAAGTAACATCTTGAGTATCAAAAGCAGTTTCAGACTCAGCAATAGTAGAAGTGTGTGTAGCATGTGTATGTGGTGGTGGTGTGATAAGCTTACTTATAACAGACGGTGAATCAAGAGCAGCAGAGGTGTTTAGGAATGTGCCTCTTCTTGTAGTGGATGGTAAAATAGGGAACTTTCCATCACAAGACTTCCTCATGATGAAAGGAGTAGCAGTGAACAATAATATATCCAAGTGAACTTACAAATAAAGCTATGCTCCCTGGCAACGGCGCCAGAAAATAGTCTTGATGACCCACAAGTATAGGGGATCACAACAGTCTTCGCGGTTAGTATTACCCAATTTATTGATTCGACACAAGGGGAGCCAAAGAATACTTGCAAGCCTTAACAACTGAGTTGTCAGTTCAGCTGCACCTGGAAATAGTTTTTGCTCACAAAAGTTTATCAGTAGAAACAGTTTGTAGTAGCAACAACAACGGTGAAACATGAGCAATAGTAATAATAACGGTAACAGTAGGATTCGAGTGCGGTAGGCATCGGGATGGATGGACGGGCGTTGCATGGACGAGTCTAAACATGTAACTTCAAGATATAGGGCATTGCAGATAAATAATAACAAGCACCCAAGTACTAAACAATCCTGGACATGTGCTCCAAATATAGTCATACGTGCTCGCAATGAGAACTTGCACAACATCTTCTATCCAGCCAGCCCGTGGCAGCGGGGCATCTAGGGAACTACTGGAAATTAAGGTGCTCCTTTTAATAGAGCACTGGAGCAAATCATTAACACTCTATGAACACATGTGATCCTCACACCACAGCCATCCCCTCCGGTTGTCCCAATTATTGTCACTTTGGGGCCTTTGGATTCGGACAATGGTATGTGTACACAACTTGCAGATAAGATCACAAACAATAATATCATAATGATTCAATAATAAGTTCAGATCTAAGATCATGGCACTCGGGCCCTAGTGACAAGCATTAAGCACAACAAGTTGCAACAAAGTCAAATAGCACAAGAGAAACTAGGCACTATGCCCTAACAATCTTATTCGATTACATGATAGAACTCATCCAATCCCTACCATCCCCAAGCCTACAACGGGGGATTAATCACTCATGGATGAGGGAAACATCGGTGGTTGATGGAGATGCGTTGGTGATGACGATGGCGATGATCCTCTCCAAATTCCCCGTCTCGGCAGGGTGCCAGAACGGAGTTTCTGGATCCAAATCTTGATTTCTGGTGGCAACGGAGCAACGGAACTCTTTCTGGAAAACTATCGACCCCCCTCGATTTTTAGGTCGAAAGGAAACTTATAGGCGCAGAGGGAGGCCGAGGGGGTGCCTGGGGTGGCTGCACCCCCTCCAGGCGCGGCCAGTGGTGGGCCCACGCCTGGGGTGGTTCTGGCCCCCCCAGGCCTCCTCTCCGTCTCTTCTTCTGGCTCCGTGGATCTTTTGGTGAAATATAATTTTTGGCATATTTTCTGAGATTTTACCTGATAGTTCATTTTCTGCACAAAAACAAGACACCAAGGTAATTCTGCTGAAAACAGCGCCAGTCCGTGTTAGTTGTATCCAAATCACACAAGTTTAGAGAAGAAACAATATCAAAGTGTTCAAGAAAGTAGATACGTTTTGGACGTATCACCTTCTCATTGGTGAAGGACAGCGTTGCCATGAGCTGCTTAACCTCCGCTAGCCCGACCTCGAGGTTTATCTCAAGGGTTTGAAGGGAGGCTCCTGCCTCCACCGGCAGCGGCGCCAGCGGCCCGGCTAGGGGATCCGCGGCGTTCCGGATAGCCGCCTGCCACTGCGTCGTGGCCTCGTTGTCGGAGTCCACGTCCTCGACGATCACCATATCCTTGTCGATGCCCGAGCCTCCCGCGCCGCCTGACGAGCCTCCCGCGCCGGATAATGAGCCCCCCGGACTAGAGGACCCATCTAGCCGGCTCGTCATCCGCTCGGGCGTAACGGGAGTCATCTGGGGGGGCAGCTGTCGTCGCTGGCGGGGGCATGCTTTCGGTCACGGTTGGCGGAGCAGCCGTCGCAGGGGTAGCCGGTGTAGCATCCCATTTGTCTAACAACTGTAATGCTACTTGGTCTAGTAATATAATGGCTACTTCATATATATAATTGTTGCATCATCATTATATCATGCTCATGTCATCATGCCACCTTGCATTTGAGCATCAGATAAAACCCTTTTTGTGTTGGTTCTTCTCTCATATGCATTGTAAATTGTATTTGCCTCTTGATATTGTATTTGGTTCTTGATATATTGTTTAAATGCCCAAGTTGAGTTGGGGGCATATCTTTTATTCCACTCCACCACCTTTCTTTCACCACCTAATAATTCCACCATCCCATTATCCATGAGCTTGTATTTTATTTTCTCTTTGGTATTTAACCTAGCTCATGGGAGATAGGATGGATCCAAATCTAAAAATTCTTTTGCTTGGCTATTACTCTATCTTTTGAGGATGCAAATAAATAAATGCCGTGAGATTTTATTTTGTTTTCACAAGATTAACACATGGCATTAAACACTTGCATGGGCCATGCAACCATCACCCCATTTGATCTCTTTTGGTCTTTCTTTGGTTGTTGAGTGAATCATCCTCTATCCCTCCTACCACTCCTTGTGCTTGATCATGTGTTGCCATGATCATGTGCTTGATCATGGTCACCTCCCTCTCCCTCCCATCTCACCTCTCCCATAAACCCTAACCCGAGCACCCTCCAAGCTAACCTAGCTACCCTCCCTCTCTCTCTGCCTTGCAGGCCCCACCTGACCCCCTGGAACAACCCCATCACATGTGCCTCCCCTGGTCCCCCCTCTCTCCAAACCCTAGCCCTAACACGAGCCACCCCCTCCCTTTTGCATAAAGGTGACCCCCATGTGCCTCTCCCCTCTCCCCCTTATCACCTCAACCACCCCAGCTCTCCTCCACCTCAGATCCATCCAGGAGGCTCCCAGGTCCTCTCCATCCTCCTTCCTTCTTCCCCCTCCCCACCATGATCACCACCATGCCCCAAAACCCTAGCCTCGGCCACCTCTCCCTCTAGACGTTCCCGAGCACGCCAAGCCGTACCAGGAGCACCGGTACCTCCCTCTGCTTCCTCTTCTTCGCCCTGAAGCGCCGGAACCCGATGACCCTCGCTGGAGAAGCACCGCCGCCGCCGTGTCCGTGAGCACAGGAGTACTCCGGCCGCCAGCCTCGTCGTCGATCGCCAGCCCCTCCGACCAAACCACCACCACCAACATCCTCCTGGTGAGCTCCTCGATCTCCTAGACATGGTCCCCTCCCCTCTCGTGCACCGTAGCGCCGCCCCCTTCCGTCGAGCACTCCGCGTGCACCGCCCAGCCACGCCTCGTAAACACCAGGCTGCAGATTCCGCCTCTGTTCCTCGTCGGCCGCAGCCCACCCCAGTAGTTGCCCTCTGAACGAAAATTGTAGCCAGATGTTCCCTCTCCAGTTTTCGTTTTTGCATCATGGCGAGATGCGCCGTCGTTTGCTCGCCATCGTCGCTGGGAGACGGCCAGATCCGTCGCCGGCAGCACCGCGTCTGTCAGCGCGCAGCGACAGTTCCGACAGCCGCTGCTCGTTTTGCGCAGAGGCCCCTGGCCTTTTTCCCGCCTGAACCCGCAGTCCGCGAAGCCCCACCAGTCAGCCTCCCGTTCCATCTTGCAGTAAGGCCCCTGAACGTTTCCCCTCTCAACCCGCGGTACCCCTGGATCGCCCACGTGTCGCCCACCGATAGCCGCGCGCGCGCTGTGGCCCTGCCCCCTTGCTGGCCCCGCTAGTCAGTTGCCGTGGCTAGGTTTCCCTCGGTGAGAAAAGCTCTGCAGCCCGCTGCGCCCCACCTGCTGCTGAGTCAGCACCATAGCCCACTTGTCAGTGACAGTGGCTAGCTCAATCTGAGTAATAAAAGTATTTGCTGTTATCTGTTTTAAATTCAAACCTTTTCAAATTATTTCAAATTCAATTCAGATTTCAAATCTGTTTAAATACAAACTAATTCATAACTTTCAAATGATTAGGAATTTGAATTCAAACTTTATATGAAATATGTTTTGTTTTTGAATGTTAATTCAAATCTTTAATCAAATATTTTTCAGAATAGATTTAAATAGTCAACCTTTGACTTTGACCCTATTTAATAATTTTGACTTTAAAATAAATTTAAATTCATAATTCCAAATAATACAAATAATATATGTTTTCAAATCAGAAAAATGTGAGGATTTCAAATATGGCCTTCAAAATATATTTTGGACACTTTAAAATTCAAGTTGTTCAAAATTACAATAAAATGCCCTTCCACCTTAATTAATTAATAACTTTTGATTTATAACTCCAAATTTGACAAATGATATGTCCAAAATGATTAGCTCGACGAGACCTTTCTGTTTATGCAGTCCATGTTCTGAATTGCAGCATGCATAATATAAATATAAAGTATACAACAACTAATATGAGGATAAAATGTGACCAAAACTCAATAAAAGGCTTATTCTTGTATTCCACATCTCACCCATGCCATGCTACATTATTGCCATGCAAATTGTGCATCATTCATCATGGCATGATTATTTGCTTGCCGCATCTTATTCATATGCTTGTGCACTCTATTTATGTTGGCCCTTGTTTGTTTGGTTCTTCTTCGAATAGACACTGAGCAGGGGATATATCAAGAGAACCAGGAGCACTACCCAGATCCTTCTCTCGCTTCAACTGAGCTGCCAGGCAAGCACTACCACATGCTTGCATACATACAGTACCTATTGCCTCTATCTTATTCTTGCATCATTGAGTCGCGATTACATTAAATTGAATCCCAAGTATTGCATAGCCTTTACTTTTAAACCCCACCGAAGCTTGTCCCTCCATCCCATGAGCCATTACTACAGGAGTTGTTTGAGCCATGCGAGTCGTAGAATAGCATGTGTAGGGTATGTGAGTGTCTAATGGACAACGAGGTACCTAAACAACTTAACCTGAGTAGTAATGGGATAACTAATGAAAGTGGCACCGGTGAGCAATATCTGCTATTTGGTTTTTCCTGCTCACTTGTGTCCCGTAGGACCCCGAGTACTTGATTCCTGTTCCTTGAATATTCGCGCTATCCACATCCGGGAGGCTTATGGGACCCCCCTGAGCCAGAGCTTGATTCATTCTTATTTCTTGGGGCCACAAACTAGTTTGAGGTTTTATTTACTATCCTGTACTTATTCCATGTTTTACTGCTTTATTTAAATTGTGCGATGTACTGCACCTGTACTGTTTAGGTAAGCGGAGTGTTTTCGCGGTATCGACAAGCCTAGTCACATTTTCGGGTTCCCGATCGTTTTACCATTGGCGCAAACCTTGAGTCCGTTTGAGTCACTAACTTCGTTGGTAGCTTAATGGGGTGGCCCTGAAATATTTCTGAATCTGTGATTGCTTTGTCGTGAAAGCCTCGTTGGGTTTTGATTTGGTTTTTCCGAGGTTGATCGAGTGTGTGTTGCTATTTGTGCACCCTGCAGGTAAAACTTTCAAAGCCGTGTCGCGGTTATGGACGACTTGGAGCACAGTTTCTCGATCATAGACAAGCATAACTAAAGTACCGCTTTTAACTTGACTAAATAATGACTAGTAAATAGTGCAACACTCATGGAATGGATAATAAAACTGCCAGCGGATGGGGGTTGTTCGTCCGCTTCCTCGTTGGTAGCGAGGAGGATGGATCTAATATTCTTTATTATAACATTATTAATTCACGGACATCCGTCTATCTTTGGTTAGGCGGATGGTTAGCGAGTATCTATAGAATTGTTAGGGTTTATCTTTTGCTGCCATTGCGTCACCCCAGGTTGTGTCCCCTTTAGAGGCATAAAGACTTGCTGAGTACCCCTAGGGTCTCACACGATAAATTGTTTGATTCAGATGAACATGTACACTCACGAGATGGATACTGGGTGGAGGAGACGGACGATGTGGGCAACGATCATTCGGCGTAGAGATTCCGGGAATGGGGATCCGTGAGATCTGTGGGCGGGATGTGTTTATTTTAAGGGGCATATTATGCCGATTTGCTTCTTATCCGTACTCGGATCTTGTTTGCCGCTTCCGCCTGATACTCTGATGTTTGATGTATGAGGAGATATCCTAAACTATTATATCTATCTAGGACATTTGAATCTTGCCGTATGGCGTTGCTATTTTTCCTTTCTTTTTAGATGGAATGGCTCTGATGTACTGTTGTATGGTGGCTTGCATACATACTCATTTGTGTATGTAGTTGATCCCTTCGCTTGCCGATTACGCCGCCCGTTCTTGTCCCGATGTTTTGAAATGGTTGGGACGGCCGAAAGGTCTACCTGTGAGTGGCATTTGGGCCCCACCGTACTATTTCAACCATTTCCGCTCATACAGGCTTGTAACTAGGAGCATAATTCACCGAGGTAGTTACAATTGGTATCAGAGCCATCCCGCCCTTCAGGGTCTCAGCCAAATGGTCGTTGTCAGTCTAGCAAATATTTTGGTAGTTATGTATACTAGGGAAAAACAAAATACGAGAGTAGGACTGCTTCCACTTTTGTTCTTACCCACCCACCCACCCTTTTCTGGTAAGGAAGTGTAACGTTTTCAATCCTCTTCTTAAAAGTTCAAACTAGGATTCACGTGTTCTGGGTTTTCGTAGTACCATAGGTTGTGTGTGTGTGTGTGTAATTCCTTGTCTACCTGTTGCATCCAAGTTGTTATCACAATCGGCCTTTTGGTTATCAACTGTTGGTATATTCCATACCGACAGGCTTTTGCAAACCGACGCGATCTATCTGATTCGTTGTACACCGCCGCGATCTGTCTTACTCTTTGTTATCCGACGTTATCTTGTTTGGGGTGTTCGTTTCCGTAGTTAACAATCTTTAGGTTCATCGTGAGAAGAAGGGGTTAGGATATGTGTTCTACTTATTCATGTGCGGAGTAATGATTTGAGTGCGGGATGGAGTCGCGACCATACCACTACTCTTATCATTCGCTTTTGTATATTGATTTGGTAGAGTCACTAATCTTGATTCGTTAAGTGATTTTGCGCATCTATTGGTATTTTAATGCCGAAATTTGCGGAAAATTTTTCTTTGATATATCTGTGTACCACACTCCTTTTCAGTCGTGTGCGATATGCTTAATATCTTCTTGGTACTTTGAACTTTGTTGATATTTTAATATCATCTTAGTAAATTGTATCCTTTAATCTTGGTTAATTCCATCTTGGTACTATTTTGGATTATTATTATTCTCCATTATAGTACTGACTTGTGTTTTATATCAATCACAGGATGGCTCCACCACGCCTTCGATGAGGACATACCACTGAACTGGGTCGCGTTGTCAAACATCGCCAATGCCTTGGCGGCAATGCGAGAGAACCAGCAGATTTTGAGGAAAGTGTCGGAGGAATGAGTTTGCTCGCTACCTCCACCTCCCAAGCGAGGAGACATCAAAAGCTTCCTCAAGTTCAACCCACGCCAATTTGATGTTTCGATCAACCACTTGATGCGATGATTGGTTGCGTGAGATGTCAAGGCTCGGAGGCTGCGATGTTCTGAGCAAGAATGGGTAAAATGTGCTACTCACCTTCGAAGGGAGATGCAGCTCTGGTGGGAGAATTACGAAGGCAAAGCGCATTGGTTTTCAGCCTACTTGGGAACAGTTCCTTTGGGCGTTCAAAGAGCGATATCTGTCGAAATTGTCATGGAAAGGATGAAGGAAGTGTTTCTCAACCTCAAGCAGGAAATGATAATGTCAATACCTACATCAGAACTTCATGAACCTTTCGTTATGGTGGCGATGAGATCTCCGATGACAAGAAGAAGCAAAAGAGGTTCGGCAAGGGCTCAATGCATCGATTAAATATGCAATCACACATGCAAGGCGGCGTCTTTTACGGAACTTGACATCTGACTCTGCAGGAAGAAGCAAGTAGGCAAGTGTTTGAGGAGTCAAAGAAACACAACCGTGATGCACCAAGCTCTTCAGCTATGTCAGCTCCTTCTAAGCGTCGTGTCTGGGTTCCTAACACCCCACCGTCGCTCCCGGCTCCACCAAGACCTTCAAGCTTCGCGGCAAGGCCAACAAACTTCCTCACTGCTGCTCCCAGGGGCTACAACCACCACTACCCTGGAGCGCCTGGCGGAGTCCCTGGCCACGTTGCTCCACGTCCAACTGGTGCTTGTTTCACGTGTGGAGACCTTTGGGCATCGATCTGGCTGTCCGATGAAAAACAAAGCTCTTCCTCCACCCCCTCCAAGATCTGCGGCAAGCTCTCCTTTGGTTCGTGCACCACCACCTCGGGCTCTCAACATCAACACCAAGCCGGGTCTCATTGCTTTCGTGCCAACTGTGTCAACGCCGCTCAAGCTGAGCATGCACCTGGAGTTGTGATGGGTATGCTATCCGTTAACTCAGTCCCTGCACGAGTTTTGTTTGATTCTGGTGCATCGCATTCATTTGTTTCTAACAAGTTTGCAAATGAGAATGGGTTAGCGTTGGATCCTCTCCTTAAGCGGTTAATGGTCCTTTCTCCTGGGGCAATAATGGCAACTTCAAAAATCAGCCATGGCAATCAAATTGAGATTGGTGGCTCTTCGTTCTCGGCGTCCCTAATTGTTCTGGGCAATTCTGACATTGATGTCATCTTGGGCATGGATTGGTTGACAGCAAATGCAGCTGTGATTGATTGTGCTGAACGCTCGGTTTCTCTGAAGATTCCTGAAGGCCATATAGTCTATTCTCCAAGTTTGACTCCTGCTATCCAGCTTTTCTCTTTGGCGGCTCTGAATAATGATGCTATGGAAGCTATTCAGAGTGTTCCGGTGGTCTGTGAGTTCCCAGATGTCTTTCCTGAAGAGTTGCCGGGTATGCCCCCGGATCGTGAGGTTGAGTTTGTAATCGAGCTTGAACCTGGAACGGCTCCTATCTCCAAGAGTCCTTATAAAATGGGTCCTGCTGAGTTGGCTGAACTCAAACGTCAGCTTGATGAACAAGAGGAGTTGGGTTTCATTCAACACAGTACCTCTTCTTGGGGTAGCCCAACAATCTTTGTGAAGAAGCGAGACAGGACTGATAGACTTTGTGTTGACTATCGGGCTCTCAATGCTAAAACCATCAAGAATAAATATCCCCTTCCGCGGATTAATGATCTCTTCGATCGGCTAATGAGCTGTGGTGTTCTCTAAGCTTGACTTGAGAAGTGGTTATCACCAAATCAAGATTCGCAAGGAAGATGTTCCTAAAAGCTTTCACCACCCGCTATGGCCTGTATGAGTACACGGTCATGTCTTTCGGTCTCACCAACGCACCTGCTACCTTCTCGAGGCTTATGAACTCGGTTTTCATGGAGTATCTTGATAAGTTCGTTGTGGTCTATCTGGATGACATCCTAGTCTATTCAAAGTCAAAGGAAGAACATGAAGAACACCTTCGGTGTGTCCTAAACAAGCTTCGTGAGAACCGCTTGTATGCAAAGTTCTCCAAGTGTGAGTTTTGGCTGCCTCAAGTAACCTATCTTGGTCACGTTATCTCTGCCAAGGGCATTGCAGTCAACCCGGAAACTGTAAAGACAATTGTTGAATGGCTTCCTCCTGTTAATGTCAAAGAAGTGCGGAGTTTCCTTGGTTTGGCTAGTTATTGCCGTCGCTTCGTTCAGAACTTTTCAAAGATAGCGAAGCCTCTTACCGATCTCCTCAAGAAAGGCAAGAAATACCTTTGGACTCCTGCATGTCAAGCAAGCTTTGAGACACTCAAAGAGAAGCTCACTTCCACACCAGTCTTGGTTCCTCCGGATACATCTAAGCCTTTCCAGATATTCTGTGACGCCTCTTTGCAAGGATTGGGTGCGGTCCTTATGCAAGAAAAACAAGTTGTTGCTTATGCCTCTCGACAGTTGAAGACGCATGAGATCAACTATCCTACACATGACCTCGAGCTCGCAGCAGTTGTCTTTGCTTTGAAACTATGGAGGCACTACTTGCTTGGCAACCGTTGTGAAATCTTTTCTGATCACAAGAGTCTGAAGTATATCTTCACTCAGCCTGATCTCAACCTTCGGCAGAGGAGATGGATTGAAGCAATCAATGATTTTGATTTGACCATCAACTACACTCCGGGCAAAGCTAATGTCATGGCCGATGCTCTCAGCCGCAAAGCTTATGTCAACAACCTCATGATGGAAGAACAACAGCCTCTCTTGTGCGAGGAATTCCATCAGCTCAACCTTGAAATTGTGGAACAAGGGCATCTCCTGAACCTTCTGGATACCCCTCTCTTGGAAGAAAAGGTTCGCTCTCGTCAGCTTGGTGATCCGCACACCAAAAAGATCATCTCCAAACTTCAGCTTCCGAAGTACGAGTCCTTCCACGTCGATGATCAAGGCACGCTTTTCTTTGAACACCGGATGTTTGTTCCGAACTACCCGGGTTTGAGAGAGCAAGTTCTCAAGGAGCGCATGATTACATTCTTTCTATCCACCTGGCAAAGACAAAGATGTACATGGACTTGAAAACACAATATTGGTGGCGGGTTTGAAACGATATTGTGCCAAGTATGTCTCGAGTGTGATGTCCGCCGCAGAGTGAAAGCTGTCCATCGAAACCTTTCGGTCTTCTCAGACCATTGACACCCCCGGAATGGAAATGTGAGAAAGTAGAGATGGCCTTCATCACTGGTTTTCCAAGGTCGCGGAAGGGCAACAATGCAATCTTTGTTGTCATCGACAGGCTTTCTAAAGTGGCTCACTTCTTCCCCATCAAGGAAACAATTTACGGAATTCGATTGGTGAGCTCTATATCAATGTAATTGTCTCTCGTATGGGGTTCCGCTTGAGATCAGTTCGGACCGTCAGAGCATCTTCACTTCCAAGTTCGGAAAGTTTCCAAAATGCTTTGGGAACAAAATTGAACTTCAACATAGCTTACCACCCTCAGTCGCAAGGACAAGTTGAAAGGATCAATCAGATTCTGGAGGATATGCTTCGTGCTTGCGTCATCTCTTTTGGCATGAAGTGGGAGGAATGTCTTCCTTATGCTGAATTCTCTTACAACAACAGCTTCAAAAAGTCGAAGATGGCACCATTTGAGGCTCTCTATGGCGCCGCAGAAATCCGATTGGTTGGTCAGGTGCAGGAGAAAGAATTTGGTTTGGCCCTGACATTGTAACTCAAGCGGAGGAGAAGGTGCATATCATTCTTGAAAATCTGAAGATTGCTCAAAGTCGCCAGAAGAGCAATTATGACAGGAAGCACACGGACATGGTGTATGTCCCTGGTGATCTCGTTTACCTTCGTGTCACTCCCATGAAAGGCACGCACCATTTTGGTATCGAAGGAAAGCTGGCTCCTAGATACATCGGTCCTTTCAAAATTCGTGGAAGAAGAGGAGAAGTTGCTTATGCTCTTGAGCTCCCGGAAAAACTCAAGGTCCATGATGTTTTCCACATCTCTCAACTCAAGAAGTGCTTCAAGGATCCCGGCAGGACCGTGGGTCATGAGCTAATCAATCTCCAAGAAGACCTGTCTTATCAAGAACACCCCACAAAAATCCTTGAGACCGCAGAAAGAAGGACTCGCAACAAGTCCATCAAGTTCTGCAAGGTGCAGTGGTCGCACCATTCTGTTGATGAAGCCACTTGGGAGCGTGAAGATGAGCTCCGTGCCAACTATCCTACCCTCTTTGAGTCTTCTTCTTCTTCCTAGAATCTCAAGTGAGATTCCTGTTTAGTGGGGGAGAGTTGTAGCATCCCATTTGTCTAACAACTGTAATGCTACTTGGTCTAGTAATATAATGGCTACTTCATATATATAATTGTTGCATCATCATTATATCATGCTCATGTCATCATGCCACCTTGCATTTGAGCATCAGATAAAACCCTTTTTGTGTTGGTTCTTCTCTCATATGCATTGTAAATTGTATTTGCCTCATGATATTGTATTTGGTTCTTGATATATTGTTTAAATGCCCAAGTTGAGTTGGGGGCATATCTTTTATTCCACTCCACCACCTTTCTTTCACCACCTAATAATTCCACCATCCCATTATCCATGAGCTTGTATTTTATTTTCTCTTTGGTATTTAACCTAGCTCATGGGAGATAGGATGGATCCAAATCTACAAATTCTTTTGCTTGGCCCTTACTCTATCTTTTGAGGATGCAAATAAATAAATTCCATGAGATTTTATTTTGTTTTCACAAGATTAACACATGGCATTAAACACTTGCATGGGCCATGCAACCATCACCCCATTTGATCTCTTTTGGTCTTTCTTTGGTTGTTGAGTGAATCATCCTCTATCCCTCCTACCACTCCTTGTGCTTGATCATGTGTTGCCATGATCATGTGCTTGATCATGGTCACCTCCCTCTCCCTCCCATCTCACCTCTCCCATAAACCCTAACCCGAGCACCCTCCAAGCTAACCTAGCTACCCTCCCTCTCTCTCTGCCTTGCAGGCCCCACCTGACCCCCTGGAACAACCCCATCACATGTGCCTCCCCTGGTCCCCCTCTCTCCAAACCCTAGCCCTAACACGAGCCACCTCCCTTTGCATAAGGTGACCCCATGTGCCTCTCCCTCCCCTTATCACCTCAACCACCCCAGCTCTCCTCCACCTCAGATCCATCCAGAGGCTCCTGGGTCCTCTCCATCCTCCCTCCTTCTTACCCCTCCCACCATGATCACCACCATGCCCCAAAACCCTAGCCTCGCCACCTCTCCTCTAGACGTTCCCGAGCACGCCAAGCCGCATCCAGGAGCACCAGTACCTCCTCCTTCCTCTTCTTTGCCACAGCCTTGGAACCCTGAACCTCGGGAGAAGCACCGCTTGCCCGTGTCCGTGAGCACAAGAGTACTCCGGCCGCCAGCCTCGTCGTCGATCGCCAGCCCCTCCGACCAAACCACCACCACCACCATCCTCCTGGTGAGCTCCTCGATCTCCTAGACATGGTCCCTCCCTCGTGCCGTGGCGGCCCCCTTCCGTCGAAAGCACTCGCGTGCCGCCCGCTCCGCGCTCAGCAGCGGCCAGCGCCGCTGCTCTCTGTTCCTCGTCGAAGCCGGTAGCGCACCCTAGTAGTTGCCCTCTGAACGAAAATTGTAGCCAGATGTTCCCTCTCCAGTTTTCGTTTTTGCATCATGGCGAGATGCGCCGTCGTTTTCTCGCCATCGTCGCTGGGAGACGGCCAGATCCGCCGCCGGCGGCTTCGTCTGTCCAAGGCGGCAGTTCCGACGCTGCCGATTTGCGAGAGGCCCCGGCCTTTTTCACTTCGAACCATGATCGCAAGCCCCACCGACCTCCGTTCCATCTTGCGGAAGGCCTGAACGTTTCCCTCTCAACCCGGTACCCTGGATTGCCCACGTGTCGCCCATCGATAGCAGCCTTGTGTGGCTTCTTGCCGCCGCTAGTCACCGCCGTGGCTAATTTTCCCTCGGTGAGAAAAGCTCTGACCCGTTCGCCCCCTGCCTTGAGTCGGCACCATAGCCCACTTGTCGATGGCGGTGGCTAGCTCAATCTGAGTAATAAAAGTATTTGTTTATCTGTTTTAAATTCAAACCTTTTCAAATTATTTCAAATTCAATTCAGATTTCAAATCTGTTTAAATACAAACTAATTCATAACTTTCAAATGATTAGGAATTTGAATTCAAACTTTATATGAAATTGTTTTGTTTTTGAATGTTAATTCAAATCTTTAATCAAATATTTTTCAGAATAGATTTAAATAGTCAACCTTTGACTTTGACCCTATTTAATAATTTTGACTTTAAAATAAATTTAAATTCATAATTCCAAATAATACAAATAATATATGTTTTAAAATCAGAAAAATGTGAGGATTTCAAATATGGCCTTCAAAATATATTTTGGACACTTTAAAATTCAATTTGTTCAAAATTACAATAAAATGCCCTTCCACCTTAATTAATTAATAACTTTTGATTTATAACTCCAAATTTGACAAATGATATGTCCAAAATGATTAGCTCGACGAGACCTTTC
Source organism: Avena longiglumis (assembly GCA_030063025.1). Classification (NCBI taxonomy): domain Eukaryota; kingdom Viridiplantae; phylum Streptophyta; class Magnoliopsida; order Poales; family Poaceae; genus Avena; species Avena longiglumis. Next base: position 516,148,735 of record CP125974.1, on the reverse strand, counting down.
TGTTTATGCATTCCATGTTCTGAATTGCAGCATGCATCATATAAATATAAAGTATACAGCAACTAATATGAGGATAAAATGTGACCAAAACTCAATAAAAGGCTTATTCTTGTATTCCACATCTCACCCATGCCATGCTACATTATTGCCATGCAAATTGTGCATCATTCATCATGGCATGATTGTTTGCTTGTCGCATCTTATTCATATGCTTGTGCACTCTATTTATGTTGGCCCTTGTTTGTTTGGTTCTTCTTCGAATAGACACTGAGCAGGGGATATATCAAGAGAACCAGGAGCACTACCCAGATCCTTCTCTCGCTTCAACTGAGATGCCAGGCAAGCACTACCACATGCTTGCATACATACAGTACCTATTGCCTCTATCTTATTCTTGCATCATTGAGTCGCGATTGCATTAAATTGAATCCCAAGTATTGCATAGCCTTTACTTTTAAACCCCACTAAAGCTTGTCCCTCCATCCCATGAGCCATTACTACAGGAGTTGTTTGAGCCATGCGAGTCGTAGAACAGCATGTGTAGGGTATGTGAGTGTCTAATGGATAACGAGGTACCTAAACAACTTAACCTGAGTAGTAATGGGATAACTAATGAAAGTGGCACCGGTGAGCAATATCTGCTATTTGGTTTTTCCTGCTCACTTGTGTCCCGTAGGACCCCGAGTACTTGATTCCTGTTCCTTGAATATCCGCGCTATCCACATCCGGGAGACTTATGGGACCCCCCTGAGCCAGAGCTTGATTCATTCTTATTTCTTGGGGCCACAAACTAGTTTGAGGTTTTATTTACTATCCTGTACTTATGCCATGTTTTACTGCTTTATTTAAATTGTGCGATGTACTGCACCTGTACTGCTTAGGTAAGCGGAGTGTTTTCGCGGTATCGACAAGCCCAGTCACATTTTCGGGTTCCTAGTCGTTTACATCCATTGGCGCAAACCTTGAGTCCGTTTCGGAGTCAGCTAACTTCGTTGCGGGTAGCTTAATGGGGTGGCCCCCTGAAATATTTCTGAATCCTGTGATTGCTTTGTCGTGAAAGCCTCGTTGGGTTTTGATTTGGTTTTTCCGAGGTTGATCGAGTGTGTGTTGCTATTTGTGCACCCCTGCAGGGTAAAACTTTCTGAAAGCCGTGTCCGCGGTTATGGACGACTTGGAGCACAGTTTCTCGATCATAGACAAGCATAACTAAAGTACCGCTTTTAACTTGACTAAATAACTGACTAGTAAATAGTGCAACACTCATGGAATGGATAATAAAACTGCCAACGGATGGGGGGGTTGTTCGTCCGCTTCCTCGTTGGTAAGCGAGGAGGAGGATGGATCTGTTAATATTACTGTTACAACTGCTGTTATTAATTCACGGACATCCGTCTATCTTTGGTTAGGCGGATGGTTAGCGAGTATCTATAGAATTGTTAGGGTTTATCTTTTGCTGCCATTGCGTCACCCCAGGTTGTGTCCCCTTTAGAGGCATAAAGACTTGCTGAGTACCCCTAGGGTCTCACACGATAAATTGTTTGATTCAGATGAACAGGTACACTCACGAGATGGATACTGGGTGGAGGAGACGGACGATGTGGGCAACGATCATTCGGCGTAGAGATTAGGAACGGGATCCGTGAGATCTGTGGGCGGGATGTGTTTATTTTAAGGGGCATCTTATGCCGATTTGCTTCTTATCCGTACTCGGATCTTGTTTGCCGCTTCCGCCTGATACTCTGATGTTTGATGTATGAGGAGATATCCTAAACTATTATATCTATCTAGGACATTTGAATCTTTCTGTATGGCGTTGCTATTTTTCCTTTCTTTTTAGATGGAATGGCTCTGATGTACTGTTGTATGGTGGCTTGCATACATACTCATTTGTGTATGTAGTTGATCCCTTCGCCTGCCGATTACGCCGCCCGTTCTTGTCCTGATGTTTGGAAATGGTTGGGACGGCCGAAAGGTCTACCTGTGAGTGGCATTTGGGCCCCACCGTACTATTTCAACCATTTCCGCTCATCCAGGCTTGTAACTAGGAGCGTAATTCACCGAGGTAGTTACAGCCGGCGGAGGAGAAGGATCGCAGGGCGGTGACGCGGAAGGCGCGCTGCGAGCCGGGCTCGCAGCAAAGGAAAGAACGGCGCTGCAAAGGAAAAGCAAGAATAAAACAAGGGCAAAGGCAGATGCGGAAAACGGACGAGCGAGAAAGAAAAGAGCGCAAAGGACTCACCTCTGCACCACGGGCGTAGACCTTTTTTGGTCGCCCGCGGTCCGACCAGGGCGTGGTTGAACCCCCGCCGTCCAGCTATGCTTGGCAGGCGGGTCCTCGGTCGCGGCGACACCACTGGAGGAGCCCTCGCCGGCGCGCTTCAGGGTAGGCTCGGGCGTGGAGGTGCCGTCGCTCTCATCCGGTGCGGGGCCATGGGGATCCTCCACTGCCTCATCGTCCCAGCTGGTAAAGAAGTCGTCCTCGCCGTCCGAGCGATCGCCGCTGCACCGACGCAGGCGCGGCTCGGCAAGGTCGGAAGTGAAGACCTGGAGGGGCGTGTCGCCCTCCTCCCGGATGATGCAGGGGAACATCTGCTCGGAAGAACACAAGTCAGGACCGGATAAGGAGTTCTAGCCGGCCGAAACAAGAACGAAAGACGAAGCAAGAAAAGGAGCAAGTACGCTTACCCGGGGCGCGCGGTTCTCGCGCGTGTAGGGTGATACGTTGAAAACGTATCTATAATTGTTGATGTTCCATGCTTGTTTAGTATCTACTTTGCTTTGCTTTTTCTACACTTTGAGGTGTTTTTATATCTTTTCTGGAACTAACCTATTGAAGGGAATATGCCTGAGAGGCAATAATAAAGTGGTTATTATCGTATTCCTTATTTATGATAAATGTTTATTTTGCATGCTATAATTGTATTAATATGGAAATGTTAATACATGTGTGTTTAATAAACAAAAAGGAAGTTTCTAGTTATGCCTCTCTTATAAACTAGCTCGTTGATTAACAAGACGATCAAAGGTTTCATGATCATGGACATTGGATGTTGTTAATAACGAGGTCACAACATTAGTGTAATGATGTGATGAACATTCATACGAAGTATAGCATTACGATCAAGGTCATTGTGTTTATATTGCTATAACATCATACGAAGTAATCTTAGTCCTTAGACCATGAGATCATGTCAATCACTAACACCGGAAGAGTATCTTGATAACATCAAACGTCACACCGTAACCGGGTGATTATAAAGATGGGTTCAGTGCTACGAAGGTGTTATGTTGAGGCTCATGGATCAAGAGTGGAATTTATCCATATCAATGACGGAGAGATATACTCTGGGCCCTCTCGGTGATATCACATTGGTTAGCTTGCAAGCAAGTGATTTGATCACTAGAATGTTATATCACGGGAACGAGAAAAGAGTACATGTCGGTAACGAGATCAAACTAGGTATGGGGATACCGATGATCGAATATCGGACATGTAATATATCACGAGACAAAGGGATTGAGTTACATGCGTATAAGGTTCACACGATCACAGAAGTCATCGTTGAATATGTGGGAGTCAGTACGGATCTCTAGGTCCCGCTGTTGATTATTGATCGGAGAGGGGTCTCGATCATGTCTACATTATTGACAAACCGTAGGGTGACACACTGAAGGGATACCGACACCATTTGGAGCAAATAATATGACAGAAAAAGAAAAAGGAAAGCGCGGGAATTTATTTCACTAGACACCGAAACTGTTTCGGTTGAAATTGCTAAAACTGGTTCTGCATGTGAAATTGAAATGTTGTAAGGGGTTTTATGTGAATGTTTCATAATTAAAGTAATTAACAAAATTCTGAATAAGTAAATAAAAGATTTTTATTTAAATGAGAGCTTGCATTAAATTTGGTGGAAATTTAATGCATGTGAGTGGATTTTTGAGTGGAGGCTTTTTAATGAGAGTGGAGGCTTTTCATTTTGAGTGGGAGCTCCACCCACATGAATGTGGAAGAGGTGGGGGTAGACACCATGGCTGGCGCCATGGCCCTTGGGGTGCCCCCCTCTCCTCCCCTCAAAGCACACCTCCTCGCGAAGGATCTCTCTCGCCCCTTTAGAATTTCCCCGTGGTCTGGGATCAACGAGATACATATTCTCGGTGGATTTTTCTGGAAGGATTTGTTGCTTCTGCTGCTTCGTTGGAGCGAGGGCGCGGAGGTTGTCGGGGTACCCGGACGTGTGTGTGATCACGGATGCACCACTGCTTTGTGGTGCTGGACCGTCTGGACCAGATGGACTTCATCACGATCTTGAGATCGGCAAGCATTCGACTACATCATCCATGAGTACAACCTCGTTAACGCTATACGGTCTTCGAGGGTATGTATTCTATGGATGTATATCCACCCGTTGCTTGTATCTAGTAGATAGATCTTTGTACATAGTTGTTCCCATCATAGGAATTTTTTTGTTTTCTATGTTGCGAACCCTACAGTGGTATCAGAGCCGGATCTAGGCGTAGATACTTTGCACAGGTAGTACACATATGAGTATGTGGGCGATGATGATCATTTTATTGCTTGTTAGTTATACTTTGGATATTGTTGGCATAGTGGGATGAAGCGGCCCGGACAAACTTTACATGTCCTCGCACATGAGACTTGTTCCACGCTTGACATGCAACTAGTTTGCATAAGTGCCTAGCGGGTGTCCGTCTCTCCTACTATAGTCAATATCTAATTTGCAATGAGTTGTCAACAATTTGGTTATCCTCGTTGTGGTTCATGTTCGTAGGTAAGAACGGTTATTTTTTCGAAATCCCTAAGCCACATAAAACTTGCAATGGATAAATTAGAGGCGTCTAGTTTAGATTGTTGCTGGGCTAGTGTCATGATATGGTGATGTTGTAAGGAGAAGTATAAGTTGATACTCTTACAACACACATAACGTGTAAGTTTCATAGACCTTGGCCTTACACATAGAGGTATAATGGCGATCATACCGTGATGCACATGATGGAGATCAAGTGCAAGAACCATATCATTTCACTTATTAACATGTGATGTTTGTTGCATCTTATATTGCTTGTTTGGCGTTTTATTATCATAATAAGATGATCCCTCATTTACATATCAAGATAAGAATGTGTTCTTCCTTAAGTATGCACTGATTATGTTTCATCGCTCCAAGACATCACGTGATGATAGGGTGTTCTTGTATCCACGATCATATTTCGGGTGTAAGACAGTTACACACGGGAATACTAAGGTTCTTACTTGGCGAGCCTAGCATGTACAGACATGGTCTCAGAACATGGACCGAAAGGTTAAGCATGAGTCATATGGAAGATATGATGCCCATTTGATGCTCTCCTTTGAAGCTACACCAACTCATGTGATGATCGGACTTGGTGTAGTGGATTTGGTTCATGTAATCACCAAAAAGAGTCGTTTTTGAGTGGGAGTTCATTTCTAATTTGGATTAGTAGAACTCAATTTATCATAAATTAAATCAAAGTGAATTTGCATAATTTGTTGTAGTCATTGGCATTCATTCACCACCTTATGCATAGTTGTAATTGAGATAATAGAACTATAGAATTCTGGATATATACTTTACGAACTGGTATCGTATTGTGTTGAGTGTCAATCTAAAGTTTAAAGACCTATTGCAAAACTTTTAGCAAACTCTGTTTACTCCATGAAATTTAATAATTGGTATTAAATCGAGAGTAAAAATTCCAGTGTTAGTATCTTAAGTATCATGTTTGCCTTCATGATTCTTGATTGTTTTAATATCAAGTTTATCTAGGAGCTGAAAGAATTTTTTCAGAAACCATCATGTGTGGCAGATATAACGATATCTGAAACAATGTTTTGGTTGCAATATGATAGAGTATAATATATGTTCTCATATTAGATGAGAATTTACAAAGGTTGGAGATGCTAGACATCCTAATCATCCAAAAGGATTTTGGAAAGTAACGTTATACTCACGATTCGCCTTTATAAGCTACAATAGCTTGATCATGAAAGTCGTCATGATAAGGATGAATAGAAGATGTATGTAAAAGTGTTTACTACACTAAAAGATTACTAAAGAATGGATTTTGAAAGAATACCGATCATTTGATGATGGTGATCTACTTCAAAGTGCAAGTTAAAAGGTATTATTATTTGAATATACACGCTTTGTACTATGTGTCATGTATATGGTGCCACTATTGATGTTGATAGATTCTTTTTAAAAGGAAAAGGAAATGCTGAAAGAGAATCTACAAAATATATTTGGCAGAAAAGAAAATATTGGAAATATCCAATTTAGGTATATGGATGATATACATCTTATGGTTGTATTCTTTGCTTGTTAGACAATGTGGTTATTGGGTATTGGATACCAAATTGGTTGGTATGAAATTTCATATGGAACGATGCAATTCATAAACCATAATGGCCTAAGTAACTAGCAAGAGAATATGTGATGATGTTCATCGAAAACAAACAAACCGTTGTTTGTATTCCTCGTTGACATCAAAGCTTGCCTTCAAGATTTGTTTTAATAATAGTTATTTAAATTAGGTATTATGAGAACAAAGGTTGTTCAAATAATTACCATATTTCATATAAGATGGATGATTTACAAATCTAGTTGGAGAAATCACATCCATAAAACCTAATGCTAAAATGTCGCAAGACAAATGATTGGATGATCACTTACGAAGTGACATCGCCGTTTAAATTATATTGGAAAGAAAACATGAAGAAACTCCATTTTCATGGATTTTTGGAGTCTTTGATTTGATGAAATGACGCTTGTGAGACTTTCCTCGGGATAATTAGAACTCCATTCAAAGGCCAAAGAAGAACGAACGACTAAATTATTGGAATTTATACATATCGATGTATGTAGTCCATTATGTATAGTTGTAAGCGATGGATTTCAACTTCATATGCTTTCTCCGGAAATTTGAGTGAATGTTCACTTAATGAGAAAGAAGTATGAAATATTTGAAAAACATTTCAAAGACTTTCAATATGAAGTGGAAAATCATTGTAACAAGAAAATAAATGATTTATGATTTTATCATAAAGGGATTTATTTGAGTTACAAGTGTAACAAGAAAATAAATGAATAATGATTTATCACAAAGGGATTTATTTGAGTTGCAAGTTTAGCAAAACACCTAGATTTGAGTGTTTGAGATTTGTAATGAAACCTTGTTTGACATGGTTGGATCAAAGGTGTTATTAATAAAACTGCCATTATGTTTTAAAAGATTAAATCTTTAGAGACTACCGCTTTTACACCGAAAAGAGCTCCATCTTGATCCGTTGAAATGACATCATATGAGTTATGTTGTGGGGTAAAACCCAAGTTGTCATTTCTTAAATTTTGGTATGCTAAACATAAGTAAGATGTTTACAACCGAAGTCGGATGAGCATTTCTTTGTAGGTTATTTCGAATAAAAATTGGTTATTCCTCCATAACACTAAGGACAAAAGGGTTTATCGCTTGAAACGTGAAGTTTCTTGAAGAAGGAATTTTTCATAAAATTTAAGTGGGAGGACAATAGAACTTTGATAAGATTAACGAACCTTAGCTATATGTGGTGAGTTGTGCAGCGCCGTAAAATGTTTCGAAGGCTGCCATAATGCTCATGCCTCACGTGCCTCAAAGGTTGCGGTCATGGAGGTCTAAGTTCCTATTGAACCAAGTAGGTCGGATAAACAATCAAATGTTGAGATTTGAGAGGAAATCATTATTGTTTGACAATGATGAACCTACTACATACAAAGAAGCGATGATGGGCCCTGACTCCGTCAAATGGCTTGAAGCCATAAAATCCGTGATAGTTCCATACACGATAAATCAAGTTTTGAACTTGGAAGACCCTCCGGAAAGGTGTAAAAACCTATCGGTCGTATTTGGATCTATAAAGAAACAGACATGGATGTTTCACATCTATGAAATAGTCGACATATCGTAAAGTATTTTATGACAATGTTCAAGGAGTTAACTATTACAAGATTTGATCTTTCATAGCGATATTTAGTCTGGACGGATTAAAGTAGCAATCATTACATATAATTTGGCATATGGTAGATGAATAAACAAAACAAAGTTCTTCTAATAGAATGGTTACCTAGGACGTGTACATGACACAGTCCAAAGGGTTTTGTTAATTCAAAGGATGCTAAAAGGGCATGCAAACTTCAATGGTTGAAGTAAGCATCATGGAGTTGGAATCTTCACCGTGATGAAAAGGAGTTTTCATCAGGAGACGATGAAGATGCTTGCATTTGCAAGAAATTAAGTGGGAGCACTGAGACATATTTCTAATACATTATGAGGAGGACATCTTATTGATTGGAAATGATGTATATTTTATTGACAAAGGTTAAGAATTTCATTTCGATGAAAGACTTAGGCAAAACCCGAATATTTAGCATGTATGTCTATAGTGGATAGACTGTGACGCTAATATGGTTGTGCCAAACTTACGTATATGAGATATTGAAGGAGTTCAATATAGAAACGATAAGAAACGGTTCTTGTCGCATGGAAAGGAATTGAATCAAGATTTAAGTGTATCGACACTTGATAAGTGAAACAAAATTCAAGTGCTTTGACACTTGATGAGTGAAATCACAAGGATGTTTTGATCAATCATACCATGATATGTATACATCCAGATATGTTCTATGCTTTAAGTGTTATGAGCATATACCAGAATAAATCATAAAATGATCATTGGACGATAGTGAGGATATTCTTATGATCTTTTGGAAGAACTATGAATATATTTGTGTAGAGGTGACAAACAATTACAAATAGTTCATTTTAAAGCGTTACATTGATACTAGTTTTGTCACAAGATAGAATATTAAGTTTATCTCAATTTAAACTATAGGTGGCACAATGTAATGGAAAGGAGATTCCATGACGGATTTGGATGAATTCCAAAGTTAAGACATTGTGACGGATATTACAACAAAAGGGCTAAGTATATGACTGCTATAGTAGCAGCAAAGGAGGGCATTTGTGTCAAGTAGTTTGTTATCAAACTAAGGTGTGGTTCGCAACAGACTACACTAAAGATATACTAGTTGAATGCCCGTGCGTTGCTACGGCCTCTCATCATTTTAATCGACAACCAAACTCCTTGGCGAGATCCCATTGCACTTTCTCAGTATGCAAGATTCAAACACAATTTTCAGCAAACATATTACCATAGTTCTGTTTTACATTTAAAATTAGTTCCTTTGCTTCCTTTTGGTTAGTAACCCCGAATTTTGGGGCTTTTTTTCCCAGGATTGGCATCAAAATAGTTCTAGTTCCCGGCTCATCACAGAAACGTTCCCTTGCAATGAGCGAAAATAATACATATAATAGATAGCAGCTGTCTTGTTCCATGAAGAGAGTGATTTGCCATGGTGAATAAATATTTTTTGGAGGACATGTTGGATAATTCCATTGTATCCTAGTCGCATATTTCAAAAGAGGTACTGCATCCTTGTATGCTACAAACCACAAAAAAGAAAACATATCTTTGACATGGTAGTCAAATGACAATTACTTACATCCGTACACTTCTAAAAAACAAAACATGTTATAGATTAAACAAAAAATATCTTTGCAGTTTTCGCTCCTTCAATGGTGTCACTTAGTATCTTATTACCACAAGGTAGTGGGCATTGTACTGACCGACCCTTGAAATGCCACTCGCTCGGAGAAAAGAATATTGGCAGGTAAGGATAAGTGGAAAGTTTTGCAAATTTGGAAGAAATGGAAATTCTACACTGGCATATGCACAACGCATTGCTTAAACTTATGAATCTTTAAAATCTCCTTCACTAATAAAATATGTATGGGCAGCTTGACGCTGGTCATAAAAAATTCAGTGCTTCTGCACATACCGATGCCAATAACATAACCAGCTGTGCCGGCGACACCAAATAAGAAAAGCGAGTACTTCCAATTAAGATAAGTGATTTAAGTGAATCCAATAAGAGCATGTGAATATTTCAGCAATTTCTTCAAGGATTCATCAGCGTAAAATTTGACCTAATATTAAACATACAAAGGGTTAAAATATCCTATATGATATTATCAAGTAAAAAATATTCAAAAAGTTTGAAATAAAATTGATTTTTTTTGAAAAGGCAATCTTGCCGTGTACTTTTCCATGAGACACACGGCAAAGACAGCTTCTTTGCCGTGTACTTTTTAAGGAGACACATGACAAAGACAGCTTCTTTGCCGTGTAATTTTCGAGAAGACTCACGACAAAGAATAGACACCGTCATCTCCGCGGGAACCGTCATCTTACTTTACTTTGCCGTGTCTACGCGTAAGACACACGACAAAGTCTTTGTCGTGTCTTATTTAGAAAACACACGGCAAAGGGCCTTTGTCGTGGCGAACGTTGTCGTGTGTATACAAAGGGTTAAAATATCCTATATGAGATTATCAAGTAAAAAATATTCAAAAAGTTTGAAATAAATTTGATTTTTTTTGAAAAGGCAATCTTGCCGTGTACTTTTTCATGAGACACACGGCAAATGCAACTTCTTTGCCGTGTACTTTTCAAGAAGACACATGACAAAGACAGCTTCTTTGCCGTGTACTTTTCGAGAAGACACACGGCAAAGAATAGACACCGTTATCTCCGCGGGAACCGTCGTCTTACTTTACTCTGTCGTGTCTACGCGTAAGACACATGAAAAAGTCTTTGCCGTGTCTTATTTACAAAACACACGGCAAATGGCCTTTGCCGTGGCGAACGCTGCCGTGTGTATACACACGATAAAGCCTTTGCCGTGTTTCGAAACGACTTTGCCGTGTCTTTTGCCCACACGGCAAAGAGCCTGTGTGCCGTAGTGTGAAGTTTCTTTTCATTTGAACCGGAGGTTTGTGATTGACTAGGTATTTAGATTAAAGTAGTGCTCAAAATAATATTTAATCACAAACTAGTTATCCAAATGAGACAAAACACTCACATGTTTCAAAACAAGAAGTTTACATTTTACTGTATTTTTTTTAAAATTTTCAGAATATTTTTAGATTTTTAGTTCAAAATTAATAACAATCTGATACGCGATGGTAAGACTTGAAAGCACGAAGTCACTAAAGCTCGGTCCATGTATACTTCCTCTCAAAACTTATACTCCCTCCTTCTTAAAATAGATGTAGTAGGTTTATTAAAATTTAAATAAATTAGAGTACTACTGTTAGGGTAGATTAACAAATTAATCAAGGAAGTTTGCAAAACAAAAAATACACTAATTGTGGAGCAGATTTATAACAAATTAAATAATGGACACGGACTTTGATTAATACCGGTGAACGACTCTATTAATACCAGTATTAATCAAACTAGGCCCAGTACCGATGAAGCTTTACAATCACGTGGTACTGTGCAGCATCCAATTAATTTGCATCCGGTGTGGTGGCAAGAGTCGTACTCCATCCAATCACATATAGTTCACGTTCTAGGAAAACCACAGGGACTAAGGAGGACCACCGTCCACCGGTGAGCTAAATTACTACTCAAAAAAATAAGACTCACACACATTCCAAAAAAAAAAAATTAATCGAATAAGTAGAATAACTTAAATTTGATTATATTGTGTAGAATTATTATCCTTAGATTCGCATTGAAATACACTTTTCAATAATACTAATTTTGTACCAATATTCTTTATATATTTAGAGAAAACACATAAAACGAGAACGCTATATTTCTTGGGACAGAGGTAGTAAAAAAATCGTCTAATTTGCCCGTCATGCAATCTCACGTCCACCCGCACTGCCCTAAATTCACTATAGGAAAGAAGCATTGCACTAAATTCACCGTAGGAAAGGATCACTACGCCGACGGCATGGGGCCGTTGACGTAGCATCCTGCCGACACAGTCTATGTATACTTCAGTCCAATTTATTAGGCGTGTACGTAGTTTAAGAAAAACTTTAACCAATAATTTTGATCAATAAATTTTACATAATATGTTATAAAAATTATATCATTGGATTTATCTTCAAAAATAGTTTTCAATGGTATATTTTTGAGACATATATTGTATATTTTATTGGTCAAAATTGATGGTCAAATTTTTTTTAAACCACGTGCGTGTCTAATAAACTAGACAGAAGAGAGTAGGTCAGATGAGTCCAACATAGATGGCTATGGGCTGTTTGGTTGTGGTGGCAAGAGTCTATGTACATGGTACTGCGCAGGTTGCTATGGCCGTAGTTGGTGGCCACGCAACCTGGGAGAAAAATCAGAGAGTGTGGGGACTGCGCAGGAAGGGAATATACTGCAGCCCACGTGCGTGTCAGCATATTTGCAGCGCGATGGCTTTTTTTTTTTCCATGTTCAACTTCTTTTGTGCATAGGCATATGCTGGAGCCACTTTTTTTTGCCTCTAAGTGCGCTAAAAAATCTTTTTTTAAACACCTTTACTCTTTTTTTTGGCATCTCTCGGAGATGCCTTAAGGTGGCCCTCGTTGTCTATTTTCTAGGCTGTTAAATGGTCTAAACAAATCATTATATAGCTGCTTGGAAATAATTATGTCTATAATTATAGGTTTGTGCAATAAAAAAATTGAGTGACTGGTTTGCACAACAATAATCCCAAAAGTTACTTGTTTGTGCAGTTTTTTTTGGTTCTACTAGGAAAATCACAAATACCAAGGAGGACCATGCGGAGTGAGCTAAATTATACTTCCTCCGTTTTAAGAAATAAAGTGCACACGTATTCCAAAGCAAAGTTAACCAAATAAATAAAACAACTAAAATTTAATTATATTGTATAAAATTAGTATCATTGGATTTATATTGAAACACACTTTTTAATGATACTAATTTTGTACACGCCGGGTCCCTAGCCGACAGAGGGTTTCCATGGTCACCAGAGGCATCACCGACAAGGATGGAGACAAAGTCACCGCGAGGTGGATGGTTGGGTTTTTTCTCTGTGGAGGCCGAGGTCGAGTATATTTAGTGGTCGGCGCAGTGTTCAGGGTGCCCGTGGAGGTTTTCATGGTCATCAGAGCGTCGCCGGCAAGGATGGGTGAGAAAGTCGGTATGGGGTGGATGGTTGGGATTTTTCTCTATGCAGACCGAGATCGAGTATATAGAGGTCGGCGGGGGTGAGGTGTAAAAATTATAAGCAGCTAACGGTTATACTCCCTCCGTCTTAAAATAGATGTCTCAGATTTATCAAAGTTTGAATGAATATACACACTATTTAGTATATAGGTTTATCTAATTTTTTACAAATCCGAAACACCTATTTTAAAATAAAAATATGTTTTGTCTAATGCAGGTTAGAGAAGTAAAACCCGAAGTTACTTCTCTAACAGATTTTAAGGGACCAGCTAGAGATGTCCTAGTTGCGTGCAAGGAAACTAGATCAAACTTATTCTGCCTCCTATTATTCTCATGCTTGCTCAAAGAAAATAGTACAGTCATTCTCTTGCAGAAGGAGATATGTTTTGTCTATAAAGGTGATCAATTAAAGTATATATAATTTACTTTCTCCTTTTTAAAATATTAACTGTTTTAGTTTTTTTAAACGAACATATCTAGACATTTTTAATTACGTAAGTTGATTTACTTTCAAGGAAGATTGCAAGTTTGGATTTATTACTTGTATGTTTGCTTGTTTTTTTTATTTTTCTTGCTTGCTACTCAGCCTTGCTAGCCAAAAACCTGTTTTGAGAAGGTATACATCTCATGTTTCCAAATCCCTTTGAACCAAAACTTGTGACATTTGTGTCCACTATATCTACCTAGTAGCATTATTGCTATTCCAAGCAAATTCTCAAGCTTTATCTACCTTTCGAATTAAAAATTATTTTGTTATGTGAAAACTAGTTAGTAAAGCTCTCACGAACTTGATGGCACACCTTATTTCCTTGTCCCTAATAGACTTGAACCATTGTGTCATCGAAGTTGTATATGTTTGCATCTATACATTGGAATTAGCAGAATCGTGCTGTCACGGGGAACGTTTTCAACATTGCACATGTACTTTATACAAAGTTGATATCGTGCTCTTTTGTCTATGGATGTCAACGGTGTGAAATAAAGAGGGAACTTGTAAGTCCATGTAGTCTGTATTTTGTGTTAGAGAAACGCCTGAGCCGCTAGCCTAAGCCATGCCTAATCATGGTGAAAACTTGCAGCATCACCATAGTGAGCTATCCATGAAGCATCCTCAATAAAATCTATGCACATAGTAAATAAAAAGATCGCTGAGATGCTCATTGTCTACTTGCCTTGTCATTTTGGTTATAGGAAAGCTCATGTACCATGTGCAAGGGATACCCCGTTGGCGGTTCTCTATGATATGCATGTACTTACAATGACAAGAACTTATCTGTAACTGAAGTTGAGTAGCATAAGGAGTGGCCTTCATATTTAAGGGACATGAGATTGTCAACTTATATTTCGTCAAGCATATACTCCATCTTTGTGCACTTTAAACTTAATCATCTCAAGATGCCTATGATAGGGGAAATGAGGTCTCAAAGCTAGTAAGTACCATAATCTTTTGGAAGCTCTTTATGACTTATAATCCCTGTTTACCTCTAAGAAGGGACCTTTCTCCTATTTTCTAAGCTGAGTCAGTAAACCTACTTCCTCTCTATTTATTCAATCATGTTCTTTATCTTCCTTGTTTGCACAAAACTCTTATATATTGAGTATTACTTTGAAAGCCCTCACTTGTGAAAGACCTTTTTGAGCAAAGAGTGCTCCTGTTTGAAAACTTCTACAAAGCTTTATTTGTGAAACTGTCTGCTAGTTGTTCTCTGACCAAGAACAAGTTTGACAATTCCAATTATGATTTATCTTTATGCATCTCTATTGTGACTGCTGTACTTGGTTGCAAGATAAGTTATATAATGGTGAGTTGCTTTCTTCTATGAGTTGTGCATGGTAAGTGTGATGCTTCTTTTTCGTATTCTTTTATCGACACTTCACTCCATAAACCTGTGGACATGTTTACTGAGCTCAGTTTTCTCTTGGGGACAAGCGAAGGTCTAAGCTTGGAGGAGTTGATACGTCCAATTTGCATCACAATTCTATATCATAATTTACCTCTATTCATTGATATATGTCTTATTATGAGGTATTACTTATGGCTTTTCATCTGTTTATGCATGTTGGATGATTCTTGGAGGATGACCTGCCGGAGTCTGGATTCTGATGGAAAAGAAGGCGTTTCGGTGAAATTTCGCGAAGATCATAAAAATACCAGAAAAATATGGGAAAATATTATTTTTCTAGAAGATTGAGGAAGCCAGAAGGAGGAGCGAAGAGGGGCCGCAGGGGGCCCACACCCCCCTAGGTGCGGGTCCCCCCTGGGCCGCGCCTAGGGCAGGTGTGGCCCACCTGCCCGGCTACTGACTCCGCCCCTTCGCCTATATCTTCCCTACGAAACCCTAAGGCCAGGGGAGCGACCACAGATAGATTTCTGCCGCCTCTGTAGGGCGGAAAACACCAAGAGAGAAAGATCTCTCTAGAAGACAGATTTCTGCCGGGGGAATTCCTTACCGAAGAGGGGAGATCGTCGCCATCAACACCATCATCAAGCTAGGCTTCATTGTGATCATCATCATCATCCACACCATCATCTCCACCAGCACCATCATCACCACTCCATCCCGCTGTAACAATTGTGTTGGATATTGCTTTAGTTCTTAGGGGAAACTTTCCTGGTGTTGATTACTATTGTAGTTGATGCTTGTGAGTGGAACCATTGGATTATTGTTTATGTTCAGATTGTTATCCATTACCATATCATCTTTGATCTTGATCCATATGATGTCTTGTGAGTAGTTCGTTGTGTTCTTGAGGACATGGGGGAAGTCATGTTGTTAGTAGTGGATTTGTGTTGAGTTATTATTCAATGGTTTAGTATTTAAGTCGTGGTGCTATTCTTCTAGTGGTGTCATGTGAACGTCGACTACATGATACTTCACCATTTGTGGGCCTAGGGGAATGCATTGTGTATTTGGCTACTAATTGTGGGGTTGCCGGAGTGACAGAAACTTGAACCCCCGTTAGGACACCTTTGCACAAGGGAGTGTAGGATCTTAGAGTTTAAGGCTGTGGTTAGATTTATATCTTTATTACTTTCCTGTAGTTACAGATGTTTGCAGGGGGGTTAATCACAAGTATGTATTAGTCCAAGTGATGACCCACAAGTATAGGGTGTATCGTAGTACTTTTGATAAATATGAGTGTCGATCCCAACGAGGAGCAGAAGGTGCTGAACAGTGGTATGGAGCAGGAAATCCCCGTGAATACTTATCAAAGGGATTTTAGTGGTTTTCTGACAAGGCAACAAAATAAGGAGCAAGTAATAAAGGTAACGAACAAATGGAGCAAGTGGCCCAATCCTTTCTTAGCAAAGGACAAGCCGGTGGAAATACTTATATGGACCAAACGTTCTAGAGGAAACATGGGAATTCTGTCAAGTGCTTTCGCTTCAAATAGCTGAGTACTCTTCTCTGGTGTTGTAAGTGTTGTGTGGGTGAACCTATGCTAATGTACCGACCTTACTTGGACTAATACATACTTGTGATTAACCCCCCTGCAAAAATCCGTAACTACAGGAAAGTAATTAAGATATAAATCTAACCATAGCCTTAAACTCTGAGATCCTACACTCCCTTGTGCAAAGGTGTCCTAACGGGGGTTCAGGTTTCTGTCACTCGGGCAACCCCACAATTAGTAGCCAAATACACAATGCACTCCCCTAGGCCCATAAATGGTGAAGTATCATGTAGTCGACGTTCACATGACACCACTATAAGAATAGCACCATACTTAAATACTAAACCATTGAATAATAACTCAACACAGATTCACTACTAACAACATGACTTGTCCCATGTCCTCAAGAACTAAATGAACTACTCACGAGACATCATATGGATCAAGATCAAAGATGATATGGTAATGGATAACAATCTGAACATAAACAATAATCCAATGGTTCCACTCACAAGCATCAACTACAATAGTAATCAATACCGGGAAAGTTTCCCCTAAGAACTAAAGCAATATCCAACACAATTGTTACAACGGGATGGAGTGGTGATGATGGTGCTGGTGGAGATGATGGTGTGGATGATGATGATGATCCCTATGAAGCCTAGCTTGATGATGGTGTTGATGGCGACGATCTCCCCCCTCCAGGAAGGAATTCCCCCGGCAGAAATCTGTCTGCCGGTGAGATCTTTCTCTCTTGGTGTTTTCTGCCCCCAGAGGCGATGTAAATCTATTTATGGTCGCTCCCCCAGGCTTAGGGTTCCGTAGGGAAGATATAGGCGAAGGGGCGGAGTCAGTAGCCGGGCAGGTGGGCCACACCTGCCCTAGGCGTGGCCTAGGGTGGGCCCATGCCTAGGGGGGTGTGGGCCCCCTGTATCCCCCCTTCGCTCCTCCTTCTGGCTTCCTTCGTCTTCTGGGAAAATAATATGTTTCTATATTTTTCTGGTATTTTTTTGATCTTCGTGAAATTGCACCGAAACGCCTTCTTTTCCATCAGAATCCAGACTCCAGCAGTTCATCCTCCAGGAATCATCCAACATGCATAAACAGATGAAAAGCCATAAGTAATACCTCATAATAAGACAAATATCAATGAATAGAGGTAAATTATGATATAGAATGGTGATGCAAATTGGGCGTATCAACTCGCCAAGCTTAGACTTTGCTTGTCCCCAAGCGAAAACTGAGCTTAGTAAACATGTCCACAGGTTTATGGAGTGAAGTGTCGATAAAAGAATACGAACAAGAAGCATCACACTTACCATTTCACAACTCATAGAAAAAAGCAACTCACCATTATGTAACTTGGCTTGCAACCAAGTACAACAGTCACTATAGAGTTTCATAAAGATAAATCATAATTGGAATTGGCAAACTTGTTCTTGGTCAGAGAACACATAGCAAAAAATTTCACAAAAAGCTTTTTGTATAAGTTTCAAAATAGGAGCACTCTTTTCTCAAAAAGGTTTTTCACAAGTGAAGGCTTTCAAAGTAATACTCAATAGATAAGAGTTTTGTGCAAACAAAGAAGATAAAGAACATGATTGAATAAATCACCATATGAATGCTTTAAACACAACAACTCAAATGCTTGCTGGAGATAGAGAGGAAGTAGGTTTACTGACTCAACTTGGAAGTGGGAGAAAGGTCCCTTTATAGAGGGAAGCAGGGATTACAAGTCATAAATAGCTTCCAAAAGATTATGGTATTTACTAGCTTTGAGCCCTCATTGACCCTATTACAGGCATCTTGAGATGATTAAGGTTAAATTGCACAAAGACGGAGTATATGCTTGACGAAATATAAGTTGGAAATCTCATGTCCCTTGAATATGAGGGTCAATCCTCATGTTACTCAACTTTGGCCACAGGTAAGTTCTTGTCATTGTAAGTATTTGCATATCATAGAGAACCGCCAACGGGGTACCCCTTGTACATGGTACATGAGCTTTCCCATAACCAAAATGACAAGGCAAGCAGACAATTAGCATCTTAGCGATCTTTTTATTTACTATGTGCATAGCTTTTTATTGAGGATGCTTCATAGATAGCTCACTATGGTGATGCTGCAAGTTTCCACCATGATTAGGCATGGCTTGGGCTAGCGGCCCAGGCGTTTCTCTAACACAAAATACAGACTCCATGGACTTACAAGTTCCCTCTTTATTTCACACCGTTGACATCCATAGATAAAAGAGCACGATATCAATTGTGTACAGAGTACAAGTGCAATGTTGAAAATGTTCCCCGTGACAGCATGGTTCTGCTAATTCCAACGTATAGATGCAAGCATATACAACTTCGATGGCAAGATGGTTCAAGTCTATTAGGGGCAAGAAATAAAGGTGTGCCATCAAGTTCGTGAGAGCTTTACTAACTAGTTTTCACATAATAAAATACTTTTTAATTTGAAAGGTAGATGAAGCTTGAGAATTTGCTTGGAATAGCAAAAGCTACTAGGTAGATATGGTGGACACAAGTGGCACAGGTTTTTGGTTCAAAGGGATTTGGAAACATGAGAAGTATGCCTTCTCAAAACAGGTTTTTGGCTAGCAAGGCTGGGTAGCAAGCAAGAGAGTTGAAAGAAACAATCAAACATACAAGTAATAAAGCCAAACATGCAATCTTCCTTGAAGACACAAAAGATCTTAAATAGAGAATACTAAGCTTATGAGCCAACAAGAAAGAAAACAAATGATACAAAATACATGTAAGCTTTTTCTCTTCCAAAGTAATGCTACTGACCAGAACTCGGTTTGCCAAAACCAATTTAGATCCACTTGATGCTCCCAAAGTGATGCCAATACAGATCAACAAGATCCATCATATAATAGAGATTGCAAACTAAAATAAGAAGTGCAAAAAGTAAAAGATGAGACTTCTCATTAATATTTAATAAAGTCACTCACACCAAGGGATACATAGTTAATCAACTAAAGGAGAGATACTTCCACATGCAAACCAAACTATAAGATAACCTCTGTACCACAGATATGAATCCGCTAAAAAGGTAAAAGATAAAAGATAATGGTGGTGATACCGTGACACTCCCCCAAGCTTGGAACAAGCCAAGGGGATGCCAAACCTGATGATGAATTACTCCTTCGGTGGTGGTGGTGTTCCCTTGTCATCATAGGAATTCCAAGGCAATTTTTCCCCACAAAGAAAGGATGTCCTTGTCTCCGCAATCCTAAAACTAGCAGTAGAGCTTATGCGATCAAATCTAGCCTCATACTCACAGTTTTGGTTTTGTATGTCATAGGGCTGTGCTTGCAATTGGTTGGTGGTCTAACAGAGTGATAAGATCTCTTCTCGGAGCTCAGCAACCTCTCCCTCGTGCTTGGTGATGAGTTCTGAACTCATCTTGTTAATAACATCCACTTTGCGTTCTGCCATCTTCTTGTACCTGAAAACTTCCTGCTCCAATGCTTCCATCCTGTCTTCCAGACTGCCTTCTCCTTTAGGGCCTTGAACTTCTTTCATCTGTACCTTCCCCTCTTTGAGAATCAACTCCTTGGTATGGATGCTCAACTCAGACATGTATGGGTTGAGGACGTCCGCAGAGGAATCCTCCGTGGTGATCCAGAGGAAGACATTGAGGCTCCAAATCTAAGAGTCTGCCTGATAGAAACAGATCGAAACAAAAACACGATGAGAACTCGATACAAGAACCTCGGGGAACCCGGGGGGTAATATATTACAAAGTTTCTAGGTATAAGGAAGGTTCTGATACGGAAACAAGGCAGAGTCGGAGCTCGGGGGAGTCAAACCCCCTCCAGGCGCGGCTAGCTGGGGCCCATGCCTGGGGTGGGTTTGGCCACCTCGGCCTCCGGTTCTTCCTCTGTTCCGTCTCGTAGCTTGCCTTATGTAGTAAAAACATCAAAAATATAAAAAGATTGGGGTTTCACGAACCTTATGTTTTCACCATTTTTACCTATTCAAAGTCGAACTCTGCAGCATCTGGTGTTTGGGTTCTAATAAATTCTTCTGGAGTTACAAGTTGAATTGTGTGAACATCTTCATTATATGAATCTCTAGAAATATAGTGTTTTAGTGTTTGACCATTCACCACCTGTGTTGTGTCATCCTTCAAAGAAGATATTTTGATGGCACCTGAACGGTATACTTCCTTGATAACAAAAGGTCCTTCCCATTTCGAGAGTAATTTCCCTGCAAAAAATCTGAGACGAGACCTATACAAAAGAACTTTATCACCAACATGGAACTCCCTTTTGAGAATTCTCCTATCATGCCATCTTTTTACTTTTTATTTAAAGAGCCTAGCATTTTCATAAGCTTAACCTCTCCACTCATTTAGATTAATTAAGTCGAGCAATATTTTCTCACCAGCAAGTATAAAATCTCTATTCAGCTCTTTCACTGCCCAATAAGCTTTGTGTTCTAATTCTAAAGGCAAGACAACCTTTCCCATAGACCATTTTGTAAGGAGACATCCCCATATGATTTTTATAAGCAGTTCTATAAGCCCACAAAGCGCCATTCAACTGTTTATCTCAATTTTTTCTAGATCTATTGAAAGTCTTCTGCAAGATAGACTTAATTTCCCTATTGGAAAGTTCTACTTGCCCACTAGTTTGGGGGTGATAAGCTGAAGCAATTCTGTGGTTTACATCATACTTAGCGAGATTTTTCCTAAAACCCCCATGAATAAAATGAGAGCCTCCATCAGCCATAAGATATCTAGGCACACCAAACCTAGGGAAAATAACATCCTTGAGCATTTTCAACGAGGTCTTACCATCAGCGCTGTTTGTAGGTATGGCTTCTACCCACCTTGTAACATAGTCAACTGCAACAAGAATGTGAGAGTACCCTTTTGAGGGAGGAAAAGGACCCATAAAGTCAAATCCCTAGCAATCAAAAGGTTCAATAACAAGAGAATAATTCATAGGAATTTCATTGCGTCTAGAGATGTTACCTACTCGTTGGCATTCATCACATGATAAGACAAACTTCCTTGCATCTTTAAAAAGGGTAGTCCAATAAAATCCAGATTGTAAAACCTTTTGTGCAATCCTATCTCCAGCATGATGTCCTCCATAGGCACTGCCATGACTGTTTCTCAATATCTCTTGTTGTTCTAATTCTGGAACACATCTTCGCATAATGCCATCTACTCCTTCTTTATATAAGTGTGGGTCATCCCAAAAGTAATGCCTTAGATCATAAAAAAATTTCCTTCTTTGCTGAGCTGTAAAGGTTGGAGGAAAATACTTGGAAACAATAAAGTTAGCATAATCAGCCTACCAAGGCCTCTCATGCGGACTACCCTTATTGCAGCTAACTGCTCATTTGGAAAACTACCATTAACAAGCAATGGGTCAAAAGAAATGTTTTCCAAATGAGATAAGTTATCAGCAACAGGATTATCAACACCTTTCCTATCCACAATATGCATATCAAACTCTTGCAAAAGCAACACCTACCTTATAAGCCTAGGCTTAGCGTCCTTCTTTGTCATAAGGTACTTAATAGCAGCATGATCAGTATGAATAGTAACCTTAGAATCAACAATGTAAGGTCTAAACTTATCACAAGCAAAGATTACAGCTAAGAACTCTTTTTCAGTAGTAGCATAATTCTTTTGAGCAACATCCAGAGTCTTGCTAGCATAATGAATAACATTCAACTTCTTGTCAACACGTTTCCAAGGATAACACCCACAACAAAGTCACTAGAATCACACATAATTTCAAAAGGTAAACTCCAATCAGGTGGTTGTACAATAGGAGCAGTTGTCAAAGATTTCTTTGAAGTTTCAAAAGCTTCCTTACAATCATCATAAAACAAAAGGTACATCTTTTTGAAGAAGATTAGTAAGGGGCATTGAAATTTTGGAGAAATCTTTAATAAACCTCCTATAGAAACCAGCATGACTAAGGATACTACGAATACATTTGATATCTCTAGGACAAGGCATCTTCTCAATTGCTTCAATTTTGGCTCTGTCAACTTCAATGCCTCTTTCAGAGATCTTGTGTCCAAGAACAATCCCTTCATTAACCATGAAATGGAATTTCTCCCAATTAAGAACAAGGTTGGTTTCTTCACATCTCTGCAAAACTTTATGAAGGTTGTGCAAACAGTTATCACAAGAAGTTCCATAGACGGAAAAATCGTCCATGAAAACCTCCACAATTTCTTCACAAAAACCATGAAAGATAGCAGACATACATCTCCGAAAGGTAGCAGGAGCATTACATAAACCAAAAGGCATACACATATAAGCATAAGTACCATAAGGACAAGTGAAAGAACATGTTGGGCCCCCATGTGTGGTTTTGGTAATTAATGACAATCTTTATGGACTAATGTGTGCATTAAGTTATACTTGTAGGATTTGTCCATTGGCATCGCTTGGAGCATGTTTTGGCTTCAAGGTTGATGAAATGCAAAGAAGATATGTTGGGCAAGCTCAATATGCGAGGTCGATGATGAGGAATTAAGGAAGGCGTTCCATCTTGAGAAGGGCAAGATCGTCTACATCGAGCTCAAGTGGAATGCTCAAGGCAAAGGTATAATATTGATAGGTTTTCCCTTTTGCCGGTCTCACGTTGTGTGTGTGAGACCGGGTTTAGGATAGATAACCGTACTATCAAGAGGGGCTCTCGTATGAGTAATTCGGTCACATCGTTCGGAGAGAGCTCAAACCTTTGTATACTTGCATCATCATATTTGGTTGTTATTTGGTCTTATCCATGTGATGATATAGATCTTGTGGTAATCTCAATAACAAGCTCTTGTTCATTTAAATCGGATCTCCCATTTGTATCTTGTTGTGATTTTGATTTATGCGGCTTTTCGGTTTCTCACCAAGTGAGGTATATCACATTATTCTATTTGATACTTTCTCACTTGGTGATAATCAATATTTTCACTTTTTATTGGGAAGCCCTTGTTGTCCTCTATCCAAAGAAATTGGAATCGGGTCAATCGGAGCTACCGTTTAAAAGTTATGACCGTTTGAATATTTGCCGTTTTAAATGAAAAAGAAAAAAGCGGGCGGCGGTACCGCAGACCCGATCGCTTCGAACTGGCGTGCAGCCATTTTCTGTCTGCGGTACCTCTTTCCGGTCCTACCGGATCAGTAGGACCGCCCAGTAGTACCGGGTGGGCGGTAGTACCGTCGGCCATTTCTTTGTCGATTTTTCCCATATTCGCCAGATCTAGATTCCGCGCTGGCTCCGTTGGCGTTGACTTCGCGTCTTGGCCGCGATCCCGCCCGTGCGCTTCCCATCGCCCGTCACGATTGGTCGCCTTCTTCTGCTGGTCCCGCTTCTTCTTGCCGCATCGCTCATTCTTCTTTGTCGCCGCGCTATGGCCCATCTTGTCTTCTTGCTGTGCGTAGCTGCTGCTACTCTGCACCAGCGCATGCTGCTTGGCCTCGTCAGGGCCCACTGCTGCCATGTCCGCATCTTCTTGGCCCGCGTCGGCCCATTCGCCACCGCTTTCTCTCTCTCTCTGGCCCACTCGCGTGCGTGCGTGTTGCTTGCTGCTGCTTTTTTCTCCCGTGCTCACATGCGCTGCTGTTACTGCTCCGTTTTTCCCTCCGATGATTCTTTCCCATATTTGAGTGGAAGAGAGAGGAGATCTAGCCCCACGTTTTGACCTAACCGATTCATCTCTTTGTAAGTGCATCTTTGGGGATCTAGATTTTGGGGGATTTTGTGTCTCTCTTTGATTCCTCCTCTCTTGTTCCCCCAATAGCTTTGGTAGCTTTGTTGGAACTTGAGAGTGAGGGATTTGAACATCTTTGTGGTGTTCTTTCCATTTGCATTTGGTGCATCGGTTTGAGTTCTCTTTGGAGGATTTGGTTTGAATTGCTCATTGGAGCTTGTCCCTTTTGGGTTCTTGGAACCCTAGACGGTTTGTGGCCTTGGTGGCATTGTGTCCTTTTGTGGCATTTGTTGGGAGCCTCCAATTAAGTTGTGGAGTTGTGCCCCAACCTTGTGAGAGGTTCCGGTTGCCACCGACAAGTGCATCGATTGTGGAAGTGTGGATCGATCCCATTGGGGTGAGATTCACTGGAGAATAAGGGAGGCCTTTTGTGGTGTTGGTGGTTTGATACCACCCCCTCTCCAAACGAGACGTACTCAATGTTGGGAGGAACTCGGTAAAATATCGGTGTCCCCGTGTGCCTCGGTTATCTCTATACCCGAGCTCTTTACTTATGCACTTTACATTGTGATAGCCTTCGTGCTTGAAGTACCATATATCTTGCTATCACTTTGTTGTTTGTATTTCTTAGCATAAGTTGTTGGTGCACATAGGTAAACCTTAGTTGTTTCTAGGTTGTGCTTTACAAAGTAAACACTAGTTTTATTCCGCCTTTGTTGAGCCACTCTAGGAAAAGTTTTAATCGCCTATTCACCCCCCTCTAGGCGACATCTGTATCCTTTCAATTGGTATCAGAGCCCGGTCTCTCATTTTAGGCTTTACCGCCTTGAGAGTAAAGATGTCGGCTAGGGTATTAGTGCACAAGGACACGCTCACATTCGATGGCACAAATTATGATGTTTGGAAAATTCGCATGCTTAGTTTATTTCGGGAAATTCACCCAATTATCGAGGGCTATCTATATGTGGGTTTCTCTTCTCCTATGGATACACAAAACGAATCTTTAGAGGAGAAGTTGAACTCTCATATAGATGCTCTAGTTACTAAAATTCTCTTGCATGTTGTGAGCAATGTAGTTCTTTCGTCTATCATGCCTTATTCAAGCGCTCATGAGATATGGACCAAGCTTCAAGATAAATATAGCAAGTCCAACATTATTGAGGATGATTGTGTTGCTTCCACTTCCGGTCGAGATGAGTTCTCATCCTCTACCACTTCACCAACATGTGACTTTTCACAAGATAATGATATGGTGAGTGGTGATAGAAATTGCAATATGGATAGTGTGTTCACTATTTGTAATCCCTCATATCTATCTAGTTGCAATGATCTATCTTTGGACCTTAACACTTCTAGCACTCAAAATTCCTCACATGCTTGTGTTAATAGTCCTTGCATGATGGGGATATGCCTACCGGGGTATACCCAGCAGGACGTTTCCGACTGGCCCAAGACCCGGCGAGTGGGCCTGCAGAACGGCGAGTGGATCAAAGCCCGGCTAGGAGTTGAGCGACTGGAAGCTGAAGGCCCAGGCGAGTAGATAGGCCCAGTCGGACTAGGTTAAACGACTGCTGAAGCTGTAAACGAATCGGTTGAGATATGTAAACCCTAGGGGAGGTAAGCCTATATAAACCTCCCAATAGGGCGAGTAGAGACACGTTCCCTCATACACCCAAGCGACTCGCCGCCTAGCCGCCGAGCTCGCCCATTGTAACACCTCCATAATACAATCTAGCAGGAGTAGGTCTTTACCCTCCGGGCGAACACAGGTAAACCACGTCTTTGCCCTCATCTCGCACCGCAGATGGCTGGCCGCCCTTGCCCCTCGTTCTACTACTCGCTGCCGATGGCATCATCTGCCGTGACCATTCCCACGACAGTGGCGCCCACCGTGGGGCCTGGCCGGTCTGGCCGGTGTTCTGCGGCGAGATCCAATCTGCCCATCAACGAGACGGTCGCCACTGGCCGCATGATAGCGATCGGCGAGATGCTCCAGATCTTGCCGAGCAGCTACGTCCCGGCGGCGCGACCCGTCACGCCTGGCGTGATCCGCTGTCGGCACGATCAGCCTCTTCGTCGGCCTCACCGGCGTCGCCGTCTCGGAGGACTCGGCTCGCATCCGCGAAGTCGCCGCCTGTGATCGGCTCTCAGAGCCAGATCCGCACGATCCACCGCCTCGCCTCCGAGTACAACTCGGCCCACAGCAACGTGGCCGGGAATTCAGCGGCCGCAGAGGATGCGGCCCTCACCGACGACGCCGACTCGGCGACCCCGGCGTCACTCGCCGGATCCATCACCACGGCCTCATCCGCGGGCTCCATCGCCCAGGTCTCCAACGCGGGAGATTTCGAGGACCCCTCCATCCTCGGGATCTTCGAATTCGACTCCGGGTCGGAGAACTCCGCCGACCTCCGCGATGGAACCGGTCGCCACGCCGCGACCTACATGGCCACCGGAGCCGATCCGCCGGAGGATCCTTTCTCCACCCAGTCCCTCCTAACGCCACGGCAACGGAGGTCGAGAACTCCGCATGGCTGGCGGAGGCGATGCAAGAAAGCAAGCGGCGCGAAAAATTTCGCCTCGAGTAGGTGACGGCGCAGAGCTGTCACGCTACCACCAGCGGATCAGGTCACGCTGAACCCCACCGTTCGGTATACGAACTTCGACGACGAAAACGACCCGGCCCGCGTGGCCGAGCGCGCGATCTGCGAGAACGTGCCACCAGGAGGAAGCGCCCGGCCCCCGCCAGGGTCAACGGCGAGGGGCGCCCCACCTCCACCCAACGGCACCCCTCCCAGGGACCAGCCGCAGATAGTAGTCTCCTCACGGGAGCGAGATGCGAACGGCCTCCCACTGTTCTCCACCCCAATGGACAACCTCGTGGCAGGTCGAGCAACAGCCGACACCATCACAGCCACCGGCGACGGTGCCCTGCAGATCCAATACGTCAGGGCCCTGCTCGCGAAGGCCGTAGAGCAGCAAAAAGCAGGCGCCGACTCGGCATGTCGAGTGTACTCGCGTTCCTCGGGAAGCAGAGCGGCCTCCAGCGGCCGCCCAGCGGCCTCAAACACCCTCAACTGCCCGCCACCAGAGCCGCTGCAGCTCCAACACTGACCGGCGAACGCGGCACTCTCCACCAACGACCCCAGGCCGGCAACCAACCTTGTCGCCGCCAATGGGCAACCCATCGACGCCCGCACCCACATCATCAACAACCAAAGCTGGCGCGCACGCCAGCCCGACGACTTGCGGCACACCCTAACTAATCGCCGCGACGGCAAGCATATGGGGTCGCTCAGTCGACTCGGACCCAAGTGCTTCAGACCAATGATCCGAGGCGAGAAGTACCCGCCAAAATTCAAGGCGCCAAAAGAGATAGAAAAGTACGACTCCTCGTACGACCCCGCCGTCTGGCTCGACACATACCTCATGGCGATGGGGATCGCGGGTCACTGACCTACTACGCCGCGTTACCTCCCACGATGATGGAGGGCGTGCGGCGATGGATCAACACTCTCCCCGACGATGCTCGACTCACAGGAGGAAATGCGCGACGCCTTCGTCGCACTTGAGTGCTCCTACACCCGCGCCACCACTATTGAGGACACGGCAGTGCGTCCGGGGACCCCGAGTCGACCAGCTCGGGTCCAACGGTGGCAAGAGCTTTGGTACAACGTGGTCGGCATCCACCGGACACCGCGATCCATTTCTTCAAGACCTCGTGCGCTCACGAGCCTCTAGTCGCCAAGCTCAAGCGACACTCCCGCTGTCGACAACATCCCGACCTCCTCGAGATCGCCAAGCGGTACATCGAGGAAGATCCGAACCAGGAAGCGGCGGCGAGTCAGGAGGTCAACGCCGCAGGCGGCAGCGGCCAGCCGGACGCCTGAGACCAAGAGCTACTACGCGCGCGACGGCGAGCAACGCCATGACGGCGGCAACTACAAGAACAAGCCAAGGTTCGATCGCGGCCCTCCTTAACCAACCATGTGCGTTCCATAGCGGGAAGGAAGCCATAACGCACACCACCGCCGACCGCCACACCCTCGGAAATCGAGAAGGCACGGCAAGCGGAGGACCCGACAATGACCCGCCAAAGCGGCGGAAAATTGACAAAAGTAGCGGCTCGCTCCACACCTTCACAGGCTTCAACACGAAGCGTGAGAAGAAGGTCATCGCCCGCGCCGTCGTCGTCCATACGGTGGCCCAAACAAACGTCCCCCAGTTCCTGAACTGGTCGGAACAGCCCATCACCTGGAGCCGGCAAGACCACTCGCCCGCGCGCCAGTACCGGGGCGAGTCGCCTTGGTGGTCAAGCCCAAGGTTGGCGACTCGGCTCCCCAAGACAGCGATGGGCGGCAGCTCCATCAACATCCTCTACCTTGACACCTTCAGCGGCTGCGGCTCCGCGATCGATGATCGAACGACCACACCACATTCCACGGCGCCGTCCCGGTCGGAAGGCGTACCCGATCGGCAAGGTCACGCTGCGATCACATTCGGCTAACGGCAAACTTCCGCGCGGCGGATCGTCTTGAGCTGGTGCCCTTCGACCCCTGCTGCGTCACAGGCGCGCCAGCGTCATGGCGATGCCCACTACGCGTAACGCGATGAAGCTCCCCGGGCGTGCGGCGTCATCACCATCAACGGCGACCCGACATGGCGCCGAGTGCGAGGCCAAAGGAGCCGAGCTTCGCCCGCCGTCATCGCGGCGGAGACCAACCACGCCCGACGAGCTCGCCAAATGCAGCGGGGTCAACAACGACGACCCACCATACTCAAGAAGCCCAACTCAGAGGGCGCAGGCACCTCAACCTTTGAGGCCACGACGCACACGCGCACCGTCGAGCTGGTACCAGGCGACTCCAGCCAGACGGTGACGATCGGGACGGGCATGAGCCCAGCATAGGAAGGCGCGCTCATCGAGTTCCTCCGTGAGAACAGGGACATCTTCGCATGGAAACCCTCCGACATGCCCGGTGTCCCTAGGGAGCTCGATGAGCACAAGCTAACGCCGACCCCAAAGTGCGACCTGTCAAGCACTCGCCGCGGCCCTTCAATGAAGAACGCCGTCGAGCAATCGCCGAGGAAGTGCAGCGTCTACCGCTGCCGGCTTCATCCGCCAATCAAGTACTCAAGTGGTGGCAAACCCAGTCTGGTCGAGAAGAAAAGCGGGACACGGAGAATGTGTATCGACTACACAAACCTGAACAGCCGCCCAAAGGCGATTCGTCCTCCCGCGGATCGACCAGATAATCGATTCGACCGCGGGCTCGGAGTCGCTCTATTTCCTCGACGCCTACTCTGGGTACAACCAGATCAAAATGGCCATCGAAGACGAGGAGAAGACGGCGTTCATCACGCCATTCGGAGCCTTCTGCTACCGCCATGACCTTGGCCTCACGAACGCCGGGCGACCTACCAGCGGTGCATGCAAGAATGCCTCGCGAGCCAAATTGGCGCAACATCCGTCTACATCGACGACGTGGTCGTGAAATCCGCTCTCCAAGGCGACCTACTCGCCGACTGGCGGAAACTTTCGCCAACTGCGAAGATACAAGGTAAAGCTCAACCCAGCAAGTGCACCTTGTGTACCCGCGGACAACTCTCGGGTACGTCGTCTCCAAGCGAGGATCGGCGAACCCCACAAAGATCGACACGATCGCCCGGCAAACACGAGTGCTGCGGCGTCGAGCTGGCGGGCGGTGGCTCTCGATCGCTTCATCCCCGCTTTGAAAGGCGATGCCCCTATACCGCTGATCAAGAACCCCACCTTCTAGTGGGACAAGGAGGCGACGGCGCTCGCGACCTCAAAAAGTGCTACTCGCCGCACCACTACTCGCCCCGCCGACAAAGAACCCATGCTGGTTTACGTCGCGGCGTCCGAGCGTCGTCGGCCGTGATGGTCGTCCGGCGAGAGGAAGGAAAGGCGCCCGTTCAGCGGCGGTGTACTACATCAGCGAGGTCCTCACCGAATCGCGCCAGCGGTACCCGCAGTACCAAAAGCTAGTATACGCGGTCTTCCGGGCTCAGCGTTGCCTACCGCACTACTTCCAGGAACACCCGATCACGGTCATCTCCTCAGCACCACCGCAAGACATCATCCGCAATCGGTAGGCGAAGTCGCCAAGTGGCCGTCGAGATCGGCGTCCACAACATCAAGTATGAGCCACGAGCGAGTCACAAGCACTATCGGACTTCATCGCCGATCGAGGAGGCCCAGCAGCGGAGAAGCTGCCGTACCTCCACTCTGGAGCACGCACTTTGACGGCTCCAAGAACGCAGACGGTGCGGCGCAGGATAGTCTTGACTTCACCAAAGGGCGACAAGCTCCGCTACATCCTCTGCCTCGACTTCACGCCCTGCACCAACAACATGGCTGAATACGAGGCCCTACTCCACGGCATGCGAGCCGTCAAGGAGATGAACGTCAATCGCCTCCGCTGCTACGGAGATTCCGACCTTGTCGCGGGGCAAGTCGCCGGCACCTGCGACGCCATCTCCCCTACCATGGCGGCGTACCGCCAAGCGGTGGACAAGTTGGGCGGCCACTTTGCCGGCTACTCCGTCGAGTGGATCGACAGGCGGAAAAACAAGGAGGCCGACGCCCTATCTCGCATCGGGTCGGCTCGACTCGCACCACCCGCCGGCGTGTTCCTCGACACAATCTCCAAGCCATCAGTCTCTCCCCCGAGGGAGATCGACATCGGAGTCCCACTCCAACCAGAGGCAGCCTTGGTACTTTTCGTCACCGAGCGAACGATGGACCAAGCCCTACATCGCCTACACGAAGCGGCACCTGCCAGGCAGACGAGCCTTTCGAATGATCACTCGCCGATGCAAGTCCTACACCATCATCGACGGCGAGCTCGACAAGCAGCGTCACCGGCGTGTTCAACGCTGCGTCCAACCGGTGAAGGGCGCAAAATCCTCCACGACATTCACTCGGTGATGCGGCCACCATGCCTCCGCTCTCCTCGGTCGCCAAGGCTATGCGACACGGCTTCTCTTGGCCCACCGCCCACGCCCGGCCGTCGACATCGTCCAGCGCCAGTGCCAGTGCACGCCAATCAGGACGCATCGAGCTCGGCTCAAAACAATCCCCATCACCTGGCCATTCGCTGTGTGGGGCATGGACATGGTAGGCCCCTTCAAGAAGGCCCCCTCTGGCTACACCCACCTGCTAGTCGCCGTCGACAAATTCACGAAGTGGGTGGAGGCCAAGCCAGTCCGGAAATGCGACGGAAAGACCGCCACTAAATTCCTATGCGAGCTCATATATCGCTACGGGTTCCCCAACAGCATCATCACGGACAACGGCACCAACTTCGCCAAGGGAGCCATGGCCGAATTCTGCGCAGAGCACCATATCCGGCTCGACCTCGCGTCAGTCGTCCACCCGGAATCCAACGGCCAGGCGGAACGAGCCAACCAAAGCATCCTCCACGGCCTGAAGCCGCGACTCCAAGTACCACTTGAGCGCACCGCTGGGTGCTGGGTTGAGGAGTTGCCCTCTGTCATCTGGGGGATCCGGACTTCCGTCAACAGATCGACGGGATTCACCCCCTTCTTCATGGTCTACGGTGCCGAAGCAGTCATGCCCACCGACCTCGAACACGACTCGCCGCGATTCGTCCACTATACGGAGGCTGCAAACGAGCTGGCCCGCCAAGATGGGGTCGACCAGCTCGACGAAGCACGCGACCTCGCTTGGTCACGCACCGCCATCTACCAGCAAGGACTTCGCCGCTACCACAGCCGGCGGGTGAAAGCTCGCACCTTCCAGGAAGGCGACCTGGTGCTACGCCTCATCCAGGACAAGAAGGGGATGCACAAGCTTTCTCCTTCGTGGGAAGGCCCATTCGCTATCGGGCGCGTACTCGGCAACGACGCCTACTACCTCATCAACGTCCGCGGGGACGGCGAACTCGACGTCAAGCGACCATGGAATGTAAACCTCCTCCGGAAGTTCTACTCCTAGAACCCCACACATGTACTCTCCAGTCGCTATGAAATAAAAAGAAATGGTTACCGCAACTTGCGCTTGCTCTCCATGACTTGTGCCACTCGCTTTTCGTAAACAGCGTTATGCTAAGCGAAGTCAACCTTTGGTACAGCGATCGGTAGCGGCTAAGTAGTGCGGTGTAAAACCGAATCACTTCAGGTCTTGCATCGCCCACGAATAACACCAACCGGAGCCCCATTGAGTCGCCTAGCTCATTTGGTTATACGACCCAAGCCAAGCGCCTCGCTTCTCACGACCTTGGTCCTCCGCATCCTCGGCATAGCGACTCGAGCGGCTAAGTACCACGCTCGGGATCAAGACGGTGTGTCGCGAGCGTCAGAAACGCCAAGTAAGAGAGCATGCCCAGGACTTCGCGGGATCGACCCACGGGCGGGCAGGAGCGATGCGCTCACACCAACGCTAAGTCCTCAACCACCCTCGAGTCGCGCCTAGAACTACCAAGTACCACGCCGGGGACTCAGCCACCCGACCTCGTTCGGACGGAAAGCGGTAAAAATCTGAGCACTCAAGGAGTCGCTTAGCGGCTGGCTCTTGAGCTCGGGCGTCGACTAAAACATCAAAACACATAACAACAACACATACATCATATACAGGTAAACCCCACAAAAGGCGGACGCTCGGGGACTCGTCCAAAATCAATCAAAAGCACACAAACAAATATCAAAATAGACACGACGTCTCATTCAATCACATGTTGCATTGTTTCATGTTACAAAATATGCCCGCATGGCGAAGCTGCTAACGCCACCAGGCAAACTACCCTACTCGCAGGCTTGAAGGCGACTGCGATCCGGCTGATGCGGATGAACGCCGTGTCGGTTGGATGGATACGTCGTCGATTCACCCGCCATCGCCCGAAAAAAGGCTGCTCGACCTTGAAGTCACGATGCGGCTCGGGGTCGTTTGGCGCGACAACCGTCTCCTGATGCGGCGAGGTCGCCCATCGCCCGAACACGTTCAAATGCGTGGCGACGCGTTCTTGCAACAGGACCTCGGACAGCTCCACCGCTGGTCGACGATGGATACCCACTCGTCACATCGTCAATGTCGAAATCCTCGGGGAAGTGGGCGAGTCCAAGGCTCGTCGGCGCTCCCGCGCGAAACGCCGACCGCGTCATGAACTCAACGACCGCGGGCGCCTTCTCCAAGTACCTCCACACCTCAACGAGGTTGCTGGGAATCACTTCCGTGGGCGATATTTCTTGGAGGTAGGCACGGATGCACGTCGCCGATAACGTCGCCGAATCGACGAGCATGCTTACGCACTGCCTCGCGTCGAGCAAGCTCGCCTCTTCTTCGCTATCAAGGATGCGACCTGCGAGTAGAAGACAATGATAAGTATGATGGACACCACAAAAACCACAACTGTTATAAAGGGGAGATGCACTCACCAAGCAACGGGCGGGCGAGTCCCGTGATGAAGCACTGAAGCGACGTGTGGTCGTCCTGAAGCCCAGCAATAAGGACTTCCGACACCTTGCGATCCTCTTCAGCTGCCGCAATGGCGGCCTTAGCTCGCCCGTCCGCCGAGCTCGCTTCTTCTCTCGCCTCTCGCAGTTCGCGCTCGAGGTCGGCGATCCGCTGTTCAGCGGTACCCAGAGCAGATCGCGCCGCCACCTACTCACCAGCGGGGACAAGCCCCTGGCGAGCTTCCTCTGCCTTCAAAGCAGCAGCCTGAAGCCCCTTGTTCGCCTCCTGGATGATGACCAGATCCTTCTCCGCGCGCTGCTTCGCGGCCAATCGGTCCGCCGACTCCGTGCAGACCACGCATCACCGTAAAAGTCGGTCAAGAAATTTAAGTGCCCACGCTGAAATTCAGCGAGTGCGCACTCGGGGACTGGCGATCAATAAATTCCTAAGTGCCCACTCGCTGAAATTCAGCGAGTGCGCACTCGGGGACTGGCGATCAAGAAATTCCTAAGTGCCCACTCGCTGAAATTCAGCGAGTGCGCACTCGGGGACTGGCGATCAAGAAATTCCTAAGTGCCCACTCGTTGAACTTCAGCGAGTGCGCACTCGGGGACTGGATGCGAAAGTAAAAAAAACGAGAAATTATAAGAATCACGCCGCTGCAAAGCACCGACCTGATCCTCGGGGACTGGATGTACCTGGATGGCCGCACCGAGCATGCCATGGAGTTTTATCGCGTCCACAGATGCGAGTAACGCCAGCGTGTGTCCACGACGTTGGTCGACTTCAGCATCGGCGGTCCCAGGAGCGTGGCTCGAGGGCGTAGCCTCACTCGCCGTGGTCGCCTTGGTCACGAAGCGGGGGAAGGTAGCGATAGAGGCACCCGCTCCAAGGGAGGTCGCTTCCGCCGTTCCAGGCAAGGAAGCACCCTCCTTCGTAGACGCGGCTGCCTCCACCGCGGGCCCGGCCGGTGCGACCGCCGCGTCATCAGAAATCATGACGACATCGTCACCCTTGGCCTTCTTGCTGCCGTCCGCTGAGGCGACGACCTCGTCCGCCTTCCTCTTGCGGGAAGGGTCCTCCTCGCTTGCGGCGGAAGGTACCTTGGCCACGGTCGGGTGGCCCATCCTTTTCACTCCGGTCCTGCGCATTAATCAAATCAACAGAGACAATTGGAATAGTTATGGAAAATAAGGAAGGGTGAGCGCACTCACTTGGAGACCGGGATGAAACGCAGCCCCGTACGAAGGCCGGCCGGTTTTTCCAATTCAGGGCCCAATCGGCGACTGATCCCCAGTTCCAGGACGTCGCGTGCCCAAGACACGGACGGCTTCTTCGTCGTTGAGGCCGCGGCTGGTGCCTCTGGGACATCCTCGGTGGGAGCCTCCTCGCGAGTTGGGGCCGCTGTAGCCGGAGCCTCCTTGAGAGGCGAGGCCGCCGCAGTCGGAGCCTCCTTGCGAGGCGAAGTCACTGTAGCCAGAGCCTCCCCCAGCCCAGAGACTGGGGCGAATGGCGGAGGCATTGAGGCCAGCGGCACCTCCACGGTCGCCGCGTCCAGCGCGGTTGTCATTGGAGGCGCGCCGTCACCGGCTAGGCTGGGAGCATCAGAGCTACTCGCCGAGTGTGGCGGTGAGGCCGTTCTCGACAGCTTCGTTTTCTTCTTCGGGGAGGCCCTTGCCTCCCTTTCCTTCTTCTTCTTCTTCTTCTTTGACGGGGTGGCTTGACGGCGCGAGGTGGTCTCTGGGAGCTCGTCGTCATCGTCATGACGTTCGAGGCTTCTGCTTGCCTCGATCTCGCGCTGTCGTTGCCCGCGGGTCTTTCGGACCAGTGGGGCGACCTCCTCTACGGACTCGTCCTCGTCATCTTTGTTGCCCTTGGTAGGCGGCGATTCGCCTATGTCCGGGCCCGAGCTCTCATCATCCGAGGGTGGGAGCCACCCTTCCACCACTTGGAATAGCTGCAACAAATACAAGACGAAATCAGAATTACCGCGACTGCATTTACTGCGACTGCGAGCAAGGTAAAGAAATTACCGTGGGAGCTGGACGCTTCGCGGTATAGGGGGCGACCCCAGCCTGCGCATCCAGGTACACCGCTTGGGTAATTTTCTTCAACGCTGGGAGATAATCCTCCAGTTTCCACTCGTCGAGACAGGCCTTCGTCGAGTCGCCCCGACCCGTGTACTGGTACATGTAGTGGTCGCGGTGGGCGAGTGGAACGAGCCGCCGCCCGAGCCAGCAATTGTACAAGTTTATCGTTTGAAGGCCCTTCTTTTTCAGACCACGGATGGTCTAGAGCGTCTCGTCGACGACCATCCGCTGGTCGCCGGGGAGCTTGCCGACTTGAAGATTGCGCGGTTCTGAGCGACTAGCGGAGTACCGCGGGATTGCCACCTCGCCCTCCGTGGTCGCCTCGGCCACGTAGAACCACGACTTCTTCCAGTCGCTCGCTGCCTTGGCGGGTAGCATCAGGTCAAAGAAGGAAGCTTTGGAATTGAGCTGGAACGTCAAGCCGCCCGCGGCAAGCATTGGGCCGCCTGCCTCCTCGCGGCTGATCCGTCCGTGGAACAGATCTTGCCACAAGGGGAAGTAGGGGCGGCAGCCCAAGTAGCATTCGCAGAACGCCACGAAGATGGCGAGCTGCTCGATGCTATGGGGACCCAGATCTGAAGGCTGGATCCGTGGTAAGTAGCGAAGCGCGGAAGAATAGGGGCGTGAAACCCTAGCCCCTCGAGATGACTGGTGAAACAGACGAATTCCCTCTCGCGGGTTTGGGGTCGGTTTCACCGGATGCGAGATCACGCCATCGGCTCGCGGATCCGGCCTCCTCGAAGGAGGCGATTGTGCCCTTGTGCACTGGACCTACGGCTCGGTGGAAAGGGCCATGGCGAGATTGGTTGGATATCGGAGGATTTCGGTCGGCTGGATCGCGGGCGAAGGAAAGAAAATCGCGCACTCGGAAGAAGTGGTGAGGTTGGCTCTCGACCTTGCCATTCCCTTATATAGCGGGAGTTACCGCCAAATCGAGCCGTTACCACGCGGTGATTACGCCAAAAGTTACCATTGGATTACCTCAACGGCTAGTTTGACCACGCTGACGGTCAACTTCGGCCACTCGGCTCGCCGACCCGATCACTAAGACGTGTTTCCATTTCGACTCGGCCAAGGCGTGACTGGATCATTGGTTGTCTCCTTTATACAGAGCCCTGACGATTCATTGGTGCCTACTCGAAGCCGTATACTCCATTGCCGGCCAGCCACCTCGCCTAATCGACGGCGGCCTCGGGGACTCGATGGGGATATGCCTACGGGTATACCCAAAGGACGTTCCGGCCCAAGACCAGCGAGTGGGCCTGAAGAATGGCGAGTGGATCAAAGCCCAGCTAGGAGTTGAGCGACTGGAAGCTGAAGGCCCAGGCGAGTAGATAGGCCCAGTCGGACTAGGTTAAACGACTCATTGAAGTCAGAATCGGTTGAGATATGTAAACCCTAGGGGAGGTAAGCCTATATAAACCTCCCAATAGGGCGAGTAGATACACGTTCCCTCATACACCCAAGCGACTCGCCGCCTAGCCGCCGAGATCGCCCATTGTAACACCTCCATAATACAATCTAGCAGGAGTAGGTCTTTACCCTCCGGGGGGCCAAACCTGGGTAAACCCTGTGTCTTTGCCCTCATATCGCACCGCAGATGGCTGGCCGCCCTTGCCCCTCGTTCTACTACTCGCTGCCGATGGCAGCATCTGCCGTGACCATTCCCACGACATTGCATATCATGTAGAAATGACTTAAATAAATCTCATGATGATATGCTCATGTTGTCTTGTTGCCATGATAAAAATGCTTCTATTTCCTCTAGTGCTTGTGTTGCTAACCATGTAGAGGAAAATGAAGATTCTATGGGCCAAGACAAGGTCTTGAAGAGAGATACAAGTGCAATCTCATCATCACCTTCTTCCGGTTCTCACATGTGCCTTATGGCTAAGGGAACAAAGGTAACCTCTTTGGATCCCATTATATCTCATGATGATGATGATGATGAGGTTGACAATGATAATGATGATTATAGAGGTAAGTATGATATTACCTCTATTAAGAAAATGGGAGAGGTTGTCTATAGTGCTCTCTACAAAAATAAACTTGCTTCCTCCAACCTTCTTGAAATCTTGAATTATGCTATAGAAGGCAATGATCTTATTGAGGATCAAGAAAACATAATTGATGAAAAGTTTGCACTTGAGCGTGAATATGCTAATGAACTTGCTCAAGTAAAGGACTCCCTTGAAGAAGAACAAACCATCAAAGAATCTCTTGAGGAGACTTTTACTCTAGAATTATCTAGAGTAAAGGAATACCATGATAGAGAACTTGCGGTGGCTAAATCCTTCAAGATTAAAAATGATGAACTTGAAGTTGCTTATGCTAAACTTGTTGAGGATTTTGAGCACCTCAAAAATGGATCTAGGGTCATAAAGGGTGAGCTCATCAAACTCACCGAGTCACATGAGCAACTTAAAGCCTCATATTCAAAAGAGCTTGACAAGTTGCCCTCACCTCTTGCTAATAGTAATGATGATTGTGCTACTAACTCTATTTCTTGTGAAGCATCTATTTTGAAGGAGAATGTTGAGCTAAAGGCTCAACTTGCTTTGCTAACTAGCAACTATGGGAAATTAGAAGAAAGCCATGATAAGCTCTCAAGCTCGCATGAGGATCTCCTAGTCTCCCATGGTAGGCTAAAGTTGGCTCATGAGGCCATCATGTCAAAGGTAACATCTAGTGGCCCTCATGTGTACATTAGCACTATATCTACTCCAAATTTTATATTGCCATGTGCTAGTCCTTGTAGTTCATCCTCTTGTAGGGTTCGCAACATAGAAAACAAAAATTTTCCTACGATGTGAACTATATACCAAGATCTATCTACTAGATACAAACAACGGGTGGATGTATATCCGTAGAGAACATACCCTTGAAGACCGATAAAGCTTAACGAGTTCAACTCGTGGTTGATGTAGACGATCTCTTGCCGATCTCAAGATCGAGAGGAAGTCCTAGCGCCGCAAATCAGCAGCGCATCCGTGCTTTCACACGTTCGAGGCACCGAAACCTCCGCCTCCTCGCTCAGCGATGCGTGAAGCACAACTCTTTCTTGCCGAATAGCCACCAGGAACATGTATCTCGCTAGTCCGAGACCATGGGGGATAAATTCTAGAGGGGGAGAGAGATCCTTCACGAGGAGGTGTGAGAGACAAGTGAGGAGGGGGGGCACCCAAGGGGGTGGCCGCCGGCCATGGGGGCTTCCCCCTCCCCTCCTTCATTCATGTGGGTGGACACTCCACTCACAAAATTCCCTTTAAAATCCCTCCACTCAAAAGTCCACTCAAAAGTCCACTCAAATTCCCATTAAATTTCCACCAAATTTAATGCAAACTCTCATTAAATAAAAATCTTTTATTTTATTCAGAATTTTGTCAATTACTTTAATGAAAAACATTCACAAATAACCCCTTGCTATAATTCTATTTCACATGCATAACCACTTTATGCAATTTCACCCGAAAACCTGTTTCGGTATCTAGTGAAATAAATTCCTGCGCTTGTTCATTCTTTCGGCATGAAACATTTGCTCCAATTGGATGTCGTGTCTCTTAAGCGTGTCACCCTACGGTTCGTGAATAATGCGGACATGATCGAGACCCCTCTCGGATCAATAATCAGAAGCGGGATCTGGAGACCCATACTGACTCCCACACATTCAACGATGACTTTCTTGTGATCGTCGGAACCTTTTACGCTAGTATCTTAATCCCTTTGTTTCAAGATATATTACATGTACGAGATTCGATCATCGGTATCTCCATACCTAGTTTGATCTCGTTACCGACATGCACTCTTTTCTCGTTCCTGTGATATAACATTCTAGTGATCAAATCACTTGCTTGCAAGCTAATCAATGTGATATCACCGAGAGGGCCCAGAGTATATCTATCCGTCATCGGGATGAACAAATTCCACTCTCGATCCATGAGCCTCAACATAACACTTTATTAGTTCTGAATCCATCTTTATAATCACCCACATTACGGTGTGACGTTTGATGTTATCAATAAACTCTTAGGTGTTAGTGATTGACATGATCTCATGGTCTAAGGATTAGGATCACCGTAAGTTGTTATAGCAATATAAACTCAATGACTTTGATCGTAATGCTATACTTCGGATGAATGTTCATCACACCATTACACTAATGTTGTGATCCCGTTATTAACAACATCCAATGTCCATGATCAGGAAACCTTGATCATCTTGTTAATCAACGAGCTAGTTTATGAGAGAGGCATAACTAGGAACTTTCTGTTTGTTTATTAAACACACATGTATTAAAGTTTCCGTATTAATACAATTATAGCATGCAAAATAAACATCTATCATATACTTGGAATACACATAATAAACACTTTATTATTGCCTCTCTGGGCATATTCCCTTCACCTCTCACAACCATGATATATCTCGTGATGAATTACACTCCATGCCTTGTTGCTCTAACAATGTAGCATCTACTTCCTCTAGTACTTGTGTTGAAACTAACCATGTAGAGGAAATCAAAGAGCTCAAGGCTCAAGTCACTTCTTTGAAGAATGACTTGAAAAAGGGTCATCAAGGGAAGGCCGCACTCAACAAAATATTGAGTTTGCAAAAATCCCCCAATGACAAGAGTGGGCTTGGATTCAACTCCAAGGTCAAGAAAAAGTCCACTATCAAGTTGAAGCACAAGGACAACAAGAAGAATGGCCAAGATCAAGTCAAGAATCCGGCCAACATTGTTTGCTTCAAGTGCAAGGAAGAAGGGCATCATGTCAAACATTGCCCATTAAATAAGAAGTCCCTTGGCAAGAAGCAACAAGGGAAGCGGCCTCAAGCTCCACATATTGTTAGAGATGGGCCTCCTCCCAAGAATACTCAAGATCTTCCTCAAGTTGTTTCTTCATCCAAGAAGAAAGATGACAAGAGTAGAACTTGCTACATATGCCGCGAGAAGGGGCATATTTCTTCCTCATGCACTATCGGTATCTCCTCATCCAACCCTATCATTATTGATGATACTTATTCTCTTTGTAAGGATGAGGTTGGCAATGTTTTTGCCAAATTTGTTGGTGCCCAATGTGGTGTCAAGAAAAGATCCATTTGGGTTGCCAAGCCTATTGTGACTAACTTCTTAGGACCCAACTTGGTTGGGGACCAACAAGCCAAAACTTGATCAATAGGTGTGTTTTGGAGGGCATTGGAGTCTTGGCTACATCATGAAGAATTAAGGGATCTTCATTATTATTTTTGTCAAAGCCAAGCCATGTGGATTGTATTGCTCCTATTATATTTTCAATGTTCCTCCTTGCGGTAAAATATGCTTAACTCATTTCATTGAAAGTTACTCGCCCCCTTGTGCATGTGTTGGTTTTGTATCTTCCATGTTTTTGTACATATTGTGCTTTCCACTTAATTATCTTGAGATATCAATCATATTTGTGTATGATTAAGTGGGACAACATGTATGTGTGTTTCTTGTGCTTGAGCCTTGCTTGGTTATATTTGGTATCTTATTTGGCTCTTGTGAGAGATTAATGGACTATCCCATTTTGGTGGAGTGTTATGCTTAGGCATTCCACAAACCTAAAAAATGTGTGTACATGAGGAACACCACCTAGTATTTATATTGGAATATTATATAGTCTCTTTGTGGTATGTTTCTCATGAGAAATTTAATTTTATAATGTCCATTAATTATATCTATTTGTATCATTTTGCCTCGTGTTAGTTTTATGGTAGTATCACATTATGGGGGAGTCATATGCTTAGTGTATATTACAATCCTAGAAATTGTGAATATTCGAGGTTGTGTCACTTAGAATTGATATTGATAATTATCTAGCACCTATGTGGCACATTTGCTCATACAAGTTCAAATTTGATTGAATGGCTTTATTGATCTTATGTTGGATCTTGTATATGAGAATGGTTCTTGGTATGTGTTTCCTCATATTTAGATATTTATATTCGCATGGAAACCATTTGCTTCAAGTTACTCTAATCACTAGTGATTGTGTGACTATTGGAAGCTACCAAGAATCTTGCTTGAAGTATCATGCTCAATTCTTATATTTAGTTATATGCTTTTTGTTGTGACTATGATCTTGGATATCCATGCAAGCTACCTTGGGAAAATTATTCCCAATATTTCTTGTCCTTGGACAATGAGTACTAAAGTTATGGTAGAATTTATTGATCATAGTCACTTTGGCCTTTGCTTAAACGTATCCAATCTTTGGCCAAGTAAATGTTTTGTGTGCTCCCATTCCTTCCTTGCCTCTTATGAATCTTCTTATTTTATTGGTATTCTCGTGTGTTTTATTTAATGTAGGTAGTGGTGACGCTCTCATTTGTGTGCATTTTGCATTCAAAAGCAAAATTCTATATAATGTACTACTTCTGGCTGAGCTCTCCTATATTATCTAGAACAATCCTATTTACGCTTCTTTGTTTGATCCATATCGGGTCTTATGTGCTTGGAACCTCAATCTTTTCGTTTTGGTATTTTGTGCCATCATGTTAAGTTTGGGGAGTTTGGTTTCTTGTTGGAACCTTGCTCTTTTTGGGAGTTGGTTTTGTCTCATTCCTTGTTTCTTGATTTGACCATTTTAGAATGAGATAAATCCTTGAGCATTTTTATTTCTATCTATTTTTGCTCTTTTGGCCTTAGCCTAGTTCATTTGTTGAACTTGTGATCTTTCATGTGTTGAATTGGTTCTTTGATACAATTTGGACACCGCTTGTCTTGTCACACTCTTGTGTGTGCCATCTCGGTTTACTTGGTGTTTTGTTCAAATTGTATCTCCTTTTTGGTTCTTGAAAGCTTTATGCATGCATATTTACTATATGATTATATTATGGCATGCTTGCTTTCTTTGATCCAATATATATGGGAAACTCCACCAATTCCCATCGGCTAAGTTGTGCATGAAATTCAATTTCATATCAATGTGCACATAATTATGTGGAGTCTCTCCTATGTATTGTAGTTTCACAGAAGACAATATGCTCATCCTCTATATTTCCAGTGACAAGATCTTTCACAATAACTACCACAGGCTCAATATCAATAAGCTCATCGGACCCCACAATTTTCTTTGCGCTTTTACTAACCACATTAGCTATAATAGAATGTTCCCTTACCTTGAAAGGAAAAGGTATTTTCTCAGCATAAGGTTCAGGCAAAATAGGATCAACAATACAAGCCTCTACGCTGGCAGGAACATGGGTAACAATGTCTTTATAAGGAGCATGGTACTTGTCCCACTCTTTCTTGGGGATTTCAATATAAGAGGCGAAGGCCTTAAAACATTTTGCAAGAACTTGAGGATCAAGACCAAACTCATTGCTAATATCACGGATATCATCAGTTCCCATAAAAGATTTAATGCATTCATAATCATAGTTTATACCTGACTTTCTTCCTTTGTCATTCTCCCAAGCTTCAGCGTTATCTTGAATACGGTCTAAGAGATCCCATTTAGCTTCTTCCTTCATACGTGTGAATGATCCAGCACAAGAAGCATCTAGTAAATCTTTATCATGAAGAGAAAGCCTAGCATAAAAGTAATTGAGAATAGTATTGTTAGGGAGTTCATGAATAGGACATTTAAGCATTAGTAACTTCAATCTCCCCCAAGCTTGAGCTGTACTTTCTCCATGAAGAGGCCAAAATTTATATATAAGATTTCTATCCTTATGAATCTCACTGGGAGGATAAAATTTATAGTAAAAGAGAGATGCCATCTCCTCCCATTCCATGGATTGTCCATTCTTCAGTAGCTTATACCATTCTTCAGCTCTCCCTTTCAAGGATATGGAGAGTAACTTCTTCAATTGCTCGGTTGTGATACCTGCACACTTAAACAACCCGCATAATTCATGGATAAAAAGCAAGTGATCACCGGGATGGACAGTTCCATCCCCTAAATAATAATTATCCATAACTCGATTAACAATACTTGTAAGTATCTTAAAAGGATCTATCTCAACAGGTGGTGGTTCATCTACTACCCTAGCAGTGGTAGTAGTTTCTCCAAATGGAAAACCAAGTGGGTTATCCATATTGGAAACAGAGTAACAAGAAGTAAGAAGAGCAACACTCACAGTAAAAGTTTCCGTTACCAGTTCCACTCTTCAATAGCGCTTCACTCCCCGGCAACGGCGCCAGAAAATAGTCTTGATGACCCACAAGTATAGGGGGGGGGTGTATTGCAGTACTTTCGATAAATAGG
This sequence comes from Avena longiglumis, assembly GCA_030063025.1. Classification (NCBI taxonomy): domain Eukaryota; kingdom Viridiplantae; phylum Streptophyta; class Magnoliopsida; order Poales; family Poaceae; genus Avena; species Avena longiglumis. The sequence goes on along the minus strand of CP125974.1, from coordinate 516,104,774 downwards.
AGTGTCGATCCCAACGGGGAGAAGAAGGTGCTGAATAGTGGTATGGAGCAAGAAAACCCTGTGAATACTTAGCAAATGGTTTTTTCTTGGTTTTCTGATAAGGCAACAAAACAAAGAGCAAGTAATAAAGACAAAGAACAAATGGAGCAAGTGTCCCAATCCTTTCTTAGCAAAGGACAAGCCGGTGGAAATACTTATAAGGACCAAACCTTCTCGAGGACACATGGGCATTCTGTCAAGTGCTTTCTCTTCAAATAGTTGAGTACTCTTCTCTGGTGTTGTAATTGTTGTGTGGGTGAAACCGTGCTAATGTACCGACCTTACTTGGACTAATACATACTTGTGATTAAACCCCCTGCAAACATCCGTAACTATAGGAAAGTAATTAAGATATAAATCTAACCACAACCTTAAACTCTGAGATCCTACACTCCCTTGTGCAAAAGTGTCCTAACGGGGGTTCAAGTTCCTGTCACTCCGGCAACCCCACAATTAGTATCCAAATACACAATGCACTCCCCTAGGCCCATAAATGGTGAAGTATCATGTAGTCGACGTTCACATGACACCACTAGAAGAATAGCACCACAACTTAAATACTAAGCCATTGAATAATAACTCAACACAGATTCACTACTAACAACATGACTTCTCTCATGCCCTCAAGAACTAAACGAACTACTCACGAGACATCATATGGATCAAGATCAAAGATGCTATGGTAATGGATAATAATCTGAACATAAACAATAATCCAATGGTTCCACTCACAAGCATCAACTACAATAGTAATCAACACCGGGAAAGTTTCCCCTAAGAACTAAAGAAATATCCAACACAATTGTTATAGCGGGACGGAGTGGTGATGATGGTGCTTGTCAGGGGGATCACCCCCGGATAGGCTAACCGAACAAGATACAGCCGGATGCAGAAGCTCAAAGACAGACCAGAAGGAAGGCCAGACAAAGACCAAGCTAGCAAACCAGCCAGCCGGATAAGAATCAGCAGCAAAGACGGCCAACCGACTGGATCAAGCCAGCCGGACGGAGCAAGACAGGACCAGGAGTCAACCGGCAGAAAGATCAGCCGGATGAGACAAGCAAAGGTAGAAGACTAGCCGGATAGTTCCAATCATCCGGCCCAAGGAGATCAGCCAGCTAGACCACCCTAGTCGGCCAATCAGGACAAGCAAGGTACAAGATGACGTAGAATAGAGTGCGCAATACGCCCAGGACGATGGACAAGACTAAAAGGAGACTTAGACACTCGGCCCATACCGACGACTTCACCGATAACGGTTGTAACAATAGACAGTAGGTGGCACTATGCGTAACTACCCGCGCGGTGCCCACTGTAGACGGCGTGGCGGCATGGGCTTGACTGTGGGTACACGCCCTCCATGCCCGCCACTGTAGATGACCTAGCCGGCTGGGGCCTGCCTGTGGGACCCGCCAGTCGGCCAGACCGTTTCCCATGCCGCCTTGGCCTTTATAAGGGGCGGCAGGGGCAACATCGCAAGGGTTGGACTCTCCCTGATTACTATCTAGACCAGATACAACTCGAGTAGCCTTGTAGCCCCTTGTGTCCATCTAGATAGTCAGATCGGTAGGAGTAGGAGTTTTACCTCACCACGAGGGCTACGAACCCGAGTACTTCTTGTTTCCCTGACGCTTTCTTGTATCCAATACTGCCTGTGGACGCCGTCGCAGGCTTTCCTGCTTTCTCCCACACCTCTATATAGCCTTCTTAGGCTCTGCCATTTCCATAACGACGACAGTTAGTGCCCACCGTGGGACAAATATGGCGGCGACCGGAGTGACGTTCCGCACGAGACCCTGCACTTCGTCCGGAGAGAGCGTGGCTTCAGGTCTCATGCTCACGCTGGGCAAGTTCGATTGCGTTATCGACAACGCTCGCTGCTTCGCCGGATCCAGCTTCCCGATAGGCGGATCCATCCTACTATTCGGTGACCTGCCCATCTATGTTGCCACCGTGCTGGAGCGTTTCCCTCAGGAAATCGTCTCTTTCACCGAGCCATTGCCCTCAGCCGGCAGCGCGCTCGTTGCGTTTGGCGCCACGGAGGTAATGATGGCCGGCTCAGGCAATAGCCGTCGTCCTCCCCTCGAGCGCGGCATCGACCAAGCCGGCCCGTCCACTCCGGTGCGCGAGAAGGGCCTGGTGGACGAGGTTATCGAGGAACTCCTCGAGCCGATGCATCCCGGGGACAACCCGGAGGAAGCTATGGCCAAGATCGAGGCGGCGCGTGAGCGTCTGCTCCAGCAGGCCTAGGTACTGGCCTCCACCAAGTACCGGATGGAGAGAAATATCCGCGAGTACCATCGTGCCCATGGCCTCACCCCGACTAACGAGGATCCTAGCCGGCTGGGCTCCGTGAAGCGCCGCGGAGGAGAGCTAGGCGCCCGCTTTGAGCATGATCTCGAGCCGGCTTCCCCTACGTAATTCCCTCCGCCTGTCTACGACACCGCGGTCAAGAATGTCCGGGCGGCATGAGCCGTCGCGGAGGACCTACCTCACCTGGAGGGGGAGGAAATGCTGCGCCAGTTCCAGCGAGTGCAGCATCTGCTGTGTGTGGCCGACGAGCAGGCCAAGGTCGCTCATGTTGTTGGGAATATGCCCTAGAGGCAATCATGTATGATGAGATTTCCCATTGTATTCATAAAGTTATTAAGTAGTCCTTGTATAAACATCTGATGTGTATCATTGAATATGTGATTCAGTTGTGGAACTATGCATTCATGTTGTTTGTACTAAATATCCTTGGTCATTGAGGTTGTGCTGGACACACAACTTAGACCAATGTGAAAGTTGGCTTGATGACTCGGTTCCACTTGTCATGGGCATGGAGATGCTATTCAAACTTACACAGACTAGGCTAAAGAGTTTAGCGAGTCGGATTGACCCATATTGAGGTACAACGAACTAAGCTGTCATTTGTATATCTCAATCAATGTAATCCTTAGACCTGAGGTTGTTGCATAGTCCGAGTTGAGGATCACCGACTTAGGTTACATCAACGCTGATCCGAATCGGCAGTTATAAAGGCAGAGTTCGGGTCGACTGAGAATCAAGCTGCGTGATGTGAATAACCAAGATGGGATTTTGCCCCTCCACTCGGAGAGATATTCTCTGGGACCTCTCGTGAGATATGATTCGGAAAGCATGGCCATGCACGACTCGGTTAAGTGTTAACCGAGGCGATCGACTAAGAGTTAGTCGGGTGAATCACTTATCTCGGATCGAGAAGAGAGTCGGACTATTTAAGGGATGACATATATTCGCCTATAGTCTGACAAGGTATATCGTGAGGCAAAAGGGACTCGGACGTAAGTCGCATTGGAAAGGCAAGTCGTCATGACTCTTTGGTACTTGGGAGTGACGCTCGCTAGGAGCCGCTACCGACTGATCGATTGTGAGTCGTACTCAAATCGTGTCCAAGTAACCATGAGCCTGCGGGGTCACACACTTAAGAGCGGGAGCAAGTTCGGATTGGATCCGAATATGTAATCTGGTTGGGTTGGACCTAAACCGGATTAGGACTGAGTTAGTGAGTTGGACTCACGGTGACTAGTGTTATATGGGCTTTAGTGAATGGGTCGCGCGAGCAGAGCCCACGTTCACTCCCTATATATAGTGGAGCAAGAACCCGAAAGGTTAATCGTTGTTCGGTTAGGTCATTCCATGTGTTGAAACCCTAGCTCCACAGTCCAGCCGTGAACGAACCTAGCAGTTCACGCCGCCATACTGATCAGCACCGTGACGATCGGATCGTGAGGATCGCATCGCATCAATCGACGCTTCATCAATAATCCGCAACTGCGCGTCTAGTGGTAAACCTCGTGGCCTTCTACCTCAGCTAGGTCTTGGGATCACCACGTTAGAGGAAAAGTTTTGTTTTATCTCTGCGTGGCCCAATTGTGGTATCAGAGCGATAGCTTCTGGTTTTAGGCTCGAGATCTCGCATATGTGATATGCGGTAGGCTATAGATGAGATCTATGTGCTGTTTTGGTGGTCGATCTATGAGATAGATCGGTTTTGTATGAAGTTGATTGGATCAACTGTACTCGGGGAATGGTAGATCTGATTTCCGTGATCATACTGCTGAGGTCGTGGAACGATATACCCCTACCGGTCGGCTTCCGCCATCGGGGTAGATTGTGACACGTAAATCCAGAAGCGGTGATCGAAGATCAAAAAGTTTGATCGAATCGGAACGATGGTCGGAATCCATGTCCGGATCGTAGATGAGATCTACGTTTTCGGACCGCCGGCTTCGCCCTGTCGTAGCGCCTTAGATGTCGTTGCGAGTTTCACAATGCCGGTAGATATTGTATCTATGCATAACTTGTTTTTGCAGGAAGTTGTGAATGGTATGGTTCATGTGCATGTGATGTATGTGTGTAATCCATACGTGATCTGCGAATCATGGTTTTTTGTCAGCCGGCTGGATCCTAGGTGCTGTCATTTTATTGTATAACGACCTGCGTGTCGGATTCTCTATGTAATTTACTTTACTAAGCTAGTGTAGCTGTTTGAGAACCCGGAAGGCATGCAAGGCGTTGTACATGTCGGCGACATGGAGTAAGACGACAAGTGACAAGAGTTGGCACGAGTCGGATTACAAGCTTTGTGGAGATGGAGATCGCCATGAAGAGAGCCATACCATTTCAAATTATAATTGCTTTATTTTGTGTTATTGTTATGTCTCAGTTTTACCTCTATTAGATAGTCGGTAAAATTTAATCCCTCAAAGAAGGTCTAGTCGGTTTTCCCGCCAGTGTTTGCACCATCACAAGCCGGACATTTTTGGTAGTGGGCTCATAAAATTGAGGTGCTGCCAATTCTTTCCGACTAGGTGGGTTCGAGTCGGACTCTTACTGCAGAAACACTTGGTAAGCTAGACGGGTCTATCACAATGGTTGTGGGACTCGGGGAAAAGTCAGATGGGAGCCGGGGCATGTGATGCCACCCGTCCAACAGGAGTCGCATGAGATGCGATTGACAAGGAGTTGTCTACCTAGATCACTTGGCGGCTAGCGGTGATGCTAAAGCTCACTAGCCGACTTGCTTATTTAGGATCCTGAATCACTAAGTAACCATCGAAGGGGTGTTGGTTCTAGTGGGAGCATAAAATATTAAAATGTTTAATATTCTTGCTCTTTTATGAATACATGTCTTAAGTGTTTTTTTTGCATATTTTCTGTTGTAGATCATGGCACCAAGTAGCAGTCACTCTCAGATATCCGGTTTTGCGTTGAGAACCATTCTTGAGAAAGATAAACTGAACGACACTAATTTTACCAACTGGTATCGAAATCTGAGAATTGTTCTCAAACAAGAAAAGAAGGACCATGTCCTAGACAACCCACTTCCAGATGAGTCGAATGAGAATGCGACTGTCGCAGCCACCAATGCCTACCGTCGGGCTAAGGATGAGTCCACGGATATTAGCTGTCTTATGCTTGCTCACATGGAACCGGACTTGCAAAAGAAGTTCGAGCATGTTGAGGCCTACGATATGATCGAAAGCCTCAAAAGTATGTTCTAGGCTCAGGCGAAGACTGAGAGGTATCAAGTCTCTCATTATCTGCTGAGTTGCAAGCTTAAGGATGGTGATCCACTGAGTCCGCATGTGATCAAAATGGTTGGTTACGTGCAGTCTCTGGAGAGGCTTGGCTACCCCATAAGCGAAGAGTTCGCTACGGATATAATTCTGAACTCTCTTCCTAGTGCATATGGGAAGTTCATTTCGAACTACCACATGCATGGTATGGATAAGAAGCTCACTGAATTGCATGGGATGCTCAAGCAGGCAGAGGCGGATCTCAAGAAGGGCACCAGTCAAGTGTTGATGGTGCAGAATAAGGCTAAGTTCAAGAAGAGTTCTTGGACTAAGAAGAAGGCTAAGTCGAGGAAAGGTGCTCGGGACCCTGTCCCAAGCGCTTCCTCAGGTACTAAGCCATCTCCTTCAGCCGGATCCACTTGCTTCTACTGCAAGGCGGATGGCCATTGGAAGAGGAACTGCAGCAAGTACCTGGCCGACAAAGCCAAGAGTGGAGGTATGACTTCTAACTCAGGTACACTTGTTTGCAATGTTATAGACATATATCTTCGATGCACCTAATAGTTCTTGGGTATATGATACGGATCGATTATTCACATCTCGCAATTCGGTGGACCGGTAAGAACTAGGAGCGTAGCAAGAGGCGAGGTTGATATTCGAGTTGGCAACAAAGCAAGAGTTGCTGCGTTGGAAGTCGGCACGATGCAACTTCATTTACCTTCCGGATTCATTATGGAACTAAACAATTGTTATTATGTTCCAAAGGTCGATCGAAACATTATTTCGCTTCATGTTTGATGAGGCAAGGCTATGAGTCGAATATCAAGAATAATGGTTGTTCTTTGTATTTGAATGATATGTTTCACGCTTTGCACCCGTCCGTGAGACGGGTTATTTATTTTGAATCTTGATGGTGAGTCGGTTTATAACATAAATGTTAAAAGGTTGAAACCAAATGATCTGAATATGACTTACTTTTGGCACTGTCGGCTTGGTCATATAAGTTGGAAACGCATGAAGAAGCTCCATGATGATGGACTCCTAACTTCGTTCGACTTGGAGTCGTTCGAGACATGCGAATCTTGCCTACTCGGCAAAATGACCAAGACACCTTTTGCAAAGAGTTGCGAAAAGGCGTCCGACTTATTGGGACTAGTACATAGTGATGTATGTGGACCAATGAGCACAACAGCCAGGGGTGGTTATGAGTACTTCATTACTTTCACTGATGATTTGAGTAGGTATGGATATATCTACTTAATGAAACATAAGTCGGAAGCCTTTGAAAAGTTCAAAGAATTCCAGAATGAAGCACAGAATCAACTCGGCAAGAAAATAAAGTTTCTTCGGTCGGACCGAGGAGGCGAGTACATGAGCCATGAGTTTGATGACCATCTGAAAAGTTGTGGAATAGTTCCTCAACTTACTCCGCCAGGAACGCCACAAAGGAATGGTGTTTCGGAAAGGCGGAATCGGACCTTGTTGGACATGGTACGATCAATGATGAGTCGGACAGATCTGCCTTTATCATTTTGGGGTTATTGTCTAGAAACAGCGGCGTTCACACTAAACAAAGTACCATCAAAATCGGTAGAGAAGACACCGCATGAGATGTGGACAGGCAAAAAGCCGAGTTTGTCTTTTCTTAAGATTTGGGGTTGTGAAGCTTTTGTCAAGCGACTTCAGTCGGACAAGCTTACGGCCAAGTCGGATAAATGTATTTTCGTGGGGTATCCGAGGGAAACCTTGGGTTACTACTTCTACAACCGAGAAGAGGGCAAAGTGTTTGTCGCTCGAAACGGTGTCTTCCTTGAGAAAGAGTTTCTCAGTCGGGGAGTAAGTGGGAGCACGGTGCAACTCGAAGAAATTCGAGAGGAACCGGCTAGTAGCGAGTCGGCAAAAACCTTGGAGGTTGAGCCGGTGGCCGAGCGGCAGCAGACCTGATCGCGAAGATCGGCAAGATTACAAAGTGTTCGTGATGTGTTACTGTTAGACAGTGATGAGCCGGCAAATTATTCGGAAGCGATGGTGGGATCTGATTCCGAGTCATGGCTTGGAGCCATGAGATCCGAGATAAAGTCCATGGATGAAAATCAAGTTTGGAACTTGGTTGATCTGCCAGACGGTGCAAGACCCGTCGAGTGCAAATGGGTCTTTAAGAAGAAAACTGATATGGATGGAAATGTTTCAATCTATAAAGCACGCCTTGTCGCGAAGGGGTTCCGACAAGTTCAAGGAGTTGATTACGACGAGACTTTCTCGCCCGTAGCGATGCTTAAATCAGTTCGGATCATGTTAGCTATAGCGGCCTATTTCGACTATGAGATATGGCAGATGGATGTCAAAACGGCTTTCCTTAACGGAAATTTAACCGAGGACGTGTATATGATACAGCCCGAGGGTTTTGTCGATCCGCTACGCCGACAAGGTGTGCAAACTTCAGAAATCCATTTATGGGTTGAAGCAAGCATCTCGGAGTTGGAATATTCGCTTTGATGAGGTAGTCAAATCGTTTGGCTTCATCAAGAGTGATCATGATTCTTGTTTGTACAAGAAGTTTAGTGGGAACAAAGTAAATTTTCTAATCTTATATGTGGATGACATATTACTGATTGGAAATGATGTCCAGATGTTGCAAGAAACCAAGGAATCATTGGAAAGGAGTTTCTCAATGAAAGACTTGGGTGAGGCAATATACATCCTCGGAATCCGGATCTATAGAGATAGATCAAGGAGGCTCATTGGATTGAGTCAGAGTACTTATTTGGACAAAGTGTTGAAAAGGTTCAACATGAAATCTTCTAAGAAGGGGTTCTTACCGATGTCCCATGGTGTAAAACTTAGCAAGACTCAGTGTCCTTCGACAACTGATGAGCGAAGTCGGATGAGTGCGATTCCATATGCTTCATAGCTTGGATCCATCATGTACGCCATGATTTGTACTAGGCGGATGTTTCCTATGCTCTAAGTGTTGTGAGCGATACCGTGTCGATCTCGGAGAGATCCATCGACGGCTAAAAATATCCTAAAGTACTTGAGAAGGACTAAGGATATGTTCTTGGTTTATGGTGGTGACGATGAACTCAGTAAAGGGTTACACGGCGAGTTATCTCACCGACTCGATGATTCTCGCCGCAATCCGGATAAGTGTTTATTATAAACGGAGGTGCGTGAGCTGAAAAGTTCCAAGCAAGAGACTGGTTCACGCTTCACAACAGAGGTTGAGTATATTGTCGCCGGAGGCAAAGAAAGGAAGCTGTTTGGATGAGGAATTTCCTCATGGATCTTGGTGTGGTTCGGGCTCGTCCAATCCGTTAGACGTGTATTGTGACAACAATGGTGCTATTGCACAAGCCAAGGAACCTAGACAACACCGAAGAACAAGCACATACTCATGCGGTACCACCTAATTCGCCAGTGGATCGTGGTGATATCAAGTTATGCAAGGTACACACGGATGCAAATATTGCGGATCCATTGACAAAGCGTTACCCCACCGAAGCATGAGGCGCACTGAGAGCCATGGGCATTAGATGCTTAGACATGTGATGTCGGAAGATTGACTCTAGTGCAAGTGGGAGATCATGGGAATATGCCCTAGAGGCAATCATGTATGATGAGAGTTCCCATTGTATTCATAAAGTTATTAAGTAGTCCTTGTATAAACATCGATGTGTATCATTGAATATGTGATTCAGTTGTGGAACTATGCATTCATGTTGTTTGTACTAAATATCCTTGGTCATTGAGGTTGTCTTTGCCGACACACAACTTAGACCAATGTGAAAGTTGGCTTGATGACTCGGTTCCACTTGTCATGGGCATGGAGATGCTATTCCAACTTACAGACTAGGCTAAAGAGTTTAGCGAGTGGGATTGACCCATATTGAGGTACAACGAACTAATCGGTCATTTGTATATCTCAATCAATGTAATCCTTAGACCTGAGGTTGTTGCATAGTCCGAGTTGAGGATCACCGACTTAGGTTCTCACAACGCTGATCCGTAATCGCGCTTATAAAGGCAGAGTTCGGGTCGACTGAGAATCAAGCTGCGTGATGTGAATAACCAAGATGGGATTTTGCCCCTCCACTCGGAGAGATATTCTCTGGGCCCTCTCGTGAGATATGATTCAGAAAGCATGGCCATGCACAACTCGGTTAAGTGTTAACCGAGGCGATCGACTAAGAGTTAGTCGGGTGAATCACTTATCTCGGATCGAGAAGAGAGCCGGACTATTTAAGGGATGACATATATTCGCCTATAGTCTGACAAGGTATATCGTGAGGCAAAAGGGACTCAGACGTAAGTCGCATTGGAAAGGCAAGTCGTCATGACTCTTTGGTACTTGGGAGTCGGCACGTTCTGCTAGGAGCCGCTACCGACTGATCGATTGTGAGTCGGACTCAAATCGTGTCCAAGTAACCATGAGCCTGCGGGGTCACACACTTAAGAGCGGGATCAAGTTCGGATTGGATCCGAATATGTAATCTGGTTGGGTTGGACCTAAACCGGATTAGGACTGAGTTAGTGAGTTGGACTCACGGTGACTAGTGTTATATGGGCTTTAGTGAATGGGTCGCGCGAGCAGAGCCCACGTTCACTCCCTATATATAGTGGAGCACAGTAACCCAGAAAGGTTAATCGTTGTTCGGTTAGGTCATTCCATGTGTTGGAAACCCTAGCTCCATGAGCAGTCCCGCCGTGAACGAACCTAGCAGTTCGCCGGGCCTCCTTGTAATGCGTGTGGATACCAGCAGAGGTGCACGATCGCACCGTGGACGATCGGATCATGAGGACTGCACTGCATCAACTGACGCGCTTCATCAGTAATCCGCAATTGCGCGTCTAGTGGTAAACCTCGTGGCCTTCTACCTCAGCTAGGTCTTGGGATCACCACGTTAGAGGAAAATTTTTGTTTTATCTCTGCGTGGCCCAACACATGTCGCGCGGGAGGCAGGAGCCGGTTCCAAAGGGAACCGTCCGGCTGGAAACAGCTGGGGAGGACCCCGCCAGACCGAGTGCTCCGCATCTCCGGGTCAGGGACCCGCGCGCTCCAAGCGTCGCCAGTCCGGCAGCAGCCAGCCTCGCAACGAGCAAGGCGCCACAAGCCTCCCACCTTCGGCTGGCCAGAACCCGCCTCCACCCCTCCACCATCTCGCCTCACCGGTCAGGTGGTAGTGCCCAATCCGGTTGAGCCGGATGCGCGCAACCGCATCAACCTGTTGATAGAAGCTCGCCTCACCGAGGAGGAGGATGCAATCGACCCAGTGTGCTTCGGGCTGCGCATATGGAAGGAGCCCTTCCCTAACAAGTTCTCCCTGCCCCGGGACACCCCCAAGTATGATAGCAACATGAAGCCGGAAGACTGGCTGACCGACTACGTCACTGCAGTCGGAATCGACCACGGGAACAAGCGCGTGGTGGTTCGCTACATCCCGCTCATGCTAACCGGCTCGGCCAGGACCTGGCTCAACAGCCTCGCTCCTAACAGCATCAACGCCTGGCCGGATTTTGAGAAAGTTTTCATCCGGAACTATAACGGCATGTACAAGCGTCCCGGCAGGCCCCGCGATCTTTCTTTGTGCATCCAGGGAGACCGCAATTCGGATCGCACGTACCTTGCTCATTGGACCGAGCTGCACAACTCCTGCGAAGGGGTGGTGGAGAACCAAGCAATTGGTTTCTTCATCGAAGGGTGCCGCAAAGGCACGATGTTGCGCCACCGGCTACTGTGTGACGAGCCCAAGACCATGGCAGAGCTGATGACCGTTGCCGACCAGTACGCCACGGAGGACGTAGCAATGAAGAATCCCCTCCGAGTAAACGCGGAGGGACGGCCGGTTCCCACTGAGACGGCTTGAGAGAAGCCAACCAGTCAAGGCGGTGATGTCGGATCGTCCCGGCAGCACGGAAACGACGGACGCTACCAGGGCAAGCGCTCGGTAGAGTAGCAGAGCCCGCACTACCACCATCGGCAACTCAACGCGGTGCAGGGCGCGCTGGCCCACAATGACAAGAGGCAGAGGAATGCCTTCACCTTTGAGCAAATGTTCGACGGGCCCTGGAAGTACCACAGCGGCGCCAAGCCGGCTACGCACACCACTCAGCAGTGCATCTGGACCCGCCAGATCAAGGAGTAGGCCGGCTTATCTCCTCTCCCGCCACCCCTCCCGGCGGTCCCCTACCGCCGGCTAGGGCAGGCGGCAACAACGACGGCCACGGAGGCTACCCCCAGCAGCACGATAACTACCACATCTTCGAGGTCGAGCCGATTGACAATCGCGGCCGGAAGCAACACAATGCGGAGGTGAACGCTGTCGTCTCCCCAGTCCCCCTGCGTCTCCACTGGTCCGAGACTCCCATCACTTGGAGCCAGGCAGATTAGCCGGATCTGCTACCGAATCCCGGGGGCTATGCGATGGTGCTAGACCCCCTCGTCATCTCCGACGCCCGCACCTGCCAGTCTCATGTCTGCTGGTAGATGGTGGGAGCAGCCTCAAACTGCTCTACCGGTCTTCCATGGAGAAGCTGGGTATCCGGGAATGTGACCTCCAGCCCTCGACCACCGTGTTTCACGGCGTTGCGCCTAGGCCACCGTGCTTCCCCATGGGCAAGATCCGGCTGGATGTCATATTCGGTTCGGAAGAGAACTTTCGGCGCGAGCCAATCTAGTTCGAAGTGGTCAACCTCGCCAGCACCTACCACGTCCTTCTTGGGCGCCCTGCTCTCATGAAGTTCATGGCAGTCCTCCACTACGCATACCTCAAAATGAAGTTGCCGGGGCCGAACGGTGTGATCACTGTGGCCGGCTGCTACAGATGGTCCATGGCCTGCACGAAGGAAGGCGCCAAAATAGCAGAAGCCCTGCTCAACACCGAGGAGAAGCGCGAGATACTGCGCAATGTGGCCATGCTGCAGCAAGAAGTGTCGGCTGGGGACATGGCGTTCCAGCCATCCAAGGAGACCTGGTAGATCCCGCTCGACCCGGATTACCCCTCCAAGTGCGTCACCATTGGTGCCGGCTTGGACAACAAATAGGGAAGCGCACTCATCGACTTCCTCCGTGAGATTGGGACATCTTCGCATGGTCTCCCAAAGACATGTCGGGTGTACCGAGGGAGTTCGCCGAGCACTAGCTTCATGTGCATCCTGACGCCAGGCCGGTCAAGCAGCCCCTCCGTCGCTTCACGGAGGACAAGAGAAAGGTCATCGGTGATGAGATCGCCCGGCTACTTATTGCCGGCTTCATCATGGAAGTATACCACCTAGACTGGTTGGCCAACCCAATCCTGGTGTTGAAGAAGAACAAGACTTGGCGTATGTGTATCAACTACACGAGCCTGAATAAGGCCAGCCCGAAAGACCCCTTCGCTCTGCCCCGTATTGATCAAGTGATTGACTCTACGGCCGACTGCGACCTGCTTTCCTTCCTTGATTGTTATTCCAGCTATAATCAGATCTGGCTGATCAATTGAAAATGTCGTTCATCACCCCGTATGGGGCTTACTGCTATGTAACCATGCCATTCGTCCCGAAGAATGCAGGTGCTACCTATCAGCATTGCATGCAGAGATGCTTGCACTCGCAGATCGGCCGGAACATGCATGCGTACGTGGACGACATCGTCATCAAGACGAAGGAGAAGCTAACCCTGCTGGAAGACCTCGGTGAAACATTCGCGAACCTCCGCCGATACTAGATGAAGCTAAACCCAAAGAAGTGCGTGTTCGGCGTGCCAGCCGGACAGCTCTTAGGCTTCCTCGTGTCGAGCAGGGGAATCAAGGCCAATCCGGAGAAGATCGCGGCCATCGAGAGGATGCAGCCGCCCAAGAGCTTGCTTGGTGTCTAGAAATTCACCGACTGCTTGGATTCCCTCAGCCGATTCGTCAGCCGGCTGGGCGAGAAGGCCATGCCCCTATACCGGCTAATGAAGAAGAAGGACAAGTTCACTTGGACAACTCAGGCGGATACTGCCTTCCACAACCTCAAGCGCATGCTGTCGACGACACCGGTTCTCGCCATGCCGACTGCAAAGGAGCCGATGCTGCTCTACATAGCCACCACCAACTGGGTAATCAGCGTCGTTCTGGCGGTAGAGCGGCCAGAGGCAGGCAAGGCATAGCCGGTTTATTGGCCCGTCTACTACCTCAGCGAGGTGCTCTCCCTCTCCAAGCAGAACTACCATCACTACCAAAAGATGTGTTACGGGGTGTACCTGGCTTGCAAGAAGCTCAAGCACTACTTCCAGGAGCATCCGCTCATCGTGGTATCCACTGTGCCTTTGGGCGAAATATTTGGCAACAAAGATGCCACGGGCCGGGTAGCCAAGTGGCCATCGAGCTGGCTGCCTACTGCATCCGGCACGAGCCCTGGATCACCACCAAGTCTCAGGCGGTGGCGGATTTCGTCGTCGACTGGGCAGAGAACCAGTACCTGCTACCGGTTCCAGATTCCGACTACTGGAGGCTGCACTTCGATGGTTCGAAGATGCGCAGGGGCTTGGGAGCCGGCATCGTGCTCACCTCGCCCAAGGGAGACCGGCTGGAGTACACGCTGCAGATCCACTTCACCGCGTCGAACAACGTCACCGAATACGAAGCTCTCGCGCACGGGCTCCGGCTCGCGAAAGACATCGGCATCCGCCGGATCCTTTGCTTCGGTGATTCGGATCTGGTGGTGCAGCAAGTATCCGACGAGTGGGATGCTCAGGACACCAACATGGCCCTGTACCGGTTCCACGTCCAGTTGCTCAGTGATGGATTCGAGGGATGCAAATTCCATCACGTCCCCCGCGCCAACAACGAGGCGACTGACGCGCTCGCGCGAGTCGGATCCACCAGAGCGGCCATCCTGCCCGGAGTGTCCCTGGAGAACATTCACAAGCCCAGCATCACTTCCTATCCATAATCCGAGTCCATCATCTGGGTAGCAGACCCGGGGGCTGCCGGCTCAAAAGAGCCGAGCCCCGCTGTTGTGCCCTCCGGCTCGAATAGCCCGGGGGCTTCCTCCTCCTCAGGCAAGCCATCGTTGAGCAAAGCAAAAGGAACGGGGGCCGCCGACTCGAGTATCCCTCCCGACCGCCCTCCGGATGAGCTCCAGATCGTGTCAGCTGGTGTCTTCACCATCCGGGAAGTTCCATCCTAGGCCCAGCCCTTCATGAACTACCTCCTCAACGATGAGCTTCCGGATGACGAAGTGGAGGCAAGGCAGATCTGGCGCCGCGCGCACATGTACACCATCATCAACAAGTAGATGTACAAGCGTAGCACCGCAGGCGTCTTCCAGCGATGCGTCGATGTGGATACCGGCTACCGGCTGCTAAAAGAGATCCACCAGGGGGAGTGCGGCCACCACGCCTCTTCGCAAGCCTTGGTGTCGAGGTGATGCACCACTGATTCTACTGGCTGATTGCTTTGGAGGACGCAGACCAGCTAGTTCGCGCATGCAATGGGTGCCAGCGGTTCGGCCGGCTAAGGCACATGCCGACGTCCGCACTCAAGACAATACCGATCACCTGGCCCTTCACGGTTTGGGGGCTGGACATGGTCGGCCCCTTCAAGCGAGCCCGAGCCGACATGACTCACCTACTGGTGGTGGTGGAAAATTTCACGAAGTGGATCAAGGCAAAGCCGATCCGAAAGCTGGACGAGGCCACGGTCGTCACTTTCTTCCGCGGCATCATCATCCGGTTCGGCTACCCCCATAGCATCATCACCGACAACGTCACAAACTTCGCCAAGGGAGCCTTCGCGCAATTCTGCCACAACAAGGGGATCCGGATAGATCTCGCGTCTGTTGCACATCCGCAGTCCAACGGATAGGTGGAAAGGGCCAATGGCTTGGTGCTAGCCGGAATCAAGCCCCGGCTGATCGAGCCACTAGAGAGATCACCCGGCTGCTAGATCGAGGAGTTGCCGGCTGTGCTGTGGAGCCTTCGCACCACCCCGAATAGGTCAGCCGTCTTCACCCCGTTCTTCCTCACCTATGGCTCGGAGGCGGTTCTCGCGGCAGACATTGAGTTCGACTCACCCCGCAAGCTCCTTTACACGGAGAAGTAGAACCAAGAGGCAATGGAAAATAGCGTGGACCTCCTCGAGGAGGCCCGCGATCTGGCCTTGTCCAGATCAGCTATCTACCAGCAAGGGCTGTGCCGGTATCACGCCAACCGCATCCGGCCCGTTGCATTCCGGGAGGGTGACCTGGTGCTCCGGCTGATACAAGATACGAAGGGCATGCACAAGCTGTCCCCTCTATGGGAGGGCCCCTTCATCGTCAGCAAGGCGCGACACAACAACTCCTACTACCTCATCGACGCGCAACAGTGACGCAAGAACAGTATGGACAAGTCGGACAAGGAGACAGAGCGGCCGTGGAATGCAGACCTCCTTCGACCATTTTTCACTTAGTCGTGAAAACCAGTGTATGTATCCGGATCCCTGATTGAATGAAAGATATGGAACCCCGGCTGATGCTCGGGGGCTCCTTGCCGGATAATCAGATTGTTTCTCTTATCCATTTAAATTCCTTCAATGTTTTTTTGACTTCCGTCGACCCCTACCCGGGGGCTCGCCGGTTGGCCCGACCTACTAACTCTGTAAACCGACTGAGTAGTGTGCGACGATGCCAGAGGCCCACTCTTCGTGTCAGCTACAGACCGCAAGCCGGCTGTCCGGCTAGCAAGAGCAAAAGCCCGAGGGCATCTCACACGAAAAACGGTGAAAGATGCGACAGATCGGACATTCCGGCCATGTGCTTAGTTGGTGTTTTTTCCGGCCGCTAAAACCCTAGTACCGTGTGCGATATATTGTCAGCTCCCTTCGGCTCCGGCTCTAGATCGCAACCCGACTGTCTGGCAAGGTGCAGCGTAAACAACATTGCACACGAGAAAGTGACTAAGTGTCCAGGAAAGCACGAGCTGGTTTTCGAAAAAAGAAAAACCCTAGTCGAATAATAGAAAGACATATAACATGGCAACATATTGACAAGGAATCATTCTTGTGTTTCTTTTTTTCACAAATCTCACCGAGCCGGAAATCAAAAATAGGAAAGATTCGAAGCACCTGGCTGCGGTAGCCACTTCGAATCTTGGGGGCTACACCCACTGGGTGCACTGGCGCGCCCCCACTAGAAGCATGCGGCGTCCGGCTGAAGGGCACGTCAAAAGGAGAAAAGACGGAGACAGACAGAAGGCAAAGGCGCCACCCGCCCGATCCGACCAAGCACCGCTAGTCGGACGCGTCAAGAAGATCTGGCCAGAAATAGAAAGATAGAAGAGGAAAGGAAGAAGTAAGATAAGGAAAGTAATGGAGAAAAAGGTCCAAAGAGCGATGGAGTGCGCACAGCCGGACCGCGGTGCAGTTTCCCCGGTCCGGCCACACGAGCGCCAGTCAAAGAAGCAAGAGGAAGAAAAAGAAGGACGCAAGTAAAGGTCCGCGAAATTGCAAGGAAAAGGCAAGATATTGCCGGCTGGAGAAGACCAGCCGGAAAAACCTGTCGACCAAGGCATGAATATAACGGGTGCACCAAGGCAACCTAGGCAGGAAGATCAATTAAGCGACAGAGGATGAAGCCTCCGCATATCCAAACGGTTCACAAACATGAAGTACCAAAAGATAAGTTATTTACAAAGTCAACTGGCATCCCGGGGTCTTCATCTTCAGGCATCCGGACCCTTGCCATGGGGAGGAGCTGCGCCGTCCCCGCCAGCCTGGGAAGACGCCTCCGCATCATCTGCTCCCGCGCCATCGGTCCTCGTGCTCCCCTCGCCGTCCATAAGCACCTCGTTGATGTTGGCGTAGCCGGTAATCGTGATGGCGGCGGAGCGGAGTCCGGGGTAGGTCCGGCGCATGGCGGCAAGGTCCACGCTGGCTCGGAAGCCGTCCACCAGCTTGTCGTGGCGGGTGTGCTTGTACCAGGAGAGCATCAAGGCCAGCGCCATCTCGGAGCCGACGTGAGCAGCCAGGTCGCGCAGCCGGCCGATGGCATTCGGCGCGTCGCCCAGCTTGATCGCCATGGCCCCCATGGTCTCCGGCAGGAGCTCGCCCGGGAAGACCAAGTCATGGATGCCGGCCGCGACCTTGCATAGGTTGGCAGCGTCCTCTCTGAGCTGCGCCACCAAACCCCTAACGACAGCTTTCTCCCCGGCACAACCTGTTGCACCTGATCATAGGCAAGGGCATCTACTTGAGGGTAGAAGCCTTGTGATCAGAAGGGGGCAAGTCAATAGAGTAGCCCGACAAATGTAGTCGGACGGAATGGAAAAGAAGAAGCATACGACTTGCCCTTGGCAACGAGGTCGACGTTCATCAACTCGTCATCCAGGAACTGCGCATGCTCCTTCAGTCGGATGGCCTCTTTGTCTAGGAGGTCGAAGGTGCTGGCCCGGCTGGCGAGGGTCTCGTCCCGCTCCTTAAGCTTGGCCTCCAGCTGGTTCTCCATGTCGTGCCACTCCTTGTTCTGGACCCAGAGCGCGGCATTATTCCGGCTGAGGTGCACACTGGAGCGCTTCATCCGGTCGATTTCGTGTTGTGCACAAACCATGACAGCTGCAGGAGAAGGAAATGAACGCAAGTAAGAAATCCAGAAGCAGAACAGAGCGAAAAGAAACACAAGAAAGGAAGGATAGGAGAATCTTACTTTGCGCGGTCCCTCGCGCCGCTGCAAGCATCAGAGAAACTAGGCACTATGCCCTAACAATCTTATTCGATTACATGATAGAAATCATCCAATCCCTACCATCACCAAGCCTATAGCGGGGGATTACTCACTCATGGATGAGGGAAACATCGGTGGTTAATGGAGATGCGTTGGTGATGACGATGGTGATGATCCTCTCCAAATTCCCCGTCTCGACAGGGTTCCAGAACGGAGTTTCTGGATCCGAATCTTGGTTTCTGGTGGCGGAGGCAGCGCGAAACTCTTTCTGGAAAACTATCGAACCCCCCTCGGTTTTTAGGTCGAAAGGCAACTTATAGGTGCAGAGGGAGGCCGAGGGTGCACGGATGGCTGCACCCCTCCGTGCGCCCAGGGCCCGCACCTGGGGTGAGTGTGCCCCCCCCCCCCCAGGCCTCCTCTCCGTCTCTTCTTCTGTCTTCGTGGATCTTCTGGTGAAATATAATTTTTGGCATATTTTCCGGGATTTTCCCTGATAGTTCATTTTCTGCACAAAAACAAGACACCAAGGTAATTCTGCTAAAAATAGCGTCAGTCCATGTTAGTTGTATCCAAATCACACAAGTTCAAATAAGAAACAATAGCAAAGTGTTCGAGAAAGTAGATACGTTTTGGACGTATCAACTCCCCCAAGCTTAGCTTATTCCTTGTCCTCAAGCAATTCAGTTGAAAACTGAGTGCGATAAAAGAACTTTCACGAACACATTTCTTTATATGATGTAAATATTCTCAGTACAAGAGTAGAAGCTTAGACAATTCATAATAAAGAGTATGTAACTAAGTCTATTCAATAGTCATTGCAAGCTATGAAAAGAAACCAACTCAATAATAATAAGTAGCATGAAACATAAACATAAGCAACATTGCAATGCTCATAATAAGGTATGATAGAGTGGTATCTCGCTTGCCTTTGTTTGAAGAGCACAATATAAATTCCAAGGTACCTCTGAAGTTCAAGTGAAGACTAGAGATAAAGATATCAGAGATACAAGCATCAAAATCATGACATAATTAACCAAGTTTTGGAACAAACACAAGAATGACAACTATGCTCTCAAGAAGGTGCTCATAGAATAAGTGGTGACTCAACAAGGTTGTGAAAACGGTTTTCAAAGGATTGAAAGGCTTCCCAATGTTGAAAGGAAGGTACTCATTAACTTTGAGCTCTCATTTCCCCTATCATAGGCATCTTCATGTGGTTAAGGTGAAAGTGAGGTCCACTCTGAATCATATGCTTGACAGACCATAAAATGGAAATCCCAAGTCCCTTGAGTGCGAGGGTCACTCCGCATGCTACTCAACTTTGGTCACCTGAAAGTTCTTGTCATTGTAAATACATGCATATCATCAAGAACCGCCAAAGGGGTGCCCCTTGCACATGGTACAGTAGCTTTCCCATAACCAAAATGACAAGGCAAGCAGATAATGAGTATATCAGTAATCTTTTTATTTACCATGTGCATAGATTTTTATTGAGGACGCTTCACAGATGCTCATTATGGTAATGCTGCAAGTTTCCACCATGATTAGGCATGGCTTAGGCTAGCAGCCTAGGCGTTTCTCTAACACAATGTATAAAATCCATGAACTCACAACCTCCCCTTTTATTTCACATCGTCGACATCCGTAAACAAAAGAGCAAGGAATCAACTGGATGAGATATCCAAAAAGTGTTGAAAGCGTTCCCCGTGATAGCACGGTTCTGCTGACTCCCAGCATATAATTAGCAAGCATATAACTTTCATGGACTAGTGCAAGGAATAAAGTTTGCCATCAAGTTCGTGAGAGATTTACTAACTAACTTTCTCAAAACAGACAGACATTTTATTTTGGAAGAAAACATGGCATATGGAATATGCACTGAAATAACAAATAATGCTAATAGGTAGGTATGGTGGACACAGCTGGCAATATTGGTTTTGGGGAGTTAGAAGCATAGGTAGGGCACATACCCAATGCAAGTGAAGACTAGCAATAGAGAGGGAGTGACAAATGAGAGAGAAATAGCTGTCATAATCATGCTTGCAACAAAACAGGACTAACTATGGCATGAAAGTGATACAAGAATTCTAAGGCAAAATAAATCATCGAGGATTACTGACTATTGATTAGTCATATGCATGCGTGAGCATGTGCCAAGTCGATTCACATGAACAGTCAGAGGAGGAAACCACAATATCATATCAAAGTATGAATAAAACAATGCAAGCAAATATTCATATGACATGCTACAAACTATTAGCAAGCTGGAGCTAATCATAGACAAGCAAGAACTACTAAGCATCCATAATGACATACACCTTACACAAACAGGCTAAGCATGCTCACAATGATGAGTATATGTATAAAAATGAAACAAATAGAGTTTATTACCAGCCTCTTACCACACCTCAAGTTGTCTTAATCTTCATTATTGCCCTTCACTTGTGTGACTTGAATAATAACATGAAACCAAACTCCACTGAGGACGGCTGAACCCTGCAAAGAACTCACAAAACCAAAGAAGAACACTAAATATTTTTGGTGTTTTCGATTTTTTTAAGAAAGCAAACAAAGCAAAACCAAACAAAGAAAAATCAAACCAAAAAAAAAAAACTAAGACGCTCCAAGAACAACACAACTGTGCATGAAACAATAAAAACGAAGTGTCTAGAAACACCTGGGATTTTTATTGATGAAGAAGGGGATGCCTTGAGCACCCCCAAGCTTTGACGCTTGTACCTCTTAAATATTTCTTGGGGTGACACGGGGTGGCCCCCCAAGCTTGAGCTTTTGTCCATTCTTCATCTCATTACATCATTCTCTCTCTACACCTGAAAATTTTCCTTCATACAAAACTTCACACAATCTTCATTAGCAACATTAGTGTATTCAAAAGATAATAGACCTTCGGGTTTAGCTTTGGAACAAAAAAACTTTTCACTAAAAACACAAGCTACTGTAGCAACTCCTTCAAAAAGCTCAATTCCCCAAAAGAGAACTCAAAAAGGAATCAATAAGAAGCAAATGCAAATAATGGCGTAAATCATCAAAAGCAGACAAAGTAGAAACCGTTTTTTTTTAGAAAATCTTATGTTGCTCAAATCAAAAATTGTTGAACTAACGAAAGTTATCTAACATATGGGGGATTTATTCGTAAATTTTCATCTCAATCCGACTTACATATACTACTCACGAATTTTTATGGTGGAGGATAGAAATCTGTTTCGAGACAGCAACTCCCCAAATCTTACTTCCCTCTCACTAGAGGTCATTCTTGGCACAAAAAAGCAAACAATAACGATAAGGAGAGGTCATTATTGAATTAATAATTTCCAAGACTCAAGGAAACTCTTGGGTTATCTCCCAACAAGTACTTTTTTTAACGCCTTTAAGTTAGGCAAGACGAAGAGCAAAGATTGGAAAGGAGAAAAATAAAAGTGAGCAAGTATAACCACTGTGAAAACATTGTTTTGTTCATTAAAATCCCTTTGTTAACAAGGTTGATCAAGTCTTGTTACCAAAACAATCTTATATGATACAAAACTTTGTATTCCACCAAGTGATTATGTTACCTCATACTTGATAGAAATGGTCCCAATCATAATAGTTTCAAAATTTTCTTGTGGAATGGGACAATATATTTCTCCAACCTTGATGCTCTCAATATTTTCAATGGAATTCAGGCAATAGCTCTTAACCACCTTCTTGGGGAAATAGACAGTGTGCTCTTTGTCATTAATATTGAATGTTACTTTTCCTTGATTAAAATTGATGACAACACCTGCAGTATTAAGAAAAGGTCTTCCAAGAATAATAGACATATTATCATCTTCAGGCATTTCAAGCACAAAAAAATCAGTTAAAACCATGCAATTATGAGCAACTTGAACAGGAACATCCTCACATATACCAACAGGAATAGTAGTTGACTTATCAGCCATTTGCAAAGATATATCAGTTGGTATCAACTTTTCTAGCTGGAGTCTCTTATAGAAAGAAAAAGGAATAACACTAACTCCAGCTCCCAAATAACATAAAGCAGTTCTAACATAATTATTCTTAATAGAGCAAGGAATAGTTTGTATACCTGGATCACCAAGTTTCTTTGGAACCTTACCATTAAAGGAATAATTAGCAAGTAGAGTAGAAATATCCTCATTAGGAATCTTCCTTTTATTGGAGACAATATTCTTCATATACTTTGAATAAGGAGGCAACTTAATAGCATCAGTCAAAGGAATTTGCAAAAATAAAGGTTTCATCCACTCACAAAACTTGTTGTAGTGTTCTTCCTCCTTTGACTTGTGTTTCTTACCTGGAAAAGGCATAGGTTTCTGCACCCAAGGTTCTCTCTCTTTACCATGTTTATTAGCAATAAAATCTTCCTTTATGTACCTGGTGTTCTTAGTGTGCTTCTCAGGTTCTTCCTCACCTTCCTCCTTATCAGGAGACTCATTTTTATCATTACCACTCTCAGTTTCAGCATCAGATACAGAAATACCATTAGGATCTACAGCAGGTTCAAGTGGTTCCTCAACTATCTTATGTTTCTTTTTTTATCTTACGGGGACTACCACTATCTTCACCTTGTTGGGAATCCTGCTCTATTCTTTTAGGGTGTCCTTCAGGATATAAAGGATCATGAGTAGCTATACCACTCCTAGTTCTAATTCCTTAAGCATGTTTATCTCCTGAAGCATTAACTAGCATATCCTTTTGCACCTTAGAAAGTTGATCAAGTTGAGTTTGAACCATATGAAAGTGTTTACAAAGCATTTTGATGTCATTAGAAGTTCTTTCCACAATATCTTTCAACTCATGGATAGCTCTAGAGTTTTCCAATAAATGATCCTGAACTTGTTTATTAAAATGACCTTGTCTAACAATAAAAATGTCAAGTTCCTCTAAACATTGATCAGGAGGCTTACCATAAGGAATATCACCTTCATCAAAGTGTTGGAGGGAGTGTACCTCAATGGTAGATGAGTGGGGAATTGGCTTACATAATTCTTCTATAGGAGCTAGATTCTTCACATCTCCAGCTCTAATACCTTTCTCCTTTAGACACTTCTTAGCTTCTTTCATCACTTCATCATTTAATGCAATAAATCCCCTCTTCTTTGTTATTGGTGTTGGAACTGGTTCAGGCATAACTGGTTTAGGAATAATAGGCTCAGGTGTATTCAGCTCAGTTGAAGTCCAATCATCATAATTCTTTCTTATCTTAGTCATTAATTCTTCAGCATCTGTAGGAGTCCTTTTCCTGAAAACACAATCAGCAAAGCTATCTAGGTAGGTCCTAAAATCATCAGTTGGTCCATTATAATAAATATCAAGAAGCTCATTCTTAGGTAATGGACATCCAGGATGTGCATGAATCAAGGCACAGAACCTTGTCCATGACTCATGCAATTTCTCTTCTTATCCCTGTTTAAAATCAAAAAGTCTCTGCAAAGCAGCATGTCTAGCACTGGGAGGAAAATACTTCTGGAAGAAAGAAGCAATCAAACAATCAGGGCTATCAATAGAACTAGGAGGTAATCTATTAAACCAAGCCCTAGCTTCTCCTTTTAGTGAAAAAGGGAAGATCTTAGTAACAAAGTACTTGTGCATCTTAAAATCATCAGAGAATAAAGCACTCATAGTAGAAATCTCATTCGTATGAGCCACATCACTCTCATTTTCAGTCCCACAAAAAGTTTCTTTCTCAACAATATCTAAATAAGATAAATCGAGAGAGAAATCATAATCTTCATCTTTAATATCTATGGGAGAAGTGGCAAACTTAGGATCAGAGGACAACTTAGGCATAATAGTACGTCTAGCAAGGAGACTCTTAATAGCACTAGTACCATGTGTCTTTCGGCACTCTTCAACAAAATCATCAGTGAACTCAATGTAACCATCATTAATGTCATAACTCTCAC
The DNA here is from genome assembly GCA_030063025.1 of Avena longiglumis. Lineage (NCBI taxonomy): Eukaryota > Viridiplantae > Streptophyta > Magnoliopsida > Poales > Poaceae > Avena > Avena longiglumis. The sequence continues at coordinate 516,080,608 of CP125974.1, read as the reverse complement.
TAGGCTCAGGTGAGCTAACAGGTGTAACAGTGTCTTCACTTGGAGTTTCGGTATTTCCTAGACTATCCATATTAGCATCTAGAAAAGGACCTAATGAACCACTCGCATCAAGCACAGTAGAAGTAACATCTTGAGTATCAAAATCAGATTCAGACTCAGCAGTAGTAGCAGTGTGTGTAGCATGTGTATGTGGTGGTGGTGTGACAAGCTTACTTATAACAGACGGTGAATCAAGAGCATTAGATGTGTTTAGGACTGTACCTCTTCTTGTAGTGGATGGTAAAATAGGGAACTTTCCATCACAAGACTTCCCCATGATGAAAAGAGTAGCAGTGAACAATAATAGATCCAAGTGAACTTACAAATAAAGCTATGCTCCCCGGCAATGGCGCCAGAAAATAGTCTTGATGACCCACAAGTATAGGGGATCGCAACAGTCTTCGCAGGTAGTATTACCCAATTTATTGATTCGACACAAGGGGATCCAAAGAATACTTGCAAGCCTTAACAACTGAAATGTCAGTTCAGCTGCACCTAGAAATAGTTCTTGCTCACAAAAGTTTATCAGTAGCAACAGTTTGTAGTAGCAACAACAACAGTGAAACAGGAGCAATATTAACAATAACAGTAACAGTAGGATTTGAGAGCGGTAGGCATAGGGATGGATGGACACGCGTTGCATGGACGAGTCTAAACATGTAACTTCAAGATCTAGGGCATTGCAGATAAATAATAACAAGCACCCAAGTACTAAACAATCCTAGGCATGTGCTCCAAATATAGTCATACGTGCTCGCAATGAGAACTTGCACCACATCTTCTATCCAGCCAGCCCGTGGCAGCGGGGCATCTAGGGAACTACTGGAAATTAAGGTGCTCCTTTTAATAGAGCACCTGAGCAAAGCATTAACACTCTGTGAACACATGTGATCCTCACACCACAACCATCCCCTCCGGTTGTCCCAATTATTGTCACTTTGGGGCCTTTGGATCTGGAAATGGTATGTGTACACAACTTGCAGATAAGATCACAAACAATACTATCATAATGATTCAATAATTAGTTTAGATCTGAGATCACTGCACTCGGGCCTAGTGACAAACATTAAGCACAACAAGTTGCAACAAAGACAAAAAAAACTAGGCACTATGCCCTAACAATCTTATTCGATTACATGATACAACTCATCCAATCCCTACCATCCCCAAGCCTACAGCGAGGGATTACTCACTCATGGATGAGGGAAACATCAGTGGTTGATGGAGATGCGTTGGTGATGACAATGGCGATGATCCTCTCCAAATTCCCCGTCCCGGCAGGGTGCCAGAGTGGAGTTTCTGGATCCGAATCTTGGTTTTTGGTGGCGGTGGTGCAGCGGAACTCTTTCAGGAAAACTATCGAACCCCCCTAGGTTTTTAGGTTGAAAGGCAACTTATAGGCACAGAGGGAGGCCGAGGGGGTCCCTGGGGTGGCTGCACCCCCTCCAGGTGCGACCAGTGGTGGGCCCGCGCCTAGGGTGGGTCTGGGCCCCCCAGGCCTCCTCTCCGTCTCTTCTTCTGGCTCCGTGGATCTTCTGGTGAAATATAATTTTTGGCATATTTTCTCAGATTTTTCCTGATAGTTCATTTTCTACACAAAAACAAGACACCAAAGTAATTCTGCTGAAAACAACGTCAGTCTGTGTTAGTTGTATCCAAATCACACAAGTTTAGAGAAGAAACAATAACAAAGTGTTCGAGACAGTAGATACGTTTTGGATGTATCACCTCCTCATTGGCGACGGCCAGCGTCGCCCGGAGCTGCTTAACCTCCGCCAGCCCGACCTCGAGGTTTACCTCAAGGGTTTGCAGGGAGGCTCCTTCCTCCACCGGCAGCGACGCCAGCGACCCGGCTAGGGGAGTCGCGGCGTCCCGGATAGCCGCCTGCCACTACGTCGTGTCCTCGTCGTCGAAGTCCACGTCCTCGACGATCACCATATCGTTGCCGACGCCCCCCGCTCCGCCTGATGAGCCCCCCCGGACTGGAGGCCCCATCTAGCCGGCTCGTCGTGCGCTCGGGCGTAACGGGAGTCGGCTGGGGGGCAGCAATCATCGTTGGCAGGGGCATGCTTTCGGTTGCGGTTGGCGGAGCAGCCGTCGCAGGGGCAGCCATCGGAGGAGAAGGATCGCATGGCGGTGAAGCGGAAGGCGCTGCAAGCCGGGCTCGCAGCAAAGGAAAGAACGGCGCTGCAAAGGAAAATCAAGATTAAAACAAGGGCAAAGGCAGATGCGGAAAAACGGACGAGCGAGAAAGAAAAAAGTGCAAAGGACTCACCCCTGCACCACGGGCGCATACCTTTGCCGGCCGCCCGCGGTCCGACCAGGGCGTGGGGGAACCCACGCCGTCCGGCTACGCTTGGCAGGCGGGTCCTCGGTCGCGGCGACACCACCAGAGGAGCCCTCGCCGACGCGCTTCGGGTAGGCTCGGGCACGGCGGTGCCGTCACTCTCATCCGGTGCGGGGCCGTGGGGATCCTCCACTGCCTCGTCGCCCCGGCTGGGAAAGAAGCCGTCCTTGCTATCCGAGCCCTCGCTGCTGGACCGGCGCGGGCGCGACTTTGCAAGGTCGGCGGTGAAGACCTGGAGGGGCGTGTTGCCCTCCTCCCGGATGATGTAGGGGAACATCTGCGCGGAAGAACACAAGTCAGGACCGGATAAGGCATTCTAGCCGGATAACATAAGAAAGAAAGACGAAGCAAGAAAAGGAGCAAGTACGCTTACCCGGGGCGCGCGGTTCTCGCATGTAGGGTGATACGTCGGAAACATATCTATAATTGTTGATGTTCCATGCTTATTTCGTATCTACTTTGCTTTGCTTTGTCTACACTTTGAGGTGTTTTTATATCTTTTCTGGAACTAACCTATTAACAAGTTGCCACAGTGCCAGTTGCCTGTTTTCTTCTGTTTTTGGTTCCAGAAAGGCAGAAAATCAATATTCTCGGAATTGGACAGGACAAAAGCCAAAGTTATTATTTTCCCGGAGCAACACGGAACCACGAAGCAGAGTCGGAGGGGGGCACAGGGTGGCCGCACCCCCTAGGCGCGGGCAAGCCCTGGAGGCGCCTGGGAAGGGTGTGGTCCCCTTGGACCCCCCCACCGACCTTGATTCCTGCGCCTATAAGAATCCTCCGACCCAAAAACCCTAGGGCATCCGGAAGAAATCCACAAAAACCTATGTAGCTCCGCCGCCACCGAAGGGGAGATTCGGGGGACAGAAAGTCTCTTTTCTGGCACCCTGCCGAGACGGGGAAGTGCCCCCGGAGCCATCTCCATCGATCTCCACCACCATATCCATCACTGTTGCTGATTCCCATGATGAGGAGGGAGTAGTTCTCCTTCGAGGCTAAGGGATCTACCGGTAGCTATGTGTTCATCTCTCTCTCTATGCATGATCTTGTGGTCATGAGCTTTGTAATAAAGTAGATCTACCTTGCTAGTCAAGTGCTTCATTAGATCTCTGCTCTCCCCATGTGTGTGAAAGTGACAGCGTGGAAGCCATGGTGGCACTTAGGCTTGAGTCTACATAAATACTCTTTGTGCTTTAATAGATCTATGCTTTTCCCCACGTGTGTGAAAGTGACACCGGGCATACCATGTGTGGCACTTTGGCTAGATTGAATATTTGTTATGAGTTATATTTGGAGTTGGATGTCTCTATGAAATTGTGGTGTTTGTTGGAACCATCTAGCGCTCAAGGTGACAGTGTGGGGTTATCTAGATTGGGGAAGGCGTACTTTGAGGAGTTTTGTTATAGCCCTACTGATGATTAGAGTGTCCAAACAGAGAGCAGTTAAGAGTAGTATCATGAAGAGAGGATATTTATATGAGAGAGTGTTCACTAGTGAAAGTATGATCCCTATGCCTTGTTTCTAAACATTGAAACACCATTTGCATCTAGATCTGTTGCATGTTTGCTTGCTTTAGTCTTTACCTCACCATCAAGCTATTTGCTGGCACTGTTACCACTTTTATTTCACTATCTCTTCGTCGAACTAGTGCACATATACACCTGACAAGTGTATTGGGTGTGTTTGGGACACAAGAGAATTCTTGTATCTTGATTGCAGGGTTGCTTGAGAGGGATACCTTTGAACACTTCCTCCCTGAGTTCGATAAACCTTGGGTAATCCACTTAAGGGAAACTTGCTGCTGTTCTACAAACCTCTGCACTTGGAGGCCCAACAACTGTCTACAAGAATAGAAGTGCGTAGACATCATAGGGGGCCACGCCGAAGCGCCAGTTGTCCCTGATATTTTCCTTGGTGATCATCCAGACCCACTCGTACAAGTTGGCGAAGGAGGGGTCGCGTCGGGAGAGCCGAGTCGGGTCGAGACACCCCGAGTAGTAGCACATCTTGTGTGCTCGCTGCTCCAGGGGCATCATCAGCCGGCTAGCCCAGCTCAGCGTCACGTCGATGCCGGTTAGGCCAGCCATCACCAACCCCCTCATCCGCTGGAGGAGCGCGTCTGAATCTGCCTTGGAGCCGAAGATCTTCTCCTCCTAGTGCGCCCGGCTAGAGTAAGTGTCTTGAAAAGCCGGGAGGTTCAGCCGGTCCTCCGACCCCAAGTTCCGTACATAAAAGTACGTGTGCTGCCACAGTTTAACTGTGTCATGCAGCTTGAACTTGGGGTAGCCGGTCTGCGACCAGGAGTAGATCGAGGCGCTGCCACAGGTCACCAGTGGACCCTTGGTGTATTGAACTTGTGGCCGGATCAAGAAGAGCCGGCAGAAGAGCCCGAGATCCGATTGGATCCCGAGGTAGAATTCGCAGAAGGCGACGAAGTGGGCCAAGATGCCGCTTGCATTTGGCATGAGATGGTGGAGGCGGAGATCGAAGTGGGCAAGAAAAGACAAGAAGAAGGTGCTGGCAGGAAAGGCCAGGCCGCGTGCCAGATGCGCGAGAAATACAACACGTTCGCCGGCTTGCGGAGCCGGCGAAATCTCATCAGCCGGGGCCAGGCGGACCCCGACCTCGCCGGCGGTCGGTAGGAGGCGCGACCGCCGATACTTCTCCACCTGCGCCTCCGTCATAGAGGACCCGCACCAGGCGCCCCCTGCTCTCTGTCATGGCGTCGGCGGCGGAGTGCAGCGAAGAGGAAGAAGAAGGAGGGGAGGTCGAAACGGGAGCGGCGGAGGAGTAGCATTTTCCCATCGCTCCGGCAAAGAAATATCTGGCGACACTGGCGGAGCAGGCAATGCAAGCTTGCCGGCGGTGCAAAGGAAGGGCGGAGGCAGAAGACGGCGAGAGCGCGCGGCGTCGAAGGCAAGGGCGCAAATGGGGAAAATGACCAGTGAGGGGCCGCGGGGCACCGCGGCCTCTACTTAAGGGGGGCGCGGAGGCAAACCACCGGCTCGCCACGTGGAGGCCCCCACAATCCCAGTGGCGTCCAGATTGTTTGTGACCACGCGCGGTGCACAAAAGATCCTAGCACAGGAGGCGAGGCGCTGATAGCGGTTCCCGATGCGATAGCCGACACGACCCCATGACGCACGACCTCCCACATCCATCATTGCGCGTGCTTGACGTCGGTGATGACAAGCTGGGCAGCTCAACTGCCAAAATCAACCGGCAAAAATTTCAAAAACTAGCTTTGTGAGCCCGCGCACATTTCACCTAAGGGTGCAATCTACGTGCGCTCGGGGGCTAGTGTCGGGGGGATCACCCGCGGATAGCCTAACCGGACAAGATACAGCCGGACGCAGAAGCTCAAAGACATATCAGAAGGAAGGCCAGACCAAGACCAAGCTGGCAAACCAGCCAGCCGGATAAGAATCATCAGCAAAGACGGCTAGCCGACTGGATCAAGCCAGCTGGATGGAGCAAGACAGGACCAGGAGTCAACCGGCAGGAAGATCAGCCGGATGAGACAAGCAAAGGCAGAAGACTAGCCAGATGGTTCCAATCATCCGGCCTAGGGAGATCAGCTGGCTAGACCACCCTAGCCGGCCAATCAGGATAGACAAGGTACAAGATGACGTAGAATACAGTGCGCAGTATGCCCAGGACGGCGGACAAGACAGAAAGTAGACTCAGACACTCGGCCCATACTGGTGACTTCACCGATGACGGTTGTAACACTAGACAGTAGGTGCCACTATGCGTAACTACCCGCATGGCGACCACCGTAGACGGCATGGCGGCATGGGCTTGACTGTGGGTACACGCCCTCCATGCCGGCCACTATAGATGACCTAACCGGCTGGGGCCCGCTTGTGGGTCCCGCCAGTCGGCCATACCATTGCCCATGCCGCCTCAGCCTTTATAAGGTGCGGCATGGGCAACATCGCAAGGGTTGCACTCTCCCTGATTACTAGTTAGACCAGATATAGCTCGAGGAGCCTTGTAGCCCCTTGTGTCCATCCAGATAGTCAGATCAGTAGGAGTAGGAGTTTTACCTCACCATGAGGGCTCCGAACCTGGGTACTTCTTGTGTCCTCGACGCTTGCTTATATCCAATCCTGCATGTGGACGTTGTCGTATGCTTCCCTTCTTGCTCCCACACTTCTATCTAGCCTTCTTAGGCTCTGCCGTTTCCATAACAACGACAATTCTGGTGGAGATGATGGTGTGGATGATGACGATGATCCCGATGAAGCCTAGCTTGATGGTGGTGTTTATGGCGACGATCTCCCCTCTCCGGGAAGGAATTCCCTCGGCAGAAATCTGTCTGCCGGAGAGATATTTCTCTCTCGGTGTTTTCCGGCCCCCAGAGGCGGCGGAAATCTATCTATGGTCGCTCCCCCAGGCTTAGGGTTCCATAGTGAAGATATAGGCAAAGGGGCGAAGTCGGGAGCTGGGCAGGTGGGCCACACCTGCCCTAGGCATGGCCCAGGGTGGGCCCGCACCTAGGGGGTGTGGGCCCCCTATGGCCCTCCTTCGCTCCTCCTTCGGGCTTCCTTCGTCTTCTGGGAAAATAATATGTTTCCATTTTTTTGGTATTTTTTGATCTTCGCGAAATTGCACCGAAACGCCTTCTTTTCCATCAGAATCCAGACTCCGGCAGTTCGTCCCCCAAGAATCATCCAACATGCATAAACAGATGAAAATCCATAAGTAATACCTCATAATAAGACAAATATCAATTAATAGAGGTAAATTATGATATAGAATGGTGATGCAAATTGGGCGTATCACCAAGTAAAGTCGGTACATTAGCATAGGTTCACCCACACAACACTTGCAACACCATAGAAGAGTACTCAACTATTTGAAGTGAAAGCACTTGACAGAATTCCCATGTGTCCCCAATAACGTTTGGTCCTTATAAGTATTTCCATTGGCTTGTCCTTTGCTAAGAAAGGATTGGGCCACTTGCTTCGTTTGTTTGTTGTCTTCATTACTTGCTCTTTGTTTTGTTATCTTGTGAGAAAACCACTAAAAATCCGTTTGCTAAGTATTTGCAGAGAGTTCCTACTCCATACCACTGTTCAACACCTTCTGCTCCTCGTTTGGATTGACACTCCTATTTATCGGAAGTACAACGATACACCCCCTATACTTGTGGGTCATCATCCGGCCATAGGAATAGCAAGGGACAAAGCCATGAGTACTCTTTAATTACTCGCAAACTAAGACTAACAAATAAGTTAGTTTGAGTAGGAATCCTAAGCTCTAAGTTTATTTGCAAAAAGGCAGATTTATCACTAACTGAGTTTAGAAGTAAAGAAAACTAGTTTAATGTTCTACAACACCTAAGTGAGAACTTAGTTTTCATGTCACAACCCTGTTGTGGTCAAGTCAAAATAATAATTCATTTCACAAGTCATTTTGAAAACATCTGATGACGGAACAGTATGGCAACTCCAACTGTCCATAAAAGCGAACGTGGCTATTAGAATAGTTTGACACTTTGCAGATGTGGTACACTTTCACCACAACATTCGATACATCCGCCAGGAACAATCCTGAATCACCATACTCAGTATGCGGATAATCAATCCTAACCTTTCAATTACACACCCTAGTATAGGCACCTCCCCTATGAGTTTGGCCTCCCAACCATGACCATCTGTCATCTTGGGAACTGCACAGGTGGACATTCTTACCAAGGTAGCCTCAGCTCAAACCTCTTCCGCAAGGGAACCCATACTAAGATATATAAACTTTCAGTCAAGCCCTACCCAAATTCGAGTATTGTGGTTGTACGGTAAAATTGGAATGGTATCGCATCCGAACCCAACCATCAATTTTATAAAGGGCTAAGGCTCATGCCTCAACATTTTCATCATCAAGTCATCTTGTGTTCATCACACATGTCAAAACATTTCATTAGAATGACTCCTCATTCCAAGGTTTTCATAATCACTTTCACCAACTATTCCCATCTAATGTGATCAAGTTTTATGCTTATCACTAGCCACTACAGTTGGGGGTAATCACTAATAAGGGATGCTAATCAAATGTGACTATCCAAATCTAGATCCCATGCCTCAGTATGACATCTAGTTCTATCTAACTTAGGCCAAGTTTTATGCTCTTTATTCTACCTATAATATCTTTCCAAAATTCACAAGTCACTAAGTAGAAGTTACTAAAGGGCTTTGATAAAGAAATAAAATAATAAAGTTTGCAAGCAAAACTAGGATTTGGTATAATAAAGTGGCATAACCAAATATGCCTAAGACATTCAATAGGTTAAGTGGTATTGTGGGGCTTGCAAGTATTAGCTTGCATCGGTAACATGCCAGTGGTAGCTTGCCAGTAATAGCTTGCCTTGAGTAGTGCAGTGGTTGAAGTTCTCTTCTTCTTCGTAGTAGTACTCCTCCTCCTCGTAGCCTTGGTCGGTACTAGCATCTATAAATAAATACGAGGTACATAATCACCAAACAATACTTAACTACTTCTATTTGGCACACAAAGGTTCACACTATATGATCTAGTATCATCACACTCATCACAAGGATTAAAGCCTTAGTCTTATTTATTTTATTTTTACAAAAGTAATTTCTACTCATTGAAATCTAATTAAGACTTACTATTCTCCAATTAAAATATGGGATCATGTTGACACATGTCATCACCACATATTTCAATACTTTGGAATGTGATTTAAAGTGGTGCCACAATTTAATAAGGTTTAACATTATTATTTTAATTAATTAAAGTGACTAGAAATGCCTATGGGGCATTATTTTAATACTTGTCCAAGATTACTGCATGTAAACCTAATTATTTTAACATATTCAGATAGATCTTGTCAAATGTGATTTTTGAGAGTTGAAATCAACTCAAAAGCATTTATGGTTGATTTTTGAAAAATGTTTGAATGTAGAAAAGACTCTGTCTTGTTATTTTTACTATAGGTGATCTATAATTCCAAATGGTTTGAATCCAACGGGTTTGGATTAATAATTTCAATACCTTTCTAGCAAAATTAGGTTCAAGTAATTTGGTTCAGTGAATCTCTCTGAAATGATTGTTGAATCAACTGATAGAACTAGGTTTGAACTAAATTGGAAAATCTATATTTGAATTAATGGGCTGAGCGCGGGAACTAAACTAGGCCGGCCCAACTGCACAGCATGTGCGCAGGAGGCTGCTGACATGGGGTCCTTCTGGTCAGCGGCTCAGTTAACACGAAGCGGTAAGTTTCAATCTGGGTCGTACGATTAGAACAATATAACGGTTGAGGTTCGTTGTCTACGTCGGGCAGCGCCGGCGAGACTGAAACCTAAGACGACGGTGGGGGTCGTGTGAGGATCACCTGGGATCCAGATAGGGTCAGCATTGGGAGTGAACAACATTGACGATGGCGGTTCGAATGGTGGTCACGGTGGCTTCAATCAACGGTTCCGCTCCTCCTTCTCCGCGGCAGACTCCGGTGAAATTCCGGCGATGCGGAGCTCGCCTTGCTCGGGGAAGGGTTTGGGAGGTTCTGTAAGGAGTGGGGAGTGAGATGGTGTGGCGAATTAAGGCTGGGGAGTCCTCCTTTTATAGCCGAGCGAGAGGGGCAGCGCGGCATGGTCGGAGCTCGACAGGGTCGACGGCACATCGAGCTAATGGCATGGCGAAGGGCGTAGGCCGGTGTGCGGTCTCATGGCGATGCTCAAGGGCTTAATGGTGCGGCAAGGGCGGTCGAGGTTGGTCGGAATGCGCTGGTGCTTTGAGCGGCACCGGCGGCAATTTCGACGACGCACAGTGGCTATAGGTCGCGTGGCTGTGAACGGGGATGTCTGGGAGGTTGCTGGTGTTAACGCGAGTGCATGCACGAGCGGTGAGGGTGAGGCGCGGCGCGTACACGCGTGTCAGACGCGGCGCTCTGGCGCGTTCTCGACACGGTAGAGAAGAAATGGCCGCGGCGTTTTGCAGGTGGTCTAGGGCCTAGTGTGGGTAAGGGCTGGACAAGGGGGTGTCGGTGGACGGTGAGCTGCCTCCTGGACATCGTGGGAGAGGGCGGCGTGGTCTCCTGCGTGCTGGCCATGGTCAGGTGCCAAGGGGGGCTCGGGTGGCACGGCATGGTGCAAAGTGGTATCTTGCTAGCTTGTTCAATGCAAGTGTGGTCACTGGGGGAGACAAAGGGAGAGAATTGGGGGCAAATGGTTGAATGATCACTGCTCAAAACAGTAGAAGTTAGGCAGTGGTTTACTGTGCTCACCATCTGTTTGATGAAATGGCCATATGAAATTTAGTTTTGAATTTTTGGATGAATTTTGTTGAGTGTTCTGGTCACATGCTTGGTAGTATCTGGTTGCTTGGGTTTGTCAAGGTGAACTGGTTTGAGTGGTTTTTGAGAAATGGTGATCTTAGTACCTACACTTGATTCAGTTTTGAATTGTCATTTGAATAGATTTGGAATTTGTTTCTGTTGGTTTGAAAGGTGGGCTTGGGTTCACTTTTACTTGGTCTAGCAATGGGTGAAAATAATTGGATTTTTTCTGTTAGAAATCTTGGACTAGAGACACTAATAGTGGTCCGGTGAACAAGTTTGGCAAAAATGACCATTTGCTTATATATCTTATTTTTTATTTTCTCTTCATTTGATTTTTCCTAGAAATTATTTAGATGATGTTGTTTTCATATTTAAACCAATCCTTAGCATTCATAGCAATCAAACAAGTCATTGCAAGCATTCATGCATTCATAACACACACATGCATTCATATTAGTTTTTAATAACAAAAGTTTTTGTTAGCCCTAAACTTGGATGATTAGATCTTGATAATCTTGATTCATATTTTTGGGGTGTTACAAACCTCCCCCCCTTAAACAAAATCTCATCCTGATATTTAATAAAAAGAAAACTAGGAACTAAAGAGATCTGGAAACTCAATCCTAATGTAATCTTCTTGCTCCCAGGTAGCTTCTTCTTTAGTGTGGTTACTCCACTGGATCTTGAGAAACTTTATACTCCGGGTTCTGGTGGTTCTGAAGGCCTCCTCCAAAATACGAATGGGTACTTCAGGATATATTAGGTCCTCATTGATCTCTATGGTTCTGTGATCAATATTCTTGAAAATTTTGGTCTTCTCCGAGACTTCTAGGCATTTGTGAAGTAACGAGATATGAAACACATTATGCACGGTTGATATCTCCTCCAGCAGTTCTAGTTGATATGATACTTATCCTCGGTGATTCAAAATCTTGAAGGGTCCGATATATCTGGGATCAAGCTTTCCTTTGAGTTGGAAACACTGCACTCCTTTCAAAGGTGATACTTTCAGATACACAAAATCTCCGATATTGAAGGCTAGGTCTCGACGTCTCTTGTCGACATAACTCTTTTGTCTGGATTGGGCGGTCTTAAGGTGCTCACGGATCTTGTGAACTTTCTCTTCGGCTTCTCGTAGGATGTCGGGTTCAAAAATCTGACTCTCTCCTACTTCTGACCAATTCAACGGGGTGCGACACTTTCTTCCATACATAAACTCAAATGGGGCCATTTGCAAACTGGCTTGGTAACTATTGTTGTACGAAAATTCTACGAAAGGCAGACGGTCTTCCCATTTAGATCCATATTCTAATACATAAGCTCTCAACATATCTTCGAGTATTTGGTTTACTCGCTCCGTTTGTCCATCAGTCTGCGGGTGAAGCTGTGCTGAAATCCAGTCTTGTTCCTAATCCGTCCTGGACTTTTTTCCAGAATCTCGAGGTAAACTGGGTTCCTCGATCCGACACAATGTTCTTGGGGACTCCATGCAAACTGACTATCCTAGCAATGTACAACTCTGTTAGCTTCGAAATCTGGTAAGTGATTTTGACCGGTAAGAAATGGGCTACTTTGGACAATCTATACACTATGACCAAATAGAGTCATTTCCCCTACTAGATGTAGGGAAACCGGTGATAAAATCCATTCCAACTGAATCCCATTTCCATTCCGGAATTTGCAATGGTTGCAAAAGTCCTGCGGGTCTCTGATGTCCTGCTTTGACTCTCTGACAGATATCACATTTGGCTATGTAGCTTCCAATTTCTCTCTTCATCTTATACCACCAAAATTGATCCTTCAAATCTTGATACATCTTTGTTCCACCGGGGTGGATAGAATAAAGAGTATCATGGGATTCTTTCAAAATAGCTTGCTTCAACTCCGAATTTGTAGGTACACAAATATGTCCTTTGTACCACAAGACTCCTTCATCTTCGGTGAATCTGGGTACCTTCCCTATACCAATACGACGTTTGATTTCATCAATACTAGCATTTCCTTTCTGCGTGTCCTTGATCTTACTCATCAAAGTGGGTTGAAGTTCTATGCTAGCCAAAAATCCTTCACTAACTAGCTCTACTCTAAAATTCTCCATCGCCTCATACAAACTTGGCTAGGCTTCTTTTATCATGGTGTTCAATCGACACGACAATCTGCTAAGAGCATCCGCTACATTGGCTTTGCCGGGGTGATAGTGAATGTTAAGGTCATAGTCCTTGATTAGATCTATCCATCTCCTTCGCCTCATATTTAGCTCCTTCTGGGTGAAAATATACTTCAGACTCTTGTGATCCGAATAAATCTCACAGCGGTTACCCATGAGGTAATGCCGCCATGTCTTCAAGGCTAAAACTACGGTTGCTAGTTCGAGGTCATGGGTAGGGTAATTCTGCTCATGTTGCTTCAGTTGTCGGGATAGATAGGATATGAATTTGCCTTCTTTCATTAGCACACATCCGAGACCAATCTTGGATGCGTTACAATACACATCAAAAGGCTTCTTGATATCTGGCATAATCAAGATTGGGGCTAAGATCAATCTCTTCTTGAGCTCTTGAAAACTTGCTTCGCATTTGTCCGTCCATTCAAACTTCTTATCTTTATTCAACAATTTGGTCATGGGTCTTGCGATGCTCGAGAATCCTTCTACGAACTTGCGGTAATATCCTGCTAATCTGAGAAATGCACGAACTTGGGTTTGAGTGGTCGGGGCTTGCCATTCTTCCACATCCTACTTCCTGTCAACACTTGGCAGTCGCAGAAAGGAAATGCTAGTATTGATGAAAACTTGGCAGGGTCGACAGCAATTCCTCCTGCCAACATGATATGTCCGAGAAATCCTACTTCCTGTAACAAGAACTCACATTTGCTAAACTTGGCATACAACTGATGCTCTCTAAGGGTTTCAAGGATGGTCCTTAGGTGTAGCTCATGTTCTTCTTCTGATTTGGAATAGATCGGAATATCATCGATGAAAACAACGACAAACTTATCCAGGAAGTTCATAAAAATCTTATTCATGAGGTTCATGAAATAAACGGGGGAATTGATTAATCCAAAAGACATGACAGTATACTCATACAATCCATATCTAGTGGTAATGTCAGTCTTTGGAATATCCTATGCGCGAATCTTGAGTTGATGATAACCAGTTCTAAGATCAATCTTAGAAAACACTTTGGCACCGGTCAACTAGTCAAACAGATCTTCTATATTCGGCAGTAGGTACTTATTCTTAATGGTGACATCATTCAGCTTCCGATAATCCGTACACAAACGGTTACCTCCATCTTTCTTATCCACAAACAAAACAGGTGATATCCATGGCGACGCACTTGGTTGCATCAGTCCTATCTCCAGCATAGCGTCAAGTTGGTTCTTTAGCTCCACTAATTTAGACGGGTTCATACTATAAGGTATCTGAGCTATGGGTCCGGTTCCATGGATTAGTTCAATGATAAACTCGATATCCTGATCTGGGGGCATACCGGGCAATACATCTGGGAATACGTCGGGGTATTCACGGACTACTCTCACTTGGTCAAGGGTTGGTTGGGCTAAACTCTTGTTGCACTTGAATTTACGGGGCAAAGTTTCAAATACATGCTCTACTGATACTCCAGCGGTACTAGTCATGGTTATGGATTTCTAGGGATAGTCGATTAATCCTTTATGTTTCGACATCCAATCCATTCCTAGTACTACTTCCAAACCTTTGGTTCCAAGTACTATTAGATTAGCATAAAAATCTATTCCATGGATTCTGATAGGTATGGCCTTGCGAATTTGTCTAGATTTGGTGGTTGAACCAGGTATTTGAACTATCATAACATGCTTCAATTTTGTTGGTTGAATCTTAGTAGTGCATGCAAATTCTTCTGTAACAAAACGAGTGCGATGCTCTAGAATCAAACAACACTCTTGCAAGTACCGAGTTAACAGAAAACATACCCAGCACGACATCTGGAGCTTCCTGGGCTTCTTCAGCATTCATGTGAAACAGACGGCCGTTGCGGTTGAGTGAGTTTCCTGGGGAAAATCTTCTTCCAAACTGAACACAGTGCTACTGCTGAGCTGGGGCATTCACATTGGTAGCTGCTGCAATCTTCTTGGGGCATTCATTGGAGTAGTGACCCTTGGCTCCACACTCAAAACAAGTAACCTGAGACTTGTCTTTTCCCGCAACACGCACGGTATTGCTTCCACTCCTTGGGGCAGTATTGGTGTTGTTGATATTGCTGTTGTTGTTGAACTTGGGCGGTGCACGGTTGAAATTGTTGGAGTGGCTGGGGTTGTTGTTGTGGTTTCCTTCGGGCCTTGGGTTTCCTCCTCCACGGTTGGGATAGTTCGGACGGGTTATAGGGGGTCTATTGTTTCTCAAGGCATATCCTATAGACGGGTTGGGGCGATACTTCGGGGTATGGTGGGTTCCTGGTTGATTCATCATCCGACGCTTGCGATTCTCATTGGCTTGGTTGATCTTGCCTTCCATCTGGATTGCAGAATCCACTAAGGCTTCAAGGTCAGCGAAGGGAATGTTGACTAACACCGTCTGCATCTCATCATGTAGATCATTCAAGAATCTCTTCTTATTCTTGGCTTCAGTACTAATCTCATCAAGGGCATACCTAGACAGAGATAGAAATCTGTCACGGTACTCTACCACAGTCATTCTTCCCTGCTTCAGTTCTTTGAATTCATCCCTCATCCGCAGAATCAAACCTGGTGGCTCATGGGTTGAGCTGAACTTGAGTTTGAATTCATCCCAAGCCATCATCTGTTCTACATTCATGGTACGAATGCTATTCCACCAAGCTCTTGCATCACCTGCCAGATAGTGGGTGTAAAACAGTACTTTCTCATTGGCCTCCACTCCTGCGACTTCTAAGTTGTTCTCCATAGTCTGCAGCCAGGCATCAGCAACTAATGGCTCTTCAGACTTACTAAAAATGGGTGGATTGGTGTTTTGAAAGTTCTTGAGCTTGGATCCATGGTTGTCCTGGTTTCCATGGCCTTGATTATTATGGGTCATCTGAGCTATCTGTTGAAGGGTTGCTAAGTTGGCTTGACGTTCGGCTCTTTCAGCTTCATGGTCAGAAACCAACATCTGCAGGATTTGCAGCATTGGGTCCTAAGATGAACTTCTCCCTTTGTGAGGCATCTGAAGATTGAGATAGATTATGAGACGAGAGGGAAATTTCTAAGGTTCAGAGATTTGTTTTTGAAAAGCTTTTAAACTTTGATTTTGACTCTGCTTTTGCCAACTAGCAACTTGATTTTCATTCATTCATAGCACCCAATACAAACACACACCATACTAAGGTAACAGTTGGTTTTAAGAACCATTCTGTGAAGCTACGATACAGTGGAACCAGATACAACTCACAAATAGTGATCTCTTTCTTATGTGTGAGTTCTACTAAAGTGATCTAGTGTGCAAAATTTTATGTAAGATTGCAAGAATTTTTGGGGAACATAAATTTTCTTGAAAGAATCTTAGTGATAAGAATGAGAATAGGTTTTCATAAATACTTGCTTCTTTTGTGTTGGAAACTAAGTTTTTGATTCAAGCGTCCATTCTAACTAGGGTCTCCTATGGTCAGGATGGCTCTAATACCAACTTGTCAACACCCAGATTTTTAATCCCAGATGCCTGTTATGCCATACATCGCAATCCCAGGATTACCATTTTTGCGAGACATAACAGATTGGTACCATAGTTCATGATCCATTACAAACCGTAATAAAGGTCTTACATGTAGGGGTTCGTAGCATGGAAAACAAAAAATTCCTACCGCATGCACACAAAAAAGCCAAGATCTATCTACTAGATTGTAGCAACGAGTCGATTAGAGTACTCACCCTCGAAGATTCCAAAGCGGTTAACGAGAGCAGATTCTCGTGGGTGATGTAGTCGTACACTTGCCGATCTCAAGATCGCGTAGACGATCCTTCCGGTTCTGCGTTCCGGCAGCACTTCCGCAGTCGGTCACACGTTCAGTACTCGATGAAGACCTTCCTCTCCCTTGTTCAGTAGGAAGCGGAGGTTGTAGTTCTCCCCTCTTGATTCTGGCAGCACGACGACGCGGTGTCGGAAGTAGAGGGGAGATCCCGCAGGGCCTCACCTAAGCCGGAGCGAGTATGGTGGAGTAGAAGAGGGCCTCGGCGATCTAGGTTTTAGATGCCGAGGGAAGAGGGCAGCCTGTGGCTAGGGTTTAGGCTAGATGGCAACGGCGGTTTAGAGGGGATCTAGGGCACCGACGGCTTGGGGGGCAGCGGTGGCCTAGGGATTGGGTCTTGGGCGCCTAGGGAAAGGGGGATACTGTCAACACCCGAATTTTTAATCCCAGATGCCTGTTATGCCATACATCGCAATCCCAGGATTACCATTTTTGCGAGACATAACAGAATTGGATACCATAGTACATCATCCATTACAAAGCATACATAAGGTCTTACACAAATAAGGATCTCATGATCCAGTTCTTAATACAACTCAAGCAGCAGAAATATGTAATAATAACGGTAGCGTAGGAGAAGCTCCATCTTCGGGGTCACAGGCAATGCTGACGATGGGAGATGATCCTAGTTGTCGTAACCATCCTAGGGTCCATCCTCCAGGTACTCCTCTTCATAGTCTGTCCATGGGAATATCCAGGGACAAAGCCATGAGTACTCTTTAAGTACTCACAAACTAATACTAACAAGTGAAGGGGGTTTTTGCAGTAGGACACTAAGCTCTAGGGTTGTTTTGCAAAAAGCCAGATTTACCTCTATTAAGTTTAGAAATGAAGAAAGCTAGTTGAAGTTTTATAACACCTAAGTGGGAACTTGAATTTCATATCACAACTCGGTTGTGGTAAGTCAAAATCTCATTCCGTTTCACAAGTCATTTTGAAAACATCTGACAGGGGAACAATATGGCCACTCCAACTGTCCATATCCGTGGACACGGCTATTCGAATATTTTGACACTCTGCAGAGATTGTACAATTTCACCACAACATTCGATACATCCTTCAGGAACAAATCCTGAATTCACAATACTCGGTATGCGGATAATCAATCCTAACCTTTCAATTACACGCCCTAGTATAAGCACCTCTCCTATGAGTTTGGCCTCCCAACCATGACCAACTGTCATCTTGGGTACTGCACAGGTGGACAATCTTCACAAGGTAGCCTCATCTCAGACCTTGTCCGTGAGGGAACTAATACTAAGGTATATAAATTTCTAGTCAAGCCCTACCCAATTTTCGGGTATTGTGGTTGCACGGTAAAATTGGAATGGTATCGCATCCATACAACCATCAGTTTTATAAAGGGCTAAGGCTCATGCCTCAACATTTTCATCACCAAAATCATCTGGTGTTTGGAAATACATGTCAAAACATCTCAATAGAATGATCCATCATTCCAAGGTTTTCATAACCATTTTTCCACCAAGTATTCCCATCTAAAGTTGATCAAGTTTTATGCTTAGCACTAGCATCTACAAATGGGGGTAAGTACTAATGAGGGGTGGTAAACTAGTGGAGTTTAACTAAGTTCAATCATATGCCTTAGGATGGCATAAAGATTATCTAGCTTAGGCCAAGTTTTATGCTCTTTATGCAACCTTCAATTATCTTTCTAATATCTACAATTTATTCCAGTAAACTCTAAGTAAGAGATTTGATAAAGAAATAAAGTATAAAGCTTGCAAGTAAAACTAGGATTGGGTATCATCCAATGTTTCTAACCAAGCATGCTTAGTGCATTGCATAGGTTATTTAACTTCTCATAATTGCAAGTGTTAGCTTGCAAGTATAACTAGTAGTATTAGGATTGCATCATTATCAGTATAAGATTGCTAAATGGCAAGTGTTACCTTGCCTTGTGCAGAGCAGTGGTTGAAGTTCTCTTCGGCTTCTTCTTCGTAGTATCCTCCTTCTTCCTCGTATCCTTGGTCGGTACTAGCGTCTATAAATAAATACGAGGTACACAATCACCAAAAAATACTTAACTACTTTCAATCATCACACAAAGAGGTTCTATAGATGATCTAGCATCATCACTAACATTACAAGCACTTGACTTAATGATTTTATTTTTAGAAAATTAATTTCTACTCATTGAAAAACTACTTAAGATTTAATATTCTCCAAACCAAACATGGTATCATGTTGACACATGTCATCACCACATATTTCAGTTCATGGGAATGTGATTTAAAGTGGTGCCACGATTTAATAAGGTTTAACCTTTTTAATTTAAATAAAATAAGTGACTAGAAATGCCTATGTGGCATCCTTTTATTACTTGAACATTATTTCTGTAAGTAAACCCATATGTTTTTATATATTCTGAAAGGTATGATCAAATGTGATTTTTGAGAGTTGGAATCAACTCAAAAGCTATTATGGTTTAAATTTGAAAAATGTTTGAATGTATAAAAGCTTCTGCCTTGTTATTTTTACCAAGGTTGATCTATAGATTCAAATGATTTGAATACAATGGGCTTGGATTAAGCATTTCAAAACCTTTCTAAAAAAATTGATTTCATTCAATTTGGTTCACTGAATCGAGCTGGGTTGATTTTTTAAACTAGGTACAGAACTGTGTTTGAATATAAATAGAAAAAGTTAAATTCAAACGATCAAGGCGCTGAACCGCTAATGGGCGGCCTTTCACATAGCTTACGCGGGCTGGTTAATTTGTTGTCCCCACGCGTCAGTGAGACGAGGGGGTGCGAAGCGGTACGGGGCAACGTGGTGCGTTGGATCTAGTTCTAATCCAACGGCTCTGGTTCATCATCCATGTTGGGCAGCGCCGGCGAGACAGAACCCTAACGCGGCAGGTGGGGGTCGTGCAAGGCTCACCGGGGCTCAGGTGAGGGTCGGCGATGCGGGCGAACGACAAAGTCGACGATGGCGAACCTCCTGGTACCGACAGCTTCTCCTGGGGCGGCTCCAATCGATGGCTCCCTTCTTCTCCAGCAGCGGCGGGCTCCAGCAAAATTCCGGAGATGCGCTGCTCGCCTTGCTTCGGAAACGGGGTGGAACGATCAGTGAGGAGAGGGGAGTGAGATGGTGTGAAGAGTTTGAGCGAGGTAGGCCTCTATTTATAGTCTCGATGGTGAGACCAAACGGGATGGGCAGGCAACGGTGGCGACATGGCTACGGACAGCTAGAGGCATGGCCGAGGGTGGCGATCGATCGGTGGTCTCCTGGCGATGCTCTATGGCTTTAATGTGTGTGTAGTGGTGGTGGTGGCAAACGGTCTGGAACGCTCGACATTCTGCACGGCAGAGGCGGCGTCTTCGACGGCGAGTGGTGGCTACGGACACGGGCGGTGAAATAGGCATGTCTGGCGTGTTCCTGTTGTTGGAGATATGCCCAAGAGGCAATAATAAAGTGGTTATTATCATATCTTCATACTTATGATAAATGTTTACATACCATGCTATAATTGTATTAACCGGAAACATTAATACTTGTGTGATTTGTAAACATAAAAGAGTCCCTAGTAAATCCTCTTGTTAAACTAGCTTGTTGGTTAATATATGATCATGGTTTCCTGATCATGAACATAGAGATGTTATTAACAACAGGGTCATATCATTAGGAAAATGATGTGATGGACATACTCCTATAGTTAAGCGTAGCATAAAGATCAAGTCATTTAATATAGTTCATTTGCTATAAGCTTTTTGATACATAGTAACCTAATTCCTTCGACCATGAGATCATGCTAAACACCATCACCGGAAGGATGCTTTGATGACATCAAACACCACACCATAACTGGGTGGCTATAAAGGTGGCATTGAGTGTTCGGAAAGTATGTGTTGAGGCACATGGATCAAGAGTGGGATTTGTCCATCCATATGACGGATAGATATACTCTGGGCCCTCTCGGTGAAATGTCATCCAATTAGCTTGCAAGCATGTGACTGGCTCACAAGGGATCACATATCACGGGAATGAGAAAAGAGTACTTATCAGTAACGAGGTCGAACTAGGTATGCAGAGATACCGACGATCAAAACCTCGGATAAGTAAACTATCGTGAGACAAAGGGAAATTGGTATCGTATGTAAGTGGTTCATTCGATCGCAAAGTAATCATAGAAATATGTGGGAGCCATATGAATTTCCAGATTCCTCTATTGGTTATTGTTCGGAGAAGTGTCTCGATCATGTCCGCATAATTCACGAACCATAGGGAGACACACTTAAGGATTCGATGTTGTTGAGTAGTTATGGAATGATGAGTAAGAGACCGAATGTTGTTCGGAGTCTCGGATGGGATCCGGGATATCACGAGGAGATCCGGAATGGTCCGGAGAATAAGATTCATATAAGGAAAGTCCCGTTTCGGAGTTGGAGAATGATTCCGGTGTTTTCATCGGGAATGTTCTAGAAGGTTCCGGAATGTCCGGCACTCCGGAGGGGAAGGGGTACATGAATGTGTTATATCAAGTTGGTATGATTGCATTATGTACTAGGTGTCTTCGCTGTCCAAAATAAAGGGTTTATTCAAATCCTAGTTTGAAAAGTCAAACGGCTAGTTTGAAAAGTCAAACGGCAGTTTTTGGAAAGAGGAGGAGGAAGTTTGAAACCGAGTTGGGGAGGAGTTCCCTCCTCCAACCGGCGGCCCACCTCCAAGCCGAGTTGGGGAGGGACTCCCCTCCCCTTGTCCGCGCCTCCCACCTATAAAAGGAGGGGCGGGGCTGCCCCTCCTAGTACATAAGATCCTCTCCTCTAAAACCCTAATTTGGTGCCGCCACCTCCTAGGGCTCACCTTGGCGCCGACTTGGGCAAGACCCAAACCCTAGCCGCCGCCCAAGCACCTCTTCCTCGGCGTGTCTAAACCCTAGATAATCGAGGGCTCTCTCATAGTCCACCATACTCGCTCCGGCTTAAGGCGAAGCCCTGCGAGATCTCCCCTCTACTTCCGGTACCACGCCGTCGTGCTGCCGGAATCGCGAGGAGAGTGCTACAACCTCCGCTGCCTGCTGGAACAAGGGAGAGGAAGGTCTTCATCGAGTATCGAACGTGTGACCGACTGCGGGAGCGCTGCCGGAACGCAGCGCCGGAAGGATCGTTTACGCGATCTTAAGATCGGGAAGAGTACGACTACATCATCCACGAGAATCTGCTCTCGTTAACCGCGTTGGAATCTTCGAGGGTAAGTTCCTCTATCGACTCGTTGCTACAATCTAGTAGATAGATCTTGGCTTGTTTGTTTGTATGCGATAGAAAATTTTTGTTTTCCATGCTACGAACCCCTACAGTGGTATAAGAGCCGTGTCTATATGTAGATCTGTTTGCACGAGTAGAACACAATGGTCATTGTGGGCGTTGATGCTTTTATTGTCGATTGCTTCTTGTGTACTTTGCATCTTGCGGTATGTTGGGATGAAGCGGCCCGGGCTAACCTTACATGACATCGTTCATGAGACTTGCTCCACGCTTGACATGCAACTTGTATTGCATAAGTGGATTTGCGGGTGCCTGTTTCTCCTAGCATAGTTAAGATCCAATTTACAACGGGTGATTAACAATACTAGTATCAATGTTGTGGTTCTTGTTCGTAAGTTAGAATGACACTTATTGAAAGCCCCAAACCACGTAAAATATCCAAAGAAAGTAGAGGCGTCTAACTTTGTTTTGCAGGGGTGTGCAGTGATGTGATATGGCCATGATTGTGATTATATATGATGTATGCAATGTTCCTTATTGTAAGTCGGCAACCGGCAGGAGCCATATGGTTGTCTTTAATTTCTGTTAAGACCCGCATGTCTATTCAAAGTAGTTGTAATAGTTGAAGCCGGTGGACGACAACCATGGAGAAGGATCATTGACCTTGATGCAATGTCGGTGATGATGGAGATCATGTTCGTGCTAGAAGATGGAGATCGGAAGCACAAAGAAGAAAGGCCATATCATATCACATATTATGAATTGCATGTGATGTTAATCCTTTATGCATCTTGTATTGCTTAGTAGACGACGGTAGCATTATAAGATGATCCCTCATGCACATGAATTTCAAGTCATAAAGTGTTCACCCTTAGTTAGCACCGTTGCTAAAGCTTGTTGTTTCGAAGCACCACGTGATGATCGGGTGTGTTAGATTCCGCAAGTGTATACAACGTGGACAAGCCAGATTTGCTCATGCGGAAGCTAAGGTTTGATCTTGACGAGCCTAGCATGTACAGACATGGTCTCAGGAACACGGATCACCGAAAGGTAAAGCATGAGTCATATAGTAGATATGATGAACATGTTGATTGTTCGCCATTGAAGTTGCATCAACTCTCGTGATGATCGGTTTTGATGTGGTGGATTTGGTTCGTGTGATCACTAAAACAATGTGAGGGATATTGTTTTGAGTGGGAGTTCAACGGCAATATGATTAAAAGTTGAACATTATTTATCATAAATTAAATCAAAGTGAATTTGCATAGTTGTTGTAGTCATTGGCATCCGTTTACCACCTTACGCTTAGTTATAATTGAGATGATAGAACTATATAATTCTGGTTAGTTACTTTACGAACTGGTATCGTATTGTTTTGAAGTGTTAATCTAAAGTTTAAAAGTCCTATTGCAAAGTTTCAGTAAGTTCCGGTTACTCCATGAAGTTTAATAATTAGTATTAAAACAAGAGTGACAATTCCAATTGTTAGTGTATGAGTATCATGTTTGTCTCCATGATTCTTGATATTCAAAGGATTGTCTTAATATCAAGGTTATCAAGGATCTGAAAGAGTTGTTTCAGAAACCATGATGTGTGGAAGATATTGTGATATCTGAAATGAAGTTTTGGTTGCAACATGATAGAGTATAATATGGCAAAGTTCATGTTTCTCATATTTTGATGAGAATTTGCAAAGGGTTGGAGACACTTGTTGTCCTAATCCTCCAAAAGGTTTTGGATAGCAACATTATACTTATAATTCATCGTTATAAGCTAAAAGTAGCTTGATCATGGACGATTCCATGATAAGGGTGAATATTTGATGTAGGTAAAATGTTTACTACACCAAGAGATTACTAAAGAAAGGAATTTGAAAGAACACCAAACATTTGATGATGGTGATCTACTTCAAAGTGCAAGTCCAAAGACATTGGTATTTAACTATACACGCTTTGGACTATGTGTCATATGTATGACTCCACTATTAATGTTGATAGATTCTTTCAAAAGGAAATACTGAAAGAGAATCTCATAAATATATGGCAGAAAAGAAAAGACTAGAATTGTTCAGTTTAAGTATATAGATGATATACATGTTATGGCTATATTCTTTGCTTATTAAACAATGTGGTTCTTAAGTATTTGATACTGAATTTGTTGGTGTGAATCGTCATACAAAACAACAGAATTCATGAACTACAGTGGCCTAAGTAACTAGCAAAAGAATATGTGATGATGTTCATCGAGAACAAATAAAGGGTTATTGTGTTGATCGTTAAACATCAAAGCTTGCCTTCAAAGATTTGTTTTATCAGGTATTATGAGAACAAAAGGGTTGTTCAAATAATTGTCGTAATCCATAAAAGATGGATTCGCAAATCTTGTTGGAGAAATCACATCCATAACACTAGTGCTAAAGATGTCGAAAGACAAATTGATTGAAAGATCACTTAGGAAGTGACATCGCCGTTTAAATTATATTGAAAGAAAACATGAAGAAACTCCATGTGGATGGAATTTTAGAGTCTTTTGATTTTTGATCAAATGACGCTTGTGAAACTTTCCTAGAAATAATTAAAACTCCGTTCATAGGCCAAAAGGGAACGAATGACTAGCTTATTGGAACTTGTACATATTGTTGTACGAAGTCCATTATGTGTAGTCAAGAGCGATGGATTTCAACTTCATATGCTTTCTCCAAAAATTTGAGTGAATATATGAATATTTACTTAATAAGGATGAAGTATGAAACATTTGAAAAGTTCGAAGACTTTCAAGATGAAGTGCAAAATCGTTGTAACAAGAATATAAATAGTTTATGATAAAATCATAAAGGAAGATATTTGAGTTACAAGTTTAGCATAATACCTAAGATTTAAGGAATGGTTCTGTGGATTTTCATTTCCCGAAACACCATAAGAGTATGGAGCGTTCGAGATATGTGATTAAAACCTTGTTTGACATGGTAAGATCAAAGGTATAATTCATAAAACTGCCATTATGTTTTAAAGATTAAAAGCTTTAGAGACTACCGTTTTCCACTGAAAAGAGCTCCATCATAATCCGTTGAAATGACACCATATAAAGTTATGGTTTGGGATAAAACCCAAGTAGTCCTTTCTTAAAACATTGGTATGCTATGCATAAGAAAGATGTGTACAACCAAAGTCGGATGAACCTGTCTTTGTATAATTGTTAAGTATTCCTCCATAAACACCGGAGACAAAAGTGTTTGTTGCTTAGAACGTCAAGTTTCTTTGAGAAGGAATTTTTCGTGAAAAGTTAAGTGGGAGGACAATAGAACTTTTATAAGGTTAAAAGAACCTTAGCTATATGATCAAAGTTGCGCAGCGCCGAAAAGTGTTCCGGAGGTAGCAACAATGCTCATGGCTCACGTACCTCAAAGGTTGTGGTCACGGAGATCCAAGTTCCTATTGAAACAAGTAGGTTGGGTAAACAATCAAATACCAAGATTTGAGAGTTAAATCATTATTTGACAATAATGATTCAACTACATGCAAAGAAGCGATGATGGGCCCTGACTCCGTCTAATGGCTTGAAGCCATAAAATCCGTGATAGTTCCATACACGAAAAATCAAGTTTTGAACTTGAAGGACCCTCAAGAAAGGTGTAAGACCTTACAGTTGTGTTTGGATCTATAAATAAATAGACATGGATGTTGCACATCTATGAAATAGTCGACATGTTGGGAAAGAGTTCACAACAATGTTCAAAGGTTGACTATGACAAGATCTAATCTTTCATAGCGATATTTAGTCTAGACGGATTAATATAGCAACCACTACATATAATTTTTTTATGTGGTAGTTGAATAAACAAAACAAGTTCTTCTAATAGAATTGTTACCTAGGACATGTTCATAACACGGTCCATAGGATTTTGTTAATTCAAAGGATGCTAAAAGCGTATGCAAACTTCAATGGTTGAAGTAAGCATAGCGGAGTTAGAATCTTCACTATGATGAAACTGTTAAAAGAGTTTAATTTCATCAGAGACAATGAAGATGCTTGCATTTGCAAGAAATTAAGTGGGAGCGCTAAGACATATTTCTAATACATTATGTGGAGGACATATTGTTGATTGGAAAAGATGTATATTTTATTAACACATATTAAGAATTTCATCCTGATGAAAGACTTAGGCAAAACCCAAATATTTGGCATCAATAGACGCCAATATGGTTGTGCCAGAAGTACATAGATGAGATATTGAATGAGTTCAATATAGAAACTACAAGAAAGGTTCTTGTCGCACAGAAAGGATTGAATGAGTTCAATATTGATGATATATTCAAGTGTATTGACACTTGGTAAGTGAAACAAAGATTCAAGTATAGATTGATACTTGATGTATGAAATCACAAAGAGTATTTATATCAATCATACTGTGATATGTACAAATCCAGATATGTCCTATGCTCTAAATGTTGTGAGCATATACCAGAATGATTCATAAGATGATCATTGGACAATAGTAAGAATATTCTTATGATCTTTTGGAAGAACTAAGAGTATATTATTTGTAGAAGTGACAAATAGATGGTTAGTTCATTGTAAAAGTACTACATTGATACTAGTTTTGTCACAAAGTACAAATTAAGTTTATCTCAATCTAAACCAAGGGTGGCACAATATAATGGAAAGTGAGTTCCATAATGGATTTGGATGAGTTCCAAAGTTAAAGACATTGTGACAGATACTACAACAAAAGGCTAAGTGTATGACTGCTATTTTAGCAGCAAAAGAGGGCATTTGTGTCAAGTAGTTTGTTATCAAACTAGGTGTAGTTCACAGTGGGATAATACTATGAAGATATATTGTACGACAATATTATCAACATGTTTTTAACCCCAAAGAACTAAAGGTCACACCAAAGGACCAAATTTGTACGAAGCCATCTCATTAGAGAATGAGTGATGCGTAGAGACGCAAAGACATGCAATTACACACGGACCTGGAAGTGTCAGATCCGGAGATCAGTTGACCACTAGCAATCGTGTACATACAACACTAGAAAGCCATAGGTGTTGAATACACAAAGGTTTGAAACTAGATTATTGACTCTAGTGCAAGTGGGAGACTGTTGGAGATATGCCCAAGAGGCAATAATAAAGTGGTTATTATCATATCTTCATACTTATGATAAATGTTTACATACCATGCTATAATTGTATTAACCGGAAACATTAATACTTGTGTGATTTGTAAACATAAAAGAGTCCCTAGTAAAGCCTCTTGTTAAACTAGCTTGTTGGTTAATATATGATCATGGTTTCCTGATCATGAACATAGAGATGTTATTAACAACAGGGTCATATCATTAGGAAAATTATGTGATGGACATACTCCTATAGTTAAGCGTAGCATAAAGATCAAGTCATTTAATATAGTTCATTTGCTATAAGCTTTCTGATACATAGTAACCTAATTCCTTCGACCATGAGATCATGCTAATCACCATCACCGGAAGGATCCTTTGATGACATCAAACACCACACCATAACTGGGTGGCTATAAAGGTGGCATTGAGTGTTTGGAAAGTATGTGTTGAGGCACATGGATCAAGAGTGGGATTTGTCCATCCATATGACGGATAGATATACTCTGGGCCCTCTCGGTCAAATGTCATCCAATTAGCTTGCAAGCATGTGACTGGCTCACAAGGGATCACATATCACGGGAACGAGAAAAGAGTACTTATCAGTAACGAGGTCGAACTAGGTATGCAGAGATACCGACGATCAAAACCTCGGATAAGTAAACTATCGTGAGACAAAGGGAAATTGGTATCGTATGTAAGTGGTTCATTCGATCGCAAAGTAATCGTAGAAATATGTGGGAGCCATATGAATTTCCAGATTCCTCTATTGGTTATTGTTCGGAGAAGTGTCTCGATCATGTCCGCATAATTCACAAACCGTAGGGAGACACACTTAAGGATTCGATGTTGTTGAGTAGTTATGGAATGATGAGTAAGAGACCGAATGTTGTTCGGAGTCTCGGATGGGATCCGGGATATCACGAGGAGATCCGGAATGGTCCAGAGAATAAGATTCATATAAGGAAAGTCCCGTTTAGGAGTTCGAGAATGATTCCGGTGTTTTTCATCGGGAATGTTCTAGAAGGTTCCGGAATGTCCGTCACTCTGGAGGGGAAGGGGTACATGAATGTGTTATATCAAGTTGGTATGATTGCATTATGTACTAGGTGTCTTCGCTGTCCAAAATAAAGGGTTTATTCAAATCCTAGTTTGAAAAGTCAAACGGCTAGTTTGAAAAGTCAAACGACAGTTTTTGGAAAGAGGAGGAGGAAGTTTGAAACCGAGTTGGGGAGGAGTTCCCTCCTCCAACCGGCGGCCCACCTCCAAGCCGAGTTGGGGAGGGACTCCCCTCCCCTTGTCTGCACCTCCCACCTATAAAAGGAGGGGCGGGGCTGCCCCTCCTAGTACATAAGATCCTCTCCTCTAAAACCCTAATTTGGTGCCGCCACCTCCTGTAGCTGCCACCACCTCCTAGGGCTCACCTTGGCGCCGACTTGGGCAAGACCCAAACCCTAGCCGCCGCCCAAGCACCTCTTCCTCGGCGTGTCTAAACCCTAGATCGTCGAGGGCTCTCTCATAGTCCACCATACTCGCTCCGGCTTAAGGCGAAGCCCTGCGAGATCTCCCCTCTACTTCCGGTACCACGCCGTCGTGCTGCCGGAATCGCGAGGAGAGTGCTACAACCTCCGCTGCCTACTGGAACAAGGGAGAGGAAGGTCTTCATCGAGTACCGAACGTGTGACCGACTGTGGGAGCGCTACCGGAATGCAGCGCCGGAAGGATCGTTTACGCGATCTTGAGATCGGGAAGAGTACGACTACATCATCCACGAGAATCTTCTCTCGTTAACCGCTTTGGAATCTTCGAGGGTAAGTTCCTCTATCGACTCGTTGGTACAATCTAGTAGATAGATCTTGGCTTGTTTGTATGCGATAGAAAATTTTTGTTTTCCATGCTACGAACCCCTACACCTGGGACGGTGGGGACCATGTTGGCGGGCGACGAGGGCTCGAGGTGGTCGGGTTGCGTGGGAACGGTGCGTGCTCTGCGGCGCACGTCGGCATGGTCGACAGCGGCACGGGCGCGACGTTCCTGGCGGTTCTGGGCATTGTCTACGAGGCAGGGCTGGTCGAGATGGGGCGGTGAGGCATGGGCTACCTCCCAGACATGATGGCTAGGCTTGGTGCTTCTCCTAGCTCGCTGTCGACATGTGGGTGGCAAGGGTGCACTCGGCTATTCACCATTGATGACATTGGCGAGCTCACAATGGTGCTAGTGATTAGTTAAGTTCGTTAGATGATCTACTAAGGCTAGTGGTGTCCATAGAGGGAACAATTTAGGCCAGAATCACTGCACACTATAGTGTTTGTGATTTTGTTGATTTGAATCTGCAAGGTGTTCGATGAAATGGCCACATGAATTCAAGTTTTGAATTTTGAAAAGATTTTTGGTGGGTGTGCTAGGCATGTGCTGGTGAGTCTGTAGATGCTTGGGTTTTGAAAGTTGAGCTTGTTTGAGTGGTTTTTGAAAAAGTGGGATCTTCCCATATGATATAGATTCAATTTTAAACTGTCATTTAAACTATGCATTTGAATGTTTATGGATGATCACAAGGTGGGCCTTGATACTTTGGTATGAGTACTATCAAGGGGTGCAAAGATCCATACAAGTTTCTGTTAAGTTCTGAAAGTTAGAGATAGCCAAAGTAGGCATGGGAGTTAATTTGGCCAAAGTGACCATTCCTTTATTTTGTTTGTTTTGATTTATTTGTCTTTGGGAAAAGTTTGGGAATTGTTTAGATGGTGTTTATTTCACCTAAGAATCATTTTACAAACAAAGAAACACACAATCATGGCAATTCAAAAGAATCAAAATTGTCATGCTTACACATATGCATGCTTTCATATTTTTATTTAGAAAAGTTTTTGTTAATCCTAAATTTTGATGATTAGAGTTTGATGATTCTAGTTTAATATTTTTGGGATGTTACAGATACCTTGGGGTGCACCCCCACCCATCATTATATAGGTGGGGGCATCCAAGGGTGTTCCCAACCCAGGTGGAAACCCTCCCTAACTCAGAAACCCTCCCTAACTCGGAAACGATGCTGGGATTTGACTTTTTCAAACTGCCTTTTTGACTTTCAAATTAGAGTTTGATTTCTCTCTTCCAAGTGTCCAGCCAAGTGACCTAGGACATGATGCAACCATTAAACTTTGTCATGACACATCCATGTACCCTTCCCCTTCTGGATCGGTGAACCTTCTAGACCCTTCTAGAACATTACGGTGAAAACACCGAAATCATTCCCTAACTCTGAAATTGGACTTTCCTTATATGGATCTTATTCTCCGGACCATTCCGGATCTCCTCGTGATATCCCAGATCCCATCTGAGACTCCGAACAACATTCGGTCTCTTTACTCACATTCCATATCTACTAAACAACATTGAATCTTTAAGTGTGTCTCCCTACGGTTCGTGAATTATGAAGACATGATCGAGACTCTTCTCTGATCAATGACCAATAGAGGAATCTGGAAATCCATATGGCTCCCACATATTTCTATGATTACATTGTGATCGAATGAACCATTTACATACGATACCAATTTCCCTTTGTCTCGTGATATTTTACTTATCTGAGGTTTGATCGCCGGTATCTCTGCATACCTAGTTCAACCTCGTTACCGTTAAGTACTCTTTTCTTGTTCTCGTGATATGTGATCCCTTGTAAACCAGACACATGCTTGCAAGCTAATTGGATGACATTCCACCAAGAGGGCCTAGATTATATCTATCTGTCATATGGATGGACAAATCCCACTCTTGATCCATGTGCCTCAACACATACTTTCCGAACACTCAATGCCATCTTTTTAACCACCCAGTTACGGTGTGGTGTTTGATATCATCAAAGAATCCTTCCAGTGATGGTGATTATCATGATCTCATGGTCGAAGGAATTAGGTTACTATGTATCAGAAAGCTTATATCAAATGAACTATTGAAATGACTTGATCTTTATGCTACGTTTATCTCTAGGAGTATGTCCATCACATCATTCTTCTAATGATATGACCTTGTTGTTAATAACATCTCAATGTTCATAATCAGGAAACCATGATCATATATTAACTAACAAGCTAGTTTAACAAGAGGCTTTAATAGGGACTCTTTATGTTTACAAATCACATAAGTATTAATGTTTCCGGTTAATATAATTATGGAATGGTATGTAAACATTTATCATAAGCATGAAGATATGATAATAACCACTTTATTATTGCCTCTTGGGCATATCTCCAACAGTCTCCCACTTGCACTAGAGACAATAATCTAGTTTCAAATATTTGTGTATTCAACACCTATGGCTTTCCGTTGTTGTATGTACATGATTGCTAGTGGTCAACCGATCTTCGGATCCAACACTTTCAGGTCCGTGTGTAATTGCATGTCTTTGCGTCTCTACACATCACTCATTCTCTAATGAGATGGCATTGTATAAATTTGGTCCTTTGGTGATACCTTTAGTTCCTTGGGGTTAAAACATGTTGATAATATGGTCATACAATATATCTTCATATTACTAGCCCGCTGTGAACCACAACTAGTTTTATAATCAAACTACTTGACACAAATACCCTCTTTAGCTGTTACAATAACAATCATATACTTAGCCTTTTGTTGTAGTATCCATCACAGTGTCTTAAATTTGGAACTCATCCAAATCCATCATGGAATCTCCTTTCTATTACATTGTGCCACTCATAGTTTAAATTGAGATAACCTTAATTTGTACTTCGTGAAAAAACAAGTATCAATGTAACTCTTTACAATGAACTATATATCTATTTGTCACCTCTACAAAAAACAACATATTCTTAGTTCTTTCAGAAGATCATAAGAATATATTTACTATTGTCCAATAATCATCTTATGAATCATTCAGGTATATGCTCATAACATTTAGAGTATAGGTGTACATATCACAGTATATTGGAAAAATACTCTTTGTGGTCTCATTCATCAAGTATCAAGAATACTTGAATCTTTGCTTCACTTATCAAGTGTCGATACATTTGAATTTCGATTTAATCCTTTCTGTGTGGCAAGAACCTTTCTTGTCATTTCCATATTGAACTCTTTCAATATCTCATCTATGTACATTTGGCACAACCATATTAGCGTCTCAATCTATCTGTATAGATATTGATGCCAAATATTTGGGTTTTGCCTAAGTCTTTCATCGAGATGAAATTCTTAACATGTGTTCATAAAATATACGTCATTTACAATCAAAAATATGTCTTCCACATAATGTATTAGAAATATGTCTTAGCGCTCCCACTTAATTTCTTGCAAATGCAAGCATCTTCATCGTCTCTGATGAATTTAAACCTTTTTTTAACAGTTTCATCATGGTGAAGATTCCAAATCCGCGATGCTCAATTCAACCATTGTAGTTTGCATACGCATTTTAGCGTCCTTTAAATTATAGAAGAACTTATTTTGTTTATTCAACTACCACATAACAAAATTATATGTAGTGGTTGCTATATTAATCCGTCTAGAGTAAATATCGCTATGAAAGATCAAATCTTGTCATAGTCAACCTCTGAACATTGTTGTGAACTATTTCCCAATATGTCGAATATTTCATAGATGTGAAACATCCATGTCTACTTCTTTATAGATCCAAACATGACTGTAAGGTCTTACACCTTTCTCGAGGGTCTTTCAAGTTCAAAGCTTGATTTCTCGTGTATGGAACTATCACGGATTCTATGGCTTAAAGCCATCTGACGGAGTCACGGCCCATCATCGCTTCTTTGCATACAATCGGTTCATCATTATCAAATAAAAATGATCTACTTTCAAATCCTAGTATTTGCTTGTTTACCTGACCTACTAGGTTCAATAGGAACTTAGACCTCCGTGACCACAACCTTTGAGGCACGTGAGCCATGAGCATTGTTGCTGCCTCTGGAACACTTTTCCACGCTGCGCAACTTTGCACATATAGCTAAGGTTCTTTTAACCTTATCAAAGTTCTATTGTCCTTCCACTTAACTTTTCATGAAAAATTTCTTCTCAAGAAACTTGATGTTCTAAGCGACAAATACTTTTGTCTTTGGTGTTATGGAGGAGTACCCAACGATTATCTGAAATAACCTACAAAGAAATGCTCATCCTACTTTGGTTGTAAACATCTTACTTATGTATACAAATGTTTAAGAAAGGACAACTTGGGTTTTATCCCAAACCATAACTTTATATGGTGTCATTTCAATGGATCATGATGGAGCTCTTTTCAGTGAAAAAGCGGTAGTCTCTAACACTTTTAATCTTTAAAGTATAATGGCAGTTTTATGAATTACACCTTTGATCTTACCATGTCAAACAATGTTCCATTGCATATGCCGATTATTCCATACTCATATGGTGTTTCGGGAAACGCAAATCCACGGAACGATTTCTCAAATCTTAGGTGTTATGCTAAACTTGTAACTCAAAAATCTTCCTTTATGATCCTATCATAAATTCTTTATTTTCTTGTTACATTGATTTTGCACTTCATCTTGAAATTCTTTGAACTTTTAAAATGTTTCACACTTCATCCTCATTAAGTAAATATTCATATATTCACTCAATTTTTTTGGAGAAAGCATATGAAGTTGAAATCCATCACTTCTTGACTACACATAATGGACTTCATACAACAATATGTACAAGTTCCAATAAGCTAGTCATTCGTTCCCTTTGGCCCATGAACGGAGTTTTAATTATCTATAGGAAAGTTTCACAAGCGTCATTTGATCGTAATCGAAAGACTCCAAAATTCCATTAAGTATAGGGTTTCTTCATGTTTTCTTTCCACTATAATTTAAACAGCGATGTCACTTCTTAAGTGATATTTCAATCTATTGTCTTTTGACATTTTTAGCATTATCTTTATGGATGTGATTTCTCCAACTAGACTTGTATATCATCCATATTTCATGGAATACGGAAATTATTTGAACAACCCTTTTGTTCTCATAATACCTGATAAAACAAATCTTGAAGGCAAGCTTTGATACTAACGAGCAACCAAACAACCTTTATTTGTTCTCGATGAATATCATCACATATTCTTTTGCTAGTTACTTAGGCCATTGTAGTTCATGAATTGTGTTGTTTCGTATGACGATTCATGCCAACAAATTCAGTATCCAACACTTAAGAACCACATTGTTTAACAAGCAAAGAATATAGCCATAACATGTATATCTTCTATATACCTAAGTGTTGGAGATATTCCCAAGAGGCAATAATAAAGTGGTTATTATCATATCTTCACACTTATGATAAATGTTTACATACCATGCTATAATTGTATTAACCGGAAACATTAATACTTGTGTGATTTGTAAACTAAAATAAGAGTCCCTAGTAAAGCCTCTTGTTAAACTAGCTTGTTGGTTAATATATGATCATGGTTTCCTGATCATGAACATAGAGATGTTATTAACAAACAGGATCATATCATTAGGAGAATGATGTGATGGACATACTCCTATAGATAAGCGTAGCATAAAGATCAAGTCATTTCAATAGTTCAATTGCTATATGCTTTCTGATACATAGTAACCTAATTCCTTCGACCATGAGATCATGCATATCACCTTTTCCGGATGGATGCTTTGATGTCATCAAACACCACACCGTAACAGGGTGGCTATAAAGGTGGCATTGAGTGTTCAGAAAGTATTGGTTGAAACACATGGATCAAGAGTGGGATTTGTCCATCCATATGACGGATAGATATACTCTGGGCCCTCTCGGTGAAATGTAATCCAATTAGCTTGCAAGCATGTGACTGGCTCACAAGGGATCACATATCACAGGAATGAGAAAAGAGTACTTATCAGTAACGAGGTTGAACTAGGTATGCAGAGATACCGACGATCATAACCTCGGATAAGTAAACTATCGTGAGAAAAAGGGAAATTGGTATCGTATGTAAGTGGTTCATTCGATCGCAAAGTAATCATAGAAATATGTGGGAGCCATATGAATTTCCAGATTCCTCTATTGGTTATTGATCGGAGAAGTGTCTCGATCATGTCCGCATAATTCACGAACCGTAGGGAGACACACTTAAGGATTCGATGTTGTTGAGTAGTTATGGAATGATGAGAAGGAGACCGAATGTTGTTCGGAGTCTCGGATGGGATCCGGGATATCACGAGGAGATCCGGAATAGTCCGGAGAATAAGATTCATATAAGGAAAGTCCCGTTTCGGAGTTGGGGAATGATTCCGGTGTTTTCATCGGGAACATTCTAGAAGGTTCCGGAATGTCCCAAGCACCGGGAAGGGGTACATGAATGTGTTATATCAAGTTGGTATGATTGCATCATGTACTAAGTGTCATTGCTGTACCAAATAGAGGATTTAATCAAATCCTAGTTTGAAAAGTCAAACGGCTAGTTTGAAAGTCAAACGACTATTTTGGGAAGTGGGAAAGAGGAGAAGGAAGTTTGAAGCCGACTTGGGGGAGGATTTCCTCCTCCCACCGCCGGCCCTCCTTGAGGCTGAGTTGGGGAGGGACTCCCCTCCCCAGGCGCGCCTCCCTCCACCTATAAAAGGAGGGGCAGGGCTCCCCTCCTAGACACACAAGTTCCTATCCTCTAAACCTAAACCCTAGCCACAGCCTCCGGTTTAGAGCCGTTTTGGTTTAGAGCTTCTAATTGCCCTAGCCTTCGGTTTAGAGCCTTCTAATTGGTGTGTCTAATCCCTAGACCACTAAAGCCTCTCTCATACTCCACCATACTCGCCCGCTTAAGGCGAAGCTCGCGAGATCTCCCTCTACTTCGGGTACACGCTATTGTGCCCGAATCGCGAGGAGAGTGCTACAACCTCCGCCTCTTTGGAACAAGGGAGAGGAAGGTCTTCGTCGAGTACCGAACGTGACCGATCGCGGAGCGCTGTTAACGCAGCCGGAAGGATCGTCACGCGATCTTGAGACCGCAAGTGTCTGACTACATCACCCACGAGAATCGCTCGTTAACCGCTTTGGAATCTTCGAGGGTGAGTTCCTCTATCGACTCGCTACAATCTAGTAGATAGATCTTGGCTTGTTTGTTTGTATGCGATAGAAATTTTTGTTTTCTATGCTACGAACCCCTACAAAGGGTATCGAGCCGTGTCTATATGTAGATCATTGCAGAGTAGAACACAATGGTCATTGTGGAGTTGATGCTTTTATTGTCGATTGCTTCTTGTGTACTTTGCATCTTGCGGTATGTTGGGATGAAGCGGCCCGGCTAACCTTACATGACATCGTTCATGAGACTTGCTCCACGCTTGACATGCAACTTGTATTGCATAAGTGGATTTATGGTCTGCTTTCCTAGCATAGTTAAGATCCAATTTACAACGGGTGATTAACAATACTAGTATCAATGTTGTGGTTCATGTTCGTAAGTTAGAACGACACTTATTAAAAGCCCCAAACCACGTAAAACATGCAAAGAAAGTAGAGGCGTCTAACTTTGTTTTGCAGGGGTGTGCAGTGATGTGATATGGCCATGATTGTGATTATATTTGATGTATGCAATGTTCCTTATTGTAAGTCGTCAACCTACAGGAGCCATATGGTTGTCTTTAATTTCTGTTAAGACCCGCATGTCTATTCAAAGTAGTTGTAATAGTTGAAGCCGGTGGACGACAACCATGGAGCAGCGTCATTGACCTTGATGCAATACCGGTAATGATGGAGATCATGTTCGTGGTTGAAGATGGAGATCAGAAGCACAAAGAAGAAAGGCCATATCATATCACATATTATGAATTGCATGTGATGTTAATCCTTTATGCATCTTGTATTGCTTAGTAGACGACGGTAGCATTATAAGATGATCCCATATGCACATGCATTTCAAGTCATAAAGTGTTCACCCTTAGTTAGCACCGTTGCTAAAGCTTGTTGTTTCGAAGCACCACGTGATGATCGGGTGTGTTAGATTCTGCAAGTGTATACAACGTGAGCAAGCCAGATTTGCTCATGCGGAAACTAAGGTTTGATATTGACGAGCCTAGCATGTACAGACATGGTCTCGGAACACGGATCACCGAAAGGTAAAGCATGAATCATATAGTAGATATGATGA
This sequence comes from Avena longiglumis, assembly GCA_030063025.1. Lineage (NCBI taxonomy): Eukaryota > Viridiplantae > Streptophyta > Magnoliopsida > Poales > Poaceae > Avena > Avena longiglumis. The sequence goes on along the minus strand of CP125974.1, from coordinate 516,043,514 downwards.
ACATGTTGATTGTTCGCCATTGAAACTATATCAACTCTCGTGATGATCGGTTTTGATGTGGTGGATTTGGTTCGTGTGATCACTAAAACAATGTGAGGGATATTGTTTTGAGTGGGAGTTCAACGGTAATATGATTAAAATTTGAACACTATTTATCATAAATTAAATCAAAGTGAATTTGCATAGTTGTTGTAGTAATTGGCATCCGTTTACCACCTTGCGCTTAGTTACAATTGAGATGATAGAACTATAGAATTCTGGTTAGTTACTTTACGAACTGGTATCGTATTGTTTTGAAGTGTTAATCTAAAGTTTAAAAGTCCTATTGCAAACTTTCAGTAAGTTCCGGTCACTCCATGAAGTTTAATAATTAGTATTAAAATGAGAGTGACAATTCCAAGTGTTAGAGTATCATGTTTGTCTCCATGATTCTTGATATTCAAAGGATTGTCTTAATATCAAGGTTATCTAGGATCTGAAAGAGTTGTTTCAGAGACCATGATGTGTGGAAGATATTGTGATATCTGAAATGAAGTTTTGGTTGCAACATGATAGAGTATAATATGGCAAAAGTCATGTTCTCATATTTGATGAAAATTTGCAAAAGGTTGGAGACACTATGTAGAGGTCTCAACCTAATATAAGATAGAGCCTCCTGTGTTTTACAATGCTAGTCCCTGGATCAATAGCTAGCATCCACAGTTAAGATGTAATATCAAAAAACAAAGGTCATAATATAACTTTATAACCAGGAATAACATAATTGTATTACATCATACATAGCTCATTTGGCTATTACATTACATTGCAGCGGAATAACTATAATCATGGGGTCCTTCATCTTCAAAGTGCCACAGTGTATGTTGGTTGTAGACTTTGTAATCCTAATCAAACAATCTTCACTAAAATCAATCAAACCTGCAACACACAAGTTACAGCCACAAAGGGTCAATACATTTGAATTGTATTGGCAAGTGATACTATGGTAGTATAGTGGAGTCTATCATCTATATGCATTTGGCTAAGTGGAGTTGAGGCTTGCATTGCTCAAAATAGATTTTACTTATCATTTTGAAAATACTAAGTTTTTGCTTGACAAAATCATTTTTCTCAATCAAAGATTGAAGATCCTTTCCAAGGCATCTACAAATCAAAGATTTAAGATTTCAAGCAACCCTTGTTCAAACCACAAGTTTTAACTTTAGAAATTGGAATGATGAGATTCTTGATTGCTTCCATGTCTTGATGCTCAAATTGTCCTTTACCAGGGACATGGCTAAGTACTTAGGTTTTACACTCTACAGAGGTGGTGCACTTTCCCCACAAGACTTGGTTTCCCAAGACAAGATCTTTCAGAAGCTTTCCCTTAGACCAAAATGGACGCGCTCCAACCTATCAAACACTACCACCCACTGTCCATTTGGCTAAGTTCTTGCAACCTATATGATCATGGCAGAGCCCATATTGCCAAGTGGTTGCACTTGAAGCTTCTCAACATTTGACATCTCAAATCCCTTTGTTTCCTGGGTGGCCATCCACAAGTGAGATACACAATCCAAGTCCATGGCCTTGTGAACCACTCAACATATCCCAATCCTTCCATTCCACCCAGGTGGTTCATTAACTTAGTTGTTTTATTAAACAAAACCTAAGTCCTCAGACTTAGAATATTTTTCCATAGTGTGAATATATATTCCACCCATGTTTTCTATTGGCTAGGCTAAGCTTGATAGTAGTAGGAATCTTTAACTTAGGAAAATCCTACTAAGGATTCATCTACTAGGTTTTCTTATAGCAAGGTCTATACTTAGCAAAATCCATGAAAGTTTTACTTAGCAAAATCACTAATGCATAGAGAAAGTAATGGGACAAAAGGTATGAAGCATCACTTGCCTTTTTGGTAGGGAATGGTAGTTTACTCCTTGATCTTGTTAGTCTCACACTTCACTACAAGTCAAACAAGCAAACACTAATTCAATTTACATTCCAAACCAATAATCACTCAAACAATTTCACACACACAAGACAATGGAAACCAATTCATGCATGGGAGCATGCATAAGATAGTTTTATTTTGGAAAGGGGTCTCTATGGGGTTTCTAAACTTTGTAAGATCCAAATTGGTCATTTACCAAAGTGGAAAAGTCATTAGCAAGAGGGTTTTGTCCAAAAACTATTTTTAAATCCATTCATCATTTCATGTGGTGAAAAATGTTTTTATTAAGGCAAAACTCTTAAGTTGTTCACCAAATGAGTTGCTATTGCAAAGCTTGGTGTTTTTGGGTCAGTAGGTTTGGTCCAAACTACTTCCTTAAAGTTTTCTTTCCATAAACATTTTTATAACAAAAACCATTCTTTTTATTTGGCTAGAAAATGACTAAGTCAAGTAATCCAACCTAAATTTTACCAAAATCATTTTTAACACCAAGGGTTGGTTCCTAGGGTCAGTAAGGTCACATCAAACCATTTTGCAAAAGTTTTAACCCTAAATTCAATTTTAAACAATTTTTCTACTCTAAACAAGTACACAAATGTTTCTGCAAAAACAAGCAAGCTAACAGATACTATTTTCTAAACTAAGGGCATGGTTGGCTAGGTCTTGTTCTCCTGAATTCATTGATATAAAATTTGTAATTTTTGGACGTGTGGTTTGAAAGTTACAGTGGTTTGAAATTTGCAAATAAATCTGATTCAAAACTGGTTTTAGATCTAATACAGGCCACACGTCGAGCCGTGATTGGCCGGTACCGGTTCGGCTGGATCGGCAACGTGGATCGCAGGATCTGGGTAGATCACACGGCGCAGGTCGTTTGATACCCCTTCGCTCACTTTCTTTCCTAGCCGCTGGATGACGATCTAACGGTTCATAGGTGGTTGACCAATAGCTGGCGGCGCCGGCGGCGACGACTGGCGGTGCACGCTCTGTCCGAGGTGGTCTGGCCGTTCTAGGAAGCGAGAGAAGAGGAGGAGAGGCTCACCGTGATCGCCGGGTCGTGGGGAAGCTCGACGTGGCTTCGAGGAGGCGAGGGGCGCACTGGGGCGGTACTAATCGCTCGCCGGAGTTCCTGCTAGGCCGGCTCGCTTTCGGAAGGCGGTTTGAGACGTAAGGCTATGGCGGCGTGTGCGTGAAGGAAAAGGCGGAAATTACAGTGAGGCTCGTCAGAGATGGTGAAGGCTTGATGGCGCATGTATGCGCCATGGTTGAGAGGAGGGTGCTGGGAGATGCGTCTGGTTGTGGGAAAGTTGTCAGCATGCTCAGGGAGGCTCGGGGTGGTGTGTGCTGGCCGGATTTTGGGAAGAAAGCTCGTCGGAGCGGAGAGAGTGCAGGGCAAAATTCCTCGGCCTGGGGGCGTGCTTGAGGGAGGGGTCAGAGGGAAAGTAGAGAGGAAGGGCAGACGTTTAAGGGAGCGTGGTCTCTGGAGGAATCAAAGCTTCCTTCAACGCGCATTCACCACCGATGTAACTCACTGCAAAGGCCGGGCGACGGGTCTCGTTGAAGACGATGAACAGAGAAGGGTGGGTCCGCTTGGCAGTGAAAGAAAGGAAAGGAAACGCGGGTCCACGGGTCAGTGAGGGTGCGGGTTTCTTCTGTGGTGAATAAAAACGTTTCGGGGGAGAGGCAGATGGGCTGGACTGGGCTAGGGTGGGCTTTTAGCTGGGCTGGTCGTTTTACTCTTATTTTTTTCTGTTTGCTTTGTTTTATCTTTTTCTATTTTCTATTTTCTTATTTGAATTTCACCCAACTATTCAAGCATTCAAATAATTCAAACAATTCAACAATTGTAATGAGATTTTGGTTCTGTTTATCAACATAAACCAAATCTCAAAATAAAATAATATTTTTATTCATTTCTAGGATCTATTTAATAATTAAATAAAATAGACCATAGTTATTTAATCAAATATGGTTTTATTTATTTAATAAAATCTTCATTTGAAATCCAAATATTTTCAAAACCAAATCAGTAGGTTTTATTTGAAAATATTGAATACTTGGAAACTTGTTTAAAAAAATAACATTTTATTTTAGGTCCATTAACAATTAAATAAAAATGGGCCTTATTCATTTACTTCAAATAAGATTTATTTTATTAGAATATTTACTTTTAAAACTAAAATAGTACCAAAGCCATTCAGTAGGTTTTATTTGCAAATAAAGAATACTTGGAAATTTGTTTAAAACAAAATAACCTTTTATTTTAGAGTCCATTATTAATTAAATATAATAGACTTTCATTATTAAATCAAATAGGATTTGTTCTATTGAGATATTTATTTTGAAATCTAAAATAAAGCCAAAACACTTTAGTAGGTTTTTATTTGTGAATATCAAATATTTGGAAAACTTATTTTAAACAATTTAATAAGTTTTGATGTTTCAATTAAATTGGTAAAACCTTTTATTTAAATAAGGTTGGATATTAAATCCTTATTAATTTATTTAAATAAACCTTTGCTAATTTTATTAAAAATAAAATGTTTTAATTCCAAATCTTGGCTAAGGTTTAATTTGGCTTTATAAAATAATCTTTATTCATAAAACTTTTATTTCTATTGAAAACCAAATCTCTTATTAAAGGATCCAAAATAGTAATTCCAAAACATTTTAATGTTTATCTTTATGAATCCCTTTTATTTAATCCAAATTGGTTTGAAGTTCCAATTGAATTCAAAAAGTTTCTTCTGGCTCTGAAAATCAAACAAAGTTTTATTTTATTCATTTATTTTTCACATTACAAGATTTGGAAAATCTTGGGATGTGACAGGCTACCACCCTTAAAATAATTCTCGTCCCGAGATTTGGGAAGGCTGGGTTACAAGCAAGTTCAAAACAACTAGGGTACTACCACCCTTAAAAATTTTCAAACAAAAATTACATATTGTCCTTCTGGAAAACTTCTCTAAGCAAACTTTGCATGTGTCCTTGGTTTCTATACTTGACTCATGGGCCAAGGTTGGGATCCTTCATAGACTTGTTTAACTTGTTCTCCATCCTTTCTGGACAATTGTTTGCATAGTGGCCTAGTTCCTTGCATTTGAAACATGTGACAAGGCTGAGATCCCTCATAGGCTGGTTTATCTTATGCTTCGTCTTTTCTGGACAGTAGTTTGCATAATGTCCTAACTCTTTGCAGTGTTTGCACATCACTTGGCTGATATCTTTCTTTTCCTTTGGTATCATTGCTTTTTGTTTGTTTCTTTGGTTCTTCTTCTTTTCTGGGCATTCATTGGCATAGTGTCCCATCTCTTTGCAATTGTAACATTGCTCTTGAGTAATATCCTTCTTGTTAGGATTGGGGCATTTCTTCTTCTTCTTGGGTTTCTCCAAAGCTAGGAGTTCTTCCAGTTCATATTCTTCATAGGTGGGAGATCTTTCTCTCTTCTTGGGGCATTGATCTTCATGCTCCTTGGATGCATGATCCTTGTCCCTACAAATATTGCTAGCTTGGTTTCCTTCTAGATTAACATCTTTGTCATCCTTTTTGTCATTGGCTCTTTGGGAAAAGTTTTCTCCCATGTTGATCATTTGAGTAACCAATCCTTGCAACAATTGGGATTGAAGCTTCAAAATCCTTTGTATGGCTGGGTCTAATCCATTGTGGTTGGCTAAAAGCTGAGTTGTCTCTTGGCTCAACTGGTTTTGATTTGCTATCAGTTCTCTCATATTGTCCTCTTGGTTGTTGTTGTTGTCATCAACCTTGATGTTGGAGTTTCTTGGAGAAGTCATCTGTTTGGGTTGAAGGGAGATTTAGAATAGGCAAGACATTTCTAAGGAGTCAATTCTAATCACACACATCACAATTCACACACGCAATGTGCATGCAATCACAACCAAACAATTCACTCAAACAACAAAGTTCAAGCACATACTTTGGTAACAAAATATTTTTGTTACACCACATAAGTTGGTGGTTTTGACTTAACTAGTATATGGTGGTCCATCTATATGGTTCACTTGTGATCCTTTCATCTTTCTTGGTTGGTTCTTCTTTCTACATGATATCTTGGTTTCCTTTAGGAAAACTCTTGGTTATAATACTTCAGATGATGTAGGCTCCTTCTAAATTTTTGCATTCCCTCAGTCTCTAAATCTTGAGCAAGATTTCTTGTCTCACTTGTAGTCCTTAGTAATATCCAAGTTGGAAGTCCTTGGTGAAAATGCTGAAGATGTTGAAGTCATTAGAGTTGAAGATGTTGAAGTCATCCTTTGCACATGGTGTAGTCTTTGGCCATGGGGTAGGTCTTCCATCAAGTTGAAATAGAAGAGAAGTAGAGTTGAAACCAAAATGGTTGGGGAAAGAGTTTACAAGTGTTTTTGTAAATAAGTTTTTGAACAAATACAACTCCTATTTTTCTAAGGGTTTTTGTCCAATCCTAGGTTTACAAATCCTACAGGCAACACAATGCTCTGATACCATCTGTAGAGGTCTCAACCTAATATAAGATAGAGCCTCCTGTGTTTTACAATGCTAGTCCCTGGATCAATAGCTAGAATCCACAGTTAAGATGTAATATCAAGAAACAAAGGTCATAATATAACTTTATAACCAGGAATAACATAATTTTATTACATCATACATAGCTCATTTGGCTATTACATTACATAAATAACCTTTTATTTTAGAGTCCATTATTAATTAAATATAATAGACTTTCATTATTAAATCAAATAGGATTTGTTCTATTGAGATATTTATTTTGAAATCTAAAATAAAGCCAAAACACTTTAGTAGGTTTTTATTTGTGAATATCAAATATTTGGAAAACTTATTTTAAACAATTTAATAAGTTTTGATGTTTCAATTAAATTGGTAAAACCTTTTATTTAAATAAGGTTGGATATTAAATCCTTATTAATTTATTTAAATAAACCTTTGCTAATTTTATTAAAAATAAAATGTTTTAATTCCAAAGCTTGGCTAAGGTTTAATTTGGCTTTATAAAATAATCTTTATTCATAAAACTTTTATTTCTATTGAAAACCAAATCTCTTATTAAAGGATCCAAAATAGTAATTCCAAAACATTTTAATGTTTATCTTTATGAATCCCTTTTATTTAATCCAAATTGGTTTGAAGTTCCAATTGAATTCAAAAAGTTTCTTCTGGCTCTAAAAGTCAAACAAAATTTTATTTTATTCATTTATTTTTCACATTACAAGATTTGGAAAATCTTGGGATGTGACACACTAGTTGTCCTAATCTTCCAAAAGGTTTTGGAGAGCAACATTATACTCGCGATTCACCGTTACAAGCTAAAAGTAGCTAGATCATGGATGAATCCATGATGAGGGTGAATATTTGATGTAGGTAAAATATTTACTACAACAAGAGATTACTAAAGAAAGGAATTTGAAAGAACACCAAACATTTGATAATGGTGATCTACTTCAAAGTGCAAGTCCAAAGACATTGGTATTTAACTATACACGGTTTGGACTATGTGTCATATGTATGACTCCACTATTGATGTTGATAGATTCTTTCAAACAGAAAAGGAAATACTGAAAGAGAATATCATAAGTATATGGCAGAAAAGAAAAGACTAGAATTGTTCAGTTTAAGTATATAGATGATATACGTGTTATGGCTATATTCTTTGCTTATTAAACAATGTGGTTCCTAAGTATTTGATACTGAATTTGTTGGTATGAATCGTCATACGAAACAACACAATTCATGAACTACAATGGCCTAAGTAACTAGCAAAAGAATATGTGATGATGTTCATCGAGAACAAATAAAGGGTTATTGTGTTGCTCGTTAAACATCAAAGCTTGCTTTCAGGATTTGTTTTATCGGGTATTATGAGAACAAAAGGGTTGTTCAAATAATTTCCGTAATCCATAAAAGATGGATGATTCACAAATCTCATTGGAGAAATCACATCCATAAAACTAGTGCTAAAAATGTCGAAAGACAAATTGATTGAAAGATCACTTAGGAAGTGACATCGCAGTTTAAATTATATTGGAAAGAAAACATGAAGAAACTCCATATGGATGGAATTTTGGAGTCTATTTGATTTTGATCAAATGACGCTTGTGAAACTTTCCTAGAGATAATTAAAACTTCGTTCATAGGCCAAAAGGGAACGAATGACTAGCTTATTGGTAATTGTACATATTGTTGTATAAAGTCCATCATGTGTAGTCAAAAGCGATGGATTTCAACTTCATATGCTTTCTCCAAGAATTTGAGTGAATATATGAATATTTACTTAATAAGGATGAAGTATGAAACATTTGAAAAGTTCAAAGACTTTCAAGATGAAGTGCAAAATCATTGTAACAAGAATATAAACAGTTTATGATAAAGATCATAAAGGAAGATATTTGAGTTACAAAGTTTAGCATAATACCTAAGATTTATGGAATCGTTCCGTGGATTTGCATTTCCCGAAACACGATAAGAGTATGGAGCATTCGAGATATGTAATTAAACCTTGTTTGACATGATAAGATCAAAGGTATAATTCATAAAACTGCCATTATATTTTAAAGATTAAAAGCTTTAGAGATTACCGTTTTTCCACTGAAAAGAGCTCCATCATAATCCGTTGAAATGACACCATATGTTATGGTTTGGGATAAAACCCAAGTAGTCCTTTCTTAAAACATTGGTATGCTATGCATAAGAAAAATGTGTGCAACCAAAGTCGGATGAACCTGTCTTTGTATAACTGTTAAGTATTCCTCCATAAACACCGGAGACAAAAGTGTTTGTTGCTTAGAACGTCAAGTTTCTTTGAGAAGGAATTTTTCGTGAAAATTTAAGTGGGAGGACAATAGAACATTGATAAGGTTAAAAGAACCTTAGCTATATGTGCAAACTTGCGCAGCGCCGAAAAGAGTTCCGGAGTTAGCAAACAATGCTCATGGCTCGCGTACTTCAAAGGTTGTGGTGACAGAGATCTAAGTTCCTATTGAAACAAGTAGGTCGGATGAACAATCAAATACCAAGATTTGAGAGTTAAATCATTATTTGACAATAATGAACCGACTACATACAAAGAAGCAATGATGGACCCTGACTCCGTAAAATGGCATGAAGCCATAAAATCCGTGATAGTTCCATACACGAGAAATCAAGTTTTGAACTTGAAGGACCCTCGAGAAAGGTGTAAGACCTTACAGTCGTGTTTGGATCTATAAAGAAATAGACATGGATGTTTCGCATCTATGAAATGGTCGACATGTTGGGAAAGAGTTCACAACAATGTTCAAGGGTTGACTATGACAAGATTTGATCTTTCATAGCGATTTAGTCTAGACGGATAAATGTAGCAACCACTACATATAATTTTGTTATATGGTAGTAGAATAAACAAAACAAGTTCTTCTAATAGAATTGTTACGTAGGACGTGTGCATGACACGGTCCATAGGGTTTTGTTAATTCAAAGGATGCTAAAAGCATATGCAAACTTCAATGGTTGAAGTGAGCATCGCGGAGTTGGAATCTTCACAATGATGAAATTGTTAAAAGAGTTTAAATTCATCAGAGACAATGAAGATGCTTGCATTTGCAAGAAATTAAGTGGGAGCGCTAAGACATATTTCTAATACATTATGTAGGAGACATATTGTTGATTGGAAATAATGTATCTTTTATTAACACATATTAAGAATTTCATCCCGATGAAAGACTTAGGCAAAACCCAAATATTTGGCATCAATAGACGCTAATATGGTTGTGCCAGAAGTACATAGACAAGATATTGAATGAGTTCAATATAGAAACTACAAGAGAGGTTCTTGTCGCACAGAAAGGATTGAATGAGTTCAATGTTGATGATATATTCAAGTGTATTGACATTTGGTAAAGTGAAACAAATAATCAAGTATAGATTGATACTTGATGTATGAAATCACAAAGAGTATTTATATCAATCATATTGTGATATGTACAAATCCAGATATGTCCTATGCTCTAAATGTTGTGAGCATATACCAGAATGATTCGTAAGATGATCATTGGACAATAGTAAGGATATTCTTATGATATTTTGGAAGAACTAAGAGTATAATATTTGTAGAAGTGACAAATAGATGGTTAGTTCATTGTAAAAGTACTACATTGATACTAGTTTTGTCACAAAGTACAAATTAAGTTTATCTCAATCTAAACTAAGGGTGGCACAATATAATGGAAAGTGAGTTCCATAATGGATTTGGATGAGTTCCAAAGTTAAGACATTGTGACAGATACTACAACAAAAGGCTAAGTATATGACTGCTATTTTAGCAGCAAAAAGAGGGCATTTGTGTCAAGTAGTTTGTTATCAAACTAGGTGTAGTTCACAGTGGGATAATACTATGAAGATATATTGTGCGACAATATTATCAACATGTTTTAACCCCAAAGAGGTAAAGGTCACACCAAAAGACCAAATTTATACAAAGCTATCTCATTAGAGAATGAGTGATGCGTAGAGACACAAAGACATGCAATTACACACGGACCTGGAAGTGTCAGATCCGGAGATCAGTTGACCACTAGCAATCGTGTACATACAACACCGGAAAGCCATAGGTGTTGAATACACAAAGGTTTAAAACTAGATTATTGACTCTAGTGCAAGTGGGAGACTGTTGGAGATATGCCCAAGAGGCAATAATAAAGTGGTTATTATCATATCTTCACACTTATGATAAATGTTTACATACCATGCTATAATTGTATTAACCGGAAACATTAATACTTGTGTGATTTGTAAACTAAAATAAGAGTCCCTAGTAAAGCCTCTTGTTAAACTAGCTTGTTGGTTAATATATGATCATGGTTTCCTGATCATGAACATAGAGATGTTATTAACAAACAGGATCATATCATTAGGAGAATGATGTGATGGACATACTCCTATAGATAAGCGTAGCATAAAGATCAAGTCATTTCAATAGTTCAATTGCTATATGCTTTCTGATACATAGTAACCTAATTCCTTCGACCATGAGATCATGCATATCACCTTTTCCGGATGGATGCTTTGATGTCATTAAACACCACCGTAATGTGGGTGGCTATAAAGGTGGCATTGATTCGTAAAGTATTGGTTGAAACAAATGGATCAAGAGTGGGATTTGTCCATACATATGACGGATAGATATACTCTGGGCCCTCTCGGTGAAATGTAATCTAATTAGCTTGCAAGCATGTGACTGGCTCACAAGGGATCACATATCACAGGAACGAGAAAAGAGTACTTATCGATGTGAGGTTGAACTAGGTATGGAGATACCAAGCGATCATAACCTCGGATAAGTAAACTATCGTGAGACAAAGGGAAATTGGTATCGTATGTAAGTGGTTCATTCGATCGCAAAGTAATCGAGAAATATGTGGAGCCATATGAATTTCGATTCCTCTATTGGTTATTGATCGGAGAAGTGTCTCGATCATGTCCGCATAATTCACGAACCGTAGGGAGACACACTTAAGGATTCGATGTTGTTGAGTAGTTATGGAATGATGAGAAGGAGACCGAATGTTGTTCGGAGTCTCGGATGGGATCCGGGATATCACGAGGAGATCCGGAATAGTCCGGAGAATAAGATTCATATAAGGAAAGTCTCGTTTGAGTTGGGGAATGATTAGGTGTTTCATCGGAACATTCTAGAAGGTTCGGAATGTCCGCACTCGGGAAGGGTACATGAATGTGTTATATCAAGTTGGTATGATTGCATCATGTACTAAGTGTCATTGTACCAAATAGAGGATTTAATCAAATCCTAGTTTGAAAAGTCAAGCGGCTAGTTTGAAAGTCAAACGACTATTTTGGGAAGTGGGAAAGAGGAGAAGGAAGTTTGAAGCGACTTGGGGGAGGTTCCTCCCACCGCCGGCCCTCCTTGAGGCCGAGTTGGGAGGACTCCTCCCGAGCGCCTCCCTCCACCTATAAAAGGAGGCGGGGCTCCCTCCTAGACACACAAGTTCCTATCCTCTAAACCTAAACCCTAGCCACGACCTCCGGTTTAGAGCCGTTTTGGTTTAGAGCTTCTAATTGCCCTAGCCTTGGTTTAGAGCCTTCTAATTGGTGTGTCTAATCCTAGACCACTAAAGCCTCTCTCATACTCCACCATACTCGCTCCGGCTAAGGCGAAGCCTGCGAGATCTCCCTCTACTTAGGTACCACGCCGTTGTCTTTTAGGAATCGAGAGAGTGCTAAAACCTCCATTTTCTTTGGAACAAGGAGAGGAAGATCTTCGTCAGTCGAACGCGATGTGACCGATCATGGAGCGCTCTTGGAACACTGCCAGGAAGGATCGTCTACGCGATCTTGAGATCGGCAAGTGTACGACTACATCACCCACGAGAATCTGCTCTCGTTAACCGCTTTGGAATCTTCGAGGGTGAGTTCCGCTATCGACTCGTTGCTACAATCTAGTAGATAGATCTTGGCTTGTTTGTTTGTATGCGATAGAAAATTTTTGTTTTCCATGCTATGAACCCCTACACTAAGCTGAACAATTCTAGTCTTTTTTCTTCTGCCAAATATTTCTTAGATTTCTCTTTCAGTATTTCTTTATCCTTTTAAAAGAATCTATCAACATCAATAGTGGCTCCATACTCATGACACATACTCCAAAGCGTGTATAGTTAAATACCAATGTCTTTGGACTTGCACTTTGAAGTAGATCACCATCATCAAGTGTTTGGTGTTCTTTCAAATTCCATTTTATTTAGTAATCTTTTAGTGTAGTAAACATTTTACCTACATAAAATATGCATCCTTATCATGGAACTATTCATGATCAAGCTACTTTAGCTTATAACGGTGAATTGCGAGTACAATGTTGCTCTTCAAAACCTTTTGGAGGATTAGGACGACCATCATCTCCAACCTTTTGCAAATTCTCATCAAATATGAGAACATGACTTTTGCCATATTATACTCTATCATGTTGCAACCAAAACTTCATTTCAGATATCACAATATCTTTCACACATGATGGTTTCTGAAACAATTCTTTCAGCTTCCCAGTAACCTTGATATTAAAACAATCTTTTGAATATCAAGAATCATGGAGACAAACATGATATTTATATACTAACACTGGAATTGTTAATCTTGATTTAATACTAATTATTAAACTTCAAGAAGTAACCAGAACCTACTGAAAGTTTACAATAGGACATTTAAAATTTAGATTAACACATCAAAACAATACGATACCAGTTCGTAAAGTAACTATCTAGAATTCTATAGTTCTATTATCTCAATTATAACTAAGCGCAAGGTGGTAAACGGATGCAAATGACTACAACAACTATGCAAATTCACTTTGGTTTAATTTATGATAAATAGTGTCCAACTTTTAATCATATTGTTGTTGAACTCCCACTCAAAACAATATCCCTCACATTGTTTTAGTGATTACATGAACCAAATATACTACACCAAGTCCGATCATCACGTGACATGATGTAGTTTCAAAGGCGAACAATCATCATGTTCAGCATATCATCTATATGACTCATGCTTCACCTTTCGGTATTCCATATTCCGAGACCATGTCTGTACATGCTAGGCTCGTCAAGAGTTAACCTTAGTTTCCGCATGAGCAAATCTGGCTTGCTCCCATTATATACACTCGTAGAATATAACACACCCAATCATCACGTGGTGCTTCAAAACAAAGAGATTTGGCAATGGTGCCTACTAAGTATGAACACTTTATGACTTGATATTTTGTAAGAGAGATCATCTTATAATGCTATCATCGCGATCTAAGCAATACAAGATGCATAAAAGGATTAACATCACATGCAATTCAAAATATGTGATATGATATCGCCTTTATTCTTGTGCCTTCGATCTCTATCTTCAAGCACGAACATGATCTCCATCATCACCGGCGTGGCGTCAAGGTCAATGGCACCGATCCATGGTTATCATCTACCAGCATCAACTATTACAACTACTTTGAATAATAGACATGCAGGTCTTAAGGAAATTAAAAGACAATCATAAGGCTCCTGCCGGTTGCCGACTTACAATAAGGAACATTGCATACATCATATATAATCACAATCATGGCCATATCACATCATAGCACACCCCTGCAAAACAAAGTTAGACGCCTCTAATTTTCTTTGCATGTTTTACGTGGTTTGGGGCTTTCAATAAGTCTCGTTCTAACTTACGAACAAGAACCACAACATTGATAATAGTATTGTCAATCACCCATTGTAAATTGAATCTTCACTATGTTGGGAGAAACAGGCACCCGCAAAGCCACTTATGCAATACAAGTTGCATGTCAGGCGTGGAGAAAGTCTCATGAACGATGTCATGTAAGGTTAGCCCAGGCCGCTTCATCCCACCATCCCGCCAGATCGAAAGTACACAAGAAGCAATCGACAACAAAAGCATCAACGCCCACAATGACCATTGTGTTCTACTCGTGCAACAGATCTACATATAGACATGGCTCTGATACCACTGTAGGGGTTCGTAGCATGGAAAACAAAAAAATTCTATCGCATGCACACAACAAGCCAAGATCTATCTACTAGATTGTAGCAATGAGTCGATTAGAGTACTCACCTCGAAGATTCCAAAGCTCTTAATGAGAGCAGATTCTCGTGGGTGATGTAGTCGTACACTTGCCAATCTCAAGATCGTGTAGACGATCCTTCCGGCGCTGCGTTCCAGCAGCTCTTCCGCAGTAGGTCACACGTTCGGTAGTCGATGAAGACCTTCCTCTCCCTTGTTCAAACAGGCAGCGAAGGTTGTAGTTCTCCCCTCGTGATTCCGGCAGCACGACGGCGTGGTGTCGAAAGTAGAGGTGAGATCCCGCAGGGCTTCACCTAAGCCGGAGCGACTATGGTGGAGTAGAAGAGGGCCTCAACGATCTAGGTTTTAGATGCCGAGGGAAGAGGGCAGCCTGTGGCTAGGGTTTACGCTAGACGGCAGCGGTGGTTTAGATGGGATCTAGGGTGCCGACGGCTTAGGGGGGACAGCGGCGGCCTAGGGATTGGGTCTTGGGCGCCTAGGGAAAGGGGGATACCTTGGGGTGCACCCCCACCCCTCCTTATATAGCTGGGGGCGTCCAAGGGTGTTCCCAACCCAGGTGGAAACCCTTCCTAACTCAGAACCCTCCCTAACTCGGAAACCATGTTGGGAATTGGCTTTTTCAAACTGCCTTTTTGACTTTCAAATTAGAGTTTGATTTCTCTCTTCCAAGTTTCCAGCCAAGTGACCTAGGACATGATGCAACCATTACACTTTGTCATGACACATCCATGTACCCTTCCCCTTCTAGATCGGTGAACCTTCTAGACCCTTCTAGAACATTCCGGTGAAAACACCGGAATCATTCCCGAACTCCGAAATTGGACTTTCCTTATATGAATCTTATTCTCTGAACCATTCCGGATCTCCTCATGATATCCCAGATCCCATCCGAGACTCTGAACAATATTCGGTCTCCTTACTCACATTCCATATCTACTAAACAACATCGAATCCTTAAGTGTGTCTCCCTACGGTTCGTGAATTATGCAAACATGATCGAGACTCTTCTCAGATAAATAACCAATAGAGGAATATGGAAATTCATATGACTCCCACATATTTCTACGATTACTTTGCGATCGAATGAACCATTTACATACGATGCCAATTTCCCTTTGTCTCGCGATAGTTTACTTATCTGAGGTTTGATCGTCGGTATCTCTGCATACCTAGTTCAACCTCGTTACCGATAAGTACTCTTTTCTCGTTCCCGTGATATGTGATCCCTTGTCATCCAGTCACATGCTTGCAAGCTAATTGGATGACATTCCACCGAGAGGGCCCAGAGTATATCTATCCGTCATATGGATGGACAAATCCCACTCTTGATCCATGTGCCTCAACACATACTTTCCGAACACTCAATGACATCTTTTTAACCACCCAGTTACGGTGTGGTGTTTGATGTCATCAAAGCATCCTTACGGTGATGGTGATTAGCATGATCTCATGGTCGAAGGAATTAGGTTACTATGTATCAGAAAGCTTATAGCAAATGAACTATTGAAATGACTTGATCTTTATGCTACGCTTATCTATAGGAGTATGTCCATCACATCATTCTTCTAATGATATGACCTTGCTGTTAATAACATCTCAATGTTCATGATCAGGAAACCATGATCATATATTAACTAACAAGCTAGTTTAACAAGAGGCTTTACTAGGGGCTCTTTATGTTTACAAATCACACAATTATTAATGTTTCCGGTTAATACAGTTATGGCATGGTATGTAAACATTTATCATAAGCATGAAGATATGATAATAACCACTTTATTATTGCCTCTTGGGCATATCTCCAACATTACAAAGAAAGGATCTCAGGATCTAGTGTTAATACAATCAACACAACGGAATAATAATAATAGTAGCATGGTCGAAGCTCCATCTTCAGGGTCATAGGCAATGCTGACGATGGGAGATGATCCTAGTTTTCATAGACTTCCTGCTGTCCATCATCCTGGTAGTCCTCCTCATAGTCCTGATGATCCTAGTTGTGGTCAAGTCAAAATCATAATTCATTTCACAAGTCATTTTGAAAACATCTGACGACGGAACAGTATGGCCACTCCAGCTGTCCATAACCGCGGACGCGGCTATTCGAATAGTTTGACACTCTGTAGAGGTGGTACACTTTCACCACAACATTCGATACATCCGTCAGGAACAATCCTAAATCACCATACTCAGTATGCGGATAATCAATCCTAACCTTTCAATTACACACCCTAGTATAGGCACCTCCCCTATGAGTTTGGCCTCCCAACCATGACCATCTGTCATCTTGGGAACTGTACAGGTGGACATTCATAACGAGGTAGCCTCAGCTCAAACCTCTTCAGCAAGGGAACCCATACTAAGATATATAAACTTCTAGTCAAGCCCTACCCAAATTCGGTTATTGTGGTTGTACGGTAAAATTGGAATGGTATCGCATCCGAACCCAACCATCAGTTTTATAAAGGGCTAAGGCTCATGCCTCAACATTTTCATCATCAAGTCATCTTTTGTTCATCACACATGTCAAAACATTTCATTAGAATGACTC
The DNA here is from genome assembly GCA_030063025.1 of Avena longiglumis. Taxonomy (NCBI): domain Eukaryota; kingdom Viridiplantae; phylum Streptophyta; class Magnoliopsida; order Poales; family Poaceae; genus Avena; species Avena longiglumis. Next base: position 516,026,447 of record CP125974.1, on the reverse strand, counting down.
CTCATTCCAAAGTTTTCATGATCACTTTTACTAAGTATTCCCATCTAAAGTGATCAAGTTTTATGCTTAGCAATAGCAACTATAGTTGGGGGTAATCACTAATGAGGGATGCTAATCAAATGTGACTATCCAAATCTAGACCCCATGCCTCAGTATGACATCTATTTATATCTAACTTAGGCCAAGTTTTATGCTCTTTATGCTACCTATAATATCTTTCCAAAATTCACAAGTCACTAAGTAGAAGTTACTAACGGGCTTTGATAAAGAAATAAAATAATAAAGTTTGCAAGTAAAACTGGGATTTGGTATAATAAAGTGGTATAACCAAATATGCCTAAGGCATTCAATAGGTTGAGTGGTATTGTGGGGCTTACAAGTATTAGCTTGCATCGGTAACATGCCAGTGGTAGCTTGCCAGTAATAGCTTTCCTTGAGTAGTGTAGTGGTTGAAGTTCTCTTCTTCTTCTTATTCTTATTCTTATTCTTATTCTTCTTCTTATTCATACTCCTCCTCCTCGTAGCCTTGGTCCGTACTAGCGTCTATAAATAATACGAGGTACACAATTACCAAACAGTACTTAACTACTTCTATTTGGCACACAAAGATTCACACTATATGATCTAGTATCATCACACTCATCACAAGGATTAAAACCTTAGTCTTATTTATTTTATTTTTACAAAAGTAATTTCTACTCATTGAAATCTAATTAAGACTTAATATTCTCCAATTAAAATATGGGATCATGTTCACACATGTCATCACCACATATTTCAATACTTGGGAATGTGATTTAAAGTGGTGCCACAATTTAATAAGGTTTAACATTATTATTTTAGTTAATTAAAGTGACTAGAAATGCCTATGGGGCATTCTTTTACTTGTCCAAGATTACTGCATGTAAACCTAATTATTTTAACATATTCAGATAAATCTTGTCAAATGTGATTTTTGAGAGTTAGAATCAACTCAAAAGCATTTATGGTTGATTTTTTAAAACTGTTTGAATGTAGAAAAGACTCTGTCTTGTTATATTTACTATAGGTGATCTATAATTCCAAATAGTTTGAATCCAACGGGCTGGGATTAATAATTTCAATACCTTTCTAGCAAAATTGGTTTTAAGCAATTTGGTTCAGTGAATCTCTCTGAAATGATTTTTGAATCTACTAACAGAACTAGGTTTGAACTAAATTAGAAAATCTATATTTGAATTACTGGGCTGAGCACGAGAACTAAACTGGGCCGGCCCAACTGCACAGCACGCGCGCAGGAGGCTGCTGACAGGGGGTCCTTCTGGTCAGCGGCTCAGTTAACACAAAGCGGTAAGTTTCAATCTGGGTCGAACAAGATCTAACGGCTGAGGTTCGTCGTCTATGTCGGGCAGCGCCGGCGAGACTGAACCCTAACGGCGATGGTGGGGGCCGTGTGAGGCTCACTTGGGCTCCATCTAGGTTTAGCGTTGAGGGCGAAAGACGTTGTCGACGACGACGGTCCGATCGGTGGTCACAGCGGCTCCTGGGGCGGCTTCAATCAACGGCTCCGCTCCTCCTCCTTCGCGGCAGACTCAAGTGAAATTTCGGCGATGTGGAGCTCGCCTTACTCGGGGGAAGGGTGTGGGAGATTCTGTAAGGAGTGGGGAGTGAGATGGTGTGGCGAATTAAGGCTAGGGAGGCCTCCTTTTATAGCCGAGCCGGAGGGGCAGCGCGGCATGGTCGGAGCTCGACGGGGTCGACGGCACAGCGAGCTAATGGCATGGCGAAGGGCGTAGGCCGGTGCATGGTCTCCTGGCGATGCTCAAGGGCTTAATGGCGCGGCAAGGGGAGGTCGAAGTTGGTCAGAATGGGTTGGTGCTTTGAGCAGCACCGACGGCAATTTCGACGATGCACAGTGGCTACGGGTCGCACGGCGGTGAACGGGGATGTCTGGGAGGTTGCTGGTGTTAAGGCGAGTGCAGGAACGAGCGGTGAGGGTGAGGCGCGGCGCGTACGCGTGTGTTAGACATGGCGCTCTAGCGCGCTCTCGGCACGGTAGATAAGAAATGGGCGCAGCGTTTTGCAGGTGGTCCTGGGCCTGGCTGCAGGAAGGGCTAGACAGGAGGTGGCGATGGACGGTGAGCTGCCTCCTGGAAATTGTGGGAGAGGGCGGCGTGGTCTCCTGCGCGCTGGCCATGGTCGGGTGGCAAGGGGGGCTCGGGTGGCACGGCATGGTGCAAAGGGGTAGCTTCCTAGATTGTTCAATGCAAGTGTGGTCACTGGGGGAGACAAAGGGAGAGAATTTGGGGCAAATGGTTGAATGATCACTGCTCAAAATAGTAGAAGTTAGGCAGTGGTTTACTGTGCTCACCATCTATTTGATGAAATGGTCGTACAAAATTTAGTTTTGAATTTTTGGATGAATTTTGTTGAGTGTTCTGGTCACATGCTTGGTAGTATCTGGTTGCTTGGGTTTGTCAAGGTGAACTGGTTTGGGTGGTTTTTGAGAAATGATGATCTTAGTACCTACACTTGATTCAGTTTTGAATTGTCATTTGAATAGATTTGGAATTTGTTTCTGTTGGTTTGCAAGGTGGGCTTGGGTTCACTTTTACTTGGTCTAGCAATGGGTGAAAAGAATTGGATTTGTTTCTGTTAGAAATCTTGGACTAGAAACACTCATAGTGGTCTAGTGAACAAGTTTGGCAAAAATGACCATTTGCTTATATATCTTATTTTTTATTTTCTCTTTAGTTGATTTTGCTTAGAAATGATTTAGATGATGTTGTTTTCATCTTTAGACCAATCCTTAGCATTCATAGCAATCAAACAAGTCATTGCAAGCATTCATGCATTCATAACACACACATGCATTCATATTATTTTTTAATAACAAAAGTTTTTGTTAGTCCTAAACTTGGATGATTATATCTTGATAATCTTGATTACTATTTTTGGGTTGTTACAGTGGAAAAGGACACCTGCAAGTGGTGCAAGCAGAAGGGACACTACATGAGTTACTGTGTGGATTTTCTGAAGCATCTGTGCAAGAATAGAATTCCGTATGAGAAGGACCCCGCAAAGAGGAGAAAGAAGTATTAAAGTTGCAAACGACGTCCAAGCTGAAGTAGAAGCCATTGGAGATCTCCCATTAGAGTTAGAAAATGGTTTTGCACTTTTACTAGTATATGTGCTTTACGTACCTTCTTTGCATCGAAACTTAATAAGTGTATCACGCTTAGATGATTGTGGTTTTGCTTGCCATTGTGGTGATGGACAATATAAGATCAAGTTTAATAATGAGATTGTTGGTCTTGGCTTCAAACAAGACAAGCTTTATTTGTTATCACTTTGTGAGAATATGAATGCATTAAGCGTTGAGAATGAGAATGTCTCCTCATCCCTGAATGGAAAGAATAAGAGGAAAAGAATTGATGATGTCTCTTCGAAATTACTGCACTATCGTTTAGGCCATATTTCGAGGGGGAGAATACAACGCTTAGTAAAACAATCAATTCTACCGCCTCTATAATTTTCAAATTTAGAGCAATGCATCGATTGCATTAAAGGAAAGTTTGTAAAGAATATTAAGAAGGGCGCCAAAAGAAGCACTGGAGTTTTAGAAACAATTCATACGGAGTTTCCTGTGACATCTGTGGTTGGCTATGACTCCTTCATAACATTACAGATGATTATTCGCGTTATGGTTATATTTATCCAATTAAAGAGCGTTCAGAAGCATTGGATAAATTTCAGATATTTAAGGCTGAAGTTGAAAATCAGCATAGTTTAAAGATTAAAGGAGTAAGGTCCGATCGTGGAGGCGAATACTACGATCGGCATACCCCATATGGCCAAGTTCCTGGACCCTTTGCAAGGTTTCTACAGGAACATGGTATAGTTTCCAATATTCAACACCGGGCGAGCCTCAGCAGAATGGGGTAGCTGAAAGACGTAACCGTACCTTGATGGATATGGTGAGAAGCATGTTAAGTTACTCCACCTTACCGATTGGTTTGTGGATGGAGGCGTTAAAAACCGCCATTCACATACTTAATCGAGTTCCCAGTAAGTCGGTGTCTAAAACACCATATGAGTTATGGACTTGTCGATAACCTTCACTCAATTATTTGCGAGTGTGGGGCTGTCCAGCTGAGGCCAAACTCTTCAACCCAAACCTTGGGAAGTTAGATCCTAAGACAGTAAGTTGCCATTTCATTGGCTATCCAGACAAGTCGAAAGGTTATCGTTTCTATTGTCCAAACAGAATTACTAAGTTTGTAGAAATGAGACACGCTGTGTTTCTGGAGGATCAGATGATCAGGGGAAGCACGGTATCCCGAGAAATCAACCTTGAGGAGAAGCGGGTGCATGCACCCACTCCGATGATTCAGGAACAAATTCTCTCGATAGCTGCTGCTGCACCGACACAGGACAATGTCGATGTGACACCTGTTGTTAGTTATCATGTGGCAACAACGAATGAAAATGAAGACCCTATTACCACACATGAGGAAGAGCTGCAACAGCCCCACATAGAGAATGTGCCAGAAGGCGAGACTCTTAGAAGGTCTCAGAGAACTAGAAAGCCAGCTATTCCTAACGATTTTGAAATCTATGTTAGTAAAGAAGTTCAAATGGAGGGTGATCCCACCACATTTGAAGAAGCCATTAAAAGTGCTCACTCATCGAAGTGGCTTGAAGCCATGGAAGATGAAATGAGATCGATGAGTAACAACAAAGTCTAGGGTTTAGAAGAAATTCCTAAAGGAGCCAAAACAGTAGGCTGTAAATGGGTCTACAAAACAAAATGTGATTCTAGAGGGAATATTGAAAGATATAAATCACGATTTATTGCAAAAGGCTTCACCCAAAGAGAAGGAATAGATTATAATGAGACATTTTCTCCGGTCTCAAGTAAGAATTCTTTTAGAAGCATAATAGCTTTAGTGGCACACTATGATTTATAATTGTATCAGTGGATGTAAAGACGGCCTTCCTAAATGGAGACTTGAAAGAAAAAGTTTACATGGCACAACCCAAGGGTTTTGTCGTGGAAGGAAAAGAACGTATGGGATGTCGTCTGAAGAAATCCATTTATGGATTAAAACAGGCCTCCAGACAATGGTACTTAAAGTTCCATGAAACAATAAGAAAGTTTGGGTTAGATGAGAATGAGGAGGACAATTGCGTATATGCAAAGTTCAAGAATGGTAAATTCATTTTCCTTATCCTATATGTGGATGACATTCTACTCGCTAGTAGTGATGTTAGTCTACTATTGGAGACAAAGAAGTTCTTGTCCTCGAACTTTGATATGAAAGATCTTGGTGAAGCTTCATTCGTTCTAGGAATTGAAATTCTCTGAGATAGGGAAAATGGGGTTTTAGGGCTATCATAGAAGGCATACTTAGAGAAGATTTTGAATAAGTATAGTATGCATGCGAGTAATCCTACGCCTGCCCCTATAGTTAAGGGTGATAGATTTGGGAATTTTCAGTGTCCCAGGAACCAATATGAGATCGATCAAATGAAAGCGATTCCATATGCTTCTGCTGTTGGAAGCTTGATGTATTCTCAAGTATGTACACGCCCTGACTTAGCTTTTGTTACCGGGGTACTTGGCAGATTTCAAAGTAATCCAGGGATAGATCACTAGAAAATGGTAAAGATGACATTGCGCTATGCAAAATGCACAAAAGGCCTCATGTTAACATAGATAAGAACTGATTCCCTTGAGATAGAAGGGTATTCGGATGCAGACTATGCGAGAGATGTAGATGAAAGAAAGTCCACGTCAGGATATATATTTACTCTCCCAGGTGGAGCTATTTCATGGAAAATCTTCAAGCAAACCATCACGACATCGTCCACGATGGTAGCTGAGTATGTAGCATATTATGAGGCCACGGGGCAGTCAAACTGATTAAAGAAGTTTATACCCGGGTTAAGAGTGGTGGACAACATTCAAAGACCACTCAGAATGTACTGCGACAATGAGTCATCAGTATTCTATGCTCACAACAATAAGTCAAGTGTTGCTGCCAAATACATTAACATTAAGTTTTATGTTATGAAAGAAAGAATCCATGATCATACCATAAGTTTAGAGCATATAAGTATAAAAGAAATGCTCGTGGATCCGCTCACAAAAGGTTTACCGCCCAGTGTGTTCAGAGAACACTTAGCCAGCATGGGTTTACGGGAAAGCCTATGATACCTGGATATTAAGGGTCTAGAACAAGAATCTGTTTCAAAATAGAGAGATGTATAGTGGTTGTTGAATCTATGGTGCGTAACTGACCATTATTATGAGACATGCTCTATATGTTGATCCGTGATGAAATGGGTGGCAAAGTATAAGTTTAAAGTATAAGTTGAATGAAAGATGAGATCAAGGGGGAGAATGTTAGTTTGATCTCCTCACGTTTCATCCCAATGGTCGAACGGATTGATCTCGCGCCCTGATCGGGGGCGCCCAACGTCGCTATCGTTGGTGGCCCCCTGTCGCGCAGCGCATATAAAGAGGTGGGTGCCAGGGGCACGCACGAAAAGGTTCGTCGTGCCCACTCACCCCACCGAAAAACCCAAAACCCTAGAGCCACCGATCGTCTAGCGCTGCAGCAGCGGGAACAACTCACCTCACCGCCGCCACCACCCCGTTGAGCTCGATGGCGAGCTCCTCGTCAACCACGAAGGCCGATGGTATGATTCTCTCAAGCATACCCACTAGATCGACACTTAGCGATCCTAATAGATATAACACGACGCCATGGCAGACCCGAGGCTAGAGGCGCCTCCCACTGCGACGACGACTGATCGCGGTCTCGTGTCCACAAGGCGGCGGCAGCCTAACGGCGGTCCTAGCCCGCGAAGCCTGCCCGTAAGCAGCCTTCCCCGACCAAGGAGACTCCCAAGCCGCAGGTGGTTATCTGGATCCTAATGTGCTGTGAGGAGCCACCGGCCCCGGCCCCTTCAATAGCCCCAGCCACTGTCCAGGACAAGGCGCAAGCTCCATCGCCTGCTATGGTACATGCATCCGGTGCCCCCAAAACCGAGCGTGGCCGTGGAGGAATAGCGAGGAGGATGGGCCGCCGGCGAGATCGTGAAGGAGCCCGTGCCAGGGAGACGAGCGCGGCCGGCGAGACAAGCGCGGCCGTGGAGGAGCCCGTCACCGGCGAGGCGAGCACGGTCGTGGATACCTTACAAGCTCACTAGAGGAGGGGATACGGAAGAAATTAGCGATGGCAATTAATAAAGTGGCGTGCAAGCCTAGAGCCAACTGCAGGTACCCACGGAGGTGAGTTTCTTTTTTGTTGCCGCTTTAAAGTTTGTATGAGCCTATCTTTACAAAAACGCATAAAATTGCCTATCTTTACAAAAACGCATAAAATTGACGTTTCCAACGTACTAATTTTTGGCTTATTTTAAAACTCGTTACATATGCAATCCAATACATCAAATACCTTTATTTATCCATGCGAGAAACGAGAAAACATACTAGTACCAAACAGACCCGTGCCCAATCCAAACGACAACGGACATATTTCTTATTTATTAACACCCACAACAAACGACATGACCTCATTATAGAAAATAAATACGCCACCAAAACACACTGCACACATTAAAAACTGAAAGCAGTGACATGCAGCAGGAACGGGCAACCATGCACCACGACACAGCACAGGCCTAGGACCCCATGCACATTGCACCCACGCAGACTCGCACACATGCCGCATGCGGCACAGAACGCACTCCAACCACGGACTCAGCCCCAGCCGGGCGTGGCCGCGTGGTGGACCGAACACCGACGACGACAATGGTGAGCTAGCTAGCTAGCTAGCAGCATGGCACGACCCTTGCACGTAGATGGCGCTTCATCACCATGGTGAGCTCCAGCGTAGCGGTGAAGTCCACCGGCTCGCCGGGCATCTCGCTCCACTCGAACGCCCTCACCATGGTGGCCACCAAGAGGTTTATGTGCAGCAGCGACACGTCGATGCCAGGGCACATCCGCCGGCCGGCACCGAACGGCATCATCTTGATCTCCTTGCTCCCGGTCAGGTCCAGGTCCTCCCCCTCGCCGTTGCGCAGGAACCGCTCCGGCCGAAACCGCGTCGGCTCCGGCCACGTCACCTCGTCCATCGCCATATCGCCCAGCGTGAAGTTCACCGACACCTCCCTCGGCACGGTGAAGCCGTCCAGCATCTCGCCCTCCTCCCCGGCTGCCGCGTGCGGCAGGATGAACCGGGCCGGCGCGTGCCGCCGGAGCGACTCAAGGGCCACCGCCCGGAGGTAAGGCATCCGCTGCAGGTGCTCCTCCTGGATCAGGACGCCCGCGCCCTGGCCGACGACCTCGTCTATCTCGGCCCGGAGCTTCGCCTGGATCTCCGGCCGCGCCACCAGATTCGCCATGGCCCACTGCATCACGTTCACCGTGGAGTCCACGGGCCCGGACAACAACTCCGTGCACAATGCCACGATCTCGCCGTCCGTCAGGTTCCTCATGCCGCCACCTTCCGGGATCTGGAGGCCGATCAGCGAGTCCACGTAGCAGTCCATTACGAAGCTCTCGCCGTCGGCGTCGCGCCGCTCACGGCGTGCTCGTATAAGAGGGATGAAAACCTCCTCCTGTCGACGCCGCATGGACAGCATCCTTTGGAACCGGCGCGGGAAGAGGAGCTTGCTGATCTTGGGCCTTGAGCCGAACACCTGGAAGCCGACCACCACCTTCAAGAACTCCCTCTGCAGCACGGTGACGGCTGCGATGGCGTCGTCATCGATCCCCTGTCCGAAGCACATGCAGGCTATCACGTGGAAAACGGCCTCGTGCAGGAGGCCCTCGATGACGACCACCCCTTCGCCGCTCATCTGCCGCGCGATGCCGGCGACGAGGCCCGACGCAGCACGCTGCCGAGCGGCGGCGTACCGCGGATGCTCGACGGGTGGAGGGCCTTGCCGGTGAGGTTGCGGCGGAGCACGCGCCAGAGATGGCCGTACGCGGCGGACGTGATATTGTGCTGATCGCTCGAGAAGATGCGGGTGGCGAGGTTGGCTGGCGGCCGGTTGGCGAACGCCGAGCCGCGCTGCACCAGGACGCGGTGCGCCACGGCCCGGTCGGCGATGAAGACGACGGGGAAGGACGGGAGGAGGTATAGCGTGAACACTGGGCCGTACCATGACCGGGCCACGCGGACGACCGACTCGATGTTGACGCTTGTCCAGGCGAGCAGGAGGAACGGGCCGAATGCCGTTAGTGAGGTCGGCCCAGGCGGGAGGGACAGCGAGCCCGGCTCCTTGCCGGTGGCCGGCCGGAGGGCGGAGGAGAGGAGGGAGAGGGCGAGGCACAAGGTGATGGAGAGGGAGTAGTAGACCCAGTCCTCCATGGCTGAATGAAGATGGCGAGCGAGCTCGGTTCCAAGTGCACAACTGATCATCATGGTGCCACCTTTTATAGCATTGAGCAGCGAGTGAATGAGTGGCAAGTGGCAACTTTCAACGTCTGGTCACCAGTGAGATCTGAATGATTTGTTGCAGGTTGAGACAGCACCATTATTGAGCTCGGGTGACTCGGTACTTCCTATCTCGGATCCAATTTACCAGATTGATTCAGATTTTAAATTAATAATTAATAGAACTCGAATTTTTTGAAAGAATTCTAGTAAATCATGCATGTTTCAATTTTTACTCTGGTAAAGTTTCGTTCCATTCGGATGAGAGGTTTGTGATTAACTATGTATTTAGATTAAGCTAGTGCTTGAAAACATAAAAAGATATATAATCACAAACTAGTTATCCGAATAAGACGAAATATTCACATGTTTCAAAATGAGACATTTACATTTTACTGTAATTTTTTATTTTTTTTGAATAGTTTTAGGTTTTTAGTTCAAAATTTGAGGTTTGTCTTATACGTCCTCTCAAAACTTGTAGTAGTTGTAGGGCAGATTAACAAACTAATCAAGGAATTTCACAAAACAAAAAACAGTATTCCCTCTATTTTGGTTAACAAGTCTCGTGTCGTATTTTTATATCGCCAAAATCATCAACTTAGTATAAGGTAGATATTACAAGAAGTATACCACCGCAAACTTTAGACTTTATATTTCCAATTATATGTTTTTATATTATATACTCCCTCCATACCGGATTATTAGAGCCGAACCAGGCGTTTCCAAGCCAAACCCGGCGTTTCCAAGTCGAACCAGGCGCTGAAAACCGCGTGGGAACGTCGGACGCAGCGGAATCGGCAAAAAAATCCCGCCTGTAGCCTCGTCCTGTCAGCGTGTAAAGCCGAGTCGTCCTCATCACGTCGCCTCGGCTCCCGCGATGGACCTCCGGACAATGACTGCCCGTCTCGTCGGCCACGCGTCACCATAATGGCGCGCCACCACCGGCCCGCCTTCCCGCTATTTCCTCTTTCCCCGTCCACGTCGCTACACCCATCCCGCCTTCGCTGCTCTTTCCTCTTTCGACTATAAATGTCGGCGCCCTCGCAAGTTCCCAGAGCACACTCTCACCTCCCACTTCCCACCCACAGACTCCACCTTCGGTGACGAGAAGAAGAACTCAGCGATAGCAATGGCAGAAAAGCATCCTGGCGACCCGGCGGTGGCGAACGACTTTGGTCGGCGTTCTCTGCAGCTGTAGGAGGCACGGTTACTTCACGTTGCTGGCTACCCGGCTTCACCGGACGTACGGTGCCAGACGACGTGGAAGCTCAGCACCGGCGGCGTGCCGGTGCCGAATGACGCCGACATGGTCGAGGAGATCCAGGCGGCCATCGCGGCCATGGAGGATCCGGAGCTCGCCGAAGACCCCGGCAACCTGGTTTACTTGGAAAATTTCTTCGTCGAGTGCCGGAACCAGAAGTTGGCCGCCCACGACGGCACTGACACGCTGTCGAAGAGGCACAACGCCACCAGACGTTGTCATGGTGGAGCGCAGCAGGCCTAACGCTTGCTACAGTCCTTGAGCACATTGCCACCAGCGATCGCCCTAACTAGGCTATCCTCCTCGCTCACCGTCGTCGGACGCCCGATGCCGTGCAGCGGCCAACTGGCTGCCAAGGAGGATGGCCTCCCTCTCCTCGTCTTCATCGGCGTTGGTGTCGCACTTGTCTGGCTCAGAGCCGACACAGTCGTCGTGCCTCCGCTCCAGCCAGTGAAGCGGGAGGTGCAGTCGCCGATCCGCTCACCGCCGAGGACGCGATCATGCGGCCTCGTCATCAACGAAGGCCGCGCGCCGGCGGCGCCGACCGCCCAGCTTCGTCTGCGCACGCCAAATCCCGAGCCGGCGGACTGGGCGTTTCGCGTCAACGAGGACGCCTTCATGCTGACGTTGGAGGCTCCCTCAACGACATGCCGCCCATGCAGGCCTCGACACCTGCGCCTGGTTCAGGACAGACTAGGAGCGCGAGGAGGCGAACCGCGTTCGGCATCATCAAGAGCAGGCCAAGCTCGAGGTCGTGTGCTCGCCAGGAGTGCGCCGCTTATCATCCTCGATGACGACGACAACGAGGCCGGTCCCTTGTCTCACTCGTGGCGCTACGGCGACACCAGCCAGGGCAGCTTGCGTCCCCGTAGTCGCCGAGCGACGACGACAACGATGACGAAGGCACCCAGAACGTCGACTACACCGTCTTATACCGTAACTTCGGCATGTGAACGGCGCACTCGGCGACATCGGCATAGCGTAGTAGTTATTTCTATATTTTTTATTTTTCTTTCTCCTAGTGTAGTCAAAATTCGGGCGTTTGTCCAAATTTAACATAATATGTACGAACGCGTCTAAATATTAATGAAATCGCCTATATTCATCCAAATTTCTCCGAGTTTTTTTTAAATTTGGCCAAAACCAAAAAATCAGCCTGAAAACGAGAGTGAAAAGTTGGAAATTCTTTGACCGAATGTTACATCCTCCTCCGATGCTAAATAGCGATAGAATTGGTCTAGAAACACCAAACGAGTGAAGGTGCTCTTAGAGGAGAGAGAAGGTATAAAAAAACAAGATGGTTTCGGCTTGTGTAGCCTTTTTACAAGTGGATTGCTAAATTTGTTCTGTGCAGACAATGACATGTGAGGCTAGTCTTTTCCCCTCCCGTGCTCTCCTTTTCTACTCTCTCTTCTTCCTCCAAGCACGTGCATGTCATGCCGGCCACGGATCGGACGCCGGCGGCCCTCGGCCCGGTCAGAATTGAGCGGTATTGTTAGCTTCCACTTTGCTAGCTTAGTACTTAGCCCACGTTTTGAATATTTATGCGCTCATAGCCTAATAATAAGAAGAGATCACACTTCATTCCAAAAGCCCGGACTGATGGGAGGAAGGAATCAAGGAATCTCTCCCTTATAAGTTGGGTGTGGCCTCCTCCCGTAGGCAAGGTGAGACTAAACCAAGCAGCCTCTACTAGTCAACAGAGGGTCCTCACATCCCATCCCCCCTAGAAGCCCCTCAGGAAGGCATGGCGATGTTGGCTCTGATATCAGATGTTAGCGTTCACTTGGCTAGCCCAGTACTCGGCCCATGTTCTGTGAAGGCAAATATAATTGTTGCAATTGATTGATTTGTCCCATGGCTGGGATTATAAATAGTACAAGGAGACTTGGTTTCCAAGCTAGTTAGAGATTACAATTTGGAAACTATACGGCCGGTAGACGTGTCCTATACGTACACGCTACCCCGCAATGGAGCGGAAGCAGGGCGTATGTTCAGACTGGAGCGGAACTCGGTGAATACCGTCGATGGCAACCCTTTGGTGAAGATATCTGCATACTGTGAAGATGTTGGAACATGGAAGACACGAACATTTCCAAAAGCAACTCTCTCGCGGACAAAATGAAGATCAATCTCCACATGCTTGGTACGTTGATGTTGAACCGGGTTCGTCGATAGGTAGACCGTAGATATGTTGTCACAGTAGACCACCGTAGCTCAATAAAGGGGGCGATGTAGCTCAGACGAGAGCTGACGTAACCAGCATGCCTTAACAACGCTATTGGCAACTCCTCGGTATTCTGCTTCCGCACTCGATCGGGACATAGTTTGCTGGCGTTTAGAGGACCAAGAGATCAGATTGTCGCCAAGGAATACTCCGTAGCCTGAGATGGACTTGCGTGTGTCGGGGCAGCCAATCCAGTCAGCATCAGTGTATGCAGTAAGCGATGTCGGCGACGATCGATGTATTTGTATGCCATAGTCGATGGTGTCGCGAAGATACCGGAGAATCCGCTTAACTGCATTGAGGTGCGGCTCACTGGGATCATGCATGTATAAGCATACCTGCTGAACGGCATAGGCGACATCCGTCTGCTGAATGACAAGTATTGGAGGGCTCCCACCAGGCTCCGATAGGTGGATGGGTAAGCAACGGCATCGCCATCAGCGCCAAGCTTGACCGTATCGGCGGAGTGGAGCAAGGGTTGCACTCGCTCATACCTGCACGCTCGAGGACGTCGAGGATGTACTGTCGCTGTGAGAGGAACATGCCATCAGAGGAGCGAGTAACAGCAACTCCCAGAAAATAGTGTAGTGCACCAAGATCCTTGAGGGAGAACTCGCGCTCAAGAGCCATGATGGTTTGCCGAAGTAGCTGCTCGGATGAAGCCGTGAGTACTATGTCGTCAACATATAAAAGCAGGTAGACAGTCTCCGTGTTGCGGGTGTATATGAAGAGCGATGGATCCGCGCGGGAACCAACAAAACCGAGTCGAAGAAGATGATCAGCGAAACGGCTGTACCATGCACGCGGCGCCTGTTTAAGCCCATAGAGAGACTTATTTAGGCGGCACACGTGATCGGGCTTGGAGACGTCGATGAAACCTGACGGCTGCACTGTATACTGTCTCGGCGAGAGTACCATGTAGAAAGGCATTGTTGATGTCAAGCTGATGAACATGCCAGTCTTGAGAGATGGCAATGGAGAGTACGGTCCGAACAGTAGCCGGTTTGACAACCGGGCTGAAAGTCTCTCCGTAGTCGACGCCGACACGATGAGTGAAGCCACGGAGGACCCAACATGCTTTGTACCGATCCAAAGAACCATCCAACTTGAGCTTATGCCGAAATATCCACTTTCCAGAAACAACATTAGTTCCAGGACGGGGGACAAGATCCCATGTCTGATTGTTTTTTAGGGCAGTAAATTCATCGACCATAGCAGAATGCCAGTGAGCATCTTTCAGAGCACTGCGGTAGCTCTTAGGAAGGGGACTGGGAACATCAGCAAGGAGAGTAAGGCGATCAGCAGGCTTTGGCACCATACCACGTTTTCCACGAGTATACATCAAATGAGTGTTATCGACCAGAGGAGGACCGACGGGCGCCAGGACCACAGGAGGTGTAGGAGGTGGAGGTGGAGGTGTAGGCGGTGTGTGTGGCTCGGGTTGAGGGGCGTGAGGCTGTGTAGGAGGTATAGGAGGGGTAATAGGAAGTGGAAGGATGGGGGGAGATCATCCAAAAAGGATAGATCGATGGCGGTAGGAGGGGGTGTTGAAGTTTTGGAGAAAGGGAACGAATTTTTGTCAAAGATGACATGACGAGATATGATAATTTTGTGAGTGGTAATGTCAAGACATCGATAGCCAAGGTGATTAGAGGAGTACCCTAGGAAGACGCAAGCGGTTGTGCGAGGAGCTAGTTTGTGAGGTGTTGTGGCGGAGATGTTAGGATAACATAGACAACCAAAAACACGGAGTTGGTCTAATGGAAGTGGGAGACCTAGTAGAACTTCGTGTGGTGTACGCTGCTGAAGGGTTTTGGTGGGGTGAAGGTTGAAGAGAAAGGTGACAGTATGAAGAGCTTCAACCCAATAGACCGGAGGCATGCTTGCTTGGAAAATAAGTGAACGTACCATGTTGTTCGTGGAACGAATGACACGTTCGGCTTTGCCGTTCTGGGGGGATGTGTATGGGCAAGATAAACGAAGCGTAGTGCCTAAGGATGAGAAAAAAAACACAAGTTGCATTGTTGTCAAATTCACGACCATTGTCACATTGAAAGGACTGAATAGTTGTGTTAAATTGTGTAGAGACATAAGCAAAGAAATTTTTGAGGGTGGAGAAAGTATCGGATTTGACGCGCAAAGGAAAAGTCCAAAGATAGTGAGAGAAATCATCTAACACAACTAGATAGTATTTGTAGCCGGACACACTAGAGAGAGGAGAAGTCCACAAATCACAATGAATTAGTTGAAAGGGGCGAGTGGGTTGAGTAGATGAATTATCAAAGGGTAGTCGAACATGTTTCCCTAATTGACAAGCATGACATAAATGATCATCGGTGTTATTCTTATTACATGAAAAAGAAAATGCACTTGCTAGGTGCGAAAAAGCTTGACTATTGAGATGTCCTAGACGACGATGCCATAATGTTGACGACGATGTAGTGGTGGAGAGGGCGTGCGCAGGAGAAGACGACCACCAAAAGGGGTAGAGGTCGCCAACAATATTGCACCCTGACGATCTCGTTCTTGGTGCGGAGGTCCTTCACAGAAAGACCAAACGGATCAAACTCAATAGAAACAAAATTATCAGTGGTGAACTTGCGGACAGAGAGAAGATTTTTTATGAGGTTGGGGGTAACTAAGACATTGTTAAGTTGAAAAGATTGATTAGGTGTATAAATAGTTGTGTGACCGACGCTGGTGATTGGAAGGGTATGACCATTGCTGACGATGACATGTGGATAAGGGGAGTGAGATGGGAGGATGTGCGAGGGGTTACCCTGGTTGCCGGTCATGTGAGCGGAAGCGCCTGAATCCATGAACCACACATTTGATGACGGTGGCGTCAGGGACATGGTGTTGAAAGCCTGCATGAGGGAACCTTGGTCGAAGGACGGAGATGGAGCAGTGTATGTCGGTGCAGGCGGTGGAGTGGTCGGCAACGGTCCTGGTGCTCCTTGCATCCACGGCATGTGAGGTAGAGGTGTCCCAGGTGGCCATGGCATAGTCGGGGAAGCAGCATAGGGCCACAAACTCGGAGGCAACACCATGGCGTGATGAGCCTGAGGCGAGCCAAGGAACGATGGGCGCTGGGGCTGCCCGGGCCACATCTGGATGGATCCTGCCCAGGGGTTCTGCATTGACGGCCAGGGAGCCTGGGGACCCTTCCTAGGTGTGTTGGGTTGGATGCCGCCTTGCTGCTGGGGAGGCGCCGAGTGGAGGTAGCGGCACCGCGCGCCGAAGCGGCAGCTTCCTCGCTGGAAATTACGGCACACATCAGGGCGGCATGGTGGTGCATTATTGTGTGCTGGACCACGCGGTGGTTAAGGCGTTGGAGCACCTCGAGCGACGAAGGCGGATGGAGCCGAGGAGGATGACTCGTCGGACTGCTATAGTGTGAGCTCCTCGAGGAGAAGCGATGAGCGCACGTCGAGGAACGACGGTAGGGGCGCTGCTTGAGGGTCAGCTTGCGCATGTACGCAAGTTTAGACCCGAGACCGCGGAGCGTGTTCTAGACAAGGAGCTTGTCGGTGATAGCCCTGCCCAACGCGTTGAGCTCATCGGCGAGGATCTTCTTCTTGCGGCAGTAATCCGCCACGGCCATGGGGCCCTGTTTGAGACCGTGGAATTCTTGCTCAAGGTAGAAGGACTGCGTCTTAGAGTTGTCGTGGTAGATGTTGGAGAGACGCGTCCATAAGGCGTGGGCAGGCAGCGGTGTGGTGGTGTCGAAAACCATGGCCAGAAGCTCGGGTGCAACGGCGCCATTGAGCCATGATCGAACGATGGCGTCGTTCCGAAGCCACTGTGGCGTGGGATTGGCGGGGTACTCTTCCTCGAGAAGATGATCCTCGAGGGCGTACTTCTCAGCTGCGTCGGTGAACATGCCACGCCATTGGAGGTAGTTTGATGTGGAGAGCTCGAGGGTGACCGGAACAGCGGCACGAATGCTTGGGAGCGCGGCGGCGAGCGCCCAGAGAGAGGCCTTGGTGGCGGCCTCGGCAGCAACCGCCGCGAGATCGGAGGCGGAGGGATCTTGCGGCGCCATGGAGGGAGAGGATCGTAAACCCTAATCTTATACCATGAAGGCAAATATAATTGTTGCACTTGATTGATTTGTCCCACGGCTGGGATTATAAATAGTACAAGGAGACTTGGTTGCCATGCTAGCGAGATTACAGTTTGGAAACTATACGGCCTGTAGACGTGTCCTATGCGTACATGTCTAACATTCTGGACGTTCATGCGCTCACAGGACAACAATAAGAAGAGAGCCCACTTCATCCCAAAAGCCCGGACTGATGGGAGGAAGGAATATCTCCCTCATAAGCTGGGTGTGGCCTCCTCCCGTAGGCGAGGTGAGACTAAACCAAACAGCCTCCACCGGTCAATAGAGGGGTCCTCACAGGTATTTACGGAGGCGAGGGGCGGCGATGGCCGAGACTTGGCGGTGATGCGGGAGCACCTGGGGGCTGTGCCGACAGTCTCCCACACCGGTGACGGCCTCCACCGGGCCGAATCGGCCGGCGCGTCCGCAAGGCGGGCAGAGCTCGATTCGGTGTCTGTGGGCGTCGCGACGGCGTAAAAAAGACGGGCGGGGCGGCAGTGAAGCTCGGCGGGATGCGGGGGAAGTGGCAGAGGGGTGAAGGGCGGGGCAATGGACGGTGTCCTGCACCACGCCGTGAAATATCCTCGTGCGAGCAGTTCCTCATCCCGCGTTGGTTTTGGTTTTTTACAAGTTGGCTCTAGACTTTGTATATTTATCAATCGAGAGGGTAGTTTTATTCAGCTGTCTGAATTTTTTTATGAGGGACCATTTATAGGAATGCTGCTAGAGTGGTTTTTTTTAGCCTCAATTGCTAAAATAGCAATATATGCTAGATGTAGCAATGCTTTTGGAGATGCTCTGACCAGCGAGTGAATGACTGGCAAGTGGCAACTTACAATGTCTGGTCACAGTGAGATCTGAATGATATGTTGCAGGATCAGGCAGCACCGTGGAGCTTCGGTGACTCGGTGCTCCCAAATATCCCTTGACATTCTATCTCAGATCCAATATATAGGATTGGTTTAGATTTTAATTAAAAGTACTTGGAAAATTTTGAAAGAATTCTAATAAATCATGCATGTTTCAATTTGTACTCTGATGAAGTTTCGTTCCATCTGGATAAGAGGTTTGTGATTAACTAGAATACTAGATATTTAGATTAAACTAGTGCTCAAAAATATAAAATGATATTTAATCACAAACTAGTAATCTGAATGGGACGAAACATTCACATGTTTCAAAACAAGACATTTAGACTTTACTCTAATTTTTTAAGAAAATTCTGAATAGTTTTAGTTTTTTGTTCGAAATCTAAAACAGTCTGGTAGGTTGGATCACAGATGGATGATAAATGTTGGGACCAAGTCACGGTAAAACTTGGAAGCACAAAGTCACTGAAGCTCGGTCCATCATATATGTCCTTCCAAAACTTATACTCCCTCCGTTACGGTTTGGATGGCGTCTTAAAAGCCATGTGTTTCCAAAACTCCTCTCCTCCTAGGCACGTTAGACTTAATTACAGAATTAATGCCCCCTTTTTTCCTCCTCACTTCCTATTCCATGCAGTCAAGAAATTAATTCTTGCATGCAACTCCACCAATACATGCGTCTAAACTCCTCGTTTACATTGAGTAATTACGTTTAATATGGCGTCGAATAATTAATGGGCACATGTTTTTAACACAAATCTGGCCTCAATCAGCGTCCACCTAGGTTCCAACAATCTCTCTAAAATGCCCTTCAAACCGTGACGGAGGGAGTACTAGTTGTAGGACAGATTAATAAATGAATCAAAACTTGTAGTAGTTGTAGGAAAAATTAACAAATTAAATAATAGCCACGAGCTTTGATTAATATAGGTGAACGGCTCCAATAATACCGGTATTAATTAAACAGTAGGCCCACTACCGGTGAAGCTTTACCATCATCGTACTGCAGATGACCCAATTAATTTGCATCAGTCGTACTCCTCAAATATGGGAAATCTTAAAAAGGCCAATCTTTTTTTAATGATCTGTTCCACGCGTCCTCGTTGTTGTGCAAAGTGGCATCTTCTCCTTCACGCCGTTCTCGTACATGTTTTCCCTTTTAAAATGTGATGATTCACTTTAAAATTCGTTTGTCCAAATTACAAACATTTTCATTTTTGAGCTCCTGGTGTCTAGATTTTTAAAACTAGATCCCATATTGATAGGTTTTGAACAATTCTTTTGTATTTTTATAACCGCTGTATCTATACTTTAGATTACTTCAGTTCTGTACTTTTATACTTCGGGTTTTAGTATACTTTGTACTCTACTTATATGTTCTTTGGCTTTTAGAACAGTTGTTTGTTTTCTGTACTTTGACAAGTGTTTTCTAATGTTTGGGGTCCAACTCCTGTTTTCGTTGGCACACACCATATTATGGAAGTTTTATTGATGACTATAATAAATTTACTTAGATTTATTGGATTAAAAAGCGTTCTGATGTTTATCAAGTCTTCCTTAATTTTCAGCAACTTGTTGAACGCAAATCAAAATAATTACCATGCAAACTGATTAGGGAGGTAAATATGAAAAATTGAACACTTTCTTTCAAAAAGTTGGCATTGCACATCATGTTTCTTGCCCACATGCACATAAAAAATGGTTCCCCTAAGCGTAAACACCGACATATTGTCGAAGTTGGTCTTTATTTGCTTGTCAATGCCTCCATGTCATTGAAATATTAGGATGAAGCTTTTCTCACCACCACATTTCTTATCAGTGTGGTTCCTACCAAGGTTCTTAATCTTGAAATTCCTATTGATAAACTTCTTGATATCAAGACAAACTATGATTCTTTAAGAATTTTTGGTTGTGCTTGCTGGATCAATCTTCGCCCTTATAATCAATGCAATCTTGCTTTTCACTCCAAACGGTGTCTTTTCCTTGGTTATAGTCATATGCATGAAGGTGTCAAGTGCTTAGATGTATCCACTAGTCGCATCTATATTTCTCGCTATGTAGTGTTTGATGAAACCATTTTTCCTCTAGCTACCTTACATCCAAATGCCGGTGCCCAACTTCGTCAAGCAATTTTAGTTCTTCCTCCTTCAAACGAGTCTTCTAATGAGGATACGCAAATTGATGTACATATGCAAATTGTTCTTGTCACTAACCCACCACAGGTTATTGCTGATGATGGCAATTACGGTGGTACTGCTGAAAACCATATTGAAAATGGTGAATTTTTTATTCAAATCAGCATGAAATATCCATTTTATTAGACTACACGTCACCCACAGAAACCAAAGTGGATTCTCCATCACAATTATCATTGGATCCATAAAATCTGGGAGAACCGGTGCTTGGCTCTCCGCGTGAGGATGTCTCACCTGGGGCCAGTGCACGCCTGTGGTACGCCGCGTGCAACAAGGCCATGATCTGCCCACGCTATTGGGTCACGTAGAGATAAAACAAAACTTTTGCCCTACGCAGTGATCCCAAGATCTAGCTGAGGTAGAAGGCCACGAGGTTTACCACTAGACGCGTGGTTGCAGATTACTAATGAAGCGCGTCAGTTGATGCAGTGCTGTCCTTAAGATCTTATCCGATCACGATCATCTGGGTGCTGATCGTACATCACCTCTGCTGGTATCCACGCGTAGAAGGAGGAGCACCAGCGGCAAACTGCTAGGTTCGTTACGATGGCTGGACTGCTGTGGAGCTAGGGTTTTCAACGCATGGAATGACCTAACCGATCAACCCTCTTGGGTTTCTGCGCCCACTATATATAGAGAGTAAAAGTAGGCTCCACACACTCGTGGTCCATTCACTAAAGCCCATATAATATTAGTCACCGTGAGCCCAACTCACTAACTCAGTCCAAATTCGGCTTGGGTCCAACCCAACCAGATTTCCAGTTCAGATCCAATCCGAACTTGCTCCTGCTCTTAGAGGTGTGACCCTGCAGGCTCATGGCAACTTGGACACGATTGGAGTCCGACTCTCAATCGATCAGTCGGTAGCGGCTCCTAGTAGAATGTGCCAACTCCCAAGTACCAAAGAGTCATGACGACTTGCCTTTCCAATGCGACTTGCGTTCGAGTCCCTTTTGCCTCACGATATACCTTGTCAGACTATAGGCGAATATTTGTCATCCCTTAAATAGTCTGACTCTCTTCTTGATCCGAGATAAGTGATTTATCCGACTAACTCTTATTTGATCGCCTCGGTTAACACTTAAACGAGTCATGCATGGCCATGCTTTCCAAATCATATCATCCGAGAGGGTCCAGAGAATATCTCTCCAAATGGAGGGGCAAAATCTTGTCTTGGTTATTCATATCACGCAGCTTGATTCTCAGTCGACCCGAACCCTACCTTTATATCTGCCCAGTTATGGATCAGTGTCTGACAGAACCTAATTCTGTGATCCTCAACTCGGACTATGCAACAACCTCAGGTCTAAGGATTACATTGATTGAGATATACAAATGACAACTTATTCGTTGTACCTCAATATGGGTCAATCCGACTCTCTAAACTCTTTAGTCGGATTTGTTTAAGTCAGAATATCATCTCTATGCCCATGACAAGCAGAACCGAGTCATCATCCGACTTTCACATTGGTCTAAGTTGTGTGTCCAGCACAACCTCGATGACCAAGGATATTTAGTACAAGCAACATGAATGTATAGTTCCATAACTGAATCACATATTCAATGATACACATCAGATGTTTATACAAGGACAACTTATTATCTTTATGAATACAATGGGAAATATCATCATACATGATTGCCTCTAGGGCATATTCCCAACACACGCGTGGTCCCAGCTGTTCTAAAGACGTGACGACTTCCTTAGCCTCTGGATCCTCTATGGTCGTTTCCTCTCCACAGGGTGATGCTTCACCTCCACAAAGCCAAGCTGGATCATTTGTGCCACCCGACAGCACTTCTCCAGCTAGTGCATATTTGTTTGGATCATCTGTGGCTCCTAATTATGTGCATGAGCTTGTGCCTGATCCTCGTACACGCTTGCAGAAAGGTATTAGTCAACCTAAACAATACGCTAATGGCACAATTTTCTATAGTTTGCTCACTGCTATAGGCGAACCTCGTAATATGTAGGGGTTCGTAGCATGGAAAAGAAAAAATTCTACCGCATGAACACACACAAGCCAAGATCTATCTACTAGATTGTAGCAACGAGTCGATAGAGTACTAACCCTTGAATATTCCAAAGCGGTTAACGAGATCAGATTCTCGTGGGTGATGTAGTCATTCACTTGCCGATCTCAAGATCGCATAGACGATCCTTCCGGTGCCGCTTTCCGGCAGCGCTACCGCATTAGGTCACACATTATGTACTCGATGAAGACCTTCCTTTCCCTTGTTCTAGTAGGAAGCAGAGGCTGTAGATCTCTCCTCACGATTCCAGCAACACGACGGGGTGGTGGTGGAAGTAGAGGGGAAATCCCGCAGGGCTTCACCTAAGCTAGAGCGGGTATGGTGGAGTAGAAGAGGGCCTCGGCGATCTAGGGTTTAGAGGGCCGAGGTTTAGAGGTGGTGGCCGGCGGCTAGGGTTAGGTAGGGCGACGTTTAGAGGAGATCTAGGCGGCGGATTGAGAGGGGCAAGGGCCGGCGGCTAGGGTTAGTAGGCGGCGGCGTTTAGAGGAGCTCTAGGCGGCGGATTGAGAGGGGCAAGGGCCGACGGCTAGGGTTTCTTGTGGGGGGCAAGGGGGCGCCCCCTCCCCTCTATTTATGAGAGGGAGAGGCGGTTTGGGAGGAGGGGAGTCCTCCCCCAACTCCTCCTTGTGGGCGGCGGAAAGGGAGGGAGGGAATCCTTCCCTAAGTGGGATTCCTTCTTCCCTCCACTAGGCAACCATGCTGGGATTTGACTTTTTCAAATTGGTGTTTGACTTTCAAACTAGAGTTTGATTTCTCTCTTCCCATTGCCCAGCCAAGTGACCTAGGACATGATGCAACCATTCCACTTTTTCATGATACATCCATGTACCCTTTCCACTCTGGATCGGTGGACCTTCTAGACCCTTCTAGAACACTCCGGTGAAAACACCGAAACCATTCCCGAACTCCGGAATTGGACTTTCCTTATAAGAATCTTATTATCCGGACCATTTCGGATCTCCTCGTGATATCCTGGATCCAATCCGAGACTCCGAACAAAATTTTGTCTCTTACTCACATTCCATATCTACTAAACAACATTGAATCCTTAAGTGAGTCTCCCTACGGTTCGTTAATTATGTAGACATGATCGAGACTCTTCTCCGATCAATAACCAATAGAGTAATATGGAAATTCATATGGATCTCACATATTTATATAATTACTTCGTGATCGAATGAACCATTTACATACGATACCAATTTCCCTGTGTCTCGCGATACTTTACTTATCCGATACTTTACTTATCGCTGGTATCTCTGCATACCTAGTTAAACCTCGTTACTGATAAGTGCTCTTTACTCGTTCCTATGATATGTGATCCCTTGTGTACTAGTCACATGCATGCAAGCCAATTGGATGACATTCCACCGAGAGGGCCCAGAGTATATCTATCCGTCATATGGATGGAAAAATCCAACTCTTGATCCCATGTGCCTTAACACATACTTTCAGAATACTCAATGTCACCTTTATAACCACCCAGTTACGAAGTGGTGTTTGATGTCATCAAAGCATCCATCCGGTGATGCTGGTTGATACATCAAAAACGTATCTACTTTCTCGAACACTTTGCTATTGTTTCTTCTCTAAACTTGTGTGATTTGGATACAACTAACACGAACTGACCCTGTTTTCAGCAGAATTACTTTGGTGTCTTGTTTTTGTGCAGAAAATCAACTATCAGGAAAAATCCCGGAAAATATGCCAAAAACTATATTTCACCAGAAGATCCACGGAGCCAGAAGGAGAGACGGAGAGGGGGCCTCGGGGGCCCATACCCACCCCAGGCATGGGCCCACCACTGGCCGTGCCTAGAGGGGGTGCAGCCTTCCCAGGCAGCCCCTCGGCCTCCCTCTGCGCCTATAAGTTGCCTTTCGACCTAAAAACCGAGGGGGGTCGATAGTTTTCTAGAAAGAGTTCCACTCCGCCGCCACCACCAGAAACCAAGATTCGGATCCAGAAACTCTGTTCTGGCACCCTGCCGGGACGGGGAATTTGGAGAGGATCATCGCCATCGTCATCACCAACGCATCTCCATCAACCACCGATGTTTCTCTCATCCATGAGTGAGTAATCCCCCGCTGTAGGATTGGGGATGGTAGGGATTCGATGAGTTCTATCATGTAATCGACTATGATTGTTAGGGCATAGTGCCTAGTATCTCTTATGCTATTTGACTTTGTTGCAACTTATTATGCTTAATGCTTGTCACTAGGGCCCGAGTGTCATGATCTCAAATCTGAACTTATTATTGAATCATTATGATAATATTGTTTGTGATCTTATCTGCAAGTTGTGTACACATATCATTGTCCGGATCCAAAGGCCCCAAAGTGACAATAATTGGGACAACTAGAGGGGATGGCTGTGGTGTGAGGATCACATGTGTTCATAGAGTGTTAATGCTTTGCTCCGGTGCTCTATTAAAAGGAGCACCTTAATTTCCAGTAGTTCCCTAGAGGCCCCGCTACCATGGGCTGGCTGGACAGAACATGTTGTGCAAGTTCTCATTGCGAGCACGTATGACTATATTTGGAGCACATGCCTAGGATTGTTTAGTACTTGGATGCTTGTTATTATTTATCTGCAATGCCCTAGATCTTGAAGTTACATGTTTAGACTTGTCCATGCAACGCCCGTCCATCCATCCCTATGCCTACCTCACTCGAATCCCATTGTTTACTCTTACTATTACTGTTGCTCTTGTTCCACTGCTGCTATTGCTTTGCTGTTACTACTACCAAACTGTTGCTACTGATAAACTTCTGTGAGCAAGAACTATTTTCAGGTGCAGCTGAACTGACAACTCAGTTGTTAAGGCTTGCAAGTATTCTTTGGCTCCACTTGTGTCGAATCAATAAATTGGGTAATACTACCCGCGAAGACTGTTGTGATCCCCTATACTTGTGGGTCATCAAGACTATTTTCTAGCGCCATTGTCGAGGAGCATAGATTTATTTGTAAGTTCACTTGGATCTATTATTGTTCACTTCTACTCCTTTCATCATGGGGAAGTCTCGTGATGGAAAGTTCCATATTTTACCATCCACTACAAGAAGAGGTACAGTCCTAAACACCTCTGTTGCTCTTGATTCACCGTCTGTTATAAGTAAGCTTGTTCCACCACCACCACATACACATGCTACACACATTGCTACTACTGCTGAGTCTGAAACTGTTTTTGATACTCATGATGTTACTTCTACTATGCTTGATGCGACTGGTTCATTAGGTCCTTTTCTAGATGCTACTATGGCTAGTCTAGGAAATACCGAAACTCCTAGTGAAGACAATGTTACACCTGTTAGCTCACTTGAGTCTAGTGAAAGTTATGACATTAATTATGGTTACATTAAGCTCACTGATGATTTTGTTGAAGAGTGCCGAAACACACATGGTACTAGTGCTATTAAGAGTCTCCTTGCTAGACGTACTATTATGCCTAAGTTGTCCTCTGATCCTAAGTTTGCCACTTCTCCCATAGACATTAAAGGTAAAGATTATTATTTCTCTCTTGATTTATATTATTTAGATATTGTTGAGAAAGAACCTTTCCGTGGGACTGAAAATGAGAGTGTTGTGGCTCATATGAATGAGCTTTCTACTATGAGTGATTTATTCTCTGATGATTTTAAGATGCGCAAGTACTTTGTTGCTAAGATCTTTCCTTTTTTCACTAAAAGGAGAAGCTAGGGCTTGGTTTAATAGATTACCTCCTAGTTCCATTGATAGCCCTGATTGCTTCTTTCTTCCAGAAATAATTTCCTCCCAGTGCTAGACATGCTGCTTTGCAGAGACTTTTTGATTTTAAACAGGGAGAAGAAGAGAAATTGCCTGAGTCATGGACAAGGTTCTGTGCCTTGATTCATGCATATCCCGGATGTCCACTACCTAAGAATGAGTTGCTTGATTTTATTATAATGGACTAACTGATGATTCTAGGACCTACCTAGATAGCTTTGCTGATTGTGTTTTCAGGAAAATAACTCCTACAGATGCTGAATAATTAATGGATAAAATAAGCAAGAATTATGATGATTGGACTTCAACTGAGCTGAATACACCTGAGCCTATTACTCCTGAACCAGATGTTCCTGAACCAATTCCAACACCAACACCACAGAAGAGAAGAATTATTGCATTAAATGATGAAGTGATGAAGGAAGCTAAGAAGTGTCTAAAGGAGAAAGGTATTTGAGCTGAAGATGTGAAGAATCTACCTCCTATTGAAGAATTACGTAAGCCAATTCCCCACTCATATACTATTGAGGTACACTCTCTCCAACACTTTGATGAAGGTGATATTCCCTAAAGTAAGCCTCCTGGTCAATGCCTAGAGAAACTTGACATTTTTATTGTTAAACAAGGTAATTTTTAATAAACAAGTTCAGAATCATTTATTGGAGAAATCTAGAGCTATCAATGAGTTGAAAGATATTGTGGAATGGACTTCTAATGATATTAAGATGCTTTGTAAACACTTTCAAATGGTTCAAACACAACTTGATCAACTTGCTAAGGTACAAAAGGATATGCTAGTTAATGCTTCAGGAGATAAACATGCTTATGGAATTAAAACTAGGAGTGGTATGGCTACTCAAGATCCTTTATATCCTGAAGGACACCCTAAAAGAATTGAGCAGGACTCTCAACAAGTAGATAGTGGTAGTCCTCGTAAGAGAAATAAAAAGAAACATAAGATAGTTGAGGAACCACTTGAACCTGTTGTAGATCCTAATAGTATATCTGTCTTTAATGCTGAAACTAAGAGTGGTAATGATAAAAATGATGCTCCTGATAATGAGGAAGCTAAGGAAGAACCTGAGAAGCACACTAAGAACACTAGGTAGACTAAGGAAGATTTTATTGCTAATAAACAGGGTAAAGAGAGAGAACCTTGGGTACAGAAACCTATGCCTTTTCCAGGTAAGAAACACAAGTCAAAGGAGGAAGCTACAACAAGTTTTGTGAATGGATGAAAACTTTATTTTTGCAAATTCCTTTGACTGATGCTATTAAGTTGCCTCGTTATTCAAAGTATATGAAGGATATTGTCTCTAATAAAAGGAAGATTCCTAATGAGGAGATTTCTACTTTGCTTGCTAATTACTCCTTCAATGGTAAGGTTCCAAAGAAACTTGGTGATCCAGGTATACCAACTATTCCTTGCTCTATTAAGAATAATTATGTTAGAACTGCTTTATGTGATTTGGGAGCTGGAGTTAGTGTTATTCCTTTTTCTCTCTATAAGAGACTTCGGCTAGAAAAGTTGATACCAACTGATATATCTTTGCAAATGGTTGATAAGTCAACTACTATTCCTGTTGGTATATGTGAAGATGTTCCTGTTCAAGTAGCTCATAATTGCATGGTTTTAACTGATTTTGTTGTGCTTTAAATGCCTGAAGATGATAATATGTCTATTATTCTTGGGAGACCTTTTCTTAATACTGCAGGTGCTGTCATCAATTGTAATCAAAGAAAAGTAACATCCAATATTAATAACAAAGAGCACACCATCTATTTCCCCAAGAAGGTTGATAAGAGCTATTGCCTGATTTCCATTGAAAATGTTGAGAGCATCAAGGTTGGAGAAATATATTGTCCCATTCCACAAGAAAATTTTGAAACTATTATGATTAGGACCATTGCTATCAAGCTTTAGGTAACATAATCACTTGGTGGAATACAAAGTTTTTCTTCATTTAAGATTGTTTTGGTAACAAGACTTGATCAACCTTGTTAACAAAGGGATTTTAATAAACAAAATAATGTTTTCACTGTGGTTATTCTTTCTTTCTTTTAATCTTCTCCTTCCTAGTCTTTGTTTTAGCTTTAGTTTTGCTAGTTGTTTGTTTGTTTGAGTTTATTAGAGCTCTTGTAGTTTGGATTTTGGTTTCTTTTTTCTTCTTCTGAAAAACTATTTCTGTGAGAAAATCAATTTTCGTACCCAGAAAATTGGTCAAAAATAAAGTTTCCTGAAAAATCCCAGAAAATTCAAAATAAATTTTTCCTCGAAAAAAGAGGCAGAGAGGTACCTAAAGTGACCCAGGGGGACACCCCAGGGCCCCACACCCATGGTAGGCGCGACCTACCAGGAGGTGGCGCCTAGGGGGGGTCTGGCCCACCTGGGCCCCTCTAGGCTGCCTCCTCAAAGCCACCTTCTTTCTCTCTCTCGAAAAACACCGGAAAACTTGCCCAAGCTCGAGTTCTTGCTGTTCTTGCTCGCGATTTTCGATCTCCTTGTTCAGCCCATCTCAAGTGCTGATTTTTGGAGGGATTGCTCCTTGGTATGTGCCTCCTCCACTTGTCCAATTAGATTTGTGATTGGTATATTGTATCTTGAGTATTTTGCTACTATAGGTGTCAGGTTGTTTGAGCTTGCATGCTTGTTCTATGCTTAGAAACTTTATTTGATGCATGTGTAGTCCTCTAGCAAGTTCCTATAGTGGTTGCTCATCATTTATCAACTTAGAAATCGCTTGGTTTGATGGTTGTCTAAAAATTTCAGCAAGGAAGATGAGTTCTTATACACTGAACCAATATGACTTGATGGTTCATGAGCCAATGAAGGTTCATTGTGAGGAGGCAATTTTCCTTCCATATATCCATGCCATGAATTTATGAGAGCTGCGGGGATCCTCCAAGATTTCCAAATTATGGTTAGAAATGCAGGGTTGGAACACTTTGTTGAAGGTGAACCATTCCAATATGGTAAGATAACCATGGCTTTTGTGCAGGACTTCCGATTCACTTGGTCTACTTCTAATCCCATGGTTCATTACAAAATATATAATATATCTGTCGACCTGCCTCTTGCTGATTTCTGTGCAGCCATTAGAGTACCTCAGTGGGGATCTTGCAAGAAGATCAAGGAAAGGCCCAAGTCACTTATTGATTTATATGCTTAGATTTTCCAAGGTTTCGACTTCTCAAAGGAAAGTGGTAAAATTCAGAACATTCAGCTCCCAGCTATTAGATACTTTGCCTATTTCATTACCAAGTATGTTCTTGCTAGAAAGTTGTCTTCTTTTGATCTAGATTTTATTGTAGCTGCTCTGAATAGGAATAGATCTTATAGACTGGGTGCTCTGATAGCTCACCGTATCACCACTAACCGTGAGAAGGGTGGAATTTGTGGAGGTCTCATTGCTTCTAGGTTGCTAGCTTTCCATGGTTTAGAGCCTCACTATTCAAATTTTCGGTTTCCCATTGAGAGGCTTGATATTGAATCCATGATTCAGCATGGTTTTGTTTCTTTGGGTGCTAACATAAGAAGTTTACCATACGAATTGTCCTTCGTCCAGCAAGGATGGAGAAAGGGTAAGACTGAGAAAATAGTTTATTTTCCTGCGCCTGCTTTGTTTAATTTTGATAACAGGCAAGGATGGTCGCTTACGGAGGAGGAGGTTGACACATATGTGGGGGAACTCTCCCAGCAATAATATAATGTTGAAGAGGATGCCTAAGACAATTCGGTCCAGCCCTCCAACTTGGGAGAGTCTTCATACCAGCATCCCTCATTTGATTGGGGCGCGTCTTCTTCTTCATCGCAAGCGCTTGACTATGATCATTCCTATGATGACCCACTAGCTTGGAGTTACTACCCGCGCTATTGAGCCCCACTTAGGCCAAAAGCCTAAGCTTGGGGGGAGGTATACCGACATCGCACTCATTTATATATCATGTTCGGTCGGTTCTTTGTATATCCATTGTTTTTGCTTTCTTTTTGGTTCTTGTTGCTTCTTTCTCAAATACACAAAAATACCAAAAATATTTTTGTTGTTTCTCTTGGTTTGTTTCTTTGTTTCCTTGCTTTGGTTTGCCTTAAAAGAAAAATCCAAAAAGATTTTGCTTTGTTTGCTTTGTTTTGTTTGCTTCTTGTTTGGTTTGTTTTCTTTGTTTGCTTATTTCTAAAAAAAATCGAAGACACCAAAAATATTTGTTGTTCTTCTTTGGTTTTGTGAGTTCTTTGCAGGGTTCAGCCGTTCTCAGTGGATTATGGTTCCATGTTATCATTCAAGTCACACAAGTGAAGAGCAATAATGAAGATTAAGACAACTCGAGGAGTGGTAAGAGGTTGGTAACGAACTCTATTTGTTTCATTCTTGTACATATACTCATCATTGTGAGCATGCTTAGCCTGTTTGTGTAATGTGTATGTCATTATGGATGCTTAGTAGTTCTTGCTTGTATATGATTAGCTCCAGCTTGCTAATAGTTTGTAGCATGTCACATGAATGTTTGCTTGCATTGTTTTATTCATACTTTGGTATGATATTGTGGTATCCTCCTCTGTCTGTTCATGTGAATCGACTTGGCACATGCTCACGCATGCATATGACTAATCAATAGTTAGTAAGCATCGATGATTTATTTTGCCTCAGAGTTCTTGTATCACTTTCATGCCATAATTAGTCATGTTTTGTTGCAAGAATGATTATGACAGCTATTGCTCTCTCGTTTGTCGCTCCCTCTCTATTGGTAGCCTTCACTTGCACTAAGTATGTGCTCTACCTGTGCTTCCAACTCCCCCAAAACAATATTGCCAGTTGTGTCCACCATACCTACCTATTAGCATCATTTCCTACTTCAATGCATATTTTATATGCTGTGTTTTCTTCCAAAATAAAATGTTTGTCTGTTTTGATAAAGTTAGTTAGTAAAGCTCTCACGAACTTGATGGCACACTTTATTCCTTGCACTTAATAATCTTGAACCATTGTGACTAGTACATGAAAGTTATATTCTTGCAAATTATATGATGGGAGTCAGCAAAACCGTGCTGTCACGGGGAATGTTTTCAACACCTTTTAGATATATTTATATCTAGTTGATACCTTGCTCTTTTGTTTGCGGATGTCAACGATGCAAATGAAAGGGGGACTTGTGAGTCCATGGAGTTTGTATTCTGTGTTAGAGAAACGCCTGGACCGCTAGCCTAAGCCATGCCTAATCATGGTGGAAACTTGCAGCATCACCATAGTGAGTCATCTATGATGCATCCTCAATAAAAACTATGCAGATAGTAAATAAAAAGATTGCTGAGATGCTCATTGTCTTCTTGCCTTGCCATTATGGTTATGGGAAAGCTCATGTACCATATGCAAGGGGTACCCCGTTGGCGGTTCTCGATGATATGCAAAAACTTACAATGACAAGAACTTGCCTGGACCCAAATTTGAGTAGTATGCGGAGTGGCCCTTGCACTCAAGGGACTCGGGATTTCCAGTCTATGGTCTGTCAAGCATATAATTCAGAGTGGACATCACTTTCACCTTAACCACATAAATATGCTTATGATAGGGGCAATGAGAGCTCAAAGCTAATGAGTACCTTCCTTTCAGCATTTGGAAGCCTTTCAAACCTTTCAAAACCGTTTTCACAACCTTGTTGAGTCACCACTTATTCTATGAGCACCTTCTTGAGAGCATAGTTGTCATTCTTGTGTTTGTCTCAAAACTTGGTTAATTATGTCATGACTTTGATGCTTGTATCTCTGATATATTTATCTCTAGTCTTCATGTGAACTTCAGAGGTGCCTTGGCATTTATATTGTGCTCTTCAAACAAAGGCAAGCAGGATACCACTCTATCATACCTTATTATGAGCATTGCAATGTTGCTTATGTTTATGTTTCATGCTACTTATTATTATTTGAGATGGTTTCTCTTCATAGCTTGCAATGACTATTGAATATACTTAGTTGCATACTATTTATTATGAATTGTCTAAGCATCTACTCCAGTGTTGAGAATATTTACATCATATGAAGCAATGTGTTCATGAAAGTTCTTTTATCGCACTTAGTTTTCAACTGAATTGCTTGAGGACAAGCAATAAGCTAAGCTTGGGGGGAGTTGATACGTCCAAAACGTATCTACTTTCTCAAACACTTTGCTATTTTTTCTTCTCTAAACTTGTGTGATTTGGATACAACTAACACGGACTGACGCTGTTTTCAGCAGAATTACTTTGGTGTCTTGTTTTTGTGCAGAAAATCAACTATCAGGAAAAATCCCGGAAAATATGCCAAAAACTATATTTCACCAGAAGATCCACGGAGCCAGAAGGAGAGATGGAGAGGGGGCCTGGGGGGCCTAGACCCACCCCAGGCACGTGCCCACCACTGGCCGCGCCTGGAGGGGGTGCAGCCTCCCCAAGCAGCCCCTCGGCCTCCCTCTGCGCCTATATGTTTCCTTTAGACCTAAAAACCGAGGGGGAGTCGATAGTTTTCCAGAAATATTTCCGCTCCGCCGCCGCCACCAGAAATCAAGATTCGGATCCAGAAAATCCATTTTGGCACCCTGCCGGGACAGGGAATTTGTAGAGGATCATCGCCATCGTCATCACCAACGCATCTCCATCAACCACCGATGTTTCCCTCATCCATGAGTGAGTAATCCCCCGTTGTAGGCTTGGGGATGGTAGGGATTCGATGAGTACTATCATGTAATCGAATATGATTGTTAGGGCATAGTGCATAGTATCTCTTGTGCTATTTGACTTTGTTGCAACTTGTTGTGCTTAATGCTTGTCACTAGGGCCCAAGTGCCATGATCTCAGATCTGAACTTATTATTGAATCATTATGATAGTATTATTTGTGATCTTATTTGCAAGTTATGTACACAGATCATTGTCCGGATCCAAAGGCCCCAAAGTGACAATAATTGGGACAACCGGAGGGGATGGCTGTGGTGTGAGGATCACATGTGTTCACGTAGTGTTAATGCTTTTTCTACGGTGCTCTATTAAAAGGAGCACATTAATTGCCAGTAGTTCCCTAGAGGCCCCGCTCCCACAGGCTGGCTGGACAAAAGATGTTGTGCAAGTTCTCATTGCGAGCACGTATGACTATATTTGGAGCACATGCCTAGGATTTTTTAGTACTTGGATGCTTGTTATTATTTATCTACAATGCCTTAGATCTTGAATTTACATGTTTAGACTTGTCCATGCAACTCCCGTCCATCCATCCCTATGCCTACCGCACTCGAATCCCACTGTTTACTGTTACTATTACTGTTGCTCTTGTTCCACGGTTGTTGTTGCTTTGCTGTTACTACTACCAAACTGTTGCTACTGATAAACTTCTGTGAGCAAGAACTATTTCCAGGTACAGCTGAACTGACAACTCAGTTGTTAAGGCTTGCAAGTATTCTTTGGCTCCCCTTGTGTCGAATCAATAAATTGGGTAATACTACCCGTGAAGACTGTTGTGATCCCCTATACTTGTGGGTCATCAGTGATTAACATGATCTCATGGTCGAAGGATTTAGGTTACTATGTATCTGAAAGCTTATAGCAAACAAACTATTGAAATGACTTGATCTTATGCTACGCTTAACTATTAGAGTATGTCCATCACACCATTCTCCTAATGATATGATAATTTTTATTAATAACATCCAATGTTCATGATTAGGAAACCATAATCATCTATTAATCAACAAGCTAGTATTACAAAGAGGCTTTACTAGGGACTCTTACCAGTTTACAAATCACACAAGTATTAATGTTTCTAGTTAATACAATTATAGCATGAATGTAAACATTTATCATAAACACAAAGATATAATAATAACTACTTTTATTATTGCCTCTTGGGCATATATCCAACATAATATTCGTGAAGCTCTTTCTCATGCTCAGTGGAAAGGGGTAATGGAAGAAGAATATTCTACTCTTATGGCTAACAAAACTTGGCACCTGGTTCTTCACAGCTCTAACAAAAAATGTGATTGATTGTAAGTGGGTTTATCGAATCAAGAGACGCACTAATGCTACTATTGATAGATATAAGCACAGTTACTTGTAAAAGGATTTAACCAACTCTATGGCATTGATTATGAAGATACTTTCAGCCAGATGGTCAAAGAGACCAGTATTCGACTTGTGTTATCCCTATTAGTTTCTCGGGAATAGAATATTTGCTAGATATACGTTAAGACCATGTTCGTGTTCTGGAAGAGGGGGTTTATATGAAACAACCACCTGGATTTGAAGATTCCCGTGCTCTTGCTTATTTGTGCAGACTTGACAAGGCATGGTATTCGTGTTTGAGCTTAAAACTTCATGATTTTGGTTTTGTTCCCTCCAAATCTAACACATCCTTGTTTCTTTACAACAAGTCGGGTATCACAATTTTTGTTCTCATCTATGTGGATGATATCATTATGACTAGTTCCTATGGTCATGCAATTTTGGCCTTACTCAAAGATTTAAGTCATCACTTTTCCATTAAGGATCTTGGCTTGTTACATTTTTTCTTAGGTGTGGAAGTTAAAATAACATCTTCCGGGCTTGTTTTATCTCAAGAGAAATATGCTCCTGATTTGATTGAGAAGGTTAGATTGACAAATTTCTAGCCATGTCCTTCTCCTCTGTCAATCACAGATAAGTTATCATAACTGAAGGCACTCTCTTGGTCTCGAGGATATCACAAATTACAGAAGCATTTTTGGTGCCCTCCAATATTTGATATTAACTCGTCCTCATTTAGCATTTTTTAGTTAATAAAGTATGTCAGTATCTTCATGCCCTATAACATCAAATTGTATGGCTGAAGAGAATTGTCAGATATGTTCAAGGAACTGTTAATATTGGCCTCAGTTTTCAGAAATCACAATCCACTCTTCTTAGTGCTTTTTTAGATGCCGATTGGGCTGGTTGTCTTGATGAACATCGTTGAACATGAAGTTTTATGGTATTCTATGGTTCCAACTTGATATCTTGGAGTGCCTGAACAGGCTAATGTACCCCGCTATAGTACTGAAGCAGAATATAAAGTAGTGACTAATGCTACAACCGAGTTAATTTGGGTTGAAG
Organism: Avena longiglumis; assembly: GCA_030063025.1. NCBI lineage: Eukaryota > Viridiplantae > Streptophyta > Magnoliopsida > Poales > Poaceae > Avena > Avena longiglumis. The sequence continues at coordinate 515,991,489 of CP125974.1, read as the reverse complement.
AACTTCTTCGTGAACGTGGAGTTATTCTCACAGATCGTCAACGCTTGTGATGTGATAATCTCGGTGCTACTTTTTGTCAGCAAATGTTGTCTTTCATGCGATGTCCAAACACATTGAGATTGATTATCACTTTGTTCGTGAGCGTTTTTCCAATAAACATCTCGATATCAAGTTCATCTCCACCGATGACCAAGTAGCTGATGGATTTACAAAAACTTTATTTGGCAAATAGTTAGACGAGTTTAAGCTTAATCTCAAATTTTCCATAGGTTTAGATTAAGAGGGAGGTGTTATAGGCATGTAGTATACGTGACCGACATGGTCTTGTATTCCATTTTGTATGCAGCTATGTTTTTTTATGAAATTTCACCGATCTATTAATAATCATCAATAGCAGTACAAAGAACATCCAAAGTAAAGAACATTACAAATAGGTCATTGGACCACCTAGCGATGGATACAAACATTAGCATGAGCCGAACGCGCGTCCCCGTCCCTGCCCCTCCATCACCGGAGTCAACAGAGCTTGTTGTAGTATATTGACAAAAAGTTGTCTTGCTAAGGGCCCAAAGGACCAGTGCACTAGAGCGGCAACCATCACCGAAGATGACAAACATAGATTAGAAAAAACTGACCTCACACCACACCAATCAATATGAAGAACGAACGGACCACAAGGGATCCGTTAGACGCACGACCCCACGTGCCCTCCGCTAATGCTAGATGCACCACCAGAGCGAGGATAGGATAGGGAGGACCTTATTCTGACTTCAGGACATAGTCGCTGCCTCAACATCCTGAAGAAGACACTAAAAATAGTATAAATAAAACAAGGAGACCTCTAAGGCCGCCGAAGACGGAACGGACCTATGGCATCGCCGGCGGAGTGAAGGAGCCCTAGATGGGTTTTAGCTGCCGCCGCCTCTCTCTATTCTCCCGTACTAGTTAATGGGTGCCATATGATATAATTTATGCTCAGATATGTTCGGGGGCTTTTCCTGACTATATATTCACATAACCGATGCCCTTGAGGGCAATCGCTTCTGCTAAACTCTACCCCTCGGTGCTTGAAAAGCGTCGCACCAATATTTTATCTGGTCCCAATTTTTAATTAAGTAATATACGTTTAATTTGTTATGACTTGTGAGGACCTGATCTCTATTATGTCTTCGATTTCAAAGGGGACTGCGGGCAAGCCTTGCCACGGCTAGTCTAGCAGCAGGATGCAGGAGGCGAGGATGTTCTCTAAGACTACCTTCTGGCAACAACCGATCCCATGCTTCTTCTTTGGTCGTAGGGGCATGGACCTGCTGTTTGAGATAGATGAGATTGTTGGCCAGTCTAGCACCCCTCCCCCTCCCTCGGCTGATGATGGCGCGGGGGCAAGGAGGGGGCGTCTGATGAGGACTTGACGGAGGAGGAGTCGGGGGGCGAGGGCATCTCACGTATGTTGGCCAAGCACACACATCCCAGCTTGACCAGGCTGGTGGTGGGGGTGGGGGGCAGCCATGCTCCTTCACCGTGCTCGGGGCCACTAGGGGAGGTCCGTTCTTCCGAGGCTGGCGTCCCCTCTCCCTGAGCGCCCTGATGTCAACACCCAGATTTTTAATCCAAGATGCCTGTTATGCCATACATCGCAATCCCAGGATTACCATTTTTGCGAGACATAACAGAATTGGATACCATAGTACATCATCCATTACAAATGATACATAAGTTTTTACACAAATAGGGATCTCATGATCCAGTTCTTAATACAACTTCAAGCAGTGGAATACGTAATAATAACGGTAGCGTAGGCGAAGCTCCATCTTCGGGGTCACAAGCAATCTTGTGATGGAGATGATCCTAGTTGTCGTAACCTTCCTGGGGTCCATCTTCCAGGTACTCCTCTTCATAGTCTGGCCATGGGAATAGCCAGGGACAAAGCCATGAGTACTCTTTAAGTACTCGCAAACTAATAGTAATAGGTAAAGGGGTTTTTGGATAATAGGACACTAGGCTCTAGGGTTGTTTTGCAAAAGCCAGATTTATCTCTACTAGGTTCCAAAGCTAGTCACAATTTTATAACTCCTAAGTGGGATCTTGTAACTCATGTCACAACTCTGTTGTGGTCAAGTCAAAGTCTCAATTCAGTTCACAAGTCATTTTGAAAAGTCTGACGGGGGAACAGTATGGCCACTCCAACTGTCCATAACCGCGAACGCGGCTATTCGAATATTTTGGCACTCTGCAGAGATTGTACACTTTTACCACAACATTTGATACATCCGTCAGGAACAAATCCTGAATTCACCATACTTAGTATGCGGATAATCAATCCTAACATTTCAATTACACGCCCTAGTATAAGCACCTCTCCTGTGAGTTTGGCCTCCCAACCATGACTAACTGTCATCTTGGGTACTACACAGGTGGACAATCTTCACAAGGTAGCCTCAGCTCAGACCTTGGCCGTGAGGGAACTAATACTAAGGTATATAAGTTTCCAGTCAAGCCCTACCCAATATTCGGGTATTGTGGTTGTACGATAAAATTGGAATGGTATCGCATCCAGACAACCATCAGTTTTATAAAGGACTAAGGTTCATGCCTCAACATTTTTATCACCAAAATCACCAAGTGTTTGGAAACACATGTCCAAATCATTTCAATAGAATGATCCATCATTCCAAGGTTTTCATAACCATTTTTCCACCAAGTATTCCAATCTAAAAGTTGATCAAGTTTTATGCTTAGCACTAGCATCTACAAGTGGGGGTAAGTACTAATGAGGGGTGGTAAACTAGTGGAGTTTCAACTAGGTACAACCTTATATCTTAGGCTGATATCAAAGTTTCTAGCTTAGGCCAAATTTTATGCTCTTTATGCAACCTTCAAATATCTTTCTAGTATCTATAATTCACTTAAGTAAACTCTAAGTAAGCTTTGATAAAGAAATAAAGTAAGAAGCTTGCAAATAAAACTAGGATTGGTTTATCAAGTGGATATGATCACATATTCTTAAGGCATATAGTAGGTATAGTAACAAGTAGGGTTTTGTTGCATCAGTAGGGTATCTTGCAAGGGTTAGCTTGCACATTCACTAGTAGTATTAGACTTGCTAAAGTAGAATGTCTTGCAAGTTTTAGCTTGTATTGGTAAAGTATCTTGCAAGTGTTAGGTTGCATAGGTAAAGTATCTTGCAAGTGTTAGCTTGCCTTGTGCAGAGCAGTGGTTGAAGTTCTCCTCGGCTTCTTCTTCGTAGTATCCTCCTTCCTCCTCGTATCCTTGGTCGGTACTAGCGTCTATGAATAACTACGAGGTACACAATCACCAAAAAATACTTAACTACTTGCAATCATCACACACAAGGGTCCTATAGATGATCTAGCATCATCTCTAACATTACAAGTTTAAGGCTTGGTTTAATTCCTTTTATTTTTAGAAAAGTAATTTCTACTCATTGAAAAACTACTTAAGATATAATATTCTCCAAACCAAACATGGGATCATGTTGACACATGCCATCACCACATATTGTAGTCCATGGGAATGTGATTTAAAGTGGTGTCACAATTTAATAAGGTTTTACCCTTTTATTTTAATTAATTAAAGTGTTTAGTAATGCCTATGGGGCATTCTTTTATTACTTGAACATGATTTCTGTAAGTAAACCTATATATTTTTATATATTCTGAAAGGTGTGGTTAAATGTGATTTTTGAGAGTTGGAATCAACTCAAAAGCTATTATGGTTTAAATTTGAAAAATGTTTGAATGCAGAAAAGCTTCTGCCTTGTTATTTTTACCATGGATGATCTATAGATCCAAATGACTTGAATCCAACGGTCTTGGATTCAGCATTCACAGATCTTTCCAACAAAATTGGTTTCATTCAATTTGGTGTACTGAATTGATCTGGGTTGATTTTTGAAGTTGGGTACAGAAGTGTGTTTGAATTGAAATGGAAAAAGTTTAATTTGAATAACTGGGCTTGCGCGGGAAAAGTTAATGGGCCGGCCTGCTAAGCGCAGTGCTCCCACGGGCTGCTTAAGTGGGTGTCCCCACTCGTCAGTGACACGGGGTTGGGCGAAGCGGTATGGGGCAACGTGGATCGTTCGATCTAGTTCTAATCGAACGGCTGGGAGTCATCGTCGACGCGAGACAACGCCAGCGAGAGCGAAACCTAGCGCGGCTAGTGAGGGGTGCTGGGGGCTCACCGGTCAGGCGAGGTCGGTGGCGGGCGAGCAACGAAGTCGGCGAACTCAGGTGGTCGCTGCTCTGGGTGGACGAAATCGATGGCTCCCTTCTTCTCCAGAGGCGGCGGGCTCCGGTGAAATTCCGGCGGGGTGGTGCTTTCCTTGCTCTGAGAACGGTGTGGCACGGTCAGTGAGGAGAGGGGAGTGAGATGGTGTGAAGAAATCGAGCGGGGGTGGCCTCTATTTATAGTCGAGCGAGGGGACCGTCGGGGCGCACGGTGAGCTCGTCGGGGGCGATGTTACAGGCGGCTAATGGCATGGGCAAGGGTAGGGGACGGTGCGGTGTCTCCTGGCGATGCTCAATGGCATGGTTTTGAGGCGTGGGGCGGTGCGGCTTGGTCTGGAACGGGCGATGCTCTGCGTGGCAGAGGCGGCGTCTTCGACGGAGGGCAGTGGCTGTGCGGCACGGGGCGGCAAACGGGGATGTCTGGCGGTCTCCTGGGTCGGTGGCGATCGTGTGTGCACGCGGTGAGGGCGGCGCACGGTCTGTGGGCGCTGGTCGAGGGTGGCGCTCTGGCGCACGCTCGGCATTGTCTCTAGCGGTCTGGGCGCGGCTCTTGCGCGTGGTCCAGGGCTTGGCAACGCTCGCGGCTGGGACAGGGAGTGGCGGTGGACGGTGGGATGCCTCCTAGACATGCTGGCTAGGCTTGCTGCTGCTCCTAGCTTGCTGTCGACTATGGGGTGGCAAGGGGGTGCTCGGCTGTTCACCATTGATGGCAATGGCAAGATCACAGTGGTGCTAGTGCTTAGTTAATCTTACTAGATGATCTACTGAGCTGGTTGTGAGCTAACTAGGGAAAAAGTTAGGCAAGAATCACTGCTCACAATAGTGTTTGATGTTTTGTTTGATTTGTGTCTGCAACCTGTTTGATGAAATGGCCGCATGAAATCAAGTTTTGAATTTTGAAAAGATTTTTGGTGGGTTTGCTAGATTGGTGCTGGTGAGTCTGCAGATGCTTGGGTTTTGAAAGTTGAGATTGTTTGAGTGGTTTTTGAAAAAGTGGGATCTTCCCATATGATAAAGATTCAATTTTGAATTGTCATTTAAACTATGCATTTGAAAGTTTCTGGATGATCACAAAGTGGGCCTTGATACTTTGTTATGAGTACAATCAAGGGGTGCAAAGATCCAGAAAATTTTCTGTTAGGTTCTGAAAGTTTGAGACAGCCAAAGTAGGCATGAGAGTTAAATTGGTCATAGTGACCATTCATTTAATATATGTGTTTTGGTTTACTTGTCTTTAGGAAAAGTGTGGGAAATGTTTTAGACGATGTTTATTTCACCTAAAAAACATTTTACAAGCAATGAACAAACAAACAAGGTGGTTTTAAAAGAATTCCAAATCAATGCATACACATATGCATGCCTTCATAATTTTATTTAGAAAAGTTTTTGTTAACCCTAAACTTGATGATTAGAGTTTGATGATCCAAGCTTAGTATTTTGGGATGTTACACCTGACCAAGATGGCTTCGGTCGACCTCCCGCGCTGCTACCGCCCCGATCCCTAGGTGACCATTGACTTCCACATCGAGCAGTACGATTCCAACCTTAACTAGTCTCCTCTCAGGGGATGGCATCTGCCCCCCAGCGACTGCCCGGCCTCGGAGGACACGCTGGCCTAGACACGCCTGACCCTGGTGCCCCTGTGTTAGACCTTGCCGACTCCGACACTCCCATGGCTGGCTCCAAGCTGCACCGTCCCAGGGCCCCTCGCTAGATGCCTCTGCCACCCTCGCGCCATAGCATCCGCCTTGCAGGGTCTAGAGCGGGGTTGACAGTCCCCTAGCTAACGGTGGTCAAGAGGGCTTCCCTTTGGGCAACCGCACATAACAAGTTTCCAGGTACTTCCTCGAACCCTCCCCTGACCCATGTTCCTCTATTCTATCCGGTTACAGGTTCTCGGTGTTAGCTGATGTGCCTCTGGCCCACCTAGGCGAGGTGGCGTCAGATTGCGGGATTGTTTTCCACGGGATCTTGGGATTCACAGATTGCTGCCATCAAGGCGCGGGAGGGGTATGTGATAGCTGTGAGATTCAACACATTTTTTATGGTTTTTATTGATGGTTTTAGTCTTGATTTGATGGTTTTGTAGCTTTACCTAATGCTAATACTTTGGTAGCGAAGAAAACTTGGTTTTCAATATGTGTTTCAGGTTCTGAACATCAACAGAAGGTTTTAACAACATAAATACAATATTCATGCGAAAACAAGCAAGTCTCTTTTTGGAAGCAATCGAGGAAGGAAACCCGAAGTTTTAACGACCAACTATATGGCAGGAATATTTTCTCCGGCCATATAGTTCCCGCCGTATAGTTGCCACCGCCTTCGTATTGTCAAAAGGAACAATTTTCATGAAGAGGCCAGAGGCGAAATCATAACACAACAGTCGCCTTTCCATCCAGAAGGGATAAAAGAGAGATCCAGAGAAGGAGAAGATGTTCTTCATCTCGCTCCACGTTCTTTGATATCCTAGCCACCACACCCCCATATCCATTACTTGTACTAGAGAGAGAGAGAGAGAGATCTTCACCTTGCAATATTAGGGTTTGATATTGTTTCTTCCTATCTTGAATTGTGTTGGATTGATTTTCTGTTCTTATTGTGGATCTCCACGGTAATATCGAGATGAACTCCTTTTATTAAATTATATCAATGATGCTTTCTTCTCTCATGTATGAGTAAGTTCCCTTAGGCATGGGAGATGTAAGGGATTGGTGAGATGTGATGTGCCTATATATTTTCCATTAGTTTGTGATTGATTTTAATTACTATATTGTGTGTGCTTGACTATTTGTGGGATGCCTAATGCTTGTTGTCCAATTAAGGGCCTAGACAACATGATGTTTTGTTCTACATAGATAAGATCTTGTTCGCTAGCAGATCGGCAACCCCCGAGTGACATGGGGATACCAATGGGAAACTAGTTTGACTCGAGGATCACAAGGAACCACTGTGCTTATTGCATTAGTCCGATCCAAGGATCTTAATTGCTAAGCAACCTGAATGATCTTAATCGTATAGTGACTGATCATGGTTTTGGTAATAGGCTAGTAGGATTATTGAAGTTGGGATGAAATATACCAAGAGGAGTTCCAGCTAATTATGGGTTGCTCGCCTATAGACATACTTATAAGATTATAAATGTTACACTTATCACTCATCCACTTGGCACAGTCACTATCACCATGAACTGTATCTCCCTGCGCCTACTTTGTCATTTGCAGAAAAGAACAAACAATCGAATCGTTCTTTACTTTTATGATTTTTATTTCTAAAATTTACATTTTAGTTTTATTTAAATACTTTCAGTTCAATCAAAATTTTATTCACTCGAAGACTTGTGACAACTTTGAGTGCGACATAGACTTCACTCATAAACACTTACCTTTGGGCTCCCTGTGGGATCGATATCTTAAATTCGAAACTAGCTACAAACGATCTATGCACTTGCAGTCATCAGCGTGAGGGAGCGATCACTGTGGTCTGTGCACGTGATGCATGGGAGCATGAATAATCCCAGACCCTTGTTGAATATAGGATCTCTGATCTAGGATATATTAGGGAGCCTTCCCCGCATTTGATGACAGGGAGGACTCTCACAGGACACCCCAGCCGGGAAGACCTCGTGGGAATCCCCCAAAGCAAGCTCGAAATTCCAGACCTCTAGTCGTGCCCACCCTGTCCTGAGGATGGCCCCCCCACGAACCGATTGTTCTATATGAACATCCTCCGAGCCATCCGAGCATTCTTTGGAACATTAGGGGGTTCGGGCACGACGGCCGCCATAGACAGATTAAGGAGTATCTACACCAGGAAGCGCCGGATATTGTCGACCTTCAGGAGACGATTTGTCAGGACTTCTCCATCGTCGAGTCAGAAGGGTTGAGCCGCCATAAATTCATCTATATGTGGTTGCCGCCCAATGGCCACTCTAGAGGAATCCTCCTTGGCGTAAAGGGGGATAACTTCGAGGTGGATGATATGAACCATGGGGACTTTTTTGTGAGCATGGCTCTCACATATAGACAATCCAACCTCAAATGGGAGGTGATCATTGTTTATGGCTCCGCAGACCACAGGAGGTCTGCTGAGTTTCTACAGGATCTCAAGTTGAAAGTGGAACGATCTAAGATTCCCGTAATTGTGGCGGGGGACTTTAACCTGATTTGTTACACGAACGACAAGATATCTACACATGTGGACCTCCCTAGCATGCGTAGGTTTAACGACTGCATCACGGATCTTGCCCTCCGTGAGATTGTGCAGGTGGGCGCTAGATATACGTGGACCAATAAGTGTTGGTTGTGCGTGGTGCACTTCGTTGGAAACCCTAAGAGCAAGGTGTGATGAGCACAACAGCAAGTTTTCCCTCAGTAGAGACCGAGGTTATTGAACTAGAAGGAGGAAGTAAATGTCTCAAAGGTGTTGCAAAGCAACGTGGAAACCTGCACAACACAAACTCAAGACTCTGTCACAATGAACAGTGAGGTTGTCAAGCTCACCGGTTTGCTGTAACAAAGGATTAACTGTATGGTGTGGAAGGTAATGGTGGTTTTTAGCAAGTAAATAGTAACAGTGGAATATGTATCAATGGTAAAGATTGGACCAGGGTCCATAGTTCACTCGAGGTGCTGTCCTTAGATAAACAACATGGCATGAAGGGTAAGAAAATTACAGCAGGGCAATTGACAGGAACTGAGCAAGGCATAACAATGCAATACTAGTCAGAAAGATCCTATGAGATTCGATTGAGCAATACAACAAGATACATAGACCGCCATCCAACTACATCTATGACTAGAAGTCCACCTTCAGGTTATCATCCGAACCCCCTCCAGTATTAAGTTGCAAGCAACAGACAACTGTTTTATGCAAAGTGTGTAAGGTAAACAATCCACTTGTTCCATGAAAAGAGACTGTTGTTTTCACCCTAGTGGCAACAACACATCTACAATCGAAGAGATTTCTGTCACTTCCCTTGGAAACTAGAGGCATGAACCCACTATCGAGCATAAATACCGCCTCTTGGAGTCACTAGCAGCTACTCAGCCAAGATAGCTACTAACAACGGAGAGTATGCAAGATCACAAACAACACATACATGATAGAATCAAATAGACAAAACCATTAACCAAACTGACATAATAATCTCAATATCCATCGGATCCCCGCAAACACAACATGCATGATTACAAATAGATTAGATCTTGATCATGAACGGAGCTCACAATATCTATACATGAAAGCACAAGGAGGAGATACAACCATCTAGCTACTACATGGACCCGTAGTCCAAGGTGAAACTACTCACGCTTCATACCGGAGAAGAAGGCCTCCGGGATGATCTCCCCTCCGGCAGGGTGCCGGGAAGAACTTCAGAAACCCCACGATCTAGGGACGATGGTGGCGGTGGCTACAGAGAGTTTCGTGGAGTTTTAATCGGGTGCATAGGGTTTATGCATCAGGGGCTTCTTATAGGCGAAGAGGCGAGGCTTGGGGGCGCCAGGGGGCCCACACCCTCCCTAGGCGCAGGCAGGCTTGGCCGTGCCCAGGGGGTCTGGCTGCCTTGTGGTGCCCCTCCGTCTTGTCTTCTGGATTCATGTCGCCCACGGTAAAATATTGACTTTGGCTTTTGTCCCTTCCAATTCCGAGAATATTGATTTTCTACCTTTCTGGAACCAAAAACAGAAGAAAACAGGAAACTGGCACTATGGCAACTTGTTAATAGGTTAGTTCCAGAAAAGATATAAAACACATCAAAGTGTAGACAAAGCAAAGCAAAGTAGATACTAAACAAGCATGGAACATAAAAAATTATAGATATGTTTCCGACGTATCAAGAATCCCCAAGCTTAACTCCTGCTCGTCCTCGAGTAGGTAAGTGGTAAAAGAATAATTTTTGATTTGACATGCACCATCAAAACCAAGATCAAACCATTTGCAAGCATTGAAAGCTGGGATCAAAGAACTCTAAACATGTGCATGAAAGATGGAGTTATAACAATAAGACAAAGTAACTATGCATGCAACATGAAAGGCTACAAACAAAGATCACGAATAACATGCATTGAAAACATTTGTTTGTTTCACATACAGAAAACATGGCATAGTGGCAATCAGCTTGTCCTCATAGAGTAGCAAATAGATGCAAATGACACCTTCAAAGTTCATAAGAGTGACTAGATACAGATAGCACAAGAACAAGTAAGATCACAATATGCATCAATTAATAAGTTTTGGGACAATGCACATAGAACTAAGAATGGCAACTATGCTCTCTTAATGGTGCCTAAAGGTAGAAGGTGGAAACTCAATATAATAGTGGAAGAAAGGCCCTTCATAAAGGGAAGCAGGGATTTCAAGTTTCAAAAAGAGCTTCCAAAAATTATGGTACTTGTTAGCTTTCAACCCTCATTGCCCCTATCATAAGCATCTTGAAGTGATTAAGGTTAAAGTAAAGAAACTATGGAGTATATGCTTGACAAAGTATAAGTTGGCAATCTCAAGTCCATTGAATATAAGGGCCACACCTCATGCTACTCAACTTCATTCAATTGTAAGTTCTTGTCATAGTAAGTACACGCGTATCATAGAGAACCGCCAACGGGGTACCCCTTGCACATGGTACAGGAGCTTTCCCATAACAAAATTGACAAGGCAAGAAGACCATGAGCATCTCAGCAATCTTTTTATTTACTATGTGCATAGATTTCTATTGAGGATGCTTCACAGAATGCTCATTATGGTGATGCTGCAAGTTTCCACCATGATTAGGCATGGCTTAGGCTAGCGGCCCAGGCGTTTCTCTAACACAAAATACATAACTCCATGGACTTACAAGCTCCCTCTTTATTTCACATCGGTGACATCCATAGACAAAAGAGCATGATATCTACTGTGTACAAAGTACAAGTGCAATGTTGAATACGTTCCCTATGACAACATGGTTTTGCTAATTCCAACGTATAAGTGCAAGCATATACAACATAGATGACACAATGGTTCAAGTTTATTAGGGGCAAAGAATATGAAGTGTGCCATACAGTGTGTGAGGAATTTAATCACTAAGTTTTCACATAACAAAATAGTTTTTAATAGGAAGATAGCTGAAAACAAGAATATACTTGGAATGGTGTAACACACCATGCATAGGATTTTATAGTGGACACTTTGGAATAACTTGGTTTCTTGGGAGTTGGAGGCATGAGTAGAGCTTACTCATACAAATGGAGGCTAGCAAAAGACTGGGAGCAACCAACTAAGAGAGCAATAATTGCCATAATCATACAGAGCGACAAAACATTACAAATCAAAGCATAGAGTGGTACTACAAGTCAAGGAATAAATGATCATAGAGGCTATGGTGACTTGTTCATAGTCATAACATGGTGTGAGCATGTGCCAAGTTAACCCAAACAAAGCATCAAAGGAGAATACCACAATACTATGCTTTTGTATGCTAAAATAATGTATAATTTATTCAAGGCACACTAAGAAATCCTAATTGTTTGGAACAAGACATGATACAACAATAATCACTAAGCATAAGGTCAAAACTGTTGGGCCACGCGGAGATAAAATAAAATTTTCCTCTAACGTGGTGATCCCAAGATCTAGCTGAGGTAGAAGGCCACGAGGTTTACCACTAGACGCACGGTTGCGGATTACTGATGAAGCGCTGGTTGATGCAGGCAGTCCTCACGATCCGATCGTCCTGCCGATCGCACAGACCTCTTTGGTATCCACACGCATAAGGAGGAGCACCGGCGGCGAATCGCTAGGTTCACATACGGCGGCCGGACTGTGGAGCTAGGGTTTCCAACACATGGAATGACCTAACCAACAACGATTAACCTTTCGGGTTCTTGTGCTCCACTATATATAGGAGTGAACGTGGGCTCGCCGGCGACCCATTCACTAAAGCCCATATAACATTAGTCACCGTGAGTCCAACTCACTAACTCGATCCTAATCCGGTTTAGGTCCAACCCAACCAGATTCTGATTCGGATCCAATCCGAACTTGCTCCCGCTCTTAAGTGTGTGACCAAGAGCTCATGGTTACTTGGACACGATTAGAGTCCGACTCACAATCGATCAATCGGCATCGGCTCCTAGCGTAACGCATCACTCCCAAGTACCAAAGAGTCATGACGACTTGTTTTCCAATGCGACTTACGTCCGAGTCCCTTTTGCCTCACGATATACCTTGTCGGACTATAGGCGAATATATGTCATCCCTTAAATAGTTCGACTCTCTTCTCGATCCGAGATAAGTGACTCACCCGACTAACTCTTAGTCGATCGCCTCGGTTAACACTTAACCGAGTCGCATGGCCATGCTTTCGAATCATATCTCACGAGAGGCCCAGAATATCTCTCCGAGTGGAGGAGCAAAATCCCATCTTGGTTATTCACATCACGCAGCTTGATTCTCAGTCGACCCGAACCCTGCCTTTATAACTGCCCAGTTACGGATCAGCGTTTGACAAAACCTAAGTCGGTGATCCTCAACTCGGACTATGCAACAACCTCAGGTCTAAGGACTACATTGATTGAGATATACAAATGACAACTTAGTTCGTTGTACCTCAATATGGGTCAATCCGACTCGCTAAACTCTTTAGCCTAGTCTGTGTAAGTTGGAATAGCATCTCCATGCCCATGACAAGTGGAACCGAGTCATCAAGCCAACTTTCACATTGGTCTAAGTTGTGTGTCCAGCACAACCTCAATGACCAAGGATATTTAGTACAAACAACATGAATGCATAGTTCCACAACTGAATCACATATTCAATGATACACATCAGATGTTTATACAAGGAATACTTAATAACTTTATGAATACAATGGGAAATATCATCATACATGATTGCCTCTAGGGCATATTCCCAACAAAAACAACACCTAGCATGTCATGCTAAAGTCTAAGTCACAGTCAATGCAAGCACCTCTTGCACTTTTCAAGCAAGAACTTCCTACTCCTTTCCAACACCAATCGACTTATTTGAAACAACACAGCGAGAACGGGGGTCCAAAATACTTTATTGAAGGAAACTAAAAAACTAAGCAAAGCAAACGAAAACTAAGACGCTCCAAGAACAACACAACTGTGCATGGAACAATAAAAATGAAGTGTCTAGATAGATCTGAGCTTTTTATTGATGAAGAAGGGGATGCCTTGGGCATCCCCAAGCTTTGACGCTTGCACCTCTTGGATATTTCTTGGGTTGACACCATGGTGGAATCCCCAAGCTTGAGATTTTGTCCATTCTTCATCTCATTACATCATTCTCTCTCTACACCTGAAATTTTTCCTTCATACAAAACTTCACACAATCTTCATTAGCAACATTAGTGTATTCAAAAGATAATAAACCTTTGGGTTTAGCTTTATAACAGCAAAATTTTCAATCAAAAAAAAAGCTACTGAATAAACTTCCTTTAAAAAGCTCAATTCCCCAAAATAGAACTAAAAAAGAAATCGATAAGAAGCAAATGCAAATAATGGCAGAAATCTGTCAAAAGAGAGCAGCAGGTAGAAATCGACTTTTTCGAAAATCTTCTGTTGCTCAAATCAAAAAGTGTTGAACTAACGTAAGTTAGCTAACATACTGGGGGATTTATTTGTACATTTTGAGCTCAATCCGAGTTACAGATACTCCTCACGAATTTTTTTGGTGGAGGACAGAAATCTGTTTCGGGACAGCAACTCCCCAAATCTTACTTCCCTCTCATTAGAGGTCATTCTTGGCACAAAAAGCAAACAAAAAGGATAATTATAGGTCGTTACTGAAGTAATAACTTCTAAGACTCAAGGAAACTCTTGGGTTATATCCCAGTAAGTACTTTTCTTTAACGCCTTTAAGTTAGGCACAAGAAGCAAGAAGAATCAAGTATTTTCAAATGGTTTGCAGCAAGTAAACAAGTAACAGTGGAAGATGTATCAATGGTAAAGATTGGACCGGGATCCATAGTTCACTAGAGGTGCTCTTCTTAGATAAACAACATGGCATGAAGGGTAAACAAATTACAGCAGGGCAATTGACAGGAACTGAGCAAGGCATAACAATGCAATACTAGGCAAAATGATCCTATAAGATTTGATTGGGCAATACAACAATATACATAGACCGCCATCCAATTGCATCTATGACTAGAATTCCACCTTGAGGTTATCATCTGAACCCCCTCTAGTATTAAGTTGCAAGCAACAGGCAACTTCTTTAAGCAAAGTGTGTAAGGTAAACAGTCCACTTGCTCCATGAACATGAGACCGTTGTTTTCTCCCTAGTAGCAACATCACATCTACAACCAAAGATATTTCTATCACTTCCCTTGGAAACTAGAGGCATGAACCCACTATCGAGCATAAATACCCCCTCTTAGAGTCACTATGTCAACACCCGGATTTTTCAATCCTAGATGCCTGTTATGCCATACATCGCAATCCCAGGATTACCATTTTTGCGAGACATAACAGAATTGGATACCATAGTACTTCATCCATTACAAACGATACATAAGTTCTTACACAAATGGGGATCTCATGATCCAGTTCTTAGTACAACATCAGGCAGCGGAATACGTAATAATAACGGTAGCGTAGGCGAAGCTCCATCTTCGGGGTCACAGGCAATGCTGACGATGGGAGATGATCCTAGTTGTCGTAACCTTCCTGGGGTCCATCCTCCAGGTACTCCTCTTCATAGTCCGCCATGGGAATAGCCAGGACAAAACCATGAGTACTCTTTAAGTACTCGCAAACTAATACTAACGGTAAGGGTTTTGGATAATAGGACACTAGGCTCTAGGGTTGTTTTGCAAAAAGCCGTTTATCTTTACTAAGTTCCAAAGCTAGTCACAATTTTATAACTCCTAAGTGGGATCTTGTAATTCAGGTCACAACTGTTGTGTTCAAGTCAAAGTCTCAATTCATTTCACCAGTCATTTTGAAAAGTCCTGACGGGGAACAAGATATACCTAACTGTCCATAATCATGACCGGATATTCGAATAGTTTGACACTCTACAGAGATTGTACACTTTCACCACAACATTCGATACATCCGTCAGAACAAATCCTGAATTTACCATACTCGATATGGATAATCAATCCTAACCTTTCAATTACACGCCTAGTATAAGCACCTCTCCGTGAGTTTGGCCTCCCAACCATGACCACCGTCATCCGGTGCCGCAGTGGACAATCTTCCCAAGGTAGCCTCAGCTCAGACCTTGGCCGGGAGGGAACTAATACTAAGGTATATAAGTTTCCAGTCAAGCCCTACCCAATATTCGGGTATTGTGGTTGTACGATAAAATTGGAATGGTATCGCATCCAGACAACCATTAGTTTTGTAAGGGGCTAAGGCTCATGCCTCAACATTTTCATCACCAAAATCATCAAGTGTTTGGAAACACATGTCCAAAACATTTCAATAGAATGATCCATCATTCCAAGGTTTTCATAACCATTTTTCCACCAAGTATTCCCATATAAAAGTTGATCAAATTTTTATGCTTAGCACTAGCATCTACAGGTGGGGGTAGTAATGATGAGGGGTGGTAAACTGGTGGAGTTTCAACTAAGTACAACCTTATATCTTATGTTGATATCAAGGTTTCTAGCTTAGGCCAAATTTTATGCTCTTTATGCAACCTTCAGCACAACTGTCTAGTATCTACCAAACTCTTAGGTAGACTCTAAGTAAGCTTTGATAAAGAAATAAAGTAAGAAGCTTGCAAGTAAAACTAGGATTGGTTTATCAAGTGGGTATGATCACATATGCTTAAGGCATATAGTAGTCATATCACAAGTATGGGTTTGTGGCATTAGTAGGGTATCTGGCAAGGGTTAGCTTTCACATTCACTAGTAGTATTAGGCTTGCATAGTAATTAGCTTGCCTTGTGCAGAGCAGTGGTTGCAGTTCTCCTCGACTTCCTCTTCGTAGTATCCTCCTTCCTCCTCGCATCCTTGGTCGGTACTAGCGTCTATGAATAAATACGAGGTACACAATCACCAAAAAATACTTAACTACTTGCAATCATCACACACAAGGGTCCTATAGATGATCTAGCATCATCTCTAACATTACAAGGTTAAAGCTTGGTTTAAAACTTTTTATTTTTAGAAAAGTAATTTCTACTCATTGAAAAACTACTTAAGATTTAATATTCTCCAAACCAAATATGGGATCATGCGGACACATGTCATCACCACATATTTTGGTCCATAGGAATGTGATTTAAAGTGGTGTCACAATTTAATAAGGTTTTACCCTTTTATTTTAATTAATTAAAGTGGCTAGAAATGCTTATGTAGCATTCTTTTATTACTTGAACATTATTTCTGCAAGTAAACCTATATATTTTTATATATTCTGAAAGGTATGGTTTAATGTGATTTTTGAGAGTTGGAATCAACTCAAAAGCTTTTATGGTTTAAATTTGAAAAATGTTTGAATGCAGAAAAGCTCCTGCCTTGTTATTTTTACTATGGGTGATCTATAGATCCAAATGACTTGAATCCAACGGTCTTGGATTAAGCATGCACAGACCTTTCTAACAAAATTGGTTTCATCCAATTTGGTGTACTGAATCTATCTGGGTTGATTTTTGAAGTTGGGTGCTGAAGTGTGTTTGAATTTAAATAGAAAAGGATTTAATTTGAATTGTTGGGCGCTTGAGGAAAAGTTATCGGGCGGCCTGCTAAGCGCAGATGCTCTGCTGGCTGCTTAAGTGGGTGTCCCCACTCGGCGTGACACGGGCTGGGAAGCGGTATGGGGCAATGTGGATCGCTCGATCTAGTTCTAATCCAACAGTGGGGGTCATCGTCGGCCGAGACAACTCCGCGAGAACGAAACCTAGCGCCATGAGGGGTGCTGGGGCTCACCGGGTACGGGCGAGGTTGGCGGCGGGCGAACGATGAAGTCGACGACGGCGAACCTCCTGTACCGTGGCTTCTCCGGGCGGCTCAATCGCTGGCTCCTTTCTTCTCCGGCAATGCGGCTCCAGTGAAATTCAGCGAGGTGGTGCTCGCTTGCTCGAGAATGGTGTGGCACGATCGGTGAGGAGAGGGGAGTGAGATGGTGTGAAGAAATCGCGGGGTGGCCTCTATTTATAGTCGAGGGACCGTCAGGACGCAGTGAGCTCGTCGAAGCGGCGACGGCTAATGGCATGGGCAAGGGTAGGGGACGGTGATGTGTCTCCTGGCGATGCTCAACGACATGGTTGCGAGGCATGGGGCGGTGTGGTTTTGTCTGGATCGGCCGGTGCTCTGCGCGGCAGAGGCGGCGTCTTCGACGGCGGGCGGTGGCTGTATGGCACGGGGCGGCAAACGGGGATGTCTGGCGGTCTCCTGGGTCGGTGGTGATCGTGTGTGCACGCGATGAGGGCGGCGCGTGGTCTGTGGATGCTGGTCGAGGGTGGCGCTCTGGCGCACGCTCGACATGGTCTGGTCACGGCCTGTGCGCGTGGTCCACGGCTTGGCAACGCTCGCGGCTGGGACCGGGAGTGGCGGTGGACGGTGGGCTGCCTCCCAGACAAGGTTGGCACGGCTAGTTCTTCCTCTAGCCTGCTGTCCACAATGGGGTGACATGGGGGTGCTCGGCTGTTCACCATTGATGACAATGGCAAGCTCACAGGGGTGCTAGTGTTGGGCTAATCTTTCTAGATGATCTACTGAGTTGTGTGTGAGCTAACTAGGGAACTAGTTAGGCAAGAATCACTGCACACTATAGTGTTTAATGTTTTGTTTGATTTGTGTCTGCAACCTGTTTGATGAAATGGCCGCATGAAATCAAGTTTTGAATTTTGAAATGATTTTTGGTGGGTTTGCTAGATTGGTGCTGGTGAGTCTGCAGATGCTTGGGTTTTAAAAGTTGAGCTTGTTTGAGTGGGTTTTGGAAAAGTGGGATCTTCTCATATGAAGAAGATTCAATTTTGAATTGTCATTTAAACTATGCATTTGAAAGTTTCTGGATAATCACAAAGTGGGCCTTGATACTTTGTTATTAGTACATTCAAGGGGTGCAAAGATCCAGAAAAGTTTCTGTTAGGTTTTGAAAGTTTGAGACAGCCAAAGTAGGCATGGGAGTTAAATTGGTCAAAATGACCATTCTCTTAACATTTTTGTTTTGATTTACTTGTCTTTAGGAAAAGTGTGGGAAATGTTTTAGATGATGTTCATTTCACCTAAGAAACATTTTACAAGCAATGGATCACACAAACAAGGTGGTTTTTAAAGAAATTCAAAATCCATGCATACACATATGCATGTATTCATGAGTTTATTTAGAAAAGTTTTTGTTAACCCTAATCTTGATGATTAGTGTTTGATGATCTAAGTTTGGTATTTTTGGGATGTTACAAACCTTCCCCCCTTAAAAAAAATCTTGCCCCGAGATTTGAAAAAGGACGAAAAGATTACCTAGGTTTTGAAGAGATCTGGAAACTCCGTCCTGATGTGATCTTCACGTTCCTGGTAGCTTCTTCAGGTGGTGGTTGCTCCAATCAATCTTGAGAAACTTGATGCTTCGGTCTTGGTAGTTCAAAGGCTTCTTCCAATATACGGATGGGTACTTCGGGATAGGTCATCGTTGATCTCTATGGTCCGGTGATCGATATTCTTGAACACTTCGGTCTTCTCGGGGACTTCGAGACACTTGCGAAGTAACGAGATATGGAATACATTGTGCACAGTTGACATCTCTTCAGGTAGTTCCAGTTGATAAGATACCTATCCTCGACGGTTCAAAAATTTGAAAGGTCCGATATATCTGGGGGCTAACTTTCCTTTGAGTTGGAAACGCTGCATTCCCTTCAATGGCGACACTTTCAGATAAACAAAATATCCGATGTTGAAGGCGAGGTCTCGACGTCTCTTGTCAGCGTAACTCTTCTATCGGGATTGGGTTGTCTTGAGGTGCTCACGAATCTTGTGAACCTTCTCTTCTGCTTCTCGTAGGATGTCGGGTCCGAAGATCTGAATCTCTCCTACTTCCGACCAGTTCAAAGGGGTACGACACTTTTTTCCATACATGAATTCAAATGGGGCCATTTGCAAACTGGCTTGGTAACTGTTGTTGTATGAAAATTCTGCAAACGGCAGACAGTATTCCCACTTGGATCCACATTCTAGCACACATGCTCTAAGCATATCTTCGAGTATTTGGTTTACTCGCTCCGTTTGTCCATCGGTCTGAGGGTGATACGCGGTACTAAAATCTAGGCGGGTTCCTAAACCTTCTTGGACTTTCTTCTAGAATCTCGAGGTAAACTGAGTTCCTCGATCCGATACTATGTTCTTGGGGACTTGTAACACCCTCAGAATCGGACCTATGCAAGTTTAAGCAAAATTCGCCAAACCCGCATAGAAACGATTCAAAGGTGCCCACCAGGCACTTTCTTGCGGGTGGAAAACGAAGTAATAACATTACACAACAGTCCTCGATGGGACCCATGTAGATATATATAAATGACTCAAGGAGTCAAGAATACGAGATATAATATACAAAGATCCAAATCACCTTGAAAACGATAGAGTGTCCGCCACGGACAAGATGCAAATGGGGCTAAGAGCCACAAGAATAACCAATGGCGCCCATAACCCTGCCCAAGCGGAAGGGTAACCCCGCTAACGCGCCGATCTCAAAACCTGCTTAAACAAAAGGGTGCCGACAAAGGGCAAAGGAAAAGAAGGAGTGTCGATCGAGGCCAAGACAGCGAGGCTAGAATTCGGTCCTCGCCTACATAGGTATGGTGGATCGGCGGCAGCAAGATGCACTAAACAACCCAGAGACTCGACACCAAGCGGTTATCGAGAGGATAAGAGTGACCTATCCGGATCCAACCTGAAGCTAACACCAAACAAACCCATCCGGTGTTTCCCCTCGAGACCAAACGAGGAAGTCAACCTAGGAACTCACATACGGTTGGCGTTTTACTTATTCATTATAGTTATGCACTTTACTAGTCAGGTTTAGATAATCGTCCTGATAAAATAAGCAGTGGGCACTTTTAGTTAACCATTTCGTTATAGTTGCAACAATTACTAATCAGATACAGATAGTATGAGATAAACCCAAAACCCAGCAGTTGTTGATACTTTTATTCAGCCATTCCGTTGTAGTTGCAGGATTTACTAGTCAGGTACAATTGTCGCAAGCGACAACCAAACAAGCAATTGTGGGCAGTATTAATTAGCCATTCCATTATAGTGAAGCTGATTACTAGTCATTATAAGTCAAATTTATAGCAGTAAACTTTAGTTATGCTTGTCTATGATCGAGATACTGTGCTCCAAGTCGTCCATATCCATGACACGGCTTTGAAAGTTTTACCGCCGGGTGCACCAATAGCAACACACGCTCGATCAACCTCGGAAAACCAAAACAAAACCCAACGAGGCTTTCACGGTGAACAATCACAGATTCAGAATATTTGTGGGCCACCTTAAGTAGAATCAACGAGTAAGCAAGCTCGAGACGGCCTCAAGGTTTGGCTAGACGGTCGTGAACGATCGGGAACCCAAACTGGGCTTGTCGACACCGCTGAATCGTGGTCCGATCCTAACAAAGACGGTGCAGTTACTGCACAATCGTAAATAAAGCAAAGAAACATGGCATAAGCAGGATCATAAATAAAACCTCAAACTAGTTTGTGGCCCCAAGAAATAAGATGAATCAAGCTCGCTCTCGGGGGTCCCATATACCTCCCGGATGTGGATAGCGCGATAAATCAAGGAACAGGTATCAAGTACTCGGGGTCTTACGGGACACAAGTGGGCGTTCGGAAACCAAATATTTGCTATCACCCACCGATGCCTCTGCTTATTCAATTTTAGTTGTTAAACAGAAATTAAAGTGAATGATAAGTAAAACCAGAATCATCTCCAACATCAACATGCGGCAATACATCAGCAACTGTGGCATATGACGACACACATCAGCACTAGAGCGAGCAACTACGACGCGCAAGTCCAACTATCTACCAAACAACAGGTAATAGGGTGTGTCCAAGGCAATATAGGGCTGCACGGTATATCACAGGTACTAAACTAAAGCATCGCAAATACGATAGCAATAGATCAACAGGAGGAATAAAGACTATAAAAGTAAGATAGGTAGAAAGGGGAGATGCTACTTTGAAAACATTGTCGAATGTCCGACCGAAGATCGGGGCGAAGCTCACATCAACTCAACGGCCTTATCCGCGAAGAAGCAAAACACTAGAAGAACACCGGATGCACTATTTAATACAACGGCAGAAGATCGGCATGATGCATGCATGATGTATGACATGGCAAAGGTGCGATGCAATTAGGTCAGTAATAAGTGGAACCGGGGTCCCGACAATTAATTAGGTGGTTCATGTTGTTTAGCTACCCCGCAATTAAATGTTATATAGCAAGACAATAGATGGCAACGGTTCGCTACACATGTTTAAATGAGGCCGATATGAGACTAGATTTGCCCGCATATGGGCCCCATATTTAATTATTTGGTGAATCGGCATAAGGCCCCCAAACCACAGATATGCATGCGAGATGAATGATTTAATGCATCAAGTTGATATCATTTATAAAAATAGGGTATCGAGGAAAAAGGGTCACACATTTAGGGTTCGGCGATCTTGCTAGGGTTCCGGGGTTCAGGGTCGGGTCTCGGGGTCCAGGGTTCGACGGTCCGGGGTTCGGTCTCGGCGGCTCGTTCTCGGATAGCGGGGTAGGTCTTGTCGCAGCCGTGAAGGAGGACTTGGTTCGGCGTCGGGGCGCATCGGATCTGCCGGGTCGGTGCCGTTCTTGTCGTCGCGACGATCTTGTCGGGTCCGTGCTTCGGATTCCGTGAGGCGATCTTGCCGTTCCGTGTAGGCGTTCTCGAGGTCGATGGCGAACTTGTCCGGTACCGGGGTTTTTCGGAGTTCATGGTGCGGCGCCGGGTTCGGGATCGGTCTTCGGGTTCGGAGTTGGGACCTTCGGATCCTTGAAGGCGATTTCGTCGGCGCTGGAGAACTTGAATCCAATCCGGTGGTCATTGAAGATCTTGTCGAAGCCACCAACGACCTTGTCCAACCTTTTGTTCTCGTCCACCGGAATGTTCAGGTCGAAGCCCGGTTGACTTGTGACTCCATCTTCTTAGCATCGTACCACCACTCCCATCACCTTCTCATCTCACGTCACTGAACATCACCAACACATCAACACAGGGGCCCACGCCAGCGGCAGGAGCTGAACGGGGTACGGTCGACGAGGACCCGCGTCACGGTGGCGGCAGTTCGGCCGCGAGGCTTGCAGATGGACCGCAAGGCGAGGTTGGGGCGAGGCGAGGGCGGTGAAGGGTGCGGTCACGCCGGCGACTCCAGCGGCGGCAGAGAGCGGCGCGGCCGGGAGACGCCGCGACGCCGCCGGGGTTGCCGGCGGATGGGCTGAAAGGCGGCAAGGCCGCCGACGCGGAGGCGGCGACCGGGAGAGGAGGGAGCGGCCAGGCGTGGCGCCGGACACGCAGCGGAGGCGAGGAGGAGGGTCGCGAGGAGGCGAGCTTGGCGGTGGACCGAGGGAGCAAGGGCGCGACGGAGAAGGAGCCGGGAGCCAGCGGGCGGCCGGGACGCCAAGGCGTGAGCTCAAGGGAGAAGTGGAGGCGGAGGGGCTGGCGGGCTCGCGAGGCGCTGAGCGCTAGGTGGGGCGCATGGGGAGAGGAGCAAAGGCGGGGAGGGAGAGAGAGGGCACACTGGCATGAGGGAGAGGCGAGCCTGGCGGGCGGGGCTGAGTCTGTAGGGAAGAGAAACAGTGGAGCGAGAGGGTGCGGTTCGGTGGGTCCCAGGGGAGGTGGGCTGTGGGGCACGTGGGGTGGAGAGGGTCTGCAGGCGGAGGGCAGGGGTGGCGCGGTCTGGGCTTGGCGTCTTGGTGTGCCACATGGCGCCAGCGGTGGGGACCAGGGCATAGAGAGAGAGGGACGGCGGGGTGGGGCCGGCTGGGTGAGGGTTAGGTGGCCCGGGGCCACGTGGCGGTGGGGAAGAGGGAGAGAGGGTAGGATGGCTAGGGTGAGAAAAGAGAGAGAGAGGGAGCTGGATGGATGAGGTGGCAGGTGGGTATGCTTGGGGTGAGAGGGGGAGGTGGCAGCCTGGGATTGGTGGGTAGGAATAGATTGGGTGGGACTAGGATTTAGAGGGAGCTGTTTTCAAAAGTGTGTTTGTTTGGTCGCGTTTAAATTAAAATAAGGCCATTTTGCAAATGGTTTTTAGACAAATAAAAATCTCCGATGCGATCGGGGTTTTATGTTTGAAAATAATAGGGTTTCGTACAATTCAAAACTAGGCTTTTCAAATAATGCAGTCAAACAATGCATGAAGATGACGATGCAATGCACAAACTCAACGCGATTTTCTAGTAGTGGTTTTGCGGGATGCCACAATTCGACACCACTAACAATGGATCTCGCCCTCGAGATCCGCCTCATGGTACCGGAAGGAAGGTCGGCGATCTGCGTCTTCTCGCTTCGTGTAGATCCTCGCGACACCACTAACAAGAGGTCGTTGCCCGTGATCGTTGAGAGAACACTCCGGAACAAAAGGACGAAGGTAGAGGTATCCACAATAAAGCCACCCCTAACTTCCGTGAACGGAGTAAAATTGCTGGATCCACTGATTCGATGTACAAGAGCGAATGATAAGAGTAGTGGTATGGTAGCTACTCCATCCCGCACTCAAACCATTACTCCGCATTTAATAGGCGATTATGCAACCAACTCTGGAATCGATCAAGATCTCGACAAGCGAGGTTCGGAACAACGGAGTGATGCAGACTCTGCATCGGAGCTGGCGTAGATGATGTCGTCGCGTCGGAAAACACCGGAAGGCACAAGCGAGGATCAAAGAATGGTAACACAGCAGACGGATTCCTCAGATAGCATGAACACCGGATGGTAGAACACCGTTATCAAAGGAGGAATCGAAACCCTGAAGGTACGATGGAAAACCCAACCACGAGAAATCCTGGACTCGAAGAAAAGATAAGAGGGTAGGTTCAAAACACGTCGAGATAAGAGGAGAATAGCAGAGGGGTAAGGAGTAAAATCAGACCTAACCAGAACTATCCAACCGATTTTGCAAAATAGTTTTGACTCTCTACTTCGGCCGTTAGCTAGGTTATCCTACAGGCTGGACTTGTGGGGTATCGCAACCGCGAGCTCGATACCACTCAGAACACCCTCGAATCGGACCTATGCAAGTTTAAGCAAAATTCGCCAAACCCGCATAGAAACGATTCAAAGGTGCTCACCAGCACTTTCGCGGGTGGAAAACGGTAATAACATTACACAATCCCTCGATGGGACCCACATAACAGATATATATAACAGCGACTCAAGGAGTCAAGAATACAGATATAATATACAAAGATCCAAATCACCTTGAAAACGATAGAGCGTCCAGCTACGGACAAGATGCAAATGGGGCTAAGAGCCCTGAAGAATAACCAATGGCGTCCATAACCCTGCCCAAAGCCGCCGGAAGGGTAACCCCGCTAACGCGCCGATCTCAAAACCTGCTTAAACAAAAGGGTGCCGACAAAGGGCAAAGGAAAAGAAGGAGCGTCGATCGAGGCCAAGACACGGCGAGGCTAGAATTCGGTCCTCGCCTACATAGGTATGGTGGATCGAGCGCAGCAAGAAAGATGCACTAAACAACCTACAGAGACTCGACACACAAGGTTATCGAGAGAGGATAAGAGTGACCTATCCGATCCAACTGAAGCTAACACCAAACAAACCCATCTGTGTTTCCTCGAGACCAAACGAGGAAGTCAACCTAGGAACTCACAGCTGGCGCTTTTACTTATTCAGTTATAGTTGCGGCACTTTACTAGTCGTTTAGATAATCGCCGATAAAATAAGCAATGGCACTTTTAGTTAACCATTTCGTTATAGTTGCAACAATTACTAATCGACATGATAGTATGAGATAAACCCAAAACCCAAAGAGTTGTTGATACTTTTATTCAGCCATTCCGCTAGAAGTTGCAGGATTTACTAGTCAGTACAATTGTCGCAAGCGACAACCAAACAAGCAATTGTGGGCAGATTAATTAGCCATTCCATTATAGTGAAGCTGATTACTAGTCATTATAAGTCAAATTTATAGCAGAACTTTAGTTATGCTTGTCTATGATCGAGATATCGCTCCAAGTCGTCCATATCCGCGACACGGCTTTGAAAGTTTTACCCGGCCGGGTGCACCAATAGCAACACACGCCGATCAACCTCGAAAACCAAAACAAAACCCAACGAGGCTTTCACGATGAACAATCACAGATTCGAAATATTTCAGGGGCCACCCTAAGTAGAATCCGAACGGAGTAAGCAAGCTCAGACGGCCTCAAGGTTTGTCTAGACGGTCAGGAACGATCGGGAACCCAAAATGGGCTTGTCGACACCATGAATCGTGGTCCGATCCTAACAAAGACAAAGCAGTGCACTCGCACAATCGTAAATAAAGCAAGAAACATGGCATAAGTACAGATCGTAAATAAAACCTCAAACTAGTTTGGCCCCAAGAAATAAGATGAATCAAGCTCGCTGTGGGGGGTCCCATATACCTCCCGGATGTGGATAGCGCGATAAATCAAGGAACAGGTATCAAGTACTCGGGGTCTTACGGGACACAAGTGGGCGTTCGGAAACCAAATATTTGCTATCACCCACCGATGCCTCTGCTTATTCAATTTTAGTTGTTAAACAGAAATTAAAGTGAATGATAAGTAAAACCAGAATCATCTCCAACATCAACATGCGGCAATACATCAGCAACTGTGGCATATGACGACACACATCAGCACTAGAGCGAGCAACTACGACGCGCAAGTCCAACTATCTACCAAACAACAGGTAATAGGGTGTGTCCAAGGCAATATAGGGCTGCAAGGGATATCACGGGTACGGAAACTAAAGCATCGCAACACAGATAGCAATAGATCAACAGGAGGGAATAAAGACTATAAAAGTAAGATAGGTAGAAAGGGGGGGAGATGCTCGCCTGAAAACATTGTCGAATGTCCGACCGAAGATCGGGGCGAAGCTCACATCAACTCAACGGCCTTATCCGCGAAGAAGCAAAACACTAGAAGAACACCGGATGCACTATTTAATACAACGGCAGAAGATCGGCATGATGCATGCATGATGTATGACATGGCAAAGGTGCGATGCAATTAGGTCAGTAATAAGTGGAACCGGGGTCCCGACAATTAATTAGGTGGTTCATGTTGTTTAGCTACCCCGCAATTAAATGTTATATAGCAAGACAATAGATGGCAACGGTTCGCTACACATGTTTAAATGAGGCCGATATGAGACTAGATTTGCCCGCATATGGGCCCCATATTTAATTATTAGGTGAATCGCATAAGGCCCCAAACCATGATATGCATGCGAGATGAATGATTTAATGCATCAAGTTGATATCATTTATAAAAATAGGGTATCGAGGAAAAAGGGTCACACATTTAGGTTCGCGATCTTGCTAGGGTTCCGGTTCGTGGTCTCGGGGTCCAGGTTCGACGGTCCGGTTCGGTCTCGGCTCGTTCTCGGATAGCGGGTAGGTCTTGTCGCAGCCGTGAAGGAGGACTTGGTTCGCCGGGCGACGGATCGCCGGTCGGTGCTCTTGTCGCCGCGACGATCTTGTCGGTCCGCGCTCGATTCCGTGAGGCGATCTTGCTGCCGTGTAGGCGTTCGAGGTCGATGGCGAACTTGTCCGCATCGGGTTTTTCGGAGTTCATGGTGCGCGCCGTTGGATCGGTCTCGGTTCGAGTTGGGACCTTCGGATCCTTGAAGGCGATTTCGTCGGCGATGGAGAACTTGAATCCAATCCGGTGGTCATCGAAGATCTTGTCGAAGCCACCAACGACCTTGTCCAACCTTTCGTTCTCGTCCACCGGAATGTTCAGGTCGAAGCCCGGTTGACTTGTGACTCCATCTTCTTAGCATCGTACCACCACTCCCATCACCTTCTCATCTCACGTCACTGAACATCACCAACACATCAACACAGGGGCCCACGCCAGCGGCAGGAGCTGAACGGGGTACGGTCGACGAGGACCCGCGTCACGGTGGCGGCAGTTCGGCCGCGAGGCTTGCAGATGGACCGGCGAAGGCGGAGGTTGGGGGCAGAGGCGGAGGGGCCGGTGAAGGGTGCGGTCTGGCCGGGCGACTCAATGGCGGCGCTTAGCAGAGAGCGCGGTTGGTCGGGAGACGGCCGCGCTGCTGCCGGGGTGCCATGGACGGGCAGCGAAAGGGCGGCAAGGCCGCCGACGCGAGGCGGCGATCGGGAGAGAGGAGCGGCAGGCGGCGTGGCGCCGGACACGCAGGCGGAGGCGAGGAGGTCGCGAGGGAGGCGAAGCTGGCGGACCGAGGAGCAAAGCGGCGACGGAGAAGGAGCCGGGGAGCTGGCCGGGCTGGGGCGTGAGCTCATGGGCCGGAGAAGGAGGGGTGGAGGCGCGGGGTCTGGGCTCAAGAGGCGCTGAGCGCTAGGTGGGGGCGCGACAGGGGAGAGGAGCAAAGGGCGGGAGGGAGAGAGAGGCTGGCGGCAAGGGGAGAGCTGCGAGCCTGGGGCACTGGCTGGTAGGGAAGAGAAACAAAGGAGCGAGAGGGTGCGGTTCGGTGGGTCCTGTGAGGTGGGCTGTGGGGCACGTGGGGTGGAGAGGGTCTGCAGGCGGAGGGCAGGGGTGGCTGGCGCGGCCTGGCTGGTCATGCTGCGTGGCGCCAGCGTGGTGGGACCCAGGCATAGAGAGAGAGGGATCATGGATGGGGCCAATGGGTGAGGGTTAGGTGGCCACGTGGGATGGGAAGAGGGAGAGAGGGTAGGATGGCTAGGGTGAGAAAAGAGAGAGGGAGCTGGATGGATGAGGTGGCAGGTGGGTATGCTTGGGGTGAGAGGGGGAGGTGGCAGCCTGGGATTGGTGGGTAGGAATAGATTGGGTGGGACTAGGATTTAGAGGGAGCTGTTTTCAAAAGTGTGTTTGTTTGGTCGCGTTTAAATTAAAATAAGGCCATTTTGCAAATGGTTTTTAGACAAATAAAAATCTCCGATGCGATCGGGGTTTTGTGTTTGAAAATAATAGGGTTTCGTACAATTCAAAACTAGGCTTTTCAAATAATGCAGTCAAACAATGCATGAAGATGACGATGCAATGCACAAACTCAACGCGATTTTCTAGTAGTGGTTTTGCGGGATGCCACAGGACTCCATGCAAACTAACTATTCTAGCGATGTACAACTCTGCTAGCTTCGAATTCTGATAGGTGGTTTTGACGGACAAGAAATGGGCGACTTTGGACAATCTGTCCACTATGACCCAAATAGAGTCATTTCCCCTACTAGAAGTAGGTAGTCCAGTGATAAAGTCCATTCCTACAGAATCCCATTTCCATTCCAGAATTTGCAAAGGTTGCAACAATCCAGCGGGTCTTTGATGTCCCGCTTGACTCACGACATATCACACTTGGCGATATAGCTTCCGATTTCTCTCTTCATCTTATGCCACCAAAATTGCTCTTTCAAATCTTGATACATCTTAGTTCCTCTGGGATGGATAGAATAAAGAGTATCGTGAGCCTCCTTCAAGATAACTTCTTTCAACTCAGAACCTGCTGGTACACAAAGGCGTCCTTTGTACCACAAAACTCTTTCTTCGTCCTCGGTGAATCCGGGTACTTTGCCTGTACCGATACGACGTTTAATTCCGTTGATACTAGCATTTCCTTTCTGCGCCTCCTTAATCTGACTGATCAAAGTGGGCTGAAGTTCTATGCTAGCCAAAAATCCTTCACTTACTAATTCTATTCGAAAATCCTCCATCTCTTTGTGCAAACTTGGTTGCTCCTTCAAAATCATGGAGTTCAAGCGGCACGACAATCTGCTAAGGGCATCGGCTACTACGTTGGCTTTTCCAGGGTGATAGTGAATGTCCAGGTCGTAATCCTTGATTAGCTCAATCCATCTTCTCTGCCTCATATTCAACTCCTTCTGAGTGACTATATACTTTAGGCTCTTGTGATCCGAATAAATCTCACAACGGTTTCCCATAAGGTAATGTCTCTAGGTCTTTAGGGCTAGAACTACGGCTGCGAGTTCGAGGTCATGGGTTGGGTAATTTTGTTCATGTTGCTTCAATTGTCGCGATATATAGGATATAACTTTGCCTTCTTGCATTATCACACATCCGAGACCAATCTTGGATGCGTCACAATACACATCGAAGGGCTTCGTGATATCCGGCATGATCAAGATTGGGGCTGAAATCAATCTCCTTTTGAGTTCTTAAAATCTCGCTTCACACTTGTCTGTCCATTCAAACTTCTTGTCCTTCTTCAGCAATTGGGTCATGGGTCGGGCGATACTAGAGAATCCTTCTACGAATTTGCGGTAATATCCCGCCAATCCGAGAAAAGCACGAACTTGGGTTTGAGTGGTTGGGGCTTGCCAATCTTCCACATCTTTCACTTTGGTGGTCAACGCAATTCCTCCGCTGATACAATGTGACCGAGGAATCCTACTCGTAACCAGAATTCACATTTGCTAAATTTTGCATACAATGATGCTCTCTAAGGGTTCCAAGAATGGTCCTTAGGTGTAGCTCATGTTCTTCTTCTCATTTGGAATAAATCAGAATGTCATCAATGAAAACAACGACAAACTTATCCAGGAAGTCCATAAAAATCTTATTCATGAGGTTCATGAAATAAGCGGGGCATTGGTTAATCCAAAAGACATGATCAGATACTCATACAATCCATATCCGGTGGTAAAGGAAGTCTTGGGAATATCCTCTGCACGTAATTTTGAGTTGATGATAGCTACCTAAGATCAATCTTAGAAAACACCGGGCACCGTCAACCGATCAAACAAATCTTCTATCTTGGGCAAGGGTACTTGTTCTTGATGGTGACATCATTCAACTTCCGATAATCCGCACACAAATGGTTACCCATCTTTCTTGTCCACAAACAAGACGGGTGATCTCCATGGGACGCACTTGGTTGAATCAATCCGATTTCCAACATGGAATCCAGCTGTTTCTTCTTCTTTCTAGTTCGACGGGTTCATACTATAGGGTCTCGGCTATGGGTCCTGCTCGGGATTAGTTCGATGATAAACTCGATATCCCGATCTAGGGGCATACTGTGCAAAACATCCGGAAATACATCGGGTATTCTGCACTATCCGGACTTGGTCAATGGTAGGTTGGGCTAGACTCTTGTTACACTTGAATTGGCGAGGTAAGGTTTTATATATGCTCGATCGATATTCCAATGCAGATCGGTCATGGTGATGGCTTTCTTGGCACAGTCAATCAATCCTTTATGTTTGGACATCCAATCCATTCCTAGTACTACTTCCAAACCTTTAGTTCCGAGTACGATTAGGTTAGCATAAAAATATATGCCATGGATTCGGATAGGGACGGCCTTGCAAATTTGCCTAGCCTTGGTGGTTGATCCGGGAATTTGTATAATCATCATATGCTTCAATTTGGTTGGTTGAATTTTACTTGTGCAGGCAAATTCTTTGGTGACAAATGAATGCGATGCACAAGAATCAAACAACACTCTTGCAAGTACTGAATTAACAGAAAACATACCCAGCACGACGTCTGGCGCTCTCGAGCTTCTTCAAAGATGCATGAGAAAAAGACGGCCATTGCGGTTGAGTGAATTCCCTGGGCAAATCTTCTCCTGGCTGACACACGACGCTGCCGAGCTGGGACATTGGCTGGGGGCTGTAGCATTCTTCTTGTTGGGGCACCTGTTGGAATAGTGGCCTTTATTTCGACAACATAACATGTCACTTGTGACTTGTCCTTGGTCGCGATGCACAAGATTGCTTCCAGTCCTCAAAGTGTTGGGGTTGGCGGTAGCATTGTTGGTGTTGAACTTGGGTGGAGCACGGGTGAAATTGCTAGAGTTGCCGGGGTTGCTGTGATTTCCTACGGGTCTAGGGTTTCCACGGTTGGGATAGGTTGGACGGTTCATAGGGGTCCTGGTTCTTGGGGCAACTCGAGATGGGTTAGCGATACTTTGGGGTCTGATGAGTTCCTGGTTGATGCATCATACGACGCTTGCGGTTCTCATTGGCTTGGTTGATCTTTCCTTCCATCTGGATAGCAGAGTCGACAAGGGCTTCAATATCAACAAAGGGGATATTGAATAACACTGTCTGCATCTCGTCATGCAGACCATTCAGGAATATTTCTTTATTCTTGGCTTCGGTGTCTATCTCGTCCGGGGCATACCTAGATAATGACAAAAATTTGTCACGGTATTCCACTACAGTCATCCTTCCTTGCTTCAATTCTCTGAACTCGTCTCTCATTCTCTTGATCAAACCTGGTGGCACATGGGTTCTGCTAAACTTGACTTTGAATTCCTCCCAGGTCATCATCTGGCCTCCGGTCATTGCACGAACACTGTTCCACCATGCCCAGGCATCTCCGGCTAGATAATGGGTGGCGAATAGGACTTTCTCGTTGGCTTCCACTCCTGCTACTTCTAAGTTATTTTCCATGGTTTGCAGCCAATCATCGGCATCTAGGGGTTCTTCTGACTTGGTGAAAACGGGTGGGTTGGTATTCGGAAATTCTTGAGCTTAGATCCGTGGTTGTCCTGATTTCCATGGCCTTGGTTGTTGTGGGCTAGCTGGGCTATCGCTGCAGAGTGGCTAGGTTGGCTTGACGCTCCGCTTTCAGCTTCGCGGTCGAAGTCAACATTTGCAGGATCTCGCAACATCGGGTCCGGCTGAACCACTTCCTCCACGTGGCATCCAAGATTGATATAGATCATGAGAAAAGAGGGAAATTTCTAAGGTTTTGGGTTTTGAAAAGTTTTAGAGTTTGACTCAGGTTTTTCTAGCAACTTGCTTTTTCATTCATTCATTCACCGATACAACGCACACACCACAAAGGAACAACAGATGGTTTTAAGAACCATTCGAAACTATGATACAATGGGATCGACTACTACTCACTACGCTGTGCTCGCTACTACCTCTGAGTCTATGGCTTCATCATCTTCAAAGATCATCGATGAAGGCGAAATCATCCTCATTGGTGAAGAAGTCCATGGCCTGCTCCTCCAGAATATCATCGTCATCGCTGAGATAGGAGTAAGGGTCTCCACGAAGATCCTCTCCGGCATTCTCCCTTTCCTCTAACTGCATGTCTCTCTCGTGGATGGTCTCTTCCAGAGATGAGATGCGATGGCTAAGACGGCAATAATGCGCCCTTCTTGTCGAAATGACGGCGTAGACTTGCGATCCTTTGCTAGCATGGCGATGGTCCGTCCTTCGCCTTGATGATGGCGCACTTGTGGTTGCAATAGTCACGGCAGCTTGTCCAATTCCCCGACGATCATACATCATGAAGCTAAGGTGGTCCAATTGAGTCTTCACTGGGTGGTATGGGGCTTCCAATGGTTGGCCATTTTCATCACGCCTTGGGCAAAAATCAAAGCGAGTACCCTTGATCCGATTGATGCTCGCCCACACGCACGGGAAAGAGCTTCTCGCATTGCTCGCAAGTCCATCGAGCCGCTTGTTTTCCTCAAGGTAAACTGAATTCTCCGCAATGGGAGGTTCAATCCTTCCTGAGACTTGCAACACCAGCTACAGCATCTCCTCCTCCTTGATCATTGAGCTGAGCTCCAAGAACTCGGATGCGACGCCTAGAAGTTCGAAGTCGATCCAGATCCTCTCAAAGATAAGGTCTCCTCCATTCCCAAGTTGGTAAAACTTGTCATTTCAAGTCCATCTATAAAAATAGAGGATGAGTAGATTAGCAGAGTGATCAAGTGTGTCAAAATTTTATCTATTTTGCAAGAGTTTTTGAGGAACATGAAGTTTTATGAAAGAATTAAAGAGGTAAGAATGAGAATAGGTTATTGTAAATATTTGTTTTTCTTTGGTTTTGAAACTAAGTTTTTGGTTCAACGTCCAGTCTAACTAGGGTCTCCTATGGTCAGGATGGTTCTGATACCAACTTGTCAACACCCGGATTTTTCAATCCTAGATGCCTGTTATGCCATACATCGCAATCCCAGGATTACCATTTTTGCGAGACATAACAGAATTGGATACCATAGTACTTCATCCATTACAAACGATACATAAGTTCTTACACAAATGGGGATCTCATGATCCAGTTCTTAGTACAACATCAGGCAGCGGAATACGTAATAATAACGGTAGCGTAGGCGAAGCTCCATCTTTGGGGTCACAGGCAATGCTGACGATGGGAGATGATCCTAGTTGTCGTAACCTTCCTGGGGTCCATCCTCCAGGTACTCCTCTTCATAGTCTGGCCATGGGAATAGCCAGGGACAAAGCCATGAGTACTCTTTAAGTACTCGCAAACTAATACTAACAGGTAAGGGGTTTTTGGATAATAGGACACTAGGATCTAGGGTTGTTTTGCAAAAAGCCAGGTTTATCTTTACTAAGTTCCAAAGCTAGTCACAATTTTATAACTCCTAAGTGGGATCTTTTAATTCAGGTCACAACTCTGTTGTGTTCAAGTCAAAGTCTCAATTCATTTCACCAGTCATTTTGAAAAGTCTGACGGGGAACAAGAGATGGCCACTAATCTGTCCATAATCATGACGCTATTCGAATAGTTTGACACTCTACTGAGATTGTACACTTTCACCACAACATTCGATACATCCGTCAGGAACAAATCCTGAATTTACCATACTCAGTATGCGGATAATCAATCCTAACCTTTCAATTACACGCCCTAGTATAAGCACCTCTCATGTGAGTTTGGCCTCCCAACCATGACCACTGTCATCTTGGGTACTGCACAGGTGGACAATCTTCACAAGGTAGCCTCAGCTCAGACCTTGGCCGGGAGGGAACTAATACTAAGGTATATAAGTTTCCAGTCAAGCCCTACCCAATATTCAGGTATTGTGGTTGTACGATAAAATTGGAATGGTATCACATCCAGACAACCAATAGTTTTATAAGGGGCTAAGGCTCATGCCTCAACATTTTCATCACCAAAATCATCAAGTGTTTGGAAACACATGTCCAAAACATTTCAATAGAATGATCCATCATTCCAAGGTTTTCATAACCATTTTTCCACCAAGTATTCCCATCTAAAAGTTGATCAAATTTTTATGCTTAGCACTAGCATCTACATGTGGGGGTAGTAATGATGAGGGGTGGTAAACTGGTGGAGTTTCAACTAAGTACAACCTTATATCTTAGGTTGGTATCAAGGTTTCTAGCTTAGGCCAAATTTTATGCTCTTTATGCAACCTTCAGCACAACTGTCTAGTATCTACCAAACTCTTAGGTAGACTCTAAGTAAGCTTTGATAAAGAAATAAAGTAAGAAGCTTGCAAGTAAAACTAGGATTGGTTTATCAAGTGGGTATGATCACATATGCTTAAGGCATATAGTAGTCTTATCACAAGTATGGGTTTGTGGCATCAGTAGGGTATCTGGCAAGGGTTAGCTTGCACATTCACTAGTAGTATTAGTCTTGCATAGTAATTAGCTTGCCTTGTGCAGAGCAGTGATTGAAGTTCTCCTCGGCTTCCTCTTCATAGTATCCTCCTTCCTCCTCGTATCCTTGATCGGTACTAGCGTCTATGAATAAATACGAGGTACACAATCACCAAACAATACTTAACTACTTGCAATCATCACACACAAGGGTCCTATAGATGATCTAGCATCATCTCTAACATTACAAGGTTAAAGCTTGGTTTAAAACTTTTTATTTTTAGAAAAGTAATTTCTACTCATTGAAAAACTACTTAAGACTTAATATTCTCCAAACCAAATATGGGATCATGCTGACACATGTCATCACCACATATTGTAGTCCATGGGAATGTGATTTAAAGTGGTGTCACAATTTAATAAGGTTTTACCCTTTTATTTTAATTAATTAAAGTGGCTAGAAATGCTTATGTAGCATTCTTTTATTACTTGAACATTATTTCTGCAAGTAAACCAATATATTTTTATATATTCTGAAAGGTATGGTTTAATGTGATTTTTGAGAGTTGGAATCAACTCAAAAGCTTTTATGGTTTAAATTTGAAAAATGTTTGAATGCAGAAAAGCTTCTGCCTTGTTATTTTTACTATGGGTGATCTATAGATCCAAATGACTTAAATCCAACGGTCTTGGATTAAGCATTCATAGACCTTTCGAACAAAATTGGTTTCATCCAATTTGGTGTACTGAATCGATCTGGGTTGATTTTTGAAGTTGGGTGCTGAAGTGTGTTTGAATTTAAATAGAAAAGGATTTAATTTGAATTGTTGGGCTGCGGGAAAGTTATCGGGCCTGCTAAGCGCAGAAGGTTCTGCTGGCTGCTTAAGTGGGTGTCCCCACTCGCCGCTGACACGGGCTGGACGAAGCGGTATGGGGCAACGTGGATCGCTCGATCTAGTTCTAATCCAACGGCCGGGGTCATCGACGCAAGACAACTCGGCGAACGAAATCTAGCGGCGTGAGGGGTGCTGGGGCTCCGGAGTGCAGGCGAGGGTTGGCGAGGGTGAACGACGAAGTCGACGGCGAACCTCCGTACCGGTGGCTTCTCCCGGGCGGCTCAATCGCTGGCTCCTTTCTTCTTCGACGGCGGGCTCCAGTGAAATTCTGGCGGTGGTGCTCGCCTTGCTCGAGAATGGTGTGGCGATCGGTGAGGAGGGAGTGAGATGGTGTGAAGAAATCGTGCGGGGGTGGCCTCTATTTATAGTCGAGCGAGGGGACCGTCGGGACGCACGGTGAGCTCGTCGGGGCGACATTACAGGCGGCTAATGGCATGGGCAAAGGTAGGGGACGGTGTTGTGTCTCCTGGCGATGCTCAACGACATGGTCGCGAGGCATGGGGCGGTGTGGTTTGGTCTGGAATGGCCGGTGCTCAAGGCTGGCAGGCGTCTTGACGGCGGCGGTGGCTGTATGTACAGGGTGGCAAACGGGATGTCCGGCGGTCTCTGGGTCGGTGGTGATCGTGTGTGCACGCGTGAGGCGGTGATGCATGGATGCTGGTCGAGGTGGCGCTCGCGCACGCCGACATGGTCTGGCGCGCGGCTTGCGCGTGGCTTGGCAACGCTCGCGGCTGGGACAGGGAGTGGCGATGGACGGTGGGATGCCTCCCAGACAAGGTTGGCACGGCTAGTTCTTCCTCTAGCCTGCTGTCCACAATGGGGTGACATGGGGGTGCTCGGCTGTTCACCATTGATGACAAATGCAAGCTCACATGGGTGCTAGTGTTGGGCTAATATTTCTAGATGATCTACTGAGTTGTGTGTGAGCTAACTAGGGAACAAGTTAGGCAAGAATCACTGCACACTATAGTTTTTGATGTTTTGTTTGATTTGTGTCTGCAACCTGTTTGATGAAATGGCCGCATGAAATCAAGTTTTGAATTTTGAAATGATTTTTGGTGGTTTTGCTAGATTGGTGCTGGTGAGTCTGCAGATGCTTGGGTTTTAAAAGTTGAGCTTGTTTGAGTGGGTTTTGGAAAAGTGGGATCTTCTCATATGAAGAAGATTCAATTTTGAATTGTCATTTAAACTATGCATTTGAAAGTTTCTGGATGATCACAAAGTGGGCCTTGATACTTTGTTATGAGTACATTCAAGGGGTGCAAAGATCCAGAAAAGTTTTTGTTAGGTTTTGAAAGTTTGAGACAGCCAAAGTAGGCATGGGAGTTAAATTGGTCAAAATGACCATTCTCTTAACATATTTGTTTTGATTTACTTGTCTTTAGGAAAAGTGTGGGAAATGTTTTAGATGATGTTCATTTCACCTAATAAACATTTTACAAGCAATGGATCACACAAACAAGGTGGTTTTTAAAGAAATTCATAATCCATGCATACACATATGCATGCATTCATGAGTTTATTTAGAAATTTTTTTGTTAACCCTAATCTTGATGATTAGTGTTTGATGATCTAAGTTTGGTATTTTTGGGATGTTACACACTAGCAACTACTCGGCCAAGATAGCTACTAACAACGGTTGTAATGCAAGATCACAAACAACATAGACATGATAGAATCAAATAGACAAAACCATTAACCAAACTGACATAATAATCTCAATATCCATTGGATCCCCGCAAACACAACATGCATGATTACAAATACATTAGATCTTGATCATGAACGGAGCTCACAAGATCTATACATGAAAGCACAAGGAGGATATACAACCATCTAGCTACTACATGGACCCGTTGTCCAAGGTGAAACTACTCACGCTTCATACCGGAGAAGAAGGCCTCCGGGATGATCTCCCATCTGGCAGTGTGCCGGGAAGAACTTTAGATCCCCCCCAATCGAGGGACGATGGTGGCGGCGACTACAGACGGTTTCATGGAGTTTTGATCGGGTGCCTAGGGTTTCTGCATCGGTGGCTTCTTATAGGCGAAGAGGCGAGGCAGGGGGCCTCTAGGGGGGGCCCACACCCTCCCTAGGCGCGGGCCAGGCTTGGCCATGCCCAGGGGGTCTGGCTGCCCTGTGGCACCCCCTTCTCGTCTTCTGGATTCGTGTCGCCCACGGTAAAATATTGACTTTGGCTTTTGTCCTATCCAATTCCGAGAATATTGATTTTCTGCCTTTCTGGAACCAAAAACAGAAGAAAACATGCAACTGGCACTGTGGCAACCTGTTAATAGGTTAGTTCCATAAAAGATATAAAAACACCTCAAAGTGTAGACAAAGCAAATCAAAGTAGATACTAAATAAGCATGGAACATCAAAAATTAGAGATACGTTTCTGACGTATCAATAAGAAACCTGACCCGGTCCATAGTGTTCTAGACTGCGTCTTCGTCTCGGTGGAGTGGGAGCTTTATTTCCCGTTGTGCTCTCTGAGGGCGGTCACCTGGATTGGCTCTGATCATACTCCCCTTCTCCTCTCCTTGGGAGGAGGAGTTCCACCTCTCCTAAACTGCTTACACTTTGAGAACTTTTGGCTCCAGAAGCCCGGGTTTGTGGAAGCGGTGCGGGCCAAGTGGCTGGAGGCCACTGGTGCCCCACCGCGTTTATATTGCACGGCGGACCGGTGGCACCATTGTGCTCAAATCGCTCGACGGTTCATGCGCGGTTGGGGAGCCAATCTTGGGGCTGCCTTACGAGGCCAGAAGAAAGTGCTGCTCCTATAGATTTAGGCTCTTGACTTGGAGGCCGATCAGGTTGGCCTCTCGGAAGATGCATGGGCCCATAGATACACCCTGGAGACCTCGATTATGGAGATTTATGCAGGAGGAGAGGCATTCGAGTGGCATCGCAGTCGAAAGAACTACACGCTCCTAGGGGAATCGAACATGGCCTACTTTCATGCCATAGATAATGGTAGGAGGAAGTGTTCGATCCCCTGCCTCTAGGAGGGGGACGCCATTTTGGAGGACCCAAAGGAGATCTCTTCCCATATTTATGACTTCTATAAGGCTCTGTTCTCCTCCTCGCCACGCTATGGGCTCTCCTTGGCCTTGGCCTTGATTCCCAAAGTTGT
The DNA here is from genome assembly GCA_030063025.1 of Avena longiglumis. NCBI lineage: Eukaryota > Viridiplantae > Streptophyta > Magnoliopsida > Poales > Poaceae > Avena > Avena longiglumis. The sequence continues at coordinate 515,952,714 of CP125974.1, read as the reverse complement.
AGGAGCCATGGATATCCGCTAGTTTAGACCGCAATGTCATACAGCGGATCTTTGCCAAGGTTTGTTCTTTGAGGCTTTTCTCCGATCATGCAGAGGCTCACTCACCCTGTCCAGTTCGCCTTTCTTTAGGGATGCTTGATTCATGATGGTTTCCTGGCACTCCATGAGATTATTCATGAATTCAAGGCACGCCACCATAAGGGTGTGTTCCTGAAGCTAGATTTCCAGAAGGCCTATGACCGGTTGGACTGGGACTTCCTCCGTTTAGTCTTGGAGAGGAGGAGGATAGATGAAAAGATGATCTGCTGGATCATGCAGTTCGTGATGAGAAGATCCACAACAATCAATGTCAACAGGGAGATTGTCCCCTATTTTAGGCCATCCTATGGAGTTAGATAAGGTGACTGCATCTCTCCCCTGCGGTACATGCCCTAGCAGAGATCTTGGATAATGCCAGGATCGCTGGCCACATCTCTAGTGTGGTGGGGCATCTTGTCCCCGGAGGTGGTGTTTCACACCTCCAATATGCGGATGATACCATGATCATGGTGCAGGGTTCATACCTAGATATCATTAACCTCAAGTTCCTTCTTCTCTGTTTTTAATCGATGTCGGGCCTCAAGATCAACTTTGACAAGAGCGAGGTCATGATCTTGGGCTACTCTGTGGAGGATCGTCAGCGTATCGCTGACAATCTCAACCGCAATCTGGCTGAGTTCCCTATTACCTACTTGGGGATGCCCATCCGGGAGACACGGGTACTGATCAAGGATCTCGCTCCCTTGGTCACTAGGGTTTGGTTGAAAGATGAACCTTGGCGAGCTAGGATCACGACTAAAGGAAGCAAAATGATCCTGATCAACTCGTGCTTGTCCAGCCTGCCCATGTACCAGATGGGGTTGTACCTTCTGTCTGAGGGAACTCACACGGACTCCGTGAAAAAGAGTTGTCCCGGTTCTTTTGGGCAGCTAGGGATGGCCGCCAGAAATACCATATGGTAAAATGGGTGACTTGTGCGCCCCAAGATTCTTGAGGGGCATAGGTATCCTAGATTCTCGCCGCTTTAATGTGTCCCTATTGCTGAAATGGGTTTGGTGTATCCTCCGGGATGATGGAGGGCTTTGGATGCAACTCATCAAAGCCAAATACCTCCGAGGCCTACCCTTGTTAACATGTGAGCAGTGGGAGGGCTCCCAGTTCTGGCGTGCTATGAAAGACATCAAGCGGCCCATATTGCGCGGGACCTCTTTTAGTATGGGCAATGGGAGGAAGGTGCGCCTATGGCTAGACCCCTGGCGGTCTGATTATCTTCTGTCCTAGGAGTTCCCTGCCTTATTTGACATTTGTGCCTCCCCATCCCTTTTGGTGGCAGATGACTTCCAGGAGGGATGGTGGAACATCTCGTTTTGCCGGACCTTTAGCCCGGTTGAGGATGAGGATTACCTCCGGCTCCTCGCCTCGCTTCCAGACTCCCTTTCTGAGGAAAGGGACCCTGTCACCTAGCGCCTCTCCCCTTCCGGTGAGTTCTCGGTGGGCACGACATACAGGGCCCTCTTCGAGGGCCCTAAACTAGGCTGAACCACCCACCTCTAGAATCCCCCCACCCCTCTTAGTATCCGGATCCTTGTTTGGCAAATCCTTGGCGATCGCCTTCCCTCGGGATTGGAGGTGGTAAAGCGTAATGGCCCCGGGACAAGCACGTGTCCGCTATGTGGGACACCGGAGACATGTACCTACATCATGTTCACATGCATTGCGGCCCAATTTTATGAAGCTTCGTTCGAGAAGCCTTGGGCCTTGCCTGGTAGGCCCAAGATCTCGGCGAGTTCCTGCAAACGGAGGCGAACCGTGCCGGCAAGAGGCGCCGTCTCTTATGGCTAGTGTTCGCAGCCTTATCTTGAACCTTATGGACGTGCGTAACAAGATGGTGATTAAGAAGATTTTCCATAACCGGGCGTCTAACTCCATTTTCTCTTTTCTCGCCTACCTGCAGCAGTGGTCCCGGCTAGCTAGACATCGGGACCGGGAGCACCTGTATGGCATTCTCCGGTCCTTGAGGGTGGCGGTGCACCCCTTCTCGGCCCCATGTCGCACTAGAGCTTGAGGGTCTTTCGGGCGCCTGTGTGTGTCGTGTCAAGCGCTCTATTTTTCTTCTTTTTTTGGGCCGGCTTGTGCTGTAGCCCCAGTGGACTATCCTCATGTTTCCTTTTTCTTTGGATTCGGCCAACCGTTGTGTCGTGTTGAAACTCGGTTGTATATGGAGATCGATGATTTATTTAGATATGGCATGTGTTTCTCATATTTTGATTTCCTTCGCTTTTCTCTTTGGCAATCCTCCAATCCAAACATGTCTGAAGCTTCCGACCAGTTTGCTAAAAACGTTGTTTGAATGACAACCATTCAGTATAATATAACAACTTAATAATACATCCTTCGTTTCATATTAATTTCCTCAACTTTATCAAGATTCATATGTATCTAGTTAAGTATTTATATTAGATGTATTCGTATCTACACAAAGTCGAGGCCACTAATATAGACCAAAAAAAGTACAAAAGTCTAATGGATTTGTCACACGAATAATTTCATTGTTTGTGTCTCTAGGCCGTGGATGTAGTTGTATGAGGTGCATGGAAATTACTACTCCATCCGTTCAGAAATGTAAGATATTTTAGTTTTGTGAAACAAATGTATCTAGATGTTTTTAGTACACTGTCTATACACAAAAGTCGTCTAGATATATTCGTTTTATAAAATTAAAACGTCTTATAATATTTCTAGACGAAGGGAACACGTCTCGTTGTAGAATCCAACTTAGTTAAATCTGTCGTGTTTTTCATTGATTTGCCTGGAACCATTTTAGTTTCAAGCACTAGGAAGTTGGATGTCATATTCTTCTCGATAGTCAATGTGCAGAAAAACTGAGCAAGGACATTTTTTTCGCAGTTGCGTACTTGAATGGATAGCTTGGTGAAAATAAAATAAAGACAAAAAATAATGGATAGGTAGCAGCACACAATCGCACAGATGTGAGAGGAATCATATATTTTATTAGTTTCATATCATTATAAAATTAATAAATATATGGTAGCACTCCTTTCGTCTTCCACGTCCATGCTGTGTAACCATTTTAATTTCAAGCACTAGGAAGTTGGATGTCATATTCGTCTCGGTAGCCAATCTGACTTTTGTTTCGCAGTTACCTACTTGAATGGATAGCTTGGTGAAAATATAATAAAAATACAAAAAATAATGGATACGTAGCATCACACAATCACACGGATGTGAGAGGAATCATATATTTTATTAATTTCATATCATTATAAAATTTATAAATATATGGTAGCACTCCTTTCGTCTTCCACGTGTGCATGCTTAAGGAGTTGATCTGACTTCAAGAGGATTTATGTAGTCCGCCAATTATAGTACTCTCTCATATCCATATTAGTTGACTTGGATTTGCCAAAATTTTGATAAAACTATATACAAAATAGTGTCTAGATTCAATCAAATCTAGGCAAATTTAAGTCAATTAATATGGGTCGGAGGGAGTAGTACTGTGTAAGCACATCCGGTTATTAGTTATATCTGCGAGTCTAGCTCACAGAGTACATCATCCGATCAAGTTGCGCAAAATAGTTGTCGTTGACTTATAATTTGCTCGTCCATATGCATATATGATATGATGTAGGTGTATTGCATGGGTGGCTGTCGTACCACCTATGTTCAGACACGACCATGCCAAATGAGTAAATACAAAATATTTTGATGAAAAACTTTCGCCTCATCGATGTCTAATGTGTATGCCTACCTTCATAAGTGTGGAAGAATATGCTGCCTTTGCCTCGTCGGTGTCCAGCGACGGAGTATCCGACCCATAGACTTGAGACACGTATCGGTAGAATGGTGACCCGGTCTCGTCGATACTTGATCAAAGTGTCAGTTTAGCCTCACTGATACTAGATGTTTGGTGATAAATAAATAGAACCGCATGTAGGGTGTTTTTTTATGATGCAATGAACTATGGTTTTTGTAAAGATTCTCAGTCCTGCGTGAGGAGCAAAGAAGCACAAACTTGTCATTGCACATGTTGAAACAACCAAAACATGGGCTGCACAACAGTCATGGTTTGTAGCATGGCGCTAGCTACCTGGTCACGGTTATAATTTACTCGTTTATATGCATATATGGTTTGTATCACGGTCTCAGAAATAGGCAGACTACACAAATCATCTTGAAGTCAGATTAACTCGTTAAGCATGGACACAATCGAGCGGGGCTGGACGTGATGTTGGAGCACCTGATTGCGGCGGCTCATCGACTTGCTACTCCGTCTGCCTGCTGAGGACTCTTGTTAGCTTTGGAGGAGTCTTGTATCTGGGTGTGCGTGTGCGCTCTTCGGCTGGGTCTTGGCGTGGTCTATTTGCTGAGGCCTACGGACCTTGTGGTGTACCGTGTCTTTGATGTGTTGGAACTTTGTATGAATGTATTGTATGAATGTTGCTTTATTTATAAAGCTGGACGTCACCCTGTTTCGAGGAGCATGGACACAAAAGACGAAAGAAGTCAGTTCTTTGCTAGCAGTGTTACTATATATTCCGTTGATTTTGTAATTACACGAAATTAATAAAATATATGGTTATTCACATATTGGTGTGCTTGTGTGCTGCTATCTATCTATTATATTTTTGTTTTCACGAACATTATGCACAAGCACAAATCCATCTCAGATGTGTTATATATTGATCCAAATTTTACAAAGTATAGGCCAACTTCTGACGAGTGGAGCGAGGCCCGTCGCTGGTATGGATCGTCGAAGACCTAGGTTTTCACCGTTATATAAACCTCTTGTAAGCCGCCGGCTGGGATAAGTTGCATCTGTGAAAATCCCCGGCATTGTGTAAACACTCCCTGATATAGTAAAGTTTCACTGACTGGCGTCCGTGGTTTTTTTCTCTTTTTGTTGGAGAGGTTTTTTCACGTTAAATATGTGTCCCCTTTGCTGTGTTTTCATTTCATTCTTCGTTATTTACTTGTTGCAATTATAACAAAGATGCACGGTACCAATTTCTTAAGTGAAGCAATGTGTGTGTACTGAAGAAATACACCTCTTGTGTGACAAAAGTGGAGAAACCGCCATTCATAACAAACTTTCAGCATGGTGAAGTTCACAGGTCCTTGTGTACTTCAGATTTGAAGCTTATGAACTACTCCTACAATATAACAAGGGAAGCACAAAAAGAACATAAAATCTATAAAACATATCTCAAAAGCAACAAGCGAAAAAAAGATAGCACGATTATAATAAGATTCAGAATCTCCGATGATTAGCTAACACTGCACAAAAGGCCTGCCAGTGGCATTACGGACATCAATCTTCAAGGTTAGCCACAACGTGTACCCAAAAAACTATCTAGAATACAAAAATGAACCATAGAGAATACAAATTATCTGCCAGTGTAATCATGGATATTGGCATATCGCTATTCTTCAGAATGAAACCTCAAACAGAGGAGAGAGGATTTGTGGCTCCCAAGCTCCACTGAACTCGATAATTGAAATTTTGAAATTCGTACTTTTTGTTTCAAACAACTCCAAAATTATTTTGGGAATACATATTTGTGGGCTGAATTACCGTGGCAAGTTTCGGTAAAAATCTCATTTAGTTTTGGGCTATAGAAAAAAACAAATTTCTAGCTGTATATGGAATAGATAAGCACGGATGGTTATAGGCCTCCCGCACCCGCGCGGCGGCGCCACGCCGCGCTGGGCCCGGTCCTTGTCCTTCCTCCCGTGCTCTCTCCTGCCGCCGCCGCCGCTCGGATCGTCGCTGGGCAAAGACATGGTGCCGTGGCGGCCGCGGCGGCCCTGTCCGCGATCCGGCGGGATGGCGGCGGCGGCCGCCCCTGCTGGTTCGGCGGTGGTGTTGCGGCGGGCGGCGGCCGACCCAGATGGCGGCAAGCGGCGGGGGGGATTTGGGCCTAGGCAGGCCGCGATCTATCCCGTCCTTCGCCCTCGACGCCAGCGCTCAGGCTACCCGGGCCTCGTTCGCGACACTAGGGCGCTTGGGGCATCTGCCCCCGGCATGATGGTGGTGACCTCCTTATCCGTCGGAGTGGTCGGCCGGGTGGTCTTGCCGTCATGCGGCGGATCCTGCTAGTTTCTGGTGGGTGGCCTGGGGCTGTTGGCTTGGTTTCAATAAAGGAAGTTGTCCGGGATCCCTCTCAAGCCAAGATAAAGATCTGCCAGATGTTGGTCTCCATTGATCTGGTTTCTGTCGTGTTTCGAAAGGCTCCACCGGCGAACTCCATAGTGCACTCATGACGTGATTTTGATGGATAGGATTGGATTCAGTCGTACGCATCCATGTTTTACTCTGACCGTTTGGTTTCAGAGGGTGTGCTTCGAAGCTCTGTTGGCTGTTATTATCATGGGGCATGTTCTTGTTCCATTATGCTGACGGAGAAAGTCATGAAGACCGAGATCTGAGGACTGACAATGGTGGTTCGAGTCTGGGTGGTGATGAGAAATTAGCTAGGTGACTTGTGAATTGGAGCAGTGGCATACAAGTGGGGGCGACTGCACAGGAGAGGTTCATGGTCCTACCTTTTAGGGTGAAAACCCAGGGTCTGTTCTTAATTGGTTGTGTCTGACAATAGCATTGTTAAAGGTATTGTTTTGAGAGCATGTACTTTCTTCAGGGTGAAAACCTAGATCTTTGATCAGATGATGACGGTGTTTGTGCATTGTTCCCTTCTTGGAGGTGTCGTTTTTGAATAAGCTGGACTTCTGGTGCTGTCTTGGTGATGGTAGTACTGAATGAATGAGTCACTGTAGCGGGTCTTCTTCCTTTTTTTTGGTTGTATGCATCCGTGTGCCCGCTAGGGCAATGCGTTGTTGCAGAGACTGGGTGTAATTAGTATCCTCTGATATTAATATATGCTCATTTTCAGAAGAAAAAAAGCAAACGTATTTCTGTCCTTTTTTGCATCTCAAAAAATAAAACGTATTTTCGTCTATATAAATCTTTGTGCTTGACTTTTTTCATATTTTTAGAGTTTTAAAACTACCTTTTAAAAAAAACAAGCTCACTGGAGCTCGGGAGCCATGGCAATTTTCGCAAACAGAACCTAAATAGAAGATTATATTAACAAGCTAACGAAAACCTTCATTTGATGGATAATCATCATTGTAGTGAAATTCAGAGTCACTTCAACTGCACAATATGTCGATATCGCTATTGAATGGGTGTTTTTTTTTAAAAATGGGGTTAAACCTTGGCCTCTGCATCAATTGATGCACACATCCTTTTTATTGCAAAGTTTTTAAATCTCTAAAGTACAAAGTGCAGAAAATAAAATTACAAGAATCATGGATCAATCAAAGTGGCTACAAAGATAAGCCACCTGAACCAAACAACCAGAATTCGCTTAAACAACATTTATCCTCTTAGTATGCCGTCACCCAGCTTGGTTGCAGATAGCATGTGCGACCGACTTTAAACGGTGCACCCAATATTTCACTAGTGGAAATGAGGGCTTTTGTTGATCCCGAAAAGGAGCTTTAACACCGGTTCTTCTACGAACCGGTGTTAAAGGGGGGCCGTACCAGCGTGGCCTCTGTGGCATTAAAGGAGCCCCCCCTTTAACACCGGTTCGTGCCACGAACCGGTGTTAAAGGTCCCTGCACTAGTGGCCCGCGCACCCCCCCCTTTAACACCGGTTCGTGGCACGAACCGGTGTTAAAGGGGGGGGGCTATATAAGACACCACCCCAGCCCACACACGCCCCACTCTTCCATTCTTTCACATTTTGGAGCCTAGCAAGAGGGTGTGAAGAGTGCTAGTTTGTGTTTTTTTCATATGCACTAGAGGTGTTCGGTGAAATGCCTGAGAGCTCAAAATAAGCTTTCTTGTTGCTCTTTCCGTCACGTTCGAGGTCGGCAACTATAGTTTCATGTGTCATTGATGTACTATATATATAAATGGTCATCTCCCTATTATTTTTTGATATATACTACATATTAATGCAGATGAATCGGCAATGGATGTACGGTGACCGCCGCACTTCCGAGTACATTACGGGCCTCCAAAATTTCATCGTTGTGGCTAATGCAAACCATGGTCACAATGGTTTTATGTGTTGTCCGTGTGTTCACCGGAACAAGAAAGACTACTCAAATACCGAACCATTCACGCCCACCTTGATCCGGTTTCATGCCCAGCTATAATTGTTGGACCAAGCACGGAGAAAAAGGGGTTGTGATGGAAGACAACGAAGAAGAAGAGGATGATGAAAACTATCATAATATGTATCCTGAATATGATGATAATGCAACGGAGGTAGATAATGAAGATCAAGAGGAGCAGATGGGCCCTGATGACGATCTTGGTCAGGCCATTACCGATGCAAAGGAAGAATGTGAAACTGAAAAGGAGAAGGAGAAGCTGGAGCAGATGTTAAAGGATTACAAAACATTGTTGTATCCAACTTGCGAAGATGGCCACAAAAAGCTAGGTGCCACCTTGGATTTGCTGCAATGGAAGGCGAGAGAATGGTGTGACCGTAGCATTTTCAAAGTTGTTGGTAAAATGAAGAATCTTCTTCCAAGAAATAATGAGTTGCTGACGGTACATACCAAGCAAAGAAGGTTGTCTGCCCTCTAGGATTAGGCGTCGGAAGATACATGCCTGCATTAATGATGCATCCTCTACCGGTGAGAAGTACGAGAATTTGGATGCATGCCGGTATGCCTTTGCATGCGGTATAAGATCGACGAGACGATCCTGGCGATGTTGAGGGCGAGGCCCCTAGGAAGAAGGTTCCCGCCAAGGTTATGTGGTATGCTCCTATAATACCACGGTTAAAACGTCTCTTGAAATAAAGAGCATGCCAAGTTGTTGCGATGGCACATGGAAGACCGTAAGAAAGGCGATGTTGAGACACCACTGATGGGTCACAGTGGAGAAAAGTCGGCGAGTACCCGGACTTTGCACGTGACGCAAGGAACTTAAGGTTTGTTCTAAGTACAGACGGCATGAATCCTTTTGGTGAGCAGATCTGCAAGATCCGGCACTGTGACCCTATGTATCTATAACCTTCCTCCTTGGTTGTGTATGAAGAGGAAGTTCATTATGATGCCAGTGCTCATCCAAGGCCGAGGCAACCCGGCACGACATTGATGTGTACCTAAGGCCATTAGTTGAAGAACTTTTACAGGTTGTGGGCCAAACCAGGTGTACGTATGTGGGATGAGCACAAAGGGAGCCATTTGACCTCGAGCATTGCTTTTCATAACCATCAATGATTGGCCTGCTCTTAGTAACATTTCAGGCAGAAAAACAAGGGATACAATGCATGCACACCTGTTTAGATGATCTTGAAAGTGTATATTTGGATAAATGTAAGAAGGTTGTGTACCTAGGGTATCGCCGATTTCTTAGAACTCATCCAAGAAGAAAGAAAGGCAAGCATTTCAAACGTCTGCGTAACCCGGAGGAAGCCTGTCCTCCGTACCGGTGAGGAGGTATTTGGTATGGTCAAGGACCTAGAAGTAATCTTTGGATAAGGTCCTGGCAGTCTATCTGTTCCGAATGACGATGCCGGACAAGCGCCCATGTGGAAGAAGCAATCTATATTTTGGGACCTACCCTATTGGAAAGTCTTAGAGGTCCGCTCTTCAATCGACGTCATGCACGTGACGAAGAATGTTTGCGTGAACCTGCTAGGCTTTCTAGGAGTGTATGGGAAGACAAAAGATACACCGGAAGCACGACAGGACCAGCAATGTCTGAAGGCCCCTGAAGAGCCTATGCATCCTGAGAACGAGAAGGGTAAACGATGCCACTTAACTCCTGCCAGCTACGCTCTTACCAAAGCAGAGAAGGAAATCTTTTTTGAATGTCGAGCGTTATCAAGGTCCGTCTGCTTCGTCGAATATAAAGGGAATAATAAATATGGCAGAGAAAAATTCCAAAACCAAGTCTCATGATCGCCACGTGATTATGACACAATTGCTTCCGATTGCATTGAGGGGGCTTCTACCTGAAAATGTTCGAGTACCCATTGTGAAGCTATGTGCATTCCTCAATGCAATATCTCAGAAGGTAATCGATCCAGAAAGCCTACCAGGGTTACAAACAGATGTGGCCCAATGTCTTGACGCATCTCCTGGTTCACCTAGTAGAAGAGATTGCCATTCTCGGTCCTGTATTTCTACACAATATGTTCCCCTTTGAGAGGTACATGGGAGTCTTAAAGAAATATGTTCATAACCGTGCTAGGCCAGAAGGAAGCATCTCCAAGGGCTATGTAACAGAGGAGGTCATTGAGTTCTGTTGATTTTATTCGACCTTAAGGCGATTGGTGTTCCGTAATCACGACATGAGGGGACTGCGTGGAAAAAGGCACCCTAGGATGTAAAGCAATGATATGTAGGGACGGGCATTCTATCAATCAAGCACACTACACGGTTTTACAAAGATCTATCTTGGTTGCCCGTATATCAATGAACATAAGAATTTAATACGCCTCAAACACCGGGATCGATGAATGGATTATAAGTGAACACATGGCGAGTTTTGGCGGCTGGCAAAGACTTCTCACGAATAACACCATTGGGATCAATTGTACTTGTTGGCGGGACACCGTCTTCTTGTATGTACTTTCCAAGGGCGAGATAAATGGGAATACATTTTACACGATAGGCCAAGATAAAAAGAGCACCAACCAAAACAGTGGTGTCCGCTTCGATGCAGCAGAAGACAATGGGCAAAAGACCACGTATTATGGGTTCATAGAGGAGATATGGGAACTTGACTATGGACATAATTTTAAGGTCCCCTTGTTTCGATGCAAATGGGTCAAGCTAACAGGAGGAGGGGTTGAGGTAGACAAGAAGTACGGAATGACAACGGTGGATCTCAACAATCTTATGAAGAACTTAGACGAACCATTCGTCCTAGCAAATGATGTGGCTCAGGTTTTCTATGTGAAGGACATGTCCTCCAGACCAAAAAAAAGAAAAAATATGCAAACGAATACATCATATGATGAGCCAAAGCGTCACATAGTTCTTTCAGGGAAAAGAAACATCGTGGGAATCGAGGACAAGACAGACATGTCAGAAGATTATAATAAGTTTGATGAAATTCCGCCCTTCACAGTGAAAACTGACCCAAGCATTCCGTTAAGTAAAGAAGATGCTCCATGGTTACGTCTTAAGCGATCATAAGGAAGGGCATATGCCAAGAAGTTCATGCTCATATTATGTAACTCTAGTTCATGTTTTTAATATTAATACATGTCTTGAGTGTTAGTCATGTTTTGTGGATGGACCGGGACTATGAGAAGAAGTTGTCCCGATTCGTACTTACCATTAAGATCTGATCTCCAAACACGCGCGGTCACATATTAGGGAGTGCCTCTATGACCAGTTTCTTGGAGATGCCGGAGGACTAGGCTCCGTCGGCATCTCCCTGAAACTGGCCGTAGTGGTGTCCCTGCTCTCGAAAACCATCTTGTAGCTTTGTAACTTCTCTAACTAGATCAATACACCTGGGAGCTAACTAATTTCACATATTAGGGAGTGCCTCTATGACCAGTTTCTCGGAGATGCCGGAGGACTGGGCTCCGTCGGCATCTCCCTGAAACTGGTCGTAGTGGTGTCCCTGCCTCAAACTGGCTGGAGGACTGGACTCACAAGGATGCCTATTTATAGTACAAGCAGCTCGAAATAGTGTTGACACTTACAAAATAATGTCGACACTCACCCCTTTTATTAGTCCCGGTTGGTGTCTCCAACCGGGACTAAAGGTTCATCTTTAGTCCCGGTTGGTGACACCATCCGGGACAAGGTACACGCCGCACGACATAATGTCGACATGCACTCACCCCTATTATTAGTGCTGACTCGTGTTTTGTCCGGTTGGTGTCTCCAACCGACTAAATTCATCTTTAGTCGGTTGGTATCTCCAACCGGACTAAAGGTTCATCCCGCCGCTTTTTTCCCGCCATTTTTCTTCCCGCCAGTTCTTCCTCCAGTTCTTCCCGCTAGTTCACTATATATATATGTAGGGGTTGGCCTCCATTGTCATTGCACATCTCTAGACTCATATCGCAACCTCATCACTCTTTCCCATGGCTTCCACCGTAGCACTAACCCCTGGGGAGGCGGAGGCGCTGCGCCGAACTACCCCCGCCACGCCACCGTGTCCCCGCTTTGGATGCCGAGCGCCGAGGCATGCCGTTCCTCCTGTCCCTCTAGGTGTGGCGCCGGATGGCCATCACGAACCACTACTACTTGAGCTCACGCCGAGCAGCGGAGGAATCCCAGATGGCATCCCGACTATTTCCCTACTTGGGAAGCCTTCTTCGTGGATCGGCATGAGAGGCGCCGCCAGCACGAGGAGGACGCCCACCTCCTCCTAACTTCAACGAGGCCGTCGGCTATGGTGGCGCGGTCCGACTCTCAGAGAGTCATGGCCTATGACACCGCCGCCGACTCTAACCCCGTCTGCGCTACCCTCAAGTCCAGCCCACGCGCTACCTCAAGTCCAGCCCACGCATTTCTCCAGAGGTTCAATTACGACCCCACGGCGACAACGATGACGGCATGCGCTGCATTTACTACAAAGGGTAGTATTACAGGTGTAGGCAGGAGCATGACTGAATCACTCCAACATTCCGAAACAAGTTCGGCCGATTGTTACTTAATCTGGCCATGTATCTTAATTTTCAGTTCTTTTATGTATCTTAATTTTCAGTTCTTTTATGTATCTTAATTTTCAGTTCCAGTTCGGCTTTATGTAACTGTCTCAAAATGACCTATCTCATTCGGGTCAAATGACCAATGTTATGGCTAGAATAAGGCATAGTTTGCAAGAGGATCGGAGTGTGGCTAATTCAAAAAACCACCAACACATTGATCAAAAAACAATGCAAGTTGAGAGAGGCTTGGTGAGATTCAAGTGTATAAAAAGATGCGACATTTAAATATCCAATCAATTCAAAAATGTTAATACAAAAGATGCGGCATTAAAATATGATTTGATCTAATAAAAATCATTTACATGAATGGATAGATATTATTTTTCTGAAAATTATGATATATTATTCATATTTTTCTGAGTTGAAATGAAAAAGATATGAATTTTCTAAATTCATATCATATTTTTTGAATTAAAAAATCCCCTTTAATGCATGAAATAAGTGTTTTAATTATTTTAAAAAAATTCATGTCAAGTAAATATAAAATGATTTACATGAATGTATAGATATTATTTTTCTGAAAATTATGATATATTATTCATATTTTTCTGAGTTGAAATGAAAAAGTCTAAATTCATATCATATTTTTTGAATTAAAAAACCCCCTTTAATGCATGAAATAAATGCCCCCCCCTTTAACACCGGTTCCAGACAGGAACCGGTGTTAAAGGGGGGGGCATTTATTTCGCTTCACAAGATATTTCTTTAACACCGGTTCGTGGTGGAACCGTGTTAAAGGGGGTATTAAATACGCCACAAGAATGAGTCCCCTTTAACACCGGTTCTAGCCACGAACCGGTGTTAAAGGGTATTAAATGCGCTCCTTTCTTCCACTGCGTTAGATGAAACCGAGAAAGCAGAGAGAGAGCAGCCGCGTGCCGCCGCCGGAGTTAGCCGCCGCTCGCCGGACTGCCACCGCCACCGCCAAGACCGCCACCGCCACCGCGCGCCAAGACCGCCACCGCCACCGGCGCGCTGCCGGAAGCTAAAGGCCGCTTCGACCGCCACCGCCAAGACCGCCACCGCCACCGCCACCGCCAGCGCCACGCCGCCGCTAAGACCGCCACCGCATCGAAGCGCTGCGCCGAGCTAGCCGTTGCTGTCGCCGCTGCCGGACCGCCACCGCCAAGACCGCCACCGCCACCGCCACCGCCGCCAAGACCGCCATCGCCACCAGCGCCAGACGGAGTTAGCCGCCGCCGCCGGACCGCCACCGCCCAAGACCGCCACCGCCACCGCCGAAGACCGCCACCGCCACCGCCGCCCAAGACCGCCACCGCCTCGAAGCTGCCCTCGCCGCCTCGCCCTCGCTTCGTGATGGCCGGTCCGGTGAGATTGGCTAATCGTGGCTTCAGTGTTGTATAGTACTAGTACCTTTGTTACTTAGAACTAGCACAAATTTGTTACGGAGCCATGTTAATCACTATTTGAAAATTTATTCGGTAACTATGAGCACGATTACACGAATTTCCTTGGTACATCTAGTAACAAAACGATGCAAGACGGAGGTCGGCATCCGGGGCAGACCAAGACGATGCAATTACAGATAGCGTGGCACCGGAGGTCGGCATCCGGGGCAGACCAAGACGATGCAATTAGAAAAGTAGGGCCAATTTTGTCGAAGAAAATTAAAATTCCAGCGTTCACTCGACCACAGCTGAGAGGACGATGCAGACGAGGAATCGTACGACGCCAAGGGCGAGGGCGTCGCACCGCCCCGACGCTTGCAGGGCGCGGACGACCGCAGCCTTCTCCTCTTTCTCCCCCTCATCTCCAGCTCTTCCCGATTCCTCGTCCCGCCAAGATCCTGTCCCTCGTCGTCCTCCATATCGAGCGAGCGATGTGGCATCCCCTGCCTGGGCCTATCTTGGGGACATCCCCTCCACATTGTATCTGTTCTGACAAGTTGTTTTCCGTCGCTATAATGTTTGCCTCGGCCTCCTCTTTCGAACAACGCCCGTTTTAGGTACGCCGCATCACGCTACCTCGCGCTCCCTAGGTCGCTCTCCAACGCCGCCAGCCTCCGGTCATCCACTGTAGCTAGCCCCTCTCATATGCATCCGGGATTTCTCCGAATTAGGGTTTGGACCCCTCGAAACTCGTTTAAAATGATCAAGCATCCTTAGGGTTTTAATTTCATTTGTGTATTTTGGTATGAATAATATGTATATTTGTGTATGAATCCAAGTCCACTTGAATGTTTACACTCTTACTCTAGATAATATTATTGTTTTAGAAACTATGGATCCACTTAGTAGAAACCTTGAAGAAGAAGAAGAAATAATGGAGAACATTATTGATGAGGACACCTCACAATATCTGAACTTGGAGGGACATGACGACGATAGCTCAAGTACTAGTCATGGAGAAGATGAAGACTCCGGTGAACGCAATTTAATGGTTACAAAGTCCGGCGAGGTATATGCATTGATTAAGCCTCAGCTGACTTCCACCAACAATCTTCTTCTACATGTATTAATTAACGCTTCTTTCTTCTTTTAGCCCTCTGGATCGACCAGCCAGCAACCATCTTCTTCTATGAAAAGAGCGAGGCACGAGCCCGGTTGAAAGATCGTGCAAAGTTCACGATCGGGCACCGTGTTGATGGCAGGCCGATGGAGCCCAAGAAGGCCGCAGACAAATTTATACGTCGGTGGAGTTCTTGTTAGGGACCAAATCCCAATCATAATTGAATATTGGAATAAGCCAAAGAAGGGCGACGTACCTTTGTCGATGAGATCCAAAGAAACACTTTGGAATTCGTTGTTGGTAAATTTCACCCTTCCGCCAGAGGAGGATGAAAACAACCCGTTATAAAGAAAAGGTCAAAGAGTGGACTCTAAAGAAGATGGCTGAGGCTTTCAAGAATCGGAAGACAAAATTGAACAAATTTGTCAAAGTCATGAGACTCAGATTTCAAGACGCATATTATGCGAAGATAAGACCTCACCGCCCGAATTTGAGACATATAAAAAAGTGCTATAGCTAAAAAGAGGTCGAAACCAATACACTTAATGCCCGAAGAAGGAATATCACCGGACGGGGTCAGTGTGGCTACATATCTCGAGGCCTAAGTGGGAGGAAGCCGAGAGGGCCTGCGCGAGAGAGGGATCACACCCAGCAGATGGGTGGGACCTACGTGCAAAGACTTGGTTCTACGGAATCGGGCAAGGTTGGACCCAAAACAGATTGTGTATCTTCCCAACCATCCTTGCCAAACCCCACCGAACTCATCACGGCATACGAGGAAACATCCGCCAGAGCTTCCATCCCGACAGAGAATGACCAGCTCACACGCCGCCATCGGAAAAAGAACACCCGGACATGCACGAGGCGTGGGTATGACATGGAAGGATGGGTTTGCCGACCGAGCGACTCTCTGAGATGGCGCGCAGAAAAGAAAAAGAGCGTACAGAGCGGATGACACAGATAGAACATGCACTTGCGGCGATGCAGGCACAAGTGAATGCACAACAGAGCCATCAAGCTACCGGCCCATCTCAGCGGCACGAAGAGCCTGCATTGGAAGCTGCCCGCCCGCATCGCGGAAAAGCAGTGTGGCTTCCACGGAAAACGTGCAGCCCACGCTTGAAATGACGGGTCCTCGATACCCCGTTGATGAGATCACGGAGAGCGAACACGCTGAGCTGCATGTGAGATAAATGGGCTTATCCATTAAGGTGGTCGGCTATGCCTTACCTCTTGTAGCTGGTGGAACTTACCACGCCGACCGATTCGAGATGGCTATGCTATTGTCGGGTGGATGAGGTTGTGAAGGAATATGAGGAAGCACAGCTTGACCATGCTACGGTGGGGAAACTCAACTCAAATTTGCAGTGAAAACAACCATTCTTTGGAAGAAGGAACACATTGTGCTTCCAAATTGAGGTCACTGCACCCGCTGCCTCCGCAGCTGTCAGCCTGAGCCGCTTCAGCTATCTCTCAAGGCAGCCATCTCCAGCCCGTCACCATCTCCTGTCGGCAGCCATCTCCCCGTCGGCCATCTCCAAGGCTGCAGCCATCTCCGCCCGGCCATCTCCGTGCTTCAGCCATCTCCTCAACAGAAGCGGAAGAGCACCGCCACGAGGAGCATCAAGCACTGCCACAAAGAAATCCGCAGGAAACCGTGACGCCAAAGAGTTCAAAAACTACGTCCCGCAGCCTTCCGCCAAGCGATTGCCGGTTTTACCGTGGAATCGCAGCGACGAGGAGACCAATAGGATCTCGGAGAACAGGTCAAGAAATTCTTTGCACCTAGACGGGCCGAGACAAAGGAGAAACTAGATCCGGCGGTGGTGGAGAAGTTTTACAAAAATCTTTTGAAACCTGAAACCCCACTTGTGCCGGACTACGAGCGCCAGATATGAAGGGGATGCAAGGCAGAGGGAGTCTGAAAGTAGCAGTCGTGCAGCACCCCAGAAACAGTTCCCATGCTCGGAGAGCAGGAAAACCAATCAGGCGCCCGCCCAAATGTTTGACAAACGGACGCCTCCTCCGTAGATGATTACGAGGCAGAGCTACAAAGAAAGGCCAATGAGATGGGGATGACTTACATTGCATACTTGAACGTCATGGGAGACAACTTGCCCAAATGCGATGTCAACCCCATACAGCCATGGAAGTATGGGAAGAATCTAGTCAAGAAAGAGGAGCTCAAGAATCTACCAACAAAGATGCGAAAATTGCACAAGTGGTACCTTCATTTCTGCAAGACGAGAAAAGAAGAATGGATCACGGCGCATATAAGAGATCAGATTTTCTTGTGCGGAGACGACGCGATCGACTTCAACATTCAAGACTTGCATTTTCTATTCAATCAGAAGGAACTCGACAAATCTGCCATCAACCTTTATTGTGTGTAAGTAATATTTCTGTAATTTTTATCTCATCTCATTCACTTCATTAATTGCATGTATATATATATGCTCACCATATATGTATATACTATTATGCAGGAAAAAGGTTATGGAATGCAGGAAAGGAGGCCCTTTTGACATTGGGTTCGTTGACCCAAATAGAGTTCATGAAGAAGTGGTAAGAGAAAAACCCGGGCAAACAGAAGATTACTTGCTAAAGTCTTTACTGAGACAACAAACCAAAAGGGAAATACTATTGCCTTACAACTTCTCGTGAGTACTGTTACCCTCTCTCTTGTACACATTCTGTTTCGGCTTACTCGATGTTAAGTGTAACTGATGATGAGTTATGCGTGCGCAGGTTCCACTTTATTCTGCTAGTCATTCAACCCGACTCAGGAAAAGTCCTTGTCATGGACTCGTATTTAAAAGAAAAGAGCTATGGGCAGACTTTAGAGAGATGCTCCAGAGGTAATTTCAATCATATTATCGCACTAGATCGGCAACTTTCGTGACAATAAGTAATTAATTACTCCTTTATCCATTTTCTTTGTCGGACAGGGTTTGGAAAATGTTCACGGGCAGGGCCGTGGGTGAATGGTCAAGAACTAAAATTTGTAGACCAAAATGTAAGTAATACTAGCTAGCTTCCAATTCCATTATATCATGCTTTATTGATTATTATTTTGATTGAACTCTATTCTCGTAAAGCGCGCATCAGGATATGGCAATAACTTATGTGGGTACTATGTTTGCAGTTCATTCAAGAACACGATATGTGCGACAGGCCAAGCCGCACTAGAACAACTTAGAGTAAGTAAACAAAGTCCACAACATTATTTTATTACCATCAATTGTGTTGAGTTTTATTCTTATATATATATTGACGACCCATTCTTCATATATATTCAGATCGAACGGATGCGGGACCAACTACTACCATTTGAACGCATACGAGCCATTCAAGAGGAATTGGCGGGGTTCATACTTGATGAGGTCGTCACGCCTGGCGGAGAACTCTTTAGATATCCACCAAAATGAACGATGACGATGTATGTGCCGATGACGATGTATGTGCCGATGACGATGTTTGTGTATAATAATAGTTGCTTAATTATTCATGTACTCGTATGTACCGATGACGATTTATGTGTATACCGCTCCCGATCGATTCCCCTCGCCCTCCCGCCATAACGGGCAGAGAAATGCAGCAGAGATTTAGGCCGTTTTCCTGCCGCGGCAGAGCAGGAAAACGGCCTAAATCTCTGCCGCGGCAGAAGAACCTTTAACACCGGTTCCAGATACGAACCTGTGTTAAAGGGGGGGGCCTGAGGCCTGCGGCAGCCCCACGTGCGCCACCCAAGAACCGGTGTTAAAGGCCCCCCCCTCTAACACCGAACCCTCAACAGCGGTTGGGGAACCGCTGTTAGAGGGCCCTACCAACCGGAGTTAAAGGGGGACTCTGCACTAGTGTTTATAGGCCCTCTAGGAGAAGATAGGACCACATATGGATCCGATATGTAGTTCTGTGGATAACCTGCAAGTAGTTAATAGTTCCAGATCTGTTAAAAAACAAGTCATTTCTCGAGTTCCACAAAGACCATAACAAAGCACAGACACCGACGCGAATCTAGCTTTGTCTAGTTTTCCAACATAACTATGCTTGCGCTTGACAAGTTGAATGGGTCAAGTAGAGCATCCACATACTCATGATCCTCTACACTGACACCTTACGCTTGATGAGTTGCAGGTCCTCAAACATAACTGGCATCCAAGGAAGCAATGTGGCATTGACTGAGCAGACTATGCTTCTCAGTAACCCATGCAAGGACGCTTGAGTTCGCTGATTGAATCCTCGTGATGTGGTTCTCATCTGTGCTCTCCAGTCTCACTTTCTTGAGATGGTTCACCACACACTCAATAGGACCAAGCTGTTGGTAGTAGTTGGAATGTGCACCGGCCGGTGTGCACGCCTTTGATCTCACCGGACCCGCTCGTGTGCTCAACGTGATCACCAGGCCCGCTGAGTTCTGCGAAGGGTGCAACAAGTTCTGCGAGGCACTGTTTGTGGGCTTCGGCACCTCGTTCTTTGTCATGGTAAAGGACTTCCTGATGATAACCCCCGACTCCATCTACCTCTCACACCACAAGGCCAAGTTTGACTACCTAGACAAAATACACTTAGAGGAGCTGCTAGTGTTCAACCTGGCCGATGTTATATTCAACGATTTCCTACCTCATCACAACACATTCCTCAACTTCCCACCTCCCATATGGATTAGGCCTTCATGTAATTCTCTATAAATAAATAGAGGTGGGTACAAGTTACCATATGACTGAGATATATTTTCATGAGCGAATTCACTTTTTACCATCTAGTTATGCATCCGTGACAACACACTAGTTACCGGGCTTATAGCTCCCATGCGACGTCTTTACGCGGAATTGGAAGGAACACGACATCGTTGAAAAGAATAGCTCGCATGCGACGGCTGTGAGGCAGCTAATATCCCAGGGTCACACGGGCCATAAAACGGTCGTTAAGAACACATTTAACTTTGTTGCAAGATTAGGGTTAAGCCAAACCGGTCGGTTGGGACAGCCAGTCAAACCAACCGCTTCTGATCGAGAGCGCGCGTCACACTGACTATAGCTTCCCCGACGGCGGCGGCGGACCTCGCCCATCGTTCTTGGCGCCGGCGGCGGACCTCACCCATCGTTCTCGGCGTCGGCGCCGGCGGCACGGCAATTAATCTAGGCGGCGACGCTTTCGTTCGACGACGAAGGTGGTGAGTGCCATTTGAAAGCTAATTCCTCTCCCATTCTTCTCAATTCGAGATCTGAGCGTGCCCATTGATGGTAGATTGTGGAGGCGAGGGTGTGCTGAACCGGGTGAGGGGGAACGAGATGGAGCATGGAGAGGGGACTTTTAATCGGTATATTCCGTATCTCTGCACTTAATTTCTCTAAGGTTGAGCTCTTTGTTCGCTTTCGCTAGCTCACAGTGCCCGCCAAAAACAGGGGAGACGATGTTGCGCGCCAAACCTTCGAATTTCGCATCAATTTCTTTCCCTCTAGGGTTATTTTAGTTGATGGCAGCACGCAGCTCATTGAGAGATACACAGTTGTTAAATGGGAGGTGGAATTAGAACATGTTGATCCCCAAGAGCTAATAAACATGGGAGAGGGGGCGGTGAGGAAAATGTGAAAAAAATTGGGGATAGTGTGGTTTGGGGGCCAGAGCAAGAAGTTTCTTTGTTACGATTTGATGATTGCAAATGTGATAATGTTAGGGTTGAGACAGGGGAACATATAGTTGATGAAATCGATGAGCGAAAAGGTTGGACAAGCAAAACTGTTCTGTTTTTAGCAGAGCTTATTGATCTGAAGCCTGATTCGAGGGTTGGATATGTGGCCTCGAAGCTGGCTGCTCAGATGGTCGAGGATGATTGGGCTGCACAAAGTCAATTAATTCCTATGCTTACTGAGTTGGAAGTGTTAACAGTGGAGGATGATGATGCTAATGCACAAGGGGAGGATGCAGATGGTAATGCACAAAGGATTGTAACTGTTGATTAGAATTCAGTTGAGATACATGACCGGACTGATTTGGTCATTGCACCAATAGATGACATTGAAATGGCAAAGCTTTTTGGCATTCCTATAGATGACAGAGACAAGAACAAGAAGATGGATGAAGCTGCAAATGATGGTGACAACCATTTAAGAGATGAAGAGGCAGATATAGATCTAGAGTTGTTGGAAAATGCTGCAGTTCATGTAGATGATGCACATGATGATGAGCTAGTAACAGTTTATGACAAAGAGAACCTAGTTATTGAAGTTGGGAGATTGTTTCCTAGCATGGATGAATTCAGGATGTGTTTCAGGACATATGCAGTCAAACGTGAGTTTTCTACCAATACTATGTGGGCTGATAAAAAGAAGTTCTATGCAAAATGCGTAGGTTATGATGGTGGTGCCAAGCCTTACAAGTGGTATATATCTGCTAGACACCAACCTGATGGAAGGACAATAAGAGTGAATCAAATTCCAAAACCTCATACTTGCATTACAAGTTCTCAAACAGTTACACAGATGACATCACAATTATAGGTTGTAGAAAATATCAAGCCCATTTTAGCCACAACACCAAACAGCACTGCAAAGAGACTAAAAATAGACTTGGAAAAGCAGTACCCCATTAAGCTGAATTATACTACAGTTTGGAAGGCAAAGCAAAGGGCAATGAAAGAGCTATATGGTGATTGGGAAAATACCTTTCGAATGCTTTATAACTTCAAAGCAGAAGTAGAGAAGAGGTCACCTAGCAGTGTTGTGGAGATAGATACTGAGGTAACAGCTGATGGTAAAGTCTTCTTCTCTAAATTCTTCATGGCTTTAAAGCCTTGCATCGATGGCTTCAAAGCAGGGTGTCGTCCATATTTGACTATAGATTCATCTTTCTTGACTGGAAAGTGGAATGGTCAACTAGCAGCATGCAATGCTTTAGATGGATACAATTGGATGTTCCCTGTAGCTATTGGCATGTTTCAGTCGGAGACAGAGGCATCATGGGCATGGTTCATGATGCAGTTGAAAAGATGCATAGGGCCAGTCTCTCCATTGGCAGTGCACACAGATGCATGTAAAGGTTTAGAAAATGCAGTGAAGATTGTTTTCCCTCATGCTGAGAGGAGTGCTTGACCATATGTGGATGAATTTGATCAAAAATTCAGAGGAGATGATTTTGGACGCATGTGGCGTGAGCAAGATCTTACACGCATGCACACATTCATATCACCTTGAGAAGATTAAGGCGACATGCTCTGAGGAGGATAGGGTCAAGTTTTGTACATGGTTGGAAACCTAACATTCTCTTTTATGGTACAGGTCTGGTTTTAACACTGCCATCAAATGTGATCATATCAACAATAATTTGGCAGAAAGTTTCAACAACAAAGTGAAGGAGTTAAAAGACTTGCCTGTCCATGACATGGTTGACCAGATCAAGATCAGGATCATGAGGTTGTGGGAATTTAGAAGAAGGCTTGGTGATGTTCTTCAAGGAGATAAGCTTCCTGATGTTGTGCAGCAGGTGTTCAACAGGAGCAGAAATCTTGCACATTTGCGTGTTGAGAAATCCTCATTGTGGGGTGGTGAAGTCAGAGATACAAAGACTGGCAGGAGGCATGTTGTTGACACTCAATTGCATGAATGCACATGCCTTGAGTGGAAACACACTGGGAAGCCTTGTGAGCATGTCATACTTTTATTGTCCTCCAAACACAAGCTAAATATGCACCCATATTTGCATGAGTATTATTTTGTAGCAAAATTCAAGGTTGCATATGGAACACCAATTCCAGCACTTACATATCACTCTCAGTGGCCATGTTGATGAGGCTCTGGTGCCAGATTGTGTTGTTGAGGAGGTGCAGGAGGTGAAGGAGACTCTTGGACGTGCTGTGGGGAGGTCAGATGGTAATGGTAAGAAAAAGAAGAGCATAAACCTGTTGTGTGGTGTGACACTTGTGAAGGAGAAGAAAACACCAGGGGTAAGAAGAGCCAAAATAAATAGACTTTGAATTTGGCACTTGTTGTTGTAAACATTTGTTATTGTAATAATTTAGCAGTTGTTGTTGTTGTAAACATTTGTTATTATAATAATTTGTCACTTGTTGATAATTTGGACAAAATTCAAATATGATGGTAAATTTGAATGTCAACAAATGTAGCTATGTCACTTTTCTATGTTTGTATGAGCTTCCAATATTTTTCTCATATGTACAGTACAACTCATCCTCACCCTGATCCCTTTTGTGAAGTACAACTCACCCTCACCCAAAATGTGGTAGAAATGGGCTCCAAAGCTAGGGTAAACCACCCCATTTCTAAGCAAGTTTTTTTTCGACCATTTCTAAAACCAAGTTTGGTATTTTTTTCCTTAGAACTATGTCACATAACATGACACCATGCGAAGGTTTTGTATTTTTTTGATTTTTTTTTGAATTAGTTATGCACATTTGAATGTTTGGTCAAACTTTTTGAAGGGTTTTCATAAATATTCTTAGCTAGGGGCTGAAGCTCACAAAACTAGCACTGGATCTCTGATGAAATAGCATGTTGTGAACCTAAAAATAATTTTTACAAAAAATCATCAGCATGAAATCATGTACCTGTAGTTCATATCTTACCCACTTCCAACCGATTCGGCGGGATTTGTCTTTTTCACCAGGGATGGAATAAAAGGTTTGAGATACTCAAGTTGGGAAATTGTACATGATAGGTGGTCTAGTATTTTTAAAAATAGGATGTTACCATTTTGAAACTTCAATTTGGTGGTTGCTTCACAAATCCCCCCTCTTTCGACACTCAGAAAATAGAAAATGGATTTTCTGTGCGTAGAAAAGGAAAACTTTGTACTAAAACATTGTTAGTCATCCCATTATACACATGCATGCCCAATATGGGCACATTATCACAAACTATTCCTTGATTCTAGCCATATCATTGGTCATTTGACCCGAAAGCTAGAAAACCTCGGAGGAGATCGGTCATTTTGTGAAGGGTTTTTTGAAATATGATCAACAGACCAAGTTTGATATTTTTCCTCACAACTATGTCACATAACATGACACCATGTGAAGGTTTTGTATTTTTTTGTTTTTTTTGAATTAGTTATGCACGTTTGAATGTCTGGTCAAACTTGTGAAACCCCGTTGACTGCATCCTAAACCCAGCTAACCCTAAGGCCGAATGAGGAACATAGATCTAACCCTAGCGCGACACTATGGTCGTCCGATCGCGTCTTCTAGAAGGATTCCGCGAGTGGCTCTGGGCGATCCGTGGAAGGGCTTATTCTGCAACCTGATTGGTTTGCGTCTCTTAGAAGGATTTCGCGGCTAGCTCTTGGCGATCCGTGGGATAGATGATTCTGGAATCTGATTGGCTTCATCATTTTTCCATGAACATATAAGGTACAGCGTGGCACACTCCATTGACCGTTAGACCGAGCGTGGCATGCGAGGGCGCTGGGCGGGGTGGGCTGCACCATGCATGCAGCTGCCTCTAGCGTCATAGTCTAGCTATTTTGCGTGCAACAGCGCTGCAGCGTATTTACTCCCTCTGTCACATTAAATAAGTGTATGTCTAACAACTTTCTTCAGTCAAACTTACTCCCCTCAGGTTCATGCGCCATAGAAAAAGTCAAAATTTATAAACTTTGACTATGTATATAAGGCTAGTCATAGTGAGAATAACTTGGATAGTAACATTGTCCTACATGTATTGTCAACTAAGCATTTCGATGACATGGCATGCAATTAAATGATGAGAGAAAGGTTTGTGGTAACTAGCAATGTTACCATAACATCACAAACTTACTCCCATCCGGTTCATGCGCCATAGAAAAGGTCAATATTTATAAATCTAAAATATTATAAACTTAGTTTCATACTCTCTCTATTCCCTCTAATTGACATCCCTCTGATTACTCCCACCGATTTTTCTTGCGTGTGTAAAAACGAACGAGTTTGTGGCATGCGGTGTGTAAAAACGAAGGAGTACCTTGGTACTAGATTCCTGCATTTATTACCGAGTAAATCAAGGCCAAATTCTATTTTCTCTTTTATTTTTCACTGCCAATGAACAACTATCTTGGACGTTTTTTCTCTCTTTCGCATTAATGCATGCATGCAGGGGCGGGGGCGACGGTGCAGGGGTCACGTCGCATCCTAGCAAATTTTTTTGCACTGACCGCATTGATCACGCACGCGGCTACGTCCGCTGCCTACACGCAACACAGCGCACGCGGCTGCGCCAACGCTGGATTCCCACGCCGCCCTTCACGCCTCGCCCTCAATAAATAGGCAAAACGCCTTTGCCTCCTCATCTCATCTTGCCCCTCATCTTCAACATCGAGCCCGTCCCTTTGCCTCCTCCCAACCCCAAAACAGTCGACCATGGCGACCTCCCCACTCCGCTTCCCTTACGATAGCGAAGTTAGCGACGAGGACAACCACCCGTACCATAGGCAAGTCTGGGAGAAGGAGGTGCCCACGCGCCCCAAGCGTGGCAAAAAGGGGGGCGACGCAAAGCCCCGCCCTGCCCCTGGGAGGAGGGCCCCTTCGTCCACAACCCCGTCCCCGGCGGCGGCAACCTCCCCGACGACGGCCCCTCCGAAGAGTACTGGAAGGCGGCGGAGAAGTAGGAGGCGAAGGAGGAGGCTGCTTACGCCAAGTGGCAGGAGAAGCAGGCCAAGCGCGCCTTGAAGAAAAGGCGCAGACGGGAGGAGGAGGAGGAACGACGGGAGGCCAATCGCTGGGCCTTCCAGGAGGAGCAGCGGAGGCGGGAGCAGCGGGAGAGGCTGGCGGATTGGAATGTTGTGGCGGCTCGGAGGGCGGCGGCACCAGCACCGCCTCCACCGCCGATGGAGTAGGGTAGCTAGGGTTAGGGTTTAGGGGCTAGCCCAGGGTTTAGGCGCCTAGTTGCCCTTCCCTTCTATATTATTGTACCCTTTTCTTTTTATTGTAATGTTATCCCAATGTTATCGGGCTATCTAATATAAATGTTATCTAATATATTATCTATCCCGTGTTTTATTGTAATCTGTGTTTTATTGTATTGTCATTTGTCAAAATACCCAAAACAACAAGTGCATAAAACAAAAGACACAATAACAAGTTCTCATATAATACTCGTGCAATATTTTATAAAATCAGTGAAATTAGAAAAGCTCAAAAGGAAGAATAAGTTAACGTTATGATGGTTGATTATTTTCAAATAACACATGGTTCATTTTCAAACAAGACATTTACATATTTACATAAGTTAAAGGGGCGCCCAAGTTATGTTAGTTAAATGGATGCCCTTGGACTTTATATATATATTTACTTTTGCAAAAAATAAAAGATTGCGACCTGAGCACGAGTATCTGCAGATCCACGCGTTCCTATTTAAACTGTAACGTGAGTACCATTTTTTGCCCAATCTACATTTAGTTACTATTGGGCCTGGATATGACCATTTTGGCCTGACTAAGTTCTATTTGGGCCTGGCCTTTTTCAATCACTCCTCGTCAATTTTTTTAACTTTTCAACCCCTCCCCCTCCCCTTCACATGGGCGCCCCCTGCACACTGATAAAACTGAAGGAACACTAACGAAACTGACGAAACTGAAGGAACACTAATTTCGAAAACAGAGCAGCTCAAAATTAGCCCGAATTTGTGTTGCATTTTATTCAAGCCAAAGATATAGACCATTACATCCATTACAAAGCATCACTCGAACATTGATTGTGCTGTCTAATGACTAATGATCAGGAGATAAACTAATTCGAGAGAAATTACACAAAAATAAAAAAAAACGGCCATCAGATTGTCCTGCTTCTTCAATTCGATAATTTGCCTTAGCTGCTTGTTCATCTTCTTCATCTCGGCCTTCACTTCCGCATCCACCATAGTACCAGCGGAAATGGGGTTGCCACATCCCAATTGCTCCACCACGGACGGGTTTTCGAGCTCCCAGGATGCTACCTCCACCCCAATTCGCTCGATGTACTCATCAAGCCACTCAAAATGCCCACATTTTGGCAGTTCCTGAAATCGCAGAGATGAACCCTAAATACCAAATTCGATGAAATGCATGAAATTTCGAAAGAAAAGCGAGAAAGTGGCGCTCGGAACACTCAGATCTCACCTTTCCCGGCTCGGGCTTGCTCTCACACTTCACAAATTCTCGGCCAATGTTGTCGTTCTTGTCAGTGGATGTGACAAGCTGCTTCAGGGGCACGGTACGGAGGCAATCGGGGCACCTCCTCATCGGCACCGCACCATACCGAGGCCATGAGCGGTGGGAGGCTGAAGCAGAGCTCGACATCCCTCGTTGGCGTTGCCGCACTTGCTCGCCGGAAAAGAAAACGGAAGGGGATGAGATGCTGGAACGGTGGCGGGAGTGCTCGGGTGCGCGGACGGATCGGGGCCAACGGCTCTCTTCAACCACAGCGTGGGTCCCACGATATGAGGTGGACATCAGGTGAGTTCCGTTGTGACGTGGAGAGGCTGTGGGTCCTACTGTGCTCAGCTGATTCGAATTTGTTGACGGTCTCGTGGGGTTAAGTGGAAGTGTCGCACGGGAGCTATTTGCCGCTTCAGAAGTGTCGCATGCGAGCTATTCTTTTCAACGATGTTGTGTTCCTTCCAATTACATGTAAAGACGTCACATAGGAGCTTTAAGGCCCTAGTTACCCGTCGAGTGAAGATTCGTCTAGATTATTCTTTTAGAAGTTTTGAACCTTGTTTTCTAATACGCGCCCATTAGGCAAGGTGTGAGGCGATGGTGGGAGTTTGAAAATTTCAAGACAATGATGAGGAATAAAAAGGATGGATAAGAGATGTATGTACATGATCGCCAATGATTCCCTCCGATCTTTACACATTTTGTCTCCTCACATCAACGTAATATGCCTGTCCTACCTAACTAAAACAAGAGAAGTGCTAAACCCTGTTCGAATCTCCTAGATGGGATGCTTTGGTAGGAGTTATGCTAAATGGGATTATATGTGTCACAAATGCAGGGTAAAAGGTGGAATTCACTCTATTTTTATTGTTCCTACTCCTTTCTTGCTCTAATGTCTTATATACCAATGAATTTGTAATGTAAAAGTACAACTTTTAGGTGTATACAAGAAATTTGTTCGTGTGCATGCATCTTCCTTAAAAAAATTCTTCAAGACTTGAACTCCAATTAAGATAACAAGTCATCTATGATTTTTTGGAAGTAGATTACCTCCTCTCTAAAATAAAATTCCACTTAATTGAGATGCACGGGTGGCTACATTCTGAAAATCAAATAGGGGACACAACCATGTCGAATAACCCTTCAAACAACAATGGCTTGTTATCTTGGGTCTCGCTCCATGCAGTTAACAACAAAATATGCGTATAATGACATGGAAAAGACAGACCACAAGAGCAGAATCGTTGAATGACTTGCATCTTTCTTATTGCATAGACAATATGTGACCTCATAAGGGACTCAAAATAAGGGTTTTCACCAGAAATATCAACAATGTAACAAGCAGTTCATATTCGTATCTTCTTGATCCATTCTATGTGACAAACAATAACATAGTATCGTTAGTCGTTACTGGATAACATGGTGTGGTTTCGGGAGCAACAACAACGATGCATGCAGTTGAGCATATGAATGCATGCACTAACAAACGAACAAAATGTGACCATCAAGATTATTTGCAAGACTAAATTTGGAAATATTTTAGTTAAGTAGAGAACCTGATGAATGATCCGGATTTCATCTTGGAAAAGAAATTGATACTAGATCCTGCAACATTATTCTTCAAAAAACATCCTTTTGCCTTAAAAGTTATCACCAAATGATTTATGAAGTCGTCGTTGCTCTAGTGTATAATGTCAATATCGTTGTCGGAGCAATTCCAACAAGTATTCAAACTAGTACCTTTTGTAATCAACTCTATAGCTTCCTCAGTAAATGCCAGTTCTCCGATCAAGTTTTCAATGACTTTCTAGCCAGATCTTTCATGCATTTTGGATGTTCAATCTCATTTGAAGCTTTAAAAAAGGGTGCTATTGAGATATTGGAACCCCTTTTTATTGAACAAACCAATGACGTGAATCCCATCATGTACGTTGACCTCACCTCCGACAACGAGTGAACAACGTTGCCACCACATGTTAAGGCTCCGGTGAGCTGAATTTTGGTTGTTTAGGGTTAGGTTAGGGAGGCGACGCTTTAGACTCCCCATGTATGAATAGAACAATGGATGACGCGGCTTTGATCGATGTTATATATTGATCGCGTGAACTTTGTGAATCTATCTCTGAATCTCCCTGAATGCTTCTTTTCAAATTTTAAAGTTTTGTTTAATGTGTCTATTTTGCACGACGGTTTTTGAGACTGCAAAGCGTAAAACAGTGAATTCTATCCGTGTTATAAAGGTTGGCATTATATAGAGTCTTCCAGAGATGCTCTTACTGTAGGGTTCGCAGCATAGAAAACAAAAATTTCCTACGATGTGAACTATATACCAAGATCTATCTACTAGATACAAACAACGGGCGGATGTATATCCATAGAGAACATACCCTTGAAGACCGACAAAGCTTAACGAGTTCAACTCGTGGTTGATGTAGACGTTCTCTTGCCGATCTCAAGATCGAGAGGAAGCCCTAGCGCCGCAAATTAGCATCGCATCCGTGCTCGCACACACGTTCGAGGCACCGAGCAACCTCCGCCTCCTCGCTCCAGCGATGCAGCGGAAGCACAACTCTTTCTTGCCGAATAGCCACCGGGAACATGTATCTCGCTAGTCCGAGACCATGGGGGATAAATTCTAGAGGGGGAGAGAGATCCTTCACGAGGAGGTGTGAGAGACAAGTGAGGAGGGGGGGCTCCTTTTATAGGAGGAGTGGGGAACCCCAAGGGGGTGGCCGGCGCATGGGGGCTGCCCCCTTGCCCTCCCCTCTTCATGTGGGTGGACACTCCACTCACAAAATTCCTTTAAATTCCCTCCACTCAAAAGTCCACTCAAATTCCCATTAAATTTCCACCAAATTTAATGCAAACTCTCATTAAATAAAATTTTATTCAGAATTTTGTCAATTACTTTAATGACAAACATTCACAAATAGCCCCTTGCTAGAATTCCATTTCACATGCATAACCACTTTATGCAATTTCATCCGAAAACCTGTTTTGGTATCTAGTGAAATAAATTCCTGCGCTTGTTCATTCTTTCGGCATGAAACTTTTGCTCCAATTGGATGTCGGTGTCTCTTAAGTGTGTCACCCTACGGTTCGTGAATAATGCGGACATGATCGAGAACCCTCTCGGATCAATAATCAGAAGCGGGATCTGGAGACCCATACTGACTCCCACACATTCAACGATGACTTTCTTGTGATCGTCGGAACCTTTTACGCTAGTATCTTAATCCCTTTGTTTCACGATATATTACATGTCCGAGATTCGATCATCGGTATCTCCATACCTAGTTTGATCTCGTTACCGACATGCACTCTTTTCTCGTTCCCGTGATATAACATTCTAGTGATCAAATCACTTGCTTGCAAGCTAATCAATGTGATATCACCGAGAGGGCCCAGAGTATATCTATCCGTCATCGGGATGAACAAATTCCACTCTCGATCCATGAGCTCAACATAACACTTTATTACTTCTAAATCCATCTTTATAATCACCATGTTACGGTGTGACGTTTGATGTTATCAAGAAACTCTTCCGGTGTTAGTGATTGACATGATCTCATGGTCTAAGGATTAGGATCACTTCGTAAGTTGTTATAGCAATATAAACTCAATGACTTTGATCGTAATGCTATACTTCGGATGAATGTTCATCACACCATTACACTAATGTTGTGATCCCGTTATTAACAACATCCAGTGTCCATGATCAGGAAACCTTGATAATCTTGTTAACCAACGAGCTAGTTTATGAGAGAGGCATAACTAGGAACTTTCTGTTTGTTTATTAAACACACATGTATTAATGTTTCCGTATTAATACAATTATAGCATGTAAAATAAACATCTATCATATACTTGGAATACACATAATAAACACTTTATTATTGCCTCTCAGGGCATATTCCCTTCAGTCTCCCACTTGCACTAGAGACAATAATCTAGTTACATAGTGATAAATCTAACACCCATTGAGTTCTGGTGTTGATCATGTTTTTCTCTAGGGAGAGTTTTAGTCAACGGATCTGCTACATTGAGATCCGTATGTACTTTACAAATCTTTATATCTCCATCCTTGACATGCTCGCGGATGGAGTGAAACCGGCGCTTGATATGCTTGGAATGCTTGTGAGACCTTGGTTCTTTGGCATTGGCAATGGCACCATTGTTGTCACAATAGATCACCATTGGTCCAATGCGTTTGCAACCACTCCTAGTTCGGATATGAACTCCTTCATCCAAACTGCTTCCTGAGCCGCTTCTGAAGCAGCAACATATTCGGCCTCCGTTGTTGATCCCGCTACCATAGGTTGTTTGGAGCTCCTCCAACTAACCGCTCGCCATTCATGAGAAATACGTATCCGGATTGAGACTTAGAGTCATCTGGATCGGTGTCAAAGCTAGCGTCAACATAACACTTAGCAACGAGCTCTTCTTCACCTCCGTATACAAGAAACATATCCTTAGTTCTTCGTAAGTACTTAAGGATATTCTTGACCGCTATCCAGTGTTCCGAACCTGGATCCGATTGGTACCTACTAGTCAAACTAATAGCATGTGCCACATCCGGTCTTGTACATAGCATGGCGTACATTATAGAGCCTATGGCTGAAGCATAGGGGACCTTGTCCATTATCTCTCTTTCTTCCTCCGAAGCCGGACTTTGAGTCTTACTCAATGTCTTGCCTTGCAACATAGGTAAGAACCCCTTCTTACTTCTGTCCATTTTAAACTTCTTTAAAATCTTATCAAGGTATGTACTTTGCGATAGACCTATTAGGCGCGCCTAATATGTATGACGCTTCACCTATGTCCTTCATTGAAAATTTGCTGTTTAGATAACTTTTAACACTGTTTAAAAGATCTATATCATTTCTGATCAATAATATGTCATCCACATATAATATCAGAAATGCCACATTGCTCCCACTCACTTGCTTGTAAATACAAGCTTCTCCATAAGTTTGGACAAATCCAAACTCTTTGATCACCTCATCAAAGCGGAGATTCCAACTTCGTGATGCTTGCTTCAATCCATAGATGGATCGTTGTAGCTTGCACACCTTGTTAGCATCCTTAGGATCGACAAAACCCTTTGGTTGTATCATATACAACTCTTCTTCAATATTACCATTGAGAAACGCGGTTTTGACATCCATCTGCCATATCTCATAATCGAAATATGCAGCAATTGCTAACATAATCCTAACTGACTTTAGCATCGCTACGGGAGAGAATGTCTCATCGTAGTCAGCTCCTTGAATTTGTCGAAACCCCTTTGCGACAAGTCGAGCTTTATAGACGGTCACATTACCATCAGCATCGGTTTTCCTTTTGAAAATCCATTTGTTCTCCACGGCCTTTCGGTCGTGAGGTAATTCCACCAAGTTCCAAACTTGATTTTCATACATGGATTCCATCTCGGATTTCATGGCTTCTAACCATTTGTTGGAATCCGGGCTCATCATCGCTTCTTCATACGTCACAGGGTCATCATTTTCATCAACCATGAAATTCATGACAGGATTTCCGTGACAGGAGCTGACGCCCCCGCTTGACTGCGAGGTGCTGTATTACTCTCTTTCGGAGTTTCATGATCATTATCATTAGTTCCCTCTTCAACAGGTGGAGCCAACTCCGGAACAACTTCCGGCGCTGCGCTACTCGCCATACTTTGAAGAGAAGGTTCAATAACCTCTTCGAGTTCTACCTTCCGACTACTCACACCTTTCGCGAGAAACTCTTTCTCTAGAAAGGATCCATTCTTGGCAACAAAAACCTTGCCCTCGGATCTGTGATAGAAGGAATACCCAATAGTTTCCTTAGGGTATCCAATGATGACGCATTTTTACGCTTTGGGTTCGAGTTTATCTGGTTGAAGTTTCTTCACATAAACATCGCATCCCCAAACTTTAAGAAATGACAGCTTAGGTTTGTTTCCAAACCATAATTCATACGGTGTCTTTTCAACGGATTTAGATGGTGCCCGATTTAAAGTGAATGCAGCAGTTTCTAGTGCATAACCCCAAAATGACAACGGCAAGTCCGTCAGAGACATCATAGATCGAACCATATCTAATAAAGCACGACACGACGTTCGACACACCATTTCATGTGGTGTTACGGCAGGCATGAGTTGTGAAACAATTCCACACTCTTTCATGTGAGTGCTAAACTCAGAACTTAGATACTCACCTCCACGGTCGGACCGTAGAAATTTGATCTTTCTATTACGATGATTTTCCACTTCATTACGAAATTCCTTGAACTTTTCAAAGGTTTCAGGACTTGTGTTTCATCAAGTAGATATAACCGTATCTACTCAAATCATCCGTGAAAGTAACAAAATAACGATATCCACCTCGCACGACACACTCATTGGACCACATACATCGAATGTATGATTTCTAATAAATCATCGCCTGCTCCATTGAACCGGAAAACGACGTTCTAGTCATCTTGCCCATAAGGCATGGCTCACATGTATCAAATGATTCAAAATCAAGTGATTCCAAAAGTCCATCCGAATGGAGCTTCTTCATGCTTAACGCCAATATGACCTAGACGGCGATTGCCACATATATGCGATATATCATCATTAAGTTTAATCCTTTTAGCATCAACATTATGAATATGTGTAACATTATCATCGAGATCTAATAGAAATAAACCATTCATCATCGGTGCATGACCATAAAAGATTTCATTCATATAAATGGAACAACCATTGTTCTCGGATTTAATGAATAACCACTTCATCAAACACGATCTAGATACAATGTTCATGCTCGGTGCACCGGATAATAACAATTATTCAAGTTTATAACTAATCCCGACGGCAAGTGGAGAGGCGTTAAACGGCGATCACATCAACGCTTGATGCATTTCAAACCGCATCTTGACCTCACCCCTTGCTAGCGGTCGCTTGTTCGCAGCCACGATTCGAAAGTTACAAATATTAGCAATCGAACCGGTACAAGTACACATCAATAACATGTATATCATATATACCTTTGTTTGCCTTGTCGGCCTTCTTATGCGCCAGATACTTGGGGCGATTACGCTTCGATGGCGATCCCCTTACAATAGTAGCACTCGGTATCAGACTTAGGTCCAACTCGGGGTTTCTTTTCAGGCACGACAACAGGCTTGCCGCCCTTACTTCCCTTCCGTTTTCCCTTCTTGTCTTTCTTGAAACCAGTGTTCCTATTGATCATCAACACTTGATGTTCCTTTTTGATCTCCACTTCTGCAGTTTTAAGAATTGACAAAAGCTCGGGGAGAGACTTCTTTATGCCTTGCATATTATAGTTCATCATGAAGCTCTTATAGATAGGTGGCAGAGACTGCAGAACACGATGGATGCCTAAGTCAATGGGAATCGATATTCCCAAGGACACAAGCTTATCGGCGTAACCCGACATCTTGAGTACATGCTCACTAACGGAGCTGTGCTCTTCCATCATGCAGCTAAAGAACTTTTCTGAAGCGTTGTAGCTCTCTACAGCAGTATGTGTGTCGAAAATCATTTGCAACTCACCCATTGTATCAAATCCATTGCCATTTTCGAAACGCTTTCGAAGTTCCGGCTCTAGCCCATACAATATGCCGCAATGAACTAAGTTGTGGTCCTCCTGACGAGTCTGATAGACATTCTTCTCCTCGTCAGGGGCATCATCTAAAGGTGGGGGGCCTAGTGGCGCTTCTAGCACATATTGCTTTTGTGCAGCAGAGAGGAGAATCCTCAAATTCCTGGCCCATTCGGCAAAGTTGCTACCGTTCGTTGCTAGTTTCTCTTTCTCCATGAACACATTGAAATTAAAAGCAGGTGGTGCCATCTACAACAGAATTTGTAAAGTTTAGACTAAGTGTATGATAGATTGAGTTCAACGAATCCATATTAAAAATAAACTCCCACTCAAAAAACGACATCCCTCGTGCCTTTTTGGTGATTACATGAACCAAATCCACTATACCAAGTCCGATCATCACGTGAGTCGGTATAGCTTCAATGGCGAGCATCAAATGGGCATCATATCAACTATATGACTCATGCTTAACCTTTCGGTCCGTGTTCCGAGGCCATGTCTGTACATGCTAGGCTCGCCAAGTTAGAACCTTAGTATTCGTGTGTGTAACTGTTTTACACCCGAAATATGGTCGTGGATCCAAGAACACCCGATCATCACGTGATGTCTTGGAGCGACGAAGACATAATCGGTGCATACTAAAGGAAGAACACATTCTTATCTTGATATTTAAAAGACGGATCATCTTATTATGCTAACAAAGCGCTAAACAAGCAATATAAGATGTTATCAAACATCACATGTTTATTAGTGAAATGATATGGTTCCGGCAGATGATCTCTATCATGTGCATCGTGGTATGATCACTATCATACCTATATGTGTAAATCCAAGGTCTATGGAGTGTACACGCTATGTGTGTTGTAAGAGTATCATCTCATACTTCTACTTACAACACTACCATATCATAACACTAGCCCAGCAACAATCTAAACTAGACGCCTCTAATTTATCTATTGCAAGTTTTACATGGCTTAGGGCTTTCGAGATAGAACCGTTCTTACCTATGAACATGAACCACAACGAGGATAACCAAATTGTTGACAACTCGCTTGCAAAATAGATATTGACTATAGTAGGAGAGACAGACACCCTCTAGCCACTTATGCAAACTAGTTGCATGTCAAGCATGGAACAGGTCTCATGTGCAAGGACATGTAAAGTTTGTCCGGGCCGCTTCATCCCACTATGCCACCAATATCCAAAATTACAACAAAGGAGCAACAACATGATCATCATAGCCCACATACTCATATGTGTACTACCCGTGTAAAGTATCTACACATAGATCCGGCTCTGATACCACTGTAGGGTTCGCAGCATAGAAAACAAAAAATTTCCTACGATGTGAACTATGTACCAAGATCTATCTACTAGATACAAACAACGGGCGGATGTATATCCGTAGAGAACATACCCTTGAAGACCGACAAAGCTTAACGAGTTCAACTCGTGGTTGATGTAGACGTTCTCTTGCCGATCTCAAGATCGAGAGGAAGTCCTAGCGCCGCAAATCAGCAGCGCATCCGTGCTCGCACACACGTTCGAGGTACCGAGCAACCTCCGTCTCCTCGCTCCAGCGATGCAGCGGAAGCACAACTCTTTCTTGTCGAATAGCCATCGTGAACATGTATCTCGCTAGTCCGAGACCATGGGGGATAAATTCTAGAGGGGGAGCGAGATCCTTCACGAGGAGGTGTGAGAGACAAGTGAGGATGGGGCTCCTTTTATAGGAGGAGGGGGAACCCCAAGGGGTGGCAGCGCATGGGGCTGCCCTTGCCCTCCCCTCTTCATGTGGGTGGACACTCCACTCACAAAAGTCCTTTAAATTCCCTCCACTCAAAAGTCCACTCAAATTCCCATTAAATTTCCACCAAATTTAATGCAAACTCTCATTAAATAAAACTCTTTTATTTTATTCAGAATTTTGTCAATTACTTTAATGACAAACATTCAAAATAACCCTTGCTAGAATTCCATTTCACATGCATAACCACTTTATGCAATTTCACCCGAAACCTGCTTTCGGTATCTAGTGAAATAAATTCGCGCTTATTCATTCTTTTCGGCATGAAACTTTTGCTCCAATTGGATGTCGGTGTCTCTTAAGTGTGTCACCCTATGGTTCGTGAATAATGCGGACACGATCGATACCCTCTCGATCAATAATCGAAGCGGGATCCGGAGACCCATACTGACTCCCACACATTCAACGATGACTTTCTTGTGATCGTCGGAACCTTTTACGCTAGTATCTTAATCCCTTTGTTTCACGATATATTACATGTCCGAGATTCGATCATCGGTATCTCCATACCTAGTTTGATCTCGTTACCGACATGCACTCTTTTCTCGTTCCCGTGATATAACATTCTAGTGATCAAATCACTTGCTTGCAAGCTAATCAATGTGATATCACTGAGAGGGCCCAGGGTATATCTATCCGTCATCGGGATGAACAAATTCCACTCTCGATCCATGAGCCTCAACATAACACTTTATTAGTTCTGAATCCATCTTTATAATCACCATGTTACGGTGTGACGTTTGATGTTATCAAGAAACTCTTAAGGAGTTAGTGATTGACATGATCTCATGGTCTAAGGATTAGGATCACTTCGTAAGTTGTTATAGCAATATAAACTCAATGACTTTGATCGTAATGCTATACTTCAGATGAATGTTCATCACACCATTACACTAATGTTGTGATCCCGTTATTAACAACATCCAATGTCCATGATCAGAAAACCTTGATCATCTTGTTAATCAACGAGCTAGTTTATGAGAGAGGCATAACTAGTAACTTTCTGTTTGTTTATTAAACACACATGTATTAATGTTTCCGTATTAATACAATTATAGCATGTAAAATAAACATCTATCATATACTTGGAATACACATAATAAACACTTTATTATTGCCTCTCAGGGCATATTTCCTTCACTTACATTAACTTAAAATATACTAGTTATTCACTCTGTTCCAAATTAATTGATTTAGTTTTATCTAAATATCTAGAAAGTGTTTCAGTGTGTAAATACATCTATATCTAGACAAAATTGTGTTAATTAATTTAGAATTGATGGTATACATTTCATAGTAAAGGATTTCAAATCCGCCGTGCCTTATCTCTATGAAAGGCTTGCCGCCTCCAAGGTTAATTTGTATGCTAGCGAATAATACACTCGCCTGCGAGTCCAGTGCATACCTTTGAAATAAGGGGTCTCATGCAAAATCTTATATTTGCTTAGCAGGTGTGTTTCGGGTGTCCCCTCCTCTCAAATTTAGAAAAGCTTAGAACACAAGGATAGTACTCATTCGG
Source organism: Avena longiglumis (assembly GCA_030063025.1). Lineage (NCBI taxonomy): Eukaryota > Viridiplantae > Streptophyta > Magnoliopsida > Poales > Poaceae > Avena > Avena longiglumis. The sequence goes on along the minus strand of CP125974.1, from coordinate 515,914,428 downwards.
TTCGCATCATGAAGCAACATCAGCCAATCCTATTTGTCTTTGTGTTTTCAGGGTTTTTTTTTTCCAAAATGGACGATGAGACCCCGACTTCTGCATCGTAAAGATGCATACATCCCTCTTTATTATATTATCAACAATACATCAAAAATCTGAAGCCACTATGCAACACATACAGACCCGACAATGGTTGAAGATCATGCCAACAACGTCTTATGTCTTGAAAACACGAAAATCCCCCACTAACTAGGAACCGAGAACATTATATACACCGAGACACCCTGTAAAAGAAACATGAGCACTCATCCAGACTAGTAGACTCTTAGAGAGCACCTCATGCACACGCTACAAAAGTCGTCACCACCGTCGAACCACCATGCAAACTTTAGGGTAAAGATCTGCATTGTCTTCGATGGTCCTGCCTTCGACGCCTCCACGATGCCAGACAACACACCGGCTCTGCGAGAGTCCATCATGTCACGCCTGGCACCGATACCCTGCTGCATCATGCCATCGAGACTCGTCGTCATCGAAGCGGTAGATGCAACACCGCTCCACCTCTTCGAACACCACCATCTGCCACTGGTCAGACAAGCCAGTTCCATCGCCCACACGCTTCCCACAAGGAGGAGAACGGCGCTAGGCATCGTCAACGTATGACCCGACCAAGTCTAGGGTTTCCCTTGGAGCGGTCTAGGCGCGAGCGTGAGTTGCATTGTTGGCGCCTTCAACAAGGTTACGACGCCCATAGGCACCGCCATCGATGGCTCCAACTCCTGCTACTGCCCGATCTTCACCAGTAGTGTTACAATTGCGACAAGAAGATAATGAAGAACGAAAACGAAAAACATAGCAAGGGGACACATATTTAACGTGGAAAAACCTCTCCAACAAAGAGAGAAAAAAACCACGGGCGCCAGCCAGCGAAACTTCACTATATCGAGGAGTGTTTACAAACGCCGGAGATTTCACAGATGCAACTCATCCCAACCGGCGGTTTACAAGGGGTTTATATATCAGAGGAAACCTAGGTCTTCGACGATCCGTACCGTACCGCGCGGGGCTGTCGCCCCCCGCACCCCCCACAAGCGTCCCCGTTGGGCACGGTGTGGACTTGGGCTAATCAGTTAAAACAACTAAGTTCGAGCAAAGCTCAAACTTAGCAACAGGAACAGGTTTAGTCATCATATCAGCAGGATTTTCATGAGTGCTGATCTTGCGTACCTTTAATTTACCTTGAGCAACAATGTCTCTAACAAAATGGTACTTGACATCAATGTGCTTAGTTCTCTCATGGAACATCCGAAAGTATAACATCTGAAAGTATAATTTACACTCGGCCCAAGCCTCCCGGCGACGGGCCTCGCTCCACTCGTCAGAAGTTGGCCTATACTTTGTAAAATTTGGATCAACATATAACAAGTAGTCCCACACGCCGACCTTGATCTAGACCGGCTTGTCCACCGTGCACTCCACCCGTGAACCACTCCGCCGCGAGGAGCCATGCCTAGGCCGCCATGCCTGCAACCATAAGATCTGGAAAACCAGCCCCATACGTCGAGACCTTGAAGCCCAAGCACGAGGACGTCCCGACCGCCACCAAGCACGTCTCGCTGGAAGCCGCATCACGTTGCCCAAGGGCATACTTTGCATCGCACGCTGAGAACCGGGAGGTGATCGTTGACGGGGAGCTCTGGTCTTGGCTGGTCTTGCCACTGGAGAACGGCATGAAAAAGACGACTGCAACCGTAGTCCGCGGCATAGGCTTTTCCCGGCCACATCCTCCAGTGGCGGTGATGGATCAGAGGAGAAAGGGAGGAGGCCGCTAGGCCAGCGGCTAGGGTTTCCCGTGGTGCTCGAGAGGGACGACGCAGGGGACGGGTCTCGCTACAACGCGGGGAACTCGTGTTTTCGGTTTCTTTAATTTGGGAGGGGAGGGGACAGCGAAACAAAAGTGTTTGTTTCATGGATTCATATCTCAAAATCTTATGAAATGATATTTAATACCAGTACTTACCTAGATCGTTATAATAAAGTCACATAAAAATAAAATAAGCGGCCTATTTTACTGTTGTGCGCGAGGTATTATAGCTGTCTTTTGCTAAACTGCGCAAAAGTACAAAAAAAATGATACGTAGTTATCCAATATTCCTGCTCGTGTTTAATCGCGCTCGAGCTGAAAACTTTTCCGGCGTGGCCCGGACGGGCGCCCGGCACGACGGGCAGGTGCGGCTCCTCGTGAGCCACTCGTCGATGCAGCCGGCGTGGAAGACGTGGCGGCATGCTCGCAGCCGTCGGCAGATCCCGCCGGCGTGCCGCGCCCGCTCCAGGCAGATACAGCATATCTCGTCGCTGCCGTCGTCGTCGGTTCTTCTTTTGGCTCTGTAGCAGAGGCTTTTTCTTCCCGTTGCTGATGAGATCATGATGTAGAGAGCTCGGCAGTACCAGCCGAAGGTGAAGAGCACGCTCGTGTAGAACCCCACGTCGATGATCAGCTTGATGAGAGGCATCCTTTCTCTTTCGAAATTATAACTGTGTTTTTCTGTAATTGGAACCACGGTAGATCGGTTTAGAGTTTTCGTGATCAAGGTTCAAATTCGTGCAGAAAGAACACACGGCGTGGAATAGGAGGATTCTTCCCAGTAGCACCGGGCTAGATTGGCCGAAGGCCCACATGGCCCTTTTCTCTACGATCTTCATCCACTAAGGCCCATCAGATTAATTAAGCAGGTGTCCACTTGACGATCTTTCACAGAAAAACAAAATTCGACTTCATGATTTTGGTAGCACTGTTTTTTTCGAAAAAAATAGTCATAGATACTGTAACATGTATTCACAATTTAGGATATTCTTTGAGTAATTAAGAACATTTCTTTGTCGTAACATATGTAATTTGATTAAACCTTACGCCAGTTGCCTTCGTCTAGAGAGGACAGGAGCAAACACAAACTATCTTGGACTAGCAAACCCCTTAAAACCCCTAACCAGAAATCGCATTTCCAGATCGAATTTTTCGCATTTTTTTGGGTTGTGGGTGACGGGCGGAACAGAATCCATATACCCAAACTAGAAAAAAGAGTATTCCATTTTGATTCCGTTCGTCTTCGTGTAAATAGGAGGCGCCGACACGATCCATCCCCATCCATCCCTTCCCTCTCCACTCTCCACCGCGCCGCCATGGAGGCGCCGACACTCAACATTTACGAGGCGGTGATGTTCACGCACTACGACATCGTCGCGCCGCCGGGAGCGACGGTGCCCTGTGGTTGGCAAATCAGCTACGCGGGTATATGCCAGTGGCGCCACTCCCGGGCCGATTCGAGATGGGGAGGAACATCGAGGCGCGGTGCCACCAGATGTCGGCGTGGAAGAGGGCGATGCCCCGGTACGCGGCTACGAGCCCGTACTGGCCGACAAAGTTCAAGAGGGAGCGGATGGCAAAGCTAGGGTTGCGCGTCTTTTACGGCGGCTGGTGCACCAGGATCTCCGCAATCGGAAAGGAAGGGAGCGGTTCTGGTCTGTCCCTGGCCGCACCAAGTACACCGTCATCCATCGTCGCCGCTCGCCGCAAAGAGCTCCTCTGTGCGGCGAATAATGCCGAAATTGTGGAGATTCCGTCCGATGAGGAGGACGATGCCGGCGGCGCATGGGAGGAGGACGGCGAGGGCAGCGGAAGTGAAATAGTTAACTAGATTTATGTATGGTAGCTTGTTGTAGGATGAACTCGTTCTTAAATCAATAAACTAGTCTATTCCCGCCTCAAGGTAGATCTCCGTCCCGGATCAGTTTCTATCACAGCTCGGATTGGGACGTGATAGTCGAGTAGCGGAGGCCATCTCGGCGGGTGGAATTTGTCTGTCGGGGCTGAGTTGACGACGGTGGCGACGAGTGGACGAGGAAGGGAGGGGAAGGAGCTGAAATGTCACTCCTGCCAATGATTCGCAGCGATACGGGTCACCTCCAGGTCGTGGTCGAAGCCTAGGAATATGTTGTTTCGAGAGGCATTTTTCTTGGCCCCCCTAAATTTTTTTCTGATTCTGGGGTTATATGGTTTCTGGTCTAGCCAGTTTTCACGAGCAAAACTAGAAAGTGGCGGTTATTTTTTGGTTCCGCCGTTTTAAGGGGTCTGCTAGAGTTTCTCTAACACCTCTGCTAACTGATTTGGCTATAATGCTGGATACTTGGGAGAGATGAGAGCCATACATGTTTCCTAGTGGAATAAAGTCACCGGGCTACCAAATACGATGTGTGTTTCGGTGTTCTCCTCCTCCTTCCAAATTTTAGAAATTGAAAATACAAAGAAGGATAGAATTGACCAATACCCTTTTGATTCGATAGGCATTATGAAGGGATATCGGGTCAATTGGTATTTCTTGTGTTTTCATTTTTCTAATTTTGGAAGAAGGAGAGGACACAGAGCAAAACTCACAAAATATCTCTCTACTTAATTTGCTACACTCTTTGTTCAAAAATAACTGACTTGAATTTGTCTACTTTACATCAGGCCCGTCTACAAGGGCGTGCGAGCTGTGCTGTTGCACAGGGCCCCAAAAATGATAGGGCCCCCAATTTGCTCTAATCTGGGATCAAGGTAATATTTAACAGTAGAAATTAAGGATGGCCCAGTATATTGCAGGCCTGACATCCGTGGCATCGTGTGTAGAAGGTTATACTTATATTAATCTACGCGTCTTGCGAGTCGTGACTCGCACCGCGTGAAGGCCTCGCCGCCTCGACAGTTCATCTTAACAGCGACCAAAGGCCTATTCATCTCCCATGTGCGCGCCGCTTGCAGTACATCCCGCCGACCTGAATCAATTCTGAGTTATAGTCCCCCGTTGTGTGGAAATTTGAATGGATTTCATTCCTGAGAGGTGTATGATGATTAGCTGTGTTTTGGAACTTTCAGTTCGTACTTACAAAAAGGTTAGAAATGGCGAAGCGAGGGATCTATATTTTGTGAAGGCCAGTTTGGCAGATTTTATAAGCTCTATTTGTTAACTTGTTTTCTACTACTTGAAAAGGTTTTGATTCAAGAAATACCAAACCCAATCGTTCTTTTTGGTTGAACATGTGGTCGGTCTGGATTTAGTGTCGCCTTTGCTATTTTAGCACAAACATTTGATGTAACTAAATAGGATATGAAATACCATATACTAAAATTATATAATTAAGTCAAATTTTGTTTATGATATATGAAGTTATTAAAATTTAAGGCCTCATTTTACGCATTGCACTAGGGCCCCAAATTTCTGGAGACGGCCCTGCTTTAAGTGTATCTATATATACTAAAATACGTCTAGATACGTTTAAATCTAAACAAGACCAAGTCAATTATTTCAGGAGAGAGTACCACAGATTACCATGCTAGCTAAAATGCCCACCTAAAGCAAAGTACGCACGAGCTTCCGACACACCAGCGACGAGACATGATAGCTACCGCAACCTGATCTCTTTATCTATCGTGACACGCACACATCAGCACCGTAAGTACGAGCTATCGAACTACGTACCTCCGACGATCCAGGGATCTCGACGTTGCCACTCCATTTCTAGTAACCATTAACACTGCAATAATGCTCGAGCAAATGAAATCTCTACACATGGCGTGCAGAAAAGAAGGTTGTTGTTAACAACAGACATGCTAGGCATTAGGTTGGCATCCAGAGACCAGAGACTGGAGAACAAAAGATTAAGAATCTTCTACAGACAAGCTAGGCATTAGGTTAGATAGATGCCTCTCAAGCTACACGCCTACGTGCGTGCAACTGTCGTGACACGAAATTGGAAATGGAGCAACCACTCATAAAGAGCTTGGTGCCAAAGCCTGAGGAAAGCTCACAGAGGAAAGCTTGGAGCTTCGCTAGTAGCTGCAGCGTCCTTGTCACCGAGCACCACTCAATGATTGCGTAGCCTACTACCCGGGAGCCCACCAGTTTTTACGTATGAGCTTTATTTGCACGTGTACATATGCCAGAGTAGGAGGAGTATTAGTACTGTCTTATCAGGTAAACGTGATTTCCTTTTATTTTATGGAACCTTTTTTTTAATGTGCATTTGGTTGGTTCTATACATGAGGGACGATCCTGGCTGGCTGCCCCCTGTCTAGATTAATTTACTGCATCTGTATCACTAGTATTGCCGTTTTTCAGAAATCATTTCATTGTCAAGATGAGATAGATGAACTGGTTGGTGATCTACTACACTGGTCTACCTACGTAGGCAGTCCACTCGAAACCTAACTTGCATGGGTAAATGTATATCATATGATGCGTGATCGAGTCGTCTAGAAAGCGCTACCGATCGATCGCTAGGATAAGGAGGCACTGCTGACGGATCATGGACAGACGGCATGTCAAGGCGTATATATGGACGACCCATGCATGCATCCAGGGTTCTGCTTTAAGCTCAATATATAATTTAATACTTTGTGCGTGTTTCTTTGATCAGACCATTCGACGCGATCTGCAGCTCGACCAAACGGAAATACATGAGATGACGCGAGGACCGGCAAGGCAAGGGAGCCAAGTAGCTGAATGCGTCCGGGTGTTGTGTTTGCGCGCCTAACACTACTGGCCGATGCTGCAGGTGATCCAATACAGTGCTGCAGTACTTGGATGATTTGTTCCGTATTTACGATTGCGCCTACATTTTTTTCAGGCTGCAACTACTACCTTCCTCGCACGTAAATCACATGAAGACTCAGTAATTTTGTTCATCGATGGAGATGGGATTGGGACCCATGAATGTCACACCTAGTGGTAACCCAACCTATGTGATCGGAGATCCCGTGAATTAGGATCTGGGAAGAACAAGCTAGTGGTTTGACTGAGGAGAGTATTTTGTAACCCTCTCTATGTGAAGATGCATAACTCTCATAATCTGTAAGGCAGGTTGGCAACATGCCTTAATGTGTTTCTGTTGGCTTTAATTAGCAAAGATGCCGTCCTACAAGGCATTGTTGAAAGAACACACATATATGAGCTCGACTCTAAACGTCGCGGTCTATGAGACTTGGGTGATCTCTAGTAAACTTATTAAGAGACCAGGGAGTATGACGCATATGCTCCAACCCGCGGGATAGGCTACTGGTAGCCAGGTACTAGTTATGATTTTAAGTAAAATCTATTGACACCAAACTTGCAATTCAAGGTTCGTCCATTGTTCAAGTTGCTGATAGACGCAGTTCAAGATTCTAGGCAAAATTTTAACTTAACAGTCTCTGCTGAAACACTGGTATATAAACAAATAGCAAGGATTGGCAAATCTTTAAATGGGCATTTGAGATCTGGTGGGGGATTGTTAGAAATAATAAGCTAAATTATTAGACTCATGTGTGATTTCAGATTTTCCCTAAATCTCAAAGCCCATGTATGTGAAAGCACATATATGATTTGGTCCAAGTTGGTGGCAGCTCACATGTGTGTGGCAAGAGCAGTGGGAGCTAAAGTTTAGTCTCACATGGAAAGTTGAAGGAGAGTTACACCACCTTATAAGGTGGAGTGTTGCACCACTTTGTAAGTGAGTGAAGAGAGCTACATGCGCGCTCCTCCTCCGATGCCGTCGCTCGCACGCCTTGCCGACCGAGATTTATTTTGCTGCTTAGGAAAACGTGTGCGGTTAGACAGACATGTCAACAGTTAGTGGATTCGGATCATTCCCGGATCGTGGGCTATCTGTAACCGACCCAAACGTGCGCGACGTGGACTTGGTCCACTTCGTGTCCTGTACGGGATTTCCGAGCCGCTTTATATAAACGTTTGTGTGGCTTCCATAACGTACGACACCGAAAACCAATCTAGGGTTTGTCATCTTTTCTGCTTGCGCCGCCACCGTAGTCTACTCCATCACGCTTGCCGGCGTGCACCGGCGGTCAGGAGAGCAGGTCTCCGGAACCACTCGCCTTTGTGATCCTGTACGGGAGAGGGCGAATAAGGTTTTTGGGAAGCGCTCATACATTGCTCAAGTTCGTTCTTCACGCGTCTTCGGTCGTCAAGCGGACCTCTCGCGTCGACTTCTTCAGGGATCTGCACCAACGCTTCGACAACCGATCGATCATTACACCGTCATCAGATCTGTTGTTTTATTATGGCTGTTAGTGCGTATACTCTGCACTGTTCATGTTGATCAATACATCTAGTATGTTAGAGGTTCACGTGATTGTAGTTATTGCTGTCATGATTTATATTCTAGAATTAATTATGGAAATTATGCCTAATAATCGAACAATCCAAAAACCTTATTATAGGCAATTTCCTGAATTAAACATGGGACACTTAGCCGATGCTATGAAGCCGGAAAAGTTTACCGGTGTTCATTTTAAGAGGTGGCAGTATACGACCACTTTGTGGCTGCAAGCTCTAAAAGTATTCGAGGCTAGTGAGGGTTTACCTAAAGGAACTACATCTGACTGACGAGGTTCAGAACAAGTTTAAGGAAACCAATCTTGCCTTTGTGGAATGCGTTCTGAGTGTTCTTGATAATAAGTTGTTTGATGTGTACATGCATATCAAAGATGGAAAAGAGCTTTGGGAGGCATTGAACGCTAAGTTTGATGTAGCAGATGCTGGCAGTGAGCTGTACATCATGAATAACTTTCATGATTATAGGATGGTTAACAACCGTTCTGTAGTTGAGCAAGCTCATGAGATACAGTGCTTCGCCAAGGAGCTTGAAATCCTCAAGTGTATTTTACCCGATAAGTTTGTGGCTGGGTGCATTAATGCAAAGTTGCCTTCTTCATGGAGGAACTTCGCCACAACTCTCAAACACAAGAGACATGAGATATCGGTTGAAAACCTGATAGCGTCTCTTGATGTTGAGGAGAAGGCTCAGGCTAAGGACACTGATGGGAGAGGAGGTGAGGGTCAGTCTAGCACCTACATGGTGCAGAAGAAGACCTTTGGCAAGAACAAAGGGAACTATAAGCCCTTGTTCAACAAGCCTGAAAAGACTACAACCTTCAAAAAGAAGAAGTCGAATAAGGCCGAGCTATATTGTTATTCATGTGGAGAGATCGACCACTTTTCTAAGGACTGCCCAAAACATGTAGATCGCAGAGGGAAAGGTGGGAAGACTGTCAACGTCGTGACCGCTAGCAACACTGATGGGTATGATAATTTATTTACTGTCCTCTCAGTATTTCAATCACCATGCTGGTGGATTGATACGGGTGGTAATGTTCATGTGTGTGCTGACATCTCTATGTTCACTTCTTATCAGGTCGCTCGGGATTCATCCGTCCTAATAAGGAATGGATCACATGCTTCTATTCATGGTGTTGGCACGGTGGATCTAAAGTTTACTTCTGAAAAGATCGTGCAGCCGAGGAACGTGCAACATGTCCCTACTATGAACAAGAATCTCGTTAATGGCTCCCTTCTATGCAGAGATGGATTTAAGGTTGTGTTAGAGTCCAATAAAGTCGTTATTCCGAAATATGGACAATTTATTGGTAAAGTTTATGAGTTCGTAGGTTTGTCCCGATTTTCACTTTCAAAGTTTTGTAATAAATCCGTGAATCATATTTGTGGTGATGTTAATGATGATACAAGTGTTTGGCATTCTCGTTTATGTCATATTAATTTTGGTTTGATGTCTCGGATGTCTAGTATGAGTTTAATTCCAAATTTCACTATTGTCAAAGGTTCTAAGTGCCATAGTTATGTGCAGTCAAAGCAACCTCGAAAGCCTCACAAGGCTGCCAAGGAGAGAAACTTGGCACCTCTACAACTCATACATTCTGATCTATGCGAGATGAATGGTGTGTTGACAAAAGGTGAAAAGATATATTTCATGACGTTGATAGATAATGCTACTAAATTCTGCTATGTTTACTTGTTGCAAACTAAAGATGAGGCTTTAGACTACTTTAAAATTTATAAGGCCAAAGTTGAAAATCAACTAGAGAGGAAGATCAAGCGTCTTAGGTCGGATCGTGGTGGTGAGTATTTTCCCAAAATATTTGACGAATTCTGTCAAGGACACAGAATTATTGATGAGAGGACGCCTCCCTACTCGCCCCAATCAAACAGGGTTGCCGAGAGGAAAAACCGCACGCTGACTGACTTGGTGAATTCCATGTTAGCCACTGTTGGTTTATCAAAGACATGGTGGGGGGAGGCTTTTTGACTTCATGTCATGTCCTGAATAGGGTTCCTAACAAGAATAAAGAAAATACTCCTTATGAGGAGTGGGTTGGGAGAAAACCATCACTTTCGTATCTGCGCACTTGGGGGTGTTTGGCGAAGGTCAACATACCGATCCCCAAGAAACTCAAGCTCGGACCCAAGATAGTGGATTGTATCTTTCTAGGATATGCTCCACAGAGTGTAGGCTATAGATTTCTAGTGGTTAAATCTGAGGTACCTGATATGCATGTTGATACTATAATAGAATCTCGTGATGCAACATTCTTTGAGAATATTTTTCCTATGAAAGATATGCATAGCACTGGTAGAATTTCTTCTGAAATACTTCCTGAATCTAGTGCATCTATTGAGAATTCTGAACAACCACATGAGGAAGTCCTTGAGAAGGATGATGATGAACCTCTCACGAGGAGTAAGAGACAGAGGATTGCAAAATCCTTTGGTAATAATTTCATCGTGTACCTTGTGGACGATACTCCCAGATCCATTGCAAAGGCATATGCATATCCTGATGCAGATGATTGGAAAGAAGCTGTCCAAAATGAGATGGACTCGATTCTTTCTAATGAAACTTGGGAATTATTAGAACGACTCTATGGTTGTAAACCTATGGGTTGTAAATGGGTGTTCAAAAAGAAGCTAAGGCCTGATGGTACTATTGAGAAGTACAAGGCACGGCTTGTAGCTAAGGGCTACACACAGAAAGAAGGCAAAGATTACTTTGACACATATTCACCTGTCGCTAGACCAACCACCATTTGAGTACTACTGTCCCTGGCTGCCTCTTAAGGTCTTATCGTTCATCAAATGGACGTGAAGACAACTTTCCTTAATGGAGAGTTGGAAGAGGAGATCTATATGGATCAGCCGGATGGGTTTGTGGTAAAAGGTGAAGAGACAAAGGTGTGCAAGTTATTAAAATATTTATATGGCCTGAAACAAGCACCTAAGCAATGGCATGAGAAGTTTAACAGAACTCTACTTTCTGTTGGCTTTGTCATTAATGAGGCTGATAGGTGTGTTTACTATCGCCATGGTGGGGGCGATAACGTTATATTATATTTGTATGTGGATGACATTCTGATCTTTGGTACAAATATGAAAGTGATAAATGAAGTAAAGTCTTTCCTATCAAAGATATTTGATATGAAAGATATGGGAGAGGCTGATGTGATTCTGAACATCAAACTTATTAAAAACGAGAATGAGATTACTTTAACGCAATCTCATTATGTTGAGAAGGTCTTGAGCCAATTTGGCTTTAATGATGGCAAGACTTCTCCAACACCTCATGATCCCAGTTTAACATTACGAAAGAATAAGAAGGAAGCAACAGATCAGCTGAAATATTCACAAGTTGTTTGTTCTATCATGTACTTAGCAAGCGCTAAAAGACCTGATATCTCTTTTGCTGTGATCAAGTTGAGTAGGTTTATGTCTAATCCGGGTATTGATCATTGGCATGCACTTGAAAGGGTCATGCGTTATATATGTGGTACAATGAGCTATGAGATTCACTATTCAGGAAACCCTGATGTGCTTGAAGGATATAGTGATTCGAATTGGATCTCTGACGTTGATGAACTCTATGCCACGAGCGGGTATGTGTTTACACTTGGAGGTGGCGCAGTGTCATGGAGGTCTCGTAGACAAACCATATTGACGAGGTCAACTATAGAAGCAGAACTTACTGCTTTAGACACAGCCACTGTTGAGTCAGAATGGCAGCGTGAGCTCTTGATGGACTTGCCTGTGGTTGAGAAAGCTGTGCCGGCAATCCTTTTGAATTGTGACAACCAAACTGTTATTGTCAAAGTAAACAATTCTAAGGATAACGAGTCATCAAGACACATGAAGAGACGTTTGAAATCTGTCAGGAAATTGAGAAATTCTGGAGTAATAACTGTTACGTATATTTAAACAGACAAAAACCTGGCAGATACCTTTACAAAGGGACTATCACGAAATGTGATAGAGAGTGCGTCGATGGAGATGGGATTGAGACCCATGGATGTCACACCTAGTGGTAACCCAACCTATGTGATCGGAGATCCCGTAAATTAGGATCTGGGAAGAACAAGCTAGTGGTTTGACTGAGGAGAGTATTTTGTAACCCTCTCTATGTGAAGATGCATAACTCTCATAATCTGTAAGGCAGGTTAGCAACATGCCTTAATGTGTTTCTGTTGGCTTTAATTAGCAAAGATGCCGTCCTACAAGGCATTGTTGAAAGAACACACCTATATGAGCTCGACCGTAAACGTCGCGGTCTATGAGACTTGGGTGATCTCTAGTAAACTTATTAAGAGACCAGAGAGTATGACGCATATGCTCCAACCCGCGGGGTAGGCTACTGGTAGTCAGGTACTAGTTATGATTTTGAGTAAAATCTATTGACACCAAACTTGCAATTCAAGGTTCGTCCATTGTTTAAGTTGCTGATAGACGTAGTTCAAGATTCTAGGCAAAAGTTTAACTTAACAGTCTCTGCTGAAACACTGGTATATAAACAAATAGCAAGGATTAGCAAATCTTCAAATGGGCATTTGAGATCTGGTGGGGGATTGTTAGAAATAATAAGCTAAATCATTAGACTCATGTGTGATTTCAGATTTTCCCTAAATCTCAAAGCCCATGTATGTGGAAGCCCATAAGTGATTTGGCCCAAGTTGGTGGCATCTCACATGTGTGTGGCAGGAGCAGTGAGAGCTAAAGTTTATTCTCACATGAAAAATTGAAGGAGAGTTGCACCACTTTATAAGTGAGTGACAATAAGAGAGCTACACACGCGCTCCTCCGACGACGACGCCGCCACTCGCACGCACGCCTCGTTTCGTCACGACACGACGCGCGTGCCACGGGTTGCGGAATCTCGCCGAGCCGAGCTTTATTTCGCTGCTTAGGAAAATATGTGCGGTTAGACAGACGTGTCAACAGTTAGTGGATTCGGGTCGCTCCAGGATTGTGGGCTATCTATAACCGATTCAAACGTGCGCGACGTGGATTTGGTCCACTTCGTGTCCTGTACGGGATTTCCGAGCCGCTCTATATAAACGTCTGTGCGGCTTCCACAACATATGACACCGAAACCAATCTAGGGTTTTGCCATCTTCTCTGCTTGCGCTGCCACCGTAGTCTACTCCATCCCGCTTGCCGGCGTGCACCGACGATCGGGAGAGCAGGTCTCCGGAATCACTCGCCTTTGCGATCCTGCACGGGAGAGGGCGAATAAGGTTTTTGGAAAGTACTCCGCGCGACTGCTCAAGTTCGTCATCATAACGTGTCTTCCCGGTCGTCAAGCCGGACCTACTGCACGTCAAGTTTTTCGACATGCTACTGCACAAACGGCAACTACATCGACAACCGATCTATACGTACACCGTTATCATATCTACTGTTTTATTATGGTTGTTAGTGCGTATACTCTGCTACTGTTCATGTTGATCAATATATCTAGTATGTTAGAGATTCACGTGATTGTAGTTGTTGCTGTCATAATTTATATTCTAAAATTAATTATAAAAATTATGCCTAATAATCCAACAATTTAATCAGGTTCACGTCCGTCCCAGCCGGGATTGTTTACATGTGAGAACGTCATTTTCAAAATACCGGATCGATCGGCCGCGTGTGTTCACTCGAAGAAACCATGTGGCCAACTGCTCCAATTTTCTCTCGAGATTCTACTGCTTATTAATAATACTACCTTCGATTCTAAATAAGTGTCGTCATTGTAAACTAGAGTTAGTTTAAAACCGTGACACTTATTTAGGACCGAAGGAAGTAATCATCAATAACATTTTAAAGAGCTCAAAAGTAATATAAATAATTAATTTGTCCTTGGATCACCTGGCAAACAATAGAGATTAGCGCGAGCCGATACGCAATTAACTTAAACTAGGATCGTCCCCGTCGTCGCCGCAAAACGAGACGGCCGAGAGCATACAATTACATCTCTATGTAGGCAAGAGATACGCAGAAAGTTGTCTGAGTTACTTCATAAACTTCCGAAAACATGAAGTGAACCCATGATCCATGAGTGAGTTAACATGTTACATTGTTACTTCCTCCGACCCTCCATAAATAGTTCAGCAACTTATGGAAAACATTTAAGTGGTAGTAACCTTGCATGAACTCGATCGTGAACGCTCGCTCCTTAATTACGTGACACTGCAATACAAGCTAGCAAAACCGAAAGACAAACGAGCAAGCTTCTCGTTCACGCTTGAGAAAACGTCTCCACGAAAGGCGCTTCAGAATTCACGTGCGCGCGCCTCTCTAGCTTGAAAACAAGTTTATGTTTCGTCTTTCGTGCAGCAAAAAGAAAAAGAGTTAAACGAAGAAACAACCAGCTCGAGGACAATATTGTATTAATGTGCTTTTCTACAAAAGCAGACCACCGATTGACACAAAAGAACAAACGGATTGAAGACAAATCAAACGAAACACTGTGCTCATACGTGAGCCGCTGCTTGTTCGGCCCGTCCGTTTCCATAACAACGTCACTCAACCGTATCTGCATACTTCTGTACTACGTAGATTAAAAATATTACAGTTAATAATACAAAAAAATATGGCAGGCCTGATCAAAATTGAAGGATCGTAAAAAAGATTCAAATTGACTAGGCTAGGTTGTCCAAGATTTCATCATGCCTAAGTCCAGTTTGTAAATTGTAACTTGCACTCTCAGAACTGTAGTCTGATGTAGGAAAATATCATTATATTAAAGCATAAACAAACGGTAAATACTTCATATCGTAGTCCGATGGGAAACGTTTCCCCGGACTAGTATCTGGCCATTCGTTTAGAGTCGGGCATCAACGACGTAAGGTTGGGCTATATAATGGACTGAACCATTTTTTTGCTTCATAGAATAATAGTGCTTCATATAAGGCCGGGCATCAACGACGCTGCTTTCTAACCCAAATCTTTTTGCTTCATGCTAAAAATACATTGCAGCATAGAATAATAGTGCTTCGGATCATACATCAGTATGCTTCTTTACAATCAAGGTGTGTGCTTCCGATAGTCCAATGTTGCCGCACTTCCCAGACTTGGATTCTAGTGTCGATCACATGTGTTTCCTACTATTAAGCGCCTCCAAATCTAAGATAATTGCGTCGCCCAAAATTGAAAGCTACTGATGTAATATTGACATGCTTCTCAGATAAGAATATATGCTTCACACGACCTTTCCATGAAACTCAATTTCATGTTGTCGAGATTCCCTTGTTCTTGGGAACAAGCTTCTCCAGGAGGAAGAAAGCATATCTGGACATGCATTATGGGAGTAGTTAACGGGATCAGTTTTCTAGCAAAGTTAATGGGAGCAGTTATAAGAAAGCAATCTACTAGTAGCAAAATTAACGGGGGCAGTTATCAGGAAGCAATCAAGTAACAAAAGGAAACCAATGTGGGCCTCTATAAAGATCGAACGACCCCCTTGCTTCCAATCCTATGATCTAGGACTAGTCCGATGGGAAGCCAGGTATCGGACGCCGATTCCTAGCAGTAAACAAACCCGGTTCAAATTCGTCAAAAAACTGCTTGACGCTTTCCTTGCTCGTAGACATTTTTGGTGATAAACATTAGAAGATTTTGTTTTCATTTTTTTAAATGGTATTCCTTTCAATTTCAAAACCATGATGTTTTGCACATGTGGGTTAGTCAGGTTTTCAATACTTACATTTTTTTTGGTTTTTTCGAAATATGTTTACTTTTCTAGAAAGGGAAGGTCAAATATCTCGGGACTCTGCATCCACATATACACACAACATAATTTCATTGAATTATATATAGATGTAAGGCACAAAGACCAAAACATCAACAAGTATATTACATGTGATAGACAACAATGGCAAAACCATGAAAACATAGGATAAATACTTATGCCTAAGTTTTCGTTATTCCACAAAAAACTAACTCGCGCTTGCATAACCAAATCGAACCTCTAACAGCTAGGAAAAAATAAAGATATTCATTGTATATGTCAGGTCCAACCAATAAAGACCAAAACATCGGTACAAAGATAACGCATTCAACAAGGTGTGACCTAATTGTGTTGATGCTAGTTCTACTGAGTAAAGGCCAGATCGTGGATTTTCAGAACCCCCCCCCCCAACACACACAAACAGACACGCTAGTTCTACTGAGTAAAGGCCAGATCGTGGATTTTCAGACCCCCCCCCCCCCCAACACACACAAACAGACACATACACACACACACACACCTAGACTTGAAGCATTGTTCTTACAAATATCTTGGTGATGGATCTTCCAAGAGTTGCGCCACCTAATTCCACTCAAAACCATTGTTGTATCATGTGGAAATATTTTCAAAACAATCCATCATCATAATTCCTCGTGATCATGCACAACCACTCATACATATGGATGCCGCATGGCGGAGGGATCCACCATAGAGACCCCTCCATAAGAGCAAAAGTCTCCCTTCCGTCATAGCCAATAGAACGCAAAGAGTGGTGTTAGACCATAGATGGTCAGGACACACCCCACACTGAATCACCACCATCGGACTTGCGAGGCACCAGCTTATTCGATGATATGGAACCACCACTTCTAGACCAACGACGATTGGTCCTCCCACACCTTAGCAGCACACACCATTTGAACTAGAGACATGACGGACCGGTGAAGTATCCACCACATTTTTGGACCTTCCATCTATGGTGTACGAGCCTACAATCCATGGATGGAGTCCCTACCGAATCCTCGACCAACATGGGAAGAGGAACCACTAGCCATCACTGGTCTAATGCTTTGTTTGATAGAGACCGCCTGGTGGCTGCGAGGAAGATGAGATGAGGAGGCGGTTGCCAGATGACGAGAATTTTAATACATGGTGATTTATCCCTAAAATTAGGTCCATAATACCATAAATTTATTATATTGCATAATATATCACAGTATATCTTATAGTCAAGTTGTATTCAGAAACCATATATGTCAAAGTTGAAAGCATCATATTTTTAGAATATGGGAGCATATTGCGTAATCTGAGTTGTCCTCCCTAAAACAACACCTTTGTTTCTCCTATTTTTTATTTATCGGAAGTTTTTACCACTATATCGAACCGAGAAGAACCAACCCAATGTAGATGCCACATCATTTTCTCTTAAAATAGGTGATGCGCTTGAGAAGACAATAAGTAATATGGCTTTTGTGGGAGGACGTTGGAGGAGCGCTTCGTTGGAAACCCCAAGAGCAAGGTGTGATGAGCACATCAGTAAGTCTTCCCTCAGCAGCAAGATGTGAAGAAGTCAATTTTATTTTCGGAAACGTAAGAGGGTGCGAACTTCGAGGACGAAGTTTATTTTAAGGGGGGGAGTCTGTAACATCCCAGGATTAGCACCTAGAAATAGAAAGGACACACGTTTGTGCATTGTATTCATGCATAAGAAAATCCGGTGAATTTTCGCGCAAAACTAAAAGAGCTATGGAGGGATCAGGATCTCTCTTGTATTGAAGGAAACTTCGGAGCAAGTGCGATAGATTTTGACATGAACTTTGTAGAATTCTTTGTTTCGGGGGAAATTTGTTCAACATGTATTTGAATTTCAAATGAATTTATAAAATTCACAAATAGGAATTGGAAATATTTAATAACTTGAAATAAAATGATTACATAAATAATATAAAAAGGATTCTTTATTAATATAAATATATATATACATATAGTATTAATTTACAATATATAAATAAAAGTAAAGTATCGGGAAATAAATAAGTAGAAAAAAGAATTACATTATTGAAATAAATAAAAGAATTCTTTATTACAACAAAATATATATGACATTATCTTTACAATTAGGATTTACAAAGGAAGAAATAATAAATAAATAGTTCATTATTTACAATCACAATAATAATACAAAATATTTACACATTTGAATAAAAAGGAAATTACAACAAGATTAAAAATGAAATCTAACTAAGTTTCTTCTTCTTCTCTTCATTTCCTGTAAACACAACAAAAAGAAAAAGAAAACAAAACAAAAACAAAATAAAAGAATGATTAGTTGGTTAGTTTTGCTCTTAGAAGTGAACAGTGAAATGCACTGTTAAAAATTCATCATTGAGCTAATCTGTAAGGCGCAAGTTTCACCAAATTGTAGCATCTGTTCATAACAGTATTTTTGCCTCAGGACACCATCATTGGCTACCTAAGAATCCACTTGGCAACATCTAAAAAATTAGCTCAACTTCAGATAATACCAAACCAGCCGAGCACAACCATAGCACAAAGATCTCACAGATGAAACCTGGACAGGGGGAGGTATCTAGACCAGCAGCACACAAACAAGCAGCTCACACATGCATGCATGCATATGTGCTGTCAACCCCACAAGGCAATAGCAAGTAGAGGAAAAACACCAGCCGTAGTAGAGATACTACTATATTCTCTCTTCACATCCACAACCAGACCAAGTCTCACACCTCTGTTCTTATCTCAAGCAATACAACCACCAGAAGAACTGCTAGTTTTCTCATAGTTTCATAGCACCACATCACACCATCAACCAACTCTGGTTGCTCCTTAGAGTCATCCAAGAATTAGTCTCAGGAGAAGAAGGCAAGGACACAGTTGCATCAGGAGTAGATCAAGAACAAGTGAAGTATAGCAACTAGGGGGAGAAGGATAGGAACATGAAGCAGTAAATGAATTAGATCATCAACATCAGATCAAATACATTGGTGTGATCCAACCAAATCCAGAAACTTTCATCTACACCAGGCAACAAGGTAAATGAAAGAACCACCAGATCATATAGCATTTGTTCTCATAGTTTGCACAATCAGATTCAAATTTAATAATGGCCTTGTTACAAATTCATCCAAATCCAGCTACTGCAACTAGAGGTTTTCTAGGAGGATTAGAAGGAGAGATTTCTCTTAGTTTGCATAGTAATGCTATGCAAGTTCATCCTAGAGAATATGGTAGCCACACTTTAGTATTTGTTCTTATTGAGGTGTTGGCCTCAGCCTTTGCATCATAGGCCAGGTATATGATCATATCAAGTTTTAGTCAATTAAGCTCACAGCAGTTCATGCAAACAGGATCTGTCACTATGCACACTCCAAAATGGAGACCCCACAGTGACAGTCTGATACACAATAGCTATTAGAATGTATCATAACACAAAATAATAATTGAGATGTCTTAGCTAAACAAACCTATCATTTTCCTAGTAGAAGACTCTAGGAATCAATGGTACACTTTACTTTACTATCAACAAAGACAGTAAACCAAATCACCACCATCATCATATATGCACCTGAATCAAGGATCCACACCTTTTGTCAGAGAAGCCAACCAAAAATGGAAAGGGACTAATTCATATCATTTTCTTAGGCATTAACCCTAAGAATCAAGTATATATATGTTCAGAATCTCATTTAGTAATGAACTCAAATCATGTTCCTAATAATTTTAGGAGTCATTTAAATTATTGTTGTCATATGGACAGAGTGATCATATTGACCATCCATTTACACTTACCAATATTACCCAAATAATCTTTATCATTTTCCTAACCAACACAACTAGGAATCAGCTCAAAGGTTATTCTTTATCATATTGACAACACATAAATGTTCCACAACCATTGGATTCCAATTTGGGAGGTTTCAATCCCAAAGAAACTATATCCCAACATGTTAAATGGGCATCAAGCCAGAGCTATGATACCTCAACAAATCACTGGATCAAAACAACATATCATGTTGTCAAGAGTTCACTGTTGTGTACACTCTCACTAGAGGCATCACAATAGTAAACATCTATCAAAACAGAAAACATTGAGTGCTTGCAACAAGCACATTCACATAATTAAATCATATTCCTGAATGCTTTCTTCCAGAAATCATATTCACCTCTAGT
Organism: Avena longiglumis; assembly: GCA_030063025.1. Taxonomy (NCBI): domain Eukaryota; kingdom Viridiplantae; phylum Streptophyta; class Magnoliopsida; order Poales; family Poaceae; genus Avena; species Avena longiglumis. Next base: position 515,894,379 of record CP125974.1, on the reverse strand, counting down.
TGTCGACATGGATAGCTAAAGTTCAGTTTCAACATATACTAAAAAGCATAATTAACAGTGAATAATGGTTCAAGGTGGAATCTGGTATCAACCAGATTCAAGTAAACATATGTAGATCATCGAATGTCAAACAAATGAGGAAACATTTATCTAATTGAAACTCATCACAACACATAGACATTAATCCTCACCACAGTAAACCAGCTCTACCCACAATCATTTGACATTAGGGAATCATTATTGGCACCCTTTAAAGGATCTTACAGATAAAATAAGAAGGGGCATGTCAACTACATAAAGCTATAGAAGATATTACCAGGGTTCCAGAATTTTCACTAGAAGAGGGTAAGAGTAAAAGATGTAGAGAGGGGAGAAGGAGTGCCTACCTGGGATGAGTCTAAGCTTGCCGACGAAGTAGCAGTTGTGGCGACGGCAGAGAGACGAAGCTCAGCACGGCGCCACTGAAGGGAATATGCCCTGAGAGGCAATAATAAATTGTTTATTATGTGTATTCCAAGTATATGATAGATGTTTATTTTGCATGCTATAATTGTATTAATACGGAAACGTTAATACATGTGTGTTTAATAAACAAACAGAAAGTTCCTAGTTAAGCCTCTCTCATAAACTAGCTCGTTGATTAACAAGATGATCAAGGTTTCCTGATCATGGACATTGGATGTTGTTAATAACGGGATCACAACATTAGTGTAATGATGTGATGAACATTCATCCGAAGTATAGCATTACGATCAAAGTCATTGAGTTTATATTGCTATAACAACTTACGAAGTGATCCTAATCCTTAGACCATGAGATCATGTCAATCACTAACAGGAAGAGTTTCTTGATAACATCAAACGTCACACCGTAATGAGGTGATTATAAAGATGGGTTGAGAACTAATAAAGTATTATGTTGAGGCTCATGGATCGAGAGTGGAATTTGTTCATCCCGATGACGGATAGATATACTCTGGGCCTCTCGGTGATATCACATTGATTAGCTTGCAAGCAAGTGATTTGATCACTAGAATGTTATATCACGAGAAAGAGTGCATGTCGTAACGAGATCAAACTAGGTATGGAGATACCGATGATCGAATCTCGGACATGTAATATATCGTGAGACAAAGGGATTAAGATACTAGTGTAAAGGTTAACGATCACAAGAAAGTCATCGTTGAATGTGTGGGAGTCGGTATGGGTCTCGGATCCCGCTCGATTATTGATCGAGAGGGTCTCGATCATGTCCGCATTATTTACTGAACCGTAGGGTGACACATTAAGAGACACCGACATCCAATTGGAGCAAAAGTTTCATGCGAAAGAATAAACAAGCGCGAATTTATTTCACTAGATCAGAAAGCAGGTTTTGGTGAAATTGCATAAAGTGGTTATGCATGTGAAATAGAATTCTAGCAAGGGGTTATTTGTGAATGTTTGTCATTAAAGTAATTGACAAAATTCTGAATAAAATAAAAGAGTTTTATTTAATGAGATATTGCATTAAATTTGGTGGAAATTTAATGGGATTTTTGAGTGGACTTTTGAGTGGAGGGAATTTGGAGGAGTTTTGTGAGTGGAGTGTCCACCCACATGAAGAGGGAGGCAGGGGCAGTCCCCATGCGCTGCCACCCCTTGGGGTTCCCCCCCTGCTCCTATAAAAGGAGCCCCTCCTCTCACTTCTCACACACACCTCCTCGTGAAGGATCTCTCTCCCCCTCTAGAATTTATCCCCCATGGTCTCGGACTAGCGAGATACATGTTCCCGGTGGCTATTCGGCAAGAAAGAGTTGTGCTTCCGCAGCATCGCTGGAGCGAGGAGGCGGAGGTTTCTCGGTGCCTCGAACGTGTGTGCGAACACGGATGCGCTGCTGATTTGCGGCGCTAGGACTTCCTCTCGATCTTGAGATCGGCAAGAGATCGTCTACATCAACCACGAGTTGAACTCGTTAAGCTTTGTCGGTCTTCAAGGGTATGTTCTCTACGGATATACACCCGTCCGTTGTTTGTATCTAGTATAAATAGATCTTGGTATATAGTTCACATCGTAGGAAAATTTTTGTTTTCTATGCTGCGAACCCTTAAAGGGTATCGAGCGGATCTATGCGTAGATACTTTACGGGTAGTACACATATGAGTATGTGGGCGATGATGATCATGTTGTTGCTCCTTTCTTGTGATTTTGGATATTGGTGGCATAGTGGGATGAAGCGGCGGACAAACTTTACATGTCCTCGCACATGAGACTTGTTCCACGCTTGACATGCAACTAGTTTGCATAAGTGGCTAGCGGTGTCTGTCTCTCCTACTATAGTCAATATCTATTTTGCAAGCGAGTTGTCAACAATTTGATTATCCTCGTTGTGGTTCATGTTCGTGGTAAGAACGGTTCTATCTCGAAAGCCCTAAGCCACGTAAAACTTGCAATGGATAAATTATAGGCGTCTAGTTTAGATTGTTCTTTGGGCTAGTGTTATGATATGGTAGTGTTGTAAGTAGAAGTATGAGATGATACTCTTACAACACACATAGCGTGTAAAATCCATAGACTGTGGATTTACACATATAGGTATGATAGTGATCATACCACGATGCACATGATAGAGATCATCTGCGGGAACCATATAATTTCACTAATAAACATATGATGTTTGATTACATCTTATATTGCTTGTTTAGCGCTTTGTTAAGCATAATAAGATGTTCCCTCATTTAAATATCAAGATAAGAATGTGTTCTTCCTTTAGTATGCACCGATTATGTTTTTCGTCGCTCCAAGACATCACGTGATGATCGGGTGTTCTTGGATCCTCGACCATACTTCGGGTGTAAAACAGTTACACACGCAAATACTAAGGTTCTAACTTGGCGAGCCTAGCATGTACAGACATGGCCTCGGAACACAGACCGAAAGGTTAAGCATGAGTCATATAGTTGATATGATGCCCATTTGATGCTCGCCTTTGAATCTATACCGACTCACGTGATGATCGGACTTGGTGTAGTGGATTTGGTTCATGTAATCACCAAAAGGACACGAGGGATGTCGCTTTTGAGTGGGAGTTCATTCGTAATATAGATTAGTTGAACTCGATCTATCCTACACTTCGTCTAAACTTTCCCACTCCTGTTGTGGATGGCACCACACGCTTTTAATTTCAATGCGTTCATGGAGAAAGAGAAACTAGCAACGAACGGTAGCAACTTTCTTGAATGGGCCATGAATTTGAGGATTCTCCTCTCTGTGCACAAAAGCAATATGTGCTAGAAGCGTAGTTAGGCCCCACCTTTGATGATGCCCCGACGAGGAGAAGAATGTCTATCGACTCGTCGGAGGACCACAACTTAGTTCATTGCGGCATATTGTATGGGCTAGAGCGGAACTTGAAAGCGTTTAAAACGGCAATGCATTTGATACAATGGGTGAGTTGAAAATGATTTTCGACACACATGCTTTTGTGAGAGCTACAATGCTTGAGAAAAGTTCTTTAGCTGCATGATGGAAGAGCACAGCTCCGTTAGTGAGCATGTACTCAAGATGTCGGATTCTGCCGATAAGCTTGTGTCCTTGGGAATAATGATTCCCATTGACTTAGGCATCCATCGTGTTCTGGGTCTACGCCACCTAGCTATAAGAGCTTCGTGATGAACTATAATATGCAAGGCATGAAGAAGTCTCCCGAGCTTACATCAATGCTTAAAACTGCGAAGTGGAGATCAAAAGGAACATCAAGTGTTGATGATCAATAGGAACACTGGTTTCAAGAAAGACAAGAAGGAAAGCGGAAGGGAAGTAAGGCGGCAAGCCTGTTGCAGCGCTGAAAAAACCGAGTTGGACCCAAGTCCGATCGAGTGCTACTATTGTAAGGGGCCGCCATCGAAGCGCCCCAAGTATCTGGCAGACAAGAAGGCCGGCAAGGCAAACAAAGGTATATATGATATACATGTTATTGATGTGTACTTGACTAGTGCTCGTAGTAGCACCTGGGTATTTGATACCGGTTCAGTTGCTAATATTTGTAACTCGAATCAGGGGCTGTGGAACAGGCAACCGCTAGCAAGGGGTGAGGTCAAGATGCGTGTCGGCAATGGATCAAACATTGATGTGATCGCCGTCGGAACGCTACCTCTCCACTTACCGTCGGGATTAGTCATAAACTTAAATAAATGTTATCTGGTGCCTGCACTGAGCATGAACATTGTATCTGGATCATGTTTGATGCAAAGTGGTTATTCATTTAAATCTGAGAACAATGGTTGTTCCATTTATATGAATGAAATCTTTTATGGTCATGCACCGATGATGAATGGTTTATTTCTGTTAGATCTCAATGATAATGTTACACATATTCATAATGTTGATGCTAAAAGGATTAAACTTGATAATGATATATCCGCATATATGTGGCACTGCCGTCTAGGTCATATTGGCATTAAGCGCATGAAGAAACTCCATTCAGATGGACTTTTGGAATCACTTGATTATGAATCATTTGATACATGTGAGCCATGCCTTATGGTCAAATTGACTAGAACGTCGTTTTCCGGTTCAATGGAACGGGCGACAGATTTATTGGAAATCATACATTCTGATGTATGTGGTCCAATGAGTGTGTCGGCGCGAGGTGGATATCGTTATTTTGTTACTTTCACGGATGATTTGAGTAGATATGGTTATATCTACTTGATGAAACACAAGTCTGAAACCTTTGAAAAGTTCAAGGAATTTCAGAATGAAGTGGAAAATCATCGTAATAGAAAGATCAAATTTCTACGGTCCGACCGTGGAGGTGAGTATCTAAGTTACGAGTTTAGCACTCACATGAAAGAGTGTGGAATTGTTTCACAACTCACACTGCCGAACACCACAATGAAATGGTGTGTCGGAACGTCGTAATCGTACTTTATTAGATATGGTTCGATCTATGATGTCTCAGCGGACTTGCCGTTGTCATTTTGGGGTTATGCACTAGAAACCGCTGCATTCACTTTAAATCGGGCACCATCTAAATCCGTTGAAAAGACACCGTATGAATTATGGTTTGAAACAAACCTAAGTCATCATTTCTTAAAGTTTGGGGTTGCGATGTTTATGTGAAGAAACTTCAACCGGATAAACTCGAACCCAAAGCGGAAAAATGCGTCTTCATAGGATACCCTAAAGAAACTATTGGGTATTCCTTCTATCACAGAACCGAAGGCAAGGTTTTTGTTGCCACAAATGGATCCTTTCTAGAGAAAGAGTTTCTCGAAAGGTGTGAGTAGTCGGAAGGTAGAACTCGAAGAGGTTGTGGAACCTTCTCTTCAAAGTATGGCGAGTAGCGCAGCACCGGAAGTCGTTCCGGAGTTGGCTTCACCTGTTGAAGAGGGAACTAATGATAATGATCATGAAACTCTGAAAGAGTACTACGAACCTCGCAGGTCAAACAGACGCGTCGGCTCCGAGTCAGACGGAAATCTGTCATAAATTTCATGGTTGATGAAAATAATGACCTGCGACGTATGAAGAAGCGATGATGAGCCGGATTCCAACAAATGGTTAGAAGCCATGAAATCGAGATGGAATCCATGTATGAAAATCAAGTTTGGAACTTGGTGGAATTACCTCACGACCGAAAGGCCGTGGAGAACAAATGGATTTTCAAAGGAAAACGTCTTGATGGTAATGTGACCATCTATAAAGCTCGACTTATGCAAAGGGGTTTCGACAAATTCAAGGAGTTGACTACGATGAGACTTTCTCTCCGTAGCGATGCTAAAGTCGATTAGGATTATGTTAGCAATTCTGCATATTTCGATTATGAAATATGGCGGATGGATGTCAAAACCGTTTCTCAATGGTAATATTGAAGAAGAGTTGTATATGATACAACCAAAGGGTTTTCGATCCTAAGGATGCTAACAAGGTGTGCAAGCTTCACGATCCATCTATGGATTGAAGCAAGCATCACGAAGTTGGAATCTCCGCTTTGATGAGGTGATCAAAGAGTTTGGATTTGTCCAAACTTATGGAGAAGCTTGTATTTACAAGAAAGTGAGTGGGAGCAATGTGGCATTTACGATATTATATGTGGATGACATATTATTGATCGGAAATGATATAGAACTTTTAAACATTGTTAAAAGTTATCTAAACAACAAATTTTCAATGAAGGACCTAGGTGAGCGTCATACATATTAGGCATAAAGATCTATAGAGATAGATCTAGGCGCCTAATAGGGCTATCATAAAGTACATACCTTGATAAGATTTTAAAGAAGTTTAAAATGGACGGAAGTAAGAAGGGTTCTTACCAATGTTGCAAGGCAAGACATTGAGTAAGACTCAAAGTCCCGGCGGAAGAAAGAGATAATGGACAAAGTCCCTATGCTTGACCATAGGCTCTATAATGTACGCCATGCTATGTACAAGACGGATGTGGCACATGCTATTAGTTTGACTAGTAGGTACCAATCGGATCCGAGTTCGGAACCTTTGGATAGCGGTCAAGAATATCCTTAAGTACTTAAGAAGAACTAAGGATATGTTTCTTGTATCTGGTGAAGAAGAGCTCGTCGCTAAGTGTTATGTCGACGCTAGCTTTGACACCGATCCGGATGACTCTAAGTCTCAATCCGGATACGTATTTCTCATGAATGGCGGAGCGTTAGTTGGAGGAGCTCCAAACAACCTGTGGTAGCGGGATCAACAACGGAGGCGAATATGTTCTTTGCTTGAGCGGCTCGAGCGATTTGGATGAAGGAGTTCATATCCGAACTAGGAGTTGTGGCAAGCGTTGGACCCAATGGTGATCTATTGTGACAATAATGTTGCCATTGCCAATGCCAAAGAGCCAAGGTCTCACAAGCATTCCAAGCATATTAAGCGCGGTTTCACTCCATCCATGAGCATGTCAAGGATGGAGATATAAAGATTTGTAAAGTACATACGGATCTCAATGTAGCGGATCCGTTGACTAAAACTCTCCCTAGAGCAAAACATGATCAACACGAACTCAATGGGTGTTAGATATATCACTATGTAACTATATTATTGTCTCTAGTGCAAGTGGGAGACTGAAGGGAATATGCCCTGAGAGGCAATAATAAATTGTTTATTATGTGTATTCCAAGTATATGATAGATGTTTATTTTGCATGCTATAATTGTATTAATACGGAAGCGTTAATACATGTGTGTTTAATAAACAAGCGAAAGTTCCTAGTTAAGCCTCTCTCATAAACTAGCTCGTTGATTAACAAGATGATCAAGGTTTCGATCATGGACATTGGATGTTGTTAATAACGGGATCACAACATTAGTGTAATGATGTGATGAACATTCATCCAAGTATAGCATTACGATCAAAGTCATTGATTTTATATTGCTATAACAACTTACGAAGTGATCCTAATCCTTAGACCATGAGATCATGTCAATCACTAACAGGAAGAGTTTCTTGATAACATCAAACGTCACACCGTAATGGGGTGATTATAAAGATGGGTTCGAGAACTAATAAAGTGTTATGTTGAGGCTCATGGATCGAGTGGAATTTGTTCATCCCGATGACGGATAGATATACTCTGGGCCCTCTCGGTGATATCACATTGATTAGCTTGCAAGCAAGTGATTTGATCACTAGAATGTTATATCACGGAACGAGAAAAGAGTGCATGTCGATAGCGAGATCAAACTAGGTATGGAGATACCGATGATCGAATCTCGGACATGTAATATATCGTGAGACAAAGGGATTAAGATACTAGTGTAAAAGGTTCCGCGATCACAAGAAAGTCATCGTTGAATGTGTGGAGTCAGATGGGTCTCGGATCCCGCTTCGATTATTGATCGAGAGGGTCTCGATCATGTCCGCATTATTCACGAACCGTAGGGTGACACACTTAAGAGACACCGACATCCAATTGGAGCAAAAGTTTCATGCCGAAAGAATAAACAAGCAGAATTTATTTCACTAGATACCAAAACAGGTTTTGGTGAAATTGCATAAAGTGGTTATGCATGTGAAATAGAATTCTAGCAAGGGTTATTGTGAATGTTTGTCATTAAAGTAATTGACAAAATTCTGAATAAAATAAAAGAGTTTTATTTAATGAGAGATTGCATTAAATTTGGTGGAAATTTAATGGGATTTTGAGTGGACTTTTGAGTGGAGGGAATTTGGAGGAGTTTTGTGAGTGGAGTGTCCACCACATGAAGAGGGGAGGCAAGGGCAGCCCCATGCGCCTGCCACCCCTTGGGGTTCCCCCTCCTATAAAAGGAGCCCTCCTCTCACTTCTCACACACACCTCGTGAAGGATCTCTCTCCCCTCTAGAATTTATCCCCATGGTCTCGGACTAGCGAGATACATGTTCCCGGTGGCTATTCGGCAAGAAAGAGTTGTGCTTCATTGCATCATTGGGCCGAGCGAGGAGGCGGAGGTTGCTCGGTGCCTCGAGCGTGTGCGAGCACGGATGCGCCGATTTGCGGCGCTAGGACTTCCTCTCGATCTTGAGATCGGCAAGAGATCGTCTACATCAACCACGAGTTGAACTCGTTAAGCTTTGTCGGTCTTCAAGGGTATGTTCTCTACGGATATACATCCGTCCGTTGTTTGTATCTAGTATAAATATATCTTGGTATATAGTTCACATCGTAGGAAAATTTTTGTTTTCTATGCTGCGAACCCTTCAGCCACAGCCACACGAGGAAAGCCATGGCGCTGCACTGCCTCAGCCCACACCACCAGCAAGGCCCAACATCCGAACGCCCTCGCCATAGCACCGGGGTTGCCGAGAACCTCGCTGTCCCGCTGAAGTAATGGCAAAAAGGGGAATTAGGGTTTGGGGCTGGTGGTGGGCACGTAGGGGCATGAGACACGAATCGAATTGGGTAGGCTGGTGAAGATTTAATAGGCGCGTTGAGCAGGGCCATCGAACCGGCCAGGGTGGCCAAGCTCGCCCGAATCTGGCGGCGCAACATCGGTCGCCAGCGTGAGAACGAGAGGAGCAGAGGAGAAGAGGAATGTCGGGATGATGGGGCGAGCTGCGGGTTGGGTCGGTTTGACCGATCTAGTACCCCAGCTAGTCTAACTCAGCCCATTTGCTGAAATGTCAGGCCCACCTTAAAATAGAATAAAAATAATAATTACCAAAATAGCCTCAATATAATATTAATTGTAGAAAAATAAATAAAAATTCCAAAAATGCATATAATATGTCAAAAGGATCATAACAATAATATATATCTAGGAAAAATATAACATTACTTATTTAAGTTAAAATATATATATAAATAATTACTAACACCATTAAATCCTAAGTGAAATTTCATAAAATAAGAAAAACTCCTAAAAATAAATAAAAATCATTTTTGTGTATAAAAATAACTCTACTATTTTATAAAAATACAAACTTAGGTTTTTACAATTAAAATATAAAGAAAATATTTAAAGACACTTAATTCTTTGAAGAATTTTATAAAAATAAAGGTAATACTTAAAAATAAATAAAATTCATTTTTAAGATCTTAAAAAAATATATTTTACTAGAAAAATACTATATATATATATGTTATTCTAAAAAATTTAAATAACATTAGATAATAAAACTCATTTACTTATTTTACTAAAATAAAATAACCACTTTATTAATTCTCTAAAATTATTTACTAAGAAGTAAATAATCACATTTCTTAGTAAAAACACTAAATCCTTTAAATTTAATTATTAATTCTAATTCCATAATTATGATTCATAATAAAACTTAAATATAACTATTAACTTTTAAATACTCTTATTAAATCTTAAATTCTAATAAAACTCCTTTTAAGTAAATATTATATATCACTCATGTATAAGATGGTGAATAATCTTCATCTCTTAATCACTCTTAAAATGATTCTAAACCCTAACAAATTTATAAGATCATCTAATTATGCTCCCATGAATAAGATGCATGTTGTAAATTCATTTTTCACTTAAATTAAAAGGGATCATCCATAATCATATTTGCCAAAAACCTAAAACTAGATGATATTCTAAAACTCATTATATCTTAAAATCTTCTTCTATTTTTATAGTTAACTTTGGTCTGAACAATTATAAACATTTCATTTGAAGTTGATTCATGTTTTTTAAAGTTAACGTTGGTCACTTGTATCATCAATTGAAATATGATAACTCAACATCATTCATAACCCTCATAAACCCTAATGTAAAACCTAATAACCCTCAAGACTGATTAACCTTAACTAAATACAAGTTTCTTCAAATGTTATTTTTTTTCCACTTCAAGCAACAAGTCTATAATAGTTCCTTCAACTCTTAACAACTCAACCCAAGGACTTTTTATCCTAGTCACCAGATAACAATTAATCATAAACACATTAATCTATCCGTACTTGTATACTTTGGATTGTTAAACACTTAAGTTTCTTATCAATGTCATTGCTTATAAAATAAACTTAAAGATAAACCCAATCTTAAAGAAGATACCTAAGATCAACTTATTTATAATGCTAAGGGTTTCACTTTGGGAATTATAAAATTGCATAGCATTATTTATGCATAATGGCATCTTGCTTCTTTAAACATTAGTCCTTACCGGACCAATGATGATGATTTCAGATATTGGATCTTCTATTATCTCGAAGACCGTGAATGCATAATCTTGCAATCACAAAAGGCAAGTTCACACTTGCTCATGTCCTTTGATTATTTTCTATAAAGTATTTTGCAAATCTAGTGTTGTCATCACATGCATTTAAAAAAGGTCAGAAAACACTATTTTCACAATAATATGATTATAGGTTATTTACCATGAGGTAATAACCAACTATGAAAAGTTCTGGTGGTAAAGGAACATAATATCTAGGACTTAAACAACCAATTTTGCCAGTGATCCTTGCGCCGTATATTACGCGTTAACCTTGAGATTTGGAATGGGACGAAGAAGTCAGTTGGATCGGCTCTCTCTCGCATGCCAACGGATGATCGGGCCATTGTTGCAACTCCTCTTGTAGAGGGTTAGCAGGTTATTGTAGGGGTTCGTAGCATGGAAAATAAAAAAAATCTACCGCATGCACACAAACAAGCCAAGATCTATCTACTATATTTTAGCAACGAGTCGATAGAAGCACTCACCCTCGAAGATTCCAAAGCGGTTAACAAGAACAGATTCTCATGGGTGATGTAGTCGTACACTTGCCGATCTCAAGATCACGTAGATGATCCTTCCGGCGCTGCGTTCCGGCAGCGCTTCCGCAGTCGGTCACACGTTCGGTACTCGATGAAGACCTTCCTATCCCTTGTTCCAGCAGGCAGCAGAGGTTGTAGTTCTCCCTTCGTGATTCCGGCAGCACGACGGCGTGGTGTCGGAAGTAGAGGTAAGATCCCGCAGGGCTTCGCCTAAGCCGGTGCGAGTTATGGTGGATTAGGGTTTCTCGGAGATCTAGGGTTTAGAAAACCGGTAGGAGGAGGAGTGTTGGCAGCGACTAGGGCGACGGCGACGAACCGGCGGCGGCGCGACGCGGCGGCGGCGCGGGTGTGGGGAGGGCTTGGCTCTTGTGGTGTTGGGGCAGCCCTCCCCCTCTATTTATGAGAGGGAGGGGCAGCCTTGGGAGGGGTGAGTTTGAATCCAAACCCAAACCCAAGTTGGATTGAGACAAGGACTTGTTTCTTCTTCCACTAGGAAACCATTGTTCTAGTTTGACTTTTCAAACTTCCCGTTTGACTTTCAATTTAGAGCTTTATTTCTCTCTTGCAAATGCCAACACCAAGTGACCTAGGATATGATGCAATCATTCCACATATCCATGACACATTCATGGACCATTCCCCTTGTGTGACCTTGGTTCTTGCGCATTGGCTATGGCACCCATGTTATCACAGTAGATAGACATTGGGTCCAGCGCACTTGGAACCTCACCGGGCTCTGTAATGAACTCCTTCATCCATATCGCCTCTTGTGAAGCCTCCGAAGCAGCTATGTATTCTGATTCAGTTGAAGATCTCGCCACAACGCTTTGCTTTGCACTCCTCCAGCTAACTGCTGCACCATTCAAAGTAAATACGTATCCAGATTGAGATTTAGAATCATCCGGATCGGCGTTCCAACTAGCATCGGTGTAACCATTAACAACGATATGTTCATCACCTCCATAAGAAAGAACCATATCCTTAGTTCTTCTCAAGTACTTAAGGATGTTTTTGACCGCTGTCCAATGATCCACTCCTTGATCACTTTGATATCTGCTAGTCAAACTAACAGCATATGCAATGTCGGGTCTAGTACATAGCATGGCATACATAAGAGATCCTATGGTTGAGGCATAGGGAGTCTTACTCATCCTTTCTCTATCTTCTGTCGTTGCAGGACTTTGAGTTTTACTCAAGGTCGTATTGGGCAACATGGGAAAGAACCCTTTCTTGCTATCTTCCATTCCAAACCTCTTTAGAACTTTGTCCAAATATGTACTCTGTGACAATGATATTAGGCGTCTCGATCTATCTCTATGAATCTTTATGCCTAATATGTAAGCTGCTTCACCAAGATCTTTTATTGAAAAACTATTATTCAAATAATCCTTGAAACTATTAAGAAGGTCTACATCATTCCCAATCAACAATATGTCATCTACATATAGTATTAAGAATGCTACAGAGCTCCCACTCACTTTCTTGTAAATACAAGCTTCTCCATAAGTTTGTATAAAACCAAAGCTTTTGATCACCTTATCAAAACGTTGATTCCAACTCCGGGATGCTTGCTTCAATCCATATATGGACCTTTGAAGTTTGCACACCTTGTTAGCATCTTTAGGATCGACAAAACCTTTGGGTTGCATCATATACAACTCTTCATCAATGTCTCCATTGAGGAACGCCGTTTTGACATCCATCTGCCATATCTCATAATCATAATATGCAGCGATTGCTAACATAATCCTCACAGACTTTAGCTTCGCTACTGGTGAGAAAGTCTCATCGTAGTCAACTCCTTGAATTTGTCGAAGCCCTTTTGCGACAAGTCGAGCTTTATAGATAGTAACATTACCATCAGCATCTGTTTTCTTCTTGAAAATCCATTTATTCCCGACAGCCTTTCGGCCATCCGGTAAGTCCACCAAAGTCCATACTTGGTTTTCGTACATGGATCCAATCTCGGATTTCATGGCTTCTTGCCATTTATTGGAATCTGGGCTCATCATCGCTTCCTCATATGTCGCAGGGTCATCGATGTTGTCCACCAACATGACACTCATAATGGGATCATACCAATCAGGAGTGGTACGAGTTCTCGTCAACCTGCGAGGTTCCGTAGTAACTTAAACCGAAGTTTCATGATCAACATCATTAGCTTCCTCTCTTATTGGTGTAGGTGCCACATGAACTACTCGCAAGTTCGAGAGAAGGTTCAACAACCTCGTCGAGTTCTACTTTCCTTCCAGTCACTTCTTTCGAAAGAAACTCCTTCTCTAGAAAGGATCCATTCTTGGCAACGAAGATCTTGCCCTCGGATCTATGATAGAAGGTATACCCAATAGTTTCCTTCGGGTATCCTATGAAGACGCATTTTTCCGCTTTGGGTTCAAGCTTGTCCGGCTGTAACTTCTTTACATAAGCATCGCAACCCCAAACTTTAAGGAACGAAAATTTAGGTTTCTTCCCTAACCACAATTCATACAGTGTCGTTTCAACGGATTTAGATGGTGCCCTATTTAAAGTGAATGTGATTGTTTCTAATGCATAACCCCAAAACGATAGCGGTAAATCTGTAAGTGACATCATAGAATGAACCATATCTAAGAGAGTTCGATTACGACGTTCGGACACACCATTACGCTATGGTGTTCCCGGCGTTGTCAATTGTGAAAGTATTCCGCATTTATTCAAATGCTCGCCAAACTCGTAACTTAGATATTCACCTCCACGATCAGATCGTAGAAATTTAATCTTATTGTTACGTTGATTCTCTACCTCACTTTGAAATTCCTTAAACTTCTCGAAAGTTTCGGACTTATGTTTCATGAAATAGATATACCCATATCTACTCAAGTCATCCGTGAAGGTAAGAACATAACGATAACCACCTCGCGATGCTACACTCATTGGGCCACACACATCGGTATGTATGATTTCCAATAAGTCCGTAGCTCGCTCCATCATACCAGAAAATGGAGTCTTAGTCATTTTACCCATCAGACATGCTTCGCATCTTTCAAGTGATTTTAATAAAGTGATTCAAGAAGTCCATCGAAATGGAGTTTCTTCATACGCTTCACTCCAGTATGACCAAGACGACAGTGCCACATATAGGTCGAGTTATCGCTTATTTTCAAACGTTTAGCTTCAATGTTATTAATGTGTGTATTTCCACAATCGAGATTCAATAAGAATAGACCATCTATCAAAGGTGCATGTGCATAAAACATATTACTCATATAAATCGAACAACCATTATTCTCAGACTTAAACAAGTAACCATCTCGCAATAAACATGATCCAGATATAATGTTCATGCTCAACGCAGGCACCAAATAACAATTATTTAAGTATAAAACTAATCCCGATGGTAGATGAAGAGGTAGCGTGCCGACTGCGATCACATCAACCTTTGATCCATTTCTAACGCGCATCGTCACCTCGTTCTTCGCTAGCTTACGTTTATTCTGTAGTACCTGTTTCGAGTTACAAATATGAGCAACCGAACCAGTATCAAATACCCAAGCATTACTACGAGTACTAGTGAGATACACATCAATAACATGTATATTAGATACACCTTTCTTCTTGATGTTGCCGTTCTTCAAATCCGCCAAGTACTTTGGGCAATTCCGCTTCCAATGACCTTCTCCCTTGCAGTAAAAACACTCAGTATCAGGATTAGGCCCAACCTTGGTCTTCTTCGTCGGCGCGGTAACTTTCTTACCGCCCTTCTTGAAATTTCCCTTTTTCTTAGACTTGCCTTGCTTCTTGAATTTGGTGGTCTTATTGACCAACAACACTTGGTGCTCTTTCTTGATCTCCACTTCTACAGATTTTAACATGGAGAAGAGTTCTGGCAACGACTTGTCCATGTTTTGCATATTGTAGTTCATCACAAAGTTCTTGTAATTTGGTGGTAGTGATTGGAGGACACGGTGAATCCCCAAAGCATTAGGAATCACTATACCCAAGCTTTGGAGTTTACTTGCGTGCCCAGACATCTTAAGCACGTGCTCACTGACGGAGCTACCCTCTTCCATCTTGTAGTTAAAGAAATTTTCAGAAGCCTCATAACTCTCAACTGCCGTGAGCCTCAAATATCATTTTGAGTTCACGGACAATATCATGTGGGTCATGGTTCTCAAACCTTTTCTGAAGCTCCGATTCCAAACCATACAAGATAGCACACTGAACTGTGGAGTACTGATTTTTCCGAGCGAGGAAAACATTCTTTACCTCATCGGTAGCATTAGCTGCAGGCGGGTCAGCTAGCGGTGCATCCAGCACATAGGTCAAATTACCAGCATTGAGGACAATCCTCAAATTGCGGAACCAATCCGCGAAGTTTCTTCCATTGTTTTTCAACTTTTCTTTCTCTAGGAACGCATTAAAATTGATGGTAGGGGCCGCCATTGATCTACAACATATTTGCAATAATTTATACTAAGTTTATGACAAATTGAGTTCTAATTAATAGTTAAAATAATCTAGGTGAACTCCCACTCAAAACAATATCCCTCAAATTGTTTTAGTGATCACACGAACCAAATCCACCACGTCAAAACCGATCATCACGAGAGTTGATGTAGCTTCAATGGCGAACAATCAACATGTTCATCATATCTTCTATATGACTCATGCTTTACCTTTCGGTGATCCGTGTTCCGACACCATGTCTATACATGCTAGGCTCGTCAAGATCAAACCTTAGCTTCCACATGAGCAAATATGGCTTGCTCACGTTGTATACAATCGCAGAATCTAACACACCCGATCATCATGTGGTGCTTCGAAACAATGAGCTTTAACAATGGTGCTTACTAAGGATGAACACTTTAAAAATTGAAATTGTGTGCTTGAGGGATCATCTTATAATTCTACCATCGTGAACTAAGCAATACAAGATGCATAAAAGTATTAACATCACATGCAATTCATAATATGTGATATGATATGGCCTTTCTTCTTGTGCTTCTGATCTCCATCTTTAAGCACGAACATGATCTCCATCATCATTGGTATGGCGTCAAGGTCAATGGCGTCGTTTTATGATTGTCTTCCACCATCTTCAACTATTACAACTACTTTGAATAGACACGCAGGTCTTAACGGAATTTAAAGGACAACCATATGGCTCCTGCCGGTTGCCAACTTACAATAAGGAAAATTGCATACATCATATATAATCACAATCATGGCCATATCACATCACAGCACACCCCTGCAAAACAAAGTTAGACGCCTCTAATTTTCTTTGCATATTTTACGTGGTTTGGGGCTTTCAATAAGTGTCGTTCTAACTTACGAACAAGAACAACAACGTTGATGCTTGAACTATCAAGTGCCCGTTGTAAATTGAATCTATACTATGATGGGAGAGACAAACACCCGCAGAGCCACTTATGCAATACAAGTTGCATGTTGAGCGTGGAGCAAGTCTCATGAATGATGTCATGTAAGGTTAGCCCGGGACGCTTCATCCCATCATATCGCAAGATGCAAAGTACACAAAAAGAAATTGATAATAAAAGAACCACCGCCCACAATGACCATTGTGTTCTACTCGTGCAACAGATCTACATATAGACACGGCTCTGATACCACTGTAGGGTTCGTAGCATGGAAAATAAAAAAATTCTACCGCATGCACACAAACAAGCCAAGATCTATCTACTAGATTGTAGCAACGAGTCGATAGAATCACTCACCCTCGAAGATTCCAAAGCGGTTAGCGAGAGCAGATTCTCGTGGGTGATATAGTCGTACACTTGCCGATCTCAAGATCGCGTAGACGATCCTTCCGGTGCTGCGTTCCAGCAGCGCTTCCGCAGTCGATCACACGTTCGGTACTCGATGAAGACCTTCCTCTCCCTTGTTCCAGCAGGCAGCGAAGGTTGTACTTCTCCCTTCGTGATTCCGACAGCACGACGACGTGGTGTCGGAAGTATAGGGAAGATCCCACAGGGCTTCGCCTAAGCCGGTGCGAGTTATGGTGGATTAGGGTTTCCCGGAGATCTAGGGTTTAGAAAACCGGGAGGAGGAGGAGGAGGTGTCGGCGGCGACTAGGGCGGCGGCGGTGGCGCGGGTGTGGGGAGGGCTTGGCTCTTGTGGTGTTGGGGCAGCCCTCCCCCTCTATTTATGAGAGGGAGGGGCAGCCTTGGGAGGGGTGGGTTTGAATCCAAACCCAAACCCAAGTTGGATTGAGAGAAGGAATTGTTTCTTCTTCCACTAGGAAACCATTGTTCCAGTTTGACTTTTCAAACTTCCCGTTTGACTTTCAATTTAGAGCTTTATTTATCTCTTGCAAATGCCAACACCAAGTGACCTAGGATATGATCCAATCATTCCACATATCCATGACACATTCATGGACCATTCCCCTTCCGGTCCGGTGAATCTTCTAGACCCTTCTAGAACCTCTCCGATGAAACCATCGGAAACTTTCCCGAACTCCGAAATCAGACTTTGCTTATATGAATCTTATTCTCCGAACCATTCCGGATCTCCTCATGATATCCTGGATCCAATCCGAGACTCCGAACAACATTCGGTATCCCTACTAACATTCCATATCTACTAAACAACATCGAATCCTTAAGTCTGTCTCCCTACGGTTCGTGAATTATGCGGACATGACCGAGAGACTTCTCCGATCAATAACCAATAGAGGAATCTAGAAATTCATATGGCTCCCACATATTTCTATGATTACTTTGCGATCGAATGAACCACTTACATACGATACCAATTTCCCTTTGTCTCACGATAGTTTACTTATCCGAGGTTTTGATCGTCGGTATCTCAGCATACCTAGTTCAACCTCGTTACCGATAAGTACTCTTTTCTCGTTCCTATGATATGTGATCCCTTGTGAGCCAGTCACATGCTTGCAAGCTAATTGTATGACATTCTACTGAGAGGGCCCAGAGTATATCTATCCGTCATATGGATGGACAAATCCCACTCTTGATCCATGTGCCTCAACCCATACTTTTCGAACACTCAATGCCACCTTTATAGCCACCCAGTTACGGTGTGGTGTTTGATGTCATCAAAGCATCCTTCCAGTGATGGTGATTAGCATGATCTCATGGTCGAAGGAATTAGGTTACTATTTATCAGAAAGCTTATAGCAAACGAACTATTGAAATGACTTGATCTTAATGCTACGCTTATCTATAGGAGTATGTCCATCATACCATTCTCCTAATGATATGATCTTGTTGTTAACAACATCTCAATACTCATGATCGGGAAACCACGATCATCTATTAACCAACAAGCTAGTATTACAAAGAGGCTTTACTAGGGACTCTAATTTATTTTACAAATCACACAAGTATTAATGTTTCCAGTTTAATACTGTTATAGCATGAATGTAAACATTTATCATAAACACAAAGATATAATAATAACCACTTTTATTATTGCCTCTAGGGCATATCTCCAATAGTTATGGGTGGGATCCCTCAACGTCCCATGGCTTCTGGTATCTATGAGGGTTGTACACCTTAGGCTGGTAATGGAAACAAGTTTTATCCTAGGCCTGATGTGCAATCCGTCGGGTATGCGGGGTCGCGGAGAAGGACAGTGATTGGCTTGGATCTTAGTCTGGTCCTCACACCAAGGAAGTATGAACGATCCTATAACTCGGATGTGCAACAAAGCTAAGATCTCTCATGGGTAAAGTGACGCACCTCTGCAGAGTGTAAAAACTGTAACTTGTTACTCCCTGTTCCGGGAAGGAGCTGTGAACGCTGCGGGAAAGGAACTCCATGAAAGTTCTGGTAAACCCGTGAAGGCTGATGGACATAACTTTTCGGAATAAAAGCAACCTTTGAAGAAATGTTTACGAAAACTTGCATTGCCTACGACCTATGGTTTGTGGCTGTAGAAAGTGCATCAAACACTTCTCTTTAGTGAACTTGCTGAGTATGCTCGTACTCAACGTATCTTCTTAACCCTTGCTAGATCTCGGAGAAACCAATGGCGTTCCTAGGAAATAAGTTACTAGAAGAGTTGAAGATACCTAAGGGAGGTCAACGGAGTCGAAGACCTTACCAGAAGCTATCAAAGACAAGCTGAAGCGTAGAATATAAATAAAACTCCTAGAATCTTAAACCTACTTCTGTAGAACAATACTATAGTAGTACTTTCAAGCCTTATACATATACTAATAGTAGTACTTCTAAAGTAAACTCCTAGTGGATCTTTCTGGTTCTTTCTATATAATAGTCCTCACTGTTCGAGGAAGTTCCATGGATCTTTTTTAATATGTTATATGTAATTTAAAGTAATGTCTTGGACCCGTGATGTTTATGTTGTACCACTCTGAGGGATATAATGCGGATGGAACGGTATTCCATTGGTGTTATGTCACCGACTATAGTGTACTACATCATGCAGTGGTATGCTGGGTCACTGCAGGTTTGCAACAAGTAAACAAGTAACAGTGGAAGATGTATCAATGGTAAATATTGGACCGGGGTCCATAGTTCACTAGAGGTGATCTCCTTAGATAAACAACATGGCATGAAGGGTAAACAAATTACAGCACGGCAATTGATAGGAACTGAGCAAGTCATAACAATGCAATTACTAGTCAGCAAGATCCTATGAGATTCGATTGGGCAATACAACAAGATACATAGACCGCCATCCAACTACATCTATGACTAGAAGTCAACCTTCAGGTTATGATCCGAACCCCCTCCAGTATTAAGTTGCAAGCAACAGAAAACTGCTTTAAGCAAAGTGTGTAAGGTAAACAGTCCACATGTTCCATGAACAAGAGACCGTTGTTTTCTCCCTATTAGCAACAGCACATCCACAACCGAAGAGATTATTGTCACTTCCCTTGGAAACTAGAGGCATGAACCCACTATCGAGCATAAATACCCCACTTGTCCAAGATTGCTACTAACAACGGAGAGCATGCAAGATCACAAACAACATAGACATGACAGAATCATAAATACGAAACCATTAATCAAACCAACATAATAATCTCAATATCCATCGAATCCCCACAAACACAACATGCATGATTACAAATAGATTAGATCATGATCATGAACGGAGCTCACAAGATCTATACATGAAAGCACAGGGAGGAGATACAACCATCTAGATACTACATGGACCCATAGTCCAAGGTGGAACTACTCACGCATTATACTGACGACTGTCTATGCACAGCCTGTTGGGAACCCCAAGATCAAGGTGTGAAGCAGCAAGCAGCAAGTTTTCCCTCAGTTGAGACCGAGGTTATCGAACTAGAAGGAGGAAGGAAACGTCACACAGGTGTTGCAAGCAACGCGAAGTCCTGCACAACACAAACTTAAGACTTTGCCCCAATGAACAGTGAGGTTGTCAAGCTCACTGGTTTGTTGTAACAAAGGATTAAACATATTGTGTGGAAGGTAATGGTTTGCAGCAAAGTAAACAAGTAACCGTGGAAGATGTATCAATGGTAAAGATTGGGCCGGGGTCCATTGTTCACTAGAGGTGCTTTCCTTAGATAGACAACATGGCATGAAGGGTAAACAAATTACAGCAGGGCAATTGATAGGAACTGAGCAAGGCATAACAATGCAATTACTACTCAGAAAGATCCTATGAGGTTGATTGGGCAATACAACAAGATACATAGACCGCCATCCAACTGCATCTATGACTAGAAGTCCACCTTCAGGTTATCATCCGAACCCCCTCCAGTATTAATTTGCAAGCAACATACAACTGCTTTAAGCAAAGTGTGTAAGGTACACAGTCCACATGTTCCATGAACAAGAGACCGTTGTTTTCTCCCTAGTAGCAACAACACATCTACAACCGAAGAGATTATTGTCACTTCCCTTGGAAACTAGAGGCATGAACCCACTATCGAGCATAAATACCCCCTCTTGGAGTAACTAGCAACTACTTGTCCAAGATAGCTACAAACAACGGAGAGCATGCAAGATCACAAACAATACAGACATGATAGAATCATAAAGAGAAAACCATTAATTAAATCAACATAATAATCTCAATATCCATCGGATTCCCATAAACACAACATGCATGATTACAAATAGATTAGATCTTGATCATGAACGAAGCTCACAAGATCTATACATAAAAGCACAAAAAAGGAGATATAACCATCTAGCTAATACATGGACCCATAGTCCAAGGTGGAACTACTCACGCATTATACTGACGACTGTCTATGCACAGCCTGTTGGGAACCCCAAGATCAAGGTGTGAAGCAGCAAGCATCAAGTTTTCCCTCAGTTGAGACCGAGGTTATCGAACTAGAAGGAGGAAGGAAATGTCACACAGGTGTTGCAAGCAACGCGAAGTCCTGCACAACACAAACTTAAGACTTTTCCCCAACGAACAGTGAGGTTGTCAAGCTCACCGGTTTGCTGTAACAAAGTATTAAACGTATTGTGTGGAAGGTAATGGTTTGCAGCAAGTAAACAAGTAACAGTGGAAGATGTATCAATGGTAAAGATTGGACTGGGGTCCATAGTTCACTAGAGGTGCTTTCCTTAGATAAACAACATGGCATGAAGGGTAAACAAATTACAGCAGGGCAATTGATAGGAACTGAGCAAGGCATAACAATGCAATTACTAGTCAGAAAGATCCTATGAGGTTGATTGGGAAATACAACAAGATACATAGACCGCCATCCAACTGCATCTATGACTAGAAGTCCACCTTGAGTTATCATCGAACCCCTCCAAAGATTAAGTTGCAAGCAACATACAACTGCTTTAAGCAAAGTGTGTAAGGTAAACAGTCCACATGTTCCATGAACAAGAGACCGTTATTTTCTCCCTAGTAGCAACAACACATCTACAACCGAAGAGATTATTGTCACTTCCCTTGGAAACTAGAGGCATGAACCCACTATCGAGCATAAATACCCCCTCTTGGAGTAACTAGCAACTACTTGGCCAAGATAGCTACAAACAACGGAGAGCATGAAAGATCACAAACAACACAGCCATGATAGAATCATAAAGACAAAACCATTAATCAAATCAACATCATAATCTCAATATCCATCGTATTCCCACAAACACAACATGCATGATTACAAATAGATTAGATCTTGATCATGACCGGAGCTCACAAGATCTATACATAAAAGCACAAACAAGGAGATACAACCATATAGCTACTACATGGACCCATAGTCTAAGGTGGAACTACTTACGCATCATACCGGAGAGAAGGCCTCCGGGATGATCTCCCCTCCGGCAGGGTGCCGGGAAGAACTTCAGATCCCCCCGATCTAGGGACGATGGTGGCGCCGGCTACAGACGGTTTCGTGGATATTTGACCGGGTACTCAGGGATTCTGCATCGGGGGCTTCTTATAGGCGAAGGGGAAGACCGAGGAGGTGGCCAGGGCCACCAAACCCTAGCCAGGCGTGGGGCTGGGCCCACCCGCGCCTGGGTGGGTCTAGCCCCCTGGCTAGCCCCTCCGGCTCTCCTCTGGACTTCTTGTTCCCCATGGAAAGTAATTGACTTTGTCCTTTGTCCCATCCAATTCCAGGAATATTTCTTTACTAACTTTTCTGAAACCAAAAACAGCAGAAAACAGGCATCTGGCACTGTTGCAACTTGTTAATAGGTTAGTACCAGAAAACATGTAAAAATCACATCAAAGTGTGGACAAGTAAAGCAAAGTAGATACTAAACAAGCAAGGAGAATAAAAATTATAGATACGTTTCCAACGTATCAACATCCCCAAGCTTAACTCCTGCTCGTCTTAGAGTAGGTAAGTGATAAACAGAATAATTTTTGAGGTGACATGCACCCTCACAATAAAGATCCAACCATCTACAAGCATTGAAAGTTGGGATCAAATAAATCTAAACATGTGCATGAAAGATGGAGTTCTAACAATAGGAAATAGTAACTATGAATGCAACATGACAAGCTACAAAGAAAGATCATGAATAATATGCATTGAAAAACGTTTGTTTGTTTCACATGCAGAAAACATAGCATAGTGGCAATCAGCTTGTCCATCATAGAGTAGCAATTAAACGCGTAAGACACCTGCAAAGTTCACAAGGGTGACTAGAAACAAATAGCACAAGAACAAGTAATAACACAATATGCATAAATTAATAAGCTTTGGAACACTGCACACAGAATGACAACTATGCTCTCTTAATGGTGCCTAAAGGTAGAAGGTGGAGACTCAATAGTGGTGGAAGAAAGCCTTTTGTAAAAGGAAGCAGGGATTACAAGTTTCAAAAGGAGATTCCAAAAATTATGGTACTTGTTAGCTTTCAGCCCTCATTGCCCCTATCATAAGCATCTTGAAGTGGTTAAGGTTAAAGTGGCAAAGCTGGAGTATATGCTTGACGAAGTATAAGTTGGCAATCTCATGCCCCTTGAATACGAGGGACACACCTCATGCATACTCAACTTTGGGTCCAGGTAAGTTCTTGTCACTGTAAGTATTTGCATATCATTGAGAACAGCCAACGGGGTACCCCTTGCACATGGTACAGGAGCTTTCCCATAACCAAAATGACAAGGCAAGCAGACAATGAGCATCTCAGCAATCTTTTTATTTACCATATGCATAGCTTTTTATTGAGGATGCTTCATAGATAGCTCACTATGGTGATGCTGCAAGTTTCCAACATGATTAGGCATGGATTAGGCTAGCGGCCCAGGCGTTTCTCTAACTCAGGATACAAACTCCATGGACTTAGAAGTTCCCTCTTTATTTCACACCGGTGACATCCATAGACAAAAGAATATGATATCAACTGAGTACAACAAGGTACAAGTGCAATGTTGAAAACGTTCCCCATGACATCACGGTTCTGCTAATTCCAACTTATAAGTGCAAGCATATACAACAAAGTTGTCACAATGGTTCAAGTTTATTAGGGGCAAAGAATAAAGTGTGACATCAAGTTCGTGATGGCTTTAATCACTAGGTTTTCACATAACAAAATAGTTTTAAATTGGAAGATAGTTGAAAACAAGAATATACTTGGAATGGTGTAACACACCATGCATAGGAATTTATAGTGGACACTTTGGAATAACTTGGTTTCTTGGGAGTTGGAGGCATGAGTAGAACTTACTCATACAAGTGTAGGCTAGCAAAAGACTGGGAGCAACCAACTAAGAGAGCAATAATGGCCAAAATCATGAAGTGCAACAAAGCATACTAATCAAAGCAAAGAGTGGTACTACAAGTCAAGGACTAAATTATCATAGAGTCTAATAGTGACTTGTCATAGTCATAACATGGTGTGAGCATGTGCCAATTCAACCCAAGCAAATCATCAAAGGAGAATACCACAATACTATGCTTTTGCATGCTAAAACAACGCATAATTTTTTCAAGGCACACTAAGCAATCCCAATTGTTTGGATCAAGACATGCTACAGCAATAATAACTAAGCATAAGGTCAAAACAACACCTAGCATGTCATGCTAAAGTCTAAGTCACAGTCAATGCAAGCTCCTCTTGCACTTCAAGCAAGAACTTACTACTCCTTTCCAAACACCAAGCAAACTTATTTACAAAACAACACAGCGAGAGTGGGGGTCCAAACTACTTTATTCAAGAAAACTAAACAACCTAAGCAAAGCCAACAAAAAATAAGACGCTCCAAGAACAACACAACTGTGCATGAAACAATAAAATCGAAGTGTCTAGACAGACCTGGGCTCTTTATTGATGAAGAAGGGGATGCTGACGCCTGTACCTCTTGGATATTTATTGGGGTGACACCATGGTGGCATCCCCAAGCTTGAATTTTTGTCCATTCTTCATCTCATTGCATCATTCTCCCTCTACACCTGAAATTTTGTAACACCCTCAGAATCGACCATATGCAAGTTTCAGCGATTCCCGCCAAACCCGCATAGAAATGATTCAAAGGTTCCCACCAGGCACTTTCGTGCGGGTGGAAAACGAAGTAATAACATTACACAACAGTCCTCGATGGGACCCACAGAACAGATATATATACAACACGACTCCATGAGTCAAGAATACGAATATCGTAAAGATCCAAATCACCTTGAAAAGATGGAGCGTACGACTACGGACAAGATGCAAATGGGGCTAAGAGCCCGAAGAATAACCAATGGCGTCCATAACCTGCCTGTGCCAGCCGGAAGGGTAACCGCTAACGACGCCGATCTCAAAACCTGCTTAAACAAAAGGGTGCCGACAAAGGGCAAAGGAAAAAGAGAGCGGTCGATCTTGAGGCCAAGACAGCGAGGCTAGAATTCGCGGTCCTCGCCTACATAGGTATGGTGGATCAAGCAAGTGCAACATGCACTAAACACCCTATAGAGACTCGATATAATGGCGGCTATCGAGAGGGTAAGAAAGACCTATTCGAACCAACTCGATACTACCAAACATACCCATATCGGTATTTCCCTCGAGACCAAACGAGGAAGTCAACCGAGGAACTCACCGTTGGCGTTTATTTATTCATTATCGTTGCAGCAATTACTAGTCGGTATAGATAATCATCACGATATAATAAGCGATGCACTTTTAGTTAACCATTCCGTTGTAGTTGCATTTACTAGTCAAATACAATTAGCATGAGATATCCCAAAACCCAGCAATTGTTGGTACTTTTATTTAGCCATTCCGCTTGTAGTTGCAATACTTACTAGTCGATACAATGGTCATGGCGACAACCAAAACAAGCAATTGTTGGCAGTTTTATTTAGTCATTCCATTATAGTGAAGCTGATTACTAGTCATTATAAAGTCAAATTTATAGCACTACTTTAGTTATAGTTGTCTATGATCGAGATCGTGCTCCAAGTCGTCCATAACCGCGGACACGGCTTTGAAGTTTTACCTAGGGTGCACAAATAGCAACACACACTCGATAAACCTCGGAAAAACCAAATCAAAACCCAACGAGGCCTTCACGACAAAGCAATCACAGGATTCAGAAATATTTCAGGGGGCCACCCCATTGAGTAGACCATAGAACGGTTAGCTGACTCCGAGGCGGACTCAAGGTTTGCGACAATGGCTGTAAACGACTGGGAACCCAAAACTGGGCTTGTCGATACCGCGAAAACACTCCGCTTACCTAAACAGTACAGGTGCTATCCATCACACAATTTAAATAAAGCAGTAAAGCATGGCATAAGTACAGGATCGTAAATAAAACCTCAAACTAGTTTGTGGCCCCAAGAAATAAGAATGAATCAAGCTCTGGCTCAGGGGGGTCCCATAATCCTCCCGGATGTGGATAGCGTGAATATTCAAGGAACAGGTATCAAGTACTCGGGGTCCTACGGGACACAAGTGGACGGTTAACAACCAAATAACATCTATTGCCCACCTGTGCCTCTGCTTACCTACTTCAGTTTTAGTTGTTTAAACAGTAATTAAAGTTATGAACAACTCCAACAATAAACATGCGGCAAATGCTCTAACAACTGTGGAAATTAGCGACACGCAACAGCACTTGAGCAAGCGACTACGGCACGCAAGTCCAACTATCTACCAAACAACAGGTAATAGGATGTGTCCAAGGCAATATAAGGCTGCAAGGGATATCACGGGTACGAAAATAGAGCAACACATCACAGATAGCAATAGATCAACAGGAGGAAATAAAGACTATAAAAGTAAGATAGGTAGAAAGGGGGAGATGCTCGCCTGAAAAACATTGCCGAAGGTTCAACCGAAGATCGGGGCGAAGCTCACATCAATTCAACGGCCTTATCCGCGAAGAAGCAAAACACTAGAATAAACACCGGATGCAATATTTAATACTACGGCAAAAGATCGGGCATGATGCATGTATGATGTATGACATGGAAAGGATGCGATGCAATTAGGTCATATTAAGCGGAACCGGGGGTCCCGACAATTAAATATATGGTTCTAGTTGTTTAGATATCCCGCAATTTAAATGTTGGATTAACATGGCAAAAGATAGCACCGGTTTGCTACACAGATTTAAATGAGGCCAATATAAGACTAGATTTTCCCGCATATGGGCCCCATATTTAATTATAAGGTGAATCGGCATAAGGCCCCCAAACCACATGACAATATGCATGCGAATATGACAATTTAATATGCAACAAGTTTATATTACATATATAAAATAGGGCTCGAGAAAAGGGGTCACACATTAGGGCTCGGCGAACTTGGGGTTCCGGAGGGGTTCGGGGTCGGTCTCAGGGTTCAGGGTTCGACGAATCGTTCTCGGACTCCGGAAGTAGTTCTTGGCGCACCCCGGAAGAAGGACTTGGTTGTGGCGTCGGGGGCACATCGGGTCCGTCCTGGTCGGTGCCGTTCTTGTCGTCGCGAAGAACTTGTCGGGTCCGGGTAGAAGATCTTGTAGTCCTGGTATTCTCTGGGTCCGGCGCCGATCTTGCATAGTTTCCGGGTCTCGACTCGTGTCGGTCTGGTCGTCATCCGAACTTGGCATCGTGGCGGTTACTTCTCGTGGCGTCGGCCTTGTGGTCCGAGAGGGAGGAGGACGCCGTGATCGGTCTTCAAGGGTCCGAAAGGCGATCTTGGCGTTCCGGGCATCTTCGGTCCTCGGATCCGAGAGGGATCGGGGTCTTGATGTTCCATGTAGACGGCCTTGATGTCCTGGCTTTGATGTCCATGAAGGAGATCTCGAGGTATCACGGTTCCGTTGTCGAAGGCAAACTTGAATTAGGCATCGACCTTGTGCGGATCTTCGGGTTCTCGTCTCGGTCGGTCTCGGTCTCTCGACGGACCTCGGCAGGTGGCAGCAAACAAAAAACGATGCCGACAGGAAACCAACAGGAGCAAGATGTAGCAGGTGGGCACGGTCGTCGCCGACGGGGATACGCACACGGGCCAAAGGCGGCTCGCGTGGACAGGCAGCAGAGCTCGGTGGAGGGAAAGGGACGTCGCGGCCGGAGACGGCGGGGCCGGAGCTCGGTGGATGCAGGCGGAGCGGCGGACGGTGGTGGTCGGCCTGAGACGGGGCCCTGGCAGAGGAGCGTGGAGGAGGTCGCTGCGGAGAAGAGGCGGCGAAGAGGCGGCCTCGGTGAGCGGGGCGGCCGGAGGAGGCGGGCGTCGGAGGCGGGCGGCGCCGGAGGGAGCAGGTGGCCAGGAGGAGGTTGGGCGGCGGGCAGAGGAGAGAGGAGGAAGGTGTGCATGGAGCTCATGGGAGGCGGCGATGGATGAGGAAGGCTCGGTGGCATGGTCGGAGGGAAGCCCGGCGGCCGGAGGAGGCTTGGCGGTGGCCGAGGTGAGGCACGGAGAAAAGGGCGCAGGTGGCCGAGGCACCAAGAGGAAGAAGGCGGGTGGTGGCCAAGAGCAAAGAGAGAGGGACGCGAGGGAGGAAGAGAGAGGCGGAGGTGGGGGCTCGGTTTGCTGCGGGGAGTGGGAGTGGGGCCAGCGGGGAAGGAGGTAGGTGGGGTCGGGGTGGGTGAGAGAGTGGTGTGGGTGGGGCCCAGGCGGCAGGGAGAGTGTTGACTGGGTGGGTCTGGTAGATAGGTGGGTGGCTGCGGGGTGGGGCCGGTGCAAGAGGTGGGGTCGGGTGTAAGGGAAAGGGGTAGGGAAGCTGTGTGTGAGAGAGGGAGAGGGGGAGTGGTGGTGGATTGGTGAGGTGGCAAGGTGGGTGGGGATTGGGTCCAGGGGTGAGGTGGCGAGCTGCGGTTGGTGGGTAGAATAGGATTGGGTGGGAATAGGATTTAGAGTTTGGGTGGACCGTTTTATTCTGGGGGTGGTCGACTGGGTCGGGTCGGCCCGGTTTGGCTGCCCCCGTAAAATAATTCAATATTTTATTTGTTTAAAACAAGGCTTTTGCAAACCGATAGCAGACAAAACAAAATAATCCGGAGACCCGGGTTTTGCGTTTGGAACATAGACGGGGCGTTTAGAAAACAAAAACAGGTTTTTCCGCAAATAGTTTTATGCAAGCGAATGCAAGATGATGACGATGCTCAAATGCAATGTGGCATGATGACATGAGCACGCGGTCATGATGATGCAATGCACAAAACAACGCGATTTTCTAGTAGTGGTTTTGCGGGATGCCACAATTCGACACCACTAACAAGGGATCTCGCCCTCGAGATCCGCCTCATGGTACCGGGAAAAAGGCGGCGATCTGAATCTTCTCGCATTGTGTAGATCCTCGCGACACCACTAACAAGAGGTCGTTGTCCGTGCTCGTGGAGAGAACACTCCGGGAACAAAAGGTCGAAGGTAGAGGTATCAACAAATAAAGCCACCTCTAGCTTCCGTGGACGGAGTAAAATTGCTGGATCCACTGATTCGATGTACAAGAGCGAATGATAAGAGTAGTCGGATGGTGATCAGTCCATCGCGCACCCAAACCATTACTCTGCACACGAATAGGCGAATTGTGCAACCAACTCTCGGAATTCAGACTGAAGATCTCGACAAACGAGGTTCAGAACAAAGGAGTGATGCAGACTCTGCATCGGATCTGGCGTAGATGATGTCGTCGCGTCGGAAAAAACACCGGAAGGCACAGACAAGGAACAAAGAGAAGCCTACCAGACGAAGGATTCCTCGGATAGCATGAAGACCAGAAGTAGCAACACCGTTAACAAAGGAGGAAGCGAAACCCTGAAGGTACGACGGAAAACCCAACCACGAGAAATCCTGGACTCGAAGAGAGGGGAGAGAGCGGATTCAAAACACGCAGAGGGGAGAGGAGAGCAGCAGAGGGGTAAGGAGTAAAATCAGACCTAATCGGAACTATCCAACCGATTTTGCAAAAATAGTTTTGACACTCTACTTCGGCCGTTAGCTAGGTTATCCTACAGGCTGGACTTGTGGGGTATCGCACCGCCGAGCTCGATACCACTCAGAACACCCTCAGAATCAACCCTATGCAAGTTTCAGCGATTCCCGCCAAACCCGCATAGAAACGATTCAAAGGTGCCCACCAGGCACTTTCGTGCGGGTGGAAAACGAAGTAATAACATTACACAACAGTCCTCGATGGGACCCACAGAACAGATATATATACAACACGACTCCATGAGTCAAGAATACAGATATCGGTACAAAGATCCAAATCACCTTGAAAAGATGGAGCGTCCGACTACGGACAAGATGCAAATGGGGCTAAGAGCCACAAGAATAACCAATGGCGTCCATAACCCTTCCCAGGCCAAAGGAAGGGTAACCCCGCTAACGACGCCGATCTCAAAACCCTTAAACAAAGGGGTGCCGACAAAGGGCAAAGGAAAAAGAGGCGTCAAGATCGAGGCCAAGACATACGAGACTAGAATCGGCGGTCCTCGCCTACATAGGTATGGTGGATCAAGCGGCAGTGGCAAAGACGCTAAACAACCTATAGAGACTCGATACAACTGTCGGCTATCAGAGAGGGATAAGAAAGACCTATTCGGAACCAACCTGCTGCTACCACCAAACAAACCCATCCTGGTGTTTCCCCCTCGAGACCAAACGAGGAAGTCAACCGAGGAACTCACACAGTTGACAGTTTTATTTATTCAGTTATCGTTGCAGCAATTACTAGTCAGGTATAGATAACCATCCTGATATAATAAGCAGTGGGCACTTTTAGTTAACCATTCCGTTATAGTTGCAACATTTACTAGTCAAATACAATTAGCATGAGATATCCCAAAACCCAGCAGTTGTTGGTACTTTTATTTAGCCATTCCGTTGTAGTTGCAATACTTACTAGTCAGATACAATGGTCGCAAGCGACAACCCAAACAAGCAATTGTTGGCAGTTTTATTTAGTCATTCCATTATAGTGAAGCTGATTACTAGTCATTATAAAGTCAAATTTATAGCACTACTTTAGTTATAGTTGTCTATGATCGAGATACTGTGCTCCAAGTCGTCCATAACCATGACACGGCTTTGAAAGTTTTACCCTGCGGTGCACAAATAGCAACACACACTCGATCAACCTCGGAAAAACCAAATCAAAACCCAACGAGGCCTTCACGACAAAGCAATCACAGGATTCAGAAATATTTCAGGGGCCACCCATTGAGTAGACCATAGAACGGTTAGGCTGACTCGGCGGACTCAAGGTTTGCGACAATGGTCAGAACGATCGGGAACCCAAAGCTGGGCTTGTCGATGCGAAAACACTCCGCTTACCTAAACAAGACAGGTGCTATCCATCACACAATTTAAATAAAGCAGTAAAGCATGGCATAGGTACAGGATCGTAAATAAAACCTCAAACTAGTTTGTGGCCCCAAGAAATAAGAATGAATCAAGCTCTGGCTCAGGGGGGTCCCATAATCCTCCCGGATGTGGATAGCGTGAATATTCAAGGAACAGGTATCAAGTACTCGGGGTCCTACGGGACACAAGTGGACGGTTAACAACCAAATAACATCTATTGCCCACCTGTGCCTCTGCTTACCTACTTCAGTTTTAGTTGTTTAAACAGTAATTAAAGTTATGAACAACTCCAACAATAAACATGCGGCAAATGCTCCAACAACTGTGGCAATTAGCGACACGCAACAACACTTGAGCAAGCGACTACGGCGCGCAAGTCCAACTATCTACCAAACAACAGGTAATAGGATGTGTCCAAGGCAATATAAGGCTGCAAGGGATATCACGGGTACGAAAACTAGAGCAACGCATCACAGATAGCAATAGATCAAAAGGAGGAAATAAAGACTATAAAAGTAAGATAGGTAGAAAGGAGGAGATGCTCGCCTGAAAAACATTGCCGAAGGTTCAACCGAAGATCGGGGCGAAGCTCACATCAACTCAACAGCCTTATCCGCGAAGAAGCAAAACACTAGAATAAACACCGGATGCAATATTTAATACTACGGCAAAAGATCGGGCATGATGCATGTATGATGTATGACATGGCAAGGATGCCATGTAATTAGGTCATATTAAGCGGAACCGGGGGTCCCGGCAATTAAATATATGGTTCTAGTTGTTTAGATACCCCGCAATTTAAATGTTGGATTAACATGGCAAAAGATAGCACCGGTTTGCTACATAGATTTAAATGAGGCCAATATAAGACTAGATTTGCCCGCATATGGGCCCCATATTTAATTATAAGGTGAATCGGCATAAGGCCCCCAAACCACATGACAATATGCATGCGAATATGACAATTTAATATGCAACAAGTTTATATTACATATATAAAATAGGGCTCGAGAAAAGGGGTCACACATTAGGGCTCGGCGAACTTGGGGTTCCGGAGGGGTTCGGGGTCGGTCTCAGGGTTCAGGGTTCGACGAATCGTTCTCGGACTCCGGAAGTAGTTCTTGGCGCACCCCGGAAGAAGGACTTGGTTGTGGCGTCGGGGGCACATAGGGTCCGTCCTGGTCGGTGCTGTTCTTGTCGTCGCGAAGAACTTGTCGGGTCCGGGTAGAAGATCTTGTAGTCCTGGGATTCTCTGGGTCCGGCGCCGATCTTGCATAGTTTCCGGGTCTCGACTCGTGTCGGTCTGGTCGTCAGCCGAACTTGGCATCGTGGCGGTTACTTCTCGTGGCGTCGGCCTTGTGGTCCGAGAGGGAGGAGGACGCCGTGATCGGTCTTCAAGGGTCCGAAAGGCGATCTTGGCATTCCGGGCATCTTCGGTCCTCGGATCCGAGAGGGATCGGGGTCTTGATGTTCCATGTAGACGGCCTTGATGTCCCGGCTTTGATGTCCATGAAGGAGATCTCGAGGTATCACGGTTCCGTTGTCGACGACGAACTTGAATTAGGCATCGACCTTGTGCGGATCTTCGGATTCTCGTCTCGGTCGGTCTCGGTCTCTCGAAGGACCTCGGCAGGTGGCAGCAAACGAAAAACGATGCCGACAGGAAACCAACAGGAGCAAGATGTAGCAGGTGGGCACGGTCGTCGCCGACGGGGATACGCACATGGGCCAAAAGCGGCTCGCATGGACAGGCAGCGGAGCTCGGTGGAGGGCAAGGGACGTCGCGGCCGGAGACGGGGCGGGCTCGGTGGATGCAAAGTGAGCGGCGGGCGGTGGTCGGCTGAGACGGGCGAGGCGGGCCTGGCGGACGAGGCCGCGTGGAGGAGGAGGTCGCTGAGGAGAGGAGAAGGGCGAGGGAAGAGGCAACGGGGAGGCGGCCTCGGTGAGCGGGACAGGCGGCGGAGGAGGGAGAGGCGGCGGGCGTCGGAGGAGAGGCAGCGTCGGCCTGAGGAGGAGCCGGTGAGCTGGGCCGGAGGAGGTTGGGCGGCGAGCCGGCAGGGGAGAGGAAGGTGTGCGGAGCTCGCGGGAGGCGATGGATGAGGAAGGCTTGGTGGCGGCGGCGGGTCGGAGGGAAGCCCGGCGGCCGGAGGAAGGAGAGGGAGGCTTGGCGGTGGCCGAGGTGAGGCGCGGAGAAAAGGGGCGGTGGCGGAGAGAGAAGAGAAGGGCGAGAGAGAGAAGAGGACGGCGAGGTGGGGCTCGGTTGGGCGCGGCAGGGAGAGTGGGAGTGGGGCCAGCGGGGAAGGAGGTAGGTGGGGTCGGGGTGGGTGAGAGAGTGGTGTGGGTGGGCCCAGTGGGGAGAGTGTTGGTGGGTGGGTCAGTAGATGGGTGGGTGGGCTGCGGTGCAAGAGGTGGGGTCGGGTGTAAGGGAAAGGGGTAGGGAAGCTGTGTGTGAGAGAGGGAGAGGGGAGTGGTGGTGGATTGGTGAGGTGGCAAGGTGGGTGGGGATTGGGTCCAGGGGTGAGGTGGTGAGCTGCGGTTGGTGGGTAGAATAGGATTGGGTGGGAATAGGATTTAGAGTTTGGGTGGACCGTTTTATTCTGGGGGTGGTCGACTGGGTCGGGTCGGCCCGGTTTGGCTGCCCCCATAAAATAATTTAATATTTTATTTGTTTAAAACAAGGCTTTTGCAAACCGATAGCAGACAAAACAAAATAATCCGGAGACCCGGGTTTTGCGTTTGGAACATAGACGGGGCGTTTAGAAAACAAAAACAGGTTTTTCTGCAAATAGTTTTATGCAAGCGAATGCAAGATGATGACGATGCTCAAATGCAATGTGGCATGATGACATGAGCACGCGGTCATGATGATGCAATGCACAAAACAACGCGATTTTCTAGTAGTGGTTTTGCGGGATGCCACAAATTTCCTTCATACAAAACTTCACACAATCTTCATTAGCAACATTAGTGTATTCAAAAGATATTAGACCACTGGCGAAGCTTTGGAACAGTAAGGTTTTTCATTAAAAACACAAGATATTGTAGTAACTCCTTCAAAAATCTCAATTTACCTGAAGAGAACTCAAAAAGGAATCAATAAGAAGCAAATGCAAATAATAGCAGAAATCTGTCAAAACAGACCAGCAGGTAGAAACCGATTTGTTCGAATATCTTCTGTTGCTCAAATCAAAAAGTTTTGAACTAACTAAAGTTAGATAATATATTGGGGTATTTATTCGTAAAGTTTGAGTTCAATCCAAGTTACATAGACTCCTCACGATTTTTTTTGGTGGAGGACATAAATCTGTTTCAGGACAGCAACTCCCCAAATCTTACTTCCCTCTTATTAGAGGTCATTTTTTGCACAAAAAGCAAATAAAAAGGATAAGGAGAGGTCATTACTGAAGTAATAACTTCCAATACTCAAGGAAACTCTTGGGTTATCTCCCAACAAGTACTTTTCTTTAACGCCTTTAAGTTAGGCACAAGAAGCAAGAAGAATCAAGTATTTTCAAATGAAGAAGCATTAACATCAAATCTTGCTTTCAAAGGAGGAGCAAAAAACAACTTCTCTCTCCTCATAGGGAAGTGTTCAATACCTTTTTTGAATGGAAAATGATATTTAATGGTGTCTTCTTTCATATCAATGATGGCACCAACTGTTCTAAGAAAAAGTCTTCCCAAAGTAACAGGACAAGAAGCATTGTATTCAACATCCAAAACATAAAAATCCATAGGGACATAAGCATTATTAACCATGATGAGAACATCATTAATACTTCCCATGAGTTTATTCTTAGCATTATTATTGAGTGGGACATCCAAATAACAATCTTCCTAAGGTGGTAAATCAAGCATTTCATAAATCTTCCTAGGCATAATAGAGACACTAAAACCAAGATCACATGAAGCTTTGAGATCAAATTCATTCACTTGCATATTAATAATGGGTTCCCAACTATATTCTACTTTCCTAGGAATAGAAGCTTTGTGTTTTAGCTTCTCTTCCTTAATATTAACAAGAGCATATGTAATGTGTTTGGTAATGGCAACATGCATATCACTAGCATCAGGACTTCTAGCAAGCTTTTGCAAGAACATAATCACTTCAGAAATATTGCAACCATCAATATCAAAGTCAAACTTGGCATCACTAGTATTAGGTTCAATAGGCTTAGGCATAGTAGGAGTAGGAATAGGGACTACTTGTGATTTAGTGGTGATAGTGCACACACTATTGTTTCTATCAGTTTCAGCTTCCCTTTCCCACTTAGCATGAAGTTGAGCTAACAGCCTAACATTTTCATCAATAGTAACTTGTATGGAATGAGCAGTAGCAAAATTGTTTTCCATAGTTTCAGGTTTAGCACCCATTTTATTAATCAAGGAAGACTGAGCTTCAGACAAAGAGGATATATTTTTCTCAATAGTCAAAAGCTTTTCCTCTATAGTCTTATTGAAAGTGGTTTGTTTACTAATAAAGTCCTTGAGCATGACTTCAAGTTCATAGGGGGCACTTATAGCATTATTGTAAGAGCTTACAAAGGAATTGCCATTATTAGGAGGATAAGGCCTATAATTGTTGTTGCTACCAAAATTATTCTTGTAGGCATTGTTGTTGAAATTATTGTTTCTAATGAAGTTCACATCAACTTTCTCTTCTTGAGAAACCAAAGAGGCTAAGGGAACAC
This sequence comes from Avena longiglumis, assembly GCA_030063025.1. Classification (NCBI taxonomy): domain Eukaryota; kingdom Viridiplantae; phylum Streptophyta; class Magnoliopsida; order Poales; family Poaceae; genus Avena; species Avena longiglumis. The sequence continues at coordinate 515,858,338 of CP125974.1, read as the reverse complement.
TATTAGGATCTAGAGGAGCTTTCCCATTAACAAGCATAGCCATAATAACATCAATCTTTTCACTCAAAGAGGAAGTTTCCTCAACAGAATTTACCTTCTTACCATGTGGAGCTCTCTCAACATGCCATTCAGAGTAGTTAACCATCATATTATCAAGGAGCCTTGTTGCAACACCCAAGGTGAGGCCCATAAAAGTACCTCTAGCAGCTGAATCGAACAGATTTCTTGAGGAGAAGTTTAAACCTGCATAAAAAGTCTGGATAATCATCCAAGCAGTGAGTCCATGAGTAGGGCAATTCTTAACCAAAGATTCCATTCTTTCCCAAGCTGGAGCAACATGTTCACTATCAAGTTGTTTAAATTTCATAATGTCACTTCTCATAGATATAATCTTAGCAGGAGGATAGTACTTTGCAATAAAAACATCTTTGCACTTAGTCCAAGAATCAATACTATTTTTAGGCAAAGAAAACAACCATTCTTTAGCTTTTCCCCTCAAGGAGAAAGGAAAAAGCTTGAGCTTAATAATATCTCCATCTACATCCTTATACTTCTGCATCTCACAAAGTTCAACAAAGATATTAAGATGGGCAGCAGGTTCATCAGAACCAGCACCAAAAAATTGCTCTCTCATCACAAGATTCAACAAAGCAGGCTTAATTTCATAAAAGGTAGCATCAGGAGCAGGTGGAGCAATAGGAGTGCTAAGGAAATCATTGTTGCTGGTGCTAGTGAATTCACACAACTTGGTGTTCTAAGCGGAGTTCATTTTGGCAAAGGTGGGCAAGCCAAAAACAGCAGCAGCAGCTAGAGCAGGAACTAATTTTTTTGGGTTTTGAATAAAGCAAGCAAACCAAACTAGACTAGTTTTTCGGTTTTTTTTAAAAGAGGCAAACAAAACCAAGAAAAAGAAACAAAGCAAACTAAAAACAAAGTAAAGAGAAAGGAAGTGAAGGACTCCCCTTGTGAATACGTCCTTGGCCTCCCGGGCAACGGCGCGAGAAAAGATTGACGACTGTCTACGCACAGCCTATTGGGAACCCCAAGAGCAAGGTGTGAAGCAGCAAGCAACAAGTTTTCCCTCAGTTGAGAACGAGGTAATCGAACCAGAAGGAGGAAGGAAACGTCACACTGGTGTTGCAAGCAACGCGAAGACCTGCACAACTCAAACTCAAGAGTTTGCCCCAATGAACAGTGAGGTTGTCAAGCTCACCGGTTTGCTGCAACAAAGTATTAAACGTATGGTGTGGAAGGTAATGGTGGTTTGCAGCAAGTAAACAAGTAACAGTGGAAGATGTATCAATGGTAAAGATTGGACTGGGGTCCATAGTTCACTAGAGGTGCTCTCCTTAGATAAACAACATGGCATAAAGGGTAAATAAATTACAACAGGGCAATTGACAGGAATTGAGCAAGGCATAACAATGAAATTACTAGTCAACAAGATCCTATAAGATTCGATTGGGCAATACAACAAGATACATAGACAGCCCTTCAACTGCATCTATGACTAGAAGTCCACCTTCAGGTTATCATCCGAACCCCCTCCAATATTAAGTTGCAAGCAACAGACAACTGATTTAAGCAAAGTCTGTAAGGTAAACAGTCCACATCTTCCATGAACAAGAGACCTTTGTTTTCTCCCTAGTGGCAACAACACATCTACAACCGAAGAGATTATTGTCACTTCCCTTGGAAACTAGAGGCATGAACCCACTATCGAGCATAAATACCCCCTCTTGGAGTCACTAGCAACTACTTGGCTAATATAGCTACTAACAACGGAGAGCATGCAAGATCACAAACAACACAGACATGATAGAATCATAAAGACAAAACCATTAATAAAACCAACATAATAATCTCAATATCCATCAGATCCCCGCAAACACAACATGCATGATTACAAATAGATTAGATCTTGATCGTGAACGAATCTCACAAGATCTATACATGAAAGCACAAGGAGGAGATACAACCATCTAGCTACTACATGGACCCATAGTCCAAGGTGGAACTACTCACGCATCATACCGGAGAGAAGGCCTCTGGGATGATCTCCCCTCTGGCAGGGTGCCGGTAAGGACTTTAGATCCCCCCGATCTAGGGACGACGGTGGCGGCGGCTACAAAAGGTTTCATGGAATATTGATCAGGTGCCTATGGTTTCTGCATCGAGGGCTTCTTATAGGCGAAGGGGGAGGCCGAGGCAGTATCCAGGGGCCCCACACCCTGCCTAGGCGCAGGGAAGAGCCCACCCGCGCCTAGGGGGGTGCGGCTGCCCTGGCACGCCTCTCTGTCTCCCCTCTGGACTTATTGTTCCCCACGGAAAGTTATTGACTTTGACGTTTGTTCCGTCCAATTCCGAGAATATTTCCTTACAAGCTTTTCTAGAACCAAAAACTGCAGAAAACAGGCAATTGGCGTTGTGGCAACTTGTTAATAGGTTAGTACCAGAAATATGTAAAAAGCACCTCAAAGTGTAGACAAAGCAAAGCAAAGTAGATACTAAACAAGCATGGAGCATCAAAAATTATAGATACGTTTCCGACGTATCAATATGCAGGAGGAAAGTGCCATCATGGTCATAATGGGCTGTGTCATACGCTTCCACGAGAACATAAGCCCATCACATGGCCTATGTTAGGCTATTAAGTATTACAAGTATCAAGTAATTGATTATATCTTAAGAAATTAGCTTCCCCTCTGTGAAACTGTAGCTCCATACAATCTCATTGTGGGGATATGTATATTTAGCAATATGGCCGAGTTAATAAGAATTAAATTTCAGCAAAAACATATGGGTTGACTATTGTCTATAGTTAACTTTACCCAATAGAGGTAATATTTGTTGGGAACTTGTTCTCAAGGTGGACACCCCCATATAATAAGTTTGATCCAATTTCATCATTCACCTTGTTTTGTCTACATCTTTCCATTTATGTCTATCTCTTCTTGTTTATGTATTAATGGTGTGACCGTCGATCCCTATGATTTGCATATTTTCGTATTCTCGTCTATGTCGGCAGCCATGTGTAACCGCATGCTCCATTCATTTCCAGGTTGACTATGGTATCCATTCCACTTCTTGGTTGCCAGTGCCACAAAGCTCTACATCTCCACCGAGAGGTGCACATATGTATTATTTAAAATTCCAATTTTAATGAGGTATAAGGTCTACATATGAAAAACAAAATAGTGACTATTTTATTAACTAAACATTCACCTTAGGAATCATGATTGTGTATAGAGACTTCTAAAAACAAATCTTGCAAACAATGACTTTTATTGTATTAAGTGGGTAGCGCTAAATGCACATAACTTGAGAGGGTAAATATGAGTACACGAGAGAAAAATGGGAGACTATATTTTCCTTAATTATTTCACTATTACTTAAGGTCAAATTTGTCCATAAGAAATTATGATTTTTCCATAAGGTTTCTTTTTAAAAGATCAAGCGAGAGATGAACTTTTTTGTATTAAGTAGGTAGAGTAAATATACATAACTTAAGTGGTAAAAAGGATTAAAAATAGATGTGCTACAATTTCACAAAGGATCCCCAAATAGGAGCAACATTGTTGACACCCATAAGGCACCACAAATCTAGACATTGTTAGATTACTAGAACAATACAGAGTAGACTTTTGAATTGAAGATCTTTCAATTCCTTCCTAGCCTCGCCTCCCATGAGATAAGGGTGAGAGATTTGATTCATATTTCATTCTAGCAATGTCAAATTTCAATAATTTGGTTTGATGTGATCCATACCCTTCGATGAGATACCATGGTGTAGATTTGAAACACCACCAGGCATAAACATAAGAGACTTTTTTAGATAAGGGGTTGCCCCATGATTTTTATTAATAGAAACCAAATTGTAAGGTTCCCAACCTTTAAAAAGGTAGAGATCCCTGTGTTTACAATTCTAGTCCCTGGATCAATAGCTAGCATCCACAGTTAAGATGTAATATCAAGAAACAAAGGTCATAATACAACTTTATAACCATGAATAACATAATTTATTACATCTTACATAGCTCATTTGGCTATCTCATTACAATGCGGCAGAATATAACAATAGCATGGGGTCCTTCATCTTCAAAGTGCCACATGAAGACATGATGGTTGTAGACTTTTAATCCTAATCAATAAACTTCACTAATATCAAACAAACCTGCAACATAATAAGTTACGGCCACAAGGGTTAATACATTTGAATTGTATTGGCAAGTGATACTATGGTAATATAGTGGAGTCTATCATCTATATGCATTTGGCTAAGTGGATCTTAGGCTTGCTTTGCTCAAAATAGTTTTCCTTATCATTTGAAAACTCTAAGTTTTTGCTTGACAAAATCTTTCCCAAGGCATCTCCCAATAGAAATTGGTGATCCTTCAACCCTTGTTCAACCACAAGTTTTACTTAGAAATTGGGATGAGGAGATTCTTAATAGCTTCCATGTCTTGATGCTCAAATTTTCCTTTACCAGGGACATGGCTAAGTACTTAGATTTTACACTCAGCAGAGGTGGTGCACTTTCCCCACAAGACTTGGTTTCACCAAGACAAGATCTTTCCCTTAGACCAGAATGGACGCGTTCCAACCTATCATTCCCCTACCACCAACTGTCCATTTGGCTAAGTTATTGCAACCTATATGATCCAGGCAGAGCCCATAATGCCAAGTGGCTGCACTTGAAGCTTCTCAACATTTGACATCTCAAATCTCTTTGTTCCTGGGTGGCCATTCACAAGTGAGATACACAAGGTAAACCATAGAAATGGGCCTTGTGAACCACTCAACACAAACCATTGCTTCCATTCCACCCAGGTGATTCATTCACTTAGTTGTTTTATTAAACAAAACACAAGTCCTTGACTTAGAAATATTCCACAGTACGAATATATATTCCACCCTTGTTTTCTACTAGCTAAGCTAAGCATGATAGTAGTAGGAATCTTAACTTAGGAAAATTCTACTGAGGTTTCATCTACTAGGATTTCCCATGGCATAGTTTATACTTAGCAAAATTCCATGCAAGTCCTACTTAGAAATATCACTAATGCATAGTGAAAATAATGGGACAAAGTATGAAGCATCACTTTACTTTTTGGTAGAGAATATAAGTTCACTCCTTGTCTTTGCAATGATCACACTCTTCAAATCACTACATTTCAATCAAGCAAGGGCACAATTTCAATCTACCATTCAAGCAACATCACATAAAATAATAGCAACAAAACAATGCATGCCAAACTTTGTTTTATTTACAAAAGTGGTTTATAATAGTTTATAAACATTCTAAAACACTTATTGGTCATTTTATAAAGTGGTAAAACTATTTGCAAAAGATTTTACCTATAAACCATTTTCAAACCAAATCATTATTTTATGTGGTTGAAAATGCCTTTATCAAAGTAGCAATCTTTATAGGGTTTACCAAATACATTTTTAAATCATAAAACTTGGTTCTTGGGGTCAGAGAGTTTATTCCAAAACATTTCCCAAAGGTTTCCTCCAAAAGGCATTTTTAACAAATAAACAATATTTTAATTTGACTAGAAATGGTTTAAATCAAAGATTTATTCTTTAGATTTACCAAATATGTTTTCAAATTCATGAGTTGGTTTCTAAGGTCAGTAGATTCAAAACAAACCATTTGCCAAAGGTTTTATCTCAAAAATCATTTTAGAACAATTTTTATATTCTAAACATGCATACACTAGTTTCTGCAAAAACAATCAATTTAACAGAAGCATTTTACTAAACAAAGTGCATGGTCAGTAAGTACTTGTCTTGCTAATTCCATTGATATAAAATTTGCAAAATTTGGACGTGTGATTTGAAAGTTATGAATTTTTCAAATTGGAACATCTAATAGACAAGTTTCTGTTTTTAAAACAAAACACTGGACACGTGGACTGCTCTGATTCATCGAAAACGGTTCGTGTGGATCGTGCTGTGTGGTGCGTTGGATCTAACTAAATCGCACGGATCAGATTGCATACCCCTTCGCTTTAAGTGAATCTATCGTGTGCCTCGGATCTGGATCGGACGGCCGCGAGTCGAAGGTTGGCGGCGGCGGCGGGCGGCGACGCGAGCGGCGTGGCGTTGCTGGCGATGCAGGAAGCAATAGAGGGTGGGGAGAAGCTCACCAGGTTCGTAGGGTCGCGGTGGTGCTCAAGGTGGCCGCAGTATGGTCGGGGGCGCACGGAGTTAGCTCGAATCGCTCGCCGGAGTTCGTGTCCGCGTCGGGCTCGTCCTGTTGAAGACGATGACGAAGGTACGGTGCACGCCAGAGAGAAAAGGAAGTGTAGTTAGATGCACGGGGTCACGGTGATCATGTGCGTGTGAAGGATAGGGGTTAGGGCGGTCAGATTATTACCAGAAGCTTCGCCGGAGAGGAAACAGACGGCGGCGGTGACGGTCTTGGTCGTTGTCGAGGCTGTGGGTCAAGCGTGAGCACGATAAGGCCACTGGGAGGTGCGGTGGTTGATGGGGAACAAGTCAGCATGGTCGAGGAGGCAAGGGGAGGCGAGGTCTGGTCGGATTCGTCGCCAGAGTATCGTCGGGCAGAGGGACTTCGAGGTCAAAATTGTAGCAGCCTGGTGGCTCCTGTGGGGTGAGCTCTGGGGAAAAAGGTAGAGGAATCCAGGGCGATTAATAGTGCACAGTCGCGGCGAGTAATGGTCGCAGCATCAACGCGAATTGAAGCCATCTTCAAATGCCAGTAACGGCGAGGAGGAAAGAGGGGGCGGGTTTCACGCGAGGAAGACGATGCCAGCATGGCACGGGTCCGGAGTGTCAGCGAGATGAGTGGGTTGGTTTGCGCGTGAGAAAAGGGAATAGCCAGAGAGAGAGGAGGTGCCGGGTGGGCTGGCTGCTGGGCTTAGTGGGTTGGGCTGGCTAAATTCATTTTTTTGTACTGCTTTGTTTTTCTTTTTCTATTTCCATTTCTGTTTTGATTTTGTCTAAACAATTCAAACAACTTTTGAATTTCAAACTTCAACAAAACTTTGTGTGGATTTAAATGCTGATTAGTAATATAATCTGAAGTCAATTTTGGAATAAAACTTTTATTCTTTTTGGGGTCTTTTAATTATTCAAATAGGCCCTTGTTTTAAATCAAATAAGATTTAATAATATTTTCAAACACCATTTAAGTTTCTAAAAACCTTCCAAATCTTTTTCAGTAGGTTTTTATTTGTTTATTTGGGTGTCAAATAATTCAAGTTTGGAAAAGTTTTTAACATGATTTATTAATCATTTAAAAATTGGATTTGTCTTTATTCAAATAGCATTTGGTTTATGCCATTTTAATTAATTTGGATAATTATTTATCCTTTTATTTTATTTGGATTTGGATTATTAAATCCATTTTCTTATGGTCTTGGCCAATATTTAATTTGGTATTTAAATATTCTATATTTAATATTTATTTCTTCATCTTATAAAATCCATATCTTTTTATTTAGAGATCCAAATTGGTGATTCCAATTTGTAAAATCTTATTTAATATTTGTTTATCCTTTTAAATACCTTTAGGATTAATAGCTCACCATCTTGTATGGATTTTAGATAAGTGCTTTATTAGCTTTGGAAATTCAATTTCCTTATCTTATTAAATTCATAAGATTTTATCTATGGCTCTAAATTAAGTGAAACCAAATTCTATGGTTTTATAATATTTCTATTTGTCATTCTTGATCATTTTGAAATGTTTGTTTGACAATTTCTATTTGGATCAAATCCATAGACTTAGAGATAACTTGAAAATGATTTTCTTCCAATAGGGTTTTAGGGTTTTGGTTTATTTCTCAAGTGTTTAAATTTCCAGATGCATTTAAAGAGAAATGCATTCCACTTGATTTGATTTTAGTTGGATTCAAACATTAACCAAAGTTTGTTCAAGATGGGATTTTTAAGTTCCCATTCAGAAACAAAAGTTTCTTTTCACCCTAAAAATCAACAATAACTTATTTTGTTTATTTATTTTCACATTACAAGATTTGGAAAATCTTGGGATGTGACAGGCTACCACCCTTAAAATAAATCTCGTCCCGAGATTTGGGGAGGCTAGGGGTTACAAGTTGGCTCAAAGCAACTAGGGTACTACCACCCTTAAAAATTTTCCAACTAGATTACATCTTGGTTTTCTTGGGGTCTTGTTGAAATCTCTCTGGGCAAACATCTGCATAGTGTCCTTTGTTTCCACACTTGAAACATGTGACAAGGCTGAGATCCTTCATAGGCTTTATCTTGTGCTTCATATTTTCTGGACAATTGCTTGCATAATGTCCTTGGTTACCACAATTGTAACATGTGATAAGATTGAGTTCTTCACGTATCTTTTGTGGACAAGTTGACACATAATGGCCTAACTCTTTGCAGTTGTTGCACCATACTTGGCTAATCTCCTTATACTTTTTCTTCTTCTCTGGACATTCATTGGCATAGTGTCCCATCTCTTTGCAATGGCAACATTGCACTTGGCTTTTGCCCTTCTTCTTCTTGGGTTTCTCCAAAGCTAGGAGTGCATCTAATTCATGATCTTCATATATTATCTCAAAGGTAGGAAATTTTCCTGGTCTCCTTGACCTTTTCCTTGGATAATACATATGTCTCCTCTTTGGTCCTTTAAATTGAGTCATATTGCATGGAGGTGCAAGCTGAGATTTTCCTTTGTCTTCATCTTTCTTGGTAGAAGTTGTTCCCTTATGGTAGTCTGCAATCAGTTGTTGCACTCCACCTTGTTTCCTTTGTTGAACTATGGAATAGATAGGGCATTGGATAGGGACATGATTATTTCCTTGACATAGGAAACAAATAGCTTGAGATGTGGGGCATTGATTAGTTGGATGTTTCTCTTCACAATTGGGGCATTGATATTCATGTTCTTTGGAAATGTGATCCTTGTCTCCACAAATATTGCAAGCTTGGGTTCCTTCTAGAATATCATACTTGACATCCTTGTTGTCACAAACTCCTTGAGAAGAGTTGTCTCCCATGTTGATCATTTGATCTGTCACCTTATGCAACAATTGGGTTTGGGCTTCCAAAAACCTTTGCATGGTTGGATCTAACTCACCGGTGTTGGCTAAAAATTGAGTTGTCACTTGGTTCAACTGGGTTTGGGTTACTATGAGTTCTCTCATGTTGGTCTCTTGGTTGTTGTTGTTGTCACCATCCTTGATGTTGGAGTTTCCTGGAGTAGTCATCTGTTTGGGTTGGGTTGGGATTAGAATAGGCAAAATATTTCTAAGGGAATAATTCTAATCACACACATTACAATTCACACAAGTAAAGTGCAAGCAATCACAAACAAACATTCCACTCAAACAACAAATTTCAAGCACATTTTTAGGCAACAAAATATTTTTGTTACACCACATAAGTTGGTGAATTTGGTTTGATCTAATTATGGTGGTCCAACTATATGGTTCACTTGAGATCTTTCCATCCTTCTTAGTTGATTCTTTTTGAACAAGCTGTTTGTATCCTTAGAGAATTTCTTGCATCTTGGTCTCAAAACTTCAAGGTGATGATGATTCCTTCTAAGTTGTGTTTCCTTAGTCTTCAAGTCTTGAGTAACATTTCTTGTCTCACTTGTAGTCCTTAGTGATATCCAAGGTTGAAGTCCTTGTTGAGAATAAAGTTGAACTCACTTGAAGATGTTGAAGTCATTAGAGTTGATGTAGTCCTTTGCTCATGGTGAAGTCTTTGGCCATGGAGTAGGCTTTGTCCATCAAGTTTGAAATAGAAGAGATGTAGAATCAAAACCAAAATGGTTGAGGAAAGAGTTTACAAGATTATTTGTAAATAAGTTTTGGAACAAATACAACTCCTATTTTTCTAAGGGGTTTTGTCCAATCCTAGGGTTACAATCCTACAGGCAACACAATGCTCTGATACCATCTGTAAGGTTCCCAACCTTTAACAAGGTAGAGATCCCTGTGTTTACAATGCTAGTCCCTGGATCAATAGCTAGCATCCACAGTTAAGATGTAATATCGAGAAACAAAGGTCATAATACAAATTTATAACCAGGAATAACATAATTTATTACATCTTACATAGCTCATTTGGCTATCTCATTACAATGCGGCAGAATATAACAATAGCATGGGGTCCTTCATCTTCAAAGTGCCACAAGCAGACATGTTGATTGTAGACTTGTAGTCCTAATCAATAAACTTCACTAATATCAAACAAACCCGCAACATAATAAGTTACAGCCACAAGGGTCAATACATTTGAATTGTATTGGCAAGTGATACTATGGTAATATAGTGGAGTCTATCATCTATATGCATTTGGCTAAGTGGAGCTTAGGCTTGCTTTGCTCAAAATAGTTTTCCTTATCATTTGAAAACTCTAAGTTTTTGCTTGACAAAATCTTTCCCAAGGCATCTCCCAATAGAAATTGGTGATCCTTCAACCCTTGTTCAACCACAAGTTTTACTTAGAAATTGGGATGAGGAGATTCTTGATAGCTTCCATGTCTTGATGCTCAAATTGTCCTTTACCAGGGACATGGCTAAGTACTTAGATTTTACACTCTGCAGAGGTGGTGCACTTTCCCCACAAGACTTGGTTTCACCAAGACAAGATCTTTCAGAAGCCTTCCCTTAGACTAGAATGGACGCGTTCCAACCTATCATTCCCCTACCACCAACTGTCCATTTGGCTAAGTTATTGCAGCCTATATGATCCAGGCAGAGCCCATAATGCCAAGTGGCTGCACTTGAAGCTTCTCAACATTTGACATCTCAAATCTCTTTGTTCCTGGGTGGCCATTCACAAGTGAGATACACAAGGTAAACCATAGAAATGGGCCTTGTGAACCACTCAACACAAACCATTGCTTCCATTCCACCCAGGTGATTCATTCACTTAGTTGTTTTATTAAACAAAACACAAGTCCTTGACTTAGAAATATTCCATAGTATGAATATATATTCCACCCTTGTTTTCTACTAGCTAAGCTAAGCATGATAGTAGTAGGAGTCTTAACTTAGGAAAATTCTACTAAGGTTTCATCTACTAGGATTTCCCATGGCATAGTTTATACTTAGCAAAATTCCATGCAAGTCCTACTTAGAAATATCACTAATGAATAGTGAAAATAATGGGAGAAAGTATGAAGCATCACTTGCCTTTTTGGTAGAGAATATAAGTTCACTCCTTGTCTTTGCAATGATCACACTCTTCAAATCACTACATTTCAATCAAGCAAGGGCACAATTTCAATCTACCATTCAAGCAACATCACATAAAATAATAGCAACAAAACAATGCATGCCAAACTTTGTTTTATTTACAAAAGTGGTTTATAATAGGTTATAAACATTATAAAACACTTATTGGTCATTTTATAAAGTGGTAAAACTATTTCCAAAAGATTTTACCTATAAACCATTTTCAAACCAAATCATTATTTTATGTGGTTAAAAATGCCTTTATTAAAGTAGCAATCTTTATAGGGTTTACCAAATACATTTTTAAATCATAAAACTTGGGTCTTGGGGTCAGAGAGTTTATTCCAAAACATTTCCCAAAGGTTTCCTCCAAAAAGCATTTTTAACAAATAAACAATATTTTAATTTGACTAGAAATGGTTTAAATCAAAGATTTATTCTTTAGCTTTACCAAATATGTTTTCAAATTCATGAGTTGGTTTCTAAGGTCAGTAGGTTCAAAACAAACCATTTTCCAAAGGTTTTATCTCAAAAATCGTTTTAGAAAAAAAATTATATTCTAAACATGCATACACACGTTTCTGCAAAAACAATCAACTTAACAGAAGCATTTTACTAAACAAAGTGCATGGTCAGAAAGTAATTGTCTTGATGATTCCATTGATATAAAATTTGCAAAATTTGGACGTGTGGTTTGAAAGTTATGAATTTTTTCAAATTGGAACATCTAATAGACAAGTTTCTGTTTTTAAAACAAAACAATGGACACGTGGACTGCTCTGATTCATCGAAAACGGTTCGTGCGGATCGTGCTGGGTGGTGCGTTGGATCTAACTAAATCGCACGGATCATATTGCATACCCCTTCTCTTTAAGTGAATCTATCGTGTGCCTCGGATCTGGATCGGACGGCTGCGGCGAGTTGACCAAAGGTTGGCGGCGCTGGCGGCGACGACTTGCGGTGGAGCGGCCTGGCGGTGGCGTTGCTGGCGATGCAGGAAGCGAGAGAGGGTGGGGAGAAGCTCACCAGGTTCGTAGGGTTGCGTTGGTGCTCAAGGTGGCCGCAGTATGGTCGGGGGCGCACAGAGTTAGCTCGAATCGCTCGCCGGAGTTCGTGTCCGTGTCGGGCTCGTCCTGTTGAAGACGATGACGAAGGTACGGTGCACGCCAGAGAGAAAAGGAAGTGTAGTTAGATGCGCGGGGTCACGGCGAGCATGTGCATGTGAAGGATAGGGGTTAGGGCGGTCAGATTCTTACCAGAGGCTTCGCCGGAGAGGAAACAGATGGCGGCGGTGACGGTCTTGGTCGTTGTCGAGGCTGTGGGTCAAGCGTGAGCATGATAAGGCCACTGGGAGGTGCGGTGGTTGATGGGGAACAAGTCAGCGTGGTCGAGGAGGCAAGGGGAGGCGAGGTCTGGTCGGATTCGTCGCCGGAGTATCGTCGGGCAGAGGGACTTCGAGGTCAAAATTGTAGCAGCCTGGTGGCTCCTGTGGGGTGAGGTCTGGGGGAAAAGGGAGAGGAGTCCAGGGCGATTAATAGTGCACAATCGCGGCGAGTAATGGTCGCAGCATCAACGCGAATTGAAGTCGTCTTCAAATGCCAGTAACGGTGAGGAGGAAAGAGGGGGGCGGGTTTCACGCGAGGAAGACGATGCCAGCATGGCACGGGTCCGGGGTGTCAGCGAGATGAGTGGGTTGGTTCGCGCATGAGAAAAGGGAATAGCCAGATAGAGGGGAGGTGCCGGGTGGGCTGGCTGCTGGGCTGGCTAAATTCATTTTTTTGTACTGCTTTGTTTTTCTTTTTCTATTTCCATTTCCGTTTTGATTTTGTCTAAACAATTCAAACAACTTTTGAATTTCAAACTTCAACCAAACTTTGTGTGGATTTAAATGTTGATTAGTAATATAATCTGAAGTCAATTTTGGAATAAAACTTTTATTCTTTTGGGGGTCTTTTAATTATTCAAATAGGCCCTTGTTTTAAATCAAATAAGATTTAATAATATTTTCAAACACCATTTAAGTTTCTAAAAACCTTCCAAATCTTTTCAGTAGGTTTTTATTTGTTTATTTGGGTGTCAAATAATTCATCTTGAATTATTTGGAAAAGTTTTTAACATGATTTATTAATCATTTAAAAATTGGATTTGTCTTTATTCAAATAGCATTTGGTTTATGCCATTTTAATTAATTTGGATAATTCTTTATCCTTTTATTTTATTTGGATTTGGATTATTCAATCCATTTTCTTATGGTCTTGGCCAAGATTTAATTTGGTCTTTAAATATTCTATATTTAATATTTCTTTCTTCATCTTATAAAATCCATATCTTTTTATTTAGAGATCCAAATTGGTGATTCCAATTTGTAAAATCTTATTTAATAATTGTTTATCCTTTTAAATACCTTTAGGATTAATAGCTCACCATCTTGTATGGATTTTAGATAAGTGCTTTATTAGCTTTGGAAATTCAATTTCCTTATCTTATTAAATTCATAAGATTTTATCTATGGCTCTATATTAAGTGAAACCAAATTCTATGGTTTTATAATATTTCTATTTGTCATTCTTGATCATTTTGAAATGTTTGTTTGACAATTTCTATTTGGATCAAATCCATAGACTTAGAGATAACTTGAAAATGATTTTCTTCCATTAGGGTTTTAGGGTTTTGGTTTATTTCTCAAGTGTTTAAATTTCCAGATGCATTTAAAGAGAAATGCATTCCACTTGATTTGATTTTAGTTGGATTCAAACATTAACCAAAGTTTGTTCAAGATGGGATTTTTAAGTTTCCATTCAGAAACAAAAGTTTCTTTTCACCCTAAAAATCAACAATAACTTATTTTGTTTATTTATTTTCACATTACAAGATTTGGAAAATCTTGGGATGTGACACAAATAATCTGATATAAACAAAAAGTAAGAAGGAAAACAATATAGTGGTGCTTCAAGATAGATAGTACAACCAATAAAAAATAAGCATGATCATGTTCTCTTTATCCTTTCTCTCCCAAATCTGCACTTTTACTAGACTTCTGCTATCTGTTGGCCTCACCATCAAGCTCCATCATTTCCGATTCTTGAAAGGATTCATTTGACAAAGTACAAATAACTTGGCTCCCCAAAGATGAAACCATTTGTCCAATTATATTAGTCCCTCTAACAGGGTCATGTGCCTAATACATCAAGACAAGCAATATTGTGTGTTTCTAGATTGACCAAATAATAGTTGAAACAATAATAGTGAAAAACAATCTCCATTATAAAAGTTTTCATATATGCTCTAAGAAGGTATTGGATGGATTTAGGTTTACTTTTGAGTCCAAATCAACCCATGTGACATTCCAAATGTAGAGTGCTAGATATAAGAGAACACAATTATGCCATACTTTTAATTCTCCCACAAAATTATCACATCTAGTATCGATACTATCCCCTCCTATAAAGTGCATATTTTGTCATAATAATGTTTTGAAGAACAAACCAAAGAAAATATTTCACTTTGGATAATATTTTAATTTCCCATAAATATTTAGAATAAAACCTACAAAATTACACTTCATTGCCTTATACAGAGACATGTCATTAGTCACCATTTTAAAGCCCTCGCCATAACCATGAGTCACCTTTTTTTATTGTAACCTAGGAGAGGTTGTTACCATTTAGATATTTATTATGAAGAACGGTCTACCATGCACCCTGGTGTATTTCTCTCTTCCAAAGACATTGACAGACCAAAGATATATACATACTATTTAGGTCTTTCAACTTGGCGTAGAGACAATAGGTAATTTCACTAAATATTATTTTTGAATTCCCAGATTTCCCCACCCACCCAAGAAAACAAATTCATGAATAAATGATTTGTATACTTCTTAGTTCATTTTAGGTACTTAGTAAAACACATCATACACAAAGACGTATTAGTGAGACTAGTCTCACACCAAGTTGTCGTTAATCGAATTTGCCAACATCCAAACGTATTCTTAAGTTTTTCCTCAGTGCGTTTACACTCTTTATTCAATAATATTTTTTGATCCATTGTGGTACCCAAATATTTTACTATTAAGATGCCAATATGGAAACAAAATATTAGTCCATACTGGTCACTCTTGTTAACACCTCCCCTAAACAAAAGAGGTCTCTTTTATCAAAATTAATATTATTCCTTACATAGTTAAAATATACTCATAAAAACTTAGATTTCCTGGGCACTAATCATATTATCCTATATAAAAAACGTATTGTATGTTCTCTACAAATGAGGCAGTATGCCCTAGATCAAATTAGTCCTTTTAGACATATCCATTAGAATTTTCAAACCATGTACAGTAAGATTAAAAGGCGCAACCGTAGATGTGTTTGGAAATAATTTCCAACAATATTATTAACATTAGTACCACCTTAACCGCAATAATAGTTTTTATAATCCGGTCACACAAGGAATGAAAAAACCCTTTCAATTTGAGTGTCTCACTCATAAATGACTACTTATCTTATTGCAAGCTTTCTCCAAATCTAATTTGGACATAATAGTTGTTGTTCTTTTTTAGAATTCAAAGTGTTCAAAGTTTCAAATAGAATCATCACCACTCCATAATATATATATATATATAGAAAATTATTTTGTGTACTACCAGCAACATGTTTCACTATAGGAGTTAATATTTTCATAAATAAATTACTTATGTTTTTAAAATTTACACTTAGATGAAAAAGTCCTAAATTTTTTAGTGTCACTTGGGTATTTACATTTTTGCATGAGAGTAACTTCACAATGCAAACATGAATGAATAAATTTCCTTGATGAAATCATATTTAATGAAATCTCATAAACACTAATAGAATTAAAATGGAAGTCCATCGAGCCTACGCTATTTTTATCTGCCATAGACAATATATTCTAGCTCATCCATAGAGAAAGATTCGATCATTTGTTGAGCTATTTCAGGATCAAACACATGAATAATATCTTCTAA
Organism: Avena longiglumis; assembly: GCA_030063025.1. NCBI lineage: Eukaryota > Viridiplantae > Streptophyta > Magnoliopsida > Poales > Poaceae > Avena > Avena longiglumis. Next base: position 515,842,159 of record CP125974.1, on the reverse strand, counting down.
ATTTTTGTTAGCATTAGATGTATTATGATTACCAAATTAATGATTTCTTATAGAACTTACTAATATTTTTATTTGTGTTTATATGCCTACCATATCACAACACCATCTTGTTCAATAGACACTCTGTGGCATTTTTTCTCGGCCCTTCCATTGACTTCATTATGAAAATACTATAGGGGTTCGTAGCATGGAAAACAAAAAAAATCTACTTCATGAACACACACAAGTCAAGATCTATCTACTAGATTATAGCAACGAGTCGATTAGAGTACTCACCCTCAAAGATTCCAAAACTGGTGAACGAGAGCAGATTCTCGTGGGTGATATAGTCGTACACTTGCCGATCTCAAGACCGCGTAGACGATCCTTCCGGCGCTATGTTTCGACAGCGCTTTTGCAGCCGGTCACACGTTCGGTACTTGATTAAGACCTTCCTCTCCCGTATTCCAGCAGGCAGTGGAGGTTGTAGTTCTCTCCTCGCGATTCCGGCAGCACGACGACGTGGTGTCGGAAGTAGAGGAAAGATCCTGCAGGGATTCTCCTAAGCCGGAGCGGGTTATGGTGGAATATTAGGGTTTCCTTGGCGATCTTGGGTTTAGAATACGGAGAGGAGGAGGTGTATCCGGCGGCGACTAGGGCGGCGACAGCGAGCAGGCGGTGCGGCGGCGGCAGCAGGCGGCGGCGGCTTGGGTGGTGGTGGTGTTGTTGTGTTGGAGGGGCAGCTAAGGAGAGGGGAGTTTGAATCCTTCCCCAACTCCCTCTCCTTCTAGGCTTGTATTGGAGGGAGAGAAGGATTCTCTTCCTCCTCCACTAGGAAACATTGTCCCACTTTGACTTTTCAAACCTGCCTTTTGACTTTCAATTTTGGAGTCCGTATTATCTCTTTACTTGCATAGTCCTTTTGACCTAGGACATGATGCAACCATTCCACTTAGTCATAAAACATTCATGCACCCTTCCCCTTCCGGTCCGATGAACCTTCTAGACCCTTCTAGATCATTCCGGTGAAAACACCAGAATCATTCTTGAACTCCGGAATTGGACTTTCCTTATATGAATCTTATTCTCCGGACCACTCCGGATCTCCTCGTGACATCCTAGATCCCATTAAAGACTCCAAACAACATTCGGTCTCCCTACTTACATTCCATATCTACTAAACAACATCGAATCCTTAAGTGTGTCTCCCTACGGTTCGTGAATTATGCAGACATGACCGAGACTCTTCTCCGATCAATAACCAATAGAGGAATCTAGAAATTCATATGGTTCCCACATATTTCTATGATTACTTTGCGATCGAATGAACCATTTACATACGATACCAATTTTCCTTTGCCTCGCGATATTTTACTTATACAAGGTCTGATCGTCGGTATCTATTCATACCTAGTTCAACCTTGTTACCGATAAGTACTCTTTTATTGTTCCCGTGATATGTGATCCCTTGTGAGCCAGTCACATGCTTGCAAGATAATTGGATGACACTCCACTGAGAGGGTCCAGAGTATATTTATCCATCATATGGATGGACAAATCCCACTCTTGATCCATGTGCCTCAACACACACTTTCCGAACACTCAATGCCACCTTTATAGCCACCCAGTTACGGTGTAGTGTTTGATATCATCAAAGTATCCATCCGGTGATAGTGATTAGCATGATCTCATGGTCGAAGGAATTAGGTTACTATGTATCAGAAAGCTTACAGCAAATGAACTAATGAAATGACTTGATCTTTATGCTACGCTTATCTATAGGAGTATGTTCATCACACCATTCTCCTAATGATATGATGTTGTTTTTAATAACATCTCAATGTTCATGATCAAGAAACCATGATCATCTATCAACCAACAAGCTAGTATTTTAAAGAGGCTTTACTAGGGACTAGTTTACAAATCACACAAGTATTAATGTTTCCAGTTAATACTATTATAGCATGAATGCAAAAATTATTATAAACACAAAGATATAATAATAACTACTTTTATTATTGCCTCTAGGGCATATCTCCAACAAATACCTAGTGTTAGCATCTTTTCCCGTAATATCTACTACCTCAATTTGTCAAACAGAGCATATAAGTTTTTTAAAAGTAAGTATATAAAGTTTTACCAAGTTTTTACAATGTTTTACTTTAAAAACATGTTATAGGCCTTCTATGAGAAACATAAGGAGTGGATCTTTATCGAATTGAATCCACCTCAATTCCTCTTTTCTTAATACACTTACCAATTTCTCCCTTCAAATCTTTCCTTTCTTCAAACATCAAACAAATATTCCATCGATTTTAGCCATAATATCAATTGCATCGATCATGTCTGATAATACTTTTTTCAAATGCCTATACCAACTTTCTATATATATGTTCTAGACTTTGAACTTTTTCCTTAATCTCCTCAAATTTTCATTGCCAAATACTATTATTTGTTTCGTCAATTTCATTTCAGCAAGCACTACCAATCCTATTTACGACTTCTCTCACCAACCAAGCATTTTAAAATCCAAAGTGCACCTCTATAGGAGTCCTTTTTCGGTGCCCAAAAGTAGTGGATCATGATCAGGCAAAACTCCGGACAATGAAGAATATTGTTCTAACCATTCTGGTGATTTTATCAATCCATAAGTTTTCCATAAGTAGTACTCAGGTGACAATTACTCCAGTATGATCCATACTAGTCAAATTCAATTATATACATTCATTTGGTTCAATGATTGAATTAAAGAGGAAGCTCCAATGAAAGTATCGCGCTTCTTTCTTTCACACTATCTTTCTAAGTATTTTAATATCTCCGCCCGCTAAAAGAGTGATTTTGCTAGAGTTGCATAAATGGAAGATGTGCACACCATATCAATTCTAATTTATGCATGCAAAAAGGGAAGAAATATATAGTTCAACACATCACAGAAAGTTCAAATGCAACATGCATGCAACAAAGAACATATACTAGGTGTCTAGGTCATCCAAATTAGAATTCTAAAATCTGACCAATGCATGCTTGCGATCTAGATTTGGCATCTTTATCATGAAGAGTAGTTGCATGATTCAGATAATTTCCATGTAATTTGAGCCTCCACACTCACACCATAATGTCTCTTAAGTCGCATGGATGATCCTGCTTAGAACTAAAAATTCTTGTTGCTAAGTTCATGCTTGACATCCTGATATGGGATCCCTTGTGGGATTGACCCTAGGGTGGCCCAATCTTCATGAATTTGAGGCGAGTAGTGAGGAAAAACCTGATGAACACAATTGTAATGCAAGGTAAAGATACAAACGCAAGCAGATACACAAACAATTAGATTTGCTCCCGTTGGTTCGAACAACCAATCCAATAGAATTCCTAGGCGAGAGACCTTGCGGTAGAATCACCCGAGGAGAGATTGGCAAGCAATTGATAGAATCCCAAACAAGGATAGAATAGCAACCAAGTAGAATCCCAAAGGGAGAGACCTAGCACTACTAGAATCCTTGAGAATGAGAGACCAATCACTTGAGGAGGGTCTTGAAGACTTCACTCACGCAACGAAGATGAAGGACTTGTACAACTCATAGAACTCTATAGAGAGGGGGTTCCCATCCAGGGTTTGGCATATTCCATGAGTTTCAACTCAATTAATCATCATCTCTAGGGTTTACATAAGGGGTGGGGGTATATATAGGCTAGCCACTTAAAGAATGGTAGTTTAGGCATAAAGGGGACTTTAGGGAATTACATGGGATGAGGCCTAGCACTCATGCATGCAGGCACTGGTGGGTCCGGTAATATCGGTGTCAGTGTCAGGTATTACCGGTCGACGATAGTAGAGGCGGTAGTGCCGGTGCGAAGGCGAACGAGCTCCGGGTGCGGTAGTAATGGATCCTGGTACCGAGGAGGTCTGGCGGGTGGTGCAGCTCCTCAGGTGTGTTCGGTAGTACCAGGGTTGGCGAGCGATAGTACCGATGTTGCGGCGGTAGTACCGGTTCTAGGTATAGAGAAGGCATGACGAGTGGTGCAGCGGTTTTAATGGGTCCGATAGTACCGGGGTTGCCGAGCAGTAGTACCAGGCCCATCTGATACCGTCTTCTTGCACCTTCTCTTCCAGGCTTCCTACTGGGTTGCCTTGGCTTCCGGGGTGTCTGTGTCTCCTTCTCTTGGAGTCATGGTCATGCGCCTGGTCATAGCATTGGTACTTGGCTCACGTAATATCCTATTCATGTGAGGATCAAAGGGAGGCAAGAGATGGGGCAAATTCACCTTAGTCGAAGTGATTTATGTATCATGATGTGGACCAATGGTGATTGCCATGTGTTAGGCTGCATCACATCCTCTATCAAGATATTATCATGAAGAGTTTCAGTAACGGTTAAATTCATTCTTCTATAGTGAATATAGAGAACCGACATCGTTGTACACAACAAATATGAGGATTCCCTTAACCATTTTTTTATAGATAGCATGGTCTCGTCAGCAAAAAGATATTTATTCGTGTTATCACAAGGCATTTGAATGCCAATCCATATACGATTTAGGCATCCCTTAATCGAGCCATTGCCATCTGACCCGAACCGCCCTGAGGCTTATACAAAGTAAGTTGGTGACATAGAGAAAATTGTCAATTTGAATTAATTTAGTCGAGTGATGGTCTCACTTGTGAGCGTAATAAGAGGCCAACGGATAAGAAAGATGAACTTATACTAGTTTGCAAAAATCCTCATAGTCTTGACTATTTATCCCCATGGACGGGGGCAACCTCTTTGGACGATTTGTGGAACAAAAGTTGTATGAGTCACAACAACGCCTTCCATAGCCGCTTCCAAGAAGTGACGATTGTGCAATTGGAATGTGTGGAAAGAGCGAAACAGATGAATCTTCGACAAAACATCCCTTATCGTAATCCATATTGCTTATCTTGTCAAGGAGGAAGACTAAGAGAGAAAGAAGTGACAAAGGCCAGAGAGGGGTTGGACGTGCATCCACCGCAAAATTGCTTAATAATCCAACAAAATGCTCTCCACCTATATAAAGAGCATTAATTATACTCACTTATATATATTGTGCATAAATCCATTGGGGATCCAGGTGTACAGTGAACCGAGGGTGCTGAAAGTCCATAGACAAGAGAAGAGACAAACGGATCACCTCACGTCACACGCTCCTGCACCTGGGCCGCCTTCGTCATGCCGCCGCTACTTAACCTTCCCCTTCCCCGGCCCCTCCCAGAGTCACCGTACCGTGGTCGTGCTCAAGTATTTCTTTTTCTTCTTTGCTGGTCCCCCCAAGACATTTCCCCTGCTCCACTTCTCCTCCTCGTACTGTCGATCCTGGAGAGCGAAACAGAGCGAGCGTGTTTCCCCCGGCGACGAGGCCGCATGGGCATGGTCCAGCAACGCAAGTTCCGGCTCTCCGACATGATACCCAACGCCTGGTTCTACAAGCTCCGCGACATGCGCCCACAAGGACGCGGCGGCGTCGGGATACATCGTCGGTCGTCGTCGGCTGGATGCTACAAAGAGGTTCTCCAGCGGCCGCCGTGGAATCGGGGGTCGTCGGCTCGGTGGGACGTCGGGGAGGTGGGCGTCCAGCAGCCGGTGGCAGAGGCCCGGTTGAACAGGGAGGTGGGCGTCCAGCAGCCGGTGGCAGAGGTCATCGAGCCGCCGAACACGCCGGTGAAGGAGTCCTGCCATTCTCCGCTCCCTCGCAGGGCGTCGTACTACTACAGCACCCGAGACAGGGAGGACCCGCCGCCGCGGAGGGCCATGGAGGCGCAGTCGCCAACGAGGAGAACCAGGGTGGGGCACGCGTCTGAAGGTAGAAGACATGTCTCGGCGCCGGCACCCGTCCACGAGAAGGAACCTGTGGTCGACGCGCCCGGCAGCTCCTGTCGCCGTCGTGACATCTGCATCAAGGATGACGGCGGGGAGCACCGGAGGCCAACGGTGACTGGCCCGCCGGATGATGGCCTCGACGTCAAGGTGATCGCGTCGGAGAAAGAAATCATCATCGACCTCCGGGACGATGACACGCCCGAGAGAAGGCTCCGGCCAATCGCGACCAAGCCGGCGACACGGCAGCCTGAGCCGAACGAGCCGGATGGCAGTCGCGCCGTCGACTTCGCTGAGGTGACCGTCTGGGACGAGGACGTGCCCGAGAGGAGTCTCCGGCCAATCGTGACCAGGCCGGCGAGGCGGCTGCCTGAGCCGAACGAGCCGGAGGGCAGCCACGTCGACCTGACAGTGACAGCGAGAGCGAGTTCAGTCTCGGAGAAGAGCAGCGTCAGCAAGCCGAGGCGGTCTTCCGTGTCGTCGTCGTCGGGGCGCCGCCGCTTGAAGACGCGCGCCCACAGCCCGCGCCTGGCCGCCACCGCCAGGAGAGGGAAGCCGACGGGTCGCAATTGGAGGGCACCGGCATTCGCGGAAAGCTACGCGGTGGTGAAGATGTCCGGGGACCCGCGGAAGGACTTCCTCGATTCGATGGAGGAGATGATCGCCGAAAAGGGCATCCGCCACGCCGCCGACCTGGAGGACCTGCTCGCCTGCTACCTCTCCCTCAACGACGCCGAGCAACATGACCTCATCATCGAGGTGTTCGAGCAGGTTTGGATGAGCCTCGCCAACGCCAAGAAGCCCTGAAAGAGGCCGCCGCCGGCATACTGCATGGTGGATCAAGCCATTGCCGCCGCATTAATTAACTATAGTACCTCTTTTTTTGCATGGTTCGAAGAAAAGAGATCTCCAAAGGAATTAATAAATCGACAAAATAAAACGCATATCTGCCATAAAGTTAGGTTCTTTTCTTGCTCGTGTGGTTCTTCTTTGCCTGGATGCTTGGTCGCGTGACGATGATGTGATGCTGCTTAATTTCTTTAGCGTTACTCTTGCACACTCTAGTGAGCTGTATTCCTAGTAAGACAGTAGGAACTGTCAGTCCGTCACTCACTAGTGATTAGCCTTACTGGCTGGCAAAATTAATTCGATCGACACGAACTAAATCTATCGTTTATCCGCAAAAAAAATCTATCGTAGGAGTGTCTAGTAAAAATTATTACTAACTTTAATCTAAATAACTTGTCGCGAGTTCAAATCTATCGTAGGAGTGTCTAGTAAAAATTATTACTAACTCTAATCTAAATAGCTTGTCGCGAGTTCACTGAACCTAGATAGATTTGGTCAATATTTTGCCTAAAACTATGATAACTAATTTGGATCCAAGGGAGATATTAAATCCGGATCATTACTGTCCAAAAATTCCAAATTAAATTTTAATTCAAAATATAATGAAAAAATAAATAAATTCTATCCTACGTTGCACCCAAAGCGTACTGCGACTATAAAGGTGTGGAGCAAACTTAATCCCGCGGCCTAGTAGCCATGCCCCACGTTTAGTTAAGTATGTGAAATTGGTATCCTTTTATGTAAACATAGTTTTCATCAAAACATAATAAGTGAAGTGCGTTTTATTTCTTTTTCTTGTAAATATGTTCGACCTTAGGCCTTTTTCTCAAAAATTATACAAATCTATACTTTACTAGTAAGAGAATTTTCACGCGAGGTGGTAATATAGGGTTACTAATCTCGAGAGGAAAAAATATGTAGAGGTATGGGAACATATGGATTTTGTGTGGTTAGTTCAACCTATCTTTGTTTTTAACCTATACATAAAAAGCTAGCTGCATATATGTAGAAATCAATGCCTTTATGTGGTAAATAAATTATCTTATGCCTCTAGTTCTACCGTTATATGTGGTCATGTATTCAAGACATGTCCACATCCTCAAATTATCCACAAATGCTGCCAACTCACCCCTAAAAGGCGGACCCCATCAGTCAAATGATGTTAAATTATGCTTGCTCGATCAGTGCTACTTGAAAATTTATTACACGTGGTTGGGGATAATTCTAAAAAAACTGAAAGATGGTGTTTTTTCTTTTGAAACCTAGCCTTGCTTGCGGTGGTTTTTGTATTATCTCAAGTAATTAAGTGAGATAAATAGAATCCTGGTTCGCTCAAAGGTTGTGTAGTCCATTTAAGCAATGAACCAACAGAGTTCAAACGCAAGACTCGTGTCTCTAGGTTTCTACAGTCTTTACGGTCTAATCTATGTATATAGACATGAATAATGGTTCACACCATTTTTGCAAGAAATTCATTTGAAAAAAATGGAAAGTAGCACTCAAGAATAAATTCTTCTTGTGCTATATATTTCATGGAGCTATTCTTATGAAGGACACTTTAGCCAAAACTAGAATGGGAACCAAAATTATTGCTTTTACTATGAGAATCAAACAATTTGGCATGTATTCCTTTCTTGTCATCTTGCTTGATCACTATGGCATCTATTTTTGTGTGCATATAATATCCGACCCCACTGGTGGTGTTAATATGCTCGGTATCTATTTGGTGGCAACTTCTAAATCGCTTCAAGCTTAAATATGAGTGGTCGTATGCGATATATGTTGGGATTTGGAATTATCGAAAAAAAATTGTGTTTAACAACTAAAAGTTTTAAATATCCGATAGGTTTACTCACATGATTCGTGTGTGGTCCTTACTTGCAGGGGTGAACCCTGAAAAATGAAGCATTGGGTTCATCTGAATAAAACTACGATCTCAAACTAAATAACATATGATGCTATTATACCAACATATACCATCTAGCGGACTTCGAACATGGTTTTCACCCTAGTTTAGCGATTTGCTTGTTTTTGTTAGAATAAGATTGACATTATAGTCGATGTGGAATGAAAAAATGTGTATTCATCGGACGATCATGTCCAGACTTCTCTTATCCATATATTCTACTCCCTCCGTCCTAAAAGGGATGTTTCAAGTTTGTTTGAATTTGGATGTATCTATATACTAAATAGTGTATAGATACATTCAAGTTTAGATAAACTTGAGACATTCTTTTTTGGATAGAGGGAGTATATCTTGTTGTCTTGATAATTTTTAGCCCCAGTTCATCATCTCGCACCTTGTCCAATAGCCATGTATCAAAAACAACTAAAAGGAGCAATCCGGACCAACTTTACTCGATACGGTAATTAGTGTAAAAAAATACATAACTAGGTGATAAAAATTGAAATTCTCTCTTATTTTCATATAGATTACAATTCTTTTTTAAGATATACTCCGTAGATCACAAATGGACATGCTTAAGTTTCAAACTTCGCGTACACATGTCAGTGCGTGTATGATTTTTTTTCGAATTAGTCTGAAACTCAGAAATACAAATTTGCTTGCGCCGTAAAAAGCCCTGAGTTTTCCTACCTTTCATGGCGGCCGTCCTTCCTTTCGCTCCCTATATATTGGCTGCAGATTCAGGTGCAGCCCTGACTGGGCTCTGTATATTCATCCGCTCGATCCATGCAAATGTAGTTGTCAACCAGCAAGATGAGATGCTCGGAGCTGCACGATTCACCACCTCGTCGCTCGTGTGAAATTACTAGCGCGCAGCCGTTGAATTGAAGCCCGAGAAACACGTACGGGGACCCATGGCGAGGATGATCGCAAGGAAAGCTTCTTGTTTTTGCGTCGCGGGAAACATGGGATGCTGCCCCTGAAACGGTACGAGGAAGGGGGCACACTCTCTCTTGTCAACACGCAGCCAGATGAGTGACCCGATCCATGGCCAGTTCTGGAATGCCCTGCGGTTGCCGACCCGCTGGCAAGTGCTGCCGGCCGCGGCATAGGAAGGTAACAGTAGCAGGGTCCATCCTGCAGGAACGCATGATTGCCCGCGGAGGCAGAGCAACGGCCCCGTATATATGGTAGGGATAGAGACGTCGTAGGGTATCGCCCGGAGATGACGATGCTGTAAAATATAGAAGGCAGATTCAGAGATCCAACTGAAATCTGGCCATGGTTCGGAGCGCAAGATGGGGACGCTGCAGTCTTCTTGGCACAGCTTGATCGCACTCGCACCGGTCAGTAGCATACATGCTCAGGTACGTCGTACTCACGCATGTTTGCCAAATCGTCGTGCATCATTCGCATGGCAGGACCGCCGCATCCACAAATCGCTCTAGCTAGCTTTAATTTGTCCTCGCGTGGCCGTGTCTACGGTTGCGCTCACTCCCAGGTCAACAAGCACGCATGTACGCGCACAGAGCGGTGAAACAGCGGCAGAATAGACAAAAATTGACCCAAATTCAAAACTATTTCACAAAATAAACTCGAACGAAACTATTTTACATCACTAACTCTTTTTGGATAGTGCCTAACAGCAAGACGCTATGATCTATAGTGTAGTGTCACGCTACACTTGGAGATATAGCCCCACGCACGCGGCCCCCTCCCCACCTCGACCCAGTCACTCCCAGGCACAAGGAAGAACACAGAGAGGGGCACCGGCAGTTCCTCTCTCCCCTCTCTCTCAAATCCCCTCATAAAAGCCATCAAATCTGAAGGATTTTCCCGTGGATTTGCTTCCCAATCTCCCCCTCAAGGTATTCTCCTCTGACCCCTCTTTTTCATCCAACAAATCTTTCACACTGTAGCCTTATTTGTTTGGAATCCTAGGTCAAGATGGATTAATATTTAGGCCAATCTGTCCATGTTTTTTGGTTACTTGGTAGTTGTATATGAGTTGTATTTGTTGGAGAATGCAGTATGTTATTGATTTGCATTGTATATGATGGTTGCTTATGGATTTGTATAAATGTATAAATAATATGATCCCATATCCTTTAGTTTCTTGTAGAAATTGAAACAATGGCCACATACGATGAACCACTCACATATTTCTTGACGTTTGGAATATATATGTAGGATGGTGTGGCTATTTGAGGATTATTATGATACTCAACACCGGAGATACTTAATGGCGGAAAAGCATATGGTAATAATATCATAGTTGGACTTGTTTGTTTTAATTTTTCTATTGATTCAATTGTGTTGGACTTGTAAAGAAGCATAATGTTTTGACTTGTATGTATGCAGAAGCTTCGATCCCTCAAGATTCGGTATCATGGCGCGTCCTCGAATGACATGCCATATGACGACCGGTACACTCAGTGCATCTAGCAGCTAGGCCTACTCCCATTCATCATGCTTGTGACCCGGTAGATGCCAAACCTCAACGCGGTTGCTATCACCGCACTTGTGGACCAGTGGAGGCCGAAGACACACACTTTCCACCTTTGTACCGGCGAGATCACCCCTACTCTTCAGGATGTTTCCATGATCTTTGAACTTCCTATCGCGGTGAACCCTTTGTGTATGAACACGGATTCTGACAGGTGGCGCCATGAGATGCAACTACTTATTGGCATGGCTCCTGAAGAACTTGAAGATAAGAGTAAAGATAGAGTCCCAGCAGGCGCGACATACGTGTGGATTGTGGAGAACTTTGCGCATTGCCCGGAGCCAGTGGAGGTTGAGGTGATCGAGATACATTCTCGTGTTTACGTGTGGTATGTCCTCTCAGCGGAGGTAGGACCGCTCAGTGGATGTGGCTGAAGGCACTAGCAAACTTTGACAACAATATTAGCTGGGGTTCGGCAGCTCTTGCCTACTTGTACCAGCAGGTAATCACTTGTGAACTCTACGTTCATTTGTACATTTCCACTCCACACATATCCTATCATAACCTTATTTTTGTTTACTTGCAGTTGGAAGATGCTTGTCGTAGGGCAAGTGACACGGCCGGAATAGGTGGTGCTACAGTTCTCCTCTCAGTATGGAGCTGGGAACGCTTACCAGTTGGGCATCTGAAGGAAGTGAGCTACTTTGCTTGGCCGCAGTATGGAAGACACCCTCTATGCCTCACCACCTGGGCTTACAAGTGGGACGTGGTGTCGGACATGACAAGCGATGTCGATGCCATGTACATGAAGTATACGAACGAGTTTGATGCGCTTACGCCCAAGTAGGTAGATGTTTGTCTCTACATCACTCCCCAGAATGTTTTACCCATGAGTTGAAATCTACAGCAAAACATGTTCTTATGATATGTTGCTGGTGGAGTGGGGGCCATATGGTTGCGGGGACGGTTTTGGCGTTGCTTCCGGGTTTGATCTTAACCTAAAGTAATTGGAGGAATATCGTCTTTAGCTCATGTGCTGCCCATTAATTTTCTATTAGGCGGTTGAGTACCATATGCCACAGCGTGTGATGAGGCAGTTAGGGTTGTTTCAGGCTCACCCTCCTGTGTGTAAGGACACCAACAAGGAGCTTTATAGGTTAGTTAGTATGAGAACTTGTGCCCAATTGCATCGTCATATTCTATTTAGTTGTACTAACAGATTTGTTTGTTGTTATGTAGGTTGGACATGAAGAGGCAGAGAAAGATCAAGAAGTGGGATCACCATCATAGGAAGTATGTCATGGAGTTCTTGATTTGTGTGGAGAAGGCTCAACAAACCGAATGCAATAGTGGAAGAGCTCATTGCCCAATTTCATTAAACAACTACATTCGGTGGTTTCTTGAGTGTACTCGTGTCTCCATTGGAATGGTATTGCAAGCACAATCCAAGGGCATCATTCCTTGTCGCACTTGACCGTGTAACACTTCTTCATGTCTGAGTGCACGACCGTGTAAGGACGATGATGCTTAACCGATAAGTCCTTTATCCATTTCTTAAATTCGAACAAGGTATTGAACATTGATCTGCGAGAAAAGTCATTATTCTCGTGATTGTCATCCCGGTAAGAACTTGTCCTTGGTCCAAGCACTACGCCCTTGACGCCATCAACCGTGTCTTCATCTGCAAGACTAAGATCAGAAAACAAAGGCACCCGATGGTCCTATCCTAATATGGTATCGTGGATTTCGGCCTCTCTAGCCATGAACCCCTCCTCGTCAACTTCTACTTCGGGAGCATCATCATCCGAGTCCGATGCATAGCCTCGAGAATACGAGAGGTCACAGTCCATGTTCTCTTGCATGATATATTTGTCCAAATCTCCAACACTGTTGTCGTGGAGTTCAACATCATCACCATTACGCCCACAATCATCATTGTCCTCTTCCAACACTTCATCTTGATCCTTTGAAATCGGTCTCAATGTTTGGGTCTAAGGAGGTTCACTCAATAGCTCTTGATCTAAGGGTGGAGGACTCCTAGTATCCAATGGGGAGGCATGATGGTTCAAGTCCAAATGCAACGAACTATCAACCTTCTTGGTGGAAAATAGCTCAAGAGCCTTGTCTAGTGATTCGGCCACCACCTCCTTGTATGAAACCCAATGGGCCTCGGAGTAGATACACATGGTCTTCCAACAGATATGCATTCTCAAACCCACATTATGTCTTCCCTCCAACTCAACAACATCACTTGGGTCCATCCATTTCAATCCAATCCTCACTTGCTCCAAGACCTCGACGTAGGTGGGACTATGCTCAAACAGGGTGCACACTGTTGGCTAGCTGCATGGCAGGGTGCAGGTCGGGGAATAGATAATTATCTAGGGTTTCATTGTAAAATTTTGCCTACATGGAATTGGTCAATTTAGTCAAACAGCTTTAGGGATTAATTTAGACTGGGATTTGGTAGTTTAGGGTTCAACGACCAGGGTTTCAACTTTAGGGTTTAAACAGGCGAACCTCTACGAGTCCAAGGTTAAAAATAGACTTTTTCCTAATGAAAAACCTAACCATAACATTCCAATAAATCTAACCCTAACATTCCAATAACCATAAACCTAACTACATGCTTCATAAACATAATTCTACCCAACATTGGCCAATGAAACCAACAAATTTCCAAACATTTCTTACCAAATTGAATTTCTAGGGTTTCAACCCACATCCCACCAAAATGAAAGATTTCAATCGGTCAAAGTAGAGGGAAATGAGGAAGGGTACCTCTAGCAGCCGAGGAGGGGTAGAAATCCACCAAATGAAACTTCCGATCTGAGGGATTTGAGGGAGGGAGGAGAGAGGGGTGCTGCCCTGTTGTTCTTCCTACGCCTAGGAAGAGCTGGGAGAGACTGGGTCAGGGTGGGGAGGGGGTCTCACGCGTGGGCCTATGTCTCCAAGTGTAGTTACTAAGATCAAGACGCTACAATTAGGGGCATAGCGCTGATGACCCACAAGTATAGGGGATCGCAACAGTCTTTGAGGGTAGTATAACCCAATTTATTGATTCGACACAAGGGGGACCAAAGAATATTTATAAGACTTAACAACTGAGTTGTCAATTCAGTTGCACCTGGAAATAGTCTTTCTCACAGCAGATTATCAGTAGCAACAGTTTTGTAGTAGCAATAGCAAAGTAACAGCATCAGTAAAACAAAGGCAATAGTAACAATAGTAGCAAACCGTAGGATTTGAGTGCGGTAGGCATAGGGATGGATGGACAGGCGTTGCATGGACGAGACTATTCATGTAATATCAAGATCTAGGGCATTTGCATATAAGTAAGATAAAGCATCCAAGTACTAAAAAATTATAGGCATGTGTTCCATATATAGTCATATGTGCTCGCAATGAGAACTTGCACAACATCTTTTGTCCTGTCGGCCCGTTGCAGCGGGGTCTCAATGGAATCTACTGGCAATTAAGGTACTCCTTTTAATAGAGTACCAGAGTAAAGCATTAACACTCCATGAACACACGTGATCCTCATATCACAGCCATTCCCTCCAGTTATCCCGATTTCGGTCACTTTGGGGCCTTTGGTTCCGGATAGTAATATGTGTAAACAACTTGCAGATATGATCACAACCAATACTATCATCATGAATCAATAACATGTTCAGATCTGAGATCATGGCACTCGGGCCCTAGTGACAAGCATTAAGCATAACAAGTTGCAACAAAGTCAAATAGCATTAACAAAGATGCTAGGCACCATGCCCTAACAATCTTATTCGATTATATGATAGATCTCATACAATCCCTACCATCCCCATAGCCTACAGCGGGGGATTACTCACTCATGTATGGTTGATGGAGAGGCATCGGTGATGATGATGGCGATGATCTTCTCCAATTCCCCGTCCCGACAGGGTGCCAGAACGGAGTTTCTGGTTCCGAATCGCGGATTATGGTGGTGGCGGCGCAGCGAAACTCCTTCTGGAAAAACGTCGAACCCTCTCCCCCTCTGTTTTTAGGTCAGAGGGCTTATGTAGGCAAAGGGGGAGACAGAGGGGGTGCCCGAGGTGGCCTCACCACCCCTAGGCGCGGCCTGGCCTGGCCCGTGCGGCCAGGGGGTGTGGGCCCCTCGTGTCCATCCTCCGTCTCATCTTTTGGCTCCTGGAGTCTTCTGGTAAAATAGGAGTTTTGCGATATTTTTCGGGATTTTTCCTAAAAGTTGATTTTTTGCACAAAAACGAGACACCAAAGCAATTCTGCTAAAAACAACGTCAGTATGTGTTAGTTGTATCCAAATCACACAAATTAGAGGATAAACAATAACAAAAGTGTTCGGGAAAGTAGATATGTTTTGGACGTATCAACTCCTCCCAAGCTTAGCTTATTGCTTGTCCTCAAGCAATTCAGTTGAAAAATGAGTGCGATAAAAGAACTTTCACGAACACATTTGCTTCATGTGATGTATATATTCTCAGCATATGATCAAATACTTAGGCAATTCACAATAAGGAGTATGCAAATAAGTCTACTCAATAGTCATGCAAGCTATGAAGAGATTCCAACACAATGCTCATAAGAAGGTATGATAGAGTGGTATCTCGCTTGCCTTTGATCATGAAGCAAAACATAAATGCCAAGGCACCTATGAAGTTCAAGTGAAGACTAGAAGTAAAGATATCAAAGATACAAGCACCAAAGTTATGTCATAATTAACCAAGTTTTGAAAACAAACACATTACACTAAGAATGACAACTATGCTCTCAAGAAATTGCTCGTAGAATAAGTGATGACTCAACAAGGAAATGAAAAGGTTTTGAAAAATTTAAAATGCTTCCAAATGCTGAAATATGGTATTCATTAGCTTTGAGTTGTCATTGCCCCTATCCAGTGGCGGATCTACGGGGTATGCCCGGTATGCCGCGGCATACCCCGCGAATGTCCGGCTTACGTATAGCTAGCTGATCGTGGGTGGCTGATCGATCTTCGATCCGTTCCATCTTTTCATGTATGCAGGCAGGACCGGCATGTTAAGCCAACAGGCCGTGCGTGCACTAATCCCTCGTGGCCCATTAACCCGCACTTAGCTGCAAGTGGTGCAAACCACGTTAGGCACTTTTTTTCGTACTGCATGTTAAGTACATGTAGCTAATTAAGTACATGGGCTAGTTAAGTACATGTAGCTAATTAATTTTCCATCTATTAATCCATGAGTTAATTAGTATTTGTTCCGATCCTTGCTGGTTTTGATAGTATGTACTAACTGCCAGAATGTAAACCTATCCTTGGGTTTTTTTTAATGTGGATACACACACCATCTCATCTATATTTTGAATACATTACAAAATATCTTTAAAGAGATGTTATTACCATACACATGCACGGTTTTGATCCATCGGGAAATGCCTAATTTTCTACCTAAACAATAGTAAATCAGGAGAATTGAGCAAAAACTAGGAAAAACAAAATATAATTTTTCAAGTAATTATCAGGTTGAAACCGTGGCAGAAGTGCAGACTTATCCAGAATTGTGAAAAAAATGTTTTTTTATAAATATACTCCCTCCGTTCCATATTATAAGATGCTTTAGCATTTTTCTATAATGCATGTATTTAGATATCTTTTAGTGTGTAGATTCGGAACAAAATAAGTAAACCTAAATAGTAAATAAAGTATATCTTAAAGGGGAAGTAGATCATAATTTTAGTGTGGCATACCCTGTGATAAAATCCTAGATCCGCCACTGCCCCTATCATAGGCATCTTTAAGATGGTTAAGGTTAAAGTGAGGTCCAATTTAAGTTATAAGCTTGACAAACCATAAACTGGAAATCTCATGTCCCTTGAGTACGAGGGTCGTTCCTCATGCTACTCAACTTTTGTTACCGGTAACTTTTTGTCATTGTAAGTACATACGTATCATAGAGAACCGCCAATGGTGCCCCCCTTGCCCCATGATACAGGAGCTATCCCATATCAAAATGATAAGGCAACAAACATTGAGCATCTCAGAGATCTTTTATTTGCTATTTGCATAGGTTTTTACTGAGGATGCTTCACAGATTGCTCGCTATAGTTATGCTGCAAGTTTTCACCATAATTAGACATGGCTTAGGCTAGCGGCCCAGACGTTTCTCTAACACATATACATAACTCCATGGACTTACACGCTCTCCTTTTATTTCACACGCTGACATCCGTAAACAAAAGAGCATGATATCAACTGGATAATATTTACAGGTGTTGAAAGCATTCCCTGTGAAATCAAGGTTCTGCTAACTCCCAACCTATAATTTGCAAGCATATAACTTTCATGGACAGTCACATTGTTTCAGGTTTATTAAGTGCAAAAAAATAAAGTGTGCCATCAAGTTCATGAGAGCTTTACTAACTAACTTTCTCATAACAAGCAAACATTTTCTTTGGAATAAAACAAGGCATAATAAATATGCACAGAATAGCAATGATGCTAGTAGGTAGGTATGGTGGACACTTTTTGGCAATTTTGATTTTAGGGAGTTGGATGCACAGGTAGAGCTCATACTCAGTGAAAGTGAAGGCTAGCAATAGAAAGGGAGCGACAAACGAGAGATCAGTAACTGTCATAATCATGCTTAAAACAAAACATAATTAATTAGGGTATAAAAGTGACACAAGAACTCTAAGGAAAAATAAATCATCGAGGCTTAACTGATTTTTGTTCGGTCATGTGCATGCGTGAGCATGTACCAAGTCGATTCAAATGAAGCATTCAGAGGAGGATACCACAATGTCATACCAAGTTATGAATAGAACAATGCAAGTAGACATTCATGTGACATGCTACAAACTATTAGTAAGTTGGAGTTAATCATAAGAGATTAAGAACTACTAAGCATCCATTAATAACGTACACCCTACATGAACAGACTAAGCACGCCCATAGTGATGAGTATATGTACAAAAATGAAAACAAATAGAGTTCATTACCGGCCTCTTACCACACCTCAAGTTGTCATGAATCATCATTGCCTTTCACTTATGTGGCTTGAATAATAAGATAAACCAAACTCCAAAGGAGTCACTGAGGACCGCTGAACCCTGCAAACTTTACAAAACCAAAGAAGAACAACAAATATTTTTGGATTTTTGATTTTTAGAAAACAAGAACTAAAGGAAAAAAGCAAACAAAGAAAAATCTTTTTGGATATTTCTTATAGCAAACCAAAGCTAAAAAGGAAACAAAGAAACAGAAACAACGAAAATATTTTTGGTCTTTTTGAGTTTTGGAAATCATAAATAAAAACTAAAAAGAAAGCGAAACATGGATATACAAAGTACCGACAGAATATGATTTGTAGATGAGTGTGATGTTGGTGTACCTCCCCCCAAGCTTAGGCTTTTGGCCTAAGTGGAGATCAATAATGCGAGTAATAACTCCAAGCTGGTGGATCATCGTAAGAATGATCGTAGTCAGGCCCTCGCGATGAAGAAGAAGCGCCCCGATCATAAGAGGGCTGCTGGTATGAAGACTCCCCCATGTTGGAGGGTTGAACCGAATTATCTTCGGCTTCCTCTCCAACATTCTCCTATTGCTGGAAGAGCTCCACCACATATGTGTCAAGTTCTTCCTCTGTGAGTGACCATCCTCTCCTGTTATCAAAGTTAAACAAAGCAGGAGCAGTCAAATGGACTACTTTCTCAGACTTACCCCCTCTCCAACCACTCTTGAGAAATGTTATTTCATAAGATAACTCGCTCAGACTAGACCAAGAAGAATCAAATTTATGTTGTACCATGGAATTGAGATTTAGTCTCTCAATGGGAAACTGCAAGTCTGAATGATGAGGTGCTAAACCATGAAAAGCTAACAAACGAGAGGAAATGCGGCCTCCACAAATCCCACATTTCTCGTGGTTAGCAGCAAGACAGAAGGCTATCAAAGCACCCAAGTTATAAGTCCTATCTCGTTTCAAGGTGACTGAGATAAAAGCTAGATCAAATCAAGATAATCTACTAGCAGTTTTCCTAGCAAGAACACACTTGACAGTGAAATAGGAAAAAAAACGAATGGATGGGAGATGAATATTCCGAATTTTACCACTCTCCTCTGAGAAGATGCATCCATGGCAAATCTCTGCATATAATTCCATGAGTGGTGTAGGCCTCTCCCTAATCTTCTCACATGAACCCCACTGTGGCACTCTAATGGCTGCACAAAAATCATCAAACGGGAGGTTGACAGCTAAATTATAAATTTTGTAGTGAACCATGGGGTTAGGCAAGGTCCAACTAAACTGAAAATCCTGCACCACAGACATGGTTAGTTTCACAAATTGGTAAGGTTCTTCTCCAACCCTGCATTAGAGATCAGAGTTTGGAAATCCTGCAATATCCCTGCAGCTCTCATGAATTCTGGGCATGGATAAATCAAATAGAAAACTTCCTCCTCGCGGTGGACTTTCATAATCTCTCATACCCTTAGTTCATGTTGATTGAGCTAGTAATCACTCATCTTCTTTTCTGAAATTTTTAGACAAACATCAAACCAAGTGATTTCCAAGTTAATGAATGATGGGGAACTACTATAGGAACTTGCTAGAGGGATAAACATGGATCAAAATGAAATCTCTAAGCATAGAACAAGCAAGCAAGATCACATAACGAGTCACCTACAGTAGCAAAATACTCAAGATATAATCCACCAATCAAAAATCTAATTCGACAAGCGGAGGAGGCACATACCAAAGAGCAATCCCTCCAAAAGTTAGCAGCTAAGATGGGCTGAGCAAAGATATTGAAATTCAGGAGCAAGAATACCAGGAACTAGAGATTTGAGAAATTTTCCGGTGTTTTTTGGGAGAGAGAAAGAAGTGGCTGGAAGGAGGCTAAGTGGAGGGCCAGGGGTGGCCCACACCTGGGCCAGGCGTGCCCTGGGGCTGGCCGCGCCACCAGGGGGTGTGATCGCCTGGTGGGGCCCCCTGGGTCACTCCAGGCGCCCCTCTGCCCATTTTTCATGAAAACATTTAATAAGAATTTTCTGGAATTTTTCGGAAAACTTTATTTTTGGGCAATTTTCAGGTTATGAAAATTGATTTTCTCGCATATTTTTTTTAAAAGAAGCAAAATCAAACCAAAACTAAAACTACAGAAGTTTAAGATACTTTAACAAGCAAGCAAGTAGCAAAACAAAGACGAACAAAATGAAGAGCAAAGATTGGGGTAGAGAAAATAAAGGTGAGCAAGGATAATCATGGTGAAAACATTGTTTTGTTCATTTAAAATCCCTTTGTTAACAAGGTTGACCAAGTCTTGTTACCAAAACAATTTTATATGAAACAAAACTTTGCATTTCACTAAATGATTATGTTACCTCAATCTTGATAGCAATAGTCCCAATTATAATAGTTTCAAAACTTTCTTGTGGTATGGGACAATATATTTCTCCAAATTTGGTGGCCTCAATATTTTCAATAGAATTTAGGCCATAACTATTATCAATCTTCTTGAGGAAATAGACAGTATGCTCCTTGTCATTAATTTTAAAGGTTACTTTTCCTTGATTAAAATTAATGACAACACCTGTAGTATTAAGAAAAGGTATCCTAAGAATAATAGACATATTATCATCTTCAGGCATTTCAAGCACAACAAAGTCTGTTAATACCAAGCAATTACGAGCCACTTGAACACGAACATCCTCATACCAACAGGGATAGTAGTAGACTTATCAGCCATTTGCAAATATATATCAGTTGGTATCAATTTTTCCAGTTGAAGTCTCTTGTAGAGAGAAAAATGCATAACACTAACTCCAGCTCTCAAATCACACAAAGCAGTTCTAACATAATTATTCTTAATAGAACAAGGAATATTCAGGATACCTGAGTCTCCAAATTTCTTTGGAACCTTACCATTGAAGGAATAATTATCAAGCAAAGTGGAAATCTCCTCATTAGGAATCTTCCTTTTATTAGAGACAATATCCTTCATATACTTTAAATAAGGAGGCATCTTAATAGCATCAGTCAAAGGAATTTGCAAAAATAAAGGTTTCATCCACTCACAAAACTTGTTATAGTGTTCTTCCTCCTTTGACTTGTGTTTCTTATTAGGAAAAGGCATTGGTTTTTGCACCCAAGGTTCTCTTTCACTGCATGTTTATTAGCAATGAAGTCTTCCTTAGTGTACTTAGTGTTCTTAGTGTGCTTTTCAGGTTCTTCCTCAATCCCTTCTTTATCAGGAGCATATTTTTATCACTGCCACTTTCAGTTTTAGCATCAGAGACAGATATATTATTAGGATCTATAGCAGGTTCAGAAGGTTCCTCAATTGTTTTATGTTTCTTTTTCTTTCTCTTATAAGAAGTACCTCTATATTCAACTTGTTGGGAATCCTACTCAATTCTTTTAGGATGTCCCTCCGGATATAAGGGATCCTGAGTGGCAGCACCACTCCTAGTTCTAATTTCATAAGCATGTTTATCTCCAGAAGCATTATCTAGCATATCTTTTTGTACTTTAGCAAGTTGATCAATTTGAGTTTGAACTAGTTGGAAGTGTTTAATAATCATTTTAACATGATTATAGGTTCTTTCCACAATATCTTTCAACTCATTAATAGCTCTAGAGTTTTCCATTAAATGATTCTGAACCCTCTTATTAAAACTAGGTTGTTTAATAATAAAAGTATCAAGTTCTTCTAAGCATTGATCAGGAGGTTTACCATAAGGAATATCAGCTTCATCAAAATGTTGGAGAGAGTGTACCTCAATAGTGGATGAGTGGGAAATTGGCTTACATAATTATTCTATAGGAGGTAAATTCTTCACATCTTCTGATCTACTACCCTTCCCCTTAAGACATTTCTTAGCTTCTTTCATCACTTCATCATTTAATTCAATCACACCCCTCTTCTTTGGTGTTAGTGTTGGGGTTGGTTCAGGCACAAGTGGTTCAGGTGTAGTTGGCTTAGGTGTAGTCCAATCATCATAATTCTTCCTTATTTTAGCCATTAATTCTTCAGCTTCTGCAGGAGTTCTTTTCCTGAAAACACAATCAGCACAACTATCCAGGAATGTCCTAGATTCATCAGTTAGTCTATTATAATATATATCAAAAAGCTCATATTTAGGTAATGAACATCCAGGATGTGCATGAATCAAAGCACGTAATCTTTCCCATGACTCAGGCAATTTCTCCTCTTCTCCCTGTTTAAAATCAAAAAGTTTCTACAAAACAGCATGCCGAGCACTAGGAGGAAAATATTTCTGAAAGAAAATGGCAATCAAGCAATCAGGGCTATCAATGGATCCAGGAGGCAAATTATTAAACCAAGCTTTAGCTTCTCCTTTTAGTGAAAAAGGGAAAAATTTAGCAACAAAGTATTTGCGCATCTTAACATCATCTGAAAACAAGCCACTCATAGTAGAAAGCTCAGTCATATGTGCCATAGCCCTTTCATTCTCAGTCCCACAAAAAGGTTCTTTCTCAACAATGTTTATATAGGATAAATCAAGAGAGAAATCATAATTTTTATCTTTAATATTTATGGGAGATGTGGCAAACTTAGCACCAGGAAATAATTTAGGTATAATAGTACGTTTCTCAAGAAGACTCTTAATAGCACTAGCACCACGTGTGTTTCGATATTCTTTAATAAATTCATCAGTCATTTCAATATAACCATCATTGATATCATAACTCTCCCTAAACTCAGGTGAGCTAACATGTGTAATAGTGTCTTCACTAGGAGTTTTAGTGTTTTCCAAAATAGTTTTAGCAATTGTAGCATCTAGGAAAGGACCTAATAAACCACTCTCATCAAGTACAGTAGAAGTAACATCATGAGCATCCAAAGCAATTTCAGATTCAGCAGTAGTAGCAGTGTGTGTAGCATGTATACGTGGTGGTGGTATAACAAGCTTACTTATAATAGACGGTGAATCAAGAGCAGCAGAGGTGTTTAGAATTGTACTTTTTGTAGTGGATGGTAAAGTAGGAAACTTTCCATCACGAGACTTTCCCATGATGAATGGATAGCAGCAAACAATAGTAATCCAAGTGAACTTACAAATAAAGCTATGCCCCCCAGCAACGGCGCCAGAAAATAGTCTTGATGACGCACAAGTATAGGGGATCGCAACAGTCTTCGAGGGTAGTATAACCTAATTTATTGATTCGACACAAGGGGAGCCAAAGAATATTTATAAACCTTAAAAACTGAGTTTCCAATTCAGTTGCACCTGGAAATACTCTTTCTCACAACAGTTTATCAGTAGCAATAATTTTGTAGTAGCAATAGCAAAATAACAGCAGCATTAAAACAAAGGCAATAATAACAATAGTAGCAAACAGTAGGATTTGAGTACGGTAGACATAGGGATGGATGGACGGGCGTTGCATGAACGAGACTATTCATGTAATATCAAGATCTAGGGCATTTACAGATAAGTAAGATAAAGCAACCAAAGTACTAAACAATCATAGGCATGTGTTTCATAGTCATACGTGCTCGCAATGAGAATTTGCACAACATCAGTTGTCATGCCAGCCCGTTGCAGCGGGGCCTCAAGGAATCTACTGACAATTAAGATACTCCTTTTAATAGAGTACCGGAGCAAAGCATTAATACTCCATGAACACATGTGATACTCATATCACAGCCATTCCCTCTGGTTATCCCGATTTCTGTCACTTCGAGGCATTTGGTTCCGGACAGTAATATGTGTAAACAACTTGCAGATAAGATCACAAACAATACTATCATCATGAATACATAACATGTTCAGATCTGAGATCATGACACTCAGGCCCCAGTGACAAGCATTAAGCATAACAAGTTGCAACAAAGTCAAATAGCACTAACAAAGATACTAGGCACCATACCCTAACAATCTTATTCGATTACATGATAGATCTCATCCAATCTCTACCATCCCCATAGCCTACAGCGGGGGATTACTCACTCATTGATGGGGAAACATGGATGGTTGATGGAGAGGCGTCGGTGATGATGATGGCGATGATCTTCTCCAATTCCCCGTCCCGGCAGGGTGCCAGGACAGAGTTTCTGGTTCTGAATCGCGGATTATGGTGGTAGCGGCGCAGCGGAACTCCTTCTAGAAAACTTCGAACCCCCATATGTTTTTAGGTCAGAGGGCTTATGTAGGCGAAGGGGGATACTAAGGGGGTGCCCGAGGTGGCCTCACCACCCCCAGGCGTGGTTTGGCCCGCGCGGCCAGGGGGTGTGGGCCCCTCGTGGCCCTCCTCCGTCTCATCTTCTAGCTCCTATAGTCTTTTAGTAAAATAGGAGTTTTGCGATATTTTCCGGGATTTTTCCTAAAAGTTTATTTTCTGCACAAAAACGAGACACCAAAGCAATTCTGCTGAAAACATCGTTAGTCCATATTAGTTGTATGCAAATTACACAAATTAGAGGAGAAACAATAGCAAAAGTGTTTAGAAAAGTAGATTCGTTTTGGACGTATCAAGCGCCTAGGCGTTACACGTCTAGGCTTAACGCCTCAGCATTACACGACCTGGGGTGGGGCCAGGACGGGCCACGCAGCCACCACGCTGGCAGGGGCATAGAGACTTTCGGCAAGGCGCTACACTGTAGAGCATAGCGCCTTACCGTTGGGCGCTACTCAAAAAGGTTAGTGATGTGATAAAGTTTTGTCCAAAGTTCATTTTGTAAAATAGTTTTGAATTTGGGCCAGTTTTGTCCATTTTGCAAGAAACAGCGCGATCTTTCACTTTTAGGTCAGGTATTAGAGCATCTCCACTCGTTGGCCGTTCCCATGCCAAAATCCGGATGTATTTTGGGCCAGACGAAACTAGTTTTCGGCCTGATAACTCCGACTTTCCCACTCACGTTCCCAGACCGAGTTCCGTGTTTGGCTAAAATTCAATCAAATACGGCAAAATTTGGGCGAATATAGGCGGATTTCATAAATATTACATCAAATTCGGGCAAACACCCAAATTCTGACTTCATTTAGGCTAAAAAAACTTAAAAACGTAAAGGAGGCCGAGGACAATGCCGATGCCGCCGGACACCACTTTTACATGCCGAAGTTTTTGTAAAAGCAGGTGTAGCCGGGGTCGGCCTTGCCGTCGTCGTCGCTCGGCGGCTGCGGTGGGCGGGAGCTGCCCTGGCCGGCGTTGCCGCACCTCCAAGGCTGGTACGAGAGGCCGACCTCTTCGTCGTTGTCGAGGACGACAAGCGGTGCGTCCTGGTAGGTGAACTCGCAGCCAGCCCAGGCCTGGCGTTCGGCCTCCTCCTGCTGGCGCTGGACACGGCGACGCTCTCTCTCCTCCCAGTCCGCCCTGGACCAGGCGAGGATGTTCGGCGAAGCAGGCTCCGGCGTGGGCACGACATCATGGAGGGATCACTCCATCGCCATCCTCATGGCGAAGGCATCCTCGTTGACGGACACCGCCCATTCCGCCGGCTCCGGCTTTGGCTGGCGGAGACGGCTAGTAGGCGGCGAAGGCATGCGGGGCTCGTTGATGACGATGCCTCACGCCCTTGTCCGCTGCGGTGAGAGGACCGGCGTGTCCGGCTCCCGCTTGACCGGCCGGAGTGGTGGCGATGGCGTCGGCGTGGAACCGGAGGAGCGTGAGGTTGAGACTATGGAGGAGGAGCTAAGCCTGGCCATCCTCCTCGGCAGCCAGTTGGTCGTAGCATGGCGCCTCGCCCTGGACGCTGGATCTAGGGTGCGGGGAAGCCTAGCCGTGGGTTGTTGCCGGCATGGATGTGCTCTAGCGCGGCGGAGAGCGTCCGTCCGAGAGCGCTCCACCATCGTCGTCGCGTCGCCAAGTTGTTGCCCTTCAACGGCGATCATGGCAGCCCTTCGTGGTGGGAGAGTTTCCAGAGCTGGTCGGCGAAGAACTGCTCCCAGTAGAGCATGTTGCCGCCGTCCTCGGCGAGATCGGGGTCGTCCATGGCCGTGATGGCAGACTAGATCTCCTCGACCATCTCCTCGTCGGCCGACACCGGCGGCACGGGGATGCCGCTAGCGCTAAGCTTCCGGCCTCTGGCGGTGCCATGTACCCGGTCGTGCAACATCCTAGCCTCCCAGGGTTGGAGCGTGCGGCGGTCGAAGCCGTTCGCCGCCGCGGGATCGCCGGGGAACATCTCGGCCATGGCGTTCGCCGGAGTTGGGGGAGTGGGGAAGCTGCGAGGGTTGGAGTTTGCCGGATTTGGGGGAGTGGGGGAGCTATGAATGTGTGAAGTGAGCCGGCGAGGTCGACAACTTTTATAGGCCAAAGTGAGCGGCGAGAGCGAGAGGGGTGTAGCGGCAAGGGCAGGAAAAGGGGAACCATCGGGAAGTTATTGCCTACCGGTCCGTCGCGGGAGCCGAGGCGGCGGTGACGTGCCATTACGATGACGCGTGGTCGACGAGACGAGCGGTTAATGCCCGGCGGTCCGTCGCAGGGTTTCGCGGCGGAAGGATGACAACGACTCAGCTTCTGTTGCTGAATGGGCGGGTCCACACACCGAACTTTTTTTCTGTCGAATTCGCTTCGTCGGCGTTCCAGCACCCGGGAACGGACTGAAAAATCCGGACCAAAGTTGGTCCAAATCCAAACGAAAACGGGATCTTAAACCACGGCTGGACCAATTTTCGATGTCTGAACAAAAAAATAAAATAGAAACGGCTCGGTGGGGAATCCGAGTAGAGATGCTCTTACAGGGACACTGTGCGCGAGGTACTGTTGACCGAAGCTTCAGCCTGTCAGCTGTGACGGACACGAAGCCGTATGTCTCCCGGACTGCAGCTTCGGGCCAGAACACGGCCGGGGAATGCAGAACGTGTTCGGTGTCATCTGGCCGTTCCGGTACTGCAGGGCCGTCCAAATCTTTCACGTCGTTCCGCTTCCACTTGGCTGCATGGATGCGATGTTTCCCGGTGCCTCTCTGGCCGTAGCGAGTCCCTGACCGGTGAATAGTTGCAGTTTGTCAATCACTCACTCGCTCCAAGTCGGCTGGTCGTGCGTGCATGTATCGCGCACGCACAATGGCTAGAGAGGCCTAGAGGCCTAGTAGAGGCTAGAGGGGACTGCAAGTTGTGCTGGTATTTATTTGCATCACGAAGCTGACATTGCTTTCTGGATGTCTTCTTGAAAATGCACCGATTATTCCTTGCTTCCTGCTTGACACGAGAAAAGATGCAGTAAATAAAACGGTTGAACAAAAAACAAAAGCAAAGATGGTGCAAATGATTAGCAGCACAGCTGGTAGCACACGAGGGGTGGCATCATATCCCTGGCTGCTGCTCAGCAGTGTCTGTTTAGGCCGCGTGTGGGCTGGTCCACCAGACCACAGCTAGCCCCACTGGTCCATGCATGGTCCCGATCGGCCGATTCTGGTCAGGTGAAGCACTCAGGAGAAACGCCGCGCGTTCATCGCGCCACGACGCCGGCCGCCGACGGTACCACCGGCCGGTTAGGAGGTTGTTGAGCTAGCTAGATACTCCACTACTGAATCCGGCGTGTTCCGCGGCCGCGAACGTGCCATCCAGCAAGCTACCGGCCGGCACCCGATACGGATTGATCGTGACCCCGGCGATCTGCCTCTTTGTCTTGGCGGCGACAGTGCAGAATGGCGCGAACAGAGGTTACCTACAGTCGGTGACTGCTAAACGACGCTGTGTGTCGCCTCTGTAGTTACAGAGACGACGAATGCCTCGGCGCCGTAGATGCAAGACCGGAAGGACGTAGTCAGTCGTGGCTCCCCCCGCTACACCGGGATCGTCGTGAGGTGGAAGCACAGTTGCCTACCACTTGCACCATCCTGTATATATATATATATTAATATTCCTGCCTGACGTGTCTCGCTCTGTATAGGTGCGGCTGTTAACAGTTTCAAATCCCGATTACTAGTCTCTCTCTCTCTCTCTCTCTCTCTCTCTCTCTCTCTCTCTCCAGAATGCCTCAACATGAATTCGACTGTTTCTAGCCCTGACGCTGAGACAGAGAGTCGGGTTCCTTTTAATTTTTTGTGTTCCTTTTCTTTTTTTTCTGATTCCTTTTCTTTTCTATTTCTTTGTTTTCAGAACATTTTTAAAACATGAATACTTTTTAGATATGAACATTTTTTGAATTCCAACAGTTTTTGAATTTGAACAGTTTTTATACGAACAGTTTTATAATTTAAATATTTTAACATTTGCAGAACTTGTTCAAATTTTAGAATGTTTTAAACTTGAAAACTGTTTAAATTCAAAAAAACTAAAAGCCATGTACATGTTAGTTTGGGCTGGTTTGGGACGGCCCATAAGGAGAAAGCTGCGTGCCAGGCGACCATAGCGTGTCTCCGGAGAACACTCGGTAAGAGCATCTATAGCCGAGCCTGTAAAAGGACCAAAATCAAAAAATAACTACGGGTTCGGGCTAAAAAATAGGGTACCATAAACGAGACGAAACCGAATATTTTTTTCGGGCCGAGATCGAAAACCCAAATCAGCCTCTATTAGTAGGGGTCGCTCGATCGAATCGAACGCTGGATCCATATCTACAGCACGCTGAAATTTTAGCTGACACAACTGCTCGCTCTCTCCCTCTCCGCGCCGCCACCACACTCCGCCACCGCCACACCGCCGACTCGACCGAGCACGGCATCCCTGAGATAGCGCAGGTCGCCCCGCACCCCACCCGCGGTTCCTTGCCCAACTCCGGGTGCCGCCGCCGCGCCGTTCGAATCGAGGATGAGCTCGGGCGACGAGTTCGTCGATGTTGATCTGTCGGATTCATCGATCTCGGACGATTTCGACCTCGACGAGCTGCTCCAGGACGCAGGGCCGGTCCTAAGATTTCGGGGCCTGGAGCGAAACTAAAATTTTGGGCCCCTTAGTATAAATTTTTATGAATATATGAGATGATGAAAAATAAATATTTCAAGTACACTTCCAACTATAATATTCATATACAATAATAATGTTTACATGATACCTTAAAATTTCCTCAGAAAATTTCTAAAAGCAAAATACGTGACGATAGAATCAGAATCAATCTCGTCCACTAACTCTTCTCGATGCATAGGCTCGCCAAACTATTTAACCTCTCCTGAGACAGTGAAGATCTTAAATAGTTCTTCAATAATTTCAAATCTGAAAAGTTTCTTTCATCTGATTAACAAGAAATCAACAATAACAATTAGTTAATTACTAACTAGAATTAAGAAGTAAGAATTAGTGCTGGACGGGGCCACGGGGGAAGATCGGCAGGCAGATTTGAAGATCGTCGTTGGCCTTCCTGCATGCGGTGTGCCTGGTGTATGATCGTGGAGGGGCGATCCGGTCCAGGGGAGGCGATTAGGCGACGGGACGACTTGGGAAGCAGGGACGGATGGCCGATACCTGGGAAGCCGAAGCAAATAAGCGATGCCTGGCTGCGAGTTGTCGAGTCGAGGTGTCGAGCGTAGGTCCTGGTCGTGGTCGAGGCGTCGAGCGATACGCCGATGCCTAAAAGTCATCACGTGAGTCGAGGTCGAGCGATCCCTCAATCCCTGGCCAGGGAGTCGTTTGCGTGAGTCGATCGTCGAGGCTGGCTGGCACCAGGCGAGCGATCGATGCTTGGGAGAGATCGATGACTCATGCCTGGGAGCGATGCGCCTATCCTTCGGTTGGTCACTAGCCCATAATTTTTTTTCTTTTTTTACAATATATACTAGGCTTATATTTTTTGGCCCCTAATTATTTTAGGCCCGGGGCGGCTGTCCCTCTAGTCCCCCATCAGGACCGGCCCTGCCAGGACAACGAGATGGAGGCCACCATCATCCTCTCTGTCAAGGAGCTGAAGGACCGCACGAAGCTGCTGAATCGGAGGCGCGGGTCGGTGATGGGCCGGAACCACATCCAACGGAACCGCCTCCTCCGCCACGAGCAGTTGATGGTGGACTACTTCACCGAGGTACCTACCTATCCGCCGCATCTATTCCGTAGGAGGTATCGCACGCGCCGTAGTTTGTTCGTCAAAATCGTCAAGGCCCGCGAAGCCAATTCGAATTACTTCAAGCAACATAGAAATACCGTCGGCATGATGGGTTTCAGCCCGTTTTAAAAAATCTATGCTGCTATAAGGTTGATTTCGTATGGCATCCCTGCAGATTTTTAGTTCATCTTTTTATGGGCTCCGTTAAGATGCTCTAAGGCGTTAGAGATAACCGCTCCGCCTGCAAGACCTGTTATTTGGTTCGCTCGCTGGGTTAATTTTGGGAACCCCTATACCCTCTGAGCGGGAGCAACTCCCACCTAGAGAGTTCCCCTTTTTGCGCCGATCAGATGCGGCCCAGTAAAACGAACTGTTTTTTCTTGTTCATCTATTTTACATTTTCTGTTTTTTCTGTGTAACAAAAAGTTCAAAATATGAAAAAATGTTAAATTTAAAATGCTCGAAACTGAAAATTATTTGAATTTAAAAAATGCTAAGATTTCATAAAGTGTAAATCGGAGAAAAGTTCAACATCGAAAATATTGAAATTTAAAAATGTAAGGAATTGAAAAATCTTTGAAACTAGAAAATATTGAAATTTAATAAATGTTTGAATTTTAAAAAATAATTGAAAATAGAAATTATTTAAATTTGAAAATTCTCAAATGTAAAATGACCTAAAAAACAAAGCAGGAAAAGGCAGAATAACCAAAGAGAAACCAAAAAACCACCCTTGAATATAAAAATCATGTGAAAAACCAGAACAAATCCTACTAATGGGGCGCAGCCCAGTTCCCCTCCGTGCATGCGGGATGTAATCCATCCTGCAATGGGCGGAAAATATGGTTTGCCTTATTTTGTCCGTTTCGTTCCAATTTCTTACATGTATGCTTCTTCTTTTTTGGTATGTTTTTTCACACATTTTTTCTTTGTACTTTTATTTTATTTCTTTGAACGTTTATAAAACATGCTTTTCCATGACTTTTTTTTTCATGTATGATTTGATTTTTCCCAATAGCGACAATATTTATTCCTAATAGTTTTATCTTTGTTCCGACACCGGTCAAGATTTGTCTCTTTTGTTTAAATCTGTTTTTTCGCATGATCCTCTCTCTCTCTCTCTCTCTCTCTCTCTCTCTCTCTCTCTCTCTCTCTCTCTCTCTCTCTCTCTTACTCGATTGTTGTTCCATGAGTCCTTATTTTTGTTCACCTTGTTCATATCTCTATTCCTACGAGTGCCATGATTCCTTTCATGGATGTCAATTTTTTCGCTTAGCCTAGATCCTTTTGCACTCAAAATGTGTTCTATGGTTCTATAGTTTTGTTCCCTATATTCTAATGTTTTGGTCCACATGTAGATTCGATTTTGTCCCTTCGCTATAATTTTCGCACAACTATAGTTTAACTTAGTTCGCCGTGAAGACACAATTTATTCCTTGGACTCTACGGTCTTGTTCCATGCGTACATTCTATCTGTTCTTTTGTGCTATAATTTGTGATCCTACTGTAGTTTTATTTTGCTCCTTGTGCCGATGATTGGTTTTAATTTTTGTTTCGCTTGGATATGTGATTTGTTCCTTTGGTGCAATAATTGTTGTCCCAACTGTGTTTGTGATTTTGTTTTATTTAGCATAAATTTTAGTACATCTTGTATATGTGATTTGTTCCAGCTAGTCCAAATTTGTGTTTTCAGTAGTTATTCTAGGTGGGTAAAAAAAATTAATAGACTAACTTATTTATGTGTTCCTTGGTAGCTAATTAATTTCTTCCAATTATTTAAACTTTTATTTCCTTCGTGTCTAATTGTTTTATAGTACTTCCTCCGGCCCATATTAATTGACTTGGATTTATCAAATTTTGGATGAATTTGTATACTAAATAGTGTCTATATTTAACTAAATTTTAACAAATCCAAGTTAATTAATATGGATCGGACCTAAAACATTCGCTACCAGCGCCCATGGGCCTCTCACTTCCCCGGCCCCAACTGGGCGGAACGAGTGCAAAGGTGACGCGCAGGCGCC
The DNA here is from genome assembly GCA_030063025.1 of Avena longiglumis. Classification (NCBI taxonomy): domain Eukaryota; kingdom Viridiplantae; phylum Streptophyta; class Magnoliopsida; order Poales; family Poaceae; genus Avena; species Avena longiglumis. The sequence continues at coordinate 515,810,198 of CP125974.1, read as the reverse complement.
AGGTTCACTCTGACCCATTTGGGCTGTTTATTCGTTGTAGCAAGCAACGGATTGGTGAGGCCTAAACTCATAGTCAGGCCCAACTGGTCTGTCGCTTCCGAACAAACGATCCCATTTATGAATTCAGCCTCCCGAAATAATGATTTACGCAAAGAGGATCAAACTCCCGATCGATCGATTTCGTGAAAACCACTGCACCCAGCGATCAGGCTTTCAGTTTCAGGTAGGGATAAAGGAGTGGGACATTTGGGACAAGTGGGATATTATTTTTAGACTACTAAACTAACTTGAATTTAGGTGGGATAAGTGGGATAAACAGGATATGTCAAATCTAGCTTATCCCACTTGTCTCACTTAGTTTTGAGTTTGTCTAGTAGTCTAAAAATGGTATCCCACTTGTTCCACTTGTCCCACTTCTGTATCCCTAGTTTCAGGCGATCGGGGTTGGAAAAGGGTCGGTTTCCCTGAGGAGGATGCGATGCACCGCAAAAAGCAGTGAAAATGACCTCAAGGCTGAACCAAAGTTCCTAAACGACACGCGATTAAATTACCTGAGCCGATGAAGCATCGAGCTGGCGAGGCCATGCGGCGCTGCCGGCCCATTCTTGGCCGACGTATGCCGCGACGTCTCGCGGCGTTCTCCGTCGATAGACACCTTTCGCCCCCCGCGCCGCGTCCGGTTGCTCCGGTTTCGGCCCCGTACGTCGCGTCGCCGTCGCAGGATGTGGACGCGGTGAAACTGACGAGAAACGGAACCGTTGCCGTCACATCTCCAGAGGCCGATCGAGGGGGAGAGAATCAGAGAACCAAACGGTCACCATTTCGCGACCGAGCGTTGTAGTGTAGCGAAGGAATGGAACGCCGAGTAGTAGTAGTTGGGTTGAGTACTGCGGCCGGCAATGATTTCTTGTTGTGGAAAAAAAAAAGAGAGACGTGCGACGGTACGTGATCGAATATAATGGGACGCACCTACGTTCTTGTCCTAAGCTAGCTAGCTATTGGTTAGCTGAGAGTCCCTACTTTAATAAACACCACTCCATAAAGATGCAATACTTTCCTATTCTGCATGGCAGGTTGATTTATTATCTTAATGTGTTCTAAGTGGCTTATCCTAAGCAAAGATGTTGTCCTGCAGAACATCTTTTGAAGAACACACCTATATGAGTCATTGTTAAAAGCGTCATGATCTATGAGTAGGGTGCTCTAATAAACTCATGAAAGGTCATGGAGTATGACGTATAAGCTCCACCATGGAAAGTCCCATGGTAGCCCAAGATCGGTCAAGACTTAGATGTGAAGCAAAGAACTTGCAGTTCAAGGCATAGTCCAATGCAAGTCCCAACCTAGTGTAGCATAGAATTCTAGGTGCAAGTTCAACTTATGATCTCCACTATAGACCCAGTATATAAACAGTGTTTTGGAACCAAAGGCAAATTACATGTGCCTCACGGGATGCAGTGGGGATTGTTGGAATTTTGGCCCAAATAGTCTAGCCCATTTTCTATTTTCAATAATTCCTGAAAATCCTAGAGGCCCATGTGGCCCATTCATGCAAGACAAGAGGTGGGACAAATATTTAGTCCCACATTGCTAGTTGAGTGTAAGTTGGACCAGCTTATAAGGTGAGCTCTCCTACCACTTGGTAAAATGATGAGAAGGAGAAGGAGAGAGTTCCACACGCGCGCTCCTCCTCCTCCTCGCTCGCCTCGCCACGCCTCGCCTCGCCTCGTCACGTCATGACGCTGCGGGAATCTCGCCGAGCCGAGCTTTATTTTGCCTCACATCGCTTCACCTTCCGTCCATTCGTTTCATCTTCTGTACTGTCTGCCTTCCCCTCTGCGCCTATAAGAGAGAGAGGTCGCGCCTCCTCTCAGTCAGACGGCAACACATACCCAGAGCACTGCGCTACTTCCATCTTCCCCATCCCGTCTTGTGGCGTGCATCATGGCCGGACGATGAGCCTCCGAGACCCGGCTTGAGTCTGTCACGGGAGAAGGCGATAAGGTTTTAGGGCGCTATCGGTACGATCTGGCTTCGTCACGGACTCCCTCACAACGACGTCTTCCCGACGAGGACTTCTTCCCGACATCGCACCCTCTTCCTCGCGACATGGCCAACGATGGTTCCAATGCCACGGTTCCACTTCTGCCATCGCTGTACATCTTTTGTCTCAATCTTGTTCTGATTCTATCCAAAGTTTTATGTCTTGCAGTTTGTTTGACTATATGCCTTAATTTGTATTCGCTATTTAGCATGATTAGTATATTGCCTATTATTCTAGTCATGTTTTATCTAGCGTTTATTATGAATAATTCGCTTGGTAAATTGCTCTATTACTCAACAGCATCGAGCTGGCGAGGCCATGGCCATGCGGCGCTGCCTGCCCATTCTTGGCCGACGTATGCGGCGACGTCTCGCGGCGTTCTCCGTCGATAGACACCTTTCGGCCCCGCGCCGCGACCGGTTGCTTCGTCGGCGTCTCCGGTTTCGGCCCCGTCGCGTCGCCGTCGCAGGAAAATGGACGCGGTGAAACTGACGAGAAACAGAACCGTTGCCGTCACATCCTCAGACACCGAGAGGGAGAGAGTCAGATAACCATTTCACGACCGAGCGTTGTAGTGTAGCGAAGGAATGGCGAGTAGTTGGGTTGAGTACTGCGGCCGGCAATGATTTCTCGTTGTGGAAAAAAAGAGAGACGTGCGACGGTACGTGATCGATATAATGGGACGCACCTACGTTCTTGTCCTAAGCTAGCTAGCTAGTGGAGTGTAGCTGTAGAGCCAACACACACCATCTTGTGATCTTCAGGACGATCCTGGCTAGCTTGGATGCGGTTTGCCCGCTCAATTGCGGATTGAGAAACCGCACCGTACACGACTACACCACCTGTGATACGTTTCGGAGATTTCCATGGCGCCATTTCGGACACAGAGCTCGTACCGCGACCATATCGATCGACTTTATTAAGCGTGTGGAGGCACGCAAAGCCGCAGGGACTCGCGAAACGGACAAATAACAAATGGATAATGAAACAGAACCATCACACGGAAGCTTATCATGGCGGATCGAGTAGTACTCCAGGAAAAGCATCACCAGAACCATGGATGATGCCCCCACAGACGTCCCCCACCCATGTGACGGGAAGAAGGTACGGGGAGAGGTATACAGCACAGCAAAACGGCACAAGTCCACAATTCTTCTTCTTCTTCTTCTTCTTCTTCTTCTTCTTCTTCTTCCATGGAAGGTACTACCGTACACAGCTAGCTGGCTAGAACATGGATCGATCCATAAATATGGCCTTTGCGATCTTCAATTTCATCACAAATTAAGGCCACCACCCAGTACAAAGGAGTACAAACCACCAAAGGTAGTAAGTAACGATCGATACCTAATAATGCAATAATCAACTCCTCTCTTTTTTCAGCAAGGAGTCGTGCTGCCATGCCAACACACTACTAGTACGGTACTAGTACTTGTTCAAGTCTTTAATAAACTTGAGACTTGCAATAATCGGGAGAAGAAGGAAACGTCTAAGCGGGTGCTAATTAGCAGCCTCAGCATAGCCCGGGACCGGGAGCCTCTTTCTTCTTCACTACTAGTATAACGAAGACGGCAACCCGGCCGGCCTTTCTTTCTCTTCCGTCCGTCCATGACCACCAATGCTTGCGGAGATCGAAGAAGAAGAGGAGGAAGCTACTAGAACTGTGCGCCCTCGAAGGTCTGTCCGAACTGCCACCCGGCGGGCGCGGCGGCGTTGCTGGTGAGTGTGCGGCCGTCGCTGGAGACGACCCTGAAGGAGAGGCACTGGCCGTCCAGGTAGGTGTTGCTCTGCCAGTTCTGGCCCCAGTTGCGGGACATGGCCTGCCACCCCGTGCGCGTGCCCTTGATGGACACCGACTGCACGTCGCCGGCGCCGCCCACGTTCGTCACCAGCACCAGGTTGAAGTAGGAGTGCCCGTTGATGGTGAAACGGATGCCGCCCTTCTTCACGCAAGGAACCCTGCACATGCAATGCAACGTTCCCGCGTCAGAAAACCTTTTCTCGAGCGCTGTACATGTACATTCATGACACGGTGGCAGTGAGGTTGTGACATTAAAACGCGCGGCACATGGATGCGTGTACTGTAGGCAGTACGTACTCCCAGTTGCAGTAGCGTAGGCTGCCTATCCGCGTGCACCGTATCGAATCTGGAGCGTGGCCCACCTAAACTTATGGACCCATCGAACCAACTGCACGGGAAGAGGTCCCCGCAGTCCGACCGACCGACTCCGCTCGTGGCCGGGCCGGTCGATCGACTGTGACGCTCTGTACGTACATGCGTGAACCAACGTCCCAGCAAGATCGAGCTCACCTCCTGTAGGCGACTGGCACGATGCCGGCGCGGTACTGCGCGATGTGGAGGAAGGCCGGCTCGGCCATGTCGAAGTGTGGCCGCGGCGGGTTGCACCAGCCGCCGTCGTCGCTGGGGAGGCCGTAGTTGGGCGGGCAGAAGTTGGTGGCCGTCACCATGATGGACCCCGGCAGGCACGAGCTGCCGGCGTTGTCGCACCGCAGCTCGTAGCAGGAGCCGCACGCCGAGCCGTCGTTGAAGAGGGCCGTGCTCAGCGCCGCCGTGTTCGTGCCGTACCCGTTGCTGTACAGGTTGCCGTACCCGCATGCCCCGCCTGCATCCACAACAAACGAACGCGCGCGGGCGTCAGTATAGATTGATTAATTAGTTATATCTACCGCCGGTGGGACGCATTTACGTTCGCCGGTGACTCACTGACTCACCCATTGTGCCGGAAGCGTCGCCGCCGCCGTAGAACGTGGCGTGGGCGCTCTGCCACCCGCCGTACCCGCCGGCCGCGGCATGCCGGGCGAGGAAGCAGAGTGAGGAGAAGAGGATGAAGAGAGCGCCCGCACCCGCCATTGCTGAGACTGAGCTTCCTTCCTTCTACCGGCAAGCAAGCTAGTTAGCTAGCCTTAGAGCTGGAGGGCAGGGGTATCTTGACTTGAGGCAGGCTCGAAATGGCTGGTTAGCAGTGAGGAGCTCGGTCCTCCGAGCCAAGGTATTTATAGACCGACTAAAGCTTATGAGTGCTGGTGGCGGTTGGATTGAAAAACTCGGGTCCGTGCGGTAAACATTTTCTTTCTCTTTCTTTTCTGTCTGATTTGGTGAGAGAACTCGAGGGAAATTGAAGGGCGGGCGGGGGTCAGACTGACGTGCCGGGTGACCACGGCACGGCCACGGAGGCGCGCGCGCGCGCGGCAGTTAATACATACAAATCAGGCGCACATGCGAGTGTCCTCCACCGGCAGCGCGCGCGCGCGTACGTAACGGGCACCAACCGCGCGCTGGCCCTCCCCAGCGCGCGCGCGCGTGTGCGGTGCTGGTGGCGCGAGCGCCCAACTCCCCCCACATGGCTCTCACCGGCTGCTTAGCTACGACTTGACTCGGGCCCGGCGGCGAGAAAGAGGCCAGGATGCTTTGAGCATGCAGCAGCTTGTGCCTTAACTCCGTGGTTCTCATGGGCGGCTCGGCGAGCGTGTGCCAGGGGACGCGTCCATGGACCATGGCTCGGCGAGCGTGCCAGGGGCCGGAGGGGCGGGAGGGGGGCATCTGGTCATGTTCCGTGTCCTGGTGCTCGGCCGCGCGGCGCGGGCGCGGCATGGGGTGTCTGCTCTCGGCAGGATACGGCGAAGCTAATCTGGTGACGATCGGCGTGTAACGCCGGCGCAAGTGTCTGTCGACTTTGCCCAACTTGGCTACTCGGCGATGGATGATTCACTGCATCGGTCCAGATCGAAACTTTGGCGCACGTTCTGGATCGCTGGAACTATGCATGGTAGCGGTGGGGATCTAGCTGCTAGGACTGACTAGGAGGTTTTAGTTGATGTTTTACATTTTCCAATATATACTTCACGACTTCAAATTTACCTGATAGTAGTACCACTTTCTATTTACGAGACTAAAATCACACATTTTGATTGGTTGTATGCAGAATACGAGCTAATCATAGATTGATCACGAATTAACCGTGGGATACCAAATATACAACAGATTTGCTAGTTCCCATGGGACGCCTGAGAACTTATTTCTTAGTCACCTCTTCTGACATTGGATTTACTTCGCGATTCGTGCATCGTTGGACTTACACATGAGTTATAACTAGGTTATAACTCGAAATAGGCTCGCGCCCCGCTTTATAAATAAAGTAACATCCAGGTCACAACCAGTCATACAATAAGAACGACGCTAACTGCGCCAAGAGGAAAATAAAAAGGTGGCAACGCTGGGCCCAGCACAATATAGCCCAAAAAAACTGAAACAGAGTAGCGCGAAACTAAAGCCACCGAGCCCCGGACGAGGCGAGCGCCCTCAAAGAGTAGACAGGGCCACGAAGAGAGCCGCCTTCCCCCGCGGCGACTGGAGAAGGCTGTCAAGATGCTCCCGATCCTTCCGCCTAGCAAGCGGGGACCACTGCTGAAGCAGGCCAAGAAAAGAAAAAACCGAGTCAGAAGCCCGACGCGGGAAAATATGCTCAATCACCATCTTATTGCGAATAAGCCATAGTGTCCAGGTCATGGCTGCAAACACTAGCCAAAAGAGGCGACCCTGCCTCCGGACCGGTTAGCCTCCACTTCCAGGAATTCCCCCAGGTCCTCGGCCTACCATGATGGCCCCAAGGCCTCCCGGATGAAACTCAACAGAAAACTGCGCCGCCGAACAAGAGAACATAATGTGATTACAGGTCTCCGGAGACCCACAAAGGGGGCACAGCCCATCGCCTGGGCCGTTCCTCTTAGCCACCTCCACCCCAGATGGAAGGCGGTCGCGCAGAAGTTGCCAAACAACTAGGTTATAACTGGAAATTTAATGAGTTGCAACATGAGAATTGGTACAATTTATATAAGTTGCAACTTAGAATTGGCACAAATAATAGGATGACGTCATCGACTTAGACATAAGAAGTTCTTAGGCGCCTGAGATATAGACACTCCCGATATACTATGTCACATTGGGCCCCACTTATCATCCCAATTAAATTTCCTAAAATTTCTAAAAGAAATATAAGGTGGACGCACCGTAGTCTACCGTCGCCTCGATGTGTAATGGGATGCCACCGCCGCTCAGGCGCACTAGTAAGAGTTGCGGCATCGTCGTGGATGACCCAATCGAGTGCCTCAACATCGGGCTCGTGATTCCCGACCCCCTGTCTCACCTGCGTCACAACCTACTCCATCTGCACGTGTCGGCCCCTACTCCACCAGCGTGTCGACAACCCCGTGCTCCACATGTCACCCGCATGCCATATGCATCGTTCTAGCTGATGGAATCGAGACTGGGAAGAGAGGGGAGGGGAGGGCGGTGAGCGACATGGCTCTCCGAAATACGGTGACCAGGGGAGGGGCATGACATCAACAAAGGTCTCGTCGTGTCACACATAGACAAGATGGGGTCAACATCCCCAACTTATTTTCCCCCTTATAGATATATTTTAATTTTCAATTAGTCTAACAGGCGGGACCTAGTCCACCTCAATAAATGACACCTAACAAAGTGGGTCCACCCTGTCAGATTCGTGTTAATCCGTGTTGAATTGACATTTCACGTTTTTTTGACAAAAAAAGACTAACTGAAATTGTGGTGGTTTTATTTTATATACTCTGGCGTGAAACAAAAAACCGCACTTCATCTCGTGTCACCCCCGTGATGGTGACCAAGGCGCAACCCTAGCTCAACGCCTCTTTCCCCTCCTCCCTCTTGGACACGGCTCCCCTGACGTGGCCAATTCTGCCTTTGAGTCTCTGACATGTGGGTACCGCAGAGAGTGGGTCCCACCTGACATGGTTATACCCAGCGGGTACACGACATCAACATACCTGGTCCAGCCCAAGGAAGGCCCACGAGAATATACGCGGACCATGAAGATTTTCGGGTGGCCCAAGCCCAGGACTTCTTCGGATCCTTGGAGAGCAAGGCTAGAACAAAGATAGAATATTCAAAGGAGAAAACCCTAAACCTGTAACCGATTCGATCTGGGCCCAGGACCTGTCTACCTCTATATAAAGGCTAGGAGGGCACGACGAGGAGGACCTCTCATACCACCGCACACACACCTCCACGCCAGATTGCATCTGCGCACCCCTATAACTTTCGGTTTCGCTGTAATCAAGAGCAGACAAGCAGGAGTAGGGTTTTCCCTCCCGGGGCCTGAACCTGGATAAATCTCGTGTCCCCTGGTTGCTTGTCTGTTAACCGTTCTGCGATCTCCAGCACCCCCATCTTCTCAAAAACCCAAGCTCATAACAATGGGCATTGACGAGATTAAACCTCGTCAATTGGCGCCGTCTGTGGAAATCGGGGGCACTGATTGTGCGATCGTGACGGTCCCAACCAAAGAGATGTACAACTCTTCGGCGACGGAGAGACATCTCCTCTTTGGCGCTTTCGACTTCACCGCCCACTCGCCAGCCACCATGAAGGACTTCGAGCCCGTAGGCGATGGACTCGAGATCCTATTCAGGAGCTTCTGCCTCCAGGTGGGACAGATCGGCACCCTCCGCCTCCCAGAGCGGGTGCCACTACCATCGATCAGGCCCGTCTCGTGGGCCCCGCACCCCGTGCTACGCACATCACCATCGACAGATGAGTCCTATGACAGCAGCAGCTACAACTTAGATCTGTGTGATCCACCATCGGATGAAGGGACCTACGGTTCGGGATCCGAAAGCTGTGGCAGCAGCGACCCGACCTACGAGCGCTACCAATGCGCCACGATCATCCAGAGCGATGTGGATCAGCAACCACCCAACCCGCAGGGTAGAAACGACGAAAATAGGAGGAACTAGTTGAAGGGTTTCGCAGCATAGTAAATCAAAAAAATTCTACGGATGCGAACGGGGAAGCCAAGATCTAATCTAGGAGATGCAAACAACGAGGGGGGATAGATGAGATCTTCATACCCTTGAAGAAATCGCACAGCGGAACGTGGTTGATGTAGTCGTACTAGCCTTCTCCTCCTCGCGATCCGATCCGATCCAACGCCGCAACTGGCGACGCCTCCGAGAGATGCACACGTACGGCACCTCGACGTATCCTCCTTCCTCGGTCCATCAAGTGGGGTGGAGAGATATATTGGATCTACAACACGACGGCGTGGTGCAAAGGTGGAGACTTTATGCGGCAGGGCTTCGCCTACGCGCAGTCGGGAGAGAGAGAGAGAGAGGAGGGCAGCAGGTAGGCGTCTAGGGTTGAGGCGGTGGGGGGAGGGTGCGCCCCTGCCCTCTTTATATAGAGGGCTGGCCGGCTGCCCTTGCCCCTCCTCCAATCCCTAGGTCCGGCGGCCACATGGGGTGGAGTTGGGGGAAAGTCCCCCCCCTTCTAGAAGCTCTCCCTAGGGTTTCCCCTAGGGCTTGGCCGGCTGGGCCTATGGGGCCATGTGCCCCTGGCCCAATGTGTCCAGGGAACTCCCTCGTAGGCCCGCGCCCCCTCCCGACAAGTGGGGCCACGTTGGTCCCACTCCGGAAGCTTTTAGAACCTTCCGGTACAATACCGAATATTTCGAAACAATTCCGAAATCCAAAAACTGCTTTCCCTTATATGAATATTATTCTCCAGACCATTCCGGAACCTCTCGTGATGTCCTGGATCTCGTCCAAGACTCCGAACAAAAAACTCATAAACCAATTATCCATTCTATCCTAGCGTCGAGACACGTTAAGTGTGTGACCCTACGGGTTCGAGAATATGCAGACATGATCTTCTATCAATAATCAACAGCGAGGTCTCGAAACCCATATTGACTCCCACATATTCATCGATGATCATATCAGATGAACCACGATGCCAGGATTCAATTAATCCCATATATATATTCCCTTCGTCACGCGATATTTTACTTGCCCGAGATTCGATCGTTGGCATCAGAATACCTAGTTCAATCTCGTTCACAACAAGTACTTTACTCGTTCCGTAATCCGATATCACTTTGTGATTAACTCCTTAACCACTTGCTTGCAAGCGGTGTTGATATCGATTACCGAGTGGGCCTGAAGTATATCTCTCTGACTTGGGAGGGACAAATCCCATATCGATACATACAACCCAACAAGTACTTTCCGATCACCTGAGAGACACCTTTATGATCACCCTCTCATAGGATGACGTTTGATGACCTCAAAGCTTTCTTCCGATACCAGGGAGTTGCATTATCTCATGGTCTAAGGAATACAATATTTGACATAAGAAAAAGCTTCGCAAAGATGAACACGATGACACGATCTAATTGCTCCGCTTGATTTGGGTCTGTCCATCATATCATTCTCCCAATGACATGATCTCATTATTAATTGACAACTCATGTCTATGGTTAGGAAACCTTAACCATCATTAATCAATGAGCTAGTCCATAGAGGCATACTAGGGACACGGTGTTGTTCATAAACCACACAAGTATCAAAGTTTCCGCTTAATAAAATTCTAGCAAGGAATATAAACTTTATCATGAACAAGATTATAATAATAACATCTTTATTATTGCCTCTAGGGCATAATTCCAACACTAGTCCCCCCGCCCAATGAGGAGGACACCGATCCCAATCGGGTAATCCACCTCAGCGAGGAAGGATGGAACCAAGCACGTGAAGCCGTGGCAGGCAACAAGATCCTGCCTGTGGGTGCCTCACGGGACCTACTAATGGCGTACCATATGCTCCTCATCGAAGAGCACAAAAAGCAGGTGAAGATGCAAGAGGTGCTCGATAAACGCAAGCAAGCGGCCTCGGAGTCCAGTGCGCGGTGAGCTGCGCTCTCCGCCATGGGCGGCTCCAGCTCGTACGACAACAACGCCAACAAGCACCGTTCTCGCATAGAGAACATGGACCCCACTACACGTCGCGAGGTGACCCGAACCCTCAACACGTCCTTCATGGAGATGGATGCCAACGGCAACGTCATCCTGAAGACACCGCAAGCTGCGATCATGGCAGCCACCACATACCTTGCGTCCCATCCACCTTCGGTGGGGGACCCAAAAAGGGCCATGCACAACTCTGCACTAGCCGACTCGGACTCGTTGGAGCTGTGCTCCACGGATAAGCTCCTATGGAGCCAAAAAAGAAGGCTGCGGTCAGGTTCAACCGCAGTCCCACACCTTCATCCGACGAGGAAGAACACGACCTACCTTGAAGGCACAAGAGCTCGCGACATCGCAATCGCGACTACAACGCTCTAAGCAAGCTCACCCAACGCAAGATCGACAAGGCACGCGCCAAGAGCGTGTGCTCATACGAATCCGAAGAGGATGATGATGAAGGAGAACTCTGCGGGGCTCGATACTTCAGTAAATCTGTTTGACGGACACGGATTCCAAGGAACTTCAAGCTTCCTTTGGAAACTTCGAAGTTTGATGGCACACAGGACCCCAAGGCGTGGATCAGCGACCACCTATCTGTAGGGTTCGCAGCATAGAAAACAAAAAATTTCCTACGATGGGAACAACTATGTACCAAGATCTATCTACTAGATACAAACAACGGGCGGATGTATATCCATAGAGAACATACCCTTGAAGACCGACAAAGCTTAACGAGTCCAAACTCGTGGTTGATGTAGACGATCTCTTGCCGATCTCAAGATCGAGAGGAAGTCCTAGCGCAAGAAAATGAGCGCATCCGTGCTCGCACACACGCTCGAGGCACCGAGCAACCTCCGCCTCGCCTCCAGCGATGCAGCGAAGCACAACTCTTTCTTGCCCAAAGCCACCGGGAACATGTATCTCGCTAGTCCGAGACCATGGGGATAAATTCTAGAGGGAGAGATCCTTCACGAGGAGGTGTGAGTGAGAAGTGAGAGGAGGGCTCCTTATATAGGGAGGGGCAGCCCAAGGGGGCATGGCCACGGCCATGGAGGGTGCCCCACCTCTCCTCATTCATGTGGTGGACACTCCACTCACAAAATGGCCCTTCAATTTTCTCCACTAAAAAAACCCACTCAAATTCCCATTAAATTTCCACCAAATTTAATGCAAACTCTCATTAAATAAAACTCTTTTATTTTATTCAGAATTTTGTCAATTACTTTAATGACAAACATTCACAAATAACCCCTTGCTAGAATTCTATTTCACATGCATAACCACTTTATGCAATTTCACCCGAAAACTTTTTGGTATCTAGTGAAATAAATTCGCGCTTATTCATTCTTTTCGGCATGAAACTTTTGCTCCAATTGGATGTCGGTGTCTCTTAAGTGTGTCACCCTACGGTTCGTGAATAATGCGGACATGATCGAGACCCCTCTCGGATCAATAATCGAGCGGGATCCGAGACCCATGACTCCCACACATTCAACGATGACTTTCTTGTGATCGTCGGAACCTTTTACGCTAGTATCTTAATCCTTTTGTTTCAGCGATATATTACATGTCCGAGATTCGATCATCGGTATCTCCATACCTAGTTTGATCTCGTTATCGACATGCACTCTTTTCTCGTTCCGTGATATAACATTCTAGTGATCAAATCACTTGCTTGCAAGCTAACCAATGTGATATCACCGAGAGGCCCGAGTATATCTATCCGTCATCGGGATGAACAAATTCCACTCTCGATCCATGGGCCTCAACATAACACTTTAGTAGTTACGAATCCATCTTTATAATCACCCTGTTACGGTGTGACGTTTGATGTTATCAAGAAACTCTTAGGTTAGTGATTGACATGATCTCATGGTCTAAGGATTAGGATCACTTCGTAAGTTGTTATAGCAATATAAACTCAATGACTTTGATCGTAATGCTATACTTCGGATGAATGTTCATCACACCATTACACTAATGTTGTGACCTCGTTATTAACAACATCCAATGTCCATGATCAGGAAACCTTGATCATCTTGTTAATCAACGAGCTAGTTTATGAGAGAGGCATAACTAGGAACTTTCTTTTTGTTTATTAAACACACATGTATTAACGTTTCCATATTAATACAATTATAGCATGCAAAATAAACATTTATCATAAATAAGGAATATGATAATAACCACTTTATTATTGCCTCTCGGGCATATTCCCTTCACTATCGTCCGTCAAGCTGCACGGTGGCAGCAAAAACACCGCCCTACAGTGCCTTCAGCTGTAGCTAACAGGCGCAACCTGGATTTGGCTCAGCAGCCTATCCTCGGGATCCATCCGAAGCTGGGAGGAACTGGCATATAGTTTCATCCGAAACTTCAAAGGCACTAGCAAAAGTCCGGCCTCGATCGAGGAGAAACGGGCCTGCACCCAGCGTACGGGCGAGTCCATCCGCTCATACATACTGCACTGGACCAACATCAAAAACTCTGCGACGCACATCTCGGAAGAAAGGATGATCCATGTCTTCAAGGACGGCGTCAAATGCCCTGACTTCAAGGAAGAGCTCGGGTGCATCAAGCCCAAAACGTTGGACCACCTCATGGACATTGCCAAAAGTTGGGCAGATGGTGAGGATTCCCTCCACCGGGCGCATTCGGACGATGAGGATGAGTACGGCCGAAGACGTGAACGCCGTAGCAAACAAAGATCGCGCGTATATGACGATCGCGACGGACCCGACATGGTCGCGGCTGGCTACGCCGACCGCCGCAATGAGAGTAAACGCAACAGTGGCGGATACCGTGGAAACAACTTTCGTGATGGGGGGCGCCCAGCGCAAACATGGCAACACCACAGCCGCGACGATGAGCCCTCGGCATATGACAAGTTGTCGGTCCCATGCGCCATCCACTTCTACATCGACAAGCGGGATGAGAAAAATAAGGCAAGCCACATGCTTAAGGACTGCCGTGAGTTTTAGAAACTCAGCGAGAGCATGGCCCAGATAAGACAGCAGACCCCGAATCCTAGATACGGGCACGCACCCACACCAGGCGACATTGCCCACGGAGCTCCTCCACCACCACCCGCAGGACCTGCGAATCATCCAATCGCACCCACACAGAACAACGGCGGGAACGGGTGCCCCACGCCGAAAGGGTCACTGATGATCCAAAAGGGGCGCCCAACAAATAGGGTGCAAAATAAAATCACCCGCCAAGTCAGTTTGGCTGTGACCGCTCAACCCGCCATCCCTGAGTACCTCAGCAGTTCGGAGTCCTGCATCACGTTCAGCCGTTCGGATCACTCTCGTCAGATCCCTCGCCCAGGTCATGCTGCCCTGGTGCTAGAGGCATAGATCGGAGGGTTCAAGATGAGCCACGTCTTCATGGACGGCGGCAGCAGCATCAATCTGATGTTCGCTAGCACCTTAGCGGCAATGAGGATCCCGCTGTGCAACCTGGAACAATCTGACACAACGTTCCACGACATAGTCCCAGGGAAGGGCATATTCCCCCTTGGAAAGATATGGCTCGACGTCATCTTCGGCAAGCCCGATAACTTTCGATGCGAGAGACTTGAGTTTGAAGTGGTGGATTGGCCATCATAATACCACACCATCCTTGGGCGTGTGGCATTCGCAAGGTTCGTAGCAGTACCGCACTATGCGTACCTGCTACTCAAGATGCCAGGACCTAGGGGCGTCATCACGGTCCACGGGAGCTTCACCCGATCGGATCACTATGACAGGGACTTCAACAGAATCTCCCAGTCATTCAGCATGCAGGAGGAGCTCAGAAGGCTCCAAGAAGTGACAGACAATGGGGCACCCCCAGTCTTAAGGCAAAACGCACCCGACATGTCGTTCGACTCAACATTCAACACGAAAAAGGTGCAGGTCCACCCGATGGACACCTCCAAGACGACGTTGATCGCCAACGACTTCATCCCCCGCATAGGAAAGCGCGCTCGTTGAATTCCTCCGTGAGCGCTGGGAAATTTTCGCCCGGTGTCCTGCGGACATGCCAGGAGTTCCAAGGGAGATCGCCAAGCACGCACTCAATGTGTTCCCATATACCAAACCCGTCAAACAGTCAATCAGGCGACTATCTGAGCCACGAGCCGAAGCCATCGGAGTCGAAGTCAACAGACCGCTCGACGCTAATTTCATTAGGGAGATCAAGGAAAGCGAGTGGCTGGCCAACACCGTGATGGTCCCTAAAAAGGACACGGACATCCTGCGGATGTGCGTGGACTTCACCTCGCTGAACAAGCACTACCCGAAGGATCACTTCCCTCTCCCTCGGATCAATCAGATTATCGATTCAACTGCAGGATGCGAGAAACTCTCCTTCCTCGACGCCTATTCAGGCTACAACCAAATTCGACTGAAGGTCGAAGACCAGGAGAAAACGACGTTCATTACGTTGTTCGGGGTGTTCTGCTACAACACAATGCCTTTCGGGCTGAAGAACGCATGTGCCACGTACCAGCGGTGCATGCAGGCATGCATGAAGAGCCAGATCGGCCGCAATATACAGGTATATGTCGACTACATAGTAATCAAAACAAGGGAGTACAAGACACTAATTGACAATATCCGCGAGACGTTCGACAACCTTGATCGCTACAAGATCAAGCTGAACCCAGAAAAGTGCGCCTTTGGCGTCCCATCTGGACAACTACTTGGCTACTTCATCTCCCAGCGAGGGATCGAGGCGAACCCGAAGAAAATCCGGGCCATAATAGCCATGGAGAAGCCAAAGAACCTCAAAGGGGTCCAGCAGCTCGCTGGATGCATCGCGGCGCTGATCAGGTTCATCAGCCGCATGGGTGAGAAGGCCCTGCCTTTCTACCAGCTGCTGCGCAAAGCAAACAGATTCGAGTGGACGCATGAAGCAGACGACGCATTCAAAGATCTGAAGCGGCTGCTCTCCACCTCGCCCGTCTTGGTCATACCCAAGGAACGCGAGCCTCTACTGCTACACATAGCAGCCACGCATCAGGTGGTAAGCACCGTGCTCATGGTCGAACAACCGAAGATGGCAAGACTCATGTAGTCCAACGCCCTATCTACTACCTTAACGAGGTATTGACGCCAACTAAACAGAGGTACCCTCACTACCAAAAACTCGCCTATGGCGTGTTCATGACGGATCGTCGGCTGAGCCACTACTTCCAGGAGCATCAGGTGATGGTTGTCAACGAGGCACCCCTAAACAGGATCCTGAACAACCCGGAGGCCACGGGACGCATGGCCCTGTGGGGCATCGAGCTGTCCCCTCTAGACATAGTCTACGAGAAATGCCATGCGATCAAGTCACTAGTCCTACCGGATTTCCTAGTCCACTGGATGGAGCTGCAGCTGCCGGACACTCCGGACATGACATAGTCATGGACGATGCACTTTGATGGCTCCAAGCGCGAGGCTAGAGCAGGAGCCGGGGTCATACTGACCTCCCCGCAGGTCGACAAGATGAAGTATGTCCTCCAGATGAAATTTAGAGATTCCAACAACGAAGCAGAATACGAGGCCCTCATCCACGGCATGAGGATGGCCAAGATATGCGGCGCCTGGTCATCTATGGTGACTCGAACCTCGTCGTCCAGCAGATGATGAACGAGTGCGACGCACACGCCGTTAACATGATCTGTACCGCGCGCTCTACAACTCACTCGAAGGAGACTTTGACGGCTGCGAGCTTCGGCATGTTGGCAGAGAAAGCAACGAAGAAGCCGACAGACTCGCCAACATTGGCTCCACCTGCGCATGGGTACCACCAGGCGTGTTCCTCGAGCAGATCTGTGTGCCATCCATCTAAAGGAAATTCCCCAAGGGATCACCCGAAGAGGCAGAGTACTCGGGGGCTACGCTACCCGAAGGACAGGAAGGACCCGAAAAACTCGACATAGAGGTCGCAGTGGTCAACCTGATGCATGTCATGGCAATCGAAGAAACATGGACGCAGCTGTATCTGCGGTACCTGATAACAGGGAACTGCCTGATGACCTGACAGATGCCCGGCGCATATCTCGCCGGTCCAAGGCCTTCACCATCATCAATGGCGAGCTGTACAAGCGCAATATTTTGGGTGTGCTCCAAAGGTGCATCACCATCGGTGACGGAAAAACTATCCTCCAAGACATCCATGAGGGCATCTGCGGCCATCACGCGGGCAGCCGCACCCTCATCGCCAAATCTCTACGAGCTGGATTCTACTGGACAACGGCCATGAATGACGCCAAAGACATCGTCCGAAGGTGCAACGGGTTCCAGCGGTTCGCGAACAAACCGCACGCAATGGATTGGAGCTCAGGCCCATACCCTTGGCCTGGCCCTTCGCCCAATGGGGCCTCGACATGATTGGCCAACTGCCCAAGTCCTCGAAAGGAGGCCACGTCTACCTCCTGGTCGCAGTCGACAAGTTCACCAAGTGGATCGAGGCCATGCCCGCTACCAACCAAAAGGGTAAAATGGCCGTGAAGTTCTTCCAATCCATAGTCTACAGGTTCGGCGTGCCGCATAACATGATCACCGACAACGGCTCGAACTTCATCTCCAAATAATTCTAGGACTTCTGCGAAGGCCTCGGGATCAACATATCATACGCCTCCGTGGCGCACCCGCAGATCAATGGGTAGGTCGAAAAGGCCAACGGCCTCGTTGGTGGCGGCATCAAGAAACGTCTGCTGAGCCCATTCGAACGACTCGTGGGAGCATGAGCAGAAGAGCTACCATCCGTCCTTTGGAGCCTACGCACAACGCCAAATAGCTCAACTGGCTACACGCCCTTCTTCATGGTGCACGGAGCCAAAGCCGTGTTGCCTACAGAAGTACGCCATAAGGCCCCACGGTTCGTCGCATACAGCGAAGCCGAATTGACGGCTGCACTCGAACACGCCGTCGACACACTGACGAGGCACGCGACATCGCCACAGCCCGATTAGCGGTCTACCAGCAGAGCCTCCGCAACTATCACAGCCGTCGGCTGCGCCCAAGGTCCTTCGTCGAAGGAGACCTCGTCTTACGACTCAAGCAAGAGCGACCGAAGAAGCTCGAGTCAGCCTGGGAAGGACCCTACATTGTCACCAAAGTCATCCCAGGTGGCGCCTACCGCCTAAAACACGTGGAGTCTGGAGTCGCATACTCAACCCCTGGAACGTCGCGCAACTGTGACGCTTCTACCCCTAGCTATCCTCCCCTTACTTTCAATAAGGCTATTCAGCCAAGGCTACTCAGCCGAACAATGTACCTCCTCATTACGATATGAATAAAGCTAAGTGTCTCGCCCCAAAATTTATCTTTTACCCGCATTTCTTCATGCCACAACACACTCGGGGGCTCCCCCCTCACCTCATGACTACGTCAACTGAGGATAACACATGTACACCTAAGTAGCTGATCACGTCAGGCTAACAAAAAGGACAGGTATACAAACAAGCACCACGTTCTAATACAATTAACCTTCTACATCTAAGGGCATAACACGCCTAATCAACATCTATACAAATTTTACATCCATCTTTTTACAGGTCCTACCTATTCTGAAGGATAACATGCGAACGGTGCTCAAAGAGATCTACAACCTCCTCGGCCTACTGCCTCACAGCCGCATAATGCGGACGCATATCCCATAGGTCACCATCTGGTCGAAGGGGCGGCCCAGCCGCCACAGTCGCAAGATTTATGTCAGGGTGATGCAGTTGCACAAGGGAAAAAGCGGCCTTCACCCCAGCAACCAACTGGTGCCGCACCAGCTCCCTGACATGACGCACATCACGAAACTTCGCCAGCAAGTCCCAGAGAGCTAATGGCGCTTCGTCTAGAGGAAACATGACATGCAGAATTGACGCCAAGGATGTCTTCACCTGCCGCAGCACCCGTGACACTTGGTGGGCACGATCCTACACAGTCGCAAGGACCGTGGGCGGTCGCGGTCCATCCAG
This sequence comes from Avena longiglumis, assembly GCA_030063025.1. Lineage (NCBI taxonomy): Eukaryota > Viridiplantae > Streptophyta > Magnoliopsida > Poales > Poaceae > Avena > Avena longiglumis. The sequence goes on along the minus strand of CP125974.1, from coordinate 515,791,408 downwards.
AAAAAGCCGCCAGCCTCCATATCTTGCTGGGTCAGGAAGTTGATCCGAACAGCAACGCGCTCCTTTTCCTCCTTAGGAACAAGGTTAGCATCTGCAACACCTACAAAGTAAGATGACAAGCCAACAGACGCATCCGAAAAATGAGCAGAAGCTCAAAGAAACTTACACTGAAGCTGTTCGGCCAAACGCCGTAACTCCCCCATCAGATACTCCTCTCTGGTGGTGCCTCACTCCGCCTTCGACTTCCAAACATCTGCGTGGCCTTGGATGCCAAGCAACTCCTTCTCAAGACTATGGACACGGTCATGAAGAAATGCAAGCTGTGACGCATCATCCAAGGATGGTCGCAGCTGCAGAGCAGACGAAGTATCAACAGGGTCATCACCCAAAGGTCCCTAGAGGAAAAGAGACAAGGATATGAACAAACACACGAATGGGCAACAACTCGAAGATTCATTATATACAACAAAAGCCACTGCGTGGCACAAGTAGTGTTTGTAAATATATTACAACAAAAGTAGACGAAAACTATCCTACAACTACAAGGCCTAAGGAGCAGCATCCTGGGTGGCCACGGAGCCAGATTGCCTGCTCTTGGCCTCTCCCTGCTGCCTCACCGCTTACTCCGCCAACAGGTCAATCAGCTTTGGTCCATAGCGTTTACAGCGGGCAGCATAGAGGGCAAAAGCTACCTCTGATCCATCGGGATCCGTTGGCATCTGGGAGGTGACCTGATGAAGATCCAGCTCCGCTCCAGACGCCATGGCCATTGCCAGCCCCATGGACGCGCTGATGCCCTTCTGCTTGCGCTTGTACACCGCGGGCGCCTCGGCTGACAGCGCATCCGCCAACAAGTCGACATCCTCGAGGGCAACGCCCTTGGGGACGAGCTCCTTGTAGAAGCGCCCGAGCACCTCCTTGGCTTTCGCAAGAGAGCCAACCACAGTGCTGCAGCGGTCAGTAGCATCATCCAGAGCACTTTTGTGCTCCAGAGCACTGTGGTCAAACTCAATGCCCGCGACATCTAGATATCCGGAAAAGGCAAAGTGAGTATCAAACAAAACCGGAGAGACAAGGAAGCCGAAAAGGAACAAGTAACAGACGAAATTACTCACCCGAAATAGCCTTGGCAGTAGCCATCAGCTTGTCGGCTACCTCCTTCTCGGGTGAAGCCGCAGCGGTGGCGAGCTGCTCCTCGCGGTCTGTAGCCTCTTGTTGCAGGCGCTCCTTGGTGGCAGCTACGTCAGCTAGCTTCTGCTCGAGGCGCTCCTTAGCTCCAACGGCATCCTCAGATTTTTTTCTCTGCTCGCCCGAGGCTCTTTTTGAGAGCATCAAGCTCGCGGAGGGCAGTGTTATTCTCATTTGCAACAAAGAGCAGGCATGGGATTCACAAGTAAGAAAGCAGACGAATAAGTAGAAGATCTATCTAAAGACGAACCTTGAAGCCGCTGCAGGCTGGCCTCCAATGCCATATGCTGCTTCACCAGCTGATTGGAGCCTTGCACAAAAGGCTGCGAGAAGAAGCAACTTATCAGAAAAAGGGCTCGGGGGTTGCGCCCAAGAAGCGAGCAAAACAAAATCAAGCACACAAAAAGCGCTCGGGGGCTCCCCCCAAGACACGCACAAAACAAAAGCACTGATCAGCAGATCATACGAAAAGCTCTTGGGGGCTCCTCCCACGGCATGAACAAAAATACTTACATGATCAGACGGAGACTCCGAAGGTTTGGCTATAGTCTTCTGGGAGACGATCACCCGAGCCTCCTGCGGAGAGGGGTTCAGAGCAATGCCCCCAGAGGTGGCCACCGTCTGAGAAGGAGGAGGCGTAATCTTTGACTCCCCCACCATCTCCTGAGTGCCATCGCTAAATGAGCCATCAGAAGAGCGGATACACAAGAAAGCACCAGCCAAATACAAGCAATAAACAATGCAAGATAACAAAAGTCAACCGAAGTTACTTACGAGTCCATGTCACTCAAGTTAAAAATAGGAAGGGGCCGCTGGCCTTTCTTATCTTCCTTCTTCCTCTTCGCTGGTGGCTGCAGCGCTACAGCCCGCATAGGAACGGCTGCGATGGGAGAGGAAGAGTCACCATCATCGTGGTGGACAAGGCACGGAGGATCCCTAGGAGTTGGCGGAGTCGAGGCATCTGAAGATTCGCTCGCGCTCCGTGCCCGCTTTCGGGTCCGCCCCTTGCTCGCCTTGGGGGCTTCCTCGGTTGGCCACTGCGCTGGCGGAAGCTCAGACACGGAGTCCACGATCTCATTGTCCGGCGCATCCGAAAGACGTTCGGGTAGTGGAGGCACCATGCCAGGCACCTTGAACTCCTGCAAATGAAGACAAAGTTTCAGAACATATAATCGCAAAGAAAACGCACTCAAAAATAGCGCTACGCGCACGTCCCAGATCTACACCTGAGGAACGAGTCGAGAAGCACGGAACGGAGGAGTCTGCGACTTCCCTGGAAGGTCCTCATCGGTTTTGAACTTCAGCATCGGCCGAAGGACTCTATCAAGGTCCCCCTTGGAAAGCTCTTCAGTCACAACTCTTGTAGGATCATGACGACCAAAATAAAGGAACACCGGGTGCGCCCTAGCCTGAAGTGGCTGCACCCGACGTCTGAGGAAGGTGCGGACAATGTCCACACCGTTCACCTCCTTCTCCGGAATCACCTGGAGATCCTCCACCCGTTGATAGAGCTCCTCTATCTCCTCCACCTTACCCTCCAGGATATGGTTCTTCCAGGATCTTTTCGGCTGGATTTTCTGGGAGACATCAAAAGGGGAAAGGCCAAAGTTTTCCCCGTCCACTGTGGAGTCGCGGATGTAAAACCACGTCCTCCGCCAGTTTTGGACGGACTCAGACATAGAATAGAAAAGAAAAGAATAGTGGATTGGAGAGAAATGATGCAGCCTCCAATCGGATAAACTCCGTCGGAGCCAGATTGCCTCTTCACGGAATAGAGCTTCCGGAAGAGGCCAAAGTGCGGCTCAATGTCGAGCCAGCACTCACAAAACGTAACAAAACAAGCGATATGGAGAAGAGAATTGGGGGAAAGATGGTGGAGCTGAATACCATAGAAGAACAACAGTCCACGAAGGAAGTCGTGGACTGGGAAAGAAAAACCGCGGATAACGAAGGCGATAAACATCACCCGAAACCCTGGAGGAGGACGGGGAAATACCTCGTCACCAGGAACCTTGACGGCCCCTGTCCTGCGGGAGTAAACCCCGCTCATGAAGCTTGCATAGGTCGCCCTCGCCCGTCTCCGACCATCGCCACCACCGTCGGTGACGCGAGCGGCGGCGGTGCCCTTCTTGCACCGGCAGCAGCGCTGGTAACAACTGCGGCGGAGGCCTTCTTCGGTTTCCCCATTGCAGTCCGACGATGGCGGCATCTTGAGCATAGAAAAGAGGACGGGAAGGATCGAAGAACTTCCAGCATGCGGCGAGAAAAACTCAAGAAAGTGGAAGCAGTGAAAAGCGAATGGCTGCGGTGAAAACAAACAAAATTTTCCCCACAGATTATAAGGACGAAGACTATAAACAGGGACCCTCAATCGGAAAGCCCTAGCACCAGCGTCATATCCAACCGTCCACGTGTCAGCACGGTAGCGAACCATTGCTTGCACGTCGTCCACTACGCGCGGAAAGCAAGGAGACGTCATAATTATCGCCACGTCACGCATGACTAGTCAACTCCAAGTCAGAAGGTGGGACCCATGTTCGTCCAGTCGTGTCATCTCTGGCGCCGCAGACGCTTGAGGTCACCGATCGTCAGCACTGACATCATCAAAGCCACACTGGCAACGATAGAAAACTTTCGGCTAACAGCTAAAAGTACTCACTCGAATCTACGATTCGAGCAACTGCTTGGGGGCTACTCCTATCAGGAGCGCTGACCGCGCACCCGAAGCATCAATAGTGTTACACCAATGACCTATTTTTCTTCGAGTCCTACGTCGAGTCTTCGACTCCACTACGGACTTGGGGGCTACTCCCATAGGGAGGATTGATTCAAGCATCCGAATTTTTTTTGTCCTACGAACCTGAAGCCCATAATGGCTGAATTAAAGTCTCTGCTCGAGTCAACGACTCGAACAGACACTCGGGGGCTACTCCCATAGGGAGCGCTGGTCACGCACCCTATGAATTCTTCGACTGCGATCCTTCGGATCAGAATACAAAAACTTTTCGGAAACTCTGCCCCAACCAACGCTAAGTGAGAATCATTCTTCTTGGCCACCCGAAACACCTCCGCGGTGATAAAACTTTGGATGCTGTGTCTGCGACGCAAAGATAAGACCTACAGATATCATCTGATGGCCTGGCAACGCACACGACTGCGCTCTGCTAGTGAAAGTCCGTGCTAGCAGGCACGATGAAAATCCCGACGGACGCGTTGGGTGCATCATTTGAAAATAACTGGGATTCCACTCCTGTAGGTTCTCAACGACCCGAGTCAAATTTGCGCTAGCATCTATTCCAGGTTCGAGTCGAGGGACTCGAATCTGAAGAAGATCGTGTTGTTTTGTCCTAAGACAGTTAACTGACCCTGATCCGTCGGGAGTCAGGCACACGCATCAACAATCCCTACATACTAAAATCATTCTCTGATGAACAGAAACAGCTGCACCCGAAAGATTGAAGAGTCCTCAGCCGAATCTACGATTCGACTGAACACTCGGGGGCTACTGACATGTTTATACCCTGGGGGTACACGACATCAGCATACCTGGTCCAGCCCAAGGAAGTCCCACGAGAATATACGCGGCCCATGAAGATTTTCGGGTGGCCCAAGCCCAGGACTTATTCGGATCCTTGGAGAGCAAGACTAGAACAAAGATACAATATTCAAAGGGGCAAACCCTAAACCTGTAACCGACTCGATCTGTACCCGGACCTGCCTACCTCTATATAAAGGCTAGGAGGGCACGACGAGGAGGACCTCTCATACCACCGCATACACACCTCCACGCTAGATTGCATCTGCGCACCCGTGTAACTTTTGGTTCCGCCGTAATCAAGAGCAGACAAGCAGGAGTAGGATTTCCCCCCCGGGGGCCTGAACCTGGGTAAATCTCGTGTCCCCTGGTTGCTTGTCTGTTAACCGTTCCGCGATCTCCAGCACCCCCATCTTCTCCAAAACCCAAGCTCATAATAATGGGCATTGACGAGATTAAACCTCGTCACCACCGGTCAGCGGCCTTAAGTCAGGAAACTGGAGTGTTCCCCATGTCAGAGGATCTCAGTCCCCTCCCTCCCCCTTTCCTGCCGGTAAGCACCACCCTGGAAAGGCCGCATGGTACCGACGGTGGTGGGACTTACCTTACCTGGTGATGGGGCTCCTTCGTGTTCTCCGGCATCTGGCAGCTGTGTAGACTGGTTTGGTGATGAGCTCGACGAGCGACAATGCATCCATGGCACCCAGTCTCCGTGCGGCGCAAGGTGCAGGAGGACGGTGTTGTTGATGGCCTGGCTGCAGCAGCTCGACAACGACATTAACAAGTCCTGGTTTGGGCATGGCCTGCCTAGTTGGGCCTGATCTTGGCCTAATTGGTACTGCTTCTACATCCAGAGGACAATCTCTGGGGGTGATGGAGAGTTGTCCCCTCCCCTAAGCTGGGTGGTGGCTCGATCTCGACAAGTTTGTGCTTAACCTACTTGTCCTCCTCGTCGACTTTGTGATGTGGGGTTGGTGAGAGCTTTGGATCGAGTTCATGGACGCTGCCCCATAAGGTGGATTGCACGGGCGACTCTTCCACGAGCGATGTGGCGATTGTTCCCATATTTGTTCATTTGGATAGCGAGGTACGAACGTTGGGGGAGTTTGGTGTTGGCAGCGTTTCTGCTTTGGCAACTCTGAGATCGTGTGTCGGAGGCTGGACTCGGGGACATCGGGCGCGGGCGGGCGACCAGGTTTGGAGGTTTTTATGGGCTAAAGCTCAATGCTTTAGCACCATCGGTGGCGATGCATGCGGGTATCATTACCCTTCTAGGGTCGTCGTCTGGAGCCCCGGTTCTTCTCGGTCTCTCGCCATTGTCTTTGGTGCCAGGTTGTAGACTTACACGTTTTTCTTGTTTTTTTTTGGAACGGGAAAGGGTCCGAAGGCCCCATAAGCTGCTCAATTAAAGAAAGCGGTGGGTACATTTACAAAGACACTCCCAAACCAAAGGGTGCTTAAAGTATAAGGACGACACTCTTGCAAAAAGGACCCTAAAAATAAGATAAAAACGCGATCAGGTCCTCACCCTTCTCCACCGCATTCGTCGTCGTCGAATCCCTGGAGACCACATCGTTGCCAGGGAACTTGCCAGTTGGTGGCGATGCAGACTTTGGAACTCCCGCACAGGGCATCGAAAAGCTTCCGCCACACGCGGAAGATCATGCTCGGCTTCATCCGAGCGGAGATGTGGCCCTACTGGCCACAAATAATGGCGGCGCGACCTCGCCGACGTTGAGGAAGATCTAGGGACTCAGCTTCACGAACCGCAACATCCGGGTGCTGCAGACTTGGCGGTGTAGTAGGTCGACTCCAGGGCACATCGCCCCATCTCTCCTTGCCACCATGGCTGGCCGGAGAAAAACAGCAAGAGCCTAGAGCAGACCATCGCAGAGAAAGGCCACTGACCTTATATGGGGAGCCTCCAGAGTCGAGCAACTTCGCAGCGATTGGCTCCAACCAAGGGAGCACAGCGGCGGAGAAGATCTTCACCAGATGACGACAGCTGTGGCCAGAACAGCCACACGTCGAGCACCCATGTCACCTCACGAAAGCAACGGCCACCGACACGGCCTCCTCCATCCCTCGCCACCAAGGCCGGCGAGGGAGATAAGAATGGCCCGAGGCTGCCAGATCTAGAGGCAACAACACTTATTAGGATGGCCTCCGCCCACGACAGAAGCAGTAGCTTGCTCCAACCACTGGAGTTCGATGAACCACCGTGGAGACGGCCGACCGGGGTCGTGCAGGAATGCCGGCGGGGACAGGCCATGCATCATCTCGCCACTCGGCACAGGGGCAGACACAAACAAACCTAAACCTAAACCTACGACACCTACGGCGAGAAACCAAAGACCTAGACTTAGGGGGGGCTCGCCTCCGCCGCTCGGGCTTTGGCTCGGCCAGAAAGGGAGGAGAGAGCTCAGCTACAGGAGAGAGGAGGGGAGGGGGAGAGTGGACAGAGTTAAACTGGTTCCCAAGTACAAACGAACAAGTGGTTCCTGTTGCCTTGATCTACTTATTAAAGGGGTCTCTCTTCATCTTATATCAGTTTGACCAGTGTTGTCTTATTTATAAAGCGGACGAAAACCTGTTTTGAGGATTCTATATAGTCCACATTTCCTAGTATAGAGAAGCCATGATAGAAGATGATCGACGGTTGGCGATCGATCAAGGTTGAGTGTGCAAGTCTGATTGCTAGTACTGTATAACTCTACCAAGTCAAGGCGCACCGTTAATCTCTCGGCTAACCTATTTGGTCCTGCTGAAGAGTACACTGGACCATGATCAGAAACAAAAAGGAAAGCGTGGATCTGTCGGGGGCACAACGCGCATCGGCACATGAAGATGCTCCCCTTGAGGCCATGCCATGCATGACCACCACCCACACGAAGGGAATCATCGAGCCGACTAGTAGACCGCAAGTAGTACTAGTAATTAATTAACAAGCTAGAGAGCATTACGGCTCAAATGATTAGCGCACGCTTTAAGGTTGCTAATTAATTAAGGTTTGAACAGGGCAAAACCTTGGTGTGGGGGTCCTGCTGCGGTAGGAGGAGAAGGAGAGCTCACATGCATGGTCGCAATGCTCAGTCGCTCACGTGAACGGGACACCTAACATGGGATATGACTCTGTGTAGCAGTGTAGGTGAGAGCGCGCGAGACCTGACCTGGGCTGGGCACGTAGTTCCAACGGCTTTCAAACAAGGCTGCTGTCTATCCAGCATATGCAACGCATGGGATGTCCGACTATTCCATGTTATTACTCCCTCAGTTTAGAAATATAAGAAGTTTTAGATTTGTAAAGGCGATGATATTAACGCTTTTAACAGATAGGTTCAGATGTTCACACTAAAAGATGCTCAGACATCTCATTTACAAAACTAAAACATCTTATATTTCCAAATCGGAGGGAGTAGTTCTTATGTCGATCGGTGTCTCTTACTACAAATTTTTTATGCTGGCCCGCTCTATGTGATCCTAGGTAGCTAGCCTGCAGAGACGCCGGTGCTTTCCAGGGCTAGCTAACATGGCACCGCCGCAGCGAGTGAGCGGTGGCGAGCAAAGGCTAGCCGCTCTGCTCGGGCTTCAGTTTCAGGAAAGCAACAGTTCCCGCCGGTCGGCCCCATGGCATGTTAGCTGCACATGGCCGCCCGGCCATCGCGCGGCTAATCTCCTGTCTGTCACTAGCAAGCTTAGCCCGTACGTCGCTCTCCGACCAGTTGCTCCATGCCGATGCCGAATACGAATTGTGGTGCTCCTTGACACCGCGAGTCTTGCTGCTAAGGACACGCTTGCAGTTGCAGGCCCACGAGATATGCTAGTAACATCTTATCCTCAGCACAGGGAGTAACGAAGCGGACCAGCGAAGTTTCAGAAGAGAGGCAGCTTACAGGCCAGGCCATGTGTAGGAACAGGCAGAGCGGTGTCACTATGGCACGTTCAGGAATCAGAGATTTTTCTGTGACTTTTAAAGCCTAATTGTTTCTATCGGCGACTTCAAAAATAGTGCTTAATATGAATTTTAGTGGCAGTTTAAAGTGCCACTAACAGTTTATCCTTTTGAGGCACTATTGATAGTGCCTCTAATGTTGAAAAATAGGCAGATGGTGCCTCTATGCTAAACTATCAGTGGCACTTGACTGCCTCAAAAGACATAACTTTTAGAGGCATTTTCCGTGATAATGCCACTAAAAGTATATCAACTGAGGCAATTAGAAGTGCCATTAATTGGTTACCATTTAGAGGCACTAAATTATGCCTCTAAATAGTGACCAAGCTGACACTATTTGGTGTGCCTCCAATGATCATCCATCCGAGACACTATCTTCTGCCTCCAATGTCCAACCGGTGAGGCACGACATTGCCTCAAATGAATGATCATTGGAGGCAATCAAACATGCCTCTAAATGGTCATCCATTTGAGGCACTATCGTGTGCCTCAAAATGGTCATCTATTTGAGGCACTTTGTATGCCTCCAAAAGAATAACCAAAGATAATCAAATAATCGTAAACAGACAGATACCACACAAAGACATAATTATATACTACGATTTCATCTTGATAATCCAACATAGTACTTATCGCTCCATACTTACAACTACAAAAGTAGTACTTAGTAGTCCAGATATATAGTACTAGGCGGTCCAACTTAAGGATCCATCGATAATTACATCCAAAATAAGTAGAACTCATATAAGTTCTACTTCCACCCAATCAAGATCTTGTCGGATCTACGCTTTATGGAGTGCCATGAGCATCGCGCAACTTACCGTCGACTTGTACGTAAACTGAACAAGATAGCATCATCCTTCTTCATGTTGAAGGCCCGCATACCGTCCACCATCCACTGGTTATCATTGCTCTATTGTTTACTCCCATCTTCATCCTCACATCCACACGATCATCTTCAGCCATGGATTCAACTTGTACAGTAAGTGGTTCATCAAGAAAGTCCTTCAGGTACTTGGTTGTGAACTCAGCATTAAATTCCTATGTAAGTATCAAGTTTACACAACTGTTAGCATTCTTTTGGACTCTGTTTCTACCTCACTGTTATGCCTGATAAAGTAAATAGCTGCTCACCATTTTGCATTTCTTCTCAATGACAGTTGACTCTGTCATCTTGTAGACATAGTACTTTATTGATGGCCTTCTGCCATTGCACCATTCGTCCAGAAACTCAACTTGGCATGGACACAGTAGTATGTCATTTCCAAACATACACTGGTGGTCTGTAACACCCTCAGAATCGGCCCTATGCAAGTTTTAGCGAAACCCGCCAAACCCGCATAGAAACGATTCAAAGGTGCCCACCAGGCACTTTCGTGCGGGTGGAAAACGAAGTAATAACATTACACAACAGTCCTCGATGGGACCCACAGAACAGATATATATAACACGACTCCATGAGCCAAGAATACATATATAATATACAAAGATCCAAATCACCTGTAATCGATACAGCGTCCGACTACGGACAAGATGCAAATGGGGCTAAGAGCCCTGAAGAATAACCAATGGCGTCCATAACCCCGCCAGCGGAAGGGTAACTCGCTAACGACGTCGATCTCAAAACCTTAAACAAAAGGGATGCCAAAGGGCAAAGGAAAAAGAGGAGCGTCAAGATCGAGGCCAAGACATGGCGAGACTAGATTGGCGGTCTCGCCACATAGGTATGGTGGATCGATGCGGCAAGAAAGATGCACTAAACAACCTATAGAGACTCGGTACAACTGGCGGCAAACAGAGAGGGGTAAGAAGGACCTATTCGGAACCAACCTGATACTATCATCAAACAAACCCATCCTGGCGTTTCCCCCTCGAGACCAAACGAGGAAGTCAACCGAGGAACTCACACAGTTGGCAGTTTTATTTATTCAGTTATCGTTGCGGCAATTACTAGTCAGGTGTAGATAAACATCCCGATAAAAAAATAAGCAGCGGGCACTTTTAGTTAACCATTCCGTTATAGTGGCATCACTTACTAGTCAGATACAATTAACATGAGATAACCCAAAACCCAGCAGTTGTTGGTACTTTTATTTAGCCATTCCGTTGTAGTTGCAAAGCTTACTAGTCAGATACAATTGTCGCAAGCGTCAAACCAACAAGCAATTGTGGGCAGTATTATTTAGCCATTCCATTATAGTGAAGCTGATTACTAGTCATTATAAAGTCAAATTTATAGCAATAAACTTTAGTTATGCTTGTCTATGATCGAGATACTGTGCTCCAAGTCGTCCATATCCGGACACACGGCTTAGAAAGTTTTACCTACCGGGTGCACCAATAGCAACACACGCTCGATCAACCTCGGAAAAACCAAATCAAAACCCAACGAGGCTTTCACGACAAAGCAATCACAGGATTCATAATTATTTCGTGGGCACCCTTGAGTACACCAACGGTTAGCCGACTCGAGACGGACCGAGGTTTGCGACAATGGTCAGAACGATCGGGAACCCAAAACTGGGATTGTCGATACCGCGAAAACATTCCGCTGACCTAAATAGTACAGTGTGCTCCTCGCACAAACGTAAATAAACAGTAGCATGGCATAAGTACAGGATAGTAAATAAAACCTCAAACTAGTTTGTGGCCCCAAGAAATAAGACTGAATCAAGCTCGCTCGGGTCCCATACCTCCGGATGTGGATAGCGATAAATCAAAGAACAGTATCAAGTACTCGGGGTCCCACGGACACAAGTGGGCGTTGAAACCAAATGTTATCTATCACCCACCGATGCCTCCGCTTATTTCAATTTTAGTTGTTAAACAGAATTAAAGTGGGCGATAAGTAAAACTAGGATCATCTCCAACAACAACATGCGGCAATACATCAACAATCGTAATTTGGACGTCACGCATAAAGACTTGAGCAAGCGACTACGACGCGCAAGTCCAACTATCTACCAAACAACAGGTAATAGGATGTGTCCAAGGCAATATAGGGCTGCACGGTATATCACAGGTACGGAAACTAAAGCATCGCAACACAGATAGCAATAGATCAACAGGAGGGAATAAAGACTATGAAAGTAAGATAGGTAGAAAGGGGGAGATGCTCGCCTGAAAACATTGCCGAAGGTTCAACCGAAGATCGGGTAGACACTCGCATCAACTCATCGGCCTTATCCGCGAAGAAGCAAAACACTAGAAGAAACACCGGATGCAATATTTAATACAACGGCAGAAGATCGGCATGATGCATGTATGATGTATGACATGGCGAAGGTGCGATGCAATTAGGTCATATTAAGCGGAACCGGGGTCCCAACAATTAATTAGATGGTTCAAGTTATTTATCTACCCCGCAAATTAAATGTTGTTTTAGCATGGCAGAAGATAGCACCGGTTCGCTACCCAAATTTAAATGAGGCCAATATAAGACTAGATTTGCCCGCATATGGGCCCCATATTTATTTATTAGGTGAATCGGCATAAGGCCCCCAAACCACAAAACAATATGCATGCATGAACATTTAATATGCGATAAGTTGTATATATTATAAAAATAGAGTTTGCGGGAAGGGGTTCACACATTGAGGGTTCGGCAGATCTTGGGGTTCCTGGGTTCGGGGTTGGTCTCAGGGTCCAGGGTTCGACGGAAACGCAGTTCGGACTCCGGGATCGTTCTCAGATAACGGGGGTAGATCTCGTCGCATCCGGGAAGAAGGACTTGGTTGGCATTGGGGGCGCATCGGATTCTTCTGGATCGGGGTCGTTCTTGTCGCATTCGAGGTCTTCGGGTCCGCGTAGACGGTCATGGCGTGCAAGGTGGAGGGCTTGGCGTTCCGTGTAAGCGACCTTGGCGTCCTTGAGGGAGTACTTATCGTTCAGGGTCTCGATGTCTGGGGTGAAGTGCTTGGCGTTCCATGGCGATCTTGGCGGCTTCGGATCCGGAAAGGAGCACTCGACGTTCCGGGGAGAAGACCTTGGCGTCATATGTGGAGGTTGTCGGGTGTCGGTGCCGGACTCGGGTGTGGCGTAGATGGTCTTACGTGGTCCGATGGTCCCATGTAGAAGATTCCTGCATCACCGGCGGAGTTCTCGGTTCGATGAAGATCTTGGCGGGTTCGTGGTTGGATTCGGAGATCGGCCTTGGGTCTCGGACGAAGAGCTTATTAGCTTCATGTCGTAGATGGGCATGTTGGTGACTAACACGCCGACTAACGGGGTGCCTGGTTCAGCAGAGTTCACACAAGTTGAACCGGAGCTGGCGTCGACGTCTCCAAAACACACAAGCAGGACATGCACGCGTGCCTAGGCGAGGACCAATGCAATTGCTTTGGTGACCTCTCGCGGCCGGCCGGGCCGAGGTTCAGACGGGCGGCGAGGACGACGCCAAGGCGACGGCTGCGGCTGGCGAGCTCGAGCAGCATGGGAGGATCCTGCTGCGGCCGGACTTGGCGCAGCGCTGGCGAGAGGTCGTGGCCGGTGGTGGCAGCTTGGGAGGAGGCGGCGTGAGCGGGCGGCGGCCGACGAGCTTGGAAGGACGGCTTGGCAGGGGACCGCGGTGGAGAGCCAGAGGAAGCGGCAGGTCGCAGCAGGCGGGAGGCGAGGTCCCAACGGCGCTACTGGAGGTTGGTGGCGAGAGGCCGTGGCCGAGGAGGAGGCGACGAACGGGCTCGTGGGAGGCGGACGGAGGAAGGCGGGACGAGCAGCCCGCAGAAGGCCATGAGGCGGTCGGCGGGCGAGGCGGTTGAGGAGGCGCAGAGGCGGAGGCGGGGCAGAGAGGTAACGAGGCAGAGGACGTGAGGGCGCGTGGGACGCACCAGAGCGGGCTGTGGGGCGTGTGGCAAGGCTGGCGTGGTGTGGTAGCGAGTGGGGTGAGGCCGAGCGGGCTGGTGGGAGAGGAGAGAGAGGGAAAAGGGTAGGAGGCGTGTGGTGATGTGGCGATTTTAATTGGGGGAGAGAGGGCCGAGGTGGCGAGCTGCTACTGTTTGGGGTGAGGTGGAGAGGAGGGCTGGGTAGATAGGTTGGTAGATTTAGGATTTAGGTTGGGCCGATTATAATTTCTGGGGGTGGTCGTTCGGGTCGGGTCGGCCCGTTCGACTGCCCCCACTAAAATAATTAATATTTTATTCGTTTTAAAAGCACCGTTTGCAAACCGACAGCAGACAACAAAATAATCCGGAGACCCGGGGTTTGCATTTGAAATAAAGAGGGGTATTTGTACAAAGCAAAACTAGGATTTTCGAAATAGTTCAGACAACAATGCATGATGATGACGATGCAATGCACAAAAACAATGCGATTTTCTAGTAGTGGTTTTGCGGGATGCCACATGGTCCCACTCATGTATTCCCTTGTTTTTTGGTCCTGATACAGCACAAATACAACAAATTTTATAAATAGTAGTACCATTTCTCAACTGCTGTAACAGACTAGATAGTTCAAAGTTTGTATAGATACATACCCCTTAAAACCAAGCCATCATCTTGTGCTGGCATAATTGGCCCATAACCATCTGGCACGAACCACTCCGTAGAGGTGTCACTGCCAGAGCTGTCACTGCCAGAGCTGTCACTGCCACTAAAGCTGTGGCTTGGGATCAAGCTGCCACTTTCATCTGAGATGTCAATGGCATAGTTCTCACAGGTTCCCATCTAGTATAAAAACAACATGTAATCAGTAATGCTAAAGCAATGTAATCAGTAATGCTAAAACATGTTCAGGACATGATCAAATAGTAAAACATTCAGAAAGTCAATAATTACATTCTGAATATTCCTAACATTCAGAAAGTTCAGAAAGTACAGAACATTCAGATCATGCTGAACATTCTGACATTCAGTAATTTCTGAATTTTCTGAACATAGCAAAACAGAAAGATCAGAACATTCAGAAAGATCAGAACATTCAGAACATTCAGAAAAATCAGAACATTTAGAAAGTTCAGAAAGATCAGAACATTCAGAACATTCAGAAGATCAGAACATTCAGAAAAATCAGAACATTCAGAAAGTTCAGAAAGATCAGAACATTCAGAACATTCAGAAAGATCAGAACATTCAGAACATTCAGTACATTCTGAACAATCTTAACAATCTGAACTTTCTTAACATTATGAAATTTCTGAAAATTCAGAACATTTCTTCATCAATGCACTAACCGTAAAATAATCATCAACTCTTGACATCAACAGAATTAATCCTAGCAGAACCCTAAACAAAATATAATCTAAGAACAAAACAAATCTAAGAACATAGATCTAGACAAAGAACATAAATCAAAGAACAAATCTAAGCACCCAAAGATCAGATAGCAGGTTAGACAAACAAGATCAGATAGCAGGTTAGATCAAACAAGATCAGATAGCAGGTTAGATCAAACAAGATCAGATAGCAGGTTAGACAAAGAACATAAATCTCGAACAAATCTAAGAACAGAACAAATCTAATCTAATAACAAATCTAAGAACAGAACAAATCTAATCTAATAACAAATCTAAGAACAGAACAAATCTAATCTAATAACAAATCTAAGAACAGAACAAATCTAATCTAATAACAACAATCTTAACTGAGAACACTAATCTAATAACAACACCAGATCTAGTACAGTAATCTAAGAACACGAGAAAAGATCTATACACTATTCTAAGAGAACCAGAGTACACTAATCTAAGAAGACTAGATCAGATGTAAACAACAGTTCCTAATCAAGAACAGAAAAGATCTAACGAGTAGAATAAAAGAAGAAAGAAGAACAGAAGAAGAAAGAAGAATAGAAGAAGAAAGAAGAATAGAAGAAGAACACGAGAAAAAAACAGACAAGCTCCTCAGGTGGCGGCGGCGATGGGATTCGCTGGAGGGGTTTCATGTTGGGCGGCGGCGGTGGAACCCTAACACGAGGAAAGGGAGAGAGTGAGGGAGTGTAAAGTGAGGGAGTGAGGGAGTGGAGAAAGTGACGGCCGCGGTGGGTGGGTGTGTGCGTATATAGTATGGTCATTTTGCACATTAGTACCTTAGGTTGTTATTAACTTTTATGTGTCCTTCCACCTCGGCTCCGTAGTTATAGCGATTAGCTGGGACTCCCCTCAGTTAATATTTTAGTTTCCTATTCGTCCCTCCACCCGCGCCACCTTGCACAAACCCCCCTCCCCTCTGTTGTCCAATGTATAAGAGAGGCACCCCGCCGCCAGCGCTAGGGTTTGGCCTCCATTTCTCGCGGGTGACCTCCGCGCCGCCGCACCACCCACCGCCGGAGAGCTGCAGATCCTCACCGTCCGCGCCTCACCACCACTGGAGAACTGCAATCTCACCGTCCGCCCGCCACTCACGCCGCCAACCGAGTTGCAGATCCTCTCCGTGGCCCGCCACCGCCGCTGCACAACCACCACCCGAGCCCGAGCAGATCATCTCCGTCACGGCCAAGACCACCCGCCACGAGAGGCTGCAGATCCTCTCCGTCCATAGCAGCCTGCAGATCCTCTCCAGAGGAGAACTGCAGATCCTCTCCGAGAGTCGAGATCATCCATAGCCTTCGCAATGGATCCGCACGCACTAATCTGGATCATCACCACATCCCTTCTTCCCCTGCGATTTCTCAAGAGAAATCGACTTGGTGTGTGTGTGCTTTGTATATCTAGTCTGTGCTTTGTATATATAGTATGGTCTTTTCATCCATCTAGTGTGTGCTTTGTATATCTGAAATGGTTCATCTAATTCATCTGTAATTCTAAACAAAAAATCTGATTTTTACTAATGCTAGAAATAGATCTGAAAATAGTTCTGTAATTGGTTCACTGATGAATATGATTACTACAGAGTCCAGGATGATGAGAGGAATGATAGGCTAATGATCACAATTAGAGGTTTGTTTAGCACCATTTACTTTGTAATCTATGCTCTTGTCATTGATCTATATTTTCTGGTACTGATGATACATTGTTTGGCATTTGTTAGGACCTGGACATTTAGGATTTGATTCAATTGATACAAACTGCATTTTTGGAAATTTGGTTCAAATGAATTACCACCAATTAATGCAGCTAAGAAGCAATGTGGAAGTGCTACCAAGGCCTGCAATTAAGAATTATGTTAGCACAATTACATCAACAAATGTCATTCCTTTGGAGGGTTTAATGGTATGTATATATGTTCTGCACATTATTCATATTTTTATCTGTAAGTTCTGCACATTACTCACATTTTTATCTAACAAATTCCAGGAATTCAGTCAAGAGTTTACAAGAAAGTTCCTGATGCAGTTCCTCATGGATGAACACCTCATGATACATTGTATTCAAGCCAGATCTCAATTGGTTAGTGTAGGTGTGATGCTCAAGTTAGGATCTCTAATAAAGTACTGTAGGATGATTCTTCAGGCTGATGGAAAAGCCCAGATCATCCCTCCTGAATGGGCAAAGGTGGTAGAGGCATTTAATCTGAAGGAAGGGGATGTTTGCATGTTCATTTTTACAGATGAAAAGAAAACTACCACCAAGACTCAGACATCAGTGGTTCTACCTTAAGCTTGAGATACTTAAAATTGAAGAGTACTACCCTGTCTTATTAAACCCATTCTTACCATTTATCTGAGTATCTCTTATAACATATTTATGCACATCTTTGTAGGCACAACCCCACTGAGATTCATGAAAGGAGTCTGATTACTACTAGAGGTGTGATTTTCACCTGCAGATGCTTACTATTATACTTGTTTTACTAGAGTTTTTTTGGGTGATGAATAATGCTTTATTTGTCATGTAGGACCTGGTTTTGCTGGTGAAGAATCCTTTGATAATGAATGCATTTTTGCAAACAAGGTTGATTTGACATTCAATCAAGTTATCCAACTGAGAAGCTATGTTGAAGTGATACCAAGACCTGATATTAAGGAGTATGTGTGGAAAATGACAGAAGAAAACATCATAGCTTCCTTTGATCATGTTCACTTTGGAGACTGAGAAGGAGAAATGGTTAGTAATGTTTGATCATGTTCACTACTAATGGTTACAGTATGGTATGTTTTGATCATAATTGAAATTTCTGCTTTCCGTGTTTTTTCAAAAGAATTCACAAATACTTATATTTTGAAGTTTCTAAAGCCGTCTTATGCTCAAGAGCTCTGTGCTTGGGGTTCCTAAAGGATCTGAAGTTATTCTTCTTGTGAACAAGCCAACAGTTCAAGACTCAAGATTGTAGAATGATGCTAATCGAACTGGACAAGCGATTATCTGTTTGGATGGAAAGATGTTGTCAAAACATTCACCGAAGAGGGAGATGTCCGCTTGTTCAGCCAGGACACTAGGATTATTCCAGTCAAAATTAGGGATCCAGCTGCGTGGCTCCAGTTGGTGATAATAAAGCTAGATTAGTACTGAATGGGCCTGGATAGTGTCTAATTAAATGGGCCACATCGTGGGGGAAACAAGGACGGTTCTGTTAAATGGGCCACATCGTGGGGGAAGTGGTGGACGTGGGGCAGTGGTGGACGTGGGGGAGCAGTTTTACATCCCTTTACCTTTAAATAGGAGGAGAAACCCGGCCGGTTTACAATTCTTCTGCGCAGAGCTTTTCTTCTATCCCTTCGACTTTCTGGGTGAGTTCAATTCTGTACACAGATCTTATTATTCTATTTCATTTAATCTGATGCAATCTAATCCTTCTACTACATTTTCAGGTCGCATGTTCTGAATTTCCTCCTTCGACTTTTCAGCTCTCTGGTTCTGAATTTGAACCTGCTATCTGTGATCAACCTGGGTGAATTTTTGTAGGTGAATTAACCTGGATGTTATTTTGTAGGTGATGGATGGCATGACATGTGCTATCTGTGATCAGCCTGGTGACAATTGTGGCAGATCTAACAGGAGAGCTAATGGATTTGACATTGTCATTGGCCATGGTTTTAGACGTGGTGTAGTAAGTTTTTCTGCTCATTCCCTGCTCATTCCCTAGTAACAGGAGAGCTAATGGATTTGACATTCCCTGCTCATTCAAATAGTTTTTGACAATGGGAACTAAATTATGTTGTTAAACTGCAGTACATTCCCTGATCAT
Organism: Avena longiglumis; assembly: GCA_030063025.1. Taxonomy (NCBI): domain Eukaryota; kingdom Viridiplantae; phylum Streptophyta; class Magnoliopsida; order Poales; family Poaceae; genus Avena; species Avena longiglumis. Next base: position 515,772,675 of record CP125974.1, on the reverse strand, counting down.
TCAAACAGAGGTTGAACAATTTAGTTCCTGGGAAATGGTTAGTTGCCAAGAGCCCAAGATTCAGAAGATTTGATTTATTCTTACAGAAGGATGAGTCAGCTACACTAATATGTGGCCCTTACTGGAGATCATTAGTTAGAGTTTATGACATTCTTGTGGTGATGTTGTACATTTCAATGTACCGATGATCCCTTTGAACCTTTAGAGAACTCATTTGACATAACTGTTCATTCCAACAATGTTGAGAAGGATGCGATTGAAGAAACCGTATCACAACAATAACTCATCTTTTTTTCACAATGCATTTTCAAATAATTAAGGCTAACACATCCTCTACGATTAGTTGTAGGAGATTTGCCTAGCCCAATAAGAAGTATCCTCTATAGGACAATCTTCTCGACATCCACTCCATTAGTGAACAGGACATGGTGCAATCTGTTTGGCATTTACAAAGATGTTTTTGTGGAGAAGGAATTTTATGAACCAAAGGATCGTAAACATTTTTGGGTGCACAAGATGGATGATGATAATGTTCACTTCAATGCACCGTAATTTCCCATAGTTCATATGTTTGACATCTGAAATTATTTTATTTGCATGCAACTAAATCAATTGTGGATATTTATTTGTTTTAAAAGACATGACTCTTGAGGCTATAGATGGGCACAGTACCTGTGTTTTGGCATTGCTCATCTTTCCAAGGATGGACAATGCTAGGATAAGAACAAGAAGAGTTCATTGACTGCACCTACTCCATTGCCTGGGACATGGGGCATGTGTGTTTTCAGAATGGATGGACTGATTTCACCAATGCTGCTAACATTGGCAATGAAGCACTTCTTTTGATGAAAGTAGATCCCATGCAAGAGTTTATTGGTCTTAACTTTGTTGAGATCATCAACTAGGGATCATCTACTAGAGATCATCTAAGTAGTGCCCATGAATTAACTTTGTATCCAGTGTGTTTGTATCCAGTGTGTTTGTATCCAGTGTGTTTGTATCTAGTTGTGGTTATGTACCCAGTTGTGTTTGTATCCAGCTATTATTGAACTTATATTATATATCAAGTTTGTGTTTTCTGATCCAGTTGTGTTTGCTTTTCTGAAAATATAGATGCAACAAATCCATACTGCTATTGTGTTAATTTTTCACAATAGCAAGGATAAGTTGTTGCAACAAATTGAATTTTTCTACTTGCCACTTGTTTTTTTAAAATGGATTCAAAAAGAAACTTCAGATACTTCCTACGCTTGTATGCAACAAATCCATACTAAGGATAAGTTATCGCAACAAAATGTATTTTTTCAAAACACAAAGGCCCAATCAGAGGACAAAGTACTCCAGTAGGGAGAAAGTACTAGTAAAGGCCCACTCGGCCAAAATATGGGCCAAAATATCTGGAACCAAGAGACAGAGCGCGTGGAGCGTTGGAATATTATAAGGAGGGAACCAAGGACAACCTCCCTCTCTCTTCCATTCTAGCTTCCTCTCTCCCACTCGGCTTCTACGGTGAGTTCCTATGCGATTCTTCGACTTGTTTTCTTATCTTTTCTTGAGTTCTCTCTAATCTCTTCTTTTTCTTTCCATCCATCTGCAGACTCGGCAGATTATGCAGTGAGTTCTTCTTCCTTTGCGCTTCTTGATTTCTTGAGTTCTCTCTAATCTTTTCTTTTTCTTTCCATGCATCTGCAGACTCGGCAGTTCGTACGGTGAGTTCTAGTTCCTTTGCAGTTCTTCAGATTTATTCAGTTCTCTCTCTAAACTTTTCTTCTGTTGCTTGATTCTTCCAACCTTCTTCACTTCTGTTGCTTGATTCTTCCAACCTTCTTCACTTCTGTTGCTTTAATCTTTATTTTGCGGTTCTGTCCTAATCCCTCTTTCTTCTTGTAATATTACAAAGGATGCAAGATACCCAAAGAAGAAGAACCACTCCTTCATTAGGATTTCTTCTCAGGTAAATCCCTCTTTCTTCTAATTGTTCATCCTCTGCTTGATTAGGCTTTCAAATTAGGGTTTTCATGGAATGTGCGTTTTCCTGATTATGTTCCTGATTAGGGTTGCGTTTTCCTGATTAGGTTTTGTCCTTATTATGTTCCTGATTATGTTCATCAGATTATAAGTGACTGAAATGTGTAGAATGTTCTTCAGTACTGAAATGTGTAGATTGTTCTTCAGTACTGTAATATGGTTGCAATGTTTAGGTTCTGTTACTAATTACTTGCTTAATTTTTAGCAATGGACTGTGCTGTGTGTGGACAACCTGCTCACAACTGTGGTAGGACACAGAGGAGGGCAACCAGCTTCCAGATTGTCATTGTTGATGAGTTTCCATTTGATGGTGTGGTGAGTTTTCACATCCAGACAACAATAGTTTACTTTATGTTATATTCATCCTGTAGGTTGGTAAGTTAACTACATTATGTTATGTTCATCCTGTAGGTTGTTCCATGTTCATTTAGGAGAGATCAATGATTTCACTCCTAAGAATTGGCTGGTTGCCAACAGCAGTGCAATTAGAAACTATGATCTATACTTGAAGAAGACTGATGAAAAGACATTGATTTGTGGTCCTTATTGGACGTCATTGTGGAGAGTCTACGACATTGGTCTTGGTGATGTACTGGAATTTGAATATGATCCAGATCCGATTGAGGGTTTGGACAATTTATTCCATGTCACCATTTCCTTAAATGGTGTTGAAAAGTACATCCATGAAGCTCCATGTAAGTTCTTGCTAACAACTACTACTAACTATTTCCTCAACTACTACTAATTTCTTTACATGTACTAGTACTAATTATTTTATTTCTTCTCTTTTGCTTAGTGATTGGAGATGTCCCTTCTGGAATAAGAAGCATTCTGTACAGGACAATCTTCCCAAACATTCAATCAATCACTGAACAAAACATGGCCACCATCTTATTTGCCATCTACAAAGATGTTCATGTGACAGACCATGAGATCATTGAAAGTAATGATGAGAAGAATTTCTGGGTACACAAGATGAATGAGGAAAACCAAGCATGGGATGCACTGGTAAGGCTTAGAGCTAAATCACTATTCTGTTGTTTCATTCTATGCATGCCTAATGTGTAAAAAAATATTAACTGCGAAATACATGATTATTGCAGTTCATGCCTATTGAGGCTGTACAAGGCTACAGGTACCCAAGACATGGCATAGCACATCTTTCCAGGGAAGGGCAAGACATAGAAGGAGACGAAGATAACTTCATTGCATGTGCCTACTCCATTAGCAAGGAACATGGAGAAGTCATTTTCACCGCAGGGTGGAATGACTTCACATTTGCTGCTGATGTTGGATGGGCTTCAATGCTTGTGATCAAGATAGAACATATGAGTGATCACCTTGGGCTGAACTTTGTTGACATTGTCAACTAAGGAATTAGTTAGTGACAAGGCTAATTTGGAATCAGTTAGTTAACAGATGCTTGTTTAGGTTGTGCTGCAGTTGTTTAAGGAACAATGTCATCAATGTTGTTTTAAGCTTTAGTTATTATGTCCTTATTCTGTAAGTTAACTACTAGTGTTTGTATCACTTGTATTGTTCCTCAAATTATATGGTTGTGCTTGTTTTAATGTTGTCAACTATGGTTGTGCTTGTTTTAATGTTGTCAACTATGGATGTGCTTGTTTTATTACTTGTTTCATATTCCTGTTTTGTTGATGTCTAGAAGGCCTTCATTGTTCTGAATTCATAAATATTCAGAGACCATGGGCTACTAGACTACATTAGTTCCATAATAGACTACATTAGTTCTACTACTAGTCAACTACTTGTGTAAATTACCAGAGCATTTTGTGCCTAAATTACCAGAGCATTCAGACCATTTTGTACATTTATTCAGAGCATTTTTTTAATTTATTACATTTATGCACTGCACACACGTCCTTGGAAGTGGGGAAAGTGGGGGAAGTGGGGGAAGTGCTGCGCCAGGTGCTTGCCCCCACGTCCAGGTGCTTTCCTATTTAACATGGTGGTAGTATGGAGTTATTTCTTCTGCCTATGTCGAGTTCTTCTGCCTATGGTGAGTTCATCTCTTGTTCTTACCTGAATATTGTTGTTCTGTTTATGTACTTACATCTGAATGTTTCATGTGTGATGTAGATCTCTGATTGTACAACAGGAGCACAAGTTATCCTACAGGTGATTCAGATCCTTTGCCTCTTTTCATGTCATCCATGAATGAATTTGTGTTCCATATCTTAATACTTCCATTTTTTTCATAGGAATGGATGAGATGAGTTGTGTTCTGTGCCAGCAACCAGTGCAAAACTGTGGCCTCCATTCGACAAAGCGCTTTTCTTTTGATCTGATTATGATGCAGGGATTTGAAAATGGATTGGTAAGTTATAACATCAGTACAATGGATCTCTTGTTTTTATCTGGAAAGGAGGTGTATAATGACAAACATTCCTCTTGTTTTTATTTCAAGCAGTACCTTGCAAATTCAAGGAACAACTTGAAAAATTTGCAATGTCAAAGAACTGGATGGTGGCTACATGCAGGAACAGGCATGTGTATGACTTCTTCCTGGAGAAAGAAGTGTCAAGAACTACCATCTATGGACCATACTGGAGTTCCCTTGTTAGGAAATATGATATCCAAAGAAGGTGAGGTTGTCTCTTTCGTATGTGGAGCAGGCCAACAATTTTGATATCACAGTGTCTGAATTTGTGGACAATATGAAGGTTGAGAAGCCTATTGTTGCAGATGGAGGTAAACTGTTTCACAATTTTAACTGTTTTATGTCATGTTAGCTGAAAGACTTGCTATGTTAACTAGTTTGCCATTGTTTACTACTTTGAGCAGGTCTTTACTGTGTGATGCCTGAAATTAGAGCTATACTTCAGAAGACTATTTTCTCAAACATCAGAGAAATTAGTGAGGAGAACATGGAAACCATCAATTATGTTATCTACAAGGTTTTGGCTCTAAAACCAGGGCAAGAACTAGCTGAGGAAGAATTCTATGAAAGTGTCAATGAGATGCAGTTTATGGTGCACAAGTATAATCAGGAAAATGTTGAACTAGATGCTTTGGTAACTATCTACTACTTAATTTCTCACTTTTTTATGCAATGTTTCAGACTTAGTTCTTACACAAGTTGTTACTATGCCAAGACTTCGCAAAAACATTCAGAGAAGTTGGATGCCCATGGCAAGGACATTCAAATCATATTAGGGAATTTGATGTGCCCTTTGAAGGATGGTACCACATGGAAGATGAAGATGATAGAATTGCATTCACAATAGGATGGCAGCAATTTAGGGAGGAGGCAAATATAGTAGAGGGATCACTATTGATTGTTGCGGACTCCAAGGCATGGTCACATCTGCCTTGATTTTGTGGAGATTGAAGACCCTTGAAGAACATGATTGAAGACCCTTGAAGAAATTGTGTTTCATTTTAAGTTGTAATGTGTTCTAGTGGACTAGTGTTCTGAACAATGCATCTACTGTAATGTTGGTTTGTAAGTTGAACAATGGTTTGTAATGTTGGTTATCAAGTGTTGATGATTCTCAGTTTTTCAAGTGTTGATCAGTTTCTTGATTTTCTGTTTATCTAGTGTTGATCATTTAATTTTATGTCTAGGAGGCCTTCATTGTTCTGAATTCATAAATATTCAGACCATGGGCAACTAGACTACAATGTTTAGTTTTGCATCTAAAAGTTTAGTTTTGCATCTAAATGTTCAATATTTAGCATCTCAATGTTTAGTTTTGCATCTCAATGTCTAGTTTTACAATATTCAACTATGATTATGATTATGAATGTTTAAACTATGATTATGATTATGTATAAACTAGCTAGACAATTACTGTTAAAATAAAATATCACTAGCTAGACAACAATGTAAACTAGAAGGGAACAAAGCACAATAATAACACAAGTATAGTATATCTCCAGTACAGTATTTTTTCATTTTAGTCCTTTAATTTTTTCATTTTAGTCCTTTAATTTTTTCATGTCATGTTACTGACCCTTGTCTTTCTCTCTTTGACCTTGGCTATCTTTTTTTCAGATACAACGCGCCTCTCCTCCTCTTCCTCGATCGAGCTCCTCTCCTCCGACGAGATCCGCTCCTCTACGTCGAGATCCACCACCGCCTCCTCCTCGAGCTCGTCCACCACCACCTCTCCGTCGAGATCCTCCACCACCTCTCCGTCGATCTCGTCCACCACCACCTCCTCCTCGAGCTCGTCCACCACCACCTCTCCGTCGAGATCCTCCACCACCTCTCCGTCGATCTCGTCCACCACCACCTCCTCCTCGAGCTCGTCCACCACCACCTCTCCGTCGATCTCGTCCACCACCATCTCTTCGTCGAGATCCGCCGCCGCCTGGAGCTCGTCCACCACCTCTCCGTCGAGATCCACGTCGTGCAATGGGCACTCGTAATGATGATCCACGTCGATCTATTCTTCATCGACAAATAACTCGCAATGATGCCGAGGCTGGTTCTTCAGGTTAGGAATTCACCACATGTTCCTGTTATTACTTGTGCTCTGCTCTGATATGCTATACTTGTGCTCTGCTCTGATATGCTCTGTTCCTCTTATGTTCCTGTTATTACTTGTGCTCTGATATGCTATGCTGTACTCTGAACTGTTCCTGATGTGCTCTGATATGCTGTACTCTGAATTGTTCCTGTTATTACCTAGTTTGTTTGTTTGAATGTTGGTATAGTAATTAGTATCTTGCTATTGGTTACACAGGAACAAGTTGCTAAGTTTATTCATCTATTTGTACAATGGATAAAACTTGGATGAGTGCTGCTAGATCCAGTACACAGTTTGCAGATGGGGTTAGGGGTTTCATTCAGTTTGCAGCTACAAATTCTGGTTTTAGCCAAAAGATTGTCTGCCCATGCAAACTTTGTTGTAACATCTCTAGGCAAAGTTTAGAAGATGTTGAAGACCATATAATATCTAGGATTCATGCTGGTATACAACATGGGTATACCATGGGGAATCGAGATTGTGCTATTCCTTTGTACAACCCAATGAATCAGTAGAATTGCCTTTAGGAAGTGATGAGATGGATGAGATGATGTTGGGTTCTCATGATATGTACAACAATAGCTCTTTAGGATCAGATACACAAGTTGACAGTGATGATACTGATGATGACTCTGAAGAAACAGATGAAGCTGATGAAGAAGTTGAGGCATTCAAAAAGTTAGTTAATGATGGCAGACAAGAATTATATGCAGGATGTAAACAATTTACAAAACTGCAATTTCTTGTGAAGCTGATGAACATAAAGAACACTAGGGGATTAACCAGAGCTACATTTGAAGATGTCTTTGACTATTTAGGGATGTCCTACCAGAGGATACAACTCTCCCTATGAATTTTCATGAATCCAAACAGTACATCAAATCTGTAGGGCTGGGGTATGACACATATGATGCATGCATTAATGACTGCATCATATATAGAGGAGACAATATCAATGCATCTGTCTGTCCAGTATGTAATGCATCCAGATGGAAGATTGTGAAGGAAATTGGTGGTGGCAAAAGATTTAGCAGGAATTTCCCATTGAAGAAGAGAATTAGAAGATTATTCATGTCAAGCAACACAGCCCCACTTATGAGTTGGCATGTTGATGGTAGGATCAAGGATGGTCTTATGAGGCATCCTGCTGATGCACCAGCTTGGAAGCATTTTGATGCAAAATATGAGTGGTTCAGTAAAGAAGCTAGAAATATTAGGTTTGGACTGGCAACTGATGGTTTCAATCCATTCAGAACTATGAACCTGTCTTACAGCATCTGGCCAATTGTACTGATTCCATACAATCTTCCAGCAGAGAGTTGCATGAAAGAAAACAACTTCATTTTATCAGTTATTATTCCTGGTAGGAAGGAACCAGGGAAAGACATAGACATTTACCTGCAGCTAGTTGTTGATGAACTGAAAGTGTTATGGAAGGATGGTCTTTGGACTTTTGATTCTCATGTAGGAAGGAAATTCAGGTGTATCTTTGCTGCTATGGACAATTAGTGGTGGCTAGGCCGGGGAATTCTTAGTGGAGAGAGTATTGTTGTTTGCTCCCTGCTGGGTACATGTTCCAAGCGTTTAAAACATGGACACAAAGCATGCTACCTAGGTACTAGGATGTTTCTACCGCAGACCACCCATTTAGGAAGGATAAAGACTCATTTGATGGCACAATCAAGGCAGGAACCTCCAATTCAGCCATCGTCATGAGATTTCAGAATGACAAAAGGCATTCACACCATCTATGGGAAAACAGAAACAACAAAAGTCTAAGAAGAAAAAGAGACAAAGAGATGAAGGGGAGGAAGATCTGTCTTGGAGGATGTGCACCTCAGAGTCAACATTCAAGAAGAGAAACATCTTTTCCGGCTTGAATATGGGGAACATTTTGGTTCGACATAATTTGGACTCAATGCATATAGAGAAGAATGTGTTTGATAATATTGTTCACACAATTTTACAAGTGGACAACAGGTCCAAAGATAATGTGAAAGCAAGATGGATATGAAAAGATTTAAAATCGAACACATCTCCATGTTGATGAAACTCAAGAGAAACGAGACTTGCACAAGCAATGCACTACATGAATTCAGATAATAAGAAGGTATTCGCTCCATTGAAAAATGCAAGGTTTCCAGTAGACTATGCTTCAAACATGGATGGTAAGGTCAGGTTAGATGAGAAAAAATTAGTTGGGCTAAAAACTCATGACTGCCACATAATTTTTGAAGATGTATTTCCTTTAGCTATAAGTAGAACCATGCCTGCCCCTGTTGCTCTTCCACTAATTAATCTTAGCAAGTACTTCAAGAAAGTTTGCTCCAAAGTCATAGATCCTACTGAGATGCAAAAGTTGGAAGAAGAAATTGCTGAAACAATGTGTCAGCTAGAGCAGATTTTTCCACCATCATTCTTTGATATAATGGAACATCTTGTCATCCATCTTGCAAGTGAAGTGTTGATAGGTGGACCAGTGCAATTCAGAAACATGTGGTATCTGAGAGATGTTTGTTGGGAAGTGTAAAGGGATGGTACATACTAGAAGACATCTGAAGCATCAATAGTGAGGGATATATATTTGATGAGAGCTTGGATTTTGTGCAAGATATCTGAAAATTCCAACAAAGAGAAAATGCATACTAATGATAGCACAACTAGCGATCCGACACTAATATATATTTAAGAACAATTGGAAGACTCTACTCTGCATTTCAAGTAGATGAGCTAGATCACATTTCATGGACACAAGCTCAAAGGCATGTGTTGCTTAGTTATCCAAATTACTAGGTTTGCAAATGAGCATATCACAATGCTACAAGCGCATGAAGGAAAAGTAGAAGAGAAGTTGAAGTTGCTCACCACCAACAATTCACGAAATGGTTTATTGAACATGTGCATTCTTTAATGCATAAAGGAGTTGAACTACCACAAGAAGTTGTTCTACTAGCACAAAAGCCTTTCATGATGGTGAAGAAATACATGACTACAAGATTAATGGCTATACATTCCACACAAGAAGCCATTCTGGAAAATCTTCCCAGTGTGATGGAGTTTCAACTACTGCAAAGACATTAAGTTATTCAGTAGATCACACATTAGGAGATGGTCAAATTTGTGGCAGGATCCATGAAATAGTTGAATTGAATTATTCAAACACAGCTAGTGTAGTATTATTCAAGTGTGAATGGGTTAAAGATACTGGAATTAGAGTAGATGAATTTGGAATAACTGAAGTCAACTTCAATCATGTAGACAAAGGGGAAATTCTTTCATCTATGCCATTTATACTAGCTAGTCAAGCAAAACAGGTCTACTATTTGCAAGATCCAATTGATAATGAATGGTTTGCTGTTGTGTCTAGGTAATTTGATATAGTTCTATTGTTTCTTTTGTTTGCTGGTTTGATTCTGTTGAACATGGTAATAAAGTTCTATTGTTTCTTCTGCAGGGATTGCTAACATGGACATTCAGAGAAGTAGGCTAAATGAGGTTAACATGCAAGAGTGGAGAAATTTTTACAAGATTTCTTGAGGAAGCAAGGATAAAAGGAATATACAAAGAACCAGCAGAAGTAAGAATCTAATTTATGCCATTCTAATTTATGCCATTCTAATATGTGATTTATGTGAAAGCATATGAAGCACCTAATTTATGCCATTCTAATATGTGATTTATGTTCCTGTCTTAATTTAGAACAACATGATATATGAAGAAATAGATGTGGTAGAAAATGAGGATGAGGATGGTAGTGAACAGTATGATAGTGATGCTACTACTCATGATGAAAATGAATAAGGTGATATCAATCAACAGTTACAAGAAGGTTAGTTTTAGGTTGCCTTCTCCTCTTGTTAATTTAGGCAGTTTATTTGAATATTGTGAAATGTATGACACATTGGTTAATTTAAATACTTGTTACATGACAACAGCAGAGAAGTCTGTGAGAGGGCCCACTAAGTTGAAAAGATTCTGGAAAGAGTATGATCCAAGAAACAAGATCAGTTTGGAATTTAACAGCAAAGGCCAACCTTGTGGGTTCAAAACTTGCAGGCTCACAAATTTCATTGCTTCTTTAGTTAAGGGAAAATAAATTTCTTTGGCAGCTACCAATTGGAGCAAAGTTCCTGAATATGAAAAAGATAAGCTATGGAAGACAGTTAAGGTAAAATCTCTTAAATAAACTGGATTGTAGTTCTGAACTATGTTTTTGCACGCAAATTACTAATGTTGCCTAACTGTAAACACTTTTGCAGTATTTCTTTGAAATACCAGATTGTTACAAGTGCTGGGTGTTGATATCTGCTAGAAAGAAGTGGAAAGATTACAAGTGCTATTTGAAGAGAAAATTTTACAAGGATGATTTTTCACTCAAAAGCAACATTGCCAATGGATGCAAATCCAGGATACCTCCTGCTCAGTGGGTTTGGCTATGTAAATTTTGGAGAACACCAAAGTCTAAGGTATACTAAAGTAGCAATGCTGGATATACCATTTTTTTCAACCTGCTTGTGCTAATTCATACTATAGGCATTAATGTATAATTTCTTGTTGTAATGTAGGCATTAAGAAGTATGAAGAACAAAGAGACGAGAAATTGTCAAGCAAATGCAGTTTATACAGCTGGTACTAGAAGTTTTGCAGTAGTACAGGAACAAGAAGTAAGTTAATTGTGGATTTGTTGCATACTTGAATATCTAAAATTTTCAAAGATCACGGTATGATAGTTTTCCATGAATTTTAGGAAATAAAAGAAGGGAGCAAAATATCCAGAGCTCAGCTTTACAGAATTACACATACAAATAAGGATGGGAAACCAGTTGATGAATTTTGCAAGAAAAAGATTGTAAGTAATAATGTAGTATATATTGAATTTTGTCATGTCCACATACATATTATATATTGAAAACTCAATAAACTGTTCTGAGCTACAATTCTGAGCTATCAATACTTCAATAAACCTGCATCCATGTTTGTAATGTTGCAAACATGGATTCAATGTTGTAACTTCTTTTGTTTATCTTCAGTTTGAGTCAATCTTGCAAATATCCATTACATGTTCCTCATTCTTTGTAATGTTGCAAACAGGAAGAGATAAATGTGAAGTTTGTGGACAACCCAAACTTGATACATGAGGAAGCAAATGAGGAAGATTTGTATTCAACATTGTTCCCAAAGGCTAAGAAGTCAAGTAATCATGGATTAGGGCTCACTGTTGGTGGAAAGAACAGTGAGAAGCTGGCGCTGGCTCTATCTGCTCTACATGATGTTACACAGGAAAACAAAAATCTCAGGGGTGTTGTAGAGAAGCTTGTAGAAACTCAGTTAAGTTTGGTAGCCAGAAGTGATAAGCTAGAAGAGAAGTATTGTCAGACGATGGAGCTATTTCAAACATCACAGAAGAGAATCAAAGAACATATTGAAGAACCTCTTGTTGAAGAATCAGAAGGATTTGACAAGATGAAGAACAGTGGTCAGGAGGAGAAGAAAGCAGTAGATGACAAGAAAAGGAAAAGGCAAAGGGTAGAAGAAAAGATTGGAAATGAAGTTAATCTTGCGAAGAATGAAACTGCTGAGGTAAAATAACTACTGCTTGTACATGTGTCAATAAGAAATCCTTGTACGTGTGTTTTTTCTTGTACATTGTAACTCTTGCTGACTAGGAATTTAACTAAATGCAGGTTGCTATGATAAAGAAAATTAAACTAGAGAAAGCTCAAGAGATGAAGAAGTCAAACATTTGCAGCACCATCCCAAAGCCCAGAATAAGTAGAGGAATGGAAGTTGTCTTGACTTCACTAAATTCTTCTAACCTTGCAGCTCTTGGAACAATTCAAACTGCAGATATAAATGCAGTTGGTTTAGATGGAGATCCACTAAGTGATTATGTGGAGGTCATGGTCAACATTGTCTACCGTGATACAAACTGCATCGCCTAGACCACTTGGGAGAATGACAAGGATGGGAAATGCGCAAGCTAAGTGCATTCCATGGCCAAGGAATCATGTTAGTATTTCTTAAACTTTGTATGAAAAAAATCTGCTCCTACTCAGTCAAGGTGCTCCTACCAAGATTTCTTAAATATGTGCATGTTACATTAAGAGATTTATATGAAAAAAATCTGCAAAACAAAATTAATAGACAAAACTCAGTCAAGGTGCCAGGGAAGCCAGGAGCTAATAAGAAATCTGCTCCTACTGAACAGGCATGTGCAGTATGATTATAGAACTCAGCAGTTATCACTCAAAGTATTGTTTATGCTTCGCTCCTACTAACATATTGACTCAAAGTACTGGTGCACAAGGAACAACTCTTGAAGCAAATCCTGCGGTTTATGCTTCGCTCATACGCTTCTTAACACGAGTCTCAAATGAATGAAAAGGTATGTTACATATCATACGCTCGCCCAAAGAATATTCGAACTGTTCATGTACTAATACATGAAAAATGTGCAACTCGGATGAACCAACAACAAAGTAATTATGGAGGAAAGGTCATGATCCGGGCAAAAGGTAGAGTGAAGAAACCAAATTCGAAACCGAAACAAGCTGCTATCACATCGCTTCGCTAACACGAGTCTCAAATGCATGAAAAGTATGTTACATGTACTTGCTTTTGCTCCAAAGAATATCTAAACTGTTTCATGTACTAACACATGAAAAATGTGCACTTGTGGATGAACAAGTCATGAGCAGAAACAAAGATCAAGAAACCAAGATCAAGAGTACAAGCAACCGCCGCTATAGCTACAACAGATTCGCAATTATCGGACAAGGCAAGTTATTGTAAACTATTACAGTTGATCGAGAATATTACACGACAACACTATAAACTATGAAAATGCAGATTCGGATGAACCGACATGAGCCGGGCAAAAGTTAGAGAAAAGAAACCAAGATCAAGAGTATGCAAGATGCTTCTCCTGCCACTCTGATTCAGTACCACACAAGGTAAGTAAACTCCTAAACTAGTCTGAACAATGCATACTACTGTTGAACTAGCTGCTCCTTCTGTTGAACTAGCTGCTCCTTTTTGTTGAAAATGTTGAACTGTTGAACTAGCTCAGACAAGGGATTACACTGACAAATCTTAACAATGCGCATCGATGATATTGCATGGTCTCAAACTCGAACATTTCGGACAAGGGATTGCCAAGCAGCTGATGATATTGCATGGTCTCAGTTGTAAGATATGGCTGTGAACAATGGTTGTGGGATATGACTGTAAGATATGGCTATGAACAAATGTAAGATATGACTGTAAAATATGACTGTAAGATATGACTATAATGTGGTTTGTAATATATGTGGTTTGTAATGTTACTGTAAGATATGACTATAATGTGGTTTGTAATGTGGTTTGTAATATATGTTAGCCATCACATGCGGGCCACTGTAATATGACTGTAAGATATGACTGTAATATGCTGCTACAGATATGTCACTGTATTACACATTTGCTTTTGGCTAGGATTTAGAGGCACTATGGATAGTGCCTCAAAAAGCTAGGTTTTAGAGGCACTATGGATAGTGCCTCAAAAAGCTGGTTTTTTAGTGCCTCAAAAAGCTAGGTTTTAGAGGCACTATGGATAGTGCCTCAAAAAGTTGGGTTTTAGAGGCACTATGGATAGTGCCTTAAAAAGCTGGTTTTTGAGGCACTATGGATAGTGCCTTAAAAAGCTGGGTTTTTTAGGCACTATGCATAGTGCCTCAAAAAGTTGGGTTTAGAGGCACTCTAATTTTGCCTTAAGTTGGTTTTTGAGGCACTAGTCATAGTGCCTCAATTGGCTAGGATTTAGAGGCATTAGTCATAGTGCCTCAATTAACTATGATTAGAGGCACTTTTTAAAACAGCCTCAAAAAACTTTTACCTACACGACCGTCCCCGGCACTTTTTTTAGTGTCTTAAAAACTTAATTGTGGCACTAATTTAACTATTGGAGACACTTTAGAGTGTCTCTGAATACTGTACCTGCCATAGTGTGTGGTGCAGCGGCGCTGTTGTACATCGTGACGCTGACACTCATGTGGGCTGTGGGAGCATCGCGAGAGCAGGAAGCATGTGCGCGGACACAACCCAGGGAAAGAAATCGCAGGATCTTGCCCTGGCGCAGTGGCGCTACCTCGTCGATATCCGAAACGGATTTGAGAGTTTGAGATCGCTGTGAGAAATCCTCCGAAACTGAGAACGGAACAGCTGCCTGTTTGGAGAGGGAATCTGGAATTTAATGATGTGCTCATCGATCGTCTCTCCCTCATCCGTATGTGATGATGTATCATCAGACATTAATACGTGATCATGCAGCAGGACACTGCTGGTTAAGCTTTCCAGAGCTGCACGCACGGTTATTTTTTCTTGAAAAAATATATATCAATATCACGGACATACCACTTGCATTCAGCCTTTGCAACAACGCATACTGTCTTACGAATGCACATAGCCAAAAAAATAAAAAAAGGATTAAAAAAAATTCGCTACAGAGAACTATTCCTCAAAGCAACGACACTGACACCACCAGAACAACAGCAGTAGTCCTCCACTTCAATAACAACGTCTTCAAGAAGGAAACAATGCACATGCGTCGTCGTTGCCCGATCAAAGATCATATGTTTTCACCCTGAAGAAATTCCTTACTCCAAGGAGCCCGAGGAGGCGATTAGGGTTCATGTGCCTCCCGTTGGCGCCGCCGGTGATCTGCCCCGCTTCTGTGGTCTTTGGGCCATGGAGGCAGGGTGGATCTTGGCCTTCGTCGGCGGGAGGGATTCGTTTTCCTATTTTTAGGATAAAGGTTTGGTGGGGCGACTCTAAGGTGGTGGCGGCGGCGTCTTCTCCAATAAAGTCTTTTCGGCTTCAGCCCCTTCTCGACAACAACGTCGAGAAGCTTGTGGGAGTGGTGTGGTCTCCAAGGACTTCTTCTGGCTATGAGGATCTTCGGATCGTCAAGGAGCTTCATCAGCAGTTCATCCTTCTTCTTCGTCTCCGGGACGGATGTGGTCTTCTAGACCCGTTCGGCGACTTCCCGTCTGCAACCAATAACGTCAGGCCGTCTCTTGGAGGAGCGGAGGCGGCGCGCCGTTGACACGGTCTGGAGGTTGAAGATGAAGGGCATCTCATCAATTTCGATGTAATTTTCGTTTTTGTTGAGGTGTTTTGTACTGTTCACTGTTTCTTTTAATGGCAAAGTCCTTATTCACAAAAAAAAGTCCCCGCTCGCAAAACAATGTCTTCAACAAGGCCATTGCCAGGTACAACCAGTTAAGACCAGACCTTGGATTTTTACCCTGCAAGGTAAGACTGGGGACTCCCCTTGTGTTGTCTCCCCCACAAATAGTCGCCGCTGCGAGTCACGGATCACGCAGCCAGTTCGTCGTCGCCACAAAGACTCAAATCACCATCGTTGTCCTTATGTTTTCGTTTTCCTGATATTTTTCGCATCTGACTTCACCATATCTCGTTAATGACATTTGGTGAAAACAAACAACAGAGCTTCGCAACGCTCCGCTGAAACCAAATGGCCAGAAAAATATGGGTACGCACGACGGAATACCTTCCGATCCAGCAATCTTTAGGCCTGATGCGCCCATGGGAGTTCTTCGACGGAGCCTTTCGGAACTCGACACTCCAGCCAGATCAATGAGTGCAAGCATCAAGCAGATCTTCTTCTTCGCGCGGGAGGAACCCTAGGACCGCCTCCATTATTCGGGCCTAACCAGCAGTCCCCACACCGCTGGCGGCTACCGACAATCAAAACGAGCAGGTCATCCATTAGCCCTTTCGAGCCCATGGCCGAACCTAGAGATTGAGCCGACGCCGGGAGCAGCATCGCCGCAGGGCAGACACCGTCGCCAGGTCCACATCAGATCCCCTTCCGCTCTTCCGCGCCTGCCATCCAAGCCGCCATCCCGCGGCGTTAGAGCGCCACCGCCTGCAGCCCGCCGAATCCACCGGCTCAGCCCCAAGGTGCCTACCCCCGCGCGAAGGAGATCGACAGAGGCCGCGCAAACCGCCCATCACCTTCGGTGACCAAGGCGTGGCCGCCACCGCCGGCCGGGAAAAGTCGCGGCGGCAGTGGCCGGAGGAAGAGGGTCCAACGACGGCCTTCTATGGTTTGGAGGTGGGCGTCCCGGAGTCGCCTCACGCGAGCGACCCGGGGCGGCAGCTAGGGTTGGGAAGGACACGCACGGTTTCATGATTGCCAAGAATATTCTTTGCTTGTCCATGCACGACACAAATAAAATCTTTTCCACTGTATTTCTCATTACATTTTCGCTCTGCATGTGGATCGACATCTATACCTGACATGCTTGTATGGGAAGCAAATAAACCCTGTTCAAATATTTATGAAGGCTTCCGAATGTTGTGTCGTAGTACTCCTTCTAGTAATAAAACTCGATCGAGCGATTGGTGGAACGGAGCAATCGTACGTGCGCCGCACTGTCTCCCGTATCTTTGATGGGCAAGCTGGATTGCATCGCACAGCTACAGGCTACAGCGTAGCGTATACAGGGGGAATGTGATGACACCATGCTGTGTGTTAGTCATTGTGCGTTGGCATTGCAAAATGGTCCATCGCGACCGTACGTACGTATACGCCCGCTGTCGCCGGGTAGCGTATCGCCGGTCCGCGTGAACAGCAGGCCGGTGGCTGATGTGGACCGTCCACGTACTGGAGCGGAGGCGGTGCCGCATCGATCGCCCAAAAGACGCCCAAGTGTGTGATTCGAAGCCTTTTTCCTGCGCAATCCCGTTATCGGACTCGATCGGATCTTTTCCCGCATCGTGATGAAAGGAACGTTCATGTGCGGCGTTTCGGTCTGTTACGATCCACTTGGCTAGTCCAGTACTCGGTCCACGTTTTAGACGTTTATGTGCTCACAACCCAACAATAAGAAGAGAGCCCACTCCATCCCAAAAGCCCGGACTGATGGGAGGAAGGAATCTCTCCCTTATAAGCTGGGTCTGGCCTTCTCCCGTAGGCGAGATGGGACTAAACTTCGTGTAGCCTCACCAGTCAACAGCAGCCTAACACAGTCCCGGGCTTGTGTTGTGGTATTGTTTTCTAGCTAGCTTTTGCCATCTTTCAGCGGGTAACATGGGTTCGTTAAGATGTCCAACTAACCCAAGGCCCGCCACGGACTGTAGCGCTAGACTAAAATTGTACTATTTAGAGGACGGTACCTAGCAATATTTCGAGGACGAAATTGCATTATGTCCCTAAGCTTGGAACAGAAAGGTTCCTGCGCGCGGACCCCTAAGGCCCCGCTTGGTTGGCTGTTTTTTAGCCTAAAACGGGTGTAACTTATGGTTCCTAATTTTTTACAGATCAGATCCTAAAACGGCGCTTGGTTGGCTGTTTAGATTTCCCCTTGTGCCAGGTTTCCGTCTGATTCCTCCCGTTAAAAACACGGACCATCGATGGTCATGCAAAAAATCCGGCGGTAATTTACCGTGCACATACAATTCCCCTGGAGATAATTACATGGGAAGAAAATTAACAAAGTTTCCAAGCGGGGCCTAAAATATTTTGTAACATAGTAGTATGATTTTCTTCTTCTGTTTTGCCAAGGCCACAATCCATATATTAAACCCTAAAATATTTTGTATAGTAATACAGTATGACTTTTTCTCTCTCCTGCGGAGGCCATAATCCATATAAGTAAGTCCAGGCCTTTTAAGAACACCCTTGAAGAAAATAAAACTTACAAACAAGTTAAAGAAAAATCCGCTTGTCTTCGAATAAGAGGCTCATGGACTTTTTTAGGCAAAAGGGTCAACTGAGATAACCATCCATAGTAGTATAAAGAACGCAAAAAGTAATAAAATTACGAAGAAGCCTCTGAACCACCTAGCGACAACTACAAACACTGGCACGAGCCGAAGGCGGACCACCGTCCTCGCCACTCCATCATCGGTGTCGGGCAAACCTTGTCATAGAAGAGCTTGTTATGTCAAACACATGGAAAGTTATCGTGCTAAGCCCTCAAAGGACCAACGCACCAGAGCAACAACCATCGTCAAAGATGATACATGTGGATCAGAAGAGCCAGACCTGAAACCATACCAACAACATTAAAACTGGGCAGATCCTAGGAGATCCTTCAGATACACAACTCCACACACCCTTCGCCGACGCTAGATGCACTACCAGAACGTGGATGGACAGGAGGACCTTATTTTGACTCCAAGATTTTCTATTGAATCTGTTCTTGAAAATTTGTTCCTATTTGTTTGAATTGACTCATTATAGTGGTAACTATTATGGCAGTCTTTGTTAACCCATTCCGAGTCCATTTCAAATGTGTTCTTAGCCAACCCTAAACTCTAGAGTGCTAGTTAGATCAAGCCCAAAACAAACAAATTTGAAGCATTTCTTTGAATAACTCTCTTCTTTGCAAGAATGGCTTGTTATCAAGAAAACGCATTATTTGAAAGTAAAAGGAATATGCCTCCTTGAGAATGCCCTCTCGCTACAGACCTAAGGAGTCATTGCTAGGTGATCCAAGGATTTTTTTAAACTTTTATTACTTTTGAATTTCCTTGTACTACTTTTGATTAGTATAACTAGATTGATGGACTTTTTGAAAAAAAAAACACAAGGCCACAAACATATGAAAAATACAAGATTTATGATCCTACTAGGAAAAGGAACCACAAAGATGGTTAGATAGACTCCTAGAGAGCGGAGAACATGTATGAAGCAATAACTTTGGTCCACATCCCTACAATTTCCAAAGAAAAAAAGTGAGACAGGAGACACAAGCCAAACCTTCCAATTTATTTAGAAAACAAGTTCATCATGTTTTGGTTGCGCAATCGCAAGGTTCTAGAACTTGAAAGTAAGATCATCAATGGCACATTGTGAGCCTAGATCGATGCTGCACTTACACACATAACTGAACCCAAGGAGTCATTGTAACTATATGGCCGGGAATCACTAAATGTTGCCAGGAGATGCCAACGATGGTGATTTGAAGCATGCACCATCAACCTGGAGAAGAAGGAAAAGGTTGAACATGGAGACTCAACCCCACATCAACACCGAAAGCATTGTCCGTGATCTTATTGACGAAACACTAGTGCCACCACAAAACCACCTTATGGTTAACGACTCTCCTAGAAAACATGACAAACTAGATCTTGTGGTAGGAATAGGTAAATCCTACCAAGCGAGTCCTACCTAGTCCTATGTGGCGCAAGAATGGTCAACAATTGAAATAATGGGGAGGGAAAAATGGAGCCAAAGAGAAAGGCTCAATTAAAAAAAATCCCAATATGATGGAGGGATAAGTGGGCTAGTTCATCATGGACCATGCACCAACCATTCATCCCTAGTCCATCATGAGATAGTGGATCACAAATGACTAAAACTAGCCTACCATGTAGAAGGGCATCCTTGCCAAGCCCTCATACTCTATAAATATCCCCTCACCAAGGTGTGAAACGATTAAATCTCACTTGAATACACCTCAAGGGAGGGGCTAAAGATTCCATGTTTAGACGAGGAGCTCTAGTATTAATTTTGTGGAGCTCATGACCACATGGAGAGCTCTATATAGTAGTATAAATTTGATGGAGCTCATGATGACTCAAGTAGATGTCGGAGAGGAGAGTGCCTACATGCGAAACTTGGGAAGTTCACGATGATGCATGTCTCATCCATTGGGCCTCTCTTCGTTTGACACTCTCCTAACATATGACAAATTCACGCTCCAACAAGGTGAACACCCTTTCTTTATAAGGCTATCGTACCCGTACTAGATATTACTCTCTCCACAACCATGTTTCTTGACATTACCCTCCTCCCAAGAATTTCTTGTTTTTTGGACACCACTAACATTTCGCCGTTGAAGGGCCCAATTTTCTGCCTCTCGTTTCATGTTTGCAAGAATGACATGAAGCATAGATAAGTCATAGTGAACTGGACAGGAGGAGAAGGTAGGAGGTTGATTGTAAGGTGACACCCTCGTAACTCGAAAGACTAACTAGTATTCAAACGGGTAAAAGTGACACACATCAAACTTGCCAGGTTGGAGTTATCAGAGTGTTAAAACGCCCTTATCTCGTAGTCAATGGCATATGAAGACTGTGGTAGAAGGATGCATATGCCAAAGAATATGAGGATTTGGGAGTAGAAATGAGGTAATTTATTGGAATTTGGAGAGGACGATGAAGAGAAGATGGTGGAGAAATGGTGAGGAAGAGGATGAAGCGATGGAGATAGAAGGAGAGATGTGTGTAATCTGTCCACCTTTTGTGTGCTATGTCGAATGATCAGACCTCGTTATTGCACACTCCATATTTTTGCACGTATATCGCTATCCATATAAAAACGAACCATTAACTTGAGAGCCATTACGGATAAAAAAGATAAAGCTAGATTACGTACTGGTGAATCAGCTTTATGTTTGGTCTATTTGAATGTCCAGAAATAATATTGTCTTTAATAAACAACCGGATATAAGTTTTCTGCAGGTTATTCGGCTGATGACGCATTGAATTCAACTTTGTTCACTTTTACTCCTAGAGGACCAGCCGGGACTCATAGATACTGGATGCAACCATTTGTTAACGATTGCTCAGGACTGCTATTTTCAGGCTACTGAGTGGCGGCATCCTGATAGAATTTAGAATGGATAAAGTTTGGCTGCTATTATTGTTTAGATGGCTCATACTTGTCTCGACTTTAAATGATCCTTAATTGTAAGACTATATTTTATGAAACTGTGCAATAAGGAAGGCTGTGTGCATTACTTAGCTCCCTATTTCGAAAAAATAAATAATAACTTGAGAGCGAGAGAAAAGAGAAAAATGTTGATACTTCACTAACCTGCACCCAGGCCCACGACCACATTCCAGGAACCTGAGAACTGAAGTCACTTCTGGCCTCTAAACTAAGAAAACAAAGTATACTGCCCAACTAGGATCATTCGACCCATTTTCCTTAATGGGAGCCCATTTCAGCGCCTCTCTTCATATGCTGTGATGTTAAAATCTCAGCTTTAGCTTAGAACACAAATGCAGGACTCTGAATTATCAGTGTTTCTGTCGAGAAATGAAAAATCAGTAGCTGGAGCCTTGAGATATCAGTAGCTGAATTATCAGTGTCATCGGTTGCGTTCACGATCGAGCGTTCATGGCGCCCTTCCCTCCTTCTTCCCCTGCTTGCACGGCAGAAGAAAAGGTTTTCCTCCGGCTGATGTCCACACATGCCGCAAGCATGACACTGCATTCGTGTCGAAACTTCCATTCTGCACGTTGATCTGCACCGACGACGTGCGGCGACACATGGCAGGAGCCAACACAACTGTCGCACACTCGCAGGATGCGCCTCTCTAGGCCACCCTACCTCGTCGCCTCCCAAGCTGCATATATACGTGCTCTACCTGCTCGCCCCAGTAACCTGTCAGAGATCACACACGTAGTCCCTCTACTTACCGATCGAGTAGCTAGTTATTACCCTACTTCATTCGCTCCGTTGTTCGGGACCGATGGCTCGTGCTGCCACCATCCGCACGGTTGCGCCGGCGGCGATGCTCGTCATGGCGGTGTTGGCGGCGGCGCTAGCGCTCGCACCACGGGGCGCGAGCGCGGCGCTGTCGTGCTCCACGGTGTACGACACGCTGATGCCGTGCCTCGGGTACGTGCAGTCTGGTGGGGTGGTGCCGCAGGCGTGCTGCGGGGGCATCAAGAGCCTCGTGTCCAGGGCGAGCTCCACGTCCGACCGCCGCGCCGTCTGCGCCTGCCTCAAGAACCTCGCCAAGGCCGCGGCCGGCGCCGGGCCGTACGTCGACCGCGCCGCGGGGCTTCCCCGGAAGTGCGGCGTCCAGCTGCCGTTCAAGATCAGCCCCAACGTCAACTGTAACGCGTACGTGAACGTAACATCAAAAATCCCATACTGCTTCTGATCTCGGTTTCGGTATATTTAACGTGGCAGTTTTGTGCAGGATAAACTGAGGAGCGCGCTCTCGATCGGGAGCCTGAACTCAACACGGTTCGTCGGACGTCGGACGCGCGTTGTTTCTACTGGAACGCATGAACGCTTCTAGTATACGACTGTACTTTGTTATCGATCGATCTGTAGTCCATGCCGAATAATCACCCGACTGTTGAATCACAATGTCACGCGGGAGAAATACTCCGCCCCATGGATAATCGCTGGGTTACGAAAGGCCATCGTTTGATGATCTCAGCGGCAATCCAGCATCTACATTTAATCCAAACACGAGATTGTTTTATTATGAAGAAAATATAATGATATTGATATGGTATCAAATGCACTCCTTTGCAATGACACAATATCGAGAACCAATCGAAACGATGATACTGCGTACTGAACTATAAAGGAAAAGAAAAGATGCAGCGCTCAAGTCCGTGCTGAAACAGTTGATGATACTCCCTCCCTCCGTTTAGACGTTTAGAAATATATGATGTTTTAGGTTTATGAAACGTTTAGAAATATATGATGTTTTAGGTTTATGAATGAGATGTACTGTTAAACAATATCATCCGACACAACAAAATACGATGAACAATAAATAGGTAGTGGACTAGGAATATTCAAGTGGGGCTAGACCAGGTTGGGAAAATCAGGCGACCAGGCCCGGACGGGCAGAGACCACTAACCATGTGTCAACTATTAACTACTACCTACGGTTCCAAAATATAATCATTTCTAGCAGATTAAAAAATATAATCATTTCTAGCAGTTTAATTACGAAGGGAATATGTACTAGAAATCGTAGGTAGTAGAAATTATTATAATTCCATCTTCATGATTATATTTTTAATTTTGATAAATAGGTTTTATTATGTAAAAGATTTAAACATTATATTGGGCCTCTGCATATCTATAATCATCGAGAAGAGTCAGGAGAGTGTCCCCGCAGCCCACCCGCGTTTGAGTCCTAGACTCCGTGGTGTGCCCCAGGTTGTGCTCTTCTATAAAAATACCACTGAGTGCTAGCGCTTGGTTAGTCTTTTTTTTTATAATCATCAAGAAACTGTATAATGCATAAGATAATGGAGGACCAATTCGTGGGTCATGCTGCTCGCGGTTTCTTGATGATTACATGTATTTTTTTTTTACTTTAGTCCTGCACTTGCATCTTAGATATGCTAAGACAGAACGTAATGCTTAAATATTTTAAATAATAAAAACTGTTTATCAAAAATATAATCATGAGGACGGACTTAAATATCCGAAGTAAGATGCTGCTTTTTTTATCCTCACGACGCAGGGCCTGGAGGCCATTACCACCTGATCAGTAGTACTCCTTCCGACTCATATTAGTTGACTTTGATTTGTCAAAATTTAGATAAACCTATATTCTAGATTTTAAATCTAAACAAACGTGAGTCAACTAATATGGGTCAGAGTATATCAAGCTCGCACTTCCTTCCTCGGTCCCTTCTTGGGCTAACGGGCTGAAACCCACGCTACCATGTACATGCATGGTTTTGGTGTCCCTTGTAATTTCTTGCCGTCAAGAATATTTTTATTGTTGTTGAGGGGATTACTAAATTCATGGCAAAGTACAACAATTACCAACAAGATACAACCGACTAACAAGAACTAGCAAAAATGACGAACGTTTGTATTATGGAAAAACCAACGTCGATATTTACAGGTCTATGGTTTAGTTTTTATGTCAATTTAGTTCAGCTGCCTTCATGAAAATGCAAGATTGTGTCATGGAAGAAGAAAAAGTATGAAGACCTCAAAAATATATAGTTACTTTTAGACGTTATTTTGTAATAGTTGGATTCAGCTCTGTATCTCTACCATGTACTATTTGCTTCTATCAATATAATATGGTATTGATTGTCAAAAGAAAAAGAACCGGCCAAAATAACATCTCCGTGGTGTGATGCACAATGGGCGGCATATTTATCTCTCTCTGTGGAACAATATCCTCCACCTCCATTCACCGAGGACACCAATTAAAAGTGGGAAATGCAAGTAGCATTGGCCCGTTGGTAGTGATAGGTTAGAAAGTGATTATACTGATACTTGCTTGGTGCATCATCACATTTGTTTTAAATATTACACCACGTCTCTGTATAATTAGGATGCACACAACTGACATAAGTCCAAAAAAGACATACAAAAAGAAATCCGAATTACATATCAATAACGAAAAATTGCAAAATGCCTATAGTGCTTGGGGACCCATCCGCAAATTAGTTGGGTAAAAAAATCATCGCTGTGTCTTTGACTCGTCTAGACACCTCCATAAACATTGTAGAGACGACCACAAACTGAGCATGCTGGTACACTGATAGATAACATGCAGGAGAGAAATATTGTTGTTATTAAAAACTTTATCATTTCTACATAGTCATAACGACTAAATAATAGCAAGTGCTCTCACCATAAGAAGATTTCTAACATGTAGTCTATACCATGTAGACAATTTACAAATATATTGGCTACGCTACGGGTTGGATACAAGTTTGAAGCTATTTTGATTGCTGACCATATAGGACGAGCAAAATTGTATTGAAAGAACAAGTGCATGATTGTCTCGTCGTGATGAAAAAAATGTTGGAGATATGCCCTAGAGGCAATAATAAAAGTGGTTATTATTATATCTTTGAGTTATTGATAAATGTTTGCATTCATGCTATAATAGTATTAAACGGAAACATTAATACTTGTGTGATTTGTAAACTAAATTAGAGTCCCTAGCAAAGCCTCTTTGTTATACTAGCTTGTTGGTTAATAGATGATCGTGGTTTCCCGATCATGAACATTGAGATGTTAACAACAAGATCATATCATTAGGAGAATGGTATGATGGACATACTCCTATAGATAAGCGTAGCATTAAGATCAAGTCATTTCAATAGTTCGTTTGCTATAAGCTTTCTGATACACAGTAACCTAATTCCTTCGACCATGAGATCATGCTAATCACCATTACCGGAAGGATGCTTTGATGACATCAAACACCACACCGTAACTGAGTGTCTATAAAGGTGGCATTGAGTGTTCGGAAAGTATGTGTTGATGCACATGGATCAAGAGTGAGATTTGTCCATCCATATGACAGATAGATATACTCTGGGCCCTCTCGGTAGAATGTCATCCAATTAGCTTGCAAGCATGTGACTGGATCACAAGGGATCACATATCACGGGAACGAGAAAAGAGTACTTATCGGTAACGAGGTTGAACTAGGTATGCAAAGATACCGACGATCAAAACCTCGGATAAGTAAACTATCGTGAGACAAAAGGAAATTGGTATCGTATGTAAGTGGTTCATTCGATCGCAAAGTAATTGTAGAAATATGTGGGAGCCATATGAATTTCCAGATTCCTCTATTGGTTATTGATCGGAGAAGTGTCTCGGTCGTGTCCGTATAGATCACGAACCGTAGGGAGACACACTTAAGGATTTGATGTTGTTTAGTAGATATGGAATGTTAATAGGGATACCGAATGTTGTTCAGAGCCTCGGGTGGGATCCGGGATATCACGAGGAGATCCGGAATGGTCCAGAGAATAAGATTCATATAAGGAAAGTCCGATTCCGGAGTTCGGGAAAGATTTCGATGTTTTCATCGGAGAGGTTCTAGAAGGGTCTAGAAGGTTCACCGGACCGAAAAGGGAATGGTCCATGAATGTGTCATGGATAAGTGGAATGATTGGATCATATCCTAGATCACTTGGTGTGGCATTTGCAAGAGAGAATTAAAGCTCTAAATTGAAAGTCAAACGAGAAGTTTGAAAAGTTAAACTGGAACAATGGTTTCCTAGTGGAAGAAGAAACAAGTCCTTCTCTCAATCCAACTTGGGTTTGGGTTTCGATTCAAACCCACCCCTCCCAAGGCCTGACCCCCTCTCATAAATAGAGGGGGAGGGCTGCCCCAACACCACACAAGACCTAGCCCTCCCCGAGCCAAGCCGCCGCCACCGCCGCGTCGCCCAGCCGCCACGCCTTGCCGCCAGTCCATCGCCGTCGCCCTAGCCGTCACCGCCGCCCTAGCCGTCGCCGGCACCTCCTCCTCCTCCCGGTTTTCTAAACCCTAGATTTCTAGGAAACCCTAATCCACCATAACTCGCACCGGCTTAGGCGAAGCCCTGCGGGATCTTCCCTCTACTTCCGACACCACGCCGTCGTGCTGCCGGAATTGCGAGGGGAGAACTACAACCTCCGTTTCTTTGGAACAAGGGAGAGGAAGGTCTTCATCGAAAATCAATGTGACCGATCATGGAAGCTTGAACGCAATACCGGAAGGATCATCTATGCGATCTTGATATCGACAAGTGTACGACTACATCACCCACGAGAATCTGCTCTCGTTAACCGCTTTGGAATCTTTGAGGGGTGAGTGCTTCTATCGACTCGTTGCTACAATCTAGTAGATAGATTTTGCTTGTTTGTGTGCATGCGGTAGAAATTTTTTGTTTTCCATGCTACGAACCCCTACAGTGGTATCAGAGCCGTGTCTATATGTAGATCTGTTGCAAGATTAGAACACAATGGTCATTGTGGGCGGTGGTGCTTTTATTATCAATTGTTTTTTGTGTACTTTGCATCTTGCGGTATGATGGGATGAAGCGGCCCGGGCTAACCTTACATGACATCATTCATGAGACTTGCTCCACGCTCAACATGAAACTTGTATTGCATAAGTGGCTTTGCGGGTATTTGTCTCTCCCATCATAGTATAGATTCAATTTACAATGGGCACTTGATAGTTCAAACATCAACGTTGTGGTTCTTGTTCGTAAGTTAGAACGACACTTATTGAAAGCCCCAAACCACGTAAAATATGCAAAGAAAATTAGAGGCGTCTAACTTTGTTTTGCAGGGGTGTGCTGTGATGTGATATGGCCATGATTGTGATTATATATGATGTATGCAATGTTCCTTATTGTAAGTTGGAAACCAGCAGGAGCCATATGGTTGTCTTTTAAATTCCGTTAAGACCTGCGTGTCTATTCAAAGTAGTTGTAATAGTTGAAGCTGGTGGACGGCAACCATGAAGTGGCGCCATTGACCTTGACGCCATACCAGTGATGATGGATATCATGTTCGTGCTTGGATATGGAGATCGCAAGCACAAGAAGAAAGTCCATATCATATCACATATTATGAATTGCATGTGATGTTAATCCTTTATGCATCTTGTATTGCTTAGTTTGTGACGGTAGCATTATAAGATGATCCCTTAAGCACAAAATTTCAAGTTTTAAAGTGTTCATCCTTAGTAAGCACCGTTGCTAAAGCTCGTTGTTTTGAAGCACCACGTGATGATCGGGTGTGTTAGATTCTGCGAGTGTATACAACGTGAGCAAGCTAGTTTTGCTCATGCGGAAGCTAAGGTTTGATCTTGACGAGCCTAGCATGTACAGACATGGTCTCGGAACACGGATCACTGAAAGGTAAAGCATGAGTCATATAGTAGATGTGATGAACATGTTGATTGTTCGCCATTGAAGCTACATATACTCTCGTGATGATCGGTTTTGATGTGATGGATTTGGTTCATGTGATCACTAAAACAATGCGAGGGATATTGTTTTGAGTGGGATTTCACCTAGATTAATTTAACTATTAATTAGAACTCAATTTGTCATAACTTAGTCTAAATTATTGCAAATATGTTGTAGATCAATGGCGGCCCCTACCATCAATTTTAATGCGTTCCTAGAGAAAGAAAAGTTGAAAAACAATGGAAGCAACTTCGCGGTTGGTTCCACAATTTGAGGATTGTCCTCAATGCATGTAATTTTACCTATGTGCTGGATGCACCGCTGGGTGACCCGCCTACAGCTGATGCTACCGATGAGGTAAAGAATGTTTTCCTCGCTCGGAAGAATCAGTACTCCATAGTTCAGTGTGCTATATTGTATGGTTTGGAATCAGAGCTTCAAAAAAGGTTTGAGAACCATGACCCACATGATATTTTCCGTGAAATCAAAATGATATTTGAGGCTCACGCGGAAGTCTAGAGTTATGAGGCTTCTAAAAAAATTCTTTAACTACAAGATGGAAGAGGGCAGCTCCGTCAGTGAGCACGTGCTTAAGATGTCTGGGCACGCGAGCAAGCTTCAAAGCTTGGGTATAGTGATTCATAATGCTTTGGGGATTCATCATGTCCTCCAATCACTACCACCAAGTTACAAGAACTTTGTGATGAACTACAATATGCAAAACATGGACAAGTCGTTGCCAAAACTCTTCTCCATGTTAAAGTCTGCAGAAGTGGAGATCAAGAAAGATCACCAAGTGTTGATGGTCAATAAGACCAACAAATTCAAGAAGCAAGGCAAGTCTAAGAAAAAGGGAAACTTCAAGAAGGGCGGTAAGAAAGTTACCGCGCCGGCGAAGAAGACCAAGGTGGCCTAAGCCTCGACATC
Source organism: Avena longiglumis (assembly GCA_030063025.1). Taxonomy (NCBI): domain Eukaryota; kingdom Viridiplantae; phylum Streptophyta; class Magnoliopsida; order Poales; family Poaceae; genus Avena; species Avena longiglumis. The sequence goes on along the minus strand of CP125974.1, from coordinate 515,743,777 downwards.
GAGTGCTTTTAGTACAAGGGAGAAGGTCACTGGAAGCGGAATTCCCCTAAGTACTTGGCGGATTTGAAGAACGACAACATCAAGAAGAAAGGTATATCCGATATACATGTTATTGATGTATATCTCACTAGTACTCGTAGTAGTGCCTGGGTATTTGATACTGGTTCGGTTGCTCATATTTGTAACTCGAACCAGGTGCTGCAGAATAGACGGAAGCTAGCGAAGAACGAGGTGACGATGCGCGTTGGAAAGGGATCAAAGGTTGATGTGATCGCGGTCGGCACGCTACCTCTTCATCTACCATCGGGATTAGTTTTATACTTAAATAATTGTTATTTGGTGACTGCATTGAGCATGAACATTATATCTGGATCATGTTTATTGCAAGACGCTTACTTGTTTAAGTCCGAGAATAATGGTTTTCGATTTATATGAGAAATATGTTTTATGCACATGCACCTTTGATAGATGGTCTATTATTATTAAATCTCGATTGTGGAAATACACACATTAATAATATTGAAGCTAAAAATTTGAAATTGAGCGATAACTCGACCTATATGTGGCACTGTCGTCTTGGTCATATTGGAGTGAAGCTCATGAAGAAACTCCATTCCGATGGACTTCTTGAATCACTTGATTTCGAATCACTTGAAAGATGTGAAGCGTGTCTGATGGGTAAAATGTCTAATACTCCATTTTCTGGTATGATGGAGCGAGCTACAGACTTATTGGAAATCATACATACTGATGTATGTGGCCCAATGAGTGTAGCATCGCACGGTGGTTATCGCTATGTTCTTACCTTCATGGATGACTTGAGTAGATATGGGTATATCTATTTCATGTAACATAAGTCTGAAACTTTCGAGAAGTTTAAGGAATTTCAAAGTGAGGTAGAGAATCAACGTAACAATAAGATTAAATTTCTACGATCTGATCGCGGAGGTGAATATCTAAGTTACGAGTTTGGCGAGCATTTGAAGAAATGAGGAATACTTTCACAATTGACACCTCCGGGAACACCACAGCATAATGGTGTGTCCGAACGTCGTAATCGAACTCTCTTATATATGGTTCGTTCTATGATGTCACTTACAGATTTACCGCTATCGTTTTGGGGTTATGCATTAGAAACAGCCGCATTCACTTTAAATAGGGCACCATCTAAATCCATTGAAACGACACCGTATGAATTATGGTTTGGTAAGAAACCTAAATTGTCGTTCCTTAAAGTTTGGGGTTACGAAGCTTATGTAAAGAAGTTACAGCCCGGCAAGCTTGAACCCAAAGCCGAAAAATGCGTCTTCATAGGACCCCAAAGGAAACTATTGGGTATACCTTCTATCATAGATCCGAGGGCAAAATCTCCGTTGCCAAGAATGGATCCTTTCTAGAGAAGGAGTTTCTCTCGAAAGAAGTGACTGGAAGGAAAGTAGAACTCGACGAGGTTGTTGAACCTTCTCCCGAACTTGCGAGTAGCGCAACACCGGAAGTAGTTCCTGTGGCGCCAACACCAATAAGAGAGGAAGCTAATGATGTTGATCATGAAACTTCAGTTGAAGTTACTACGGAACCTCGCAGGTCAACGAGAACTCGTACCACTCCTTATTGGTATGATCCCGTTATGAGTGTCATGTTGGTGGACAACAGCGATGACCCTGCGACATATGAGGAAGCGATGATGAGCCCAGATTCCAATAAATGGCAAGAAGCCATGAAATACGAGATTGGATCCATGTACGAAAACCAAGTATGGACTTTGGTGGACTTACCGGATGGCCGGAAGGCTGTCGAGACCAAATGGATTTTCAAGAAGAAAACAGATGTTGATGGTAATGTTACTGTCTATAAAGCTCGACTTGTCGCAAAAGGGTTTCGACAAATTAAAGGAGTTGACTACGACGAGACTTTCTCACCAGTAGCGAAGCTAAAGTCTGTGAGGATTATGTTAGCAATCGCTGCATATTACGATTATGAGATATGGCAGATGGATGTCAAAACGGCGTTCCTCAATGGAGATATTGGTGAAGAGTTGTATATGATGCAACCCAAAGGTTTTGTCGATCCTAAAGATGCTAACAAGGTATGCAAACTTCAACGGTCCATTTATGGATTGAAGCAAGCATCCTGGAGTTGGAATCAACGTTTTGATAAGGTAATCAAAAGTTTTGGTTTTATACAAACTTATGGAGAAGCTTGTATTTACAAGAAAGTGAGTGGGAGCTCTGTAGCATTCTTAATACTATATGTAGATGACATATTGTTGATTGGGAATGATGTAGACCTTCTTTATTGTGTCAAGGATTATTTGAATAATAGTTTTTCAATGAAAGATCTTGGCGAAGCAGCTTACATATTAGGTATACAGATTTATAGAGATAGATCGAGATGCCTAATATCATTGTCACAGAGTACATATTTGGACAAAGTTCTAAAGAGGTTTGGAATGGAAGATAGCAAGAAAGGGTTCTTGCCCATGTTGCCCAATACGACCTTGAGTAAAACTCAAAGTCCTGCAACGGCAGAAGATAGAGAAAGGATGAGTAAGACTCCCTATGCCTCAGCCATAGGATCTCTTATGTATGCCATGCTATGTACTAGACCCGACATTGCATATGCTTCTAGTTTGACTAGCAGATATCAAAGTGATCCAGGAGTGGATCATTGGACAGAGGTCAAAAACATCCTTAAGTACTTGAGAAGAACTAAGGATATGGTTCTTTCTTATGGAGGTGATGAACATCTCGTTGTTAATGGTTACACTGATGCTAGTTGGAACAACGATCCGGATGATTCTAAATCTCAATCTGGATCCGTATTTACTTTGAATCGTGCAACAGTTAGCTGGAGGAGTGCAAACCAAAGCATTGTGGCGAGATCTTCAACTGAATCGGAATACATAGCTGCTTCGGAGGCTTCACAATAGGCGATATGGATGAAGGAGTTCATTATAGAGCTCGGTGTGGTTCCAAGTGCGCTGGACCCAATGTCTATCTACTGTGATAACATGGGCGCCATAGCCAATTCCCAAGAACCAAGGTCACACAAGAAGCTGAAGCACATCAAGCTACGTTTTCACGCTATTTGAGAGCATGTCCAAGATGGTGACATAAAGATTTGCAAAGTACAAACAGATCTGAATGTGGCGGATCCGTTGACTAAACCTCTCCCGAGGGCAAAACATGACCAACACCAAACCGCCATGGATGTTCGGTATATTACCATGTAATCTAGATTAGTTGACTCTAGTGCAAGTGGGAGACTGTTGGAGATATGCCCTAGAGGCAATAATAAAAGTGGTTATTATTATATCTTTGAGTTTATGATAAATGTTTACATTCATGCTATAATAGTATTAACCGGAAACATTAATACTTGTGTGATTTGTAAACTAAATTAGAGTCCCTAGTAAAGCCTCTTTGTTATACTAGCTTGTTGGTTAATAGATGATCGTGGTTTCCCGATCATGAACATTGAGATGTTGTTAACAACGAGATCATATCATTAGGAGAATGGTATGATGGACATACTCCTATAGATAAGCGTAGCATTAAGATCAAGTCATTTCAATAGTTCGTTTGCTATAAGATTTCTGATACACAGTAACCTAATTCCTTCGACCATGAGATCATGCTAATCACCATTACCGGAAGGATGCTTTGATGACATCAAACACCACACCGTAACTGAGTGGCTATAAAGGTGGCATTGAGTGTTTGGAAAGTATGTGTTGATGCACATGGATCAAGAGTGGGATTTGTCCATCCATATGACAGATAGATATACTCTGGGCCCTCTCGGTAGAATGTAATCCAATTAGCTTGCAAGCATGTGACTGGATCACAAGGGATCACATATCACGGGAACGAGAAAAGAGTACTTATCGGTAACGAGGTTGAACTAGGTATGCAGAGATACCGGCGATCAAAACCTCGGATAAGTAAACTATCGTGAGACAAAAGGAAATTGGTATCGTATGTAAGTGGTTCATTCGATCACAAAGTAATTGTAGAAATATGTGGGAGCCATACGAATTTCCAGATTCCTCTATTGGTTATTGATCGGAGAAGTGTCCAGGTCGTGTCCGCATAGTTCACGAACCGTAGGGAGACACACTTAAGGATTCGATGTTGTTTAGTAGATATGGAATGTTAATAGGGATACCGAATGCTGTTCGAAGCCTCGGATGGGATCCGATATATCATGAGGAGATCCAGAATGGTCCGGATAATAAGATTCATATAAGGAAAGTCCGATTCCGGAGTTCGGGAAAGATTCCGATGTTTTCATCGGAGAGGTTCTAGAAGGGTATAGAAGGTTCACCGGACCGGAAGGGGAATGGTCCATGAATGTGTCATGGATAATTGGAATGATTGGATCATATCCTAGGTCACTTGGTGTGGGAATTTGCAAGAGATAATTAAAGCTCTAAATTGAAAGTCAAATGGGAAGTTTGAAAAGTCAAACTGGAACAATGGTTTCCTAGTGGAAGAAGAAACAAGTCCTTCTCTCAATCCAACTTGGGTTTGGGTTTGGATTCAAACCCTCCCCTCCCAAGGCTGCCCCTCTCTCATAAATAGAGGGGGAGGGCTGCCCCAACACCACACAAGACCTAGCCCTCCCCGAGCCCAGCCGCCGCCACCGCCACGCCGCCTAGCCGCCGCCGCCAGTCGCCGCCGCCGGTCCGTCGCCGCCACCCTAGCCGTCGTCGACACCTCCTCCTCCTCCCGGTTTTCTAAACCCTAGATTTCTGAGAAACCCTAATCCACCATAACTCGCACCAGCTTAGGCGAAGCCCTACGAGATCTTCCCTCTACCTCTGACACCACGCCGTCGTGCTGCCGGAATCACGAGGGGAGAACTACAACCTCCGCTGCCTGCTGGAACAAGGGAGAGGAAGGTCTTCATCGAGTACCGAATCTGACCGATCGCGGTTTAACGCACGAAGGATCGTCTCACGATCTTGAGATCGGCAAGTGTCGACTATATCACCCACGAATGCTCGTTAGCCGCTTTGGAATCTTCGAGGGTGAGTGCTTCTATCGACTCGTTGCTACAATCTAGTAGATAGATCTTGGCTTGTTTATGTGCATGCGGTAGAATTTTTTTGTTTTCCATGCTACGAACCCCTACAAAAAAACATATTTTGTACACCATGCCAATTCCAACTGATAAGATTGCCTTTAGTAAGAATAACCCCACGAGGCCACAACGAAGATACCAAGGAAAAAATTAATCCTCAGAGGTACCTTCATCTTCCTATTTTCTTATTATTACCAACTGGTATTTGTGGTTGGACTAATGCATTGTACATAGAATCAAACAAGAATTTATCACTCTCAAGTAGATTCTGTAGGGGTTCGTAGCATGTAAAACAAAAAATTTCTACCGCATAAAAACAATCAAGCCAAGATCTATCTACTAGATTGTAGCAACGAGTCGATGGAATAACTCACCCTCGAAGATTCCAAAGTGTTTAACGAGAGCGGATTCTCGTGGTGATGTAGTCGTACTCTTGCCGATATCAAGATCGCGTAGACGATCCTTCCGGCATTCGCCACGCCTTCCAATGGGTCACACGTTCGGTACTCGACGAAGACCTTCCTCTCCCTTGTTCCAGCAGGCAGCGGAGGTTGTAGCACTCTCCTCGCTATTCCGGCAGCACAACGGCGGGGTACCGGAAGTAGAGGGGAGATCTCGCAGGGCTTCGCCTTAAGCCGGAGCGATTATGGTGGACTATCAGAGAGAGCCTCGGCGATCTAGGGTTTAGGCGCACCAAGGAGGGGCAAGGCCGGCAGCTAGGGTTTGCCAAAGGCGCTGCCCCTAGGCGGCATGACAGGAGGTGGCGGCGCCGGCTAGGATTAGGGTTTGCGGGCGTGGTGTTGTGTCCTTGGAGGCAGCCCGCCTCCTTATAGGTGGAGGCGGCGCCAAGGGGAGTCCCTCCCAACTCGGTATCCAAGTGGTCGGCGTGGAGGAGGAACTCCTCCCAAGTAGGTTTCCCCTCCTCCACCTCACAAAATAGCCGTTTGACTTTTCAAATTGGCGTTTGACTTTTCAAACTAGGATTCGATTAAACCCTTTATTTTGTTCAGCGATGACACCTAGTACATGATGCAATCATTCGAACTTGTTATGACACATTCATGTACCCTTCCCCTCCGGAGTGCCAGACATTCCGGAACCTTCTAGAACATTCCCGATGAAAACACCGGAACCATTCTCCAACCCCAAAACAGGACTTTCCTTATATGAATCTTATTCTCCAGACCATTCCGGATCTCCTCGTGATATCCCGGATCCCATCCGAGACTCCGAACAACATTCGGTCTCTTACTCATCATTCCATAACTACTCAAACGACGTCGAATCCTTAAGTGTGTCTCCCTACGGTTCGTGAATTATGCGGACATGATCGAGACACTTCTCCGAACAATAACCAATAGAGGAATCTGGAAATTCATATGTCTCCCACATATTTATATGATTATTTTGCGATCGAATGAACCACTTACATACGATACCAATTTCCCTTTGTCTCACGATAGTTTACTTATCCGAGGTTATGATCGTCGGTATCTCTACATACCTAGTTCAACCTCGTTACTGATAAGTACTCGTTTCTCGTTCCCGTGATATGTGATCCCTTGTGAGCCAGTCACATGCTTGTAAGCTAATTGGATGACATTCCACCGAGAGGGCCTAGAGTATATATATCCGTCATATGGATGGACAAATCCCACTCTTGATCCATGTGTCTCAACCAATACTTTTAGAACACTCAATGCCACCTTTATAGACACCCAGTTACGGTGTGGTGTTTGATGTCATCAAAGCATACTTCTGGTGAAGGTCATATGCATGATCTCATGGTCGAAGGAATTAGGTTACTATGTATCAGAAAGCATATAACAGTTGAACTATTAAAATGACTTGATCTTTATGCTACGCTTATCTATAGGAGTATGTCCACCATATCATTCTCCTAACGATATGATCTTGTTGTTAATAACATCTCAATAACCAACAAGCTAGTATTTATAAAGAGGCTTTACTAGGGACTCTATTTTAGTTTACAAATCACACAAGTATTAATGTTTCCTTGTTAATACTATTATAGCATGAATGTAAAAATTTATCATAAACACAATGATATTATAATAACTACATTTATTATTGCCTCTAGGGCATATCTCCAACAGTCTCCCACTTGCACTAGAGTCATATAATCCAGATTACATGGTAATATACCGAACACCCATGGCAGTTTGGTGTTGGTCATGTTTTGCCCTCGGGAGAGGTTTAGTCAACGGATCCGCCACATTCAGATCTGTGTGTACTTTGAAAATCTTTATGTCCCCATCTTGGACATGTTCTCGAATAGCGTGAAAACGTAGCTTGATGTGCTTTAGCTTCTTGTGTGACCTTGGTTCTTGCACATTGGCTATGGCACCCATGTTATCATAGTAGATTGACATTGGGTCCAACGTACTAGGAACCACACCGAGCTCTGTAATGAACTCTTTCATCCATATTGCTTCTTGTGAAGCCTCCGAAGCAGGCATGTATTCCGATTTAGTTGAAGATCTCGCCACAATGCTTTGCTTTGCACTCCTCTAGCTAACTGCTGCACCATTCAAAGTAAATACGTATCCAGATTGTGATTTAGAATCATCCGGATCGGTGTTCCAACTAGCATCGGTGTAACCATTAACAACGAGCTGTTCATCACCTCCATAAGAAAGAACCATATCCTTAGTTCTTCTCAAGTACTTAAGGATGTTTTGACCGCTGTCCAATGATCCACTCCTGGATCACTTTGATCTTTGCTAGTTAAACTAACAACATATGCAATGTCGGGTCTAGTACATAGCATGGCATACATCAGAGATCCTATGGCTGAGGCATAGGGAGTTTTACTCATCCTTTCTCTATCTTCTGCCGTTGTCGGACTTTGAGTTTTACTCAAGGTCGTATTGGGCAACATGGGCAAGAACCCTTTCTTGCTATCTTCCATTCCAAACCTCTTTAGAACTTTGTCCAAATATGTACTTTGTGACAATGATATTAGGCGTCTCGATCTATCTCTATAAATCTTTATGCCTAATATATAAGCTGCTTCGCCAAGATCCTTCATTGAAAAACTATTATTCAAATATTCTTTGACACTATTAAGAAGGTCTACACCATTCCAAATCAACAATATGTCATATACATATAGTATTAAGAATGCTACAGATCTCCCACTCACTTTCTTGTAAATACAAGATTCTCCATAAGTTTGTATAAACCCAAAACTTTTGATTACCTTATCAAAACGTTGATTCCAACTTCGGGATGCTTGCTTCAATCCATAGATGGACCGTTGAAGTTTGCATACCTTGTTAGCATCTTTAGGATCGACAAAACCTTTGGGTTGCATCATATACAACTCTTCATCAATGTCTCCATTGAGGAATGCTGTTTTGACATCCATCTGCCATATCTCATAATCATAATATGCAGCGATTGCTAACATAATCCTCACAGACTTTAGCTTCGCTACAGGTGAGAAAGTCTCATCGTAGTCAACTCCTTGAATTTGTCGAAACCCTTTTGCGACAAGTCGAGCTTTATAGACAGTAACATTACCATCAACATCTGTTTTATTCTTGAAATCCATTTGTTCTCGACAGCCTTCCGGCCATCTGGTAAGTCCCCAAAGTCCATACTTGGTTTTCGTACATGGATCCAATCTCGTATTTCATGGCTTCTTGCCATTTATTGGAATCTGGGCTCATCATTGCTTCTTCATAAGTCACAGGGTCATCGGTGTTGTCCACCAACATGACATTCATAACGGGATCATACCAATCAGGAGTGGTACGAGTTCTCGTTGACCTGCAAGGCTCTGTAGCAACTACAACCAAATTTTCATGATCATCATCATTAGCTTCCTCTCTTATTGGTGTAGGCGCCACAGGAACTACTTCCGGTGCTGCGCTACTCGCAAGTTCGAGAGAAGGTTCAACAACCTCGTTGAGTTCTACTTTCCTTCCAGTCGCTTCTTTCGAGAGAAATTCCTTCTCTAGAAAGGATCCATTTTTGGCAACGAAGATTTTGCCTTCGGATCTATGATAGAAGGTACACCCAATAGTTTCCTTCGGGTATCCTATGAAGACGCATTTTTCCGCTTTGGTTTCAAGCTTGTCCGGCTGTAACTTCTTTACATAGGCTTCGCAACCCCAAACTTTAAGGAACGACAATTTAGGTTTCTTCCCAAACCATAATTCATACGGTGTCGTTTCAACGGATTTAGATGGTGCCCTATTTAAAGTGAATGCGGTTGTTTCTAATGCATAACCCCAAAATGATAGCGGTAAATCTGTAAGTGACATCATAGAACGAACCATATCCAAGAGAGTTCGATTACGACGTTCGGACACACCATTACGCTGTGGTGTTCCCGGCGGTGTCAATTGTGAAAGTATTCCGCATTTCTTCAAATGCTCGCCAAACCCATAACTTATATATTCACCTCCACGATCAGAACGTAGAAATTCAATCTTCTTGTTACGTTGATGTAGGGGTTCGTAGCATGGAAAACAAAAATTTTCTATCGCATACAAACAAACAAGCCAAGATCTATCTACTAGATTGTAGCAACGAGTCGATGGAATAACTTACCCTCGAAGATTCCAAAGTGTTTAACGAGAGCGGATTCTCGTGGGTGATGTAGTCGTACTCTTCCCGATCTCAAGATCGTGTAGACGATCCTTCCAAGGCGCTGCAGCTCGCCGGCGCTTCACATCGCTCGTACTTTCGACGAAGACCTTCCTCTCCCTTGTTCCAAAGAAAATGGAGGTTGTAGCACTCTCTCGCGATTCCAAAAGACAACGGCGTTACCGAAGTAGAGGGAGATCCCGCAGGCTTCGCTTAAGCCGAGCGAGTATGGTGGAGTATGAGAGAGCTATTAGTGGTCTAGGGATTAGACACACGAATTAGAACGCTCTAAACCAAGGCTAGGGAAATTAGAAGCTCTAAACCAAAACGGTTCTAAACCGGAGATTAGAGGATTGGAACTTGTGTGTCTAGAGGAGGAGGCCCTGCCCCTCCTTTTATAGGTGGGAGGGGCTGCCAAGGGGAGGGAGTCCCTCCCCAAGTCGGCCTTGGCTGGCGCGCCGGCTTGGAGAGGAGGAACTCCTCCCCAAGTCGGTTTCAACCTCCTCTTGCTTGTTTCCCACAGTTTCCTGTTTTAGCCGTTTGACTTTCAAACTGGTCGTTTGACTTTTCAGTTTGGGATTCAATTTAATCCTTTATTTGGAACAGCGAGAACACTTAGTACATGATGCAATCATTCCAATATGTAATGACACATTCATGTACCCTCCCCCCACCCCCCGGAGTGCCGGACATTCCGGAACCTTCTAGAACATTCCCGATGAAAACACCGGAATCATTCCCGAACTCCGAAATGGGACTTTCCTTATATGAATCTTATTCTCCGGACCATTCCGGATCACCTCGTGATATCCCGGATCCCATCCGAGACTCCGAACAATATTCGGTCTCTTTCTCATAATACCATAACTACTCAAACAACGTCGAATCCTTAAGTGTGTCTCCTACGGTTCGTGAATTATGCGACATGATCGAGACACTTCTCAACAATAACCAATAGAGGAATCTGGAAATTCATATGGCTACATATTTCTACGATTACTTTGCGATCGAATGAACCACTTACATACGATACCAATTTCCCTTTGTCTCACGATAGTTTACTTATCCGAGGTTATGATCGTCGGTATCTCCGCATACCTAGTTCAACCTCGTACCGATAAGTACTCTTTTCTCGCTCCGTGATATGTGATCCCTTGTGAGCCAGTCACATGCTTGCAAGCCAATTGGCTGACATTCCACCGAGAGGGCCTAGAGTATATCTATCCGTCATATGGATGGACAAATCCCACTCTTGATCCATGTGTCTCAACCAATACTTTCCGAACACTCAATGCCACCTTTATAGACACCCGATTCGGGTGTTTGATGTCATCAAAGCATCCATACGGTAATGGTGATATGCATGATCTCATGGTCGAAGGAATTAGGTTACTATGTATCAGAAAGCATATAGCAATTGAACTATTGAAATGACTTGATCTTTATGCTACGCTTATCTATAGGAGTATGTCCACCATATCATTCTCCTAACGATATGATCTTGTTGTTGATAACATCTCAATGTTCATGATAGGGAAACCACAATCATTAATCAACCAACAAGCTAGTGAAGTATAGAGGCTATACTAGGGACTTCAAATTAAGTTTACAAATCACACAAGTATCAATGTTTCCTTGTTAATACTATTATAGCATGAATGTAAACATTTATCATAAACACAAAGATATAATAATAACTACATTTATTATTGCCTCTAGGGCATATCTCCAACAGTCTTCCACTTGCACTAGAGTCATCTAATCTAGATTACATGGTAATATACCGAACACCCATGGCAGTTCGGTGTTGGTCATGTTTTGCCCTCGGGAGAGGTTTAGTCAACGGATCCGCCACATTTAGATCCGTGTGTACTTTGCAAATCTTTATATACCCATCCTGGATATGTTCTCGAATAGCGTGAACAACGCAGCTTAATGTGCTTCAACTTCTTGTGTGACCTTGGTTCTTGCGCATTGGCTATGGCGCCCATGTTATCACAGTAGATAGACATTGGGTCCAGCGCACTAGGAACCACACCCAGCTCTGTAATGAACTCTTTCATCCATATCGCTTCTTGTGAAGCCTCCGGCGACCATGTATTCCGATTCAGTTGAAGATCTCGCCACAACGCTTTGCTTTGCACTCCTCCAGCTTCACGCACCATTCAAAATAAATACGTATCCAGATTGTGATTTAGAATCATCCGGATCGGTGTTCCAACTAGCATCGGTGTAACCATTAACAACGAGCTGTTCATCACCTCCATAAGAAAGAACCACATCCTTAGTCCTTCTCAAGTACTTAAGGATGTTTTTGACCGCTGTCCAATGATCCACTCTTGGATCACTTTGATATCTGCTAGTTAAACTAACAGCATATGCAATGTCGGGTCTAGTACATACCATGGCATACATTAGAGATCCTATGGCTGAGGCATAGGGAGTCTTACTCATCCTTTCTCTATCTTCTGCCGATGTCGGACTTTGAGTTTTACTCAAGGTCGATTAGCAACATGGGCAAGAACCCTTTCTTGCTTTCTTCCATTCCAAACCTCTTTAGAACTTTGTCCAAATATGGACTTTGTGACAATGATATTTGGCATTGCTATCTAGCTCTATAAATCTTTATTCCTAATATGTAAGTCGCTTCGCCAAGATCCTTCATTGAAAAACTATTATTCAAATATTCCTTGACACTATTAAGAAGGTCTACATCATTCCCAATCAACAATATGTCATCCACATATAGTATTAAGAATGCTACAGAGCTCCCACTCACTTTCTTGTAAATAAAAGCTTCTCCATAAGTTTGTATAAAACCAAAACTTTTGATCACCTTATCAAAACGTTGATTCCAACTTCGGGATGCTTTCTTCAATCCATAGATGGACCGTTGAAGTTTGCATACCTTGTTAGCATCTTTAGGATCGACAAAACCTTTGGGTTGCATCATATACAACTCTTCATCAATATCTCCATTGAGGAATGCTGTTTTGACATCCATCTGCCATATCTCATAATCATAATATGCAGATTGCTAACATAATCCTCACAGACTTTAGCTGCCATCGGTGAGAAAGTCTCATCGTAGTCAACTCCTTGAATTTGTCGAAACCCTTTTGCGACAAGTCGAGCTTTATAGACGAACATTACCATCAAGATATGTTTTCTTCTTGAAAATCCATTTGTTCTCGACCTTCCGCCATCCCAGAAGTCCACCAAAGTCCATACTTGGTTTTCGTACATGGATCCAATCTCGGATTTCATGGCTTCTTGCTATTTATTGGAATTTGGGCTCATCATCGCTTCCTCATATGTCTCGGGGTCATCGGTGTTGTCCACCAACATGACACTCATAACGGGATCATACCAATCTGGAGTGGTACGAGTTCTCGTTGACCTCCGAGGCTCTGTAGCAACTTCAACCGAAGTTTCATGATCACCATCATTAGCTTCCTCTCTTATTGGTGTAGGCGCCACAGGAACCACTTCCGGTGCTGCGCTACTCGCAATTTCGAGAGAAGGTTCGACAACCTCGTCGAGTTCTACTTTCCTTCCAGTCACTTCTTTCGAGAGAAATTACTTGTCTAGAAAGGATCCATTCTTGGCAACGAAGATTTTGCCTTCGGATCTATGATAGAAGGTATACCCAATAGTTTCCTTCGGGTATCCTATGAAGACGCATTTTTCCGCTTTGGGTTCAAGATTGTCCTATCAGTAACTTCTTTACATAGGCTTCAGATCCCCAAACTTTAAGGAACGACAATTTAGGTTTCTTCCCAAACCATAATTCATACGGTGTCGTTCAACGGATTTAGACGGTGCCCTATTTAAAGTGAATGCTTTGCTTTCTAATGCATAACCCCAAAATGATAGCGGTAAATCTGTAAGTGACATCATAGAACGAACCATATCTAAGAGAGTTCGATTACGACGTTCGGACACACCATTACGCTGTGGTGTTCCCGGCGGTGTCAACTGTGAAAGTATTTCGCATTTCTTCAAATGCTCGCCAAACTCGTAACTTAGATATTCACCTCCACGATCAGAACGTAGAAATTTAATCTTCTTGTTACGTTGATTCTCTACCTCACTTTGAAACTCCTTAAACTTCTCGAAAGTTTCAGATTTATGTTTCATGAAATAGATATACCCATATGTACTCAAGTCATCCGTGAAGGTAAGAACATAACGATAACCACCGCGCGATGCTACACTCATTAGACCACACACATCGGTATGTATGATTTCCAATAAGTCCGTAGCTCGCTCCATCATACCAGAAAATGGAGTCTTAGTCATTTTTCCCATCAGACATGCTTCGCATCTTTCAAGTGATTCAAGAAGTCCATCGGAATGGAGTTTCTTCATACGCTTCACTCCAATGTGACCAAGACGACAGTGCCACATATAGGTCGAATTATCGCTTGATTTCAAACGTTTAGCCTCAATGTTGTTGATATGTGTATTTCCACTATCGAGATTCAATAAGAATAGACCATCTATCAAAGGTGCATGCGCATAAAACATATTACTCATATAAATCGAACAACCATTATTCTCTGACTTAAACAAGTAACCGTCTCGCAATAAACAAGATCCCGATATAATGTTCATGCTCAACACAGGCACTAAATGACAATTATTTAAGTATAAAACTAATCTCGATGGTAGATGAAGGGGTAGCGTGCCGACCGCGATCACATCAACCTTTGATCCGTTTCCCACGCGCATCGTCACCTCGTTCTTTGCTAGCTTCCGTTTATTCTGCAGCACCTGTTTCGAGTTACAAATATGAGCAACCGAACCAGTATCAAATACCCAGGCACTACTATGAGTACTAGTGAGATACACATCAATAACATGTATATCAGGTATACCTTTCTTCTTAATGTTGCCGTTCTTCAGATCCGCCAAGTACTTTGGGCAATTCCGCTCAAAGGACCCTCTCCTTGCAAAAAGCACCAAGATCGGGCTTGGGTCCAGCCTTGGTCTTCTTCGCCGGCGTGGTAACTTTCTTACCACCCTTCTTGAAGTGTCCCTTTTGCTTAGACTTGCCTTTCTTGAATTTGGTGGTCTTATTGACCAACAACACTTGGTGCTCTTTCTTGATCTCCACTTCTGCAGATTTCAACATGGCAAAGAGTTGTGGCAACGTCTTGTTCATGTTCTGCATGTTGTAGTTCATCACAAAGTTCTTATAACTTGGTGGTAGTGATTGGAGGACACGGTAAATCCCCAAAGCATTAGGAATCACTATACCCAAGCTTTGAAGTTTGTTTGCGTGCCCTGACATCTTAAGCACATGCTCACTGACGATGCCTTCTTCCATCTTGCGTTAAAGAACTTTTCGAAGCCTCATAGCTTTAAATTGCCGCATGAGTCTCAAAAATCAATTTGAGATCCTCGACAATATCATATGGGTCGACTCTTCAAACCTTTTCAAGCTCGATTCCAAACCATACAAGATAGCACCTTGAACTATGGAGTACGATTCTTCCGAGCGAGGTAAACATTCTTTACTTCATCGGGAGCATCAGCTGGTGGGTCACCCATGGTGCATCCGGCACATAGGTCAAATTACCATTGTGAGGACAATCCTCAAATTGCGGAACCAATCCGCGAAGTTGCTTCCATTGTTTTTCAACTTTTCTTTCTCTAGGAACGCACTAAAATTGATGGTAGGGGCTGCCATTGATCTACAACATATTTGCAATAGTTTATACTAAGTTGATGACAAATTGAGTTCAAATTAATTAGTGAAATTAAACTAGGTGAACTCCCACTCAAAACAACATCCCTCACATTGTTTTAGTGATCACACGAACCAAATCCACTACATCAACACCGATCATCACGAGAGTTGATATAGTTTCAATGGCGAACAATCATCATGTTCATCATACCTACTATATGATTCATGCTTTACCTTTAGGTGATCCGTGTTCCGAGACCATGTCTGTACATGCTAGGCTCGTCAAGATCAAACCTTAGTTTCCGCATGAGCAAATCTGGCTTGCTCACGTTGTATACACTTGCAGAATCTAACACACCCGATCATCACGTTGTGCTTCGAAACAACAAGCTTTAGCAACGGTGCTAACTAAGGGTGAACACTTTATGACTTGAAATTCATGTGCATGAGGGATCATCTTATAATGCTGCTGTCGTCTACTAAGCAATACAAGATGCATAAAGGATTAACATCACATGCAATTTAATAATATGTGATATGATATGGCCTTTCTTCTTTGTGCTTCCGATCTCCATCTTCAAGCACGAACATGATCTCCATCATCACCGGCATTGCATCAAGGTCAATGACGCTTCTCCATGGTTGTCGTCCACCGGCTTCAACTATTACAACTACTTTGAATAGACACGCGGGTCTTAACATAAATTAAAGACAACCATATGGCTCTCGGTTGCCAACTTACAATAAGGAACATTGCATACATCGGATATAATCACAATCATGGCTATATCACATCATCGACACCCCGCAAAACAAAGTTAGACGCCTCTACTTTCTTTGCATATTTTACATGGTTTGGGGCTTTCAATAAATGTCGTTCTAACTTACGAACAAGAACCACAACATTGATACTAGCATTGTTGATCACCCGTTGTAAATTGGATCTTAACTATGCTAGGAGAAACAGAACCATAAAGCCACTTATGCAATACAAGTTGCATGTCAAGCGTGGAGCAAGTCTCATGAACGACGTCATGTAAGGTTAGCCGCCGCTTCATCCCAACATACCGCAAGATGCAAAGTACACAAGAAGCAATCGACAATAAAGCATCAACGCCCACAATGACCATTGTGTTCTACTCAGGCAAGATCTACATATAGACACGACTGATACCACCGTAGGGGTTCGTAGCATGGAAAACAAAAATTTCCATCGCATACAAACAAACAAGCCAAGATATATCTACTAGATTGTAGCAACGAGTCGATGGAATAACTTACCTCGAAGATTCCAAAGTGTTTAATGAGAGCGATTCTCGTGGGTGATGTAGTCGATTCTTCCCGATCTCAAGATCGTAGACGATCCTTCCGGCCATGCTCCAAGTAGCGCTCCGCAATCGGTCACACGTTCGGTACTCGACGAAGACCTTCCTCTCCCTTGTTCCAAGAAAATGGAGGTTGTAGCACTCTCCTCGCGTTCCTAAAGACAACGTGGTACCTAAGTAGAGGGAGATCGCAGGCTTCGCCTTAAGCCGGAGCGAGTATGGTGGAGTATGAGAGGGCTATTAGTGGTCTAGGATTAGACACACCAATTAGAAGGCTCTAAACCAAGGCTAGGCAATTAGAAGCTCTAAACCAAACGGCTCTAAACCGGAGATTAGAGGATAGGAACTTGTGTGTCTAGAGGAGGCCCCCTCCTTTTATAGGTGGGAGGGGCGGCCAAGGGTAGGGAGTCCCTCCCCAAGTCGGCCTTGGGTGGCGCGCCGGCTTGGAGAGGAGGAACTCCTCCCCAAGTCGGTTTCAACCTCCTCTTGCTTATTTCCCACAGTTTCCTGTTTTAGCTTTGACTTTCAAACCGCCGTTTGACTTTTCGTTTGGGATTCAATTTAATCCTTTATTTGGAACAGCGAACACTTAGTACATGATGCAATCATTCCAATATGTAATGACACATTCATGTACCCTCCCCGAGTCTTGGGCCGGACATTCCGGAACCTTCTAGAACATTCCCGATGAAAACACCGGAATCATTCCCGAACTCCGAAACGGGACTTTCCTTATATGAATCTTATTCTCCGGACCATACCGGATCACCTCGTGATATCCCGTATCCCATCCGAGACTCCGAACAACATTCGGTCTCTTACTCATAATACCATAACTACTCAAACAACGTCGAATCCTTAAGTGTGTCTCCCTACGGTTCGTGAATTATGCGGACATGATCGAGACACTTCTCCGAACAATAACCAATAGAGGAATCTAGAAATTCATATGGCTCCCACATATTTCTACGATTACTTTGCGATCGAATGAACCACTTACATACGATACCAATTTCCCTTTGTCTCACGATAGTTTACTTATCCGAGGTTATGATCGTCGGTATCTCTACATACCTAGTTCAACCTTGTTACTGATAAGTACTCGTTTCTCGTTCCCGTGATATGTGATCCCTTGTGAGCCAGTCACATGATTGCAAGATAATTGGATGACAATCCACCGAGAGGGCCTAGAGTATATCTATCTGTCATATGAATGGACAAATCCCACTCTTGATCCATGTGTCTCAACCAATACTTTCCGAACACTCAATGCCACCTTTATAGCCACCCAGTTACGGTGTGGTGTTTGATGTCATCAAAGCATCCATCCGGTAAAGGTGATATGCATGATCTCATGGTCGAAGGAATTAGGTTACTATGTATCAGAAAGCATATAGCAATTGAACTATTGAAATGACTTGATCTTTATGCTACGCTTATCTATAGGAGTATGTCCACCATATCATTCTCCTAACGATATGATCTTGTTGTTGATAACATCTCAATGTTCATGATAGGAAACCACAATCATTAATCAACCAACAAGCTAGTGAAGTATAGAGGCTATACTAGGGACTTCAAATTAAGTTTACAAATCACACAAGTATCAATGTTTCCTTGTTAATACTATTATAGCATGAATGTAAAAATTTATCATAAACACAAAGATATAATAATAACTACATTTATTATTGCCTCTAGGGCATATCTCCAACAGTTGATTCTCCACCTCACTTTGAAATTCCTTAAACTTCTCGAAAGTTTCGGACTTATGTTTCATGAAATAGATATATACCCATATCTACTCAAGTCATCCGTGAAGGTAAGAACATAACGATAACCACCGCGCGATGCTACACTCATTGGACCACATACATCGGTATGTATGATTTCCAATAAGTCCGTAGCTCGCTCTATCATACCAGAAAATGGAGTCTTAGTCATTTTACCCATCAGACATGCTTCGCATCTTTCAAGTGATTCGAAATCAAGTGATTCAAGAAGTCCATCGGAATGGAGTTTCTTCATACGCTTCACTTCAATGTGACCAAGACAACAGTGCCACATATAGGTCGAGTTATCGCTTGATTTCAAACGTTTAGCTTCAATGTTATTAATATGTGTATTTCCACTATCGAGATTCAATAAGAATAGACCATCTATCAAAGGTGCATGTGCATAAAACATATTACTCATATAAATCGAACAACCATTATTCTCGGACTTAAACAAGTAACCGTCTCACAATAAACAAGATCCCGATATAATGTTCATGCTTAACGCAGGCACCAAATAACAATTATTTAAGTATAAAACTAATCCCGATGGTAGATGAAGAGGTAGCGTTCCGACCGCGATCACATCAACCTTTGATCCGTTTCCCACGCGCATCGTCACCTTGTTCTTCGCTAGCTTCCGTTTATTCTACAAAGACTGTTTGAAGTTACGATATGAGCAACCGAACCAGTATCAAATACCCAGGCACTACTATGAGTACTAGTGAGATACACATCAATAACATGTATATCGGATATACCGTTCTTCTTGATGTTGCCGTTCTTCAAATCCGCCAAGTACTTTGGGCAATTCCGCCCGGACCTTCTCCTTGCGTAAAAGCACTCGATGTCGGGCTTAGATCCAGCCTTGGTCTTCTTAAATCGGTAACTTTCTTACCACCCTTCTTGAAGTGTCCCTTTTGCTTAGACTTGCCTTTCTTGAATTTGGTGGTCTTATTGACCATCAACACTTGGTGCTCTTTCTTGATCTCCACTTCTGCAGATTTTAACATGGCGAAGAGTTCTGGCAACTGCTTGTTCATGTTTTGCATATTGTAGTTCATCACAAAGTTCTTGTAACTTGGTGGTAGTGATTGGAGGACACGATAAATCCCCAAAGCATTAGGAATCAATATACCCAAGCTTTGAAGTTTGTTTGTGTGCCCAGACATCTTAAGCACATGCTCACTGACGGAGCTGCCCTCTTCCATCTTGCAGTTAAAGAACTTTTCAGAAGCCTCATAGATCTCAATTGCCGCGTGAGTCTCAAATATCAATTTGAGATCACGGACAATATCATGTGGGTCTGAATTCTCAAACCTTTTCTGAAGCTCCGATTCTAAACCATACAAGATAGCACACTGAACTGTGGAGTACTGATTCTTCCGAGAGGTAAACATTCTTTACTTCATCGGTAGCAAGATGCAGTGGGTCACCCAATGCATCCAAAGACATAGGTCAAATTACCAGCAGTGAGGACAATCCTCAAATTGCAGAACCAATTCGCGAAGTTGCTTCCATTGTTTTTCAACTTTTATTTCTCTAGGAACGCATTAAAATTGATGGTAGGGGCCCCCATTGATCTAAAACATATTTGCAATAGTTTAGACTAAGTTTATGACAAATTGAGTTCTAATTAATAGTTAAATTAATCTAGGTGAACTCCCACTCAAAACAATATCCCTCACATTGTTTTAGTGATCACACGAACCAAATCCACTACATCAACACCGATCATCACGAGAGTCGATGTAGCTTCAACGGCGAACAATCGACATGTTCATCATATCTTACTATATGATTCATGCTTTACCTTTCGGTGATCCGTGTTCCGAGACCATGTCTGTACATGCTAGGCTCGTCAAGATCAAACCTTAACTTCCGCATGAGCAAATCTGGCTTGCTCACGTTGTATACAGTTGCGGAATCTAACACACCCGATCATCACGTGGTGCTTCGAAACAACAAGCTTTAGCAACGGTGCTTACTAAGGGTGAACACTTTAGAACTTGATATTCATGTGCATGAGGGATCATCTTATAATGCTACCGTCGTTAACTAAGCAATACAAGATGCATAAAGGATTAACATCACATGCAATTCATAATATGTGATATGATATGGCCTTTCTTCTTTGTGCTTCCGATCTCCATCTTCAAGCACGAACATGATCTCCATCATCACCGGCATTGCATCAAGGTCAATGATGCCGCTCCATGGTTGTCGTCCACCAGCTTCAACTATTACAACAACTTTGAATAGACACGCGGGTCTTAACAGAAATTAAAGACAACCATATGGCTCCTGTCGGTTGCCAACTTACAATAAGGAACATTGCATACATCAAATATAATCACAATCATGGCCATATCACATCACAGCACACCCCTGCAAAACAAAGTTAGACGCCTCTACTTTCTTTGCATGTTTTACGTGGTTTGGGGCTTTCAATAAGTGTCGTTCTAGCTTACGAACAAGAACCACAACATTGATACTAGTATTGTCAATCACCCGTTGTAAATTGAATCTTAACTATGTTGGGAGAAACAGGCACCCGCAAAGCCACTTATGCAATACAAGTTGCATGTCAAGCGTGGAGCAAGTCTCATGAACGATGTCATGTAAGGTTAGCCCGGGCCGCTTCATCCCACCATCCCGCAAGATTCAAAGTACACAAGAATCAAAATCGACAACAAAAGCATCAACGCCCACAATGACCATTTTGTTCTACTCGTGCAACAGATCTACATATAGACACGGCTCTGATACCACTGTAGGGGTTCGTAGCATGGAAAACAAAAAATTTCTACCGCATACAAACAATCAAGCCAAGATCTTTCTACTAGATTGTAGCAACGAGTCGATGGAATAACTCACCCTCGAAGATTCCAAAGTGTTTAACGAGAGCGGATTCTCGTGGGTGATGTAGTCGTACTCTTGCCGATCTCAAGATCGCGTAGACGATCCTTCTGGTGCTGCGTTCCGGCAGCGCTTCCGCAGTCGGTCACACGTTCGGTACTTCAAGAAGACCTTCCTCTCCCTTGTTCCAGAAGGCAGCGGAGGTTGTAGCACTCTCCTCGCGATTCCGGCAGCACAACGACGTGGTACCGGAAGTAGAGGGGAGATCTCGCAGGGCTTCGCCTTAAGCCGGAGCGAGTATGGTGGACTATGAGAGAGAGCCTCGGCGATCTAGGGTTTAGACGCACCAAGGAGGAGCAAGGCCGGCGGCTAGGGTTTGCCTAGGTGGCAGCGGCGGCTTGCCCTAGGCGGCAGCAGCAGGAGGTGGCGGCGCCGGCGGCTAGGATTAGGGTTTGCGGGGCGTGGTGTTGTGTCCTTGGAGGGGCAGCCCTGCCCCTCCTTATATAGGTGGAGGGGGCGTGCCAAGGGGAGGGGAGTCCCTCCCCAACTCGGTCTCCAAGTGGTCCGGAGGTGGAGGGAGGGAACTCCTCCCTAAGTAGGTTTCCTACTCTCCCTCCACCTCACAAAATAGCCGTTTGACTTTTCAAATTGGCGTTTGACTTTTCAAACTAGGATTTGATTAAACCCTTTATTTTGTTCAGAAATGACACCTAGTACATGATGCAATCATTCCAACTTGTTATGACACATTCATGTACCCTTCCTCCGAGTCTTGGACATTCCGAACCTTCTAGAACATTCGATGAAAACAGGAACCATTCTCCAACCCCGAAACAGGACTTTCCTTATATGAATCTTATTCTCCGGACCATTCCGGATCTCCTCGTGATATCCCGGATCCCATCCGAGACTCCGAACAACATTTGGTCTCTTACTCATCATTCCATAACTACTCAAACAACGTCGAATCCTTAAGTGTGTCTCCCTACGGTTCGTGAATTATGCGGACATGATCGAGACACTTCTCCGAACAATAACCAATAGAGGAATCTAGAAATTCATATGGCTCCCACATATTTCTACGATTACTTTGCGATCGAATGAACCACTTACATACAATAAAAATTTCCCTTTGTCTCACGATAGTTTACTTACCCGAGGTTATGATCGTCGGTATCTCTACATACCTAGTTCAACCTTGTTACTGATAAGTACTCGTTTCTCGTTCCCGTGATATGTGATCCCTTGTGAGCCAGTCACATGCTTGCAAGCTAATTGGATTACATTCCACCGAGAGGGCCCAGAGTATATCTATCTGTCATATGAATGGACAAATCCCACTCTTGATCCATGTGTCTCAACCAATACTTTCTGAACACTCAATGCCACCTTTATAGCCACCCAGTTACGGTGTGGTGTTTGATGTCATCAAAGCATCCTTCCGTTGAAGGTGATATGCATGATCTCATGGTCGAAGGAATTAGGTTACTATGTATCAGAAAGCATATAGCAATTGAACTATTAAAATGACTTGATCTTTATGCTACGCTTATCTATAGGAGTATGTCCACCATATCATTCTCCTAACGATATGATCTTGTTGTTAATAACATCTCAATGTTCATGATAGGGAAACCACAATCATTTATTAACCAACAAGCTAGTATTTATAAAGAGGCTTTACTAGGGACTCTATTTTAGTTTACAAATCACACAAGTATTAATGTTTCCTTGTTAATACTATTATAGCATGAATGTAAACATTTATCATAAACACAAAGATATAATAATAACTACATTTATTATTGCCTCTAGGGCATATCTCCAACAGATTCCAGTGAAATTCATTAGCCCTAGGCGATAAACAAACTAAAGCCAAGCGCTGAAGCAAGGCTTTCCAAGATGCAAGCCTAGGTCCAATTAAATATCTTCTGAACTTCACATTGGGTGAAGAAGACTCCATAACTTTAGTGAGTGTATCACCATTATGACGAACAATAGCATGCATAGCGGGTTAATGTTCCTGGAGTAGCATTACCAAGCCACTTGTCCTTCTAGAAACGTATCGCCAATTCATTTTTAATTGAAAGCGATCCAAAATGGAACAAATGTTTCTTCATGCCCATGAGACCAAACCTGAAATGTGAGTCACCAAGTTTGCAAACTACTTGGGCCAAAGCATTTGAGCCAAAATATTTTTTAAGGAGAGTTTGTCATATTCCATCTCCAGCAAGAAAATTGAAGATATATTTACCTCAAGGTCATGAATACCTAATCCTCCATGGTATTTGGGGTGTCAAATCAGAGTACACTTAGTTAGTCAATACTTATTTTTCTCACTATTACCTTGCCAAAAGAATGATCGGTAGTAATCCAAACGTTTTAAGACTTCTTTTGGCGGTTGGAAGAAATATATCATGTACAATATCATGTTACTTAGTAGTGAATTAATTAGAATTAATATTCTTCCTATGGATAATAGCTTACCTTTCCAACTACTTAATGTTATTTAAAGTCTCTCCTCACAAGTTTCCATTCGATATTGGCAAGTATCCAATAATGAATCGGAATACCCCAAATATCTAATTGGAAACTGAACTTGTATGCATTTAAATCATTCGGTATACATATTAGCCTCATCTTGAGCCTCACCAAAGCAAACCAATTATATCTTGCGAAAAATGATTTTCAGACCCGAGAGCTGCTCAAAAGCTGAGGGAATTAACTTCAGATTTCTCACTTTTTTATGTCATGTTACATAAATAGGATTTTATCATCGGCATATTATAGGATAGATAATCCACCATCTATAAGATGATTAATCACACCTTAAACTTGTCCATCAGACTTTACACGCTCAATCACGACGGCGAGCATTTCAACCACTAAATTAAATAGCATGAGCGATAATGAGTCACCTTGTTTTATCCCTTTGTATCTCTTGAAGTATTTGTCAATGTCATTATTGACTTTAATGGCTACACTACCACCCAACACAAAGCTATAGATTAAAATGCTTTCATTCTAAGAGTCTGTTGGAGGAAAAACCATTTGACTTTGTCATAGGCCTTCTTAAAATAAATTTTGAAAAGACCCTATTTAACTTTTTTCTATGTATTTCATGTAATCTTTCATGAAGCATAGTGAAAGGGTAATTGCCCCTATGTGTGGTTTTGGTGATTAATGACAATCCCTATGGTCTAATGTTTTCACTGAGTTTTATATGAAGGTATATTCCATAGGTTATGCTTGTAGTCCATGTGTTGGATTCAAGTATGGATGCCATGAAGATAAAGATATACCTTGAGTATTGGCATCAAAATCATCGAGTTGAAGAGAAGAATATGATATGATCAAGATCTTGAGAGTGTGATCTCAATAGAAGAATTCAAGATATGGCTCTAAGTCGGTGTCATGATAGCCTCATTAGTTGATATATGGTTGAATAAGATTTAGAGCATGTAATTAGATGAAGAGTTCCTTATGTATCACAAGATATTAAGATGGAGCACGAGAAGATACTTGGTTGACCAATACAAAGAGTGAAGAGTGATTTCAAGTTGGTCAACACATGAAGCATAAATAATGTACCACATGGTCTTGTGGTATGATATTATATATCCCATGAGAGGATGACATCAAGTGGTGATCGTCATCAAGGTTGAGACGGGCAAGTTCTAGATAAGCATCTCGAGAAGATCATTTGCTTGAAGCTTGCCGTCCATATTGGTTATAATGGACATGTGAATACATGTATTAATGAATCTATCCCATAGTGGTGTATGGGGAGCAAATTAGGAGTCTTCACGAAGCAACAATGATCAAGTGTTACATTCAGGCTTGGGTGGAGCTTGAAGCGTTGTCATCAAGATCAAGCAGGATGCGCAAGGCAAAGGTATGGCCTTGCTAGGTTTTCCTTTTACCGGTCTCAAGGTGGTTGTTGGGAGACCGGGTTATAGGATAGATAGCCGCACTATCAAGAGGGGATTTCGGTTGTGTAACTTGATCACATCGTCATAGGAAGCTCAATCCTTTGCATACTTTCCATCTTCCTATTTTGTTGCTTCTTGGTGTTTCTCCGTGTGAGGTTCTTGAGCTTGTTGCTAGCTCTTCAACAAGCCCAAGTTCATCGAAAATGGAATTCGTATGCATCTTCTATGGCGTTTTCGAGTTTGAAGGTTTTATCGGTTCTTATTTAGGGAGGCTTCTTACCTTTCTTCATTTGGTTTTATCCTCCTTTGTTGGGCTATGATGTTTCTCTGCACAATCTTGTAGATCTTGTTGTCCTCGTCAAAATAAGCCCAAGATCATCGAAATCGGAGCCCGGATGCAAAAGTTATTGCGTTTTTCGTGAAGCCTGTTTCATCCCGGTTGTGGATTCGGTTCAACCGGCTCCCAGACCGGGTGGTCTGGTGCCAGGACCGGAAAACCGGATCTGAAACCAGGATTTTCGGTTTTGCTATACCGAGTCTATCCGAGACTGTGTACTAACCCTAATTCCGGTTTTAGGTTCGGTTTTTCGGTCCAGGAACCGGACCGTACGGTTCTGGAGCCGGTCCAACCGAACTTTCAACCGAGTTCGCACATATTT
Organism: Avena longiglumis; assembly: GCA_030063025.1. Lineage (NCBI taxonomy): Eukaryota > Viridiplantae > Streptophyta > Magnoliopsida > Poales > Poaceae > Avena > Avena longiglumis. The sequence continues at coordinate 515,717,830 of CP125974.1, read as the reverse complement.
CTTCCAACGGCCATATTTTCTTTCCACTATAAAAGGGGGTTCTTTCCCCAACGTTTTAGGGTGTTCTTGACCACGAAATTGACCTCCATTGTTGAACCTCTTGAGCTTGCTTCCTCCCCCTTACCTCCTATGATTCTTGCATCTTTTTGAGGGCTTTGGAAGAGGAGATCTAGATCTACAATCCCCACCAATTAATTCCTCCTCTAAGTGAGGGGAACCCATTGTATCTAGATCTTGGAGTCATTGGTTAACTTCCACCATTGTTCTTCCTCTCTAATTCCTCCCTAGTACTTGTTGCTTTGGTGGGATTTGAGAGTGAAGGATTTGAGCACCCTTGGTGGTCTTGCTTTGCATTCTTGCATAAGTGTTGAGCTCTCCATTACGATTTGTTCAAGTGAGAGACCGTGAGCTTGTTACTCTTGGAGGGTGACCTCCTAGTTGGCTTGGAGGTTGGTTCCGCGGTGTTCTCTTCATGGAAGATTGTGAAGAGACCCGGGCTTCTCCTTCGTGGAGCTTGTGAAGTGGTTGTGGAGCTTACCATCTCCGGAGTGGAGGAAAAGCTAGACATAAGGAAAGGGCCTATTCCTTCATGGGATAGACTCAGAGAAGAAGGTGAGCCTTTGTGGCGCATGAGGAATCCTTCATGGAACCTCACACCTCTCCAACGTGACGTATCCCCCTTCCCAAAGGTGGTGAACATGGGAATACATTTTCGTCTCCGCGTGCCTCGGTTATCTCTATATCCGAGCGTACTTTCCTTGTTATAGCCATCGAGCTTGAAGTACTTATATCTTGCTTATCACTTGTGGTATATTTATATTGTGCTATGTTGCTTAGCTTAATTTGTTGTTGGTGCACTTAGTTGAGCCTAGTGTATTTAGGTTTTGTGCTTGTAAAATAAACGTAAGTTTAATTTTGCATTCTATCAAGCCAAAACCGTAATAGTTTTGAAATTGCCTATTCACCCCCCGTCTAGGCGACATCTCTATCCTTTCAATTGGTATCAGAGCAAGGTCTCTCCTTGTTTAGGGTTCACCGTCTATAGTGTAAAGATGTCGGCTAGTAGTATAGTGCACAATGACACAATTATCTTTGATGGCACACATTATGCTTTGTGGATAAATTGCTTGCTTTGTAATCTTTGGACCTTGTGTCCAAATATTGAGCGATTTCTAGATGTAGGTTTTTATCCTCCTATGGATTCTCAAAATCTATCTTTAGAGGATGAGAAAAATTTACATCTCGAAGCTCAAGTATCTAATGAGCTTATTTTCTCTTTGAGCCCCACCGTTAATTTGTTCTTGACGATTGTAAAGCACAAGTCATATCATGAGAAGTGGACCAAGCTTAAAGAAATATTTGGTGGTTCCATTTATAATATTTTTGGTGGTTTCTCCGAGGAGATATTGGTTCCTTCACATCATGAAGAGATCCAAGTTGCTTCCACCTCCGTCCGTGATGAGTTCTCATCTTCACCCACTTCCCCAATGTGTGGCAAGACACAAGGTAAAGATATGGTGAGTGGTGTTGGGAATTGGAATGTTGATATTATGCTCGCTAATGATGATCCATCATCTATATCCCATTGCAATGTTTCTTCTTTGGACTTAAGCACTTCTTGCAACAATAATGCTATATCCCCTTGTGGTGCTAGTCCTTGTATATCATATAGAAATTATTTGAGTACTAGTGTAGATGATATGCTTGATTTTCCTTGTTCCCATGAACAAAATGCTTCTATTTCCTCTAGTTCTCTATCTAACAATGTAGAGGAAATTAAACATTCTATGGAGCAAGAAATGATCATGAATTAAGATTCAAGAATATCCTCATCTTCATCCTCCCGTGCTCACATGTGCCTTATGGCAAGAGGATCAAAGGTATCTCCTACTTTGGATCCCAATATATCTTGTAAAGATAATAGCAATGATAATGATGATAGTGATGATGAAATTGATGAGGATACTAGTGCTCTCTTGCTTGAGTTGACTTTTTTGTGTACCTCTCTTCGTGGTAATAATAAGGCCATTACTTGTCTCAAACACGTTATGGACACCATAACTAAACAAATGGGAACCATAGAGGAGTTGGATTTCCAACTTGATGATGAGAGTCGGAGATTCAATCTCCTTAAGCAAGAGCTTGCCAAGGAGAAGAACACTAATAGTCTCCTCACACAAAAAATTGAATCTTATGAGTTTGAAAAGGAAAATTCTATTAATGATGCTTGTGCTACTAACTCTACTTATTGTGAAGCATCTATCCTAAAGGAGAATGTTGAGCTAAGGGCTCAACTTGAGTTGCTAACTAGCAAGTATAGGAAATTGGAAGAAAGTAACGGAAAGCTCTTGGGCTCTCATAATGATCTTCTAATCTCTTATGATGGGCTAAAGTTAGCTCGTGAGGCAAGTACTACTAAGGTAACATCTTGTGAGCCTATTTTGGACATTAGCACAACTTCTACTCAAAATGCTATTTTGCCATGTGCTAGTCCTAGTAATTCATCTAGCCATACTATTGATAAACCTTGTGTTGGATTAATTGCTTTGCCTTGTTGCTCTAACAATGAAGCTTCTACTTCCTCTAGTACTTGTATTTATATTAACCATGTAGAGGAAATCAAAGAGCTCAAGGCTCAAGTCACTTCCTTGAGGAATGACTTGGAAAAGAGTCATGAAGGGAAATCCACACTCGATAGTATCTTGAGTGTGCAAAAATCCCCTAATGATAAAAGTGGACTTGGATTCAACTCCAATAACAAGAACAAGTCCAATATAAACAAGAAGAAGGGCCAAAACCAAGTCAAGAATTCGGCCATATTTGCTTCGAGTGCAAGGTTGAAGGACATAATGTAAGATCTTGTCCATTGAAGAAAAAGCACTTGAGTGAGAAGCAACAAGGGAAGCGGCCACAAGTTCATGTTCAATCCCAAGTTGAAGTTAAGCCACTTCTTAAGAAGAATCAAGATAATGCTCCCCAAGCCAAGAAATCAATAAAGAAGAGAAATGGGAGAACTTGTTGCTACATATGTCGTGTGAAGGGGCACTTTGCCTCTTCATGTTCAAACAATACCTTATCTAACCCTATCATTGTTGATGATGATTATTCTCTTAGGAAGGATAAGGATGGCAATGTGTTTGCCAAGTTTGTTGGAACTCAAAGTGGTGTCAAGAAAAGAACCATTTGGGTTGCCAAGCCTATTGTGACTAACCTCTTAGGACCCAACTTGGTTGGGGACAACCTAGCTCAAACTTGATCAATAGGAGTTTATGAGAGCATTGGAGACTTGGCTAACTCATGAAGAATTAAGGGATCTTCATATGTTATATTTGATCAAGCCAAGTCCTTTGGATTATTATTTCCCTATCTTATATCCAATGTGCCTCTTCGTGGTAACTTGTACTTAACTCATTTATATTGTAAGTTACTTGCCCCTTTACATGTTTTGGTTTTGTACCAAGTATGTGTTTGTATTTGGTGTGCCTCGTGCTTGATTATTTTGTGTATTCAAGTATGTCTAGGTGTTTGGCACATCATTTACTCGTGTGTTTTATTTTGAGCCTCTAATGCATCTTGATGATATCTTATTTGGCTCTTTTAGAGTGGTTAATGGAACATCCCATTTTGGGGGAGTGACATGCCTCGCGCATATCTCAAACCTTAAAATAGGTGTACATGAGTACTACCACTTAGTATTGATATTGCAAGCTTATCTAGTCACTATGTGGTGTATCATACTCATGAGAAATTCAAATTCCAAATGTCCATTAATTATCTCTAGTTGAGGTTGTTTTGCCTCTTATTAAAAAAATGAATATCACATTATGGGGGAGTGCTATGCTTCTTTTGCATATCACAATCCTAGGAAATGTGAACATATGAGGTAGTGCCACTTAGGGTCTTGATTATCTTGTTTCTAGGTGGCATGTTGGCTCAAACATGGTCCTATTTTTGTTAGAAGCTTTTATTGCTCGTCTTTTCGGTCTTTGTTTGAGTAAGAAATTCTTGGTACGGTCTTTCTCAAATACATATCTCTATATCTTATTTGGGATACCATTTTCTTCAAGTTATTCTAATAATTGTTTTGCATGATTGTGTGACTAGTTGAAGCTATCAAGAATCTCTATGTTTGCATAGTGCTTAATCTTTTTATTTCTATCCTATGCTTTTTATTGTGAAGATTTATCTTTAATATCCTTGCAATATACCACCGTAAATCTATTCCAATACACTCATTGTATTCGACAATTGATATACTTGTGTGTGGTAGCATTTGTGGATTATCTTCACTTTGGAGTTAACCTCTTATTACCTTAATTTCTTTCGAAAAAAATTGTGTGGCTCCCATTGTCTTCCTTGGCTTTTGAACATATCTCTGATGATGTTTTTGATTATTATCGAATGTATTTTAGTGGAAGACAAACCTTTTCTTCTCGGAACCTTGTGCCATTGTGAAAAGTGTTAAGGGTTTGGTTTATTTGTTGAAACCTTGCTCTTTTGGGGGTTTGCTATCTCATTCTTTATTCTCTATTTTCTTTTCTTGAATGAGATAAATCTTTGAGCATTTGTGTTTTTAATTCATATTTCATGCTTAATAGTTTTTGCTCAGTTCATTTGTTGAACTTTGTTGAACAAATCTTGTGTTGATTTGATTATTTGATATAGTTTGGACAACAAATGTGTTTTATCACACCTTGTATGCCTTCTTGAATATTTTTGGTGATTTGTCCAAAGTATATCTTCGTTGGATCTTGAAATTCTCGCACGTGCATGTTTAATAAATGTATATCTTATGTCATATTTTTCTTTCTTTGATCCAATATATAGGGTATACTCCATCAATTCCTTAAACGGCTAAGATGTGCATGAAATTCAAATTTCATCTCTAAATATGCACATATTTTTATGGAGTGTATCCTATGTGTTGTGGTTATTCTAACCACTTTGGACCCAATAAGTTTGGGCACCAATATGTACTTGAATGTTGTTTTAGGTACATTGAAGATGCAATGGATGCTTGTCTCCTCTATAAAGAAAGTTGTCACCACATGATAATTGGAGCCAAGCTAGGATGATCTAAAAATTCTTATCTACTACATCATACCATTGCTATCTTGGTAACAAGTATCTTATTCATGCATACTATTCTTCCATCCAATCTCTTGTAGGTTGCATCTTGGCATGAATTTATTTGGTTTCAAATGTTCGATTCTTGCAATTATCTTTGAAAGACTTCTGTATCCTTATTGCTTATGTGAGTAATTTGAGATGATGCATATAATGGGGAGTATATAAAATCATGTTCATGATTCACCAATTCCAAATATGCCTTCTAGCAATTTATTGCATATCAACTCCCCAAGGTACTCTCATGTGCAATATTGTTGAAATTGCATTGAATCATTCCTTTTGATACTTGTTGCCTTTCTCAAAGTATACTAACTAACATTAGTTCCCTTAGTGTTAGTTGTGATGGTTTTGAGATTTTTTGTTTATTCTTTGGTGAAGTTCATTGATATACCATAAGATAAAATAGAGCCATGGGCTATATATGCACTTAAGCAAAGTATACTTTTTGGTATATCTCATGACTTCCGCTTGGATATCATGTATTCTTTTTATTAACCTCTTATGTGTGGATGTTTCTTTGTGGATTATTCTCATGTTTTCCCCTTAGAAACTTATATACACGAGAGTGTTAATCTCTCCCCTTGATATGCTCGCTCTTTTTCGACCATCACTCTTATCCTCTTGATTTTTAATGGTTTTGGTAAGGTCTTGATTTATGAGTGCTTGGTTTACTTTTATTTCATCTTCATGCACTCATATCTCATATTTGGTTTATTTTGATCTTAAGCTTGTCTTGACAAGTGAAAGGACTATATCTTCCCATGATGTTTTTGGTGTTAAATGACAATCCCAACCGTGTTTTAACTGTGCTCTTGTGTTTCAGGGGAAACGTCGTTGATGCTTCTTTTTATTGTGATGGATGATCTCTTGTGATCTTTTGAAGACGGTGGCCTTTTAGTCTTCTCCTAGTTTCTTTCCGGTTGTTGTTTTTAGGTCACCGTACTATTAAGAGGGGGTCCATGTTGGAAGGCTGTGGGAAATCACTTGTTCTTGCACAAACATATATGCACCGCCACAGCCATCCCATTATTCCGTGAGAGAGAGCGTTTTCCTGTTCAGTTGGGGCCTTTTTGTGTCTCACCGGAAGTTCCGCTCAAACTTCTTTCTGCGGGCTGTTCTACCGTTTGTTCCGACGCTAGTTCTGCCCAAGTTCCGGTGGTTGTTCAGTAACCTTCTGTTTTGAAGTGTGCTAATTGCCGGAACTTGGCCGGAACTTGCATCGGAACTTGTCCTGGCAAAAGTTCTTGAGCGGAACTTCCGCCTGAAGGCCGGAACTTCCGGTCAGACTCGCTTCGCGACCCAAAAGTTCCGCCCCTTGTTCCACCCCAAGTTCCGGTGCAGGCTCAGTAACCTTCTGTTTAGAAGTGTGCTATTTAGCCGGAACTTGATCGGAACTTGGTCGGAAGTTCACCGGAACTTCCGGTCCGTTTTGACCGGAACTTCCGGTTGCTTCGAGCGGGCGTCAGGTCTCGATGACCGTTGGAGCCAGTGGCGAACTTCGGCCTCACCGAACTTCCGGTGAGGTCGCGAGGGTAGAAGTTTAGCATGGGGGGCCTATTTAAGGCACCCCTCTTCTTCCTCCCACTCTCTCTCGAATTTTTCTCTCTCCTCCATTAATGCTTGAGCTTCACCTCACTAGATCTCTCTCTCTAGCCACTCAAATGACCTGATCTTTTGAGAGGTGAGGGAGGTGACCTAGATCTACACTTCCACCAAAGAAGAATTGATTTCCCCCACCCATCCTTTGTGGATCTTGTTGCTCTTGGGTTTCTTGGAACCCTAGACGGTGTAGGGCATCCCCGGAGCTGAGGCGTGTGTTTTAAAGCTTCGAGGTGTCGTTGAGGGCCTCCAATTGAGTTGTGGAGCCCCCCCTCAACCTTGGTGTAAAGGTTTCGGTTGGCGCCTTCAAGGTCACCGGTTAGTGGATTGTGAGGCCTCCTTTGTGGGGGAGCTCACCGGAGAAGAAGGTGAGGCCTTTGTGGCGCTCGGGTGACCTTGTGTGGCCCCGGCACCTCTCCAACGTAGACGTAGCTCCTTGGGAGTGAACTACGGGAATTACATCTCCGTGTTTCCTCGCCGGTTACTTCGTTCCCCTCCTTTACTCCTTGCTATTTACTGTTCTTGTGGTTGGTGCTCGTTTTCTTGCATTTAGGTTGTTCACTTAGTTGCATCTCTAGATAACTTCCTTTCTCGTTAAGCCTAAAAGTGAGAAACAAATTAAAATTGGTAGACGCCTATTCACCCCCTCTAGTCGTATCAATTCGGTACTTTCAATTGGTATCAGAGTGCAGGCTCTTACTTCGGGCTTTACCGCCTAAGAGACTATGGCCGACGAAGGGGGTAGTGAAACTGAAAAAGCCAAGAACTTGGCCACTATGGATGACCTCAAGCAATTGGAGTCATCCATGATGTCCAAGTTCGAGGAAATGATGACTCTCTTGCAGTCTCTCAAGCCAAACCCCATGGTTGCTATTGACACACCCTAATCCAACGAGGTTCCTCCCACCGTTGATTGTCCGCCCGGTAACTCCATGGCTGCCACCACTCACTTGGGACTTGGTTTTGTTGCTCAAACCTCTATCAAGGTTCCAAGTGAGAACATCGAGGAGCCCGAGAACCCAACTTCCAAAGGGGATAATGGAGGAAAGGACTACTCGGCGGTACCCCCACCACCGAAGTACACTCCGGATCCACCCATTCCCATGCCACACATTATACCTCAAGGAGCACTACCCATGCTAGATACGTCTAATTTCTCCAATTGGCAATATCTAATGCGCTCACATATTTCCAGCTCATCCATTGAGTTAATGAGGATTGTGGAGGATGGATTCTCTCCATTTGACCCAAAGAAGTTGACACGAGGTGAAGTGGTGGACAAGCAACTCAATGCTACAGCTTTGGGAATGATTCAAAAGGCTTTGACTCCAAAGGATTTTGCTCACATTCGCCAATTTGACACTGCCAAGGGAGCTTGGGATCAACTCACCGAGCTCTTTGTTGGGAATGCTAGCATCCAAAGCTCCAAGTTTGATGAGATCAACAACGAGTGCGATGGTTTCGCAATGCAAGATGATGAGACCCCTGAAGACATGTATAGGCGCCTTAAGGTCCTTTATTCCACTATGAGGGACCTCGGGGCTCACTATGTTGATGACAAGTTTATGAAGAGGAAGTTCATTCAAGCTCTTCTCCCATTTGAAGAACAAAAGCTCAACTCTATCAAGGGAAGAACCAACTTTCACTTAATGACCTCCCAAGAAGTCTTGAGTGAAGTAATTGCCATGACTATTGCTAAGAAGAATGCAGAGTCCGCTCGAGCTAGAGCCATTGGATCAACAAAAGTGAACCTTGCTTTGAAGGCCAAGGCTTTTGAAGTTGATGATGATGATACATCAAGTGAGTGGTCTCAAGAAGATCTCAAATGTGCTTTCAACGAACATCTTGCTCTCGCTTCAAGGGCCTTTTGGAACAAGTCCGGATTCAAGTCAAGATCAAGGGACAACTCAAGATTCAACTCACCCAACAAGTCTCCCAAAGCAAGGTCATGCTACAATTGCAACGACAAGAGTCACTTTGTGGCCAAGTGTCCCTTTGAGAACCGTGAAGACAATGGTGGTCGTCTCATTCGCAAGGTCAAGTCAAGATCTCCTCATCCCATAAACAAGAACTACACTGTCAAGAACGCCACTAACAAGGAACGAGCAATTGTGGTCCATGAAGAATATCTTTCGGGCACGGATGAAGATGATGATGATGAAGTTCATGGTGGAGAGATTGTGGGGGTTGCTTCTATTGCCACTACCTCAACTCCACGTCTATCCCTCTTCGACTCGCCAAATGAAAATGTCATCTCCTCCAACCAAAAGTGCTTCATGGCCAAGGCCACCGAGGTATCACCGAAACCCACTCCTCAACCCATCTCTAGTGAGCCTTCCTCTCTTGATCTTGTTGGTCTAGAGGTGAAGAAAGAGATGATTGACATGTGTGAATTTGTTGCTACCTTAGATGAAGAAACTAAAAACTGCTTTGAGTCCTTACTTGCACAACTTGAAAATGCTAGAGATGCCTTAGATGAAAAGGAAGAACTTCTTGACTTGCTAAGTAAAAATGAAAGAGATGCCGCCGATGAAATTGCCTCTCTCACTCAAAGTCTTGAGGATGAACAAAATATGAGAATTAATCTTGAAGAAAATGTGTCTAAGCTTGTAGATGATCATAACAACACTTTGACCTCTACAATTAAAGAACATGACCATGCTCTTGCTTTGATTAAGGTTCTCAAGAAAGAAAATGCTGAGTTTGTGGGTGGTCATGATAGGACTCAAAAGGATCTTGAGAAACTCAAAGAGGAACACAAAGCCTTGGAGAGTAAATTCTCGTCTTTTTGAGGCTCATGAACAGCTTCAAACTCAATTAACTTGTGATCTTTCTAAGTCTTCCGCTGTGCAAATTATAGACTTGTCTAGCTCTCCTAACCCTTGTTGCAAGCATGAGCATCTCATAGAGGAAGTCAAGGTTTTGAAGGATCAACTTGCCAAGACCAAGAAGAAGAAGAAGAAGAACAAGAAGAAGAAGAAGAAGAAAAATAACAAGGGCATGGCCCAAGGAGTACCTAATGGCCTAACCCTCTTGCAAAGTGAAAACTTTGCCGGAAAGAACAATCCCTCTTATATTCTTTGCAAATATTATGATGGTCATGTATATGCTAGATATGTGGGGACATCTTACACACATGATTATCATTGGGCCATTTGGAAAGGCAAAATGGGTACCTAAAACCAAACTTGATTTTCTTGTAGGACTATGCTTCATGGATCAAAATGGGTGCTTGATAGTGGTGCCACGAGTCATATGACCGGGAAGCAAGTCTATCATGACCGAGTTGAGACCCAATATTGCCAACACCATGGTCTCCTACGTGACAAAACAAGCTCTCGTGTTTTGGGTTTTGGCAAAGTGGTGGTAACCCCGGATGTATCCTTGGTTGACGTCATGCTTGTCAAAACTCTTGGTTACAACTTACTCTCAGTTCGTGCTCTTGCTCTTATGGGTCTTTCTTCTTTCTTTAATTCTCATTCCGTGGTCCTCATGTGGATCAAGTCTCTCAAGGTGGCTTTTGTAGGATATGTAGAACATGACTTGTACGTGGTGGACTTTTCAGGGACCACTGCTCCTCATGCTCTATGTCTCTATGCTAAAGCCGACAAGGGCTGGTTGTGGCATCGCCGCCTAGCCCATGTTAACATGAGGACTTTGCAAAGAATTCACTCCGAGGGCCACATCCTTGGAATTAACGATGTTTCTTTTGCCAAAGATCGTGTTTGCAGGGATTGTATTGAAGGGAAGATGCATGAAACTCCTCACAAAGCGCTCAATCAAATCACTACCGAGAGATGTTTGGAGCTCTTGCATATGGATCTCTTTGGTCCTCCCTCTCATGATAGCCTTGGAGGCAAGAAGTATTGCTTGGTTATTGTGGATGATTTCTCAAGATACACTTGGGTGTTCTTTTTCAAGTACAAGAGTGAGACTCAACAAACCGTCATTGACTTTGCTAATGAGGTTCAATGGAAGCACAATGCAACTAGTCTCTCAATTCGAAGTGATAATGGCACCGAGTTCAAAAACTATACCTTGGATGAGTTTCTCAGTGATGAAGGAATCAAGCATCAATACTCCACTCCCTACACCCCTCAACAAAATGGAGTTACTGAAAGGAAGAATCGCACTTTGATGGATGCGGCTCGGTCTATGCTAGCTGAGTTCAAGTCTCCATACAACTTTTGTGCCGAGGACATCTCCACCGCTTGCCATGCAACCAACCGGCTTTATCTCCGCAAGAATAAGAACAAGACCCCCTATGAACTTCTCACCGGGAAAAAGCCTAATGTTAGCTACTTTCGGGTGTTTGGGTGCAAGTGCTACATACTCAAGAAAGGAGTTCGGTTTTCAAAGTTTGAATCCAAGGCTCAAGAAGGAATTTTCGTTGGTTACTCAAATCAGTACCATGCTTATAGAGTCTACAATAAAGCCAATGGAAGAGTTGAAGAGACGAGCAACGTGAAGTTTGATGAAAATCATGAGTCTCTTGTTAGGCAAGATGGTGTTTGTGATCCAAGTGATTAAATTCCTCCCAAGGCCATAGGAAGAATGGGTGTGGGTTTCCACCTCCCCATTGAGGATCCCCTTATGGACAAAGGAGAAGGACCAAGCTCTACTCAAGTGGAGCCCTCACTCTCACAAGATCATCTTGCACCTCAAGGACCTACTTTCTTGGCACAAGCTCCCTCAAGCTCTTCCGAAGCTTCCCATGCTCATGACTCTCCAAGATCTAAAGAACAAGCTCTTCATCAACAACATCAACCTCCCCACGATGGGGCTCCTCCTCAAGGCACCTCTCACGGACAAGCTCTTCATCAACCTCATCAACCTCCCCAAGATGGGGCTCCTCCTCAAGATCACGTTTCTCCCCAAGGTCAAGCTCGTCGAGATCAAGATCAAGTCAATGATCCTCAAGGATCCTCTCCAAGTGATGACTCCCCCGAAGTGGAAACTGATGAATATGACCCTCGTGTTCATGCTTATAGTCAAGGGGGCGGCTCAATTGGTGGAAATGACCAAGTGGTCGCTCAAGAATCTCGAATTGAAGCACAAGCCCGTCGTCAAGCCTATCGTCTCTCCAAGCTTGTTCGAGATGGCCATATCCTTGATATTGTCTATGGATATTTCAATAAAGGTTCCACTACTAGGAGGCAACTAGCTTCCTTTTGCTCTCACCATGCGTTTATCTCTCTTGTGGAACCACAGAAAGTCTTCGAAGCTCTTGAAGATGATGATTGGCTTGATGCTATGAACGAGGAACTTCACAACTTCAAGAGGAACAATGTTTGGACATTGGTTGAGCGGCCTAAAGACTGTCAAAACGTCATTGGAACCAAGTGGGTCTTCAAGAACAAGTGCGATGTGAATGGAATTGTCGTGCGCAACAAGGCAAGGTTAGTTGCCCAAGGATACTCACAAGTTGAGGGCATCGACTACGGTGAGACTTACGCCCCCGTTGCTCGCCTTGAATCCATTCGTATGCTCCTTGCCTTTGCTACCCATCATAACTTTAAATTGTATCAAATGGATGTTAAGAGTGCTTTTCTTAATGGTCCTTTGAAAGAGTTGGTATACGTCAAGCAACCTCCGGGCTTTGAGGATCCACTTTTTCCGAACCATGTCTACAAGCTCAATAAGGCACTCTATGGCCTCAAGCAAGCCCCACGTGCGTGGTATGATTGCCTTAGGGAGCTCTTGTTAGACCGTGGCTTCGAAGTGGGCCTCATTGATCCCACTCTTTTTACTAAGAAAGTTGGAGGCCACTTGTTCGTATGCCAAATCTATGTAGATGACATTATCTTTGGGTCTATTAACAAAACTTTTAATGAGGATTTTGCCAAGCTCATGACCGACCGCTTCGAGATGTCCATGATGGGGGAGTTGAAGTTTTTCCTTGGATTTGAAGTCAAACAATTGAGGAAAGGGACTTTCATCAACCAAGCCAAGTACATCCAAGACATGCTCAAGAAGTTCAAGTTTGATCAAGTCAAAGGTGCCAAGACTCCCATGCCAACTAAGGTTAATCTTGATATCGATCCCAAGGGTAAGGAGGTGGATCAAAAACTCTATCGTTCGATGATTGGTTCTTTGCTCTATCTTTGTGCATCCCTAGGATATTATGTTGAGTGTGGGTATGTGTGCAAGATTTCAAGCCGCACCAAAGGAAAGTCACATGGTGGTCAAGAGGATCTGTCGATATTTAGTTCATACCCCAAACTTTGGGTTGTGGTACCCCAAGGAGCCAGCTTTGATCTCATTGGTTACACGGACTCGGGCTGGTGAAAAGTGGGAAGAAAGTCAACCTTGAGCTTGTCGTTTCTCGGAAGATCTTTGGTTTGTTGGTCCTAAAAAGAAAAACTGTGTCTATGTCTATCAAGTTGAGTATATCTCTGCTTAAGTCATTGTGCTCAATTGCTATGGATGAAGCAAACCTTGAAGGATCTTGGACTATCTTTTGACAAGGTGCCTCTTCTTTGCGACAATGAGAGTGCAATTGCTATTGCTCACAATCCCGTGCAAGACAACCGGACCAAGAACATTGAGATTCGTCATCATTTCATTCGGGACCATGTTGCTAGAGGAGACATTTCTTTGGAGTATGTTCCCACCAAGGAAAATCTTGCGGATCTTTTGACGAAGCCTCTTGATGAAGCAAGGTTCCGAGAGTTAAGGCATGAGCTAAATATCATTGATTCGAGCAATGTTGCTTGAGCCCTTGCACACCTACCCGTGTCTCAATGTGTATCTTGCTTGGATGTAGGCATGGATTTAGGGGGAGTGTAGTTCCTCTTATGAACAAACACTATCCCTATTATGCGCATATTAAAGTTTTCATACTCTATAGTCTCTAAAGGAGACCATTTGAGCTTCATGATGAGTGTTGGTAATGAACCCAAGATATATCTTCGCGGTGTCAAGCCATTTACTCTTATATAAGGTGGCTTCGGCCACCGACTCATTTTTATTTGGTTCTTTGACCTTTTTTGTTTTTCTTGTTTTTTTGTTGTTTTGGTTCTTCACAGTTTGAGCTATCTATCCTAAGCCTTTCCTTACCTCAAGCCCTCTCTATTCCCTGCATAAGTTCTTCCTTGTTATCCTATCCTGAGATGGTCCTCCTGGCGACAGCGGAACTTCCGGTCGCCACCCGGAAGTTCGATCCTAAAACTTCCGGCCCCGACCGAACTTCCGGTGGTGCTCCCTGTCCTATATAAGGTGGGCCCTGGGGGAAAACGAGATCTTCTTCCTTTTTCCCCCAAGACCCATCTTCTATTTGGAGCGCCGCCGGCCAGGACTTCTCCAAGAGGGTGCTCCGGCCCCTTCTTCTCCATCCGCTCCTCCGCAGATCTGCTCCGTGGGATCCTTCCCCACCTCGATCTCCTGCCATGGACTCCGGTATTTGCCCTTAACTCCCTCCATTAATGGAGATCTTGCTCTCACCATGGCTTGAGTTAGGGCACACCTTGTCTAGGCTAGTTCTTTGGCTAGAACTTGTTGGAAGATCTTGGTAGGCCTAGGGTATCATGCTAGAGTAGATTGGTCCAATACATCCTTGGAAAAATTTGTGCATTTGTGGTCTTTAGATCTAGATCTAGGGAACTCCTGTTGAAACTGTCAGTTCGTGGCCTCACCGAAACTTTCGGTGAGACACGATCGGAACTTACGGTGGACCATTTTTCACTGGAAGTTCCGACGTTTCAGCGGAAGTTCCGGCTACAATACAATTTTCTTCCTGTTTGTATTTTTCCAATCTAATTCTTTTGTTTCCTCTTCCGAACTTGTGCACTTATCCCACCTTCCCTCCCTATTCTTGTGCTTTCTTCTCAGGGGAAGGAGAGACTCGCCAAGGCAAGCGTGCCCGCCGTCCATCCGGTGACATTCCTCCTGAGATTGATGAGGACGATGCTGAGGTTGTGCGTCCGACCGCTCAGACTTCTCGCCAGAAGGCTGCTGCTGCTTGCCGTGCTGCTGCTGCTGCTGCTGCTGCAGGGAAGAGGCCTGCTCTTGCTCAGAAGGCCACTGCTGCTGGGCCAGACATGACCAAAGCCAAGATTTCCAAGTGGTCTCAGAAGGCTTACTCTGCATTCAGGGCTACGGATCCCTACCTCGTGCCTCGTGATCGTCTTTGCTTGGACCCTCATTTTCACACCTGCCGCCAGGAACAGATTTATGAGGAAATTTATGCATCAAAGAAGAAGTTCGTGGTTGCTCCTTAGAAGTTCATCAATGTGCCTCACATGGAAGATAAGAAATTTTACTTTGGAGAGGCTCTTGATATCTGCAAGAAGTTTGGGCTGATTCCCCTCATGGAGCACCGTCAGAACTTTGATGTGACTGCTATTGCTCAGTTCTACTCTGCTTTGTATCTTCACATGCAGTCCTCTACTGAAGGTGAGATGAAGTGGATGACCAGAGACGTGCTTCTTACCGCTACTTGGGCTGAGTTTGCTGAGCTTCTTGGCTATCCCATTCAGCCTGGCCGCGGGGCAAATGGTTGGCGTGTTCATGGTCCTACAGGCCGATCCCGAGGTCCTGGAGCCTCTCTACATTGAAGGGTGGGGGTCTGTTGGGTTTGTGAATCATCTGCTGCCAGTCTATGACATCATGCGCAGGGTGTACTTGAACACCATCTCTCCCAAGGCTGGCAACTTTGATCAGTTTCATGGATATCAGGTTGACCTCATGCATCAGACTCATCTTCGCCGAGACACTGTCAGGTCAATGGATGTTATGCACTTCATCTACTCAGAGATGTGGGCGGCTCTCATTGAAAAGCGCTCCTGCATCTATGCTCCCTACATTCAGACTCTCATCAATCATAAGTGGCTCGAAAAGACTGGCAACCCCTTCCCTCAAGACAACATCACCATTCATGAAGAGAAGAAGTTCTGAGTGAGTAAGCACCAGAAGCCTCGTTCTCAGGAAGAAAAGGATGCTGCTCTCAAGAAAACTCAAGATGTTGCTAGTGGTCCCTCCTCTGCTCCTGGTGGCTCTAGTGCTGGTGGTCCTTCTCTACAGAGGCAGACATCTTGGGCAAAGAAGCTGCTTGGGAAAGTGAAGAAAACTTTCTGCTTTCTATAGGACCGCGAGTATCAGGCTTATGTTGATCAGCGTCACAATGTTCAGCGCCAGAAGGCCATCATGACAGCCCTCAACATTCCTTGCTCACCGGTCTCTAGCTCTGTCACTGCTCCCAAGGAGGATTGGGTTCGCAACAACTGCAACTGGTCCGAAGAAGAGTCTGAGGAGGAGGTCACTGGTCCGCCTGAGTCTTCTCCTCCTCCCCCTTCTCGTGGCTGGGACGAGTAGATTGATCTCTTCTTCCTTTTTGGTGTCTTGATGCCAAAGGGGGAGAAAGATGTCTATTAGGATGTTTACGGGATTTTCATGGGATGAGTCGCGAGCCTATTCTTGTCTTTGATCTTTTCCTTGTCTTTGATCTTTTCTTACTCGCGAACACTTTAGTTTATTTGTGTGCTTGTGGACCTTGTGGTATGTTATGTTTGAGACTATGTGGTATCTACTATGTGTTATCTTATACTTTGCCATGAGTGTGGTATCTTGTTGTCATGTTTTGAGCTGTTGCTATGGTGGTGGAGCCTCTTTGCTCTTATTGTTATTATTACTCCGTTTGTCGCCACCACTTTTAGTTGGTACTGGTATGATCTCTATCCCTTTTTGTACCTTGCTCTTGTGCTATCTTTGCAATTGTTAGGGGGAGCCTCCGTGTATGTGTGCTAGTCCTGTCCTTAGAGGTCTTCTCTCTACCTTGCACACATACATGGGGAGCTTGCCCCGTCCATTGCAAAGATTGCTTTGTTTCTATGCAAATCTGTGGGATTGTCATCTAACACCAAAAAGGGGGAGATTGAAAGGACTATATCTTCCCATGATGTTTTTGGTGTTAAATGACAATCCCAACCGTGTTTTAACTATGCTCTTGTGTTTCAGGGGAAACGTCGTTGATGCTTCTTTTTATTGTGATGGATGCTCTCTTGTGATCTTTTGAAGACGGTGGCCTTTTAGTCTTCTCCTAGTTTATTTCCGGTTGTTGTTTTTAGGTCACCGTACTATTAAGAGGGGTCCATGTTGGAAGGCTGTGGGAAATCACTTGTTCTTGCACAAACCTATATGCACCGCCACAACCATCCCATTATTCCGTGAGAGAGAGCGTTTTCCTGTTCAGTTGGGGCATTTTTGTGTCTCACCGGAACTTCCGGTCTAGACCGGAAGTTCCGCTCAAACTTCTTTCTGCGGGTTGTTCTACCATTTGTTCCGACGCTAGTTCCGCCCAAGTTCCGGTGGCTGTTCAGTAACCTTCTGTTTTGAAGTGTGCTAATTGCCGGAACTTGGCCGGAACTTGCATCGGAACTTGTCCTGGCAAAAGTTCTTGAGCGGAACTTCCGCCTGAAGGCCAGAACTTCCGGTCAGACTCGCTTCGCGACCCAAAAGTTCCACCCCTTGTTCCGCCCCAAGTTCCGATGAAGGCTCAGTAACCTTCTGTTTAGAAGTGTGCTATTTAGCCGGAACTTGATCGGAACTTGGTCGGAAGTTCACCGGAACTTCCGGTCCGTTTTGACCGGAACTTCCGGCTATGCTTCTGAGCAGGCGTCAACGGTCTGATGACCGTTGGAGCCAGGCTGGGCGGAACTTCCGGCCCCTCACCGGAACTTCCGATGAGGTCGCGGGGAGGCTGTAACGGTTCAGCTTGGGGGGCCTATTTAAGGCACCCCTCTTCTTCCTCCCACTCTCTCTCGAATTTTTCTCTCTCCTCCATTAATGCTTGAGCTTCACCTCACTAGATATCTCTCTCTAGCCACTCAAATGACCTGATCTTTTGAGAGGTGAGGGAGGTGACCTAGATCTACACTTCCACCAAAGAAGAATTGATTTCCCCCATCCATCCTTTGTGGATCTTGTTGCTCTTGGGTTTCTTGGAACCCTAGACGGTGTAGGGCATCCCCGGAGCTGAGGCATGTGTTGTAAAGCTTCGAGGTGTCGTTGAGGGCCTCCAATTGAGTTGTGGAGCCTCCCCCTCAACCTTGGTGTAAAGGTTTCGGTTGGCGCCTTCAAGGTCACCGGTTAGTGGATTGTGAGGCCTCCTTTGTGGGGGAGCTCATCGGAGAAGAAGGTGAGGCCTTTGTGGCGCTCGGGTGACCTTGTGTGGCCCCGACACCTCTCCAACATAGACGTAGCTCCTTGGGAGTGAACTACGGTAATTACATCTCCGTGTCTCCTCGCCGGTTACTTCGTTCCCCTCCTTTACTCCTTGCTATTTACTGTTCTTGTGGTTGGTGCTTGTTTTCTTGCATTTAGGTTGTTCACTTAGTTGCATCTCTAGATAACTTCCTTTCTCGTTAAGCCTAAAAGTGAGAAACAAATTAAAATTGGTAGACGCCTATTCACCCCCCTCTAGTCGTATCAAGTCGGTACTTTCAACAAGTGTATTGGTTTATATCTAATCCTTGTATCTTTGTTGTGTTCTAAATAATATAGAGGGAGTGAGGATTCCATGTTTGTGCATATTGTATTCAAATGAAACAACTAATTTATGCACGAACCTTGGGGAGCTTCCTTATTCCACTTAGAGCACTATTTGTCCATTTGATTATTTGGATCTTTCAATTGCTTTCTTCATCCGTTGAAGTTCCTTAACCTTGTTATCCTTTTTGCAATCCTGGATCCTCAATATAGTTTAATTTCCTCCAAGTGTTCGTCATTGGATATGTGCATGTGATTTCACTCATATTACGAGTAATGCACACCTTGTGTAGGAACTCATACTATATTGTCCTTCTAACCTTGTTATCCATTTTGGCACTTGTTGTCAATGGGGGAGAAGTTTAGAGGGTTTTAAGGGAAATGGTTTTCTACTTAAGATTGGTTTGTTCTTAAGTGTTTGCCTTTCATGCATTTCATCTTTATTATGTTTTGCATGGTTGTATATATAGTGGAAACTCTCCCAAAGGTTATGCTTGACAATGTATGCAATGAAATTCAAGATCATCATGCGTGCATATATTGTGGGGAGGTTTGCTCTATATATGTTGGTTCTACTCACATCTCCTACATTAGTTGTAGTTTATGTGAGTAGAATCGGTTTTGATATGGGCTAGTATCTTTGTGTTACTTAACCATATCAAATTCAACCTCTTGTATACAACTTATTCTCGGATAAGTTGCGTACTTGTTTCTAATATTCATTATATAAACCCTCTTGTTGTGATTGTCATCAATTACCAAAATGGGGGAGATTGAAAGGGTAATTGCCCCTATGTGTGGTTTTGGTGATTAATGACAATCCCTATGGTCTAATGTTTTCACTGAGTTTTATATGAAGGTATATTCCATAGCTCATGCTTGTAGTCCATGTGTTGGATTCAAGTATGGATGCCATGAAGATAAAGATATACCTTGAGTATTGGCATCAAAATCATCGAGTTGAAGAGAAGAATATGATATGATCAAGATCTTGAGAGTGTGATCTCAATAGAAGAATTCAAGATATGGCTCTAAGTCGGTGTCATGATAGCCTCATTATTTGAGCTATGGTTGAATAAGATTTAGAGCATGTAATCAGATGAAGAGTTCCTTATGTACCTCAAGATATTAAGATGGAGCACGAGAAGATACTTGGTTGACCAATACAAAGAGTGAAGAGTGATTTCAAGTTGGTCAACACATGAAGCATAAAGAATGTACCACATGGTCTTGTGGTATGATATTATATATCCCATGAGAGGATGACATCAAGTGGCGATCGTCATCAAGGTTGAGAAGGGCAAGTTCTAGATAAGCATCTCGAGAAGATCATTTGCTTGAAGATTTCCGTCCATATTGGTTATAATGGACATGTGAGTACATGTATTAATGAAGCTATCCCATAGTGGTGTATGGGGAGCAAATTAGGAGTCTTCACGAAGCAACAATGATCAAGTGTTACATTCAGGCTTGGGTGGAGCTTGAAGCGTTGTCATCAAGATCAAGCAGGATGCGCAAGGCAAAGGTATGGCCTTGCTAGGTTTTCCTTTTACCGGTCTCAAGGTGGTTGTTGGGAGACCGGGTTATAGCATAGATAGCCGCACTATCAAGAGGGGCTTTCGGTTGTGTAACTTGATCACATCGTCATAGGAAGCTCAATCCTTTACATACTTTGCATCTTCCTATTTTGTTTCTTCTTGGTGTTTCTCCATGTGAGGTTCTTGAGCTTGTTTCTAGCTCTTCAACAAGCCCAAGTTCATGGAAAACGGAATTCGTATGCATCTTCTATGGCGTTTTCGAGTTTGAAGGTTTTATCGGTTCTTATTTAGGGAGGCTTCTTACCTTTCTTCATTTGGTTTTATCCTCCTTGGTTGGGCTACGATGTTTCTCTCCACAATATTGTAGAGCTTGTTGTCCTCATCAAAACAAGCCCAAGATCATCGAAATCGGAGTCCGGATGCAAAAGTTATTGTGTTTTTCGTGAAGCCTGTTTCATCCCGGTTGTGGATTCGGTTCAACCGGCTCCCAGACCGGGTTGTCCGGTGCCAGGACCGGAAAACCGGATCTGAAACCGGGATTTTCGGTTTTGCTATACCGAGTCTATCCGAGACTGTGTACTAACCCTAATTCCGGTTTTAAGTTCGGTCTTCCGGTCCAGGAACCGGACCGTCCGGTTCTGGATCCGGTCCAACCGAACTTTCAACCGAGTTCGCACATATTTCTTCCAACGGCCATATTTGCTTTCCACTATAAAAGGGGTTCTTTCCCCAACGTTTTAGGGTGTTCTTGACCACGAAATTGACCTCCATTGTTGAACCTCTTGAGCTTGCTTCCTCCCCCTTCCCTCCTATGATTCTTGCATATTTTTGAGGGCTTTGGAAGAGGAGATCTAGATCTACAATCCCCACCAATCAATTCCTCCTCTAAGTGAGGGGAACCCATTGGATCTAGATCTTGGAGTCATTGGTTGACTTCCACAATTGTTCTTCCTCTCTAATTCCTCCCTAGCACTTGTTGCTTTGGTGGGATTTGAGAGTGAATGATTTGAGCACCCTTGGTGGTCTTGCTTTACATTCTTGCATAAGTGTTGAGCTCTCCATTACGATTTGTTCGAGTGAGAGGCCGTGAGCTTGTTACTCTTGGAGGGTGACCTCCTAGTTGGCTTGGCGGTTGGTGCCACGATGTTCTCTTCGTGAAAGATTGTGAAGAGACCCGGGCTTCTCCTTCGTGGAGCTTGTGAAGTGGTTGTGGAGATTGCCATCTCCGGAGTGGAGGAAAAGCTAGCCATAAGGAAAGGGCCTATTCCTTTGTGGGATAGACTCGGAGAAGAAGGTGAGCCTTTGTAGCGCGTGAGGAATCCTTCGTGGAACCTCACACCTCTCCAACGTGACGTAGCCTCCTTCCCAAATGTGGTGAACATGAGAATACATCTTCGTCTCCACATGCCTCGGTTATCTCTATATCCGATCTTACTTTCCTTGTGATAGCCATCGAGTTTGAAGTACTTATATTGCTTATCACTTGTGGTATATTTATCTTGTGCTATGTTGCTTAGCTTAATTTGTTGTTGGTGCACTTAGTTGAGCCTAGTGTATTTAGGTTTTGTGCCTGTAAAATAAACGTAAGTTTAATTCCGCATTCTATCAAGCCAAAACCGTAATAGTTTTGAAATTGTCTATTCACCCCCCCCCCTCTAGGCGACATCTCTATACTTTCAGATAGCAACTCCATTTATGATGTTTCTACCTTGGATGAAAACAGTCTGACAAGCACGACTACATGGTCGACCACTGTGTTAAGCCTAATTATTGCAACTTGGTTAAACTTTAAAACCTAAAATTGAGAAGATAGATGGAGGTTTGTTATTGGATCCTTTCTACCTCATTAACCTTACGTAATAAAATTATCTCACAAAAATTTAGGCGAAAGAATTCTAGTTGTTCAACATGAAGAAAGCTGAACAATTCTACAAGGTCCAATTTGGTGATGTCCTAAAAGTTCTAGTAGAACTTAGCCGAGAAACCATCAGAACTAGGGGCTTGTTGTGTTCCATTTAGAAAACAACATTTTTTACTTTCTTCTCAAAATAAGTGGCGGTAAGAAGGTTGTTTTCTTCTATGAAAACCTACGCTACATCGTCTATTCAAGTCTCGTCCATAGAAGTTGCCTTCCTCGAGTGCACCGAACATACCTTTATAGTAATTTGTAATGTACGACTTTAGTTGCTCATGGCTCTCAATCGTGCCCTCATCCTGAACGAGAGAGTGGATAAGTTTCTTCCTATGTCTGCCATTTGCAATACTATAGAATTATCTTGTATTCGAATCTCCTTCTAGAATGAATTGGGCTTTAGAACATTGATACTATTTGAGCTCTTCGTCATGTAGGAGCCTTGCTATCTGTGCATTTGATTGACTCTTGAGCTCGGTTTTGTGCATGCAAAGCAGTCCAACTCCAGCTAACGCCTCAAGTCCGACAATAACAACAGACGAAAATTTAACTAGTTCGAATCATTAAGAAACTAGTTTTCCCCTAAAGGAAGATATTTGCACACATAAGGAGATATTTGCTGGTGCAGCTTGACAAGAAGGTCAACTTGAACCACTATTAATGTTGTTAAGACAAGTAACATATGTTAACGAAGATATTTTGGCACCGGAAGATATTAACTCCGCACTGAACCATTCAAAAAAGAACAGTATGTTAAGAGGAAGATATTTGCATAAAGAAGATATATATCTGCCTGCTGGTGCATATGAGTGACTAGTTAGGAAGATATTAACACTAGCAGTGCATACCTGAACAACTCTGATCTACTACAGTCGTTGGTAAAAAGCGCGCGCCGAGAGCAACATGTGTGCTTTAGTGGACAATCGCGTGGCGCATCTTTACGGCAAAGATAACCCAAACAATTCACTCCGTTCTCGATGGGATATATGTTCTCGATCGTTAAGACAACTGATTAGCATCTTCCGAATCTCTCGGCCAAAGCGCTGCGCCAGGAACTTGACACGGCCAATCAATCTAGGATACCTCCATCTCCATATGCGCACTCCCATCATCCCAAACCTTGGATGCAAGATATTACCTAGAAAGCGCGCGTAAACAACGCCGAGCACTACCGATCGATGCTATGCTACTATCTATCGCTGTCCGCTTTACCGCGCGCACCTGCCACTCAGCTAGCTACTTGTCATCTCTGGGACGAAAGCGTGCGATAATAAACTCCCCACGGGGGATGCCAACCTTGCTAAGGAATCCACACATAGAATAAAGAGCCAGAACGGCGTCGCCACGCAGGACCGATGGCAGATCCTTTTGCATACATATCCCCTTTTTTCAGTCCCTCCGGTGGAGCACAAAGCGCGCGCTTTTCTTGTACTTTCTGGGACACGGTGGGGACGCTTACCGCGCAAACCTTCACACTTGACAGTTGCCACTAGACTAGAGTGTAATCGTCGCAGCTGACATATTTTACTATCTCAACATCAGGTGCCGTGTGCCTTTTCACTGCCCACATGGGTTTTGATTCAGGTACAATGTTGTATACTAGGCGTTGGTGATTACCGCACTAGCCACACCACAATGGGTTTTGAAGGTGAGCACAATGATTGCTTCTTCGGTTCCATGGCTTCTAGGTTTGGCCAAACATTAGTTTTCACCTCATTCGATATTTCTTTGTAATGGGCTTGAGTACTTCGCAACTTAAATAGCATAGAGTCGAGAAAATTGTGTGCACCATTTGAATGTAGAAATTGTGAGACTCGCTAGTTAGTTGTAGTTGTGAGAACTACGTTTGAGAATTAAAAAATCATACTCTACTCTCAAATCTCCACCATTCGACGTGAAGTGGTTCTTGAACAGGGCATACCAATAGGGATAACAAGGAGCGGAAACAGACAAAATTGAGTGACGCCACATTTGTGTTCATATTTTTAGAAACAAATATAGACTGAGAACCCTGGAATCATGCAAAAATCTCAAGCATTCAAGAACAACGATAAAATTATTTTCTGATTATAGTATAGTGAGTTTGAAAGGTGTTAAGAATATAATACACGCGTAGCCCTTTTTATCCGTTGGGACTTTTGAAATAATTCGCTAAGACAACAATTCAATATGGTATCAGAGCCAATAGGTCTCAAGTTTAAGACTCTGCTCACGCAATTTTTTAAAAAAGATTCTGTGAATTGCACTGAATCCACGCTAAGTACTAACATAGTCTAGACATGAGGAAGATTATTAAGAAGGGAAAATCTAACACGAGGCGCCGCGCGCGTGGCGTTTTGTACGGCGACAGTACGCACACCTTGACCGCGGCAGCAGGCCGGCCGGCCGACCGATCCATGTACGTATACGAGTATTTTTCATGAAATACTCTCGATTTTTTATGTGAACTTAATATGGCCAAATTTCCTGGACAATGACGTACGGCTGCAAAATTTTTAGGTGTACCTGATTAATCGGGTAGCTAGCACCAATTTAATATGGCA
The DNA here is from genome assembly GCA_030063025.1 of Avena longiglumis. Classification (NCBI taxonomy): domain Eukaryota; kingdom Viridiplantae; phylum Streptophyta; class Magnoliopsida; order Poales; family Poaceae; genus Avena; species Avena longiglumis. Next base: position 515,693,624 of record CP125974.1, on the reverse strand, counting down.
ATTAGATTTAATTAATCTAGAAACTACACATAGCCGACAGTTAGTAATCTCGCAATTAGTACCAATACAGTAGGTATAAAAATTACAAACTGTTGAACCGGGCAACTAAGCTATATTTAATCTGACAATTTGGACCTAATTAATCTGGCAGTTACTAGTAACAATTGAACCTGGGTTTCATTTGTCTCACCTTTTTCGCTAAACCTAATTAATCTGGTAGTTAGTAACAATTAAATATGGCAACTAGGTAAAATTAATCTGGCAGTTATTAATCAGCCATGTCCTAGTTAATCTGGCAATTACTAGCGTTGTAGTTCGGGAGATCAGGAATACGGCCGCCGCTCCCCCGGAAGCATGTATCCAACCGAGCAGGTATCCCGCGAATCCAACAGAGCAGCAGAATCTCCGTGAATACAGCCGCCGCTCGGAAGCATGTATGTGCGGCGCCGCGCGTTAGCACTGTCCTATTAAGAATATTAGTACACGCCTAGTCCTTTTCATAAGTTGGGACTTTTGATTGTATCAAATTGTTGAAGCCACATCGAATGCGTGAAGGGATTACTGGTCGTCAGTTCTAAGATTTTTTGCAAGTTTGGCTTGACAAGGTCATGTAATGGTCGGTTGAATTTAGCCATGTACATTAACCCTAAAACAGAAATTCCATTTTCAATTCTATTACACAGAAAATGGTGTTCCATTTTTGTCAACATAAATCTATTTCTGTTTTGTAAAATTCCATTTCCATTTCCATTTTCGTATGTTTATTCCTTTTCTTTTTCCGTGAAAAGTCAAAAACTTCCCACTCCATTTTCATCCCTACATACCAATTGTATTCAACATGTGCACATGATACCCCACGAGAAAATGTTTTGTTCCCTGTGCTTTACGAATGTATAGTGTGTGACACCATGCCTCAAAATAAATAGAAACATACGTGATTTACATGAGCACTACAGGAATGGGAAGCTACGCCGACGGCCGATCGATACGCCGACGGCTAAACGTCGGGGCCGTCGGCGTAGCAATCGTCTAGGCCAGCTCCGCCAAGCAGCCTTCGGCGTAGAATTGCCCTCGGCATATCCTATGCTACGCCGACGGCTGCCCTCGGCGTAGCTATTTTTTATTTTATCTCATTAAACTTTGAAAAATCATAACTAAATCATTCTAATTCAGAAAAATACAAATAATATATCAAAATTTGCAGAAAAATAAGACCTATCTATCTACACTCAAATATTACACATTTGTAAATAAAAATTAAGTAAAACATAAAACATTATATATAGTTTAAAACAGACATAAAAAATTCAAAAATGATCGAAACAATGCGAAATCTTCGCGTGGTGTTATATTATGTGACATAGTTAGAAAGAAAAATATAAAACTTGGTATATTGATTATGTCTCAAAGAAACCTTCACAAAATGACCTATCTCATTCGAGGTTTATTCTTGGCTTTCTGGTCAAATGACCAATGTTATGGCTAGAATCAAGGCATAGTTTGTGATAATGTGCCCATATTGTGCATACACATGCATCATGGGATAGCGAACAATGTTGCAGGAGGAAGCTTTCCTTTTTGTCGCACCAAAAAGGCATTTTCCATTTTTCGAGCATAAAAAACGGACGGTTTTGTGAAGCAACCACCAAATGGCTAATTCAAAATGGTACCATCACATTTTACAAAAATACTATACCACCTTATATGGACAATGTCCCAATAAGGGTATCCGAAACCTTTCCGTCCACCTCTGGTGAAAAAGACAAATTTCTGCCGAATCGGCAGGAAGTGGGTCAGATATGAACTACAGATACATGATCCGATGCTCATGTTTTTTTACAAAAATCATTTTTATGTTCACAATATGCTATTTTATCAAAAATCCAATGAAATTTTAGCGAGGCTCGGTCCCGAGTTAAGAATCTTCATGCCCGACGTTCGACAAAGTTTGACGATAGTTTAAAACGGGCATAAAAAATTCAAAAACGATCGAAACAATGCGAGATCTTCGCGTGGTGTCATATTATGTGACATAGTTAGAAGGAAAATATAAAACTTGATATATTGATTATGTCTCAAAAAAAACCTTCACAAAATGACCTATCTCATTCGAGGTTTCTTGGCTTTCGGGTCAAATGACCAATGTTATGGCTAGAATCAAGGCATAGTTTGTGATAATGTGCCCATATTGTGCATACACATGCATCATGGGTGGCGAACAATGTTGCAGGAGGAAGTTTTCCTTTTCGTCGCACCAAAACGCCATTTCCCATTTTCCGAGCACAAAAAATGGACTGTTTTGTGAAGCAACCACCAAATGGCTAATTCAAAATGCTACCACCACATTTTACAAAAATACTATACCACCTTATATGCACAATGTCCCAATAAGGGGATCCGAAACCTTTCCGTCCACCTCTGGTGAAAAAGACAAATTCCTGCCGAATCGGCAGGAAGTGTGTCAGATATGAACTACATGTACATGATCCGATGCTAATGTTTTTTTACAAAAATCATTTTAGGTTCACAATATGCTATTTTATAAAAAAATCCAATGCAAGTTTAGCGAGGCTCGGTCCCGAGCTAAGAATCTTCATGCCCGGCGTTCGACAAAGTTTGACGATAGTTTAAAACGGGCATAAAAAATTAAAAAACGATCAAAACAATGCGAAACCTTCGCTTGGTGTCATATTATGTAACATAGTTATAAGTAAAAATATTAAACTTGATATATTGATTATGTCTCAAAAAACCTTCACAAAATGACCTATCTCATTCGAGGTTTCTTGGCTTTCGGGTCAAATGACCAATGTTATGGCTAGAATCAAGGCATAGTTTGTGATAATGTTCCCATATTGTGCATGCACATGCATCATGGGATGGCGAACAATGTTGCAGGAGGAAGTTTTCCTTTTCGTCGCACCAAAAAACCATTTCCCATTTTCCGAGCACAAAAAATGGACGATTTTGTGACGCAACCACCAAATGGCTAATTAAAAATGCTACCACCACATTTTACAAAAATAGTATACCACCTTATATGGACAATGTCCCAACAGGGGTATCCGAAACCTTTCCGTCCACCTCTGGTGAAAAAGACAAATTCCTGCCGAATCGGTAGGAAGTGAGTCAGATATGAACTACATGTACATGATCCAATGCTCATGTTTTTTTACAAAAATCATTTTTAGGTTCACAATATGCTATTTTATTAAATATTCAATGCAAGTTTTTCTTTTCATCGCACCAAAAAGCCATTTTTCATTATCCGAGCGTAAAAAGGGAATTTTCTAAAGTAACCACCAAATAGATAATTCAAAAAACGGAGGGTTTGTGATTAGTTGATATGGATATTATATTTGGATTCCTCTCATTTTTCTAATCAATTTAGACATATTATTTGTGAAATTCCGATTTATAGATTTAAAGATATTAATTATTCCATATTAAATAGAAAAAGTAAAATTATTATATTTTTATTTGAATTCAACAATATTTTTACTTATTTATTAATGTTTACTTAGATAATTGTTTGTAATTTCAAAAAATACAAACATGTGACATGTTGATATAAGGGTTAATAGGATTGATATCATAGTATTGACAACAATGTATGAATTACTTTGCGGAAACAGATTCTGAAGGAACGAGGAAGTTAAGTGTGCTGGAGCTGGAGTAGTATTAGGATGGGTGACCGGCCGGGAAGTTTGACAAAGACTGTAATTTAATTAAATATTAAGTGTAATTAGTGTTAAAAATGTTCAAAGTGAGAGATTAACAAGTCAAACAATTCAAAGATTCAAAAATTGAGAAAAAAATAAAATAAAAAATTATTTTTTTAAAAAAATGTTTTGCAACCTGTCGACAAGCTATGCCGACGGCCGCTACGCCGACGGAATTGCCCTCGGCGTAGCACGCCGACGGCATTTTGATACGCCGACGGTATTTTGATACGCCGACGGCCTCTACGTGCTCCGCCGAGGGAGACCTTTGCCGAGGAGGCTACGCCGAGGGCAGCCGTCGGCGTATCATACACCGAGGGCATTTTAGCCTAAGCCGACGCCTTTTTGCCCTCGGCGTAGCGCGCGCGTCCTGTAGTGAAGGTACACGGCTGCAATGATCTACCCGTCGATGTGTGAACCCTAAAAAAAATACACGTGGTATAACGTATTTTGCATGCACCAGATAGTACATTCATACATATCCCTTATCTTCAGTCCCTCCCGGTGGAGTACAAAGCGCGCGCGCGAGCTCTTCTCCTGTATCTTTTGGGGCACGGTGGGGACACGTACCACGCAAACCTTCACACTTGACAGTTGCCACTAGAGTGTAATCATCGCAGATGACATATTTTAGTATCTCAACATCAGGTACCGTGCCTTTTTACATTTTACTGGCAGCATGGGTTCAATTCAGGATTTCAGGTACCATGTTGTACACTAGGCTTTGGTGGTTACCGCACTAGCCACACCCTAATCTGAAGCTGAGCCTAATGATTTCTTCTTCGATTCCATGGCTCTTGGTTTGGCCAAACATTAGTTTTCACCTGATTTGATATATATCTTTATTCTGGGATATAAGTAGCAAATCAAAAAGCAAAGAGTCGACAAAATTGTGAGCAGCTTTTAGATGTAGAAATTGTGAGACTCGCTAGTTAGTTGTAGTTGCGAGGATTACGTCTTAGATGGACAAAGTCATTTTCTCAAAACTCCACCATTCGACGTGAAGTGGTTCTCGGACACGGCATACCAACCATTCAACAGGTGCACATGATACCCCATTAGAGAATGTTTTCTTTCCTATAGTTTACTAATGTATAGTGTCCGACACTGTGGCTCGAAATAAAAAAACATATGAGATTTACTTGAGGATATTGGGTTACTTTTTATTACTTCTTCCGTTATTATCATACTTGCTACAAATATTTCATAGGTACACGGCTGCAATGATCTACCCGTGGATATGTGAACCATGAAAAATTACGCATACTTTGTGGTACCACATACTTTTTGGTGCAACATAGAGCTTTCATGAAGCGAGGAGAGACACATCACAAACTAGAATTGATGATGATCAAAGATAATCCTAGAATCTCACTAAGTTTGTATAAAAGTAAATTATTAAGTACATTTATTTTTGTAATTGTGAGAACTATTAGTTGAACTCGAGAGTGCAATCTATTAGAATAGTGGTTGTCCCATGTGTGCGTGAGGCCCATTAACAAATTCTAAATTTCTAAACATTCCATGGGGTTCACTCCCATATTGTTAAGGCAATTAGAGGGAAGCCAATTCATAAGGTGGAGCCCTTATTGTTTTATAAAATACTCCTTCGTTGCCAAAATGTAGTGCATATAAGATTTTATAAGAGTCAAACGTTATCAAGTTTGACCAATTATATGAACAACTATTAACATCTAGAACACCAAATCAATACCACTAGATTCATCGTGATGTATATTTTCATATGGTATACATTTGGTATTGTAGAAATAGATAATTTTGTCAATAAACTTAGTCAAAGTTGATGATATTTTACTTTTAAAAAATCTTATACGCACTATATTACGGCAACGAGGGAGTACTAGAACTAGCGGTTATTCACATATTTTCACGTTCATATCTAGTTGTAACTTATGAGATGAGTTGTGGTTGTTAGCAAATAAAATCAACTTTGTTTTCCGCTAGCATTATCTCTCTCGTAATTCTGGCAATATTAAATGAGATTTGAGCACTGAATATGGTTAATTTGAGCCATAAGTTTAGTTGTTACAATTCGGTAATCTTGTAGAGTTATGTAGTTGTTAATAATGGTATGTGGTATATTGATTATGGTTGTTATAACTCCTAAGGGATGCTACTACTCAATAAAAACCCAAGTGGCAATACAAAGTTGATGTATATTTAGTATAAGAAAAATAGGGTGACATCCTAGTTCAAGAATTGAATCAATCATGACATTCTCTCCAATTATGCATGAAGTATTGTGCACTTGTACCTAAGCGTACACATATTATTGATGTGCACCGAGAAGCGGTGACATCTGAGCCTTTTTTGTTACGAGAATCAAAATTAGGATGAAAATAAGGTTCTTGGGGTGCAACCCCACAACTTCTTGTTGCACTACCCTACGAGTTGCTACAACTGTCATACATTGTGCATCAAGGTCCTCCTTAGAGACTGCATAAAGCCTACCTGGTCTTGCAATCGTTGTTTGAATACACTAACAAAACTCTTATGTGAATTTATAGAAGAACTTATTATAGATATTATAGAGGACTTAGTATTGTCTGCTATATTCAACAATACTGCCATGTTAGGACTATATATTTCTTGTTGATATAGATATCATTAGCATCACTAGCTCAATATGCGTCCCTTTCTACATGATAACAACTAAATCATGTATGGAGACGCTGGTTAACTTGGTTTTCTGTTATGTGGATGTTTATGTCGAGGGAAATGTGCCTTTGTAATGTTTGACCACGTCACAATGGAATCACTTGTTTTTACCCTACCAATTAATTTTCTCCCTATTTATCTCTACATGACAAGAAAGCGATAAGGAAACAAACATGCAATTTTGAAAACAGAAAACTACCAGATATGGGGAAATTACAATATTTTTTGTTTGCCAATATCTAGGGAGTTTCAAATGGAATGATATTGATGGGTATTTACCTACTTACGATCAATACAATGGACACTAAATCTACAACATGTATAGTAACGATTAAAGGTTACACCATTTTCCAGCACCTAGTACTAAAAAAACAAAAATGAAAAAAGCATCCTTTCGGAACCAACAAAATAAAATGAATCAAAAACACCAAGACACATGATATCTTTGTTGATAATTACCATGTCTGCCCCACCATTAGTTTGTCGCATGGTTTTCAACAATATAATACATATAATTATTTTGCATTCGCCTTCCATACTTAATCCCACGTTAGTTGTCACCAAGCGATATTTAAACCCTAAGCAAGTTGGGCAATCAGTATACTTGATCGATCCTAGTATTTTCGATATAGCGCAAGGCTCCAATCAAGCGACCAAGTTGTCCCAGTCCGAAGAGAAGGGCGCAATGTTTGTGATAGCGCTATTGCCACATTAAGAGTATTTCCAGCTGCCCCCCAAGAGCCCCTTTTTTTCGCCGGTGAAATATTTTCCTCCCAGTCACCCCCTAGGAGCCGATAAATCGCTGAATTGGGCCAAAATTTCATCCGGCGAACCCATGCTGAATCCAGGGTACTGGGGGCTATTGGGGGCGCCGATGGAAGGAAAAGGGCAAGTGGGCTAGCTTTGTCGGCGAGACAATGCATATTCCACGCCCAGATTTGCCTTTTCACCCCACCTCTCCCCCTTCTCTCTCGCCACCAAGCCGCCGCCCAAACCACTCCTCCCAAATCTCACCGCTATCAAGGGAGCCCTTCAACGCACCACCCGCCATCTTCCTGTTCGCCGAGTTTTCGCTGTGATTAGGCTTCACGAGAAGTTTCTCATCCACCACGTTGATGACCCACAAGTATAGGGATCGCAACAGTCTTCGAGGGTAGTATTAACCAATTTATTGACTCGACACAAGGGGAGCTATGGCATCCCGCAAAACCACTACTAGAAAATCGCGTTGAATTTGTGCATTGCATCGTCATCATCATGCATTGTTTGCATAAAACTATATTCACAAAACCCGTTTTGGTTTCTAAAACGCCCCAACTTTTATTTAAACGCCAACCCCCGGATGTTCCGGATATTTTGTTTGTCTAAAACTAGTTACAAAGATATTTGAAAATAAAATAAATATTAAATTATTTTTAGTGTGGGGCAGTCGAACGGGCCGAGTAGACCGAACGACCGCCCCAGATTTTTACAAACGGTCCGCCTCTAAAATCTATTCCTACCAACTAGTCTACCCCACCCCTTGGCCACATCACCTCAGCCTATCCCCATCCGCCACCTCACCTCTCTCACTCCCTCAACCAACCACACCCTGCCACCTCAGCAGCCCCCTCTCTCTCTCTTCCCACCCTCCACCACACAACACACTCAAACCCAACCCACACACACCACACACGCATGCAGCCTCCTCCACCGGATCCCACCTCCCCCACGTCACCCCGGCCCCGCCTGGCCCACTCTGGCCCCACCGCGCGCACCCTCCCCCAGGCCATCTTCCTCCTCGCGTTCTCTCCCCAGACCCCGCGCGCCTCGCCCCTAGCCCCGGCCAGCCGCCTCGCCTCCCGGCCACGCTGGCCAATGACCTCCCGCCCGCCCCGCTGCCTCCGACCTCCGCTCGCCTGCCTCGCTTCTCCTGGCCGCCTCGCGCCCTTCCCCGCTTCAAGCTGCTCGCCTCCCGCCTCCGCCGTCGCCCGGGCCGCCTCCGACGCCCGCCTGCCCGCTTGCCAAGACCACCTCCTCCCCGATGCACGGCAACCCTCTCCCCAAGCTCGCCAGCCGCCTCTACTCGCTCCGCCGGGCGCCCCACCTGCAGGCGGCTCGCGCGCCCTCCTCGCGACGCAGCGTGCTCCGGTGCCCCGCGACGCTCCTGCACGCCCGCCCCGCACATCCCGCCTGCCCGCTGGCGCCGCCCTCCGCTGCCTCCTGCGCCAAGGCCGCCTGCCCGCCTCCACCGCTGAAGCCCTCCTCGCCGACCGCCCAGCGCCCGCCTGGGCCGCCTTCGCCGGAGCAGGCCCCGCCTCCGGAGCTCGCCGGCCCGCCTCCGAGGCCGCGTCCCCGACCGTGGCCGCCCTGTGGGCCTCCGTCGCCCCGCTGTGGCCTCCTCCTCTAGCTCGCCACCGGCTCTGCAGGTCCTCGCCGGTGCCCTGCTACCGCGACCCTTCCGGCGCCCTCCGCCAGCCCGAGCTCGACCTCGACGGTCCCAACCGCCTCCGAGCCCTCCATCCTGTCGTTCCCCGCCTCGTCTGGACCCACCCAAGCGGCGCCAAGTGAGGATGGCGTTGTGCACAAAGACAAACAAGGTGCATCCCCGTCATGTAAATCAAGTCCGCCACCGATCCTCGAAGTTGGAACCTCAAGATCATCGGTAGGAACACCAAGATCGCCTTCCCGAGTTCCGACGCCACCGAAGGGGGCCCCAAGATCACCTTCCCGGAATTTGACGCCTCGAATCCTACGGGCCCGAAGACCACGGACGCGACAAGGTCCACCTCACGGAACCCCGAGAACTTCCCCCTGAACGCCAAGTTCGCCGACACGGATGCGACAATTACTCCTCGAGGACGCCAAGTTCTTCGCCTCGGACACCGAGACCCGGGATCGTCAAGTTCTCCTTCCGGAAGCATCGACGCCCGTGCGACAAGGTCTACTTCACGGATCCGAAGACCCTAACCCCGGATGTCGAGATCGACCCGACCCGCGAATGCGACAAGATCCGCATGCGACAAGAATGACAGCGACCGGGAGAATCCGACGCGCCCCGACATCGAAACGACAAGATCTGCCCCGTTACCGAGAACGAGAGAACGATCCCGCTGAGAACGGACCCGCCGAACCCTGGACCCTGACGAACCCCGAACCCCGGAAACCAAGATCTGCCGAATCCTAATGTGTGAACCCCTTTCCGCCAACCCTATTTTATAAACGAAATATAACCTCGTTGCATAATAATTGTTCATCTCGCATGCATATCTGTGGTTTGGGGGCCTTATGCCGATTCACCTAATAATTAAATATGGGGCCCATATGCGGGCAAATCTAGCCTTATATTGGCCTCATTTAAACATGTGTAGCGAACCGGTTCCATCTGTTGCATTGTAAAACAACATTTAATTTGCGGGGTATCTAAACAACGTGAACCACCTAATCAATTGTCGGGACCCTGGTTCCACTTAATATGACCTAATTGCATCGCACCTTTGCCATGTCATCCATCATGCATGCATCATGCCGATCTTCTGCCGTGTATTAAATAGTGCATCCGGTGTTTCTTCTAGTGTTTTGCTTCTTCGCGGATAAGACCGTTGAGTTGATGTGAGCTTCGCCCCGATCTTCGGTTGAACCTTCGACAATGTTTTCAGGCGAGCATCTCCCCCTTTCTACCTATCTTACTTTTATAGTATTTACTTCCCTCCTGTTGATCTATTGCTATCTGTGTTGCGATGCTTTAGTTTCCGTACCCGTGATCTACCGTGCAGCCCTATATTGCCTTGGACACACCCTATTACCTGTTGTTTGGTAGATAGTTGGACTTGCGCGTCGTAGTTGCTTGCTCAAGTGCTGATGTGTGTCGTCATATGCCACAGTCGCTGATGTATTGCCGCAAGTTGATGTTGGAGATGATTCTAGTTTTACTTATCTCACACTTTAATTTCTGTTTAACAACTAAAATTGAAATAAGCAGAGGCATCGGTGGGTGATAGAAAATATTTGGTTTCCGAACGCCCACTTGTGTCCCGTAAGACCCCGAGTACTTGATACCTGTTCCTTGATTTATCGCGCTATCCACATCCGGGAGGTATATGGGACCCCCCTGAGCCAGAGCTTGATTCATTCTTATTTCTTGGGGCCACAAACTAGTTTGAGGTTTTATTTACGATCCTGTACTTATGCCATGCTACTTTCTGTATTTAAATTGTGCGAGGAGCACCTTTATCGCTTAGGATCGGGACACGATTCCGGTGTCGACAAGCCCAGCCACACTTTCGGGTTCCCGATCGTTCACACCGTCTACCCAAACCTTAAGACCGTCTCGAGTCGGTGGCCGCTATGGATTCTACTTAAGGGTGGCCACCTGAAATATTTCTGAATCCTGTGATTGTTCATCGTGAAAGCCTCGTTGGGTTTTGATTTGGTTTTTCCGAGGTTGATCGGCGTGTGTTGCTATTGGTGCACCCGCCGGGTAAAACTTTCAAAGCCGTGTCCATGGATATGGACGACTTGGAGCATGATATCTCGATCATAGACAAGCATAACTAAAGTTCTTCGCTATAAATTTGACTTATAATGACTAGTAATCAGCTTCACTATAATGGAATGGCTAATTAATACTGCCCACAATTGCTTGTTTGGTTGTCGCTTGCGACAATTGTATCTGACTAGTAAGTATTGCAACTACAACGGAATGGCTGAATAAAAGTACCAACAACTGCTGGGTTTGGGTTATCTCATGCTAATTGTATCTGACTAGTAAGTGTTGCCACTATAACGGAATGATTAACTAAAAGTGCCCACTGCTTATTTTATCAGGATGATTATCTATACCTGACTAGTAATTGCTGCAACGATAACTAATTAAATAAAACCGCCAACTGTGTGAGTTCCTCGGTTGACTTCCTCGACTGGTCTCGAGGGGGAAACGCCAGGATGGGTTTGTTTGATGATAGTGTCAGGTTGGATCCGGTTAGGTCATTCTTATCCGTCTCTGATATCCGCCCGTTGTATCGAGTCTCTATAGGTTGTTTAGTGCATCTTTGCCGCTTGATCCACCATACCTACGTGGCGAGGACCGCGAATTCTAGTCTCGCGTGTCTTGGCCTCGATCGACGCTCCTTCTTTTTCCTTTGCCTTTGTCGGCACCCCTTTTGTTTAAGCAGGTTTTGAGATCGACGTCGTTAGCAGGGTTACCCTTCCGGCTTGGCCTGGGCAGGGTTATGGACGCCATTGGTTATTCTTCAGGGCTATTAGCCCCATTTGCATCTTGTCCGTAGTCGGACGCCCCATCGTTTTCAAGGTGATTTGGATCTTTGTACCGTATATTTGTATTCTTGACTCTTTGAGTCGCTGTTAAATATATCTGTTCTGTGGGTCCCATCGAGTACTGTTGTGTAATGTTATTACTTCGTTTTCCACCCGCACGAAAGTGCCTAGTGGGCATCTTTGAATCGTTTCTATGCGGGTTTGGCGAATTTTGTTCAAACTTGCATAGGTCCGATTCTGAGGGTGTTACAGAGTGGTATCAGAGCTCAGCAGTTGCGATACCCCACAAGTCCAGCCTGTAGGATAACCTAGCTAACGGCCGAAGTAGAGTGTCAAAACTATTTTGAAAAATCGGTTGGATAGTCTGGCTAGGTCTGATTTTACTCCTTACCCTTGATGTTCTCCTCTTACCTCTACGTGTTTTGAATCCGCTCTCTTCTCTCTCTTCGAGTCCAGGATTTCTCGTGGTTGGGTTCCGTCGTACCTTCAGGGTTTCGCTTCCTCCTTGGTTAACGGTGTTGTTACATCCGGTGTTCAAGCTGCCTGAGGAATCCGTCTGCTGTGGTACCATTCTTTGTTCCTTGTTTGTGTTTCCGGTGTTTTCCGACGCGACGACATCCTCTATGCCAGATCCGATGCAGAGTCTGCATCACTCCGTTGTTCCGAACCTCGCTTGTCGAGATCTTCAGTCTAATTCCGAGAGTTGGTCGCATAATCCGCCTATTCGTGTGCAGAGTAATGGTTTGGGTGCGCGATGGACTGATCACCATCCGACTACTCTTATCATTCGCTCTTGTACATCGAATCAGTGGATCCAGCAGTTTTACTCCGTCCACGGAAGTTAGGGGTGGCTTTATTTGTTGATACCCCTACCTTCGACCTTTTTGTCCCCGGAGTGTTCTCTCGACGATCACGGACAACGACCCTTTGTTTGGGTGTCGCCGATTTCCAGATGAAGAAGGAACCATCGTTAGTGGTGTCGCGAAGATCTACACGAAGCGCAACGGATCAGATCGCCGACCTTCCTTCCGGTACCATGAGCCGGATCTCGAGGGCGAGATCCATTGTTAGTGGTGTCGAATTGTGGCATCCCGCAAAACCACTACTAGAAAATCGCGTTGAATTTGTGCATTGCATCGTCATCATCATGCATTGTTTGCATAAAACTATATTCACAAAACCCGTTTTGGTTTCTAAACGCCTAACTTTTATTTAACGCCAACCCCGGATGTTCCGGATATTTTGTTTGTCTAAAACTAGTTACAAAGATATTTGAAAATAAAATAAATATTAAATTATTTTTAGTGTGGGGCGGTCGAGGCCGAGTAGACGAGCGACCGCCCAGATTTTACAAACGGTCCGCCTCAAAAATCTATTCCTACCAACTAGTCTACCCCCACCCCTTGGCCACATCACCTCAGCCTATCCCCATCCGCCACCTCACCTCTCTCACTCCCTCAACCAACCACACCCTGCCACCTCAGCATCCCCCTCTTTCTCTCTTCCCACCCTCCACCACACAACACACTCAAACCCAACCCACACACACCACACACGCATGCAGCATCCTCCACCGGATCCCACCTCCCCCCCGTCACCCCGGCCCACTGGCCCCACAGCCCCACCTCCCCCAGGCCATCTTCCTCCTCGCGTTCTCTCCCGGACCCAGCGCCTTCTTGACCCCAGCCCGCTCCTCCCGCTCACGCCGCTTGCGCCGACCTCCCCCAGCGCCTCCCGCCGTCTCCGACCTCCGCTCGCCGGCCCGCGTCTCCTCGCCCCTCCACAGCCACCTCCGCGCGCCTTCCCTTCAAGCCGGCTCGCCTCCCGCCTCCGCGCCGCCCCTGCCTCCGTCGCCGGACGCCTCGACCCGCCTGCGCGGCACCACCTTCCCGACAGCCGGAACCCTCTCCCCCAAGCTCGCCGCGGCCGCCTCTACCTCGCTCGCGGCGCCCTCCGTCGTCCCAGCGAGCTCGCGCACGCCCTCCTCGCGACAGCGTGCTCCGTGCCCCAGCGCTCCTGCACGCCCGCCCGCGCATCCCTCTCGCCGCCCGCTGGCGCGCCGCCCTCGCCGGCCTCCTGCAGCGCCGCCCGCCCGCCCGTCGCCTCCTTGGAAGCCCTCTCGCCCGGCCCGCCGCCCAGCGACCACCTGCCTCGCCCGCGCTCGCCGCGGGCGGGCCCGCCTCGGGCTGGCCCGCCTCCGAGGCCGCGTCCCCGACCGTGGCCGCCCTGTGGACATCCGTCGCCCCGCTGTGGCCTCCTCCTCTAGCTCGCCACCGGCTCTGCAGGTCCTCGCCGGTGCCCTGCTACCGCGACCCTTCCGGCGCCCTCCGCCAGCCCGAGCTCGACCTCGACGGTCCCAACCGCCTCCGAGCCCTCCATCCTGTCGTTCCCCGCATCGTCTGGACCCACCCAAGCGGCGCCAAGTGAGGATGGCGTTGTGCACAAAGACAAACAAGGTGCATCCCCGTCATGTAAATCAAGTCCGCCACCGATCCTCGAAGTTGGAACCTCAAGATCATCGGTAGGAACACCAAGATCGCCTTCCCGAGTTCGGCGCCACGAAGGGCCCCAAGATCACCTTCCGAATTTGGCCTCGAATCCCACGGGCCGAAGACCACAGACGCGACAAGGTCCACCTCACGGAACCCAGAACTTCCCCTGAACGCCAAGTTCGCGACACGATCGACAATTACTCCTCGAGGGCGCCAAGTTCTTCGCCTCGGACACCGAGACCCGGGATCGTCAAGTTCTCCTTCCGGAAGCATCGACGCCCGTGCGACAAGGTCTACTTCACGGATCCGAAGACCCTAACCCCGGATGTCGAGATCGACCCGACCCGCGAATGCGACAAGATCCACATGCGACAAGAATAGCGGACCGGGAGAATCCGGCGCCCGACATCGAACGACAAGATACGCCCGTTACGAGAACGAGAGAACGATCCCACGAGAACGGACCCGCGAACCCTGGACTCTCGACGAACCCCGGAAACCAAGATCTGCCGAATCCTAATGTGTGAACCCCTTTCCGCCAACCCTATTTTATAAACGAAATATAACCTCGTTGCATAATAATTGTTCATCTCGCATGCATATCTGTGGTTTGGGGGCCTTATGCCGATTCACCTAATAATTAAATATGGGGCCCATATGCGGGCAAATCTAGCCTTATATTGGCCTCATTTAAACATGTGTAGCGAACCGGTTCCATCTGTTGCATTGTAAAACAACATTTAATTTGCGGGGTATCTAAACAACATGAACCACCTAATCAATTGTCGGGACCCTGGTTCCACTTAATATGACCTAATTGCATCGCACCTTTGCCATGTCATCCATCATGCATGCATCATGCCGATCTTCTGCCGTGTATTAAATAGTGCATACGGTGTTTCTTCTAGTGTTTTGCTTCTTCGCGGATAAGACCGTTGAGTTGATGTGAGAGCCCGATATTCGTTTGAACCTTGACAATGTTTTCAAAGCATCTCCCCTTTCTACCTATCTTACTTTTATAGTATTTACTTCCCTCTGTTGATCTATTGCTATACGTGTTGCGATGCTTTAGTTTCCGTACCGTGATCTACCGTGCAGCCCTATATTGCCTTGGACACACCCTATTACATTGTTTGGTAGATAGTTGGACTTGCGTCGTGTAGTTGCTTGCTCAAGTCTTGATGTGTGTCGTCATATGCCACGATCGCTGATGTATTGCCGCAAGTTGATGTTGGAGATGATTCTAGTTTTACTTATCTCACACTTTAATTTTGTTTAACAACTAAAATTGAAATAAGCGAGAGGCATCGGTGGGTGATAGAAAATATTTGGTTTCGAGCCACTTGTGTCCCGTAAGACCCCGAGTACTTGATACTGTTCCTTGATTTATCGCGCTATCCACATCCGGAGGTATATGGGACCCCACGCGAGCTTGATTCATTCTTATTTCTTGGGGCCACAAACTAGTTTGAGGTTTTATTTACGATCCTGTACTTATGCCATGCTACTTTCTGTATTTAAATTGCGCGAGGAGCACACTGTACTGTTTAGGATCGGGACACGATTCCGCGGTGTCGACAAGCCCAGCCACACTTTCGGGTTCCCAGTCGTTCACAGCCGTCTACCCAAACCTTAAGACCGTCTCGGAGTCAGCTGGCTTCGTTGCGGATTCTACTTAAGGGGTGGCCCCCTGAAATATTTCTGAATCCTGTGATTGTTCAGCCGTGAAAGCCTCGTTGGGTTTTGATTTGGTTTTTCCGAGGTTGATCGAGCGTGTGTTGCTATTGGTGCACCCCGGTTGGGTAAAACTTTCTGAAAGCCGTGTCCGCGGATATGGACGACTTGGAGCACAGTATCTCGATCATAGACAACTATAACTAAAGTAGTGCTATAAATTTGACTTATAATGACTAGTAATCAGCTTCACTATAATGGAATGGCTAATTAATACTGCCCACAATTGCTTGTTTGGTTGTCGCTTGCGACAATTGTATCTGACTAGTAAATATTGAACATAAACCGGCATGGCTGAATAAAAGTACCAACAAGCTTTGGGTTTGGGTTATCTCATGCTAATTGTATCGACTAGTAAGTGTTGCCACTATAACGGAATGATTAACTAAAAGTGCCCATCGCTTTTATCAGGATGATTATCTATACCTGACTAGTAATTGCTGCAACGATAACTAATTAAATAAAACCGCCAACTGTGTGAGTTCCTCGGTTGACTTCCTCGACTGGTCTCGAGGGGGAAACGTCAGGATGGGTTTGTTTGATGATAGTGTCAGGTTGGATCCGGTTAGGTCATTCTTATCCCTCTCTGATATCCGCCCGTTGTATCGAGTCTCTATAGGTTGTTTAGTGCATGCTGCCGCTGCCGCTTCAGTCCACCATACCTACGTAGGCGAGGACCGCCGAATTCTAGTCTCGCCGTGTACTGGCCTCAGTATTGACGCTCCTTCTTTTTTCCTTTGCCTTTGTCGGCACCCCTTTTGTTTAAGCAGGTTTTGAGATCGACGTCGTTAGCAGGGTTACCCTTCCGTCTTGGCCTGGGAAGGGTTATGGACGCCATTGGTTATTCTTCAGGGCTATTAGCCCCATTTGCATCTTGTCCGTAGTCGGACGCCCCATCGTTTTCAAGGTGATTTGGATCTTTGTACCGTATATTTGTATTCTTGACTCTTTGAGTCGCTGTTAAATATATCTGTTCTGTGGGTCCCATCGAGGACTGTTGTGTAATGTTATTACTTCGTTTTCCACCCGCACGAAAGTGCCTGGTGGGCACCTTTGAATCGTTTCTATGCGGGTTTGGCGAATTTTGTTCAAACTTGCATAGGTCCGATTCTGAGGGTGTTACAGGAGCCAAAGAATACTTGCAAGCCTTAACAACTGCATTGTCAATTTAGCTGCACCTGGAAATAGTTCTTGCTCACAGAAGTTTATCAGTAGCAACAGTTTGTAGTAGCAATAACAAAGCAATAGCAGCAGGAAAACAAGAGTAATAGTAATAGTAGTAGCAAACAGTAGGATATGAGCGCGGTAGGCATAGGGATGGATGGACGGGCGTTGCATGACGAGTCTAACCATGTAACTTCAAGATCTAGGGAAATTGCAGATAAATAAGAATAAGCATACAAGTACTAAACAATCATAAGCATGTGATCCATATATAATCATGCGTGCTCGCAATGAGAACTTGCACAACATCTTTTGTCCTGCCAGCCCGTTGCAGCGGGCCTCAAGGGAACTACTGGCAATTAAGGTTCTCCTTTTAATAGAGCACCGATGCAAAGCATTAACATTCCATGAACACATGTGATCCTCACATCACGGCCATCCCCTCCGGTTGTCCCAATTTCTATCACTTCGGGGCCTTTGGATCCGAACAATGATATGTGTACACAACTTGCAGATAAGATCACAAACAATACTATCATCGTGATTCAATAATAAGTTCAGATCTGAGATCATGGTACTCGGGCCCCTAGTGAAAAGCATTAAGAACAACAAGTTGCAACAAAGTCAAATAGCACTAATAGAGATACTAGGCACCATGTCCTAACAATCTTATTCGATTACATGATAGAACTCATCCAATCTCTACCATCCCCATAGCCTACAATAGGTGATTACTCACTCATGGATGAGGGAAACATGGATGGTTGATGGAGAGGCATCGGTGATGATGGTGGCGATGATCCTCTCTAAATTCCCCGTCCCGGCAGGGTGCCAGAACAGAGTTTCTGGTTCCGAATCGCGATTTCTGGTGGTGGCGGCGCAGCGGAACTCTTTCTGAAAAAACGTCGAACCCCCTTAGTTTTTAGGTCAAGAGGCATCTTATAGGCGAAGAGGGAAGCCGAGGGTGTGCCTGGGGCAGCCACACCCCCTCCAGGCGCGGGCTAGGCCCACCCGCGCCTGGAGGGGGGTGTGGGCTCCCCGGGGCTCCACTCCGTCTCATATTCTGGCTCCGTAGATCTTCTGGTGATTTTTGGCATATTTTCCCGAATTTTTCCTGATAGTGGATTTTCTACACAAAAACTAGACACCAAGGTAATTCTGCTGAAAACTGCGTTAGTCAGTGTTAGTTGTATCCAAATCACACAAGTTTAGAGGAAAAACAATAGCAAAAGTGTTCGGGAAAGTAGATATGTTTTGGACGTATCAACTCCCCCCAATCTTAGCTTATTGCTTGTCCTCAAGCAATTCAGTTGAAAACTGAGTGCGATAAAAGAACTTTCACGAACACATTTGCTTCATATGATGTAAATATTGTCAGCACGGGAGTAGATACTTAAACCATTCATAATAAGAAGTATGCAACTAAGTCTACTCGATAGTCATTGCAAGCTATGAAGAGATTCTAACTCAATAATAATAAGTAGCATGAAACATAAACATAAGCAACATTGTGTAACACCCTCAGAATCGGACCTATGCAAGTTTGAGCAAAATTCGCCAAACCCGCATAGAAACGATTCAAAGGTGCCCACCAGGCACTTTCGTGCGGGTGGAAAACGAAGTAATAACATTACACAACAGTCCTCGATGGGACCCACGAGCAGATATATATACTGAGACGACTCCATGAGTCAAGAATACAGATATACGGTACAAAGATCCAAATCACCTTGAAAACGTGGAGCGTCCGACTACGGACAAGATGCAAATGGGGCTAAGAGCCCTGAAAAATAACCCATGGCGTCCATAACCCTGTCCAGGCCAAGCCGGAAGGGTAACCCTGCTAACGGCGTCGATCTCAAACCTGCTTAAACAAAAGGGGGTGCCGACAAAAGGGCAAAGGAAAAGAGGCGTCGATCTTGAGGCGATTGCAGCGAGACTAGAATTCGGCGGTCCTCGCCTACATAGGTATGGTGGACTGAGCGGCAGCGGCAGCATGCACTAAACATCCTATAGAGACTCGATACAACTGGCGGTTATCAGAGAGGGATAAGAGTGACCTATCGCAGCATAGAAAACAAAAAATTTCCTACGATGTGAACTATATACCAAGATCTATTTATACTAGATACAAACAACGGGCGGATGTACATCCGTAGAGAACATACCCTTGAAGACCGACAAAGTTTAACGAGTCCAAACTCGTGGTTGATGTAGACGATCTCTTGCCGATCTCAAGATCGAGAGGAAGTCCTAGCGCCGCAAAACAGCAGCGCATCCGTGCTCGCACACACGTTCGAGGCACCGAGCAACCTCCGCCTCCTCGCTCCAGCGATGCAGCGGAAGCACAACTCTTTCTTGCCGAAAAGCCACCGGGAACATGTATCTCGCTAGTCCGAGACCATGGGGGATAAAATCTAGAGGGGGAGAGAGATCCTTCACGAGGAGGTGTGGTGTGAGAGGAGGAGAGGGGCCTTTATAGGGAGAGGGGGCACCCAAGGGGCCATGCGCCCAGCCATGGGGCTGCCCCACCTCTTCCACATTCATGTGGGTGGAGCTCCCACTCAAAATGAAAAGCCTCCTCCCATTAAAAGCCTCCACTCATAAATCCACTCACATGCATTAAATTTCCACCAAATTTAATGCAAGCTCTCATTTAAATAAAACTCTTTTATTTATTTATTCAGAATTTTGTTAATTACTTTAATTAACAAACATTCACATAAAACCCCTAGTATTCCATTTCACATGCAGAACCAGTTTGACAATTTCAACAAAGCAGTTTGATTGTCTAGTGAAATAAATTCCTCGCTTTCCTTTTCTTTTCGGCATGAAACTTTTGCTCCAAATGGATGTCGGTGTCTCTTAAGTGTGTCACCCTACGGTTCGCGAATAATGTGGACATGATCGAGACCCTCTCGGATCAATAATCGAGCGGGATCCGGAGACCCATACCGACTCCACACATTCAACGATGACTTTCTTGTGATCGTCGGAACCTTTACGCTAGTATCTTAATCCTTTGTTTCGCGATATATTACATGTCCGAGATTCGATCATCGGTATCTCCATACCTAGTTTGATCTCGTTCGACATGCACTCTTTTCTCGTTCGTGATATAACATTCTAGTGATCAAATCACTTGCTTGCAAGCTAACCAATGTGATATCACCGAGAGGGCCCAGTATATCTATCCGTCATCGGGATGAACAAATTCCACTCTCGATCCATGGGCCTCAACATAACACTTTAGTAGTTACGAACCCATCTTTATAATCACCTGTTACGGTGTGACGTTTGATGTTATCAAGAAACTCTTCCGGTGTTAGTGATTGACATGATCTCATGGTCTAAGGATTAGGATCACCGTAAGTTGTTATAGCAATATAAACTCAATGACTTTGATCGTAATGCTATACTTGATGAATGTTCATCACACCATTACACTAATGTTGTGACCTCGTTATTAACAACATCCAATGTCCATGATCAGGAAACCTATGATCATCTTGTTAATCAACGAGCTAGTTTATAAGAGAGGCATAACTAGGAACTTTCTTTTGTTTATTAAACACACATGTATTAACGTTTCAGTATTAATACAATTATAGCATGCAAAATAAACATATATCATAAATAGGAATACGATAATAACCACTTTATTATTGCCTCTCGGGCATATTCCTTGATCCCACTTGCACTAGAGACAATAATCTAGTTTGAAAACTTTGTGTATTGAACACCTATGGCTCTACGGTGTTCCAAATACGCAATTGCAAGTGGTTGACATAATCTCTGGATCGACTCTTCGGTCCGTGTGTATTTGCATGTCTTTGCGTCTTCACGCATCACTCATTCTCCAATGAGATGGCATTGTATAAATTTGGTCTTTCGGTGAGACCTTTAGTTCCTTGGGGTTAAAACACGTCGATACTATTGTCATAGAATATATATTTAGTGTTAGCCAGTCGCGAACCACACCTTAGTTTGATAACAAACTACTTGACACAAATTCCCTCCTTCTTTGCTACTATAGCGGTCATATACTTAGCCTTTTGTTGTAGTATTCGTCACAATGTCTTAAATTTGGAACTCTTCCAAATCCATCATGGAATCTCCTTTCCATTACATTGTGCCACCCATAGTTTAAATTGAGATAAACTTAATTTGTATCTTGTGACAAAACTAGTATCAATGTAACGCTTTACAATGAACTATTTGTAATTGTTTGTCACCTCTACACAAATATATTCTTAGTTCTTCCAAAAGATCATAAGAATATCCTTACTATAGTCCAATGATCATTTTATGATTCATTCTGGTATATGCTCATAACACTTAGAGCATAGGACATATCTGGATGTGTACATATCATGGTATGATTGATCAAAACATTCTCGTGATTGCACTCATCAAGTGTCAAAGCACTTGAATCTTGTTTCACTTATCAAGTGTCGATACACTTGAATCTTGATTCAATTCCTTTCCATGCAACAAGAACCGTTTCTTGTTGATTCTATATTGAACTCCTTCAATATCTCATATATGTACGTTTGGCACAACCATATTGGCGTTACGATCATCCACTATAGACATTCACGCTAAATATTCGGGTTTTGCCTAAGTCTTTCATCGAAATGAAATTCTTAACCTTTGTCAATAAAGATACATCATTTCTAATCAACAAGATGTCCTTCACATAATGTATTAGAAATATGTCTCGTCAGCCCCACTTAATTTCTTGCAAATGCAAGCATCTTCATCGTCTCTGATGAAAACTCCTTTTCATCACGGTGAAGATTCCAAATCATGATGCTTACTTCAACCATTGAAGTTTGCATGCCCTTTTAGCATCCTTTGAATTAACAAAACCCTTTGGATTATGTCATGTACACGTCCTAGGTAACCATTCTATTAGAAGAACTTTGTTTTGTTTATTCATCTACCATATAACAGATATATGTAGTGGTTGCTACTTTAATCCGTCCAGACTAAATATCGCTATGAAAGATCAAATCTTGTCATAGTCAACTCTTTGAACATTGTCATAAAATACTTTACAACATGACTATTTCATAGATGTGAAACATCCATGTACATTTCTTTATAGATCCAAATACGACCGATAGGTTTTTACACCTTTCCGGAGGGTCTTCCAAGTTCAAAACTTGATTTCTCGTATATGGAACTATCACGGATTTTATGGCTTCAAGCCATTTGACGGAGTCAGGGCCCATCATCGCTTCTTTGTATGTATTCGGTTCATCATTGTCAAACAATAATGATTTACTCTCAAATCTTAGCATTTGATTGTTTATCCGACCGACTTGGTTCAATAAGAACTTAGATCTCCGTGACCACAACCTTTGAGGCACATAAGCTATGAGCATTATGGCAGCCTCCGAACCATTTCATTGCGCAACTCAGCACATTTAGCTAAGGTTCGTTAACCTTATCAAAGTTCTATTGTCCTCCCACTTAACATTTATGAAAATTCCTTCTTCAAGAAACTTTACATTTCAAGCGACAAACCCTTTTGTCCTCGGTGTTATGGAGGAATAACCAATTGTTATTCAAATAACCTACAAAGACATGCTCATCCGACTTGGTTGTAAACATCTTACTTATGTTTAGCATACCAAAATTTAAGAAAGGACAACTTGGGTTTTACCCCAAACCATAACTCATATGGTGTCATTTCAACGGATCAAGATGGAGCTCTTTCATGTAAAAGCGGTAGTCTCTAAAGCTTTAATCTTTTAAAACATAATGGCAGTTTATAAATAACACCTTTGATCCAACCATGTCAAACAAGGTTTCATTACAAATCTCAAACACTCCATACTCCTATGGTGTTTTGGGAGATGTAAATCTAGGTGTTTTGCTAAACTTGCAACTCAAATAAATCCTTTATGATAAAATCATAATTCATTTATTTTCTTGTTACACTTGTAACTCAAATAAATCCCTTTATGATCAAATCATAATTCATTTATTTTCTTGTTACAATGATTTTCACTTCATCTTGAAAGTCTTTGAAACATTTTCAAATATTTCATACTTGTTTCTCATTAAGTGAACATTCACTCAAATTTCGGAGAAAGCATATGAAGTTGAAACCCATCGCTTACGACTGCACATAATGGACTACATACATCGATATGTATAAATTCCAATAATTTAGTCGTTCGTTCTTCTTTGGCCTTTGAACGAAGTTTTAATTATCCCGAGGAAAGTCTCACAAGCGTCACTTGATCAAATCAAAGACTCCAAAAATCCATGAAAATGGAGATTCTTCATGTTTTCTTTCCAATATAATTTAAACAGCGATGTCACTTCGTAAGTGATCTTTCAATCATTTGTCTTGCAACATTTTAGCATTAGGATTTATGGATGTGATTTCTTCAACTAGATTTGTAAATCATCCATCTTATATGGAATACGGTAATTATTTGAACAACCTTTGTTCTTATAATACCTGATTCAAATAACAATTATTAAAACAAATCTTGAAGTCTTTCTTCAACTAGATTTGTAAATCATCCATCTTATATGGAATACGGTAATTATTTGAACGACCTTTGTTCTTATAATACCTGATTCAAATAACAATTATTAAAACAAATCTTGAAGTCTTTCTTCAACTAGATTTGTAAATCATCCATCTTATATGGAATACGGTAATTATTTGAACAACCTTTGTTCTTATAATACCTGATTCAAATAACAATTATTAAAACAAATCTTGAAGTCAAGCTTTGATGTCAACGAGAAATACAAACAACGGTTTGTTTGTTTTCGATGAACATCATCACATTTTCTCTTGCTAGTTACTTAGGCCATTGTGGTTCATGAATTGGCGTTGTTCCGTATGACATTTCATACCAACCAATTCGGTATCCAATACCCAAGAACCACATTGTTTAACAAGCAAAGAATACAACCATAACATGTATATCATTTATATACCTAAATTGGATATTTCCAATCTTTTCTTTTCTGCCAAATATATTTTATAGATTCTCTTTCAGCATTTCCTTTTCCTTTTAAAAGAATCTATCAACATCAAAAGTGGCGCCATATACATGACACATAGTCCAAAGTGTGTATATTCAAATAATAATACCTTTGGACTTTCACTTTGAAGTAGATCACCATCATCAAAATGATCGGTATTCTTTCAAAATCCATTCTTTAGTAATCTTTTAGTGTAGTAAACATTTTACATACATATTCTATTCACCCTTATCATGACGACTTTCATGATCAAGCTACTTTAGCTTATAAAGGCGAATCGTGAGTATAACATTACTTTCCAAAACCCTTTTGGATGATTAGGATGTCTAGCATCTCCAACCTTCGCAAATTCTCATCCAATATGAGAACATATATTATACTCTATCATATTGCAACCAAAGCATTGTTTTGAGATATCGTTATATCGCCACACATGATGGTTTCGAAACAATTCTTTCGGCTCCTAGACAAACTTGATGTTTAAATCAAGAATCATGGAGGCAAACATGATACTTAAGATACTAACACTGGAATTGTTACTCTCGATTTAATACCAATTATTAAATTTCACGGAGTAAATAGAAATTTGCTGAAAGTTTGCAATAGGACTTTAAACTTTAGATTGACACTCAACACAATACGATACCAGTTCGTAAAGTATATATCCATAATTCTATAGTTCTATTATCTCAATTACAACTATGCATAAGGTGGTGAACGAATGCCAATGACTACAACAAATTATGCAAATTCACTTTGATTTAATTTATGATAAATTGAGTTCTACTAATCCAAATTAGAAATGAACTCCCACTCAAAAACGACATCCCTCGTGCCTTTTTGGTGATTACATGAACCAAATCCACTACACCAAGTCCGATCATCACGTGAGTCGGTATAGCTTCAAAGGCGAGCATCAAATGGGCATCATATCAACTATATGACTCATGCTTAACCTTTCGGTCTGTGTTCCGAGGCCATGTCTGTACATGCTAGGCTCGCCAAGTTAGAACCTTAGTATTTTGCGTGTATCGCTGTTTTACACCAAGTATGGTCGAGGATCCAAGAACACCCGATCATCACGTGATGTCTTGGGCGGCGAAACATAATCGGTGCATACTAAAGGAAGAACACATTCTTATCTTGATATTTAAATGAGGGAACATCTTATTATGCTTAACAAAGCGCTAAATAAGCAATATAAGATGTAATCAAACATCATATGTTTATTAGTGGAATGATATGGTTCTCGCATATGATCTCTATCATGTGCACCGTGGTATGATCACTATCATACCTTTATGTGTAAGTCCAAGGTCTATGGAGATTACACGTTATGTGTGTTGTAAGAGTATCATCTTATACTTCTACTTACAACACTACCATATCATAACACTAGCCCAGCAACAATCTAAACTAGACGCCTCTAATTTATCCATTGCAAGTTTTACGTGGCTGAGGGCTTTCGAGATAGAACCGTTCTTACCTACGAACATGAACCACAACGAGGATAACCAAATTGTTGACAACTCGTTGCAAATTAGATATTGACTATAGTAGGAGAGACAGACACCGCTAGCCACTTATGCAAAACTAGTTGCATGTCAAGCGTGGAACAGTCTCATGCGAGGACATGTAAAGTTTGTCCGGCTTCATCCCACTATGCCACCAATATCCAAAGTACAACTAAGAAGCAATAAAATGATCATCATCGCCACATACTCATATGTGTACTACCTGCAAAGTATCTATGCATAGATCCGGCTCGATACTTTGAAGGGTTCGCAAGATAGAAAACAAAAATTTTCCTACGATGTGAACTATATACCAAGATCTATTTATACTAGATACAAACACGGGCGGATGTACATCCGTAGAGAACATACCCTTGAAGACCGACAAAGTTTAACGAGTCCAAACTCGTGGTTGATGTAGACGATCTCTTGCCGATCTCAAGATCGAGAGGAAGTCCTAGCGCCGCAGCAGCAAGCATCCGTGCTTTCACACACGCTCGAGGCACCGAGCAACCTCCGCCTCCTCGCTCCAGCGATGCGGAAGCACAACTCTTTCTTGCCGAAAAGCCACCGGGAACATGTATCTCGCTAGTCCGAGACCATGGGGATAAAATCTAGAGGGGAGAGAGATCCTTCACGAGGAGGTGTGGTGTGAGAGGAGGAGGGGGCCTTTATAGGGAGAGGGGGCACCCAAGGGGCCATGCGCCCAGCCATGGGGCTGCCCCACCTCTTCCACATTCATGTGGGTGGAGCTCCCACTCAAAATGAAAAGCCTCCACTCCCATTAAAAGCCTCCACTCATAAATCCACTCACATGCATTAAATTTCCACCAAATTTAATGCAAGCTCTCATTAAATAAAACTCTTTTATTTATTTATTCAGAATTTTGTTAATTACTTTAATTAACAAACATTCACATAAAACCCCTGCTAGTATTCCATTTCACATACAGAACCAGTTTGACAATTTCAACCGAAACAGTTTTGTGTCTAGTGAAATAAATTCCTGCGCTTTCCTTTTCTTTCGGCATGAAACTTTTGCTCCAAATGGATGTCGGTGTCTCTTAAGTGTGTCACCCTACGGTTCATGAATAATGTGGACATGATCGAGACCCTCTCGGATCAATAATCGAAGCGGGATCTGAGACCCATCTTGACTCCCACACATTCAACGATGACTTTCTTGTGATCGTCGGAACCTTTACGCTAGTATCTTAATCCTTTTGTTTAGCGATATATTACATGTCCGAGATTCGATCATCGGTATCTCCATACCTAGTTTGATCTAATTCGACATGCACTCTTTTCTCGTTCGTGATATAACATTCTAGTGATCAAATCACTTGCTTGCAAGCTAACCAATGTGATATCACCGAGAGGGCCCAGTATATCTATCCGTCATCGGGATGAACAAATTCCACTCTCGATCCATGGGCCTCAACATAACACTTTAGTAGTTCTGAACCCATCTTTATAATCACCCAGTTACGGTGTGACGTTTGATGTTATCAAGAAACTCTTCCGGTGTTAGTGATTGACATGATCTCATGGTCTAAGGATTAGGATCACTTCGTAAGTTGTTATAGAAATATAAACTCAATGACTTTGATCGTAATGCTATACTTCGGATGAATGTTCATCACACCATTACACTAATGTTGTGACCTCGTTATTAACAACATCCAATGTCCATGATCAGGAAACCTATGATCATCTTGTTAATCAACGAGCTAGTTTATAAGAGAGGCATAACTAGGAACTTTCTTTTGTTTATTAAACACACATGTATTAACGTTTCCGTATTAATACAATTATAGCATGCAAAATAAACATTTATCATAAATAGGAATACGATAATAACCACTTTATTATTGCCTCTCGGGCATATTCCCTTCAGGCGGGGCAGACGGTCGGCGACGCTCGCGGGGAGGGGTGGAGCCGAGGGAGGCGGTCGGCGACGCTCGCGGGGAGGGGTGGAGCCGAGGCGGCCTTTCGCGAGCTCCGGCGCGTGGCGACGCGAGCAGAGGGCGGCGCGGCAGAGCTCAAAGGGGAGGCGGGACTCGCGGAGGTTGGCGGCGAGCTCGAGTTCGGTGGCAGCAGGGCCGAGGAGGGGAGACGCGAGCAGGCGCGGTGGGAAGGGCGATGGGAGGCAGGGGCGCAGGGCGCAGCTCGGCTGCTTGGCGGGGAGGAGCCACCCGGCGGCAAGTGAGGCCGCTGGGTCACGCAGGAGGGAGCTCGGCGAGGGTGGCCCGAGGTCCGGCGGCAGCGAGGAGGCGAGGCCACCGAGGCGGCGAGCGGGGTCGCTGGGAAGGCGGGGCAGCGGAGGAGCGCGGCGGTGCTGGGCAGCGGCAGGCGGCGGGGGCAAAGCGGATGGCGTGCAGGAGACGCGGGGCTGGGAGTGTCGCGCGTGGGGAAGAGGGCTAGGGAGAAGAAGAACAGGGCGCGGGGCTGCCCTGGTGAGGCCGGGTGGTGGGACCCAGGGGGCAGCCGGCGTGTGTGCTGTGAGAGTGCGTGCGTGCGTGCGTGGTTGGTGGGTTGTGTGGCCAGGGTCTGTTTGGGGTGGTGGGGTGTGAGCTGGAGAGAGAGGAGAGAGAGGGGGTGAGGTGGAGCGATCTGGTTGGGTGGAAGGAGAGGAGAGGGTGAGGTGGCGCAAGGGGAGTGGCCAGGGTGATGTGGAGGCTAGGTTGGGGTAGAGTTTTAGGTGGGATTATGATTTAGATGGGGCTGGCAGGGTGGACCGATTTAAAAACAGGGGTGGTCGTTCGGGTCTACTCGGCCCGTTCGACTGCCCCACTAAAATAATTTAATATTTTTATTTGTTTCAAACAAGACTTTTGCAAACCGATATCGGGCAAAACAAAATATCCCGGCGACCCGGATTTGGTGTTTGAATTAAGACGGGTGTATTAGAAAATGAAACGTGCTTTGCGAAAAATAGTTTTAGGCAAACAACACATGATGATGACGATGCAATGCACAAATACAACGCGATTTTCTAGTAGTGGTTTTGCGGGATGCCACACATTGCAATGTTCATAATAAGGTATGATAGAGTGGTATCTCGCTTGCCTTTGTTTGTAGAGCACAAAATGAATGCCAAGCAACCTATAAAGTTGTTGCCTGCCAAAACCCACCGGCGAGCAGCGACGAGCAACACGGAGAGCCGGGAGGCTCCCAGGACTTTGGTGGGTCCCTCGACGGCCGCAAAAAAAACTCCGCACACGCCCCGGCTTGGTTCGAGATGCCACCTGACCTATACCTGGTCGGGAAGGTGAAGGATTGCTCGATTGATTTCTGCATGGTAAACAAGTATCGTAAAATTCGAGCCGTGATCGGCTCCTGGTTTCCAGTAAATCGGCTCCTAGAGCCGATTGCCCCATGGTTCTGCATTAGATTTACGATAACATGGGGTTTTGCTTGATCACTACAAGTTAAATCGATCTCTGACGGTTTAATGTTTTCACCACGTCGGGCGTCCTACACGTAATTGAGCACGGTGCGTACAAAGATGAAGAATATTAACCCTAGAGGAGGCCTAACAACCAACGTAAAGTCAATTACCGGAACATCTCCTCTAGAACGAATAAGCCACGTCCCTATGTACTACTGGATCGTTCAACCCGTTTGTAAGGCCTGATTACGCAGATATTAAACTAAACCTTGGTAAACAAGGCACAACTATAACAGATCGAATCGACTAAATAAAGATCAAGCAAGATGCTACCCTTACACTTTGGGAAAAGGTGCAAGGGTAGCGAGATAACTAGAGGTAGCATAACTTCAACGATAATAATGAAAAGCACCGATGCTAGCCTCTAACAATCTATGATAATGGTATTACTCGCCATCAACAACGCTTCAGTACGAGTAAAACCAGGTAACGCATAAGTAGATATTGCCTAGATCGCAAGATGCGATCTAGGCAGCATGGCACTTACCCGAAAGAAACCCTAGAAACAAGGGGTGGCGATGCGCCGAGATTGTGTTTGTTGTGAACGTGGTTGTCCTCCTTTTTCGA
This sequence comes from Avena longiglumis, assembly GCA_030063025.1. Taxonomy (NCBI): domain Eukaryota; kingdom Viridiplantae; phylum Streptophyta; class Magnoliopsida; order Poales; family Poaceae; genus Avena; species Avena longiglumis. The sequence goes on along the minus strand of CP125974.1, from coordinate 515,664,028 downwards.
TAACCTTAGGTACATATTTATAGTCCGGAGACTCTCTACTTTTGGAATAACTCTACAACTCTATCTTTACCTAAACACAAACGGAACCTAAACAAACACGAAACCTACTATGATACAAGATACACGGGCAATTTAGCCCAAATCCACGTACTAGGCCGATCCAACAACACGTTGAATATATGTATCTTCCAAGCCCATCTTGATCACGGCCCATCTCCGTCTTTGGCCAAAATACGGCGATAACACATGCCCCCCTGGTTTTGGCAATGATAATTCCAAAACCACTTGTGTGTTTTTTTTTCTTCTTCTCCTCTTTTTTTTTATCGGGCTGCGCGTCGACAGAAGGCGTGGCAGAACAGAATCGTCACGCTACCCCTTCATCATGATGCCCTGTCTTCTCAACTCCTGCGCAGTGCATGATTTGACGATTTTGGCAGTGCAATCTGGGAAACCGCTATGGCATTGAACCGTCTCTCCACTATTCCCCTTATTTAAATTCGCCTAAACAGTTCGCAGTCCCCATCTTCCTCCAGTTGCCAGAAAACCCTTCTTCCTCCGCCGAAAAAACCCTCTTTTCGCCATGGCCTCCTCTGCTTCCTCTGGCCTGTCCTCCCACGCCTCCAACTCGATGAGCGACCGAGAGCCGACGCCAGAGCACCCGCCCACGGCGGCAGATAAGATTCGCCCACGATGGTGGGACGAAAGGGATCGATTTCGCCGTCGGTCGAGGACGATGCGTCCCTAATCGACGGTGAAGAGAGCCTCAGTTCCTCGTCGACGAGGCGGGCGGAGCGACGACGCCTGGTCGTGGGGCGGTCGAGTCCTCCGACGAGGAGGAATCGGAGGAGGACACCTCCTCCGCAGTATCCGACGAAGCGCTTCCGCCGGGTCCAGCGAAGACATCAAGATGACGAGGACGAAGAGGTCCTCGCTGGTTTCTTCGGCGGCGGCCGGAGGGCGATCTTGCAGCGTCAAGATAGCGAAGAGGACGGCGACGACAGCGGCGACGATCTCGCCCTTTAGATTAAGAACCAGTAGCAGCAACAGTAGTAGTAGGTTCCCTTTTGTAATCAATCGTCCTTTGTAAGCAATCATCTTTTGAATGAATGAAAATCTATTTCCCGAAGATTGCCTTGTTCGCCCCTGATCTTGCCGATAGCTACGATAGGTCGATGTCCTAGAAGTCGATGACACTGCATCGGCTCTCAACATACTGCACGCATACAGTTAAACAAGTCAAATCGCAAAGAGCCGATGACTATCCATCGGCTTCTCCCAAAAAACGTTGACAGGGTCAAACTTTGGTCGACGAGTGACAAGCATTTCTTCAAAAGATGGAGATGACGATGACGCCCTCCACGCCTTCGAAGCATTTCTTCAGCAGCCTGTATGTGCGAACTGGCATCTGTTGGTAACATGTGTGAACCTCCAGAGTCGATGACCGTGCATCGGCTATGCATTTTTGCTTTTATTAGGCCGATTTTCAGAATCGGCCCCCATATTTTACTGTCCATCGTCTCACATGCTTTACTTAGCCGATTTCATGTATCGGCCCCTCCAGTTTTACTGTCCAACATCCCACATGCTTGGGAAATATTTCTTGAGATGTTGACCGTTGACCGCCACTGGGAATTTTACACCGTCCAGCTCCTCAAGCATGTACGCGTTTCCTCTTAAAACCTGGTCGACCCTGTACGGCCCGTGCCAATTTGGAGACCATTTACCATATGTTGCATCCTTAGTCCCCAAGGGTAACACAGCTTCCCATACCAAATCACCAACGTGGAACTCCTTTGGCTTCACTTTCTTGTTGTATGCACGAGCTACTTTGGCCTTGTTCTCTTTGATTTTCTCCAGTGACCATAGCCTAAGCTCGGCTAAATCCTCCACACTGTCACTCATCAGGGTTGCGTATTCTTCAGTCGTTAGATCGTCCTGAAAAGTGACGCGTCTCGATCCAGCCGTAATTTCCCAGGGTAGGACGGCTTCTTGTCCATATACTAGATGGTATGGTGAGGTTTTTATTGCTCCATGGCATGACATGCGATAAGCCCATAACGCCTCTGACAAAACCTCGTGCCAACGCCTTGGGTGCTCATCGACTTTTCTTGATCAGCTTGATGAGGCTCGGTTGGACGCTTGCCCGTTTGCTTGAGCATAGTATGGAGATGATCTAATCAGCTTGATCCCCATGTCCTCGCAGAACTTTCTAAACTCCTGAGAAATAAAGACCGAACCTCCATCGGTCGTGATAGTTTGGGGAATCCCGAATCTATGGATGACATGTTCTCTCACAAAATTGATAACATCCTTCGAGTTCACTGACTTCATCGGGACAGCCTCCACCCATTTAGTGAAGTAGTCAGTGATAGCCAGAATCCACATGTGGCCTTTGCTTGATGGAGGATTGATTTTGCCGATCATGTCCATACCCCAACCTCGGAATGGCCAAGGCTTGATGATGGGGTTCATTGCTGACGCGGGTACCATCTGGATTTTTCCAAATTTCTGACATGCTTGACACCCTTTGTAGTAGTTGAAACAGTCCTCAAGCATGGTGGGCCAATAAAACCCTGATCGCTCGATCAACCATTTCATCTTATGAGCCGATTGGTGAGTTCCACAGCGCCTTCGTACCTCGTGTAGGAGCCGATTGGCCTCGGCTGTCCCTGTGCATTTGAGCAATAGCCCTTCCAGAGTCCTGTAAAACATGTCATCCCCAATAAGCACGCACTTCATGGCTTTGTACCTTATCCGTTTAGGTGCCCCGAATCCTTCAAGTAATTGAAGATATCGGCTCTCGATCGTCCGCTTCAGTGAACTGCATCGAACGTCGGCTCCTTCTACGTCCTTGTAGCCTGAAGCCATCTGCGCAAGATCGTTTGCCTCGGTATTCGCGATCGTGGGATCCAAGTGAAGTTTATGTACGAATTGCGCCATCACCGCAAGGCAGCCATAATGGGAAGAGGGACTCGCTCTCGCACTTGTAGTCCTCCGTGAGTGGAAATCACCAACTTGGAGTCTCCAAAATTTCCACCGCTTCGCTCCGGCCGAGGAGTAACTCCATCCCTTGCGTATCGCCTCGTACTCGGCTACATTGTTGGTGCAAGAGGTAGACAATCGATGGAGAAGGAAAATGTTGCCCAGGCGACACGAGTAAAATGCCGATGCCGCAGCCATCGTCACAAACCGATCCGTCGAAAAACATAGCCCACGCTCTTATGGACAGTCGCTATGTTAGTGTTGATCCTTTCAGCGATAAGATCGGCGCCGTCCCTTAATCGCTTTCGCGGGTTGATACCGGATGTCAAACTCGATAATGCAAACATCCATTTGCCCAATCGGCCTTTTAACATAGGAGCCGACAAAGATGTGCTTTATGACGTCGATTTGCATATGATGATGATCTCACGATAGCAAAATGGCGCAACTTGGTGCGGGTGAAAAAGCAGGAGGCACAACTTATCGATATCGGGTACCTTGTCTCTGCGTCCGGCATCCTTCGCTTATGTAAAAGACGACTCGCTCAGCCCATCATAAACTTGCACTACTACCGGCGATGGGCGTGTCACCATCGACAAGTAAATGTAGAACGGCCTGTCAGGCTGCGGTGGAACTAACACTGGCGGCTTTGTCAGATATTCTTTGATCTCGTCGAAGGATCGTTGTTGTTCTGCCCCCCAGCGGAATTCCTCGTCAGATTTGATTTTTACTAGTCCCATGAACGGCTCTATCCTTCCTGACAGATTAGAGCTGAATCTTCTGACGAAGTTGATCTTGCCGATGAGGGACTGCAGTTCCTTCTTTGTAGTGGGTGGCTTCATTGTTCGCACTGCCTCCTGACTTTTCAGGCCGATCTCAATTCCGCGTTCATGGACCAAGAAACCCAAGAACTGACCGCCACCTCAAGGCACACTTCTTTGGATTCATCCGTAGGCCGAATTTTCTTGTTCGGTCCAGGACGCGTTGCAGATCGTCCAGGTGTCCATGTGCTGAGGCAGACTTGACCACCACGTCGTCGATGTAAATCTCCACCAGTTTGCCGATCAGATCATGAAAAATATAATTCATGGCTCTTTGATACGTGGCCGGCATTTTTCAGACTAATCGTTATGACTACATATTCAAATAACCCCACTGACCCTGGGACTCTGAATGCAGTCTTGTGTATGTCTTCTGGAGCCATGAAGATCTGGTTGTAACCGGCATTGCCGTCCATGAAGCTCAAAATCTTATGACCGGTTGCATTGATTAATGTTTACGCCACCGCATCGGATACTCATCCTTTGGGGTAGCTGTTGAGATCCCGAAAATCTATGGCAACACGCCATCGGCCATCCTTCTTCTCTACAGTGCGATACTAGAAATCCACTCGCATACCGCATGGCCGATCAACTTGGGCATCAACATTTTCTCGACCTCTTTCTTGACTTCTTCCAGAATTTCGGCCTTCATTTGTCGTGCTCGCTGCTGAAATGGCCGAAATCCTTTTTTGAGTGGGAGTCGATGCTCGATGATGCTCCTGTCTAACCCAGGCATCTCTGTGTAGTCCCAGGCGAAGCAATCTGGATATTGTTTTAACAGGGCTATCATCGGGCCCCGCAGACTCGGATCCAACTTTTTGCTGATAAATGTTGGTCGTGGCTTATCCCCAGGACCAATGTCGATCTCTTCTAGCTCATCAGCGGATGTGAACCCGTACCCCAGCTTCCCGTCACCTATCAAATCGATGCTAAACACAGGGCAAACGGTAGGTGAGGATAACAAAAATAATTTGGGCCGATTGCTTGAATCGGCCCCCTTTTTGCTTGCATCAGTCAAGGACGGTTTACACCTTATTGTTTTACAGTGGCAGAGCATCTCTCTGCTACGACTACCTAAGCTGCTTGTCGTATGATCGCTGCTTTTTGTTTTTTGTGGCCGATCGCAGGGATCGGCCGTACCATGGATGATCGTGGGCTTTTCTACTCTGTAAGGCCAGTGGATAAGACCAGCCTCACCCCGTTTTTTGTAGCTTCAATACGCTCGCAGCCGTCTAGATTGACTCCAGAGATCGGCTCTTGGTCTTCTGCTTCCCAGACGTTCATGCCAGCTATGGAAATCTCGATAGAATCATCTGCGTGGATGACCTCCACTTCGTCTCCATCCCATCGATCGTGCATCGGTGCATTGTGGACGGATGCGACAATTAGCGTGAATCAATCCCTTCCTAGCAAGGCGTGTAAGTGCTCTTGCTGTCCACGACGAAAATGACGTGGTACGGTTTTCCTGCCTTTGTCAGTCCACGCTCAAGACGCCTTGCGTTCCGAAGACCGTTGAAGTCGCTTAACGTGACGTTGGTTTTGATCAGATCTGCAGTGGAGCGTCCCAAACGTCGTAGCATGGAATACAACATGATATTGACTGCCGCTCCGGTGTCCACCAACATCTTGCTGACAGGTTGCCCATTGATGTAACCTCGCAGGTACAGGGCTTTCAGATGTTTGTAACCCTTCTCACGTGGCTTCTCAAAGATAACCGGCCGTGGACCGCAGTCAAACTGTGCCACTGGTAGCTCATTGGTTCTTGGTGCGCAGAATTCTGACGGTAGTACGAACACCATGTTTGTGCACCGATGTACGTGCATCGGCTTTTGGGGCGCCATTCTTTCCTTGTCGGGCGATCTCCCGTTCCCAAAGTCTGCCTCACTTTGACGGCCAGATCAGGCCGTGCTTTCTTTAAAGCGTGGAGATACTGCGCTTCAGCTTCCTCCAAGTTACGCAGCCGCTGCACTCTACGCTTCTGGGTGTGTCTGAGTCCGTCGAGACACCACCTTGGACGGTGATACCTGTCTTCGTCTTTGTCACTCTTTGGCTTCTCGAGGTCTTCTGCTCGAGCGGACTCCTTGTGACGGCTCTGGGGTGGAAGAGGCCCTAGACGTTTGAATACTGACACTGGCCTCGTGTCCTCCTTCTGCTGACCGCATTCCGGGCAGTTGTCGATTGTAGGCAATCGGCTCATCCCCGCGTCCCAGCAGTACTTGAAGAAAGGACAATCCCAATGTTTGTCTGGGCCTTCCTTTTCTTTTGACGGTCCCCTAGCAAGGTGCTCATATCTTTCGTCGTCTCTATCGCGCCGGCGACGTTGGTCATACTGGCGCTCATACTTGTTAAGGAGATGCGTGGAATGTGGCTTCTGATATCGTACTCTCCTCACTTGTTCCTCTGTTATCTGCTTTGTCATTGTGGCGGGCGGTCGCATGGACTAGCCTCCTTTCTTTCCTTGCCCCGAGAGCGACCACCGTCCTCCTTATGCGTGTCATGGTGGTACCTGGACCGCCATATTAACGCCACGAGAAATCCAGCTTACGCCTCGCGGAGCGACTGAGTTCTACCATGTTGACGCCGGGAAATGGGTTTGTGTCCACTTTCATGGCGAACTGCCCAAGGATCAGACGGCCTTGTTCTATCGCCATTTGGATTTGGCGGCGAAGCTCTTTGCACTCGTTGGTGGTGTGGGTGAACGAATGATGCCACTTGCAGTATGGTCTCCCGTTCATTTCCTGAGCCGTAGGGATTTTGTGGCCTTCGGGTAACCTCAGCTGCTTCTCCTTCAGCAGCAAATCGAATATCTGCTCAGCTTTGCTCACATCGAAGTCAAACCCTTTTGCAGCCCTTCTTTGTTTCACCCATTTGCAGGCCACAGATCGCCCCGAGCCCATTCGGCTATGGCCACCTCGATCTTGCGTAGGATCATCTTCTTCTGCGTCGACCGGCCTACCGGACGCTTGAATTTGTCTTGGTACAACTCAGGGTGGCGCTGTTCATACATCGTCAGTTTCTGGGCCATGTGCGCCAATGAGTTGTACTCCACTTGGAACGCCAGATCCTTGATGGGTGCCAAGAGACCCAACACTGCCAGCTCGACTGCTTCCTTCTCAGTTAAACGAGCCGAGTAACATCGGTTCTTGACGGTCTGCGCCGATATATTCGCTGATTTCTCCCGCTTCGCACGCTGCGCCAGTCGCAATGCCAGCCTTAGCCTCGAATGGTAATCGGATGTGGAACTGCTCTTCCGCTTGCTTCCGGTATGAATTGAATCGGTGGCGAGGTGTACCACCCAAAGGCTGGTCCTGTAAGAGATTGCGCAAAAAATCTTACGCGCATCTGATCCGATGCCGAAATCATGCCTAGTTGTGCCAGGTATCGGCTTATGTGCTCGATCGAGCTTGACCCTTCTGACCCATTGAACCTTGAGAACTCAGGGAGCTTATACTTGGGTGGCGGAATCGAGATCAAACTCGTTGGGTACGGCTTTGAATAGCCGATTGTCCTTCTCTTGCACGGTTTAACCGTCCCTCGTGATGGTACCGATTTGCTCCTTTGTTTGAGCCGTAGGGGCTAGATTCTCATGACTTGTTCCAGTGGCATACTTGGCTAGCCACGCCTTGTTTGTCGGCGTCCATCCCAGCCATCGCTGCTCGGACACCGCCCCTGAAGATCCCGCCCAGAACTCCCCGCCAGAAACTCCTGCGGTTGCAACTGTTTGGTGCGTGTCGTTATTGCGATCCGCACGTGGCGCATATATATCCGTGTGGGATCTCCTTAGGTGGCTCAAACAGGAATTGGCAATCGCCTTGGGTCACCTCCAGCCTTGTAGACGACGTAAGCCTGCTCCTGGCGGTTCTGGCGGCAAGTGCGAACGGAGCTGTGGCTCGTCGGAGCGGTCTTTCTCCTGGTGAGTCCCTAAAGTAGGCCCGACGGAGTACGATGCTTCATGATCTCTGAACTACGCGAACCGCGATCCGCTCGAAAGCGTTCACGGGCTCTCGAATGGCGGTGCAGAATGAGCCACCATGTAGTTGACTTCCCGTCAGAGCTCAGTGCGCTCCTCCGAAGGAACAGACAGATCCACCTCATCAAGAGCACCCTTGGGGGAGAACCCCCTCCACCTGATGCCATGCTTACGGGTCCTCTCAAAAGAGCCGATGATGTCTTCCTCGAGGAGAGCCTTGATCTCGTCGTACTTGGCCTTGTGCTCGTCAGGTAGATCGTCGTAAGTGGCTGGTCTGTTCTCCATTGCAGCGTCGGATGTTGATGTAGACGTTGTTGAAGGTCCCACCGGGCGTGCCAGAATGTGTTGCCTGCCAAAACCCACCGGCGAGCAGCGACGAGCAACACGGAGAGGCTCCGGGCTCTGGTGGGCCTCGGTCCCTCGGCGACGGCCGCAAAACTCCGACACGCGTCTGGCTTGGTTCGAGATGCCACGACCTATACCTGGTCGGAAGGTGAAGGATTGCTCGATTGATTTCTGCATGGTAAACAAGTATCGTAAAATTCGAGCCGTGATCGGCTCCTGAGTTTACTCAGAATCGGCTCCTAGAGCCGATTGCCCCATGGTTCTGCATTAGATTTACGATAACATGGGGTTTTGCTTGATCACTACAAGTTAAATCGATCTACGACAGTTTAATGTTTTCACCACGTAACTGGAACGTCCTACACGTAATTGAGCCTGGTACGTACAAAAGATGAAGAATATTAACCCTAGAGGAGGCCTAACAACCAACGTAAAGTCAATTACCGGAACATCTCCTCTAGAACGAATAAGCCACGTCCCTATGTACTACTGGATCGTTCAACCCGTTTGTAAGGCCTGATTACGCAGATATTAAACTAAACCTTGGTAAACAAGGCACAACTATAACAGATCGAATCGACTAAATAAAGATCAAGCAAGATGCTACCCTTACACTTTGGGAAAAGGTGCAAGGGTAGCGAGATAACTAGAGGTAGCATAACTTCAACGATAATAATGAAAAGCACCGATGCTAGCCTCTAACAATCTATGATAATGGTATTACTCGCCATCAACAACGCTTCAGTACGAGTAAAACCAGGTAACGCATAAGTAGATACTGCCTAGATCGCAAGATGCGATCTAGGCAGCATGGCACTTACTACGAAGAAACCCTAGAAACAAGGGGTGGCGATGCGCCGAGATTGTGTTTGTTGTGAACGTGGTTGTCCTCCTTTTTCGATAACCTTAGGTACATATTTATAGTCCGGAGACTCTCTACTTTTGGAATAACTCTACAACTCTATCTTTACCTAAACACAAACGGAACCTAAACAAACACGAAACCTACTATGATACAAGATACACGGGCAATTTAGCCCAAATCCACGTACTAGGCCGATCCAACAACACGTTGAATATATGTATCTTCCAAGCCCATCTTGATCACGGCCCATCTCCGTCTTTGGCCAAAATACGGCGATAACAAAAGTTCAAGTGAAGACTAGAAGTAAATATATCAGATGTACAAGCATCAAAGTCATGACATAATTAACCAAATTTTGAGATAAACACAAGAATGACAACTATGCTCTCAAGAAGGTGCTCATAGAATAAGTGGTTACTCAACAAGGAAGTGAAAAAGTTTTGAAAAGTTTGAAAGGCTTCCAAATGCTGAAAGTAAGGTACTCGTTAGCTTTGAGCTCTCATTGCCCCTATCATAGGCATCTTTATATGGATAATGGTGAAAGTGAGGTCCAATATGAGTTATATGCTTGACAGACCATAAAATGGAAATCCCATGTCCCTTGAGTGCGAGGGCCACTCCTCATGCTACTCAACTTTAGTTACTTGTAAGTTATTGTCATTGTAAATACATGCATATCATAGAGAACCGCCAACAGGGTATCCCTTGCACATGATACATGAGCTATCCCATAATCAAAATGACAAGGAAAGCAAACAATAAGCATCTCAGCGATCTTTTTATTTGCTATTTGCATAGGTTTTTATTGAGGATGCTTCATAGATTGCTCATTATGGTTATGCTACAAGTTTCCACCATGATTAGTCATGGCTTAGGCTAGCGTCTCAGGTGTTTCTCTAACACATATATATAACTCCATGAACTCACAAGCCCCCCTTTTATTTCACACCGACGACATCCGCAAACAAAAGAACATGATATCAACTGGATATGTATCCATAAGTGTTGAAATCTTTCCCCGTGACAACTTGGTTCTGCTAACTCCCAGCCTATAATTTGCAAGCATATAACTTTCATGGACAATGATGACCCACAAGTATAGGGGATCGCAACAGTCTTCGCGGGTAGTATTAAGTGCAAGGAATAAAGTTTGCCATCAAGTTCGTGAGAGCTTTACTAACTAACTTTCTCAAAACAGTCAAACATTTCATTTGTTAGAAAACAAAGCATAATGAATATGCACCGAATAGAAAATGATGCTAATAGGTAGGTATGGTGGACACTGTTGGCAATATTTGTTTTGGGGAGCTGGATGCACAAGTAGAGCTCATACTCAGTGCAAGTGAAGGCTAGAAATAGAGAGGGAGCAACAAACGAGAGAGCAATAACTGTCATAATCATGCTTGCAACAAAACAGGACTAATTATGGCAAGAAAGTGATACAAGAACTCTGAGGCAAAATAAATCATCGAGGTTTACTGACTACTGTTTAGTCATATGCATGCGTGAGCATGTGCCAAGTCGATTCACATGAAACATTCAGAGGAGGATACCACAATATCATGCCAAATTATGAATAGAACAGTGCAAGAAAACATTCATATGACATGCTACAAACTATTAGCAAGTTAGAGATAATCACAAGAAAGCACGAACTACTAAGCATCCATAAATAGCATAAACCTGACATGAACAGACTAACGATGCTCACCATGATGAGTATATGTACAAAAATGAAAACAAATAGAGTTCGTTACCAGCCTCTTACCACACCTCAAGTTGTCTTAATCTTCATTATTGCCCTTCACTTGTGTGGCTTGAATAATAACATGAAACCAAACTCCACTGAGGACGGCTAAACCCTGCAAAGAACTCACAAAACCAAAGAAAAACAACAAATATTTTTGGTGTTTTCGATTTTTTTAAAGCAAGCAAACAAAGCAAAAACAAACAAAGAAAAAACAAACAAAGCAAAATCTTTTTGGATTTTCTTTAAGGGAAACCAAAGCTAAAAATCAAAGAAACAAACCAAGAGAAACAACAAAAATATTTTTGGTATTTTTATGTTTTGAGAAAGCAGAAACAAAAACCAAAAAGAAAGCGAAACAATGGATATACAAAGAACCGACGAAATATGATATATAGATGAGCGTGATGTCGGTATACCTCCCCCAAGCTTAGGCTTTTGGCCTAAGTGGGGCTCAACTCCATGGTGACCAAAAAGGTGCACCTCCATAATACGACGAGGAGGCCCCTTCGTCCTGGTACGAGCTCGAGGACTGATGTCTACGCACTTCTATTCTTGTAGACAGTTGTTGGGCCTCCAAGTGCAGAGGTTTGTAGAACAGCATCAAGTTTCCCTTAAGTGGATTACCCAAGGTTTATCAAACTCGGGGAGGAAGTGGTCAAAGATATTCCCTCTCAAGCAACCCTGCAATCAAGATACAAGAAGTCTATTGTGTCCCCAACACACCCAATACACTTGTCAGGTGTATAGGTGCACTAGTTCGGCGAAGAGATAGTGAAATACAAGTGGTAATGGTGCCAGAAAAGAGCTTCTGACTTGTTGTTGACGTGGGAGAGACTAAAGGCAAACTTAAATAAAGATGGAAGCAAGCAAACATGCAATAGATCTAGATGCAAATGGTGTTTCAATGCTTAGAAACAAGGCCCAGGGATCATACTTTCACTAGTGAACACTCTCTCATATAAATATCTTCTCTTAATGATGCTACTCTTAACTACTCTCCGGTTGGACACTCTAATCCATGGTAGGGCTATAACAGCACACCTCAAAGTCCGTCTTTCCCAACCTAGATAACCCCACACTGTCACCTCGAGCGCTAGTTGGTTCCAACAAACACCACAATTTCATAGAGACAACCAACTCAAAATATAACTCATGAATATATATGTATAATATAGCTTAAGTGCCACACACAGCGCGCACGCTATCACTGTCACACATGTGGGGAAAATCATAGATCTATTAAAGAACGATGAGTATTAATGTAGACTCTAGCCTAAGTGCCACCATGGCGTGCACGCTGTCACTTTCACACACATAGGGAGAGCAAATATCTTTTAAAGCACTTGAGTAGCAAGGTAGATACACTTGATTACAAAGCTCATGACCACAATAAGATCATGCTTAGATTGAGAGATGAACACATAGCTACCGGTAGATCCCTTAGCCTCGAGGAAGAACTACTCCCTCCTCATCATGGGTATCAGCAACGGTGATGGAGATGGTGGTGGAGATCGATGGAGATGGCTCCGGGGGCACTTCCCCGTCCTGACAGGGTGCCAGAACAGAGACTTTCTATCCACCGGATCTCCCCTTTGGTGGTGGCGGTGCTGCAGAGGTTTTCGTGGCTTTTTGGTCGATGCCCTAGGGTTTCTGAGTCGGGGGATTCTTATAGGCGAAGGAGGCAAGGTCGATGGAGTCCCAGGGGCCCCACACCCCCTGTGGGCACGGTCAGGGTGGGGCCCGCACCCACCTAGGGTGTGGCCACCCTGGTGTCCTCCTCCATCTCGTCTTCGATTTTTCGTATCGCTCAGGGAAAATATGAAGTTCGGCTTTTGTCCTGTCCAATTCCGAGAATATTCATTTTTAGCTTTCTGAAACCAAAAAAAAAGAAAACAGGGAACTGGCACTGTGGCATCTTGTCAATAGGATAGTTCGAGAAAGTGTATAAAAATACCTCAAAGTGTAGACAAAGCAAAGCGAAGTAGATACTAAACAAGCATGGAACATAAAAAATTATAGATATATTTACGACGTATCAAAGACTCTCCTGTGTAGTGCATAGAGGGTCGTATGAGGGAGCGTCCCCCTGATAGTGTCCATGGAAGGCAAGAATGTGCTGCTTCTCATCCATCTCCTCCTTGGAGCGTGACAAAGGTCCCTGGGAAATGCCGAACAAAGTGGTTTGGGGCAGAGGGATCTCTCTCTTCCCCGTCAGTAAACAACATTCTATAAACTAGGCTCTCAAGGGTAGAGCCAGCAGTGACAAACTGATGTGCTTTCATGGCAGCAAGACCAGGCCTCTGAGGAGCCAAAATTGTATCATTTGGATCAACAGCAAGGTCTAAAGCAGCAACAACACGTGCAACAATAATACCCCCATAAATAGGTCCCTTAGCAGCTAAGCGACGAGCAATAAGAGACGCAAGATTGTACCTGGTTTCATAGTTGAGTGCATCAGCTAGGAAGGCCAAATGATAGTTGGAAATATTGCTAGTGTTCTCCCTACCAAGAACACTAGTGGCAAGATAATAAGCAAAGTACCTAATAGATGGGAGTTGAATATTTCTTATCTTTCCCCGCTGGGCTCTACGGTTATCATCATTGGTTATCCTGCGGTAGAGCTCCAACAAATCAGTGGGTTGAGATGGAATCTTCTTCACCATCTCAGCTGTACCAATACCTAGGATCTCACAAAATTTCTTCAATGTCATGGAGTAAGGCCTGTTATAGATTTTGAAAGACACATCTGGTTTGAACAGGCCGTTAGAAAAAGAGAAACTCTCCACAAAGGTTTTAGTGAGCGTAGCATACTGCACACTCTCATCCTACATATAACTCGTTAATGCAACCCTTCGAACCAAGGTTAGGAAATCATTGAGAATCCCATCAGCCCACAGAAAAGTTGGACAAGGAAAGGTGGAAATGTGCGCATCCCCCTCATCTTCCTCGTCGCCAAATCACGGTGTAATGAGATCCTCATTGTATGAGGGCCTAGCTCGGGAGGATGATCTTCAAGTCCTTGTCCTCCTAGGTGCATCACTCTCAAATATTTCACCAAAGGTGTGATTTGCCATGACCCTTTTTTCTGAAATTTTTAGACAAACATCAAACCAAGTGATTTCCAAGTTGATAAATGATGAGAAACTACTATAGGAACTTGCTAGAGGGCTACACATGCATCAAAATGAAATCTCTAAGCATAGAACTGAAAGAACATTTTATAATCCCTAGTATTTTGTGTGTTAGATAACAATATCAAGGATTATTTAAAGCGTGTTGAAGTGTTGCAGCCACCTATGAGAAAAAGGGAAAGGATCCTGTTTTTGGGGGGCGGATAATCCTCCCCTCCCTCTTCCCAATTAGGCGCAAGCCCTAGAAGGGGGGCGGAATTTTGGCCGGATTTTCCGGCCCCGCCGGATGATCCGCCCCCCTACTCATCGCCAAGGCGCAAGCCCCAGAGAGGGGGCGGAGTATTGGCCGGACTTTCCGGCCTGGCTGGATAATCCGCCCCTCAAGAGGGCCGGATTATCCGGCCCCCCAAGATCTTCACCAAGCTTCACCATGGCGCAAGCCCCAGAGAGGGGGCGGAGTTTTCCCCGGATAATCTGCCCTTAGGGCGGAGTTTTCCCAGGGGGCGGATAATCCGCCCTAAGTGGGGGGCGGATAATCCGCCCCCAAAGTTGTGCAACGCGATCCGGGGAGGTATTTAAGCCAGCCTTCCCCCTCCTGCCAGAACTCTTGATTCATCTCGAAAAAGACCAGATCAGATTTGAAAGCTTCATCCAAGAGTGCTCCACCTAGATCCACCCAAAGGCCCCATCCCTTGGGGAATCGAAGGAGGAGAACTCGATCTTCATCATCAGCAATCAAGCGCTTCATCTCCTCTCCATCAATTTGGAGAACCCCCGATCTAGTATTTCTTGCAAATACCTAGATCCTTGTTTTTGTTTATATTGATAAACCTTGTTCTTGTGGCAGCTTGTTGTCATCTCGGGAGCCCCCAATTCAGTTGTGGGTGTGTGCCCCGATATTGTTGTAAAAGGCACCGGTTCCCGCCTCGAAGGGATCCAATAGTGGATAAGGTGGATCAGGCCTCTCGTGGCAAGATCCATCAGAGAATAGGGTGAGGCCTATTGTGGTGTGGTGGTCTTAGAACCGCCCACCCCTCCAACGCAAATGTACTTCCCTTAACAAGGAAGGAACTGCGGTAAAACAAATCCCTGTGTCTCCGCGTGCTCCACTACGGTTTCCTCGCTCCTCTTTTACGTGCTTAGTAGTTAGGGTTACATATAGGGAAATTCTCATAGTTGCATATCTAGAGAATTTACTTTGTGTCAAGCCTAAAATTGAAAAAGTATTAAAAATTGGTTAGCACCTATTTACCCCCCCCCCTCTAGGTGCCCATACGATCCATTTCAATTGGTATCAGAGCCTCGACTCTTATTTCGGGCTTAACCGCCTAAGAGAAGTATGGGTTCCAAGGTAGATGGGAGTGATGCTCTGGAGGTAGTCACCATGAACGATCTCAAGACGTTGGAAACAACCTTGGTGAGTGCAATGGAGGCTAAGATGGAAGAGATGCGTCAATTGATAATGCGTCTCTCCACATCCGCAGCATCACCTCCATCTAACTCTGAGGATACCACTCCGCAATCCAAGGAAACGGGTAAAACTGTTTCCAAAGATAACGAAGTGGTTGGTGATGATACTAGCAAGAGCTCCTCCTCTAAAAAGGATAGCGGTAAGGATGGATACAATGAGGTTTCTCATGTGTATTCTCCTGATCCACCTATCCCTCACCCACATATACATAATAGGGGTGATGCACCCAAACTTTCTGCATCTACTTTCTCTCAATGGCAATTTTTTATGAAATCTCATGTGTGCAGTTCCTCCATAGAGTTGTGGAAGATCATCAAAATGGTCTTCATGTTGGAAACCCCAACAATCTCACAAGAAGAGAAGTGGTCTATAGCCAACTCAACGCTATAGCTCTACACATGATACAGCTTGGTGTGGGTGACAAAGACATGCCACACATTCAGCATCTTAGCACAGCTAAGGAAGCTTGGGATGCCCTCACCGAGCTCTTCATCGAAAATGAAAGTATGAGAAGGAATAGATATGATGCCTTGAGCAATGAAGCTGAAGGATTCTATATGCTGGATGGAGAAGACCACGAGGACATGTATAGGAGGCTCAAGGCAATAGCCACAACCTTCAGAAACCACGGTGCAGCTCATGTTGATGATGCTTGGATCAAGCGCAAGTATGTCAGTGCTCTTATGCCATTTGAGCCCACAGATTTGAAAAGTCTCAAAGGTAGGCATAACTATCACCTCATGTCATCCAATGAGGTAATGCAAGAAATGGCCGCTTTCAAAGTGGCTGCCAAGAATGTCAAGATGCTCGTGCGAGCTATGGGGATGCAAAGGGGGTCAACATGGCCTTGAAGACTAGTGTGATTGATCATGATGAATATGCGGTAGAAGTTTTGGACTGTCCCGAGGATATAAAAAGGATCCACGGACAATACTTGGCTCTTTATGCAAGAAACTTTTGGAAAGATCTAGCCAAGGCTAAAGCTGAACTAGATCTCAAGAGTGGAGCCTATGGAAGAAAAGAAAATGGTCCCAAGCTGAGAACATGCTTCAATTGTGGTGATAAATGCACTTCAGAATGAGTGTCCGTATCAAAGTAGGGAGGATAATGGAGGAAGACTCATTTTCAAGGACAAATCAAAAGCTCCACGTAAGAAACAGTTTGTAAAGAAGAATGCTCCTTTCAAGAAGCAACCAGAGATTGTTCTAGTGGCTCAAGAAGAATATTCATCGGGGAGTGAAGATGAGGACGAGGACGATAGCTCTCAAGAGGTGGCTGCTATAGCCACTACATCTACATCAACATCTCTTCGACTCTCAACGAAAACATCATCAACAAGAATGCTACTTGCCTCATGGCAAGAAGCTCCGAGGTAACTTCTTCTAACTCTTCTTTTCCTAAGGCTATGATTGACTTGGATGATCCTACTAGTCTTAAGGTTAAAGAAGAGATCATTGCTTTGGATTATTTCTACACTAACTTGCAAGGTGAGCACAAAGTTCGTTTTGAAGCTCTTATGGATCAGCTGGCCCAAAACGAAGCTCTCCTTGAGGAAAAGGGCAGAATTGAAAGGGAGGATGCAATGGAAATTGCATCCTTAAAAAATGCTCTTGAAGAGGAGGAAGAGGCTCGAGTCTCTCTTGAAGAGAGGCTTGAGTCTATTGAAGAGTCACATGATGAAACTGTGACTAAACTTGTTAAGGAACGTGACAATGCTGTCACCAAAGCAAAGAGGTTAAAGAAGGAAAGGATTGACTTTGGGGCTGCTCATGATAGACTCATCGAGGAATGGGAGAAACTTGACAATTCTCACAAAGCGTTGAAAAACGAGTTCTCTATTCTCAATGAGTCACATGATCAGCTTCAAAGTCGATTGGCCAAATATGATACTCCTAGCTCGTCCAACTCAACATATAATAACAAAGAAAATACTAGTGTGGAAAAAGTTATCAAGGACATCACTACCAAGGACAAAGGTGTGCTTGATGAAGTCCTTGGCAAGCAAAGGTCAAATCATGGTAAAGAGGGACTTGGGTATGTCACCAAGTCCAAGAAGAAGAAAACCAAGAAGAACAAGACCAAGAATGTGAAATCAAAGATAAGCACCGCTGAGAAGAATGTCACAAAAGACAAGACTAATAATATTGGTTTTGCAGGGGCTCACAATCCGAATTATAAACTCTTTTGTGATGACTATGGTGATGTTTATGCTTATTATGTTGGTCCTTTTGATGAATATATTTATTGGTCTATTTGGGTCCCAAAGACCCTTGTTACTAACATGAAAGGACCCATTGAAAAATGGGTACCTAAAACCAAGAAGTAATTTTCTTGCAGGGCTATGCTTCGGGTGGGTCAAAATGGGTGCTGGATAGTGGCTGCACTAGTCATATGACCGGAAGCAAGGAGATCATCACGGAGATGCATCCAAATCATGATAATATCACAGTCTCCTATGGTGATAAGTCTAAATCTCAGGTATTGGGTCTTGGCAAGGTTGTGATTGCCCACGATATCTCTCTCGTGGACGTCATGCTTGTTGAGACCCTCGGTTACAACCTTCTTTCTGTACGTGCCCTTGGCAAGATGGGTTTTGCTGTTTTTATCGATGATGATTTGGTGGTACTCTTGTGGAGCAAGTCTCTAAAGGTCGCTTTCGTTGGATACGTCGAAAATGACCTGTATGTGGTGGACTTCTCGGGGAAAACCACTTCGGGTCGGATGTGCCTATTCGGAAAGGCCGACGTGGGCTGGCTATGGCATCGCCGTTTAGCCCATGTCAACATGAGAACTTTGCAAAGTCTCCAGAAGGGTAGCCACATCCTTGGACTAAAAGACAATTTCTCTTTTGCCAAAGATCGTGTTTGCAGGGCTTATGTAGAAGGAAAAATGCATGACTCTCCCCACAAGAGGAAGACTATTGTGTCATCAAAGAGGATCTTGGAATTACTTCATGTGGATTTATTTGGTCCTCCTTCTCATGCAAGTCTTGGTGGGAAGAAATATTGCTTAGTCATTGTCGATGATTACTCAAGATATACATGGGTCTATTTCTTCAAGCTGAAAAGTGAGACTCAACAAATTGTCATCGACTTTGCTAATGAAGTTCAACGTCAACACAATGTTCCTATCTTGGCAATTAGAAGTGACAACGGCTCCGAATTCAAGAACTACACTTGAGTTTCTTAGCGAAGAGGGGATTAGACATCAATATTCCGCTGCGTACACCCCTCAACAAAATGGTGTAGCCGAGAGGAAGAACCGGACTTTGATGGATATGGCAAGATCTATGCTAGCTGAATTCAAGTCTCCTTATAATTTTTGGGCTGAAGGCATATCCACTGCTTGTCACTCATATTACCGTCTCTATCTTCGAAAGATTTTGGACAAGACTCCATATGAAATACTTACCGGTAACAAGCCCAACATCTCATACTTCAGGGTTTTCGGGTGTAAGTGTTTCTTTCTTATTAAAGGTGTCCGTTTGTCAAAATTTGAGTCCAAGGCTTTAGAAGGTATTTTTGTTGGTTACGGTGCCGAATTCCACACTTATAGAGTCTACAACAAGCTCATTGGGATTGTTGTAGAATCTTGTAGTGTGGAGTTCGATGAAAATAACGGCTCCTTTGTAGGGCAAGTTGATGTTTGTGATGCAGATGTTGAAATACCCCAAGATGCCATAAGAAGAATGGGCGTGGGATTTTTCCGCCCCATTGAGGAACCCCTTGTGGCGGATCGGGAAGGACAATGCTCCACACATGTGGAGCCCTCATCTACACAAGACCAACAAGCTCCTACTGTTGGAGAAAATCCTGCACCAACACCACAATCTGCTAAAGATCATCTGTCCCCTGGACAAGTTGGTAGTCCCAGGCCGGACTATCCGCCCCCTCCATGGGGCAGACAATCCGCCCCTGGCACTCCAACTCATTCCAGAGGATCCGAAGGAGAAGTCAACAACTCTGAAGCTCCCAGGCCGGATTCTCTGGCCCCCGAGGGCGGATTATCCGGCCCTGGGTCTCCAACTCCTGTCAGCACTCGTGAAGAAGTCTGCATTCACCTCCCAGGCCGGATAGTCCGGCCCCTCCAAGGGGCGGATTATCCGGCCCTGAAGAAAATGTTCAACGACAATCTTCTGGTGTTAACGCAGACCAAGATCAAGGGCAGGGCAGTAATCAAGACAAGGATACAAATTCTGAATCAACTCCTTATACAAACAATAAGGACATTGAGGCTCGTCGCAAGCCTCGTGCTGATCGGAACCTTGAACTAAGAGGTCACACTCTTGACAAGGTTGTTGGTGATCTTCGACGAAGGGTATCCACTAGAAGAGAACTTGCAAGCTTCTGTGATCATCAAGCTCACATTTCCATGGTTAAACCGAAGAAGGTTTTTGATTCTCTTGAAGACACCGATTGGGTTGTTGCAATGCATGAAGAATTAAATAACTTCGAACGCAACAAAGTTTGGAAGCTTGTAGAAAAACCAAAGGACTGCCGCAATGTTATCGGCACCAAGTGGATCTTCAAGAATAAAAAGGATGAAAGTGGCATTGTTGTGAGAAATAAAGCACGACTCGTGGCTCAAGGATTCTCTCAAGTGGAAGGAATTGATTTTGGCGAGACTTATGCTCCCGTGGCTCGTCTTGAGTCCATCCGTATCCTTCTTGCATATGCAGCCCATCATAATTTTAAATTACAACAAATGGATGTTAAGAGCGCTTTCCTTAATGGTCCTCTACATGAGTTAGTATACGTCAAGCAGCCCCCGGGGTTTGAGGACCCCAAATTCCCAAACCATGTCTACAAACTAGATAAGGCGCTCTATGGCCTTAAACAAGCCCCACGTGTGTGGTATGAGCACCTTAAAGAGCTTTTGCTAGACCGTGGATTCGAAGTTGGGCAAATCGATCCCACTCTTTTTACTAAGAAGGTTAATGGGGAGCTTTTTGTATGCCAACTTTATGTAGATGACATTATTTTTGGCTCTACTAACCAAGCTTTTAACGATGAATTTTCAAAGCTTATGACTGACAGGTTTGAGATGTCCATGATGGGTGAGCTGAGGTTCTTTCTTGGATTTGAGATCAACCAACTTAGAGAGGGAACCTTTATTAATCAAGCTAAGTACATCCAAGACATGCTCAAAAGGTTCAAGATGACGGATCTCAATGGCGTTGCTACCCCAATGCAAACAAAGTGTCATCTTGAGCTCAATCCTAAGGGTAAAGACGTGGATCAAGAGGTATACCGATCCATGATCGGCTCTCTCCTTTACCTTTGCGCATCTAGGCCCGATATCGTGTTAAGTGTAGGAGTGTGTGCAAGGTACCAAGCCGCTCCTAAAGAAAGCCACTTAGTGGCAGTCAAGCGAATCTTTCGATATTTGGTTCATTCCCCAAATTTTGGGTTATGGTATCCAAGGGTTCAAGTTTCTCTCTATGTGGTTACACTGATTCAGATTGGGCTGGTGAAAAAGATGATAGGAAATCAACCTCTGGTGCATGTCAATTCTTGGGCAGGTCTCTAGTGTGTTGGTCATCAAAGAAACAGAATTATATTTCAATCTCAACCGCCGAAGCTGAATATGTTGCTGCTGCAAGTGCTTGTACACAATTGTTATGGATGAGGCAAACTTTAAAGGAATATGGTGTCAATTGTGACAAAGTGCCTCTATTATGCGACAATGAAAGTGCTATCAAAATTGCTTACAATCCCGTGCAGCATACAAGAACAAAACATATAGAGATTCGCAACCACTTTATTCGGGATCATGTTGCTCGTGGTGATATTGCCCTTTCCTTTGTGAGCACGAAGAACCAACTTGCTGATATTTTCACGAAGCCTCTTGATGAAGCAAGATTTTGTTATTTTAGGAATGAGCTAAATATCATAGATTCAAGGAGCTTGGCTTGACTACCCTTGCACACTCACTTGCTATTTTTCATGTATTTGGTTTAGATGCGGGCATAGAGATAGGGGGAGTGTGGTCCTAATTGATTGGGCCAACCCTCCCCCCATAATGCCGAAAGCAAGTAAAATCATTTCCCTTAATATCATTTTGTGATATGTGGGTTATCGATGAGCATTGGTTTTGAACTCAAGATACATCTCCGCGGTGTCATGCCATGCGCTCCAACATGGTGGCTTCGGCCATCGCCCTCTTCCTAGAGAAGAGTTGGTTTCTCATGGGTCTCGTTGAAGTTTCTTGCATATCTCATGTTCTTATGGAAAACACACTCAAATTTGGCTTTTGATTGATTTGATTCTTGCAAATTTGGGTGTGAATTCTTGATCTCCAGGGGCATTAGCATCGCTCTTCTTCCTTTTTGGCGTTTCGATGCCAAAGGGGGAGAAGTAGTTCTATTAGGTCTCATGGATTTACAAGGGTCGGGCACAAGCTTTTCTCTTTTACGTTTTTATTTGCTTGCTTGTGCCTTTTCTAGCGTGAACTCTTTTGCTATTTGTGTTTGTCTATGTAAGACTATGTCGTACTCCACTATGTTTGGTACTATGTTTGGTATTCATGGAATTCTGGATTTATCTATTATGGACTTCATGGAATTCTGGAATTATGGAGCATATTTGATGGCATATGGATTCATGGGATTATCTATGTATGCTTTGGCTATATTCTCATCCCGGTGGTATGACCTTGTTTCCCAAACCACCTCGTTTCAATTATCTTGGTTATGGAAGTAGTGTTCTCCCTAGTGTGTGTATTTGTATTCAAATGCAAATCTTAAATATGCACACATCTAGGGGGAGCGTCTTTCATTATTTAAGGTGGCATTTGCCGGTTTTATTGAAAATCCTAATATTGTCATCTAACACCAAAAAGGGGGAGATTGAAAGAACATTTTATAATCCCTAGTGTTTTGTGTGTTAGATAACAATATCAAGGATTATTTAATGTGTGTTGAAGTGTTGCAGCCACCTATGAGAAAAAGGGAAAGGATTCTGTTTTGGGGGGGCGGATAATCCGCCCCCACCAGGGGCGGATAATCCGCCCCTCCCTCTTCCCAAGTAGGCGCAAGCCCCAGAAGGGGGGCGGAATTTTGGCCGGATAATCCGCCCCTCAGGGGGGCCGGATAGTCCGCCCCCTGCTCATCGCCAAGGCGCAAGCCCCATAGAGGGGGCGGAGTATTGGCCGGACTTTCCGGCCTGGCCGGATAATCCGCCCCTCAGGGGGGCCGGATTATCCCCCCCCCAAGATCTTCACCAAGCTTCACCATGGCGCAAGCCCTAGAGAGGGGGCGGAGTTTTCCCCGGATAATCTGCCCTTGGGGCGGAGTTTTCCCAGGGGGCGGATAATCCGCCCCCAAAGTTGTGCAACGGCCAGATCTGGGGAGGGGGTTTTTAAGCCAGCCTTCCCCCTCCTGCCAGAACTCTTGATTCATCTCGAAAAAGACCAGATCAGATCTGAAAGCTTCATCCAAGAGTGCTCCACCTAGATCCACCCAAAGGCCCCATCCCTTGGGGAATCGAAGGAGGAGAACTCGATCTTCATCATCAGCAATCAAGCGCTTCATCTCCTCTCCATTCATTTGGAGAACCCCCGATCTAGTATTTCTTACAAATACCTAGATCCTTGTTTTTGTTTATATTGATAAACCTTGTTCTTGTGGCAGCTTGTTGTCATCTCGGGAGCCCCCAATTCAGTTGTGGGTGTGTGCCCCGATAGTGTTGTAAAAGGCACTGGTTCCCGCCTCGAAGGGATCCAATAGTGGAGAAGGTGGATCAGGCCTCTCGTGGAGAGATCCATCGGAGAATAGGGTGAGGCCTATTGTGGAGTGGTGGTCTTAGAACCGCCCACCCCTCCAACGCAGATGTACTTCCCTTAACAAGGAAGGAACTGCGGTAAAACAAATCCCTATGTCTCCGCGTGCTCCACTACGGTTTCCTCGCTCCTCTTTTACGTGCTTAGTAGTTAGGGTTACATATAGGGAAATTCTCATAGTTGCATATCTAGAGAATTTACTTTGTGTCAAGCCTAAAATTGAAAAAGTATTAAAAATTGGTTAGCACCTATTCACCCCCCCCTCTAGGTGCCCATACAATCCATTTCAAGAACAAGCATGCAAGCTCACACAACTTGACACCTATAGCAGCAAAATACTCAAGATACAATCTACCAATCACAAATCTAATTGGACAAGCGGAGGAGGCATATACCAAGGAGCAATCCCTCCAAAAATCAACAGCAAAGATGGGTTGAGCAAATAGATCGAAAATCAGGAGGAAGAACAGCAGGAACTCGATCTTGGGAAAGTTTTCCGGTGTTTTTTAGGAGAAAGAAAGAAGGTGGCTGGTAGGAGGCATCTTGGAGGGCCACAGGTGGGCCACACCCAGGCTAGGCGCCATCTGGGGCTGGCCGCGCCACCAGGGGTGTGCTGCCCTGATGGGTCCCCCTGGGCCACTCCAGGTGTCCCTCTGCCCCTTTTTTCGAGGAAAAATTTATTATGACTTTTTTGGGATTTTTCGGAAAACTTTATTTTTGGCCAATTTTCAGGGTATGAAAATTGATTTTCTCGGAGAAAAGATTTTTTTTAGAAGAATCAAAAGCAAACCAAAAACCAAACTACAGAAGTTCTAAGACACTCCAACAAGCAAACAACTAGCAAAACCAAAGCTAACAAGAGAAAGAACATTGACTAGGAAGGAGAAAAATAAAAGTAAGCAAGTATAACCATAGTGAAAGTGTTGTTTTGTTCATTAAAATCCCTTTGTTAACAAGGTTGATCAAGTCTTGTTACCAAAACAATATTATATGAAGCAAAAATTTACATTCCACAAAGTGATTATGTTACCTCAAACTTGATAGCAATGGTCCCAATCATAATAGTTTTTAAACTTTCTTGTGGAATGGGACAATATATTTCTCCAACCTTGATGCTCTCAATATTTTCAATGGAATTCAGGCAATAGCTCTTAACAACCTTCTTGGGGAAATAGACAGTATGCTCTTTATCATTAATATTAAAAGTTACTTTTCCTTGATTACAATTGATGACAGCACTTGTAGTATTAAGAAAAGGTCTCCCAAGAATAATAGACATATTATCATCTTCAGGCATTTCAAGCACAACAAAATCAGTTAAAATCAAGCAATTATGAGCTACTTGAACAGGACCATCCTCACATATACCAGCAGGAATAGTAGTTGACTTATCAGCCATTTGCAAAGATATATCAGTTGGTATCAACTTTTATAGCTGGAGTCTCTTGTAGAGGGAAAAAGGCATAACACGAACTCCAACTCCCAAATCACATAAAGCAGTTCTAACATAATTATTCTTCATGGAGCAAGGAATAGTTGGTATACCTGGATTACCAAGTTTTTTTGGAACCTTACCATTGAAGGAATAATTAGCAAGCAAAGTAAAAATCTCCTTATTAGGAATCTTCATTTTATTAGAGACAATATCCTTCATATACTTTGAATAAGGAGGCAACTTAATAGCATCAGTCAAAGGAATTTGCAAAAATAAAGGTTTCATCCACTCACAAAACTTGTTGTAGTGTTCTTCCTCCTTTGACTTGTGTTTCTTATGTGGAAAAGGCATAGGTTTCTACACCCAAGGTTATCTCTCACTACCATGTTTTTTAGCAATAAAATCCTCCTTAGTGTACCTAGTGTTCTTAGTGTTCTTCTTAGGTTCTTCCTAAACTTCCTCCTTATCAGGAGCATCATTTTTATCAATAGCACTCTCAGTTTCAGCATCAGAGAGAGATATACTATTAGGATCTACAGCAGGTTCAAGTGGTTCCTCAACTATTTTATGTTTATTTTTCTTTCTCTTACGAGGACTACCACTACTTTCACCTTGTTGAGAATCCTGCTCAATTCTTTTAGGGCGTCCTTCAGGATATAAAGGATCTTGAGTAGCTATACCACTCCTAGTTATAATTCCATAAGCATGTTTATCTCCTGGGGCATTAACTAGCATATCCTTTTATACCTTAGTAAGTTGATCAATTTGGGTTTGAACCATTTAAAAGTGTTTACAAAGAATTTTAATATCATTAGCAGTTCTTTTCACAATATCTTTCAACTCATTAATAGCTCTAGAGTTTTCCAATAAATGATTCTGAACTTGTTTATTAAAATTACCTTGTTTAACAATAAAGGTGTCAAGTTCCTCTAAGCATTGATCAGGAGGCTTACCATAAGGAATATCACCTTCATCAAAGTTGAGAGAGTGTACCTCAATAGTAGATGAGTGGGGAATTGGCTTACATAATTCTTCTATAGGAGGTAGATTCTTCACATCTTCAACTCTAATACCTTTCTCCTTTAGACATTTCTTAGCTTCCTTCATCACTTCATCATTTAATGCAATTACTCTCCTCTTCCTTGCTGCTGGTATTGGATCTGGTTCAGGCACAACTGGTTCAGGAGTAATAGGCTCAGATGTATTTAGCTCAGTTGAAGTCCAATCATCATAATGCTTGCTTATTTTAGCCATTAATTCTTTAGCATCTGTAGGAGTTCTTTTCCTGAAAACACAATCAGCAAAACTATCTTGGTATGTCCTAGAATCATCAGTTAGTCCATTATAATAAATATCAATAAGCTCATTTTTAGGTAATGGACATCCAGGATGTGCATGAATCAAGGAATAGAACCTTGTCCATGACTCAGGCAATTTCTATTCTTCTCCCTATTTAAAATCAAAAAGTCTCTGCAAAGAATCATGTCTAGCACTAGGAGGAAAATATTTCTGGAAGAAAGAAGCAATCAAACAATGAGGGCTATCAATGGAACCATGAGGTAATCTATTAAACCAAGCCTTAGTGGAACCAGGAGGTAATCTATGAAAAAGGGAAGATCTTAGTAACAAAGTACTTGTGCATCTTTAAATCATCAGAGAATAAAACACTCATAGTAGAAAGCTCATTCATATGAGCTATAGCACTCTCATTTTCAGTCCCACAGAAAGGTTCTTTCTCAACAATATCTAAATAGGATAAATTAAGAGAAAAATCATAGTCTTCATCTGTCACATCCCAAGATTTTGGAAATTGGGACTAGAAATTTTTTTTGCATTTGCATGTCATTCATAAGCATTGCATTGCATTCATGAAAATTTTAATTGCAAAACCTCATTATAAACCCTATTTTGAATTGCTAAAATGCACCTACAAAGGAATATGCAAGGATTTAAAAATCCACTTTTGCAAACTAGTGGAAATGATCCTAAGATGATCTACTGAATATTACAAAATGTTAGAAACAAAACTGAGCTCATTTGGAGCTATTATGAAAAAGTTATGGAATAAATACAAACAAATAAAGATATAAATAAAATGAAATATACAAGAATTTATAAATCCACTACTTGCAAACTAGTAAAAATATTACAAATATGATTTTATAATAATTTACTGAATTTTATAAAAATTTAGAAACAAGAATCGTGTCATTTGGAGTTCGTATGCAAAAGATATAAGGAAAACAAATAAATAGAAAATGAAAAAAAAAAGAAAAAGAAAAAGAAACTAATGGGCCAACCGGCCGACCCAGCTAGCAGCCGACCGGACCAGCCATGCGTACACGAAGAAAGATCGATCCTGTGGTTGCTTTAAAAAGCGTGCAAAAATCAATTTTCTAGACCTATCTCTATTCAAACTCCTATATCTTTTTATTTACAACTTCGAATCGACTTCCGTTTGTTTCTACTTGTTACCTACTCCAAGACGTATCTTATCATCATCCTAAATCTCCATATAAACCCGTGAAGCCACAGCTGTATGAGTTCCCCTTCTCGAAATCCCGAATCTACACATATCCGAATCTTATTTCGTTTATTCACCCATCTAGACTTTGTCGTTTGCCTTCGGCCAAAACACGAAAGTTGTAGATCTCGTCGAAATATTTTGATCCCAACAAACCTCATCTCTTTTCATCTACCACAGCCGGAGAATTTCGCACCGCAATATTTCAGATATGACGGTGTAAATCCAAGATGTACTCGCACTCGTTTCTTCAAATCCGAATTCCTTTTGTGAAAAGGTAGCACTAATGATTCTATACAACTTTCATGTTGCAAGTTTTTGAATTTGATCTACGGATTTATCTCTCTAACACAGATCTCTTTCTTATCTATTATAAGCCAAAATCGAGCCGATCTTCTTTTCTAGCCACTCGATCTCATCCCAACGGTCAAGATTAGAGCTTATCAACGAAGGGGTACGGGCCAACCAGATCTCGACATGTGTCAAGCCAGGTCAGCCCCGCGTCCCAGTCAGCATAGAATATTCCCAGGGAATATTCCCTGTAGATTTGAAATTGAATTTAATTTGCAGAAAATTGTGTAAATTTGCAAAAATCATATAAAATGATTCGTACATCTAAAAATAGCAAATAATATATCAATGGATTCAGAAAAACATGTAGAATATTAATATGGCATTATATCCAACCTTTATAGTATTTGTTTACTGTAGTAATTTAATTAGTTTTAATGGTCTTTTAGGTTAATAAATTCATAGGAAATTATCTGTAACTCTGAAAAATATGAACAATATGTCGAAATAAAGATAATATAAAGTAAAATAATAATATCAGGTTAGATCTAATCTTTAAAGTACATATTTACTGTAATGATTTAATTATTTTTAATGGCTTTAGAAATCATTATATTCATAGTAAATTATTTGCATATGACAAAAATATTAATAATATACCGATGGAAAGCTGGTTCGATGTAAATCATCAATATACAAATGGTTCAGGCAAATACTGTAAGGTTTTGTAGCAATTAAATAAATAGTTTAATGGCTTACTAAGAGTATTAAAATCATAGTAATTCGAGTACTGCTCAGAAAATTACAAATAATATGTCTCTGGAATCACAATCCCGTGGAGATTACAGATATAATTTTAGTTTGATTTTTAGGCAACAAAAACTATATAAATGATTTAATACCTATTAAACACTTTTTAAATCATAAGAAAAGATCTATAACTCTGATTAGGGTGAATCCAATTCCTACTGGTTCGTATTAACGACATCTATCCACTAAACCCCCAAAACAAATTTAATTCGATAGTTAAGACACGAGTTATAACAGAACTATTAAAACCCCTATATTGGCAAGTAATTATTAATAACAAATACTGCATTGCATTGATTGGTCTCTTTCATGCATCATATACTTCAGTATTGTTTACAGAACAAAAACAACAACCATTGTGACTTATTAAATTGTCATGCATGTATTTATTGCATTTGTTTGATCTCTTTATTTGGTAGCTTACGTGTACAACCATTTGACAATAATGAAATGGGCGGTTGGTTGGACTCGGTAGGTTGTGGTAACTCAAAGCCACGTATCCAGAGATGTAGAATTTTGGTAGGTTGGTACGGTGCGTGTCGGGTTTGGGGAGCTACTTCTCGAACGGTCCCTTCTTGGACTTCTCCCTGTAATCACCCAATATGAGAGTGATGGTATGAGCTGGGCTAGCCAAGTCATATGGGTAAAGTGTACTAATCCCTGCAGGGTGTATAAACTAATCGATTAGCCGTGTTCGCGGTTATGGACATCTGAGTTGCTTGATATTGGGTTCATGACATGCTTCTCGCTCATTCTAATTTCCTAATTGCTTTAATGTTGATGGGTAACTTAATTGGGATATTTTCAAAGAAAATAAAAACTGTTTATGAAAGTAGGACAAAGGTATTTGCAAATGCAAGCTAGCCACAACTCCACTTGACAAATATGCATGTAGATGCTAGTTATATTGTCTCCTTTAATAGCCCTACTTGCCATACATTCCAAGTATTGATCCGTCGGGGCTGCTACGTTTTATGTTGCAGGTTGTTATTCCGATTCTGAGTGTTTGAATAGGTCGCGATACTCCACTCAACATTTGTTCGCTTGTGGACAACTGAAGATGGAGTCTACTATATATTTAAGCTTCCGTTTGCTATTGAACTATTTGAGCTAGCCTGCGTGCTAAGCATTATTGTAATAATTGCAAATTATGGATAAATTCGTTATTTATGATGCACTGTTACATTCTTTGGTATTCATCTGTACTGTGTGTGCCAGCGAACTGATCCAGGGATTGACACTATACACATGAACTCAGCCTTATCAGGCGAGGGTGTTACATCATCTTTAATATCTATGGGAGAGGTGGCAAACTTAGGATCACATGACAGTTTAGGAATAATGGTACGTCTCTCAAGGAGACTCTTAATAACGCTAGCACCATGTGTGTTTTGGAACTCCTTAATAAATTCATCAGTAAACTCAATGTAACCATAAATAATATCATATCTCTCTCTAGACTCAGGTGAGCTAACATGTGTAACAATGTCTTCACTAGGAGTTTCAGTATTTTCTAGACTAGCCATAGTAGCATCTAGGAAAGGACCTAATGAACCACTCGTATCAAGCACAGTAGAAGTACATCATGAGTATCAGAAGTAGTTTCAGATTTCGCAATAGTAGCAGTGTGCGTAGCAAGAGTATGTGGTGGTGGTGTAACAAGCTTACTTATAACAGACGGTGAATCAAGAACAGCAAAGGTGTTTAGGATTGTACCTCTTCTTGTAGTGGATGATAAAATTAGAAACTTTCCATCACGGGACTTCCCCATGATGAAAGGATTAGCAGTGAACAATAGTAGATCCAAGTGAACTTAAAAATAAAGCTATGCTCCCTGACAACGGTGCCAGAAAATAGTCTTGATGACCCACAAGTATAGGGAATCACAACAGTCTTCAAGGGTAGTACTACCTCCATCCCAAGGCTTAAGGCCTATTTTTTTTTAAAAAAGTCAAAGTATGTCAAGTTTGACCAAGTTTTTACCAAAAAATATTAATATACAAAATACATAATCAATATCATTAGATAGATAATGAAATATATATTCTTATGATGTCTACAAAATATCATGTTTATTGATAGTTTTTTCTAAAAGTTTGGTCAAAGTTCAGTTCGTTTGACTATTCAAAAAAATATAGGCCTTAAGCCTTGAAATGGAGGAAGTATTACCCAATTTATTGATCCGACACAAGGGGAGCCAAAGAATACTTGCAAGCCTTAAAAACTGAGTTGTCAATTTAGCTGCACCTGCAAATAGTTCTTGCTCACAGAAGTTTATCAGTAACAACAATTTGTAGTAGCAATAGCAAAGCAACAACAACAGCAAAACAAGAGCAATAGTAACCGTAGTAGCAAACAGTAGGATATGAGCGCGGTAGGCATAGGGATGGATGGACGGGCGTTGCATGGACGAGTCTAAACATGTAACTTCGAGATCTAGGGCAATTGCAGATAAATAAGAATAAGCATCCAAGTACTAAACAATCATATGCATGTGCTCCATATATAGTCATGCGTGCTCGCAATGAGAACTTGCACAACATCTTTTGTCCTGCCAGCACGTTGCAGCGGGGCCTCAAGGGAACTACTGTCAATTAAGGTGCTCCATTTAATAGAGTAATGAGCAAAGCATTAACACTCCGTGAACACATGTGATCCTCACATCACAGCCATCCCCCCCGGTTGTCCCAAATTCTGTCACTTCGGGGCCTTTGGATCCGGACAATGATATGTGTGCACAACTTGCAGATAAGATCACAAACAATACTATCATAATGATTCAATAATAACTTCAGATCTAAGATCATGGCACTCGGGCCCCTAATGACAAGCATTAAGCACAACAAATTGCAACAAAGTCAAATAGCACTAATAGAGATACTAGGCACCATGCCCTAACAATATTATTCGATTACATGATAGAAATCATCCAATCCCTACCATCCCCATAGCCTATAGCGGGGGATTACTCACATGGATGAGGGAAACATGGATGGTTGATGGAGAGGCGTCGATGATGATGGTGGCGATGATCCTCTCCAAATTCCCCGTCCCGGCAGGGTGCCAGAACAGAGTTTCTGGTTCCGAATCGCGGTTTCTGGTGGTGGTGGCGCAGCGAAACTCTTTCTGGAAAAACGTCGAACCCCCTCGGTTTTTAGGTCAAGAGGCATCTTATAGGCGAAGAGGGAGGCCGAGGGGGTGCCTGGGGCAGCCACACCTTCCAGCGCAGCCGGGCCACCCACGTGATGTGGGTGTGGCTCCACTCCGTCTCGTATTCTGGCTCCGTGGATCTTCTGGTGAAATAGGATTTTTGGCATATTTTCCGGGATTTTTTCTGATAGTTGATTTTCTGCACAAAAACTAGACACCAAGATAATTCTGCTGAAAACAGCGCCAGTCCGTGTTAGTTATATCCAAATCACACAAGTTTAGAGGAAAAACAATAGCAAAAGTGTTCGGAAAAGTAGATACGTTTTGGACATATCTCACGTCCACGATGTATTTAGACTTTTGCCTACTCGGTGATGGATTCCGACGATGAGGAGATGTTCGCCACCCCAATGGAGGAGGAAACAGCCACCCCAGCCAACGATGATGAACACTTGAAGATCCTCAACTGTCTCTCCAGCC
Source organism: Avena longiglumis (assembly GCA_030063025.1). Taxonomy (NCBI): domain Eukaryota; kingdom Viridiplantae; phylum Streptophyta; class Magnoliopsida; order Poales; family Poaceae; genus Avena; species Avena longiglumis. The sequence goes on along the minus strand of CP125974.1, from coordinate 515,632,224 downwards.
TGTACGCGCAGAATGCAGAGCCCCGACACGGTGGGTCAGGATAAGGTCGCCGGAAGAGCAAGTCAATGCAGCAGCTAGAGGGCCATTGTATGCTATACACCGACTACTTTGACAACGATCCGTTGCACGCCGAGACGGTATCTCGACACTGTTTCAGGATGGGACAAAAGCTCTTCATCAAGATTGTTGATCACGAGGTGCCGACATCATGGGATGCCTCCCTCGCTATACGTCAAGAGATCCAAGACTCACATATACATCAATAACTGCAGGTCTGTAGCACAATCTGGTGAAGCATATGTGGAGACGCAAAGGTAACATCTAATTTAATGTGTTTTAATTTCGGTTTTGCTATTTCTCAGGCGTTTGAGAAATAGTTATTTCTCAGTCATCTTTGTTCACCGTTGGATTTTGGTTCCAAGATTCGTGCATTCTGGTTGCAGTTTTTTGTTTATAAATCATGCATGTTTCCATTCAATTGAGCCAGTCACGTCAGCCGACTGAGAAATAGTTATTTCTTAATCGCCTTAGACGTAGACGTTTCCTTTTAATTTGTATTTCAAAACTTGTTAAGTTTATGCAAAACTATATCTCTTGTGTACTATTTGTCATACCGTTGGCCGAATATATATCAAAATTATTTGTTTATCCACCAAAATCCCATTTTAGCGCCGTGGAATGGCCTGGGGCGAACTGCTGGAGATGCTCTAAGTAAAGCGTTCGTTCGCCGGCGCACGGCGAGTTCGCTATCAAGAGAAGAGAATACCCCCAAGCTCGTTCCTACGCATGCACGCACGCAAGAAAAGATCCTAACCTCACCTCTACACTCCAAAAGCCACGAAAAAGCGTATGTGCAGCCGCACTACCTATATCTCCCTGTCACGCGCGTGTCCCTAATTCGGTATCCCTGCAACAACTCAGCTGCAAGGGTACAGTGCCACTTGGCAGGTGAACAACCTTTTTTTTTTTTTGGAACAACTGTACTAGCACAGCAACCCGCCAGAGAGAGCAACGCGAGCGGGCCTCCTTATAAATTCTCCACGAACAGAGCAGAGAGTGACAGACACGCTCACAAGGATACCGCAGCCATCAATCGAGTTCGAATAGCTTGAAGCATCGGTCGAGCGAGCTGGGCGGGCATCTCTCAAGTTATCTTCATCGATCATCATGGGTCGTCCTGACACGGACGCGCCGCCATCGAGCGTCGCGGCGGGGCGAGCCGTCCACGCCCACGCCCACGGAGGCGTGGCGTCGGCGCCCGCGGCGGCCGACTCGGCGTTCGACACCAACGTGGTGATCATCCTCGCGGCGCTCTTCTTCGCGCTGCTCTTCGCCGTCGGGCTCAACTCGCTGGCGCGGTGCGCGCTCCGGTGTGGTGGCCGCGGGGGAGCCGCGGCTGCTGACGGCGAGACGGCTGCAGCGTCGGCGCGCGCGGCACGCCGAAGCGGCGGCGGCATCAAGAGGCGCGCGCTGAGGAGCCTCCCCGTGGAGGTGTACGGCGCCGGAGGGGAGGACATCGACTACGTGTGCGCGATATGCCTCGGCGAGTTCGTGGAAGGCGAGAAGGTGCGCGTGCTGCCGCGGTGCGGCCACGGGTTCCACGTCCGCTGCGTCGACGCCTGGCTCGTGTCCCACGGCTCCTGCCCCACGTGCCGACGGCCGGTGATCGAGGGCGCTCCTGCGAAGGGCGGCAGTCGGAGCCAGCGACCAGCGGAGACCGACACGATCGCCGTGGTCATTGTGTGAGTTGGTCGAGAATCGAAGCTCCCATGCCATTGCCGGTATTGCACGAAAGGTACCAGCGCAGTTCTGCATGCGCAAGCTCTTGTAGAATTTTCAGGCGATGGTTGCCGTGCTTGTCGGTTGCCACGTGCTGCCCATGCCATTGCCTCGTCGAATCTATGTTTCGAATGCTCTAGTACAACTGGGAGTATGGCACCTACATGTCATAGCATTCATATTTTTCGCGATTCAAATTCATTAGGCTAACAAGTGGTCTTGGTTTTGAAAACTTTAAGAGGGGCCTGGACGCTGGAAGAGAAGAACCTGAATACTAAACGCCGGAAGAAAAGAACCTGAATACGAAACCAAGTTTTGAGAACTTGGTTCCCTTCCCCAAGTGAAAGTCGTTGTGCATTAGCGCATCCGTTTTCTTGCTTGATTTTTATATGATTTTTTAAACTAATCTAAACTCCCTTTTTTACCAACTGAGCTATCCTGCACTTTTTTGAGTGAAATGCCAGCAGTCTTCTAGCAATGATGTCACTATCCCACTCTCATTCTGGGATGGCATTTCAACCATGGCACCTTCACAGCCAACATTACCAAATTACTAATGTGGGGATTCACACATTAGTTGTGTAGAGTCCAATTGCATGTGGGAAAGCGTTCTCATAAAAATTAACATCGCAAGAGATATAAACGTGATTTTTACTTTGTACAAAGACTTCTAACCAAGAAAGACACATGATTTTAGAACGGAATTAAAGCTTGTGAGTATTATGTGGATGGAGATGTAGCCAACATGTGCACCCAAAAACTTTGAAAAAAGAATAATAAGGCACTTCATCGAATAGATGTTCAAGAGGAGTTTGCATGGAGATAACAATACTAGAAACTCTATTAATACCGAAGTATGTAGTTGAAAAAGCATCACTCTGAAAATGATAAGGTACAGAAGCATGCGCAAAAAGTGTGATCCTAGTCTCAAAGATATAACGGTGCTTATGTTCAGTAGGACCATTTTGTTGATGAGTATCGGGACAAAATACATGGTGTAAAGTAACAAAGTCGACGAAAAATATATTTAATCTATGATATTCACCACTCCAATAAGTTTGAACATGTAAAAAATTCTACTCAAGAGACGTGTGTTGCTGAAACTGAAGAAATGTTTTGAACACATCAGATTTATGCTTAAGAAGATATAGCCATGGTTTTGAACACATAAAATTTATGCTTACGAAGATAGAGCCATGGTTTTGAACACATAAGATTTATGCTTGGGAAACATCAAAATTATAAAGGCCTCCATGACGCCCGCCTCTAAGTAGAACCTCTCCCGTATCACAGTCCTTAACAAATAAATACCAAGGGTGAAATTTAAAAAACACATTTTTGTCTAAAGAAAATTTGTTAATAGACATGAGATTACATGTGACGGAAGGAACACGGAGGACATTTTTAAGTGTGAGGGATGGAAAAATGAGGCTGCTTTCGCAAAAGAACCATGCCTCGATACCCGAAGACCAGTTTTCTTGAAAAGGTCGATACGATGAAATAGGTATAGAGGATTTACCAATATGAGTAATGTGCATACCTCCACCATTGGCCATGTGGATGTGCTCTTTGCCATGGTATTGTGATCTGATTGGTAAGGTTAATCGATGACTACACTGACATCGTTGTCGCTATCACCCCCACCATCACTGAAACACAAGAGGAGGAGTTAGGAGGAAAGAACTGGCGCTTAGGGCTGCGAAAGAAGCAGGTAAGGTAACACTAGATGTTGCACTATTGATCGACGATGAGGTAGTCATAAGTGGCGACAATCGGTATGCAAAAGCAATCGAGTGTTTAAGGATTCATCGGCTCTGAGTAACAGAGGGGAATCACACACACCCTATCATTGGATGCTGGTTCTTGTATTAATAATCGGGTAGAGTTAAAAGAGTCACAAGTACAATACAGTAGTTTATACCAATAAAAATACAAAATTAGACTAGTACTATACAAGGTATTTTATCACCGTGGTCACTCACCTCATCAACGGCCGAAACAGGGGAAGATGGAGCAAGATTGGGAAAGAGACGAAGATGTAGGTGTCTCAAGGAGCGGAATCTCACCTTGAGCTTACTGACCGGATCGAGTGAGGGCAAAGATGACCGACGCTACGGTCTTGATTGCCTTGGTAGCACAAAATACTATTGTGTCACGAGGATCCTATCATTGGTTAAAGCGATCATTGGCAACGAGCTACATGTTTTTAATGTGACCCTTGTTGGCAACATAAATATATGGTATCTAGTTGGTGATGCGAGGCCATGGTCTGTGGTAGTGTTTTTGTTTTGACAGTGTAAATCTTGCAAAGAGTTTATCTAACCGTATGAAGTGACCTAACGTTCACACAATATTTGGAAGATACAGTCCACATGAAACATGGAGATGCAATTCATTACATTTCATATCATGTGGAAAACACATTTCACATCTTCTCTGAAAAGGCACTAATACTCAATGTGGAATCGTTGATTTTTTTTTGGTCACGCTGATGTTGGCGTGAGCCTAAAATTGTTGAGATATTCATTACCGTTGCAATATATCTGAAGGACACAACTCGTAGGGTAGTAACTGATTTAACAGTATATGATGTGTCACCACTATGAATCTTGTCGGTGTCGTTTTCAATGAGGGGTGTCCTTTGGGCCATTATGTACTTGTGCGGGGATCCCAACTGTCTTTTCAAAAAAGTAGTGGTTGTTGTATCCTCACTGGTCATGTCCTCACGAGGGATAACGAGAGTAACCACACCCATGATTCTGAGGTAAAAATTCAGCCTCATATAGAAATTTCACCTAATTGGCGTGGCAGTTTCACGGTGAAAGATGGGATGGTTATGATCCTTTCAAACACTTGACATGAAGCTTCAAATAGCTGCCATGTGGTTGAAGAAGATGAGAGGAGACAAGAGTACACTAAAAATATTATCATAGGTACAACTTAAATATGTAAGACACTATTTCCTACAAATGTCAATGATGGACAACCTACCCCGTAGTATTTGGAAAAAAATCCTATCTTATGTCTAGATTTAGTCGGGGAGCGAAAGGAAAGAACCAGATCCTCTAACTTACAAAGGCAAGTTAGAGAAGCTACAATAACCTAACTTGCTTTCTTCGACTCGTTATGATTAAGGCTAAAATAATTTAAATTAATTTGCAAAGTACAAATTTACAATGTGCATTGCATTACAGTAATTACGTAAACACAAAATTATGGTGTAGTAATATTAACGGTGCTATGGTACTCCATCCCAAAATGTAAGACGCCTAAGGTTTAGTTAAAATTCAACATATTATAGTTTGACCAAATTTATATGTAAAAATATAAACATTCACAATATCAAATCAATATCAATAGATCCACCGTAAAGTATTGTTTCTCAATATGTCCATTCGATATTGCAGATATTCGTATTTTTGTATAAACTTGGTTAAACTTAGAAGATGTTGACTTTTGACTAAAGCTTAGACGTCTTACATTTTGGGACGAATGAAGTACTAAGGTAAATTAACACCTCTCTTACAGGGCCAAGCCGGAAAAATTTGGGGCCCTGTGCTAAAATCTAAAAAGGGGCCCTACCTCATAAAAGTTTGAACTAACGCAAAATATAATGTGTAATTGATGTTTTGATCTTGATTTTTGAAACAATACATACTCATATCTTGATTTTGTAGATGTTGATGGCCGGACTAAGGAATAAACATTTGTAGGGGCTAAAAATTAGATAATCTTTTAAGGTGTAAGCGTAGGTCTACTCTTAAGAATGACGCACAAAATATCCAAATTTTAGGCTCCAAAAAATACAACTACCAAGAGGATAAAAAATAATATATTTCTAAAGGTGGAATCCGTACGCTTGAAAAATATTGCGTTGGTTGCGTAAAACGTGATTGTTTTTTAGAAAGAAAAGCGTGATTTTTTAGGACAAGTAAAACGCGTGTAGGTCATGCCTTTTTTTAGCCGATGGTATGATTGGGGCGAGTTGGAGCAGTGCGTACAGTGCTCCCAATTAAGTCTTATTGATGGGCCTTTTCATTTAAACGGTTAAGCCCAAGGGCCGAGTTAAGGGCATCTTCTTCTACCATATGCCGGACCCTTCGACCTGGAACGAACAGAAAGCTTCAAGTCACCGTCCATGGTGATACTCCCCTCGGCAGCTGGAATCTTGGGCGACTCTGCTCGGCTGCGGTACCCCTGAGCGGTCACCGCTCATCGTCACTGGTTTGCAACTGTTGAAGGGATGCTTGTTGCTAAGTGCTCACTCAAATCGGGGCCCCAAAAATTTTTGGGCCCTGTGCGGCCGCACCGGCCACACTCCCGTCGGCTCGTCAATATGAATGAATTATTTAAAAAATAAGTAAGTACTGTCATTCTGTTCTTCAAGCCTAACAGTGCAAAGCTCGGAAGTTTGGGTGCTGCTAAATGCCGCTCAAAGTGGCACCACCATCAAACGTCGCCTGAAGCGGGCTATAGATGGGCCGGCCATCACGTTGCTAATGCGGCTGACATGCTGGCACGTGTCTGTTTCTCTTTTTTCAGTTTTTTCAAATATGCACAAATTTTAAATCTAAACAACCTTTAGATCTAAAAGAAATTCCCATTTTTTCAAAAACTAAAATTTTAAAACCAAATCTTTTTAAAAAAATCATAAACCAATTTAGAAAAATCATAAACCACTTTAAAAAAATCATGAACCGATGTCAAAAATCATGAAACAATTTAAATAAAACCATGAACCAATTTTAAATATCATGAACCATTGTCAAAAATCATGAACCAATTTCAAAAAACCATGAATCAAATTTTAAAACTATAAACCAAAATAAAAAAAGTGATTTAAAAAAATATAATTAACATTGTTCAAAAGAGAAAAAAGCAAAGTAAAAAAGAAAACAAAAAAACTAAAAACCAAAAAATCAAAAAAGAACCAAAAAGGCATCAATGCGTAAAATAGGCCGGCAAACAGGTAAGAGCTCTAGTGCAGCCAGCCGTCCGCACAGGAGCGAGCAGTAATTAGAGCATCTTCACTCGCCTACCCAGGACGTCGATCCGGACCGAAATTCAGTCCGGACACCGAAAATCGGTCCAGTCGCGTACCCAGGGACCTGTTTTCGTCCGGATTTGGGCGTGTTTTGGTCCGGCTTACCCAGGTTCCCGATGCATACAGGGACGCCGCAAAAAGGGCGGCTACTGTCGGCGAGACAGTCCCATTCCCACCCACTCCACTCGCCAAGACTGCCGTGAAGAGCTCTGTCGCCATGACTTCGCCAGCGGAGCTCCCCCGCGCCGAGACATGCCCACGCCTCTAGCTACGCTCGCCGTTTTTGCCGCCCACCTCCACGCCTTTGCCGCCGCCGCTTTCGCCGACCTATCCTCGCCGTAGCTCTGCTTCGGCTCCGTGCGCCCACCACCACGCCCGCCAGGTGTTCGACATTTGGCCGGATTCGGCCATGGACTCCGACGGCGGCATCGCTTGACTCTGACGAGGGCGAGATACTCGCCATGGATTCCGACGACAAGGAGTTGCTCGCCGTACTCCTAGAGGAGGAGAGCGCCGAGGTCGCCGAAATTGAAGAGCACTTGCAGATCCTCGTATCGCTCGCCCAACTGTACATGCAGATGGCAAAGACAAAGCGCGGTGGTTCGGCGCCAGGTCGCATGAAGTGCAAGGCGAGACAGAAGATAGAGGGCTATTGCATGTTGTACGCCGACTACTTCGCCGACCAGCCACTCCATGGAGAGGACGTGTTTCGCTGCCGTTTCAGGATGAGCCGAAAGCTCTTTCTCAAGATCGTGCATGCCATCCGAGAGTTCGACCCATATTTCCTTTGCAAGAAGGACTGCACCGGCTTGGTTGGGTTTTCCTCGCTTCAGAAGTGCACCGTGGCGATGAGGTTGCTTGCATATGGAGCGTCGGCTGATGCTGCCGATGACTATCTCCGCATCGCCGAGTCCACCGCCCTTGATTGCTTGTACAGGCTCTGCGCAGGCGATGATTGCGTGTTCGGGAAGAGTACTTGAGATCACCCACTGCTGAAGACACTGCTCGGATCCTCGCAGTCAATGAAAGTAGATGATTTCCTGGTATGCTTGGAAGCATAGATTGCATGCATTGGGAGTGGAAGAACTGTCCATTTGAATGGCAAGAAATGTACAAAGGCCACAAAGGAGGATGCACTGTGATACTTGAGGCAGTTGCTACACATGATATTTGGATCTGACACTCCTTCTTTGGCATGGCAGGATCGAACAACGACATCAACGTCCTCAACTACTCAACTGTCTTTTCCAAGCTTGTTGAGGGTCATGCTCCCCCTGTGGAATTTGATATCAACGGGCATCACTACAACAAGGGATACTATCTAGCAGATGGCATATATCCAAGATGGCCAACATTTATGAAGACTATCTCAAGCCCAATGCTCTCCAAGCATTCTCACTTTGCCAAGGAATAGGAAGCTTGCAGGAAGGACGTGGAGCGGGCATTGGTGTGCTCCAGCAGAGGTTTGCAGTTGTCCGTTTTCCTTCTATGAACTGGTCGAAAGATCAGGTGTGGGAAGTGATAAACTGTTGTGTGACCTTGCACAACATGATCATTGAGGATGAGAGGAAGGATCCAATGAGTTTGCTCGAGGAGGACGAGCCATACTATCTACAGGGTCCTCTTGCCGAGCCTGATCATCAGGTGCCTCCAACATGGGCTGCATTCATCGCAATGCGTCAGGAGATCCGAGATCCGGCAATGCATCAACAGCTGCAGGATGATCTTGTGGAGCACCTATGGATACGCAGGGACAACACGATGTAGATGCTGAGCATGAACTGGCTGAACTTGGCCGAAATATGTTGTAATTTTATTGCAGGCTGAACTATGTTTACATTACACCGAACTCTGTTTAAAATTTCGCCGAACTTTCTCTTAAAGTGTTTTGTATTCATCGTATGACGAACTATGTTGAAATTTGGACGAAGTTGAGCCGAATTCTAGCGAAAACGGACGACCCGGAAACTCGGCCTGGGTATGCGAGTGGGAAACTGGGCGTACCTAGATCGAAAACTTGCGCCGTTCGGCCAAAGTTTGGTCCGGATTTCAGCCTGAGTTCGGCCAACGAGTGGAGATGCTCTTAGGACTTCGGGAAGGTTTGTACTACACTTAGGGCTTGTTTTGCAGGAAATAAATCCTATGAGACCGGGTCTATTTCTAGACCCTCTTCTATGCCTGCCACGTGTTCGTCTTTTCAGTTTTTTAGAATTTTTTATCTGTTAATTAGTCTTTTTTCAAAACATCATGCATAGATGTGGGTCTATCCTTCAGAAATATAGACCGGGTCTTTTTTGCAAGGGTGGATCATAGAGTTTTTAAGAAAAATTTCTAAGGAGTTTAGGTGAAAACAACCTTTGCCATCCAAAACACTACAGTCCCCTACACTACTATTTGTGTTTAGAGGACAGCGATTGATTCCACAACACCGGGCAGACCTGTGACCCGGCGTGGTTTCAGAGATTCCTGGGGCTCAGACCAGCCAAAACCAGACTACAAAACAGCCCACAGGTGTTTTATAGTGTATTTGGGTTGGGCCGGGATAAAACTCCTGAAAACACTGGAAACTGCTCCAGCAAAACAAGGCCTTATGAATACCCGAAAATGGGCTCATCCCTGTTGGGCTAGTGGGCTGGAGCCCAAGTTGCCATGACCATGCATAGATTCCTCGTACTTTCCATAAAAAAGGGAACAATCTGTCACATACATATCCTGGTGGAACCATATCTTCCAACTCATGGCACGATTAATTAAGCGCTGAGAGTGCAGTAGCATTAGCCACCGGCAGTGATAGGTTAGAAGGGTTTGCTTGGTGCATCTTTATAGGAAATAGGAAAGATAACCTTAATAACTTTCTGTTTTAGATCATAATAAGGAAAAAAAGGGAAGATATTTGCCGGTGCAACTTTAGGAGAAGTTTAGCTTGAACCACTCTTGTACTTAAGGGTTTAACAATTGCTACATGGTATAGGAAATATGATTTGGCCCAGGAAGATATTAGTAGTTCTTTCTTGAATCGTTTCAAAAAGGAACAGAGCATGCTAATAGCAAGAGATATTCGCAGAAGAGGATATATGCTTGCATCTGCGTGACTAGGTAGATAATTAGCTAGGTACGTAGTGCATAGAACTGATATGAAATCACGCTTTTTCCTCGTCCCTGCGAGTTTTAATTGCTCCGTGTAACTTTCACGGGGGTAGATAGATAACCCAGACAATCAACTCTGTTCTAGATCGTTTAGATAACTGATTAGTATCTTCCGAATCTTACGTCTAAAGCGGCACCAGGAACTTGATGCGACCAATCAATCCAAAACATCGGATGCAGATATACCAACAAAGCGTAGAATAAACAACACAGTCTGCTTTAGAGCGTGCACGCACTACCGATCTGCTTGTCATCTTAGGCATTCTCCGAGACAAAAGCGTACGCTAATAAACTGCCCACATGGATGCCGACTTGATCAGGAACCACACGGGAGCTTGCCTGCAGGTCGGCGTCTGTCACAGTCCATGTAAGAGACCTTTCAAAACCAGCGGACACAGTCACAACATCATCGATCTTATCCAGCGTGGTGCGCTTTTGCTCTAAGTTTTTATGACACAAGGTGGGGACACGGCCCCCACGTACAGGTGAGCTTTCGCAGGAGTTTAATGCCCTTTTAATTTTGCTACTTCCTTCGTCCACTAATGTAAATCTTACAGAGATTTTAAAATAGTATAGATTCTGACTAAAATGGATAAACCTAAATAATAAAACAAGTCTAGAAACATGCATTTAAAAAAAAAAGTCTTATCTTAGTGAAGGGAGGGAGTAGCTTTTAAGCCTTTTATAACATGTAGTGAGAACTAGGGAGTGGGAGCACGCACTACGTATACCCCCACTATCACGCACGAGTGAACTTTCGCCGCGAGACAATTTTCCGTCCAGCGGACTGATTTCAAAAACGATCCGTAATCCTCTCATCTGTTTACATCATCTAGGTTGGACGTGGGTCAGTGGGTGGGAAAATTCCAACAGAATACATGTGAAAAACATCACAAATTAAGCATCTATACTAGAACTTTTTCCGCTTCCGTTGGAGCATGTAGTATATGCCATTTTTTCTAAAACACAGTACACGCATAACCGCTAACAACACACGCACACACTCATCCATATGAACGACTACCCTATCTCTATGAGTACTTCCAAACCACTGAGCCAGCGGATTGGATATTAAGATTGACGATATTAAGATTGGCTAAGTCACCATATGCGTCTCACCGTCAACAAAACGTCGCATCCCATTTTTTTTTTTGGTACATGATTTATTTCTCCTTTTTATGCATTATTACAAAGATAACCCTTCTACTTTGTCGTGTGCACACAATATCTACTTGTCATCTTAAGCATCCCCGGCTCTCCGATGCAAAGTGGATGGTAGCAAACTCTATGCTGACCTTAGGCTGGTCATAGTAAGAGTATCATATTACTAGTATCATACATATAATATATGTATATGATACTATGCCTCTAGTGCATTGTATCATATAGCAATATCATAGTCTCATGATATTTAATTTTTTGTAGAATCTTAATGCAATTTGATGTACAAGATCTATTTGATATTAAATTTTCTTGTTAGATATGCTATGATGCCGTATCATATTATGATACCACTAGCACCTCTCTCTTCATAATTATTGTTCCACATCTCGAAACAGGTTTTTGCTCCGCTTTATAAATAAAACCGAAGTGACATGCATTATACACCTTATGATACTAACACTAAGACCAGCTTTACCTACCACGGAAAAGAGCATTCCAGGCCGCCGGGTCTGTCAATGCCATGTAGGATCCGTACAGACGCGATCAAGAGGAGCTTATGCATGTGGATGTGATGGATATTTCCCTTTTCTTTGGTCATTCCTAGTGGAAAACAAAGTGCGCGCGTTTGCCCTACTTTTTTTTTTTGGATACGGTGGGGATGCGCAGCACGTAAACATGCTCTTTTGTTGTAAATGGAGTAAGCGCTCTTGAGTATCTTTAAGGTCACGGTGGGGACTACCACCACGTACTCGCACTGTCATGTGATGGCAGCAAATTCTAAACGCTCCTGAGATTGAACCTGGTTATTAGCGGTGGTACTAGCAGCATTATTATTTGTTGCTGGTGATGAATTTATGGAGATATCTATTTCTAACAATAAAAATTGTGTGTTTATATCAATACATATAGTAAGTAGTTTCATACCTTTGAAGTTATATATGTAGAACCTCTTGAAACGACTCCCGCTCGCGCGAGGGTGGCTCCAGAGGCCCATAAACCCTAGAAGGACACCGCCCGATCTTGCCCCACAGGCAGTTGCCGCCCTCGCCGACGGTGGTGACCGTGCCATGGCTGTCGAAGACAACGGGCAAGGATGGCGTGCCTTGTCGGACTCCTTCGCACGGGGGCACGACTCCAGGGCGGCGCAAGCGGAGGTCGGGCAGTGGAGTGGCGGAGCTCACCGATGCACGACATTCGTCGGCGTGCTGCAGGGAAACATGGACAGGACATAGAGGGGCGCGCGTGGGGTGGTGCTGGCCTATGGCGGCGGCATGGGGCCTATGGCGGCGACGCTCCTGCACATGCCTAGGGTGCGCCAGAGACCTCATCGTGCCGCTATCACGTGAGCCTGATATGGGGCCAACCATGGGATCAATATGGGTCGGAAGGGGTCGGCCCGCTCGATTTGATCGCCGGAAGCCGGCAAATGGTGTGGGAGTTGCTGGACCGACAAATTAAGGGTGGTTTGACCCGGCTGTTCTTCTAGCACCAAGTCGTCGATCTGCTTCCTGTCTGCCTCTTCGATTAGGCTGCAATCGTGTTCCGGTCTTTCTCTCGGGTATTTTCGCGGTTTGGCATAGAATGCTACTGGAGATATAGAACAGAATCAATGCGGTCGTGCACACCCTTATAGGGCACGGCATGAAGCTTCGTCTACCATTCGATACCATGGGACATGTCTTCATATAGATTTCTATGGATCTGACATAGATGAAGAAAGTCATGGTGGCTGCGATCGAAGGTTGTTTTGGCAGAAAGGTTTTGATTATGTTGAAGACAACGCGGCACATGTTCTTCCTGGAACGGGGTCTTCATGTGTGTCGGGTGCTTGGCGACTTGCAGCAGCAACCGTGGCAAGCGGGGGTGGCAACACAGGTGGACTATATCTTTACTATTGTTTATCGAGTACCAAGCCATGATTTTCAGGGTGAAAACTTAAGGTCTGGCCTTACTGGTTCTATCTGGCGATGGTCTGTCTTGCTGAAGACATTGTTTTGAAAACTCGATTTTTTTTAGAATAAAAATCCAAGATCTTCGATCGGGTAACGATAACGTTTGTGCATTTTTTTCTTGAAGGCTTTTATTTTCGAGAGCCTAGTTTGTGGTACAGGTGTTGTATTCGGTGTTGGTTAGAATGCTTCTGTTGTGAGTGGTTGCACAAAGCGACGTGGTCTTTTGTTTTTCTTTTCTCTCTCTTGTTTATTTTGTTCTTGGCTGTGTGCATATGTGCATATCTGATACCTTTGGATGTCTTGTTTGTGCAGAATCTGAGTAATTGTATCTTCGGGATATTAATATATTTATTTTGTTAAAAAATAGAACCTGAACGGTTTTGAGACAGCTGTTTCACAAACAACTTCTAATTAACTGATAGCGATTCAATAGCAATTTGGCACCGGAAGATATCAGTCCTATCCTGAATCGCTTCCAAAGGAAAAGAGTATGTTAACAGCAAAGGATATTCGCAGAAGAAGATATCTGCTTGCGCGCGGGTGCATCTGCGTAGTGCATACCTGAACTGCTCTGCTCTAAATCGCTAGAGTATTAAAAAGTACGCTCAGCGCAACATACGTACACACTAGTACTTTGGTGCGCTTTTTTTGTGTGGCTATGAGGTTTAGTTGCTCGGTGCAACTTTTATAGGATAGATAGATAACCTAGACAATCAACTGTGTTCTGGATCGTTTAGTTAATTGATTAGTATCTTCCGAATCTATCGGCAAAAGCAGGGTCATAAACTCGACGCGACCAATCAATCGAAAACATTGGATGCAGATCTACCAACAAAGCGTGCATAAACAACATAGGCTAGCTGCTTTAGAGCGTGCACCCACTATTGACTTGTCATCTTATTAGGCGCTCTCCGAGACAAAAGCGTACCCTAATAAACTGCCCACATGGATGCCGAGCTTGGTTAGGAACCACACATGAGCTTGCCGTCGTGTGAATTCCCAGGTCCGGTCAGTCGATGCCATGCAGGATGTTGTAGCAGATCCGTACAAACAAAAGGGACGTGAGCAAGAGGAACATGTATGCATGGATGGGATCCATATCTCCCATTTCTTCGGTGTTTCCCGGTGGAAAAGGAAGTGCGAGCTTTTGCCCAACTTTTCTTGTGGATCGTAAACACATTCTTTTCGTTGTAAATAAGCACTCTTGAGTATTCTTAAGGACACTGTTGGGACTAGCACTGCGTACACGCACTCTTTTTTCGGAAAGAAAGATGTGTATTAATCAAGAAACGGGAGTTCCATCCTGAGTACAAACTACAATAAGTTCATCTGGTACAGAACGTAAACAGACTTAGTATATAGTTTTGAGTGCTCAAGCTGGACAAGGCTATGACTCACGCTATTTTATTTCTCTAGGAACATGGAGAACCTGGCAGTCCCTGTCTCCACAGAAAAGTTGTTTTATTTCATGAACTATAGCAGCGTAGCTTGATCTGTTAACCTCTTTATTATTAATCATCTGCACTGCCTTCAAACAGCCAGTCTCTAAGATTACAGGCTTGACCGTCCATTGTAACGCTAAATTCATCCCCTCAGCACATGCCTGAAGCTCGGACTCAAGAGGGCTATCACATTTGAACAGATGGTGACAAGAGGAGAAGATAACAACAACAAGGTTATCATGGAGTATCATGCCAGCGCCTCCCGCCATCGTATCAGCAGTCCATGAACCATCCACATTAAGTTTAGCCCAACCTGGAGGTGGCTTAGAGCATCTCTAGCAGTGGCCGTAAATAGCAAACCATAAACGTCGGAGTACGTGGCGCTGAATCCGTGGTTCCGGTTTACGGAGACTGCTCAACGGGGTGAACTGTAAATAAAACCGTAAATATTGTTCGACAGTTTCAACATCAAAAGACAGCAATTCCAACCGTTTGTAGGGTGATCATCGCATAAAATATAAACTAAAAAGACACGGCAAACAACATACGCATGTCAAGCTCATGCCCCAGCGTCGTCGTCGATGGGCTCTCCGGTAGCAGCAGCCCTCGCCGTAGCCGAAGAAGAACCATGCATCGAAGCGGCAGCATCTTCCATGACTTGTTTCCTCCTTTGTAGGATCTTGGCCGTACGAATGTCCCACCACTCTTTTGTGATAGCATTCATCAAGCTCGGATCCATCATCATGATCCTATTCTCCTCGGCTAGGATCTCGGCATTTGCTTTTCTCTCCTCAAGTGCTATCTTTCTCTCCTCCAAGTCACGAACGGATCGACGGAGGACGGCTGCTGCGGGCGCGGAGCCTTAGCAGCTACCGCCGGGAGTTGCACGGGTTCCATGGCGTCGATTCCGCGCGGCGGTGGGGGAGGTAGATCAACGGCGGCGGTGAAGCGTAAGGGGGTGGTAGGTGGAGGAAACTTCCGTCGCGCCAAAAAACGAGAGGAGTGCGGGTTGGCGCTCGGTTCGGCCGCGGAAACCAGATATGCTCGGTTCCGCGGGCGATATTTGGCGCGCTCCGTAAAACTATTTTCGGACCGGGGGTGTTTACGGGCACTGATCGACGTGCGATGTTTTTGGTGTACCGATAAACATCAGTTATTTTACGGTTTTGGGCTATTTACGGGCTCTACTAGAGATGTTGTTAGACCAATCACATTAGAATTGTTGCTTCTAGCTTTGATCCCCCTTGATCCTCGGCCTCACATAGGCATGATCATATGCAATCACTGTTTTTACTATTGCTGCATCCGCCATTGGAGCTTGTTTGATGCAGAGTAACAAGTCCATATAGCTGCTTAAAAATCGACGACAAGCTTCAATGGACGGCGCCGACTTGTGATGGATGATCTCATTACGAACATGCCATATACGCAACCAGACCATCATCATCACCATACATTCCTTCTCGGATGCATGGGAAAGCACCTGTAGGATCCATTTCGCGCCAGTGTTGACAATGTCCTCACACACTGGTAGTGGCTAAACGTCCTTCATAGCTTCCCAAAGGTCTCTCGCCATGGGACATCTCGCCATGGCACAATAACGAACTCTATGCTGACTATACATACCACGAAAAAGAGCATTCCCAGGTCCGGTCAGTCGATGCCATGTAGGATGTTATAGCAGATCCGTACAAACAAAACGGACGTGAGCAAGAGGAACATGTATGGATGGGATCGATATCTCCCATTTCTTCGGTGTTTCCCGGTGGAAAAGAAAGTGCGAGCTTTTGTCCAACTTTTCTTGTGGATACGGTGGGGACGCACAGCACGTAAACACATTCTTTTTGTTGTAAATAAGCAGTCTTGAGTATTCTTCACTACTGGAAAAACCATCTTCGGTTCGACGTGAACAAGGCCAGCAGTCATGGCCTGACATAGCCCGCGACTAGTGGGAGCACTAGTCTCTGGCCGTGAGACCCTAATAGCTAGATACGGCCGTAGTCACTAGTCCCGAGCCGGATCAGGTCATTCGGACTAATAACCTGGAGCAGGCAGCTGGTCCTTTCGTAGACTATTAGTCCCGGGTCGTATCACGGTCTGGGACTAGTTGTCCACAACTATATATTTTGTTTCCTGTCCTGCTGCCCTAAAGCATATGGTGGCCGTTTTTCTCAAAGAAGCAAGAGAGTTTATGCCATTTTTTTTCAAGATTTGTCAAGATTTAGTTTGCAACACCTAAATCCAAAGCTTTTAAAGGTCAGAACTTCATTCTTTCATCTCTTATTGCTACTGTAGCACTAGTGCAGACCCCCCCTTTAACTCCGGTTGGGAGGGCCCTCTAACAGCGGTTCTACAACCGTTGTTGAGGGTTCAGTGTTAGAGGGGGGCCCCTTTAACACCGGTTCTTATACGAACCGGTGTTAAAGGGTGGCGCACGTGGGGCTGCCGCAGGCCTCAGCCCCCCCCCCCCCCTTTAACACCGGTTCGGGTTCTTCTGCCGCGGCAGGAAAACAGCCTAAATCTCTGCCACGACAGAGTTCTGCCTCTGCCCCGTTCTGGGCGTATTTCTGCGGGAGGGGAGGGGAATCGACCGGGAGCGGTATACACATACATCGTCATCGGTACATACGAGTACATGAATAATTAAGCAACTATTATTATACACAAACATCGGCACATACATCGTCATCGGCACATACATCGTCATCGTTCATTTTGGTGGATATCTAAAGAGTTCTCCGCCAGGCGTGACGACCTCATCAAGTATGAACCCCTCCAATTCCTCTTGAATGGCTCGTATGCGTTCAAATGGTAGGAGTTGGTCCCGCATCCGTTCGATCTGAATATATATGAAGAATGGGCCGTCAATATATGTATAAGAATAAAACTCAACACAATTGATGGTAATAAAATAATGTTGTGGACTTTGTTTACTTACTCTAAGTTGTTCTAGTGCGGCTTGGCCCGTCGCACATATCGTGTTGCGAATGAACTCGCAAACATAGTACCCACATAAGTTATTGCCGTGTCCCTGATGCGCGCACTTTACGAGAATAGAGAGTTCAATCAAAATAATAATCAATAAAGCATGATATAATGGAATTGGAAGCAGAATCAAAGAGATACCCAGACCTAGCTAGCTAGTATTACTTACATTTTGGTCTACAAATTTTAGTTCTTGTGACCATTCACCCACGGCCCTTCCCGTGAACCTTTTCCAAACCCTGTCCGGCATAGAAAATGGATAAAGGAGTAATTAATTACTTGTTGTCACGAAAGTTGCCGATCTAGTGCGATAATATGATTGAAATTACCTCTGGAGCATCTCTCTAAAGTCTGCCCATATCTCTTTTTCTTTTCGTAACGAGTCCATGACAAGGACTTTTCCTGAGTCGGGTTGAATGACTAGCAGAATAAAGTGGAACCTACGCACGCATAACTCATCATCAGTTACACATAACATCGAGTAAGCCGAAATAGAATGTGTACAAGAGAGAGGGTAACAGTACTCACGAGAAGTTGCAAGGCAATAGTATTTCCCTTTTGGTTTGTTGTCTCAGTAAAGACCTTAGCAAGTAATCTTCTGTTTGCCCGGGTTTGGTTCTTACCACTTCTTTATGAACTCTATTTGGGTCAACGAACCCTATGTCAAAAGGGTCTCCTTTCCTGCATTCCATAACCTTTTTCCTGCATAATAGTATATACATATATGGTGAGCATATATATATACATGCAATTAATGAAGTGAATGAGATGAGATATAAATTACAGAAATAGTACTTACACACAATAAAGGCTGATGGCAGCTTTGTCGAGTTCCTTCTGATTGAATAGAAAATGCAAGTCTTGAATGTTGAAGCCGATCCTGGTCATCTCAAGAAAATCTCATCTCTTATATGCGCCGTGATCCATTCTTCCTTTCTCGCCTTGCAGAAATCAAGGTACCACTTGTGCAATTTTCGCATATTTGTTGGTAGATTCTTGAGCTCCTCTTTCTTGACGAGATTCTTCCCATACTTCCATGGCTG
Source organism: Avena longiglumis (assembly GCA_030063025.1). Taxonomy (NCBI): domain Eukaryota; kingdom Viridiplantae; phylum Streptophyta; class Magnoliopsida; order Poales; family Poaceae; genus Avena; species Avena longiglumis. Next base: position 515,613,668 of record CP125974.1, on the reverse strand, counting down.
TATGGGGTTGGCATCGCATTTGGGCAAGTTGTCTCCCATGATGTTCAAGTATGCAATGTAACTCATCCCCATCTCATTGGCCTTTCTTTGTAGGTCTGCCTCGTAATCATTTACGGGAGGAGAGTCCCGTGTGTCGAACATTTGGAGCGGGGCGCATGATTGGTTTTCCTGCTCTCCGAGCATGGGAACTGTTTTCTGGGGTGCCTCACGACTGCTACTTTCAGTCTCCCTACGGCGCCTTGCATCTGCCTTCAAAATCTGGCGCTCGTAGTCCGGCACAAGTGGGGTTTCAGGTTTCAAAAGATTTTTGTAAAACTTCTCCACCACCGCTGGATCTATTTTCTCCTTTGGCTCGGCCCGTCTAGGTGCAAAGAATTTCTTGACCTCTTCTTCCGAGATCCTATTGGTATCCTCGTCGCTGCGATTCCTCGGTAAAACCGGCAATGGCTTGGCGGAAGGCTACGGGACGTAGTTTTTTGAACTCTTTGGCGTACGGTTTCCTGCGGATTTCTTTGTGGCAGTGCTAGTGATGCTCTTTGTGGCAGTGCTCTTCCGCTTACGCTGAGGAGATGGCTGAAGCACCGAAGATGGCTGACGGGCCGAAGATGGCTGAAGCGCCGGAGATGGCTGCTACTTGAGAGATGGCTGCCACAGAGATAGTGAAGCGGCTCGGCTCACGACTGCATGGAGACGGCGGGGGTTCCAGTGGCCTCCAATTTGGAAGCACGATGTGTTCCTTCTTCCAAAGAATGGTTGTTTTTCACTGCAAATTTGAGTTGAATTTCCCCTTCACCTGTAGCATGGTCAAGTTGTGCTTCCTCATATTCCTTCACAACCTCATCCACCCCGACAATAGCATAGCCATCTGGAATTGGTCGACAGTGGTAAGTTCCACCAGCTACAGGAGGTAAGGCATAGCCGACAGCCACCTTAATGGATAAGCCCATTAATCTCACATGCAGCTCAGCGTGTTCGCTCTCCGTGATCTCATCCACGGGGTATCGAGGACCCACCATTTCAAGCGTGGGCTACACGTTCTCCGTGGAAGCCACGCTGATTTTCCGCGCAGAGTCTAGGCCACTGGAAGCTTCCAATGTAGGCTCTTCGTGCCGCTGAGATGGGCCGGTAGCTTGATGGCTCTGTTGTGCATTCACTTGCGCATGTAGCGCCATAAGTGCATGTTCTATCTGTGTCATCCGCTCTGTACATTCTTTTTCTTTTCTGTCGCGCCATCTGTAAGAGTCGCTCCACTCAGCAAACCCATCCTTCCACGTCATACCCCCTGTGCCTCGTGCATGTCCAGGGTGTTCTTTTTTACCGATGGTGCGTGTGAGCTGGTCATTCTCTCTGTCGGGATGGAAGGTCCTGGCTGATGTTTCCTCGTATGCCGTGATGAGTTTAGTGACGGGTTTGGCAAGAAGGGTTGGGAAGATACACAATCTTGTTTCTGGGTCCAACCTTGCCCCGATTCCGTAGAACCAAGTCTTTGCACATAGGTCCCACCCATCTGTCTGGGGTGTGATCCCTCTAGCGCGCAGGGCCTTCTCAACTTCCTCCCACTTAGGCCTCTGAGATATGTAGCCACCTGACCCCGTCCTCTGGTGATATTCCTTCTTCTGGGCATTAAGCGTATTGGTTTCTGACCTCTTTTTAGCTATAGCACCTTTTTTATATGTCACAAATTCGGGCCAGTGAGTCCTTATCTTCGCATAATTTGCGTCTTCGAAATTTGGAGTCTCGCCAGCTTTGACAAATTTGTTCAATTTTGTCTTCCAGTTGCGGAAAGCGTCAGCCATATTCTTTAGAGTCCACTCTTTGACCTTTTCCTTTATAACCGGGTTGTTTTCATCCTCCTCTGGCGGAAGGGTGAAATTTACAACAACGAATTCCAAAGCGTTTCTTTGGATCTTTTATCGACAAAGGTACCATCGCCCTTCTTTGGCTTATTCCAATTTTCAATTATGATTGGGATTTGGTCCCTAACAAGAACTCCAGCCTGACGTACAAATTTGTCTGCGGCCTTCTTAGGCTCCATCGGCCTGCCATCAACACGGACTGCTTCGATCGTGAACTTTGCACGATCTTTCAACCGATGGCTACTCGCTTGCTCTTTTCGTAGAAGAAGATGGTTGCTGGCTGGTCGATCCAGAGGGCTAAAAGAAGAAAGAAGCGTTAATTAATACATGTAGAAGAAGATTGTTGGTGAAAGTCAGCAGAGGCTTAATCAATGCATATACCTCGCCGGACTTTGTAATCACTAAATTGCGTTCACCGGAGTCTTCATCTTCTCCATGACTACTTGAGTTGTCATCATGTCCCTCCAAGTTCAGATATTGTGAGGTGTCCTCATCAATAATGTTCTCCATTATTTCTTCTTCTTCAAGGTTTCTACTAAGTGGATCCATAGTTTCTAAAACAATAATATTATCTAGAGTAAGAGTGTAAACATTCAAGTGGACTTGGATTCATACACAAATATACATATTATTCATACAAAAATACACAAATGAAATTAAAACCCTAAGGATGCTTGATCATTTTAAATGAGTTTCGAGGGGTCCAAACCCTAATCAGGATGAGTCAGAGCTCCACAACGACACCCCCATGAGGGTAACGTTGGCAGGATGCAAGTTTGTATATAAGTGGGGCGGGTTTGCGGACAATTATTTAGTCTCAGACAGCTACACCTACACGCAGTCCAATTTGTATACAAGTTTTAATCTATGCATGTAGTACAATTTATATTAGCCGGTGAAACTATGTTGCCCGCGAACCCGCCCCGCTTGACACCCTATCTATACTACTACTCCCTCCATAATTACATGCCATCTTAGTTTCGAGTTTCCCGATTTTTACCATCAAGTTCACCACCAACACTAAGTAAACAATATTATCGATGTTACAACATCAGAAACTTTACACAAATAAATACACGACTATATCGTTTATACATCACACATATTCCCCACATTGTTCACCAAATGATGGTCAATGTTTGTGGACGGATGGAGTACAAATGTAGTATTTGAGATAAATATATGCCCATGGTTTATTTCTCTAGCTATTTCTAATCAGATTGATTCAAAGTCTATTCATCTTGTTTTAATGTCATTTCTTTCTACAAAGTTTTACTACAAATAAGTAACAAAGACATGTAAAAAAGTAACAAAGTTTCACTACAAAAAAGTAACAAAGTTTCACCACGAGCACGACGGCTTCGGTGGCGGTCTTGGCGAGCGGCCTGACGGGCGAGGGCGAGGGCGGCTCCGACGAGGGCTGGACGCGCGGAGCCGGGCGTCTGCTCGCTCTCCGCCTCGCCTGTGGCGAGGGCGAGGGGCGGCGACGGGGTCGACGCGCCCACGCCGCTCTCTCGCTCTTCGCTGCATGGCGCTGGGTGGCGGTCTTGAGCGAGGGCGACGGGCGGCGGCCCGATGGTGAGGGCGAGGCGGGCGGGCCGCTACGGCTGTTGCTCTCTGCTCTGTGGCCAAGGCGGTTCGATCGCCTGGGGAAGAAAGGAAGGGGAAGGCGCACCGGTGTTAAAGGGGGCATTTATTTCATGCATTAAAGGGGCATTTTTAATTCAAAAAATAGGATATGAATTTAGAAAATTCATATCTTTTTCATTTCAACTCAGAAAAATATGAATAATATATCATAATTTTCAGAAAAATAATATCTATCCATTCATTTAAAAACATTTTATATTTACTTTACATGAAAATTTTCAAAATGATTAAAACACTTACATATAAATTTTGATTATTCAATTTAAACAAAAATAAATTGTTAAATCCTAAAACTTTGAACATAAGAAATATTAAGCATCTAAAAAGGAATCTAACCCTATTTTATTAGAGCAAATCATATTTTAATGCCGCATCTTTTGTATTAACATTTTTGAATTGATTGGATATTTAAATGCCGCATATTTTGTATACACTTGAATCTGACCAAGCCTCGCTCAACTTGCATTGTTTTTTTTGATAAAATAGCATATTGTGACCCTAAAAATGATTTTTGTAAAAAATCATGAGCATCGTATCATGTACCTGTAGTTCATATCTGACCCACTTCCTGCCGATTCGGTAGGAATTTGTCTTTTTCACCAGAGGTGGAAGGAAAGGTTTCAGATCCCCCTGTTGGTACATTGTCCATATAAGGTGGTCTAGTATTTTTGTAAAATGTGTTGGTGGTTTTTTGAATTAGCCATTTGGTGGTTGCTTCACAAAACCGTCCGTTTTTTATGCTCGGAAAATGGAAAATGCCTTTGGTGCGATAAAAAGGAAAACTTCTTCTTGCAACATTGTTTTCCATGCCATGATACACATGTATGCACAATATGGCCATATTATCACAAACTATGCCTTGATTCTAGCCATAACATTGGTCATTTGACCCGAAAGCCAAGAAACCTCGAATGAGATAGGTCATTTTGTGAAGGTTTTTTGAGACATAATCAATATACCAAGTTTGAGATTTTTCCTTCTAACTATGTCACATAATATAACACCACGAAGGTTTCGCCTGTTTCGATCTTTTTTTATCCTGTTTTTAAACTATCGACAAACTTTGTCGAACAACGGCATGATGATTCTTAGCTCGGGGCCAAGCCTCGCTCAACTTGCATTGTTTTTTGATAAAATAGCATATTGTGAACCTAAAATGAATTTTGTAAAAATCATGAGCATCGTATCATGTACCTGTAGTTCATATCTGACCCACTTCCTGCCGATTCGGCAGGAATTTGTCTTTTTCACCAGAGGTGGACGGAAAGGTTTCAGATCCCCCTGTTGGTACATTGTCCATATAAGGTGGTCTAGTATTTTTGTAAAATGTGTTGGTGGTTTTTTGAATTAGCCATTTGGTGGTTGCTTCACAAAACCGTCCGTTTTTTATGCTCGGAAAATGGAAAATGCCTTTTTGGTGCGATAAAAAGGAAAACTTCCTCTTGCAACCTCGAATGAGAATGCAACTAATAGTAAGTTACATAAAGCCGAACTGGAACTGAAAATTAAGATACGTAAAAGAACTGAAAATTAAGATACATGGCCAGATTAAGTAACAAGCGGCCGAACTTGTTTCGGAATGTTGGAGTGATTCAGTCATGCTCCTTCCTACACCTGTAATACTCGCCACTGTAGTCGTCGTACTCGCCGCCTCCGTCATCGCTGTCGTCGTCGGGATCGCCGTAGTTGAACCTTGAAGGTTGAGTACGCGTGGGCTGGACTTGAGGGTAGCGCAGGCGGGGGTTAGAGTCGGCGGCAGTGTCATAGGCCATGACGCTCTGGAGAGTCCGACCGCGCCACCATAGCCGACGGCCGGCCTCGTTGAAGTTAGGAGGAGGTGGGCCGTCCTCCTCGTGCCTGGCGAGCGCCCTCTCACGCCGATCCACGAAGAAGGCTTCCCAAGTAGGGAAATAGTCGGGATGCCATCTGGGATTCCTCCGCTGCTGCGACGTGAGCTCGAAGTAGTAGTGGTTCGTGATGTCCATCCGGCGCGCCACACCTACAGGGACAGGAGGAACTGCACGCCCGACGCCAAAGATCCACCGACGGGACACAGAGTCTTGGGGGTAGTTCGAGGCGCAAAGCGCCTCCGCCTCCCTGGGGGTTAGTGCTGCGGTGGAAGCCATGGGAAAGAGTGATGAGGTTGCAGATATGAGTCTAGAGATGTGCAATGACAATGGAGGCCAACCCTACATATATATATATAGTGAACTGGCGGGAAGAACTGGAGGGAAGAACTGGCGGGAAGAAAAATGGCGGGAAAAAATGGCAGCAGTAATGATAGGGGTGAGTGTCGACATTATGTCGTGCGACGTGTACCTTGTCCCGGATGGTGTCACCAACCGGGACTAAAGATGAACCTTTAGTCCCGGTTGGAGACACCAACCGGGACAAAACACGAGTCAGCACTAATAATAGGTGTGAGTGTCGACATTATGACGTGCGGCGTGTACCTTGTCCCGGATGGAGTCACCAACCGGGACTAAAGATGAACCTTTAGTCCCGGTTGGAGACACCAACCGGGACTAAAGATGAACCTTTAGTCCCGGTTGGAGACACCAACCGGGACAAAACACGAGTCAGCACTAATAATAGGGGTGAGTGTCGACATTATGTCGTGCGGCGTGTACCATGTCCCGGATGGTGTCACCAACCGGGACTAAAGATGAACCTTTAGTCCCGGTTGGAGACACCAACCGGGACAAAACACGAGTCAGCACTAATAATAGGGGTGAGTGTCAACATTATTTCGTAAGTGTCGACACTATGTCGAGCTGCTTGTACTATAAATAGGCATCCTTGTGAGTCCAGTCCTCCAGCAAGTTTGAGGCATCTCCAAGATGGTTTTCGAGAGCAGGGACACCACTACGGCCAGTTTCAGGGAGATGCCGACGAGCCAGTCCCGGCATCTCGAGAAACTGGTCATAGAGGCACTCCTAATATGTGAAATTAGTTAGCTCCTGTGTATTGATCTAGTTAGAGAAGTTACAAAGCTGCAAGATGGTTTCGAGGCAGGACACCACTACGGCCAGTTTGGGGAGATGCCCTGAGCCCAGTCCTCCGGCATCTCCAAGAAACTGGTCATAGAGGCACTCCCTAATATGTGACCGCGCGCGTTTGGAGATCAGATCTTAATGGTAAGTACGAATCGGGACAACTTCTTCTCATAGTCCCGGTCCATCCACAAAACAAGACTAACACTCAAGACATGTATTAATATTAAAAACATGAACTAGAGTTACATAATATGAGCATGAACTTCTTGGCATATGTCCTTCCTTATGATCACTTCAGACGTAACCATGGAGCATCTTCTTTACTTAACAGAATGATTGGGTCAGTTTTCACTGTGAAGGGCGGAATTTCATCAAAATTATTATAATATTCTGACATGTCTATCTTGTCCTCGATTCCCACGATGTTTCTTTTCCCTTAAAGAACTATGTGACGCTTTGGCTCATCATATGATGTATTCGTTTGCATATTTTTTCTTTTTTTTTGGTCTGGAGGACATGTCCTTCACATAGAAAACCTGAGCCACATCATTGGCTAGGACGAATGGTTCGTCTAAGTTCTTGTCTACCTTCATAATATTGTTGAGATCCACCGTTGTCATTCCGTACTTCTTGTCTACCTCAACCCCTCCTCCTGTTATCTTGACCCATTTGCATCGAAACAAGGGGACCTTAAAATTAGGTCCATAGTCAAGTTCCCATATCTCCTCTATGAACCCATAATACGTGGTCTTCTGCCCATTGTCTTCTTTGCATCGGCAGACACCACTATTTTGGTTGGTGCTCTTTTTATCTTGTCCTATCGTGTAAAATGTATTCCCATTTATCTCGTATCCTTGGAAAGTACATACGATCGAAGATGGTGTCACGGCCAACAAGTACTGGTGATCCCCAACACCGGTGTTATTCGTGAGAAGTATTTGCGACTGACCACCAAAACTCGCCATGTGTTCACTTATAATCCATTCATCGAATTTGCCGGGTGTTTGAGGCGTATTAAATTCTTGTGTTCATTGATATACGGGGCAACCAAGATAGATCTTTGTAAAACCGTGTAGTGTGCTTGATTAAGAGAATGCCCGTCCCTACATATCATTGCTTTACATCCTAGGGTGCCTTTTCCACGCAGTCTCCCCTCATGTCGTGATTCTGGAACACCAATCGCCTTAAGGTCAGGAATAAAATCAACACAGAACTCAATGACCTCCTCCGTTACATAGCCCTTGGAGATGCTTCCTTCTGGCCTAGCACGATTATGAACATATTTATTTAAGACTCCCATGTACCTCTCAAAGGGGAACATATTGTGTAGAAATACAGGACCGAGAATGGCAATCTCTTCTACTAGGTGAACCAGGAGATGCGTCATAATATTGAAGAAGGATGGTGGGAACACCAACTCAAAGCTGACAAGACATTGGGCCACATCTGTTTGTAACCCTGGTAGGCTTTCTGGATCGATTACCTTCGAGATATTGCATTGAGGAATGCACATAGCTTCACAATGGGTACTCGAACATTTTCGGTAGAAGCCCCTCAATGCAATCGGAAGCAATTGTGTCATAATCACGTGGCGATCATGAGACTTCAGGTTTTGGAATTTTTATCCGCCATATTTATTATTCCTTTATATTGACGAGAAGCGACCAGGACCTTGATCTGCTCGGACATTCAAAAAGATTTCCTTCTGCTTTGGTAAGAGCGTGGCAGGAGTTAAGTGGCATCATTTACCCTTCTCGTTCTCGGGATGCATAGGCTCTTGAGGGGCTTTCAGCGTTCTGGTCCCGTGCTTCCGGTGTATCTTTTGTCTTCCCATACACTCCTAGAAAGCCTAGCAGGTTCACGCAAACATTCTTCTTCACGTGCATCACGTCGATTGAAGAGCGGACCTCTAAGACTTCCCAATAGGGTAGGTCCCAAAATATAGATTGCTTCTTCCACATGGGCGTGTCCGCATCGTCATTGAACAGATAGACGCGGGACCTTTTCCAAAGATTACTTCTAGGTCCTTGACCATACCAAATACCTCCTCACCGATGCAGGAGGCTTCCTCAGGGGTTACGAGACGTTTGAAATGCTTGCCTTTCTTTCTTCTTGGATGCGAGTTCGGAAGAAATCGGCGATACCCTAGGTACACAACCTTCTTACATTTATCCAAATATACACTTTCGTCTCATCTAAACAGTGTGTGCATGCATTGTATCCCTTGTTTGTATACATACGAAATGTTACTAAGAGCAGCCAATCATTGATGGTTCGAAAACTAAAAGCAATGCTCATAGGTCAAATGGCTCCCTTTGTGCTCATCCACATACATTACACCTGGTTTGGCCCACAATTGTAAAAGTTCTTCAACTAATGGCCTTAGGTACACATCAATGTCGTTGCTAGGGTTGCCTCGGGCCTTGGATGAGCACCGGCATCATAATGAACTTCCTCTTCATACACAACCAAGGAGGAAGGTTATAGATACATAGAGTCACGGGCAGTCTTGTGCGCAGCTCTGCTCACCAAAAGGATTCATGCCGTCTGTACTTAGACCAAACCTTAAGTTCTTTGCGTCACGTGCGAAGTCCGGGTACTCTCGCTCGACTTTTCTCCATTGTGACCCATCAGCGAGGTGTCTCAACATCGCGTCTTTCTTACGGTCTTCCATGTGCCATCGCAACAACTTGGCATGCTCTTTATTTCTGAAGAGACGTTTTAACCGTGGTATTATAGGAGCATACCACATAACCTTGGCAGGAACCTTCTTCCTAGGGGCCTCGCCCTCAACATCGACCGAGAAGGAAAGAGCAACGAGAAAACTTATTTTGAGCTCTCGGGCATTTCACCGAACACCTCTTGTGCATATGAAAAAAACACAAACTAGCACTCTTCACACCCTCTTGCTAGGCTCCAAAATGAGATAGTGAAAAAATGGAAGAGTGGGGTGTGTGTGGGCTGCGGTGGTGTCTTATATAGCCCCCCCTTTAACACCGGTTCATGCCACGAACCGGTGTTAAAGAACTCTGTGAACCCATTGCGAGGTCCTAACACCGGTTCGTGGCACGAACCGGTGTTTAAGAAACTCCTTTTTGTCAGGGCCACGCTTGTCGCCCCTTAACACGGTTCGTAGAAGAACCGGTGTTAAAGCCCTTTTCCAAGATCAACGAAAAGCCTCGTTTCCACTAGTGTAGATCTATAATTCTCTAAAAGTATAGAGATATGGATCAATGCATACATGCTCTAGAAGTAGCTAGAAGGATTTTGATATATATGTGTAACAATTTTTGATTAGGCACATAGTTACTGAAAATTGAAATGTGTAATTTTAGAGTCTCAGAGCTTAGAATGGAATGAGATTTTCACTGATAGAACAATAATAAAAAACCCCACATTTATTATGTTGATTGATTTCTCCAATTCACAAATTGGTGCATGTAAATTTTTCAAAATTCAAAATTAATGCTCTAGAAGCTCTCAGTATAACTTGTAATAATTTTATCATGTTGTGTAATGGTTTTTGATATATTTTTAGTATAATGCAGATGGTCCGGGAATGGATGTATGGTACTGACCGACGCTCTAACGAATTCATTAATGGCGTGCATGAGTTAATCTGTGTTGCTGATACAAACAAGCGCAATGGTTTTGTATTTTGTCCATGTAATGGATGTAGGAATCAGAAGGATTACTCTGACTCAAAAACCCTTCACAGCCACCTGTTGAAGTCCGGCTTTATGCCCAGTTATAATTGTTGGACCAAGAACGAAGAGAGAGGGGTTATAATGGAAGACAATAAAGAAGAGGAGGAGGATGAAAACTATCATGGTTTCCCTGAGTACGGAGATACTTCCATGTGGGATGTTGAAGGGGAGGATGAAGAAGAGACACATGATTAACCCGTTGATGATCTTGGTCGGACCATTGCCGATGCACGAAGAGATTGTGAAACTGAAAAGGATAGGGAGAAGTTCAATCACATGTTAGAGGATCACAAAAAGGTGTTGTACCCAAATTGCGAAAATGGTCTGAAAAGTCAAAGACACCTTTGGAATTGCTGCGATGGAAGGCTGAGTGTGCTATACCTGACTCCTCATTTGAAAAGTTGCTGAAAATGATGAAGAATGTGCTTCCAAAAAATAATGTATTGCCCGCTAGTACGTACGAAGCAAAGAAGGTTGTCTGCCCTCTAGGTTTAGAGGTTCAGAAGATACATGCATGCCCTAATGACTGCATCCTCTACCGCGGTGAGGAGTATAAGAATTTGGATGCATGCCCGATATGCACTTCACTTCGGTATAAGATTAGACGAGATGACCCTGGTGACGTTGAGGGCGAGCCCCCCCGGAAGAGGGTTCCTGCCAAGGTGATGTTGTATGCTCCTATAATACCACGGTTGAAACGCTTATTCAGAAACAAAGAGCACGCCAAGTTATTGCGATGGCATAAAGAGGAACGTAAGTCAGATGGGATGTTGAGACACCCCGCTGATGGGTCGCAATGGAGAAAAATCGATAGAAAGTACCCGGACTTTGCAGATGACGCAAGGAGTTTAAGGTTTGGTCTAAGTACAGATGGCATGAATCCCTTTGGGGAGCAGAGAGCTCGACAAAGACTGCCCATGACTCTATGCATCTATAACCTTCCTCCTTGGCTGTGCATGAAGCGGAAGTTCATTATGATGCAAATGTTGATCCAAGGTCCGAAGCAACCCGGCAACGACATTGATGTGTACCTAAGGCCATTAGTGGAAGAACTTTTACAGTTGTGGCACGAACCCGGGATACGCGTGTGGGATGAGCACAAGCAGGAAGAATTTAACCTCCGAGCATTGCTTTTATAACAATCAATTATTGGCCTGCCCTTGGTAACCTTTCAGGACAGTCAAACAAGGGATACAATGCATGCACACACTGTTTAGATGAGACTGAAAGTATATATTTGGAACATTGTAAGAAGAATGTATACAATGAGTAACGTCAATTTCTTTTGGCCAAGCATCCCTTAAGAAAGAAAGGCAAGCATTTCAACGGTCTGGCATGTCACCAGACGAAGCCTAAGGAGCGTACTGGTGCTGATATATTTGATATGGTCAAAGATTTGGATCAAATGGTAACCTTTGGAAAGGGTCCTAGCGGAAAATCTACTCCGAAGGACGCTGAAGGACACGCACCCATGTGGAAGAAGAAATCTATATTTTGGGAGCTACCATATTGGAAATTCCTAGAGGTCCACTCTGCAATCGATGTGATGCATGTGACGAAGAATTTTTGCGTGAACCTGCTAGGTTTCTTGGGCGTGTATGGGAAGACAAAAGATACACCGGAAGCATGAAATTACCATCAACGTATGAAACCCCCAGATGGCCTGCATCCAGAATGGTTTCAAGGTCATGCCAGCTACGCTCTTACCAAACAAGAGAAGGAAATATTTTTTGAATGCCTAAGCAGTATTAAGGTCCCGTCTGGCTTCTCGTCGAATATAAAGGGAATAATAAATATGGCAGAAAAAAGGTTCCAAAACCTAAAGTCTCGTGACTTCCACGTGATTATGATGCAAATGCTTCCAATTGCATTGAGGGGGCTTCTACCAGATAATGTTCGAGTACCCATTGTGAAGCTATGTGCATTTCTCAATGCAATCTCTCAGAAGATAATCAATCCTGAAGATCTACCACGGTTACAGAATGATGTGGTCCAATGTCTTGTCAGTTTTGAGTTGGTGTTCCCACCATCCTTCTTCAATATTATGACGCACCTGCTGGTTCACCTAGTTGAAGAGATTTCCATTCCCGGTCCTGTATTTCTACACAATATGTTTCCCTTTGAGAGGTTCATGGGAATCTTAAAGAAATATGTTCGTAACCGTGCTAGGCCAGAAGGAAGCATCTCTAAGGTCTATGGAACAGAGGAGGTCATTGAATTTTGTGTTGACTTTGTTCCTGACCTTAGGCCGATTTGTCTTCCTCAATCGCGGTATGAGGGGACACTGAGTGGAAAGGGTACTCTAGGAAGGAAATCAATAATATGTAGGGACGGACATTCTTACACCGAAGCACATTACACCGTTCTACAGAATTCTATCTTGGCATCCCCATATATCGAGGAACACAAGAAAATCTTACGCTCCAACAACCCTGGAAAGCATGACTCTTGGATTAGAGATGAACACATGAAGATTTTCGGCGGTTGGTTGCAATATCTCATCAAAAACAACACTCTTGGAGATCATCTATACTTGTTGTCTAGGTCACCATCTTCGACTATATCGACTTTCCAAGGGTACGAGATAAATGGGTATACATTTTACACGATAGCCCAAGATAAAAAGATCACCAACCAAAACAGTGGTGTCCGCTTTGATGCAACAAACAACAATGGGTCAAAGACCACATATTATGGTTACATAGAGGAGATATGAGAACTTGACTATGGACCTACTTTTAAGGTCCCTTTGTTTCGGTGCAAATGGGTCAAGCTGACAGGAGGAGGGGTTGAGGTACACAAGAAATACGGAATGACATCGTTGGATCTTAAAAATCTTGGGTACTTAGACGAACCATTCGTCCTAGCCAATGATCTGGCTCAGGTTTTCTATGTGAAGGACATGTCTACCAAACCTAGAAAAAGAAAAATAAGAAAAAGAATACATCAGACGATGAGCCAAATAGCCACATAGTTCTTTTAGGAAAAAGAAATATCGTGGGAGTGGAGGACAAGACAGACATGTCAGAAGATTGTGATAAGTTTCATAAAATTCCATCCTTCGCGGTGAAGCATGACCCAAGAATCATGTTAATAAATGAAGATGCTCCATGGATATGGCGGGATCAGAAAGGAACACACGCGAAGAAATGATGTGTAATAATTGTAAAATTTTATGAGTGAAGATGCTCCATGTGTCCATTTTTAGAGTGTTGTCTGCAAACAATCTTGAGTGTGTTAGTCCCGTTTTGTGGGACTAAAGGAAGACTAAAGGGGGACCTTTATATTAAGATTCTTTATATTTTTCTGATAATAATAGACATATTATTTGTTTTATTTGGATTTTTACAATAAAATATATGATTTTCCAAAGTTTTATATTTGATTTGAATTAAAAAAGAAATTTACAAATGAATTAATTTACAAATGAATTAATTTATAAATGATGCAAACAGATAAATGGATATTATATTAAGATTATTTATATTTTTATGATAATAATAGACATATTATTTGTTTTATTTGGATTTTTACAATAAAATATATAATTTTCCAAAGTTTTATATTTGATTTGAATTAAAAAAGAAATTTACAAATGAAATAATTTATAAATGATGCAAACAGATAAATGGATATTATATTAAGATTCTTTATATTTTTCTGATAATAATAGACATATTATTTGTTTTATTTGGATTTTTACAATAAAAGATATGATTTTCCAAAGTTTTATATTTGATTTGAATTAAAAAAAATAAATTTACAAAAAGTAAACTAGTCGCGGGTCGTGACTGGACCCGGGACTAGAGGGTGCGTGCGCGCGCAAAAACCAAGCGACCGAAAAAACACATTAGTCCCTGGCCGTGGCTTAACCCACGACTAAAGGGGGGGTCTTTAGTCGCGGGTTAAGCTACCGACCAGGGACTAATGACCCTCTAGTCCTGTCTCGTGGCTTAGCCCGGGACTAAAGGGGTGGGGCTATAAGTAACCTGCGCCCGCTCCTCGCCTCCCCCACCCAGCACTTGGCGAAATCGACAAGGGGACGAATAGACGACGACGAGCTCGATCGACGCAGGCGTGCCGCCGATTCCACCGCTACCTTGCCTCCGCGTCGTACCGCCACGCGTCGCGTCGTCGTCTTCACCGCGTCGCCGCCATGCGTCGTCGCCTGCGTCGCCGCCTTGTAGCCATCCGTCGCCATCAACACCGCATCGACGTGCGTTTTTAGGAATTTTTAGTTTATTTTTTTTGTATCTTAGCATTTTTAGTATCTTAGCATTTAGTTTCCTTTTTAGGAATATATAATTGTTTTTAGGAATATATAATTGTTTTTAGTTTCTTTTTTTAGGAATATATAATTGTTTTTAGGAATATACAATTGTTTTTAGTTGTTTTTAGGAATATATAATTGTTTATATAATTGTTTTTAGTTTCTTTTTTTAGGAATATATAATTGTTTATATAATTGTTTTTAGTTGTTTTTAGGAATATATAATTGTTTATATAATTGTTTTTAGTTGTTTTTAGGAATATATAATTGTTTATATAATTGTTTTTAGTTGTTTTTAGGAATATATAATTGTTTTTAGTTTCTTTTTTAGGAATATATAATTGTTTATATAATTGTTTTTAGTTGTTTTTAGGAATATATAATTGTTTTAGGAATGTATAATTGTTTATATAATTGTTTTTAGTTGTTTTTAGGAATATATAATTGTTTTTTAGGAATATATAATTGTTTATTAGGTTTATTAGGAATATTAATTGTTTTTAGTTGTTTTTAGGAATATATAATTGTTTATTATTGGTTTTAGTTGTTTTTTAGGATTATTAATTAGTGTTATTAGGATTATTAATTATATAATTATTAGGGTTATTAATTTGTCTTATTAGGTTTATTGTTTTTTTTGTTTTAATTATTAGGGTTATTGTTTTTTCTAACCTGTTTAACTCTCTTTTTGTTATAGTTAATTAAGTCATGGATCCATCCGAAGATCCTGGTCGCATTGGTGAAGGTTTTATTGAGGGCATGATAAGAGGTGAAATTCCTCTTAATATTAATATCGGTGAAGATATTTTGCTTGAGGAAGAGATATCCTCATATCTGAATCTATCCGGTGATGGACTAGAGGAAAACCTAATGTACCAAGGGGAAGACCGGATGGACGAAGGGCAAACAAATAACAACAATAATGATGGCCCCTCGATAGGATCCGGTGAGGTACATATATATATAAAGTCTCGTGTTACCTCTATTCATTAACTGATCTAGATATATATTAATCAGTCTCTCTTCTTCTTTTAGCCCACCGGATCAAAGCAATTGATAGCTCGAACGAAACGAGGGCCTAACAAAAAGTTGGATGGTAATCAGAGGTTCGCCATCGAAGAAATAGATGATGATGGTTAACCGATTGCTCCAGAGAAGCACCGGAGGATGTTTATAAATCAATGCGGGGTGCTTGTTAGGGACAACCTTCCGATCACCATCCAAGAATGGAATCAGTCAAAGAAACCCGGTGAAGAATCCAACAGCTATGTCACCAATGATGCCAAAGATGACCTTTGGCAGAATCTCATAGCGCATTTCATACTACCTCTAGAGTATGAGGAATTTGAGGTAGATGGTATTAACCCAAGGCCGGGTGGGCTTCAAAATAGAGCGAAAGTGAAGGAGTGGGCTCTGAGCAAGATGGCTGAACTGTACCGAAACCACAAGAAAAGTTTATACGCGAAATATGTTGTGAAAAAGAAAACTCCAGACGTCAAAGGAGTAAACGAGAAGTTGAGAGAACAGTGGCCCGATTTTGTAAAGTACAAGCAATCTGATAAAGCAAAGGCAAAGTCGGCAAAGAACGCGTTAAATGCTGCCAAAAATAAATACCATCATAAAATGGGGACAGGTGGCTACAAGAGTGCCGTCCCTAAGTGGGAAACTATGGAGAAGAACATGAGGGCTAGAGGTGTCACTCCTGGTACAAATGGATGGCCCGAGAGGTCAAAGCACTGGTGGTACGGGCACGGGGGATCCTTGGACCCAGAAACAGGGAAGACATTATTTCATGATAAAATTCTAAAACCCTCAAAATACCTTATTCAAGCAATGAACGATGCTCAATTGCAATTGTTCCGTCCCGAGAGAGAGAACGACGAGCTGACACGTGCCCTAGGGAATCCTGAAAAGGGAGGACGAACACGAGGCAAAGGAGTCGGTGTCTCGTGGAAGAAAGGGTTTCCTTAGTACGATGCTAGTTACAGAAGCCGTCAGAGAAAGAAGGACCGGGAGGCAGACCGGATCTCCAGGGTAGAGCAGGACCTAGCTGATCTGAAGAACCTCATGCATGAAATTAGCCAAAGGCCGTCGTCAACTCACCCGCGGGATGATGATCCTGCATTGGATCTTAGCCAGCGGAGAAGCATCGTGGCTTCCACGGAGGTCCGGGCTGATGATCAAGCACTGCTGGATGATGCACCGGCTCCTCACTACCCCGTGGATGATGTCAGAGAGATGGCACAATGTGAGCTACATAAACCAATGAATAACTTGTGCTTCAAGGTGGCGATAATCACTGCTTTACCTTGTCTACCTGGAGCACTCCACCATTCTCCGATTCCACCAGGCTATGCTCGTGTCACGGTGGATGACATAGTGGAGGATTTTGCGGACCTAGAGATTGAAATCGCTATGCCTGAAGGACTTACGAAACTAGGAGATGTCAAGAGCAACATCATTCTATGGAATAAGAAGTACATCAAGTTTCCAGGCTCGGCGCCAAGGCCACCTACTCCGAGGAATCCAAGTCCACCCTACATCGAATATCGTCAACCTCCAAGTCCACCCAACCCGATTATCGCCAACCTCCAAGTCCACCCCGCCCCGCTGACGATTGCCGCAGTAGCAGTACATCAACTCAATATCCGTGCTCCGTGCAATACTCGATCTTCGCCTCCGCCTCCGTGCAATACTACTACCTCGTCGAAGAAACGGAAGTTCGATGGTCCCCCGTGCCCCACATCAAATAAAGGTCAAACGGCGAAGATAGTCGACATCCCGCCGGCTCTTCCAAAGAGACCTTATGACAAGACCGATGAGGAAACTAACGCGGATGTGGCTGCCCAAGTTAAGGCGCATTTTGCACCGAAAAAGCCTGAGCCAAAGCCGGTATATAATGAAAAAACCAAAAATTGGGCTAAGTCCTTTCTTGAGCAAGCATCCCAGATATCGATGAATCTGGAAGACTATGACCGGGAGATTATTAAGCAAGCACAGAAGAAAAAAATCACAAGTGCAAAAAGCGGGAAGCAAGTTGCCCAGCTCGGAGCATAGAAGAATCAATCGGTTGCCCCACTCAAAGTCATTTCAGACCTCGACAAGGTCTTTAGAGATGAAATGGATATGGACATGCAAATAATGTACCCTAGAGCCCGTAATAATGCTGCACTGATGAGAATCACTGTATCGTAGGCCAAAGCACTTTCTACCGAAGCAAATATGTCTCTTGGTCAATATTTAGGCTATGAAGATATGCCAGTGGGTCAGATAGTACGGCGGTATGTCCAAGGGGAGCCTTTAGTCAGTAATGAGGAGCTCACGCGTCTATCCACACATATGCAAAATCTGCACGAATGGTACACGTCGCAAGCAAAAAAAAAGCATCAGAAAGATTGGTTTCCGGTGGACGTTAGAAAGGAGCATCACTTCAAACCATACTCGATACAGGTTCAAATGAACGAACTGTTTCAGTTATACAACCAGCGCGCCCTCGACAAATCTATCATTAGTTGCTACTGTCTGTAAGTGATTTATTTCTATAATTAAGTTTGTAGGTCAGCTCGTTCATTGCATTTAATATATTATCCTAACTATATATCCTTTTGTATGATGATATTATATTCTGCAGAATGAAGATGCTTGAATGCAAAAGAGCTAGAATATACGACGTTGGGTTCATTGAACCATATATCGTTAATGAATATACGTTAAAGAATCACCACAAGGACGTGGAGGAAGACCTGTGCAGGTTCTTAACCGAGAATAATTTTGTTAAGGAAATACTATTTCCTTACAACTTCAATTGAGTGTTTATATCTTGTACATATTTTATTTTTGTTTACTGGATGAGCTATGCATGTATGCTTATGTAAACGTTCTCAGATTCCACTGGATCTTGCTAAACATTCAAGTTGACAACTCCCTAGTTGAAGTCTACGACTAATTAAGTTGGGACCAAGAGCAGTGGAGCGACATGAAAGCAATACTCCATAAGTAATTTTAATCATTATCGCATTATATCATCCTCTTTCATTCATTTCCTGACATCAAATAACTAATAACTCCTTTGTTCATTTACTTTGCCGAGCAGGTGTTGGACACGGTTCAGACAGAAAATACCAGGTCCATTCAAAGAGGAGTTAACTTATAAAATGGTGAAGAGTTTACATCAGCCACCGGAAACTCATTTATGTGGATACTACGTCTGCGAGTACATCCGCGAGTTGACCAATGAGCGGAAAGTTGACTCATATTATATTTATGATTTGCGGGAGAAACTAGAGCCAGACCAGCGCATAAGAGCAATTCAAGAGGAGTCATGGATTTATGATGAAGGAATTCCTTGATGTACATGGAGAGCATTATGCGGATGACGTGGAACTCGATTTGCCTTAGTCATCTCCATGTAGCTTATATGATATATATATTCATCAATGACCATGTAATTTCAAAACATTTCTTCCTTTTGATATGATTGATTATATGTATGATTGCAAGGGATCGATTAATTATATAAATGCATCGACGTGTAGTGTGTATGTAGTAGCGTATAATATGTATACTGAAATATATGTTTGAATTATAGTGAAACACAAAACGAAAAAGGAACGAAATGGCAAAAAAAAAGGAAATACACAATCTTCGCCATGGAAGAAACACACATTCTGCCGCGATAGGAAACCTTATAGTCCCGGGTGATGTTACGGCCCGGGACTAGAGGGTTTCCGCCCTCCACGGCGCTGAAACAGCCACGTGGATGTTATCAATCGTGGGCCGTAGTGAGCCGGGACTAGAGGGGAGGGGGCTCTAGTCCCGTTTTCGCAGTCCCGAGCCCAAAACCGGGACTAAAGCCAGTTGTGGCCCGGGACTGCAGGCCCTTTTTCCACCAGTACTTAAGGACACGGTGGGAACTAGCACTGCGTACACGCACTCTTTTTTTCAAAAAGAAAGACATGTATTAATCAAGAAACTGGAGTTCCATCCTGAGTACAAACTACAAGAAGTTTATCTGGTACAGAACATAAACAGACTTAATTACTACATAGTTTTGAGCGCTCAAGCTGGGCAAGACTATGACTCACTCTATTTATTTCTCTAGGAACATGCAGAACCTGGCAGTCCCTGCCTCCACAGAAAAGTTATTTTATTTCATGAACTATAGCAGCGTAGCTTGATCTGTTAACCTCTTTATCATTAAATCATCTGCATTGTCTCCAAACAGCCAGATTCTAAGATTACAGGCTTTGGCCATCCATTATAACGCTAAATTCAACCCCTCAGCACATGCTTGTAGCTCGGACTCAAGAGGGCTATCAAATTTAAACAGATGGCTACAAGAGGAGAAGATAACAACAACAAGGTCATCACAGAGTATCATGCCAGCACCTCCCGCCATCGTATCAACAGTCCATGAACCAGCCACATTAAGTTTAGCCCAGCCTGGAGGTGGCTTAGAGCATCTCTAGCAGTTCCCATAAATAGCAAACCGTAAACGTCGGAGTATAGGGCGCTGAATTCGTGATTTCTCGCTGGAGAGGGCGCTGAAAGTTCTCAGAAATCGAACCGCAAAATGAATATCGAATATTCTGTTTTTGGTTCTGTTCTGGATCGCTATGGCGAACTGCAAATAAAACCGTAAACTTTCTTTGACAGTTTCGACAGCAATTCCAACAATTTGTAGGGTGATCATCGCACAAATCTAAACTAAAAAGACAGCAAAAACATACGCAGGTCGATCTTATGCCCCAGCCTTGTCGTCGATGGGCTCTCCAGTAGTAGCAGCCCTCGCTGTAGCTAAAGAAGAACCATGCATCGAAGCGGCATCATCTTCCATGACTTGCTTCCTCATTGCTAGGATCTCGGTCCTATGAATGTCACGCCACTCTTTTGTGATAGCATTCATCAAGGTCGGATCCATCATCATGGTCCTATTCTCCTCGGCTAGGATCTCAACATTTTATTTTCTCTCCTCAAGTGCTATCTTTATCTCCTCTAAGTCATGAACGGAGCATCGGAGGACGGTTGATGCGGGCACAGAGCTTCAGCAGCTACTGCCGGGAGCTGTGCGGGTTCCATGGCATCGATTCCACGCGGCAGCGTGGTCGGGGAGCGACGGGGGAGGTAGATCAACAGCGGCAGCGATGCAGAAGGGGGTGGTAGGTGGAGGAAACTTACGTCTCGCCAAAAAAGGAGTGGAGTGCGGATTGGCGCTCGGTTAGGCCGTGGAAACCAGATATGCTCGGTTCCGCGGGAGATATTTGACGCGCCCCGTAAAACTTTTTTGGACCGCGGGTGTTTATGGGAATTGATCGGCGCGCGATTTTTCTAGGGCACCAATAAACGACGGTTATTTTATGGTTTTGGGCTATTTACGGGCACGGCTAGAGATGCTCTTAGACATATTTGAACTGTTGCTTCTGGCTTTGATCCGCCTTGATCCTCAGCCTTATAGAGTCATGATCATATGCAATCACCGTTTTCTGTTTTGCCGCATCCGCCATTGAAGCTTGTTTGATGCAGAGTAACAAGTCTGTATAGATGCTTAAAAATTGACGAGAAGCTTCATGTAGGGGTTCGTAGCATGGAAAACAAAAAATTTCTACCGCATGCAAACAAACAAGCTAAGATCTATCTACTAGATTGTAGCAACGAGTTGATAGAGGAACTCACCCTCGAAGATTCCAAAGCGGTTAACGAGAGCAGATTCTCGTGGGTGATGTAGTCGTACTCTTGCCGATCTCAAGATCGCGTAGACGATCCTTCCGGCGCTGCGTTCCGGCAGCGCTTCCGCAGTCGGTCACACGTTCGGTACTCGATGAAGACCTTCCTCTCCTTGTTCCAACAGGCAGCAGAAGTTGTAGCACTCTCCTCGTGATTCCGGTAGCACGACGGCGTGGTACCGGAAGTAGAGGGGAGATCTCGCAGGGCTTTTCCTTAAGACAGAGCGAGTATGGTGGACTATGAGAGAGGCTTTGGCGATCTAGGGTTTAGAGGGCACCAAGGGGCGGAGCTTGGCCGGCGGCTAGGGCTTGGGGAAGCCCCAAGTCGGCGGCTAGGAGAAACCCAAGGGGCGGCGGCGACTTGGAGGTGGCCGGCAGCTAGGGTTAGGGTTTTGGGTTGTGTTGGGTGTGTGGGAGAGGGGCAGCCCTGCCCCTCCTTTTATAGGTGGGAGGGCGCGGCTTGGGAGGAGGGAGTCCTCCCCCAAGTCGGCCTCCTTGGACGGCGGGTGGAGGAAGAGGAACTCCTCCCAAAGTAGGTTTCCTACTCTCCCTCCACCAAGCAAATTTGCCGTTTGACTTTTTCAAATTGGCGTTTGACTTTCAAACTAGGATTTGATTTCTCCCTTTATTTTGCCCAGCCATATTACCTAGTACATGATGCAACCATTCCATATTGTCATGACACATTCATGTACCCTAACCCTCCGGAGTGCCGGACCTTCCGGACCCTTCTAGAACATTCCCGGTGAAAACACCGGAATCATTCCCCAACTCCGAAACAGGACTTTCCTTATATGAATCTTATTATCCGGACCATTCCGGTTCTCCTCGTGATATCCCGGATCCCATCCGAGACTCTGAACAACATTCGGTCTCTTACTCATCATTCCATAACTACTCAACAACATTGAATCCTTAAGTGTGTCTCCCTACGGTTCATGAATTATGCGGACATGATCGAGACACTTCTCCGATTAATAACCAATAGACGAATCTGGAAATTCATATGGCTCCCACATATTTCTATGATTACTTTGCGATCGAATGAACCATTTACATATGATACCAATTTCCCTTTGTCTCACGATAGTTTACTTATCCGAGGTTTTGATCGTCGGTATCTCTGCATACCTAGTTCAACCTCGTTACTGATAAGTACTCTTTTCTCGTTTCCGTGATATGTGATCCCTTGTGAACCAGTCACATGCTTGCAAGCTAATTGGATGACATTCCATCGAGAGGGCCCAGAGTATATCTATCCGTCATATGGATGGACAAATCCCACTCTTGATTCATGTGTCTCAACCCATACTTTCCGAACACTCAATGCCACCTTTATAGCCACCCAGTTATGGTGTGGTGTTTGATGTCATCAAAGCATCCTTCCGGTGATGGTGATAAGCATGATCTCATGGTCGAAGGAATTAGGTTACTATGTATCAGAAAGCTTATAGCAATTGAACTATTAAAATGACTTGATCTTTATGCTACGCTTATCTATAGGAGTATGTCCATCATACCATTCTCCTAATGATATGATCTTGTTGTTAATAACATCTCAATGTTCATGATAGGGAAACCACAATCATCTATTAACCAACAAGCTAGTATTATGAAGAGGCTTTACTAGGGACTCTAATTTAGTTTACAAATCACACAAGTATTAATGTTTCCTTGTTAATACTGTCATAGCATGAAAGTAAACATTTATCATAAACACAAAGATATAATAATAACTATATTTATTATTGCCTCTAGGGCATATCTCCAACACTTCAATGGCCGGCGCCGGCTTGTGATGGATGATCTCATTACGAACATGCTAGATACGCAACCAGGCCATTTATCATCGCAACCAGGCCATATATCATCCACCATACGTTCATGCTCAGATGCATGGGAAAGTACCTGCATGATCCATTTCGCGCCAGTGTTGACGATGTCCTCACACGCTGGTAGTGGCCAAACGTCCTTCATTGTTTCCCAGAGATCTCTCGCCATGGGACATTTATAGAAGACGTACGTGGAAGGTATTCTCCTGTTCCAAGTCACAAAGAACACAAATGTCAAAGGTAACAATATTGTGTTAGGCCACATCATCACCCACCCTCCATAATAGCCTTTTCTTTAGGAGCTCTAGGCCATACATGATTGCCTGCTAGGTTGACGAAGCGTTACCTGCAAAGACAGTATCCTCAAGACGCCTGTTGGGATAATACCTGACTTTTAAGACCGAAGCACACAAACTATCAGGCTTAACGATCAGCCACCACGCTTGTATCGCCAACAGAGCCTGGTTGAAGACACGGAATTCACGAAAACCTAATCCACCACATCTTTTGGGACTAGTCAGAACATCCTCAGAATTCCAATATGGACCTTTATTTTACCTTTCTTCGATCACCACCAGTAATTTCTCACCATGCGGTTTAGGTCGTCACATAAGGCCATGGGAAATTTAAAAACGCTCATGATGTAGGTTGGAATAGATTGGGCAACGGCTTGCATGCCACCGCCATACCACTAGCAACACTTCAAAACGCCCCGCAAGCCGTCATGCTTGTTTTATTTTTTGCCAGGAGATTAACCTGGTTATAGCCATAGTACTAGCATACACCAGTATCATGCATATAATATTAGTGTATTGATATAATAATTATGATGCATGGTATCATATAGTAGTACTATAGTCTTATTATATTAAATTATTTAAAGAAAGTACGAAAACAAACAAGATCCTAGGTTATCCGTTGGATACATGACTCAATGTGTCCTCTGTTGGTGCTAGACGCACCACCGGTGCAAGGATAGGATAGGATGATCTTATTCTCACTTTAGGATGTAGCCGTCGCTCACATACCGAAAAAGACACTGAAAAATAGTCTAAAGAATAAGGAACCCCTCCCCTCTAGCGAGAGTTCTTGGTCCGTCATACCTCCAAGGCCCCAAGGCCACCGGAGGCGGAGTAGACCGACAACTTCACTGGCAAGGGGAACAAAACCCTAGATGGATTTTTGTTGGATAAATGAGTAATTTACCACATTATTTAATAGATAAAAACAATATAAATAACATGTGGAATATTGTAGCCATGAATAATTTCACAAAAGAAATTATCCAAATAGACAGAGGGTAAAACAAGACTAAAGCAAGTATTCTAGTGCAGTAATCAAGTAAGGATAAACAACAACATAAATCTAGGCCAAAGAATAAAAGTACGAACTGTAAGAGGATCTTGAACAGAAGGAAGAGGGACACATACTATCCAGAGGAGGGACCGGTCGAGTTGCATTGCCAGTCATGTTGCCGAGGATGTCATCGACCTCCGTGAAGAAGTCGACGTCGGGGAAGATGTCGTCGGTGTCCAGAGCGTCTGTGGCGAAGAGGAAGAAGGCAATAGTCGCATGATAGCGCTCCCCAAAAACTTATCGCCCTTCTTCCATACAGGATTCAAAGAGACGGGGCTTCGGAGGCCTACTCTCCCGGCTAGCAGTGCACGCTGGGAGATGGGATGGGGAAGAACGGAGCGTCAACGCAAGGTTTCGGAAGCCAAACCGGCAAAAGGAAAGAGAAGCTCTCGGCTCGAGGCATTCCCGCAACCCGCAAGTGCACGTGTTTTGTGACAAGGCGGACGGCAGAGGAGGAGGAGCGCGCGTGTACGTCTCTCTCCTTCTCATCCTTTTATCAAGTGGTAGAAGAACCCCCTTGTAAGGTGGTGAAGTTTTTCTTCAACTAGCAATGCAGGACTAAACATGTGTCACACCTCTTGCTATGCATGAATGAGCCACGTGTATCACTAAAATTTTGAAAAATTATTAAAATAAAAATATGGGCTAGGCCATTTAGGGAAAATTCCAACAAGTTTTGCAGCCACCGCATGATCGCCTTGTCTCTCACTCATGTCATACTCTTTTGCATCTTAATGTCAGCACACACTGTCCCGCATAAAATGCCAGCTTTATAAATATGAATTGGGATGGAATATATTATATAAATATTTCTCTATTTTCAATAAGTGGCTCAACAGTGTTCCTCTTGGCTCGTGTTACAAATTTAGCCATGAACTGGCGGTACTCCTTATGTTTTCGAAATGGTACTCCTACTAGTCACAATGGAGTATCATATATTAGTATCATGTATATGATACTAGTATATGATATCATCTTTATAATGCATAGTATCATGTAGCCATAGTTTTAGTATATTTATTATTTTATTGGCTATAGTATATCATGTAGCCATAGTATCATGTAGCCATAGTGTTTATTTCCGGGTGTCATAGAAGTTCTCGTTTCAAAAGGAACATAGTATGTTAATAGGAAAAGATATTTGCAAAATAGATATATCTGCTTGCGGATGCATCTGCGTGACTAGGAAGATATTGGCTATATTATAAAATATGATCAGGGCAACATAGATAACCTATAGAATCAACTATGTTTAACTGCTCGATCGGTGCAACATAGTACTTAGGTGCGCTTTTTCGCGTCGTCCCTCTAGGTTTGATTGCTCGGTGCAACCTTGATGCCACAGGGTAGATAACCTAGATAATCAACTCTTTTGTGGATGGTTTAGAAAACTGATTAGCATCTTCCGAGAAAACTGATTAGCATATTCCGAATCCCTCGGCTAAAGCGGCACCGGGAACTTGACAAGACTAATCAATCCAAAAATCTTGGGTGCAAGATATACCAACAAAGTGCGCATAAACAACAGAGCCTGCTCTATGTTTCCTAATACTCTGTGTTTCCTAATATTTCCTATTTATCTCTATGTTTCCTAATATTGCTCCCACGTGTCTTCCAATTATTTCCTATTTATCTATATGTTTCCTAATACTCTGGTCCAGATCCTGCATATCAGTTGCAAAATCGGGTTTTATTTGTTCCCTTTGCTTCGGCTTTTAGTTCCATGGTTCTTGCGCTACGAACGAGAAGGACATAGGATAGGGTGGTGAATAAATCGGAGGTGTTCTTTGCAACGAGGAGAAAATATGCTTGGAGGGCTTTTTTGCAACCAGCACAAGGTGCTGCACAGATCTCAAAATGCGAGTAGACGTCCCGGGATAAGACCGGGACGCCCTCGTATATATAGAATTGGTTTTACGGTCCTCGAGGACGCACTATCAACGTACTTGTCATCTCTCTGAGGCAAAAGCTTACACGCTAATAAACTGCCCACATGAATGCCGAGCTTGCCAGTTCGGCGTCAGTCACGATGCCACGTAGGCTCCCTTTTCAAACCAAATTTCAAACCAACGGACACGGTCATGGTCTTATCCAGCATGGTGCGCCTTTTCTGAATTTTTCATAGCAAAGCGGTGGGGACAGGCACCACGCATACGCACACACAGGTGAGCTTTTAGTTTTGCTCAGCGTATACCCACACACTCGCCACTAGCAGTAGCAGCAAGAGTTCAACGCCCTTTTAGTTTTGCTCTAGGTTTTATAACACGTAGTGGGGACACGCACAACGTATACCCACACACACGCCACTTACGCGTGCACAAGTGAGCTTTCACCGGGAGATAATTTTAGAATATTGCTACCTAGCAGGCGCCCGTAGAAATTCAAGAGGAGCTTATGCATGTGGATGTGATCGATATTTTCCTTTTCTTCAGTCATTCCTAGTGAAAAACAAAGTACGAGCTTTCGCCCTACTTTTTTTAATACGGTGGGGACACACAGCACGTAAACATGCTCTTTTGTTGTTAATGGAGTAAGCGCTCTCGAGTATACTGTATTTAAGGTCACGGTAGGGACCAGTGGCGGACCCAGGAAAAAAATGTACGATGGGCACGTTTCGATTTTTTTTAACACTAGAATTTGTGCGATAAAAAATGCCAAACAAATAATATAAGTAGATAATTGATTCACAACATTCTAGTTCAATACAAATGTTCAAAATGTTCATCATTCAAATACAAATCGTTCAAAATATCAAGTGAGTCTTACAAGCCAAAATATAACATAATAGTCTTACATGACATCAAGATAGCTATTTGGGAACTCTAGTTCTCGCATTGTCATGAAAGTATCAACTATATCTTCTTCACTTACCTTCAAGAACACATCCCGCTCAGTAAATGTCACCAAGTAATGGTTCAAAAGATCATCACTCATGCTATTTCTCAACTTGTTATTCACAAGACT
The DNA here is from genome assembly GCA_030063025.1 of Avena longiglumis. NCBI lineage: Eukaryota > Viridiplantae > Streptophyta > Magnoliopsida > Poales > Poaceae > Avena > Avena longiglumis. Next base: position 515,586,315 of record CP125974.1, on the reverse strand, counting down.
CATTGCAGAAAATACCCTTTCAACACTGGCAGTTGCCACGGGTAAGACCAATATCAATTTGAAAAGCAAGTAGACTATATCATAAACAAGATGCTTTTTTGTTTCAACAAGCTTAATAGAGAGCTCACCAAGATGATTTACACATTTTAACCTATCATCTCTTGCCACGGGTAAGACCAATATCAATTTGAAAAGCAAGTAGACTATATCATAAACAAGATGTTTTTTTGTTTCAACAAGCTTAATAGAGAGCTCACCAAGATGATTTACACATTTGAACCTATCATCTCTTCTCATATATTTAATAAAAGTATCAAGTTGAAATTCAAGTCTCATCAAATCAACACTTGTTATGTCATCGGGGTAAAATTTGGCAAGTTTCATTACCTTTACTTTATCAAAAGAAGCAAATGAATTCACGGGATTCAAAGCCGACATGCAAATAAGCAACTCCATGTTAACCTCATCAAACCGGTTGTCAAGCTCTTGAATAATTTGGTCAACAACACCAAGATACACTTCTCTTCTATAACGATTATTATTTGTTTGTACTTCATAATACCGACGTGATCTTCCATGAGCCATATAATTATCTTCCGGTGAAGGGATTTCAATGCCATGTTTGTTGCAAAACAATGTCACCTTTGCAAGAAATCCCTCCCATCCTTGAGACCTCGTACGTTGCATTTGATCCTTTGCCAATCTAACAAGTGCCATTGCATTAACAATATCTTGATCCCTCTTTTGCAAGGATTGAGACAAGTCATTTGTATAGCCAAGAATAACAAGCATCAAGTGAAGATTGAAAACAAATTCAAATGATTCAAAGGCCGCGTCAACTCCACGTATTCTTGTCCACTCACTCTTTTGTGAAGGATCTTTCCCAATCCTTACAAGCACTTCAAGAATTGTGGGATACATGTAAACAATATGTAGAATGGTTTTAAAATGGGAACCCCACCAAGTATCACCGAGTCAAGACAAACCCATTTCTTGATTTAATACACTTCCACTTTCAATTTCACCAATTTCAAGTGCTTCCAAAACTTTTTGAGCTCTAACATCTCGAAGCAGGTCATGACATGATACGTCGGAAACGTATCTATAATTTTTGATGTTTCATGCTTGTTTAGTATCTACTTTGCTTTGCTTTGTCTACATTTTGATATGTTTTTATATGTTTTCTAGTACTAACATATTAACAAGATGCCACAGTGCCAGTTGCATGTTTTCTTCTGTTTTTTGTTCCAGAAAGGCATAAAATCAATATTCTCGGAATTAGACGGGACAAAATCCAAAGTCAATATTTTGTAGGGGTTCATAGCATGGAAAACAAAATATTCTAACGCATGCACACAAACAAGTCAAGATCTATCTAATAGATTGTAGCAACGAGTCGATTAGAGTACTCACCCTCGAAGATTCCAAAGTGGTTAATGAGAGCAGATTCTAGTGGGTGATGTAGTCGTACACTTGTCGATCTTAAGATCGTGTAGACGATCCTTCCGGCGCTGCGTTCCGGCAGTGCTTCCGCCGTCGGTCACACGTTCGGTACCCGATGAAGACCTTCCTCTCCCTTGTTCCAGCAGGCAGTGGAGGTTGTAGTTCTCCCCTCGCGATTCCGGCAGCACGGCGGCGTGGTGTCGGAAGTAGAGGGAAGATCCCGCAGGGCTTCGCCTAAGCCGGTGCGAGTTATGGTGGATCTAGGGTTTTCGATGATCTAGGTTTAGAGGTCCGGAGAGGAGGAGGAGGTTTCGGAAGCGGCTAGGGCGACGACGATGGACCGGCGGTGGCGGCAGTGGCAAGCGGCGACGCGGCTTGGAGGTGGGGAGGGCTGGTTGTGGTGCTTTGGGGCATACCCTCCCCTCTATTTATGAGAGGGAGGGAAGCTTGGGAGAGGGGAGTTTGAATCATCCCCCAAACCCAAGTTGGAGAGAAGGAAGGACTCTTTCCTTCTTCCACTAGGAAACTATTGTTTAGTTTGACTTTTCAAACCTCCCTTTTGACTTTCAATTTAGAGCTTTATTTCTCTCTTGCAAATGCCCAACCAAGTGACCTAGGACATGATCCAATCATTCCACTTAACCATGACACATTCATGAACCATTCCCCTTCTGGTCCGGTGAACCTTCTAGACCCTTCTAGAACCTCTCCGATGAAAACATCGAAATCATTCCCGAACTCCGGGATCGGACTTTCCTTATATGAATCTTATTCTCTGGACCATTCCGGATCTCCTCGTGATATTCTGGATCCCAACCGAGACTCCTAACAACATTCGGTCTCCCTACTTACATTCCATATCTACTAAACAACATCGAATCCTTAAGTGTGTCTCCCTACGGTTCGTGACTTATGCGGACATGACCGAGACATTTCTCCGATCAATAACCAATAGAGGAATCTGGAAATTCATATGTCTCCCACATATTTCTATGATTACTTTGCGATCGAATGAACCACTTACATATGAAACCAATTTCCCTTTGTCTTGCGATAGTTTACTTATCCGAGGTTTGATCGTCGGTATCTCTACATACCTAGTTCAACCTCGTTACCGATAAGTACTCTTTTCTCGTTCCCGTGATATGTGATCCCTTGTGAGCCAGTCACATGTCTGCAAGCTAATTGGATGACATTCCACCGAGAGGGCCCAGAGTATATCTATCCATCATATGGATGGACAAATCCCACTCTTGATCCATGTGCCTCAACACATACTTTCCGAACACTTAATGCCACCTTTATAGCCACCCAGTTACGATGTGGTGTTTGATGTCATCAAAGCATCCTTTTGGTGATGGTGATTAGCATGATCTCATGGTCGAAGGAATTAGGTTACTATGTATCAGAAAGCTTATAGCAAATGAACTATTGAAATGACTTGATCTTTATCCTATGCTTATCTATAGTAGTTTGTCCATCACACCATTCTCCTAATGACATGATCTTGTTGTTAATAACATCTCAATGTTCATGATCGGGAAACCACGATCATCTATCAACCAACAAGCTAGTATTATAAAGAGGCTTTACTAGTGACTCTAATTTAGTTTACAAATCACACAAGTATTAATGTTTCCGTTAATAATATTATAGCGTGAATGTAAACATTTATCATAAACACAAAAATATAATAATAACCACTTTTATTATTGCCTCTAGGGCATATCTCCAACAGTCTCCCACTTGCACTAGAGTCAACTAATCTAGATTACATGGTAATATACCGAACACCCATGGCGGTGTGGTGCTGGTCATGTTTTGCCCTCGGGAGAGGTTTAGTCAACGGATCAGCCACATTCAGATCTGTGTGTACTTTGCAAATATTTATGTCACCATCTTGGACATGCTCTCGAATAGCGTGAAAATGCAGCTTGATATACTTCAGCTTCTTGTGTAACCTTGGTTCTTGCGCACTGGCTATGGCGCCCATGTTATCACAATAGATAAACATTGGGTCCAGCGCACTTGGAACCACATTGAGCTCTATAATGTACTCCTTCATCCATATCTCCTCTTGTGAAGCCTCTGAAGCAGCTATGTATTCCGATTCAGTTGAAGATCTCGCCACAACGCTTTATTTTGCACTCCTCCAGCTAACTGCTGCACCATTCAAAGTAAATACATATCTAGATTGAGATTTAGAATCATCCGGATCGGTGTTCCAACTAGCATCGGTGTAACCATTAACAATGAGTTGTTCATCACCTCCATAAGAAAGAACCATATCCTTAGTTCTTCTCAAGTACTTAAGGATGTTTTTGACCGCTGTCCAATGATCCACTCCTGGATCACTTTGATATCTGCTAGTCAAACTAACAGCATATGCAATGTCGGGTCTAGTACATAGCATGGCATACATAAGAGATCCTGTGGCTGAGGCATAGGGAGTTTTACTCATTCTTTCTCTATCTTCTGCCATCGCAGGACTTTGAGTTTTACTCAAGGTCGTATTGGGCAATATGGGCAAGAACCCTTTCTTGCTATCTTCCATTACAAACCTCTTTAGAACTTTGTCCAAATATGTACTTTGTGACAATGATATTAGGCGTCTCGATCTATCTCTATAAATCTTTATGCCTAATATGTAAGCTACTTCGCCAAGATCTTTCATTGAAAAACTATTTTTCAAATAATCCTTAACACTATTAAGATGGTCTACATTTTGTATAAAACCAAAGCTTTTGATTACCTTATCAAAACGTTGATTCCAACTCCGGGATGCTTGCTTCAATCCATAAATGGACTGTTGAAGTTTGCATACCTTGTTAGCATCTTTAGGATCGACAAAACCTTTGGGTTGTACCATATACAACTCTTCATCAATGTCTCCATTAAGGAACGCCGTTTTGACATCCATCTGCCATATCTCATAATCATAATATGCAGCGATTGCTAATAAAATCCTCACATACTTTAGATTTGCTACCGGTGAGAAAGTCTCATCGTAGTCAACTCCTTGAATTTGTCGAAACCTTTTTGTGACAAGTCGAGCTTTATAGACAGTAACATTGCCATCAGCATATGTTTTCTTCTTGAAAATCTATTTGTTCTCGATAGCCTTCCGGCCATTCAGTAAGTACACCAAAGTCCATACTTGGTTTTCGTACATGGATCCAATCTTGGATTTCATGGATTCTTGCCATTTATTGGAATCTGGGCTCATCATCGCTTCCTCATATGTCACGGGGTCATCGGTGTTGTCCACCAACATGACACTCATAACGCGACCATACCAATTAAGAGTGATACGAGTTCTCGTTGACCTGCGAGGTTCCATAGTAACTTCAACCGAAGTTTCATGATCAATATCATTAGCTTCCTCTCTAATTGGTGTAGGCTCCATAGGAAATACTTCCGGTGCTGCTCTACTCTCAAGTTCGAGAGAAGGTTCAACAACCTCGTCAAGTTCAACTTTCCTTCCAGTCACTTATTTCGAGAGAAACTCCTTCTCTAGAAAGGATCCATTCTTGGCAATGAAGATTTTGCCCTCAGATCTATGATAGAAGGTATATCAAATAGTTTCCTTCGGATATCCTATGAAGACGCATTTTTCCGCTTTGGGTTCAAGCTTGTCAGGCTATAACTTCTTTACATAAGCTTTGCAACCTCAAACTTTAAGGAACGACAATTTAGGTTTCTTCCCAAACCACAATTCATATGGTGTCGTTTCAACGGATTTAGATGGTGCCCTATTTAAAGTGAATACGGCTGTTTCTAATGCATAACCCCAAAACGATAGCGGTAAATCTATAAGTGACATCATAGAACGAACCATATATAAGAGAGTTCGCTTACGACGTTCGGACACACCATTACGTTGTGGTGTTCCCGGTGGTGTCAATTGTGAAAGTATTCCGTATTTTTTCAAATGCTCGCCAAACTCATAACTTAGATACTCACCTCCACGATCAGATCGTAGAAATTTAATCTTCTTGTTACGTTGATTCTCTACTTCACTTTGAAATTCCTTAAACTTCTCGAAAGTTTCGGACTTAGGTTTCATGAAATAGATATACCCATATATACTCAAGTCATCCGTGAAGGTAAGAACATAACGATAACCACCGCGTGATGCTACACTCATTGGACCACACACATCGGTATGTATGATTTCCAATAAGTCCGTAGCTCGCTCCATCATACCAGAAAATGGATTCTTAGTCATTTTACCCATTAGACATGCTTCACATCTTTCAAGTGATTCAAAATCAAGTGATTCAAGAAGTCCATAGGAATGGAGTTTCTTCATACGCTTCACTCTAATGTGAGGTCGAGTTATCACTCAATTTCAAACGTTTAGCTTCAATGTTATTAATATGTGTATTACTACAATCGAGATTCAACAAGAATATACCATCTATCAAAGGTGCATGTGCATAAAACATATTACTCATATAAATCGAACAACCATTATTCTCGGACTTAAACAAGTAAACGTCTCGCAATAAACATGATCCTTATATAATGTTCATGCTCAACGCAGGCACCAAATAACAATTATTTAAGTATAAAACTAATCCGGATGGTAGATGAAGAGGTATCGTGCCGACCGCGATCACATCAACATTTGATCCATTTCCAACGCGCATCGTCACCTTGTTCTTCGCTAGTTACCGTCAATTCGCAAAGACTGCTTTTGAGTTACAAATATGAGCAACCGAACCAAGATTAAAATAACCGTGCATTTAGTACTAGTGAGATACACATCAATAACATGTATATCGGATATACCTTTCTTCTTGATGTTGTTGTTCTTCAAATCCGCCAAGTACTTAGGGAAATTCCGCTTCCAGTGACCCTCTCCCTTGCAGTAAAAGAACTCCGTATCAGGCTTAGGCCCAGCCTTGGTCTTCTTCACCAGCGCGGTAACTTTCTTACCGCCCTTCTTGAAGTTTCCCTTTTTCTTAGACTTGCCTTGCTTCTTGAATTTGGTGGTCTTATTGACCATCAACACTTGGTGCCCTCTCTTGATCTCCACTTCTGCAGACTTTAACATGGAGAAGAGTTCGGGCAAAGACTTGTCCATGTTTTGCATATTGTAGTTCATCACAAAGTTCTTGTAACTTGGTGGTAGTGATTGGAGGACACAGTGAATCCCCAAAGAATTAGGAATCACTATACCTAAGCTTTGAAGCTTGCTTGCGTGCCCAGACATCTTAAGCACGTGCTCACTAACAGAGCTGCCCTCTTCCATCTTGCAGTTAAAGAACTTTTCAGAAGCCTCATAACTCTCAACTGTCGCATGAGCCTCAAATATCATTTTGAGTTCACGGACAATATCATGTGGGTCATGGTTCTCAAAACTTTTCTGAAACTCCGATTCCAAACTATACAAGATAGCACACTGAGCTGTGGAGTACTGATTCTTTCGAGTGAGGAAAACATTTTTCACCTCATCGGTAGCATCAGTTGTAGGTGGGTCACCCAGCGGTGCATTCAGCACATAGGTCAAATTACCAGCATTGAGGACAATCTTCAAGTTGCGGAGCCAATCCACGAAGTTGCTTCCATTTTTTTCAACTTTTCTTTCTCTAGGAACACATTAAAATTGATGGTAGGGGTCGCCATTGATCTACAACATATTTGTAATAGTTTAGACTAAGTTTATGACAAACTGAGTTCTAATTAATAGTTAAATTAATCTAGGTGAACTCCCACTCAAAACAATATCCCTCACATTGTTTTAGTGATCACACAAACCAAATCCACCACATCAAAACCGATCATCATGAGAGTTGATGTAGCTTCAATGGTGAACAATCAATATGTTCATCATATCTACTATATGACTCATGCTTTACCTTTCGGTGATCCGTGTTCCGAGACCATGTCTGTACATGCTAGGCTCGTCAAGATCAAACCTTAGCTTCCGCATGAGCAAATCTGGCTTGCTCCCATTGTATACACTCGCAGAATCTAACACACCCGATCATCATGTGGTGCTTCGAAACAACGAGCTTTAGCAACGGTGCTTACTAAGTATGAACAATTTATAACTTGAAATTTTGTGAGACAGATCATCTTATAATGCTACCGTCGCAAACTAAGCAATACAAGATGCATAAAAGGATTAACATCACATGCAATTCACAATATGTGATATGATATGGCCTTTCTTCTTGTTCTTCCGATAAGCACGAACATGATATCCATCATCATCGGCATTGTGTCAAGGTCAATGGCGCCGCTCCATGGTTGTCGTCCACCAGTATCAACTATTACAACTACTTTGAATAATAGACACATAGGTCTTAAACGAAATTAAAAGACAACTATATGGCTCCTGTCGGTTGCCGACTTACAATAAGGAACATTGCATACATGATATATAATCACAATCATGGCCATATCACACCACAGCACACCCCTGCAAAATAAAGTTAGACGCCTCTAATTTTCTTTGCATGTTTTACGTTGTTTGGGACTTTCAATAAGTGTCATTCTAAATTACGAACAAGAACCACAACATTGATACTAGTATTGTCAATTACCCATTGTAAATTGAATCTTCACTATGTTGGGAGAAACAGGCACCCGCAAAGCCACTTATGCAATAAAAGTTGCATGTCAAGCGTGGAGCAAGTCTCATGAACGACGTCATGTAAGGTTAGCCCAGGCCGCTTCATCCCACCATCCCGCAAGATGCAAAGTACACAAGAAGCAATCGAACAACAAAAGCATCAACACCCAAAATGACCATTGTGTTCTACTCGTGCAACAGATCTACATATAGACACGGCTCTAATACCACTGTAGGGGTTCGTAGCACGTAAAAAAAATTTCTATCGCATGCACATAAGTAAGCCAAGATCTATCTACTAGATTGTAGGAACAAGTCGATTAGAGTACTCACCCTCGAAGATTCCAAAGCGGTTAACGAGAGCAAATTCCCGTGGGTGATGTAGTAGAACACTTGCCAATCTCAAGATCGTGTAGACGATCCTTCCGGCGTTGCGTTCCGGCAGGGCTTCCGCAGTCGATCACACGTTCGGTACCCGATGAAGACCTTCCTCTCCCTTGTTCCAGCAGGCAGCGGAGGTTGTAGTTCTCCCCTCGCGATTCTGGCAGCACGACGGCGTGGTGTCGGAAGTAGAGGGAAGATCCCGCAGGGCTTCGCCTAAGCCGGTGCGAGTTATCGTGGATCTAGGGTTTCCGATGATCTAGGTTTAGAGGGCCGGAGAGGAGGAGGAGGAGGTGTCGAAGGCGGCAGCGGCGCGGCTTGAAGGTGGGGAGGGCTGGTTGTGGTGCTTTGGGGCAGCCCCTCCCCTCTATTTATGAGAGGGAGGGAAGCTTGGGAGAGGGGAGTTTGAATCCTCCCCCAAACCCAAGTTGGAGAGAAGGAAGGACTCTTTCCTTCTTCCACTAGGAAACTATTGTTTCAGTTTGACTTTTTAAACCTCCCTTTTGACTTTCAATTTAGAGATTTATTTCTCTCTTGCAAATGCCCAACGAAGTGACCTAAGACATGCTCCAATCATTCAACTTAACCATGACACATTCATGAACCATTCCCCTTCCGGTCCGGTGAACCTTCTAGACCCCTCTAGAACCTCTCCGATGAAAACATTGAAATCATTCCCGAACTCCGGAATCGGACTTTCCTTATATGAATCTTATTCTCCGGACCATTCCGGATCTCCTCGTGATATTCCGGATCCCATCCGAGACTCCGAACAACATTCGGTCTCCCTACTTACATTCCATATCTACTAAACAACATTGAATCCTTAAGCATGTCTCCCTACGGTTCGTGAATTATGCGAACATGACCGAGACATTTCTCCGATCAATAACCAATAGAGGAATCTGGAAATTCATATGGCTCCCACATATTTCTACGATTACTTTGTGATCGAATGAACCACTTACATACGAAACCAAATTCCCTTTGTCTCGCGATAGTTTACTTATCCGAGGTTTGATCGTCGGTATCTCTACATACCTAGTTCAACCTCGTTACCGATAAGTACTCTTTTCTCGTTCCCATGATATGTGATCCCTTGTGATCCAGTCACATGCTTGCAAGATAATTGGATGACATTCCACCAAGAGGGCCCAGAGTATATCTATCTGTCATATGGATGGACAAATCCCACTCTTTATCCATGTGCCTCAACACATACTTTCTGAACACTTAATGCCACCTTTATAGCCACCCAGTTATGATGTGGTGTTTGATGTCATCAAAGCATCCTTCCGGTGATGGTGATTAGCATGATCTCATGGTCAAAGGAATTAGGTTACTATGTATCAGAAAGCTTATAGCAAATGAACTATTGAAATGACTTGATCTTTATGCTACGCTTATCTATAGGAGTATGTCCATCACACCATTCTCCTAATGACATTATCTTGTTGTTAATAACATCTCAATGTTCATGATCGGGAAACCACGATCACCAATCAACCAACAAGCTAGTATTATAAAGAGGCTTTACTATGGACTCTAAATTAGTTTACAAATCACACAAGTATTAATGTTTCCGGTTAATAATATTATAGCATGAATGTAAACATTTATCATAAACACAAAGATATAATAATAACCACTTTTATTATTTCCTCTAGGGCATATATCCAACATATTTTACCGTGGGGAACACGGATCCAGAGTACGAGACGGAGGGGAGGCACCAGGGGGACACATCCCCTGGCGGCGCGGGCTAGGTTAGCCGCGCCTGGGGAGTGTGACCACCCTGGCCGCCCCCTGCCTCGCCTCTACGCCTATAAAGACCCCCCGATGCATAAACCCTAAGGACCCAATCAATATTCCAAGAAACCATTTGTATCCGCCGCCACCATCGTCCCAAGATCAGGGGGTCTGAAGCTCTTCTCGGCACCCTGCCGGAGGGGAGATCATCTCGGAGGCCTTCTTCTTCATCATGCCAGCCTCCGGTATGAAGCGTGAGTAGTTCCACCTTGGACTACGGGTCCATATAGTAGCTAGATGGTTGTATGTCCTCCTTTGTGCTATCATGTTTAGATCTTGTGAGCTCCGTTCATGATCAAGATCATCTATTTGTATGCATGCATGTTGTGTTTTAGGCGATCCGATGGATATTGAGATTACTATGTGAGATTGATTAATGGTTTTGTATTATTGATTCTATCATGTCTGTTTTGTTTGTGATCTTGCATGCTCTCTGTTTCTAGTAGCTATTTTGGCCAAGTAGATGCTAGTGACTCCAAGAGGGGGTATTTATGCTAGATAGTGGGTTCATGCCTCTATTTAATCTAAGGGAAGTGACGGAAATCTCTAGGGTTGTAGATGTGCCGTTGCCACTAGGGAGAACACAACGGTATCTTGTTCATGGAACAAGTGGATTGTTTACCTTACACACTTTGCTTAAAGCAATTATCTGTTGCTTGCAACTTAATACTGGAGGGGGTTCGGTAACCTGAAGGTGGATTTATAGTCATAGATGCAGTTGGATGGCGGTCTATGTATATTGTTGTATTGCCCAATCGAATCTCATAGGATCATGAATGTCTAGTATTGTATTGTTATGCCTTGCTCAGTCATGTCGATTGCCCCGCTGTAAGTTGTTTACCCAGCATGCCATGTTTGTTTATCTTAAGGAGAACACCTCTAGTGAACTATGGACCCCGGTCCAATTTTTACCGTTGATATACCTTCCACTAATACTGTTTACCTGCTACAAACCACCATTACCTTCCATAGCATACAGTTAATCCTTTGTTACAACAAACCGGTGAGACTGACAATCTCACTGTTCATTGGGGCAAAGTCTTGAGTTTGTGTCTCCTAGGTCTCCAAGTTGCTAGCAACACCTTTGAGTCGTTTCCTTCCTCCTACTGGTTCGATAACCTTGATTTCTGACTGAGGGAAAACTTGTTGTTGTGCTCATCACACCTTGCTCTTGGGGTCTCCCAACAAGGCGTCAATTACACGCCAACAAGCTTTTTTCTGGCGCCATTGCCCGGGAGGCTAAGGACGGATTTACAAGGGGAGTCCTTCACAACCTTTCTCTTTACTTTGTTTTTGTTTTTCTTAGTTTCTTTTGCTTGATTTTGTTTGCCTCTTTTTATCAAAAACTCCAAAAAATTAGTTTAGTTTGATTTGCTTTCTCTTATAAAAAATACAAAAAAATTAGTTCCTACTTTAGTTGTCACCTTTCTATAGCTCGTCATGTTGATCCCCAAGTTCACCCTGAAAGACCTTTCAATAGGTAGTGGATCCATAATTGGGAAAGAAAATATTGAAGAATTATTTAATCATGTTAGAAAACATGAGGATACTGAGGATAGATCTATAGCAGAACTTGCTCCTAATTATGAAATTGCTGCAGCTTATTTAGTTCATACGTTGGAGGCTAGGTTTGTTAACCTTAACCCCATGATGAAAATTTTGTTTCTTAAACTAAAAGAAGAAGATGATCCTGCAAAGAGAGATTTTATCCTAGAAACTCTACTAAAAGAGTTCAATGATGTTGCTAAGGAAGCCAAGAAGGTCTTTCAACGTTTTAATATGCTAGTCTCATGTGTAGATGTTATGGGTACTTTAGATAAAACCAAGCCCAGTGAGGATATTAAGATACCCATACCTTTTAAACTTGTAGGAATGCATGAAGCCTTAGAAAAGAATTTTGATTGGATTGTTTCTGAAAATCCTTTTAATGAAAGTAGTAAACTAAGGAGAGATGAGAAGGGATCCTCAAAAACTCATTTGAATGAGATACCTTTCCTAGTTGAAGAGATTGCAAGTATTGATCTTAATTCTTCATTTGAAAATACTTGATTCTTGCTTCTTGTGCCTAACTTACAGGCGTTAAAGAAAAGTACTTGTTGGGAGATAACCCAAGAGTTTTCTTAAGTCTTGGAAGTTATTACTTCAGTAATGACCTCTCCTTATCCTTTTTGTTTGCTTTTTGTGCCAAGAATAACCTCTAATGAGAGGGAAGTAAGATTTGGAAAGTTGTTGTCCCGAAACAGATTTTTGTTCTCAACCATAAAATTCGTGAGGAATCTTTGTAAGTCGGATTAAGATGATATTTTGCGAACAAATCCCCTAGTACGTTATCTAACTTTTGTTAGTTTAACACTTTTTGATTTGAGCAACGTAAGGTCTTCGAAAAAAGGGAAAATTGGTTATTTACCCAAAAGTTTATCAACCTTGGATCATCTACCCAAACTTGGTTGTACATTGGTAAAATACCCAACATGTACTTGAAATTAAAACACAAATATACCAGGTCCTAATTAAAGTTGATCTATGGGTCATCTTCATCACTGATTAGATCGGAAACATTTCCTCTAATTGGCCATCGTCTGCTGCGCGCACGCTAAGGCTTGACCGCCCTCATGTTCTCAGCGGTGGGTTTCTGCCATCCATTACCACTACAGTAGTAGTTTTCATCTCCAGTTGTTGTGCTGCAAATTATTTAAGTCTATCTCGTCCTTTTTATATGAATAGGATCATAATTTACCTCAAGATGGAGCAATATATACTGATCAAGTGCGAGCTTGTACGGGCCAACATGTAAAACTATTTGAAGATATTGGCCGGAGTTAGTAACATGTATAGATCAGGCACGAGACGTACATGCAGCCGGTGAAAGCAGTGCCTCCCAAAGAACGGATGCGATCCACGAAGCGTGTTACCGATGAAGGGCAAAAGGGGCAGCACACAGGTGGTTGATCTCCTGTCTGGAGCAACGGCGCATGTGTGAAACTGCCGATGAGCGTTTCCAATCTAATCTATGATGAAGATGATCCATCGATCATTTCATGACCAGTTCTAATTAGGATCCTGCTATAATTGTGTTTTAATTTTAAGTCCATGTTGGGTATTTTACCAATGTACAACCAAGTTTGGGTAGATGATCCAAGGTTGATGAACTTTTGGGTAAATAACCAAATTTTCCTCGAAAAAATCGGTATCTACCTGCTGGTATGTTTTGACATATTTCTGCCATTATTTGCATTTGCTTCTTATTGATTCCTTTTTGGGTTCTTTTTGGGAAATTGAGCTTTTTGAGGGAATTGCTACGGTAGCTTGTGTATTTACTGAAAGTTTTGTTGTTCTAAAGCTAAACCCGAAGGTCTATTATCTTTTGAATACACTAATGTTGCTAATGAAGATTGTGTGAAGTTTTGTATGAAGAAAAAATTTCAGGTGTAGAGAGAGAATGATGTAATGAGTTGAAGAATGGACAAAAGCTCAACCTTAGGGATGCCACCCCGTGTCACCCTAAGTAATATTCAAGAGGTACAAGCGTCAAAGCTTGGGGATGCCCAAGGCATCCCCTTCTTTATCAATAAAAAGCTCAGGTCATTCTAGACACTTCGTTTTTATTGTTTCATGCATTGTTGTGTTGTTCTTGGAGCGTCTTAGTTTTTGTTTGGTTTACTTAGTTTCCTTGAATAAAGTAGTTTGGACCACTGCTCTTGTTGTGTTCTTTCAAATAAGTTGATTGGTGTTGGAGAGGAGTAGAAAGTTCTTGCTTGAGTAGTACAAGAGGAGCTTGCTTTGACTGTGACTTAGACTTTATCATGTCATGCTAGGTGTTGTTTTGACCTTATGCTTAGTGATTATTGCTGTAGCATGACTTGTTCCAAACAATTAGGATTGCTTAGTGTGCCTTGAAGGAATCATGCGTTGTTTTAGCATACAAAAGCATAGTATTTTGGTATTCTCCTTTGATGCTTTGTTTGGGTTGACTTGGCACATGCTCACACCATGTTATGACTATGAACAAGTCACCATAGCCTCTATGATCATTTAGTCCTTGAATTGTAGTACCACTTTATGCTTTGATTAATAATGTTTTGTCGCTCTACATGATTATGGCCATTATTGCTCTCTTAGTTGGTCGCTCCCTGTGTTTTGCTAGCCTCCACTTGTATGAGTAAGCTCTACTCATGAATCCAACTTCCAAGAAACCAAGTTATTCCAAAGTGTCCACTATAAATTCCTATGCATGGTGTGTTACACCATTCCAAGTATATTCTTGTTTTCATCTATCTTCCAATTAAAAAGTATTTTGTTATGTAAAAACTTAGTGATTAAAGCTCTCACGAACTTGATGGCACACTTTATTTTTTATGCCCCTAATAAAATTGAACCATTGTGTCATCTATGTTGTTTATGCTTGCACTTATACGTTGGAATTAGCAGAACCGTGTTGTCACGGGGAACGCTTTCAACATTGCACTTGTACTTTGTACACAGTTGATATCATGCTCTTTTGTCTATGGATGTCGCCGGTGTGAAATAAAAGGGGAGCTTCTAAGTCCATGGAGTTATGTATGTGTGTTAGAGAAACACCTGGGCCGCTATCCTAAGCCATGCCTAATCATGGTGGAAACTTGCAGCATCACCATAATGACATCTATGAAGCTTTCTTCTTATAAAAAAGAGAGACATGTTGAAAAGAGGAAGAGAAAAAACACCATATTCCCATGGTAAATAAGAAGATTGCTGAGATGCTCATGATAACTCCTGTATCATGTGCAAGGGGTACCCCGTTGGTGGTTCTTTATGATACACATGCACTTACTATGACAAGAACTTACAGGTGACTAAAGTTGAGTAGCATGAGGTGCGACCCTCGTATTCAAGGGACATGATATTGCCAACTTATACTTTGTCAAGCATATACTCCATAGTTTGTTCACTTCAACCTTAATCACTTCAAGATGCTTATGATAGGGGAAATGAGAGCTAAAAGCTAACAAGTACCATAATTTTTGGAAGCTCTTTTTGAGACTTGAAATCCCTGCTTCCCTTTATGAAGGTCCTTTATTCCACCATTATATTGAGTCTCCACTTTCTACTTTTAGGCACCAGTTAAGAGAGCATAGTTGCCATTCTTAGTTCTATGTGCATTGTCCCAAAACTTATTGATTGATGCATATTGTTGATATTATTTGTTCTTGTGCTATTTGTATCTAGTCACTCTTATGAACTTTGAAGGTGTCATATACATCTATTTGCTACTCCATGAGGGACAATCTGAATGCCACTATGCCATGTTTTCTGTATGTGAAACAAACAAACATTTTTCAATGCATGTTATTCATGATCTTTGTTTGTAACCTTTCATGTTGCATGCATAGTTACTTTGTCTTACTGTTAGAACTCCATTTTTCATGCTCATGTTTAGAGTTCTTTGATCCCAGCTTTCAATGCTCGTAAATGGTTTGATCTTGATTTTGATGGTGCATGTCACCTAAAAAATTATTCTTTTTATCACTTACCTACTCGAGGACGAGCAGGAGCTAAGCTTGGGGATTCTTGATACGTCGAAAACGTACTTATAATTTTTGATGTTCCATGCTTGTTTAGTATCTACTTTGTTTTGCTTTATCTATACTTTGAGGTGTTTTTATATGTTTTCTGTTATTAACCTATTAACAAGATGCCATAGTGCCAGTTGCATGTTTTCTTCTGTTTTTGGTTCCAGAAAGGCAGAAAATCAATATTCTCGGAATTGGACGGGACAAAAGCCAAAGTCAATATTTTACCGTGGGGAACATGGAGCCAGAGTACGAGACGGAGGGGAGGCACCAGGGGGCCAAACCCCCTGGCGGCGCGGTCTAGGGTTAGCCGCGCTTGGGGGGTGACCACCCTGGCCGCCCCCTGCCTCGCCTCTTCGCCTATAAAGACCCCCCGATGCATAAACCCTAAGGACCCGATCAATATTCCATGAAACCGTCTATAGCCGCCGCCACCATCGTCCCTAGATCGGGGGATCTGAAGCTCTTCCCGGCACCCTGCCTGAGGGGAGACCATCCCGGACGCCTTCTTCTTCATCATGTCAGCCTCTGGTATGAAGCGTGAGTAGTTCCACCTTGGACTACGGGTCCATGTAGTAGCTAGATGGTTGTATCTCCTCCTTTGTGTTATCATGTTTAGATCTTGTGAGCTCCATTCATGATCAAGATCATATATTTGTATTCATGCGTGTTGTGTTTGCGGGGATTCGATGGATATTGGGATTATAACGTCAGATTGATTAATGGTTTTGTCTTATTGATTCTATAATGTCTGTGTTGTTTATGATCTTGCATGCTCTTCGTTTCTAGTAGCTATTTTGGCCAACTAGATGATAGTGACTCCAAGAGGGGGTATTTATGCTAGATAGTGGGTTCATGCCTCTATTTAATCTAAGGAAAGTGACCGAAATCTCTAGGGTTGTAAATGTGCTATTGCCACTAGGGAGAACACAACAGTCTCTTGTTCATGAAACAAGTGGATTGTTTACCTTACACACTTTGCTTAAAACAGTTATCTGTTGCTTGCAACTTAATACTGGAGGGGGTTCGGATGATAACTTGAAGGTGGATTTATAGTCATAGATGCAGTTGGATGGCGGTCTATGTATCTTGTTGTATTGCCCAATCGAATCTCATAGGATCATGAATGTCTAGTATTGCATTATTATGCCTTGCTCAGTCCTGTCGATTGCCCCGCTGTAATTTGTTACCCAGCATGCCATGTTTGTTTATCTTAAGGAGAACACCTCTAGTGAACTATGGACCCCGGTCTAATCTTTACCATTGATATACCTTCCACTATTACTGTTTACCTGCTGCAAACCATCATTACCTTCCACACCATACAGTTAATCCTTTGTTACAACAAACCGGTGAGATTGACAACCTCATTGTTTATTGGGGCAAAGTCTTGAGTTTGTGTCTCTTAGGTTTCCAAGTTGCTAGCAACACCTTTGAGTCATTTCCTTCCTCCTACTGGTTCGATAACCTCGGTTTCTTACTAAGGGAAAACTTGCTGCTGTGCTCATCACACCTTGCTCTTGGGATCTCCCAACAAGGCGTTAATAACACACCAACATGACGCTTGCAAGAAACTCCAATAATATTGAGCAAGTAAGAAACATGATCAAAAAACCACACACATGCTTCATTGTCTTTTGCCACCGCAATAGGAACCAATTGTAGTTGATGTGCAAAGCAATGGATATAATAAGAAGATGGTAACTCTTTCATGATCAATGTTTTCAACGCCTTAATCTCACCCTTCATGTTGCTAGCCCCATCATATCCTTGTCCACGAATTTGAGTGAGACTCAAATGATGATCGTTTAGCAAGGATAAAATTGCAAACTTAAGTGACAATGAAGTAGTATCAGAAACATGAACTACTCCAAGTAACCTCTCACATATTCTTCCTGATTTATCAACATAACGCAAGCAAAGAGCAAGTTGTTCTTTGTGAGAAACATCACTAGACTCATCGGCTAGAATTGCATAGTAGTCACAATCAAGATCTTCAATAATTAATCTTGTAGTTTCCGCTGCACAACATTTAATAATGCCATGTTGTATCTTAGGACTATTCAAGATACAATTTCCCGGAGCATTCTTCAAAACAACCTTATCAATTCTTCATTATTTTTAGCAAGCCATTTGAGAAGTTCAATAAAATACCCCCGGTTGCTTAATTCTTCACTCTCATCATGTCCACGGAATGCCAATCCTTGATTCAAAAGAAACCTCAAGCATCTAATAGAATGAGTTAGCCTTGTCTTGTAAAGAAGTAGATCTTTGTTAGATACCCTCACAAGAACATTATCAATTTTGTTGTTGGGTGCAAAAAATAAGTTATACTTCTCATAAGCTTCGTTGTGAATGCTACTAACACCACCCACATGTTTTCTAAATGCTTCGGTTCTTTTCCAATCTATAAAACCATCTCTAACAAAGGGATCACCCTAGGCCCTCCATTGGATCTTGATTTGAACAAGTAACATACAAAGCAAAACGTGGCATCCTTTCCAATACTATATTCAAACCAATTGTATCTAAGAAACCAAGCGGGGTTGAAGTGTTGATTTTTACCCTATATTTTTCTGGTTGGGAAAGAATGCTCATATGGTTGGCATGCACCTTTCAAGATATATCCTATCCGAACATCATCTTGATCATTGGCATTATATCTTGAAATATGAATCCTTTCTCCTGGATCGTACGGAAGGAAATGAGAACCATATGACCTTGTAGAAGGTTGCTGGGGTGATGGTGGATGTGGTATTGCATCTTCCTCAATATCGGTATCGGATTGAACCGGAGGTGCGGAATCAAGACATGTCAACCAAAGCCCAACATCTTTAATTTGTTCATTATCTACCACCAACGGTGATGAAGAGGGTGCAATCTTCTTTGCTTCATGTTTCTCGAAAAGTGCCGCAATGTGGCCTTTCCTCTTCATATCCAATTCTACAATTACCAAATAAGACATATTAACAATATGGTAAAAGAGCACAAAATTGTAGACAATTACTTTAGGCATCAAATTAGACAATTTAGTGGCTTAGTGCATCAGATCGGACAAAAAAATTATACAATTAGACCCTACATCATACAAATTTGTGGCATCAAGCCAATTTGGAATTGAATTAAAAAAGTTCTAATTTATACCTAAATGTGCGCCCAGACGCCCAGTGCGCACTGCCTGTGCGGTGCCTCTGAGCTCTGACCTCTCCAATGGCCGGAACAGGACTAGGGGAGGCGGCCAGCCAGAGTCGGCCGGCCAGCAGCGGCGCTGGTGCAGATCCTAGGAGGCGGCCGGAGTCGGCCGGCGGGGCAGAGGGCAGCCGCGGCGGCGGCGGCGGCAAGAGGGGCGAGTGGAGGAGCCGAGTCGGGAGGGGCTGACTGTGCGTCGAGGACGAGGGCCACGAGGCGGTCCAGTGGCCGCCGCCCGCCGCCGCCGGAGGTTGGTGTCTCGCGGGCCACCGCCCCCTTCCACTTCCCGTCTTCCTGACTTCCTGTTCGCGAGTCGACGAGAGCCAGACGAGAAAGGAGGACGCTGGTCGCTCGCTTCGCTAGAGATCAGAATTAGGCCTTGTTCGGTTTCAAGGGAATTGACCGGGAATGGCAGGTATTGATGGGTATTAATTCCCTGTTAGATCAATATCTCCTTGATTCCCCTCCATTCCACCCCAATCCACTTGGGGAGTGGAATAACCCGAACAAGCCCTTAGGGGTAAAAAAATCCCCCAAAAATCTGGTTGGACCGCGGCCCGTCCGGCCCGCCCCTGGGTCCGCCCATGGTGGGGAGTAGCAGCATTATTATTGGTTGCTGGTGATGAATTGTGGAAGTATCTATTTCTAGCAAAAAAATTGTGTGTCTATTTCAATACAGAAATTTGAAGTACTTGTAGTTGCATACCTTTGAAGTTACTCCCTCCGTTTTAAAATATAAGATGTTTTAGATTTGTGAAGAAAGTGAATCTAGACTTTTTTTAATATGTAGGTTCACTCAATTTTAAGATAAATCTACACACTAAAAGAAGTCTAGATTCATTTTCTTCACAGACATAAAACATCTTATATTTTGAAACGGAGGGAGTATATATGTAGAACCTGGCGATTTTGAAACAGCTATTGCACAAACAATTTTCAATTAAATGATAGCGATTCAATACCAATTTGGCACAAGAAGACATCAGTTATGTCCTGAATCGTTTCCAAAGGAAAGGAGTATGTTAATAGCAAAGGATATTCGCAGAAGAAGATAACTGCTTGCGAGTGCACCTGCGTGACTAGGAAGATCTTAGCTAGTATAGTACATACCCGAACTGCTCTGCTCTAATCGTGATTAAAAAGTATGCTCAGCGCAACATAGTACATAGTACTTTGGTGCATTTTTTTCTTGTCGTTCTGAGGTTTAGTAAACTGATTAGTATCTTCCGAATCTCTCAACAAAAGCGGGGTCATAAACTTGACGCGACCAATCAATCGAAAACATTGGATGCAGATATACCAACAAAGCGTGCATAAACAACTGATAGCGATTAAATACCGATTTCGCACAGGAGGATATCAGTTCTGTCCTGAATCGTTTCAAAAGGAAAAGAGTATGTTTAATACCAAAGGATATTCGCAGAAGGAGATATCTACTTGCGGGTGCATTTGCGTGACTAGGAAGAAGTTAGGGCATCTCTAACCGATCCCCAATTGGTTAGAGAGTGAATGAAGGAGTAAAATTTAGAGGAGTAAACGTATTCATCTAAAGGTGGTCAGCTCCTAACCGAACCCCTATTTTTAGAGGAGTAAATTATTTTTCATACTTTGCAATACAAATAGGTCGATACAAACACATATTGATACAACTCGATAGAAATCGGCACAACCCGATACACCTAAAATATATACCGATACAACTCGATACAATTGATACATAGAGAGTACATACTTCTTCCCATAGATACCAATACAACCCAATAGAAACCGGCACAAACCAAAGTGTCTTGTTATGCATTAGAACACATAACAAGAATGTGCCATCTATTTAACATCGACGAAAGCGATCTACCATCTCCGGTTGTCTTTTCATTGAAATTCTTTTAAACTTTCTCCCAAAAAAGTTGCAATGCCGGACGAACACCAGTCGCTTTGTATATTGGGTCATCTACAAGAATTTGTTGTTGCCATGCAAAATACAACTCATTCTCTTCATCCTCGGTCCATGTAGAAGTCCTAGTACTTCATTTGTAAAAATAAATAAATAAGCCACGGCTTCTTGTACTCCAATTTTACATGACGAAAAAGAGGGGAAATTTCACCTTTTCCGTCTTGTGTTGGTTGCGGCCGGCGGTGTCGACGTCCATCTCTAGCGGTAGCATTGATGGACGTCGGTCCAGCATCCTCCAAATCTGGCCAAAGGTCCTGCGCGCAGACGAAACCTGTCGTGGACGACGGGGGAGGCGGGATCTGTGGTGGGCTAGGAGGAGGGGGCGAGCGCATCGCGGCAACAGTGGTGGTCGGCCTCCTGGGAGCCAACTCCGAGTTGCCGTGGTCACCGGAGGCCACACCGGCTTTGGCTTGCGACGAATCGACGCTGACGGAGCCCAATTTGGAGCAAATCGGGGCGGCGGCCAGCGAAAACTAGGTCTCACCGTCGATTTCAGCGACGACGAGAGGCGGCAGAGGGACTAAGAGGTAGGCCGAAGGGCGGCGGAGGGACCGGGGTGGAGGCGGCAGGGTATGGGGGTCGTCGGCGGCGACACCGGTGGGTCGGGAGGCAGGAGGTTTTCTCAGAAGTGGCCTCGTATGAGTAAATTTAGGAGTCACCCGCCACTTTTACTCCTCCGATGAGTATAATTTTACTCCTCTAACTGTTTAGCAGTTCGGTTAGATACCTCCGCTGCGTATTTTTTACTCCTTTAACTAATTTTAGGGATCGGTTAGAGATGCCCTTAGCTAGTATACATGAATGGGAAGCTACGCCGACGGCCGGTTGCTACGCCGACGGCCAAACATCGGGGCCGTCGGCGTATCCATCGTCCAGGCCAGCCCCGCCAAGCAGCCGTCGGCGTAGAATTGCCCTCGGCATATCCTATGCTACGGCGTAGCATACGCCGACGGCTGCCCTCGGCGTAGCTATTTTTTATTTTATCTCATTAAACTTTGAAAAATCATAAATAAATCATTCTAATTCGGAAAAATACAAATAATATATCAAAATTTGCAGAAAAATAAGACATATCTATCTACACTCAAATATTACACATTTGTAAATAAAAATTAAGTAAAACATAAAACATTATATATAGTTTAAAACGGGCATAAAAAATCAAAAACGATCGAAACAATGTGAAATCTTCGCGTGGTGTTATATTATGTGATATAGTTAGAAGGAAAAATATCAAACTTGATATATTGATTATGTCTCAAAGAAACCTTCACAAAATGACCTATCTCATTCGAGGTTTCTTGGCTTTCGGGTCAAATGACCAATGTTATGGCTAGAATCAAGGCATAGTTTGTGATAATGTTCCCATATTGTGCATACATGTGCATCATAGGATGGAAAACAATATTGCAGGAGGAAGCTTTCCTTTTTGTCGCACCAAAAAGCCATTTTCCATTTTTCGAGCATAAAAATCGGACGGTTTTGTGAAGCAACCACCAAATGGATAATTCAAAATACTACCACCATATTTTACAAAAATACTAGACCACCTTATATGGATAATGTCCCAACAGAGGGATCCGAAACCTTTTCGTCCACCTTTGGTGAAAAAGAAAAATTTCTGTCGAATCGGTAGGAAGTGGGTCAGATATGAACTGCAGGTATATGATCTGATGCTCATGTTTTTTTACAAAAGTCATTTTTAGGTTCACAATATGCTATTTTATCAAAGATCCAATGCAAGTTTAGCGAGGCTCGGCCCCGAGCTAAGAATCTTCATGCCCGCCGTTTGACAAAGTTTGACGATAGTTTAAAACGAGCATAAAAAATTAAAAAACGATCGAAACAATGCGAAACCTTCGCGTGGTGTCATATTATGTGACATAGTTATAAGGAAAATATCAAAGTTGATATATTGATTATGTCTCAAAAAACCTTCACAAAATGACCTATCTCATTCGAGGCTTCTTGGCTTTCGGGTCAAATGACAAATGTTATGGCTAGAATCAATGCATAGTTTGTGATAATATGCCCATATTGTGCATACACATGTATCATGGGATGGCGAACAATGTTCCAAGAGGAAGTTTTCCTTTTCGTTGCACCAAAAAGCCATTTCCCATTTTCCGAGCACAAAAAACGGACGGTTTTGTGAAGCAACCACCAAATGGCTAATTCAAAATGCTACCACCATATTTTACAAAAATAATATACCACATTATATGTACAATGTCCCAACAGGGGGATCCGAAACCTTTTCGTCCACCTCTGGTAAAAAAGACAAATTCCTGCCGAATCGGTAGGAAGTGGGTCAGATATGAACTATAAGTACATGATCTGATGCTCATTTTTTTACAAAAATCATTTTTAGGTTCACAATATGCTATTTTATCAAAGATCCAATGCAAGTTTTCCTTTTCATCGCACCAAAAAGCCATTTTTCATTATCCGAGCGCAAAAAGGGGATTTTCTAAAGCAACCACCAAATAGCTAATTCAAAAAGGAATGGTTTGTAATTAGTTGATATGGATATCATATTTGGATTCCTCTCATTTTTTTGATCAATTTATACATATTATTTGTTGAATTCCGATTTATAGATTTAAAGATATTAATTATTCCATATTAAATAGAAAAATACAAAAAAGTAAAATTATTATATTTTTATTTGAATTCAATAATATTTTTACTTATTCATTAATGTTTACTTAAATAATTGTTTGTAATTTCAAAAAATACAAACATGTGACATGATGATATAAGATTTAATAGGATTGATATCATAGTATTGACAACAATGTATGATTACTTTGCGGAAACGGATTCTGAGGAAATGAGGAAGTTTGACTAAGACTGAATTTTAATCAAATATTAAGTATAATTAGTGTTAAAAATGTTCAAAGTGAGAGATTAACGAGTCAAACAATTTAAAGAATAAAAAAATTGAGAAAAAAAATAAAACAAATTAATTATCTTTTTTATAAAATATTTTTGCAACCAGCCGACAGTCTATGCCGAAGGTCGCTACGCCGAGGGCAAAACCGTCGGCGTAGCGTATGCCGACGGCATGAGATTTTCGCCAAGAGAGATCTTTCGCCGGCTACGCAGGACAGCCGTCGCTGCATCATACCGGTGACATTTTACCTGAGGGCTTCGCGTGTCGTGTAGTGAGTAATCAATACCTGCTCTGCTCTACATCACGATTAAAAAGTACACCCAGCGCAACATACGTACACACTAGTACTTTGGTGCGCTTTTTTTGTGTGGCTCTGAGGTTTAGTTGCTCGGCACAACTTTTACGGGATAGATAGACAATCTAGACAAACCACTCAGTTCTGGATCAGTTAGAAAACTGATTAGTATCTCCCGAATCTCTCGACTAAAGCGGCGTCAAGAACTTGCCGCGACCAATCAATCCAAAACCTGGGATGCAGATATACCAACAAAGCACAAATAAACATCAGAGCCTGCTTTAGAGCGTGCACACTCTTATCTAGTCATCTTAGACGCTCTTTGAGACAAAAGCGTATGCTAATAAACTGCCCACAGGACGACTTCATTAGGAACCACACATGAGCTTGCCAGGTCGGCGTCACAGTCCATGTTAGGGAGCATGATCTTATCTCAGCGTGTGGTGAGCTTTTGCTCTAGTTTTTATGACACGGAGTGGGGACGGGCACCACGTATACGCACACACAGGTGACTCGAAAGGCCAGAGACCAATCTTTATTATTAAGAAAAGGAAGGAGAATTACAGCTTACAGCTCCGAGCTGGAACACAGTATGAGCAAAAACTGAACAAAAATCTGGTCAAAAATCTCCACCGCAGGATGTTGGATGTTGTCGAATATCCTAGAGTTGCGTTCTTTCCAGGTGCGCCAGTGCACTAGGATCACGACCGTGTCGAAGTCTCGGCGAATATCCTTGGGAGCACGCTTCCTAACTTGCAGCCACCAGTCTTCAGAGCTCTCAAAGCTGGTGCTAGGGATGGGGGAGTCCGCCGCCATCCAGTCTCTGATCAGCTGCCACACTTGACTCGTGAACTGACAGTGTACAAACAGGTGGGTGCAAGTTTCATGTTCGGATAGGCAAAGCAGGCAGGTGGTCGACGAGCAGGACCATCTTCTCCGCTGCAGGTCATTTGCTCTGAGGCAATGCAGATGAATAGCAAGCCACATGAAAAACTTTCATCGGGGCGGAGCCTTGAATTTCCAAATGGCCTTTGCACAAGGGAAAAGCACATTGGCAGTGAAGAAGTGGTTATAAGCGCTGCTGGTAGAGAAGCATCCATCCGCGGAGAACTTCCAGATCAGCTTATCTTCAGCGACCGAGCGGCCTCTAGGCAGCCACCTGTCGGACAAGCACTTGGCCCGGATACCGCTACCCAGGCGGACGTGGGAGGCAGGGGCGAGAAGGGAGACAACATCATGATCGTCATCAACAGGGACCAAGCACCAGGGTCGGGGGTCTTGGGCCCAGCGCAGCCAAGGCCAGCGGCATCTCAGCGCGCAACCGAAGTGTTGCAGATTGAGGATGTCGAGCCCACCGTAATGAAGTGGCATGCAAACTCTGGACCAGGAGAGGAGGCAGTGGCCACCGCTGACTTCCAGCTCCCCACGCCAAACAACGGAGAGGAGGGGGGCAACATCCTGGCTCACTGCTGCGTCACAACGGAGCACACACAGGTGATCTTTCGCAGCCAGAGTTCAGCGTCCTTTTAATTTGTGTATTTTCGTTTTTTAAACATTATTAGAAGAATTTCCCTTTTACTTTTAGTCGTGTGGACACTCTAGCTACTTGTCATCTTAAGCACTCCCCGGCTCTCCAATACAAAGTGCACAATAATTAACGAACTCTATGCTGACCATACATACCACGAAAAAGAGCATTTCCAGGTTCGGTCTAGTCGATGCCATGTAGGATGTCGTCGTAGCAGATCCGTAGAAACAGAACGGATGTGAGCAAGAGGAACTTATGCGTGGATGGGAACGATATCTCCCTTTTCCTTCGATCTTTCCCGGTGGAAATCAAAGTGCACGCTTTTACCCTACTTTTCTTGTGGATACGGTGGGGACGCCAAGCGCGTAAACACATTCTTTGGCTGTAAAAATATACTGAGCACTCTTAAGTATTCTTAAGGATACGGTGGGGACTAGCACCACGTACATGCACTGTCATGCCACTAGCTCTAGCAGCAGTGTGCAAAACACATTCTTTTGTTGCCACGGAGATTGGAACCTGGCCCCACTACAGGAATTGGGAAGCTACGCCGTTGGCCGGGGCCGTCGGCGTAGCCATCGTCTAGGTCAGCCCCGCCAAGCAGCCGTCGACGTAAAATTGTCCTCGGCATATTCTATGCTACGCCGACGGCTGCCCTCCGCGTAGCTATTTTTTATTTTATCTCATTAAACTTTGAAAAATCATAACTAAATCATTCTAATTCGGAAAAATACAAATAATATATCAAAATTTGAAGAAAAATAAGACCTATCTATCTATACTCAAATATTACACATTTATAAATAAAAATTAAGTAAAACATAAAACATTATATATAGTTTAAAACGGGCATAAAAAATTCAAAAACGATCGAAACAATGCGAAACCTTCGCGTGGTGTTATATTATGTGACATAGTTAGAAGGAAAAATATCAAACTTAGTATATTAATTATGTCTCAAAGAAACCTTCACAAAATGACCTATCTCATTCGAGGTTTCTTGGCTTTCGGGTCAAATGACCAATGTTATGGCTAGAATCAAGACATAGTTTGTGATAATGTGCCCATATTGTGCATACACATGCATCATGGGATGGCGAACAATGTTGCAGGAGGAAGTTTTCCTTTTCGTCGCACCAAAAAGCCATTTCCCATTTTCCGAACATAAAAAACGGACGGTTTTGTGAAGCAACCACCAAATGGCTAATTCAAAATACTACCACCACATTTTACAAAAATACTATACCACCTTATACGGACAATGTACCAACAGGGGGATCCGAAACCTTTCCGTCCACCTTTGGTGAAAAAGACAAATTCCTGCCGAATCGGTAGAAAGTGGGTCAGATATGAACTACAAGTACATGATCCGATGGTCATGTTTTTTTACAAAAATTATTTTTAGGTTCACAATATGCTATTTTATCAAATAACCAATGCAATTTTAGCGAGGCTCGGCCCCGAGCTAAAAATCTTTATGTCCGCCG
This sequence comes from Avena longiglumis, assembly GCA_030063025.1. NCBI lineage: Eukaryota > Viridiplantae > Streptophyta > Magnoliopsida > Poales > Poaceae > Avena > Avena longiglumis. The sequence goes on along the minus strand of CP125974.1, from coordinate 515,559,204 downwards.
TTCGACAAAGTTTGACGATAGTTTAAAACGGGCATAAAAAATTCAAAAACGATCGAAACAATGCGAAACCTTCGCGTGGTGTCATATTATGTGACATAGTTATAAGGAAAAATAGCAAACTTGATATATTGATTATGTCTCAAAAAAACCTTCACAAAATGACCTATCTCATTCGAGGTTTCTTGGCTTTCGGGTCAAATGACCAATGTTATGGCTAGAATCAAGGCATAGTTTGTGATAATGTGCCCATATTATGCATACACATGCATCATGGGATGGCGAACAATGTTGCATGAGGAAGTTTTCCTTTTCGTCGCACCAAAAAGGCATTTTCTATTTTTCGAGCATAAAAAACGGACGGTTTTGTGAAGCAACCACCAAATGGCTAATTTAAAATACTACCACCACATTTTACAAAAATACTATACCACCTTATATGGACAATGTCCCAACAGGGGGATCCGAAACCTTTCCGTCCACCTTTGGTGAAAAAAAGACAAATTCCTGTCGAATCGGTAGGAAGTGGGTCAGATATGAACTACAGGTACATGATCCGATGCTCATTTTTTTTACAAAAATCATTTTTAGGTTCACAATATGCTATTTTATCAAAGATATAATGAAAGTCTAGCGAGGCTCGGCCCCGAGCTAAGAATCTTTATGTCCGCCGTTCGACAAAGTTTGACGATAGTTTAAAACGGACATAAAAATTTCAAAAACGATCGAAACAATGCAAAACCTTCGCGTGGTGTCATATTACGTGACATAGTTATAAGGAAAAATGGCAAACTTGATATATTGATTATGTCTCAAAAAAACCTTCACAAAATGACCTATCTCATTCGAGGTTTCTTGGCTTTCGGGTCAAATGACCAATGTTATGGCTAGAATCAAGGCATAGTTTGTGATAATGTGCCCATATTATGCATACACATACATCATGAGATGGCGGACAATGTTGCAGGAGGAAGTTTTCCTTTTCGTCGCACCAAAAAGCCATTTTCTATTTTCCGAGCATAAAAAATGGACGGTTTTGTGAAGCAACCACCAAATGGTTAATTCAAAATACTACCACCACATTTTAGAAAAATACTATACCACTTTATATGGACAATGTACCAACAGAGGGATCCGAAACCTTTCCATCCACCTTTGATGAAAATACAAATTCCTCCCGAATCGGTAGAAAGTGGGTCAGATATGAACTACAGGTACATGATCCGATGCTCATGTTTTATTACAAAAGTCATTTTTAGGTTCACAATATGCTATTTTATCAAAGATCCCATGCAAGTTTTCCTTTTCATCGCACCAAAAAGGCATTTTTCATTATCCGAGCGAAAAAAGGGGATTTTCTAAAGCAACCACCAAATAGCTAATTCAAAAGCGGAGGGTTTGTGATTATTTGATATGGATATCATATTTGGATTCCTCTCATTTTTCTGATCAATTTATACATATTATTTGTTGAATTTCGATTTACAGATTTAAAGATATTAATTATTCTATATTAAATAGAAAAATACAAAAAAATAAAATTATTATATTTTTATTTGAATTCAATAATATTTTTACTTATTCATTAATATTTACTTAAATAATTGTTTATAATTTCAAAAAATACAAACATGTGACATGATGATATAAGAGTTAATAGGATTGATATCATAGTATTGACACCAATGTATGAATTACTTTACGGAAACGGATTCTGAAGGAACGAGGAAGTTAAACGTGCTGAAGCTGAAGTAGTATTAGGATGGTTGACATGCTGGGAAGTTTGACTAAGACTGAAATTTAATCAAATATTAAGTATAATTAGTGTTAAAAATGTTCAAAGTAGGAGATTAACAGGTGAAACAATTCAAAGAATAAAAAAATTGAGAAAAAAATAAAAAAAATTATTTTTTTTTCAAAAAAAAATGTTTTTGCAACCGGCCGACATGCTATGCCGACGGCCGCTACGCTGACGGCAAAGCCCTCGGCGTAGCATACGCCGACGGCTTGAGTGTGCTCCTGGAGATCTTTGCCGAGGAGGCTACGCCGAGGGCAGCCCATACGCCGAGGGTATTTTGGCCTACGCCGACGCGCGCGTCCCGTAGTGTGGTGTGGTGAAGTAGCGGCATTGTTTGGTTGCAGGTGATGAATAATTTATGCATGTATCTTCTCACAAAACAAATCTATATATTCCCTCCGTCACGATTTGAAGGGCGTTTTAAAGAGATTGTTGGGAACTAGGTGAACGCATGCAAATTCGTTGGAAGAGTGCCCTATTAAACATAATTACTCAAACGAAGAGTTTGGCGCATGCATTGGTGGAGTTGTATTCAAGAATTAATTTCTTGGCTGTATGGAGTAGAAAGTGCGGAGGAAAAATAAGACCATTAATTCTGTAATTAAGTTTAACGCGCCTAGCAGAAGAGGATTTTTGAAAACGCATGGTTTTATAAGACGCTTCACAAACAACTTCTAATCGATAATCCCCGTAGTTTCGTTGAAGCTGAACGTAACGATTGTGTTACAATCGCGACAAGAAGATAACGAAGAACGAAAATGAAAAACACAGCAAGGAGACACAGATTTAACGTGGAAAACCTCTCCAACAAAGAGAGGAAAAAACCACGCCACCAAATAAACTTCACTATATCGAGGAGTGTTTACAAACGCCGGAGATTTCACAGATGCAACTCTCCCAACCGGCGGCTTACAAGGGGTTTATATATCGGTGGAAACCTATGTCTTCGACGATCCGTACCGGCCCAAGCCTCCCGGCGACGGGCCTCGCTCCACTCGTCAGAAGTTGGCCTATACTTTGTAGAATTTGGATCAACATATAACAGATTGCAAACATTTCTCTTTTACTGTACACGTTAAAAATTTGGCACGCTAAAGGTAAAGGAATCACGGCCGCGCACAGCAGCAGCAGCACTATCTCATAATCTGGCTTATCTGTGCGCGTGTATGTCCCTATCCCTGCGTCAGTTCTTCAGCTGCTTAGCAGCAGGGTGTACTGTGGAGCACTCCCTTTACATACACTAGCAAAACAACGCCAGAATAATGGTGGGCACCACGACCGCGCCATCTATATATATGCCATGAACATAGCAGAGAGTGACACACAGAGAGTCAGAGGCGGATAGCACAGGCATCCACCGAGTTCGAAATTCGAATAGCTTGAGGCAACGATCGATCAGCAGGCCAACTCTGATCAATCGAGCTGGGTGGACATCTCTCAGATTAACTTCATTTAGTCATGGGTCGTCCTGATTCTGAGGCACCGTCGTCGAGTGTCGTCGCCGCGGCGGCGCTGGGCTTCCACGACCACGGCGCGGCGGCACCGGCGAGTGACGACTCGGCATTCGACACCAACGTGGTGATCATCCTCGCGGCGCTCTTCTTCGCGGTTATTTTAGGCATCGGGCTCAACTCGCTGGTCCGGTGCGGGCTGCGGTTCGGAGGCCGCGGTGCCGCGGCCGCTGACGGCGAGGCCAGGGCGTCGGCGCGTGCGGCACGACGAGGCCGCGGCGGCGTCAAGAGTCGCGTGCTGAGGAGCCTTCCCGTGGAGGTGTACGGCTGCGGGGAAGTAATCGACGACGTGTGCGCCATCTGCCTTGGCGAGTTCGTGGACGGCGAGAAGGTGCGCGTGCTGCCGCGGTGCGGCCACGGGTTCCACGTCCGGTGTGTTGACGTCTGGCTCGTGTCCCACGGCTCATGCCCCACGTGCCGGCAAGCGGTGATCGAAGGTGCGCCGGCGAAGGGCAGCGGCGTGAGCCCGAGCCCGAGCCCTGCGGCCATGGAGACAGACACGATCGCCGTGGTCATCGAGTGAGGTGACAACCGGTCGAGCTGAAGCATGCCTGCCGGTGCCGGTACAGGCACAACAAGGTAGCCCAGACAGTTCTGCGCTGGTCTGCGCGCGAGCTCATTGAATGATCCAGAACTGCTCGATCAATGGCTCACTGTCCACATCTGACGGCCAAACCAAACATTGTAGTACTCCTAGTGCGCATTGCACTGACACTGACATACTATGAGTAACTCCTAGTGCGCATTGCCAATTAACAAAATGTATGTACAGTACTTCGAGTCGGCGAATGAATGCAACTAGAGAGCTTGAGTTTAGTGGTTTTCAGAAGGTATCCGCGACGATCGGTGTTCTGGGAAGACACAATCACAACGTGTGTGACGACTGACGAAGTTTGCGGACACGATTGTCACCTCCACTCGTTCCACGTTCAAGTCTTAATTCCGGATATAACATTCGGTCTGGAATCGGTCAGTTTTAAGTTGCACTTTTCAAGCCGCGTTCATATTTGGCCAAAATTCGACCAAACTCAGCGAAATTTAGATGAATATAGACGATTTCGTTAAAATATAAGCGACTTCATACATATTATGTCAAATTTGGACATATACCCAAATTTTGACCACAGTAGGCTAAAGAAAAAATAAAAATAAATAGAAATAACAACTAGGCGATGCCGATGCCGATGCTCCAGGCGCGCCGTTTACATGCCGAAGTTGCGGTAGAAGCACGTGTAGTCGGCGTCCTGGGTCCCGTCGCCGTCGCTCAGCGGCTACGGCGGATGAGAGCTGTCCTGGCCGGCGTCGCGCAGCGCCATGGCTGCCACGAGGACCTGGCCTCCTCGTAGTCTTCGTCGAGGACGATAAGCGGCGCGCCCTAGTAGGCGTGCTGCCGGCGAGCGCCGCGCGCAGCCTGGCACTCGGCATGCTCCTACAGATGCCTAACGCGGTCGGCCTCCTCCCGCTCCCGGTCTTCCCTTGACCAGGCACAGGCGTCGGAGGCCTGCATAGGCAATATGTCGTTCAGAGAGCGCTCCAACGCCATCTTTAGGACGAACCCATCCTCGTCGACTAGGATGGCCCAGCCCACCGGCTCGGTCTTCGGCGTGCACAGACGAAGCCGGCCGGTCGGCGGTAATGGCGTGCGGCCTTCGTTGATGACGAGGCCGCGCGAGTGTGTCCTCGGCGGCGAGCGCATCAGCGACTCCACCTCCCGCTTCACCGGCCAGAATGGAGGCGTGGCACGAGGCGACTGTGCCAGCGCCAAGCCAGAGGAGCGCGACACCGACATGGAGGACAAAGAGGTGAGGCCGTACATCCTCCTCGGCAACCAGTTAGGGCTGTCCCCTGCGGCGATGTGCTCGAGGACGGCCACGAGCGTTTGGCCTGGTGCGCTCCACCACCGACAGCGTCCCGCGGTGTGTCGTTCTCATCGTAGGCGGCTGGTTGCTGGTTCCGGCGCTCGGCGAAGAAGTTCTCCCATTACCCATTACAATCGACTAGAAAACGGTTGGACTAGAAACGGAAGTAAGGATGTCTTTGACTATTGGGTGCAATCGATTAGAACGGTTGGACAAGATATATACAACAGTGTAATTGGCATTTTGATCGCAGAATAGCATGTTGATGCAGAGTCTTTACATGGTTTTTAGATGGTTAATACATACCTCAACCAACCATGTGCGACGCAAATGTAATCCCTTGTAAAAACTTTTAATATAGTAGTAAGCGGTTGCATGCATTCGATCCATGCAGAGGCTTCTTCCCTTTTCAAAAATTGAAATAAGCTGTGAGGAGACCAGGGGGAACGCCCAAGAAACACCTTGGTATATTCCAAATATTATTAAAGGTACAAATGAAACATGTAAGAAACTATATTGTACAATGTCACTGATGCACAACCTATCTCGGATTTGGTAAAATCGCATCTTATGCCTAGAATCATTCGAGGAGCCAAAGGCATGAACCAGATTTTCTAACTTACAAAATGCAAGTTAAACAAGGTGCAATATATATCCTAACTTGACTTCTTCCGGTCTATATGATTAAGTCTAAAATAATTCATATTAATTTAAAAAGTACAAATCTATAGTATACATTAAATGTGAGCTCTCTCTCTCTCTCTCTCTCTCTCTCTCTGCTTTACGCTCAGCTTTATAAATAAAGCAACAACGATCCATCATACAAAAGAGTCCTTGATGCCTAGGCGTCAAAAGAAAAAAAAACTGGTCCGCTGGGGCAACAACACAATCAGCCCAAAGGTACAAAGAGAAAGAAAAAGGAGCCGGGGGGCACTCCCACTATGAAGCCGCGGGAGTAAGAGTAGGAGTCGTGAAGCGCTGAGCCAACGCCCTGAGCGCTTGTAGGATGCCGTGCACGCTCTCTCGGTCCCGCTGCCTAGACAAGGGGGACCACTGCTATAGGAAGGCAATCAAAGAAAAAACAGAGTCAGAAGCCCGGCGAGGAAAGATCCGCTCGATCACCATTTTATTCTGAATATTCCAAAGCATCCAAGTGATGGCCGCGAACACCAACCAGAAGGGGTGGCGCTTTCTTCCGGTACGGTTTGCCTTCGTCTCTAGGAACTCGCCGAGGTCCTGGGCCTGCCAAGCCGGCCCAAGCGCTTCTCGTATAAAGTATCACAGAAACTGAGTGGCAGGACATGTGAACATAATATGGGTGCACATCTCCGGCGTCCCACATAGCGGACACAACCCATTGCCTGACAATTGCGTTTCTAAACCTCCACTCCCGAGGGGAGGCGGCCCCAAGAAATTGCCACATGAAGATCCGCAAGCTCAAGGGCAGGGGAGCCCTCCAAAGATGTGATGTCCAGGGTAACTCTGGGCCCTGGAAGAGGGTCCGATAAGCCAAACTAACAAATAAGGCTCCTGCGGGAGACTGGACCCAAGTAACCTTATCCCTCTCGGTGGAGAGAGATATGGGGAGGGAGCCCCGCAACCTCAGGAAGTCATCGGCCTCGGCATCGTTAAAGGCCCTACCGAATGGGATGTTCCATTGGCCTTCCCGAACTGCCTCAGCCACTAACATCGAGGGAGCTGCGCAGATTTCGAACAACGCCGAGAATTCCTGGCAGAGGGAGACACCCTGAAGCCCGGGGTCAAGCTAAAACAAGAATTCATGGCCATTCCCCACCACAAAGAGAGAGCCTCGGTGTCGGGGGGATAACCCCGGGTGGGTAAAGCCAGGCATAAGTAGGCCGGCTCCAGAAGATGCAGGCCGCCTGGCCTCCCGGAATTACAACCCTAGCCGTCTGGCAAGCAAGCCCGACTGGGCTTATAACCTTCCCGACTGGGCAAGCAAGAACCGGCCGGGTGGCCGTTCCCACCCGGCTGACCTCGGATTCGATGGACAGCACGGAAGGACTGGCGCTCCATGCGGGGTACGCTTCTGGCTCTCCCTCGTCATCAAGGAAGCTGGCATGCCGTCATGACCAGCGCTACCAGACAAAGATAAAGCAAGACGGTCGGCTGGACTGGTGAAAAAGGTCCGGGTGACCATTAAAGCTAGGGTGACGCCCCAAAGGAAGCCCGGGTGACCCTAAAGAGAAGGATGCCACTAAAATAAGGGCGGACTGGGTCCTGGCCCACCGGCTGGGCCCTACAGCCGGCCCTGCCCTGTAAACCCATATCCAAACAGTAAACCCTAGGACCCAATCTGTAATCTGCCCCCCCGGACCAGTATATAAGGGAGGGCAGGTCCAGGGTTCTAGGTAAGTGAAAACAGTAGAAGAAGAGAAGTGTTAGCATCTAGCTCCCATCTTCTTCTAGCCATCGGTAGTAGCTAAGGAAACAGCTCAAGGAGCACTTGTACTGAGCACCGAGCTCCCATACATAGTTCATCTTGCAGGAGTAGGGGTGTTACCTCGCCAAGAGGTCCCCGAACCTGGGTACGTCCCTGTGTTTGCAGTGCATCGTGCCCAACCCGTTGCGTGAGCCACCGAATGCATCCGTGTGTCCCTTCTTTGCCATCCCCGATGGCTCTGCCGTGTTCCACACCATGACAGTTGGCGCCCACCGTGGGGCACAACGCTTCGGTTGGGATCATCTTCCGCACGGGACTTCCGCTCGTCGTCGGCGAATGCGTGGCCTCTGGACTGGATCGCGCCGTGGATTCACATGCAGGTGTGGCGCGACCCGTCTATAGCACTCCCGCCAAGAACTTGAGGGTGGCCGAGGCGGCGGCCGCAGAGCTGAAGCACCTGGAGGGCGAGGAACTTCGTCGCCAGCATGAGCGTGTGCAGCTCCTCCTGGCTACTGCTAACAAGAAGCAGGCTGAGGGCGTCCCCAGCCAAGTGGGCAACTCCGGCGATATCGTCATCCGCAAAGGCACAGACCAAATGGCGCACGCAGGAAGCAAGAACCAGCAATCCTCTTCTCCCGGAGGGGTCGGGCAAAACAGTCGCCCGCGTGGAGAATCTGGCAACCGCGGTCGCCACAACCGTGATGCCGCCGCTTCCAGCGTTAGTCGCGCAGGCGGAGCCTCCCAGGAAAAAAAGACACGAGCACCGGAGGAGGAAGCGGACGCGAACAAGGACCCGCCTACGTCACGTTTGAAGGGTCGGCTCGGTCCTCGAGAACCAGCTGATGCGCGGGAGCGCATCGACCTCCAGGTGCAGTCACGCACCATGGAGGAGGAAAGTCCGGCTGGCCCAAAGTGTTTTGGCCCGCGCATCCGGAACGAGCCGTTTCCGAAGGGATTTTCGCTCCCAAGAGACACGCCAAAGTACAATGGGACCGTCAAGCCTGAGGACTGGTTGGTGGATTACACCACCGCGGTTGGAATCACCAATGGAAACCTCCTCTTGGCCGTTCGCTATGTCCCCCTCATGCTCGTAGACTCGGCAAGGACGTGCCTCAACAGCCTCCCCGACAACAGCATCGACGCGTGGCTGGACTTCGAAGAGGCGTTCATCCGCAACTTCACCGGAACATACAAGTGACCGGGTCGACCTCGCGAGCTCGCCCTCTGCGTACAAGGCAAGGACGAGTCGGATCACGCCTACCTCACCTGGTGGACCAGCATGCACAATTCGTGCGAAGGGGTGCGTGAGCACCAGGCGATAGACTTCTTCACCAACGGTTGCCGAGACGGCACCATGCTGAAGCACAAACTCAGCCGGGCAGACCCGCAAACCATGGCTCAGGTTATGGCCATCGCAGACAAGTACGCCACCGCGGATGCGGCAATGAAGAAGCCCATCATGGTGGACGACCAGGGCCAAATCGTCACGGACGATCAGGCAGAGAGTCGCCAGCCGGGCGACCATCATCCCAGGCGGCACAGTCACGACAACCGCCACGGCAAGAGAAAAGACGACCAGCCGGATAGCCGGTACGGTACCAAGCAGGTAACCACAGTGCATGAGGATCCGGCTATAGGAGGCAGTCGGAGGTAGAGGCCGGATGACAGACCACCTCAGCCTAAGTACACCATTGAGTCCATGCTCGATGGGCCGTGCAAGTTTCACAGAGGCGACAACTGAAGGGTTTCGCGGCATAGTAAATCAAAATTTTCTACGGAGCGAACAGAGGGAAAGCCAAGATCTAATCTAGGAGATGAAAACAACGAGAGAGATTGGATTAGATCTTCATACCCTTGAAGATTCGCACAGCGGAACGTTCGTCGGAACGTGGGTGATGTAGTCGTACTCGCTTCTCCTCCTCGCGATCCGATCCGATCTAGCACCACAAGTGGCGGTGCCTCCGTGAGATGCACACGTGCAACACCTCGACGTCTCCTCCTTCCTCGGACCAGCGAGTATGGTGGAGAGATAGATTGGATCTACAACACGACGACGTGGTGTATATGGTGGAAAATTTCTGCTGCAGGGCTTTGCCTACAAACAGTCAGGAGGGGGAGAGGAAGGTAGCAAGGCAGCTAGGGATTGGAGGAAGGTGTGTATGGGGAGGGGGCGCACCACCCCTCTATATATAGAGGGGGGGGGGCGGCCAGCCCTTGCCCCTCCTCCAAGCCTATCTCTAGTTTAAACAATTTAAACTCTCCCTTATCTAGAAATCCTATCTCTAGTTTAAACGATTTAAACTCTCCCTTATCTAGAAATCCTATTTCGAGTTTAAACGAGTTTAAACTTATCCAGGATCGGCTGGGCCCTATGGGTCCTTGTGCCCCTGGCCCAATGCGGCCAGGACACTCCCTCATAGGCCCATGCCCCCTCCCGGAAGGTGGGGCCACGTTGGTCCCCTTCCGGAAGGTTCTAGAAGCTTCCAGACAATACCGATTAACCGGAACAATTCGAACTCCAAAACTGCACCGCCTTATATGAATCTTATTCTCCGGACCATTCGAACCTCTCGTGATATCCCGGATCCCATCCGAGACTCAACAAAAATTCATAAACCAATTATCCAATCTATCCTAGCGCCAAGACACGTTAAGTGTGTGACCTGCGGTTCGAGAATATGCGAACATGATCTTCTATCAATAATCAATGGGGTCTGCACCCATATTGACTCCCACACATTCATCGATGATCATATCGGATGAACCACGATGCCAGGATTCAATCAATCCCATATATATATTCCCTTCATCTCGCGATATTTTACTTGCTCGAGATTCGATCGCTATCGTCATACCTAGTTCAATCTCGCTCACAAAGAAGTACTTTACTGCTCCGTAATCTGATATCACTTTGTGATTAACTCCTTAACCACATGCTTGCAAGCGGTGTTGATATCGACACGAGTGGGCTCAAGTATATCTCTCCGACTTGGGAGGGACAAATTCCATCTCGATACATACAACCCAATGATACTTTCCGATCACCGAGAGACACCTTTATGATCACCCTTTCATAGGATGACGTTTGATGACCTCAAAGCTTTCTTCCGATACTGTGGAGTTGTATTATCTCATGGTCTAAGGAATACAATATTTGACATAAGAAAAGCTTCGCAAGACGAACACGATGACACGATCTAATTGCTTCGCTTAGTTTGGTCATCCATCATATCATTCTCCCAATGATATGATCTCATTATCAATTGACAACTCATGTCTATGGTTAGGAAACCTTAACCATCATTGATCAATGAGCTAGTACATACAGGCGTACTAGGGACACGGTGTTGTTCACAAACCACACAAGTATTAAAGTTTCCGCTTAATACAATTCTAGCATGGAATATAAACTTTATCATGAACAAGAATTATAATAATAACATCTTTATTATTGCCTCTAGGGCATAATTCCAACAGTCTCCCACTTGCACTAGAGTCAATAATCTAGTTTACATTTGGCAACAATCTCACACCCATGGCACTGAGGTGTTGATCATGTTTTACATGTGGAAGAGGTTTAGTCAATGGATCTGCGGCATTCAGATCCGTATGTACTTTGCTAATCTTCAGATCTCCATCTGCTATATAATCTCGGATTATATGAAACTTGTGGTTGATATGCTTGGTCTTTGGATGATATCTTGGTTCCTTAGCGAGTGCTATGGCGCCAGTGTTGTCACACAATATCTCCAGTGGGTCCAATGCACTTGGAACCACGCCAAGCTCCATGATGAAGTTTCGATCCAAACTCCTTCACTTGACGCTTCAGCAGCCATGTATTCCGCTTTGTAGATCCCGCGATCACGCTTTGCTTGCAGCTTCTCCACTCACAGCTCCTCCATTCAAAATATAAACGTATCCCGTCTCGAGATTTAGAATCATCCTTGTTGGTGTCGAAACTAGCATCGACGTAACCTTTTACGACAAGTGTGCTCATAACCCCATAGACTAAGAACATTTCTTTAGTTCTATTTAGGTACTTTAGGATGTTCTTCACGGCTGTCCAAAGGTTCCACTCTGGATCACTTTGATATCTCGTCAAACTAAGAGCATTGGACACATCCGGTCTAGTACACAAGATGGCATACATGATGGAACCTATGGCGAGGCATAAGGCACTTTGCTCATAGCTTCCCTATCATTTACCGTAGTGGACACCGAGCCTTGCTCAATATCTTACGACAACATAGGCCTTGAACCTTTCTTTGCCTTATCCATTACGAACCTTTTGAACTTTGTCTAGGTATGTACTTTGGCTTAAAGCTATCAGGCGTCTTTGTCTATCTCTATAGATTTTGATGCCCAATATATAAGCAGCTTCACCTAGGTCTTTCATTGAAAAACACTTGTTCAAATAACTCTTCACATCGTTAAGCATGTTGATGTCATTTCCGATAATCAATATGTCATCCACATACAGTACCAGAAACGTCACCGAGCTCCCACTCACTTTCTTGTAGATGCAAGCTTCGTAGCAATTTGGAACAAATCCAAAGCTCTTGATCACTTGATCAAAACGAAGGTTCCAACTCCGAGATGCTTGCTTCAGTCCATAAATGGAACGCTGAAGTTTGCATACTTTACTAGCATCCTTAGGATCGAAAAAACCTTCGGGTTGCATCATATACAACTCTTCATCAATGTTGCCATTGAGGAAAGCAGTCTTGGCATCCATCTGCCATATTTCATAATCATGAAACGCAGCAATTGCTAATAAAATCCGAATGGACTTAAACATCGCTACGGGAGAGAAAGTCTCATCGTAGTCAACACCTTGAACTTGTCAAAAACCTTTTGCGACAAGCCGTGCTTTATAGACGGTAACATTACCATCCGCGTCCGTTTTCTTCTTGAAAATCCATTTGCACTCAACGGCCTTTCGGTCGCTAGGAGGATCCTAAAAAAGTCCATACTTGGTTTTCGCTCATGAATCCCAATTCGGATTTCATGGCTTCCAGCCATTCTCAGAGTCTGGGCTCATCATCGCTTCCTCATAGTTCGTAGGTTCACTGTCTTCTACCAACAAGACAGTCAAGACAGGGTTGCCGTACCACTCAGGAGGGGCACGCGACCTTGTCGACTGCGACGCTCAAGAGCAGCAAGATCGTCCAAGCTTCATGATCCTTGTCATTAGCTTCCTCTATTGTTGGTGCAAAGCGACCGGAACAATTTCAGGTCTTGCGCTACTCTCCAATTCAAGAGAAGGTTCAATAACCTCGTCTAGCTCTACTTTCCTCCCACTCACTTCTTTCGAGAGAAACTCCTTCTCAAGAAAGGAACCGTTCTTCATGACAAACACTTTGCCTTGGTTACGTGATAGAAGGTATACCCAATAGTTTCCTTAGGGTATCCTATGAAGACGCATTTCTCGCTTTGGGTTCGAGCTTGTCCGCATCAACTTCTTGACGTAAGCCGCATCCCCAAACTTTAAGAAACGATAACTTAGGTTTAGCACCAAACCACAGTTCATACGGTGTCGTCTCAACGGATTTAGATGGAGCCCTATTTAAAGTGAATGCAGCGGTTTCTAATGCATAACCCCAAAATGATAACGGCAAATCAAGAAGAGACATCATTGATCGGACCATATCTAATAGGGTTCGATTCCGGCTCGACACACCATTCTTACTGTGGTGTTCCGGTGGCGTGAGTTGTGAAACGATTCCACTTGCTTTAAGATGCGTGAGAAAATCATAACTCAAATATTCACCTCCACGATCGGATCGTAGAAACTTAATCTTTACATTACGATGGTTCTCCACTTCATTCGAAATTCTTTGAACTTTTCAAACGTTTCAGATTTATGTTTCATTAAATAGATATACCCATATCTACTTAAGTCATCGGTAAAAGTGAGAAAATAGCGATATCCACCGCGCGTCGAAACACTCATCGGTCCGCATACATCGGTATGTATGATTTCCAACAAGTCCGTTGCTCGCTCCATCATACCGGAGAACGGGGTTTTGATCATCTTGCCCATGAGGAATGGTTCGCATGTGTCAAATGATTCAAAATGAAGAGACTCCAAAGTCCATCGAATGGAGTTTCTTCATGCGCTTTACACCAATATGACCTAGGCAGCGATGCCACAAATAAGTAGTATTATCACTATCTACTTTGCATCTCTTAGCCTCAATGTTATGGATGTGTGTTTCATCCCTTTCGAGATTTAGAAGAAATAAACCATTCATAAGAGGTGCATGACCATAAAAGATGTTACTCATATAAATAGAACAACCATTATTCTCCGATTTAAATGAATAACCGTCTTGCAATAAACATGATCCGGAAATAATGTTCATGCTCAACGCAGTACATAATAACATTTATTAAGGTTTAAAACTAATCCGAAGGTAAAACTAAGGAGAGCGTGCGACGGCCATCACATCAACTCTTGATCCGTTGCCAGCAGCGCCGTCCTCATCCCTCATAAGCCGTCTATTCCGTAGCTCCTATTTCGAGTTACAAATATTACAAATATTAGCAACCGAACGGTATCAAATACCTGTGCACTACAACGAGGGCTAGTAAGGAAAACATCAATAACATGTATATCAAATATACCTTTGATGGTGCCAGCCTTCTTGTCCGCTAAGTACTTAGACGATTGCGCTTCGGTGACCCTTGTCCTTGCAATAGAAGCACTCGGTGTCCGGCTTGGGACACTGAGCTTCTTCTCGCCAGGGCATTGCTTCCGCCGCCCTTCTTGAAGGGCTTCTTTGCTCCCTTACCTTTCTTAAAGGAGGGCTTGTTGACCATCAACACATGATTATCCTTCTTGATGTCCACTTCGCAGCCTTGACTTTGCAAGAGCTCGGTGATCATATCGATGGAACCAATGATTATGAGTCACTACAAAACTTTTGTAGCCGGGAGGGTGATTGCAGACCTGTCAATCTTGAGCTCCTCTAGAATCGTGCATTCCAGGTTGCTCAAGGCGTTGAGTGTAGCCCGACATCTTTATGGCGTGCTCACTAACTCCTTCCTCCATCTTGCGCTTAAAGAACTTCTCGAGATCTCATATCTCTCGAGCGGGCTTGATTCTCAAACATGGTTTTCAGCTCTCGAGAATCTCAAAGGGCAGGATAGGTTTCAAAAGCGATTTTGAAGCTCGGTTCCATAGCAAACAACATGGTGCTCTTAATCACACCATAATCATCTTTGCTTGTTAGACAGCTTTCTCATCACCGTCAGTAGATTGCAGGGGGTCACCTAACGCTTTCCCAAGGACATAGTCCTTTTGTCCGCCAGACAGAATGATTCTTAGATTGCGGAACCAATTGGTGAAGTTAGACCCATTGTTTCTAAGCTTTTCCTTCTCAGCAAAAACGTTGAAGTTGAAGTTGGACTTAGCCATGTGATCTACAGTATTTGCAAGTACAATTTAGACTATGTTCATGATAAATAGTTCAACTTAATCAAATTACTAGATGAACTCCCACTAAATTCAACATCCCTCAAGTTGTTTAGTGATCACGGTCCAAATTCACCATACCTAATCCGATCATCACGAGAAGATATGTGGTTTCAATGGTGGACAACAAAGGGTCGATCATATCATTCATATGACTCATGCTTAAACTTTCGGTTCTTGTGTTCCGAGGCCATGTCTGTACATGCTAGGCTCGTCAAGCTAGACCCAAGTATTTCTGCATGTGCAAAACTGGCTTGCACCCGTTGTATGTGAGCGTAGAGTCTATAGCACCCGATCATCACGTGATGCTTGGACACGTTTAACTTTCATAACGGTGCATACTTGGGGAGAACACAGTTTTATCTTGATCTTTAAGTGAGGAATCATCTTATAATGCTACCGTCGATCTAAGCATAATAAGATACATAAAGGATAAACATCACATGCATATAACTTTATGTGACATGGTATAGCCAATCTTCGCAATGATCTCCATCTTGTGCGTTCGCATGATCGCCATCACTCCACCATGATTGCCTCCACCACGAATAGCAACTACAACTATTGCTAACTACTTAGCGATAAAGTAAAGCTATTACATGGCGTATAAGAAGTTGACTCTAAGTCATACACAATTATAAAGACAACCATATGGCTCACGCGGTTGTGTACTCATCGACATGCAAGTCGTGAAACATTACCAAACATGATCATCGCATACAATATACACATCACATCTTGGGCCATACCATATCACAGAAAACACTCCCTGCAAAAACAAGTTAGACGCCTCTACTTTGTTGTTGCATGTTTTACGTGGCTTATGGGAGTAGATGCTAAGAACGATTCTTACCTACGGAAAGCCACAACGGTGATATTATGGTTGCCAAACTCCGGTGTTAATCCCATGACAACTATAGTGAGAGAAACTGACATCCACCAGCCGCATGTGTGGTACAAGCCAGGTCTCGCGAACGACGTCGCGTAAGGTTGGCCTGGACCGCTTCAATCTCACTATCCCGCGTCATAAGAAGAACACAAACAAGAGGCTTGCAACAGAAAACATCAACGCCCGCAACAACCATGTTGCGTTCTACTCGTGAAACACATCTACACATAGATCTAGCTCGATACCACTTGAAGGGTTTCAAGGCATAGTAAATCAAAATTTTCTACGGAGCGAACAGAGGAAAGCCAAGATCTAATCTAGGAGATGCAAAAACGAGAGAGATTGGATTAGATCTTCATACCCTTGAAGATTCATGAACGCCTGAGCGTTCGTCGGAACGTGGGTGATGTAGTCGTACTCGCTTCTCCTCCTCGCGATCTGATCTGATCTAGCACCACAAGTGGCGGTGCCTCCGTGAGATGCACACGTGCAGCACCTCGACGTCTCCTCCTTCCTCGGACCAGCGAGTATGGTGGAGAGATAGATTGGATCTACAACACGACGGCGTGGTGTATATGGTGGAGAATTTCTGCTGCAGGGCTTCGCCTACAAACAGTCAGGAGGGGGAGAGGAAGGTAGCAAGGCAGCTAGGGCTTGGAGGAAGGTGTGTATGGGAAGGGGGCGCACCACCCCTCTATATATAGAAGGGGGGGGGGGGCGGCCAGCCCTTGCCCCTCCTCCAAGCCTATCTCTAGTTTAAACAATTTAAACTCTCCCTTATCTAGAAATCCTATCTCTAGTTTAAACGATTTAAACTCTCCCTTATCTAGAAATCTTATCTCTAGTTTAAACGAGTTTAAACTTATCCAGGATCGGCTGGGCCCTATGGGGCCTTGTGCCCCTGGCCCAATGCGGCCAGGACACTCCCTCATAGGCCCATGCCCCCTCCCGGAAGGTGGGGCCACGTTGGTCCCCTTCTGGAAGGTTCTAGAAGCTTCCGGTACAATACCGATTAACCCGGAACATCACGAGAGGTTCCGGACCATTCCGGAACCTCTCGTGATATCCCGGATCCCATCCGAGACTCCGAACAAAAATTCATAAACCAATTATCCAATCTATCCTAGCGTCAAGACACGTTAAGTGTGTGACCCTGTGGGTTCGAGAATATGCAGACATGATCTTCTATCAATAATCAACAAAGGGGCCTGGGCACCCATATTGACTCCCACACATTCATCGATGATCATATCGGATGAACCACGATGCCAGGATTCAATCAATCCCATATATATATTCCCTTCGTCTCGCGATATTTTACTTGCTCGAGATTCGATCGTCGGTATCGTCAAACCTAGTTCAATCTCGTTCACAGCAAGTACTTTACTCGTTCCGTAATCCGATATCACTTTGTGATTAACTCCTTAACCACATGCTTGCAAGCGGTGTTGATATCGATTACCAAGTGGGCCCGAAGTATATCTCTCCGACTTGGGAGGGACAAATTCCATCTCGATACATACAACCCAACAGATACTTTCTGATCACCTGAGAGACACCTTTATGATCACCCTTTCATAGGATGACGTTTGATGACCTCAAAGCTTTCTTCCGATACCAGGGAGTTGTATTATCTCATGGTCTAAGGAATACAATATTTGACATAAGAAAAGCTTCGCAAAGACGAACACGATGACACGTTCTAATTGCTTCGCTTAGTTTGGGTCTGTCCATCATATCATTCTCCCAATGATATGATCTCATTATCAATTGACAACTCATGTCTATGGTTAGGAAACCTTAACCATCATTGATCAATGAGCTAGTCCATAGAGGCGTACTAGGGACACGGTGTTGTTCACAAACCACACAAGTATTAAAGTTTCCGCTTAATACAATTCTAGCATGGAATATAAACTTTATCATGAACAAGAATTATAATAATAACATCTTTATTATTGCCTCTAGGGCATAATTCCAACAACAACAAGCCCGCCAACCATACGACGCGCCAGTGAAGCTGGACAAAGAAGATGGCCGAAGCTAGTGGACTCCCACCACCACCTCCACCGCCAGCCGGAGGCCCACCGGATAACAGGGAACAGCGCAACCCCCGCGAGGATGACGAAGATGGTTACCCGCGATAGGTGGGTAATTACCACATATTCCTGGTGGAGCCAGAAACGAAGCACACCAAGCAGAGACGTGAGGCGGAGGTGAACGCAATCGTCCCACCCGTACCCCAGTACCTGCAATGGTCTGATCAGGCAATCACCTGGAGCAAGGAGGATCAGCTGGCCGTGTTACCAAGCCCTGATAGCTACGCACTGGTCCTGGACCCCATCATCATCTCCAAGAAGCATTCATGTCACTTCTCTCGAGTGCTGATCGATGGAGGGAGTAGCATCAACCTCTTTACCAGAGCAACCTCGAGAGGCTAGGCATCAGTGAATCCCAGCTGGAACCTTCAAGCACTTCGTTCCATGGAGCAGTACCGGGGCCGTCGCACTGCCCAATCAGCAAGATCCGGCTGGATGTCATCTTCGGCAGCGAGAACAACTTCCGCCGCGAGCCAATTTGGTTCGAGGTCGTGAACCTCTCCAGCGCCTATCACGCCATACTAGGGCGCCTAGCTCTGACCAAGTTCATGGGAGTGCCGCACTACGCATACCTCAAGATGAAGCTGCCGGGCCCAAAGGGAGTGATCACCGTCGATGGATGCTACAAGCGTTCGATCGAGTGCGCCTCAGACGGCTCCAAGCTGGCTGAAGCAATGATCATCGCTGAGGAGAAGCGTGTCATAATGCAGAACGTGGCGGCTCTGCAGAAGGACATGCCGGCTGGAGAACCCAAACCGGCTAGAGAATCGTAGTTCAAGCCCTCGCAGGGGATAAGGAAGATCCTGCTGAACGAGGAAGACCCAAGCAAGTTCGTCCTGGTCGGAGACGGCCTGGACATCAAATAGGAAAGCATGCTCATCGATTTCCTCCGTGAGAATCGAGAAATTTTCGCATGGTGCCCCAAAGACATGCCAGGTGTCCCGAGGGAACTCGCCGAGCACTCCCTTCATGTTCGACCGGACGCGAAGCCGGTCAAACAATCTTTACGCCGCTTCGCAGAAGAAAAAAGAAGAACCATTGGTGAGGAGATCACACGACTGCTCGCGGCCGGCTTCTTCATGGAAGTTTTCCACCCGGAATGGCTCGCCAACCCGGTGCTGGTGCTGAAGAAGAACAAGACATGGCGCATGTGCGTCGACTATACTAGTCTCAACAGGGCTTGCCCCAAGGATCCTTTTGCCCTGCCGCGAATTGATCAGGTCATCGACTCCACTGTCGGGTGTGATTTGTTGTACTTTTTGGACGCTTACTCGGGCTACCACCAGATCAAGATCAATGTAACCGATCAAATAAAGACATCGTTCATAACCCCGTATGGAGCATACTGCCACACAACCATGCCCTTCGGATTGAAGAACGCATACGCAACCTATCAGCGCTACATGAAGAAATGCCTGCAGACGTAGATTGGAAAGAACGTACACGCCTATGTCGACGACGTCGTCATCAAGACCAAGGAATAGCACACGCTCCTTGAGGATCTAAAGGAAACATTCGACAACCTCCGCCGTTTCCAGATCAAGCTGAACCCGGAGAAGTGCGTGTTCGGCATCCCAGCCGGCAAGCTCCTGGGCTTCCTCGTCTCCGAGCATGGAATCGAGGCGAACCCGGAGAAGATCAGAGCCATCGAGCGCATGGAGCTACCATAGAACCCGCGCGACGTACAGAAGTTCACCGGGTGCCTCGCTTCACTCAGCCGGTCCGTTAGCCGGATGGGAGAAAAGGCTCTCCCCCTGTACCAGCTAATGAAGAAGACAGACAAATTTGTCTGGACAGCTCAGGCGGATGAAGCTTTCCTAGACCTCAAGCGCATGCTCACCTCGCCACCCGTCCTGGCGGCACCAACTGCAAAGGAGCACATGATGATGTACATCGCTGCCACAAACAGAGTGGTTAGCATGGTACTGGTCATCGAGCGGCCAGAGGAAGGAAAAGCTCAGATGGTCCAGCACCCCGTATACTACTTGAGTGAGGTGCTCTCGCTGTCCAAGCAGAACTACCCTCACTACCAGAAGCTGGTGTACGGTGTGTACATGGCCGCCAAGAAGCTCAAGCACTACTTCCAGGAACATTCCATCCGGGTGGTAGCATTGGCCCCACTCGCGGTGATCATCGGCAACAAAGACGCCACTGGCCGCGTGGCAAAATGGGCCATCGAGCTCGCTGCGCATAACATCCAATACGAGTCACGCACAACAATCAAGTCGCAAGCATTGGCTGATTTCATCATCGATTGGGCGGAGACACAATACATGCCCCCAGTGTCGGGCTCAACTTACTGGAAGCTACACTTCGACATGTTGAAAATCAGAGGAGGACTCGGAGCTGGAATCGTGATAACCTC
Organism: Avena longiglumis; assembly: GCA_030063025.1. Classification (NCBI taxonomy): domain Eukaryota; kingdom Viridiplantae; phylum Streptophyta; class Magnoliopsida; order Poales; family Poaceae; genus Avena; species Avena longiglumis. The sequence continues at coordinate 515,538,805 of CP125974.1, read as the reverse complement.
GCCGAAGGGCGACCAACTGGAATACGTTCTCCAGATCCACTTCAAAGCTTCCAACAACGTCGCCGAGTACGGAGCACTCATCCACGGGCTCAAAATGTCCAAGCAGATAGGCATTCAGAGGGTGATGTGCTTCGGAGATTCGGACTTGGTGGTGCAACAAGTATCTGGCGAATAGGACGCCAGGGACGCGAACATGGCCCTCTACCGCTTCTTCGTCCAGCAGTTGTGCGCTTGCTTCGAAGTATGTGAGTTTCACCATGTACCCAGAGCCAACAACGAAGCCGCTGACGCTCTGTCCAGGGTCGGTTCAACAAGACAAGCCATACCGCCTGGAGTCTCTCTCGAGCACCTGCGCAAGCCCTCCATCGTTCCCTCACTAGAGTCCGACTCCATCGTGCCCGACGCGGATCCAGGAGCAGCCGGTGTTGCGCTGCACCCGGGGACTGCCGCACCGCACCCGGGGACTGCTTCACTGCACCCGGGGACTGCCGCCCCGCACCCGGGGACTGCCTCGCCGAATCCAAAATTACCTCGACGCAGCCCGCGGTCAACATCGGCACCCTTCCACCCGGCAGACCTCCCGATGCTCCGAGGCCGGTCGTCCGCAAGGAGATCAAGCTCATCATACAGACGATGCACACCATACTGGAGGCGCCCGACTGGGCGAAGCCGTTCATGGATTTCCTGGCCAAGGGTGAACTACCAACAGAAGAGGTGGCAGCACGACAAGTTCGACGATGGGCAAGCGCCTACACCATCATCAACAACGAGCTGTACAAGCGCAGCGTCGGAGGCATCTACCAGCGATGCGTCAGTCAGGAGGAAGGAGCCAAGCTTCTAACGGACATACACCAGGGCGAGTGTGGCCACCATGCCTCGTCAAGGGCGATAGCAGCCAAGGCCCTTCGGCATGGTTTCTATTGTCCGACGGCGCTGAAGGACGCTGAAGAAATAGTCAAGACATGCAGCAGCTGCCAGCGATTCAGTCAGTTGAAGCACACGCCGTCCGCGGCGCTCAAGACAACACCGATCACCTGGCCGTTTGCAGTCTGGGGCCTGGACATGGTTGGGCCATTCAAGACAGCTCGATCCGGCATGACGCACCTGCTCGTCGCCGTGGATAAGTTCACCAAGTGGATCGAGGCGAAGCTAATCAAGAAGCTGGATGGAGCGACGGTGATCAAGTTCTTCACATACATCATCATCCGGTTCGGCTAGCCTCACAGCATCATCACTGACAATGGAACCAACTTTGCGAAAGGAGTCTTCGCTCGTTTCGGCGGGGGAAAAGGGATCCGCCTGGACCTGGCATCGGTTGCGCACCCACAGTCCAACGGACAATGCGAGCGCGCCAATGGTTTGGTGCTAGCTGGAATCAAGCCGAGGCTCATCGAACCGCTCGTCAGGTCACCTGGATGCTGGATAGAGGAGCTGCCAGTAGTGCTCTGGAGCCTATGCACCACACCCAATCTCTCAACCGGCTTCACGCCGTTCTTCCTCGTCTATGGGGCAGAAGCCATTCTCCCCATGGACATCCAGTTCGACGCACCTCGCAAGCGGCTCTACACGGAGCAGGAAGCCAAGGAGGCAAGGGAGGACAGCGTGGACTTTCTCAAGGAGGCATGCGAGTTGGCTCCGTCCAGATCAGCAATCTACCAACAAGACTTACGTCGATACCACGCCAGCTGCATCCGGCCCACCTCTTTCCGCGAAGGAGACCTGGTGCTGCGCCTGGTCCAGAGCACCAAAGGAATGCACAAGCTGTCCCCGCCATGGGAGGCCCCATTCATTGTCAGCCGAGCACTCCACAACAATTCGTACTACCTGATTCACGCACATCAGCCGATGAAGAACAAGGCAGATCGCTCAGACGAGGAGACGGAGCGCCCATGGAATGCCAGCCTGCTCCGGCCATTTTACACTTAGAAAAGTGTATGTATCTTTCCTTTTTTATGTAACAAGTGAACAAGAATGAGAGCCTTGGCGCGGAGCTAAGGACTTCGTCCCAATTCTGCGCACCATCTGCATTTCGTATTGGTTGGCCTAGGCCCCATGATTTCTACAAACGGCATAATGTTGCATGCGGCGCCTAGAGTAACCTCTTCTGTTCCGGCTTCAGTACGCACGTCGGCTGTCGACCCGGCAAGAGCAAAAACTCAAAGCGCACGTGGTAAGAAAATGCTGGCGTAGAAAGCAAGGGCGTCCAGGCGAGCTGGTTGCGCCCTACCAAATTTAAGCCAATAACAGCGAACCGAAGTATCGCGAGGCACACCAACATAGCAACTCCTTCGGTTCCGGTCGCAGACCGCAACCCGGCCGACGGCCGGCAAGGAAAAATGCTTGAAGGGCCAATACTCGCTGAGAAAAGGGGAGTTGCTCGCGGCCTAACTCAAAGGGGCGCATGCCCATTTTCCTCCTGCGATAATTACCAACTCACGCATGAGCATATGCACAAGAAAACTAACCCAAAGCAACGCTTTGTCTTGCACGACCCGAGTCACAAGTTGGCAGGAAACAAGGTGGCAAAAGAGCTTCGCCCCGGTTGGCTACCCCAGCTGGCCCGAACCTCGGGGACTACACCTAGTGGACGCGCTCCCGCGCACCCACAAACTCAAGTCAAGGTAGCCAAAAGAGCTTCGCCCCGGCTGGCTACCCCAGCCGGCCCGAACCTCGGGGACTACACCCAATGGACGCACTCCCACACACCCACAAACTCAAGTCAAGGTAGCCAAAAGATCTTCGTCGGCTGGCTACCCCAGCCGGCCCAAACCTCGGGGACTACACCTAGTGGACGCGCTCCCGCGCACCCACAAACTCAAGTCAAGGTAGCCAAGAGCTTCTACTGGCTACCCAGCCCGAACCTCGGGGACTACACCCAGTGGACGCGCTCCCGCGCACCCACAAACTCAAGTCAAGGTAGCCAAAAGAGATTTGCCCCGGCTAGCTACCCCAGCCGACCCAAACCTCGGGGACTACACCCAGTGGACGCGCACCTACAAACTCAAGTGAAAGTAGCCAAAAGAGCTTCGCCCCGGCTGGCTATCCCAGCCGGCCCAAACCTTAGGGACTACACCCAGTGGACGCGCTCCCGCGCACCCACAAAACAAAGTGAAGCCGACAAAAAGAGCTTGAACCCGGGTGACTATCCCAGCCGACACGAGCATAAAAGACCGCAAATGACTAAGACATAAACAAAGATTAGCAAAAGGCACCAAGCCATAAAACAGAGCACGAAGGCTCCGCACAGATTAAAAGGTCGGCGACAGAAGTCAGCCGAAGTGTAGCACATCAGAGGAGCAATTTTCACAAATACACCCGGCATCCCGGGGATCAAGAGTCAGGAGCTTGCGAACTAGAAGGAGCGGTGGCTGGATCAGCAGGGGCGGCGTCAGCGTCAACAGGAGGAGGCTGGCTGCTGGAGGCTACGTTAATGGGATTCCAAGGCGCCGGTTCCCAGTGGAACAGTCGTGGCTCTCCGGGGGCACTGAAGTCACGCTCCAGGTCCACGTAGGTGCCGATCTTCACCCCGCAGGCCAGGAGCGCAGGAAGGCTCTCGCGAAGACCCTCGTAAGTCGTCCCAAGGCGGAAGCCACGGTCGACCACGCTCAGTTCGACACCAGGATACCATGACTTCACCATCGCAAGCGCCATCTCCGCCCCGCCTCGAGCAGACCACTCCTTGTGCATGTCCAACACGTCGATGCCCTTGGACAGCACCATGGCCAGGTTGGCCATGTCGTGCACGACCAGGCCCGCGTCCGGCCAGATGTAGTGGAAGAGATCATTGCCAACGGCACGCAAGCTGTTGCTCTCCTCCGCCACCACCTTGACCAGGTCGAGGGCGGTCAGGTCACGACCAACCTCTTCTAGCGGCAGCTTCTCTGTGGCCATCTCGTTCGCCTCAGGATAGCGAGCTGTAGCTAGACACAAAGCAGAATAAACCAACAAGATCGAGCAAGTCGCGGCACAATGGAAGAGAGTAACTGAAAAACTTACTGATGACCATCTCTGAGATGTTCTGGAGGTGCTGATTGAGCTCCTCCTCCCTGCGACGAAGAGACTGGATTGTCCCCTCCTGCTGGATGCAGATCGTCTCAAAGTTCTTCAGCGCCTCCGCCCGGATATCAGCCGTCTTCTTGCCCCACTCTATACTAACCTCAAGCTGATGTTTGGCCGCGGCTAGCTGATCAAACTGCGCTTGTCGCGCCTTGTTCGAATCTTCCAGCCGGGCAACCTCAGCCTTGAGGCGCTCCAACTCCTTCTCCTTGTACTGGATCATGGTTGTAGGAGGATACCCGATGGTCAACAAAAAAGGGGAAAAGGGAGCCAATCGCCAAGACATATCTAAAGAAGCAATCTTACGGCCAAGGTCCCGGGTGTTCTTCACCGACTTCGTAAACGCTTTCTGCAGCAAGAAAGCAAATGAGAAACATAGGAGCAAACCGGATGAAAGAGCGGAAAACGTTTGAAGGGCAACAACTCACCTCCATCAAAACAGACAATTTTTTGGCCTCACCAAGGCCCTGTTCCATTGCTTCAACCAGGTAGCGAACCTGGTTGAGAGCGACGGGTGTCGAGCCAGAGAGCTAGGTAAGGATCGCAGCCAGCATCAACACAGCCGGAGCTGGCCTCGAGCCGTTGACGACAACCTCATCATCATCGGCAGCTGCACCCGAAGGCACAGCCACCACCAACTCTCTCCCGGCCGGTTGACCTCCATCCGGCCGGCCGTCATCCGCCGCAGCCGCCTATGCGGCCCCCGCTCCCTCCGTCACCTCCGTAATGACAGGCCTGGCGGAACTGCTTGGAGAATCGCTCCAAGCCGGGTTCACGCCAGCCCTTAGGAGAGGGAAGGGGTCTCCGGGTCCTACGCAGCCGCAAACAGCTGGCCCAACCGCGAAGATGTAGGGGCCTAGTACAGCAGTCCCGTGGTCGGAGAGCCCTCAGGTGCCCTGGGCGGAGAGGGCACGACTGATGCAGCCGGTGCGGGCGCAGCCGGCGTCCTCGCCACCTCTTCAACCGGAGGAGGAGGTGGAGGAGGCATGACGGCGGCACCTCCATTGTTGAGCACCATGGCCTCGCTGAGTGGAACAAAGAGTCGGAGGAGAAGCCAACAAAGCCGCAGAGTGGCAAGCAAGGGCAAGAGAGATACTAACCCGGCGACGGAGGGTGGAGCAACAACCTGACGCCCTCGGCGCGTCTTTTTCATCTCAACTGGAGTGGGAGCGGCAACATGTGCCGCCCTCTTTCCCCGGGCTCTCGCCGCGGGTTTTTCTCGGGAACCCTCCTTGTATGTGACATCGACTGCGGCACAAGCAAATAGTAAAGACCATAACCTCAAGAGCAAAGGTGAAAGAAAAAGTTGCGGACAACAACCTACCATGAGGATCCGGGGGGCCGTCGTCCGCCTGAACGGGAAACCCTTCGGGTTCTGTCTGGGGGTACTTCTTCCGCTTCCTGTCCTCCAAGAAGGACGGAAGCGGGAAGTCACCCATGCCATCCTCGGCCAGCTGCGCCGTGAACAACTAATCAAAAAGGGGGGCATAAGGCACCTAAGGAAAGCTAGCAAATACAAAAAGCGAGGCGCAAAGCAACCAGAGAAGAACTTACCGATGGCGGCAGGCAGCCCCGATGGTACGGGGGCAGGAGTATGCCCAGTTGGCCTCGATGTGGAACTTGGAGATCATGGAAATCCAGTTCCGCAGGTCCTGAATGGGCACATCCTTCCGCGACATCCTCGTCGGTTCGTTGGCGGTCGAAAGATGGCACATATTGTGTGACAGCTTCTGCAGCGGAAGCACGCGACGCACCATCCACGACAAGGTGATGTCCCGCGCGGTGAGCCTCTCCGTCCCCACCATCGTCTCCACCCGGGCGGCCATCCGATCGAGGTCCGCCACCGCGCCCATGCTCTTCGTCGTCCAGGCCCTCTGCGATGAGGGAACGTCAGTGAAGGACGGGAGGCAGATCCAATCAATCTCCGTGGCATTGCTCACATAGAAATATGTGCGCTGCCACAGCTTGACGGTGTCGGGGAGCTTGAACCGCGACATCGGTGAGGAAGTCCGTGGGTAGACGGCGCAGCAGCCCGTCCGTGTCAGCGAGCCACCCTTGGTGATGTTCTAGGCCTTGAAGTGGAAGAACTTGAGAAAGTTTGCCACCTCGGGCCACACCCCAAGGTACGACTCGCGGTAGGACACAAAGTGCGGCAGTTGCGCCATGGCGTTGGCGCCAAGGTGGTGAAGCTGGAGGTCGAAGAAGCCGAAGATCTGGAGGAGGAACGGGCTAACGGGGAGGCCGAAGCCGCGCGCGAAGTGCGCGAGGAAGACGACGTGCTCCCCCGGCTGAGGGTTCGGCACCCGCTCCCTCTCCGGCGCAAGCCGGTGCTTCACAAGCAACGACGAGGGAAGAAACCTCCCCGCCGATACTTGTTGATGAGTTCATCGGTCACGAAGGACCCGCACCAACCGTCGCGTTGCTCCGGCAGCATCTCGGAAGAGGAGGAGGCCGTGGTTGGCGGAAAGAAGGTGGCCGGCGGCGATAGGAAGAGGGCGCACAAGAACAAGGAACGCAAGGGCACGAGGAGAAGATGAGCCGGAGGATGGACAAGTGTGGGAACCGATCCCCTCGGAGCCCTATTTATCCCCACAAGCGGCAACGTCGCCCCTTCGGCTTCTGCGCGATGCGTGGCATCACGGTGTCACGGCTGCATGACGCTTTGGCTCCAGATCCTCTGCGCCTTCGTGATTGCCACAGAAAATCCCCGGGCTTCGGCGGGAGGCGAGGCGTGCGCCCTTGCCCCGAGGAAACGTTGCGACAAGTTTGCGTGCGCAGTTGCCAAAAAACTGACGCAGCGACGCGGAAGTCAAACTGACGCGACGTGCGCCAGAGCCACAGGCGTGGGTGACAACATCAATGATGTCATCTAACAAAACGTTTCGTCTTCAGCTCCGCCAGCCAGTACCTGCCTTCGCTGTTTACACCCAGTGGATGGCCATCGATTCCGCAGCCTGTTAACTCCAGCCGGAAAGCAAAAGCAAAAGCCGCAGCCGGAGAAAGTAAAGCAACCTCTCAGGAAAGGAAGGAGCACGGAATATCTTGCCCACCGGCCAAGCCCATACGTGCTCGGGGACTAGAGTCGGGGGGATAACCCCCGGGTGGGGAAAGCCAGGCATAAGTAGGCCGGCTCCAGAAAATGCAGGCCGCCTGGCCTCCCGGAATTACAACTCTAGATGTCTGGCAAGCAAGCCCGGCTGGGCTTATAACCTTCCTGGCTGGCCCGTCTAGCCGGTGGCCAGAAGAACCGGCCGGGTGACCATTCCCACCCGGCTCACCTCGGATTCGATGGAGAGCACGGAAAGACTGGCGCTCCATGCGGGGTATGCTTCTGGCTCTCCCTCATCATCAAGGAAGTGGGCATGCCGTCATGACCAGCGCTACCAGACAAACATAAAGCAAGAAGGTCGGCTGGACTGGCGAAAGTGGTCCGGGTGACCATTAAATCAAGGGTGACGCCCCAAAGTAAGTCCGGGTGACCGCTAAAGAGAAGGATGACGCTAAAAGAAGGGCGGACTGGGTCTTGGCCCACCGGCTGGGCCCTGCAGCCAGCCCTGCCCTGTAAACCCATATCCAAACAGTAAACCCTAGGACCCAATCTGTAATCTGCCCCCCGGACCAGTATATAAGGGAGGGCAGAGCCAGGGTTCTAGGTAAGTGAAAACAGTAGAAGAAGAGAAGTGTTAGCATCTAGCTCCCATCTTCTTCTAGCCATCGGTAGTAGCTAAGGAAACAACTCAAGGAGCACTTGTACTGAGCACCGAGCTCCCATACATAGTTCATCTGGCAGGAGTAGGGGTGTTACCTCGCCAAGAGGGCCCCGAACCTGGGTACGTCCCTGTGTTTGCAGTGCATCATGCCCAACCTGTTGCGTGAGCCACCGAATGCATCCGTGTGTCCCTTCTTTGCCATCCCCGATGTCTCTGCCGTGTTCCACACCACGACACTCGGTGGATGAAATGCTTAATATCTTGGATAGCCCTCCAGAATTGGAAGCCCTCCTGGGCTTCACACGCCAGCAGAGGTCGACCCCGGAGGTATTTCTCCTTGATGAGTTGAAGCCAGAGCCCTCCATCATCTTGGAGGATCCGCCACACCCACCTCAGAAGAAGGGCCACATTGAAGCGATGCGAGTCAAGGACTCCTAACCCCCCAAGAATTTTGGTGGAATAAATATCTTCCCACTTCACCATATGGTACTTCTGGTGCACGTCTCTAGCCATCTAAAAGAACCTGGATAGCTCTTTAGCAAAGTCTGCGTGGGTTCTCTTCGGAAGCAGATACAGACCCATCTGGTACATGGTGAGGCTGGACAGACACGAGTTGATCAGGATAGTCTTGCTGCCTTTGGTCGTAAGGCGCGCCCGCCAGGGCTCGGCCTTGGTGCGAACCTTTGCGACCATGGGGGCAAGGTCCCTAATCAACACCTGAGAGTCCCGCATGGGCATCCCTAGGTAGGTAATAGGGAATTCCGCTAAGCGACACTTCAGGCTATCTGCGATGCGTTGCTTATCCTACTCGGGGAAGCCTAGGATCATAACCTCGCTCTTGTCAAAGTTAATCTTGAGGCCCGACATGGATTCAAAGCACATGAGCAGGAACTTGAGGTTAATAATGTCATGATCTGACCACTGCACCATAATCATAGTATCATCCGCATACTGGAGGTGGGTGAGCCCACCTCCGGGAAACAGATGCCCCACCGCACCAGAGATGTGGCCAGAGATCATGGCTTTGTTCAAGATCTCTGCAAGAGCATCTACCGCAGAGTTAAAGAGAAGGGGAGAGATCGGTCCCCTTGTCTAACTCCGCGGAGTTAATGTGAGCACACGCGGTCCCGCATAAAAGATCATCTTTATGAATATGAAGTGGGATGGAATAGATTACATAACTATTTCTCTACTCATTTTCAATAAGAAATGACACAACATTGGTCCTCTCGACTCTTATTTACTAAAGATTTACCCCTAAACTGATGGTATTCCATGTGTTTAGAAGTGGTACTCCTCTAGACTTTCAGTGGAGTGCCGATCAGGATTGGTCATTGGATTGAAAAAAAATGAACGGCTTCTACTTCTTTCGGGTACAGTGGAAGTTCTTGTTTCAAAAGGAGCAGAGTGAGTTAATAGCAAAAGACGATATTCACAGAAGAAGATATAGCTTCTGGCGGATGCATCTCCGTGACTAAGATATCAGCTAGTATTAGAAAGTATGATCAGGGAAACATATATACTCTGGTGCGTTTTTCCTCGTCCCTTTGAGATTTATTACCTGCTCGGTGCAACTTTTACTAGTACTAGATAATGGTACGCTTTTTCGTCGTCCATCTAGGTTTGATTGCTCGGTGCAACCTTGACGGCACACATCAACTCTGCTGTGGATCGTTCAGAAAACTGGTCAGCATCACCGAATCTGCTGGTTAAAACGACGCCAGGAATTTGACCCGACCAATCAATCCAAAACCTGGGATGCAAGCGATATACCAACAAAGCGCGCATAAACAACACAGTTTGCTTTAGAGCGTGCACGCACTATATCTATCTACTTATCATCTTCACTTTGGGACTACATTGAGGCTGTTCGGCGTCAGTCACGATGCCACGTTAGGCTACCTTTTCAAACCAACGGAGACGGTCTTATCCAGCGTGGTGCGCTTTTTCTCAGTTTCTCACGGTAAAGCGGTGGGGACGGGCACCACGTATACGCACATACACAGGTGAGCTTTCGCCATGGGGGACACACACACACACACACCCCTAGTTTTTCCCTCGTTTTGTAACACCTCAGTGCACGCGTTAGTGGCGAGTGTTTTGCTCTCGTTTTCTAACATCACCTCAGTTTCTCATAGCAGCAAGAAGTTCGACGGCCTTTTAGTTTCGCTCTAGGTTTTATAACATGCAGTGGGGACACGCACAACGTATACCCACACACTCGATCGCCACTAACGCGTGCACAAACTGAGCTTTCACCGGGAGATAATTTTCTGTCCAGTGGCCTGGTTTCTCAAACGATCTGATCCGTCTGGCATCAGAGCATTTTTAAAGTATCTATAGAATACTGTGGTTTCTGAAAATGCTAAAGTATATTTTTAAGGTATTTGGATCAAATAAAGTTGTGATTTCAAGATTGAAGTATTCTCCAAATATATTTTTGTTAAGAGTTGGAAAGAAAGGTCTTGCCTTCTTTTTTTCGAAAACTATGAAATAAAAAAATAGTAAAATTTATTAGCCGGGCATTAGAGCATCTCCACTCGTTGGCCGAACCCAGACCGAAATCCGGACCTTTTTCCGGCCGGACGGCGCAAGTTTTCGGCCTGGGTACGCCCAGTTTTCCACTCGGCTACCCAGGCCGAGTACCCAGGCGGACACGAAACGGCTATATATTTGAATCTGCATAGTTCCCGCCGGCGAGTGCTCGGCCACAAGGTGTTTGACAGATGCGCCTACATGTTCGGCGACATATTTTTATTACATAACAGGGGAAACAACGATCAGTCGTCGATGAGGATGGGCTCCTGAGGCGTGGCCGACGCGGCGTTGTCGTCCGTCTCGTCGGCGAAGGCCCCCCGGTTGGAGGAAGTCGAAGCAGAGCTCGGCGTGGGAGCGTTCGGCGCTGGCACGTTCGGCGCAGAGGAAGGGGAAGCCGTGGTCATGCCCTCCAGGATGGCCTGACGTTGCGCCATGTACCAGGCCTTGACCGGCGAGCTCATCTTCGACGTGTCCTCGCCGCCCATGAGGAACTTGAGGTCCGTGTGGCGCTGTTGGAGATATGCCCAAGATGCAATAATAAAGTGGTTATTATCATATCTTCATACTTATGATAAATGTTTACATACCATGCTATAATTGTATTAACTGAAAACATTAATACTTGTGTGATTTGTAAACATAAAAGAGTCCCTAGTAAAGCCTCTTGTTAAACTAGCTTGTTGGTTAATATATGATCATGGTTTCCTGATCATGAACATAGAGATGTTATTAACAACAGGGTCATATCATTAGGAGAATGATGTGATGGACATACTCCTATAGTTAAGCGTAGCATAAAGATCAAGTCATTTAATATAGTTCATTTGCTATAAGCTTTCTGATACATAGTAACCTAATTCCTTCGACCATGAGATCATGCTAACCACCATCACCGAAAGGATGCTTTGATGACATCAAACACCACACCGTAACTGGGTGGCTATAAAGGTGACATTGAGTGTTCGGAAAGTATGTGTTGAGGCACATGGATCAAGAGTGGGATTTGTCCATCCATATGACGGATAGATATACTCTAGGCCCTCTCGGTGTAATGTCATCCAATTAGCTTGCAAGCATGTGACTAGCTCACAAGGGATCACATATCACGGGAACGAGAAAAGAGTACTTATCGCTAACGAGGTTGAACTAGGTATGCAGAGATACTGACGATCAAAACCTCAGATAAGTAAACTATCATGAGACAAAGGGAAATTGGTATCGTATGTAAGTGGTTCATTCGATCGCAAAGTAATCGTAGAAATATGTGGGAGCCATATGAATTTCTAGATTCCTCTATTGGTTATTGATCGGAGAAGTGTCTCGGTCATGTCCGCATAATTCACGAACCGTAGGGAGACACACTTAAGGATTCAATGTTGTTGAGTAGTTATGAAATGATGAGTAAGAGACCGAATGTTTTTCGAAGTCTCGGATGGGATCCGGGATATCACGAGGAGATCCGGAATGGTCCGGAGAATAAGATTCATATAAGGACAGTCCTGTTTCGGAGTTGGAGAATGATTCCGGTGTTTTCATTGGGAATGTTCTAGAAGGGTCCGAAAGGTCCGGCACTCCGGAGGGGAATGGTGCATGAATGTGTCATAACAAGTTGGAATGGTTGCGTCATGTACTAGGTGTCATCGCTGAGCAAAATAAAGGGATAAATCAAATCCTAGTTTGAAAAGTCAAATGCCAATTTGAAAAGTCAAACGGCAAGTTTGCTTGGTGGAGGGAGAGTAGGAAACCTACTTGGGGAGGAAGTCCCACTCCCTCCACCCGCCGGCCAAGGAGGAGGAGTTGGAGGAGGACTCCCTCCTCATAGGCGCCTCCCTCCCACCTATAAAAGAAGGGGCAGGGGTGCCCCCTCTACCCTACACCTCTCACACCCAAACCCTAGCCCCAAGTCGCCGTCCACCTCCTGCTGCCGCCGCCTAGGGCCTCCTCTAACTCGGCGAGTTAGGGTTTCCCCAAACCCTAGCCGCCGGCCAAGCCCTCCCCTTGGTGCCCTCTAAATCCTAGATCACCAAGGCCTCTCTCATACTCTACCATACTCGCTCCGGCTTAAGGCGAAGCCCTCAGATCTCCTCTACTTGGCCACGTCACCGTCGTCTAATCGCGAGGAGAGTACTACAACAACCTCCTTTCTTTGGAACAAGAGAGAAAGGTCTTCATCGAGTACGAACGTGTGACCGATTACGGAGCTGCCGGGACATTGGCCGGAAGGATCGTCTACGCGATCTTGAGATCGGAAGTGTACGACTACATCATCCATGAGAATCTGCTCTCGTTAACCGCTTTGGGTCTTCGAGGGTTAGTACTCTATTGACTCGTTGCTACAATGTAGTAGATAGATCTTGGCTTGATCATAGATTAGATCTTGATTGTGTGTTCATGCGGTATCAGATTAGATCTAGATTAGATCATAGATTTTTACATGCTACGAACCCCTACAGTGGTATCAGAGCCGTGTCTATATGTAGATCTATTGCACGAGTAGAACATGATGGTCATTGTGGGTGTTGATGCTTTTGTTGTCGATTTCTTCTTGTGTACTTTGCATCTTGCGGGATGGTGGGATGAAGCGGCCCGGGCTAACCTTACATGACATCGCTCATGAGACTTGCTCCACGCTTGACATGCAACTTGTATTGCATAAGTGGCTTTGCGGGTGCCTGTTTCTCCCCACATAGTTAAGATTCAATTTACAACGGGTGATTGACAATACTAGTATCAATGTTGTGGTTCTAGTTCGTAAGTTAGAACGACACTTATTGAAAGCCCCAAACCACGAAAAACATGCAAAGAAAATTAGAGGCGTCTAACTTTGTTTTGCAGGGGTGTGCTGTGATGTGATATGGCCATGATTGTGATTATATTTGATGTATGCAATGTTCCTTATTGTAAGTTGGCAACCGGCAGGATCCATATGGTTGTCATTAAATTCTGTTAAGACCCCGTGTCTATTCAAAGTAGTTGTAATAGTTGAAGCTGGTGGACGAAAACCATGGAGCAGCGTCATTGACCTTGATGCAATGCCGGTGATGATGGAGATCATGTTCGTGCTTGAAGATGGAGATCGGAAGCACAAATCAGAAAGGCCATATCATATCACATATTATGAATTGCATGTGATGTTAATCCTTTTATGCATCTTGTATTGCTTAGTTCACGACGGTAGCATTATAAGATGATCCCTCAAGCACACAATTTCAAGTTTTAAAGTGTTCATCCTTAGTAAGCACCGTTGCTAAAGCTCATTGTTTCGAAGCACCACGTGATGATCGGGTGTGTTAGATTCTGCGAGTGTATACAACGTAAGCAAGCCAGATTTGCTCATGCGGAAGCAAAGGTTTGATCTTGACGAGCCTAGCATGTACAGACATGGTCTCGGAACACGGATCACCGAAAGGTAAAGCATGAGTCATATAGTAGATATGATGAACATGTTGATTGTTCGCCATTGAAGCTACATCAACTCTCGTGATGATCGGTTTTGATGTGGTGGATTTGGTTCGTGTGATCACTAAAACAATGTGAGGGATATTGTTTTCAGTGGGAGTTCAACAACAATATGATTAAAAGTTGAACACTATTTATCATAAATTAAATCAAAGTGAATTTGCATAATTGTTGTAGTCATTGGCATCCATTTACCACCTTGCGTTTAGTTATAATTGAGATGATAGAACTATAGAATTCTGGTTAGTTATTTTACGAACTGGTATCGTATTGTTTTGAAGTCACTAGAGGAAAAAGGGCCATCCGTTCGCGACCCCTCGGAGCATTAGTCCCGGTTGCGCCACCAACCGGGACTAATGCTGGCACGCGTCCCGGTTGGAGCGGGCACGGGGCCAGGGGGCATGGGTCCCGGTTGGTAAGGGGGCATGCGTCCCGGTTGGAGCCACCAACCGGGACTAAAGGTTTGGCCACAGCACGTGGCACACGCCTTTAGTCCCGTTCGGCTTTAACCGGGACAAAAGGCCCCTTGCCCTCTATAAATGCAACGCCCCAGCCCCCTCTGCCTCCACTCTGTTTTTTCGAATGGTGTAAGGTGTGAGGGTGTGTGCTAGTTTTTTTTCATGCATGCATTGAAGGTGTTTGTTGAAATGTTTGAGTGAAAAATCCCGTTGAATTTCTCATAGAACAAAAATATAGAAGGTGTTCGAGACGCACTTGAGCTTTCTCCTCTTTATTTCCCTCGATCGAGGTTAGCAATCTTATCTTTTCTAGGTCATTGATACAATTCATGTGTCGGTGTGAATTGGTTATTTCACTATTTATGATGTCCTGTTTTTTGATAAACTTACTTATATGATGCAGATGAACGGTCGGGAATGGATGTACGGTATATCAAAGGCGTGGATAAATTTATCGATGTGGCTACGGCAAACAAAGAGAATGGATTTATACGTTGTCCATGTGTTCAATGTCGGAACAACAAGGAGTACTCTTCCTCGAAAATCATTCGCGCCACACGATTATGAAAGGTTTCATGCCCAACTATAATTGCTGGACCAAGCACGGGAAGAGGGGTTATGATGGAAGATGGTGAAGAAGAAGATGATGATAACAACTATCATCATATGTTTCTGAATCTGATGATCTTGCAATGGAAGATAATGGAGAGGAAAAAGGTGAAGAACGGGCATCGATGAGCCGGTGATGAACTTGGTAGGGTCATTTCGATGCAAAGCGAGACCGTGAAGCAGAAAATGAGAAGTTGAAGTTAGAGGGCATGTTAGAAGATCACAAGAAATTGTTGTACCCAAATTGTGAAGATGGCAGCACAAAGCTGCGACCTTTGGAATTGTTGCGATGGAAGGCGAGTGTGGTCTAATGACTCCTCATTTGAAAAGATCTGAAAATAATGAAGCCAAGTTTCCAAAACATAACGAACTTCCCGAGAGTACCTACTGAAGCAAAGAAGACTCTCTGTCCTCCGGGATTAGATGTGCAAAAGATACATGCATGCATTAATGATGCATCCTCTACATGTAAGGAGTATGAGAATTTAGATAAATGCCGGTATGCAGCGTTGCGGTATAAGATCGACGAGATGACCCCGGTGATGTTGAGGAGAGCCCCTCCGGAAGAGGGTTCTGCTAAGGTTATGTGGTATGCTCCTATAATACCAAGGTTGAAACGCATGTTCGAAACAAAGAGCATGCCGGTTGTTGCGATGGCACAAAGAAGACCGTAAGAAAGACGGGAGTTGAGACACCTCTGATGGGTCACAGTGGAGAAAAATCGAGAGAGACTTCCTGGACTTTGCGGTGACGCAAGGAACTTATGGTTTGGTCTAAGTACGGATGGCATGAATCCTTTTGGGGAGCAGAGCTGCAGTCACAACACCTGGCCCGTGACTCTATGTATCTACAACCTGACTCCTTGGTTGTGCATGAAGCGTAAGTTCATTATGATGCCAGTGCTCATCCAAGGCCCGAAGCAACCGGGCAACGACATTGATGTGTACCTTAGGCCATTAGTTGAAGAACTCTTACAGTTGTGGGGCAAACCAGGTGTAATGCGTGGGATGAGAACAAACAGAGCCATTTAATCTACGAGGGTTGTTATTCGTAACCATCAATGATTGGCCTGCTCTTAGTAACCTTTCGTGATGCACAAACAAAGGATATAAGGCATGCACCCACTGTTTAGATAAGACCGAAGGTACATATTTGCATAAATGCAAGAAGGTTGTGTACCTAGCGAATCGACGATTTCTTCCGACCAATCATCCCGTAAGAAAGAAAGGCAAGCATTTCAAAGGTGAGGCAGATCAGGAAGAAGCTGAACTCCCATTTGGTGATGATGTATTTGGTATGGTCAAGGACATAGAAGTAATCTTTGGAAAGGGTCCCGACGGTCAATCCGTTCACGACGTCGCTACAAGACACGCACCCATGTGGAAGAAGAAATCTATATTTTGGGAGCTGCCATATTGGAAAGTCCTGCATGTCCGCTCTTCAATCGACGTGATGCACGTGACGAAGAATCTTTGCGTGAACCTGCTAGGATTCCTAGGCGTGTATGGGAAGACAAAAGATACACCAGAAGCACGGGAGGACCAACAAATTATGAAAGACCCAAAGAACATGCATACACAGAACAAGACTGATAAAGGGCGTCACTTAAGTCGTGCCAGTTATGCTCTTACCAAAGCAGAGAAGGAAATCTTTTTTGAAGTCCTTTACAGTATCAAGGTGTCATCTGGCTTCTCATCTAATATAAAGGGGATAATAAATATGGCAGCGAAAAATTTCCAAAACCTGACATGACTGTCACGTGATTATGACGCAGTTGATTCCGATTGCATTGAGGGGGCTTCTACCGGAAAATGTTCGAGTACCCATTGTGAAGCTGTGTGCATTCATCAATGCAATATCTCAGAAGGTAATCAATCCAGATATTCTTCCAAGGTTCTGAGAAGGATGTGGTACAATGTCTTGTTAGTTTTGAATTGGTGTTCCCACCATCCTTCTTCAATATTATGACGCATCTCCTGGTTCATCTAGTGGAAGAGATTGCCATTCTCGGTCCGGTATTTCTGCACAATATGTTCCCCTTTGAGAGGTTCATGGGAGTCTTAAAGAAATATGTTCATAACCGTGCTAGACCAGAAGGAAGCATCTCCAAGGGATATGGAACAGAGGAGGTCAATGAGTTTTGTTGACTTTATTCCCGACCTTAAGCCGATTGGTGTTTGACTCATGCATGAGGGAAGACTAAGTGGAAAAACGCTGGGAAAGAAAGCAATGATATGTAGGGACGGGATTCTTTCACTAAAGCACACTACAAGCTTCTACATAATTCCACCTTGGCAGCTCCAGATATGGAGGAACACAAGAATATTGTACGCTCAAAAACCGGGAAGCTTTGAATCATGGATTACGATGAACACATGAAGTCTTTCGGTGGTTGGATGCGGACACATCTCTTGAATGACACCACTTGTTGGAGATCAGCTATACTTGTTGGCGCGTCACCATCTTCTCTGTATTGAATTTCCAAGTGCGAAATAAATGGGAATACATTCTACACGATCGACCAAGATAAAAGAGCACCAACCAAAATAGTGGTGTCCGCTTTGATGCAATAGACGAGAATGGACAAAAGGACACATATTATGGTTACATAGAGGAGATATGGGAACTAGACTATGGAGTCTCTTTTAAGGTCCCTTTGTTTATTGCAAATGGGTCAACCCGAATGGGGAAGGGTAAAGATAGACCAGTTATGCGGAATGACAACAGTGGATCTCAAAATATTGGTTATAGAGATGAACCATTCGTCCTAGCCAATGATGTGTCTCAGGTTTTCTATGTGAAGGACATGTCCTCCATCGAAAAAAGAAAAATATGCAAACGAATACATCATATGATGAGCCAAAGCGTCACATAGTTCTTTCGGGAAAAGAAACATCGTGGGAATCGAGGACAAGATGGACATGTCGAAGATTATAATAAGTTTGATGAAATTCCGCCTTCACAAAGGAAACTGACCCAAGCATTCCGTTAAGTAAAGAAGATGCTCCATGGTTACGTCAAGCGGTCATAAGGAATGACATATGCCAAGAAGTTCATGCTCATATTATGTAACTCTAGTTCATGTCTTTCGCTTTGTGGCTTGACCAAGGATATCTTTCGCGGTTTGTGGCCTTTAGTCCCGATTTTGTAGTCTCAGTTTTTAATATTAATAAATGTCTTGAGTGTTAGTCCCGTTTTGTGGCTGGAATGGGAGTGCCTCTATGACCAGTTTCTGGAGATGCCGGAGGACTGGGATCCGGCGGCATCTCCACAGGCAAGCGGCGTGGTGTCCTGCTCGAAAACCATCTTGCAGCTTGTAACTTCACTAACTAGATCAATACGCCTCGAGCTAACTAATTTCACATATTAGAGAGTGCCTCTATGACGGTTCTCGGAGATGCGGAGGACCGGGCTCGTCGGCATCTCCTGAAACTGGCCGTAGTGGTGTCCTGCTCGAAAACCATCTTGCAGCTTGTAACTTCACTAACTAGATCAATACGCCTCGGAGCTAACTAATTTCACATATTAGGAGTGCCTCTATGACCAGTTCTCGGAGATGCCGGAGGCCGGGCTCCGTCGGCATCTCCTCAAACTGGCCGCAGTGGTGTCCCTCTCGAAAACCATCTTGCAGCTTGTAACTTCACTAACTAGATCAATACGCCTGAGCTAACTAATTTCACATATTAGAGTGCATCTATGACCAGTTTCTCGGAGATGGGAGGATGGGCTCACGCATCTCCACACTGGCCGTAGTGGTGTCCTCGCTCTCTAAAACCATCTTGGAGATGCCTCAAACTGGTGGAGGTGGACTCACAAGGATGCATATTTATAGTACAAGCAGCTCGGCATAATGTCGAACTCACGACATAATGTCGACACTCACCTATTATTAGTCTTGACTCATCTTTAGTCGGTTGGTGTCTCCAACCGGGACTAAAGGTTCATCTTTAGTCCTGGTTGGTGACACCATCCGGGACAAGGTACAAGCCACACGACATAATGTCGACACTCACCCCTATTATTAGTGTTGTCTGGCCCACTCTGCCGCAATCCCTTCAGTCGCGGTTGGTTTCTCCAACCGAGACTAAATATGAACCCTCTCTTTATATAGGCATTTCCCTCTATTTATTAGGTAACACTTAAGACATTTATTAATATTAAAAACCGGGACAAATCGGGACTAGCTAACACTCAGGCCTAAAGCCGCCCCCTTTAGTCATAATCATGCCTAGTCCTATAGTACGCAGCTTCAGGGTCTTCATCGTCGTCGTCATCATCATCGTCATCGTCACCTGCCACTCCGGGGATCCTCAGCCCATCCATGGCATATACCAGGGGCCATTCCAGCCTCGGATTCACAGCGGGTGGGAGAGGGGTCTCCTAGAAGACAATGCCGCTACCGGACATGTGGGGCCTGGCGGGTGGACTCGTGGCACCGTGGCGAGGATGGTCTCCCGGCGTAGCATCACTTTGATGATAGTACGGTTCTCCCACCACGCACGACGGCCGTTTGTGGTTCACCGGTGGCGCCATCACCCTCGTACTGGCGAGCTCCCTTTCACGCCTATTAGCGAAGAAGGCATTCCAGGTGTCATAGTTGTCGGGATCCCACTGGGGATCCATCCGCTGCTCCGGCGTGAGCTCGTGGTAGAAGTGGTTTGTGATGGCCGCCTGACGTGCGGAACCTTGAGGGACAGGAGGGACAGGAACCCCTCCAGCTCTCAGCATCCAGCCGGCGGGCGGGCGGTACCCTAGTGGACAAGGGTAGTTGGAGGCGCACAGCGCCTCGGTCTCCTCGAGGGTCAGAATGGCCCAGTAGGCGTTGTCCATTGTTCTAAGAGAGGAAGGTGTGGATGTGTGGATAACCATGACACGATCACCCTAAATATAGAGGGAAAGGGCGGGAAAACTTGGCGTGAAGCTTTGGGAAATGGCGGGAAATATCTTTAGTCCCGGTTAGTGACTACATCCGGGACTAAAAGCTCTAGTAGAAAGGAAAGGGCGGGAAAACTTGGCGGGAAGAGGTGGGAAATGGCGGAAAATATTTTTAGTCCCGGTTTCAGAATACATCCGGGACTAAATTTGTGCCGAACAATGATCATGTTTAGAACAAACCCTTTACCATTTTCTCCGAGCGCAAAAACGGGTCGTTTGTGAAGTAACCACCGAATGCCGTTTCACAATGCTACCGTCCCATTTTCCTAAAATACTAGACCACCTTACATGGACTATCTCCCAACCGGTACATCTCAAACCTTTTCGTCCATCCCGGTAAAAGGACAAATGTTCAGAATCGGCAGAAGTGGGTCCGGTTTGTACTAGTACATGATCTATCGCCCGTGATTTTTGAAAAATCATTTTAGACTCGCAATATGTGGTTTCTTCAGATATCCAATGCAAGTTCTAACGATGCCCGTCCCTATCTTCATGCACACCGTTCGACCATAGTTAGAAATTCGATAATTCAAACGGGCATAATAAATTCAAAAAAAATCCGAACAATGAAAATCCTTGGCGTGGTGTCATATTATGTTACATAGTTGAAAGGAAAAATACCAGACTTGGTATATTGATCATGTTTCAAAAACCTTCACAAAATGACGATCATGTTCGAGGTTTCATGGCTTTGGTCCAAATGATCGATGTTATGTCTGAATCACGGCATAGTTTGTGATGTTGTGCCCATATTATGCATGTGTGTACATTGGTATGGAGAACAATGTTGCAGAGGAAGTTTTCCTTTTTATGCGGAAAAGCCCTTTTCCATTTTCCGAAGCAAAACGGGTCGTTTTGTGAAGTAACCACCAAAATGCCGTTTCACAATGCTACCGTCCCATTTTCCTAAAATACTAGACCACCTTACATGGACTATCTCCCAACCGGTACATCTCAAACCTTTTCGTCCATCCCGGGTAAAAAGGACAAATGTCTGCCGAATCGGCAGGAAGTGGGTCCGGTTTGTACTACAGGTACATGATCTATCGCCCGTGATTTTTTGAAAAAATCATTTTTAGACTCGCAATATGTGGTTTATTCAGAGATCCAATGCAAGTTCTAACGATGCCCGTCCCCTATCTTCATGCACACCGGTTCGACCATAGTTAGAAATTCAGATAATTCAAAACGGGCATAATAAATTCAAAAAAAATCCGAACAATGAAAATCCTTCGCGTGGTGTCATATTATGTTACATAGTTGAAAGGAAAAATACCAGACTTGGTATATTGATCATGTTTCGAAAAAACCTTCACAAAATGACCTATCATGTTCGAGGTTTCATGGCTTTCGGTCCAAATGACCAATGTTATGTGCTGAATCACGGCATAGTTTGTGATGTTGTGCCCATATTATGCATGTGTGTGGACATTGGTATGGAGAACAATGTTGCAGGAGGAAGTTTTCCTTTTTGTCGCACGGAAAAGCCCTTTTCCATTTTCCGAGCGCAAAAAATGGGTCGTTTTGTGAAGTAACCACCAAAATGCCGTTTCACAATGCTACCGTCCCATTTTGCTAAAATACTAGACCACCTTACATGGAATATCTCCCAACCGGTACATCTCAAACCTTTTCGTCCATCCCGGGTAAAAAGGACAAATGTCTAGAATCGTAGGAAGTGGGTCCGGTTTGTACTACGGTACATGATCTATCGCCGTGATTTTTGAAAAATCATTTTAGACTCGCAATATGTGGTTTCTTCAGAGATCCAATGCAAGTTCTAACGATGCCCGTCCCCTATCTTCATGCACACCGGTTCGACCATAGTTAGAAATTCGGATAATTCAAACGCGGGCATAATAAATTCAAAAAAATTGAACAATGAAAATCCTTGGCGTGGTGTCATATTATGTTACATAGTTGAAAGGAAAAATACCAGACTTGGTATATTGATCATGTTTGAAAAACCTTCACAAAATGACCTATCATGTTTGAGGTTTCATGGCTTTCGGTCCAAATGACCGATGTTATGTCTTGAATCACGGCATAGTTTGTGATGTTGTGCCCATATTATGCATGTGTGTGGACATTGGTATGGAGAACAATGTTGCGGAGGAAGTTTTCCTTTTGTCATACGGAAAAGCCCTTTTCCATTTTCCGAGCGCAAAACGGGTCGCTTTTGTGAAGTAACCACCAAAATGCCGTTTCACAATGCTACCGTCCCATTTTCCTAAAATACTAGACCACCTTACATGGACTATCTCCCAACCGGTACATCTCAAACCTTTTCGTCCATTCCGGTAAAAGGACAAATGTCTCGCCGAATCGGCAGGAAGTGGGTCCGGTTTGTACTACGGTACATGATCTATCGCCGTGATTTTTGAAAAATCATTTTAGACTCGCAATATGTGGTTTCTTGAGATCCAATGCAAGTTCTAACGATGCCGTCCCTATCTTCATGCACACGGTTCGACCATAGTTAGAAATTCAGATAATTCAAAGCGGGCATAATAAATTCAAAAAAATCCGAACAATGAAAATCCTTCGTGGTGTCATATTATGTTACATAGTTGAAAGGAAAATACCAGACTTGGTATATTGATCATGTTTCGAAAAAACCTTCACAAAATGACCTATCATGTTCGAGGTTTCATGGCTTTCGGTCCAAATGACCGATGTTATGTGTTGAATCACGGCATAGTTTGTGATGTTGTGCCCATATTATGCATGTGTGTGGACATTGGTATGGAGAACAATGTTGCAGAGGAAGTTTTCCTTTTTGCATACGGAAAAGCCCTTTTCCATTTTCCGAGCAAAAAAGGTCGTTTTAAAATTAATATTCAAAAATAGAATATAAGTTAATTCATTTTAAAGGTTACATTAATTATTTTTAAAAATAGAATATGTTTTGAATTATTTATTCAAATCCATACACTTCTTATGTTTAAAGTTTTTCTAAATTCCAAATTGATATTAAAAAATATAAGTTAATTCATTTTTAATTGTAAATGGTTCATATTTTAAATGGTTATATTAATTATTTTTAAAATGTAAAATGTTTTTGAATTATTTATTTAAATCCAAACAATTTTTATGTTTAAATTTTTCTAAATTCCAAATTGATATTAAAAAATATAAGTTAATTCATTTTAATTGTAAATGGTTCATATTTTAAATGGTTACATTAATTATTTTTAAAATGTAAAATGGTTTTGAATTATTTATTCAAATCCAAACACTTTTTATGTTTAAAGTTTTCTAAATTCCAAATTAATTATCATTTAAAAACAATACAAATTTAAACCCCAAAATAAAAATAAATAAGGCGGAACAGAGACAAAATACCTGAAATTTTTTGAAAACAGAATATGTCCTGTTGGAGCCACCAACCGGGACTAAAGACCCCGAGCGCCAACGCTAATGCTGAAAATATTGAGATAGGTCCGGTTGGTGGCTCCAACGGACGATGTTCTAGTCCCGGTTGAGCCACCAACCGACTAAAGGCCCTTCGCTTATAACCGGTGCCCTCCTCTTCTTCTTCTTCCCATCTCATTCATCGACGCCGCATTGTGAACCCCCACTTCATTAACGCCGCAAGAAGTCGCCGCCGAGGAGCTCCGCCGTCAGGCTGCGTCTCACGCCAAAGGAATCGTCCCGCCGACCTTAATCAAGCTCGCAACCCATCTTCCCGAGCTCCGGCCGCCGATTCGCCTCCGTCGCCACCCTTGCTTCCCGACCCGCATCGCGTTCGTGGTGAGCCCGGTGCTCTAGCACCTCTTCACACGCTCCCTGTCGATCTCTAGCTCTACTGACGACCATCTGTCGCCCCGCCTCTGTCCGTTGTTGTGCTCGTCGCTCCGGCGACCAATAATGGGTGGCTCAGCCACCATATGGTTCGGCTCGACGAGCTCTTTCGAATGCGCACAGCCCCGCAGTCCCGCGCGCTCCCTAGGGTCGCCGTCGACCACCGTCTGCCGCGTCGCCCGTCGTGGTGACGTGGTGCTCGCGTGGGGCCCGCGTCGCCCCGGTCCCACCTGCCAGCCTTAGAGGCTAGGTGCCTCTATGGTGCACGTTAGCCGTGGCCTGGTCCAGGTGGAGGCTGAGGTGGCCACGGGCCCCTCTGTCAGCCACTGTGGCTAGGTGCCCCGTCCTGCGTGGAGGCCGAGGTGGCCACGGCCTCACACATCTGTGGCTAGCAAAGTGTAAAAATGTTTTCTGTTTTGTTTAAATTCAGAAATGGTTTAATTAAATCCATAAATTGATATAATATTGTAAATTCAATAATTAATTATTTATAACTCAGAAAAATACAAATAATATATCAAAATGTTCAGAAAAATGAGATCTGACTATTTAACCTATAATCATGCATTGTTCAACAACTTTCAAGACAAGTTTAATTAGAAAACAATATCAACCCCTCTCATATACTCCGGAGTTTCGCCGAGTTAGGGTTTTCACCCCTCGGAACCCCGTTTAAATTGCCGAGCATGTCTTAGGGTTACTTTTTAATACAAATTAACTTGTCATATCATTATCCTTGTCATACTATGGTGCAAAAGGTTTAAACATTTGATTTAATAATTTCAGAATTTGAATAAAACTTGTAAATTTAATAACTTTTAATTTGTAATTCAGAAAAATACAAATAATATACCAAAATGTTCAGAAAAATGAGAACTATCTATCTATGCCATAATCATGCATTGTTCAACAACTTAAATAACAAGTTTAATTAGAACACCCTAGTAACCCTAACGGTGATTCCGAGTTCCTTGAGTTAGGGTTTGCCCTCGGAACCCCGATTAACTTGTCGAGCATGCTTTAGGTTACATTCCAATGCACATTAACTTGTATCATCATCATTGCTTGAGCATTTCATCGATGCCATGTGTTGATTGTTTCCTTTCTTTCCGGTGATTTGGTTCTTCTTGGTAGAATACGATATCGAGATCGAGATCGATTCCAATTTGGTATTTTGTTAGTATCTAGTGTTACCTATCTGCTGGATAGTTTCCCTTTTGTAGCCTTATACTCATGTTCCCCTCTCATATGCATCCGAGGTTTCTCCGAACTAGGTTTTACACCCTCGGAACTCCTAATATTGATTTTAGTTGATTTTAGCTAAAGTTACCTATCTACTACACGGTTTCCTTTTTGTAGCTAGGTTTAGGGTTTCTCTTCATTTTTATTATTGTGTATGTATATATTAGGGTTTCTCTTTAACTTTCTCCTTTAGCCGCTTTGACTTATTCGTTTCCACCTATGCGTAAAATATGGACCCACACGCCGAGACGAAGAAAAGGAAGAGTTGATCCAAGGTGTGATCCGTGGGAAGATAATTTAGACGTATCAACGTTTTCAACAACTCGGTGAGGGTGATCCTCTTTACCGGAGTAGACAACTTGTTTGAGGTTGAAGGTGTTGCCTTCATGAGGGAGAAGGCGATGCCTTGTGTAATCGAAGACGCACCGCTCCGGCAAGGTGCATGTAATATAAATCAATTCATTAATTAATCATCTGCTATCTATATAGAAATAGTAACGGCGATCTTTCTTCCTTTAGCCCTCGGATCGAAGGAATCTATTGAAAAGAGCGACGAGGCCCAACCAAAAAGTTGCAAGACCATGAGAGGTTTAGGATCAAGATGTCATTTGAGGCGGCGGCAAGCGACTCCAAGTTGTCGCAACCAAATTTGTGGCACAATGCGAGTAATCGTTAGGGACTTAATCCCGATCACCATTAGAAATTGGAATAGGCCTGCTAATGCGGATGAAGAGGAACATGTTTATTTGTCCCTAACCACGCCAAAGATTTCTTGTGGAAGAGGCTCATGGTTAATTTCAAACTACGAAGATAGAGCTGGATCCAAATGCGGAGGATCCAGCTTGAGGACGCCTTACAACATGGGAGAGCCATGGAGGCTAAGGTCGAGTGGGCTTTGAAGAAGATGGCCCAGTGTTTCACCAACTGGAAGAAAAGATTGCACCTTGACTATGTCGTGAAAAAGAAGACTCGATTTCAAGAATATTCAGTTTGAGAAGATAAAACCATTCGGGATGAGTTTGTGGAATACAAGAAATCGAGAAAAAGCTAAGAAAATGTCTCAAACGAATAAGTTGAATGTCGCTAACAAGAAGTATCACCATACTATGGGGCAAGGTGGCTCTGGTGGCATTCCTAAGTGGGAGAAACTTGAGCAGGAACTGCGTGATAAAAATATCACCCGAGAGGGCGATTAGGTAGAACGTGCAAGGAATTGGTTTACGGGCATGGGGCACGTTGGACTCGAAAGGAGGTGTATATATACCATACGACATAAAGAAGACCCTTGCCAATCGAGAGGATGAGAAAAGCAAGAAAGGCTGTTAAAGATGGGGACTTCATTCCCGATAGAGAGAATGATGAGCTCACACTCGCCCTTGGAAATAAGGAACATGATGGACGAACACGAGGCACAATAGGCTCCCAATCATGGAGGAGGTTTCAAGAGAGGAAGAAATATCCCGATAGAAGCCGTCGAGGAGTAAGGACAGGCGGTTGAAGCAGAAGTCGAGAAAGAGCGAATGCGTTTAATTGAAGAACGATTAAAGCAACAACAAGATGAAATTAACTCACTTAAAGAGCAAAGTACTACCGCGCCCCATCTCAAGACACTACATTCGATGCTACCGCCTATCGAATAATCGAAAAGATGTGGCTTCCACCGAGGTCCCGGTGATGACAATGGCGATGCCGATGATGCACCGACGATGGCTCCTATTGGCTACCCAAAGGATGATATCACGTAGATGACACAATGCGAGATACATGTCAAAGTTGTGAACATATCAATGAAGGTGGCGGTCGGCTATGCCTTACCAATTGGACCCACACCAACTTACCACAGTCGTCCGGTTCAGAGCTCTGTTGTTGTCGGCGTGGATGAAATCATGCCCACCTTTGAGGTTTTGGATCTTCACTACCCCGCGGTGAAGGGGATGTGATCGCTGGTGGCAAAAACGTCACCATTCTATGGTCAAGGATTGTATCGTGCTTCAAATCACACGCCAAGGCCATCTTCGCCGCCTCACCCGTCTCGGCCGAATTAAATCGCCGCTTGGCCGTCTTCGTCGCCTCACCTCTCGCCTCACCAATCTCCGGTGCAGCCATCGCCAAGGAGCCATCGCCGCCTCGGGATAAAAGCATAAGCGCATCGCCATCAGGCCGTAAGCGATCGCGAAACGTAAACAAGAGCCTCTTCCAAAAGTACCAACGGTTCCTCCCAAGAGAGCTTATGATCTTGAAGAGGAGATCGTTGATCGTTGATGCGAACGTTTTAAGCCGAGGCGGCCGAAAGAGCGAGTTCCCCAACACCAAAGAAGAAAAATCTAAAGTGTTGAAAATGCTAAAGACTCTTCATCAACCCGAGCCAAAGCTGTCATCAGACTATGAGCGTTCTATTCTCAAGTCACATGCAGCACAAAAGCCTCAAGAGCGATCGATGCAAGCGGAAATCTGTTGCCCCTTTCGGAGAACAAGCAAACAGACTTGCGCCCCTCTCAAGGTGATTTCTCAAACCAATGTGGGTCGAGCAAATATGGGGTAAGAGCAGATGATGAGGTAGTTAGTAACACGGAGAAGCCATTGCTCAAGGTATGAGTATTGCCCAAGATTATCCCGCTTAGAGTTCTTCCCGTGAGTGAAGTAGCATACCAATACCGACGGAAAACCTCTCATCAAACTGAGGAGGTAAACAATCTTCCAACAAAAATCTAAGATTGCATAATCGGTACATGCATGCCACAAGGGCCGGGCTAATCGGATAGTCTTGAGGGTTACAAAAAGCATCATGGGAAAGAAAACGATGACATGATATCCATTGAATTTGATGAACTATTTCAATTATTCAATCAAGACGCCTTGGACAAATCTCTCATGAGTGCCTATTGTCCGTAAGTACTAATTCGTAATTAATTTAGTCTCCATCTATAATATTTTGTTTATTGCATGTATATAATCATACTTTAATATGCGAATGAAGATTCTCGAATGCAGAGGACAAATCTATGACATTGGCTTCATTGACCCATATTGGGTTCATGAAGCTAATCTCAAAATAAGCCCCGGGATACGGAGGATAATATAGTACAGCGTTAAGGTTTCAAGAAACCAAAGGAAATACTATTTCCTTACAACTTCCAGTGAGTGTTATTGTCTTGTATACACTTTCTATTTCGCTTACTCGATGTTAAGTATATAATTGATTAGTTTTGCATTCGCAGTACCACTATATTCTCGTTAATCATTCAACTTGACAAAGGCGTGTACTAGTCATGGACTCGAAACATAAACCCCTTGAGACGTGGAAGGACATGCGATACTTCTCCAGGTAATTCTAATCATTACGACACTATATCGGCAACGCTCGTGAATTTTATGATATCAAGTACTTAATAACTTATTTTATTCGCTTTTCACGGCGCCGCTTGGAAACGGTTCACCAAGAAGGCTAGGGGTGTTTGGAAAGAGGAGCTTACATTTCAACCACTAGATGTAAGCACCACTAGCTATATCCGCATCTCTTTGATTCTAGTTTTGATACTTATTATCATGCTTGATTATTATTTTGATTGAAGTCTGTTGTCGTAAAGTGCCCGACGCAGGACCGTAACAATCTATGTGGATACTATGTATGCGAGTTCATCCGGCAGACGTGCGATGAGAAGGGCAGAATTTAGAGCAACTCCACGTATGTAAACAATTTCTATAGTTTTTAATTACAATCAAATTGTGTTTAGTTTCATATTCATATAGGTGACTCCTTTTTAAATCAGATCGAGCGTCCACGGACGGTCTTACGCCAAAGGATCGCATACGAGCAATACAGAGGAATTGGCGGGATTCTTGGATGCGTATACTAAACACACAAGGGAATACTACTCGCTGTGTATAGACAATAGGAATTGTAAAATAGCAACTTTCAAGAAATTGGCGGTAGCATCGAATAGCAACTTTTGTATGTAGTGCATGAACTCGATCGTGTATTGAATGTAATGTTGTCATGATGATCTTGTGTAATATAAGGTTCCTTCATTGATAAGTGCAAAACACTAAATAAACAATAAAACAACTTAAATGAATTCTCTTAGCGGCACAAAAAGTGGCGAAAATCTTTGCATGGCAACAAAATGTGCCAAAATGAATTCTCCGCGACGGAGAAATGGGCCAAATCTACTGGCAAGAAGGTTATTAGTCGGTTCGTGTTAACCGACTAATGCTCCACCCTCAAGGCCTCGATGCCGCCACGTGTGCCCCCATTTGTCCCGGTTGGTGGGGCAACCGGGACTAATGGTTGGAGCTTTAGTCCCGATGCCCCCGTCCCGGTTGGGCAACCGGGACTAATGGCCCTTACCAACCGGGACGCATGGGGCGTTTTCTACCAGTGAGTGTTAATCTAAAGTTTAAAAGTCCTATTGCAAACTTTTAGTAAGTTCCGGTTACTCCATGAAGTTTAATAATTGGTATTAAATCAAGAGTGACAATTCCAAGTGTTAGTGTATGAGTATCATGTTTGTCTCCATGATTCTTGATATTCAAAGGATTGTCTTAATATCAAGGTTATCTAGGATCTGAAAGAGTTGTTTCAGAAACCATGATGTGTGGAAGATATTGTGATATCTGAAACAAAGTTTTGGTTGCAACATGATAGAGTATAATATGGCAAAAGTCATGTTCTCATATTTGATGAGAATTTGCAAAAGGTTGGAGACACTAGTTGTCCTAATCCACCAAAAGGTTTTGAAGAGCAACATTATACTCGCGATTCATCTTTATAAGCTAAAAGTAGCTTGATCATGGATAATTCCACGATAAGGGTGAATATTTGATGTAGGTAAAATGTTTACTACACCAATAGATTACTAAAAAAAGGAATTTGAAAGAACACCAAACATTTGATGATGGTGATCTACTTCAAAGTGCAAGTCCAGAGACATTGGTATTTAACTATACATGCTTTGGACTATGTGTCATGTATATGGCTCCACTATTGATGTTGATAGTTTCTTCCAAAAAGAAAAGAAATACTGAAAGAGAATCTCATAAATATATGGAAGAAAAGAAAAGACTAGAATTGTTCAGCTTAAGTATATAGATGATATACATGTTATGGATATATTCTTTACTTATTAAACAATGTGGTTCTTAAGTATTTGATACTGAATTTTTTGGTGTGAATCGTCATACGGAACAACACAATTCATGAACTACAATGGCCTAACTAACTAGCAAAACAATATGTGATGATGTTCATCGAGAACAAATAAAGGGTTATTGTGCTGCTTGTTAAACATCAAAGCTTGCCTTCAAGATTTGTTTTATCAGGTATTATGAGAACAGAAGGGTTGTTCAAATAATTGCCGTCATCCATAAAATATGGATGATTCACAAATATCGTTGGAGAAATCACATCCATAAAACTAGTGCTAAAAATGTCGAAAGACAAATTGATTGAAAGATCACTTAGGAAGTGACATCGCCGTTTAAATTATATTGGAAATAAAACATGAAGAAATTCCTTGTGGATGGAATTTTGGAGTCTTTTGATTTTTTATCAAATGACGTTTGTGAAACTTTCCTAGAGATAATTAAAACTTCGTTCATATGCCAAAAGGGAACGAATGACTAGCTTATTGGAACTTGTACATATTGTTGTACGAAGTCCATTATGTGTAGTCAAGAGCGATGGATTTCAACTTCGTATGCTTTCTCCGAAAATTTGAGTGAATATATGAATATTACTTAATAAGGATGAAGTATGAACCATTTGAAAAGTTCAAAGACTTTCAAGATGAAGTACAAAATCATTGTAACAAGAATATAAATAGTTTATGATTAGATCATAAAGGAAGATATTTGATTTACAAGTTTAGCATAATACCTAAGATTTAAGGAATCGTTCTGTGGGTTTGCATGCCCCGAAACACCATAAAGAGTATGGAGCGTTCGAGATATGTAATTAAAAACTTGTTTGACATGGTAAGATTGAAGGTGTAATTCATAAAACTGCCATTATATTTGAAAGATTAAAAGCTTCAGAGACTACCGTTTTTCCACTGGAAAGAGCTCCATCATAATCCGTTGAAATGACGCCATATAAAGTTATGGTTTGGGACAAAACCCAAGTTGTCCTTTCTTAAAAAAATTGGTATGCTATGCATAAGAAAGATGTTTGCAACCAAAATCGGATGAACATATCTTTGTATGTTATTTTGAATAATAGTTAAGTATTCCTCCATAACACCAAAGACAAAAGTGTTTGTTACTTAGAACGTCAAGTTTCTTTGAGAATGAATTTTTTGTGAAAAGTTAAGTGGGAGGACAATAGAACTTTGATATGGTTAAAAGAACCTTAGCTATATGTGCAGAGTTGGCGCTTGAAAAGTGTTAGGAGGCGAACAATGCTCATGGCTCACGTGCCTCAAAGGTTGTGGTTACGGAGGTCAAAGTTTCTATTGAACCAAATAGGTCGAGTAAACAATCAAATACCAAGATTTGAGGGTTGAATCATTATTTGAGAATAATGAACGGACTACATGCAAAGAAGCAATGATGGGCCCTGACTCCGTAAAATGGCTTGAAGCCATTAAATCCGTGATAGTTCCATACACGAGAAATCAAGTTTTGAACTTGAAGGACCCTCGAGAAAGGTGTAAGGCCTTACAATTATGTTTGGATCTATAAAGAAATAGACATGGATGTTGCACATCTATGAAATAGTCGACATGTTGGGAAAGAGTTCACAACAATGTTCAAAGGTTGACTATGACAAGATTTGATCTTTCATAGCGATATTTAGTCTAGACGGATTAATGTAGCAACCACTACATATAATTTTGTTATGTGGTAGTTGAATAAACAAAACAAGTTCTTCTAATAGAATTGTTACCTAGGACATGTGCATAACGCGATCCATAGGGTTTTGTTAATTCAAAGGATGCTAAAAGCATACTTCAATGGTTCAAGTAAGCATTGCGGAGTTGGAATCTTCACTATGATGAAACTGTTAAAGGAGTTTAAATTCGTCGGATACGATGAAGATGCTTGCATTTGCAAGAAATTAAGTGGGAGCTCTAAGACATGTTTCTAATACATTATGTGGAAGAAATATTGTTGATTGGAAATGATGTATCTTTTATTAACACATGTTAAGAATTTCATCCCGATGAAAGACTTAGGAAAAACCCAAATATTTGGCATCAATAGACGCTAATATGGTTGTGCCGAAAGTGCATAGATGATGCATTGAATGAATTCAATATAGAAACTACAAGAAAGATTCTTGTCGCACAGAAAGGATTGAATGAGTTCAATATTGATGATATATTCAAGTGTATTGACACTTGGTAAGTGAAACGAAGATTCAAGTATAGATTGATACTTGATGTATGAAATCACAAAGAGTATTTATATCAATCATACTGTGATATGTACAAATCCAGATATGTCCTATGCTCTAAATGTTATGAGCATATACCAGAATGATTCATAAGATGATCATTGGACGATAGTAAGTATATTCTTATGATCTTTTGGAAGAACTAAGAGTATATTATTTTGTAGAAGTGGCAAATAGATGGTTAGTTCATTGTAAAAGTATTACATTGATACTAGTTTTGTCACAAAGTACAAATTAAGTTTATCTCAATCTAAACTAAGGGTGGCACAATATAATGGAAAGTAAGTTCCATAATGGATTTGGATGGGTTCCAAAGTTAAGACATTGTGATAGATAGTACAACAAAAGGCTAAGTATATGACTGCTATAATAGCAACTAAAGAGGGCATTTGTGTCAAGTAGTTTGTTATCAAACTAGGTGTAGTTCACAGCGGGATAATACTATGAAGATATATTGTACGACAATATTATCAACATGTTTTAACCCCAAAGAACTAAAGGTCTCACCAAAGGACCAAAATTATACAAATCCATCTCATTAGAGAATGAGTGATGCGTAGAGACGCAAAGACATGCAATTACACACGGACCTGGAAGTGTCAGATCCAGAGATCAGTTGACCACTAGCAATCGTGTACATACGACACCAGAAAGCCATAGGTGTTGAATACACAAAGGTTTGAAACTAGATTATTGACTCTAGTGCAACTGGGATACTGTTGGAGATATGCCCAAGAGGCAATAATAAAGTGGTTATTATCATATCTTCATACTTATGATAAATGTTTACATACCATGCTATAATTGTATTAACCGGAAACATTAATACTTGTGTGATTTGTAAACATAAAAGAGTCCCTAGTAAAGCCTCTTGTTAAACTAGCTTGTTGGTTAATATATGATCATGGTTTCCTGATCATGAACATAGAGATGTTATTAACAACAGGGCCATATCATTAGGAGAATGATGTGATGGACATACTCCTATAGTTAAGAGTAGCATAAAGATCAAGTCATTTAATATAGTTCATTTGCTCTAAGCTTTCTGATACATAGTAACCTAATTCCTTCGACCATGAGATCATGCTAATCACCATCACCGAAAGGATGCTTTGATGAAATCAAACACCACACCGTAACTGGGTGGCTATAAAGGTGGCATTGAGTGTTCGGAAAGTATGTGTTGAGGCACATGGATCAAGAGTGGGATTTGTCCATCCATATGACGGATAGATATACTCTGGGCCCTCTCGGTGGAATGTCATCCAATTAGCTTGCAAGCATGTGACTAGCTCACAAGGGATCACATATCACGGGAACGAGAAAAGAGTACTTATCGGTAACGAGGTTGAACTAGGTATGTAGAGATACCGACGATCAAAACCTCAGATAAGTAAACTATCATGAGACAAAGGGAAATTGGTATCGTATGTAAGTGGTTCATTCAATCGCAAAGTAATCGTAGAAATATGTGGGAGCCATATGAATTTCCAGATTCCTCTATTGTTTATTGATCGGAGAAGTGTCTCGGTCATGTCCGCATAATTCACGAACCGTAGGGAGACACACTTAAGGATTCGATGTTGTTGAGTAGTTATGGAATGATGAGTAAGAGACCGAATGTTGTTCGAAGTCTCGGATGGGATCCGGGATATCACGAGGAGATCCGGAATGGTCCGAAGAATAAGATTCATATAAGGAAAGTCCTGTTTTGGAGTTGGAGAATGATTCCGGTGTTTTCATCGGGAATGTTCTAGAAGGGTCCGGAAGGTCCGGCACTCCGGAGGGGAAGGGTGCATGAATGTGTCATAACAAGTTGGAATGGTTGCATCATGTACTAGGTGTCATCTCTGAGCAAAATAAAGGGATAAATCAAATCCTAGTTTGAAAAGTCAAATGCCAATTTGAAAAGTCAAACGGCAAGTTTGCATGGTGGAGGGAGAGTAGGAAACCTACTTGGGGAGGAAGTCCCACTCCCTCCACCCGCCGGCCAAGGAGGAGGAGTTGGAGGAGGACTCCCTCCTCCTAGGCGCCTCCCTCCCACCTATAAAAGAAGGGGCAGGGGTGCCCCCTCTACCCTACACCTCTCACACCCAAACCCTAGCCCAAGTCGCCTACCACCTCCTGCTGCCGCCGCCTAGGGCCTCCTCTAACTCGGCGAGTTAGGGTTTCCCCAAACCCTATCCGCCGGCCAAGCCCTCCCCTTGGTGCCCTCTAAATCATAGATCACCAAGGCCTCTCTCATACTCCACCATACTCGCTCCGGCTTAAGGCGAAGCCCTGCGAGATCTCCCCTCTACTTCCGACACCACGTCGTCGTGCTGCCGGAATCGCGAGGAGAGTACTACAACCTCCGTTGCCTGCTGGAACAAGGGAGAGGAAGGTCTTCATCAAGTACCGACGCATGTGACCGATCATGAGGAAGCCTTGCCAGGAAGGATCGTCTATGCGATCTTGAGATCATAAGTGTACGACTACATCATCCACGAGAATCTGCTCTCGTTAACCGCTTTGGATCTTTGAGGGTTAGTACTCTATTGACTCGTTGCTACAATCTAGTATATAGATCTTGGCTTGATCATAGATTAGATCTTGATTGTGTGTTCATGCGGTAGAAAATTTTGTTTTTCCATGCTACGAACCCCTACAGGTGCTTCTTGGCGACGTAGTTGGCCTTCTTCTCGGCGAGGCTGACTTTCTTCTCGACGAGGATGGCCTTGATGAGGGCCACCTTTTCCCCGTGTGTCTCCATCAGCTTCTTCCAGCGCTCCTCACTCTTCTCAGCCCTCTTCTCGGCCTGCGCCCTCGTGTCGGCGAGGCATTTCTCAATCGAAGCCTGGAGACGCTCGGTGGGAGGTCCGGTGGCCTTGAGCATCTTCGCCTTCTTCTGGCCGAGCTCAGGTCTTTCTTCGCTGGCAGCAGCAGTCAGGGCCTCGGGGTTGTAGACGCCATCGTTCCTCTTGGAGAGACTCAGCCGAGTGTCCCGCCACTTCTCGCAATGCTCGATTTTCTCGAAGACATGATGGAACTTGAACTCCATCTTCATGTCCTCTCAAAACAGAAGAAGTGCATGGCGCAGCTACAAAATGTAAGTGTGTCAAGTTGTCCATGTTCGCGAGTGTGTCAAGAGAGTGCACGACAAAGTTAATGTTCGCGAGTACCTTGTTGTCCATGTTCTCCCCACTGGCTTGTGTGCGGTCGACTTCTTCCACGCAACTGTACCACTTGCTGCATGCTGTTTGGATGATCGCCTAGTGGTTCGTTATTTCCTTCTCCCCTAGATCCATGTGGATCTTGCGATACTTTGGGTCGCACATGCTTCGCTCGTTGAATGCTGCCTTCACGGGCCGCCAATAATTGTCGGAATTTTGGTTCGCACCCGTTATCGGATCCATGCTCACCGTCTTCCAAGCCTCGGTGAGGCAGGTGTCCTCAGCCACGGTCCATTTGAGCCGAGCGTCCACCGTCTTCTTTGTAGGGTTTCGTAGCATGGAAAACAAAAAATTTCTACCGCATACAAACAAACAAGCCAAGATCTATCTACTAGATTGTAGCAACGAGTCGATAGAATAACTCACCCTCGAATATTCCAAAGTGTTTAATGAGAGCGGATTCTCGTCGGTGATGTAGTCGTACTCTTCCCGATCTCAAGATCGCGTAGACGATCCATCCGGCGCTGCGTTAGCCCGCAATGGTCACATCGCTCGTACTGACGAAGACCTTCCTCTCCTTGTTCCAGCAGGCGTGGAGGTTGTAGCACTGTCATGAGTCCGGCAAGACAACAAGTGGTACCGGAAGTAGAGGGGAGATCTCGCAGGGCTTCGCCTTAAGCCGGAGCGAGTATGGTGGAGTATGAGAGAGTCCCTCGATGATCTAGGGTTTAGAAACGCCGAGTAGGAGGCTAGGCCGGCGGCTAGGGTTGCTAGGCGGCGGAAGCGGTTTGCCCTAGGGTGGCGGCGGCAGCAGCAGGTGGCGGCGCTGGCGGCTTAGGGTTTGGAGGCGGAGGAGTTGTGTGTCTAGGAGTGATCCCTGCCCCTCCTTATATAGGTGGAGGGGCCGGCCGACCAAGGGGAGGGGAGTCCCTCCCCAACTCGGCTTGGAGGTGGGCCGGCGGTGGAGGAGGGACTCCTCCCCAACTCGGTTTCCTCCTCCTTCCCCACTTCCCAAAATAGTCGTTTGACTTTCAAACTTGGCGTTTGACTTTTCAAACTAGGATTTGAATAAACCCTCTATTTTGTTCAGCGATGACACCGAGTACATGATGCAATCATATCAACTTGATATAACACATTCATGTACCCTTCCCCTCCGGAGTGCCGGACATTCCAGAACTTTCTAGAACATTCCCGATGAAAACACCAGAACCATTCTCCAACTCCGAAACGGGACTTTCCTTATATGAATCTTATTCTCCGGACCATTCAGGATCTCCTCGTGATATTCCGAATCCCATTCGAGACTCCGAACAACATTCGGTCTCTTTCTCATCATTCCATAACTACTCAAACAACGTCGAATCCTTAAGTGTGTTTCCCTACGGTTCGTGAATTATGCGGACATGATCGAGACACTTCTCCGAACAATAACCAATAGAGGAATCTGGAAATTCATATGGCTCCCACATATTTCTACGAATACTTTGCGATCGAATGAACCACTTACATACGATATCAATTTCCCTTTGTCTCACGATAGTTTACTTATCCGAGGTTATGATCGTCGGTATCTCTGCATACCTAGTTCAACCTCGTTACTGATAAGTACTCTTTTGTCGTTCCCGTGATATGTGATCCCTTGTGAGCCAGCCACATGCTTGCAAGCTAATTGGATGACATTTCACCGAGAGGGCCCAGAGTATATCTAGCTGTCATATGGATGGACAAATCCCACTCTTGATCCATGTGTCTCAACCAATACTTTCTGAACACTCAATGCCACCTTTATAGCCACCCAGTTACGATGTGGTGTTTGATGTCATCAAAGCATCCATCCGGTAAAGGTGATATGCATGATCTCATGGTCGAAGGAATTAGATTACTATGTATCAGAAAGCATATAGCAATTAAACTATTAAAATGACTTGATCTTTATGCTACGCTTATCTATAGGAGTATGTCCACCATATCATTCTCCTAACGATATGATCTTGTTGTTAATAACATCTCAATGTTCATGATAGGGAAACCACAATCATCTATTAACCAACAAGCTAGTATTATATAGAGGCTTTACTAGGGACTCTTATTTTAGTCTACAAATCACACAAGTATTAATGTTTTCTTGTTAATACTATTATAGCATGAATGTAAACATTTATCATAAACACAAAGATATAATAATAACTATATTTTTTATTGCCTCTAGGGCATATCTCCAACAGTCTCCCACTTGCACTAGAGTCATCTAATCTAGATTACATGGTAATATACCGAACACCCATGGCAGTTTGGTGCTGGTCATGTTTTGCCCTCGGGAGAGGTTTAGTCAACGGATCCGCCACATTCAGATCTGTGTGTACTTTGCAAATATTTATATCCCCATCTTGGATATGTTCTCGAATAGCATGAAAACGCAGCTTGATGTGCTTCAGATTCTTGCGTGACCTTGGTTCTTGCGCATTGGCTATGGCGCCCATGTTATCACAGTACATAGACATTGGGTCCAGCGCACTAGGAACCACACCCAGCTCTGTAATGAACTCTTTCATCCATATCGCTTCTTGTGAAGCCTCCGAAGCAGCCATGTATTCCAATTCAGTTGAAGATCTCGCCACAACGCTTTGCTTTGCACTCCTCCAGCTAACTGCTGCACCATTCAAAATAAATACATATCCAGATTGTGATTTAGAATCATCCGGATCGGTGTTCCAACTAGCATCGGTGTAACCATTAACAACGAGTTGTTCATCACCTCCATAAGAAAGAACCATATCCTTAGTTCTTCTCAAGTACTTAAGGATGTTTTTGATCATGTCCAATGATCCACTCCTGGATCACTTTGATATCTGCTAGTTAAACTAACAGCATATGCAATGTCGGGTCTAGTACATAGCATGGCATACATTAGAGATCCTATGGCTGAGGCATAGGGAGTCTTACTCATGTTTTCTCTATCTTTTGCCGATGTCGGACTTTGAGTTTTACTCAAGGTCGTATTGGGCAACATGGGCAAGAACCCTTTCTTGCTATCTTCCATTCCAAACCTCTTTAGAACTTTGTCCAAATATGTAATTTGTGACAATGATATTTGGCGTCTCGATCTATTTCTATAAATATTTATGCCTAATATGTAAGCTGCTTCGCCAAGATCCTTCATTGAAAAACTATTATTCAAATATTCCTTGACACTATTAAGAAGGTCTACATCATTCCCAATCAACAATATGCCATCTACATATAGTATTAAGAATTCTACAGAGCTCCCACTCACTTTCTTGTAAATACAAGCTTCTCCATAAGTTTGTATAAAACCAAAACTTTTGATTACCTTATCAAAACGTTGATTCCAACTTCGGGATGCTTGCTTCAATCCATAGATGGACCGTTGAAGTTTGCATACCTTGTTAGCATCTTTAGGATCGACAAAACCTTTGGGTTGCATCATATACAACTCTTCATCAATGTCTCCATTGAGGAATGCTGTTTTGACATCCATCTGCCATATCTCATAATCATAATATGCAGCGATTGCTAACATAATCCTCACAGACTTTAGCTTCGCATCGGTGAGAAAGTCTCATCGTAGTCAACTCCTTGAATTTGTCGAAACCCCTTGCGACAAGTCGAGCTTTATAGATGAACATTACCATCAAGATCTGCTTTCTTCTTGAAAATCCATTTGTTCTCGACAGCCTTCCGCCATCCGGTAAGTCTACCAAAGTCCATACTTGGTTTTCGTACATGGATCCAATCTCGATTTCATGGCTTCTTGCCATTTATTGGAATCTGGGCTCATCATCGCTTCCTCATATGTCTCGTGGTCATCGTGTTGTCTACCAACATGACACTCATAACGGGATCATACCAACTGGAGTGGTATGAGTTCTCGCTGACTGCGAGGCTCTGTAGCAACTTCAATCAAGT
Source organism: Avena longiglumis (assembly GCA_030063025.1). Taxonomy (NCBI): domain Eukaryota; kingdom Viridiplantae; phylum Streptophyta; class Magnoliopsida; order Poales; family Poaceae; genus Avena; species Avena longiglumis. The sequence goes on along the minus strand of CP125974.1, from coordinate 515,499,519 downwards.
TTCATGATCATCATCATTAGCTTCCTCTCTAATTGGTGTAGGCACCACAGAACTTCTTCGGTGTTTGCGCTACTCACAATTTCGAGAGAAGGTTCGACAACTTCGTCGAGTTCTACTTTCCTTCCAGTCACTTCTTTCGAGAGAAATTCCTTCTCTAGAAAGGATCCATTCTTGGCAACGAAGATTTTGCCTTCGGATCTATGATAGAAGGTATACCCAATAGTTTCCTTTGGGTATCCTATGAAGATGCATTTTTCCGCTTTGGGTTCAAGCTTGTCCGGTTGTAACTTCTTTACATAGGCTTTGCAACCCCAAACTTTAAGGAACGACAATCTAGGTTTCTTCCCAAACCATAATTCATATGGTGTCGTTTCAACGGATTTAGATGGTGCCCTATTTAAAGTGAATGCGGCTGTTTCTAATGCATAACCCCAAAATGATAGCGGTAAATCTGTAAGTGACATCATAGAACGAACCATATCTAAGAGAGTTCGACACGACGTCGGACACACCATTACGCTGTGGTGTTCCCGGCGGTGTCAATTGTGAAAGTATTCCGCATTTCTTCAAATGCTCGCCAAACTCGTAACTTAGATATTCACCTCCACGATTAGAACGTAGAAATTTAATCTTCTTGTTACGTTGATTCTCTACCTCACTTTGAAATTCCTTAAACTTCTCGAAAGTTTTAGACTTATGTTTCATGAAATAGATATAACCATATCTACTCAAGTCATCCGTGAAGGTAAGAACATAACGATAACCACCGCGCGATGCTACACTCATTGGACCACATACATCGGTATGTATGATTTCCAATAAGTCCGTAGCTCGCTCCATCATGCCAGAAAATGGAGTCTTAGTCATTTTACCCATCAGACATGCTTCGCATCTTTCAAGTGATTCGTAATCAAGTGAATCAAGAAGTCCATCGGAATGGAGTTTCTTCATACGCTTCACTCCAATGTGACCAAGGCAGCGATTGCCACATATAGGTCGAGTTATCGCTCGATTTCAAACGTTTAGCCTCAATGTTATTAATATGTGTATTTCCACTATCGAGATTCAACAAGAATATACCATCTATCAAAGGTGCATGTGCATAAAACATATTACTCATATAAATCGAACAACCATTATTCTCGGATTTAAACAAGTAACCGTCTCGCAATAAACAAGATCCCGATATAATGTTCATGCTTAACGCAGGCACCAAATAACAATTATTTAAGTATAAAACTAATCCTGATGGTAGATGAAGGGGTAGCGTGCCGACCGCGATCACATCAACCTTTGATCCGTTTCCCACGCACATCATCACCTTGTTCTTCGCTAGCTTCCCTTTATTCTGCAGCACCTGTTTCGAGTTACAAATATGAGTAACCGAACCAGTATCAAATACCCTGGCACTACTATGAGTAGTAGTGAGATACACATCAATAAAATGTATATCAGATATACCTTTCTTCTTGATGTTGTCATTCTTCAAATCCGTCGAGTACTTTGGGCAATTCCGCTTCCAGTGACCTTCTCCCTTGCAGTAAAAGCACTCAGTATCAGGCTTAGGTCCAGCCTAGGTCTTCTTTGTTGGCGTGATAACTTTCTTACCACCCTTCTTGAAGTGTCCCTTCTGCTTAGACTTGCCTTTCTTGAATTTGGTGGTCTTATTGACCAACAACACTTGGTGCTCTTTCTTGATCTCCACTTCTGCAGATTTCAACATGGCAAAGAGTTCTGGCAACGTCTTGTTCATGTTCTGCATGTTATAGTTCATCACAAAGTTCTTGTAACTTGGTGGTAGTGATTGGAGGACGCGGTAAATCCCCAAAGCATTAGGAATCACTATACCCAAGCTTTGAAGTTTGTTTGCGTGCCCAGACATCTTAAGCACATGCTCACTGACGGAGCTTCCCTCTTCCATCTTGCAGTTAAAGAACTTTTCAGAAGCCTCATAGCTTTCAATTGCCGCATGAGTCTCAAAGATCAATTTGAGATCCTCGACAATATCATATGGGTCTGAATTCTCAAACCTTTTCTGAAGCTCCGATTCTAAACCATACAAGATAGCACACTGAACTGTGGAGTACTGAGTCTTCCGAGTGAGGTAAACATTCTTTACTTCATCGGCAGCATCAGCTGCAGGTGGGTCACCCAGTGGTGCATCCAGCACATAGGTCAAATTACCAGCTGTGAGGACAATCCTCAAATTGCGGAACCAATCCGCGAAGTTGCTTCCATTGTTTTTCAACTTTTCTTTCTCTAGGAACGCATTAAAATTGATGGTAGGGGCTGCCATTGATCTACAACATATTTGCAATAGTTTAGACTAAGTTTATGACAAATTGAGTTCAAATTAATAATAAAATTAATCTAGGTGAACTCCCACTCAAAACAATATCCCTCACATTGTTTTAGTGATCACATGAACCAAATCCACCACATCAACACCGATCATCACGAGAGTTGACATAGTTTCAATGGCGAACAATCGACATGTTCATCATATCTACTATATGATTCATGCTTTACCTTTCGGTGATCCGTGCTCCGAGACCATGTCTGTACATGCTAGGCTCGTCAAGATCAAACCTTAGTTTCCGCATGAGCAAATCTGGCTTGCTCACGTTGTATACACTTGCGGAATCTAACACACCCGATCATCACGTGGTGCTTCGAAACAACAAGCTTTAGCAACGGTGCTAACTAAGGGTGAACACTTTATGACTTGAAATTCATGTGCATGAGGGATCATCTTATAATGCTACCGTCGTCTACTAAGCAATACAAGATGCATAAAGGATTAGCATCACATGCAATTCATAATATGTGATATGATATGGCCTTTCTTCTTTGTGCTTCCGATCTCCATCTTCTAGCACGAACATGATCTCCATTATCACCGGCATTGCATCAAGGTCAATGACGCTTCTCCATGGTTGTCGTCCACCGGCTTCAACTATTACAACTACTTTGAATAGACACGCGGGTCTAAACATAAATTAAAGACAACCATACGGCTCCTGCCAGTTGCCAACTTACAATAAGGAACATTGCATACATCAAATATAATCACAATCATGGCCATATCACATCACTGCACACCCCTGCAAAACAAAGTTAGACGCATCTACTTTCTTTGCTTATTTTACGTGGTTTGGGGCTTTCAATAAGTGTCGTTCTAACTTACGAACATGAGCCACAACATTGATACTAGTATTGTTAATCACCCGTTGTAAATTGGATCTTAACTATGCTAGGAGAAACAGGCACCCGCAAAGCCACTTATGCAATACAAGTTGCATGTCAAGCGTGGAGCAAGTCTCATGAACGATGTCATGTAAGGTTAGCCCGGGCCGCTTCATCCCAACATCCCGCAAGATGCAAAGTACACAAGAAGCAATCGACAATAAAAGCATCAACGACCACAATGACCATTGTGTTCTACTCGTGCAACAGATCTACATATAGACACGGCTCTGATACCACTGTAGGGTTTCGTAGCATGGAAAACAAAAATTTTCTACCGCATACAAACAAACAAGCCAAGATCTATCTACTAGATTGTAGCAACGAGTCGATAGAATAACTCACCCTCGAAGATTCCAAAGTGTTTAACGAGAGCGGATTCTCGTCGGTGATGTAGTCGTACTCTTCCCGATCTCAAGATCGCGTAGACGATCCATCCGGCGCTGCGTTCCGGCAGCGCTCCCGCAGTCGGTCACACATTCGGTACTCGACGAACTCCTTCCTCTCCCTTGTTCCAGCAGGCAGCGAAGGTTGTATCACTCTCCTCGCGATTCCGGCAGCACAACGGCGTGGTACCGGAAGTAGAGGGGAGATCTCGTAGGGCTTCGCCTTAAGCCGGAGCGAGTATGGTGGAGTATGAGAGAGTCCCTCGATGATCTAGGGTTTAGACACGCCGAGGAGGAGGCTAGGCCGGCGGCTAGGGTTGCTAGGCGGCGGCAGCGGTTTGCCCTAGGGCGGCGACGACAGCAGGTGGCGGCGCTGGCGGCTTAGGGTTTGGAGGCGGAGGAGTTGTGTGTCTAGGAGGGAGCCCTGCCCCTCCTTATATAGGTGGAGGGGCCAGCCATCCAAGGGGAGGGGAGTCCCTCCCCAACTCGGCTTGGAGGTGGGCCGGCGGTGGAGGAGGGACTCCTCCCCAACTCGGTTTCCTCCTCCTTCCCCACTTCCCAAAATAGCTGTTTGACTTTCAAACTTGGCGTTTGACTTTTCAAACTAGGATTTGAATAAACCCTCTATTTTGTTCAGCGATGACACCGAGTACACGATGTAATCATATTAACTTGATATAACACATTCATGTACCCTTCCCCTCCGGAGTGCCGGACATTCCGGAACTTTCTAGAACATTCCCGATGAAAACACCGGAACCATTCTCCAACTCCGAAACGGGACTTTCCTTATATGAATCTTATATCCCGAATCCCATTCGAGACTCCGAACAACATTCAGTCTCTTTCTCATCATTCCATAACTACTCAAACAACGTCGAATCCTTAAGTGTGTCTCCCTACGGTTCATGAATTATGCGGACATGATCGAGACACTTCTCCGAACAATAACCAATAGAGGAATCTGAAATTCATATGGCTCTACATATTTCTCACGATACTTTGAGATCGAATGAACCACTTACATACGATATCAATTTCCCTTTGCCTCACGATAGTTTACTTATCCGATGTTATGATCGTCGGTATCGCATACCTAGTTCAACCTCACATCGATAAGTACTCTTTTCGCTCCGTGATATGTGATCCCTTGTGAGCTACCACATGCTTGCAAGCTAATTGGATGACATTTCACCGAGAGGGCCCAGAGTATATCTATCCGTCATATGGATGGACAAATCCCACTCTTGATCCATGTGTCTCAACCAATACTTTCTGAACACTCAATGCCACCTTTATAGCCACCCAGTTACGATGTGGTGTTTGATGTCATCAAAGCATCCATCCGGTAAAGGTGATATGCATGATCTCATGGTCGAAGGAATTAGATTACTATGTATCAGAAAGCATATAGCAATTGAACTATTAAAATGCCTTGATCTTTATGCTACGCTTATCTATAGGAGTATGTCCACCATATCATTATCCTAACGATATGATCTTGTTGTCAATAACATCTCAATGTTTATGATAGGGAAACCACAATCATCTATTAACCAACAAGCTAGTATTATATAGAGGCTTTACTAGGGACTCTTATTTTAGTCTACAAATCACACAAGTATTAATGTTTCCTTGTTAATACTATTATAGCATGAATGTAAACATTTATCATAAACACAAAGATATAATAATAACTATATTTATTATTGCCTCTAGGGCATATCTCCAACATTCTTCCCCTTCTTGCCTTTCGCCTCAGTCTCGGCGTCCTCTGGCTGCGTCTGCTCCGCCTGGGTCTCCTCCGCATCGACATCGATGAGGTCCTGGGACTCAATGCCGCGCTCGGCGTCGGCACGGGTCTGCTCTTCCATGAAGAAGGAGGGGTGGTTGGACACCGAGCCTGTCGCGATCAGGTCCTCCATGTAGGCTTCGGGCGTCATGCCGGCCAGAAGTGCGTCCGGCATTCCGCCGAACAGGTTGCGCGCGTCGGCCTCGCTGAAGGTTGCCGAGCTTCCGCCGAAAGGCAGCGGTCCACGTCGCAGAGCAGGGCTTGCGTACGCTAGAGAGGTCGAGTATGGGACGTTGATGTCCACGCCGAACGGCGAAGGGTGTCGCGAAGCCGGGCAGGGGAAGAGCAAGTTCGGGTTAAACACGCCGTCGAACTCCGGCGACGGGGAGTACCTCTGCCGAGTAGCCGACTGGCTCTCCTGGAAGTTGGCCGGAGAGATCGGCGAGAAGCCGGCGGGCGAGCCGATGCTGGCTTGGCTCCCCCGGTGTGGTGGGTACGGCGGCCATCAACACCGAACGCGTCGCCGCCGCCTGCTTCACCTTCACCATCGCCTGTTCTTCCGACGCTGCCTTCACCATCGTCTTCTCCTCCTCTGCTTGTTGCTGCCGAAGCTTCGCCCTCTCCTTCATGTCCTTCTGCTCGGCCGACGAGATCTGCCTGACCTGCTCCCTCTTCTCCCACTCCATCGAGGACATGCCCTCCGGCTTGGTCGGCGGCGCTCTCGGCTTCCTCGCTTTATTCTCCGCCGGACCCTCGCCGAGGATCGATCTGGGTTGGACAAAACTCTTGGGCGGCATGGCGGGCGCGGTGATCGGTGGAGCTTCGGCGTGGGGAATGGGGGAGAAAGGCAGGAGGGGCAAGAAAAGGGCGGGGAGCTCGGCGAATTGGCGGGAGTGGTGCCTTCTCGCCGGCAGCTGGCCACGACATTTTTGCCGAGTCCGCATTCCTGTATGCACTGATCTGGTACACTGGGTAGGCCGGACCAAAACATGCCAAAATCCGAAGGAAAACAGGTTCTTGGGTACGCGACGGGCGAATTTTCGGTGTCCGGACCAAAATTCGGTGTCCGGATAGGCCTCCTGGGTAGGCGAGTGGAGATGCTCTTACAATACTTTTGTTTTGAGATACTTCAGTTTAGCTGAGCACACAAACGAAGCCTTATTAATTAACCTCTACTGATTTTTTAATATAATTTGGTATTGTTCGTGATGGTGGAATGTAAGCCACCACCGCGCCGCCTCTCAGAATGTACTGATAGGTGGGGCATTGCACTGCGAACCCTCCAAAATCCATCAACATGGTAGTGCACGCCATATTAGGCAAGAAAGAAAGATTGTTGAACACACAACATGGTGGTGCATGCCGCCTGTGAGGAAGGATGTGGGACCGTTGTTTTATTAGAAATGCAATAGAACAAAACATGAGAAGTAGGGACAACCCAGAAATGTGCCGATCCCTTCCCATGCATTAGTGTTTTAATTGAGTAATTTAGTTTATACTTTTGTACTATGTTTATTGCACTAGTGCAGACGGGGGCCTTTAACACCGGTTCCTAAGGCCCTCTAACAGCGGTTGTAGAACCGCTGTTGAGGGTTCAGTGTTAGAGGCCCCTCCCTTTAACACCGGTTCTTATACGAATCGGTGTTAAAGGGTGGCGCACGTGGGTCAGATACTTTCAGCCCCCTTTAACACCGGTTCGCTTACGTCGCGCAGAAAAGGAGATAAATCTCGCGGCGGAAAACGCCTAAATCTCTGTCACTACAGAGTTCACGCCCGCCCGACAGGCGTATTATGCCAAGGGACGAGGGGAGGGAGGAATCAATCGGGAGCGGTATATACACATACATCGCCGTCGGTACATACGAGTAAATGAATAATTAAGCAACTATTATTATACACAAACATCGCCATTGTGTGGTATTCTCCGTAAACGTTGAAGCATCAAGTACAAGACAAACACGTTCAAGCATCTAAAGAGTTTTTGGATATCTAAAGAGTTCTCCGCCAGACGTGACGACCTCATCAAGTATGAACCCCGCCAATTCCTCTTGAATGGCTCGTATGCGGTCAAATGGTAGGAGTTGGTCCCGCATCCGTTCGATCTAAATATATATATATGAAGAATGGGGTCAATATATATATAAGAATAAAACTCAACACAATTGATGGTAATAAAATAACGTTGTGTACTTTGTTTACTTACTCTAAGTTGTTCTAGTGCGGCTTGGCCCGTCGCACATATCGTGTTGCGAATGAACTCGCAAACATAGTATCCACATAAGTTATTGCCGGGTCACTGATACGTGCACTTTACGAGAATAGAGAGTTCAATCAAAATAATAATCAATAAAGCATGATATAATGGAATTGGAAGCAGAATCAAAGAGATACGCAGACCTAGCTAGCTAGTATTACTTACATTTTGGTCTACAAATTTTAGTTCTTCTGACCATTCACCCACGGCCCTGCCCGTGAACCTTTTCCAAACCCTGTCCGACAAAGAAAATGGATAAAGGAGTAATTAATTACTTGTTGTCATGAAAGTTTCCGATCTAGTGCGATAATATGATTGAAATTACCTCTGGAGCATCTCTCTAAAGTCTGCTCATAGCTCTTTTTGTTTTCGTAACGATTCCATGACAAGGACACTTCCTGAGTCAGGTTGAATGACTAGCAGAATAAAGTGGAACCTACGCACGCATAACTCATCATCAGTTACACTTAACATCAAGTAAGCTGAAACAGAATGTGTACAAGAGAGGGTAACAGTACTCCCGAGAAGTTGTAAGGCAATAGTATTTCCCTTTTGGTTTGTTGTCTCAGTAAAGACCTTAGCAATCTTCTGTTTGTCCGGGTTTGGTTCTTACCACTTCTTCATGAACTCTATTTGGGTCAACGAACCCAATGTCAAAAGGGCCTCCTTTCATGCATTCCATAACCTTTTTCCTGCATAATAGTATATACATATATGGTGAGCATATATATACATGCAATTAATGAAGTGAATGAGATGAGATAGAAATTACAGAAATAGTACTTACACACAATAAAGGCTCATGGAAGCTATGTCGAGTTCCTTCTGATTGAATAGAAAATGCATGTCTTGAATGTTGAAGTCGATCTCGTCGTCTCCGCACAAGAAAATCTGATCTCTTATATGCGCCGTGATCCATTCTTCCTTTCTCGTCTTGCAGAAATCAAGGTACCACTTGTGCAATCTTCGCATCTTTGTTGGTAGATTCTTGAGCTCCTCTTTCTTGACGAGATTCTTCCCATACTTCCATGGCTGTATGGGGTTGACATCGCCTGTGGGAATGTTGTATCCCATGAGATTCAAGTATGCAATGTAAGTCATCCCCATCTCATTTGCCTTTCTTTGTAGCTCTGCCTTGTAATCATTTACAGGAGGAGCGTTCCATGTGTCGAACACTTGGAGCGGGGCACATGATTGCTTTTCCTGCTCTCCGAGCATGGGAAATGTTTTCTGGGGTGCCGCACGACTGCTACTTTCGGTCTCCCTCCGCCTTGCATCCTCCTTCAAAATCTGGCGCTCGTAGTCCAGCACAAGTGGGGTTTCAGGTTTCAAAAATTATTGTAAAACTTCTCCACCACCGCCGGATCTATTTTCTCCTTTGGCTCGGCCCGTCTAGGTGCAAAGAATTTCTTGACCTCTTCTTCCGAGATCCTATTAGTCTCCTCGTTGCTCCGATTCCATGGTAAAACCGGCAATGGCTTGGCGGAAGGCTGCGGGACGTAGTTTCTTGAACTCTTTGGTGTATGGTTTCCTGCGGATTTCTTCGTGGCAGTACTAGTGATGCTCTTCGTGGAAGTGCTCTTCCGCTTACGCTGAGATGGCTGGCCTGCCGGAGATGGCTGCCACAGAGATGGTCAAGGCCGGAGATGGCTGCCACAGAGATGGTCAAGCGCCGGAGACGACAGGTGAGTATTCTCATGACTTGGAGACGGCTGAGGCGGCTCAGACTGCTGACGCTGCGGAGACAGGGGAGTATTCTCATGCTAGTGGCCTCCAATTTGGAAGCACGATGTGTTCCTTCTTCCAAAGAATGGTTGTTTTCATTGCAAATTTGAATTGAGTTTCCCCTTCACCTGTAGCATGGTCAAGCTGTGCTTCCTCATATTCCTTCACAACCTCATCCACCCCGACAATAGCATAGCCATCTGGAATCGGTCAGTAGTGGTAAGTTCCACCAGCTACAGGAGGTAAGGCATAGCCGACAACCACCTTAATGGATAAGCCCATTAATCTCACATGCAGCTCAGCGTGTTCGCTCTCCGTGATCTCATCCACAGGGTATCGAGGACCCGCCATTTGAACTATGGGCTGCACGTTCTCCGTGGAAGCCACGCTGCTTTTTCACAGAGAGTCGTGGCCGACGACTTCCAATGCAGCTCTTCGTGTCACCGAGATGGGTCGACAACTTGCTCACAGTGCATTCACTTGCGCCGCCACACAAGTGCATGTTCTATCTGTCATCCACTCAGACGCTTTTTCTTTTCGCCACATCTGTAAGAGCCGCCCCACTCGGCAAACCCATCCTTCCACGCCATACCCCGCCTCGTGCATGTCTAGGGTGTTCTTTTTACCGATGGCGTGTGAGCTGGTCATTCTCTCGTGGGATGGAAGGTCCCGCGGCTGTTTCCTCATATGTCGTGATGAGTTCGATCCACGGTTTGGCAAGGAGGGTTGGGAAGATACACAATCCTGCTTCGGGTCCAACCTTGCCCGATTCCAGAGAACCAAGTCTTTGCACGTAGGTCCCACCCATCTGTCTGGGGTGTGATCCCTATAGCGCGCAGGGCCTTCTCAGCTTCCTCCCACTTAGGCCTCTGAGATATGTAGCCACCTGACCCCGTCCTCTGATGATATTCCTTCTTCTGGGCATTTAGCGTATTGGTTTCTGACCTCTTTTTAGCAATAGCACCTTCCTGTTGGAGATATGCCCAAGAGGCAATAATAAAGTGGTTATTATCATATCTTCACACTTATGATAAATGTTTACATACCATGCTATAATTGTATTAACCGGAAACATTAATACTTGTGTGATTTGTAAACTTAATTTGAAGTCCCTAGTATAGCCTCTATACTTCACTAGCTTGTTGGTTGATTAATGATTGTGGTTTCCCTATCATGAACATTGAGATGTTATCGACAACAAGATCATATCGTTAGGAGAATGATATGGTGGACATACTCCTATAGATAAGCATAGCATAAAGATCAAGTCATTTCAATAGTTCAATTGCTATATGCTTTCTGATACATAGTAACCTAATTCCTTCGACCATGAGATCATGCATATCACCTTTACGGATGGATGCTTTGATGACATCAAACACCACACCGTGAATCGGGTGGCTATAAAGGTGGCATTGAGTGTTCGGAAAGTATTGGTTGAAACACATGGATCAAGAGTGGGATTTGTCCATCCATATGACGATAGATATACTGGGCCCTCTCGATGGAATGTCATCCAATTAGCTTGCAAGCATGTGACTGTGGCACAAGGGATCACATATCACGGAAACGAGAAAAGAGTACTTATCGGTAACGAGGTTGAACTAGGTATGCAGAGATACCGACGATCATAACCTCGGATAAGTAAACTATCGTGAGACAAAGGGAAATTGGTATCGTATGTAAGTGGTTCATTCGATCGCAAAGTAATCGTAGAAATATGTGGGAGCCATATGAATTTCCAGATTCCTCTATTGGTTATTGTTCGGAGAAGTGTCTCGATCATGTCCGCATAATTCACGAACCGTAGGGAGACACACTTAAGGATTCGACGTTTTTAAGTAGTTATGGTATGATGAGAAAGATACCAATGTTGTTCGAGTCGGATGGGATCCGGATATCACGAGGTGATCCGGAGAATAAGATTCATATAAGGAAAGTCCTGCCGGAGTTCGGGAATTATTCGGTGTTTTCATCGAATGTTCTAGAAGGTTCCGGATTGTCCAAGCACTCCGGGGAGGGTACATGAATGTGTCATTGAATGATTGCATCATGTACTAAGTGTTCTTGCTGTTCCAAAACTGAAAAGTCAAACCGCCATTTGAAAGTCAAACGCTAAACCAGAAACTGTGGAAAACAGAAACTGTGGGAAACAGAAACTGTGGAAACAAGCAAGAGGAGGTTGAAACCAACTTGGAGGAGGAGTCCTCCTCCAAGCCGGCCAGCCTAGGCCGAGTTGGGGAGGGACTCCTCCTCCTCAAGGCCAGCCCCTCCACCTATAAAAGGAGGGCAGGGCCTCCTCTAGACACACAAGTTCCTATCCTCTAATCTCCGGTTTAGAGCCGTTTTGGTTTAGAGCTTATAATTGCTTTAGCCTGCGGTTTAGAGCCTTCTAATTGGTGTGTCTAATCTCTAGACCACTAATAGCCCTCTATCATACTCCACCATACTCGCTCCGGCTTAAGGCGAAGCCCTGCGGGATTTCCCCTCTACTTCCGGTACCACGCCGTTGCCGAATCGCGAGGAGAGTGCTACAACCTCCATTTTCGCTGGAACAAGGGAGAGGAAGGTATTAGTCGAGTACCGAACGTGTGACCGACTGCGGAAGCGCTGCCGGAACGCAGCGCCGGAAGGATCGTCTACACGATCTTGAGATCGGAAAGAGTATGACTACATCACCCACGAGAATCCGCTCTCGTTAAACACTTTGGAATCTTCGAGGGTAAGTTATTCCATCGACTCGTTGCTACAATCTAGTAGATGGATCCTGGCTTGTTTGTTTGTATGCGATAGAAATTTTTTGTTTTCCATGCTACGAACCCCTTCAGTGGTATCAGAGCCGTGTCTATATGTAGATCTGTTGCACGAGTAGAACACAATGGTCATTGTGGGCATTGATGCTTTTATTGTCGATTGCTTCTTGTGTACTTTGCATCTTGCGGTATGTTGGGATGAAGCGGCCCGGGCTAACCTTACATGACATCGTTCATGAGACTTGCTCCACGCTTGACATGCAACTTGTATTGCATAAGTGGCTTTATGGTGCTGTTTCTCATAGCATAGTTAAGATCCAATTTACAACGGGTGATTAACAATACTAGTATCAATGTTGTGGTTCTTGTTCGTAAGTTAGAACGACACTTATTAACAGCCCCAAACCACGTAAAACATGCAAAGAAAGTAGAGGCGTCTAACTTTGTTTTGCAGGGATGTGCAGTGATGTGATATGGCCATGATTGTGATTATATATGATGTATGCAATGTTCCTTATTGTAAGTCGGCAACCGGCAGGAGCCATATGGTTGTCTTTAATTTCTGTTAAGACCCGCGTGTCTATTCAAAGTAGTTGTAATAGTTTAAGCCGGTGGACGACAACCATGGAGAAGCATCATTGACCTTGATGCAATGTTGGTGATGATGGAGATCATGTTCGTGCTTGAAGATGGAGATCGGAAGCACAAAGAAGAAAGGCCATATCATATCACATATTATGAATTGCATGTGATGTTAATCCTTTATGCATCTTGTATTGCTTAGTAGACGACGGTAGCATTATAAGATGATCCCTCATGCACATGAATTTCAAGTCATAAAGTGTTCATCCTTAGTTAGCACCGTTGCTAAAGCTTGTTGTTTCGAAGCACCACGTGATGATCGGGTGTGTTAGATTCTACAAGTGTATACAACGTGAGCAAGCCAGATTTGCTTATGCGGAAACTAAGGTTTGATATTGACGAGCCTAGCATGTATAGACATGGCCTCAGGAACACGGATTACCGAAAGGTAGAGCATGAGTCATATAGTAGATATGATGAACATGTTGATTGTTCGCCATTGAAGCTATATCAACTCTCGTGATGATCGGTTTTGATATGGTGGATTTGGTTCGTGTGATCACTAAAAAAATGTGAGGGATGTTGTTTTGAGTGGGAGTTCACCTAGATTAATTTAATTATTAATTAGAACTCAATTTATCATAAACTAAATCAAAGTGAATTTGCATAGTTGTTGTAGTCATTGGCATCCGTTTACCACCTTGCGCTTAGTTATAATTGAGATGATAGAACTATAGAATTCTGGTTAGTTACTTTACGAACTGGTATCGTATTGTTTTGAAGTGTTAATCTAAAGTTTAAAAGTCCTATTGCAAACTTTCAAGAAGTTCGTTACTCCATGAAGTTTAATAATTAGTATTAAATCAAGAGTAACAATTCCAAGTGTTAGTATATAAGTATCATGTTTGTCTCCATGATTCTTGATATTCAAAGGATTCTCTTAATATCAAGGTTATCTAGGATCTGAAAGAGTTGTTTCAGAAAGCATGATGTGTGGAAGATATTGTGATATCTGAAACGAAGTATTGGTTAAAACATGATAGAGTATAATATGGCAAAAGTCATATTCTCATATTTGATGAGAATTTGCAAAAGGTTGGAGACACTAGTTGTCCTAATCCTCCAAAAGGTTTTGGAGAGCAACATTATACTTGCGATTCACCGTTACAAGCTAAAAGTAGCTTGATCATGGATAAATCCATGATGAGGGTGAATATTTGATGTAGGTAAGATGTTTACTACACGAAGAGATTACTAAATAAAGGAATTTGAAAGAACACCAAACATTTGATGATAGGTGATCTACTTCAAAGTGCAAGTCCAAAGACATTGGTATTTAATTATACACGCTTTGGATTATGTGTCATATGTATGACTCCACTATTGATATTGATAGATTCTTTCAAGCGAAAGGAAATATTGAAAGAGAATCTCATAAATATATGGCAGAAAAGAAAAGACTAGAATTGTTCAGTTTAAGTATATAGATGATATACGTGTTATGGCTATATTCTTTGCTTATTAAACAATGTGGTTCCTAAGTATTTGATACTGAATTTGTTGGTATGAATCGTCATACGAAACAACACAATTCATGAACTACAATGGCCTAAGTAACTAGCAAAAGAATATGTGATGATGTTCATCGAGAACAAATAAAGGGTTATTGTGTTGCTCATTAAAACATCAAAAGCTTGCCTTCAAAGATTTGTTTTATCAGGTATTATGAGAACAAAAGTGTTGTTCAAATAATTGCCTTAATCCATAAAAGATGGATTCGCAAATCTCGTTGGAGACATGACATCCATAAAACTAGTGCTAAAGATGTCAAAAGACAAATTGATTGAAAGATCACTCAGGAAGTGACATCGCCGTTTAAATTATACTGGAAAGAAAACATGAAGAAACTCCATGTGGATGGAATTTTGGAGTCTTTTGATTTTTGATCAAATGACACTTGTGAAACTTTCCTAGAGATAATTGAAACTTCGTTCATAGGCCAAAAGGGAACGGAAGACTAGCTTATTGGAAATTGTACATATTGTTGTACGAAGTCCATTATGTGTAGTCAAGAGCGATGGATTTTAACTTCATATGCTTTTTCTGAAATTTTGAGTGAATATATGAATATTTACTTAATAAGGATGAAGCATGAAACATTTGAAAGGTTCAAAGACTTTCAAGATGAAGTGCAAAATCATTGTAACAAGAATATAAACAGTTTATGATAAAGATCATAAAGGAAGATATTTGAGTTACAGAGTTTAGCATAATACCTAAGATTTAAGGAATCGTTCCGTGGATTTGCATTTCCCGAAACACCATAAGGGTATGGAGCGTTCGAGGTATGTAATTAAACCTTGTTTGACATGGTAAGATCAAAGGTATAATTCATAAAACTGCCATTATATTTTAAAGATTAAAAGCTTTAGAGATTACCGTTTTTCCACTGAAAAGAGCTTCATCATAATCCGTTGAAATGACACCATATAAGGTTATGGTTTGGGATAAAACCCAAGTTGTCCTTTCTTAAACATTGGTTTGCTATGCATAAGAAAGATGTTTGCAACCAAAGTCGGATGAACCTGTCTTTGTATAACTGTTGAGTATTCCTCCATAACACCAGAGACAAAAGTGTTTGTTGCTTAGAACGTCAAGTTTCTTTGAGAAGGAATTTTTTGTGAAAAGTTAAGTGGGAGGACAATAGAACTTTGATAAGGTTAAAAGAACCTTAGCTATATGTGCAAAGTTGCGCCTTGAAAAGTGTTAGGAGGCTGACAATGCTCATGGCTCACGTGCCTCAAGGGTTGTGGTCATGGAGATCTAAGTTCCTATTGAAACAAGTAGATCGGGTAAACAATCAAATACCAAGATTTGAGGGTTGAATCATTATTTGAGAATAATGAACCGACTACATGCAAAGAAGCGATGACGGGCCCTGACTCCGTCAAATGGCTTGAAGCCATAAAATCCGTGATAGTTCCATACACAAGAAATCAAGTTTTGAACTTGAAGGACCCTCAAGAAAGGTGTAAGACCTTACAGTTGTGTTTGGATCTATAAATAAATAGACATGGATGTTGCACATCTATGAAATAGTCGACATGTTGGGAAAGAGTACACAACAATATTCAAAGGTTGACTATGACAAGATCTGATCTTTCATAGCGATATTTAGTCTAGACGGATTAGTGTAGCAACCACTACATATAATTTTATTATATGGTAGTTGAATAAACAAAACAAGTTCTTCTAATAGAAGGTTACCGGGGCGTGTGCATGACACGGTCCAAAGGGTTTTGTTAAATTCAAGGGATGCTAAAAACATATGCAAACTTCAATGGTTGAAGTAAGCATAGCGGAGTTGGAATCTTCACTATGATGAAACTGTTAAAAGAGTTTAATTTCATCAGAGACAATGAAGATGCTTGCATTTGCAAGAAATTAAGTGGGAGCGCTAAGACATATTTCTAATACATTATGTAGAAAACATATTGTTGATTGGAAGTGATGTATCCTTTTATTAACACAAGATAAGAATTTCATCTCGGTGAAAGGCTTAGGCAAAACCCAAATATTTAGCATCAATAGACGCTAATATGGTTGTGCCGAAAGTACATAGATGTTGTATTGAATGAGTTCAATATAGAAACTACAAGAAAGGTTCTTGTCGCACAGAAAGGATTGAATGAATTCAATGTTGATGATATATTCAAGTGTATTGACATTTGGTAAAGTGAAACAAATAATCAAGTATAGATTGATACTTGATGTATGAAATCACAAAGAGTATTTATATCAATCATACTGTGATATGTACAAATCCAGATATGTCCTATGCTCTAAATGTTGTGAGCATATACCAGAATGATTCGTAAGATGATCATTGGACAATAGTAAGGATATTCTTATGATCTTTTGGAAGAACTAAGAGTATAATATTTGTAGAAGTGACAAATAGATGGTTAGTTCATTGTAAAAGTACTACATTGATACTAGTTTTGTCACAAAGTACAAATTAAGTTTATCTCAATCTAAACTAAGGGTGGCACAATATAATGTAAAGTGAGTTCCATAATGGATTTGGATGAATTCCAACATTAAGACATTGTGACAGATACTACAACAAAAGGCTAAGTATATGACTGCTATTTTAGCAGCAAAAGAGGGCATTTGTGTCAAGTAGTTTGTTATCAAACTAGGTGTAGTTCACAGTGGGATAATACTATGAAGATATATTGTGCGACAATATTATCAAACATGTTTTAACCCCAAAGAACTAAAGGTCACACCGAAAGACCAAATTTATACAAAGCCATCTTATTAGAGAATGAGTGATGCGTAGAGACGCAAAGACATGCAATTACTCACAGACACGGAGTGTCGATCCGAGATCGATTGACCACTAGCAATCGTGTACATACAACACCGGAAAGCCATAGGTGTTATATACACAAAGGTTTGAAACTAGATTATTGACTCTAGTGCAAGTGGGAGACTGTTGGAGATATGCCCAAGAGGCAATAATAAAGTGGTTATTATCATATCTTCACACTTATGATAAATGTTTACATACCATGCTATAATTGTATTAACCGGAAACATTAATACTTGTGTGATTTGTAAACTTAAGTTGAAGTCCCTAGTATAGCCTCTATACTTCACTAGCTTGTTGGTTGATTAATGATTGTGGTTTCCCTATCATGAACATTGAGATGTTATCGACAACAAGATCATATCGTTAGGAGAATGATATGGTGGACATACTCCTATAGATAAGCATAGCATGAAGATCAAGTCATTTCAATAGTTCAATTGCTATATGCTTTCTGATACATAGTAACCTAATTCCTTCGACCATGAGATCATGCATATCACCTTTACCGGATGGATGCTTTGATGACATCAAACACCACACCGTAACTGGGTGGCTATAAAGGTGGCATTGAGTGTTCGGAAAGTATTGGTTGAAACACATGGATCAAGAGTGGGATTTGTCCATCCATATGACGGATAGATATACTGGGCCCTCTCGGTGGAATGTCATCCAATTAGCTTGCAAGCATGTGACTGGGTCACAAGGGATCACATATCACGGAGCGAGAAAGAGTACTTATCGGTAACGAGGTTGAACTAGGTATGCGAGATACCGACGATCATAACCTCGGATAAGTAAACTATCGTGAGACAAAGGGAAATTGGTATCGTATGTAAGTGGTTCATTCGATCACAAAGTAATCGTAGAAATATGTGGGAGCCATATGAATTTCCAGATTCCTCTATTGGTTATTGTTCGGAGAAGTGTCTCGATCATGTCCGCATAATTCACGAACCGTAGGGAGACACACTTAAGGATTCGACGTTGTTTGAGTAGTTATGGTATTATGAGAAAGATACCGAATGTTGTTCGGAGTCTCGGATGGGATCCGGGATATCACTAGGTGATCCGGAATGGTCCGAAGAATAAGATTCATATAAGGAAAGTCCCGTTTCGGATTTCGGGAATGATTCCGGTGTTTTCATCGGGAATGTTCTAGAAGGTTCCGGATTGTCCCAAGACTCCGGGGAGGGTACATGAATGTGTCATTGAATGATTGCATCATGTACTAAGTGTTCTTCTGTTACAAAACTGAAAAGTCAAACTGCCAGTTTGAAAGTCAAACAGCTAAACCAGAGCTGGAAGCAGAAACTGGGAAACAGGAAGCGTGGGAAACAAGCAAGAGGAGGTTGAAACCAACTTGGAGGAGTCCTCTCCTCCAAGCCGGGCAGCCTAGGCCGAGTTGGGGAGGGACTCCCCTCCTCCTGGCCTTGCCCTCCACCTATAAAAGGAGGAGGCCTCCTCCTCTAGACACACAAGTTCCTATCCTCTAATCTCCGGTTTAGAGCCGTTTTGGTTTAGAGCTTCTAATTGCTTTAGCCTGCGGTTTAGAGTCTTCTAATTGGTGTGTCTAATCTCTAGACCACTAATAGACCTCTCTCATACTCCACCATACTCGCTCGGCTTAAGCGAAGCCTGCGGGATTTCCTTCTACTTGGTACCACGCGTTGTCTTGCCAGGAATCGCGAGGAGAGTGCTACAACCTCCATTTTCTTTGGAACAAGGAGAGGAAGGTCTTCGCCGAGTACCGATCGTGTGATCATTGAAGGCGCTGCCGGAGCAGCGCCCGGAAGGATCGTCTACACGATCTTGAGATCGGAAAGAGTACGACTACATCACCCACGAGAATCCGCTCTCGTTAAACACTTTGGAATCTTTGAGGGTAAGTTATTCCATCGACTCGTTGCTACAATCTAGTAGATAGATCCTGGCTTGTTTGTTTGTATGCGATAGAAATTTTTTTTTCCATGCTACGAACCCCTACACTTCCTTATATGCCACAAATTCGGGCCAGTGAGGTCTTATCTTCGCATAATATGCGTCTTCGAAATCTGGAGTCTCGCGAGCTTTGACAAATTTTTTAAATTTTGTCTTCCAATTGCGTAAAGCGTCAGCCATCTTCTTTAGAGTCTACTCTTTGACCTTTTTCCTTTATAACCGGTTTGTTTTCATCCTCCTCTGGCGGAAGGGTGAAATTTACCAACAGCGAATTCCAAAGCGTTTCTTTGGATCTTTCATCGACAAAGGTACCATCGCCCTTCTTTGGCTTATTCCAATTTTCAATTATGATTGGGATTTGGTCCCTAACAAGAACTCCAGCCAGACGTATAAATTTGTCTGTAGCCTTCTTGGGCTCCATCGGCCTGCCATTAACACAGACTGCTTCGATCGTGAACTTTGCACGATCTTTCAACCGATGGCTCGCGCCTCGCTTGCTCTTTTTCGTAGAAGAAGATTGTTGCTGGCTGGTCGATCCAGAGGACTAAAATAAGAAAAAAGCGTTAATTAATACATTTACATATATACAAATCAATCGGTGCAAGTCAGCAGAGGCTTAATCCATGCATATACCTCGACAGACTTTGTAATCACTAAAGTGCGTTCACCGGAGTCGTCATCTTCTCCATGACTACTTGAGATTTCATCATGTCCCTCGAAGTTCAGATATTGTGAGGTGTCCTCGTGGATCATGTTCTCAATTATTTCTTCATCTTCAAGGTTTCTACTGAGTGGATCCATAGTTTCTAAAACAATAATATTATCTAGATTAAGAGAGTAAACATTCAAGTGGACTTGGATTCATACACAAATATACATATTATTCATACAAAAATACACAAATAAATACACAAATGAAATTAAAACCCTAAGGATGCTTGATCATTTTAAACGAGTTCTGAGGGGTCCAAACCCTAATTCGGAGAAATCCCGGATGCATATGAGAGGGGCTAGCCATAGTGGATGACGCGTGGGACCGTGGCCACGTCATAGCCACACAGGCACACCGGAGGATGCTCCAGACAGCGGCGGCTGGCGGCGCTGGAGAGCGACCTAGGGCGCGCGAGGTAGCGGGTTCGCCTCAGCGTGATGCAGACTACCTAAAACGGATGACGCCACTACCTAGGGGTCACTGGAGCGACGTTAACGACAACGGCCAGCGGCGGCGCTTGCAGAGCAGCGAGGTGACTACCCTAAACTAATAATAACTATAAAATACACTAAATAACCCTAAACTAAATACACTAAACTACACTAAATAAATAACCCTAAACTAAATAAATAACCCTAAACTAATTAAACCCTAAACTAAATAAACCCTAAACTAATACTAACACTAAACTACTAATAATACAATAACAAGTAGAAATCTATTGCGAATCCACATATTTGTATTTTTTTTATGGCCTCGGTTAAGCACATTTTTCACAAAATTTTATACACACATGTATACTTGTGAAAATACTTTCAAAATTTGTCATACTCCAAAATTTTATACACAATAAGCTCAATTTAAGTTGTACAAAATTCTAATAATAACTTAATAACTAATTAATACACTACACACTTATTAACAAAATTCTAATAAATAATACTAGACACTTATAACTAATTAATAACTACACACTTATACACTACCGGCGGGGTGGCGAGTGGCATGCAGGCGAGGCGACGGGTCGGCGGCGGCGCCCGGAGGCTCCGCGAGTGGGCCAGGCGCCGCCCCGAGAGTTCTTGGCGTGTGGCGGCTCCGCGAGTGGACGGGGGGTGGCGGACGACACAGACGCGGTGGTGGGCGGCGGTGACGGCGGCGGACGGCGAAGGTCGGGCAGCCTGGCGGCGTCTCGATCTGTTTCTCCGCCGCGGCTCTGCTCTGCTCCTCTTTGCGCTCGATCAATCTGGCTGGGTAGAAGAGGAAGAGGAACGCGCGCCTTTATACCCCCCTTTAATACCGATTCCAGCCAGGAACCAGTGTTAAAGGGGGGATTCGTTTCGCGCCCGCACCCCCCTTAACAACGGTTCCAGCCACGAACCGGTGTTAAAGGGGGGTGTGCGTGCACGAAAAGAAATAAATTCCCCCCTTTAACACCGGTTCGTGGCTGAAACCGGTGTTAAAGGGGGGCATTTATTTCATGCATTAAAGGGGTGGGGGCATTTATAATTCAAAAAATAGGATATGAATTTAGAAAATTCATAACTTTTTCATTTCAACTCAGAAAAATATGAATAAAATATCATAATTTTTAGAAAAATAATATCTTTCCATTCATGTAAAAACATTTTATATTTACTTTAGATGAATTTTTTCAAAATGATTAAAACACTTACATATAAATTTTGATTATTCAATTCAAACAAAAATAAAATAGTCAAACCTAAAACTTTGAACATAAGAAATATTAAGCATCTAAAAATGAATCTAACCCTATTTTATTAGAGAAAATCATATTTTATTTTGTATTAACATTTTTGAATTGTTTGGATATTTAAATGCCGCATCTCTTGTATACTTTGGAATCTGACAAAACCTCGCTCAACTTGCATTGGATTTTTGATAAAATAGCATATTGTGAACCTAAAAATGATTTTTGTAAAAAATCATGAGCATCGTATCATGTACCTGTAGTTCATATCTGACCCACTTCCTGCCGATTCGGTAGGAAATTTTTTTTTACCAGAGGTGGACGGAAAGGTTTCAGATCTCCCTGTTGGTACATTGTCCATATAAGGTGGTCTAATATTTTTGTAAAATGTGGTGGTGGTTTTTTGAATTAGCCATTTGGTGGTTTCTTCACAAAACCGTCCATTTTTCTGCTCGAAAAATGGAAAATGCCTTTTTGGTGCGACAAAAAGGAAAACTTCCTCTTGCAACATTGTTTGGCATGCCATGATGCACATGTTTGCACAATATGGCCACATTATCACAAACTATGCCTTGATTCTAGCCATAACATTAGTCATTTGACCCGAAAGCCAAGAAACCTCGAATGAGACAGGTCATTTTGTGAAGGTTTTTTTGAGACATAATCAATATACCAAGTTTGATATTTTTCCTTCTAACTATGTCACATAATATAACACCACGCGAAGGTTTCGCACTGTTTCGATCTTTTTTTAATTTTTTATCCCCGTTTTAAACTATCGTCAAACTTTGTCGAACAACAGACATGAAGATTCTTAGCTCGGGGCCAAGCCTCGCTCAACTTGCATTGGATTTTGATAAAATAGCATATTGTGAACCTAAAAATGATTTTTGTAAAAAATCATGAGCATCGTATCATGTACATGTAGTTCATATCTGACCCACTTCCTACTGATTCGGCAGGAATTCGTCTTTTTCACCAGAGGTGGACGGAAAGGTTTCAGATCCCTCTGTTGGTACATTGTCCATATAAGGTGGTCTAGTATTTTTGTAAAATGTGGTGATGGTTTTTTGAATTAGCCATTTGATGGTTGCTTCACAAAACCGTCCGTTTTTTATGCTCGGAAAATAAAAAATGCCTTTTTGGTGTGACAAAAAGGAAAACTTCCTCTTGCAATATTGTTTGCCATGCCATGATGCACATGTATGCACAATATGGCCACATTATCACAAACTATGCCTTGATTCTGGCCATAACATTGGTCATTTAATCCGAAAGCCAAGAAACTTCGAATGAGATAGGTCATTTTGTGAATGAGATAGAACTGGAATTAAAATATAGAATGCAACTAACAGTAAGTTACATAAAGCACGACTGAAAATTAAGATACATAAAAAACTGAAAATTAAGATACATGGCCAAATTAAGTCACAATCGGCCGAACTTGTTTCGGAATGTTGGAGTGATTCAGTCATGCTCCTGCCTACACCTGTAATAGTCGCCACTGTAGTCATCGTACTCGCCGCCGCCATCGTCGCTGTCATCGTCGGGGTCGTCGTAATTGAACTTTGAAGGCTGATGTGGCATCCCGCAAAACCACTACTAGAAAATCGCGTTGAATTTGTGCATTGCATCGTCATCATCATGCATTGTTTGCTAAAATCATGTTTGCAAAGCCCGTGTTGTTTTCAAAACTCCCCCTCTCTTTTCAAACATCAAAACCGGGTCCCCGGAATATTTTGTTTTGGCCGCTATCGGTTTTGCAGGCGTTTAAATCGAATAAAATAGATATTTATTTTGGCCGGAGCAGTCGAACGGGCCAACCGACCCGAACGACCGCCCCAGTTTTTAAATCGGTCCATCCCACCTGCCCCATCTAATCCTAAACTTACCCAATTATCTACCCACCCCTAGTGGCCACCTCACCCCACCCAATGGCAGCATGCCACCTCACCCCTCCCTCTTCCCTCACCCACTCAAAAACTGCCACCTAGCCTAACCCCTTCCTCTCTCTCCCCTCTCTCTCACATGCACTCACCCCACCAGGCCCACACGCGGCCTTGCGCCTCGCCAACCCCCACTCCGCGCGCCGACCCGGGCCCGCCCACGTGACCCCACCGACCCCTGCATCTTCCCCACCCTGCCCGCGTGCTCTCCCTCCTCTCCCCCCGTGCCCCTCTTCCTCCCTTCCCGCAAGCGCGCCCCGCGAGCTTCCCCCGGCCCCGGCCGCTCTCCGGCCGCGAGACGCGCCCGCCGCTCGCCTCGCTGCACCTCCAGCGACCACCGCGCAACCGCCGCGCCAGAGCCCGTGCCGCCAGACGCCGCCGTCCTCCTCCTCCATGACCCTACTGCTGCGGCCGCGTCCGTCGCCGAGCCTCCGCCTGCCTCGCCCTCACACCTCCGCGTCCTCGGCTGGCGCCCGTAGCCGGACTTCCTCCGCCAGCGGTCTACCTCGCAGCCCGCCGCCCCTCCGTCCGAGCTTCGCCGTGGCCACCTCCTGCCGCCGCCGCTGCCAGCTGCCGCCGCCTCGCAGCCCGACCCGCCGCCGGCTCCCTCGACCGGGCGGCCTCGCTCTCTCCGCCCGGCGCTCCAACCGCCGAGCCCGCCTCGGCGTCGGCCTCCCTCCACCGCCCGGCTCTCGCCCTTGAGCCCCAGCGCACCCGCTCCACGCCCAGCGCGTGCTCCTCCGATCTCGCATTGCGCCCCTCGATCCTCGTCGCCCGGCCCTCCGGTGACCCTGCTTTCGCCCGAGTCGCCGTCGTCCGGGCCCGTCTCGCGCCGCACGCCCAGATCTCCACCGCCCCTTGAGTGGTCCTTCCCGAGCCTCGCACCATCTATGCGCATCGACCTCCCGCTGCCGTGGTCGTCCCGCAAAGACGGCGACTCCACATTGCAAACCGCGTTGTTGTCCTGCGGTGTTCTTGCCGTGTGCTAGTTGATCTCTGTCCTGCGTGGCAATAAGTGCAAGACCGACCCGAGTCGAGGACCGGAGAACTATGCAAGACCACGACACCGGACCTGGGAACCGCATCTCGACACGCCAAGTTCTTCCACCCCGTGGATCGATCCATCGGAACGCCAAGCCCCTCATCCGAACCCGAGTTCTTCGTCACATGCGTCAAGATCTTCCTCCCGGACCGAAGATGCCCGGATCGCCTAGATCGCCTCAAGGATCCGAAGGACCCCGGTATCGAGCCCGAGTTCGCCAACGACACTGAAGACGGAGCGCTAAGACCGTGCCCGGATCCGGACACCGAACCCGGATCCGCCAAGACCCTACCCCGTTATCCGAGCACGACCCCGGAGGCCGAGAACGATCCCGTCGAACCCCAGATCCGAACCTCGCCGACCCTGGACCCCGAGATCTGCTCCCCGCCGAACCCCGGACCCCGGAACCCCGAGTTCGTCGAACCCTAACAAGATCGTCGAGACCCTAATGTGTGAACCTCCCCGAAACCCTATTTTATAACATAACAACTTGTCGCATAATGATTGTCATGCATGCATCTTATCTGTGGTTTGGGGGCCTTATGCCGATTCACCTAATAATTAAATATGGGGCCCATATGCGGGCAAATCTAGCCTTATATTGGCCTCATTTAAACTTGTGTAGCGAACCGAGGTTGCAATCTTGCCTTGTTGAAACAACATATAAACTGCGGGGTAGTTAAACAACTTGAACCATCTAATTAATTGTCGGGACCCCGGTTCCGCTTAATATGACCTAATTGCATCGCTGTTTGCCATGTCCTCCATCATGCATGCATCATGCCGATCTTCGCGTTGTATTAAATCGCATCCGGTGTTTCTTCTAGTGTTTTGCTTCTTCGGATAAGGCCGTTGAGTTGATGTGAGCTTACCGATCTTCGGATGAACCTTTCGACAATTTTTTCAGGCGAGCATCTCCCCCTTTCTACCTATCTTACTTTTATAGTCTTTATTTCCCTCCTGTTGATCTATTGCTATCTGTGTTGCGTTGCTCTAGTTCTTCGTACCCGTGATATCCCTTGCAGCCTTATATCGCCTTGGACACCTCCTATTACCTGTTGTTTGGTAGATAGTTGGACTTGCGCGTCGTAGATGCTTGCTCAAGTGCTGATGTGTGTCGCCATATGCCTCAGTTGCTGATGTATTGCCGCATGTTGATGTTGGAGATGATTCTAGTTTTACTTATCGTCACTTTAATTTCTGTTTAACAACTAAAATTGAATAAGCAGAGGCATCGGTGGGTGATAGATAATATTTGGTTTCCGAACGCCCACTTGTGTCCCGTAAGACCCCGAGTACTTGATTCCTGTTCCTTGTTTTTGCGCGCTATCCACATCCGGGAGGTATATGGGACCCCCCTGAGCCAGAGCTTGATTCATTCTTATTTCTTGGGGCCACAAACTAGTTTGAGGTTTTATTTACGATCCTGTACTTATGCCATGTTTTACTGCTTTATTTACGATTGTGCGAGGTACTGCACACTGTACTGTTTAGGATCGGGACACGATTCCGCGGTGTCGACAAGCCCCGTTTGGGGTTCCCAGTCGTTCACAGCCGTCCACCCAGCACCTTGAGGCCGTCTCGGAGCTTGTCTACTCCGTTGCGGATTCTACTTAAGGGGTGGCCCCCTGAAATATTTCTGAATCCTGTGATTGTTCAGTCGTGAAAGCCTCGTTGGGTTTTGATTTGGTTTTTCCGAGGTTGATCGAGCGTGTGTTGCTATTGGTGCACCCCGGCCGGGTAAAACTTTCAAAGCCGTGTCGCGGATATGGACGACTTGGAGCAGTTCTTGATCATAGACAAGCATAACTAAAGTTTACTGCTATAAATTTGACTTATAATGACTAGTAATCAGCTTCACTATAATGGAATGGCTAATTAATACTGTCCACAATTGCTTGTTTGGTTGTCGCTTGCGACAATTGTATCTGACTAGTAAGTGTTGCAACTACAACGAAATGGCTGAATAAAATTACCAACAACTGCTGGGTTTTGGGTTTATCTCATGCTATATGTACCTGATTAGTAAGTACTGCCACTATAACGGAATGGTTAACTAAAAGTGCCCACTGCTTACTTTATCAGGACGATTATCTAAATCTGACTAGTAAAGTGCCACCACTATAACTGAATAAGTAAAACTGCCAACGGTGTGAGTTCCTCGGTTGACTTCCTCGTTTGGTCTCGAGGGGGAAACACCAGGATGGGTTTGATTGGTGATAGCTTCAGGTTGGATCCGGTTAGGTCATTCTTATCCCTCTCTGATATCCGCCAGTTGTATCGAGTCTCTATAGGTTGTTTAGTGCATATCTTCGCCGCTTCGATCCACCATACCTATGTAGGCGAGGACCGCCGAATTCTAGCCTCGCCGTGTACTGGCCTCAGTACTGACGCTCCTTCTTTGTTTTCTGCTTTGCCCTTTGTCGGCACCCCCTTTGTTTAAGCAGGTTTTGGGATCGACGTCGTTAGCAGGGTTACCCTTCCGGCTTGGCCTGGGCAGGGTTATGGACGCCATTGGTTATTCTTCCGGGCTCTTAGCCCCATTTGCATCTTGTCCGTAGCTGGACGCTATATCGTTTCAAGGTGATTGGGATCTTTGTACCGTATATCTGTATTCTTGACTCTTTGAGTCGCTGTTATATATATCTGTTCTGTGGGTCCCATCGAGGACTGTTGTGTAATGTTATTACTTCGTTTTCCACCATACGAAAGTGCTGGTGAGCACCTTTGAATCGTTTCTATGCGGGTTTGGTGAATTTTGCCCAAACTTGCATAGGTCCGATTCTCGAGGGTGTTCTGAGTGGTATCGAGCTCGGCGATTGCGATACCCCACAAGTCCAGCCTGTAGGATAACCTAGCTAACGGCCGAAGTAGAGTGTCAAAACTATTTTGCAAAATCGGTTGGATAGTTCTGGTTAGGTCTGATTTTACTCCTTACCCCTCTGCTGTTCTCCTCTTACCTCTACGCGATTTGAATCTGCCTCTTATCTTTTCTTCGAGTCCAGGATTCTCGTGGTTGGGTTTCCGTCGTACCTTTAGGGTTTCGCTTCCTCTGCCGATAACGGTGTTCTGCCATCCGGTGTTCCAGCTGCCTGGTGAATCCGTCTACGGTGTTATCATTCCTTGTTCTTCGTTTGTGCCTTCCGGAGTTTTCCGACACGACGACATCCTCTACGCCGGATCCGATGCGGAGTCTGCATAACTCCTTTGTTCCTGAACCTCGTTTGTCGAGATCTTCAGTCTGATTCCGAGAATGGTTGCATTCCCTTCTACTGATTTTGCGGAGTAATAGTTTGGGTGCGTGATGGATTGGCCCCCATGCCGACTACCCCTTCTATTCGCTTTTGTACATTGAAGTGGATGAGAATGCATCGGTTCCCTTTTTCCCTCGAAGTTAGAGGTGGCTTTAATTGTTGATACCCCTACCTTCGACCTTTTTGTCCCCGGAGTGTTCTCTCGACGATCAAGGACAACGACCCTTTGTTGGTGGTGTCGCCGTTTTCCAGATGAAGAAGGAACCATCGTTAGTGGTGTCGCGAAGATCTACACGAAGCGCAACGGATCAGATCGCCGACCTTCCTTCCGGTACCATGAGGCGGATCTCGAGGGCGAGATCCTTGTTAGTGGTGTCGAATTGTGGCATCCCGCAAAACCACTACTAGAAAATCGCGTTGAATTTGTGCATTGCATCGTCATCATCATGCATTGTTTGCTAAAATCATGTTTGCAAAGCCC
Organism: Avena longiglumis; assembly: GCA_030063025.1. Lineage (NCBI taxonomy): Eukaryota > Viridiplantae > Streptophyta > Magnoliopsida > Poales > Poaceae > Avena > Avena longiglumis. The sequence goes on along the minus strand of CP125974.1, from coordinate 515,471,322 downwards.
GTGTTGTTTTCAAAACTCCCCCTCTCTTTTCAAACATCAAAACCGGGTCCCCGGAATATTTTGTTTTGGCCGCTATCGGTTTGCAGACGGCCCGTTTAAATCGAATAAAATAGATATTTATTTTGGCCGGAGCGATCGACGGGCCAACCAACCGACCGCCCAGTTTTAAATTGGTCCATCCCACTGCCCCATCTAATCCTAAACTTACCCAATTATCTACCCACCCCTAGTGGCCACCTCACCCAATGGCAGCATGCCACCTCACCTCCCTCTTCCCTCACCCACTCAAAACTGCCACCTAGCCTAACCCCTTCCTCTCTCCCTCTCTCTCACATGCACTCACCCCACTGGCCCACACGCGACGCACGCCTCTGCCCAACCCCCACTCCGCACGCGCCCCTGCCCCTGGGCCCCGCCCCGCGTGGACCCCACCGGCCGACCCTGTGCATCTTCCCCACCCCTGCCCGCGTGCCTCCCCCTCCTCTCCCCCGTGCTCCTCTTCCTCCCTTCCATAGCCTTGAAGCTTCCCTGCCCGGCCGCTCTCGGCATGAGACGCCCGCCGCTCGCCTCCAGCTGCCACCTCCAGCGACCACCGCGCCCAACCGCCGCCAGAGCCCGTCGCCGCGACGCTCCCGTCCTCCTCCCATGACCCCTGCTGCGGCCCGCGTCCGTCGAGCCTCCGCCTGCCTCAACCCCCTCACCAGCGTCCTGGCGCCCGAGGCCGGACTTCCTCCGCGGCCAGACGGTCTACCTGCCGTCGCCGCCCCTCCACGTCGAGCTCGCCGTCGGCCCTCCCTCTGCGCCTGCCCAGCGCTGCCGCGCCGCCCCGCCTCGCCCGCCCGCTCCCTCGACCGGGCGGCCTCGCTCTCCGCCCCGGCTCCACCGCCTCGGCCAGCGCCGGCGTCGGCCTCCCTCCACCGCCACCGGCTCCTCTCGCCAGAGCCCCAGCGCACCACCGCTCACGCCCACGCGTGCTCCTCCGATCTCCGCCCGCCTCGGTCCGCTGCCGCTCCGGAGACCCCTTGCTCGCCCGAGTCGCCGTCGTCCATGGCCCGTCTCCGCCCGGCACGCCCAGGATCTCCACCGCCCCGCCCGGTGGTCCTTCCCGAGCCTCGCACCATCTCGTCGCATCGACCTCCCGCCGCCGTGGTCGTGTCCCCCAAAGACGGCGACTCGCTGCAAGCCAACCGTTGTTGTCTGCGGTGTTCTTGCCGTGCTAGTTGATCTCATCTGCGTGGCAATAAGTGCAAGACCGACCAGTCGAGGACCGAGAACTATGCAAGACCACGACACCGGACCTGGGAACCGCATCTCGACACGCCAAGTTCTTCCACCCCGTGGATCGATCCATCGGAACGCCAAGCCCCTCATCCGAACCCGAGTTCTTCGTCACATGCGTCAAGATCTTCCTCCCGGACCGAAGATGCCCGGATCGCCTAGATCGCCTCAAGGATCCGAAGGACCCCGGTATCGAGCCCGAGTTCGCCAACGACACTGAAGACGGAGCGCTAAGACCGTGCCCGGATCCGGACACCGAACCCGGATCCGCCAAGACCCTACCCCGTTATCCGAGCACGACCCCGGAGGCCGAGAACGATCCCGTCGAACCCCAGATCCGAACCTCGCCGACCCTGGACCCCGAGATCTGCTCCCCGTCGAACCCCGGACCCCGGAACCCCGAGTTCGTCGAACCCTAACAAGATCGTCGAGACCCTAATGTGTGAACCTCCCCGAAACCCTATTTTATAACATAACAACTTGTCGCATAATGATTGTCATGCATGCATCTTATCTGTGGTTTGGGGGCCTTATGCCGATTCACCTAATAATTAAATATGGGGCCCATATGCGGGCAAATCTAGCCTTATATTGGCCTCATTTAAACTTGTGTAGCGAACCGAGGTTGCAATCTTGCCTTGTTGAAACAACATATAAACTGCGGGGTAGTTAAACAACTTGAACCATCTAATTAATTGTCGGGACCCCGGTTCCGCTTAATATGACCTAATTGCATCGCACATTTGCCATGTCCTCCATCATGCATGCATCATGCCGATCTTCTGCCGTTGTATTAAATACTGCATCCGGTGTTTCTTCTAGTGTTTTGCTTCTTCGCGGATAAGGCCGTTGAGTTGATGTGAGCTTCGCCCCGATCTTCGGATGAACCTTTCGACAATGTTTTCAGGCGAGCATCTCCCCCTTTCTACCTATCTTACTTTTATAGTCTTTATTTCCCTCCTGTTGATCTATTGCTATCTGTGTTGCGTTGCTCTAGTTCTTCGTACCCGTGATATCCCTTGCAGCCTTATATCGCCTTGGACACCTCCTATTACCTGTTGTTTGGTAGATAGTTGGACTTGCGCGTCGTAGATGCTTGCTCAAGTGCTGATGTGTGTCGCCATATGCCTCAGTTGCTGATGTATTGCCGCATGTTGATGTTGGAGATGATTCTAGTTTTACTTATCGTCACTTTAATTTCTGTTTAACAACTAAAATTGAATAAGCAGAGGCATCGGTGGGTGATAGATAATATTTGGTTTCGAGCCCACTTGTGTCCCGTAAGACCCCGAGTACTTGATTCCTGTTCCTTGTTTTTATGCTATCCACATCCGGAGGTATATGGGACCCCGAGCGAGCTTGATTCATCTTATTTCTTGGGGCCACAAACTAGTTTGAGGTTTTATTTACGATCTGTACTTATGCCATGTTTTCTTGCTTTATTTACGATTGTGCGAGGTCTGCTTTATCTTGTTTAGGATCGGGACACGATTCATGGTGTCGACAAGCCCGTTTGGGTTCCCAGTCGTTCACGGCCGTCCACCCCACCTTGAGGCCGCGTCTTGTCTACTCCGTTTGGATTCTACTTAAGGGTGGCCCCTGAAATATTTCTGAATCTGTGATTGTTCGATCGTGAAAGCCTCGTTGGGTTTTGATTTGGTTTTTCCGAGGTTGATCGAGCGTGTGTTGCTATTGGTGCACCCGGCCGGGTAAAACTTTCGAAAGCCGTGTCCGCGGATATGGACGACTTGGAGCAGTTTCTTGATCATAGACAAGCATAACTAAAGTTTCTTGCTATAAATTTGACTTATAATGACTAGTAATCAGCTTCACTATAATGGAATGGCTAATTAATACTGCCCACAATTGCTTGTTTGGTTGTCGCTTGCGACAATTGTATCGACTAGTAAGTGTTGCAACTTCTAGCGAAATGGCTGAATAAAATTACCAACAAGCTTTGGGTTTTGGGTTTATCTCATGCTATATGTACCGATTAGTAAATCGCCACTATAGAATGGTTAACTAAAAGTGCCCATTGCTTACTTTATCGTGACGATTATCTAAATCGACTAGTAAAGTGCCACCACTATAATGAATAAGTAAAAGCGCCAGCGGTGTGAGTTCCTCGGTTGACTTCCTCGTTTGGTCTCGAGGAAACACCAGGATGGGTTTGATTGGTGATAGCTTCAGTTGGATCCGGTTAGGTCATTCTTATCCTCTCGATATCCGCCGGTTGTATCGAGTCTCTATAGGTTGTTTAGTGCATATCTTTGCCGCTCGATCCACCATACCTATGTGGCGAGGACCCGAATTCTAGCCTCGCTGCATCTTGGCCTCGATCGACGCTCCTTCTTTGTTTTCGCTTTGCCTTTGTCGGCACCTTTGTTTAAGCAGGTTTTGGGATCGGCGTCGTTAGCGGTTACCCTTCGGCTTGGCCCGGGGTTATGGACGCCATTGGTTATTCTTCCGGGCTCTTAGCCCCATTTGCATCTTGTCCGTAGCTGGACGCTATATCGTTTCAAGGTGATTGGGATCTTTGTACCGTATATCTGTATTCTTGACTCTTTGAGTCATTATATATATCTCTCATGGGTCCCATCGAGGACTGTTGTGTAATGTTATTACTTCGTTTTCCACCCGCACGAAAGTGCCTGGTGGGCACCTTTGAATCGTTTCTATGCGGGTTTGGTGAATTTTGCCCAAACTTGCATAGGTCCGATTCTGAGGGTGTTACAGCTGAGTATGCGTGGTCTGGACTTGAGGGTAGCACAGACGAGGGTTAGAGTCGGCGGCAGTGTCGTAGGCCATGAAGCTCTGGAGAGTCCGACCGCGCCACCATAGCCAAAAGCCGGCCTCATTGAACTTCGGAGGAGGTGGGTCGTCCTCCTCGTTCCTGGCGAGCGCCCTCTCACGCCGATCCCCGAAGAAGGCTTCCCAAGTAGGGAAATAGTTGGGATGCCATCTAGGATTCCTCCGCTGCTCCGGCGTGAGCTCGAAGTAGTAGTGGTTCGTGATGGCCATCCGGCGCGCCACACCTAGAGGGACAGGAGGAACCGGGACGCCTCCGGCGCTCAGCATCCAGCCGACGGGGACATGGAGCCCGGGAAGGGGTAGTTCGGCGCCAGCGCCTCGCCTCAGGGGTTAGTGCTACGGTGGAAGCCATGGGAAAGAGTGATGAGGTTGCAGATATGAGTCTAGATATGTGCAATGACAATGGAGGCCAACCCTACACATATATATAGTGAGAAATGGCTGGAGGGAAGAACTGGCTGGAAAAAATGGCAGAAAGAAAAATGGCGGGAAAAAATGGCGGGAAGAAAAATGGCAGGAAGAAAAATGGCTCATTTAATACATATACTGTTAACAGAAGAAATATGACATTGATTTCCATGTTGAGATACATATGTGTGCCAAAAATGGCTCAATTAATACATATAGTCAATATTATGATCGCGTCGGCCGTAACCATGGAGTATCAACACCGTTTAACAGGATGGTTGGGTCAGTCTTCACTCTGAAGGGCGGAATTTCATCAAACTTATTATAATCTTCTGACATGTCTGTCTTGTCCTCCACTCCCACGATGTTTCTTTTCCCTGAAAGAACTATGTGACGCTTTGGCTCATCGTGTGATGTATCTGTTTGCTTATTTTTTTCAGTTTGGTAGACATGTCCTTCACATAGAAAACCTGATCCACATCATTGGCTAAGACGAATGGTTCGTCTAAGTTCTTGTCTACCTTCATAAGATTGTTGAGATCCACTGTTGTCATTCCGTACTTCTTGTCTACCTCAACCCCTCCTCCTGTTAGCTTGACCCATTTGCATCGAAACAAGGGTACCTTAAAATTAGGTCCATAGTCAAGTTCCCATATCTCCTCTATGAACCCATAATACGTGGTCTTTTGCCCATTGTCTTCTGCATCGAAGCGGACACCACTTTTGGTTGGTGCTCTTTTATCTTGGCCTATCGTGTAAAATGTATTCCCATTTATCTCGTACCCTTGGAAAGTACATACATTCAAGATGGTGTCTGGCCAACAAGTCTGATGGATCTAACGGTGGTGTTATTCGTGAGAAGTCTTTGCGACCGCCAAAACTCGCCATGTGTTCACTTATAATCCATTCATCAGACTGTCCCCGGTGTTTGAGACGTATTAAATTCTTGTGTTCATTGATATACGGGGCAACCAAGATAGATCTTTGTAAAACCGTGTAGTGTGCTTGATTGAGAGAATGCCCGTCCCTACATATCATTGCTTTACATCCTAGGGTGCCTTTTCCACGCAGTCTCCCCTCATGTCGTGATTCTGGAACACCAATCGCCTTAAGGTCAGGAATAAAATCAACACAGAACTCAATGACCTCCTCTGTTACATAGCCCTTGGAGATGCTTCCTTCTGGCCTAGCACGGTTATGAACATATTTTTTAAGACTCCCATGTACCTCTCAAAGGGAAACATATTGTGTAGAAATATAGGACCGAGAATGGCAATCTCTTCTACTAGGTGAACCAGGAGATGCGTCATAATATTGAAGAAGGATGGTGGAAACACCAACTCAAATCTGACAAGTCATTGGGCCACATCTGTCTGTAACCCTGGTAGGCTTTCTGGATCGATTACCTTGTGAGATATTGCATTGAGGAATGCACATAGCGTCACAATGGGTACTCGAATATTTTCAGGTAGAAGCCCCCTCAATGCAATCAATTGTGTCATAATCATGTGGCAGTCATGAGACTTCAGGTTTTGGAATTTTTTCTGTGCCATATTTATTATTCCCTTTATATTCGACGAGAAGCCAGACGGGACCTTGATACTGCTCAGGCATTCAAAAAAGATTTCCTTCTCTGCTTTGGTAAGAGCGTAGCTGGCAGGAGTTAAGTGGCATCGTTTACCCTTCTCGTTCTTAGGATGCATAGGCTCTTCAGGGTCTTTCATACGTTGCTGGTCCTGTCGTGCTTCCGGTGTTTCTTTTGTCTTCCCATACACTCCTAGGAAGCCTAGCAGGTTCACGCAAACATTCTTCGTCATGTGCATCACGTCGATTGAAGAGCGGACCTCTAAGACTTTCCAATAGGGTAGGTCCCAAAATATATATTGCTTCTTCCACATGGGCGCGTGTCCGGCATCGTCATTCGGAACAGATAGACTGCCAGGACCTTTTCCAAAGATTACTTCTAGGTCCTTGACCATACCAAATACCTCCTCACCGGTACGGAGGGCAGGCTTCCTCTGGGGTTCTGCCAGACGTTTGAAATGCTTGCCTTTCTTTCTTACTGGATGCAGGTTCGGAAGAAATCGACGATACCCTAGGTACACAACCTTCTTACATTTATCCAAATATACACTTTCAGTCTCATCTAAATAGTGTGTGCATGCATTGTATCCCTTGTTTGTCTGCCCTGAAATGTTACTAAGAGCAGGCCAATCATTGATGGTTACGAAAAGCAATGCTCGTAGGTCAAATGGCTCCCCTTTGTGCTAATCTCACATACGTACACCTGGTTTGGCCCACAGCTGTAAAAGTTCTTCAACTAATGGCCTTAGGTACACATCAATGTCGTTGCCGGGTTGCCTCGGGCCTTGGATGAGCACTGGCATCATAATGAACTTCCTCTTCATGCACAACCAAGGAGGAAGGTTATAGATACATAGAGTCACAGGCCAGGTGCTGTGACTGCAGCTCTGCTCACCAAAAGGATTCATGCCATCTGTACTTAGACCAAACCTTAAGTTCCTTGCGTCACGTGCGAAGTCCGGGTACTCTCGCTCGACTTTTCTCCACTGTGACCCATCAGCGGGGTGTCTCAACATCGCGTCTTTCTTATGGTCTTCCATGTGCCATCGCAACAACTTGTCATGCTCTTTATTTCTGAAGAGACGTTTTAACCGTGGTATTATATGAGCATACCACATAACCTTGGCAGGAACCTTCTTCCTAGGGGCCTCGCTCTCAACATCGCCAGGATCGTCTCGTTTGATCTTATACCGCAGTGCAGTGCATACCGGTCATGCATCCAAATTATCGTACTTCCCACCTTGGTAGAGGATGCAATCATTAATGCAGGCATGTATCTTCTGCACGTCTAATCCTAGAGGGCATACAACCTTCTTTGCTTGGTATGTACTGTCGGGCAACTCATTATTTCTTGGAAGAAGATTCTTCATTTTTACCAACAACTTTGAAAATGCACTGTCAGTCACACCGTTCTCTACCTTCCATTACAGCAAATCCAGTGTGGTACCTAGCTTTTTGTGGCCATCTTCGCAAGTTGGGTACAACAATGTTTTGTGATCCTTTAACATCTGCTCCAGCTTCTCCTTCTCCTTTTTATTTTCACATTCTTCCTTTGCATCAGTAATGGCCCGACCAAGATCGTCATCAGCGGGCCCATCTGCTGCCTCTTGATCTTCATTATCTACCCCATTGCAGTATCATCATATTCAGGATACATATTATGATAGTTGTCATTATCCTCTTCTTCTTCGTTGTCTTCCATCACAACCCCTTTTTCTCCGTGCTTGGTCCAACAATTATAGCTGGGCATGAAACCGGATCAAAGCGGGTGGGCGTGAATGGTTCTGGTATTTGAGTAGTCTTTCTTGTTCTGACAATGAACACACGTACAACACATAAAACCATTGTGACCACGGTTTGCATTAGCCACAACGATGAAATTTTGGAGGCCCGTCATGTACTCGGAAGTGCGTCGGTCACCGTACATCCATTGCCGGTTCATCTGCATTAATATATAGTATATATCAAAAATTAATAGGGAGATGACCATTTATATATAGTACATCAATGACACATGAAAGGATAGTTGCCGAACTCGACCGAGAAGGAAAGAGCAACGAGAAAACTTATTTTGAGCTCTCGGGCATTTCACCGAACACCTCTTGTGCATAGGTAAAAAACACAAACTAGCACACCTCACACCTTCTTGCTAGGCTCCAAAATGAGAGAGTAAAAAAATGGAAGAGAGGGGTGTGGGCTGCGGTGTGTTATATAGCCCCCCTTTAACACCGGTTCAAGCCACGAACCGGTGTTAAAGGGGCTCTGAACCTGGTGCAGGGGCCTTTAACACCGGTTCGTGCCACGAACCGGTGTTAAAGGGGGCTCCTTTTTTCTGCACGGGCCACGCTGGTACGGCCCCCCTTTAACACCGGTTCGTAGAATAACTGGCGTTAAAGCCCATTTTCAGGCTCAACCAAAGGCCTCGTTTCCACTAGTGTTGGCAATTACCTCTTCTTTGGGCCGAAGCATCGGGCGGAAGCCCGACTGACCTCGGTGCAGATCCGCCCCCTAACAAGAACTGCCGATTAAACAAAATTAATATCACTTTTAACGTCACCAACACCAGGCCAAGATAACGCACTAGATAACAATTTGCCAGTACAGGAGTAGCCGATTATGGGCATCAATTCAACACAATCCACATCAGCCCTGGACTTATGGTAGCCTTACCAGGTTAGCTTTAGGAGAAACGATCGTACACCTTAGGGTCGTCGGGTGCGTGTTAATATATGCGTGGGAAGAGCCCCACGGCGGCAATTACATGTACATGTCCGGGTTGGAGTACTACTCCATACATGTTACGTATAGTACAAGAAATACATCTAACAGAAGAAGATTGCAAGATTTCATCAATTAGTAGGATAATAATCTTCTGCGCACAAAAATGTGGTTGTCTAGGACGACCACCTCTATCACTGAGGTAACGTTGCCAATGATGCACCGACAAGCTCTATATATTGATCCACAGTCCTCCCAACTCTTGACACCATCTAGGTTGGATGTCGATGGTATTGAATTGCATGCACTAGCCAATACAACCAAAAGTCCGAACTGATGAAAATGGCTAGGCGTATATTATATTCTTAACACTCCTCCTCACGTCTAGACTATTTTAGTCCTTAGAGTGGGTTTCGTGCATGCCGCAGAATCTTTTTTTGTAAACTGCGTGAGCAGGGTCTTGAACTTAAGACCTCTTGGTTCTGATACCATATTGAATTGTATGCACTAGCCAATACAACGAAAAGTCTGAACTGATGAAAAGGGCTGGACGTGTATTATATTCTTAACAGATGGGAAAGTCGCATAATGCATGTGAAAAACATCACAAATTAAGCACATAATGGAGTATATGACATTATTTATTCCCACGCACAAATCTAGTTTAGTGTGGGGTGGGTTCGTAGGAAAGTGAGTGAATATATGCACTAAAGGGTGTTTAGACATATGTGTTTTAGAAAAATATTAAAATATTCTATATGTTGAAACGGGGGAGTAGAAAGTGGACAACATACATACTCATCGGGTGCACTTTTTCCTCGTCCCTTTGAAATTGAATTGCTCGGTGCAACTTTTACCGGATAATCTAGACAATCAACTCTGTTTAATTGCTCGGTGCAACACAATACTTGGTGCATTTTTTCGTCGTCCCTCTAGGTTTGATTGCTCGGTGCAACCTTGCATTGACGGCTCATATAGATAACCTAGACATCAGCTCTGTTGTGGATCGTTTAGAAAAATGATTAGTGATTAGTATCTTCCGAATCTCTCAGCTAAAGCGGCGCCAGGAACTTGGCGCGACCAATCAATCAAAAAGCTTGGATGCAGATATACCAAGAAAGCGCACATAATCTATAAACAACATAGTCTGCTTTAGAGCGTGCACCGAGACAAAAGTGTACGCACGCTAATAAACTGTCCACACGGATATGTCGAGCTTGCTGCCAGTTCGGCGTCAGTCACGACGCTACGTAGGCTAACCTTTTCAAATTTCAAACCAACGGACACGGTCACGTTCTTATCCAGCGTCGTGTGCTTTTTCTTCAATTTTTTCATAGCAAAGCGGTGGGGACGGGCACCAAGTATACGCACACACGGGTGACCGGCCTAGCAGCAAGAGAGTTCAACGCCCTTTTAGTTTTTGCTGAAGTTTTTATAACACGCAGTGTGGGGACACGCACAACGTATACCCACGCACTAGTCACTAACACGCGTGCACAAGTGAGCCTGATTTCACAAACGATCTGATCCGTTTGGCATCAAAGCATTTTTTCAAGTGTCTAGATGATATTGTGGTTTCTGAAAATATTGAATACTTTAAGATAAGTTGTGGTTTTAAGATTGAAGTATTCTCTAAAAATATGTCTTTTAAAGTGTTGGAGAGAAATGTTGGCCCTCTTTTTCTAAAACCGTGAAATAAAAAAATATTATTTATTATAGGCGTAACAATACTTTGGTTTTGAGATACTCCAGTTTAGAAAATAATGAGGTCCCAAACAAAGCCTTATTAATTAACCTCTACTGATTTTTCAATATAATTTGGTATTGTTGGTGATGGTGGAATGTCGGCCGAGGCCGCGCCACCTCTCGAAACATGCCGATAGGTGGGCCCTTGCACTGCGAACCCTCCAACATCCATCAATCACTTGCTCGCCCTCCCTTTGTAGAAACCACAAATACCACCCTAGTAGGCAAGAAGGCAAGATTGTTGAACACAAAGTGGAGGTGCACGCCTAGTGAGGAAGGATGTCATACTCATTGGCAGGTCCAAGAATTTCTCAAAGCCTGGCCAAACAGTGTATTTTAACTAATAACACTATTTTTTGATAAAATTACTATGAAATTAGGCTTGTCGGCCGGCCGGAAGCCTGGGCGCGTGCCCGGACTTAGGGACGACTAGGTCCGCCTATGGTCATACTATGGTATTGGAAATGCAATAGGGCAAAACATGAGAACTAGGAACGACCCAGGAATGTGCCAATCCCAGGGCTGGCCCATAAACTAGTGTTTTAATCGACTAATCTATTTTTTATTTTTCTACTATATTTACTGGCAATTACCGTTTGTTTGGACCGAAGTGTTGGGCTGAATCCCTGTGTGGAGATCCGCCCCTAACGAGAACTGCTGATTAAACAAAATTGATATAACTTTTTAACGTCACCAACACTATTCCAAGATAAAGAACTACTCTCTTCGTTTAAAAATATAAGATGTTTTAGGTTTATGAAGGTAATGTATCTAGACTTTTTTAGTGTGTAAATTCACTTAAACATATATACTAAAATGTGTCTAGATATATTTGTTTTACAAATCTAAAACATCTTATATTTCTAAACAGAGGGATTATGCAACAATTTGTCAGTCCAGGAGTTGCCGATTCTTGGGGTCAATTCAACACAATCCATATCAACCCTGCTATGGCAGACATACCAGGTAGGAGAAAGGGTTGTAATACTTCCATCAAATGATAAGTCTTGGGTAATAATCTACTCTGCACAAAAACGCCGTTGTTGACGACACTTTTGGGACAACATCTAGGATGACCACCTCTACCACCCATGCAACCTTGCCAATGATGCACCAACCTAGCATAGAAGAAACTTTATGTAGCTAGCTCTATAGATAGATCTGCAGCCCCCCACCCCCACCCCCCACCCACCCACCTAATTCCACAACCCCTCTTGACACCATCCAGGTTGGACGTGGATGGGAAAAGTCCCACACCACACGTGAAAAACATCACAATTTTCTTTTGCATAAAAAAAAGGAAAACATCACAAATTAAGCACCTAGAACTTTTTTTCCTTCTATTGGAGCATGGAGTATATGATAGAAGCATGGAGTATATGACATTTATTTATGTATTTTCATTTTTATGCATTATAACAAGGATTTCTCTTCTACTTTGGCGTGTGCACACTGCACACACTAGCTATTTGTCATCTTAAGCACTTCCCGGCTCTCGGATACAAAGTGCACAATAACGAACTCTACGCTGACCACGCATAGCACGAAAAAAGAGCATTTTCAGGTCCGATCAGTCGATGCCATGTAGGATGTCATCGTAGCAGATCCGTACAAACGAAACGGACGTGAGCTACAGGAATGGATGGGGTCAATATCTCCCATTTCTTCGGCATTTCCCCGTGGAAACAAAGTGCGAGCTTTTGCCCTATTTTTCATGTGGATACGGTAGGGACGTACATCCAGCGTTTTGGTTACCGGTCGGGAAATCCGGTCACCGGTCGGTAACTAGATATCCCGACCACCCTCAGGAAATCGGTTTACCGGACAAAAAAATTCGAATTTATTTAAATTGTATGCAATTTATGGATTTTAACAAAAAAAACTGATGTAAATAGTCGTGCCGAGGACTCTGAATTCAAATTTTGAAATTTAAATTTGTCTGGTAACCTGTCGGGATTTCTCGGTAACCGCGGTAACCGGAAATCCCGACCACCCTCGGGATTTTTTTCGTACCGAGAACCAAAACCTTGCGTACAGCACGTAAACACATTTTTTTTTTGTAAATAAACACTCACGGTGGGGATGTACAACACGTACGCTTACTCCGTGGCCACCGGCAGCAGTGCAAAAGCCGCCCCCCTCCCCCCCCCCCACCCAAGCCGTTGGGCTTGTTTTTTTTGTTGCCACGGAGAATGGAACTTTTTTCATGATAATACGTATCTCATTTATATATCATGAAGATCATAGTATAAGCCACGTAAATACCGATCTTACAAAACTGAAATGACAATAAAATGCAAGCATTTGCGCAGAGAACCACTAGTCGAGAAAGAAAACAATTTAGACCAAAAAAACCTCTGAGCTTGACACCAACACCCGTCACCTGCACGACCACAACAGCCACCAAAGGAAAGAATATCGGATCACCTCCTCACCCGAGCTCGTTGCGGCTTCATCGCTGACATGCATCTTTGCGGAGCTCCAAGGTGGCTCACCCAAGGTGAAACCATTGCTGTTAAATGAATCAGACTAGGGAAACACCCCTGACACGCCATCGAGCTCTAGATCTAGCACCCCCGCACGACTAAGACGTTGAAGGATGAAGCTGCACCTTCCATCCACAACCCACGAACCCAGCTGTGAGACCCTGGCGCATGGCTCAATAGGATTGATAGGAAACTCATGCCAACAAGTTGCAACTTCTTTTCCGGAAGCTCATTCGAAAAGAACTCTAAGGTTAAACGTGCTTGGCATAGAGCAATTCTAGGATGGGTGACCGACCGGGAAGTGGGTAATCGTGTGCGCATGAGTGAGGACAAAGTGCGCAGAAAAGACTATAGTATTGGTCTATGGGGCTAGTCTAGAGATCCTATTGAGCTGCCAGAAGTGACAGCCGTCGGTCCGGAGTGATCGGGGTGTTACAAATTGGTATCAGAGCCAACCCTCGCGGTTAAACTGGCGTGTGCGGGTCAGTGGCGGACATGTGGCGCATGACGCGTGTGGCCCGGAGTGGACACGGCATGGCACATGTGCCGACACTGGACGCACAGACGTGTGCCAAGAGAGGACGTTCCTGGCTTGTGATTGATTGACCGAGAACGTCGATCTTCTAAGGGTGGATGTATGTGAGACCCTGGCACATGGCTCAATAGGATTGATAGGAAACCCATACCAACAAGTTGCAACTTCTTTTCCGGAAACTCATTCGAAAAGAACTCTAAGGTTAAGCGTGCTTGGCATAGAGAAATTCTAGGATGGGTGACCGACCGGGGAGTGGATAACTGGGTGCGCATGAGTGAGGACAAAGTGCGCAAAAAAGACTAGTGTTGGTCTGTGGGGCTAGTCTAGAGATTCTATTGAGCTGCCAGAAGTGACAGTCGTCGGTCCGGAGTGACCGTGGGTGTAACACCAGCACACGATCCACCATCTTCCAGATGTCGTCGATGCAGACCATAATCTGCATCCGCTCCTGGACTACCTCACAGGTTCCATGTCGGCGCTGGAGCAAACGCCACCGCAACGGTGGAGCCTAAGGACACACATCCACCACAAGGATGCCATCACCGTCGCATCATCCTTGCTTAAATATACTAGTCTCCAAATCCATTGGAGAAGGACCTGAAGAAAAATTATTTGGCGCGGCCATCGTCGCCATAGAAACCGCGACGATAAACAACCTAAAAACGAAACTACTTTGGCCTAAAACTATCCACATCGTGGATCCAGTGGCCCCCCTAACCACCTATGACCTAGGTCGTCGGCGGTGGGAGCCGCCGGAGCCCGGTGTCAGAAGGTTGTGCCCTAGGGAAAGATCTCCTTTCCTCCCCGACGACAGCGCGTGAGGGAAAGAAAACAAACTCAGATTGTTAACACAGAGATTGGAATCTGTTTTTTTTGTGCATAATACTAGAATATACCAGTACCATGCATATCACATACAATTCTTGTGTGTGTGTGTAGAATCTCTGTAATATATGGTATTATCTAGTAGTAGTATCATTGTCATATATTGAATGATTTATAAATTCTCATTGTAAAATTGTGTATCATATCCTTTAACATTATATTTCGGATTATGTGTGCTATTATACGCTATCTACATGTGATACTATTAACATCATTTTTTTCATCATTAGTTACATTGACACATTAGTTTTTTCTTACATGTGATGCATGATAGTACTACCTATGATACCGATATTCCGAAGGATGAAATGCTCGTGTCGCTCGTAGGAGGGGCGGATCGGGCGGAACCCTAGCCACCACCGACCCTGATCCCCCGCCGCTACCAAAATATGTCGCTGGTCAAAGGTCGTGCGACTGACGGCGGTGGTGGGCAGCAACCATAGTCAAAGATGACAATCGTAGATTGAAAGAGAATTGCCTGAAACCACATAAACAAGCACAAAAACCGACTGAAACCCAGGAGATCTGTCAGACACACGATTCCACACGTCCTTCGTCGACGCTAGACGCACCACCGGAGCAAGGATAGGATAGCGAGTACCTTATTCTGATTTTAGGATATAGTTGTCGCCTCACCATCCCGAAAAGATACCAAAAAACAGTCTAAAAATATAAATAAAACTCCCTACTAGAGAGAGGCCGTGGTCCGTCACACCTCCAAGACCTGAAGCCAGCAGAGACTGAGAGGACCAACAATATCGCCAGCAAGGGGAACGGAACCCTAGATAGGTTTTTGCACCCACTGTGTGATCGTATTTGTCTCTCCCTCGGATCATGCGCTTTCCCATCTTAATTTGAGCATAAAAGATCATCTTTATGAATATGAATTGGGATGGAATAGATTAAATAACTATTTCTCTATTTTCAATATGAAGTGGCACAACATTGGTCCTCTCGACTCTTATTTACTAATTTACCCCTAAACTGCTGGTACTCCATGTGTTTAGAACTGGTACTCCTCTAGACTTTTGGTGGAGTGCCGATCAGGATTGGTCATTGGATTGGAAAAAATAAACGGCTCGTACTTCTTTTGGGTACCATGGAAGTTCTTGTTTCAAAAGGAGCAGAGTGAGTTAATAGCAAAAGATATTCGCTGAAGAAGATATAGCTGCTTGCCGGTGCATCTCCGTACGTGACTAGGAAGATATCACCTATTAGAAAGTACGATCAAGGGGGGCAACATATATATATACCCTGGTGCGCTTTTTCCTCGTCCCTTTGAGATTTACCTGCTCGGTGCAACTTTTACTGGATAGATAGATAACTTAGACAATCAACTCTATTTACTTGCTCGGTGCAACATAGTACTTGGTGCGCCTTTTCGTCGTCCCTCCGAAGATTAGTTACTCGGTGCAACCCTGACGGCACAGATAGATAACCTAGACTATAAACTCTTTTGTGGATATACTTTAAAAAACTGATTAGCATCTTCCGAATCTCTCGGCTAAAGCGGCACCAGGAGCTTATGAAACCAATCAATCCAAAACCTGCGATGCAAGATATACCAACAAAGTGCACATAAACAACACAATTTGCTTTAGAGCGTGCACGCACTATCTACTGTCATCTTAGACGCTTTTCGAGACAAGTGTACGCTAATAAACTGCCCGCAGGGATGCCGATCTTGCCAGTTCGGCGTCAGTCACGATGCCATGTAAGCTACCTTTTCAAACCACATTCTTATCCAGCGTTGTTTTTCTCAAATTTTTCATAGCAAAGCGGTGGGGACGGGCACCACGTATACGCGCACACACACAGGTGACCTTTCGCCAAGGGACACACACGCAGTACCTATCAGCAAGTGTTCAACGCCCTTTTTGTTTTTGCTAAAATTTTTATAACACACAGTGGGGGCATGCACAACGTATACCCACACACTCGCCATCGCCACTAACGCCGTGCACAAGTGAGCTTTCACTATGTCACGGTAGATTATTTCAGACACTATGTTAGAGGCATTTTTGTAAATTGCCTGAAAAAACTATCTTTTGTGGCATTTTCAAAAAGTGCCAGAAAAAATAAGATATTTAAAGGCATTTTTGGAGAGTGCCATGAAAAAAACAAATATTCTAGGGCATTTTTTGAAGTGTCAGGAAAAATTAGATTATTTAAGGCATTTTTCAATAGTGCCAGCAAAGATATGATCTTTTAAGACACTTTTGAAAATGCCTGCTATAATCAGTACATAAGAAATAACTAACAGTCTAGTTATAACAACTAACTTAATATACCACTAGAACAAGTCTAGTTATAACAACAATCTAGTTATAATAGCTAACTTAACAGTTCAGATGAAGCACTAACAACCATACTTACTTAGCTTAACAGTTCAGAAGAAGCTCTAACAGCCATACTTACTTAGCTACATATTTACAGTCCATCTTAACACCAACAGTCCAAAAGAGGCTATGTGTAACACCCTCAGAATCGGACCTATGCAAGTTTGAGCAAAATTCGCCAAACCCGCATAGAAACGATTCAAAGGTGCCCACCAGGCACTTTCGTGCGGGTGGAAAACGAAGTAATAACATTACACAACAGTCCTCGATGGGACCCACAGAACAGATATATAACAGCGACTCAAAGAGTCAAGAATACAGATATAATATACAAAGATCCAAATCACCTTGAAACGATATAGCGTCCAGCTACGGACAAGATGCAAATGGGGCTAAGAGCCCTGAAGAATAACCAATGGCGTCCATAACCCTGCCTGCCAAGCCGGAAGGGTAACCACGCTAACGACGCCGATCTCAAACCTGCTAACAAAAGGGTGCCGACAAAGGTCAAAGCAGAAAAACAAAGAAGGAGCGTCGATCGAGGCGACACGGCGAGGCTAGAATCGGCGGTCTCGCCTACATAGGTATGGTGGATCAAGCGGCGGCAAAGATGCACTAAACAACCTATAGAGACTCGATACACTGGCGGTAATCAGAGGGGGTAAGAAGGACCTATTCGGATCCAACCTGATACCACTAGTGGAAACGCGGGCTTTTGTTGATCCCGAAAATGGGCTTTAACACCGGTTCTTCTACGAACCGGTGTTAAAGGGGGGGCCGTACCAGCGTGGCCTCTGCGGCATTAAAGGAGCCCCCCCTTTAACACCGCTTCGTGCCACGAACCGGTGTTAAAGGTCCCTCCACCCAGATGGCCGCACAAGACTTTTAACACCGGTTCGTGGCACGAACCGTGTTAAAGGGGTGGGGGCTATAAGACACCACCCCAGCCCACACACACCCCACTCTTCCATTTTTTCACATTTTGGAGCCTAGCAAGAGGGTGTGAAGAGTGCTAGTTTGTGTTTTTTTCATATGCACTAGAGGTGTTCGGTGAAATGCCCGAGAGCTCAAAATAAGCTTTCTTGTTGCTCTTTCCGTCTCGAGGTCGGCAACTATAGTTTCATGTGTCATTGATGTACTATATATATAAATGGTCATCTCCCTATTATTTTTTGATATATACTACATATTAATGCAGATGAATCGGCAATGGATGTACGGTGACCGCCGCACTTCCGAGTACATTACGGGCCTCCAAAATTTCATCGTTGTGGCTAATGCAAACCGTGGTCACAATGGTTTTATGTGTTGTCCGTGTGTTCACTGTCAGAACAAGAAAGACTACTCAAATACCAGAACCATTCACGCCCACCTGCTTCGATCTGGTTTCATGCCCAGCTATAATTGTTGGACCAAGCACGGAGAAAAAGGGGTTATGATGGAAGACAACGAAGAAGAAGAGGATGATGAAAACTATCATAATATGTATCCTGAATATGATGATACCGCAACGGGGGTAGATAATGAAGATCAAGAGGCAGCAGATGGGCCCGCTGATGACGATCTTGGTCGGGCCATTACTGATGCAAAGGAAGAATGTGAAACTGAAAAGGAGAAGGAGAAGCTGGAACAGATGTTAAAGGATCACAAAACATTGTTGTATCCAACTTGCGAAGATGGCCACAAAAAGCTAGGTGCCACCTGGATTTGCTGCAATGGAAGGCAGAGAATGGTGTGACCGACAAAGATTTTCAAAGTTGTTGGTAAAATGAAGAATCTTCTTCCAAGAAATAATGAGTTGCCCGACAAGACATACCAAGCAAAGAAGGTTGTCGCCCTCTAGGATTAGACGTGCGAAGATACATGCCTGCATTAATGATGCATCCTCTACCGCGGTGAGAAGTACGAGAATTTGGATGCATGCCGGTATATGCACCGATCGCGGTATAAGATCAGACGAGACGATCCTGGCGATGTTGAGGGCGAGGCCCCTAGGAAGAAGGTTCCTGCCAAGGTTATGTGGTATGCTCCTATAATACCACGGTTAAAACGTCTCTTCAGAAATAAAGAGCATGCCAAGTTGTTGCGATGGCACATGGAAGACCGTAAGAAAGACGCGATGTTGAGAGACCCCGCTGATGGGTCACAGTGGATAAAAGTCGAGCGAGAGTATCCGGACTTCGCACGTGACGCAAGGAACTTAAGGTTTGGTCTAAGTGCAGACGGCATGAATCCTTTTGGTGAGCAGAGCTGCAGCCACAGCACCTGGCCTGTGACTCTATGTATCTATAACCTTCCTCCTTGGTTGTTTATGAAGAGGAAGTTCATTATGATGCCAGTGCTCATCCAAGGCCCGAGGCAACCTGGAAACGACATTGATGTGTACCTAAGGCCATTAGTTGAAGAACTTTTACAGCTGTGGGCCAAACCAGGTGTACGTATGTGGGATAAGCACAAAGGGGAGCCATTTGACCTACGAGCATTGCTTTTCGTAACCATCAATGATTGGCATGCTCTTAGTAACATTTCGTAAGACAAACAAGGGATACAATGCATGCACACACTGTTTAGATGATACTTGAAAGTGTATATTTGGATAAATGTAAGAAGGTTGTGTACCTAGGGTATCGCCGATTTCTTCGAACCTGCATCCAAAGAAAGAAAGGCAAGCATTTCAAACGTCTGCGTAACCCGAGGAAGCCTGTCCTCCGCATCGGTGAGGAGGTATTTGGTATGGTCAAGGACCTAGAAGTAATCTTTGGAAAAGGTCCCGGTCTATCTGTTCGAATGACGATGCCGGACACGCCCATGTGGAAGAAGCAATCTATATTTTGGGACCTACCCTATTGGAAAGTCTTAGAGGTCCGCTCTTCAATCGACGTGATGCACGTGACGAAGAATGTTTGCGTGAACCTGCTAGGCTTTCTAGGAGTGTATGGGAAGACAAAAGATACACGAAGCACGACAAGACCAGAACGCCCGAAGGCCCTCAAGAGCCTATGCATCCTGAGAACGAGAAGGGTAAACGATGTCACTTACCTCCTGCCAGCTACGCTCTTACCAAAGCATAGAAGGAAATCTTTTTTGAATGTCTGAGCAGTATCAAGGTCCCGTCTGGCTTCTCGTCGAATATAAAGGGAATAATAAATATGGCAGAGAAAAAATTCCAAAACCTGAAGTCTCATGACTGCCACGTGATTATGACACAATTGCTTCCGATTGCATTGAGGGGCTTCTACCGAAAATGTTCGAGTACCCATTGTGAAGCTATGTGCATTCCTCAATGCAATATCTAAGGTAATCGATCCGAAAGCCTACCAGGTTACAAGCAGATGTGGCCCAATGTCTTGTCACTTTGAGTTGGTGTTCCCACCATCCTTCTTCAATATTATGACGCATCTCTGGTTCACCTAGTAGAAGAGATTGCCATTCTCGGTCTGTATTTCTACACAATATGTTCCCTTTGAGAGGTACATGGGAGTCTTAAAGAAATATGTTCATAACCGTGCTAGGCCGAGGAAGCATCTCCAAGGGCTATGTAACAGAGGAGGTCATTGAGTTACGTGTTGATTTTATTCCTGACCTTAAGGCGATTGGTGTTCCGTAATCACGACATGAGGGAGACTGGAAAAGGCACCCTAGGATGTAAAGCAATGATATGTAGGGACGGGCATTCTCTCAATCAAGCACACTACACGGTTTTACAAAGATCTATCTTGGTTGCCCGTATATCAATGAACACAAGAATTTAATACGCCTCAAACACCCGGGCGGTCGATGAATGGATTATAAGTGAACACATGGCGAGTTTTGGCGGTGGCGCAAAGACTTCTCACGAATAACACCACTATTGGGGATCACTGTACTTGTTGGCGTGACACCGTCTTCGACTGTATGTACTTTCCAAGGGTACGAGATAAATGGGAATACATTTTACACGATAGGCCAAGATAAAAAGAGCACCAACCAAAATAGTGGTGTCCGCTTCGAAGAGCAGAAGACAATGGGCAAAAGACCACGTATTATGGGTTCATAGAGGAGATATGGGAACTTGACTATGGACCTAATTTTAAGGTCCCCTTGTTTCGATGCAAATGGGTCAAGCTAACAGGAGGAGGGGTTGAGGTAGACAAGAAGAGGAATGACAACGGTGGATCTCAACAATCTTATGAAGAACTTAGACGAACCATTCGCCCTAGCCAATGATGTGGCTCAGGTTTTCTATGTGAAGGACATGTCCTCCGGACCAAAAAAAGAAAAAATATGCAAACGAATACATCATATGATGAGCCAAAGCGTCACATAGTTCTTTCGGGGAAAAGAAACATCGTGGGAATCGAGGACAAGATGTATGTCGGAAGATTATAATAAGTTTGATGAAATTCCGCCTTCACAAAGGCAAACGACCCAAGCATTCCGTTAAGTAAAGAAGATGCTCCATGGTTACGATCAAGCGATCATAAGGAAGGGCATATGCCAAGAAGTTCATGCTCATATTATGTAACTCTAGTTCATGTTTTTAATACATGTCTTGAGTGTTAGTCATGTTTTGTGGATGGACCGGAGTATGAGAAGAAGTTGTCCCGAATCGTACTTACCATTAAGATCGATCTCCAAACGCGCGGTCACATATTAGGAGTGCCTCTATGACCAGTTTTCGGAGATGCCGGGAGGACTGGGCTCCGTCGCATCTCCCGAAACTGGCCGTAGTGGTGTCCCTGCCTCGAAAACCATCTTGCAGCTTTGTAACTTGTCTAACTAGATCAATACACCAGTGAGCTAACTAATTTCACATATTAGGAGTGCCTCTATGACCTTTCGGAGATGCCGGAGGATCGCCCGGCTCGGCATCTCCCCGAATGGCCGTAGTGGTGTCCCCGCCTCAAACTGGCCGGAGGACTGACTCACAAGGATGCCTATTTATAGTACAAGCAGCTCGACATAGTGTTGACACTTACAAAATAATGTCGACACTCACCCCTATTATTAGTCGGTTGGTGTCTCCAACCGGACTAAAGGTTCATCTTTAGTCCGTTGGTGACACCATCCGACAAGGTACACGCCGACGACATAATGTCGACATGCACTCACCTCTATTATTAGTGCGATCGTGTTTTGTCCTTGGTGTCTCCAACCGGACTAGTTCATCTTTAGTCGGTTGGTGTCTCCAACCGACTAAAGGTTCATCCGCCATTTTTTCCGCCATTTTTTCTTCCCGCCATTTTTCTTCCCGCCATTCTTCCCGCCATTTTTCTTCCCGCCATTTTTCTTCCCGCCATTCTTCCCGCTAGTTCACTATATATATATGTAGGGGTTGGCCTCATTGTCATTGCACATCTCTAGACTCATATCTCGCAACCTCATCACTCTTTCCCATGGCTTCCACCGTAGCACTAACCCCTGGGAGGCGAGGCGCTTGCGCCGAACTACCCGCCCGCGGCCATCGTGTCCCCGTCTTTGGATCTCGAAGGCCGGAGGTGTGCCGTCCTCTGTCCCTCTAGGTGTGGCGCGCCGATGGCCATCACGAACCACTACTACTCGAGCTCACGCCGAGCGTGGAGGAATCCCAGATGGCATCCCGACTATTTCTACTTGGGAAGCCTTCTTCGTGGATCGGCATGAGAGGCCGCCAGCACAGGAGGACGGCCCACCTCCTCCTAACTTCAACGAGGCCGGCCGTCGGCTATGGTGGCGGTCGGACTCTCCAGCGTCATGGCCTATGACATCGCCGCCGACTCTAACCCCGTCTCAAGGCTACCCTCAAGTCCAGCCCACGCGCTACCCTCAAGTCCAGCCCATGCGTACTCTCCAGAGGTTCAATTACGTGACCCCGACGACAAATGATGACGGCGCAAGGCACGACTACAAAGTGGCGAGTATTACAGGTGTGTAGGTGAGCATGACTAAATCACTCCAACATTCCGAAACAAGTTCGCCGATTGTTACTTAATCTGCCATGTATCTTGATTTTCAGTTCTTTTATGTATCTTAATTTTCAGTTCAGCCGATTGTTACTTAATCTGCCATGTATCTTAATTTTAGTTCTTTTATATATCTTAAAAAGCACCTTTAATGCATGAAATAAGTGTTTATTTATTTTAGAAAATTTCATGTAAAGTAAATATAAAAATCATTTACATGAATGGATAGATATTATTTTTATGAAAATTATGATATATTATTCATATTTTTCCGAGTTGAAATGAAAAAGATATGAATTTTCTAAATTCATATCATATTTTTGAATTAAAAAAGCCCTTTAATGCATGAAATAAGTGTTTATTTATTTTAAAAATTTCATGTCAAGTAAATATAAAATCATTTACATGAATGGATAGATATTATTTTTCTGAAAATTATGATATATTATTCATATTTTCTCGAGTTGAAATGAAAAAGATATGAATTTTCTAAATTCATATCATATTTTTGAATTAAAAAGCCCTTTAATGCATGAAATAAGTGTTTATTTATTTTAAAAATTTCATGTAAAGTAAATATAAAATGATTTACATGAATGGATAGATATTATTTTTCTGAAAATTATGATATATTATTCATATTTTGAATTAAAAAGCCCTCAATTAAAAAGCCCTCAATTAAAAAGCCCTGAATTAAAAAGCCCTGAATTAATGTTTCCCCTTTAACACCGGTTCCAGCCACGAACCGGTGTTAAAGGGGGGGTAATAAATGCGTGAAACATTCTTTAACACCGGTTCGAACCGGCAGTGGAGCCACAAGATGATTCCCTTTAACACCGGTTCGTGGAACCGTGTTAAAGGGGGGCAATAAATGCGCTGAACGCCTTTAACACCGGTTCCACCACGAACCGGTTAAAGGGGGTATTTATTTCACCTCCCTCCTTATTCCTCCCATCAGACGCAGCCAGACGCCGCCGCCGCCCGCCGCCCGACGCTCCGCCGCCTCTCCGACCGCCACGAGTCCCCGCCTCACCCAGATCCACCACCGCCCATGACTGCCCCGACCCTCCTCACGCCGCCGAGCTCACCGCGCCCGCCCGCCTCCCCAGAGCCCGCCCCACCGCGCCGCCGCCGCCTCGACTCCGCCGCGCGCGCTGCCACGCTGCCGCCGCCGCTCAAGCCGGCCCAGATCGCTAAGCTCAGGCCGCCGCCTCGAGCCAAGGCCGCCTCCGTCGGCCGACTGCCGACCATTTCGCTGGCAGGCCCTCGCCGCCGCTGGCCAGCGCCAGGCGGACGGTCGCCGGTCGCGACCTGCTCTCCGTCGCTCTGAAGTCCTCGCCACCGGCCGAGCCCTATCTCGCGCTGCGCTCGCGACCTGCCTCGCCCTCGGCCTCATGCGACCTTGCCTCTCCGAAACCCAACTAGAGGACAACCCACCAAGATCGACTTTCCGAACGCCAAGGCTGATTCTATAGGACCCCACAAGACCACGGCGCGAGACGCCAAGACCGTACCCAGTCGAAGTTGTCCGAAGAAGCTCCGACAAGAACTCCATCACGGAACATCTAGCACTCCGACAGGGACCCGCCCTCAACCGACCTGCCCCCTCTCCTTCCCCGGCCCTGCGAGCGCCGCCATGTCCGCGACCCGACTGTCGCCTGCGTGGCCGCCCCTTGTTCCGGCCTCCCACTCATCAAGTGAGCTTGGGCCAACCAATTGGGGGGCAATGGGCCAAGGAGACACGTTGGGCCACTATTGGGGGGGGAAATGGGCCAAATATACGTTATTTTTACCCAAAATTTGTCAAATATGAAGGGATATTAGGAAAAAATTCTGGGGGCGGCCTCGAACTCAGTGCATAGCTCCCTGTCAGGCCCGCCTTCCTTGGTCGTGCCCTTTTGGCAGGAGCTCGCTGCCCGCCATGGCGCGCTGGCGCCTCCTCTCGAACCGCCTCCCGGCCTCGCGACTCCTAAGATCTAGGCCTTAATCCTTGCACATGTGAATTAGAAGCATGTGGAGTAAAAATAAAATAGCTTATAGCAAAGATATTATAATAGGCCACGCCTAAACCCTAATCGACCACCTCGCCTCTTCCCGTGCAGAGCGCCTCGCCGCCGCTTGAGCTCATAGGCCACGCCTAAACGCCGCTAGCACCGCCGCCCGACGAGACCGCCAGATCCGTGGTTCTGCCTCGCCTCGCCCACACCACCTGCTCGCCGCCTCACTGCCGCCATCCCATGGGATATAAGTAAGGGCATGTTTGATTCAAAGGATTTGTATAGGAAATTTGTAGGATTAAATCCTATAGGAAATTTAGGATTAAATCCTATAGGAAATCCTATAGGAAATTATGCATGTTTGATTCAAAGGATTTGTATTGTATGTGTATTGTATATGCATGTGTATATTTTGTGCCACACCGACGACCACCGCCACCATTATGCCGACCACGACCTCCTATGTCCTCGCCGAGCCTACACACGCGCCGAGGGTGTGTCGCCATGTTAGGTAGACCATCACGTCGTGGTTTCGAACGCACACCCCACACGCACCGCCCCGCCTCGCCCTAGCGCCGCCTCTCGTTGTCAATATAGCATTATAATAACCATGCTATGTTAATCAACTTTGATGACAAGTTAATTAGAAGAAGTAAATGTACCCTCTCATATGAGTCCGGTTTCTCCGAATTAGGGTTTGAAATGACCAAGCATGTATTAGGGTTACATTTCAATACTTTTAACCTGTCATATCATCGCCCTTGCTTGAGCATTTCAATAGATGTATTACTGATATTTCGTGATAATATTATTGTTTTAGAAACTATGGATCCACTTAGTAGAAACCTTGAAGAAGAAGAAATAATGGAGAACATTATTGATGAGGACACCTCACAATATCTGAACTTGAGGGACATGACGACGACAGCTCAAGTACTAGTCATGGAGAAGATGAAGACCCGTGAACGCAATTTAATGGTTACAAAGTCCGGCGAGGTATATGCATTGATTAAGCCTCACCTGAACTCCACCAACAATCTTCTTCTACATGTATTAATTAACGCTTCTTTCTTCTTTTTAGCCCTCGGATCGACCAGCCAGCAACCATCTTCTTCTACGAAAAGAGCAAGCGAGGCGCGAGCCGTTGAAAGATCGTGCAAAGTTCACGATCGGCAATCCGTGTTGATGGCAGGCCGATGGAGCCCAAGAAGGCCGCACAAATTTATACGTCAGTCGAGTTCTTGTTAGGGACCAAATCCCAATCACAATTGAAAATTGGAATAAGCCAAAGAAGGGCGACGGTACTTTGTCGATGAGATCCAAAGAAACGCTTTGAATTCGTTGTTGGTAAATTTCACCCTTCCGCCAGAGGAGGATGAAAACAACCCGGTTATAGAGAACAAGGTCAAAGAGTGGACTCTAAAGAAGATGGCTGATGCTTTCAAGAATCGGAAGACAAAATTGAACAAATTTGTCAAAGTGGCGAGACTCAATTTCAAGACGCATATTATGCGAAGATAAGACCTCACCGCCCGAATTTAAGACATATAAAGAAAGTGCTATAGCTAAAAGAGGTCGAAACCAATACGCTTAATGCCTCAAGAAGGAATATCACCAGAGGACGGGTCGTGGCTACATATCTCGAGGCCTAAGTGGGAGGAAGCTGAGAGGCCTCACGAGAGAGGACCACACCCTGCACAAATGGGTGGGACCTACGCAAAGACTTGGTTCTACGGAATCGGGCAAGGTTGGACCTAAACAGATTGTGTATCTTCCCAACCATCCTTGCCAAACCCGTCACCGAACTCATCACGGCATACGAGGAAACATCCGGGGACCTTCCATCCCGACAGAGAATGACCAGCTCACACGCCGCCATCGGTAAAAAAGAACACTCTGGACATGCACGAGGCTGTGGGTATGACGTGGAAGGATGGGTTTGACCGGAGCGACTCTTACAGATGGCGCAGAAAAGAAAAAGAGCGCATGATCGGATGACACAGATAGAACATGCACTTGCGGCGCTGCAGCAAGTGAATGCACAACAGAGCCATCAAGCTACCGCCCATCTCAGCGGCATGAAGAGCCTGCATTGAAGCTGCCGCCCGCACTGCTGGAAAGCAGTGTGGCTTCCACGGAGAACGCAGCCAACGCTTGAAATGACGGGTCTCGATACCCGCTGATGAGATCACGGAGAGCGAACACTGAGCTGCATGTGAGATTAATGGGCTTATCCATTAAGGTGGTCTCGGCTATGCCTTACCTCCCGTAGCTGGTGGAACTTACCACCGCCGACCGATTCCAGATGGCTATGCTATTGTCGGGTGGATGAGGTTGTGAAGGAATATGAGGAAGCACAGCTTGACCATGCTACAGTGAAGGGGAAACTCAACTCAAATTTGCAGTGAAAACAACCATTCTTTGGAAGAAGGAACACATTGTGCTTCCAAATTGAGGTCACTGCACCCCGCCTCTCCAGACGTCAGCCCTGAGCCGCTTCACCCATCTCTCGCGGAAGCCATCTCCGCCCACGACCATCTCTGCATGGCAGCCATCTCCGCCCGTCACCATCTCCTCGCTGGCAGCCATCTCGGCCGTCACACCATCTCCTCAAGGCAGCCATCTCCGCCCGTCACCCATCTCCGTGCTTCAGCCATCTCCAACAGAAGCGGAAGAGCACTGCCACGAGGAGCATCAAGAGCACCGCCACAAAGAAATGCAGGAAACCGACGCCAAAGAGTTCAAAAACTACGCCCCGCAGCCTTCCGCCAAGCCATTGCCGGTTTTACCGTGGAATCGCAGCGACGAGGAGACCAATAGGATCTCGGAGAACAGGTCAAGAAATTCTTTGCACCTAGACGGGCCGAGCCAAAGGAGAAAATAGATCCGCGGTGGTGGAGAAGTTTTACAAAATCTTTTGAAACCTGAAACCCCACTTGTGCCGGACTACGAGCCAGATTTTGAAGGCGGATGCAAGGCGAGGGAGACTGAAAGTAGCTCGTGAGGCACCCACAAACAGTTCCCATGCTCGGAGAGCAGGAAAACCAATCATGCGCCCGCCCAAATGTTTGACAAACGGACGCTCCTCCGTAGATGATTACGAGGCAGAGCTACAAAGAAAGGCCAATGAGATGGGGATGACTTACATTGCATACTTGAACATCATGGGAGACAACTTGCCCAAATGCGATGTCAACCCCATACAGCCATGGAAGTATGGGAAGAATCTAGTCAAGAAAGAGGAGCTCAAAAATCTACCAACAAAGATGCGAAAATTGCACAAGTGGTACCTTCATTTCGCAAGACGAGAAAAGAAGAATGGATCACTAAGCATATAAGAGATGAGATTTTCTTGTGCGGAGACGACGCGATCGACTTCAACATTCAAGACTTGCATTTTCTATTCAATCAAGGAACTCGACAAATCGCCATCGCCTTTATTGTGTGTAAGTACTATTTCGTAATTTTTATCTCAACTCATTCACTTCATTAATTGCATGTATATATATATGCTCACCATATATGTATATACTATTATGCAGGAAAAAGGTTATGGAATGCGTGAAAGGAGGCCCTTTTGACATTGGGTTCGTTGACCCAAATAGAGTTCATGAAGAAGTGGTAAGAGAAAACCCGCAAACAGAAGATTACTTGCTAAAGTCTTTCTCGAGACAACAAACCAAAAGGGAAATACTATTGCCTTACAACTTCTCGTGAGTACTGTATCTCTCTTGTACACATTCTGCTTCGCTTACTCGATGTTAAGTGTAATCGATGATGAGTTATGCGTCGCAGGTTCCACTTTATTCGCTAGTCATTCAACCCGACTCAGAAAAGTCCTTGTCATGGACTCATTTAAAAGAAAAAGAGCTATGGGCAAACTTTAGAGAGATGCTCGGAGGTAATTTCAATCATATTATCGCACTAGATCGGCAACTTTCGTGACAATAAGTAATTAATTACTCTTTATCCATTTTCTTTGTCGGACGTGGTTTGAAAATGTTCACGGCAGGCCGTGGGTGAATGGTCAAGAACTAAAATTTGTAGACCAAAATGTAAGTAATACTAGCTAGCTTCCAATTCCATTATATCATGCTTTATTGATTATTATTTTGATTGAACTCTATTCTCGTAAAGTGCGCATCAAGGACACGGCAATAACTTATGTGGGTACTATGTTTGCGAATTCATTCAACACGATATGTGACCAAAGCCGCACACTAGAACAACTTAGAGTAAGTAAACAAAGTCCACAACATTATTTTATTACCATCAATTGTGTTGAGTTTTATTCTTATATATATATTGACGGTCCATTCTTCATATATATTCAGATCGAACGGATGCGGACCAACTCCTACCATTTGAACGCATACGAGCCATTCAAGAGGAATTGGCGGGTTCATACTTGATGAGGTCGCCACGCTGGCGGAGAACTCTTTAGATATCCACCTCGGCGATGTAGATGTATGTGCCGATGTATGTGCCGATGGCGATGTATGTGCCGATGGCGATGTTTGTGTATAATAATAGTTGCTTAATTATTCATGTACTCGTATGTACCGATGACGATTTTATAAGTATACGGCTCGCTCGATTTCTCGCTCTCTCCGTAAATACGCCTGTAACGGGCAGAGAAATGCGCGGCGAAGATTTAGGCGTTTTCACGCCGCGGCAGAAAACGCCTAACACCGGTTCCAGATACGAACCGGTGTTAAAGAGGGCCTGAACTGCGGCAGACGTCGCCACCCTTTAACACCGGTTCGTATAGGAACCGGTGTTAAAGGGGCCCCCCCTCTAACACCGAACCCTCAACAGCGGTTGTGGAACCGCTGTTAGAGGGTCCTCCAAACCGGTGTTAGAGGGGTACGTGTGCACTAGTGTACTATCATCAAACAAACCCATCCTGGCGTTTCCCCCTCGAGACCGTCGAGGAAGTCAACCGAGGAACTCACACAGTTGGCAGTTTTATTTATTCAGTTATCGTTGCAGCAATTACTAGTCAGGTTTGGATAATTGTCCTGATAAAGTAAGCAGTGGGCACTTTTAGTTAACCATTCCGTTATAGTTGCAACAGTTACTAATCGACATGATAGCATGAGATAAACCCAAAACCCAAAGTTGTTGGTACTTTTATTCAGCCAATTGCTAGAAGTTGCAATACTTACTAGTCGAGATACATTTGTCATGGCGACAACCAAACAAGCAATTGTGGCAGTATTAATTAGCCATTCCATTATAGTGAAGCTAATTACTAGTCATTATAATTCAAATTTATAGCGTAAACTTTAGTTATGCTTGTCTATGATCGAGAATCGTGCTCCAAGTCGTCCATATCCGCGGACACGGCTTTGAAAGTTTTACCGGCCGGGTGCACCAATAGCAACACACGCCGATCAACCTCGAAAACCAAATCAAAACCCAACGAGGCTTTCACGATCGAACAATCACAGATTGAAATATTTCAGGGGGCCACCCCTTAAGTAGAATCCGCAACGGAGTAAGCAAGCTCCGAGACGGCCTCAAGGTTTGGGTAATACGGCTGTGAACGACTGGGAACCCGAAAGTGTGGCTGGGCTTGTCGACACCGCGGAATCGTGTCCCGATCCTAAACAGTACAGTGTGCAGTACCTCGCACAATTTAAATACAGAAAGTAGCATGGCATAAGTACAGGATAGTAAAAACACCTCAAACTAGTTTGTGGCCCCAAGAAATAAGAATGAATCAAGCTCTGGCTCAGGGGGGTCCCATATACCTCCCGGATGTGGATAGCGCGCAAAAATCAAGGAACAGGTATCAAGTACTCGGGGTCTTACGGGACACAAGTGGGCGTTCGGAAACCAAATATTATCTATCGCCCACCGATGCCTCTGCTTATTTCAATTTTAGTTGTTAAACAGAAAGTAAAGTGGCGATAAGTAAAACTAGAATCATCTCCAACATCAACATGCGGCAATACATCAGCAATCGCGTGGCATATGACGACACATCAAGCACTTGAGCAAGCAACTACGACGCCAAGTCCATCTATCTACCAAACAATGGTAATAGGATGTGTCCAAGGCAATATAGGGCTGCACGGTATATCAAGGGTACGGAAACTAAAGCATCGCAACACAGATAGCAGAATATCAACAGGAGGGAAGTAAATACTATAAAAGTAAGATAGGTAGAAAGGGGAAGATGCTCGCCTGAAAACATTGTCGAAAGGTTCATCCGAAGATCGGGGCGAAGCTCACATCAACTCAACGGCCTTATCCGCGAAGAAGCAAATCACTAGAAGGAACACCGGATGCAATATTTAATACTACGGCAAAAGATCGGCATGATGCATGTATGATGTATGGCATGGCAAAGGTGCGATGCAACTAGGTCATATTAAGCGGAACCGGGGTCCCGACAATTATTTAGGTGGTCCATGTTATTTAGATACCCCGCATTTTAAATGTTGTTTAGCAAGTCAATAGGCGGAACCGGTTCTCTACACATGTTTAAATGAGGCCGATATGAGACTAGATTTGCCCGCATATGGGCCCCATATGTAATTATTAGGTGAATCGGCATAAGGCCCCCAAACCACATGATATGGATGCAAGATGACAATTAAATATGCAACAAGTTGTTATTATGTTATCAAATAGGGTATCGAGGAAAAAGGGTCACACATTAGGGGTCTCGACGATCTTGGGGTTCCGGGGTTCAGGGTTCGACAGGGTCCAGGGTTCGACGGATCTGGGGTTCGACGGGAGCGTTCTCGGATTACTGGGTAGGTCTTGTCGCATCCGGTTCTCGGTGTCCGGGGTGACGCACTCGGCGTCCTCGAGGGAGTCCTTGTCGCACATGTGTCCTTCGGGTTCTATGTCGATGATCTTGTCGTCGAGAAGAACTTGCCGGGTCCGCGTGTCGGGTCGGTCTTGGTGTGTCCGAGATGAAGCGCTTATCGTTCCATGTGGCGGTCTTGGTGTCCGAGCGAGGGTCTTGTCGTCTCACGCGGGGGTCTTGGCGTCCCGGGGGTTTTTCAGCGTCGAGATGTAGTTCTTGTCGGTTCCTGCCGATGGCCTTGGTCCCGTGGAGGACGTCTTGTAGTGCCGTAATCCTCGTGGTCGACCATCGATCCGCGTCGGGGCTCAAGCGCTTGGTCTTGCCGGATCGGTCTTCGTGGCGGTCTTCGATTCCGTAGGCGGTCATGGTGTCCCGATGGCGATCTTGGTGGTCCAAGTCGAAGACCTAGTCCGCAATCCGACGAGTGACACCAGGTCGCGGGTTCTTCGCATTACTACAGGTACTCGGTCCGTGGCGTGCGAAGATGTGGGAGGCCGCCGACGACGGCGTAAGTCGCGGCGCTGGTGGCCTTGCCGGGCAGGTCGGCGCGCGGCGGTCTGGCGGTTGGCGGCGATGGGGCTCGAGGCGACGCCACCGAGGGCTCGAGTGGGGAGGAAGACGGCCGAGGAGCTCCGCGGTCGAGCTCGGGCTCCCGGTCAAAGCGGCGGCGGCGTGCGGGCGGCAGCGGGCGGCGGGCGTCAGCCAGGCTTCGCGGAGGCCGAGGCGGAGCTTGACGGGCGACGCGAGGTCGTCAGGCTTGATTTACGCCGTCTGGCGGACGACGGCGCGCCGAGACGAAGCAGGGGCTGCGGGGCCGGGAGCCTGGAGGCGGCGGGCGCGAGGAGGCGCTTCGGGCGAGGCAGAGGCGGTCGGAGGAGGAGGAAGGGCGGCCGACGAGGTTGAGGGGTGTCAGCCCAGCGACGGGACCGGAAGGAGCTCGGGGCGCAAGTGAGGCGGAGGAGGTTGGCTGGCGAGGAAGGCGGAGGCCGGTGGCAGACGCAGCGGGAGCGACGGCGCGGCGGCGGCGATGTGAGCGAGCGGGAAGCAGGCGGAGGAGGAGGAGGAAGCTTGGCGATGAGGGTCGCTGGCTCGCTGCGGGGGTGTGCTTGAGAGCCAGAGGAAGGGGAAGGTCGCAGGGAAGGAGAGGAACAGGGTCGAGGCGTGGGGCGTGGGGCGAGGGTGGGCCCCGCGGCGCAGGCGGTGGACCGAGTCCGGGGCGGGGCTGGCGCGGTAGGTGGGCGTGGGACCCAGGGGCAGGGGAGGGCTGGCAGAGAGAGTGGGGGGGGCTTGGCGCGTGTGTGAACGCAGGGGAGGGTGTGGCTGTGTGCTGTGAGAGAGGGAGAGAGAAAGAGAGGAGAGAGAGTGGGGTGGGTCTGGGCCAAGTGGGGATAGGATAGGAGGGGAGAGGAGAGAAGCTGAGGTGGCATGATGGGATTGGTGGGAGTGATGTGGCCAGGTAGGGTGGGTAGATTTCTGGGTAGATTTAGGTTTGGTGAAGGGCGGTTAGGTGGCCGTTTTAGTTTTCCTGGGGCGGTCGATCGGGTCATTCGGCCCGTTCGACTGCCCCGCTAAAATAATTCAATAATTTATTTATTTTTAACGGACCGATTGCACAACATATTTAATTAAAACAAAATATTCCGGAGACCGGACTTTGCAGTTGAATTGAGATGGGGCGTTTGAGAAACAAATCGGGAGTTACGAAAATAGTTTTGGCAAACAATGCATGATGATGGCAATGCAATGCACAAATTCAACGCGATTTTCTAGTAGTGGTTTTGCGGGATGCCACAATTCGACACCACTAACAATGGATCTCGCCCTCGAGATCCTCCTCATGGTACCGGAAAGAAGGTCGGCGTTCTCCGTCTTCACGCTTTGTGTAGATCCTCGCGACACCACTAACGATGGTTCCTCCTCCATCTTGAAATTGGCGACACCACCAACAAAGGGTCGTTGTTCCTGATCGTCGAGGGAGCACTCCGGGAACACAAGGTCGAAGGTCGAGGTATCGCAAATAAGGCCACCCCTAACTTCCGTGGACGGAGTAAAACTGCTGGATCCACTGATTCGACATACAAGAGCGAATGATAAGAGCAGTGGTAGGGTAGCTACTCCATCCCACACTCAAACCATTACCCTGCACACGAATAAGCGGATCAAGCATCCAACTCTCGGAATCAGACTGAAGATCTCGGCAACGAGGTTCAGGAACAAAGGGATGTTGCCAGCAGAATCGTATGAAAGACACGCTGATTAGGTTTCGCGATGGTTCCATTGGCCTGAACAACACATGCTCAAGGTCGACCCCAACTTCACCAAAAGTCGTCCCTCTCATATGTTTCTCATCGACACTGATATCCAGCAAGGAACACAGGGGGATAAGAACAAAAGATTGGAGGAAGGGTACAACAGACAAGTTGCAGATTGATGATCGTAGCACCTCCGTTACAAAAGGGAGAAAGCGAAACCCTGAAGGTACGACGGAACCCAACCACGAAATCCGGACTCAAGAAAAGATAAGAGAGCAGATTCAAAACACGCCGAGATAAGAGGGATCAAGAGGGTAAGGAGTAAAATCAGACCTAATCAGAACTATCCAACCGATTTTGCAAAATAGTTTTTACACTCTACTTCGGCCGTTAACTAGGTTATCCTACAGGCTGGACTTGTGGGGTATCGTAACTGCAGAGCTCTGATACCACTCTGTAACACCCTCAGAATCGGACCTATGCAAGTTTGAGCAAAATTCGCCAAACCCGCATAGAAACGATTCAAAGGTGCCCACCAGGCACTTTCGTGCGGGTGGAAAACGAAGTAATAACATTACACAACAGTCCTCGATGGGACCCACAGAACAGATATATATAACAGCGACTCAAAGAGTCAAGAATACATATATAATATACAAAGATCCAAATCACCTTGAAATCGATATAGCGTCCAGCTACGGACAAGATGCAAATGGGGCTAAGAGCCCTGAAGAATAACCAATGGCGTCCATAACCCTGCCCAGGCCAAGCCGGAAGGGTAACCCTGCTAACGACGTCGATCTCAAACCTGCTTAACAAAAGGGGTGCCGACAAAGGTCAAAGCAGAAAAACAAAGAAGGAGCGTCGATCGAGGCCAAGACACGGCGAGGCTAGAATTGCGGTCCTCGCCTACATAGGTATGGTGGATGGCAGCGGCAGCATGCACTAAACAACCTATAGAGACTCGATACACTGGCGGTAATCAGAGGGGGTAAGAAGGACCTATTCGGATCCAACCTGATACTATCATCAAACAAACCCATCCTGGCGTTTCCCCCTCGAGACCGTCGAGGAAGTCAACCGAGGAACTCACACAGTTGGCAGTTTTATTTATTCAGTTATCGTTGCAGCAATTACTAGTCAGGTTTGGATAATTGTCCTGATAAAGTAAGCAGTGGGCACTTTTAGTTAACCATTCCGTTATAGTTGCAACAGTTACTAATCAGATACAGATAGCATGAGATAAACCCAAAACCCAGCAGTTGTTGGTACTTTTATTCAGCCAATTCGTTGTAGTTGCAATACTTACTAGTCAGATACATTTGTCGCAAGCGACAACCAAACAAGCAATTGTGGGCAGTATTAATTAGCCATTCCATTATAGTGAAGCTAATTACTAGTCATTATAAGTCAAATTTATAGCAGTAAACTTTAGTTATGCTTGTCTATGATCGAGATACTGTGCTCCAAGTCGTCCATATCCGCGGACACGGCTTTCAGAAAGTTTTACCCGGCCGGGGTGCACCAATAGCAACACACGCTCGATCAACCTCGGAAAAACCAAATCAAAACCCAACGAGGCTTTCACGACTGAACAATCACAGGATTCAGAAATATTTCAGGCCACCCTTATGTAGAATCCATACGGAGTAAGCAAGCTCGAGACGGCCTCAAGGTTTGGGTAATACGGTCAGAACGATCGGGAACCCGAAAGTGTGGCTGGGCTTGTCGACACCGCGAATCGTGTCCCGATCCTAAAGCGATACAGTGTGCTACCGCACAATTTAAATACAGAAAATAGCATGGCATAAGTACAGGATAGTAAAACACCTCAAACTAGTTTGTGGCCCCAAGAAATAAGAATGAATCAAGCTCGCTGGGGGTCCCATATACCTCCCGGATGTGGATAGCGCGCAAAAATCAAGGAACAGGTATCAAGTACTCGGGGTCTTACGGGACACAAGTGGGCGTTCGGAAACCAAATATTATCTATCGCCCACCGATGCCTCTGCTTATTTCAATTTTAGTTGTTAAACAGAAAGTAAAGTGGCGATAAGTAAAACTAGAATCATCTCCAACATCAACATGCGGCAATACATCAGCAACTGTGGCATATGACGACACACATCAGCACTTGAGCAAGCAACTACGACGCGCAAGTCCATCTATCTACCAAACAACAGGTAATAGGATGTGTCCAAGGCAATATAGGGCTGCACGGTATATCAAGGGTACGGAAACTAAAGCATCGCAACACAGATAGCAGAAGATCAACAGGAGGGAAGTAAATACTATAAAAGTAAGATAGGTAGAAAGGGGAAGATGCTCGCCTGAAAACATTGTCGAAAGGTTCATCCGAAGATCGGGGCGAAGCTCACATCAACTCAACGGCCTTATCCGCGAAGAAGCAAATCACTAGAAGGAACACCGGATGCAATATTTAATACTACGGCAAAAGATCGGCATGATGCATGTATGATGTATGGCATGGCAAAGGTGCGATGCAACTAGGTCATATTAAGCGGAACCGGGGTCCCGACAATTATTTAGGTGGTCCATGTTATTTAGATACCCCGCATTTTAAATGTTGTTTAGCAAGTCAATAGGCGGAACCGGTTCTCTACACATGTTTAAATGAGGCCGATATGAGACTAGATTTGCCCGCATATGGGCCCCATACGTAATTATTAGGTGAATCGGCATAAGGCCCCCAAACCACATGATATGGATGCAAGATGACAATTAAATATGCAACAAGTTGTTATTATGTTATCAAATAGGGTATCGAGGAAAAAGGGTCACACATTAGGGGTCTCGACGATCTTGGGGTTCCGGGGTTCAGGGTTCGACAGGGTCCAGGGTTCGACGGATCTGGGGTTCGACGGGAGCGTTCTCGGATTACTGGGTAGGTCTTGTCGCATCCGGTTCTCGGTGTCCGGGGTGACGCACTCGGCGTCCTCGAGGGAGTCCTTGTCGCACATGTGTCCTTCGGGTTCTATGTCGATGATCTTGTCGTCGAGAAGAACTTGCCGGGTCCGCGTGTCGGGTCGGTCTTGGCGTGTCCGAGATGAAGCGCTTATCGTTCCATGTGGCGGTCTTGGCGTCCGAGCGAGGGTCTTGTCGTCTCACGCGGGGGTCTTGGCGTCCCGGGGGTTTTTCCCGCGTCCGAGATGTAGTTCTTGTCGGTTCCCTGTCGATGGCCTTCGGGTCCCGTGGAGGACGTCTTGTAGTGCCGTAATCCTCAGGGTCGACCATCGATCCGGCGTCGGGGCTCCGAAGCGCTTGGTCTTGCCGGGATCGGTCTTCGTGGCAGCGGTCTTCGGATTCCGTGTAGGCGGTCATGGTGTCCCAGTAGGCGATCTTGGTGGTCCAAGTCGAAGACCTAGTCCGCAATCCGACGAGTGACACCAGGTCGGCGGGTTCTTCGGGCATTACTACAGGTACTCGGTCCTGTGGCGTCTGAAGACAGGGGAGGCCGCCAACGTAAGTGCGACGCTGGCCGCGTGGCCTTCTGGGCAGGTCGGCCAATGGGCGGTCTGGCGGTTCGAGCGGCGACGATGGGGCTCGGGAGGCGACGTCACCGAGGGCTCGAGGTGGAGAAAGACGGCCGAGGAGCTCGCGGTCGAGCTCGGCTCCCGGTCAAAGGCGGCGGCGGCGTGCCAGCGGCGGCCAGACGGGCGTCGCATGAGCTCGCCGAGCGGAGGCCGAGAGCTTGACGAGGCGAAGCGTCGGAGGTCGTCATGGGGCAACGCTTGACGACGGCAGCTTGAGACGAAGCTTAGGCAGCGGGCGCCGGAGAACTGCAGAGCGGCGGCGCAGTTGAGCGGCTGGCGGGGCAGAGGCGGTCGGAGGAGGAGGAAGGGCGGCCCGACGAGGTTGAGGGTGTCAGCGACGGGACCGGAAGGAGCTCGGGCGTCAAGGAGGCGGAGGAGGTTGGCCTGGGGCGAAGGCGGAGGTGGCCGGCGCTGGCGGCAAGGAGGCGAGCGTCGAGGCGCTGGGCGAAAGGGAGGAGGAGGAGGAAGCTTGGCGATGAGGGTCGGCTCGCTGCGGGGTGCTTGAGAGC
This sequence comes from Avena longiglumis, assembly GCA_030063025.1. Lineage (NCBI taxonomy): Eukaryota > Viridiplantae > Streptophyta > Magnoliopsida > Poales > Poaceae > Avena > Avena longiglumis. The sequence goes on along the minus strand of CP125974.1, from coordinate 515,433,476 downwards.
GGAGGAAGGGAAGGTCGCAGGGAAGGAGAGGAACAGGGTCGAGGCGTGGGGCGTGGGGCGAGGGTGGGCCCCGCGGCGCAGGCGGTGGACCGAGTCCGGGGCGGGGCTGGCGCGGTAGGTGGGCGTGGGACCCAGGGGCAGGGGAGGGCTGGCAGAGAGAGTGGGGGGGCGGCTTGGCGCGTGTGTGAACGCAGGGGAGGGTGTGGCTGTGTGCTGTGAGAGAGGGAGAGAGAAAAGAGAGGGAGAGAGAGTGGGGGTGGGTCTGGGCCAAGTGGCAGGATAGGATAGGAGGGGGAGAGGGAGAGGGTGAGGTGGCATGGTGGGATTGGTGGGAGTGATGTGGCCAGGTAGGGTGGGTAGATTTCTGGGTAGATTTAGGTTTGGTGAAGGGCGGTTAGGTGGCCGTTTTAGTTTTCCTGGGGCGGTCGATCGGGTCATTCGGCCCGTTCGACTGCCCCGCTAAAATAATTCAATAATTTATTTATTTTTAACGGACCGATTGCACAACATATTTAATTAAAACAAAATATTCCGGAGACCGGACTTTGCAGTTGAATTGAGATGGGGCGTTTGAGAAACAAATCGGGAGTTACGAAAATAGTTTTGGCAAACAATGCATGATGATGGCGATGCAATGCACAAATTCAACGCGATTTTCTAGTAGTGGTTTTGCGGGATGCCACACTATGACAGCCACACTACATACTTAGCTACATATTTACAATCCAAAAGGGGCTTAACAGTCCGTCTTAACCCATTTCGAAAAAGAAAAAAACAGTCCATCTTAACAGTCCAAAAGATGCTTGCCAGCCACAGTACATACTAGATATTAACAATCCAACTACTACTTAAATGTTCATCATCGTCGCTACTGCTGAAGTTGTTGTCGTCATCGTCTCCACTACTCATGTTGTAGTCGCCGTCGTCGCTACTGTTGTAGTTGTTGTTGCCATCGTCTCCACTGCTCAAGTTGTCGTCGCCGTCGTCGCTACTGCTGTAGTTGTTGTCGCCATCGTCTCCACTGCTCATGTGCTCATCATCATTACTAAGGACAATAACATCATGATTGTTCACCATAGTGTCCCTGCATCATTTTAAAAAATTAGTTCAGGAAATATAACTGCATAAAGTGTGAATATAATACTCTAATACTAGTTTAGGAAAAGAAATAAACGGTAGCACAAAGCACAAGTTGAACAGCATGACTGAATTGTAAACTGTACTTGAATGACAAACTTAAATACAGGAGATATATCATGGCAAACTGTAGTGGTGTGTTGGAACGGATATATCTGCCCAATAATAAATAAAGGACCTATCTACTGTCTCGGATTTAGGACATGCAGCAATGGAAAGAACAGGGCAGGGGTGAATTAAGAAGTACACATCTCGAAGTAATTTTCAGAATTTCCCCAGTCAAAATAAATGAATTACTACAAGCATGAACCATCTGGCTCATGCATGCCAGAGACAATATACACTATTATATACTCCTATATGCTCATGCATGGACCATCTGGTTCAAAGGAGTTCAGATCGGTAAGCATAAAAGAAGTATAGAGTACGACAAGGTTAGCATGGAGTTCAGGTGTCACTAGTTTAGGTCTATAGCATGAAATATAGAGTACAACAAGGTTAGCATGCTTAGTGACAATATTTCTAGCCAAGGCCGCTAGACATTGAGCTAGTTTGAGTGTTCATCGTTCTTACTGTAGAAACCATTTTGTGATGGAGCTATGCGAGGGACACCAGGTCCTAGTCACGTCTCAGTAATTAAGCTGAACTAGTATGGTGGCCCTCGCATTTTGCGAGGGCATCATCTTATTTTTCTATGAAAGATGAGCATTGTTCCTACTTCGTCTCGAAATTAACCGGGAAATAGATCTACTGACTTTGTATGCATTCACATTATTTTATGGAAAATAATAATATAGTTATAGCCAATATTTTTTGTATATATATCACCTTTGTAGAAAACATCTTTAATCGTCTTTCTTGGTTAAAAAAGGATATTTCATAAGATAGTAGATTGAGTTGATGTGTCATTTTTCCACAACATTATATTTCTATAACAATTAAAATTTAAGAATTTTTAGCTATGTGGTAAGGTCAGTCAGATTCTCAAATAATTAGGGGCTACTTAAGCAACGATCAATTTATGTTTAGATAACTTGAGAAATGCATATATAATATTTGGAACATTCCGATGCAATAGGAAATAAATATTGTTGAATGAAGTAAAGACTGATATATATCCTAGATATAGAGTAAGCGCATCTTTCTTTTTATATTATATTTTTCTTATAGTGAGTAAATGATAAATGCACAAATCTATAGATTGTGGTAGATTATGTAAGATTTTTACGAGCTTTCTATAAGAATATCTCTGTGCGTAGCACTATGGATGGGTTCTTGATATAAGATAAATATACTTTGAGGAGTATGTATTACCATTAGAGTTTGTAAGCACATTAGTTTTTCTTATGTTAGTGTGGAATTTTTAAGGTTTGGAAGAATTTTCAGGGTGAAGTTTAGCCATGTTAGCTTATTGAGATATTCGCGATAATCTCCTGGTGCCGTGTAGAATGAAGATATATTGGCTCTATCAAGATCTCGATGCTTTTGTATGACACATTTATCATGCAATCCCATGTCTCGTCTCTTCTCCTCATTAGTTTGGCAAATTTTGAAACTTTAGCATAGGTTTAGTGAGAAGCCTCACTCGCAATCGTGTGTTCGTTGATCTTAGGATCCTACTATCCAAATTCTTCTTCTATAATATTTGATAAATTGCGAGATAAATTCAACTTTTTAGTGCTACAATCTTATCAAATATATATATAGTAGATAGTTCTATAGACGTATGAATCAGTTATTGTTTGGAGCTTCTATTTTTTTTCTTGCCACCATATCCGTTTTCTAAATACCACCATGCCCTATATATGGTAGTAGCACTTTGTATGTCCTGATATATATCTTGACACATTACTGTGAGTTGAACATCGACACCACGAGCCTTGATTTCTCCATTAATCATATATGGGAGTCTAAGATAGACTAAAAGGATAACATTTCCAATGCTCAGAAAATACATGACACCAATTTTCAATCCAACTAAAATTGGCTAGAAGGCATTGATTATTAAGAGGATGCATTGATGTCACATAAAAAAGAATAACCAATATGCATTTTGATGTCACACACCAAAATATAGAGATTGTCATATTAGATTACTTGACTTCTATGTCACTTCTAACTGTCATACTACTACATGTTGGATTAAGGCTACAAGAAGTTTAGATTTGATCAATCTACATCGCCATCTCAACTTGACCAAATACATGTCAAGCAAGAATTATGTTTTGGTGATCTAGTTTTCTAGATTTGATCAACCTACACCGCCACCCATATCGACTTAAAAAAATAATCGTCTAGAACTTAGATCTCAAATATCCATCTATGTTGCTACGTTGAGTCCATAATTCATGTTAGGTTTTAGAATTAACTCGGATGCTGACGATCAAATATCGAGAAAAGTAATTAGGCGTGTGTAATGTATATTTTCTATAGAAGTTTGTGATTTTACGATCTTCATTATCTGTTAAAGTGCAATATGGTTTGCTCTTATCTTATCGCGTAGAAGTATGTTTTTATTAGAGACTATATGTTACATAGGTTTTTTTCTATATTTACTTGTAACAATTTACCGTCGATATGGTTTCTTTAATCAACTTTTGGGTACAAATCAGTTTTGGAGAATTTGAGTCTGAATGTCATTACAAACTCTGATATTTCTTTAATCTTGACAATCTAGGATCTCCTACATAATTAGCAATACATATGTGTGTTAGGCATGAATATATATATATATATATATATATATATATATATATATATATATATATATATATATATATATATAGTGCGATGATTTAAGCGGATGTGCTTCTTTTTCTTAATATACAGTACATGCATATGTGGGCCTGGTCAGGGGATGAAATAAAAATTGTGCATGGCCTGGCCTACACCGGACGTACGCGCATGCAACAGACCTTCGGTCGAAACTTTTTTTACGTCCGACTTCGGTCGATTCTACAAAGCACGCGGACGGTGCTAGCCCACAACGATCGCGGTTGTGATTAACGTGTCGTACCATATTACACAGGTACGTAACTATTAATTGCTTGTTAAATCATAGCCATAGATTTTAGATCTAACTATCAAAATAATTTAGATGATGTGGATCAACCAGATGCCTCGAAAAATACCCTTATATTGCTTTTAGTATATAATAGATAGATGATAATGATAATGATCTCAGCACAGTAGCTACAGGTCTCAGAACAGTAGCTGCAGGTCTACAGCATATATAATGATAATGATCCAACCAATGGATATAAGATGCTACTGTCACGTTTCAGCAGCAGGCGAAGTGATCTTGGTACAATCCCGCTTGAAACAACATCATGGTAAAGATCTGAATGGACAGGTCCTCTCTCGTTTCGCAGGGCAAAGGATGTACATCTCTCTCACTATCTTCACAAGTTGTAAGCACCCAAACTAACTGAACTTGGGATGTCTGTTGCTTCTTCTTCACTGAACTAGGGGTGTCTAGTGTTCGTCAGCCTCCTAATCAAGTACAAGCACAAAGGGAGATTAAGACTGCCTTACCGGCGAGATCAACGTCTTCTAACTTGTTAAAAAAATCATGATATAATTTGTCTCACTAGCTATATAGTCTAAGTAGGTGTATCTGTTGCCTAGTTGCATATATGGATAGAGGGTGGATGAGCTTCGCAAGATCTACGACACAATATTTTGATGGTGTTACAAGGTTTATTGAATTTGCTGTTAGAAACTCTGGAAAAAATGGAAAGATCCTTTGTCCATGCAGCAACTGTGGCAACCGTGGATTATTTTGCAGGCTTTATATGTTCATGACAAGACAAGCTTACAGTCATACCTGCAAAATGAGCACAACCTTATTTAAGAACCATCGCTTACTATTCAAGAATAAAAGGAGGGTATGCGTGTGATATGGCATCTTTATGGTTAAATATAAAAACGAATAAAAGGAGGGTATGCGACAGGTCTTGGTTAGGCAAACATACGTGTAGCTTGACCCACCTAGTGTCCCAAGGGCAATCCTATATTCTGCAACCTTCCGAAGGTAATCCGGTGCTTTTCAGTCATTGATCTATGTAGCCAAGTTAATCTGGTGTATGAAATAGGCTACAGGCCCAGACTTTGGGCTTAATTAGATTTTCTGTTTTAGCATTGAAGTTAATAGATTGTGGGCTTAATTTTAGTAATGATAAGCACACCATTAATTCTTATTCAATCTAGTTGGATAGTGATGAATGTCAAGCGTAATCTCCGGGTCATTTTGTTCCAAAGATGTGCTTAGGTAGCTGCAGATCATCATCTTTGACTTGGCTATCTGTCCGGTGTGTCTGTTTGTTTTCTTGGTCGATTAGCAAGTTTATTGTTCATGCCCCCTGCTTCTATCTGTGAACGGCCTGCAGTATTATCACTCTCTCTCTCATTCCCTCTTATTTTTCATGTCCCATGCAGCTATGTCAAGTTTATTTGTCGATTAGCCGCAGATCGTCATCTATATTCTAAAATCTTACAGGTCTGCTTTTTAGCCATTTGATTCTAACTTCTTGATTTGTTGATGTGAACAGTCCCTATGCAGAAAAAAGATACTGTAGGGTACATGGTAAAGATACTGTAGGGTACATGGTTTTGCCAAAACAGCCGCTCCACTGTCATAATTAAAATTAAAAGGAAGGTCAGGTACAGAAAGTTTGTCTCTGAAAGTATGTGTTGGTATATATTGTTGTTACTTTCGGAAATCCCTGTGATATCGGATTAAACCTCTTATATGACTTGCTATTAGTTTGTATGCAGGCATCATTGACCAGTTTCTGTTTGATATCTTTTCTGAGCGCTAGTATTTTTAGTTTGTAAGACCAGCTCCTAGCGGCAACCTCTCTTGACCAAGAGCATAAATGTTCTCTTCTGCCTCATCAATATGGTATGTCCTAAACGCTAGTCTGATGGTTTCTGCATTAGATGCTATAAATACGTTCACAACTAAGACAAGCTTATTGTCATACCAAATCCAAGTTACGTTTTATATCATGATGGATTTTTGAAGAATATGTGAGAATAGGTTCTATTTATGATGATATGGTTAGTTCTCTCACTGAAATTTATAAACTGCACTTGATATTAAACGAATTCTTCTATTTAATTTTGACATGAAGGTGAAAGTTTTATCGTATATTTTTCCATCCTTTGCTATTATATATATAATGCTGTCATGGCCATGAAAGTTTTACCTTTTTAGGATGCGAAGAACCGACATGACTCACGGGGTAAGGATGGAGCAAGGCTACTGGGCCAATATGTTGCTGGATATTAACGTGAAGCATGTACGATTGCAACAATTCAGGATTCTGTAGTTACAAATGAATGAATTCAATTATGTAACTTGTATTGAATGGTGCAAATGATGAAACTTGAGTGATGTTTTGAATGGATTAAATAAAATGCTATGTATTATGTAGAATAATTATTTGTTCGTCATAATATATATGAAAAGTGCCTAAAATAACTTGAATTCATGTTTGGTTTCAAAGTGCCTGAAAATTATTGCCTTTAAGTATTATTTGAGGCATTACTGTATATTGCATGGAATTCTTTTTTGAGGCATTTTGAGAAATGCCTAAAATTATTTTTTGAGGCATTTTGGAAAGTGCCAACAAAAATTATTAAAGACATTTTTAATAGTGCCTCAAATTATATTCCAAGGCTATTTGTAAAATGCCTTGAAAAATCTATTTTTAAAGGCATTTTCAAAAGTGCCTCAAAAGATCTATTTTCAAAGGAAGTTTTTAATAGTGCCTTAAATGATTTTTCTCTACCCCATTTGATGTGGCACTTTTTTAATTGCCTTTAAAGATTTTTGGAGGCAATTTTGGTATTTTTTATGAAAATTTCTTGTGCCCCAAATAATCATCTGTGATGTAGTGTTCCACCAGGAGATCTTTTGTCCAGTGGCCTGATTTCACAAACGATCTGATCCGTTTGGCATCAAAGTATATATCTAGAGGATACAGTGGTTTCTGAAAATAATGAAGTATTGAATACTTTAAGATATATGGATCGAACAAAGTTGTGGTATCCAAAAATGTGTTTTTTAAGTGCTGGAGACAAAGGTCTAGCCCTCTTTTTTCTAAAACTGAGAAATAATTTTTTTTATAGTGTCTAGTTTGGGAGCTCCGCTTTTTCTAAACCACAGTATTCTAAAACTGTGCATAGGTAACAAATACTTCAGTTTCACCATACTGTAGTATTTTTCAGTTTTGGCAAAAACTTAAAAGCGTTTGGAAAGTGAAGTTTTATTGTGGGTTTTTCGAGAAGCGAAGCTAGCGTTTCTCTATTTTTAAGAAAAAAGAGATCGAGGCTGAAGTTTTTAATACGGCAAAAAAATATAGTTTTGTTGATACTTCAGTTGCATTGAAATATTCAATACTTTGGTATTTCTATAAACCGAAGTATCCTCAGAATACTTAAAAAAACTAAGCCCCCAAACGGAGCCTTAGCCAGGCATTACAATACTTTGGTTTGAGATACTCCAGTTTAGAAAATATTGAAGTTCCAAATGAAGCCTTATTAATTAACCTCTACTCATTTTTAATCATAGTTTTGTATTATTGGTGATGATGGAGAATGTCAGCCGTAGCCGCGCCACCTCTCAAATCGTGCCGATAGGTGGGGCCTTGCACTGCGAATCCTCCAAAATCCATCAATCACTTTCTCGCCCCTCCCTTTGTAGAAACCACAAATGCCACCCAAGTAGTCAAGAAGGCAAGATTGTTGAACACAATGTGGAGGTGCTCTCCTCCTGAGGAAGGATGTCATACTATGGTATTCGAAATGCAATAGGAAAAAAACATGAGAACTAGGAACGACCCGGGAATGTGCCAATCCCAGGGCTGGCCCATAAACTAGCTAGTGTTTTAATCGACTAATTTATTTTTTATTTTTCTACTACATTACCTGGCAATTACCGCTTGTTTGGGCCGAAGCATCGGGTTGAAGCCCTGTCTGGAGATCCGCCCCCTAACGAGAACGGCCGATTAAACAAAACTGATAATCACTTTTAACATCACCAACACTATGCCAAGATAAAGAACTAGACAACAATTTGTCAGTCCGGAAGTTGATGATTCTCGGGATCAATCCAACACAATCCACATCAACCCTCAGACTCATGGCAGCCATACCAGGTAGGAGGTAGGGTTGTAAGACCTTCATCAATTGATAAGTCTTTGGTAATAACCTACTCCGCACAAAAAGGTCGTTGTTGACGACACTTTATTGCGACAACATCTAGGACGACCACCTCTACCACCCATGCAACACTGCCAATGATGCACCAACCTAGCATGGAAGAAACTTTATTTATTTTTTTGAACAAAGAAGAAACTTTATGTAGCTACCTCTATAGATCGATGTGCAGCCCTCCCACCTCTTCACACCATCCAGGTTGGACGTGGATGGAAAAAACACACATGTGAAAAACATCACAATTTTTTTGCAGGAAAAATAAAAGCATCACAAAATAAGCACCTAGAATTTTTTCCCTTCTATTGGAGCATGGAGTATATGACATTTATTTATTGGTACGTTTATGTATTTTGGTTTTTACGCATCATAACAAGAATTTATCTCCTACTTTGTCGTGTGCACACACTAGCTATTTGTCATCTTAATCACTCCCGGCTCTCCGATACAAAGTGCACAATAACAAACTCTATGCTGACCACACATACCACGAAAAAGAGCATTTTCAGGCCCGGTCGGTCGATGACATGTAGGATGTCGACTGTCGTAGTATAGATCCGTACAAACGAAACAGATCTGAACAACAGGAATGGATGGGATCGATATCTCCCATTTCTTCGGTCTTTTGCGAAGAAAGTGCGAGCTTTTTGCCCAGCTTTTCTTGTGGATACGGTGGGGACACGCAGCACGTAAACACATTCTTTCTTTGTAAATAACCACACCAGTGTTTGTTTTTTTGAACGGGATAACCACACCAGTGTTGAGGATTCTTATAAGGACACGGTGGGCACTAGCATATACAAATATCACTATCACCTATGATACTCTGTAATGCATGGTATCATATAATAGTATCATAATTTTATTATGTTAAATAATTTGCAAAATCTCAATATACAATTGTGAAAATAATATTATGAAATGTGTATGAAATCTTTTTAATATTAATTTTTCTAGTTTTGTGTGCTATGGTTGGTGTCTACCTATGATACTACTAGCATCATCTCTCTCATCATTATTTATATTGTCACATTCATTTTTGCATACATGTAATGCATAATCATCTCTTTCATCATTATTTATATTGTCACGTTCATTTTTACATACATGTAATGCATAATAGTACCGCCAATGATACCACTACCGTGGGTAGTTTGTGGTGGTACTAGCAACATCTCTTTCATCATTATTTATATTGACACATTTATTTTTTGTATACATGTAATGCATAATAGTACTGCCAATGATACCACTACTATGGGTAGTTCGTGGTGGTACTAGCAGCATCATAAAATACATGAAAACACAAAAGACTTGCTTTCCGATTCATTGATAGAAACTAAGAGTTTTCTATAAATATACACAAACTCATACGAGCGGACACCCTATACAACTCAACCCACCAGACATATGGAGCCACGGAGATCAAGTCACGTAGGCTAATCACACCAGCAGCCCATGATCGCGCCCTGGATCAAATTGTGAAGTGAAGACTCCCATGTTAGGCGATGCATTGTCAGAGACGACCATGTTATACTACTTCCAAATCCACCATGATGTAAGCATGATTAGCGAGGAAGTTCCCTTGCGCATAGCTCGGGTGTAGATAACAAAGCATGCAACCACCAATCCACAAAGTCATCTTCTCCATCCGGTGGTGTGGTTGTGGATCAATTTAGGAAAGCATCCCATGCCATATCGCCCTAGAGAATTGTAACACCCTCAGAATCGGACATATGCAAGTTTTAGCGAAACCCGCCAAACCCGCGTAGAAACGATTCAAAGGTGCCCACCAGACACTTTCGTGCGGGTGGAAAACGAAGTAATAACATTACACAACAGTCCTCGATGGGACCCACAGAACAGATTTATATACAACACGACTCCATGAGTCAAGAATACAGATATACGGTACAAAGATCCAAATCACCTTGAAAAGATGGAGCGTCCGTCTACGGACAAGATGCAAATGGGGCTAAGAGCCCTGAAGAATAACCAATGGCGTCCATAACCCCGCCTGTGCCAAGCGGAAGGGTAACCCCGCTAATGTCGTCGATCTCAAAACATGCTTAAACAAAAGGGGTGCCGACAAAGGGCAAAGGAAAAAAAGAGGAGGCCAAGATCTTGAGGCCAGTACACGGCGAGGCTAGAATTCGGCGGTCCTCGCCTACAAAGGTATGGTGGACTGAAGCGGCAGCGGCAGCATGCACTAAACAACCTATAGAGACTCGATACAACTGGCGGCAATCAGAGAGGGGTAAGAAAGACCTATTCGGAACCATCCTGATACTATCATCAAACAAACCCATCCTGGCGTTTCCCCCTCGAGACCAAACGAGGAAGTCAACCGAGGAACTCACACAGTTGGCAGTTTTATTTATTCAGTTATCGTTGCAGCAATTACTAGTCAGGTTTATATAATCATCCTGATAAAGTAAGCAGTAGGTACTTTTAGTTAACCATTCCGTTATAGTGGCAACACTTACTAGTCAAATACAATTAGCATGAGTTATCCCAAAAACCCAGCAGTTGTTGGTACTTTTATTTAGCCATTCCGTTGTAGTTGCAATACTTACTAGTCAGGTACAATGGTCGCAAGCGACACTCCAAACAAGCAATTGTGGGCAGTATTATTTAGCCATTCCATTATAGTGAAGCTGATTACTAGTCATTATAAAGTCAAATTTATAGCACTACTTTAGTTATGCTTGTCTATGATCGAGATATTGTGCTCCAAGTCGTCCATAACCGCGACACGGCTTTGAAAAGTTTTAACCCGCCGGGTGCACAAATAGCAACACACTCGATCAACCTCGAAAACCAAATCAAAACCCAACGAGGCCTTCACGACAAAGCAATCACAGATTCAGAAATATTTCAGGGGCCACCCTTGAGTACACCCGCAACGGTTAGTGACTTGAGACGGACCCGAGGTTTGGGGCCGGCTGTGAATCGGGAACCCAAAACTGGCTTGTCGATACAGCGAACGGGTCACAATTCCTAACAAAGACAGTGCTCCTCGCACAATCGTAAATAAATCAGTAGCATGGCATAAGTACATGATAGTAAATAAAACCTCAAACTAGTTTGTGGCCCCAAGAAATAAGAGAATCAAGCTCGCCTGGGGTCCCATAATCCTCCCGGATGTGGATAGCGCGATAAAACAAGGAACAGGTATCAAGTACTCGGGGTCCTACGGGACACAAGAGGGCGGTCGGAAACCAAATATTATCTATCACCCACCGATGCCTCTGCTTACTTACTTCAATTTTAGTTGTTAAACAAGAATTAAAGTGAACGATAAGTAAAGCCATGATCATCTCCAACATCAAACATGCGGCAATACACCAACAACTGTGGCACTAGACAACACGCAACAGCACTTGAGCAAGCGACTACGACGCGCAAGTCCAACTATCTACCAAACAACAGGTAATAGGATGTGTCCAAGGAAATATAAGGCTGCGAGGGATATCACGGGTACGAAAACTAGAGCATCGCAACACAGATAGAAATAGATCAACAGGAGGGAATAAATACTATAAAGTAAGATAGGTAGAAAGGGGGAGATGCTCGCCTGAAAACATTGCCGAAGGTTCAACCGAAGATCGGGGCGAAGCTCACATCAACTCAACGGCCTTATCCGCGAAGAAGCAAAACACTAGAAGAAACACCGGATGCGCTATTTAATACAACGGCAGAAGATCGGCATGATGCATGTATGATGTATGGCATGGTAAAGATGCGATGCAATTAGGTCATATCAAGCGGAACCGGGGTCCCGACATTTAATTAAACGGTTCAAGTTATTTAACTACCCCGCAAATTAAATGTTGTTATAGCATGGCAAAAGATAGCACCGGTTCGCTACACAATTTAAATGAGGCCAATATGAGACTAGATTTACCCGCATATGGGCCCCATATTTAATTATTAGGTGAATCGGCCTAAGGCTCCCAAACCACATGATATGCATGCGAGATAATGATTTAATATGCAACAATTGTATTATATTATAAAATAGGGTTTGGAAGGGGTTCACACATTAGGGTTCGCAGATCTTGGGGTTCCGGTTCGGGTTCGACAGTGGTTCGCTCTGGTTTCGACGGGATCGTTCTCGAACAACGGGGCAGATCTTGTCGCATCCGGGTTCTCGGCGGACTCGGTGTCCGGAAAGGAGTACTTGGTTCGGTGTTGGGGGCGCATCGGATTCTTCCGGTCGCTGTCGTTCTTGTCGTCGTGCCGATCTTGTCGGGTCCCACAGGGTCGATCTTGCCGTTGCGAGGGTCTTGTCGGGCCCGCGTAATCGAGTCGGTGTTAGCGTTCGAGAGCGTTCTCGTGACAAACTTGGCGTCCTGGGGACGATCCTGTCGCATCCGCGGTCGTCGGGTCGTGCCGACGGTCTTGTCGTCTCACGGCAGAGATCTTGGGGTTCGAGGGGTTCGCGGAATCGGAACGGTCTTCATATTCCGTGAGGGAGATCATGGCATCGGTGTGGTCGATCTTGTCGGCTCCACGGTTTCGGTCTTCGGGATCCAGGAAGGAGGCCTTCGGATCCTCGGGTCCGTGACGGAGTACTTGGCGTCCGTGAAGGCGTCCTTGGTGCTCCGTGTCGAAGGCCCACGGAGATAGGGTCTCGGCGAACTTGGCGTGTCGAGGCGGGGTTTTCGGGTTCATGTCGGTGCACTCGGTGTTCCGGGAAGGCGATCTTGATTCGGGGTTCCGATGAAGTTCGGGCTTGGCGCGATCGGCCTTCGATCCGTGATGGAGATCTTGGTGGCCCAGGACGAAGATCTGGTAAAAGGCGCCATTTGGGTTCGGTGTCGACCTTGGCCAAACAGGCGGCAGCTCGCGAGGATCTTGGAAAACTTGTCGATGGACCTCCTTGTCTAATCTGTTGGGCTTGTTCACTAGCAGAACTTGGCGATGGGTATCCGAGCGACGCTACGCAGCCGAGGAGAAAGCGGAGGTACAGGTTCGAGCGGCGCCGGGCATCGGCGGAAGGCGGGACCGGCGAGGCGAAAGGGCGTGCTCGGGCGGGCGCTGCTCGGCGGGCGACGGAAGGTCGAGGCGGCCGGAGCCCGCGGCTCGCTGGTGGCGACAGAAGGCGGCGACGAGCGGACGCGGCCGAGGCGCCGCGCGAGGGAGGCGGGTGGCGTCGCCGGCCGGGAGGAGGTGAGCGGCGAACGGCGGGCGGGCGAGGAACTCGACGCGAGGCAGCTCAGCCGACGCGGAGCAATGGGCGCGAACGGCGGGACGGGCGAACCGGGCGAGGGGGCCGGCTAAGTGCAGAGGCGGCGGGAGGGGAGGCACGCCGGCGACGGAGGCGGGCGCGTCGGGACGGAGGGCAAGCGGGCGCTGCATGAGGCGAGGAGCGAGAAGGGAGGGCAGCGAGCAGGGCCTGCACGAGGGCGAGGGGCTGGAGGCTGGAGGAGAACGGTGGCGGGGCAGACGGGAGGAAGAAGACGGGGGTGGGGCGTCGCGCGCGTGGGAAGGAAGGGAGAGGGAGGCGCGGGGACAGGGAGCCAGGGGTAGGGCCCAGGGCGGCAGGGGCTAGGGTGATCGGGTGTGGTGTGCGTGTGTGCTGGTGTGTGTGCTGTGTGCTGGGGGTGGGTCCCAGGGGAGAGAGGGGGAGAGAGAGAGCGGGAGGGGAGAAGGGCTGGCTGATGTGGCAGCTGCTGATTGGAGGGGATGAGGGAGAGAGGTGAGGTGGCGTCTAGCTATTGGGTGGGGTGATGTGGAGGGGGGTGTGGGTAGATTAGGTTGGGTAGGTTTAGGATTATGGGTGGGCCGATTTAATCTGGGGGTGGTCGTTCGGGTCGAATCGGCCCGTTCGACTGCCCCCCTAAAATAATTAAATATATTATTGGTTTAAAACAAAGCTTTTGCAACTCGATAGCAACAAAACAAAAATAATCCGATGACCCGGGTTTTGCGTTTGAATAAAGACGGGCCGTTTAGAAAACAAAAACAGGTTTTCCGCAATTAGTTTTATGCAAGCAAATGCAATGTGATGACGATGCTCAAATGCAATGTGGCATGATGACATGAGCATGCGGTCATGATGATGCAATGCACAAAAACCACGCGATTTTCTAGTAGTGGTTTTAGCGGGATGCCACAATTCGACACCACTAACAATGGATCTCGCCCTCGAGATCCGCCTCGTGGTACCGGGAAGAAGGGCGGCGATCTGAACCTTCGCGCTTCGTGTAGATCCTCGCGACACCACTAACAAGAGGTCGTTGTCCGTGATCGTCGAGAAAACACTCCGGAAACAAAAGAGCGAAGGTAGAGGTATCAACAAATAAAGCCACCTCTAGCTTCCGTGGACGGAGTAAAATTGCTGGATCCACTGATTCGATGTACAAGAGCGAATGATAAGAGTAGTCGGATGGTGATCAGTCCATCGCGCACCCAAACCATTACTCGGCACACGAATAGGCGAATTATGCAACCAACTCTCGGAATCAGACTGAAGATCTCGACAAGCGAGGTTCGGAACAACGGAGTGATGCAGACTCTGCATCGGATCTGTCGTAGATGATGTCGTCGCGTCGGAAAACACCGGAAGGCACAAACAAGGAAAAAAGAATGGTACCACAGTAGACGGATTCCTCGAATAGCATGAAGACCAGATGTAGCAACACCGTTACCAAAAGAGGAAGCGAAACCCTGAAGGTACGATGGAACCCAACCACGAGAAATCCTGGACTCGAAGAAAGAGAAGAGAGCGGATTCAAAACACGTTGAGGTAAGAGGAGAGCAGCAGAGGGGTAAGGAGTAAATCAGACCTAATCAGAACTATCCAACCGATTTTTCAAAAATAGTTTTGACACTCTACTTCGGCCGTTAGCTAGGTTATCCTACAGGCTGGACTCGTGGGGTATCGCAACTGCTGAGCTCTGATACCACTCTGTAACACCCTCAGAATCGGACCTATGCAAGTTTTAGCGAAACCCGCTAAACCCGCGTAGAAACGATTCAAAGGTGCCCACCAGGCACTTTCGTGCGGGTGGAAAACGAAGTAATAACATTACACAACAGTCCTCGATGGGACCCACAGAACAGATTTATATACAACACGACTCCATGAGTCAAGAATACAGATATACGGTACAAAGATCCAAATCACCTTGAAAAGATGGAGCGTCCATCTACGGACAAGATGCAAATGGGGCTAAGAGCCCTGAAGAATAACCAATGGCGTCCATAACCCTGCCTAGGCCAAGCCGGAAGGGTAACCCTGCTAACGTCGTCGATCTCAAAACCTACTTAAACAAAAGGGGTGCCGACAAAGGGCAAAGGAAAAAAAGAAGAGCGTCAGTACTGAGGCCAGTACACGGCAAGGCTAGAATTCGGCGGTCCTCGCCTACAAAGGTATGGTGGACTGAAGCGGCAGCGGCAGCATGCACTAAACAACCTATAGAGACTCGATACAACTGGCGGCAATCAGAGAGGGGTAAGAAAGACCTATTCGGAACCATCCTGATACTATCATCAAACAAACCCATCCTGGCGTTTCCCCCTCGAGACCAAACGAGGAAGTCAACCGAGGAACTCACACAGTTGGCAGTTTTATTTATTCAGTTATCGTTGCAGCAATTACTAGTCAGATTTATATAATCATCCTGATAAAGTAAGCAGTAGGTACTTTTAGTTAACCATTCCGTTATAGTGGCAACACTTACTAGTCAAATACAATTAGCATGAGTTATCCCAAAAACCCAGCAGTTGTTGGTACTTTTATTTAGCCATTCCGTTGTAGTTGCAATACTTACTAGTCAGGTACAATGGTCGCAAGCGACACTCCAAACAAGCAATTGTGGGCAGTATTATTTAGCCATTCCATTATAGTGAAGCTGATTACTAGTCATTATAAAGTCAAATTTATAGCACTACTTTAGTTATGCTTGTCTATGATCGAGATACTGTGCTCCAAGTCGTCCATAACCGCGGACACGGCTTTCAGAAAGTTTTAACCCGGCCGGGGTGCACAAATAGCAACACACACTCGATCAACCTCGGAAAAACCAAATCAAAACCCAACGAGGCCTTCACGACAAAGCAATCACATGATTCAGAAATATTTCAGGGGGCCACCCTTGAATACACCAACGGTTAGCTGACTTGAGACGGACCCGAGGTTTGTGGGGGTCATGGCGATCGGACCCCAAAAGCGGGCTTGTCGATACCGTAAACGGGTCACAATTCCTAACAAGACAGTGCTCCTCGCACAATCGTAAAGCAATAGCATGGCATAAGTACATGATAGTAAATAAAACCTCAAACTAGTTTGTGGCCCCAAGAAATAAGATGAATCAAGCTCGCTCGTGGGTCCCATAATCCTCCCGATGTGGATAGCGATAAAACAAGGAACAGTATCAAGTACTCGGGGTCCTACGGACACAAGTGGTCGGAAACCAAATATTATCTATCACCCACCGATGCCTCTGCTTACTTACTTCAATTTTAGTTGTTAAACAAGAATTAAAGTGAACGATAAGTAAAGCCATGATCATCTCCAACGTCAAACATGCGGCAATACACCAACAACTGTGGCACTAGACAACACGCACAAAGACTTGAGCGACTCACGACGCCATAAGTCCAACTATCTACCAAACAACAGGTAATAGGATGTGTCCAAGGCAATATAAGGCTGCGAGGGATATCACGGATACGAAAACTAGAGCATCGCAATACAGATAGAAATAGATCAACAGGAGGGAATAAATACTATAAAGTAAGATAGGTAGAAAGGGGGAGATGCTCGCCTGAAAACATTGCCGAAGGTTCAACCGAAGATCGGGGCGAAGCTCACATCAACTCAACGGCCTTATCCGCGAAGAAGCAAAACACTAGAAGAAACACCGGATGCGCTATTTAATACAACGGCAGAAGATCGGCATGATGCATGTATGATGTATGGCATGGTAAAGATGCGATGCAATTAGGTCATATCAAGCGGAACCGGGGTCCCGACATTTAATTAAACGGTTCAAGTTATTTAACTACCCCGCAAATTAAATGTTGTTATAGCATGGCAAAAGATAGCACCGGTTCGCTACACAATTTAAATGAGGCCAATATGAGACTAGATTTACCCGCATATGGGCCCCATATTTAATTATTAGGTGAATCGGCCTAAGGCTCCCAAACCACATGATATGCATGCGAGATAATGATTTAATATGCAACAATTGTATTATATTATAAAATAGGGTTTCGGGAAGGGGTTCACACATTAGGGTTCGGCAGATCTTGGGGTTCCGGGGTTCGGGGTTCGACAGGGTTCGGCTCTGGGTTTCGACGGGATCGTTCTCGAACAACGGGGCAGATCTTGTCGCATCCGGGTTCTCGGCGGACTCGGTGTCCGGAAAGGAGTACTTGGTTCGGTGTTGGGGGCGCATCGGATTCTTCCGGTCGCTGTCGTTCTTGTCGTCGTGCCGATCTTGTCGGGTCCCACAGGGTCGATCTTGCCGTTGCGAGGGTCTTGTCGGGCCCGCGCAATCGAGTCGGTGTTAGCGTTCGGGAGCGTTCTCGTGACAAACTTGGCGTCCTGGGGACGATCCTGTCGCATCCGCGGCCGGTCGTCGCGGCCGACGGTCTTGTCGTCTCACGGCAGAGATCTTGGGGTTCGAGGGGTTCGCGGAATCGGAACGGTCTTCATATTCCGTGAGGGATATCATGGCGTCGGTGTGGTCGATCTTGTCGGCTCCACGGTTTCGGTCTTCGGGATCCAGGAAGGAGGCCTTCGGATCCTCGGGTCCGTGACGAAGTACTTGGCGTCCGTGAAGGCGTCCTTGGTTCTCCGTGTCGAAGGCCCACGGAGACAGGGTCTCGGCGAACTTGGCGTGTCGAGGCGGGGTTTTCGGGTTCATGTCGGTGCACTCGGTGTTCCGGGAAGGCGATCTTGATTCGGGGTTCCGATGAAGTTCGGGCTTGGCGCGATCGGCCTTCGATCCGTGATGGAGATCTTGGTGGCTCCGGACGAAGATCTGGTAAAAGGCGCCATTTGGGTTCGGTGTCGACCTTGGCCAAACAGGCGGCAGCTCGCGAGGATCTTGGAAAACTTGTCGATGGACCTCCTTGTCTAATCTGTTGGGCTTGTTCACTAGCAGAACTTGGCGATGGGTATCCGAGCGACTCTACGCAGCCGAGGAGAAAGCGAGGTAGGTTCAGCGGCGCCGCATCGGCGAAGGCGGGACCGGCGAGGCGAGCAGGGGCGTGCTCGGCGGGCGCCGCTTCCGGCGGGCGACGAAAGGTCGAAGCGGGCGGCGGAGCCCGCTCGCTGTTGGCGCACAGAAGGCGGCGACGCGGCGAGGCGCCAGGCCCCGAGGGAGGCGGGTGGCGGCGCCGGCCGAGGGAGGAGGTGGCGCGAACGGCGGCCGAGCGAGGCGGGCGGCGAGGAACTCGACGCGAGGCGGATCAGCCGACGGAGGCCGGCGCGGCGAACGCGAGGGGCCAGGGGGTCCCGGCAAGCGCAGAGAGGCGGCGCAGAGGAGGCACGTCGACGGAGGCGGCCGGCGCGGTCGGGACGGAGGGCAGGCGCTGGCGGGAAGGCGAGGAGCGAGAAGGGAGGGGGGCAGCGAGGCAAGGCACACACGGGCGAGGCGGTGGGCTGGAGGCCGAGGAGAACGGCGGCGACGGGAGGAAGAAGACGGGGGGCGTCAGCGTGGGAAGGAAGGGAGAGGGAGGCGGGGACAGGGTGGGGGGCCAGGCTGGGGTGATCGGGTGTGGTGTGCGTGTGTGCTGGTGTGTGTGCTGTGTGCTAGGGGTGGGTCCCAGGGGAGAGAGGGGGAGAGAGAGAGCGGGAGGGGAGAGGGGCTGGCTGATGTGGCAGCTGCTGATTGGAGGGGATGAGGGAGAGAGGTGAGGTGGCGTCTAGCTATTGGGTGGGGTGATGTGGAGGGGGGTGTGGGTAGCTTTAGGATTATGGGTGGGCCGATTTAATCTGGGGGTGGTCGTTCGGGTCGAATCGGCCCGTTTGACTGCCCCCCTAAAATAATTAAATATATTATTGGTTTAAAACAAAGCTTTTGCAACTCGATAGCAACAAAACAAAAATAATCCGGTGACCCGGGTTTTGCGTTTGAATAAAGACGGGCCGTTTAGAAAACAAAAACAGGTTTTCCGCAATTAGTTTTATGCAAGCAAATGCAATGTGATGACGATGCTCAAATGCAATGTGGCATGATGACATGAGCATGCGGTCATGATGATGCAATGCACAAAAACAACGCGATTTTCTAGTAGTGGTTTTAGCGGGATGCCACAAGAATGGACAACTCACCAAGAGATGAGTCATGGTTTCAGACGTTTGGTCACATAGGGGTAGCACGAAGGGTGAGTTATCCCCCATCTCGCAATCGGCTCAGCCATCCAACAACGGTCTTGGCCAGCAATCCATATGAATAACTTGACACAGGGGGTGCCGAAACATGCCAATGTAGCTTCCATGATCTCTAAAAGATCGATCCCTAAAAGAGGAACTTGGAGCAAGACTTGATGGACCGTCGTCCACCTCGAGCGGAGGGTTTCTGGACGTTCGAAAGCACGAAGTCACACACCAATCAAATTTGGACATACTACCATAGGGCAAGTGCATCATCCAAATCTAAATCTAGCGAGTCTGAAGGCTAATCGCCATGCGATCAAGGTTGAGGACTCCTAAGCCACCATAGCACTTTGGCCTGCTAACTTTCCCCCAATTCACATGGTAGTGCCCTCCATTGGGCCCCACTCTCCTAGCCCACAAGCAGCTCCTCACTAATATTCTGGATCTGCTTGAGGGTTTATTTGTTGATAGCAAGCATGATGATATGGTAAAGGGGGATGGCCAGAGAGCACCAATATGACCAGTGCAAGGCGCCCAACCTTCTTCATCATGGATGCCTTCCAAGTTGACACCTGATTCGCAATACTGTGCACCAGAGGCTGGAGAACAACTATTGACAACCATCGTAGTGATAGAGGAATCCCCATGTACTTGATAGGGAAGGGTGTCACCTGGAAATCCATAAGCGCTGCCACAAGTTGGGATTCCTCGTCAGAGTAGGAAATTGGGGATACCGAGAATTTGGCGTAGTTGGTGTGTAGTACCGATGCCTCCCCAAAGAGTCCCAGGAGTGTGCGCACTGTGCACAATTTGGTCTCATCTAGATGGCAAAATATCACCATGTTGTCCGCATAGAGAGAGAGAGAGAGAGAGAGAGAGAGAGAGAGAGAGTCATCACCAACTCCCGAGATGCGATGCGTTTCAACATTGCAAACTCCAAGGCCTTAGCCATCACCATCTTGAGTGTGTTGATAAATAGCATAAACAACATCAGCGATAGGGGTCACCCTGTCTTAGGACCCTCAGATGCCATACTGGTGGTTATGTCTGACCATTGAGCACTATACTGGTGCTTGCCATCAAAAGCAGGATGGCAACCGGTTTGCAGAATCTAGGGAGAAAGTGTACCTTGCGAAGCACCACAAATAACAGCGCCTAGAATACGGAGTCAAATGCCTTAGCTATTTGTAGCTTCGGCATGACACTCATTTCCTTCAGCTTATGGAGCAGGCGTGTTGTTTGCTGACTATCAACATTATAGGTTGTAGGTGGTGAATTTATGGAAGTACTCTATGTGTGCCACGGAGTATCGATTCCTAACAAAAAAATAGGTATTTTCATTTCAATATAGAAATTAAGTGGTTGTATACCTCTGAAGTTATATGTGCAGAACTTGGTGATTCTAAAACATCATTTTTTGACAAAGAGCATATACTAATATCACAGAGATACCAATTACACCCACCATATGCAACAACACATGCTCTAGCGACCTTATGCATGAACACAACCTATAAAAAATGAAGAAGAATTACAAGTAAGAAAAGCTCGGCTACAGAGAATGATGCCTCGCAGCAATGACACTAACACCACTAGAACAACACAAGTAGCCCAACAACTCCAATAGTGACGCCTTCAAGAAGGAAACAATGTACAAGCGTTGCCATCACCCGATCAAAGATCATAGGTTTTCATATTGCAGAAAGTCCTCGCTCATAAAACAATGCTTTCAACAAGGTCATTGTCAGGCACAACCAATTAACGTTAGACCTTGGATTTTTGCCCTTCAAGGTAATACTCGGAACTCATCCTATGTTGTCGCCCCCATAAACAGTCGCTTCTGCGAGTCATAGATCATGCATCCAGTTCCTCATCGCCACAAGGACTCAAATCAGCATCGCTGCCCTCTTGTTCTTGATTTCCTGATATTCTTCGCATCTGACTTCACCATGGATCGTAGAAGACATGACACATAATGATTATCGACGGCAGAGTTTTGCAACGCTCCCTCTGAAACCAAACGGCCAGGAAAAAATGGATACACACGACTGGATATCTTCTGATCCAGCAATCTTCAGGCATGATACTGTTGGAGATATGCCCGAGAGGCAATAATAAAGTGGTTATTATCATATCTTTATGTTTATGATAAATGTTTACTTCCCATGTTATAATAGTATTAATCGAAACATTATTACTTGTATGATTTGTAAACATATAAGAGTCCCTAGTAAAGCCTCTTGTTAAACTAGCTTGTTGGTTAATATACGATCATGGTTTCCTGATTATGAATATTGAGATGTTATTAACACCAAGGTCATATCATTAGGATAATGATGTGATAGGCATACTCTATAGTTAAGCGTAGCATAAGATCAAGTCATTTAAATAGTTCACTTGCTATAAGCTTTCAATACATAATAACCTAAATCCTTCGACCATGAGATCATGTTAATCACCATCACCGGATGGATACTTTGATAACATCAAACACCACTTCATAACTGGGTGGTTATAAAGGTGGCATTCAGTATTAAGAAAGTATGTGTTGAGGCACATGGATCAAGAGTGGGATTTGTCCATCCATATGACAGATAGATATACTCTGGGCCCTCTCGGTGGAATATCATCCAATTTGCTTGCAAGCATGTGACTGGCTCACAAGGGATCACATATCACAGGAACGAGTAAAGAGTACTTATCAGTAACGAGGTTGAACTAGGTATGCAGAGATACCGACGATCAAACCTCGGATAAGTAAAGTATCGCGAGACAAAGGGAAATTGGTATTGTATGTAAATGGTTTATTCGATCACGAAGTAATCGTAGAAATATGTGGGAAACATATGAATTTCTAGATTCCTCTATTGGTTATTAATCGAAGAAGAGTCTCGATCATGTCTGCATAATTCACGAACCGTAGGGAGACACACTTAAGGATTCGATGTTGTTTAGTAGATATGGAATGTGAGTAAGATACCAAATGTTGTTTGGAGTCTCGGATTGGATCCAGGATATCACGAGGAGATCCGTAATGGTCCGGAGAATAAGATTCATATAAGGAAAGTCCAATTCTGGAGTTTGCAAATGATTTCGGTGTTTTCACCAGAATGTTCTAGAAGGTCCATCACTCCGGAGTGGGAAGGGTACATGGATGTGTCATGACAAAGTGGAATGGTTGCATCATGTACTAGGTCCCTTGGTTGGGCATTGGGAAGGGAGAAATCAAACTCTAGTTTAAAAGTCAAACGCCAATTTGAAAAAGTCAAATCCCAACATGGTTGCCTAGTGGAGGGAGGGAAGGAATCCTACCTAAGGGAGGATTCCTCCCTCTTCCTTGCCGACAGCCACAAGGTGGAGTTTGGGGAGGACTCTCATAAATAGAGGGGAGGGGCGCCCCCATTGCACCCCATGAGAAACCCTAAAATCTAGATCGGCTGCCCCCTCTCTAGTTGGAGCCGCTCTAGATCTCCTCTAAAGAGCCACTGTCTAGTTAATCCCTAGCGGCCGGCTACTTCCACCCCTCGGCCGTCTAAACTCTAGATCGCCGAGGCTCTCTCTACTCCATCATACTCGCTCTGGCTTAGGCGAAGCCCTGCAGGATTTCCCCTCTACTTCCTACACCATGCCGTCGTGCTGCCGGAATTGCGAGGAGAGATCTACAACCTCCGCTGCCTGCTGGAACAAGGGAGAGCAAGGTCTTCATCGAGTGCCGAACGTGTGACCGACTGCGGGAGCGCGGCAGAAATGCGGCGCCGGAAGGATCTGCAAGTGAACGACTACATCACCCACGAGAATCCGATCTCGTTAACCGCTTTGGAATCTTCGAGGGTTAGTACTCTATCGAATCGTTGCTAGAATCTAGTATATAGATCTTGGCATGTGTGTGTTCATGCAGTAGAATTTTTTTGTTTTCCATGCTACGAACCCCTACAGATACGCCCATGGGAGTTCGTCGGCGGAGCCTTCAGAAACTCGCCTCTCCAGGCCAGATCAGTGAGTCCAGGCAACAACTAATCTTCGTCTTCACGCGGAAGGAACCCTAGGAGCGCCCGCCATTGTTGGGAAGAACGGCAAGCCTCCACGCCGCCACCCGCCCCCTCCGGCAGAAGGGAGACAAGCCTGCAAGAACCACGCGCTTCGCCGGCCTGCCAGCCCGAGCAAGAAGCATCGCGCCACCTCCCCACACACCTCCGGGAAACCTACGACTGCAACCGCCACTCCATGTGCTGATGCCCGAGAGGAAGCCACGATCGCTACATGACCCGGGCGCCGGCCCAGCCGCCGCACGGAGTTGACCTCCACCATCGAATCTCACGCCCAGGGGATAGCCTACGCCGCCACATGACCGGGGGTGCCTCCCTGGCCGCCGCATGCAGCCGAACCACCAGCTCCGTCAGCGAATTGCCGCTGCAATCTGCTCTCTTTCCACCCCCCTTCGGTGCCGGGCCTGCCGTCACCGCAGCCAGCATCGACTGAGAGGAAGGCTGCCACAGATGGCTCAGGCGGCGCTAGGGTTAGCCCCCCGGTGTCGCCCGTGGGGAACCACATCGGAGCAATTTTTAATTATGATTCTAAAACATCTGTTTCACAGAAAACTTCTAGTTGATAATACCCTTACTTTAGTTGAAGCTGAACCTAACGATTGCGAACATTTCTCTTTTACTATACACGTTAAATATTTGGCACGCTAAAGGTAAAGGAATCACGGCCGCGTACAGCATGGATAACTTGGGCCGTTCAACTGTGCAGCCGCACTATCTGTTTATCTGTGTCCCTATCCCTGCATCAGATCTTCAGCTGCTTAGCAGCAGGGCGCAACAATGCCAGAATAATGGTGGGCACCCACCCCCGCGCCATCTATATATGTGCCTTGAACATAGCAGAGAGTGACACACGGAGACAGATAGCACAGGCATCCATCGAGTTCGAAAATTCGAATAGCTTGAGGCAACGATCGATCGGCAAGGCCAATTCTGATCAATCGAGCTGGGTGGACATCTCTTAGATTATCCTCATTTAATCATGGGTCGTCCTGATTCCGAGGCGCCGGCGTCGAGCGTTGTCGCCGCAGCGCTGGGCTTCCACGACCACGCAAACGGGGGCGGCGACGGAGGCGCCGCGGCGCCGGCGGCTGGCGACACGGTGTTCGACACTAACGTGGTGATCATCCTCGCGGCGCTCTTCTTCGCTCTGCTGTTCGCCGTCGGGCTCAACTCGCTGGCGCGGTGCGCGCTCCGGTACGGCGGAGGTCGTGCGGCCACTGCCGCCGCCGGCGAGGGCGCGCCCGCGCGGCGCGGCGGCGGGATCAAGAGGCGCGCGCTGAGGAGCCTCCCAGTCGAGGTGTACGGCGCCGGGGAGGACATCGACGACGTGTGCGCCATCTGCCTCGGCGAGTTCGTGGACGGCGAGAAGGTGCGCGTGCTGCCGCGGTGCGGCCACGGGTTCCACGTCCGGTGCGTCGACGCCTGGCTCGTGTCCCACGGCTCGTGCCCCACGTGCCGGAGGCCGGTGATCAAGGGCGCGGCCTCCAAGTGCGACGGTGGCCGGAGCCAGCACCCCGCTGCCGTGCCCGTGGAGACGGACACGATCGCCGTGGTCATCGTGCGAGATGACCAACAGGTCGCGTAACCGAGTTGAAGCATGCCTGCCCGTGCCGCCCTGTTCTGCCCTGGCCGGCGCGCGAGCTCATCGATCTCTCCTAGCCATACTTGTCCCGTTGTCCGGCGGCCTCGTCGAATGATCTGGAACCGCTTGATAAATTGTTAACTGTACATATTCCACGGAGCAAATTAAACATTGTACAGACATATTACGTTACGAGTAATTTTTTTTTTTTGCTGAATTTGCTCCCGCGGCATGTCATGCGCACTGTCAATGCATTGGAATGAGGTAGAATGAAGACACTACCTCCGGCCTCTGGCCTCTGCCTCTGCATCAGTTTATCAAGGCTCTGGGAGCTTAGAATCTGAACGCACCCAGAAAACAAAAAAAAAAAAATGCTTTTGGCAATGAGCGAGGCAGGCCGGTGACCAGGGATGCTTGAGAGCATTGACAACATACACTTGAGATACAAGAATAGCCTACAACAGTCCATGATCTATACACTAGGCATTCCCGTGGTCAAACTATCATACTTGAAGTGTGTTGCCCCTGAGAACTTGGATTTGGCATTGCTGATTTGGTACGCATGCCACTCACAATGGAACCAATATCTTATAGGGATCTCCTTCTATTTTATTTTTGCTTGGCTAGCAAATGTGGATGCTCCGGCTAGGGATTCCTCTCGCCTCGGTCGCCCTCGCGTGACCGACGGCAGCAGGCCCTCTTCCACCCGACGCGTGAGGCTCCCGTACGGGGCGGCGAGCTCATGGCGGCAGTGCGGCTTGGCGTTCGTTGGTGGGGCCTGATGCGGCGATGGCCGGCGCATGTCGTCAGGTGCGGCAAGACACATGTCAAGGCAGCGGTCCAACTACCCGACGCGGGTTGGCGTGGCGGCAGTGCTCCCAGCGGAGGTCCAGTTCAACTGGAGGCTTCTCATCGCGGTGGCGCCACCATAGTGTTGCGGGGCAGGGGCTTCAAGGCGGCGCTAGCTTCGCCCATTTGGCCCAGATCTAGGCCCTTTGGGTTGGGACAGGCAGGTCTGCCCTGGCAGCACTCTGACCTGCATGGCGGTGAGGTTTCTCTCGTTGGGGTTCAGCATTGCCTATGATTGCCCGTGTTGCAGCGTGGCAGCGGGCTTTACGGGTCCATATTGGGCCCGGCCAGACCCTCTTGGAACTGTTGTGCCTTTGGGGCTTTATTGGTCCGAAGGGCTCGGTCGGACCTGACAGGGACTGGTCTACCTTGCGGCTGTGTCCGGTTGACTATCTCCTTCGGCGGTGGAGGTTGTTACCTCCCACATAGTCGCGACTCTGCTGGCCCCATATCAAGCTTCACTTCGACTCCATCTTGTAGACCTCATGACATCGACTTCGGTGAGACGACGATGATGGCTTCCTGACCGTGGTGGCGCATGCTGGTGGGTGGCGAATTCGGTGGCACCGAGACCTCGTCCTCGAGGGGCTCTTCTACATATTCGTCCTCAGAGAACACGAGCGCTGCATGAAAAACAAAAAAATTCTACAAAATACCAAGAGAGTACCCTGCAAGATTTAATCTATTAGATGTAAGTAACAAGTAGAATAGATCTATTCTAGTTACCCTCAAAGAACACGAGCGCTAACAATCTAGAGATCGTGGGTGATGTAGTCGATCACTTGCGATGGTGCAAACAGTAGGACCTTCGAGATCTGTGTACCGATCCAAGGGTACCTCCATGGTATCCACATGTTCTGCTACAACATCGCCTCCTGCTTCTTGATCCCGCAAGACGGGTAGAAGAACTTCGCGAGAAACCGGCAGCACAACGACAACGCAGCTATGTTGGTCGTGGATTCCTACATAGCTTCTCCTGTTCCAATCCAGGGTGGTGGACAAAATCCTTCACAACCGATAGAGAGAAAGAGAGAGAGGCGGCAAGGGCAAGGGTGCGCTGACCCCTGCCCCTAACCTCCTTTATATAGGCGGCAGGGATGAGAGTTTTCCCCTCCTCCATTCCCCCATCTAGGGCCGGCGGCCAAGGGAGGGAGGAGTCCCTCTCCCTTGCGCCACCCCTCCCCTTGTTAGGGTTTCCCCCCTTGTGGCCTTTGTGGTCGTGACGCCCTAGCCCATGATAGCCGAGGTGCACCCACATGGGCCCATGGCCCCACCACGTAGGTGGGCCCCACCATGGACCCTTCTGGGACCTTATAAAACCTTCCATCCACATAGAATATTCCAAACTTTCTCAAAACCCTAAAATAGGAAGTGCCATATACAATTCTTTACCTCCGAACCATTCCAGAGCTCCACGTGACATTAAGGATCTTATCAGAGACTCCGAAACAACATTTGATTCATACAATACATATTCACAACAAAGAGTAGATACACTGTGGGTTAAGTGTGTGATCCGACGTGTTCGAGAACATGATCGAGACAACTCTCTCATCAATAGCCATAGGCAGGACCAGGATGCCCATAATGGTTCCTACATATTCAACGAAGTTTTTTTGGTGGAACCACAATGTCAAAGATTTAAAAAATCCGGTATAAGATTCCTTTTGTATCGTGATATATTGCTTGCCCAGGATTCAATCGTCGACCTAGTTCAATCTTGTTACCAGCAAGTTATCTTTACTCGCACCATGGTATAGGATCCATGTAACCAACCACTTTATTCACTAATCTCTTGGATGCAATACTGCCGAGAGAGCCCAGAGATATCTTACACTCCATCACACATGAAGGAATAAATCCCAATCTTGATTCACGCAACCCAAAAGACACCATCAAAGATATCTAAAAGACACATTTATAATCACCCAGTTACGGAGTAATGTTTGATGTCCATAAGGTATTTCTCCGATGCCCGAGAGTAACATGATATCATGGTCTTAGGAAACTATACTTGATATATTCATAAAGCGATAGCAACAAACTAGACACGACGATTAGAAGCCATGCTTATTATTAAGGGTCTTGCCCATCACATCATTCACTAATAAAATGATCCTGTTATCAAGTGACATATATGTCTAGGGTATAGGAAACCTTAATCATCGTTTGACTAACAAACTAGTAGAGGAGGCTTAATAGGAACTCTGTGTTGTTTATTTATCCACATGTATATTTAGTTTCTAATACATACAGTTATAGCATGGACAATAAAAAATCATGAACACGAAAATATGAATGATAACAACTTTATTATTACCTCTAGGGTATATTTCCAAAACGTCCGAGGGTTGTGGATAGGCCCTGCTTGTTGGCTCCCCTGACACCGACGAGGTGCCACCTCCGGGTGGCACCATTCCTTCCTGAAGGGAATCGTGGATACCCTTCATCTACTTCCCCTATGTCTTGGGGGAAATCCTAGGATCAGCTGATCCGGGTAGCAGCGTTCACTCTCCTTCTTCAAGATGTTGCTTGGTACTTGGTGAGTCGGTGCTAGGAGTGTGGTGGTACTTCTATGGAGGGCGCAGTGGTTGTGGGTCGGTGTTGCTTAGTTGATCCACCTCTGTCTTCATTTTGTTTCTTCTTTTCTCTGTTGGGCGTGTGTTTCGAAAAATAAGTGTGGATGCTCTAGTACTAACGTTAATGTCAAACGGACATGATTGTGATATATGCTATAGACATGATTGTAAGATACGCTACTCCATCTGTTCTGGAACATAAGACGTCAAAGGATTCCAGGAAAAAATCCGTCATGTTCACTAAATTCCCGTGTTTCCAAAAATACGCTCGCCACGATAGGTTCTCGCCCCCTCGCGCCCTTCACAACCCCATTGAGCTCACTGCCCTCCCACTCTCCTGCACTAACCTTCTCTCCCCGACATCCTCTCCATCCGAACCAGATTGAGCACCATCGGCATAGCTCCCTTGCTTCTCTCCGCTGACAACGCTTCTCTCTGTCGCCTTCAACTCCCGGACCAGCGGCTCCCCGGAGCAGCCCACAACAAGGGAGGTGCCAGCGATTGGAGGTCAAAAACAGCAGTTTTGATGCTCCAATGCTAGATCCACGTGCGGTGGCACTGGAGTGTAGACTTGAATGTGTCGACGCTAGATATGCGAACCTGAGCCCTTCCTCTAGAAGCCCTCGCTCATCGGCTCTCTCCACCGCATCTATCACTCCCTCACGCATGTCCCAAACCCGCCAGCAAGAGTGAGAGCCCTTCGCTTGCTCCGTCTACCTACCGCAAGTTTTGCAACCCACCTCCCTTGCTCCCTCCCTCCTGAGCTCTTCCCCAACCACTCATATTCTCCAAGTTGAGACAGCAACCTCCCGATTCTGACGCTCGGTAGTGGACGTCTCTAGCGCAGCTACTGCCTTACTCGATTCCCTCTCCATGCTCCATCCCGTGCCTCCATGCTTCGGTTAAGAGGTTCTATTCACTATTACTACCTCAGTTATTCTTTTATGTACCACAGTTAGTTCATTTGTACATTTGAGTTAGTTCAACATAATTAAAATTAGTGCATAATTACATTGAGGGTAGTTAGTGCATAATTTTAGTTAGTGCAACATAATTACCTGGAGCGTATTAAGAAAAAAGAGGATGCATAGTTACATTTCAACATTCAGTTATTCAGTGGTTGCTCTCAACAATCTATTTAGTGGCTGAATTCAGCTATAACATGTCATTTTAATGTTGTGGTATCTACTAACTTTCTTGAGTTAAAAAACATAAAGTGAATGCAACCTAGCTTCCCTTCTCACAAGCACGATGATCATGCCAACATTTATGCACACTGTAAAGAACATATTCAGACATGCAAAAGGAGACATGATGCTAACCATGTCTTCACCTGACCAAACAAGCATGCTTGTGATAGGCTTTGAATTATCTTTCTCTTTTGTTTATACATTCCAGTGTCGAGGGTTTGCATCTATATTTTTCATATGCTTTTTTACTCAGATTAATCCTGGTTTATTCACTCAAGCGTGAAACATTCCTCTAGACATATAAGTATCCTACTTCAAGTTGGTAGTTGATGGAAACATGAGTTATCATTCCATGAGATGGATATACTCGGAATGGTTCTAATTAAATTGCCATATCACTACTAGAGAAAAGGCTATAGGAGACATGCTTATGCGAGGCACATTTAGCATATGCGCCTCCTATAAAAATAGGCGAAGCGCACTTTGCGATATGCGCCCTAGTATAAAAATAGGCGAGGCGCATATGATAAGAATGCGCCTCCTATAATCCCTGTACGGACAGAATCTAGCAGCCCCATATTATGCGAGGCGCATTCTAGTCATATGCGCCTCCTATATATCAGATAGGCGCGGCGATATGGATGAATGCGCCGCAATCTGTGTGGGCCCGTGTTGGTAGGTGCACGAATATGCGGCGCATATGGCTATATGCCTCCTATATTTGATAATATGCGAGGCGCATGGCCCATATGCCTCAAGTAACTTATGCGGCCGGTGGTAGGTGGCGCATATGAGACGATATTGCTATCGCGCTCCTATAGTTTGAATTATAGGAGGCGCATATTGTGCAATATGCGCCTCGCATAACCTGGCGCATATTGTTTTCCGAGAAACAAACTCGTCCTCCGCCTCGTCTCCACTCTTCTTCCTCCGCCTCGTCTCCACCTCTCCAGCTCGCCGCGCCTTCGCCCTCGCCAGCTCGTCGCGCCTTCGCCCGCGCCCCGACCTCTACCACGCCGCGGCCTCCTCCCGTGTTGCGACCCCTCTCACGTCGTGCCCGCAGCGGGTGGCCCCCTCCTGATTTGGGGGAAAATCGATTCGTCGCGCCCGGAGCAGCCCGACGTCCGCGCCCGGAGCAGCCCCTTCCCGCGCCCTCCCGATCCCCTTCCCGTACACCTCGCTGCGGCGCCGCCCTGGTCCCCGCCGCCCAATCGTGCGTGCTCCCCCACACGCCTCGGTCTCTATACCGCTTGCCGCCACGCCGTTGCTCATGTACCAGCCTGTCAGGCGCTTGCGGGCGAGGCGACGAGGGGAGGATGCTGCCCGAGGGTCCAGCCGCGTCTGGCGGCGAAGCGCTGGCGCCATGAGCCCACCAGCCTCACGCCCACGGCTATCCCTCGCCTTCTCCAAGGTACGGGCGGTGGTGTGCGGTGGTGTGCCACCGATCTCATCCTCGGCCGCGATCCGATGCCCCCCTGCTCTGATTCGCTCGGTTTCCCGACGCGATTTTGCCTCCTTGTCGTCGTCAGTGCTCGAGTCGATTCGCGGCAGACTCACGCGATCTCGACGATTCCTTTGCCTCATCTAATTGTCGCTGTGGAATCTGCAGGACGTGGCCATGGGGCTGGTGAGGAGCGCCGCGACGGGGTTGGACGACTGGCTCAGGAATGGAGGGCCCGCCGACGGCCGGCGCCGTGGACCGCCTCGAGGTCTCGACACTGCCGTGGTCGCTCTTCATGAGGTCCCCGCGGCGGCGGATGCGGGTAGCCTTCACCTGCAACGTCTGCGGGCAGCGCACCACCCGCGCCATCAACTCCGACGCCTACACCGACGGCACCGCCTTTGTTCGTGCATCGCTTCGCTGTAGTGCTGGATGAGGTTCCAAGCTGAGCTCATCCGGACCTGTATTGAATAATTGGACTTCTTTGGTGGTGGTTATCCTTGTTTCATACAAGAGCTGATGGATATTGGATTGAAAGACTAGTTGGTGGTGTTGGTTATCCTGGTTTCATATGATGAATAGTGTGGATGAGTGACACATCCTCTTGCACATGTTTTTCTTTTGACATCCGTAACATTGAAGTTGAAGTGGAAGGTTATTCCATCTTATACCAGAATGGCATGGTACTGCTACTATTAAAAAATGACCGATACTATACAAGAGAAAAGTAGAAGGCTATGCGGTGAAGCTACTACGCATACACGGTGGTAGCGCAGATCGAAGAAGTCTCGGCAAGAAGCGGATCTGGTGTGCCAAGTAGACTAGTAATTTGGGCATATATATTCTACTTGACGCACAAGATCGAGCTTGCACAAAGGTTTCAAAAATTGCAGATTTGTCTGTATTCTACTCCAGCTCGTAAAATGACAGTTATATTAGATTGCGATGCAACTTGGAGCAACTATGTGTTGTTAATACTTGGAAGGCAGCATAAGTAGTTGTTCTCCTAGAACAGAAGCTCTTCTTTGCTTATTTTTATGTAGTATCTTGGTGCTGTAGCTCACGTGGTCATAGCTATAAGTCGATTATTTGCCAGAGACACTCTTTTGATGTGAGTTAGGATATATGTTGGACTTACATTGTAAGTTAGGATGATTAAATGTTTGATCACATATGTAGCCGCATTCTGTAACTTGATCATGCTTGAAAAGTGTGATATCATCTCTAGCCTCATAAAGTCTGAATCATGCTTGGAATTTTTCACCTTCAGGATCTGATTGTGAGAATTCAGAATTGGAGCACAATTTATCCCTCCCTAAATCTAGCATGCAATTGTGATGTATATATATTCTACTTAACGCATGTAACACCCTCAGAATCGGACCTATGCAAGTTTGAGCAAAATTCGCCAAACCCGCATAGAAACGATTCAAAGGTGCCCACCAGGCACTTTCGTGCGGGTGGAAAACGAAGTAATAACATTACACAACAGTCCTCGATGGGACCCATGATCGAGATATATAATGACTCCACGAGTCAAGAATACAGATAGAATGTACAAAGATCCAAATCACCTTGAACGCGATAGGCGTCCGACCACGGACAAGATGCAAATGGGGCTAAGAGCCCCAAGAATAACCAATGGCGCCCATAACCTGCCCAGGCCAAGCCGGAAGGGTAACCCGCTAACGACGCCGATCTCAAAACCTGCTTAAACAAAAGGTGTCGACAAAGGGCAAAGGAAAAGAAGGAGCGCCAAGATCGAGGCCATGACACGGCGAGGCTAGAATTCGGCGGTCCTCGCCTACATAGGTATGGTGGACTGAAGCGGCAGCGGCAGCATGCACTAAACAACCTATAGAGACTCGATACAACTGGCGTCAATCAGAGAGGGGTAAGAAAGACCTATGCGGAACCAACCCGATACTACCATCAAACAAACCCATCCTGGTGTTTCCCCCTCGAGACCTTCGAGGAAGTCAACCGAGGAACTCACACAGTTGGCAGTTTTACTTATTCAGTTATAGTTGCGGCACTTTACTAGTCAGGTTTAGATAATCGTCCTGATAAAATAAGCACTGGGCATTTTTAGTTAACCATTCCGTTGTAGTTACAACAATTACTAATCGACATGATAGCATGAGATAAACCCAAAACCCAGCAGTTGTTGGTACTTTTATTCAGCCATTCCGCTAGAAGTTGCAATACTTACTAGTCGATTCAATCGTCGCAAGCGACAACCAAACAAGCAATTGTGGGCAGTATTAATTAGCCATTCCGTTGTAGTGGAGCCGATTACTAGTCATTATAAGTCAAATTTATAGCAGAACTTTAGTTATGCTTGTCTATGATCGAGATATCGTGCTCCAAGTCGCCCATATCCGCGACACGGCTTTCAGAAAGTTTTACCCGCCGGGTGCACCAATAGCAACACACGCCGATCAACCTCGAAAACCAAATCAAAACCCAACGAGGCTTTCACGACCGAACAATCACAGGATTCAGAAATATTTCAGGGGCCACCCTTAAGTAGACTCAAGAACGAAGCTAGCCGACTCGAGACGGCCTCAAGGTTTGGGTGGACGGCCAGAAACGATCGGGAACCCGAAGTGTGGCTGGGCTTGTCGATACCGCGAAACGTGTCCCGATCCTAACAAGACAAAGTGTGCTCCTCGCACAATTTTAAATACAGAAAGTAGCATGGCATAAGTACAGGATAGTAAAAACACCTCAAACTAGTTTGTGGCCCCAAGAAATAAGAATGAATCAAGCTCTGGCTCAGGGGGGTCCCATATACCTCCCGGATGTGGATAGCGCGATAAATCAAGGAACATGTATCAAGTACTCGGGGTCTTACGGGACACAAGTGGGCGTTCGGAAACCAAATGTTATCTATCACCCACCGATGCCTCTGCTTATTCAATTTTAGTTGTTAAACAGGAATTTAAAGGGTGCGATAAGTAAAACTAGCATCATCTCCAACATCAACCTGCGGCAATACATCAGCAACTGTGGCATATGACGACACACATCAGCACTTGATCAAGCAACTACGACGCGCAAGTCCAACTATCTACCAAACAACAGGCAATAGGATGTGTCCAAGGCAATATACGGCTGCAAGGGATATCACGGGTACGAAAACTAGAGCATCGAAACACAGATAGCAATAGATCAACATGAGGGAAGTAAATACTATAAAAGTAAGATAGGTAGAAAGGGGGAGATGCTCGCCTGAAAACATTTGCCGAAGGTTCAATCGAAGATCGGGTCGAAGCTCACATCAACTCAACGGCCTTATCCGCGAAGAA
The DNA here is from genome assembly GCA_030063025.1 of Avena longiglumis. Classification (NCBI taxonomy): domain Eukaryota; kingdom Viridiplantae; phylum Streptophyta; class Magnoliopsida; order Poales; family Poaceae; genus Avena; species Avena longiglumis. The sequence goes on along the minus strand of CP125974.1, from coordinate 515,398,779 downwards.
GAAAAACACTAGAAGAAACACCGGATGCAATATTTAATACACGGCAGAAGATCGGCATGATGCATGCATGATGTATGGCATGGCAAGGTGCGATACAATTAGGTCATATTAAGTGGAACCGGGGTCCCGACATTTAATTAGGTGGTTCATGTTATTTAGAAACCCCGCATTTTAAATGTTGTATTAACAAGGCAGAATATATCACCGGTTCGCTACACAAGTTTAAATGAGGCCAATATAAGGCTAGCTTTGCCCGCATATGGGCCCCATATTTAATTAAGAGGTGAATCGGCATAAGGCCCCCAAACCACATGAATGCATGCGAGATGACAATTAAATATGCAACCAGTTGTTATGTTATAAAAATAGGGTTCGAGGAAAAGGGTCACACTTTAGGGTTCTCGACGTTCTTGGGTTTTTCCGGTTCGGGTCGGGGTTCGTGGTTGACACGGTTCGGTCTCGGCGGGAGCGTTCTCGGATATTGGGGTAGATCTTCGGATCGGGGTGGTTCTTGTCGCGTCCGGGAAGCAGGACTTGGGTCGGTGCCGTTCTTGTCGTCGTGCCGATCTTGTCGGGTCCGCGCCCTCGAGTCGGTCTCGGCATTCGGGGTTAAAGCACTTGTTGTACCCGCCTCGGCGTTCTTGGCGTATGGGTTCTCGATCCCGCATTCGGGGGGGAAGGTCTTGACGCATGTGGGTCGCCGGGATCGGTCTTCGGGTCGTGTCGATGGTCGAGGCGTTCGGGATGAAGCACTTGTCGCATCCAGGGGCATGACTTGGTTCGGCGTCGGTCTTGGCGTTCGGGGAAGTACTAGTCACTCCGGTGTTCGGCCTTCGGGGTTCGTCCTGTGTTCTGGCGTTCCATGAAGGAGAGCTTGGCGTCTGCGAGGTTCGCCGCCATGGCCATCGAGTCCGTGGAGGAAGATCTTGACAACCGTGAGCGTCTTGCATCGGGCCTTCGAGTCCGTGGACGGGGTCTTGGGTTTCCCTGACGGTGTCCTCCATGTTCCGCGTCGCGGCCTCGGGGTTTTGGGGTCGTTGTTGATCTGCAACTGCAGCAGAGACACAGGGCGGCAGAGCACAGAGGGGCGGGGCGACCCTGCAGGGCAGCGACGGCTCGCCCGGAAAAACGCAACGGCGCTTGGGTAGGTCGAGGACGGTAGGGCCCAGCGTCGGGAGCCACCGGCGCCGGCGAGGAGAGGGCCGGAGGTGGCTCGGAGACGCGGAGGAGGCCACGAGGACGGCCGGCCTGGCGAGTTGAGGTTGCCCGGTTGACGGCGGGGCGCGCGGCGTCGGCTCTGCGGCGGACGTGCGGCCACGCTACGCCGGCCATGGATGGCGGAGCTTCACGAGCAGTAGCAGCAGCGCGCGCAGCGACGGAGGCGGCCGGGAGGAGTCATGCGGCGGCCGAGCGGGTGGTTGGGCGGCGTCTGGCGGGAGGAGGCGGGCGAGGCCGAGCTCGAGGCGGGAGGAGCCCGGCTGGGCGTTAGCGAAGGCGCGCTGCCGCAGGATGCGGAGCGGTGGCGCAGGTGCGGAGGGGCGCGGCGTCCATGGGCGGGCCAGCGACGGGGACGGAGAGGGAGGGACACCGACGAGGAGGGGGGTCGGGTGGACGGAGGGTGGTGAGCGCGTCGGGAACTGGCGAGGGAGGAAGCCAGAGGTGGGAGAAGGGCTGCGCGGTGCGGGACAGGTGAGGGACGGTGGGGCCAGGGTGGGGTCCACGCGACGGGTGCACGCAAGACGTGGTTGACTGGCAAAGGGCTGGGGGCGCGGGGCCCAATGGGAGAGAGAGGGTAGGGGGAGAGAGGGAGGTGGTTTAGTCTAGGTGGCGCTTATGGTTGGTGGGGGAGGGAAGAGGGTGAGGTGGCGGCATGCTAGTGGAGGGGTGAGGTGGCTGTAGGGGTGGGTAGAATATTAGGTGGATGTAGGATTTAGATGGGGCGGTGTTGGACCGATTTTATTTACGGTCGCTCGGTCGCCCGCTCGATCGCCCACTAAAATAATTAAAACGTCTGTTTGTTTTAAACGGGCCGTCTGCAAACCGATAGCGGCCAAAACAAAATATTCCGGGGACCCGGTTTTGGCGTTTGAATAAAAGACGGGGCGTTTTAGAAAACAAAACGGGCTTTGTGAAATAGTTTTATGCAAACAATGCATGATGATGACGATGCAATGCACAAATTCAACGCGATTTTCTAGTAGTGGTTTTTGCGGGATGCCACAATTCGACACCACTAACAATGGATCTCGCCGAGATCCGCCTCATGGTACCGGAAGGAGGGTCGGCTCGATCTTTTCGCTTGGGTAGATCCTCGCGACACCACTAACAAGAGGTCGTTGTCCGTGATCGCCGAGAGAACTCTCCGGTAACAAAAGGTCAAGGTAGAGGTATCAACAAATAAAGCCACCCCTAACTTCGATGGAAAGAGGTAACGATGCATTCTCGCCCACTTCAATGTACACAAGCGAATAGAAGGGTAGTCGGCATGGGGCCAATCCATCACGCACCCAAACTATTACTCCGCACAATCAGAGAAGAGCGCAACCATTCTCGAATCGATCAAGATCTCGACAAGCGAGGTTCGAACAAAGGAGTGATGCGCATCGTGATCGGATCCGGCGTAGAGGATGTCGTCGCGTCGGAAAACACCGGAAGGCACAAACAAGGAATAAAGAGTGGTGACACCGTAGACGGATTCCTCAGGCAGCTTGAACACCAGATGATAGATCACCGTTATCAGAGGAGGACGCGAAACCCTAAAGGTACGACGGAAACCCAACCACGAGAATTCCTGGACTCGAAGAAAAAGAAGAGAGCGGATTCAAAACACGTAGAGATAAGAGGAGAATAGCAGAGGGGTAAGGAATAAAATCAGACCTAATCAGAACTATCCAACCGATTTTGCAAAATAGTTTTGACACTCTACGTCGGCCGTTAGCTAGGTTATCCTACAGTCGGACTTGGGGTATCGCAATCGCTGAGCTCGATACCACTCAGAACACCCTCAGAATCGGACCTATGCAAGTTTGAGCAAAATTCGCCAAACCCGCATAGAAACGATTCAAAGGTGCACCAGCACTTTCGCAAGGGTGGAAAGCAAGTAATAACATTACACAACACCCTCGATGGGACCCATGATCGATATATATAACAGCGACTCGAGTCAAGAATACGATAGAATGTACAAAGATCCAAATCACCTTGAACGATAGAGCGTCCGACTACGGACAAGATGCAAATGGGGCTAAGAGCCTCAAGAATAACCAATGGCGCCCATAACCCCTGCCAGGCCAAGCCGGAAGGGTAACCCGCTAACGACGCCGATCTCAAAACCTGCTTAAACAAAAGGTGCCGACAAAGGGCAAAGGAAAAGAAGGAGCGTCAAGATCGAGGCCAAGACACGGCGAGGCTAGAATTCGGTCCTCGCCTACATAGGTATGGTGGACTGAAGCGGCAGCGGCAGCATGCACTAAACAACCTATAGAGACTCGATACAACTGGCGTCAATCAGAGAGGGGTAAGAAAGACCTATGCGGAACCAACCCGATACTACCATCAAACAAACCCATCCTGGTGTTTCCCCCTCGAGACCTTCGAGGAAGTCAACCGAGGAACTCACACAGTTGGCAGTTTTACTTATTCAGTTATAGTTGCGGCACTTTACTAGTCAGGTTTAGATAATCGTCCTGATAAAATAAGCACTGGGCATTTTTAGTTAACCATTCCGTTGTAGTTGCAACAATTACTAATCAGATACAGATAGCATGAGATAAACCCAAAACCCAGCAGTTGTTGGTACTTTTATTCAGCCATTCCGTTGTAGTTGCAATACTTACTAGTCAGATTCAACTGTCGCAAGCGACAACCAAACAAGCAATTGTGGGCAGTATTAATTAGCCATTCCGTTGTAGTGGAGCTGATTACTAGTCATTATAAGTCAAATTTATAGCAGTAAACTTTAGTTATGCTTGTCTATGATCGAGATACTGTGCTCCAAGTCGTCCATATCCGCGGACACGGCTTTCAGAAAGTTTTACCCGGCCGGGGTGCACCAATAGCAACACACGCTCGATCAACCTCGGAAAAACCAAATCAAAACCCAACGAGGCTTTCACGACTGAACAATCACAGGATTCAGAAATATTTCAGGGGCCACCCTTAAGTAGACTCAACGAAGCTAGCCGACAGACGGCCTCAAGGTTTGGGTGGACGGCAAACGATCGGGAACCCAAAGTGTGGCTGGGCTTGTCGATACCGCTGAAACGTGTCCCGATCCTAACAGACAAAGGTGCTCGCACAATTTTAAATACGTAGTAGCATGGCATAAGTACAGGATAGTAAAAACACCTCAAACTAGTTTGTGGCCCCAAGAAATAAGAATGAATCAAGCTCTGGCTCAGGGGGGTCCCATATACCTCCCGGATGTGGATAGCGCGATAAATCAAGGGACAAGTATCAAGTACTCGGGGTCTTACGGGACACAAGTGGGCGTTCGGAAACCAAATGTTATCTATCACCCACCGATGCCTCTGCTTATTCAATTTTAGTTGTTAAACAGGAATTTAAAGGGTGCGATAAGTAAAACTAGCATCATCTCCAACATCAACCTGCGGCAATACATCAGGAACTGTGGCATATGACGACACACATCAGCACTTGAGCAAGCAACTACGACGCGCAAGTCCAACTATCTACCAAACAACAGGCAATAGGATGTGTCCAAGGCAATATACGGCTGCAAGGGATATCACGGGTACGAAAACTAGAGCATCGGAACACAGATAGCTATAGATCAACAGGAGGGAAGTAAATACTATAAAAGTAAGATAGGTAGAAAGGGGGAGATGCTCGCCAGAAAACATTTGTCGAAGGTTCAACCGAAGATCGGGTCGAAGCTCACATCAACTCAACGGCCTTATCCGCGAAGAAGCAAAACACTAGAAGAAACACCGGATGCAATATTTAATACACGGCAGAAGATCGGCATGATGCATGCATGATGTATGGCATGGCAAGGTGCGATACAATTAGGTCATATTAAGTGGAACCGGGGTCCCGACATTTAATTAGGTGGTTCATGTTATTTAGAAACCCCGCATTTTAAATGTTGTATTAACAAGGCAGAATATATCACCGGTTCGCTACACAAGTTTAAATGAGGCCAATATAAGGCTAGCTTTGCCCGCATATGGGCCCCATATTTAATTAAGAGGTGAATCGGCATAAGGCCCCCAAACCACATGAATGCATGCGAGATGACAATTAAATATGCAACCAGTTATGTTATAAAAATAGGGTTCGAGGAAAAGGGTCACACTTTAGGGTTCTCGACGTTCTGGGTTTTTCCGGGTTCGGGTCGGTTCGTGGTTCGACGGTTCGGTCTCGGAGCGTTCTCGGATATTGGGGTAGATCTTGGATCGGGTGGTTCTTGTCGCGTCCGGAAGCAGGACTTGGTCGGTGCCGTTCTTGTCGTGCCGCTCTTGTCGGGTCCGTGCCTCGAGTCGGTCTCGGCATTCGGGTTAAAGCACTTGTTGTACCCGGCGTTCTTGGCGTATGGGTTCTCGATCCCGCATTCGGGGAAGGTCTTGTCGCATGTGGGTCGCCGGATCGGTTCGGTCGTGGCGATGGTCGAGGCGCTCGGGATGAAGCACTTGTCGCATCCAGGTGGACTTGGTTCGGCGCCGTCTTGGCGTCGGGAAGTACTAGTCACTCCGGTGTTCGGCCTTCGGTTCGCCCTGTTCGCGTTCCATGAAGGAGAGCTTGGCGTCTGCGAGGTTCGCCGGCCATGGCCATCGGAGTCCGTGAGGAAGATCTTGACAACCGAGCGCGTTTACCGGGCCTTCGAGTCCGTGGACGGGTCTTGGGTTTCGACGGTGTGTCCTCCATGCCTCGGTTTTGGGGTCGTTGTTGATCTGCAACTGCAGCAGAGACACAGGGCGGCAGAGCACAGAGGGTCGGGGCGACCCTGCAGGGCAGCGACGGCTCGCCCGGAAAAACGCAGCGGCGCTTGGGTAGGTCGAGGACGGTAGGGCCCAGCCGGAGCCACCGGCGCCGCGAGGGAGAGGGCGAGGTGGCTCGAGACGCGGAGGAGGCCACGAGGACGCCGCCTGGCGAAGTTGAGGTTGCCCGGTTGACGGCTGGCGCGGCGGCGGGCTGACGGGCGGCCACAAGGCTGCCTTGGATGGGAGCGGCCGAGCAGGCAGGGCACGGGCGAAGCGACGGAGGCGGCCGGGCGGGAGGGAGTTCATGGGCGGCGGCCGAGCGGGTGGTTGGGGCGAGCGGGCGGCTGGCGGGGAGGAGGCAGCGAGGCCGGAGCTGGGCGGAGGAGCCAGCGGCTGGCGAGGGCGGGCTGCTGCTCGGAGGATGCGGGAGGCGGGTGGCGCAGTGAGGGGCGGCGGGCGTCCATGCGCCGGCGAGCGACGGGACGGGAGAGAGGGACACCGACGAGGGGGTCGGGTGGACGGAGGGTGGAGCGCGGCGAACCGGGCGAGGAGGAAGCCGAGGTGGGAGAAGGGGCTGTGCAAGGACATGTGAGGGACCGGGCCAGGTGGGGTCCACGCGACGGTGGTGGCACGCTGGGTTGACCGGGCAGGCGGGCTGTGGGCGTGGGCCCAGCCAAGAGAGAGGGTAGGGGGCGGCTGGGTGGTGAGGGAGTGAGGCCGGCGCGCGCGTGTGTGTGCTGTGTTGAGTGGTGGGGTGAGTTTGGTTTGGTGGGGAGAGAGAGGGGGAGGTGGTTTAGTCTAGGTGGCAGTTTATGGTTGGTGGGGGGAGGGGAAGAGGGTGAGGTGGCGGCATGCTAGTGGAGGGGGTGAGGTGGCCAGGTAGGGGTGGGTAGAATATTAGGTGGATGTAGGATTTAGATGGGGCGGCAGGTTGGACCGATTTTATTTCTGGGGCGGTCGTTCGGGTCGCTTCGGCCCGTTCGACTGCCCCACTAAAATAATTAAAACGTTTGTTTGTTTTAAACGGGCCGTCTGCAAACCGATAGCGGCCAAAACAAAATATTCCGGGGACCCGGTTTTGGCGTTTGAATAAAAGACGGGGCGTTTTAGAAAACAAAACGGGCTTTGCGAAATAGTTTTATGCAAACAATGCATGATGATGACGATGCAATGCACAAATTCAACGCGATTTTCTAGTAGTGGTTTTGCGGGATGCCACAACGCACAAGATCGAACAACGAGCATTATTATTTCTGTGCCCAACCTAAGTATGAGGTACTAATCCAAGTCATTATTGGTTTGCTTTTTTTGGTCTTTCTTCGGAAATGCCGATGATTAGAACGTGATTTCTTACATTTTGTTGCACCCATATATATATATATGCATGATTCTATCTTGTGAACTGCTAGCTATTGCTTTCCACTAACATAAGTAATATCATCTTTATTATGTGTAGGAGATGCTGAGGTGTCATGTCGTGTACGTCGGTCGGGTTCCAGGTGTGTACGAGGAGTGGAAAGACTGCCAGAAGCAAGTGAACAACTTTTCGGGCAACAACTACCAAGGCTATGAGAGTAGAGAGGTGGCGAAAGAGAAGTGGAGGAGGCATGGAAGGAAGAAGTGGGGGAACTTCCTCGTAATCACCACCTTGTTGCTCTTCATGGTAGGTTATGTGTTCTACTTCATCTAGGTAGAGCTATGTCGTTGGAGTTGTAATGTGATTGTGAACTTGTACTCGGAGGTGTAATATGATTGTGAACTTGTACTCGGAGGTGTGAACTTGTGGCACAAACACTTGATGTATGAACTTGTATGTCATGATTGATGTGTAATGTATTGTATTCATGTTTGTTCTATTATGCTTTGGCAAATTGCAAGTTTCTGAAAAATTCTGTGGACTATATTGTATATTTGAATATCTGTATATTATTATTTATAGTGGTCTGTAAAACTTGAATTTCGAAAATATTACCGGAGGCGCATATAGGATACTATTGGAGGCGATATATACTATAAATACCCGAGGCGATTCAAACATATGCGAGGCATATACTATAAATACCCGAGGATTCGAAACATACGGAGATCGATGATATGCGCCTATACTTCACATATGCGAGCATATCGATGCGCCTCGCATATGTGAAGTATAGGAGGCGCATATCAGATGCGCCTCGCATAAGAAATACCCGAGGCTTGAAGCTAGAGGCACATGTGATATGCGCCTCGGATAGGCTTTTTGGTGCGCCTCGGATAGGCTTTTCTCTAGTAGTGTATGATGTCTCTAGCATACAAACATGCTAATTAAGTTATGTTCTGACCGTATACCAATTGTTTACTATAGTTATATTTGTTTAAGTTTGTTAATTTTGAACATTTTTGAATATTTTAACCATATATCAATGAAGTAAATATCATCATTTCTACTTCTGTTAAGTTTGTTTAAGTTTCTTGATCGTGAATTTTTTTTGAACCACCAACTGTGCATCATGGATTACTTGTTCTAGAACAACACATAGTAGACATTATACATGTACCACCACCTGCATCGTGCTAATTTTCCTCATCATGGAGTACTTGTTCATCCATGTCTTCATCTAAGGGTGGAGTACAATTGAGAGCTTGGAGCACCATACTGATGTGGTGGGTTACCAATTTTTGCATGTACGGAGGAGAATAGCAAGATCATAGTGAGGGGCTTGGCCATAGATCATGGCAATGCGCTTGGCCATAGGAGTTCATGGCAAGGTGCTAGAAAAGTTTTTGGACGGAGGAGAACATGGCAATGTGCTCGGCTGAAGGAGATCGGGGTGACGTCCTGGTCGGGGTGGATCTGTTGGTCGGAGTGTACCTAGGGAGGAGGAGCTGGCAGGGGGTGGAGGTGCTAGCTGGCAGAGGATTGTTTTCTAGGGGCGGAGGTGCTGGCCAGGGCTGAAGGGAGTCGCTGGGGTCGGATGTGTCATGTCTACGCACTTCAATTCTTGTAGACAGTTGTTGGGCCTCCAAGTGCAGAGGTTTGTAGAACAGCAGCAAGTTTCCCTTAAGTGGATTACCCAAGGTTTATCGAACTCAGGAAGGAAGTGGTCAAAGGTATCCCTCTCAAGCAACCCAGCAATCAAGATACAAGAAGTCTCTGGTATCCCCAACACACCCAATACACTTGTCAGGTGTATAGGTGCACTAGTTCGGCGAAGAGACAGTGAAATAGAAGTGGTATGGATGATTATAAGTGGTAACGGTGCCAGAAAAGAGCTTCTGACGCGGAGGAAAATACTAAAGGAAAAAATATGGATGCAAGCAAACATGTAACAGATCTAGTTGCAAACGGTGTTTCAATACTTAGAAACAAGGCCTAGGAATCATACTTTCACTAGTGAATACTCTTAATAAATATATTCTCTTCATGATACTACCCTGAACTACTCTCCGGTTGGACACTCTAATCCATGGTAGGGCTATAGCAGCACTCCTCAAAGTCCGCCTTCCCCATCTAGATAACCTCACACTGTCACCTTGAGCGCTAGATGGTTCCAACAAACACCACAATTTCATAGAGACAACCAATTCAAAATATACTCATGATAAATATTTATGAACTCTAGCCTAAGTGCCACCATGGTGCACGCTGTCACTTTCACACACGTGAGGAGAGTAGAGATCTATTGAAGCACTTGAGTATTTATGTAAACTCTAGCCTAAGTGCCACCACGACGTGCACGCTGTCACTTTCACACACGTGGGGAGAGCCAGAGGTCTATTAAAGCACTTGAGTAGCAGAATAGATCTACTTGATTACAAAGCTCGTGATCACAATATGATCACGCATAGAAAGGGAGATGAACACATAGCTATCGGTAGGGCCCTTAGCCTCGAGGAAGAACTACTCCCTCCTCATCATGGGAATCAGCAACGGTGATGGAGATCGATGGAGATGGCTCCGGGGGCACTTCCCCGTCCCAGCAGGGTGCCGAAACAGAGACTTCTGTCCCCCGAATCTCCCCTTCGGTGGCGGCGGCGCTGCGAAACTTTTCGTGGATGGGTGCTGGACGATCTAGGGTTTTCTCCCCAAGGGCTTCTTATAGGCGAAGGGGCAAGGCGAGGAGGCAGCCAGGGGGGCCACACCCCTGGTGGCGCGGCCTAGGTGGGCCCGTGCCACACTAGGGTGTGCCCACCCTGGTGCCCTACTCCGTCTCTGTTTTGATTTTTTTATCGTTCCGGGAAAAATAGTAATTTTGGCTTTTGTCCCATCCAATTCCGAGAATATTCATTTTTTAGCTTTTCTAAAACCAAAAACAGTAGAAAACAGGCAACTGGAACTGTGGCATCTTGTCAATAGGTTTGCTTCGGAAAGTGTATAAAAATATCTCAAAGTGTAGACAAAACAAAGAAAAGTTGATACTAAACAAGCATGGAACATCAAAAATTATAGATACGTTTATGACGTATCAATGTGCTGGCCGGGGCTTGGAGGGGAGGAGGATTCGCTGGAGCCGCATGTGCTCATTGCTGCCAAAGGATTCGCTGGGAACGCTGGGGCAAAGCGGACACGATCGACGGTGATACGATCAGGACAGCGGACCAATTTTAGAGAGGGGTATCGCTATAATTTTGTTTGTTTTTCACCTGGTCGGAACAAACCATTAACTTCTTATATTCCAAACAGAGACGGTACTATCTAATAGATGCCATATATTATGTGTGGTCAATAATTGTTAATACAATTCGAAACTCTGACCGTAGAATAGAATCCACTTTGCCAAGCCTAAAGAAACTTGCCATGAAGAATTGAACATGATTATGGTGCGTTGAGCTCAGTTTGCAATTGTCCAAGCTCTAGCTCAATTCTAGAACAAGAGGGTGTTAGAAAACATGACGAAGGCTTGTTTGATCCTCCATAATATGATCATAGAGGACGATACAATGCTGGGGACTAAGTGTATGACTAGAACATGGACCGGCATTGGACTCGCATGAAAAGCTTCTTCAAATATCTTGTTGATCATGAGTGACAACTACATGGAAAATATTTCCATGCTTCTTGTTCATGTTCATTTATGTATTATTTGGATGTCTACATTGGATTTTAGAATATTAAAATTTCTTGAGTTGTGTAGTGATGAAACCTAAAACCCTTGGATTATATTGATGTGAAGTGGGGTTTATATAAACATATATGAAGAGAAACGGGAGAGGAGATTATAAAAGCTATAGTTTTTGGAAATATGAAAACCGAGAGAGCTCCTATACCTCTAAGGTTACTTTTTTGTGAAGGACCTTTTCAGGTGACTATTGTTTTTTGCGAAATTCCACCGATCTATTAATAATCATTAATATAAGTATAAAGAGGCTTAAAAGTAATAAAAATTACGAATAGGTCACTAGACCACCTAGCAATGACTACAGACACTAGCGTGAGCCGAAGGCACGCCGTTATCCTAGCTACTCCATCATCGGATCCAGGTAAAGTTTGTCATATTAGAGCTTGTTTTAGTAGACAGACGGAAAATCATCGTGATAAGGCCACAAAAGACCAGCACACCAGAGTAGCAGCCATCGCCTATGATGAGAACCATATATTAGAAGAGACCGACCTGGAAACAGACCAACGAACTTGAAAACGTACTGGATCCAAAGAGATCTGTCGGACAAATGACTCCACGCGTCCTCCGTCGGTGCTAGATGCACTAGAAAAGCGAGGATAGAGTGGGGAGGACTTTATTCTGAATTTTGAAAGTAGCGATCACCTCAACATCCTAAAGTAGACACTGAAAAAACACTACTGGAAAAACCATCTTCGGTTCGATCACTGGAAGCCCAGCAGTCCCGGCCCGTCACGAACCGCGACTAGTGCTAGCACTAGTCCCGGTCCGTGAGGCCCCCAACGGCTAGAAATGGCCAAAAACATTACTCCCGGGCCGGACCAGAGCATTAGTCCCGGTCCGTAATACGGCCTGGGACTAATAAGCTGGAGCGGGGCAACAACTCTTTTCGGGGACTATTAGTCCCGGGTCGTATCACGGCTCGGGACTAATTGTCCATCACTATATATACAGCTCCCTGGCCAGCTGCCCTAAAGCATATGGTGACCATTTTTCTCAAAGAAAGCAAGAGAGTTCATGCCATTTTTTTCTCAAGATTTAGTTTGCAACACCTAAATCCAAAGCTTTAAAAGGTTAGAACTTCATTCTTTCATCTCTTATTGCTACTTTAGCTCTATATAATGCTCTAGAAGTATAGAGATATGGATCAAATGCATGCATGCTCTAGAAGTAGCTAGAAGGATTTTGATATATATGTGTAACAAATTTTGATTAGGCACATAGTTACTGAAAATTGAAATGTGTAATTTTAGAGTTTCAAAGCTTAGAATGGAATGAGGTTTTCACTAATAGAACAATAATAAAAAACTCCACATTTATCATGTTGATTGTTTTCTCCAATTCACAAATTGGTGCATGTAAATTTTTCAAAATTCAAAATTAATGCTCTAGAAGCTCTCAATATAACTTGTAATAATTCTATCATGTTGTGTAATGGTTTTTGATATAGTTTTACTATAATGCAGATGGTCCGGGAATGGATGTACGGTACTGACCGATGCTCTGGCGAGTTCATTAATGGCGTGCTTGAATTCATCTGTGTTGCTGATGCAAACAAGCACAGTGGTTTTGTATTCTGTCCATGTAATGGATGTAGGAATCAGAAGGATTACTCCGACTAAAAAACCCTTCACAGCCACCTGTTGAAGTCCAGCTTCATGCCCAGTTATAATTGTTGGACCAAGCACGAAGAGAGAGGTGTTATAATGGAAGACAATAAAGAAGAGGAGGAGGATGACAACTATCATGGTTTCCCTGAGTACGGAGATACTTCCATGGGGGATGCTGAAGGGGAGGATGAAGAAGAGACACATGATGAACCCGCTGATGATCTTGGTCGGACCATTGCCGATGCACGAAGAGATTGTGAAACTGAAAAGGATAGGGAGAAGTTCAATCACATGCTAGAGGATCACAAAAAGTTGTTATACCCAAATTAAGTAAAATGGTCTCGAAAAGTTGGGCAAGACATCGGAATTGCTGCGATGGAAGGCTGAGTGTGCTATACCTGACTACTCATTTGAAAAGTTGCTGAAAATGATGAAGAATATGCTTCCAAAAGATAATGTATTGCCCGCCAAGACATAATGGCAAAAAAGGTTGTACGCCTCTAGGTTTAGAGGTTCAGAAGATACATGCATGCCCTAATGACTGCATCCTCTACCGCGGTGAGGAGTATGAGAATTTAGATGCATGCCCGGTATGCACTTCACTTTGGTATAAGATTAGACGAGATGACCCTGGTGACGTTGAGGGAGAGCCCCCCGGAAGAGGGTTCCTATGAAGGTGATGTGGTATGCTCCTATAATACCATAGTTGAAACGCTTATTCAGAAACAAAGAGAACGCCAAGTTGTTGCGATGGCATAAAGAGGAACGTAAGTTAGACTGGATGTTGAGACACCCCGTTGATGGGTCGCAATGGAGAAAAATCGATAGAAAGTACCCGGACTTTGCAGATGACGCAAGGAGTTTAAGGTTTGGTATAAGTACAGATGGCATGAATCCCTTTGGGGAGCAGAGCTCCAGTCACAGCACCTGGCCCGTGACTATATGCATCTATAACCTTCCTCCTTGGTTGTGCATGAAGCGGAAGTTCATTATGATGCCAGTGTTGATCCAAGGTCCGAAGCAACCCCGAAACGACATTGATGTGTACCTAAGGCCATTAGCGGAAGAACTTTTACAGTTGTGGCATGAACCCGGGATACGCGTGTGGGATGAGCACAAGCAGGAAGAATTTAACCTCCGAGCATTGCTTTTCATAACAATCAATGATTGGCCTGCTCTTAGTAACCTTTTAGGACAGTCAAACAAGGGATACAATGCATATACACACTGTTTAGATGAGACTGCAAGTATATATTTGGAACATTGTAAGAAGAATGTATACAATGAGCATCGTCGATTTCTTTTGGCCAAGCATGCCTTAAGAAAGAAAGGCAAGCATTTCAATGGTCTGGCATGTCACCAGACGAAGCCTAAGGAGCGTACTGGTGCTGATATATTTGATATGGTCAAAGATTTGGATCAACTGGTAACCTTTAGAAAGGGTCCTGGAGGAAAATCTGTTCGAAGACGCCAAGGACACGCACCCATGTGGAAGAAGAAATCTATATTTTGGGAGCTACCATATTGGAAATTCTTAGAGGTCCGCTCTGCTATCGATGTGATGCATATGACGAAGAATCTTTGCGTGAACCTGCTAGGCTTCTTGGGCGTGTATGGGAAGACAAAAGATACACCGGAAGCACGAAAGGACCATCAACGTATGAAATACCCATATGGCCTGCATCCAGAATGGTTTCAAGGTCATGCCAGCTACGCTCTTACCAAACAAGAGAAGGAAATATTTTTTGAATGCCTAAGCAGTATTAAGGTCTCGTCTGGCTTCTCGTCGAATATAAAGGGGATAATAAATATGGCAGAAAAAAAGTTCCAAAACCTAAAGTCTCATGACTGCCACGTGATTATGACTCAAATGCTTCCGATTGCATTGAGGGGGCTTCTACCAAATAATGTTCGAGTACCCATTGTGAAGCTATGTGCATTTATCAATGCAATCTCTCAGAAGATAATCAATCCTGAAGATCTACCACGGTTACAGAATGATGTGGTCCAATGTCTTGTCAGTTTTGAGTTGGTGTTCCCACCATCCTTCTTCAATATTATGACGCACCTGCTGGTTCACCTAGTCGAAGAGATTTCCATTCTCGGTCCTGTATTTCTACATAATATGTTTCCCTTGAGAGGTTCATGGGAATCTTAAAGAAATATGTTCAGAATGCTAGGCGAAGGAAGCATCTCCAAGGGCTATGGAATAGAGGAGGTCATTGAATTTTGTGTTGACTTCGTTCCTGACCTTAAGCCGATTGGTCTTCCTCAATCGCGGTATGAGGGGAGACTGAGTGGAAAGGGTACTCTAGGAAGGAAATCAATAATATGTAGAGACGGACATTCTTACACCGAAGCACATTACACTGTTCTACAAAATTCTATCTTGGCAGCCCCATATATCGAGGAACACAAGAAAATCTTACGCTCCAACAACCCTGGAAAGCATGACTCTTGGATTGGAGATGAACACATGAAGAGTTTCGGCAGTTGGTTGCAACATCTCATAAAAAACAACACTCTTGGAGATCAGCTATACTTGTTGTCTAGGTCACCATCTTCGACTATATCGACTTTCAAAGGGTACGAGATAAATGGGTATACATTTTACACGATAGCCAAGATAAAAAGAGCACCAACCAAAACAGTGGTGTCCGCTTTGATGCAACAGACAACAATGGGTCAAAGACCACATATTATGGTTACATAGAGGAGATATGGGAACTTGACTATGGACCTACTTTTAAGGTCCCCTTGTTTTGGTGCAAATGGGTCAAGCTGACGGGAGGAGGGGTTGAGGTAGACAAGAAATACAGAATGACATCGTTGGATCTCAACAATCTTGGGTACTTAGACGAACCATCTGTCCTAGCCAATGATGTGGCCTGTGTTTCTATGTGAAGGACATGTCTACCAAACCTAGAAAACGAAAAAATAAGAAAAATAATACATCAGACGATGAGCCAAAGCGCCACATAGTTCTTTCAGGAAAAAGAAACATTGTGGGAGTGGAGGACAAGACAGACATGTCAGAAGATTGTGATAAGTTTCATGAAATTCCGCCCTTCACGGTGAAGGATGACCCAAGCATCATGTTAATGAATGAAGATGCTCCATGGATACAACGGGATCACAAAGGAACACACGCGAAGAAATGATATGTAATAATTGTAACATTTTATGAGTGAAGATGTTCCATGCATGTGTCCATTTTTATAGTGTTGTCTGCAAACAATCTTGAGTGTGTTAGTCCCGTTTTGTGGCTGGATCGGGACTAAAGGAGGGCCTTTAGTACCGATTCATACTTACCATTAAGATCTGATCTCCAAACGCGTGATGTCACATATTAGGGAGTGCCTCTATGACCAGTTTCTTGGAGATGCCGGAGGACTGGGCTCCGTCGGCATCTCCCTGAAACTGGCCGTAGAGGTGTCCCTGCTCTCGAAAACCATCTTGCAGCTTGTAACTTCTCTAACTAGATCAATACGCCTGGGATCACTCCGGGGATCCTCAGCCCATCCATGGCATATACCAGGGGCCATTCCAGCCTCGGATTCACGGCGGGCAGGAGAGGGGTCTCCTGAAATACGATGCCGCTACCGCCGAGACGGTGTGGTGCCTGTGGCGGGTGGACTCGTGGGCACCGTAGGCGAGGATGGTCTCCCCCGGCGATGTAGCACATCACTCCGATGATAGTACGGTTTGCCCACCACAGACGACGGCCGGCTTCGTTGTGGTTCACCGGTGGCGGGCCATCACCCTCGTGACGGCGAGCTCCCTTCCCGCCTATTAGCGAAGAAGGCATTCCAGTGTCGTTGTCGGGATCCCACTGGGATCCATCCGCTGCCCGGCGTGAGCTCGTGGTAGAAGTGGTTTGTGATGGTCACTGGCGGAACCTTGAGGGACAGAGGGACAGAACCCTCCGGCCAAAGCATCTAGTCGGGCGGCGGTAGCCTGCCGGACAAGGGTAGTTGAGGCGCACGCCTCGGTCTCCTCGAGGGTCGAATGGCCCGAGGGCGTTGTCCATTGTTCTAAGAGAGGAAGGTGTGGATGTGTGTATAGCCATGGCACGATCGCCCTAAATATAGAGGGAAAGGGCGGGAAAACTTGGCGTAAAGCTTTGGGAAATGGCGGGAAATATCTTTAGTCCCGGTTAGTGACTACATCCGGGACTAAAAGCTCTCGTAGATAGGAAAGGGCGGGAAAACTTGGCGGGAAGAGGTGGGAAATGGAGGAAAATATCTTTAGTCCCGGTTTGTGACTATAATCAGGACTAAATGGATATTATATTAAGATTCATTATATTTTCTGATAATAATAGACATATTATTTGTTTTATTTGGATTATTACAATAAAAGATATGATTTTTCAAAGTTTTTATATTTGATTTGATTTAAAAAATAAAATTTACAAATGAAATAATTTATAAATGATGCAAACAGATAAATGGATATTATATTAAAATTCTTTATATTTTTTTGATAATTATAGACATATTATTTGTTTTATTTGGATTATTACAATAAAAGATATGATTTTTCAAAGTTTTTATATTTGATTTGAATTAAAAAGGAAAATTTACAAATGAAATAATTTATAAATGATGCAAACAGATAAATGGATATTGTATTAAAATTCTTTATATTTTTCTAATAATAATAGACATATTATTTGTTTTATTTGGATTATTACAATAAAAGATATGATTTTTCAAAGTTTTTATATTTGATTTGAATTAAAAAAGAAAATTTACAAATGAAATAATTTATAAATGATGCAAACAGATAAATGGATATTATATTAAAATTATTTATATTTTTCTGATAATAATAGACATATTATTTGTTTTATTTGGATAATTACAATAAAATATATGAGTTTTCAAAGTTTTTATATTAGTTTTGAATTAAAAAAGGAAATTTACAAAAAAACAATTAGTCGCGGGTCGTGGCTGGACCCGGGACTGAAGGGTGCCTGCGCGCGTGAAAACGAAGCGGCCGAAAAAAACCTTTTGTCCCGGGTCGTGGCTTAACCCGCGACTAAAGGGGGGGGGGTCTTTAGTCGCGGGCTAAGCCACGGCCCGGGACTAAAGAACCTTTAGTCCCGTCCCGTGGCTTAGCCCGGGACTAAAGGGGTGGCCCTTTAGATTCTGCGCGCCACCGCCCTTGCCCAGCACTTGGCATTCCTCGACGCAGCAAAGAAGACGAAGCATAGACGCGTGATCGACGCAGTGAGGAAGGTGCCGCCCGTCGTGCCACTTTTGCTCGCCGCTGCCGCCACCGCCTGCCGTGACGTGCCGCCGACGATCTCGCTGCTGACGCCGCTCGCCAGCAGGCGCGCCGCGCCGCTGGCCCGCCGTCATTGCCGCCGCCCCGCTGCCGTTGCCTCGCCACTCATTGGTGAGGTTGCTGCCGGTGTGGATTTTTTTTATAGTTTTTTTGTTAGTTTTTTGTTATAGTTTTTTTATAGTTAGGTTTATTATAATTAGGATCATAATTAAAATTATTAGGATTGTTAGGTTTATAATTAGCATTATTAGGTTTATTATAATTAGGATTATTAGGTTTATTATAATTAGGATTATTATAATTAGGTTTATTAGGGTTTTTTGTTATAGTTTGTTTCTACAGTTTTTTTATATTAGGGTTTTTGTTTTAGTATTATGATTATTGTTTTAATTAAAATATTAGAATTCGGATTAGGATTATTGTTTTAGTTATTTTTTGTTTTATTTATTAGGATTATATTGTTTTATTAGGGTTATTTTTTTGTTTTAGTTATTATGATTATTGTTTTAGCACAAATAATATTAGGATTATTAGAATTAGGATTATATTGATTTAGTTATTAGGATTATTGTTTTTTCTAACCCGTTTAACTCTCTTTTTGTTATAGATAATTAAGTCATGGATCCATCCGAAGATCCTGTTCGCATCGGTGAAGGTTTTCTTCAGGGCATGATAAGAGGTGAAATTCCTCTTATTACTACCGACGCCGAAGATATTTTGCTCGAGGAAGAGATATCCTCATATCTGAATCCATCCGGTGATGGACTAGAGGAAAACCAAGGGGAAGACCAGATGGACGAAGGACAAACAAATAACAACAATAATGATGGCCCCTCGACATGATCCGGCGAGGTACATATATATATATAAAGTCTCGTGTTACCTCTATTCATTAACTGATCTAGATATATATTAATCACTCTCTCTTCTTCTTTTAGCCCACCGGATCGAAGCAATCGACAGCTCGAACGAAATGAGGGCCGAACAAAAAGTTGGATGGTAATCAGAGGTTCACCATCGAACAAATAGATGATGATGGTGAACGGATTGCTCCAGAGAAGCACCAGAGGATGTTTATAAATCAATGCGGGGTGCTTGTTAGGGACAACCTGCCGATCACCATCCAAGAATGGAATAAGTCAAAGAAAACCGATGAAGAATACAACAACTATGTCACCGATGATGCCAAAGATGACCTTTGGCAGAAGCTCATAGCGCATTTCATACTACCTCCAGAGTATGAAGAATTTGAGGTAGATGGTATTACCCCAAGGCCGGGTGGGCTTGAAAATAGAGCGAAAGTCAAGGAGTGGGCACTAAGCAAGATGGCTGAATCATCGAACCACAAGAAAAGTTTATACGCGAAATATGTCGCGAAAAAGAAAACTCCAGACTTCAAAGGAGTAAACGAGAAGTTGAGAGAACAGTGGCCTGATTTTGTACAGTACAAGCAATCTGATAAAGCAAAGGAAAAGTCGGCAAAGGACGCGTTAAATGCTGCCAACAAGAAATACCATCATAAAATGGGGACAAGTGGCTACAAGAGTGCCATCCCTAAGTGGGAAACTATGGAGAAGGAAATGAGGGCTAGAGGCGTCACTCCTGGTACAGATGGATGGCCCGAGAGGTCAAAGCACT
This sequence comes from Avena longiglumis, assembly GCA_030063025.1. Classification (NCBI taxonomy): domain Eukaryota; kingdom Viridiplantae; phylum Streptophyta; class Magnoliopsida; order Poales; family Poaceae; genus Avena; species Avena longiglumis. Next base: position 515,379,198 of record CP125974.1, on the reverse strand, counting down.
GGTGGTACGGGCACGGGGGATCCTTGGACCCAGAAACAGGGAAGACATTATTTCATGATAAAATTCTAAAACCCTCCCAAGACCTTATTCAAGCAATGAACAATGCTCAATTGGGATTGTTCCGTCCCGAGAGAGAGAACGACGACACGCCCTAGGGAATCCTGAAAAGGGAGGACGAACACGAGGCAAAGGCGCCGGTGTCTCGTGGAAGAAAGGGTTGCCTCTCATGATGCCGCCATGTAAGCCGCCGAGAAAGAAGGACCGGAGGCGACCGGATCTCCGTGGTAGACCAGACCTAGCCGATCCGAAGAACCTCATGCATGAAATTAGCCAAAGGCCGTCATCAACTCTCCGCGGTCCGATGATCCCGCATTGGATCTTAGCCAACGGAGAAGCGAGTGGCTTCCACGGAGGTCCGTGGCCGATGATCAAGCACCACCGGATGATGCACCGCCCTCACTACCCCGTGGATGATGTCAGAGAGATGGCACAATGTGAGCTACATCAGCCAATGAACAACCTGTCCTTCAAGGTGGCGATCGGCACTGCTTTACCTTGTCTACCTGGAGAACTCCACCATTCACTTCCGATTCCACCAGGCTATGCTCGTGTCACGGTGGATGACATAGTGGAGGATTTTGCGGACCTAGAGATTGAAATCGCTACGCCTGAAGGCCTTACGAAACTAGGAGATGTCAAGAGCAACATCATTCTATGGAATAAGAAGTACATCAAGTTTCCAGGCTCGGCGCCAAGGCCACCGACTCCAAGGAATCCAAATCCACCCCGCATCGAATATCGTCAACCTCCAAGTCCACCCCAACCCGATTATCGCCAACCTCCAAGTCCACTCACTACCGACGATCGCCGCAGCAGGAGTACATCAACTCGATCTCCGCCTCCGCCTCCGTGCAATACTACTATCTCGTCGAAGAAACAAAAGTTCGACGGTCCCCCGCGCCCCACATCGAAGAAAGGTCGAACGCCGAAGATAGTTGATATCCCGCCGGCTCTTCCAAAGATACCTTATGACAAGACCGACGAGGAAACTAACGCGGATGTGGCTGCCCAAGTTAAGGCGCATTTTGCACCCAAAAAGCCTGAGCCAAAGCCGGTATATAACGAAAAAACAAAAAAGTGGGCTAAGTCCTTTCTTGAGCAACCATCCTAGATATCGATGAATCTGGAATCAGACTATGACCGGGAGATTATTAAGCAAGCACAGAAGAAAAAAATCACTAGTGCAAAAAGCGGGAAGCAAGTTGCCCAGCTCGGAGCACAGAAGAATCAATCGGTCACCCCGCTCAAGGCCATTTCAGACCTCGACAAGGCCTTCAGAGCTGAAATGGATATGGACATGCAAATAATGGACCCTAGAGCCCGTAATAATACTGCACTTATGTTGGAATTATGCCCTAGAGGAAATAATAAAGATGTTATTATTATAATTCTTGTTCATGATAAAGTTTGTATTCCATGCTAGAATTGTATTAAGCGGAAACTTTAATACTTGTGTGGTTTGTGAACAACACCGTGTCCCTAGTACGCCTCTATGGACTATCTCATTGATCAATGATGGTTAAGGTTTCCTAACCATAGACATGAGTTGTCAATTGATAATGAGATCATAACATTGGAGAATGATATGATGGACAGACCCAAACTAAGAGAAGCAATTAGATCGTATCATCGTGTTCATCTTTGCGAAGATTTTCCTATGTCAAATATTGTATTCCTTATACCATGAGATAATACAACTCCCTGGTATCGGAAGAAATCTTTGAGGTCATCAAACGTCATCCTATGAGAGGGTGATCATAAAGGTGTCTCTCAGGTGATCGGAAAGTATCTGTTGGGTTGTATGTATCGAGATGGAATTTGTCCCTCCCAAGTCGGAGAGATATACTTCGGGCCCACTCGGTAATCGATATCAACACCGCTTGCAAGCATGTGGTTAAGGAGTTAATCACAAAGTGATATCGGATTATGGAACGAGTAAAGTACTTGCTGTGAACGAGATTGAACTAGGTATGACGGTACCGACGATCGAATCTCGGGCAAAAAATAGCGCGAGACGAAGGGAATATATATATGGGATTGATTGAATCCTGGCATCGTGGTTCATCCGATATGATCATCGATGAATGTGTGGGAGTCAATATGGGTGCCCAGACCCCGCTATTGATTATTGATAGAAGATCATGTCTGCATATTCTCGAACCCGCAGGGTCACACACTTAACGTGTCTCGGCGCTAGGATAGATTGGATAATTGGTTTATGAGTTTTTGTTCGGAGTATCGGATGGGATCCGTGACATCACGAGAGGTTCCGGAGTGGTCCGGAGAATAAGTTTCATATAAGGCAGTGCAGTTTTTGGAGTTCGGAATTGTTCCGGGTTAATCGGTATTGTACCGGAAGCTTCTAGAACCTTCCGGAAGGGGACCAACGTGGCCCCACATTCCGGGAGGGGGCATGGGCCTATGAGGGAGTGTCCTGGCCGCATTAGGCCAGGGGCACAAGGCCCCATAGGGCCCAGCCGATCCTAGAGAGTTTAAACTCGTTTAAACTAGAGATAGGGTTTCTAGAAGGGGGAGAGTCCTTGCCCCCCACTTCTCCCTCCCTTGGCCGCCCAAGGCTTGAGGAGGGCAGGGCTGGCCCCCTCTATATATAGAGGGCTGGCGCCTCCCCTACACCTTGCCTCCAAACTCTAGTTACCCCGCTTCCTCTCTCCCTCCCGATCGCTTATAGGCGAAGCAGCAGTAAATTCTCCACCATATACACCACGCCCGTGTGTTGTAGATCCAATCTATCTCTCCACCATACTTGCTGGTCCGAGGAAGGAGGAGACGCCGAGGTGATGCACGTGTGCATCTCACGGAGGCACCGCCACTTGTGGTGCTAGATCGGATCGGATCGCGAGGAGGAGAAGCGAACGACTACATCACCCACGCTCATTTAACGCTCACAGCGAATCTTCAAGGGTATGAAGATCTAATCCAATCTCTCGTTGATTGCATCTCCTAGATTAGATCTTGGCTTTCCTCTGCTCGCATCCGTAGAAAATTTTGATTTACTATGCCACGAAACCCTTCGGGTATCGAGCTAGATCTATGTAGATGTGTTTCACGAGTAGAACGCAACATGGTTGTTAAGGGCATTGATGTTTTCTGTTGCAAGCCTCTTGTTTGTGTTCTTCTTATGACGCGGATAGTGAGATTGAAGCGGTCCAGTCAACCTTACGCGACGCCGTCAGGAGACCGCCCGCACTTGACGGTGGCTTGTTCCACATGCGGCCGGTGGATGTCGCTTTCTCACTATAGTTGTCATGGGATTAACACCGGAGTTTGGCAACCATAATATCACCGTTGTGGCTTTCCGTAGGTAAGAATCGTTCTTAGCATCTACTCCCATAAGCCACGTAAAACATGCAACAACAAAGTAGAGGCGTCTAACTTGTTTTTGCAGGGAGTATTTTCTGTGATATGGTATGGCCCAAGATGTGATGTGTATATTGTATGCGATGATCATGTTTTGTAATGTTTCACGACTTGCATGTCGATGAGTACACAACCGGCAGGAGCCATATGGTTGTCTTTATAATTGTGTATGACCTGCGAGTCAACTTCTTATACGCGTAATAGCTTTACTTTATCGCTAAGTAGTTAGCAATAGTGGTAGTTGCTATTCGTGGTGGAGGTAATCATGGTGGAGTGATGGAGATCATGCCGGAACGCACAAGATGGAGATCATTGCGCGAAGATTGGCTATACCATGTCACATAAAGTTATATGCATGTGATGTTTATCCTTTTATGTATCTTATTATGCTTAGATCGCGACGGTAGCATTATAAGATGATTCCTCACTTAAAGATCAAGATAAAAACTGTGTTCTCCCCAAGTATGCACCGTTGCAAAAGTTCTTCGTGTCCAAGCATCACGTGATGATCGGGTGCTATAGACTCTACGCTCACATACAACGGGTGCAAGCCAGTTTTGCACACGCGGAAATACTTGGGTCTAGCTTGACGAGCCTAGCATGTACAGACATGGCCTCGGAACACAAGAACCGAAAGGTTAAGCATGAGTCATATGAATGATATGATCGACACTTTATTGTCCACCATTGAAACCACATCTCTTCTCGTGTTGATCGGATTAGGTGTGGTGAATTTGGATCGTGTTCACTAAACAACTTGAGGGATGTTGAATTTAGTGGGAGTTCATCTAGTAATTTGATTAAGTTGAACTATTTATCATGAACATAGTCTAAATTGTACTTGCAAATACTGTAGATCACATGGCCAAGTCCAACTTCAACTTCAACGTTTTTGCTGAGAAAGAAAATCTTAGAAACAATGGGTCTAACTTCACCAATTGGTTCCGCAATCTAAGAATCATTCTGTTCAGCGGACAAAAGGACTATGTCCTTGGGAAAGCGTTAGGTGACCCCCTGCAATCGCTTGGCCGATGAGAAAGCTGTCTATCGATCGGCGCAAAGATGATTATGGTGTGATTAAGAGCACCATGTTGTTTGCTATGGAACCGAACTTCAAAATCGTTTTGAAGAGTATCCCGCCCTTTGAGATTCTCGAGGAGCTGAAACCATGTTTCGGACTCAGCCCGCTCGAGAGATATGAGATCTCCGAGAAGTTCTTTAACCGCAAGATGGAGGAAGGGAGTTCCGTTAGTGAGCACGCCATAAAGATGACGGGCTACACTCAACGCTTGAGCAACTGGAATGCACGATTCGGAGGAGCTCAAGATTGACAGGTTCGCAATCACTCCTCCCAGCTACAAAAGTTTTGTAGTGACTCATAATCAGATTGGCTCCATCGATACGATCACCGAGCTCTTCGCAAAGTCAAGGCTGGAGGTGGACATCAAGAAGGATAATCATGTGTTGATGGTCAACAAGCCCTCCTTTAAGAAAGGTAAGGAGCAAAGAAGCCCTTCAAGAAGGGCGGCGAAAGCGCAATGCTCTCGCTAATAAGAAGCTCAAGTCTGGTCCTAAGGGACATCGAGTGCTTCTATTGCAAGGACAAGGGTCATCGAAGCGAATCGTCCAAGTACTTAGCGGACAAGAAGGCTGGCACCATCAAAGGTATATTTGATATACATGTTATTGATGTTTTCCTTACTAGCCCTCGTTGTAGTTCCTGGGTATTTGATACCGGTTCAGTTGCTAATATTTGTAACTCAAAACAGGAGCTACGGAATAGACGGCGGCTTGCGAGGGATGAGGTGACGATGCGCGTTGGCAACAGATCAAGAGTTGATGTGATGGCCGTCGGCACGCTCTCCTTAGTTTTACCTTCGGGATTAGTTTTAAACCTTAATAAATGTTATTATGTGCCTGCGTTGAACATGAACATTATTTCTGGATCGTGTTTATTGCAAGACGGTTATTCATTTAAATCGGATTTAATGGTTGTTCTATTTATATGAGTAACATCTTTTATGGTCATGCACCTCTTGTGAATGGTTTATTTCTTGTAAATCTCGAAAGGGATGAAACACACATCCATAACATTGAGGCTAAGAGATGCAAAGTAGATAGTGATAATACTACTTATTTGTGGCAATCGCTGCCTAGGTCATATTGGTGTAAAGCGCATGAAGAAACTCCATTCGATGGACTTTTGGAGTCTCTTGATTTTGAATCATTTGACACATGCGAACCATGCCTCATGGGCAAGATGATCAAAACCCGTTCTCTCCAGATAATGGAGCGAGCAACGGACTTGTTGGAAATCATACATACCGATGTATGCGGACCGATGAGTGTTTCGACGCGCGGTGGATATCGTTATTTCCTCACTTTTACCGATGACTTAAGTAGATATGGGTATATCTATTTAATGAAACATAAATCTGAAACATTTGAAAAGTTCAAAGAATTTTAGAATGAAGTGGAGAACCATCATAACAGAAAGATTAAGTTTCTACGATCCGATCGTGGAGGTGAATATTTGAGTTATGATTTTCTCACGCATCTTAAAGCAAGTGGAATCGTTTCACAACTCACGCCACCCGGAACACCACAACGCAATGGTGTGTCTGAACGCCGGAATCGAACCCTATTAGATATGGTCCGATCAATGATGTCTCTTACTGATTTGCTGTTATCATTTTGGGGTTATGCATTAGAAACCGCTGCATTCACTTTAAATAGGGCTCCATCTAAATCCGTTGAGACGACACCGTATGAACTGTGGTTTGGTGCTAAACCTAAGTTGTCGCTTAAAGTTTGGGGATGCGAAGCTTACATCAAGAAGTTGATGCCGGACAAGCTCGAACCCAAAGCGGAGAAATGCGTCTTCATAGGATACCCTAAGGAAACTATTGGGTATACCTTCTATCACAGAACCGAAGGCAAAGTGTTTGTCGCAAAGAACGGTTCCTTTCTTGAGAAGGAGTTTCTCTCGAAAGAAGTGAGTGGGAGGAAAGTAGAGCTTGACGAGGTTATTGAACCTTCTCTTGAATTGGAGAGTAGCGCAACACCTGAAATTGTTCCAGGGCCGCCTGCACCAACAATAGAGGAAGCTAATGACAAGGATCATGAAGCTTCGGACGATGCTGCTACTGAACGTCGCAGGTCGACAAGGTCGCGTGCCCCTCCCGAGTGGTACGGCAACCCTGTCTTGACTGTCTTGTTAGTAGAAGACAGTGAACCTACGAACTATGAGGAAGCGATGATGAGCCCAGACTCTGAGAAATGGCTAGAAGCCATGAAATCCGAATTGGGATCCATGAGCGAAAACCAAGTATGGACTTTGGTGGACCCTCCTAGCGACCGAAAGGCCGTTGAGTGCAAATGGATATTCAAGAAGAAAACGAACGCGGATGGTAATGTTACCGTCTATAAAGCACGGCTTGTCGCAAAAGGTTTTCGACAAGTTCAAGGTGTTGACTACGATGAGACTTTCTCTCCCGTAGCGATGTTTAAGTCCATTCGGATTTTATTAGCAATTGCTGCGTTTCATGATTATGAAATATGGCGTATGGATGTCAAGATCGCTTCCTCAATGGCAACATTGATGAAGAGTTGTATATGATGCAACCCGAAGGTTTTGTCGATCCTAAGGATGCCGATAAAGTATGCAAACTTCAGCGTTCCATTTATGGATCAAGCAAGCATCTCGGAGTTGGAACCTTCGCTTTGATCAAGTGATCAAGAGCTTTGGATTTGTTCCAAATTGCTACAAGCTTGCATCTACAAGAAAGTGAGTGGGAGCTCGGTGACGCTTACGGTACTATATGTGGATGACATATTGATTATTGGAAATGACATCAACATGCTTAACGATGTGAAGAGTTATTTGAACAAGTGTTTTCAATGAAAGACCTAGGTGAAGCTGCTTATATATTGGGCATCAAAATCTATAGAGATAGACAAAGACGCTGATAGCTTTAAGCCGAGTACATACCTAGACAAAGTTCGAAAAGGTTCGTAATGGATAAGGCAAAGAAAGGTTCAAAGGCCTATGTTGTCGTAAGATATTGAGCAAGGCTCTGTCCATACTAGAAATGATAGGGAAGCTATGAGCAAAGGGCCTTATGCCTCGCCATAGGTTCCATCATGTATGCCATCTTGTGTACTAGACCGGATGTGTCCAATGATCTTAGTTTGACGAGCATATATCAAAGTGATCCAGAGGAACATCGGACAGCCGTGAAGAACATCCTAAAGTACCTAAATAGGACTAAAGAAATGTTCTTAGTCTATGGGGTGATGAACAGCTCGTCAGAAAAGGTTACGTCGATGCTAGTTTCGACACCGACAAGGATGATTCTAAATCTCGACATGTGATACGTGTATATTTTGAATGGAGGAGCTGTGAGTGGAGAAGCTGCAAGCAAAGCGTGATCGCGGGATCTACAAAGGAAGCGGAATACATGGCTGCCGCAGGCGTCAAGTGAAGGAGTTTGGATCAGAAACTTCATCACTGAGCTTGGCGTGGTTCCAAGTGCATTGGACCCACTGGAGATATTGTGTGACAACACTGGCGCCATAGCACTTGCTAAGGAACCAAGATATCATCCAAAGACCAAGCATATAACCCGCAAGTTTCATATAATCCGAGATTATATTGCAGATGGAGATCTGAAGATTAGCAAAGTACATACAGATCTGAATGTCGCAGATCCATTGACTAAACCTCTTCCACGTGTAAAACATGATCAGCACCTCAGTGCCATGGGTGTGAGATTGTTGCCAAATGTAAACTAGATTATTGACTCTAGTGCAAGTGGGAGACTATTGGAATTATGCCCTACAGGCAATAATAAAGATGTTATTATTATAATTCTTGTTCATGATAAAGTTTGTATTCCATGCTAGAATTGTATTAAGCGGAAACTTTAATACTTGTGTGGTTTGTGAAAAACACCGTGTCCCTAGTACGCCTCTATGGACTAGCTCATTGATCAATGATGGTTAAGGTTTCCTAACCATAGACATGAGTTGTCAATTGATAATGAGATCATAACATTGGAGAATGATATGATGGGCAGACCCAAACTAAGCGAAGCAATTAGATCGTATCATCGTGTTCATCTTTGCGAAGCTTTTCCTATGTCAAATATTGTATTCCTTAGACCATGAGATAATATAACTCCCTGGTATCGGAAGAAAGCTTTGAGGTCATCAAACGTCATCCTATGAGAGGGTGATCATAAAGGTGTCTCTCAGGTGATCGGAAAGTATCTGTTGGGTTGTATGTATCGAGATGGAATTTTTCCCTCCCAAGTCGGAGAGATATACTTCGGGCCCACTCGGTAATCGATATCAACACCGCTTGCAAGCATGTGGTTAAGGAGTTAATCACAAAGTGATATCGGATTACGGAACGAGTAAAGTACTTGCCGTGAACGAGATTGAACTAGGTATGACGCACCGACGATCGAATCTCGGCAAGTAAAATATCGCGAGACGAAGGAATATATATATGGGATTGATTGAATCGCATCGTGGTTCATCCGATATGATCATCGATGAATGTGTGGGAGTCAATATGGGTGCCTGCACCCGCTGATTATTGATAGAAGATCATGTGCGCATATTCTCGAACCCGCAGGTCACACACTTAACGTGTCTCGACGCTAGGATAGATTGGATAATTGGTTTATGAGTTTTTGTTCGAGTCTCGATGGTATCCGGACATCACGAGAGGTTCCGAGTGGTCCGAGAATAAGTTTCATATAAGGCAAGGCAGTTTTGGAGTTCGGAATTGTTCCGGTTAATCGGTATTGTACCGGAAGCTTCTAGAACCTTCCGGAAGGGGACCAACGTGGCCCCACCTTCCGGGAGGGGCATGGGCCTATGAGGGAGTGTCCTGGCCGCATTGGGCCAGGGGCACAAGGCCCCATAGGGCCCAGCCGATCCTAGAGAGTTTAAACTCGTTTAAACTAGAGATAGGGTTTCTAGAAGGGGGAGAGTCCTTGCCCCCCACTTCTCCCTCCCTTGGCCGCCGGCCCAAGGCTTGGAGGAGGGGCAAGGGCTGGCTGCCCTCCCTCTATATATAGAGGGCTGGTGCGCCCCCTCCCTCCTACACCTTGCCTCCAAACCCTAGTTGCCCTGCTGCCCTTCCTCTCTCCCTCCCGACTGTTTGTAGGCGAAGCCCTGCAGCAGAAATTCTCCAACATATACACCACGCCGTCGTGTTGTAGATCCAATCTATCTCTCCACCATAATTGCTGGTCCGAGGAAGGAGGAGACGTCAAGGTGCTGCACGTGTGCATCTCACGGAGGCACCGCCACTTGTGGTGCTAGATCGGATCGGATCGCGAGGAGGAGAAGCGAGTACGACTACATCACCCACGTTCCGACGAACGTTCCGCTGTGCGAATCTTCAAGGGTATGAAGATCTAATCCAATCTCTCTCGTTGATTGCATCTCTAGATTAGATCTTGGCTTTCCCTCTGTTCACATCCGTAGAAAATTTTGATTTACTATGCCGAGAAACCCTTCAACATATGGGAATCACTGTATCGGAGGCAAAAGCACTTGCTAACGAAGCAAATATGTCTCTTGGTCAATTTTTAGGCTATAAAGATACGCCAGTGGGTCAGATAGTACGGTAGTATGTCCAAGGGCAGCCTCTAGTCAGTAATGAGGAGCTCGCGCGTCTATCCACACATATGCGAAATGTGCATGAATGGTACATGTTGCAAGCAGAAAAAAGCATCATAAATATTGGTTTCCGGTGGACGTTAGAAAGGAGCATCACTTCAAACCATACTCGATACAGGTTCAAATGACCGAACTGTTTCAGTTATACAACCAACGCGCCCTCGACAAATCTATCATTGGTTGCTACTGTCTGCAAGTTATTTATTTCTATAATTAAGTTTGTAGCTTTAGCTCGTTCATTGCATTTAATATATTATCCTAACTATATATCCTTTTGTATGTTGATATTATATTCCGCAGAATGAAGATGCTTGAATGCAAAAGAGCTAGAAGATACGACGTTGGGTTCATTGACCCATATATCATTAATGAATATACGTTAAAGAATCACCCCAAAGACGTGGAGGAAGACCTGTCCAGGTTCTTAACCGAGCATAATTTTGTTAAGAAAATACTATTTCCTTACAACTTCAAGTGAGTGTTTATATCTTGTACACATTTTATTTTTGCTTACTGGATGAGCTATGCATGTATGCTTATGTAAATGTACGCAGATTCCACTGGATCTTGCTAAACATTCAAGTTGACAACTCCCTAGTTGAAGTCCATGACTCATTAAGTTGGGACCAAGAGAAGTGGAGCAACATGAAAGCAATGCTCCATAAGTAATTTCAATCATTATCGCATTATATCGTCCTCTTTCATTCATTTCCTGATATCAAGTAACTGATAACTCCTTTGTTCATTTTCTTTGCCGAGCAGGTGTTGGACACGGTTCAGAAAGAAAATACCAAGTCCATTCAAAGAGGAGCTAACTTATAAAATGGCGAAGAGTTTACAGCAGCCACCGGGAACTCATTTATGTGGATACTACGTCTGCGAGTACATCCGAGAGTTGACCAGTGAGCGAAAAGTTGACTCACATTATATTTATGATTTGCGGGAGAAACTAGAGCCAGAGCAGCGCATAAGAGCAATTCAAGAGGAGCTGGCGGGATTTATGATGAAGGAAGTCCTTGATGTACATGGAGAGCATTATGCGGATGACGTGGAACTCGATTTGCCTTAGTCATATCCATGTAGCTCATATGATATATATATTCATCAATGACCATGTAATTTCAAAACATTTCTTCCTTTTGATATGATTGATTATATGTATGCTTGCAAGGGATCGATCTTATATAAATGCATCGACGTGTAATGTGTATGTAGTAGCGTATAATATGTCTACTGAAATATATGTTTGTTATAGTGAAACACAAAACAAAAAAGGAACAAAATGGCAATCTCTATCGCGGCAGAGAAATGTGGTGTTTCTCTGCCGCGACAGGAAACCTTTTAGTCCCGGGTGGTGTTACAGCCCGGGACTAGAGGGTTTCCTCCCCCCCGCGGCGCTGAAACAGCCACGTGGCTGTTATCAAGCCGTTCGTAGCCGGGACTAGAGGGGGCCTCTAGTCCGTTGCAGTCCCGGCCCAAACCGGACTAGAGCCTGCTATGTGACCGGGACTAGAGGCCCTTTTTCCACCAGTGAACAGTCTAGATATAGAACAAAAAACTTCTTGTCGGTGAGAGGCCATGGTCTACCACACCTCCAAGGCCATAGAGCCACGGAGGTGGAGCGGACCAAAGACGTTGCCAGCGAGAGGGACGAAAACCCTAGATGGGTTTTAGCTTCTCCCAATCACCTCTTTCCCTGCGGCGGCGGCTACCGTTCACGTGTCTGTGATAGTTGATTCCGACCTTTCAGGTGACTCTAAAGGGATTGTGTATTTTTATAGAGGCTCTATTTTTAGAGAATTATATGCTAGAGTTGCTCTAAGTGAGACACTTGTAGTGGATACTAAGAGACATTTTGTGCTCACGTGGGATCAGTAAGGTACAGTCAAAAATATTTACTGTGCTAACTAGAACATGTAAGAAAGAGTCTCATCAATAAAATCTCATCGATGCTCAGATAGGCAGAATGGACAAAAATAACCCATATTTGAAAGTATTTCACAAAATGACCCATCTGGAAAACAATTTCACTGGACTAGCCCTTTTTGTAGCGCCTAACAGCCATGCGCTACACTCTACAGTGTAGCGCCTTTCACCTAGGCGCTATGCCCCCTGCCAGCGTGGCACCGCCTAGCCCCTCCCTGGCCCCACCCCGCCGTGTGACGCCCAGGCGCTATGCCTGGGGCGACTAACGCCCAGGCGCTATGCCCAGGGTGTAGGCGCTACACTTTAATGTGTAGCGCCTATCAGAAAGGCGCTACACCCTGAGACATAGCCTGTCGGGCGCAGCCCCCCTCCCCACCCCTCCCCATTCACTCCCTAAGAAAGGCGCTACACCCTGAGAAAGGCGCTACACCCTGAGAACTTGCCTACACTCAGTACAACCGGCAGGTCAGGAAGGGGACCGACTACTATCCAATGGGGAAGCACGGTGGTTCAAGTCCAAAGGCAATGAACTATCAAACTTCTTGGTGGCAAATAGCTCAAGAGCCTTGTCTAGTGATTCAGCCACCACCTCCTTGTATGCAAGCCAACGAGCCTCGGAGAAGATACGCATGGTCTTCCAACGAATATGCACCCAAAACCCACATTATGTCTTCCTTCCAACTCAACAACATCACATGGGTCCATCCATTTCAATTCAATCCTCACTTGCTCCAAGACCTCGGCATAGGTGGGACTACGCTCAAACACAATATCTAGCTCATCCGGGTCGGGTTCTATGTTGCCTTTCAAAAAGGCATCCTTGTCCACATGATGAACATGAACAATTCTTGCCATCCCTAACACATAGGAGAACATGTTCATTAACTAACCATGACAAGATAAATAAAACTATACTAGACACATTACCAAACCATAAAGCTAACAAGAACACCCTCTCTTACATAAGCAAACCCTAACCCTAACCCTAGCCATAACATTCCAATATACCAAACAATGTCATTTCAACAACCCTAAACCTAACTAAATGCTTCATACACATCTTTATAACCAACATTGGCCAATAAATCGAACAAATTTTCAAACATTTCTCTCCAAATCAAATTTCTAGGGTTTCAAGCCAAGTCCAACCAAAATGAAAGATTTCAAGAGGTCAAAACGGAGGGGAATGAGGGAGGGTACCTCTAGCAGTTGGGGAGAGGCACAAATCCACCAAATAAAGCTTCCAATGTGAGAGATTTGAGGGGGGGAGAAGGGGGCGCCTCCTTGCTGTTCTCCTTGCTTGGGTCGAGCTGGGAGTGAATGGGGAGGGGTGGGGAGGGGGGCTGCGCCCGACAGGTTAAGTCTCAAAGTGTAGCGCCTGTCTGATAGGCGCTACACTTTAAAGCATAGCGCCTATCAGACAGGCGCTACACCTGAGGCATAGCGCCTGGGCGTTAGTCGCCCCAGGCATAGCGCCTGGGCGTCACACGGCGGGGTGGGGCCAGGGAGGGGCCAGGCGGTGCCACGCTGGCAGGGGGCATAGCGCCTAGCTGAAAGGCGCTATACTCTACAGTGTAGCGCCTAGCTGTTAGGCGCTACAAAAAGGGTTAGTCCAGTGAAATTGTTTTCCAGATGGGTTATTTTGTGAAATCCTTTCAAATTTGGGTTTTTTTTGTCCATTCTGCCGCTCAGACATACCCGCAGAAGCATATCCTCTACGTCCATTCATTGGACGCGCCAAATACATATCATTGGCCATTGGCACTAGGAGATTAGAAGGAAGATATTTGCTTGGTGCATCTGTATGGCAAGATAAGTCAGACAAGACGCTGTCTGATAAGAAATATTGCCAATAAATAGATATGGAGTTATAGGTTAAAGCAGCTGGTAGAAAACCGACTTATAACTAGTTAAAGAAATCATCAAAGAATTAATTTCCTTTTATTTATTTTACTACACCACGTATGTTTGTAAAGCACTTAATTACCTTATTATGGAAAATTCATAAATTCATCAGTTATCTTAGATAATACTAAAAAACAAGATACGAGTGAGATATATCACCGATGTGATGTACCGTGGGTCTGTGGTCATGCGCAATCTGCTACATGCATATGAGTAGAACCATGTCATCCACCTCCATTCACTCCATAACATGGGCCACTCACCACTGGGATTGCTAGGTTAGAAGCATATATTTTCTCGGTGCATCTTTGCTGGAAAGATAACCCAAATAAGTAACTCTGTTCTAAATCATCAAGAAACAAGTATTATTCGTCCAAAGTAGTAACATACTTACAACGGGAGATATTTGCGCGTTGCTGGTGCAAGTGTGCAACTTTATAGGAGAAGGTCAAGTCTAAACAACTCTTGTACCGAAGGTCTAAAAATAAGAATGTTAAGACAAAGTATTTGGGACAGGAAGATATTAACCCTGTCTTCAATCGTCTTACAAAAAGAACACAATGTTAATAGCAAGATATTTGCAGAAGAAGATATTAATTTGTTTTGCTGGTGCATGCGTGTGTGACTAGGAAGATATTAGCTAGCTAGTAGTATTTAGCACATGAAGATATTAACCTTTTTTTTTCAATCGTTGTACAGAAAGAACACAATGTTAATAGCAAGATATTTGCAGGAGAAGATATTTTCTTTGCTGGTGCATGCGTGTGTGACTAGGAAGATATTAAAATGCACGCCTCGGAACAACATACCTGCTTTGGTGCACCTTTTCTCTTCCCTCTGAGGTTTCGTTACTTGGCGTATCTTTACGGACAGATAACCTAAGTAATTCACCGTTTTTCTGGATCGTCTCTAGAGAACTGACTAGTATCTTCCGAATCTCTCGGCCAAAACGCCAGAAAAGCTCGGATACAAGATACTACCAAGAAAGAAAGCGCACATAATCAAAAGAGAGTCGCAACTATCACTGTCTCTGCTTTCGAGCGTGCACGCACTATCGATCTGCTTGTCATCTTAGCCACTCTCTGAGACAAAAAGCGTTCGCTAATAAACTGCCCACATGGATGCCGACTTGATTACGAACCCAGGTAGAGCTTGCCAGGTCGATCGGCGGCAGTCACGACGCCATGTAGGATATCTTTTCAAGCCAACGGACCGCGACAGAACCTTGTTGCAAGGTCTCAGAGCATCTACAGCAGCGGTGCTAAACTTTGGCGCTGTAAAACAGTTTTGCCGCGCGTTGTATCATGTTTGCCACGCGCAACTTGGTTCGTCAAAAGACAGGCGCTGTAAAAACACGTTTTAGCGCGCGTGCAAAAAATAAGCGCAAAGACAGGCGCTGTAAAATGCAGCGCGCGCGCCAGCAAACAACAAAATGCAATGCAAATGATCAAACAAAGATCAAACTGTAGGGTTCGCAGCATAGAAAACAAAATTTTTCCTACGATGGGAACAACTATGTACCAAGATCTATCTACTAGATACAAACAACGGGCGGATGTATATCCGTAGAGAACATACCCTTGAAGACCGACAAAGCTTAACGAGTCCAAACTCGTGGTTGATGTAGACGATCTCTTGCCGATCTCAAGATCGAGAGGAAGTCCTAGCGCCGCAAAACAGCAGCGCATCCGTGCTCGCACACACGTTCGAGGCACCGAGCAACCTCCGTCTCCTCGCTCCAGCGATGCAGCGGAAGCACAACTCTTTCTTGCCGAATAGCCACTGGGAACATGTATCTCGCTAGTCCGAGACCATGGGAAATAAATTCTAGAGGGGGAGAGAGATCCTTCACGAGGAGGTGTGTTGTGAGAGGAGGAGAGGGGGGCCTTTTATAGGGGAGAGGGGGCATCCAAGGGCATGGCGCCCAGCCATGGGGCTGCCCCCACCTCTTCCACATTCATGTGGGTGGAGCTCACCAAAATGAAAAGCCTCCACCCCATTAAAAAGCCTCCACTAAAAATCCACTCACATGCATTAAATTTCCACCAACTTTAATGCAAGCTCTCATTTAAATAAAACTCTTTTATTTATTTATTCAGAATTTTGTTAATTACTTTAATTAACAAACATTCACATAAACCTTGCTAGTATTCCATTTCACATGCAGAACCAGTTTCAATTTCAACCGAAACAGTTTCGGTGTCTAGTGAAATAAATTGCGCTTTCCTTTTCTTTTCGGCATGAAACTTTTGCTCCAACTGGATGTCGGTGTCTCTTAAGTGTGTCACCCACGGTTCGCGAATAATGTGGACATGATCGAGACCCTCGATCAATAATCGAAGCGGATCCGGAGACCCATCGACTCCCACACATTCAACGATGACTTTCTTGTGATCGTCGGAACCTTTACGCTAGTATCTTAATCCTTTTGTTTCGATATATTACATGTCCAAGATTCGATCATCGGTATCTCCATACCTAGTTTGATCTATATCGACATGCACTCTTTTCGCTCCCGTGATATAACATTCTAGTGATCAAATCACTTGCTTGCAAGCTAACCAATGTGATATCACCGAGAGGGCCAGAGTATATCTATCCGTCATCGGGATGAACAAATTCCACTCTCGATCCATGGGCCTCAACATAACACTTTAGTAGTTCGAATCCATCTTTATAATCACCCCATTACGGTGACGCTTGATGTTATCAAGAAACTCTTCCGTGTTAGTGATTGACATGATCTCATGGTCTAAGGATTAGGATCACTAGAAGATGTTATTGAAGGAATATGCCCGAGAGGCAATAATAAAGTGGTTATTATCGTATTCCTTATTTATGATAAATGTTTATTTTGCATGCTATAATTGTATTAATACGGAAACGTTAATACATGTGTGTTTAATAAACAAAAGAAAGTTCCTAGTTATGCCTCTCTTATAAACTAGCTCGTTGATTAACAAGATGATCATAGGTTTCCTGATCATGGACATTGGATGTTGTTAATAACGAGGTCACAACATTAGTGTAATGGTGTGATGAACATTCATCCAAGTATAGCATTACGATCATAGTCATTGAGTTTATATTGCTATAACAACTTACGAAGTGATCCTAATCCTTAGACCATGAGATCATGTCAATCACTAACACCTAAGAGTTTCTTGATAACATCAAACGTCACACCGTAATGTGGTGATTATAAAGATGGGTTCGTAACTACTAAAGTGTTATGTTGAGGCCCATGGATCGAGAGTGGAATTTGTTCATCCCGATGACGATAGATATACTGGGCCCTCTCGGTGATATCACATTGATTAGCTTGCAAGCAAGTGATTTGATCACTAGAATGTTATATCACGGAACGAGAAAAGAGTGCATGTCCGAGATCAAACTAGGTATGGAGATACCGATGATCGAATCTCGACATGTAATATATCGCTAAACAAAGGGATTAAGATACTAGCGTAAAAGGTTCACGATCACAAGAAAGTCATCGTTGAATGTGTGATGGGTCTCGATCCCGCTCGATTATTGATCCGAGAGGGTCTCGATCATGTCCACATTATTCGCGAACCGTAGGGTGACACACTTAAGAGACACCGACATCCAATTGGAGCAAAAGTTTCATGCCGAAAAGAAAAGGAAAGCGAGGAATTTATTTCACTAGACAATCAAACTGCTTGAAATTGCAAACCGGTTCTGCATGTGAAATGGAATACTAGCAAGGGTTTTATGTGAATGTTTGTTAATTAAAGTAATTAACAAAATTCTGAATAAATAAATAAAAGAGTTTTATTTAATGAGAGCTTGCATTAAATTTGGTGGAAATTTAATGCATGTGAGTGGATTTATGAGTGGAGGCTTTTAATGGGAGTGGAGGCTTTTCATTTTGAGTGGAGCTCCACCCACATGAATGTGGAAGAGGTGGGGCAGCCCCATGGCTGGGCGCATGGCCTGGGTGCCTCCCTCCTCCTCTCACACTACACCTCCTCGTGAAGGATCTCTCTCCTCTAGAATTTATCCCCCATGGTCTCGGACTAGCGAGATACATGTTCCGTGGCTTTTCAAGAAGAAAGAGTTGTGCTTCCACCGCATCGCTGGAGCGAGGAGGCGGAGGTTGCTCGGTGCCTCGAACGTGTGTGCGAGCACGATGCGCTGCTTTTGGCGGCGCTTAGGACTTCCTCCCGATCTTGAGATCGCAAGAGATCGTCTACATCAACCACGAGTTTGGACTCGTTAAGCTTTGTCGGTCTTCAAGGGTATGTTCTACGGATATACATCCGCCTGCTGTTTGTATCTAGTAGATAGATCTTGGTACATAGTTGTTCCCATCAGGAAAATTTTTGTTTTCTATCCGCGAACCCTTCAAAGGTATCGAGCCGGATCTATGCGTAGATACTTTGCACGGGTAGTACACATATGAGTATGTGGGCGATGATGATCATTTTATTGCTTCTTAGTTGTACTTTGGATATTGGTGGCATAGTGGGATGAAGCGGCCCGGACAAACTTTACATGTCCTCGCACATGAGACATGTTCCACGCTTGACATGCAACTAGTTTTGCATAAGTGGATAGCGGGTGTCTGTCTCTCCTACTATAGTCAATATCTAATTTACAACGAGTTGTCAACAATTTGGTTATCCTCGTTGTGGTTCATGTTCGTAGGTAAGAACGGTTCTATCTTCGAAAGCCCTAAGCCACGTAAAATTTGCAATGGATAAATTAGAGGCGTCTAGTTTAGATTGTTGCTGGGCTGGTGTTATGATATGGTGATGTTGTAAGTAGAAGTATGAGATGATACTCTTACAACCACATAGCGTGTAAACTCCATAGACCTTGGATTTACACATATAGGTATGATAGTGATCATACCACGATGCACATGATAGAGATCATCTGCGGGAACCATATAATCTCACTGATAAACATATGATGTTTGATTACATCTTATATTGCTTGTTTAGCGCTTTGTTAAGCATAATAAGATGTTCCCTAATTTAAATATCAAGATAAGAATGTGTTCTTCCTTTAGTATGCACCGATTATGTTTTCGTCGCTCCAAGACATCACGTGATGATCGGGTGTACTTGGATCCTCGACCATACTTCGGGTGTAAGATAGTTACACACGCAAAATACTAAGGTTCTAACTTCAGCCTAGCATGTATGCACATGGCCTCGGAACACAGACAAAAGGTTAAGCATGAGTCATATAATTGATATGATGCCCATTTGATGCTCGCATTTGAAGCTACACCGACGCACGTGATGATCGGACTTGGTGTAGTGGATTTGGTTCATGTAATCACCAAAAAGACACGAGGGATGTCGTTTTTGAGTGGGAGTTCATTTCTAATTTGGATTAGTAGAACTCAATTTATCATAAATTAAATCAAAGTGAATTTGCATAATTTGTTGTAGTCATTGGCATTCGTTCACCACCTTATGCATAGTTGTAATTGAGATAATAGAACTATAGAATTCGGATATATACTTTCTTATGGTATCGTATTGTGATGAGTGTCAATCTAAAGTTTAAAGTCCTATTGCAAACTTTCAGCAAAATTCTATTTACTCCGTGAAATTTAATAATTGGTATTAAATCGAGAGTAACAATTCCAGTGTTAGTATCTTAAGTATCATGTTTGCCTCCATGATTCTTGATTTAAACATCAAGTTTATCTAGGAGCTGAAAGAATTATTTCAGAATCCATCATGTGTGGCAGATATAACGATATCTGAAACAATGTTTTGGTTGCAATATGATAGAGTATAATATATGTTCTCATATTGGATGAGAATTTGCGAAGGTTGGAGATGCTAGACATCCTAATCATCCAAAAGGGTTTTGGAAAGTAATGTTATACTCACGATTCGCCTTTATAAGCTAAAGTAGCTTGATCATGAAAGTCGTCATGATAAGGGTGAATAGAATATGTATGTAAAATGTTTACTACACTAAAAGATTACTAAAGAATGGATTTTGAAAGAATACCGATCATTTGATGATGGTGATCTACTAAAGTGCAAGTCCAAAGGTATTATTATTTGAATATACACGCTTTGGACTATGTGTCATGTGTATGGCGCCACTGTTGATGTTGATAGTTTCTTTAAAAGGAAAAGGAAATGCTGAAAGAGAATCTATAAAATATATTTGGCAGAAAAGAAAAGATTGGAAATATCCAATTTAGGTATATATGATATACATGTTATGGTTGTATTCTTTGCTTGTTAAACAATGTGGTTCTTGGGTATTGGATACCGAATTGGTTGGTATGAAATTTCATACGGAATGACGCAATTCATGAACCACAATGGCCTAAGTAACTAGCAAGAGAAAATGTGATGATGTTCATCGAAAACAAACAAACCATTGTTTGTATTTCTCGTTGACATCAAAGCTTGACTTCAAGATTTGTTTTAATAATTGTTATTTGAATCGTATTATAAGAACAAAGGTTGTTCAAATAATTACCGTATTCCATATAAGATGGATGATTTACAAATCTAGTTGAAGAAAGACTTCAAGATTTGTTTTAATAATTGTTATTTGAATCAGGTATTATAAGAACAAAGGTTGTTCAAATAATTACCGTATTCCATATAAGATGGATGATTTACAAATCTAGTTGAAGAAATCACATCCATAAATCCTAATGCTAAAATGTTGCAAGACAAATGATTGAAAGATCACTTATGAAGTGACATCGCTGTTTAAATTATATTGGAAAGAAAACATGAAGAATCTCCATTTTCATGGATTTTTGGAGTCTTTGATTTGATCAAGTGACGCTTGTGAGACTTTCCTCGGGATAATTAAAACTTCGTTCAAAGGCCAAAGAAGAGCGAACGACTAAAATATTGGAATTTATACATATCGATGTATGTAGTCCATTATGTGCAAATGTAGCGATGGGTTTCAACTTCATATGCTTTCTCCGGAAATTTGAGTGAATGTTCACTTAATGAGAAAGAAGTATGAAATATTTGAAAATGTTTCAAAGACTTTCAAGATGAAGTGAAAAATCATTGTAACAAGAAAAATAAATGAATTATGATTTGATCATAAAGGGATTTATTTGAGTTACAAGTGTAACAAGAAAATAAATGAATTATGATTTTATCATAAAGGGATTTATTTGAGTTGCAAGTTTAGCAAAACACCTAGATTTACATCTCCCGAAACACCATAGGAGTATGGAGTGTTTGAGATTTGTAATGAAACCTTGTGAGACATGGTTGGATCAAAGGTGTTGTTTATAAAACTGCCATTATGTTTTAAAAGATTAAAGCTTTAGAGACTACCGCTTTTAACCTGAAAAGAGCTCCATCTAGATCCGTTGAAATGACACCATGGAAGTTATGGTTTGGGGTAAAACCCAAGTTGTCATTTCTTAAATTTTGGTATGCTAAACATAAGTAAGATGTTTACAACCAAAGTCGGATGAGCATGTCTTTGTAGGTTATTTTGAATAACAATTGGTTATTCCTCCTTAACACCGAGGACAAAAGGGTTTGTCGCTTGAAATGTGAAGTTTCTTGAAGAAGGAATTTTTCATAAAAGTTAAGTGGGAGGACAATAGAACTTTGATAAGGTTAACGAACCTTAGTTAAATATGCTGAGTTGCGCAGCGCCGGAAATCGTTCTGGAGGCTGCCATAATGCTCATAGCTTATGTGCCTCAAAGGTTGTGGTCACGGAGATCTAAGTTCTTATTGAATCAAGTCGGTCGGATAAACAATCAAATATTTAGATTTGAGAGTAAATCATCATTGTTTGACAATGATTAACCGACTATATGCAAAGAAGCGATGATGGGCCCTGACTCCGTCAAATGGCTTGAAGCCATAAAATCCGTGATAGTTCCATACACGAGAAATCAAGTTTTGAACTTGGAAGACCCTCCGGAAAGGTGTAAAAACCTATCGGTCGTATTTGGATCTATAAAGAAACAGACATGGATGTCTCACATCTATGAAATATTCGACATGTCGTAAAGTATTTTATGATAATGTTCAAAGAGTTGACTATGACAAGATTTGATCTTTCATAGCGATATTTAGTCTGGACGGATTAAAGTAGCAACCACTACATATAATCTGTTATATGATAGATGAATAAACAAAACAAAGTTCTTCTAATAGAATGGTTACCTAGGACGTGTACATGACACGGTCCAAAGGGTTTTGTTAAATTCAAAGGATGCTAAAAGGGCATGCAAACTTCAATGGTTGAAGTAAGCATCATGAGTTGGAATCTTCACCATGATGAAAGCGAGTTTTCATCAGGAGACGATGAAGATGCTTGCATTTGCAAGAAATTAAGTGGGAGCGCTAAGACATATTTCTAATACATTATGTGGAGGACATCTTGTTGATTAGAAATGATGTATATTTTATTGACAATGGTTAAGAATTTCATTTCGATGAAAGACTTAGGCAAAACCCGAATATTCAGCATGAATGTCTATAGTGGATAGACAATGACGCTAATATGGTTATGCCAAAACGTACATATATGAGATATTGAAGGAGTTCAATATAGAAATGACAAGAAACAGTTCTTGTCACATGGAAAGGAATTGAATCAAGATTCAAGTGTATCGACACTTGATAAGTGAAACAAGATTCAAGTGTTTTGACACTTGATGAGTGAAATCACGAGAATGTTTTGATCAATCATACCATGATATGTACACATCCAGATATGTCCTATGCTCTAAGTGTTATGAGCATATGCCAGAATGAATCATAAAATGATCATTGGACGATAGTGAGGATATTCTTATGATCTTTTTGAAAGAACTAAGAATATATTTGTGTAGAGGTGACAAACAATTACAAATAGTTCATTGTAAAGCGTTACATTGATACTAGTTTTGTCACAAGATACAAATTAAGTTTATCTCAATTTAAACTATGGGTGGCACAATGTAATGGAACGGAGATTCCATGATGGATTTGGAAGAGTTCCAAAGTTAAGACATTGTGACGAATACTACAACAAAAGGCTAAGTATATGACTGCTATAGTAGCAGCAAAGGAGGGAATTTGTGTCAAGTAGTTTGTTATCAAACTAAGGTGTGGTTCAAGAACGGGCTAACACTAAAGATATATTGTATGACAATAGTATCGACGTGTTTTAACCCCAAGGAACTAAAGGTCTCACCGAAAGACCAAATTTATACAATGCCATCCCATTGGAGAATGAGTGATGCGTGGAGACGCAAAGATATGCAAATACACACGGACACAAGCGCCGATCCGTAGATTATGTTAACCACTTGCAATTGCGTATTTGGAACACCGTAAAGCCATAGGTGTTCAATACACAAAGTTTTCAAACTAGATTATTGTCTCTAGTGCAAGGGAGATGAAGGAATATGCCGAGAGGCAATAATAAAGTGGTTATTATCGTATTCCTTATTTATGATAAATGTTTATTTTGCATGCTATAATTGTATTAATACGAAACGTTAATACATGTGTGTTTAATAAACAAAAAGAAAGTTCCTAGTTATGCCTCTCTTATAAACTAGCTCGTTGATTAACAAGATGATCATAGGTTTCCGATCATGGACATTGGATGTTGTTAATAACGAGGTCACAACATTAGTGTAATGGTGTGATGAACATTCATCCAAGTATAGCATTACGATCATAGTCATTGAGTTTATATTGCTATAACAACTTACGAAGTGATCCTAATCCTTAGACCATGAGATCATGTCAATCACTAACACGGAAGAGTTTCTTGATAACATCAAACGTCACACCGTAACAGGTGATTATAAAGATGGGTTCAGAACTACTAAAGTGTTATGTTGAGGCCCATGGATCGAGAGTGGAATTTGTTCATCCCGATGACGGATAGATATACTCTGGGCCCTCTCGGTGATATCACATTGATTAGCTTGCAAGCAAGTGATTTGATCACTAGAATGTTATATCACGGAACGAGAAAATAGTGCATGTCGAACGAGATCAAACTAGGTATGGAGATACCGATGATCGAATCTCGGACATGTAATATATCGCTAAACAAAAGTATTAAGATACTAGCGTAAAGGTTCCGATCACAAGAAAGTCATCGTTGAATGTGTGGAAAGATGGGTCTCAGATCCCGCTCGATTATTGATCGAGAGGGTCTCGATCATGTCCACATTATTCGCGAACCGTAGGGTGACACACTTAAGAGACACCGACATCCAATTGGAGCAAAAGTTTCATGCCGAAAAGAAAAGGAAAGCAGGAATTTATTTCACTAGACAATCAAACTGCTTTTGTTGAAATTGCTAAACTGGTTCTGCATGTGAAATGGAATACTAGCAAGGGTTTTATGTGAATGTTTGTTAATTAAAGTAATTAACAAAATTCTGAATAAATAAATAAAAGAGTTTTATTTAATGAGAGCTTGCATTAAATTTTGTGGAAATTTAATGCATGTGAGTGGATTTATGAGTGGAGGCTTTTTAATGGGAGGAGGCTTTTCATTTTGAGTGGGAGCTCCACCCACATGAATGTGGAAGAGGTGGGGCAGCCCCATGGCTGGGCGCATGGCCCTTGGGTGCCCCCTCTCCCCTATAAAAGGCCCCCCTCTCCTCCTCTCACACTACACCTCCTCGTGAAGGATCTCTCTCCCCCTCTAGAATTTATCCCCCATGGTCTCGGACTAGCGAGATACATGTTCCCGGTGGCTTTTCGGCAAGAAAGAGTTGTGCTTCTGCTGCATCGCTGGAGCGAGGAGGCGGAGGTTGCTCGGTGCCTCGAACGTGTGTGCGAGCACGGATGCGCTGCTGTTTTGCGGCGCTAGGACTTCCTCCCGATCTTGAGATCGGCAAGAGATCGTCTACATCAACCACGAGTTTGGACTCGTTAAGCTTTTTCGGTCTTCAAGGGTATGTTCTCTACGGATATACATCCGCCCGTTGTTTGTATCTAGTAGATAGATCTTGGTACATAGTTGTTCCCATCGTAGGAAAATTTTTGTTTTCTATGATGCGAACCCTTCAGTTATAGCAATATAAACTCAATGACTTTGATCGTAATGCTATACTTCGGATGAATGTTCATCACACCATTACACTAATGTTGTGACCTCGTTATTAACAACATCCAATGTCCATGATCAGGAAACCTATGATCATCTTGTTAATCAACGAGCTAGTTTATAAGAGAGGCATAACTAGGAACTTTCTTTTGTTTATTAAACACACATGTATTAACGTTTCCGTATTAATACAATTATAGCATGTAAAATAAACATTTATCATAAATAGGAATACGATAATAACCACTTTATTATTGCCTCTCGGGCATATTCCCTTCAGTCTCCCACTTGCACTAGAGACAATAATCTAGTTTGAAAACTTTGTGTATTGAACACCTATGGCTTTCTGGTGTTCCAAATACGCAATTGCAAGTGGTTAACATAATCTACGGATCTGACGCTGTGTCCGTGTGTGTATTTGCATGTCTTTGCTCTCACGCATCACTCATTCTCCAATGAGATGGCATTGTATAAATTTGGTCTTTGGTGAGACCTTTAGTTCCTTGGGGTTAAAACACATCGATACTATTGTCATACAATATATCTTTAGTGTTAGCCTGCTAGAACCACACCTTAGTTTGATAACAAACTACTTGACACAAATTCTCCTTTGTCGCTACTATAGCAGTCATATACTTAGCCTTTTGTTGTAGTATTCGTCACAATGTCTTAACTTTGGAACTCTTCCAAATCCATCATGAAATCTCCTTTCCATTACATTGTGCCACCCATAGTTTAAATTGAGATAAACTTAATTTGTATCTTGTGACAAAACTAGTATCAATGTAACACTTTACAATGAACTATTTGTAATTGTTTGTCACCTCTACACAAATATATTCTTAGTTCTTCCAAAAGATCATAAGAATATCCTCACTATCGTCCAATGATCATTTTATGATTCATTCTCGTATATGCTCATAACACTTAGAGCATGGGACATATCTGGATGTGTACATATCATGGTATTATTGATCAAAATATTCTCGTGATTGCACTCATCAAGTGTCAAAGCACTTGAATCTTGTTTCACTTATCAAGTGTCGATACACTTGAATCTTGATTCAATTCCTTTCCATGCAACAAGAACTGTTTCTTGTCGTTTCTATATTGAACTTCTTCAATATCTCATATATGTACGTTTGGCATAAACATATTAGCGTTACAGTCTATCCACTATAGACATTCATGCTAAATATTCGGGTTTTGCCTAAGTCTTTCATCGAAATGAAATTCTTAACCTTTGTCAATAAAAGATACATCATTTCTAATCAACAAGATGTCCTTCACATAATGTATTAGAAATATGTCTCATCGCTCCCACTTTATTTCTTTCAAATGCAAGCATCTTCATCGCTCTCGATGAAAACTCCTTTTCATCATGGTGAAGATTCCAACTCCGCGATGCTTACTTCAACCATTGAAGTTTGCATGCCCTTTTAGCATCCTTTGAATTTAACAAAACCCTTTGGACCGTGTCATGTACACGTCCTAGGTAACCATTCTATTAGAAGAACTTTGTTTTGTTTATTCATCTACCATATACCAAATTATATGTAGTGGTTGCTACTTTAATCCGTTCAGACTAAATATCGCTATGAAAGATCAAATCCTGTCATAGTCAACTCTTTGAACATTGTCATAAAATACTTTACGACGTGTCGACTATTTCATAGATGTGAAACATCCATGTCTGTTTCTTTATAGATCCAAATACGACCGATAGGTTTTTACACCTTTCAGGAGGGTCTTCCAAGTTCAAAACTTGATTTCTCGTGTATGGAACTATCACGGATTTTATGGCTGCAAGCCATTTGACGGAGTCAGGGCCCATCATCGCTTCTTTGCATATAGTCGGTTCATCATTGTCAAACAATAATGATTTACTCTCAAATCTTAGTATTTGATTGTTTATTCGACCGACTTGGTTCAATAGGAACTTTAGACCTCCGTGACCACAACCTTTGAGGCACATAAGCTAAGAGCATTATGGCAGCCTCCAGAACGATTTCCGCTACAAGACTCAAAGACATTTAGCTAAGGTTCGTTAACCTTATCAAAGTTCTATTGTCCTCCCACTAAACTTTTGCGAAAAATTCCTTTTTCAAGAAACTTCACATTTCAAGCAACAAACCCTTTTGTCCTCGGTTTTATGGAGGAATAACCAATTGTTATTCGGAATAACCTACAAAGACATGCTCATCAGAATTCGGTTGTAAATATCTTACTTATGTTTAGCATACCAAAATTTAAGAAATGACAACTTGGGTTTTACCCCAAACCATAACTTCCATGGTGTCATTTCAACGGATCTAGATGGAGCTCTTTTCAGTGTAAAAGCGGTAGTCTCTAAAGCTTTAATCTTTTAAAACATAATGGCAGTTTTATAAATAACACCTTTGATCCAACCATGTCTCACAAGGTTTCATTACAAATCTCAAACACTCCATACTCCTATGGTGTTTCGGGAGATGTAAATCTAGGTGTTTTGCTAAACTTGCAACTCAAATAAATCCCTTTATGATAAACTCATAATTCATTTATTTTCTTGTTACACTTGTAACTCAAATAAATCCCTTTATGACCAAATCATAATTCATTTATTTTTCTTGTTACAATGATTTTCCACTTCATCTTGAAAGTCTTTGAAAACGTTTTCAAATATTTCATACTTCTTTCTCATTAAGTGAATATTCACTCAAATTTCCGAGAAAGTATATGAAGTTGAAACCATCGCCATTTAATTACACATAATGGACTACATACATCGATATGTATAAATTCCAATATTTTAGTCGCTCGCTCTTCTTGGCCTTTGAACGAAGTTTTAATTATCCCGAGGAAAGTCTCACAAGCGCCACTTGATCAAATCAAAGACTCCAAAAATCCATGAAAATGGAGTTTCTTCATGTTTTCTTTCTAATATAATTTAAACGGCGATGTCACTGTAAGTGATCTTCAAATCATTTGTCTTGCGACATTTTAGCATTAGGCTTTATGGATGTGATTTCTCCAACTAGATTTGTAAATCATCCATCTTATATGGAATACGGTAATTATTTGAACAACCTTTGTTCTCATAATACCGATTTAAATAACAATTATTAAAACAAATCTTGAAGTCAAGCTTTGATGTCAACGAGAAATACAAACAACGGTTTGTTTGTTTTCGATGAACATAATCACATATTCTCTTGCTAGTTACTTAGGCCATTGTGGTTCATGAATTGCATTGTTCCGTATGAAATTTCATACCAACCAATTCGGTATCCAATACCCAAGAACCACATTGTTTAACAAGCAAAGAATACAACCATAACATGTATATCATATATATACCTAAATTGGATATTTCCAATCTTTTCTTTTCTGCCAAATATATTTTATAGATTCTCTTTCAGCATTTCCTTTTCCTTTTTAAAAGAAACTATCAACATCAACAGTGGTGCCATATACATGACACATAGTACAAAGCGTGTATATTCAAATAATAATACCTTTGGACTTGCACTTTGAAGTAGATCACCATCATCAAATGATCGGTATTGTTTCAAAATCCATTCTTTAGTAATCTTTTAGTGTAGTAAACATTTTACATACATATTCTATTCACCCTTATCATGACGACTTTCATGATCAAGCTACTGTAGCTTATAAAGGCGAATCATGAGTATAACATTACTTTCCAAAATCCTTTTGGATGATTAGGATGTCTAGCATCTCCAACCTTCGCAAATTCTCATCCAATATGAGAACATATATTATACTCTATCATATTGCAACCAAAACATTGTTTCAGATATCGTTATATCTGCCACACATGATGGTTTCAAACAATTCTTTCACTCCTAGATAAACTTGATATTAAAACAATCAAGAATCATGGAGGCAAACATGATACTTAAGATACTAACATCGGAATTTTCACTCGATTTAATACTAACTATTAAATTTCACTTGAGTAAATAGAATTTGCTGAAAGTTTGCAATAGGACTTTAAACTTTAGATTGACACTCAACACAATACGATACCAGTTCAGAAAGTATATATCCAGAATTCTATAGTTCTATTATCTCAATTACAACTATGCATAAGGTGGTGAACGAATGCCAATGACTACAACAAATTATGCAAATTCACTTTGATTTAATTTATGATAAATTGAGTTCTACTAATCCAAATTAGAAATGAACTCCCACTCAAAACGACATCCTCGTGTCTTTTGGTGATTACATGAACCAAATCCACTACACCAAGTCCGATCATCACGTGAGTCGGTATAGCTTCAAAGGCGAGCATCCATATGGTCATCATATCAAAACATATGACTCATGCTTAACCTTTCGGTCCGTGTTCGAGGCCATGTTCACATGCTAGGCTCACAAGTAAGAACCTTAGTATTCAAGTGTGTAACTGCTTTACACCGAGATATGCTCATGGATTCAAGTACACCCGATCATCACGTGATGTCTTGAAGCGACGAAACATTGTCGGTGCATACTTAAGGAAGAACACATTATTATCTTGATATCTAAATGAGGGATCATCTTATTATGCTAATAAAACGCCAAATAAGCAATATAAGATGCTATCAAACATCACATGTTTATTAGTGGAATGATATGGTTCCCGCATATGATCTCTATCATGTGCACCGTGGTATGATCACTATCATACCTCTATGTGTAAATCCAAGGTCTATGGAGTTTACACGTTATGTATGTTGTAAGAGTATCATCTCATACTTCTACTTACAACATCACCATATCATAACACTAGCCAAGCAACAATCTAAACTAGACGCCTCTAATTTATCCATTGCAAATTTTACGTGGCTTAGGGCTTTCGAAGATAGAACCGTTCTTACCTACGAACATGAACCACAACGAGGATAACCAAACTGTTGATAACTCGTTGCAAATTTGATATTGACTATAGTAGGAGAGACAGACACCCGCTAGCCACTTATGCAAAACTAGTTGCATGTCAAGCGTGGAACAGGTCTCATGTGCGAGGACATGTAAAGTTTGTCCGGGCCGCTTCATCCCACTATGCCACCAATATCCAAAGTACAACTAAGAAGCAATAAAATGATCATCATCGCCCACATACTCATATGTGTACTACCCGTGCAAAGTATCTACTCATAGATCCGGCTCTGATACCACTGTAGGGTTCGCAGCATAGAAAACAAAATTTTTCCTACAATGGGAACAACTATGTACCAAGATCTATCTACTAGATACAAACAATGGGCGGATGTATATCCGTAGAGAACATACCCTTGAAGACCGACAAAGCTTAACGAGTCCAAACTCGTGGTTGATGTAGACGATCTCTTGCCGATCTCAAGATCGAGAGGAAGTCCTAGCGCCAAAGCAATGAAGCATCCGTGCTCGCACACACGTTCGAGGCACCGAGCAACCTCCGCCTCCTCGCTCCAGCGATGCAGCGGAAGCACAACTCTTTCTTGCCGAATATCCACCGGGAACATGTATCTCGCTAGTCCGAGACCATGGGGAATAAATTCTAGAGGGGGAGAGAGATCCTTCCAGGAGGTGTTGTGAGAGGAGCACAGCGGGGCCTTTTATGGGGGAGAGGGGGGCACCCAAGGGGCATGGCGCCCAGCCATGGGGCTGCCCCCACCTCTTCCACATTCATGTGGGTGGAGCTCCCACTCAAAATGAAAAGCCTCCACTCAAAAATCCACTCACATGCATTAAATTTCCACCAAATTTAATGCAAGCTCTCATTTAAATAAAACTCTTTTATTTATTTATTCAGAATTTTGTTAATTACTTTAATTACCAAACATTCACATAAAATCCTTGCTAGTATTCCATTTCACATGCGTAACCAGTTTCAGAATTTCAACCAAACAGTTTCGGTGTCTAGTGAAATAAATTCGCGCTTTCCTTTTCTTTTCGGCATGAAACTTTTGCTCCAATGGATGTCGGTGTCTCTTAAGTGTGTCACCCTACGGTTCGCGAATAATGTGGACATGATCGAGACCCTCTCGATCAATAATCGAAGCGGATCTGAGACCCATCCGACTCACACATTCAACGATGACTTTCTTGTGATCGTCGGAACCTTTTACGCTAGTATCTTAATCCTTTTGTTTCGCGATATATTACATGTCCAAGATTCGATCATCGGTATCTCCATACCTAGTTTGATCTCAAGCATCGACATGCACTCTTTTCGCTCCGTGATATAACATTCTAGTGATCAAATCACTTGCTTGCAAGCTAACCAATGTGATATCACCGAGAGGGCCCAGTATATCTATCCGTCATCGGATGAACAAATTCCACTCTCGATCCATGGGCCTCAACATAACACTTTAGTAGTTCGAATCCATCTTTATAATCACCACATTACGGTGTGACGTTTGATGTTATCAAGAAACTCTTCCGGTGTTAGTGATTAACATGATCTCATGGTCTAAGGATTAGGATCACTTCGTAAGATGTTATAGCAATATAAACTCAATGACTTTGATCGTAATGCTATACTTCGGATGAATGTTCATCACACCATTACACTAATGTTGTGACCTCGTTATTAACAACATCCAATGTCCATGATCAGGAAACCTATGATCATCTTGTTAATCAACGAGCTAGTTTATAAGAGAGGCATAACTAGGAACTTTCTTTTGTTTATTAAACACACATGTATTAACGTTTTCGTATTAATACAATTATAGCATGTAAAATAAACATTTATCATAAATAGGAATACGATAATAACCACTTTATTATTGCCTCTCGGGCATATTCCCTTCACAAACACACACAATAAATAAAGAATAAATAGTTCAAATATTCATACAACATCAACACAAATGAATAGTTCAAAGTATCGATGCACCATCACCACATACAACAAGCATACAACAAATGTATCTCAAAGAACATACAACAAACAATGGAGAACATCACTTTCCTCCATTCCAAACCCACCACTCCGCCATGACATCCTTTTGGAGAGTATCATGCACCTCATTTGTTCGAATGACATGGTAGGAGGCAAGGAACCGGGCTAGCCTATCTTCCCTCCTTCGAATTCGGACGGGTTGTCCCACATGCTCATAGTTGTAGTCAAGGTCTTCCTCACCACGCTCATCCTCTATGATCATGTTATGCATGATCACACAAGCCATCATGATGTACCAAAGTATCTCTTGATCCCAAAACCGAGCCGGTCCACTCACAATAGCAAATTGAGCTTGCAATATCCCGAATACTCTCTCCACATATTTCCTTGCCGCCGCTTGTGCATTATGGAAATCCACTTCACACTTGCCTTCGGGATCCTTGAACGGCTTCACAAATGTCCTCCACCTTGGGTAGATGCCATCGGCAAGGAAGTAGCCACAGTGGTATGTTCTGTTGTTTGCCACAAACTGCACTCGTGGAGTTTCACCTTTAGCTATCCTTGTCATGAGTGGTGACCGCTGGAGAACATTGATATCATTGCAAGATCCGGGCATCCAAAAAAGCATGCCAAATCCATGTCTCATAATCGGCCACGGCTTCAAGGATGATGGTGGAATCCTTCTTGTGGCCTTTGAATTGTCCATGCCAAGCCGCAGGACAATTCTTCCAACTCCAGTGCATACAATCAATAGAGCCAAGCATCCCGGTGAACCCACGGCGCTTGTTTTGCTCCAATAGCCTTGCCGTGTCTTGAGCATTGGGGGATCTCAAGTACTCCTCCCCGAACACTCTCACAATAGCCACGGCAAAGCGGCGAACACAAAGAATAGTGGTGCTCTCCCCCATTGCCAAGTGGTCATCAACCAAGTCCGCCGGAATACCATATGCCATCATACGCAAGGCGGCGGTCACCTTTTGGTATGTGCTATGCCCAAGCTCTCCGGCGGCATTCCTCCTTTGCTCAAAGAACCGATCAAACTCCATGAAACTCTCGGCGATGCCCTTGAACAATCTTGTGCTCATCCTAAACCGGCGCCGGAAGTAGCGCTCGGGGAAGATGGGCTTCGCGATGAAATAGCTTCTCATCAATTTGGCATGCCCTTCCAACCTCTCCCTCCACAATCTCTCTTGCCCAATCACGGAACCACCATGCTTCGGCCGCTTCATCCTCGCCTGCACAGCTAAAATGATAGCAAGGTCTTCCTCTTCTTCCGCATCCCATTCTTCGTCGGACTCTTCCCTCGACCGGCGGCGCACCATCTACTGTAGGGCCACGCAGAGATAAAACAAAAATTTTCCTCTAACGTGGTGATCCCAAGACCTAGCTGAGGTAGAAGGCCACGAGGTTTACCACTAGACGCGCGGTTGCGGATTACTGATGAAGCGCGTCGCTTGATGCAAAGGCAGTCCTCACGATCCGATCGTCCGGTGCTGATCAGACAAAGACCTCTGCCGGTATCCACACGCATAAGGAGGAGCACCGCGAATCGCTAGGTTCGTTACGGCGGCTGGACTGTCAGGAGCTAGGGTTTCCAACACATGGAATGACCTAACCGAACAATGATTAACCTTTCTGGGTTACTGTGCTCCACTATATATAGGGAGTGAACGTGGGCTCTGCTCGCGCGACCCATTCACTAAAGCCCATATAAAACTAGTCACCGTGAGTCCAACTCACTAACTCAGTCCTAATCAGGTTTAGGTCCAACCCAACCAGATTATATGATTCGGATCCAATCCGAACCTGCTCCCGCTCTTAAGTGTGTGACCCCGCAGGCTCATGGTTACTTGGACACGATTAGAGTCCGACTCACAATCGATCAATCGGCATCGGCTCCTAGCAGAACGTACCGATTCCCAAGTACCAATGTGACTTACGTCTGAGTCCCTTTTGCCTCACGATATACCTTGTCAGACTATAGGCGAATATATGTCATCCCTTAAATAGTCCAACTCTCTTCTCGATCCGAGATAAGTGATTCACCCGACTAACTCTTAGCCGATCGCCTCGGTTAACACTTAACCGAGTCGTGCATAGCCATGCTTTCCGAATCATATCTCACGAGAGGGCCCAGAGAATATCTCTCCGAGTGGAGGGGCAAAATCCCATCTTGGTTATTCACATCACGCAGCTTGATTCTCATCGACCAACCTCGCTTTATAAGCGCCGATTCACGGATCAGCTTGATGTAACCTAAGTCGGTGATCCTCAACTCGGACTATGCAACAACCTCAGGTCTAAGGATTACATTGATTGAGATATACAAATGACAACTTAGTTCGTTGTACCTCAATATGGGTCAATCCGACTCGCTAAACTCTTTAGCCTAGTCTGTGTAAGTTGGAATAGCATCTCCATGCCCATGACAAGTGGAACCGAGTCATCAAGCCAACTTTCACATTGGTCTAAGTTGTGTGTCCAGCACAACCTCAATGACCAAGGATATTTAGTATAAACAACATGAATGCATAGTTCCACAACTGAATCACATATTCAATGATACACATCAGATGTTTATACAAGGACTACTTAATAACTTTATGAATACAATGGGAAACATCATCATACATGATTGCCTCTAGGGCATATTCCCAACAGTCTCCCACTTGCACTAGAGTCAATCTTCCGACATCACATGTCTAAGCATCTAATGCCCATGGCTCTCAAAGCGCCTCATGCTTCGCTGGTAACGCGGTTTTGTCAACGGATCCGCAATATTTGCATCCGTGTGTACCTTGCATAACTTGATATCACCGATCCACGAATGGCGAATTAGGTGGTACCGCATGAGTATGTGCTTGTTCTTCCGGTGTTGTCTAGGTTCCTTGGCTTGTGCAATAGCACCATTGTTGTCACAATACACGCCCAACGGATTGGACGAGCGAACCACACCAAGATCCATGAGGAAATTCCTCATCCAAACAGCCTTTGTCGCCTCCGAGGCAGCAATATACTCACCTCTGTTGTGACGCATACGCCTCTTGCTTGGAACTTTTCCAGCTCACGACCTCCGTTTATAATAAACACGATCCGGATTGTAACGAGAATCATCAGTCGGTGAGATAACTCGCATCCGTGTAACCCTTTACACTAAGTTCATCTTCACCACCATAAACCAAGAACATATCCTTAGTCCTTCTCAAGTACTTTAGGATATTTTTAGCCGCTATCCAAAGGATCTCCAGATCAGCCTGGTATCTCTCACAACACTTAGAGCATAGGAAACATCCGCCTAGTACAAATCATGGCGCATATGATGGATCCAAGCTATGAAGCATATGGAATCGCACTCATCCGACTTCGCTCATCGGTTGTCGAAGGACACCGAGTCTTGCTAAGTTTTACACCATGGGACATCGAAGAACCCTTCTTAGACGATTCCATGTTGAACTTTTCAACACTTTGTCCAAATAAGTACTCGACTCAATCCAATGAGCCTCCTTGATCTATCTCTATAGATCCGGATTCGAGGATGTATGTTGCCTCACCCAAGTCTTTCATTGAGAAACTCCTTTCCAATGATTCCTTGGTTTCTTGCAACATTAAGACATCATTTCCAATCAGTAATATGTCATCCACATATAAGATTAGAAAATTTACTTTGTTCCCACTAAACTTCTTGTACAAACAAGAATCATGATCACTCTTGATGAAGCCAAACGATTTGACTACCTCATCAAAGCGAATATTCCAACTCCGAGATGCTTGCTTCAACCCATAAATGGATTTACGAAGTTTGCATACCTTGTCAAGATTAGCGGATCGACAAAACCCTCGGGCTGTATCATATACGTCCTCGGTTAAATTTCCGTTGAGGAAAGCCGTTTTGACATCCATCTGCCATATCTCATAGTCGAAATAGGCCGCTATAGCTAACATGATCCGAACTGATTTAAGCATCGCTACGGGCGAGAAAGTCTCGTCGTAATCAACACCTTGAACTTGTGAACCCCTTCGCGACAAGGCGTGCTTTATAGATTGAAACATTTCCATCCATATCAGTTTTCTTCTTAAAGACCCATTTGCACTCGACGGTCTTGCACCGTTCGCGATTAACCAAGTTCCAAACTTGATTTTCATCCATGGACTTTATTTCGGATCTCATGGCTCCAAGCCATGACTCGGAATCGATCCCACCATCGCTCAATAATTTGCCGCTCATCACCGCCTAACAAGAACACATCACGAACACTTCGTAATCTTGCCGATCTTCGTAGTACAGTCTTTGCCGGCTCATTGCCACGATCGGCTCAACCTCCAAGGTTTTGCCGATTCGCTATTAGCCGATTCCTCTCGAATTTCTTGAGTTGCACCGTGCTCCCACTTACTCCCCGACTGAGAAACTCTTTCTCAAGGAAGACACCGTTCCGAGCGACAAACACTTTGCCCTCTTCTCGGTTGTAGAAGTAGTAACCCAAGGTTTCCCTCGGATATCCCACGAAAATACATTTATCCGACTTGGCCGTAAGCTTGTCCGACTGAAGTCGCTTGACAAAAGCTTCACAACCCCAAATCTTAAGAAAAGACAAACTCGGCTTTTGCCTGTCCACATCTCATGCGGTGTCTTCTCTACCGATTTTGATGGTACTTTGTTTAGTGTGAACGCCGCTGTTTCTAGACAATAACCCCAAAATGATAAAGGCAGATCTGTCCGACTCATCATTGATCGTACCATGTCCAACAAGGTCCGATTCCGCCTTTCCGAAACACCATTCCTTTGTGGCGTTCCTGGCGGAGTAAGTTGAGGAACTATTCCACAACTTTTCAGATGGTCATCAAACTCATGGCTCATGTACTCGCCTCCTCGGTCCGACCAATCAAGAAACTTTATTTTCTTGCCGAGTTGATTACGTGCTTCATTCTGGAATTCTTTGAACTTTTCAAAGGCTTCCGACTTATGTTTCATCAAGTAGATATATCCATACCTACTCAAATCATCAGTGAAGGTAATGAAGTACTCATAACCACCCCTGGATGTCGTGCTCATTGGTCCACATACATCACTATGTACTAGTCCCAACAAGTCGGACGCCCTTTCGCAACTATTTGCAAAAGGTGTCTTGGTCATTTTACCGAGTAGGCAAGATTCGCATGTCTCGAACGACTCTAAGTCGAACGGGTTAGAGTCCATCATCATGGAGCTTCTTCATGCGTTTCCAACTTATATGACCAAGCCGACAGTGCCAAAAGTAAGTCATATTCAGATCATTTGGTTTCAACCTTTTAACATTTATGTTATAAACCGACTCACCATCAAGATTCAAAATAAATAACCCGTCCTGAACGGGTGCAAAGCCGTGAAACATATCATTCAAATACAAAGAACAACCATTATTCTTGATATTCGACTCATAGCCTTGCCTCATCAAACATGAAGCAGAAATAATGTTTCGATCGAGCAATCGGAACATAATAACAATTATTTAGTTCCATAATGAATCCGAAGGTAAATGAAGTTGCATCGTCGACTTCCAACGCAGCAACTCTTGCTTTGTTGCCGACTCGAATATCAACCTCGCCTTGCTACGCCTCCTAGTTCTTACGTCCCCAACGAATTGCAGATGTGAATAATCGATCCGTATCATATACCCAAGAACTATTAGGTGCATCAGCAAGATATATGTCTATAACATTGCAAACAAGTGTACCTGAGTCGGAAGTCATACCTCCACTCTTGGCTTTGTCGGCCAAGTACTTGCTGCAGTTCCTCTTCCAATGGCCATCCGCCTTGCAGTAGAAGCAAGTGGATCCGGCTGAAGGAGATGGCTTAGTCCCTGAGGAAGCGCTTGGGACCGGGTCCTGAGCCTGCTTTCCTCCTGACTTGGCCTTCTTCTTAGTCCAAGAACTCTTCTTGAACTTAGCCTTATTCTGCACCATCAACACTTGACTGGTGCCCTTCTTGAGATCCGCCTCTGCCTGCTTGAGCATCCCATGCACCAGTGAGCTTCTTATCCATACCATGCATGTGGTAGTTCGAAATGAACTGC
This sequence comes from Avena longiglumis, assembly GCA_030063025.1. Taxonomy (NCBI): domain Eukaryota; kingdom Viridiplantae; phylum Streptophyta; class Magnoliopsida; order Poales; family Poaceae; genus Avena; species Avena longiglumis. The sequence goes on along the minus strand of CP125974.1, from coordinate 515,341,243 downwards.
CCATATGCACTAGGAAGAGAGTTCAGAATTATATCCGTAGCGAACTCTTCGCTTATGGGGTAGCCAAGCCTCTCCAGAGACTGCACGTAACCAACCATTTTGATCACATGCGGACTCAGTGGATCACCATCCTTAAGCTTGCAACTCAGCAAAGCCTGAGAGACTTGATACCTCTCGCCTTCGCTGAGCTCGAACATACTTTTGAGGCTTTCGATCATATCGTAGGCCTCAACATGCTCGAACTGCTTTTGCAAGTCCGGTTCCATGTGAGCAAGCATAAGACAGCTAATATCCGTGGACTCATCTTTAGCCCGACGGTAGGCATTGGTGGCTGCGACAGTCGCATTCTCATTCGGCTCATCCGAAGTGGGTTGTCTAGGACATGGTCCTTCTTTTCTTGTTTGAGAACAATTCTCAGATTTCGATACCCTTGGTAAAATTTGTGTCGTTCGGTTTATCTTTCTCAAGAATGGTTCTCAACGCAAAACCGGATATCCGAGAGTGACTGCTACTTGGTGCCATGATCTACAAATGGAAAATATGCAAGACACTTAAGACATGTATTCATAAAAGAGCAAGCATATTAAACATTTTAATATTTTATGCTCCCACTAGAACCAACACCCTCCGATGGTTACTTAGTGATTCAGATCCTAAATAAGCAAGTCGGCTAGTGAGCTTTAGCATCACCGCTAGCCGCCAAGTGATCTAGGTAGACAACTCCTTGTCAATCGCATCTCATGCGACTGCTGGACGGTGGCATCACATGCCCGGCTCCCATCCGACCTTTCCCGAGTCCCACAACCGTTGTGATAGACCCGCCTAGCTTACCAAGTGTTTCTGCAAGAAGAGTCCGACTCGAACCCACCTAGTTGGAAAGAATTGGCAGCACCTCAATTTTATGAGCGCACTACCAAAAATGTCCGACTTGTGATGGTGCAAACACCTGGCGGAAAACCGACTAGACCTTCTTTGAGGGATTAAATTTTACCGACTATCTAATAGAGGTAAACCGAGACATAACAATAACACAAAATAAAGCAATTATAATGTGAAATGGTATGGCTCTCTTCATGGCGATCTCCATCTCCACAAAGACTGTAATTCACTCGCCAACTCTTGTGACTTGTCGTCTTACTCCATGTCGCCGACATGTACAACGCCTTGCATGCCTTCCGGGTTCTCAAACAGCTACACTAGCTTAGTAAAGTAAATTACATAGAGAATCCGACACGCAGGTCGCTATACAATAAAATGACAGCACCTAGGCTCCAGCCGGCTGACAAAAACCGTGATTCGCAGATCACGTATGGATTACACACATACATCACATGCACATGAACCATACCATTCACAACTTCCTGCAAAAACAAGTTATGCATAGATACAATATCTACCGGCGTTGTGAAACTCGCAACGACATCTAAGGCGCTACGACAGGGCGAAGCCGACGATTTTTCCGAAAACATAGATCTCATCTACGATCCGAACATGGATTCCAACCATCGTTCCGATTCGATCAACCTTTTTGATCTTCGATCACCGCTTCTGGATTTACGTGTCACAGTCTACCCCGATGGCGGAAGCCGACCGGTAGGGGTATGTCGTTCCACGACCTCAGCAGTATGATCACGGAATTCAGATCTACCATTCCCCGAGTACAGTTGATCCAATCAACCTCGTACAAAACCGATCTATCTCATAGATCGACCACCAAACAGCATATAGATCTCATCTACAGCCTACCGCATATCTTATATGCGAGATCTCGAGCCTAAAACCAGAAGCTATCGCTCTGATACCACTGTAGGGCCACGCAGAGATAAAACAAAAATTTTCCTCTAACGTGGTGATCCCAAGACCTAGCTGAGGTAGAAGGCCACGAGGTTTACCACTAGACGCGCGGTTGCGGATTACTGATGAAGCGCGTCAGTTGATGCAGTGCAGTCCTCACGATCCGATCGTCCTGGTGCTGATCGTACAGCACCTCCGGTATCCACACGCATAAGGAGGAGCACGGCGGCGAATCGCTAGGTTCGTTACGGGCTGGACTGTGGAGCTAGGGTTTCAACACATGGAATGACCTAACCGAACAACGATTAACCTTTCGGGTTACTGCTCCACTATATATAGGAGTGAACGTGGGCTTCGCCGCGACCCATTCACTAAAGCCCATATAAAACTAGTCACCGTGAGTCCAACTCACTAACTCATCCTAATCAGGTTTAGGTCCAACCCAACCAGATTATATGATTCGGATCCAATCCGAACCTGCTCCCTCTTAAGTGTGTGACCTCGAGGCTCATGGTTACTTGGACACGATTAGAGTCCGACTCACAATCGATCAATCGGCATCGGCTCCTAGCGTAACGCATCGATTCCCAAGTACCAAAGAGTCATGACGACTTGCCTTTCCAATGCGACTTACGCCCGAGTCCCTTTGCCTCACGATATACCTTGTCGGACTATAGGCGAATATATGTCATCCCTTAAATAGTCCAACTCTCTTCTCGATCCGAGATAAGTGATTCACCCGACTAACTTAGCCGATCGCCTCGGTTAACACTTAACCGAGTCGCATGGCCATGCTTTCGAATCATATCTCACGAGAGGCCCAAAGAATATCTCTCCGAGTGGAGGGCAAAATCCCATCTTGGTTATTCACATCACGCAGCTTGATTCTCACGACCAACCCTGCCTTTATAACTGCCTAGTTACGGATCAGCGTTTGACAGAACCTAAGTCGGTGATCCTCAACTCGGACTATGCAACAACCTCAGGTCTAAGGATTACATTGATTGAGATATACAAATGACAACTTAGTTCGTTGTACCTCAATATGGGTCAATCCGACTCGCTAAACTCTTTAGCCTAGTCTGTGTAAGTTGGAATAGCATCTCCATGCCCATGACAAGTGGAACCGAGTCATCAAGCCAACTTTCACATTGGTCTAAGTTGTGTGTCCAGCACAACCTCAATGACCAAGGATATTTAGTATAAACAACATGAATGCATAGTTCCACAACTGAATCACATATTCAATGATACACATCAGATGTTTATACAAGGACTACTTAATAACTTTATGAATACAATGGAAAACATCATCATACATGATTGCCTCTAGGGCATATTCCCAACATCTACATATGACGGCTACATCTAAAAATGGTATCCTAGAACAAGAAGGCATGGCAATGGAGGTGAGCACATACCTTGGTGGGGACTAGCGCCGGCGGTGGCGCGGGAGCGACGGCGGCGGCGGTGGACGGCCGGGGCCGCGCCGGATCTGAGCGTGCGGAGCTCGAATCGGCGAGTTGTGGCGCCGGTGCTCGCGCGAAAGCGACGGGCGGCGGTCGATGAAGAAGCGGCAGCGATTTCGCGAGGGCGCCATGGCGACGACGGCAGCGCAGCGACGGTGAAGCCGCGGGCGCGGTCACGGGCAGCGGCGGTCACTAGCGGGGTGAGGCGCGGCGGCGAGCTGTCGGCGCCGGCGGGATTTGGGAATGGGGAGCGGAAGCGCGGGCGCGGGGGTGAAATTTCAGCTCAGCGCGCGCAGCTCGTGTTTCCAGCGCGCGTCAACAGAGGCTCTAGATCTAGCGCTCGCGATAGCGCAAATAAGGCACGCTGAAAATTTATTTTGGGCGCGCGCTATTTTAGCGCCGCTGCTGGAGCGCCGAAAACAAGGCGGCGCGCGCTAAAAAAACAGTTTTTTGGCCGCGCGCCATATTTAGCGCCGCTGCTGGAGAACGCCGATCCCAGGACGAATTTTAGGTTCGGACAACAAAATTTCGACCAGTCGCGTTTTCAGAAACCTGTTTTCGTCCGGATTTAGGCCAACTTTGGTCCGGCTTCCTAGACCATTCCCAGGATCCAGGGAACGTCCTAGAAACGCCGGACAAAGCGAATTCACCAAGTGGACCCGTCCAGTCAGCATATATTCGCCCATATTCATCCAAAGTTTGCCCAAAGTTCGCTCATATTCGACCATATTCGCCCAAAGTTCGTCCATATCCGCCCAAATTTCGCCTATATTCGCCCAAAGTTTATCCATATCGTCCATATTCGCCCAAACTTCGTCCATATCAACCATTCACCCAAAGTTCGATCATATTCGCCCAAAGTTCATCCATACCGTCCATTTCGCCCATATTCGCTCAAAGTTCTTCCATATCGCCCAAAGTTCATCCATATTGACCATATTCGCCTAAAGTTCGCCCATATTCGTCCAAAACCGGCGGCCATATTCGCTCATATTCGCAAAAGTTCCTAAACTTCGCCCAAAACCGCTTATATTCGTCCATATTTGCTCATATTCGCTCAAAGTTCGCCCAAAGTTAGTCCGTATCGACCATATTCGACCAAAGTTCGTCTGTAATCGCCCATATCGACCATATTCGTCCAAAGTTCACCGATATTCGCCCAAAACCTTTCGCTCATATTCGTCCAAAGTTCGCCCAAAACCGTTTATATTCGTATAAAGTTTGCCAAAATTTATAAAATTTTAATCAAACGCGGAAACTCGTCTGAAAACGCGAGTGAAAAACTCGGCGTTCCCAACTAAAAACTAGTTTCATCCGAACTAAAATATCGTCCAGATTTCGACGTGAAACATCCAATGGAGATGCTCTCATCCAGTTATCCAGCGGGGTGAGCTCATGCTCAATATTTTCAGTGGGGACGGACACCACGTATACGCACGCACCGACGCACAGGGTAACAACCGACGCACAGGGTAACACTAGCAGCAGGTTCAACGCCCTTTTATTTTTGCTCAAGTTTTTATAACACGCGCGCAGTGGGGACACACACAACGTATACCCACACACTCGCCACTAACGCGCGCGCACGACTGACCTTTCGCCGCAAAAGAATTTTCTGTCCAATGGCCTGTTTTTACCAACAATCTGTTGACTAATCAGCATTTTTTTTTCTGAATATAAGATGGTACTTGTGGTGACAGTGGAATTTGGCCTTGCACACTGAACCCTCCATGATCCATCAATCGGCTGCCCTTCCGGGCAAAAAGAAAAGCTTCCCAGGTCGGCGTTAGTAGATGCCACTTAGGATGCCGTAGCGCCGCCAACCCATCCCACCTATTTCCCTTAGGTGGAGGCCCATGGTCAAGCGATTATTTTTGGTAGACACCCACCGCTCGGCCCTTACCGCCGCCACTCCGCATCGCGATCCCCTCCCTGGCAATGGACACCGCCACTCCGCATCACGATCTCCTCCGCTAAACCATACCCCCGTCGGCGCCGTCACTGCTGCCTCCCCTTGCTAGCCCCGCTCCTTCCTCTTGCATTCCTAGCCACACGGTCAGCACCGCGCCGCCCCAGATCTCGCTCCCCCTCCCCCCCCCCCACCCATCGACAGCGGCACCGCGTCCATGGAGCAAGGAGGCCTGGAGCAGGAGCTGCAAGAAGGTGTTGTCCCTGTGGAGATGCATGCCCGTGTTGTCCCGGCGCTTAGGACATGGCCTTCCTCATCCTCCAAGAAGAAGAAGAAGAAGGTAAATCCTCTCCCCCTCCTGCCTTAATTGGTCACCAAGCTTTTCTAGGTGCTCCTTGATCTCGGATCCGGTAGCAGCGGCCTCTCATGCTTCACGTACACCACATCTTGGCCGCCCATGCTCACTCCCACGATGATATGTGTCCGGTACCTCTTGATGAGACTGCGTACCAATTCAATTTCACAGAGAATGAGATTAGTCTTCCACAAGTGTAGATTAGTTTAGAATCTGAAAACTGAGCCCCTGATAGATCATGCATTGGCTAGTACCTCAATGATGGACGAGGTCACCCGTCCACGGTTAATCACCTCATAAACCTACCGGCATTTTATTCTACCAGGGGCTTATTCTAGTCTAGCCATGGTTGGTTTCTGACGGTCAATGAGCTGCTGATCATGGTTGGTTTCTGACTGTTGGCCATGTTGTGAAAAGATTGCTCTTTGTCGTGATGTGACAGTCATACTTGCATTCTTCTTAGAGGGTTGTAGAAACCATTTGCATGTGTAAACGTTGATTTTTAAGTAAAATGTTACTTCCTCCGATTCATATTAGTTTTAAATTTATCTAAATTTGAATGAATCTAGACACTATTTAGTATATAGGTTCATCCAAATTTTGATAACTCGAAGTCAATTAATATGGGTCAGAGGGAGTATATATTTTTTCTCTCAATTCGCTGTACTAGCATTATATGCCTCCTAAAGAAGTTTAGCTTTCTGTATATCACGGTTGTACTAACCTTGCAATCTGTTGCTCAGTTATTTTAGAGCTGCCTTGCTAAGTTGATGTCCATGAGGATTTCTTTCTTCTTTGCAGTTGCGACATCTGCCTCTCTTTTTCATGGTATATTGTAGGCTATGGTCTAGTCTAAACTCTCTTTGAATGTTATAATCTAAAGATCAAAGGAGTACCTTTTTCTTTACCTTAGTGATCTGTGATGTCTACGCACTTCTATTCTTATAGACAGTTGTTGGGCCTCCAAGTACAGAGGTTTGTAAAACAGCAGCAAGTTTCCCTTATGTGGATTACCCAAGGTTTATCAAACTCAGGGAGGAAGTGGTCAAAGGTATTCCCTCTCAAGCAATCCTGCAATCAAGATACAAGAAGTCTATTGTGTCCCCAACACATCCAATACACTTGGCAGGTGTATAGGTGCACTAGTTCGGCGAAGAGATAGTGAAATACAAGTGGTAACGGTGCCAGAAAATAGCTTGACGGTGAGGTAAAGACTAAAACAAGTAAGCATGCAACAGATCTAGATGCAAGCGGCGTTTCAATGTTTAGAAACAAGGCCTAGGTATCATACTTTCACTAGTGAACACTCTCTCATATAAATATCCCATCTTCATGATACTACTCTTAACTACTCTCCGGTTGGACACTCTAATCATCGGTAGGTCTATAACAACACTTCTCAAAGTCCGCCTTCCCTAATCTAGATAACCCCACACCATCACCTTGAGCGCTAGATGGTTCCAACAAACACCACAATTTCATAGAGACATCCAACTCCAAATATAACTCATAACAAATATTCAATCTAGACAAAGTGCCACACACGGTATGCACGCTGTCACTTTCACACGTGGGGAAAAGTATAGATCTATTAAAGCACAAAGAGTATTTATGTAGACTCAAACCTAAGTGCCACCACGTGGGGAAAAGCATATATCTATTAAAGCACAAAGAGTATTTATGTAGACTCAAACCTAAGTGCCACCATGGTGTGCACGCTGTCACTTTCACACACATGGGGAGAGCAGAGATCTATTGAAGCACTTGAGTAGCAAGGTAGATCTACTTGATTACAAAGCTCATGATCACAATATGACCATGCATAGAGAGAGAGATGAACACATAGCTACCGGTAGAGCCCTTAGCCTTGAGGAAGAACTACTCCCTCCTCATCATGGGAATCAGCAACGGTGATGAAGATGGCGATGGAGATCGATGGAGATGGCTCCAAGAGCACTTCCCCGTCCCGGCAGGGTGCCGGAACAGAAACTTTCTGTCCCCCAAATCTCCCTTTTGGTGGCGGCGGCGCTATAGAGGTTTTTCTAGAAGTATGATGGATTATTTAGGGTTTTCTCCCCGGGGGCTTCTTATAGGCGAAGAGGCGAGGCTGGGAGGCGGCCGGAGGGCCCACACCCTACCCAGGCGCGGGGTAGGGCCCACCTGCTCGTAGGCGGTGTGGTGACCCTGGATCGCCTCTCCATCTCCCCTCTGGACTTCGTGTCGCCTAGGGTAAAATATTCACTTCGGCTTTTGTCCCGTCCAATTCAAAGAATATTGATTTTCTGCCTTTCTAGAACCAAAAACAGGCAACTGGCATTGTGGCAACTTGTTAATAGGTTAGTTCCAGAAAAGATATAAAAACACCTCAAAGTGTAGACAAAGCAAAGCAAAGTAGATACTAAACAAGCATGGAGCATCAAAAATTATAGATATGTTTTCGACGTATCAAGCATCTCCAAGCTTAACTCCTGCTCGTCCTCGAGTAGGTAAGTGATAAAAAATAATAATTTTTAAGGTGACATGCACCATCAAAACCAATATCAAACCATTTGCAAGCATTGAAAGCTGGGATCAAAGAACTGTAAACATGTGCATAAAAGATAGAGCTCTAACAATAAGACAAAGTAACTATGCATGCAACATGAAAGGCTACAAACAAAGATCATGAATAACATGCATTGAAAAACATTTGTTTGTTTCACATACAGAAACATGGCATAGTGGAATTCAGCTCGTCCCTCATAGAGTAGCAAATATATGCATAGGACACCTTCAAAGTTCACAAGGGTGACTAGAAAAAAAATAGCACAAGAACAAGTAATATCACAATATGCACCAATCAATAAGTTTTGGGACACTGCACAAAGAATGACAACTATGCTCTCTTAATGGTGCCTAAAACTAGAAGGTAGAGACTCAAATAATGGTGGAAGAAAGGCCTTTCGTAAAGGAAGCAGAGATTTCAAGTTTCAAAAAGAGCTTCCAAAAATTATGGTACTTGTTAGCTTTCAGCCCTCATTACCCCTATCATAAGCATCTTGAAGTTGTTAAGGTTTAAAGTGCACAAAGATGGAGTATATGCTTGACAAAGTATAAGTTGGCAATCTCAAGTCCCTTGAATATGAGGGTCACGCCTCATGCTACTCAACTTTAGTCACATATAAGTTCTTGTCATTGTAAGTACATGCATATCATAGAGAACCGCCAACGGGGTACCCCTTGCACATGGTATAGGAGCTATCCCATAACCAAAATGACAAGGCAAGCAGACAATGAGCATCTTAGCGATCTTTTTATTTACTATGTGCATAGCTTTTTATTGAGGATGCTTCATAGATAGCTCATTATGGTGATGCTGCAAGTTTCCACCATGATTAGGCATGGCTTAGGCTAGCGGCCCAGACGTTTCTCTAACACAAAATACATACTCCATGGACTTACAAGTTCCCTCTTTATTTCACACCGGTGACATCCATAGACAAAAGAGCATGATATCAACTGAGTACAAAGTACAAGTGCAATGTTGAAAACGTTCCTCGTGACATCATGGTTCTGCTAATTCCATAGTATAAGATCAAGCATATACAACATAGATGACACAATGGTTCAAGTTTATTAGGGGCAAAGAATATAAAGTGTTCCATCAAGTTTGTGAGGGCTTTAATTACTAAGTTTTCACATAACAAAATAGTTTTTAATTGGAAGATAGCTGAAAACAAGAATATACTTGGAATGGTGTAACACACCATGCATAGGAATTTATAGTGTACACTTTGGAATAACTTGGTTTCTTGGAATTTGGAAGCATGAGTAGAGCTTACTCATACACGTGGAGGCTAGAAAAAGACTGGGAGCAACCAACTAAGAGAGCAATAATGGCCATAATCATGCAGAGCAACAAAACATTACTAATCAAAGCATAGAGTGGTGCTACAAGTCAAGGACTAAATGATCATATAGGATATGGTGACTTGTTCATAGTCATAACATGGTGTGAGAATGTGTCAAATCAACCCAAACAAAGCATCAAAGGACAATACCACAATACTATGCTTTTGTATGCTAAAACAACGCATGATTCCTTCAAGGCACATTAAGCAATATCAATTGTTTGGAACAAGTCATGCTACAACAATAATCACTAATCATAAAGTCAAATCAACATCTAGCATGACATGATAAAGTCTAAGCCATAGTCAAAACAAGCTCCCTTTTTTACCACTATAAGCATGAAACTTTCTACTCTTTTTCAACACCAAACAACTTATTTGAAACAACTCACAAAGATAATAATCATTAAATATCAGTGATCTTGTCTCACAAATCTATAAACAAGAACTAAAAAGTTCTAAGCTAAAGCACAAGAAAACTAAGGCTGAACGCAGTGCTAGTAAAAGTGAACACTCACAAAATAATAAGAATGAAAGCTAGAGTGTTCTAGGCAATGAAAACAGAGTGTGCCTCTCTCCAAAACAAGTGTGCTGAGCTCCAACCAACTTACTCAAGCAAACTAAGCAAACAAAAACCAAAAATGAAAACTAAGATGCTCCAAGAACAACACAACAATGCATGAAACAATAAAAACGAAGTGTCTAGAAAGACCTAAGATTTTTATTGATGAAGAAGGGATGCCTTGGGCATCCCCAAGCTTTGACGCTTGTACCCCTTGGATATTTATTGGGGTGACACCGGGGTGGCATCCCCAAGCTTTAGCTTTTGTCCATTCTTCATCTCATTATATTATTCTTTCTCTACACCTGCAAATTTTCTTTCATACAAAACTTCACACAATCTTCATTAGCAACATTAGTGTATTCCAAAGATAATAGACCTTTGGGTTTAGTTTCAAAACAGAAGAAATTTCACTAAAGACACAAGCTACTGTAGCAACTCCTTCAAAAAGCTCAATTTCCTAAAAAGAACCCAAAAAGGAATTAATAAGAAGCAAATGCAAATAATGGCAGAAATCTGTCAAAAGAGACCAGCAGGTAGACACCGATTTTTTAGATGACCTTATGTTGCTCAAATCAACAAGTGTTGAAGTAACAAAAGTTATCTAACATGCTGGGGGATTTATTCATAAATTTTCAGCTCAATCCGACTTACACAGACTCCTCACGAATTTTTATGGTGGAGGACAGAAATCTGTTTTGGGACAACTTTCCAAATCTTACTTCCCTCTCATTAGAGGTCATTTTTGGCACAAAAAAACAAACAAAAAGGATAAGAAGAGGTCATTGCAGAAGTAATTACTTCCAAGACTCAAGAAAACTCTTGGGTTATCTCCCAACAAGTATTTTTCTTTAACGCCTTTAAGTTAGGCTTGATAGTTTGAGAAGATGCTCACGTAAGAAATATGAATTGAAATAAAAGAGAGCATCAAGAACCAAATTCAAAACACATTTAAGTCTAACCCACTTCCTATGCATAGGAATCTTGTAAATAAACAAGTCATGAAAGCACAAAGCACCAGGCATAGGAAAGCAAAACAAGTGCAACTTCAAAAATTTCAACATAAAGAGGGGAAACTTAATATTATTGAGATGCATAAAACCATGTTTCCCTCTCTCATAATAACTTTCAGTAGCATCATGAATAAAATTAAAAATATAACTATCACATAAAACATTCTTATCATGAGCCACATGCATAAAATTATTACTCTCCACATAAGCATAGTCATTTTTATTAATTATAGTGGGAGCAAATTCAACAAAATAGCTATCATTACTATTCTCATCACCATAATCATCAAATATAGGAGGCATATTGTAATCACAATTAATTTTATCCTCAATAGTAGGTGGACTGAAAATATCATATTCATCATTTTAATCATCATATATTGGAGGTTTGGTATCATCATAAGCAATAGAATAGTTATCTTACAAAGATGGGGGACTAAAAAGATCATTTTCATAAAAACTAGCTTACCCAAGCTTAGATGTTTCCATAGCATTAGAAATAATGGTGTTCAAACAATTCATACTAATAACATTGCTATTAGCATGCAAATAAAGTTCCATAGGTTTTTTAATTTTCTCTTCAAACACTTCATGTCCTAACTCAAGATAAACACTATAAAACTCTCTAATTTTTTTGTTGTTTTCCAAATCTAACTAGTGAAAACAAGAAACAGAAAGACAAAATTGCAGAATCTAAAGGAAATAACTTCGAGCACTCACACCGGAGGATGTAGAGGTCCCAACCTGATAAGGTAGAGATACCTGTGTTTACAATGCTAGTCCCTGGATCAATAGCTAGCATCCACAGTTTAAGATGTAATATCAAGAAACGACTTTATAACCAGGAATAAAATAATTCATTACATATTGCATAGCTCATTTCGCTATCATATTACAATACAACAGAATATCTATATAGCATGGAGTCCTTCATCTTCAAAGTGCCACAGGCAATCATGTTGGTTGTAGACTTGTAATCCTATTCAACATACTTCACTAACATCAAACAAACCTGCAACATAATAAGTTACAACCACAAGGGTTAATACATTTGAATTGTATTGGCAAGAGATACTATGGTAGAATAGTGGTATCTATCATCTATATGCATTTGGCTAAGTGGATCTTAGGCTTGCTTTGCTCAAAATAGATTTTCCTTATCATTTGAAAACACTAAGTTTTTGGTTTGTCAAAATCACCCAAGGAACCACCAATAGGTATTGGTAAACCTTTACCCTTGTTCAACTACAAGTTTTAACTTAGAAATTGGGATGAGGATATCCTTGATAGCTTCCATGTCTTGATGCTCAAATTGTCCATTGTTGGGGACACGGCTAAGTACTTAGATTTTACTCTCTCGAGAGGTGGTGCACTTTCCCCACAAGACTCGACATGCATCGATACAAGATCTTTCAGAAGCCTTCCCTTAGACCAAAATGGACGCGTTCCAAACCTATCACCCCCTACCACATTCTGTCCATCTGGCTAAGTTATTGCAACCTATATGATCCAGGCAGAGCCCATAATGCCATGTGGCTGCACTTGAAGCTTCTCAACATTTGACATCTCAAATCTCTTTGTTCCTGGGTGGCTTTCCACAAGTATGATACCAAGTTTTCCCCAGTATAATGGACTTGTGATACACAAGTTTTTCCCAATATACTGGACTTGTGTAACCACTCAACACAAACCTTTCATTCCATTACACCCAGGTGATTCATTCACATAGTTGTTTTATTAAACAAAACACAAGTCATAGACTTAGAAATATCTCATAGCATGAATATAATCCACCCTTGTTTTCTACTAGCTAGGCTAAGCATAATATTAGCAAGACTCTTAACTTAGGGAAAATTCTACTAAGGCATCATCTACTGGGATTTCCCATGGCATAGCAAACTTAGTAAAAAAAATCCATGCAAGTCCTACTTAGAAATATCACTAATGCATAGTCAAAATATTAGGACAAAATGTATGAAGCACCACTTGCCTTTTTGGTAGAGAATATAGGTTCACTCCTTGATCTTGCAATAGTCACACTCTTCAAAGTTCACTACAATTCAATCAAGGCACAAATTCAATCTAGCATTCAAACAATTCACCACATAAAATAATAAAAACAAAGCAATGCATGCAAGCATGCAAAAGATTGTTTTATTTGGAAAGGTGGTTTCTAATAGGCTATAAACATTTTAAAACACCTATTGGTCATTTATAAGAGTGGCAAAACCATTTAAAATCAAGTTAGTGAAAATGGCCATTTAAATCACTTTTATTTTTCTAGAAATGATTTTATTCAAAGAATAATCTCTAGTGTTAGACAAATAAGTTTTTAAACACAAATGTTAGTGTTTATGGTCAAAGGGTTTAAAACAAATCCATTTACAAAAGGTTTCACCCAAAAATCATTTTTAAATAATAGCAACATTTTGTTTTACTAGAAATGCATTTATTCAAAGAAATAATTTTCTATGGTTAATAAAATACATTTTTGAATCCAAAACTTAATGTTTAGGTTCATAGAGTTTAAATAAAACCATTTGCAAAAGGTTTTACTCAAAAATCAATTTTAGAATAAATTTTATACACAAAATAGGCCTAGAAATGTTTCTGCAAAAACACCTAATTTTCCAGCGGAAAAATACTAAACTAAGGGCATGGTTAGAAAGGTTTCCTTTTCCTGATTCCAGTGATATAAAATTTGTAAATTTTGGACGTGTAGATGAAAAGTTATGAATTTTTCAAATCTAAACATCTAATAGAACCTTTTATGTTTTTAAAACAAAGTCTGGGCCACGTGTCCTGTTCTCATTGGCCGATACCGATTCGTGAGGATCGCGCTACGTGGATCGTTGGATCTAATTAGATATGTGCGGCTCAGATCATCGCGTACCTCTTCGTTAAATGAATCTATCGCATCCACTGGATCAATATCTAACGGCTCACAGCACACAGCCAAGAACTGGCGGCGCTGGCTCGACGGCGCGCGGCGCTGGCGCTCAGGCGAGGGTGGTCCGGTGAATACAGGAAGCGAGGGAGAGGGAAAAGGGGCTCACCGGGTTCGCCGTGACATGGGGAATCTCGATGTCGTCGTAGGAGGGCAAGGGGCGCACGAGGACGTCAGGAATTTCTCACCGGAGTTGTCGTCAGCGTCGGGTGCGGCTGTTCGTCGACGTTGGTGAGGCTAAAAGTCACGGGAAAGAAAGCCGAGAGTGGCATTAGACGCGCAAGATGAAGGAGAGTGCGAGAGTGTCATTGAGGGGGAGAGGCGCGGTCAGGTTTTACCGGGGAAGGTTGCTGGAGTGGACGCAGACAGCCGCGGCGTTCTGTCGTAGTCGTTGCCGACGCTCTGGGACACGTGTGGGAGAGTTACGGGTGCTGGCATGTGCGCAAGGAGCTGCTGGTCAAGCTCGTGCAAGTCAGGGGGTAAGAGGGTGGATGTGTTCGCCGGTATTGGAGTTGGAGCTCGCTGGAGCAGCGACGGTGTGGGCAGCAATTCCTGCAGCCCGGTGGCTCCGGTGGGATGGGGCCTGAGGAGAATGAGAGAGGGGAGGGACGCATTTAAGAGGGCATGATCACGGGGCAGAATTAGCGCGACATTTAGGCGAATTAACGTCGCGGAATCAAGGCAGAAACGGGCGAGGAATTGGGGAAGAACTAGTCTCCGCGGGGACGATGATGACGTGGTTAGTGGGGCCGGTTAGTCAGCGAGCTAAGAAGGGGGTACGGTGGGGTCATGGAGTCAGTGACTGTGCGGGTGCGGGTTCTGGTGAGAAAACGTTTTGCGTGTTAGAGGTGAGCCGGGTGGGCTTTAGTTGGGCCAGGGACTTTGCTGGGCTTGGTTAGGTTTAGTTGGGCTGGTCTTTTTCATTTTTTTCCTTTCTAATTCTTTTTCTATTTTCTGTTTTCAATTCAAAAATTCATTTGAAGTTAGATTTATTTATCAAAAATTTTCCATACTTTTCAGTAGGTTTTTATACTGTTTATTAACGTATGTAAATAATCCATTTTAGATTATTTCCTTATATTCTCTTATGGTTTATTATCTATTTAAAATAGACATTTGTCTTTATTTAAATAAGATTTAAATATGTTTCCAATCCATAATATTTTATTCAAATAATTATTTTTAAGTTAATTAGGTAACTTTCAATCCACTTTGACAAATTCCATTATTATTCCCATGATTTAATTAATCATTTATATTAAGGATTTTGTCTTCTTTTAAATCCAATATGGTTCAAGTCCATATTAATTTTATTAAAATTATCTTTATTCCTATATTTTATTTGGATTATCTTTATTCCATTTTCTTATGGATTCAATTCAAGTTTTTAAATTGTCTTCTAAATAATTTTCTTGGGATTTATTATTTAGTTTAGGCAATTTGTCTTTATTTAAATAAAATTGGATATTGTTCAATCCTTATGATATTATTTAAATAATCTTTTACTCCTTTTTTATTATTCAATAAATTTCATTTGTTTATGGATTTTTCCAAGATTTAATTTGGCTTTTAAATATTCCTTATTTATTTAATTCTTCCTTTGTTTTATAAAATCCATATCTTTTTATTTATAGATCCAAAATTGGTGATTCCAATTTGTATAATTTTATTTAATATTTGTTTATATTTTTAAATCCTTTTAGGATTACTTTGCTCAAGCTTTGGTATGGATTTTAGATAGGAGCTTTATTATCCTTGGAAATTAATTCCTTTTTATCTTATTAAATTCATAAGTTTTTATCCATGGCTCCAAATTAAATGAAACCAATTTATATGGTTTTATAATATTTTTATTTATTATTTTTTGATCATTCATAAATGTTTGTTGACAAATTTTTATATGGAACAAATCCATAGTCTTAGAGAGATCTTGTAAATGATTTATTTTATTAGAGTTTAAGGGTTTTGGTTTAACTTTTCCAAATGTTTAAATTTCAAGATACATTCATTGATGAATGTACTTGATTGAAATTTTGTTGGATTCTATTTTCATTCAAAGTTTGTTCAAGAAGGGTTTTGATGTTTCTATTTTGAAACAAAAAGTTTCTTTTCAACCTAAATTTCAACAATTATTTATTTTGTTTATTTATTTTTCGCATTTCAAAATTTGGAAAATTTTGGGATGTGACAGAGGATGTGAGTAACTTTTACCTTACCTCCCCGGCAACGACGCTAGAAAATAGCTTGATGTCTACGCATTTCTATTCTTGTAGACAGTTGTTGGGCCTCCAAGTGCAGAGGTTTGTAGAACAACAGCAAGTTTCCCTTAAGTGGATTACCCAAGGTTTATCGAACTCAGGGAGGAAGTGGTCAAAGGTATTCCCTCTCAAGCAATCCTGCAATCAAGATACAAGAAGTCTCTTGTGTCCCCAACACACCCAATACACTTGTCAGGTATATAGGTGCACTAGTTCGGTGAAGAGATAGTGAAATACAAGTGGTAACGGTGCCAGAAAATAGCTTGACGGTGAGGTAAAGACTAAAGCAAGCAAGCATGCAACAGATCTAAATGCAAGCGGTGTTTCAATGTTTAGAAACAAGGCCTAGGTATCATACTTTCACTAGTGAACACTCTCTCATATAAATATCCGCTCTTCATGATAGTACTCTTAACTACTCTCCAGTTGGACACTCTAATCATTGGTAGGGCTATAACAGCACACTCCTTAAAGTCCATCTTCCCTAATCTAGATAACCCCATACCATCACCTTGAGCGCTAGATGGTTCCAACAAACACCACAATTTCATAGAGATATCCAACTCCAAATATAACTCATAACAAATACTCAATCTAGCCAAAGTGCCACACACGGTATGCACGCTGTCACTTTCACACACGTGGGGAAAAGCACAGATCTATTAAATCACAAAGAGTATTTATGTAGACTCAAACCTAAGTGTTGTTGGAGATATGCCCTAGAGGCAATAATAAATATGGTTATTATTATATCTTTTTTTTATGATAAATGTTTACATTCATGCTATAATAGTATTAACAAGGAAACATTAATACTTGTGTGATTTGTAAACTTAAATTGAAGTCCCTAGTAAAGCCTCTTCATAATACTAGCTTGTTGGTTAATAAATGATTGTGGTTTCCCTATCATGAACATTGAGATGTTATTAACAACAAGATCATATCGTTAGGAGAATGATATGATGGACATACTCCTATAGATAAGCGTAGCATAATGATCAAGTCATTTTAATATTTCAATTGCTATATGCTTTCTGATACATAGTAACCTAATTCCTTCGACCATGAGATCGTGCTTATCACCATCACCGGAAGGATGGTTTGATGACATCAAACACCACACCGTAACTGGGTGGCTATAAAGGTGTCATTGAGTGTTTGGGAAGTATTGGTTGAGACACATGGATCAAGAGTGGGATTTGTCCACCCATATGACGGATAGATATACTCTGGGCCCTCTCGGTGGAATGTCATCCAATTAGCTTGCAAGCATGTGACTGGCTCACAAGGGATCACATATCACGGGAACGAGAAAAGAGTACTTATCGATTTGAGGTTAAACTAGGTATGCAGAGATACCGACGATCAAAACCTCGGATAAGTAAACTATCGTGAGACAAAGGGAAATTGGTATCGTATGTAAGTGGTTCATTCGATCGCAAAGTAATCGTAGAAATATATGGGAGCCATATGAATTTCCAGATTCCTCTATTGGTTATTGTTCGGAGAAGTGTCTGTATCATGTCCGCATAATTCACGAACCGT
Source organism: Avena longiglumis (assembly GCA_030063025.1). Taxonomy (NCBI): domain Eukaryota; kingdom Viridiplantae; phylum Streptophyta; class Magnoliopsida; order Poales; family Poaceae; genus Avena; species Avena longiglumis. Next base: position 515,323,501 of record CP125974.1, on the reverse strand, counting down.
AGGGAGACACACTTAAGGATTCGACGTTGTTGAGTAGTTATGGAATGATGAGTAAGAGACCGAAGGTTGTTCGGAGTCTCGGATGGGATCCGGGATATCACAAGGAGATCCGGAATGGTCCGGATAATAAGATTCATATAAGGAAAGTCCTGTTTCGGGGTTGGAGAATGGTTCCGGTGTTTTCATCGGGAATGTTCTAGAAGATTCCGGAATGTCCAGCACTCCGGAGAGGAAGGGTACATGAATGTGTCATAACAAGTTGGAATGGTTGCATCATGTACTAGGTGTCATCGCTGAACAAAATAAAGGGTTAAATCAAATCCTAGTTTGAAAAGTCAAACACCAATTTGAAAAGTCAAATGGCTATTTTGTTTGGTGGAGGGAGAGTATGAAACCTACTTGGGGAGGAAGTCCCTCTCCCTCCACCGTCGGCCTTGGAAGCCGAGTTGGGGAGGGACTCCCCTCCCCTTGGCGTGCCCCCTCCACCTATATAAGGAGGGGCAGGGCTTCCCCTCCAAGACCTACACCTTGCCCCTCTAAACCCTAACCCTAGCCGCCGCCGCCCACCATAGCCGCCGCCGCCCTAGGGTTTCTCCCAAGCCGCCGATTTGGGGCTTCTAGTTGCCCTAGCCGCTGGCCTAGCCCCTTCTACTTGGTGCGTCTAAACCCTAGATCACCGAGGCTCTCTCATAGTCCACCATACTCGCTCCGGCTTAAGGCGAAGCCCTGCGAGATATCCCCTCTACTTCCGGTACCACGCCATCGTGCTGCCGGAATCGCAAGGAGAGTACTACAACCTCCGCTGCCTGCTGGAACAAGGAGAGGAAGGTCTTCGTCGAGTACCGAACGTGTGACCGACTGCGGAAGCGCTGCCGGAACGCAGCGTCGGAAGGATCGTCTATCCGATCTTGATATTGGCAAGAGTACGACTACATCACCCACGAGAATCCGCTCTCGTTAAACACTTTGGAATCTTCGAGGGTGAGTTATTCTATCGACTCGTTGCTACAATCTAGTAGATAGATCTTGTCTTGTTTGTTTGTATGCGGTAGAAATTTTTTGTTTTCCATGCTACGAACCCCTACAAGTGCCACCATGGTGTGCACGCTGTCACTTTCACACACATGGGCAGAGCAAAGATCTATTGAAGCACTTGAGTAGCAAGGTAGATCTACTTGATTACAAAGCTCATGACCACAATATGACCATGCATGGAGAGAGAGATGAACACATAGCTATCCGTAGAGCCCTTAGCCTCGAGGAAGAACTACTCCCTCCTCATCATGGGAATCAGCAACGGTGATGAAGATGGCGATGGAGATCGATGGAGATCGATGGAGATGGCTCTGGGAATTATAGATACGTTTCCGACGTATCAGACTGGTAATGCACAAAATCTAATTTGAGTTCTAGACTTGTACATCTAGGCGATCACTAGTGTGTTAAGTTAGGATCATACCTATACAAGTTAAATTATGAACAAGCAAAAATAAGGTTCTGAAGTATTACATGCATTACTACCAATACCATGTAGTAATGTATACAAATTGTTTTGTAAGTGTGCATTGTTCTGGTACTGAAGTAAATGTGGAGTTATATTGTTTACATGTCTGTTATCCGTAGGAGTCTGGCAAGACCTGTGGAGAGACGCAGCGGGCCGGCGATGCATGTGTTGAGCGGCAAATCACCAGCGAGACCCATATGGATCAGCAGGACAGTAGCAAGATCCCTATCTCTAAAACCGTAGGTGACAAAAGATCTGTATCTCATGGTAGCGAGAGCTCAAGAGCAAGAAAGGTGCAAAAATAATCATTAATGCAAAAGTAAGTTCACGGTCTTTTCTTGTTATAATATATTAGAGAGAGTGATTATGAGCTGGTAATAACATAGTCAGCTTGTTCTAAATGCAGGTTGAGATGACACAATTTAAGAACTCTAAAACTCCAAGAAGAAAAATGTCTCCTATCGTGTCGAGGTCCCCTATAATGAATATGATTGTAAGAAAAAAAAGCACAGTCACCTGCTGGAACTTCAAAGTCTCCTAAGTTGCATGCAAGGTCTCCTAATTCGCATCCAAGGTCTCCAAATCCAGCTGGAACTTCAAGATCTCCTAATTTGCATGATATCTCACCTCCTCCTGCACATGGTACTCCAACTACTTCGGATGAGTTACCACCTACTGCTACTAATGGTAAGTTCTGACCTCTATCACATGATCTCAAATAGTATCATTAATACTACTATATAGATGCCAATATTTGAAAACTTACATGCTTGTAGGGTCCAAACACAAACCACGGAAGTTAACCTCCATCGTTTGGAACGATGCTGAGCTGATATACATTGATGGCCTTCTAACGCAAGGCCGATGCAAGTACTGCAACACTGTGTTTCCGGCCTCTAAGGTCTCTGGAAGCAGTCAACTTGCTAGACACTTGAAGGTATGTGAGGTCAAATGTTCAATGGATGGGGTGGTTCAGCAAATTAGAACCTCTGATGAAATAGACCCTGACTGGAAATTTAACCAACAAGTAGCAAGGATTGAACTTGTTAAGTTAATTGTCTTTCATGGGCTTCCATTTTCATTTGTTGAGTATGCAGGTTTTAGGAAATTCTATGCATCATTGATTCCTTGGTTCAAGTCAGTCAATAGAAGTAACTAACAAAGTTTCTTCATGAATTGCAACCATAGAGTATCCTTAACCGGTGATATGTGGACGTTTATGAGTGCGTGAACACCTCGTTGGGAGACCCCAAGCGGAAGGTATGATGAGCACAACGGAAAATTTCCCTCAGTAAGAAACCAAGGTATCGAACCAGTAGGAGGAAGGAAACGACTCAAAGGTGTTGCTAGCAACTTGGAAACCTACACAACACAAACTCAAGACTTTGCCCCAACAAAGAGTGAGGTTGTCAATCTCACCGGTTTGTTGAAAACAAAGGATTAATTGTATGGTATGGAAGGTAATAGTGGTTTACAGAAAGTAAACAGTAATAGTGGAACATGTATCAATGGTAAATATTGGACCGGGGTCCATAGTTCACTAGAGGTGTTCTCCTTAAGATAAACAAATATCGCATGCTGGGTAAACAAATTACAGCAGGGCAATTGACAGGACTGAGCAAGGCATAACAATTCAATACTAGACATGCATGATCCTATGAGATTTGATTCGGCAATATAGCAAGATACATAGACCGCCATCCAACTACATCTATGACTAGAAATCCACCTTCAGGTTATCATCCGAACCCCCTCCAGTATTAAGCTGCACGCATCGGATAACTTCTTTAAGCAAAGTGTGTAAGATAAACAATCCACTTGTTCCATGAAAAAGAGACCGTTGTTTTCTCCCTAGTGGCAACAACACATCTACAACCATATATATTTCTGTCACTTACCTTAGATTAAATAGAGGCATGAACCCACTATCAAGCATAAATATTCCCTCTTGGAGTCGCTAACATCTACTTGGCCAAGATATCTACTAGAAACGGAGAGCATGCAAGATCACAAACAACACATACATGATAGAATCAATAAGACAAAACCATAAATCAATCTGACGTAGTAATCTCAATATCCATCGGATCCCCGCAAACACAACATGCTTGATTACAAATAGATGATCTTGATCATGAACGGAGCTCACAAGATCTAAATATGGTAGCACAAAGGAGGAGATACAACCATCTAACTACTACATGGACTCGTAGTCCAAGGTGGAACTACTCACACTTCATACCGGAGGCTGGCATGATGAAGAAGAAGGCCTCCAGGATGATCTCCCCTCTGGCAGGGTGCCAAGAAGAGATTTAGATCCCCCGATCTAGGGACGATGGTGGCGGCGGCTATAGACGGTTTCGTGGAATATTGATTGGGTCCTTAGGGTTTCTGTATCGGGGAGTCTTTATAGGCGAAGAGGCGGGGCAGGGGGCAGCCAGGGCGGCCACACCCCCCCAGGCGCAGGCTATGGTTAGCCGCGCGGCCAGGGAGTGTGGCCCCTGGTGGCTTCCCTCCATCTCGTATTCTGGCTCTGTGTTCCCCACGGTAAAATATTGACTTTGGTTTTTGTCCTGTCCAATTCGAGAATATTGATTTTCCGCCTTTCTGGAACCAAAAACAGAAGAAACAGGCAACTGGCACTGTGGCATCTTGTTAATAGTTAGTACCAGAAAACATATAAAAACACCTCAAAGTGTAGACAAAGCAAAGCAAAGTAGATACTAAACAATCATGGAACATCAAAAATTATAGATACGTTTCCGACGTATCAAGCACCCCCAAGCTTAACTCCTTCTCATCCTCGAGTAGGTAAGTGATAAAAAGAATAATTTTTGAGGTGACATGCACCATCAAAATCAAGATCAAACCATTTTCAAGCATTGAAAGATGGTATCAAAGAACTCTAAACATGAGCATGAAAGATGGAGTTCTAACAGTAAGACAAAGTAACTATGCATGCAACATGAAAGGCTACAAACAAAGATCATGAATAACATGCGTTCACATATAGAAAACATGGCATAGTGGCATTTAGCTTGTCCCTCATGGAGTAGCAATTAGATGCATAGGACACCTTCAAAGTTCATAAGAGTGACTAAATATAAATAGCACAAGAAAAAGTAATATCAACAATATGCATCAATCAATATGTTTTGGGACAATGCACATAGAACTAAGAATGAAAACTATGCTCTCTTAATTGGTGCCTAAGGGTAGAAGATGGAGACGCAATACAATAGTGGAAGAAAGGCTCTTCATAAAGGGAAGTAGGGATTTCAAGTTTCAAAAGGAGCTTCCAAAAATTATGGTACTTGTTAGCTTTCATCTCTCATTGCCCCTAATAAGCATCTTGAAGTGATTAAGGTTAAAGTGAACAAACTATGGAGTATATGCTTGACAAAGTATAAGTTGGCAATCTCATGTCTCTTTAATACGAGGGTCGCACCTCATGCTACTCAATTTTAGTCACTGGTAAGTTCTTGTCATAGTAAGTACATGTGTATCATAGATAACTGCCAACGGGGTACCCCTTGCACATGATACAGGAGCTATCCCATAATCAAAACGACAAGGCAAGCAGACAATGAGCATCTCAGCAATCTTCTTATTTACCATGAGAAAATTGTGCTTTTTTCTCTCTTTCCTCTTTTCAGTATGTCTCTTTTTTATAAGAAGAAAGCTTCATAGATGTCATTATGGTGATACTACAAGTTTCCACCATTATTAGGCATGGCTTAGGCTAGCGTTTCAGGCGTTTCTCTAACACACATACATAACTCCAAAGACTTACAAGCTCCCTCTTTATTTCACACCAACAACATCCACAGACAAAAGAGCATGATATCAACTTTGTACAAAGTACAAGTGCAATGTTGAAAGTGTTCCCCGTGACAGCACGGTTCTGCTAATTCCAACATATAAGTGCAAGCATATACAACATAGATGACACAATGGTTCAAGTTTATTAGGGGCAAGAAAAATAAAGTGAGTTTGTGAGAGCTTTAATCACTAAGTTTTCACATAACAAAATGTTGGAGATATGCCCAAGAGGCAATAATAAAGTAGGTTATTATCATATCTTCATACTTATGATAAATGTTTACATACCATGCTATAATTGTATTAACAGGAAACATTAATACTTGTGTGATTTGTAAACATAAAAGATTCCCTAGTAAAGCCTCTTGTTAAACTAGCTTGTTGGTTAATATATGATCATGGTTTCCTGATCATGAACATAGAGATGTTATTAACAACAGGATCATATCATTAGGAGAATGATGTGATGGACATACTCCTATAGATAAGCGTAGCATAAAGATCAAGTCATATAATATAGTTCATTTGCTATATGCTTTCTGATACATAGTAACCTAATTCCTTCGACCATGAGATCATGTTAATCACCATCACCGGAAGGATGCTTTGATGACATCAAACACCACACCATAACTGGGTGGCTATAAAGGTGGCATTGAGTGTTCGGAAAGTATGTGTTGAGGCACATGGATCAAGAGTGGGATTTGTCCATCCATATGACGGATAGATATACTCAGGCCCTCTCGGTGGAATGTCATCCAATTAGCTTGCAAGCATGTGACTGGCTCAAAGGATCACATATCACGGAGCGAAAAGAGTACTTATCGGTAACGAGGTTGAACTAGGTATGCAGAGATACCGACGATCAAAACCTCGGATAAGTAAACTATCGTGAGACAAAGGGAAATTGGTATCGTATGTAAGTGGTTCATTCGATCACAAAGTAATCGTAGAAATATGTGGGAGCCATATGAATTTCCAGATTCCTCTATTGGTTATTGTTCGGAGAAGTGTCTCGATCATGTCCGCATAATTCACGAACCGTAGGGAGACACACTTAAGGATTCGATGTTGTTGAGTAGTTATGGAATGATGAGTAAGAGACCGAATGGTGTTCGGCGTCTCGGATGGGATCCGGGATATCACGAGGAGATCCGGAATGGTCCGGATAATAAGATTCATATAAGGAAAGTCCCGTTTCGGAGTTGGGGAATGATTCCGGTGTTTTCATCGGGAATGTTCTAGAAGGTTCCGGAATGTCCGGCACTCCGGAGGGGAAGGGGTACATGAATGTGTCATTGCAAGTTGGAATTATTGCATCATGTACTAAGTTTCATCGTTGTTCCAAATAAAGGATTAATCGAATCCTAGTTTGAAAAGTCAAATAGCTAAATTGAAAAGTCAAACGGCTAAATTTGGAAAGTGGAAAAGAGGAGGAGGAGGTGAAACCGAGTTGGGGAGGGAGTCCTCCTCCCCAAGACGGCGCACCACACAAGCCGAGTTGGGGAGAGACTCCACTCCCTCCCCTTGGCCGCCGGCCCCTCCACCTATATAAGGAGGGGCAGGGCTCCCTCCTAGACACAGAAGTTGCCTCCCTCTAAACCTAAACCCTAGCCACAACATAGGGATTTCTCCCAAGCCGCCGAGTTGGGGTTTCTAATTGCCCTAGCCGCCGGCCTAGCCCCTTCTAATTGGTGTGTCTAAACCCTAGAACACCGAGGGCTCTCTCATAGTCCACCATACTCGCTCCGGCTTAAGGCGAAGCCCTGCGAGATCTCCCCTCTACTTCCGGTACCACGCCGTCGTGCTGTCGGAATCGCGAGGAGAGTGCTACAACCTCCATTTTCTTTGGAACAAGGAGAGGAAGGTCTTCGTCGAGTACCGAACGTGTGACCGATTGCGGGAGCTGCTAGAATGCTGCCGGAAGGATCGTCTACGCGATCTTGAGATCGGCAAGTGTACGACTACATCACCCACGAGAATCTGCTCTCGTTAACCACTTTGGAATCTTCGAGGGTAAGTTCCTCTATCAACTCGTTGCTACAATCTAGTAGATAGATCTTGTCTTGTTTGTGTGCATGCGGTAGAAATTTTTTGTTTTCCATGCTACGACCCCCTGATTAAGGGTATCGAGCCGTGTCTATATGTAGATCATTGCAGAGTAGAACACAATGGTCATTGTGGGCGTTGATGCTTTTATTGTCGATTGCTTCTTGTGTACTTTGCATCTTGCGGTATGTTGGGATGAAGCGGCCCGGGCTAACCTTACATGACATCGTTCATGAGACTTCCTCCACGCTTGACATGCAACTTGTATTGCATAAGTGGCTTTATGGTGCTGTTTCTCCTAGCATAGTTAAGATCCAATTTACAACGGGTGATTAACAATACTAGTATCAATGTTGTGGTTCTTGTTCGTAAGTTAGAATGACACTTATTGAAAGCCCCAAACCACGTAAAATATGCAAAGAAAGTAGAGGTGTCTAACTTTGTTTTGCAGGTGTCTGATGATGTGATATGGCCATGATTGTGATTATATATGATGTATGCAATGTTCCTTATTGTAAGTCGGCAACCGGCAGGAGCCATATGGTTGTCTTTAATTTCTGTTAAGACCTGCATGTCTATTCAAAGTAGTTGTAATAGTTGAAGCCAGTGGACGACAACCATGGAGAAGAATCATTGACCTTGATGCAATGTCGGTGATGATGGAGATCATGTTCGTGCTTGAAGATGGAGATCGGAAGCACAAGAAGAAAGGCCATATCATATCACATATTATGAATTGCATGTGATGTTAATCCTTTTATGCATCTTGTATTGCTTAGTTTACGATGGTAGCATTATAAGATGATCCCTCAAGCACACAATTTCAAGTTTAGAGTGTTCATCCTTAGTAAGCACCGTTGCTAAAGCTCGTTGTTTCGAAGCACCACGTGATGATCGGGTGTGTTAGGTTCTGCGAGTGTATACAACGTGAGCAAGCCAGATTTGCTCATGCGGAAGCTAAGGTTGATCTTGACGAGCCTAGCATGTACAGACATGGTCTCGGAACACGGATCACCGAAAGGTAAAGCATGAGTCATATAGTAGATATGATGAACATGTTGATTGTTCGCCATTGAAGCTACATCAACTCTCGTGATGATCGGTTTTGATGTAGTGGATTTGGTTCGTGTGATCACTAAAACAATGTGAGGGATATTGTTTTGAGTGGGAGTTCAACGGCAATATGATTAAAAGTTGAAAACTATTTATCATAAATTAAATCAAAGTGAATTTGCATAGTTGTTGTAGTCATTGGCATCCGTTTACCACCTTATGCTTAGTTTTAATTGAGATGACAGAACTATAGAATTCTGGTTAGTTACTTTACGAAATGGTATCGTATTGTTTTGAAGTGTTAATCTAAAAGTTTAAAAGTCCTATTGCAAACTTTCAGTAAGTCCCGGTCACTCCATGAAGTTTAATAATTGGTATTAAAACAAGAGTGACAATTCCAAGTGTTAGTGTATAAGTATCATGTTTGTCTCCATGATTCTTGATATTCAAAGGATTGTCTTAATATCAAGGTTATCTAGGATCTGAAAGAGTTGTTTCAGAAACCATGATGTGTGGAAGATATTATGATATCTGAAACGAAGTTTTGGTTGCAACATGACAGAGTATAATATGGCAAAAGTCATGTTCTCATATTTGATGAGAATTTGCAAAGAGTTGGAGACACTAGTTGTCCTAATCCACCAAAAGGTTTTGGATAGCAACATTATACTCACGATTCATCTTTATAAGCTAAAAGTATCTTGATCATGGATAATTCCATGATAAGGGTGAATATTTGATGTAGGTAAAATATTTACTACACCAAGAGATTACTAAAGAAAGGAATTTGAAAGAACACCAAACATTTGATGATGGTGATCTACTTCAAAGTGCAATTCCAAAGACATTGGTATTTAATTATACCCGCTTTGGATTATATGTCATATTATGACTCCACTATTGATGTTGATAGATTCTTTCAAACAGAAAAGGAAATACTGAAAGAGAATCTCATAAATATATGGCAGAAAAGAAAAGACTAGAATTGTTCAGTTTAGGTATATAGATGATATACATGTTATGGCTATATTCTTTGCTTATTAAACAATGTGGTTCTTAAGTATTTGATACTGAATTTGTTGGTGTGAATGGTCATACGAAACAACACAATTCATGAACTACAATGGCCTAAGTAACTAGCAAAAGAATATGTGATGATGTTCATCGAGAACAAATAAAGAGTTATTGTGTTGCTCGTTAAACATCAAAGTTTGCCTTCAAAATTTGTTTTATCAGGTATTATGAGAACAAAAGGGTTGTTCAAATAATTGCCGTAATCCATAAAAGATGGATGATTCACAAATCTCGTTGGAAAAATCACATCCATAAAACTAGTGCTAAAAATGTCGAAATACAAATTGATTGAAAGATCACTTAGGAAGTGACATCGCCGTTTAAATTATATTGGAAAGAAAACATGAAGAAACTCCATGTGGATGGAATTTTGGAGTCTTTTGATTTTTGATCACATGACACTTGTGAAACTTTCCCAGAGATAATTAAAACTTTGTTCGTAGGCCAAAAGGGAACGAATGACTAGCTTATTGGAACTTGTACATATTGTTGTACGAAGTCCATTATGTATAGTCAAGAGCGATGGATTTCAACTTCATATGCTTTCTCCGAAAATTTGAGTGAATATATGAATATTTACTTAATAAGGATAAAGTATGAAACATTTGAAAAGTTCAAAGACTTTCAAGATGAAGTGCAAAATCATTGTAACAAGAATATGAATAGTTTATGATAAGATCATAAAGGAAGATATTTGAGTTACAAGTTTAGCATAATACCTAAGATTTAAGGAATTGTTCCGTGGATTTGCGTTTCCCGAAACACCATAAGAGTATGGAGTGTTCGAGATATGTAATTAAACCTTGTTTGACATGGTAAGATCAAAGGTATAATTCATAAAACTGCCATTATATTTTAAAGATTAAAAGCTTTAGAGATTATCGTTTTTCCACTGAAAAGAGCTTCATCATAATCCGTTGAAATGACACCATATAAAGTTATGGTTTGGGATAAAACCCAAGTAGTCCCTTCTTAAACATTGGTATGCTGTGCATAAGAAAGATGTTTGCAACCAAAGTTGGATGAACCTGTCTTTGTATATTATTTCGAATAACTGTTCCTCCATAACACCGGAGACAAAACTGTTTGTCGCTTAGAACGTCAAGTTTCTTTGAGAAGGAATTTTCGTGAAAAGATAAGTGGGAGGACAATAGAACTTTGATAAGGTAAAAGGAACCTTAGCTATATGTGCAAAGTTACGCAGCGCCGAAAAGTGTTCCGGAGGCAGCAACAATGCTCATGGATCACGTGCCTCAAAGGTTGTGGTTACGAAGGTCAAAGTTTCTGTTGAACCAAGTAGGTCGAGTAAACAATCAAATACCAAGATTTGAGGGTTGAATCATTATTTGAGAATAATGAACGTACTACACGCAAAGAAGCGATGATGGGCCCTGACTCCGTAAAATGGCTTGAAGCCATAAAATCCGTGATAGTTCCATATACGAGAGATCAAGCTTTGAACTTGAAAGACCCTCGAGAAAAGTGTAATACCTTACAGTTGTGTTTGGATCTATAAAGAAATAGACATGGATGTTTTGCATCTATGAAATAGTCGACATGTTGGGAAAGTATTCACAACAATGTTCAAATGTTGTATATGACAAGATTTGATCTTTCATAGCGATATTTAGTCTAGACGGATAAATGTAGCAACCACTACATATAATTTTGTTATATGGTAGTTGAATAAACAAAACAAGTTCTTATAATAGAATTGTTACCTAGGACGTGTGCATGACACGGTCCATAGGGTTTTGTTAATTCAAAGGATGCTAAAAGCATATGCAAACTTCAATGGTTGAAGTGAGCATCGCGGAGTTGGAATCTTCACAATGATGAAATTGTTAAAAGGGTTTAAATTCATTAGAGACAATGAAGATGCTTGCATTTGCAAGAAATTAAGTGGGAGCGCTAAGACATATTTCTAATACATTATGTAGGAGACATATTGTTGATTGGAAGTGATGTATCTTTTTATTAACACAAGATAAGAATTTCATCTCGATGAAAGACTTAGGCAAAACCCAAATAATTGGCATCAATAGACGCCAATATGGTTGTGCCAGAAGTACATAGATGAGATATTGAATGAGTTCAATATAGAAACTACAAGAAAGGTTCTTATGCAGAAAGGATTGAATGAGTTCAATATTGATGATATATTCAAGTGTATTGACACAGGGTAAGTGAAACAAAGATTCAAGTATAGATTGATACTTGATGTATGAGATCACAAAGAGTATTTATATCAATCATACTGTGATATGTACAAATCCAGATATGTCCTATGCTCTAAATGTTATGAGCATATACCAGAATGATTCATAAGATGATCATTGGACAATAGTAAGGATATTCTTATGATCTTTTGGAAGAACTAAGAGTATATTATTTGTAGTAGTGACAAATAGATGATTAGTTCATTGTAAAAGTACTACATTGATACTAGTTTTGTCAAAAAGTACAAATTGAGTTTATCTCAATCTAAACTAAGGGTGGCACAATATAATGGATTTGGATGAGTTCCAAAATTAAGACATTGTGACAGATACTACAACAAAAGGCTAAGTATATGACTGTTATAATAGCAGGTAAAGAGGGCATTTGTGTCAAGTAGTTTGTTATCAAACTAGGTGTAGTTCACAGCGGGATAATACTATGAAGATATATTGTACGACAATATTATCAACATGTTTTAACCCCAAAGAACTAAAGGTCTCACCAAAGGACAAAAATTATACAAAGCCATCTCATTAGAGAATGAGTGATGCGTAGAGACGCAAAGACATGCAATTACATACGGACATGGAAGTGTCAGATCCGGAGATCAGTTGACCACTAGCAATCGTGTACATACAACACCAGAAAGCCATAGGTGTTGAATACACAAAGGTTTGAAACTAGATTATTGACTCTAGTGCAAGTGGGAGACTGTTGGAGATATGCCCAAGAGGCAATAATAAAGTATGTTATTATCATATCTTCATACTTATGATAAATGTTTACATACCATGCTATAATTGTATTAACAGGAAACATTAATACTTGTGTGATTTGTAAACATAAAAGAGTCCCTAGTAAAGCCTCTTGTTAAACTAGCTTGTTGGTTAATATATGATCATGGTTTCCTGATCATGAACATAGAGATGTTATTAACAATGTCATATCATTAGGAGAATGATGTGATGGACATACTCCTATAGATAAGCGTAGCATAAAGATCAAGTCATTTAATATAGTTCATTTGCTATATGCTTTCTGATACATAGTAACCTAATTCCTTCGACCATAAGATCATGTTAATCACCATCACCGGAAGGATGCTTTGATGACATCAAACACCACACCGTAACTGGGTGGCTATAAAGGTGGCATTGAGTGTTCGGAAAGTATGTGTTGAGGCACATGGATCAAGAGTGGGATTTGTCCATCCATATGACGGATAGATATACTCTGGGCCCTCTCGGTGGAATGTCATCCAATTAGCTTGCAAGCATGTGACTGGCTCACAAGGGATCACATATCACGGGAATGAGAAAAGAGTACTTATCGGTAATGAGGTTGAACTAGGTATGCAGAGATCACGATCAAAACCTCGGATAAGTAAACTATCGTGAGACAAAGGAAATTGGTATCGTATGTAAGTGGTTCATTCGACCGCAAAGTAATCGAGAAATATGTGGAGCCATATGAATTTCCATTCCTCTATTGGTTATTGTTCGGATAAGTGTCTCGATCATGTCCGCATAATTCACGAACCGTAGGGAGACACACTTAAGGATTCGATGTTGTTGAGTAGTTATGGAATTATGAGTAAGAGACCTAATGTTGTTCGGAGTCTCGGATGGGATCCGGGATATCACTAGGAGATCCGGAATGGTCCGGAGAATAAGATTCATATAAGGAAAGTCCGTTTGAGTTGGGGAATGATTAGGTGTTTTCATCGAATGTTCTAGAAGGTTCGGAATGTCGGCACTCCGGAGGAAGGGTACATGAATGTGTCATTGCAAGTTGGAATGATTGCATCATGTACTAAGTGTCATCGCTGTTCCAAATAAAGGATTAATCGAATCCTAGTTTGAAAAGTCAAATAGCTAAATTGAAAAGTCAAACGGCTAAATTTGGAAAGTGGAAAAGAGGAGGAGGAGGTGAAACCGAGTTGGGGAGGGAGTCCTCCTCCCCAAGCCGGTGCACCACCCAAGCCGAGTTGGGGAGGGACTCCACTCCCTCCCCTGGGCCGCCGGTAGGGCTGGAATTCGAGCCGAGCCGAGCCGACTCGGCTCGACTCGCTAAAGCTCGTTCAACTAACGAGTTAACTCGACTCGGCTCGTTTATAGAACGAGCTAATATTTGAAACTCGACTCGGTAAACTCATGAGTAGCTCGTGAGTAGCTTGTTTAGATTGTTATAAGTCATGAATATGAGCACATATAAGAAAAACTAGTAATTATTCTACTAATTTGAAACTAGAACATCAATAGTACTTCCATAATAACACGAAGGAAGATCAATAAAAAATATAGTAGCTCTACACGATTACAGGTTCAAGGAACATTCATAGTATGACATTTATCTATGAAAATTTTCAAACTCTATATTTAAACGAGTTTAACGAGCTAAATGAGTAGCTCGCGAGTAGCTCATTTAGCTTGGTTGAACAAACAAGCTCAAATAAAAAACTTGGCTCGACTCGTTAACCACCGAGTTTGAGCCGAGTCGAGATGTGTGATGAGTTACTCATTTAGCTCGCGAGTTTCGAGTTATAATTCCAGCCCTAGCTGCCGGCCCCTCCACCTATATAAGGAGGGGCAGGGCTCCCTCCTAGACACAGAAGTTGCCTCCCTCTAAAACCTAAACCCTAGCCACAGCCTAGGGATTTCTCCCAAGCCGCCGAGTTGGGGCTTCTAATTTCCCTAGCCGCCGGCCTAGCCCCTTCTAATTGGTGTGTCTAAACCCTAGAACACCGAGGGCTCTCTCATAGTCCACCATACTCGCTCCGGCTTAAGGCGAAGCCCTGCGAGATCTCCCCTCTACTTCTGGTACCACGCCGTCGTGCTGCCGGAATCGCGAGGAGAGTGCTACAACCTCCGCTGCCTGCTGGAACAAGGGAGAGGAAGGTCTTCGTCGAGTACTGAACGTGTGACCGACTGCGGGAGCGCTGCCGGAACGCAGCGCCGGAAGGATCGTCTACGCGATCTTGAGATCGACAAGTGTACGACTACATCACCCACGAGAATCTACTCTCATTAACCACTTTGGAATCTTCGAGGGTAAGTTCCTCTATCAACTCGTTGCTACAATCTAGTAGATAGATCTTGGCTTGTTTGTGTGCATGCTGTAGAAATTTTTTGTTTTCCATGCTACGAACCCCTACACAAAATACTTTTTAATTGGAAGATAGATGAAAACAAGAATATACTTGGAATGGTGTAACACACCATGCATAGGAATTTATAGTGGACACTTTGGAATAACTTGGTTTCTTGGGAGTTGGATGCATGAGTAGATCTTACTCATACAAGTGGAGGCTAGTAAAAGACTGGGAGCGACCATCTAAGAGAGCAATAATGGCCATAATCATGCAGAGCCACAAAAAATTACTAATCAAAGCATAAAGTGGTACTACAAGTCAAGTACTAAATGATCATAGAGGCTATGGTGACTTGTTCATAGTCATAACATGGTGTGAGCATGTGCCAAGTCAACCCAAACAAAGCATCAAAGGAGAATACCAGAATACTATGCTTTTGTACGCTAAAACAACACATGATTCCTTCAAGGCACAATAAGAAATCTCAATTGTTTGGAACAAGTCATGCTACAGCAATAATCACTAAGCATAAAGTCAAACCAACATCTAGCATGACATGATAAAGTCTAAGTCACACTCAAAGCAAGCTCCTCTTGTAGTATTCAAGAAAGAACTTTCTACTCCTCTCCAACACCAATCAACTTATTTGAAACAACACAGCAAGAGAGGGGGTCCAAACTACTTTATTCAAGCAAACTAAACAAAAACTAAGACGCTCCAAGAACAACACAACAGTGCATGAAACAATAAAAACGAAGTGTCTAGAAAGACCTGAAATTTTTATTGATGAAGAAGGGGATGTCTTGGGCATCCCCAAACTTTGACGCTTGTACCTCTTGAATATTTCTTGGGGTAACACGGGGTGGCATCCCCAAGCTTTAGCTTTTGTCCATTCTTCATCTCATTACATCATTCTTTCTCTACACCTGAAAATTTTCCTTCATACAAAGCTTCCAACAATCTTCATTAGCAACATTAGTGTATTCAAAAGATAATAGACCTTTCGGTTTAGCTTTATAACAGCAAAAATTTCACTAATAACACAAACTATTGTAGAAAATTCTCTCAAAAAGCTCAATTTCCCAAAAAGAACCCAAAAAGGAATCAATAAGAAGCAAATGCAAATAATGGCAGAAATCTGTCAAAACATACAAGCAGGTAGAAAACGATTTTTTTGAAGACCTTCTGTTGCTCAAATCAAAAAGTGTTTAACTAACGAAAGTTATATAACATACTTGAGGATATATACAAAAAATATCAGCTCAATCCGACTTACAGAGATTTCTCACGAATTTTTATGGTGGAGCAAAAAAATCTGTTTCGGGACAGCAACTCCCCAAATCTTACTTCCCTCTCATTAGAGGTTATTCTTGGCACAAAAAGCAAATAAAAAGGATAATAAGAGGGTTATTACTGAAGTAATAACTTCCAAGACTTAAGAAAACTTTTGGGTTATCTCGCAATAAGTACTTTTATTTAACGCCCTTAAGTTAGGCACAAGAAGCAAGAATCAAGTGTTTTCAAATGAAGAAGCATTAAAATCAAACCTTTCTTTCAAAGGAGGAGAAAAAATCAACTTCTCTCTCCTCATAGGGAAGTGTTCTATACCTTTCTTGAACGGAAATTGATTTTTAATGGTGCCTTCTTTCATATCAATGATGGCACCAACAATTCACAGAAAAGGTCTTCCCAAAGAAATAGGACAAGAAGCATTGTATTCAACATCCAAAACATATAAATCAATAGGGACATAAGCATTGTTAACCATAATAAGAACATCATTAACACTTCTCATGAGTTTCTTTTTAGCATTATTATTAAGTGGGACATCCAAATAACAATCTTCCAAAGGTGGCAAATCAAGCATTTCATAAATCTTTCTAGGCATAATAGAGACACTAGAACCAAGGTCACAAGAAGCTTTGAGATAAAAGTCATTCACTTGCATATTAATAATGGGTTCCCAACTATCTTCTACTTTCCTAGGAATAGAGGATTTGTGTTTAAACTTTCTTCCTTAATTTTAATAAGATCATTTGTAATGTGTTTGGTGAAAACCACATTCATATCACTAGCATCAGGACTTCTAGCAAGCTTTTGTAGGAACATAATCACTTCAAAAATATTGCACCCATCAAGATCAAAATCAAACTTAGCATCACTAGTAGTAGAATCATTGGTTTAGGCATTGTGGTAGGAGGAATAGGGACTTCTTGTGTCATCCATATTGGTGGTGGTGATAGTGAACACACTATTGTTTCTAGCAATTTTAGCTTCTCTTTCCCACTTAGCATGTAGTTGGGATAATAGTCTGACATTTTCATCAATAGTAACTTGTATAGCATGAGTAGCATCAAAGGTACTTTCCAAGGTTTTAGGTTTAGCAGCCATTTTATTAATCAAAGAGGATTGTGCTTCAGACAAAGAGGAAATATTTTTCTCAACATTCAAAAGATTTTCCTCCACAGTCTTGTTGAAAATGGTTTGTTTACTAATAAAGTCTTTGAGCATGACTTCAAGTTCAGAGGGGGCACTTCTAGTATTGTTGCAGGAGTTTCCATAGGGATTGCCATTATTAGGAGGATAAGGCCTATAGTTGTTGTTACTACCAAAATTATTCCTATAGGCATCATTGTTGAAATTTTTGTTTCTAATGAAGTTCACATCAACTTGCTCTTCTTGAGCAACCAAATAGGCTAAGGGAGAATTATTAGGATCTAAAGGAGCTTTCCCATTAACAAGCATAGCCATGATAACATCAATCTTATCACTCAAAGAGGAGGTTTCTTCAACAGAATTTACCTTCTTACCATGTGGAGCTCTCTCAGTGTGCCATTCAGAATAATTAACCATCATATTATCAAGGAGCTTTGTTGCAGCACCCAAGGTAATAGTCATAAAGGTACCTCCAGCAGCTGAATCCAACAGGTTTCTTGAAGAGAAGTTCAAATCTGCATAAAAAGTCTGGATAATCATCCAAGAAGTAAGTCTATGAGTGGGACAATTCTTAACCAAAGATTTCATTCTTTCCCAAGCTTGAGAAACATGTTCATTATCAAGTTGTTTAAATTTCATTATTTCACTTCTCATAGATATAATATTAGCAGGAGGATATTATTTTCCAATAAAAGCATCTTTGCACTTAATCCAAGAATCAATACTATTTCTAGGCAAGAATAGCAACCATTCTTTAGCTTTTCCTCTCAAGGAGAAAGGAAACAACTTGAACTTAATAATATCTCCATATATATCCTTATATTTTGCATGTCACAAAGTTCAACAAAGTTATTGAGGTGGGCAGCAACATCATCAGAACTAGCACCACAAAATTGCTCTCTCATCACAAGATTCAACAAAGCAGGATTAATTTCATAAAAGGTAGCATCAGGAGCATGTGGAGCAATAGGTTTACTTAGGAAATCATTGTTGTTTGTGCTAGTGAAGTCACACAACTGGTGTTCTTAGCAGAGTTCATTTTGGCAAAAGTGGAGCAAGCCAACAGCAGCAAAAACTATAGCAGGAACTAATTTTTGTGTGTTTTTGATAAGACAAAGCAAACAAGACTAAACTAATTTTTTGTAGTTTTTGATAAAAGGAGGCAAACAAAACCAAGCAAAATAAACTAAGCAAAACAAAGACAAAGTAAAGAGAAAGGTTGTGAAGGACTCCCCTTGTGAAGACGTCATTAGCCTCCCCGGCAACGACGCCAGAAAAAAGCCTTGATGAGTGCCTGAACACCTCGTTGGGAGACCCCAAGCGGAAGGTATGATGAGCACAGCGGCAAATTTTCCTCAGTAAGAAACCAAGGTTATCGAACCAGTAGGAGGAAGGAAACGACTCAAAGGTGTTGCTAGAAACTTGGAAACCTGCACAACACAAACTCAAGACTTTTTCCCAACAAATAGTGAGGTTGTCAATCTTACCAGTTTGCTGAAAACCAAGGATTAACTGTATGGTGTGGAAGGTAATAGTGGTTTGCAGAAAGTAAATAGTAACAGTGGAAGATGTATCAATGGTAAAGATTGGACCAGGGTCCATAGTTCAGTAGAGGTGTTCTCCTTAAGATAAACAAACATGGTATGATGGGTAACAAATTACAGCAGGGCAATTGACATGACTGAGCAAGGCATAACAATGCAATACTAGACATTCATGATCCTATGAGATTCAATTGGGCAATACAACAAGATACATAAACCGCCATCCAACTACATCTATGACTAGAAATCCACCTTCAGGTTATCATCTAAACCCCCTCCAGTATTAAGTTGGAAGCAACGGATAACTGCTTTAACCAAAGTGTGTAAGGTAAACAATCCACTTGTTCCATGAAAAAGAGACAGTTGTTTTCTCCCTAGTGGCAACAACACATCTACAACCTTAGAAATTTCTGTCACTACCCTTAGATTAAATACAGGCATGAACCCACTATCGAGCATAAATACCCCTCTTGGAGTCAATAGCATCTACTTGGCCAAGATAGCTACTAGAAACGGAGAGCATGCAAGATCACAAACAACATAGATATGATAGAATCAATAAGACAAATCCTTTAATCAATCTGACAGAGTAATCTCAATATCCATCGGATCCCCGCAAACACAACATGCATGATTAAAAATATATGATCTTGATCATGAACGGAGCTCTCAAGATCTAAACATGATAGCACAAAGGAGGATATACAACCATCTAGCTACTACATGGACCCGTAGTCCAAGGTGTAACTACTCACGCTTCATACCGGAGGCTGGCATGTTGAAGAAGAAGAAGGCCTCCGGGATGATCTCCCCTCCTGCAGGGTGCCGGGAAGAGCTTCAGATCCCCCTCGATCTAGGGACGATGGTGGCACCGGCTACAAAAGGTTTCATGGAATATTGATCGGGTCCTTAGGGTTTCTGTATCGGGAGGTCTTTATAGGCGAAGAGGCAAGGCAGGGGGCAGCCAGGGTGGCCGCACCCCCCAGGCGTGGGCTATGGTTAGCCGGGCGGCCAGGGGGTGTGCCCCCTGGTGGCTTCCCTCCATCTCGTATTCTGGCTCTGTGTTCCCCACGGTAAAATTTTGAATTTGGATTTTGTCCCGTCCAATTCCGAGAATATTGATTTTCTGCCTTTCTGAAACCAAAAATAGAAGAAACAGGCAACTGGCACTGTGGCATCTTGTTAATAGGTTAGTACCAGAAAACATATAAAAACACCTCAAAGTGTAGACAAAGCAAAACAAAGTAGATACTAAACAAGCATGGAACATCAAAAATTATAGATACATTTCTGACGTATCAGACGCCTAACCAGAAGCTTGGTTATCTATGCATTACATGTCATTGGATTGACAGTAATTGGAAAATCAGGCATAGAATCATAAGGTTTTGTGTTGTTGAAACTCCCCATGATTCTTGGAATATGTTTGATGTGGTACTAAAGACCCTTAGTGATTGGAACATTGAGAATAGAATATTTAGATTCACAATGGATAATGCTGAAGTGAACACCAAAAATATTAGTCATCTTAGAAAAAATCTTGTCGATCGAGGCTTTATCCATCATGAAGGGAAACTTCTACACAACAGGTTTGCATGTCATGTTCTAAACCTGATAGTGCAAGATGGATTGAAAGTGAAAGAGATGAAGTCTGTTGTGGACAATACTAGAGAGAGCGTAAAATACATTAGGAATTCCTAGGACAGAAAAGAACAATTTGCCAAGATGGTTACATAGGCTGGAATAACATGCAAACTCCAGCAAAACGGATGCAAATCCTTACGTACAAAACGGATGCGAGCAAGAGTGGCTTATGCATGGATGAGATCAATATTTCGTCAGTCTCTTCCAGTGAAAATCAAAGTGGGAGCTTTTGCCTTTCTTTTGTTGTGGATACGGTGGGGACGAGCATCACGCAAACATGCTCTTTTCTTGCAAATAAGTGTATTCTTGCTCTCGTTATATTTTAGGACAAGGTGGGGACACACACCCTCTAGCTCTCGCAGCGTGCGCTTTCACTACCTACTAGCAGCAATCTAAAACGGACCGTATCGTATCATTGGACGGGTTTTTAGTGTGTGTTTGGTTGGCAAGCTAAAAATTTGGTTGAGCTTTTGCTCGTTCACAAGTTGGCTAACATTGGCTAAAAAGTTAAACTAGAATTGATAGTGAAGTATTGGCATGCTAAAAAGTTGACAACAATCCAAGCAATGAACAAAATATTGATAGCATACACTTTGGCCACAATACAATTACACCCACCATGTATGTAGTGGCCTTATTATGCATACAATTCGGGTCCTTGTGATGGACAAGGGGCGTGGCCTGCATGGCTGCTCCGGTGGTGGTGTTGAGACCTTGCGGGAACAGGCGAGCCCATGGCAGAGGCGGTGGTCCAGACGGCACAGTTCCAGTAGGCGCTGGAAGCTACATGTAGCGCGGGAGACGGCATCCCTAGAAATGGGTCGAGAATCTTGACCACACGGTGCTAGGTGCATGGACAACGACTTGATGGAATTGACGATGGCGTGGTTGGGGCCGGCGTGGCTCTTCGATGGCCGTGGGTGGTGCTGGCCATGAAAATGGGGGTCTCAGCCTAGATCTAGCACTATCTGGGTTGGGTGGGCTTTGCTGTCCCAGTGGTTCCGGGGGTTTTCGGTGCATCTGGGAACTGACCCCTGGCCATGCATGGCTAAGGTGCTAGATCCAGGCCATGAGCCTAGATCGAGTGACTGCTTGCCTATACCTTCTCGGTCACTATAGGTATGCCATGTGGGAGATGACCTCCTCTATATGACTCATCGTTCGGAAGTTGATTGGCTCGCCTCGACCTTTCCTGGACAATCTGATGGTCTTGTAGGGATCATGCCAGACACTCAATGGGTGCAACATCTTGGATGCCAGGGTGGTTCCTTCGAAAGGTGGGTTGCGCGGACGTCTCTATGGCGAGTGACGTTGTGGTGGTGATGGTCTCTCTCCTTGGCTAGGTAGCTGGCAAGGAGCGGGCGGTGGGGGATCTTGGTGTTGGTGGCTCTTTGGATTTGACAGCTCCTATATCGTGTGTAGGAGGGCCTGACTCGGGGTCAGCGGGCGTCGGAGATACTAGGAGCGGTGCGAAGGTTTTTTCGGTCAAAAGCCCAACCCTTTGACGCCAACGGCAGCGACACCTGCGGGTGTCGTCACCCCTCTAGGAGGCGTCGTTGTAGCCACCTTCTCCAAGACTATGGATTCTGGTGAAAATCCTTGACCTTTGGTGTCGATGGCGGCGGTGTGAGGCGCCGTTACCTTCTTGGGACTTCATCGTGGAGCTCTGGTTTCTTTTGGATTCATTCATGTGCCCACGATTAGCAATTTCAGTTTTCCTTGTTTATCTTTGATATGTTTTCTAAGAGGGTTCCCTCATTAAGCTATATCAGTTCAGCTGATTGAATTGTATTTATAAAACAGAGCGAAAGCCTCTTTCGATTAATTAAAATCTCCGCAATATTCTAGTACACACTATTCATGCTACGCCATTCTAAAATTGGCACGCAAAAGGGAAAGAAATCATGGTCACGTATAGCTAGGATAATACTTTGCCACCGCTTAAAATACTTGGACCATAGGAAAAATTTCCTTTCTTGCAGTCATGGGCCCGTGGCTGACGCCTTCCGTCTTCCCCATCTATCCCATTTTCCTCACGAAATGCAACCCCCGTAGGAGGGCCCCCTACACCATCTATGCCCTCTATATGTTGGAGATTCGTGCTAACATTTTTACAGAACACCCCTCCCACCTTATTTTTTGAGTCCATCACAGTTTTGCTTCTTGGCCCCTACATTTGTCATGTTTTATACATGTTTCGTCGCTATATGAAACCCTACCCATGTTATAATAAGAAAATATTATTTATTTTTCATAAATCTTGAGTTACGGTTTAAGAGAAGCTTAATAATTTTTAAAAACGTTCTTGTCTAGATTTAAGAATAAAATACAAAAAATTATTCATAAATATCAAGTTCACGTTTTCATATAGGATTTACTGAATCTTCTCCATAGATTCAACATTGTTTCATATAGGATTCATCAAATAATCATACACAAATATTAAGAGAACTAATCATACATACAAGATCCAACAAAACTTCAAAGAGTCATGATTTAATCAAGATACAAGCAAGATCAAACAACAGTTTCATACATGTGTCACCTGTCAAGATAAAACAAGTAGTCTCGTGATATTAATCTAATATTAAGAATCATTTAAGGAATCATACACATTTCATACAAGAAACATAAAGAAAAGGAAAAAATCATACACATTTCATATGCCTGTCAAGATCCAAGCATGAAGAAAAAAATAAAGAAAAATAAGGGCCCCTAGATCCGGCCACTCATACAAGATTCACACATAGATTCGTGTTTCATACATAATGCAGAAATAAACTAATGAACAAGATCTAGAAAAGGAGATATAAATCTTGACACACACAAGATTCGTAGTCAACATTCACTTCATACAAGATTCATACACAGATCTAGCAAAATTCAAATCGGGTAGTAGGTAAAAAATAGAAACAAAAAGAAAAAATGAAGAACAGAGAGTGGAAGAGAGATCGGGGCACTCTAGGCCCTACTGAGCTTGCAACGCAGAGAGGGGAAGACAAATCCATCATAGATCTATCAAAGATTCATACAAAATCGCAAGAACTAGAACTAGAACTGGATCCAAACATAAAATACAAAAGCATGATCTAAAATAAAAGAACAAAGAAACGAAAAGGAGAGGCCTCCAATCCTCCAGATCCATCCGGAGCCGACAAGCAACTGGCCGAAGAGCATCGGGACCTAGGGAGGAGGCGTCGTGTCGGGGGAGGCTCGTCGGGACCTGGGGAGGGGGAGGCACGTCGGGATGGGGAGCCGTGTCGGAGGAGGCGCCGTGTCGGGGGAGCCGCGTCGGGGGAGGGGGGAGCTCGAGCTCGACGGCTGGAGCGCGAGGTAGGGATGCGACGAGGTGGGGGACGCGACGAGGTGGGGGCACGATGAGGGCCCTGGTAGGAGCGCGGCGAGGGCGGGGAGAGAGGGTGTGGTGGCGCTGGGAGTTGAAAGGTGGGAGGTTAGGTTTTTTATTTTATCCAAGTGTAGTGTATAGATATTTTATACTTCTGCAGGGGTTAAAATACAAAATCGTCTTAAGGTTTGACAACTGGACCTTCGCACGAATCTCAACTAAATTTATGGCAATGATGATGCCGAGGGCCCAACGTGAGAGGGGTAAATCCGCGTTGATTTTCCTCGTTCAATGCTCATCCATCGCCGCGACCCTTCTCTTCGTCCTCGTCATCGCTCCTCCTCCATCCCACCCTCTTCAATTTTCCATCAAGCATTTGGTGGTGTCAAAGTCGCGGCGTCGTCACAATCAGATGTTCGTCTATGATCGGTGCGATTGCCATCAAGAAAAGCTCGCATTAAGGAGGAGATCGATCCTAACTAGGCCCTCCAAAGTGCCCAAAAGGCTCACTTGGGGGCGTGTCCCTATCCCTGCAACAGCTCACTTGGGGGCCGGACGGAGCGCCCTTCTGCAAAGTACACTCGTGCAACAAGACCAGAATAATGGTGGGCGCCGCAACCACTCCATCTATCTATATATACGGTAGGAACAGAGCAGAGAATCACAGACAAATACGGATAGCACAGGCATCGATCGAGTCCAAATAACTCCAAGCATCTCCACCCACTGCAGGCTGCCGGGCAAACTCTGGTCCGGAGCGACATCTTTCGGACTAGCTTCATCAACCATGGGCCGTCCTGATTCGGAAGCACCGGCGGCGTCGATTGTCGCCGCGGGGCTGGGCTTCCACGACCAAACCAACGCCCACGGCGGAGGCGCGCCGGCGGGGGCCCACTCGGCGTTCGACACCAACGTGGTGATCATCCTCGCGGCGCTCTTCTTCGCGCTGCTCCTCGCCATCGGGCTCAACTCGCTGGCCCGGTGCGCGCTCCGGTTCCGAGGCCGCGGGGTCTCGGCCGCTGACGGCGAGGCTGCTGGAGCGTCGGCGCGTGCGGCACGCCGAAGCGGCGGCGGCGGCATCAAGAGGCGCGCGATGAGGAGCCTGCCCGTGGAGGTGTACGGCTGCGGGGAAGTAATCGACGACGTGTGCGCCATCTGCCTCGGCGAGTTCGTCGACGGCGAGAAGGTGCGCGTGCTGCCTTTGTGCGGCCACGGGTTCCACGTCCGGTGCGTCGACGCCTGGCTCGTGTCCCACGGCTCCTGCCCGACGTGCCGGCAGCCCGTGATCGAGGGCCTGCCCGCGAAGGGCGGCGGCCGGACCCAGCGTCCCGCTCAGACGGAGATGATCGCCGTGGTCATCGTGTGAGGTGACCGACCGGTCAAGTTGAAGCATGCCTGCCGGTGCCGGTGCCGGTGCAAGCACAAGCAAGGCAGCCCTGTTCTGTCCTGGCCTGAGCGCGAGCTCATCGATCAGTCCCTCTTCGGGATTTTTCCGCGATGGCTGCCATACTTGTCAGGCTCAGGCCTGGTCGAATGATCAAGAACTGCTCGGTTAAATGCTGACTGTACAGATTTTACGGCCCAAACTAAACATTTGCTCCTGCATACAATGAGTAAAACAAGTTTTGCTGAATTTGCTCCCGTAGAATCTGGAAACAAATGGTACTTCACGCCCGTTGAAGATTGCAACTAGGGAGCTTGGGTCTGTGCTTATTAGACTGTGACTCTGTGAGTGTTCCCATATGGCATTCATATTCTTACAGCGTTGAGGACCTTTCCAGTGGGGAAGACACAAACCCAACGTACTCCAACGTACTCGAGGAAGTTTAGAAATTTCTCAAAGCCTGGGCGAAACATTTGCGGAAGTGCTCGGTTGCTATTTGTTTTGTTCAAATCAACCTAAATATTTTTTCAAGAATACGTCCTGAAAGACGTATCGTTTTTATAGAAGAAAGGCCAAGCTGTCGAGTGTTTTACAACGCGCGAGGGCACAGACGCCTAGGACGCAACTCCACGCTGTCAGAGAGACAGCACTCACACTCTAGCAACTACTCGCGACATCTCCACCTATCTACCCCACCTAGGCAATCGTGGAAGAGCCCTGCTGCCTCCACAGCTCCGCGTCCGAGGAAATACTCTGGGTGGCCTCTTCCGTAGAGGGGGTGGCCCCTTCAAAGACAACGTCGTTTCGATGGCGCCACAGGGTCCAGCAGAACAGAAAAATACCGGTCCAGAGGTCACACTCCCGGCCTTTACCACCCTTCCTTCCCTTGAGCCAAGAAGAAAGCCTGGAGTCCTGCTCTGGCATCCAGTGGATCTTGCCCCACCAGCGTAGGCAGGTCGCCCACACTTGCCTAACAAGGGTGCAGCCCAGCAGGAGATGGTCAATGGTCTCTTCACCCTGATCACAGAAGGGGCACGCCTTCGGGTATTGCAGACCACGCCGACGCAGCTAGTCGGCGGTCCAGCACCTGTTTCTCACCGCCAACCACAGCGAGACCTTGCAGCTAGCGGGGCGCGGGAGCGCCAGATCTGCAAGGCACCCGCCATCGAGGTCCTTCCAGCAAACAAGACCTGATAGCAAGACTTGGCAGTGTAGCAATTGCTCGGGTCCTACCGCCACTCGAGGACATCCTGAGAGCCCTCTATTAGCGTAACCTCTTCAAGCCGGTCAGCCACCTCCAGGAGCTCTCTAATGGCATCAGCTCCCAAGTCCGGGGAAATATCATGTAGCCAACCCCCGGCAACGCCTTCACGCACAGTGCGTCTGGATGTCGCGTTCGCCGATACCGTCGCGAACAGGTCCGGAGCGATCAGGAAAATCCGTCCATCTGGGAGCCAATTGTCAGTCCAGAACAGACCTGTGGCTCCATCACCTAGGACCGTGACAGTTGTTGCTTTAAAGAGTTGTCTGGCCACCTCCGGCACCCGGATCTCAAGCTCGTGCCAGGGTTTGTCGGGTTTCACCCGCTTCAGCCACAACCACTTGGCCCAAAGTGCAATGTTCATGAGGCGCAGATTAGGTATGCCGAGCACACCAAGCTCCACGTATGGCGTTGTGACAAGGCTTAGCTCGGACGCGCCCAGTTTGGAGGGACCTTGGGTCCGCGTATGGTGGCGGGTGATGCGCTTGCGAGCATTGATTGCATAGAATGGGATGGGATAATCCAAAAATGGGTTTGGAGCCCGTCCACCATGGACTTTTTAATTTTTTGAAAAAGTATTAAATCTTTTTTTACAAAATATGTTCAGGTAGTCCACAATATAAAATATAAGTGTAAAAATTTTCAATAGAAAAATATTATTTATCGCGGGCACAGAAAAAAAGACAAATATGACAAATTTTGAAAAAAATGGAGGCCCATTCAAAATTCTACTGTTCATGTCCAGATCTATGTTTTTGTCTTTTTGACAAAGATCAGAATACCAAGTTTTTTCACAAGAATGTGTATCAGGTGTGTATTATAAATCATTATATATGTCCTAGTATTTTTTTAGTTTTTTAATCTATAAATTTGAATTTTTGAAAAGAAAATAATATAAAGTCCACCATGGTGGACGAGCACCAAAATGACGCACTCATAATCGAAAAATGCCCGTCCACCATGATGGACTTTTTTTTGAAAAAGCATTAAACCTATAACATTGCATGACCCATACAATATGTCCATGATCCAACTATACATCATACTTGAAACGGTTTCCTCGAGGACTTGTGTATTTAGCATTGCTACTTTCATATGCATGGCTCTCACAATGAAACTCATGTAACATCCCAGCATTAGAGCTTAGAAATAAGCTGAACCCAGATGTGTGCATTGCATTCATGCATAGAAAATCCAAATAATTTTTGCGCTTTTAAACAAAGCTTGTCAAAGTGATTGAAGCTTCTCTCAACTTGATGGAATTGAAGTAGATCATCAAGTTGAGTGTGATAAGTTTCAATATGACCTTTGCTAAAATCTTATTTGGGTAAACATGATTTGATCTAAGGGTAGATCAAATATAATAAAATGTTACTCATAATGCATTGCTTAAATGATTAATATCTGATCCTTAAGGGATCATATCATAATATTCATCACAACAACTCATAAATGCTAAGTTAAGATTAAAACTTAAGTAATAAGAATATAATGACTAATCCTGACATATCTTATTCTTATCTATTCTTACTATGAGTATCATGGTAATACCTAACCTTAACTCTTCAGTGAGTTTGAGTAGGAAAGAAACCAAGTCAAGATCATTCACCATATATCTTTATTTCCATATCAATCCTTCTGGAACCCTATCTTAATATCTGTTGTTCATCAATGTTGAGAAATCAACTATTGATTCACAAATTCTTAATCTATCAACTCTTGAACATAACATAGCTTACACTTAAGTGCCTATAAAAAAACAACTAAGAAGAGGTAAATAGTAATGATAGTTTTAGTTATCATCTATAGGATGGGAGTGATTGAAGAAGAATAAAAATCAATGTGATAATTGATGGAGTTAAACTCACTCCTGGAATAACAGAAGAGTTAATGGAATATATAATTATATGGTAGTAAAGAAGATTACAAGGATGAATCTTGAAGATAGTTACCAGTAGTAATTCTATTGGGTCAAGTGGGCATAGTCCATGAATAACAGCCTTAATCCAATTAGAGATATTGAGAAGATAATTTTAATACAATTGTAAAGTTGTATTGATGAAGTCTTGATTAGCCAATTGGAAACCTAAGCTATAAATGATTAATGGATTATAATGATCATGCCTTGCTCACCAAGATTGAACACTTATATCAAGTATAAGTGATATTGGTGTGTAGAACATGATTAAAACCCTAGTATAGACAAGTTATCCTAGAGTAGTCATTACAAGCCACATTAATATAATGTGAGGTTGGAGTGTGAGTTATTAGAGTAAAGTAAATGTAAGATAGTATGATTCAATTAAAGCTAGTATAGCATGGAGTTATGGAAGTAGTGTTATCCATCCTAAAGGATAGTAAGCTTTAAAGAAAGGTAGATGGATGATTAAGGAAGATTATGAGTGGAGTTTGAAAGAATACTTGTTGGATTGAAGATTATCAACAGTAGAGTAGTGGGTATAACCAAGAAAAGATATGAGAAAGCTATGAAATGCTTTAGTATCAAACTCATTGGATTCATCCATGAGTTTATAAGAATAAAAGGTAAATAAGAACATTCTTGTGAAGTAAAGCTCATCATGTTAATCATGATGATAGATAGGAAAAGGTAGTATATCTAGGAAAGGAATTCCTTAATTAGAAATTCAGGATGGTGAATTATGGGAAAATATACATTCTTGGAAAACATCCAACTCTAAATCTTAAACCAAACATAATATCCATTTCATGTTATTGATCTATCATCTTATCTCCATATTACTATATAGGAATATTTTCCTATAGCAAATCACATAAGCACATCTCTATCATTCCAATTATCTTAAGCATATGTATTTAAGAGATATTTTTATCAAATATTTTCCATAAGACATTTTAATTAATAACTTTCTATTTTTAAAAGGGTGATATCATTATAGATCACAAACAGAAAACAATATGCTTAGTTATTAAATCTTTTCTCACAACAACAAAGAATTATAAGTAAATTAAGAACCCTAAACTTCTATGGTTATCATAATAGATTATATACATTGACATTTTATAAGTTAATGGAAGTAGTAATAATCATATTAATTTCTTTTGTATTTCATGCATCAAATAATGATATAGGATCATTATACATATAAAAATTTATATTCAAACTATGAGCCAACTAGAGTTAAGTTTTATAAACAAATAAGAAAATATCATATAATAAAGCCATGGTTTAATGTAGAAAGAAAAATTAATAATAATGGCTTCTACATAATATAAAAAAGGTTATGATAGAAAACAAATAAGAAATAATACCATTATATGACAAACTCATAAAAGAACCTTAATATACTTTATTAATGCTGAAATCACTCAGCAAATCAATTCTATAAGGAGAATTCAAATCAAATAAGGGAAATTCAAATCTGAAAGTAAAATAGAAAATAGAAAAAGGGAAACAAATAAAAAACAAATCCTGGTCGTGGCCCAACTCCTCATTGCTTACTTGTTGCCCAGGGGCAGCCCACAAAGGCCCAATAACCAGCCTAGCTCGTTCTCGTCTCTGGCTGACAGATGGGACTGAGAAGGGACTGCGGGTTGAGAGGAAAGAAACGCCAGGGGGTTTTCTACAAAATCGACTTAAGTCTGCCTCGCCCTCTGGGAAGCATTTCATCGGAGCTCCGCCGTCGATCGACCGCCGCGCTATGATGCGTGCCGCCGTCCCTGGGAGGAGTAGATAAGATCGCCGCATCCTCCTCTATCTTCTCATACCTATCTCATCTTCTATCTCGCTCTCCAGACCCATTTTCCTTCCTCACCGGAAACCCTAGTTCATTGGAGTTCGTCGTTCGAGCCAAATCCGACCACCCCTCGCCTCGTGGTAGCCACCGTTGGACGCGCCGTCGTGGTCTAATTCACCTAGGACCAAGCACGAAAGCCCGCACGCCAGGAATCGTGTGAAATCGAGCATTCCTTTTCACCAGCCGTCGTGGCCATTATCGTTGATTCGCCGCCGTCACGCCTTCCCAAGTCTCCCTGACCTCTCTATGGTCATCAGGGTAAGCTTACGCGTCTCTGAACCCTAAATTCGCTTGCTAATTCGCACTGTAGACCTCGATTCGATGAGCACCGCCATTGTCCGCCGCAGAAGCTCGTCGCCGGTGTATTTCCGGTGACCATTTGGTAGCGGCGTTACCACCAATAGGTTCTCCTTGGTTACCTCTATCCAGTAGCATCGACCTTGTCCACCAGAGCACAGTGGTTCGCCGCTGGCGACCATCCTCTGGTGGTGGAGTCCAAGCTGATGTCAGCATGACATCATGCTTGCGTCACCCTAGCCACGTCAATGTGTTTGACCAGTCTTTGTCTCGCGTGGCTGATGACATGGCATTGGGCCCATATGTCATTGTCTGGGGGTATAGACAGGGTCGGTAACAAATACATTTTACTGACTTGAGAGGTGAGGTGGACATAGGCCCACTGGTCAGTGACTCAGGATAGGTGTTGGTGTGGTATAAAAAGTTAATTCCTATTTAAGAAATAAATAAAATGTTATAAACTCAATTATTAATATTCCAGAAATCAAATAAATGATTAAATCTTGTTTAATTAATAACTTTTGATTTATAATTCAGAAAAATGTGTATAATATATGGAAATTTGTAGAAAAATAAAACCTACAACTTAAAATTATTATAAAATATTATTATAATGATTATGTAAATAAATATTATTTAAATAAAGGTTTTATAAGTAATAAAACTTTGATAATTCAAATTTTAATAATGGTAAATGTTAAAAATATAAATAAAATACCAAAAATCTTAGAAAAATAGGAATTATAATTTAAAGCTATAATCATGTATTATTATTTCACTTACTTAAATATTTATTATTTATTAAGTATTTTTTTAAGTATTAGATCTTATAAAAATCATATGTTATTATTTATAAATCATAAAAATAAATATAATATACCAAAATGATCGCAAAAATAATATCTACGTGTTAAAAATATAATATTCTACTTTTGAGTTAAATAAAAATTCAAATATTTTAATAACTCAAATTTAAACATATTTACTTATTTTAAAATTCATATATGAACAAATAAAATTTATTAAATATTTCTAAATATAGACAATCAAGTATAATAAATAAATATTAGTCTTGAATATTACTAATAAGTCATAATGATTCAAAACATTAGAAATACTATTATATTGAATTATCCTTCTATTATATGAATAAATTATATTTTAAAACGCTCTCTAATAATTATAGGACCTTCAAGAATGATATATCAATCAAATACAACTTTATAATGGACTAAATCCAAGAATAATTCATAAGTAGTCACTAGTACTATTTATTTATCCACAAACCATAATTATACCTTTATAAGGAAACAAGAAATCTTGTTCCACTACAAAATTAAGAGTCCACTACTTAAATAGAAGAATAACCATTCTTAAGTAACCTTAAAGCAACATTACCAAGTACATCAGGTACAAAGGTTATAAACATTATACTTTCAAACTATCTTTGTTTTAAAGTTAGCTTTAGTCTACAAGAATCTAGTTATAACACTATAAACATTGTTATATGTTTTATAGTTAACTTTGGTCTGAACTAGTTAAGTTATAAAGCATCTCAAGCCAAACTATTCAAGCAAGCACAAATAACATCGACCACCACTAACTAATCACAAAGATTGTTTAGACCTTAGAAAATAAATCTTTTCTTCAAATGTTATTCTTTTTGCCACTTCAAACAAGAACTCTTATGTAAGCAATCTTTAATAACATTTCATAGGTGTATACTTTATTGCTGCATAAATATGTGTTGTTCACACACACTCACAAGCCCTAGTAAGAAGCACAAGTGTGAAACTTATCTAAAAGGACAACACATTCTAAAGTAACCATTTCCGGAATCCAAACCCTAGAACCACATTATCCCCGGGATTCGCGTTTATAACGTGCATCACATTACTTATGCATAACAGCATATTGCTTTTTTAAACATTAGTCCTTACCGGACCAATGATGATGATTTTAGATTTTGGATCTTATACTGACTTGTAGACCGTGAGTTCATAATCTTGCAATCACAAAAGGCAAGTTCACACTTGCTCATGTCCTTTGTTTATTTTCTGTAAAGTATTTTACAAATCCAGTGTGTCATCATCTGCATTTGAAAAAGGTCAGAAAACACTATTTTCTATAAAAAATGTGAACTATTGGTTACTGATCCAGGGTGATCAGCTAATCTAGTAAATCTGACAGTTGGAATACCATTGTTTAGAACTATATCACCTAGGACTTAACAACCAATGTCGCCAGTGATTCTTGCGTCGTATATTACACGTTAACCATGAGATTGGAATGAGACGGAGAAGTAAGCTGTATCTTCTTCCTCTCGCATGAAGCCGGATGTGTAGGTCGTGCCTGTTATCCTCGTAGAGTGCATATTAATTGGTAATTCGTAGAGGATATGCAACATATGGGTGGGAACCCTCAACGTCCCACGATAGTTCTGGCATCTAACGGTTTGTACAAACCATTGTCGTAATTCAATATGTGGGCATGGTGTACACCAAGGAGGCATGCGAGGTCGCGAAGGGGGCAGTGATTGGCTTGGATCATCTTCTGGGCCCCACATCATGGAATTGTGGACGGGAATAAGCTGGTCGGTTGTGCAACAAAGAGCTGATCTCTCATGGGTAAAGTAACACACCTCTGCAGAGTGTAAGAACTGTAACTTGTTACTCCCTGTTCCGGGAAGGAGCTGCGAACGCGGCGGGAAAGAAACTCCATGAAAGTTCTGGTAAACCCGTGAAGGCTGACGGACATAGCTTTTCAGAATAAAAGCAACCTTTGAAGAAATGTTTATGAAAACTTGCATTTCCTACGACCTATGGTCTGTGGCTGTAGTTATAGTGCATCAAACACTCCTTTTCTAGTGAATTTGCTGAGTACGCTCGTACTCAAAGTATCTTCTTAACCCTTGCTAGACTATGAAGCCAGGATAGACAACATCTACATCAAGTTATACTCCAGGATTCATCATCCAAAGCCAAAGCTCTTCAATAAAGTCAAGAAAGTCAACATATACATCAACTCAAGTGAAGAAGAAGTTACTGATTAGATAGGAATATAATCTTTAGCCAAAGAACCTAATTCTGTAGTGTATTGCAATATCAGCAATGCCAATCTCTTAGTTAAAATACTAGTCTTAATAGTATAATAGTTCTTGCATTGTTTATCTTTGATTCTTCTCCGTAAGAAGTTCTTTCTCTCTCTTTAACCTAGAGTGTTCTCTGGATCTTGTATAAAGAGTGAGTTGTAACCTTTCTCCATGTATTGGACCCGTTGTGTTTCTGTTGCGCCACTCTGAGGGATGTAATACTAGTGAATGGTATTTCATTGGTGTTATGTCAACGACTATAGTATACTACATCATGCAGTGGTATGCTGGGTCACCGCAACTCATGTCTTGCAATCTCTTCTTTTTTGCTGGATAGCAAGGGGGACTCTGATATGTAACTTTGGGATCAATGGACATGATGTGTGCAATTATCTAGTTGATGCAGTATATCATGTGTGGTCCAAATTTAGACAATTCCAACCCCTTTGTCAAAGACGAGAATCCACTTTGCTAAGGATCAAGAAGAATATACTTTGCTAAGGCTTACAAAACATGACTGAAAGACAATGAATGATATTCTAGTTTGTTGCAAGCTCGGTTTGCAATCCTCTGAGATCCAGATCGGTTATGAAATTGGAGGACCTTAGGAACCATCATGACATACAACTCGTTTAATCCTTCGCAACATGAAAGGGTGAGGGGGGCATGGATTTGGAATACAAGTATGGCTGTACCGGAGGATTGAAAAAAGATTCACATGGAAAACATCACAAAGATCTTGGTAATCATAAGTGGAAACTACATGGGCGATAGTTTGATGGTGCTTGATCATGTTCATACATGTTTTATTTGGATTATTTGTGCATTTGGACCATGTTTCATGTTTGAATTTGGATTTTAAAATTTGTTTTTCCCTAAATTGTGGAATGTTGAAACACGGAATTTTTGAATTATATTGTTGTGAAATATAAATTTAAATGGAGTTCATGTACACAACATACTAAGAAAAATAGGAGAGCAAAAAATATAAAGGTTTATGATTCCGGAACTATAAAGACATGGTTCCAAAGCATCTAAGGTGATTCTTAAAGGGCAGTACATCAAAATACCCTGGCTATGCAGTACATCAAAATATCTCACCGATGTGATACGTACATATATATGGGTAGAACCATATCCTCCATCTCCATTCACCGCATAAGATGGGGCATGGGCCATTGGGATTTGATAGGTTAGAAGCTGATATTCGCTCGGTGCATCTTCCTAGGAAAGATAGTCTAAATAACTCTGTTCTAAACCATTAAGAAACCAGTATTGGCCCACATAGGAAGATATTTGCTGGTGCAAGTGTTCAATTTTAGTGCAAGGTTACCTTTGAACAACTTTTGGACTAAAGGAGTTTGAAAATAAGTATGTTAAGACAAAGATATTTGGCACAGGGAGGTATTAAGTTTGTCTTCAATCGTTTCTTTAAAAAAGAACAGTATGTTAAGAGCAAGATATTTGGAAAAGAAGATATTTGCTTGCTGGTGCATGCGTGTGACTAGGAAGATATTTAGCTTCTTTTTGGCAACGGGGAGATATTAGCTAGTAGTAGTAGTGCATACCTGAACGACTCTGCTCTAAACCGCAATTAAGAAGTACGCTCGGAGCGATACTTTCTTTGGTGCAACTTTACGGCCGGGACGGATAACCTGGACAATTTCACTCAGTTCTGGATAGGTTAGAGAACTAATTAGTATCTGATGCTCGACGGAAAACGAATTGGTATCTTCCGAATCTCTCGGCTAAAGCGGCGACAGGAGCTTGACACGGCCAATCAGTCTACGATACCTCCATGCGCACTCTCGCTGAGTCCCATCTAAGACACTGAGTCAAGATACCCGGAAAGCGCACGTAAACAAAAACAGAGGCGCACTAACTCGTGGTGCAGAAAACTATCGCTGTCTGCTTTAGAGCGTGTACGCACTGTCTACTTGTCATCTTAACATTTTCCGAGTTTTGGTCCTCAAGAGATATGTGTGTCAGACTGTTTGGTTGCATGTTTTTCAGTCCAGGAAGAAAGCCCAGAACGGGAAAATGTTATTTGGTTGTCTTTAAAACAGCGACTAAGGTAACCTCTTCTCACAAGTGGTGAGGTTACATGCACATGTCAATACATAAGCATATCATAATGAAGTTTTGATAGTGGCTAATAACTTAACATCAGGGTCCATAATAGCCGATGCATCACGAGCTTCGCCCAAAAAACAACAGCTCATGATACAACAAGAGTTGATCATCAAAGGGGTTAATATATACCACCTCCCTCAATATTTCAAACAGTGGATCGATTTTCATCAACTCCTAGCTCACGGAGGGATATGAGACTACCTCCCAAAATATACATGACCACATCAAAATATCATGAGCAAGATCGAAAGCAATATAGCAGTAGACCTAATCAAAGTGGCTATGAAGCCAAGTCCTAAGCCATGCCCTCCTCTCATATGGACCCATGTTACCATAGGAAACACATTGTTCTTTGTTGTCGGGAAGGAAGTCTATGGCCCGGTACATCAGTTTAGGGTCACACAGCTGCCTGTGATCCACAAACTTGGGGTGAAGATGGTCTTCATCTGAGCATGGTTTGCTATGGGCGTCTGCATCAACTCAAGAAGCTTCGAACATGCTTAAAAATGAGAAGACAATATGTTAGTTCGCACCAATGTATGAATCACCCAAGAACTGAAATCGTTAGACAATGGCATGTCATCTTACCACGAGGAGCTTCTTCAAACCTCGACATAGTCAACAATGAAGGCTATGTTGTCCGGACACCATCTCACGCCCTCTTTATATATGAGCTTGAGTATCATGTTCCAATTGATCCTCCACTTCCTCATGTGGTTGTAGAGATGCATAGTAGTCACCATGACCCAAGTGAAGTCAAGAACATCATTGACAATCTTCTGCATGTGCCTCTCTCTGAACCCATTGCTATAGCATGTCTTGTTCTGAATGAGCTCAACCATCCTATTGAGAATAAACTCTAACATAGATGGTTCTCAAACCATTGGAGGTTTAGAGGCACACTTAAATGGCATCCTGGTGGGATGCATCCAGCTCCTGTCAAAGCTTTGCACTGACGGAGCAGCCTAGTCTGGGGAGGTAGTGGTAGTGTCGTTATACAGTCGATTAAGCATGGTACATAAAAAACAAAATGGTAAGCAGCTATCGCAACAAACATTCCTAATCATTATACAATGGCTATCACAGATTACCAACAAACACACCGTACAACTATGACAGAAAAGGGTGAAAGTATGTCTCACAGCAACAAGAGTAGCCTTCAACACAAAGTTCGGGGAAGTGGGGGAACTCGGCATCACAGTCGTGGTTATGCTCGAGGGCAAATACGGCAAGAACAACGCCGTGCTCGAAGGAGATGGGAGGATGACCTATAACCACTATGATTTATATGACATATGAATGCAGATCCATGCATCTTATAACATCATCAGATCTATGCAAGATCAAGCGTTCGAGATACTTACAGCTAGCAGAAATGCATCTAGCACACAGGTCAGAGAGGAGGGGATTCCAGCATGCCAAGGTCAGCCTCCGTCGCCACGGTCGAGGTCCAAGCTCCCTCCGTGGCCATGGATATCAGAGGAGAGAGGAGAAGCTCAGAAGGGGGAAATGGGGGATTTTATTTTGGCGATGGAAGAGCTGAAGATAAATAGGGCCCTAATTTTTTGCGGCGGTGAGCGAAATTCTGGCGGGACGAATTCCATCACCGCCCGACGCAATTTTGCTGGAGAGAGCGATCTCGGGCGCCCTCCTGCCATCTCCGATGGATGCATCCACGGAAACAACGTATTCCCCATTTTGGCCGCAACGAGGGTGGTTCATTAAAAATAGCCGAATCGGTAGTTCCTAGCGGGCCTGCCCTAGGAGGTGCTTTAATCATCATGCGGCCCACGGAGTGGGGTGCGGGAAGTCATCCAATCGGGCCCAAATCTTCTCCACGAGACTTGTCTAACCGCCAGCCACCCTACCAAACACACCCTAAGCACACTTTGGAGTTCCTTATTTTTTAAGGACAGGGTCAGGACACACGCTACGTAAATGCACGCTGATCCCATTAGCTTTCTGGGTTGTGCGATTTCACTAGGATTGAGCAACAATTTAAAATATCCCATGTCGTTGGGCGTGCTTTTTGTTGCCACCGAGATTGTAACCTGGTCGGTGTATGACGAATAATTTATTGTAAACTAGGGAAATTATTTGGTTGTCGTGGATAACTTATTTCTAGATAGGCTTTAGTTTCGGTTTATAAATAAAGCAACCATATGAAATATGAGTTTAGAAAAATAAAATGTTGGAGCAACAACACAAACATGCCCAATAAAAATTAAAAGTGATACAAAGGAAGTCATCATCACACCGATGAAGCGAGATGTCGATGAGCAACCCATGCACCCTCTGAAATTGTCCCATCACTCTATGCACCCCGAATCACTGAGTACGAAAGCAACACCTTCAAAATAGCACCAACCTCCGAGCATCCCTGCCACTTGCCAAAACATCCCTCCACCATGTGAAAGAGCAGAAAAATGAAAATGCCGCTGGTCACCGCGGTAGAAGCGAGCCACCACCTCTGCCAGCCACTACAGAGGCGTTCCATGCCACCCATGGCCCCCACCGCTCGTCACGCCGCCGCTACATGTTGGGTTCACACAGGGGAAACAAAACTTAATGGAAAACACAAAGATCAATCTATAGAGAAAACATATATAGATTGGATCTAGATCATACCAATGTTGCAGCAGAGATTCGTTCGTTGGTGAAGATGTTGGTGCAACTCTATTTTGAGGATCAAAGAATGATCTCTCTACAAGTATCCACTGATATGCCACCTTAAATCTAGAAGAGCTTTGTGCAGGACGAAAAACTACCAAAGGTTCATGCAGCCTTCAAGCGTATGTACATGAGAGAGAGAGAACTTGAGAGATGAGAGGTGCATCCACGAGGAGAATAACTTGTGTTATGAGGGTTGCCTCTCATAGGGTATATATATGGGAGAGACAGTATGGATGCTTGGAGAAGAGGCTCCCTAGGG
This sequence comes from Avena longiglumis, assembly GCA_030063025.1. NCBI lineage: Eukaryota > Viridiplantae > Streptophyta > Magnoliopsida > Poales > Poaceae > Avena > Avena longiglumis. The sequence goes on along the minus strand of CP125974.1, from coordinate 515,284,844 downwards.
GTAGCCGTCGCTTCCACAAGGTGGAAACCCTAGGCGCCAGCTCTAGGTGCCCTTGTGATGCATCCTTCCTCATATGGAAGGGGTTGGCCCGCCAACCCCATATGGGAGGTATGGTGGCCCCCTAGTGCCTCCTTCCATAGAGGAAAAGATCTTCCCTACAAATAATGGATTGATCTCGGACTTCCCTTAATCCTCTCAATTTAAAACCCTTGATTTATGCTTCCAAATATTACAAAAAATATTAACTCCTTAATTTATGCATTACATATATGTAAAGTCTCGGTTCCCTCCAATTTTGCCAAATAAAGACTGACATGTATGTATATGAACCTATATATTTTTCAAAACATTTTTAGAACTCTACGACATAAAACAATTTTAGAACCATTCTAATGAATGTCAAAACACTTTTTCTAACTCCGAAACTATCTTTTGTATTTAGGTTATGTCGCTATAACAATTCTATTCTCTATTCGAAACTATTTTGGTATCTCCAAAACTTATTATGTACGACTCTCTTGACCTCATACCAAAAATATACTCTCATATATCCATGCAACAATACTGCTCAATAGATTAAATACACTTAAGTGTGTCACCCCTTACAGGTTCGGTAATATATGGACTTATCCTAAAAATCCTTTCTAGACAATAATGAACAGCGGGATGTGGACATCCATATTGACTCCCGCATACGCATTAAAGATTCGAGCGAACCTCATGTCTTCATACATGTCTCCTTTTGCGTCACATATATAAAAAACCCGAGGTGAGATATTTGGGTATCCATGTGAAGCAACTCTTTGATCACAATACCAAGATATCCTCGTTACCAGTTGATCTCTTTTCTCCTTTCCTTATTTTGATATCCGTGAATAACATCGCGTTGTGTCTAGAAAGACGGTGATGGATATCATAATATCAATTAGACAAATGATGTATTGTATATGTGTAGGTATAGAGTAGTACTCTACCATATACAAACTCCTTTTGTACGCCACAATGGGGCTTTTCCTGTTCCCTATAACACGTATCTGACAACCCATTAGGGGTATCGTTCTCCCAATGCTAACATGGTATCCGGAGCAATACTCTTCCCATCTAACCGCCGGTGCTGATCCGATCAATACCCAAGGACCTCGATCTCTTGATCGCCAAAAACTTCGAACCCTTGATCTTCTAAAACTATAAACCAACATTTGCAGAGTAGACGAATTCATTAGTGGTTTGAACCGTCTCAACTAACATTTTCTGCCTCCTGTCATGGGAATTGAGTTGGCCAAATAGATTAGAGGGCGTCATGCCTGGATTGGCATTCACCGAGACACCAGGGAGTTGTACCATCCGTCAAGACCATTCAAGATGTATTCGGCAAGATCATCATCAACAACTTTTTTGTTGGCAGCAGCAAGTTTAGATTAACCCCTTCATCTTGGTGAAGAACAGTTTCATGGTAATATTGAGTTTCTTCATGGTACCGAGGGTCGTCTGAAGATGCTGCACTCTAGAGCGGGACTGAGAGGCAAACATGTCGAAGAGGATGGCCCATATTTCACCGGCGGTGTGCATTTTGAGGACATGGGTGGCCACATCGAGGGACGGAGAGTTCACGAGGTAACTGTTGCCTGCCAAAACCCACCGGCGAGCAGCGACGGGCAACACGGAGAGCCGGGAGGCTCCCAGGACTGCTGGTGGGCCCTGGTCCCTCGGGCGACGGCCCGCAAAAACTCCGGCACACGTCCTGGCTTGGTTCGAGGGCGTGCCACCTGACCTATACCTGGTCAGGAAGGTGAAGGATTGCTCCGATTGATTTCCTGCATGGTAAACAAGTATACGTAAAATTCGAGCCGTGACCGGCTCCCAGGTTTCCCTGTAAATCGGCTCCTAGAGCCGATTGCCCCATGGTTCTGCATTAGATTTACGATAGCATGGGGTTTTGCTTGATCACTACAAGTTAAATCGATCTACGACAGTTTAATGTTTTCACCACGTAACTGGAACGTCCTACACGTAATTGAGCCTGGTACGTACAAAAGATGAAGAATATTAACCCTAGAGGAGGCCTAATAACCAACGTAAAGTCAATTACCGGAACAACTTCTCTAGAACGAATAAGCTACATCCTTATGTACTACTGGATCGTTCAACCCGTTTGTAAGGCCTGATTACGTAGATATTAAACTAAACCTTGGTGAACAAGGCACAACTATAACAGATCGAATCGACTAAATAAAGATCAAGCAAGATGCTACCCTTACACTTTGGGAAAAGGTGCAAGGGTAGCGAGATAACTAGAGGTAGCATAACTTCAACGATAATAATGAAAAGCACCGATGCTAGCCTCAAACAATCTATGATAATGGTATTACTCGCCATCAACAACGCTTCAGTACGAGTAAAACCAGGTAACGCATAAGTAGATACTGCCTAGATCGCAAGATGCGATCTAGGCAGCATGGCACTTACCCGAAAGAAACCCTAGAAACAAGGGGTGGCGATGCGCCGAGATTGTGTTTGTTGTGAACGTGGTTGTCCTCCTTTTTCAATAACCTTAGGTACATATTTATAGTCCGGAGACTCTCTACTTTTGGAATAACTCTACAACTCTATCTTTACCTAAACATAAACGGAACCTAAACAAACACGAAACCTACTATGATACAAGATACGGGCAATTTAGCCCAAATCCACACACTAGGCCGATCCAACAACACGTTGAATATACGTATCTTCCAAGCCCATCTTGATCACGGCCCATCTCCGTCTTTGGCCAAAATACGGCGATAACACATGCCCCCCTGGTTTTGGCAATGATAATTCCAAAACCACTCTGTGTTTTTTTTTTCTTCTCCTCTTTTTTTTATCGGGCTGCGCGTCGACAGAATGCGTGGCAGAACAGAATCGTCACGCTACCCCTTCATCATGATGCCCTGTCTTCTCAACTCCTGCGCAGTGCATGATTTGACGATTTTGGCAGTGCAATCTGGGAAACCGCTATGGCATTGAACCGTCTCTCCACTATTCCCCTTATTTAAATCAGCCTGAACAGTTCGCAGTCCCCATCTTCCTCCAGTTGCCAGAAAACCCTTCTTCCTCCGCCGAAAAAACCCTCTTTCTTGCCATGGCCTCCTCTGCTTCCTCCGGCGTGTCTTCCCACGCCTCCAACTCGATGAGCGACCGAGAGCCGACGCCAGAACACCCGCCGATGGCGGCGTACAACACTCTCGCCCCACAATGGTGGGACGAGAGGGGTTGGGACTTCGCTGTCTGGTCGGAGGACGACGCGTCCATGACCGACGGCGAGGAGGACCTGCAGTTCCTCGCCGATGGGGAGGCGAGGCGGAAGCCGATGACGCCATGTCACGGGAGCGTCGACTCCTCCAAGAAGAGGAGGAAGAGGAGGACACCTTCTCCGAAGAGTACCAGCCGGTGAAGTACTTCCGCACGGGTCCAGTAAGACGGCGACGACGACGAGGAGGCCCTCTGGCTTCTTCGGAAGAAGAATAAGACGACGCCGAAGCGGCCGAGGATGGCGCACAAGACGGCGGCGATGACAACGACGACGACCTCGGCCTAGATTAGGAACCGATAGCAGTAACAGTAGTAGTAGTAGTAGTAGGCCCCCCTCTTTTGTAATCCATCAGTCGCTTGTAAGCAATCTGCTTTTGAATGAATGAATGAAAAATCCGTTTCTCGCAGATTGTCCTTCCGCCCCAATTTTGTCGATAACATAAATAAGTCGATGCTCCAGGAGCCGATAGCAACGCATCGGCTTTCACCTTGTCATGTTCTCACAGTCAACCAAGCTACAACTCAAAGAGCCGATGCACATCGGCTTTCCCGAAATCGTTGACAAGGTCAAACTCAGTCGCATATTTAAGCAAACCTAAACGGCCACTTCTTAGTTTCAAACGGTAACCTGCGACTCTCTTCAAAAAGGGCGACCTAGATCCCCAACTGCCCACCGACCAGATCGAGCTCACAGCAACAAGAACCCTCAATCCTCACTCTGCACAGATCCATCTCCGCCGGCAAACCAGATGGCAGAATCGTCCAACACCAATCCAGAGGTCTCCGTCAAGGTACGCTTACCCTCGCGATCAACGCAATGTTAGAACTTGATGGCGAACACCGAATTAATGCCTTTATTCCACCATTAAATTTTCTAGGTCTCGGACATCCCTCGCCTCATCCTTCTCTCCCAAATTCTCTCTGTCTTGGCCTCGTCTGATTCTAGTCCTGCCCATCGATTTCTTATGAAGCAAATAGAATCCCTTCGTAAGCCAAGACCTAGATCTGAACTCTTGGGCCGACGCTTGCAGCCTGGCCTAATCCCCTGAACATTGGGTTTCTTGGTTCAGTAGAGTAGCTAGAGCTTACCAATCCCAATGGGAAACTTTGGGAATAGCCGATGCCTTGCATCTATCGTTGTCTCCTCTTGAGAAACACGAGAATCTTCTCAAAACCATCGGCTACTTCTGGTCTGACGCTCTGAATTGCTTTATGTTCGGCCATGGCCCTATGTCACCAACCTTGCTAGACGTGGTGATGATTACTGGTCTAGATGTTACATCACCCAGCCCCTCTGCTTTCAAACTGACCACAGTCCCCTACAAACTGTCTTCCAAAACAGACTGTACAAGTTGGGGTGCTTATCTCCAACGCCATATGAAAACAAAGGGCCCCGTTTCAGAGAAAGAACATACAGCCTTTCTCAACTTCTGGCTAGAGCATTTCATCTTCTGTGGCCCTTCCCTTGCTCCAACCAAAAACTATCTCTCCTTAGCCCATGAACTGGCCAAAGGTACTCAACTTGGCCTCGGCAAATTGTTTCTTGGAGAAGTCTATCGATACCTCCAATTGATGTCTGTTAAGCTGTCCTCTGGCATAGCAGTTAAAACAGGTGGTCCTTGGTGGTTCATTCAGTTATGGGCTCAGCTGTACTTCCAAAACCACATCCCAGACTTCCCTTCGGCGAGTTGTACTTTTCCGGATGTTAAAGGGAAGCAGATCCGATGCACTAGTTATGGCCAAGCTTTATGCAGTGCCAGCAAACAAACTATCCCTAAGGAAGCGACCAAGTGGTTCAAGACTTTCTTCCAAGGCCTAGACAATCCTACCTTCTTCCCTTATATGGAAGAATCGAACATTCGAAAATCCACTCTCCTTCAGTTAGATAACTTTGCCGATGACACCAAAGACTCGGCAACTCTTTTCCATTGTGATCCGTCCCTGTTTCCTTCCAGTTGGCATGAGCACATCCAACAGAATTATCAAGCCTGGGTATGAATTTTACCAGCCGGTCGTAGTGGCCCGGCAATTTGGCCTTGGGAAAGTACCTCCCCATCTCTTTCTCCATCATCTCACGGAGTGCAGAGCCGACCTGCCTGATCCTCTCACCAGTCAGAGGTGTTACTCTTTCTTTGATGCTCTGCCCATCCCTATTCCAAATGACCTCACCTTCTCTTCATCAACTGACGGCTTCGAAGACTGGTGGACGATGTGGAAAACCCACGCTTTCAGGAAGGCTCTGGGACCGTCATTGAAACAGCTCGACGCTGACTATGACATCCCCGTGGACCAGGTACTACTACCTGCAAATTTTCTTGATGCACAGAATCGATCCTTTTATTAATCCACTCTTTCTCTTTGCGGAACAAGATGGCCTGAGCCTACGCAATGATGGCTCCCCTTTCGAGTTCTTCCCGAGCTCTCGTGGTTCTTTTACGCAAAGACTCGCCACCTCGAAAAAGGTCATAATGCGTAAAACACCGATAACCCCACAATCGGCTTCCAAGAAACCAAGACTCCTAAGTCAGCTGCCCCTCGAGTTCCGACTAAAACCAGAACGATGGTGAGGAAGGTAGCTGCTAGGAAGACTTTGAGGCGCCAGAGCCCTTCTCCAGACAGTTCGCATGTAAGCTAATTCAGGCCTTGGTCGATCTTTGTCATTCTTCATTCTTGCAGACATGCTCTTCTTGGTTCTCCTCTTTTACAGGCTTCCGTCGAAGACACCTCCAGTGAGGACACCCAAACTAATCGAGGAGAACTAGGCCCAACGGATTCTGAGAGGACCCTCACACCGAACCAGCCAGATTCACCACCATCAGCTTCCAGGAAAAGGTCGGCTCCTGAACCTGCTGCCCCCCGAGCACCAGCCGAGGCGGGGCCAACTGCGGGTCCCAAGAGAGCTCGCAAAGGACAACAAGCTTCTTCGTCGAGCCAGGAGGTTTCAAAAATCACCGCCCTTCATACTCCTCCTACTTGTCTCCTTTTGTCTGCCGATTTATTGTTATTCACACTGGCTAAGAACATCCTTTCATGCAGACGCCTGACATTTCCAGTGGGAAAGCCGGGGCAGTGCTGACGCCGGATCTGGGAATCCCCGAAGGTGCAGATGAAACGGCTACTACTCTGGCCAAGCCTCCAGCAACCACACAGAAACCGATGGTCTCCTCATCGGCTATCCCCTCGATTTAGGAGAGGTACGTTTGGGTTCTTTCGGCTCATCCTTACGCGTTTGGATGCATACTGACGCTTTTCTGGCTGCCAGAGTTGTGATCTTTCAGGTTTGCTGTCGTTCGACCCTGAATCCATCGAACCAACTCCCTCCGTGGTTCACGCTGAACCACAAGTCAGGGTTGCTCTACCTCAATTCCAGCGTCTTAAAACCTTGATGTCCTCCCCGATCGAGGAGTTGATCGAGGGTTCTGAGGAAGCGAAGAGCGTTCTTGCCGAAATTCAGGACCATCTTCCAGTAGCATTGCAATTGAATCTTTGGTCAGTCGCAAATCTGTCTTTCTTCGGGCCACAGGTGAAGTTAGCCCGTGAAAGGATCAATCTGCGCCACGCCCAACTTCCGCTGAAAGCCGATATTGCAGACAGATGTCAGCAGCTCAACGAGAAAAAGGCGTCTCTGGATGCTAAAACTGACACCTCCGTCAGTACCGCCGAGCTCGCATCCTTAAAAAAGGAGCTGGAAGATCTTGAGGAGAAGGTCCGGGTGACTAAACAGCTCATCCGCGACAAGGAAGAATCCATCGCCCGTACCCAAGACGAGGCGGCAGGCCTTAAAGCTCAACTGAAGACCGATCTGGCAGACATACGTGCCCTGAGCAAGCAGCTAGTGATGGGTAAGGATGAAGATGACGAAGCCGAGATCGCCGAGGTGGATCGTTTCCGTGCTGACGCCCTCCATGCTTTCGAAGCATTTCTTCAGTAGCTCGTATGTGTAAACTGGCATCTGTTTGTAACATGTGTGAACCTCTAAAGTTGATAACCGTGCATCGGCTATACATTTTGCTTTTTTTTTCTTTTTTTGTTCGGCCGATTCCATGTATCGGCCTCCACATTTTACTGTCCATTGTCACACGTGCTCTTACTTAGCTGATTTCATGTATCGGTCCTTCAAGTTTCACTGTCCAAAACCCACATGCTTGGGAAACTGTCCAAAACCCACATGCTTGGAAAATATTTCTTGAGATGTTGACCGTTGACCGCCACTGGGAATTTTACGCCGTCCAGCTGCTCGAGCATGTATGCGTTTCTTCTTAAAACTTGATCGACCTTGTACGGTCCGTGCCAATTTGGAGACCATTTACCATATGCTGTCATCCTTAGTCCCCAATGGCAATACAGCTTCCCATACTAGATCACCAATGTGGAACTCCTTTGGATTTCACTTTCTTGTTATATGCACGAGCTACTTTGGCCTTGTTCTCATCCGTTTAGGTGCCCCCTGAGCCGAATCCTTCAAGTAATTGAAGATATCGGCTCTCCAGTCGCCAACTTCCAGGAACACGAAGCCAATAACATCAACATCCGACGAGGGTCGGATGTTTTGTCGTCCCATAAACGGCTCTATCCTTCCTGACAGATTAGAGATGAATCTTCTGACGAAGTTGATCTTGCCGATGAGGGACTGCAGTTCTTTCTTCGTGGTGGGTGGCTTCATTGTTCGCACTGCCTCCTGACTTTTCAGGCCGATTTCAATTCCGCGTTCATGGACCAAAAAACCCAAGAACTGACCGGCCGTGACCCCGAAGGCACACTTCTTTGGATTCATCCGTAGCCCGAATTTTCTTGTTCGGTCCAGGACGCGTTGCAGATCGCCCAGGTGTCCGTGCGCTGAAGCAGACTTGACCACCACGTCGTCGATGTAAATCTCCACCAGTTTGCCGATCAGATCATGAAAAATATAATTCATGGCCCTTTGGTACGTGGCGCCGGCATTTTTCAGTCCAAACGTCATGACTACATATTCAAATAACCCCACTGACCCTGGGACTCTGAATGCAGTCTTGTGTATGTCTTCTGGAGCCATGAAGATCTGGTTGTAACCGGCATTGCCGTCCATGAAGCTCAAAATCTTATGACCAAAGAAATGCATTGATTAATGTTTACGCCCGCATCGGATACTCATCCTTTGGGGTAGCTCATGAGATCCCGAAAATCTATGGCAACACGCCATCGGCCATCCTTCTTCTCTGGTGCGATACTAGAAATCCACTCAAGATACCGCATGGCCTGATCAACTTGGCTGTCAACATTTTCTCGACCTCTTTCTTGACTTCTTCCAGAATTTCGGCCTTCATTTGTCGTGCTCGCTGCTGAAATGGCCGAAATCCTTTTTTGAGCGGGAGTCGATGCTCGATGATGCTCCTGTCTAACCCAGGCATCTCTGTGTAGTCCCAGGCGAAGCAGTCTGGATATTGTTTCAACAGGGCTATCATTGGGCCCCGCAGATTCGGATCTAACTTTCTGCTGATAAATGTTGGTCGTGGCTTATCCCCAGGACCAATGTCGATCTCTTCTAGCTCATCAGCGGATGTGAACCCGTACCCTAGCTTCCCGTCACCTGTCAAATCGATGCTAAACACAGGGCAAACGGTAGGTGAGGATAACAAAAATAATTTGGGCCGATTGCTTGAATCGGCCCCCTTTTTGCTTGCATTAGTCAAGGACGGTTTACACCTTATTGTTTTACAGTGGCAGAGCATCTCTCTGCTACGACTACATGAGCTGCTTGTCGTATGATCGCTGCTTTTTATTTTTTGTGGCCGATCGCAGGGATCGGCCGTACCACAGATGATCGTGGGCTTTTCTACTCTGTAAGGCCAGTGGATAAGACCAGCCTCACCCGTTTTTGTAGCTTCAATACGCCGCAGCCGTCTAGATTGATTCCGGAGATCGGCTCTTGGTCTTCGCTTCCCGACGTTCATGCCATCTATGAAGATCTCGATAGAATCGCTCACGTGGATGACCTCCACTTCATCGCCATCCCATTGGATTAGGCCGGTGCATCGTGGATGGAATGCAGCAATTAGCGTGAATCCAATCCCTTCCTAGCAAGGCGTGTAAGTGCTTTTGCTGTCCACGACGAAGAATGACGTGGGGATGGTTTTTCCACGGTCGGATCTACGCTCAAGACGCCTATGCGTTTCAAGTCGACCGTTGAAGTCGCTTAACGTGATGTTGGTTTTGATCAGATCTGCAGTGGAGCGTCCCAAACGTCGTAGCATGGAGTATGGCATGATATTGACTGCCGCCCCGGTGTCCACCAACATCTTGCTGACAGGTTTCCCATTGATGTAACCCCGCAGGTACAAGGCTTTCAGATGTTTATAACCCTTCTCACGTGGCTTCTCAAAGATAACCGGCTGTGGACCGCAGTCAAACTGTGCCACTGGTAGCTCATTGGTTCTTGGCGCAGAATTACGTAGTAATACGAACACCATGTTTGTGCCACCGATGTCGTGCATCGGCTTTTGCTGGTTTGGGCGCCATTCTTTCCTTGTCGGGCGATCTTCCGCTTCCAAAGTATGCCTCACTTTGGCCAGATCAGGCGTGCTTTCTTCAAAGCGTGGAATCAAGCGCTCAGCTTCCTCCAAGTTACGCAGCCGCTGCACTCTACGCTCGGTGTGTCCGAGTCCGTCGGGACACCACCTTGACGGTGATACCTGTCTTTGTCTTTGTCATTCTTTGGCTTCTCGAGGTCCTCTCGAGCGGACTCCTGTGGCCTCGGGTGGAAGAGGCCCTAGACGCGTTTGAACACCGAGCCGCCTCGTGTCTTCCTTCTGCTGACCGCATTCCGGGCAGTTGTCGACTGTAGGCAATCGGCTCATCCCCGCGTCCCAGTAGTACTTGAAGAAAGGACAATCCCAATGTTTGTCTGCGCCTTCTTTTTCTTTTGACGGTCCCCTAGCAAGGTGCTCATATCTTTCGTCGTCTCTGACGCGCCGGCGACGTTGGTCATACTGGCGTTCATACTTGTTAAGGAGATGCGTGGAATGTGGCTTCTGATATCGCACTCTCCTCACTTGTTCCTCTGTTAAGTACCGTCTGTCATTGTGGCTGGGCCGGTCGCATGGACTAGTCTCCTTTCTTTCCTTGCCCCGAGAGCGACCACCTTCCTCCTTGTGCGTGTCATGGTGGTACCGACCGACCGCCATATTAACGCCGAACGAGAAATCCAGTGACGCCTCATGAGCTCGAGCTCTACCATGTTGACGCCGGAAAAGGGTTCGTGTCTACTTTCATGGCGAATCGCCCGAGGATCGACGGCCTTGTTCTATTGCCATTTGGATTTGGCGTGAAGCTCTTTGCACTCATTGGTGGTATGGGTGAGCAGTGATGCCACTTGCAAGACGGACCTCCCGTTCATTTCTGAGCCGTAGGGATTTTGTGGCCTTGGTAACCTCACCGCTTCTCCTTCAAAGAAGAATCGAATATCTGCTCAGCTTTGCTCACATCGAAGTCGAACCCTTTCGCAGGCCCTTGCTGTTTCACCCACTTGCAGGCCACAGGATCTGCCCCCCGAGCCCATTCAGCCACGACCACCTCCTGGTCTTGCGCAGGATCACCTTCTTCAGACGACCAGGCCTATCGGACGCTTGAATTTGTCTTGGTACAACTCGTGGCCTTTGTTCATACATCGGTTTACGGGCCATGTGCGCCAATGAGTTGTACTCCACTTGAAAGCGGATCCTTGATGGGTGCCGAGACCCAACACGCCAGTTCGACCGCTTCCTTCTCGATTAAACGAGCGAGTAACATCGGTTCTTGACGGTCTGGCCTGGATGTATTCGCCATTTCTCCCGCTTCACTGCGCGCCAGTGCAATGCCAGCCTCGGTAGCCTCACGAATGGTACGGATGTGGAACCGCTCTTCCGATTGCTTCGGTATGAATTGAATCGGTGGCGGTGGTGTACCACCCAAAAGCTGGTCCATCAGAGATTGCGCAAAAATCTTACGCGCATCGATCCGATGCGAAATCATGCCTAGTTGGGCGGTATCGGCTTATGTGCTCGATCGATCTTGACCCTTCCGACCCGAACCTTGAGAACTCGGAGCTTATATTTGGGTGGCGTGAATCAGATCAAACTTCGTTGGGGTACGGCTTTGAATAGCCGATTGTCCTTCTCTTCGACACAAAGCGAACCGGTCCTCGGGATGGCACCGATTTGCTCCACTGTTTGAGCTGAGGGGCTAGATTCTCATGACTTGTTCCAGTGGCATACTTGGCTATACGCTGTTTGTCGTCCATCCTGTACATCGCTGCTCGGACATGCCTCGCCTCAAGATCCCGCCCAGAACTCCCGCCGCAGACTCCTGCGGTTGCAATCTGTTTGCGTGTCAAGTTATTGCAGTCCGCACGTAGGCGCATATATACCCGTGTGGGATTTCCTTAGGTGGCTCAAACAGGAATTGGCATCGCTGGTCGCCTCCGCCTTGTAGCGACATAAGCCGCTGCCTGGCGGCTCCGGCCGCAAGTGTGAATGGCGGTGGCTTGGTGCAGCGGTCTTTCTCCTCGTGAGTCCCGAGTAGGCCCGTCGGAGAATACGATGTTTCATGATCTCACGAACCACGCGAATCGCGATCCGCTCAAAGCGTTCACGGGCTCTCGAATGGCGGTGAAGAGAATGAGCCACCATGTAGTTGACTTCCGTCGCAGAGCTCAGTGCGTTCCTCTGAAGGAGCAGAGGTCCACCTCATCAAGAGCACCATCAGGCGAGAATCCCTTCCACTTGATGCCATGCTTGCGGGTCCTCTCAAAAGAGCCGATGAGGTCTTCTTCGAAGAGAGCTTTGATCTCGTCATACTTGGCCTTGTGCTCGTCAGGTAGATCGTCGTAAGTGACCGGTCTGTTCTCCATTGCAGCGTCGGATGTTGATGTAGACGTTGATGACTGTCCCACCGGGCGTGCCAGAATGTGTTGCCTGCCAAAACCCACCGGCGAGCAGCGACGGGCAACACGGAGAGCCGGGAGGCTCCCAGGACTGCTGGTGGGCCCTGGTCCCTCGGGCGACGGCCCGCAAAAACTCCGGCACACGTCCTGGCTTGGTTCGAGGGCGTGCCACCTGACCTATACCTGGTCAGGAAGGTGAAGGATTGCTCCGATTGATTTCCTGCATGGTAAACAAGTATACGTAAAATTCGAGCCGTGACCGGCTCCCAGGTTTCCCTGTAAATCGGCTCCTAGAGCCGATTGCCCCATGGTTCTGCATTAGATTTACGATAGCATGGGGTTTTGCTTGATCACTACAAGTTAAATCGATCTCGACGGTTTAATGTTTTCACCACGAATCGAACGCGTCCTACACGTAATTGAGCCTGAATGCATACAAAGATGAAGAATATTAACCCTAGAGGAGGCCTAATAACCAACGTAAAGTCAATTACCGGAACAACTTCTCTAGAACGAATAAGCCACGCCCTATGTACTCTCGGATCGTTCAACCCGTTTAAGGCCTGATTACGTAGATATTAAACTAAACCTTGGTGAACAAGGCACAACTATAACAGATCGAATCGACTAAATAAAGATCAAGCAAGATGCTACCCTTACACTTTGGGAAAAGGTGCAAGGGTAGCGAGATAACTAGAGGTAGCATAACTTCAACGATAATAATGAAAAGCACCGATGCTAGCCTCAAACAATCTATGATAATGGTATTACACGCCATGAACAACGCTCAAGACGAGTAAAACCAGGTAACGATAGTAGATACTGCCTAGATCGCAAGATGCGATCTAGGCAGCATGGCACTTACCCGAAAGAAACCCTAGAAACAAGGGGTGGCGATGCGCCGAGATTGTGTTTGTTGTGAACGTGGTTGTCCTCCTTTTTTCAATAACCTTAGGTACATATTTATAGTCCGGAGACTCTCTACTTTTGGAATAACTCTACAACTCTATCTTTACCTAAACATAAACGGAACCTAAACAAACACGAAACCTACTATGATACAAGATACACGGGCAATTTAGCCCAAATCCACACACTAGGCCGATCCAACAACACGTTGAATATACGTATCTTCCAAGCCCATCTTGATCACGGCCCATCTCCGTCTTTGGCCAAAATACGGCGATAACAGTAACTCACCACCTGCTGGTCCCGCTCAAGCCAGGCAACATAGGTCGGGTTGTCGATGGGTTTCTTCTTATTCAGCTAATGAACATCCTCAACCTCCAGTTATTTGGTCGGCGCGGCATCGCTACTATCGAGTAGGCCAAGGACTTGGGCACCACACAGAGTCGGGAACACTAGTTCCTTATAAAAGAGGAAGTTCTCTGGCGTGAGTTTTTGTGAAGGGGGAGATCCCAAGGCAGTCGCCAGGGCAAAGCTCGATGAAGAGGACGCCATGGACACGCGGGGGGGGGGGGGGGGGCTATGGTTTTGATTTTAGTTTGAGTTTTTTGTAGATCGATGTAGGCGGCGACTAGGTTATAGAAGAGGAGGGCTCTGATACCATATGGGCGGACAAGCCTTGGTGAAAAAACGATGATCTGGTTGGGGATCTCAGATAAGTGTTATATAGGTGGAAAGAGCCCCCGCCGTGGCATGAAACAAGGAATATACCGCATAGGGTGGTGTAGTACACCATGCCTATATGGGTACAATACCTATAGTCTAATAGTGTCCTCCCCTTCCCTTCTATTTCATGGCTGCAGGAGGACGAGTTCACGCATGTGAGGCTACCTATGGTTCATTTTTTGAACGACAATATTGCCTCGTTATATTTTAAAAAAAATAGAGGATTGACTAGTTAATTAGCAAGTTAAACATGACGAAAATCGATACAAACACCCTAGTTGGTCGTTATGGAACATGTCTGACTCAAGAACACATAGTTAACCTAGCTACCAACACTAATTACACATTACACACCATCGAAACAAGACTGCCGTCAACGTTTCCCACCGGTAGTCCGGTAGCACCATCATCCCTCCTCCCCGAGCCAGCCATTCTGACTTTAGCAAACAATAACCACACAAGAAACCTTTGCTGCATCATCCTTGTGAGGCCCGTGCCGGATCATGCCAAACAGTCGACCCTTCACATAGAAGGCTGACAACTCCGATTCTGATGAGGAGTTTTTTTTAGAAAACAGGCCAAAAAGGCCTGACGTTAAATTAATAACGCCAATCAACGGCGAAACACATACATGATGCTGAGCCCAGCTTACAATGCAGAACTGTACACTCACACAAGAACATGCCTACCGAAAGAGCTACAGTTGGAGACGCGAATCCGCTAGTGACTATTATAGTAGACTACGCGTGGGAGGAGCAGACGCTAGATTGGCTTCGTGCGGGGCCGACGCTCACCCTAGCGGGCAAACCGACAGCCACCAGTCGAGACGGCTCCACTGTCGCAGGGAACGCCACCAGAGGCCGGACACCACTAGGAATCAACCGACGGATCATGACCAAGAAGCAGCACCAGGGCCTAACCAAACGATAAACACCGAGATAGAAGAACAAGAAGCAAACCTTGACGATGAGAGTGGGGTGCGACCACCCAGCCATCAGAGAGCTGCTTGCCATGGGGCTCCAAGGCGGCATCTTCAAGAAGATCACGACACTGAAGCGATGCTGCCGCCCGATCCGAGGATCTTGGGTTTTCACCCGGAGCACAAAGACACACCGAGCGCCGCCACATCAATGCCCGCGGACAGGGGATGATGTCTAGGGACGCCACCGTCGAGGCCCAAAGGGCAAGGGTTTCCCCGACAATGGCACTCAATGGTCCATATCCTATGCCACACGGCTCGCCGACACCACGTCGTCCCCACGACCATGGAAACCGGCCAGCACCAGAGTCCCTGGCATGCCCGCCAACCACACGGCTCCCAACCATCCACGGCCGCCGCCCCGGAACCCAAGCCGAGCACACCGAAGAGAAGAAGAGGAAGCCGGGGGTTACCGCTGCGAGGTCTCCGGAGACCGGAGATCTGCCAAAGAAGGGACTTTTACTAGATCGACGTCGAATGGACCCATGGGCACCACCTCCATTGGATCCGGGAAGGGAAATGGGCTCAAAGGGCCCCGGAGCCCCTGCTCCGTCCCGATCAAAGTGGCTTGACAGACGGGCTGCCCAACCCCCGCCAAGTTCCATCTCGTGGCCGCAGACCACCGTCGGAGGCGAGGCCAGAGCGCCCCTAAACCAGATCCCTCCGGATCTCCTCCGTCCGAGTGAGCTCCAGCTCACGTCGCACGCTGCGCCGCCGTGGAAGACCACCGAGACTGCGAGCATGCCGAGGATGCCAAGCCACCATGCCGCCACACCTCTAACCAACGCCGCGCTCCCGCCGCCCATAGCCGCCCACGCAGCCACCACCGAATAGGAGAGAGGCCCCACCGGCGCCGGCTTCGCCGAGTTGCCCACGGCGGAGGCGAGAGGGGAGATGGGAGGGCTGGTGGCGGATAGTTAGCCGTCCGCCGCATGGCGGACAGAGCGAATGGGCCCTCTAACGAGGAGTTCCGAAGATAAAATATACTAAACCTGCGGCGAGGAAGATCTTCACGACCGGAACGCTCATTGCAGGTCTTGCTTACTATTTTGAGGTGTACCGCAGGGCTCTCTGATGAAGCGACAGCATGGCTACCTGGTACGTACGCTTTTCCTTGCCACGCTGAACTTGCACTGGAGCTTTTGTTCGCCGGCGCACGGCGAGTTCGCTATCCAGGCATCAGGTCCGTCCGCGCTGCCCCATGCACGCAAGAAAAGCTCACCGTGATCCCAACTCCGCCTCCAAAGCGTCCAAAAGGGCGTATGTGGGGCCGCACTAGGCATCTACGGGCGCGCCTGTGTCCCTATCCCTGCAACAACTCACCCTGCCTCCCCAGCATCTGGGTGCGGCTTGGGGCCAGACGCAGCGCCCCTTTGCAAAAAGACACGCACACTCGCGCAACAGCGCCAGAGTAATGGTGGGCGCGGCCCTTATATATATACTCCACGAACAGAGCAGAGAGTGACAGACAAACTCGATCGGGGCATCGATCCAGTTCGAAACTCGAATAGCTTGAAGCGTCGTTCGTTCCATCGGCAGGCCAACTCTGATCGATCGAACCAACTAAGGGTGGACGACACCTTCAAGGTTAGCTTCACCGATCATGGGTCGTCCTGATTCCGAGGCGCCAGCGGCGTCGAGCGCCGACGCCGCGGGGCTGGGCCTCCACGACAACGCCCAGGGCGGAGGCGCGCCGGCGGGCGGTGACTCCGCGTTCGACACCAACGTGGTGATCATCCTCGCCGCGCTCTTCTTCGCGCTGCTCTTCGCCATCGGGCTCAACTCCCTGGCGCGGTGCGCGCTCCGGTACGGCGGCCGCGGGGCGGGCGCGGCGACGGCCACAGGCGAGGACGGGGCGTCCGCTTCCGCGCGGCGCGGGAGCTGCGGTGGAATCAAGAGGCGCGCGCTGAGGAGCCTCCCCGTGGAGGTGTACGGCGCCGGGGACGGGGAGGACATCGACGACGTGTGCGCCATCTGCCTCGGCGAGTTCGCGGACGGCGAGAAGGTGCGCGTGCTGCCGCGGTGCGGCCACGGCTTCCACGTCCGCTGCGTCGACGCCTGGCTCGTGTCCCACGGCTCCTGCCCCACGTGCCGGCGGCCCGTGATCGAGGCAGGGGTGCCCGCCAAGGGCGCCGACCGTCCCGCGGAGGCCGACACGGTCGCCGTGGTCATCGTGTGAGTTGGTCGAAGGAGCAACCGAGGCGCCCACTTCGTCACCGGCCTGTACAGCAGCACCACAAGTATTGAATGCGCAAGCCCTTGTAGGTAGGAGTACAATTTTCCGGCGACGCATGGCTGCCATGCTCGTCGTCAGTTCATCAGGGGCTCTGCATGCAGCTTCTGGCCGCGTCGAATGTATGATCAAACCGCGCAATGTAAAGATTCGATCGGCCCAAAAAATTGTACTGGCATACTGTGAGTAGTAAGAAATTTTGTTCCGGAGCGCTCTTTTCGCCGCCGGCGGCGGCTTGCCAGGGTCCCGTACGTCGGCCGGTTGCGCGGTGCGTGGACACGGCACGTACGTCGACACGTGGACGTGCGCTGATCCGCGAGCGAGCCAACCACCAGTACGATATCCACGCGCGCGCGGGGCGACGTGCGTGCTTGCTAACGGCGTGCCTTAGCCCGCACGCGACGGCGATCGCGCGCGTCGACGGTTGAGCCGCCGGGATCATCCCGACGCCCCAACCCCCCACGATCGCCACGTCAAGCTGCAGCTCCGTCGCCGTCACGTGATTCGAGCGTCCTCGCTCGGACCAGCTGGGGTCGAGGCGCGCACCGTGATTATGGCCGGTGACGTCGATGTGTGGAGGCCGACTGACGGTTCAGTGCAACCGCTTGGATGGTACGCAGGGTAGCTGAATAAGTTCCCCGTCAGTTTCACCCGGCCGGCTCTGCTTTCATTTGCCGACTATCTCAGGAGCTCAGGTTTTGCCACGATCTTTTAGGCGGGGAAAAATATCGGCATGGACTGTTGAGTTGAGTGACTTTCTGATTGGTGTTGGTGCAGCAACCGGCAGCGCCAAAGACGATTTCCTGTTCCACATGGCACCAAAGCAAGTAGACACACGTGACTCTTTACCTATCCAATCATCAAGAAGTGTGCACCATGTTGATTGGACGGTGGAAAAAGTCCAAAACAAAACTTAAACTAGTAGTCAAAAGATAAATATCGAACCTCTAACTCTTAATCCTTGAAGTTGGCACACTGAACTCCCTAATCCCGGTCTATTTTAAACCCTCAATCTGTTTTTCATATTAGAAATAAAAAAAATCCTAAATTAAGTAATTTTCTTGTCTCGCTGACAAAGTGGACCCACATTCATGCTACCTTCCGTGCAAGAACAGTTGGGGAAAAGGAAGGAAGAGAGAGCTAAATCGGTGCCCCTGGCATACACACGAAGTAGCAGCACCGCACGGCCGTGCATGTCTCAGCCCCGAGCGTGCCCAATGGCCGATGCACGCTGCCTCCCGCCCGCATGGCCTAGCGTGTCGCGACTTAAAACATGGTCGACTGGTCATCAGCAGACCCATTTGGCCTGGCCCTCCCGAGCTCCACAGCTTGGTTAGCGTTCAATCTCTCGGCTCTGTCTAGGGCTATAGGCCTTGCCGCGCTTAGCCTCGGCATACCGGACCTGGCACATTTGTCATCATGGTTGTCCAGCTACCACGCCATACCGTCCAGATTAATTAGATGCCAAGAAATAAAGGAAATTGATGTTCAAGATTTAAGGATTGGCTCGGCTCGCATGCGCCGGACGAAAATGTGAGCCGGGAACGCGCGCCATCGGCCATCAGCCAGGAGAACGGGGAATTTCAGAGAGACAAGTGAGGAAGATGGATATGACTGGTAAGCTCTTATTGTCAGTGAGACTGAAAAACTATCCCGGACGGGATTTTTACTTTCCCGGTGCGCCAAACAGACCTAGGGTTCAAAATAGACCGGGATTCAGGAATTTAGTGTGCTAAGTTCAAGGTTCGATTCAGTTTTTGCCTACAAGTACTAGGTTTGTTTTGGACTTTTTCCTTGGACGGTCTAGCTCGAACACAGGTACTGGATCCTGGCTTAAATGGACAATCCAACAGTAACGATGCTCTTTGCAATTACCGACTTAATTTACAAACGCTCTTTCCAAATTGCAAGTCAGATGAATTTCCACATCCCTTCCAACGTGGTGATCATCCTCGCGGCGCTCTTCTTGCGCGCTGCTCTTCGCCATCGGGCTCAACTCCCTGGCACAGTGCGCTCTGGTACGGCGGGCGTGGGGCGGGCGCGGCATCCCTCGGCGACGACGACGAGTTCGTGGACGGCGACGTGTGCGCGATATGCCTCGGCGAGTTCGTGGACGGCGAGAAGGTGCGCGTGCTGCCGCGGTGCGGCCACGGGTTCCACGTCCGCTGCGTTGACGCCTGGCTCGTCTCCCACGTGCCGGCGGCCCGTGATGGAAGGCGCACCTGCCAAGGGCGGCGACCGGAGCCAGCGTCCCGCGGAGACCGACCGGTCATCGTGTGAGTAGGTCGATCGAGCGACCGAAGCGTCCGCTTCGTTACCGGCCGCGGTACTGCAGCACGACAAGGTACCCGCACAGTTCTGCACGCGCAAGCTCTTGTACAATTTTCCGGGGACGGTCGCCATGCTCGTCAGTTCGTCAGGCGCTCTGCATGCAGCTTCTTGCCGCGTCGAATGTATGATCCAACTACTCACTGTAAAGATTCGACGGCGCAAAACATTGTACTGCCATACTATGAGCTCCGGAGCGCTCTTTTCGCCGCCTACCAGTCCCTCCCGTCGCCCTTCCCGGTGCCTGCCGACAGCTGCCGGCTCCTCCCGCGCCGCCCCTCCCGGTGCCCGCCGACAGCTGCCGGATCCTCCGGCCGCCCCTCTCCACCGGTCCCCGAGTCGACTGGACGAACCTGACCGGGTTGGGCTCGGAGTAGCACCGGCGCAGGAAGGCGCTTTTGATCTGCGCCTCGAACGCGAGCCGCTCGTACTCGTCCAGCAGCGTGCTTCGCCGCCCGCCGCAGCCGGCGCTCACATCCAGGCTGTGGCGCGAAAGGACCATGCCGCCGCCACCGTCGAACGATGTCTCTCGCGCTCTCCATTGTACTCCTAGCAATAGAGTATTATTATAGCGCCGCCTGTACGCGCTAATGGCATTGCCACTGCATGGGTACGTGGGTGATATCAAACTCCCACTCTTTTTTTTTTTTGAACGGGAATAGGCCCGAAGGCCCCAGAAGCTCCATTACTCGGTGGGCAAAGTTACAAAGAGGACCCTAGCCATAACCAGTGTAACAGGCTGGGCCTCGAAAATTACACAAAGGACCTCAGAAAACATAGAAGGAAAGCAATCGAGTCCATCGTCTCCACCATGCCGATGACTGGATCGCGCAGCACGGCCGCTGGCGGCGGCGCCGGGGACTATGCCACTTGGTCCACCGTCAGGATGGGGCGCCATGCTGGGATCGGGAAACCTTCAAGTCTGGAGGAGAAGAATCCTCGGAGCTTCGACTCTCGAGGCACGGAGTGGCCCCCTTAGCCAAGGATAGCAGCGGCGCTCATCGCCGTTGCTTGGAAACTTCCGCCGGATGAGCTTCTTCGAGACCCGCCAGCGCCGGAACCATAGGACCAGCCCCACCACCAACCCCTACTTCCCAAGCCACCATGGCCGTTTAGAGTAGGAGGAAGGAAGGGGACCAGCATGCGGAAGACGACGCCAGATAACCGCCTTCTTCGGAGCGTCGAGGCCAGCGACCGGCAGCATTCCTCTTCCTCGCCACCACGGCCGGCCAAGAGGAACACCACCCACCACCTGTCCACACCGCAACGCCCCTCCCCCTCGCTACCACAGCAGGCCAGGAGGACTGTTGCCTTGCAGATCCCCAACGCCAGAAAAGAACCACAGCTTCTTTATTTACGGAGACTGAAACTTCCGTCTCAGTGCTCTGCTCTAGCCAGAAGAGAAAGAACACCAAGAACAGAGGCCCAACACCCCAGATCTGGCTGCAAAGATCCAGAGCATAGCTCCAAAACTCCCATACAGGGTAACAACTACAAAAATAAAGAGAAAAACAAACCCTAACTACTCCGGTGCCAACTCCCGGCCACCGCTCGCCAGCTAATCCGGCGAGGGCGCCATGGGAGTGGCCCGGTCCTGAGGAAGCTGGGGAGGGGTGCCTCTCGATTCGTGCAAGCGGTGGGAGAGGGGGTAGGAATGGGGCTGTCTCGACGAGTGATCTCTGATGGGCCCAAACTCCCACTCGTAACTAAAAAACTTTTAGTTGCAATCCCGCTGACATCGACACAAAATTAAAAAAATATAAATAGATATACGGATACACAAGTCAACTTACCTCATTACCGAAAAACAATGAAAAACACACAAATGTAAAAAAGGGGTTAGAACTGGCATACACTAGCCGGAAAATAAAACAACCCAAACGGAAGCATCCACTCTACCTGTTTGGCCGAATCTTCTTAGAAAACAATCGTGCATCACGAACATTCGTACAAATTTGTCAGTTATAAACTTGACTGAGCACTAAGCTAATTTCCAGCTAGCTAGCTGATATTTAGCAAATCCCATTTTGAAAACAAAGTTGCAAAACTTGTGTGTTACAACTCCTATTGC
Source organism: Avena longiglumis (assembly GCA_030063025.1). Taxonomy (NCBI): domain Eukaryota; kingdom Viridiplantae; phylum Streptophyta; class Magnoliopsida; order Poales; family Poaceae; genus Avena; species Avena longiglumis. The sequence continues at coordinate 515,263,414 of CP125974.1, read as the reverse complement.
AACTCATAGGAAGCACATAAAAACCGCGGTTCAAAAAATAGAATAAATGGATTATCTTATTTTTGTCTATTTAAAATCAAGTCAAACTCATTTGCAAGTACAGTTGCAGCTTAGATAAAAAAATAGTTGCAAGTATGATTGTAACTCATAGCAAACACGAAAAAGAATCATGATTCAAAATCATATGGATAGGTTCATTCTCAACGAATTTGATATATATTTTCAAAACTTGTTTGCACGTCTAGTTGCAACTGCGAGTTGTAAGTCCGATTGCAACTCATAGCAAGAACGAAAAACATGATTCATGAAATATGATATGCTAGCTAAATATATAATCAATATGATATAAATTCAAAAAATATCTCGGTTGCAATTCCAGCTGCAACTAGGAAAATATAAAACAACTTGCAAGTGTTATTGCAACTTATAGAAAGCACAGAAATCATAATTCTCAATCAATATAAAACCAATTGCAAGTCCATTTAAACTCATATAAAAGCACGGAAAATCATATATTAGAGTAAATATGATGGTCTCGCTTAATTCATAGTTAATTTGATGTAATTTTAAACATCTCGGTTGCAAGTCTAGTTGCAACCTCAATTGCAATTCATGGAAATAATCAAAAATCATGACTAGCTAAATTCTTAGTGTATTTGATGTGATTTTCAAAATCTTAGTTGCGTGTCCTTATGCAAATCAGAAAAAATAGAAAACCAGTTGCAACTCATATAAAAGAACAAAAATCAATATATATATATATATATTAGAGAAAAATATGATGGACTAGCTAAATTGTTAGTGAATTTCATTTAAATTTTTGAGATCTCATTTGCAAGTCTAGTTGCAACTGGGAAACATATAAAACAAGTTGAAACTCATATGAAAGAACGAAAATAATATATCATCAACGGGCTAAATTCTGAGTGAATTTATGTAATTTTCATAATCTTAGTTACACGTCCAGATGCAACTGAAAAATAGAAACCAGTTGCAACTCCGTTTACAACTCATAAAAAAAGAACAAAAACCATAATTAACTATGAATTTTATGTAACTTTCAAAATCTCAACCGGAAAAATAGAAATCAATTGGAACTCGGATTGCAACTCATATAAAAGCACGACAATCATATATTAGAGAAAATATGATGGACTAGCTAAATTATTAGTGATTTTGATGTAATTTTCAGAATCTCAATAGCGAGTCCGGTTGCAACCGGGAAATATAGAAACCAGTTGCAACTCCGATTGCAACTCATAGAAAATCATGAAAAACAGTAATTTTAGAAAAGTATATAATGTACTAGAAAAATTCTTAGTGATTTCAATAATAGAGTAGTTGCAACTAAGAAAAATATAGACCAGCTACAAATCCGATTGCAAGTCATATGAAGCACGAATATATGCAAGACTCCTATGTACCATCTCTCTCTCAAATTGCAATGACATGGGTACTTCCAATTGAGACAAGGAACACTCAATCAATAGGGAAACTTACATTTTTGAATCGCACAATCAGTAGAAAGAAAAGGTCTACAACGTAAAAAATTTAATGCCCATCTAACAATAACCATTTTCACACCTAACGATACGATGCCACCAGATATCAATAAAGAAGATAAAAATAATATCAAATAAAATGTAGCCATACAAACTAGACTTAGAAAAACAAGCTTTGAGCCATCCATACATATTTAGTACAAAAAGTTCTTGCGAAAACCTTGCAAAAATAATAATAATAAAAGTTTTACAATCTTGATAGTGATACGTTATTTAAAAAATCCTTGGATCCATGCGTATGTAGCTCTCTCACAATCAAACCAACAACTAACAAAGAGCAAACAACAATCGGAGCCTACCGGAATCCCATCTCCCTCACGAGCTCCCCAAAATCCTCCACTACTGCACCACCCACACACACAACAAGATTAAACAAACTAGACCCGGGACAAAAATAAAACAAAAACAAAAAATGGCCAACACAAGAATCTGTGATGCCAAAACGATTTGTGGACAATACGGGGCAAGCAAAACAGAGTATAGCATGCACGGCCAACATAAGCACCAACCTTGACGCGTGAGAAAATCGAACTGACCACAGGTAATTTTCATGGCACGACCTGACTATGAGCTAAGCTAATTCTCATCTAGCTTAATTCTCACAGGTAATATGATTTGAATTCAAAAAACTTAGCTGCATTTCGAGTTGTGAATATGAACTAATTGCAAGCTCGATTGCAACTCATGAAAGCACGGAAAAACTGAGATCCAACTATCTTAATCTCTTAGTCATTTTGATATCATTTTCAAACTTGGTGGCAAAGTCTAGTAACTACTAAGAATAAGATAACTAGTTGCAATAACTCATAGGAAGCATAAATAATATTATACAAAAAAGAAAAATAGAATATCTCTTAATCAATTTTAAAATTCAAAAATAAATTGCAACTGGCATTTAGATATAATAGGACGATCATAGGAATAACATGCAAAAAAAGAATGATAGAAAAAAAGTCAACTATAGAAAAAATCATGCTAAAAAAATTCGAAATGGCTACATCCAGGCACCTGAAGGTGATATACACTAGAGGCCAATAATAAAGATATGCCTAAAGGTGGGCTTGAGCTTGCCAACCCTCCGTCGTTGATGGTCGCCCACTCCGCCTCCACCCTCCACACGAGGCATGCGTCGGTCATGTGGCGCGGATCATAGATCCCGACAAGGAATGCCAACGGAACCGGATGTATGTGTCGGTGATGGGGTGCTAGCGGCACTAGCGGGAGGGGGCGAGGCGGCATTGCCCACCGTGATGTCTCCCTACCCACCGGATGTCACCTCAATGTGGAGAGGGTGCCGATGCCACCAGCGCTGAAGAAGGGGAAGAGGCTGGACGCGAAGATATGTCTCCGCATCCCCAAACTCCCGCCCGCGGTGCGATTCGGGCGTGCCTACCAGAACTCCATTTACTGGAGACTTCCTCGTGCGGGAGCACATCACGTGGCGGGCATCAGCTTACCGCGGCAAGTTCCAGCCGTGGGAATTCTACGATGGCATCCCCAACTTCTCTAACAACAACCATGACCAAGACGACGATGAGGGCGACGAAGTCATCAAGCAGGAGGTTGGAGGATGCCACCGGCTTGGGCATCGGCCTCCTTCCCCCCGGGTACTTAGCCATCATGGTAGAAGGCTACGATGAGGAGGAGCTACTACAACAAGCCTTGGTGGCGTCCGCAGTGGAAGAGGATGCCAAATGAGATGGGCTCCGTGCCACCGTCGAGCTGATGGGGCCAGTTGCAGCGCACAACACCGAGTAGCCTCCTCCCCCACCATTGCCGCCGCACACGCCACCACGGGCACTGGAATACGGGCACATGGTGTCGTCGCCACTGCCCGCGCCTCAACATGAGTGTCCAAGGTGGCCCGGGCAGGTGATAGAAAAACACGATCCAAGAAAATATGATATGCTAGCTAAATATTTAATCAATATGAGATAAATTCACAAAATATCACGGTTGTAATTCTAGTTGCGACCCGTAAAATATAAAACCAGTTGCAACAACTTATAGAAAGCACGAAAATCATAATTCTCAATCAATATAAAACCAATTGCAAGTCCATTAAAAACTCATATAAAAACATGTAAAATCATATATTAGAGTAAATATGATGGTCTAGCTTAGTTCATAGTTAATTTGATGTAATTTTAAAAATCTCAGTCGCAACTCACGGAAATAACTGAAAATCATGACTAGCTAAATTCTTAGTGTATTTGATGTGATTTTCAAAATCTCTGTTGCGAGTCCATATGCAAATGAGAAAAAACAGAAATCAGGTGTGGGAATTCTACGACGTTATCCCCACCTTCTCGGATGACAACGTCATCAAGCAGGAGGTGGAGGATGCCACCGGTGCGGGCGTCAGCCTCCTGCCCCCGAGTACCAAGCCATCATGGTGGAAGGGTATGACCAGGAGGCGTTGCCGTAGCAATCCCTGACGGCGTCCATGGCGAAAGAGGATGCCAAATAAGATGGGATCCACAACACCGGCGAGCTGATGGGGTTGGTTGTAAGGCACACCACCGAGTTGCCTTCTCCCCCGCCATTGCCACCGCATGCGCCACCATGGGCCTCGGAATACAGACAGATGGTGTCGGCGACGCCACCGCCTGTGCCTCAGCATGAGTGGCCAATGTAGCCTGAGTAGGTGATCGACCCACCGACACAACCTATGTTGCCACCGGTGAACCTCTAGGCACCGCCGGAGTATGTCGATCTCGTGTCCGACAACGAGATGTAGATGGCCCCACCGCCACCGCAAGCCAAGGGCAAGCACAACGACGATGGCAGGGCCCTAGCTAGGGTTTCTTTTTCCTTTTTAAATTTCCTATGTAAATTACATTTGAATCAATGAAAATATAACCTAAAATTTCTGCACGCAATTTAAATTTTATTTGTTAATAGGTTAGTACCAGAAAACATATGAAAACACCTCAAAGTGTAGACAAAGCAAAGCAAAGTAGATATTAAACAAGCATGGAACATCAAAAATTATAGATACGTTTCCAGCACCTCGCAGCCACGTGACCAAGCGTGTTGCACAACTGGCAGAGTGGCTGATTGCCATCGGCCGTGTTCCAGTTGTGCCCGTTGCCACCACCGCCCTAAGAGGTGTTGTTGGAGGACATCAACGTGGAGCCTGATTTCGGGTTGGTGAAGGACTTCTACGGCTTAGAGTAGCCGCTAGGTTTGCCAGTGTTGGGTGCACGAGGAGCACCACGCCCGCTGCTAGCCCGGTATGCCGCATTGGCGGATGCATCAGAGAAGGAGATCGCGCCCGCAAAGCGTGCATGCCACGCTTCTACCCGTTGTTCCGTGGAAATGATGCAGGAATACAGGTCACGCGTTGTTGGGGATATGCTATATGGGTATCCTCATAGCATGTCTCCTATCCGGATAACCCGGGTAGCCCACAGTTGGTAGCATGGCCCATGACCTGCTGGGTGGCCCAGTTAGATGGATCCAGAAGGGAGGCCCATGCCGGATAAAGGAAGGCTACGGAAGAGTCACCGATGTACCCGGAGCCTTGGAGTGTAAGACGATCTAGACTAGTTGTATGCAGTGTAGGACTCTGTAACCTGTCCGGCTAGGACTTTTTCCTGTAACCCTAGGACCTGGCAACTATATAAGTCGGGCCTATGAGAGCCTTTAGGGCACAAGTTAGATTGATCAACATACACCTCGCATAGCGAACCAATCCCTGTAACTCGGCGTATTGCCATTATAGTGATTTATAGCAGGAGTAGGATTCCGCCACCGTTGTGGGATCTGAACCTGGGTAAGCTGTGTAAACTCATACCCGTAAACTTTCCTCCTTCCCCCACATCTCTAAACACGCACTATGAGGACCCCTCCATGGCATACTCGTCAGCAATACCACGACAGTTGGCACCCACCGTGGGGCAAGAGGCGCTTCAGGATCTTTAGCGAGCGAGGACCAAGATCTTCGCGGGAATCGGTGAAACCGTAGTCATCGGTCGTGTTCTCTTCTCTGGAAATGTTCCAATCATCCCTCCCGATGAGTTCTGGATCCCAGCGAAGACGAACCCTACGCGGTGCTCGATCGTCCCCATCAGAGATATCCACCTATTCATCAGCGAAACCGACTCGGGCACTAGTTTCCTAGGAGTCGAAGAAGCATCAAGACTCGCACGGACCGCCTACGGGCAGGATACGTTCACGGAAGGATCGATGTCAGATCTCTACTCGGAGTTCGCCGGAAAAGATCGGAAAAATTCAAGGCCCACCCAAACTGCCCCTATGCTGGATATAACGGTGGGAGATCGCTGCAAGTCCGCCGGCTTCGCCCGTGCGTCTGGATAACAGAGATCCAAGTTCGTTGGCGTGGTTACCATCTTCGATCTGGCGCGCTGCGTTTAGAGAGAGGGCAAAAACCCCGCCGATTACCTTGCCAGGTGGCTCCGTATACGGGCCGACCTGGCTCATTACCCCAATGATGATGCCATGTATCACTCTGTGGAAGGACTGGACCAAGGCACGCTTCTCTGGCATACGCTAATGTGGCAGTAGGCATCAGGACGCCTCACTTTCGAGAGCATGGTGAACACCGTCAACAGCTACGCGGCGACTGAGGAGGAAGCTCAGACAGAACTTGTGCTTGTTGGCGGAGCCCCTCCGCCTCAGCCACCGCCTCTGGTCGTAGTCACTGTGCCACCGCCTCCAACCGTCATCGCTGCAGTGGCCCCACCACCTCTAGTCATCATTGCCGCTATCGCACCGCCACCGCCCATCGTCGAAGAAGCCCCGGCACCCTCCGACTCCGTGATTGATGCGCTCTACGCTGACATCAGCGCTTACTGGAAGGAGATAGACTTCAACCCGGATGATCTAGACTCTGCTATGAAGGAGATGGAGGAGGATTTCCAACACAACGAGCAGGCCAACCAGGTCGTCATGTCCCAAGAGGGACTATGCTATGCATTGAGGCCAACCTCACTGATTCGTTGGGGCAAAGTTTTGAGTTTGTGTTGTGCAAGTCTCCACATTGTCAGCAACACCTTTGAGACGTTTCCTTCCTCCTTCAGGTTCGATAACCTCGGTCTCTATTGAGGGAAACTTGCTGCTGTGCTCATCACACCTTTCTCTTGGGGTTCCAACGAAGTGTCCCACGTCAACACGGCGTGCACGCATCAAGATTTCTGGCGCTGTTGCCGGGGAGGCTAAGGCCATCTTCACTAGGGGAGTCATTCACTTCCTTTCTCTTTACTTTGTTTTTAGTTTTCTTTGTTTCTTGCTTGGTTTTGTTTGCCTCTTTCCAAAAAACCCCAAAAAATTAGTCTAGTTTGGTTTTATTTTTTATTCAAAAACACAAAAAATTAGTTCTTGCTCTAGTTGATACCATGTCGGGATCTGCCTTTATTTCCCCTATGGTAGAAATCTCCACTTTTAAGCAGGAAAGTGAAGAAAGTTTTAAGGAAGTTTGGTCTAGAATCTCTGCTTTCCAGAGGGAAACTGAGCCTGAGGTAAGACTCAGCTTGGTTATTGATAGTTTCTACCGCGGTATTGCTCTTCGTTATAGATATGCTCTGGATGTTGTGGCTGAGAAAGCTTTTTTGCTTTGTACTGAGGATGAAGCTTATGATGCTATAAGAAAATTAATCATGATCTATGGCACACCTTGCAAGTCTGATTCCTCTTTCGCAAGTATTTTTGCTAGGTTGAACCATCTTGAGACTAGTATTGTTGCCATGAATAGTTGCTATCACACTCTTAGTGCTTACCATGATTATGTTCCCATAAATTCTGAGCCTTCAAATTGGTTTCCCACAATTAAAGTCTCAATAAACACTATACTTTTTGATGCTCGCTATGATATCATGTCTGAATTTTGTCTCATGCCTAAAGATATTTTTGATTCCTTGAGTCTTTGGGGGCTTATTGAAGGAGGAGAGGAAATATCTCTTACCAACAATGCCACTATTGCCCATTGGAATAGCTGAAGATGTGTTTACAAAAATCTCAGGGAAAATGGTGTCTACTGATTATCTTGTTATTGAATGTGTAGGCAAAGGACAAATCACAATTGGAAGATCTCTACCGAAACACCTTGGGGCAGTAATAGACGTGGGAGAAGGCATCATGCACTTTACTCCCCCGGTAAGCAATCATATCTTCCCTAAAAATAAAAATAAAGGTAAGAAAAGAAGGAACAAGAGGGGCAATTCTTCATTTGAAAATACTTGATTCTTCTTGTTTCTTGTGCCTAAGTTAAAGGCGTTAAAGAAAAGTACTTGTTGGGAGATAACCCAAGAATTTACTTGAGTCTTGGAAGTTATTACTACTGTAATTACCTCTCCTTATCCTTTTTGTTTGCTTTTTGTGCCGAGAATGACCTCTAATGAGAGGGAACTAAGATTTTGGGAGTTGCTGTCCCGAAACAGATTTCTGTCCTCCACCAAAAAAAATTCGTGAGGAGGCTCTGTAACTTGGATTGAGCTCAAAATTTACAAATAAATCCCCCAGTATGTTGGCTAACTTTAGTTAGTTTAACATTTTTTGATTTGATCAACATAAGATGTTCGAAAAAATTTGTTTCTACCTGCTGGTCTGTTTTGACAGATTTCGGCCATTATTTGCATTTGCTTCTTATTGATTCCTTTTTGAGCTCTCTTCAGGTAAATTGAGTTTCTTTGAAGGAGTTACTACAGTAGCTTGTGTTTTTAGTGAAAATCCTTGCTGTTCCAAAACTTTGACAGTGGTATAATATCTTTTGAATAAACTAATGTTGCTAATGAAGATTGTGTGAAGTTTTGTATGAAGGAAAAATTTTAGGTGTAGAGAGAGAATGATGCAATGAGATGAAGAATGGACAAAAGCTCAAGCTTGGGGATGCCACCATGGTGTCACCCCAAGAAATATCCAAGAGGTACAAGCGATCAAAGCTTGGGGATGCCCAAGGCATCCCCTTCTTCATCAATAAAAAGCTCAGGTCTGTCTAGACACTTCACTTTTATTGTTTCATGCACAGTTGTGTTGTTCTTGAAGCGTCTTAGTTTTCATTTGTTTAATTAGTTTTCTTAGTTTGATTTAGTAGTTTGGACCCTTGTTCTCGCTGTGTTGTTTTGCAAATAAGTTTGCTTGGTGTTTGGAAAGGAGTAGTAAGTTCTTGCTTGAATTGGAAGAGGAGCTTGCATTGACTATGACTTAGACTTTAGCATGACATGCTAGGTGTTGTTTTAGCATTATGCTTAGTGATTATTACTGTAGCATGTCTTGTTCCAAACAACTGGGATTGCTTAGTGTGCCTTAAAGAAATTATGCGTTGTTTTAACATGCAAAAGCATAGTATTGTGGTATTCTCCTTTGATGTTTTGCTTGGGTTGACTTGGCACATGCTCCCACCATGTTATGACTATGACAAGTCACCATTAGCCTATATGATCATCTATTCCTTGACTTGTAGTACCACTCTTTGCTTTGATTAGTTTGCTTTGTTGCATTGCATAATTATGGCCATTATTGCTCTCTTAGTTGGTTGCTCCCAGTCTTTTGCTAGCCTCCACTTGTATGAGTAAGTTCTGCTCATGCTTCCAACTCCCAAGAAACCAAGTTATTTCAAAGTGTCCACTATAAACTCCTATGCATGGTGTGTTACACCATTCCAAGTATATTCTTGTTTTCAACCATCTTCCAATTAAAAACTATTTTGTTATGTGAAAACTTAGTGATTAAATCACTCACGAACTTGATGGCACATTTTATTCCTTGCCCCTAATAAAATTGAACCATTGAGGAAACTTTGTTGTATATGTGTAACACCCTCAGAATCGGACCTATGCAAGTTTTAGAGAAACCCGCCAAACCCGCATAGAAACGATTCAAAGGTGCCCACCAGGCACTTTCGTGCGGGTGGAAAATGAAGTAATAACATTACACAACAGTCCTCGATGGGACCCACCGAACAGATATATATATAACAGCGACTCCATGAGTCAAGAATACAGATATACGATACAAAGATCCAAATCACCTGTAAAACGATACAGCGTCCGACTACGGACAAGATGCAGATGGGGCTAAGAGCCCTGAAGAATAACCAATGGCGTCCATAACCCTGCCCAGGCCAAGCCGGAAGGGTAACCCTGGTAACGACGTCGATCTCAAACCTGCTTAAACAAAAGGGGTGCCGACTAAGGGCAAAGGAAAAAGAGGAGCGTCAGTACTGAGGCCAGTACACGGCGGGACTAGAATTCGGCGGTCCTCGCCTACATAGGTATGGTGGACTGAAGCGGCAGCGGCAGCATGCACTAAACAATCTATAGAGACTCGACACAACTGGCGACTATTAGAGAGGGGTAAGAAAGATCTATTCGGATCCAACCTGATACTACCATCAAACAAACCCATCCTGGCGTTCCCCCTCGAGACCAAACGAGGAAGTCAACCGAGGAACTCACACCGTTGGCAGTTTTATTTATTCAGTTGTCGTTGCAGCAATTACTAGTCAGGTTTAGATAATCGTCCTGATAAAGTAAGCAGTGGGCACTTTTAGTTAACCATTCCGTTATAGTTACAACAATTACTAATCAGATACAGATAACATGAGATAAACCCAAAACCCAGCAGTTGTTGGTACTTTTATTCAGCCATTCCATTGTAGTTGCAATAATTACTAGTCAGGTACAATGGTCGCAAGCGACACTCCAAACAAGCAATTGTGGGCAGTATTATTTAGACATTCCATTATAGTGAAGCTGATTACTAGTCATTATAAAGTCAAATTTATAATACTACTTTAGTTATGCTTGTCTATGGTCGAGATACTGTGCTCCAAGTCGTCCATAACCGCGGACACGGCTTTTAGAAAGTTTTACCCGGCCGGGGTGCACCAATAGCAACACACGCTCGATCAACCTCGGAAAAACCAAATCAAAACCCAACGAGGCCTTCACGACAAAGCAATCACAGGATTCAGAATTATTTCAGGGGGCCACCCCATTGAGTAGACCAAGAACGGTTAATGACTCAAACGGACTCAAGGTTTGGGTATACGGTCAGAACGATCGGCAACCCAAAACTGGGCTTGTCGACACCGCGAATCGTGTCCCGATCCTAAACAAAGAGTGCTATCTGTCGCACAATTTAAATAAAGCAGTAAAGCATGGCATAAGTACAGGATAGTAAATAAAACCTCAAACTAGTTTGTGGCCCCAAGAAATAAGACTGAATCAAGCTCTGGCTCAGGGGGGTCCCATATACCTCCCGGATGTGGATAGCGCGATAAATCAAGGAACAGGTATCAAGTACTCGGGGTCCTACGGGACACAAGTGGGCGTTCGGAAACCAAATATTATCTATCACCCACCGATGCCTCTGCTTACTTCAATTTTAGTTGTTAAACAGGAATTAAAGTGAACGATAAGTAAAGCCATGATCATCTCCAACATCAACATGCGGCAATTACTCCAACAACTGTGGCACTTGATGACTCGCAACAACACTTGAGCAAGCGACTACGACGCGCAAGTCCAACTATCTACCAAACAACTGGTAATAGGATGTGTCCAAGGCAATATAGGGCTGCACGGTATATCACAGGTACGGAAACTAAAGCATCTCAACACAGATAGCAATAGATCAACAGGAGGGAATAAAGACTATAAAAGTAAGATAGGTAGAAAGGGGGAGATGCTCGCCTGAAAACATTGCCGAAGGTTCATCCGAAGATCGGGTCGACACTCGCATCAACTCAACGGTCTTATCCGCGAAGAAGCAAAACACTAGAAGAAACACCGGATGCACTATTTAATACTACGACAAAAGATCGGGCATGATGCATGCATGATGCATGACATGGCCAAGGTGCAATGCAATTAGGTCAGATTAAGCGGAACCGGGGTCCCGACAATGATTTAGGTGGTTCATGTTATTTAGATACCCCGCATTTTAAATGTTGTTTTAACAAGGCAAAACAATGACACCGGTTAGCTACACAAATTTAAATGAGGCCGATATGAGACTAGATTTGTCCGCATATGGGCCCCATATTTAATTATTAGGTGAATCGGCATAAGGCCCCCAAACCACATGATGAGGATGCATGCATGAACAATTAATATGCGACAAGTTGTATTATATTATAAAATAGGGTTTCGGGAAGGGTTCACACATTAGAGGGTCTCGACGAACTTGAGGTTCCGGGGTTCGGGGTTCGGTCTCAGGGTCCAGGGTTCGACGGGTTCGGTCTCGGCGGGAACGTTCTCGAACAACGGGGCAGATCTTGTCGCATCCGCGGTGGTCAGGCCATGTTGTCGGTCTTGTCGTCTCACGCGGAGATCTTGGCATTCCGGGAGGAAGTACTTGGTCTGGCGTCGGGGCTTCGGGCTCGCCCTGGTTGCTGTCGCTCTTGTCGTTGCGAAGCTCTTGTCGGGTCCGCGCCATCGAGTCGGTCTTGGCGTCCGGGGGGGTTCGTCGGGGGTTCAGTATTCCGTGTCGAAGGCCTTGGCGTTTCGCCTCCTCGTGATGGTCTCGGGGCGTCGAATCCGGGAAGTAAATCTTGGCGTTCCGCGGCGAAGTGCTCGGCGTCATTGGGTTCCATATCGACGGTCTTGGTGTACTTGATGGAGAACCCGGTGTATCCGTGTCGGCGGCCTTGGCGGTTATCGGGTCCGGTCTTCGGAATCCGCGTGGCAGATCTTGAAAAACGTCGGTAGCAAACTGGCATCAACCTATTTGTCAGATTCCCCCGGAATCGGTCCAACTAGATGCTACAGGAAGGCGGGTACACACACGGGCTGCAGCTTGCTGCAGCTAGCAGATACACGCAGAGAGGCCGGTCGCCGGGAGACACGAACGGCGGCACGGGGCCCGCAGGAGGCGCTCGAACTGGGACATAGAGGACACTGCAAGTTGGAGGCAGCAAGAGCAAGATCCACAGGACATAACGCTGAATGAAGAGAGTGTCACAGCCAGCAACGCTGGTCACGAACAGGAGCATGCCGGAGACACAACGTCGAGCACAGAACCGTCGGAGGAGAGCATCCTGGGTCGAAGATGTATACCAGGGGACGCGCCCCATCGCAGGTAGCCATAGAGGGGCAGCGCCAGCGAGAGGAGAGGGAGGCGCGGCCGGCGGGAGGGTTGAGGCGGCACGAGGCGAGGGAGAGGGCGAGCACGGCGAAGCTCGGGCGGCCGTCAGGCGAGGGAGGCGCGGAGGAGGTACTGCGGGCCCCGACGGAGGAGGGGCCGAAGCGGCCGCCAGGGGAAGGGGCGAGCGGGAGGCAGAGATGGAGGAGCGGCCGAGAGGGTCGGACGCCGCAAGCTGGGCGGCGCGCGAGGTGGCGGGAGAGGCGGCAGGTGACGCCGGCGGCGGCCTGAGCGGCGCGAGGAGGAGGGAGGTGGGAAGGCAAGGTGCGAGGCGAGCGCCAGAGAGGGAGAGGCGGCCATGGGAACGCAGGTGAGGGAGGGGCGGGGAGGAGCGGGGTTCCTGGCGAGGTGAGGGGAGGGAGAGGGGACGCCGGCCGGAGGGGAGAGAAGGCCGGGGTCGGGGTGCAAGTGGACGCGCCAGAGAGGGGTTGGGGCTGGAGAGAGGAAGAGAAACAGGGGAGGGGGGTGGGGCCCGGGGAAGCGTGCGTCATGGTGGGGCCAAAGCACAGGGCTGGCAAGGTGGAGGGGATTGACCGGTTGGAGGGAGGGGCCGACGGTGGATGGGTGAGGAAGTGGTGGGCCTGGCAGGGCCAGCCGGTGGGGTGGTGGGTCGGTCTGGGTGAGGTGGAAGAGGGAGGGAGTGGGGTGGCTGATGTGGCAGGGGGGATTGGGTGAGGGAGAGAGTTGGGGTGAGGTGGCGAGAGCCGATTGGAGGGAGTGATGTGGAGGTAGGGGTGGGTAGAATAGGACTGGTAGAAAAAGGTCTAGGTTGGACCGATTTGGAACTGGGGTGGTCGTTCGGGTCTATTCGGCCCGTTCGACTGCCCCACTAAAAATAATTTAATATTTTATTCATTTTAAACGGACCGTTTACAACCCGTGTTTAGTCAAAACAAAATATTCCGGAGACCCGGTTTTGGTGTTTGAATAAAGATGGGCGTTTAGAAAACAAAACCAGGCTTTTCCAAAATAGTTTTATGCGACCAGATGCAAGATGATGACGATGCTCAAATGCAATGTGGCATGATGACATGAGCATGCGGTCATGATGATGCAATGCACAAAAACAACGCGATTTTCTAGTAGTGGTTTTGCGGGATGCCACAATATGCTTGCACTTATAAGTTGGGATTAGCAGAACCGTGTTGTCACGAGGAATGTTTTCAACATTGCACTTGTACTTTTTATACTCCGTTGATATCATGCTCTTTTGTCTAGGATGTTACCGGTGTGAAATGAAGTGGGAACTTGTAAGTCCATGGAGTTTGTATTCTGTGTTAGCGAAACGTTTGGGACGCTAGCCTAAGTCATGCTTAAGCATGGTGGAAACTTGCAACATCACCATAGTGACATCTATGAAGCATTCTTCTTATAAAAAAGAGAGCCACATTGAGAAAAGAGGAAAGAGAGAAAAAGCACCATATTCCCATGGTACATAAGAAGAATTGCTGAGATGCTCATTGTCTTCTTGCCTTGTCATTTTGGTTATGGGAAAGCTCCTGTGCCATGTGCAAGGGGTACCCCGTTGGCGGTTCTCAATGATATGCAAATACTTACAGTGACAAGAACTTGCCTGGGCCCTAAGTTGAGTATCCATGAGGTGTAGCCCTCATAGTCAAGGGACTTGAGATTGCCAACTTATACTGTGTCAAGCATATACTCCAGCTTTGCCACTTTAACCTTAACCACTTCAAGATTTTTATGATAGGGGCAATGAGGGATGAAAGCTAATTAGTACCATAATTTTTGGAAGCTCTTTTTGAAACTTGCAATCCCTGCTTCCTTTACAAAAAAGGCCTTTCTTCCACCATTATTAAGTCTCCACCTTCTACCTTTAGGCACCATTAAGAGAGCATAGTTGTCATTATGTGTGCAATGTTCCAAAGCTTATTAATTGATGCATATTGTGTTATTACTTGTTCTTGTGCTACTTGTTTCTAGTCACCCTTGTGAACTTTGCAGGTGTCCTATGCATTTATATTGCTACTCTATGAGGGACAAGCTGATTGCCACTATGCTATGTTTTCTGCATGTGAAACAAACAAACGTTTTTCAATACATATTATTCATGATCTTTGTTTGTAGCTTGCCATGTTGCATGCATAATTACTATGTCCTACTGTTAGAACTCCATCTTTCATGCACATGTTTAGATTTCTTTGATCCCAACTTTCAATGTTTGCAAATGGTTGGATCTTTATTGTGAGGGTGCATGTCACCTCAAAAATTATTCTTTTATCACTTACCTACTCGAGGAAGAGCAGGAGTTAAGCTTGGGGATGCTAATACGTTGGAAACGGATCTATAATTTTTGATGCTCCATGCTTGTTTAGTATCTACTTTTCTTTACTTGTCTACACTTTGAGGTGCTTTTTACATGTTTTCTGGTACTAACCTATTAACAAGTTGCAATAGTGACATGTGCCTGTTTTCTGCTGTTTTTGGTTTCAGAAAAGTTAGTAATGAAATATTCTTGGAATTGGATGGGACAAACGCCAAAGTCAGTAACTTTCCGTGGGGAACAAGAAGTCCAGAGGAGAGCCAGAGGGGCTGGCCAGGGGGCCCAGACACACCCCAGGCATGGGGTCAGGTGGACCCGCGCCTGGGTAGGGTTTGGCGACCCTGGTCGCCTCCCGGACTCACCCCTTCGCCTATAAGAAGCCCCCGATGCAGAAACTCTCGGTACCCGATCAGAAATCCACGAAACCGTCTGTAGCCGCCGCCACCATCATCCCTAGATCGTGTGGGGGGATCTGAAGCTCTTCCCGGCACCCTGCCGGAGGGGAGATCATCCCGGAGGCCTTCTCTCCGGTATGATTTGTGAGTAGTTCGACCTTGGACTATGGGTCCATGTAGTAGCTAGATGGTTGTATCTCCTCCTTTGTGCTTTCATGTATAGATCTTGTGAGCTCCGTTCATGATCAAGATCTAATCTATTTGTAATCATGCATGTTATGTTTGCAGGGATCCGATGGATATTGATATTATTATGTTAGTTTGATTAATGGTTTTATCTTTATGGTTCTATCATGTCTGTGTTGTTTGTGATCTTGCATGCTCTCCGTTGCTAGTGGTTATCTTGGCCAAGTAGTTGCTAGTGACTCCAAGAGGGAGTATTTATGCTCGATAGTGGGTTCATGCCTCTAGTTTCCAAGGGAAGTGACAGAAATCTCTTCGGTTGTAGATGTGTTGTTGCTACTAGGGAGAAAACAACGGTCTCTTGTTCATGGAACATGTGGACTGTTTACCTTACACACTTTTCTTAAAGCAGTTATCTATTGCTTACAACTTAATACCGGAGGGGGTTCGTATGATAACCTGAAGGCGGACTTCTAGTCATAGATGCAGTTGGATTACGGTCTATGTATAATGTTGTATTGCCCAATCAACTTCATAGGATCTTTCTAGCTAGTAATTGCATTGTTATGCCTTGCTCAGTTCCTGTCAATTGCCTCGCTGTAATTTGTTTACCCTTCATGCCATGTTGTTTATCTAAGGAGAGCACCTCTAGTGAACTATGGACCCCGGTCCAATCTTTACCATTGATACATCCTCCACTGTTACTTGTTTACTTGCTGCAAACCATTACCTTCCACACCATACGTTTAATCCTTTGTTACAGCAAACCGGTGAGCTTGACAACCTCACTGATTCGTTGGGGAAAAGTCTTGAGTTTGTGTTGTGCAGGTCTCCATGTTGTCAGCAACACCTTTGAGACGTTTCCTTCCTCCTTCAGGTTCGATAACCTTGGTCTCTACTGAGGGATACTTGCTGCTGTGCTCATCACACCTTGCTCTTGGGGTTCCAACGGAGTGTCCCACGTCAACACGACGTGCACGCATCAGAGGCCCACGTCATTCACACAGCCCATCCCCTGATGGAAAAAAGAAGAAACAAAGCTAGGAGCCGTACGACGCACGATCAGGTCTGGACAAGATCCACGAGGCCCGGGATGGAGCATACCTGGAACCACGCTGCTTTCGACCTGTGATATGGACCACAACTTACCCCAAGGGTTTCCGGATTGACAAGACCATCAAGCCCTATGACGGCACCTCCAAGCCAGCAACATGGTTGCAGGATTACGGCAACGCGGTGGAAATCACCGGGGGAAACACCAACGTTGCCCTCAAGTACCTCCCATTGATGCTGGCGGGAACGGCCCGACAATGGATCGATGACTTGACGGAGAAATCTATCTGCAACTGGCTGGACATGCAAGAACCATTCACCAAGAACTTTGAGGGGACGTACAAACGTACCTCTACTGTTGGCGACCTACAGCGGTGCGTGCAGGAGAAAGACTAGCCATCTCGCGCCTACCTCTCCCGCTGTCTGGATATGAAGAACTCCTGCGCAGGAGTGCACTCCTAGACCGCCATGTCCGCCTTCATCGATTGGTTGGAAAGGGGTATGTTGCTCCGAGATACATTGAAGCGCCTGCAGGACAACCACCAGCTAGATCTCAACCAGATGATCCAGCTGGCTAGTGAGTTCGCGGCTGCCGACGATGATGCTCGCGGCTCCCTGCCGGCAACGGCCGTTCCAACTCAAGATCGGAGGAACAACAACACCAAGCGGAAGAGCCCGCCAGAAGAAAAGCAAACCTCCGACATGGTCGCCATGACTTTTGCAGGATGAGGTGATGGCGGGCAGCGTGGCCAAGGACGGGGTGTTGGTCGTGGGCAGCAGCGAGGTAGTAAAACAACCTCGGCAGCGCTCCACGTTCCCCAAACCTACGAGGAGTACCGTGATATGCCGTTCCTCATACACCTCGACGCCAACGGCAAGGCCATACACACCAATCGCCATTGCAAGTTTGTCAACGACCTCAAGGAGGACCCGGAGTCCGGCTACAAGCAAAGTAGGAAGAACAGACCGCGAGGCAAGGGCAAGGGGAATAAGAAGGAGTCCAAGGATTCAAGTGACATGGACGAGGACGTTGACCCCAAGAGCGACGACAAAGGCAAAAAACCCTTCGAGAAGAATGCGGCAGTTTTCTACACTTTCCTTGGCACCCCCACCGTCCGACAATAGAAAACCTCCATGAGGATACCGATGGACACTCTACCCCCAGTTCCCCAATACCTACGCTAGTTGGAGATTCCAATTACTTGGGACAGGAAGGATCACCCAGACCTCATCCCTATGGAGAACCAATACGCCATGATCATCAGCCCCCTGATTGACGGCAATGAGTTCACCAAGTATATGGTGGATAGTGGAAGCAGCATCAACATCATGTACCTGGATACACTACACAAGATGAACTTGACGGAGGCAAACCTAAGGCAGACCAGCACCATCTTCCATGGCGTAGTTCCTGGTTGGGAGGCTTGGTCCCTTGGGTGCATCACACTTCAGGTCGCTCTTGGCGATGTCAATAACTACAGCCAAGAACGCATGACCTTTGAGGTGGTCCCCTTCAAAAGCGTTACCACGTCATATTCGATCGCGACATCTTCCACACCTTCATGGACAAGACATGCTTCGTCTACAACAAGCTCAAGATACCCGGACCAAACGGTGTCATCACCGTATCCTGAAGCTTTACCAAGTCAAGGGACTGCGAGATTGGAGAAGCAGCCTTTGCAGAAGTTATCCTCTACTACGAAGAATTCAAGGAGATCCAGAGTAAGTTCGATGCCTCGGAGATGCCCGCGTTGAAGAAACAGATTTCTGACTCCGCCCCAGCATTCAAGGCTGCCATCGAGACCAAGCCGGTGGAACTTGTGGTAGGCGATGCCTCCAAGACCACCACCATTGGGACGAACCTGGACCCTAAATAGGAAAGCGCGCTCGTCGAGTTCCTCCGTGAGAATAGGGACATCTTTGCCTGGCAACCTGCCGACATGAAAGGTGTACCTAGGGAACTTGTTGAGCACAGCTTGAATATTGATCCAAAATGTAAACCAGTGAAACAACCTCTACGAAGCTTCGGAGACGAGAAGAGACGCACCATAGGCAAAGAGATAGCTATGTTACTTAAGGCTAGTTTTATCCAAGACATCTTTGCCTGGCAACCCGCCGACATGAAAGGTGTACCTAGGGAACTTGCTGAGCACAGCTTGAATATTGATCCAAAATGTAAACCAGTGAAACAACCTCTACGAAGCTTCGGAGACGAGAAGAGGCGCGTCATAGGCAAAGAGATAGCTAGGTTACTTAAGGCTAGTTTTATCCAAGAAGTCCTTCACACCCGATGGGTGGCCAATCCTATACTTGTCCCCAAAAAGGGAACCAAAGAATTAATAATGTGCGTTGATTACACCGGCTTGAACAAAGCATGTCCGAAAGATCCGTTTGCCTTGCCTCGCATTGACCAATTCATTGACTCGACGGCTGGCTCGGAGCTTTTGTGTTTTCTCGATGCATACTCAGGATACCACCAGATCAAGATGAGGAAATCAGACCAATTGGCCACTTCTTTCACTACGCCCTACGACACGTTTTGCTATGTCATGATGCCCTTTGGGATGAAAATGCAGGTGCCACGTACCAGCGGACAATGCAGCATTTCCTACACGATCAAATTGGTCGGAACGTTCACGCCTATGTGGACGATATAGCGGTGATGTCTAAAAAGTCAAATGACTTAATCTCCGACTTTAAAGAAACCTTTGATAATCTCTGGAAATACAACATGATGCTTAACCCAAAGAAGTGCGTCTTCGGGGTTCCAGCCGACAAATTGATGGGCTTTATCATTTCCCAGCATGGAATCGAGGTCAACCCGGAGAAAATCAAGGCCATATTAAACATAAACCGTCCGACATGCCTAAATGACATACAACGTCTAACAGGTTGCGTTGCAGCAGTTAGTCGGTTCGTTAGCCGACTTGGAGAGAAGGCTCTGCCGCTGTACAAGTTGCTGAAGAAGGCGGACAAATTCACGAGGATGAACGAAGCAGATGCAGCATTGAAGCAACTCAAGGAGATACTTTCCTCATCGCCTATTCTTGCTATGCCCGAGCCTGGGGAGCCTATGATAATTTACATGGTGGCCACCAACCGGGTAATCATCATCATCGTCGTGGTAGAGCGGAAGGAACCAGGGCATGAGTACGGAGTTCAATGACTAGTTTACTATGTAAGCGAGGTCTTGACGGAGTCCAAGAAGCGTTACCCGCACTACCAGAAGCTAGCTTATGGAGTGTTCCTTGCTTCTCGGAAGCTAAGGCACTACTTCTAGGAGCACCCCATTACAGTTGTGAGTAAAGTTCCACTGTACGACATGATTAACAATAGTGACACTACAGGAAGGGTCGCGAAGTGAGGCATTGAACTTGCCGCCTTAGAGATCTCCTACAAGAGACGCGACGCTATCAAGTCACAAGCCTTGGCGGATTTTATCGCAGACTGGACGGAGATGCCTGATGCTACCCCTACCAGAGCCAGAGTATTGGGTGATGCACTTTGACGGATCAAAGCTATTCAATGGCTAGGGGCTGGTGTACTACTGCAGTCACCAACCAGGGAAAAGCTACACTATGTTCTGCAGATTCACTTCGAGGCTACGAACAACATGGCGGAGTATGAAGCACTCATTCACGAACTACACGTAGCCAAGGATATTGGCATCAAGTGCATAGTTTGCTTTAGAGATTCTGACTTGGTTGCCCAGTAGGTGGCTGGCACCTGGAACGCGCGGAACCCTATGATGGCGGCATATCGCGACGAAGTGGACAAGATATCCAAGAGCTTCTTGGGCTACGAAGTCAAGTATGTACCTAGGGAGCAAAATGAGGCAGCTGACCTGCTGTCAAAGCTTGGGTCAGGGCGCAAACAAATTCCGCCTGGCGTTTTTCTGGAACATCTACGGACACCATCCGTGAAGGGAGCGAACATGGACAACCCGGATAGAGTTGAATCTTTTGTTCACATAGTAACAAAGGTCCCTCCGGCTTGGAAAAAACCGTTCATGGAATATCTCGTACACGGAACTTTGCCCGACGACAAAGTCGAAAGACGGCAAATAGTATGTCGAGCAAAGGGCTATACCATAATCAATGGACAGATCTACAAAAGAAGCACCACTGGTATATACCTTAAGTGTGTTCCCCAAGAGAAGGTATTGAAATCCTCCGCGAAATCCATCTCGGAGATTGCGGGCATCACGCCGCTCCTAGATCATTGGTCGCTAAAGCTTTACGACAAGGATTCTACTGGCTGACCGCAAAGGCGGACGCCGACAAGCTGGTTGAGGCATGCATGGGATGCCAGTATTATGCTCGACAACCACATGTTCTAGCTGAAGAATTGTGAACAATACCAATAACTTGGTCGTTTGCAGTCTGGGGGCTGGACATGGTTGGTCCGTTGCAGACGACACCATGTGGGTTTACGCATCTACTAGTAGTAGTTGATAAATTCACCAAATGGATAGAAGCTAAACCAATTAGAAATCTCGATGGGGCAACAGCCCTTAGGTTTGTCCAGGATCTAGTGGTGAGATTTGGTCTCCCACATATTATTATCACCGACAATGGCAGAAACTTGTCACTCAGAGAAGTGGAAGCTTATTGTTGGGAGAAGGGCATCCGACTTGACCTTGCATTTGTGGCACACCCACAGTCCAATGGTCAGGTTGAGCGGGCCAATGGATTAATTCTGCAAGGAATCAAGCCACGTCTGGAAGCACCATTGCATAGAGCAGCTGGAGCCTGGGCGGAGGAACTACCATCTATGCTGTGGAGTTTACGAACTAGAGGAACTACCAATAGATCTACCGGATACACCCCTTATTTCAGGTATATGGAGCAGAAGCCATCTTGCCTTCAGACATCCTTCACGATTCACCAAGAGTTACCGCCTATGACTAAGATGACGCTGAAGAATCCAAATGCCGAGATGTGGACCTTCTCGAGGAGGAGCGCGTATTGGCATGCGAAAGATCCGCCATCTACCAGCAGAAGCTATGTAGCTACCATAGTCCCCGCGTTCGGCATCGCTCGTTTAAAGAGGGGGACCTGGTTCTCCGACTTAAGCAGAAGAAGTCACACAAATTATTCCCGCCATGGGAAGGACCGTTCATCATAAGCAAGGCGCTACTCAATGGGTATTACTACCTCGTTGACAATCGTGAACTAGAGGATAGACCCAACGAGGATCATAAGCGTAAGCAACGTGACCCGGATGATGACTACCCGGAGCTTGATCGGCCATGGAACATAGCACAACTACGTATTTTCTACACTTAGCATATTTTATCTATTGTGTACCTCTTATATGATCAATGAAATAAAGCTCTCTGGTTCACTCATATTTCTGAGTCTTTTATCTCCTTTAGTATTCATTTTTGGATCGTATAAAACCTTTATGCACAAGCTTTGCGATTGCACTTGTGAAAATTCCGTATACATGCATTAGCTTAAGTTTTCTGGTCTACACGTTCTTTGTTGTTTTTATGTGGATTCTGGAGTAGTGACTTTCAGCACTTGTTTTAGGTGATTTTGTGCTTAGCTTTTTGACGGTGCCATTGGGCATCATCGCCTGAGCGCATAGTTCCGACAATGAGTCTTCCGACTCACGAAAGGTCAAGCATAAAAACCAAAAGTACTGGATAAGCCAACACTTGCTTAAAAATATATAGATGCTAGAACCAGTTCTTGAGTAGGAGGAAACAACAACTATTGTTTTTCTGCCTTAAGTAAAAAGTAGTTTTTTCGCATACAAATTCCAGAGGAAACAAATATTACAAATTGTTTTTTATTCCTCTAGCGCAGGAGACTTGGATGCACCATCATCTGCAACAGGAGAGCCATCTTCCTCGAAGTCGGCGGTTTTGAGGGACTCAGAGGAGCTTTGGTTGTCGCCGTCAATAATCTCCATAGGCACGAAGAAGTTATGATCGACCAACTCGGACACTCTGGTATCATAACCCACGAGCGATGCCAAGATAGCTTTGTGATCTATTTTCTGGCCATCGTCGTCCACGTCAGGAATACCGGAGGTTCACCGTGTCGATGTCGGTGTTTTCATAGTGCGCCTTGACCATTGACAGCGCCATCCTTGCGCTAGCCCGGGTACATGAAGCTTTCCAGCTTACAATATGCTCGGGGGCTTGGCGCAAGATCTCCGAGAACTTCATCACGGAGTCCACCGCTTTGATGTTAATCTGGAGGGGCTTGGCTATCTCCTTGGCCTGCTTGATTGCGGTGCTGATAAAGTTGTCGGCAAGGACCATGCATTCTTTTGGCGGAGGAGGTGACTGGATCAGTCCAATAGGAGCTGCAAATTCCGACAAATGAATGCACGGGTTCAATAACACAAAAGTTCAAAGTATCTAACTTACAGAAGTACAAGACGGAGAATAACTTACTGAAGATTCTAATCTCAGCTTGCTGGAGTGTATCCGCCACGGAGTCCTGTTCTTCTCGGAGGATCTTGTATGCTTCAAGATTGCGCTGATTTTGCTCATCGGCAGCTTTCTTCTGCTCTTTCAGAATCGCAATCTCCTCCTTCAAGCGGTTCATCTCCGTGTTGGCGGACTCCTGCAGGACCTTCATGGAGTCCTCATGCATCTTCAGCATATCCTTCCTCTCCCGCTTAAGGATCTTGTTTTCGCTATCCAGCAACTCAATGTGCTTGGATTTCTCAACAATGTCCTTAGCCTTGGCAATGGCTTCTGCAAGTCGGAGAAATAACAGTACATGGTGAGTACTCGGATAATGTTGGCACAAGACCAATTCGGAGTATGAAAACGAAAGGAAAAACAGACTTTTGTTCTTGGTGATTTGATCCTTCAAGTAGGCAGTTTTACCCTTTTCGTCTTCCAAATCCGCACGCATCTTCTGGAACTTCTCATTGGCCACGCCTCTCCAAGCATTCTCATTCTGTGGAAAGAAGATTTAAAGCTATTTAGTCTACTTGGAGAATCTAGCCAGATAACTATCCACCTAGAGGCTTGGGGGATATAGTGAGAGGTTTTTTAACTTGGCAATAAGCTTTAGTTTCTCTTTAAGCATCTAGTCGGAGATGATTCAGTTTTCAACTAGAAGCTTGGGGGCTACAGTATAAAGTTTTTTAACTCAGTCATATGCTTAATCTTTCTTTAAGCATCTAATCAGAACTAGTTCAGTTTTCAACTAGAATCTTGGGGGCTACATTATTGAAATTTACAAACACTGCGCATGCTACTATGAAAGCATCTAGTCAGAATGATTCATTCAAACTACATGCTTAGGGGCTATAGTGAGAAGTTTTCTAGCTTAGTCACTCTTAGAGTATTCAGATGCAAAGACCTATGGTTTTCCGTCTAAATCCTCGGGGGCTACAGTGGGATACTCATATGAAATGCAAAAGGCAAATAAAACTTATAAGTGCGATGATCTTGAGGTTGGTAGCGCTCTCAGCAAACAACTTGCTGAAGTAAAGGTTGTTTCCTCGCAAGATATCTGCTTGTCGGAGAAGCTCCTCAAGACCGCAGGTTGGAGATGTCGGGACTGCACCAGGAGCCAGCGTGGAGCTACTCGGCGTAAGCGCCTGGAAGACTAACTTCGGAAACTCTGGGAGTGACGGGGGCGATGGCGGGATATGCGTGGTGAGACACGTCACGATGTAACATATCTTTAATATTTCTTGAAGCCCCCAAAGTTTTGGCGATAATCTTCAAACTAGTACTGGACTTCTTCCTGAAATGTGTAAAAAGTACAAGTACAGGAATAAGAAAAACAATGGACAATGTTGGAGAGAAAGAGTCTTACACAACAGGGGGTGCTTTGGCAAAAGGAATCCGGTAACCTTTCTTTTTTTCGCCTCTAGGGCGGCAATGGACTTCTTGGAGGCTCCACCCTTCGTCTTCTTCTTCTTGCCTCTGTTGGCAGCGTCAGAGGTGGAGCTCTTCCGCTTTCACGCCAACGGGACATCGTCGTCGGACACGACGGTGACTTCCTTCATCTTGGGGTCATAGATTTGGATAGCCATGCTATCCTCCTCTAGACTGCTGAGCTGTTAAGTGAAATCCCAAAAGTGTTAGATGAGATGGTAATGGATAGACAGAAGAACTGGAGTATATGTCATACACGAAAAATAAAACAGGTACCTCTGGGCACTTGCCCTCCTCGAGCATGTCATATGTGATGGCGAAGCCACGCTTCCTATCTGTCACCTTGATGATGTCTTTGAGGCGGAGCTTGACGGAGTCACTCGATAAGTTGTCCTCGGAGATGTCGAGGCTATCCTTCCTCTCCTTAGAGTACTCGTGCATCATCTTGGAGCGGTGCTGCAGAGGCTGAATCCCCCTGACGAACCAGCACATGGCTAGGTCCAACCCGGTCAGACCCGTGTCTACGAACCACTCTATCCGCCTAATGGCGCGGGAGCCTTCGTTGTCGGAGGGAAGGGTGGATTGGGATCTCCATGTCGGGGCTTCGGCAGCGGCTCCGTCGACGAAGTCCGGATACGTTTCTTCTCGGCCGGTCAGAGGGATATCTGGGCCATAGAAGTACGTCTGTTGCCAGTTCTTGCAGGACTCATGGCCGACGATGTCGGGGAACCGCCGGCCAGGCCAGATCTTCAAACTAATTGTCCCACAGTTCCTGAGGTCGTACTTGGCGGCTCCAGCTTCCCTCTTGACAGTGAAGAAATAAATAAAGAGATCTAGCCTAGGCCTAATACCTAAGTAACCCTCACAAAGCTCCGTGTAGTTGCTAAGCGCGAGGATGCTATTGGGGGAGAGGTTCTGTGGCTGAACTCGGTAATGGCCAAGGACAGCTAGAAAGAAGTTGGAGATGGGCAAGGAAACACCGCGTTCCAATTGGGACTTGAGGTACACCTTCTCTCCGGCTTGGGGAGAAGGGGTGACCTCGCAGGCCGGCACCGCCCGCCAGACGAGCCCCTCCGTCGTAGGGAGGTAGCCCTCGATGAGCAACTCCTTGATGCCATGGTCCGTAATGTCCGAGAGCGCCAGTCCCCTTTATGGGAATCGCTCTCCTCTTCTAGTAGCTCTAGCGCCACTGGATTGTGGTCGACGCCGGTGGATTCGACCACCGCAGACTTAGGCAGCACCAAGCCTTCTGGGGGCACATGGACGGTGCTCGCTGACTTTGCCGCAGCATCGCCTGACACTGCCATGGAGGGAGCAAAGTTGCTGCTTGCCATTGGAAAGGGAGAGGTGGTGACTGGAAGGATTGGGAGGCTAGGGTTTTTCGCGTGCACGCGGAGGGCTCGAGGAGGTGCTCGCTGGAGGAAGAAGATGACGCAGGGGGAGAATGAGGTGAAAATAAAAAATCCACTGCAGTTACAATTTATAACCCCTGGCGTCAAGATTCGTGCAAGACGATCGAATGGTCGGCGCGTGGACGACGTGTGCGGGCGCGTGCGCGGAAATTTCGCCACGTTTCCAACCGTCACCGCCAACGGTTTGTATCTCTCGCGCGGGAAAAAAGGACATGATTGTGTTCCCTGCATGTGTGAGTTACGAGGCGTCGCTGACCTATGTCTATGTCGTCCTAGCTGTCACTGGCAGGTGAACCATCACATCGGAATATTCCAACATGGACGGATCCAGTCTGGCTACAGAAGAGTACGGTAGAAGATTCAGCAATTCTCCGACTTGCAAGTTGAAGACGGAGAAAACCTTGCAGGGTTCTTGGCAGGACTACAATATATTTCTTGACGATTTTCCGACATCCATCTAGACGGAGCATTCAATCTGAAGAGGCAAGACGACGCAAGATCTCGGAGTTCTCCGGGGGCTACTGTTGGGGATATGCTATATGGGTATCCTCATAGCATGTCTCCTATCCGGATAACCCGGGTGGCCCACAGTTGGTAGCATGGCCCATGGACTGCTGGGCGGCCCAGTTAGATGGATCCAGAAGGGAGGCCCATGCCGGATAAAGGAAGGCTACCGAGGAGTCACCGACGCACCAGGAGACTTGGAGTGCAAGACACTCTAGACTAGTTGTATGCAGTGTAGGACTCTGTAACCTATCCGACTAGGACTTTTCCCTGTAACCCTAGGACCTGGCGACTATATAAGTCGGTCCAATGGGATCCTTTAGGGCACAAGTCAGATCAATCAACATACACCTCGCACAGCGAACCAATCCCTATAACTCGGCGTATTGCCATTATAGTGATTTATAGCAGGAGTAGGATTTCGCCACCGTTGTGGGATCTGAACCTGGGTAAGCTGTGTAACCTCGTACCCGTCAACCGTTCGCATTCCCCCACATCTCTAGACACGCACTGTGAGGACCCCTCCATGGCGTACTCGTCAGCAATACCACGACACGCGTGGAGATCAGCGTGTCCTTGTCATTCACGTTCTCGATGAGGTTGTCGTACTCCTCGTCAAGACCTTTGAGGACATAGGAGAGGAACTCTTCCTGGCAGAGAGGCTGGCCTAGCAACATTAGGGTGTTGGAGAGCGTCTTAATCATGTGGAAGTACGTCGAAGCAGACGAATTAAGCTTGTAGATCTCGTCGAGATGGGTGCAGATCTACACCGATTGGGCCATGATCAGGCCGCTGAATCTCTCCTCAGGCGTGATCCAAGCCTCCTACGTGGTAGCCGCAGATATCACCAGCCCGCCAACGCTCGACATCAAGGAAGAGTTGATCCCTGAGAGGATAGACTGGTCCTGCATCACCCACGTGTGGTGCTCGAGGTTGAGAACGGTGACGGTGCGACCACCCTCGATCTGGAGCAGGAAACACTCTGGTGGTCAGGGGGACGTGCCATCCACGTAGTCCATCAGGTAGCACGATCGCAGGAGAGGAAGAATTGCGGTGCGCCACAGGAGGTAGTTCTCCCCACCGGAGAGCTTTACGTTCATCAGGTGGCTGAAGTTGAAGGGCTCCGCCCCAGTCGAGGACGACGGCGACGAGGCACGACCGTTGGAGAAGAGGCTGCCGATTGGCAACATGTTGAGAGAGCCGAGCATGGACGGGGCGAGTTGGCTCTCCATAGATGCAGAGGTTGTCGAGGGAGAGAGCGTGAGGGTAGTACTCGGGGCAGTGGAGTTTCCCTGGGCACTGGTGTGACACCGCCGGGATCAGGTCTAAACAAATCCTAGACCTCCATCTGACATAAGCTTAACCTTGAGCTCGAGAATATCCAGTGTATAATTGATAACACAACAGTGACCCTACGACACAAAAATTATTACAGCAAGCTCATAACTGAGCAGAGAACCAAATTATTACAAGTAGAGGTCACTGACCACAAACATCAAACAACGGAAGGCAAATGATTCTATTAAGTATATCAAACTTAACAAATGGCCTAAGAGGCCTGAAGCATAACGACGATGTCCCAGCCCATAGATTCCAGGCTGCTAGCCGGGAACCCCAAGCTACTCGTCGATGTCGATGTAGTACCAAACTGATCTTCAGGGAACACTTACTCTGCCAAAAGTATCAACAAAGAAAGGGTGAGTACAGGGTGTACTCCACAAGACTTATGGCTGGTGGAGTTGTTTTGCATAAAGCCATCTTTGTTTATAAAAAAAGAGAGAGAAGAAGCTCGTCTAAACAAAGTATTTTAAAAGGGGGATAAGAGAGCGAAATCTCCAAAGTATTGATCATCATCTTTTGATATCCACCAAATCATCATCATCTCCTCAACTAGGATCACCCCCTCGTACCCATGAGGAAGCATCCTTAATCATACATTGATCTGCCAAGTTTTACGATTAGGTTCATGTTCTCTATGATCTCACATCCGTTCCCAAGTCGTCCATAACCGTGGACACGGCTTTCCAAAATATTATTACCCTGCAGGGGTGTACAACTTTACCCACACGTACTAACCTTCTCTTAATGCCACTTAAGATTAGCCCTCTTCCTTGGAAGGCCGACAGAGGGTGGTTAGACACGACCTTTACCTTGCTTTCGCCGAGACCATGAGTCACGCAATAAGTATGGTTCTGTTGTAACGGGTCAAATCCCGAAGCCGGTACTTAAATATGTGAGGCGAGGTTGGTTTACCAGGGGCTCCATCGACCCCAAGCAACCCCGGACACGCTTACCTACCTGTTATGAATGCATCTTCACCCGACAAATCTTTCAAAAGGTTTTCTATGCATATGTCGAATGGAACGCCCGAACTATGTGACTCATGGAATCTACTAGGCAAGTTAGTCAATCAGGGGGTCCCCATAAACCCCGTGTGGTTGTATGCTCGTCTTGGTTCAAGAGGCAAGAACTCGAGTCCTAGTGGTGGCGAGCATGGGACTAGAAAAAATACATCCCACTGTGGCCTCCCATACAAGCCTTAGCATGTTTAATCTCATATCATGTCACATCCCAAAATTTTCCAAATCTTGTAATGTGAAAAATAAATAAACAAAATAAACAATTGTTGATTTTTAGGGTGAGAAGAAACTTTTTGATTTCAAATGGAAACATCAAAACCTATTTTGATCAAATAAAATCCTAAAGGGATTTAAAAAGATAATCAAATAATAAATAAAGTTATGATAGTTGGAATTACTATCTTTGGATCTTTTAATAAAAGGATTTGGTTTTCAAAAGAAAAGGTAGAATTATAAATAAGGATTATTTTATAGAGCCAAATTAAATCTTGGCCAAACTTTTGGAATAAAGTATTTCTATTTTATAAAAAGAGTAAAGGTTTATTTAAATAAAATAATGAGGATTTATTAATATCCAATTTTATTAAAGTAAAGGCTTTTCGTTTTTAAATAAACACTAAAACTTATTATTTATTTAAAATAAGATTTCCAAGTGTTTTATATTTTCAAATAAAACCTACTGAAATGATTTTGGTATTATTTTAGATTTCAAATAGAGTTTTTAAATAAATTAAATCCTATTTGAATTAATGACTAAGGTCTATTTAGTTAATTATTAATGGATCCTAAAAAGAATAAAAAATATTTTATTTTGGACTTTGGATTATGATGTTAAACAGAACTAAAATAAATACAAAGTTTGGTGGTGGTTTGATTTGAATTAGTGTTTGAATTATTTGTTTGAAAATAAAAACAGAAATTCCAAATAGAAAAAGAAAAGGCAATCAGTATAAAAAAAAGGGAAACAAACAGCAGCCCAGCTAACAGGCCCAGCAAGCCCACTCGCAGCCCAACTTTCCCCCCAGTGAATCGTTTTATTACGCGCGAACACACCCCCAGAGTCACTGAGCAGTGGACCCCGCGCCCTCTCTCTCTCACTGTCAGCACGGTCCCACGCCAGCATGTCGTCGTTCTCACCCGCCGCGACCGTTTTCCTCCTCGCACCTCGCCGTTGCTGCTTTGAATCCGCGGCGTGAATTCACATCAATGCGCGAGTAATACTCGTCTGTGATCACGCACAATAAATCACCTCGCCCTCCTCCTCATTTTCTCCCAGACGCCGTCCACTCTCTGCCACCGGGCTGCCCCAATTGCCCGCTGTAAACCTCCTGTTCCGACGAACTTCTCCGGCGAAATTCCGGCAACTCTGACCGCCCCTCGCCTCCCACTGCACACGAGCTTGTTCTCCACCTCTAGGCGCACCTGCCAGTGCCTCGAACTCGCCCGCGAGTGCCCCACAGCCTCGGCTTCGTCTTCATCTGAGCGCCACCGCCGTCTGTCTCGTCTTTGTCGAGCTTCCCCGGTAAGCTCCGTTCGCCCCAGCACCTCCTGTTGATGCTCCCATCATCGCCAGATCAGCACGCGTCTAACGCCCCCATCCGTTTGCCTTAGGGCGACCTGCAGCCTCACCTCCGATAGCAAACAGAGCCGCCCGACGCCGACGCCGTCTCCGGTGAGCAATCGTCGTCGCATCTGAGCGCCCCTTGCCTCCTCGCGACCACTTTGAGCATCGCCACGATCCCCTGATCACGGTGAGCTACTCCCCTCCTTCCCTTGCTTCCTGTAATCGCCGTGACGCCACCGCCAGAGCGTGCTCCGCCGCTCGCCGCCGCGCAGCGCCGCCAGATTCTGACCAAGCAACTGTGCCAGTTAGATCGTGATCTTACGGCTAGGATTAGAATCAGACGAAGGGGTACGAGTTGATCAGCGCCGTGCGATTTAAGTGAAATCCTACGGTCCAGAGAGGCTGATCCGCACGAAGCGGTACCGTCCAATTGAAACACGCCACGTGGACAGGGTTTTGTTTAAAAACAGAATTAGAATCTGTTTGAATTGCAAACTTGTAAAATTCATAACTTTAATTCTACACGTCCAAATTTTGCAAAATTTATATCAATGGATTCAGTAGAACAAGTACTTTGCAACCATGCATTTTTTGTGAACCTACTGACCATAGGAACCAACTTATGGATTTAAAAATGTATTATGTGAAGTTAAGAAATAAATATTAGAGTTAGAGCATTTCTAGTCAAATAAAAATATTGATTATGATTTAGAATTGATTTTTGAGTGAAACTTTTGGGAAATGATTTTATTCAAACCTTCTGACCCTAAGCACCAAGTTTTGAGAATTAAAATGTATTTGGTGAACCCTTTAAAGAATATTGCTTTGCTAAAAGCATTTTCAACCACATAAAATATTGATTTGATTTAAAAATGGTTTATAGATAAAATCTTTTGCAAATGGTTTTACCACTTTAGTAAATGACCACTTTTGAACTTTACAATGTTTAGAGCCTAGTATAAACTACTTTTGCAAATAAAACTATCTTTTGCATGCTTGCATTCATGACCTTGTTTCTATTATTTTATGTGTGATAAATTGGTTGGAATGCTAGTTGAACCTATGTTTGCTTGATTGAATTGTAGTGGAATTATAAGAGTGTGATAATTGCAAGATCAAGAAGTGAACCATCATTCTCTACTAAAAAGGCAAGTGACACTATCATCCGTGTCCTACTATTTTCATTACACTTAGTGGATTTTGTAACATGCATGGAAAGGACTACTATATTTTATGCTATGCTAAATCCTAATAGGATACCCTTATATATTCCTTAGTGAAAACATTGTAGTTGTAGTATGCTTAGGCCAGCTATATATTTGGGATGGGATACATGATGTGATTATATGAAGAGTTGAAAAGTTGTATGTTTTATATAATAAAACAAGTACTCAATGAACCACCTGGGTGGACAAGGATACTCAAGTTTTGGACAAGGTGGCAACAAAAGGAACCATG
Source organism: Avena longiglumis (assembly GCA_030063025.1). NCBI lineage: Eukaryota > Viridiplantae > Streptophyta > Magnoliopsida > Poales > Poaceae > Avena > Avena longiglumis. The sequence continues at coordinate 515,231,681 of CP125974.1, read as the reverse complement.
TTTATATGGCCATCACTTTTTGTATGTGCACTAGAAGAAAACCACCCAGGGACTTAGAGATTGAACATGTTTCTCGTGTACAACCACATGCTAAATGGGCTCGCTTAGTCAACTAAATGGAAGAATGCATCATGGCATCATTTTTAACTAGAATCATGTAAGATCATTTATCCATTTATCCCTACATTGGTGCCTGACAAGCAAGCATTGTGTATTGGGAGGACTTCTATGGAAAGACTTTGTCACATTCTCAATCCCAAGACCATCCATCTTGGTGAGTACTTATCTAGCGCCACTGGTGGCATCAAGATGAGATTGTGTCATGTGGGTAAAGTGTACAAGATCAAAAGATTAAGATCAAAATTCTAAGTACTTGTGTCCCCGCTTATGGACAATCTTCGAGCAACTAAGGCCTGAAGCTATGGAAGATCTTCTCATTCCAAAAACTTCTCAAAGTAAAAACATGGTGACAACATTAGAAGTTAGAAGCACTTGGAGTTTTCCAAGAAGTTCAGAAAGATTTTGACAAAAGATTAAAACTATCTTGAAAAGATAGGACAAAACTATATTGCTTTCTGCAAATGAGCCTAAACCCTACCTAGCCAAATATGCATGTAATGATAGGATCCACATATTTCTACATAGTAGTGAAACTTGCCAATACAATTCAAATGTATTGACCCTTGTGGCTGCAACTTATTATGTTGCAGGTTTGTTTGATGTTAGTGAAGTTTATTGATTAGGATTACAAGTCTACAACCAACATGACTACCTGTGGCACTTTGAAGATGAAGGACCCCATGCTATTGTTATATTCTGCTGCATTGTAATGTGATAGCCAAATGAGCTATGTAAGATGTAATGAATTATTTTATTCCTGGTTATAAAGTTGTATTATGACCTCTGTTTCTTGATATTACATCTTAACTGTGGATGCTAGCTATTGATCCAGGGACTAGCATTGTAAACACAGAGATCTCTACCTTATTAAAGGTTGGGAACCTTACATATCACTAATCTCATCTCATCACGTTCTCCTGTCATACTAGATTCTCTGCATCTAATACATCGTCTGGATGGACCAGTACTGATAGCTATGCATTGCTAAGCAAGACACAGATAATAGCTCTAGCAGTGCACACAAGCCAAACCTAGTTATGCTAGGAGCAGTGGATCAGGTAATATAAGCTCAAAGGGAGTAATGCAACAGATAGGATATTCTATCTATCGATAAAAGACCACAGTAGAATCATATGCATCATGGCAGAATTGAAATACTTTCGAAATCATAGGTTTATATCATGGTGGGGCTATGCTTGCCTTTGCCAGTTGATAACAGATAAGAAGATCTTCGGAAGCTTGTACTTGACTTGGTTAAAGTTGGTCAAGTATTGTTCGTCGATCTTCGATCTTCGATGGTCTTGATCTTTGACTTCAGTCTCGATCTCGATCTCGAATTCTACCAGGGAGAACCAAACACCGGAAAGAAAGGGAAACAATCAACACATGGCATCGATGCAATGCTCAAGCGAGGATGATGATATGACAAGTTAAATTGTATCAAAATGTAACCCTAAGGCATGTTTGGTAGTTTAAACGGGGTTCCGAGGGGTGAAAACCCTAACTCGGGGAAACTCCGGAATCATATGAAAGGGGTTACTATGTTGTTCTAATTATACTTGTCATGTAAGTTGATTAACAATGCATGATTATAGCTCTAATAAATAGTTCTCATTTTTTTGAACATTTTGATATATTATTTGTATTTTTTGACTTATAAATAATTAGTTATTGAATTTACAAGTTTATAGAAATTTCTGAAATTAAAAACAAAAATGGCAAAATAATTTTTGCACCGGGGCAACCCTTAGCCAGTGAGACTGACAGAAATGCACCAGTGCCAACTCAGCCTCCACGCAAGCAAGTAGGACCCATGGCAAGTTTGACCGTGCTGACCCCGCCCGCTGATGTCACCAGGACATCAGCGTGACGTCATGCACAGGGATCAGCCCCAGATCTTCGACGGGGAGGGCGCTGGAGAGCGAACGGGACAACCTGCCTACGCGAGCCCGACGCGGACAACTGTGGGGAACCAAAACAGGGAAGTGCCGCTGGATATTGACCACCGGAGGAGCTCCGGCGAACCTGTCCGTGGCGATGGGCGGCAGTTACACGACACGGAAGTGATACGGAGAGGGATGGAGAGGGTGGAGAGGCTCTGAGAACCGCCAGCTCACCTAGATGCTCATGGAGAGGTCGTAGAGGCAGGACGAGGTCGGGTGCAGCCTGAATCGAGGTTGAACACAACGACCAGAGTTGGGGAGGGAGGTCGCAATTCCGTCGACTGGGACCTCGCCTGCTCGTGCGAGATGGGGAAAACGACGGAGACGAACGAGGCGGAGCTCCCTGGCATCACGACGAGGTTCGGGACGACCGAAAAAGTCGGCGACGATCGGATCTGGCTGGAGCTAGGGTTCGGGTGCTTGTGGGAAGAAAGGGAGAGAGCGCTGGGGGAGAGATGGAGATAAGAACAATAGGGGGAGAGATGTGCACGACGATGTTCTTATCCTCGCGAGAACCTTAGCGGCGGCACGAATCGTGGCGCGTCGACGGCGGATGGCGGCAGAGCAGCCGCTGAGCTGCTTCTCTCCTTCGTTCGCGAGGAAGAAGAAAAGAGGAGGACGCCAAAACGGTATGGCCGGGTTGGGCCGCGGCTGGGCCAGAATGGGCTGCGACTGGGCTGCTACTGGGTGCATGACAGGAGAGGAGAGGAGAGGTATAGCTGGCTTGGCTAGCTCCCTGGCTCTATTTTTATCAAAAACCTTTTCCTTATCTATTTTGATTTTCTGTTTTGTATTTCCATTTTGAAATCTGTTTTTGACATTTCAAAAATACGAGAGGATTTGTAAAATATGTTAAATACTCAGAGGCCCTTGTAATCCATTTGGGCTCCAATAATTTTGTAGTTTTCAAAATATTCAAAATCATTTGAATGCATTTTCAAATAGAGGAGGAAGATTAGGGTTTTAGGGTTTTCTTTATTTCTTCAATGCACAATTTAATAGATGATGCTCATGATGCATAATCAAACCCTAAAACAGGATTAACTAAAACTGGGGTGTTACAGCTCTATCCCCTTACGAGAATCTCGACCCGAGATTCCAAAGGTAGGAAAAGAGACAGAAAGAGGAAGAAACGAGGTCACTCTAAAGATAAGAGGGAACACACTAAGCAACACACAGAGTATCTCTTGGTCAACTCATTGATGGAGTGTTCAGAAACAACTCTGAGATGATAGACATGAAACACGTCAAGGTAACATAGGAAGCAAGAGGAGAAGGTTTCAAGTTGTTAGATAGATGGTCTTCATAAGGATTGAGACCATGGAACTTAAAGGAGGTTTTGAAGCTTCTGAAGAAGAAAGCTTCCAACAGAAAGAACATGATCACAGAATTCGATAGGGAACCTTTACTAAACGGCTTAAGTAGAGATTTCAGGTTGCAGAGATATTGATCAACAAAACCAAGTTGTTGAACTACTTTTGATACAGAAGGGTCACTCTTTCATCCAACAGAAGGCCAAGACAGAAAGGTGTTTTGGTGGAGAGGACTCATAAGAGTCACAAGGAACATGTAGCAAGAGAAAATTTTGATTACCAAAATCATAATCACTCTTAAAACATGATTGAGAAAATGAAGGAAACTCTTTATTCATCTAGGTATACCAAAATCTTTTCCAAAGATCATGATATCACTTTACACCACTAAGTTGAATAAGTAAGAAGATTCCTGATGACACAAGAAAAGAAACTTCATTCTCATACTTCAATTACTTGGCACAGAGGCACTTGCCATCATAAAAGGGTCTGGATGATCGACCGAGAGACATTTAGCAGCACTACATTAAATGTTCTCCTTGATGTTCGAGAAATTAAACATCAAGTAAAGGTCGGACTTCGGGTACAAAGGAAACCATGAGCACAACTCATATAATGAATCATAGAAGATGCCTCATGGAGAGTGGTTGATATTGTTGGATTCAAGAGCATATGACAAAAGGTCCTTCCGGCTAAGTGTGTCAACCATTACATCAATCTTGCCAGATTTACAAAGAGACCAATGTCAAAACCTTAAGGAACAGCAACCATCATATCTGCTTGAGATTCAGCTTGGTTAGTGGAATAATACTTCATACTCAACATGTCTGAATAGAAAGTTCGCAACATTTACTACAAGGGTAAAGTTACTAGATTCTCAAGATATGGACTTTAGTGTTGTCGTGGTGGTATCACGGCATATGCCATGGGTAGGCTAAAGTTGGGGCCGATGGACGTGGTGGAATCCGGGGAGGGATGATGCAGTGAAGACCGCACTCGTATGAACAAAGAGAAATACAATGTATATTGGATTGAAGCTCTCAAGTGGAGATAACCCCTCATTCTATACATCTAATCTCTTATAATCTTGCCATACTTGTGGATACAACCATGCTCCTTGAGCTGTATCTCCTATACTTCTAGCTAGATCTCTCTGTGAGAGTGGAGGAAGAAGAAGAAGGAGAGCTCCTAGTGAGCAGAGAGGGGAGGAGTGAAGGGAATATGCCCGAGAGGCAATAATAAAGTGGTTATTATCGTATTCCTTATTTATGATAAATGTTTATTTTGCATGCTATAATTGTATTAATACGGAAACGTTAATACATGTGTGTTTAATAAACAAAAAGAAAGTTCCTAGTTATGCCTCTCTTATAAACTAGCTCGTTGATTAACAAGATGATCATAGGTTTCCTGATCATGGACATTGGATGTTGTTAATAACGAGGTCACAACATTAGTGTAATGGTGTGATGAACATTCATCCGAAGTATAGCATTACGATCAAAGTCATTGAGTTTATATTGCTATAACAACTTACGAAGTGATCCTAATCCTTAGACCATGAGATCATGTCAATCACTAACACCGGAAGAGTTTCTTGATAACATCAAACGTCACACCGTAACAGGGTGATTATAAAGATGGGTTCAGAACTACTAAAGTGTTATGTTGAGGCCCATGGATCGAGAGTGGAATTTGTTCATCCCGATGACGGATAGATATGCTCTGGGCCCTCTCGGTGATATCACATTGATTAGCTTGCAAGCAAGTGATTTGATCACTAGAATGTTATATCACGGGAACGAGAAAAGAGTGCATGTCAGTAACGAGATCAAACTAGGTATGGAGATACCGATGACCGAATCTCGGACATGTAATATATCGCGAAACAAAAGGATTAAGATACTAGCGTAAAAGGTTGACGATCACAAGAAAGTCATCGTTGAATGTGTGGGAGTCGATATGGGTCTCGGATCCGCTTCGATTATTGATCCGAGAGGGTCTCGATCATGTCCGCATTATTCACGAACCGTAGGGTGACACACTTAAGAGACACCGACATCCATTTGGAGCAAAAGTTTCATGCCGAAAAAAGAAAAGGAAAGCGAGAATTTATTTCACTAGACAATCAAACTGCTTTTGGTTGAAATTGTTGAAACTGGTTCTGCATGTGAAATGGAATACTAGCAAGGGTTTATGTGAATGTTTGTTAATTAAAGTAATTAACAAAATTCTGAATAAATAAATAAAAGAGTTTTATTTAAATGATAGCTTGCATTAAATTTGGTGGAAATTTAATGCAAGTGAGTGGATTTAAGTGGAGGCTTTTAATGGGAGTGGAGGCTTTTCATTTTGAGTGGGAGCTCCACCCACATGAATGTGGAAGAGGTGGGGGCAGCCCCATGGCTGGGCGCATGGCCCCTTGGTGCCACCCTCTCCCCTATAAAGGCCCCCTCTCCTCCTCTCACAACACACCTCCTCGTGAAGGATATCTCCCCCTCTAGAATTTATCCCCCATGGTCTCGGACTAGCGAGATACATGTTCCCGGTGGCTTTTCGGCAAGAAAGAGTTGTGCTTCCGCTGCATCGCTGGAGCGAGGAGGCGGAGGTTGCTCGGTGCCTCGAGCGTGTGTGCGAGCGGATGCGCTCATTTTTTGGCGCTAGGACTTCCTCTCGATCTTGAGATCGGCAAGAGATCGTCTACATCAACCACGAGTTTGGACTCGTTAAGCTTTGTCGGTCTTCAAGGGTATGTTCTCTACGGATATACATCCGCCCGTTGTTTGTATCTAGTAGATAGATCTTGGTACATAGTTGTTCCCATCGTAGGAAAATTTTTGTTTTCTATGCTGCGAACCCTTCAAGGAGCCCTTCGGGGACTCTCCTGTAAACGATCCCCCTGGTGCTCCTTATAAAGGGGAGCCCAGGGGAAAAGGCTTGTGCTACACGGTTAGCATCTAGATGGCATATTCTGGGCATCTCCCTGAGATGCTGAGCATATGCCTTGGCATCTTTGGAGATGCCAGGCATATTCTCTAGCATCTTATTTGATGCTAAGAGCATATCCCTAGCATCTTATTAGATGCCATGGGCATATTCCCTCTGCCATGTCCTAGTCTGAGCCAGACTGGCATGTGACACAAAGGTGTTGACTTGGCTTAACGACATGTCGATGTAGTGGTTGAGGTAGTGTCCTGAGATGATTAAACGGGGCATCAGAGGTGTTATAATTAGGCCCGGGGGATCTGAGTAATAGGGAGATTCGGCCTGGGTAGAGCTGATTCGGACTTGGGGGCCATTGAGTCGGCCCAGGCGGAATTAAGGGCCTAGCCGGGTCATCCAGTAGCCCAGCCGGGTCATGCAGCGGCCCAGCCGAGATCCCTGGGTTGGCTGGGTGCTGTCTTGGGCCCATCCAGCGCTCCTTCTCGTGGCCAGGCAGAATGTCTTTGGACGCCGAGGAGGCCCAGATCGCCGGTCGAGATGAAGGAGGAGCCGGCCCACCCGGGGGAGTCTGGTGATGAGGCACGCTGGCGGGAGATTGGCGACAGAGGTACCTGGCGGGATCGATGAGGCGCCTTGGCGGGAGGACCTCAGGATGGTGGCGATGACCCGCGGTGGGCCGAATCCTTCCCACCTCGGCCCACTCGGGGGATCGATGGACGTAGCAGTGTGGGGTGCTGGCAATGTTTGGCAGGGTGGAGCTACTTCGGCGGGAGAACAGGTGATGCCGGCGGGAGCTCCGACCTGGTGGAGTGGAGGGGTCCGGCGATGACTCAGCTAGGTGGGCCGAATTGATATTAATTCGGCCCGTTAGTGCTGTTTGGCCTAGGAGAAATAATGGAGACATGCCGAGATAGCTGTAATTCGGCCCAGTTCAGCTTTTTCCCTTTATCTTTTTCTGTTTATCTTTTGTACTCATATTGAATATCATTTTCTTACATATGTATCTTATTGACTTACTTAATTCATCAACTCTGGGGTAGCTGGGGGTACACTCCCGACATTAGTCCCCGAGGCTATGTGAGACTCGTAGAGTCGTGCATAGGCTTCATATTAAATATTCCCAGAGTTGTCTTCCGACTTATAATCTCTTGGTTATACCGTTCTTTGTCACATAACCTTTTTTGGCAGGGTTACGACATCTGGCCATTTTTGGCATTGGCCTCTTAACCTCTTTGGGTAAGTCTATGAGCTCTGGCCTTCTTGGGCACTCCTCTCTTAACCCCTTTGGGTAATATATGAGTTCTGGCCTTCTTGGGCACTCCTCTCTTAACCCATTTGGGTTATATATGAGTTCTGGCCTTCCTGGGCACTCCTCTCTTAACCCCTTTGGGTAATATATGAGTTCTGGCCTTCTTGGGCACTCCTCTCTTAACCCCTTTGGGTTATATGAGTTCTGGCCTTCTTGGGCACTCCTCTCTTAACTCCTTTGGGTTAGTTATGACTTCTGGCCTTTTTTAGCACTGGTCTTTTAACCTCTTTGGGCAAGTCATGAGTTCTGGCCTTCTAGGGCACTGCTCTTCTAACCTCTTTGGGTAAGTTATGACTTCTGGCCATTTTTGGCACTGGTCTTTTAACCTCTTTGGGCAAGTTATGACTTCTGGCTTTCTTGGGCACAGGTCATAATCCCTTTGGGTAAGTTTTTGAACCTCTGGCCTTGTTTGGCATTGCTCTTTTAACCCCATTGGGTAGGTTATGAGTTCTTGCTTTCTTTGGCATTGCTCTTTTAACCCCATTGGGTAGGTTATGAGTTCTTGCCTTCTTTGGCATTGCTCTTTTAACCTCTTTGGGTAAGTTATGAGTTCTGGACTTCTTGGGCACTGCTCTTTTAACCTCTTTGGGTAAGTTATGAGATCTTGCCTTCTTTGGCACTGTTCTTTTAACCTCTTTGGGTAAGTTATGAGCTCTTGCCTTCTTTGGCACTGCTCTTTTAACCTCTTTGGGTAAGTTATGAGCTCTTGCCTTCTTTGGCATTGCTCTTTTAACCTCTTTGGGTAAGTTATGATCCAAGTCATCTACTTCCAAATCCGAGTTATTTTACTCAAAATTGACTTAAGTCTTAAGTAAGAGTCCTCTGACTCAAATCCGAGGTATATGACTCAAATCCGAGTTATCTCATTCCAAATCCGAGTTACTTTACTCGATTTTGACTTACATCTCAAATCTGAGTCATCCGACTATGACTTAAATCCGAGTTATCTCATTCCAAATCCGAGTTACTTTACTCAATTTTGACTTACATCTCAAATCTGATTCATCTGACTCAAATCCGAGGTATACAACTCAAATCCGGATTATTTCATTCCAAATCCGAGTTACTTTACTCAATTTTGACTTACATCTCAAATCTGAGTCATCTGACTATGACTCAAATCCGAGTTATCTCATCCCAAATCCGAGTTACTTTACTCAATTTTGACTTACATCTCAAATCTGAGTCATCTGACTCAAATCCGAGGTATATGACTCAAATCCAGATTATCTCATTCCAAATCCGAGTTACTTTACTCAATTTTGACTGACATCGCAAATCTGAGTCATCTGACTATGACTCAAATCCGAGTTATATCATCCCAAATCCGAGTTACTTTACTCAATTTTGACTTACATCTCAAATCTGAGTCATCTGACTATGACTCAAATCCGAGTTATCTCATCCCAAATTCGAGTTACTTTACTCAATTTTGACTTACATCTCAAATATGAGTCATCTGACTCAAATCCAAGGTATATGAATCAAATCTGGATTATCTCATTCCAAATCCGAGTTACTTTACTCAATTTTGACCTACATCTCAAATTTGAGTCACCTGACTCAAATCCGAGGTATATGACTCAAATCCGAGTTATCTCATTCCAAATCCGAATCACCTATTTTCCACGATATAATTTGATCCGGTGAGATGATGTCAATTTGCCTTTGATATGGATCTGAGATATAGATCCGAGATTAAGTTTGGGGATATGATAATAGGGTTAATCGCCGAGAGATCTGATTCGAGACGTTGATATAAGATATAGATTCGGGATATGATAAGCTGGCAAATAGCCATCCGAGATATGAGATAACCTGGTAAGATAGTGAAATATCAATCCGAGTCGTAACATAACCTGGCAATCTGGCGAGCTGAATCATGCTTCGGCCCGAATGAGAGACATTCTTAGTACATTGAGTCCAACTCCGAATTATAATATACCCTGGCAAGCTGAATCAAATTTTAGTTTGAATCAGAGACAAGCTACTGAGCTAAGTCAAAGGTTAATTCGAAGCATAAGTAGATTGACTCAAATTATATCTGAATCATCAATAAGCTGGCTAGTGAGCTGAGTTAAAAGATAATCCAAAGCATAAATAAACTGACTCAAACTCTATATGAATCACAAATAAGCTGACTCAAATTCTATCTGAGTTATAAATAAGGTGACTCAAACTCTGTCCGAATCATCAATAAGCTGGCTGGTGAGCTGAGTTACAGGTCAATTCTAAACATAAATAAACTGACTCAAAATCTACCTGAATCAAATAAGGTGATTCAACTTATGGCCGAGTTATAGATAAGCTGGCTCAAACACATATCTAAATTAACATAAGACGTTCTCTTTATCCAAAGGTGATTCTTTGGACAAGTTAGCTAGTCCCCGGGTTAAGCTATTTTCTCCCCAGGGTGAAGGATTGAGTGTAGGTGGCTGAGTTATCTGGCACTTACAGCATACTTGGAGAGGTGTTTGAGTGAGTCTTTCTACGCCTTATCTGCCTTGCTGAGTTACTTGGTACTTACAGTAATCTTGGAGTAGTGCTTGAGTCCTTCTTGCTGAGTCTTACCTGCTTTGACGAGTCAGACTTGGAGTGCCTCTGCGCTTACCTCTCTGCTCTCTGTTTGCTTGGAGGAACTGAAAGAGCTTTATGAGGAAGAGGTTGATGAAGATGCTCCCGTTCGGATGGAAACCCAACCAACGCCACTAAGAGGCCCCACGGTGGGCGCCAAATGTCGTGGTGGTATCACGGCATATGCCATGGGTAGGCTAAAGTTGGGGCCGATGGACGTGGTGGAATCCGGGGAGGGATGATGCAGTGAAGACCGCACTCGTATGAACAAAGAGAAATACAATGTATATTGGATTGAAGCTCTCAAGTGGAGATAATCCCTCATTCTATACATCTAATCTCTTATAATCTTGCCATACTTGTGGCTACAACCATGCTCCTTGAGCTGTATCTCTTATACTTCTAGCTAGATCTCTCTGTGAGAGTGGAGGAAGAAGAAGAAGGAGAGCTCCTAGTGAGCAGAGAGGGGAGGAGCCCTTCGGGGCCTCTCCTGTAAACGATCCCCCTAGTGCTCCTTATAAAGGGGAGCCCAGGGGACAAGGCTTGTGCTACACGATTAGCATCTATATGGCATATTCTGGGCATCTCCCTGAGATGCTGAGCATATGCCTTGGCATCTTTGGAGATGCCTGGCATATTCTCTAGCATCTTATTTGATGCTAAGAGCATATCCCTAGCATCTTGTTAGATGCCATGGGCATATTCCCTCTGCCATGTCCTAGTCTGAGCCAGACTGGCATGTGACACAAAGGTGTTGACTTGGCTTAACGACATGTCGATGTAGTGGTTGAGGTAGTGTCCTGAGATGATTAAACGGGGCATCCGGGGTGTTATAATTCGGCCCGGGGGATCTGAGTAATAGGGAGATTCGGCATGGGTAGAGCTGATTCGGACTTGGGGGCCATTGAGACGGCCCAGGCGGAATTAAGGGCCTAGCCTGGTCATCCAGCAGCCCAGCCGGGTCATGCAGCGGCCCAGCCGAGATCCCTGGGTTGGCTGGGTGCTGTCTTGGGCCCGTCCGGCGCTCCTTCTCGTGGCCTAGGCGGGAATGCTGCTGGACGCTGAGGGAGGCCCGCAGTGGGCCGGCCGAGATGAAGGAGGAGCCGGCCCACCCGGGGGAGTCTGGTGATGAGGCACGCTGGCGGGAGATTGGCGACGGAGGTACCTGGCTGGATCGAGGAGGCGCCTTTGCGGGAGGACCTCGGGATGGTGGCGATGACCCGCGGTGGGCCGAATCCTGCCCACCTCGGCCCACTCGGGGGATCGATGGACGTAGCAGTGCGGGGTGCTGGCAATGTTTGGCGGGGTAGAGCTACTTCGGCGGGAGAACAGGTGATGCCGGCGGGAGCTCCGACCTGGTGGAGTGGAGGGGTCCGGCGATGACTCAGCTAGGTGGGACGAATTGATATTAATTCGGCCCGTTAGTGCTGTTTGGCCTAGGAGAAATAATGGAGACAGGCCGAGATAGCTGTAATTCGGCCCAGTTCAGCTTTTTCCCTTTATCTTTTTCTGTTTATCTTTTGTACTCATATTGAATATCATTTTCTTACATATGTATCTTATTGACTTACTTAATTCATCAACTCTGGGGTAGCTGGGGGTACACCCCCGACAAGTGTAAAGCTCCAAAAGATGAGCTAGATTGATAGACCTATGCATTAGCAACTTGTCGAAAGACAACTGCACACACATAAAGTACTAACAATAAAACACACATATGTCCTTAAGGAAAGATAGATAACTCTTCTTGAATCCACGGCGACATATTTCAACAGTTGCACGTGAACCAGAGAAGGTTACTTCTAACCTCCAGAACACATACTTCAAGATGACTCCAAGATGGTTCTCGAAAGTTTCCTACATCAATGCCAGTTGTTCCATATGATCATAATCTAATCATGGAGAAAATAAGGATGTCATCGATGGGCTCAACAACAAACTTACCAGGACACTCCAAGAAGATGGACTCATATGTCGTATGAACAAGGCAAAATATTGTTCAGACCAAATACATGAAGATGTACCCAAGTGAAACATCACGAGTAGAAACATCATCAAGATAGTCCTTGGAACTTATTTTGGTTTAACGATAAACTAAATCAAATCCAAGGTGGGGGAAGATAACATATCCACGAAGGAAATACTATCTTTCTTCAGCACGAACAAAACTAGATATCCCTTTAAGAAGGAACAGAGTTGGTTAGAACTTTTGTCTTACAACTCTCCAAGTTGTTGTTTAAGGTCGACCAACTAGTTCAGGGGTATCCACTACAGATCCTTGGAGAAAGGAGCAGTTCAGATAACTTGCTCAAGAACTTGATAACACGGTCATGTGGCAACATGGTTATACTTCTAGGAAGACATCCGGAATATCACGAACCACCGATATGTCACTTAGTTCGAGAGGAAACTTGCTTGGTAAGGCAAGCAGACATAGTCTTAGAGCTTCGGCACGAGCCTAACTATTTGACCGAAGAGAGTGTACCAGAATATCGGACTTGGTAGCACAATCATCCTTTGATTAGTGATAGGGTTAACCAATCACGCTAAGAATAACACAAATGTCCTTAGAGTTCAAAACAATTATAATTGCTAAGAATCTCAGATGGACACATTATTACACACACGCATCACTCACGAGCGCGAAAGCTCGAGGAAGGGTGGGTAAATATTTGCAAGAGCATCACTGCATTAAGGGGTCATGAAACTCAGCACAACCTTTTAGTATAAAAGAGTGTGACACTTTAAGGTGGAATAGATAGAAGCTATCAATGCCTCTTGATCTACATATTTACAAAACTTTGACCTGGTCCTAGATATGACGAGGTACTGGAGTTTGTTTCTCCTAACATCCCGAAATGGGTTGTCTTGACGGACCACAAGAGTATCTTACATCAAAAGGCACCGATGCATATTTACTACATGGATACCAATTGGTAGACTAAGGTCAGAGAAGAACGAGGGAAAAGGAACATACTTAGGATAGAATCCCGAGATGTGAATGCATAAGTCAACAATCTTCCGAAAACTAATGCAAAGAAGGGGAAAGGTGTGGCAGAGTCACACGGGCAGATGCGAGACTCACGAGGAGTACTCTTGTCGTGATCTATTTGGTTCCATTAAAGAACATCTGCCATAACATGTGGTAGGGGAAGTCCTTTATTGTTGCAATTCAATCGCGAAAAAGACCACAAGCTTGAAGGCTAGAACTGTAGTACTAGCCATCCTGAGGTAATATATAGACATTATCAACATGGGACAAAGGAATGGATCTTGGGTTAAAGGTCAGCTTCATGTACAAGATTCACAACACCAGAATCAAGCACAATCCGGGATCTTAGGCTCAAGTCCAAGGGTTAAAACCCAAATAAAGTAATAACTACTACTTGAGTGACTTAGCGTACACTACAAGACATCAATCACGGGGTAGCTTCCAAAAGAGGAAACATCTTCTGAAGTACCAAACAAACAAATAGGAGGCACACAAGGCGAAAGGAGACCTTGAAGCCTAGAACAGAACATTGTGAATCATTATATTATAGGATCCAAAAGATAGAGAGATCATGATGGGAAGGAATCTCTCAGAAGAAACAGAGCAAGGGGAACAAGGAATTCACAACACACACAACTCTATAGAACTCAACACTAGGTCAACTGGTTGAGGAACGACATGCCAAGAAGGCACCTAAGCTTTGAGAGACTAGAGGAGATATCAAAACTTTTCCAAAATCAACACAAGATGAGATGACCCAGAGTTAGAGCGAAACTGGATAAGGAGGAAAAGTATCATACTAGAGTTTTCGCAAATACTTTTCATCTTTAAAATAGTTTTCACAAACACTAGACTCAACATCGACCAGTAGCAAGGTTTTCCTACGGTCGGTACTGCTCTGATACCAAAACCTGTGACACCCCCGGGATCAGGGCTAAAGAAATCCCAGACCTCCTTCTGACATAAGCTTAACCTTGAGCTCGAGAATATCCAGTGTAGAATTGATAACACAACAGTGACCCTACGACACAAAAATTATTATAGCAAGCTCATAACTGAGCAGAGAACCAAATTATTACAAGCAGAGGTCACTGACCACAAACATCGAACAACGGAAGGCAAATTATGCTATTAAGTATAACAAACTTAAAAAATGGCCTAAGAGGCCTGAAGCATAACGATGAAGTCCTAGCCCATAGATTCCAGGCTGCCGGTCGGGAACCCCAAGCTACTCGTCGATGTCGATGTAGTACCAAACTGATCTTCAGGGAACACTTACTCTGCCAAAAGTATCAACAAAGCAAGGGTGAGTACAGGGTGTACTCCACAAGACTTATGGCTGGTGGAGTTGTTTTGCATAAAGCCATCTTTGTTTATAAAACAAGAGAGAGAAGAAGCTCATCTAAACAGAGTATTTTAAAAGGGGATAAGAGAGCGACATCTCCAAAGTATTGATCATCATCTTTTGATATCCACCAAATCATCATCATCTCCTCAACTAGGATCATCCCCTCGTACCCATGAGGAAGCATCCTTAATCATACGTTGATCTGCCAAGTTTTACGACTAGGTTCATGTTCTCTATGATCTCACATCCATTCCCAAGTCATCCATAACCGTGGACACTGCTTTCCGAAAGATTATTACCCTGCAGGGGTGTACAACTTTACCCACACGTACTAACCTTCTCTTAATGCCACTTAAGATTAACCCTCTTCCTTGGAAGACCGGCAGAGGGTGGTTAGACACGACCTTTACCTTGCTTTTGCGGAGACCATGAGTCACGCAATAAGTATGGTTCCGTCGTAATGGGTCAAATCCCAAAGCCGGTACTTAAATATGTGAGGCGAGGTTGGTTTACCAGGGGCTCCATCGACCCCAAGCAACCCCGGCCACGCTTACCTACCTGTTATGAATGCACCTTCACCCGAAAAATCTTTCAAAAGATTTTCTATGCATATGTCGAATGGAACACCTGAACTATGTGACTGTAACATCCCTAAAATCATGTTTTAAAAGATTGCATATCATTCATGCATGCATATCATTTAGGGATCATTTTCCAAACTCATTACAAGAAAACAGAAGCACTTAAGTGCTATTATTTTATGTGAGCAAACACTAATCAAATGCCACTCTCAAGAGAGAGAATAATTGTTTTAAAAACCATTGTTGAATTCATTGGATTGGTTGGATGAGTTCCAAGCTTGGACAAATTTTTTCAAAACAAATATGGTTTTAAAAAAACCATTTTTAAATCTTCATCAAACCATGTGCTAATTCACTGTTATTTTAAAAATCTTCAAAGGACCATGCAAGTCCAGCAAGGCAGCATGATTTAATACTCAAATTTACGCAGGATTCTTATTACAAAAGGCCAGAAAGATTTCAAATTCAAGTTCTTTTAAATTTGTTTGAATTTCATTCCAGAAAATCGAATTAGAAAAAGAAAAATAGATAAGAAAGGGAAAAGGGCCGGCGCCAGAATTTCAGCCCAGCACAGAACCCAGCCCACTAAGCCCACCCGGGCCATTCCCTCCCTCTCTCTCTCTCACCCGCGTCGAATCAACCCACCAGAGACTGGCCAGTGGTCCCATTGCCACGTCGTCATCGTCCTATCCAAAATTCCGCGCGATGAACACGTCGTCGCCGCCGTTACCTCGCGGATTAAATGGAATCAATTCCCTTGATTCCGGCAGTAATTCGTGCAGCCTTCACCTGCTACTTAAACCCCACCCCGCCGCGGTCATTTCCCCCCACACTGCACACTCTCCTCGCCACCAGGCTGCCGACAATTCGAGTTGCACCGCCTGTGCCGAGAGACTCCGGCGAGCCATCACGGTGAGTACCGAGCGCCCCTTGCCTTCTGGTCCATGCGAGCTGCTTTGAAATCATCTTGCGCATCTTCTCATGCCTTTATTTTGTTCTAAACCGCCCTAGGCCGTCGTCATCGTCCACCTCTGGAAACGACCGAAGCTCAACTCGACTCCGGCGACTAATTCCGGTGAGCCCCGCGTTCCCCTCTGTTTCTGAATCACGCGGTAGTGTTCGCCAATGTCTGACGCACCTTCTAACATTTTCTGTTTGGATCCTTGCGCCGTAACGCCGTCTTCGACTCGCGGTGAGCACCGACCCGCCAAAGAACTCCGACGAGGTCCTGCTGCTGTGTCCGTGCGCCCCAACCCTGCCCGTCCACACGATGAGCATCCCCACGTTTCCGCGGTCTCGGTAAGCACACGCCCGACCCCCTGCCCCTCTGGTTTCGCCAGAACATCGCCGGCAGACGCGCAGCCACCGCGGCAACCATTTGCGCCGCTCGTTGTTAGTCAAAGCAACATGGTCCGTCAGATCTAAATCCAGCGCTTAGGATTAGATCTGTAGCGAAGGGGTAAGTTTTGATCTGGACCGTACGCAGTTAATTAGATCCAACGGTGCGCGAGCGTGATTCGCCGCGTGGCATGTTCTTCGTTTTAAAAATCTGAATTAGATCTATTAGTGATTCAAATTTGCAAAATTCATAACTTTTGATCCACACGTTCAAATTTTGCAAATTTTATATCATTGGAATCAGGAGAGAAAATACTTTCCATTTATGCAATTTGTTTAATGTTTTGCCTCTGTTAAAATTATTGTTTTTACAGAAACATTTGTAGGCATAATTTGCGTATAGCAATTATTTGAAAAATGTTCTATTGTTCAAATAAAGTTTAATTGGCAAGTTTTGAACTTGTTAGAGATTCAGTACTGTGCACTTGTCTTGTTTGGTGTAGAAAATCATCACATGGCATTTTGCATGCATCCATATATTTTTGTTTGAATATATCTTGTATGTGATTTTGGTGCTATTAATTCATGTGTAGATTTTGGTGCAAATAGTGATTGTGATTGTGAGGATTGTTGATACTCTCCAAAATACCAAGGCAAGTGGTGCTTCATGATTTTATTCCTATGTTTTTAAACTATGCACTAGAAATATTTTGCTAGACTTGCATGAATATTTTGATCTATATGTTATGCTTGGCAAATCCTAGTAGTTGTAGAATTGCTAGAAATTTCTAAGTTAAGATGCTTATCAATGCCATGCTTAGCCTAGCTAGTAGCAACCAAGGGTGGTTATATATTCATGCTATGAGAAAATGTTTCTAAGTCTTTGGACTTGTGTTTTTGCTTAATAAAACAACTAAGTGAATGAAACACCTGGGTGGAATGGAAAGAATGGTTTGTGTTGAGTGGTTACACAAGGCCCATGTCTATGGTTTACCTTGTGTATCTCACTTGTGGAAAGCCACCCAGGAACAAAGGGATTTGAGATGCCATATGTTAAGAAGCTTCTAATGCAGCCACATGGCATTATGGGCTCTGCCTGGATCATATAGGTTGCAATAACTTAGCCACTTGGACAATTGGTCGTAGTGGGATGATAGGTTGGAGCGCGTCCATTTGGTCTAAGGGAAGGCTTCTGAAAGGTCCTGTCTTGGTGAAAATAAAGTCTTGTGGGGAAAGTGCACAACCTCTGCAGATGGAAGAATCTAAGTACTTAGCCAAGTCCCTGGTATTGGACAACTTGAGCATCAAGACATGGAAACTATCAAGAATCTCCTCATCCTAATTTCTAAGTTAAAAACTTGTGGGTGAACAAGGGTGAAGGTTCACCAATTTCTGTTGGTGTTTCCTTGGGAAAAGTTTTGTCAAAGAAAAACTTAGAGTTTTCAACTAATAGGTAAAACCTATTTTGAGCAAAGCAAGCCTAAGCTACACTTATCCAAAATTCATATAGTATCTAGACTACTAATATTCTACTAAGGTATCACTTGCCAATACTATTCCAATGTATTGACCCACTGTGGCTGTAACTTGTGATGTTGCAGGTTATTCTGATGATGATTAGGGGTTATGAGTCTACACTCAACATGCTTGCATGTGGCACATGAAGATGAAGACTTATTTATCTTATTATATAATAAACTCTTGTATTAGGCCTGTGGCCATGGAGTTGTAAAAGACTATGTTTGTCTCTGGAATGATATGTAATAATGACCTTTGTTTCTTTGTACTTCATCTTAAACTGTGGATGCTAGCATTGATCCATGGACTAGCATTGCAATCACAGGGATCCTTACCTTTATAAAGGGAGGGATCTTACAGTGACTCATGGAATCTACTAGGCAAGTTAGTCAATCAGGGGTCCCCATAAACCCCGTGTGGTTGTACGCTCGTCTTGGTTCAAGAGGCAAGAACTCGGGTCCTAGTGGTGGCGAGCATGGGACTAGAAAAACTACATCCCACTGTGGCCTCCCATACAAGCCTTAGCATGTTTAATCTCATATCACTGATCTATCTCATCACGTTCTCCTGTCATACTAGATTCTCTGGATCTGATACATCGTCTGGATGGACCAGTACTGATAGCTATGCATTGCTAAGCAAGACACAGATAATAGCTCTAGCAGTGCACACAAGCCAAACCTAGTTATGCTAGGAGCAGTGTATTAGGTAATATAAGCTCAAAGGGAGTAATGCAACAGATAGGATATTCTATCTATCGATAAAATACCACAGTAGAATTGTATGCATCATGGCAGAATTGAAATACTTTCGAAACCATAGGCTTATATCATGGTGGGGCTATGCTTGCCTTTGCTAGTTGATAACAGATAAGAAGATCTTCGGAAGCTTGTACTTGACTTGGTTATAGTTGGTCAAGTATTGTTCGTCGATCTTTGATCTTCGATGGTCTTGATCTTTGACTTCAATCTCGAATTCTACCAGGGAGAACCAAACACCAGAAAGAAAGGGAAACAATCAACACATGGCATCGATGCAATGCTCAAGCGAGGATGATGATATGACAAGTTAAATTGTATCGAAATGTAACCCTAAGGCATGTTTGGTAGTTTAAACGGGGTTCCGAGGGGTGAAAACCCTAACTCGAGGAAACTCCAGAATCATATGAAAGGGGTTACTATGTTGTTCTAATTATACTTGTCATGTAAGTTGATTAACAATGCATGATTATAGATCTAATAGATAGTTCTCATTTTTTGAACATTTTGATATACTATTTGTATTTTTCTGACTTATAAATAATTAGTTATTGAATTTACAAGTTTATAGAAATTTCTGAAATTAAAGATAAAAAGCGCAAAATACTTTTTGCACCGGGGCAACCCTTAGCCAGTGAGACTGACAGAAGGGTCCCAGTGCCAACTCAGCCTCCACGCAAGCAAGCAGGACCCATGACAAGTTTGACCGTGTTGACCCCACCCATTGATGTCACCAGGACGTCAGCGTGACGTCATGCACGAGGATCAGCCCCAGATCTTCGATGGGGAGGGCGCTGGAGAGCGAGCGGGAAAACCTGCCTACGCGAGCCCGACGCGGAAAACTGTGGGGAACCAAAATAGGGCGGCGCCGCTGGATTTTGACCACCAGAGGAGCTCCGGCAAACCTGTCCGTGGCGGTGGGCGGAAGTTGCACGACACGGAAGCGATACAGAGAGGGAGGGAGAGGGTGGAGAGGCTCTGGGGAACCGCAAGCTTACCTAGATGCTCATGGAGAGGTCGTAGAGGCAGGACGAGGTCAGGTGCAGCCGGAATCGAGGTTGAACACGACGGCCGGAGTGGGGGAGGGAGGTCGCGATTCCGTCGACTGGGACCTTGCCTGCTTATGCGGGATGGCGCAAACAACAAAGACGAACAAGGCGGATCTCCCTGGCATCACAACGAGGTTCGGGATGGCCGAAAACGTCAGCGATGGACGGCTCTGGCTGGAGCTAGGGTTCAGGTGCTTGCGGGAAGAAAGGGAGATAGCGCTGGGGGAGAGATAGAGATAAGAACAGCAGGGAGAGAGACGTGCATGACGACATTCTTATCCTCGCGGGAACCTCAGCGGTGGGACGAATCGTGGCGCGTCGACGGCAGACGGCGGCAGAGCAGCCACCGAGCTGCTTCTCTCCTTCGTTCGCGAGGAATAGAAAAGAGGAGGAAGCCGAAACAGTATGGCCGGGTTGGGCCTCGGCTCGGCCGAAATGGGCTGCGACTGGGCTCTGGTTGCTGCGCGCGGGCGGCAGACAGAGGGGAGAGGGGAGAGGTGAGCTAGCTGGGCTACGGCCTGGTTAGCTCGCTGGCTCTATTTTTATCAAAACCCTTTTTTCCTTATCTGTTTTGATTTTCTGTTTTGTATTTCCATTTTGAAATCTGTTTTTGAGATTTCAAAAATACCAGAGGATTTGTAAAATATGTGAAATACTCAGAGGCCCTTGTAATCCATTTGGGCTCCAATAATTTTGTAGTTTTCATAATATTCAAAACCATCTGAATGCATTTTCAAACCCTAAAACAGGATTAACTAAAACTGGGGTGGTACAACTGGCTGTGGCATCGGTGAGGCCGGCAGAAGTCATGTCGGCGGGGTGACGCTTGGAGGAGCGATGGGGCGGTGGAGAGTAGATTGGATCAACGACGGAGGTGCTTAGAGGGCGGTTGCTGTATCAGCTCTGATACCATGTAAAACGTCCCTAAGGGGTAGATTGGAATAGCACACTGCATCAAGCGGGCTTTCTGGTATTTATAAAGGTTTTGCTAGTTCTCAGGCGCCTGAGAACTTCTCAAATCTCATTCGCCTCTTTTACCGTTCGATTTATCTCGTGATTCATGCAAAGTAAAAGTTATAAATGAGTTGCAACTAGGGTGTAACTGAGAATTTAATGAGTTGCAACTAGGTTGCAACTGAGAATTAGTACAAATCTTATAAGTTACAACTAGGTTGCAACTGGGAATTAGAAAAAAATATTAAAATGACATCAGCGACTTAGATATAAGAAGTTCTCACGCGTCTGAGATCTAGGCACTCCCTTTATAAAAAGGCCCTTGCAGTTTTTATAAACCGAACCCGCAGTCCCCCATCCTGCCACGTGTCTATACACCGCTGAGTCGCGCGCGATGTGGACCCTCTGTCCTCTGGCCCCGCTTGTCATGTCTGTGGGTAAGACAGTTTCATGTATCAAAAGTTTTGCCTAATTGCTTAATCAAATAAAATTTCAGGAAAAGGAATATAATTCAAATCATCCATATCTTTTGAAATAATTTGAATTTAAGAAAACTTATAAAATGAAATATGAATGATTTCTGAACATGAATCTAAGCATATTTTCAAATTTGACCAGGGTTGACTCTATCTATTCAAACCTTTGACATTGTACCATACTTCAATTATTGTATTTAATATTTTTTTAAATTCATAATTCCAAATAATACTTGTAATATATGTTTTTGAATCAGAAAAACATGAGGATTGCGAATATGCTATTTATAATACCATTTGAGCATAAAAATTTCGAATTAATAAATATTAATAAGTGGATTTTTATAATAAATCCATAACTTTTAATCCGTAACTCCGAATTCGACAAATAATATGTCTAAAACAATCAGCGCGATGAGCCCTTTCCAGCTGTGCATTCTATACTTGTAATTGCTTCATGCATCATGGATAACTTGTAAAATCAGAACTATTTATGCATAGAAAACATGACAAATAAAATTGAAAATGATTCTTTATTGTCGATAATGCCTCACTAATGTTGTAACAACAATGTGCTATGTAAATGAAATATTTCCAACATGATTTACATCATTACCTTGCCATGTCACGCATCATATCATGAACATGCAGGTTCTTCTACATTAGTTGTAATTGTTTCATCGTTTGTTTCTTTTAGTGCTTTGCTTCTTCTCGGATAGGACGATGAGAGGTTGTGAGGTTCGACAAGTTCTTCAGATGTATCTCCGTCAGTGTTTTCAAGCGAGCATTCTCCCCCTTTCTACCTATTTTATATTTATAGTCTTTACTTCCTCCTGTTGATCTATTGCTATCCGTGTTGCAATGCTTTAGATTCCGTACCCTTTTATATATCCCTGTAGCCTTTATATTGCCGTGGACACCTCCTATTGCCTGTTGTTTGGATAGACAGTTAGCTTTGCGAGTCGTAGTCTCTTACTTAGGTGCTGCTTCGCGTCATCGATGTTCCACTGATGTTGGGGGTTGGTATATTCATAAAGGTGGAGATGATCGTGGTTTTAATTACCCATGGTTACTTAAATATTAAAATTGACATAACTAATGAAGAGGCACCGGTGGATAATAGTTGAGATTTGGTTGTTAACCGCCCACTTGTGTCCACCTAGGACCCGAGTTCTTGACACCTGTTCCGAAACTAAGCGCGCTAACCACATGTGGGGTGTCTGGGCACCCCTATCGGCTTAGTACCTGATTTCAAAATACTGAACTAGGGGCCAAAAACTAGTTTGAAGTTTTCATGCCACATTATGCCATGTATGCCATGTTATGCCATGTTTATTACCTGTTGCTCGATGAGCGTTTATTATTGTTGAGTAGGAGCGGCACTCTGTCACGGGAATATATTATACATGACCTCTGCTCGCGTTGACAAGTGCACACAACCTCAGGGTCCGTACGAGGAGGATTACTATACCTCGTACGGGTAGCTCTTTTGGGTGGCCCCCACGTACTTGCTTTGGGTCTGGGAAAGCATCGTGTCCTAGGCCCCATCGACATACCGATGGAAGTATGTTAATTGATCTGCCAACAAGGGTGGAAGTGCGTGTGGAAACTTTGGTGCACCCCTGTGAAGGGAATATGCCCTGAGAGGCAATACTAAAGTGTTTATTATGTGTATTCCAAGTATATGATAGATGTTTATTTTGCATGCTATAATTGTATTAATACGGAAATGTTAATACATGTGTGTTTAATAAACAAACAGAAAGTTCCTAGTTATGCCTCTCTCATAAACTAGCTCATTGATTAACAAGATGATCAAGGTTTCCTGATCATGGACATTGGATGTTGTTAATAACAGGATCACAACATTAGTGTAATGGTGTGATGAACATTCATCCGAAGTATAACATTACGATCAAAGTCATTGAGTTTATATTGCTATAACAACTTACGAAGTGATCCTAATCCTTAGACCATGAGATCATGTCAATCACTAACACCAGAAGAGTTTCTTGATAACATCAAACGTCACACCGTAACAGGGTGATTATAAAGATGGATTCAGTACTAATAAAGTGTTATGTTGAGGCTCATGGATCGAGAGTGGAATTTGTTCATCCCGATGACGGATAGATATACTCTGGGCCCTCTCGGTGATATCACATTGATTAGCTTGCAAGCAAGTGATTTGATCACCAGAATGTTATATCACAGGAACGAGAAAAGAGTGCATGTCGGTAACGAGATAAAACTAGGTATGGAGATACCGATGATCGAATATCGGACATGTAATATATCGTGAAACAAAGGGATTAAGATACTAGCGTAAAAGGTTCCGACGATCACAAGAAAGTCATCGTTGAATGTGTGGGAGTCAGTATGGGTCTCCAGATCCCGCTTCTGATTATTGATCCGAGAGGGGTCTCGATCATGTCCGCATTATTCACGAACCGTAGGGTGACACACTTAAGAGACACCGGCATCCAATTGGCGCAAATGTTTCATGCCGAAAGAATGAACAAGCGCATGGATTTATTTCACTAGATACCGAAACAGGTTTTCGGGTGAAATTGCATAAAGTGGTTATGCATGTGAAATAGAATTCTAGCAAGGGGTTATTTGTGAATGTTTGTCATTAAAGTAATTGACAAAATTCTGAATAAAATAAAAGAGTTTTATTTAATGAGAGTTTGCATTAAATTTGGTGGAAATTTAATGGGAATTTGAGTGGACTTTTGAGTGGAGGGATTTTAAAGGGCATTTTGTGAGTGGAGTGTCCACCCACATGAATGAAGGAGGGGAGGGGGCAGCCCCCATGGCCGGCGGCCACCCCCTTGGGTGCCCCCCTCCTCCTATAAAAGGAGCCCCCCTCCTCACTTGTCTCTCACACCTCCTCGTGAAGGATCTCTCTCCCCCTCTAGAATTTATCCCCCATGGTCTCGGACTAGCGAGATACATGTTCCCGGTGGCTATTCGGCAATAAATGAGTTGAGCGAGGAGGCGGAGGTTGCTCGGTGCCTCGAACGTGTGTGCGAGCATGGATGCGCTGCTGATATGCGGCGCTAGGACTTCCTCTCGATCTTGAGATCGGCAAGAGATCGTCTACATCAACCACGAGTTGAACTCGTTAAGCTTTGTCGGTATTCAAGGGTATGTTCTCTACGGATATACATCCGCCCGTTGTTTGTATCTAGTAGATAGATCTTGGTATATAGTTCACATCGTAGGAAATTTTTTGATTTCTATGCTGCGAACCCTACAATGGTATCAGAGCCGGATCTATGCGTAGATACTTTACACGGGTAGTACACATATGAGTATGTGGGCAATGATGATCATGTTGTTGCTCCTTTGTTGTAATTTTGGATATTGGTGGCATAGTGGGATGAAGTGGCCCGGACAAACTTTACATGTCCTCGCACATGAGACCTGTTCCACGCTTGACATGCAACTAGTTTGCATAAGTGGCTAGCGGGTGTCTGTCTCTCCTACTATAGTCAATATCTATTTTGAAGCGAGTTGTCAACAATTTGATTATCCTCGTTGTGGTTCATGTTTGTAGGTAAGAACGGTTCTATCTCGAAAGCCCTAAGCCACGTAAAACTTGCAATGGATAAATTAGAGGCGTCTAGTTTAGATTGTTGCTGGGCTAGTGTTATGATATGGTAGTGTTGTAAGTAGAAGTATGAGATGATACTCTTACAACACACATAGCGTGTAAAATCCATAGACCTTGTATTTACACATATAGGTATGATAGTGATCATACCACGATGCACATGATAGAGATCATTTGCCGGAACCATATAATTTCACTAATAAACATATGATGTCTGATAGCATCTTATATTGCTTGTTTAGCGCTTTGTTAGCATAATAAGATGATCCCTCATTTAAATATCAAGATAATAATGTGTTATTCCTTTAGTATGCACCGATTATGTTTTCGTTGCTCCAAGACATCACGTGATGATCGGGTGTTCTTGGATCCACGACCATATTTCGGGTGTAAAACAGTTACACACGCGAATACTAAGGTTCTAACTTGGCGAGCCTAGCATGTACAGACATGGACTCGGAACACGGACCGAAAGGTTGAGCATGAGTCATATAGTTGATATGATGCCCATTTGATGCTCGCCTTTGAAGCTATACCGACTCACGTGATGATCGGACTTGGTATAGTGGATTTGGTTCATGTAATCACTAAAAAGGCACGAGGGATGTCGTTTTTGAGTGGGAGTTCATTCGTAATATAGATTAGTTGAACTCAATCTATCATACACTTAGTCTAAACTTTACAAATTCTGTTGTAGATGGCACCACCTGCTTTTAATTTCAATGTGTTCATGGAGAAAGAGAAACTAGCAACAAACGGTAGCAACTTTACCGAATGGGCCATGAATTTGAGGATTCTCCTCTCTGCTGCACAAAAGAAATATGTGCTAGAAGCGCCGTTAGGCCCCCCACCTTTAGATGATGCCCCTGACGAGGAGAAGAATGTCTATCAGACTCGTCAGGAGGACCACAACTTAGTTCATTGCGGCATATTGTATGAGCTAGAGCAGGAACTTCGAAAGCGTTTCGAAAACGGCAATGCATTTGATACAATGGGTGAGTTGAAAATGATTTTCGACACACATGCTGCTGTAGAGAGCTACAACGCTTCATAAAAGTTCTTTAGCTGCATGATGGAAGAGCACAACTCCGTTAGTGAGCATGTACTCAAGATGTCGGGTTACGTCGATAAGCTTGTGTCCTTGGGAATATCGATTCCCATTGACTTAGGCATCCATCGTGTTCTGCACTCTCTGCCACCTAGCTATAAGAGCTTCGTGATGAACTATAATATGCAAGGCATGAAGAAGTCTCTCCGAGCTCGCCAATGCTTAAAACTGCAGAAGTGGAGATCAAAAGGAACATCAAGTGTTGATGATCAATAGGAACACTGGTTTCAAGAAAGACAAGAAGGAAAAGCGGAAGGAAGTAAGGGCGGCAAGCGGTTGCGCGCTGAAAAGAAACCCGAGTTGGACCTAAGTCCGATTCCGAGTGCTACTATTGTAAGGGACTGGTCATCGAAGCATAATCGCCCCAAGTATCTGGCAGACAAGAAGGCCGGCAAGGCAAACAAAGGTATATATGATATACATGTTATTGATGTGTACTTGACTAGTGCTCGCAGTAGCACCTGGGTATTTGATACCGGTTCAGTTGCTAATATTTTTAACTCGAATCAGGGGCTGCGGAACAAGCGACCGCTAGCAAGGGGTGAGGTCAAGATGCGTGTCGGCAATGGATCAAGCGTTGATGTGATCACCGTCGGAACGCTGCCTCTCCACTTGCCGTCGGGATTAGTTATAAACTTGAATAAATGTTATCTGGTGCCTGCACTGAGCATGAACATTGTATCTGGATCGTGTTTGATGTGAAGTGGTTATTCATTTAAATCCGAGAACAATGGTTGTTCCATTTATATGAATGAAATCTTTTATGGTCATGCACCGATGATGAATGGTTTATTTCTATTAGATCTCGATGATAATGTTACACATATTCATAATGTTGATGCTAAAAGGATTAAACTTAATGATGATATATCCGCATATATGTGTAATCGCCGTCTAGGTCATATTGGCGTTAACGCATGAAGAAGCTCCATTCGGATGGACTTTTGGAATCACTTGATTATGAATCATTCGATACATGTGAGCCATGCCTTATGGGCAAGATGACTAGAACGGCATTTTCGATTCAATGGAGCAGGCGTGATTTATTGGAAATCATACATTCTGATGTATGTGGTCCAATGAGTGTGTCGGCGCAAGGTGGATATCGTTATTTTGTTACTTTCACGGATGATTTGAGTAGATACGGTTATATCTACTTGATGAAACACAAGTCTGAAACCTTTGAAAAGTTCAAGGAATTTCAGAATGAAGTGGAAAATCATCGTAATAGAAAGATCAAATTTCTACGGTCCGACTGTGGAGGTGAGTATCTAAGTTACAAGTTTAGCACTCACATGAAAGAGTGTGGAATTGTTTCATAACTCACACCCGCCGGAACACCACAGCGAAATGGTGTGTCGGAACATCGTAATCGTACTTTATTATATATGGTTCGATCTATGATGTCTCTGACGGACTTGCCGTTGTCATTTTGGGGTTATGCACTAGAAACTGCTGCATTCACTTTAAATCGGGCACCATCTAAATCCGTTGAAAAGACACCGTATGAATTGTGGTTTGGAAACAAACCTAAGCTGTCATTTCTTAAAGTTTGGGGATGCGATGTTTATGTGAAGAAACTTCAACCGGATAAACTCGAACCCAAAGCGGAAAAATGCGTCTTCATAGGATACCCTAAAGAAACTATTGGGTATTCCTTCTATCAGATCCGAGGGCAAGGTTTTGTTGTTAAGAATGGATCCTTTCTAGAGAAAGAGTTTCTCGCGAAAGGTGTGAGTAGTCGGAAGGTAGAACTCAAGAGGTTGTGGAACCTTCTCTTCAAAGTATGGCGAGTAGCGCAGTGAAGTTGTTCGGAGTTGGCTCCACTGTTGAAGAGGAACTAATGATAATGATCATGAAACTCCGAAGAGAGTAGTACCGAACCTCGCAGGTCAAACAGACGCGTGCAGCTCCGAGTCAGACGGAAATCTGTCATGAATTTCATGGTTGATGAAAATGATGACCTGCGACGTATGAAGAAGCGATGATGAGCCCGGATTCCAACAAATGGTTAGAAGCCATGAAATCCGAGATGGAATCCATGTATGAAAATCAAGTGTGGAACTTGGTGGAATTACCTCACGATCGAAAGGCCGTGGAGAACAAATGGATTTTCAAAAGGAAAACTGATGCTGATGGTAATGTGACCGTCTATAAAGCTCGACTTGTCGCAAAGGGGTTTCGACAAATTCAAGGAGTTGACTACGATGAGACTTTCTCTCCCGTAGCGATGCTAAAGTCAGTTAGGATTATGTTAGCAATTGCTGCATATTTCGATTATGAGATATGGAAGATGGATGTCAAAACCGCGTTTCTCAATGGTAATATTGAAGAAGAGTTGTATATGATACAACCAAAGGGTTTTGTCGATCCTAAGGATGCTAACAAGGTGTGCAAGCTTCAGCGATCCATCTATGGATTGAAGCAAGCATCACGAAGTTGGAATCTCCGCTTTGATGAGGTGATCAAAGAGTTTGGATTTGTCCAAACTTATGGAGAAGCTTGTATTTACAAGAAAGTGAGTGGGAGCAATGTGGCATTTCTGATATTATATGTGGATGACATATTATTGATCGGAAATGATATAGATCTTTTAAACAGTGTTAAAAGTTATCTAAACAGCAAATTTTCAATGAAGGACCTAGGTGAAGCGTCATACATATTAGGCATAAAGATCTATAGAGATAGATCTAGGCGCCTAATAGGGCTATCGCAAAGTACATACTTTGATAAGATTTTAAAGAAGTTTAAAATGGAAGGAAGTAAGAAGGGGTTCTTACCTATGTTGCAAGGCAAGACATTGAGTAAGACTCAAAGTCCGGCTTCGGCGGAAGAAAGAGAGATAATGGACAAATTCCCCTATGCTTCAGCCATAGGCTCTATAATGTACGCCATGCTATGTACAAGACTAGATGTGGCACATGCTATTAGTTTGACTAGTAGGTACCAATCAGATCCAGGTTCGGAACACTGGATAGCGGTCAAAAATATCCTTAAGTACTTACGAAGAACTAAGGATATGTTTCTTGTATACGGAGGTGAAGAAGAGCTCGTCGCTAAGTGTTATGTCGACGCTAGATTTGACACTGATCCGGATGACTCTAAGTCTCAATCCGGATACGTATTTCTCATGAATGGCGGAGCGGTTAGTTGGAGGAGCTCCAAACAACCTGTGGTAGCGGGATCAACAACGGAGGCCGAATATGTTCTTGCTTGAGCGGCTCAGAAGCGATTTGGATGAAGGAGTTCATATCCGAACTAGGAGTGGTGGCAAACGCGTTGGACCCAATGGTGATCTATTGTGACAACAATGGTGCCATTGCCAATGCCAAAGAGCCAAGGTCTCACAAGCATTCCAAGCATATTAAGCGCCGGTTTCACTCCATCCGCGAGCATGTCAAGGATGGAGATATAAAGATTTGTAAAGTACATACGGATCTCAAATGTAGCAGGTCCGTTGACTAAAACTCGCCCTAGAGCAAAACATGATCAACACCAGAACTCAATGGGTGTTAGATTTATCACTATGTAACTAGATTATTGTCTCTAGTGCAAGTGGGAGACTGAAGGGAATATGCCCTGAGAGGCAATAATAAAGTGTTTATTATGTGTATTCCAAGTATATGATAGATGTTTATTTTGCATGCTATAATTGTATTAATCTGAAAGCGTTAATACATGTGTGTTTAATAAACAAACAGGAAAGTTCCTAGTTATGCCTCTCTCATAAACTAGCTCGTTGATTAACAAGATGATCAAGGTTTCGATCATGGACATTGGATGTTGTTAATAACAGGATCACAACATTAGTGTAATGGTGTGATGAGCATTCATCCAAGTATAGCATTACGATCAAAGTCATTGAGTTTATATTGCTATAACAACTTACGAAGTGATCCTAATCCTTAGACCATGAGATCATGTCAATCACTAACACCGGAAGAGTTTCTTGATAACATCAAACGTCACACCGTACAGGTGATTATAAAGATGGATTGAACTAATAAAGTGTTATGTTGAGGCTCATGGATCGAGAGTGGAATTTGTTCATCCCGATGACGGATAGATATACTGGGCCCTCTCGGTGATATCACATTGATTAGCTTGCAAGCAAGTGATTTGATCACTAGAATGTTATATCACAGAACGAGAAAAGAGTGCATGTCAGAACGAGATCAAACTAGGTATGGAGATACCGATGATCGAATCTCGGACATGTAATATATCGTGAAACAAAGGGATTAAGATACTAGCGTAAAAGGTTAAACGATCACAAGAAAGTCATCGTTGAATGTGTGGGAGTCGTTATGGGTCTCGGATCCCGCTCGATTATTGATCCGAGAGGGGTCTCGATCATGTCCGCATTATTCACGAACCGTAGGGTGACACACTTAAGAGACACCGACATCCAATTGGAGCAAATGTTTCATGCCGAAAGAATGAACAAGCGCAGGAATTTATTTCACTCGATACCAAAACAGGTTTTCGGGTGAAATTGCATAAAGTGGTTATGCATGTGAAATAGAATTCTAGCAAGGGGTTATTTGTGAATGTTTGTCATTAAAGTAATTGACAAAATTATGAATAAAATAAAAGAGTTTTATTTAATGAGAGTTTGCATTAAATTTGGTGGAAATTTAATGGGAATTTGAGTGGACTTTTGAGTGGAGGGATTTTAAAGGGCATTTTGTGAGTGGAGTGTCCACCCACATGAATGAAGGAGGAGGGGCATTCATGGCCCATGGCCACCACCCCTTGGTGCCCCCCTCCTCCTATAAAAGGAGCCCCCCTCCTCACTTGTCTCTCACACCTCCTCGTGAAGCATCTCTCTCCCCCTCTAGAATTTATCCCCCATGGTCTCGGACTAGCGAGATACATGTTCCCGGTGGCTATTCGACAAGAAAGAGTTGTGCTTCCGCTGCATCGCTGGAGCGAGGAGGCGGAGGTTGCTTGGTGCCTCGAACGTGTGTGCGAGCACGGATGCGCTGCTGATTTGCGGCGCTAGGACTTCCTCTCGATCTTGAGATCGGCAAGAGATCGTCTACATCAACCACGAGTTGAACTCGCTAAGCTTTGTCGGTCTTCAAGGGTATGTTCTCTACAGATATACATCCGCCCGTTGTTTGTATCTAGTAGATAGATCTTGGTATATAGTTCACATCGTAGGAAAATTTTTGTTTTCTATGCTGTGAACCCTACACCCTGTAGGGTTAAATCTTTTCGAAAAGTCGTGTCCCCGGTTATGGACGACTTGGAGCACAATATCTCGATCATAGACAAATATAACTAAAGTTTACTGCTATAATTTGAATTGTATCTGATATGACTAGTAAGTTGGATAATCGCCATATAAAGAATGAATAAAACTGCCAACCGTGTGAGTTTCCTCGACTTGACTTTATCGTTTGGTCTCAAGGGGGAAATACCAGGATGGGTATGATTGGTGGTAGTATCAGGTCGGTTCTGAATAGGTCTTCCTCATATATCTCTGATAGCCTACTGTTGTATTGAGTCTTTATAGGTTGTTTAGTGCAGGTTGCGCTGCCGCTTTATTCCATCATACCTATGTAGGCGAGGACCGCCGAATTCTAAGACTCGTCGTGTACTGGCCTTAGTACTGACCGCTCTCTTTTTCATTTGCCCTTTGTCGGCACCCCTTTTGTTTTAGCAGGTTTGAGATCGACCTTCTTAGCAGGGTTACCCTTCCGGCTTGGCCTGGGCAGGTTTATGGATGCCATTGGTTCTTCTTCAGGGCTCTTAGCTCAATTTTCATATTGTCCGTACTCGAACACTGTATCGATTTCAAGATGATTTGGATCTTTGTATTATATATTTGTATTCTTGACTCATGAAGTCGTTGTTATATATATATATTCTGTGGGTTCCATTGTGGACTATTGTGTAATGATATTACTTTGTTTTCCACCCGCACGCAAGTGCCTGGTGGGCACATTTGAATCGTTTCTATGCGGGTTTGGCGGGAATCTCTAAAACTTGCATAGGGCCGATCCGAGGGTGTTACAAAAGTCTTGAGTTTGTGTTGTGCAGGTCTCCAAGTTGCTATCAACACCTTTGAGTCATTTCCTTCCTCCTACTGGTTCGATATACTTGGTTTATTACTGAGGGAAATCTTGCTGCTGTACTCATCATACCTTCCTCTTGGGGTTTTCCAACGAAGCTCTATAGTGATCTGAGCCAGATCAAGCTAATTTCTGGCGCCGTTGCCGGGGAGGATAAGGATGTCTTCACAAGGGGAGTCATCCATAACCTTTCTCTTTACTTTGTTTTTGTTTTGCTTAGTTTCCTTTGGTTTGCCTTCTCTTATCAAAAACACACAAAAATTAGCTCCTACTCTAGCTGCTGTTGCTGTGTGCATGTTCCACCTTTGCAAAAATGAATTCCGCTGAGAACACCTAGTTGTCTGACTTCACTAGCACCAACAACAATGATTTCCTAAGTACACCTATTGCTCCACCTGTTCCTGATGCTACCTTTTATGAAATTAAACTACTTTGTTGAATCTTGTCATGAGAGAGCAATTTTCTGGTGTTAGTTCTAATGATGCTAATGTCCACCTTAATAGCTTTATTGATATTTGTGAGATGCAAAAGCATAAGGATATAGATGGAGATATTGTTAAGCTCAAGTTGTTTCCTTTCTCCTTGAGAGGAAAAGCTAAAGAATGGTTGCTATCCTTGCCTAGAAATAGTATTGATTCTTGGATTAAGTGCAAATATGCTTTTATTGGAAAATACTACCCTCCTGCTAAGATTGTATCTATGAGAAGTGATATTATGAAATTTAAACAACTTGATAATGAACATGTTACTCAAGCTTGGGAAAGAATGAAATCTTTGGTTAAGAATTGTCCCACTCATGGACTTACGCTTGGATGATTATCCAGACTTTTTATGCAGGTTTAAACTTCCCTTCAAGAAACCTTTTGGATTCTGCTGCTGGAGGTACCTTTATGACTATTACCTTGGGTGCTACAACTAAGCTCCTTGATAAAATGATGGTTAATTATTCTAAATGGCACACTAAGAGAGCTCCACATGGTAAGAAGGTAAATTTTGATGAAGAAACCTCCTCTTTGAGTGATACGATTGATGTTATCATGGCTATGATTATTAATGGAAAAGCTCTTACTGATCCAAATAATGTACCCTTAGCCTCTTTGGTTGCTCAAGAAGAGCAAGTTGATGTGAACTTCATTAGAAATAACAATTTCAACAACAATGCCTATAGGAATAATTTTGGTAGTAACAATAATTATAGGCCTTATCCTCCTAATAATGGCAATACTTATGGAAACTCCTACAACAACAATACTAGAAGTGCTCCCTCAGAACTTGAAGTCACGCGTAAAGAATTTATTAGTAAACAAACTATATTCAACAAGACCATGGAGGAAAAGCTTTTGAATGTTGAGAAAAATATATCATCTTTGTCTGAAGCTCAATCCTCTTTGATTAATAATATGGCTGCTAAACTTGAAACCTCGGAAAGTACCTATGCTGCTACTCATGCCATACAAGTTACTATTGATGAAAATGTTATACTGTTAGCTCAAATACATGCTAAGTGGGAAAGAGAAGCTGAAATTGCTAGAAACAATAGTGTTTGTACTATTACCACCACCAATATGGATGTTACCAAACCACAAGAAGTCCCTATTCCTTCTACCACAATGCCTAAACCCAATGAGTCTACTACCAGTGATGCTAAGTTTGATTTTGATCTTGATGGTTGCAATATCTCTGAAGTAATTATGTTCCTACAAAAGATTGCTAGAAGTCCTGATGCTAGTGATATGAATGTGGATTTCACCAAACACATTACAGATGCTCTTATTAAAATTAAGGAAGAAAAGTTGAAACACAAAGCCTCTATTCCTAGGAAAGTAGAAGATAGTTGGGAACCCATTATTAATATGCAAGTGAATGAATTTGATCTCAAAGCTTTATGTGACCTTGGTTCTGGTGTCTCTATTATGTCTAGAAAGATTTATGAAATGCTTGATTTTCCACCTTTGGAAGATTGTTATTTAGATGTCCCACTTGATGATAATGTTAAGAAGAAACTTATGGGAAGTGTTAATGATGTTCTTATTATGGTTAAGAATGCTTATGTCCCTGTTGATTTCTATGTTTTGGATGTTGGATATAATGCTTCTTGTCCTATTACTTTGGGAAGACCTTTTCTTAGAAAATTTGGTGCCATCATTGATACGAAAGAAGGCACCATTAAATATCAATTCCCATTCAAGAAAGGTATTGAACACTTCTCCATGAGGAGAGAAAAGTTGCCTTTTTCTTATCCCTTGAAAGCAAGGTTTGATGTTAATGCTTCTTCATTTGAAAATACTTGATTCTTGCTTTTTGTGCCTAACTTAAAGGCATTAAAGAAAAGTACTTATTGGGAGATAACCCAAAAAATTTATTGAGTCTTGGAAGTTATTACCTCTGTAATAAACTCTCCTTATCCTTTTTATTTGGTTTTTGTGCCAAGAATAACCTCTAATGAGAGGGAAGTAAGATTTGGGGAAGTTCCTGTCCCAAAACAGATATTTGTGCTCTACTGTAAAAATTCATGTAAAATATCTATAAGTCATATTGAGCTGTAATTTTCTAAGTAAATCCCCCTGAATTTTAGATAACTTTCGTTAGTTCAGTACTTTTTTATTTGAGCAACAAAATGTGTTCGAAAAAATCGGTTTTCACCTGCTGGTTTGTTTTGACAGATTTCAGCCATTATTTGCATTTGCTTCTTATTAATTCCTTTTTGAGTTCTTTTTGAGAAATTGATCTTTTTAGAGGGAATTGCTACAGTAGCTTGTGTCTTTAGTGAAAGTTTTGCTGTCTTGAAACAAAACCCAAAGTTCTATTATCTTTTGACTGCACTAATGTTGCTAATGAAGATTGTGTGAAGTTTTGTATGAAGGAAAATTTTCAGGTGTAAAGGAAGAATGATGTAATGAGATGAAGAATGGACAAAAGCTCAAGCTTGGGTATGCCACCCCAATAAATATTGAAGAGGTACAAGCGTCAAATCTTGGGGATGCCCAAGGCATTCTCTTCTTCATCAATAAAAAGCTCAGGTCTCTTTTTAGACACTTCATTTTTATTGTTTCATGCATAGTTGTTTTGTTCTTGGAGTGTCTTAGTTTTCATTTGTGGTTTCTGTTTGCTTAGTTTGCTTGAATAAAGTAGTTGGACCCCCTCTTTCACTGTGATGTTTTCAAATAAGTTGGAGTCAGCCATGAGTAGAAAGTTTCATGCTTATAGTGGTACAAAAGTGAGCTACTTTGACTTTAGCTTAGACATTATCTTGTCATGCTAGATGTTGTTTTGACCTTATGCTTAGTGATTATTGTTTTAGCATGACTTGTTCCATATCATTGAGAGTGCTTAGTGTATCTTGAAAGAATCATGTGTTGTTTTAGCATACAAAAGCTTAGTATCATGGTATTCTCCTTTGATGCTTTGTTTGGGTTGACTTGGCACATGCTCACACCATGTTATGACTCTAACCAGTCACCATTAGCCTCTATGATCATTTAGTTTTTGACTTGTGGTACCACTTTATGCTTTGATTAGTAATGTTTTGTCGCTCTGCATGGTTATGGCCATTATTGCTCTCTTAGTTGGTCGCTCCCAGTCTTTTGCTAGCCTTCACTTTTGCTGAGTAAGATCTATTCATGCATCCAGCTCCCAAGAAACCAAGTTATTCCAACGTGTCCACTATAAATTCCTATGCATGGTGTGTTACACCATTCCAAGTATATTCTTGTTTTCCTCTACCTTCCAATTAAAAAGTATTTTGTTATGTGAAAAACTAGTGATTGAAGCTCTCACGGACTTCATGGCACACTTTATTTTTCTTCCCCTAATAAACTTGAACCATTGTGTCATCTAAGTTGTATATGCTTGCACTTATACGTTGGAATTAGTAGAACCGTGTTGTCACGGGGAACACTTTCAAAACTTTTGGATATCCATCCAGTTGATATCATGCTCTTTTGTTTATGGATGTCGTCGGTGTGAAATAAAAGGGGAGCTTGTAAGTCCATGGAGTTATGTATATTGTGTTAGAGAAACGCCTGGGACGCTAGCCTAATCCATGCCTAATCATGGTGGAAACTTGCAGCATCACCATAGTGAGCTATCTATGAAGCATTCTTCTTATAAAAAAAGAGATATGAGATTCATAAAAATAAAAAAAGATGAGAAAAGAGGAAAGAGAGAAAAAGCACCATATTCCCATGGTAAATAAGAAGATTTCTAATATGCTCATTGTTTGCTTGCCTTGTCATTTTGTTATGGGATAGGTCCTGTAGCATGTGCAACGGGTACCCCGTTGGTAGTTCTCTATGATACGCATGTACTTACTATGATAAGAACTTGCAAGTAACTAAAGTTGAGTAGAATGAGGAGCGGCCTTCGTACTCAAGGGACATGAGATTACCAACTTATACTTTGTCAAGCATATACTCCATAGTTTGTTCACTTTAACCTTAATCACTTCAAGATGCTTATGATAGGGGCAATGAGAGCTGAAAGCTAACAAGTACCATAATTTTTGGAAGATCTTTTTGAAACTTGAAATCCCTGCTTCCCTTTGAAGGGCCTTTCTTCCACTATATTGAGTCTCCACCTTCTATCCATAGGCACCAATTATGAGAGCATAGTTGCCATTCTTATTTCTATGTGCATTGTCCCAAAACTTTTTGATTGATTCATATTGTTGATATTGCTTGTTCTTGGACTATTTGTATCTAGTGTCCCTTATGAACTTTGAAGGTGTCCTATGCATTTATGTTTTTCTACTCCATGAGGGACAAGCTGAATATCACTATGATATGTTTTCTATATGTGAAACAAACAAACGTTTTTCAATGCATGTTATTCATGATCTTTGTTTGTATCCTTTCATGTTGCAACAATAGTTGCCATGTCTTATTGTTAGAACTCCGTCTTTCATGCTCATGTTTTGAGTTTTTTGATCCCAGCTTCAATGCTTGCAAATGGTTTGATCTTGATTGTGATGGTGTATGTCACCTAAAAAAATATTCTTTTTATCACTTACCTACTCGAGGACGAGCAGGAGTTAAGCTTGGGGATGCTTCATACGTCGTAAACGTATCTACAATTTTTGATGCTCCATGCTTGTTTAGTATCTACTTTGCTTTGTTTTGTCTTTACTTTGAGGTGTTTTTATATGTTTTCCTAGACTAACCCATTAACAAGTTGCCACAGTGCTAGTTGCATGTGTTCTTATGTTTTTGGTTCCAGAAAAGGCAGAAAAGGGTTTAGGGTCTCGTAATTGGACGGGACAAGATCCAAAGTCAATATTTTACCGTGGGGAACACGGAGCCTGAATACGAGATGGAGGGGAGCCACCAGGGGCCACACCCGCTGGTCGCGCGGGCTGGGCCTAGCCGCGCCTGGGGGGTGCAGCCACCCTGGGCCCCTGCCTCACCTCTTCACCTATAAATACCCCCGATACCAAAACCCTAAGGACCCGATCAGTTTTCCACGAAACAGTCTGTAGCCGCCGCCACCATCGTCCCTAGATCGGGGGGGGGAATCTGAAGCTTTTCTCGGCACCACGCCAAAGGGGAGATATCATCCCGGAGTCCTTCTACATCACCATGCCAGCCTCCGGTATGAAGCGTGAGTAGTTCCACCTTCGACTACGGTTCCATGTAGTAGCTAGATGGTTGTTTCTCCTACTTTGTGCTATCATGTTTAGATCTTGTGAGATCCATTCATGATCAAGATTATCTATCTTTGTAAGCATTCATGTTGTGTTTGTGGGGATCCGATGAATATTGAGATTACTGTGTCAGATTGATTAATGGTTTTGTCTTATTGAATCTATCATGTCCGTGCTGTTTGAGATCTTGCATGCTCTCCGTTTCTAGTAGCTATATTGGCCGAGTAGATTAAGTGACTCCAAGAGGGAGTATTTATGCTCGATAGTGGGTTCATGCCTCTATTTAATCTTAGGGAAGTGACAGAAATCTCTAAGGTTGTAGATGTGTTGTTGCTACTAGGGAGAAAATAACGGTCTCTTGTTCATGGAACAAGTGGATTGTTTACCTTACACACTTTGCTTAAAGCAGTAATCTATTGCTTGCAAATTAATATTGGAGGGGGTTCGGATGATAACCTAAAGGTGGATTACTAGTCATAGATGCAGTTGGATTACTAGTCATAGGATCATGAATGCCTAGTATTGCATTGTTATGCCTTGCTCAGTCCTGTCAATTGCCCTGCTGTAATTTTTTTACCTAGCATGTTTTGTTATCAATCTTAAGGTGAACACCTCTAGTGAAATATGGACCCGGTCCAATCTTCACCATTGATACATCTTCCACTGTCACTGTTTACTTTCTGCAAAACCACCATTACCTTCCACACCATACAGTTAATCCTTTGTTTTTAGCAAACCGGTGATATTGACAACCTCACTGTTTGTTGGGGCAAAGTCTTGAGTTTGTGTTGTGCAGGTCTCCAAGTTTCTACCAACACCTTTGAGTCGGTTCCTTCCTCCTACCAGTTCGATAACCTTGGTTTCTTACTGAGGAATTCTTGCTGCTACACTCATCATACCTTCCTCTTGGGGTTTCCCAACGAAGCTCTATAGTGATCTGAGCCGCATCACTTCATACCTATCAATGGTACCATCGGCATGTTTCTTGATCCGATATACCCATTTGTAGTCAGCAACATTTTTATTGAACTTGGTGGGACAAGATGCCAAGTGTGATTGGCAAGAAGGGCATCATATTCTTCTTGCATGGCACTCTTCCAATTTTGATCATTGAGAGCCTCATTCAAATTTGTGGGTTCTCCTGTTGAAGTTAACAAACACCAGCGAATTGTGCCATTAGTACGTGTTTAAGGTTGTTTTATACCTCGTTGCAACCGAGTACATGGCGCAGCAACATGAGATGGTGCAGGTTCAGACACCATACAAGATCCTGAATCTGGTGTATGTTCCTCCTTGTGTCTTGTGCTGCATGTCATGTCGTCGTGTAGCACGGAGCGTGGGAACTCAGGTGGAGAAGCGGCTCCATACGGAGGTGTGACGTCGCATCACCGAGCGAGGGGAGCCAGGCGGAGACGCGACTTCGTACAGAGTATTCAGACGCGTGGGAGTATCAGTGGTGGCATGGTATCGGATGGAGACCGCTCTCCTGGTGCAGGATGATGCACTAACCCCTCCCCCGATGCGTCACATCCTGTCGAGGACAAGGGATGCTGGCATGAAGTTGTGGAGTCTATAGATTGGTCATGCATAGAGGAGGGCATGAAAGGTGAGGCCGCAGGTGGAGACGAGGTCGTACACTCTGGATTTTGTCCAGAATCTGCCTTGGAATCTATAGTTTCTAGATCTATATCAGAAAAGGGCTCACTTGTATTATTTGCTGTGCTGTTTGCATCAGTAGACTCAGAATTGTGCATAGTTTCTTCAGCTGTTACCTGAGGAGGATCAACAACAGGAACAATATGCAAATAGTGATCATTAGTATGCACACCCCTTCATCAATTAAAGAGACTGGATCCGGGGGAAGGAGAATAATTTCCTCACGAAGACGATGACCGACATTTGGATGAAGAGAGGCAAAGGGAAAACTATTCTCATCAAATACAACACCCCTTGAAATATAAACACGACCAGTAGTGATTTCAAGACATTTTACTCCTGTATGAAGAGGGCTATATCCAAGGAAAACACATCTTTTGGATCGAACAGAGAGTTTATGTTTGTTGTAGGGAAGAATCTTAGGCCAACTCGCATAACCAAAAACACTAAGCGGTTCATAGTTTGGTTTGACTTGGAGAAGGTTTTCTGTAGGAATGAAAAAATCAAGAACATTTGCGGGAAGAAGATTAATGATAAAAGTGATTTTAAGAAAAGCATCATCCCAAAATTTCATAGGAATGGAAGCATTAGCAAGCAAGGCAAGACCAACTTCAACAATGTGGTGATGCTTGCGTTCAGTAGACCCATTCGGTTGATGAGCATGGGTACAAGAGACATGATGAGTAATGCCCACTTTTTGGACAAAACTATTGAGTTTTTCATACTCACCACCCCAATCAGTTTGCATTGTAACGATCTTCCTATCAAATTTGCGTTCAACAAATTTTTGAAAATTTAGGAACACTTGATATACATCAGAACGCTTTTTTAGCAGATAAATCCATGTAAACTTACTAAAATCCTTAATAAAGCTTACATAATATGCATGTTTGCCTATAGAGAGAGGAGCTGGAGCCCATACATCAGAAAAAATGTTCCAAAGGAACTATGGACACACTAGTGGAAACATGATAGGGTAACTGGTGACTTTTGGCCTATTGGCATGGATCACAGACATAAGCATTTATTTCTGGAGATTATGGGAGAATATTTTTCCTAAGAATTTTCTGAACAATAAACGATGAAGGATGTCCTAGATGACGATGCCATGTAGAAGGAAGGCTTGATGGTGATCAACGCATGCTTGGATGATGATCCAATTGACACCGGAACAAGAGGGTATAGGCCATCATGACAGGGACCTCTAAATATGACTTGTCGCATTGCCTGGTCCTTAATCAAGAAAAAGAAGGGATGAATTTCAATAAAAGAATTATTGTCTAGAGAAATTTTATGGGCAGCAAGTAAGTTCATAGAAGCACTTGGAACATGTAGAATATTTTGAAGCTGTATGGAGCTATGAGGGGTGTGCAAAAGAGAATGACCAATATGATCAATATCCATACCTTGTACACTAGCAGTGTGAACTTGATCATGTCCTTGGTAGTTTTGATGAACTTGGAGTTTTCAAGTTTCCCTGTAACATGAGTGGTGGCGCCGGTGTCCAAGTACCAATTTGTATCAACGCCATAAGCACATTTCGCATCAGTAGGTGTGTCATCATCATCGTCACAATAACGCCACCAACACTTATTTGCTGGATGACCTTCCTCTTTGCAAATTTGACAAAATACGCCCTCCTGCCATGGCGAGGCTACTCAACCTGTATTTTTGACGTGCCCCCCTTGTGCCAACCTTGCTGCTGTTTGGCGGCCCACGGTTTGTTGGTTGTTCAGTAGGGCGGGGTGTGGGCGTTGGGGTTGTGGTGGGTATGGAGTAGGGTATGGTTGCGGAGGGTAGGGATACATCAGATGTGCGTATGGGGGTGGTGTATATGGTGTGGTGGAGGTGGTGTATATGGTGTGGGCATTGGTTGATATGGGGATGGGGCATATGGTGGTTGGTAAGGTGGGGGTGTGGTGGTGTAGGAAGGCTGTGTCATGGGTTTGTGAAGGAGTGTTGGGTGGCCACCCCCATAGGTAGGAGGGGCACAACGAGAATCGATGTTAACAGAGGAGGTGAAAGTACCAGTGTGTTGTCCTGTAGCAGCAAGCATATCCCCGCGATACGCATAGGACAATAACTGGGAACACATGTCATGAAGGGAAGTAGAGGTATTGGCATTGACAGAAGCAAACAAGAGGGTTTCATGATCTTTTTTTGTACCATTTCATGTTGCAACAATAGTTGCCATGTCGTATTGTTAGAACTACTTCTTTCATGCTCATGTTTAGAGTTTTTTGATCCCAGCTTCAATGCTTGCAAATGGTTTGATCTTGATTGTGATGGTGCATGTCACCTAAAAAATTATTCTTTTTATCACTTACCTAATCGAGGACGAGCAGGAGTTAAGCTTGGGGATGCTTGATACGCCGTAAACGTATCTATAATTTTTGATGCTCCATGCTTGTTTAGTATCTACTTTGCTTTGCTTTGTCTTTACTTTGAGGTGTTTTTATATGTTTTTTCTGGACTAACCCATTAACAAGTTGCCACAGTGCCAGTTGCATGTTTTCTTATATGTTTTGTTCCAGAAAAGGAAGAAAAGGGTTTAGGGTCTCGGAATTGGATGGGACAAAAGGCAAAGTCAATATTTTACTATGGGGAACACGGAGCCTGAATACGAGATGGAGGGGAGCCACCAGGGGGCCACATCCACTGGTCGCGCGGGCTGGGCCTAGCCGCGCCTGGGGGGTGCAGCTACCCTGGGCCCCCTACCTCGCCTCTTCGCCTATAAATACCCCCGATACCAAAACCCTAAGGACCCGATCAGTTTTCCACGAAACAGTCTGTAGCCACCGCCACCATCGTCCCTAGATAGGGGGGATCTGAAGCTTTTCTCGGCACCATGCCGGAGGGGAGAGGTCATCCCGGAGTCCTTCTTCATCACCATGCCAGCCTCCGGTATGAAGCGTGAGTAGTTCCACCTTGGACTACGGGTCCATGTAGTAGCTAGATGGTTGTTTCTCCTCCTTTGTGCTATCATGTTATGATCTTGTGAGCTCCATTCATGATCAAGGTTATCTATCTTTGTAAGCATCCATGTTGTGTTTGTGGGGATTCGATGGATATTGAGATTACTATGTCAGATTGATTAATGGTTTTGTCTTATTGATTCTATCATGTCCGTGTTGTTTGAGATCTTGCATGCTCTCCATTTCTAGTAGCTATCTTGGCCGAGTAGATGTTAGTGACTCCAAGAGGGAATATTTATGCTCGATAGTGGGTTCATTCCTCTATTTAATCTAAGGGAAGTGACAGAAATCTCTAACGTTGTAGATGTGTTGTTCCTACTAGGGAGACAACAACGGTCTCTTGTTCATGGAACAAGTGGATTGTTTACCTTACACACTTTGCTTAAAGCAGTAATCTATTGCTTGCAACTTAATATTGGAGGGGGTTCGGATGATAACCTGAAGGTGGATTACTAGTCATATATGTAGTTGGATGGCGGTCCATGTATCTTGTTGTATTGCCCAATCGAATCTCATAGGATCATGAATGTCTAGTATTGCATTGTTATGCCTTGCTCAGTCTTGTCAATTGCCCTGCTGTAATTTGTTTACCTAGCATGTTTTGTTATCTATCTTAAGGAGAACACCTCTAGTGAAATATGGACCCGGTCCAATCTTTACCATTGATACATCTTCCACTGTTACTGTTTACTTTCTGCAAAACCACCATTACCTTCCACACCATACAGTTAATCCTTTGTTTTTAGTAAACCGGTGATATTGATAACCTCACTGTTTGTTGGGACAAAGTCTTGAGTTTGTATTGTGTAGGTCTCCAAGTTTCTAGCAACACCTTTGAGTTGGTTCCTTCCTCCTACCGGTTCGATAACCTTGGTTTCTTACTAAGGGAAATCTTGCTGCTGTACTCATCATACCTTCCTCTTGGTGTTTCCCAACGAAGCTCTACAGTGATCTGAGCCGCATCACTTTATACCTATCAATGGTACCATCGACATGTTTCTTGATCCGATATACCCATTTGTAGTCAGCAACATTTTTATTTGAACTTGGTGGGACAAGATGCCAAGTGTGATTGGCAAGAAGGGCATCGTATTCTTCTTGCATGGCACTCTTCCAATTTTGATCATTGAGAGCCTCATTCAAATTTGTGGGTTCTCCTGTTGAAGTTAACAAACACCAGCGAATTGTGCCATTAGTACGTGTTTTAGGTTGTTTTATACCTCGTTGCAACCGAGTATGTGGCGCAGCAGCATGAGATGGTGGAGGTTCAGACACCATAGAAGATCTTGAATCTCGTCTAGGTTCCTCCTTATGTCTTGTGCTGCATGTCATGTCGCCGCGTCGCATGGAGCGTGGGAACACAGGCGGAGAATAAGCTTCATACGGAGGTGTGATGTCGCATCGCACCGAGCGAGGGGAGCAAGGCGGAGACGTGACTTCGTACGGAGCATTCAGACGCGTGGGAGTATCAGGTGGTGGCATGGTATCGGATGGAGACCGCTCTCCTGGTGCAGGACGATGCACTAACCCCTCCCTTGATGCGTCACATCCTATCGGGGACAGGGGCTGCTGGCATGAAGTTGTGGAGTCTATAGATTGGTCACGCATAGAGGAGGGCATGACAGGCGAGGCCGCAGGTGGAGACGAGGTCGTACACTCTGGATTTTGTCCAGAATCTGCCTTGGAATCTGTAGTTTC
The DNA here is from genome assembly GCA_030063025.1 of Avena longiglumis. Lineage (NCBI taxonomy): Eukaryota > Viridiplantae > Streptophyta > Magnoliopsida > Poales > Poaceae > Avena > Avena longiglumis. The sequence continues at coordinate 515,187,691 of CP125974.1, read as the reverse complement.
TGGATCTATAGCGGAAAAGGTCTCACTTGTATTATTTGTTGTGCTGTTTGCATCAGCAGACTCAGAATTGTGCATAGTTTCTTCAGCTGTTACCTGAGGAGGATCAACAACAGGAACAATATGCAAATAGTGATCATTAGTATGCACACCCCTTCATCAATTAAAGAGACTGGATCTGGGGGAAGGAGAATAATTTCCTCACGAAGACGATGACCGACATTTGGATGAAGAGAGGCAAAGGGAAAACTATTCTCATCAAATACAACACCCCTTGAAATATAAACACGACCAGTAGTGATTTCAAGACATTTTACTCCTGTATGAAGAGGGCTATACCCAAGGAAAACACATCTTTTGGATCGAACAGAGAGTTTATGTTTGTTGTAGGGAAGAATCTTAGGCCAACATGCATAACCAAAAACACGAAGTGGTTCATAGTTTGGTTTGACTTGGAGAAGGTTTTCTGTAGGAATGAAAAAGTCAAAAACCTTTGAGGGAAGAAGATTAATGATAAAAGTGACTGTCAGAAAAGCATCATCCCAAAATTTCAAAGGCATGGAAGCATTAGCAAGCAAGGCAAGACCGACTTCAACAATGTGGTGATGCTTGCGTTCAGCAGACCCATTCTGTTGATGAGCATGGGTACAAGAGCATGATGAGTAATGCCCACTTTTTGGAAGATCCTATTGAGTTTTTCATACTCACCACCCCAATCAGTTTGCATTGTAATGATCTTCCTATCAAATTTGCGTTCAACAAATTTTTGAAAATTTAGGAACACTTGATATACATCAGAACGCTTTTTTAGCAGATAAATCCATGTAAACTTACTAAAATCCTCAATAAAGCTTACATAATATGCATGTTTGCCTATAGAGAGAGGAGCTGGAGCCCGTACATCAGAAAAAATTGTTCAAAAGGAACTGTGGACACACTAGTGGAAACATGATAGGGTAACTGGTGACTTTTGGCCTGTTGGCATTGATCACAGACATAAGCATTTATTTCTGGAGAGTACCGGAGAATATTTTTCCTAAGAATTTTCTGAACAATAAACAATGAAGGATGTCCTAGATGACGATGCCATGTAGAAGGAAGGCTTGATGGTGACCAACGCATGCTTGGATGATGATCATGTTGACACCGTAACAAGAGGGTATCGGCCACCATGACAGGGACCTCTAAATATGACTTGTCGCATTGCCTGGTCTTTAATCAAGAAAAAGAAGGGATGAATTTCAATAAAAGAATTATTGTCTAGAGATATTTTATGGGCGACAAGTAAGTTCATAGAAGCACTTGGAACATGTAGAATATTTTGAAGCTGTATGGAGCTATGAGGGGTGTGCAAAAGAGAATGACCAATATGATCAATATCCATACCTTGTCCACTAGCAGTGTGAACTTGATCATGTCCTTGGTAGTTTTGATGAACTTGGAGTTTTCAAGTTTCCCTGTAACATGAGTGGTGGCGCCAGTGTCCAAGTACCAATTTGTATCAACACCATAAGCACCTTTCGCATCAGTAGGCGTGTCATCATCATCATCAAAATAACGCCACCAACACTCATTTGCTGGATGACCTTCCTTTTTGCAAATTTGACAAAATACGCCCTCCTTCCATGGCGAGGCTACTCGGCCTGTATTTTTGCCATGCCCCCCTTGCGCCAACCTTCATGCTGCTTTGGCGGCCCACGATTTGGTGGTTGTTGAGTAGGGCGGGGTGTGGGCGTTGGGGTTGTGGTGGGTATTGTCACATCCCAAGATTTTCAAAATCTTGTAATATGAAAATAAATGAATAAAATAAAACTTTGTTTGATTTTCAGAGCCAGAAGAAACTTTTTGAATTCAATTGGAACTTCAAACCCATTTGAATTAAATAAAATCCTAAAGGGATTCATAACGATAAACATTTAATAAAGGAAATTAAAATGTTATGGAATTACTATTTTGGATCCTTTAATAAGAGATTTGGTTTTCAAAAGAAATAAAAGATTTATGAATAAAGATTATTTTATAAAGCCAAATTAAACCTTGACCAAAACTTTGGGAATTAAAACATTTTATTTTAAATAAAATTAGCAAAGGTTTATTTAAATAAATTAATAAGGATTTAATATCCAACTTTATTTAAATAAAAGATTTTACCAATTTAAATTGAAACATCAAAACTTATTAAATTATTTAAAATAAGTTTTCCCAAATATTTGATATTCACAAATAAAACCTACTAAAGTGTTTTGGCTTTATTTTTAGATTTCAAAATAAATATCTCAATAAAACAAATCCTATTTGATTCAATAATGAAAGTCTATTATATTTAATTAATAATGGACTCTAAAATAAAATGGTATTTTATTTTAAAACAAGTTTCCAATTATTTTATATTCCCAAATAAAACCTACTAATTTGGTTTTGAAAATAATTAGATTTCAAAATGGAGTTTTAAAATAAACATCAAATTATATTTTGATTTAATAACAATGGTCTATTTATTTAATTAATAATGGACCTAAAAATAAATTTTTTTTTTTGGTTTGGAATTCTAGGTTATGTGACAAAACAGAACCAAATCCAAAGTTGCAAAGTCTGGTGTTTGTTTGATTTGATTTGGACATTGTTTGGTTGTTTGAAAATTCAAAGGAGATTTGGAAATTAGAAAAAGGAAAAAGTTTAGGAAGAAAAAATAAAAGCCAGACTCAACCCAACCCAGAAGCCCAACAAGGCCCAGCAAGCCAGCCCAGTTTTCCTCCCCGAAGAAAACGGTTCACACTCAGTATCTGACCCGCAGAGAGGCTGACCAGTGGACCTCCCCCTCATTTCTTTTCCTGACGACTGGGGACCCCACTCTGCTCATCATCATCCACACCCGCACGACCTGTTCTTTCCCTCCCACGTCGCCGTTGCTGCCTCTAAATTACTCGCATCAATTCGAGTAAATGACTGAGTGAATTCTCCCAGTAACCTCACACATTTAATCTCCCACGCTCCCTCCTCCTTTCCCCTCTGTCTCCTTCCCCAAATGCGCCCAGTGCTGAATCGAGCTTGCACACCGGCTCCGACCACCGTCTCCGTCAATTCCGCTAACCTCTACCGCCTTGCCTCATCGACCACGCACACACTCCTGGACCTAGACGCATCTCCTCAGCCTCCCATTCAACCGCGGGCGCCTGTAACGCCGTCTCGACAAGCTCGAGCGCTTGGCGTCTTCTTCTTCTCCGCGAGCTTCCAGGTAGAATCCGCCGCCTCGCTTCTCGATCATGCTAGCATCTTCGCTTTGGTCTTGCGCACCTAATAGTGCCCTCCGTTTGGCTTCGTGATCGGCATGCCGCCCGACCGCAACCAGGACCACGGACGCCGTCAGAACTCCGACGAGGAATTCTCGCAACCCTAGTGCGCCTTGACCAACCGCGAGTACCTTGAGCTTCGCCGTGTTCTCCGAGCCTGGTGAGCATCTCATTACACTTCCTTGCTTCCTGCCGCCGCGCCGCCGCCGCCGCTCATTGACATTGCGCTTGACTTATGGTCGGGCACCGAGAACTGCTCGATCTAGATCGGCGGCACGCGATAGAGTCACTTAAACCGCGAAGGGGTATGCGCTCAGTACCACACGATCTAATTAGATCCAAGGGCTATCACGCGTGATCCAGCCGAACCGGTACAGCCCAGTTAGAAGTCGCCGTGTCACGTTTCGCTTAAAACTGATTTGAAAACAGAATGTTTTGTGAATTTCAAACCCCTATATCTTTAGATCCACACGTCCAAATTTTACAAATTTTATGTCGTTGGATTGAGGAGAACAAGCCCTAGCCAACTGTGGCCTTGGTTTAGAAAATAGTATCTGTTAGCTTGCTTGTTTTTGCAGATTCTTTTGTGAGCTTGTTTAGAGTATAAAAATTGTTTAAAAATGATTTTTGGATTAAAACCTTTGCAAAATGGTTTGTTGTGACCTTACTGACCCTAGGAACCAACCCTTGGTATTAAAAATGATTTTTGTAAGATTTAGGTTGGATTACTTGACTTAGTCCTTTTCTAGCCAAATAAAAAGAAAGTTTTTTTTATAAAAATGTTTATGGAAAGGAAACTTTGAGAAAATAGTTTGGACCAAACCTACTGACCAAAAAACCAAGCTTTGCAATATCAACTCATTTGGTGAACAATTTAAGAGTTTTGCCTTAATAAAAACATTTTTCACCACATGAAATGATGAATGAATTTAAAAATAGTTTTTGGACAAAACCCTCTTGCTAATGACTTTGCCACTTTGGTAAATGACCAATTTGGATCTTACAAAGTTTAGAAACCCCATAGATACCCCTTTGCAAAATAAAACTATCTTGTGCATACTCCCATGCATGAAATGGTTTCCATTGTCTTGTGTGTGTGAATTTGTTTGAGTGATTATTGGTTTGGAATGTAAATTGAATTGGTGTTTGCTTGATTGATTTGTAGTGAAGTGTGAGACTAGCAAGATCAAGGAGTGAACTACCATTCCCTTCCAAAAAGGCAAGTGATGCTTCATACTTTTTGTCCCATTACTTTCTCTATGCATTAGTGATTTTGCTAAGTAAAACTTGCATGGATTTTGCTAAGTATAGACCTTGCTATAAGAAAACCTAGTAGATGAATCCTTAGTAGGATTTTCCAAAGTTAAAGATTCCTACTACTATCAAGCTTAGTCTAGCTAATAGAAAACATGGATGGAATATATATTCACACTATGGAAAAATATTCTAAGTCTGAGGACTTAGGTTTTGTTTAATAAAACAACTAAGTCAATGAACCTCCTGGGTGGAATGGAAGGATTGGGATATGTTGAGTGGTTCACAAGGCCATGGACTTGGATTGTGTATCTCACTTGTGGATGGCCACCCAGGAAACAAAGGGATTTGAGATGTCAAATGTTGAGAAGCTTCAAGTGCAACCACTTGGCAATATGGGCTCTGCCATGATCATATAGGTTGCAAGAACTTAGCCAAATGGACAGTGGGTGGTAGTGTTTGATAGGTTGGAGCGCGTCCATTTTGGTCTAAGGGAAGGCTTCTGAAAGATTTTGTCTTGGAAAACCAAGTCTTGTGGGTAAAGTGCACCACCTCTGCAGAGTGTAAAATCTAAGTACTTAGCCATGTCCCTGGTAAAGGACAATTTGAGCATCAAGACATGGAAGCAATCAAGAATCTCATCATTCAAATTTCTAAGTTAAAAATTGTGGAATGAACAAGGGTTGTTTGAAATCTTAAATCTTTGATTGGTAGATGCCTTGGAAAGGATCTTCAGTCTTTGATTGAGAAAAATGATTTTGACAAGCAAAAACTTAGTATTTTCAAATGTTAAGGAAAAATCTATTTTGAGCAATGCAAGCCTCAACTCCACTTAGCCAAATGCATATAGATGATAGATTCCACTATACTACCATAGTATCACTTGTCAATACAATTCAAATGTATTGACCCTTTGTGGCTGTAACTTGTATGTTGCAGGTTTAAATGTTTTTAGTGAAGATTGATTGATTAGGATTACAAAGTCTACAACCAACATCTGCCTGTGGCATTTTGAAGATGAAGGACCCCATGACTATAGTTATTCCGCTGCAATGTAATGTAATAGCCAAATGAGCTATGTTTTGATGTAATAAACTTATGTTATTCCTGGTTATAAAGTTATATTATGACCTTTGTTTCTTGATATTACATCTTAACTGTGGATTCTAGCTATTGATCCAGGGACTAGCATTGTAAACACAGGAGGAATCTACCTTATTAGGTTGAGATCCCTACAGATGGTATCAGAGCATTGTGTTGCCTGTAGGATTTGTAACCCTAGGATTGGACAAAAACCCTTAGAAAAATAGGAGTTGTATTTGTTCCAAAAACTTATTTACAAAATCTTGTAAACTCTTTCCTCAACCATTTTGGTTTCAACTCTACACCTCTTCTACTTCAACTTGATGGAAAAACCTACCCATGACCAAGGACTACACTATGTGCAAAGGACTTCTTCAACTTCTTCAACTCTAATGACTTCAACATCTTCAGCATATTCCCCAAGGACTACCAACTTGGATATCACTAAGGACTACAAGTGAGACAAGGAAATCTTGCTCAAAGATTAGAGACTGAGAGAATGCAAAAGTTAGAAGGAGCCTACATCATTTGAAGAATTGCAACCAAGAGTTTTTCTCAAGGAGACCATGATCCCAAGTAAGAAGAAGCAACCAAGAATGATGGAAAGATCACAAGTGAACCATATAGATGGACCACCATATTTTAGTTAAGTCAAACTCACCAACCTATGTGGTGTAACAAAAATATTTTGTTGCCTAAAAATATGCTTGAACTTTGTTGATTGAGTGAAATGTTTGGTTTGTGATTGCATGCACATTGCTTGTATGAATTGTGATGTGTGTGATTAGGATTAACTCCTTAGAAATATCTTGCCTATTCTAATCTCAATCCAACCCAAACAGATGACTACTCCAAGAAACTCCAACATCAAGGTTGATGACAACAACAACAACCAAGAGGACAACATGAGAGAACTTATAGCAACCCAAAACCAGTTGAGCCAAGAGACAACTCAGCTTTTAGCCAACAACAATGGACTAGACCCAGCCATACAAAGGATTTTGAAGCTTCAATCCCAATTGTTGCAAGGATTGGTTACTCAAATGATCAACATAGGAGAAAACTTTTCCCAAAGAGCCAATGACAACAAGGATGACAAAGATGTTTGTAGGGACAAGGATGATGCACCCAAGGAACATGAATATCAATGCCCCAAGAAGAGAGAAAGATCTCCCACTCATGAAGAACATGAACTAGAAGAACTCCTAGCTTTGGAGAGACCCAAGAAGAAGAACTTCCCCAACACTAGCAAGAAGGATATTACACAAGTGCAATGTTTCAAATGCAAAGAGATGGGACACTATGCTAATGAATGCCCAGAAAAGGAGAAGAACCAAGAATACAAACAAAGGCTAGTGAAACCCAAGATGGGGAAGGATATTAGCCAAATGATGTGCAAACACTGCAAAGAGTTAGGACATTATGCAAACCATCTGTCGAAAAGATGAAGCATAAGATAAACCAGCCTATGAGGGATCTCAGCCTTGTCACATGTTTCAAATGCAAGGAACTAGGCCACTATGCCAACAATTGTCCAGAAAGGATGGAGAACAAGTTAAACAAGTCTATGAAGGATCTCAACCTTGGCCCATGAGTCAAGTATGGAAACCAAGGACACATACAAAGTTTGCTTAGAGAAGTTTCCCAGGATCCCAAGAAGGCCAATATGTAATTTTGTTTGAAATTTTTTAAAGGGTGGTAGTACCCTAGTTGTTTTGAACATGCTTGTAACCCTAATCTTCCCAAATCTCGGGACGAGATTTATTTTAAGGGTGGTAGCCTGTCACATCCCAAGATTTTCCAAATCTTGTAATATGAAAATAAATAAATAAAATAAAACTTTGTTTGATTTTTAGATCCAGAAGAAACTTTTTGAATTCAATTGGAACTTCAAACCCATTTGAATTAAATAAAATCATAAAGGGATTCATAAATATAAACATTTAATAAAGGAAATTAATATGTTATGGAATTACTATTTTGGATCCTTTAATAAGAGATTTGGTTTTCAAAAGAAATAAAAGATTTATGAATAAAGATTATTTTATAAAGCCAAATTAAACCTTGACCAAAACTTTGGGAATTAAAACATTTTATTTTAAATAAAATTAGCAAAGGTTTATTTAAATAAATTAATAAGGATTTAATATCCAACTTTATTTAAATAAAAGGTTTTACCAATTTAAATTGAAACATCAAAACTTTTTAAATTATTTAAAATAAGTTTTCCCAAATATTTGATATTCACAAATAAAACCTACTAAAGTGTTTTGGCTTTATTTTTAGATTTCAAAATAAATATCTCAATAAAACAAATCCTATTTGATTTAATAATGAAAGTCTATTATATTTAATTAATAATGGACTCTAAAATAAAATGGTATTTTATTTTAAAACAAGTTTCCAATTATTTTATATTCCCAAATAAAACCTACTGATTTGGTTTTGAAAATAATTAGATTTCAAAATGGAGTTTTAAAATAAACATCAAATTATATTTTGATTTCATAACAATGGTCTATTTATTTAATTAATAATGGACCTAAAAATAAAATTATTATTTTTTTGGTTTGGAATTCTGGGTTATGTGACAAAACAGAACCAAATCCAAAGTTGGAAAGTCTGGTGTTTGTTTGATTTGATTTGGACATTGTTTGGTTGTTTGAAAATTCAAAGCAGATTTGGAAATTAGAAAAAGGAAAAAGTTTAGGAAGAAAAAATAAAAGCCAGACTCAACCCAACCCAGAAGCCCAACAAGGCCCAGTTTTCCTCCCCGAAGAAAACGGTTCACACTCAGTATCTGACCCGCAGAGAGGCTGACCAGTGGACCTCCCCCTCATTTCTTTTCCCACTGACCAGGGGACCCCACTCCCCTTGGTCATCGTCCACACCCGCACGACCTGTTCTTTCCCTCCCACGTCGCCGTTGCTGCCTCTAAATTACTCGCATCAATTCGAGTAAATGACTGAGTGAATTCTCCCAGTAACCTCACACATTTAATTGCCCACGCTCCCTCCTCCTTTCCCCTCTGTCTCCTTCCCCAAATGCGCCCCCAGGCTGCCTGAATCGAGCTTGCACACCCTCGGCTCCGACCATCGTCTCCGGTCAATTCCAGCTAACCTCTACCGCCCCTTGCCTCATCGACCATGCACACACACTCCCCAGACCTAGACGCATCTCCCTGTACCTCCCATTCAACCGCGGGCGCCCCAGAACGCCGTCTTCGACAAGCTCTGAGCCGCCGCGTCTGTCTTCTTCTCCGGTGAGCTTCCCAGGTAGAATCTGGCCGCCCCTCTGCTTCTCGATCATGCTAGCATCTTCGCCTTGGTCTTGCGCACCTAATAGTGCCCTCCGTTTGGCTTCTCGTGATCGACAGCGTCGCCTCCGACCGCAACCAGGACCACCTGACGCCGTTCACAACTCCGACGAGGAATTCCTGCAACCCTAGTGCGCCCCTTGACCAACCGCGAGTACCTTGAGCTTCGCCGTGTTCTCCTGAGCCTGGTGAGCATCTCCTTACACTTCCTTGCTTCCTGCTTCGCCAGCGCCGCCGCCATATGGCTGCTCCGCCGCTCGCCGTTGACATTGCGCCGCCAGCTTATGGTCGGGGCACTGAGAACCGTTCGATCTAGATCGGGCGGGCACGATAGAGTCACTTAAACCGCGAAGGGGTATGCTTCGCATACCACGATCTAATTAGATCCAAGGGCTATCACGCGTGATCCACGAAAACCGGTACCGCCAGTTAGAAGTTGCCGTGTCACGTTACGCTTAAAACTGATTTGAAAACAGAATGTTTTGTGAATTTCAAACCCCTATATCTTTGGATCCACATGTCCAAATTTTACAAATTTTATGTCGTTGGATTCAGGAGAACAAGCCCTAGCCAACTGTGGCCTTGGTTTAGAAAATAGTATCTGTTAGCTTGCTTGTTTTTGCAGATTCTTTTGTGAGCTTGTTTAGAGTATAAAAATTGTTTTAAAATGATTTTTGGATTAAAACCTTTGCAAAATGGTTTTTTGTGACCTTACTGACCCTAGGAACCAACCCTTGGTATTAAAAATGATTTTTGTAAGATTTAGGTTGGATTACTTGACTTAGTCATTTTCTAGCCAAATAAAAAGAATGGTTTTTGTTATAAAAATGTTTATGCAAAGGAAACTTTGAGAAAATAGTTTGGAACAAACCTACTGAACCAAAAACACCAAGCTTTGCAATAGCAACTCATCTGGTGAACAATTTAAGAGTTTTGCCTTAATAAAAACATTTTTCACCACATGAAATGATGAATGAATTTAAAAATAGTTTTTGGACAAAACCCTCTTGCTAATGACTTTTCCACTTTGGTAAATGACCAATTTGGATCTTACAAAGTTTAGAAACCCCATAGAGACCCCTTTGCAAAATAAAACTATCTTGTGCATACTCCCATGCATGAAATGGTTTCCATTGTCTTGTGTGTGTGAATTTGTTTGAGTGATTATTGGTTTGGAATGTAAATTGAATTGGTGTTTGCTTGATTGATTTGTAGTGAAGTGTGAGACTAGCAAGATCAAGGAGTGAACTACCATTCCCTTCCAAAAAGGCAAGTGATGCTTCATACTTTTTGTCCCATTACTTTCTCTATGCATTAGTGATTTTGCTAAGTAAAACTTGCATGGATTTTGCTAAGTATAGACCTTGCTATAAGAAAACCTAGTAGATGAATCCTTAGTAGGATTTTTCAAAGTTAAAGATTCCTACTACTATCAAGCTTAGTCTAGCTAATAGAAAACATGGGTGGAATATATATTCACACTATGGAAAAATATTCTAAGTCTGAGGACTTAGGTTTTGTTTAATAAAACAACTAAGTCAATGAACCTCCTGGGTGGAATGGAAGGATTGGGATATGTTGAGTGGTTCACAAGGCCATGGACTTGGATTGTGTATCTCACTTGTGGATGGCCACCCAGGAAACAAAGGGATTTGAGATGTCAAATGTTGAGAAGCTTCAAGTGCAACCACTTGGCAATATGGGCTCTGCCATGATCATATAGGTTGCAAGAACTTAGCCAAATGGACAGTGGGTAGTAGTGTTTGATAGGTTGGAGCGCGTCCATTTTGGTCTAAGGGAAGGCTTCTGAAAGATTTTGTCTTGGGAAACCAAGTCTTGTGGGTAAAGTGCACCACCTCTGCAGAGTGTAAAATCTAAGTACTTAGCCATGTCCCTGGTAAAGGACAATTTGAGCATCAAGACATGGAAGCAATCAAGAATCTCATCATTCAAATTTCTAAGTTAAAACTTGTGGAATGAACAAGGGTTGTTTGAAATCTTAAATCTTTGATTGGTAGATGCCTTGGAAAGGATCTTCAGTCTTTGATTGAGAAAAATGATTTTGACAAGCAAAAACTTAGTATTTTCAAATGTTAAGGAAAAATCTATTTTGAGCAATGCAAGCCTCAACTCCACTTAGCCAAATGCATATAGATGATAGTTTCCACTATACTACCATAGTATCACTTGCCAATACAATTCAAATGTATTGACCCTTTGTGGCTGTAACTTGTATGTTGCAGGTTTAAATGTTTTTAGTGAAGATTGATTGATTAGGATTACAAAGTCTACAACCAACATTTGCATGTGGCATTTTGAAGATGAAGGACCCCATGACTATAGTTATTCCGCTGCAATGTAATGTAATAGCCAAATGAGCTATGTTTTGATGTAATAAACTTATGTTATTCCTGGTTATAAAGTTATATTATGACCTTTGTTTCTTGATATTACATCTTAACTGTGGATGATAGCTATTGATCCAGGGACTAGCATTGTAAACACAGGAGGAATCTACCTTATTAGGTTGAGATCCCTACAGGTATGGAGTAGGGTATGGTTGCGGAGGGTAGGGATACATCGGATGTGCATATGGGGGTGGTGTATATGGTGTGGGCGGAGGTGGTGTATATGGTGTGGGCGGTGGTTGATATGGGGATGGGGCATATGGTGGTTGGTAAGGTGGGGGTGTGGTGGTGTAGGAAGGCTGTGTCATGGGTTTGGGAAGGAGTGTTGAGCGGCCACCCCCATAGGTAGGAGGGGCATGACGAGGATCGGTGTTAACAGAGGAGGTGAAAGTACCAGTGTGTTGGCCTGTAGCAGCAAGCATATCCTCGCGATACGCATAGGACAATAACTGGGAACACATGTCATGAAGGGAAGTAGAGGGATTGGCATTGACAGAAGCAAACAAGAGGGTTAAAAGTACCATCGAGGCCATTAAGAATATAGTCCTTGAGCTCATCATCATCAACTTTCTTCCTGGTAGCAGCAAACTCATATGCAAACCCCTTCATCTTTGTGGTATATTGGGTGGCAGTCATGTCGAGTTTCTTGGTATTGATGAGAGCACCACTAAGAGTAGAGTCTTGAGCTTCAGACTGAGTAGAGTATAGGACATTGATAGCACACCATACATCAACAACATATTCCAGACCAAAAACTTTAGCAAGAACATCATCGGAAAGAGAGTTGACAAGAAACCCAACGACCTGGTGATCCTTTGTAACCCAGGAATCATATGTCAGATTTGGAATGGTGATCTTCTTGTGATTTGCATCTTCAGCTTCCAAGAGTTCGGGCGGCGCCGGATCGGATCTATGAAGTAGGCCCATGACCCGGGCGCCACGAAGGGAGGGGAGCACTTGAGCCTACTAGTGCAAGAAATTCTCGCGGGTGAGCTTCTTTGGCGGGGGTATACTGATGGTGCTCGCAGCTAGAGTCATAGATGTCTGATGGCTCAGATATGTAGAGCTCATTGGGAATCCCAAGAGGAAGGTATGATGAGCACAACAGCAAGTTTCCCTTAGTTATGAAACCAAGGTTATCGAACCAGTATGAGTAAGAAAACAACTCCAAGGTCTTGCTAGCAACTTGGAACCTGCACAACACAACCACAGAACTTTTCCCCAACTGTAGGGGTTCGTAGCATGGAAAACAAAAAAATTCTAACACATGAACACACACAATACAAGATCTATCTACTAGATTGTAGCAATGAGTCGATAGAGTACTCACCCTCGAAGATTCCAAAGCGGTAAACGAGAGCAGATTCTCGTGGATAATGTAGTCGTACACTTCCGATCTCAAGATCGCGCAAACGATCCTTCCAAGCTGCGGCAGCGCTTCCACATCGGTCACATCGCGTTACTTTCGATGAAGACCTTCCTCTCCCTTGTTCCAGCAGCATCAGAGATTGCAGTTCTCTCCTCGCGATTCCGGCAGCACGACGACATGGTGTCGGAAGTAGAGGGAAGATCTCGCATGGCTTCGCCTAAGCCAGAGCAGGTTATGGTGGAGTATCAGGGTTTTCCCGGCAATCTAGGGTTTAGAAGCCGGAGAGGAGGAGGTGGAGTCAGCGGTGGCTAGGGTGGCGGCAACGAACCGACGGCGGCACGAGGCGGCAGTAGGCGCGGCGGCAGCGGTTTGGAGGATGGTGGTGTTGTGTGTTTGGGGGAACCCCCTCCCCTCTATTTATGAGAGGGAGGGGCAGCTTGGGGGAGGGGAATTTTAATCCTTCCCCAACTCCTTCTCATACTTGGCTTGTGGTGGAGGGAGAGAAGGATTATTACCTTCCTCCACCATGATACATTGTCCCAGTTTGACTTTTCAAACTTGCCTTTTGACTTTCAATTTGGATCTTAATTTATTTCTTACAAACACCCAACCATGTGACTTAGGACATGACGCAATCATTCCACTTAGTCATGACACATTCATGCACCCTTCCCCTTCTGGTCCGGTGAACCTTCTAGACCCTTCTAGATCATTCCGGTGAAAACACTGGAATCATTCCCGAACTCCGGAATTGGACTTTCCTTATATGAATCTTATTCTCCGGACCATTCTGGACCTCCTCGTGATATCCCAGATCCCATCCGAGACTCCGAACAACATTCCGTCTCCCTACTTACATTCCATATCTACTAAACAACATTGAATCCTTAAGTGTGTCTCCCTAAGGTTCGTGAATTACGCGGACATGACCGAGACACTTCTCCGATCAATAACCAATAGAGGAATCTGGAAATTCATATGGCTCCCACATATTTCTATGATTACTTTGTGATCGAATGAACCACTTACATACGATACAAATTTCCCTTTGTCTCGCAATAATTTACTTATCTGAGGTCTGATCGTCGGTATCTTTGCATACCTAGTTCAACCTCGTTACCGATAAGTACTGTTTTATCGTTCCCGTGATATGTGATACCTTGTGAGCCAGTCACATGCTTGCAAGCAAATTGGATGAAATTCCACCGAGAGGGCCTAGAGTATATATATCCGTCATATGGATGGACAAATCCCACTCTTGATCCATGTGCCTCAACAAATACTTTCCGAACACTCAATGCCAGCTTTATAGCCATCTAGTTACGGTGTGGTGTTTGATTTCATCAAATCATCCATCCGGTGATGGTGATTAGCATGATCTCATGGTCGAAGGATTTAGGTTACTATGTATCTGAAAGCTTATAGCAACTGAACTATAGGAGTATGTACATCACATCATTCTTCTAATGATATGACCTTGTTGTTGATAACATCTCAATGTTCATGATTAGGAAACCATGATCATATATTAACTAACAAGGTAGTTTAACAAGAGGATTTACTAGGGACTCTTACATGTTTACAAATCACACAAGTATTAATGTTTCCGGTTAATACAATTATATCATGGTATGTAAACATTTATCATAAGCATGAAGATATGATAATAACCTCTTTATTATTGCCTCTTGGGGATATCTCCAACAGTCTCCCGCTTGCACTAGAGACAATAATCTAGTTTCAAATCTTTGTGTATTCAACACCTATGGCTTTCCTATGTTCTATGTACACAATTTCTAGTGGTCAACCGATCTTCGGATTCGACACTTTCAGGTCTGTGTATAATTGCGTGTCTTTGCGTCTCTACGCATCACTCATTCTCTAATGAGATGGCTTTGTATAAATTTGGTCCTTTGGAGAGACCTTTAGTTCCTTGGGGTTAAAACATGTTAACAATATTATCATACAATATATCTTCATAGTACTATCCTGCTGTGAACTACACCTAGTTTGATAACAAACTACTTGACACAAATGCCCTCTTTTGCTGCTATAATAGCAGTCATATACTTAGCCTTTTGTTGTAGTATCTATCACAACGTCTTAACTTTGGAACTCATCCAAATCCATTATGGAACTTACTTTCCATTATATTGTGCCACCCTTAGTTTAGTTGAGATAAACTTAATTTGTACTTTGTGACAAAACTGGTATCAATGTAATACTTTTACAGTGAACTAACCATCTACTTGTCACCTCTATAAAAATAATATATTCTTAGTTCTTCCAAAAGATCATAAGAATATCCTTACTATCGACCAATGATCATCTTATGAATCATTCTGGTATATGCTCATAACATTTAGAGCATAGGACATATATGGATTTGTACATATCACGGTATGATTGATATAAATACTCTTTGTGATTTCATACATCAAGTATCAATCTATACTTGAATCTTTGTTTCACTTACCAAGCATCAACACACTTGAATTTCGATTCAATCCTTTTTGTGCGATAAGAACCTTTCTTGTAGTTTCTGTATTGAACTCAGTCAATATATCATCTATGTACTTTCGGCACAACCATATTAGCATCTCAATCTATCCTTATAGACATTGATGCCAAATATTTGGGTTTTGCCTAAGTCTTTCATCAAAATGAAATTCTTAACTTGTGTTAACAAAAGATACATCATTTCCAATCAACAATATGATTTCCACATAATGTATTAGAAATATGTCTTAGCCCTCCCACTTAATTTCTTGCAAATGCAAGCATCTTCATCATCTCTGATGAGATTAAACTCTTTTAACAGTTTTATCATGGTGAAGGTTCGAACTCCGCGATGCTTATTTCAACCATTGAAGTTTGCATATGCTTTTAGCATCATTTGAATTAACAAAACCCTTTGGATCGTGTTATGTACACGTCCTAGGTAACAATTCTATTGAAAGAACTTTGTTTTGTTTGTTCAACCACCATATAACAGAATTATATGTAGTGGTTGCTACATTAATCCGTCTAGACTAAATATCGCTACGAAAGATCAAATCTTGTCATAGTCAACCTTTGAACATTTTTGTGAACTCTTTCCCAACATGTCGACTATTTCATAGATGTGAAACATCCATGTCTATTTCTTTATAGATTGAAACACGACTGTAAGGTCTTACACCTTTCCAGAGGGTATTTCAAGTTCAAAGCTTGATTTCTTGTGTATGGAACTATCACGGATTTTATGGCTTCAAGATATTTGATGGAGTCAGGGCCCATCATCGCTTCTTTGTATGTAGTCCATTCATTATTGTCAAATAATGATTCAACCCTCAAATCTTGGTATTTGATTGTTTACCCGACATACTTGGTTCAATAGGAACTTTGACCTTCGTAACCACAACCTTTGAGGCATGTGAGCCATGAGCATTGTTGCTGCATCCAGAACACTTTTCGGCGCTACACAAATTTGCACATATAGTTAAGGTTTTTTTAACCTTATCAAAGTTCTATTGTCCTCCCACTTAACTTTTCACGGAAAATTCCTTCACAAAGAAACTTGACATTCCAAGCGAAAAACATTTTTATCTTCGGTGTTAAGGAGGAATACTCAACGGTTATTCGAAATAATATACAAAGACATGTTCATCCGACTTTGGTTGTAAACATCTCTCTTATGCATAGAATACCAATGTTTAAGAAAGGACAACTTGGGTTTTATCCCAAACCATAACTTTATATGGTGTCATTTCAACGGATCATGATGGAGCTCTTTTTAATGGAAAAGCGGTAGTCTCTAAAGCTTTTAGTCTTTAAAATATAATGGAAGTTTTATGAATTACACCTTTGATCTTACGTCAAACAAGGTTTCATTTCATATCTCAATTATTCCATACTCATATGGTGTTTCGGGAAACGCAAATTCACGGAATGATTCCTCAAATCTTAGGTGTTATGCTAAACTTGCAACTCAAATATCTTCCTTTATGATCCTATCATAAATTCTTTATTTTCTTGTTACATTGAATTTTTCACTTCATCTTGAAAGTCTTTGAACTTTTCAAATGTTTCACACTTCATCCTTATTAAGTAAATATTCATATATTCACTCAAATTTTCGGAGAAAGCATATCAAGTTGAAATCCATCGCTCTTGACTACACATAATGGACTTCATAAAACAATATGTACAAGTTCCAATAAGATAGTCATCCGTTCCCTTTGGCCTATGAACGGAGTTTTAATTATCTATAGGAAAGTTTCAAAGCGTCATTTTATAAAAAATCAAAAGACTCCAAAATTCCATCCACATGGAGTTTCTTCATGTTTTCTTTCCAGTATAATTTAAACAGCGATGTCACTTCCTAAGTGATATTTCTTATCAATTGTATTTCGACATTTTTAGCAATAGTTTTATGGATGTGATTTATCCAACGAGATTTGTAAATCATCCATCTTTTATGGATTACGACAATTATTTGAGCAATCCTTTTGTTCTCATAATACCTGATAAAACAAATCTTGAAGGAAAGATTTGATGTTAACGAGCAACGCAACAACCCTTTATTTGTTCTCGATGAACATCATCACATATTCTTTTGCTAGTTACTTATGCCATTGTAGTTCATGAATTGTGTTGTTTCGTATGACGATTCACACCAACAAATTCAGTATCCAATACTTAAGAACCACGTTGTTTAATAAGCAAAGAATATAGCCATAACATGTATATCCTATATATACCTAAGCTGAACAATTCTAGTTTTTTCTTTTCTGCCATATATTTCTAAGATTATCTTTTAGTATTTCCTTTTCTGTTTGAAAGAATCTATCAACATCAATAGTGGAGCCATACACATGACACATAGTCCAAAGCATGTATAGTTAAATACCAATATCTTTGGACTTGCACTTTGAGTAAATCACCATCATCAAATATTTGGTGTTCTTTCAAATACCATTCTTTAGTAATCATTTAGTGTAGTAAACATTTTACCTACATCAAATATTCATCCTTATCATGGAATATTCATGATCAAGCTACTTTAGCTTATAACGGTGAATTGCGAGTATAATGTTTCTCTCCAATACCTTTTGGAGGATTAGGATGACTAGCGTCTCCAACCTTTTGAAAATTCCCATCAAATATGAGAACATAAAGTTTGGCATATTATACTCTATCATGTTGTAATCAAAACACCGTTTCGGATATCGCAATATCTTCCACACATGATGTTCCTAGATAACCTTGATATTAAAACAATCTTTTGGATACCAAGAATCATGGAGATAAACATGATACTTATATACTAACACTGGAATTGTTACTCTTGATTTAATACTAATTATTAAAATTCATGGAGTAACCGGAATTTACTGAAAGTTTGCAATAGGACTTTAAACTTTAGATTAACACTTTAAAACAATACGATACCAGTTCGTAAAGTAACTAACCAGAATTCTATAGTTATATTATCTCAATTATAACTAAGCGCAAGGTGGTAAACGGATGCCAATGACTACAACAACTATGCAAATTCACTTTGATTTAATTTATGATAAATAGTGTTCAACTTTTAATCATATTGATATTGAACTCCCACTCAAAACAATATCCCTCACATTGTTTTAGTGATTACATGAACCAAATCCACTATACGAAGTCCAATCATCACGTGACATGTTGTAGCTTCAAAGGCGAACAATCATCATGTTCATCATATCATCTATATGACTCATTATTTACCTTTCGGTATTCCGTGTTCCAAGACCATGTCTGTTTATGCTAGGCTCGTCAAGATCAAACCTTAGCTTCCACATGAGAAAATCTGGCTTGCTCCCGTTGTATACACTAACAGAATCTAACACACCCGATCATCACGTGGTGCTTCAAAACAACGAGTCTTCGCAACGGTGCCTACTAAGGATGAACACTTTATAACTTGATATTTTGTGAGAGGGATCATCTTATAATGCTACCGTCATGATCTAAGCAATACAAGATGCATAAAAGGATTAACATCACGTGCAATTCATAATATGTGATATGATATGGCCTTTCTTCTTGTGCTTCCGATCTCCATCTTCAAGTACGAACATGATATCCATCATCACCGGCGTGGCGTCAAGGTCAATGGCGCCGCTCCATGGTTGTCGTCCACCAGCATCAACTATTACAAATACTTTGAATAATAGACACACATGTCTTAATGAAATTAAAAATACAACCATAAGGCTCCTGCCGGTTACCGACTTACAATAAGGAACATTGCATACATCATATATAATCACAATCATGGCCATATCACATCACAGTACACCCCTGCAAAACAATGTTAGACGCCTCTAATTTTCTTTGCATGTTTTACGTGATTTGGGGCTTTTAATAAGTGTTGTTCTAACTTATGAACAAGAACCACAACGTTGATACTAGTATTGTCAATCACCAGTTGTAAATTGAATCTTCACTATGTTGGGTGAAACAGGCACCCGCAAAGCCACTTCTGTAATACAAGTTGCATGTCAAGAGTGGAGCAAGTATCATGAAAGATGTCATGTAAGGTTAGCCCAGGCCTCTTCATCCCACCATCTCACAAGATGCAAAGTACACAAGAAGCAATCAACAACAAAAGCATCAATGCCCACAATGGCCATTGTGTTCTGCTTGTGCAACAGATCTACATACAGACACGACTCTGATAACACTATTGTCGTGGGAATGGTCACGGCAGATGCTGCAATCGGCAGCGAGTAGTAGAACGAGGGGCAAG
Organism: Avena longiglumis; assembly: GCA_030063025.1. Lineage (NCBI taxonomy): Eukaryota > Viridiplantae > Streptophyta > Magnoliopsida > Poales > Poaceae > Avena > Avena longiglumis. Next base: position 515,168,205 of record CP125974.1, on the reverse strand, counting down.
GGCGGCCAGCCATCTGCGGTGCGAGATGAGGGCAAAGACACAGGGTTTTACCCAGGTTCGGCCCCCCGGAGGGTAAAGACCTACTCCTGCTAGATTGTATTACGAAGGTGGTATAATGGGCGAGCTCGGCGGCTAGGCGGCGAGTCGCTTGGGTGTATGATGGAACGTATCTCTACACGCCCTACAGGGAGGTTTATATAGGCTCACCTCCCCTAGGGTTTACATATCTCAACCGATTCGGTTAAAGCTTGACTGCGTTTAACCTAATCCGATGGGCCTATCTACTACTTTGGGCCTTGACTTCCAATCGCTTGGATCCACGCGGGCCTTGATCCGGCCCGTCTCCGCAGGCCCACTCGCTGTGTCTTGGGCGCCGGAAGCGCTCTGGTATACCCCGGTAGGCGCATGCCCATCAGTAGTCCCCGAGGCCGTCGTCGATTAGGCGTAGGTGGGTGCTGGCAGTCAGAGTATACGGCTGCTGAGTAGACATCCAGTCGAATCGTCGGTGGGCTCCTGTATAAAGGAAAAAACTAGTCATTCTGATCGCAGCTTTGGCGAGTCGAGTCGACGAAATACTGTCATAGTGATCGGGTCAGCGAGCCGAGTGGCTGAAGTTGGACCGTTAACGTGGTCAAACTAGCCGTTGGGGTAATCCAACGGTAACTTTCGGCGTAATCACCGCGTAGTAACGACTCCCTGATTTGGCGGGTAACAACCGCTATTTAAGGGGAATGGCAGGCGATCAGAGAACCACCTTCTCACCATTTCCTCCGATTGCAAGCTTCCCTTCGCATCGCGATCCAGCCGACCAGAAATCCTCCGACCCCCCACAAATCTTTCCGCCATGGCCCTCTCCACCAAACCTTGGGGTAGATCTAAGTGCACGAGGGCGAAACTGGCTTCCTTTGAGGAGGCCGGGATCCTGCGAGCCGGCTGCCGGCGCATCCCCACGGCCGGAGAGGTGACCCCGAACCCGCGAGAGAGGGAATTCATCTATTTCACCAGCCATCTTGAACGGGGGCTAGGGTTCCCCACGTCCCTGTTCTTCCGGCGCTTCTGCGCCTACTACGGGATCCAACCAGCGGATCTGGGTCCCCACAGCATCGAGCAGCTCGCCATCTTCGTATGCTCATGAGTGCTACTTGGGCTGCCGGCCCTACTTCCCTCTATGGCAAGATCTGTTCCACGGACGGATCAGTCGCGAGGAGGCGGGCGGCCCAATGCTTGCCGCGGGCGGCCTATCCTTCCAGCTGAAGTCGAAGGCTTCATTTTTCGACTTGATGCCGCCCGCCAAGGCGGCAAGCGACTGGAAGAAGTCGTGGTTCTATGTTACCGAGGCGACCCCGGAGGGCGAGACGACGATCCCGCGGTACTCCGCCAACCGGTCCGAGCCGTGCCGTCTCCAAGTCGGCAAGCTCCCCAACGACCAGCGGATGGTCGTTGACGAAATGCTTCAGACCATTCGCGGTTTGAAGAAGAAGGGCCTCCAGACGATCAACCTATACAACTGCTGGCTCGGGTGGCGGCTCGTCCCTCTGGCTCGACGCGACCACTATATGTACCAGTACACGGGCCGGGAAGACTCGCGACGGGCCTGCCGCCGAGTGGAAGCTCGAGGACTACATCCCGATCGAAGAAGATCACCCAGGCGGTGTACACGACGCTAAGCCGGGTCGCGCCTACACCGCAAAGCGTCCAACCCCAACGGTAATCACCTCGCTTCATTCGCGATCGCAGTTTTGCGATCGCGGTAATTCTAATTTCATCTTGCGTTCTTGCAGCTGTTCCAAGTGGTGGAAGGATGGATCCCGCCGGACGAATTGAGAGCTCGTCCGTCCGGGACATGGGCGAGTCGCCTCCGCCAAAGCGATTCCGGGAGCGACGAGAACAATGACGACGACGAGTCCGAGGAGGAGGTCGCCCCGCTGGTTCGCAAGACCCGCGGGCAGCGACAGCGCGAGCTTGAGGCGAGTAAAATCCTCGAGCGTCACGATGACGATGAAGAACTTCCGGAGACCACCTCGCGCCGCCAGGCTACTCCGTCGAAGAAGAAGAAGAGAAGGAGGCAAAGGCCCTCTCGAAGAGGAAGACGGCCGACGAGGCGGCTCGCCCGCACTTTCGGCGAGCAGTCGACGCCCCCAGCCAGACGAGGCGCGCCGACGGCAGCGTCTTGGATACGCCACCATCGGCGTCATCGGCTTCGATGCCTCCGCCATTCGCCCCAGTCTCTGGGCTGGGGGATGCTCCAGCTGCAGCGGCTTCGCCTCGCAGGGAGGCTCCTGCCGAAGATGTCCCAGAGGCTCCGGTTGCGGCCTCGACGACGAAGAAGCTGTCCGTGTCTTGGGCACGCGACGTCCTGGAGATGGGGCTCAGCCGCTGACTGGGACCTGAACTGGAGAAGCCGGCCGGCCTCCGCACGGGGCTACGCTTCATTCCAGTCGCCAAGTGAGTACACTCACCTTCCTTTGTCTTCCATAGCAGCTTGAATTATCTTGCTTACATGATTGATGTACAGGACCGGAGTGAAGAGGATGGGCCACCCGACCGTGGCTAAGGTGCCATCCGTCGTCAGCGAGGAGGATCCTTCCCGTAAAAGGAAGGCAGACGAGGTCGTCACCCCTACGGACGGTAGCAAGAAGGCCAAGGCGATAGCGCCATTTCGACGATTTACGGCGGTCGCACCGACGGAGCCCGTAATGAGGCGCGTCCCACGGCGAGGGCGCTTCCTCGCCTGGAACGGCCGAGCCAACCTCCTTTGGGGCGGGTTCCTCCATCATGACGTTCCCTCGTTTCATGGCCAAAGCGGCCGCGGCGAGTGGAACTTCTCCCTCGAGCCGTGCGCCTGGGGTCGCAGATGCGGAAGTCGACCAGCGTCGAGGATACACGCCAGCCCTCCTCGCGTCCGTGGACGCGATACAACTCCATGGCATGCTCGGCGCAGCCATCCAGGTATGTCCAGTCCCCGAGGATCAGGTCGGTGTTTTGCAGCGGTCTGATCCTTTTGATATATAATTGTTACTTTTCGCGTCCAGACCCTGAGTGCGCACTCGCTGAATTTCAGAGAGTGGGCACTTAGGAAGTTTTTGATTGCCAGTCCCCGAGTGCGCACTCGCTGAATTTCAGCGGGTGGGCACTTAGGAAATTTTGATTGTTACCCGAAAACTTTTCGCTGAATTTCAGCGGGTGGGCACTTAGGAAATTTTGATTGCCAGTCCCCGAGTGCGCACTCGCTGAATTTCAGCGGGTGGGCACTTAGGAAGTTTTTGCTTTAATTAACTGTTTGAACGATGTGCAGGGTCTGCAACGTGAATCAGCTGACCGATTGGCAGCGAAGCACCGCGCGGAGAAGGAACTGGCAGCCGTCCAAGAGGTGAATAGGGGGCTTCAGGCGGTTGCCGCGAAGGCGGAGGAAGCTCGCCAGGGACTTGTCCCCGCGGGTGAACTAGCGGCGGCGCAATCGGCTTTGAGTTCGGCTGAACAGCGAATCGCCGATCTCGAGCGCGAGCTGCGGGTAGAGAAGGAAGAAGCGAGCTCGGCTAATGGACGAGCCAAGGCCGCCATTGCAGCCGCCGAAGAAGATCGTAAAGTGTCGGACGCCCTTGTTGCTGGGCTTCAGGACGATCATACTGCGCTTCAACGCTTCATCACGGATCTCGCCCGCCCGCTGATTGGTGAGTGCATTTTCCTCTGTCAATAGCTTGTGCCTTTTGTGATGTCCAACGTAATCAATGTTGTCTTCTACTCGCAGGTCGCATCATTGATAGCGCGGAAGAGGCGAGCTCGTTCGACGCGCGGCAGTGTGTGGGCACGCTCGTCGACTCGGCGACGTTGTCGGCAACATGCATCCGAGCCTACCTCCAGGAGATATCACCCACGGAGGTGATTCCCAGCGACCTCGTCGAGGTGTGGAAGTACTTGGAGAAGGCGCCCACGGTTGTCGAATTCATGACGCGGTCGGCGTTTCGATGCAGAGCAGCAACGGCGCTGAGCCTTGGACTTGCTCACTTCCCAGAGGACTTCGACCTCGACGACGTGACGAGCGGCTATCCTTCGTCGACTGGCGCGGTGGAGCTTTCCGAGGTGCTCAAGTTGACGGACCGCGCCGCGGTGTACTCGGAGCGTGTCTGGGCAATAGGCGACCTCCTTCCATACCAGGAGACGGTCTTCGCGCCAAACGACCCCGAGCCGCCGCACCGGGATTTCAAGGTCGAGCAGCCTTTCCGTGCGGCGATGGCGGGTGAGCTGACGACGTACCCGTCAAACCCATACACGCCGTTCATTCGCGCCGTCGGGCGAGTCGTCGTCGAAGCCTGCAGAATAGGGTAGTTTGCCCTGAGGCGTTAGTAGCAGGTCTGCCGTATGGGCATATTTTGTAATGTGAAACAATGCGACATGCTAGTGGATGAGACATCGTGTCTGTGTTGGAATTTTCCATGTGTTTTGTGATTGTGGTTTGAACGAGTCCCCGAGCGCGTCCGCCCTTTTGTGGGGTTTACCTCGTGTATGATATGTTTGTTGTTTTTGACTGTTTTGTTATTGTGGTCTACTCGCCCGAACTCGAAGAGCCAGTCGCAGGGCGACTCCCCTGAACGCTCTATACTTCACTGTTTTCCCTTGCGCGAACGGGGTCGGGTGGCCGAGTCCCCAAACGTGGTACTTGGTTGTTCTAGGCGCGACTCAAGGGTGGTTGAGGACTTGGCGTGTTAGTTTGGGCGCATCACTCCTGCCTGGCCCGTTGGGTCAGTCGCGTGGCGAGTCCTGGGCATGCTCTCCTACTTGGCGTTTTCCTGAGCCGCTCGCGATGAACTGGTCGTCAGTCCCCAAGCGTGGTACTTAGCCGTTCGAGTCGCTATGTCGAGGATGCAGAGGACCATGGTCGCTGTAAGAAGCTAAGGCATTTGTCTTGGCTCGTAAAGCCAGTCGGGCTAGGCGACTCCAATGGGGCTCCGGGTAGGCGTTTTTCATGGACGATGCAAGACCTGAGGTTACTCAGTGCTCTTGCACCGCACTACTTAGCCGTGCCGATCGCTGTACCAAAGGTTGACTTCTGCGGTTAGCTGGACGCTGTTATTATGAGCGCGAGTGGCACAAGACATGGAGAGTAGGCGCAATTTGCAGTAACCGATTCTTTTTATTTCATAGCGACTGGAGAGTACATATGTGGGGTTCTAGGGGTAGAACTTCCGTAGGAGGTTTACATTCCATGGTCGCTTAAAGTCGAGTTCGTCGTCCCCGCGGACGTCGATGAGGTAGTAGGCGTCGTTGCCAAGTACTCGCCCGATGGCGAATGGTCCCTTCCACGTAGGGGAGAGCTTGTGCATGCCCTTCTTGTCCTGGATGAGGCGCAACTGAAGGGAATATGCCCGAGAGGCAATAATAAAGTGGTTATTATCGTATTCCTTATTTATGATAAATGTTTATTTTGCATGCTATAATTGTATTAATACGGAAACGTTAATACATGTGTGTTTCATAAACAAATAGAAAGTTCCTAGTTATGCCTCTCTTATAAACTAGCTCGTTGATTAACAAGATGATCAAGGTTTCCTGATCATGGACATTGGATGTTGTTAATAACGGGGTCACAACATTAGTGTAATGGTGTGATGAACATTCATCCGAAGTATAGCATTACGATCAAAGTCATTGAGTTTATATTGCTATAACAACTTACGAAGTGATCCTAATCCTTAGACCATGAGATCATGCCAATCACTAACACCGGAAGAGTTTCTTGATAACATCAAACGTCACACCGTAACAGGGTGATTATAAAGATGGATTCATAACTACTAAAGTGTTATGTTGAGGCCCATGGATCGAGAGTGGAATTTGTTCATCCCGATGACGGATAGATATGCTCTGGGCCCTCTCGGTGATATCACATTGATTAGCTTGCAAGCAAGTGATTTGATCACTAGAATGTTATATCACGGGAACGAGAAAAGAGTGCATGTCGGTAACGAGATCAAACTAGGTATGGAGATACCGATGATCGAATCTCGGACATGTAATATATCGCGAAACAAAAGGATTAAGATACTAGCGTAAAATGTTCTCGCGATCACAAGAAAGTGATCGCTAAAGATGTGGGTGTCAGTATGGGTCTCCAGATCCCGCTTCTGATTATTGATCTGAGAGGGGTCTCGATCATGTCCACATTATTCGCGAACCGTAGGGTGACACACTTAAGAGACACCGACATCCAATTGGAGCAAAAGTTTCATGTCGAAAAGAAAAGGAAAGCGCAGGAATTTATTTCACTAGACAAATCAAGCTTTCGGTTGAAATTCTGAAACTGGTTCTCGCATGTGAAATGGAATACTAGCAAGGGTTTTATGTGAATGTTTGTTAATTAAAGTAATTAACAAAATTCTGAATAAATGAATAAAAGAGTTTTATTTAAATGAGAGCTTGCATTAAATTTGGTGGAAATTTAATGCATGTGAGTGGATTTTTGAGTGGAGAAATTTGAAGGGCCATTTTGTGAGTGGAGTGTCCACCCACATGAATGTGGAAGAGGTGGGGCAGCCCCATGGCTGGGCGCATGGCCCCTTGGGTGCCCCCTCTCCCTATAAAAGGAGCCCCTCCTCTCTCACACACACCTCGTGAAGGATCTCTCTCCTCTAGAATTTATCCCCATGGTCTCGGACTAGCGAGATACATGTTCCCGTGGCTTTTCGGCAAGAAAGAGTTGTGCTTCCGCTGCATCGCTGGAGCGAGGAGGCGGAGGTTGCTCGGGGCCTCGAACGAGTGTGCGAGCACGGATGCGCTGCGGGTTGGCGGCGCTAGGACTTCCTCTCGATCTTGAGATCGGCAAGAGATCGTCTACATCAACCACGAGTTTGGACTCGTTAAGCTTTGTCGGTCTTCAAGGGTATGTTCTCTACGGATATACATCCGCCCGTTGTTTGTATCTAGTAGATAGATCTTGGTACATAGTTGTTCCCATCGTAGGAAAATTTTTGTTTTCTATGCTGCGAACCCTACAGCAACACCAGGTCGCCTTCCTGGAAGGTGCGAGTTTTCACCCGCCGGCTGTGGTAGCGGCGGAGTCCCTGCTGGTAGATGGCGGTGCGTGACCGGGCGAGGTCACGTGCCTCGTCGAGCTGATCGACTCCGTCTTGGCGGGCGAGTTCATTTGCAGCCTCCGTGTAGTGGACGACCCGTGGTGAGTCGTGCTCGAGGTCGGTGGGCATGACTGCCTCGGCACCTTATACCATGAAGAAGGGGGTGAATCCTGTCGACCTGTTGACCGAGGTTCGGATGCCCCAGATGACGGAGGGTAGCTCCTCGACCCAGCACCCGGCGGTGCGCTCGAGTGGTACTTGGAGTCGCGGCTTCAGGCCGTGGAGGATGCTTTGGTTGGCCCATTTTGCCTAGCCATTGGATTCCAGGTGGGCGACCGACGTGAGGTCGAGCCGGATGTGGTGCTCTTCGCAGAATTCGGCCATGGCTCCTTTGGCGAAGTTGGTGCCGTTGTCCGTGATGCTGCTGTTTGGGAACCCGTAGCGATATATGAGCTCGCGTAGGAATTTAGTGGCGGACTTCCCGTCGCATTTCTGAACTAGCTTGGCCTCCACCCACTTTGTGAATTTGTCGACCGCGACCAGCAGGTGGGTGTAGCCGGAGGGAGCATTCTTGAAGGGGCCTACCATGTCCATGCCCCACACAGCGAATGGCCAGGTGATGGCGATTGTTTTGAGCGTTGAGCTCGGCACGTGCGTCTGGTTGGCGTACTTTTGGCACCCGGCGCACCGCTGGACAATGTCGACAGCATCGGCGTGTGCGGTGGGCCAGTAGAAGCCATGTCGCATAGCCTTGGCGACCAGAGAGCGGGCGCCGACGTGGTGGCCGCAGTCACCGGAGTGGATATCGTGGAGGATCTTGCGTCCTTCGGCGGGTTGGACGCAACGTTGGAACACGCCGGTGACACTGCGCTTGTGGAGCTCGCCGTCGATGATGGTGTAGGACTTGCATCGACGAGCGATCATCCGAGCGTCTGTCTCGTCTGCCGGCAAGGTGCCGGCTTCCAGGAAGGCGATGTAGGGCTTGGTCCAGCCGTCTGGCTCGGTGACGAGTGCGACCAGAGCGGCCTCCGGCTGTAACGGGACTCCGATGTCGATCTCCCTCGGGTGAGAGACTGATGGCGTGGTTATTGTGTCGAGGAAGACGCTGGCGGGTGTTGCGAGTCGAGCCGACCTGATGCGAGAGAGGGCATCGGCCTCCTCGTTCTTCCGCCTGTCGATCCACTCGACGGAGTAGCCTGTGAAGTGTCCGCCCAGCTTGTCCACTGCTTGGCGGTACGCCGCCATGGTGGGGGAGACGGCGTCGCAGGTGCCAGCGACTTGCCCCGCGACGAGGTCGGAATCTCCGTAGCAGCATAGGCGGTTGGCATTCATATCCTTGGCAGCTCGCATGCCGTGGAGTAAGGCCTCGTACTCGGCCATGTTGTTGGTGCAGGGTGTGAAGTCGAGGCAGAGGATGTAGCGGAGCTTGTCGCCCTTCGGTGAAGTTAGCACGATCCCTGCGCCTGCACCGTCCGCGTTCTTGGAGCCGTCGAAGTGCAGGCTCTAGTAATGGAGGTATGGCAGCTTCTCTGGCTGCTGGGCCTCTTCCCAGTCGGCGATGAAGTCCGCTAGGGCCTGCGACTTGATTGCTTTTCGTGGCTCGTATTTGATGTTGTGGACGCCGAACTCGACGGCCCACTTGGCGACCCGCCCGGTCGCCTCGCGGTTGCGGATGATGTCTTGAAGTGGTGCTGAGGAGACGACCGTGATCAGGTGCTCCTGGAAGTAGTGCGGCGCCATTGAGCTCAAGACCGCGATACCAGCTTTTTGGTATCGGGGTACTTGGCGCGACGGTAAGGACCTTGCTGATGTAGTACACCGGTCGCTGTACTGGGCGCTCCTTTCCTTCCTCCGGTCGCTCGACGACCATCACGGTGCTGACGACGCGCTCGGAAGCCGCGACGTAAACCAGCATGGGTTCTTTGTCGGCGGGGACGGCGAGTAGCGGTGCAGCGAGTAGCACCTTTTTAAGGTCGCGGAGAGCGTCATCCGCCTCCTTGTCCCACTGGAAGGTGGGGTTCTTACGCATCAGGCGGTATAGGGGCATCGCCTTTTCGCCCAGGCGGGGGATGAAGCGATTGAGAGCGGCTACTCGCCCGACCAGTTTCGACGCCGCAGCACTCGGGTTTGCCGAGCCGATCGTGTCGATCTTCGTGGGGTTCGCCTCGATCCCTCGCTTGGAGACGACGTACCCCAGTAGTTGTCCTGCTGGTACACCGAAGGTGCATTTGCCTGGGTTAAGCTTTATCTTGTATTTTCGCAGGTTGGCGAATGTTTCCGCCAGGTCGGCGAGTAGGTCACCCTGGCGAGCGGACTTTACGACCACGTCATCGATGTAGACGTGGATGTTGCGGCCAATTTGGCTCGCGAGGCACTCTTGCATGCACCGCTGGTAGGTCGCCCCGGCGTTCTTGAGACCGAAGGTCATGGCGGTGTAGCAGAAGGCTCCGAATGGCGTGATGAACGCCGTCTTCTCCTTGTCCTCGACTGCCATTTTGATCTGATTGTACCCGGAGTAGGCGTCGAGGAAACATAGCGACTCCGATCCCGCGATTGAATCGATTATTTGGTCGATCCGCGGGAGGACAAACTGCTCCTTTGGGCAGGCGTTGTTCAAGTTTGTGTAGTCGATACACATCCTCCAGGTCCCGTTCTTCTTCTCGACCAGGACTGGGTTTGCCAGCCACTTGGAGTATTTGATTGGACGGACGAGGCCTACAGCGAGTAGACGCTGCACCTCCTCGGCGATTGCTCGGCGACGCTCTTCATTGAAGGGCCGCAGCGACTGTTTGACGGGTCGCACTTTGGGGTCGGCGTTTAGCTTGTGCTTAGCGAGCTCCCTAGGGACACCAGGCATGTCAGAGGGCTTCCATGCGAAGATGTCCCTGTTCTCACGGAGGAACTCGATGAGCGCGCCTTCCTATGCTGGGCTCATGCCCGTCCCGATCGTCACCGTCTGGCTGGAGTCGCCTGGGACCAGCTCGACGGTGCGGGTGTGCATCGTTGCCTCGAAGGTTGAGGTGTTTGCGCCCTCCGAGTTGGGATTCTTGAGTATGGTGGGGTCGTCGTTGTTGACCCCGCTCGTGTACTTGGCGAGCTCATCGGCGTGGTTGGTCTCCGCCGCGATGACGGCGTCGCCGAAGTTCGCCCTTTGGCCTCGCACGGCGGCCATGTCGGGTCGCTTGAGGGTGATGACGCCGCCCGGAGCTTCATCGCGTTGTAGAGCGGGCGCTGCCATGAACTTGGCGAACGCTGGCGCCCAGGATGCGGTAGGGGCTGTCGAAGGCACGAGTCAAGACGATCCGCTCGGTGCGGAAGTTTGCTGGTGTGCCGAAGGTGACTGGCAACGTGACCTTACCTATCGGGTACGCCTTCCGACCGGGGACGATGCCGTGGAACATGGTGTGGGTTGTCTCGATCATCGACTGCGGGAGCCGCAGCCGCCTGAAGGTGTCCAGGTACAGGATGTTGATGGAGCTGCCGCCGTCCATCAATGTCTTGGGGAGCCAGTAGTAGCCGACCTTAGGCTTGACCACCAGGGCGACTCGACCTGGGTACTCGGTGCGTGGAGAGTGGTCTTGGCGGCTCTAGGTGATGGGATTCTCCGACCAGTTGAGGATCTGGGGAACGTCCACCTGGGCCACCGCGTTGACGGCGACGGCGTGGGCGATGACCTTCTTCTCGCGCTTCGTGTTGAAGCCCGTGAAGGTATGGAGCGAGCCGGCCACTTTGCCGAATTTTCCGCCGTTTGGCGGGTCATTGTCGGGGTCCTCCCGTGCTCGCCGTGCCTTATCGATCTCCCTGAGGGTGTGGCAGTCGGCGGTTGTGTGCGTTGCGGGCTTCCCTTCCCTGCTTTGAAATGCACACGGTTGGTTAAGGAGGGCCGTGGGGTCGAACCTTGGCTTGGCCTTGTAGTTGCCACCGTCGCGGCGTTATCCTCCATCGCGGCGAAAGTTCTTGGGCTCGCGCAGCGTGTTCGCGGCGACGAAGTCGACTCGCCCCATCGCGGCGCTTGCGGTGAGGCGAGTGTTGTCAGAAGGTCGGACCGTCGTCCCGCTGCCGCTGCCGCCAGCGCGTTGACCTCGACTGCCGCCGCTTTCCTGGTTTGGATCTTCCTCCGCATCGCTTGGCGATCTCGAGGAGGTCCGGGATGTTGTCGAGTGTGCGAGAGTGTCGCTTGATCTTGGCGACCAGGGGCTTGTAGCGGCACGAGGTCTTGAAGCAGTGGATCGCGGTGTCCGGGTGGATACTGACCGCGTTGTACCAGAGTTCTTGCCACCGTTGGACCCAGCTATGGTCGACTCATGGGGTCCCCGGACGACGCCCGTCCTCGATGGTAGTGGCGTGGGTGTAGGAGCACTCGAAGTGCCTGACGAAGGCGTCGCGCATCTCCTCTCAGGAATCGATACTTTCCTGGGGGAGGTTGTTGATCCACTGCCTGCACGTCCCCTCCATCATCAGGGGGAGGTAACGGGCGGCTAGCAGGTCGGTGTGGCCTGCGATCCCCATCGCCATGAGGTATGTATCTAGCCAAATGGCGGGGTCGTACGAGGGGTCATACTTTTCTACCTCCTTCGGCGCCTTGAAGTTTGGCGGGTACTTCTCGCCTCGGATCATTGGTCCGAAGCACTTGGGGCCGAGTCGACTGAGCGACCCCATGGGCTCGCCACGCGCGATTGGTTAGGTGTGTCGCAGTCGTCGGGCTGGCGCTCTAGCTTTGGTTGTTGATGATGTGGGTGCGGGCGTTGATGGGTTGCCCGCTGGCGGTGACGGTTGGTCGCTGGCCCGGGGTCAGTTGGAGAGTTCGCTCGCGGGTCGGTGTTGGAGCTGCAGGGCCCGGTGGCGGCGATTGAGGGTGTTTGCCGCCATTGGGCGACCGCTGAGGCCGCTTCGCTCGAAGAACGCTAGTATACTCGACCCTGCGAGTCGGGCGCCGCTTTTGCTGCCGACGGCCTTTGCGAGGTGGCCCCGACGCATCGGATCTGTAGGAGCCGCCGTGGCCGTGATGTTGTCGGCTGCTGCTCGACCTGCCACGAGGTTGTCCATCGGGGTGGAGAATAGTGGGAGACCATTTGCGTCTCGCTCCCGTGAGGAGACTACTATCCGTGGCTGGTCCTTGGGAGGTGTGCGGTTGGGTGGAGGTGGGGCGCCCATCACCGTCGACCCTGGCGGGGGTCGGGCGCTTCCTCCTGGTGGCGCGTTCTCGCAGATCGCGCCGCCACGCTGGCCGGGTCGTTGCTGCCGAAGTTCAGGGCACGCCCCTGAACGGTGGGGTTCAGGCGCGACCTGATCCGCTGCTGGTGGTAGCGCGATAGTTCCTGCGCTGTCACCTGCTCGAGGCGAAATTTTTCGCGCTCGGCTTGTTCCTTGCGCACCGCCTCCGCCAGTTTCAGGCGTAGTTCCTCGACCTCCGTTGCCGTGGTGTTAGGAGGGATTGGCGTGGAGAACGGGTCCTCTGGCGGTCCAGTGCCGGTCGCCATGTAGGTCGCGGCGTGGCGACCGGTTCCGTCACGGAGGTCGGCGGAGTTCTCCAACCCGGAGTCGAATTCGAAGATCCCAAGGATGGAGGGGTCCTCGAAGTCTCCCACGTTGGAGACCTGGGTGATGGAGCCCGCGGGTGAAGCCGCGGTGATGGATCCGGCGAGTGACGCCGGGGTCGCCGAGTCGGCGTCGTCGTTGAGGGCCGCGTCTTCTGCGACCGCTGAGTTTTCGGCCACGTCGCTATGGGCCGAGTTGTACTCGGAGGCGAGGCGATGCATCATGCGGATCTGGCTCTCGGAGAGCCGATCGCGTGGCGGCGACTCGCGGATGCGAGCCGAGTCCTCCGAGACGATGACGTCGGTGAGGCCGACGAAGAGGCCGGGTCGGCCGACCGCGTGATCACGCCAGTGCATGACGGTCGTGCCGCCGGACGTAGCTGCTCGGCAAGATTTGGAGCATCTCCGATTGCATATCACGGCCGGTGGCGCACTGCCTGCTGATGGGCAGATTGGATCTCGCCGCAGAACACCGGCCAGACCGGCCAGGCCCCACGGTGGGCGCCACTGTCGTGGGAATGGTCACGGCAGATGCTACAATCGGCGGCGAGTAGTAGAATGAGGGGCAAGGGCGGCCAGCCATCTGCGGTGCGAGATGAGGGCAAAGACACAGGGTTTTACCCAGGTTCGGCCCCCCGGAGGGTAAAGACCTACTCCTGCTAGATTGTATTACGAAGGTGGTGCAATGGGCGAGCTCGGCGGCTAGGCGGCGAGTCGCTTGGGTGTATGATGGAACGTATCTCTACACGCCCTACAGGGAGGTTTATATAGGCTCACCTCCCCTAGGGTTTACATATCTCTACCGATTCGGTTAAAGCTTCGTTACTCGTTTAACCTAATCCGACTGGGCCTATCTACTCGCCTGGGCCTTCAGCTTCCAGTCGCTTGGATCCACGCCGGGCCTTGATCCAGTCGCCGTCCTGCAGGCCCACTCGCCAGGTCTTGGGCTAGTCGGAAACGTCCTGCTGGGTATACCCCGGTAGGCGCATCCCCATCAACTATAGGGGTTCATAGCATGGAAAACATAAAATTTCTACCACATGAACACACACAATGCAAGATCTATCTACTAGATTATAGCAACGAGTCGATAGAGTACTCACCCTGAATATTCCAAAGCGGTTAACGAGAGAAGATTCTCGTGGATGATGTAGTCTAACACTTCTGATCTCAAGATCGCGTAGATGATCCTTCCAGCGCTATGTTCCGGTAGTGAATCCGCAGTCGGTCACACGTTCGGTACTCGATGAAGACCTTCCTCTCCCTTGTTCCAGAAGGCAGCGGAGGTTGTAGTTCTCTCCTCGCGATTCCGGCAGCACGACGGCGTGGTGTTGGAAGTAGAGGGAAGATCCCACAGGGATTCACCTAAGTCGGAGCGGGTTATGGTGGAGTATTAGGGTTTTCCCGGTAATCTAGGGTTTAGTAGACAGAGAGGAGGAGGTGGATTCGGCGGCGGCTAGGGCGGAGGCAACGAACCGCTGGCGGCACGAGGCGACAGCGCGGCGGCAGCAGGCGCGGCTGCGGCGGTTTGGAGGGTGGTGGTGTTGTGTGTTTGGGGGGCACCCCCTCCCCTCTATTTATGATAGGGAGGGGCATCTTGGGAGAGGGGAGTTTGAATCCTTCCCCAACTCCTTCTCCTACTTGGCTTGTGGTGGACAGAGAGAAGGATTCATTCCTTCCTCCACCAGGATACATTGTCCCAGTTTGACTTTTCAAACTTGCCTTTTGACGTTCAATTTGGAGCTTAATTTCTTTCTTACAAACACCCAACCATGTGACTTAGGACATGACGCAATCATTCCACTTAGTCATGACACATTCATGCACCCTTCCCCATCCGGTCTGGTGACCCTTCTAGATCATTCCGGTGAAAACACCGGAATCATTCCCGAACTCCGGAATTGGACTTTCCTTATATGAATCTTATTCTCTGGACCATTCTGAATCTCCCCGTGATATCCCGGATCCCATTCGAGACTCGGAACAACATTCCGTCTCCCTACTTACATTTCATATCTACTAAACAACATCGAATCCTTAAGTGTGTCTCCCTATGGTTCGTGAATTACGCGGCCATGACCAAGACACTTCTCAGATCAATAACCAATAGAGGAATCTGGAAATTCATATGGCTACCACATATTTCTATGATTACTTTGTGATCTAATGAACCACTTACATACGATACAAATTTTACTTTGTCTCAGAATAGTTTACTTATCCGAGGTCTGACCGTCGGTATCTCTGCATACCTAGTTCAACCTCGTTACCGATAAGTACTCTTTTCTCGTTCCCATTATATGTGATCCCTTGTGAGCCAGTCACATGCTTGCAAGCCAATTGGATGACATTCCATCGAGAGGGCTCAGAGTATATCTATCCGTCATATGGATGGACAAATCTCACTCTTGATCCATGTGCCTCAACAAATACTTTCCGAACTCTCAATGCCACCTTTAGAGCCACCCAATTACGGTGTGGTGTTTTATGTTATGAAAGCATCGATCCGGTGATGGTGATTAGCATGATCACATGGTCGAAGGATTTTGGTTACTATGTATCTGAAAGCTTATAGCAACTGAACTATGTTAAATGACTTGATCTTTATGCTACACTTAACTATAGGAGTATGTCCATCACATCATTCTTATAATGATATGACCTTGTTGTTAATAACATCTCAATGTTCATGATCAGGAAACCATGATCATATATTAACCAACATGCTAGTTTAACAAGAGGCTTTACTAGGGACTCTTACATGTTTACAAATCACACAAGTATTAATGTTTCCGGTTAATACAATTATAGCATGGTATGTAAACATTTATCATAAGCATGAAGATATAATAACCTCTTTATTATTGCCTCTTAGGCATATCTTCAACACCAACTTATAGTGAGGTTGTCAATCTCACTGGTTTTGCTGAAAACAAAGGATTAAACGTATAGTGTGGAAGATAGTAATAGCTTGCAGAAAGTAAACAGTAAATAGTAGATGGTAGATCAATGGTAAAGGAATGGACCGAGGTCCATAGTTCACTAGAGGTGTTTCTCCTTAAGATAAATAGCAAGTTGGGTGAACAAATTACAGTTAGGCAATGATAGATTGAAAATGCATAAATATGCAGGTACAAGTCATGACGATTCCTATGAGATTCGTTTGGCCATTACAACATAATATATAGACCGTAATCCAACTGCATCTATGACAAATAATCCACCTTAAAGTTATCATATGAACCCCTTCTAGTATTAAGTTGCAAGCAATAGATAATTGCATTAAGCAAAGTGTGTAAAGTAAAAAATTTAGTTACCCTTGGGCAAAGGATTGTTGTTTTCTCCCTAGTAGCAATAGCACATCTACAACCTTAGAGATTTCTATCACTTCCCCAGATTACTAGAGGCATGAACCTACTATCGATCATAAATACTCCCTCTTGGAGTTGCAAGCATCTACTTGGCCAAAGCATCTACGAACAACGGAGAGCATGCAAGATTGCAAATAACACAGACATGATAGAATCAAGAATAAATCTTGAACATAGTACTCAATATCCATCGAATCCCAACAAACACAACATATAGGATTACAAATAGATGATCTTGATCATGAACAGAGCTCACAAGATCTAAACATGATAGCACAAAGGAGGAGAACCAACCATCTAGCTATTGTATGTACCCATAGTCCAAGTGTGAACTACTCACGCATCACTCCGGAGGCTTGCATGATGATGAAGAAGGCCTCCGGGATGATCTCTCCCCTCCGGCAGGGTGCCGGGAAGAGCTTCAGATCCCCCCGATCTAGGGATGGACATGGCAGCGTCTACAGACTCTTTCATGGAATTTTGATCGGGTGTTTAGGGTTTCTGCATGGGGGTGATTTTATAGGCAAAGGGGCAAGGTCGGTGTGCGCCTGAGGGGCCCACACCTAGGGCTAGCGCCCCCCTTGGTCGCGCCGCCACATGGTGTGGCCACCTCGTGGCCCCACTTCATCTCCCCTCCGGACTCCGTGTTCCTTCTAGTAAAATATTGACTTTGGCTTTTGTTCCGTCCAATTTCGAGAATATTTATTTACTAACTTTTCTGAAACAAAAAATAGTAGAAAACAGGAAACTGGCACTATGACATCTTGCCAATATGTTAGTTCCGGAAAATGTATAAAAATGCCTCAAAGTGTAGACAAAACACAAGAAAGTTTATACAAAACAAGCATGGAGCATCAAAAATTATAGATACGTTTGTGATGTATCAACCATCCCCAAGCTTAACTCCTACTCGTCTCGAGTAGGTAAGTGATAAAAAGAATAATTTTTGAGGTGACATGCACCATCACAATCTCGATCAAGGTATTTGTAAAGCATTTATAGATGTGATCAAAGTACTCTAAACATGAGCATGAAAGATGTAGTTCTAACAATAAGACATATCAACTATGTTGTAACATGAAAGGTAAATACAAACAAAAGATCATGAATAACAATGCGTTGAAATACGTTTGTTTATTTCACATATAGAAAACATAGCAAAAGTGGTATTCAGCTTGTCCTTCATGGAATAGCAAAACATAAATGCATAGGACACCTTCAAAGTTCATAAGGGTGACGAGATACAAATAATTTAAGAACAAGCAATACCATCATTATGTATCAATTAATAATAAATTTTTGGGACAATGCACATAGAACTAAGAATGATAACTATGCTCTCTTAATTGGTGCATAAAGATAGAAGATGGAGACTCAACATAAAAGTAAAAAAGAAAGGCCCTTCATAGAGGGAATTAGAGATTTCAAGTTTCATAAAGAGCTTCCAAAAATGATGGTACTTTTTAGCTTTCATCTCTCATTGCCCCTATCATAAGCATCTTGAAGTGATTAAGGTTAAAGTGAAACAAATATGAAGTATATGCTTGACAGATCATATGTTGGAAATCTCATGTCCCTTGAGTATGAGGGTCGTTCCTCATGCTACTCAACTTTAGTCACAAGCAAGTTCTTATCATTGTAAATATATGTGTATCATAGAGAACCGCCAACGGGGTACCCCTTGCCCCATGACACAGGAGTTCTCCCATATCAAAATGACAAGGCAAGAGACAATGATCATCTCAGCGATCTTTTTATTTGCTATTTGCATATGTTTTTATTGAGGATGCTTCACAGAATGCTCATTATGGTTATGCTGCAAGTTTCCACCATGATTAGGCATGGCTTAGGCTAGCCTCCCAGGCGTTTCTCTAACACTTATATAATACTCCATGGACTTACAAGCTCCCCTTTTATTTCACACCGCCGACATCCATAAACAAAAGATCATGATATCAACTGGATAATCGTAACATCCCAAAAATCATGATTTCAAAGTTTGCATATCATTCATGCATTCATAATCATTTTAGGATTATTTTCAAATGAGATTTAAAAAACAGAAGCATTCGCTGTCTACTATTTTATGTAAGAAAGGCAATGGCCTTATTGCTACTCTCTGCCATGAGAACACTTGATTTAATCAGAAAAGGTTTGGTTTTCAGTTTTTGTTGTTGTTTACAGAGCTTGGTCAAAAATTTCAAAACAAAATATAAATTCAAACTATTCATATACCCATTAAGGAATAAATAACTAAGGCATGTTTTTCTGTTTAAATTCAAGGGGGCAAAGTACTCAGAATGAAGTATCAATGTTTTATACCCAAATATATACATGGCCACTTTACAAAAATCCAGAAAGGATTTGAATTCAAAAAACATTTGAAATCATTTGAAAAATATTTCTAGAAAATGAATCAGAAAAAGAAAAAGATAAAAGAATAAAGGAAGGGCCGGCGCCATCAAACATGCCCAACAGCAGAACCAGCCCACGAGATGACCCGAGAACTTTCCCCTCTCCTCTATGTTTCTCACTCTGCCCGTGCGCACCCACTCGCTGACGCCTTGGACCCACCTTGCCCCGTCATCATCGTCCTCAATCACCACGCGACAACCCGCTCCGCCGTTACCACCGCGCAGTGACGTCACGTTTAATCCCCGCTTAAATCCCATTGATACAGCGCGTGATTCTCGTCCCCGCTCTGGCTACAAAACCCCCTCCCCACCCCACACATTTCCCCTCACACCACTCGCTCGCTCCGCCACCAGGCTGCCCATATTTCGCAGAACACCGCCGCAGTTCCGACGAGCTCCGGCGAGCTATTGTGGTGAGCACTGACCGCCCCCAGTCTCTAGTTCACGTGCCTGTGTTCGCCAGGTTCTTACGCACATATTGATGCTTGCCATTTGTTTCTGTGTGGCCTAGGACGTCGCCTTCGTCTTCAACTGGGAGCACCCGACGGCGAGAAGGACTCCGGTGAGCGATTCTGTTCGCGTCCGTGCAGCTCCGCCCCAAACGCGACCACGTCGAGCATCCCCACGTCTTCGCGACCTCGGTAAGCACCGGCGCACCTCCCCTGCCCCTCTGGCCTCGCCGGCGTGTCACCGGCAGAGGCGTCGCCGCCGCAAGCGCCATTCGCGCTGCTGGTTCTTGGTCAGATGGATCTGATCCATTGGATCTAAATCCAAAGGCCTCGATTAGATCTGTTAGCGAAACGGTATGATTACATATGGGCCATGCAACGTTAGTTAGATCCTACGGCTCGCAATCGTGATCAGGCCGAACCGGTACCGTCCAATCAGAAGCTGCCGCATGGCTAGGGTTTAGAATTAAAATCTGAATTTAGATCTATTAGATGTTCAAACTTGCAAAATTCATAACTTTTGATCCACACGTCCAAATTTTGCAAATTGTATATCAATAGAATTAGGAAAAAGAATTCTATCCAACCATGTACTTTGTTTAATGAATTGAATCTGTAAAGTTAGTTGTTTTTGCAGAGACATTTGTAGGCTTATTTTGTGTATGAAAATTAAATAGAAAATGTTTTAAAGGCCAAATAAAGTTTATTTGATGTATAATGTTTAGTTTATTGATCAGCACTATTTTAATTGTCTTGTTGGGTTTAGAAAAATCATCACATATCATTTGCATGCATTCATATATTTTTGCTTGTTTATTTTGATATGTGAATTTGGTTCTATCATTTTATGTGTAGATTTTGGTGCTAGTGGTGATTGTGATTGTGAGGATTTTTGTTACTCCCCCAACTACCAAGGCAAGTGGTGCTTCATACTTTTGTCCCAATATTTTGACTATACATTAGAAATATTTTGTACAGGGCTTGCATGATAATTTTTCCTAAGTATCTATATGCTATGCTTGGGAAATCCTAGTAGTTGTAGAATTGTTAGAACTTTCTCTAAGTTAAGATACTTGTTATTGCCATGCTTAGCCTAGATAGTAGCAACCAAGGTTGGATTACATATATATGCTATGGAAAATATTTCTAAGTCTTTGACTTATGTTTTTCTTAATAAAACAACTAAGTGAATGAAACACCTAGGTGGAATCGTGGATTGGTTTGTGTTGAGTGGTTACACAAGGCCCATTTCTATGGTTTACCTTGTGTATCACACTTGTGGAATGCCACCCAGGAACAAAGGGATTTGAGATGCCATGTGTTAAGAAGCTTCTAGTGCAGCCACATGGCATTATGTGCTCTGCCTGGATCATATAGGTTGCAATAACTTAGCCATTTGGACAGTTGGTGGTAGTGGGTGATAGGTTGGAACGCGTCCATTTGGTCTAAGGGAAGGCTTCTGAAAGGTCCTATCTTGGTGAAAATCAAGTCTTGTGGGGAAAGTGCACCACCTCTGTAGAAGGAAGAAACTAAGTACTTAGCCGTGTCCCCGGTAATGGACAATTTGAGCATCAAGACATGGAAGCTATCAAGAATCTCCTCATCCCAATTTCCTAAGTTAAAACTTGTGGTTGAACAAGGGTGAAGGTTCACCAATTTCTATTGGTGGTTCCTTGGGAGTAACTTAGTGTTTTCAACTGATAGGCAAAACCTATTTTGAGCAAAGCAAGACTAAGCTACACTTAGCCAAATTCATGTAGAAGTTAGATACTATTATTCTACTAAGGTATCACTTGCCAATACTATTCCAATGTATTGACCCACTATGGCTGTAATTTGTGATGTTGCAGGTTACTCTGATGAGGATTAGGGTTATGAGTCTACACTCAACATACTTGCCTGTGGCACATGAAGATGAAGACTTTTATTTATGTTGTTAAGTTAAACTCTTGTACTATCCTATGGCTATGGAGTTGTAAAAGAATATGTTATCTCTGGAATGATGATGTAATAATGACCTTTGTTTCTGTGTACTTCATCTTAAACTATGGATGCTAGAAATTGATCCAGGGACTAGCATTGCAATCACAGAGACCTTTACCTTTATAAAGGTGGGGTCTTATAGATGGTATCAGAGCACTGTGTTGCCTGTAGGATTATGACCCTAGGATTGGATTAGAAACCACTAAGGAATTTTTTTTCAACATTTTCTACACTTGTATTTTTCTTCTCGTAAACTTTTATAATCTTCTTTCTCATCTCTATTTGTAGATGAACTCCATCAACGAAGCCGTGAGGAAGGGACCACTCATGACCATGACTTTGGAGTGTGAGACTGAATTTCCTAAGGCCCTCAAGAACCTTATGGTTACCATGGGGATACATGGTGCAGCTGTGTACAAAGTATTCCCTGTGATGGATGAAGGAGAAGAATACTGGTGGGTGCAACCTCACTTGTACAAAAACAAGGAACACAACCACAAGGAGTCAGGATTCTGCATGGTCACCAACTCAGAAATGCACACAACATTCTTTGACTCTACAAGAAATGCATCTTGGAATGCCATCAAGGAGCTTGGTGATAGACTCAAGTGCAGAATGCTCAATACCCAAAATGATCTTAGAGAAGAAAATAAGCGTACGCAGGACTTAGAGGCTGCTAACCAACGTTTAAGAGAAGACATCATAGATTTAGCAATGGAATCATGTGATCAAGATCGACAGATTGCCTCTAGGGATGCCCTGATAGCTAACTTGGCAAGTGAGTGGGGATTGTAATGTACTCCGTTAGTTGGACCACCACACTAATCGTTTTCCTTTCAAAAATTTGTCTAAGTTATGTTGAACCTTTGATGCTTGTAATGGATTTATGTATGCCATGACTTGTGTGTTTGTTGCAAAAGATATGCTTGTGATATTTTATCTTGTGATTTTTCTCTATTTGATGTTGATTCTAACTTTTCTCTATCTTATAAAAATAGATGCCTAATGTTATTATCAACACGGCCGAGGAGTTCAAGGGAACTCGTTTTGGTACTCGTCTCATTGAGCTCACTAGTGTGCTCAACCTTCCACTTACTAGCATCATGACACTTCCCCTCACCAAGTTTGGGAGGAAGGACCTTTGGGGCTTCAGAGTCACTCAGCCGGGACGCCAGACAGAGCCAACCACGGAGACCATCACTTTCAATCTGATGCATGACGATAAGGAGAAATGCTTAGATGTAGTCATGCAGGAGTTACTTGGGCGCCTGGTAGGGAGACACTCCACCGAGCTTAGAGGTCTTTACTTTCACCCCTTCGGGATACGCAACAAGGAGGGTGAAGCTATAGAGTACGAGGATGCTGCTAGAGAGACGATGAAGCCGATTCGTCTGTACCTTCAGGACCTAGAGGGTCTTATTAGGCACCTAGGTACTGATAGGACCAACGTCATGCCTAGCAATGACGAGCTCCAGGTTCAGCTCCGAGAGAAGGATAAGCTCTTCGCGGAGCAAGACGAGATAGTCAAGGAAATGGAGGCCAAGTTTGAAAACCAGGACAAGAAGTTCAAGAGCCAGGAGAAAAGAGTCCAAGACAGGAACAAGAAGATCCGGGAGATGAAGGAAGAGCTTGAGGCCAAGGACTTCGTGTTTGAGCATCAGCAGGGAGTGATCGAGAGGCTTCGCTCACAGAAGAGTGCTCTTAGGGCCAAGATAGAGGCCTTGACTACTAATGTTCACTACTAGGAAAACGGCCTTTACTAGCGCACCTGAAAGCATCATCTGTGGCGTGCCTTGCGCTACGGCTATCTCTCAGCCGTGGCGCACTAGGCAGTGCGCCACGGTTGTGTAGAGACAGGCGTAGCGCACCTGCTAGTGCGCCATAGATGTTTGGGCAGGTGCGCTACCCCTAGGATCTTCTGTGGCGCACTATCAAGTGCACCACTAAGCTTCTATAGTGCGCTTTAGGTGTAGTGCGCCACAGAAGGTAGACCATGTGCGCCACAGATGTATTTTTTGTTTTTTTTAATTTCTGAGCCAGATTATATACAATATTACAGCAGATATACACACACACACAGATACAAGATATACAATTATATATATATAAATACACAATATGAAAAACAAGATTGAAACAAATACATATAGATAAGTCTCATACATGAATACATAGTATAAGTTACATTGTTTCGATCAAGTTACAAAGTAGTAGTTGGTGACATGCGAATACATGTGTTGATCGAACAAGTTAGAGCTCGGAAGCTCGCCTAGACATCTAAACTAGCTAGACACAAACGCGGGATAAATAACCAAAGAAGATAAGCATGATCACCGCCGCGACGAAGGTGTAGGTCTTCATCCGGTTCCTTGTCATAACTCCCGCTAGATAGCGCGTGTATCTAGCTTCCGCCTCCGCCATAGTGTTGTACCCTTTGTAGCTATTGCCGCTGAACGGTGCACTGTCTCCGGCAGTCTTCCCAATCATCGTAGACTCGGGAACCGTCCCTTGTACATGACGTACACGCCATCTATCGATTGACAATAATAATTAACCGTGATTGAAAAAAACATATATAATTAAAGTCGCATATGAAGATACACTTATAGAAAGTACTCCTAAATCAAAAGACCAAACTCAAAAGCATGCCTCATATATAACTAGGTTGTTCGACACGGGAATATGCTACGATGGAACTGTTCGCCAAGTAGGATGCACAACACTGGACCTGCATAGCACAAGGCGAACAATCCCATCGAGACATTCACATATAGTGTGCCACGACATTTCAATCATCGGCATTACTCTCGAAAAAGACCAAAGTAACTCAAAAAGCATGCCTCATATATATACATAGGTCGTTGGACACATGAATATGCAACGATGGAACCGTACGCCAAGTAGGATGCACAACACCTGGACTTGTGCATAGCACAAGGCGTACAATCCCATCGTAGCACATTCACATATATAGTGTGCCACGACATTTCAATCATCGGCATTATTCTCGAAAAAGACCAAAGTAGCTCGAAAAGAATGCCTCATATATAACTAGCAAGGTCGTTGGACACAGGAATATGCTATGACGGAACAGTTAGCCAAGTAGGATGCACAATTCCTGGACTTGTGCATATCACAAGGCTAACTATCCCGTCATAGCACATTCACATATATATTGTGCCACGACATTTCAATCATCGGCATATTCTCGAAAAAGACAAAAATAACTCGAAAAAAATGCCTCATATATATACATAAGTCGTTGGACACAGGAATATGCTATGATGGAACCGTGATCCAAGTAGGATGCATAAGACCTAGACTTGTGCATATCACAAGGCTCACAATCCCATCATAGCACATTCACATATATAGTGTGCCACGACATTTCAATCATCGGCATTATTCTCGAAAAAGACAAAAATAACTCGAAAAGAATGCCTCATATATATACATAGGCCGTTGGACATAGGAATATGCTACGATGGAACGGTGAGCCAAGTAGGATGCACAAGACCTGGACTTGTGCACATCACAAGGCTCACAATCCCATCGTAGCACATTCACATATATAGTGTGCCACGACATTTCAATCATCGGCATTATTCTCGAAAAAAGAGTAAGGAAAAAAAGAAGGACCAAAGTGAGCAAAGGACCAAAGAGTAAGCAAAAAAACCAAGCATTGATAGATATATAATAATAATAAGCAAAATAAGTAAGCATGATTCATAAACCTAATAAGATAAGTACACTTGTCCACACACAAGAGAAATGGCAACTTGTTCACATACAAACACAAGAGAGAGATACCGATCCATACACACATGAACATATCATTATCCTCTCCATAGACACATGCATGAGCATCATCGATACTCTCCATACACACACACATATGACCATCGATCCTCTCCATACACACATCATGAGCATCAATCATCTACATACATATGAGCACATCATCCATATACACATGAACACATCCTTACATGGACAACTTACCGAGATGAGAGACCGATCGCGAGAAAGATGTAAAGAAGAGGTGTGCGCGAGACCGGAGACCTTCCTCTATTACTTATGTAACATCCAAGGCAAGTTCTACATGCTAAAAATGGTGAATGGGTGGAGAAATTGAGGTGGGAAGGAGAAGATCCCGACTTGATCTAAGGAGGAAGAAGAAGGGGAAAGTGAAGTGTGGGGTGGTGGATGTGGTCACACATTTGTACATAAAGTGCTGTAAAAAAATCGACACATCTGTGGCGCACACGGCCCTAGTGCGCCACAGGAAAGAGTAACATCCGTGGCGCACATGCCCTAGTGCGCCACAGGAACTAGTAACATCCGTGGAGCACATGACATAGTGCGCCACGGATGTGTCTGGCCGTTTCACAGCAGAGGGGGGGCGTAGCGCACCCCCACAATGTGCGCCACAGTTGGCACTAACATCTGTAGCGCACCTGCCCTATGTGCACTACGAATGTTTGGCGTGCGGCCAAAAGGGCCCTGGCCCACACATATCTGTGGCGCACTATGGTCATGTGCGCCACAGTTGTTCTAGTTACTAGTAGGGCACTGCCCACAGGTGAGCCACGCCTGTTTTAGCCGTGGGGCACTTCAACCATGTGAGCCACGGATGTGCTGATTACCTATAGCTGTTTTCCTAGTAGTGGTTGAGGAGTACAAGAGCGCTATGGAGAATTCAGGTCTTACCCTTGTTGATGTGGAGATTGATGCGGAGGAGTAGTGTAGACTACTCGATTATATTTTATCTACCATACTTTTGATTATTGAGTCGCAATGACCATCCAACATGTGGGTGGCTTGCTATGGTGTGTTTGCATTTCCAAACTTATTGCTTATGTCGTTCAAACTCTATGTAATTTTGATGCTTGGTTATTGTGATTGAGTATGTGATGTATTGTGCATGTTAAGCATCTTTGGGTATCTCATTCTTATCCTTATGAAAACCACAGATGCCTCCTCGACGTGCCAACCCCAACCCAAACAACAACAATGTCACTCCCGAGATGCAGCAGTTGATGACAACACAAGCACAACTGATGCATATGATGACCACTTTTATGCAGAACCAGAATCAGAATAAATACAACAATAATAACAAAAACCAGAATAATCCGCCAGGATTTGACATGCTCACCAGATTTCTAAGACTAAGGCATGCAAAGTTCTCAGGAACCACTGATCCAATGGTGGCCAATTGTCACATCCCAAAATTTTCCAAATTTTGAAATGTGAAAAATAAATAAACAAAATAAAACTTTGTTGAAATTTAGGGTGAGAAGAAACTTTTTGAATCCAATTGGAAACTTTCAAACCTATTTTGATCAAATAAATCCTAAAGGGATTTAAAAAGATAAACAATTAATAAAGAAAGTTTTGATAATTGGAATCACTAATTTTGGACCTTTAGATAAAAAGATATGGTTTTTATAAACCAACGGTAGAATTATAAATAAGGATTATTTTATAAAGCCAAATTAAAACTTGGCCAAGCTTTTGAAATAAAATATTTCTATTTGATGAAAAGAGTAAAGGTTTATTTAAATACAATAATGAGGTTTATTAATATCCAATTTTATTAAAGTAAAGGCTTTTCCATTTTAATTAAACACTAAAACTTGTTAAATTATTTTAAACAAGATTTCCAAGTGTTTTATATTTTCAAATAAAACCTACAAAAATGGTTTTGATATTATTTAGGTTTCAAATAGAGATTTTTTTTCAAATCCTATTTGAATTAATAACTAAGGACTATTTTATTTAATTATTAAATAGATCCTAAAAGAATAAAAGTATTATTTTATTTTGGACTTTGGTTTGTGTTGTTAAACAGAACTAAAAAATATACAAACTTTGGCAAAGGTTTGAATTCATTTGTTGTTTGAATTGTTTGTTCGAAAATCAAAACAGAAAATCAAATAGAAAAAGAAAAAGGCAATCAGCATAAAAAAATGAATCGGACCAAACCCAACTGGCCAGCCCACTAAGCCCAGCAAGAGCCCACCCGACATACCCCTCAACGAAACGTTTTTCTACGCGCAAACCCACCCGCATGTAGGGTTCGCAGCATAGAAAACAAAAATTTTCCTACGATGTGAACTATATACCAAGATCTATATACTAGATACAAACAACGGGCGGATGTATATCCGTAGAGAACATACCCTTGAAGACCGACAAAGCTTAACGAGTTCAACTCGTGGTTGATGTAGACGATCTCTTGCCGATCTCAAGATCGAGAGGAAGTCCTAGCGCCGCAAATCGCCAGCGCATCCGTGCTCGACACACGCTCGCGGCACCGAGCAACCTCCGCCTCCTCGCTCCAGCGATGCAGCGGAAGCACAACTCTTTCTTGCCGAATAGCCACCGGGAACATGTATCTCGCTAGTCCGAGACCATGGGGGATAAATTCTAGAGGGGGAGAGAGATCCTTCGCGAGGAGGTGTGAGAGACAAGTGAGGAGGGGGGCTCCTTTTATAGGAGGAGGGGGGGGGGAACCCCAAGGGGGGGGCCGGCGCATGGGGCTGCCCCCTTGCCCTCCCCTCTTCATGTGGGTGGACACTCCACTCACAAAACTCCTCTAAATTCCCTCCACTCAAAAGTCCACTCAAAAATCCCATTAAATTTCCACCAAATTTAATGCAAACTCTCATTAAATAAAACTCTTTTATTTTATTCAGAATTTTGTCAATTACTTTAATGACAAACATTCACAAATAACCCCTTGCTAGAATTCTATTTCACATGCATAACCACTTTATGCAATTTCACCCGAAAACCTGTTTGGTATCTAGTGAAATAAATTCGCGCTTGTTCATTCTTTCGGCATGAAACATTTGCTCCAATTGGATGTCGGTGTCTCTTAAGTGTGTCACCCTACGGTTCGTGAATAATACGGACATGATCGAGACCCTCTCGATCAATAATCGAGCGGATCCGAGACCCATCGACTCCCACATTCAACGATGACTTTCTTGTGATCGTCGGAACCTTTTACGCTAGTATCTTAATCCCTTTGTTTCACGATATATTACATGTCCGAGATTCGATCATCGGTATCTCCATACCTAGTTTGATCTCATTCGACATGCACTCTTTTCGTTCTGTGATATAACATTCTAGTGATCAAATCACTTGCTTGCAAGCTAATCAATGTGATATCACCGAGAGGGCCCAGAGTATATCTATCCGTCATCGGGATGAACAAATTCCACTCTCGATCTATGAGCCTCAACATAACACTTTATTAGTTCGAATCCATCTTTATAATCACCCCGTTACGGTGTGACGCTTGATGTTATCAAGAAACTCTTCCTGTTAGTGATTGACATGATCTCATGGTCTAAGGATTAGGATCACCGTAAGTTGTTATAGCAATATAAACTCAATGACTTTGATCGTAATGCTATACTTCGGATGAATGTTCATCACATCATTACACTAATGTTGTGATCCGTTATTAACAACATCCAATGTCCATGATCGGAAACCTTGATCATCTTGTTAATCAACGAGCTAGTTTATGAGAGAGGCATAACTAGGAACTTTCTGTTGTTTATTAAACACACATGTATTAACGCTTCCGTATTAATACAATTATAGCATGCAAAATAAACATCTATCATATACTTGGAATACACATAATAAACACTTTATTATTGCCTCTCGGGCATATTCCTTCGCCTCCCACTTGCACTAGAGACAATAATCTAGTTACATAGTGATAAATCTAACACCCATTGAGTTCTGGTGTTGATCATGTTTTGCTCTAGGGAGAGTTTTAGTCAACGGATCTGCTACATTGAGATCCGTATGTACTTTATAAATCTTTATATCTCCATCCTTGACATGCTCGCGGATGGAGTGAAACCGGCGCTTAATATGCTTGGAATGCTTGTGAGACCTTGGCTCTTTGGCATTGAGAATGGCACCATTGTTGTCACAATAGATCACCATTGGGTCCAACGCGTTTGCCACAACTCCTAGTTCGGATATGAACTCCTTCATCCAAATCGCTTCTCGAGCTCAAGCAACATATTCGGCCTCCGTTGTTGATCCCGCTACCACAGGTTGTTTGGAGCTCCTCCAACTAACCGCTCCACCATTCATGAGAAATACGTATCCGGATTGAGACTTAGAGTCATCCGGATCGGTGTCAAAGCTAGCGTCGACATAACACTTAGCGACGAGCTCTTCTTCACCTCCGTATACAAGAAACATATCCTTAGTTCTTCGTAAGTACTTAAGGATATTCTTGACCGCTATCCAGTGTTCCGAACCTGGATCCGATTGGTACCTACTAGTCAAACTAATAGCATGTGCCACATCCGGTCTTGTACATAGCATGGCGTACATTATAGAGCCTATGGTTGAAGCATAGGGGACTTTGTCCATTATCTCTCTTTCTTCCGCCGAAGCCGGACTTTGAGTCTTACTCAATGTCTTGCCTTGCAACATAGGTAAGAACCCCTTCTTACTTCCGTCCATTTTAAACTTCTTTAAAATCTTATCAAGGTATGTACTTTGTGATAGCCCTATTAGGCGCCTAG
Organism: Avena longiglumis; assembly: GCA_030063025.1. Taxonomy (NCBI): domain Eukaryota; kingdom Viridiplantae; phylum Streptophyta; class Magnoliopsida; order Poales; family Poaceae; genus Avena; species Avena longiglumis. Next base: position 515,138,811 of record CP125974.1, on the reverse strand, counting down.
ATCTATCTCTATAGATCTTTATGCCTAATATGTATGATGCTTCACCTAGGTCCTTCATTGAAAATTTGCTGTTTAGATAACTTTTAACATTGTTTAAAAGTTCTATATCATTTCCGATCAATAATATGTCATCCACATATAATATCAGAAATGCCACATTGCTCCCACTCACTTTCTTGTAAATACAAGCTTCTCCATAAGTTTGGACAAATCCAAACTCTTTGATCACCTCATCAAAGCGGAGATTCCAACTTCGTGATGCTTGCTTCAATCCATAGATGGATCGCTGAAGCTTGCACACCTTGTTAGCATCCTTAGGATCGACAAAAACCCTTTGGTTGTATCATATACAACTCTTCTTCAATATTACCATTGAGAAACGGTTTTGACATCCATCGCCATATTTCATAATCGAAATATGCAGCAATTGCTAACATAATACTAATCGACTTTAGCATCGCTACGGAGAGAAAGTCTCATCGTAGTCAACTCCTTGAATTTGTCGAAACCCCTTTGCGACAAGTCGAGCTTTATAGATGGTCACATTACCATCGAAGATCGTTTTCCTTTTGAAAATCCATTTGTTCTCCACGGCCTTTCGTGAGGTAATTCCACCAAGTTCCAAACTTGATTTTCATACATGGATTCCATCTCGGATTTCATGGCTTCTAACCATTTGTTGAACTGGCTCATCATCGCTTCTTCATACGTCGCAGGGTCATTATTTTCATCAACCATGAAATTCATGACATGATTTCCGTACAGCTCGGGAGCTGCACGCGTCCTGTTTGACCTGCGAGGTTCGGTAGTGCTCTCTTTCGGAGTTTCATGATCATTATCATTAGTTCCCTCTTCAACAGTGGAGCCAACTCCGGAACAACTTCCGCTAAGCGCTACTCGCCATACTTTGAAGAGAAGGTTCCATAACCTCTTGAGTTCTACCTTCCGACTACTCACACCTTTCGAGAAACTCTTTCTAGAAAGGATCCATTCTGGCAACAAAAACCTTGCCCTCGGATGCGTGATAGAAGGAATACCCAATAGTTTCTTTAGGGTATCCTATGAAGACGCATTTTTCCGCTTTGGGTTCGAGTTTATCCGGTTGAAGTTTCTTCACATAAACATCGCATCCCCAAACTTTAAGAAATGACAGCTTAGGTTTGTTTCCAAACCACAATTCATACGGTGTCTTTTCAACGGATTTAGATGGTGCCCGATTTAAAGTGAATGCAGAAGTTTCTAGTGCATAACCCCAAAATGACAACGGCAAGTCCGTCAGAGACATCATAGATCGAACCATATCTAATAAAGTACGATTACGACGTTCCGACACACCATTTCGCTGTGGTGTTCCGAGTGTGAGTTGTGAAACAATTCCACACTCTTTCATGTGAGTGCTAAACTCAGAATTAGATACTCTCCTCCACGGTCGGACCGTAGAAATTTGATCTTTCTATTACGATGATTTTCCACTTCATTCTGAAATTCCTTGAACTTTTCAAAGGTTTCAGACTTGTGTTTCATCAAGTAGATATAACCGTATCTACTCAAATTATCCGTGAAAGTAACAAAATAACGATATCCACCTCGCGCCAACACACTCATTGGACCACATACATCAGAATGTATGATTTCCAATAAATCTGTCGCCCGTTCCATAGAACCGGAAAACGGCGTTCTAGTCATCTTGCCCATAAGGCATGGCTCACATGTATCAAATGATTCATAATCAAGTGATTCCAAAAGTCCATCCGAATGGAGCTTCTTCATGCGTTTAATGCCAATATGACCTAGACGGCAGTGCCACATATATGCGGATATATCATCATTAAGTTTAATCCTTTTAGCATCAACATTATGAATATGTGTAACATTATCATTGAGATATAACAGAAATAAACCATTCATCATCGGTGCATGACCATAAAAGATTTCATTCATATAAATGGAACAACCATTGTTCTCTGATTTAAATGAATAACCACTTTGCATCAAACATGATCCAGATACAATGTTCATGCTCAGTGCAGGCACCAGATAACATTTATTTAAGTTTATAACTAATCCCGACGGTAAGTGGAGAGGCAGCGTTAACCGGCGATTACATCAACGTTGATCCATTGCCGACACGCATCTTGACCTCACCCCTTGCTAGCGGTCGCTTGTTCCGCCCACGATTCGAAAGTTACAAATATTAGCAACGAACCGTATCAAATACCTGGTGCTATCGCGAGCACTAGTCAAGTACACATCAATAACATGTATATCATATATACCTTTGTTTGCCTTGCGGCCTTCTTGTCTGCCAGATACTTGGGGCGATTCGCTTCCAAAGGGATCCCCTTACAATAGTAGCACTTCGGAATCGACTTAGGTCCAACTCGGGTTTCTTTTCAGCTGCAACAGGCTTGCCGCCTTTCCTTCCATTTTCCCTTCTTGTCTTTCTTGAAACCAGTGTTCCTATTGATCATCAACACTTGATGTTCCTTTTGATCTCCACTTCGCAGTTTAAGCATTGTGAAGCTCGGGAGAGACTTCGCATGCCTTGCATATTATAGTTCATCACGAAGCTCTTATAGCTAGGTGGTAGACTGCAGAACACGATGGATGCCTAAGTCAATGGGAATCGTTATTAACAAGGACACAAGCTTATCGGTAACCCGACATCTTGAGTACATGCTCACTAACGGAGTTGTGCTCTTCCATCATGCAGCTAAAGAACTTTTCTGAAGCATTGTAGCTCTCTACAGCAGCATGTGTCGAAAATCATTTTCAACTCACCCATTGTATCAAATGCATTGCCGTTTTCGAAACGCTTTCGAAGTTCGCTCTAGCCCATACAATATGACGCAATGAACTAAGTTGTGGTCCTCCGACGAGTCCGATAGACATTCTTCTCCTCGTCGGGGCATCATCAAAGGTGGGGCCTAACGGCGCTTCTAGCACATATTGCTTTTGTGCAAGAGAGGAGAATCCTCAAATTCATGGCCCATTCAAGAAAGTTGCTACCGTCGTTGCTAGTTTCTCTTTCTCCATGAACACATTGAAATTAAGCGGTGGTGCCATCTACAACAGAATTTGTAAAGTTTAGACTAAGTGTATGATAGATCGAGTTCAACTAATCTATATTACGAATGAACTCCCACTCAAAAGCGACATCCTCGTGCCCTTTTGGTGATTACATGAACCAAATCCACTACACCAAGTCCGATCATCACGTGAGTCGGTATATAGCTTCAAAGGCGAGCATCAAATGGGCATCATATCAACTATATGACTCATGCTTAACCTTTCGATGCGTGTTCCGAGGCCATGTCTCATACATGCTAGGCTCGCCAAGTTAGAACCTTAGTATTTGCGTGTAATCGCTTTTACACCCGAAATATGGTCGTGGATCCAAGAACACCCGATCATCACGTGATGTCTTGGAGCGACGAAAACATAATCGGTGCATACTAAAGGAAGAACACATTCTTATCTTGATATTTAAATGAGGGATCATCTTATTATGCTTAACAAAGCGCTAAACAAGCAATATAAGATGCAACCAAACATCATATGTTTATTAGTGAAATTATATGGTTCCCGCAGATGATCTCTATCATGTGCATCGTGGTATGATCACTATCATACCTATATGTGTAAATCCAAGGTCTATGGATTTTGCACGCTATGTGTGTTGTAAGAGTATCATCTCATACTTCTACTTACAACACTACCATATCATAACACTAGCCCAAAGAACAATCTAAACTAGACGCCTCTAATTTATCCATTGCAAGTTTTACGTGGCTTAGGGCTTTCGAGATAGAACCGTTCTTACCTACGAACATGAACCACAACGAGGATAATCAAATTGTTGACAACTCGCTTGCAAAATAGATATTGACTATAGTAGGAGAGACAAACACCCGCTAGCCACTTATGCAAACTAGTTGCATGTCAAGCGTGGAACAGTCTCATGTGCGAGGACATGTAAAGTTTGTCCGGCCGCTTCATCCCACTATGCCACCAATATCCAAAATCACAACAAAGGAGCAACAACATGATCATCATCGCCACATACTCATATGTGTACTACCTGCGGTAAAGTATCTACGCATAGATCCAGCTCGATACCCGTAGGGTTCGACATAGAAAACAAAATTTTCCTACGATGTGAACTATATACCAAGATCTATATACTAGATACAAACAACGGATGTATATCCGTAGAGAACATACCCTTGAAGACCGACAAAGCTTAACGAGTTCAACTCGTGGTTGATGTAGACGATCTCTGCCGATCTCAAGATCGAGAGGAGTCCTAGCCGCAAATCAGCGCATCCGTGCTCGCACACACGTTCGAGGCACCGAGCAACCTCCGCCTCCTCGCCCAGCGATGCACCAGAAGCACAACTCTTTCTTGCCGAATAGCCACCGGGAACATGTCTCTCGCTAGTCCGAGACCATGGGGGATCAATTATAGAGGGGGAGAGAGATCCTTCACGAGGAGGTGAGAGAGACAAGTGAGGAGGAGGGGCTCCTTTTATAGGAGGAGGGGGGAACCCCAAGGGGGTGGCTGCATGGGGCTGCCCTTGCCTCCCTCTTCATGTGGGTGGACACTCCACTCACAAAACCTCTAAATTCCCTCCACTCAAAAGTCCACTCAAAAATCCCATTAAATTTCCACCAAATTTAATGCAAACTCTCATTAAATAAAACTCTTTATTTTATTCAGAATTTTGTCAATTACTTTAATGACAAACATTCACAAATAACCCTTGCTAGAATTCTATTTCACATGCATAACCACTTTATGCAATTTCACCAAAAACCTGTTTAGGTATCTAGTGAAATAAATTGCGCTTGTTCATTCTTTTCGGCATGAAACATTTGCTCCAATTGGATGTCGGTGTATCTTAAGTGTGTCACCCTACGGTTCGTGAATAATGCGGACATGATCGAGACCCTCTCGATCAATAATCGAAGCGGATCTGAGACCCATCCGACTCCCACACATTCAACGATGACTTTCTTGTGATCGTGGAACCTTTACGCTAGTATCTTAATCCCTTTGTTTCACGATATATTACATGTCCGAGATTCGATCATCGGTATCTCCATACCTAGTTTGATCTCGTTATCGACATGCACTCTTTTCTCCTCGTGATATAACATTCTAGTGATCAAATCACTTGCTTGCAAGCTAATCAATGTGATATCACCAGAGGGCCTGAGTATATCTATCCGTCATCGGGATGAACAAATTCCACTCTCGATCTATGAGCCTCAACATAACACTTTATTAGTTCTGAATCCATCTTTATAATCACCCTGTTACGGTGTGACGTTTGATGTTATCAAGAAACTCTTCCGGTGTTAGTGATTGACATGATCTCATGGTCTAAGGATTAGGATCACTTCGTAAGTTGTTATAGCAATATAAACTCAATGACTTTGATCGTAATGCTATACTTCGGATGAATGTTCATCACATCATTACACTAATGTTGTGATCCCGTTATTAACAACATCCAATGTCCATGATCAGGAAACCTTGATCATCTTGTTAATCAACGAGCTAGTTTATGAGAGAGGCATAACTAGGAACTTTCATTTGTTTATTAAACACACATGTATTAACGTTTCCGTATTAATACAATTATAGCATGCAAAATAAACATCTATCATATACTTGGAATACACATAATAAACACTTTATTATTGCCTCTCAGGGCATATTCCCTTCACCGCAGAGTCACGCATGTGTGGCCCCTCTCCTCTCTCTCTCTCACGACAGCAGTCCCACAGCCAGCCTAGGCATCATCAACCTCGCGACCTGCCGCCTGCCTGCCGTCAGATTATTGCTGGGCCACACGCTTAATTGCCTGACTTAATCCTTGCCGTGACCACGCACACTTAAGCGCACGCCTCTCCTCTACCTTTCCCCTCACTCACCTCTCCCTCTCTGCCCCCAGGCTGAGCGAATCGAGAGCTCGAAACTTTCTGCTCCGGCGACCTTCTCTAGCAAAATCCGGCGAATCACGGCCACCCCTCGCCTCCCTCTGCACGCTAGCACATTCACCATCGCCAGGCGCACTCAAGATAGCACAAGTTCGCCTCACAAGACTCTAGAAGCTCGTCATCAATCGAGCGGCCACCGTCTGTCCCTTTTTCCGGCGACCTCCCCTGGTAAGTTTCGACCTCCCCAGCACCTCTCAGTGATGCTCCATTACTCGCGACCCTTGTGCGCACCTAACCATGCCTATCCTTTGCCTTAGCGCAGTCCCGAACGACGCCAACAACTTCAACCCGAGAGCACCGCCGCGCGCACCAACTCCGGTGAGCGATTCCTCCTGTCCCCGTGCGCCCCTTGCCTCCTCGCGACCACGTTGAGCATCGCCACAATCCCCTGAGCACGGTGAGATGTTTCCCCCTCTTCCTTGCTTCCTGTATCGTCGGCAAGCTCGCCTCCAGAGCGTGCGCAGCCGCCATCCGCCACTAGCGCCGCCTAACCCTGGTCAGAGGAGATGTGTCCGTTAGATGTTGATCCTGCGGCTGAGATTAGAACTAGACGAAATGGTACGAGTTGATCTGCGCCGTGAAATCTAAATAAAATTATTTGTCGATGGCCGATCCGCACGAAACGGTACCGGCCAATAAGGACACGCCGTGTGGCACTAGTTTGATTTAAAACAGAATTTTGAATCAGATTGTTATGCAAACTTGTAAAATTCATAACTTAAAATCTACACGTCCAAATTTTGCAAATTTTATATCAGTGGATTCAGTAGAACAAGTAATTTGCAACCATGCACTTTGTTTAATGTTTTGCTTCGGTAAATTGGTTGAATTTGCAGAAACATGTGTAGGATTAATTTGAATATAAAAATTTTTCTAGATAAAATTTTAATGTGAAAACTTTGAAAATGGTTTGTTGTGAACCTACTGACCTTAGGAACCAACTCATGGATTTAAAAATGAATTTTGTGAAGTTTAGGAATAAATACTTGAATTAGCTCATTTCTAGTCAAATAAAAATATTGATTTTAATATGGAAATGATTTTTGAGTAAAACCTTTGGGAAATGTTTTGATTCAAAACTTCTGACCCTAAACACCAAGTTTTGTGAATTAACAACTTATTTGATGAATAATATAAAATTATTGCTTTGATAAAAGCATTTTCAAACACATAAAATAATGATTTGGTTTAGAAATGGTTTATAGATAAAACCTTTTGCAAATGGTTTTACCACTTTAGTAAATAACCACTTTTGAACCTTACAATGTTTTAGAGCCTAGTAGAAACCACCTTTGAAAATAAAACTATTTATTGCATGCTTGCATGCATGACCTGGTTTCTATTATTTTATGTGTGATAAATTGTTTGATCATTTGTTTGAATGTTGTGTTGAATATGTGTTTTCTTGATTGAATTGTAGTGGAATTAGAAGATTGTGATATTTGCAAGATCAAGAAGTGAACCAATATTATCTACTAAAAAGGCAAGTGACACTATCATCCAAGTCCTACTATTTTCATTACACTTAGTGGATTTTTGAAACATTCATGATAAGGACTACTATATTTTATGCTATGCTAAAATCCTATTAGGATATCATTATATCTCCCTTAGTGGAAACAATGTATTTGTAGTATGCTTAGCCCTGCTATATATTGGGATGGGATACATGTTATGATTATATGAAGAGTTGAAAAGATATATGTTTTATATAATAAAACAAGTACTCAATGAACCACCTGGGTGGACAAGGATACACAAGTTTTGGACAAGGTGGCAACAAAAGGAACCATGTTTATATGGCAATCTCTTTTTGTTGTTCACTAGAAGAAAACCACCCAGGGACTTAGAGATTGAACATGTTTCTCGTACAGTGGCTTCCATGTGCAGCCACATGCTAAATGGGCTCTGGCTTAGTCAACTACATAGTGGAAGACCCATGCATTGGCATCTTCAGGTTAACTAGATTTGTGGTAGGGAACTTGGAACCCTACATTGGTGCCTGGAAGACGAGCTAGCATTGTGTATTGGGAGGACTCCTATGGAAAGACTTTGTCACATTCTCAATCTGCGAGTACTCCATCTTGGTGAGTACTTATCCAGCGGCCACTGGTGGCATCAAGATGAGATTGTGTCATGTGGGTAAAGTGTACAACTTCTGCAGAAAATCAAATTCTAAGTACTTAGCCGTGTCCCCGGTTATGGACAACACTGAGCAACTAAGGCCTTAAGCTATGGAAGATCTCGACATTCCAATTTCTCAAAGTTAAAACTTGAGGGTGACAACAAGGGATTTGAAGCACTTGGAGTTTTCCAAGAAGTTCAAAAAGATTTGACAAAGATCAAAAAACTATTTTGGAAAGATAGGACAAAACTATATTGCTTTCTGCAAATGACCCTAAACCCTACTTATCCAAATATGCATGTAATGATAGGATCCACTTATTTCTACATAGTAGTGAAACTTGCCAATACAATTCAATTGTATTGACCCTTGTGGCTGCAACTTATTATGTTGCAGGTTTGTTTGATGTTAGTGAAGTTTGATGAATAGGATTACAAGTCTACAACCAACATGTTTGCCTGTGGCACTTTGAAGATGAAGGACCCCATGCTATTGTTATTTTCTGCTGCAATGTAATGTGATAGCCAAATGAGCTATGTAAGATGTAATGAATTATTTTATTCCTGGTTATAAAGTTGTATTATGACCTTTGTTTCTTGATATTACATCTTAACTGTGGATGCTAGCTATTGATCCAGGGACTAGCATTGTAAACACAGGGATCTCTACCTAATTAAAGGTTGGGGACCTTACAGATGGTATCAGAGCACTGTGTTTCCTGTAGGATTGTAACCCTAGGATTGGACAAAACCCCTTAGAAAAAAAATAGGAGTTGAATTTGTTCCAAAACTAATTTACAAACAATCTTGTAAACTCTTTCCTCAACCATTTTGGTTTTGATTCTACATCTCTTCTATTTCAACTTGATGGACAAGCCTACCCCATGGCCAAAGACTTCACCATGTGCAAAAGATTTCATCAACTCTAATGACTTCAACATTTTCAAGTGATTCCAACTTTAGTTTCACCAAAGACTTCAACCTAGACATCACTAAGGACTACAAGTGAAAAACCAAGAGACACTAGAATGCCTACCAAAGACATTGATATCAAGTTAGAGTATGGATCATATTTACCTATGAGGTATGATTATACTAAGTTATTATTTTCAAGAAAACTTGTTGTTTCCTTCAACTCATGAGTTGAGCTCATAAGTTGTTAAGTGGATAGTTGCTTGTTGATTTTTGATTGTTGAGTGTTTGATTGAACTTGGTTGGTTTTTGAGTTGTGTGTTAAAACTTCTTAAAAACCTATCCACCAATACTTATCCCTACCAAACCAACAGATGTCTCCCCGTCGTGCCAACCCCAACCAAAACAACAACATCACCCCTGAGATGCAGCAGATGATGGCAAATCAGACATAGTTGATGCAACAGATGACCACATATATACAGAATCAGAACAACAACAACAACAACAACAACAACAACAACAACAACAACAACAACAACAACAACAACAACAATAACAACAACAACAAAAAGAACAACAACAACAACAACAACAACAACAAAAACAACAATCAAAATAAACCTCCAGCACTTGACATGCTCACCAAGTTTCTGAAACTTAGGCCTGCAAGGTTCTCTGGAACAACTGATCCAATGGAAGCTGATGATTGGTTACGTTCAGTGAACAAATACCTAGTGACTGTTGGCTGCACCGATGAAGAAAAAGTTAGGTTTGCAGCATTTTTGCTTGAAGGACCAGCAGCCACATGGTGGGACAACTTTCAGATCACCACTCCCCTTGAAGATGTAACTTGGGCTATTTTTGAGGATGGATTCAGAACAACCCACATCTCACCTGGAGTAATATACTTGAAGAAAAAGGAATTTCAGAATCTGAAACAACGTCACCTCAGTGTGGCTGAGTATATTGAAGAATTCAACAATCTGGCACGCTATGCACCAGATGAAGTTGATACAGATGCTAAGAGAAAAGAAAAATTTCTTAAAGGACTTAATGATGAGTTGAACCTGCAGCTAGCTGTTGCCTATGTCCCAACTTATCAATCACTCTGTGACAAAGCCACCATTTTGGAAAACAAGATGAATCAAGTTGAGAACAGAAAGAGGAAACATAAACTCAATAATCACTCAGGATCATCAAAGAAGAAGCATTCATTCAAAAAGAGTAATGAAGATTCTGAACCACATCAAGATCACCACAACAACAATGGAAGTGAGAATAATGGAAATGATATTGACAATGGAGATGACCTTGATCAGAATCAACAAGACACCTTTAGGAAGAAAGACATTAGCCAGTTGCAGTGCTATAATTGTAAAGAATTTGGACACTATGCATCAGACTGTCCTGAGAGGAAAAAGAAAAAGGATGCTAGAAGAGCCAATGGAAATGACTCCAATGTGACCCAGAAAGGACATGTTAACCACATTGACATGGATGGAAACTTTGAAGAGATAGAAGAAGTGGATGTCAGAAACTAGTTAACTCAGTTGAGTCAAATAAGGATTCCTTGTCTGGATATCAAGTGTTGAACCCATAGTCAAGTGAACCATCAATGTAACCCTATGAGACTTTATTTTTAAGGGTGGTAGTACCCTAGTTGCCTTGAAGCCAACTTGCAACCTCTAGCCTTCCCAAATCTCGTGACGAGATTTATTTTAAGGGTGGTAGCCTGTCACATCCCAAAATTTTCCAAATTTTGAAATGTGAAAAATAAATAAACAAAATAAAACTTTGTTGAAATTTAGGGTGAGAAGAAACTTTTTGAATCCAATTGGAAACTTTCAAACCTATTTTGATCAAATAAATCCTAAAGGGATTTTAAAAGATAAACAATTAATAAAGAAAGTTTTAATAATTGGAATCACTAATTTTGGACCTTTAGATAAAAAGATATGGTTTTTATAAAGCAAAGGTAGAATTATAAATAAGGATTATTTTATAAAGCAAAATTAAAACTTGGACAAGCTTTTGAAATAAAATATTTCTATTTGATAAATAGAGTAAAGGTTTATTTAAATAAAATAATGAGGATTTATTAATATCCAATTTTATTAAAGTAAAGGCTTTTCCATTTTAATTAAACACTAAAACTTGTTAAATTATTTTAAACAAGATTTCCAAGTGTTTTATATTTTCAAATAAAACCTACTGAAATAGTTTTGATATTATTTAGGTTTCAAATGGAGATTTTTTTTTTCAAATCCTATTTGAATTAATAACTAAGGACTATTTTATTTAATTATTAAATAGATCCTAAAAGAATAAAAGTATTATTTTATTTTGGACTTTGGTTTGTGTTGTTAAACAGAACTAAAAAATATACAAACTTTGGCAAAGGTTTGAATTCATTTGTTGTTTGAATTGTTTGTTTGAAAATCAAAACAGAAAATCAAATAGAAAAAGAAAAAGGCAATCAGTATAAAAAATGAATCGGACCAAACCCAACTGGCCAGCCCACTAAGCCCAACAAGAGCCCACCCGGCTTACCCCTCAGCGAAACGTTTTTCTACGCGCAAACCCACCCGCAGAGTCACTGCATGGTGGCCCCTCTCCTCTCTCTCCGTCACGAGTGCGGTCCCACTTGACTAGGCATCATCAACCTCGCGACCTCGTCGCCCTGCCGTGGCTGCCGCATTATTGCTGGCGTCAATACGCTTAATTGCCTGACTTAATCCTCGCCGTGACCACGCACACTTAAGCGCACGCCTCTCCTCTACCTTTCCCCTCACTCGCCTCTCCCTCTCTGCCCCCAGACTGAGCGAATCGAGAGCTCGAAACTTTCTGCTCCGGCGACCTTCTGCAGCAAAATCTGGCGAATCACGGCCACCCCTCGCCTCCCTATGCATGCTAGCACATTCACCATCGCCATGCGCACCTGCCCATAGCACCAGTTCTCTCCCGCGCGCTCTGGAAGCTCGGCTGCCTCATCAAATGAGCGCCGCCGCGTCTGTCCCTTTTTCCGGCGACCTCCCCTGGTAAGTCTCGACCTCCCCAGCACCTCTCAGTGATGCTCCCTTACTCGCGACCCTCGTGCGCACCTAACCATGCCTCACCTTTGCCTTAGCGCAGTCCCGAACGATGCCAGCAATGTCAACCCGAGAGCACCGCCGCCTGCACCAACTCCGGTGAGCGATTCTTCCTGTCCCCGTGCGCCCCTTTCCTCCTGGCGACCATGTTGAGCATCGCCATGATCCCCTGAACACGGTGAGCTGTTTCCCCCTCTTCCTTGCTTCCTGTATCGTCGCTGCCGCCAGAGCGCGCCGCCACCGCCACTAGCGCCTTTAACCACGGTCGAGGAGTCAGGTCCTAGATGTTGATCCCAAGAATCGAGATTAGAACTAGACGAAAGGGTACGAGTTGATCTGCGCCGTGAAATATAAATAAAATCCTATGGTTCGCAGAGGCCGATCTGCACGAAACGGTACCGGCCAATAAGGACACACCGCGTGGCACTAGTTTGATTTAAAACAGAATTTTGAATCAGATTGTTATGCAAACTTGTAAAATTCATAACTTAAAATCTACACGTCCAAATTTTGCAAATTTTATATCAATGGATTCAGTAGAACAAGTAATTTGCAACCATGCACTTTGTTTAATGTTTTGCTTCTGGTAAATTGGTTGAATTTGCAGAAACATGTGTAGGCTTAATTTGAATATAAAAATTGTTCTAGATAAAATTTTAATGTGAAAACTTTGAAAAATGATTTGTTGTGAACCTACTGACTTTAGGAACCAACTCATGGATTTAAAAATGAATTTTGTGAAGTTTAGGAATAAATACTTGAATTAGCTCATTTCTAGTCAAATAAAAATATTGATTTTAATATGGAAATGATTTTTAAGTAAAACCTTTGGGAAATGTTTTGATTCAAACCTTCTAACCCTAAACACCAAGTTTTGTGAATTAACAACTTATTTGATGAACAATATAAAATTATTGCTTTGATAAAAGCATTTTCAAACACATAAAATAATGATTTGGTTTAGAAATGGTTTATAGATAAAACCTTTTGCAAATGGTTTTACCACTTTAGTAAATGACCACTTTTGAACCTTACAATGTTTTAGAGCCTAGTAGAAACCACCTTTGCAAATAAAACTATCTATTGCATGCTTGCATGCATGACCTGGTTTCTATTATTTTATGTGTGATAAATTGTTTGATCATTTGTTTGAATGTTGTGTTGAATATGTGTTTTCTTGATTGAATTGTAGTGGAATTAGAAGAGTGTGATATTTGCAAGATCAAGAAGTTAACCAATATTCTCTACTAAAAAGGAAAGTGACACTATCATCCAAGTCCTACTATTTTCATTACACTTAGTGGATTTTTGAAACATGCATGATAAGGACTACTATATTTTATTCTATGCTAAAATCCTATTAGGATATCATTATATCTCCCTTAGTGGAAACAATGTAGTTGTAGTATGCTTAGCCCTGCTATATATTGGGATGGGATACATGTTATGATTATATGAAGAGTTGAAAAGATATATGTTTTATATAATAAAACAAGTACTCAATGAACCACCTGGGTGGACAAGGATACACAAGTTTTGGACAAGGTGGCAACAAAAGGAACCATGTTTATATGGCAATCGCTTTTTGTTGTGCACTAGAAGAAAACCACCCAGGGACTTAGAGATTGAACATGTTTCTCGTACAGTGTCTTCCATGTACAGCCACATGCTAAATGGGCTCTGGCTTAGTCAACTACATAGTGGAAGACCCATGCATTGGTATCTTCAGGTTAACTAGATTTGTGCTAGGGAACTTGGAACCCTACAGTGGTGCCTGGAAGACAAGATAGCATTGTGTATTGGGAGGACTCCTATGGAAAGACTTTGTCACATTCTCAAACTGCCAGTACTCCATCTTTGTGAGTACTTATCCAGCGGCCACTGGTGGCATCAAGATGAGATTGTGTCATGTGGGTAAAGTGTACAACTTCTGCAGAAGATCAAATTCTAAGTACTTAGCCGTGTCCTCGGTTATGGACAACACTGAGCAACTAAGGCCTTAAGCTATGGAAGATCTCGACATTCCAATTTATCAAAGTTAAAACTTGAGGGTGACAACAAGGGATTTGAAGCACTTGGAGTTTTCCAAGAAGTTCAAAAAGATTTGACAAAGATCAAAAAACTATTTTGGAAAGATAGGACAAAACTATATTGCTTTCTGCAAATGAGCCTAAACTCTACTTAGCCAAATATGCATGTAATGATAGGATCCACTTATTTCTACATAGTAGTGAAACTTGCCAATACAATTCAAATGTATTGACCCTTGTGGCTGCAACTTATTATGTTGCAGGTTTGTTTGATGTTAGTGAAGTTTGATGAATAGGATTACAAGTCTACAACCAACATGTTTGCCTGTGGCACTTTGAAGATGAAGGACCCCATGCTATTGTTATTTTCTGCTGCAATGTAATGTGATAGCCAAATGAGCTATGTAACATGTAATGAATTATTTTATTCCTGGTTATAAAGTTGTATTATGAGTTTTGTTTCTTGATATTACATCTTAACTGTGGATGCTAGCTATTGATCCAGGGACTAGCATTGTAAACACAGGGATCTCTACCTTATTAAAGGTTGGGGACCTTACACCAATGATTGGCTACGTTCAGTAAACAAGGATTTAGTGACTGTCGGCTGCACCGACAAAGAGAAGGTCAGGTTTGCAGCACATCTACTAGAAGGGCCAGCAGCAACCTGGTGGGACAACTTTCAGATCACCACCCCCATTGAAGATGTGACATGGGCTATCTTTTACGATGGATTCCATACAGCTCACATTTCATTCGGAGTGATGAATTTGAAGGAGTTCCACAACCTGAAATAGTGTCACCGCAGCGTGGCCGAGTATATTGAGGAGTTCAACAATCTAGCGCGTTATGCACTTGATGAAGTTGATACTGATGCCAAGAGGTGGAGAAATTCCTCGAAGGACTGAATGATGAACTGAATATACAGTTGTCTGTTGCCTATGTCCCAACCTACCAATCAATTTGTGACAAGGCTACCATCTTGGAGAACAAGATGAAACAGGTTGAAAGCAGAAAGAGGAAGCATAGCTTTGACAAGCATAGCTCGGGATCGTCTGACAAGCGTTCCCATCATGATGACAGTGGGAGTTCTGGATCCCACAAACATGGAAAGTATAACAACCACCACGGCCACAACCGCCATCATGACAACAAGCATCACCGTAGTCATGATAATGACAAGTATAAGAACCACAAGAGTCACTACAACAAGAACCCATCTATTGCAATACATACTTGGCAACGAATTAGATACCCGTTGCAATATTTTGTTCTAGATACATATGCATGTGTTGCCGTCTACGTTCGTTGTCTATATACATATTGCATTAAAAAACAATCCACACGAGCCCGGCCCAATAAGGCCCCTTGTTTATTCAATAGACCATCATTCCATGCTATGCGACCACGAAGGGATGCCCTCAACCGTAGCCCCCTTCCTTCCCAAACCTAGCCACATCCCATCTCTCCAACAAGCGCCACGCAGTGGTTCCCTTGCTGGTGATGCGGCTCGCGCTGATGCCTCACACCTCGACTTCTAATGTTAGGATGAGGAGCAAGGACATATCGAAGTGTTGATTCGACCATGATTTTGCAATCGTGTACCCTGAGATCCCTGCAAGATTCGCTATGGATTCAGGCAACTCCATGGCGTAGAGATCTCTTTAAAAGTAGCAGAGGTGAGTTGTAGCACGGAGCAGAGTAGAGTAAGGAAACGACGGACGCAATTTCTTAATTTCCCATATCAGATCCCTTTCTCCTTTCCCTAGACTTGACCGATTTCCACCATTTTTAGGTATTTTGTGCATCCTTGTACGTCTGTGCCGTCGGCAGCTCAGTCTGCAATTGTTGTTTCTTTATTCAAGATGAGAAAATGCTTATTTCCTTTCTACTGTATGACCCGTGCTCTTGCTTCTATATTTTAACTTTTCTAGACTATGTGATGCATAAGATGGTTGTTGGATGATTCGTCGAGGCCGATCTGGCTCCTATGTCTGGTGACACTAGTAGAAAACGCCCCATTGGTCCCGGTTGGTAAGGGGCATTAGTCCCGGTTACCCAACAGGAACGGGGCAATCGGGACTAAAGCCCCAAGCTTTAGTCCCGGTTGCCCCACCAAACGAGACAAATGGCGGTACACGCATGCGTCGAGGGCGAGGGTGGAGAATGGCCCGTTCGTAACACGAACCAGGACAAATAACCTTCTGCCGCGGCAGAGATTTGGGACATTTCTCTGCCGCGGCAGAGCATTCATTTTGGCAACTTTTGTTGCCGCGGCAGCATTTTTGCCACTTTTTATGCCACGGCAGAGAATTCATTTAGGTTGTTTTATTGTTTATTTAGTGTTTTGCACTCACCATTATATTACACAAGATCATCATGATAATATTACATTCGATACAAGGATCAAGTTCATGAACTACATACAAAAGTTGCTCTTTTTACAATCCCTATTGTCTATACACAGCCGAATAGTATTCACCTTTTGGGTTTAAGACTTCTGCATCCAAGAATCCCGCCAATTCCTCCTGAATTGCTCGTACACGATCCTTTGGCAGAAGACCGTCCCGTAGACGTTCGATTTGATTTAAAAAAGGAGTCAGCCTATATTAATTAAACTAAACACAATTTGATTGTAATTAAAAACTATAGAAATTGTTTACGTAAGTGGAGTTGCTCTAAATTTCTGCCCTTCTCATCGCACGTCTGCCGGATGAACTCGCAAACATAGTATCCACATAGATTGTTACCTGGTCCCTGTGTCAGGAACTTTACGAGAACATAGTTCAATCAAAATAATAATCAAGCATGATAATAACTGTATCAAACCTAGAATCAAAGAGATGCACGGATATAGCTAGTGGTGCTTACATCTAGTGCTTGAAATATAAGCTCCGCTTTCCAAACACCCCTAGCCTTGTTGGTGAACCGTTTCCAAGCGCTGCCCGGCGAAGAAAACAAATAAAATAAGTTATTAATTACTTGATATCATAAAATTCACGAACGTTGCCGATATAGTGTCGTAATGATTATAATTACCGTTGGAGAAGCATTTGCATGTCCTTCCACTGCTCAAGGGGTTTATGTTTCGAGTCCATGACTAGTAAATGCCCTTTGTCAAGTTGAATGATTAACAGAATATAGTGGAAGCTGCGAATGCATAACTAATCAATTATATACTTAACATCAAGTAAGCGAAATAGAAAGTGTATAGAAGACAATAACACTCACTCGAAGTTGTAAGGAAAAAGTATTTCCCTTCTGGTTTCTTGAAA
Organism: Avena longiglumis; assembly: GCA_030063025.1. Lineage (NCBI taxonomy): Eukaryota > Viridiplantae > Streptophyta > Magnoliopsida > Poales > Poaceae > Avena > Avena longiglumis. The sequence continues at coordinate 515,121,372 of CP125974.1, read as the reverse complement.
CCTTAATGCGTGTACTATATTATCCTCCGTATCCTGGGGGCTTGTTTTGTGATTAGCTTCATGAACTCAATATGGGTCAATGAAGCCAATGCCTTAGATTTGTCCTCTGCTGCATTCGAGAATCTTCAGTCTGCATATTACAGTATGATTATATACATGCAATAAACAAGGTGAGATAGCTGGAGACTAAATTAATTACAGAATTAGTACTTACAGACAATAGGCACTAATGATTGATTTGTCCAAGGCGTCTTGATTGAATAATTGAAATAGTTCATCAAATTCAATGGATATCATGTCATCCTTTTCTTTCCCATGATGCTTTTTTGTAACCCTCGGCACATCCAGTTAGCCCCGGCCTTTGTGGCATGCATGTACTGAAGGGAATATGCCCTGAGAGGCAATAATAAAGTGTTTATTATGTGTATTCCAAGTATATGATAGATGTTTATTTTGCATGCTATAATTGTATTAATACGTAAACGTTAATACATGTGTGTTTAATAAACAAACAGAAAGTTCCTAGTTATGCCTCTCTCATAAACTAGCTCGTTGATTAACAAGATGATCAAGGTTTCCTGATCATGGACATTGGATGTTGTTAATAACGGGATCACAACATTAGTGTAATGATGTGATGAACATTCATCCGAAGTATAGCATTACGATCAAAGTCATTGAGTTTATATTGCTATAACAACTTACGAAGTGATCCTAATCCTTAGACCATGAGATCATGTCAATCACAAACACCTAAGAGTTTCTTGATAACATCAAACGTCACACCGTAACAGGGTGATTATAAAGATGGATTTAACTAATAAAGTGTTATGTTGAGGCTCATGGATCGAGAGGAATTTGTTCATCCCGATGACGGATAGATATACTCGGGCCCTCTCGGTGATATCACATTGATTAGCTTGCAAGCAAGTGATTTGATCACTAGAATGTTATATCACAGAACGAGAAAAGAGTGCATGTCAGTAACGAGATCAAACTAGGTATGGAGATACCGATGATCGAATCGGACATGTAATATATCGTGAAACAAAGGGATTAAGATACTAGCGTAAAAGGTTCCGACGATCACAAGAAAGTCATCGTTGAATGTGTGGGAGTCGATGGGTCTCCAGATCCCGCTCGATTATTGATCCGAGAGGGGTCTCGATCATGTCCACATTATTCACGAACCGTAGGGTGACACACTTAAGAGACACCGACACCCAATTGGAGCAAATGTTTCATGCCGAAAGAATGAACAAGCGAGGAATTTATTTCACTAGATACCAAACAGGTTTTCGGGTGAAATTGCATAAAGTGGTTATGCATGTGAAATAGAATTCTAGCAAGGTTATTTGTGAATGTTTGTCATTAAAGTAATTGACAAAATTCTGAATAAAATAAAAGAGTTTTATTTATTGAGAGTTTGCATTAAATTTGGTGGAAATATAATGGGATTTTTGAGTGGACTTTTGAGTGGAGGGAATTTAGAGGAGTTTTGTGAGTGGAGTGTCCACCCACATGAAGAGGGGAGGGCAAGGGGGCAGCCCCCATGCGCCGGCCACCCCCTTGGGGTCCCCCCTCCTCCTATAAAAGGAGCCCCCCTCCTCACTTGTCTCTCACACCTCGTGAAGGATCTCTCTCCTCTAGAATTTATTCCCCATGGTCTCGGACTAGCGAGATACATGTTCCCGGTGGCTATTCGGCAAGAAAGAGTTGTGCTTCCGCTGCATCGCTGGAGCGAGGAGGCGGAGGTTGCTCGGTGCCTCGAACGTGTGCGAGCACGGATGCGCCGATTTGCGCGGCGCTAGGACTTCCTCTCGATCTTGAGATCGGCAAGAGATCGTCTACATCAACCACGAGTTGAACTCGTTAAGCTTTGTCGGTCTTCAAGGGTATGTTCTCTATGGATATACATCCGCCCGTTGTTTGTATCTAGTATATAGATCTTGGTATATAGTTCACATCGTAGGAAAATTTTTGTTTTCTATGCCCATAACCCTACATCAGAGCCGGATCTATGCGTAGATACTTTACAGGTAGTACACATATGAGTATGTGGCGATGATGATCATGTTGTTGCTCCTTTGTTGTGATTTTGGATATTGGTGGCATAGTGGGATGAAGCGGCCCGGACAAACTTTACATGTCCTCGCACATGAGACCTGTTCCACGCTTGACATGCAACTAGTTTGCATAAGTGGCTAGCGGGTGTCTGCTCTCCTACTATAGTCAATATCTATTTTGCAAGCGAGTTGTCAAAATTTGATTATCCTCGTTGTGGTTCATGTTCGTAGGTATGAACGGTTCTATCTCGAAATCCTAAGCCACGTAAAACTTGCAATGGATAAATTAGAGGCCTAGTTTAGATTGTTCTGGGCTAGTGTTTTGATATGGTAGTGTTGTAAGTAGAAGTATGAGATGATACTCTTACAACACACATAGCGTAAAATCCATAGACCTTGGATTTACACATATAGGTATGATAGTGATCATACCACGATGCACATGATAGAGATCATCTGCGGGAACCATATAATTTCACTAATAAACATATGATGTTTGGTTGCATCTTATATTGCTTGTTTAGCGCTTTGTTAAGCATAATAAGATGATCCTCATTTAAATATCAAGATAAGAATGTGTTCTTCCTTTAGTATGCACCGATTATGTTTTCGTCGCTCCAAGACATCACGTGATGATCGGGTGTTCTTGGATCCACGACCATATTTGGTGTAAAAGCATTACACGCAAATACTAAGGTTCTAACTTGGCGAGCCTAGCATGTACAGACATGGCCTCGAACACGACCGAAAGGTTAAGCATGAGTCATATAGTTGATATGATGCCCATTTGATGCTCGCCTTTGAAGCTATACCGACTCACGTGATGATCGGACTTGGTGTAGTGGATTTGGTTCATGTAATCACCAAAAGGACACGAGGATGTCGCTTTGAGTGGGAGTTCATTCGTAATATAGATTAGTTGAACTCGATCTATCATACACTTAGTCTAAACTTTACAAATTCTTGTAGATGGCACCACCGCTTTTAATTTCAATGTGTTCATGGAGAAAGAGAAACTAGCAACGAACGGTAGCAACTTTCTTGAATGGGCCATGAATTTGAGGATTCTCCTCTCGCACAAAAGCAATATGTGCTAGAAGCGCCGTAGGCCCCCACCTTTTGATGATGCCTGACGAGGAGAAGAATGTCTATCGGACTCGTCGAGGACCACAACTTAGTTCATTGCGGCATATTGTATGGGCTAGAGCCGAACTTCAAAGCATTTCAAAACGGCAATGCATTTGATACAATGGGTGAGTTGAAAATGATTTTCGACACACATGTCTGTAGAGAGAGATACAATGCTTGTAAAAGTTCTTTAGTCTGCATGATTGAAGAGCACTCCGTTAGTGAGCATGTGCTCAAGATGTCGGTTAATTCGCCGATAAGCTTGTGTCCTTGGGAATAACGATTCCCATTGACTTAGGCATCCATCGTGTTCTGCGGTCTCGCCACCTAGCTATAAGAGCTTCGTGATGAACTATAATATGCAAGGCATGAAGAAGTCTCTCACGAAGCTTCACAATGCTTAAAACTGCGAAGTGGAGATCAAAAGGAACATCAAGTGTTGATGATCAATAGGAACACTGGTTTCAAGAAAGACAAGAAGGGAAAAGGAAGGGAAGTAAGGCGGCAAGCCCGCTACCGAAAAGAAACCCCGAGTTAGACCTAAGTCCGATTCCGAGTGCTACTATTGTAAGGGGACTGCCATCGGAAGCGCAATCGCCCCAAGTATCCGCGCACAAGAAGGCCAAGGCAAACAAAGGTATATATGATATACATGTTATTGATGTGTACTTGACTAGTGCTCGCAGAGCACCGGGTATTTGATACCGCCAGGCTAATATTTGTAACTCGAATCGTGGCTGCGGAACAAGCGACCGCTAGGGGGTGAGGTCAAGATGCGGTTTGCAATGGATCAAACGTTGATGTAATCGCCGTTTAACGCTGCCTCTCCACTTACCGTCGGATTAGTTATAAACTTAAATAAATGTTATCCGGTGCTGACCGAGCATGAACATTGTATCCGGATTATGTTTGATGCAAAGTGGTTATTCATTTAAATCGAGAACAATGGTTGTTCCATTTATATGAATGAAATCTTTTATGGTCATGCACCGATGATGAATGGTTTATTTCATTAGATCTCAATGATAATGTTACACATATTCATAATGTTGATGCTAAAAGGATTAAACTTAATGATGATATATCCGCATATATGTGGCACTGCCGTCTAGGTCATATTGGCATTAAACGCATGAAGAAGCTCCATTCAGATGGACTTTTGGAATCACTTGATTATGAATCATTTGATACATGTGAGCCATGCCTTATGGGCAAGATGACTAGAACGCTGTTTCGGTTCTATGGAGCAGGCGTGATTTATTGGAAATCATACATTCTGATGTATGTGGTCCAATGAGTGTGTCGGCGCGAGGTGGATATCGTTATTTTGTTACTTTCACGGATGATTTGAGTAGATACGGTTATATCTACTTGATGAAACACAAGTCTGAAACCTTTGAAAAGTTCAAGGAATTTCAGAATGAAGTGGAAAATCATCGTAATAGAAAGATCAAATTTCTACGGTCCGACCGTGGAGGTGAGTATCTAAGTTACGAGTTTAGCACTCACATGAAAGAGTGTGGAATTGTTTCACAACTCACACCTGCCGGAACACCACAGCGAAATGGTGTGTCAGAACGTCATAATCGTACTTTATTAGATATGGTTCGATCTATGATGTCTCTGACGGACTTGCCGTTGTCATTTTGGGGTTATGCACTAGAAACTGCTGCATTCACTTTAAATCGGGCACCATCTAAATCCGTTGAAAAGACACCGTATGAATTGTGTTTTGGAAACAAACCTAAGCTGTCATTTCTTAAAGTTTGGGGATGCGATGTTTATGTGAAGAAACTTCAACCGGATAAACTCGAACCCAAAGCGGAAAAATGCGTCTTCATAGGATACCCTAAGGAAACTATTGGGTATTCCTTCTATCACATATCCGAGGGCAAGGTTTTTGTTGCCAAGAATGGATCCTTTCTAGAGAAAGAGTTTCTCGCGAAAGGTGTGAGTAGTCGGAAGGTAGAACTCGAAGAGGTTATGGAACCTTCTCTTCAAAGTATGGCGAGTAGCACAGCGCCGGAAGTTGTTCCGGAGTTGGCTCCACCTGTTGAAGAGGGAACTAATGATAATGATCATGAAACTCCGAAAGAGAGTACTACCGAACCTCGCAGGTCAAACAGGACGCGTGCAGCCCCGAGTCAGACGGAAATCTGTCATGAATTTCATGGTTGATGAAAATAATGACCGCGACGTATGAAGAAGCGATGATGAGCCCGGATTCCAACAAATAGTTAGAAGCCATGAAATCCGAGATGGAATCCATGTATGAAAATCAAGTTTGGAACTTGGTGGAATTACCTCACGACCGAAAGGCCGTGGAGAACAAATGGATTTTCAAAAGGAAAACTGATGTCGATGGTAATGTGACCATCTATAAAGCTCGACTTGTCGCAAAGGGGTTTCGACAAATTCAAGGAGTTGACTACGATGAGACTTTCTCCCGTAGCGATGCTAAAGTCGTTAGGATTATGTTAGCAATTGCTGCATATTTCGATTATGAAATATGGCGATGGATGTCAAAACCGCTTCTCAATGGTAATATTGAAGAAGAGTTGTATATGATACAACCAAAGGGTTTTGTCGATCCTAAGGATGCTAACAAGGTGTGCAAGCTTCAGCGATCCATCTATGGATTGAAGCAAGCATCACGGTTGGAATCTCCGCTTTGATGAGGTGATCAAAGAGTTTGGATTTGTCCAAACTTATGGAGAAGCTTGTATTTACAAGAAAGTGAGTGGGAGCAATGTGGCATTTCGATATTATATGTGGATGACATATTATTGATCGGAATGATATAGAACTTTAAACAATGTTAAAAGTTATCTAAACAACAAATTTTCAATGAAGGACCTAGGTGAGCGTCATACATATTAGGCATAAAGATCTATAGAGATAGATCTAGGCGCCTAATAGGGCTATCGCAAAGTACATACCTTGATAAGATTTTAAAGAAGTTTAAAATGGACGGAAGTAAGAAGGGTTCTTACCTATGTTGCAAGGCAAGACATTGAGTAAGACTCAAAGTCCGCTTCGCGGAAGAAAGAGAGATAATGGACAAAGTCCCTATGCTTCACCATAGGCTCTATAATGTACGCCATGCTATGTACAAGACCGGATGTGGCACACGCTATTAGTTTGACTAGTAGGTACCAATCGGATCCAGGTTGAACATCGGATAGCGGTCAAGAATATCCTTAAGTACTTACGAAGAACTAAGGATATGTTTCTTGTATCTGGAGGTGAAGAAGAGCTCGTCGCTAAGTGTTATGTCGACGCTTAGCTTTGACACCGATCCGGATGACTCTAAGTCTCAATCCGGATACGTATTTCTCATGAATGGCGGAGCGTTAGTTGGAGGAGCTCCAAACAACCTGTGGTAGCGGATCAACAACGGAGGCGAATATGTTGTCGCTTGAAGCTCAGAAGGCTTTTGGATGAAGGAGTTCATATCCGAACTAGGAGTTGTGGCAAACGTTGGACCCAATGGTGATCTATTGTGACAACAATGGTGCCATTGCCAATGCCAAAGAGCCAAGGTCTCACAAGCATTCCAAGCATATTAAGCGCCGGTTTCACTCCATCCATGAGCATGTCAAGGATGGAGATATAAAGATTTAGAAGTACATACGGATCTCAATGAAGGATCCGTTGACTAAAACTCTCCTAGAGCAAAACATGATCAACACCAGAACTCAATGGGTGTTAGATTTATCACTATGTAACTAGATTATTGTCTCTAGTGCAAGTGGGAGATCAAGGAATATGCCCCGAGAGGCAATAATAAAGTGTTTATTATGTGTATTCCAAGTATATGATAGATGTTTATTTTGCATGCTATAATTGTATTAATACGGAAACGTTAATACATGTGTGTTTAATAAACAAAAGAAAGTTCCTAGTTATGCCTCTCTCATAAACTAGCTCGTTGATTAACAAGATGATCAAGGTTTCGATCATGGACATTGGATGTTGTTAATAACGGATCACAACATTAGTGTAATGATGTGATGAACATTCATCCAAGTATAGCATTACGATCAAAGTCATTGAGTTTATATTGCTATAACAACTTACGAAGTGATCCTAATCCTTATACCATGAGATCATGTCAATCACTAACACGGAAGAGTTTCTTGATAACATCAAACGTCACACCGTAATGTGGTGATTATAAAGATGGATTCAGAACTAATAAAGTGTTATGTTGAGGCTCATGGATCGAGAGTGGAATTTGTTCATCCCGATGACGGATAGATATACTCTGGGCCCTCTCGGTGATATCACATTGATTAGCTTGCAAGCAAGTGATTTGATCACTAGAATGTTATATCACAGGAACGAGAAAATAGTGCATGTCGGTAACGAGATCAAACTAGGTATGGAGATACCGATGATCGAATCTCGGACATGTAATATATCGTGAAACAAAGGGATTAAGGTACTAGCGTAAAAGGTTCCGACGATCACAAGAAAGTCATCGTTGAATGTGTGGGAGTCAGTATGGGTCTCCAGATCCCGCTTCTGATTATTGATCCGAGAGGGGTCTCGATCATGTCCGCATTATTCACGAACCGTAGGGTGACACACTTAAGAGACACCGACATCCAATTGGAGCAAATGTTTCATGCCGAAAGAATGAACAAGCGCAGGAATTTATTTCACTAGATACCGAAACAGGTTTTCGGGTGAAATTGCATAAAGTGTTTATGCATGTGAAATAGAATTCTAGCAAGGGGTTATTTGTGAATGTTTGTCATTAAAGTAATTGACAAAATTCTGAATAAAATAAAAGAGTTTTATTTAATGAGAGTTTGCATTAAATTTGGTGGAAATTTAATGGGATTTTGAGTGGACTTTTGAGTGGAGGGAATTTAGAGGAGATTTGTGAGTGGAGTGTCCACCCACATGAAGAGCGGAGGGCAAGGGGGCAGCCCCCATGCGCCGGCCACCCCTCCTCCTATAAAAGGAGCCCCCCTCCTCACTTGTCTCTCACACCTCCTCGTGAAGGATCTCTCTCCCCCTCTAGAATTTATCCCCCATGGTCTCGGACTAGCGAGATACATGTTCCCGGTGGCTATTCGGCAAGAAAGAGTTGTGCTCGCTGCATCGCTGGAGCGAGGAGGCGGAGGTTGCTCGGTGCCTCGAACGTGTGCGAGCACGGATGCGCCGATTTGCGGCGCTAGGACTTCCTCTCGATCTTGAGATCGGCAAGAGATCGTCTACATCAACCACGAGTTGAACTCGTTAAGCTTTGTCGGTCTTCAAGGGTATGTTCTCTATGGATATACATCCGCCCGTTGTTTGTATCTAGTATATAGATCTTGGTATATAGTTCACATCGTAGGAAAATTTTTGTTTTCTATGCTGCGAACCTGTGACACCCCGGTTCTGATAAGACCGTGGCCTCTATGTGACATGCCAATCCCTGGATCGGTTCATTGGCCCACAATAGAGTAAGATAGATAATCATAGCAAATAACCGTGTATCATGATCTACAAGATCCAGAGTACCATTATTACAATGTAAAAGCTTAGCATAGAGCTAGCTCAAATTGTTCAGGTAGCAACAAAAGCGAGTAAATCCTCCAATCTTCAAATTGCCCACAAGTGAACAAGTGCCGAGTGGAGTACCGTGGCCTATAACGATCAATCAGAATCGGAATAACCTGCAGATAAACGCAACAGCCTCAAGGGTCAATACATGGAATGTATGGCAAGTAGAGCTAGTAAAGGAGACAATAGTACTAACAACTACATGCATATTTGGCAAGTGGAGCTGTGTCTGGCTTGCATTTGCAAATAACTTTGTCCTACTTTCATAAACAGTTTTGAATTTTCTTTGAAAAGATCCCAATTAAGTTAACCCAACAATATTAAAACAATTATGAAGTTAGAATGAGCGAGAAACATGTCATGGAATCAATATCTAGCAACTCAGATGTCCATAACCGGGGACACGGCTAATCGATTAGATTATACACTGCAGAGGTTAGTACACTTTACCCATGTGACTTGGCCAGCCAGCTCGTACCATCACTCTCATTTTGAGTGGTGATAGGAGAAGTCCAAGAAGAGACTGCTCGAAGTAGCTCCTCAATCCCGACGCCGCACCGTCCAACCTACCAAAATTCTACATCTCTGGATACGCTGGTTCGAGTTACCACAACCTACTAAGTCCAACCAACCGCCCATTTCATTATTGGCACATGGTTGTACACGTAAGCTACACAATAAAGAAGCCAATCATTCTCTCTTGATAACTGGGTGCCTTCCGCAATGAAACCACCAAAATTATCAATACCATCACACCTGGGGTTCATTGATTAAGTTGTTTTAGTTTTCACAAACCAATACTTTGAGAAAACAAGTATCAATGATGTAACCCAGCCCTCGTTCAACATAGCATGGCTAAGCACATCTACAACGGTGGTTCATCTAGAAGGAAAGCCCTACCACATAATAGGACATAGCATAGCGATAGTATCATTCTACACATGCATCTACAAAATACACGACAATGCATTGAAAATAGTAGGACGATATCATGAACAAAGTAGCATCTACTTGCCTTGGTTGTAGCGGTCGGAGGAACAATCCACACACGAGCAAGGGTTGCACTCCACACAATCTACACGACACAATTGCATTCATAAACAAACAATTCACAAACATATGCAACAAAGATGATGCATGAATGCAAGAACGGCAAGTGAATTGGTGCTACAGCTGCACCACATAATACTAATACATATTACTACCGAATACATGCATGAAAAATAGATTTGGCGCAAGGGAAACTATTAACCAAAAGTAGTGATCACTACTAGAGCTAGAACTTAAATAATTCACTACTGGTAGTATACTGTTTGTAAAATCTTGGAAATATTCTACCGCAAAGGCATCGCTGATAAGAAACAGTACCAATTGGAATTACTCAAAAAGGAGTTATAAAACATCCCGAGTAATTAAAACACTGCAGAAAGCCATTAGACAAATACTGCAGAAGTTTTTACTGTAAGCCTATCTTTTTATTTCACGATGAGATTCCCCTCGTTCACACGAGTTCAGGGACATATCACACGCGATTTTTGGAGCTACGAAACTTTTACTACGAATTTATTACTCCGGAAAGGCCACTAACTAGTTTGATTAAACTGTACTAAACCTGACAGTAAAAGTCTGAACCAAAGCTACAGCGAGATTCTACACGACTCACTGAACGCGTACATATTTTATTTGCAATTTTGGCCAAGCGGTTTAATTTCTACGCAATTTACAAGATTCTACCAAATCTGCCAACTAATAGGATTAACGAAATTGACCCGATCAATCGTGTTCGATGATCGGCGCTGATCGACGCCTGACTAGTCAACGTCTGGGGCGTCTGACTAGTCAACGCCTGGAGTTCTGACCAGTCAACGAACGATCTAAGCCGCTGATCTGAGATCCGACGGCTGCTGTCTTACCGAATCGGATCGAAACGAACTCCGGCGAGCTCCGGACGGCGGCGGTCGGTTCCGCATCGTGGTTCTACCTGACGTACACACACGGTCAACTACGGCTCCCGGAATAATAACGCGGCGTACAGACGCTGGCGATCTGCAGTTGGCGCAGCGGGCGGATGGAGAAGCACGGAACGGAAAGAGGGCGGCGAGACGAACCCGACAATGACGAGGCGATGGCGGCGACGGAGGTGGCGGTGAGGAGAAACGGCGGCGGCGCGCGGCGTGCGCCTTGAGGCGGCTCTAGGAGGTGTTGGCGGCGGGTCGAGTGGGCACGGATCCCAAGGCCCGGGTGGTCCTTTTATTTGGTCTCTCTCACGGAAAGAAAAGAAAAGAAAGAAAGAAGAAGAAAAAACTGAAATAGAATCGGTCCGCGGTTGGACTCCGTTTGAAATCGGTCCGATTTTCGGACCGTTTTCGGCGGTTTACTAAACGTTCGAGTTTTGCATACGAACTCCGATTGAGCGATTTTCGCCTACGGGTTCGTATCGTCGAGGGGAACAACCTTCAGTCGAAGTTTGTGCGAAAACTCGAATCTACAGGGGTGGTTGTCGCAAGTCTCTTGGTTTACTAAAACGTCCGAGTCTTTTGCATACGAACTCCGATTGGAGCGATTTTCGCGCCTACGGGTTCGTATCGTCGAGGGGAACAACCTTTAGTCGAAGTTTGTGCGAAAACTCGAATCTACAGGGGTGGTTGTCGCAAGTCCCTCTAAAGCTCCCCGCAGGAAACTCGGGTCGAAACAAAAATAGGTTTTCGCAAATAGCGTTTCGTCGATCCTCTCTACTCGACGGTAATGCATGGTAAGATATGATGCGATGCAATGAATGATATGCAAGACCAAATCGAAAATTTGGGATGTGACAAGACTAACCCCCTTAAGATGAATCTCGTCCTCGAGATTCGGCGCGGCTAGCAAATAGGTGTGGGTAGTCCTCTAGGATGTCATCTTCACGCCCACAAGTGGCTTCCTCTTCGGTGTGGTGACTCCACTGCACCTTGCAAAACTTGATTATCTTGGTACGGGTAGTCCTTTCTCATTGTCTCTAGAATCTTGACCGGTTTCTCCTCATAGGTCAAATCATTCTCAAGTGAACCTCCTCTAGCGATACAAGATCTCTTAATGGTGTATCCACCATCTCCGGATGGCACTTCTTCACCGGGACACGTGGAACACATTGTGAACAGCGCATGAGCCTCCGCAACTCCAACCGATAAGCAACCTCCTTTGCGTGCTAAGACTCGATATGGTCCAATAAATCGAGGTGCCAGCTTACCCTTAATACCAAATCTCTTAATTCCACGAGCGGCGATACCGAGGTATGCTCTATCACCTATCTCATACACCACCTCCTTGCGCTTGGCGTCGCCGTAGCTCTTCCGTCTTGATTGTGCTACCTTCACCATCTCTAATCAAGGCGACCTTCTCCTCGGCGTCCTTGATCAAATCAGGTCCAAACAATCGACGTTCTCCTACTCCATCCCATAGCAATGGTGTTCGCACCGCTTTCCCATACAAGACGTCGAACGGTGACGTCTTGATGCTGGTTTGATAGCTGTTGTAGGAAAACTCGGCATACGGCAAATTCTCATCCCAACTAGAACCATGAGCCAAGGCGCAAGCTCTTAGCATGTCCTCCAAAATCTGATTCACCCTCTCGGTCTGTCCATCAGTCTGTGGGTGAAACGCTGTGCTAAACTCCAATCTAGTACCAAGTGACTCGTGCAGCTGGCGCCAGAAGTGCGAGGTAAATTGGGTGCCTCTATCAGATACGATACTCTTGGGAACTCCGTGTAGGCACACAATTCTGTCCATGTAAATCTTGGCCAACTTTGCACTCGTATAGGTCGTCTTCACCGGTATAAAGTGGGATACCTTGGTCAAATGGTCGACCACTACCCAAATAGAGTCATATCCTGACCTGGTCCTGGGCAATCCTGTGATAAAGTCCATTCCCACTCTATCCCACTTCCAATCCGGCACAGGCAATGGCTGTAGCAATCCTGCTGGCTTCTGGTGTCCCGCCTTCACTCGGCTACATACATCACATAGGGCAATATGCTCTGCGATGTCTCCCTTCATGTTGTTCCACGAATCTGTCCTTTAGGTCCATATACATCTTCGTATTGCCGGATGTATGGAATACGCGAGTCATGAGCTTCTGCAGAATCAACTTCCTTAACTCCGGATCGTTGGGCACACACAACGATCTCCATACCACAAGGTACCTTGCTCATCCTCGCGGAATTCCCTTGCTCGACCTTCCTTCATCTTTTCCTTAACTTCATCTATCTCTTTGTCTCCCACTTGAGCCTTCCTGATTCTGTCCTGAAGCGTTGGTTGGACTTCCATTGTAGCCAAGTATCCTTCAGATACTACCTCCAGCCTAAGGTCCTTGAATTGCTTGCACAAATCCTCAGGCAATTCACCAATTGTCAACCCATTGGCATAAACCTTCCTCGCAGCATCCGCTACTACATTGGCCTTTCCTGGGTGGTACTGTAGATTCATATCATAGTCCTTGATAAGTTCCAACCATCTCCTTTGTCTCATGTTCAGTTCCTTCTGTGTAAATATGTACTTCAGGCTCTTGTGGTCGGTGTACACATCACAGTGTTTTCCCATTAAGTAATGCCTCCATACCTTGAGCGCATGAACCACTGACGCTAACTCCAAGTCGTGTGTGGGGTAATTCCGCTCATGGTGCTTGAGTTGTCGCGAGGCATATGACACTACTCCCATCTTGCATCAAGACACTCCCAAGTCCTTGTCGTGAGGCATCACAGTACACTTGGAAATCCTTCTGAAGATCTGGTAAACATAGAACAGGCGCGGTCACTAGTCGACGCTTGGCCTCAAAGCTGGCTTCACATACGTCGACCATTCAAACTTCCTCTCCTTCTTGAAGTTCGGTCATCGGCTTAGCAATCTTGGAAAAGTTTTCTATGAACCTCCGTAATATCCAAGAAGTCCCAAAAGCTTGAATCTCTCCGCATTCTTGGGCGCTTCCACTCTATCTGCGGTCACTTTGTTTGGATCAACAATTCCTTCTCCGACACTACGTGTCCAAGAAACCCAACAGTGTTAAGCGAATTCACACTTGCTGAATTTGGCGTCTGACTTGTGTTCTCGGCTTCTCCATAATCAGTCTCGATGTTTCTCATGCTCAAGATCATCCTTGGAATATATCAAGATGTCATCAATAAACACCACCACGAACTTGTCCAAATACTCCATAAATACCTTGTTCATCATGGTCATGAAGTATGCGGGCATTCGTTAGTCCAAAAGACATAATCTGTATACTCATATAAACCATACCTAGTGGTGAAGGCGGTTTTGGTACATCCTCCTCTCGGATCTTCAATTGAAATAGCGATCGCAGATCAATCTTCTTGAACACCTTTGCTCCTTCCATTTGATCAAACAAGTCATTTATGTTCGGTAGAGGGTACTTGTTCTTAATGGTTACTTCATTCAAATGACGATAGTCTACCACTAATCTCTTGGTGCTGTCTTTCTTCTCCACAAATAGAACAGTGCTCCCCATGACGACGCACTAGGCTGAATGAATCCCTTTTCGCTTGTTCCTTCAACGCTTTCTTCAATTCCTTCAGCTCATCCACATCCATCTTATATGGTTTCTTTGCTATAGGTCCTATTCGCATCGTCGATAAGAAACTCTACATCTCTGTCGGTGGCATACCGGCAGCTCTTCCGAAGCACGTCAGGTAATCCCTAATCAGCACAAGATCCACGCTAACCCCTTAAGAGAATTCAGCTTACACCTTCACGGTCGTGCAGCCGACTTGAATCTAATCCTCTTACCATCCGGGTTTTAAGTGAAACAGCTTGCTGTGCACAATCTATGTGTCCCCATGCATAGATATCCAATCCATACCGAATGACATCTAATCCTTGTGAATCCAGACTACTAGATGTGCAATGAAGTTGTGTGTTCCAATCCTCACACCAAGTCATGCATCCCGCACTAGCTATCATATCTCCTCCGGTGAAATCACTCTAATAGACCTTTTCATAGACTCAAGAGGGTAACTTATACTTATCCACAAATGCCCTTGATATGAATGAATGCGATGCACCAAGATCAAAAAGTATAAGTGCAGGGTAAGTGTTGATTGGGAACTTACCAATCACAAGGTCGAGCTCATCTGGAATCTCCTCCACATTCATGTGGTACACTGGGCCTTCTCGCTGGTTGGCTTGAGTCCTTTCCTCTCCGGACAGTTGTCGCATAGTGCCCCTTCCGCTTGCACTTGAAGCATGTCACCTCACTCAGATCCTTCTTCACGGTTGCGATCACGGTTGCGGTCATGTCCACCGTGTCCTCCAGTGGTGAGAGTGTCCTCCTTGTGGTTGTGGCGGCCGCCCCTCTGGTTGTCATGACGATGTCCCTCGCCCCCATGGTGGTGACGATCATGGCTCCCATGGTCACTTCCTCCATGCTTGGAGTATCCATCATACGAAGTGCGAGACTTGTGGTGTGAACCAGAGTGGTGATTGTTGTTCTTTCTCTTGCGGTTCTCCACCTGCTTGTGTTTCCCTTCCAAGATTCTGGCCTTGTCCATAAGCTCCTGGAAAGTGGGGCAATAAACCACAAGTAGCTGTACTGAAAGCTCATCACTGAGGCCATCCAGGAATCTCCCTCCTTTTTGCATCAGTGTCAACATCCTCAGGTGCATAACGGGACAGGTTGTTGAACTCCTCAATGTACTCAGCCACGGTGCGATTGGTTTGGCGCAAGTTGCGGAACTCCTTCCTCTTC
This sequence comes from Avena longiglumis, assembly GCA_030063025.1. NCBI lineage: Eukaryota > Viridiplantae > Streptophyta > Magnoliopsida > Poales > Poaceae > Avena > Avena longiglumis. The sequence continues at coordinate 515,105,883 of CP125974.1, read as the reverse complement.
AGGCTCAGAACTCCTGAAGACACGTGGTTGATCCTGAAACCTTCTTCAAACATTGCCCAAGTCACAGTATCCAGCGGGTGGGTGATCTGGAATGTGTCCCACCAAGAAGCGGCTGGTCCCTCCAGTAGGTGAGCGGCAAACCTCACCTTCTCAGCATCAGTGCATCCTATAGTTACCAGATCCTTGATGACTGAACGTAACCAGTCGAGAGCAACCATTGGTTCCGTTGCAGTAGAGAACTTAGCTGGCCTTAGCCTCAGAAATCTGGTGAGAGCATCTCCCTGAGGCTGATTGTTTCCATTGTTGTTGTTCTGATTCGCCATGAACTGGGTCATCACTTGGGTCAGTTGTGCCTGAGCGGCCATGAGCTGCTCCATCTCAGTGGGTTGGCGACGGGGAGGCATCTGCGGTTCAGCATAGGTAAGTTTAGAAAGAATCAACTACGACAATAGGATTCTACCCATGCATATGATCAAACAACAACAAACAATAGCAGACAATCACAAGCAAGCAACACAACAACAACAAGCGATCCAGCAACATCCCAGGTGTTATCCTAGCAGTATATAACTACTGAAATAGTTTTGCAAGAGTTGGCAATGGTTAACTAAACAATAGATCATCTAATCAACAAAACAGCAATTCTGCCAGAACAGTCCAGCAGCTTTCACGAATTTTTCCGCCTGACTTAAACTCGTCAGAAAATTAAGCCAATTTTTGTGCATATGGCACAGAGAGTTTCGCATCAGCCCAATTTTTTTCAGATTTTTCTGAGTTACCAGAAAAATATGAAAAATCGCACAGTACTGCTGTGTCAGCAGAAAAACTGCAGCGAAAAACACACAGATAGTAACCAAATTGCCATAACTCTTTCATTAAAATTCGCACAAATAAATCCTGGGATATTGGAGTACACAAATAAGCAATTAAACACTTTTAATCTAACACGAACTAAGCTTCACAACGATCGAGACTAATCCTAACGAATTCGCCTAACGTGGACTAACTGGTGGACTTCTATCTACTTCTTGAAGAGATTGAGGTAGGTCCTTGCGGTCATGCGTTGGCGCTTCGGCTCGCGGTACAACCATGGCGGCGGAGTGTACACCTCTCCTAAACCATCACTTGAGACTTCAAACTCCACCTCTTCTGGATCCTCCTCTTCTTCTTCATCCTCAGCTGCAACAGCAACGGCCTCATCTCCTCCACCATCATCGTCTTCATCATCATCATCCTCGTCCTCATCATCATCATCGTCTCCACTGTCATCATCATCCCCATTGTTGCCATCATCTCCATTGTCATCATCCGGGGGTGGATTCAGCTGTGCTTGGAGAGCGGCAATCTGGGCTGTCATAGCTTCAATAGTTTGATCCCTTTCCTGGACTGTCCCCTGCAGCTTTGTATGTTCTGGGTGTTCTCCTGCACAGTACCATGAAGATGTGCTATGGTTGCATCTCTGGCTATCAGGGCATTCTCCAGAACTCCCACAGCTTCATGCAAAGTGTCAATCTCCTGTCCTTGGACCACCATACCATTGCTAATAAAATCTGCAATCTCCTTTATCATCCTCACCTTCTCTGCTAGAGCTCCATTCTCCCTTTCCATGTCCTCTATGTGCCTCCGACGGGGCGGCATGTTGTTCCTGTCGCCCGGGGTAACCACAATGTTCCCCTCTTCATCACGCCTTCCATAGTCACGATAGGGTGAATCTGCTGGTAGTAGGTGTCGGACATTATGGCACTGGCGAGACAGGGCTTCATGTATGGCCAAGTTGATTCCAAGTCCCCAGTTGTAGTATATATTGGTGTAGACCAAGTGCACGGGGTTTGGCAAGGCGGCATCTCTGAATATGAAGGTAGTGATCTCCCATGCATCCTCTCCATATCCATAGGTGTACAGCCTTCTTCCCTTGAACATGGGCAGTGGCAATCCCAGTGACTGAGAGAGCTGAGCTAACTGCCTTGCAAAGGGCCTTGGTGACTCCATGGTGACATACTCAGTCTGGCCTCCCATCTATCAAGTAAGAGAGGAAAGTGTGAGAATAGCATATGGTAAGAATTTTACGAGGGTGAAAGGCATAAGATGAAAGACAGAGTTAATATAGGCTTTAGTAATTCTATGGCTTCCTAATCCAATCCTAGGTCACGATCCTACAGTCGACACACGGGCTCTGATACCATCCTGTGACACCCCGGTTCTGATAAGACCGTGGCCTCTATGTGACATGCCAATCCCTGGATCGGTTCATTGGCCCACAATAGAGTAAGATAGATAATCATAGCAAATAACCGTGTATCATGATCTACAAGATCCAGAGTACCATTATTACAATGTAAAAGCTTAGCATAGAGCTAGCTCAAATTGTTCAGGTAGCAACAAAAGCGAGTAAATCCTCCAATCTTCAAATTGCCCACAAGTGAACAAGTGCCGAGTGGAGTACCGTGGCCTATAACGATCAATCAGAATCGGAATAACCTGCAGCATAAAACGCAACAGCCCCGAAGGGTCAATACATGGAATGTATGGCAAGTAGAGCTAGTAAAGGAGACAATAGTACTAACAACTACATGCATATTTGGCAAGTGGAGCTGTGTCTGGCTTGCATTTGCAAATAACTTTGTCCTACTTTCATAAACAGTTTTGAATTTTCTTTGAAAAGATCCCAATTAAGTTAACCCAACAATATTAAAACAATTATGAAGTTAGAATGAGCGAGAAACATGTCATAGAATCAATATCTAGCAACTCAGATGTCCATAACCGGGGACACGGCTAATCGATTAGATTATACACTCTGCAGAGGTTAGTACACTTTACCCATGTGACTTGGCCAGCCCAGCTCGTACCATCACTCTCATTTTGAGTGGTGATAGGGAGAAGTCCAAGAAGAGACTGTTCGGGAAGTAGCTCCTCAATCCCGACGCGCACCGGTCCAACCTACCAAAATTCTACATCTCTGGATACGCGGGTTCGAGTTACCACAACCTACTAAGTCCAACCAACCGCCCATTTCATTATTGGCACATGGTTGTACACGTAAGCTACACAATAAAGAAGCCAATCATTCTCTCTTGATACCTGGGTGCCTTTCCGCAATGAAACCACCAAAAATTATCAATACCATCACACCCAGGGGGTTCATTGATTAAGTTGTTTTAGTTTTCACAAACCAATACTTTGAGAAAACAAGTATCAATGATGTAACCCAGCCCTCGTTCAACATAGCATGGCTAAGCACATCTACAACGGTGGTTCATCTAGAAGGAAAGCCCTACCACATAATAGGACATAGCATAGCGATAGTATCATTCTACACATGCATCTACAAAATACACGACAATGCATTGAAAATAGTAGGACGATATCATGAACAAAGTAGCATCTACTTGCCTTGGTTGTAGCGGTCGGAGGAACAATCCACACACGAGCAAGGGTTGCACTCCACACAATCTACACGACACAATTGCATTCATAAACAAACAATTCACAAACATATGCAACAAAGATGATGCATGAATGCAAGAACGGCAAGTGAATTGGTGCTACAGCTGCACCACATAATACTAATACATATTACTACCGAATACATGCATGAAAAATAGATTTGGCGCAAGGGAAACTATTAACCAAAAGTAGTGATCACTACTAGAGCTAGAACTTAAATAATTCACTACCGGTAGTATACTGTTTGTAAAATCTTGGAAATATTCTACCGCAAAGGCATCGCTGATAAGAAACAGTACCAATTGGAATTACTCAAAAAGGAGTTATAAAACATCCCGAGTAATTAAAACACTGCAGAAAGCCATTAGACAAATACTGCAGAAGTTTTTACTGTAAGCCTATCTTTTTATTTCACGATGAGATTCCCCTCGTTCACACGAGTTCAGGGACATATCACACGCGATTTTTGGAGCTACGAAACTTTTACTACGAATTTATTACTCCGGAAAGGCCACTAACTAGTTTGATTAAACTGTACTAAACCTGACAGTAAAAGTCTGAACCAAAGCTACAGCGAGATTCTACACGACTCACTGAACGCGTACATATTTTATTTGCAATTTTTGACCAAGCGGTTTAATTTCTACGCAATTTACAAGATTCTACCGAAATCTGCCAACTAATAGGATTAACGAAATTGACCCAATCAAGCGTAATACGATGACTGGCGCTGATCGACGTCTGACCAGTCAACGTCTGGGGCGTCTGACTAGTCAACGTCTGGAGTGCTGACCAGTCAACGAACGATCTAAGCCGCTGATCTGAGGTCTGACGGTGGCTGCTGTCTTACCGGAATCGGACTGCGAAACGAACTCCGGCGATCTCCGGACGGCGGCGACGGTCGGTTCCGGCGTCGTGGTTCTACTTGCACGTACACACACGGTCAACTACGGCTCCCGGAACAATAAACGTGTGCGCGTACGCGGCGATCTGCAGGGCGCAGTTGGCGGCGGCGGATGGAGACGCGGAGCACGGGAACGGAAAGAGGGCGGCGAGACGAACCCGACAACAGACGCGATGGCGGCGGACGGAGGGCGGTGGCGGCGAGAAACGGGCGGCGGCGGCGGGCGGCGCGGCGCGCGAGAGGCGCTCGGAGGTGTTGGCGGCGGGGTCGAGTGGGGCACGGATCCCAAGGCCCCGTGTGGTCCCTTTTATTTGGTCTCGCCCACGCGGAAAGAAAAGAAAAGAAAGAAAGAAGAAGAAAAAAAAACTGAAATAGAATCGATTCGCGGTTGGACTCCGTTTCGGAAATCTGTCCGGATTTTCGGACCGTTTTCACGGTTTACTAAAACGTCGAGTCTTTTGCATACGAACTCCGATTGGGCGATTTTGCGCCACGGGTTCAGATCGTCGAGGAACAACCTTCAGTCAAAGTTTGTGCGAAAACTCGAATCTACAGGGGTGGTTGTCGCAAGTCTCTTGGTTTACTAAAGCGTCCGAAGTCTTTTGCATACGAACTCCGATTGAGCGATTTTCGGCCTACGGGTTCAGATCGTCGAGGAACAACCTTTAGTCGAAGTTTGTGCGAAAACTCGAATCTACAGGGTGGTTGTCGGAAGTCCTCTAAAGCTCCCCAGGAAACTCGGGTCGAAACAAAAATAGGTTTTCGCAAATAGCGTTTCGTCGATCCTCTCTACTCGACGGTAATGCATGGTAAGATATGATGCGATGCAATGAATGATATGCAAGACCAAATCGAAAATTTGGGATGTGACAGAACCCTACATGTACCAGTTATGCAATCTTCGCATTTTTGTTGGAAGATTATTTACCTCCTTAGGTTTGACGAGAGGTTTGCCGTACTGGTATTTGTATGCTACTTCACTCACGGGGAAGTACTCTAACTGGGATAAGTAATGGGCAATACTCATATCTTGAGCAGCGGCAGCTTCTCCGTATTGTGCAACTACCTCTGGATCATACTGCTCTTCGGCCCCATATTTGCTCGACCCCACATTGGTCTAGGAAATCACCTTGAGAGGGGCGCAAGACTGTTTTGCTTGTTCTCCGAGCTGGGCAACAGATTTCTCGCTTGCATCAGTACTGCTCTTCGAGGCTTGTTGTGCCGCATGTGACTTGAGAATAGAACGCTCATAGTCTGATGACAGCTTTGGCTCGTGTTGATGAAGAGTCTTTAGCATTTTCAACACTTTGGCTTTTTCTTGTTTGGTGCTGGGGAACTCTGGCTCTTTCGGCCGCCTCAACTTAGCGAAAAACAATGTCGTTTCCGCATCAATGATCGCTGCAGTCTCCTCTTCAGTACAGTCATAAGCTCTCTTGGGAGGAACCTTTGGTACTTTTGGAAGAGGCTCTTGTTTACATTTCGGCGATCGCTTACCACGACGCCAAGTAGCGGTACGCTTACGCTTTTTATCCTGAGGCGCCGGTGATGGCTCTCGCGGCGATGGCTAAGCCAGAGATTGGTGAGGAGATGGAGCCAGGTGAGGCGATGAAGACGGCTTCTGCGGCGGCGACGACCACACTAGAGACGGGTGAGGCGGCGACAAAGATGTCCTTGGCGTGTGATTTCGAAGCACGATACATTCCTTTGGCCATAGAATGGTGACGTTTGTTGCGTCTTCCAGTACAGTCACATCCCCTTCACCTGCAGGGTAGTGAAGATCCAAAACTTCAAAGGTGGGCATAATTCCATCCACCCCGACAACAGCGTAGCCCTCTGGAACCGGACGACAGTGGTAAGCTGGTGTGGGTCCAATTGGTAAGGCATAGCCGACTGCCACCTTCATTGATATGTTCACAACTTTGACATGTAGCTCGCAGTGTGTCATCTCTGTGATATCATCCACTGGGTAGCCAACAGGAGCCATCGTCGGTGCACCATCGTCATCGCCATTGTCATCACTCGGGACCTCGGTGGAAGCCACACTGCTTTTTTGATTATTCGATAGGCCGGTAGCATCGAATGCAGTGTGCTGCTGAGATGGGCCGGTAGTACTTTGCTCTTTAAGTGCGTTAATTTCATCTTGTTGTTGCTTTATTCGTTCTTCAATTATACGCATTCGCTCTTTCTGAATATCTGCTTCAACTTCCGCCCTGTCCTTTCTCCTCTGACGGCTTCTATCAGGATATTTCTTCCTCTCTTCGGAAAACCCAGTCCTCCATGGTTTGGAGCCGCTTGTGCCTCGTGTTCGTCCATCATGTTCCTTATTTCCAAGGGCGAGTGAGAGCTCATCATTCTCTCTATCGGGAATGAAGTCCCCATCTTTAACAGCCTTTACTGCTTTTATCATCTTCTCGATTGGCAAGGGGTCTTCTTTATGTCGTATGTTATATATACACTTCCCTTCCAAGTCCAACGTGCCCCCATGCCCGTAAAACCAATTCCTTGCACGTTCTACCCAATCGCCCTGCCTGGGTGATCTTTTTAGCACGCAGTTCATTCTCAAGTTTCTCCCACTTAGGAATGTCAGCCCTGTAGCCACCTTGCCCCATAGTATGGTGATACTTCTTGTTAGCAGCATTCAGCTTATTCGTTGCAGACATTTTCTTAGCTTTTTCTGATGTCTTGTATTTCACAAACTCAGCCCAGTTTGGTTTTATCTTCTCAAACTGAATATTCTTGAAATCGGGAGTCTTCTCTTTCATGACATAGTCAAGGTGCAATCTTTTCTTCTAGTTGGTGAAACACTGGGCCATCTTATTCAAAGTCCACTCCCTGACCTTAGCCTCCATGGCTCGTGCATGTTCTAAGGCGTCATCAATTGGATCCTCCGCATTTGGATCCAGCTCTATCTTTGGTAGTTTGAAATTAACCATGAGCCTCTTCCACATTAAATCTTTGGCCATGGTAGGGAGAAATAAAGGCGTTCCCTCTTCTTCCGCATCAGCAGGCCTATTCCAATTTCGAATGGTGATCGGGATGAAGGCCCTAACGAGTACTCCGCATTGTTCCACAAATTTGTTTGCGACAACTTCGGGAGAAATCGGTTTGCCGTCTTCATCGATATCTTTGATCCTGAAGCTCTCATGGTCTTCCAACTTTTTGATTGGGCCTCGTCCGCTCTTTTCAGTAGATTTCTTCGATCCGGAGGGCTAAAATAAGAAAGATCGTCGTTACTATTTCTATATAGATAGCAGATGATTAATTAATGAATTAATTATATTACATGCACCTCGCCGGAGCGGTCGTCTTCTCGATCACACAAGGCATCGCCTTCTCCCTCGCGGAAGGCATCACCTTCAACCTCAAACAAGTCGTCTCTTCCGGCAAAAAGAGGATCACCCTCACCGGAGTTGTTCAGAAACGTCGATACATCTAAATTTTCTTCCCCGCGGATCACACCTTGGATCAACTCTTCCTTTTCTTCGTCTCTGTCGTGTGGGTCCATATTTTCTGCATAGGTGGAAAAACGGATAAGTCAAAGCGGCTAAGGGAGAATGTTAGGTACGGTGTTGAGAGATATAAACCCTAATTCGGAGAAACCCTAATATATACATACACAATAATAAAAATGAATTTACAATATTAGAAACCCTAATTCGGAGAAACCATCGGGCTCGGATCCTATCACGAAGAACCAATACCGATAAGAAAGGCGGCAATCAATCAACCCTTGGGTTCGGGATGCCCTGGCGAGGACACACCGGCTAACCCTAGGTGCGACATCGATTCAACTGGGGTCTATGACAACTAATATCATGTGTAAGCATCTACAATGTGATGGCTATCAATAAATCTTCGATCTTCGATGGTTTTGACCTCGGTCTTTGATCTCGATCTCGTATTCTACCACGAAGAACCGAACGCCTAGCTTGTTCAACACATGGCATCGATGCAATGCTCAAGCAAGTAGGATGATATGACAAGTTAATTTGCATTGGAATGTATCCCTAAGACATGCTCGACGATTTAATCGGGGTTCTGAGGGGTGAAAACCCTAACTCGGGGAAACTCCGGAACATATGAGAGGGGTGCATTTGTTCTTCTAATTATACTTGTCATTTAAGTTGTTGAACAATGCATGATTATAGGTTAAATAGATAGGTTTCATTTTTCTCAACAATATGATATATTATTTGTATTTTTCTGACTTATAAACAATAAGTTATTGATTTTACAATATTAAATCATTTTCTGGAATTAAAAAAAAGGGCAAATAGTTTTTACACCGGGGCGACCCCTAGACAGTGAGACTGACAGAAGGGCCCAGTGCCAACTCAGCCTCCACGAATACAGATCATTTTTATACCACAGAGGAGCCTACCCACTAAGGCTGACTGATGGGCCCTAGGCCACATCAGCTGCCACGTGAGCAAGGTGACGCACGAGTGACGTCAACACGACGTCACGCTGGCGGTGAGCTCCCAGGCAGCGGCAGCGGCGGCGACAGCGGGCACGCCTGGATGCGCGGATGGGCGCGTTAGAGAGAGGGCGATGCAGGAAGCAAGAGAGTGGCGGCGCCGCTCCTTCTTGGTCACCGGAGCGTCGCCTCCGTCTTGCTCAAGCGGCGGCGGCATCGGGCACACGCGAGGAGAATAGTATAGGAGGAGAGGGAGAGAAAGAAGAGCAACATGAGGATCAGCAGCTCACCAGGAACACGACAGAGGTGGTGGCGAGGCCGGGCGAGCTCGGGAGACGCCGGAATCGACGGAGACAGACGGTGGACGGAGCTTCCAATCCAGGCGATTGAGGTCACGCGCGAGGGGGAAAAGTAGCCGGGGCGCGCGCGGACGGAGGCAGCGGTGGTGGCGGACGGAACGCGCGGGTGGCGGCGAGATCGGGCAGCCTGCCAGCGTCGGGGGTGGTTCCTGTGCGCGCGTCGGTGAGAAACAGTGAAGTGAGATGGGGAAGAAGAAGAGGAGGCGCGACAGTTATAAACGAAGGGCCTTTTGTCCCGGTTGGTGGCTCCAACCGGGACTAAAGGGTCATACGTCCCGGTTGGAGCCATCAACCGGGACGTATAGTCCACTATTTTTTCATCAGTCCAAGGGGCGCGCGCAGGTGTATTTAGTCCCGGTTGGTGGCACCAACCGGGACATATGACCCTGTTTTAAAAAAAAAGCAATTTTCTCTCTGTTCCCGCCTTATTTTTCATTTTGGGGTTTAAATTTGTAATTTTTTTAAATGATAATTACTTTGGAATTTAGAAAAACTTTAAACATAAAAGGTGTTTGAATTTGAATAACTAATTCAAAACCATTTTCTGTTTTTACAAATAATTAATGTAACCATTTAAAATTAATAATGAATTAACTTATATTTTTTGAATATTAATTTGGAATTTAGAAAAACTTTAAACATAAAAAGTGTTTGAATTTGAATAACTAATTCAAAACCAGTTTCTATTTTTAAAAAATAATTAATGTAACCATTTAGACTATGAACCATTTAAAATTAATAATGAATTAACTTATATTTTTTGAATATTAATTTGGAATTTAGAAAAACTTTAAACATAAAAAGTGTCTGGATTTGAATAACTAATTCAAAACCATTTTCTGTTTTTGAAAAATAATTAATGTAACCATTTAAACTATGAACCATTTAAAATTAATAATGAATTTACTTATATTTTTTGAATATTAATTTGGAATTTAGAAAAAATTTAACCTTAAAAAGTGTCTGGATTTGAATAAATAATTCAAAACCATTTTCTACTTTTAAAAAATAATTAATGTAACCATTTAAAATTAAAAATGAATTAACTTATATTTTTTGAATATTAATTTGGAATTTAGAAAAACTTTAAACATAAAAAGTGTCTCGATTTGAATAAATATTTCAAAACCATTTTCTATTTTTAAATAATTCAAAACCATTTTCTGTGTTTTAATTTGGATTTGAATTAACTTATATTTTTTATATATTAATGGGCGGGAAAAAAGGACGAGAAATAATGGGCGGAAAGAAAATTTTATTAGGATAGAACTGGAATTAAAGTACATAACGCAACTAACACAAAGTTACATAGAAGAACTAAAAATTAAGATACATGGCCAGATTAAGCCACAACCGGCCGAACTTGTTTTGCAATGTTGGAGTGATTCAGTCATGCTCCTACCTACACCTGTAATACTTGCCACTATAGTCGTCACTTTCTACTTGGCCGTCATTGTCGCTGGTCGCCGTAGTTGAACCTTGAAGGCTGAGTACGAGTGGGCTGGACTTGAGGGTAGCGCAGGCAGGGGATAGAGTCGATGGCCGTGTCGTAGGCCATGACGCTCTGGAGAGTCCGACCGCGCCACCACAACCGACGGCCGGCCACGTTGAAGTTTGGAGCAGGTGGGCCATCCTCCTCGTGCCTGGCGAGCGCCCTCTCACGCCGATCCACGAAGAAGGCTTCCCAAGTCGGGAAATAGTCGGGATGCCATCTGGGAATCCTCCGCTGCTCCGGCGTGAGATCGAAGTAGTAGTGGTTCGTAATGGCCATCCGACGCGCCACACCTAGAGGGACAGGAGGGACAGGAGGAACCGGCACGCCTCCGGCACTCAGCATCCAGCTGACGGGGACACAGTAGCCCGGCGGGTAGGGGTAGTTCGAGGCGCAAAGGGCCTCCGCCTCCCGGGGAGTTAGTGCTACGGTGGAAGTCATGCGAAAGAGTGATGAGGTTGCAGATATGAGTCTAGAGAAGTGCAATGACAATGGAGGCCAACCCTATATATATATAGTGAGAAATGGCAGGAAAATAATTGGAGGGAAGAACTGGCGGGAGAAATGCCGGGAAAAAATGGCGGGAAGAAAAATGGCGGGAAGAAAAATGGCTCATTTAAAACTTGCATTGGATCTCTGAAGAAACCACATATTGCGAGTCTAAAAATGATTTTTTCAAAAAATCACGGACGATAGATCATGTACCTGTAGTACAAACCGGACCCACTTCCTACCGATTCGGCAGACATTTGTCCTTTTTACCCGGGATGGACGAAAAGGTTTGAGATGTCCCGGTTGGAGATAGTCCATGTAAGGTGGTCTAGTATTTTAGGAAAATGGGACGGTTGCATTCTGAAATGGCATTTTGGTGGTTACTTCACAAAACGACCCATTTTTTGCGCTCGGAAAATGGAAAAGGGCTTTTCCGTGCGACAAAAAGGAAAACTTCCTCCTACAACATTGTTCTCCATACCAATGTCAACACGCATGCATAATATGGGCACAACATCACAAACTATGCCGTGATTCAGCACATAACATCGGTCATTTGGACCGAAAGCCATGAAACCTCGAACATGATAGGTCATTTTGTGAAGGTTTTTTCGAAACATGATCAATATACCAAGTCTGGTATTTTTCCTTTCAACTATGTCACATAATTTGACACCACGCGAAGGATTTTCATTGTTCAGATTTTTTTTTAATTTATTATGCCCGTTTTAAATTATCTGAATTTCTAACTATGGTCGAACCGGCGTGCATGAATATAGGGGACGAGCATCGTTAGAACTTGCATTGGATCTCTGAATAAACCACATATTTCGAGTCAAAAAATGATTTTTTCAAAAAATCACGGGCGATACTTCATGTACCTATAGTACAAACCGGACCCACTTCCTACCAATTCGGCAGACATTCGTCCTTTTTACCCGGGATGGACGAAAAGGTTTGAGATGTCCCGGTTGGGAGATAGTCCATGTAAGGTGGTCTAGTATTATATTATTATTTTATGAAAAATAAAAAATAAAAAATGGCATTTTTTTTTGGGTAATTTTGGTTTTTTTTTTTTTTTTTTAAATGGAAAAAATGGAAAAATTTTGCAAAAAAAAAAAAAAAACTCCCCTAATATGTATTCCATCTCCCCACCATGTCGCATGCATAATATTGGCACAAACATCAAAACTATGCCGTGATTGATACACATAACATCGGTCATTTGACCGAAAGCCATGAAACCTCGAACATGATAGGTCATTTTGTGAAGGTTTTTTGAAACATGATCAATATACCAAGTTAGGTATTTTCCTTTCAACTATGTCACATAATATGACACCACGAAGGATTTTCATTGTTCAGATTTTTTGAATTTATTATGCGTTTTGAATTATCTGAATTTCTAACTATGGTGAACGGCGTGCATGAAGATAGGGGACAAGCATCGTTAGAACTTGCATTGGATCGCTAAAGAAACCACATATTGCGAGTCTAAAAATGATTTTTTCAAAAAATCACGGGCGATAGATCATGTACCTGTAGTACAAACCGGACCCACTTCCTACCGATGCGGCAGACATTTGTCCTTTTTACCCGGGATGGACGAAAAGGTTTGCGATGTCCCGGTTGGGAGATAGTGCATGTAAGGTGGTCTAGTATTTATAAAAATGGGACGGTTGCATTCTGAAACGGCATTTTGGTGGTTACTTCACAAAACGACCCGTTTTTTGCGCTCGGAAAATGGAAAAGCTGGGCTTTCCGGTGCAAAAAGGAAAACTTCCTCCTGCAACATTGTTCTCCATACCAATGTCCACACGCATGCATAATATGGGCACAACATCACAAACTATGCCGTGATTTAGCACATAACATCGGTCATTTGGACCGAAAGTGTGGCATCCCGCAAAACCACTACTAGAAAATCGCGTTGAATTTGTGCATTGCATCGTCATCATCATGCATTGTTTGTACAAAACTAATTGCAGAAAAACCCTATTTTGTTTTCTAAACGCCTCATCCTTATTCAAACGCAAAACCCGGGCTTGTCCGGACTATTTATTTTGTCTAGCATCGGTTTGCAAAAGCCCCGTTTAAAACATTAAAAATATTTAATTGTTTTGGTGGGGCAGTCGAACGGGCCGAGTAGACCCGAACGACCACCCCTGTTTTTTTTAAAACGGTCCACCTAACCCGCCCTGTAAAATCCTAGACCTACCCAGCTATCTACCCAACCCAAACAGCCACCTCACCCTAACCAATCGATGCCCGCCACCTCAGCTGTCCCTCCCCACCCTCCAATCACCACCTGCCACATCACTCCCTCAAACCCACCCAGCAACTCAACCCACACCCTCCCTGCACGCGGGCCCCGCCCCCAGCACGCACCCAACCGCACACCTGCCTCCCCCGGTCCCAAACTCCCCACCTGCCCACACCCCATCAAGGCCCCCACGCTGGACCCACCCTGTCCCCACCCAATGCCCCTACCTCAGACGCTGCAGCCTCCTCAACCCACCCCGACGCTGATGCTCCTCCGCCCGACCGGCTCTCCTCCCTCCGTTCTCTCTCCGGCGCCTGCCAGCCAGCCTCCCGCTAACCTTCAAGCTCTCCGCGCCTGCCGTCCCGCCGTGGCAAGCCCGCCCGCCACCGTCCACGCAGCACCTCCCCACCTCCGCGCCGAGCCCCAGATCGCCCTGCAGCCACAGCCAGCGCCCGGCCCTCTCTGCCCGCCTGCACGCCGCCCGCGCCCGCCCTCGCCCCGTCGACCAGCCGTGCTTCGCCTCAACCGTCCCTCGCCGCCTCTCCTTGCCGCTGGCCGAAGCTTCTCCCCACTCGCTGCTCGCCTGCCGCGCCCGTCCTCCGCCCGAGCCGCCTCGCTCCGCCCTCTGCTGCGCGCCGCCCGGCAGCGTGCTCGGTCCCGAGCCGCCGCCTCCGTGCCTCGGAAGCGCTCGCGTCTCTCCTCTCAGATCGCCTGCCGCTGCCTCCCGGCCCACCGCCACCAGCTCTCGCCCGCCGCCCACCGCCACCCACCTCGCCGGACCCCGCCTCACCCCCTGCAAGCTCCACCCCTCCCCCTGATCAGTTGCAGCTAGCAAGCCGCACGCATCGCGCGCCGCAGTGCAGCCACAGCAGCAGCCCCGCGCCATCTCCCTCTTTTTCCCCTCTTGCAAAGACCACATCACCTCGCCATGGTCTCCTAGTGTCGCCGTCGCTCACCGCCTCTGTGTCGAGGAGGAGCCGGACTAGGAGCTCGCCAACCGCCGAGCCCGCAGGTCTCTGCCACGAGAACTGCAGCCGCAGTCACCGTGCTCACCGTCGTCGCTCCGTTCGCCGTCGCCACGCTGCCCCCGTCTCGACCACCTCCTCCAGCACCCACGGTTTGCTGAGCACAAGCCGGAGACCGCAACTTCTCGAGGGAGGAATCGATAAGATCTTCGCCGCCGTGATGTTCTGGGAACGTGGAGTTCTCCATCCTGGATCCGAGGCGCCAGATCGACGAAATCTCCTTCCCGGAGTCGATTATCTGAAGACCATCGGTACCCGATCCACTCAAGTTCGCCTTCGACGGCAAGACCGACCGCACGGAACACCAAGATCCCCGGCGCCGAAGCCGAGAACCCCGACAAGAACCACGACACGGAGGCTCCGAGTTCTCCATCGAGGAAACCAAGGCCGTCGACGCGAGACCCCAAGATCGCCTACACGGATCTCCATGTTCTTCCTTCTGTCGCCGAGACCCTGAACGACAAGAACTCCGTCCCGAACCGATGCCGACGACGTCGCATGCCAAGATCGCCGAGAACGCCAAGATCTTCACCCCAACACCGAGACCCCGGCGCGTCAAGTGCTTCGTCCCGAACGCCATGACCGACAACATGACCGGAAGACCCGATGCGCCCCCGACAACATGACCCGAAGACCCCGGATGCGCCAAGACCCTAACCCCGATATTCGAGAACGATCCCGCCGAGCCGAACCGTCGAACCCTGGACCCCGAGACCGACCCCGAACCCCGAACCCCGGAACCCCAAGTTCGTCGAACCCTAACAAGATCTGCCGAACCCTAAATGTGTGACCCTTTTCCTCGATACCCTATTTTATAACATAATAACAACTTGTTGCATATTTAATTGCCATCTCGCATGCATATCATTGGGTTGGGGCCTTATGCCGGTTCACCTAATAATTAAATATGGGGCCCATATGCGGACAAATCTAGTCTCATATTGGCCTCATTTAAATTTGTGTAGCGAACCGGTGCTATCTTTTGCCACGCTAAAACCACATTTAAATTGCGGGGCTTCTAAACAACATGAACCACCTAATTAATTGCCGGGACCCCGGTTCCGCTTAATTTGACCTAATTGCATCGCATCTTTGCCATGCCATACATCATACATGCATCATGCCGATCTTCTGCCGTTGTATTAAATATTGCATCCGATGTTATTCTAGTGTTTTGCTTCTTCGCGGTTCAGGTCGTTGAGTTGATGTGAGCTTCGCCCCGATCTTCGGTTGAACCCTTCGACAATGTTTTCAGGCGAGCATCTCCCCCTTTCTACCTATCTTACTTGTTGCATATTTAATTGCCATCTCGCATGCATATCATTGGGTTGGGGCCTTATGCCGGTTCACCTAATAATTAAATATGGGGCCCATATGCGGACAAATCTAGTCTCATATTGGCCTCATTTAAATTTGTGTAGCGAACCGGTGCTATCTTTTGCCACGCTAAAACCACATTTAAATTGCGGGGCTTCTAAACAACATGAACCACCTAATTAATTGCCGGGACCCCGGTTCCGCTTAATTTGACCTAATTGCATCGCATCTTTGCCATGCCATACATCATACATGCATCATGCCGATCTTCTGCCGTTGTATTAAATATTGCATCCGATGTTATTCTAGTGTTTTGCTTCTTCGCGGTTCAGGTCGTTGAGTTGATGTGAGCTTCGCCCCGATCTTCGGTTGAACCCTTCGACAATGTTTTCAGGCGAGCATCTCCCCCTTTCTACCTATCTTACTTTTATAGTGTTTTATTCCCTCCTGTTGATCTATTGCTATCTGTGTTGCGATGCTTTAGTTTTCGTACCCGTGATTTTCCCTGCAGCCGTATATTTCCTTGGACACATCCTATTACCTGTTGTTTGATAGATAGTTGGACTCGCGCGTCGTAGTTGCTTGCCAAGTGCTGATGTGTGTCGTCATATGCCACAGTTGCTGATGTATTGCCGCATGTTGATGTTGGAGATGATTCTAGTTTTACTTATCGTCACTTTAATTTCTGTTTAACAACTAAAATTGAATTAAGCAGAGGCATCGGTGGGTGATAGAAAATATTTGGTTTCCGAACGCCCACTTGTGTCCCGTAAGACCCCGAGTACTTGATACATGTTCCTTGATTTATCGCGCTATCCACATCCGGGAGGTATATGGGACCCCCGAGCGAGCTTGATTCAGTCTTATTTCTTGGGGCCACAAACTAGTTTGAGGTTTTATTTACGATCCTGTACTTATGCCATGCTACTTTCGTATTTAAATTGCGAGGAGCACCTGCATCGCTTAGGATTTGTGACCCGTACGTGGTATCGACAGTCCCGTTTGGGGATCTGTTGCATCACCGCCCCACAAACCTTGGGTCCGTCTCGGAGCTAGCTTACTTCTTGGGTAGACTACAAGGGTGGCCCCAAATATTTCTGAATCCTGTGATTGTTCACCGTGAAAGCCTCGTTGGGTTTTGTTTTGGTTTTTCCGAGGTTGATCGAGCGTGTGTTGCTATTGGTGCACCCCGGCCGGGTAAAACTTTCTGAAAGCCGTGTCCGCGGATATGGACGACTTGGAGCACAGTATCTCGATCATAGACAAGCATAACTAAAGTTTATTGCTATAAATTTGACTTATAATGACTAGTAATCAGCTTCACTATAACGGAATGGCTAATAATACTGCCCACAATTGCTTGTTTGGATTGTCGCTTGCGACCATTGTACCTGACTAGTAAGTATTGCAACTACAACGAACTGGCTGAATAAAAGTACCAACAACTGCTGGGTTTCGGGATTACATCATGCTATCTGTATCTGATTAGTAATTGCTGCCACTACAACGGAATGGTTAACTAAAAGGGCCCACTGCTTATTTTATCAGGACGACTATCTTTAACCTGACTAGTAATTGCTGCAACGACAACCGAATAAATAAAACTGCCAACTGCGTGAGTTCCTCGGTTGACTTCCTCGTTTGGTCTCGAGGGGGAAACGCCAGGATGGGTTTGTTTGGTGTTAGCTTCAGGTTGGATCCGGATAGGTCATTCTCACCCCCTCTGATAACCGTCAGTTGTATCGAGTCTCTATAGGTTGTTTAGTGCATCTTTGCCGCTTCGATCCACCATACCTATGTAGGAGAGGACCGAATTCTAGCCTCGCTGGTAATCGGCCTCAAGATCGACGCCTCTTTTCCTTTGCCCTTTGTCGGCACCCCTTTTGTTTAAGCAGGTTTTGAGATCGACGTCGTTAGCAGGGTTACCCTTCCGGCTTGGCCTGGGCAGGGTTATGGACGCCATTGGTTATTCTTCAGGGCTCTTAGCCCCATTTGCATCTTGTCCGTAGCTGGACGCCCTACCGTTTTCAAGGTGATTTGGATCTCTGTATATTATATTTGTATTCTTGACTCCTTGAGTCGCCGTTATATATACATCTGTTCTGTGGGTCCCATCGAGGACTGTTGTGTAATGTTATTACTTCATTTTCCACCCGCACGAAAGTGCCTGGTGGGCACCTTTGAATCGTTTCTATGCGGGTTTGGCGAATTTTGCTCAAACTTGCATAGGTCCGATTCTGAGGGTGTTACAGAAAGCCATGAAACCTCGAACATGATAGGTCATTTTGTGAAGGTTTTTTCGAAACATGATCAATATACCAAGTCTGGTATTTTTTATTTCAACTATGTCACATAATATGACACCACACGAAGGATTTTCATTGTTCGGATTTTTTTGAATTTATTATGCCCGTTTTGAATTATCTGAATTTCTAACTATGGTCGAACCGGCGTGCATGAATATAGGAGACGAGCATCGTTAGAACTTGCATTGTATCTCTGAAGAAACCACATATAGCGAGTCTAAAAATGATTTTTTCAAAAAATCACGGGCAATAGATCATGTACCTGTAGTACAAACCGGACCCACTTCCTACCGATTCGGCAGACATTTGTCATTTTTACCTGGGATGGACGAAAAGGTTTGAGATGTCCCAGTTGGGAGATAGTCCATGTAAGGTGGTCTAGTATTTTAGGAAAATGGGACGGTTGCATTCTGAAACGGCATTTTGGTGGTTACTTCACAAAACGACCCGTTTTTTTAGCTCGGAAAATGGAAAAGGGCTTTTTCGTGCGACAAAAAGTAAAACTTCCTCCTGCAACATTGTTCTCCATACCAATGTCCACACGCATGCATAATATGGGTACAACATCACAAACTATGCCGTGATTCAGCACATAACATCGGTCATTTGGACCGAAATCCATGAAACCTCGAACATGATAGGTCATTTTGTGAAGGTTTTTTCAAGACATGATCAATATACCAAGTCTGGTATTTTTCCTTTCAACTATGTCACATAATTTTACACCACGCGAAGGATTTTCATTGTTCGGATTTTTTTTGAATTTATTATGCCCGTTTTGAATTATCTGAATTTCTAACTATGGTCGAACCGGCGTGCATGAATATAGGGGACGAGCATCGTTAGAACTTGCATTGGATCTCTGAAGAAACCACATATTGCGAGTCTAAAAATGATTTTTTCAAAAAATCACGGGCGATAGATCATGTACCTATAGTACAAACCGGACCCACTTCCTACCAATTCGGCAGACATTTTTCCTTTTTACCCGGGATGGACGAAAAGGTTTGAGATGTCCCGGTTGGGAGATAATACATATAAGGTGGTCTATTATTTCATGAAAATGGGACGGTAGCATTCTGAAACGGAATTTTGGTGGTTACTTCACAAAACGACCCGTTTTTTGCGCCCGGAAAATGGAAAAGGGCTTTTCCGTGCGACAAAAAGGAAAACTTCCTCCTACAACATTGTTCAACATACCAATGTCCACACGCATTCATAATATGGGCACAACATCACAAACTATGTCGTGATTCAGCACATAACATCGGTCATTTGGACCGAAAGCCATGAAACCTCGAACATGATAGGTCATTTTGTGAAGGTTCTTTCGAAACATGATCAATATACCAAGTCTGGTATTTTTCCTTTCAACTATGTCACATAATATGACACCACGCGAAGGATTTTCATTGTTCGGATTTTTTAAATTTATTATGCCCGTTTTGAATTATCTGAATTTCCAACGATGGTCGAACCGGCGTGCATGAAGATAAGGGACGAGCATCGTTAGAACTTGCATTGGATCTCTGAAGAAACCACATATTGCGAGTCTAAAAATGATTTTTGCAAAAAATCACGGGCGATAGATCATGTACCTGTAGTACAAACCGGACCCACTTCCTGTTGATTCGGTAGACATTTGTCCTTTTTACCCGGGATGGAAGAAAAGGTTTGAGATGTCCCAGTTGGGAGATAGTCCATGTAAGGTGGTCTAGTATTTTATGAAAATGGGATGGTAGCATTCTGAAACGGCATTTTGGTGGTTACTTCACAAAACGACCCGTTTTTTGCGCTCGGAAAATGGAAATCCGTGCGACAAAAAGGAAAACTTCCTCCTGCAAAATTTATCTCCATACCAATGTCCACACGCATGCATAATATGGGCACAACATCACAAACTATGCCGTGATTCAGCACATAACATCGGTCATTTGGACCGAAAGCCATGAAACCTCGAACATGATAGGTCATTTTGTGAAGGTTTTCGAAACATGATCAATATACCAAGTCTGGTATTTTTCCTTTCAACTATGTCACATAATATGACACCACGCGAAGGATTTTCATTGTTCGGATTTTTTTTGAATTTATTATGCCCGCTTTGAATTATCTGAATTTCTAACTATGGTCGAACCGGCGTGCATGAAGATAGGGGACGAGCATCATTAGAACTTGCATTGGATCTCTAAAGAAACCACATAGTGCGAGTCTAAAAATGATTTTTTCAAAAAATGACGGGCGATAGATCATGTACCGGTAGGCCAAACCGGACCCATTTCCTACCGATTCGGCAGAAATTTGTCCTTTTTACCCGGGATGGACGAAAAGGTTTGAGATGTCCCGGTTGGGAGATAGTGCATGTAAGGTGGTCTAGTATTTATAAAATGGGACGGTTGCATTCTGAAACGACATTTTGGTGGTTACTTCACAAAACGACCCATTTTTTGCGCTCGGAAAATGGAAAAGGGCTTTTCCGTGCAACAAAAAAGAAAACTTCCTCCTGCAACATTGTTCTCCATACCAATGTCCACACGTATGCATAATATGGGCACAGCAGCACAAACTATGCCGTGATTCAGCACATAACATCGGTCATTTGGACCGAAAGCCATGAAACCTCGAACATGATAGGTCATTTTGTGAAGGTTTTTTCGAAACATGATCAATATACCAAGTCTGGTATTTTTCCTCTCAAATATGTCACATAATATGACACCACGCGAAGGATTTTCATTGTTCGGATTTTTTTGAATTTATTATGCCCGTTTTGAATTATCTGAATTTCTAACTATGGTCGAACCGGCGTGCATGAATATAGGAGACGAGCATCGTTAGAACTTGCATTGTATCTCTGAAGAAACCACATATTGCGAGTCTAAAAATGATTTTTTCAAAAAATCACGGACAATAGATAATGTACCTGTAGTACAAACCGGACCCACTTCCTACCGATTCGGCAGACATTTGTCCTTTTTACCCGGGATGGACGAAAAGGTTTGAGATGTCCTGGTTGGGAGATAGTCCATGTAAGGTGGTCTAGTATTTTAGGAAAATGGGACGGTTGCATTCTGAAACGGCATTTTGGTGGTTACTTCACAAAACGACCCGTTTTTTATGCTCGGAAAATGGAAAATGGCTTTTCCGTGCGACAAAAAGGAAAACTTCCTCCTGCAACATTGTTCTCCATACCAATGTCCACACGCATGCATAATATGGGTACAACATCACAAACTATGCCGTGATTCAGCACATAACATCGGTCATTTGGACCGAAATCCATGAAACCTCGAACATGATAGGTCATTTTGTGAAGGTTTTTTCGAAACATGATCAATATACCAAGTCTGGTATTTTTCCTTTCAACTATGTAACATAATATGACACCACGCGAAGGATTTTCATTGTTCGGATTTTTTTTGAATTTATTATGCCCATTTTGAATTATCTGAATTTCTAACTATGGTTGAACCGGCGTGCATGAATATAGGGGACGAGCATCGTTAGAACTTGCATTGGATCTCTGAAGAAACCACATATTGCGAGTCTAAAAATGATTTTTTCAAAAAATGACGGGCGATAGATCATGTACCGGTAGTACAAACCGGACCCATTTCCTACCAATTCGGCAGAAATTTGTCCTTTTTACCCGGGATGGACGAAAAGGTTTGAGATGTCCCGGTTGGAAGATAGTGCATGTAAGGTGGTCTAGTATTTATAAAAATGGGACGGTTGCATTCTGAAACGGCATTTTGGTGGTTACTTCACAAAACGACCCGTTTTTTGCGCTCGGAAAATGGAAAAGGGCTTTTCCGTGCAACAAAAAAGAAAACTTCCTCCTGCAACATTGTTCTCCATACCAATGTCCACACGTATGCATAATATGGGCACAGCAGCACAAACTATGCCGTGATTCAGCACATAACATCGGTCATTTGGACCGAAAGCCATGAAACCTCGAACATGATAGGTCATTTTGTGAAGGTTTTTTCGAAACATGATCAATATACCAAGTCTGGTATTTTTCCTCTCAAATATGTCACATAATATGACACCACACGAAGGATTTTCATTGTTCGGATTTTTTTGAATTTATTATGCCCGTTTTGAATTATCTGAATTTCTAACTATGGTCGAACCGGCGTGCATGAATATAGGAGACGAGCATCGTTAGAACTTGCATTGTATCTCTGAAGAAACCACATATTGCGAGTCTAAAAATGATTTTTTCAAAAAATCACGGGCAATAGATAATGTACCTGTAGTACAAACCGGACCCACTTCCTACCGATTCGGCAGACATTTGTCCTTTTTACCCGGGATGGACGAAAAGGTTTGAAATGTCCTGGTTGGGAGATAGTCCATGTAAGGTGGTCTAGTATTTTAGGAAAATGGGACGGTTGCATTCTGAAACGGCATTTTGGTGGTTACTTCACAAAACGACCCGTTTTTTATGCTCGGAAAATGGAAAAGGGCTTTTCCGTGCGACAAAAAGGAAAACTTCCTCCTGCAACATTGTTCTCCATACCAATGTCCACATGCTTGCATAATATGGGTACAACATCACAAACTATGCCGTGATTCAGCACATAACATCGGTCAATTGGACCGAAATCCATGAAACCTCGAACATGATAGGTCATTTTGTGAAGGTTTTTTCGAAACATGATCAATATACCAAGTCTGGTATTTTTCCTTTCAACTATGTCACATAATTTGACACCACGCGAAGGATTTTCATTGTTCGGATTTTTTTTGAATTTATTATGCCCATTTTGAATTATCTGAATTTCTAACTATGGTTGAACCAGCGTGCATGAATATAGGGGACGAGCATCGTTAGAACTTGCATTGGATCTCTGAAGAAACCACATATTGCGAGTCTAAAAATGATTTTTTCAAAAAATCACGGGCGATAGATCATGTACCTATAGTACAAATCGGACCCACTTCCTACCGATTCGGCAGACATTTGTCCTTTTTACCCGGGATGGAAAAAAAGGTTTGAGATGTCCCGGTTGGGAGATAGTACATGTAAGGTGGTCTAGTATTTTATGAAAATGGGACGGTAGCATTCTGAAACGGTATTTTGGTGGATACTTCACAAAACGACCCATTTTTTGCGCTCGGAAAATGGAAAAGGGATTTTCCGTGCGACGAAAAGGAAAACTTCCTCCTACAACATTGTTCAACATACCAATGTCCACACGCATTCATAATATTGGCACAACATCACAAACTATGTCGTGATTCAGCACATAACATCGGTCATTTGGACCGAAAGCCATGAAACCTCGAACATGATAGGTCATTTTGTGAAGGTTATCGAAACATGATCAATATACCAAGTCTGGTATTTTTCCTTTTAACTATGTCACATAATATGACACCACGCGAAGGATTTTCATTGTTCGGATTTCTTTTGAATTTATTATGCCCGTTTTGAATTATCTGAATTTCTAACTATGGTCGAACCAGCGTGCATGAAGATAGGGGACGAGCATCATTAGAACTTGCATTGGATCTCTAAAGAAACCACATATTGCGAGTCTAAAAATGATTTTTTCAAAAAATCACGGGCGATAGATCATGTACCTGTAGTACAAACCGGACCCATTTCCTACCGATTCGGCAGACATTTGTCCTTTTTACCCGGGATGGACGAAAAGGTTTGAGATGTCCCGGTTGGGAGATAGTGCATGTAAGGTGGTCTAGTATTTATAAAAATGGGATGGTTGCATTCTGAAACGGCATTTTGGTGGTTACTTCACAAAACGACCAGTTTTTTGCGCTCGGAAAATGGAAAAGGGCTTTTCCGTGCAACAAAAAGGAAAACTTCCTCCTGCAACATTCTTCTCCATACCAATGTCCACACGTATGCATAATATGGGCACAACATCACAAACTATGCCGTGATTCAGCACATAACATCGGTCATTTGGACCGAAAGCCATGAAACCTCGAACATGATAGGTCATTTTGTGAAGGTTTTTTCGAAACATGATCAATATACCAAGTCTGGTATTTTTCCTTTCAACTATGTCACATAATATGACACCACACGAAGGATTTTCATTGTTCGGATTTTTTTGAATTTATTATGCCCGTTTTGAATTATGTGAATTTCTAACTATGGTCGAACCGGCGTGCATGAATATAGGAGACGAGCATCGTTAGAACTTGCATTGTATCTCTGAAGAAACCACATATTGCGAGTCTAAAAATGATTTTTACAAAAAATCACGGGCAATAGATCATGTACCTGTAGTACAAACCGGACTCACTTCCTACCGATTCGGCAGACATTTGTCCTTTTTACCCGGGATGGACGAAAAGGTTTGAGATGTCCCGGTTGGGAGATAGTCCATGTAATGTGGTCTAGTATTTTAGGAAAATGGGACGGTTGAATTCTGAAACGGCATTTTGGTGGTTACTTCACAAAACGACCCGTTTTTTGTGCTCGGAAAATGGAAAAGGGCTTTTCCGTGCGACAAAAAGGAAAACTTCCTCCTGCAACATTGTTCTCCATACCAATGTCCACACGCATGCATAATATGGGTACAACATCACAAACTATGCCGTGATTCAGCACATAACATCGGTCATTTGGACCGAAATCCATGAAACCTCGAACATGATAGGTCATTTTGTGAAGGTTTTTTCGAAACATGATCAATATACCAAGTCTGGTATTTTTCCTTTCAACTATGTCACATAATTTGACACCACGCGAAGGATTTTCATTGTTCGGATTTTTTTTGAATTTATTATGCTCGTTTTGAATTATCTGAATTTCTAACTATGGTTGAACCGGCGTGCATGAATATAGGGGACGAGCATCGTTAGAACTTGCATTGGATCTCTGAAGAAACCACATATTGCGAGTCTAAAAATGTTTTTTTCAAAAAATCACGGGCGATAGATCATGTACCTGTAGTACAAACCGGACCCATTTCCTACCGATTCGGCAGACATTTGTCCTTTTTACCCGGGATGGACAAAAAGGTTTGAGATGTCCCGGTTGGGAGATAGTACATGTAAGGTGGTCTAGTATTTTATGAAAATGGGACGGTAGCATTCTGAAACGGTATTTTGGTGGTTACTTCACAAAACGACCCATTTTTTGCGCTCGGAAAATGGAAAGGGGCTTTTCCGTGCGACAAAAAGGAAAACTTCCTCCTACAACATTGTTCAACATACCAATGTCCACACGCATTCATAATATGGGCACAACATCACAAACTATGTCGTGATTCAGCACATAACATCGGTCATTTGGACCGAAAGCCATGAAACCTCGAACATGATAGGTCATTTTGTGAAGGTTTTCGAAACGTGATCAATATACCAAGTCTGGTATTTTTCCTTTCAACTATGTCACATAATATGACACCACGCGAAGGATTTTCATTGTTCGGATTTTTTTTGAATTTATTATGCCCGTTTTGAATTATCTGAATTTCTAACTATGGTCGAACCGGCGTGCATGAAGATAGGGGACGAGCATCGTTAGAACATGCATTGGATCTCTGAAGAAACCACATATTGCGAGTCTAAAAATGTTTTTTTCAAAAAATCACGGGCGATAGATCATGTACCTGTAGTACAAACCGGACCCATTTCCTACCGATTCGGCAGACATTTGTCCTTTTTACCCGGGATGGACGAAAAGGTTTGAGATGTCCCGGTTGGGAGATAGTGCATGTAAGGTGGTCTAGTATTTATAAAAATGGGACGGTTGCATTCTGAAATGGCATTTTTGTGGTTACTTCACAAAACGACCCGTTTTTTGCGCTCGGAAAATGGAAAAGGGCTTTTCCGTGCGACAAAAAGGAAAACTTCCTCCTGCAACATTGTTCTCCATACCAATGTCCACACGTATGCATAATATGGGCATAACATCACAAACTATTCTGTGATTCAGCACATAACATCGGTCATTTGGACCGAAAGCCATGAAACCTCGAACATGATAGGTCATTTTGTGAAGGTTTTTTCGAAACATGATCAATATACCAAGTCTGGTATTTTTCCTTTCAACTATGTCACATAATATGACACCACACGAAGGATTTTCATTGTTCGGATTTTTTTGAATTTATTATGCCCGTTTTGAATTATGTGAATTTCTAACTATGGTCGAACCGGTGTGCATGAATATAGGAGACGAGCATCGTTAGAACTTGCATTGTATCTCTGAAGAAACCACATATTGCGAGTCTAAAAATGATTTTTACAAAAAATCACGGGCAATAGATCATGTACCTGTAGTACAAACCGGACTCACTTCCTACCGATTCCAGACATTTGTCCTTTTACCCGGGATGGACGAAAAGGTTTGAGATGTCCCGTTGGGAGATAGTCCATGTAAGGTGGTCTAGTATTTTAGGAAAATGGGACGGTTGAATTCAAACGGCATTTTGGTGGTTACTTCAAAAACGCTTTTTGTGCTCGGAAATGGAAAAGGGCTTTTCCGCGACAAAAAGGAAAACTTCCTCCTGCAACATTGTTCTCCATACCAATGTCCACACGCATGCATAATATGGGTACAACATCACAAACTATGCCGTGATTCAGCACATAACATCGGTCATTTGGACCGAAATCCATGAAACCTCGAACATGATAGGTCATTTTGTGCAGGTTTTTCAAACATGATCAATATACCAAGTCTGGTATTTTTCCTTTCAACTATGTCACATAATTTGACACCACGAAGGATTTTCATTGTTCGGATTTTTTTGAATTTATTATGCTCGCTTTGAATTATCTGAATTTCTAACTATGGTTGAACCGTGCATGAATATAGGGACGAGCATCGTTAGAACTTGCATTGGATCTCTGAAGAAACCACATATTGCGAGTCTAAAATGTTTTTTTCAAAAAATCACGCGATAGATCATGTACCGTAGTACAAACCGGACCCATTTCCTACCGATTCTAAGACATTTGTCCTTTTACCCGGATGGACAAAAGGTTTGAGATGTCCGGTTGGGAGATAGTACATGTAAGGTGGTCTAGTATTTTATGAAAATGGGACGGTAGCATTCAAACGGTATTTTGGTGGTTACTTCAAAAGCGACCCATTTTTGCGCTCGGAAAATGGAAAGGGCTTTTCCGTACATAAAAGGAAAACTTCCTCCTACAACATTGTTCAACATACCAATGTCCACGCATTCATAATATGGGCACAACATCACAAACTATGTCGTGATTCAGCACATAACATCGGTCATTTGGACCGAAAGCCATGAAACCTCGAACATGATAGGTCATTTTGTGAAGGTTTTCGAAACGTGATCAATATACCAAGTCTGGTATTTTTCCTTTCAACTATGTCACATAATATGACACCACGCGAAGGATTTTCATTGTTCGGATTTTTTTGAATTTATTATGCCCGTTTGAATTATCTGAATTTCTAACTATGGTCGAACCGTGCATGAAGATAGGGGACGAGCATCGTTAGAACATGCATTGGATCTCTGAAGAAACCACATATTGCGAGTCTAAAAATGTTTTTTTCAAAAAATCACGGGCGATAGATCATGTACCTGTAGTACAAACCGGACCCATTTCCTACCGATTCGGCAGACATTTGTCCTTTTTACCCGGGATGGACGAAAAGGTTTGAGATGTCCCGGTTGGGAGATAGTGCATGTAAGGTGGTCTAGTATTTATAAAAATGGGACGGTTGCATTCTGAAATGGCATTTTTGTGGTTACTTCACAAAACGACCCGTTTTTTGCGCTCGGAAAATGGAAAAGGGCTTTTCCGTGCGACAAAAAGGAAAACTTCCTCCTGCAACATTGTTCTCCATACCAATGTCCACACGTATGCATAATATGGGCATAACATCACAAACTATTCTGTGATTCAGCACATAACATCGGTCATTTGGACCGAAAGCCATGAAACCTCGAACATGATAGGTCATTTTGTGAAGGTTTTTTCGAAACATGATCAATATACCAAGTCTGGTATTTTTCCTTTCAACTATGTCACATAATATGACACCACACGAAGGATTTTCATTGTTCGGATTTTTTTGAATTTATTATGCCCGTTTTGAATTATGTGAATTTCTAACTATGGTCGAACCGGCGTGCATGAATATAGGAGACGAGCATCGTTAGAACTTGCATTGTATCTCTGAAGAAACCACATATTGCGAGTCTAAAAATGATTTTTTCAAAAAATCACGGGCAATAGATCATGTACCTGTAGTACAAACCGGACCCACTTCCTACCGATTCGGCAGACATTTGTCCTTTTTACCCAGGATGGACGAAAAGGTTTGAGATGTCCCGGTTGGGAGATAGTCCATGTAAGGTGGTCTAGTATTTTAGGAAAATGGGACGGTTGCATTCTGAAACGGCATTTTGGTGGTTACTTCACAAAACGACCCGTTTTTTGTGCTCGGAAAATGGAAAAGGGCTTTTCCGTGCGACAAAAAGGAAAACTTCCTCCTGCAACATTTATCTCCATACCAATTTCCACACGCATTCATAATATGGGCACAACATCACAAACTATGTCGTGATTCAGCACATAACATCGGTCATTTGGACCGAAAGCCATGAAACCTCGAACATGATAGGTCATTTTGTGAAGGTTTTCGAAACATGATCAATATACCAAGTCTGGTATTTTTCCTTTCAACTATGTCACATAATATGACACCACGCGAAGGATTTTCATTGTTCGGATTTTTTTTGAATTTATTATGCCCGTTTTGAATTATCTGAATTTCTAACTATGGTCGAACCGGTGTGCATGAAGATAGGGGACGAGCATCGTTAGAACTTGCATTGGATCTCTGAAGAAACCACATATTGCGAGTCTAAAAATGATTTTTTCAAAAAATCACGGGCGATAGATCATAGTACAAACCGGACCCACTTCCTACCGATTCGGCAGACATTTGTCCTTTTTACCCGGGATGGACGAAAAGGTTTGAGATGTCCCGGTTGGGAGATAGTCCATGTAAGGTGGTCTAGTATTTATAAAAATGGGACGGTAGCATTCTGAAACGGCATTTTGGTGGTTACTTCACAAAACGGCCCGTTTTTTGCGCTCGGAAAATGGAAAAGGGCTTTTCCGTGCGACAAAAAGGAAAACTTCCTCCTGCAACATTGTTCTCCATACCAATGTGCACACGCATGCATAATATGGGCACAACATCACAAACTATGCCGTGATTCAGCACATAACATCGGTCATTTGGACCGAAAGCCATGAAACCTCGAACATGATAGGTCATTTTGTGAAGGTTTTTTCGAAACATGATCAATATACCAAGTCTAGTATTTTTTCCTTTCAACTATGTCACATAATATGACACCACACGAAGGATTTTCATTGTTCGGATTTTTTTTGAATTTATTATGCCCGTTTTGAATTATCTGAATTTATAACTATAGTCGAACCGGCATGCATGAAGATAGGAGACGAGCATCGTTAGAACTTGCATTGGATCTCTGAAGAAACCACATATTGCGAGTCTAAAAATGATTTTTTCAAAAAATCACGGGCGATAGATCATGTACCTATAGTACAAACCGGACCCACTTACTTCCGATTCAGCAGACATTTGTCCTTTTTACCCGGGATGGACGAAATGGTTTGAGATGTCCCGGTTGGGAGATAGTCCATGTAAGGTGGTCTTGTATTTTATGAAAATGGGACGGTAGCATTCTGAAACGGCATTTTGGTGGTTACTTCACAAAACGACCTGTTTTTTGCGCTCAGAAAATGGAAAAGGGCTTTTCCGTGCGACAAAAAGGAAAACTTCCTCCTGCAACATTGTTCTCCATACCAATGTCCACACGCATGCATAATATGGGCACAACATCACAAACTATACCGTGATTCAGCACATAACATCGGTCATTTGGACCGAAAGCCATGAAACCTCGAACATGATAGGTCATTTTGTGAAGGTTTTTTCGAAACATGATCAATATACCAAGTCTGGTATTTTTCCTTTCAACTATGTCACATAATATGACACCACGCGAAGAATTTTCATTGTTCGGATTTTCAATATACTAAAGGTTCATCTTTAGTCCCGGTTGGAGGGATTTCGGCAGGCTGGGCCAGGCAGCACTAATGATAGGGGTGAGTGTCGACTTTATGTCGTGCGGTGTGTACCTTGTCCCGAATGGTGTCACCAACTGGGACTAAAGATGAACCTTTAGTCCTGGTTGGAGACACCAACCGGGAAAAAACACGAGTCAGCACTAATAATAGGGGTGAGTGTCGACATTATTTCGTAAGTGTCGACACTATGTCGAGCTGCTTGTACTATAAATAGGCATCCTTGTGAGTCCAGTCCTCCAGCCAGTTTGAGGCATCTCCAAGATGGTTTTCGAGAACAGGGAGACCACTACGGCCAGTTTCAGGGAGATGCCGACGGAGCCCAGTCCTCCGGCATCTCCGAGAAACTGGTCATAGAGGCACTCCCTAATATGTGAAATTAGTTAGCTCCCAGGCGTATTGATCTAGTCGGGAAGTTCGTTATGTTTTGAAAACTTCGGCTTCATTATTTTCAGCATCTTTTCTAATGAGGAGTCAGTTAGACCACAATCTGCCTTCCATCGCAACAATTCCAGTGTGGTACCGAGATTTGTGCTGCCATCTTCACAATTTGGGTACAACAATTTCTTGTGATCTTCTAACATGCCCTCTAACTTCAACTTCTCATTTTATGTTTCACAGTCTCGCTTTGCATCAGAAATGACCCTACCAAGGTCATCAGTCGGCTCATCTGATGCCCGTTCTTCACCTCCTTCCTCTCCATTGTCTTTCATTGCAGTATCACTGTATTCTGGAAACATATGATGATAGTTGTTATCATCATCTTCTTCTTCACCATCTTCCATCATAACCCCTCTTTCCCCGTGCTTGGTCCAGCAATTATAGTTGGGCATGAAACCTTTCATAATCAGGTGGCCTCGAATGATTTTCGAGGAAGAGTACTCCTTGTTGTTTCGACATTGAACACATGGACAACGTATAAAACCATTCTCTTTGTTTCTCGTAGCCACATCGATAAATTTATCCACACCTTTCATATACCCGGCTACGCGCCGGTCACCGTACATCCATTCCCGACCGTTCATCTGCATCATATAAGTAAGTTTATCAAAAAACAGGACATCATAAATAGTGAAATGACCAATTCACATCGACACATGCATTGTATCAATGACAGAGAAAAGATAAGATTGCTAACCTCGATCGAGGAAAATAAAGAGGAGAAAGCTCAAGTGCGTCTCGGACACCTTCTATATTTTTGTTTTATGAGAAATTGAACGGGATCATTCACTCAAACATTTCATCAAACACCTTGAATGCATGCATAGGGGAAAAAAACTAGCACACCCCTCACACCTTCCACCAAGAAAAAACAGAGTGAAGGCAGAGGGCTGGGGCGTTGCATTTATAGAGGGCGAGAGCATACGTCCCGGTTTGTAACACAAACCGGGACTAAAGGTGTGTGCCACGCCACGTGGCTGACGCCCAACCTTTAGTCCCGGTTTGTGTTACAAACCGGGACGTATGCCCCCTTACCAACCAGGATGCATGCCTCCGGGCCCCGTGCCCGCTCGAACCGGGACGCGTGCCAGCATTAGTCCCGGTTCGTGGCGCAATCTGGACTAATGCTTTGAGGGGCGCGAACGGATGGCATGTTTTCTACTAGTGTGAGCAGCCTTTCTTTACTCATGTTCTTATCCCTCACAATATTTTGTCCATTATTTTTATATTTTAGTGAGTACTCACCCATCTCTAGAAGATTTTCATTTATTGCCTGCTTTTGCTGCAGGTGGCCGATGTCACTATAAGCAATTGGACACATCGTCTATCGCCATGGTAGGGAAATGTAGGCAAGAGGGATACAATGAAGATGAAGGTACACGCATACTCAAGACAGCACACCACCTACTTCAGTTTTTTTTTGGCTGTAATAGGCCATCTAAATCTTTTTTTCATCTATCTTAATTCAGTTTCACCACATACGTTTATGAGAAATGAAATACTTCCTCCGACCCATATTAGTTGATTCAACTTTGTCTAGATACGGATGCATCTAGGCTAGATACTTAACTAGATACATATGAATCTAGACGCGGTTCAACTAATATGGGTCGGAGGGACTATTATTCTATTACACCAGATTATTTATCCTGCCACACTTTATAGGTATCTAATCATGTACTATGTGGGTAATAGATGTGTTGGCTATAGTTTATGACGTTTATCAAGGAAAATTTGTTTTCTGTGGTAATTCTTCCTAGTTATAAAGATTTGGTTTGCCTTGATATTTAATCAACACTCACATGGTTATTTGAGTGCTGGGGCAGCACATTGCAAGGGTGCGGTCGAACGTGACCATCACGTACACCTTTATCATGGATCGTCTAGCTGGTTAGACATATAAAAATGGGTTTGTATTTTTTGGTACTTATAGTTCTTCATTCCTTGCGCACCATTGCATCTTCGATACGTTATATATCTGCAAATGAAAAGTTGATCTGAATTTTCACATAAATATTCTATTCCTAAAGTTCATACCATTGGACCAGAGTATGTTCAGTTTGTCTCCGTTCAATCATTCTCTGTTTGTGCAAGTATAGAAAATGGATTCACCATACACTTCCAAGTTTGCCATTTTGATACTGAAATAAGATTTTTGTTTATTGCAGGAGCAACAGTTCAGCAAGGACTTACAATTTCGGATATAAGCTCTGGACATATCTGAGGCAGAATATTATTAGGAATCTATACAGTAGTTAGGTTTTCATATTTTGAATCAGGATTGTAAGCTTTGTACCCCGGATAAATTCATGTATTCTTATATGATTCAAATAATATATACATTGAATTGATATTTCACACGGTGAATTTTTATTTCTATGATTTTGTGTGTCATATTATGTGTCTTAAAAATTATATTCTCTCGCTGAAGAAAAAATATTGAAGCGCTCAAATAACGCAGTCCGTACAATAATTCACTTTGAGAACAAAAATTATATTTATTTTCAACTAAAAGTCCCGATCCTTCTATATATCCTACCAACGCATGCGATTGTTCCTTGAAGTCCGTTGTTATTTTGCAACACTTTATTCATTGGTTATCAATGGACCTATATGTGTTGCATTGTACCCTTGCAACACCCAAAAACGCAACACATTTTTGATCCATTGGTATAGGCCTTAGCAACGCCTATATAAACATTTAGATACAGATAATTGCGTTGCTGTAGAAGGGGTCCTCTTGTAGTGAGTGGATACAAGAGCCACCATAATGAAAGTGGAAGTGGTAGTGGAAGTCAGCATGTCAAGAAAGATCTCAATCAGGTTGAATGCTTCAAGTGTAAGAAGATGGGGAACTATGATAATGAGTGCCCAGAAAATAAAGTTGAAGGTGCCAACAAGCCTAACCCTTTCCAGAAGGGACAAGTGAACCACATCAATGTGGAAGAAATTTATGAGGAACCTGATGCTGTGGCTGGTAAGTTCAAACTCAATTCTGTTCCAGCACTTGTTCTTTTTTATATTGGCGCATCGCATTCATTCATATCAAGAGCATTTGTTGATAGAAATAAACTTCCAGTTAAAACTATTGGGTGTCCTATAAAAGTAAGTTCTCCTAGTGGAGGAATGATAGTGAACTCAGGATGTCATAACCTAGTCATAGAATTTGGGAAGTATAAGTTTTCCGTTAATTTGATAATCCTAAATTCCCAAGGATTGGATGTCATTTTTGGAATGGACTAGATGACTAAGTACAAGGGAGTGCTAGATTGTGCCAATCATACTGTCACACTCACAACCCTGGATAATAAAAGGATTAGATTCAAGACTAACTTTTAATCAAAAGAGAGTAAGCTAAATTCTCTTAAGGGGGTTAGCATAGACAATGTGATAATTGTGAGAGAATACCCGGATGTGTTTCCGGAGGAATTACCGGGAATGCCACCAGATAGAGATGTGGTGTTTCTGATTGACTTGCTGCCAGGATCTGGACCAATAGCAAAGAGACCTTACAAGATGTCAGTTGATGAGTTGAAGGAACTCAAGAAACAACTTGGAGAGCAGTTACAGAAAGGATTTATTCAACCAAGTTCTTCATCTTAGGGAGCACCAGTTTTGTTTGTGGAAAAGAAAGATAGAAGTCAAAGGTTATGCATAGATTATCGTTCACTCAATGAGGTGACCATCAAGAACAAATATCATTTGCCCAGAATCAATGACTTGTTCGATCAGTTAGAAGGAGCCCGTGTGTTCTCAAAGATTGATCTTCGGTCAGGCTATTTTCAGCTTAAGATAAGGGAACAAGACATACCTAAGACTGCTTTCACCACTAGGTATGGATTGTATGAGTACACCGTAATGCCGTTTGGTTTGACCAATGCACCAGCTTACTTCATGAATATGATGAACAAAGTGTTCATGGAGTTTCTTGACAATTTTGCCATTGTTTTCATCGATGACATTTTGATCTACTCCAAGAGTAATGAAGAGCATGAAGGACATTTGTGTTTCATACTTGAGAAGCTTAGAGAGCATAAGCTGTATGTCAAATTCAACAAGTGTGAATTCTGGTTGAATGAAGTGGGATTTCTTGGACACATTGTATCAGGAGATGGTGTAGCAGTTGATCCCGCAAAAGTGTCAATTGTAACTGAGTAGGAATCTCCTAAGTTAGTGAAGGAAGTTCGTAGTTTCCTTGGCTTGGCAGGATACTATAGAAGGTTTATTGAGAATTTCTCAAAAGTAGCTAAGCCAATGACGGAGTTACTAAAGAAAGACAAGAAATTTGATTGGACTGAAGGATGTGAACTCAGTTTCCAAGAGTTTAAGAAGAGACTAGTGACAACACCAGTCTTATGTCTGCCAGATTTGGAGAAGGATTTCCAAGTGTATTGTGATGCATCTCAGCAAGGATTAGGTGCAGTTCTGATGCAAGAAGGAAAAGTTGTGTCTTATGCCTCGAGACAACTCAAAACTCGTGAAGTGAATTATCATACTCATGATTTAGAGTTAGTCTCTATTGTCCATGCACTCAAAACATGGAGACATTATCTTTTGGGAAAGCGATGTGAAGTGTTCACAGATAACAAAAGTTTGAAGTATATCTTCACTCAGAAAGAAATCAACATGAGACAAATAAGATGGCTAGAACTCATCAAAGACTATGACTTGAGTTTGCAATACCACCCCGGTAAAGCAAATGTTGTAGCGGATGCATTAAGCCGTAAGGTATATGTGAATGGCCTTACTAAGGGAGAGTTGCCAGATGATCTGTGTGCCCAATTCAAAGATCTCAGATTGGAGATTGTGCCTGAAGGACATCTCATGTCATTGGATGTTCAACCCACCTTGTTGGACAAAATCAAGGAAGCCCAAAAGACGGACAAGGAAATTGAAGAGATCAAGGAAAAGATTGGCTAGGGAAAAGCCAAAGGATTCCATGAAGACAAACAGGGTACTTTATGGTATGGAAAACATATCTGCATTCCGCAAGATCCAGAGCTTTGGAAACTGATTTTACAAGAAGCACACAACTCACCATATTCCATTCATCCGGGTAACACCAAAATGTACATGGATGAGAAGGAAAGATTTTGGTGGAATAATCTCAAGAAGGCCATCGCCGAACATATTGCTTTGTGTGATGTATGTAGTAGAGTGAAAGTGGAACATCAGAAACCTGTAGGATTGTTACAACCATTACCTATTCCTGATTGGAAGTGGGACAAGATTGGTATGGATTTCATCACTGGAGCCAAGGACTAGATCGGGATATGATTCTATTTGGGTCGTAGTGGATCGTCTAACTAAAGTGGCTCATTTCATACCCGTGAAGACAACCTATACAAGTGCTAAGTTAGCCAAGATCTATATGAATAGGATTGTGTGTCTGCATGGAGTACCCAAGAGTATTGTGTCTAATAGGGTAACTCAATTCACTTATCATTTTTGGAGGCAACTGCATGAATCATTGGGAACGAGATTGGAATTCAAGATCGCTTTTCATCCCTGCATCGATGGATGCATGAAAGGACCAACCAGATTTTAGAGGATTGTTGAGGGCATGTGCCCTAGATTATGGAGCTAGTTGGGA
Source organism: Avena longiglumis (assembly GCA_030063025.1). Lineage (NCBI taxonomy): Eukaryota > Viridiplantae > Streptophyta > Magnoliopsida > Poales > Poaceae > Avena > Avena longiglumis. The sequence goes on along the minus strand of CP125974.1, from coordinate 515,069,728 downwards.
TGAAAGTCTGCCTTACGCAAAATTCTCTTATAAAAACAGCTATCAAGCCAGTATTGAGATGGCACCGTTTGAGTTTCTCTATGGGAGAAAGTGTACTACGCCATTGCTATGGAATGTAGTAGGAGAAAGAAACTTGTTTGGGCTAGATCTAATCAAGGAAGCTGAAGAGAAAGTCAAGTTAGTAAAGGACAGATTGAAGATAGCACAGTCCCGACAAAAGAGCTACGCAGATCCAAAGAGAAGGGAAGTCACCTATGAGGTCGGTGATAGAGCATATCTTAGAGTATCACCACTTCGTGGAGTGAAGAGATTTGGAGTCAAAGGAAAATTGGCCCCAAGATATGTTGGACCATTCAAAATTCTGAGCCATAAAGGAGAAGTAGCATATGATATTGAATTTCCTGAATCATTGGCTGTCGTTCACAATGTGTTTCATGTGAGTCAGCTAAAGAAGTGCCATCCAGAGATGGAAGAAACTTCTTTGAAGGATACTATACCTTTGGAAGAGGTCCAATTGGAAGGTGATCTCACTTCTGAAGAAAAACCTATCAAGATTCTTGAGACTGCAGAAAGAGTTCAACGGACAAAGACTATCAAATTCTGCAAAGTTTAGTGGAACCATCATTCTGAGGAAGAAGCAACATGGGAAAGAGAAGATGACCTTCGGAAAGACCACCCTCACCTATTTGCTAGCAAATCCGAATCTCGAGGGCGAGATTCACCTTAAGGGGGTTAGATTTGTAACATCCCAAAAATCATGATTTCAAAGTTTGCATATCATTCATGCATTCATAATCATTTTAGGATTATTTTCAAATGAGATTTCAAAAACAGAAGCATTTGTTGTCTACTATTTTATGTAAGAAAGGCAATGGCCTTATTGCTACTCTCTTCCATGAGAACACTTGATTTAATCAGAAAAGGTTTGGTTTTGAGTTTTGTTTGTTGTTTCCAAAGCATGGTCAAAAATTTCAAAACAAAATATAAATTCAAACTATTCATATACCCATTAAGGAATAAATAACTAAGGCATGTTTTTCTGTTTAAATTCAAGGGGGCAAAGTACTCATAATGAAGTATCGATGTTTTATACTCAAATATATACATGGCCACTTTACAAAAATCCAGAAAGGATTTGAATTCAAAACACATCTGAAATCATTTGAAAAAGATTCCCGGAAAATCAATCAGAAAAAGAAAAAGCTAAAAGAATAAGGGAAGGGCCGGCGCCATCAAACAGGCCCAACAGCAAAACCAGCCCACGAGCCCACCCGGGATCTTTCCCCTCTCCTCTCTGTTTCTCACTCTGCCCGCGCGCACCCACTCACTGACGCTTTGGACCCACCTTGCCCCGTCATCATCGTCCTCAATCACCGCGCGACGACTCGCTCCGCCGTTACCACCGCGTAGTGACGCCGCGTTTAATCTCCGCTTAAATCCCATTTATACAACGCGTGATTCTCGTCCCCCTCTGGCTACAAAACCCCATCCCCACCCTGCACATTTCCCCTCACACCACTCGCTCGCTCCGCCACCAGGCTGCCCATATTTCGCAGAACACCACCGCAGTACCGGTGAGCTATTGTGGTGAGCAATGACCGCCCCCTGTCTCTAGTTCACGCGCCTGTGTTCGCCAGGTTATTGCATACATATTGATGCTTGCCATTTGTTTCCATGTGGCCTAGGACGTCGCCTTCGTCTTCAACTGGGAGCACTCGACGGCGAGAAGGACTCCGACGAGCGATTATGTTCGCGTCCGTGCAGCTCCGCCCCAACCGCAACCACATCGAGCATCCCCACGTCTTCGCGACCTCGGTAAGCACTAGCGCACCTCCCCTGCCCCTCTGGCCTCGCTGGCGTGTCACCGCCAGAGGCGTCGCCGCCGCAAGCGCCATTCGCGCCGCTGGTTCTTGGATCTAAATCCAAAGACCTCGATTAGATCTGTTAGAGAAACGGTACGATTAGATCTGGGCCGTGCAACGTTAGTTAGATCCTATGGCTCGCAAGCGTGATCTGGCCGAACCGGTACCGTCCAATCAGAAGCTGCCGCGTGGGCTAGGGTTTAGAATTAAAATCTGAATTTAGATCTATTAGATGTTCAAACTTGCAAAATTCATAACTTTTGATCCACACGTCCAAATTTTGCAAATTTTATATCAATGGAATCAGGAAAAAGAGTTCTATACAACCATGTACTTTGTTTAATGAATTGCTTCTGTAAAATTAGTTTTTTTAGAGACATTTGTAGGCTTATTTTGTGTATGAAAGGCCAAATAAAGTTTCTTTGATGTATAATGTTTAGTTTATTGATCAGCACTATTTTACTTGTCTTGTTGGGTTTAGAAAAATCATCACATATCATTTGCGTGCATTCATATATTTTTGCTTGTTTATTTTGATATGTGAATTTGGTGATATCATTTTATGTGTAAATTTTGGTGCTAGTGGTGATTGTGACTGTGAGGATTGTTGTTACTCCCCCAACTACCAAGGCAAGTGGTGCTTCATACTTTTGTCCCAATATTTTGACTATGCATTAGAAATATTTTGTATAGGGATTGCATGATAATTTTTGCTAAGTATCTATATGCTATGCTTGGGAAATCCTAGTAGTTGTAGAATTGTTAGAATTTTCTCTAAGTTAAGATACTTGTTATTGCCATGCTTAGCCTAGCTAGTAGCAACCAAGGGTGGATTACATATATATGCTATGGAAAATATTTCTAAGTCTTTGACTTATGTTTTGATTTATAAAACAACTAAGTGAATGAAACACCTGGGTGGAATGGTGGATTGGTTTGTGTTGAGTGGTTACACAAGGCCCATTTATATGGTTTACCTTGTGTATTACACTTGTGGAATGCCACCCAGGAACAAAGGGATTTGATATGCCATATGTTAAGAAGCTTCTAGTGCAGCCACATGGCATTATGGGCTCTGCCTGGATCATATAGGTTGCAATAACTTAGCCATTTGTACAGTTGGTGGTAGTGGGTGATAGGTTGGAACGCATCCATTTGGTCTAAGGGAAGGCTTCTGAAAGGTCCTGTCTTGGTGAAAATCAAGTCTTGTGGGGAAAGTGCACCACCTCTGTAGAAGGAAGAAACTAAGTACTTAGCCGTGTCCCCGGTAATGGACAATTTGAGGATCAAGACATGGAAGCTATCAAGAATCTCCTCATCCCAATTTCCTAAGTTAAAACTTGTGGTTGAACAAGGGTGAAGGTTCACCAATTTCTATTGGTGGTTCCTTGGGAGGTTTTGCCAAACAAAAACTTAGTGTTTTCAACTGATAGGTAAAACCTATTTTGATCAAAGCAAGCCTAAGCTACACTTAGCCAAATTCATGTAGAAGTTAGATACTATTATTCTACTAATGTATCACTTGCCAATACTATTCCAATGTATTGACCCACTGTGGCTGTAACTTGTGATGTTGCAGGTTACTCTGATGAGGATTAGGGTTATGAGTCTACACTCAACATGCTTGCATGTGGCACATGAAAATGAAGACTTTTATTTATGTTGTTAAGTTAAACTCTTGTACTAGCCTATGGCTATGGAGTTGTAAAATACTATGTTATCTCTGGAATGACAATGTAATAATGACCTTTGTTTCTGTGTACTTCATCTTAAACTGTGGATGCTAGCAATTGATCCAGGGACTAGCATTGCAATCACAGGGACCTTTACCTTTATAAAGGTGGGGTCTTACAATAATATGTACATGTGTGAAAGCGTTCTCCATGAAAACATGGATCTTCTAACTCCCAACTTATAATTTGCAAGCATATAGGCAACATAGATGACACGATGGTTCAAGTTTATTAAGTGCAAGAAAGTAAAGTGTGCCATCAAGTTTGTGAGAGCTCAAATCTCTAATTTTCACATAATAAAGTAACTTTTTAATTTGAAGATAGATAAACACATGAATATACTTGGAATAGTGTAACACACCATGCATAGGAATTTATAGTGGACTCTTTGAAATAACTTGGTTTCTTGGGAGTTGGATGCATGAGTAGAGCTCGTACTCAGTACAAGTGGAGGCTAGCAAAGACTGGGAGCGACCAACTAAGAGAGCAATAATGGCCATAATCATGGAGAGCGATAAAACATTATTAACAAAAGCATAAAGTGATATCACAAGTCAAAAACTAAATGATTATAGAGGCTAATGGTGACTGGTTCATAGTCTTAACATGGTGTAAGCATGTGCCAAGTCAACCCAAATAAATTATCAAAGGAGAATACCATAATATTATGCTTTTGTATGCTAAAACAACGCATGATTCTTTCAAGGCACATTAAGCAATCTCAATTGTTTGAAACAAGTCATTCTACAACAATAATCACTAACACTGTGTTTGGATGTTGGAAAAACAGCTCGGAATTGAATTGGGATAGAAATTCCAAATCCGGGATGGAAAGGCAATGGCCACTGTTTCCAATTCTGATGTTTGGACGTGTATGAAATTTGTTGTTGGAATCAAAGGTAGCACTCAAATCCAAATTTGTTGATTTTTGACAATATAAACTTTTCTACATGTATGCAATATAGTATAATATAGTACTATGCTGGAATATAAACTTGGCATTATAAACTTAAAAAAACAATGGACAAAGTTGCTGGAATAGGAGGAACAGAAGGGGAAGATGAGGGACTGGGAGAGGCCAGCATGGGGAGGAGAGCCAGGGAGCCACCATTGTTCACCCCCTGCCTCCATTCCCCCTGCCGCCACCGTCCGCCGCCACCAGCCGTTGTCGTTCCCCATCCTGCCCAAAAGCTCTAGGGTTTGGTGGGGGGCATGGAGGGGACCAAGAGGGAATGGAACGGGAGAGGCCAGCATGGGGAGGGCCAGGGATCCGCCGTCGTTCACCCTCCCGCCTCCATTCCCCCTGCCGCCATCGGCCGCCGTCGTTCCCCATCCCGCCCAGAAGCTCTAAGGTTTGGGGGGGCCATAGAGGGGAACGAGAGGGAATGGAACGGGAGAGGGAGAGGATGACTGGGAATGGGAAGGTAAGAGGGAGAGTGAGCTGGGAAGGGGAGAGGGGGAAGGGGAAAGGACTCACTGGATCGCCGCCGCCGCTGGTAGCTCCTGGTCGCGGGTCAAGAGCAGTGGACGCGTGGTGCGGGAGCTTCTCTTTCCTTTCTTCGCTCGCGAAACGGTATGCGGGAGCCGGGATCTCGTTTCCGAGCGTTTCCGAGGCTCTCAACTCGGAAAATCGGGAGGTCGGTTTTACACACGCGCGAGCTTAGCTCGGAATTGGGATGAGTTTCGACGGCTCAATTTCATCGACATCCAAACAACAGATTTTGGCTCAGCAAATTCCAGAGGGATGATTCCGAGCCATTTTTCCAACATCCAAACACAGTGTAAGCATATCGTTAAAGCAACATCTAACATGAAATTATCAAGCCTAAGTCACAGTCAAAACAAGCTTCATTTTGAACCACTATTAGCATGAAGCTTTCTACTCTTTTCCAACACCAATCAACTTATTTGAAACAAATCACAATGATAATAATAAGTAAAGATCAGGGAGATTGTCTCACAAATCCACAAAGAACAACTAAAAAGTTCTAAGAAAAATGCACAAGAAAACTGAAACTAAGCGCAGAGCTAGCAAAAGAGAACTCACACAACAAAAAGAATGAAAACTAGAGACGTTCTAGACAATGAAGAACTAGGTATGACTTCTCCAATATAGGAGTGTTGGGTTCCGGCCAATTTATTCCAGCAAATAAAGCAAAACAAAACTAAAAACAAAAGAAAAAACGCTCCAATAACAACAAATAGTGCATGAAGAAATAAAAATGAAGTGTTTTGAAAGAAAACATGAGATTTTATTGATGAAGAAGGAGATGCCTTGGGCATCCCCAAACTTTGACGCTTGTACCTCTTGAATATTTCTTGGGGTGACACGGGTGGTATCCCCAAGCTTGATATTTTGTCCATACTTCATCTTATCACATCATTCTTCCCCTGCACTTAAAAATTTCTTTTATACAAAACTTCATGCAATCTTCATTAGAAACATTAGTGTATTCAAGATAATAAGTCTTTGGGTTCAGTTTCAAATCAAGTAAAACTTCCATTATAACACAAGATACTGTAGCAAATACTTTTAAAAACTCAAGTGATCAAAGATAACTCAAAAAGAAACCAATAAGGGGCATATGCAAATAATGGCAGAAATCTGTCAAAATAGACCAGCAGGTAAATACCTATTTTTTTGAAAATCTTCCGTTGCCCAAATCGAAAAGTGCAAAACTAACGAAAGTTACATAATAACCTGGGGCATAACCACAACAAATTACATCTCAATCCGACGTACTTGTATTTTTTACAAAATTTTACAGTGAAGCACAGAAATCTGTTTCGGGACAACAACTTCCCCAAATCTTACTTCTCTCTCATTGGAGGTTATTCTTGGCACAAAAAACACACAAAAAGTATAAGGAGAGGTTATTATAGAGGTAATAACTTCCAAGTCTCAACAAAATAAAAACTTACTAAAATAAAAATATTGGGTTATCTCCCAAGAGTACTTTTCTTTAACGCCTTTAAGTTAGGCATGGAAAGCAAGAATCAAGTATTTTCGAATGAGAAAGCTAAAGAGAATATGCCCGAGAGGGAATAATAAAATGGTTATTATCGTATTCCTTATTTATGATAAATGTTTATTTTGCATGCTATAATTGTATTAATACGGAAACGTTAATACATGTGTGTTTAATAAACAAAAAGAAACTTCCTAGTTATGCCTCTCTTATAAACTAGATATTTGATTAACAAGATGATCAAAGGTTTCCTGATCATGGACATTGGATGTTGTTAATAATGAGGTCGCAACATTGTTGGAATGATGTGATGAACATTAATCCGAAGTATAGCATTACGATCAAGGTCATTGTGTTTATATTGCTATAACATCATACGAAGTAATCTTAGTCCTTAGACCATGAGGTCATGTTAATCACTAACAACGGAAGAGTATCTTGATAACATCAAACGTCACACCGTAACAGGGTGACTATAAAGATGGGTTTAGTGCTACGAAGGTATTATGTTGAGGATCATGGATCAAGAGTGGAATTTGTCCAACCCTATGACAAATAGATATACTCTGGGCCATCTCGGTGATATCACATTAGTTAGCTTGCAAGCAAGTGATTTGATCACTACAATGTTATATCACGGGAACAAGAAAAGAGTACATGTCGGTAGAGAGATCAAACTAGGTATGGGGATACCAATGATCGAATCTCGGACATGTAATATATCGCGAGACAAAGGGATTGAGTTACATGCGTATAAGGTTCACAAGATCATAGAAGTCATCTTTGAACGTGTGGGAGTCAGTACGGATCCCCAGGTCCTGCTACTAATTATTGATCAGAGAGGGGTGTCGATCATGTCTACATTATTCACTAATCATAGGGTGACACACTTAAGGGATATCGAAACCATTTGGAGCAAATGAGATGCCAGAGAAAGAAAAAGAAAGCGTATGAATTTATTTCACTAAACACCGTAATCGTTTCGGTTGAAATTGCTGAAACTGGTTCTGCATGTGAAATTGAAATGTTATAAGGGGTTTTATGTGAATGTTTGTTAATTCAAGTAATTAATTTTTTGAATAAATAAATAAAAGAGTTTTATTTAATGAGAGATTGCATTAAATTTGTTGGAAATTTAATGGAGGTGAGTGGAATTTTGAGTGGGTGGCTATTTATGTGAGTGGGAGCTCCACCCACATGAATGTGGAAGAGGTGGGGGCACCTCCATGGATGCCACGCCATGGTAGGGGGATGCCCCCTCTCCCTATAAAAGTCACCCCACTCTCTCCTCTCATATCACACCTCCTCGTGAAGGATCTCTCTCCCCCCTTTAGAATTTCCCCATGGTCTCGGATCAGCGAGATACATGTTCCCGGTGGATTTTTCTGGAAGGATTTGCTGCTTACGCTGCTTCGCTGGAGCAAGGGCGTGGAGGTAGTCGGGGTACCCAAACGTGTGTGCAATCATGGATGCACCAGTGCTTTGTGGTGCTGGACTTGATGGTGCTGGACCGGCTGGACCCGATGGACTTCATCACGATCTTGAGATCAGAAAGTGTTCGGCTACATCATCCACGAGTACAACCTCGTTAACCCTATTCGGTCTTCGAGGGTATGTATTCTATGGATGTATATCCACCCGTTTCTTGTATCTTGTAGATAGATCTTGGTACTTAGTTGTTCCCATCATAGGATTTTTTTTGTTTTCTATGTTGCGAACCCTACAGTGGTATCAGAGCCGGATCTATGCGTAGATGCTTTGCACGGGTATTACACATATGTATATGTGGGAGATGATGATCATGTTATTGCTTCTTAGTTGTACTTTGTATATTGGTTGCATAGTGGGATGAAGCGGCACAGACAAACTTTAGATGTCCTCGCACATGAGACCTGTTCCACGCTTGACATGCAACTAGTTTGGCATAAGTGGCTAGCGAGTGTCTGTCTCTCCTACCATAGTCAATATCTAATTTGCAATGAGTTGTTAATAATTTGGTTATCCTTGTTGTGGTTCATGTTCGTAGGTAAGAATGGTTCTATCTTCGAAAGCCCTAAGCCACGTAAAACTTGCAATGCATAAATTAGAAGCGTCTAGTTTAGATTGTTGCTGGGCTAGTGTCATGATATGGTGATGTTGTAAGTAAAATTATAATTCAATACTCTTACAACACACATAACGTGTAAGTTCCATATACCTTGGCCTTACACATAAAGTAATGATGAAGATTATACCACGATGCACATGATAACGATCAAGTGCAAGAACCATATCATTTCACTTTTTCACATGTGATGTTTTCTTGCATCTTATATTGTTTGTTTGGCGTTTTATTAGGATTATAAGATGATCCCTCATTTAGATATCAAGATAAAAATGTGTTCTTCTTTAAGTATGCACCGACAATGTTTCGCCGCTTCAAGACATCATGTGATGATCGGGTGTACTTGAATCCACGAGCATATCTCCGGTGTAAGACAGTTTTACACACGCGAATACTAAGGTTCTTACTTGGCAAGCCTAGCATGTGCAGACATGGCCTCGGAACACGGACCGAAAGGTTAAGCATGAGTCATATGTTTTGATATGATGACCATATGGATGCTCGCCTTTGAAGCTACACCGACTCACGTGATGATCGGACTTGGTGTAGTGGATTTGGTTCATGTAATCACCAAAAAAGACACGAGGGATGTCATTTTTGAGTGGGAGTTTATTTCTAATTTGGATTAGTAGAACTCAATTTATCATAAATTAAATCAAAGTGAATTTGCATAATTTGTTATAGTCATTGGCATTCGTTCACCACCTTATGATTAGTTGTAATTGAGATAATAGAATTATAGAATTCTGGATATTTACTTTACGAACTGGTATCGTATTGTGTTGAGTGTCAATCTAAACTTTAAAGTCTTATTGCAAACTTTCAGCAAACCCTGTTTACAACGTGAAATTTAATAATTAGGATTAAATCGAGAGTAACAATTCCAGTGTTAGTATCTAAAGTATCATGTTTACCTCCATGATTCTTGATTTAAATATCGAGTTTATCTAGGAGCTAAAAGAATTGTTTCAGAAACCATAATGTGTGGCAGATATAACGATATCTGAAACAATTTTTTGGTTGCAATATGATAGAGTATAATGTATGTTCTCATATTGGATGAGAATTTGCAAAGGTTGGAGATGCTAGACATCCTAATCATCCAAAAGGGTTTTGGACAGTAACATTATACTCACGATTCGCTTTTATAAGCTACATTAGCTTGATCATGAAAGTAGTCATGATAAGGATGAATAGAATATATATGTAAAGTGTTTACTACACTAAAAGATTACTAAATAATGGATTTTGAAAGAACGCCAATCATTTGATGATGATGATCTACTTCAAAGTGCAAGTCCAAAGGTATTAGTATTTGAATATACACGCTTTGGACTATGTTTCATGTATATGGCGCCACTTTTGATGTTGATAGATTCTTTTAAAAAGGAAAAGGAAATGCTGAAAGAGAATCTATAAAATATATTTGGCATAAAAGAAAAGACTAGAAATATCCAGTTTAGGTATATAGATGATATACATGTTATGGTTGAATTATTTGCTTGTTAAACAATGTGGTTCTTGGGTATTGAATACCGAATTGGTTGGTATCAAATTTCATACAGAACGACGCAATTCATTAACTACAATGGCCTAAGTAACTAGCAAGAGAATATGTGATGATGATCATCGAAAACAAACAAGACGTTGTTTGTATTTCTCGTTGAAATCAAAGCTTGCCTTCAAGATTTGTTTTAATAATAGTTATTTAAATCAGGTAGTATGAGAACAAATATTGTTCAAATAATTACCGTATTCCATATAAGATGGATGATTTACAAATCTAGTTGGAGAAATCACATCCATAAAAACTAATGCTAAAATATCGCAGACAAATGATTGAAAGATCACTTACAAAGTGACATCACCGTTTAAATTATATTGGAAAGAAAACATGAAGAAACTCCATATTCATGGATTTTTTCATTTGATCAAATGACGCTTGTGAGACTTTCCTCGGGATAATTAAAACTTCGCATAAAGGCCAAAGAAGAACGATCGACTAAATTATTGGAATTTATACATATCGATGTATGTAGTCCATTATGTGTAGTCGTAAGCGATGGATTTCAACTTCATATGCTTTCTCCGGAAATTTTAGTGAATATTCACTTAATGAGAAAGAAGTATGAAATATTTGAAAAGGTTCAAATACTTTCAAGATGAAGTGGAAAATCATTGTAACAAGAAAATAAATAATTTATGATTTTATCATAAAGGGATTTATTTGAGTTGCAAGTTTAGCAAAACACCTAGATTTACATCTCCCGAAACACCATAGTAATATGGAGTGTTTAAGATTTGTAATGAAACCTTGTTTGACATGGTTGGATCAAAGGTGTTATTTATAAAACTGTGATTATGCTTTAAAAGATTAAAACTTTAGAGACTACCGCTTTTACACTGAAAAGAGCTCCATCTTGATCCGTTGAAATGACACCATGTAAGTTATGGTTTGGGGTAAAACCCAAGTTATCCTTTCTTAAATTTTGGTATTCTAAGCATAAGTAACATGTTTACCACCAAAGTCGGATGAGCACGTATTTGTAGGTTATTTCGAATAACCATTGGGCATTCCTCCATAACACCGAGGACAAAAGGGTTTGTCGCTTGATACGTGAAGTTTCTTGAAAAGGAAATTTTTCACAAAAGTTAAGTGGGAGGAAAATAGAACTTTTATAAGGTTAACGAAACTTAGCTATATGATCTAAGTTGCGCAACGCCGGAAAACATTCAAGTGGGAGACTGAAGGGAATATGCCCGAGAGGCAATAATAAAGTGGTTATTACCATATTCCTTATTTATGATAAATGTTTATTTTGCATGCTACAATTTTATTAATACGGAAACGTTAATACATATTTGTTTAATAAACAAAAAGAAAGTTCCTAGTTATGCCTCTCTTATAAACTAGCTCGTTGATTAACAAGATGATCAAAGGTTTCCTGATCATGAACATTGGATGTTGTTAATAACGAGGTCACAACATTGTTGGAATGATGTGATGAACATTCATCCGACGTATAGCATTACGATCAAGGTCATTGTGTTTATATTGCTATAACATCATACGAAGTAATCTTAGTCCTTAGACCATGAGATCTTGTTAATCACTAACACCGGAAGAGTATCTTGACAACATCAAACGTCACACCGTAACACGGTGACTATAAAGATGGATCAAGAGTGGAATTTGTCCATCCCGATGACGGATAGATATACTCTGGGCCCTCTCGATGATATCACATTAGTTAGCTTGCAAGCAAGTGATTTGATCACTAGAATGTTATATCACGGGAATGAGAAAAGAGTACATGTCGGTAACTATATCAAACTAGGTATAGGGATACCAATGATAGAATCTCGAACATGTAATATATCGCAGGACAAAGGGATTGAGTTACATGCGTATAAGGATCACACGATCACAGAAGTCATCGTTGAATGTGTGGGAGTCAGTACGGATCTCTAGGTCCCGCTGCTGATTATTAATCGTAGAGGGGTCTTGATCATGTGTACATTATTCACGAACCGTAGGGTGACACACTTAAGGGATACCGACACCATTTGGAGCAAATAAGATGTGAGAGAAAGAAAAAGAAAGCGCGGGAATTTATTTCACTAGACACAGGAATCGTTTTGGTTGAAATTGCTGAAACTGATTCCGCATGTGAAATTGAAATTTTATAAGGGGTTTTATGTGAATGTTTGTTAATTCAAGTAATTAACAAAATTCTGACTAAATAAATAAAAGAGTTTTATTTAATGAGAGGTTGCATTAAATTTGGTGGAAATTTAATGGAGGTGAGTGGAATTTTGAGTGGGTGGCTATTTATGTGAGTGGGAGCTCATGAATGTGGAAGGGGTGGGGGCACCTCCATGGATGCCACTCCATGGGAGGGGGATGCACCCCCTCTACCTATAAAAGGCACCCCACTCTCTCCTCTCATCTCACACCTCCTCGTGAAGGATCTCTCTCTCCCCCTTTAGAATTTCTCCATGGTCTCGGATCAGCGAGATACATGTCCCCGGTGGCTTTTTCTGGAAGGATTCGTTGCTTCCGCTGCTTTGTTGGAGCAAGGGCGTGGAGGTTGTCAGGTCAACCGAACGTGTGTGCAATCACGGATGCACCACTACTTTGCGGTGCTGGACTTGATGGTGCTGGACCGGCTGGACCAGATGGACTTCATCACGATCTTGAGATCGGCAAGCATTCGACTACATCATCCACGAGTACAACCTTGTTAACTCTATTCGGTCTTCGAGGGTATGTATTCTATGGATGTATATCCACCCGTTTCTTGTATCTAGTAGATAGATCTTGGAACTTAGTTGTTCCCATCGTAGGAAATTTTTTGTTTTCTATGCTGCGAACCCTACGGAAGCATTAACATCAATACCAGAAATTTCTTCAATGAGGCAAGGTATCTCATCCAAATAAGTTTTAGAGGATCCTCTCTTAGTACTCTTGGGTTCACTATTTTCATCAAACGGATTTTCAGTAACAATCCAATCAAAATTCTTTTCTAAGGCTTCATGCATTCATACAAGTTTAAAAGGTATTGGTATTTTAATTTCATATCCATTTTTTGGTTTGGTTTTGTCCAACTTTTCTAGTGTACCCATAATATCTACAAATGAGCCTAGCATATTAAAATGATCAAAGACCTTTCTAGATTCTTTAGCAACATCATCGAATTCTTTAAGCAAAGTTTCAAGAATAAAATCTCTCTTTTCAGTATCCTCAATATCTTTAAGTTTAAAAAACATTACTTGCATCATGGTGTTAAGGTTAAAAAACATAGCCTCCAACATGTGAACTAAAGAAGCTGTACCAATTTCATAATTTGGGGAAAGTTCTACTAAGGATCTATCCTCAATATCCTCATGCTTACTAACATGATTAAATAATTCTTCAGTATTATCTTTCCCAGTTATGGAACCACTACCTATTGAAAGGTCTTTCAGGGTGAACTTAGGGATCAACATAATGAGCTAAGAACAAAGTAACAACTAAATAAATGACTAAAGTTTTTTGAGTTTTTGATAAAAAGAAGCAAACAGAAATAGTAACTAAGGTAGGAAATAATTTTTTGTGTGTGTTTTTGATAAGAAGAAACAATATAAACAAAGCAAAACAAAAACAAAGTAAAGTGTGAGAGACTCCCCTTGCAAGAATCTTCTTTCTCCCAGAAAAGTGTTTGACGAGGAGGAAGAGATTGAAGCTGTCCTTATCTCCCTGGCAACGGCACCAGAAAAATGCTTGATGGCTCAGATATGTAGAGCTTGGGAACCCCAAGAGGAAGGTTTGATGAGCACAGCAGGAAGTTTACCTCAGTTATGAAGCCATGGTTATCGAACCATGAGGAGTAAGGAAACAACTCCAAGGTGTTGGTAGCAACTTGGAACCTGCACAACACAACCACAGAACTTTGCCCCAACTTACAGGAGGTTGTGAATTTCACTAGTTTTGCTGAAAACAAAGGATTAAACGTATAGTGTGGAAGATATTAATAGCTTGCAGAAAGTAAACAGTAAATAGTTGATGGTATATGAATGGTAAAGGAATGGACCAGGGTCCACAGTTCACTGGAGGTGTTTCTCCTTAAGATAAATAGCATGTTGGGTGAAAAAAATTACAGTTGGGCAATGCTAGATTGAAAATGCATAAATATGCATGTACAAGTCATGATGATTCCTATGAGATTCTGAAAGGATAGAGATGTCGCATAGATGGGAGTGAATAGGCAATTTTAAATCTATTGCGGTTTTGGCTTGATAGAATGCGGAATTAAACTAACGTTTATTTTACAAGCACAAAACGTAAATACACTAGGCTCAACTAAGTGCACCAACAACAAGTTAAGCTAAGCAAGATAGCAGAAGATGAATATACCACAAGTGATAAGCAAGATATAAGTACTTCAAGCTCGATGGCTATCACAAGGAAAGTAAGCTTGGATATAGAGATAACCGAGGTGCGCGGAGACGAATATGTATTCCTATGTTCCCTTACAAGTAAGGTACGTCACGTTGGAGAGGTGTGGGATTCTAAAAAGGATTTCCCAACGCCACGAAGGATCACCTTCTTGTCCGAGTCTATCCCACGAAGGAATAGACCCTTTCCTTATGGCTAGCTTTTCCTCCACTATGGAGATGGCAAGCTCCACAACCACTTCACAAGCTCGGCGAAGGAGAAGCCCGGGTCTCTTCACAATCTTCCATGAAGAGGACACCGCGGTACCAACCGCCAAGCCAACTAGGAGGTCACCCTCCAAGAGTAACAAGCTCACGGCCTCTCACTTGAACAAATCGTAATGGAGAGCTCAACACTTATGCAAGAATGCAAATCAAGAACACCAAGGGTTATCAAATCCTCCAGTCTCAAATCCCACCAAAGCAATAAGTGCTAGGGAGTAATTAGAGAGGAAGAACAATGGTGGAAACCAACAAATGACTTCAAGATCAAGATCCAATGGGTTCCCCTTACTTAGAGGAGGAATTAATTTGTGGGGATTGTAGATCTAGATCTCCTCTTCCAAAGCCCTCAAAAAGATGCAAGAATCATAGGAGGGAAGGGAGAGGAAGAAAGCTCAAAGGGGTCAACAATGGAGGTCAAAAACGTGCTCAAGTTTTACATCCCAAAATTTTCCAAATTTTGAAATGTGAAAATAAATAAATAAAATAAACAATTGTTGAAATTTAGGGTAAAAAGAAACTTTTTGTTTCTAAATGGAAACATTAAAACCCTTCTTGAATAAAATTTGAATGAAAAGGGAATCCAACAAAATTTCAATCAAGTGAAATGCATTCATCAGTGAATGTTTCTTGAAATTTAAACATTTGGAAAAGTTAAACTAAAACCCCAAATATTAATGAAAGAAATAACTTCCAAAGATCAAATGCATTTTATGCATGGAAAGAATCTTGAATATAAATACTTGGAAAAAATAAACCAAAACCCTAAAACCCTAATGGAAGAAAATCATTTCGAAGATCTCTCTAAGACTATGGATTTGACCCATATAAAAATTCAACAACAAACATTTATAAATGATCAAAAATGATAAACAAAAATATTATAAAACCATGGAAATTGGTTTCATTTATTGTACCCTAGTTAAAAACTTATGAATTTAATAAGATAAAAGGAAATAATTTCCAAGGCTAATAAATCTCCTATCTAAATCCATGCCAAATCTTGAGCAAAGTAATCCTAAAAGGATTTAAAAGGATAAACAAATATTAAATAAAATTATACAAATTGTAATCACCAATTTTGGATCTATAAATAAAAAGATATGGATTTTATAAGGCAAAGAAATAAATAAATAAATAAGGACTATTTAAAAAGCCAAATTAAATCTTGGCCAAATCCGTAAACAAATGAAAGTTTATTGATTAATAAAAAGAAGGAAAAGATTATTTAAATAAAATCACATGGATTAAACAATATTAAATTTTATTTAAATAAAGACAAATTTCCTAAACTAAATAATAAATCCCAAGAAAATTATTTAGAAGACAATTTAAAACCTTAATTAAATCCATAAGAAAATGGAATAAAGATAATCCAAATAAAATAAAGGGATAAAGAATATTAAAATAAAATTGTATGGGCATTAACGAAATTCAACTCTATTTAAATAAACACAAAAGCCTCAACTAAATAAATATTAAATCATATTAAAATATTTTAAATAATTCAAAGTGAATTATTTAACACACTAATTAAAAAGGTTTGGTAAAAATTGGAATTCAAATAGAAGTTTGAAAACATATTTAAACCCTTATTTAAATAAAGACAAAACGCCTAATTTAAATAAATACTAAACCATAAAAGAATATTTGAAATATTCTAAAAATGGAATTTCAAACACATAAATATACAGTACTAAACTACTGAAAGGGTTTGATAAATATTTGAATTCAAACAGGTGTTTGAAATAATTTGAATAAAACCAAAACAGAAATCAGAATAGAAAAGGAAAAAGAAACAGAAAGAAAAAAATGAAAGAGACTCAGCTCATCTAACCCTACCCAACTAACCCCAGCCCAGCAGGCCCAGCGAAGCCCACCTCTCTTCTCCCCCGAGCCGGTCTTTTCTCACTCGCTCCCTTACCCGTTACCTCACTGACCCACCGGCCCCACCAGGCCAGCGCATCGTCGTCAACCTCGCGTGAAACCCGCCCCCTCTTTCCTCCTCGCCGTTACTAGCATTTGAAGACTGCTTCAATTCGATTGAATGTCGCCCTAACTCTCGTCTGTGACCATGCATACATAATCGCCTCCCTCCTCTCCTCCTTTCCCCTCAGTCGTCATCTCCTCTTCGCCCTAGGGCTGCCCGAATTTCTTGCTCAAACATCACTGCCTCCGGTGAGCCTCAACACCGATTCCGGTGAGCACAACCACCCCCACTTCCCAGACTCACCCGAGCATGCTCGCCAGTGTCTCCCGCATCTGCCCGTAATCTCCGTTCGACCGTGCATGCCCCACAGCCTCGCCTTCGTCTTCGACTAAACGTCGCCTCCTACTGCTTCCACTCCGGCGACCCCCCACGGTGTGACCTGACCGCCCCCTCCTCTCTCTTGCGCATCTGACCCACTCTTTCTCTTGTCTTGGCACGCACCGCAGCCTCGCCAACATCGACGAATAGACACGCATGTCACCAGGTCTAACTCCGGTGAGGAATCAGCGTCGAACCCAAGCACCCCTCGATCAACGAAGACAACGTTGAGCCTCTCCACTCACCTGCGAACCCGGTGAGCATCTCCGTTCTCTCTCTCGCCTCCTATTTCGCTGGCAACATCACCGCCCGAGCGCGCCGCCGCCGTCCACCATCGCAGCGCCGCCAATTCGTGGTAAATTGGATTAGGGCTGTTAGATTTTGTTCTTGTGGATGCGATAGATTGACTTATCGAAACGGTATGGATCAATCTGATCCGTGTGATGCACTTTAGATCCAAGAGCCCACGATGCTCGATCCAGACGAAGCGGTACAGACCAATAGAAACGTTCCACGTGGCCTGTTATGTTTGACTAAATTTCAGAAATGAATTTTGATTGTTTAAACTTGCAAAAGTCATAACTATTGATCTGCTTGGCCAAAAATTGAAAATTTTATATCACTGGAATCAGAAAAATGTGAAATTGGCAACCATGCCCTTAGTTTAGTACTTTGCTTCTGGAATTTTTTTTTTGCAGAAACATTTCTAGGCCTATTTTGAGTATAAAATTTATTCTAAAAATGATTTTTTAGTAAAATCTTTTGCGAATGTTTTGTTTTGAACCTTCTTACCAGAAACACAAACTTTTGGGTTTTAGAAATATATTTTTTAACACTAGAAAAATATTACTTTGATTAAAGGCATTTATAGTAAAACAAAAATGTTACTATTAATTAAAAATAGTTTATGAGTGAAACCTTTTGCAAATGGATTAGTTTTAAACACTTTGACCATAGACAATAACTTTTGTGTTTAAAAACATTTTTGGCTAACACTAGAAATTATTACTTTGATTTAAATCATTTCTAGCAAAAAAATGATTTAAATGGCCTATTTTTAGTAACTTGAATTTAAATGGTTTTGCCACTTTTCTAAATGAGCAATAGGTGTTTTAAAATGTTTATAGCCTATTAGAAACCAGCTTTACAAATAAAACAATCTTTTGCATGCTTGCATGCATTGTTTTGTTTTCTTTATTTTATGTGGTGAATTGTTTGAATGCTAGTTTGAATATGTGCTTGCTTGATTGAATTGTAGTGAACTTTGAAGAGTGTGACAATTGTAAGATCAAGGAGTGAATCAATATTCTCTACTAAAAAGGCAAGTGGTGCTTCATACATTTTGTCCTACTATTTTGACTATGCATTAGTGATATTTCTAAGTAGGACTTGCATGGAATTTTTACAAAGTATGCTATGCCATGGGAAATCCTAGTAGATGATGCCTTAGTAGAATTTTCTCTAAGTTAAGATTCTTGCTACTATTATGCTTATCCTAGCTAGTAGAAAACAAGGGTGGATTATATTCATGCTATGAAATATTTCTAAGTCTATGACTTATGTTTTGTTTAATAAAACAACTGTGTGACTGAATCACCTGGGTGGAATGGTGAGAATGGATTTATGTTGAGTGGTTACACAGGGCCAGTAAACTGGCGAAAACTTGTGTATCACACTTGTGGAATGCCACCCAGGAACAAAGGGATTTGAGATGCCAAATGTTAAGAAGCTTCTAGTGCAGCCACATGGCAATATGGGCTCTGCCTGGATCATATAGGTTGCAATAACTTAGTCAGATGAACAGTTGGTGGTAGGGGTGATAGGTTGGAGCACGTCCATTTGGTCTAAGGGAAGGCTTCTGAAAGATCTTGTCTCGATGCATGTCGAGTCTTGTGGGGAAAGTGCACCATCTCTCTCGAGAGTAAATCTAAATACTTAGCCGTGTCCCCGGCAATGGACAATTTGAGCATCAAGACATGGAAGCTATCAAGGATCTCCTCATCCAAATTTCTAAGTTAAAAACTTGTGGTTCAACAAGGGTGAAGGTTCGCCAATGTTCATTGGTGGTTCTTTGGGAGTTTGACAAACAAAAACTTAGTGTTTTCAAATGATAAGGAAAATATATTTTGAGCAAAGCAAGCCTAAGCTCCACTTAGCCAAATGCATATAGATGTTAGATACCACTATTCTACCATAGTATCACTTGCCAATACAATTCAAATGTATTGACCCTTGTGGCTGTAACTTATTATGTTGCAGGTTTGTTTGATGTTAGTGAAGTTTGTTAAATAGGATTACAAGTCTTCAACCAACATGATTGCCTGTGGCACTTTGAAGATGAAGAACTCTATGCTATATAGATTTTCTGTTGTATTGTAATGAGATAGCCAAATGAGCTATGTAAGATGTAATGAATAATTTTATTCCTGGTTATAAAGTTGTATTATGACCTTTGTTTCTTGATATTACATCTTAAACTATGGATGCTAGCTATTGATCTAGGGACTAGCATTGTAAACACAGAGATCTCTACCTTATCAGGTTGGGACCTCTATATTAAGAGCCTTAGAACTTTGGGGAAGAAGCCCCCTTTTATACCCCTTCAAGGGGGATGACCGTTGGAGGCAAAACACGCTGGACGGGCACGTTCCGATGGCGAAACCGGCGCCGCCGGATCAGCCACCGGAATTTCCGGTAAAAACCAGAAGTTCTGGAAAAAACCGAAACAGCATACTGGACCGTTTTTTGGTGGTTTGCTGGAAATTTCCGGCGGTCGCCGGAAATTCCGACCACAGGCTCGGTCCCGCTGAAACAAAACAGGGCACACGAAAAAAGTGATAACTTTTGTGTCCGGACTTCGATTTCGATGATCTAGGGCTTTTTTTTGACGAGGACAACAAGCTCTACAAGATGGTGCAGAGAAACCTCATAGTCCAAATGAGGAGGATAGAACCAAATAAAGAAAGGTAAGAATCCTCCCTACAAGAAGAACCGATAAAACCATCAAACTCGAAAATGCCATAGAAGATGCATACGAATTACGTTTTCGATAAACTTGGTCTTGTTGAAGAGCTAGAAACAAGCTCAAGAACCTCACATGGAGAAACACCAAGAAGCAACAAAATAGGAAGATGTAAAGTATGCAAAGAATTGAGCTTCCTATGACGATGTGATCAAGTTACCCAACCGAAAGCCCCTCTTAATAGTGCGGCTATGTATCCTATAACCCTGTCTCACAAAAACCACCTTGATACCGGTAAAAGGAAAACCTATCAAGGCCATACATTTGCCTTGTGAATCCTGCTTTATCTTTATGACAACACTTCAATCTCCATCCAAGCCGAAATGCATCACTTGATCATTGTTGCTTCGTGAAGACTCCTAATTTGATCCCCCATACACCATTATCGGATAGATTCATTAATACATGTCTTCACATGTCCATTATCACCAATATGGACATCAAGCTTCAAGAAAATGATCTTCTCGAGATGATTATCTTGAACTTGCCCTTCTCAACCTTGATGACGATCACCACTTGATGTCATCCTCTCATGGGCTATATAAGATCTTCACTTTTGAAGCATGCACATGGAAAGATACATATCCCATATAGAAAACGCAAAGGCACATATATAATGGGTTAGTTCATGATGCATAATTGACAAGGCTTGCCATACCACAAGATCCATGTGGTACATTCTTTATGCTTCATGTGTTGACCAACTTGAAATCACTCTTCACTTTTTCTATAGGTCAACCATGTATCTTCTCATGCTCCATCTCAATATCTTGAGGTACCTAAAGAACTCTTAATTTTATTACATGCTCTAAATCTAAGTCAATCATAGTTCAACTAATGAGGCTATCATGACACCGTCTTAGAGCCATATCTTGAATTCTTCTATTGAGATCACACTCTCAAGATCTTGATCATATCATATTATTTCTTCAACTCGATGATCTTGATGCCAATACTCGAGGTATATCTTTATCTTCATGCCATCCATACTTGAATCCAACACATAGACTACAAGCATGACCCATGGAATATTCCTTCATATAAAACTCAGTGAAAACATTAGTCCATAGGGATTATCATTAATCACCAAAACCACACATAGGGGAAATTACTCTTTGAATCTCCCCCATTTTGGTAATTGATGATAATCACAACAAGAGGGTTTTGTATAATGAATATTAGAAACAAGTACGCAGCTTATCCGAGAATAAGTTGTGTACAAGAGGTTGCATTTGATATGGTCAAGTAACACAAATCTACTAGCACAAATCAAAACCGATTCTACTTACACAAACTACAACTAATGCAAGAGATGTGAGTAGAACCAACATATATAGAGCAAACTCCCCCACAATATATGCATGTGTGATGAACTTGAATTTCATTGCATACATTATCAAGAATAAACTTTGGGAGAGTTTACACTATATATACAACCATGCAAACATAATAAAGATGAAATGCATGAAAGGAAAACAGTTAAGAACAAACCAAACTTAAGTATAAAACCATTTCCCTTAAACCCTCTAAACTTCTCCCCCATTGACAACAAGTGCCAAAATAGATGAAAAAGTTAGAAGGCCAATATAGTATGAGTTCCTCCCCAAGGTGTGCATTTCTCAAAATTTGAGCGAAATCAAATGCACGCATCCAATGACGAATATTTGGAGGAAATCAAACTATATTGAGGATCAAATATTGCTACAAGGATAAAAAGGTGAAGTAACTTCAACAGATGAAGCAAGCAATCCAATGATCCAAAAAATCAAATGGACAAATAGTGCTCTAAATGAAATAAGGAAGCACCCCAAGATTCGTGCATAAATTTTAATTATTGTATTTGAATACAATATGCACAAACATGGAATCCTCACTCCCTCTATATTATTTAGAACACAACCAAGATACAAGGAGTAGATATAAATAAATACACTTGGCAAGACAAGCTTAAGTCCAAAAGAAACCAAGTATGAGATATGAGTGCGTGAAAATGCAATAAAATTAAACCAAGCACTCATAAATCAAGACCTTACCAATACCATTAAAAACCAAGAGGATAAGAGATATGGTCGGCAAAGAGAGATGATATCAAGGCGAGAGATTAACACTCTCGTGTATATAAGTTTATAAGTGGACAAAACATGAGAATAATCCACAAATAAACAACCATAAATAAGAGGTTAATAAAATAAAAAACATGATATCCAACAGGAAGTCATAAGATATACCAAACATGATATTTTTTTGCTGAGGTGCATATATAGCCCATGGATCTATTTTCTCTTATGGCATATCAATAAACTTCACCAAAGAAAAAATAAAAAAATAAAAAACATCACAACTAACACTAAGGGAACAAATGCTAGTTGGGATACTTTGAGAAAGGCAACAAGTAGCAAAAGGAAGGTTTCACAGCAATTTCAACAATATTGCACATGAGAGTACCTTGAGGAATTGATATGCAATAAATTGCTAGAAGGCATATTTGGAATTGGTGAATCATGAACATGATTTTATATACTCCCCATTATATGCATCATCTCAAATCACTCACATAAGCAATAAGGATAAATAAGTCTTTCAAAGATCCTTGCAAGAACCGCAACATTTATAAATGGATAAATTCATGCCAAGGCGCAACCTATAAGAGATTGGATGAAACAAAAGTATGCATGAATAAGATACTTGTTACCGAGATAGCAATGGTATGATATAGTATATAATAATTTTTCGATCATCCTAGCTTGGCTCCAATTATCATGTGGCGACAACACTTTCCTTATAGACGAGACAAGCATCCATTGCATCTCCAATGTACCTAAAACAACATTCAAGTACATCTTGGTCCCCAAACTTATTGGGTCCAAAGTGGTTAGACTAACCACAACACATAGGACACACTCCATAAAAATATGTACATATTTAGAGATGAAATTTGAATTTCATGCACATCTTAGCCGTTTAAGGATTTGATGGAGCATAACCTATATATTGGATCAAAGAAAGCAAACACATGGAGACTTTCAATATCCAAAGAAGATATAATTTGGGAAAACACCAAAATATTCAAGAAGGCATACAAGGTGTGACAAAACACATTTTTTGCCCAAACTATATCAAATAATCAAATCAACAAAAGATTTGTTCAACAAAGTTCAACAAATGAACTAAGCAAAAACTATTGAGCAAAAAGATGAAACAAAATAAAAAATACTCAAAGATTTATCTCATTCAAGCAAATAAAATAGAGAAGAAAGAATGAGATAACAAACTCCCAAAAGAGCAAGGTTTCAACAAATAAACCAAACCCTTAATAGTTTTCATAGTGGCACAAGGTTCCGAGAAAAAAAGGTTTGTCTTCCACTAAAGCATATTTTATAATAATCAAAAACATCATCAAAGAGATGTTCAAAAGCCAAGGAAGACAATGGGATCCACATCAATTTTTTTGGAAATAAAATAAGGCAATAAGAGGTGAAATCCAAGGTGAAGATGACCCAAAAATGCTACCACGCATAAGTATATCAATTGTTAAAGGCAATGAGTGAATTGGAATTGATTTCCGATGGTATATTGCATAGATATTAAAGATAAATCTTCACAATAAAAAGCATAGGATAGGAATAAAAAGATTAAGCAATATGCAAAGATAGAGATTCTTGATAGCTTCAATCTAGTCACATAGTCATGCAAAGAAATGATTAGAATAACTTGAAGCAAATGGTCACCCAAAAAGATATAGAGATATTTATTTGAGGAAGACCACATCAAGAACTTCTTACTCAAACAAATACCGAAAAGACGAGCAATAAAATCTTCTAACAAAAATAGGACCTTGTTTGAGCCAACATGCCACCTAGAAAAAAGATAATCAACAATATCAACTCTAAGTGGCACTACCTCATATGTTCACATTTCCTAGTATTGTGATATGCAAAATAAGCATATTACTCCCCCATAATGTGATATAATTTTTTTATTAATAAGAGGCAAAGTAACCTCAACTAGAGAGAATTAATGGACATTTAGAATTTGAATTTATCATGAGTATGACACACCACATAATGACTAGATAAGCTTGCAATATCAATACTAAGTGGTAGTAATCACATGCACAAATTTTAAGGTTTGAGAGATGCGCAAGGCATATCACTCCCCCAAAACGGGATGTTCCATTAACCACTCAAAAAGAGCCAAATAAGATATCATCAAGATGCATTAGAGGCTCAAAACAAAACACACGAGTAAATGATGTGCCAAACACCTAGACATACTTGAATACACAAAATAAGCAAGCATGAGGAACACCAAATACAAACACATACTTGGTATAAAACCAAAACATGTAAAGGGGCAAGTAACTTACAATATAAATGAGTTTAGTACAAGTTACCATGAAGAGGCGCATTGGATATAAGATAGGGATAAGATAATCCTAATGACTTGGCTTGATCAAATATAATATATGAAGATCCCTTAATTATTCATGAGTTAGCCAAGTCTCCAATGCCCTCCAAAAACACCTATTGATCAAGTTTGAGCTTGTTGGTCCCCAACTAAGTTGGGTCCTAAGAGGTTAGTCACAATAGGCTTGGCAACCCAAATGGTTCTTTTCTTGACACCACTTTGAGTTCCAACAAACTTGGCAAACACATTGCCACCCTTATCCTTCCCAAGAGAATAATCATCATTAATAATGACAGTATTAGATAAGGTACCATTTGAACATGAAGAGGCAAAGTGCCCCTTCACACGACATATGTAGCAACAAGTGCTCCCCTTTCTCTTCTTCATTGATTTCTTGGCTTGGGGGGCATTATCTTGATTTTTCTTCGGAAGTGGCCTAACTTCAACTTGGGATTGACCTTGTACTTGTGGCCGCTTCCCTTGTTGCTTCTAACTCAAGTGCTTTTTCTTCAAAGGACAGGATCTTACATGATGTCCTTCAACCTTGCACTTGAAGCAAATAATCTTGGCCGAATTATTGACTTGGTTTTTTCCCTTCTTCTTGTTTCCATTGGACTTGTTCTTGTTATTGGAGTTGAATCCAAGTCCAATTTTATCATTAGGGGATTTTTGCACACTCAAAATATTACCGAGTGTGGATTTCCCTTCATGACTCTTTTCCAAGTCATTCCGCAAGGAAGTGACTTGGGCCTTGAGATCTTTGATTTACTCTACATGGTTAGTAGAAATACAAGTACTAGAGGAATTAGAAGCTTCATTGTTAGAGCAACAAGGCAAAGAAAGTAATTAACCACAAGGTTTATCAATAGTATGGCTAGATGGATTACTAGGACTAGCACACGGCAAAATAACATTTTGAGTAGAAGTTGTGCTAATGTCCAAAAGAGGCTCACAATATGTTACCTTGGTAATACTTGCCTCACGAGATAACATTAGCCCATCATGGGAGATTAGAAGATCATTATGAGAGACCGAGAGCTTTTCATGACTTTCTTCCAATTTCCTATACTTGCTAGTTAGCAACTCAAGTTGAGCCCTTAGCTAAACGTTCTCCTTTAGGGTAGATGCTTCACAAGAAGTAGAGTTAGTAGCACAAGCATCATTAATGGAATTTTCCTTTTCAAGCTCATAAGATTAATTTTTTTGTGTGAGGAAACAACTAGTGTGCTTCTCATCGGCAAGCTCTTGCTTAAGGAGATTGAATATCCGACTCCCATCATCAAGTTGTAAATCCAACTCCTCTATGGTTCCCGTTTGTTTAGTTATGGTGTCCATAACATGTTTGAGACAAGTAACAGCCTTATTATTACCACGAAGAGAGGTACACAAAAAAGGTCAACTCAAGCAAGAGAGCACTAGTATCCTCATCAATGTCATCATCACTATCATCATTATCATTGCTATTATCTTTAGAAGATATATTGGGATCCAAATTAGGAGATACCTTTGATCCTCTTTCCATAAGGCACATGTGAGCACGGGAGGATGAAGATGAGGATATTCTTGAATCTTCATTCATGATCATGTATTTCTCCATAGAATGTTTGATTTCCTTTACATTGTTAGATAAACAACTAGATGAAATAGAAGCATTTTGTTCATGGGAACAAGGAAAATCAAGCATATCATCTACACTAGTACTCAAATAATTTCTAGATGATATGCAAGGACTACCAACACAAGGGGATATAGCATCATTGTTGTAAGAAGTGCTTAAGTCCAAACGAGAAGCATTGCAACGGGATAGAGATGAAGGGTCATCATTAGCAAGCACAATATCAACATTGCAATTCCCAACACCACTCACCATATCTTTACCTTGTGTCTGGCCACACGTTGGCACTACAAGAAATGTGTCAAACTATGACGTTTTGGTAGTGAGCCTGAATGAAATCGTCATAAATTTATGACGATTCTACACTAGATGGTCGTAAGATATTTGGGAGGGCCAAATCCTTATTAAACTATGACGATTTCGTGAAAAACGTCGTAATTTCTATGGACAAAATCGTCATAATTTCTAGACAGGTTGAGATATTAGAGAAGGTCAATATCAGCCGTAGGATGTAAACATAATGAACGGATGGATGGTGAAGTATGGAAACTTGTTGTGTGGATCGATGACACGGCATCCAAAAGTACGCATAATCATCTAGGTCAGGCGCATCCAACCCCACCCCATCGCGAGAACCCTTCCTCGCCTCCTCTCCTCAGATCCACCCGCCCGATGGCGATTGCGGCCGAGTACGCCGTCGAGAGGACCGGTCCTTGACGGGCTCCGGCTGAGCTCGTCTGAGAGATCTACGAGGCGGGGAGCTCCGGGCTCCATGGAGAGGAGCCCGGATCGGACTTGAGGACGCTCTTGATCTCCTCCCGGAGGCGCAGCCAAAGTTCTTGAGAAGGTGGCCCAAGCGGTGGGTGTTAGGGATGCCACGTAGGAGGGAGGTGGCGTCGGCGGTGAGGCCGGCCGTGCGGTGGAGCAGATGGTGCGGTCGGCGGTGGCGGCTCGTGGGTGTTGTTGGGTTTGCGGGGTTGGGTGGTTGTGGCGGTCGCGAGGATGCGTTGGATGCGAAGGAGCTCATGGAGATCGTGAGACGAGGCGGAGGTGGAGAGGTGATTGACGCAGTGGAGAGAGCAGGGGAGGCGGACAGACACGATTCAAGACACGATTCAGGACCACTCGGACTCCGTCGACATCGCCATGACCATGGAGGTGTGCATCAAGGACGTCGTCACCCCCCTCTAGATGCTCAGATACCGTTAGTCTCTCTCTCCCATACTCATCGGTCATCCTTGCTGATCCATGTTTTGCGTGGGGATGGGATTTGATTTTGGCCATAGGTCCCTTCTCCCAGAGGGTGCTACTCATGGTGGAGGAGAAGAATGTGCCCTGCGAGAAGAAGCTCATCGACGTCATCAACAATCCCCATTGGTTTGTTCCTACATCCCTATCTGATCCTCCCCTCCTCCTAAAATAGTCCACTCACGAAAGTACAAAACCACTTGACGAGTAAGTGCTAGATAGATTACTAGTCAGTCATGTTGGTCATGCCTTCGGTGAAGTCATGTTGGTGCTTCCTTTGGTGAAGTACGAACTGAATTGCGAGGCTGTCAATTTTGAGCGTTCCGATCATTCCCGCCATCGATTGGACATGTAATAGAAATTTTAGCAGGCGATCCCTCTATTTGGATGATTATTATTTATGTAATAGAGAAATTTTGTTCTATTGTAGTTCCTAGTTAGTTGGACATGTAATTGTTACGCAAACTTATAGTTAGTTTTGATTTATCATGTAATTTTAGGCAAGATAATTGATTATGTAGTGTTCTAGGTGTTGGTGTCTCCTTAAGCTATGTTAATGTTGTTTTCATATAATTGTTCTCCACGAGCTATTTGAAATCTGATTGCTAATTGTGCATTAAACATGTCTTGTCCGATTCTCTGTAGAATGTCCGATGTCCCTATCCTCCTGCATGTATTCTTTCTAAAAGTCTTTTGTTTTTCCCGTTGAACTGAATCTGTGCATAGACATTAGAGAAAAGCATGCATGTATGGGGGAGATAAATCCATTTCAGTCAATAATACTTGCTGATTGTTATATGCAGTAGTCAATAATAGCTTATATGTTTTTCCTGATTATGCATAGATTGCTATACATAGGAAAACTAATTTAACAGTGATAGTGTGCTTGCACTAGCCTATATTTAGTTTGGTCATACTACTCACTAGTGTTTATATGCTTCAGTTTTTGTTATGGTTGGCTTGCCAGTTCTTGACTTCTTGACTATCCATTACAGCTTGCGACTTCTGTTAGTTATCTTTTTCATTGTGTATGGGACATGTTTTGATTCTAAATATAATGGTGGTGATTTGTTAGATGTAATCAAATAACTTGGGATCTTCTAACACCATAGTCTCTGTAATATATGATGGGGATGCATTTTTTTACTATATCAATTTTAATCTTGATTCTTTTTGGAATATACAGGAGTCATGGGCTGATCCGGAAGCATGCATAAGTTCGAGAGGATCAAATTGTAGCTAGTTTTACACTTGCTCGAGCTTTAGTTGTTGATTTGTAGTACCAGTCATCAAGATTTGATTTCTAAACTAGTTGTAATTTGAATGAGTGGAATTTCATGTGTTCCATCTATTCTCACCGAATATTGTAATAAACTCGTCTTTCTTTGCGATGTGTATTTTGTACTTATTGGTACATTTTTTCTGTTAATCTGGTGTGATTTGTTATTAATGTGACCCCCTGTCCAAAATAATCTTATTACTGGGACCCACTGTCTATCTGTACTGACAATTTGGACCCGCATTTTCTAAACGGATTAGTCCAAAATAAAATGGACAGTATAATGGCTATTTACTGGTGTGACCAGCCCAAAATAAGAAGGCCCAAAGTAAGAATCTGTCCATATAAAAGACCAATGCAAAGAAAAACAATCCAGAATAGTTGGGCCGAGCCCATGTGGAACCTAGAAATGGGCTGGGCTGATTTTGATTTAAGACGATTTAATTTCGTCACAATTTTGCCACGTAGGATCGGCCACGTAGGATCTGACTTGACCAGGCTAGATGGCCCATGACGATATTGGATCGTCATAGACGTTATGACGATCTAATATCGTCATAGACGATTATGACGATTTTACCAAAAACGTCGTTATAGTTCATTTGCGACGCCCAGCTTTCGACGATCTCAAAATCGTCATAAAATCGTCATAAATGGACTACTATGACGATTTTGTGACGAAAATGGAGGGTCATATATAGCCAGATTCCTTGTAGTGTGGTGAAGTGGATGAAGATGAGAACTCATCGCGGCCAGAGGTGGAAGCAACTTGGAGCTCTTCATGATGTGAAGGAGAAGAGATCTCCTCGGAGAAACCATCGACAATATAAGAAATTGAACCACCAAATATTTCTTTAATCTTGATCCACTTCTCATGAGATGACTTGCGCTTTACAATCATCAAGATCAAATTAACTGTGGGGCTCAAAGAGAAAATAAGCTCATTAGATACTTGAGCTTCGAGATGTAAATTTTTCTTATCCTCTAGAGATAAATTTTGATGATCCATCGGAGGAGAAAAACCTACATCTAGAAATCGCTCAATATTTGGACACAAGGTCTGAACAGTACAAAGTAAGCAATTTCTCCACATAGCATAATTTGTGCCATCAAAGATAATTGTGTCATTATGCACTATACTACTATCCAACATCTTTACACTCTAGGCGGTGAAGCCTAAACAAGGAGAGACATTGCTCTGATACCAATTGAAAGGATAGATATGTCGCCTAGAGGGGGGTGAATAGGCAATTTTAAAAATATTATGGTTTTGTCTTGATAGAATGCAGAATTAAACTAACGCTTATTTTACAAGCACAAAACCTAAATACACTAGGCTCAACTAAGTGCACCAACAACAAGTTAAGCTAAGCAAGATAGCACAAGATGAATATACCACAAATGATAAGCAAGGTATAAGTACTTCAAGCTCGATGGCTATCACAAGGAAAGTAAGCTTGGATATAGAGATAACCGAGGCACACGGAGACGAAGATGTATTCCCATGTTCCCTTACAAGTAAGGTATGTCACGTTGGAGAGGTGTGGGATTCCACAAAGGATTTCCCAACACCACGAAGGCTCACCTTCTTCTCCGAGTCTATCCCACGAAGGAATAGACCCTTTCCTTATGGCTAGCTTTTCCTCCACTCCAGATATGGAAATCTCCACAGCCACTTCACAAGCTCCATGAAGGAGAAGCCCGGGTCTCTTCACAATCTTCCACGAAAAGGACACCGTGGTACCACCGTCAAGCCAACTAGGAGGTCACCCTCCAAGAGTAACAAGCTCACGGTCTCTCACTCGAACAAATCGTAATGGAGAGCTCAACACTTATGCAAGAATGCAAAGCAAGAAAACCAAGGGTGCTCAAATCCTCCACTCTCAAATCCAAGAGTGCTAGGGAGGAATTAGAGAGGAAGAACAATGGTGGAAACCAACAAATGACTTCAAGATCTAGATCTAATGGGTTCCGCTCACTTAGAGGAGGAATTGATTGGTGGGGATTGTAGATCTAGATCTCCTCTTCCAAAGCCCTCAAAAATATGCAAGAATCATAGGAGGGAAGGGAGAGGAAGAAATCTCAAAGGGCTCAACAATGGAGGTCAAAATCGTGCTCAAGAGCCTTAGAACTTTGGGGAATAAGCCCCCCTTTTATACTCCTTCAAGGGGGATGACCATTCGAGGCAAAACACGTTGGACGGACATGTTCCGGCGGCGAAACCGGCGCCGCCGGATCAGCCGCCGGAATTTCCGGCCAAACCAGAAGTTCCGGCAAAAACCGAAACAGCATACTGGACCGTTTTTCAGCGGTTTGTTGGAAATTTCCGGCGGTCGCCGGAAATTCCGATCACAGGCTCGGTCCCGCCGAAACAAAACAAGGCACACAAAAACGGTGATAACTTTTGCGTCCGGACTCCGATTTCGATGATCTTGGGCTTGTTTTGACGAGGACAACAAGATCTACAAGATGGTGCAGAGACACATCATAGTCCAAACGAGGAGGATAGAACCAAATAAAGAAAGGTAAGAATCCTCCCTACAAGAAGAACCGATAAAACCTTCAAACTCGAAAACGCCATAGAAGATGCATACGAATTCCGTTTTCGGTGAACTTGGGCTTGTTGAAGAGCTAGAAATAAGCTCAAGATACTCACATGGAGAAAAACCAAGAAGCAAAAAAATAGGAAGATGCAAAGTATGCAAAGGATTGAGCTTCCTGTAGGGTTCGCAGCATAGAAAACAAAAAAATTCCTATGATGGAAACAACTATGTACCAAGATCTATCTACTATATACAAGCAACTGGCGGATATACATCCGTAGAGAACATACCCTTGAATACCGACAAAGCTTAACGAGTCCAAACTCGTGGTTGATGTAGACGATCTCTTGTCGATGTCAAGATCGAGAGGAAGTCCTAGCGCCGTAAAACAACGGCGCATCCGTGCTCGCACACACGTCCGAGGCACCGAGCAACCTTCGCCTCCTCGCTCCAGCGATGCAGCGGAAGAACAAATCTTTCTTGCCGAATATCCACCGGGAACATGTATCTCGCTAGTCTGAGACCATGGGGGTAAATTCTAGAGGGGGAGAGAGATCCTTCACGAGGAGGTGTGAGTGAGAGAGGGGGAGGGGGCTCCTTTTATAGGGAGAGGGGGCACCCAAGGGGACTTGCGCCCAGTCATGGGGCTGCCCCCTCCCCTCCTTTCATTCATGTGGGGTGGACACTCCACTCACACAAAAGCCTTTCAATTTCCTCCACTAAAAAACCCACTCAAATTCCCATTAAATTTCCACCAAATTTACTACAAACTCTCATTAAATAAAACTCCTTTTATTTATTCGGAATTTTATCAATTACCTTAATGACAAACATTCTCATATAACCCCTTCTAGTATTTGATTTCACATGCAAAAACACTTTATGCAATTTCACCCGAAAACCCGTTTCGGTATCTAGTGAAATAAATTCCTGCGCTTGTTATTCTTTCCGGCATAAAACTTTTGCTCCAAATGGATGTCAGTGTATCTTAAGTGTGTCACCCTACGGTTCGCGAATAATGCGGACATGATCGAGACCCCTCTCAGATCAATAATCAAAAGCGGGATCTGGAGACCCATACTGACTCCCACACATTCAGCGATGACTTTCTTGTGATCGCTAGAACCTTTTAAGCTAGTATCTTAATCCCTTTGTTTCACGATATATTACATGTACGAGATTTAATCATCGGTATCTCCATACCTAGTTTGATCTCGTTACTGACATGTACTCTTTTCTCGTCCCCGGGATATAAAATTCTAGTGATCAAATCACTTGCTTGCAAGCTAATCAATGTGATATCACCGAGAGGGCCCAGAGCATATCTATCTGTCATCGGGATGAACAAATTCCACTCTCGATCCATGGGCCTCAACATAACACTTTATTAGTTTTGAACCCATCTTTATAATCACCCTGTTACGGTGTGACGTTTGATGTTATCAAGAAACTCTTCTGGTGTTAGTGATTGACATGATCTCATGGTCTAAAGATTAGGATCACTTCGTAAGTTGTTATAGTAATATAAACTCAATGACTTTGATCATAATGCTATACTTCAAATGAATGTTCAACACATCATTACACTAATGTTGTGACCTCGTTATTAACAACATCCAATGTCCATGATCAGGAAACCTTTGATCATCTTGTTAATCAACGAGCTAGTTTATAAAAGAGGCATAACTATGAACTTCCTTTTTGTTTATTAAACACACATGTATTAAAGTTTCCGTATTAATACAGTTATAGCATGCAAAATAAACATTTATCATAAATAAGTAATACGATAATAAACACTTTATTATGGCATCCATACTTGAATCCAAAACATAGACTACAAGCATCACCTATGGAATATTCCTTCATATAAAATTCATTGAAAACATTAGCCCATAGTGATTGTCATTAATCACCAAAACCACACATAGGGGCAATTACTCTATCAGATTCGTTTGGGCATTACAACATAATACATAGACCGTAATCCAACCGCATCTGTGACTAATAATCCACCTTCAAGTTATCATCCGAACCCCTTCCAGTATTAAGTTGCAAGCAATAGATAATTGCATTAAACAAAGTGTGTAAAGTTAACAATATAATTGCCCTTGGGCAAAGTATTGTTGTTTTCTCCTAGTAGCAACATCACATCTACAACTTTAGAGATTTCTGTCACTTCCCCAGATTACTAGAGGCATGAACCTACTATCGAGCAAAAATACTCCCTCTTGGAGTTGCAAGCATCTACTTGGCTAAAGAATCTACGAACAACAGAGAGCATGCAAGATCACAAATAACACAGACATGATAGAATCAGTAATCAATCTTGAACATAGTAATCAATATCCATCGGATCCCAACAAACACAACATATAAGATTACAAATAGATGATCTTGATCATGAACGGAGCTCACAAGATCTAAACATGATAGCACAAAGGAGGAGAACCAACCATCTAGCTACTGTATAGACCCATAGTCCAAGGGTGAACTACTCACGCATCACTCCAGAGGCTGGCATGGTGATGAAGAAGGCCTCCAGGACGATCTCTCCCCTCTGGCAGGGTGCCAGGAAGAGATTCAGATCCCCTCGATCTAGGGATGGAGATGGCAGCAGCTACAGACTCTTTCATGGAATTTTGATCGGTTATTTAGGGTTTCTGCATGGGGGTGCTTTTATAGGCGAAGGGGAATGGTCGGTGGGCGCCCGAGGGGCCTACACCTAGGGCTACCCCACCTTGGCTGCGCCGCCACATGGTGTGACCTCCTCGTGGCCCCACTTCATCTCCCCTCCGGACTCCGTGTTCCTTTTGGTAAAATATTGACTTTGGCTTTTGTTCCGTCCAATTCCGAGAATATTTCTTTACTAACTTTTCTGAAACCAAAAACAGCAAAAAATAGGCAACTAGCACTATGACATCTTATCCATAGGTTAGTTCCGTAAAATATATAAAAATACCTCAAAGTGTAGACAAAACATAAGAAAGTTTATACAGAACAAGCATGGAGTATAAAAAATTATAGATACGTTTATGACGTATCAATGTCGACATGAGGAAAACGGGAAGTGGGAATTGGGGTTTTTTGGAGGTGGGAATTGGTTCGTGAGGTTGGTAGGAGTGGATCAAGATGATCTAGGGATTTTTTTGGACAAGGGGAGGAAGGGCAAAGGGGAGGCCGATGTCGACCTTGGGAGAGGCGGCGGTGCTAGATGAGAGGAAGAAGATTTGCTCGTGATACCATGTTAGGTTTAGGAGAAGCGATCGTGCCCCATAGGGTCGGGGTGCGTGTTAAATATACGTGCGAAGAGCCCCCGCAGTGGAAATTACATGTACGTGTCCGTGTTGGAGTACTACTCCATACCCGTTACGTATATTACAAGAATTATGTGTAACACTTCTGTGTCTTATCCCTCTGTTTCTTCTCGGATATGTCCACCATGTTGATAGCGACAATCCGGCTCCGCCAGTTTTGCAGGTCGGCTTCCATTTGGAAGAGGAATCGACTACAACATTTGAAACAGAGTTCTGACTCAATATATCACAGCTCCAGGGTGTTTCGAGTGCAGATGGGAACTATGTGATGCTGAAAGAACCATTCGATGGAGATGGAAACCGGATTCTGCCAGTTCAGTGGTTCAATGTGGAGCTGTTTGGTCTGCTCCAACAGAGAGCCACTCTTTACGTTAGAGGCGACACCCTCTATGTGGTGTCCTTGGCCAACCAAAATGGGGATATCTTCTACATGTCTGATGTAGCTGCCAGAGCCGTTCCATAGATTTTGGGGGCCCTAGGGCAATATGAAATCAAGGGCTCCTTGTTTAATGTGTCAGATATTTCCTTGGGTCAAGGGGGGCAATGCCCCCCTACTCCAAAAATCTATTAGGGATATATTTAATATTTATGCAAAACTTTTAAAGAGTATCATGATTAGTATTCTTAGGCGTCTCAACAATAAAGGCAACCTCCACCACTTATTCATAAATAAAAGTCTTAAAAGTATTAGTATTTTGTAAGATAAATTACTATAATGCAATAGCAAATTAAATAATCTATACAATCTTTGAAATCCTGGTGAATATATTTGAATCACTTATTTCTATTGACCGAGCCAACTATATATCATGATAGTTATTTTATCAATTTCTACTTGTTTACATATGCCTGTGCAGAAAATGAGTTAATGAGTAAACATATTAGGCACTAAATTAGTAAGAATATGGAATGGTTTCTTCTCTTCTCTACTACCTAAAAAAACTTCGTGTTCCGTCGTCGCCGATACATCGTACCTTCGTCGCACGTCCCCATGTTGCCTTCCGAGAAAAATCAGAAGCAATCCCTGTTTCCGCATTATTAACTTCCTACTATCAAAGATCCAAAACAATTCACCTCCTTTTATATGGGGGATACTACGCGTCCCCTGGGGGATCAGAACGCCGGATCCCCCGCCTCGCCGTCCGATCCGTTTGTTCCGCACCGTATGATTAAACTCGCTGATGTTGTCCTCTCCTAGAAACCGATTTGGTCATGTTGTTGCTGTATCCCAACGAGAATCCCCACGCACGCTCCATCCCAGCAATAATCCTAGTCAGCTGCCAGGCTCCGGCGGCCGCCTGTAGCTGCCATACCCTCACCATAGCTCCCCAGACCTAGACTACGGAGCTCAGTCGTGAGGTCCGCTGGCCGCCATCAGGAACCTCGTTGTAGCATAGGAATCTCCACACCACGCTCTCTGGCTTTGAAGAAGCTGCACATCTTCGTCGCATGTGTGTGGCATGACCGTCGCCGGAGAAGACAAGTTTGCAGAACTAGCAGTAAGTCTTGTAGCAAGCCCGCTGACCGCTGATAGCAAGCCCACATGCCTGTGGTATCAAGTCTGTCGGCCGTTTGTAGCAACCGCGCCGACCTGCCATAGCAAGCTCGCCGGAGCTTCTAGCAGCAAGCCCGTCGGCTGCTTGTAGAAGCAACCCCGCATGCCAGTGGTAGCAAGCCTGCTGGCCGCTTGTAGCAAGCACACCGGCCACTTGTAGCAACCCCGCCGACCTGCTGTAGCAAGCTCGCCGACGCTTCTAGCAGCAAGCCCTTCGTCCGCTTCTAGAAGCAACCCCGCATGCATGTGGTAGCAAGCCTGCTGGCCGCTTGTAGCAAGCACGACGACTGCTCGTAGCAGCAACCACATCGGCCGGTGGTAGCAACCCCTCCGGCCTATCATAGCAAGCCCGTCGGCAGCAACCGCGCGGACTGCTAGCGACACTTCTGGTCGCGACTGGCATGCAGCATCTCTGGCCATGGATGGTAGAACTGCTGCTCGTTATTACCAGCGCTCTCCGAGCTCGCAGTAGGAGTGGTCAGCTCGCAGCACGGGCGTGGGAACATTGGGAGCAGGGGAGACGCCAGATGAGCGCATAGGGCGGTGGCATAGCGTCTTGCACGAATCAGAGCAGGTCCTAGGCGAAGGGGATGGGACTCAGTGGACACAAATTCTATGGTTCATCGGTGAGAGAGAAAAAATAGGAAAAGAAGGAGGTTTCCAGATAACCGGGTCCAATCCGAGAAGATAACGTGGTGGGCCCGCACCGGACACGTGAGGTGCGAAAGACGCGTACGCGAGCGGTGTAATCCCTCGGGGGAGTACTATCATTTTCCCTTTTATATCGCACTCTTCCATATCAGCCTTTGTCCCACCTCCAGGCCACCGGTGGCATCTCGCGCAGACGCGCACCCGCTGCATCGATCCAGGGAGCACCACCGAGGCAAGCTCCTCCGTGCTGATGGAGAAGCCGCATAGCTTCTGGGTTGAGGAAGGCGACGGACGGACGACCTTCTCGCTCGTATAGCGCATGCCCACCATCGAGGCCCTCTCACAGCGTATCTGGGTCCACGTCCCACGACGATGCGAGCGCCGCCGAAGCAGAGTAGAAGGACGCCGGTGTCAGTCCCCGCGCCGAGTCCACGCCCTGATTTGGATCCCATGGTTAGCTATTTTTGTCCCCTTTCCTCTGCCGACTCGGTTGTTTGGCTTTAATTCGATGGCCGCTGTCGTTCCTCTCCGCAGCCTACATATTTCAAGATGGACACCTAAAGAAAGTTCATACCCTCCTCTATATTGGTTAATGTTTGCTTGAGTAGTTCAGTACTTAAGTTTCACTGCAGCTGAGTTGTTTCTGTTAGTTCCCATACGAAGTTTATTAAATCGGTTCACATTTTCTTCCATCATGATGAAAACTTCATAACAATGGAAGTCTCACTGCAGTCCTCTTTTTAGTTTGCTGGCACGAACACATGTTGTAGTTTTTGATGTAGTTCTTCTACGGTAACTCTCACAAATGAGTAAATTCAACAATCTAATCAAGTTTCCGGTCAATTAAAATAGTCTTTTTTGGCACTTCCGACTACAGACTAAATGGAAATAAAAAAATTCGTGGATCTTCTTGATAGAAGATTATGGATGTGTCATATGCATTCAAAATGAAGTGGAATCAACATGTCATATATTCTTTCGATGTCAATTTTCCCTAGCATGTTGGACATATATATCATGGAGTGTATGGATGCCAAACGGAGGAGCTTGCCTGCTATGAGGGCTTCCTGATACTGTTATTCATTTAAGAAATATGCCAAGAAGTGAAACTGATGCTTGCTCTGATGCTGATTGGTGCATAGAATTTGGATTTTATAGCAAGAAGACGTATCAAATCAACCACTTCTATAAAATGGAGGTGCAGCAGGTATTTAAACTTAGAACACGTATGTCTTTTCAGTCTAAAATAGCTTGCATTCTGAAACATTTTGTTAGGTATTACCCGTTTGCATAGTCAATTCCCCCCGTCAGTTCTGCAGTTCTTGTTGGCTTCTTGTGCATCTTGCCTCTGTTTTCCTCTGCTGTTATCAACTGATTCCGTTTTCAAGTCTGGAAGGCAAGTGCAACGCAAGTGTTAGGATGAGACACATTGTTACAGTTATGGTAGAATATTGTTCTACCAGATTGAAATTGGAACAATGTATTGAGGTTTTTGTGTGTTCTTGTACCTGAATCTCTGTTCATGGTTTTGCTTGTTTTCAACAGGCATACGTGATAATGTAGGAAAAGAATATCTCATCTTAGAGGATTTCAATTTGGGTGTGTTTTGACCATAGTTCGGTCCAGTTTATCCATGAGAAGTTAATAATTTATATATACTTGTAGATGGACTTAACGGGTTCTCTCTTTCACTAAACATATAATAAGAGCAGTAGTAGGAGGCGTAGAGTATAAACATTGCAGAACTGATGAAGTTATCTTTTAGATCATAATATATGAATTTTTGCAAGCGTTTTCTGCACCTTTTTGTCTTCTTGAATGATGCAATCTGAGGGTCATTTTCCAAAGGTACCTGAATTAAATTCTCCTGCAGTACCAAGTAAAAGTATTAGATGTGCCATGGACGGCTGATAACTTCTATCTAAACCTGATGGACTGGAGGGAGGAAAACATGCTGGCAATGGCCATCGGTTCTGATGTATATCTGAAGAAGGAGCACGACGAGTCAGTGCAGAAGCTTGCACGATGTGATATAGGGAGTGCTGGCCACACGAGTGTTGCTTGGTCTTGCGATGGCAAAAGCGCCTAGCTGTCGGATGAGAAGAATCTCAGATTGAAGCCTTGGATGTCCATGTGATGCATCGGGTTTAAGAATTTCCGATATTCCTTTTAAATTCAGAGTTTAATTTCAGCAAAGATTTTGTAATGTCAGTCGCTTTTGTAGTTCTCTGTGTAATGTGATTATGGGAGCCAATATTCAAGAAATTGTTTGCTTGATATTTTTCTACTCTTAGCTTTGTGGCCAGATTTAGAAAGTGTGACTGAAAATGGTAGTACCAAATGGACATGATGCTCTGCTACCATGTGTTTTGCAGATAACAACCTTCCAAGGTCACACTGCCATAGTGGGAAGTTTCTCTTGGAATGGCCACATTCTGACATCAGGAAGCCGTGACAAATACATAATCAACTATGATGGTACGGATCCCTCCCTTTGGTTGGTTACTAGAATCAATTGTTTAGTTTTACGATCTAACTTTTGTAAGGATCTTTTGGTCAGAATATGCTACGTTACCTTCAAAATCCAATGCAAATAGCGACTATACTTTTTGTTGATCCTGGCATGAATATTTTCAATGTGAAAGAAGAAAATACTCTTTTTATCTCATGAATATATTCTTTGTTGTAAGTCCAGTCAGAGCTGGCACGGGTGTGTACCATCTTAAAGGAGATAGATCTGAGGTGTGCGGTTTGAGATGGTCTCTAGATGGAACGCGGCTCGCCAGCGATGTTAACCGCGATGTCGTTTATGTGTGGCATTCCTTAAACATGGGATAAACTAGGCTCCTTCACAGATTAGCTGAGCACACTGTAGCAGTAAGAGCCCTTGCCTTATTATTTTTACAAGGTTTGGACAATTGCAGCACATAGGTGATTGTTGCAATTGAATCCATGATAAGTATTCTTCATCTTTCCATTTCCATGGGCATCTTATTTACATTATAAGAGCTGCTGTGAAACAGGTGTAGATCTGATAAATATGCATCCATGGTTATTGATATGCTAGATAGATTTTCAGGTCTCCAAGCAACTATTTTCAG
Organism: Avena longiglumis; assembly: GCA_030063025.1. Taxonomy (NCBI): domain Eukaryota; kingdom Viridiplantae; phylum Streptophyta; class Magnoliopsida; order Poales; family Poaceae; genus Avena; species Avena longiglumis. The sequence continues at coordinate 515,029,816 of CP125974.1, read as the reverse complement.
TGATGTATGCTCAAGTATTAAGTATGCCGATAAAGTTGGCCACCATTATGTAGTTAGAATATCATGTACCGTATGCAGTAGTGGTCGTCTAATGTCCTTTTATGTGAGAATATAGATGAGTGAGAGCTCTAGAGATGATATTGTTGGCACATTTTTTATCAATCAAATTAAAGGAGTGTATATTTTACTTTACCAATGATTCCCTAGCCTGATAGATACCCATGTAGGTTGTGAATCATGTATAAAATATTTCATTTCTTCATCGCGCCTGTTCTATGCACGCACATGCATGTTTCTTGTGCAAGGTATCTGGTCGACCACCATATAATGTACCTCACACCAAAAAGTAAGTACAATTTGTTTATCCAGAAGCAATAAAGCTCATTATAGTATATTATTATGATGGTCAGATATCCCTTCTAGGTTCAGATGTATGTCATGTTTAATTTGGTATATCTTTTCTATTTGTTATCCATTCACACAGAACTTTGTATGGACATTTTGACCTGTTTGTACTTCCTACCTTAAGGCTTACTTTAGCTTCTAATAGCATGCACATACTATCATTCAACTTAGAATGCTAATTACAGCCAGCATTATTTGGTATATTCATATTTTGCCATGCACACATGTTGATTCGGATGCTTGCCTTTTTAGCTAAAGATGTATACTCAAGATATCATGTGCAATAAAAAGTCATTGTGGAGGAACATGAATATAGCTTGGATTTCAAGTGGGCAAAGAAAAATGATTATTTTTCTCGGAGAAGGCAGCTGATCGAGGGCTCTGCTCCGCTGACAATATGAAGTCTAAGCTATGGAAGCGACTACTGTGAGAACACCAACACGCAACATGAGTGATATATTGTTGGAGTGGGGTGACGATAGACTACAGTGATGATGTTGGAGTGGGATGACTACAAAGCGCAGTACTATAAGTAGAAAATAAAATTAAGGGTCCAGCAATGGCACTTGTAGAGGAAACAAAACGAGGAAATAATGCTAACTTCTCTTAATAAATTCCTTATTTTATTCAGTTAATTGTCAATGTAGTTTTGTATACATTTGTATTGAAAATTGCCATCATTGTGTCTTTCTTGATGCTTTGCATTTGGTATTTGTGTTCTAGATTCTTGTACTTCTTAGAATCTACTTGGATAGGATCAACAAAACTGTTCTTAACTGACAAGCTTGCGTCGATAATTGTCTTATCCAAAGATGGCTAAAATGACAGGTAGTCAATAGACTGTGCGTTAGATAAGGAGATACATAAGAGCGAAAAAGATAAACATAGACATAAATAACACATTATGATCGTTTGCAGAAATAAAACATGTTGGTTGTTGGAGGGTTTAGGAAGTGGTCTATTAATTGGAGGAAAATAACATTGTACTTATGTCGCCCATCAAAATCAAGTTAACTATTTTCATGTGTTGTTTTTCGTGCCACGCACGGGCATTCAACTAGTAAACATATAAGATAATATGGGGGCAAGTAGAATTGTTTGGGAATTAGAGGAGACTTGGTTGCAGAATAATATAGTTATGCAATTGATAAATAAACTCACAAACTTGTAAGAGAATGTGACGACCGGTGTTATTCTTCATATTTGAAGAGACCAACAAGATCGTGTCATCAAGTAAAAAATATTCGATAATGTTAAAGTATTTTTTTTTGAGAAATAGGAGTAAGAGCAGAGTCATGATAGGCTATAGCTTAAATCATCTATATTTTGTTTTCTTAGCCAACCATTTATATTTTAAAGAATTATTATATATTGCTGGACGTCAAAAGTGTAGGATAAAAATGGATATATAGATAAGTCATGGGCCAGAGCCCCTACATCATGGGAACCCAGGGAGAGCGCCCCTCTGCCCCATCCTATGGACTGGTCCTGGCTGCTGCATTCCTAAGTGCCAAGTACGTTGGGTTCACACATGATTACAAGTCTCTCCAAGGAGATTCTGATTCAGTGTCCAACTTATTGTTTTCACAACATACCATCGGAAAAGCATCAGCGCTTTGGGTTATTGGGATCCTCGTAAACTACGTGATAGATTGCAGAAGTATAGATTGTATTGATATTGCAAGAGGTTATTACATTGTGAGTCTTTGGGATGTTTATATAGTAATAGAAGACTTGGGGGCAAGAAGACTACTAGATATAGAATTGGATTACAATATGAAACTACCTAATATAACCTAACCGACATATACTCTAATACCCCCGTAGTCGGATCGGTAGTGACGCGGACGGTCTGACTGGAGCATAAGCCGGAGGTGAGGTGGTAGCCCTTTTTGTCGATGTCAATGTAGCCGTGAGTGGGGCGTTGTAGGCGTGGTCGATGGTGTTGTTGGTGAAGTTGTCGCCGTTGATGAATTCGATGATGTTGTTGTGTTGTGATCCATGTGATTATTGAGCCTGGAGAATTCGCCATAGTAGTTGAGTTAGACGTAGATGGAGTCGACGTAGCTCGACCCGCAATGCCGAGCTTGCCAGACTCGGGAGCGTGTCGGGGACGAAAGCATGCGTCGGTGTTGCCAATACCGGACATGCGAAGACATTGACCATCATGAGCCATGCGTGCCAGAGCTGGGTTGAGGAGCAAAGAAATCTTTCCATAAACGGTCGGTGTAGAAGTGTCCGCCGTGTCGGAGTAGACGAAGTGGCTGCAAGAAGAAAATTGAGCACATACTTGTGCAAATAAAAATTAGACTGCAACTCTGGAAGCAAGGTCGTGGCGGACGAAGACGACTGTGGTAGTTGTCGATGGCAATTGAATTGTAGAGGTAGTCGATTTCGGGGATTAGACCCGTATTTTCCGCTTATACGAGCGCGACGTCGCTCGTGGAGAAAACTTGTTGGCGTTGATGATGACTACGATCGGTGGTGGCGGCGATGATGCGACGATGTTGTTGGTGTAGATGGTTGTCGGCGATCATGACCACGGGTGATGAAGGTGCATCCCTTTGTTGATGGCAAGGAACGTACTCAGGGACATGCGTCCTGGTCGATGTTGGCGAAGATAGGCCATAGTGGTCTAATGACAAGGGCCGACGATGGAAGCTCGGGGCGGCGTGGTGACGACGTGAGGACGGAGAAGTCGACGCAGCGTGTGAAGGCATCCCTTGGGGCGCCACACGGAGCCTCCTTGGCACGATCGTTGGCGATGATTTGCCAGAGATGATTCGACGCCGAGGATGAAGTAGAGGCGCGTGATGACGACATGCGGCTATGGACGGCGCAATCCGATCTATGATCGGCAAAAGAAGAAGAAATGTTGGTCAAGCGGCCGACGAGAAAATTTTGGGGAAATAAGATCTAATCTACTATTGCATGGTCCCCCGCGAAGAACGATCTTCCCGGGGGCGGCACGGCGGAAGAGGTGGCTAAACCCTAGACGGAGCAAACCGCTCTGATACCATGATAGATTGCGAAAGTATAGTTTATATTAATATTGCAAGAGGTTATTACATCGTAAGCTCTTGGGCTGTTTATATAGTACTAGCACAAAGGCTTATTAGAGCGAGAGCGATTGGAAAAAACCATTAATTACCTCCAAAAATTATATTTGGTCTTGATTGAAGCTATAACTTTAGCAATCCACAAACCCTATGACGTGTGTCAACTGAAACTCTATTTGTCTGCTATCGGGTCATCCTGAACCTACACTATGGGTTGCACGATAAGGTTTCGGCAAGACGGTGAAAATTAGGCTTGAAACTTTGTCATGTCAGTGCCATAGCATGCCCGTGACACGAGCTTTCCGTCCATCCATGTGCTGCATATGACACTCACATGGCCGCACTTGCGGGTCAACACGGTCTCTCTCTACTTCTTTTTTGCGAACATCATGCACGGTCCATGGTCTCTTCTTGCCCTAAAAGATTTGACTAATCCTTCATGATCAACTCTTTTAATATGCATGGTGTAGCGGTGGGCTTCTAGAAAGTGGTCAGTGTATGGCGTTCATACCTGCTATTTTATTACTTTAGGTTAGCACCTGCTATCTGTGATAAATGATTATGGCGAGGGATTAGAATTAGATAAAAGGAAATGAAGCGGTATTTGACTTATGGATGACAGTGGTGGTAATAATAACAAATTTATAGGGATAAAATCATCCTAAAAAAGCTGGTTAAAAAGCGTTGCTGCTTTTATTATTAGGTATAGACTATAGAAAGCTTATGGGACAAGAAGACTATTAAAGATAAAATTGGATTATAGTATGAAACTATCTAATATAATTAATCGACATATACTTTCATAGTAGGGTCCTCAAGACTAGTAGGATTTTTGTCCTAACAGTTTGTGAGTCTCAGAGGATCACCGGAATCAGAGATTCAATCAGGGTCACTTGGATCAATGGCGGTTATCTTACAAAGGTTCGGACCAAGTCCGTTCAGCTTTGGGGTTCTCTTTCAAGAGTCTATTGTATTCACAACCCAGAACAAGCTTGGGACACACGAAAGTAAGAAAAGATCTTGGTCAAATCCAAATCTCCACTCGCTCAAGTCGACCAAGCACTTGGTGTAGTGAAGCGGCCGGTGACGGAAACCCTTTGGTGTCCCATAGTCTACTCGACGCAGCCGCTGCTTCTGTCCATGTGAAGTTCATGCATCTTACTTTCTAAATTGCTTGTTAAAAACTGTTGTAACGGCTTTGTGTCTCTTATCCAGTTAATACTCAAGCTCGATCAGATTTTTTATCTACTATGGTGCCCTTCTGGTTGCACCTGTTCCTTCTTAGCAATTGTAATTCTCAGATTGCTGATCTTCCCACCCTTTTGATTATGTTTCCTCATTTGGTTCAGAAGTCAGAACCCAGTATTGACCAATGTGTTAGGCTTAATTCCCTGCTGCTTGTGAGTGCCAGTCACTATTATGACTGGTGATGGTTAGCGTGTCGAGGAATAATAAGAACAACCCGGTTGCTAGCATTTTGTTATTTGCTTCTTGTTCTAGTGGTGCCACCGGCTATTATGGAGTAGTTATTATTGAACTGGTGAAAAAGGCTAAACAATATATTTCTACACTCACCCTACATCTTTTCCCTTTGGCATATTGTGACACATGTTCAGGGAGCCGCAATATTTGTTTTTAATTTTTTTGTTGATCGGGATTTGATCCTAGGACCTCCTGCTTGCTCTGATACCATATTGAATTACATGGACTAACCAACAAAACCAACAGTCTGAACTGGTGAAAAGAGCCAGGGAATATATTTCAACAGTAACCATGAAATATCTATTTCCAATCAAAATTTGGTCACCAGTCTGGAGTACACTAGTGGAAATAGCCCTATGTGTCCCGGTTGGTAAGGGCATTTAGTCCCGGTTACCTAATCGGGACGGGGCAATCGGGACTAAAGCCCCAAACTTTAGTCCCGGTTGCCCCACCAACCGGGACAAAAGGGCGTACACGTGGCCACGGCAAAGGGCGAGGGGGAAGGAGCAACCATCCTGGTTCGTAACACGAACCGGGACAAATAAACCTCTGCCGCGGCAGAGATTTGACACATTTCTCTGCCGCGGCAGAGAATTCATTTTGGCAACTTTTGTTGCCGCGGCAGCATTTTGGCCACTTTTTGTGCCGCGGTAGAGAATTCATTTATGTTGTTTTATTTTTTATTTAGTTTTTTGCACTCAGGAACCATTATATTACACAAGATCATTATGACAATATAGATCCAAGTGTCGAACATATTACATTCGATATACGGATCGAGTTCATGCACTACATACAAAATAAGTTCTTTGTACAATCCCTATTGTTTATACACACCTGAATAGTATTCTCCTTTTGGGTTTAGGACTTCTGCATCCAAGAATTCCGTCAATTCCTCCTGAATTGCTCGTACGCGATCCTTTGGCAGAAGACCGTCCCGTAGACGTTCGATCTGATTTAAAAAAGGAGTCAGCATATATGAATAAAACTAAACACAATTTGATGGTAATTAAAAACTATAGAAATTGTTTATGTACGTGGAGTTGCTCTAAATTTCTGCCCTTCTCATAACATGTCTAACGGATGAACTCGCAAACATAGTATCCACATAAATTGTTCCGTGGTTCCTGCGTCAGGACCTTTACGAGAACAGAGTTCAATCAAAAAAATAATCAAGCATGATAATAACGGTATCAAAACTCGAATCAAAGAGATGCGCGGATATAGCTAGTGGTGCTTACATCTAGTGTTTGAAATGTAAGCTCCTCTTTTCAAACACCCCTAGCCTTGTTGGTGAACCGTTTCCAAGCGCTGCCTCGGCGAAGAAAACGAATAAAATAAGTTATTAATTACTTGATATCATAAAATTTACGAACGTTACTGATATAATGTTGTAATGATTAGAATTACCGCTGGAGAAGTATCTGCATGTCCTTCCACGACTCAAGGGATTTATGTTTCAAGTCCATGACTAGTACACGCCCTTTGTCAAGTTGAATGATTAACAGAATATAGTGGATGCCGCGCATGCATAACTAATCAATTATATACTTAACATCGAGTAAGCGAAATAAAAAGTGTATACAAGAAAATAACACTCACTCGAAGTTGTAAGGAAATAATATTTCCCTTCTAGTTTCTTGAAAGCTTAACGCGTGTACGATATTATCCTGGGGGTTTGTTTTGAGATTAGCTTGATGAACCCAATATGGGTCAATGAATCCAATGTCATAGATTTGTCCTCTGCTGCATTCAAGAATCTTTATTCTGCATATTATAGTATGATTATATACATGCAATAAACGAGGTGACATAGCTAGAGATTAAATTAATTACAGAATTAGTACTTACAGACAATAGGCACTGATGATCGATTTGTCCAAGACGTCTTGATTGAATAATTGAAATACTTCATCAAATTCAATGAATATCATTTCATCTATTTCTTTCCCATAATGCTTTTTTGTAATCCTCAGCATTATCCAGTTAGCCCCGGCCTTTGTGGCATGCATGTACCAGTTATGCAATCTTCGCATTTTTGTTGGAAGATTATTTACCTCCTCAGGTTTGTGAGAGGTTTGCCGTCTTGGTATTTGTATGCTACTTCACACGGGAAGTACTCTAACCGGAATAAATCTGGCAATACTCATACCTTGAGCAGCGGCAGCTTCTCCGTATTGTGCAACTACCTCTGGATCATACTGCTCTTCGGCCGCATATTTGCTCGATTCCACATTGGTATGGGAAATCACCTTGAGAGGGGCGCAAGACTGTTTTGCTTGTTCTCCGAGCTAGGCAACAGATTTCTCGCTTGCATCAGTACTGCTCTTCGAGGCTTGTTGTGCCGCATGTGACTTGAGAATACAATGCTCATAGTCTGATGACAGCTTTGGCTCGGGTTGATGAAGAGTCTTTAGCATTTTTAACACTCGGGCTTTTTCTTCTTTGGTGCTGGGGAACTCTGGCTCTTTCGGCCGCCTCAGCTTAGCGAAAAACGATGTCGTTTCCGCATCAATGATAGCCGTAGTCTCCTCTTCAGTATAGTCATAAGCTCTCTTGGGAGGAACCTTTGGTACTTTTGGAAGAGGCCCTTTTTTATGTTTCGGCAATCGCTTATCACGACGTAGAGTAGCGGTGGTACGCTTACGCTTTTTATCCCGAGGCGCCGGCGATGGCTGCCGCGGCGATGGCTGCGCCGGAGATTGGTGAGGCGACGGAGACGGGTGAGGCGACGAAGACGGCTGCCGCGGCGACGACGACCTCGCTGGAGACGGGTGAGGCGGCGGCGAAGATGGCCTTGCCGTGTGATTTGGAAGCACGATACATTCCTTTGGCCATAGAATGGTGACATTTGTTGCTTCTCCCAGTTCAGTCACATCCCCTTCACCTGCAGGGTAGTCAAGCTTCAAAACTTCAAAGGTGGTCATGATTTCATCCACCCCGACAACAGCGTAGCCCTGTGGAATCGGACGACAGTGGTAAGTTGGTGTGGGTCCAATTGGTAAGGCATAGCCGACCGCCACCTTCATTGATATGTTCACAACTTTGACATGTAGCTCGTAGTGTGTCATCTATGTGATATCATCCACTGGGTAGCCAACAGGAGCCATCGTCGGTGCACCATCGTCATCGTCATTGTCATCACCCGGGACCTCGGTGGAAGCCACACTGCTTTTTGATTATTCGATAGGCTGGTAGCATTGAATGCAGGTTCTACCACCATGTGCTGCTAAGGTGGGCCGGTAGTACTTTGCTCTCTAAGTGCGTTAATTTGATCTTGTTGTTGCTTTATTCGTTCTTCAATTATACGCATTCGCTCTTTCTGAATATCTACTTCAACTTCCGCCTTGTCCCTTCTCCTCTTATGGCTTTTATCGGGATATTTCTTCCTCTCTTCGGGAAACCCAGTGCTCCATGGTTTGGAGCCTATTGTGCCTCGTGTTCGCCCATCATGTTCCTTATTTCCAAGGGCGAGTGTGAGGTCATCATTCTCTCTATCGGGAATGAAGTCCCCATCTTTAACAGCCTTTACTGCTTTTCTCATCTTCTCGATTGGCAAGGGGTCTTCTTTATGTCTTATTGAAAGTACAAAGGAAGTCGCCTAGAGGGGGGGTGAATAGGATTTTAAAAATATTATGGTTTAGGCTCAAGTAAATGCGGAATAAAACTAACGTTTAATTTATTGAGCACAAAACCTAGCCACTAAGTTCACCTAGGTGCACCAAACAACCTATGCTAAGCAATACAAGCAACAAGGTGATAGCAAGGTATAAATACTTCAAGCACGATGGCTATCACAATGTAAAGTGCATAAGTAAAGGGTTCGGTTGAGAGATAACCGATGGACGCGGAGACGAAGATTTGTTTCCCGAAGTTCACTTCCAAAGAAGCTACGTCTCCGTTGGAGAGGTGCGATGGCTCAATGCTCTCCGAACGCCACAAATGGCTCACCTCGAGGTGTGGTGGCTCGATGCTCACCCAACGCCACACAAGGCCTCACCCCGGATGCGGAAGCACGCAACTCACCGACGCCATAAAAGTCTCACCCTATTCTCCCAAGTGCGCACCACAAAAGGCGGGCACTTGCTCCACTATGGGACGCTTGAGGGCGGTCACCGAACCCGTACAAGATTGGGGCTAACTCCACAACTCAATTGGAGGCTCCCAACAACAAAGCCACAAAAGGCCAACAATGCCACAAAAGGCCAACAATGCCACAAAAGGCCAACAATGCCACAAAAGGCTACAAGACCACAAAAGGTCAACAAGACCACAAAAGGTCAACAATCCAACCACACAACCGTCTAGGGTTCCAAGGAACCCAAGAGAAACAAGCTCACAATCTTGAACTCGCCGAATCACCGAGGAGAACTCAAACCTATGCACCAAATGCAAGGGAAAATCCTTCTCCCCCAAATTCCAACAAAGATACAAAAGCTATTGGGGGAATAAGGGAGGAAGAACACAAGAGTAGAACTCAAACCTATGCACCAAATGCAAGGGCAAGTCCTTATCTCCCAAATTCCAACAAAGCTATTGGGGGAATAAGGGAGGAAGAACACAAGAGGAGAACACAAAACTCTCCAAGATATAGATCCCAATGATTCCTTCACAAAGAAGGGATTTGACTTGGGGGGATTGTAGATCTAGATCTCCTCTCTCAAATCCCTCAAAAAGATGCAAGAATCATAGGAGGGGAAAGGGAGAGGGAAAGCTTCTTCAAGGTTGACAATGGAGGAGAGAGAGAAAGCCAAGAACCAAGAAGAAAAGCTTGTGCACGAAGGGAAGAGGAGCCCTTTAAAGGGCTCCCAGATCTGCCGTTATGGGCATTCATGACACCGCGGAACTTCCGGTGGGAGGCGGAAGTTCGGTGGCACCAGCCAACGACGAAAACCAGAGCGAGAAACCGAAAACGAATCATGGCGGAACTTCGCTCAGCAGAAGTTCCGCACTTGGCTCCAACGGTCATCAGACCGTTGACGCCTGCTCCAGAAGCGCAACCGGAAGTTCCGGTCAAAACAGACCGGAAGTTCCGGTGAACTTCCGAGCAAGTTCCGATCAAGTTCCGGCTAAATAGCACACTTCTAAATAGAAGGTTACTGAGCCTTCACCGGAACTTGGGGCGGAACAAGGGGCGGAACTTATGAGTCGCAAAGCGAGTCTAACCGGAAGTTCCGGCCTTCAGGCGGAAGTTCCGCTCAAGAAATTTTGCCAGGACAAGTTCCGATGCAAGTTCCGGCCAAGTTCCGGCCAAGTTCCGGCAAATAGCACACTTCAAAACAGAAGGTTACTGAACCGCCACCGGAACTTGGGCGGAACTAGCATCGGAACAAACTGTAGAACAGCCCACAGAAAGAAGTTTGAGCGGAACTTCCGGTGGGAAGCCGGAACTTCCGGTCAGGGAAATTCCATAAACCAGAAAACCAGAAACGCAATAACTTTTGCATCCGAACTCCAAACGGGATGAAACCAATTTTGTTGGAAAGATAACGACGAATAGAATCACCTTGGGAGAAAATATCATGAATATATATGTGATCTATCCCCCGAGGTGTGGAGCCGGAAAACTCGCAATATCAAAAACCGCAATAAGATATGCAAGTGAAATCCTTAGATGATGAGCTAGAGCTTGTTATGATGGTGACCACAAGCTCTAGATCCTCTCATGGACAAGAACCAAATAATAACCAAGAAAGATGATGATATGAATGCAAAGGTTTGAGCTTTCTCCGAGTGATGCAAACGAGACACCCGCTAGAGAGCCCCTCTTGATAGTACGTCCATCTATCCTAAACCCGGTCTCCCAACTAACAACACGAGACCGGCAAAAGAGAAGCCCTATCAACATACCTTTGCCTTGAGCGTCCCACTTGAACTTGATGTAGACCGTCTTGTTCTTCTATAGTGGGAACACCTTTCTTGTTTTCTCTTGCTCGCTCTTGCTTGATGAAGACTTGCAAAATGCTCCCCCATACTCCATGGGGAAACCTCTTCTTTGAACTTGTCTTCATCATTCCATGAGAACGAGGATGGCAAGCTTCAAGCATGAGATCTTCTAGAGATGGCGCATCTTGAGCTCGTCCTTCTTCATCCTTACTTGAGGTTGATCCATCTTGATGCAACTCTTTGCACATGCCTTGATCGACCTTCAAGCTCCTTCTTTCTTCATGATTCCAATGGGCACAAAGCCCTTGGACATTTCTTCATCTTCCAACCTTGAGACCAACACATGGCCCAAGTGATGCCAATGGACAAACCTACAAGTGAAACTCAAATTACACATTAGTCCATAGAGATTGTCATTAATTACCAAAACCACACATGGGGGCATACATGCCCTTTCAATCTCCCCCATTTTCGTAATTGATGACAATCCCTTAGCGAGGGTTTAAATATGACAATTAATGACCAAAGCGGTTGCCCCAACATCAAATACTACACAAGTATGTGATGTTGGTACAACCACAATATATAGAGCAAACTCCCCCACAATCTATGCATGTGTGATGAACTTGAATTTCATTGCATAGATTGGCAATCGATGCCAATGGGGGAGAAGTTTTGGAGGGTTTAAGGGAAGTTGGCCTTTGCTTTGAGTGTGTTCTTAAGCATTTGCCTCTCATGCTCTTGCATCTTTGTGTACAAATTATAGAAGCTCCCCAAAGATTGTGCACAAATTATAGTAATTATATTTGGAAACAACATGCACAACCATGGAATCCTCACTCCTTCAAAACCATTTAGTAGTGCACACAAAATACAATAATTTGGAAACCACCGAAGAATCAAAATGAAGTAAGAGGTGATTTCCAAGAAATGCAAAAACAACCAAATATTGATCTTCTCTTGTGTGTATAAATTTTTAGGTGGAAAATATCACAAAGACATATAACCACAAAGAAACATGCACACACAAAATAGATACTCAAGAAAGCACATGAAGACCCAAAAAGAAGTCATAGAATATACCAATAAGATGTTTTGCTTGAAAGCATGCCCAAGGGCTCAAATATATCTTATTGTACACCAATGAGCTTCAAACACCAACATACCCCATACAACACAACTATTCTCAAGGGAAGAAGAGGATAGAAGGAATATATGGGGAAAGGCAACAAGTATCACAAAATAGAAATCAACTTGGCAAAAATTATCACTATTGCACATGAGGGATATTGAGGAAACGATATGCAACAAAATTGCTAGATTGACATATTTGGGATTAGTGAATCATGAGCATGATTTAGTATAGTCCCCATTATATGCACTCATCTCAACATACACACATTTACAATAGATAGAACTCTTCAAAGACAAAGCAAGAAATCCTACATATGGAAGAACACAAATTCATGCGAATAAGCAACCTACACAAGGTTGGGAACACGATATGTATGCATGAGAGAGAGATATTTGGTACCGAGATATAATTGGTAGGATGAAGATGATATGAATTCGTTGATCATCCTAGCTTGCATCCAACTAACATGTAGACGCCACTTCTTTCTTGTTCACGATACAAGCACCCAATATATATCTCCAATGTACCTAAAACACAATTAAGTACACTATGGTCCCCAAACAAATTGGGTCCAAAGTAGTTAGTCAAACTACAATACATAGGAGAGCCCCCACACAAATATGTGCATATTGATATGAAATTGAATTTCATGCACATCTTAGCCCATTAGGATTTGGTGGAGTTTCCCCTATATATTGGATCAAAGAAAGCGAGCATGCCATAATATATACAAGAAGTAAATATGCATGCATAGGCTTTCAAGAACCAAAAGGAGATACAATTTGAACAAAAACACCAAGTAAACCAATAAGACACACACAAAAGTGTGACTTGACAAAAGGTGTCCAAATTGTATCGAAGAGCCAAATCAACACATGAAAGAACACAAGTTCAACAAATGAACTCGAAAGAGCCAAAGAAAAAAGGATAAGAAAAATACCAAGGTTCTAGGATTTATCTCATCCTAAAAGAACAAAACAAGTGAAACAGAATGAGATAAATCCAACTCCCAACGAGAGCAAGGAAAGAATAACCAAAACAAACTCTTCACACTTTTCATGATGGCACACAAAGTACCAACACAAAAAGGATCGAGCTTCCAAGCAAGAAGGATCAAATCAAGAAGCATAAAACAATGTTCTAGATAATATAGGAGAGCTCCCCCATAAGTAGAGCGTTATATATAATTTTGCCTTTGAATGCAAAATGCCCACAAATGAGATCATCACTACTACCTACACTAAATAAAACACAAGGGGAAATAAATAAAATAAGAAGATCCACAAGAGGCAAGGAAAGCTTGGGAGCAAATAGAAAAACATTTTATTGGCCAAAGATAATATAAATAAGAAAAGGCCAAAACAAATATGATCAAAGAATCCTACCATATATTAAATACTAATTGTCCAAGGACAAAAAGTAATAGGGATAATTTTCCCGAGGTAGTTTGCAAGGATATCCAAGATCATATTCACACAAAGAAGCATATAACAAGATAGGAATTAAGCTTGATGCTTCGAAAGAGATTCTTGATTGCTTCAAATAGTCACACAATCACTAGTGATTGGATTAAATAGAAGCAAGTGGTTCCCATGAGGATATGTAGATCCAAATATGAGGAAACACATACCAAGAATCACTATTATGAACAAGATCCAAAAGATGAGCAATAAAAACATTTAAGCAAATTGGAACTTGTATGAGCAAATGTGCCACATAGGAACTAGACAATTCTCAATATCAAATCTAAGTGGCACTACCTCAAATGTCCACATTTTCTAGGTTTGTAATATGCACAAAGCATATGACTCCCCCATAATGTGATAAATCAAGAAATCTCAACAAGAGGCAAAAAGATCAAACTAGAGGTATTAATGGACATTATGGAAACTTGAGTTTCTCATGAGAGAGACAAACCACACAGAGACAACAAAATGACTACTAAGTGGTTTTTCTCATGTACACACATTTTAGGATTGTGGAATGCCCAAGCATGACACTCCCCCAAAACGGAATAGTCCATTAATCCCTCACAAGAGCCAAAAAAAAGATACCTACTAGAAACAATAAAGGATCAAAACCAAGAAACACAAATACATGGTGTGCCAACCAAGTTACACAAAGATAATTCATAGGTCAATATAAGTAAGTGGGAAGCACAACATGTACAAGCACATGCAAGGTACAAAACCAACACATGCACAAGGGAGCAAGTAACTATAAATGTAAAGGAGTTTAGCGCAAGTTACCGGAAGGAGGAACATTGGATAAGGAATAGAAGAATGATAACCAATGACTTGACTTTGACAACAAGAATATAATGAAGATCCCTCAATTCTTCATAAGGTAGCCAAGTCTCCAATGCCCTCAAAAAACACCTATTGATCAAGTTTTAGCTTGTTGGTCCCCAACCAAGTTGGGTCCTAAGAAGTTAGTCACAATAGGCTTGGCCACCCAAATGGTTCTTCTCTTGACACCACTTTGGGCACCAAAAAATTTGGCAAACACATTGCCCATCTCATCCTTACGAAGAAAATAAGTATCATCAATCAAAATAGGATGATATGAGGAGATACCCATGGTGCATGAGGAAGAAAGGTGACCCTTCTCACGGCATATGTAGCAAGTTCTTCTCTTGCCGCCTTTCTTCTTGGGAGGAGCCGCACCATGAAGAAGAGCTTGAGGCTTCTTGGGAAGTGGCCCTTCTTGAGCTTGTGGAGGAGCTTGAGGCCGCTTCCCCCGTTGCTTCTCACTAAGAGGCTTCTTCTTCAATGGGCAATCCCTCACATGATGCCCTTCTTCCTTGCACTTGAAGCACACAATGTTGGCCGGATTCTTCACTTGTCCTTGGCCCTTCTTCTTGTTTCCCTTGTGCTTCAACGAGTTAGTGGGCTTGCTCTTGGTGTTGGAGTTGAATCCAAGCCCACTCTTGTCACTTAGGGGTCGTCGCACACTCAACATATTCTTGAGCGTGGTCTTCCCTTCATGACACCTTTTCAAGTCATTCTTCAAAGAAGTGACTTGAGCCTTGAGCTCTTTGACTTCCTCTACATGGTTAGTATCAACAACAATACTAGAGGAAGTAGAAGCTTCATTGTTAGAGCAACAAGGCAAATGATGCAATTCATCACAAGATTTAGCATGGTTGTGAGAGGATGAATTGCAAGGACTAGCACATGGCAATATAGCATTAGGAGTAGAAGTAGTGCTAATGTCCACATGAGTCCCACTAGATGTTACCTTTGACACAATGGCCTCATGAGCTAACTCTAGCCTACCATGGGAGATTAGAAGATCGTCATGCGAGCTTGAGAGCTTGGCATGACTTTCTTCTAATCTCCCATAGTTGCTTGTTAGCAAAGCAAGTTGAGCCTTTAGCTCAACATTCTCCTTCAAGATAGATGCTTCACAATAAATAGAGTTAGTAGCACAAGCATCATCAATTAAAGCAAGAGGTGAGGGCAACTTGGAAAGCTCTTTAGAATATGAAGCTTTAAGTTGCTCATGTAACTCGGTGAGTTTGATGAGATCACCCTTGATGACCCTAGAGCCATTGTTGAGGTGCTCAAAATCCTCAAGGAGTTTAGCATAGGCAACTTCAAGTTCATCATTTTTAATTTGAAGAGCACTTGCCACCTCAAACTCTCTATCATGAGATTTCCTTACTCTAGATAGATCTAGAGCAAAGGCCTCCTCAAGAGATTCCTTATTGGTTTGTTCCTCTTCAAGAGCTTCATTTAGGTTGGCAATTTCATTAGCATACTCACGCTCAAGACTACTTATTTTATCTGTTTTGTCCTCATGCTCATATATTAGTTGCCTACTTTCAATAGCACAAGTCAAGATTTCAATAAAAGTAGAGCAAGCATTTTTATTAGGATGAAGAGCACGAAGTACTAGCCCCCCTTCTCTTTTAGAGAAGCAACATCATTATCTACTTCTACATGATCAATATTCACATCATCATGAGATATATTGGAGTCCAAAGGAGAGGTTACCTTTGAACCCTTAGCCATGAGGCACAAGTGAACATTGGAAGAAGATGATGATGAGGGAACACATGAAGCTCTAATGACAACCTTGCCTTGGCCCACACATTCTTCACTTTCCTCTACATGGTTAGCAACACAAGAACTAGAGGAAATAGAAGCACATTTATCATGGCAATAAGGCAAATCAAGCATATCATCATGAGATATATTAAAACCATTTCTACATGATATGCAAGGGCAATCAACACTAGGATGTAAATCACATATGGTCCTACAAGTGTTCATGCCCAAAGATACAACATTGCAATGAGATAGAGACAAAGAATCATGAATGGAAACACTATCTACATTGCAAGTTCTATCACCACTCACCATGTCAGTACCTTGTGACAATTCACATGTTGGTGTAGTGGAAGAAGATGAGAACTCATCACGGCCGGAGGTGGAAGGAACACATCATCCTCATTAAGCTTGGACACATCATATTTTTCTTGAAGCTTGGTCCAAATATCATGAGCATTCCGGAAAGGCATGATTGAGGAAAGAACTACAAAGCTCACAACATTAACAAGCACATTAGATGCTTGAGCTTCGAGATAAGAGTTTGTCTTCTCCTCCAAAGATAGATTTTGGGGATCCTTAGGAGGAGACAAGCCCATATCTAGAATTCGCTCAATGGTTGGGTCAATGGCCCGAAAATGACTAAGAATGCGAGTACGCCAAACATCATAATGTGTGCCATCAAAAGTAAATGTGTGAGAGTGCACTAAACCCCTAGGAAACATCTTTACTCTCGAGGCGGTGAAGCCTAAAAGCGAGAGATCTTGCTCTGATACCAAATGAAAGTACAAAGGAAGTCGCCTAGAGGGGGGGTGAATAGGCTTTTAAGAATATTATGGTTTAGGCTCAAGTAAATGCGGAATAAAACTAACGTTTAATTTATTGAGCACAAAACCTAGCCACTAAGTTCACCTAGGTGCACCAAAAAACCTATGCTAAGAAATACAAGAAACAAGGTGATAGCAAGGTATAAATACTTCAAGCACGATGGCTATCACAATGTAAAGTGCATAAGTAAAGGGTTCGGTTGAGAGATAACCGATGGACGCGGAGACGAAGATTTGTTTCCCGAAGTTCACTTCCAAAGAAGCTACGTCTCCGTTGGAGAGGTGCGATGGCGCAATGCTCTCCGAACGCCACAAATGGCTCACCTCGAGGTGTGGTGGCTCGATGCTCACCCAACGCCACACAAGGCCTCACCCTGGATGCGGAAGCACGCAACTCACCGACGCCACAAAAGTCTCACCCTATTCTCCCAAGTGCACACCACAAAAGGCGGGCACTTGCTCCACTATGGTACGCTTGAGGGCGGTCACCGAACCCGTACAAGATTGGGGCTAACTCCACAACTCAATTGGAGGATCCCAACAACAAAGCCACAAAAGGCCAACAATGCCACAAAAGGCCAACAATGCCACAAAAGGCTACAAGACCACAAAAGGTCAACAAGACCACAAAAGGTCAACAATCCAACCACACAACCGTCTAGGGTTCCAAGGAACCCAAGAGAAACAAGCTCACAAGCTTGAACTCGCCGAATCTCCGAGGAGAACTCAAACCTATGCACCAAATGCAAGGGCAAATCCTTCTCCCCCAAATTCCAACAAAGCTACAAAAGCTATTGGGGGAATAAGGGAGGAAGAACACAAGAGTAGAACTCAAACCTATGCACCAAATGCAAGGGCAAGTCCTTCTCTCCCAAATTCCAACAAAGCTATTGGGGGAATAAGGGAGGAAGAACACAAGAGGAGAACACAAAACTCTCCAAGATATAGATCCCAATGATTCCTTCACAAAGAAGGGATTTGACTTGGGGGGATTGTAGATCTAGATCTCCTCTCTCAAATCCCTCAAAAAGATGCAAGAATCATAGGAGGGGAAAGGGAGAGGGAAAGCTTCTTCAAGGTTGACAATGGAGGAGAGAGAGAAAGCCAAGAACCAAGAAGAAAATCTTGTGCCCACGAAGGGGAAGAGGAGCCCCTTTTAAAGGGCTCCCAGATCTGCCCGTTATGGGCATTCGCGACACCTGGCCGGAACTTCCGGTGGGAGGCCGGAAGTTCCGGTGGCACCCAGCCAACGGACGAAAACTGCAGAGCGAGAAACTGAAAAAACGAATCATGGCCGGAACTTCCGGCTCTGGGCCGGAAGTTCCGCCCAGCCTGGCTCCAACGGTCATCAGACCGTTGATGCCTGCTCCAGAAGTGCAACCCGAAGTTCCGGTCAAATAGACCGGAAGTTCCGGTGAACTTCCGAGCAAGTTCCGATCAAGTTCCGTCTAAATAGCACACTTCTAAATAGAAGGTTACTGAGCCTTCACCAGAACTTGGGGCGGAACAAGGGGCGGAACTTATGAGTCGCAAAGCGAGTCTAACCGGAAGTTCCGGCCTTCAGGCGGAAGTTCCGCTCAAGAAATTTTGCCAGGACAAGTTCCGATGCAAGTTCCGGCCAAGTTCCGGCAAATAGCACACTTCAAAACAGAAGGTTACTGAACCGCCACCGGAACTTGGGCAGAACTAGCGTCGGGACAAACTGTAGAACAGCCCGCAGAAAGAAGTTTGAGCGGAACTTCCGGTCAGGGAAATTCTTGAAACCAGAAACGCAATAACTTTTGCATCCGAACTCCAAACGGGATGAAACCAATTTTGTTGGAAATATAACGACGAATAGAATCACCTTGGGAGAAAATATCATGAATATATATGTGATCTATCCCCCAAGGTGTGGAGCCGGAAAACTCGCAAGATCAAAAACCGCAATAAGATATGCAAGTGAAATCCTTAGATGATGAGCTAGAGCTTGTTATGATGGTGACCACAAGCTCTAGATCCTCTCATGGACAAGAACCAAATAATAACCAAGAAAGATGATGATATGAATGCAAAGGTTTGAGCTTTCTCCGAGTGATGCAAACGAGACACCCGCTTGAGAGCCCCTTTTGATAGTACGGCCATCTATACTAAACCCGGTCTCCCAACTAACAACACGAGACCGGCAAAAGAGAAGCCCTATCAACATACCTTTGCCTTGAGCGTCCCACTTGAACTTGATGTAGACCGTCTTGTTCTTCTATAGTGGGAACACCTTTCTTGTTTGCTCTTGCTCGCTCTTGCTTGATGAAGACTTGCAAAATGCTCCCCCATACTCCATGGGGAAACCTCTTCTTTGAACTTGTCTTCATCATTCCTTGAGCACGAGGATGGCAAGCTTCAAGCATGAGATCTTCTAGAGATGGCGCATCTTGAGCTCGTCCTTCTTCATCCTTACTTGAGGTTGATCCATCTTGATGCAACTCTTTGCACATGCCTTGATCGACCTTCAAGCTCCTTCTTTCTTTATGATTCCAATGGGCACAAAGCCCTTGGTCATTTCTTCATCTTCCAACCTTGAGACCAACATATGGCCCAAGTGATGCCAATGGACAAACCTACAAGTGAAACTCAAATTACACATTAGTCCATAGAGATTGTCATTAATTACCAAAACCACACATGGGGGCATACATGCCCTTTCACTTATGTTATATATACACTTCCCTTCCGAGTCCAACTTGCCACCATGCCCGTAAAACTAATTCCTTTCACGTTCGATCCAATCGTCTATCTCTGGGATGATCTTTTTAGCACGTAGTTCATCCTCAAGTTTCTTCCACTTAGGAATGCCAGCCCTGTAGCCACCTTGCCCCATAGTATGGTGATACTTCTTGTTAGCAGCATTTAGCTTATTCGTCGCAGACATTTTCTTAGCTTTTTCTGATGTCTTGTAATTCACAAACTCATCCCAGAATGGTTTTATCTTCTCAAACTGAATCTTCTTGAAATCCGGAGTCTTCTCTTTCACGACATAGTGAAGGTGCAATCTTTTCTTCCAGTTGGTGAAACACTGGGCCATCTTCTTCATAGCCCACTCCCTGAACTTAGCCTCCATGGCTCGTGCATGTTCTAAGGCGTCCTCAACTGGATCCTCCGCATTTGGATCCAGCTCTATCTTCGGTAGTTTGAAATTAACCATGAGCCTCTTCCACAGTAAATCTTTGGCCATGGTAGGGAGAAATAAAGGCGTTCCCTCTTCTTTCGCATCAGCAGGCCTATTCCAATTTGGAATGGTGATCGGGATGAAGGCCCTAACGAGTACTCTGCATTGTGCCACAAATTTGTTTGCGACAACTTCGGGAGCAATCGGTTTGCCGTCTTCATCGATATCTTCGATCCTGAACCTCTCATGGTCTTCCAACTTTTTGATTGGGCCTCGTCCACTCTTTTCAGTAGATTTCTTCGATCCGGAGGGCTAAAATAAGAAAGATCATCGTTACTATTTCTATATAGATAGCAGATGATTAATTAACGAATTAATTATATTACATGCACCTCACCGGAGCGGTCGTCTTCTCGATCACACAAGGCATTGCCTTCTCCCTCGCGGAAGGCATCACCTTCAACCTCAAACAAGTCGTCTCTTCCGGCAAAAAGAGGATCACCCTCACCGGTGTTATTCAGAAACCTCGATACATCTAAATTTTCTTACCCGTGGATCACACCTTGGATCAACTCTTCCTTTTCTTCGTCTCTGTCGTGTGGGTCCATATTTTTTGCATAGGTGGAAAAACGGATAAGTCAAAGCGGCTAAGGGAGAATGTTAGGTACGGTGTTGAGAGATATAAACCTTAATTCAGATAAACCCTAATATATACATAAACAATAATAAAAATGAATTTACAATATTAGAAACCCTAATTCGGAGAAACCATCGGGCTCGGATCCTGTCGTGAAGGACCAATAGGAAAGAAAGGCGGCAATCAATCAACCCTCGGGTTCGGGATGCCCTGGCGAGGACACACCGGCTAACCCTAGGTGCAACATCCATTCAACTTGGGTCTATGACAACTAATATCATGGCTAAGCATCTACAATACGATGGCTATCAAGAAATCTTCGATCTTTGATGGTGTTAACCTCGGTCTTTGATCTCGATCTCGTATTCTACCACGAAGAACCGAACACCGAAAAGAGAGGGGAACAATAAACACATGGAATCGATGCAATGATCAAACAAGGATGATGATATGACAAGTTAATTTGTATTGAAAAGTAACCCAAAGACATGCTCAGCATTTTAAATGGGATTCCGAGGGGTGAAAACCCTAACTCGGCAAAACTCCGGAGTATATGAGAGGGGTTGATTTTGTTCTCTAATTAAACTTGTCTTGAAAGTTGTTGAACAATGCATGATTATAGGTTAAATAGTTAGATCTCATTTTTCTGAATATTTTGATATATTATTTGTATTTTTCTGAGTTATAAATAATTAATTATTGAATTTACAATATTATATCAATTTCTGGATTTAATTAAACAATTTCTGAATTTAAACAAAACAAAAAATGTTTTTACACTGAGGCCACTGCTAGCCACAGTGGCTGATAGAGGGGCCCGTGGCCACCTCAGCCACCACGCAGGCAGGTGGGACCTGGACCAGGGCTTGACGGGTGGACCTGGACGAGGCCACTGCTAACCTGCACTGTAGAGGCACCTAGCCTCTGAGGCTGGAAGGTGGGGCCACACGGGCACCACGCGGTAGCCACGTGAGCACCACGACAGGCGGCGTGGCGAACAATGGTCAACGGCGACCCTGGGAAGCGCGGGGGACTGCAGGGCTGTGCGCGTTATAGAGGCGGCGCCGCTCCTATTTGGTAGTCGGAGCTACGTCTACGGCGAGGTCTGGCAGTGGCCGACGGTGGCGCTCGAGGCTAGAGCAAACAAGAGAGGGAGGAAAGGAAGGGAAGGGTCCTAGAGGACCGGTGGCTCACCCTGAGCGCGGTGGTGGGGTCGGGGAAGCACGGCGAGGTCGGAATCGGGCTAATGGACAGCGGCGAACCTCGTTGGGGTTTGGAAAGAAACCGTCGAGGGGGCCGGGGCGTGCTCGAGCCCTCTACTTGCGCGGACGGAGGCGATGGTGTGGCGGCGGCGAGCTCGAGCAGCCTGCCAACGTCATTGGGGTTTCCTGTGCGCGCGTCGGTGAGAAGCAGAGAAGTGAGATGGGGAAGAAGAAGAGGAGGAGCGTTAGTTATAAACGAAGGGTCTTTTGTCCCGGTTGGTGGCTTCAACCGGGACTAAAGGCTCATACGTCCCGGTTGGAGCCACCAACCGGGACGTATACTCCACCTTTTTTTCATCAGCCCAAGGGGCGCGCGCAGGGGTCTTTAGTCCCGGTTGGTGGCTCTAACCGGGACGTATGACCCTATTTTCAAATAATTCTCTCTGTTCCCGCCTTATTTTTATTTTGAGGTTTAAATTTGTAATGTTTTTAAATGATAATTACATTGGAATTTAGAAAAACTTTATACATAAAAAGTGTTTGAATTTGAATAAATAATTCAAAACCATTTTCTGTTTTTAAAAATAATTAATGTAACCATTTAAACTATGAACCTTTTAAAAAAAATGAATTAACTTATCTTTTTTGAATATTAATTTGGAATTTAGAAAAACTTTAAACATAAAAAGTGTTTGGATTTGAATAACTAATTCAAAACCATTTTCTGTTTTTAAAATTAATTAATGTAAACATTTAAAATTAAAAATGAATTAACTTATATTTTTTGAATATTAATTTGGAATTTAGAAAAACTTTAAACATAAAAAGTGTTTGAATTTGAATAAATAATTCAAAACCATTTTTTGTTTTTAAAAATAATTAATGTAACCATTTAAACTATGAACCATTTAAAATTAAAAATTAGTTAACTTATATTTTTTGAATATTAATTTGGAATTTAGAAAAACTTTAAACATAAAAAGTGTTTGGATTTGAATAACTAATTCAAAACCATTTTCTTTTTTAAAAAATAATTAATGTAACCATTTAAAATTAAAAATGAATTAACTTATATTTTTTGAATATTAATTTGGAATTTAGAAAAACTTTAAACATAAAAAGTGTTTGGATTTGAATAATTAATTCAAAACCATTTTCTGTTTTTAAAAATAATTAATGTAACCATTGAAAATTAAAAATGAATTAACTTATATTTTTTGAATATTAATTTGGAATTTAGAAAAACTTTAAACATAAAAAGTGTTTGGATTTGAATAACTAATGCAAAACCATTATAATCACCCTGTTACGGTGTGACGTTTGATATTATCAAGAAACTCTTCCAGTGTTAGTGATTGATATGATCTCATGGTCTAAGGATTAGGATCACTACGTAAGTTGTTATAGCAATATGGACTCAATGACTTTGATCGTAATGATATACTTCGGATGAATGTTCATCACACCATTATACTAATATTTTGACCTCATTATTAACAACATCCAATGTCCATGATCAGGAAACCTTTGATCATCTTGTTAATCAACGAGCTAGTTTATAAAAGAGGCATAACTAGGAACTTCCTTTTTGTTTATTAAACACACATGTATTAACGTTCCGTATTAATACAATTATAGCATGCAAAATAAACATTTATCATAAATAAGGAATACGATAATAACCACTTTATTATTGCCTCTCGGGCATATTCCCTTCACTTCCTATGACGATGTGATCAAGTTACCCAACCGAAAGCCCCTCTTAATAGTGCGGCTATGTATCCTATAACCCGGTCTCCCAACAACCACCTTGAGACCGGTAAAAGTAAAACCTAGCAAGGCCATACTTTTGCCTTGCGCATCCCGCTTGATCTTGATGACTACACTTAAATCTCCATCCAAGCCGAAATGCATCACTTGATCATTGTTGCTTCGTGAAGACTCCTAATTTGCTCCCCGTACACCACTATTTGATAGCTTCATTAATACATGTCTTGACATGTCCGTTATCACCAATATGGACGGCAAGCTTCAAGAAAATGATCTTCTCGAGATGCTTATCTTGAACTTGCCCTTCTCAACCTTGATGACGATCACCACTTGATGTCATCCTCTCATGGGCTATATAAGACCTTCACTTTTGAAGCATGCACATGGAAACATACCTATCCCATATAGAAAATGCAAAGGCACATATATAATGGGTTAGTTCATGATGCATAATTGACAAGGCTTACCATACCACAAGATCCATGTGGTACATTCTTTATGCTTCATGTGTTGACCAACTTGAAATCACTCTTCACTTTATGTATAGGTCAACCATGTATCTTCTCATGATCCATCTCCATATCTTGAGGTACATAAAGAACTCTTAATTTGATTACATGCTCTAAATCCAAGTAAATCATAGTTCAACTAATGAGGCTATCATGACACCGTCTTAGAGCCATATCTTGCATTCTTCTATTGAGATCACACTCTCAAGATCTTGATCATATCATATTATTCTCTTCAACTCGATGATCTTGATGCCAATACTCAAGGTATATCTTTATCTTCATGGCATCCATACTTGAATCCAACACATAGACTACAAGAATGACCTATGGAATATTCCTTCATATAAAACTCAGTGAAAACATTAGTCCATAGGGATTGTCATTAATCCCCAAAACCACACATAGGGGCAATTACTCTTTCAGATTCGTTTGGGCATTAGAACAAAATGCATAGACCGTAATCCAACCGCATCTATGACTAATAATCCACCTTCAAGTTATCATCTGAATCCCTTCCAGTATTAAGTTGCAAGCAATATATAATTGCATTAAACAAAGTGTGTAAAGTAAACAATACAATTGCCCTTGGGTAAAGTATTGTTGTTTTCTCCTAGTAGCAACATCACATTTACAACATTAGAGATTTCTGTCACTTCCCCAGATTACTAGAGGTATGAACCTACTATCAGGCATAAATACTCCCTCGTGGAGTTGCAAGCATCTACTTGGCCAAAGCATATACGAACAACAGAGAGCATGGAAGATCACAAATAACACAAACATGATAGAATCAGTAATCAATCTTGAACATAGTACTCAATATCCATCGGATCCCAACAAACACAACATATAGGATTACAAATAGATGATATTGATCATGAACGGAGCTCACAAGATCTAAACATGATAGCACAAAGGAGGAGAACCAACCATCTAGCTACTGTATAGACCCATAGTCCAAGGGTGAACTACTCACGCATCACTCCAGAGGCTGGCATGGTGATGAAGAAGGCCTCCAGGACGATCTCTCCTCTCTGGCAGGGTGCGAGGAAGAGCTTCGGATCCCCTCTATCTAGGCATGGAGATGGCGGCGGCTACAGAATCTTTCACGGAATTTTGATCGGTTATTTAGGGTTTCTGCATGGGGTGCTTTTATAGGCGAAGGGGCAAGGTCAGTGGGCGTCCGAGGGGCCTACACCTAGGGCTGCCCCCTTGGTCGCGCTTCCACATGGTGTGGCCTCCTCGTGGCCCCACTTCATCTCCCCTCCGGACTCCGTGTTCCTTTTGGTAAAATATTGACTTTGGCTTTTGTTCCGTACAATTCCGAGAATATTTCTTTACTAACTTTTCTAAAACCAAAAACAACAAAAAACTAGCAACTGGCACTACGACATCTTATCCATAGGTTAGTTCCATAAAACAATAAATATACCTCAAAGTGTAGACAAAACATAAGAAAGTTTATACAGAACAAGCATGGAGCATCAAAAATTATAGATACGTTTATGATGTATCAATGTCGACATGAGGAAAACTGGAAGTGGGAATTGGGGTATTTTGGAGGTGGGAATTGGTTCGTGAGGTTTGT
Source organism: Avena longiglumis (assembly GCA_030063025.1). Taxonomy (NCBI): domain Eukaryota; kingdom Viridiplantae; phylum Streptophyta; class Magnoliopsida; order Poales; family Poaceae; genus Avena; species Avena longiglumis. Next base: position 515,004,116 of record CP125974.1, on the reverse strand, counting down.
AGGAGTGGATCAATATGATCTAGGTATTTTTTGGAGAAGGGGAGGAAGGGCAAAGGGGAGGCCGGCGTCGACCTTGGGAGAGGCGGCGGTTCTAGATGAGAGGGAGAAGATTTGCTCGTGATACCATGTTAGGTTTAGGAGAAGCGATCGTGCCCCGTAGGGTCGGGGTGCGTGTTAAATATACGTGCGAAGAGCCCCCACGGTGGCAATTACATGTACGTGTTTGGGTTGGAGTACTACTCCATACCCGTTACATATATTACAAGAATTATGTCTAACACTTCTATGTCTTATCCCTCTGTTTCTTCTCGGATCCGTCCACCACATTGATAGCGACGATCCGGCTCCGCCAGATTTGCAGGTCGGCTTCTATTTGGAAGAGGAATCGACTACAACATTTGAAACAGAGTTCCAACTCAAGATATCACAGCTCCAGGGTGTTTCAAGTGCAGATGGGAACTATGTGATGCTGAAAGAACCATTCGATGGAGATGGAAACCATCTTCTGCCAGTTCAGTGGTTCAATGTGGAGCTGTTTGGTCTACTCCAATAGAGAGCCACTCTTCACGTTAGAGGCGACACCCTCTATATCATGTCCTTCGCCAACCAAAATGGGGATATCTTCTACATGTCTGATGCTGCTGCCAGAGCCGGTCCATAGATTTTGGGGGCCCTAGGGCAATATGAAATCAAGGGCTCCTTGTTTAATGTGTCAGATATTTCCTTGGGTCAAGGGGGGCAATGGCCCCCCTACTCCAAAAATCTATTAGGGATATATTTAATATTTATGCAAAACTTTTAAAGAGTATCATGATTAGTATTCTTAGGCGTCTCAACAATGCATGCAACCTCCACCACTTATTCACAAATAATAGTCTTAAAAATATTAGTATTTTGTAAGATAAATTACTATAATGCAATAGCAAATTAAATAATCTATACATTTGATATATCCGTGATCTTTAAATCCTGGTGAATATATTTGAATCACTTATTTCTATTGATTGAGCGAACTATATATCATGATAGTTATTTTATCAATTTCTACTTGTTTACATATGCCTATGCAGAAAATGAGTTAATGAGTAAACATATTAGGCACTGAATTAGTAAGAAGATGGAATGGTTTCTTAAACATATAAGATAATATGGGGGAAAGTAGAATTGTTTGGGAATCAGAGGAGACTTGGTTGCAGAATGATATAGTTATGTGATTGATAAATAAACTCACAAACTTGTAAAGGAATGTGAGGACCGGTGTTATTCTTCATATTTGGAGAGACCAACAAGATCGTGTCATCAAGTAAAAAATATTCGATAATGTTGAAGTATTTTTTTTTGAGAAATAAGAGTAAGAGCAGAGTCATGATAGGCTATAGCTTAAATCATCTATATTTTCTTTTATTAGCCAACTATTTATATTTTAAAGAATTATTATATATTGTTGGACGTCAAAAGTGTAGGATAAAAAATAGATATATAGATAAGTCATGGGCCAGAGCCCCTACATCATGGGGACCCAGGGCGATCGCCCCTCTGCCCCGCCCTATGGGCCGACCCTGGCTGCTGCATTCCCAAGTGCCAAGTACGTTGGGTTCACACATGATTACAAGTCTCTCCAAGGAGATTTTGATTCAGTGTCCAACTTATTGTTTTCACAACATACCATCGGAAAAGCATCAGCGCTTTGGGATATTGGGATCCTCGTAAACTACGTGATAGATTGTATTGATATTGCAAGAAGTTATTACATCATGAGTCCTTGGAATGTTTATATAGTAATAGAAGACTTGGGGGGCAAGAAGACTACTAGATATAGAATTAGATTACAATATGAAACTACCTAATATAACCTAACCGACATATACTCTAATACCCCCCGTAGTCAGATCGATAGTGACACGGGCGGTCTGACTGGAGCATAAGCCGGAGGTGGTAGCCCTTGTTGTCGATGTCAATGTAGCCGTGAGTGGGGCGTTGTAGGCGTGGTCGATGGTGCTGTTGGTGAAGTTGTTGCCGTTGATGAATTCGATGATGTTGTTGTGTTGTGGTCCATGTGATTATTGAGCCTGGAGAATTCGCCATAGTAGTTGAGTTAGACGTAGCTGGAGTCGAAGTAGCTCGACCCGCAATGCCGAGCTTTCCAGACTCGGAAGCGTGTCGGGGACGAAGGCAGGCGTCGGTGTTGCCAATACCGGACATGCGAAGACATTGAACATCATGAGCCATGCGTGCCAGAGCCGGGTTGAGGAGCAAAGAAAATTTTCCATATACGGTCGGTGTAGAATTGTTCGTCGTGTCGGAGTAGACGAAGTGGCTGCAAGAAGAAAATTGAGCACATACTTGTGCAAATAAAAATTAGACTGCGACTCTGGCAGCAAGGTCGTGATGGACGAAGACGACGGTGGTAGTTGTCGATGGCGATTGAATTTTAGAGGTAGTCGATTTCGGGAATTAGACTCGTATTTTCCGCTTATACGAGCGCGATGTCGCTCGTGGATAAAACTATTGGCGTTGATGATGACCACGATCGGTGGTGGCGGCGATGATGCGACGATGTTGTTGGTGTAGATGGTTGTCGGCGATGATGACCACGGGTGATGAAGGTGCAACCCTTTGTTGATGGCAAGACACGCAATCCGATCTATGATCGGCAAAAGAAGATGAAACGTCGGTCAAGCGGCCGGCGAGAAAATTTTGGCGAAATAAGATCTAATCTACTATTGCGTGGCCCCCCGCGGAGAACGATCTCCCCGGGGGCGGCACGGCGGAGGAGGTGGCTAAACCCTAGGCAGAGCAAACCGCTCTGATACCATGATAGATTGCGGAAGTATAGTTTATATTGATATTGCAAGAGGTTATTACATCGTAAGCCCTTGGGCTATTTATATAGTACTAGCACAAAGGCTTATTAGAGCGAGAGCGGTTGGAAAAAACCATTAATTACCTCCAAAAATTATCTTTGGTCTTGATTGAAGCTGTAACTTTAGCAATCCACAAGCCCTGTGACGTGTGTCAACTGAAACTCTATTTGTCTGCTATCGGGTCATCCCTGACCTACACTATGGGTTGCACAATAAGGTTTCAGCAAGAAGGTGGAAATTAGGCTTGAAACCTTGTCATGTCAGTGCCATAGCATGCCCGTGACACGAGCTTTCCGTCCATCCATACGCTGCATATGACACTCACATGGCTGCACTCGCGGGTCAACACGGTCTCTCTCTTCTTCTTTTTTGCGAACAGCATGCACGGTCCATGGTCTCTTCTTGCCCTAAAAGATTTGACTAATCCTTCATGATCAACTCTTGAAGTGCATTTTATTTAGGCACATGATACACATACAAATAAATTCTAACCATATATAGTAATTATTTCTAGGCCCGTGGCAGCACTTCGGCCTTGTAATAATAAAAATGCACGTTTCTTGCATATTAATTACAATATATATTGAGAGTAGTCGTAATTATTTGTCATTATTTGTCACAGATAGCAGGTGCTAACCTAAAGTAATAAAATATCAGGTGTCAACGGAAAATACCATACGCTGACCACTTTTCTAGCACTAGTGGAAACAAGACCTTTTGATGATCCAGAAAAAGTGCTTTAACACTGGTTCTTCTACGAACCGGTGTTAAAGGGGGGCCGTACCAGCACGAACCGGTGTTAAAGGACACTGCAACAGTGGCCCGCGCAGCCCCCCCTTTAACACCGGTTCGTGGCATGAACCGGTGTTAAAGGGGGGGCTATATATAAGACACCACCGCAGCCCACGCACACCCCACTCTTCCATTCTTTCACTATCTCATTTTGGAGCCTAGCAAGTGGGTGTGAAGAGTGCTAGTTTATGTTTTTTCATATGCACAAGAGGTGTTCGGTGAAATGCCCGAGAGATCAAAATAAGTTTTCTTGTTGCTCTTTCCGTCTCAGTCGAGGTCGGCAACTATCCTTTCATGTGTCATTGATGTACTATATATATAAATGGTCATCTCCCTATTAATTTTTGATATATACTACATATTAATGCAGATGAACCGACAATGGATGTACGGTGACCGCCGCACTTCCGAGTACATTACGGGCCTCCAAAATTTCATCGTTGTGGCTAATGCAAACCGTGGTCACAATGGTTTTATGTGCTGTCTTTGTGTTCACTGCCAGAACAAGAAAGACTACTCAAATACCAGAACCATTCACGCCCACCTGCTTCGATCCGGTTTCATGCCCAGCTATAATTGTTGGACCAAGCATGGAGAAAAAGGGGTTGTGATGGAAGACAACGAAGAAGAAGAGGATGATGACAACTATCATAATATGTATCCTGAATATGATGATACTGCAACGGGGGTAGATAATGAAGATCAAGAGGGAGCAGATGGGCCCGCTGATGACGATCTTGGTCGGGCCATTACTGATGCAAATGAAGAATGTGAAACTGAAAAGGAGAAGGAGAAGCTGGAGCAGATGTTAAAGGATCACAAAACATTGTTGTATCCAACTTGCGAAGATGGCCACAAAAAGCTAGGTACCACACTGGATTTGCTGCAATGGAAGGCAGAGAATGGTGTGACTGACAGCGCATTTTCAAAGTTGTTGGTAAAAATAAAGAATCTTCTTCCAAGAAATAATGAGTTGCCAGACAGTACATACCAAGCAAAAAAGGTTGTCTGCCCTCTAGGATTAGACGTGCAGAAGATACATGCCTGCATTAATGACTGCATCCTCTACCGCGGTGAGAAGTACGAGAATTTGGATGCATGCCCGGTATGCACTGCACTGCGGTATAAGATCAGACCAGATGATCCTGACGATGTTGAGGGCGAGGCCCCTAGGAAGAAGGTTCCCGCCAAGGTTATGTGGTATGCTCCTATAATACCACGATTAAAACGTCTCTTCAGAAATAAAGAGCATGCCAAGTTATTGCGATGGCACATGGAAGACCGTAAGAAAGACGCGATGTTGAGACACCCCGCTGATGGGTCACAGTGGAGAAAATTCGAGCGAGAGTACCCGGACTTTGCACGTGACACAAGGAACTTAAGGTTTGGTCTAAGTACAGACGGCATGAATCCTTTTCGTGAGCAGAGCTGCAGTCACAGCACCTGGCCTGTGACCCTATGTATCTATAACCTTCCTCCTTGGTTGTGTATGAAGAGGAAGTTCATTATGATGCCAGTGCTCATCCAAGGCCCGAGGCAACCCGGCAACGACATTTATGTGTACCTAAGGCCATTAGTTGAAGAACTTTTACAGCTGTGGGCCAAACCAGGTGTACGTATGTGGGATGAGCACAAAGGGGAGCCATTTGACCTACGAGCATTGCTTTTCGTAATCATCAATGATTGGCCTGCTCTTAGTAACATTTCAGGGCAGACAAACAAGGGATACAATGCATGCACACACTGTTTAGATGAGACTGAAAGTGTATATTTGGATAAATGTAAGAAGGTTGTGTACCTAGGGTATCACCGATTTCTTCCGAACCTGCATCCAGTAAGAAAGAAAGGCAAGCATTTCAAACGTCTGGCAGAACCCCGGAGGAAGCCTGTCCTCCGTACCTGTGAGGAGGTATTTGGTATGGTCAAGGACCTAGAAGTAATCTTTGGAAAAGGTCCTGGCAGTCTATCTGTTCTGAATGACGATGCCGGACACGCGCCCATGTGGAAGAAGCAATCTATATTTTGGGACCTACCCTATTGGAAAGTCTTAGAGGTCCGCTCTTCAATCGACGTGATGCACGTGACGAAGAATGTTTGCGTGAACCTGCTAGGCTTTCTAGGAGTGTATGGGAAGACAAAAGATACACCGGAAGCACGGCAGGACTAGCAACGTCGAAAGCCCTCAAGAGCCTATGCATCCCGAGAACGAGAAGGGTAAACGATGCCACTTAACTCCTGCCACCACGCTCTTACCAAAGCAGTAGAAGGAAATATTTTTGAATGTCCGAAAGCGATCAAGGTCCCGTCTGGCTTCTCGTCGAATATAAAGGGAATAATAAATATGGCACAGAAAAAATTCCAAAACCTGAAGTCTCATGACTGCCACGTGATTATGACACAATTGCTTCCGATTGCATTGAGGGGGCTTCTACCTGAAAATGTTCGAGTACCCATTGTGAAGCTATGTGCATTCCTCAATGCAATATCTCAGAAGGTAATCGATCCAGAAAGCCTACCAGGGTTACAAATAGATGTGGCCCAATGTCTTGTCAGCTTTGAGTTGGTGTTCCCACCATCCTTCTTCAATATTATGACGCATCTCATGGTTCACCTAGTAGAAGAGATTGCCATTCTCGATCATGTATTTCTACACAATATGTTCCCCTTTGAGAGGTACATGGGAGTCTTAAAGAAATATGTTCATAATCGTGCTAGGCCAGAAGGAAGCATCTCCAAGGGCTATGTAACAGAGGAGGTCATTGAGTTATGTGTTGATTTTATTCCTGACCTTTAGGCGATTGGTGTTCCAGAATCACGACATGAGGGGAGACTGCGTGGAAAAGGCACCCTAGGATGTAAAGCAATGATATGTAGGGACGGGCATTCTCTCAATCTAGCACACTACATGATTTTACAAAGATCTATCTTGGTTGCCCCGTATATCAATGAACACAAGAATTTAATACGCCTCAAGCACCCGGGGCAGTCTGATGAATGGATTATAAGTGAACACATGGCGAGTTTTGGCGGCTGGCTACAAAGACTTCTCACTAATAACACCACTATTGGGGATTAGCTGTACTTGTTGGCCAGGACACCATCTTCGAATGTATGTACTTTCCAAGGGTACGAGATAAATGGGAATACATTTTACACGATAGGCCAAGATAAAAAGAGCACCAACCAAAATAGTGGTGTCCGCTTCGATGCAGCAGAAGACAATGGGCAGAAGACCACGTATTATGGGTTCATAGAGGAGATATGGGAACTTAACTATGGACCTAATTTTAAGGTCCCCTTGTTTCGATGCAAATGGGTTAAGCTAACAGGAGGAGGGGTTGAGGTAGACAAGAAGTACGGAATGACAACGGTGGATCTCAACAATCTTATGAAGGTAGACAAGAACTTAGACGAACCATTCGTCCTAGCCAATGATGTGGCTTAGGTTTTCTATGTGAAGGACATGTCCTCCAGACCAAAAAAAAGAAAAAATATGCAAACGAATACATCATATGATGAGCCAAAGCGTCACATAGTTCTTTCAGGGAAAAGAAACATTGTGGGAATCAAGGACAAGACAGACATGTCAGAAGATTATAATAAGTTTGATGAAATTCCGCCCTTTACAGTGAAAACTGACCCAAGCATTCCATTAAGTAAAGAAGATGCTCCATGGTTACGTCTGAAGAGATCATAAGGAAGGACATATGCCAAGAAGTTCATGCTCATGTTATGTAACTCTAGTTCATGTTTTTAATATTAATACATTTCTTGAGTGTTAGTCTTGTTTTGTGGATGGACCGGGACTATGAGAAGAAGTTGTCCCGATTCGTACTTACCATTAAGATCTGATCTCCAAACGTGCGCGGTCACATATTAGGGAGTGCCTCTATGACCAGTTTCTTGGAGATGCCGGAGGACTGGGCTCCGTCGGCATCTCCCTGAAACTGGCCGTAGTGGTGTCCCTACTCTCGAAAACCATCTTGCAGCTTTGTAACTTCTCTAACTAGATCAATACGCCTGGGAGCTAACTAAATTCACATATTAGGGAGTGCCTCTATGACCAGTTTCTCGGAGATGCCGGAGGACTAGGATCCGTCGGCATCTCCCTGAAACTGGCCGTTGTGGTGTCCCTACTCTCGAAAACCATCTTGGAGATGCCTCAAACTGGATAGAGGACTGGACTCACAAGGATGCCTATTTATAGTACAAGCATCTCGACATAGTGTCGACACTTACGAAATAATGTCGACACTCACCCCTACTATTAGTGCTGACTCGTGTTTTGTCCCGGTTGGTGTCTCCAACTGGGACTAAAGGTTCATCTTTAGTACCGGTTGGTGTCTCCAACCGGGACTAAAGATGAACCTTTAGTCCTGGTTGGAGACTAAAGGTTCATCTTTAGTCCCGGTTGGTGACACCATCCGGGACAAGGTACACGCCGCATGACATAATGTCGACACTCACCCCTATTATTAGTGCTGACTCGTGTTTTGTCCCAGTTGGTGTCTCCAACCGGGACTAAAGGTTCATCCCGCCATTTTTTCCCGCCATTTTTCTTCCCGCCATTTTTCTTCCCCGATTCTTCCCTCCGTTCTTCTGCTAGTTCACTATATATATATGTAGGGTTGGCCTCCATTGTCATTGCACATCTCTAGACTCATATCCGCAACCTCATAACTCTTTCCCATGGCTTCCACCGTAGCACTAACCCCTGGGGAGGCGGAGGCGCTGCCTCGACCACCCCGCCCGCCACTCGTGTCCCCGTCCGGATGCCGGCGCCGAGGCGTGCCGGTTCCTCTGTCCCTCTAGGTGGCGCACCGGATGGCCATCACGAACCACTACTACTTGAGCTCACGCCGAGCAGCGGAGGAATCCTGATGGCATCCCGACTATTTCCCTACTTGGGAAGCCTTCTTCGGATCGGCGTGAGAGGCGCCGCCAGCAGGAGGAGGCCCACCTCCTCCTAACTTCAACGAGGCCGGCCGTCGGCTATGGTGGCGCGGTCGGACTCTCCAGAGCGTCATGGCCTATGACACTGCCGCCGACTCTAACCCCCGTCTGCGCTACCCTCAAGTCCAGCCCACGCGCTACCCTCAAGTCCAGCCCACGCGTACTCTCTAGAGGTTCAATTACGGCGACCCCGACGACGACAGCGATGATGGCGACGGCGAGTACGACGACTAAAGTGGCGAGTATTACAGGTGTAGGCAGGAGCATGACTGAATCACTCCAACATTCTGAAACAAGTTCGGCCGATTGTTACTTAATCTACCCATGTATCTTAATTTTCAGTTCTTTTATGTATCTTAATTTTCAGTTCCAGTTCGGCTTTATGTAACTTACTATTAGTTTCATTCTCATTCGAGGTTGACAATATGCTATTTTATCAAAACAACAATGCAAGTTGAGCGAGGCTTGGCCCCGAGCTAAGAATCATCATGCCCGTTGTTCGACAAAGTTTGTCGATAGTTTAAAACGGGGATAAAAAAATAAAAAAAGATCGAAACAGTGTGAAACCTTCGCGTGGTGTTATATTATGTGACATAGTTAGAAGGAAAAATCTCAAACTTGGTATATTGATTATGTCTCAAAAAAACCTTCACAAAATGACCTATCTCATTCGAGGTTTCTTGGCTTTCGGGTCAAATGACCAATGTTATGGCTAGAATCAAGGCATAGTTTGTGATAATATGGCCATATTATGCATACATGTGCATCCTGGCATGGCAAACAATGTTGCAAGAGGAAGTATTCCTTTTTATCGCACCAAAAAGGCATTTTCCATTTTCCGAGCATAAAAAATGGACGGTTTTGTGAAGCAACCACCAAATGACTAATTCAAAAAACCACCAACACATTTTACAAAAATACTAGACCACCTTATATGGACAATGTACCAACAGGGGGATCTGAAACCTTTCCGTCCACCTCTGGTGAAAAAGACAAATCCCTGCCGAATCGGTAGGAAGTGGGTCAGATATGAACTACAGGTACATGATACGATGCTCATGATTTTTTACAAAAATCATTTTTAGGTTCAAAATATGCTATTTTATCAAAAAAAAAACAATGCAAGTTGAGCGAGGCTTGGCCCCGAGCTAAGAATCATCATGCCCGTTGTTCGACAAAGTTTGTCGATAGTTTAAAACGGGGATAAAAAAATAAAAAAAGATCGAAACGGTGCGAAACCTTCGCGTGGTGTTATATTATGTGACATAGTTAGAAGGAAAAATCTCAAACTTGGTATATCGATTATGTCTCAAAAAAACCTTCTCAAAATCTCCTGCGCGACAGCCATCTCCGGCGCTTCAGCCATCTCTGGCGCGCCAGCTATCTCCGGCCCGTCAGCCATCTCCGGTGCTTCAGCCATCTCCTCAGCGTAAGCGGAAGAGCACTGCCACAAAGAGCATCACTAGCACTGCAAAAAATAAATCCGCAGGAAACCGTACGCCAAAGAGTTCAAAAAACTACGTCCCGCAGCCTTCCGCCAAGCCATTGCCGGTTTTACCGTGGAATCGCAGCGACGAGGAGACCAATAGGATCTCGGAAGAAGAGGTCAAGAAATTCTTTGCACCTAGACGGGCCGAGCCAAAGGAGAAAATAGATCCGGCGGTGGTGGAGAAGTTTTACAAAAATCTTTTGAAACCTGAAACCCCACTTGTACCGGACTACGAGCGCCAGATTTTGAAGGCGGATGCAAGGCGGAGGGAGACTGAAAGTGAGGCACCCTGTAAAAGTTCCCATGCTCGGAGAGCAGGAAAACCAATCATGCGCCCCACTCCAAATGTTCGACACACGAGACGCTCCTCCCGTAAATGATTACGAGGCAGAGCTACAAAGAAAGGCCAATGAGATGGGGGGAGTTACATTGCATACTTGAACATCATGGTAGACAACTTGCCCAAATGCGATGCCAACCCCATACATCCATGGAAGTATGGGAAGAATCTCGTCAAGAAAGAGGAGCTCAAGAATCTACAAACAAAGATGCGAAAATTGCACAAGTGGTACCTTGATTTCTGCAAGACGAGAAAGGAAGAATGGATCACGGCGCATATAAGAGATGAGATTTTCTTCTGCGGAGACGACGGGATCGACTTCAACATTCAAGACTTGCATTTTCTATTCAATCAGAAGGAACTCGACAAAGCTGCCATCAGCCTTTATTGTGTGTAAGTACTATTTCTGTAATTTATATCTCATCTCATTCACTTCATTAATTGTATATATATGCTCACCATATATGTATATACTATTATGCAGAAAAAGGTTATGGAATGCGGAAAGGAGGCCCTTTTGACATTGGGTTCGTTGACCCAAATAGAGTTCATGAAGAAGTGGTAAGAACCAAACCTGTGCAAAGAAGATTACTTGCTAAGGTCTTTACCGAGACAACAAACCAAAAGGGAAATACTATTGCCTTACAACTTCTCGTGAGTACTGTTACCTCTCTCTTGTACACATTCTATTTCGCTTACTCGATGTTAAGTGTAATCGATGATGAGTTATGCGGCGTAGGTTCCACTCTAGTCATTCAACCCGACGGGAAAAGTCCTTGTCATGGACTCGTTAAAAAGAAAAAGAGATATGGGCAGACTTTAGAGAGATGCTCCAGAGGTAATTTCAATCATATTATCGCACTAGATCGTCAACTTTCATGACAACAAGTAATTAATTACTCCTTTATCCATTTTCTTTGCCGGACAGGATTTGGAAAAGGTTCACGGGCAGGGCCGTGGGTGAATGGTCAGAAGAACTAAAATTTGTAGACCAAAATGTAAGTAATACTAGCTAGCTAGGTCTGCGTATCTCTTTGATTCTGCTTCCAATTCCATTATATCATGCTTTATTGATTATTATTTTTATTGAACTCTCTATTCTCGTAAAGTGCGCGCATCAGGGACACGGCAATAACTTATGTGGGTACTATGTTTGCGAGTTCATTCGCAACACGATATGTGCGACGGGCCAAGCCGCACTAGAACAACTTAGAGTAAGTAAACAAAGTCCACAACATTATTTTATTACCATCAATTGTGTTGAGTTTTATTCTTATATATATTGAGGACCCATTCTTCATATATATTCAGATCGAACGGATGCGGGACCAACTCCTACCATTTGAACGCATACGAGCTATTCAAGATGAATTGGCGGGGTTCATACTTGATGAGGTCGTCACGCCTGGCGGAGAACTCTTTAGATATCCACCAAAATGAACGATGACGATGTATGTGCCGATGACGATGTATGTGTCGATAACGATGTATGTGCCGATGACGATGTTTGTGTATAATAATAGTTGCTTAATTATTCATGTACTCGTATGTACCGATAACGATGTATGTGTATACCGCTCCCGATCGATTCCCCCTCCCTCCAGTAAATATGCCTTAACGGGCAGGCGTATCTGTCGTGGCAGAGATTTAGCGGCAGGAAAACGGCCTAAATCTCTGCCGTGGCAGAAGAACCTTTAACACCGGTTCGGGGCTGGGGGGGGGGGGGCGGGGGACTGAGGCCTACGGCAGCCCCACATGCGCTAACCTTTAACACCGGTATAAGAACCGGTGTTAAAGGCCCCCCTCTAACACCGAACCCTCAACAGCCACTAGAGGAAAAAGGGCCATCCGTTCGCGACCCCTCGGAGCATTAGTCCCGGTTGCGCCACCAACCGGGACTAATGCTGGCACGCGTCCCGGTTGGAGCGGGCACGGGGCTAGGGGGCATGGGTCCCGGTTGGTATGCGTCGGTTGGAGCCACCAACCGACTAAAGGTTTGACCACATCCACGTGGCACGGCACGCACCTTTAGTCCCGGTTGCTGGCTTCAACCGACTAAAGACCCTTGCCCTCTATAAATGCAACGCCCCTCTGCCCACTGCTTTTTTCGAATGGTGTAAGGTGAGGGTGTGTGCTAGTTTTTTTCATGCATGCATTGAAGGTGTTTGTTGAAATGTTTGAGTGAAAAATCCCGTTGAATTTCTCATAGAACAAAAATATAGAAGGTGTCCGAGACGCACTTGAGCTTTCTCCTCTTTATTTCCCTCGATCGAGGTTAGCAATATTATCTTTTCTAGGTCATTGATACAATTCATGTGTCGGTGTGAATTGGTTATTTCAATATTTATGATGTCCTGTTTTTTGATAAACTTACTTATATGATGCAGATGAACGGTCGGGAATGGATGTACGGTGACCGGCGGGTAGCCGGGTATATCAAAGGCGTTGATAAATTTATCGATGTGGCTACGGCAAACAAAGAGAATGGATTTATACGTTGTCCATGTGTTCAATGTCGGAACAACAAGGATTACTCTTCCTTGAAAATCATTCGCGGCCACCTGATTATGAAAGGTTTCATGCCCAACTATAATTGCTGGACCAAGCACGGGGAAAGAGGGGTTATGATGGAAGATGGTGAAGAAGAAGATGATGATAACAACTATAATCATATGTTTCCTGAATACAGTGATACTGCAATGGAAGATAATGGAGAGGAAAAAGGTGAAGAACGGGCATCAGATGAGCCTGCTGATGAACTTGGTAGGGTCATTTCTGATGCAAAGAGAGACTGTGAAACAGAAAATGAGAAGTTGAAGTTAGAGGGCATGTTAGAAGATCACAAGAAATTGTTGTACCCAAATTGTGAAGATGGCAGCACAAAGCTCGATGCGACATGGAATTGTTGCGATGGAAGGCGAGTGTGGTCTAACCGACTCCTCATTTGAAAAGATCTTTGAAAATAATGAAGTCAAGTTTCCAAAACATAACAAACTTCCCGAGAGTACCTACGAAGCAAAGAAGACTCTCATCCTGGGATTAGATGTGCAAAAGATACATGCATGCATTAATGATCGCATCCTCTACATGTAAGGAATATGAGAATTTAGATAAATGCCGGTATGCAACGCGTTGCAGATAAGATCGACGAGATGACCCCGGTGATGTTGAGGAGAGCCTCCAAGAGGGTTCTGCTAAGGTTATGTGGTATGCTCCTATAATACCAAGGTTGAAACGCATGTTCGAAACAAAGAGCATGCCAGGTTGTTGCGATGGCACAAAGAAGACCGTAAGAAAGACGGGAGTTGAGACACTGCTGATGGGTCACAGGAGAAAATCGAGAGAGACTTCCTGACTTTGCAGGTGACGCAAGGAACTTATGGTTTGGTCTAAGTACGGATGGCATGAATCCTTTTGGGAGCAGAGCTGCAACATGACCTGGCCCGTGACTCTATGTATCTACAACCTGCCTCCTTGGTTGTGCATGAAGCGTAAGTTCATTATGATGCGGTGCTCATCCAAGGCTCAAGCAACCGGCAACGACATTGATGTGTACCTTAGGCCATTAGTTGAAGAACTCTTACAGTTGTGGGGCAAACCAGGTGTACGTGCGTGATGAGAACAAACTGGAGCCATTTAATCTACGAGGGTTGTTATTCAGAACCATCAATGATTGGCCTGCTCTTAGTAACCTTTCGTGATGCACAAACAAAGGATATAAGACATGCACCCACTGTTTAGATAAGACCGAAGGTACATATTTGCATAAATGCAAGAAGGTTGTGTACCTAGCGAATCCACGATTTCTTCCGACCAATCATCCCGTAAGAAAGAAAGGCAAGCATTTCAAAGGTGAGGCAGATCACCGGAAGAAGCCTGAACTCCCGTGGTGATGATGTATTTGGTATGGTCAAGGACATAGAAGTAATCTTTGGAAAGGGTCGTGGTCAATCAGTTCCGAACGACGTCGCCAGTGACACGCACCCATGTGGAAGAAGAAATCTATATTTTGGGAGCTGCCATATTGGAAAGTCCTGTGTCCGCTTCAATCGACGTGATGCATGTGACGAAGAATCTCTGCGTGAACCTACTAGGATTCCTAGGCGTGTATGGGAAGACAAAAGATACACCTGAAGCACGGGAGGACCAACAAATTATGAAAGACCCAAAGAACATGCATACAGATAACAAGAAGGATAAAGGGCGTCACTTAAGTCGTACGGCTATGCTCTTACCAAAGCGAGAAGGAAATCTTTTTGAAGTCCTTTACGGATCAAGGTGCCGTCGGCTTCTCATCTAATATAAAGGGGATAATAAATATGGCAGAGAAAAAGTTCCAAAACCTGAAGTCTCATGACTGTCACGTGATTATGACGCAGTTGCTTCCGATTGCATTGAGGGGGCTTCTACCCGAAAATGTTCGAGTACCCATTGTGAAGTTGTGTGCATTCCTCGATGCAATATCTCAGAAGGTAATCAATCCAGATATTCTGCCAAGGTTACAGAAGGATGTGGTACAATGTCTTGTTAGTTTTGAATTGGTGTTCCCACCATCCTTCTTAAATATTATGACGCATCTCCTGGTTCATCTAGTGGAAGAGATTGCCATTCTCGGTCCGGTATTTCTGCACAATATGTTCCCCTTTGAGAGGTTCATGGGAGTCTTAAAGAAATATGTTCATAACCGTGCTAGACCAGAAGGAAGCATCTCCAAGGGATATGGAACAGAGGAGGTCATTGAGTTTTGTGTTGACTTTATTCCTGACCTTAAGCCGATTGGTGTTTCTGACTCGCGGCATGAGGGAAGACTAAGTGGAAAAGGCACGCTGGGAAAGAAAGCAATGATATGTAGGGACGGGGATTCTTTCACTAAAGCACACTACAGCTTCTACATAATTCCACCTTGGCAGCTCAGATATGGAGGAACACAAGAATATTGTACGCCCAAAACCCGGGAAGCTGAATCATGGATTACAGATGAACACATGAAGTCTTCGGTGGTTGGATGCGACACATCTCTTGAATGACACCACTGTTGGAGATCAGCTATACTTGTTGGCAGCCACCATCTTCTACGTATTGAATTTCCAAGGGTACGAAATAAATGGGAATACATTCTACACGATCGCCAAGATAAAAAGAGCACCAACTAAAATAGTGGTGTCCGCTTTGATGCAATAGACGAGAATGGACAAAAGGACACATATTATGGTTACATAGAGGAGATATGGGAACTAGACTATGGAGTCTCTTTTAAGGTCCCTTTGTTTCATTGCAAATGGGTCAACTGAATGGGGAAGGGTAAAGATAGACCAGTTATGGAATGACAACAGTGGATCTCAACAATCTTGGTTATAGAGATGAACCATTCGTCCTAGCCAATGATGTGTCTCAGTTTTCTATGTGAAGGACATGTCCTCCGCACCGTAAAAAGAAAAAATATGCAAACGAATACATCATATGATGAGCCAAAGCGTCACATAGTTCTTTCAGGAAAAGAAACATCGTGGGAATCGAGGACAAGATGACATGTCGGAAGATTATAATAAGTTTGATGAAATTCCGCCCTTCACAAAGTGAAAACGACCCAAGCATTCCGTTAAGTAAAGAAGATGCTCCATGGTTACGCCTCAAGCGGTCATAAGGAATGACATATGCCAAGAAGTTCATGCTCATATTATGTAACTCTAGTTCATGTCTTTCGCGGTTTGTGGCTTGACCAAGGATATCTTTCGCGGTTTGTGGCCTTTAGTCCCGGTTTTGTAGTCTCAGTTTTAATATTAATAAATGTCTTGAGTGTTAGTCCCATTTTGTGGCTGGACCGAGTGCCTCTATGACCGCTCGGAGATGCCGGGAGGACCGGCTCGTCGCATCTCCTGAAACTGGCCGCAGTGGTGTCCCCGCCTCGAAAACCATCTTGCAGCTTGTAACTTCACTAACTAGATCAATACGCCTGAGGTAACTAATTTCACATATTAGAGTGCCTCTATGACCAGTTTCTCGGAGATGCCGGAGGACTGGGCTCCGTCGGCATCTCCTCGAAACTGGCCGCCTTGGTGTCCCTCGCTCGAAAACCATCTTGCAGCTTGTAACTTCACTAACTAGATTAATACGCCTCGAGCTAACTAATTTCACATATTAGGAGTGCCTCTGACCAGTTTCTCGGAGATGCCGGAGGACGGGCTCCGGCATCTCCCGAAACTTGCCGCAGTGGTGTCCTCGCTCGAAAACCATCTTGCAGCTCGTAACTTCACTAACTCGATCAATACACCAAGGAGCTAAGTAATTTCACATATTAGGGATTGCCTCTATGACCAGTTTCTCGGAGATGCCGGAGGACTGGGCTCCGTCGGCATCTCCCTAAAACTGGCCGTAGTGGTGTCCCTGCTCTCTAAAACCATCTTGGAGATGCCTCAAACTGGCTGGAGGACTGGACTCACAAGGATGCATATTTATAGTACAAGCAGCTCGGCATAATGTCGACACTCACGACATAATGTCGACACTCACCCCTATTATTAGGGTTCATATTTAGTCCCGGTTGGTGACACCATCCGGGACAAGGTACAAGCCGCACGACATAATGTCGACACTCACCCCTATTATTAGTGTTGTCTGGCCCACTCTGCCGCAATCCCTTCAGTCGTGGTTGGTTTCTCCAACCGAGACTAAATATGAACCCTCTCTTTATATAGGCATTTCCCTCTATTTATTAGGTAACACTTAAGACATTTATTAATATTAAAAACCGGGACAAATCGTTACTAGCTAACACTCAGGCCTAAAGCCGCCCCCTTTAGTCATAATCATGCCTAGTCCTATAGTACGCAGCTTCAGGGTCTTCATCGTCGTCGTCATCATCATCGTCATCGTCACCTGCCACTCCGGGGATCCTCAGCCCATCCATGGCATATACCAGGGGCCATTCCAGCCTCGGTTCACGGGCGGTGGGAGGGGTCTCTGAAGACGATGCCATCACGGACAAAGTGTGGGGCCTGGCGGGTGGACTCAGGCACCGTGGCGAGGATGGTCTCCCGGCGATGTAGCGCATCACTGATGATAGTACGGTTCTCCCACCAGACGACGGCCGACTTGTGGTTCACCGTGGGCCATCACCCTCGTACCTGGCGAGCTCCCTTTCACGCCTATTAGCGAAGAAGGCATTCCAGGTGTCATAGTTGTCGGGATCCCACCGGGATCCATCACCGCCCGTGAGCTCGTGGTAGAAGTGGTTTGTGATGGCCGCTGACGTATGAACCTTGAGGGACAGAACCCTCCAAAGCGGCATCCAAATGCGGGCGGTACCCGATGGACAAGGGTAGTTGAGGCGCCTGGCCTCGGTCTCGAGGGTCGAATGGCCCGAGGCGTTGTCTATTTTTCTAAGAGAGGAAGGTGGATGTGTGGATAGCCATGACACGATCACCCTAAATATAGAGGAAAGGGCGGAAAACTTGGCGTGAAGCTTTGGGAAATGGCGGGAAATATCTTTAGTCCCGGTTAGTGACTACATCCGGGACTAAAAGCTCTAGTAGAAAGGAAAGGGCGGGAAAACTTGGCGGGAAGAGGTGGGAAATGGCGGAAAATATTTTTAGTCCCTGTTTCAGAATACATCCGGGACTAAATTTGTGCCGAACAATGATCATGTTTCGAAAAAACCCTTTTCCATTTTCCGAGCGCAAAAAATGGGTCGTTTTGTGAAGTAACCACCAAAATGCCGTTTCACAATGCTACCGTCCCATTTTCCAAAAATACTAGACCACCTTACATGGACTATCTCCCAACCGGTACATCTCAAACCTTTTCGTCCATCCCGGGTAAAAAGGACAAATGTTCTAGAATCCAAGGAAGTGGGTCCGGTTTACTATGTGTACATGATCTATCGCCCGTGATTTTTGAAAAATCATTTTAGACTCGCAATATGTGGTTTCTTCAGAGATCCAATGCAAGTTCTAACAATGCCCGCCCCTATCTTCATGCACACCGTTCGACCATAGTTAGAAATTCGATAATTCAAAACGGGCATAATAAATTCAAAAAATCCGAACAATGAAAATCCTTCGCGTGGTGTCATATTATGTTACATAGTTGAAAGGAAAAATACCAGACTTGGTATATTGATCATGTTTCGAAAAAACCTTCACAAAATGACCTATCATGTTCGAGGTTTCATGGTTTTCGGTCCAAATGACCGATGTTATGTCTTGAATCACGGCATAGTTTGTGATGTTGTGCCCATATTATGCATGTGTGTGGACATTGGTATGGAGAACAATGTTGGAGGAAGTTTTCCATTTTGTCGCACGGAAAAGCCCTTTTCCATTTTCCGAAAAAAACGGTCGCTTTGTGAAGTAACCACCAAAATGCCGTTTCACAATGCTACCGTCCCATTTTCCTAAAATAATAGACCACCTTACATGGACTATATCCCAACCGGTACATCTCAAACCTTTTCGTCCATCCCGGGTAAAAAGGACAAATGTCTGCCGAATCGGTGAAGGGTCCAAACCTTTGTTTTTGAATTATTTATTTAAATCCAAACACTTTTTATGTTTAAATTTTTTCTAAATTCCAAATTGATATTAAAAAAATATAAGTTAATTCATTTTTAATTGTAAATGGTTCATATTTTAAATGGTTACATTAATTATTTTTTTAAACAGAAAATGTTTTTGAATTATTTATTTAAATCCAAACACTTTTTATGTTTAAACTTTTTATAAATTCCAAATTAATATTCAAAAATATAAGTTAATTCATTTTAAAAGGTTACATTAATTATTTTTTAAAAATAGAATATGTTTTTGAATTATTTATTCAAATCCATACACTTCTTATGTTTAAAGTTTTTCTAAATTCCAAATTGATATTAAAAAAATATAAGTTAATTCATTTTTAATTGTAAAAGGTTCATATTTTAAATGGTTACATTAATTATTTTTAAACAGAAAATGTTTTGAATTATTTATTTAAATCCAAACACTTTTTATGTTTAAATTTTTTCTAAATTCCAAATTGATATTAAAAAAATATAAGTTAATTCATTTTTAATTGTAAATGGTTCATATTTTAAATGGTTACATTAATTATTTTTTAAACCAGAAAATGTTTTTGAATTATTTATTTAAATCCAAACACTTTTTATGTTTAAATTTTTTCTAAATTCCAAATTATATTCAAAAATATAAGTTAATTCATTTTAAAAGGTGACATTAATTATTTTTTAAAAATAGAATATGTTTTTGAATTATTTATTCAAATCCAAACACTTCTTATGTTTAAAGTTTTTCTAAATTCCAAATTGATATTAAAAAAATATAAGTTAATTCATTTTTAATTGTAAATGGTTCATATTTTAAATGGTTACATTAATTATTTTTAAAATGAAAATGTTTTTGAATTATTTATTCAAATCCAAACACTTCTTATGTTTAAAGTTTTTCTAAATTCCAAATTAATTATCATTTAAAAACAATACAAATTTAAACCCCAAAATAAAAAATAAGGCGGAACAGAGAGAAAATACGAAAAATTTGAAATGGAATATGTCGGTTGGAGCCACCAACCGGGACTAAAGACCCTCGCCAACCCTTGGTCTGCTAAAATATTGGATACGTCCCGGTTGGTGGCTCCAACCGACGTATGCCTTTAGTCCGTTGGAGCCACCAATCGGGACTAAAGGCCTTCGCTTATAATCGACGTGCCTCCTTCTTCTTCCTCATCTCACTTCTCTCGCTTCACCGACGCGCGACGCCGCAGCTGCCCGAGCCGCCGCCACCCGCTGCTCCGCCCGCCACCGCCGCTGCCTCCGCCCACGCGCTCCTCGCTACTTTTCCCTCGCGTGACCTCAATCGCTGGATTGGAAGCTCCGTCCGCCTCGCCGATTCCGGCGTCTCCCGAGCTCGCCCGACCGCCACCACCTCCGTGTTCTGGTGAGCCGATCCTCACGGTGTTCTTCTTTCTCTCCTCTCTCCTGTACTACTCTCCCGTGTGTTCGACGACGCCGCTCGAAGCTCGACGAGGCGACGCTCGTGACCAACAAGGAGCGGCGCCACCCTTTCTCCTGCATCGCGCTCTCTAACGCGCCCATCCGCGTCGAGGGTGCTGCTATCGCCGCCCTGCTGCGAGCTCACCGCCAGTGACGTCGTCTTGGCGTCACTCGTGCTCGCGTGGCGGTGATGTAACCTAGGGCCCATCGATCGACCTCGATGGGTAGGCTTCTCTGTGGTAGGAAAATGATGCATGACGTGGAGGCTGAGTTGGCACTGGGCCCTTACTGCCTCACCGGCTAGGGGCGCCTGTAAAAACTATTTGCCTTTTTTTAATTCCGAAAATGACTTAATATTGTAAAATCAATAACTTATTGTTTATAAGTCGAAAATACAAATAATATATCAAATTGTTCAGAAAAATGAAACCTATCTATCTAAACTATAATCATGCATTGTTCAACAACTTAAATGACAAGTATAATTAGAAGAACAAATGCACCCTCTCATATGTTCCGGAGTTTCCCGAGTTAGGATTTTCACCCCTAACCCCGATTAA
The DNA here is from genome assembly GCA_030063025.1 of Avena longiglumis. Lineage (NCBI taxonomy): Eukaryota > Viridiplantae > Streptophyta > Magnoliopsida > Poales > Poaceae > Avena > Avena longiglumis. The sequence goes on along the minus strand of CP125974.1, from coordinate 514,983,133 downwards.
ATCGTCGAGCATGTCTTAGGGTTACATTAAATGCAAATTAACTTGTCATATCATCATACTTGCTTGAGCATTGCATCGATGCCATGTGTTGATTGTTTCCCTTTTCGGTGTTTCGATTATTAGGTTTATTATTAGTTAGGTATTATTAGGTTTATTAATTACTTTGGTATTATTGGTCTTCTTGCCCCACCGTCATCCTTGGGTAGCCCCACCGATTCACATTGTCAAGCAACTTAGGTGCATGTGGGTTCGACGATGTGCCTATCTACTACACGGTTTCCTTTCTCTTCATTTTTATTATTGTGTATGTATATATTAGGGTTTCTCTCAATTAGGGTTTATATCTCTCAACACCGTATTAACTTTCTCCTTTAGCCGCTTTGACTTATTCGTTTTCCACCTATGCAGAAAATATGGACCCACACGCCGAGACGAAGAAAAGGAAGAGTTGATCCAAGGTGTGATCCGTGGGAAGATAATTTAGACGTATCAACGTTTACGAACAACTCCGTGAGGGTGATCCTCTTTACCGGAGTAGACAACTTGTTTGAGGTTGAAGGTGTTGCCTTCATGAGGAGAAGGCGATGCCTTGTGTAATCGAGAAGACGACCGCTCGCAAGATGCATGTAATATAAATCAATTCATTAATTAATCATCTGCTATCTATATAGAAATAGTAACGGCGATCTTTCTTCTTTTAGCCCTCCGGATCGAAGGAATCTCTGAAAAGAGCGACGAGGCCCAACCAAAAGTTGCAAGACCATGAGAGGTTCAGATCGAAGATGTCGCTGTAGACCGACAGCTCAAGTTGTCGCAACCAAATTTGGCACAATGCGAGTAATCGTTAGGGACTTAATCCCGATCACCATTAGAAATTGGAATAGGCCTGCTAATGCGGATGAAGAGGAACATGTTTATTTGTCCCTAACCACGCCAAAGATTTCCGTGGAAGAGGCTCATGGTTAATTTCAAACTACGAAGATAGAGCTGGATCCAAATGCGGAGGATCCAGTTGAGGACGCCTTACAACATGGGAGAGCCATGGAGGCTAAGGTCGGAGTGGGCTTTGAAGAAGATGGCCCAATGTTTCACCAACTGGAAGAAAAGATTGCACCTTGACTATGTCGTGAAAAAGAAGACTCGATTTCAAGAATATTCGGTTTGAGAAGATAAAACCATTCGGGATGAGTTTGTGGAATAAAAGAAATCAGAAAAAGCTAAGAAAATGTACAAACGAATAAGCTGAATGTCGCTAACAAGAAGTATCACCATACTATGGGGCAAGGTGGCTCTGGGTGGCATTCCTAAGTGGGAGAAACTTGAGCAGAACTGCGTGATAAAAATATCACCCAGAGAGACGATTGGGTAGAGCGTGCAAGGAATTGGTTTTACGGGAATGGGGCACGTTGGACTCGGAAGGAGGTGTATATATACCATACGACATAAAGACCCTTGCCAATCGAGAGGATGAGAAAAGCAAGAAGGCTGTTAAAGATGGGGACTTCATTCCCGATAGAGAGAATGATGAGCTTACACTCGCCTTGGAAATAAGGAACATGATGGACCACGAGGCACAATAGGCTCCCAATCATGGAGGACTGGGTTTCAAGAGAGGAAGAAATATCCCGATAGAAGCCGAGGAGTAAGGACAGGCGGCGGTTGAAGCGAAAGTCGAAGAAGCGAATGCTTTAATTGAAGAACGATTAAAGCAACAACAAGATGAAATTAACTCACTTAAAGAGCAAAGTACTACGGCGCCCCATCTCAAAGACACTGCATTCGATGCTACCGCCTATCGAATAATCGAAAAGCGGTGGCTTCCACCGAGGTCCCGGTGATGACAATGGCGATCTTGATGATGCACCGACGATGGCTCTGTTGGCTACCAGTGGATGATATCACAGATGACACTGCTGCGAGCTACATGTCAAAGTTGTGAACATATCAATGAAGGTGGCGTCGGCTATGCCTTAATTGGACCCACACCAACTTACCACGATGCGTCCGGTTCCGGAGGGCTACGCTGTTGTCGGCGTGGATGAAATCATGCCCACCTTTGAGGTTTTGGATCTTCCCTACCCTCTTTGGTGAAGGGATGTGATCTTTGGGTGACGCAAAACGTCACCATTCTATGGCCGAAGGATTGTATCGTGCTTCGAAATCACACGCCAAGGCCATCTTCGCCGCCGCCTCACCCGGCTCCAGCGAGGTCGTCGCCGCCGCGGCAGCCGTCTTCGTCGCCTCACCCGGCTCCGTCGCCTCACCCAGCTCCGTCGCCTCAGCAATCTCCGGTGCAGCCATCGCCGCGGGAGCCATCGCCGGCGCCTCAGGATAAAAGCGAAGCGCACTGCCATCTTGTCGTCGTGGCGATCGCCGAACGTAAACAAGAGCCTCTTCCAAAAGTACCAACGGTTCCTCCCAAGAGAGCTTATGGTATCTTGAAGATCATGCGGCGATCGTTGATGCGAAACGCTGCTAAGCTAAGTCGAGGCGGCCGAAAGAGCCAGAGTTCCCAAAGACCAAAGAAGAAAAAGCCAAAGTGTTGAAAATGCTAAAGACTCTTCATCAAACCGAGCCAAAGCTGTCATCGACTATGAGTGTTCTATTCTCAAGTCACATGCAGCAAAAAAGCCTCAAGAGCGATTGATGCAAGCGGAAATCTGTTGCCCAGCTCGGAGAACAAGCAAAACAGACTTGCGCCCCTCTCAAGGTGATTTCTCAAACCAATGTGGGGTCGAGCAAATATGGGGCCGAAGAGCAGTATGATCCAGAGGTAGTTGCACAATACGGAAAAGCTGCCGCTGCTCAAGGTATGAGTATTGCCCAGTACATATCCCAGTTAGAGTTCTTCCCCGTGAGTGAAGTAGCATACCAATACCAGTACGGAAAACCTCTCGTCAAACCTGAGGAGGTAAACAATCTTCCAACAAAAATGCGAAGATTGCATAACTGGTACATGCATGCCACAAGGGCCAGTGATAACTGGATAGTGCTGAGGGTTACAAAAAAGCATCATGGGAAAGAAAAAGATGACATGGTATCCATTGAATTTGATGAACTATTTCAATTATTCAATCAAGACGCCTTGGACAAATCGATCATGAGTGCCTATTGTCTGTAAGTAATAATTCTGTAATTAATTTAGTCTCCATCTATAATATTTTGTTTATTGCATGTATATAATCATACTTTAATATGCAGAATGAAGATTCTCGAATGCAGCAGAGGACAAATCTATGACATTGGCTTCATTGACCCATATTGGGTTCATGAAGCTAATCTCAAAATAAGCCCCCAGGATACGGAGGATAGTATAGTACACGCGTTAAGGTTTCAAGAAACCAAAAGGGAAATACTATTTCCTTACAAATTCCAGTGAGTGTTATTGTCTTGTATACACTTTCTATTTCGCTTACTCGATGTTAAGTATATAATTGATTAGTTCTGCATTCGCAGGTACCACTATATTCGTTAATCATTCAACTTGACAAAGGGCGTGTACTAGTCATGGACTCAAACATAAACCCTTGAGACGTGGAAGGACATGCAGATACTTCTCCAGCGGTAATTCTAATCATTACGACACTATATCGGCAAAGTTCGTGAATTTTATGATATCAAGTACTTAATAACTTATTTTATTCGCTTTCTCGGCAGCGCTTGGAAACAGTTCACCAAGAAGGCTAGGGGTGTTTGGAAAGAGGAGCTTACATTTCAACCACTAGATGTAAGCACCACTAGCTATATCCGCGCATCTCTTTGATTCTAGTTTTGATACAGTTATTATCATGCTTGATTATTATTTTGATTGAACTCTGTTGTCGTAAAGTGCCTGACGCAGGGACCAGGTAACAATCTATGTGGATACTATGTATGCGAGTTCATCCGGCAGACGTGCGATGAGAAGGGCAGGAATTTAGAGCAACTCCACGTACGTAAACAATTTCTATAGTTTTTAATTACAATAAATTGTGTTTATTTTCATATTCATATAGGCTGACTCCTTTTTTAAATCAGATCGAACGTCTACGGGACGGTCTTCTGCCAAAGGATCGCATACGAGCAATACAGGAGGAATTGGCGGGATTCTTGGATGCAGAAGTCCTAAACACACAAGGGGAATACTACTCGGCTGTGTATAGACAATAGAAATTGTAAAAATAGCAACTTTCAAGAAATTGGCCGGTAGCATCGAATAGCAACTTTTGTATGTAGTGCATGAACTCGATCTGTGTATTGAATGTAATGTTGTCATGATGATCTTGTGTAATATAAGGTTCCTTCATTGATAAGTGCAAAACACTAAATAAACAATAAAACAACCTAAATGAATTCTCTGCGGGCACAAAAGTGGCGAAAATGCCGTGCAACAAAATGTGCCAAAATGAATTCTCTGCCGCGGCAGAGAAATGGGCCAAATCTCTGCTGCGGCAGCAGGTTATTAGTCCCGGTTCGTGTTACGAACCGGGACTAATGCTCCACCCCCCTCGCGCTCTGATGCCGCCACGTGTGCCCCCATTTGTCCCGGTTGGTGGGGCAACCAGGACTAATGGTTGGAGCTTTAGTCCCGATTGCCCCGTCCCGGTTGGGCAACCGGGACTAATGGTTGGAGCTTTAGTCCCGATTGCCCCGTCCCGGTTGGGCAACCAGGACTAATGGCCCTTACCAACCGGGACGCATGGGCCCTTTTCTACCAGTGAGCGGTTGTAGAACCGCTGTTAGAGGGCCCTCCCAACCGGAGTTAAAGGGAGGGTCTACACTAGTGTAGAAGCCCACCGCTACATCATGCGACAAATTACTGCTAGCTTTCTTGTACTCCCTCCGTTTCAAAGTATAAGATATTTTAGGTTTTAGTGTGTAGGTTTATTCCATACATGAGTGAACCTACACACTAAAATAAGTCTAGATACATTTTCTTTATAAACCTAAAACATTTTATATTTTAAAACGGAGGGAGTAAGCATTAAGGCAAACACGTACCATACACACAAGTACCGCTCTACCAGTACAAGTGGAGATTTGAATCAGTCGATGGCATCGGTCGCATCGGCACTGGTCTTTTGTATTGCTCGCTCCTTGCTGCTGCTATGCCCTTTCTTCTCTACATGGCGACTGGACCATCCCAATTCCCACCAGGCTACCACTAACGGCAATGGCCGCCGCCATGGCAGTGAGTCCATGCTGAGTCCCCCTGCCCCAGTGGTCTCCCCTGCGCCAATAGGTCCCCTAGCTAGAGGCCTAGACCTAGGCAGAGATTTTTCCCACGTAGAATTGGTTGTCCCTGAGTTAGTCCATGATCTGTGCCGGCCATCCTATGTGCTCGATCTGGTCCACGCCGGCGCACGGGAGGGATCTGAAAAATGACGAGGGATTAGAATTAGATAAAAGGAAATAAAGCGGTATTTGACTTATGGATGACATTGGTGCTAATAATAACAAATTTATAGGGATAAAACCATCCTAAGAAAAGCTGGTTGAAAAGCATTGCTGCTTTTATTATTAGGTATAGACTATAGAAGACTTATGGGAGAAGAAGACTATTAAAGATAAAATTGGATTATAGTATGAAACTACCTAATATAATTAACCGACATATACTCTCATAGTAGGGTCCTCAAGCCACCTCCGTGCTTGACGTGAAACGAGCCTTGGCGATTTTTGTCCTAACAGTTTGTGAGTCTCAGAGGATCACCGGAATCAGAGATTCAATCAGGGTCACTTGGATCAATGGCGGTTATCTTACAAAGGTTCGGACCAAGTCCGTTCAGCTTTGGGGTTCTCTTTCAAGAGCCTATTGTATTCACAACCCAGAACAAGCTTGGGACACACGAAAGTAAGAAAAGATCTTGGTCAAATCCAAATCTCCACTCGCTCAAGTCGACCAAGCACTTGGTATAGTGAAGCGGCCGGTGACGGAAACCCTTTGGTGTCCCATAGTCTACTCGCCGCAGCCGCTGCTTCTGTCCATGTGAAGTTCATGCATCTTACTTTCTAAATTGCTTGTTAAAAACTGTTGTAACGGCTTTGTGTCTCTTATCCAGTTAATACTCAAGCTCGATCAGATTTTTTATCTACTATGGTGCCCTTCTGGTTGCTCCTGTTCCTTCTTAGCAATTGTAATTCTCAGATTGCTGATCTTCCCACCCTTTTGATTATGTTTCCGCATTTGGTTCAGAAGTCAGAACCCAGTATTGACCAATGTGTTAGGCTTAATTCCCTGCTGCTTGTGAGTGCCAGTCACTATTATGACTGGTGATGGTTAGCGTGTCGAGGAATAATAAGAACAACCCAGTTGCTAGCATTTTCTTATTTGCTTCTTGTTCTAGTGGTGCCACCGGCTATTATGGAGTAGTTATTATTGAACTGGTAAAAAAGGCTAGACAATATATTTCTACACTCACCTTATATCTTTGCCCTTTGGCATATTGTGACACATGTTTAGGGAGCCGCAATATTTGTTTTTAATTTTTTTGTTGATCGGGATTTGATCCTAAGACCTCCTGCTTGCTCTGATACCATATTGAATTACATGGACTAACCAACAAAACCAACAGTCTGAACTGGTAAAAAGAGTTAGGGAATATATTTCAACAGTAACCATGAAATATCTATTTCCAATCAAAATTTGGTCACAAGTCTGGAGTACACTAGTGGAAACAGCCCTATGTGTCCCGGTTGGTAAGGGCATTTAGTCCCGGTTACCCAACCGGGACGGGGCAATCGGGACTAAAGCCCCAACCTTTAGTCCCGGTTGCCCCACCAACCGGGACAAAAGGGCGTACACATGGCCGCGATAAAGGGCGAGGGGGAAGGAGCAACCGTCCCGGTTCGTAACACGAACCGGGACAAATAACCCTCTGCCGCGGCAGAGATTTGACACATTTCTCTGCCGCGGCAGAGAATTCATTTTGGCAACTTTTGTTGCCGCGGCAGCATTTTGGCCACTTTTTGTGCCGCGGCAGAGAATTCATTTATGCTGTTTTATTTTTTATTTAGTGTTTTGCACTAATCAATGAAGGAACCATTATATTACAAAAGATCATTATGACAATATAGATCCAAGTGTCGAACATATTATATTCGATATACGGATCGAGTTCATGCACTACATACAAAATAAGCTCTTTGTACAATCCCTATTGTTTATACACACCCGAATAGTATTCTCCTTTTGGGTTTAGGACTTCTGCATCCAAGAATCCCGTCAATTCCTCCTTAATTGCTCGTACGCGATCCTTTGGCAGAAGACCGTCCCGTAGACGTTCGATCTGATTTAAAAAAGGAGTCAGCCTATATGAATGAAACTAAACACAATTTGATGGTAATTAAAAACTATAGAAATTGTTTATGTACGTGGAGTTGCTCTAAATTTCTGCACTTCTCATAACATGTCTGACGGATGAACTCGCAAACATAGTATCCACATAAATTTTTCCGTGGTCCCTGCGTCAGGAACTTTACGAGAACAGAGTTCAATCAAAAAAATAATCAAGCATGATAATAACGGTATCAAAACTAGAATTAAAGAGATGCGCGGATATAGCTAGTGGTTCTTACATCTAGTGTTTGAAATGTAAGCTCCTCTTCCCAAACACCCCTAGCCTTGTTGGTGAACCGTTCCCAAGCGCTGCCCGACAAAGAAAACGAATAAAAGAAGTTATTAATTACTTGATATCATAAAATTTATGAACGTTACTGATATAGTGTCGTAATGATTAGAATTACCGCTGGAGAAGCATCTGCATGTCCTTGCACGACTCAAGGGGTTTATGTTTCAAGTCCATGACTAGTACACGCCCTTTGTCAAGTTGAATGATTAACAGAATATAGTGGAAGCCGCGCATGCATAACTAATCAATTATATACTTAACATCGAGTAAGCGAAATAAAAAGTGTATACAAGAAAATAACACTCACTCGAAGTTGTAAGGAAATAATATTTCCCTTCTAGTTTCTTGAAAGCTTAACGCGTGTACGATATTATCCTGGGGGTTTGTTTTGAGATTAGCTTGATGAACCCAATATGGGTCAATGAATCCAATGTCATAGATTTGTCCTCTGCTACATTCAAGAATCTTCATTCTGCATATTATAGTATGATTATATACATGCAATAAACGAGGTGACATAGCTAGAGATTAAATTGATTACAGAATTAGTACTTACAGACAATAGGCACTGATGATCGATTTGTCCAAGGCGTCTTGATTGAATAATTGAAATAGTTCATCAAATTCAATGAATATCATTTCATCTATTTCTTTCCCATAATGCTTTTTTGTAATCCTCAGCATTATCCAGTTAGCCCCGGCCTTTGTGGCATGCATGTACCAGTTATGCAATCTTCGCATTTTTGTTGGAAGATTATTTACCTCCTCAGGTTTGACGAGAGGTTTGCCGTACTGGTATTTGTATGCTACTTCACACACGGGGAAGTACTCTAACTGGGATAAGTACTGGGCAATACTCATACCTTCGAGGCAACAAATTTCTCTCTTGCATCAGTACTGCTCTTCGAGGCTTGTTGTGCCGCATGTGACTTGAGAATACAATGCTCATAGTCTGATGACAGCTTTGGCTCGGGTTGATGAAGAGTCTTTAGCATTTTGAACACTCGGGCTTTTTCTTCTTTGGTGCTGGGGAACTCTGGCTCTTTCGGACGCCTCAGCTTAGCGAAAAACGCCGTCGTTTTCGCATCAACGATAGCCGTAGTCTCCTCTTTAGTACAGTCATAAGCTCTCTTGGGAGGAACCTTTGGTACTTTTGGAAGAGGCTCTTGTTTAAGTTTCGGCGATCGCTTACCACGACGTAGAGTAGCGGTGGTACGCTTACGCTTTTTATCCCGAGGCGCCGGCGATGGCTGCCGCGGCGATGGCTGCGCCGGAGATTGGTGAGGCGACGAAGACGGATGCCGCGGCGGTGACGACCTCGCTGGAGACGGGTGAGGCGGCGGCGAAGATGACCTTGCTGTGTGATTTGGAAGCACGATACATTCCTTTGGCCATAGAATGGTGACGTTTGTTGCTTCTCCCAGTTCAGTCACATCCCCTTCACCTGCAGGGTAGTCAAGCTTCAAAACTTCAAAGGTGGGCATGATTTCATCCACCCCGACAACAGCGTAGCCCTGTGGAACCAGACGATAGTGGTAAGTTGGTGCGGGTCCAATTGGTAAGGCATAGCCGACCGCCACCTTCATTGATATGTTCACAACTTTGACATGTAGCTCGCAGTGTGTCATCTGTGTGATATCATCCACTGGGTAGCCAACAGGAGCCATCGTCGGTGCACCATCGCCATCATCATTGTCATCACCCGGGACCTCGGTGGAAGCCACACTGCTTTTTCAATTATTCGATAGGCCGGTAGCATCGAATGCAGGTTCTACCACCATGTGTTGCTGAGATGGGCCGGTAGTACTTTGCTCTCTAAGTGCGTTAATTTGATCTTGTTGTTGCTTTATTCGTTCTTCAATTATACGCATTCGCTCTTTCTGAATATCTACTTCAACTTCCGCCTTGTCCTTTCTCCTCTTATGGATTCTATCAGGATATTTCTTCCTCTCTTTGGGAAACCCAGTGCTCCATGGTTTGGATCCTATTGTGCCTCGTGTTCGCCCATCATGTTCCTTATTTCCAAGGGCGAGTGTGAGCTCATCATTCTCTCTATCGGGAATGAAGTCCCCATCTTTAACAACCTTTACTGCTTTTCTCATCTTCTCGATTGGCAAGGGGTCTTCTTTATGTCTTATGTTATATATACACTTCCCTTCCGAGTCCAACGTGCCCCCATGCCCTTAAAACCAATTCCTTTCACATTCGATCCAACCGTCTATCTCTAGGATGATCTTTTTAGCACGCAGTTCATCCTCAAGTTTCTTACACTTAGGAATGCCAGCCCTGTAGCCACCTTGCCCCATAGTATGGTGATACTTCTTGTTAGCAGCATTCAGCTTATTCGTCGCAGACATTTTCTTAGCTTTTTCTAATGTCTTGTGATTCACAAACTCATCCCAGAATGGTTTTATCTTCTCAAACTGAATCTTCTTGAAATCCGGAGTCTTCTCTTTCACGACATAGTGAAGGTGCAATCTTTTCTTCCAGTTGGTGAAACACTGGGCCATCTTCTTCATAGCCCACTCCCTGAACTTATCCTCCATGGCTCGTGCATGTTCTAAGGCGTCCTCAACTGGATCCTCCGCATTTGGATCCAGCTCTATCTTCGGTAGTTTGAAATTAACCATGAGCCTCTTCCACAGTAAATATTTGGCCATGGTAGGGAGAAATAAAGGCGTTTCCTCTTCTTCCGCATCAGCAGGCCTACTCCAATTTCGAATGGTGATCGGGATGAAGGCCCTAACGAGTACTCCGCATTGTGCCACAAATTTGTTTGCGACAACTTCGGGAGCAATCGGTTTGCCGTCTTCACCGATATCTTCGATCCTGAACCTCTCATGGTCTTCCAACTTTTTGATTGGGCCTCGTCCGCTCTTTTCAGTAGATTTCTTCGATCCAGAGGGCTAAAATAAGAAAGATCGTCGTTACTATTTCTATATAGATAGCAGATGATTAATTAACAAATTAATTATATTACATGCACCTCACCGGAGCGGTCGTCTTCTCGATAACACAAGGCATCGCCTTCTCCCTCGCGGAAGGCATCACCTTCAACCTCAAACAAGTCATCTCTTCCAGCAAAAAGAGGATCACCCTCACCGGAGTTATTCAGAAACCTCGATACATCTAAATTTTCTTCCCCGCGGATCACACCTTGGATCAACTCTTCCTTTTCTTCGTCTCTGTCGTGTGGGTCCATATTTTTTGCATAGGTGGATAAACGGATAAGTCAAAGCGGCTAAGGGAGAATGTTAGGCACGGTGTTGAGAGATATAAACCTTAATTCGGAGAAACCCTAATATATACATACACAATAATAAAAATGAATTTACAATATCAGAAACCCTAATTCGGAGAAACCATCGGGCTCGGATCCTGTCGCGAAGAACCAATAGGAAAGAAAGGCGGCAATCAATCAACCCTCGGGTTCGGGATGCCCTGGCGAGGACACACCGGCTAACCCTAGGTGCAACATCGATTCAACTGGGGTCTATGACAACTAATATCATGGCTAAGCATCTATAATACGATGGCTATCAAGAAATCTTCGATCTTTGATGGTGTTGACCTCGGTCTTTGATCTCGACCTCGTATTCTACCACGAAGAACCGAACACCGGAAAGAGAGCGGAACAATGAACACATGGCATCGATGCAATGATCAAACAAGGATGATGATATGACAAGTTAATTTGTATTGAAAAGTAACCCTAAGACATGCTCGGCAATTCAAATGGGATTCCGAGGGGTGAAAACCCTAACTCGGCGAAACTCCGGAGTATATTAGAGGGGTTGATTTTGTTCTCTAATTAAACTTGTCTTGAAAGTTGTTGAACAATGCATGATTATAGGTTAAATAGTTAGATCTCATTTTTCTGAACATTTTGATATATTATTTGTATTTTTCTGAGTTATAAATAATTAATTATTGAATTTACAATATTATATCAATTTCTGGATTTAATTAAACAATTTCTGAATTTAAACAAAATAAAAAATGTTTTTACACTGAGGCCACTGCTATCCACAGTGGCTGATAGAGGGGCCCGTGGCCACCTCAGCCACCACGCAGGCAGGTGGGACCTGGACCAGGGCTTGACGGGTGGACCTGGACCAGGCCACTACTAACCTGCACCGTAGAGGCACCTAGCCTCTGAGGCTGGCAGGTGGGACCGGGGCCACACGGGCACCACGCGGTAGCCACGTGAGCACCACGTCACCATGACAGGCGGCGTGGTGAACGGTGGTCGACGGCGACCCTGGGGAGCGCGAGGGACTGCGAGGCTGTGCGCGTTCGAACCAGCGTAGCACGATGAACGATATAGAGGCGGCGCCGCTCCTATTTGGTAGTCGGAGCTACGTCTACGGCGAGGTCTGGCGGTGGCCGACGGCGGCGCTAGAGGCTAGAGCAAACAAGAGAGGGAGGAAAGGAAGGGAAGGGTCCTAGAGGACCGGTGGCTCACCCTGAGCGCGGTGGTGGGGTCGGGGAAGCACGGCGAGGTCGGAATCGGGCTGATGGACAGCGGCGAACCTCGTCGGGGTTGGGAAAGAAATCGTCGAGGGGGCCGGGGCGTGCTCGAGCCCTCTGCTTGCGCGGACGGAGCGGCCGGGCGCACGCGGACGAAGGCGATGGTGTGGCGGCGGCGAGCTCGAGCAGCCTGCCAACGTCATTGGGGTTTCCTGTGCGCGCGTCGGTGAGAAGCAGAGAAGTGAGATGGGGAAGAAGAAGAGGAGGAGCGTCAGTTATAAACGAAGGGTCTTTTGTCCCGGTTGGTGGCTCCAACCGGGACTAAAGGCTCATACGTCCCGGTTGGAGCCACCAACCGGACGATATCTCCACCTTTTTCATCGGCCCAATAGGCGCAGTCTTTAGTCCCGGTTGGTGGCTCTAACCGGGACGTATGACCCTATTTTCAAAAAAATTCTCTCTGTTCCCGCCTTATTTTTATTTTGAGGTTTAAATTTGTAATGTTTTTAAATGATAATTACTTTGGAATTTAGAAAAACTTTAAACATAAAAAGTGTTTGAATTTGAATAAATAATTCAAAACCATTTTCTGTTTTTAAAAATAATTAATGTAACCATTTAAACTATGAACCTTTTAAAATAAAAATGAATTAACTTATATTTTTTGAATATTAATTTGGAATTTAGAAAAACTTTAAACATAAAAAGTGTTTGGATTTGAATAACTAATTCAAAACCATTTTCTGTTTTGAAAAAATAATTAATGTAAACATTTAAAATTAAAAATGAATTAACTTATATTTTTTGAATATTAATTTGGAATTTAGAAAAACTTTAAACATAAAAAGTGTTTGAATTTGAATAAATAATTCAAAACCATTTTTTGTTTTTAAAAATAATTAATGTAACCATTTAAACTATGAACCATTTAAAATTAAAAATGAATTAACTTATATTTTTTGAATATTAATTTGGAATTTAGAAAAACTCTAACCATAAAAAGTGTTTGGATTTGAATAACTAATTCAAAACCATTTTATGTTTTTAAAAATAATTAATGTAACCATTTAAAATTAAAAATGAATTAACTTATATTTTTTGAATATTAATTTGGAATTTAGAAAAACTTTGAACATAAAAAGTGTTTGGATTTGAATAACTAATTCAAAACCATTTTCTGTTTTTAAAAATAATTAATGTAACCATTTAAAATTAAAAATGAATTAACTCATATTAATTTGGAATTTAGAAAAACTTTAAACATAAAAAGTGTTTGGATTTGAATAACTAATACAAAACCATTATAATCACCCTGTTACGGTGTGACGTTTGATGTTATCAAGAAACTCTTCCAGTGTTAGTGATTGACATGATCTCATGTTCTAAGGATTAGGATCACTACGTAAGTTGTTATAGAAATATGGACTCAATGACTTTGATCGTAATTATATACTTCGGATGAATGTTCATCACACCATTATACTAATGTTTTGACCTCATTATTAACAACATCCAATGCCCTTGATCAGGAAACCTTTGATCATCTTGTTAATCAACGAGCTAGTTGATAAAAGAGGCATAACTAGGAACTTCCTTTTTGTTTATTAAACACACATGTATTAACGTTCCGTATTAATACAATTATAGCATGCAAAATAAACATTTATCATAAATAAGGAATACGATAATAACCACTTTATTATTGCCTCTCGGGCATATTCCCTTCACTTCCTATGACGATGTGATCAAGTTACCCAACCGAAAGCCCCTCTTGATAGTGCGGCTATGTATCCTATAACCCGGTCTCCCAACAACCACCTTGAGACCGGTAAAATTAAAACCTAGCAAGGCCATACTTTTGCCTTGCTCATCCCGCTTGATCTTGATGACTACACTTAAATCTCCATCCAAGCCGAAATGCATCACTTGATCATTGTTGCTTCGTGAAGACTCCTAATTTGCTCCCCGTACACCACTATTGGATAGCTTCATTAATACATGTCTTGACATGTCCGTTATCACCAATATGGACGGCAAGCTTCAAGAAAATGATCTTCTCGAGATGCTTATCTTGAACTTGCCCTTCTCAACCTTGATGACGATCACCACTTGATGTCATCCTCTCATGGGCTATATAAGACCTTCACTTTTGAAGCATGCCCATGGAAAGATACCTATCCCATATAGAAAATGCAAAGGAACATATATAATGGGTTAGTTCATGATGCATAATTGACAAGGCTTACCATACCACAAGATCCATGTGGTACATTCTTTATGCTTCATGTGTTGACCAACTTGAAATCACTCTTCACTTTATGTATAGGTCAACCATGTATCTTCTCATGCTCCATCTCCATATCTTGAGGTACATAAAGAACTCTTAATTTGATTACATGCTCTAAATCTAAGTCAATCATAGTTCAACTAATGAGGCTATCATGACACCGTCTTAGAGCCATATCTTGCATTCTTCTATTGAGATCACACTCTCAAGATATTGATCATATCATATTATTCTCTTCAACTCGATGATCTTGATGCCAATACTCAAGGTATATCTTTATCTTCATGGCATCCATACTTGAATCCAACACATAGACTACAAGCATGACCTATGGAATATTCCTTCATATAAAACTCAGTGAAAGCATTAGTCCATAGGGATTGTCATTAATCACCAAAACCACACATAGGGGCAATTACTCTTTCAGATTCGTTTGGGCATTAGAACAAAATGCATAGACCGTAATCCAACTGCATCTATGACTAATAATCCACCTTCAAGTTATCATCTGAATTCCTTCCAGTATTAAGTTGCAAGCAATATATAATTGCATTAAACAAAGTGTGTAAAGTAAACAATACAATTGCCCTTGGGTAAAGTATTGTTGTTTTCTCCTAGTAGCAGCATCACATTTACAACTTTAGAGATTTCTGTCACTTCCCCAGATTACTAGAGGTATGAACCTACTATCAAGCATAAATACTCCCTCGTGGAGTTGCAAGCATCTACTTGGCCAAAGCATATACGAACAACAGAGAGCATGCAAGATCACAAATAACACAAACATGATAGAATCAGTAATCAATCTTGAACATAGTACTCAATATCCATCGGATCCCAACAAACACAACATATAGGATTACAAATAGATGATCTTGATCATGAACGGAGCTCACAAGATCTAAACATGATAGCAAAAAGGAGGAGAACCAACCATCTAGCTACTGTATAGACCCATAGTCCAAGGGTGAACTACTCACGCATCACTCCAGAGGCTGGCATGGTGATGAAGAAGGCCTCCAGGACGATCTCTCCTCACTGGCAGGGTGCCAGGAAGAGCTTCAGATCCCCTCGATCTAGGCATGGAGATGGCGGCGGCTACAGAATCTTTCATGGAATTTTGATCGGTTATTTAGGGTTTCTGCATGGGGGTGCTTTTATAGGCGAAGGGGCAAGGTCATTGGGCGCCCGAGGGGCCTACACCTAGGGCTGCCCCCCTTGGTCGCGCTGCCACATGGTGTGGCCTCCTCGTGGCCCCACTTCATCTCCCCTCCGGACTCCGTGTTCCTTTTGGTAAAATATTTACTTTGGCTTTTGTTTCGTACAATTCCAAGAATATTTCTTTACTAACTTTTCTAAAACCAAAAACAACAAAAAACTAGCAACTGGCACTACGACATCTTATCCATAGGTTAGTTCCATAAAACAATAAATATACCTAAAAGTGTAGACAAAACATAAGAAAGTTTATACAGAACAAGCATGGAGCATCAAAAATTATAGATACGTTTATGATGTATCAATGTCGACATGAGGAAAACTGGAAGTGGGAATTGGGGTTTTTTGGAGGTGGGAATTGGTTCGTGAGGTTTGTAGGAGTGGATCAATATGATCTAGGGATTTTTTGGAGAAGGGGAGGAAGGGCAAAGGGGAGGCCGACGTCGACCTTGGGAGAGGCGGCGGTTCTAGATGAGAGGAAGAAGATTTGCTCGTGATACCATGTTAGGTTTAGGAGAAGCGATCGTGACCCGTAGGGTCGGGGTGCGTGTTAAATATACGTGCGAAGAGCCCCCGCGGTGGCAATTACATGTACGTGTTCGGGTTGGAGTACTACTCCATACCCGTTACGTATATTACAAGAATTATGTCTAACACTTCTGTGTCTTATCCCTCCGTTTCTTCTCGGATCCGTCCACCACGTTGATAGCGACGATCCGGCTCCGCCAGATTTGCAGGTCGGCTTCCATTTGGAAGAGGAATCTACTACAACATTTGAAACAGAGTTCCAACTCAAGATATCACAACTCCAGGGTGTTTCAAGTGCAGATGGGAACTATGTGATGCTGAAAGAACCATTCGATGGAGATGGAAACCGGCTTCTGCCAGTTCAGTGGTTCAATGTGGAGCTGTTTGGTCTACTCCAACAGAGAGCCACTCTTTATGTTAGAGGCGACACCCTCTATATCATGTCCTTCGCCAACCAAAATGGGGATATCTTCTACATGTCTGATGCTTCTTCCAGAGCCGGTCCATAGATTTTGGGGGCCCTAGGGCAATATGAAATCAAGGGCTCCTTGTTTAACGTGTCAGATATTTCCTTGGTTCAAGGGGGGAAATGGCCCCCCTACTCCAAAAATCTATTAGGGATATATTTAATATTTATGCAAAACTTTTAAAGAGTATCATGATTAGTATTCTTAGGCATCTCAACAATGCATGCAACCTCCACCACTTATTCACAAATAATAGTCTTAAAAATATTAGTACATGGGTGAGTGTCGAGATTATGTTGTGTGTGTCAACACTATGTCGTGCTGCTTAATCTATAAATAGGCATCCTTGTGAAGTTATCAACTACAAACAAGATGGCGTGCGAGAGCAGGGACAACACTACGACCAGCTTGAGGGAGATTCCGCTGGAGCCCAGTCCTCTGGCATCTCCAACAAGCTGGCCATAGAGGAATTCCCTAATATGTGAAATTAGTTAGCTCCCAGGCATATTGATCTGGCTAGAGAAGTTATAAACTGCAAGATTGTGTGAGAGATCAGGGAAAACACTATGGCTAGCTTGATGGAGATACCGACGGAGCCCAGTCTTCCTGCATCTCCAACAAGCTGGCATAGATCCACTACCTAATATGTGAAAATAGTTAGCTCCCCGACATAAGAATATAACAACATCTTCATAGTTCAGGAAAGTTGTAGAGAGACCAACACTAGTAGGAAACGATCCATTAGTCCCGATTTCGTAACTGGGACTACGAAATCAGGACTAAACGCCCTTCTTTAGTCCTAGTCCATCCACAAACCGGGACTAACACTCAAGACATTTATTAATATTAGAAAACTGGGACTATGGAATCAGGACTAAAGTCCCCCCTCTTTAGTCATATTCATGTCTGGCCTTATAGTACACAGCTTCAGGGTCGTCTTCGTCTTCATCATCATCATCGTCACTAGGCGCACACAGTTGGATCCTCAGCCCAGCCATAGCATATTCCGAGGCACCTACCACTCCGGCCTCAGATTCACGATGCGTCGGGGAGGGGGCTCCCAGATGACGATGCTGCTACGCATGCGGTCTTCACCATCGCCACCCTTCTTATGGCTCTCCGACGGGTGCGGGCACCGCAGGTGAGGATTTTCTCCCTGCATGATGTAGCGCATCACGCTGACGATAATCCGGTTCGCCCACCACAGGTGGCAGCCGGCTTCGTTGTGTTTCACTCAGGGAGAGTCGTCATTCTCGTACCTCGAGAGCTCCCTTTCCTGCCGGTTAGAGAAGAAGGCATTCCAGGTGTCATAGTTGTTGGGATCCCACTGGGGATCCATTCGCGGCTCCGCCGTGAGCTCAAGGTAGAAGTGGTTCATGATGGCCGCCCGGCGTGTGGAACCTTGAGCCATAGGAGGGACATGAACCCTGATACATCCATTTTGCATCACTATTATATATCATAATTTACTGCTATTCATTGATATATTTCATATTAAGAGGTGATATTTATGTCATTTCATCTATTTTTGCATGTTGGATGAATTTTGGAGGATGAACTGCCGGAGTTAGGATTCTGATCAGAAAATTACAGAAAATACATGGAAAATCCTATTTTTCTAGAAGACGAAGGAAGCGAGAACGGGAGGCAGAGATGGGCCATAGGGGGGCCACCCCCATGCGCGGGCCACCCTGGGTCGCGCCACTAGGGGTGTGGCCACCCTGGCCCACCTCCTGCTCTGCCCTTTCACCTATATATTCTCCTTGAAACCCTAATACACGGGGGAGTGACCACAAAAAGATTCTGCTGCCTCTATGGGGCGGAAACTACAGAGAGAGAAAGAGCTCTCTGGCAGACAGATTTCTGCTAGGGAAATTCCTTCCCGAAGAGGGGAGACCATCGACATCAACACCGTCATCAAGCTAGACTTCATTGGGATCATCATCACCACCAGCACCATCATCACCACTTCATACCACTGTAACAATTGTGTTGAATCTTGCATAGTTCTTAGGGGGAACTTTCCCGGTGTTAATTACTTTTGTAGTTGATGCTTGTGAGTGGAACCATTGAATTATTGTTTATGTTTAGATTGTTATTCATCATCATATCATCTCTGATCTTGATCCATATGATGTCTCATGAGTAGTTTGTTTAGTTCTTGAGGACATGGGAGAAGTCATGTTGTTAGTAATGGAATTGTGTTGAGGTATTATTCAATGGTTTGATATTTAAGTTGTGGTGCTATTCTTCTAGTGGTGTCATGTGAATGTCGAATACATGATACTTCACCATTTATGGGCCTAGGGGAATGCATTGTGTATTTGGATACTAATTGTGGGGTTGTCAGAGTGACAGAAACCTAAACCCCTGTTAGGAAACCTTTGCACAAAGGAGTGTAGGATCTTAGAGTTTAATGTTGTGGTTAGGTTTTTATCTTAATTACTTCCTTGTAGCTGCGGATGCTTGCAAGGGGTTTAATCACAAGTATTTATTAGTCCAAGTAAGGTCGGTACATTAGCACAGGTTCACCCACACAACACTTACCCAACCAAAGAATATTAATCAACTATATGAAGCGAAAGCACTTGACAGTATTCCCACGTGTCCTCGAGAATGTTTGGTCCTCATAAGTAATACAACCGGCTTGTCCTTTGCTAAGAAAGGATTTGGACACTTGCTGCAATTATTCTTGTTATCTTTATTTAATTGCACTTTATTTCCTTGCATTATCAAAAACCCCTAAAAATCTGTTTGCTAGTATTTATAGTGAATTCTTGAGCCAGTACCACTAGTCAGCACCTTCTGCTCCTCGTTGGAATCAACACTCCTATTTATCGAAATTACTACGATACAGCCCATATACTTGTGGGTCATCAAGACTATTTTCTGGCGTCGTTGCCGGGGAGTGAAGCGCTATTGAAGAGTGTAACTGGTAAACGAAACTTCTACAGTGAGTATTGCTTTTTATTTATGTTTGTTACTTTGTTTCCAGTATGGATAACCCACTTGGTTTCCTATTTGGGAAAGCTACTACCACTTCTAGGGTAGTAGATGAACCACCACTTGCTGAGATAGATCCTTTTAAGATACCTACAAGAATTGTTGATTGTGTTATGGATAATTATTATTTTGGGATGGTACTTTCCATCCTGGTGATCTCTTGCTTTTTATCCATGAATTATGCGGGTTGTTTAAGTGTGTAGGTATCACAACTGAACAAGTTAAGAAAAATTTACTCTCTATATCATTGAAAGTAAGAGCTGAAGAATGGTATAAGTTGTTGAAGAATGGAAAATCTATGGAATGGGACGAAATTGTACCTCTATTTTATTCTAAATTCTATCCTCCCAGTGAGATTCATAAGGATAGGAATAAAATACATAACTTTTGGCCTCGTGATGGAGAGAGTACAGCCCAAGCTTGGGAGAGACTGAAGTTACTAATGCATAAATGTCATATTCATGAACTCCCTAATAATATTATTATTACTAACTTTTATGCAAGGCTTTATCTTCATGATAAAGATTTATTAGATGCTTCTTGTGCTGGATCATTCACACGTATGAAGGAAGAAGCCAAATGGGATCTTCTAGACCGTATTGACAAAGGAAGAAAGTCAGGTATAAATTATGATTATGAATGCATTAAATCTGTTATGGGAATTGATGACTTTCATGATATTAGTACTTAGTATGGTCTTGATTCTCAAGTTCTTGCAAACTGTTTTAAGGCTTTTGCCTATTATATTGAAATTCCTAAAAATAAGTGGAACAAGTACCATGCACCTTATAAAGATGTTGTTAATCATGTTCCTACTAGAAATACTGAGATTTGTACTGTTGATCATATTTTGCCTGAACCTTATATTGAGAAAATACCTTTTCCTGCTAAGGTAAAGGATCACCCTATTATAGATAATGTGGTTAGCAAAAGTACAAATAAATCTATAGAACCTTATGAACAAATAAATATTGAACCAGTAGTAGCTATTGTGAAAGATCTTTTCACTAAAAATGTAGAAGATGGGCACATTATCTTTTGTGAAGCTTCGAATATTGTATCTCATCCTAGTAAAGCGAGGAGAGCTAGTATCCCTGTGCTTTCTGTTAGAATTGGTGACCATTGCTAGTACGGTTTATGTGATATTGGTGCAAGTTCTAGTGTTATTCCTTATGAGCTTTACAGAGAAATTATGCATGAAATTGGTTCTTGTGAACTTGAGGACATTGATGTGGTTATTCACCTTGTTAATAGAGAGACAGTCTGTCCAATTGGTATTGTAAGAGATGTGGAAGTTCTTTGTGGTAAGATTAAATATCTTGCTGATTTTCTAGTACTTGGTAAGGAAGCTACTAAAACTTGTCCTATCAATTTTGGTAGACCTTTCTTGAACACTTGTGGAGATATTATAGATTGTAAGAAGGATAAAGTTTTAACTAAATTTAATGGAGAATATTATTAGTTTAATTTTTCCAAATTTGCTAAAACTCCTTATGAAAACGAATTGCCTAATGAGGATTTCAGAGTTGAACAACTTTCTTCTATTTCTCTTGCTCCTAACAATGCTTTGCAGCAATATATGGAAGATCATGAAAGTGAGGTTATTATTAGTTCTAAACTTTTAGAAAAGGAAGAGGAAAGGTTATTGGAAGTATTGAAGAAAAATAGAGGGGCTATGGGTTATACTCTTGATGATTTAAAAGGGATTTCTCATACTATATGCCAGCATGCTATTAATATAGAACCTGATGCAAAGACAATAGTTGAACATCAACGCCGTCTAAATCCTAAGATGAAGGAAGTGGTAAGAAATGAGGTATTAAAACTTCTTGATGCTGGTATTATTTTTCCTATTACTGATAGTAATTGGGTTAGTCTTGTTCATTGTTTCCCTAAGAAAGGAGGAATTATTGTTGTACCTAATGATAATAATGAGCTTATACCTCAAAGAGTAGTAGTTGGTTATAGGATGTGTATTGATTTTAGAAAGGTGAATAAAGCCACTAAGAAAGATCATTATCCTCTGCCTTTTATTGATCAAATGCTAGAAAGGTTTTCCAAGAAGACTCACTTTTGTTTTCTTGATGGTTATTCTGGGTTTTCTCAAATTGCTATGAAAGCATAGGACTAAGAGAAAACCACTTTCACGCGTCCCTATGGAACTTATGCTTATAGGCATATGCCTTTTGGTTTATGTAATGCTCCTGCTACTTTTCAGAGATGTATGTCTGCTATCTTTCATGGTTTTTGTGAATAAATTGTGGAAGTATTCATGGACGACTTTTTCGTCTATGGAACTTCCTTTGATAATTGTTTGCACAACCTTGATAAAGTTTTGCAGAGATGTGAAGAAAATAATATTGTTCTTAATTGGGAGAAATGCCATTTCATGGTTAATGAAGGGATTGTTCTTGGACATAAAATTTCTGAAAGAGGCATTGAAGTTGACAGAGCTAAAGTTGAAGCAATCGAGAAAATGCCATGTCCTAGGGATGTTAAATGTATTCAAAGTATTCTTGGTCATGATGGTTTCTATAGAAGGTTTATTAAAGATTTCTCAAAAGTTTCAAGGCCCCTTACTAATCTTCTCCAAAAAGATGTACCTTTTGTTTTTGATGATGATTATAAGGAAGCTTTTGAAACTTTAAATAAAGATTTAACTACTGCTCCTATTTTCCAACCACCTGATTGGAATCTACCCTTTGAATTTATGTGTGATGCTAGTGATTTTGCTGTAGGTGCTATTCTTGGGCAACGAATAGATAAAAAATTGAATGTCATCCATTATGCTAGTAAGACTCTTGATGCTTCTCAAAAGAATTACTCTACTACCTAAAAAGAGTTCTTAGTTGTAATATTTGCTTGTGATAAGTTTAGACCTTATATTGTTGATTCAAAGGTTACCATTCACACTGATCATGGTGCTATTAAGTACCTTATGACAAAGAAAAATGCTAAGCCTAGTCTTATTAGATGGGTGTTGCTTTTACAAGAGTTCAATCTACAAATTGTAGAAAGGAAATGTGCTGAAAATCCTGTTGCTGATAATTTATCTCGTTTGGAAAACATTTCTTTTGATCCTATGCTTGTTAATGATAGTTTTCCAAATGAACAGTTGGCTGCAATAAAGGTAAGCCCGCAAAAAAGTCCTTGGTATGCTGATTATGCTAACTTTATTGTTTCCAAGTATTTGCCTCCAACCTTTACAGACCAGCAAAGAATAAAATTATTTTATGATACGAGGCATTATTTTTGGGATGACCCACATTTATATAAAGGAGTGGATGGTATTATGCAAAGATGTGTTCCATAGTATGAACAACAAGAGATATTGAGGAAGTGTCATGGTAGTGCTTATGGAGGACATCAAGCTGGAGATAGAACCGCACAAAAGGTTCTACAATCAGGTTTTTATTGGCCCACTCTTTTTAAAGATGCAAGAAAGTTTATTTTATCATGTGATGAATGTCAAAGAGTTGGAAACATTTCTAGACGCAATGAAATGCCTATGAATTACTCTCTTGTTATTGAACCGTTTGATTGTTGGGTATTCGACTTTATGGGTCCTTTTCCTCCTTCAAAAGGGTATACTCATATTATTGTTGTTGTTGATTATGTTACAAAGTGGGTAGAAGCCATACCTACAAATAGTGTTGATGGTAAGACCTCTTTGAAAATGCTTAAAGATGTTATTTTTCCTAGGTTTGGTGTGCCAAGATATCTCATGACTGATGGAGGTTCTCATTTTATTCATGGTGGTTTTAGGAAAACTCTTGCTAAATATGATGTTAATCATAGAATTGCTTCAGCTTATCACCCTCAAACCAGTGGGCAAGTAGAACTTTTGAATAGAGAAATTAAATCTATCTTGCAAAAGACTGTTAATAGATCTAGAAAAAATTGGGCGAAGAAGTTGAATGATGCCTTATGGGCTTATAGAACTGCTTATAAAAATCCTATGGGAATGTCTTCTTACAAAATGGTTTATGGTAAAGCTTGTCACTTGCCTTTAGAATTGGAACACAAAGCTTATTGGGCAGTGAAAGAACTTAATAGAGATTTTAAACTTTCTAGTGAGAAAAGATTGCTTGACTTAAGTTCCTTAGATGAGTGGAGAAGTGAAGCTTATCAAAATGCTAGACTCTTTAAAGAAAAAGTTAAAAGGTGGCATGATAGGAGGATCCTTAAGAGAGAGTTTCATGTTGGTGAGAAAGTTCTATTGTATAGGTCTCGACTCAGATTTTTTGCAGGAAAATTACTCTCAAAATGGGGAGGACCTTTTGTTATTGAGGAGGTGTATCGTTCAGGAGCTATAAAAATTTATTCTTTGAGGGACAAAACTACACAAGTGTTGAATGGTAAAAGGCTCAAACATTATATTTCTAGAGATTCTTATAATGAAGATGTTGATATTATTCAAATGGTGACTCCGGAATAATTTATTAGAGACCGAACTCCGGAACCTGCAGAGTCCGTCTTCGAATAGGTAAAAATGCTAGAAATTAAAGGTCCGCGAAAAACTTTTCTTTTTATATTTCTGCAGTTTTTATTCCATATGGAAGTTTACAAGTCGAAACAGGGAAGGAAATGGAGCCTGGGTGGCCCACACGTCCCGGTGGCGCGGGCCCTGCCTATCCGCGCCACGAGGGGGTGTGACCACCCCGGAGCCCGTCTCCGTCCCGTTTTCACCCAGTACCATCCTTATGTCGTAAAACTTCGTAATATATAACCCCCCGGATCCCCCGAGGTCTGTATATCATGTTCTCGTCATGTTTTCGTTTCAATATGTTTCTGTCAGGAAATATTCTCAAGTTTAGAGGCACCATGGTCTCCGCCAATGACAAGGGCAAGAAGCCCGTGGAAGACGATATTCAAGAACCCAAGCAGGAGGAGGAGATCTTTGTTGAGGATGAAGAATAAGTGGAGGAAGGAAAGCGTCCGAGCACCCGCGCTACCGTTGCGAGCATTGGAGTAGTGGCAAACCCTACCAAGCTCAAGAGGACGGCACGAATGTCTACGGGAGGAAAAGTTCTGTGTCTTTGCTTGTCTCCACGGTCACTTCCTCCATGCACCAAGAACCCCTTTCATACTCTTATACATGACAGCAATTCCAAAAGTTGCCCAAAGGGAAGATGCCCTCTAGTTGGGATATGCCTCATTCTAACCATGCATGGAAAGAACACTGTAAGGAGGAAGAGTGGGGAAAGAATCACAAGGACTGGGATTCTCGGTCCGACATGATCATGAACCGCATCAAGCACATCTAGGATTTGATCCATACTCTCACCTTCGAGATTGAGGATTTGAGGAAACTGATTGAAAAGCTTATTGAGAGGACACCACCACCGCCGAAGGAGTGATTCGTCATCAGGTTTTGGCATCCCCTTGGCTTGTTCCAAGCTTGGGGGAGTGCCACGGTATCACATAATTATCTTTTACCTTTTACCTTTTAGTAGAGTCATATCTTTAATAGAGAAGTTATCATATAGGATGGTTTACATTGTGGAAGTATCTCTCCTTAGTTGGTTATCTATGTATCCCTTGGTGTGAGTGCCTCTATGGAATATTAATGAGAAGTTTCATCATTTAATTTTTGCACTTGTTATTTTAGTTTGAAACTTCTGTTATATGATTGATCTTGTTGATTAGTATTGGTATCAATTTGGGAGCATCAAGTAAATCTAAATTGGTTTTGGCAAACCGAGCGCTGGTAAGTAGCAACACTTTTTGAGGTTTGAAAAGCAAAGAGAAAATAACTTATGGGTATTTTATACTATTTTCCTTCTTTCTTGATTGGCTCATAAGCTTAGTATTCTTTAGTTAAGATCTTATGTGTTTTCAAGGAATATTACATGTTTGTTTTTATCACTTGTAGGTTTGCTTGTTTCCTTCAACTCTTTTGCTTGCTACACAGCCTTGCTAGCCAAAAACATGTATTGAGAGGGAACACTTTTCATGCATCCAATCCTTAAACCAAAACCCTTGCCATTTGTGTCCACCATATCTACCTATTAGCATTATTGCTATTCCAAGTAAATTCTCAAACTTCATCTACCTTTCAAATTAAAAATTCTTTTTTTATGTGAAAACTAGTTAGTAAAGCTCCCACGAACTTGATGGCACACCTTATTTTCCTGCCCTTAATAAATTTGAACCATTGTGTCATCTATGTTTTATATGCTTGCACTTATTAGTTGGGATTAGCAGAACCGTGTTGTCACGGGGAACGCTTTCAACACATGTACATATTACTTAGTTGATATCATGCTATTTTGTTTATGGATGTCAGCGGTGTGAAGTAAAAGGGGAGATTGTAAGTCCATGGAGTTATGTATATGTGTTAGAGAAACGCCTGGGCCGCTTGCCTAATCCATGCCTAATCATGGTGGAAACTTGCAGCCATAACCATAGTGTGAAATCTATGAAGCATTCTTTTTATAAAAAAAGAGAGAGATATAGAAAAAGAGAAAAAGAGAAAAGAAGAGAAAAAAGCGCCATTTTCCCATGGTAATTAAGAAGATTTCTGATGCCCATTGTATGTTGCCTTGTCATTTTGATATGGGATAGCTCCTGTATCTGGGGAAAGGGGTACCTTGTTGGCGGTTCTCTATGATACACATGTATTTACTATGAAAAGAACTTACCGATAACTAAAGTTGAGTAGCATGAGGAATGGCCCTCGTACTCAAGGGACATGAGATTGCATATACTCCATCTTTGTTCACTTTAAGTTATGTAATGGTGAGTTGCCTTCTATTATGAGTTGTGTATTGGTAAGTGTGATGCTTCTTGTTCGTATTCTTTTTTATCGACACTTCACTCCATAAACTTGTGGCCATGTTTATTGAGCTCAGTTTTCGCTTGGTGACAAGCGAGGTCTAAGCTTGGGGGGAGTTGATACATCCATTTTGCATCACTATTATATATCATAATTTACTGCTATTCATTGATATATTTCATAGGGATTTCTATTTTTGTGCCCCTCGTTCGTTAGCTCTACTCACTTTTCCCCAGCCACTTAGTTTTTCCTCACTTTTATCTAGCTCCTATTATGGAACTCTCACATCGGTCTGAAACTCGCTCTCCGTCGGGTCCCGTTAGTGGACCCTCGCCGTTACATGCTGACAAGTGGGGCCGCATTCAGGTGGGTCACGTAGTGGACCCTTGCCGTTACGTGCTGACAAGTAGGACCCACCCCCGTTACGTCATGACAAGTGGGGCCACGTTCAGTCGGGTCCCATAGTAGGACCCCGCATGGTGTGGGGCTGGCTTGTTCGGAACGCGTTTTGGGGGATGTGGTGTGGGACCATGTGGGGCGCGTATGGTAGTTATGTGCGCCCTGTTGCCTAAATTGAAAGATTTCTTTTTTGTTATTTTTATGATTGGCCTTTTTAAGAGCGTCTTTTCCCCTTTATATCGCTAACAATTGTTATTTTTGCCCAAAAAGGCAGCGAATCAAGAGTAGCTTCTCTCTTCATTCATGGTTCCTTTTGGCCCTCGTATTTTCCCAATCTGGCAGCAAATCTAACCAGCACCATAAATATGTAGATGAATAGAGCAGATGTAGATAAAGCAGCTAATAAAGGATTATATAGTACGATACTTAAACCAAGTTTGACAATTAGGCTTCTCAGCAGCACCAGCTTACAATTTCAACACAGACAAGAAAACAAAAGAAGCTGCTTTACAGTAGCAGCAACAACATCAGCACAGGATCAGTGGCCCCTCATGGCCTCCCCTAGGAGGGCCTGCGCCTCCTCCCCGTGACGCTTCCTCCACTTCCTGCTGCCCAGTCCCTTGACCTTGGGCGCCTTGGGCTTGATCAGGGGCATGCGATCCTCCTCAATGGCCACCTTCTGGAGGTTGCTGAGGTGAAAACCGAGCGCCTTGTGATGGGCTCTGAAGGCGTTGGAGTTCTTTGATGGGTCGCAGTTCTTCACGTCTTCGGCATGCATCACGAGGGAGTTGAAGTCGATGGCGAGGCTCCTGGTGCAGAAGGGGCACTTGTGGACATCGTCGGCGAAGAAGCCGTTGAACTAGCCGGACTTCATCTACCTCAGCACCTGACGAGTCTTGGTGTCCATGGACTCTTCATCGCTGCAGACGTTGCTGCTATCCACCTATTACAAAAAACAGTAGCGTGCAATAAGGACATGATTGAGATACCGTGATTATCGGGATTGATTACTTGATTATTCCCCAGTCCCGAAATCTCAAACCAAATCGAATACTGATCCCGACTACAGATCGGTTCTAGTACTGATCCCAACTATAGATCGGTGCTAGTACTGATCCCAACTACAAATCGGTGCTAGTACTGATCCCAACTAGGGGCATTCATCGAAATACGAGATCTAACACAAGAGGATTAGCTACTGTAAAAATACCTAGCATCCACCAATTAGCCGATCCCTAATAACACACGATCTAGCATCCAACGATGGGAATGGGGGAAGAATAAAGGAAGGGGAGAAAACACTAGTTACCTATGACCATGGGTCAGATAAGCTGGGTTCAAAGGGGTTCTCCAGCCTGATGTAATCGTTGTCCCTGTAGGGGTCCCAGCCGTGCGGGATCTGTAGGATAACGGCAGGGGCCTCTACGGGGATGGGGGGCTCCTCGCCGGTGGCTACGGCGGAAGTGCGGACGGGGGTCTGGACGGGGATGGCGGCTGCCTTCAATGCCTCGATGTGGGACAATACAGGGACGGGGGCCTCCTCGTCGTCCGCCTTGGAGGCGACGATGGCCACCGCACCATTCTTCTCCATCGCCGGCGTGGTTGGAGTTTTCTTGGGGGTTTGCAGAAGGTGATGAGACAGTGGAGATGGTTGCATGAGTGAGGGAGCGAGTGAGTGATGAGTGAGAGTGAGGAGGCCTCTATAAAGGTGAAGGGAGGAGACATTTCATTGCACCACCGTGCACTGCGTAACCACGTGCGCAACTGCATTGTGCACGGCCACACGCATTCGCTACCGCCCCGTGCACCGCGACACGCGTACCGTGCGTCACATTTTCCCCCTCGTGTCTAACCTTGGCCACTTAGTTGTGCTCAGTTATACCCTCGAGTGTAGCACTAGCAGTTTGGTTGTACTTAGTTTTTCCCTCCAGTACTAAAACTATCATGTGAAATATACTCACTTTTACCCTCCAGTGGCTGGTCAACAGAGAGTCAACGAATGGGTTTTAGCTATCTAATTGAGTCATTTAATGCACAACAAATTCAAAAAGATCAAAACATAGTGGCATCTACCCAGGGAGTCTTATTATGTGACCTGCCACCATAAGAAATGTATATAAATCAAGTTTTAACCTAAATCACCTACTATCTATGAAGGTTCATGGCTTTCTACTCAAGCCTCTCCCCAAAACATGCCTCCCCAAAACATAATTTGTCTGAATGAGGCAATAATTGTCAAACTGATGTATATTTGAATTTCAAATAGTTTGATGTATGCCAATATGTATTTTATTGTATAAAAGAAGCATTTTCCATTTTTTAAATCTCTTTTTGTTTTATATTTGAAACCCCTTGTCAGTTTTGCCCTTTGTTTTTAAGTTCTACTCAGTTTCCCCTCCCTCTTAGTGACAAACTCTCACACCTGTGATCATCTTGGTTGCTATGCTCTGATTGGTCGAGACAGTTGTCACGTGGATTGTACCCACCAACCGTTGATCCTCCGATTGATCCTTTGTGATCTAGCGGATAGGATAACCCATGTATCTATTGGGGGCACCCTCTATCCATGCAAAATAAAGAGTTTGTCACTGATGCTTTAACTCCATAAACAAATGATTTTGAATATAATTTGAAGGGAAAGTGTTCAAAGGTGTATAATTTTTGCATTATATTTCA
Organism: Avena longiglumis; assembly: GCA_030063025.1. Taxonomy (NCBI): domain Eukaryota; kingdom Viridiplantae; phylum Streptophyta; class Magnoliopsida; order Poales; family Poaceae; genus Avena; species Avena longiglumis. The sequence goes on along the minus strand of CP125974.1, from coordinate 514,953,697 downwards.
CTCCATGTCCTAAGTGCAATTTCAAAGAGTTCAAATGTGTATAATTTTTGCCATATGCAAGTTTATGCATTACATACCTACATTCTATGAAAATGATAATCTCTCAAGATTTCCTTAGCACATCATTATCACGTATTAAGTGCGATTTTACAGTGTTCAAAGGTAAACACCCTTTTCCTTTACATTAACAGTTATATAATATTTCAACTTGAAAGTGTTCAAGAGTAGTGTCAATTATAAATACTCTTTTACATTAAGAGTTGTATGATTTTTCAATTTGAAAGTGTTCAAGAGTAGTGTCAATTACAAACACTCTTTTACATTAAGAGTTGTATTTTTTTAATTTGAAAGTGTTCAAGAGTAGTGTCAATTATAAACACTCTTTTACATTAAGAGTTGTATTTTTTTTTAATTTGAAAGTGTTCAAGAGCAGTGTCAATTATAAACACTCGTTTACATTAAGAGTTGTATATTTTTTTATTTGAAAGTGTTCAAGAGCAGTGTCAATTATAAACACTCTTTTACATTAAGAGTTGTATAATTTTTTTAATTTGAAAGTGTTCAAGAGTAGTGTCAATTATAAACACTCTTTTACATTAAGAGTTGTATGATTTTTTCAATTTGCAAGTGTTCAAGAGTAGTGTCAATTATAAACACTCTTTTACATTAAGAGTTGTATGATTTTTTCAATTTGAAAGTGTTGAAGAGTTGTGTCAATTATAAACACTCTTTTACATTAAGAGTTGTATGATTTTTTTAATTTGAAAGTGTTCAAGAGTTGTGTCAATTATAAACAGTCTTTTACATTAAGAGTTTTATAATTTTTTAAAATTTGAAAGTGTTCAAGAGTTGTTTCAATTATAAAACTCTTTTACATTAAGAGTTGTATATATTTTTTTAATTTGAAAGTGTTCAAGAGTTGTGTCAATTATAAACACTCTTGTACATTAAGAGTTGTATAATTTTTTTTAATTTGAAAGTAAATCGCTAGCCGTGCAAGAGTTGTGTCAATTATAGTTTCAGACCGCGCGAGAGTTTCATAATTATAAACACTCTTGCAAACCAACTGAATCGCCACTGCTCCAGGAGAATTTACAATAGATTTTAGGGATATTTTATCTATCTCTGAGAGTTATGGAGGTTGAAACCACCGCTGGGAAGTAAAATCCAGAGAGATATTGTTCACAACCACGAATTACACCAACACTAGATCAATCCTATTCACAAAGCAAGGCAGTTAGTTTGCACCAGCGATTCGCGTTCAAATACTGCCAATAATCAACCCACAAAAGGGAAACAATGCTTACCTAGATGGAATCCATGCGTTAGATCCCTGCGATTCCACCTAATCTTCTCCGTGCTCTATGGGGATGGACGGTGCACCAGCCGTCGTTGCATACTGTTCTATGAAAGGGGTAGATCTAGCAAGGGAGGGAGTAGAGCCGGATGTGGAGTGGGATCCATGGCTAGGGGTAGGGGAGGCTCTGGGGCCGAGGATGACATAAGGTAGTAGGGCACGACAGCGAGGCAGCGGAGCGGCGGTGTAGGAGGTGTTCCTGGCTCGGGGGGAAGCGAATGCTTTGGGTGAGCGAGAATGTTCGGCCCGACGTGTCTCCATGCGGCCCCGCTCTTCACCATGTATGAAAGACCCGTCCCAACGCGGCCCCACCCTTCACCACATATGCAGGACCATGTAGGGTTCGTAGCATAGAAAACAAAAATTTTCCTACGATGGGAACAACTATGTACTAAGATCTATCTACTAGATACAAGAAACAGGTGGATATACATTCATAGAATACATACCCTCGAAGACTGAATAACGTTAACGAGGTTGTACTCATGGATCATGTAGTCGAACGCTTTCCGATCTCAACATCGAGAAGAAGTCCATCCGGTCTAGCAGGTCCAGCATCATCCAGTCTAGCACCGCAAAGCAGTGGTGCATCCGTGATCGCACACACATCCGGGTACCCCGACAACCTCCGCGCCCTTGCTCCAGTGAAGCATCGAAAGCAACAAATTCTTCCGGAAAAAGCCACCGAGAACATGTATCTCGTTGATCCGAGACCATGGGGAAATTCTAAAGGGGGGAGAGAGATCCTTGTGAGGAGGTGTGCTTTGAGAGGAGGAGAGAGAGGCCTTTTATAGGGAGATGGGGGCACCCAAGAGGCTAGGCGCCCAGCCATGGTTGGCTGCCCCCACCTCTTCCACATTCATGTGGGTGGATCTCCCACTCAAAATGAAAAGCCTCCACTCACATAAACATGCCTCCACTAAAAAATCTACTCACATGCATTAAATTTCCACCAAATTTAATGCAAGCTCTCATTTAAATAAAACTATTTTATTTATTTATTCAGAATTTTTTTAATTACTCTAATTAACAAACATTCACATAAAACCCCTTACAACATTTAAATTTCACATGCAGAACCAGTTTCAGCAATTTCAACCGAAACAGTTTCGGTGTCTAGTGAAATAAATTCCTGCGCTTTCCTTTTTCTTTCTCTAGCATAAATGGTGTCGGTATCCCTTAAGTGTGTCACCCTACGGTTCGCGAATAATGTAGAATGATCGAGACCCCTCTCCGATCAATAACCAACAGCGGGACCTGGAGATCCGTACTGACTCCCACATATTCAACGATGATTTATGTGATCGTGTGAACCTTATACGCATGTAACTCAATCCTTTTGTCTCGCGATATATTACATGTCCGAGATTCGATCATCGGTATCCTCATACCTAGTTTGATCTCGTTACCGACATGTACTCTTTTCTCGTTCCCGTGATATAACATTATAGTGATCAAATCACTTGCTTGCAATCTAACTAATGTGATATCACCGAGAGGGCCCAGAGTATATCTATCCATTATCGGGATGGACAAATTCCACTCTTAATCCATGAGCCTCAACATAACACCTTCGTAGCATTGAACCCATCTTTATAGTCACCCTGTTACGGTGTGACGTTTGATGTTATCAAGATACTCTTTCGGTGTTAGTGATTGACATGATCTCATGCTCTAAGGACTAAGATTACTTCGTATGATGTTATAGCAATATAAACACAATGACCTTGATCGTAATGCTATACTTCGGATGAATGTTCATCACACCATTCCAATAATTTTGTGACCTCATTATTAACAACATCCAATGTCCATAATCCGAAAACCTTTGATCATCTTGCTAATCAACGAGCCTGTTTATAAGAGAGGCATAACTAGGAACTTTCTATTTGTTTATTAAACACACATGTATTAACATTTCCGTATTAATACAATTATAGCATGCAAAATAAACATTTATCATAAATAAGGAATATGATAATAACCACTTTATTATTGCCTCTCGGGCATATTCCCCTCAGACCCGTCCCAACGCGGCCCCACCGGTCAGGCATGTAACGGTCGAGGCCTCATAACGTAATGCTCAATGCCTAACCCATTCAAACGCGTTCCCACCAGTCAGCATGTAATGGTCAAGCCTTTGACCTATCGGCACCCCTCCGTCCGAGCGCCCGCAAGGGTTTATTAACATGACGAGGGGAAAAGTGAGGAAAACTAAGTGGAAGGGGAAAAGTGAGTACAACTAACGAACCAAGGGCACGGAAATAGAAATACCTATTTCATATTAAGAGGTGATACTTATGTCATTTCATCTATTTTTGCATGTTGGATGACTTTTGGAGGATGAACTGCCGGAGTCAGGATTCTGATGGAAAAAGCGGTGTTTTGATGCAATATTTGCGAATATCAGAAAATTACAGAAAATACATGGAAAATCCTATTTTTTCAGAATACGAAGGAAGCGAGAACGGGAGGCAGAGATGGGCACAGGGCCCCACACCCCCCGTGCGCGGGCCACCCTGGCCCACCTCCTTCTCCACCCTTTCGCCTATATCTTCTCCTCGAAACCCTAATACACGGGGAGCGACCAAAGAAAGATTATGCTGCCTCTGCGAGGCGGAAACTACATAGAGAGAAAGAGCTCTCCGGCAGGCAGATTTCTATTGGGGAAATTCCTGCCCGGAGAGGGGAGACCATCGCCATCACCACCATCATCAAGCTAGACTTCATCGGGATCATCATCAACATCCACACATCACCACCAGCACCATCATCACCACTTCATACCGCTGTAACAATTGTGTTGAATCTTGCATAGTTCTTAGGGGAAACTTTCCCGGTGTTTATTACTTTTGTAGTTGATGCTTGTGAGTCGAACCATTGAATTATTGTTTATGTTTAGATTGTTATTCATCATCATATCATCTCTGATCTTGATCCATATGATGTCTCATGAGTAGTTTGTTTAGTTCTTGAGGACATGGGAGAAACCATGTTGTTAGTAATGGAATTTTGTTGAGGTATTATTCAATGGTTTGATATTTAAGTTGTGGTGCTATTCTTCTAGTGGTGACATGTGAACATCGACTACAAGATACTTCAACATTTATGGGCCTAGGGGAATGCATTGTGTATTTGGGTACTAATTATGGGGTTGCCGGAGTGACAGAAACCTGAACCCCTGTTAGGAATCCTTTGCACAAGGGAGTGCAGGATCTGAGAGTTTAATGTTGTGGTTAGGTTTTTATCTTAATTACTTTCTTGTAGTTGCAGATGCTTGCAAGGGGTTTAATCACAAGTATGTATTAGTCAAAGTAAGGTCGGTACATTAGCACATGTTCACCCACACAACACTTACCCAACCAAACAAGATTAATCAACTATATGAAGCGAAAGCACTTGACAGTATTCCCATGTGTCCTTGAGAACATTTGGTCCTCATAAGTAATACAACCGGCTTGTCCTTTGCTAAGAAAGGATTGGGCCACTTGCTGCAATTATTCTTGTTATCTTTATTTACTTGCACTTTATTTCCTTGCACTTTATTTCCTTGCATTATCAAAAACCCCTAAAAATCCGTTTGCTAGTATTTATAGTGAATTCTTGAGCTAGTACCACTAGTCAGCACCTTCTGCTCCTCGTTGGGATCGGCACTCCTATTTACCAAAAGTACTATGTTACACCCCCATATACTTGTGGGTCATCAAACCCCTCCAGCCAAAGATCCGGGCCATGGCAGCCGGTAGCTGACGGCATGGGTAGCTGGGCGCCAGCCGCTGATCTCATCGAGGGTCAGAATTGCCCAGTATGCGGTGTCCATTGTTGTGAGAGGAAAAGGTGTGGATGTATGTGGATGGACATGCCGATCGGCCTAGATATAGAGGGAAAGGGTGGGAAAACATGGCGGTAAGCGGACCTCCGCGTCTACGTCGCCACCATCGCCGAGGTTTTTCCCAGCGCGGTCACCACCATCACCGACGTGTCTCTCATCCACCTCGCCTGCAGCCCGACTGCCACAAACGGTTGCGTCAAGGTCATGGTGGTGAACACCCGTGAAAACCACCGCCTGCCTTAGGAGCGTCGAGCTTGAGGAGAGGGCTCCGCGCTCGAGCAAGAGCAAGATCTGCTCACCGCCTCCATCTAGAACCTTCGCGCTCCTATCATCGTCGAGGCGGACCCAGCGGCCGCTGCGGCCGCACTTGAGGCCACGCGCCAGAAGCTCCTAGAGGAAGCCACCAAGGTCGCCGATAACCAGCGCTGACTGAATGCCACCATGCATGAGTACAACATTGCCCACAGCATCTTCAGGCTAGTCCAACATCGGGGGCGCGACCTCGCGTCGGAACTGGACCGCGCCACTGACTCGCGCGCGGGCGTGGCATAGCCCATTTACAGCACTCCCGCCAAAAACATGAGAGCGGCCGAAGCAGCGGTCGCAGAACTGAAACACCTCGAGGGGGAAGAGCTCCATCGCCAGCAAGAGCGCGTCTAGCTCCTCGTCGCCACCGCCAACAAGTAGCAGGACGAAGGTGCCCCCAGCCAGGCAGGAAACACCTGGGACATAGTCCTCCGCAAAGGCACGAACTAGACGGCGCACGGAGGAAGCAAGAACCAGCAGGCGTCCTCTCCAGGAGGAGCCGGGCAGAATAGACGCATGCGTGGTGAATCTGGCAAACGTGGCTGCCATAACCGCGACGCCGCCTCCTCTAGCGTGAGCCGCGCACTGGCTGCAGGAGCTTCCCAAGGAAAGAAAGCATGCACCCCGGAAGAAGGATCTGGTGCGAACAAGTACCCGCCCGTGTCGCGCCTAAACGGACGACTCAGCCCCCGAGAACCAGCTGACGCGCGCGGGCGCATTGACCTCTTGGTGCAGTCATGCATGCTGGAGGAAAAAAGCTCAACTGGACCAAAATGCTTCGGCCCGCGCATCCGGAAAGAGCCGTTTCCGAAAGGTTTTACGCTTCCGAGGGACACGCCAAAATACAATGGCACGGTCAAGCCTGGGGACTGGCTGGTGGACTACACCATAGCTGTGGGAATCTCCAATGGAAACCTTTGCCTAGACTTCCGCTACGTCCCCCTCATGCTCATCTACTCAGCAAGAACATGGCTCAATAGCCTCCCTGATAACAGCATCAACGCCTGGTTGGACTTCGAAGAAGGGTTCATTCGAAACTTCACCGGAACATAAAAGCGGCCGAGTCGACCTCGCGAGCTCGCCCTCTGTGTGCAAGGCAAAGACGAGTCTGACCGCGCGTACCTGACCCAGTGGACCAGCATGCACAACTCATGTGAAGGGCTGAGCGAGCACCGGGCAACCGACTTCTTCACCAACGGTTGCTAAGACGGCACCATGTTGGAGCACAAGCTCAGCCGGACATACTCGCAAACCATGGCCCAGGTCATGGCCATCGCGGACAAGTACGCCACCGCCGATGCAGCTATGAAGAAGCCCATCATGGTGGACGACCAAGGACAAATCGTAACGGACGAGCAGGCGGAGCGCCGCCAGCCGGGTGACCATCACTCCAAGCGGCACGGCCATGATAACCGCCATGGCAAGAGGAAAGATGACCAGCCCGATAGCCGGTATGGCACCAAGCAAGTAGCGGCAGTACAAGAGGAACCGGCTGCGGGCGGCAGCCGGAGACAGAGGCCGGATGATAGGCCGCCACGGCCCAAGTACACCTGTGAGTCCATGCTCGATGGGTTGTGCAAGTTCCACAGGGGCGGTAGCAAGCCCGTGAACCACACGATGCGCCAATGTAGCTGGAAAAAGAAGATGGATGAAGCCGGCGGTCACCCACCACCACCTCCACGACCAGCCGGAGGCCAGCCGGACAACAGGGAGCGACGCAACCGCCGCGTGGATGATGAAGATGGTTACCCGCGCCAAGTGGGAAATTACCACATCTTACTTGCGGAGCCAGATACCAAGCACACCAAGAGGAGGCGTGAGGTGGAGATGAACGCAATCATCCCCCCGTTCACCAATACCTATATTGGTCGGACCAGGCAATCACCTGGAGCAAAGAAGACCAGCCGGCCATGCTGCTAAGCCCTGGCAGCTACACGTTGGTCCTTGACCCCATCATTGTCTCCAAGAAGCACTCATGCCGTTTCTCCTGTGTGCTCATCAACGGAGGCAGCAGCATCAACCTCCTGTACCGCAGCAGCCTCGAGCGGCTCGGCATCAGTGAGTCCCAGATGCAGCCCTCAAGCACTTAGTTTCACGGGGCAGTCCCAGGACCATCGCACTCGCCAATCGGCAAGATCCGGCTGGACGTCATATTCGGCAATGAGAACAACTTTTGTCGTGAGCCGGTCTGGTTCGAGGTGGTGAACCTCTCCAGCACCTACCACGCCATACTAGGGCGGCCAGCCCTCACCACATTCATGGGAGTGTCTGACTACGCGTACCTCAAAATGAAGCTGCCAGGCCCGAAAGGAGTGATCACCATTGATGGCTGCTACAAGCATTCGATCGAGTGCACCACAGACGACTCCAAGCTAGCCGAGGCAATGATCATCGCAGAGGAGAAGCGCTTCATAATGCATAACGTGGCGTCCCTACAGGCGGATATGCCGGCTGGAGAGCCCAAGTCGGCTGGAGAATCACAATTCAAGCCATCAAAGGGCACAAGGAAGATCCTGTTGAATGAGGAGCACCCAAGCAAGTTCGTCCTGGTCGGAGACGGCCTGGATAGCAAATAGGAAAGTGTGCTCGTTAACTTCCTCTATGGGAATCGGGACATTTTTGCATGGTGCCCCAAAGACATGACAGGTGTCCCTAGGGAACTCACCGAGCACTCTCTCCATGTTCGACCGGATGCGAAGCTGGTCAAATAATCTTTACGCTGCTTCATAGAAGAAAAAAGAAGAACCATTGGCAAGGAGATCACACGACTGCTCGTAGCTGGCTTCATCATGGAAGTTTTCCACCAGGAATGGCTAGCCAACCCAGTGCTAGTCCTGAAGAAGAACAAGATGTGGCGCATGTGTGTCTACTACACCAGCCTCAACAAGGCATGCCCCAAGGATCATTTCGCTCTGTCGCGGATATATCAGGTCATCGATTCCACTGCGGTATGTGATTTGTTGTCTTTTCTAGATGCTTACTCGGGCTATCACCAGATTAAGCTCAATGTAACCGATAAAATAAAGACATCATTCATAACCCCGTATGGGGCTTACTGCTACATCACCATGCCCTTTGGTCTGAAGAACGCAGGAGAGACCTACCAGTGCTGCATGCAGAAATGCTTGCAGACACAAATCGGTAGAAACATGCATGCCTACGTCGATGACATTGTCATCAAAATCAAGGAGCGGCACATGCTGCTCGAGGACTTGAAGGAAACCTACAACAACCTTCGCCGCTTCCAGATCAAGCTGAAACCGGAGAAGTGCGTCTTTGGCGTCCCAGCCGGTAAGCTCCTCGGTTTCCTCATCTCCGAGCGAGGGATCGAGGTGAACCCAGAGAAGATCGGATCCATCAAGCGCATGTAGTTGCCATAGAGCCTGCCCGACATGCAGAAGTTCACCGGGTGCCTGGCTTCCCTCACCCGGTTCGTCAGCCGACTGGGAGAGAAGGCCCTCCCCCTGTACCAACTCATGAAGAAGATGAACAAGTTCGTCTGGACAGCTCAGGCGGACGAAACTTTTCGGGACCTCAAGTGCATGCTCACCTCACCACCTATCTTGGCGGCGGCGGTCGCAAAGGAGCCAATGCTGATGTACATCACAGCCACGAACAGAGTCGTCAACATGGTAATGGTCGTGGAAAGGCCAGAAGAGGGGAAGACCCAGCCGGTCCAGCGCCACGTGTACTACCTGAGTGAGGTGTTGTCACTCTCCAACCAGAACTACCCCCACTACCAGAAGCTGGTGTATGGCGTGTACATGGCCTCCAAGAAGCTCAAGCACTACTTCCAAGAACATTCCATCCGGTTGGTGGCATTGGCTCCGCTCGCAGAGATAATTGGCAACAAGGACGCCACTGGACGTGTGGCGAAGTGGGCCATAGAGCTCGCTGCGCACAACATTCAGTACGAGCCAAGGACGTCAATCAAATCCTAGGCATTGGCTGACTTCATCGTCGACTGGGCAGAGACACGATACATGCAACTGGTCCCTGACTCCACGTACTGGAAGCTGCACTTCGACGGCTCCAAGATGCGAGGAGGACTTGGAGCCGGAATCGTAATAACCTCGCCTAAGGGCGATCGGCTGGAGTACGTCCTCCAGATCCACTTCAAGGCATCCATCAACATCGCCGAGTACGAAGCACTCATCCACGGGCTCAGGATGGCCAAGCAGATAGGCATTCAGAGAATACTCTGCTTTAGAGACTCGGACCTAGTGGTGCAGCAAGTCTCCAGCGAATGGGACGCGAGGAATGCCAACATGGCCCTCTACTATTTCTTCATTCAGCAGTTGTGTGCCTGCTTCGAAGGATGTGAGTTCCACCACGTACCCAGGGCCAACAACGAAGCCACTAATGCCCTGGCCAGAGTCGGCTCAACAAGACAGGCCATACCGCTTGGAGTCTCCCTCGAGCACCTGCGCAAGCCCTCCATCACCCCATCACCGGAGTTCGATTCCATAGTACTCAACGTAGACCCAGGAACAGTCCGGGCGGCGCACCTGGAGACTGCTCCGCCGCACCCGGGGACTGCCTCGTCGTACCCGGGGACTGCTCCACCGCACCCGGGGACTGCCTTATCGCACCCGGGGACTGCCCAACCGCAACCAGGTGTTGTCGCCAGAGAGCTTCCGCCCGGTGAACCTCCCGATGCTATGGAGCCAGCTGCCCGTGAGGAGATCAGGCTCATCATGCAGATGGTGTACGCCATCCGGGAAATATCCTACTGGGCGAAGCCATTCATGAACTTCTTGGCCAAGGACGAGCTGCCAACGGAGGAAGTGGCAACACGACAAGTGAAACGAAGGGAAAGCGCATACACCATCATCAACAACGAGTTGTACAAGCGCAGCATCGGGGGCATGTATCGACGATTTGTAAGACAAGAGGAAGGAATGAAGCTCCTAGTGGACATACACCAGGGCGAATGCGGCCACCACGCTTCGTCGAGAGCAATAGCAGCCAAGGCTCTTCGCCATGGTTTCTATTAGCCAACAGCGTTGAAAGGACGCTCAGGAACTGGCCAGAGCATGCAACGGTTGCCAGCGGTTCAGCCAGCTGAAGCACACACCATCTGCAACACTCAAGACGATACCAATTACCTGGTCGTTCGCAGTCTGGGGGCTGGACATGGTGGGACCGTTCAAAACGTCTCGATCCGGCATGACGCACCTACTCGTAACTGTAGACAAATTCACCAAGTGGATTGAGGTGAATCCCATAAAAAAGCTGGACGGAGCAACGGTGATCAAGTTCTTCACGGACATCATCATCCGATTCGGTTACCCACACAACATCATCACGGACAATGGCACCAATTTCGCCAAGGGGGCCTTTGCTCGCTTCTGTGGAGACAAGGGCATCCGCCTGGACCTAGCCTCGGTCACACACCCTCAGTCGAACGGGTAGTGCGAGCACGCTAACGGCCTGGTTCTAGCCGGAATCAAACCAAGACTGATCGAACCACTCATCAGTTCACCTGGATGTTGGATAGAGGAGTTGTCAGCTGTTCTATGGAGCATGCGCACCACCCCGAACCGTTCAACCGGCTTCACGCCGTTCTTCCTGTAGGGGTTCGTAGCATGGAAAACACAAAAAATCTATTGCATGCACACAAACAAGCCAAGATCTATCTACTAGATTGTAGCAACGAGTCGATTAGAGTACTCACCCTTGAAGATCCCAAAGCGGTTAACGAGATCAGATTCTCGTGGGTGATGTAGTCGTAAACTTGCCGATCTCAAGATCGCGTAGACGATCCTTCCGGCGCTGTGTTCTAGCAGCGCTTCCATAGTCGGTCACACATTCGGTACTTGATGAAGACCTTCCTCTCCCTTGTTCCAGCAGGCAGCGGAGGTTGTAGTTCTCCCCTCACGATTCCGGTAGCACGACGGCGTGGTGTCGGAAGTAGAGGGAAAATCCTAGAGGGCTTCGCCTAGGCCGGAGCAGGTTATGGTGGATCTAGGGTTTCCGACGATCTAGGGTTTAGAGGGCCGAAGAGGAGGAGGTGGAGTTGGTAGCGGCGATGATCTGGAGGCGGCACAGGGCGGCAGCGCGACGGCGGTGGCAAGCGGCGTTGGCACGGCTTGGTGGGGTGGGGTGGTGTTGTTGGTCTTGGGGCAGCCCCTCCCCTCTATTTATGAGAGGGAGGGCATCTTGGGAGAGGGGAGTTTGAATCCTTCCCCTCCCTCTCCTAGTTGGATTGTGGTGGAGGGAAAGAAGGATTCTTTCCTTCCTCCACTAGGAAACCATTGTTCCAGTTTGACTTTTCAAACCTGCCTTTTGACTTTTAATTTGGAGCTTTATTTCTCTCTTGCAAATGCCCAACCAAGTGACCTAGGACATGATCCAATCATTCCACTTAACCATGACACATTCATGTACCATTCCCCTTCCGGTACGGTGAACCTTCTAGACCCTTCTAGAACTTCTCCGATGAAAACATCGAAATCATTCCCGAACTCTGGAATTAGACTTTCCATATATGAATATTATTCTTCGGACCATTCCGGATCTCCTCGTGATATACCGGATCCCATCCGAGACTCAGAACAACATTCGGTCTCCCTACTTATATTCCATATCTACTAAACAACATCGAATCCTTAAGTGTGTCTCCCTACGGTTCGTGAATTATGTGGACATGACCGAGACACTTCTCACTCAATAACCAATAGAGGAATCTGGAAATTCATATGGTTCCCACATATTTCTACGATTATTTTGTGATCGAATGAACCACTTACATATGATACCAATTTCCCTTTGTCTCGCGATAGATTACTTATCTGAGGTCTGATCGTCGGTATCTCTGCATACCTAGTTCAACCTCGTTACTGATAAGTACTCTTTTCTCGTTCCCGTGATATGTGATCCCTTGTGAGCCAGTCACATGCTTGCAAGCTAATTGGATGACATTCCACCGAGAGGGCCCAGAGTATATAACCACTCATACTTTCCGAATACTCAATGTCACTTATACTTTCCGAATACTCAATGTCACTTATATAACCACCCAGTTACGGTGTGGTGTTTGATGTCATCAAAGTATCCTTCCAGTAATGGTGATTAGCATGATCTCATGGTCAAAGGAATTAGGTTACTATGTATCAGAAATCTTATAGCAAACGAACTATTGAAATGACTTGATCTTAATGCTACACTTATCTATAGGAGTATGTCCATCACATCATTCTCCTAATGATATGATCTTGTTGTTAATAATATCTCAATGTTCATGATTGGGAAACCACGATCATCTATCAACCAACAAGCTAGTATTACAAAGAGGCTTTACCAGGGACTCTAATTTGGTTTACAAATCACACAAGTATTAATGTTTCCGGTTAATACTATTATAGCATGAATGTGAACATTTATCATAAAGACAAACATATAATAATAACTATTTTTATTATTTCCTCTAGGGCATATCTCCAACAGTATCCCACTTGCACTAGAGTCAACTAATCTAGATTACATGGTAATATACCGAACAACCATGGCAGTTTGGTGTTGGTCATGTTTTGCCCTTGGGAGAGGTTTAGTCAACGGATCCGCCACATTAAGATTTGTGTGTACTTTGCAAATCTTTATGTCACCATCTTGGACATGCTCTTGAATAGCGTGAAAATGCATCTTGATATGCTTCAGCTTCTTGTGTGACCTTGGTTCTTGCGCATTGGCTATGGCGCCCATGTTATCACAATAGATAAACATTGGGTCCATCGCACTGGGAACCACACCAAGCTCTGTAATGAACTCCATCATCCATATCGCCTCTTGTGAAGCCTCCGAAGCAGCTATGTAGTTTGATTCAGTTGAAGATCTCGACATAACGATTTGCTTTGCACTCCTCCAGATAACTGCTACACCATTCAAAGTAAATATGTATCCAGATTGACATTTAGAATCGTCTGGATCGGTGTTCCAACTAGCATCGGTGTAACCATTAACAACAAGTTGTTCATCACCTCCATAAGAAAGAACCATATCCTTAGTTCTTCTCAAGTACTTAAGGATGTTTTTGACCGCTGTCCAATGATCCACTCCTGGATCACTTTGATATCTGCTAGTCAAACTAATAGCATATGCAATGTCGGGTCTAGTACATAGCATGGAATACATGAGAGATCCTATGGCTGAGGCATAGGGAGTCTTACTCATCCTTTATCTATCTTCTACCGTTGCAGGACTTTGAGTTTTACTCAAGGTCGTATTGGGCAACATGGGTAAGAACCCTTTCTTGTTATCTTCCATTCCAAACCTCTTTAGAACTTTTTCAAATATGTACTTTGTGACAATGATATTAGGCATCTTGATCTATCTCTATAAATCTTTATGCCTAATATGTAAGCTGCTTCGTCAAGATCTTTCATTGAAAAAATATTATTCAAATATTACTTAACACTATTAAGAAGGTCTACATCATTCGCAATAAACCATATGTCGTCTACATATAGTATTAGGAATGCTACATAGATCCCACTCACTTTCTTGTAAATACAAGCTTCTCCATAAGTTTGTATAAAACCAAAACTTTTGATTACCTTATCAAAACATTGATTCCATCTTCGGGATGCTTGCTTCAATCCATAAATGGACCGTTGAAGTTTGTATACCTTGTTAGCATCTTTAGGATCGACAAAACCTTTGGGTTGTACTATATAAAACTCTTCATCAATGTCTCCATTGAGGAACGCCGTTTTGACATCCATCTGCCATATCTCATAATCATAATATCCAGCGATTGCTAATAAAATCCTCACAAACTTTAGCTTCGCTGCCGGTGAGAAAGTCCCATCGTAGTCAACTCCTTGAATTTGTGGAAACCCTTTTGCGACAAGTTGAGCTTTATAGACAATAACATTACCATCATCATATGTTTTCTTCTTGAAAATCCATTTATTCTCGACAGCCTTCCGGCCATCCGGTAAGTCCACCAAAGTCCATACTTGGTTTTCATACATGGATCCAATCTCGGATTTCATGGATTCTTGCCATTTATTCGAATCTGGGATCATCATCGCTTCCTCATATGTCGCAGGGTCATCGGTGTTGTCCACCAACATGACACGCATAACGAGATCATACCAATCAGGAGTGGTACGAGTTCTCGTTGACCTGCGAGGTTCTGTAGTAACTTCAACCGAAGTTTCATGATCAACATCATTAGCTTCCTCTCTTATCGGTGCAGGTGCCACAGGAACTACTTCCGGTGTTGTGCTACTCTCAAGTTCAAGAGAAGGTTCAACAACCTCGTCGAGTTCTACTTTCCTTCTAGTCACTTCTTTCGAGAGAAACTCCTTCTCTAGAAACGATCCATTCTTGGCAACGTAGATTTTGCCCTCGGATCTATGATAGAAGGTATACCCAAGAGTTTCCTTTGGGTATCCTATGAAGACGCATTTTTCCGCTTTGGGTTCAAGCTTGCCGGGCTGTAACTTCTTTACATAAGCTTCGCAACCCCAAACTTTAAGAAACGACAATTTAGGTTTCTTCCCAAACCATAATTCATACGGTGTTGTTTCAACGGATTTAGATGGTGCCCTATTTAAAGTGAATGCGGCTGTTTCTAATGCATAACCCCAAAACGATAGCGGTAAATCTTTAAGTGACATCATAGAACGAACCATATCTAAGAGAGTTCGATTACAACGTTTAGACACACCATTACGTTGTGGTGTTCCCGGCAGTGTCAATTGTGAAAGTATTCCGCATTCTTCAAATGCTTGCCAAACTCATAACTTAGATACTCACCTCCACGATCAGATCGTAGAAATTTAATCTTCTTGTTATGTTGATTCTCTACCTCACTTTGAAATTCCTTAAACTTCTCGAAAGTTTCGGAATTATGTTTCATGAAATAGATATACCCATATCTACTCAAGTCATCCGTGAAGGTAAGAACATAACGATAACCACCGCGCGATGCTACACTCATTGGACCACACACATCGGTATGTATGATTTCCAATAAGTCCATAGCTCACTCCATCATACAAGAAAATGGAGTCTTAGTCATTTTACCCATCATACATGTTTCGCATCTTTCAAGTTATTCAAAATCAAGTGATTCAAGAAGTCCATCGGAATGGAGTTTCTTCATACGCTTCACTCCAATGTGACCAAGACTACAGTTCCACATATAGGTCGAGTTATAGCTCAATCTCAAACGTTTAGCTTCAATGTTATGAATATGTGTATTACTACAATCGAGATTCAACAAAAATAGGCCATCTATCAAAGGTTCTTGTGCATAAAACATATTACTCATATAAATCGAACAACCATTATTCTCGGACTTAAACAAGTAACCGTCTCGCAATAAACATGATCCGAATATAATTTTGATGCTCAACGCAGGCACCAAATAACAATTATTTAAGTATAAAACTAATCCCGATGGTAGATGAAAAGGTAGCGTGCCGACCGCGATCACATCAACCTTTGGTCCATTTCCAACGCACATCGTCACCTCGTTCTTCACTATTTTCCATCTATTCTGCAGCACCTGTTTCGAGTTACAAATATGAGCAACCGAACCAGTATCAAATTGAAGGGAATATGCCCTGAGAGGCAATAATGAAGTGTTTATTATGTGTATTCCAAGTATATGATAGATGTTTATTTTGCATGCTATAATTGTATTGATACGGAAACGTTAATACATGTGTGTTTAATAAACAAATAGAAAGTTCCTAGTTATGCCTCTCTCATAAACTAGCTCGTTGATTAACAAGATGATCAAGGTTTCCTGATCATGGACATTGGATGTTGTTAATAACGGGATCACAACATTAGTGTAATGGTGTGATGAACATTCATCCGAAGTATAGCATTACGATCAAAGTCATTGAGTTTATATTGCTATAACAACTTACGAAGTGATCCTAATCCTTCGACCATGAGATCATGTCAATCACTAACACCGGAAGAGTTTCTTGATAACATCAAACGTCACACCGTAACAGGGTGATTATAAAGATGGATTCAGAACTAATAAAGTGTTATGTTGAGGCTCATGGATCGAGAGTGGAATTTGTTCATCCCGATGATGGATAGATATACTCTAGGCCCTCTCGGTGATATCACATTGATTAGCTTGCAAGCAAGTGATTTGATCACTAGAATGTTATATCACAGGAACGAGAAAAGAGTGCATGTCGGTAACGAGATCAAACTAGGTATGGAGATACCGATGATGAATCTCGAACATGTAATATATCGTGAAACAAAGGGATTAAGATAATAGCGTAAAAGGTTCCGACGATCACAAGAAAGTCATCGTTGAATGTGTGGGAGTCAGTATGGGTCTCCAGATCCCGCTTCTGATTATTGATCCGAGAGGGGTCTCGATCATGTCCGCATTATTCACGAACCGTAGGGTGACACACTTAAGAGACACCGACATCCAATTGGAGCAAATGTTTCATGCCGAAAGAATGAACAAGCGCAGGAATTTATTTCACTAGATACCGAAACAGGTTTTCGGGTGAAATTGCATAGAGTGGTTATGCATGTGAAATAGAATTCTAGCAAGGGGTTATTTGTGAATGTTTGTCATTAAAGTAATTGACAAAATTCTGAATAAAATAAAAGAGTTTTATTTAATGAGAGTTTGCATTAAATATGGTGGAAATTTAATGGGAATTTGAGTGGACTTTTGAGTGGAGGGAATTTAAAGGGCATTTTGTGAGTGGAGTGTCCACCCACATGAATGAAGGAGGGAGGAAGCCCCATGGCGGCCACCCCTTGGGTGCCCCCCTCCTCCTATAAAAGGAGCCCCCCTCCTCACTTGTCTCTCACACCTCCTCGTGAAGGATCTCTCTCCCCCTCTAGAATTTATCCCCCATGGTCTCGGACTAGCGAGATACATGTTCCCGGTGGCTATTCGGCAAGAAAGAGTTGTGCTTCCGCTGCATCGCTGGAGCGAGGAGGCGGAGGTTGCTCGGTGCCTCGAACGTGTGTGCGAGCACGGATGCGCTGCTGATTTGCGGCACTAGGACTTCCTCTCGATCTTGAGATCGGCAAGAGATCGTCTACATCAACCACGAGTTAAAATCGTTAAGCTTTGTCGGTCTTCAAGGGTATGTTCTCTACGGATATACATCCGCCCGTTGTTTGTATCTAGTAGATGGATCTTGGTATATAGTTCACATAGTAGGAAATTTTTTGTTTTCTATGCTGCGAACCCTACAGTGGTATCAGAGCCGGATCTATGCGTAGATACTTTACACGGGTAGTACACATATGAGTATGTGGGCGATGATGATCATGTTGTTGCTCCTTTGTTGTAATTTTGGGTATTGGTGGCATAGTGGGATGAAGCGGCCCGGACAAACTTTACATGTCCTCGCACATGAGACCTGTTCCACGCTTGACATGCAACTAGTTTGCATAAGTGGCTAGCGGGTGTCTGTCTCTCCTACTATAGTCAATATCTATTTTGCAAGCGAGTTGTCAACAATTTGATTATCCTCGTTGTGGTTCATGTTCGTAGGTAAGAACGGTTCTATCTCGAAAGCCCTAAGCCACGTAAAACTTGCAATGGATAAATTAGAGGCGTCTAGTTTAGATTGTTGCTGGGCTAGTGTTATGATATGGTAGTGTTGTAAGTAGAAGTATGAGATGATACTCTTAAAACACACATAGCGTGTAAAATCCATAGACCTTAGATTTACACATATAGGTATGATAATGATCATACCACGATGCACATGATAGAGATCATCTGCGGGAACCATATCATTTCACTGATAAACATATGATGTTTTGATAGCATCTTATATTGCTTGTTTAGCGCTTTGTTAGCATAATAAGATGATCCCTCATTTAAATATCAAGATAAGAATGTGTTCTTCCTTTAGTATGCACCGATTATGTTTTCGTCGCTCCAAGACATCACGTGATGATCGGGTGTTCTTGGATCCACGACCATATTTCGGGTGTAAAACAGTTACACACGCGAATACTAAGGTTCTAACTTGGCGAGCCTAGCATGTACAGACATGGCCTCGGAACACGGACTGAAAGGTTAAGCATGAGTCATATAGTTGATATGATGCCCATTTGATGCTCGCCTTTGAAGCTATACCGACTCACGTGATGATCGGACTTGGTGTAGTGGATTTGGTTCATGTAATCACCAAAAAGGCACAAGGGATGTCGTTTTTGAGTGGGAGTTCATTCATAATATGGATTATTTGAACTCAATCTATCATACACTTAGTCTAAACTTTACAAATTCTGTTGTATATGGCACCACCTGCTTTTAATTTCAATGTGTTCATGGAGAAAGAGAAACTAGCAACGAACGGTAGCAACTTTACCGAATGGGCCATGAATTTGAGGATTCTCCTCTCTGCTGCACAAAAGCAATATGTGCTAGAAGCGCCGTTAGGCCCCCCCACCTTTAGATGATGCCCCTGACGAGGAGAAGAATGTCTATCAGACTCGTCAGGAGAACCACAACTTAGTTCATTGCGGCATATTGTATGGGCTAGAGCTGGAACTTCGAAAGCATTTCGAAAACGGCAATGCATTTGATACAATGGGTGAGTTGAAAATGATTTTCGACACACATGCTGCTGTAGAGAGCTACAACGCTTCAAAAAAGTTCTTTAGCTACATGATGGAAGAGCACATCTCCGTTAGTGAGCATGTACTCAAGATGTCGGGTTACGCCGATAAGCTTGTGTCCTTGGGAATATCGATTCCCATTGACTTAGGCATCCATCGTGTTCTGCAGTCTCTGCCACCTAGCTATAAGAGCTTCGTGATGAACTATAATATGCAAGGCATGAAGAAGTCTCTCCCGAGCTCACAATGCTTAAAACTGCAAGTGGAGATCAAAAGGAACATCAAGTGTTGATGATCAATAGGAACACTGGTTTCAAGAAAGACAAGAAGGGAAGCGGAAGGAAGTAAGGAGGCAAGCCTGTTGCCGCTTGAAAAGAAACCCCGAGTTGGACCTAAGTCCGATTCCGAGTGCTACTATTGTAAGGGATGCCATCGAAGCTTAATCGCCCCAAGTATCTGGCGCATAAGAAGGCCGGCAAGGCAAACAAAGGTATATATGATATACATGTTATTGATGTGTACTTGACTAGTGCTCGCCGTAGCACCGGGTATTTGATACCGGTCAGTTGCTAATATTTGTAACTCGAATCGTGGGTGCGGAACAAGCGACCGCTAGCAAGGGGTGAGGTCAAGATGCGTGTCAATGGATCAAGTGTTGATGTGATCGCCGCCGAACGCCTCTCCACTTGCCGTCGGGATTAGTTATAAACTTGAATAAATGTTATCTGGTGCCTGCACTGAGCATGAACATTGTATCTGGATCGTGTTTGATGCGAAGTGGTTATTCATTTAAATCCGAGAACAATGGTTGTTCCATTTATATGAATGAAATCTTTTATGGTCATGCACCGATGATGAATGGTTTATTTCTATTAGATCTCGATGATAATGTTACACATATTCATAATGTTGATGCTAAAAGGATTAAACTTAATGATGATATATCCGCATATATGTGGCACTGCCGTCTAGGTCATATTGGCTTTAAACGCATGAAGAAGCTCCATTCGGATGGACTTTTGGAATCACTTGATTATGAATCATTTGATACATGTGAGCCATGCCTTATGGGCAAGATGGCTAGAACGCCTTTTCCGGTTCAATGGAACGGGCGACAGATTTATTGGAAATCATACATTCTGATGTATGTGGTCCAATGAGTGTGTCGGCGCGAGGTGGATATCGTTATTTTGTTACTTTCACGGATGATTTGAGTAGATACGGTTATATATACTTGATGAAACACAAGTCTGAAACCTTTGAAAATTTCAAGGAATTTCAGAATGAAGTGGAAAATCATCGTAATAGAAAGATCAAATTTCTATGGTCCGACCGTGGAGGTGAGTATCTAAGTTACGAGTTTAGCACTCACATGAAAGAGTGTGGAATTGTTTCACAACTCACACCTGCCGGAACACCACAGCGAAATGGTGTGTCGGAACGTCGTAATCGTGCTTTATTAGATATGGTTCGATATATGATGTCTCTGACGGACTTGCCGTTGTCATTTTGGGGTTATGCACTAGAATCTTCTGCATTCACTTTAAATCGGGCACCATCTAAATCCGTTGAAAAGACACCGTATGAATTGTGGTTTGGAAACAAACCTAAGCTGTCATTTCTTAAAGTTTGGGGATGCGATGTTTATGTGAAGAAACTTCAACCGGATAAACTCGAACCCAAAGCGAAAAAATGCGTCTTCATAGGATACCCTAAAGAAACTATTGGGTATTCCTTCTATCACAGATCCGAGGGCAAGGTTTTTGTGTTAAGAATGGATCCTTTCTAGAGAAAGAGTTTCTCATGAAAGGTGTGAGTCGGAAGGTAGAACTCGAAGAGGTTGTGGAACCTTCTCTTCAAAGTATGGCGAGTAGCGCAGCCGAAGTTGTTCGGAGTTGGATCCACGTTGAAGAGGGAACTAATGATAATGATCATGAAACTCCAAAGAGAGTACTCCGAACCTCGCAGTCAAACAGACGCTGCAACTCCCGAGTCAGACGGAAATCTGTCATGAATTTCATGGTTGATGAAAATGATGACCTACTGACGTATGAAGAAGCGATGATGAGCCCGGATTCCAACAAATGGTTAGAAGCCATGAAATCCGAGATGGAATCCATGTATGAAAATCAAGTTTGGAACTTGGTGGAATTACCTCACGACCGAAAGGCCGTGGAGAACAAATGGATTTTCAAAAGGAAAACTGATGTTGATCGTAATGTGACCGTCTATAAAGCTCGACTTGTCGCAAAGGGGTTTCGACAAATTCAAGGAGTTGACTACGATGAGACTTTCTCTCCCGTAGCGATGCTAAAGTCAGTTAGGATTATGTTAGCAATTGCTGCATATTTCGATTATGAGATATGGCAGATGGATGTCAAAACCGCGTTTCTCAATGGTAATACTGAAGAAGAGTTGTATATGATACAACCAAAGGGTTTTGTCGATCCTAAGGATGCTAACAAAGTGTGCAAGCTTCAGCGATCCATCTATGGAGTGAAGCAAGCATCACGAAGTTGGAATCTCCGCTTTGATGAGGTGATCAAAGAGTTTGGATTTGTCCAAACTTATGGAGAAGCTTGTATTTACAAGAAAGTGAGTGGGAGCAATGTGGCATTTCTGATATTATATGTGGATGACATATTATTGATCGGAAATGATATAGATCTTTTAAACAGTGTTAAAAGTTATCTAAACAGCAAATTTTCAATGAAGTACCTAGGTGAAGCGTCATACATATTAGGCATAAAGATCTATAGATATAGATCTAGGCGCCTAATAGGGCTATCGCAAAGTACATACCTTGATAAGATTTTAAAGAAGTTTAAAATGGACGGAAGTAAGAAGGGGTTCTTACCTATGTTGCAAGGCCAGACATTGAGTAAGATTCAAAGTCCGGCTTCGGCGGAATAAAGAGAGATAATGGACAAAGTCCCCTATGCTTCAGCCATAGGCTCTATAATGTACGCCATGCTATGTACAAGACCGGATGTGGCACATGCTATTAGTTTGACTAGTAGGTACCAATCGGATCCAGGTTCGGAACACTGGATAGCGGTCAAGAATATCCTTAAGTACTTACGAAGAACTAAGGATATGTTTCTTGTATACGGATGTGAAGAAGAGCTCGTCGCTAAGTGTTATGTCGACGCTAGCTTTGACACCGATCCGGATGACTCTAAGTCTTAATCCGGATACGTATTTCTCATGAATGGCGGAGCGGTTAGTTGGAGGAGCTCCAAACAACCTGGTAGCGGATCAACAACGGAGGCCGAATATGTTGTTGCTTCAGCGGCTCAGGAAGTAGTTTGGATGAAGGAGTTCATATCCGAACTAGGAGTGGTGGCAAACGCGTTGGACCCAATGGTGATCTATTGTGACAACAATGGTGCCATTGCCAATGCCAAAGAGCCAAGGTCTCACAATCATTCCAAGCATATTAAGCGCCTGTTTCACTCCATCCGCGAGCATGTCAAGGATGGAGATATAAAGATTTGTAAAGTACATACAGATCTCAATGTAGCAGATCCGTTGACTAAAACTCTCCCTAGAGCAAAACATGATCAACACCAGAACTCAATGGGTGTTAGATTTATCACTATGTAACTAGATTATTGTCTCTAGTGCAAGTGGGAGATCGAATAATATGCCCTGAGAGGCAATAATGAAGTGTTTATTATGTGTATTCCAAGTATATGATAGATGTTTATTTTGCATGCTATAATTGTATTGATACGGAAACGTTAATACATGTGTGTTTAATAAACAAACAGAAAGTTCCTAGTTATGCCTCTCTCATAAACTAGCTCGTTGATTAACAAGATGATCAAGGTTTCCTGATCATGGACATTGGATGTTGTTAATAACGGGATCACAACATTAGTGTAATGGTGTGATGAACATTCATCCGAAGTATAGCATCACGATCAAAGTCATTGAGTTTATATTGCTATAACAACTTACGAAGTGATCCTAATCCTTAGACCATGAGATCATGTCAATCACTAACACCGGAAGAGTTTCTTGATAACATCAAACGTCACACCGTAACAGGGTGATTATAAAGATGGATTCAGAACTAATAAAGTGTTATGTTGAGGCTCATGGATCGAGAGTGAAATTTTTTCATCCCGATGACGGATAGATATACTCTAGGCCCTCTCGGTGATATCACATTGATTAGCTTGCAAGCAAGTGATTTGATCACTAGAATGTTATATCACAGGAACGAGAAAAGAGTGCATGTCGGTAACGAGATCAAACTAGGTATGGAGATACCGATTATCGAATCTCGGACATGTAATATATCGTGAAACAAAGGGATTAAGATACTAGCGTAAAAGGTTCCGACGATCACAAGAAAGTCATCGTTGAATGTGTGGGAGTCAGTATGGGTCTCCAGATCCCGCTTCTGATTATTGATCCGAGAGGGGTCTCGATCATGTCCGCATTATTCACGAACCGTAGGGTGACACACTTAAGAGACACTGACATCCAATTGGAGCAAATGTTTCATGCCGAAAGAATGAACAAGCGCAGGAATTTATTTCACTAGATACCGAAACAGGTTTTCGGGTGAAATTGCATAAAGTGGTTATGCATGTGAAATAGAATTCTAGCAAGGGGTTATTTGTGAATGTTTGTCATTAAAGTAATTGACAAAATTCTGAATAAAATAAAAGATTTTTATTTAATGAGAGTTTGCATTAAATTTGGTGGAAATTTAATGGGAATTTGAGTGGACTTTTGAGTGGAGGGAATTTAAAGGGCATTTTGTGAGTGGAGTGTCCACCCACATGAATGAAGGAGGGGAGGGGGCAGCCCCCATGGCCGGCGGCCACCCCCTTGGGTGCCCCCCCTCCTCCTATAAAAGGAGCCCTCCTCCTCACTTATCTCTCACACCTCCTCGTGAAGGATCTCTCTCCCCCTCTAGAATTTATCCCCCATGGTCTCTGACTAGCGAGATACATGTTCCCGGTGGCTATTCGGCAATAAAGAGTTGTGCTTCCGCTGCATCGCTGGAGCGAGGAGGCGGAGGTTGCTCGGTGCCTCGAACGTGTGTGCGAGCACGAATGCGCTGCTGATTTGCGGTGCTAGGACTTCCTCTCGATCTTGAGATCGGCAAGAGATCGTCTACATCAACCACGAGTTGAACTCGTTAAGCTTTGTCGGTCTTCAAGGGTATGTTCTCTACAGATATACATCCGCCCGTTGTTTGTATCTAGTAGATGGATCTTGGTATATAGTTCACATCGTAGGAAAATTTTTGTTTTCTATGTTGCGAACCCTACACAAATACCCAAGCACTACTGCGACTACTAGTGAGATACACATCAATAACTTGTATATCGGATATACCTTTCTTCTTTATGTTGTCGTTCTTCAAATCCGCCAAGTACTTAGGGAAATTCCGCTTCCAGTGACCTTCTCCCTTGCAGTAAAAGCACTCAGTATCAGGCTTAGGCCCAGCCTTGGTCTTCTTCGCCGGCGTGGTAACTTTCTTACCGCCCTTGTTGAAGTTTCCCTTTTTCTTAGAATTGCCTTGCTTCTTGAATTTGGTGGTCTTATTGACCATCAACACTTGGTGCTCTTTCTTCATCTCCACTTCTGCAGACTTTAACATGGAGAAGAGTTCAGGCAACGACTTGTCCATGTTTTGCATATTGTAGTTCATCACAAAGTTCTTGTAACTTAGTGGTAGTGATTGGAGGACACGGTGAATCCCCAAAGCATTAGGAATCACTATACCCAAGATTTGAAGCTTGCTTGCGTGCCCAGACATCTTAAGCACGTGCTCACTAATGGAGTTGTCCTCTTCCATCTTGCAGTTAAAGAACTTTTCAGAAGCCTCATAACTCTCAACTGCCGCGTGAGACTCAAATATGATTTTGAGTTCACGGACAATATCATGTGGGTCATGGTTCTCAAACCTTTTCTGAAGCTCTGATTCCAAACCGTACAAGATAGCACACTGAACTGTGAAGTACTGATTCTTCCTAGTGAGTAAAACATTCTTCACCTCATCGGTAGCATCAGCTACAGGTGGGTCACCCAGCGGTGCATCCAGCACATAGGTCAAATTACCAGCATTGAGGGCAATCCTCAAGTTGCAAAGCCAATCCGCGAAATTGCTTCCATTGTTTTTCAACTTTTCTTTCTCTAGGAACGCATTAAAATTGATGGTAGGGGCCGCCATTGATCTACAACATATTTGCAATTGTTTTGACTAAGTTTATGACAAATTGAGTTCTAATTAAAAGTTAAATTAATCTAGGTGAACTCCCACTCAAAACAACATCCCTCGAATTGTTTTAGTGATTACACGAACCAAATCCACCACATCAAAACCGATCATCACGAGAGATGATGTAGCTTCAATGGCGAACAATCAACATGTTCATCATATCTACTATAAGACTCATGCTTTACCTTTCGGTGATCCGTGTTCCGAGACCATGTCTGTACATGCTAGGCTCGTCAATATCAAACCTTAGCTTCCACATGAGCAAATCTGGCTTGCTCCCGATGTATACACTCGCAGAATCTAACACACCCGTTTTTCTTCTCGACCAGGACTGGGTTTGCCAGCCACTTGGAGTATTTTATTGGCTGTATGAAGCCTGCAGCGAGTAGACACTGCACCTCCTCCGCGATTGCTCGGCGGCGCTCTTCATTAAAGGACTGCAGCGACTGCTTGACGGGTCGTTCTTTGGGGTCGGCGTTGAGTTTGTGCTCAGCGAGTTCCATCGGGACACCAGGCATGTCGGATGGGTTCCATGCGAAGATGTCGCTATTCTCACGTAGGAACTCGATGACCGCGCCTTCCTATGTTGTGCTCATGCTCGTCTCGATCGTCACCGTCTGGCTGGAGTCGCCTAGGACTAGCTCGACGGAGCGCGTGTGCATGGTTGCCTCAAACACAGTCGAACCGCCGTTCTCCGAGTTGGGCTTCTTGAGTATCATGGGGTCGTCATTGTTGACCCCGCTGGTGTACTTGGCAAGCTCCTCTGCGTGGTTGGCCTCTGCGGTGATGACGGCATCGGCGAGCTCGATGCCCTTGGCCTCGCACTCCGCGGCCATGTCGGGGTCGCCATGGACGGTGATGATACTACACGGCCCTAGGATCTTCATCGCGTTGTACGCGTAGTGTGGCGCTGCCATGAACTTGGCGAACGCCTGCCGCCCCAAGACGTAATGCTAGGGGCTATTGAAGGGGACCAGCTCGAAGACGATCTGCTCGGTGCGGAAGTTTGCTGGTGAGCCGAAGGTGACTGGCAGCGTCACCTTGCCGATCGGGTACGCCTTCCGACCGGGGACGATGCCGTGGAAGGTGGTGTAGGTCATCTCGATCATCGACTGCAGGCGCCGCAGTCGCCTGAACCTGTCCAGGTAGAGGATGTTGATGGAGCTGCCGCCGTCCATTAGCGTCTTGGGGAGCCAGTAGTCGCCCACTTTGGGCTTGACCATCAACGCAACTCGCCCCGGATATTCGATCTGTGGCGAGTGGTCCTCGCGGCTCCAGGTGATCCGCTGTTCATGTAGGGGTTCGTAGCATGGAAAACAAAAAAATTCTACCGCATGCAAACAAACAAGCCAAGATCTATCTACTAGATTGTAGCAACAAGTCGATAGAGGAAGTCACCCTCGAAGATTCCAAAGTGTTTAACGAGAGCAGATTCTCGTGGGTGATGTAGTCGTACTCTTGCCGATCTCAAGATCGCGTAGACGATCCTTCCGGCGCTGCGTTTCGACAGTGCTTCCACAGTCGATCACACGTTCGGTACTTGATGAAGACCTTCCTCTCCCTTGTTCCAGCAGGCAGCGTAGGTTGTAGCACTCTCCTCGTGATTCCGGCAGCACGACGGCGTGGTACCGAAAGTAGAGGGGAGATCTTGGAGGGCTTCGCCTTAAGCCGGAGCGAGTATGGTGGACTATGAGAGAGGCCTTGGTGATCTAGGGTTTAGAGGCACCAAGGGAGGAGGCTAGGCCGGCGGATAGGTCTTGGGGAGAGCCCCAAATCGGTGGCTAGGGCAAACCCTAGGGCGGCGGCGACTTGTGTTGGCCGGCGGCTAGGGCTAGGGTTTTGGTGGAGAGAGGTGTAGGGAAGAGGGGCACCCCTGCCCCTCATTTTATAGGTGGGAGGGTGCCGACCAAGGGGAGGGAGTCCCCCACCAAGTAGGCCTCCATGGCCGGAGGGTGGAGGGAGAGGAACTCCTCCCCAAGTAGGTTTCCTACTCTCCCTCCACCAAGCAAAACTGCCGTTTGACTTTTTCAAATTGGCGTTTGACTTTTCAAACTAGGATTTGATTTATCCCTTTATTTTGCTCAGCCATGATACCTAGTACATGATGCAACCATTCCACATTGTCATGACACATTCATGTACCCTTCCCCTCCAGAGTGCCGGACCTTCCGGAACCTTCTAGAACATTCCCGATGAAAACACCGGAATCATTCCCCAACTCCGAAACAGGACTTTCCTTATATGAATCTTATTCTCCGGACCATTATGGATCTCCTTGTGATGTCCCGGATCCCATCCGAGACTCCGAACAACATTCGGTCTCTTACTCATCATTCCATAACTACTCAACAACATCGAATCCTTAAGTGTGTCTCCCTACGGTTCGTGAATTATGCGGACATGATCGAGACACTTCTCCAAACAATAACCAATAGAGGAAGCTGGAAATTCATATGGCTCCCACATATTTCTACGATTACTTTGCGATCAAATGAACCACTTACATACGATACCAATTTCCCTTTGTCTCACGATAGTTTACTTATCCGAGGTTTTGATCGTCGGTATCTCTGCATACCTAGTTCAACATCGTTACCGATAAGTACTCTTTTCTCGTTCCCGTGATATGTGATCCCTTGTGAGCCAGTCACATGCTTGCAAGCTAATTGGATGACATTCCACCTAGAGGGCCCAGAGTATATCTATCCGTCATATGGATGGACAAATCCCACTCTTGATCTGTAAGGTTCCCAACCTTTTAATAAGGTAGAGTCCCCTGTGTTTACAATGCTAGTCCCTGGATCAATAGTTAGCATCCACAGTTAAGATGTAATATCAAGAAACAAAGGTCATAATACAACTTTATAACCAGGAATAACACAATTTTATTACATCTTACATAGCTCATTTGGCTATTACATTACATTGCAGCAAAATATCTATAAGCATGGGGTCCTTCATCTTAAAAGTGCCACAGGCAGACATGTTGGTTGTAGACTTTGTAATCCTAATCAACACACTTCAATAAATCAATCAAACCTGCAACATAACAAGTTACAACCACAAGGGTCAATACATTTGAATTGTATTGGCAAGTGATACTATGGTAGTATAGTGGAGTCTATCTTCTATATGCATTTGGCTAAGTGGAGTTGAGGCTTGCATTGCTCAAAATAGATTTTTCCTTAACATTTGAAATCACTAAGTTTTTGCTTGATAAAATAATCTTTCCCAAGGCATCTCCCAATCAAAGATGGAAGATCCATTAACCCTTGTTCAACCACAAGTTTTTACTTAGAAGTTGGAGTGATGAGATTCTTGATTGCTTCCATGTCTTGATGCTCAAATTTTCCTTTACCAGGGACATGGCTAAGTACTTAGATTTTACACTCTGCAGAGGTGGTGCACTTTCCCCACAAGACTTGGTTTCACCAAGACAAGATCTTTCAGAAGCCTTCCCTTAGACCAAAATGGACGCGCTCCAACCTATCAAACCCTACCACCAACTGTCCATATGGCTAAGTTCTTGCAACCTATATGATCCAGGCAGAGCCCATAATGCCAAGTGGTTGCACTTGAAGCTTCTCAACATTTGACATCTCAAATCTCTTTGTTCCTGGGTGGCCATCCACAAGTGAGATACACAAGGTTCACCAGTCCCCTGGCCTTGTGTAACCACTCAACCAAAAACCACCACGCAATTACCATTCCACCCAGGTGATTCATTAACTTAGTTGTTTTATTAAACAAAAACACAAGTCCTCAGACTTAGAAATTTTCCATAGTGTGAATATATTTCCACCCTTGTTTTCTATTAGCTAAGCTAAGCATGATAGTAGTAGGAATCTTAACTTAGGAAAATTTCTAATAAGGTTTCATCTACTAGGTTTTCCTATAGCAAGGTTTATACTTAGCAAAATTCCATGCAAGTTTTACTTAAAAAAAATCACTAATGCATAGTGAAAGTAATGGGACAAAAGTATGAAGCATCACTTGCCTTTTTCGTAGAGGGTATAAGTTCACTCCTTGTCCTTTCAACAATCACACTCTTCAAGTCACTACAATTCAATCAAGCAAGGCACAAACTCAATCTACCAATCAAGCAAAACATCACATAAAATCATAGAACCAAGATAATGCATGCAAGCATGCCAAGGGTTGTTTTATTTGGAAAAGTGGTTCCTAATGGGACATAAACATTTGGGAACACCTAATGGTCATTTTATAAAGTGGCAAAGTCATTTGCAAAAGGTTTCACTTTATAAACCATTTTCAAAACAAGGTATCATTTTATGTGGTGTAGAAATATTTTTACTAAGGCATTAATCTATAGGGTTCACCAAACATGTTTTCAAACCACAAAATGTTTCCTAGGGTTAGTAGGTTAAAATCACTCCATTTGCAAAAGATTTTATCCCCAAAAACATTTTAGAACAATTTTATAATCTAAACAAGCATACAAATGTTTCTGCAAAAACAAACATTTTTCCAGAAGCTTTTTACTAAACAAATGGCATGGTTGGCTAGGGCTTGTTCCACTGATTCCATTGATATAAAGTTTGCAAAATTTGGACGTGTGGTTTAAAAGTTATAAGGTTTTCAAATTTTCAAACAAATCTGATTCTAAAATCTATTTAAATCAAACCAGTGACACGCGGCCTGCTCTGATTCGTCCATACCGTTTCGCTCGGATCGGCTACTCTGGCGCGTTGGATCTAATTAAATCACACGGATCATATTGCTTACCCCTTCGCTTTAAGTGGTTCTATCCTATCCACTAGATCGAGATCGGACGGCTGCTGCGAGCTTGACCTAAAACGAGCAATGGGCGGTGGTCAAGGCGAGCGGCCAGATGGTGGCGGATGCGATACAGAAGCTAGAGTGGCTGGAGATGCTCACCGCTCGCGAAGCCTGGGGAAGCTCAAGGTGTTCTCGAGGAGTCAAGGGGCGCTCTGGTCCGACATGGATTGCTCACCGGAGTCCACACGGCGTCGGGCGTGCTCTGGTCGTCGTTGTGGGCGAGGCTACGGGGAATGCTGAAGCAAAGTAGAGGGTGCGTTAGACGCGCATGGTACTAAGGAGAATGTGAGCATCACTGAATGGCATCGGGGCGGTCCGAGCTTACCAGGAAGACTCGCCGGAGTTGTGGGGTTCTTCGGTGGCGCTCAGACAAAGACGGAGGCGAGGTTGCAGGTCACTCGCGGGTGAGCTGAGGCCACAGAGCGGTGCGCCAGAGTCTGGTGAACTTGCCTGCGTGCTCGGGGAGGCAAGGGGCGGCGTGAGGTCGCCGGAATTGGCTGAGGACGGTGGTCAGAGTAGTGAGGGTGTGTGGCGAAATTCGTCCATCCTGGGGGCGTGCTAAGGAGGGGCGACGGAGGGGAAGTGGAGAGGAGGGGCAGACGCTTTAACGTGCGTGGTCAAGGGGCCGATTAATGGCATGGTTAACGCGTATTACGCCGGACTTTATTCGCCTGCAATGGCCGGCGAGGGGAGGGCGTAGTCTGCGGGTGGGGAAGAAGGGGACGTGGCTGTGGGGTCCTCTGGCAGTGAGAGAGGGAGAGAGGGAATAGGGTCCACCAGTCAGCGTCCTTGCGGGTTTCTTTTGCAGTGAAAAACGATTCGCTCGCTGAGAGGGAGAGGTGGGCTAGGTTGGGCTGAGTTGGGCTAGGATGGTTGGGTTGGGCCGTTACATATTTTTTTCAGTTTTGAATTCTTTTTCCTTTATCCAATTCAATTTCTGTTTTGAAATTCAAACAACAATTCAAAACAACCCAAAACAAATAAACTTCCACTAAACTTTAAATTGAGTTTTAGCTCTGTTTATCAACTCATATCAAAGTCCAAGAAAAAATAATATTTTTAATCTTTTTAGGATCCATTTATTAATTAAATAAAATGGACCTTAGTTATTAAATCAAATAGGATTTGTTTTCTTTATTTTTAAAACTCTATTTGAAATTTAAATAAAACCAAAAACACTTCAGTAGGTTTTATTTGAGAATATAAAATACTTGGAAAACTTATTTAAAATAAATAAATAAGTTTTAGTGTTTATTAAAATGGGAAAAGCCTTTACTTAAATAAAAATTGGTTTATTAACAAACTCTCATTATTTTATTTAAATAAACTTTTACTCTTTTAATCAAAGCAAAACATTTTATTTCAAAAGCTTGGCCAAGTTTTAATTTGTCTATATAAAATAATCCTTATTTATAAATCTACCCTTTTCCTTTTGAAAACCAAATCCTTTTATTAAAGATCCAAAAATAGTAATTTTAAATATTTTTAAGTTTATTGTTTATTTATCTTTTAAATCCCTTTAGGATTTTATTTTATCCAAATAGGTTTTGAAAATTTCCAATTGGATTCAAAAAGTTTCTTCTCACCCTGAAAATCATCAAAGTTTTATTTTATTCATTTATTTTTCACATTACAAGATTTGGAAAATCTTGGGATGTGACAGGCTACCACCCTTAAAATAAATCTCGTCCCGAGATTTGGGAAGGCTAGGGGTTACAAGTAGGCTCAAAGCATCTAGGGTACTACCACCCTTAAAAATTTTCCAACTAGATTGCATATTGGCCTTCTTGGGATCATGGGGAAACTTCTCTGGGCAAACATCTGCATAGTGTCCTTTGTTTTCACATTTGAAACATGTGACAAGGCTGAGATCCTTCATAGGCTGGTTTATATTGTGCTTCATCTTTTCTGGACAGAAGTTTGCATAGTGGCCTAGTTCCTTGCATTTGAAACACATCACTTGGCTGATATCTTTCTTTTCCTTTGGTATCATTGCCTCTTGTTTGTTTCTTTTTTTGGTCCTTCTTATTTTCTGGGCATTCATTGGCATAGTGTCCCATCTCTTTGCAATTGTAACATTGCACTTGAGTAATATCCTTCTTGTTAGGGTTGGGGCATTTCTTCTTCTTCTTGGGTTTCTCCAAAGCTAGAAGTTCTTCTAGTTCATGTTCTTCATACCTCACCTCAGAGGTGGGAAATCTTTCTCTCTTCTTGGGGCAGCTACTAGAGATATGACCTTCTTCTTCAAAATTAGGGAATTGATCTTCATGCTCCTTGGATGCATGATCCTTGTCTCTACAAATATTGTGTCACATCCCAAGATTTTCCAAATCTTGTAATGTGAAAATAAATTAATAAAATAAAACTTTGTTAATTTTCAGAGCCAGAAGAAACTTTTTGAATACAATTGGAACCTCAAACCCATTTGAATTAAAATAAACCTCAAGAGATTTAAAAAGATAAACATTTAATAAAAGGAAAATAAAAACATTTGGAAATACTATTTTGAAACAATTAAATGAAAAGATTTATTTTCAAATGAAATAGAAGTTTTATAAATAAAGATTATTAAATAAAGAAAAATTAAGCCTTGACCAAACTTTTGGAATTAAAACATTTTATTCTAAATAAATTTAGCAAAGGTTTATTCAAAATAAATTAATAAGGATTTAATATCCAATTTTATTTAAATAAGAAGTTTTACCAATTTAATTTAAACATCAAAGCTTGCTAAATTATTTTAAATAAGTTTTCTAAGTATTTAATTCTCTTAATTAAAACCTACTGATTGGATTTTGAAAGCATTAGGATTTCAAATGAGGATTTTATTAAATGAACCAAACCCTATTTGATTAATAAACCATGGTCCATTTTATTTAAATTATAGATGGGACCATAAACAAAATCTCATGAATATAAAAAGATAAGAGAATTGAATTTCCAAAGCTATTAAAGCCTTACCAAAAACCCATACCAAGTGGAGTACAATAGATCTTAAAAGGAATCAAAAGTATAAACAAATAATAAATAAGTTTTCATAAATTGGAATCACCAAGTTTGGATCTCTAAATAAAAGATATGGATTTCATAAAACAAAATGAAAATATTAATAAAGAATATTTAGACCAAATCAAATCTTGGCCTAATCCATGAAGTAAATGGAGTGATGATTAATCCCAATTCAAATAAAAATATGAAATAAAGAATATTCCAGATAAAATAAAATGGAAATAACCATTCTATCCCTATTTTAAATAAGGACAAATCTCTAAATAAAAATACATGAGAAAATGATATTTGGAATTAAAACAATTACCCAATCTTATATGATTAATAAATCACTTTGGAATACTTTCCAAATAATTCAATATGAATTATTTGAACCAAATAAACAAATCCTAAATGGATTATTATCTAAAGGACCCTTTATTTAATTATAAATGGAACCTAAAATAAAAGGTTATTTTATTTTAAAACAAGATTTCCAAGCATCCTGATTTTTAAATAAAACCTACTGGTTTGATTATGAAAATAATTAGATTTCAAATGGAAATTTTATTAATAAAAATCAAACCCTATTTTATTAAATAACTAGTGATCCATTTTATTTAACTATTAAATGGATCCTAAAATAAATAAGGATATTATTTTATTTTATTTTGAGATTTGGTTTATGTTGATAAACAAAATCAAATTCAAATTTACAAACTGAATGATTGATTGGGTTTGATTTGAGTGTGAATTGTTTGTTTAGAAATTCAAAACAGAAATTGAAATTAGAAAAGGAAAAAAGAAAACAGACAGGAAATAAAAATAAACAGCCCAGCCGGCCCAGCCCAACAACTCCAGCCCAACAGCCCACGAAGCCCATCAGTCCAGCCCAGCTTCTCCCCCCCCCGAACCGTTTTCCTCACCCCAGAAGCAACCCACGCAGACACTGACGGGTGGACCTTTCCTCGATTCATTTCCCCACTGACAGCGGACCCCACATCCACTGTTCCCCTTCTTCCTTCCCCCGCGACCTCCTCCTCCCCATAACCTCGCTGCCGTTGCTGCAGTAATTCAGCAGGCCAATTGCTAACGCCACCTTAATTCCCCCTGCGACCATACTGTTTTAAATCGCCCCTGAGTCCTCTCCGTTTCCCCTATGCCTTCTTCCCCGAGCACGCCCCCAGGCCGTCGCAATTCGTTCTCGAACGGCTTCGTCTCCGACGAGCTTCCACCGACGAATACGGCCAGCACACACCACCCGAGCCTTCCCGATCATCCTGACAGCTTCCCCACTCCCTGACGCATCTCCCAGTGCCAACCGTTCATCCGCGGGCTTCCCAGGAAGTCGACTTCGACAAGAAACAGAAGCGCCGCCGTCTGCCTTCTTCTCCGACGAGCCCCGCAGGTAGAACCCAGTCGCCCCTCTTCTTCTGATGCATGCTCACATCATCTCTGTGACCTCCTGTGTCTAACCCAGCCCTTCGTTTGTCCTCTCGTGAACCACAGCAACGTCCCCGCTGCCGACTGAGCCGCGTCGCCAAGAATAACTCCGGCGAGCAATTCCGCCGTCCCCTTCTTCAACCAGTGGCAGGTTGAGCATCCCCGTGCCACGACGAACCCAGTGAGCCCCCTCTCCTCCTTCCTCGTTTCCAGTTTCGCTAGCGCCGCCGCCAACTGACAGCTCCGCCGCTCGCCGTCGTTATCGCAACCGCCAGTTTCTGACTGTTTCGATATGAGCCGTTAGATCAAGATCCTATGCACACGATAGATCACTTAAACTGAACCGTTACGTTTGATCTGCACCGCACACTCCCACTTAAATCCTGCGGTCCACGTCGCGCGATCCTACCGAACCGTTATCAGCCAATGATAAAGCGACGCGTGGCCAGTGTTGAGTTAAAAACAGATTTTTGAATCAGATTTATTTGCAAACTTTGAACCTTTGTAACTTTTGAACCACACGTCCAGATTTGACAAATTTTATATCAAAAGATTCAGGAGAACAAGACCTAACCAACCCTAGCCTTAGTTTAGCAAATAGTAACTGGTAGCTTGTTTGAATTTGCAGATTCTTTTGTGTGCTTGCTAATTTTAGAAAAATCATTTAAAAATGAATTTTGAGATCAAACCTTTGCCAATTGGTTTATTGTGACCCTACTGACCCTAGGAACCAACCCATAGTATTAAAAATGATTTTTGTGAAATTTAAGTTGAATTATTTAAACTTAGCCATTTTCTAGCCAAATAAAAAGAATAGTTGTATCTATGAAAATGTGTATGGAAGGAAAACTTGAGATAATAATTTGGACCAAACCTTGACCTAAAAACACCAAGTGTTGCAATAGCAACTCATTTGGTGAACCCTATGGGCTAATGCCTTAGTAAAAATATTTCTACACCACATAAAATAACACCTTGTTTTGAAAATGGTTTTAAAGTGAAACCTTTTACAAATGACTTGGCCACTTTAGGAAATGACCATTAGATGTACCCAAATGACCATGACCCACTAGGAACCACTTTGTCAAACAAAACAAAGCTTGGCATGCTTGCATGCATTTCTTTGACTTTGTTATTTATGTGTGTTGTTTTGCTTGATTGGTAGATTGAGTTTGTACCTTGCTTGATTGATTTGTAGAGACTTGAAGAGTGTGATTGTTGCAAAGATCAAGAAGTGAACCTATACTCTACCAAAAAGGCAAGTGATGCTTCATACTTTTATCCTATTACTTTCACTATGCATTAGTGATTTTGTTAAGTAAAACTTGCATGGATTTTGCTAAGTATAGATCTTGCTATAGGAAAACATAGTAATGAATCCTTAGTAGGATTTTCATAAGTTAAAGATTCCTAATACTACCAAGCTTAGCCTAGCAAATAGAAAACATGGGTGGAAAATATATTCACACTATGGAAAATAATCTAAGTCTAAAGGACTTATGTTTTGTTTAATAAAACAACTAAGTTAATGGATCACCTGGGTGGAATGGAAAGATTGGGTTATGTTGAGTGGTTCACAAGGCCCATATTTATGGTTAACCTTGTGTATCTCACTTGTGGAATGCCACCCAGGAAACAAAGGGATTTGAGATGTCAAATGTTGAGAAAGCTTACAGTGCAACCACTTGGCAATATGGGCTCTGCCATGATCATATAGGTTGCAAGAACTTAGCCATATGGACAGTGGGTGGTAGTGTTTGATAGGTTGGAGCGCGTCCATATTGGTCTAAGGGAAGGCTTCTGAAAGATTTTGTCTTGGAAAACCAAGTCTTGTGGGTAAAGTGCACCCCCTCTGCAGAGTATAAAACCTAAGTACTTAGCCATGTCCCTGGTAAAGGACAATTTGAGCATCAAGACATGGAAGCAATCAAGAATCTCATCATTCCAATTTCTAAATAAAAACTTGTGGGTGAACAAGGGATTGTGTGTATTCTTCAATCTTTGATGGAAAGATGGCTTGATATAAGGATCTTGAAATCTTGGATTGAGGAAAATGATTTTACCAAGCACTTCAGTCTTTGATTTGTAGATGCCTCGAGAAGGATCTTCAGTCTTTGATTGAGAGAAGCATTGGAAAAGTTTTTGACAAAACTATTTATTTTCAAAATGTTAAGGAAAATATATTTTGAGTAATGCAAGCCTCAACTCCACTTAGCCAAATGCATATAGATGATAGACTCCACTATACTACTATAGTATCACTTGCCAATACAATTCAAATGTATTGACCCTTTGTGGCTGTAACTTGTATGTTGCAGGATTGATTGTTTTAAGTGAAGATTGATTGTTTAGGATTACAAAGTCTACAACCAACATCTGCCTGTGGCATTTTGAAGATGATGGACTCATACCTATTGCTATTCCGCTGCAATATAATGTAATAGCCTAATGAGCTAAGTTTGATGTAATAAAATTATGTTATTCCTGGTTATAAAGTTATATTATGACCTTTGTTTCTTGATATTACATCTTACTGTGGATGCTAGCTATTGATCCAGGGACTAGCATTGTAAAACACAGGAGGACTCTACCTTATTAGGTTGGGACCTCTACAGATGGTATCAGAGCTTTGTGTTGCCTGTAGGATTTGTAAACCCTAGGATTGGACAAAAACCCTTAGAAAAATAGGAGTGATATTTTGTTCCAAAAACTTATTTACAAAAACACTTGTAAACTCTTTCCTCAACCATTTTGGTTTCAACTCTACTTCTCTTCTACTTCAACTTGATGGAAAAACCTACCCCATGACCAAAGACTACTCTATGTGCAAAAGACTTCTTCAACTTCTTCAACTCTAATGACTTCAACATCTTCAGCATATTCACCAAAGACTTCCAACTTGGAAACTATTAAGGACTACAAGTGAGACAAGGAAAACCTACTCAAGATTTAGAGACTAAGGGAATGCAAAATAAGAAAGTGCCATCAAAAACTTTGAAGTATTGTGACCAAGAGTTTTCTCAAGGGAACCATGATCTCAAGTAAGAAAAATCAAGAAGGAAGGAAAGATCACAAGTGAACCATATAGATAGACCACCACAACTTAGTTAAATCAAAACCGCCAACTTATGTGGTGTAACAAAAATGTTTTGTTGCCTAAGTATGTGCTTGAACTTTGTTGTTTGAGTGGAGTGTTTGCTTGTGTTTGCATGCACATTGTTTGTGTGAATTGAGATATGGGTGATTAGAAATATCTCATTAGAAATATCTTGTCTATTCTAATCTCCCTTCAAACCCAAACAGATGACTACCCCAAAGGATTCCAAGGTTGATAACACCAACACCAACCAAGTCGACCTTGGAGAACTCATAGCAACTCAACATCAATTGAATCAATTGACAGCTCAGTTCTTAGCCAACAATAATAATGAAGATCCAGCACTACAAAGGTTTTTAGAGGAACAGTCCCAATTGATGCTTAAGGTGACTAATCAAATGATTAGCATGGAAGAAAACTTACCTAGAAGAGAGTATGATAGCAAGGATGAAAGGAATGTTGTTCTAGATGGAGCCCCAGCTTGCATTATTTGTGGAGACAAGGATCATACTTCCACAGAGCATGAAGGACAATGCCCAAATTGTGATGAAGATCATCCTGTTGGAGAATGCCCTACCTCTCAAGCTACTTGCTATCTTTGTGAAGGAAGTGATCATACTCCTGGCCTATGTCCCATTTATGCCATGGTAGAACAAAGGAAACAAGAAGGATCCAAGTCTACCAAAGGGAAAGGACCACTACTACTTCCAAGCAAGGCAACCCAATTCAAAGGATCAAGGAAAATCAAGAAGCCCAAGCAAGACATGAGCCTGGTACAATGTCGTAAGTGTAAGGAAATGGGACACTATTCCAGTGGATGCCCAGGGAACATAAAGAATAAAGGAATTGACCAAGTATGGTGTAACAACTGTAATGAACCAGGTCACTTTGTAGCAACTTGCCCAAAGGAGCAACGCAAAGAACTCAAGGACATTAATTGTTTCAACTGCAAGAATCCAGGACACTATGCAAGCAACTGTCCAGAAAGGATGAAGAACAAGTTGAACAAGCCTATGGAGAAGCTCAATCTTGGTCCATGAGTCAAGCATAGGAATAAAGCAAAAGTTTAACATAGAGAAATTCCAGGACCCAAGAAGGCCAATATGTAATTTTTGTTTGAAAATTTTTAAGGGTGGTAGTACCCTAGTTGTTTTGAACTTACTTGTAACCCTAAGCTTCCCAAATCTCGGGACGAGATTTATTTTTAAGGGTGGTAGCCTGTCACATCCCAAGATTTTCCAAATCTTGTAATGTGAAAATAAATTAATAAAATAAAACTTTGTTAATTTTCGAGCCGTAAGAAACTTTTTGAATACAATTGGAACCTCAAACCCATTTGAATTAAAATAAACCTCAAGAGATTTAAAAAGATAAACATTTAATAAAAGGAAAATAAAAACATTTGGAAATACTATTTTGAAACAATTAAATGAAAAGATTTATTTTCAAATGAAATAGAAGTTTTATAAATAAAGATTATTAAATAAAGAAAAATTAAGCCTTGACCAAACTTTTGGAATTAAAACATTTTATTCTAAATAAATTTAGCAAAGGTTTATTCAAAATAAATTAATAAGGATTTAATATCCAATTTTATTTAAATAAGAAGTTTTACCAATTTAATTTAAACATCAAAGCTTGCTAAATTATTTTAAATAAGTTTTCTAAGTATTTAATTCTCTTAATTAAAACCTACTGATTGGATTTTGAAAGCATTAGGATTTCAAATGAGGATTTTATTAAATGAACCAAACCCTATTTGATTAATAAACCATGGTCCATTTTATTTAAATTATAGATGGGACCATAAACAAAATCTCATGAATATAAAAAGATAAGAGAATTGAATTTCCAAAGCTATTAAAGCCTTACCAAAAACCCATACCAAGTGGAGTACAATAGATCTTAAAAGGAATCAAAAGTATAAACAAATAATAAATAAGTTTTCATAAATTGGAATCACCAAGTTTGGATCTCTAAATAAAAAGATATGGATTTCATAAAACAAAAATGAAAATATTAATAAAGAATATTTACAGACCAAATCAAATCTTGGCCTAATCCATGAAGTAAATGGAGTGATGATTAATCCCAATTCAAATAAAAATATGAAATAAAGAATATTCCAGATAAAATAAAATGGAAATAACCATTCTATCCCTATTTTAAATAAGGACAAATCTCTAAATAAAAATACATGAGAAAATGATATTTGGAATTAAAACAATTACCCAATCTTATATGATTAATAAATCACTTTGGAATACTTTCCAAATAATTCAATATGAATTATTTGAACCAAATAAACAAATCCTAAATGGATTATTATCTAAAGGACCCTTTATTTAATTATAAATGGAACCTAAAATAAAAGGTTATTTTATTTTAAAACAAGATTTCCAAGCATCCTGATTTTTAAATAAAACCTACTGGTTTGATTATGAAAATAATTAGATTTCAAATGGAAATTTTATTAATAAAAATCAAACCCTATTTTATTAAATAACTAGTGATCCATTTTATTTAACTATTAAATGGATCCTAAAATAAATAAGGATATTATTTTATTTTATTTTGAGATTTGGTTTATGTTGATAAACAAAATCAAATTCAAATTTACAAACTGAATGATTGATTGGGTTTGATTTGAGTGTGAATTGTTTGTTTAGAAATTCAAAACAGAAATTGAAATTAGAAAAGGAAAAAAGAAAAGACAGAAATAAAAATAAATTGCCAGCCCAACAACTCAAATTTCAACAGCCCACAAGCCCATCAGTCCATGACTTCTCCCCGAACCGTTTTCCTCACCCCAGAAGCAACCCACGCAGACACTGACGGGTGGACCTTTCCTCGATTCAATTCCCCGCTGACAGCGGACCCCACATCCACTGTTCCCCTTCTTCCTTCCCCCGCGACCTCCTCCCCATAACCTCCGCTGTCTTGCAGTAACCGCAAGGCGTCAATTCGCGTTAACGCCACCTTAATTCCCCCTGCGACCATACTGTTTTAAATCACCCCTGAGTCCTCTCCGTTTCCCCTATGCCTTCTTCCCCGAGCACGCCCCCAGGCCGTCGCAATTCGTTCTCGAACGGCTTCGTCTCCGACGAGCTTCCACCGACGAATACGGCCAGCACACACCACCGAGCCTTCCCGATCATCCCGACTTTTCCCCACTCCCGACGCATCTCCGTGCCAACCGCTTCATCCGCGGCTTCCAGAAGTCGACTTGACAAGAAAGCGCCGCCGTCGCCTTCTTCTCCGACGAGCCCGCAGTAGAACCCAGTCGCCTCTTCTTCCGATGCATGCTCACATCATCTCTGTGACCTCGTGTTCAACCCAGCCCTTCGTTTGTCCTCTCGTGAACCACAGAACGCCCCGTCGTCGACCAGCCGCCTGTCGCCAGAATAACTCCGCGAGCAATTCCGCTCGTCCCGGCGCCTTCTTCAACCAGTGGCAGGTTGAGCATCCCGTGCCACGAACCCAGTGAGCCCCCTCTCCTCCTTCCTCGTTTCCAGTTTCGCTAGCGCCGCCGCCAACTGACAGCTCCGCCGCTCGCCGTCGTTATCGCAACCGCCAGTTTCTGACTGTTTCGATATGAGCCGTTAGATCAAGATCCTATGCACACGATAGATCACTTAAACTGAACCGTTACGTTTGATCTGCACCGCACACTCCCACTTAAATCCTGCGGTCCACGTCGCGCGATCCTACCGAACCGTTATCAGCCAATGATAAAGCGACGCGTGGCCAGTGTTGAGTTAAAAACAGATTTTTTGAATCAGATTTATTTGCAAACTTTGAACCTTTGTAACTTTTGAACCACACGTCCAAATTTGACAAATTTTATATCAAAAGATTCAGGGGAACAAGACCTAACCAACCCTAGCCTTAGTTTAGCAAATAGTAACTGGTAGCTTGTTCGAATTTGCAGATTCTTTTGTGTGCTTGCTAATT
This sequence comes from Avena longiglumis, assembly GCA_030063025.1. Taxonomy (NCBI): domain Eukaryota; kingdom Viridiplantae; phylum Streptophyta; class Magnoliopsida; order Poales; family Poaceae; genus Avena; species Avena longiglumis. The sequence continues at coordinate 514,912,089 of CP125974.1, read as the reverse complement.
TTAGAAAAATCATTTAAAAATGAATTTTGAGATCAAACCTTTGCCAATTGGTTTATTGTGACCCTACTGACCCTAGGAACCAACCCATAGTATTAAAAATGATTTTTGTGAAATTTAAGTTGAATTATTTAAACTTAGCCATTTTCTAGCCAAATAAAAAGAATAGTTGTATCTATGAAAATGTGTATGGAAGGAAAAACTTGAGATAATAATTTGGACCAAACCTACTGACCTAAAAACACCAAGTGTTGCAATAGCAACTCATTTGGTGAACCCTATGGGCTAATGCCTTAGTAAAAATATTTCTACACCACATAAAATAACACCTTGTTTTGAAAATGGTTTTAAAGTGAAACCTTTTACAAATGACTTGGCCACTTTAGGAAATGACCATTAGATGTACCCAAATGACCATGACCCACTAGGAACCACTTTGTCAAACAAAACAAAGCTTGGCATGCTTGCATGCATTTCTTTGACTTTGTTATTTATGTGTGTTGTTTTGCTTGATTGGTAGATTGAGTTTGTACCTTGCTTGATTGATTTGTAGAGACTTGAAGAGTGTGATTGTTGCAAAGATCAAGAAGTGAACCTATACTCTACCAAAAAGGCAAGTGATGCTTCATACTTTTATCCTATTACTTTCACTATGCATTAGTGATTTTGTTAAGTAAAACTTGCATGGATTTTGCTAAGTATAGATCTTGCTATAGGAAAACATAGTAATGAATCCTTAGTAGGATTTTCATAAGTTAAAGATTCCTAATACTACCAAGCTTAGCCTAGCTAATAGAAAACATGGGTGGAAAATATATTCACACTATGGAAAATAATCTAAGTCTAAAGGACTTATGTTTTGTTTAATAAAACAACTAAGTTAATGGATCACCTGGGTGGAATGGAAAGATTGGGTTATGTTGAGTGGTTCACAAGGCCCATATTTATGGTTAACCTTGTATCTCACTTGTGGAATGCCACCCAGGAAACAAAGGGATTTGAGATGTCAAATGTTGAGAAAGCTTACAGTGCAACCACTTGGCAATATGGGCTCTGCCATGATCATATAGGTTGCAAGAACTTAGCCATATGGACAGTGGGTGGTAGTGTTTGATAGGTTGGAGCGCGTCCATATTGGTCTAAGGGAAGGCTTCTGAAAGATTTTGTCTTGGAAAACCAAGTCTTGTGGGTAAAGTGCACCCCCTCTGCAGAGTATAAAACCTAAGTACTTAGCCATGTCCCTGGTAAAGGACAATTTGAGCATCAAGACATGGAAGCAATCAAGAATCTCATCATTCCAATTTCTAAATAAAAACTTGTGGGTGAACAAGGGATTGTGTGTATTCTTCAATCTTTGATGGAAAGATGGCTTGATATAAGGATCTTGAAATCTTGGATTGAGGAAAATGATTTTACCAAGCACTTCAGTCTTTGATTTGTAGATGCCTCGAGAAGGATCTTCAGTCTTTGATTGAGAGAAGCATTGGAAAAGTTTTTGACAAAACTATTTATTTTCAAAATGTTAAGGAAAATATATTTTGAGCAATGCAAGCCTCAACTCCACTTAGCCAAATGCATATAGATGATAGACTCCACTATACTACTATAGTATCACTTGCCAATACAATTCAAATGTATTGACCCTTTGTGGCTGTAACTTGTATGTTGCAGGTTTGATTGTTTTAAGTGAAGATTGATTGTTTAGGATTACAAAGTCTACAACCAACATCTGCCTGTGGCATTTTGAAGATGATGGACTCATACCTATTGCTATTCCGCTGCAATATAATGTAATAGCCTAATGAGCTAAGTTTGATGTAATAAAATTATGTTATTCCTGGTTATAAAGTTATATTATGACCTTTGTTTCTTGATATTACATCTTACTGTGGATGCTAGCTATTGATCCAGGGACTAGCATTGTAAAACACAGGAGGACTCTACCTTATTAGGTTGGGACCTCTACATATTGCTAGCTTGGGTTCCTTCTAGAATAGCATCTTTGTCATCCTTGTTGTCATTAGCTCTTTGGGAAAAGTTTTATCTCATGTTGATCATTTGAGTAACTAATCCTTGCAACAATTGGGATTAAAGTTTCAAAATCCTTTGTATGGATGGGTCTAGTCCATTGTTGTTGGCTAAAAGCTGAGTTGTCTCTTGGCTCAACTGGTTTTGGTTTGCTATAAGTTCTCTCATGTTATCCTCTTGGGTGTTGTTGGTGTCACCATCCTTGATGTTGGAGTTTCTTGGAGTAGTCATCTGTGTGGGTTGGATTGGGATTAGAATAGGCAAAATGTTTCTAAGGAAATATTTCTAATCACACACATCACAATTCACACAAGCAATGTGCAAGCAATCACAAACAACCATTCCATTCAAACAACAAAGTTCAAGCATATTATTAGGCAACCAAAAATACTTTTGCTACACCACCTAAGTTGGTGTGTTTGGCTTAAACTAAATATGGTGGTCCATCTATATGGTTCACTTGAATTCTTTCCATCCTTCTTGGCCGATTCTTCTTGCATGAGATCATGGTTTCCTTGGGAAAAATCTTGGTCACAAAACTTCAAAGTTGATGATGGTTCCTTCTAATTGTGTTTCCTTAGTCTTCAAGTCTTGGGAAATATTTCTTGTCTCACTTGTCCTTAGTGATATCCAAGGTGGAAGTCCTTGGTGAATATGCTGAAGATGTTGAAGTCATTAGAGTTGAAGATGTTGAAGTCCTTAGAGTTGAAGATGTTGAAGTCATTAGAGTTGATGGAGTCCTTTGCACATGGTGTAGTCCTTGGCCTTGGGGTAGGTTTTTCCATCAAGTTGAAATAGATGAGATGTAGAATCAAAACCAAAATGGTTGAGGAAAGAGTTTACAAGATTGTTTGTAAATAAGTTTTGGAACAAATACAACTCCTATTTTTCTAAGGGTTTTTGTCCAATCCTAGGTTTACAAATCCTACAGGCAACACAATGCTCTGATACCATCTTTAAGGTTCCCAACCTTTTAATATGGTAGAGTCCCCTGTGTTTACAATGCTAGTCCCTGGATCAATAGCTAGCATCCACAATTAAGATGGAATATCAAGAAACAACGGTCATAATACAACTTTATAACCAGGAATAACATAATTTTATTACATCTTACATAGCTCATTTGGCTATTACATTACATTGCAGCAGAATATCTATAAGCATGGGGTCCTTCATCTTAAAAGTGCCACAGTCAGACATGTTGGTTGTAGACTTTGTAATCCTAATCAACACACTTCACTAAATCAATCAAACCTGCAACATAAAAAGTTACAGCCACAAGGGTCAATACATTTGAATTGTATTGGCAAGTGATACTATGGTAGTATAGTGGAGTCTATCTTCTATATGCATTTGGCTAAGTGGAGTTGAGGCTTGCATTGCTCAAAATAGATTTTTCCTTAACATTTGAAATCACTAAGTTTTTGCTTGACAAAATAATCTTTCCCAAGGCATCTCCCAATCAAAGATGGAAGATCCATTAACCCTTGTTCAACCACAAGTTTTTACTTAGAAGTTGGCGTGATGATATTCTTGATTGCTTCCATGTCTTGATGCTCAAATTGTCCTTTACCAGGGACATGGCTAAGTACTTAGATTTTACACTCTGCAGAGCTGGTGCACTTTCCCCACAAGGCTTGGTTTCACCAAGACAAGATCTTTCAGAAGCCTTCCCTTAGACCAAAATGGACGCGCTCCAACCTATCAAACCCTACCACCAACTGTCCATATGGCTAAGTTCTTGCAACCTATATGATCCAGGCAGAGCCCATAATGCCAAGTGGTTGCACTTGAAGCTTCTCAACATTTGACATCTCAAATCTCTTTGTTCCTGGGTGGCCATCCACAAGTGAGATACACAAGGTTCACCAGTCCCCTGGCCTTGTGTAACCACTCAACCAAAAACCACCAAGCAATTACCATTCCACCCAGGTGATTCATTAACTTAGTTGTTTTATTAAACAATAACACAAGTCCTTAGACTTAGAAATTTTCCATAGTGTGAATATATTTCCACCCTTGTTTTCTATTAGCTAAGCTAATCATGATAGTAGTAGGAATCTTAACTTAGGAAAATTTCTACTAAGGTTTCATCTACTAGGTTTTCCTATAGCAAGGTTTATACTTAGCAAAATTCCATGCAAGTTTTACTTAAAAAAAATCACTAATGCATAGTGAAAGTAATGGGACAAAAGTATGAAGCATCACTTGCCTTTTTCGTAGAGGGTATAAGTTCACTCCTTGTCCTTGCAACAATCACACTCTTCAAGTCACTACAATTCAATCAAGCAAGGCACAGACTCAATCTACCAATCAAGAAAAACATCACATAAAATCATAGAACCAAGATAATCCATGCAAGCATGCCAACGATTGTTTTATTTGGAAAAGTGGTTCCTAATGGGACATAAACATTTGGGTACACCTAATGGTCATTTTATAAAGTGGCAAAGTCATTTGCAAAAGGTTTCACTTTATAAACCATTTTCAAAACAAGGTATCATTTTATGTGGTCTAAGGCATTAATCTATAGGGTTCACCAAATATGTTTTCAAACCACAAAATGTTTCCTAGGGTCAGTAGGTTCAAATCACTCCATTTGCAAAAGATTTTATCCCCAAAAACATTTTAGAACAATTTTTATAATCTAAACAAGCATACAAATGTTTCTCCAAAAAACAAACATTTTTTAGAAGCTTTTTACTAAACAAATGGCATGGTTGGCTAGGGCTTGTTCCACTGATTCCATTGATATAAAGTTTGCAAAATTTGGACGTGTGGTTTAAAAGTTATAAGGTTTTCAAATTTGCAAACAAATCTGATTCTAAAATCTGTTTTAAATCAAACCAGTGACACACGGCGTGCTCTGATTCGTCCATACCGTTTCGCTCGGATCGGCTACTCTGGCGCGTTGGATCTAATTAAATCACACGGATCAGATTGCTTACCCCTTCGCTTTAAGTGGTTCTATCCTATCCACTAGATCGAGATCGGACGGCTGCTGCGAGCTTGACCTAAAACGAGCGGCGCTGCGGCGGTGGCTGGCGGCGGAGCGGCCAGATGGTGGAGGTTTCAGCGATACAGGAAGCTAGAGTGGCTGCGAAGATGCTCACCGCGTTCGCAGAAGCCTGGGGAAGATCAAGGTGTTCTCGAGGAGTCAAGGGGCGCTCTGGTCCGACATGGATTGCTCACCGGAGTCCACACGGCGTCGGGCGTGCTCTGGTCGTCGTTGTGGGCGAGGCTACCGGACATGCCGAAGCAAAGTAGAGGGTGCGTTAGACGCGCATGGTACTAAGGAGCATGTGAGCATCACTGAATGGCATCGGGGCGGTCCGAGCTTACCAGGAAGACTCGCCGGAGTTGTGGGGTTCTTCGGTGGCGCTCAGACGAAGACGGAGGCGAGGTTGCAGGTCACTCGCGGGCGAGCTGAGGCCACAGAGCGGTGCGCCAGAGTCTGGTGAACTTTCCTGCATGCTCGGGGACGCAAGGGGCGGCGTGGGGTCGCCGGAATTGGCTGGGGACGGTGGTCGGAGCAGTGAGGGTGTGTGGCGAAATTCGTCCAGCCTGGGGGCGTGCTAAGGAGGGGCGACAGAGGGGAAGTGGAGAGGAGGGGCAGACGCTTTAACGTGCGTGGTCAAGGGGCCGATTAATGACGTGGTTAACGCGTATTACGCCGGACTTTATTCGCCTGCAACGGCCGGCGAGGGGTGGGCGTAGTCTACGGGTGGGGAAGAAGGGGACGTGGTTATGGGGTCCTCTGGCAGCGAGAGAGGGAGAGAGAGGGAATAGGGTCCACCAGTCAGCGTCCTTGCGGGTTTCTTTCGCAGTGAAAAACGATTCGCTCGCTGAGAGGGAGAGGTGGGCTAGGTTGGGCTGAGTTGGGCTAGGATGGTTGGGCTGGGCCGTTACATATTTTTTTTCTGTTTTGAATTCTTTTTCCTTTATCCAATTCTATTTCTGTTTTGAAATTCAAACAACAATTCAAAACAACCCAAAACAAATAAACTTCCACTAAACTTTAAATTGAGTTTTAGCTCTGTTTATCAACTCAAATCAAAGTCCAAGTCGAAATAATATTTTTAATCTTTTTAGGATCCATTTATTAATTAAATAAAATGGACCTTAGTTATTAAATCAAATAGGATTTGTTTTATTTATTTTTAAAACTCTATTGAAATTTAAATAAAACCAAAAACACTTCAGTAGGTTTTATTTGAGAATATAAAATACTTGGAAAACTTATTTAAAATAAATAAATAAGTTTTAGTTTTTATTAAAATGGGAAAAGCCTTTACTTAAATAAAAATTGGTTTATTAACAAACTCTCATTATTTTATTTAAATAAACTTTTACTCTTTTAATCAAAGCAAAACATTTTATTTCAAAAGCTTGGCCAAGTTTTAATTTGTCTATATAAAATAATCCTTATTTATAAATCTACGCTTTTCCTTTTGAAAACCAAATCCATTTATTAAAGATCCAAAAATAGTAATTTTAAATATTTTTAAGTTTATTGTTTATTTATCTTTTTAAATCCCTTTAGGATTTTATTTGATCCAAATAGGTTTTGAAAATTTCCAATTGGATTCAAAAGTTTCTTCTCACCCTGAAAATCATCAAAGTTTTATTTTATTCATTTATTTTTCACATTACAAGATTTGGAAAATCTTGGGATGTGACAGGCTACCACCCTTAAAATAAATCTCGTCCCGAGATTTGGGAAGGCTAGGGGTTACAAGTAGGCTCAAAGCATCTAGGGTACTACCACCCTTAAAAATTTTCCAACTAGATTACATATTGGCCTTCTTGGGATCCTGGGGAAACTTCTCTAGGCAAACATCTGCATAGTGTCCTTTGTTTTCACATTTCAAACATGTGACAAGGCTGAGATCCTTCATAGGCTGGTTTATATTGTGCTTCATCTTTTCTGGACAGAAGTTTGCATAGTGGCCTAGTTACTTGCATTTGAAACACATCACTTGGCTGATATCTTTCCACAACGCTATGCTTTGCACTCCTCCAGCTAACCGATACACCATTCAAAGTAAATACGTATCCAGATTGTGATTTAGAATCATCCGGAACGGTGTCCCAACTAGCATCGGTGTAACCATTAACAACGAGTTGTTCATCACCTCCATAAGAAAGAACCATATCCTTAGTTCTTCTCAAGTACTTAAGGATGTTTTTGACCGCTGTCCAATGATCCACTCCTGGATCACTTTGATATCTGCTAGTTAAACTAACAGCATATGCAATGTCGGGTCTAGTACATAGCATGGCATACATTAGAGATCCTATGGCTGAGGCATAGGGAGTTTTACTCATCCTTTCTCCATCTTCTGCCGTTGCTGGACTTTGAGTTTTACTCAAGGTCGTATTGGGCAACATAGGCAAGAACCCTTTCTTGCTATCTTCCATTCTAAACCTCTTTAGAACTTTGTCCAAATATGTACTTTGTGACAATGATATTAGGCGTCTCGATCTATCTCTATAAATCTTTATGCCTAATATGTAAGCTGCTTCGCCAAGATCTTTCATTGAAAAAATATTATTCAAATATTCTTTGACACTATTAAGAAGGTATACATCATTCCCAATCAACAATATGTCATCTACATATAGTATTAAGAATGCTACAGAGCTCCCACTCACTTTCTTGTAAATACAAGCTTCTCCGTAAGTTTGTATAAAACCAAAACTTTTGATTACCTTATAAAAACGTTGATTCCAACTTCAGGATGCTTGCTTCAACCCATATATGGACCGTTCAAGTTTGCATACCTTGTTAGCATCCTTAGGATCGACAAAACCTTTGTGTTGCATCATATACAACTCTTCATCAATGTCTCCATTGAGGAACGCCGTTTTGACATCCATCTGCCATATCTCATAATCGTAATATGCAGCGATTTCTAACACAATCCTCACAGACTTAGCTTCGCTACTAGTGAGAAAGTCTCATCATAGTCAACTCCTTGAATTTGTTAAAACCCTTTTGCGAGAAGTCGAGCTTTATAGACAGTAACATTACCATCAGCATCTGTTTTCTTCTTGAAAATCCATTTGTTCTCGACAGCCTTCTGGCCATCCGGTAAGTCCACCAAAGTCCATACTTGGTTTTCGTATATGGATCCAATTTCGGATTTCATGGCATCTTGCCATTTATTGGAATCTGGGCTCATCATCGCTTCCTCATATGTCGCAGGGTCATCGGTGTTGTCCACCAACATGACACTCATAACAAGATCATACCAATCAGGAGTGGTACGAGTTCTCGTTGACCTGCGAGGCTCTGTAGCAACTTCAACCGAAGTTTCATGATCATCATCACTAGCTTCCTCTCTTATTGGTGTAGGCGACATAGGAACTACTTCCGGTGCTGCGCTACTAGCAAGTTCGAGAGAAGGTTCAACTACCTCGTCGAGCTCTACTTTCCTTCCAGTCACTTCTTTCGAGAGAAATTCTTTTTCTAGAAAGGATCCATTCTTGGCAACGGAGATTTTGCCCTCGGATCTATGATAGAAGGTATACCCAATAGTTTCCTTCGGGTATCCTATGAAGACGCATTTTTTCGCTTTGGGTTTAAGCTTGTCCGGTTGTAACTTCTTTACATAGGCTTCACAACCCCAGACTTTAAGGAACGACAATTTAGGTTTCTTCCCAAACCATAATTCATACGGTGTAGTTTCAACGGATTTTAGATGGTGCCCTATTTAAAGTGAATGCGGCTGTTTCTAATGCATAACCCCAAAATGATAGCGGTAAATCTGTAAGTGACATCATAGAATGAACCATATCTAAGAGAGTTCGATTACGACGTTCGGACACACCATTACGCTGTGGTGTTCCCGGCGGTGTCAATTGTGAAAGTATTCCGCATTTCTTCAAATGCTCGCCAAACTCGTAACTTAGATATTCACCTCCACGATCAGAACATAGAAATTTAATCTTCTTGTTACGTCGATTCTCTACCTCACTTTGAAATTCCTTAAACTTCTCGAAAGTTTCGGACTTATGTTTCATGAAATAGATATACCCATATCTACTCAAGTCATCCGTGAAGGTAAGAACATAACGATAACCACCGCGAGATGCTACACTCATTGGACCACACACATCGGTATGTATGATTTCCAATAAGTCCATAGCTCGCTCCATCATACCAGAAAATGGAGTCTTAGTCATTTTACCCATCAGACATGCTTCGCATCTTTCAAGTGATTCCAAATCAAGTGATTCAAGAAGTCCATCGGAATGGAGTTTCTTCATACGCTTCACTCCAATATGACCAACACGACAGTGCCACATATAGGTCAAGTTATCGCTCAATTTCAAACGTTTAGCTTCAATGTTATTAATATGTGTATTTCCACTATCGAGATTCAATAAGAATAGACCATCTATCAAAGGTACATGTGCATAAAACATATTACTCATATAAATCGAACAACCATTATTCTTGGACTTAAACAAGTAACCTCTCGCAACAAACATGATCCAAATATAATGTTCATGCTCAACGCAGGCACCAAATAACAATTATTTAAGTATAAAACTAATCCCGATGGTAGATGAGGAGGTAGCGTGCTGACCGCGATCACATCAACCTTTGATCCATTTCCAACGCACATCGTCACCTCGTTCTTTGCTAGCTTCCGTTTATTCTGCAATACCTGTTTCGAGTTACAAATATGAGCAATCGAACCAGTATCAAATACCCAGGCACTACTACGAGTACTAGTGAGATACACATCAATAACATGTATATCGAATATACCTTTCTTCTTGATGTTGCCGTTCTTCAAATCCGCCAAGTACTTTGGGCAATTCCGCTTCCAGTGACCCTCTCCCTTGCAGTAAAAGCATTCAGTATCAGGCTTAGGTCCAGCTTTGGTCTTCTTCGTCGGTGCGGCCACTTTCTTACCACCCTTATTGAAGTTACCCTTTTGCTTAGACTTGCCTTTCTTGAATTTGGTGGTCTTATTGACCAACAACACTTGATGCTCTTTCTTGATCTCCACTTCTGCAGATTTCAACATGGAGAAGAGTTCTGGCAACATCTTGTTCATGCTTTGCATATTGTAGTTCATCACAAAGTTCTTATAACTTGGTGGCAGTGATTGAAGGACACGATAAATCCCCAAAGCATTAGGAATCACTATACCCAAGCTTTGGAGTTTGTTTGCGTGCCCAGACATCTTAAGCACATGCTCACTGACGGAGCTGCCCTCTTCCATCTTGCAGTTAAAGAACTTTTCAAAAGCCTCATAACTCTCAACTGCCGCGTGAGTCTGAAATATCAATTTGAGTTCACGGACAATATCATGTGGGTCATGGTTCTCAAACCTTTTATGAAGCTCCGATTCCAAACCATACAAGATAGCACACTGAAATGTGGATTACTGATTCTTCCGAGCGAGGTAAACATTCTTTACTTCATCGGTAGCATCAGCTGTAGGTGGGTCACCCAGCGGTGCATCCAGCACATAGGTCAAATTACCAGCATTGAGGACATTCCTCAAATTGTGGAACCAATCCGCGAAGTTGCTTCCATTGTTTTTTCAACTTTTCTTTCTCTAGGAACGCATTAAAATTGATGGTAGGGGCCGCCATTGATCTACAACATATTTGCAATAGTTTAGACTAAGTTTACGACAAATTGAGTTCTAATTAATAGTTAAATTAATCTAGGTGAACTCCCACTCAAAACAATATCCCTCACATTGTTTTAGTGATCACACGAACCAAATCTACCACATCAAAACCGATCATCACGTGAGTTGATGTAGCTTCAATGGCGAACAATCGACATGTTCTTCATATCTACTATATGATTCATGCTTTACCTTTCGGTGATCCGTGTTCCGAGACCATGTCTGTACATGCTAGGCTCGTCAAGATCAAACCTTAGCTTCCGCATGAGCATATCTGGCTTGCTCACGTTGTATACACTTGCAGAATCTAACACACCCGATCATCACGTGGTGCTTCGAAACAACAAGCTTTAGCAACGGTGCTTACTAAGGTTGAACACTTTAAAACTTGAAATTAATGTGCATGAGGGATCATCTTATAATACTACCGTCGTTAACTAAGCAATACAAGATGCATAAAGGATTAACATCACATGCAATTCATAATATGTGATATGATATGGCCTTTCTTCTTGTGCTTCTGGTCTCCATCTTCAAGCACGAACATGATCTCCATCATCACCGGTATGGCGTCAAGGTCAATGGCGCCGCTTCATGGTTGTCGTCCACCAGCTTAAACTATTACAACTACTTTGAATAGACACGCGGGTCTTAACAGAAATTAAAAACAACCATATGGCTCCTGCCGGTTGCCAACTTACAATGAGGATCATTGTATACATCAAATATAATCACAATCATCGCCATATCATAGCAAAACAAAGTTAGACGTCTCTAATTTTATTTGCATATTTTACGTGGTTTGGGGCTTTCATTAAGTGTCGATCTAACTTACGAACAAGAACCACAACGTTGATGTTTTAACTATCAAGTGCCCATTGTAAATTGGATCTATACTATAATGGGAGAGACAGGAACCCGCAAAGCCACTTATGCAATACAAGTTGCATGTTGAGCGTGGAGCAAGTCTCATGAACGATGTCATGTAAGGTTAGCCCGGGCCGCTTCATCCCATCATACTGCAAGATGCAAAGTACACAAGAAGCAATTGATAATAAAAGCACCACCGCCCACAATAACCATTGTGTTCTACTCGTGCAACAGATCTACATATAGACACGGCTCTGATACCACTATAGGGGTTCGTAGGATGGAAAACAAAAAAATTCTACCGCATGCAAACAAACAAACAAGCCAAGATCTATCTACTAGATTGTAGCAACGATTCGATAGAGGAACTCACCCTCAAAGATTACAAAGTGTTTAACGAGAGCAGATTCTCGTGGGTGATGTAGTCGTACTATTGCCGATCTCAAGATCGCATAGACGATCCTTCCAAACCTTGTGTTCCCAAGCGCTCCATGATCGGTCACATGTTCGATTTTCGATGAAGACCTTCCTCTCCCTTGTTCCAGCAGTGAGGAGGTTGTAGCACTCTCCTCGTGATTCCTGTAGCACGGTCGTGCAGGAAGTAGAGGGAGATCTCATGCAGGCTTAGCCGGAGCGAGTATGGTGGACTATGAGAGAGGCCTTGGTGATCTAGGGTTTATAGGCACCAAGGGATGAGGCTAGGTCAGCGGCTAGGGCTTGGGGAGAGACCCAACTCGGCGGCTAGGCAAACCCTAGGGCGGTGGCGACTTGTGGTGGCCGGCGGCTAGGGCTAGGGTTTTGGTGGAGAGAGGTGTAGGGAAGAGGGGCACCCCTGCCCCTCCTTTTATAGGTGGGAGGGCGTCGGCCAAGGGGAGGGAATCCTTCCCCAAGTCGGCCTCCTTGGCCGGTGGGTGGAGGGAGAGGAACTCCTCCCCAAGTAGGTTTCCTACTCTCCCTCCACCAAGCAAAACTGTCGTTTGACTTTTTCAAGTTGGCGTTTGACTTTTCAAACTAGGATTTGATTTATCCCTTTATTTTGCTCAGCCATGATACCTAGTACATGATGCAACCATTCCACATTGTCATGACACATTCATGTACCCTTCCCCTCCGGAGTGTCGGACCTTCCGGAACCTTCTAGAACATTCCTGATGAAAACACCGGAATCATTCCCCAACTCCGAAACAGGACTTTCCTTATATGAATCTTATTCTCCAGACCATTCCGGATCTCCTCGTGATGTCCCGAATCCCATCCGAGACTCTGAACAACATTCGGTCTCTTACTCATCATTCCATAACTACTCAACAACATTGAATCCTTAAGTGTGTCTCCCTATGGTTCGTGAATTATGCGGACATGATTGAGACACTTCTCCAAACAATAACCAATAGAGGAATCTGGAAATTCATATGGCTCCCACATATTTCTATGATTACTTTGTGATCGAATGAACCACTTACATATGATACCAATTTCCCTTTGTCTCACGATAGTTTACTTATCCGAGGTTTTGATCGTCGGTATCTCTGCATACCTAGTTCAACCTCGTTACCGATAAGTACTATTTTCTCGTTCCCTTGATATGTGATCCCTTGTGAGCCAGTCACATGCTTGCAAGCTAATTGCATGACATTCCACCGAGAGGGCCCAGAGTATATCTATCCGTCATATGGATGGACAAATCCCACTCTTGATCCATGTGTCTCAACCCATACTTTCCGAATACTCAATGCCACCTTTATAGCCACCCACTTACGGTGTGGTGTTTGATGTCATCAAAGCATCCTTCCGGTGATGGTGATAAGCATGATCTCATGGTCGGAGGAATTAGGTTACTATGTATCAGAAAGCTTATAGCAATTGAACTATTAAAATGACCTGATCTTTATGCTACGCTTATCTATAGGAGTATGTCCACCATACCATTCTCCTAATGATATGATCTTGTTTATTAACAACATCTCAAATGTTCATGATCAAGAAACCATGATCATCTATTGGGGAGGTGACCCCGGATAGGGTAAAGACGGGGAAAGACGAAAGGAGGTTCCCCGTCCAGTTTCCGAGTTACAATCTAAGTCGGCCGAATCCTGTAAAGGTCGGCCGAGATATGAAAGAGCAGGACCCTTATGAAAAGAGCAAGGCATTACCCGGCCGAGATACCGTGTAAGTCGGCCGGGTCAGCCCGAATAATCTGAATGCAGGTAAAGGCCAAACCGAGTTATACGAGATAGGGCCGAATAATATGAAGCTTGCAGGAGAAGGAGATGCCCATGGTAAAACCTGTAGGGTTCGCAGCATAGAAAACAAAAAATTTCCTACGATGTGAACTATATACCAAGATCTATCTACTAGATACAAACAACGGGCGGATGTATATCCGTAGAGAACATACCCTTGAAGACCGACAAAGCTTAACGAGTTCAACTCGTGGTTGATGTAGACGATCTCTTGCCGATCTCAAGATCGAGAGGAAGTCCTAGCGCCGCAAAATAGCAGCGCATCCGTGCTCGCACACACGTACGAGGCACCGAGCAACCTCCACCTCCTCGCTCCAGCGATGCAGCGGAAGGACAACTCTTTCTTGCCGAATAGCCACCGAGAACATATATGTCGCTAGTTCGAGACCATGGGGGATAAATTCTAGAGGGGGAGAGAGATCCTTCACGAGGAGGTGTGAGAGACAAGTGAGGAAGGAGGGCTCCTTTTATAGGAGGAGGGGGAACCCCAAGGGGTGGCAGCGCATGGGGCTGCCCCTGCCCCTCTTCATGTGGGTGGACACTCCACTCACAAATCTCCTTTAAATTCCCTCCACTCAAAAGTCCACTCAAATTCCCATTAAATTTCCACCAAATTTAATGCAAACTCTCATTAAATAAAACTCTTTTATTTTATTCAGAATTTTGTCAATTACTTTAATGACAAACATTCACAAATAACCCCTTGCTAGAATTCTATTTCACATGCATAACCACTTTATGCAATTTCACCCGAAAACCTGTTCATTCTTTCGGCATGAAACATTTGCTCCAATTGGATGTCGGTGTCTCTTAAGTGTGTCAGCCTACGGTTCGTGAATAATGCGGACATGATCGAGACCCCTCTCGGATCAATAATCAGAAGCGGGATCTGGAGACCCATACTGACTCCCACACATTCAACGATGACTTTCTTGTGATCGTCGGAACCTTTTACGCTAGTATCTTAATCCCTTTGTTTCACGATATATTACATGTCCGAGATTCGATCATCGGTATCTCCATACCTAGTTTGATCTCGTTACCGACATGCACTCTTTTCTCGTTCTGTGATATAACATTCTAGTGATCAAATCACTTGCTTGCAAGCTAATCAATGTGATATCACCGAGAGGGCCCAGTATATCTATCCGTCATCGGGATGAACAAATTCCACTCTCGATCCATGAGCCTCAACATAACACTTTATTAGTTCTGAATCCATCTTTATAATCACCTGTTACGGTGTGACGTTTGATGTTATCAAGAAACTCTTCCGGTGTTAGTGATTGACATGATCTCATGGTCTAAGGATTAGGATCACTTCGTAAGTTGTTATAGCAATATAAACTCAATGACTTTGATCGTAATGCTATACTTCGGATGAATGTTCATCACACCATTACACTAATGTTGTGATCCCGTTATTAACAACATCCAATGTCCATGATCAGGAAACCTTGATCATCTTGTTAATCAACGAGCTAGTTTATGAGAGAGGCATAACTAGGAACTTTCTGTTTGTTTATTAAACACACATGTATTAACGTTTCCGTATTAATACAATTATAGCATGCAAAATAAACATCTATCGTATACTTGGAATGCACATAATAAACACTTTATTATTGCCTCTCAGGGCATATTCCCTTCAGTCTCCCACTTGCACTAGAGACAATAATCTAGTTACATAGTGATAAATCTAACACCCATTGAGTTCTGGTGTTGATCATGTTTTGCTCTAGGGAGAGTTTTAGTCAACAGATCTGCTACATTGAGATCCGTATGTACTTTACAAATCTTTATATCTCCATCCTTGACATGCTCGCGGATGGAGTGAAACCGGCGCTTAATATGCTTGGAATGCTTGTGAGACCTTGGCTCTTTGGCATTGGCAATGGCACCATTGTTGTCACAATAGATCACCATTGGGTCCAACGCGTTTGCCACCACTCCTAGTTCGGATATGAACTCCTTCATCCAAAGCGCTTCTGAGCCGCTCAAGCGAACATATTCGGCCTCCGTTGTTGATCCCGCTACCACAGGTTGTTTGGACCTCCTCCAACTAACCGCTCCGCCATTCATGAGAAATATGTATCCGGATTGAGACTTAGAGTCATCCGGATCGGTGTTAAAGCTAGCGTCGCCATAACACTTAGCGACGAGCTCTTCTTCACCTCCGTATACAAGAAACATATCCTTAGTTCTTTGTAAGTACTTAAGGATATTCTTGACCGCTATCCAGTGTTCCAAACCTGGATCCGATTGGTACCTACTAGTCAAACTAATAGCATGTGCCACATCCGGTCTTGTACATAGCATGGCATACATTATAGAGCCTATGGCTGAAGCATAGGGGACTTTGTCCATTATCTCTCTTTCTTCCGCTGAAGCCGTACTTTGAGTCTTACTCAATGTCTTGCCTTGCAACATAGGTAAGAACCCCTTCTTACTTCCGTCCATTTTAAACTTCTTTAAAATCTTATCAAGGTATGTACTTTGCGATAGCCCTATTAGGCGCCTAGATCTATCTCTATAGATCTTTATGCCTAATATGTATGACGCTTCACCTAGGTCCTCCATTGAAAATTTGCTGTTTAGATAACTTTTAACACTGTTTAAAAGATCTATATCATTTCCGATCAATAATATGTCATACACATATAATATCAGAAATGCCACATTGCTCCCACTCACTTTCTTGTAAATACAAGCTTCTCCATAAGTTTGGACAAATCCAAACTCTTTGATCACCTCATCAAAGCGGAGATTCCAACTTCGTGATGCTTGCTTCAATCCATAGATGGATCGCTGAAGCTTGCACACCTTGTTAGCATCCTTAGGATCGACAAAACCCTTTGGTTGTATCATATACAACTCTTCTTCAATATTACCATTGAGAAACGGTTTTGACATCCATCGCCATATCTCATAATCGAAATATGCAGCAATTGCTAACATAATCCTAATCGACTTTAGCATCGCTACGGAGAGAAAGTCTCATCGTAGTCAACTCCTTGAATTTTTGAAACCCCTTTGCGACAAGTCGAGCTTTATAGACGGTCACATTACCATCGCATCAGTTTTCCTTTTAAAATCCATTTGTTCTCCACGGCCTTTCGTGAGGTAATTCCACCAAGTTCCAAACTTGATTTTCATACATGGATTCCATCTCGGTTCATGGCTTCTAACCATTTTTGGAATCCGGGCTCATCATCGCTTCTTCATACGTCGCGGGGTCATCATTTTCATCAACCATGAAATTCATGACAGGATTTCGTCTGACTCGGGAGTTGCACGCGTCTGTTTGACTGCGAGGTTCGGTATTACTCTCTTTCGAATTTCATGATCATTATCATTAGTTACCTCTTCAACAGTGGATCCAACTCCGGAACAACTTAGGCGCTACTACTCGCCATACTTTGAAGAGAAGGTTCCACAACCTCTTCGAGTTCTACCTTCCGACTACTCACACCTTTCGCGAGAAACTCTTTCTCTAGAAAGGATCCATTCTTGGCAACAAAAACCTTGCCCTCGGATCTGTGATAGAAGGAATACCCAATAGTTTCTTTAGGGTATCCTATGAAGACGCATTTTTCCGCTTTGGGTTCGAGTTTATCCGATTGAAGTTTCTTCACATAAACATCGCATCCCCAAACTTTAAGAAATGACAGCTTAGGTTTGTTTCCAAACCACAATTCATACGGTGTCTTTTCAACGGATTTAGATGGTGCCCGATTTAAAGTGAATGCAGTAGTTTCTAGTGCATAACCCCAAAATGGCAACGGCAAGTCCGTCAAAGACATCATAGATCGAACCATATATAATAAAGTACGATTACGACGTTCCGACACACCATTTCGCTGTGGTGTTCCGGCAGGTGTGAGTTGTGAAACAATTCCACACTCTTTCATGTGAGTGCTAAACTTGTAACTTAGATACTCACCTCCACGGTCGGACCGTAGAAATTTGATCTTTCTATTACGATGATTTTCCACTTCATTCTGAAATTCCTTGAACTTTTCAAAGGTTTCAGACTTGTGTTTCATCAAGTAGATATAACCGTATCTACTCAAATCATCCGTGAAAGTAACAAAATAACGATATCCACCTCGCGCCGACACACTCATTGGACCACTCAGAATGTATGACTTCCAATAAATCTGTCACCCGTTCCATTGAACCGGAAAACGGCGTTCTAGTCATCTTGCCCATAAGGCATGGCTCACATGTATCAAATGATTCATAATCAAGTGATTCCAAAAGTCCATCCGAATGGAGCTTCTTCATGCGTTTAACGCCAATATGACCTAGACGGCAGTGCCACATATATGCGGATATATCATCATTAAGTTTAATCCTTTTAGCATCCACATTATGAATATGTGTAACATTATCATCGAGATCTAATAGAAATAAACCATTCATCATCGGTGCATGACCATAAAAGATTTCATTCATATAAATGGAACAACCATTATTCTCGAATTTAAATGAATAACCACTTCGCATCAAACACGATCCAGATACAATGTTCATGCTCAGTCGAGGCACGGATAACATTTATTCAAGTTTATAACTAATCCCGACGGCAAGTGGAGAGGCGTTCGACGGCGATCACATCAACGCTTGATCCATTGCCGACGCATCTTGACCTCACCCCTTTCTAGCGGTCAGTTGCGACCCACGATTAGAGCTACAAATATTAGCAACCGAACCGTATCAAATACCCGGTGCTACTGCGAGCACTAGTCAAGTACACATCAATAACATGTATATCATATATACCTTTGTTTGCCTTGTCGTCCTTCTTGTGCGCGGATACTTGGGGCGATTGCGCTTCGATGGCGATCCCTACAATAGTAGCACTTCGGAATTAGACTTAGGTCCAACTCGGGTTTCTTTTCATGCTGCAACAGCTTGCCGCCCTACTTCCCTTCGTTTTCCCTTCTTGTCTTTCTTGAAACCAGTGTTCCTATTGATCATCAACACTTGATGTTCCTTTTGATCTCCACTTCAGTTTTAAGCATTGGCGAAGCTCGGGAGACTTCTTCATGCCTTGCATATTATAGTTCATCACGAAGCTCTTATAGCTAGGTGGCGTAGAACACGATGGATGCCTAAGTCAATGGGAATCGATATTCCCAAGGACACAAGCTTATCGGCGTAACCCGACATCTTGAGTACATGCTCACTAACGGAGTTGTGCTCTTCCATCATGCAGCTAAAGAACTTTTACGAGCGTTGTAGCTCTCTCTGACAGCATGTGTGTCGAAAATCATTTTCAACTCACCCATTGTATCAAATGCATTGCCGTTTGAAACGCTTTGAAGTTCGGCTCTAGCCCATACAATATGCCGCAATGAACTAAGTTGTGGTCCTCTGAGTCGATAGACATTCTTCTCCTCGTCGGGCATCATCTAAAGGTGGGGGCCTAACGGCTTCTAGCACATATTGCTTTTGTGCGTGAGAGAGGAGAATCCTCAAATTCATGGCCCATTCGGTAAAGTTGCTACCGTTCGTTGCTAGTTTCTCTTTCTCCATGAACACATTGAAATTAAAAGCAGGTGGTGCCATCTACAACAGAATTTGTAAAGTTTATACTAAGTGTATGATAGATTGAGTTCAACTAATCTATATTACGAATGAACTCCCACTCAAAAACAACATCCCTCGTGCCTTTTTGGTGATTATGAACCAAATCCACTACACCACGTCCGATCATCACGTGAGTCGGTATAGCTTCAAAGGCGAGCATCAAATGGGCATCATATCAACTATATGACTCATGCTTAACCTTTCAGTCCGTGTTCCGAGGCCGTATGCATACTAGGCTCCAAGTTAGAACCTTAGTATTCGGCGTGTAACTGCTTTTACACCGAAATATGGTCGTGGATCCAAGAACACCCGATCATCACGTGATGTCTTGGAGCGACGAAAACATAATCGGTGCATACTAAAGGCAGAACACATTCTTATCTTGATATTTAAATGAGGGATCATCTTATTATGCTAACAAAGCGCTAAACAAGCAATATAAGATGCTATCAAACATCATATGTTTATTAGTGAAATTATATGGTTCCCGCAGATGATCTCTATCATGTGCATCGTGGTATGATCACTATCATACCTATATGTGTAAATCAAAGGTCTATGGATTTTACACACTATGTGTGTTGTAAGAGTATCATCTCATACTTCTACTTACAACATCACCATATCATAACACTAGCCCAGCAACAATCTAAACTAGACGCCTCTAATTTATCCATTGCAAGTTTTACGTGGCTTAGGGCTTTCGAGATAGAACCATTCTTACCTACGAACATGAACCACAACGAGGATAATCAAATTGTTGACAACTCGCTTGCAAAATAGATATTGACTATAGTAGGAGAGACGGACACCCGCTAGCCACTTATGCAAACTAGTTGCATGTCAAGCGTAGAACAGGTCTCATGTGCGAGGACATGTAAAGTTTGTCCGGGCCGCTTCATCCCACTATGCCACCAATATCCAAAATTACAACAAAGGAGCAACAACATGATCATCATCGCCCACATACTCATATGTGTACTACCCGTGTAAAGTATCTACGAATAGATCCAGCTCGATACCCTTTGTAGGGTTCGCACATAGAAAACAAAAATTTCCTACGATGTGAACTATATACCAAGATCTATCTACTAGATACAAACAACGGGCGGATGTATATCCGTAGAGAACATACCCTTGAAGACCGACAAAGCTTAACGAGTTCAACTCGTGGTTGATGTAGACGATCTCTTGCCGATCTCAAGATCGAGAGGAAGTCCTAGCGCCGCAAATCAGCAGCGCATCCGTGCTCGCACACACGTTCGAGGCACCGAGCAACCTCCGCCTCCTCGCTCCAGCGATGCAGTGGAAGCACAACTCTTTTTTGCCGAATAGCCATCGGGAACATGTATCTCGCTAGTCCGAGACCATGGGGGATAAATTCTAGAGGGGGAGAGAGATCCTTCACGAGGAGGTGTGAGAGACAAGTGAGGAGGGAGGGCTCCTTTTATAGGAGGAGGGGGAACCCCAAGGGGGTGGCCGGCGCATGGGGGCTGCCCCCTTGCCCTCCCCTCTTCATGTGGGTGGACACTCCACTAACAAATCTCCTTTAAATTCCCTCCACTCAAAAGTCCACTCAAATTCCCATTAAATTTACACCAAATTTAATGCAAACTCTCATTAAATAAAAATCTTTTATTTTATTCAGAATTTTGTCAATTACTTTAATGACAAACATTCACAAATAACCCCTTGCTAGAATTCTATTTCACATGTATAACCACTTTATGCAATTTCACCCGAAAACCTGTTTCGGTATCTAGTGAAATAAATTCTTGCGCTTGTTCATTCTTTCGGCATGAAACATTTGCTCCAATTGGATGTCGGTGTCTCTTAAGTGTGTCAGCCTACGGTTCGTGAATAATGCGGACATGATCGAGACCCCTCTCGGATCAATAATCAGAAGCGGGATCTGGAGACCCATCACTCCACACATTCAACGATGACTTTCTTGTGATCGTCGGAACCTTTTACGCTAGTATCTTAATCCCTTTGTTTCACGATATATTACATGTCCGAGATTCGATCATCGGTATCTCCATACCTAGTTCGATCTCGTTATCGACATGCACTCTTTTCTCGTTCCTGTGATATAACATTCTAGTGATCAAATCACTTGCTTGCAAGCTAATCAATGTGATATCACCGAGAGGGCCCAGAGTATATCTATCCGTCATCGGGATGAACAAATTCCACTCTAGATCCATGAGCCTCAACATAAGACTTTATTAGTTCTGAATCCATCTTTATAATCACCCTGTTACGGTGTGACGTTTGATGTTATCAAGAAACTCTTCCGGTGTTAGTGATTGACATGATCTCATGGTCTAAGGATTAGGATCACTTCGTAAGTTGTTATAGCAATATAAACTCAATGACTTTGATCGTAATGCTATACTTCGGATGAATGTTCATCACACCATTACACTAATGTTGTGATCCCGTTATTAACAACATCCAATGTCCATGATCAGGAAACCTTGATCATCTTGTTAATCAACGAGCTAGTTTATGAGAGAGGCATAACTAGGAACTTTTTGTTTGTTTATTAAACACACATGTATTAACGTTTCCGTATTAATACAATTATAGCATGCAAAATAAACATCTATCATATACTTGGAATACACATAATAAACACTTTATTATTGCCTCTCAGGGCATATTCCCTTCAAAACCCTAGTCGCAGGCTAGGAGGAATCTAAGCAGAGCCAAGCACAAAGGACAAGGCGCAGAGGGACAGAGGGGCAGAAGGAGGTCAGGGAGGTGACAATCCTGAAGCCCGAGGCATGCAGGTGGGGTCCTCTGGAACCTTGCCGTCGTTAGAAGGTCGACACGGAAAGGAGGCCGTCGAGTTACTATATTGGGACAAGCATATTCCTCGAATATGCTTGCCACGTCAGCTCTAGAGGAGCCTGGGGCTCTCCTTTATAAGGAGAGGCTTGGACTTTGCGAAGGGCATCGACTCATTTAGTACCGTTAGGCTGGTAAAGTTCTTCTTCTCAGTTTGTATACAACTCGAGGAGCACTTGTAGCTCAAGAAAGGAGAAATAAAGAACTTTACGTTAGTCTTCTGTGTGTATAATCAACTACATCTTCCCTCCCTAGATCCCTCTAGCATCCATTGGCCCCATACTTTAGCCTACCCATGGCATCTGCCGTGCCACCACCACGACAGTTGGCGCCCACCATGGGGCCAGCAGCGGTGCTAGCTAGAGTCATGATCCGGACGGGAAACTTCATCCACACTGGCGAGCGTATTGTCTCTGGCTTAGTCCGGAGATTTGATCTCTGTGACTACGTCAGCGACAACGCAGGAAGCTTCAAGGGAAAAACTCCTCCGCGCAACGGCGTCTTCATCAACTTGGGCATGCACCAGATCTATGTCGGCGTCGACACGTCCGGCGTTTATCCTCACCAAGTTTTTGTTGCAAGAGAGCCTCCCCTTAGCGCCGCAAACGCCCCGCGCGAAGTGCGCCCCGTCAGCAGCGTCGAGGTGATGGTCGCAGCCGGGGTGCAGGCGGGAACAGCAGGCGCCGGATCAAGCAGAGATCCGACGACGGGTGTGCAGGTGGCCACCAAGCAAGCAGCTCCACAGCCCACCGAGGTAATTCCTTCAACGGAAAACCCAGCCGAGGTGCAGGATACGACCCCAAAGGCACCAAGGGTAAGAGGGCCACCCCTGGAAAAACCAGAAAACATTCTCCAGGCAACTATAGATAATCTGACTACACCGGTAGCGCCGATCCTTGATCCGGCAAACGCTCAGACAGAGTTAGAAGAGACCAGGAAAAAAGTGCTAGTAGAGGCAAAAAAGGTGTCAGCATTGCGGGAGTCCTTAAACAGGACCCTGCAAGAATATGCTAGGGAAAACAATCTTGACGTCGCCCCCGAGCGGGTCGACGAATTGAGACTAAGAGGAAAGAACCTCATAGATGATATCAACAAAGAGCATGATGCTCATAG
Organism: Avena longiglumis; assembly: GCA_030063025.1. Lineage (NCBI taxonomy): Eukaryota > Viridiplantae > Streptophyta > Magnoliopsida > Poales > Poaceae > Avena > Avena longiglumis. The sequence continues at coordinate 514,888,733 of CP125974.1, read as the reverse complement.
GGCAGAATCATTTGATCTAGGTTTGCCGAGATACAGTACCCCGGCAAAGAACCTGAGGGCGGAAAATGCCGCTGCACTAGAGTTAGAAGGATTGACTGGCGAAGCCCGGCAAAAACAGCAAGAGAGAGTGAATGAACTGGTGCGCATTGCGAACCAGCAGAATGAAGAAATGCTTAGGGCAGACCCAGCAAGGCCTGGTGCCTCGCGAATGGTTCATTCGGCTGGTACAGCACCTGCCTTATTGGTGGCAGCATCATCCTCGCCCGAAAACAATGCGCGGAAAGATAGAGCGGTAACTTCGGGAAAAAGAAATAAGCAAATTGTTCCATATGATCCGGCGATAGCCGAAAAAGCAAATGAAAATAGAGGCAATGGGAGCCGAGGTAACAGTGGCGAGAGAAACCCCGGCCGTGCCGATAAAGGCAACGGAAGCCGAGGTAATGGAGATCTCGGAAGAGGAAATCACGAGAATAATATCCCGGTTGAAGGAAGGAGAGAACCGCAACCCAATCCACAACCGAGATATGAACCTCGGCAGGAAAGAGAAGTGAGACCAGCTCGCCACAATCCGGTGAATGAGAGGTACAATGATGGTTATTCCGAGATGGAATATGCGGTTCATGGTGGAAACAACCACTATGGAATGCAGGAAAGAATTCTATACAGAGATTTGCCGTCAAGTGATGCGAGAGTAAAGCTGGACCGGTTATACCGGTCCGAGTTGTTAGAAGAACAAGGTCCACCAGGCCCGGCATGCTTCGGACCTCGGATCATGGGTGAGCCGCCAGTGCCGAACTTTCAGCTGGCAAGAGGCACAAAAACGTATAATGGGATCACCAAACTGCAGGATTAGTTGATTGATTATGCCACAGCTGTAAAAATAGCTGGCGGAAACTTGCGATGGGCAGTACGGTATGTTCTGCAAATGTTGGAAGGACTAGCTAGAGTATGGTTGAATAACCTGCCAGCAAGCAGTATCTGTAGGGGTTCGTAGCATGGAAAAACAAAAAAATTCTACCGCATGAAAACAAACAAGCCAAGATCTATCTACTAGATTATAGCAACGAGTCGATAGAAGAACTCACCCTCGAAGATTCCAAAGCGGTTAACGAGAGCACATTCTCGTGGATGATGTAGTCGTACTCTTGCCGATCTCAAGATCGCGTAAACGATCCTTCCAAGGCTGCGTTAGCAGCTTCCTTCAATCGGTCACGTTCGATTTTCGATGAAGACCTTCCTCTCCCTTGTTCCAGCAGGCAGCGGAGGTTGTAGCACTCTCCTCACGATTCCGGCAGCACGACGGCGTGGTACTGTAAGTAGAGGGGAGATCTCGCAGGGCTTCGCCTTAAGCCAGAGCGAGTATGGTGGAGTAAGAGAGGGCCTTGGGGATCTACGGATTAGAAGCACCAAAGGGGGTGGTGTGGCCGGCGGCTAGGGCTTGGAGACCCTAATTCGGCGGCTAGAGGATCCCTAGGTGGCGGCAACACTTGGAGGGGTGGTGGCGCCTAGAGCTAGGGTTTTGGGTGGAGAGAGGTGTGTCTAGAGGGGCACCCCTGCCCCTCCTTATATAGGAGAGACAGCGCCGGCAAAGGGGAGGGAGTCCTCCCCCAAGTCGGCCTCCTTGTCCGCCGGGTGGAGGGAGAGGAACTCCTCCCCAAGTAGGTTTCCTACTCTCCCTCCACCAAGCAAACTTGCCGTTTGACTTTTCAAATTGGCGTTTGACTTTTCAAACTAGGATTTGATTTATTCCTTTATTTTGCTCAGCGATGACACCTAGTACATGATGCAACCATTCCAACTTGTTATGACACATTCATGTACCCTTCCCCTCCGGAGTGCTGGACCTTTCGGACCCTTCTAGAACATTCCTGATGAAAACACCGGAATCATTCTCCAACTCCGAAACAGGACTTTCCTTATATGAATCTTATTCTCTGGACCATTCAGGATCTCCTCGTGATATCCCGGATCCCATCCGAGACTCCGAACAACATTCCGTATCTCACTCATCATTCCATAACTACTCAACAACATCGAATCCTTAAGTGTATTTCCCTACGGTTCGTGAATTATGCGGACATGATCGAGACACTTCTCCAATCAATAACCAATAGAGGAATCTGGAAATTCATATGGCTCCCACATATTTCTACGATTACTTTGTGATCGAATGAACCACTTACATACGATACCAATTTCCCTTTGTCTCACGATATTTTACTTATCCGAGGTTTTGATCGTCGGTATCTCTGCATACCTAGTTCAACCTCGTTACCGATAAGTACTCTTTTCTCGTTCCCATAATATGTGATCCCTTGTGAGCCAGTCACATGCTTGCAAGCTAATTGGATGACATTCCACCAAGAGGGCCCAGAGTATATCTATCTGTCATATGGATGGACAAATCCCACTCTTGATCCATGTGCCTCAACACATACTTTCCGAACACTCAATGCCACCTTTATAGCCACCCAGTTACGGTGTGGTGTTTGATGTCATCAAAGCATCCTTCTGGTGATGGTGATTAGCATGATCTCATGGTCGAAGGAAATAGGTTACTATGTATCAGAAAGCTTATAGCAAATGAACTATATTAAATGACTTGATCTTTACGCTACGCTTAACTATAGGAGTATGTCGACCACATCATTCTCCTAATGATATGACCCTGTTGTTAATAGCATCTCTATGTTCATGATCAGGAAACCATGATCATATATTAACCAACAAGCTAGTTTAACAAGAGGCTTTACTAGGGACTCTTTTATGTTTACAAATCACACAAGTATTAATGTTTCCTGTTAATACAATTATTGCATGGTATGTAAACATTTATCATAAGTATGAACATATGATAATAACCACTTTATTATTGCCTCTTGGGCATATCTCCAACAGTCTCCCACTTGCACTAGAGTCAATAATCTAGTTTCAAACCTTTGTGTATTCAACACCTATGGCTTTCTGGTGTCGTATGTACACGATTGCTAGTAGTCAACTGATCTCCGGATCTGACACTTCCAGGTTCGTGTGTAATTGCATATCTTTGCGTCTCTACGCATCACTCATTCTCTAATGAGATGGCTTTGTATAAATTTGGTCCTTTGGTGAGACCTTTAGTTCTTTGGGGTTAAAACATGTCGATAACATTGTCGTACAATATATCTTCATAGTATTATCCCGCTGTGAACTACACCTAGTTTGATAACAAACTAATTGACACAAATGCCCTCTTTCGCTGCTATAATAGCAGTTATATACTTAGCCCTTTTGTTGTAGTATCTATCACAATGTCTTAACTTTGGAACTCATCCAAATCCATTATGGAACTTACTTTCCATTATATTGTGCCACCCTCATTTTAGATTGAGATAAACTTAATTTGTACTTTGTGACAAAACTAGTATCAATGTAGTACTTTTACAATGAACTAACCATCTATTTGTCACTTCTACAAATAATATACTCTTAGTTCTTCCAAAATATCATAAGAATATCCTTACTATTGTCCAATGATCATCTTATGATTCATTCTGGTATATGCTCATAACATTTAGAGTATAGGACATATCTGGATTTGTACATATCACAGTATGATTGATATAAATACTCTTTGTGATTTCATACATCAAGTATCAATCTATACTTGAATCTTTATTTCACTTACCAAGTGTCAATACACTTGAATATATCATCAATATTGAACTCATTCAATCCTTTCTGTGCGACAAGAACCTTTCTTGTAGTTTCTATATTGAACTCATTCAATACATCATCTATGTACTTTCGGCACAACCATATTAGTGTCTATTGATGCCAAATATTTGGGTTTTGCTTAAGTCTTTCATCGGGATGAAATTCTTAATATGTGTTAATGAAAGATACATTATTTCTAATCAACAATATGTCTTCCACATAATGTATTAGAAACATGTCTTAGCGCTCCCACTTAATTTCTTGCAAATGCAAGCATCTTCATCGTCTCCGACGAATTTAAACTCCTTTATTAGTTTCATCATAGTGAAGATTCCAACTCCGCAATGCTTACTTCAACCATTGAAGTTTGCATATGCTTTTGGCATCCTTTGAATTAACAAAACCCTATGGACCGTGTTATGCACATGTCCTAGGTAACAATTCTATTATAAGAACTTGTTTTGTTTATTCAACTACCACATAAAAAAATTATATGTAGTGGTTGCTACATTAATCCGTCTAGACTAAATATCGCTATGAAAGATCAAATCTTGTCATAGTCAACCTTTGAACATTGTTGTGAACTCTTTCCCAACATGTCGACTATTTCATAGATGTGAAACATCCATGTCTATTTCTTTATAGATCCAAACACAATTGTAAGGTCTTACACCTTTCTCGAGGGTCCTTCAAGTTCAAAACTTGATTTCTCGTGTATGGAACTATCACGGATTTTATGGCTTCAAGCCATTTTACGGAGTCAGGGCCCATCATCACTTCTTTGCATGTAGTCCGTTCATTATTCTCAAATAATGATTCAACCCTCAAATCTTGATATTTGATTGTTTACTCGACCTACTTGGTTCAATAGAAACTTTGACCTTTGTAACCACAACCTTTGAGGCATGTGAGCCATGAGCATTGTTGCTGCCTCCAGAACACTTTTCGGCGCTGCGCAACTTTGCACATATAGCTAAGGTTCTTTTGACCTTATCAAATTTCTATTGTCCTCCCACTTATCTTTTCACGAAAAATTTCTTCTCAAAGAAACTTGACGTTCTAAGAGACAAACACTTTTGTCTCCAATGTTATGGAGGAACAGTTATTCGAAATAACATACAAAGACAGGTTCATCCGACTTTGGTTGCAAAACATCTTTCTTATGCATAGCATGCCAATGTTTAAGAAAGGACAACTTGGGTTGAATCCCAAACCATAACTTTATATGGTGTCATTTCAGCGGATTATGATGAAGCTCTTTTTAGTGGAAAAACGGTAGTCTCTAAAGCTTTTAATCTTTAAAATATAATGGCAGTTTTATGAATTACACCTTTGATTTTACCATGTCAAACAAGGTTTTATTTACATATCTCGAATGCTCCATACTCTTATGGTGTTTCGGAAAATGCAAATCCACGGACGATTCCTTAAATCTTAGGTATTATGCTAAACTTTGTAATTCAAATATCTTCCTTTATGATCTTATCATAAACTATTTATATTCTTGTTACAATGATTTTGTACTTCATCTTGAAAGTCTTTGAACTTTTCAAATGTTTCATTATTCATCCTTATTAAGTAAATATTCATATATTCACTCAAATTTTCGGAGAAAGCATATGAAATTGAAATCCATCTCTCTTGACTACACATAATGGACTTCGTACAACAATATGTACAAGTTCCAATAAGCTAGTCATTCGTTCCCTTTTGGCCTATGAACGAAGTTTTAATTATCTCTAGGAAAGTTTCACAAGCGTCATTTGTTCAAAAATCAAAAGACTCCAAAATTCCATCCACATGGAGTTTCTTCATGTTTTATTTCCAATATAATTTAAACGGCTATGTCACTTCCTAAGTGATCTTTCAATCAATTTGTCTTTTGACATTTTTAGCACTAGTTTTATGGATATGATTTCTCCAACGAGATTTGTGAATCATCCATCTTTTATGGATTACGGAAATTATTTGAACAACCCTTTTGTTCTCATAATACCTGATAAAACAAATCTTGAAGGCAAGCTTTGATGTTTAACGAGCAACACAATAACCCTTTATTTGTTCTCGATGAATATCATCACATATTCTTTTGCTAGTTACTTAGGCCATTGTAGTTCATGAATTGTGTTCTTTCGTATGACGATTCACACCAACAAATTCAGTATCAAATACTTAAGAACCACATTGTTTAATAAGCAAAGAATATAGCCATAACATGTATATCATCTATATACTTAAACTGAACAATTCTAGTCTTTTCTTTTCTGCCATATATTTATGAGATTCTCTTTCAGTATTTCCTTTCTGTTTGAAAGAATCTATCAACATCAATAGTGGAGTCATACATATGACACATAGTCCAAAGCGTGTATAATTAAATAGCAATGTATTTGGACTTGCACTTTGAAGTAGATAACCATCATCAAATGTTTGGTGTGCTTTCAAATTCCATTCTTTAGTAATCTCTTTGTGTAGTAAATATTTTACCTACATCAAATATTCACCCTTATCATGGAATTATCCATGATCAAGCTACTTTTAGCTTATAAAGATGAATCGTAAGTATAATGTTGCTATCCAAAACCTTTTGGTGGATTAGGACAACTAGTGTCTCCAACCCTTTGCAAATTCTCATCAAATATGAGAACATGACTTTTGCCATATTATACTCTATCATGTTGCAACCAAAACTTCGTTTCAGATATCACAATATCTTCCACACATCATGGTTTCTGAAACAACTCTTTCAGATCCTAGATAACCTTGATATTAAGACAATCCTTTGAATATCAAGAATCATGGAGACAAACATGATACTTATACACTAACACTTGGAATTGTCACTCTTGTTTTAATACCAATTATTAAACTTCATGGAGTAACCGGAACTTTACTGAAAGTTTGCAATAGGACTTTTAAACTTTAGATTAACACTTCAAAACAATACGATACCAGTTCGTAAAGTAACTAACCAGAATTCTATAGTTCTATCATCTCAATTATAACTAAGCGCAAGGTGGTAAACGGATGCCAATGACTACAACAACTATGCAAATTCACTTTGATTTAATTTATGACAAATAGTGTTCAACTTTTAATCATACTGCTATTGAACTCCCACTCAAAACAATATCCGTCACATTGTTTTAGTGATCACACGAACCAAATCCACCACATCAAAACCGATCATCGCGAGAGTTGATGTAGCTTCAATGGCGAACAATCAGCATGTTCATCATATCTACTATATGACTCATGCTTTACCTTTCGGTGATCCGTGTTCCAAGACCATGTCTGTACATGGTAGGCTCGTCAAGATCAAACGTTAGCTTCCGCATGAGCAAATCTGGCTTGCTCACGTCGTATACACTCGTAGAATTTAACACACCCGATCATCACGTGGTGCTTCAAAACAACGAGCTTTAGCAACGGTGCTTACTAAGGATGAACACTTTAAAACTTGAAATTGTGTGCTTGAGGGATCATTTTATAATGCTACCGTCGTGAACTAAGCAATACAAGATGCATAAAAGGATTAACAGGACATGCAATTCATAATATGTGATATGATATGGCCTTTCTTCTTGTGCTTCCGATCTCCATCTTCAAGCACAAACATGATATCCATCATCACCGGTGTGGCGTCAAGGTCAATGGCGCCGCTTCATGGTTGTCCTCCACCAGCATCGACTATTACAACTACTTTGAATAATAGACACGCAGGACTTAACGGAATTAAAAGACAACCATATGGCTCCTGCCGGTTGCCAACTTACAATAAGGGACATTGCATACATCATATATAATCACAATCATGGCCATATCACATCACAGCACACCCCTGCAAAACAAAGTTAGACGCCTCTAATTTTCTTTGCATGTTTTACGTGGTTTGGGGCTTTCAATAAGTGTCGTTCTAACTTACGAACAAGAACCACAACATTGATACTAGTATTGTCAATCACCCGTTGTAAATTGAATCTTAACTATGTTGGGAGAAACAGGCACCCGCAAAGCCACTTATGCAATACAAGTTTCATGTCAAGCGTGGAGCAAGTCTCATGAACGATGTCATGTAAGGTTAGCCCGGGCCGCTTCATCCCACCATCCCGCAAGATGCAAAGTACACAAGAAGCAATCGACAACAAAAGCATCAACGCCCACAATGATCATTGTGTTCTACTCGTGCAACAGATCTACATATAGACACGGCTCTGATACCACTGTAGTGGTTCATAGCATGGAAAAACAAAAAAAATCTACCGCATGCAAACAAACAAGCCCAAGATCTATCTACTAGATTGTAGCAACGAGTCGATAGAGGAACTCACCCTCGAAGATTCCAAAGTGGTTAACAAGGGCACATTCTCGTGGGTGATGTGGTCGTACTCTTGCCGATCTCAAGATCGCGTAGACGATCCTTCCGGCGCTGCGTTCCGGCAATGCTTCCGTAGTCGGTCACACGTTCGGTACTCGATGAAGACCTTCCTCTCCCTTGTTCCAGCAGGCAGCAGAGGTTGTAGCACTCTCCTCATGATTCCGGCAGCACGACGGCGTGGTACCGGAATTAGAGGGGAGATCTTGCAGGGCTTCGCCTTAAGCCACAGAGAGTATGGTGGAGTAAGAGAGGGCCTTGGGGATCTACGGATTAGAATCACCAAAGGGGGTGGTGTGGCCGGAGTCTAGGGCTTGGAGAAACCCTAATTCGGCGGCTAGAGGATCCCTAGGTCGCGGCAACACTTGGAGGGGTGGTGGCGCCTAGAGCTAGGATTTTGGGTGTTGAGAGGTGTGTCTAGAGGGGCACCCCTGCCCCTCCTTATATAGGAGAGAGGGCGCCGGCCAAGGGGAGGGAGTCCTCCCCCAAGTCGTCCTCCTTGGATGGCGGGTGGAGGGAGAGGAACTCCTCCCCAAGTAGGTTTCCTACTCTCCCTCCACCAAGCAAACTTGTCGTTTGACTTTTCAAATTGGCGTTTGACTTTTCAAACTAGGATTTGATTTATTCCTTTATTTTGCTCAGCGATGACACCTAGTACATGATGCAACCATTCCAACTTGTTATGACACATTCATGTACCCTTCCCCTCCGGAGTGCCGGACCTTCCGGACCCTTCTAGAACATTCCCGATGAAAACACCGGAATCATTCCCCAACTCCGAAACAGGACTTTCCTTATATGAATCTTATTCTCCGGACCATTCCGGATCTCCTCGTGATATCCCGGATCCCATCCAAGACTCCTAACAACATTCGGTCTCTTACTCATCATTCCATAACTACTCAACAACATCGAATCATTAAGTGTGTCTCCCTACGGTTCGTGAATTATGCGGACATGATCGAGACACTTCTCCGATCAATAACCAATAGAGGAATCTGGAAATTCATATGGCTCCCACATATTTCTACAATTACTTTGCGATCGAATGAACCACTTACATACGATACCAATTTCCCTTTGTCTCACGATATTTTACTTATCCGAGGTTTTGATCGTCGGTATCTCTGCATACCTAGTTCAACCTCGTTACCGATAAGTACTCTTTTATTGTTCCCGTGATATGTGATAACTTGTGAGCCAGTCACATGCTTGCAAGCTAATTGGATGACATTCCACCGAGAGGGCCCAGAGTATATCTATCCGTCATATGGATGGACAAATCCCACTCTTGATCCATGTGCCTCAACACATACTTTCTGAACACTCAATGCCACCTTTATAGCCACCCAGTTACGGTGTGGTGTTTGATGTCATCAAAGCATCCTTCCGATGATGGTGATTAGCATGATCTCATGGTCGAAGGAATTAGGTTACTATGTATCAGAAAGCTTATAGCAAATGAACTATATTAAATAACTTGATCTTTACGCTACGCTTAACTATAGGAGTATGTCCATCACATCATTCTCCTAATGATATGACCCTGTTGTTAATAACATTTCTATGTTCATGATCAGGAAACCATGATCATATATTAACCAACAAGCTAGTTTAACAAGAGGCTTTACTAGGGACTCTTTTATGTTTACAAATCACACAAGTATTAATGTTTCCTGTTAATACAATTATAGCATGGTATGTAAACATTTATCATAAGTATGAAGATATGATAATAACCACTTTATTATTGCCTCTTGGGCATATATCCAACAGTATCAACTGTTGGTTGGATTTCGAAGAAATGTTCGTTAGCAATTTCACCGGTACTTACAAAAGGCCGAACAGGTCGCATCAGCTAGCCATGTGCAAGGAAAGGCCGAATGAGACAGACAGAGAATTCTTGACTCGGTGGTGTAACCTCAGGAATTCATGCGAGGGAGTTATAGAGTCACAGGCGATAGCTTGGTTCGCTCAGGGGTGCCGCTATGGCAGTGTACTATGGCAGAGATTGCAAAGAGATATGCCAACCACTTTGGCAGAAACCATCAGGATAGCGGATTCCTATGCCTTGGGAGATCCGACACAACCAGAATTAATGTCAGCAGATCATCGGGAACTTCAAGATCAATATGCAAGAGACGCGGCCGGGTCATAAAGGCGCAATGAGTTCAGAGGGAGAAGGAGAGAAGAAAGACCGGATTATAGATATGGCTCAAATCAGGTGGCAGCGGTAGTACAAGATCAGCCGAGTCACGGAAACAATCAGCGGCAAAAGAATGGTCCTCAGAAATGGACGCCGAGGAATGAAGGGAAAAGACAATGGACACCAGAACAGAAGAAGCAATGGCAGGAAAGGCCGAAGTACACGTTTGAGTCTATGTTGGATCAACCGTGTAAATTTCACACTTCAAACCCGGCCAAGCCGGCCAATCATATGACTCCGCAGTGTGCCTGGATGAAAAATGCAATGGGCAACCCGGCAGGCATGCAAGCAACATCCCATCAGGCACATCAGCAGCATCTGCCACAGTTGACTAGAGCAAACGCACAGCAACTAATGTTACCACCTCCTCCCCCGAGGTATGATAACTCAGACCGGAGGGATGCTGTGCATCAGGTGATAAATGAGGGTCCGGATGGAAGGACGAACCCAGGAAGTAGTGGACGCAATGATTACAGAGAACATCATCAATCATATTGCGTGTTCACAACAGAACAGGAAGACAGGCAAAGTGTGCACCGCCGGCATATGGAAGTAAATGCCGTTATGCCGGAAATACCAAGATATATGCCTTGGTCAGATCAGGAAATCACTTGGAGCATAAAGGATCGCCCCAAAATAATGCCGAATCCGGGGTCGTACGCACTCGTACTAGATCCGACATTTGTCGGACCAAGCATTAATGTGAAATTTTCAAAAGTACTCATTGACAACGGGAGCAGTATCAATATCATGTACAAAGATACAATGCACAAACTCGGAATATCGCAGAATATGCTGCAATCCACGAGGACCACATTCCATGGGATAGTACCGCCTTTCATGCGAACCCATTGGAAAGGTTCGAGTGGATGTATTATTCGGCACAAGAGATAACTGCAGAGCAGAAAATTTGGAGTTTGAAGTGGTGGACCTAGAGAGTTGTTATCATGCTCTACTAGGTCGGCCGGCGTTGGCTAAATTCATGGGAAGTTGCCACATAGCTTACTTGAAAATGAAGTTACCCGGGCCACAAGGGGTGATAACAGTAGCAGGAGATTACAGGAAGTCAATGGAATGTGCTTCAGCCGGATCAAACCTGGCCGAGTCATTGGTAATAGCTAGAGAAAAAAGAAGGATTCAGGAGGTAGCAGCCCTCGCTCAGTCGGCACAACTAAATATGCCGGCATTGGCCAATCCGCATGGAAGTGTCTCTTTCCAGCCGACTAAAGAAACAAAAAAGTTCCAGATAGGTGAGCAGTTCCCAGAGCGCACCGTCACAATTGGTGTCGGCCTGGATGCTAAATAGGAAAGCGAGCTCACCAACTTCCTCCGTGAGAATCGGGATATCTTTGCATGGTCAACTCAGGATTTGCAAGGTGTGCCGAGGGAGTTGGCTGAGCACTCTCTGAATGTAAGGCCAGGAGCAAGGCCGGTGAATCAACCTCTCTGCCGCTTCGCCGAAGACAGGAGAAAAATAATAGGGGATGAAATATCTTGGCTCCTTGCGGACGGGTTCATCATGGAGGTGCTGTATCCGGATTGGTTATCAAACCCAGTGCTCGTGAAAAAGAAGGATGATCCGAATGTAGCCATTGTATGGCGAATGTGTATTGATTACACGAACCTGAACAAGGCGTGTCAAAAAGATCCTTTTCCTTTACCTATAATATACCAAGTCATTGATTCGACCGCTGGTTGTGAACTATTATCATTTGTAGACGCGTATTCTGGTTTTCACCAGATACCGTTAAATCCGGCCGATCAAATAAAGACTGCGTTTATTACCTCGTACGGGGCTTATTGCTATCGCACCATTCCATTCGGCCTGCATAACGCGGGGGCAACGTATCAGAGATGTATGCAAAAATATCTCCATGATCAAATAGGAAAGAATGTACAAGTGTATGTAGATGATGTGGTTATCAAAACCAAAGAAAGCAAAACGCTACTGGATGATATCCGGCAGACTTTCGCGAACCTGAGAAGGTTCCGAATGAAGCTTAACCCGGAAAAATGCACTTTCGGTGTGCCGGCGGGAAAACTACTCGGTTTTCTCGTATATAGCCGAGGCATAGAGGCCAACCCAACTAAGATAAGAGCAGTAGAAAGGCTGGAATTGCCGAGATGTCTAAATGACGTACAGAAGTTCATAGGTTGCTTGGCCTCGCTTAGCCGATTTGTATGTCGGCTGGGAGAGAAAGCATTACCACTTTATCAACTAATGAAAAAATCTGATAAGTTCATTTGGACACCACAAGCAGACAATGCGTTTCATGAATTGAAAAAGATGTTGGTCACAGCACCAATCGATCCTGGCTTCTCCATTATCGAAAGAGCCTATGTTACTTTACATAGCCGCCACGAACAGAGTGGTAAGCGTTGTGATCATGGTGGAACGAATTGAAGATAATAAATCAGTACAAAGGCCGGTATATTACCTAAGCGAGGTACTATCAGCCTCAAAACAAAATTACCCACATTATCAGAAGATGGCATATGGGGTATACATGTCAGCAAAGAAACTTAAACATTACTTCGAAGAGCACCCCATCAAAGTGATCTGTTAAGCACCCATAGCCGACATATTGAGCAACAAAGATGCAAGTGGCCGAATAGCAAAATGGGCAATTGAATTGTCACCCTATGCTCCGCAATTCGATAGGCGAGATGCGATCAAATCTCAGGCTGTGGCCGACTTCTTCGTAGATTGGGCCGAGGTACAGTATGAGCCACCATTACCAGATCCGAATTATTGGACGAAGCACTTCGACGGCTCCAAACTAAGAAATGGTTTGGGGGCAGGAATAGTGCTAACCTCGCCAAAAAGAGATCAGCTGAGATATGTGTTACAAATACACTTCGCCGCATCAAACAATGTAGCCGAATATGAAGCACTGGTCCATGGATTGAAGGTGGCGAAAGAGATTGACATACGCCAAATCTTATGCTACGGAGACTCAGATCTAGTAGTACAACAAGTCTCAGGCAATTGGGATGCGTTAGATGCCAATATGGCCTTATATAGGTTTCATGTGCAAAAACTCAGTGGATACTTCGATGGATGTGAATTTCATCATGTTCCTCGGGCGGAAAACGACGCCGCAGAAACATTGTCAAAACTTGGATCAACCAGATAATCAATTCCCCTAGGTATCGCCCTAGAGCACCTGAGGAAACCATCGATAACACCATCACCAGAGTCCGAATCCATCTTTATTCTGGCAAAATCAAGAGAAGATAGTGTGCCGATGGAAGTTGACAAGGAACGTAACCCGGAATTTCCGAAAATGAACCCGGCCGATGCAAGGATGGATATGGGGAAATCCGAGGTAATTATGTCGGTGGAAAATATGGAAATAGATAGTGGGATTACCCCAGAAAAAATCATACCCACATGGGCGCAACCCATATTTTCTTTCCTTAGAGATGCGATTTTGACGAATGACGAGGTAGTGGCAAGACAGAGACTGAGAAGAGCTAAAGCTTATACAATCATAAACAATGAGCTGTATAAAAGGAGCGTCACAAGCGTGTTGCAAAGATGTGTGAACTCGGTGGAAGGCCAGGAGATCCTCCTAGATATACATCAAGGAGAATGTGGACATCACGCCTCGTCCAGACCTTTAGTGGACAAAGCATTCAGGCATGGGTTTTATTGGCCGACAGCGTTGAAAGAGGCCAAAGAACTGGTCGAAAAATGTAATGGTTGCCAGAGATATGCAAGCAAGATATATATGCCATCGTCCGAGTTAAAAACGATACCAATTACTTGGCCATTTTCTGTATGGTGCTTAGATATGGTGGGACCATTCATGCCGGCCCGATGCGGGATGACCCACATCTTAGTCATGGTCGACAAATTCACAAAATGAATCGAAGTAAAACCAATAAAGAAATGTGATGGGCCAACAGCGGTAAAATTCCTCAAAGATATTATCTTGAGATATGGTTACCCACACAGTGTTATTACAGACAATGGTACGAACTTTGTTGAAGGAGCCTTCGCCAGATTTTGTCAAGAAAAACACATAAGACTAGATGTCGCCTCGGTGGCTCACCCAACATCTAATGGGCAAGTAGAAATATCTAATGGACTAGTACTGTCCGGAATAAAACCAAGACTCGTCGAACCACTGCAAAGGTCGGCAGGGTGTTGGATTGAGGAACTACCAGCAGTACTATGGAGCCTCAGAACTACCCCAAACAGATCAACAGGGTATACACCATTTTTTCTAGTATATGGGGCAAAAGTTGTGCTTCCAGCCGACATAATACATGACTCGCCAAGGGTTACCCAGTATACCATCGCTGAGGTAAATGAAATAGCTTGGCAAGATGATGTCGATCTGCTAGAGGAAGCCAGGGAGATGGCATTATCAAGATCAGCTATTTATCAGTAGGACTTGCAGCGATATCACAGCAAGAAAGTAAATCCAACAGTGTTTAAAGAAGGAGATTTGGTTCTTCGGTTAGTGCAACGTACGGCCGGCATGCACAAACTATCGCCCCCGTGGGAAGGACCGTTCATCGTGAGCAAAGCATTGCACAATGATGCGTATTACCTAATTGATGCTCAGTCACCAGAAAAGAACAAGGCAGACAAAGACGGCGAAGAATCGAAAAGACCATGGAATGTAGCTTTACTTCGTCCATTTTACTCGTAGGAGTCGTCTATGACAAGTTGTAAAGAACGCTCCAGGACAAAATATCAACTATGTATCAAACCTCGGCACCTAGAGCAGTGGCTTGGGGACTGCCTTATGTTGTTTTTGAGTTTGGGTTATGTATTAAACCTCGGCACCTAGAGCAGTGGCTCGGGGACTGCCTTATGTTGTTTTTGAGTTTGGGTTATGTATTAAACCTCGGCACCTAGAGCAGTGGCTCGGGGACTGCCTTATGTTGTTTTTGAGTTTGGGTTATGTATTAAACCTCGGCACATTGAGCAGTGGCTCGGGGACTGCCTTATGTTGTTTTTGAGTTTGGGCTACGTATCAAACCTCGGCACCTTGAGCAGTAACTCGGGGACTGCCCTATATTGCTTCTGAGTTTTGGATATGAATTAAACCTCGGCACCTTGAGCAATGACTCAGGGACTGCCATATTTTGTTTTTGAGTTTGGGTTATGTATTAGACCTCGGCACCTCCAGCAATAACTCGAAAACCGGCCAATATTATTTTGCACTTTTAGTAATGTGTTGAATCTCCATTTTTAGAACAGTGATTAGAGGATTGCCCCACAATTGTCCTTCGTTACAGAAATGGGTGTCGAACTTCGGCACCCAGAACGATGTTATTTCGTTCCCCCCAGATATAGGCTTCGAGATTGACAACTTCATCAGGGTCAGGCAATATTATATGCCGGACTACCGTACGACAAAGGCAAAACACACAATCCGAACTTAAGAAATTAAAGGCCACCAAAGCAAAGATTAAAACAAACAGGATTAGTTTAAACAGGATAATAAAGATCACAAACATGTGTGCCTCAGCGACAAAAGGCAAAAAAGGTTCATACCACACAAAAAATTCGGACAAGTATCTGACACACATCATACGCCCGGGATACCGGGGATAAGAAACGACTTAGAATTTTTTAAGGGGCAGCGACTTGATCAGGAGCTGGGCGCTCCGAGGTAGACGGCACCTCGGCCGAAGTTGCTTCGCCCTCCACAGAACCAGGAGCGACTTTGGGGCAAGCTCGAGGCTGTTGAGAAACATCAGCTTGAGCTGTGGAATGCCCAGTACCTTTGGAGGAGGATCGCGCGTCGCCATTGCCATCCGAGCTCGAGCTAGAACCACCAGAAGTATCCGAGTCGCCATCAGCTTCATCTGGGTTGGCTGAATCATCCTTAGAGGCATCTTCAACTTCGACCTCTTTCGCCGGGTCAGGAAGGAAACTCGGCCCTTTAATCCAGTTATGCACGTCCGCATACTCAATGAGCTGGAAGGCACTAGCTTGTCGGAGAGCGACGAAGTCTGGATCCTCAACCCAGTGGGAGCCAGTGCAAATTTATCAGGGTATCGAGGGAAATATCCTCGTACCATGACATAACGACTATAAGTGCCATATCAGCACCAGCTCGTCTAGCGGATTCCCTCCAAAGATTCAACTGTTTCTGGGATGCCATCAATCTTTCCACCAGTATCTTGATTTCATCAATATCAGGAGTCCCAGAAGTATTCGGCCAGAGAACATGGTAGGCCCGAATGGCTGCTTGCACCAAGTCCCTGCCCATAATCTTCATCAGACCGACGGCAGCGCCAATGGCAACCAAGAAATCTTCCATCGAGTATTCTAGGCTCGCATCGGCAGGAACACCTCGGCGCACACGAGCATTAATCACCGCTTTAGAGCTCACGGGATTAGCTTCTGTAAAATGGTCTGCGCAAAACGAAAGTGCGTCGGTCAACAGTAAGCAAGGGAAAAAGATAACTCGGCCACGGTCAGAATCTTACGGTGAATATAGCTCAGTATTATTTGAAGGTCTTTAGCCCAGTCACCCTTGGTTTTCTCAAAGCGAGTGATCTCCTCACTCATCCCCCGGGTCTTCAGTTCGGCGGCCTCGAGGAGCTCTTTATTTTTCTGCAATTGCAAAGCTAGCCGATTCTTCTCCTTGGAGAATTCCTGGTCAACTTTTTCCAACTCAGATTTCTGAGAAAGCTTGAGGGACTCCACCTCGGCGCGCAAGCGAGCTATCTCGTCATCTTTATCTTTCAGTTGCGCCGAGTGAGTGGCGGCTTGTTCTAAAAAATACAGCATCATATCAGGCATGGGTATGCATTCTTGGTGTGACGCTGCAAAAGTTTGTAACTCGGCTATGCCGAAGCCAAAAGGATTAAAATAAACCCGGTGCACATTTCAAATTGATATCTGTAGAATAAAGAAGAGTAACGAACCTTCCAAGGCCTTGACCTTTTTCTCAAGACGAATATTAAGATTGTTGATATTACCTATTCACCAGGAAAATGAGTTAGCACCTCACATCCAAAACAATAAGAACTTTAGGGATAATGCGAAAGTTTGTTAACTGACCAGCTTTCTTCGCCACAGGAATAACCCTCTCATATTTATCTTGCAATTTTTTATGCGCAAAGAGCAGCCTTTGGAATTTGGCGGTCCGCCGGTCATGCGCAACCTAAGCAACAAAACAAAAAGCAATAAGATATTCGAAGCTCAGACAGATCCGAGTCAAGCAAAACTTAACTCGGATCTAGGTGGCTGGATATTCAAACTAAGACAGGTCCGAGTCGAGCAAAACTTAACTCGGATCTAGGTGGCTGGATATTCAAAACTAAGACAGATCCGAGTCGAGAAAAACTTAACTCGGATCTAGGTGGATGGATATTCGAACCTAAGACAGATCCGAGTCGAGCAAAACTTAACTCGGATCTAGGTGGCTGGATATTCGAAACTAAGACAGATCCGAGTCGAGCAAAACTTAACTCGGATCTAGGTGGCTGGATATTCGAACCTAAGACAGATCCGAGTCGAGCAGAACTTAACTCGGATCTAGGTGGCTGGATATTCGAAACTAAGACAGATCCGAGTCGAGCAAAACTTAACTCGGATCTAGGTGGCTGGATATTCAAACTAAGACAGATCCAAGTCAAGCAAAACTTAACTCGGATCTAGGCGTCTGGACATTCAAACTAAGACAGATCCCAGTCAAGCAAAACTTAACTCGGATATAGGTGGCTGGACATTCAAACTAGGACAGATCCCAGTCAAACAAAACTTAACTCGGATCTAGGTGGATGGTTATTCAAACACTAAGAAAAAACTGAACCAGGTAAAGCATAATAAAAACTTCCAAACGAATAACAAGTTATTCGATTACAAGATTTGGGGACTAGAGTATATATAATGGCATAAAGACAATTACCTCATTCATCTTGTCGCTGTCAAGAACAATCTTGGCAGCCAGATGTAGGCGACTACTGATGTCGGAGAGTTGAAACGGCTGGCTGCTTGGATTGCCCTCGAGCTGATCAGCAGCGTTCCAATTGTTGGCATACTCGACCAACGAGCCGAGGCTGTTCCCACTCTCCTGCGAGTCAGAACTTTACCTCGGACGTGTTGGGTAGCCACCACCGCCGCGGGACTCTTGTGGAGAGCGAGCTGTGTATCAGCAACCGGGGTAACAGTACTCTTGGCAGATGAAACCCCCTTGCGCAACGCATCAGCAATTGTAGGCTGAGAAGAGCTGGCAGGTCCTTTTTGAGACAAGGGAGGCTTGGAGGCAAATACCTTTCTCGCCTTTGAAGAGGCATCGGCAGGAGCCGTTACCTCGGCACTTGGGATGACATCTTTAGGGGCCGGAGGGATTATGGTTTCTGTGTTGGAGATATGCCCAACAGGCAATAATAAAGTGGTTATTATCATATCTTCACACTTATGATAAATGTTTACATACCATGCTATAATTGTATTAACCGGAAACATTAATACTTGTGTGATTTGTAAACTAAAATAAGAGTCCCTAGTATAGCCTCTTGTTAAACTAGCTTGTTGGTTAATATATGATCATGGTTTCCTGATCATGAACATAGAGATGTTATTAACAACAGGATCATATCATTAGGAGAATGATGTGATGGACATACTCCTATAAATAAGCGTAGCATAAAGATCAAGTCATTTCAATAGTTCAATTGCTATATGCTTTCTGATACATAGTAACCTAATTCCTTCGACCATGAGATCATGCATATCACCTTTACCGGATGGATGCTTTGATGACATCAAACACCACACCGTAACTGGGTGGTTATAAAGGTGGCATTGAGTGTTCGGAAAGTATTGGTTGAGACACATGGATCAAGAGTGGGATTTGTCCATCCACATGACGGATAGATATACTCTGGGCCCTCTCGGTGGAATGTCATCCAATTAGCTTGCAAGCATGTGACTTGGTCACAAGGGATCACATATCACGGGAACGAGAAAAGAGTACTTATCGATGTGAGGTTGAACTAGGTATGCGAGATACCCGATCATAACCTCGGATAAGTAACATATCGTGAGACAAAGGGAAATTGGTATCGTATGTAAGTGGTTCATTCGATCGCAAAGTAATCGTAGAAATATGTGGGAGCCATATGAATTTCCAGATTCCTCTATTGGTTATTGTTCGGAGAAGTGTCTCGATCATGTCCGCATAATTCACGAACCGTAGGGAGACACACTTAAGGATTCGACGTTGTTTGAGTAGTTATGGTATTATGAGGAAGAGACCGAATGTTGTTCGGAGTCTCGGATGGGATCCGGGATATCACGAGGTGATCCGGAATGGTCCGGAGAATAAGATTCATATAAGGAAAGTCCCGTTTCGGAGTTCGGGAATGATTCCGGTGTTTTCATCGGGAATGTTCTGGAAGGTTCCGGATTGTCCGGCACTCCGGGGGGGGAGGGGTACATGGATGTGTCATTACATATTGGAATGATTGCATCATGTACTAAGTGTTCTTGCTGTCCCAAATAAAGGATTAAATTGAATCCTAAAACAGAAAAGTCAAATGTCCAGTTTGAAAGTCAAACGGCTAAAACAAGAAACTGTGGGAAACAAGAAAGAGGAGTTGGAAACCGACTTGAGGGAGGAGTCTCCTCCCCAAGCCGGCGCGCCACCCAAGGCCTACTTGGGGAGGGACTCCCCTCCCCTGGCCGCGCCTCCCCACCCATAAAAGGAGGGGCAGGGCTCCCCTCCTAGACACACAACTTTCTACCTCTAAATCTCCGGTTTAGAGCCGTTTTGGTTTAGAGCTTCTAATTGCTTTAGCCAGAGGTTTAGAGCCTTCTATTTGGTTTAGAGCCTTCTAATTGGTGTGTCTAATTACTAGACCACTAATAGCCTCTCTCATAAGCTCCACCATACTCGCACCGTCTTAAGGCGAAGCCTCAGGATTTCCCTCTACTTAGGTACCACGCCGTTGTCTTCCCGGAATCACGAGGAGAGTGCTACAACCTCCGCTTCTTTGGAACAAGGAGAGGAAGGTCTTCGTCACCGAACGTGTGACCGATCATGGAGCGTGGCGCGGAAGGATCGTCTACGCGCGATCTTGAGATCGGAAGTGTCGACTACATCACCCACGAATCTGCTCTCGTTAACCACTTTGGAATCTTCGAGGGTAAGTTATTCCATCGACTCGTTGCTACAATCTAGTAGATAGATCTTGGCTTGTTTGTTTGTATGCGATAGAAAATTTTTGTTTTCCATGCTACGAACCCCTACAGTGGTATCAGAGCCGTGTCTATATGTAGATTTGTTGCACGAGTAGAACACAATGGTCATTGTGGGCGTTGATGCTTTTATTGTCGATTGCTTCTTGTGTACTTTGCATCTTGCGGTATGTTGGGATGAAGCGGCCCGGGCTAACCTTACATGACATCGTTCATGAGACTTGCTCCACGCTTGACATGCAACTTGTATTGCATAAGTGGCTTTGCGGGTGCCTGTTTCTCCTAGCATAGTTAAGATCCAATTTACAACGGGTAATCAACAATGCTAGTATCAATGTTGTGGTTCATGTTCGTAAGTTAGAACGACACTTATTGAAAGCCCCAAACCACGTAAAACATGCAAAGAAAGTAGAGGCGTCTAACTTTGTTTTGAGGGTGTCTGATGATGTGATATGGCCATGATTGTGATTATATTTGATGTATGCAATGTTCCTTATTGCAAGTTGGCAACGGCGAGCCATATGGTTGTCTTTAATTTATGTTAAGACCCGTGTCTATTCAAAGTAGTTGTAATAGTTGAAGCCGTGGGCGACAACCATGGAGAAGCGTCATTGACCTTGATGCAATGTCGATGATGATGGAGATCATGTTCGTGCTAGAAGATGGAGATCGGAAGCACAAAGAAAAGGCCATATCATATCACATATTATGAATTGCATGTGATGTTAATCCTTTATGCATCTTGTATTGCTTAGTAGGCAGCGGTAGCATTATAAGATGATCCTCATGCACATGAATTTCAAATCATAAAGTGTTCACCCTTAGTTAGCACCGTTGCTAAAGCTTGTTGTTTGAAACACCACGTGATGATCGGTGTGCTAGATTACGCAAGTGTATACAACGTGAGCAAGCCATTTGCTCATGCGTAAACTAAGGTTTGATCTTGACGAGCCTAGCATGTGAGACATGGCCTCAGGAACACGGATTACCGAAAGGTAGAGCATGAGTCATATAGTAGATATGATGAACATGTCGATTGTTCGCCATTGAAGCTATATCAACTCTCGTGATGATCGGTTTTGATGTGGTGGATTTGGTTCGTGTGATCACTAAAAACAATGTGAGGGATATTGTTTTGAGTGGGAGTTCACCTAGATTAATTTAATTATTAATTAGAACTCAATTTATCATAAACTAAATCAAAGTGAATTTGCATAGTTGTTGTAGTCATTGGCATCCGTTTACCACCGTACGCTTAGTTATAATTGAGATGATAGAACTATATAATTCTGGTTAATTTACTTTACGAACTGGTATCGTATTGTTTTGAAGTGTTAATATAAAGTTTAAAAGTCCTATTGCAAACTTTCAAGAAGTTCCTTACTCCATGAAGTTTAATAATTGGTATTAAATCAAGAGTGACAATTCCAAGAGTTAGTATATGAGTATCATGTTTGTCTCCATGATTCTTGATATTCAAAGAATTCTCTTAATATCAAGGTTATCTAGGATCCGAAAGAGTTATTTGAAACCATGATGTGTGGAAGATATTGTGATATCTCAAACAAAGTTTTGGTTGCAACATGATAGAGTATAATATGGCAAAAGTCATGTTCTCACATTTGATGAGAATTTGCAAAAGGTTGGAGACACTTGTTGTCCTGATCCTCCAAAAGGTTTTGGATAGCAACATTATACTCATAATTCATCGTTATAAGCTAAAAGTAGCTTGATCATGGACGATTCCATGTTAAGGGTGAATATTTGATGTAGGTAAAATGTTTACTACACCAAGAGATTACTAAAGAAAGGAATTTGAAAGAACACCAAACATTTGATGATGGTGATCTACTTCAAAGTGCAAGTCCAAAGACATTGGTATTTAACTATACACACTTTGGACTATATGTCATATGTATGACTCCACTGTTGATGTTGATAGATTCTTTCAAACAGAATAGGAAATCTTGAAGAGAATCTCATAAATATATGGCGAAAGGAAAAGACTAGAATTGTTCAGTTTAAGTATATAGATGATATACATGTTATGGCTATATTCTTTGCTTATTAAACAATGTGGTTCTTAAGTATTTAATACTGAATTTGTTGGTATGAATCGTCATACGAAACAACAAAATTCATGAACTACAATGGCCTAAGTAACTAGCAAAAGAATATGTGATGATGTTCATCGAGAACAAATAAAGGGTTATTGTGTTGCTCGTTAAACATCAAAGCTTGCCTTCAAGATTTGTTTTATCAGGTATTATGAGAACAAAAGGGTTGTTCAAATAATTGCCGTAATCCATAAAAGATGGATGATTCACAAAATCTCGTTGGAGAAATCACGTCCATAAAACTAGTGCTAAAAATGTCGAAAGACAAATTGATTGAAAGGTCACTTAGGAAGTGACATCGCCGTTTAAATTATATTGGAAAGAACACATGAAGAAACTCCATGTGGATGGAATTTTTGGAGTCTTTTGATTCTGATCGATTGACTCTTGTGAAAGTTTGCTAGAGATAATTAAAACGTCGTTCATAGGCCGAAAGTGAACGAATGACTAGCTTATTGGAAATTGTACATATTGTTGTACAAAGACCATCATGTGTAGTCAAAAGCGATGGATTTCAACTTCATATGCTTTCTCCGAATTTGAGTGAATATTTGAATATTTACTTAATAAGGATAAAGTATGAAACACTTGAAAAGTTCAAAGACTTTCAAGATGAAGTGCAAAATCATAGTAACAAGAATATAAATAGTTTATGATAAAGATCATAAAGGAGATATTTGAGTTACGAGTTTAGCATAATACCTAAGATTTAAGGAATTGTTCCGTGGATTTGCATTTCCGAAACACCATAAGGGTATGGGCGTTAGGTATGTAATTAAACCTTGTTTGACATGGTAAGATCAAAGGTATAATTCATAAAACTGCCATTATATTTTAAAGATTAAAAGCTTTAGAGATTACCGTTTTCCGAAAAGAGCTCCATCATAATCCGTTGAAATGACACCATATAAAGTTATGGTTTGGGATAAAACCCAAGTTGTCCTTTCTTAAACATTGGTATGCTTTGCATAAGAAAGATGTTTTGCAACCAAAGTCGGATAAACCTGTCTTTGTATGTTATTTCGAATAACTGTTAAGTATTCCTCCATAACACCAGAGACAAAAGTGTTTGTCACTTAAAACGTCAAGTTTCTTTGAGAAGGAATTTTTCGTGAAAAGTTAAGTGGGAGGACAATAGAACTTTGATAAGGTTAAAAGAACCTTAGCTATATGTGCAGAGTTGCTTGGCGAAAAGTGTTCAGGCAAGAAAGCTCATGGCTCACGTACCTCAAAGGTTGTGGTCACGAAGATCTAAGTTCCTATTGAAACAAGTAGATCGGGTAAACAATCAAATACCAAGATTTGAGGGTTGAATCATTATTTGAGAATAATGAACCGACTACATGCAAAGAAGCGATGATGGGCCCTGACTCCGTCAAATGGCTTGAAGCCATAAAATCCGTGATAGTTCCATACACGAGAAATCAAGTTTTGAACTTGAGGGACCCTCGAGAAAGGTGTAAGACCTTACAGTTGTGTTTGGATCTATAAAGAAATAGACATGGATGTTTCACATCTATGAAATAGTCGACATGTTGGGAAAGAGTTCACAACAATGTTCAAATGTTGTATATGACAAGATTTGATCTTTCATAGCGATGTTTAGTCTAGACGGATTAATGTAGCAACCACTACAAATAAATTTTGTTATATGGTAGTTGAATAAACAAAACAAGTTCTTCTAATAGAATCGTTACCTAGGACATGTGCATAACACGGTCCATAGGGTTTTGTTAATTCAAAGGATGCTAAAAGCATATGCAAACTTCAATGGTTAAAGTGAGCATCGCGGAGTTGGAATCTTCACTATGATGAAACTGTTAAAGGAGTTTAAAAGTTCATTAGAGACAATGAAGATGCTTGCATTTGCAAGAAATTAAGTGGGAGCGCTAAGACATGTTTCTAATACATTATGTGGAAGACATATTGTTGATTGGAAATAATGTATCTTTTATTAACACATATTAAGAATTTCATCCCGATGAAAGACTTAGGCAAAACCAAATATTTGGCATCAATAGACGCTAATATGGTTGTGCGAAGTACATAGACAAGATATTGAATGAGTTCAATATTGAAACTACAAGAGAGGTTCTTGTCACACGTAAAGGATTGAATAAGTTCAATGTTGATGATATATTCAAGTGTATTGACATTTGGTAAAGTGAAACAAATAATCAAGTATAGATTGATACTTGATGTATGAAATCACAAAGAGTATTTATATCAATCATCGTGATATGTACAAATCCAGATATGTCCTATGCTCTAAATGTTGTGAGCATATACCAGAATGATTCATAAGATGATCATTGGACAATAGTAAGGATATTCTTATGATCTTTTGGAAGAACTAAGAGTATAATATTTGTAGAAGTGACAAATAGATGGTTAGTTCATTGTAAAAGTACTACATTGATACTAGCTTTGTCACAAAGAACAAATTAAGTTTATCTCAATCTAAACTAAGGGTGGCACAATATAATGGAATGTGAGTTCCATAATGGATTTGGATGACTTCCAAAGTTAAGACATTGTGACAGATACTACAACAAAAGGCTAAGTATATGACTGCTATTATAGCAGCAAAAGAGGGCATTTGTGTCAAGTAGTTTGTTATCAAACTAGGTGTAGTTCACAGAGGGATAATACTATGAAGATATATTGTGCGACAATATTATCAACATGTTTTAACCCCAAAGAACTAAAGGTCACACCGAATGACCAAATTCATACAAAGCCATCTCATTAGAGAATGAGTGATGCGTAGAGACGCAAAGACATGCAATTACACACGGACCTGGAAGTGTCAAGATCCGAAGATCAGTTGACCACTAGCAATCGTGTACATACAACACCGGAAAGCCATAGGTGTTGAATACACAAAGGTTTGAAACTAGATTATTGACTCTAGTGCAAGTGGGAGACTGTTGGAGATATGCCCAAGAGGCAATAATAAAGTGGTTATTATCATATCTTCACACTTATGATAAATGTTTACATACCATGCTATAATTGTATTAACCGGAAACATTAATACTTGTGTGATTTGTAAACTAAAATAAGAGTCCCTAGTATAGCCTCTTGTTAAACTAGCTTGTTGGTTAATATATGATCATGGTTTCCTGATCATGAACATAGAGATGTTATTAACAACAGGATCATATCATTAGGAGAATGATGTGATGGACATACTCCTATAAATAAGCGTAGCATAAAGATCAAGTCATTTCAATAGTTCAATTGCTATATGCTTTCTGATACATAGTAACCTAATTCCTTCGACCATGAGATCATGCATATCACCTTTACCGGATGGATGCTTTGATGACATCAAACACCACACCGTAACTGGGTGGTTATAAAGGTGGCATTGAGTGTTCGGAAAGTATTGGTTGAGACACATGGATCAAGAGTGGGATTTGTCCATCCATATGACGGATAGATATACTTTGGGCCCTCTCGGTGGAACGTCATCCAATTAGCTTGCAAGCATGTGACTGGGTCACAAGGGATCACATATCACGGGAACGAGAAAAGAGTACTTAAGGTTGAACTAGGTATGCAGAGATACCGACGATCATAACCTCGGATAAGTAACATATCGTGAGACAAAGGGAAATTGGTATCGTATGTAAGTGGTTCATTCGATCGCAAAGTAATCGTAGAAATATGTGGGAGCCATATGAATTTCCAGATTCCTCTATTGGTTATTGTTCGGAGAAGTGTCTCGATCATGTCCGCATAATTCACGAACCGTAGGGAGACACATTTAAGGATTCGACGTTGTTTGAGTAGTTATGGTATTATGAGAAAGAGACCGAATGTTGTTCGGAGTCTCGGATGGGATCCGGGATATCACGAGGTGATCCGGAATGGTCCGGAGAATAAGATTCATATAAGGAAAGTCCCGTTTCGGAGTTCGGGAATGATTCCGGTGTTTTCATCGGGAATGTTCTGGAAGGTTCCGGATTGTCCGGCACTCCGGGGGGGGAAGGGGTAAATGGATGTGTCATTACATATTGGAATGATTGCATCATGTACTAAGTTTTCTTGCTGTCCCAAATAAAGGATTAAATTGAATCCTAAAACAGAAAAGTCAAATGTCCAGTTTGAAAGTCAAACGGCTAAAACAAGAAACTGTGGGAAACAAGAAAGAGGAGTTGGAAACCGACTTGAGGGAGGAGTCTCCTCCCCAAGCCGGCGCGCCACCCAAGGCCGACTTGGGGAGGGACTCCCCTCCCCTGGCCGCGCCTCCCCACCCATAAAAGGAGGGGCAGGGCTCCCCTCCTAGACACACAACTTTCTACCTCTAAATCTCCGGTTTAGAGCCGTTTTGGTTTAGAGCTTCTAATTGCTTTAGCCAGCGGTTTAGAGCCTTCTATTTGGTTTAGAGCCTTCTAATTGGTGTGTCTAATTACTAGACCACTAATAGCCTCTCTCATAAGCTCCACCATACTCGCACTGCAAGCTTAAGCCTGGATTTCCCTCTACTTAGGTACCACGTTGTCAGCCGGAATCACGAGGAGAGTGCTACAACCTCCGCTGCCTGGAACAAGGGAGAGGAAGGTCTTCGTCGAAAATCGAACGTGTGACCGATCATGGAGCGCTGCCGGAACGTGGCGCCGGAAGGATCGTCTACGCGATCTTGAGATCGGAAGTGTACGACTACATCACCCACGAGAATCTGCTCTCGTTAACCACTTTGGAATCTTCGAGGGTAAGTTATTCCAAACGACTCGTTGCTACAATCTAGTAGATAGATCTTGGCTTGTTTGTTTGTATGCGATAGAAAATTTTTGTTTTCCATGCTACGAACCCCTACATTCTGAGGGCGCCGAGATATTGGTATCCTCGGTTGGAATCAGAGTCGCAGTAAAGGTTGTGGGGGACAAAAGGACCTCAGGGGAAATTTCAGGATTCACGGAGAAGACAGCAGGCTCAGTGGAAATATCTACGGGCCGAGTCGTACCAGCATCAACAGGAGAGATCTTAGGAGCATCCTGGCGAGATGGCATCTGATTCGGAGCAGGAGGAGAGTCAACATGAGCAGGACTAGGAACTCTAGTGTCTTCAGGAGGCGGAGGAGAAGGCGGTCGAGTCGTGTGACTCGTCATACTGGGGCCACTAGGCTTAACAGAAAGAGGAGCCCTGCAGAGGCAAAAAGATCAGGTCAAAGGAAGAAAGAGAGAAACAAGAAATACAAATAAAAAGCAACTCACCCAGTAACCCCGGGCATATTTTTACGCTTAGGGGGTGTGGGGCAGATCTCTTTATCCGTTTCTTGGGAACGGCTTCCGAGGCACCGGCTAGATCGCTACGTTTCCTCGAAGTAACAGGAGGTCGGGAGGCGAGAGGCTCGACGCTGTGAACCTGACCGGCCGGATTAGCTGAGAAAGTAGAGGCCGGAAATGCATAATAAATTGGCATTGCGGCAACTACCTCAAGAACTTGGACCTCGTCCGAATCACCTTCCTCCTCGTGGGCTGGGGTCTTGCCACGGGCGCGAGCCGGAGCAAGGTCTGACTTGGGGACGAACTCCTCTGAATCAGGTTCCCCGTTGTCTGGGGTATTCCGATCCACGGGCCACGGGAGGGCCAGAACTTCGGCATCCTCGATATTCTGCTCCTCGAACCTCTGCAGGGAAAGAAAGAGAGAAATTAACAAGAGAAATCACAAATGCGATCAAAAGGTAAGACATAACAGCGAGAACTTACTCTGGGAGGGGGATGCTCGCGCATGAACGGCTTTAATCCCCAGGCCTAGTCCTCCGGCATCTCTGTCTTAAAGATAGCCTGGACGCGCTTAAAGATAAGGTAATTGTCCAGCTCCACCGTCGAGACTCAGTTGGGATCCAGAGGACCGCTCATATAGCAGAGCTTGTGCGTGCGTTTCTGGAATGGGCAGATCCGGCTGCTGACAAAGGTGGTCATTATATCCTCGCCGCGTAACCCGGAGCGGATTAGTTCCTTCAGCCGATTCTCAAAGGCCTCGGCCAGAGCATGACTCTTCCTCGGATTATAAGTCCAGTTCTTCTTCGAAGGAGGGCCAATGG
Source organism: Avena longiglumis (assembly GCA_030063025.1). Taxonomy (NCBI): domain Eukaryota; kingdom Viridiplantae; phylum Streptophyta; class Magnoliopsida; order Poales; family Poaceae; genus Avena; species Avena longiglumis. The sequence continues at coordinate 514,860,107 of CP125974.1, read as the reverse complement.
AAAAAGCAGGGAGCCGAATCCTGTCCTCCTTCCCAGAATTTTTGACATAAAAGAATGATTTATGCCATTTCTTGCATGATTCTAAACCTGCGACGCGTGGAAACTCGGACTTCCTCCGAGGTGTGATTGACGCAGCTCCACATTGGGTGAGCAACTTCTCAGAGGGTTGGAGAGATTTGTCTGGGACGACATTGGATCGAATCTGGAAAAACTTCGACCAAACATGCACAGACGGCCATAGGCCGAAGTATCCCTCTGAGGCAGAGATGAAAGAAGAAAGAGAGGCAATGGCATTAGCCGGAAGATGATGCGGCTGCAGGACGAAGTAATCGAGGAACTCCCTAGAGAAATCGCTAAGGGGGAGAACAAACCCGCGAGCAAAATGTGACATGAAGACGACGTACTCGCCCTCCCTAAGAACTGGAGAGGATTCACTGTCGGGTAAGCGACGGGCTACCTCGGCAGGAATCCGACGAGTTTGGATTAGCCACTCAACCTCTCGGCGGGTGACAGAAGAGCCCTGCCACGAGCCCCGCTCGGGCCCAGACGCAGCATCGTCGTCCTCAATAAGCGCACCGCTAATGGGGCTCGACATGAGGTCGCCGGAGGAATCTATGGAAGATGAAATAGCGGCGGAGGGAAGCCTAGAACTGCAAGGTCCCGTCGTGTTTCTACGCGGAAACGGCGGCGGAGAAGAAAAGGAACCACCGCGGGAAAACTAAAGAAAAGCGGAGGCGTCCCGAGGAAAGACTAGGCAATAAGACCGGATGAACTCACCGGCGACGGCGCCGGAGCAAGTAAACGGGGACAAAGTCGCCGGAGCAGCGCGGTGGGAGCCTTGCCGTCGAAGATCCAGATGGGCGCACGGCGGCGGAAGCGCGAACGGGCGCGGAAGCGAGAGGAGGAAGAAGGGCACTGGTAAGCGGAGGAGGAAAGTGAATCCCCTAGCCCCGTGCCCCTCTTTATAACCGCGCGGCATGGGCAGTAGTGGGATCGTGCGTGTGGCAGTTAACTGTGTAGATCGTGTACGTGGCACGACCGCACGTCGCTGAGTGGAACCGCACCAACGACCACACGATGATAGAAAGGATCGAGATCCCTAACAGAAACGGTGCGCGAGGCGTCAATACGACGCTGACAGCGCAGAATTATCAGGCCCGGCAAAGGGACAATCAGAGAGGAACAAAAAACTAGAGAAACAATAATGAATTTGACACGTAGGACGAGGCGTACATGAGAAGATACGCTGATGCCTCAAACTAGAGAAAGATAACTCAGAAACAAAAAGAAACGAATATCGCGAAACCCCCCGGCCGAAGTTATAGGCAGGGCCATACCAGCTTTGGGGACTAATGTTGGGGAGGTGACCCCGGATAGGGTAAAGACGGGGAAAGACGAAAGGAGGTTCCCCGTCCAGTTTCCGAGTTACAATCTAAGTCGGCCGAATCCTGTAAAGGTCGGCCGAGATATGAAAGAGCAGGACCCTTATGAAAAGAACAAGGCATTACCCGGCCGAGATACCGTGTAAGTCGGCCGGGTCAGCCCGAATAATCTGAATGCAGGTAAAGGCCAAACCGAGTTATACGAGATAGGGCCGAATAATATGAAGCTTGCAGGAGAAGGAGATGCCCATGGTCAAACCCTAGTCGCAGGCTAGGAGGAATCTGAGCAGAGCCAAGCACAAAGGACAAGGCGCAGAGGGACAGAGGGTCAGAAGGAGGTCACGGAGGTGACAGTCCTGAAGCTCGAGGCATGCAGGTGGGGTCCTCTAGAACCTTGCCGTCGTTAGAAGGGCGACACGGAAAGGAGGCCGCCAAGTTACTATATTGGGACAAGCATATTCCTCGAATATGCTTGCCACATCAGCCCTAGAGGAGCCCGGGGATCTCCTTTATAAGGAGAGGCTTGGACTTTGAGAAGGGCATCGACTCATTTAGTACCGTTAGGCTGGTAAAGTTCTTCTTCTCAGTTTGTATACAGCTCGAGGAGCACTTGCAGCTCAAGAAAGGAGAAATAAAGAACTTTACGTTAGTCTTCTGTGTGTAGAATCAACTACATCTTCCCTCCCTAGATCCCTCTAGCATCCATTGGCCCCATACTTTAGCCTACCCATGGCATCTGCCGTGCCACCACCACGACATCATCTATTAATCAACAAGCTAGTATTAAGAAGAGGCTTTACTAGGGACTCTAATTTAGTTTACAAATCACACAAGTATTAATGTTTCTTGTTAATACTATTATAGTTTGAATGTAAACATTTATCATAAACACAAAGATATAATAATAACTACATTTATTATTGCCTCTAGGGCATATCTCCAACAGTTCAGACTAGTTGAGGAAGCGGGGGGCGTTGACTTGCGAAACCGCGTTGACGGCGACGGCACGGGCGATGACCTTCTTCTCGCGCTTGGTTCTGAACCCGATGAAGGTGTGGAGCGATCCAACTTCGTTGCCAAATGCCCTGCCGTTTTGCGTGTTGTTGTTGGGGTCCTCCCGTGCGCTTTGCGCCTTCTCGATCTTCCTTATGGTGTGGCAGTCGACGGTCGTGTGGGTGGTGGGATTCCCCTCCCTGCTGTGGAACACACAGGGCTGGTTGAGGAGGGTTGCAGGGTCGAATATCGGTCTCGCCTTGTAGTTGTCGTTGTTGTGGCGTTGGCCTCCATCATGATGGAAGCTCTTGGTCTCGCGTGGCGAGTAGCCAGTGTTGGCAATGAAGTCGACTCGCCCGTCACCGCGGCGCTTGACGGTGAGGCGAGTGTTGCTGTAGCGTAGCTCAGGTCGTCTCCCTTGTCGTGGTCGCTCTGGCGGCGGTTTCCACCCGACTCGTCGTCGGTTTCTTGGTTTGGGTCCTCCTCTGCATACCGCTTGGCGATCTCGAGGAGGTCTGGTATGTTGTTGAGTGTCTTGTACACCCGCTTGAGCTTGGCGACCAAGGGCTCGTAGCGGCACGAGGTCTTGAAGCAGTGTATCGCGGGTGTCCGTGTGGATGCCGGCCGTGTTGAACCACAAGTCCTGCCAGCGCTGTACCTAGCTATGGGTCGACTCGTGGGGTCCCTGGACACAGCGCTCCAGGTCCTCTATGGTGGTGGAGCGGTCCCTCTAAATGCCTGACGAAGGCGTCACGCATATCCTCCCAGGAGTCGATGTTGTCCGCGGGGAGGGTGTTGATCCATTGTCGGCTCGCTTCCTCCATCATCAGGGGGAGGTAGCGAGCGGCGAGCAGGTCGGTTTGGCTGGCGATTCCCATCGCCATGATATACGTGTCCAACCACACGGACGGGTCATACGAGGGGTCGTACTTCTCGATCTCCTTCGGCGCTTTGAAGTTCGCCGGGTATTTTTCGCCTCAGATCATTGGTCCGAAGCACTGGGGGCCGACTCGACTGAGCGAGCCCCTCGACTCACCGTCGTGGCAAGTGGTGAGGGTATGCCTCAGGTTGTTGGGCTGGCGAGCGCGCCAGCCCTGATTGTTGACGATGTGGGTGCGCGCGTCGACGGGGTGGCCGTTGGCGGTGAACATATTGTTCACCGGTCGCAGCTCGTTGGTGGAGAGTGTTGGGTGCGCGATGTGCGGCTGGTGCTGCGGGGGCTTGGGTGGCGGGCAGTTGAGGGGTTTGCCATCATCGGGCGGCCGCTCGAGGCCGCCCTGCTTCCTGACGAGCGGGAGTACATGCGCCCCTACGAGTCGGCTCCCGCGGTTTGTTGCTCAACGGCCTTGGCGAGTAAGGCCTTGGCATACTGGATCCACAGGGCGCCCTCCCCGGTCACGTTGATGTTGGCGACCGCGGCTCGACTCGTGATGACGTTGTCCATCGGAGTGGAGAACAGTGGGAGGCCATTCGCGTCCCACTCCCACGAGGAGATCACGATCCTCGGCTAGTCCCGATAGGGCGTGCATCCGGGTGGTGGAGGGAGCGCCATTCGCCGATGCGCCTGGTGGTGGCCGAGCGCTTCCTCCTGGTGGCGCGTTCTCGCAGATCGTGCAGTCGGCCACGCGGGCTGGGTCGTTCTCGTCGTCGAAGTTCAGGGCGCGGACCTGAATGGCGGGGTTCAGGCGTGACATGTTGAGACATTGGTGGTAGAGCGAGAGCTCTTGCGCCGTGCTCGAGGCGGAATTTCTCGCACTCGGCCTGTTCCTTGCGGACCGCCTCCTCCATTCGCAGACGGAGTTCCTCGACCTCCGTCGTTGTCGCGGTCGGTGGGATCGGTGTGGAGAAGGGGTCTGGAGGGGCGTCTGCGCCACTCGCCATGTAGGTCGCGACGATGCGACCAGCTCCTTCGTGGATATCGGCGAAGTTCTCCGACCCGGAGTCGGAGTCCAAGATCCCGAGGATGGAGGGGTCCTCGAAGTCCCTCATGTTGGAGACTTGGGTGATGGAGCCCAAGGGTGACGCGGCGACGATGGATCCGGCGACTAACGCTGGGGTCGCCGAATTGGCATCATCGTTGAGGGCCACGTCGTCAGCGGCCATGTTGGTCTCGGCCACGTTGCTGTTGGTCGAGCCGTACTCGGAGGCGAGGCGGTGGATGGTGCGGACCTGACTCTAAAAGAGCCGATCGCGCGGTGGCGACTCGCAGATGCGAGCCTAGTCCTCCGAGACGATGACATCGGTGAAGCCGACGAAGAGGCTAATCGTGCCGACCGGCATGATCACGCTATGTGTGACAGGGCATGCCGCCGGGACATAGCTGCTCGGCAAGATCTGGAGGATCTCGCCGATCGCGATCATGCGGCCGGTGGTGATCGTATCGTTGATTGGCAGATTGGATGTCTCCACAGAACACAGGCCTGACCGTCCAGGCCCCACGGTGGGCGCCACTGTCATGGGAATGGCCACGGTAGATGCTGCAATCGGCAGCGAGTAGTAGAACGAGGGTCAAGGGCGGCCAGCCATCTGCGGTGTGAGATGAGGGCAAAGACACAAGGGTTTACCTAGGTTCGCCCCCCCGGAGGGTAAATACCTACTCCTGCTAGATTATATTGATGAGAGAGTACAAGGGCGAGCTCGACGGCTAGGCAGCGAGTCGCTATGGGTGAATGATGGAACGTGAGTGCTATGCGTACCCTAGGGAGGTTTATATAGAGTCACCTCACTAGGATTTACAGGTCTACAACCGAGTTGGATAAGGACCCAGAGGATGCTTGACCTAATCCGACTAGGCCTAGCTACGCTTTTGGGCCTCCAGCTTCCAGTCGCTTGGCTCCTTCTTGGGTCATGATCCTGTCGCCGTCCTACAGGCCCACTCGCTAGCAGCATGGGCCAATAGGAAACGTCCTGCTGGGTATACCCCACTCGGCATATCCCCATCACCGATCATCACGTGGTGCTTCGAAACAATGAGCTTTAGCAACGGTGCTTACTAAGGATGAACACTTTATAACTTGATATTTTGTGAGAGGGATCATCTTATAATGCTACCATCGCTAACTAAGCAATACAAGATGCATAAAAGGATTAACATCACATGCAATTCATAATATGTGATATGATATGGCCTTTCTTCCTGTGCTTCCGATCTCCATCTTCAAGCACGAACATGATCTCCATCATCACTGGTATGGCGTCAAGGTCAATGGCGTCGCTTCATGGTTGTCGTCCACCAGCATCAACTATTACAACTACCTTGAATAATAGACACGCAGGGCTTAACAAAATTAAAAGACAACCATAAGGCTCCTGCCATTTGCCAACTTACAATAAGGAACATTGCATACATCATATATAATCACAATCATGGCCATATCACATCACAGCACACCCCAGCAAAACAAAGTTAGACGCCTCTAATTTCCTTTGCATGTTTTACGTGGTTTGGGGCTTTCAATAAGTGTCGTTCTAACTTACGAACAAGAACCACAACGTTGATACTAGTATTGTCAATTACCCGTTGTAAATTGAATCTTCACTATGTTGGGAGAAACAGGCACCCGCAAAGCCACTTATGCAATACAAGTTGCATGTCAAGCGTGGAGCAAGTCTCATGAACGATGTCATGTAAGGTTAGCCCGGGCCGCTTCATCCCACCATCCTGCAAGATGCAAAGTACACAAGAATCAATCGACAACAAAAGCATCAATGCCCACAATGACCATTGTGTTCTACTCGTGCAACAGATCTACATATAGACACTGCTCTGATACCACTGTAGGGGTTTGTAGCATGGAAAACAAAAAAATCTACTACATGCACACAAACAAGCCAAGATCTATCTACTAGATTGTAGCAACGAGTCGATTAGAGTACTCACCCTCAAAGATTCCAAAGCGGTTAATGAGAGCAGATTCTTATGGGTGATGTAGTCGTACACTTGCCGATCTCAAGATCGTGTAGACGATCCTTCCGGTGCTGCGTTCCAGCAGCGCTTCGCAGTCGGTCACACTTTCGGTATTCGATGAAGACCTTCCTCTCCCTTGTTCCAGCAGGCAGTGAAGGTTGTAGTTCTCCCCTCGCGATTCCGGCAGCACGACGGCATCATGTCGGAAGTAGAGGTAAAATCCTGCAGGGCTTCGCCTAAGCCGGAGCAGTTTATGGTGGATCTAGGGTTTCCAGCGATCTAGGGTTTCGAGGGCCGGAGAGGAGGAGGTGTAGTCGGCGGCGACAAGCGGCAGCGGCGGCGCTGGGGCGGCGGTGGCGCGGCTTGGTGGGGAGGGGTGGTGTTGTGTGGTCTTGGGGTAGCCCCTCCCCTCTATTTATGAGAGGGAGGGCAGCTTGGGAGAGGGGAGTTTGAATCCTTCATCTCCCTATCCTAGTTGGATTGTGGTGGAGGGAAAGAAGGATTCTTTCCTTCCTCCACTAGGAAACCATTGTTTCAGTTTGACTTTTCAAATCTGCCTTTTGACTTTCAATTTGGAGCTTTATTTCTCTCTTGCAAATTCCCAACCAAGTGACCTAGGACATGATCCAATCATTCCACTTAACCATGACACATTCATGTACCATTCCCCTTCCGGTCCGGTGAACCTTCTACACCCTTCTAGAACTTCTTCGATGAAAACATCAAAATCATTCCCAAACTCCGAAATCAGACTTTCCTTATATGAACCTTATTCTCCGGACCATTTCAGGTCTCCTCGTGATACCCCGGATCCCATCCGAGACTCCTATCAACATTCAGTCTCCCTACTTATATTCCATATATACTAAACAACATTGAATCCTTAAGTGTGTCTCCCTACGGTTTGTGAATTATGCGAACATGACCGAGACACTTCTCCGATCAATAACCAATAGAGGAATCTGGAAATTCATATGGTTCCCACATGTTTCTACGATTACTTTGCGATCGAATGAACCTCTTACATACGATACCAATTTCCCTTTGTCTCTCGATAGTTTACTTATCCAAGGTCTGATCGTCGGTATCTCTGCATACCTAGTTCAACCTCGTTACTGATAAGTACTCTTTTCTCATTCTCGTGATATGTGATCCCTTGTGAGCCAGTCACATGCTTGCAAGCTAATTGGATGACATTCCACCGAGAGGGCCCAGAGTATATCTATCCGTCATATGGATGGACAAACCCCACTCTTGATCCATGTGTCGCACCTCATACTTTCCGAATACTCAATGCCACTTTTATAACCACCCAATTACGGTGTGGTGTTTGATGTCATCAAAGTATCCTTCCAGTAATGGTGATTAGCATGATCTCATGGTCAAAGGAATTAGGTTACTATGTATCAGAAAGCTTATAGCAAACAAACTATTGAAATGACTTGATCTTAATGCTACGCTTATCTATAGGAGTATGTCCATCACATCATTCTCCTAATGATATGATCTTGTTGTTAATAACATCTCAATGTTCATGATTAGGAAACCACGATCATCTATCAACCAACAAGCTAGTATTACAAAGAGGCTTTACCAGGGACTCTAATTTGGTTTACAAATCACACAAGTATTAATGTTTCCGGTTAATACTATTATAGCATGAATGTAAACATTTATCATAAACACAAAGATATAATAATAACTATTTTTATTATTGCCTCAAGGGCATATCTCCAACACTTCCTTGTCTATGGGGCAGAGGACGTTCGCCCCACTGACATCCAGTTCGATGCACCCCGCAGACAGCTCTACACAGAGCAGGAAGCCAAGGAAGCACGGGAGGACAGCGTGGACCTGCTCGAGGAGGCGCGCAAGCTGGCCCTGTCCAGGTCAGCAATCTATCAGCAGGACTTGCGCCGCTACCACGCCAGCCGGATCTGGCCCACCTGTTTTCGCGAGGGAGATCTGGTGTTGCGCCTGGTCCAGAGCACAAAGGGAATGCACAAGTTGTCCCCGCCATGGGAAGGACCATTCATCATTAGCCGGGCGCTGCACAACGACTCTTACTACTTGATCGAATGCACAAGGTAGATCACTCCGACGAGGAAACCGAACGCTCATGGAACGCGAACCTACTACGTCCATTTTACACTTGAGACATAAGTGTAAGTATCGTCCTTTTCATGTAATAAATGAACAAGTTTGGAAACCTCGGCACAGCCCCGAGGACTTTATCCTAATTCGCGCACCACCTACATCTCCATACCGGCTGGCCCGGACGCCCGTGATTTCTATAGGCGGCAGAGTATTATACGGGGCGCCTAGAGCCCACTCTTCGGTTTCGAATTTAGACCGCAAGCCGGCTGTCGACCCAGCAAGAATAAAAGCTCGAAGTACCCCTACAAGAAAGCTCCCAGGGAGAAAACAAAGGCGTCGGGGCGAACCGTTGCACATGCCCGAGCTAAGCCAATAACAACACCCCGAATTATCGCGGGGCAAGCCAACCTAGCTACCTTCAGTTCCGACTGCAGACCGCAAGCCGGCTGGCAGCCGGCAAGGTTAATGCTCGAAAGGCCAATGCTCGCTGAGAAAAGGGAACTGTTAACGGCCTAGTTTGAAGGAGCACCATTTTCGTGTTTTATCCTAACTATTAACAAGTGCACAAGTAATGAAACTAACTCAAGTGATGTTGTGTCTTGTACCGCACGAGCCACAACCTGACAAGAAATAAGGTGGCAAAGAGCTTCGACCCGGCTGGCTACCCCAGCCGGCCCGAACCTCGGGGACTACATCCAGTGGGCGCGCTCCCGTGCACCCATCACCTCAAGCAAGGGCGTCAAAAAGCTTCGACCCGGCTGGCTACCCCAGCCGGCCCGAACCTCGGGGACTACACCCAGTGGGCGCGCTCCCGTGCACCCATCACCTCAAGCAAGGGCGTCAAAGATCTTCGACCTGGCTGGCTACCCCAGCCGGCCCGAACCTCAGGGACTACACCTAGTGGGCGCGCTCTCGCACACCCATCACCTCAAGCAAGGGCGTCAAAGATCTTCGACCCGGCTGGCAAACCCAGTCGGCCAGAACCTCGCGGACTACACTTGACAATCGCGCGGTCATGCGCTCACACAAAAATGCAAGTACAAAAAACATCCAAAAGGAAAAAGGACAAAGATCAACTTTAACCAAAAGAGGGCATCAAGCCAATAAGCGGAACACGAAGGTTCCGCACTGAAGGGTTTCGCGGCATAGTAAATCAAAATTTTCTACGGATGCGAACAGAGGGAAAGCCAAGATCTAATCTAGGAGATGCAATCAACGAGAGAGATTGGATTAGATCTTCATACCCTTGAAGATTCGCAATGAGCGTTAAATCGGAACGTGGGTGATGTAGTCGTACTCGCTTCTCCTCCTCGCGATCCGATCCGATCTAGCACCACAAGTGGCGGTGCCTCCGTGAGATGCACACGTGCAGCACCTCGACGTCTCCTCCTTCCTCGGACCAGCAAGTATGGTGGATAAATAGATTGGATCTACAACACGACGGCGTGGTGTATATGGTGGAGAATTTCTGCTGCAGGGCTTCGCCTACAAACAGTTGGGAGGGAGAGAGGAAAGCTAGCAAGGCGGCTAGGGTTTGGAGGAGAGGTGTGTGGGGTTGGTGCGCCCCCACCCCTCTTTATATAGAGGGGGGGCGCAGCCCTAGCCCCTCCCCCATGCCCAAAGTATAAGGAGTGGGGGGCATGGACTCTCCCCTCTTCTAGAAAGCCTATCTCTAGTTTAAACGATTTAAACTCTCTACGATCGGCTGGGCCCTATGGGGCCTTGTGACCCTGGCCCAATGCGGCCAGGACACTCCCTCATAGGCCCATGCCCCCTCCCGGAAGGTGGGGCCACGTTGGTCCCCTTCCGGAAGGTTCTAGAAGCTTCCGGTACAATACCGATTAACCCGGAACAATTCCGAACTCCAAAACTGCCTTGCCTTATATGAATCTTATTCTCCGGACCATTCGAACCTCTCGTGATGTCCCGGATCCCATCCGAGACTCAACAAAAATTCATAAACCAATTATCCAATCTATCCTAGCGTCGAGATCGTTAAGTGTGTGACCTGCGGGTTCGAGAATATGCGACATGATCTTCTATCAATAATCAACAGGGGTCTAGGCACCCATATTGACTCCCACACATTCATCGATGATCATATCGGATGAACCACGATGCCAGGATTCAATCAATCCCATATATATATTCCCTTCGTCTCGCGATATTTTACTTGCCCGAGATTTGATCGTCGGCACCGTCATACCTAGTTCAATCTCGTTCACAGCAAGTACTTTACTCGTTCCGTAATCCGATATCACTTTGTGATTAACTCCTTAACCACATGCTTGCAAGCGGTGTTGATATCGATTACCGAGTGGGCCCGAAGTATATCTCTCCGACTTGGGAGGGACAAATTCCATCTCGATACATACAACCCAATAGATACTTTCCGATCACTTGAGACACCTTTATGATCACCCTCTCATAGGATGACGTTTGATGACCTCAAAGCTTTCTTCCGGTACCAGGGAGTTGCATTATCTCATGGTCTAAGGAATACAATATTTGACATAGGAAAAGCTTCGCAAAGATGAACACGATGAAACGATCTAATTGCTTCGCTTAGTTTGGGTCTGTCCATCATATCATTCTCCCAATGATATGATCTCATTATCAATTGACAACTCATGTCTATGGTTAGGAAACCTTAACCATCATTGATCAATGAGCTAGTCCTTAGAGGCGCACCAGGGACACGGTGTTGTTCACAAACCACACAAGTATTAATGTTTCCGCTTAATACAATTCTAGCATGGAATATAAACTTTATCATGAACAAGAATTATAATAATAACATCTTTATTATTGTCTCTAGGGCATAATTCCAACAGTCTCCCACTTGCACTAGAGTCAATAATCTAGTTTACATCTGGCAACAATCTCACACCCATGGCACTGAGGTGTTGATCATGTTTTACACATGGAAGAGGTTTAGTCAATGGATCTGCGACATTCAGATCTGTATGTACTTTGTTAATCTTCAGATCTCCATCTGCAATATAATCTCGGATTATATGAAACTTGCGGTTGATATGCTTGGTCTTTGGATGATATCTTGGTTCCTTAGCAAGTGCTATGTCGCCAGTGTTGTCACACAATATTTCCAGTGGGTCCAATGCACTTGGAACCACGCCAAGCTCAGTGATGAAGTTTCTGATCCAAACTCCTTCACTTGACGCTTCTGCAGCAGCCATGTATTCCGCTTCCACTGTAGATCCCGCGATCACGCTTTGCTTGCAGCTTCTCCACTCAGCTCCTCCATTCAAAATATACACGTATCCTGTCTGAGATTTGGAATCATCCTTGTCGGTGTCGAAACTAGCATCGACGTAACCTTTTACGACAAGTTGTTCATCACCCCCATAGACTAAGAACATTTCTTTAGTTCTATTTAGGTACTTTAGGATGTTCTTCACGGTTGTCCAGTGTTCCACTCCTGGATCACTTTGATATCTGCTCGTCAAACTAAGAGCATTGGACACATCCGGTCTAGTACACAGCATGGCATACATGATGGAACCTATGGCCGAGGCATAAGGCACTTTGCTCATAGCTTCCCTATCATTTATCAGTGGCTGGACCGAGCCTTGCTCAATATCTTACCCGAAAACATAGGCCCGAACCTTTCTTTGCCTTATCCATTCTGAACCTTTTCAGAACTTTGTCTAGGTATGTACTCTGGCTTAAAGCTATCAGGCGTCTTTGTCTATCTCTATAGATTTTGATGCCCAGTATATAAGAAGATTCACCTAGGTCTTTCATTGAAAAACACTTGTTCAAATAACTCTTCACATCGTTAAGCATGTTGATGTCATTTCCGATAATCAATATGTCATCCACATACAGTACCAGAAACGTCACCGAGCTCCCACTCACTTTCTTGTAGATACAAGCTTCGTAGCAATTTGGAACAAATCCAAAACTCTTGATCACTTGATCAAAACGAAGGTTCCAACTCCGAGATGCTTGCTTCAGTCCATAAATGGAACGTTGAAGTTTGCATACTTTACTAGCATCCTTAGGATCGACAAAACCTTCGGGTTGCATCATATACAACTCTTCATCAATGTTCCCACTGAGGAAAGCAGTCTTGACATCCATCTGCCATATTTCATAATCATGAAATGCACCAATTGCTAATAAAATCCGAATGGACTTAAACATCGCTACGGGAGAGAAAGTCTCATCGTAGTCAACACCTTGAACTTGTCGAAAACCTTTTGCGACAAGCCGTGCTTTATAGACGGTAACATTACCATCCGCGTCCGTTTTCTTCTTGAATATCCATTTGCACTCAACGGCCTTTCGGTCGCTAGGAGGATCCACCAAAGTCCATACTTGGTTTTCGCTCATGGATTCCAATTCGGATTTCATGGCTTCTGCCATTTCTCGAGTCTGGGCTCATCATCGCTTCCTCATAGTTCGTAGGTTCACCGTCTTCTACCAACAAGAAGTCGACAGGTTGCCGTACCACTCGGGAGGCACGCGACCTTGTCGACTGTGACGTTCAAGATGAAGCATCGTCCAAGCTTCATGATCCTTGTCATTAGCTTCCTCTATTGTTGGTGCGGTGACCGGAACAATTTCAGGTCGCTACTCTCCAATTCAAGAGAAGGTTCAATAACCTCGTCTAGCTCTACTTTCCTCCCACTCACTTCTTTCGAGAGAAACTCCTTCTCAAGAAAGGAACCGTTCTTCGACAAACACTTTGCCTTGGTTACGTGATAGAAGGTATACCCAATAGTTTCCTTAGGGAATCCTATGAAGACGCATTTCTCCGCTTTGGGTTCGAGCTTGTCCGGCATCAACTTCTTGACGTAAGCTTCGCATCCCCAAACTTTAAGAAACGACAACTTAGGTTTAGCACCAAACCACAGTTCATACGGTGTCGTCTCAACGGATTTAGATGGAGCCCTATTTAAAGTGAATGCAGCGGTTTCTAATGCATAACCCCAAAATGATAACGGCAAATCAGTAAGAGACATCATTGATCGGACCATATCTAATAGGGTTCGATTCCGGCGTTCAGACACACCATTAAGCTGTGGTGTTCCGGGTGGCGTGAGTTGTGAAACGATTCCACTTGCTTTAAGATGCGTGAGAAAATCATAACTCAAATATTCACCTCCAAGATCGGATCGTAGAAACTTAATCTTTCTGTTACGATGGTTCTCCACTTCATTCTGAAATTCCTTGAACTTTTCAAATGTTTCAGATTTATGTTTCATTAAATAGATATACCCATATCTACTTAAGTCATAGGTAAAAGTGAGGAAATAGCGATATCCACCGCGTGTCGAAACACTCATCGGTCCGCATACATCGGTATGTATGATTTCCAACAAGTCCGTTGCTCGCTCCATCATACCGGAGAACGGGGTTTTGATCATCTTGCCCATGAGGCATGGTTCGCATGTGTCAAATCATTCAAAATCAAGAGACTCAAAAAGTCCATCAGAATGGAGTTTCTTCATGCTTTACCAATATGACCTAGACGACAATTGCCACAAATAAGTAGTATTATCACTATCTACTTTGCATCTCTTAGCCTCAATGTTATGGATGTGTGTTTCATCCCTTTCGAGATTTAGAAGAAATAAACCATTCACAAGAGGTGCATGACCATAAAAGATGTTACTCATATAAATAGAACAACCATTATTCTCCGATTTAAATGAATAACCGTCTTGCAATAAACACGATCCAGAAATAATGTCCATGCTCAACGCAGGCACATAATAACACTTATTAAGGTTTAAAACTAATCCGAAGGTAAAACTAAGAGAGGCGTGCGGCCATCACATCAACTCTTGATCCGTTGCCAACGCGCATCGTCACCTCATCCCTCGCAAGCCGCCGTCTATTCCGTAGCTCCTGTTTCGAGTTACAAATATTAGCAACTGAACCGGTATCAAATACCCAGGCACTACAACGAGGGCTAGTAAGGAAAACATCAATAACATGTATATCTGTCGGGGGGTTAACCTCGGGTAGGTCAGAGACGGGGAAAGACAGAGGTACTATCCCCGTCTAGTTTCCGAGTTACGGTCCAAGTCGGCCGAATCATGGATATGTCGGCCGATGAACGGAGGCAAGAAGCCCACGTATATGTATCAAGTAGTTACCCGGCCGAGCTGATGAGAGAATCTGCCGGGTTACCCAAGTGATCTTGATGCAGGTGAAGAACGAGCCGAGTAACACAAGGTAAGGCCGAGTGATACGAAGCTTGCAGGAGAAGGAGAAGCCTAAGGTCAAACTATAGCTGCGGGCTAGAAGGAATCAGAGCAGAGCCAAGCACAAGAGACAAGGATGCACAGCGTCAGAGGGGCAGAAGGAGGTCACGGAGGTGACAGTCCTGGAGCCCGAGGCACGCAGGAGGGGGCCACTGGAGCCTTGTCGTCATTAGAAGGGCGACAGGGAAAGGAGGCCGCCGAACTACTAATTTGGGACAAGCATATTCCACGAATATGCTTCCCTCGTCGACTAAGGGCACCCAAGGCACTCCTTTATAAGGGAGGCTTGGACCACGAGGAGGATCGATTCTTTGAGCACCGTTAGGCTGGGAGATTCATCTTGTCCCCTATATACAGCTCAAGGAGCACTTGTAATCCGAAAGAGAGAAATAAAGATCATCACTTTGGCGGCTTGAGTGTAAAGGCTTGCATCTTCCTCCCCCATCCCACTAGCATCCATTGGCCCCATACTTTAGCCTACCCATGGCATCTGCCGTGCCACCACCACAGTTGGCTACCAGTGGGGCGGCCAGCGGTGCTAATGGAGTTGTGATCCGGACGGAAACTTCATCAACACCGCCAGCGTTGTTTCGGCTTGGTCTGGAGATTTGGTCTCTGCGACTATGTCGGAGACAATGCAGGAGCTTCTGGGGGAAAACTCCCAGCGCGGGATCTTCATTGGCTGGCGAGCACAAGGTCTCGGCGTCGACATCACCGGCATTTATCCTCACCGGGTTGTTGTTGCGGAGAACCACCTCAAGCGCCGAGCTGTCCATCAGAGAGCATCTTGCAACATCGAGGTGATGGTCGCAGCGAGGAGCCAGCAGAGCAGCAGAGCCGGGTCAGCAGAGAACCCGCCCATGCAGTGGCCCACACAATTCACACCTGCAAACCGCCGAGGTAATTCCGCCAGTAACAAACCCGACCGAGCTGCATGACACCACCCCAAAGGCACCAAGAGTGAGAGGGCCACCTCTGGAAAGACCAGAGAACATTCTTCAGGCGACTATAGAAAACTTAACCACACCTGTAGCGCCGATACTTGATCCGGCAAATGCTCAGGCAGAGTTAGAAGAAACCAGGCAAAAGGTGCTGGTAGAGGCCAAAAAAGTATCAGCTCTGCGGGAATCCTTGAACAAGTATCACCCTCTCCCTTCCCCTAACCAACCCCAAACTGCCACCTCACCCCTCCTCTCTCACCCCTCTCACCCACACAGCCCCACACAAGCCACACACATGCAGTACCCGCCTCGGCCTGTCCCACCTGCCCTGTGGCCCACCACCACCACACTCTCCCTGCCCCACCCGTGCCCCGACACACCCGGCCCCCCACACCTTCAGCCCCACCCACAGCGCTGGGCCCACCCCGCACCCCACGCCTGCTTTCCTCCTTCCCCCGCGTCTCCTCCTCCCTATCTTCTCCTCCCTCCTCGCACCCGACGCGTTCCCCTCTCTCTCTCTCAGCAGCCTGCCCCCCCACGCAGCAGCCTCCTCTCCTCCTGCTTCTCCCGCCCTTGCCACGCCACCTCGCCGCTCCCTGAGCCTGCCTCCACCACCCGCTGCCGGCCGTCGCCCGCCTCCGTGAGCCGCTGAGCATCCCTGCCGTCCTCCTGCCTCGCAGCGCGCCCCCTCCCGTATGCTCCTTGCCGCCCCCCGTCGCTCCGCCTCCAGCGCCCTGACGCTCGCTGCCTCTCTCGGCGCTCCTCTACCCGCCTCCGACCGCCTCGTTCGCCTGTTCCTCCTCGAGCCCGACGCTCCCGCCTCCTCTCGCCTTCCCGCCTCGCCGTCCTCCGGGCCGTCCCCTCCTCTCCGCGGGCCGTCCTCGCCCGGCCGCCTTCCCGCCTCCCGGGGCCGCTGCCGCCCTTGGCGTCTCCGTCCCCGCCGCCAGCAAGACCCCCCACCGCCGCCTCTTCCGGCCCCGCTCCACCCCATCGCGGGCACCGCCCCAAGCGCGCCTCCCCGTCCTCTTCCTCTCGCCAGGAACCAACCGCCGCCGAGTTCCTCTCTGCTGCTGCATCCAGGCCTGGTCAGCTCCTCGTCGACCCTGTTCCTGCGGGTCGCCACCGGCCGTGACGTCGTTCTCCGCCCAACGCTCCTTGTCGAGACCGCAACGCCACTCCGTTTTGACTCTATCCAAGCTCCTGTATCAGTTGCACGGGTCCAGCCCAGTTGATGTCCTTGTGGGCCAACTTAGTGTCGTTTGATCGTTTGCTTCTGTGCACATGTGTGGATGAGTGACATTGTGTGCTCGTGCGCTAACCAAGCATGTACCAGATCACTCTGTGGGTGCATAGATGGAGCCACTACGAGATCAACATCGATCTGATCGCATCCGATGAACCACCGACTCTACATTCCAAGATCGTCAACATGGATCGGAGACCGATCCGGAACGCCAAGTACTTCCCCCGGACGCCGGGACCCCCGAACCCGAAGGCCGATCCCGTACCCGGTGCCGCGCCAAGATCGTCCAACACGAACCCAGAACTGCTCGAGACCCGAGATCGTCATCGCCGCGTGAGCGAACGCCAAGACCTTCGACTCGTGCACGATGGTCGAGACGCAAAGTGGAGACATCGCCGAGACCTTCCGATGACCGAAGATCGCCGCCGGATCGACAAGGACTCCTCGCGGGACGACAAGTACTTCGCCAGGGATCCGATCGAAGCAACCCCGAAGACCACAGATGCGACAAGCACTTCTTCCCGAATGCGATGCCCAGGAACCCGGACGCCAAGGTCGCCGACACAGAACAACAAGATCTACTACGCGGGCGCCGTGCGACAAGATCGACCTCCCGTTGACCGAGACCGACCCTGTCGAACCCTGGACCCTGAGACCGAACCCCAAACCCCGGAATCCAAGATCTGCCGAACCCTAATGTGTGAACCCTTTTCCGAGAACCCTATTTTATAAATGGTCAACCATATGAATTGTTGCACATTAAACCATTCATCTCGCATGCATATCATTGGTTTGGGGGCCTTATGCCGATTCACCTAATAATTAAATATGGGGCCCATATGCGGGCAAAACTAGTCTCATATTGGCCTCATTTAACTTGTGTAGTGAACCGGTGCTATCTTTTGCCATGTTAAAACAACATTTAAATTGCGGGGGTTCTAAATAACTTGAACCATCTAATTAATTGTCGGGACCCTGGTTCCACTTAATATTGCCTAATTGCATCGCACCTTTGCCATGCCATGCATCATACATGCAGCATGCCCGTTCTTCTGCCGTTGAATTAAATAGTGCATCCGGTGTTTCTTCTAGTGTTTTGCTTCTTCGCGGATAAGGCCGATGAGTTGATGTGAGCTTCGCCCCGATCTTCGGTTGAACCTTCAACAATGTTTTCAGGTGAGCATCTCCCCCTTTCTACCTATCTTACTTTTATAGTATTTATTTCCCTCATGTTGATCTATTGCTATCTGTGTTGCGATGCTCTAGTTTCCGTACCCGTGATATCCCCTGCAGCCTTATATTGCCTTGGACACATCCTATTACCTGTTGTTTGGTAGATAGTTGGGTGGCCGTAGTCGCTTGCCCGATCTTTGATGCGTGTCGTCAAGTGCCACAGTTGTTGATGTATTGCCGCATGTTGATGTTGGAGATGATCTTAGTTTTACTTATCGCTCACTTTAATTCCTGTTTAACAACTAAAATTGAAATAAGCAGAGGCATCGGTGGGTGATAGATAATATTTGGTTTCGAGCCCACTTGTGTCCGTAGGACCCCGAGTACTTGATACTGTTCCTTGATTTATCGCGCTATCCACATCCGGAGGTATATGGGACCCCGAGCGAGCTTGATTCGTCTTATTTCTTGGGGCCACAAACTAGTTTGAGGTTTTATTTACGATCCTGTACTTATGCCATGCTACTTATGTATTTAAATTGTGCGAGGAGCACCTTTGTCTTTAGGTAAGCGGAGTGTTTTCGCGGTATCGACAAGCCCAGCCACACTTTCGGGTTCCCGCTAAACATGACCATTGACGCAAACCTTGAGTCCGTCTCGAAGCTTGCTTACTTCTATGGTCTACTCAATGGGTGGCCCCTGAAATATTTCGAATCTGTGATTGTTCAGTCGTGAAAGCCTCGTTGGGTGTTGATTTGGTTTTTCCGAGGTTGATCGAGCGTGTGTTGCTATTGGTGCACCCCGGCCGGGTAAAACTTTCTGAAATCCGCGGATATGGACGACTTGGAGCACAGTATCTCGACCATAGACAAGCATAACTAAAGTTTATTGCTATAAATTTGACTTTATAATGACTAGTAATCAGCTTCACTATAATGGAATGGCTAAATAATACTGCCCACAATTGCTTGTTTGGCGTGTCGCTTGCGACCGTTGTATCTGACTAGTAAGTATTGCAACTACAACGGAATGGCTAAATAAAAGTACCAACAATTGCTGGGTTTTGGGTTTATCTCATGCTATCTGTATCTGATTAGTAAGTGCTGTAACTATAACGGAATGGTTAACTAAAATTGCCCACTGCTTACTTTATCAGAATGATTACCTAAACCTGACTAGTAATTGTTGCAACGATAACTGAATAAATAAAACTGCCAACGGAGTGAGTTCCTCGGTTGACTTCCTCGTTTGGTCTCGAGGGGGAAACACCAGGATGGGTTTGTTTGGTGTTAGCTTCAGGTTGGATCCGGATAGGTCTATCTTACCCCTCTCTCACTGTCGCCAGTCGTATCGAGTCTCTATAGGTTGTTTAGTGCATGATGCCGCTGCCGCTTCGGTCCACCATACCTATGTAGGCGAGGACCGCCGAATTCTAGCCTCGCCGTGTACTGGCCTCAGTACTGACGCTCCTCTTTTTCCTTTGCCCTTTGTCGGCACCCCTTTTGTTTAAGCAGGTTTTGAGGTCGACGTCGTTAGCAGGGTTACCCTTCCGCTTGGCCTGGGCAGGGTTATGGACGCCATTGGTTATTCTTCAGGGCTCTTAGCCCCATTTGCATCTTGTCCGTAGTCGGACGCTGTATCATTTTCAAGGTGATTTGGATCTTTGTACATTATATCTGTATTCTTGACTCTTTGGGTCGCTGTTATATATATCTGTTCTGTGGGTCCCATCGAGGACTGTTGTGTAATGTTATTACTTCGTTTTCCACCCGCACGAAAGTGCCTGGTGGGCACCTTTGAATCGTTTCTATGCGGGTTTGGCGGGTTTCGCTAAAACTTGCATAGGTCCGATTCTGAGGGTGTTACATTAGCTGGGAAAGTAGAAGCCGGAAATGCATAAGAAATAGGCATGGCGGCAACTACCTCAAGAATTTGGACCTCGTCCGAATCACCTTCCTCCTCATGCGCTGAAGTTTTGCATGAGCTCGGGCGGCAGGATCCGACTTAGGGCGAACTCCTCGAGTCCGGCTCGCCCGATGTCGGTGCTCTGTCCATGGCCAAGGGAGCTGCAGAACTTCGGCGTCCTTGTTCTTCTGCTCTGCGAACCTCTGCAAGACGAGGAGAAAGAGAATCATGTAAACCAGTTTCTAAAAACTGTGGAATAACAGAGCAATGCTGATTAAGCTTACCTCGGGAGGCGGACGATCGCGGGTGAATGGTTTTAACCCCCAAGACCAATCCTCAGGCATCTCAGTCTTGAAGATAGCTCGGACGCGCTTATGAATAAGGTAGTTATCCAACTCCACGGTCGAGACTCGGTTAGGGTCAAGGGGACCACTCATGTAGCACAGCTTGTGGGTCCGCTGCTGGAAGGGGCAGATCTGGCTACTAATAAAAGTTGCCATCAGGTCTTCGCCGCATAACCCGGCCCGGATCAACTCTTTTATCCGAATCTCGAAGGCCTCGGCCAAGGCGTGAGTTTTCCTCGGATTATAGAGCCAGTTCACTTTGGAAGGTGGGCCAATTGAGAATGGAGGGAGCCGAATCTTGTCTTCCACCCCTCTGTTCTTGACGTAGAAGAATGACTTGTGCCACTTCTTGCACGACTCCAACCCAGTGACACGAGGGAACACGGATTTCCTCCGAGGTGTGATAGACGCCGCCCCACATTGGGTGAGCAACTTCTCGGAAGGGTGCAGAGATTTGTCAGGGACAACGTTGGAGCGGATCTGGAAGAACTTCGACCAGACATGCACTGACGGCCACAGGCCGAAGTAACCCTCCGAAGCGGAGATGAAAGCGGAAAGAGAAGCTATGGCGTTCGTAGGAAGGTGATGCGGCTGAAGGCCGAAGTAATCGAGGAAATCTCTAGCAAAATCGCTAAGAGGAGACCAAGTCAAGTGAGACATGAAAACCACATACCGCCTCTCGATATCCGGAGAGGATTCATTGTCGCAAACGGCAAGAAACCTCGGCGGAATCCGAGTCCGGATGAGCCATTCAATCTCACGGCGCGGATGAAGAGCCCGCCACGAGCCTCGCCGGCCCGAGCCGCGTCGTCCTCAACAAGAGCGCCGCTAAACGAACTAGACATATGTTCGCCGGAAAGATCGCCGGAGGAAAAACTGGCGGCGGAGGGGAGTTTGGAACTGCAAGGCCCCGTCGGAACTTTGCACGAAAACAATGGCGAAGAAACGGAGGAACCGTCGCCCGAGCACGAAAACGAAGCAGATGAATCTAGGGAAAGATCAGGGCAAGACGGCCAGAGAGGACTCACCGGCGGCGGAGCCAAAGCCGCGGAACGCGGGCAAGAAAGGCAGAACGACGCGGCGGAATCCTCGCCGGCGGAGGCTTTGGCTGACAAGCGGAACTGCAAGAGCTACCGGAGGAAGGAAGAAGGAGAACGGAGGCGAGCGATAAGGGGAAAGGTGAATCCCACGAGCGCAGTTCCCCTCTTTATAGTCAAGACATGAACAGGAAGTGGGATCGTGGGTGGCGCTTATCCGTGTAGATCGTGGGAGCAAGACGAACGCATGACGGTGAGTGGAGCCACACCAACGGCCACACACGAAAAAGGTCGTTACAATCCCCAAGGAACGGCACAGGCGTCGCAATGCGCAGCAGAAAGTCTGTGGTTCATCGTAGCTTGTCAAGAAGCAATCGTAGAAGGACCTAAAAACTAGAAGAACAATGATGGGATGACACGTAGGACATGGCGTACAAGGGAAGGAACGAGGAAACCTCGGACAAGGCCATAACTCGGAAACAGGACTGAAGAATATGATGAAGCTGATATAACCCGGCCAAATCTATTGACAGGGCCACACCAGCTTCGGGGACTAATGTCGGGGGGTTAACCTCGGGTAGGTCAGAGACGGGGAAAGACAGAGGTACTATCCTCGTCTAGTTTCCGAGTTACGGTCCAAGTTGGCTGAATCATGGATATGTCGGCCGATGAACGGAGGCAAGAAGCCCACGTATATGTATCAAGTAGTTACCCGGCCGAGCTGATGAGAGAATCGGCCGGGTCACCCAAGTGATCTTGATGCAGGTGAAGAACGAGCCGAGTAACACAAGGTAAGGCCAAGTGATACGAAGCTTGCAGGAGAAGGAGAAGCCCAAGGTCAAACTATAGCTGCGGGCTAGAAGGAATCAGAGCAGAGCCAAGCACAAGAGACAAGGATGCACAGCGTCAGAGGGGCAGAAGGAGGTCACGGAGGTGACAGTCCTGGAGCCCGAGGCACGCAGGAGGGGGCCACTGGAGCCTTTCCGTCATTAGAAGGGCGACAGGGAAAGGAGGCCGCCGAACTACTAATTTGGGACAAGCATATTCCACGAATATGCTTGCCTCGTCAACCCTAAGGGCACCCAAGGCACTCCTTTATAAGGGGAGGCTTGGACCCTGAGGGAGGGATCGATTCTTTGAGCACCGTTAGGCTGGGGAGATTCATCTTGTCCCCCTGTATACAGCTCAAGGAGCACTTGTAATCCAGAAAGAGAGAAATAAAGATCATCACTTTGGCAGCTCGAGTGTAAAGACAGTTGCATCTTCCCTCCCCAGATCCCACTAGCATCCATTGGCCCCATACTTTAGCCTACCCATGGCATCTGTCGTGCCACCACCACGACAATATCAAATATACCTTTGATGGTGCCAGCCTTCTTGTCCGCTAAGTACTTCGGATAGTTGCGCTTCCAGTGACCCTTGTCCTTGCAATAGAAGCACTCAGTGTCGGGCTTAGCACCAGACTTGATCTTCTTCTCAGCAGGGGCATTGCGCTTGCCGCCGCCCTTCTTGAAGGGTTTCTTTGCTCCCTTACCTTTCTTAAAGGAGGGCTTGTTGACCATCAACACATGATTATCCTTCTTGATGTCCACCTCTGCAGCCTTCAGCTTTGCGAAGAGCTCGGTGATCGATCAAGGAACCAATCTAATTATGAGTCACTACAAAAGTTTTGTAGCTGGAGGGAGTGATTGCAGAACCCTGTCAATCTTGAGCTCCTCTGGAATCTTGCAGTCCAGTTTCTCAAGGCGTTGAGTGTAGCCCGACATCTTTATGGCGTGCTCACTAACGGAACTCCCTTCCTCCATCCTTCAGTTAAAGAATTTCTCAGAGATCTCATATCTCTCAGAACGGGCCTGAGTCTGAAACATAGTTTTCAGCTCCTCAAGAATCTCAAAGGGCCCGGGATAGTCTTCAAAACGATTTTGAAGGTCCGATTCCATAGCAAACAACATGGTGCTCTTAATCACACCATAATCATCTTTGCGCGACTGATAGACAACTTTCTCATTAGCCGACGCATCTACAGCAGGGGCGTCACCTAACGCATTTTCAAGGACATAGTCCTTTTGACCGCCAGAGAGAATGATTCTCAGATTGCGGAACCAATTGGTGAAGTTAGACCCATTGTTCCTAAGCTTTTCCTTCTCAGCAAAAACGTTGAAGTTGGACTTAGCCATTTGATCTACAATGTTTGCAAGTACAAATTAGACTATGTTCATGATAACTAGTTCAACTTTAATCAAATTACTAGATGAACTCCCACTAAATTCAATATCCCTCAAGTTGTTTAGTGAACATGATCCAAATTCACCACACCTAATCCGATCTTCACGAGAAGATATGTGGTTTCAATGGTGGACAACGAAGTGTCGATCATATCATTCATATGACTCATGCTTAACCTTTCGGTTCATGTGTTCCGAGGCCATGTCTGTACATGCTAGGCTCGTCAAGCTATACCCAAGTATTTCTGCGTGTGCAAAGCTGGCTTGCACCCGTTGTATGTGAGCGTAGAGTCTATAGCACCCGATCATCACGTGATGCTTGGACACGACGAACATTCGCAACGGTGCATACTTGGGGAGAACACAGTTTTTATCTTGATCTTTAAGTGAGGAATCATCTTATAATGCTACCGTCGCGATCTAAGCATAATAAGATACATAAAGGGATAAACATCACATGCATATAACTTTATGTGACATGGTATAGCCAATCCTCGCAATGATCTCCATCTTGTGCTCCAAAGATGATCTCCATCACTCCACCATGATTGCCTCCACCACGAATAGCAACTACAACTATTGCTAACTACTTAGCGATAAAGTAAAGCTATTACATGGCGTATAAGAAGTTGACTCGCAGGTCATACACAATTATAAAGACAACCATATTCTGCCGGTTGTGTACTCATCGACATGCAAGTCGTGAAACATTATAAAACATGATCATCGCATACAATATACACATCACATCTTGGGCCATACCATATCACAGAAAACACTCCCGCAAAAACAAGTTAGACGCCTACTTTGTTGTTGCATGTTTTACGTGGCTTATGGGAGTAGATGCTAAGAACTATTCTTACTGCGAAAGCCACAACGGTGATATTATGGTTGCCAAACTCGTGTTAATCCCATGACAACTATAGTGAGAGAAACGACATCCACCACCGCATGTGGTACAAGCCACACGTCAAGTGCGGAGTCGGTCTCGCGAACGACGCCGCGTAAGGTTGGCCCGGACCGCTTCAATCTCACTATCCCGCCATAAGAAGAACACAAACAAGAGGCTTGCAACATAAAACATCAACGCCCGCAACAACCATGTTATGCTCTACTCGTGAAACACATCTACGCATAGATCTAGCTCGATACCAATCAAGGGTTTCGGCATAGTAAATCAAAATTTTCTACGGATGCGAGCAGGGAAAGCCAAGATCTAATCTAGGAGATGCAATCAACGAGAGAGATTGGATTAGATCTTCATACCCTTGAAGATTCGCAAATGAACGCTCGTTTAACGCGTGGGTGATGTAGTCGTACTCGCTTCTCCTCCTCGCGATCCGATCCGATCTAGCACCACAAGTGGCGGTGCCTCCGTGAGATGCACACGTGCAGCACCTCGACGTCTCCTCCTTCCTCGGACCAGCAAGTATGGTGGAGAAATAGATTGGATCTACAACACGACGGCGTGGTGTATATGGTGGAGAATTTCTGCTGCAGGGCTTCGCCTACAAACAGTTGGGAGGGAGAGAGGAAAGCTAGCAAGGCGGCTAGGGTTTGGAGGAGAGGTGTGTGGGGTTGGTGCGCCCCCACCCCTCTTTATATAGAGGGGGGGCGCAGCCCTAGCCCCTCCCCCAAGCCCAAAGGATAAGGAGTGGGGGGCATGGACTCTCCCCTCTTCTAGAAAGCCTATCTCTAGTTTAAACGATTTAAACTCTCTAGGATCGGCTAGGCCCTATGGGGCCTTGTGCCCCTAGCCCAATGCGGCCAGGACACTCCCTCATAGGCCCATTCCCCCTCCCGGAAGGTGGGGCCACGTTGGTCCCCTTCCGGAAGGTTCTAGAAGCTTCCGGTACAATACCGATTAACCCGGAACAATTTCGAACTCCAAAAACTGCACTGCCTTATATTAATCTTATTCTCCGGACCATTCCGGAACCTCTCGTGATGTCCCGGATCCCATCCTAGACTCCGAACAAAAATTCATAAACCAATTATCCAATCTATCCTAGCGTCGAGATACGTTAAGTGTGTGACCATGCGGGTTCGAGAATATGCAGACATGATCTTCTATCAATAATCAACAACGGGGTCTGGGCACCCATATTTACTCCCACACATTCATCGATGATCATATCGGATGAACCACGATGCCAGGATTCAATCAATCCCATATATATATTCCCTTCGTCTCGCGATATTTTACTTGCCCGATATTCGATCGTCGTTACTGGCCATACCTAGTTCAATCTCGTTCACAGAAGTACTTTACTCGTTCCGTAATCCGATATCACTTTGTGATTAACTCCTTAACCACATGCTTGCAAGCGTGTTGATATCGACACCGAGTGGGCCCAAGTATCTCTCCGACTTGGGAGGGACAAATTCCATCTCGATACATACAACCCAACAGATACTTTCCGATCACCTGAGAGACACCTTTATGATCACCCTCTCATAGGATGACGTTTGATGACCTCAAAGCTTTCTTCCGGTACCAGGGAGTTGCATTATCTCATGGTCTAAGGAATACAATATTTGACATAGGAAAATCTTCGCAAAGATGAACACGATGAAACGATCTAATTGCTTCGCTTAGTTTGGGTCTGTCCATCATATCATTCTCCCAATGATATGATCTCATTATCAATTGACAACTCATGTCTATGGTTAGGAAACCTTAACCATCATTGATCAATGAGCTAGTCCTTAGAGGCGTACCAGGGACACGATGTTGTTCACAAACCACACAAGTATTAATGTTTCCGCTTAATACAATTCTAGCATGGAATATAAACTTTATCATGAACAAGAATTATAATAATAACATCTTTATTATTGCCTCTAGGGCATAATTCCAACACGCACAACATTCAAATTTTCACAGTAGGGTTCACCGACAGGAAGAACTGTTGCAGAACAGGCTATCAAGACAAATACTCCTGGCACCCCAGGGATCAAGGATCAGGATCCAGAGTTGTGGAAGGAGCATCAGCTGCTAGAGTAAGAGTTGGTCCGGCAGGAGGAGCACTGGCGCCGGCCGCAGGTACTTGGTTGGAGGAGGCAATGTCGGCGAAGTTCGTGGGAGCTAGGATCCAGTGGAACGGCACCGGCTCGGAGGGGTCGCGGAAGTCACGCTCTAGATCCACGTACGTGCCGATCTTCACCCCGCAGGACCTGATCGCCGGAATGTTGTCACGGAGGCCCTCGTAGCTGGTGCCAAGTTGAAAGCCACGAGTGAGCACACCCAGATCCGCCTCCGGATACCAGGACTTCACCAAGGCTAGAGCCATATCCACGCCGCCACGCTTCGCCCACTCCTTGTGGGTGTCCAGCACGTCGATACCGCGGGACAAGGCAACCGCCAAGCTGTCAATGTCGTGCGGCTCACTCGTCTCTGGCCAGATGTACTGGAAGAAGTCGTTGGCGACAGTGCGAAGACCGTTGCTCTCCTCCACCAGTACCTTGACCAGATCCCAGGCGGTCATATCGCGGCCAGCTTCCTCCATCGGCAGCTTATCGAGAGCCATCTTGGTCGACTTGGGGTAATGAGCTCCTGCCGAAGGCAGGAGTAAGCAACAAGACTCAGAATGGTTAACCACAGTATAGGAGAGGCAAGGAGGAGAAAACTTACTAACGACCAGCTCATAGATCCCTTGGAGTTGCTGGGTCAGCTTCTCCTCCCGGGAACGGAGAGTCTTGATCGTCTCCTCCCTTTGGGCGGAGATCGCCTCCAAGTTTTTCAGTGCCTCCGCCCAAATGCCAGCCTTCTTGCCCCTCTCCATGCGGACCTCCATCTGGTGTTTGGCCTCGGCCAGTTGGTCGAACTGCGCCTGCCGCGTCTTGATCGACTCCTCGGCAACCTAGGATTTGAGGCGCTCCACCTCCTTCTCCTTGTCCAAGATCATGGCTGTAGGAGGATACCCAATGGTCAACAAAAAGCGGGAAAAAGAGGCCAACCGCCAAGATAGGTTAGAAGAAGCAATCTTACGGCCTAGCTCCCGAGTGTTCTTCACGGACTCCGAAAACACTTTCTGCGAAGAGAAATGAGTAAGGAATAGAGTGGAAATCCAGCTGCAAAAACCGAGTGTGGCAAAAGAAAATGGGGAGGGCCAGCTACCTCCATACAGACAAATTTTTGGCCTCGCCAAGCCCCTTCTCCATTCTCTCAACCAGGTGGCGAACCTGGCTGTGCGCAACGGGCGCCGTGCCTGAGACTGGGTGAGGATCACACCCGGCGTCAGCATAGCCAGAGCTGGCCTTGAGCTACTCACTACAACCTCGTCGTCGTCAGCGGCCTCACCCGAAGGCGCAGCCACCACCAACTCCGTCCCCGCCGAGCCGGAGGCTCCCGGCTGGCCGTCACCCGCTGCAGCCGCCTGCACCCTCGCAGCCTCCTACGTCACTCTCGTGATGACAGGCTTGGCAGAACTGGCTGGAGCTAGGACGAAGGAGGGGGGTCTCGGGGTCCTGCGCAGCCGCGAAGAGCTGCCCCACCCGCAAAGATGCGGGCGCTTGGTGCAGCACTCCCGCGGCTGGAGAACCCTGAGGAGTCCCAGGCGGAGACGGCACGGCAGGCACATCTGGCGCGGGTGAAGCCGGAGACCTTGTCGCCTCCTCAACCACCGAAGGTGGGGGGAGCAACGATGGCAGCACCAGAGCCACCCAGCGACATCGCCTCGCTACACTGGACATAATTAAGGAAGACCCCAGCAGAAAGACAAGGAAAACGAGGAAAACAGGGCCAGTGAAGACACTAACCCGACGACGGATGGCGCAGCAACGAATTGGCGCGCTCGGCGCATCCTTTTCTTCTCAACCGGAGCTGGTGCAGCAACGTTTACCGCCCTCTTTCCCCGAGCTTTCCCCGCGGCCCTCTCCCGACCGGCCTCATCATCAGCGGCATCGACTACAACAAAAACAATCTCAGCCACAACTCCATGGGCCAGGACAAATGCAGGAGCCGCACCTGGCAATCACCACGAGGATTCGAGGGACCGTCGTCCGACCGAACGGGAAACCCTTCGGGCTCCGTCTGGGGGTACTTCTTCGGCTTCCGGTCCGCCAAGAAGGAGGGGAGCGTGAAGTAGCCCACACCATCTTTGGCTAGTTGCGCCATGAACAACTACTCAAAAAGGGGAGCATGAGGCACCCAAGGAAAACTACCGGGAAGAGAGATAAACACAAAAAGGAAAGAAAACCAGAGAGCAACCCACCCGAGGCAGCAAGCGGCCGCGATGGTACGTTGGGCAGGAGTACGCCCAGTTTCCTCCACGCGGAACTTGGAGATCATGGAGATCCAGTTCCGAAGGTCCTGGTACGACACGTCCTTCGGCGACGTCCGCGTCGAGTCGTCGACGGTCGACAGGTGGCGCATCTTGTGCGACCGATTCTGTAGCAGAAGCACGCGACGTGCCATCCAAGACAGCGCGATGTCCCGGGTGGTGAGCGGCTCCGTCTCCACCATCGCCTCCACCCGGGCGGCCATCCGGTTGATGTCCGCCTGAGCCCGCATCCCCTTCGTCGTCCAGGCCTTCTGCATCGAGGGCACGTTGACTAAGGGCGGCAAGCAGATCTAGTCCACCTCCGAGGCATTTCTCACATAAAAATATGAGTGCTGCCATGGCTTGACGATGTCGGGGAGCTCGACCCGCGGCATCGGCGAAGAGGGCCACGGGTAGATGGCGCAGCAGCCCGTCTGCGTCAGCGGGCCGTCCTTGGCGGTGTTCTGGGCTTTGAAGTGGAAGAACTTGAGAAAGTTCGCCACCTCAGGCCACACCCCAAGGTATGATTCGCAGCAGGCTACATGATGCGATAGCTGCGCGATGGCGTTCGTGCCGAGGTGGTGGAGTTGAAGGTCGAAGATGACGAAGAGATGAAGAAGAAAGGGGCTGACGGGGAGGCCGAAGCCGCGGGAGAAGTGCGCGAGGAAGACAACATGCTCCCCCGGCCGAGGGTCAGGCACCCGCTCCTCCTTCGGTGCAAGCCAATGCTTCACCAGCATCGACAAGGGGATAAACCTACCTCGTTGATACTTATAAACAAGGTCGTCAGTCACAAAGGACCCGCACCAACCTCCGTGCTGCTCCGGCAGCATGTCGGCAGGAGGAGTGGCCGTGGTGGACGGTGTCTGGTGGCTCCGGCGACCATGAAGAGGAGGCGCAAGGAGCAAAGTGCGCGAGAGCACATAGAGACAAGGAAGGAAGAGCCGAAGGAAGAGGAAGTGCGAGCCTCATTCCCCTCCAGGGTTCTATTTATCCCCGCAGGGGGCACCATCGCCTCCTCAGCTTACGCACAACACGTGTCCACGAGGCACCCCGGCCACACGACGCTACGGCTTCAGATACTTTGCGCCATCGCAACCGAGCACAGAAGATCCACATGCATTACCAGGAGACGAGGCGTGCGCGCTCGCCTCGAGAAATCGCTGCGGCAAGTGGCGTGCGCAGTTACCAAAAACCGACGCAGCGACGCGGAAGTCCAACTGACGCGACGTGCGACAGAGCAACATTCATGGCTGACGACATCACCAACCTCATCAAACTGATGCTTCGTCTCCAGCTTTGCCAGCCGGACCCGACCAACAAACTACTTCAAGATGCAAAGGAGCACGCAAGAACTTACCCACCGGCCAAGTCCTTACGCACTCGGGGACTAGTGTCGAGGGGATAACCCCCGGGTAGGGAAAGCCAGGCCCAAGTAGGCCGGCTCCCGAAGGCACATGCAGCCTAGCCATCAAGCATGACAACTCCAGCCGCTTGGCTAATACCGCCCGGCTGGGCTTAAAGCTTTCCCGGTTGGCCCATCTAGCCCGGTAGCCAGAAGAACCGGCCGGGTGGCTACTTCCACCTGGCTTACCTCGGATTCGAAGAAGAGCGCAGAGGGGGTGATGCTCCTTGCACGGTACGCCTCTGGCTCCCTTCTTCATCAGACAGGCTGGCGTGCCGTCACGACCTACGCTACCCGACGAGGATAAAGCAAAGTGGTTGGCTGATCG
Organism: Avena longiglumis; assembly: GCA_030063025.1. Lineage (NCBI taxonomy): Eukaryota > Viridiplantae > Streptophyta > Magnoliopsida > Poales > Poaceae > Avena > Avena longiglumis. Next base: position 514,829,627 of record CP125974.1, on the reverse strand, counting down.
CCAAAGCAGTCCGAGTGACCGTTAAAGCAAGGGGGACGCCCCAAAGGAAGCACGGGTGACCGCTAAAGAAGATGATGGCGCTAAAATAATGGCGGACTGGGTCTTGGCCCACCGGCTAGATCCTGCAGCCGTCCCTGCCCTGTAAACCCATATCCAAACAGTAAACCCTAGAACCCAAATTGTAATCTGCCCCTCCCCCCGGTGACCAGTATATAAGGGCGGACAGAGCTGGGGTTCTAGGTAAGTAAGATCCATAGTAGCAAGAGCTAGCCTCTAGTTTCATCTTCCTGTAGCTCTCGATATTAGCTAAGGAAACAGTTCAAGGAGCATCTATACTGGGCATTCACCCCCCCATATAGTTCATCTTGCAGGAGTAGGGGTGTTACCTCGCCGAGAGGGCCTTGAACCTGGGTATGACGCTGTGTTTGCATTTCACCATGCCCAACCCATTGCGTGAGCCATCGATTGCATCCGAGTGTCCCTCTTTTGCCATCCCCGATAGCACTGCTGTGTTCCACACCACGACAATCATGAGTTATCAAATACATCAATTTGTAGTCGCGACACGGACATCTTATATCTTTCATGTTTGTTTGTGCCATGTCGGCCCTCGCGCATATCATCCACCTATCCATCAGTGGTGTGCTTAGTGGTCGGACCATGGTCGCCTGCGCGGTATACAAAGAGCAAAAGAATAATTAGAGCAAGATCGCCGAAATTTTTTGGCATGACCTCCCCTAAAAAGAGGACATCCTTCGGGTGCCAGAAAATTGTTGGAACGGAAATGAATTGACATTCTGGTGAAACATTGGCAACACAAAATAAAATCCATGCACAAAACAAAGGAAACACACAACACAAAACTAGTGGTGTCGCCGACAATGCGCATACATGCAACAACGCCTCCACGCTTCCTCCAACGACTACTAGGAGTAGGAGAGCCGGAGGAGAAGTAAAGTGAGATCTTGTAGATCTAGAAGTGCAAAATCTTTCACTTACATATGTGTGTCAACCAATAGAGGTTTAACGAGCTTCTATGGTAAAACAATGAAGAAAATAAGGTGGGGAGGAGGAGGGACGACCAGATCCTTTGTGTGGAGGACAAAGATCTAGAGTGATAGGAGAAGTGAGTGGGGGTGTAGGTGATAAAGGTGGCAAAAGGGTGAAAAGGTGGCGAGATTACTCGAGGCGCATCACATATAATATGCGCCTTGTATACATAAAATACCTGAGGCCATCTGCGAGTGTCTGGCGCCTGCCACCCCTGGGCCCACATCATTTAATCGGGGCGCATATCTTCTGGTGCGCCTCCTATATTGTGGCACCTACCACCACTGGGCCCACCCACCTTACTCAAGGCGCATCTGCTACATATGCGCCCCAAGTATTTGAACTACTCGAGGCGCATATGGAACAAATGCACCCCGAGTAAAGGGGGCAGCCAGATCTGGTCCGTACATGCGATATAGAAGACCCACCCCTCAAGGATGCGCCTCAAGTATTAATATATAGGAGTCGCACCGTTTAGACACGCGCCGTGTGTATTTAGTGGAGACGCATGTGAGGAATGTGTCTCCTATAAACATGTCTTCTATAGGCTTTTCCCTAGTAGTGATGAGCGCAAATATACCAAGCTAGGTTGGGTTAGACAGGTCTGTAGGTCTACGAATTCGGTTTACTACCTCCAGACCCGCTCCTGGGTCTAGATTTTAGCGGTAAGCATAGCCGCGAGTTAGTTTTTCAACCAAACCCTACCTATTTAAAGGCAGTTCCCGTCGGATTAGCGGGAATCGAATACCCATTGTCATTCGGACCCCGCCGCCTCCCATCAACCTCGAGCACCGCCCATGCATGTGCCAACCCGAAACGCCTTCTCTACCGCACCTCCGCCTCCAGCGGACCACATGCGTTTCTTCTATCTCCTCTCCACTTCCCCCATTATGTCCACCCTCAAAGGTTCTGCCACAATCTTTTCGGGGAGGGGTGGGGCAATAACACTAGACTTACGGACTGATAGGCTACGGACTCCCTACGGACTGACGTGCAGTTTGTTGGTTGGTTGAGACTTTGTTTCTTCCTGAAAAATCGGATCACGTTTCTTTTTTCTGCCTTGCATGCAGTGCTGTTTACTGAGTCCGTAAGCAAATTCTGTAGAACCCGTCCGTAGGTGTAGTGTTACTCGGAGTGGGTGGGGGGGGAGGGCATTTCTTATTCCACATGTGGCAACTCTTTACCTATCCAATCATCTCGTATGCATCATGTTGGACGGTCTAGCTATCCTGACGTAAATGGACAATCCAACAGTAATTGCAATTACCGACTTAATTTACAAATTACGTGTCAGATGAATTTCCACTTCCGTTCCAAGATATAAGAACAAAAAAAATCCCAATCAAATAACAACAAAAAAGGGAAAAATAGTATGCACACACAGAGACACATTGAGCTACAAGACGGTGTAACTAGCAGAAGTAGTCCAGCAATTGCACGCGTGGCACCGTCGCTCGCGGGCCTCGCGGCCTGTCCTGCTCCTTCCGCCGGCGCCACTCCCACGCGCTCCCGAGCAAGCAGAACACCGTCTTCAACATCTCGAGCCACTTAGCCACCACCCCGAGGAGATGCCACGACCTTCCAACGACCGCCGGCTCATCCCGACACCCTGCTTCTCCCCCGGGCCGCCCCTGATCAGTCGGCATCACCGGCGACACGCCGGCCGATGGCTGAACGAACCTGACCGGGCTGGGCTCGGAGTAGCACCGGCGCAGGATGGCGCTGTTGAGCTGCGCCTCGAACGCCAGCCGCTCGTACTCGTCCAGCAGCGTGCTGTGCCGCCCGCCGCAGCCGGCGCTCACGTCCAGGCTGTACCGCGCAAGGACGTCGCCGACGTCGTCGCCGTTGCCGCCGCCGACGACTTCTATCGAGATCTCCATATGGTAGTACTGTATATTACAGCACGCACCTCTTGTACGCGCGCAATATGGCATTGCCACTGTATTTAGGAATGCCCGTGTATGTAGCAGGCACTGGCCAGTGTGGTCCTCCCACCCATGCCCGGGGCTACGCCATTATTCTGGGCGAAAGTTTGTGCGAGTTTGGCGTCGGCGCGACGGCAAGGATCGCCGCCGGCCGAGCTTGTTCGGTACGGATCGTGTGGACGAAAGCATGTCATGCATGCGCGTCATGCGTGCATGGCATGGCAAAGTCGTTGCCGCGGCCTCTGATTGATGAAGAGGACGTACGTACGGCGCTGTTGATGGTTCACTACTGTACTACTATCATACAGTACCGTCATACGCAACTAGTACGTACGAACAAAGCGTCTCCTTGTTAAAGGGAGGGAGTACGTGGTCTACTGTGTGCCATACGCATTACGCAAGGAACAAAGCGTCTCCTTGTTAAAGCAACGGAACTTTGCACTGTGCGTGCACCTTAATTGCGTTGTACGAGATTCTGGCTCCGTTCGCGCTTTAGTTACCCAACACAGAAAATTCCATTTGCTTCTGCAAAAAGCATAACGTAGTACACATTAAAGTTGCAGTGCAGACGACTGCTCCAAGCAATCTGCTCAACTATTGACTCTTTTCTTTTAATTTAATTAACGAGAATAAGAAGTCAATTTTTTTTTACAAAGAGAATAAGAAGTCATGGATTGCCCAGTTAATCAACAAAGAAACAAAAAAAAATGTTACAAATATGTTCATACTACCATCATGAAACATGACAACACACGGGCACATTACCAACGGATCGTAGCTAAGAACATAGATGAACTCAAGGGTTCTAGGGGCTTATAGCTCTCATGCGACGTCTTTACACGGAATTGGAAGAAACGCGACATCGTTTCAAAGAATAGCTCGCATGCGATACTTCTGAAGCGGCAAATAGCTCCCGTGCGACACTTCCACTTAACCCCACGAGACCGTCAACGAATTCGAATCAGGTGAGCATAGTAGGACCCACAGCCTCTCCACGTCATGGCGGAACTCACCTGATGTCCACCTCATATCGTGGGACCCACGCTGTGGTTGAAGAGAGCCGTTGGCCCCGATCCGTCCCCGCACCCGAGCACTCCCGCCACCGTTCCAGCATCTCATCCCCTTCCGTTTTCTTCTCCGGCGAGCAAGTGCGGCAACGCCGGCGAGGGATGTCGAGCTCTGCTTCAGCCTCCCACCGCTCATGGCCTCGGTATGGTGCGGTGCCGATGAGGAGGTGCCCCGATTTCCCCCGTACCGCGCCCCTGAAGCGGCTTGTCACATCCACCGACAAGAACGACAACATTGGCCGGGAATTTGTGAAGTGTGAGAGCAAGCCCGAGCCGGGAAAGGTGAGATCTGAGTGTTCCGAGCGCCAATTTCTCACTTTTATTTCGAAATTTCATGCATTTTATCGAATTTGGGATTTAGGGTTCATCTCTGCGATTTCAGGAACTGCCAAAATGTGGGCATTTTGAGTGGCTTGATGAGTACATCGAGCGAATTGGGGTGGAGGTAGCATTCCGGGAGCTCGAAAACCCGTCCGTGGTGGAGCAATTGGGATATGGAAACCCCATTTCCGCTGGTACTACGGTGGATGCGGAAGTGAAGGCCGAGCTGAAGAAGATGAACAAGCAGCTAAGGCAAATCATCGAATTGAAGAAGCAGGACAATCTGATGGCCGGTTTTTTTATTTTTGTGTAATTTCTCTCGGATTAGTTTATCTCCTGATCATTAGTCATTAGACAGCGCAATCAGTGTTCGAGTGATGCTTTGTAATGGATGTAATGGTCTATGTCTTTGGCTTGAATAAAATGCAACACAAATTCGGGCTAATTTTGAGCTGCTCTGTTTTCGAAATCAGTGTTCCTTCAGTTTTATCAGATGCAGGGGCCGCCCGTGTGCAGGAGAGGGGGAGGGGTTGAAAAGTTAAAAAAAAAATTGACGAGGAGTGATTGAAAAAGGCCAGGCCCAAATAGAACTTAGCTAGGCCAAAATGGTCGTATCCAGGCCCAGTAGTAACTGCATGTAGATTGGGCAAAAAATGATACTCACGTTACAATCTAAATAGGGACATAGGGACATGTGGATCTGCAGATACTCATGCTCAGGTCACAATCTTTTATTTTTTGCGAAAGTAAATATATAAATGAAGTCCAAGGGCATCCATTTAACTAACATAACTTGGGCGTCCCTTTAACCTATGTAAATATGTAAATGTCTTGTTTGAAAATGAACCATGTGTTGTTTGAAAATAATCAACCATCATAACGTTAACTTATTCTTCCTTTTGACCTTTTCTAATTTCACTCATTTTATAAATATTGCACGAGTATTATATGAGAACTTGTTTTTGTGTCTTTTTTTATGCACTTGTTGTTTTGGGTGTTTTGACAAATGACAATACAATAAAACACAGATTATAATAAAACACGGGATAGATAATATATTAGATAACATTTATATTAGATAGCCCAATAACATTACAATAAAAAGAAAACGGGTACAATAATATAGAAGGGAAGGGAAACTAGGCGCCTAAACACTGGGCTAAACCCTAACCCTAGCTACCCTACTCCATCGGCGGTGGAGACGGTGCCGGTGTCGCCGCCCTCCGAGCCGCCAGCCTCTCCCGCTGCTCCCGCCTCCGCTGCTCCTCCTGGAAGGCCTAGCCATTGGCCTCCCGTCGTTCCTCGTCCTCCCGTTTGCGCCTTTTCTTCAAGGCGCGTGCGGCCTGCTTCTCCTCCCACTTGGCATAAGCAGCAAGCTTCACCTCCTCCTCCTTCTCCGCCGCCTTTTAGTACTCTTCGAAGGAGTCGTCGTCGGGGAGGTTGCCGCCGGGGAGGGGGTTGTGGACGAAGTGGCCCTCCGCCCAGGGGAAGGGCGGGGCTTTGTGTCGCCCCCCTTTTTTGCCACGCTTGGGGCGCGTGGGCGCCTCCTGCTCCCAGACCTGCTTGTGGTCCGGGTGGTTGTCCTCGTCGCTAACTTCGAAATCGGAAGGGAAGCGGAGGGGGGAGGTCGCCATGGTCGCCGGAGTGTTTTGGGGCTGGGAGGAGGCAAAGGGACGGGCTCGAGGTTGAAGATGAGGGGCAAGATGAGATGAGGAGGCAAAGGCGTTTTGCCTATTTATTGAGGGCGGGGCGTGAAGGGCGGCGTGGGAATCCAGCGTTGGCGCAGCCGCGTGCGCTGCGTTGCATGTAAGCAGCGGGCGTAGACGCGTGCGTGATCAATGCGTTCAGTGCAAAAAAAATTGCTAGGATGCGACGTAACCCCTGCACCGTCGCCCCCGCCACTGCATGCATGCATGCATTAATGCGAAAGAGAGAAAAACATCCAAGGTAGTTGTTCATTGGGAGTGAAAAATAAAAGAGAAAATAGAATTTGGCATTAATTTACTCGGTGATAAATGCAGGAATCTAGGACCAAGGTACTCGTTCGTTTTTACACACCGCATGCAACAAACTCGTTCGTTTTTACACACGCAAGAAAAATCGGTGGGAGTAATCAGAGGGATGTCAATTGGAGGGAATAGAGGGAGTATAAAACTAAGTTTATAATATTTTACATTTTAATATTTTTTCTTATATACATAGTCAAAGTTGATATTTTAGATTTATAAATATTGACTTTTTCTATGGTGCATGAACCGGAGGAGAGTAAGTTTGACTGAAGAAAGTTGTTAGACGTACACTTATTTAATGGGACGGAGGGAGTAAATACGCTGCAGCGCTGTTGCACGCAAAATAGCTAGACTGCGACGCGAGAGGCAGCTGCATAGCATGCATGCATGGTGTACCCCGTCCCGCCCAGTGCCCTCGCATGCCACGCTCGGTCCAACGGTCAATGGAGTGTTCCACGCTGTACCTTATATTTATTACATATTTTAGATTTTGATATTTTTTCTTAGGCTGGTCATAGTGACATGCATACTCCCTCTGTCCACAAATAAGTGTACGTTTGGCTTCAAAATTTGTCCACAAAAAGTGTACTTCTCCAATGCACTTTAAAATATAAAAAATTGCTTCAGGAAAATCAAGTCCAATAACATTTAGCAAATGGTCTCTTCAATTTATGCATGCACTTACCTTATTAGAGGTGGAAGAATTAAAGATGAGAGAGAACATGACTAACACATTTCCAATGCACTTTTTACTCCATCCCATAATTTGTCTTAAAATTCCTAAACGTCCACTTATTTGCGGACGGAGGGAGTATGTGGGAGTAACTTAGAGTAGTAATATGCATATGTTACTAGTCTAAGTTACTACTCCATAGTGCAAAATAACATAGATGTGGTATCATGCAAAGTCTCGTTTATTACAATATAGACTCATTTTGTCTTGAAATTTATGATGGTATGGTAACATTACTAGTTACCAAAACCTCTCTCTCATCATTTAATTGCATGTCATGTCATCTAAATGCTTAGTTGACAATACATGTAGGACTATGTTACTATCCAAGTTACTCCCACTATGACTAGCCTTATATACATCGTCAAAGTTTATAAATATTGACTAACCTATATGGAGGGAGTATGGCGCATGAACCTGAGGGGAGTAAGTTTGACTGAAGAAAGTTGTTAGACGTACATTTATTTAATGCGATTGAGGGAGTAAATACGCTGCAGCGCTGTTGCACGCAAAATAGCTAGACTGCAACGCTAGAGGCAGCTGCATGCATGGTGCAGCCCGCCCCGCCTAGCGCCCTCGCATGCCACGCTCGGTCCAACGGTCAATGGAGTGTGCCACGATGTACCTTATCTGTTCATGGAAAAATGATGAAGCCAATCATATTCCAGAATCATCCATCCCATGGATCGCCAAGAGCTAGCCGCGAAATCCTTCTAAGAGACGCCAACCAATCAGGTTGCAGAACAAGCTCTTCCACGGATCGCCCAGATCCACCCGTGAAATCCTTCTAGAAGACGCGATCGGACGGCCACAGTGCCGCACTAGGGTTAGATCTACGTTCCTGATTCGGCCTTAGGGTTAGCTGGGTTTAGGATGCAGTCAACGGGGTTTCACAAGTTTGACCAGACATTCAAATGTGCATAACTAATTCAAAAAAATCAAAACGATACAAAACCTTCGCATGGTGTCATGTTATGTGACATAGTTGTGAGGAAAAATATCAAACTTGGTCTATTGATCATATTTCAAAAAAACCTTCACAAAATGACCTATCTCCTCCGAGGTTTTCTGGCTTTCGGGTCAAATGACCAATGATATGGCTAGAATCAAGGCATAGTTTATGATAATGTGCCCATACTGGGCATGCATATGTATAATGGGATGACTAACAATATTGTAGTACAAAGTTTTCCTTTTCTACGCACAGAAAATCCATTTTCTATTTTCTGAGTGCCGAAAGAGGGGGGATTTGTGAAGCAACCACCAAATTGAAGTTTCAAAATGGTAACATCCTATTTTCAAAAAATACTAGACCACCTAGAATGTACGATTTCCTAACTTGAGTATCTCAAACCTTTTATTCCATCCCTGGTGAAAAAGACAAATCCTGCTGAATCGGTTGGAAGTGGGTAAGATATGAACTACAGGTACATGATTTCATGCTGATGATTTTTTGTAAAAATCATTTTTAGTTTCACAACATGCTATTTTATCAGAGATCCAATGCTAGTTTTGTGAGCCTCAGCCCCTAGCTAAGAATATTTATGAAAACCCTTCAAAAAGTTTGACCAGACATTCAAATATGCATAACTAATTCAAAAAAATTCAAAAAAATACAAAACCTTCGCATGGTGTCATGTTATGTGACATAGTTGTGAGGAAAAATACCAAACTTGGTTTTAGAAATGGTCGAAAAAAACTTGCTTAGAAATGGGGTGGTTTACCCTAGCTTTGGAGCCCATTTCTACCACATTTTGGGTGAGGGTGAGTTGTACTTCACCAAAGGGATCAGGGTGAGGATGAGTTGTACTGTACATATGAGAAAAACGTTGGAAGCTCATACAAACATAGAAAAGTACACATAGCTACATTTGTTGAAATTCAAATTTACCATCATATTTGAATTTTGTCCAAATTATCAACAAGTGACAAATTATTATAATAACAAATGTTTACAACAACAACAACTGCCAAATTATTACAATAACAAATGTTTACAACAACAAGTGCCAAATTCAAAGTCTATTTCTTTTGGCTCTTCCTACCCCTCGTTTTCTTCTCCTTCACAAGTTTCACACCACACAACAGGTTTATGCTCTTCTTTTTCTTACAATTACCATCTGGCCTCCCCACAGCACGTCCAAGAGTCTCCTTCACCTCCTGCACCTCCTCAACAACACAATCTGTCACCAGAGCCTCATCAACATGGTCACTTTGCACCAGAGCCTCATCAACATGGTCACTTTGCACCAGAGCCTCATCAACATGGTAAGTTTGCACCAGAGCCTCAACAACAGGCTCATTTTGTACCAGAGCCTCAACAACAGGCTCATTTTGCACTAGAGCCTCAACAACAGGCTCATTTTGCACTAGAGACTCAACAACAGGCTCATTTTGCCCCTCATTTTGCACCAGAGCTTCCAAATCAGAAACGGTGTGCCCTAAAGCCTCAATAGTTTGCACATCATCCTCCAAAACAAGTTCAGATTGCACCTCAGCAGCACCAAACATGATCTGGTTACTTCTCTTCTTTCTTTGGCCATTGATTCTTGTCCTTTTCACTGGCCAGCATTCGTCAACAACAAGAGGTGGGCCTTTTCTCCACGCTTCCTCCTGAAAACAAGCAAGTTAGATGGGGAGAAAAATCATCAACAAGAAATGGGATAGATTTTGGATGAACATACTTTGGCTTTTCAGCAGTGTATCTGCACTTGGTAGAGCCAGCTCGGTGTCCAAGTTCTTCACATAGTTTGCATCTATTCTTGTTAACTTTTTGGGCCCTTTTTGGCTTGGCATGTTTCTTTTCATCTTTCTTTCCCTTCTTGCTTCTCCCACCTTTCTCAAACCAAGCCTTGAATCTACTCTGCTTGGGCTGCCAGCCTTTCTTTTCATCAAAGGAGGACACAAGGAGAACTTAATGTCCACTTCAGGCCACTGAGACTGATCTGTAAGTGCTGGAATTGGTGTTCCATATGCAGCCTTGAATTTTGCTACAGAATAATACTCATGCAAATATGGGTGCATATTTAGCTTGTGTTTGGAGGCCAAGAAAAGTATGGCATGCTCACAAGGCTTTCCAGTGTGTTGCCACTCAAGGCATGTGCATTCATGCAATTGAGTGTCAACAACATGCCTCCTGCCAGTCTTTGTATCTCTGACTTCAGCACCCCACAATGAGGATTTCTCAACACGCAAATGTGCAAGATTTCTGTTGACCAATTGCTGCACAACATCAGGAAGCTTATCTCCTTGAAGAACATCACCAAGCCTTCTTCTCAATTCCCACAACCTCATGATCATGATCCTGATCTGGTCAACCATGTCATGGACAGGCAAGTCTTTTAACTCCTTCACTTTGTTTTTGAAACTTTCTGCCAAATTATTGTTGATATGATCACATTTGATGGCAGTGTTAAAACCAGACCTGTACCATAAAATAGAATGGTAGGTTTCCAACCATGTACAAAACTTGACCCTATCCTCCTCAGAGCATGCCGCCTTAATCTTCTCAAGGTGATATGAATGTGTCTTTCTGGTGTAAGACCTTGTTGCTAGCCACATGCGTCCAAAATCATCTCCTATGAATTTTTTGATCAAATTCATCCACATATGGCCGAAGCACTCCCTCTTCTTAGCATGAGGGAAAACAATCTTCACTGCATTTTCTAAACCTTTACATGCATTTGTGTGCACTGCCAATGGAGAGACTGTCCCTATGCATCATGAACCATGTCCATGATGCCTCTGTCTCAGACTGAAAAATGCCAATACCTACAGGGAACATGCCTCTATATCAGACTGAAACATGCCTCTGTCTCTGACATCACAATTGTGTCCATCTAAAGCATTGCATGCTGCTAGTTGACCATTCCACTTTCCAGTCAAGAAAGATGAGTCTATACTCAAATATGGACGACACCCTGCTTTGAAGCCATCAATGCAAGGCTTTAAAGCCATGAAGAATTTAGAGAAGAAGACTTTCCCATCAGTTGTTACCTCAGTATCTATCTCCACAACACTGCCAGGTGACCTCTTCTCTACTTCTACTTTGAAGTTATAAAGCATTCGAAAGGTATTTGCCCAATCACCATATAGCTCTTTCATTGCCCTTTGCTTTGCCTTCCACACTGTAGTATAATTCAGCTTAATGGGGTACTGCTTTTCCAAGTCTATTTTCAGTCTCTTTGCAGTGTTGTTTGGTGTTGTGGCTAAAATGGGCTTGATCTTTTCTGCAACCCATAATTGTGATGTCATCTTTGTAACTGTTTGAGAACTTGTAATGCAAGTATGATGTTTTGGAATTTGATTCACTCTTTTTGTCCTTCCATCAGGTTGGCGTCTAGCAGATATATGCCACTTGCAAGGCTTGCCACCACCATCATAACCTACGATTTTGCATAGAACTTCTTTTATCAGTCCACATAGTCTTGGTAGCAAACTCACGCTTGATCGCATATGTCCTAAAACACATCCTGAATTCATCCATGCTTGGAAACAATCTCCCAACTTCAATAATCGGGTCCTCTTTGTCATAAAATGTTACTAGCTCATCATCATGTGCATCATCTACATGAATCGCAGATTTTCCAACAACTCTAGATCTATATCTGCCTCTTCATCTTTTAAATGGTTGTCACCATCATTTGCAGCTTCATCCCTCTTCTTCTCCTTGTCTCTGTCATCTATAGGAATGCCAAAAAGCTTTGCCATTTCAATGTCATCTATTGGTGCAATGACCAAATCAGTCCGGTCATGTATCTCAACTGAATTCCAGTCAACAGTTACAATCCTTTGTGCATTAGCATCTGCAACATCCCCTTGTGCATTAGCATCATCCTCCACTGTTAACACTTCCAACTCAGTAAGTATAGGCATTACTTGCCTTTGTGCAGCCCAATCATCCTTGACCATCTGAGCAGCCAGCTTCGAGGCCACATATCCAACCCTCGAATCAGGTTTCAGATCAATGAGATCTGCTAAAAACAGAACAATTTTGCTTGTTCAACCGTTTCGCTCATCGATTTCATCAACTATATGTTCCCCTGTCTCAACCCTAACATAGTCACATTTGCAATCATCAAATCGTAACAAAGAAACTTCTTCCTCTGGCCCCCAAACCACACTATCCCCAATTTTTTCCACCATTTTCCTCACCGCCTCCTCTCCCATGTTTATTAGCTCTTGGGGATCAACATGTTCTAATTCCACCTCCCATTTAACAACTGTGTCTCTCGCAATGAGCCGCGTGCTGCCATCAACTAAAACACCCCTAGAGGGAAAGAAATTGATGCGAAATTCGAAGGTTTGGCACGCAACATCATCTCCCCTATTTTGGACGGGCACTGTGATCTAGCGGAAGCGAACAAAGAGCTCAGCCTTAGAGAAATTAAGTGCAGAGATACGGGATATACCAATTAGAATTCCCCTCTCCATGCTCCATCTCATTCCCCCTCGCCCCGTTCAGCACACCCTCGCCTCCACAATCTAGCATCAATGGGAACGCTCAGATCTCGAATTGAGAAGAATGAGAGAGGAATTAGCTTTCAAATGGCACTCACCACCTTCGCCGTCGAACGAAAGCGCCGCCGCCTAAATTAATTGATGTGCCGCCGCCGGCGCGGAGAACGATGGGTGAGGTCCACCGCCGCCGTCGGGGAAGCTACAGTTAGTGTGACGCGCGCTCTCGGTCGGAAGCGGTTGATTTGACTGGCTTGACTGACTGTCCCAACCGACCGGTTTGGCTTAACCCTAATATTGTAACAAAGTTAAATGTGTCCTTAACGACCATTTTATGGCCCGTGTGGCCCTGAGATATTAGCTGCCTCACAACCGTCGCATGCAAGCTATTCTTTTCAACGATGTCGTGTTCCTTCCAATTCTGCGTAAATACGTCGCATAGGAGCTATAAGCCCGGGTTCTAGCATGCACGGTAGATCGTGTGCGTGTCTCTCCCATCGATCTCATGCTTCCACATTTGTGCTCTGACATATCATCAAGTTTTGGTGTGTTCCATCAAATATGTAATGATTGAAACTTAGAAAAACTTGTTAAAATCATGCATACTAATGGTAGATGCCACAACCTTCAAGATAAGACATCCATTATGGTTTTCCCACGATCATAATCGTCGTCACGGCAAGGGACTCCGATTTTATAACCATGAAACACCACAAGAGCATCTCCAAGAGATGATTCAAAATGAGGTTTTGTCAAAAAAAATCAAAATGAGGTTCAACCTTTTTAGGCATATGATCTAGAACCAGTGGTCCAAGCGGTGATGTATCCCTAAAATCCGGTGCCCTATTTTGCATCGTGCCCTAAACTTTGGCCTCTGATGTATATTTAGGGCACCAATCGTGGCTACCCTATGTGGTGATGCAAAAGTGGTGGGACCCAACTACCACGATGTAACATCCTCGCTTACGGTTGTTGCCACCCACGTCACTTCCGGTTGATTCTTACCACAGCGATTCTGTTGGCCAAAACTTTTCACTACCACCTCAGCACTCATTCATGTTGCTTGAGACATCCTTTGCAACCCTTAGGACCGACGTTGAATCTCAGGACATCACCGACCGAATTCACCGATTTTGGTCGCGGATGCCATTTGAGATGGTCATCATAGAACCGCCGCAGCCCACCGATGTCGATTAGCGGTCACCTCAACCCCCATGCGACCGTCGGTGAGACGCTGCTCCGTGTCAAGCTCTCGGCGCTACAGTGGCATGGGTCGCCAGATTTGGCCGCATCTTCTGCCACACACTCGTTGCGTGCCTCCGTGACCTCCATCGACCAAAGTCAAGCTTGGCGCCCGACCCCCGAGGTTGTTAGATCTTCCTCCCCCTCTCCACCATTGGATCTCATTGGTGCCATATTTTACATCACTTTGTACGACATACAATCTCCAGGTGCCCTATTATACATCATGTTATACGCAGTGGTGGAGGAGCCCATAGGGCGGGGTATGGCGGCCGCCCGACCTAAAACTTTGCATGCAGCGACCTACCTTTCCTTATAAGGCACATGCTCGTTTTATAGCTTTGTAGGTTTATTGGAAATCTATATTGTACGCAATCTATGACTGAAGTCTGCAACTACTAGTGTATGTATGACCTTGAAAACTACCAATTCACCGTGTGATCTAGCCGGTCACTTAACAAAATAAATTTTGGTACTCTCTTCGGTCCATTAATGATTTCAACTTTGTCTAGATACGACTATATCTAGTCTAAATACTTAATTAGATACGTACACTACTGGAAAACAGGCCTTTGGTTCGATCTGAACAACGTCACCAGTCCCGGCCCGTCACGAACCTCGACTAGTGCTAGCACTAGTCCCGGTCCGTGAGGCCTCCAACGGCTCGAAATGGCCATAAGCACTAGTCCCGGGCCGGACCAGAGAATTAGTCCCGGTCCATAATACGGCCCGGGACTAATAAGCTGGAGCGGTCCAACAACTCTTTTCGGGGACTATTAGTCCCGGGTCGTATCACGGTCCGGGACTAATTGTCCATCATTATATATACAGCTCCCTGGCCAGCTGCCCTAAAGCATATGGTGGCCATTTTTCTCAAAGAAGCAAGAGAGTTCATGCCATTTTTTTTTCAAGATTTACCTAAATCTAAAGCTTTAAAAGGTTAGAACTTCATTCTTTCATCTCTTATTGCTACTTTAGCTCTATAATTCTCTAGAAGTATAGAGATATGGATCAAATGCATGCATGCTCTAGAAGTAGCTACAAGGATTTTGATATATATGTGTAACAAATTTTGATTTGGCACATAGTTACTGAAAATTGAAATGTGTAATTTTAGAGTTTCAGATCTTAGAATGGAATGAGGTTTTCACTGATAGAACAATAATAAAAAACTCCACATTTATCATGTTGATTGTTTTCTCCAATTCACAAATTGGTGCATGTAAATTTTTCAAAATTCAAAATTAATGCTCTAGAAGCTCTCAATATAACTTGTAATAATTTTATCATGTTGTGTAATGGTTTTTGATATACTTTTACTATAATGCAGATGGTCCGGGAATGGATGTACGATCGACCGACGCTCTGGCGAGTTCATTAATGGCGTGCATGAATTCATCCGTGTTGCTGATGCAAACAAGCACAATGGTTTTGTATTCTGTCCATGTAATGGATGTAGGAATCAGAAGGATTACTCTGACTCAAAAACCCTTCACAACCACCTGTTGAAGTCCGGTTTCATGCCCAGTTATAATTGTTGGACCAAGCACGGAGAGAGAGGGGTTATAATGGAAGACAATGAAGAAGAGGAGGAGGATGACAACTATCATGGTTTCCCTGAGTACGGAGATACTTCCATGGGGATGCTGAAGGGGAGGATGAAGAAGAGACACATGATGAACCCGTTGATGATCTTGGTCGGACCATTGCCGATGCACGAAGAGATTGTGAAACTGAAAAGGATAGGGAGAAGTTCAATCAGATGCTAGAGGATCACAAAAAGTTGTTGTATCCAAATTGCGAAAATGGTCTGAAAAAGCTGGGCAACACACTGGAATTGCTGCGATGGAAGGCTGAGTGTGCTATACCTAACTCCTCATTTGAAAAGTTGCTGAAAATGATGAAGAATATGCTTCCAAAAGATAACGTATTGACCGCCAGTACGTACGAAGCAAAGACGGTTGTCTGTCCTCTAGGTTTAGAGGTTCAGAAGATACATGCATGCCCTAATGAGTGTATCCTCTACCGCGGTGATGAGTATGAGAATTTAGATGCATGCCCGGTATGCACTTCACTTCGGTATAAGATTAGACGAGATGACCCTAGTGACGTTGAGGGCGAGCCGCCCTGGAAGAGGGTTCCTGCGAAGGTGATGTGGTATGCTCCTATAATACCACAGTTGAAACGCTTATTCAGAAACAAAGAGCACACCAAGTTATTGTGATGGCATAAAGAGGAACGTAAGTCAGACGGGATGTTGAGACACCCCGCTGATGAGTCGCAATGGAGAAAAATCGATAGAAAGTACACGGACTTTGCAGATGACGCAAGGAGTTTAAGGTTGGTCTAAGTACAGATGGCATGAATCCCTTTGGGGAGCAGAGCTCCAATCATAGCACCTGGCCCGTGACTCTATGCATCTATAACCTTCCTCCTTGGTTGTGCATGAAGCGGAAGTTCATTATGATGCCAGTGTTGATCCAAGGTCCGAAGCAACCCGGCAACGACATTGATGTGTACCTAAGGCCATTAGTGGAAGAACTTTTACAGTTGTGGCACGAACCCGGGATACGCGTGTGGGATGAGCACAAGCAGGAAGAATTTAACCTCCGAGCATTGATTTTCGTAACAATCAATGATTGGACTGCTCTTAGTAACCTTCGTGAGACAAACAAGGGATACAATGCATGCACACACTGTTTAGATGAGACTGAAAGTATATATTTGGAACATTGTAAGAAGAATGTATACAATGAGCATCGTCGATTTCTTTTGGCCAAGCATCCCTTAAGAAAGAAAGGCAAGCATTTCAACGGTCTGGCATGTCACCAGACGAAGCCTAAGGAGCGTACTAGTGTTGATATATTTGATATGGTCAAAGATTTGGATCAACTGGTAACCTTTGGAAAGGGTCCTGGAGGAAAATCTGTTCCGAAAGACGCTGAAGGACATGCACCCATGTGGAAGAAGAAATCTATATTTTGGGAGCTACCATATTGGAAATTCTTAGAGGTCCGCTCTGCAATCGATGTGATGCATGTGACGAAGAATCTTTGCGTGAACCTGCTAGGCTTCTTGGGCGTGTATGGGAAGACAAAAGATACACCGGAAGCACGAAAGGACCATCAACGTATGAAAGACCCAGATGGCCTGCATCCAGAATGGTTTCAAGGTCATGCCAGCTACGCTCTTACCAAACAAGAGACGGAAATATTTTTTGAATGCCTAAGCAGTATTAAGGTCCCGTGTGGCTTCTCTTCGAATGTAAAGCGAATAATAAATATGGCAGAAAAAAGTTCCAAAACCTAAAGTCTCACGACTGCCACGTGATTATGACGCAAATGCTTCCGATTGCTTTGAGGGGGCTTCTACCAGATAATGTTCGAGTACCCATTGTGAAGCTATGTGCATTTCTCAATGCAATCTCTCAGAAGATAATCAATCCTGAAGATCTACCATGATTACAGAATGATGTGGTCCAATGTCTTGTCAGTTTTGAGTTGGTGTTCCCACCATCCTTCTTCAATACTATGACGCACCTGCTGGTTCACCTAGTCGAAGAGATTTCCATTCTCGGTCCTGTATTTCTACACAATATGTTTCCATTTGAGAGGTTCATGGGAATCTTAAAGAAATATGTTCGTAACCGTGCTAGGATAGAAGGAAGCATCTCCAAGGGCTATGGAACAGAGGAGGTCATTGAATTTTGTGTTGACTTTGTTCCTGACCTTAAGCCGATTGGTCTTCCTCAATCGCGGTATGAGGGGACCCTGAGTGGAAAGGGTACTCTAGGAAGGAAATCAATAATATGTAGGGACGGACATTCTTACACCGAAGCACATTACACCGTTCTACAGAATTCTATCTTGGCAGCCCCATATATCGAGGAACACAAGAAAATCTTACGCTCCAACAACCCTGGAAAGCATGACTCTTGGATTAGCGATGAACACATGAAGAGTTTTGACGGTTGGTTGCAACATCTCATCAAAAACAACACTCTTGGAGATCAGCTATACTTGTTGTCTAGGTCACCATCTTCGACTATATCGATTTTCCAAGGGTACAAGATAAATGGGTATACATTTTACACGATAGCCCAAGATAAAAAGAGGACCAACCAAAACAGTGGTGTCCGCTTTGATGCAACAGACAACAATGGGTCAAAGACCACATATTATGGTTACATAGAGGAGATATGGGAACTTGACTATGGACCTACTTTTAAGGTCCCCTTGTTTCGGTGCAAATGGGTCAAGCTGACGGGAGGAAGGGTTGAGGTAGACAAGAAATACGGAATGACATCGTTGGATCTCAACAATCTTGGGTACTTAGACGAACCATTCGTCCTAGCCAATGATGTGGCTCAGGTTTTCTATGTGAAGGACATGTCTACCAAACCTAGAAAAAGAAAAAATAAGAAAAAGAATACATCAGACGATGAGCCAAAGCGCCACATAGTTCTTTCAGGAAAAATAAACATTGTGGGAGTGGAGGACAAGACAGACATGTCAGAAGATTGTGATAAGTTTCATGAAATTCCGCCCTTCGCTGTGAAGGATGACCCAAGCATCATGTTAATGAATGAAGATGCTCCATGGATACGACGGTATCAGAAAGGAACACACGCGAAGAAATGATATGTAATAATTGTAACATTTTATGAGTGAATATGCTCCATGCATGTGTCCAGTTTTATAGTGTTGTCTGCAAACAATCTTGAGTGTGTTAGTCCCGTTTTGTGGCTGGACCAGGACTAAAGGAGGGACTTTAGTACCGATTCATACTTACCATTAATATCTGATCTCCAAATGCGTGATGTCACATATTAGGGAGTGCCTCTATGACCGTTTCCAAGATGCCGAGGATCGGGCTCCGGCATCTCCCCGAACCGGCCGTAGTGGTGTCCTCGCTCGAAAACCATCTTGCAGCTTGTAACTTCTCTAACTAGATCAATACCGGAGCTAACTAATTTCACATATTAGGAGTGCCTCTATGACCATTCTCGGAGATGCCGAGTAATCGGGCTCCTAAGCATCTCTCTGAAACTGGCCGTAGTGGTGTCCCTGCTCTCGAAAACCATCTTGGAGATGTCTCAAACTGGCTGGAGGACTGGACTCACAGGGATGCCTATTTATAGTACAAGCAGCTCGGCATAATGTCGACACTCACGACATAATGTCGATACTCACCTCTATTATTAGTGCTGACTCATGTTTAGTCCCGGTTGGTGTCTCCAACCGAGACTAAAGGTTCATCTTTAGTCCCGGTTGGTGACACCAACCGGGACAAGGTACAAGCCGCACGACATAATGTCGACACTCACCCCTATTATTAGTGTTGCCTGGCCCAGTCTGCCGCAATCCCATCAGTCGCGGTTGATTTCTCCAACCGGGACTAAAGATGAACCCTTTCTTTATTTGGATTATTATAATAAAAGATATGATTTTCCAAAAAAAAATTTGATTTGAATAAAAAATGAAAATTTACAAATGAAATAATTTATAAATGATGCAAACAGATAAATGGATATTCTATTAAGATTCTTTATATTTTTCTGATAATAATAGACATATTATTTGTTTTATTTGGATTATTCCAATAAAAGATATGATTTTTCAAAGTTTTTATATTTGATTTGAATTAAAAAACGAAAATTTATATATGATGCAAACAGATAAATGGATATTATATTAAAAACTTTTATATTTTTCTGATAATAATAGACATATTATTTGTTTTATTTGGATTATTACAATAAAAGATATGATTTTTCAAAGTTTTTATATTTGATTTGAATAAAAAAAGAAAAATTACAAATGAAATAATTTATAAATGATGCAAATAGATAAATGGATATTATATTAAATTTCTTTATATTTTTCTGATAATAATAGACATATTATTTGTTTTATTTGGATTATTACAATAAAAGATATGATTTTTCAAAGTTTTTATATTTGATTTGAATAAAAAAGAAAATTTACAAATTAAATAATTTATAAATGATGCAAACAGATAAATGGATATTATATTAAAATTCTTTATATTTTTCTGATAATAATAGACATATTATTTGTTTTATTTGGATTATTACAATAAAAGATATGATTTTTCAAAGTTTTTATATTAGTTTTGAATTAAAAAAGAAAATTTACAAAAAAACACAATTAGTCGCGGGTCGTGGCTGCACCCGGGACTAAAGGGTGCACGCGCGCACGAAAACGAAGTGGACAAAAAAACCCTTTAGTCCCGGACGGGCTTAACTCGATTAAAGGGTCTTTAGTCGCGGTTAAGCCACTACCGCGACTAAAGACCCTTTAGTCGCAGCGGTGGCTTAGCCCGACTAAATGGGGGTCCCTATATACGCTGGCCACCCTCGCCACGAGCCAAAGACTTAGCACGCGATTTAAGACGAAGACGAAGACGAGGCGCCATCGACGCAGAGAACATGTGAGGTGTCACGGCCGGCCGATTCTCCGCGCCACCGACCTGCCTCCATACCGCAGAGTCACACAGACGTCACACATGTCACATGCCGCTGTCGCAGCACACCGAATACCACGCACCGCGTGTTACATCAAGCCGCACCACCTAGCCGGAGGTGGTTAATTATTTAATTTTATAGTTAGTTTTTTGTATTTAGGTTTTGATTAGTAGTATAAATGTTAGGAAATGTTAGTATTTAGGTTTTGATTAGTAGTATAAATGTTAGGAAATGTTAGTATTTAGGTTTTGATTATAATTAGTCTAGTAGTAATTAGTAGTATAATTAGTCTAGGAAATGTTATAGTTAGGTTTTTGTAGTAATATTTATTATTATTATTATCAGTAATCTTTAGGTTTGGTATAAATGTTTAGGAAATGTTAGTATTTATATTATTAGGAAATGTTAGTTTTTTTATATTTTCTTGTTATATTTTTTCTATAGTTTTTTATAGTTTTTAGGATTAGTTATTGTTTTAGTTATTAGGATTAGTATTAGGATTATTATAATCAGGTTTATTAGGGTTTTTTGTTATAGTTTTTTTATAGATTTTTTATATTAGGGTTTTTTGTTTTAGTATTAGGATTATTGTTTTAATTAAAATATAAGAATTAGGATTAGGATTATTGTTTTAGTGATTTTTTTGTTTTATTTATTAAGATTAGAATTAGGATTAGGATTAGGGTTATTTTTTTGTTTAAGTTATTATAATTAGGATTATATTGTTTTAGTTATTAGGATTATTGTTTTTTCTAACCTGTTTAACTCTCTTTTTGGTATAGATAATTAAGTCATGGATCCATCCGAAGATCCTAGTCGCATCGGTGAAGGTTTTCTTCAGGGCATGATAAGAGGTGAAATTCCTCTTAATATTACTACCGGCTCCGAAGATATTTGCTCGAGGAAGAGATATCCTCGTATCTGAATCCATCCGGTGATGGACTAGAGGAAAACCTAATGTACCAAGGGGAAGACCAGATGGACGAAGGGCAAACAAATAACAACAATAATGATGGCCCCTCGACAGATCCTGAGGTACACATATATATATAAAGTCTCGTGTTACCTCTATTCATTAACTGATCTAGATATATATTAATCACTCTCTCTTCTTCTTTTAGCCCACCAGATCGAAGCAATCGACAGCTCGAATGAAACGAGGGCCGAACAAAAAGTTGGATGGTAATCAGAGGTTCACCATCGAAGAAATAGATGATGATGGTGAACCGATTGCTCCAGATAAGCACCAGAGGATGTTTATAAATCAATGCGGGGTGCTTGTTAGGGACAACCTGCCGATCACCATCCAAGAATGTAATAATTCAAAGAAAGCCGATGAAGAATCCAACAGCTATGTCACCGATGATGCCAAAGATGACCTTTGGCAGAAGCTCATAGCACATTTCATACTACCTCCAGAGTATGAGGAATTTGAGGTAGATGGTATTACCCCAAGGCCGGGTGGGCTTGAAAATAGAGCAAAAGTCAATGGGTGGGCACTGAGCAAGATGGATGAACTGTACCGGAACCACAAGAAAAGTTTATACGCCAAATATGTCGCGAAAAAGAAAACTCCAGACTTCAAAGGAGTAAACGAGAAGTTGAGAGAACATTGGCCCGATTTTGTACAGTACAAGCAATCTGATAATGCAAAGGCGAAGTCGGCAAAGAACGCGTTAAATGCTGCCAACAAGAAATACCATCATAAAATGGGGACATGTGGCTACAAGAGTGTAATACCTAAGTGGGAAACTATGGAGAAGGATATGAGGGCTAGAGGCGTCACTCCTGGTACAAATGGATTGCCCGAGAGGTCAAAGAACTGGTGGTATGGGCATGGGGGATCCTTGGACCTAGAAACATGGAAGACATTATTTCATGATAAAATTCTAAAACCCTCCCAAGACCTTATTCAAGCAATGAACGATGCTCAATTGGGATTATTCCGTCCCGAGAGAGAGAACGACGAGCTGACACGCGCCCTAGGGAATCCAGAAAAGGGAGGACGAACACGAGGCAAAGGCGCCGGTGTCTCATGGAAGAAAGGGTTTCCTCAGTACGATGCCAGTTACAGAAGCCGTCAGAGAAATAAGGACCGGGAGGCACACCGGTGACATGGTTATACCCTACGGTACGTGACTTCAGCATACCTGGTCCAGCCCAAGGAAGGCCCACAGTAGATATACGCTGGCCCATGAAGATTTTCGGGTGGCCAAGGCCCATGATGCCTTCGGATCCTTGGAGAACAAGACTAGTGTAGATAGGAAATTCAAAGGGGTAAAACCCTAGAACCTGTAACCGACTAGGACTATGCCCGGGACCTGCCTAAGTATATATAAAGTCCAGGAGGGCACGTCTTGGATCTCTCGACTCATACTTTCGCACACACCTCCACGCCAGATCGAATCTGCACCTCAGAACCTTCGGTTCCGTAATCAAGAGCGCATAAGCAGAGTAGGGTTTTCCTCCGTGGTCCCGAACTGGTAAATCTCGTGTCCCCTGGTTGCTTGTATGTTAACCGTGCCACGATCTCCAGCATCCCCATCTTCTCCAAAATCCAAGTCCATAACAATGGGCATTGACGAGATTAAACCTCGTCAATTGGCGCCGTCTGTGGGAATCGGGGTTGCTGATTGTGCGATCGTGACGGTCCCGACCCGATCGATCTACAACTCCGCGGCGACGGAGAATCACCTCCTCTTCGGCGCTCTCGACTTCACCGCCCACTCGCCGGCCACCATGAAGGATTTCGAGCCCGTAGGCGACGGACTCGAAATTTTGTTCGGGAGTTTCTGCTTCTAGGTGGGACAAACTGGCACACTCCGCCTTCCTGAGTGGGTGCCCGTGCCATCGATCAGGCCCGCCTCGTGGGCTCCACACCCCGTGCTACGCACATCACCATCGACAGATGAGTCCTATAACAGCAGCAGCTGCAACTCCGATCTGTGCGATCCACCTTCGGATGAAGGGACCTACGGTTCCGGATCCGAAGTCAAGAAATAACCGATCTACAAGCGCTACCTATGCGCCGCGGTCATCCAGGAGCAGCAAACGCCTAACCCGCCGCCCAACACGAACCCCAACCCGCAGGACAGAAACAACGAAAACGGCGGGAACAGAAGAAGCCAGTCCCCCCCACCCGAAGGTGAAAACAACGGCCACGTCATCCAACTTAGCAAAGAAGGATGGGTTCAGGCATGCCGTGCCGTTGCAGGCGACATAGTCCTACATGTGGACTCCCCACGTGACCTACTGATGGCATACCACTACCTCCTCATCGAGGAGCACAAGAAGCAAGTCAAGATGCAGGAAACGCTCGACAAACGCAAGCAAGAAGCCTCCGAGTCCAGCGCGCGACGAGCTGCGCTCTCCGCCATGGCACCCGGCTCTAGCACGAACGGAAACCAGGGAAACAAGCACCGCTCGCGGGTGGAGAACATGGATCCCAAGGAACGCCGTGATGTGACCCGAACTCTCCACACGTCGTTCATGGATATGGATGCCGACGGCAACATCATCCCGAAGACACCGCAAGCTGCGATCATGGCAGCCACTGCGTATCTCGCGGCCCACCAACCTACGGAAGGGGACCCGAAAAGAGCCATGCATAAGTCTGCACTCACCGGACTCGGACTCGTCGGAGCTGCGCTCCACGAAGACGCTCCTGTGGAGCCGAAGAAGAAAGCTCCGGTCAGGCGCGATCAGAGCCCCACCCCTTCATCCGAAGATGAGGAGGAGCACGACCTTCCTCGAAGGAATAAGAGCTCGCATCGCCATAAACGTGACTACGACGCCAGAGACGCGCTTACACAGCGCAAGATCGACAAAGCACGAGCCAAACGCGCATGCTCGTCCGAGTCCGAGATGGATGAAGATGAAGGAGAACTCTGTGGAGCTCGATGCTTCAGCAGATCTGTTCGGCGAACAAAGGTGCCACGCAATTTCAAGATTCCTTCGGATACTCCGAAGTTCAACGGCACGCAAGATCTCAAATCTTGGCTCAGCGATCATCTGTCATCCGTCAAGCTACATGGTGGTAACAAAGAAACCGCCATGAAATGCCTTCAACTGCAGCTGACAGGCGCGGCGCGGGTCTGGCTCAGCAGCCCATCATCAGGGTCCATCCGAAGTTGGGAGGAGCTAGCTTACAGCTTCATCCGAAATTTAAAGGGCACCAGCAAGAGGCCCGCCTCAATCGAAGAGTTGCGAGCCTGCACTCAGAGAACGGGTGAATCTATTCGCTCGTACATATTACGCTGGTCTACCACCAAGAACTCCGCAGCACTTATCTCCGAGGAGAGGGCCATTGACGCCTTCAGAGACGGCGTCAAACGCCAAGATTTCAAGGAGGAACTTGGGCGTGTCAAGCCCAAGACACTCGACCACCTCATGGAAATTGCCAACAGTTGGGCAGACGGCGAAGATTGCATCCAGCGAGCGCAATCAGATGAAGAGGACGACTACGGCCGAAGGCGATAACGCCGCAGCAAGAGGAGATCGCGTGTCTACGAAGACCGCGATGGACCCGACATGGTCGCGGCTGGATACGCCGACCGCTGCCACGACAACAGCCACAACAGCGGAGGGTACCGCGGAGGAAATTTCCGCGACAATGACGACCGACAGCTGTGGCAACGCCAAGAATCGCGACAACGGACCTCAAAGATTCGACAAACTTTCGGTCCATGCACCATCCACTTCTACATCGACAAACAAGATGGCAAAAGAAAGCTACCACATGCTCAAGGACTGTCGTGAGTTCCAGAAACTCAGCGAAAGCATGGTGCAGATGAGGCAACAAGCCCCAACCCCTGTGTTCGGAAACGCACCCGCGCCAGGAGAAATAGAACACGGAGCTCCTCCACCGCCACCTATTGGAGGTCCAAACCAACCAGTCGCACCAGCGCAAAACAACGCTGGTGGTACCCCCACCAAAGGGAGCACTAAATATGATCCAAGGACGCCCACAAACAGGTGCGTAAGAAAATCACCCGACAAATCAACTTGGCCGTGGCAACCACCCGCAATCCCCGAGTACCTCGGATCGGAGTCCTGCATCACATTCACTGCGGATCACCTTGCGGATCCTCGCCCAGTCATGCGCCTGCCGGTGCCGAGGCAGATCAGAGGCTTCGAGATGAGCCGCGTCTTCATGGACGGCGGCAGCGGCATCAATCTCATGTTCGCAAGCACTCTAGCAGCTATGCGGATCCCGCAATGCAGCCTGAAACAATCAGACACAACGTTCCACGGCATTGTCCCAGGAAAGGGCATATTCCCCCTGGGCAAAATAGGGCTCGACGTTATCTTCGGGAAGCCGGACAACTTCCGGCAGGAGCACCTAGAATTCGAAGTGGTGGACTGGCCGTCGCAATACCATGCCATCCTGGGGCATGTAGCATTCGCAAGGTTCCTGGCCGTCCTGCATTACGCATACCTACTACTCAAGATGCCAGGACCAAGGGGCGTCATCACAGTCCACGGGAGCTTCACCCGATCGGACCAATGTGACAGGGATTTCAACAAAATCTCCCAATCTTCCGGCATGCAAGACGAGCTTGTAAGGCTCCGTGAAGTAACGGACAATGGGGTACCCCAACCACAAGGCGTAACGCACCGACATGTCCTTCGACTCCACCGTCAACACCAAGAAAGTACAGTCCATCCGACGGATGCCTCAAGACGGCCTTGATCGCCAATGACCTCAAGATCAAGAGGAAGGCGCGTGCCGAATTCCTCCGTGAGCTGGAAATTACTGGTGTCCCGCGGACATGCCAGAGTTCCTGTGGAATTCGCCGAGCACGCACTCAATGTCTTTCCGCACACCAAGCCGCCAAGCAGTCCATCCAAGACCGCCGGAGCCACGCGGCTTATCGGCAAGGAAATCAATAGACCACTCGCTGCAGACTTCATCAGGGAAATCAAAGAAAGCGAGTGGCTCGCAAACACGGTGATGGTCCCAAAGAAGGACACGGACATCCTGCGGATGTGCGTGGACTTCATGTCACTAAACAGGCATTGCCCAAATGACCACTTCCCTCTTCCACGGATCGACCAGATCATCGATTCGACTGCAGGTTGCGAGAAACTCTCCTTCCTTGACGCCTACTCAGGCTATAACCAGATTCGGCTCAAGGTCGAAGATCAGGAGAAAACGGCGTTTATCACACCGTTTGGAGTATTCTGTTACAACACAATGCCCTTCGGGCTAAAGAACGCATGCTCCACGTACCAGCGATGCATTCAGGCCTACCTTAAGGACCAGATCGGTCGCAATATCCAAGTCTATGTCGATGACATAGTAATAAAAACTAAGGAGGCAAGGACACTTATCGACGATCTCCGTGAGACGTTCGACAACCTTGATCTCTACAGGATCAAGCTCAATCCTGAAAAGTGCGCCTTCGGCGTCCCATCGGGTCAGCTGCTCGGGTACTTCATCTCTCAACGAGGGATCGAGGCAAACCCGAAGAAAATCAGAGCCATCATGACGATGGAGAAGCCGAAAAACCTCAAGGGCGTCCAGCAGCTCGCAGGACGAGTAGCGGCACTAAGCAGGTTCATCAGCCGCATGGGCGAGAAGGCCCAACCATTCTACCAGCTGCTACGCAAGGCAGACAAGTTCGAGTGGACACCAGAAGCCAACGACGCATTCAAAAGCCTCAAGCGGCTCCTCTCCACCTCGCCCGTTTTGGTCACGCCAAAGGAGCGCGAGCCCCTGCTGCTGTACATAGCAGCCACACACTGTGTGGTCACTGGAAATCTTCGCTGGTGTCCCGGACATGCCAGAGTTCGTGGAATTCGCCGAGCACGCACTCAATGTCTTTCCGCACACCAAGCCGCCAAGTCCATCCGAAGACGCCGAGCCACGGCGAAGCTATCGGCAAGGAAATCAATAGACCACTCGCTGCAGACTTCATCAGGGAAATCAAAGAAAGCGAGTGGCTCGCAAACACGGTGATGGTCCCAAAGAAGGACACGGACATCCTGCGGATGTGCGTGGACTTCATGTCACTAAACAGGCATTGCCCAAATGACCACTTCCC
The DNA here is from genome assembly GCA_030063025.1 of Avena longiglumis. Taxonomy (NCBI): domain Eukaryota; kingdom Viridiplantae; phylum Streptophyta; class Magnoliopsida; order Poales; family Poaceae; genus Avena; species Avena longiglumis. The sequence goes on along the minus strand of CP125974.1, from coordinate 514,802,290 downwards.
TCTTCCACGGATCGACCAGATCATCGATTCGACTGCAGGTTGCGAGAAACTCTCCTTCCTTGACGCCTACTCAGGCTATAACCAGATTCGGCTCAAGGTCGAAGATCAGGAGAAAACGGCGTTTATCACACCGTTTGGAGTATTCTGTTACAACACAATGCCCTTCGGGCTAAAGAACGCATGCTCCACGTACCAGCGATGCATTCAGGCCTACCTTAAGGACCAGATCGGTCGCAATATCCAAGTCTATGTCGATGACATAGTAATAAAAACTAAGGAGGCAAGGACACTTATCGACGATCTCCGTGAGACGTTCGACAACCTTGATCTCTACAGATCAAGCTCAATCTGAAAAGTGCGCCTTGGCCCCATCGGTCACCTGCCGGGTACTTCATCTCTCAACGAGGGATCGAGGCAAACCGAAGAAAATCAGAGCCATCATGACGATGGAGAAGCCGAAAACCTCAAGGGCGCCCAAAGCACCGCAGGACGAGTAGCGGCACTAAGGGTTCATCACCGCATGGGCGAGAAGGCCCAACCATTCTACCACCGCTACGCAAGGCGCATAAGTTCGAGTGGACACGAAGCCAACGACGATTCAAAAGCCTCAAGCGGCTCCTCCACCTCGCCTGCTTTGGTCACGCCAAAGGAGCGCTGAGCCCCGCTGTACATAGCAGCCACACACCGTGGTCAAGATCGCACTCGTGGTCGAACGACCCGAAGAAGGCAAGACCCACGGGGTCCAGCGCCCAATTTACTACCTCAGCGAGGTACTAACACCAACAAAGCAGAGGTACCCTCACTACCAGAAGCTAGCCTACGGCGTGTTCATGACAGCTCGACGGGTGAGCCATTACTTCCAGGAACACCAAGTGATGGTGGTCAACGAGGCACCACTGAACAACATCCTGAATAATCCAGAGGCCACAGGACGGGTGGCCCTGTGGGGCATCGAACTGTCACCCTTAGACATCGTCTACGAGAAGCGACACGCAATTAAATCTCAAGTCCTTCCGGACTTCCTAGTACATTGGATGGAGCTGCAGCTGCCAGACACCCTAGACATGTCGCAGTCATGGACAATGCACTTCGACGGCTCCAAGCGCGAAGCCGGAGCAGGGGCAGGGGTCATACTGACTTTCCCGCAAGGCGACAAGATGAAGTACGTTCTTCGGATGAAATTCAGAGCCTCCAACAACGAGGCCGAATACGAAGCCCTCATCCATGGCATGAGGATGGCAAAGATATGCGGCGCAACGCGCATGGTCATCTACGGTGACTCCAACCTCGTCGTCCAGCAGACGATGAATGAGTGCGACGCACACGCCGAAAACATGATCACGTACCGTGCGCTCTACAACGCACTCGAAGGCGAATTTGACGGCTGCGAACTTCGGCACGTTGGAAGAGAGAGCAACGAGGAAGCCGATAGACTCGCCAACATCGGTTCCACTTGTGCAAAGGTGCCACCAGGAGTGTTCCTCGAACAGATCTGCGTGCCATCCATCAAGCGAAAGTTTCCCAAGGAATCACCCGAAGAAGCAGAACACTCGGGAGCTACGCTACCCGAAGGACATGAAGGACCCGAAAAGCCGGACACAGAGGTAGCAATGGTCAACCTAATGCAGGTCATGGCAGTCGAAGAAACCTGGACGCGACCATACCTCCAGGTCTTGATAAACGGAGAACTGCCTGACAGATGACGCCCGACGATATCTCGCTTGGCCAAAGCCTTCACCACCATAAACGGCGAGCTGTACAAGCGCAGCATCACGGGTGTACTACAACGGTGCGTCACCATTGACGACGGCAAAACCATACTCCGTGACATCCATGAGGGCATCTGCGGCCACCACGCAAGCAGCCGCTCCCTTGTCGCCAAAGCTCTACGAGCAGGATTCTACTGGCCAACGGCCATGAGCGACGCAAAGGACATCGTCTGAAGATGCAACGGATACCAACGGTTCGCCGACAAACCGCACGCACCTGGGTCCGAACTCATACCCATACCTATAGCTTGGCCTTTCGCTCAATGGGGCCTCGACATGATCGGCAAACTGCCAAAATCCTCGAAAGGGGGACAAGTCTTCCTCCTGGTTGCAGTCGACAAATTCACCAAGTGGATCGAGGCCATGCCGGTCACCAACCAGAAAGGCAAAACTGCCGTCAAGTTCTTCGAGTTTATTGTCTATGTGTTCGCGCATACACAAAGATCATCACCAACAACGGATCGAACTTCATCTCCGAAGAATTCCAGGACTTCTGCGAAGGCCTTGGGATCAACATCACATATGCCTCAGTGGCACACCCGCAAACGAATGGGCAAGTGGAAAAGGCCAACGGCCTAATCGGCGCCGGCATCAAGAAGCGCCTCATGAGCTCACTCGAACAAAAAGCTGGAAACTGGACGAAAGAGCTACCATCCGTCCTGTGGAGCTTACGGACTACGCCAAACAGCTCCACCGGCTACACACCGTTCTTCATGGTACACGGAGCCGAGGCCGTGCTACCAGCCGAAGTACGCCACCTGTCGTGGGAATGGTCACGGCAGATGCTGCAATCGGCAGCGAGTAGTAGAACGAGGGGCAAGGGAGGCCTGCCATCTGCGGTGCGAGATGAGGGCAAAGACACAGGGTTTTACCCAGGTTCGGCCCCCCGGAGGGTAAAAACCTACTCCTGCTAGATTGTATTATGGAGGTGTTTACAATGGGCGAACTCGGCGGCTAGGCGGCGAGTCGCTTGGGTGTATGAGGGAACGTGTCTCTACTCACCCCATAGGGAGGTTTATATAGGCTCACCTCCCCTAGGGTTTACATATCTCAACCGATTCGGTTACAGCTTTGGTAATCGTTTAACCTAGTCCGACTGGGCCTATCTACTCGCCTGGGCCTTCAGCTTCGATCGCTTGGTACCTTGCTGGGCTTTGATCCATTCGCCGCTCACAGGCCCACTGCCAGCCCTTGGGCGATCGGAAACGTCTCCGAGTATACCCCAGAGGCGATCCCCATCAAGAGTCCCCGAGGCCGCCGTTGATTAGGCGTGGCTGCTGGCAGTCGGAGTATACGGCTTCAAAGTAGGCATCTAGTCGAATCGTCGGTAGGCTCCTGTATGAAGGAGAAAATCCGGTGAACCGAGTCGCGTCTTGGGCGAGTCGAGCCAACGGACGCGTCGCGCGAAAGTGACCTAGCGAGCCGAGTGGCTGGAGTTGGACCGTCAGGCGTGGTCAAACTAGCCGTTAAGGTAACTCAACGGTAACTTTTGGCGTAATCATCGCGCGGTAACGACCCCTCGATTTGGCGGGCAACTCCCGCTATATAAGAGGAATGGTAGGCTATCGCAGAACCAACCGCCCACCATTTCTTCCGAAAGTGCCGCATCTTCCTTCCTTTGCTCCGTGATCCAATCGACCAAATCCTCCGATCTCCAACCAACCTCGCCATGGCCCTCTCCACCGAACCTTGGGGCAGATCCAAGTGCACAGGGCGCACTGGCCTCTTCGAGGAGGCCGGAATCCTGAGCCCGGTTGGCGATCCTCGCAGCCGGAGAACGACCCAAACCCGCGAGAGGGAGTTCATTTCACCATCATCTCGGCGGGGTTAGGGTTTCCCACGCCTTTGTTCTTCCGGCGTTTTGCGCTTACTACGGATCCAGCCTCGACCGGGTCCCCACAAGATCGAGCAGCTCGCCATCTTCGTGGCGTCATGAAGTGCTACGGCTGCCGCCCTACTTTCCTTGTGGCAAGATCTGCTCCATGGACGGATCACCGCGAGGAGGCGGCCCAATGCTAGCCGCGTGACCGACGTTCAGCTAAAGTCCAAAGCTTCCTTCTTCGATCCGATGTGCCGCCAAAGCAGCGAGCGATCGAAGAAGTCATGGTTCTACGTGACCGAGGCGACTCCGAGGACGAGGCGGCGATCCCGCGTACTCGCCAACCGCTCCGAGCCACGCCATCTCCGTGTCGGCAACTTCCCGACGACCAGCGGATGGTCGCCGACAGATGCTCCGTGCCATCCGTGGTTTGAAGAAGAAGGGCTCGATTTATAAACTTGTACAATTGTTGGCTTGGCGGCGGCTCCGCCGCCTAACGGGACCATTACATGTATCAAGACATCGCCGGGAGACTCGACGAAAGCTTGCCTCGACGAGTGGAAGCTGGAGGACTATCTCCCAGCGTTGAAGAAGATCACCCAGGCGGTGTATGCGGATGCGCAGGCCGGGGTCCCCCCCTACACCGCGAAGCGTCCGGCTCCGACGGTAATTTCTTTATCTTGTCCGCAGTCGCAGCGTATGCAGTCGCGGTAATTCTAACTCTGTTTCGTATTCATCGCAGATGTTCCAAGTGGTGGAAGGGTGGCTCCCACCCGCCGATGACGAGAGCCCGGGGCCATCCGCCCAGGATACAAGCGAATCGCCACCCGCGAAGGGCAACGAGGACGACGAGGACGAGTCCGAAGAGGAAATTGCCCCGCTGGTCCGAAAGACCCGCGGGCAACGTCAGCGCGAAATCAAAGCGAGCTGGAGCCTCGAACGTCATGATGATGACGACGAGCTCCCAGAGACCACCTCGCGCCGCCAGGCCACTCCTTCGAAGAAGAAGAAGGAAAAGGAGGCGAGGGCCCCCCCGAGGAGGAAAGCGAAGCCGCCGAAGATGGCCTCGCCGCCGCACTCGGCGAGCAGCTCTGATGCTCACAGCTCGGCCGGTGACGGCGCGGCCCCGGCGACAACCGCGCTAGACGCGCCATCTGTGGAAGTGTCGCTGGCCTCGATGCCCCCGCCATTCGCGCCAGCCTCTGGGCTAGGGAAGGCTCCAGCCGCGGCGACTTCGCCTCGCAAGGAGGTTCCGATTGGGGCGGCTTCGCCCCGCAAGGTGGCTCCGGCCGTAGCGGCTCCAGTTCGCGAAGGCCCTCCGAAGGTATCCTGAGGCGCCCGCAGCCTCGACGACGAAGAAGCCGTCCGTGTCTTGGGCACGCGACGTCATGGAACTAGGGCTCGCCGCCAATCGGGCCCGAAGCTGGAAAAACCGCCGCCTTCGCGTGGCTACGCTTCATCCCGGTTGCCAAGTGAGTGCATTCGCCTTCTCTATTTTCTATAGCTGTTTCGATTGTCTTTCTTGATTCGTGATGTGCGGACCGGAGTGAAAAGGATGGGCCACCCGACCGTGGCCTGGTACCCTCCACCGCCAAGAAGGAGGATCCTTCCCGAAGAGGAAGGCGGACGAGGTCGTTGCCTCGGCGGATGGCGATAAGAAGGCCAAGGCGGCGACATCGCCATCGCTCGACGACACGGCGGTTGCGGCCGGCCCGTGGGGAGGCAACGCGTCTCTGAAGGGCGTTCCTTGCTCGGAACGGCGGAGGCGACTTCCTTTGGAGCGGGTGCCTCTATCGCCACCTTTCCTCGCTTCGTGACCAAGGCGGCCGCGGCGAGCGGGGCTGCATCCCCGAGCCTCGCTCCAGGGACCGTTGCTGAAGTCGACCTGCGGCCTGGGCACACGCCGTTACTCGCATCCGTGGACGCAATGCAACTTCATGGCATGCTTGGCGCCGCCATCCGGTATATCCAGTCCCCGAGGATCAGGTCGGTGCTTTGCAGCGGCGTGATTCTTATTATTTTCTCGTCTTTTACTTTCTTATCCAGTCCCCGAGTGCGTACGCGCTAAATTTTAGCGGGGTGGGCACTTGAAAATTTCTTGATCGCCAGTCCCCGAGTGCGCACTCGCTGAATTTCAGCGGGTGGGCACTTAGGGAGGTTCTTGATCGCCATCCCGAGTGCGCTTTCGCTGAATTTCAGCGGTGGGCACTTAGGAAGTTTCTTGATCGCTAGTCCCGAAGTGCGCATCGCTGAATTTCAGCGGTGGGCACTTAGGAAGTTCGTTTTACCGACTTTTTGATGATATGCAGGTCTACGGCTCGAGTCGGCGGCTGGCCGCGCAACAGCGTCGAGAAGGAACCGACCACAATCCGGAGGCGAACAAAGAGCTTCATTTGTTGCTGCGGCGAGGAAGTTCGCCAGAGCTTGTCCCGGTGGTGAGTTGGAAGCGGCGCGATCTGGCCTGGCGAGCAATGGTCGCCGACCTCGGCCGAGCGGGAGGCGAGGAAGAAGCTAGCTCGGCGGAGGCGAGCTAAGGCCGCCATTGCGGCGCGGAGGAAGACCGCAGGTGTCGGAAGCCCTCATTGCTGGGCTTCGGGGCGACCACGCCGCCGATGCTTCATCACGGACTCGCCCGTTGCTTGGTGAGTCGTCTTCCCTTCATCGTTGTAGTGTTTGTGGTGTCCGTGGTACTCATCATTGTCTCCTTCGCAGGTCGCGTTATTGGTAGCCAAGAAGAAGCGAGCTCGCCGACGCGAGGCGTAAGCATGCTCGTCGACTCGGCTACGCTATCGGCGATGCATCGCCTACCTTCAAGAAATGTCGCCCACGGAGGTTATTCCCAGTGACCTCGTTGAGGTGTGGGAGTATTTGGAGAAGGCGCCCGCGGTCGTTGAGTTCATGACGCGGTCGGCGTTTCGGCGTGGAGCGTCGACAGCGCTGAGCCTTGGACTCGCCCACTTCCCCGAGGATTTCGACCTCGACGATGTGACGAGTGGGTATCCTTCGTCGACTGGCGCGGTGGACCTGTCCGAGGTTCTTAAGTTGCAGGAGTGTGCCGCCGCGTACTCGGAGCGTGTCTGGGCGATGGGCGACCTCCTTCCCTACCAGGAAACGGTCGTCGCGCCGAACGACCCCGAGCCGCCGCATCATGACTTCAAGGTCGAGCAACCTTTTCTCTCGGCGATGGCGGGTGAGCTGACGACGTATCCGTCAAACCCGTACACCGCGTTCATCCGTAGGCGCCGTGATTCTGGCGAGTCGTCGTCGAAGCCTGCAGAATAGGGTAGTTTTGGCTGGATGTGTTAGCAGCAGTTCTGCCACGCGGGCATAATTTGTAATATAAGACAATGCAATATGCGATTGAATGGGACGTCGTGTCCATTTTGCTATTTGTTTGTGTGTTTTGTATTGATTTTGGACGAGTCCCCGAGCGCGTCCGCCCTTTTGTGGGGTTCACCTCGTATATGATGTTTGTTGTTATCAAGTGTTTTGTTGATTTAGTCGACTACTTGAGCTCGGAGAGCCGATCAAGCGACTCCTTGAGTGCTCTGCTTTACCGTTTTCCGGCGTGAACAGGTCGGGTGGCCGAGTCCCCGAGCATGGTACTTGGTAGTTCTAGGCGCAACTCTAGGGTGGTTGAGGACTCAGCGCGTTGGTGTGAGCGCGTCACTCCTGCCTGGCCCGTGGGGTCAGTCGCGTGGCGAGTCCTGGGCATGCTCTCTTACTTGGCGTTTTCCCTGACCGATCGCGGAATCTGGTATTCAGTCCCCGGCGTGGTACTTAGCCGCTCGAGTCGCTATGCCGAGGATGCGGAGGACCAAGGTCGCTGTGAAGCGAGGCGCTTGTCTTGGTTCGTAAAACCAGTCGAGCTAGGCGACTCCAATGGGGCTCCGGATTGGCGTTTTTCGTGGACGACGCAAGACCTGAAATGACTCAGTGCTCTTACATCGCACTACTTAGTTGTGCCGATCGCTGTACCAAAGGTTGACTTCTGCATTTTAGCATGACGCTGTTATTACGAAAAGAGTGGCACAAGGCATGGAGAGTAGGCGCAATTTGCGTAACCGTTTCTTTTATTTCATAGCGACGGAGTACATGTGTGGGGTTCTAGGAGTAGAACTTCCGGAGGTTTACATTCCATGGTCGCTGACGTCGAGCTCGCCGTCCCGCGAACATCGATGAGGTAGTAGCGTCGTTGCGTCTGGCGCCCGATGGCGAAACGGGCCTTCCACGGAGGAGAGCTTGTGCATGCCCTTCTTGTCTGGATGAGGCGTAACACGGTCGCCTTCTGGAAGGTGCGGGTTTTCACCGTCGGCTGTAGCGCGGAGTCCTTGCGGTAAATGGCGGTGCGATCGGGCGAGGTCGCGTGCTTTCGAGCTGGTCGAGCCCATCTTGGCGGGCCAGCTCGTTGCGGCCTCCGTATAGTGGGCGACCAGCGGCGAGTCGTGTTCGAGGTCGGTGGGCATGACCGCCGGCGTAGACCATGAAGAAGGGTGAATCCGTCGACTGTTAACCGAGGTGCGGATTCCCCAGATGACGGAGGGCAGCTCTTCGACCCAGCATCCAGCGGTGCGCTCGAGTGGTACTTGGAGTCGCGGCTTCCGGCCGTGGGGGATGCTGGTTGGCTCGTTCCGCTGGCGTTGGATTCGGGTGTCGACGCGAGATCGAGCGGATGTGGTGCTCTTCGCAATTGGCCATTTCTCCCTTGGAAGTTTGTGCCGTTGTCCGTGATGATCTTGTTGGGAACTCGTAGCGGTATATGAGCTCGCGTAGGAACTTAGTGGCGGTCTTCCGTCGCATTTCGGACTGGCTTGGCCTCCACCCACTTCGTGAATTTGTCGTGGCGACTAGCAAGTGGGTGTAGCGGAGGGCCTTCTTGAAGGGCCTACCATGTCCATGCCCCACACAGCGAATGGCGGTGATGGGGATTGTTTTGAGCGCCGAGCTCGAGCGTGCATCGATTGGCGTGCCGGCACCGGCGCATCGCTGGGCGATGTCGACGTCGGCGTGCGGTGGGCGAGAAGCCGTGTCGCATAGCCTTGGCGACCAGGGAGCGAGCGGCGGCGTGGTGGCCGCAGTCGCCTGAGTGGATGTCGTGGAGGATTTTGCGTCCTTCAGCCGGTTGGACGCAACGTTGGAACACGCCGGTGACGCTGCTTGTGTAGCTTCGCCGTCGATGATGGTGTAAGACTTGCATCGGCGGCGATCATTCGAGCGTTGTCTCGTCTGCGGTAGGGTGCGGTTTCGGGTAGGCGATGTAGGGCTTGGTCGATCGTGCGGCTCGGTGATGAGTGCGACCAAGGCTGCCTCTGGTTGGAGTGGGACTCGATGTCGATCTCCTCGGGAGGCGATGGTTTGGAGATTGTGTCGAGGAACACGCGGCGGGTGGTGCGAGTCGAGCCGACCCGATGCGAGAGAGGCGTCGGCCTCCTCGTTTTTCCTGTCGATCCACTCGGCGAGTAGCCGTGAAGTGGCCGTACTTGTCCACCTCTGGCGATGCGCGCCATGGTGGGGAGATGGCGTCGCAGTGCCGGCGACTTGCCCCGCGACGAGGTCGGAATCTCCGTAGCATCGAAGGCGATTGACGTTCATCTCCTTGGCGGCTCGCATGCCGTGGAGTAGGGCCTCGTATTCAGCCATGTTGTTGGTGCAGGGCGTGAATTTGAGGCGGAGGATGTAGCGGAGCTTGTCGCCCTTTGGTGAATTCAACACTATCCCTGCTCCTGCACCGTCCGCGTTCTTGGACCCGTCGAAGTGCAGGCTCCAGTAATGGAGGTACGGCAGCTTCTCGCTCTTGGGCCTCCTCGATCGGCGATGAAGTCGCGATGCTCAGGACTTAATCGCCTTCGTGGCTCGTATTTAATGTTGTGGACGCCGATCTCGACGGCCACTTGGCGACCCCCGGTCGCCTCGCGATTGCGGATGATGTCTTGTAGTGGCGAGAGACGACCGTGATCGGGTGCTCACGAAGTAGTCGGCGGCGCGCCGAGCCCTGAAGACCGCGTATACTAGCTTTTGGTACTGGGTATCGCTGGCGACTCGGTGAGGACCTCGCTGATGTAGTATACCGCGCTGGACGCGCTCCTTTCCTTCCTCCGGTCGTTCGACAACCATTACGGATCGACGACGCGCCGGACGCCGCGACGTAAACCAGCATAGGCTCTTTGTCAAGGTGCGTGAGTAGTGGTGCGGCGAGTAGCACCTTTTAAGGTCGCGAGCGTCGTCCGCCTCCTTGTCCCCTGGAAGGTGGGGTTCTTCTTGTCGGCGGTATAGGGGCATCGCCTTTTCGCCTAGGCGGGGAATGAAGCGACTGAGAGCCGCTACACGCCCGGCCAGCTTCTGGACGTCACGCAGGCACTCGGGTTTGCCGAGCCGGGCGATCGTGTCGATCTTCGTTGGGTTCGCCTCGATCCCTCGTTTGGAGACGCGTACCCCGATGGTTGTCCGGCGGGTACCGAAGGTGCACTTGCTGGTTGAGTTTTATCTTGTACCTCCAGATTGGCGAAGGTCTCCGCTAGGTCGGCGAGTAGGTCGCCTTGGCGGCGGATTTCACGACCACGCCGTCGATGTAGACGTGGATGTTGCGCCAATTTGGCTTGCGAGGCATTCTTGCATGCACTGGTAGGTTGCCCGGCGTTTTTGAGGCGAAGGTCATGGCGGTGTAGCGAAGGCTCGAATGGCGTGATGAACGCCGTCTTCTCCTCATCCTCGACAGCCATTTTGATCTGGTTGTACCGGAGTAGGCGTCGAGGAAACATAGCGACTCGAACCCGCGGTTGAATCGATTATCGATCGATCCGGCGGGAGGGAATGCTCCTTTGGGCGGTACTGCTCAGTTTGTGTAGTCGATACACATTCTCCGTGTCCTGTTTTCTTCTCGACCAGGTGGGTTTGCGCCACTTGAGTATTTGATTGGCGGATGAAGCCGCAATGAGTAGACGCTGCACTTCCTCGGCGATTGCTCGTGGCGTTCTTCATTGAAGGCGTAGCGATCGCTTGACAGTCGCACTTTGGGGTCGGCGTTTAGTTTGTGCTCGTGAGCTCCCTAGGGACACCGGGCATGTCGGAGGGTTTCCATGCGAAGATGTCCCTATTCTCGAAGGAACTTCGATGGCGCGCCTTCCTATCTGGGCTCATGCCCCTAAATCACCGTCTGGCTGGGTCGCTGGGACCAGCTCGGACGGTCGGTGTGCGTCGTGGCATCAAAGGTTGAGGTGTTTGTGCCCTCCGGTTGGGCTTCTTGAGTATTGTGGGATCGTCATTGTTGACCTGCTCGCGTATTTGGCGAGCTCGTGGCGTGATTAGTTTCGCGATGGCGCTGTCGGCGAGTTCTGCTCCTTTGGCCTCGCATTGGCGGCCATGTCGGGTCGCCGTTGATGGTGATGACGCCGCACGGCGGGAGCTTCATTGCGTTATGCAGCGTAGTGGCGCTGCCATAAATTTAGCGAATGCCGCGGGGCCGATGGTAAGCTGTCGAAGGGCACTAGCTCAAGACGATCCGCCGGTGCGGAAGTTTGCCGAGTACCGAAAGTGACGGGCAGCGTGACTTTGCCGATCGGGTACGCCTTCCGACCGGGACGATGCCGTGGAACATGGTGTGGGTTGTCGATCATCATCGCGGGAGCCGCCGCTGAAGGTGTCGAGGTAGAGGATGTTGATGGAGCTGCCGCCGTCCATCGTGTCTTGGGGAGCCAGAGTCGCCAACCTTGGGCTTGACCACCAGGCGACTCGTCCCGGTACTCGATGCGTGGCGAGTGGTCTTCGGCTCCGGTGATGGGTTCCGACCAGTTCAGAACCGGGGACGTCTGTTTGGGCCACCGCGTTGACAATGACGGCGCAGCGATGACCTTCTTCGCGCCGTGTTGAAGCCTGTGAAGGTGTGGAAGCGAGCGGCTACTTTGCGAATTTTCCGCCATTTGGCGGGTCGTTGTTGGTGTCCTCCCGCGCGTCGTGCCTTCTCGATTTCCACGAGGGTGTGGCGGTCGGCGGTGGTGTGCGTTGCGCTTTCCTTCCTGCTGGAACGCACATGGTTGGTTAAGGAGGGCCGCGGATCGAACCTTGGCTTGTTCTTGTAATTGCCGCCATCGCCGCTGCCCTCCGTCGGCGGTAGCTCTTGGGCTCGCGTTATGCGTGCCAGCGTTGGCGGCAAGTCGACTCGCCTGTCGTTGCGGCGCTTGCCTGAGGCGGGTGCCGCCAGTAGCGTCGGTTCGGCGTCGCCGTCGTTGCCGCCTCGCGGCGTTGCCCTCGACTCGTCGATTTCCTGGTTTGGATCCTCCTCGGCGCATCGCTTGGCGATCTCGAGGAGGTCGGGATGTTGTCGAGTGTGCGGGCGTGTCGCTTGAGCTTGGCGACTAGAGGCTCGTGGCGGCACGAGGTCTTGAAGCAATGGATCGCGGTGTCGGTGGATGCCGACCGTTGTACAGAGCTCTTGCCACCGTTGGACCCGATTCGGGTCGACTCGGGTCCCCGGACGATCGTTCCGGTCCTCGATGGTGGTGGCGGGTGTAGGAGCACTCGAAGTGCTCGACGGCGTCTCGCATTTCCTCCTGTGAGTCGATCTGTCTGGGGGCGTGTTGATCCATCGCTGCACGTCCCTCCATCATCGGTGGGAGGTAACGGCGGCGGTAGGTCGATGTGACCCGCGATCCCCATTGCCATGAGGTATGTGTCAAGCCACGGGGTCGTCGAGGAGTCGTATTTTCTATCTCCTTGGCGCCTTGAAGTTTGGCGGGTACTTCTCGCCTCGGATCATTGGTCCGAAGCACTTAGGCCCAAGTCGACTGAGCGACCCCATGGGCTCGCCATCGCGGCGATTAGTTAGGGTGTGCCGCAAGTCGTCGGGCTGGCGTGCGCGCCAGTTTTGGTTGTTGATGATGTGAGTGCGGGCGTCGATGGGTTGTCCGTTAGCGGCGACGAAGTTGGTCGCCGGCCTGGGATCGTTGGTGGAGAGTGCCGCGTTCGCGGGTCGGTGTTGGAGCTGCAGTGGCTCTGGTGGCGGGCAGTTGAGGTGTTTGCCGCGCTGGGCGCCGCTAGAGGCCGCTCGCTTCCGAGGAACGCGAGTATACCGACCTTGCGGTCGGCGCTCTTTGCTGCTCCACGGCCTTGGCGAGTGGCCTTGACGTCTGGATCTGTAAGGCGCCGTCGCGGTGGCCGTGATGCTATCGGCCGCCGGCCTGCCACGAGGTTGTCCATCGGGGTGGAGAAACGTGGGAGGCCATTGCGTCTCGCTCCGTGAGGAGACAACTATCCGCGGCTGGTCCTCAGGAGGGTGCGGTTGGGTGGTGGTGGGGCACCCGCCGCCGATCTGGCGGGCGGCGCTTCCTCCGGTGGCGCATTCTCGCAGATCGCGCGCCGGCTATGCGAGCGGTCGTTGTTGCCGGGTTCGGGGCACGCCCTTGAACGGTGGGGTTCAATCGTGACCTGATCCGGCTGGTGGTAGCGTGATAGCTCTCGCCGCCACCGCTCGAGGCGGAATTTTTCGCGCTCGGCCTGCTCCTTGCGTACCGCCTCCGCCAGTTTCAAGCGGAGTTCCTCGACCTCTGTTGCCGTGGCGTTAGGAGGGATTGGGGTGGAGAAAGGGTCCTCCGGCGGATCGGTGCCGGTGGCCATGTAAGCCGCGGCATGGCGACTGGCTCCTTCGCGGAGGTCGGCGGAGTTCTCCGACCCGGAGTCGAATTCGAAGATTCCGAGGATGGAGGGGTCCTCGAAGTCTCCAGCGTTGGAGACCTGGGCGATGGAGCCCGCGGATGAAGCCGCGGCGATGGATCCGGTGAGCGACGCCGGGGTCGCCGAGTCGGCGTCGTCGGCGAGGGCCGCATCTTCTGCGGCCGTTGAATTCCCGCCACGTTGTGGGCGAGTTGTACTCGGAGGCAAGGCGGTGGATTGTGCGAACCTGGCTCTCGGAGCCGATCGGCGTGGCGACTTCGCGGATGCGAGCCGAGTCCTCCGAGACGATGGCGTCGGTGAGGCCGACGAAGAGGCCGATCGTGCCGATTGGCGGTGATCACGCGTGCGTGACGGTCGCGCGCCGGACGTAGCTGCTCGGCAAGATCTGGAGCATCTCGCCGATCGCTATCATGCGCCGGTGGCGACCGCCTCGTTGATGGGCAGATTGGATCTCGCCGCAGAACACCGCCAGACCGGCCCACGGTGGGCGCCATCGCCGTGGGAATGGTCACGGCAGATGCCGCAATCGGCAGTAGTAGAACGAGGGCAAGGCGGCCTGCCATCTGCGGTGCGAGATGAGGGCAAAGACATGGTTTTACCCAGTTCGGCCCCGGAGGGTAAAACCTACTCCTGCTAGATTGTATTATGGAGGTGTTTATAATGGGCTAACTTCGGCTAGGCGGCGTCGCTTGGTGTATGAGGAACGTGTCTCTACTCACCCCATAGGGAGGTTTATATAGGCTCACCTCCCTAGGGTTTACATATCTCAACCGATTGATTCTGACTTTGTAATCGTTTAACCTAATCCGACTGGGCCTATCTACTCGCCTGGGCCTTCAGCTTCCAGTCGCTTGGTACCTTGCTGGGATTTGATCCACTCGCCGTTCTGCAGGCCCACTCGCCAGCCCTTGGGCCAGTCGGAAACGTCCCGCTGAGTATACCCCAGTAGGCGTATCCCCATCACCACCAGGCCCCGCGGGTCGTCGCTTACAGCGAAGCCGAATCCACGATTGCACTTGAAGACACTGTCGACACACTCGACGAAGCACGGGATATAGCAGCAGCTCGATCAGCGGTGTACCAGCAGAGTCTCCGTAACTACCACAGCCGCCGGCTGCGCCCAAGTTCCTTCGTCGAAGGAGACCTCGTCTTGCGACTCAAGCAAAAGCGACCGAATAAATTCGAGTCACCATGGGAAGGACCCTACGTCATCATCGAAGTCATCCCAGGTGGCGCCTATCGCCTCAAGCACGTGGCGTATGGAGTCGCATACTCCAACCCATGGAATGTCTCGCACCTGCGACGATTCTATCCGTAGCAACCTACCCCCTTTTTTCTTTCAATAAGGCTTTCAGCCAAGGCTATTCAGCCGACCAATGTACCTCCTCCATTATGATATAAATAAATCTAAGTGTCTCGGCCCAAAACTTCGGTTCATTATTTCCTGCAACTCTACTACATGCTACAAACGCACTCGGGGGCTCCCCCCACCTCACGATTTCATCTACTGAGGATCAAACGGTACATCGAGTAGTCGACAACGCCGCAAAAAGAAAAGGACACGTACTCAATCCAAAGCACTGCGTGCTCACAACAAACAAACCTTTACAACAAAGGGCACAACACGCCCAACCAAAATGTACAAATTTTACATCTCTCTCTTTTTACAGGTACTACCTACGCTGAAGAATAACCTGGGAACGCTGCTCAAACAAATCTACAATCTGTTCGGCATACATACCCGTAATGCGGACGCATGTCCCACTCGCCACCATCGGGACGAAGAGGTGGCCCAATGCCACAAAGCCCAAATCCACGCCAGCCGATGCAGCCTCACAAGAGACAAAGCAGCCTTCACTCCTGCGACAAGCCGCCGCACCAACTCCTTGACATTGCTTACGCTCAAACTTCGGCGTAAGACCCGCAAGTCTTGTCGGCACGGCATCCAAAGGAACATGACGCAACACCGAGGCAAGCGACGTCACACTTGGCGAGCACCGCGAAACTTGATGAACACGATCCCGCACCGCCAGAGCTATGGCGCGATCACGATCCATCTAGAAAGCCGCCGCCTCCATGTCCTGTTGAGTCAAGCAATTGACCCGACAGACACGCCTTTTTCTTCCTGAGCAAGATTCGCACCGCAGAATCGCACAAAATAAGAGCAAGGCCAGCAGTTCATCAAAGAACCGAGCTACAGCCGAATCAAAGAACAACTTACATTGCAACCGCCGACAGCCAACTCCGCCATCAAGTACTCCTCTGGCTGCACCACGATCCGCCTTTGACTTCCAAACGTCGGCGTGACCACGAACCGAGCAACTCCTCTCCGCACTACGACACGATCCCGAAGGAAAGTGAGCTGCGAGGAATCATCCAAGGATGGTCGCAACGGCATTGCGATGAAGGCCAACAGATCAAGACCAAGGAACCTAGAGCAGCAAGAAAAGAAAGGAACACGTATATTCAGCCAAGGATAGAGCACAACTCGAGGAATTCATTAATATATAAGGTTACCACGGCACAATGATGGTGTTCTTCAAGATATTTACAACAAAGAAGAATACAACCACTACGCCTACTACGCCACGACGCAGACCGAGTCGCCTTGGAGCCGATTGCTTTTGGCCCGCCGCCGCCGCAGTGCATACTCGACAAAGAAATCAATGAGCTTGGGCCCATATCGCAGCGTAATAGGCAGCAAAGGCTACCTTGGATCCATCCGCAGCCGTCGGCATCCGAGAGGTGATCTGGGGCAGATCCAGCTCCGCTCCAGCCGCCAAGGCCATCGCCAGCCCGACGGACACGCCGATGCCCTTCTGCTTGCGCTTGTACGCCGCAGGCACTTCGGATGACAGAGCCTCTGCCAGAGCATCCACATCATCAAGGGCCGCGCCCTTCGGGACAAGCTCCTTGTAGAAGCGACCAAGGACCTCTTTCGCCTTGGCAAGGGAGTTGATGACAGTGCTGCAGCGGTCTTCGACCGCCACAGTGGCATCATCTAGAGCACTCCCGTGCTCCAGAGCACCACGGTCGAACTCGATGCCTACGGCATCTGAGACAAAAAATAAGAAGAAAAGCATCATAGAAGAAGACCCGAAGAAAAAGAAGCAAGTACAAAACTAGCACTCACCCGAAATAGCCTTGGCAGCAGCCATGAGCTTCGCCGCCACCTCTCTTTCACGAGCAGCCGCAACGGTGGCCAGCTGCTCCTCACGATCTGCGGCCACCTGTCAGACGCCTTCGCCTGCTGCCTTAGTCACTCTAGCTCGAGGCATTCTTTGCGCCAATGGCGGCTTCGCCTTCGATGACCAAGGCTCTTTTGAGAGCGCCGACCTCACGGAGGTAATCGTATGCTCCTCTGCATTTAAGACAAGCAAGTATCAAAGAACAAGACCAGATAAATAATAGAGGCATTCAAAGATGATGGATACCTTGAAGCTGCCAAGGTTCGCCTCCAGACGCCTTGCACCAGCTTGGCCTCCAAGACAAAAGGTGCGCAAAAAAGAAATAACAAGAAGAAAAGGGCTTGGGGCTACGCCTAACACAAAGGAGTAAAACAAAATTGACACGAAGACACTGGGGATCCCCGTGACATGAAGCGTAAAACTTACATGCTCGATGGTGACTCAAGGACCGCTGAATTCTGAGGCGCAACCACCTGCACCTCCTGCAACGGAGGATCCGGAGCCGCGCCACCCGAAGTCGCCACCGTCTGAGGCGGAGTAGACGCAATTTTCGACTCCCCCATCATCTCTCACGCACCACCACTGGAGGAATCTTGGGAGGAATGCCTGCATATGAACCAATCAGCATAAGCGCAACAACCATGAAGGAAAAAGGACAATAGTACAAAAATAAACTTACGAGCCCAGTGAGCTCAGGTCGAAGACAGGAGGAGTCCTTCGGGCTCTCTTCTCCTCCTTCTTCTCCTCCTTTTTCTCTTCCTTCTTCCGCTTTGCTGGCGGGTGCGGCGCTACAGCCCGCACATGAATGGCAGGAATGGGAGAAGTAGAACCCCCATGACCAGAACTATGACGCTCAAGGCCCAGAGGGTGTCTGGGAGTCGGAGGAGTCGAGGCATCCGAAGACTCGCTGGATCTCCGTGACCGTTTTTGCGTATGGTCCTCACTCGACTCGTCGGCATCCTCCGCCGGAGATCGCGCCGACGGTAGCTCGGACATGGAATCAACCACTTCATTATCCGGGGCATTCAGATACCTTTCGGGCAACGGCGGTACCATGCCCTAAGACTTTGAAGCTCGCAAGATCGAAGGAACTTTGTTAGCAAACAAAGGAAACAAAACACAGCCGACCAAAAGCACTACGCACAAATCTACACCTGTGGTAATGCCAACGTCAAGAAAATGGAGGAGTTAGCGACTTCCCGGATTTCTTCTCCGCTTTGAACTTCAGAAGGCCGGGGCCTGCCGAGATCCCTCGGACATTTTCTCGAGCCAAACCTCGTCGGATCACGGCGCCAGAGAAGAAACATCGCGCCGCTTGGAGAGGCTGCACCCGACGCTCAAGAAAAGTTCGGATGATGTCCACGCCGTTCACCTCCTTCTCCGGAATCAGCTGGAGATCCTCCACCCGACGGTAAAGGGCCTCTATCTCCGCCACCTCACCGTCCAAGATTTGGTTTTTCCAGGACCTTTTCCGCTCAATCATTTGGGAAGGGTCAAAGGGAACAAGACCAAAATCTTGCCCGGGCACTACGGAGTCGCGGATATAAAACCATCGCCTCCGCCAGTACTGGACAGATTCGGACATGGAAAAAGAAAAGAAGAGAAGATTGGGACTAAGGGAGATAATGCAACCCCCAATGGGATACACACCCTCCGAACCAGATTGCCTCTTCACAGAATAGAGCTTCCGGAAGAGGCCGAAGTGCGGCTCAATGCCAAGCCAGCACTCGCAAAAAGTGATAAAACAAGCAATGTGGAGAAGAGAATTGGGAGACATATGATGAAGCTGAATCCCATAAAAGAAGAGCAATCCACGGAGGAAGTCGGGGACCGGAAAAGAAAACCCACACAAGACGAAGGCGAGAAACATAACCCGATACCCAGATGGGGGACGGGGGATTACCTCATTGCCGGGGAGTTTGACGGCCTCCCTATCTTGCGGATCAGCCCCGCATGGCTTGCGGAGATCACTCTCCCGTGTCTCTGATCGCCGCCAGCCACCATCGGTGACGCGAGTAGCGGCGGTGCCCTTCTTTCCTCCGGTGGCGCTGGTCCCAACCGCAGATGAAGATTTCTTTGATTTCCCCATTGCGCTACGGCGGCGCCGGCGGTGAAAACGTAGAAAGAACGACGAGAATGTGGAAGGAAATCCCAGCGCGAAGCAAGAATCGCTCGAGCGCAGGGAGGTAGTGAACACAAGAACTGGTGCGGTGAAAACAAACCACGGTTTCCCCCAATGATTATAACAGCCAAGACGACGAGCGGCAGCCGTCCATCCAGAAGACCTAACGCCAACGGCAGATCTGAACGTACACGTGTCAACATCACAACGAACCGTCGTTACCACGCCGTCCACTACGCGCGGAAATCGAGGAGACGTCGTAATTATCTCCACGCCGCGTGTGACCGGTCAATTCAAAGTCAGCAAGTGGGACCCATGTTCGTCCAGTCAAGTCATCTCTGGCGTAGCAGACGCTTGAGGTCATCGATCGTCAGCACTGGTGTCATCAAAAGCTATACTAGCACCAACTACAATTCTTCGGCTCCACAGCTAAGAGTACTCACTCGAATCTTCGATTCGAATAAATACTCGGGGGCTACTCCTATCAGGAGCGCTGGCCGCGCACCCGGAAGATGAATAACGATAAAGTATTTTCTTCGAGTCCTACGTCGAGTCTACGACTCCACTACGGACTCGGGGGCTACTCCCATAGGGAGGATGGAGTTAAGCATCCGAAATTTTTTGAGTCTTTCGGACTTAATAACTAAACAATGCTTGAACTAAAGTCTGCCGAGTCTACGACTAATGCAGACACTGGGGCTACTCCCATAGGAGGCTGGTCAAGACCTTATGAATTCTTCGACCGTGATCTTCGGATCAAGACGCAAAAACTTTTGGCATCTCCGCCCAACAAGCGCCGAGTGAGCGACAATCTCCTTGGCCACCCAAAACACCTCCGCGGTGACAAAGTTTGATGTCTATTCATGACGCAAAGATAAGACCTGCAGATATCATCCGACGGTCCGCAACGATATGATCGCTCGCTAGTACAAATCCATGCCAACAGCGTGATGAAAAATCCCGACGGACGTTGGGTACATTAATTAAAATCACCGGAATTCCACTCCTGTAAGTCCTCCGCGCTCGAGTCGAATTGCCAAAGATATGTTCTAGGTCCAAGTTGAGGGACTCGAACTTGAAGAAGACCGTGTTGTTTCTCCTAAGATGCTTAATCGACCCTGATCCGTCGGGTGAGTCGTGCACACGCCAACAATCCCTACACACATATACTATTAATATATAGTTGCACCCGAAGATAAAGAGTCCTCACCGAATCTACGATCTGACCGATCACCGGCCATGATATGGTTATACCTACGGCACGTGACTTCAACATACCGGTCCAGCCAAGGAAGGCTCACAAGAGATATATGCTGGCCCATGAAGATTTTCGGTGGCAAGGCCCATGATGCCTTCGATCCTTGGAGAACAAGACTAGTGTAGATAGGAAATTCAAAGGGTAAAACCCTAGAACTCAGAATCGACTAGGACTATGCCCGGACCTACCTAAGTCTATATAAAGGCCAGAGGGCACGCCCGGATCTCTCGACTCATACTTTCGCACACACCTTCACGCCAGATCGAATCCAAGACTCAGAACCTTCGGTTCACCAGAATCAAGAGCGCATAAGCAGAGTAGGGTTTTCTCCGGGCCGAACTCGGGTAAATCTCGTGTCCCCTGGTTGCTTGTCTGTTAATCGTGCCACGATCTCCAGCATCCCCATCTTCTCCAAAACCCAAGTCCATAACAATGGGCATTGACGAGATTAAACCTTGTCAACCGGATCTCCAGGGTAGAGCAGGACCTAGATGATCTTAAGAACCTCATGCATGAAATTAGCCAAAGGTCGCCGTCATCAACTCACCCGCGGTCTGATGATCCTGCATTGGATCTTAGCCAACGGAGAAGCAGCGTGGCTTCCACGGAGGTCCGTGCTGATGATCAAGCACTGCTGGATGATGAACCGGCTCCTCACTACCCCGTGGATGATGTCAGAGAGATGGCACAATGTGAGCTACATCAGCTAATGAATAACCTGTCCTTCAAGGTGGCGATCGGCACTGCTTTACCTTTTCTACCTGGAGCACTCCACCATTCACTTCCGATTCCACCAGGCTATGCTCATGTCACGGTGGATGACATAGTAGAGGATTTTGCAGACCTAGAGATTGAAATCTCTACGCCTGAAGGCCTTACGAAACTAGGAGATGTCAAGCGCAACATCATTCTATGGAATAAGAAGTACATCAAGTTTCCAGGCTCGGCGCCAAGTCCACCGACTCCAAGGAATCCAAATCCACCCCGCATCGAATATCGTCAACCTCCAAGTCCACCCCAACCCGATTATCGCCAACCTCCAAGTCCACCCCAACCCGATTATCGCCAACCTCCAAGTCCACCTCACACCGACGATCGCCGCAGCAGAGTACATCAACGCGATCTCCGCCTCCGCCTCGCGGTAATACTACTACCTCGTCGAAGAAACGGAAGTTCGACGGTCCCCGCGCCCCACATCGAAGAAAGGTCAAACGCCGAAGATAGTCGATATCCCGCCGGCTCTTCCAAAGAGACCTTATGACAAGACCGATGAGGAAACTAACGCGGATGTGGCTTCCCAAGTTAAGGCGCATTTTGCACCCAAAAAGCCTGAGCCAAAGCCGGTATATAACGAAAAAAACCAAAAAGTGGGCTAAGTCCTTTCTTGAGCAACCATCCCAGATATCGATGAATCTGGAATCATACTATGACCGGGAGATTATTAAGAAAGCACAGAAGAAAAAAAATCACAAGTGCAAAAAGCGGGAAGCAAGTTGCCCAGCTCGGAGCACAGAAGAATCAATCGGTCGCCCCGCTCAAAGTCATTTCAGACCTCGACAAGGCCTTCGGAGCTGAAATGGATATGGGCATGCAAATAATGGACCCTAGAGCCCGTAATAATGCTGCACTTATGGGAATCACCGTAAAGGAGGCCAAAGCACTTGCTAACGAAGAAAATATGTCTCTTGGTCAATATTTAGGCTATGAAGATACGCTAGTGGGTCAGATAGTACGGCAGTATGTCCAAGGGGAGCCTCTAGTCAGTAATGAGGAGCTCGCGCGTCTATCCATACATATGCGAAATCTGCATGAATGGTACATGTCGCAAGCAGAAAAAAATCATAAAGATTGGTTTCCGGTGGACGTTAGAAAGGAGCATCACTTCAAACCATACTCGATACAGGTTCAAATGACCGAACTGTTTCAGTTATACAACCAGCGCGCCCTCGATAAATCTATCATTGGGTTGCTACTGTCTGTAAGATATTTATTTCTATAATTAAGTTTGTAGCTTTAGCTCGTTCATTGCATTTAATATATTATCCTAACTATATATCCTTTTGTATGATGATATTATATTCCGCAGAATGAAGATGCTTGAATGCAAAAGATTTAGAAGATACGACGTTGGGTTCATTGACCCATATATCATTAATGAATATACGTTAAAGAATCACCCCAAAAACGTGGAGGAAGACCTGTGCAGGTTCTTAACCGAGCATAATTTTGTTAAGGAAATACTATTTCCTTATAACTTCAAGTGAGTGTTTATATCTTGTACACATTTTATTTTTGCTTACTGGATGAGCTATGCATGTATGCTTATGTAAATGTCCGCAGATTCCACTGGATCTTGCTAAACATTCAAGTTGACAACTCCCTAGTTGAAGTCCACGACTCATTAAGTTGGGACCAAGAGCAGTGAAGCGACATGAAAGCAATGCTCCATAAGTAATTTCAATCATTATCGCATTATATCGTCCTCTTTTATTCATTTCCTGATATCAAGTAACTAATAACTCCTTTGTTCATTTTCTTTGCCGAGCAGGTGTTGGACACGGTTCAGACAGAAAATATCAGGTCCATTCAAAGAGGAGCTAATGGTGAAGAGTTTACAGCAGCCACCAGGAACTCATTTATGTGGATACTACGTCTGCGAGTACATCCACGAGTTGACCAGTGAGCGGAAAGTTGACTCACATTATATTTATGATTTGCGGGAGAAATAGAGCCAGACCAGCGCATAAGAGCAATTCAAGAGGAGCTGGCGGGATTTATGACGAAGGAAGTCCTTGATGTACATGGAGAGCATTATGCGGATGACGTGGAACTCGATTTGCCTTAGTCATCTTCATGTAGCTGATATGATATATATATATTCATCAATGACCATGTAATTTCAAAATATTTCTTCCTTTTGATATGATTGATTATATGTATGATTGCAAGGGATCAATTAATTATATAAATGCATCGACGTGTAGTGTGTATGTAGTAGCGTATAATATGTATACTGAAATATATGTTTGAATTATAGTGAAACACAAAACGAAAAGGGAACGAAATGGCAAAAAAAAAGAAATACACAATCTCTGCCGCGGCAGGAAACCTTCTAGTCCGGGTGGTGTTACGGCCCGGGACTAGAGGGTTTCCGCCCCCCGTGGCGCTGAAACAGCCACGTGGCCGTTATCAGTCGCGGGTTGTAGCGAGCCGGGACTAGAGGGGGGGCTCTAGTCCCGTTTTCGCAATCCCGGGCCCAAAACCGGGATTAGAGCCAGTTGCGGCCCGGAACTGGAGGCACTTTTTCCACCCGTGGTATAAATTTAGGTAAAGTTGAGACATTTAATATAGACCTGAGAGAGTACACACATTGTAGTTGTTATAATCTAGCATAAGATATTTTCACACATTGTTACTTGTTGCGTAATGCCTTTGAGTTTTTTAATATACTATTTGCAATGCCTTTTGTTGAATATAATATAATAAAGGACGGTTTCATCCTCTATTTTAAAACATAATTTGGTATCTTATTTGTGTGTTTGACACCTCTAGGATTTTGTCGTCATCTTTAGTATAAGCTTTTGAATTCGTTCTACCAAACTTTTAAACCGTCCTCCGTCACTGCTTATACGGAAGATTTTTTGATGCCTTAAAAGCTAATTTTTGGTGCCTAAAACTGTTATCACGTGCATATTTTGCATCGCCTCTTGGAGATGCTCTACCGGAGTAACACCACAGCTGCATGGTTGATTTCAGCAGTCAGCCACAGTGCCACACATACAACAACTCACAACTCCAGTTTTCGAAGGCATGCTTCACACGAGAAATGTGCTATTGGAGACCGTGTTTGGGATCACGTGTGCATATGAAACTATTACGAAAAAATATCAGAAACAAATTTTAAAATATCATAAAGTTCAGAAAGAAAATTTTGCATGGACATCTAGACAATCTATGTTCAAAGACAAGTTTTTGAGAGAAAAAACATTATACTCCCTCCGTCTCAAAATAGATGTAAAAAATTTATCTAAATTTAGATATATCTAGACACTATTTAATATTAGATATATCCAAATTTAGAAAAATTTGTGACATTTATATTTTAAAACGGAGGAAGTATATGATTTGTGTAATAAGACAATAAGAATGTCCGTGAATAGTCACGTTTGGAGCATTGAAATTTGTCTTTTTATATGGGACACGAAAAATATCCCTTTCCCTTGTGGATATACCATGCCCGGTTGTGCGTGCAAATATATTTTCAATTCTTTTGATATCGAATGTGTTTTTTTTTATGTTATTTTGTGAAGGACTAAAAACAATTCTATAAAAAATGTGTTTTCAAACAATGACTTCATTTGCATCAGTGAGCCGATTTTCTTTTTGAACAAAGAAGGGGTCTGGAAGGACCCCGCTACGGCCATATATTTAACGTGGTGGGTAAAAGTTACAAACATGTCCTTTGCACACCAAGAAATGCAATAAAGACCAGCGAATAAGCAAGGAGGACCCTAAAAATAACCAAAGAAAAGCAATCCGGTCCTTTGACCTAGCCACCGCCGCAGAACCACCGCCGTCGGCCATCTCCGTCCAGCCGGGGACGAACCACTTGGATGGATGAAGACGATGAGCACCGACGCAAGGATTCAGAGAGGCCTCCGTCTTGGAGGTGAAAGACACACCCTCTTCGCGTGAAGCCAACCCTTCATGGCCGCAGATGCCGGTGGCCATCGTGACCACCGAGCGAGAAGCTCGTCGAGGCAACAGATAACCGTAGAAGCAGACACCGTCGTCGTCCATTCCATCTTTCCCCTCGCCTCCTCGGTCGGTCAGGTCGATGTGACGACCCTCGAAACCGCAGAAGACGACGCTTATTACTCCGGGGTCTTGCGAGAGGATTTGCAGTCGGCAACTCCCACCACGGGAGCACCGCATCGCAGGTCCACCACTCCCTCATGATGCAGTGTCGATGCACCAGAGAGAAAAAACCCCGCCATCCTTCTGCATCGCAGCCTCCCCAGCTCAGCCTTCTTCTCCCCCCGCCACCATGGCCGGCCAGAGCAAGAACGTCGAGAAGAGAGACCAAAAGAAAGAAGGAGGGTGAACTTGGGCTTATTTGCGGAGATGCCTGGGGAGATGCAGCTTGTCAAGGATTCCGACCGCTGGAGCTCACCGCCAAGCTGCCACCTACACAAGTTGCACCAGATCTGGCCCAAGCAGATTAGTGCCCTACTCCAATAAACCGGCATCAAGCCGAAAACCCTACATCTACACATATAAACTACTCAAGACGTCCCTTCGCTAACTCCGTAAGAAGCCCGGAGAAGGTTTTGTTACCACGGCCAATCAATCCAAAGCGGGGGGAGAGGAAGAGGAGTTCATGATAATTGGATTTCCAGCTAAGCTTTGTGGATCAAATCCTCGGCCAAAGACTAACGATTGCATGTCATCTTGTAGTTACATCACGAACGAGTAGGTTCGTCGCATGAAAGATCCCTGCAAATTGGAGTATATCCAACAATTTGGTCAAACAAATGTAAAAGGAACAAGTTTTTTTTTGGAATGTAACAGGTACAAGTTGGTCAAACAAGTTGCCCTATTTTTGCATGTCACAAAGGCAAACAAGAAAAAGGTGGTCGTAATATTTAGCCAAAAATTCCCCAAACGGAACCAAATCCACCACAAAAAATCTCCAGTCAACTGCGACCTGAGCATTTGGGCGCGACCGCGCGAGTGCGCGGCTGCCCAAGCCTCTCCCAGGTTTGCAATTCTTCTTCCTCCTGTCCTCTTCGTCCCACACGGTCACCTCCTCCGCGCCGCGCGTCCATCGGTCGAAGCGCTCCAACTCCACAGAGATCTCGATCCGGAGGTGTCAAACAATCCGGCGTCCACACCCCCCGCGCCAGATCCTGATCCTCGGACCTCCCGCCGATGCGATCCACGTCGCCACCGCGCCTCCGGATTCGACGACGGACCGGCTGACGCCTCCTGCTCCTGCGCCCGCGCCGGAAATTTCGCCCGAATTCGATGGGATCCTCCAGATTCGCCGCGCTTACGGTGCTCCTGCTCGCTTTCGCCCTGCTTCCTCACCCCGAGGCGGCTAGGGTTTTGCAGGGCGAGAAGACCCGCTCCAGCGAGGTGAGGATTGCAGTTGTTTGTGTTGGCTAGCGTAGGTCAACTAATGAAATGGCTTGGTGTTATTGAGAGAAAAGGACGAACTATATAGATTTTGATTTTGTGTTGATCCCTTCAGGGAGCTCCTGCACCTACCGCTGGTACGGGTGGATCTGAGAAGAGTTCCATTTCGAAAGAATCTGGGCATTCATCAGCCGCAGAGAAGAATCCTGTGACCGATAAACAGCACGAGAAATCTCCACCGCCGAAAACTACGCAAACACAAACACCGCCACCGCCGGAAACAAAGCAAACACCGCCACCACCAGAAACGACACAAACACCAAAGGATTCTCCACCACCACCATCAGGTGTGCCAGCGGATAAGGGGAAGGAAGGGGGTGAAGCGCATGTCTCTGCACAGCCGGTGCCATCAACGACTGAGCGCAAGGGAAGCCCCCCTCCACCAGGCCCTGAATCGACTGGTGGGACGGACCAGGAAGGAGCAGGAAATTCTGGGAAGAAGAAGCCGACAGATGGACCGGAAGAGGTGGTGGAGAGGTGCAAGGATCCAGTAGACACATGTTCAATCGATGGGGAATTGTTTGCTTGCCTTCAGATATCTAAGACAGGTAATGTTTCTTATTATCTTTAAACTTCAAGCTTCATGTCACTGTGTTACTTATTTCCATGCTAGAGTTTTTCTGGTGCCCTACCTCTGTACTTAGTGTGGTGATGCATAAATGTTTCTTGTCATGTCGAAATTCATGCTTCAGCCATTCTTATGAGCGTTGCCTTGAGCTGCAGAAATATCAATAAGATGGGTTTGTCCATTTTTATCTTCTAAGTGCATTGTGCAATTAGAAACTTAAGTAGGCCTTCCTTATGGTCCAGTTTTAGGGGTGAGACGTCACGCGGTGCATTATGCTGGAAGGAACTTATCTTTTTGCTGCATAAAAGAAAAGAGGCATTCAACTAATACTAGGTAACTGTGTATAGCGGTTAGTGCTAGTGGGTAGTGGCTTCAAGGCGTACTGGTTACCTTTTACAACAGCAACAACAACAACCAACCCTTTTGTCCCAAGCAAGTTGGGGTCACCGTTTATTGAAGGAAATATTGGTGTAGAGGTTAAGATTCTCCAGTGAATAACATGCAAGTAATTTGACAAACAATTAGATTTGCATGATGTAGCATTTCTCCTAGCTAAAACCATGGCATGTACTTTCTAGCTTGGCCTTCAATTTAGTTAATCTGAAGTAGCATTATGTTTGTTTCTCTCACAGTTTTAAATGGTTATACATCATAATATGGACTATCTAGTATGATCTTCAATGCACTGAGTCTGAGAAAGCTTCATGCCTGTTTATTCTTGCAGATTCAGTTGGAAAATTTATTGTCCAGAATACAGGGCAGAATACCATATCTGTTAACGTCAAAGCAACATCAGATGTAACTATTAAGCAGACGTTATCAGCTCTCAGCAAGGGTGAATCTAAAAGGGTATGCAACTTTAATTTGGTTTAAACACTAGTGAAATGCGTTTCTTCTTGGCATGCTGGTATTTTAGTCATTACTGTCCATTTGTATTGCCTCGCTGATACTTATTGCCAATTCATATTACTAGGTCAGCATAAGCTATAGCAATCCAAATGGTGGAGAGATTACACTGAATGTTGGGTCTAAGCCTTGCGTCTTGCGCATCGGGCAACCAGATAATGATTGGCAACAACAGTTCCAGCAGCTAGCAGTTTATGCAACAACAATGAAGCCGATCTACGGAGCCTACTTCTTTATTTTCACAGTTGTCTTGGTTGGGGGTATATGTGCTTGTTGCAAGTTTGCAGGGAGCAAGCGCGATGAAGTAGTCCAATATCAGCAGCTTGAGATGGGATCTCAGATTCCCGACTCATCAGGTGCAAACAACACTACAAGCACAGTAGATGGCTGGGACGAGGGCTGGGATGATGACTGGGACGATGAAGAAGCACCTGCAAAAACTTCAGAAAGTGGACCTTCTGGAAGCATATCAGCGAATGGCCTTTCTTCAAGATCTCCAACCAAGAGCAAGGACGGCTGGGATGTAGATTGGGATGACTAAGCTACAACAGAATGTTGAGAAAATATCCTTTTCTTGTGAAATGAGAGAAGATAAGTCCATCACAATGGCCCGAGGCAAAAGGCAAAGAGGCAACTTAACCTGAAACTTGGGGGGATGCGTCCTTGACAAGGTGACCCTTATCCTGGAAAACCATAGGCTTGCTTGTAATCATGCGGTTTGCACAAATTAGTGTTCCGCTACTACTTTTGTTCTTAGCTGATACGCAAACTAGTGGTACAAGTTGTACTTGACCAAACAGAGTTTCGCTATTCTTTTGGAGAGGTACATCATTCTTTTTTCCCATGATAGTTTTCATGATGAGTCCCATCAACGACACTCCTGAGTCCCAAATACATGTTCCATCACTCATTCTGTACCAGTGTAGAGTGTCAACTGGGACAGCTTGGACGTATAGATTCTTAATAGTGCTGTCATTTTAGGTATGTAATGTGTCACACTCGTTCTTGGTAGAGCTTTGTGATGGAAATAGCTTCAACTTGAGGGGTATGCAGAAGCACAAGGATTTGCTTTTCCTTTGTCCAGTTATTCTCTTTCTGGATAGTGCCTGTTCCCTTTCTCCTGAATCAGGGCTATAACCTGTATTCAGTTCATGTTATTTTGACTGTGAACCCGATCTGTTCAAGGGACAGTAGTACAGGGCTAGGCTCTTGTCTGATATTTTGACTGAATCCGATCTGTTCAAGTTCCAGGACTGGGCTCTTCTCTGAGTTGACTCAAGTCGCATGAGTCATTTTGATGATTTTGACCATTATTTTGGGGTCTTTTTCTTTGCCACGATCCAGTCCTGAATTTAAACCGCATGTCGGTGCCACACATGAGCTGTGAGCATATTGTCCCCAGACACCGTAACCGGATTACGCTTCATTCAAGTTGGCAATCCCCTGATCTTTGCTTCCGGTGTCCATCGCATCAGACCCTGGCTTGCATCAGCTGTAGGCTGTAGCTCATGAAGTTGTCAGGTCGCAGTCTGTAACATTTGATTCTGATGACCATCAAAGTTGATCCATAGCCTACACGACGTACGCCTTGCTTTGTGTAGACGCTGCTGGTTAAAATTTTCACATGTACTCGTAGCTGTGTCTGGCTTTGCCCAACTATGTCGAGCCTCTGTTTTACAGTCAAGAGGAGTGGTACAATATGCTGGCATTCGTCTTTGCCCAGCAGTAAAAGGCACTCAGCTACCCAGCAAGAAAATGGAATGCCTAAATTTTTTCACCCGCAGACACAGACGAGAGAATGCTCATGTTCTGAATAGGTTTTTTTTTTGTTGAGAAATTCATGTTCTGAATAGGTAACCGATGAAAACAACCCACCGAGGCCCAGGTACCCGTCCGCCTGTGCCGGTCTCCGTTTCAGCTTCGGCTTTCCACAGCTCGTTAAGGCCCCGCCCCTAGCCAAACTGGGCCTCGCACATCTCTCCGTGTATGCAAGCCGCTAAACGCTGGGAATGTGGCAGATTGTCAGATAGCAGGAGCCCAACTCTAAGCACCATTTCATTTCGGTCTACCACTTTTTTTTCGAGGAAAAAAAGTTCACTTCTTGAAGGCAGAGGGTTCTAAAAGAAATCTTGAAGACAAAGTAGTGGCTGTTCCCTCTGAAAAAAAGTTCCTCAAGAAATTTTCCTTAGATTCCTTGAGACATGGCTTCGCTCCGCTTTATAAATAAAGCCACAATGGCCGAACCGATACAAGGTGATGGTGACACCTCCTTACAAAGCAGATCAAGATAAACAAAAGAAAACACGGAAAACCAAAACTTGCCACCAAAGGCATCGAAACGAGACCAAGTGAAACCGGAGCTCCACGTCCGTCACCTCCCCAAGAGGGTAATGACACATCGTACCGCCACAATTGAGACCGTGAAGGTCAAGAGTTTTCACACGGAGCCCTAGCACGGAGAAGGTAACCACAACGACGACCCCAAAGAGCGATACGAAAAACGCAGGCGTGCCACCGTTAGCGTCGCTCCAGATCTCAGACTTCCCAATGTGCGTGCGCGTGCGCGCGCGCACACACACAGAGAGAGAGAGAGAGAGAGAGAGAGAGAGAGAGACCACTGTCACACCACTTTACGTAGAATCGCCTGCAGACCACCTTTTAGGGAAACGCTAGGCCACACAGACCTTCGCCGATTTCCACTGCCGCCAAGGAAGACGACACCCCGCACGAGTCTCCTTACACTAGGGAAAAGAAGGCCAGCCGCCATTGGCACCACCGAGGCTTTACTCGACAGCGCCCGCGGACAACAGCCGGTGACGAAGGGGAGAGGGAGAGAGTCAGGGGTGGCGTTGTCACAAGGAAATAAACCTTTTTTCTATATTGGAGCCAAGAAGACGTGAGTGTGGCCTAGCCCCCACTTAAATTTAATAACATATCTTGAATTCACAAGAAACATATTCATATAATCATATCCTTTGAATCTACACAATACAGTTGCCCCACTTAAATTTCTCCCCGGGTACTTGGAGGTAGCACTTCAAAATTATTCAGATTTATCACTCCCGGGATAACCAACTCCGTATAGTAATTGGCATAAGCTAGAGTTGACCCTCTCTTTCTCCCACCTAACGCTGCTTTATCTACGGAGTACTCCCTCTGTTTCAAAATATAAGATGTTTTAGCTTTGTAAAGCAAATGTATCTAGACTACTTTTAGTATATATAGGTTTACTCAAGTTTAGAATGAATCTAGACATTAAAACAAGTTTAGATACATTATCTTCACAAATCTAAAACATCTTATATTTTGAAACGGAGAGAGTACTATATATCCATGGATGCAATCATTCACATGCATGGTTCATGGTCCAAGGCTTTTCATCGTCATATGCCCAAAGTATATACCACCTCATGGGTTGCACGGAGGGTGTTGATGCGAACATTTCCATATATCCACACATAGTTATATTCATAGTCTACATGTCTGTCCAATCACACAATGTCCCTGAATTTATTATAAGTGCATGATGTATATATACTCCACTGTCGATCGTGAGGTAGGCTTAGAATTCGTGCAAGGCTGTATCCAGGCCTCAACTGCCGCAGTTGGTTCCGGAACTCCAGGGTAGCGATCATATTTAACAGTGTCAACTTGGCACGCGTGATCTAACCACAGATCCGGATTATTATTCTGAAGCCAAGCCAGAGGGTTTGACCACAGCGGATATGGACGGCCTTCGGATCGCCTAGTCGATCCCATCGGAGTTTAATTATTTGATGATCCGTGGATTGTACAGAAGTACCACGCGCGTCCTGCAACAAGTTCAGATGAAAGTATTCAGTTGCCTGAAATCAATAGTGCATTCACTCCCTTTTTTTTACGTAGTAGATTCCACTTTAATCTTGTGAATTGTCTATCCTATTGGAATTGTCATATTTTACCTCTTATTTTTTTATTTCTAAATGGGGAGTGAAAACCCGGCATCGGCATCAATAGATGCACACAATCTTTTATTACTAACTTTGCAGTTTAGAAGTTTACACTCAAGAATCAGAGAGGATCGATACAAATATCAACCATCGACAAATAAACAAAGCACTCAACAAACTAAACATCTTGAATCCTATTAATAGGCCGCCAAGTAGCCCGGTAAAAAATATCATGTGCAACCATCAACAACCGGTTGTATCCAGTTCCATGCATTTTCTTTGATCTTCTGGGAGCAGAAAACACCATAGTTGAATCTATTGTATAGCTGTATGTATAACAGTAAAAAATTAGTAGAATCCTTCCTATTAAAAATAATATTGTTTCTATATTTTATATTGACCAACATAAAGCTGAAACACCTATTGCGAATCTTAGTTCTTTTTGCCGATACCATTCAACCAATTTCCAAACATTTTGGTGATATTCATTGGTGATGGGATATTATAAGTAGAATAAACAATTCTCCAAAATAATCTGACAAAGGAACATGAGAAAAAGAGATGTTCCACTGTTTCCTCAGAGTCACAAAACAACACCTCTTACATTGTTACTCCCATTTCAATTCCTTTTAGCCAAATTATCTCTTGTTAAAAAAACCTTTTTATTTGGGAATCACATGAAAACTTTGATTTAGAGAAATTTTCAACTTCAATAGTTAATAATTTGATTTTATCTCTTAGTTTGTGCCTTTTTATCTTGTTTTCATTTTTCCCAAACTAACAAGACAAACCATTGTGCTATTATGCCATCACGATGGGCGTAAAACTTAATCCCATAGTCGTCGCTAGGCATTCCAAATATCTATTTGTATTTTTTTATTTTTAGTCTTTTTTATATTGTTGTTGATGATTATTAATAGATTGGTTGAATTTCGTAAAAAAATGTTCTTTTTCTCTCTCGAAACAGGCTTTCGCCCCGCTTTATAAATAAAGCACACATGTGAGATCACTGCTGGGTCAGACAGCACATCGCCCAAGGGACAAACCGGCACAAACACGAGACCACTGCTAGGGCAGACAACACAGCAAAAGCCCAAAAAAAAAGAGAAAGGAAAAAAGAAAGAAATGCCGACAACGTCGAATCGACAAAAGCACTAGTGCCTCGCAACCGTTGTGCCCAACGGAGACTACCACCACACGCATATGCCTCAGGTCGTCGTGTACCAAGCAGCACCTTTAAGAAGGGAGGCGACGACGACGACGCTGCTGCCTGGACAGGTCCTAGGATTTCTCCCGGTACACTAGGGAAGTGGAGGAGGGTACACCCGTCGCCCTGAACAAGGAAGGTGGCACCTGCAGGCGTCACCGCGACGGGGCCGGCCACACCGACAAGGATTTCTCCCAACCCCTAACCCCACAACACTGAAGAGCTCCACAAAGGTTGCCGCCCACCAACATGCACCACCATGGTCTTGAGGACACACAATTGTCGTCTCCCCGAGGCAAGCATTGCGAGGCCGTCTAGACCAACATCAAGGAAAACGTGACCGTACCGCAACCCCGTGGGAGGGAACAGCCTCCACCGCCAAAGGCGATAGCCGGCCGGACTCAGCGGAAGGAGCAAACCTGGCCATTGGGAGCCGAAGGGCAGCAACCACACAGCCAACTGGAGGGCATCCTCCACCGCAGAAGAGCGGGTGCCGGCCGGACGCGACAGCAAGGGCACACCAGGCCAAAGGCCCGACCGGACCCAAAGAGGGACCGTAAAGCCCTCGCCGCCACGCAAAGACGAAGGCCACCGCTTCCACCTGTTCAAGACCTAGGCTTGGCCGAGCGGGGCCGTGAAGCTCTCGCCGCCTTGCTGCAGTAGACGCGACGTAGGCGCAGCCACCCAAACCACAAGTCCTACCTAGATCCAGCCAGAGACGACACGCCAAGCTTCAGATCCGGCCCGCCCCGGCCCAGATCGGGCCTAGCAGGCCTAGATCTGGGAGAGCAACCCTAGCAGATCCCGACCCCGCCGTCTGCACCGCCAAGGGCAGCGCCCGCCGCGTGCCGCCGCACCAAGCCACGTCGGAACATCGTCGACCGAGCCTGTCGGAGCGCCGGGCCGGCCCTGCCGTGGATGCCAAGGCCGCCGACCACCCGACCAGCGAGGTCCTCCGCGCCACCGCACCACGCCACCATCGCCACACCGTAGCCTCGCCGCCAGACGCCGCACCGCTGGCCGCCGCTCGTGGCCGCCGGGTCGGACACCGGCAGGGAGAGGATGCCCGCCATTACCGACGCGGCTTTGCCGGTGCTAGCCGCGGCGAGGCGGGCGAGGAGGTGGGGAGGAGGAGGCGGCGTTCGCCGCCGCGGGAGGCGACGAGGGTTTCTGATGGCTGGGTTATGGAGGTCAAACCTGAAAAAAAAATGCTCCTTTTCTTGAAACAAAAGCTTGGAAAGGTAAAGGTGAAGGGAACTGTCACAAATATAAAGCGAACGAAGCCGTCGCGAATACACACACACACACTCGCTTTCGTGCTCATGTTTATCACCACTTCACCAGCAGACCAGCTGCAATAAAAATATAGAAACACGTCCATCACAAAATTACATCTGCCACCTACTATCACGCAGAGGAAAATAACCATCCTATTGGTACAATGGAATTCCATCATCTATCAAAGCTCAAAATAATCGCTAATGACATAATCGAAGGAGGCCTCGTTGAAGATATCCCAATCCGAGCAGGCGGCCAAAGGGTCCCATGGCGGGGAGCAACAAGAGGCGTTCTGCGACGAGCTCAGCTCCGCCGCCGCCGGGTGGTCTGATGACGTTGGCTCGATTTTGGTCAACTTGTCTGGGAACTCGTCGGCTTGCGACGAGCGTGAGGTCTCGCTCTGGCCATCACCGTCATCGGAGCATGAAGAGAGCCACGGCGGCGAACCGCCGCTCGTGGCGGCGGCGGCGGCGGCGGCGGCGGAGCCGAAGTTGATGACGAACGGCTGCATCTTGGCGTCGTCGCAGTCCAGGACGGCGTTGTCGCCGTGGCAGCAGGTGTGTTCGCCGAAGTAGGTGATGACGTAGAGGGACGGGTCGTCCTCCGAGAGCTGGACCTGCCTGGTGGCCCGGCAGCCGCTGTCGTCCTTGTAGGTGCACCGGAAGTAGAGCCTGGGGTGCTTGCTGTGGAGGATCTCCTTCTGCCCGTACTTCCTCCAGATGAAGCCGTCCTCCGCCGTCCACTTCTTCTCGACCCTCTTCGCCGCCGCCGTCTCTCCGCCGCTGCCGCCGCTCGTGCGCGTCCTCTTGCCCGGCCTCGACTGCGCGGCTGCGTCGCCTGGCCTGCGCTTCCTGCCGCCGCCGTGGAGCGCGGCGAGGGCGCGGTCGCAGCAGCGGAGGATCTCCGCGGCGAGCTCCCGGACCTCGCCGTGCTCCTGGGGCGACGCGCCCCGGAGAAGGGCCTCGAGGGCGGCCGCGGACTCCCGGCCCTGCGCCATCAGCCTGGACAGCGAGGAAGCGGCCGGAGTGAGCAGTGCCGCCATCTCCTCTGCTGCTCCTCCCCTAGCTACGACTGAGCTTGCTCTGTGGTTTTGTCGCTAGCTAGCCAACCTCTAAGCTGTTTGGCCGTGGAGGTTCCGATGGAAAGGTGGTGGGGATTTATACACTCGCGGGCTTAGCTCGGATACATCTTAATCTGGCTAGGTCCCAGCTAGGCAGCTAGCGACGACCGAGGACGAGCACATGCCAAGGAGGAAACTAAGCTCGATCGAGAGTGAGCAAGCTAGTTAACCAAACAATTCAATTCACCCACGTGGCGTTTCGAATACGGACGCTCGCTTCGATCATGTACCGCGTCCCATGGCGCGTCGCTCAGCTAAATTAGCGAGAGTCGTTGCAGGGAGGGGACCAACCGGGGCGTCCACACGTACACACGGCACAACCATAATAATACAGCACTTGATACAAAATGCATTTGGAATGATTACTTCAGAAATCAGAATACAGTTGCAGAGGCCCTACGTTGCTCGACCACTCTAGCAGATACGGCGTAACTAGCGTGTGTTTGGTAGCTAGTTTTTCCGTTTCTTGAATAAGGTAGGAAAAAATAAAAGCGTTGGGTTCCGTGCAACAAATGAAATCTTTGCATCGCACGATTCTTAAAGTTTTCCTCAGCCAGGCCCCGGAGGAATGCCAAAATCGGGTATTTCCAAGGAGCCAAGTTCTTCTCGTGATCGCGGGGGAAGAAGCTGCACGCGCTCGTGCAAGGAAGGGATGGCGGAAGCTCGCAAAATTCGACGGGAGAAATTAGAGTTATCGCCCGCCGATTCGCCGCGGCTATTTACACCGTCCCTCCGTCGGCTTCTAAATTCCTGCATCCATTTCCCCCAATTTTGAGCTCTTCCTCCAAATTCTCTTCCTTACAGACGAGCAGGTAAGCAAAGCCTCCTACTTCGGCGGGTCTAGCTCATCTCCGGCAAGTCTTCCTCTTCGGCTATGTCGGACATGTCGTCCTCGTCGGGCGAGGTCGAGATCATGGTAAGAAACATCTAACCCTATCTCTCGCAGCTTAGATCTGTTGCCATGATCTACCTCACAGTTCTAAGCTCTGAGCTGGTGTTCTAGATCTGGACCTGAGCATGTTGTTCTGTGAGGATTGCCATGTGCTTTTGGTAGGATTAGTGCTATAAGTATAGTTCTTCGCCTAGAACTAAACACATTATTATCCCTGCCGCCGTAGGAGAAGGTTGCGTTCCCTGATATTACCGCAACCTCTGTGATGCCTCTGCGTTATGTGTTGATGCCTGATGCGGTGGCCACGAGGAAGCTGGCCATGTCAGGGCCATCCATCTCTGTCCATCTTCGTCCTGAATTGGGTGGTCTAGTTGATCGAGAAAGGGGGTTCAGTAGTGCAAGGATTCAGACATGCGGACATGCGCTTGGTTGCAGATAATGTGTTCAAGTTCTGTGGCCGTACAGTCACTCTGAACCAGGTGTACAACCACATGGGGCACTGGAGAGTGCGCTGGATTCGGGTGCTGAGGATCAATAGGCTTGAGGACGTGAGCTAGGTTGAGGAGACCTATGCTATCATGATGGACGATGAAGCTTACTATGAACACATCAAGGTATGATATATTTGCACTTGCATCGGTTTTTGTAATGCTCGCATATGCACTACATGTCATGAGCTAACTGTGATTCTCATGTAGGTTTACCCATCGGACACCAAGTTGATCAACAAGCCCATTGACAATTAGGCTAAGATGAAGATCGTGTACGATCCTCGCATTCCCGTTGCGCCCGTCTCTGTGACTGTGATCCATCGTGCTCTTACCCACCTGATGGAGCACATCGGACATGCGACCAGGTACCTTCCCATGACCCCTGAGCGCAGGTTGAACTGGTTCACGACCTTCCTGAACAAGCACTACCTCTGAGCAGCGGACTGAGCCAGGAGGTAAGGCTAGCAGGGACAATGGAGCTCTCCAAACATGCACAAATTTGCTGAAATCCATGAATGCATGATACCAAACGACTAGGGCTTGGCTTCTCAACCCCTAGTGAAATGAGAATACAAGGAACCAAATGAATGGGCGTTTTGGCACGAGAGGTTGCATTTCCGCGCGCAGCTTCTGTGGAGCCATGGTCTCTAGGTGCGAGTAAAAGGCACGAGCAACCAAACACGCCCTAGAAAACTCTGGCCGTTTCCAGTTTTGGGCAGATATTGGTCTCGAACATATCCCGGAAAAAGTGTGGGTCTAGATAATATCTAGGTCACCCGATAGCAGGCTACCCCGCCGCTATGTACCCGTGTCAGGGGGCGATTAAGGGTTTCACCCCTTGAGCCCTTCGCCGCAATTTTCTCTCCTCCAATACAATCCCTTTAGCAATTAGAGTCGAAAATCATGATGGGATCCCCCACGGGAAGTCGACGCCGTGGTGGATCCAACGCCCACGATGGTCCCTCTCACGTCACAGAGGCCGGGAGCCCCATCCGGAACGCCAACGAGGACCAGTCTCTCAGACCACCGGCCGCACCTTCGGGTAGGACATCCCTAGGGAAGTGTTCGTGCTAGAGATGAACCGCTAGCAATCCCTTGACGAGGCCTACTTGGAGTGTTGCCGCAAGCTGCACGCGAACCCTGACGACGCGTCCTCCCACCACCTCGGCATAGCTTAGGAGGAGCTCGATGTGCAGAAGGCGATCATCCGCTCTCTCGAGAAGTGAGGCCTCGTTCATGCGGTTCTAAGGAACGTGCATGATGAGGTTGTCTTCTACTCAATTGGCATGTGAGGACGATCGACCCAGCGATGAAAAATTGCGTCGCCAATCTAAGGGTTCCGGTTAGGATTAGGGTTAGAAGAACTAGTAGGTCTGCCCTACTGTTTGCTTTGGTATTGTAAAGTTAGTCCCCTACCTATATTCAATTTAATGTTTCCAAGAACTTGTTATATGGATTTATATAAATATCGCGTTTATTATCCAGTATCTGTTCCACAAAGTCATTTCTTGAACTAGATATGATTATCCCACTCTCCCAATCTGTCTTTTTTGGGTTCGGATTATACGGGATCTGCTAGAGATGCTCTAAGATGTCTAGTGGTCTCCTGCCAATATGAACAAAATTTGAACTAGAAATTTCAAATAAACTATACGTGGGACATTGGCGGGATCTCACTTAAAATTCTAGCTCGGCCCTAAGCATCGCCACCACCTTCTAACGACCCACCACCTTGCCTCCACCAGATGACTACGGGGACATGGGATGTAGTCTCCCATCAATGTGCGTCTGCAAATGTGGAGTCCATGCGGTGGCATGAATGCCATGTCACCGTGATGCGGCGGTTGCTGTAGATGTACGAGGTACGTTGTTGGCTTAGAGCCAAGAGTCACGTGATCAGGACATGAAGGTCGTGTCTACATCTAACCCGACGAGTGAAGGTGCATAAGCACAGGGCTATGCTGACAAGATCTACTTGTGAGAGGTTCTAATGGCATGAGGTTTCTAGATTGATGGCGGAAGACGGCCAAACAAGTTGGTGGTCAAATGAATGTGGTGGGTGACTAGATATGGGCCTACGGTAAAGGTCATCTTTTTCCGTGGTGCTGGGTTTGATAGTTGCAGCTAAAAACCTTGCTCTGAATTTTTGTCAAAGTCGGCGAGAGCAACGTACCCTTCTTGGATGTATCACTCTATAAACCTTGTGCTTTCCTCCATCTTTCATGTTGTGTCGTACTTGTGGAAACCTAAGCTCTGATATTGCAAGGGTGGGCAATGACGATGACTCTTCCATGAGGCATCACCTTGGGTACCTCGTCCCTAGGCGAAGATTGACATGCGGTATTGTGAGGCTAATAGGTTTCTAGGCACCCGTTGGGTCGTGATGAACTGGAGCTTGTTGTTGGCCAAGGTATTTTGGGGTTGGCCTAGGTCTGCCTAGCTCCTTCGGTGTACATACTTCTCTTCTTTCGGGCAAGTGTGGTTCTACCGGAGGTTTACCTTGTTGTTACATCATTTTGGTTCGGCGATGCTCTAGGTCTATTTTACTTGCTCACGGTATGGGTTTTCTTGTAGTATTGCTTCAACGAACCGTGTTTGTATGGTTTTCAGCCTAGTTATCCTTATAAATCTAGCCAATTCCACTATATTATAAGAGTTGCAAAAACGTGGAACTATTGGAAGAAGGCTGCTACAATAATTGCATGGGTGTTTAGGTACCTACTTGTCATGATTGAAACTGTTTTGAGCAAACAAAGTGTAGAACAAATCTAGACTAGTCAACTGAGAAATCCAGAAGAGACAAGAGGAGCAACATATCTATGGAACTCACCCAACCCATCGGTGGTATGTTTCATTCGGAATATACCAACCTACTCATACAACCCATTTCATGCAACTGAATGAACTATTACTTAAGCTAAATCATTATCTACCGGCTAACTATCCTTGCCCAACATCCGGATATGAGTTGACCTTGCCCCATTAAGCTGTACACAGTTGGCAACTTGGCATGCATTAACAAAACTTTGATGCTAATTCAATCTCCTTTTCTTTAGAGTACACTTGCATATATTTATTAAGGGTTTTTAATATATTTTTTGTTACTATTTTTGGTAAACGCATGTCCCTTTGACATCTGCAACGATAGACGCACACCTCCTTCTGTTAATCATCTGAAATAACAAATGATCAACTTGATTGTATTTCTTGATGAACGTAGCAACTTGACAGCCTATAGCTAGCTTGGCCTCTCCACACCTCAAGCAGTATCGATCCCACCATGTGCATGATGCGATCGACTCAACGTGTTCTTTTGCGGTGGCTTTCAAATCACATGAAATTTTGTCTTCTTGCAGAGCCTTGAGTGGACTATCAACAATTTGCAGATATGATCAGCTGGTGGCATAGCTGGCTGGCAAGTGTATTCACATGATCTCTGACTAAGATGTTGGTAAGACTCAAAGGAAGCACCGTGCATCATTGACAATTTCACTTTGTTTATTCTGTGTGAGATCCATTATGTCATGTTGCGACGCAATGCTCACGACAGCGTTTGTGACATCAGCGTGTTACTTGAGGATAAGCACGTATTTTCGCTTATCAGTGTGCCTATAAATTATTGCTAGTTGCAAATTAAAGATGCTCTTTCCTGCATACCGATCCATGCCAGCTTTCCCAATAATCAACAGTTTTGTTTCGTTTTCAATTATTGAAATCAAGTTCATTGCAACCAGCCAACCACTTTGGTGAGAGCTTTGTTTGCGTTTATATCCATTTATTTTTCCTGCTTAGAATGTTCTGATCCGGGATACAATCGTATGCGTAGCACTTCTCACGCTTTTTTGTTCCTTGGGAACAAACGGGGTTAACCGCATGCTAGCTGGATATATAGTAATAAAAGTTGAGTATAGGGTACTGTTTTTTTTTGAACCATACATGAGAACTACATATATATATTAAGATAAAAAAACACATGAGAAGGGCTGAGTATACATGATACAAAGACGGGTACAACCTGACTTTAACTACCAAGAAAAAAACGACCAAAAAGAAAAGAAAAAAAAGGAACGACATGTTGAGTATAGGCAGTGGCGAACCCAGAAGATTTCGAAAGCCTGGGCAAACATGTCTAAGTCACCATTATTTTTAGCAAAATTGCTATAGAAAGTCAAGAAATACAAGGCAAAGTGCGTTGGCAAGCCTGGGCGACTGCCCGGGCTATCGGGATGGTGGGTCCGCCAATGAGTATAGGGTATTATAAAAAGACAATTCCCTACTCCCTCGCGTCGCCTCCTCCATGGCGATCGGGGGAGAAAACCCTAACTCCCACCCCCACCCCCACCCCCCGCCGGTGAAGGGGAGGAGGGGCCTTGGAGTCTTGCAACACATAGAGGCAGGAGAGCGGCGGTACGAGATTGTCCTCCTGCACATTCCCCTGGTGGCGTCGCTCTAGTGATATCGTGTGGGACCGTTGGTTCGGCAGGGGCAGCGACTAGCGGCACGAGGATCCATGATCTAGCCGGCTGCGAGTTCGATAAGGCGCGGTTGCCGGTGAAAACCATGCCGATTTCGGCCATGGCCGGTGATAGCGACATGTTTGTGTTGTTACCTTGGCGAAGGCATCGTTGCTGTAGTTCTTGTCTTCTCGCCCTGGTTGCTCTGGGGAAAGCCTAGATCTGGGTCTCTCGGATCGTACGATGGCGATGTTCCACGCCATTCTCCCTCATGGCGGCATTGTTTTTGTAACAGAGATGTTGGCTGGGAGGCCTCTGAGGTGGATCGGCATGGTTTTTCCGTGTTGATGATGGTGGCGCCGCGAGGTCTCGGCGGCAGATGCATGCTGATGTATGCGTGCAAGGTGGGGCATTGTTTGGCGTCATGGCAGCATCGATGATATAGGTATTTTCTTCGATCCGCATCCTAGAGATGGGTTAGAGGAAGATGGCGGAGGTGACTTCCAGAATGTGCGCATAAGGTGCTCTCTCTAGTTTTAGTCGGTGAGCCGACGATGCAAGAGCCCGTTCGTTTTGGCAGATGAGCTTAGGGTGGTTGTGGCTGGGGAATTACGCCACGTGTCCCCTTTCATCTAGTTAGTTAGTGGTTAATTGTCACCTTGTTTGACGGTTTGGTTCTATATGTTTTTTTTGAACAAGGTTCTATATGTTGGTTCAAGGCTTTTCATGTCTTTGTTACATAAATAAATGAAATAAAGGAAGCATGTATCACTTCCATAGAGAGGCCAGGTATTTCTCTTTTCGAAAGAAAGAGCAACATAAAAAAACTCATACTCCTAACAAAAATAGGGGCTATTGAGAGCACAAGAAGGCGCAGGTCAGTTATACTTCTCAAAAATGATCTCATGGCAAGTAACCAGCTGTGATTTTGTACTACTACCATTACAACACTAGAGGTAAGCTCTCCCTATCGTGCAATTATTAGGGTTCACATAGCTACTTCGCAGCAACAAGTTGATCTCGGTAGAACACTCAGTTTCGTAGTACAGTACTCTCTCCGTTCCAAAATATACGATGTTTTAGCTTTTGTGAAGGTATCCAGACATCTTTTAGTGTGTAGGTTCACTACGAATCTATGACTAAAAGATGTCTAGATACATTCGCTTCGCGAAAGCTAAAACATCATATATTATAGAACAGAGGTAGTAACTAATTAGCTACCATCGCCGGAGTGACGACGAAGAAGTGACTTGATCTCCATCTCCATCTCGAACTCCGTCGGTGACAGCAACGGCAGCGAGGAAGAAGAGTACAACTCGTCATATGTGTAGCTAGGCACAGTCACATACATACCTGCCACTACGTCTTCCTCTTCCTTCATCCTAGTAGTTATAGCAGCTGCTGAAGAGAGCGATGCCTTTGTGAAGTCGAGCACCTGCAAGTTAGGGTTGCCGCCTGAGCTGCTGGGTGGCTGTTGGTCGGCTTCGGCTGGGAACAAGGTATGGCATGTGTGGTCGTTGATGAGGGTGACCATGAACATGGGAGGGTCGTTCTTGTTTTGCTGCTGCACGTACTTCTTCGCCGGGCACTTGTGCTCGTCGCTGTATCCACATCTGTAGTATAACCTGCAAAATTGTTGATTCACCGAGCGTATGAGCATATACTCCATCTGGTCCACGTCAACTTTAACTAGATTGTATGAATCTAGTTAACTATTTAGACTAGATGTATTCGTATCTAGACAAAGTTGAGACCATTAAAATGGATCGAAGGAAATATCATTTTTCGTGTTCTCTTTTTTCAATAGACAAAACATTTGTTCAACCGGATTGAAACAAACAAACAACTCTGAGGAAACTATAAAATTTCATGTGCATACACATGCACGGAAATAACAAAACCTTCCTGAAATGCAGATGAGCGCATGTTTTCTTAGCTTAGATTTCAAAACATGCTAGTAGTTTGTTGCCCTTGTTCACATGACATATATAATGTCCACTTTCAAAGCTGAGTGAGAGTTCAAATTGATTCCTGGTAAAATTTGATATATGATGTTCCATCGAAATCAGAAATCACAGCATATATACTTTTTCATTAGTCACATTTGATGTCATATATGTATGTATGATCAGATCGTGTGGAGGCTCAGGAATCTCTAGTCTTTGGGTGCAGGGTTTTGTTCAGCCGATTTGGATGACAATCTAGCAACAGGCTTTGTGATGCTCACAACATGCAATATTCCCTCCGATAATAAGGTCGTTAATTTAGTATAAAGTTATACTAAATCAGCGACAATTATTATGGATCGGAGGGAGTATCGTTTTTTGGGTTGTTTGCAATTTTGAGTTGTCGTCTTCCTGTCTTGTAAGAATTGAAACTTTACAAAAAAATATGTCTACATCAATCAATCTAGAGGCCAGGGATATCCTTCTTTTTGGTGAAAAATGGGATCGTACCATTAACTAGCAGCCTTCAAGTTGATCTTGTTTATAAGTAATCTTATAATTTCACAACAAACGGTATGATTCGAATGCTCTCTATTCAATTTGATGGGGCGTATTTTTTGGTGGAACACATAAAAATTAAAAGCACCATTGTGAATGAGCTTAAACATGCATGGTCGATTAACTTGTGTGCAGGTAGGAAATGCTTTTATGATCCTCCCAGGCAGACAAAAATATCTGATACAAGTCAATCTCTAGTGCGTGATTGATTTATGTATAACGTTTCCTATAAGGGTGCACCATTTACTTTAGTGCTTCACGCATACGAGTCCGTCTGCATGCACAACAGAAACATAATATGGTGCTATTATTGTGTGGAGCTTCAACTTTGATAGGGATGAGCCAGAAAAAACTTTGACAGGGATGGGGGAACTAACTGTATGTATTAATTTTATTACTAGTAAAACAAAGCCAGCTTCCAATGATAGCTAATAGCCGAATATGAGATGCATGTGCCCCAAATGGGGCCTATATAAACCATATTTGTTGAAGCAACTAATTGATGTGGGAGGTGATGACCCATGCCAAGCCACATATGCTAAATTTAGAATTGAAGTACATTATGTTTTCTAATAACCATCATTAATTCTTTACAATTTTTAGTACTTTGATTCCTAAATGAGAATCCTTACAGTATTATGTTCTTAAATAATGGAGGTTGCATTCAAAGTAAGCATATAGCCAAAAATTTGTATGGAGACCGCTATAAAGGCACAAAAGGAGTGACAAGTTACAAAACGAGACGAATAGAGACAAAGTAGCACAATGCTACTGACGAAAAAAGAACTGGTTACTTTTATCCATTTAAACTACATTAAGAAATGTAATAGTGCTACACATCCATAA
This sequence comes from Avena longiglumis, assembly GCA_030063025.1. NCBI lineage: Eukaryota > Viridiplantae > Streptophyta > Magnoliopsida > Poales > Poaceae > Avena > Avena longiglumis. The sequence continues at coordinate 514,758,075 of CP125974.1, read as the reverse complement.
ACTAATGACTAATCTAAGTAAAAATAATTAGATAGTGCTGCCAGAGATAGAACTCCATCAAAGAATAATCATACCTTGGAAAATCGGCATTTAGGATCTTCTTCTCGCCATATTTCCTCCAGTGGAATCTATCATTCTCAGGTGTCTCGGTGTTTATCTCCTTGCTGAATAACAAGAGGCGAGTTTAATTTATTTGTACTCGACTTTACTGCATACTTTCCTAGCTAACCATAAAATATAAATCACAGCACGCAAAGAAACAAGCATGTGCTACTACTAGATGTCTATATCATGCCTCACGTACCAGATTAACTGGGATAGAGACAAGATCTACGAACTGATTAACACATTTCTTTCCTTTATTTTTTTTTCTGTTTGAAAGGTAGATCCAGAAATCCTTCGGCATAAACCGACTGATGGTTCCATTTTTGTTAGTGCCCTCAAGATAAACCGATGAAATATGAAGCAAAAGTTTAAAGCAACCGATAGTAGCTAATAACAGTGTCATGAGATAGCTCTTTTTAGCTAGGGAGATGAGAGAGTGATTAGTTCATCCTCTGTTAAAACCAAATACTCATGCAAGGGCCGTGGAGATACGCATATAGATCTACTAATAACCGATCCTTCTCCAGCACAGATCCCCAAAGATACGCATGCTACAGTACCGGAGTATCTGCTGCAGCAAACACACACACACCGAATCTTTAGTTAGATACTCACATCGGAAGCTGCTCGCCGTGGGTGCCTCGCCGGTGCTTCGTCTTCCTGGGGCGTGCGACGGCACCATTTCGAGCCCTGACACCCCCGCCGCCAAAGGCGCCGGCAGCATGATGGGCCGTCGCGGCGTCGGAGGAGGAGCAGCTGTACTGCTCCCTCTCGGACTGGAGCACGGAGAGCGACGACGCAAGGGCCGTGGAGATGTTGCTGACGTTGGCCAGCGCGGCGTCGCGGCGGCCAAGCTCCGGGATGAGCTCCACCTGCTGCCTGAGGGACTCCGCCAGCTGAGCGCCCTTCTGGAGCTCCTCAATGACAGCGTCTCTCTGGTCGGAGGGCGACGCCGGCGGCGACATCTCGGACTTGGGGCGCCGCATCGCCATGGGGGGAATCGATAGTATTACTCTAGTCTCCTGGATGTGGACACGATGTGAACCCTGGGTGGGTGTTGGAATGCTTGAATAATGCGCTATCTAGCTGGGAGCCGCTGTGAGATGGTATGATGAAGTGTCCGTACGTAAGAGAAATACTTATCTAATTATTTGCGTGTTGAGGAGCAAAAGAGAAATTTCTATCTATCCAATCTTGCAAGTGTTGGGTGCATGTGTGTGCACCTTAAGTAGTGCCTAGCTTTGATGTGTATGAAATTGACCGTGTTGCCTATATGTAGAATGACTAGGGTCGTTATATACGATGTGAATGTGACACATTGAAGCCAATGACCAAAAGAGAAAAGACTAGAGTTCAATAAGATGGATACGCTCGCTCTCACCTCCGACCCAAGATGAACGGTATTCTCGGTGGTTTTTGACCCATCCTAACATGTGGCCCTCCCTCGGCGCTCTTTCTCTCTCAATTATATATATTCATTTTACTTATTTACATTCTTTTACACAAGGGAAGTTAGTACTACAAAAACTAAATGTAAGGCTACCCTCCCAATGGCTATATGCATCATGAAACTTCCATTTCATATTAAATATTCAACTTCCACAATTTATTTTAGGATGTGGGAGAAGCTCTGCCTATTGATTGATTAAGAGGAAGTAGACATGGTGGCTAAAAAATGGAAAAGAGGATCACAAGACAAAAGAAAGCACACCAAGGCATAGTTTTGGATAAGTGACTCGCTCCTGCTGCAGTCCAAACCCCTCCCTCTTCCTTGATCTTCTCTAAGACAACGAAAGGCAAGGAGGAGATGTTGTTCAAAACCCTCGTGTTTCCTTCCTTCCATATCTCCTAGCAGACAAGGATGACTACCATTCTACAGTCTTTAGGGCTCGATCCTGGCAGCCTAGTGAAAGCTTCCCAACTGTCCTCCAAGTTAGCAGATAGTGCAGGTGCAACAAACCACATGGAGTCAACAAGCCAGTGGGTTGTACCTGCCCAAATCCTATTTGGAACAAGAACAACTAAAAGCATGTGGTCAACAAACTTAGTTGAAGATTTACAAAGATGGCATAGCGGGTCATGAGGCCAACCTCGAGAGGCAATACAATCAACTATCCAAATACGGTTATACTATGCAAGACAGGCAGCAAGGGTTCCAAGCAATTCACCTGACAAATTAAGCATGCTAGGAGGATGATGCCGAGCACGGGTCACCAATGCAAAAAAAAAGAAAGATTGAGTATGGAGTGCCCTTGGTGATGTCGATGACACAGAGCATGTGCTAGAGGACAAAATGATCCAGGAAATATTGTAGAGTGAAAATATCAATTTTTCGGTGAAGCATCCAAGTGTTTTTCCTTGAAAGACCGAGCAACAATTTTCTGCTTTATTTTTGAGGAGCCCATAGATGGGGTGTTGAATCCCTAAGTCGGATGCTGCCTAGACAAGTAGAGAACCAAAATTTGATCATGTCACCATCTTGGACAGTGATAATGGCTGCATCGATGCATAGTTGATTATCTTGCTCGCATAGGGTAGGGAGTATGGTGTGGCAAGACCCATTCGTGTTAGATCTAGTGCATCCTAATAACACTCAAGAATTTATCCTTATTGAGGATGCCTACCCACCAAGTGCATCGGTGACATTGACTATACGTTCGACCAAAGGAAGTTCGTATTTCTTGTTGAACGATTTGATCGTCCCTTATCCTGCCTTGAGCGTTGTGGGGAAGTATGTGGGTAGAGGGAGAGCATAGACTTTATGATCATTGGTACTCGAACATGGTGATGATATTTCCTTGTGAGGATTGGAAACCTTATCCATAATATGATAAAAGTCCTTTCTTCTAAGGCAGCCCATAGAGAGGCGAAGGCTATGATACTTTATTAGAAAGGTCACTCTGGAAGCCTGGAGGTCCTGAAGAATGTGTTCGAGGTCTAGATACTGGCATCCGTTTAGGGAAATTACACTCTTGGCAATGTTAGTGAAAAGTCTAGTAATGTCCCCAAAATTTGGAGGATCGACGACAAGTTTTGTGTCTTCTTTGATCATCCATAGAAACATCACTGCATCATCCATGCAAGTGGAGATTCGCCACTATGTGTATCATCCAGGAGGGGTTGGACTTAGTTGTCATGGAAAGGAGTAACTATAGTGGTTTGAAAGTAATGTCAAAGAGGAGAGGAGAGGAGAGACCGGTTCACCCTGCTAAAGTACATGCCCATGATCGATAGAGAAGGTCGATGAATGTAGTTCAAGAGGGTCTTAAATGAGGAGGAGGTGTGCAAGTGGGCCACCAATCTCTGCCAGCTATCTAGGAAGCCCATGTGTTGGAGAAGATCGACAAAGAAGTCCCATCGAACACTGTCAAAGTCCTTGAGAATGTTGGTCTTAACGATGAGGGTCAATGATTTACTTTGCATGAAGCAGTCGACAAACCCAACAAACATACACGAAATTATTGAAGATGCTCTTCGCCTTGATGAAAGCACTCTGGTTGTTAGAGGCGATGTGAGTTTCTTCATAATACAATTTGTGTTGATGAGCCTATATTCATATATAGATTCATCCTCATTTTTTGGGAATTTGGACAACATGAGTAGTTTGATATTATGTAAGTTTTGATCTTAGCTAGTAGAGAAGGCGGTGGTGAAAGCCATAGGATCAAGGCAAATAAATTTCTCGTATGTGAAAAAAAGCATGAGTGAATCCATCAGGGACCCGAAGCTTTTTCCATGAGTAAACAACTTTTTGATTTCATCCATGGTGAAAGGGTTACTAATGCTACCGATATCAACCATGGTGGTGGGGGTTGCCTGAGCCACTCAATTTAATTCAAGGGCCTTTTGTCCGCTCTTCTAATGAATGCCTTGAAGTGCCCAAACGATGGATCTCTCCTTAACATTGTGCGTAAGAATTGTGCTAAGAGGAGCAACCGTAGTTTGGATGTAATTACGATGTCTCTTAATATTGAACTTCAGGTGGAAATATTTGTTGCATGTGTTGCCTTCTTTGAGGTCCGTAATTCTAGAAGCTTGCATCTTTCTAGATCTTCAGAGGACCACTAATGTGATGGCATTCTTTTTGAGCTTTTACCAAAGATCAGACTTAGGGTGAAAGTACGTGATTCTCATGGGCTATGTCTAGTTGAAAAATCACTTCTAGGGCCATATTGAGTTGTAGTTCTCAGCATTGGATGAAAAGTATGTTCTATAAGGTGGAAGGTGAAGGGTGATGGGTGATATCTCCCAAGTGAAGGAGATCTATTGTGGTACCTTTCAATAAGAAAAGGTTGTCGAAACCACAAGAATATGAAGGTATTGGTGTGGCATCCCGCAAAACCACTACTAGAAAATCGCGTTGAATTTGTGCATTGCATCGTCATCATCATGCATTGTTTGCCAAAACTATGTTTGCAAATCCCGTTTTATTTTTTTCTAAGACGCCCCATCTCCATCAAATGTCAAACACCGGGTCTCCGGACTATTTTGTTTTGTTGCTATCGGGTTTCAAACGGCCCAATTCAACTAAATAAAATATTTATTTATTTTTGGCCGGGGCAGTCGAACGGGCCAACCGACCCGAACGACCGCCCCAGATTTCTAAAATCGGTCCAACCTGCGCCCATCTAATCCTAGACCTACCCAGAATCCTACCCCAACCCAACCTCCACATCACTCCCTCCAATCCCTGCTTGCCACCTCACTGCCCCCTCTCCCTCACCCACTCAGAACCCGCCACATGGCCTCCCTCACCATCTCTCTCCTCTCTCTCTTCCTCTCACCCACCTGCCAGCTCAACCGCGCGGCCCCACCCAGACGCACACGCACACCACGCACACACCCGCCCCTGGCCACTGACCCCTGGGCCCCACGCGCCCCACCACACCAACACACACCACCCCACTCCCTACCTCCCCCGGTAACACCTCCCCCTGCCCCTGTTCCCCCACGTCACCCTGCCCGTGGGACCCCACCGGGCCCCACCCCGCAGCCTCCTCCCTCAGCTCCCTCCGCCTTGAGCCCGCCGTCGCTCCCTTCGCCGCCCTTCCCTTCAGCCGCCGCCTCGGACCACAGCCTCGCGGAGCCGCCTTCCCGTCGGCCCCTCGACCCCGACCCAAGCGCCTCCACCAACCGCCGCGCCTCCTTCATCTCCGCCGCCTCCCGCGCCTTCCTCGCCTCGCCGCCCGGTTGCCCGCCACGTCGCCGCCGCCGGCTACCTCCTCCCCTAGCGCCTCCTCCCGCTGGCCGCGCTTCGGCCCGCCACCGCCTCAGACGGCTCACCTCCGCCTCGGTCCCAGCTCGCCGACCCGGCCGCCTAACCTCCATCGAGCCCGAGCCGGGCGACCAGCCCCACCGGCGCCCGCCTCTGCGGACCCGCCTCCTCCGTCAAGCATCGCCGACCGCCGCGGCCCGCCCCGCCGCTGGGCGCCGTGAGTTCCCTCCACCGGCCGCGTCCGCCACTGGCGCGACCGCCAAGCCCGTCTCGCCCGGCAGCAGCCTCCGCCTCGGCCTGCTCGCCATCGCCCGGGCCCTCTCGAACACGCCCCGAGCTTCCCGAACGCCACCTCGAGTCCTTCCTGCCCGCATGAGTTCCACCAGCGCCCGAGCCAAGCGTGGTACGGCAATGAAGAAGACCTACGGGATCTTCGAGAAGATGTACATGTCGAGTTCCATCTTCCGAGTACCTCGAGCCGCCCGACAAGACCGTCCGTCACAAGAGCCTCGATGCCCTTTTGTCGCCAAGATGCATTGTTGCGTGCTTGACGACCAATGTGCGAGATGGAACCCGGAGACCGGTACCCCAAGATCTACCAGACGCCAAGATCTCCTTTCCGACCGAAGCCCGACGCCTCGATCCGAAGAACGATGCCGGTATTCGAAGACCGAACCAAACTCGGGGGACCTCAAGACCTTCGCCACTCGAAGTGTTCCGCCAAGATCGCCGTCGACAACGGAACCAAGACCGAACCCGATGGTTTTTGCTGGGCCATCCACAAGATCTACAATGGGACGCCATGATCGGGACCCGGACCCGAAGACCACGTGCGTGACAAGAGCTCCTTCCCGGATGCGGTACTCAAGAACACGGACGGCAAGGACACCGACGCAGAACGCCAAGTTCTTCACCCCGGACACCGAGACCCTGAACGACAAGCTCTCCTTCCCGGATCCGAACCCTGGCACCAGACCAGTTCGCCTTCAACCTCGAGTTCTCCTACACGGATACCCCGAGTTCTTCAACGAGGACGCCAGGACCGTCGACATGACCCAAGTCCCGCACCCGGATGCGCCAAGACCTACCCCGATGCAGAGAACGCTTCCGCCGAACCCCGAATCCCAGATCCGTCGAACCCTAGACCCTGGACCCCGAGACCGACCCCGGAACCCCAAGATCGTCGAGCCCCCTCTAATGTGTGAACCCTCTCCCGCAAACCCTATTTTATAACCTAATAACAACTTGTTGCATATTTAATTGTCATCTCGCATGCATATCTGTGGTTTGGGGGCCTTATGCCGATTCACCTCATAATTAAATATGGGGCCCATATGCGGGCAAATCTAGTCTCATATCGGCCTCCTTTAAATTGGTGTAGCGAACCCGGTACAATCTCTTGCCATGTTAAAACAACATTTAAAAATGCGGGGTAACTAAACAACTTGAACCATATAATTAATTGTCGGGACCCGCCGTTTAATATGACCTAATTGCATCGCACTTTGCCATGTCATCCATCATACATGCATCATGCCGATCTTCATCGTTTTATTAAATAGCGCATCCGGTGTTTCTTCTAGTGTTTTGCTTCTTCGCGGATAAGGCCGTTGAGTTGATGTGAGCATTCCGATCTTGGTTGAACCCTTCGACAATGTTTTCAGCGAGCATCTCCCTTTCTACCTATCTTACTTTTATAGTATTTACTTCCTCCTGTTGATCTATTGCTATCTGTCGCGATGCTTTAGTTTCCGTCGTGATATTCCCTGACCCTATATTGCCTTGGACACACCCTATTACATGTTGTTTGGTAGATAGTTGGACTTGCGTGTCGCTCAAGTCAAGTTGCTATGTCGTCATATGCCACAATTGCTTGATGTATTGCCGCATGTTGATGTTGGAGATGATCCTAGTTTTACTTATTGTTCACTTTACTTTCGCTTTAACAACTAAAATTGAATAAGCGAGAGGCATCGGTGGGTGATAGATAATATTTGGTTTCGAACGCCCACTTGTGTCCCGTAAGACCCCGAGTACTTGATACTGTTCCTTGATTTTGCGCTATCCACATCCGGGAGGTATATGGGACCCCCAGGCGAGCTTGATTCATTCTTATTTCTTGGGGCCACAAACTAGTTTGAGGTTTTATTTACGATCTGTACTTATGCCATGCTTTACCGCTTTATTTACGATTGCGAGGTAACGCACTGCATCTGTTAGGATCGGGACACGTTTACTGGTGTCGACAAGCCCGCTTGGGGTTCCCGATCGCACGGCCGTCCACCCAGACCTTGAGGCCGCCTCGAGCTTGCTTACTCGCTATGGATTCTACTTAAGGGTGGCCCCTGAAATATTTCTGAATCTGTGATTGTTCGATCGTGAAAGCCTCGTTGGGTTTTGATTTGGTTTTTCCGAGGTTGATCGGCGTGTGTTGCTATTGGTGCACCCCCGGGTTAAAACTTTCTCAAAGCCGTGTCCATGGATATGGACGACTTGGAGCATGATCTCGATCATAGACAAGCATAACTAAAGTTTACTGCTATAAATTTGACTTATAATGACTAGTAATCAGCTCCACTATAACGGAATGGCTAATTAATACTGCCCACAATTGCTTGTTTGGTTGTCGCTTGCGACAATTGTATATGACTAGTAAGTATTGCAACTACAACGAATTGGCTGAATAAAAGTACCAACAACTGCTGGGTTTTGGGTTTATCTCATGCTATCTTTACCTGATTAGTAATTGTTGCAACTATCACGGAATGGTTAACTAAAAGTGCCCACTGTTTACTTTATCAGGATGATTATCTATACCTGACTAGTAATTGCTGCAACGATAACTGAATAAATAAAACTGCCAACTGTGTGAGTTCCTCGGTTGACTTCCTCGCTTGGTCTCGAGGGGGAAACACCAGGATGGGTTTGTTTGGTGTTAGTTTCAGGTTGGATCCGGTTAGGTCATTCTCATCCCTCTCTGATATCCGCCAGTTGTATCGAGTCTCTATAGGTTGTTTAGTGCACGCTGCAGCTGCCGCTCAGTCCACCATACCTATGTAGGCGAGGACCGCCGAATTCTAGCCTCGCTGCATCGGCCTCGATCGACGCTCCTTCTTTGTTTTCTGCTTTGCCCTTTGTCGGCACCCTTTGTTAAGGTGTTTGAGGTCGACGCCGATAGGTGGTTACCCTTCCGCTTGGCACGGCAGGGTTATGGACGCCATTGGTTATTCTTCGTGGCTCTTAGCCCCATTTGCTTCTTGTCCGTAGTCGGACGCTCTGCTTTTCAAGGTGATTTGGATCTTGTATATTATATCTGTAATCTTGACTCATTGAGTCGTTATATATATATCTGCCTGTGGGTCCCATCGAGGACTGTTGTGTAATGATATTACCGTTTTCCACCCGCACGAAAGTGCTGGTGGCACCTTTGAATCGTTTCTATGCGGGTTTGGTGAATTTTGCCCAAACTTGCATAGGTCCGATTCTCGAGGGTGTTCAGTGGTATCGAGCTCAGGCGATTGCGATACCCCACAAGTCCAGCCTGTAGGATAACCTAGCTAACGGCCGAAGTAGAGTGTCAAAACTATTTTGAAAATCGGTTGGATAGTTCTGATTAGGTCTGATTTTACTCCTTACCCCTCTGCTGATCTCCTCTTATCTCGACGTGTTTTGAATCTGCTCACTTATCTTTTCTTCGAGTCCAGGATTTCTCGTGGTTGGGTTCCGTCGTACCTTCAGGGTTTCGCTTTCTCTTCTGATAACGGTGCTCTACCATCCGGTGTTCAAGCTGCCTGATGAATACGTCTGCTGCGGTATCATTCTTTGTTCCTTGTTTGTGCTTTCCGGTGTTTTCCGACGCGACGACATCATCTATGCCAGATCCGATGCAGAGTCTGCATCACTCCTGTGTTTTCCGAACCTCGCTTGTCAAGATCTTCAGTCTAATTCCGAGAATGGTTGCACTCTTTTCCACTGATTGTGCGGAGTAATAGTTTGGGTGCGTGATGGATTGGCCCCCATGCCGACTACCCTTTCTATTCGCTCTTGTACATTGAAGTTGATAAGAATGCATCGGTTCCCTCTTTCCAACGAAGATAGAGGTGGCTTAATTGTGGATACCTCTACCTTCGACCTTTTGTCCCCGGAGAGTTCTCTCGACGATCGCGGACAACAACCCTTGTTAGTGGTGTCGTGAGGATCTGTACGAAGCGCGAAGGACCAGACGCCGACCTTCCTTCCGGTACCATGAGGCGGATCTCGAGGGCGAGATCCATTGTTAGTGGTGTCGAATTGTGGCATCCCGCAAAACCACTACTAGAAAATCGCGTTGAATTTGTGCATTGCATCGTCATCATCATGCATTGTTTGCCAAAACTATGTTTGCAAATCCCGTTTTATTTTTTTCTAAGACGCCCCATCTCCATCAAATGTCAAACACCGGGTCTCCGGACTATTTTGTTTTGTTGCTATCGGGTTTCAAACGGCCCAATTCAACTAAATAAAATATTTATTTATTTTTGGCAGGGCAATCGGCCAACTGACCAACGACGCCCCCTGATTTCTAAAATCGGTCCACCTACCCCTGCCCTTCTAATCCTAGACCTACCCAGAATCCTACCCCAACCCAACCTCCACATCACTCCCTCCTATCCTAGGCTGCCACCTCACTGCCTCCCTCTTCCTCACCCACTCAGAACCCGCCACGTGGCCTCCTCACCATCTCTCCTCTCTCTCTTCCTCTCACCCTGCCCAGCTCAACCGCTGGCCCCACCTGCACGCACACGCACACCACGCACACCCGCCCACATCGACCTGGGCCCCACGCGCCCACCACACCAACACACACCACCCCACTCCCTACCTCCGGTAACACCTCCCCGCCTGTTCCACGTCACCTGCCTGGGACCCCACTGGCCCCACTTCACCAGCCCTCCTCCCTGCCCTCCTCCTCCGCCTTGAGCCCCGCCTGCCGCCCTTCGCCGCCTTCCTGGCCCTTGGCCGTCGCCCGCCTCCGGACCGCACAGCCTCCGGAGCCTCCTTCCCGTCGGCCCTTCGACCCGACCCCAAGCGCCTCCACCAACCGCCCGCGCCGCCTCCTTCATCTCCCGCCGCCTTCCCTTCTGGCGCCCGCGCCGGCCGCGGCCGGCCTCTCCTCCCCAGCGCCCTTGCCGCTGGCTTTCGTGCCGCTGCCACCGCCTCGACAGCTCACCTCCTCCAGTCCCAAGCTCGCCGGACCCGGCCGCCTAACTCGCCATCGAGCCCGACGGCGACCCACCGCGCCCAGCCCTGCGGACCCGCCTCCTCCGTCAAGCATCGCCCGCCCCGCCGCCCGGCCACGGCAGGTTCCTCCACCGCCGCAGCGCGACCGCCGGCTAAGCCTCTCTGCGCTGCAGCGCCTCGCTGGCCCGTCTGCCATCGCCCGGCGGGCCCCTCTGCGAACACGTCCCCGAGCTTCCCCGAACGCCACCTCGAGTCCTTCCTGCCGCCCGCGAGTTCCACCAGCGTCAAGCCCCGAGCCGCGTGGTACCAGCAATGAAGAAGACCTACAGGATCTTCGAGAAGATGTACATGTCGAGTTCCATCTTCCTGAGTACCTCGAGCCAGCGCCCGACAAGACCGTCCCGTCACAAGAGCCTCGATGCCCTTTTGTCGCCAAGATCTGCATTGTTGCGTGCTTCGACGACCAATGTGCGAGATGGAACCCGGAGACCCCGGTACCCCAAGATCTACCCAGACGCCAAGATCTCCTTTCCGGACCCGAAAGCCCCGACGCCTCGATCCGAAGAACGATGCCGGTATTCGAAGACCGAACCAAACTCGGGGGACCTCAAGACCTTCGCCACTCGAAGTGTTCCGCCAAGATCGCCGTCGACAACGGAACCAAGACCGAACCCGATGGTTTTTGCTGGGCCATCCACAAGATCTACAATGGGACGCCATGACTGGGACCCCGGACCCGAAGACCACGCGGCGTGACAAGAGCTCCTTCCGATGCGGTACTCAAGAACACGGACGCAAGGACACCGACGCAGAACGCCAAGTTCTTCACCCGGACACCGAGACCCTGAACGACAAGCTCTCCTTCCGGATCCGAACTCGGCACTGCACGGTTCGCCTTCAACCTCGAGTTCTCCTACACGGATACCCCGAGTTCTTCAACGAGACGCCGGACCGTCGACATGACCCAAGTCCCTTCCGGATGCGCCAAGACCTACCCGATGCGTAGAACGCTTCCATGAACCCGAATCCCAGATCCGTCGAACCCTAGACCCTGGACCCCGAGACCGACCCCGGAACCCCAAGATCGTCGAGCCCCCTCTAATGTGTGAACCCTCTCCCGCAAACCCTATTTTATAACCTAATAACAACTTGTTGCATATTTAATTGTCATCTCGCATGCATATCTGTGGTTTGGGGGCCTTATGCCGATTCACCTCATAATTAAATATGGGGCCCATATGCGGGCAAATCTAGTCTCATATCGGCCTCCTTTAAATTGGTGTAGCGAACCCGGTACAATCTCTTGCCATGTTAAAACAACATTTAAAAATGCGGGGTAACTAAACAACTTGAACCATATAATTAATTGTCGGGACCCCGGTTCCGTTTAATATGACCTAATTGCATCGCACCTTTGCCATGTCATCCATCATACATGCATCATGCCGATCTTCTGTCGTTTTATTAAATAGCGCATCCGGTGTTTCTTCTAGTGTTTTGCTTCTTCGCGGATAAGGCCGTTGAGTTGATGTGAGCTTCGTCCCGATCTTCGGTTGAACCCTTCGACAATGTTTTCAGGCGAGCATCTCCCCCTTTCTACCTATCTTACTTTTATAGTATTTACTTCCCTCCTGTTGATCTATTGCTATCTGTGCTGCGATGCTTTAGTTTCCGTACCGTGATATTCCCTGCAGCCCTATATTGCCTTGGACACACCCTATTACCTGTTGTTTGGTAGATAGTTGGACTTGCGTGTCGTAGTCGCTCGCTCAAGTGCCGTTGCGTGTCGTCATATGCCACAATTGCTGATGTATTGCCGCATGTTGATGTTGGAGATGATCCTAGTTTTACTTATTGTTCACTTTACTTTCTGTTTAACAACTAAAATTGAATAAGCAGAGGCATCGGTGGGTGATAGATAATATTTGGTTTCGAGCCCACTTGTGTCCCGTAAGACCCAGTACTTGATACTGTTCCTTGATTTTTGCGCTATCCACATCCGGAGGTATATGGGACCCCCTGAGCGAGCTTGATTCATTCTTATTTCTTGGGGCCACAAACTAGTTTGAGGTTTTATTTACGATCTGTACTTATGCCATGCTTTACCGCTTTATTTACGATTGTGCGAGGTACTTTTGTCTGTTAGGATCGGGACACACGCTGGTGTCGACAAGCCCGTTTGGGGTTCCCGATACCCGGCCCACCCAGACCTTGAGGCCGCCGAGCTTGCTTACTCCGTTGGATTCTACTTAAGGGTGGCCCCTGAAATATTTCTGAATCTGTGATTGTTCACCGTGAAAGCCTCGTTGGGTTTTGATTTGGTTTTTCCGAGGTTGATCGGCGTGTGTTGCTATTGGTGCACCCGCCGGGTTAAAACTTTCCGAAAGCCGTGTCATGGATATGGACGACTTGGAGCACAGTATCTCGATCATAGACAAGCATAACTAAAGTTTACTGCTATAAATTTGACTTATAATGACTAGTAATCATCTCCACTATAACGGAATGGCTAATTAATACTGCCCACAATTGCTTGTTTGGTTGTCGCTTGCGACAATTGTATATGACTAGTAAGTATTGCAACTACAACGAATTGGCTGAATAAAAGTACCAACAACTGCTGGGTTTTGGGTTTATCTCATGCTATCTTTACCTGATTAGTAATTGTTGCAACTATCACGGAATGGTTAACTAAAAGTGCCCACTGTTTACTTTATCAGGATGATTATCTATACCTGACTAGTAATTGCTGCAACGATAACTGAATAAATAAAGCGCCAACCGTGGTGAGTTCCTCGGTTGACTTCCTCGCTTGGTCTCGAGGGGAAACACCAGGATGGGTTTGTTTGGTGTTAGTTTCAGTTGGATCCGGTTAGGTCATTCTCATCCTCTCTCGATATCCGCCCGGTTGTATCGAGTCTCTATAGGTTGTTTAGTGCACGCTGCATTGCCGCTCGATCCACCATACCTATGTAGGCGAGGACGCCAATTCTAGCCTCGCTGTAATCGGCCTCGATCTTGACGCTCCTTCTTTGTTTTTGCTTTGCCCTTTGTCGGCACCCTTTTGTTAAGCAGGTTTTGAGGTCGACCGATAGCGAGGTTACCCTTCCGGCTTGGCAGGGGTTATGGACGCCATTGGTTATTCTTCAGGGCTCTTAGCCCCATTTGCTTCTTGTCCGTAGTCGGACGCTCTACTGTTTTCAAGGTGATTTGGATCTTGTATATTATATCTGTAATCTTGACTCATTGAGTCGCTGTTATATATATCTGTTCTGTGGGTCCCATCGAGGACTGTTGTGTAATGATATTACTTCGTTTTCCACCCGCACGAAAGTGCCTGGTGGGCACCTTTGAATCGTTTCTATGCGGGTTTGGTGAATTTTGCCCAAACTTGCATAGGTCCGATTCTGAGGGTGTTACAATTGGTTACCAAGTCTAACAAGTAAAACAAGTAAAACAATAAAATATGCAAATGTTTGTTGTTTTTGGATTTATAGTTTGCGTAAAAGTAAATTGCAAGTAAAGTATATGCTCCTTTTAGAGAAAGACCAATCCTCTATGCAACAAGAGTACAAGCTCAAGTTTGTGTTCTTATACGTGACAACTGTTCCTGAGGGCCGCATGGACTTACTTAGCATAAAGATTTCTACAACAGCATGTAAGTATCTTGTCAAGTTTTATTCTCTTTGGGCAGAGTCTAAAATAGGTGCAGCCATATACATGAGCAAGTATACCCCTTATGGTTGGTACTAAGTCCATTTTTATAAGCAAACAAAGAACTTATTAAGACATAAAGTTCAACCACAACATAAACTTCCAAGGTCCCCACTATAAAACTCTCTTAATACAATTCCAAGACTTAGGACACATTTTCTGTCATTTTGTCCCTCCTTACTCTCTTTATTACACTAAGGTGCATCCCCATGAGCCCATATAGGTGAAATAATATGCAGCCGATGTTCGCATATTACCATCATAGAACTACATAAAAGATTAAAACTTAACCAACTACTCATTGCGTATTATCTGAAAATCATAGCCAATTCATCTTATGCCCTCAGGAACATGGAGAACTACTCACAATGGTAAAACATGATATAGATCAGAGGCATGTAAAATACAACACGATCTGAAATTATAACTTCACCATAAAATAATGACAAGTTACCAAGCACAATCATGCAGAAGGCACTAACTATATCCATGGTTCAATCTGATCACAATTGCGAGGGGAACAAGGTGGATCTTCGAGATGGAGATGTTGTTGATGTTGGAGATGATAATATGGTGATGGAGATGCCTACCCTACGCCAAGGAGGGGTAGTGATGACGATGGGTTTGATTTCCCCCCTCTTCGGAGGCCTCAGAGCAACAGGATTTGCCCTCTCCCGGAGTAGGAGAAGACTCTCGCCTCCACCGCCACCTCTCATGGGAAAATAAATATGGCGTAGATTTTCGGGGAAAATAGAGCCCTTGTAAAGAGGGTGAGCCGAGGCGACGCTTGAGGACCGAACGACCTTGAATGGCATGGACTACAGGTGGGCCCATGCCACCTAGGCTCGTTTGGCCCTTGTGGCTCCCCTTGTGTGCTTCCAAGGCCCATTATCCTTCTCGTGATGAAAAACTTCCGTGATATTTTTTCTTGAATTAATTGGTGTCTAGAAAGTCCCTGAAACATCAATATATGAAAAAGGAAGTTTTCTGCCTCCCATAAATTAAATACCAAAACAAAGAACTTTATAGGAAAGTCCCATAAATCATTTAAAAATTGCATAAACAATGATATAAATAAGTTAATAACAATAGTGTAATTTTGTCCTATATATGGCTATGATGATACAAAATGCAAGTATCAAAGGGCGGTAGTTTAATTTGAGCATGTGATTTAGAACATGAACTCGGTAAGTATAGGTGGTAGGCAATGGTCATAGAAATCATGGAGATGAAAACATGCACATAGAGGTGTCGAAAACCGTTACATAGGAGTCATGAAAAACAGAAGAATTCCTTCCCAGGTGCCAATAGTAGGTCGGTGAACCAAAGTGTTTAGATGTTGGGCGTCAATGTAGGAAGATTCATGGATTTGGGTATTGCCTAGCTTTGTTTCTAAAGTCAAGCAAAGTGGCATGTTGAATTGGATACGGATTCAAGGATTGTGTCGCAAGGGTCAGGATCGTTACCCTGGACGTTTGAGATAGTAATTTCGAGGTTTGGGCTAACCATTGTGATGTGAGTTGGCGCATTGAAGAAGGCATGGTAGAGAGGTGCATAAATAAGTTCTATGAGAAAATCAGCGAAGCAATGCAGATATGAAGGAGACAAGCTCTGCAATCGGTAGCCTTGATGTAGAGACGGTGACTATAAACTAAAATGAAAGCTAGCGTGGGGGCGATGTAGTAACACCGACATATCGATGAAGACGGGAGACGATTAATGTGAGCTTTCATAGCATTTGGAGATCCTTTGTGGAAACCTGCACCTCTATGGCAGTGATTAGCTTGCTTGCGAGAAAGTGAACATCGATATACATCTTCATCTTCGCGTGCCCCGATTCCGAGTTTCCACCCTAGTAGTTGAAGTCATATATCTTGCCATAGGTTGTTTATCAAATGTGATATATTTCGTGCTCATCTAGTTTAGTTGTTGGTGCACTAAGTGATCCTAGAATATTTAGGATTTGTGTTTTACATCTAAATGTTTAGTTTAATTCCACATGTAGTCAATCCACCCTTTAGGTCTTGTAATAAAATAGAGCTTTATATCTTAAAGAACTAGAAATCACAATTTGGTTATTATATTCAAAAAGGATTTGTTTTTATTGATATCTATTAACTTTTCTGTCATTTGAAAGGCGTATAAACACTACAAAATATTGTGTCACACCTTACGGCTACGGCTACGCAGCAGTAAAATTTCTCCGTTTTTTATAATCTATAACGAGGCGCATCACCACTAATGCCGCATAATAGATCACGACGAACCACCTTGTGTCGTGCGAAAAAGCGTCGCACGTTCACTTTTCCCGATGTAGTTATTTCATGAGCCTTTTATTGACCTCTATCGAGAGGATGGAGATTAGACGTGTGACTCGACATTTATAACCTTGGTGACCCGGCGTGGTCGCTGTAGTGTAACTTACATTTACAGGTAATGGTAGCTTAAACGTTTATGGAAGTAAATATAGTGGTATAGTAGTACACACAATGCTAAAGGTATCTTCACCGGGAAACCCAATCGGTCTGAGTGTGTTCTAATATCGGTTCGCGTGGACGCGTAGGGCGTGCACAACGTCCTAGTGGGACCATCCATCCGGACTAACTCATGCCAGACCGATACATCTGTGACCCAAATCTGATACCCGAATGGGTTTGTCCGAACAGACGCGAAAACTGGCCTATAGCAGACTAGCCCGGTTATAATCATGCGATAGGTCTTGTTCTCCCTCCTCTCTTTTAATTTGGACTAGCCTGTTCGATTGGATCGCGCTACTTGACGCATCTGCCCGGACAGACCAGACTACGATCTCAACCCAGACGGACTGCTTGGATCGCTTGTTTGGGTCCCCTGGCTGAGACGGCCTAATAGACATGCTACACCGTCCTGGCTGCATCTCGCGACAGCATCAAGCACATAGAGCAGCCCTAATTTCTCAAACGGGGGTCGAGGCGCGGTTTGCCACCGACGCACGTTCTCACCCAGTCAGCAAATCACCCACACACACACACAATAGCGTCGACTTCGGCCTAGATCGCATCGCATCGCATCGCATGCATGCTCAGGTTGCTGTCCCCGGCCACCTGCTGCTGCTGCTGCTGCTGGATGCACGCGCACGTCAGGCCCCCTGCGTCACCACGGCAGCGTCAGCACCGTGACGCCCCAATCGCGGCCGCGTCGGCACCCGGCAGCGGCGTCATAAACAATTCGTACTACAATACAAAACCTGCCAATCGGCGACTGCCGTGTGCCGAGAAAGGGGCAAATAATTCGCGTTGGTCAGTTGGCTTTGGGGGACAAATCGATCTGCGTTTATCGTATTCAGGCGAGCCTTTTTGTTCAGGTGATCGGATGGGCGTTGCTTTGCAGCAGTATTAAAATTTTACGGGAAACGATACTCCACCACATGGAATTATTGGGGTCGTCGTCGTCGACGTACTCCACCACATGGTTTCACACCACCAGCAGTCTTGTGGCCCGAGACGATAGCAAGGCTGCATCACGGTTGATGACGTCCATATGTTGGAAGACACGAGCGTTGCCGGGGCAGATTCGCGGATCTTGCTGGCCGGCGCACTTTTGCTTTACCAAAGCTCTTTTAACTTTTAATTGGAAAGGTTGGTTTATTTCTTTGATTCCAAGAAATTCCATATTGATCACTTAAAACGGCCCTCGGGTCGCTCGCGCGTGCAATCCCGGGGCGACTCCCTCCCCCCTTACCCACAAAAAAAACCCTAGCTCCGGTCCCTGTTGGCCGCCGCCGGCGGTGGTGGCGGCGTCCCGACTGCAAAGGCGGCATGGCAAGGTGGACGCGTCTCCCTTCCTCCCAAGGCTTCGCCGCGGAGAGGCGGGGCGCACACGGATCGGCGTGCCGTCTGCAAGGGCGCGGTAGTGGGATATCGTGGAGGTGGGGCGGCGGGGAATTGTGGCGGCGATGTCGTCCTTGCACTGTTCTACACCAAAGTGCTGCCCCTCGAGGTGCTCACAGGCGACGCAGCCGGGGTCATCCTCGATATGTCGGCCTAGATCCGGTGGGTCTGGTGGCCGGTGAAGGCCGGTGGTGAGGGGGCTTCCGGCCTGGCTTCGAATAAGGGGTTTGATCCTTGGATCCCTCTCACGCCATGATGAAGATCTACCTGCTCCATGACTTCATCAATCTGGCCGGAGTGTTGTGTTCCGAAAGATTCTGCTGGTGAACTCCAATGGACGACATGTCAGAGTTCGCCAGATTGGATGGATTTTGGTTGTTGGTCGTTTGGTTTTAGAGGAAGTGCTACGAAGCTTTGCAGACTGTTGCCATCAAGGACATACCTTTAGTCCCATGGTGAAGTCAGTCGTGGAGAATGACATGAAAGCTAAGGTCTAGAGACTGGTAATGGTGGTTTGAATCCTGGTGGCGATGAGGTTTTGTCTTGATGATCTATGTCTTGGAGCAGCGACATTAGAAAGTGGGGGCGACAGTACATGAGAATTTCAGAGTTCAGGCTGCTGGGTGAAAATACAAGGTCTGGCCTTAAATGGTTGTGTCTAGCAATAGCCTTGTTGAAAGCATTGTTTTGTCAGCGCGGACTTTTTCCGGGGTCAAACCTATGATCGATGATCGAGACGATGACGATGCTAGTGCACTGTTCTTGTCTTGGAGGCATCGGTTTTGGAGAGGATGGATTTCTGGTGCTGCCTTGGCGGTGTTTGGTCGCTGTTGTAAGGCATAGATTGTCGTAGCGGGACTTTCTTTTTTATGTAGTTCTTTTATTTTGGATGTGTGCATCCATAATATTATTGTGGTATTGCGTTGTTGCAAAAACTGGGTGTAATTGATATCTCGCGATATTAATATATGCTCTTTTCCAAACACTATATTGCACTGAGGCCGGTCACACTGTGTATCAACTACCCAAGATCGTCCCTATTTCCGTCTATCAGCACACGGTGATCACAGAAAAGGAGTTTGTGG
This sequence comes from Avena longiglumis, assembly GCA_030063025.1. Lineage (NCBI taxonomy): Eukaryota > Viridiplantae > Streptophyta > Magnoliopsida > Poales > Poaceae > Avena > Avena longiglumis. Next base: position 514,738,867 of record CP125974.1, on the reverse strand, counting down.
ATATTGGGATATGATATTGAGCAATAAGAGGATATATGGAGTAGTAACTAAATTGGTCGAAAACACTCACTTTTGCCCGGACTCGCTTGCTCTGGCAATCAATACCACATCCAGTTGTCCAACCCGCTCAATGTTGTTGTATTTTGATGAGTGTAGTAATATCTAAAGACGAATGGGAAATAAAAATCCTAGGGGTGTTATTGTAGATACAAATCCTAGGGGTGTCATTGTAGTAAGGACCGACATGTAACCGGATGGTAAGTACTCCCTCCGTTAGAGATTACAAGACCTATGGGACACTTTGCTAGGATTAAGAAAGTCAATAACTACCTCACTTAATTACTTTTTTTGACAAAAACCTCTCTTAATTACTTCATGCACCAATAATTATACATGCACGAGAGAAGATAAAGAAAAAAGAGAACATGCATTGAAGGAGAAAGACTAATAAATAAAAGAGGACTTACCATTTTTAATATTTTTAAAAAGCTGGGCCTTATAATCCCTAACGGAGGGAGTAGTTCTGAAAAACTACTAAACATGTCCATGCCATGAAAGCTTGTTGGTAGGCACAACTAACAGATTTTGCTTGTTGGTTGGCACAACTGACAGCTTGGAGTGACAATAATGAGTCCATGAAACCTGGTATGGCTGTGGCATGTGTGAAGCTTCTTGGACGATGGAGGGGCCCTGGGCATTGCTACATCCCATAATGCTCCCACCCATGCATCCATAAATATTGAGCACAACGGGAAGATGCTAGTGACAGGTTTCTGTTTGACTAATGCATATTGGCATTGTGGGATCCATCTCACGTTCACCGGACCTATCGTCTAAACATTCACACGGCATGCCCTGGGGCCCCGTTGATTTCCAATTACAAGTTGATCATTTGATACTCCGATCCGCCTGTAGCGCGCGTTGTCTTCCAAGATCCAATGCCATTGCATTTTAAAATCCCACCGGCCAACGAGTTGAATATCGACACGGATCCTGACCTGGCGCATGCCAAACTGGGCAAACAAATTGGTTTACTTCTTGGGTTTCCAGAAAAGGAAAGGCCGCATCGATTCAGATATTCCTCCACCTCTTGTACGTACTGACATGTGGGTCAACTAGTACTTGGTTCGTGCTCATCTAATTGAGGTTACGTGGATTAATTAACAGCAGGTGTTATCCCAGGGTTAGGGTATTCATGTGATTTGCTTTCTGTCCTCGCGCTAGCTCAGTGACAGATTTGTTTATCCAGGACTGTTTCTGACATAAGCACATGAATGCATGTGTGACGCCGGGTCGTCGATGTAAAATCAGCTGCGTAGGCGCTTCCTTTCTGTATTTAGTTTCTGAATCTGCCTAAAGTTTTATACTACCCCTCTCACCTAAAATTATACTATGAGAGAAGGGCCGGTAAGAGACTTGTAACCGGCATGTGTAGAAAATAAGTTGGTTATTTTGCTCAAGTGACATCAACAATGTAATATAAACGTCATCACTAGTGGAAACAGGGTCATCCATTCACGCCCCTCAGAGCATTAGTCCCGGTTGCGCCACCAACCCGGACTAATGCTTGACGTCTTGGTTCAAGCGGCACGGGCCAGAGGCATGTGTCCCGGAAGTAAGGGCATACGGTTGGAGCCACCAACCAGGACTAAAGGTTTGGCTACAACCACGTGGCGTGGCACACACTTTTAGTCCCGGTTGCTGGCTCCACCGGGACGTATTCTCCCGCACTCTATAAATGCAACGCCCCAGCCCCCTCTGCCTCCATTCTGTTTTTTCTCTTGGTGGAAGGTGTGAGGGGTGTGCTAATTTTTTCTCTTCTATGCATGCATTGAAGGTGTTTGATGAAATGTTTGAGTGAATAATCTCATTCAATTTCTCATAGAACAAAAATATAGAAGGTGTCTGAGACGCACTTGAGCTTTCTCCTCTTTATTTCCCTCGTTCGAGGTTAGCAATCTTATCTTTTCTCTGTCATTGATACAATTCATGTGTCGATGTGAATTGGTTATTTCACTATTTATGATGTCCTGTTTTTTGATAAACTTACTTATATGATGCAGATGAACGGTCGGAAATGGATGTACGGTGACCGGCGCGTACCCGGGTATATGAAAGGCGTGGATAAATTTATCGATGTGGCTACGGCAAACAAAGAGAATGGTTTTATACGTTGTCCATGTGTTCAATGTCGGAACAACAAGGAGTACTCTTCCTCGAAAATCATTCGCGGCCACCTGATTATGAAAGGTTTTATGCCCAACTATAATTGTTGGACCAAGCACGGGGAAAGAGGGGTTATGATGGAAGATGGTGAAGAAGAAGATGATGATAACAACTATCATCATATGTTTCCTGAATACAATGATACTGCAATGGAAGACAATGGAGAGGAAAGAGGTGAAGAACGGGCATCGATGAGCGGTGATGAACTTGGTAGGGTCATTTCATGCAAAAGCGAGACTGTGAAATGTAAAATGAGAAGTTGAAGTTAGAGGGCATGTTAGAAGATCACAAGAAATTGTTGTACCCAAATTGTGAAGATGGCAACACAAAGCTCGCACCACAATCGGAATTGTTGCGATGGAAGGCAGAGTGTGGTCTAACTGACTCCTCATTTGAAAAGATGCTGAAAATAATGAAGCCAAAGTTTCCAAAACATAACGAACTTCCCGAGAGTACCTACGAAGCAAAGAAGACTCTCTGTCCTCTGGGATTAGATGTGCAAAAGATACATGCATGCATTAATGACTGCATCCTCTACCGCGGTAAGGAGTATGCGAATTTAGATAAATGCCCGGTATGCAATGCGTTGCCGTATAAGATCAGACGAGATGACCCTGGTGATGTTGAGAGAGAGCCCCTCCGGAAGAGGGTTCCTGCTAAGGTTATGTGGTATGATCCTATAATACCAAGGTTGAAACACATGTTCAGAAACAAAGAGCATGCCAGGTTGTTGCGATGGCACAAAGAAGACCGTAAGAAAGACAGGAAGTTGAGACACCCTGCTGATGGGTCATAGTGAAGAAAAATCGAGAGAGACTTTCCAGAATTTGCAGGTGACGCAAGAAACTTATGGTTTGGTCTAAGTACTGATGGCATGCATCCTTTTGGGGAGCAGAGCTGCAGTCACAGCACCCGGCCCGTGACTCTATGTATCTACAACCTGCCTCCTTGGTTGTGCATGAAGCGTAAGTTCATTATGATGCCAGTGCTCATCCAAGGCCCGAAGCAACCGGGCAACGACATTGATGTGTATCTTAGGCCATTAGTTGAAGAACTCTTACAGTTGTGGGGCAAACCAGGTGTACGTGCGTGGGACGAGAACAAACAGGAGCCATTTGATCTACGAGGGTTGTTATTCGTAACCATCAATAATTGGCCTGCTCTTAGTAACCTTTCAGGACAGACAAACAAGGGATATAAGGCATGTGTTGGAGATATGCCCTAGAGGCAATAATAAATGTAGTTATTATTATATCTTTGTGTTTATGATAAATGTTTACATTCATGCTATAATAGTATTAACAAGGAAACATTGATACTTGTGTGATTTGTAAACTTAATTTGAAAGTCCCTAGTATAGCCTCTATACTTCACTAGCTTGTTGGTTGATTAAATGATTGTGGTTTCCCTATCATGAACATTGAGATGTTATCAACAACAAGATCATATCGTTAGGAGAATGATATGGTGGACATACTCCTATTGATAAGCGTAGCATAAAGATCAAGTCATTTCAATAGTTCAATTGCTATATGCTTTCTGATACATAGTAACCTAATTCCTTCGACCATGAGATCATGCATATCACCTTTAGTGGATGGATGCTTTGATGACATCAAGCACCACACAGAATCGGGTGGCTATAAAGGTGGCATTGAGTGTTCGGAAAGTATTGGTTGAAACACATGGATCAAGAGGGATTTGTCCATCCATATGACGGATAGATATACTCGGGCCTCTCGTTGGAATGTCATCCAATTAGCTTGCAAGCATGTGACGGGTCACAAGGGATCACATATCACGGAACGAGAAAAGAGTACTTATCGGTAACGAGGTTGAACTAGGTATGCAGAGATACCGACGATCATAACCTCGGATAAGTAAACTATCGTGAGACAAAGGGAAATTGGTATCATATGTAAGTGGTTCATTCGATCGCAAAGTGATCGTAGAAATATGTGGGAGCCATATGAATTTCCAGATTCCTCTATTGGTTATTGTTCGGAGAAGTGTCTCGATCATGTCCGCATAATTCACGAACCGTAGGGAGACACACTTAAGGATTCGACGTTGTTTGAGTAGTTATGGTATTATGAGAAAGAGACCTAATGTTGTTCGGAGTCTCGGATGGGATCCGGGATATCACGAGGTGATCCGGAATGGTCTGGAGAATAAGATTCATATAAGGAAAGTCACGTTTCGGAGTTCGGGAATGATTCCGGTGTTTTCATCGGGAATGTTCTAGAAGGGTCCGGATTGTCCGGCACTCCGGGAGGGAGGGTACATGAATGTGTCATTGAATGATTGCATCATGTACTAAGTGTTCTTGCTGTTCTAAAACTTGAAAGTCAAACTGCCAATTTGAAAGTCAAACGGCTAAAACAGGAAACTGTGGGAAATAAGCAAGAGGAGGTTTAAACCAACTTGGAGGAGGAGTTCCTCTCCTCCAAGTCGGCGCCCAGCCCTAGGCCGAGTTGGGGAGGGACTCCCTCCCTCCCTGGCGCGCCTATCCCCTCCACCTATAAAAGGAGGGGCAGGGCTCCTCTTGAGACACACAAGTTTCTACCTCTAATCTCAGGTTTAGAGCCGTTTGGTTTAGAGCTTCTAATTGCTTTAGCCTGTGGTTTAGAGCCTTCTAATTGGTGTGTCTAATCTCTAGACCACTAATAGCCCTCTCTCATAATCCACCATACTCGCTCCGGCTTAAGGCGAAGTCTCATGGGATTTCCCTCTACTTAGTACCACGTTGTCTGCCGGAATCGCGAGGAGAGTGCTACAACCTCCGCACTGCTAGAACAAGGAGAGGAAGGTCTTCGTCGAAATCGAACGCAGACCGATCATGGAAGCGCCCGAACGCAACGCCGGAAGGATCGTCCACACGATCTTGAGATCGGAAGAGTACGACTACATCACCCACGAGAATCCGCTCTCGTTAAACACTTTGGAATCTTCGAGGGTAAGTTATTCCATCGACTCGTTGCTACAATCTAGTAGATAGATCTTGGCTTGTTTGTTTGTATGCGATAGAAAATTTTTGTTTTCCATGCTACGAACCCTCAAAGGGTATCGAGCCGTGTCTATATGTAGATCTCAGACGAGTAGAACACAATGGTCATTGTGGGCGTTGATGCTTTATTGTCGATTGCTTTTGTGTACTTTGCATCTTGGTATGTTGGGATGAAGCGGCCGGGCTAACCTTACATGACATCGTTCATGAGACTTGCTCCACGCTAACATGCAACTTGTATTGCATAAGTGGCTTTATGGTGCCTGCTTTCTCCTAGCATAGTTAAGATCCAATTTACAACGGGTAATCAACAATGCTAGTATCAATGTTGTGGTTCTTGTTCGTAAGTTAGAACGACACTTATTGAAAGCCCCAAACCACGTAAAATATGCAAAGAAAGTAGAGGCGTCTAACTTTATTTTGCAGGGGTGTGCAGTGATGTGATATGGCCATGATTGTGATTATATTTGATGTATGCAATGTTCCTTATTGTAAGTTGGCAACCGGCAGGAGCCATATGGTTGTATTTAATTTATGTTAAGACCCGCGTGTCTATTCAAAGTAGTTGTAATAGTTGAAGCCGGTGGACGACAACCATGGTGAAGCGTCATTGACCTTGATGCAATGCCGGTGATGATGGAGATCATGTTCGTGCTTGAAGATGGAGATCGGCACAAAGAAGAAAGGCCATATCATATCACATATTATTGAATTGCATGTGATGTTAATCCTTTTATGCATCTTGTATTGCTTAGTAGACGACGGTAGCATTATAAAATGATCCCTCATGCACATGAATTTCAAATCATAAAGTGTTCACCCTTAGTTAGCACCGTTGCTAAAGCTTGTTGTTTCAAAGCACCACGTGATGATCAGGTGTGTTAGATTCCGCAAGTGTATACAACGTGAGCAAGCCAGATTTGCTCATGCGGAAACTAAGGTTTGATCTTGACGAGCCTAGCATGTACAGACATGGTCTCGGAACACGGATTACCGAAAGGTAAAGCATGAATCATATAGTAGATATGATGAACATGACGATTGTTCGCCATTGAAACTATATCAACTCTCGTGATGATCGGTGTTGATGTAGTGGATTTGGTTCGTGTGATCACTAAAACAATGTGAGGGATGTTGTTTTGAGTGGGATTTCACCTAGTTCAATTTCATTAATTAATTTGAACTCAATTTGTCATAAACTTAGTCTAAACTATTGCAAATATGTTGTAGATCAATGGCAGCCCCTACCATCAATTTTAATGCGTTCCTAGAGAAAGAAAAGTTGAAAAACAATGGAAGAAACTTCATGGATTGGTTCCGCAATTTGAGGATTGTCCTCACATGTAATTTGACCTATGTGCCGGATGCACATTGGTGACCCACCGCATTGATGCTTCGATGAAGTAAAGAATGTTTACCTCGCCGGAAGAATCAAGATCTTGCATAGTTCAAGGTGCTATCTTGTATGGTTTAGAATCGAGCTCGTAAAAGGTTTGAAGAGTCGACCCATATGATATTGTCGAGGATCTCAAATTGATTTTTGAGACTCATGCGGCAATTGAAAGCTATGAGGCTTCTGAAAAGTTCTTTAACTGCAAGATGGAAGAGGGCAGCTCCGTCAGTGAGCATGTGCTTAAGATGTCTGGGCACGCAAACAAACTTCAAAGCTTGGGTATAGTGATTCCCAATGCTTTGGGGATTTACCGCGTCCTCCATCGCCACCAAGTTACAGAACTTTGTGATGAATTACAACATGCAGAACATGAACAAAGAGTTGCCAGAACTGTTTGCTATGTTAAAGTCTGCAGAAGTGGAGATCAAGAAAGAGCACCAAGTGTTGATGGTCAATAAGACCACCAAACTCAAGAAAGGCAAGTCTAAGCAAAAGGGACACTTCAAGAAGGGTGGTAAGAAAGTTACCACGCCGGCGAAGAAGACCAAGGCTGGACCCAAGCCTGAAACTGAGTGCTTTTACTGCAAGGGAGAAGGTCACTGGAAGCGGAATTGCCCAAAGTACTTGGCGGATCTGAAGAACGGCAACATCAAGAAGAAAGGTATATCTGATATACATGTTATTGATGTGTATCTCACTAGTACTGTAGTAGTGCTCGGTATTTGATACTTGGTTCGTTGCTCATATTTGTAACTCAAACAAAGTTTGCAGAATAAACGGAAGCTAGCGAAGAACGAGGTGACGATGCGCGCAGAAACGGATCAAAGGTTGATGTGATCGCGGTCGACGCTACCCCTTCATCTACCATCGGGATTAGTTTTATACTTAAATAATTGTTATTTGGTGCCCGCGTTGAGCATGAACATTATATCGGGATCTTGTTTATTAAGTAGACGGTTACTTGTTTAAGTCGAGAATAATGGTTGTTCGATTTATATGAGTAATATGTTTTATGCACATGCACCTTTGATAGATGGTCTATTCTTATTGAATCTCGATAGTGGAAATACACATATCAACAACATTGAGGCTAAACGCTTGAAATCAAGCGATAATTTGACCTATATGTGGCAATCGCTGCCTTGGTCACATTGGAGTGAAGCGTATAAAGAAACTCCATTCGATGGACTTCTTGAATCACTTGATTTTGAATCACTTGAAAGATGCTATGTCGATGGGAAAAATGACTAAGACTCCATTTTCTCAGTATGATGGAGCGAGCTACGGACTTATTGGAAATCATACATACCGATGTGTGTGGTCCAATGAGTGTAGCATCGCGCGGTGGTTATCGTTATGTTCTTACCTTCACAGATGACTTGAGTAGATATGGGTATATCTATTTCATGAAACATAAGTCCGAAACTTTCGACAAGTTTAAGGAGTTTCAAAGTGAGGTAGAGAATCAACGTAACAAGAAGATTAAATTTCTACGTTCTGATCGTGGAGGTGAATATATAAGTTACGAGTTTGGCGAGCATTTAAAGAAGTGCGGAATACTTTCACAATTGACACCGCCGGGAACACCACAACAGAAATGGTGTGTCCGAACGTCGTAATCGAACTCTCTTAGATATGGTTCATTCTATGATGTCACTTACAGATTTACCGCTATCATTTTGGGGTTATGCATTAGAAACAGCCGCATTCACTTTAAATAGGGCACCGTCTAAATCCGTTGAAACGACACCGTATGAATTATGGTTTGGGAAGAAACCTAAATTGTCGTTCCTTAAAGTTTGGGGATGCGAAGCCTATGTAAAGAAGTTATAGCCGGACAAGCTTGAACCCAAAGCGGAAAAATGCGTCTTCATAGGATACCCTAAGGAAACTATTGGGTATACCTTCTATCATAGATCCGAAGGCAAAATCTTCGTTGCCAAGAATGGATCCTTTCTAGAGAAGGAATTTCTCTCGAAAGAAGTGACTGGAAGGAAAGTAGAACTCGACGAGGTTGTCGAACCTTCTCTCGAAGTTGCGAGTAGCGCAGCACCAGAAGAAGTTCCTGTGGTGCATGCACCAATTAGAGAGGAAGCTAATGATGATGATCATGAAACTTCGGTTGAAGTTGCTACAGAGCCTCAGAGGTCAACGAGAACTCGTACCACCAGCATTGGTATGATCCCGTTATGAGTGTCATGTTGGTGGACAACACCGATGACCCCGAGACATATGAGGAAGCGATGATGAGCCCAGATTCCAATAAATGGCAAGAAGCCATGAAATCCGAGATTGGATCCATGTACGAAAACCAAGTATGGACTTTGGTGGACTTACCGGATGGCCGGAAGGCTGTCGAGAACAAATGGATTTTCAAGAAGAAAACAAATGTTGATGGTAATGTTACTGTCTATAAAGCTCGACTTGTCGCAAAAGGGTTTCGACAAATTCAAGGAGTTGACTACGATGAGACTTTCTCACCAGTAGCGAAGCTAAAGTCTGTGAGGATTATGTTAGCAATCGCTGCATATTATGATTATGAGATATGGCAGATGGATGTCAAAACAGCATTCCTCAATGGAGATATTGATGAAGAGTTGTATATGATGCAACCCAAAGGTTTTGTCGATCTTAAAGATGCTAACAAGGTATGCAAACTTCAACGGTCCATCTATGGATTGAAGCAAGCATCCCGAAGTTGGAATCAACGTTTTGATAAGGTAATCAAAAGTTTTGGTTTTATACAAACTTATGGAGAAGCTTGTATTTACAAGAAAGTGAGTGGGAGCTCAGAGCATTCTTAATACTATATGTGGATGACATATTGTTGATTGGGAATGATGTAGACCTTCTTAATAGTGTCAAGGAATATTTGAATAATAGTTTTTCAATGAAGGATCTTGGCGAAGCGACTTACATATTAGGCATAAAGATTTATAGAGATAGATCAAACGCCAAATATCATTGTCACGGAGTACATATTTGGGCAAAGTTCTAAAGAGGTTTGGAATGGAAGAAAGCAAGAAAGGGTTCTTGCCCATGTTGCTCAATACGACCTTGAGTAAAACTCAAAGTCCGACATCGCGTAAGATAGAGAAAGGATGAGTAAGACTCTATGCCTCACCATAGGATCTCTAATGTATGCCATGCTATGTACTAGACCCGACATTGCATATGTCGTTAGTTTAACTAGCAGATATCAAAGTGATCCAGAGTGGATCATTGGACAATGGTCAAAAACATCCTTAAGTACTTGAGAAGAACTAAGGATATGGTTCTTTCTTATGGAGGTGATGAACAACTCGTTGTTAATGGTTACACCGATGCTAGTTGGAACACCGATCCGGATGATTCTAAATCACAACTGATAATGATTTATTTTGAATGGTGCGCAGCTATCGGAGGAGTGCAAAGCAAAGCGTTGTGGCGAGATCTTCAACCGAATCGAATACATGGTCGCCGGAGGCTTCACAAGAAGCGATATGGATGAAAGAGTTCATTACAGAGCGGGTGTGGTTCCTAGTGTTGGACCCAATGTCTATCTCTGTGATAACATGGGCGCCATAGCCAATGCGCAAGAACCAAGGTCACACAAGAAGTCAAGCATATCAAGCTGCGTTTTCACGCTATTCGAGAACATATCCGTGATGGGGATATAAAGATTTGCAAAGTACACACATATCCGAATGTGGCGGATCCGTTGACTAAACCTCCCGAGGGCAAACCATGACCAACACCAAACCGCCATGGGTGTTCGGTATATTACCATGTAATCTAGATTAGATGACTCTAGTGCAAGTGGGAGATCTGGAGATATGCCCTATAGGCAATAATAAATGTAGTTATTATTATATCTTTGTGTTTATGATAAATGTTTACATTCATGCTATAATAGTATTAACAAGGAAACATTGATACTTGTGTGATTTGTAAACTTAATTTGAAAGTCCCTAGTATAGCCTCTATACTTCACTAGCTTGTTGGTTGATTAAATGATTGTGTTTTCCCTATCATGAACATTGAGATGTTATCAACAACAAGATCATATCGTTAGAGAATGATATGGTGGACATACTCCTATTGATAAGCGTAGCATAAAGATCAAGTCATTTCAATAGTTCAATTGCTATATGCTTTCTGATACATAGTAACCTAATTCCTTCGACCATGAGATCATGCATATCACCTTTAGTGGATGGATGCTTTGATGACATCAAACACCACACCGTAACTGGGTGGCTATAAAGGTGGCATTGAGTGTTCGGAAAGTATTGGTTGAAACACATGGATCAAGAGTGGGATTTGTCCATCCATATGACGGATAGATATGCTCTGGGCCCTCTCGGTGGAATGTCATCCAATTAGCTTGCAAGCATGTGACTGGGTCACAAGGGATCACATATCACGAACGAGAAAAGAGTACTTATCGAGGTGAGGTTGAACTAGGTATGCAGAGATACCGACGATCATAACCCTGGATAAGTAAACTATCGTGAGACAAAGGGAAATTGGTATCGTATGTAAGTGGTTCATTCGATCGCAAAGTAATCATAGAAATATGTGGAGCCATATGAATTTCAGATTCCTCTATTGGTTATTGTTCGGAGAAGTGTCTAGATCATGTCTGCATAATTCACGAACCGTAGGGAGACACACTTAAGGATTCGACGTTGTTTGAGTAGTTATGGTATTATGAGAAAGAGACCGAATGTTGTTCGAGTCTCGATGGGATCCGGATATCACGAGGTGATCCGAATGGTCCGGAGAATAAGATTCATATAAGGAAAGTCCCGCTTTGAGTTCGGGAATGATTCCGTGTTTTCATGAATGTTCTAGAAGGGTCCGGATTGTCCCAAGACTGAGGGGGGGGTACATGAATGTGTCATTGAATGATTGCATCATGTACTAAGTGTTCTTGCTGTTCCAAAACTTGAAAGTCAAACTGCCAATTTGAAAGTCAAACGGCTAAAACAGGAAACTGTGGAAAACAGGAAATTGTGGGAAACAGGAAACTGTGGGAAACAAGCAAGAGGAGGTTGAAACCAACTTGGAGAAGGAGTTCCTCTCCTCCAAGTCGGCGCCCAGCCCTAGGCCGAGTTGGGGAGGGACTCCCTCCCTCCCTGGCGCGCCTAGCCCCTCCACCTATAAAAGGAGGGGCAGGGCTCCTCCTTGAGACACACAAGTTTCTACCTCTAATCTGTGTTTAGAGCCGTTTGGTTTAGAGCTTCTAATTGCTTTAGCCTGCGGTTTAGAGCCTTCTAATTGGTGTGTCTAATCTCTAGACCACTAATAGCCCTCTCATAATCCACCATACTCGCTCCGGCTTAAGCCCTCAGGGATTTCCTCTACTTAGGTACCACGCCGTTGTCAGCGGAATCGAGGAGAGTGCTACAACCTCCTCTGCTTTGGAACAAGGGAGAGGAAGGTCTTCGAGTACCGAATGTGTGACCGATCATGAAGCTTTAACGCAAGACGACGGAAGGATCGTCCACACGATCTTGAGATCGGAAAGAGTACGACTACATCACCCACGAGAATCCGCTCTCGTTAAACACTTTGGAATCTTCGAGGGTAAGTTATTCCATCGACTCGTTGCTACAATCTAGTAGATAGATCTTGGCTTGTTTGTTTGTATGCGATAGAAAATTTTTGTTTTCCATGCTACGAACCCCTACAGCATGCACTCACTGTTTAGATAAGACTGAAGGTACATATTTGCATAAATGCAAGAAGGTTGTGTACCTGGCGAATCGATGATTTCTTCCGACCAATCATCCCGTAAGAAAGAAAGGCAAGCATTTCAAAGGTGAGGCAGATCACCGGAAGAATCCTGAACTCCCTGCTGGTGATGATGTATTTGGTATGGTTAAGGACATAGAAGTAATCTTTGGAAAGGGTCCCGGCGGTCAATCAGTTCCGAACAATGTCGCTACAGGACACGCACCCATGTGGAAGAAGAAATCTATATTTTGGGAGCTGCCATATTGGAAAGTCCTGCGTGTCCGCTCTTCAATCGACGTGATGCACGTGAAGAAGAATCTTTGCGTGAACCTGCTAGGATTCCTAGGCGTGTATGGGAAGACAAAAGATACACCTAAAGCACGGGAGGACCAAAAAATTATGAAAGACCCAAAGAACATGCATACACATAACAAGACGGATAAAGGGCGTCACTTAAGTCGTGCCAGCTATGCTCTTACCAAAGCAGAGAAGGAAATCTTTTTTGAAGTCCTTTACAGTATCAAGGTGCCGCGGGCTTCTCATCTAATATAAAGGGATAATAAATATGGCAGAAAAAGTTCCAAAACCTGAAGTCTCATGATCATCACGTGATTATGATGCAGCTTGCTTCCGATTGCATTGAGGGGCTTCTACCGAAAATGTTCGAGTACCCATTGTGAAGCTGTGCATTCCTCAATGCAATATCTCGAAGGTAATCAATCCAGATATTCGCCAAGGTTACGTATGATGGTACAATGTCTTGTTAGTTTTGAATTGGTGTTCCCACCATCCTTCTTCAATATTATGACGCATCTCCTGGTTCATCTAGTGGAAGAGATTGCCATTCTCGGTCCGATTTTGCACAATATGTTCCCTTTGAGAGGTTCATGGAGTCTTAAAGAAATATGTTCATAACCGTGCTAGACTGGAAGGAAGCATCTCCAAGGGATATGGAACAGAGGAGGTCATTGAGTTTTGTGTTGACTTTATTCGACCTTAAGCCGATTGGTGTTTCGATCATGCATGAGGGAAGACTAAGTGGAAAAGGCACTGGGAAAGAAAGCAATGATATGTAGGGACGGGATTCTTTCACTAAAGCACACTACACAGTTCTACATAATTCCACCTTGGCGACTCAGTATATCGAGGAACACAAGAATATTGTACGCCCAAAACCCGGGGAAGCTTGAATCATGGATTAGATGAACACATGAAGTCTTTCGTGGTTGGATGCGGACACATCTCTTGAATGACACCACCGTTGGAGATCAGCTATACTTGTTGTCAGGTCACCATCTTCTACGTATTGAATTTCCAAGGGTACGAAATAAATGGGAATACATTCTACGATCGCCCAAGATAAAGAGCACCAACCAAAATAGTGGTGTCCTCTTTGATGCAATAGACGAGAATGGACAAAAGGACACATATTATGGTTACATAGAGGAGATATGGGAACTAGACTATGGAGTCTCTTTTAAGGTCCCTTTGTTTCGCTGCAAATGGGTCAGCCTGAATGGGGAAGGGGTAAAGATAGACCAGTTGTACGGAATGACAACAGTGGATCTCAACAATCTTGGTTATAAAGATGAACCATTCGTCCTAGCCAATGATGTGTCTCAGGTTTTCTATGTGAAGGACATGTCCTCCAGACCGAAAAGAGAAAAAATATGCAAACGAATACATCATATGATGAGCCAAAGCGTCACATAGTTCTTTCAGGGAAAAGAAACATCGTGGGAATCGAGGACAAGACAGACATGTCAGAAGATTATAATAAGTTTGATGAAATTCTGCCCTTCACAGTGAAAACTGACCCAAGCATTCCGTTAAGTAAAGAAGATGCTCCATGGTTACATCTGAAGCGATCATAAGGAAGGACATATGCCAGGAAGTTCATGCTGATATTATGTAACTCTAGTTCATGTCTTTCGCAGTTTGTGGCTTGACCGAAGGATATCTTTCGCGGTTTGTGGCCTTTAGTCCCGGTTTTGTAGTCTCAGTTTTTAATATTAATAAATGTCTTGAGTGTTAGTCCCGTTTTGTGGCTGGACCGGGACTATGAAGAAGTTGTCCCGATTCGTACTTACCATTAAGATCTGATCTCCAAACGCGCGCAGTCATATATTAGGGAGTTCCTCTATGACCAGTTTCTTGGAGATGCCGGAGGACTGGGATCCGGCGGCATCTCCTCAAATCGGTCGAGGGTGTCCCCGCTCTCAAAACCATCTTGAAGCTTGTAACTTCTCTAACTAGATCAATACGCCTGAGCTAACTAATTTCACATATTAGGAGTGCCTCTATGACCAGCTTTCGGAGATGTGAGAACTGGCCCCGCTAAGCATCTCCCCGAACGCCGTAGTGGTGTCCCTGCTCTCGAAAACCATCTTGGAGATGCCTCAAACTGGCTGGAGGACTGGACTCGCAAGGATGCCTATTAATAGTACAAGCAGCTCGGCATAGTGTCGACACTTACGAAATAATGTCGACACTCACCCCTATCATTAGTGTTGACTCGTGTTTTGTCCCGGTTGGTGTCTCCAACCGGGACTACAGGTTGATCTTTAGTCCCGGTTGGTGACACCATCCGGGACAAGGTACACGCCGCACGACATAATGTTGTGCCCATATTATGCATGTGTGTGGATATTGGTATGGAGAACGATGTTGCAGGAGGAAGTTTTCCTTTTTGTCGCACGGAAAAGCCCTTTTCCATTTTCCAAGCGCAAAAAATGGGTCGTTTTGTGAAGTAACCACCAAAATGCCGTTTCAGAATGCTACCGTCCCATTTTCCTAACATACTAGACCACCTTACATGGACTATCTCCCAACCGGGACATCTCAAACCTTTTCGTCCATCCCGGGTAAAAAGGACAAATGTCTGCCGAATCGGCAGGAAGTGGGTCCGGTTTGTGCTACAGGTACATGATCTATCGCCCGTGATTTTTTGAAAAAATCATTTTTAGACTCGCAATATGTGGTTTCTTTAGAGATCCAATGCAAGTTCTAATGATGCTCGTCCCGTATCTTCATGCACACCGGTTCGACCATAGTTAGAAATTCAGATATTCAAAACAGGCATAATAAATTCAAAAAAAATCCGAACAATGAAAATCCTTCGCGTGGTCTCATATTATGTTACATAGTTGAAAGGAAAAATACCAGACTTGGTATATTGATCATGTTTCGAAAAAACCTTCACAAAATGACCTATCATGTTCGAGGTTTCATGGCTTTCGGTCCAAATGACCGATGTTATGTGCTGAATCACGGCTTAGTTTGTGATGTTGTGCCCATATTATGCATGTGTATGTCCATTGGTATGGAGAACAATGTTGCAGGAGGAAGTTTTCCTTTTTGTCGCACGGAAAAGCCCTTTTCCATTTTTCGAGCGCAAAAAACGGGTCGTTTTGTGAAGTAACCACCAAAATGCCGTTTCAGAATGCTACCGTCCCATTTTCCTAAATTACTAGACCACCTTACATGGACTATCTCCCAACAGGGACATATCAAACCTTTTCGTCCATCCCGGGTAAAAAGGACAAATGTCTGCCGAATCGGTAGGAAGTGGGTCCGGTTTGTACTACAGGTACATGATCTATCGCCCATGATTTTTTGAAAAATCATTTTTAGACTCGCAATATGTGGTTTCTTCAGAGATGCAATGCAAGTTCTAACGATGCTCGTCCCCTATCTTCATGCACACCGGTTCGACCATAGTTAGAAATTCAGATTTCAAAACGGGCATAATAAATTCAAAAAATCCAAACAATGAAAATCCTTCGCGTGGTGTCATATTATGTTACATAGTTGAAATGAAAAATACCAGACTTGGTATATTGATCATGTTTTGAAAAAACCTTCACAAAATGACCTATCATGTTCGAGGTTTCATGGCTTTCGGTCCAAATGACCGATGTTATGTGCTGAATCACGGCATAGTTTGTGATACTGTGCCCATATTATGCATGTGTGTGGACATTGGCATGGAGAACAATGTTGCAGGAGGAAGTTTTCCTTTTTGTCGCACGGAAAAGCTCTTTTCCATTTTCTGAGC
The DNA here is from genome assembly GCA_030063025.1 of Avena longiglumis. Lineage (NCBI taxonomy): Eukaryota > Viridiplantae > Streptophyta > Magnoliopsida > Poales > Poaceae > Avena > Avena longiglumis. The sequence goes on along the minus strand of CP125974.1, from coordinate 514,722,463 downwards.
GCAAAAAACGGGTCGTTTTGTGAAGTAACCACCAAAATTCCGTTTCAGAATGCTACCGTCCCATTTTCCTAAAATACTAGACCACCTTACATGGAATATCTCCCAATAGGGACATCTCAAACCTTTTCGTCCATCCCGGGTAAAAAGGACAAATGTCTGCCGAATTGGTAGGAAGTTGGTCCGGTATGTACTATAGGTACATGATCTATCGCCCGGGATTTTTTGAAAAAATCATTTTTAGACTCGCAATATGTGGTTTCTTCAGAGATCCAATGCAAGTTCTAACGATCCTCGTCCCCTATCTTCATGCACACCGGTTCGACCATAGTTAAAAATTCAGATAATTCAAAACGGGCATAATAAATTCAAAAAAAATCCGAACAATGAAAATCTTTCGCGTGGTGTCATATTATGTTACATAGTTGAAAGGAAAAATACCAGACTTGGTATATTGATCATGTTTCGAAAAAACCTTCACAAAATGACCTATCATGTTCGAGGTTTCATGGCTTTCGGTCCAAATGACCGATGTTATGTGCTGAATCACGGCATAGTTTGTGATATTGTGCCCATATTATGCATGTGTGTGGAAATTGGTATGGAGAACAATGTTGCAGGAGGAAGTTTTCCTTTTTGTCGCACGGAAAAGCCCTTTTCCATTTTCCGACACTCACCCTTATTATTAGTGCTAACTCATATTTTGTCCCGGTTGGTGTCTCCAACCGGGACTAAAGGTTCATCTTTAGTCCTGGTTGGTGACACCATCCGGGACAAGGTACACGCCGCACGACATAATGTCGACACGCCATTTTTCCCGCCATTTTTCTTCCCGCCATTTTTTCCCGCCAGTTCTTCCCTCCAGTTCTTCCTGCCAGTTCTTCACTATATATATATATATATATATATGTATGTAGGGTTGGCCTCCATTGTCATTGCACATCTCTAGACTCATATCTGCAACCTCATCACTCTTTCCCATGGCTTCGACCGCAGCACTAACTCCCAGGGAGGCGGAGGCGCTTTGCGCCTCGAACTACCCGTGCGCTGCCACCGTGTCCCCGCGGCCGGATGCCGAGGCGGAGGCATTCCGTTCCTCCGCCTCTAGGTGTGGCGTCGGATGGCCATCACGAACCACTACTACTTCGAGCCACGCCAAGCGGCGGAGGAATCCTGGATGGCATCCCGACTATTTCCCGACTTGGGAAGCCTTCTTCGTGGATCGTGAGAGGGCACTGCCAGCACGAGGAGGAGGGCCCACCTCCTCCGAACTTCAACGAGGCCGGCTGTGGTGGCACGACCGACTCTCCAAAGCGCCATGGCCTACGACATGGCGCCGACTCTAGCCCTCACCGCTACCCTCAAGTCCAGCCCACTGCACTCAACCTTCAAGGTTCAACTACTACGATTTACGACGATAGCGACGACGAGCCATGAAAGTAATGACGACTAAAGTGGCGAGTATTACAGTGTAGGTGGAGCATGACCGAATTATTCCAACATTGCAAAACAAGTTCGCCAATTGTGGCTTAATCGCCATGTATCTTAATTTTCATTCTTCTATGTAACTTTGTGTTAGTTGCGTTATGTACTTAAATTCAGTTCTATCCTAATCAAATTTTCTTTCACCATTATTTTCCATCCTTTTTTCCTACATTAAAACAAAAAATGGTTTTGAATTACTTATTCAAATCCAAACACTTTTTATGTTTAAAGTTTTTCTAAATTCCAAATTGATATTAAAAAATATAAGTTAATTCATTTTTAATTGTAAATGGTTCATATTTTAAATGGTTACATCAATTATTTTTTTAAACAGAAAATGGTTTTGAATTATTTATTCAAATCCAAACACTTTTTATGTTTAAAGTTTTTCTAAATTACAAATTAATATTGAAAAAATATAAGTTAATTCATTTTTAATTTTAAATGGTTACATTAATTATTTTTAAAAATAGAAAATGGTTTTGGATTATTTATTCAAATCCATACACTTTTTATGTTTAAAGTTTTTCTAAATTCCAAATTAATATTCAAAAAATATAAGTTAATTCATTTTTAATTTTAAATGGTTCCATTAATTATTTTTAAAAAATAGAAAATGGTTTTGGATTATTTATTCAAATCCATACACTTTTTATGTTTAAAGTTTTTCTAAATTCCAAATTGATATTAAAAAAATATAAGTTAATTCATTTTTAATTGTAAATGGTTACATTAATTATTTTTTAAAAATAGAAAATGGTTTTGGATTATTTATTCAAATCCATACACTTTTTATGTTTAAAGTTTTTCTAAATTCCAAATTGATATTAAAAAATATAAGTTAATTCATTTTTAATTGTAAATGGTTCATATTTTAAATGGTTACATTAATTATTTTTAAAATGAAAATGGTTTTGAATTATTTATTCAAATCCAAACACTTTTATGTTTAAAGTTTTTCTAAATTCCTAATTAATTATTATTTAAAAACATTACAAATTTAAACCCCAAAATAAAAATAAGGCGAACAGAGAGAAAATACTGAAAAAATTTGAAAATGGGGAATATGTCTCGCTTGAGCCACCAACCGACTAAAGACCCTTGCACGCGCCTTCCTTCATCTGAAAATTGGAGTATACGTCCATTGGTGGCTCCATCCGGATGTATGATTTTTAGTCCCGTTGAGCCACCAACCGGACGATACTCTCCCTTTATAACTTCTCTTCTTCTTTCCCATCTCACTTATGTTTCTTCTTCGCTTCATCGACGACGCCGCTTCGCGCCTCCGTCATCGCTGGCCGCCGCCTCCGCCTCCGCCACCGCCACGCCGCGGCCGCCACTTCCGCTGCGTCTCTTCAAGGCCCGCGTCTCTGTTTCTTCCCGACTGCTGCGCGGCTACCACCGGCCAAGCATCATCGCCTCAGAAGTACGCCGCCTCTCCTCGCCTCGTCCTCCTCCCGGGAAGCTTGGCTACCGCTACTCCTCACGCGCGGGGAACAAGTAGCCACCACCGCCGGTGCCGGCAATGCACAGGCAAGGCCCGGTGGCCCGCCCTGACAGCGCAGCGACGAGGGAAAGGTGAGGAGAGGGGGGAGGAGGCGGCGGCGATGGGAGTTCCCCTGTTTGCCCACGCGTGGTCGAGACATGGGCGAAGGGGTCGCGCGGTCAAAACCATATGTAGTGGAAGCGCCGTTGGAAGCGCCGCCGACGGGCACCGACGGACTTTCTCTCGTGGAGTGGTGCGGCGGGTGCGGGGGAAATTTCTTCAGTGTCGGTGGCGGCGTAGTTTGCTTCTAGGAACAACAACACTCTGCGGCTGGAGACGACGGACGACGGTATTGACAGGATGTAGGCGATCGATACGCTAGTGCCCTACCGAGGTTCTGAAATAAAGGGAGGAACCACACATGTAGTAATTGACAAGGATGCATCTTGGGAACTTCATGGTCATCGTAAGTGTAATTAATCTCTCAACTGCGTCAAGCTAACTGTAACTCATGTCCTAGTTTCCTCATCCCAACCACAGATTATGTCTGTGCTGCATTTATACCTAGACACGAGCTAGCTCGGCCTGGCTCGGTCTAAGCCGTAGGAAAGCTCAGTCCGAAATTGCCGAGCCCGAGCCAGCTTGCCGCCGCTGGCGAGCCACAAAAAGAGCTCGGCCCGAGCTTCCGCCAAGCTTGGTTCAGCTCGTGACCCTAGCGGGGCTGAGTCACTGACGGGTGGGCCCTCTTAAATAGCAGCAGCGCGACGCGGCTAGCATGGCGAGGACGAGGGGTCTAGGTAGCGGTTGGTGGCTCCGGCGAGAAATCACGAGCTTTGCGGTGATCTACAAAGGGGGAAAATGTCAGAAAGAATATGTGCTTCGAGGGGAAGAGGGGGCAGGAGATCGAAACCGAGACGGGCAGGGGAATCGATCGGTAGTTCGTCCCTCAGCGCCACGTCGGCGTGGTCAAACGTTCACGTTTGACTATTTACTTTAATTCGATTTATTTTGGCAGATTTTAGATGGAACTTGTAAAATTCATAGAAAATAATCTACTTAAGTAGTATATGTATATTATCATATATTTTATATATTATCATATTTTATATTTGTATATGTATATGTATATTATCATATTTTGTACATACTATTTTTCGGCCTCATTGCCTCCACGACGCCTCATTGGACTCCACGCCACCCTCATTGTCGCACCTCCACGTGCTCTCGCCGGCTCAAAGCCTCGCCGACTCGACCACCGCCCACCGCTGATTCCCACCCGAACCCGAACTTATTATTTATAAGTCAGAAAAATATGTATAATATACCAAAATGTTCAGAAAAATGAAACCTACCTATTTAAGCTATAATCATGCATTGTTAAGCAACTTAAATAATATACCAAGTTTGATTAGAAGAACATAGTAACGCCTCACAGGTGATTCCGGAGTTTCCCCGGGTTAGGGTTTGTGCCCCTCGGAACCCCGTTTAATTTGTCGAGCGTGCTTTAGGGTTACTTTTCAATACAATTTAACTTGTCATATCATCATACTTGCTTGATCATTGCATCGATGCTTTAGGGTTTCCCTTTATTTTCGGTGTTTGGATTATTAGGTTTATTATTAGTTAGGTATTATTAGGTTTATTAATTAGTTTGGTATTATTAGTCTTCGGCCCTATCTTAAAAACCCTATCTTAGATAAGGAATCAATAATACCCCTTAGGTGCATGTGGGTTCGACGATGTGCCTTCGCCAGGGCATTCCGAACCCTCTTAAATCAATTCCAATATGGTATTTTGTTAGTATCTAGTGTTACCTATCTGCTGGATAGTTTCCCTTTTGTAGCCTTATACTCATGGTCCCCTCTCATATGCATCCGAGGTTTCTCCGAACTAGGTTTTACACCCCTCGGAACTCCGGAATATTGATTTTAGTTGATTTTAGCTAGAGTTACCTATCTACTACACGGTTTCCTTTTTGTAGCTAGGTTTAGGGTTTCTCTTCATTTTTATTATTGTGTATGTATATATTAGGGTTTCTCTGAATTAGGGTTTATATCTCTCAACACCGTACCTAACTTTCTCCTTTAGCCGCTTTGACTTATTCGTTTTTCCACCTATGCAGAAAATATGGACCCACACATCAGAGACGAAGAAAAGGAAGAGTTGATCCAAGGTGTGATCCGTGGGGAAGAAAATTTAGACGTATCAACGTTTCTGAAAAACTCCGGTGAGGGTGATCCTCTTTTTACGGAATAGACGACTTGTTTGAGGTTGAAGGTGTTGCCTTCCGCGAGGGAGAAGGCGATGCCTTGTGTAATCGAGAAGACGACCGCTCCGGCGAGGTGCATGTAATATACTCAATTCATGAATTAATCATATGTTATCTATATAGAAATAGTAACGACGATATTTCTTATTTTAGCCCTCCGGATCGAAGGAATCTACTGAAAAGAGCAGACGAAGCCCAACCAAAAAGTTGCAAGACCATGAGAGGTTCAGGATCGAAGATATCGCTGAATACGGCAAACCGACGGCTCCCGAAGTTGTCGCAAACAAATTTGTGGCACAATGCGGAGTAATCGTTAGGGACTTAATCCCGATCACCATCAGAAATTGGAATAGGCCTGCTAATGCGGATGAAGAGGGAACATGTTTATTTGTCCCTAACCACGCCAAAGATTTACTGTGGAAGAGGATCATGGTTAATTTCAAACTACCGAAGATAGAGCTGGATCCAAATGCGGAGGATCCAGTTGAGGACGCCTTACAACATGGGAGAGCCATGGAGGCTAAGGTCAGGGAGTGGGCTTTGAAGAAGATGGCCTAGTGTTTCACCAACTGGAAGAAAAGATTGCACCTTGACTATGTCGTGAAAGAGAAGACTCCCGATTTCAAGAATATTCAGTTTGAGAAGATAGAACCATTCTGGGCTGAGTTTGTGGAATACAAGATATCAGAAAAAGCTAAGAAAATGTCTACAACGAATAAGCTGAATGCTGCTAACAAGAAGTATCACCATACCATGGGGCAAGGTGGCTACAGGGCTGGCATTCCTAAGTGGGAGAAACTTGAGAATGAACTGCGTGCTAAAAAGATCACCCCAGAGACAGACGATTGGGTAAAACGTGCAAGGAATTGGTTTTACGGGCATGGGGGCACGTTGGACTTGGAAGGGAGGTGTATATATAACATACGACATAAAGAAGACCCCTTGCCAATCGAGAGGATGAGAAAAGCAAGAAGGTCGTTAAAGATGGGGACTTCATTCCCAATAGAGAGAATCATGAGCTCACACTCGCCCTTGGAAATAAGGAACATGATGGACGAACACGAGGCACAAGAGGCTCCCAACCATGGAGGACTGGGTTTCCCGAAGAGAGGAAGAAATATCCTGATAGAAGCCGTCAGAGGAGAAAGGACAGGACGGAAGTTGAAGCAGATAGTCAGAAAGAGCGAATGTGTTTAATTGAAGAACGATTAAAGCAACAACAAGATGAAATTAACACACTTAAAGAGCAAAGTACTACCGACCCATCTCAGCAGCACACTGCATTCGATGCTACCGGCCTATCGAATAATCGAAAAAGCAGTGTGGCTTCCACCGAGGTCCCGGGTGATGACAATGGCGATGACGATGGTGCACCGACGATGGCTCCTGTTGGCTACCCAGTGGATGATATCACAGAGATGACACACTGCGAGCTACATGTCAAAGTTGTGAACATATCAATGAAGGTGGCGGTCGGCTATGCCTTACCAATTGGACCCACACCAACTTACGACCGTCCGTTCCGGAGGGCTACGCTTGTTGTCGGTGGATGAAATCATGCCCACCTTTGAAGTTTTGGATCTTCACTACCTGCAGGTGAAGGGATGTGATTGTCCGGGAGACGAAAAACGTCACCATTCTATAGCCAAGGAATGTATCGCTTTTGAAATCTCACGCCAAGCCATCTTCGCCGCCTCACGCCTCTGCCGAGGTCGCCGCTGGCCGTCTCGCCGCCTCACCCGCTCCGTCGCCTCACCAATCTCCGGCAGCCATTGCCACGGAGCCATCGCGGCGCCTCGGGATAAAAAGCGAAGCGTCGCCATCAAGGCCGTGGTAAGCAATCGCCGAAACGTAAAAAAGAGCCTCTTCCAAAAGTACCAAAGCTTCCTCCCAAGAGAGATTATGACTGTACTGAAGAGGAGACTGCGGCAATCGTTGATGCAGAAATGACAGCGTTTTTCGCTAAGCTGAGGCGGCTGAAAGAGCCAGAGTTCCCCAACACCAAAGAAGAAAAAGCCAAAGTGTTGAAAATGCTAAAGACTCTTCATCAACCCGATCCAAAGTTGTCATTAGACTATGAGCGTTCTATTCTCAAGTCACACGTGGCACAAAAAGCCTCGAAGAGCAGTACTGATGCAAGCGAGAAATCTGTTGCCCAGCTCGGAGAACAAGCAAAATATACTTGCGCCCCTCTGAAGGTGATTTCCCAAACCAATGTGTGGTCGAGCAAATATGGGGCCGAAGAGCAGTATGATCCAGAGGTAGTTGCACAATACGGAGAAGCTGCCGCTGCTCAAGGTATGAGTATTACCCAGTACTTATCCCAGTTAGAGTTCTTCCCCGTGAGTGAAGTAGCATACAAATACCAGTACGACAAACCTCTCATCAAGCCTGAGGAGGTAAACAATCTTCCAACAAAAATGCGAAGATTGCATAACTGGTACATGCATGCCACAAAGGCCGGGGCTAACTGGATAGTGCTAAGGGTTACAAAAAAGCATCATGGGAAAGAAAAGGATGACATGATATCCATTGAATTTGATGATCTATTTCAATTATTCAATCAAGACGCCTTGGACAAATCGATCATCAGTGCCTATTATCTGTAAGTACTAATTCTGTAATTAATTTAGTCTCCAGCTATCTCACCTTGTTTATTGCATGTATATAATCATACTGTAATATGCAGAATGAAGATTCTCAAATGCAGCAGAGGACAAATCTATGACATTGGCTTCATTGACCCATATTGGGTTCATGAAGCTAATCTCAAAACAAGCCCTGTGATACGGAGGATAATATAGTACACGTTAAGGTTTCAAGAAACTAGAAGGGAAATACTTTTTCCTTACAACTTCGAAAGTGAGTGTTATTGTCTTGTATACACTTTCTTTTACTCGATGTTAAGTATATAATTGATTAGTTATGCATTCGTAGCTTCCACTATATTCTGTTAATCATTCAACTTGACAAAGGGCGTGTACTAGTCATGGACTCGAAACATAAACCCCTTGAGACGTGGAAGGACATGCAGATGCTTCTCCAGCGGTAATTCTAATCATTACGACACTATATCTGAATTTTATGATATCAAGTAATTAATAACTTCTTTTATTCGTTTTCTTCGTCGGGCAGCGCTTGGAAACGGTTCACCAACAAGGCTAGGGGTGTTTGGAAAGAGGATCTTACATTTCAACCACTAAATGTAAGCACCACTAGCTATATCTGCGCATCTCTTTGATTCTAGTTTTAGTACAGTTATTATCATGCTTGATTATTATTTTGATTGAACTCGCTCGTAAAGTGCCCAAGCAGGACCGTGGTAACAATCTATGTGGATACTATGTTTGCGAGTTCATCCGGCAGACGTGCGATGAGAAGGGCAGAAATTTAGAGCAACTCCACGTACGTAAACAATTTCTATAGTCTTTAATTACAAACAAATTGTGTTTAGTTTCATTCATATAGACTGACTCCTTTTTTAAATCAGATCGAATGTCTACGGGACGGTCTTCTGCCAAAGGATCGTGTACGAGCAATTCAGGAGGAATTGGCGGGATTCTTGGATGCAGAAGTCCTAAACCCAAAAGGGGAATACTATTCGGCTGTGTATAGACAATAGGGATTGTAAAAATAGCAACTTTGAAGGAATTGGCCGGTAGCATCGAATAGCAACTTTTGTATGTAGTGCATGAACTCGATCCGTGTATTGAATGTAATATTGTCATGATAATCTTGTGTAATATAAGGTTCCTTCATTGATAAGTGCAAAACACTAAATAAACAATAAAACAACCTAAATGAATTCTCGCCATGCACAAAAGTGGCAAAAATGTCGGCACAACAAAATGTGCCAAAATGAATTCTCTGCCGCGGCAAAGAAATGGGCCAAATCTCTGCTGCGGCAGAAGGTTATTAGTCCCGGTTCGTGTTACGTGTGCTCCAGCCCCCTCGCCCTCTGCCGCTGCCACGTGTGCACCCATTTGTCCCGGTTGGTGGGGCAACCGGGACTAAAGCCCCTTACCAACCGGGACCAATAGGGTTGTTTCCACTAGTGCATGGTTGTTACCTTGCACAATCCAAGCTCCTTCAATGTAAACATCATGATTGTTTCCGGTTTGAAGCTCATGGATGCGTGCTCCTGACTACCGTGAAGTGATGGAGAGGGCATGGGAAGAGGGCCGAGACGGCACCCGGTCGCTGCACTCAAATCTTCACCATCTGGCTGAGTCTTTGAAGATGTGGAGTCGAGATTCCTTTGGCGCCATAAAAAAAGATTGGCAAGTTGGAACGTAAACTGAAGGATATCAGATTATCTAATGCTGCAAATACTGAGATTTGATCGGTTGAGAAGAATCTCTGCGAGCTTTTCGAGAGAGGGGAAATAATGGCCCACCAACGGTCACGTGTGGAATGGCTCCGTGATGGACACTGAAACACAACCTTATTCCAAGCACGGGCAACAACGAGAAAAAGAGCAAACAAAATGTCAAGCCTAGCGCGGGAGGATGGTTCGAAGTGCAGTGACACCGATGAAATTAAAGGTATGGTGCATCAGTTTTATGAGCATCTTTTCTCGTCAGAAAACTGTCCTTCAATGGATGATGTTCTTGACTCTATACCTCATAAAATCACTAATGAAATGAATGTGTATTTGTGTAAAGATTACACTAATGAGGAGATCAAGACCGCTCTCTTTCATATGGGTCCAACTAAGGCACCAGGGCCTGATGGCATTCCTGCCTTGTTCTATCAAACCCACTGGGAGTTTCTTGAAGAAGAGATTTTTTGTGTGGTTCGAAGTTTTTTAGCAGGTGATGATATTCCTGAAGGGTTTTGTGATTCGGTTATCGTTCTTATCCTAAAGATCAATAACCCTCAACATCTAAAAAACTTTTGACCAATCAGCTTGTGTAACGTGTTGCACAATCTTGCTTCAAAGGTCTTGGCCAATAGATTGAAGTTGTTCTTGTCGTCCGTTGTGTCTAAAATCAAAATGCCTTCATCCCTGGGAGACTCATTACTGATAATGCTCCGATTGCTTAGGAATGCCTTCATACCATTCGACAACAACGTGCTAAACGGCCTTTTTTTGTTCTGAAAGTTGATATGATGAAGGCCTATGATTGGGTAGAGTGGAGTTACTTGCATGGCTGTCTCTCTCGGTTGGGTTTCTCAGATATTTGGATCGGGTCAGTTATGAGATGTGTTACTAAGGCTCGATATGCATTCCGAGTGAATGGTGAACTTACAGAGCCAATGGCGCCCACAAGGGGCATTTGCCAAGAGGATCCTATCAGTCCCTACCTATTTCTTCTATGCATGGAAGGTTTATCATGTTTGCTGCATAAATAGGAGGTTCAAGGTGAGCTAAAGGAAATAAAAATGGTCGACTTGGTCCTCCTATATCTCATTTACTATTTGCAGACGATAGTATCTTCTTTGCTCTAAGTGATAGCCATAGTGTTGATGCTCTCAAGCGGTCGCTGAAGCTTTACTGTGATGTATCGGGACAGAAAATCAACCTAGAGGAGTCCACAATTTTCTTTGGTAAGGCCTGCCATGATGCGGTCAAGAATGAGGTGAAACAAAATTCGGAGGTACACACTGAGCTACTCCTGGACTCTTACCTCGGCATGCCTGCTGATGTTGACCGCTCCCCAATCATGAACTTCGTTATCTATATGATCGTATGTGGAGACGGGTCAACGGTTTGGCGGATCGGCCTCTCTCTAGAAAGGGGAACAAGATACTGCTAAACATGGTAATTTAGGCGATCCCAACCTTCGTAATGAGTTGCTTCCAGCTTAAAGTGGCAACATGTGATCACATAAGAAGAATCATTGCCGACCAATGGTGGGTATTTGAGGATGGACGGCGGAAAATACATTAGAGGTCGTGGATTAGCTATCAGCTCCGAAGACGATGGGAGGAATGGGTTTCAGGGATCTCGAACTTTTCAATCAGGCTATGCTTGGCAGGTAATGCTGGCGTTTTCTCACTGATCCATACTCCCTCTGTGCTCGAGTGCTCAAAGGTCACTATTTTCTGCATGGGAACTTTTGGGATGCTTCCTGCCCACGGTCAGCTTCATACACGTGGAGAAGCCAGTTGCGGCGCCAGAAATTTGCCTCTTGGTATTCATTTTGCTAATTTGGTATTTATGAGTGCATATTCGCATCATATTTTACATTGTTATTTTTGCATTGTAGATGTAGGATCTTGGTATTTTATGGCGTTCGCACGCACTTTTTATGTTTATTTTTACCAGGATCATATCATATAATGGATCCAATAGACACAATTATTGGAGCAGTTGTACTGGAGAGAAAAGGAGCTATAAACTACGTAAATTGCTTATTTGGAAAATATTAATAACACCAGAAGAAAACCCGAAGCAATTGAAGGCTGCATAAGGGTTGACGACCAACTATACGGGCTGCCGACGTATAGTTGCTGCCGTATAGTTGGCGCCGCCTCCACCTTCTCAAATAGTTTCACCCCGTGCAACTAGTTCAGAGAGACGACATACAGAACATCCAAAAATCACCAAAACCTAACCTCCAGAAGGCATCTGGAGGGGGAATTTGCCTTAGGGATCCATCTTTTCCCTACGCAGATCTAGAAGGCCAAGACATCTATCTTCATCTTCATAAACCGCTGCATCTTCATCACCACCACCATCTCCATCCATCTCATCTAGATCTTATTGTAATTCTTGCACTAGTTGTGGATTTATACAAGTACTATTCATCGATAGTCGTTTCCATTACCGTTGCCATGATGTTGTTTGCCTCCATGTCTGAGTAAAACATTAGTTCTTGGGGAGATGGAGAACCCTAGTATGAGATTGGAATAAGATAAAGTTTATTATGATATTCATGGCTGTGACCATGTGTTAGATTGCCTACATCTTGATGTTGGGAGAAGTCGACCTCTCTAATATTTGCCTCTTGTGGGGACTTGATGTAGGGAACTACTTGTTGATAGATGGAGGTATGTTAGCACTTACAGTGACTATAAAGTTGTTGGCACCCCTTACGTATCAACATGGAAATCGAGGAAACTCATGAAACACTATCCATGCCATGGGATACGTCATGCGGTATTACGTCCCTTAATAGCGCAATAATTTAATTGATGTTGATTGTTGTCTGCTGTGGTTATGAGGATGATTTGAGCAGTGGTTGCTGCCTCTTTGTCCAAATACGGAGTTCCTCCCACACATACATAGTTAAGAATGTTCATGATAATAATCTTTACCTTAGCCCTTTATAATGCTAGTGGTGTATCTGCCAATCCCTGAGAACGTTTTCTTCCACTGAATTTTCAAATCTCTTTTACATACGCGATACTAATTTTCTGTATTTAGTTTTATTTACTTTACGCATTGTTCTCTTATACCAAAACCCCAAAAACACCTTTTTACACATTACTCGCATTTTATCTTGCCACTTAGAACTTTACTTAGCATTTCTAGTTTTAGTATTTATTTCAAGAATTCCTAGACTTCAGACTCCTGCACCATGTGGGATCGATATCTTTATTTCGAAACTAGCTTCATACGACAATCTGTGCACTTGTGGTCATCAAGCTATTTTCTGGCGCTGTTGTCGGGGAGCTAAGCACTATAGGTCTTTTAGTTTATGCTTATTTACTTTAGTTTTATTAAGTTTTGTTTTGAGTTACAGGTTTCCATCAACATGATGGAGTTTGAGCATATGACTAGTGCTAACCCACTCAACCGTTTTAGAAAGCCCTATGATATTTATAAAAGAGACATCTCCAACGAGAATCCTCTACTACTTAGTATTCTACACAAGAAGCAATTTACTAGAGATGAAGAAGATCATGATCCATATGAGCATATTGCATGTTTCAAAGATATATGTGGCACGTTCCAATTAACAGGTTATACCGCCGATGAGGTAAGGATTAAATTTTTTATTCAAACTTTGAAAAGCATATCTCTCTCATGATATAGATCTACATCCTCAGAATCCGCTACTACTTGGGATGATTTATGCGAATTCTTATCTAAATATTAGCCATTATCAAAATCTTTTGGAATCAGACGTCTTATAATGACTTGGAAGAACCGTCCAAATGAAGGACTAGTAAGAGCTTATATAAGATTTATAGATTTGCTTAGACAATGTCCTCATCATGATTTACCTGAATGGTATTTATTGCATATCTTTTATGGAGGTTTGATTGAACCTAATAGAATTGAACTAGTCTCTTGCGCGAGAGAATATTTTATGGATTTACATATAACTAAAGCTTGGGACTTACTTAATAGAATTTGCGATCATGGAGTTTCATGGAATTTTGGTCTAGGAAGTGCAGGAGGCACAGAAATAGATCATGAATGTATTCACGACTATAATAAAAAAGGCCATGTTAATGAATTATCTAAATAGATTTATTTAGATTCAAATCTTGTATTGCAAGTTGTTAAAACTTTTACAGAACACATCGAAGCTCCAAAGGTGGGTACGGTCAAGTTTGATCCACCACCTGAACCTAAAAAGAAAAGAGAAGTTAAAGCAATTGTAGCCTCCCTAGAACCAATATATGAGATAACTTTTCCTAACACTGCACAAAAGCATATTTTGGAGTATGAATAGGTCAAGGCAGTACAAGAGGCGAAGGAAGAAGAAAGTGTGCCAATAATTGAAGAACATCTAGATGAAACCAAAGATGAAGAGGTAACCAAAGAAGCAATCATGGCTATGTATGCACATTGTAACATATTTGGACTTGATGAAGGGACTTCTATATTGGTTGAAGGTAAAATTAAGGTAAAATATGTGGGTAAGCCTATTCTTCCGTGCATATTTAAAGAAACCTCGCACTATGGTTCATGTGATCTCGACACTGAATTTAATGTTACATCCTATGACTTTTATTTAGAAATAAAAGAATATATAACACCGGCTACAATAGAAAATACTGATATGACAATCATGTTAGCCAATAAATATCTTAGAATTCCAATAGGAGTAGTTGAAGATGCAACTATCACAATTAACAATAAAAAATCCTTATTGATTTTGTAGTTGTTGATATGCCAATTGACACTCTTTGCCTAATTATATTTGGAAGAAACTTTTTGAGTGATATAGGTGCCACAGTTGACTTCAAAAAGGAGATTGTATCCCTTAAGCTTGGGAAAGCGGAAAAAGGATTCCACTTTTCCAAATTTAAAGATAAACCTCTATTCATAAAATAAGAAGAGGAGAAAAATATTGAAGAAATGACAACTCTTTTCTTAAATAAACAACATGAAGAAATTAATGAAGATCCAAATTGTGGAGAAATAATTATGTAGGATAAAACTCTATAAGAATTAGAAAATGAATTTGATTCATTTCCCAATGAAGAACCTCCAACTGATGAAGATTTTGAAGAACCAGAAAAGAGAGGGGATGAAGAATTACCACCCCCAGAATTAAAAACTCTACCATATAATCTTAAGTATAGACTCTTAGATGATACTAATAAATTCCATGTTATTAATAGTGCTAAACTTTCAGGGGAAGAAGAAGAACTCATGAAGGTACTAAATGAGCACCGCAAGGCCTTTGGGTACTCGATGGATGACTTGAAGGGTATTAGTCCCATGATACCCTCCCATCGAATATTCATGGAGGAAGGTGCTAAACCAGTTGCGGAATTTAATAGAAGGATAAAGCCTGAAATGAAGGAAGTGGTAAGAAAATAAATAGTATGCCTACTTGATGCAGGTATAATTTATCCTGTAAAAGAAAGTGAATGGGTAAGTCTTGTTTATTGTGTTCCTAAGAAAGGCGGCTTTACTATTGTTCCTAATGAAAACAAAGAATTAATACCTACTAGAACTGTTGTTGGACATAGGATGTGCATAAATTTTAGGAAATTAAATAAGGAAACTAGGAAAGCTCAATATCCTTTACCGTTCATAGATCAAAATTTAGGGAGGTTAGCAAACCACACTCATTTTTGCTACATGGACGGATACTCTGGTTTTTTGAAATAGCTGTTCATCCTGAAGACCAACTTAAAACAAATTTCATTAGTCCTTATGGTTTACATGTTTACCGACGTATGCCTTTTGGGTTATGTAATGATCTAGCTATTTTTCAAAGATGCATAACTGCTATATTTGCATATTTTATAGAACTAATAATGGAAGTATTTATAGATGTTTTTCTGTCTATGGAACTTCGTTTACTAGCTACTTGGATAATCTCAATAGAATCTTGCAGCGTTGCAAAGAGACTTAAACTGGGAGAAGTGCCATTGTATGGTCAAAGAAGGCATAGTCCTTGGACACGAAGTATCAGGTAAGGGTATTGAAATAGATAGGGCTAAAGTTGAAGCAATAAAGAGAATGCCACAACCAAGGGACGTAAAGGTATAAGAAGTTTTCTTGGTCATGTAGGATTTTATAGAAGGTTCATTAGAAATTTTTTTGGAATTTATAAACCTTTGACTAATCTTCTGCAAAAAGGAGTAAGATTTAATTTTGATGATAAATGCCTTGATAAGCTTAAACATGCTTTATCTCGTGCTCCCGTCATTAAACCACCTATATGGGATATGACTTTTGATTTAATACGTGAGGCTAGTGATGATGCTGTAGGAGTAACTCTGGGACAACACATAGGTCGCAGATTTAATATTATACATCAGCTAGTAGAACTCTCAATAGTTCTCAAAAGGATTATCCTAAGGAAGAAAGATAACTCTTTGCTGTATTTTTATCTTGTGATAAGTTATGTTCTTATATTGTTGGTGCAAAAGTATGAGTTTATACGGATCATGATGGTTTAAAAAAACTCCTCGAAAGGAAGTTTCATAAGCCAAGACTGATCCGTTGGATCCTTTTACTTCAAGAATTTGAGTTGTAGATTATGCAGAGACAAGAAGCAAAGGTAGCAGATGCATCATCTATATTTACCCGACAATACATCGATCTTATTAAGAGGAGCTTTAGTCTTGATGATTTTTGTTTTCAAGAATTACTATATGATCTAAAGTCAAATCCTCCCAAGAAGAGGAAGTCCTTGTTGTTGGAGGAGCTTGTCGCTTCCGACTAAGTAAACGGTAGGTGGAAGGTAAGTTTCTAACACTAATAAGTGCTTTGTTTTCACACTTTCTACTATTAATTTTTTTGTCTTTGAATTCCTCTTGTTTTTCTGAATTTTTTGAGGGGTTTCTGCAACTATACGGCCGGAGAAAAATCTTCTGCCGTATAGTTGGTCGTCAAACATTCGGTATCCCCTTTGCAAAATAATTTTTGGGTGCTGTAACTAATCTCCCGCCGTATAGTTGGTCATTAAATGTTTTGTATTCTTTTACAAAAGAATTTTCGAGGTTCGATATCTATACGGCCGCAACTATATGACCGGAGAAAATTCTCCCACCATATAGATGGTCGTCAAAGATTCAGTACCCTCGACCCGTTTTCGTTTTTAATCGATATAAAAAACATTTTGTCAGTTCTTAGTCGATAATCTAACCGACTTGGGCTACAAAATTTTGAAGTTTCTGCCCAGAACCAACTATACGGGCCGCGGCCGTATAGTTGGTCGTTACGGCGTAGGACACCTCCTAATCCGCGATTTCTTTTTTTAGTCGGTTTGGATTGTTTTCTTCGATGAAAATTTGGTGTTTCTCGCGAGTTTTACCGACCTTTGACCGCTCTTATATACTACCATATTGTGTCTCTCTCTAATCATAAATCACCAGGAACAAATCTAACTCTTGTTCATACAAAGAACACACAACGTAGAGCCATCAAGATCTAAGAGGCCAAGGGGAGGAGTTCCTATGGAGATCGGAAGCAATAGCGAGCAAGGCAAGGAGATCAAGACTACCTCTTTAGAGTTCTTTGACGAGGACAAAGAACGCCGGAAGAGGGAATTGAATACCCTCGAGTTGAAGATTGAAGAAATAAACAAGGAGGCGTCGGGGACGCCTAGGCATCTTTGGTGGATGCGTGTTTATCTTGATAAACTCGTTGAAGATATCAAGAAAACCACTGAAGTAGATTTTACTATGAGTCTCAAGGTGATACAAACCCTCCAAACCAACCATGAGATCATTAAAGAACAAGTCAAAGTGATGGAGAAGAATAACTTTCTCTACAAGCTGCGCATTAAAGAGATCGAGGCCATCAATCAATCCCTCCGTCTCAGGCTGGCCCATGAGGAGAAGATACCACGTGCAATGGCACCACAATGACCTTTAAAAAGCACGGTATCAAATATTCTCATGGGATTATTTGATCTCGCATGGCTTGATTCCAAGCTTGGGGAGATCTTTAAGACCTTGTAATCTATCTTACAAGTTTTATTTCTATTCTAGTTTTGCATTAGTTCGAGCTCATAAATAAAGTTTGCATCTTTAGATTCCCTTTAGAAATAGTCGATCCCTATTATGAAATTCTAAGTTTATTATAATATATGGATCATTATCGAGTTCGAGTTTGCCCTATTGGATATATGAATGACTTGAGTATGATTTTACTTGTACTTGATGATAGAAATAGGACTCTTCAACACCATTGGTATTAATGGAACATATAAAGATAGTTTGATCAACATGTTGTAAGTCAATGATTTGATTTACAAAAAGGAGAAACTATCTAATTAATTAAGATAAAAAAAGAAAAACCTTGAATAAAGGAGAAAATATAAGTGCTGTAAAAAAGAGTGAGAACAAGTTTGAGGTAGAATACTCAAGTTATAAAGATGCTTCATATATGTTTTGAATTTGATAATTGAGATCGTTAAACTTTGAAATTCCTACATAAAGTGGATTATATGGCTAGCTCCTTTGCACATCACTTAAACAAACATGTGAGCACAAATATATATAGAAAAGATGAAAAGGAAAGATGAAAAAAAGAGCGAATGTGCAAAGAGCAGTAGGCATATACCACTACATTGTAGTAAGACAAAGAGACGTTTGAGATTTTGAATCCCATGTGAATATGTTAATCCTAAAAACACTTGGGACTACCTTACTAACTCATTCGATTGAACTGAATACTTTTACATCATGTTGAGAATAATCTTTATGAACTATTAATTGCTAAGGTATGGAAGTCTGCTAATATTATTTTGATGGTTCGAGTAAGGTACTATTAATGAACTCATTTATATGTACACATGTTGCAACTGCCTCATTTATTTTATCGACTTAGCTTCATGAATATGAGGATCACATCCATTAAGCTAAACTTGCTCGGAACGAGCAAGAGTCTAAGCTTGGGGAAGTTGATGAGTGCATATTTGCATCACGTTTTACATTGTTATTTTTGCATTGTAGATGTAGGATCTTAGTATTTTATGGCGTTCACATGCACGTTTTATGTTTATTTTCACCAGGATCAGATCAGATGATGGATCCAATGGACACAATTCTTGCAGCAGTTATACTGGAGAGAAAAGGAGCTTAAAACTACGTAAATTGCTTATTTTCAAATATTAATAACACCATAAGAAAACCTAAATCAATTGGAGGCTCCAGAAGGGTTGAAGACCAACTATACGGGCCGCCATCGTATAGTTATCGCTGTATAGTTGGCGCTGCCTCCACCTTCTCAAATAGTTTCACTCCATGCAACTGGTTCAGAGAGACGACATACAGAACACCTCAAAATCGCCGAAACCTAACCTTCAGAAGGCATCTGGAGGGGCAACTTGCCCTAGGGATCCATCTTCGCCCTACGCAGATCTAGAAGGCCAAAGGCATCGATCTCCATCTTCATCAACTGTTGCATCTTCATCACCACCACCATATCATCCATGCCATCTATATCTTGTTGTAATTCTTGCACTAGTTGTGGATTTATACAGGTACTATTCATCGATAATCGTTTTCATTACCATTGCCGTGATGTTGTTTGCCTCCATGTCTGAGTAGATCATTAGTTCTTGGGGATATGGAGAAACCCTAGTATAAGATTGGAATAAGATAAAGTTTATTATGATATTTATCGCTGTGACAATGTGTTAGATTGTCTACATCTTGATGTTGGGAGAAGTCGACCTCTCCAATATTTGCCTCTTGTGGGGACTTGATGTAGGGAACTACTTGCTGGTAGACGAAGGGTTGTTAGCACTTATAGTGACTATAAGCTATTGGCACCCCTTACGTATTAACTTGGGAATCGAGGAAACTCATAAAACACTATCCATACCATGGGATACGTCCTATGGGATTACATCCCTTAATAGCGCAGTAATTCAACTGATGTTGATTGTTGTCTGTTGTGGTTATGAGGATGATTTGAGCAGTGGTTGCTGCCTCTTTATCCACATACGGAGTTCCTCCCACACATACATAGTTAAGAATATTCATGATAATAATCTTTATCTTAGCCCTTTATAATGCTAGTGGTGTATCCGCCAATCCCTGAGAACGCTTTCTTCCACTGAAGTTTCAAATCTCTTTTACATACACGATACTTATTTTGTGTATTCAGTTTTATTTACTTTACGCATTGTTCTCTTATGCCAAAAATCCAAAAACACCTTTTTACACGTTACTCGCATTTTATCTTGCCACTTAGAACTTTACTTACTCTGTGTTTGGATGCACTGAATTGGGTTTTGGAATTGAATTGGATAGGAATACCAAAACCAAGGTGGAAAGGAAATGGCCTCAATTCTAATTCTGTTGTTTGGATGTTCATGTATTTGTTGTTAGAAATCAAAGGGTAGAACCCAATTCCATTTCCTGTTTGGATGTACAAAGTGTACAATTGGATGTTGTTGAGTTCGGACAATATAAACTTGTTTATATGTTGAAAAATAGTATGTGCATAATATTTATATATTATTTTCACACTTAATATATAACTAAGTGCATAGCATTGAACTACAGCAAAGTAAGTGTAGTCAAAAACTCGAGTAAATTACGTGCATAGCATTGAACTATAGTAGGCATATTAATTTACAACATCATACAAAGTTACGACACCTTTGTTCAGCAAGCAAATACGACATAGCAAAATCTGGCTGCTGGATGTTAGAGTCATGACGCCTAAAACTGGCTGATGATACACTGAATTTGGTTTCCAAGCATCAGATGTTTAGCTCTACCAATATTTTGGCAGTAGAATAAAAAGATATTTCAGAAGCATCGGATGTTTAGCTCTATGGATTTCAGGACATCACGCAGGGCGTATAAAAATCACATCTTAATTTATTCATTTTCAATCAACAATGTACATGGCGGCCATCCTTTTTCGATGCACAAGTAAAACGGCTATAGCCTATTTACATATGATAGCTTAGCTTCTACATAATATTATTGTGTCATCCACTACTCCAGGTTTCATGAAGTTTCTTTGCCAAATAAGCATCTTCATCAACCTAATAGACAGTGAGGTATAGTTAGCCAAAAAAAATTGTAACTAAGACTAGCAAAAAAGATATCTAGCAATGAATTGTCGGCAGCAAGCAGATCACACATATACCATTCTAATAGACTATACAGGCAAAACTGAATACAAAGAACATGAATTATTTTCTCACGCATGCACATACGGCCAGAGTATATGGATTTATTTCCGTGCAAACAGGCATAGCCCTTCTCATCAGTCGACGGGAGTTATAAACTGTATGTAGGCGTTGGATCTAAATCAAGAAGGGGAAGAAGAATTAACAGGCATTAATCAAAATCCAAAAATGGCTTTGTATGTCTGCTGTCAATGGGAAGGATGAATCGGAGGAAGAAGATGACCAAGAAGGGATAGGACTAGAACTCGCCGCCCAGTCCCCCTCCGTCGCCGTAAACCTTCTCTCCGCCGCCGTTCACCCTCTCGTCCTCATTCAGATGCTGGCCGCAACATATGGTTCGGACGAGGCAGGGAGGGGGCTGACAAGGGGAATTAGGGCCAGAGACAAGCGAGAATCGGTCCAGAATACGACGGGCAAGAGGGAGGTGGAAGGGACGGACGGGGAGGCTCCTTACCTGAGCGCCGCCGCCGAGGAAGAGTTCGCACGCGAGGTCGAGGTCGCGAGGCTGGGGGCCTCATACCGCTTTGGTAATTCCCGACTGTTTCCGACCTCTGGAGGCCCGAATCGAGAGGTCCTATTTTTGCACGCGGGGTTGCGCGGCCCGGAATTGGCCCTCGTTTCCAAGCGGCAATTACTAGCTCACCCAAACAGCTGAATTAGACACTATAATTCCAATTCCTCAATTCCAGGCCAATTTCCGTGCATCCAAACATAGCCTTAGCATTTCTAGTTTCAGTATTTATTTCAAAAATTCCTAGACTTTAGACTCCTGCTCCATGTGGGATCGATATCTTTATTTCAAAACTAGCTATATCCGATCTGTGCACTTGCAGCCATCAGGTATTCATTTTGCTAAAACCACCACTATTTTACCAAAAATCGCCGTTGCTTTGCCAAAATTTTAACTATTTTTGCTAGAATGTTTGGTATTCACTTGAATACCTAGAATACCCCTAGCTCCATCCCTGGGTGAAGAATCCTCCATGGGAGGACTCTAGTTCAACAGGGAGCCCGATGGTGTGTCGGAGATGGATCAACGATCAAGATCATGAAGGACAATTGGATTCCAGGGACTAAACCTGAGATGCTACGCACTTTGAAGCCACTGATTGATGGCCAGACGATGGTTCTTTGTTGGATGAAGAAACATTGTCATGGGACGTTCCTCGTGTTCGTTCTGTTTTTGAGGAGAGTGTGGCTGATCAGATTCTTTAGATCCCGATTTGTCGCCATGGTGGTGACGATTTCCTGTCCTGGCCTCACAGACGCTTCGGCCTCTACACGGTTCAGTCTGCATATCAACTATCAAGACTGAACAAAGTGGTTGTTAAGCGCAGCTCAATCGGTTGTGGAATGACTTCTGATTCTCAGACTAATGTTGCGTTCTAGATGTCACTTTGGGCAGTTAGAGCGCCTGGTAAGATGTGTATCACTCTCTGGATGTTTTCTCATAATTGTTTACCTACATCCCAACAATTCTTATGACGACAAGTACCGGCCTCTCCTATGTGCATTCATTCCTCGATGGAAGAAAGTGTGGAGCATGTCATGCTTTTCTGCCCCTTCGCAAGAGAGGTATGGTCTGACGTGAAGACGGATTTTGACATTCATTTGAACCATAAGTTCTTCACATCACCCAAAACTTGGCTCATGGAGTTTCTATCCAAGTGTGGACAGCTACAAGCTACGACCCTGGTTGTCATGTTCTGGCACCTCTGGGATTCTAGGAATAAGATCCGGGAGGAAGGGGCATCGTTTCCCCTGTTGGTGTTGCTTCCAGGATAAAGGCATATATTGAATTCATATCGATGCATGACTACTCATCAGCTAGCTCCAACCATAGTCGTGAGGCTTCTCAGAATGCTTCATGGTCTCCGCCGCCGGAAGGAGTGCTCCAGCTGAATATGGACGTGGAAATATTTGGTTCATCTCAAAGTATGGGTGTTTTGGTTGTTGCTCGAGATCATCTAGGTTCTTTTATTGCAGCGACTGCTGACAACTATTTGTGGTGAATCCTGAATTAGATGAAGCCATGACGATCAGATTTTCCCTAACCTGGGCCATAGAAGAAGGGCTAGACAATATTAGAGTGATCTATGACTGCCTATCCGTTGTTCAGCGTTTGAGTTCAATGGAAAGGGATCGATCAGCTTGTTGTCATGTGATCCAAGATATCAAGACGCTGGTTGCTAGCTTTAATAATTGCTCTATTTCTTTTGTTAGACGTGTGCAGAATTTTGCCGCGCATTATTTAGTTTGGTCTTCAGAGCTTATTTGTAAGTCTATGTGGCGTGGTGTGCCCACGGAGAGTATCCGGGAAACTATTTGCATTGACTCTATGTTTCGGTGATTAATAAAGAGCACAACGTTCTCTCAAAAAAATCCAAGCTCCTACATGCATCTTTTCGAAAATTCCACATTTTATTTCTGCGTGTGAAATGTCTTTTGGTATTTGAGTTAATTACAAGCCACACCAAGTCCCAAAATCCACCATTTTCATTGTGATGATCAATATTACATAGAGTGAATCCACCATCAACCTCATAGTCATAGCATGTATTTCCTAATTACCCCTCCCACATTCCTTTTGAGGCATTCAGTCTACTACACGGCAAAAATTATTAGGACACAAGATGCCAAGATCACCTAGATTAGGGTGCCGGCACAAAACCTCCTAGTTGAATCTGCACCTTCCACGCGCACGAGACTACACCCTTGCCTATGCAAGGAAAACCCTACTGTATAAATGTTGCTGATTTAACACAAAGTTATACTAAATTGGCAGCAGAACTTATTATCGATTGGAGGTAGTAATTGGTTTTCATTGCATGGACTGGAGGTATAATATTATCTCTAGTCTCGCTGATAACACAATGGACATCAATAAACCGTAAATATTCCCTCTATGAAGAGACAGCTAGTTAGGGCGTATTTGGTTGCTCGGGCCCAAATTTCTTGTTTTTTCCACTTGTCCCGGTGGATGCTGCATGGGGGGAGATTGGACTTGGGCCAAGTTAGACGGTTTGTTTGGTTGCACATATCTAGTTTTTCTGTAATTTTGGCAAGTTGTTTGGTTGCCAAGATGACTGATTTTGTGTCGTTTGATGCAAATTTCTGCATGTTTGGTTGCTCATGCCACCGTGATGTGATCACCACTTCTTACAGATGATGATCTTACCACGTAACAACACATAGGAAGCAAACTAAACTAGAAGTTTCAAGAAAGCGGCAAATAAAACTTGCAGTACCAAATTACCACCCTAGCTACTAGCAAATATGAGTTCACGATAATGTTACCTAGCTACTAGCAAATGACAATTCACCACAATATTACCTAGCTACTACGAATGAATGTTTTACACCCACATCAGGGGTTGTTCATGGAACACAAGGACAACACTTCAACAAACCAGCTTCTTCATCTTCTTCAGATCCTATAGTTGCCTCTCATCGCCCACATGTCGAGTGTCCATTGTTGTCTCCTGCTCTTCCAAGCAGCACAATCGTTATAGGCAACACCATGGCCACCGTCAGTGTCATTGTCGTTAGGAATAACATCTTCCTCCTCCAGGAAGTACTCATCAGCGCCAAATTGCAGGATCCAGTTGTGCAAAATGCAGCAGGCAAGAACAAGCTTAACTTGGGTGGGGAAAGAGTGGAAAGGCTTCTGATCAAGGATCTTAAAACCGTTCTTTAGAGCAGCGAAGACCCTCGCAACTATGACTCTAAGGCTAGAGTGCCTAAGATTGAAAAGTTCTTCTTGAGTCCTTGGGTAGTTCCTAGCAGAGAACTCGTTGAGATGGTACCTTGTTGATCTGAAGGGTGGAAGAATTCCAGGTCGGCAGGCAGACCCGGCATCTGCAAGGTAGAATTTGTCGTTAGGGAGCTTCATGCCATCAGGTCTACTAAGGTTGTATGCCAGAATCGCCGCATCATGGACAGATGCTTCCTACCCGGCAAGCACATATGTGAACTTCATGTCAAAATCAACGGCGGAAAGCACATTCTGACTGGGGTAGTGCTTCCTCCCCTATTTGCAGTCTGCTTATATTTCGGAACTCTAGCCATCACATGAGTGCCATCAATTGCTCCAATGAAATCCTAGCATTACAAGAATGTTAGTTGGCTGTCCAATGCAAGCATCCAAAGAAGAACATGCTAGAGTTTCTCACCTTGAAAAGGGGAACCATCGACTGCTGCCATGTATCTTTGCGGGGGTTTGACCAGATGGTAGCTTGGTCATCTCCTCTCTCAGTTCTCCAACGGCATACAACACCTGATGGAAATATAGGAAAATTGTCTCGGTTGATCTCCCCCATGTGTTGTGGTCCTGTGGATCACTCGGAATCTCTGGTTATGGCCTAGAACATGAAGAAACAGAGCCACCTGCTCTTCGATATAGCAGTTGATGCTTTCCTTGAGAAGCCCCCTAGACCTGAAAGTGTGCACAAGATGGTTAAATGGGGCTCTTCTCATCCTGAGCATGACGATAGCCTCCACATCATTGTTGTTGTTGTAGATATAGTTTAGATTTGTCATCCTCTCTCTGTCGCGCTGCATCGGGGGACCATACTTCATGGCTGGCCTGTTATGCCTAGCAGCCGCTCTTCGGTAGATCAGGAACATCCATGCCTGAATCACAACGACTAGAGCAGCTGCCTGGATGATAAGCTTCAGTTGCTGGCCCTAAACGGAATGGCAATGCGTAAACACGGTGTACGGACTACCCTAATGTAGAGCTAACTACCTTGATAAAAAAGGTAGAGAGGAGTCATGGTTGTTACCTTCATGTTGGTGGTGCCGCAGGCGGAGAAGAACACGGGAGAATAGTCGGCGCCACAGATCTGCGAGCCAGCAGATGTCGGAGTCAGGCTGTAGACGCTAACCGGTACCGGAGTGTGCTTAACCGCTGTTGCCGGAGATCTAAATCGCCGCCGCCAAAGCCGCCACACAAGAGGAAAATGGGGAGGGATTTTTCTTCCCGCATGAGGTGGCAGCATAAGAGTGAGGTGAGCCTATTTTTCGCGCCATTCGGCGTTGCGATTCTTTCGGCTCCTGCTATCTCTCTGTTGCCTCCCCGCGCACGGCGTTCCTCCCCTTGTGCTTGCTAGGGCCTGTCCCGGTGGAAACACTCGATTTTGGCGTTCCTTCGTAGCCACGATGAGAGGTGTTTTAAGAACTGTGCGGGCCAAGCCGCGAGACACCAAACAAGCTTATTTCTTTCGGCCCAGTACAAGAAACAAACCAAACATGCCCTGAAAGTACTCTAATCTTCTCATGCCGACTCTGTATGCGTGTATGCAGAAATTGGGTGTTATGTCAGGGTCTATATCGCTAAGCATTACTAGAGAACTCGACGGCGGCGACACGCCGCGCCCATGTTGTTAACTCATCCGGTAACGAACACTTTTTGTGTATCGTTGGAAAATATGGATGAAATATATCAAAGTAAAATTTGCGAAATAATTTTTCTAGAACAGTTACAATCGGGAATTACGTTTGAAACCAAAGAGATGCACCAAGCAATTACCATCAGAGCGTGCCGATGAAGGATCACCCTCAAATTACCATTATCAAGTTGAAAATCGGCGGCTAGAAATTGATCGTCCTCGAATTACCATTGTCAAGTTGAAAATCCGTGGATAGAAATTACCGGCAAGAGAGTCTCCACGTCAAATATACCATGGGGAACATAACTACGAGAATATGGCAAGAAATTTTAAAAAATAAGCTAAAAAAAATACTGCCCTAGAGGTAGGGTACTATTGTCAGAAAATTATTACGGCCAGAAATTACGGTAAAAAAGATTTATCTGGAAATTACCATCAGGTAGAAAAAATGAGCTGGAGCCCTCTAAATAGGCTACTACCGTCAGAAATTAATGGCCAGAAAGATATGTTTGGAAATTAACATTGTGTAGTTACCCGTCGGAAAATAACGGCAAGGAATTGTTGTGTCGAAACCAGTGTCGAAAAATTGCGGTTGAGAAGGCGCGTTGTAATTACGCTAGAAAACGGAGAAATAAAAAAATGAAAATTACCCGAAGTTTAAAAGGAGCTAAATTTTTTTTTGTTCTAGCCGGAGGCTAACTAATATCTAACGACGGGGAAGTGCGCCCAAAAACTACCATCAGGTGATAACAAAAAGGTGTGTCATAAAAGTTATCGTAAAGTAGTCACGGAGTAGGTTAAAAACTATTACCATAGACCTAGGGTTATACTGCTAAAAATTACAGCCAAACAGGTTATACCGGCCAAACGGATGGTTAAAAAAATACTTGAGAAGAGCAAACAGAAGGCACCGTTCATATCACGGAACTGTTTATGTGAACAGTGAAACGATGCCCTAAGAGGGCAATAACCCCACGCCCTTTAATATATAGGTACTAGGGAATATAGCGCGGGCGTGCGCCACGTCCGTGAGGGACAGTGTCATGAATTACTCGATTAAAATTGTTGCTGAAGATTATTGTTGTGTGAAATTTTGGTAGAAGACAATGGTAACACTATTTGTAGATAAAAGAAGCGGTGGATGGTACGATTAGTGTCGACGAATGAAAAGTATAATAAAATTGAATTTCCAATTATGAATTACACCAAGAAATTACTCACCCATAGAAAATTACCAAAGGTTAACTATCATGTGAAAATCATAGATGGAAAAGTGTGATGGAATAAAATAACTCTAAAAGAAATATTGTTGTCGAAGTAAAATTAGACAATGATACACTGTCGTAAAGTTACCATGAATTGATTACCGGTAGAAAATTATGTCTAGAAAGTTTTGCCAAAAAATTACCTTCGAATAATCAAGAAATGGAGCCAAGAAATATTATCGTACACATAGGATAACTACCACTGAAAAAATAACCCAGGACATTGTTTCCGTTAAGTAGAAAAATTATTGCCGGAAAAAGTGGCCTAGAAAATCTAAGCCAAATAGTTAGAGAAGATGACCTAAAAAATGACATGACATGGCACATAATTAGACAAAATTAAATGATGAATTGTATACGTGCAGACGTGAGCCGCCGGATAACGGACGAAAAAGTGGGCCAAAAAATTTAAGCCGAATAGTTAAAAAAGATAGACGTAAAAATATATCGGTTAGAGCAAGAAAATTTCAACCGAAGGTTATATTGCATTTACGTGACGTGACACGCGATTGGACAAAGTTAGATCGCGAATAACACACGCGTGGACGCGAGCCGCCGGATCAAAGATGAACGCGTGCCACCGGATCGAACGGACGGGAAAGGTGGGCAAACGTAAAAATATATCCGCTAGGGCAAAAACTTTTAGTTAAAAAGTTGTGTTGTGTCTACGTAACATGGCACGTAATTAGGCAAACTGTGAATAGTACACGCATGGACGGTTGCCGCCGATCGAACTACCAAAAAAGGTAGGCCAAAAAATTTAAGTCAAATAGTCAGAAAAGATATACGTAAAAAAATATCGATTAGGAAAGAAAAAATTTAGTCAGAAAATTATGTTACGTTTACGTGAAGTGACATGGATTAGACAAAATTAGACAACAAATAATATAGCACACGATAAAAAATGAACGGCCGAAAACCACCCACACACTGTTCATCACCGCGCACTGGATGAACAGTGGCCAAATCGCTTACGGCGCGTGGCGGGCCATAATATATAGGTATATACGAAAAAATGTACGAAAAAAATATCGATTAGGAAAGAAAAAATTTAGCCAAAAAATTATATTACGTTTACGTGAAGTGACATGCGATTAGACAAAATTAGACATCGAATAGTATAGCACACGCATGAACATAGGCAGCTGGATCAAAAATAAACGGCCGAAAACCACCCACACACTGTTCATCACCGTGCACTGAGATTCATAGCGGATGAACAGTTGCCAAATCACTGACAGCGCGCGAAAGCCACGCGCCTTAATATATACTCGTGTATCCACTGTGTGGATAATAGTGTTCCATCGGTTTTAAATAGTGTTTTTGAATTGAGTAGGCCTAGCCCCCCCAACCCTCCCTCTCGTTCCCTTTCTTTCTTCCCTTGAGAGTCCGCCGCCGGCCGGGCTGCCCCTGCGTCCTCTTCGCCGGATTAGCCGGCTGGAGATGGACAAAAGGGAGCGCCGGATCTAGGAGTAACTGTGGGAGTCGTAGGGTTTCGCGGTTGTATGCCGTGGGTTGGCGTTATGCCGGGAGGTTGTGGCAAGATCCCTGGCCCAAGATCCTGCCCTTGCTGGCGTCTCTGCTGCTGGCCACGGTGCTCCGGTGGACGGAGCCGAAGGTGACGAGCGGTGAGGAGGCTAGCGTCTCCTTCAATAAAGGGTCCTTTAGGAGCCTTTCTCTCTTGCGGAGTGGTGTTGCTGCGTTTCCTGGCCGGCCGTGGCGGCGAGGAGGAGGGGGAGTGCGGCAAGGCGTTTGCTGTTGTTCCTCTCTCCCTGGCCGGCCGTGGTGGCGAGGAGGCGAGTGAGAACAAGGCGGCTCCAAGCACTCTGCTAGTGTTGAAGGGCGTTGTTCTTGGTGCTGAACAGGGCTTCCCTCTGCTCGCTCTAGCCACCATGGAGGTTGTTGGAGTGTGGTGGGGGGTCCTGCTAGGCGCCCGGTTCGCGAAGCTGCAGACCATGAGCTATCCTAGCGACGTCGGAGATGCCGAAGCTATCGACGGCCAGAGAAGCCGTCTTGTGCTCAGGTGCGTTGATGACCTTGAGCTTCTTCACTTCCGCAAGGCCATGGCGATGCAAGAGAGCGCGCAAGTGCCTATTGGGAAGAATTTCGACGGCCTCAGCTCGGGATCCATCATCGGCGGCGCCCCAAGTGGCATGTTCCCCGGCGGCGGCGGCGATGCCTGGGTGGTGAGGTCCAGATATCGCGGTGGAGAAGACCCAGGACTTGATTGTTTTTTATTTTTAGTTCTAGGGTCTATTCTGTAAAAGGGGCTCCCTTATCTGCTAGTTGCACAATTGCTAGGGTGCTCTTTGTAATTTGTAACCCACCTCCAGTATAATTCTGCAGCTTCCAGGGCCTTCGGGCTCTTTTCTGTTCAAAAAAAAAAATGAGTAGGCCTGCATGATAGCCATTAGCATGGGGAGTACTCTATTGCATGGTCAACTGCGAGCACGCTGCCTTTGTCTGCTAGCTATGCGGTGGCACAGCCTGATCGATCTCAAATAATTAAGGAGGTGATGGCCTGTCGTCACGCCCTGCGACGTCAGCTCTCGGCCGTAAGCACGGCTAGCGTCAGCAACGTGCGGTAGCCCGAGCCTCACTGTCACTCTGGCATCGTGCTCGTGCCCTACAGATCATGCATGGCTTAACCGACCGGGTCGTGGTCTCGTGGATACACCCACGCGATCACGTGCTTTCACACTGCATGGTCGATACACTCAAGACCGCGCTTAAATTAATTTCGAGAGACGAACAGACCAATGTGCATATCTGAAGAAAATATATGTTGTCTTATGTTTTGAGAAGCAAAGTACAAAGTACACACTCTGATTTTACGTTAATATAAATACAAGGGAACACGAATATATCGCGGTTCTATATCAGGCTGACAAGCTCTTCCGGTTCTGATTTTACAATAACAAATGCAAGGGAACAAGAATATATCACTCTGATTTTACAATAATATATCGTGGTGCAATCACAACTCTCGTCGGAACAAAGTCAGAGATAATTTGTACTCCCAAAACAACATAACTAGCACGAGCGCGCACACACACACATTTAGCGTCACTACCACACTTCTTAGAAAAATATTGAAACCTTCAGCAGAAATGTGGATTTGCCCGTCTAGCGTGCGCCGGCTCCCCTTAGGTGTTAGAGCATTTTCACTTGTTCGGCGAACCTAGGCTAAAATTTGAACTTTTTTTGGTCGGACGAAGTTTGATTTTAGCCTGGGTACACCCAGTTTCTCACTCGCGTATCCAGACGAGTTTCCGTGTTGGCTAAAATTTAATAAATTTTGGCAAACTTTGGGCGAATATAAGCGGTTTTAGGCGAATATGGGCGAACTTTAGGCGAATAGGTCGATACGGACGAACTTTGGGCGAATATGGGAGATATGGGCGAATATGGGCGATATGGGCGAATATGGGCGATACAGACAAACTTTGAGTAAATATGCCCGAATTTTGGGCGAACTTTGGGTGAATCTGGTCTATATGGGCGAAATTTAGGCGAATATGGTCGATATGGACCAACTTTGGGCGAATATGCCCGAATTTTGGGCGAATCAGGTCTATATGGGCGAAATTTGAACGAATATGGTCGATATGGACCAACTTTGGGCGAATATGCCCGAATTTTGGGCGAACTTTGGGCGAATCTGGTCTATATGGGCGAAATTTGGGCAAAATTTGGACGAATATGGGCGATACGGACGAACTTTGGGCGAATATGCCTGAATTTTGGGCGAATATGGTCTACATGGACGAACTTTGGACGAATATGGTCTATATGTGCGAACTTTGTGTTGGAGATATGCCCTAGAAGCAATAATAAATGTAGTTATTATTATATCTTTGTGTTTATGATAAATGTTTACAGTCATGCTATAATAGTATTAACAAGGAAACATTAATACTTGTGTGATTTGTAAACTGAAATAGAGTCCCTAGTAAAGCCTCTTTATAAATACTAGCTTGTTGGTTAATAAATGATTGTGGTTTTCCTATCATGAACATTGAGATGTTATTAACAACAAGATCATATCGTTAGGAGAATGATATGGTGTACATACTCCTATAGATAAGTGTAGCATAAAGATCAAGTCGTTTTAATAGTTCAATTGCTATATGCTTTCTGATACATAGTAACCTAATTCCTTCGACCATGAGATCATGCCTATCACCTTCACCGGAAGGATGCTTTGATGACATCAAACACCACACCGTAACTGGGTGACTATAAAGGTGGCATTGAGTGTTCAGAAAATATTGGTTGAGACACATGGATCAAGAGTGGGATTTGTCCATCCATATGACAGATAGATATACTCTGGGCCCTCTCGGTGGAATGTCATCCAATTAGCTTGCAAGCATGTGACTGGCTCACAAGGGATCACATATCACGGGAATGAGAAAAGAGTACTTATTAGTAAACGAGGTTGAACTAGGTATGCAGAGATACCGACGATCAAAACCTCGGATAAGTAAACTATCGTGAGACAAAGGGAAATTGGTATCGTATGTAAGTGGTTCATTCGATCGCAAAGTAATCGTAGAAATATGTGGGAGCCATATGAATTTCCAGATTCCTCTATTGGTTATTGTTCAGAGAAGTGTATCGATCATGTCCGCATAATTCACGAACCGTAGGGAGACACACTTAAGGATTCGACGTTGTTGAGTAGTTATGGAATGATGAGTAAGAGACTGAATGTTGTTCGGAGTCTCGGATGGGATCTGGGATATCACGAGGAGATCCGGAATGGTCCGGAGAATAAGATTCATAAAAGGAAAGTCCTGTTTCGTGGTTGGAGAATGGTTCCGGTGTTTTCATCGGGAATGTTCTAGAAGGTTCCGGAATGTCCGGCACTCCGGAGGGGAAGGGTACATGAATGTGTCATAACAAATTGGAAAGATTGCATCATGTACTAGGTGTCATCGCTGAACAAAATAAATGGTTTAATCAAATCCTAGTTTGAAAAGTCAAACGCCAATTTGAAAAGTCAAACGGCT
Source organism: Avena longiglumis (assembly GCA_030063025.1). Classification (NCBI taxonomy): domain Eukaryota; kingdom Viridiplantae; phylum Streptophyta; class Magnoliopsida; order Poales; family Poaceae; genus Avena; species Avena longiglumis. The sequence goes on along the minus strand of CP125974.1, from coordinate 514,690,038 downwards.
ATTTTGTGAGGTGGAGGGAGAGTAGGAAACCTACTTGAGGAGGAGTTCCCTCCCTCCACCGCCGGCCCACTTTGAGACCGAGTTGGGGAGGGACTCCCCTCCCCTTGGCGCGCCCCCTCCACCTATATAAGGAGGGGCAGGGATGCCCCTCCAAGGACACAACACCACGCCCCGCAAACCCTAATCCTATCCATGGCCGCCACCTCCTCGGGCCAAGCCAGCCGCCTAGGCAAACCCTAGCCGCCGGCCTTGCTCCTCCTTGGTGTGTCTAAACCCTAGATCACCTAGGCTCTCTCATAGTCCACCATACTCGCTCCGGCTTAAGGCGAAGCCCTGCGAGATCTCCCATCTACTTCTGGTACCACGCCGTTGTGCTGCCGGAATCGCGAGGAGAGTGCTACAACCTCCGCTGACTGCTAGAACAAGGGAGAGGAAGGTCTTTGTAGAGTACCGAACGGCGATCGATCGGAAGCGCCATTTAACGCAGCACCGGAAGGATCGCTCACGATCTTGAGATCGGCAAGAGTACGACTACATCACCCACGAGAATCTGCTCTCGTTAAACGCTTTGGAATCTTCGAGGGAGAGTTATTCCATCGACTCGTTGCTACAATCTAGTAGATAGATATTGGCTTGTTTGTTTGTGTGCGGTAGAAATTTTTGTTTTCCATGCTACGAACCCCTACAGTGGTATCTGAGCCGTGTCTATATATAGATTTGTTGCACGAGTAGAACACAATGGTCATTGTGGGCGTTGATGCTTTTGTTGTCGATTGCTTCTTGTGTACTTTGCATCTTGCGGGATGGTGGGATGAAGCGGCCTGGGCTAACCTTACATGACATCATTCATGAGACTTGCTCCACGCTTGACATGCAACTTGTATTGCATAAGTGGCTTTGCGGGTGCCTGTTTCTCCCAACATAGTTAAGATTCAATTTACAACGGGTGATTGACAATATTAGTATCAATGTTGTGGTTCTTGTTCGTAAGTTAGAACGACACTTATTGAAAGCCCCAAACCACGTAAACATGCAAAGAAAGTAGAGGCGTCTAACTTTGTTTTGCAGGGGTGTGCTGTGATGTGATATGGCCATGATTGTGATTATATTTGATGTATGCAATGTTCCTTATTGTAAGTTGGCAACCGGCAGGAGCCATATGGTTGTCTTTAATTTCTGTTAAGACCCGCGTGTCTATTCAAAGTAGTTGTAATAGTTGAAGCTGGTGGACGACAACCATGGAGCAGCGTCATTGACCTTGATGCAATGCCGGTGATGATGGAGATCATGTTCGTGCTTGAAGATGGAGATCGGAAGCACAAAGAAGAAAGGCCATATCATATCACATATTATGAATTGCATGTGATGTTAATCCTTTATGCATCTTGTATCACTTAGTTAACGATGGTAGCATTATAAGATGATCCCTCATGCACATGAATTTCAAGTTCTATAGTGTTCATCCTTAGTAAGCAACGTTGCTAAAGCTTGTTGTTTCGAAGCACCACGTGATGATCGGGTGTGTTAGATTCTGCAAGTGTATACAACGTGAGCAAGCCAGTTTTGCTCATGCGGAAGCTAAGGTTTGATCTTGACGAGCCTAGCATGTACAGACATGGTCTCGGAACACGGATCACCGAAAGGTAAAGCATGAATCATATAGTAGATATGATGAACATGTCGATTGTTCACCGTTGAAGCTACATCAACTCTCGTGATGATCGGTTTTGATGTGGTGGATTTGGTTCGTGTGATCACTAAAACAATGTGAGGGATATTGTTTTGAGTGGGAGTTCACCTAGATTAATTTAACTATTAATTAGAACTCAATTTGTCATAAACTTAGTCTAAACTATTGCAAATATGTTGTAGATCAATGGCGGCCCCTACCATCAATTTTAATGCGTTCCTAGAGAAAGAAAAGTTGAAAACAATGGAAGCAATCATGGATTGGTTCCTCAATTTGAGGATTGTCCTCACGCTGGTAATTTGACCTATGTGCCGGATGCACATTGGTGACCCACTGCATCTACTACCGATGAAGTAAAGAATGTTTACCTCGCCTGGAAGACTCAAGATCCACGTCAAAGGTGCTATCTTGTATGGTTTAGAATCGGAGCTTCAGAAAAGGTTTGAGAATTCAGACCCACATGATATTGTCTGTGATCTCAAATTTATCTTTGAGACTCATGCGGCAATTGAGAGCTATGAGGCTTCTGAAAAGTTCTTTAACTGCAAGATGGAAGAGGGCAGCTCCGTAAGTGAGCATGTGCTTAAGATGTCTGGGCACGCAAACAAACTTCAAAGCTTGGGTATAGTGATTCCTAATGCTTTAGGGATTTATCGTGTCCTCCAATCACTACCACCAAGTTACAAGAACTTTGTGATGAACTACAATATGCAAAACATGAACAAGCAGTTGCCAGAACTCTTCGCCATGTTAAAATCTGTAGAAGTGGAGATCAAGAAAGAGCACTAAGTGTTGTTGGTCAATAAGACCACCAAATTCAAGAAAGGCAAGTCTAAGCAAAAGGGACACTTCAAGAAGGGTGGTAAGAAAGTTACCGCACCGAAGAAGAAGACCAAGGCTGGACCTAAGCCTGATACTGAGTGCTTTTACTGCAAGGGAGAAGGTCACTGGAAGCGGAATTGCCCAAAGTACTTGTCGGATTTGAAGAACGGCAACATCAAGAAGAAAGGTATATTCGATATACATGTTATTGATGTGTATCTCACTAGTACTCGTAGTAGTGTCTGGGTACTTGATACTGGTTCGGTTGCTCATATCTGTAACTCGAAACAGGTGCTGTAGAATAAACGGAAGCTAGCGAAGAACGAGGTGACGATGCGCGTGGGAAACGGATCAAAGGTTGATGTGATCGCGGTCGGCACGCTACCTCTTCATCTACCATCGGGATTAGTTTTATACTTAAATAATTGTTATTTGGTGCCTGCGTTAAGCATGAACATTATATCGGGATCTTGTTTATTGCGAGACGGTTACTTGTTTAAGTCCGAGAATAATGGTTGTTCGATTTATATGAGTAATATGTTTAATGCACATGCACCTTTGATAGATGGTCTATTCTTATTGAATCTCGATAGTGGAAATACACATGTTAATAACATTGAAGCTAAACGTTTGAAATCGAGAGATAACTCGACCTATATGTGGCACTGTCGTCTTGGTCACATTGGAGTGAAGCGTATGAAGAAACTCCATTCCGATGGATTTCTTGAATCGCTTGATTTCGAATCACTTGAAAGATGCGAAGCATGTCTGATGGGTAAAATGACTAAGACTCCATTTTCTGGTATGATGGAGCGATCTACGGACTTATTGGAAGTCATACATACCGATGTGTGTGGTCCAATGAGTGTAGCATCGCGCGGTGGTTATCGTTATGTTCTTACCTTCACGGATGACTTGAGTAGATATGGGTATATCTATTTCATGAAACATAAGTCCGAAACTTTCGAGAAGTTTAAGGAATTTCAAAGTGAGGTAGAGAATCAACGTAACAAGAAGATTAAATTTCTACGTTCTGATCGTGGAGGTGAATATCTAAGTTACGAGTTTGGCGAGCATTTTAAGAAATGCGGAATACTTTCACAATTGACACCGCCGGGAACACCACAGCGTAATGGTGTGTCCGAACGTCGTAATCGAACTCTCTTAGATATGGTTCGTTCTATGATGTCACTTATAGATTTACCGCTATCATTTTGGGGTTATGCATTAGAAACAGCCGCATTCACTTTAAACAGGGCACCATCTAAATCCGTTAAAACGACACCGTATGAATTATGGTTTGGGAAGAAACCTAAATTTTCGTTCCTTAAAGTTTGGGGTTGCGAAGCCTATGTAAAGAAGTTACAGCCGGACAAGCTTGAACCCAAAGCGGAAAAATGCGTCTTCATAGGATACCCAAAGGAAACTATTGGGTATACCTTCTATCATAGATCCGAAAGCAAAATCTTCGTTGCCAAGAATGGATCCTTTCTAGAGAAGGAATTTCTCTCGAAAGAAGTGAATGGAAGGAAAGTAGAACTCGACGAGGTTGTTGAACCTTCTCTCAAACTTGCGAGTAGCGCAGCACCGGAAGAAGTTCTTGTGGTGCCTGCACCAATAAGAGAGGAAGCTAATGATGATGATCATGAAACTTCAGTTGTAGTTGCTACAGAGCCTCGCAGGTCAACGAGAACTCGTACTACTCCTGATTGGTATGATCCCGTTATGAGTGTCATGTTGGTGGACAACACCGATGACCCTGTGACATATGAGGAAGCGATGATGAGCCCAGATTCCAATAAATGGCAAGAATCCATGAAATCCGAGATTGGATCCATGTACGAAAACCAAGTATGGACTTTGGTGGACTTACCGGATGGCCGGAAGGCTGTCGAGAACAAATGGATTTTCAAGAAGAAAACAGATGCTGATGGTAATGTTACTGTCTATAAAGCTCGACTTGTCGCAAAAGGGTTTCGACAAATTCAAGGAGTTGACTACGATGAGACTTTCTCACCTATAGCGATGCTAAAGTCTGTGAGGATTATGTTAGCAATCACTGCATATTACGATTATGAGATATGGCAGATGGATGTCAAACCAGCGTTCCTCAATGGAGACATTGATGAAGAGTTGTATATGATGCAACCCAAAGGTTTTGTCGATCCTAAAGATGCTAACAAGGTATGCAAACTTCAACGGTCCATCTATGGATTGAAGCAAGCATCCCGAAGTTGGAATCAACGTTTTGATAAAGTAATCAAAAGTTTTGATTTTATACAAACTTATGGATAAGCTTGTATTTACAAGAAAGTGAGTGGGAGCTCTGTAGCATTCTTAATACTATATGTAGATGACATATTGTTGATTGGGAATGATGTAGATCTTCCTAATAGTGTCAAGGAATATTTGAATAATAGTTTTTCAATGAAGGATCTTGGCGAAGCAGCTTATATATTAGGCATAAAGATTTATAGAGATAGATCGAGACGCCTAATATCATTGTCACAAAGTACATATTTGGACAAAGTTCTAAAGAGGTTTGGAATGGAAGATAGCAAGAAAGGGTTCTTGCCCATGTTGCCCAATACGACCTTGAGTAAAACTCAAAGTCCAGCAACGGCAGAAGATAGAGAAAGGATGAGTAAGACTCCCTATGCCTCAGCCATAGGATCTCTGATGTATGCCATGCTATGTACTAGACCCGACATTGCATATGCTGTTAGTTTAACTACCAGATATCAAAATGATCCAAGAGTGGATCATTGGACAGCGGTCAAAAACATCCTTAAGTACTTGAGAAGAACTAAGGATATGGTTCTTTCTTATGGAGGTGATGAACAACTCGTTGTTAATGGTTACACCGATGCTAGTTGGAACACCGATCCGGATGATTCTAAATCACAACTGGATAATGATTTACTTTGAATGGTGCATCAGTTAGCTGGAGGAGTGCAAAGCAAAGCGTTGTGGCGAGATCTTCAACTGAATCGGAATACATGGCTGCTTCGGAGGCTTCACAAGAAGCAATATGGATGAAAGAGTTCATTACAGAGCTCAGTGTGGTTCCTAGTGCGCTGGACCCAATGTCAATCTACTGTGATAACATGGGCGCCATAACCAATGCGCAAGAACCAAGGTCACATAAGAAGTCAAGCACGCCAAGCTACGTTTCATGCTATTCGAGAACATGTCCAAGATGGGGACATAAAGATTTGTAAAGTACACACAGATCTTAATGTATGATCCGTTGACTAAACCTCTCCCGAGGGCAAAACATGACCAACACCAAACGCCATGGTGTTCGGTATATTACCATGTAATCTGGATTAGATGACTCTAGTGCAAGTGGGAGATCTGGAGATATGCCCTAGAGGCAATAATAAATGTAGTTATTATTATATCTTTGTGTTTATGATAAATGTTTACAGTCATGCTATAATAGTATTAACAAGGAAACATTAATACTTGTGTGATTTGTAAACTGAAATAGAGTCCCTAGTAAAGCCTCTTTATAAATACTAGCTTGTTGGTTAATAAATGATTGTGGTTTCCCTATCATGAACATTGAGATGTTATTAACAACAAGATCATATCGTTAGGAGAATGATATGGTGGACATACTCCTATAGATAAGCGTAGCATAAAGATCAAGTCATTTTAATAGTTCAATTGCTATATGCTTTCTGATACATAGTAACCTAATTCCTTCGACCATGAGATCATGCATATCACCTTCACCGGAAGGATGCTTTGATGACATCAAACACCACACCGTAACTGGGTGGCTATAAAGGTGGCATTGAGTGTTCAGAAAGTATTGGTTGATACACATGGATCAAGAGTGGGATTTGTCCATCCATATGGCGGATAGATATACTTTGGGCCCTCTCGGTGGAATGTCATCCAATTAGCTTGCAAGCATGTGACTGGCTCATAAGGGATCACATATCACGAGAACGAGAAAAGAGTACTTATTAGTAAACGATGTTGAACTAGGTATGCAGAGATACCGACAATCAAAACCTCGGATAAGTAAACTATCGTGAGACAAAGGGAAATTGGTATCGTATGTAAGTGGTTCATTTGATCGCAAAGTAATCGTAGAAATATGTGTGAGCCATATGAATTTCCAGATTCCTCTATTGGTTATTGTTCAGAGAAGTGTCTCGATCATGTCCGCATAATTCACGAACCGTAGGGAGACACACTTAAGGATTCGACGTTGGTGAGTAGTTATGGAATGATGAGTAAGAGACCGAATGTTGTTCGGAGTCTCAGATGGGATCCGGGATATCACGAGGATATCCGGAATGGTCCGGAGAATAAGATTCATATAAGGAAAGTCCTGTTTTGGGGTTGGAGAATGGTTCTGGTGTTTTCATCGGGAATGTTCTAGAAGGTTCCAGAATGTCCGGCACTCCGGAGGGGAAGGGTACATGAATGTGTCATAACAAATTGGAATGATTGCATCATGTACTAGGTGTCATCGCTGAACAAAATAAAGGGTTTAATCAAATCCTAGTTTGAAAAGTCAAACGCCAATTTGAAAAGTCAAACGGCTATTTTGTGTGAGGAGGAGTAGGAAACCTACTTGAGGAGGAGTTCCTCCTCCACCGCCGCCCACTTGAGACCGAGGGGAGGGACTCCTCCTAGCGCGCCTCCACCTATATATGGAGGGGCTGCCTCCAAGGACCCAACACCACGCCCGCAAACCCTAATCCTAGCCACGGCCACCTCCCGCCGCCGCCTAGGCAAACCCTAGCCACCGCCTTGCTCCTCCTTGGTGTCTAAACCCTAGATCATCGAGGCTCTCATAGTCCACCATACTGCCCGCTTAAGGCGAAGCTCATGAGATCTCCTCTACTTCCGGTACCACACCGTTGTCCCGGAATCACGAGGAGAGTGCTACAACCTCCGCCACCGGAACAAGGGAGAGGAAGGTCTTCGTCGAGTACCGAACGTGACCGATCGTGAAGCGCTTAACGCAGCGTCGGAAGGATCGACTACGCGATCTTGAGATCGGCAAGAGTACGACTACATCACCCACGAGAATCTGCTCTCGTTAAACGCTTTGGAATCTTCGAGGGTGAGTTATTCCATCGACTCGTTGCTACAATCTAGTAGATAGATCTTGGCTTGTTTGTTTGTATGCGGTAGAATTTTTTTGTTTTCCATGCTACGAACCCCTACACTTTGGGCGAATATGGGCGAATATGGGTGAACATTTTGGACGAATATGGGCGAACTTTGGATGAATAAGGGCGAATATATGATGACTAGGCGGGTCCACTCGCCGAATTCGCTTCTTCCGGCGTTCCCAGGGCGTACCTAGGATCCTGGGTTCGGCCCGGGTGGGCCAGACCAAAACACGCCAAAATCCGGACGAAAACAGGTTCTTGGGTAAGCGACTAGGCCAATTTTCGGTGTCCGGACCGAAATTCGGTGTCCGGATCGGCCTCCTGGGTAGGCGAGTGGAGATGCTCTTAGGCTGGTCCTCCGTATTGTGCTCTCGTTTGTAGCTTATTCGGTTGCCCTGTTTCTTTTTTTTTTGGAAAAGAGCATATATTAATATTAGATGATACCAATTACACCCAGTCTCTGCAACAACGCATTGCCCAGCGGCCACACTGATGCACACAACCAAAAAATGAAAGAAGAATTACAAAAAAGAAAAGTCCCGCTACAGTGACTCATTCATTGAAACAGCAGTACTACCACTACCAAGACAGCGCCAGAAGTCCAGCTTTTCCAAAAACGCCGCCTTCAAGAAGGAAACAGTGCACAAACATCGTCATCGCCTGATCAAAGATTTAGGTTTTCACCCTGAAGAAAGTCCGCGCACTCAAAACAATACCTTCAATAAGACCATTGCCAGACACAACCAATTAAGGCCAGACCCTGGGTTTTTACCCTTAGAGGTAGGACTATGAACCTATCCTGTGCAGTCGCCCCCACTTGCATGCCACTGCTCCAATTCATAAGTCACCTAGCCAATTCCTCATCATCACCCAGACTCGAACCACCATTGTCTGTCCATAGATCTCGCTCTCCGTGACTTTCTCCTTCAGCACCATGGAACGAGAACATGCCCCAAGATAATAACAGCCAACAAAGCTTCGAAGCACACCCTCTAAAACCAAACGGTCAGGATAAAACATGGGTGCGTACGAACCGAATTCAATCCTTCCAGCAAACTCGCGGCATGATAGCACTTATAGAGTTCGCCGGAGGAGCCTTCCGGAACACGACACAGAAACCAGATCAATGAAGACCAACATCCGGCACATCATCGTATTGGCTTGAGAGGGATCCAGGATCACCACCTTTATTGAAACCGAGCCAGCAGCCCCCACGCCACCCGCCGGAAACTAGCAGGATCCGCCGCAAGACCACCAGGCCGACCATTCCGACGGAGAAGGAGGCCACCACCATCGTGTCGGGGGAAGATGCCCCAAGCGCCCTAGTGTCACGGACAAGGCCCGGGTCGCCCGGGCGCCGGCGTCGAGGCCAACATACGGGACATATCGCTGCTAGGCCCAGATCCCCGCCGCCGCCTGTCGCCATCTGGGCCGAGGATCACCGGCCGCCGCTCGCCGCAACACCACCGCCAAACCAGCCGGGACGGACGCTGACGCCTTCCCGCCAGATCGCGATCAGGGACGCCGTCGCCGTCACGCCCCAGGTCTTTGCCTGGCGAGGATCCGGACGATGGTGGCGGGGAGGAGAGACCACGGGAGGGAGAGATCGGCGGGGAGGGGAGGCCGCCCGGCACGGCGCGGCGCCGCCGCGCGGGTGCGGGAGGAGGAGGGGGAGGGAGGTGGAGGAGGGGTCGGGAGGTTGCCCTGTTTCTGTGTGCGTGCAATCTCTGTAAGCTGGTTTCAGCATCATGTATCTTTCGTTGATGTTGATGTTATTAATTTAATGTCGGGTCTTTATGCATGTTATCTAAAAAATATGAATTTTCCATAAAAATGGCAAAATTTGGATCTTCCATAAAAGTTTGCAAATTCTTGTATCACATGCAATATTATGCCCCTGTCAAGAGCCCATTATAATAATAGTAGCATGTACTATTATCTATTGAGACAAGAGAAGCCTTAGAGCAAGAACAATAACATAGTTGATTCGCAAAAAGAACAATAACATAGTCATCAGATGGCTATATACTTTTGCCATCTCACGTATAGTCATCATAAATATGCATGGATACAATAAATTAGATATAGTATAGGCTATATATAATAATTAAGCATTTAATCTTTATATGTCATGCAAGACCCACTTCATTCAAACGGGTCACCTCTAGCACTCGTTGACAGTTATAGAGGTATATACACTTTTAGTCCCATATCTTGCATCATAGGTGTGTTTTAGTCCCACTTCTTGCAAAGTGAGCAACACTAGTCCCACAACTTGCGTCTTGGGAGTATTTTAGTCCAATTTAATCGAATTATTACAAGTTTGTCTAAATTCGTCCGTCTTTATAATTTTTTTCAAAATGACCCTATATATTTTTCTTTGGTATTTGTTTTCTTTGTGCGGACTGATAGAAGGCCCACTTGTCACTAGACGTTCAATAAATAAAATGGTTTAAAATCAGGAAGAAGTGAGGTTCGAACTCAGTACCTTAGAACCACAGAAACCAATACATCAACACACAATGTTGATTATCTTAGTGAGACGTAACTTTTTTATACAACATAAAAGCACACACGCATGCAAAAGAGGAATCCACCTATCAGTAGTTGTAAAAGTAAGAAAACGAAATAATTTCTACTGTGATGTAGGGAAACGAATTTCAAACACATTTTTACCGTAGATACATGTCATCAAGAACCGACTATCCTATAGAAATATCTGCTACCGTTATAAGTCAAGTTTAGAGCATCTTCACTCGAAGGGCCTAAAACCTCTCTAAAGGGCTAACGGGGATTTTGGCAGTTGAATTCACGCCCAGCCCATTGCCAAATTTTATTTGGCGCCGGTGCGACCAATTTTGTTATCCTTCGAGACTGTGCCGCCAATGATGTACGTGTTTGCTGTTCGCAGCGGAGTGTACCAGCGTGAGCAGGCCGAGCACTCGCGCCGCCTCGGCCTATTCATCGACCTAGAGAGCGACGACGACGGGGTTGGCTACTCGGACTGGAGCGGCGGTGGCGATCTAGGCCAGGGCTGCAACACCATGCTGCCACCGAAGCAGGAGCCCAGCGACGACACCGACGACTACGCGGCGGAGATGTACCGTCACCTTGGCCTAGGTGGGCATGTCCGTGACCACCACTAGTTTAATTTTTCTTTTAAATTTTATATAAACATGTTTGAACTGCTTCGTATTTGCCGTATTTGTATGAATATCAAATGTTTGAATTTTTTGTATGAGGGGCACGGCCTACAGCCAACAACCCCAATTTTTTCATCTATCTGGCACCTACAATACGGACCATAAAAAAACCACGCCGGATGCCGTATGGGGAGGAGGAAGGGTGAGTAGTTAATCTCCTTTCTTTTGAGAATAAACTCAAATTCATTGTAGACACGCTAGCTACTAGATTAAGGAACTAAGCTATATAGCAGAGATTACTGTCTCTAAATTAAAACACCACCTGTCAACGTATTGGTTTGTGAGGTTACCTTCTACTACTAAGGTACTGAGTTCGAATCTCTCTACTTTCTAGTGTTTTAATATTTTATTTCTAAGTCTAGTGACAGGTGGGCCTTCTATAGTACGCACCAAGGGCATAAATTTAAAAGAAAAATATAGAGGTCATTTTGAAAAAAATGCGACGATAAAGGTGGACGAGTTTAGTCAAACTTGTTAAAATTTGATCAAATTGAACTAAAATGCTCTCAGAGTGCAAGTTGTGCGACTAGTGTTTCTTACTTTGCAAGAAGTGAAACTAAAACGTATGCGCGGTGCAAGATGTGGGACTAAGAGTATATATACCTCACAGCTGTATATACGTTGTAGCTTTTTTGTTTCTTGTGCAATAGCCAGTTTTAGATAGAGAGCCCACTTCTTTCTCTTTCCTCACCTCTCTCTCTTTGATCTAAATTTTTGCTATGTAGAATAGCTTATAGGGAGCTGATTATGCGGAAAATCGATATAGCTCCCGTCCTCACTGAGGACTTTTTAACATTTTTCAAAAAGCATCAAACAAATTCGAAAAAAATATATTCATGTAGACAACAATCCAAAATACAAATCTGCAAAATTTGAAATTAAAATAGTTTATTTTTCCGGCACAGCAAAAAAGACAAATTGATAAAATTTAGAAAAACGGAGGCCCATTCAAAATTACACTGTTCATATCCAGATACAAACTTTTCTCTTTTTTCCCGTGTCCAAAATACAAAGTATTTTCATATAATTTTGTGCATACGCTTATTATAAATCATTATCTACATCTCTATATTTTTCGGATTTTTTTGGATCTTTAAATTTGAACTTTTAAAAAAAAAGTCCACCATGGTGGACGGGAGCCATATTGACGCACTCACTGATTATGATCTATTGTATTTGCTCTTATAGAAGCAAAGACAAGATACTTTTTACGATAAGATACAACCAGTGTACTACTCCCTCTATCCCAAAATAGGATGCATATTGTTTTTGGTCGAAGTCAAACTCTTTAAAATTTTATCAACTCTATAGGAAAATATATTGATATTTATAATTCCTAATCAGTATTATTAAAATTATTAGTATGAAATGTGTATCAGTAGTTGTTGATAATTTTCTCTATAATTGGTCAAACTTTAAATTTATTGATTTTGACCAAATACTATATACATCCTTTTTTTATGCTGCAAGAAATAGGTTTTACGGGGCCAGTGTTATGTACGCTTTGTGGAAGAGGTAAGAGCTAATTGACGAAAATCTCATGTATTTATTGTTTTATTATGGTCTGAACAATCTCATGAAGAAGACACGAATACAGCATCTCAGGCTTAAATCAAAGATAGCTTCTCCTTTTTTTTTCAGATCGAAGAGTCGCAGAACCCAACGGGCGGGCTGCCATTGGGCAGGGCCACCAATTCGGTCTGGAGAATGACCGATAAAAACTCTAAAAAAACGTTTACTTTTTAAGGCCACTAGTACAGACCAGAAGTGGCCATTGTAGCATCTACTCCCATTGGGCCTTAGTTGGCGTTGGCCTACTCAGCACTCGAGCTGACGGGCCGACGGAGCCACACCTAAAACGGCGCAGATCGTTCTGGAAGCAACTCAGAATCGTTTCGTTGTGGAGTTTTCTCGAGCAGTCCAATTTTAATTAATGCATTAATTTTGTAGTGCGAGATTACTCGATGCAGAGAAAAGGGAATTTACCATGGGGTCGTTCGGTACTTTTCGAGCGTTTAAGATTAACCGATGCAGAGGAAAGGGGAATTTAACATCGGTTCGTTTCGGTGGTTTTCGAGCGTGTACATGTAATCTTCTAAATTTACGTCGAGAAATCACGAGATCAATCGAAGCAGGGGAAAAGACTACCCAAAATAAAATAGACAAACAAAAAAATACGTAGAAACCTGTCATGCGGGACAGAAGACTCGGGATGCAGAACAAGAACAAAATGTCACAGAATAGCCAAACTGGCGAGCCATCTGGATCGACAGGCCAGCATTAAATCCTGCGAATTTCCTTTCAGGAAAGAGCTCATCAAAGGCTTGTGGCTCGCCCCGTGACCAAGCGAAAATCGATCTGGATCACGAGGAGAACCATCTTTCCGGTTGCACAAATCAAGCAATCACGACTGAAAAAATTAAAGATCGGGAAAAGGAGTGCATCGAGGAAAGACGAGTTCAATGTGGAACGAAATCGAGAAATCAAGGCGACATCAAACAACCACAACCTCGGATGAGAAAGGTATGCTGCTGAGTGCTGATGAGAAGAAGAAGAAGAGAACGGCGGCGAGGATGTCGAGGGGGCGGCGGCCGAGGTGGCACCTCGATTCTTTATATAGAGAACTGGCTTAGGTAGGGTATCTTGTGGCGGTCACTGGGCCATGGTGGGACGTGTGGACCCAGAGTTCACTAGCCTTTTGGGCTCGAAATAGCCCAGCGAGGTCTGGGCATGACTTTACGATTTTTTAGTAGTATACGTACGTTTTTTTTTTAAGAAAGACTGTCCAATCGGCGAACCCTACTTAAGCTTCACGTGTCCATTAGCGTCGACGCGTTTACATGCCCTAAGCGGGATGGTCAAGATAGTAGTACCGGGCCACTTTTGCAATTTTTTGTTGATAAGTACTTTCTGTGTTTTAAAATATAAGATGTTTTAGCTTTATGAAGCAAACCGTATCTAGATTTCTTTTAATACTCCGTATGTAGTTTTACTTAAGTTTGGTGTGAATCTACACACTAAAATAAGTCTAGATATATTTTGTTCACAAACCTAAAACATCTTATATTTTAAAACGGACGGATGGAGTATCATTTTTGGGACGAGCTATTAAATAGTGTACTTTTTTAGCTAATTGTGTTTTACCAGTAAAAGTAAAAGAACAGGCCCACAATTAAGCGATTGCATGGACTTGGTGTCATATGTAACTGATGAGGTGGACCTTGGCCCAAATGCCATCCCCTTATATCTCTTCGCCTTCTTCGTGTGCCTCCTCTCTATCATCAAACAATGAGCACCGCCGACAACCCCTACTGCTACCTTCCACCGCTAGCACCCCTTACTCCTACCCCCCACTGCCACCCTCTCTTGCTACCTCTCGCTGCCCCTCCTGCTATCTCCCGCCTACGTTGTGTGATTACCGCTATAACGAGGCCCCGACCATGTCTAAGGATGTCGCGGAAGGAAGCGTGCATGGCTACATTGGTGGCCACGTTTGACTTCGAGTTGCGGCCGTGTGGCAGACGATGATGATCGACGAAAAGTGACTATGGTGCTCGAGCGAGCAAACAGGGAGTACCAGGAGGAGGAGGATCTCACGAGGAATGCAAGGGAAATGTCAGCGAGCTTAGGATAGGTCAGGGTGACGTCAACGGTGGCTACCATGCGACGGAGAGGACATGCACAATGGCATCGATTATGGAAGATTGTCTTCAATTCCATCAGCACGGGAGATGCGGGTAATGAGGCAGAGGCCACCGGCTTAACGACGAAGCCCAGGAAGGTTAGGAGTGGTAGGGAGAATGGTTGCTAGAGGAAAAACAAGGATACGGGAGAAGAGAGAGAGGAAGGGGAAGAAGATGAGAGAGATGACAAGTGGGCCCTAGGTCCATGACATCGCTTAATTGTGGATCCATTATGTTATTTTTGCTATTAAAATACGACTAGCAAAAAAAGTGACCTATTAAAGTAGTATGTATGAGCAAAAAATAGCAAAATTAGCACTAGATTGTTACCCTAGCCCCGGTTATGGAACTATAAAATGTAATTTACTCTCGTCCAAAGGATCTTGTATGATGTAGTGTTACTGGTTTTGGAAGGTTCTAGAAATTTTGTATTTGTTTTCTTTATCTTTTCTGGTTTTTCTTTTTAGTTTTTTTATTTTTGTGTTTGTTTCTATTTTTCAAAAAAAACTGAAAACTTTTCAAATTTAAACAATTTTAATTTTTTAACATATTCTAAATCTTGTTTTTCTTATAAAATATAAACATTTTTTGAGATCCTGATGTTTTCAGAAAATAAAGTTTTCTAAACTTCACCAAATGTTCCAAAATTAACAAAAGAAACAAAAAAAGTCGGTTTTTATAAGAGTTGCAAAGTGACACGAAAAAAAAAGATGAGCGAGTGAATTGGGCCGGACAACCCGAGATCTCTCTTAGTGGTGTATCGCTAACAGACGCGTTAAGCCTCAAATATGGGTACCCCTCCTAATCCCTAAAAAAGGGTGTCCCTCCTAATCCTGCAAGTATTTAAAGGTACGTCCAAGTTCAAGCGCTTGAGAGCTCAACTTATTTTTTGGCATTTGGATTGGTCTTCAGTTTCGGTATTCCTTGGGCAGTGGAAAAACACATTAAACGTCCACCAAAACTCATTTGCTTTGATGTTTTCACAATGTTTGGAGCTTTCCTACGCAAGGCTTTTTATTTGCATTCCTATTAAGATCATGCGATGTTTTCTCACTTGTGTGTTTTCATTTCAATGAAGTGTTAAATTTGTGTACTCACAACTCCCTAAAGTATCTGATTGATGAAGCGACGAGTGCATTTTGTAACATGTTTACTTTATGCGTTTGTATGAGTAGACATAAAATTTTAGTATTTTATGACGCTCCCATGCATCTTTATGTTTACCTTAACATGATCTTAAAATTAAAGGAGTTGATGAACAAATCAATTCAAGTAAACATGTTTGAACACAAATATACTAATTAGAAGCCATTAAAACCTTCCAAACAATTATCCATACACTTGATGGAGAGCCAAGAAGAAAACAATTAGAAGAAGGCAACCAGAAGCTTTAACGACCACCGATACGACGAGGGATGCCCGTATCAGCTGGCGTCGAAGCCGCCTCCTCAGATACTCTCACTATATGCAAACGGGTATGAGATCCGACATAGAAAAACATCACAACTTGCAAAAACCTCATCCCGGGAAGTGATCTGGAGGGGAACTCGCAGAAGGGCATTCATCCTTGACACTACGAAGATCATTGGAGGTCTAGGCATATGTTGCATCTTCATTATCACCAATATCCCCTCCATCTCACTTACATTTATCCTGTTGTAATTCGTAAACCCGGTTGTGGACTTGCACAATTATTCATCTATGTGGTTTGAATATCAATTTGCTCACAAACACCTCTACCGGTACCTCTCCGTGGTTTGAAATTCTTACTTTAAACTAGCTACATAAAAGTTAGAATTATCATATACATGTGATCGTGACAAAAAAAATACAACCTCCATTCACAATTATAAAATGTTTTAGATATTTTAATATGGATTATATATATGAACCAAAATAAGTGAACATATCGAAAGGCGTATATACGTATGTTCTAAAAAAAGATAAAATATATTATATAAGAATAATTAACACGGTTTTTGGGACTGCCCAAAACGCGGAGTCTTAGAATTCTAAAACCATCTTTGTCCTTTTCTCATGTCCCTAAAACTAATTTTCCGGACTAATTTTGGGTTTCTAGTGGAAATGCTCCGATGGTGTTCACTCACCCTTAAACTGAACCACCTAGAAAAAAAAGAGAGAAATGCCACTGGAAGTTCCTGGATGCAACAAACGAACCAATATTCTGAAAATACACCGAGATAAAAGAAAACTTCCAAAATCAAACAAAACATCTATACTCCAATGCCGGCCGGTTTAAATTCGCTTGCTACTTCAGTAGCGCTGGCTGTGCAGAAGCGGGCTCATCGAATCGAACCCCAATGCGCGGTACAGCAGCAGCGGCGGCACCTGCTGCTCGCCGCCGCCGCCGCTCGCCGCGCGTTCCAGCTCATCCGACCCGTGGCAACTGCCAGAGCCAGACCCCCTCGTCGCAGGGCACGCCCTGCTCGCCCGGCGCGCGTGGGCAGCGATACCCGCGGACCTCAGCTCGAGTGCTTCCCCGCACCCGCCGCACCGCAGCTTGGTGACCCCCCTCCGCGACGGCGCCATCGAGTTGGGCGCCTGGAGAAGCTTCGAGCACTCGCCGCACACCACGAACGGCGCGGCCCCATGGAGCGGGAAGCAGTGGTGCTTACGGGGCCTGGCGCCGTGGCCACTGGACGACGACGCCGACGACCACGAGCCGGAGCCGCCGCTCGCGTAGTTCCGGGCCTTCCGGCGCGGCGCGTGCGCCTCCGCCGCGTAGGCGGCGGGAAGCTCCCGCGCGAGCTGCGACTCCATCCGGCGGAAGATGCGGGACTCGCGTCGCGTCAGCGCGCCCCTCGCGCTGCTGCTCGACGCCCGCGGCTGCAGCTCGATGGACACGAGCATGCCACGGAGCTTGTCCAGCACGTGCAGCAGGTCCCTTTGGAACGCCGGGTCAGTCAATGGAGACGCCGCGACGTCGGATGGCTCCAGTCCGGACATGCTAACAGATGTGCCGAGCTCCCTCGAGCTCATAGGCGATCGCCGGAGCTGTTGCTCTCCCGCGTTTCTTGGCGCCCCCTGAGGATCCGAGACGGAAAAGTCACCTCGTCGCAGAATGCTCGGGTCAGAAGCGCTCGACGCCCGCCTCGTCCGTCGAGATGACACACGGAGCTCAGTTACGCGGTTCTTCACCGATCGAACCTCATCTTGTCGATCGTGCGAGACAACGTGGCCATCGCTGATTCCACGAGATAAGCAGCCATTGCTCCGAGACATGTCATCCCGAGGCGAACCAAAGCCTCCTCTGTACGGCGACGGCGAGGAGGCCGTAACTCCCTGGCTGTTCGCGTCGGAGTTGGAATTGTAGCCGCACGATAACGGCGGAGGCTGGTCTCCGTCGACGTCGATGACTGAAGCCTGCGTACAGGAAGTGTCGAGCTCCTCGTCGGAGAACACAGACGCGGTGTCGATGGCCGAGAGGATCTCCAGCCTGCTTAGAGCTTTGTCGGCCTCGTCGTCAGTCGGCTCCGTATTCTTGCCTGCATAGAGCGGCATCAGAACCGAAACAAATTAGAGCAAATCCCACCATCTGTTTGCACGGAGATCAATTGCATTTCACGGGTGGTTTGATGACGAACGCGGCATACCTCGGATCGGAGTGCGGCATTTGCTGCAGTAGTAGACGGCGGCGCTGGTGTTCTGGCAGATCATGGCGCGGCAGTACGGGCACCGGCCGAACCGCGTCTTGGTGCCCCCGGCCTGCATCCTCGTCGTCGCCGGCGATCGAGGAAGGTTTCTGTCTGACGAAAGGATTAAGGGAGGTTCAGGGGTAAATAGAGCGAAAGAAACACTTTGCTGGCTTCAGAGATTTTTCAGACTTTGTCAAACATACTTCAGTTTAGTCTACCCTAAAAATAGGATCTCAGTTCAGTCAAAGACATTGAATGCACATTGATTTAGGTTAATATTACTACTACTGCAATTTTTAATCAAATCAGTGTCAGCGGGTTGTCCATTTTTCTCCTTCCTTTGTCACAAACCAATGCTTCTACGATTGATTCGTTGGGTTACGAAGAAGGTGGATTGTCAACTTCTAAACCTCATCAAACCAATGCTTCATTGGGCCGGTCAGAGGTCAACTAGAATCTGCCGATTGCAACTCTCCAGAGATAAACTATGGCCACTTCATCATATGGTTGTTTTCTATCCATTGCATCATGCATCTGAATCTGCACTTTTGTTGGCCTAAAAGATTCAAGAACTCATGGGAATTGCCCAGACATTATTTCAGTTCCGCAGAAAAACTCATGCCTAAACTCAATTGGTATGTTCTCATCTACCGAACTTTTTTTTTTTTGAACATTGATGAGTATTTATCAGCGGGGTGTCCCTTTATTTTTATGTTTCTAAACGATAGTAGGAGGCCTGCTATGATGATTCATTGAGTTAGAAAAAATGGTGGGGTGTCCATTTCAGAATCTCAAATCAATGTCTTACATGCCATAAGGTCCGAGGTCAACAAGTATCCAGAGGTGTAATTGCTGCACCCCCATAGGGCTATCACAGCGATTCAACATTTTGAGCCGTTGGATCGAGTCTTGAGATAAAATCTAGGCCGTTGCCATGTGGTAAGACAGTTTTACCCAGGTGAGCAGTAAAAATTTAGTCTGTTGCGCGCACCGTCTTCCCTTACCCATGAGAGTGCCTCTCTCTGCCTGGTTTCATCGCGTCCCGCCGAAATCTATATGGGCCCGCATGTTGGCCTCAGTGGTAATCTTTGGGGTGGGCATTTAGTTGGTGTAGTTGGTCTGGCAGGGGAAACAGCCCGTGTGCAGCGCTTGAGAGCAACCCAGTCTGGCAGGGGAAACAGCCCGTGTGCAGCGCTTGAGAGCAACCCAGGGTAAAAAACCCTAGCCGCCACAGCCCAGTGCCCGTGCGCCGGTTCGTCCTCCCCAATCGCCTCCTTGCTCGCTCCCCCCTTCTTCTCCCCACTGTAGCCTCGTCACCATTCTTCTTCTCCGCCCCTTCCTCTCCCCATTACAGCCCCATCCATCTTCGATGTGCACGGTCGCAAGAGGAGGGCAGGGACGGTGGCGAGCTAAGCTCCTCCTCCGCAGGAGTGGGCACGAGGAGCACGGCCATGCTGCGGCTGGCCAAATTAGCGCCCGGGGGAGGTCTCCTGCCCTTGGCTTGAACCGCCGTCGTGCGCCGCCTCCTCCTCGCTGGGACGAGTGCGTCGGAGTCGCCTCGCTGTCACGACCATTGCTAGTGTGCAGAAAGGTTCCTCTCCAAATTTGATTCCCTCGTCTCCTCATGGTTTCTTGGTGCATGACCGTGTGTGCTTGCTCTTGGCTTCTAATGTGCTAATGTTGATTTTTTGGCTTGCTTGTTGTCTACCAGGTTGGTGTTTGGTACTGCTGGTATTTTACTTGAGCTGATATGTTAATGTCCATTAGCACATCTGTAGGTAAATTGGCTAAATGAGGTTAGGTTCAACAGTGAATCTTTGTTTCTTGCCCCATCACCTCCAGCATCCATTGCTCTAACTCAAAGTGTTGTTTTTGATTTGCAACTGTGTTGTTCCCCGATGAAGAGAAAATCTTGGAGGTGTTGTATATACATATGGCAGTGCTTTGGACAAGAACTGAATGGTGGGGATTGAATTGAAATGAAAAAAATCAAGGTGAAATTCAGTACATAGATAGCTAGATTTTTCTTTCATGATTTATTGTGGTTATTTGATTTATGTTGTTCATGATGGCCAACTGCAGCTTTCTGTCTTGCTCTAACAATCATAAAAATTCCGATCGTCCTCAAGCGGCATAGTGTTGACTGTGCTCCGCTTCTGCCTTCAGCTCGGCACTCAACAAGATGAATGTGGGTCATCCTTGCCGAGCTTCCGTCGTCGCGCTGCTGGTTGGCACAACTTGTACTGTTTAGCCTCCTCCACTAGGAGGGTCATGGTCCGCTCCTCGCACCGATGTTGCGCCTGACCTCTTCGTCTTCAGCATTCTAGAAGGAGTGCAGGCTGCCTCTGCACCGTGGGAGAGGACGCCAAGACGAGGAGAGATCGTGTTGCCGCTGCTTATTTACTGTTGCTGTCCTCGCCACAAAAGACTGGTGCCCGTCAACATCTCTCGGTGTAGGAAGAGTGTTGGCTCCTGAGACGGCTGTCCATGGCGCACTGGACTGCATCGTTTCTCCCACTGCCACCATTCCTCGTCATCCCATGTCTGCTGTTGAGTTTGTCTCCTGCTTGATGAGCAAATTTGAGGAGGTACTGATCTTGGAGACAATTGTGAAGTTGATGATAGCTTTTTTTTTGTTCAGGATAGTCTTCCCTGTCTTCATATGCTCTCAAGAAAATACAATAATGTTACCCATGCATATTTTTTATTGTTATTGCAGCAATGTAGTTCACTATTTTCTCCTTTTCTGGTTTGTATTTTCTGTCATTATTTAGCTTGGTCAATCATATTTTTGTTGTGGTTTCCTATTTGATGTCTGGGATAAGCTGAATAAGATGAACATATATAGAAAGACAAACTGAGAGTTTATAAATATTGTTTAGCTGACTAAAATTCAGCCTGCTTGGTAGTTACTGCAATACCACGTACATTTACATTTCAGCATAATGTGTCCAGTGGCTCGGAGCACCTACTATCTTCAGTGGTGAAAAAGTATTTGATATAATAATATAATAGATTTGTGTGGTACATCTCAGTGTCTTATGCTAATTCAAGTCTTGTGTGAAATGTTTGTAGGCGCAGGCCACTAGCACAGAAAGCTCATACGGATGCACCATCCAGGAAGAAGGCATGAATCAGGGAACGAGTATAATGTGTGAAATATTTTGCATATCACTTCTTGCGTGTACTCTTGGATATTCTTGCATCCTTATATGAATTTCTCACAGTAAGTAGATGTTAAGCCTATGCTCTTTATCTTCTTGTTTAAGCTTCATATTTATCACTGCATGATTTGCGCTGCTACTGTTTTCTTACTTGTGTAGTTTGTTCTATCATGTAGTGGCTTGCTCAGGAAGAGACTTGTAAATTCCTGGTGCAATGCCCACTCTCCACTTGTTAGTATGTGGTTCGTTCTAGCCTACTTTGGCTTAGTCAGGAAAAAGACTGTTGTAAACCCTTTGGTTTGGTACGATTACCTACCTATTAATGTGCTTTCATCCATGGTTCATAGGATAGTGGTCTTCTAATATTACTACTGTTTGGTATATGTCCACTTTTGTCAGGGCTTGATGTATGTCCACTTTGGTATATGTTCACATGTTTTATTACTTGAGTTCTCTTTTCAAACACCTGTTCCTATGCATTTCCTTGTTCGAGGTTTAGAGCATTGGAGTTTGTTGGTTTCATTATGTATTAATATTATAAGCAACAGCATTTTGAATGCTTTGCAGCCATATTCCAACTCTCCAAGTATTAGAGGCTTTCTTGGATTTATTGTTTGCTGCATATTAACTTTGTTTAGTAAGTAGAAAAGGTGGAATGGTTTTTCTTATTTCTCATGTCCCGTGTTGATGCTGATTCTTCACTTGTCCTTTATCGACCAAGTGATCATGTGATCTTGCAAAGAAACTAATGTCAAGAAGTAACCCGGACGCATGCTAATGTAACCCGTGGATGATCTTTATCGACCAAGTTCAGACAACTGTAATCGTCGAGAAAATGGACTCAAGGGCCAGGGTGATTTCTTGGACAAAATCACAAAACAATAGGAAGATTTGAAAACTGCACTATGAGATTACAAATCGCACCAAAAACAAAGACAAGAAATTAAGAACACACCTGGCTGTCAAAATCTTCAGAGCCCCTCCGATTTCTTCACCTCTTAGTCGCCCCTCTCGGAGATAACATAACAGGGATGCCTCTGCACTGCAGGAAGACCTCAAGAATGGATGGGTTTCTGAAACGTGAAGGCCAAGGAAGAAGAAGAAGTAGGAGGAGGTAGAGCACCAAGAAACAGTCTTCTCGAGACAGCGAAGTCACAGCAATCCTGGGAAATGCTATTTTAGTGCGGACAGTACGTGGAAAGAAGTGGCAACCATTATTTGGTAGTTGGAATTGGAACACAGCTTCATATAGCTGCTTACAAAATGAAAGGAAGTATTATCATTTTGAGAGCTTTACAAAAGAAATCGACATACTAAAATTATACTACCTCCATTTCATAATATAAGTCTTTCTAGCTGTGCAAATTGAACTGCTAAAAAAGCTTATACAAAGGCTTACAAAATGAAAGGAAGTAGTATTATCATTTTGAGAACTTTACAAAAGAAATTGAGATACTAAAATTATATTCTACACGAAAATTAGACCCAGTTGTTGATAAAGGGATAATTTTCTCCTGGTTGTTGATAAAGTTATTTTCCTAGTTCATACTGCTTTTGTTAAAGGAAGAAACGTATTAGATGGGATTTTACTTCTGCATGAAATCCTACACAGCGTAGATCATCTAGAAAGGAACATGTTGTTATTTTAAAGTTGATTTTGAGAAGGCTTATGATACGATAAATTAGGACTTCTTGACATTAGTTCTTGAAATGAAAGGTTTCGAATTAAAGGTTTCCAAAATATATAATTCGGGTGATTAGGCTACTAGTAAGTGGCTATTAAAATAATAGGATTGGTACTTATTCAATAGTAGAAAAAGGTTTGAGACAAAGGGATCCTTTCTCACCAATCATTTTCCATTATTCTAGATTCTTTAGTTGTTTTATAGTTGACAGAGCTCGGAAACATGGACTTATTTATCAACCCACAATGTCTGATTTGGTGGAAGATGGTCTTACACTTTTACAATATGCATATGGTAGTAGGGACATTAAAACTAGGACAAGGGAGGAAGGATTAGCAGGAGGGGTGGCGGCCAGGGATTGGTGTGCCTCATGTGCACCCTCCCCACATCTTTATATAGGCTAGGGGGGCAACCTTGCCCACGGAAGGTGGGGCAGCCAAGGAGGGACTCCCCTTCTCGTACACCCCCTCTCCCTTTGGGAGCCCTAGGGTTTGGGGTCCTTCCAGGTCCATGTGGACCTTCCGGAGCAAGTGGGGGCCCATGATGGAATCCACCAGAACCTTCTAGAACCAAAAAAATCTCAAGACTTTTCCGAAACCTGAAATCCAACTTTCCTTATATGAATTTTATCTCCGACCCATACCAAAGATCCTCGTCATGTCATGGACCCATCCGAGACTCCGAAAAAAATTTATTCTCGCCATTATGAATATCCTATAGCTACCCTAGTGTTATCAAACGTTAAGTGTGTGACCCTACGGGTTTGATAACATGTAGACATAATCGAGACACTTCTTCAATCAATAATCATTAACGGGACCTGGATATCCATAATGAATTCCACACATTCAACGAAGATTTTTGTCAGTTAAACCATGATGTCGAGGATTGAGACTGTCATGTATTCCTTTCCCTTTATCTCGCGATATTTTACTCTCCCGAGATTTGATCGTCGGTATCTTCATTCCTAGTTCAATCTCGTTCTTGGCAAGTACTCTTTACTTGTTTCATAATTCAACATTCCTTGTTATCAAACTCATTGGTCACATGCTTGTAAGCGATACAGAATGTGCGTTATCGGGTGAGCCTAGAATATATCTCTCTATCATAAGGATGGACAAATCCCAGTCTTGATTCATGCAACTCAACAATCACTTTCCAAGATACCTAAAAGACACCTTTATGATCACCCTATTATGAAGTGACGGTTCATTCCTCCAATGTACTCTTCGGGTACTAGGGAGTAACATAACCTCATGTTCTAACGATCATGATACTTGATAATTAACAACTATGTAATTTAAACTTTGTGACACGATCTAATTACTTCTCTTAGTTGGTTATGTCCATTGTCATTCTCATAATGGCATGATCATGTTATTAATTGATAACTCATGTCCATGGTTAAAAAACTATAACCATCATTATTCAATGAGCTATCCTAGTAGAGCCTTGCTAGGGACACAATGTTGTTTATGAAATCATATAGGTATTACGTTTTCTGTTAATACAATTATAGCATGAAATATAAACATTTACCATGAGATAGAAATATGATAATAATAGTTTTATTATTGTCTGTAGGACATATTTCCAATAGAAGACAATCTACCTTTTAATATCGTGTACTCCCTTGATAAGAAACGAGAAATTGAGATTGGAAAGGCACATAAGAAGTATAGAAAAATGTTGGATCGTGGAAATGAAAATTGGTTGATTATGGTAGCCAATGAATTATACTTACATCAAATATCCCTAGTGTTTGTCTATATAGGATATCATTATATGTCTTACCTAAAGGTCCTTGCAAAAAATGAACTTTATGAAGAGATTCTTTTTGTAGGAAGATGTAAAACTAAAGAAGTATCACTCGGTTAAATAATGGTTAGTACAACAAAAGATCAAGGGTGATTGTGTGATTAGTTTTGGCGATTATTAATGTCCTTTTGTGTAGTAAATGGTTGTAGAAGTTACATCATAAGGAGTGACTTTGGTAAGATATGTTAATAACCAAGTACTTGCATAGTAGAATTGTATCCCATTGTACCATCAAGGCATCAACCATGTCCAGTCTCATTTCTTGTATGGCGTGTTAAAACTAAAGAATATCTTCCTCCATTTCTATGAAAAGAAAGCATGTAATGGGTAAGAGAACAAGGTTTTGGGGAGATTTCTTGCTAGGAGATAATAAAATTTGTGTTAAATTTCCTTGGCTTTATAATTTGTCTCCTAGTACAGATGTAAGTGTCTACCATATTAATTTGAAAAAAATTCTTGTGGTGGTGGGGGCTTGAAGAAATATTTGGGGTGAGTTTGTGTAGTAATGTGGTGATTGGAAACGTAGAGGCTTGATGTTTCTGGATCTTGAAAGAATCTAGGGAATTTTCATTATTATGCATGTTGCTTTAGAAAGTTCTCCGGCAACTTGTCCTTCTAAGGAACTGGTTACTCAAAGTACCTTTGAAAGGTAAAGTCTCTTGCAATAGTATGCTAACTAAAGATGTTTCTTCTATGTCATCGAGGTTGGAAAGGAAGTTTGAAATGTAGCTCTTGTGATTGTAATGAAAGTATTGATCTGCAGGAAGCGATAGCCCTTTGGGTCTCCGCGTTACGTGTTTATATAGGTAGGAAAAGCCCCTACATGGCATTATGTAATGACCTTCGGATCGGTAAGGATCCTAAGTCCCTGTGATTAACATGCTAGTCCCTGGATCAATAGCTAGCACTCACAGTCGATGAAGTATCATGTAAAACACAAAGTCTTTATTACACGGAGAATCCAAAGTATGAATTATTACAAAAGTTGCTTAGCATTATGCTAGCTCAAATAACAGCGGAAACATAAAAGCAGCATGAGTCCATCAACGCCCAGGCTTGTCGAGTGTAGACCCGCGATCCCTACGCACCTTTCAATCTTCGGATTCTGCACATAAGACGTGCAGCCAACAAGTTGGGTCAATACTTTGAATGTATTGGCAATTTACACCAAGGAGAGAAAAGACTATCTCTACATGCAAGGCTGGTATAGGTCAGAGTTAATTTGCTCAAAGCTAGTTTTCTTAAGTAGAGAGAATAGAGGATTGTCCTACTTTGTAAACATTTGCTTAGATAAAATAAGGTCGAGTGGCACACGAGGATATTACGCACCAAGTGTCCAAACAACCAAACACTTGGATATTACGACCAAGCGCCACTTGGATATTACACTCCAAGTTCCCAAATTCCCACCCATTAGCGATATTACGACGCCATGGGGTTTCAAAACTTTGTTTTAGAAAAGAGAGAGGAAGATCCTTCAGAGGCTCAATCCTTGACGCTCATTGTTGTTCATTACAGTGAACACTACCGATCGATCGATTGCAATACTCGAGAGTTTGTGCACTTTACCCACAATCCACGATCAAGTCCTTTTACAGACAAGACCATGGCGAGGCTTTCCTTAGTAGCCCCTCTACCTTGGATCCAACCGTGCCAAGAACCTCCAAATGTTGGTACCTGTGAGGTTTCCCACTAAGTACTAGGCCAAGACAGAGCCCATAATGTATTGTGGTTGCACCGAAGCTTCGAATTCAAACATGGCGACTTCTTTGATTCCTAGGCGTCCTCCACCAAAATCTCACTCGTTGTCCCGACAACCATTCCGCCTAAGAAAACTTAGTTTTATTTTGAAGTGGATTTGAGAAGAAAAGTTTGCTATAGAGAGCCTTTATACTTAGAAAATTCTTTGTCTTCGAACCCCCAACGGTACTTTGTATATATATAGCAAGCAATACTTAGCAAAACAGGGGTAACCTATTAGGATGGGAAATCCTAAGTATAGAGCTACTCATGGCATACTACAAAATCATCGCACTTGCAAAATAACACTAAGGAAAAATTCTACTAGATCATCCTACACATGCATACTACAGAATTTTGAAGATCACATGCATAGAATCAAAACTGGGACAAAATTATGAACAAGTGGTGTAACTTGCCTTGATCCGAGCAGCACTCTACACAATAGCACTCCTTAGCGCACTCTGAGCAATCTAACGAATCACAACATAGATTTAATCACAACTTGCTCAAAGCATACACAAAGGAAAACATGCATGCATGCAACATGGTAGTTTATGCAAGGTTGGATGAATTAATCGAGGTAGTAAGTTTGCGTGTTGTGATAGTGTAAGGGTGTCACTAGGATTTATTTTCCAAGGGTTTAGATCTAATTTGAATCACTAAAACAATTCCGAGGATTATAGGAGATCAAACCCTCTAAATAGAAGTTAGATCTAATAATCCTAAGCAAGGCTTGATGATTTGGATCAGTAGGTATTGTGGAAACAAAATTATTGCAACAAGATTCAAACAAAAAGGAATTTCAATTATTTTCATATAGATCAAAACCCTCTAATCCAATGATTAAAAATTACACCTAAAAACATTACTGCAAACCTGCAATATTATTACAGATTTGGATTCTACATAAAATTAGGAATCCAACAGTATATTATAAGCTAGATTTGGCCAAATATTCGATTTTTGGTGAATTTCGCAAGTTTAAAACCAAATCTGCAACCAGATTTGAAATCTCACTTAAAGGCTTAGCCAGGTGGCTTCCCGACCGGGTCCAAATGGACCGACGCAGCGACGCTGTGGGCACGACCGCCACGCTGCAGCATTGGCCAAGACCGCTTCGCCGTCCTCCCATCTAATTTACACCGTCCAACTCGGATCCGACGGACGGGAGCGGTGGCGAGAGCTTACGGGCGGCGTCGATGGCGAGACAGCATGGCGTCGACGTGGTCGTCGGGCGACGCTATGGTGGTTCCCGGCAGCGGAGAACACGACGGCGCTACTCCTTCTCGCGGTCCCGCTGCGTGATCGGATTCGCCCCCTGTCTCGTCAGGCGCACACCTCCACCGGTTCCCGCTCCGGCCAGACGTCGTGAAATCCCGATGTTGTCTTGCACAAGGTAAGGAAGGGAGGGTCGAGGGTGAGGTGGTGCTGCACGGGAAAGGCGATTAACAGCGAGGAGGAGCTCGGGGTGGCGCGAGTCGCCGGATCGGAACCTTCCCGAGCGCGACGCCGGCGAGAGAGAGCGGCGTTCGGCAAGTTGCTAGGGTTTTGGGAAACATCGAGGGGCGGCTTATAAGGGCGAAACTTGGGGAAGGCGGTCGAGTCCGCGCGGTTTGGAGTCCGACGCGGAGGGGTCGTGCTCGCCATGGACTCAGGAGGACGACGGGGTGGGGCCCCAGCGGTGATCGAGGTGGAGCGGGCCGGTCTTGGCGCTGGCGGCGGTGGTGGGCTGCATGCCCGCTTAGGTAGGTTTTCCTTTTTTACGTAAACATTTTCCTTTTTCTGTTTTCTTTAAACCCCAATAACTTTTGCAAACTAGGTCAAAATTTTATGAAACTTGTTTCTAAATTTTCATAAAATTGAGGTGGTCAACATAGGACCATGTCTTACTGTTTTTACAAAGTTTTTAAGAAGGGCCAAACTAATGCAACAAGAGTGCTTAAGAGAAAAATAAAATAGGGTTTTTAAATGGGTTTATGTGTTAGGATCCTTGTAGTTGCTATGTTTTCAAAATGTAGGATGCAAATGATGCAAGGGTGATGCATGACACTAATAATGTCCAAGCACAGAATCTGGAATGTTACAAACCTACCCCCTTAAGAAGAATCTCGTCCTCGAGATTCGGGTTGGCTAGCAAATAGGTGTGGGTGCTCCGTTCTCATGTCGTCTTCACGTTCCCACGTAGCTTCTTCCTCGGAGTGGTGGTTCCATTGTACCTTGCAAAATCTTATAGTCTTGGTGCGGGTAACCCTTTCAATTTGTTTCCAGATTTTGATGGGTTTTTCCTCATAGGTAAGGTCACTCTCCAATTGAACCTCATCTAGGGAACGGTGTCTCTTAGCGGTGTCAGCCATCTCGTGGTGGCACTTCTTTAGTTGTGACACGTGAAACACATCATGAACAGTCAGTCCTTCCGGTAACTCCAACTGATAAGCAACTTCTCCCTTACGGGCCAGAACCTTGTATGGTCCTATGAATCGTGGGGCTAACTTGCCCTTGATTCCGAACCTCTTAACTCCACGTAGGGATGAAACTCGGAGATACGCACGGTCCCCTATTTCATAGGCCACATCTCTTCGTTTGGAATCAGCGTAGCTCTTCTGTCGGGATTGTGCTATCTTTAGCCTATCCTGAATCTGTCGCACCTTCTCTTCGGCATCCTTTATCAAGTCCGGTCCAAAAAGACTGCGTTCTCCCACTCCATTCCATAGCAATGGAGTCCTACACTTTCTGCCGTATAGAACTTCAAATGGAGCCATCTTGATACTTGTCTGGTAGCTGTTGTTGTATGAGAACTCTGCATATGGTAGGTTATCGTCCCAACTAGACCCATAGTCTAGTGCGCAAGCTCTCAACATATCTTCCAAAATTTGATTCACCCTTTCTGTTTGTCCATCTGTTTGAGGGTGGAAGGCAGTATTGAATTCTAGTCGGGTTCCAAGAGACTCATGTAGTTGTCGCCAAAACTTTGAGGTAAACTGGGTGCCTCTGTCTGACACAATTCCCTTAGGAACACTATGTAGGCTTACAATTCTTGACATGTATATCTTAGCGAGCTTAGCACTTGTATATGTGGTCTTTACGGGAATGAAGTGAGCCACCTTGGTGAAGTGGTCTACCACTACCTAGATAGAATCAAATCCAGAACGATTCCAGGGCAATCCCGTGATGAAATCCATGCCTACCTTGTCCCACTTCCAGTCGGGTATAGGTAGTGGTTGAAGTAATCCTGCCGGTTTCTGATGCTCGGCTTTAACTCTATTGCACACATCACACAGAGAAATATACTCCGCAATATCTCTCTTTAGGTTATTCCACCAGAATCTATCCTTCACATCCATGTACATCTTTGTGTTGCCTGGATGAATTGAGTATGGTGAATCATGAGCTTCTTGTAAAATCATCTTCCTGATATCGGGGTCATTGGGAACGCACAAACGCTTCCCATACCAGAGGGTTCCTTGTTCGTCTAGACGAAATTCTTTAGTCTTTCCTTCATTTATCCTGACTCTTATTTCTTCAAACTCTTTATCCCCCTTTTGTGCTTCTTGGATCCTTTCTTGGAAGGTGGACACTATTTCCATAGTCGCTACCTGTCCTTTCGGGACTATCTCCAACCTGAGATCCCTGAATTGCTTGCGTAAATCCTCTGGAAGTTCCCTCATGGCCAGGTTCACATACACCTTACGACTTAAGGAATCAGCCACCACGTTTGCCTTTCCGGGGTGGTATTGTAAATCCAAGTCATAATCCTTAATTAATTCAAGCCATCTTCTTTGTCTCATATTCATCTCCTTTTGGGTGAAGATGTACTTCAAACTCTTATGATCTGTAAACACATCACAATGTTTGCCCATGAGGTAGTGTCTCCATACCTTGAGTGCATGAACCATGATGCAAGTTCCAAATCATGAGTGGGATAATTGTGTTCGTGGTTCTTAAGTTGTCGGAGGCATAGGATACCACTTTCCCATCCTGCATCAATACACTTCCAAGTCCTTGTCGTGAAGCGTCACAATAGACTGAAAATCCTTCCGGATATCCGCATACGTAACTGGTGCTATTACAAGGCGTTTCTTCAACTCTTGAAAGCTTGCTTCACATGCCTCGGTCCATAGGAATTTCTTTTCCTTCTTTAATAGTTCCGTCATGGGTTTTTCTATCTTGGAAAAGTTTTCGATGAACCTTCGGTAATATCCTGCGAGGCCTAAGAAACTTCTAATATCTCCCACATTCTTGGGTGACTCCCATTCAAATCGGAAGCTACCTTGCTAGGATCTACGGCAACTCCTTTAGTGACACAACATGACCAAGGAATCCCACTTCCTTTAACCGTAACTCGCACTTGAATTTGGCATACAACTTGTGTTCTCTTAGCTTCTCCATGATAAGGCGCAGATGTTTCTCATGTTCCTTCTCATCCTTTGAGTATATGAGTATATCATCTATGAATACTACAATAAACTTGTCCAAGTATTCCATGAACACCTTGTTCATCATGGTCATGAAGTATGCTGGGGCATTGGTTAGACCAAAAGACATCACGGTGTACTCGTACAATCCGTATCTTGTGGTGAATGTTGTCTTGGGCACATCCTGTTCTCGAATCTTTAGCTGAAAGTAGCCCGATCGTAGATCGATCTTTGAGAACACACTGGCTCCCTTTAGCTGGTCAAACATGTCGTTGATGTTGGGCAGAGGATACTTATTCTTAATCGTCACTGCTCAATGAGCGGTAGTCCACAACCAGCCTCTTGGTCTTATCCTTCTTTTCCACAAATAGGACGGTGCTCCCCAAGATGACGCTTGGGTTGAATGAACCCTTGTCCAATTGTTCCCTAAGATGTTTCTTGAGTTCCTTTAACTCGCCCACGTCCATCTTGTATGGTCTCTTAGCTATCGGCCCGCTCGCATTAAGTCAATGAGAAACTCGATATCACGGTCGGGTGGCATTCCAGGTAGCTCTTCTGGGAAGACGTCTGGGTATTCCTTTACAATAGGTACTTCCTCCAAGCTAACCCCCTTAAGAGAGTTCACCATGACTTCTTTGAGTGCGAAGTTCGACTTGATACGAATCCTCTTCCTTCCGTTGTGAGCATGACAGTTTTCTTGGCACAATCTATGACTCCTTCATACTCGGTCATCCAATTCATGCCCAAGATTATGTCTAAACCTTGTGATTCTAGAACTACCAGACTGGTGGGAAAAATGTGTGTGCCAATCCTTAGTTCTAAATCCCGGCAACCGGAGTTTGCCGCTATTTCTCCCCCAGGAGAACTTACCCTTAGAGGAAAGTTTATAGTCTCCGTTGGTATCTTGCCTCTATCCACAAATACCCTTGATATGAATGAATGCGATGCACCAAAGATCAAAAAGAACAAGCTGGGAATAGAATTGAGTTTGAACTTACCAATCACAGTCCGCGCCTCACAAGCATCCTCCATAGAAACATGATTCACCGTGGCTTTGACAAACGGATTTGGCTTCTTCCCGTTCCCATTGCCATGGTTGTGTCCATTACTATTCCCATTGCCATTGCCGCTGCCATTCTTCCTCTCGGGGCAAGAGGTCGCATAGTGCCCTGTCTTGTTGCACTTAAAGCATGTCACCTCACTGAGATCCTTTCCTTTGCCATTGCCATTGCGGTTTTTGTGCCCATTGTGCTTGTGGCCACCATGGTTATGACTGTTATGGTTGTGGCCATTATTGTTATAGGGTGGTGGTAAGGAATTGCTGCTACAGTACGGAATGCAGTGTTTGTGAGGGTTGGATTTCCTCTTGCGATTTTCTATGCTCTTCCTCTTTGATTCAACCACAATGGCTCGTCCAAGAGTTCCCGAAAGTTGTCAAATTTCGAGCCACAAGCTGAATGGATATCTCATCATTGAGCCCTCTTAAGAACTCCTCCTGCCTCTTGGCATCGGTGGAAACATCATCGGTGCATAACGGGCTAGCTTATTGAAAAGCTCACCATACTCGGTGATGAGCAGTAACGGTGTGTAGGTCGAAACTCGCCTCTTTAGAGCCATGACACCAGCAGACCACATGATGAGTATGAAAAGCTAACTCAAATTGTTCCCAAGTGATAGCATCAATGTCCGGTGGGTGACTTGGTAGTTATCCCACCATTCTGCAGCAGTCCCTCAAGTCGGTGTGCGGCATAACGCACTGCGGCTCCGGCGACTTGCACGGTGTCTAGCTTCTTGTTGATTGTCTGTGACCAGGTCATGGCGATGATTGGTTCAAGCTTTGCTAGTGAAGGTAGGGGTTAAGCCTCGTAAACCGAGTCAAGTGATCTGTTGAGGAGGTGGCGGAGGTGGTGGTGGGTTGTTGTTGTTGTTACGCATGTTCGGTGAGTAGTTGGATCACCGGGTTCGAGTGGCGAAGTTCAGCTATTTACGGGATTTCGGGTTCGCACGCCTTGGCGGCATCTGTGGGGTTAAGAGAATAGTTAAGAAATAGATGAAAGACTAAGTAGTAAACTCCTACCCTTATGAAAACACACCAAGCACACAAGACATAACAACACAGTTTTATCACAGGAAACAACCAAGTTTTAACTAAACCAGTCTTATCTTGGTATTTATTACATTTGCGAATAACGTTCTACTATAGAATTAAAGGTGGTCCAACTATTACATATCTTCCACGCCTTCCTCTTCCTCGTACTCGAACGAGTAACCTTCTTGCTCTAGCGTTGTCTTGTACAACTCCATCTCCTTTGTGGTGGCTTCAAGCTTTTCTTGGAGTTCCCTTATCTCATCCTGTAGCTTCTTGGTAGTGGCTTCCAGCTGCTCCTGAAGTCCCTCCTTCTCGCTCTGTAGCTCCTCCACTAATCTTGACTTCATTGCGGCTTCAAGTTGCTTTGCCAAGTCCCTCTTGGAAGCACGCACATCATCGATTATCTTGCAAAGTCCTTCAGTTTGCACTTCATCTCCATCGATCTGTTGTTTGAGTTCTCTAATTCTCTTGTTTTTATTTATCACCCTCTTCTCTTGGTTAGCGAACTTCTTCTCTTGGTCCTGGAATTTTATCTCTTGGAGCTTCATTGCCTCCTCCTGCTGTTTGATCATTTCTTCCTTCTCCTTGATGAGGGCGCATAGCTCTTTGTTCTTCAACATCTCGAGGAAGGTACCCTTCTCAAGGTCATGGATGTGGCACTCCAAGTCTTGATATTGTGTTCTTCGGCGCTTGGTAGAAGTTCTTTCCTCAAAGGTTAACTCCATGGGAATCCCTTCCTCATCTCGTCTTCCAAAGAGGCCGCCGCAGTGTCCTTGGAGAGCTTCATGATGACGTCCACATAGGCGACCAATGAGTTGTTGCAAGCTAATGCTGAGGGCCTTCTCCTTGGAATCGCTAACAATGTGGATTGCTATGTCTTCCTCCGGGTTCTTGCCTCGCTCTTTTCCTGGCTGGATGACCTTGACTCCCCAACAGCCGTCCTTGTGGAGTTTCTTCATTGTGCTCCCTTGGATTGTTGGGAGAGGAAGGTCCAAACGTGTGAGTAGATCCATGAGGCATCCTCCAAAGCGAAGGGGCTCGATGTCCACGACGGTGTCGTAGAGGAAGCTTGCCATCTTTGAGTTAGAAGAACGAGGGTTAGGCACTTAAACAAGTAGAGGAAAGCAGATACTAGATGTGCGGGAAATAACTTAGTAGAAAAGCAAGTAATGCACTAAAGTTAGAGGTGGTTCCAATCCTAGGGTCACGCCCCACAGTAACGATGTGCTCGATACCATCTCAGAATGACCTTCGGATCGGTAAGGATCCTAAGTCCCCGTGATTAACATGCTAGTCCTGGATCAATAGCTAGCACTCACGATCGATGAAGTATCATGTAAAACACAAAGTCTTTATTACACGGAGAATCCAGAGTATGAATTATTACAAAAGTTGCTTAGCATTATGCTAGCTCAAATAACAGCGGAAACATAAAAGCAGCATGAGTCCATCAACGCCCAGGCTTGTCGAGTGTAGACCCGCGATCCCTACGCACCTTTCAATCTTCGGATTCTGCACATAAGACGTGCAGCTAACAAGTTGGGTCAATACTTTGAATGTATTGGCAATTTACACCAAGGAGAGAAAATACTATCTCTACATGCAAGGCTGGTATAGGCTGTAGAGTTAATTTGCTCAAAGCTAGTTTTCTTAAGTAGAGAGAAGAATAGAGGATTGTCCTACTTTGTAAACATTTGCTTAGATAAAATAAGGTCGAGTGGCACACGAGGATATTACGCACCAAGTGTCCAAACAACCAAACACTTGGATATTACGCACCAAGCGTCACTTGGATATTACACTCCAAGTTCCCAAATTCCCACCCATTAGCGATATTACGCACGCCATGGGGTTTCAAAACTTTGTTTTAGAAAAGAGAGAGGAAGATCCTTCAGAGGCTCCATCCTTCAGACGCTCATTGTTGTTCTGTTACCGTGAACACGGTGATCGATCGATTGCAATACTCTCGAGAGTTTGTGCACTTTACCCACAATCCACGATCAAGTCCTTTTACAGACAAGACCATGGCGAGGCTTTCCTTAGTAGCCCCTCTACCTTCCGGATCCAACCGTGCCAAGAACCTCCAAATGTTGGTACCCAGGTGAGGTTTCCCACTAAGTACTAGGCCAAGACAGAGCCCATAATGTATTGTGGTTGCACTGGAAGCTTCTGAATTCTGAAACATGGCAGACTTATTTGATTCCTAGGCGGCCGTCCTCCACCAAAATCTCACTCGTTGTTCCGACAACCATTCCGCCCAGAAGAAAACTTAGTTTTATTTTGAAGTGGATTTGAGAAGAAAAGTTTGCTATAGAGAGCCTTTATACTTAGAAAATTCTTTGTCTTTCGAACCCCCCAACGGTACTTTGTATATATAGCATAGCAAGCAATACTTAGCAAAACAGGGGTAACCTATTAGGATGGGAAATCCTAAGTATAGAGCTACTCATGGCATACTACAAAATCATCGCACTTGCAAAATAACACTAAGGAAAAATTCTACTAGATCATCCTACACATGCATACTACAGAATTTTGAAGATCACATGCATAGAATCAAAACTGGGACAAAATTATGAACAAGTGGTGTAACTTGCCTTGATCCGAGCAGCACTCTACACAATAGCACTCCTTAGCGCACTCCGAGCAATCTAACGAATCACAACATAGATTTAATCACAACTTGCTCAAAGCATACACAAAGGAAAACATGCATGCATGCAACATGGTAGTTTATGCAAGGTTGGATGAATTAATCGAGGTAGTAAGTTTGCGTGTTGTGATAGTGTAAGGGTGTCACTAGGATTTATTTTCCAAGGGTTTAGATCTAATTTGAATCACTAAAACAATTCCGAGGATTATAGGAGATCAAACCCTCTAAATAGAAGTTAGATCTAATAATCCTAAGCAAGGCTTGATGATTTGGATCAGTAGGTATTGTGGAAACAAAATTATTGCAACAAGATTCAAACAAAAAGGAATTTCAATTATTTTCATATAGATTAAAACCCTCTAATCCAATGATTAAAAATTACACCTAAAAACATTACTACAAACCTGCAATATTATTACAGATTTGGATTCTACATAAAATTAGGAATCCAACGGTATATTATAAGCTAGATTTGGCCAAATATTCGATTTTTGGTGAATTTCGCAAGTTTAAAACCAAATCTGCAACCAGATTTGAAATCTCACTTAAAGGCTTAGCCAGGTGGCTTCGTCTGGTCCAGTGGACCGACGCTGCCGACGCTTGGCGCTGCTCGCCACGCCAAAGCAAGATACAGCATCGTCCTCCCATCTAATCTACACCGTCCAACTCGGATCCGACGGACGGAGCGGCGAGAGCTTACCGCGGCGTCGATGGCGAGACGGCGCGGTCGACGTGGTCGTCGGCGACGTTGCGGTGGTTCCCAAGCAGCGGAGAACACGACGGCTTACTCCTTCTCGCCCGCCTGCGTGATCGGATTCGCCCCTGCCTCGTCTAGGCGCACACCTCCACCGGTTCCCGCGGCTCCGTGACGTCGGCGAAATCCCGACGTTAGCCGCACAAGGGAAGGAAGGGAGGGTGGGGTGAGGCGGTGTTGCACGGAAAGGCGATTAACAGCGAGGAGGAGCTCGGGTGGCGCGAGTCGCTGATCGAACCTTCCCGAGCGCGACGCGAGAGAGAGGTAGCGGTTCAAGAAAGTTTGCTAGGGTTTTGGGGACATCGAGAGGGCGGCTTATAAGGGCGAAACTTGGGAAGGGGCGGTCGAGTCCGCGCGGTTTGGAGTCCGACGCGGAGGGTCGGTTTCGCCATGGACTCAGAGGGGACGACGCAAGGGCCCCCAGCGTCGATCGAGGTGAGCGGGCGGTCTTTGGGCTGCGGCGCTGGCGAGTCAAGTGGGCTGCGCATGCCCAGCTTAGGTAGGTTTCTCCTCTTTTTTACGTAAACATTTTCCTTTTTCTGTTTTCTTTAAACCCCAATAACTTTTGCAAACTAGGTCAAAATTTTATGAAACTTGTTTCTAAATTTTCATAAAATTGAGGTGGTCAACATAGGACCATGTCTTACTGTTTTTACAAAGTTTTTAAGAGGGGCCAAACTAATGCAACAAGAGTGCTTAAGAGAAAATTAAAATAGGGTTTTTAAATGGGTTTATGTGTTAGGATCCTTGTAGTTGCTATGTTTTCAAAATGTAGGATGCAAATGATGCAAGGGTGATGCATGACACTAATAAGGTCCAAGCACAGAATCTGGAATGTTACACATTACATGTGGGACCGTATTTGGATGGTATACTACATCATATCAAATACGGTAGGCATACATAATATATCTCCAACAGCCCCCCTTAATCTAAACTTGTACAAAGGTTTAGGTTACGTCTAAATTCACGAAGACTATGAACAGGAAGAGATTTTGTAAAACCATCAGCCACTTGATCTTTGCTTGAAATGAACCTGATCTCCAGATTCTTACTAGCCACTCGTTCTCGAACAAAATGGAAGTCAATATCAATGTGTTTGGTACGTGCATAAAACATAGGATTATCAGACAAATATGTAGCACTCAGATTATCACACCATAGACATGGTTTTTCTTTAAGCTTGACACCAATTTCCTTTAGGAGAGATTCAACCCAAATAAGCTCAGTTGTAGTATTAGCAAGAGCTTTATATTCTGCTTCAGTGCTGGAACATGAGACTGTGGCCTGTTTTCTAGAACTCCAGGAAATAAGATTAGGACCAAGAAATATGGCAAACCCTCATGTGGATCGCCTGTCATCAAGGCATCCAGCCCAATCTGCATCCGAAAAAGCACTCAACAATGTAGATGTAGATCTTTGAAAACTAATACCAAGAGTTATGGTGTCACGAACATATCGAAGAATCCTCTTAACTGTTGTCCAATGAGAGGTCGTAGGTGCATGAATAAACTGACAAACTTTATTAACAAAAAAGGATAAATCAGGACATGCCAATGTAAGATACTGGAGAGCACCAACAATGCTCCTGTAACGTGTGCTGTCCTCGGGTCCAAGTGGCGTCCCCTCGGCCAGGGACAGTGGTTCGGTGTTGGCCAATGGCGTGGGAGCTGGTTTGCAACCATACAACCCGACATTTGCAAGAATATCAGAGGCGTACTTTTCCTGTGTAAAGAGAAACCCATCTGAAATTTTCTTCACTTCAATGCCAAGAAAATAGTGCAATTCACCAAGGTATTTGATAGCAAAATGAGAATTAAGATCATGAACCAAAATTGTGATGGCTTGAGCAGAAGAACTCATGACAATTATATTATCAACATAGATCAGAAGATAAATTATGATACCTGACTTGTGGTATAAGAATAGAGATGTATTAGCCTGAGAGGGAATGAAACCAAGGTCATAAAGCTTAGAACTCAATCGAGAGAACCATGCACGGGGGGCCTGTTTCAGACCATACATAGCTTTGTCAAGTTTACAGATGTGTCGAGGAGCATCAGGATGTTCAAACCCAGGAGGTTGTTTCATATAAACTTCCTTTTTCAGAACACCATGCAAAAACGCGTTCTTCACATCTAGCTGCCGTAAACTCCAACCACGAGAGATAGAAACTACAAGAACTGTCTTGATAGTGGCAGCTTTGACAACTGGACTGAAAGTATCTTCATCGTCAATACCATAGTGCTACTTGAACCCATTGGTAATAAGTCTGGCTTTGTACCTATCAATAGAACCATCATAACGTTTCTTTATACAGTCCATTTGCAGTCAATAAGATTTTGCTAGAGCCGAAGGGAACAAGATGCCAAGTTTCGTTTGTCATCAGTGCACTGTATTCATCTTCCATTGATTGGCGCCATTGAGGATGTGAGAGGGCCTCGGACAACGAGGATGGTTCACCTGTAGAAGTGAGCAAACCATAGCGTACAGTACCGTCAATGTATTTCTTTGGATGTTTTATACCTTTATGGAGCCTCGTTTGCACACCAACCACAGGAGGGGCAGGAGGCGGAGAAGCCACAGAGGATCCAGAGCGTGCTGCAGATGATCCCATGGCGGCGGACACATGAGAGGAGGCAGCGTCGCTGGGCGTAGGAGATCCTGCGGTCGAAGGGGAGACAGCGGGTGGCGTGGCGGGCTCCGGTTGGTGCAGGGGCGACCGGGACTGGGAGCGTGGCCCGCCTGGCTCGTGGGCGCGCACGGGAGACAGCGTGCGGGCGTGATGCGGCAACCCGACATTGGCACCAGGGGACAGACCGGAGGAATCAACCTCGGGATCTGTCTGTGCGCGATCCGAGGCGGATCAAGGATCAACCTCGTGTCCAGTGCCCATGTCCTGTAGAGAGGAGGATGGCGCAGGCGATTCTAGAGCGTTTTCAGCGTCGTTTTCTTCAGAAATTTGAGGAGCAACATCATCATCACAGGCTGCACCATCGTCAGCATCCAGGGGTGGTTGTGTGTCCTGACCATGATTAGTAACAACAGGAATAATATGCACCATGTGATCATCAGTATATGCATCCCCATGAGTAAATGAAGGAGGGTCTTTAGGCAATAACAGAATGTCACTACGAAGGCGTCGTCCTGCATCAGGATGTAATGAAGCAAAGGGAAAGAAAGTTTCATAAAAAACAACATCTCGAGAAATATAGACGTAGCCAGTAGAGACATCTAGACATTTGACTCCTTTATGCATGGGACTATAGCCAAGGAAAACACATTGTTTTGATCTATAGGCAATTTTCGTTTGTTGTATGGACGAAGATTAGGCCAGCAAGCACAACCAAAAACACGAAGAGAATCATAGTTGGGCTTGGTGTGGAGGAGATTTTCATGATTAATAACCTTGCTAGGAAGTAAATTAATCAAGAATGTGGCTATGAGAAAAGCTTCATCCCAAAATTTCAATGTCATAGAAGAATTGGCAAGAAGAGACAAACCAACTTCAACAATGTGATGATGTTTGCGCTCAGCAGAGCCATTTTGCTAATGAGCATGAGGATATGAAACATGATGAGAGATGCCAATCTTTTGGAAGAAACTATGGAGTTTTTCATATTCACCACCCCAGTCAGTTTGCATGGTTTTAATTTTCCTATCAAATTTTCTTTCAACAAGTTGCTGGAAATTAAGAAAAGCTTGATAAATTTCAGACCTCTTTTTGAGTAAAGTAATCCAGGTAAACTTGCTAAAATCATCGATAAAGCTTACATAGTATAAATGTTTGCCAACAGAGGCAGGTGCTAGACCTCATACATCAGAGAATACTTATCCCAAAGGAACAGTAGAAACACTAGTAGATACAGAATATGGCAACTGATGACTCGTAGCTAGCTGACAAGCATCACAAACATATGGATTTATTTCTGGAGTATAAGAGATTTCATATTTCCTAAGAATTTGCTGCACCACAAAAGATAAAGGATGGCCTAAACGACGATGCCACGTGGAAGACAACGGCTTTATTGAAAGAAAGGCATGCTTGGAAGACCCACTGAAGATTGGCAACAATGGGTACAGACCACCATGACAGGGACCTTTAAATAGAATCCTTCTTGTTTCCTGATCCTTGATCAAAAAGAAAAAAGGATGAAATTCGATAAAGACGTCATTATCAAGAGTAAAGCAATGAACAGACAGCAAATTTTTGGAAGCACTAGGAATATGCAAGACTCTATTTAAATGAAAGGAACTCGTGGGGTTGTAAAAAACTGAATGACCAACACGGGAAATTTGCATACCATTGCCATCGGCCGTGTGAACACGGTCTTGGCCTTTGTACTTATCGTGAGTGGAAAGCTTGTTCAGCTCCCCTGTGATGTGGTTCGTAGCTCTAGTGTCGGAATACCAGTTGGTATCGACACCATAGATACCAGTATTGGCGGTCTTCTCCTCGCGACCGTCATCATCAGAGTCATCGTTCTGGTAACGCCACCAGCAGTATTTGGCGGGGTGACCTTGGATGAGGCAGATCTGGCACATCACGTCCACAAAGGGAGTAGGGACGAGACCATTGCGGCGCCTAGCATCGCGGCTCCCATCATCGCCACGGCGTCGGTAGTCACCACGACCACGGGAGCCGCGGTCGTCATTACGGCGACGGTACGCCGAGGCACCATCATCACGGCGGTGATCGTAGCTGCAGCCACGTGAGCCACGGTCCTCATCATAGCGGCGATAGCCGCGATCATCATCAGAGCGACGAGCGTCGTGGTCATCATCATAGCGGCCACGGTTGGAGCCACCACCGCGGCCACGACGTGCCAGATTGGCAGATGTGGTGAACGTGTCACCTGTGTCTTGTAGCATACTTTGACGAACAAATTTTATCGTACAAGTCATCGAGGGTGGTACCGGGGTTGTCGTGGACGGCTGCAGCAACGTCGTTGTAGGTGTTGTCCAGACCGTTCAGGATGTAGACGACGATCTCACTATCGTCGATGTCTTTGCCGAGGGCCACCAGCTCGGAGGCGAAGCTTTTCATCTTGGCGAAGTATTGCGCGGTGGAGAGGCCAGCTTTCTTCGTGTTGTTGAGGGCACCGCGCAGATGATTGACCTTGGGAGCGACTTCTTCGAGAACATGGCCATGATTTAGACCAGACGACCTCGGTGGTCTCCAAACCCACAACATGAGCCAGCACGTCGGGAGACAGCGAGTTGTTGATGA
The DNA here is from genome assembly GCA_030063025.1 of Avena longiglumis. NCBI lineage: Eukaryota > Viridiplantae > Streptophyta > Magnoliopsida > Poales > Poaceae > Avena > Avena longiglumis. The sequence goes on along the minus strand of CP125974.1, from coordinate 514,648,295 downwards.
AGCTTAGCATCGCCTGATCCCTAGCAACCCATGCAGCATATTCAGGGTTGGGGATGCTGATCTTCTTCTTGTCCGCGTCTTCAGCAGCGATGACCTTGGCCGGAGCCGCATCCGAGCCATCGAGGAGCCCGGTGACTTGCGCACCACGCAGATGTTGGAATTATGCCCTAGAGGCAATAATAAAGATGTTATTATTATAATTCTTGTTCATGATAAAGTTTATATTCCATGCTAGAATTGTATTAAGCGGAAACATTAATACTTGTGTGGTTTGTGAACAACACCGTGTCCCTAGTATGCCTCTATGGACTAGCTCATTGATTAATGATGGTTAAGGTTTCCTAACCATAGACATGAGTTGTCGATTAATAATGAGATCATATCATTGGGAGAATGATATGATGGACAGACCCAAACTAAGCGGAGCAATTAGATCGTGTCATCGTGTTCATCTTTGCGAAGCTTTTCTTATGTCAAATATTGTATTCCTTAGACCATGAGATAATACAACTCCCTGGTATCGGAAGAAAGCTTTGAGGTTATCAAACGTCATCCTATGAGAGGGTGATCATAAAGGTGTCTCTCAGGTGATCGGAGAGTACCTGTTGGGTTGTATGTATCGAGATGGGATTTGTCCCTCCCAAGTCGGAGAGATATACTTCGGGACCACTCGGTAATCGATATCAACACCGCTTGCAAGCATGTGGTTAAGGAGTTAATCACAAAGTGATATCGGATTACGGAACGAGTAAAGTACTTGTTGTGAACGAGATTGAACTAGGTATGACGGTACCAACGATCAAATCTCGGGCAAGTAAAATATCGCGAGACGAAGGGAATATATATATGGGATTGATTGAATCCTGGCATCGTGGTTCATTCGATATGATCATCGATGAATGTGTGGGAGTCAATATGGGTTTCGGACCCGCTGATTATTGATAGAAGATCATGTCTGCATATTCTCGAACCCGAAGGGTCACACACTTAACGTGTCTCGACGCTAGGATAGATTGGATAATTGGTTTATGAGTTTTTGTTCGGAGTCTCGGATGGGATCCGGGACATCACGAGAGGTTCCGGAATGGTCCGGAGAATAAGATTCATATAAGGAAATGCAGTTTTTGGAGTTCGGAATTGTTTCGGGTTAATCGGTCTTGTACCGGAAGCTTCTAGAACCTTCCAGAGGGGGACCAACGTGGCCCCACCTGCCGGGAGGGGGCATGGGCCTATGAGGGAGTGCCCTGGCCGCATTGGGCCAGGGGCACAAGGCCCCATAGGTCCCAGCCGGCCAAACCTAGGGGAAACCCTAGGGGAGCTTCTAGAAGGGGGGAACTTGCCCCCCACTCCGCCCTCCTTGGCCGCCGGCCTAGGGCTTGGCGGAGGGGCTAGGGCTGGCGCCCACCCCTCTATATATAGAGGGCTGGGGCGCACCCTCCCCCCACACCTCCTCCACAACCCTAGCCGCCCTGCTGCCTTCCTCTCTCTCTCCCTCCCGACTGCGCGTAGGCGAAGCCCTGCTGCAGAAACTCTCCACCACTTGCACCGCGCCGTCGCGGTGTAGATCCAATCCGTCTCTCCACCATACTTGCTGGACCAAGGAAGGAGGAGACGTCGAGGTGCCGCACATGTGCATCTCTCGGAGGCATCGCCACTTATGGTGTTAGATCGGATCGGATCGCGAGGAGGAGAAGCGAGTACGACTACATCACCCACATTAAACGAGCGTTCACATGCGAATCTTCAAGGGTATGAAGATATCATCTAATCCCCTCGTTGTTTGCATCTCCTAGATTAGATCTTGGCTTTCCGTTCGCATCCGTAGAATTTTTTGATTTACTATCTCGAAACCCTTCAAAGGGTATCGAGCTAGATCTATGTGTAGATGTGTTTCACGAGTAGAGCATAACATGGTTGTTGCGCGTTGATGTTTTCTGTTGCAAGCCTCTTGTTTGTGTTCTTCTTATGATGCGGATAGTGAGATCGGCGGTCCAGGCCAACTTTATGCGGCGTCGTCATGACCAGCCCGCACTTGACATGTGGCTTGTTCCACACATGCGGTGGTGGATGCTGTTCTCTCACTATAGTTGTCATGGGATTTACACGAGTTTGGCAACCATAATATCACCGTTGTGGCTTTCCGTAGGTAAGAATCGTTCTTAGCTTGTTATTCCATAAGCCACGTAAAACATGTAACAACAAAGTAGAGGCGTCTAACTTGTTTTTGCAGAGTGTTTTACGTGATATGGTATGGCCCAAGATGTGATGTGTATATTGTATGCGATGATCATGTTTTGTAATGTTTCACGACTTGCATGTCGATGAGTACACAACCGAGAACCATATGGTTGTCTTTATAATTGTGTATGACCTGTGTCAACTTCTTATACGCCATGTAATAGTTTCACTTTATCGCTAAGTAGTTAGCAATAGTTGTAGTTGCTATTCGTGGTGGAGGCAATCATGGTGGAGTGATGGAGATCATGCAAGACGCACAAGATGGAGATCATTGCGCGAAGATTGGCTATACCATGTCACATAAAGTTATATGCATGTGATGTTTATCCTTTTATGTATCTTATTATGCTTAGATCGCGACGGTAGCATTATAAGATGATTCCTCACTTAAAGATCAAGATAAAACTGTGTTATCCCCATGTATGCACCGTTGTGAAAGTTCGTCGTGACCAAGCATCACGTGATGATCGGGTGCTATAGACTCTACGTTCACATACAACGGGTGCAAGCCAGTTTTGCACACGCGAAAATACTTGGGTTTGACTTGACGAGCCTAGCATGTACAGACATGGCCTCGGAACACATGAACTGAAAGGTTAAGCATGAGTCATATGAATGATATGATCGACACTTCGTTGTCCACCATTGAAACCACATCTCTTCTCGTGAAGATCGGATTAGGTGTGGTGAATTTGGATCATGTTCACTAAACAACTTGAGGGATATTGAATTTAGTGGGAGTTCATCTAGTAATTTGATTAAAGTTGAACTAGTTATCATGAACATAGTCTAATTTGTACTTGCAAACATTGTAGATCAAATGGCTAAGTCCAACTTCAACTTCAATGTTTTTGCTAAGAAGGAAAAGCTTAGAAACAATGGGTCTAACTTCACCAATTGGTTCCGCAATCTGAGAATCATTCTCTCTGGCGGTCAAAAGGACTATGTCCTTGAAAATGCGTTAGGTGACGCCCTAGATGAATCGCGGCTAATGAGAAAGTTGTCTATCGATCAATAAAGATGATTATGGTCGATTAAGAGCACCATGTTGTTTGCTATGGAATCGGACCTTCAAAATCGTTTGAAGACTATCCGGGCCCTTTGAGATTCTTGAGGAGCTGAAAACTATGTTTGGACTCAGCCCGCTCGAGAGATATGAGATCTCTGAGAAATTCTTTAACTGAAGGATGGAGGAAGGGGGTTCCGTTAGTGAGCACGCCATAAAGATGTCGGGCTACACTCAACGCCTTGAGAAACTGGACTGCAAGATTCCAGAGGAGCTCAAGATTGACAGGGTTCTGCAATCACTCCCTCCAGCTACAAAACTTTTGTAGTGACTCATAATTAGATTGGTTCCACTGATATGATCACCGAGCTCTTCGCAAAGCTCAAGGTTGCGGAGGTGGACATCAAAAAGGATAATCATGTGTTGATGGTCAACAAGCCCCCCACCTTCAAGAAAGGTAAGGGTGCAAAGAAGCCCTTCAATAAAGGCGGCGACAAGCGCGTTGCCCCTGCTGAGAAGAAGCTCAAGTCTGAACCTAAGCCAGACACTGAGTGCTTCTATTGCAAGGACAAGGGTCACTGGAAGCGCAACTGTCCGAAGTACTTAGCCGACAAGAAGGCTGGCACCATCAAAGGTATATTTGATATACATGTTATTGATGTTTTCCTTACTAGCCCTTGTTGTAGTGCCTGGGTATTTGATACTGGTTTAGTTGCTAATATTTGTAACTCGAAACAGGAGCTACGGAATGAAATGACTTACGAGGATGAGGTGACGATGCACGTTGGCAGCGGATCAAGAGTTGATGTGATGGCCGTCAGACGCGCTCTCCTTAGTTTTACCTTCGGGATTAGTTTTAAACCTTAATAAGTGTTATTATGTGCCTGCGTTGAGCATGAACATTATTTCTGGATCGTGTTTATTGCAAGACGGTTATTCATTTAAATCGGAGAATAATGGTTTTTCTATTTATATGAGTAACATCTTTTATGGTCATGCACCTGCTGTGAATGGTTTATTTCTTCTGAATCTCGAAAGGGATGAAACACACATCCATAACATTGAGGCTAAGAGATGCAAAGTAGATAGTGATAATACTACTTATTTGTGGCACTGTCGTCTAGGTCCTATTGGAGTAAAGCGCATGAAGAAACTCCATTCTGATGAAATTTTGGAGTCTCTTGATTTTGAATCATTTGACACATGTGAACCATGCCTCATGGGCAAGATGATCAAAACCCCGTTCTCCGGAATGATGGAGCGAGCAAAGGACTTGTTGGAAATCATACATACCGATGTATGCGGACCGATGAGTGTTTCGACGCGCGGTGGATATCGCTATTTTCTCACTTTTACCGATGACTTAAGTAGATATGGGTATATCTATTTAATGAAACATAAATCTGAAACATTTGAAAAGTTCAAAGAATTTCAGAATGAAGTGGAGAACCATCGTAACAGAAAGATTAAGTTTCTACGATCCGATTGTGGAGGTGAATATTTGAGTTATGATTTTCTCACGCATCTTAAAGCAAGCGGAATCATTTCGCAACTCACGCCACCCGGAACACCACAGCGCAATGGTGTGTATGAACGCCGAAATCGAACCCTATTAGATATGGTCCGATCAATGATGTCTCTTACCGATTTACCGTTATCATTTTGGGGTTATGCATTAGAAACCACTGCATTCACTTTAAATAGGGCACCATCTAAATCCGTTGAGACGACACCGTATGAACTGTGGTTTGGTGCTAAACCTAAGTTGTCGTTTCTTAAAGTTTGGGGATGCGAAGCTTACGTCAAGAAATTGATGCCGGACAAGCTCGAACCCAAAGCGGAGAAATGCGTCTTCATAGGATACCCTAAGGAAACTATTGGGTACACCTTCTATCACAGAGCCGAAGGCAAAGTGTTTGTCGCAAAGAACGGTTCCTTTCTTGAGAAGAAGTTTCTCTCGAAAGAAGTGAGTGGGAGGAAAATAGAGCTAGACGAGGTTGTTGAACCTTCTCTTGAGTTGGAGAGTAGCGCAGCACCTGAAATTGTTCCAGTGTCGCCTGCACCGATAATAGAGGAAGCTAATGACAAGGATCATGAAGCTTCGGATGATGTTGCTACTGAACGTCGCAGGTCGACAAGGTCGCGTGCCCCTCCTGAGTGGTACGGCAACCCTGTCTTGACTGTCTTGTTGGTAGAAGACAGTGAACCTACGAACTATGAGGAAGCGATGATGAGCCCAGACTCTGAGAAATGGCTAGAAGCAATGAAATCCGAATTGGGATCCATGAGCGAAAACCAAGTGTGGACTTTGGTGGACCCTCCTAGCGACCGAAAGGCCGTTGAGTGCAAATGGATCTTCAAGAAGAAAAGCGGGGATGGTGGTAATGTTACCGTCTATAAAGCACGACTTGTCGCGAAAGGTTTTCGACAAGTTCAAGGTGTTGACTACGATGAGACTTTCTCTCTCGTAGCGATGTTTAAGTCCATTCGGATTTTATTAGCAATTGCTGCGTTTCATGATTCTGAAATATGACATATGGATGTCAAGACTGCTTTCCTAAATGGCAACATTGATGAAGAGTTGTATATGATGCAACCCGAAGGTTTTGTCGATCCTAAGGATGCTGATAAAGTGTGCAAACTTCAGCGTTCCATTTATGGACTGAAACAAGCATCTCGGAGCTGGAACCTTCGTTTTGATCAAGTGATCAAGAGCTTTGAATTTTTTTCAAATTGCTACGAAGCTTGTATCTACAAGAAAGTGAGTGGGAGCCCAGTGACATTTCTGGTACTATATGTGGATGACATATTGATTATTGGAAATGACATTAACATGCTTAACGATGTGAAGAGTTATTTGAACAAGTGTTTTTCAATGAAAGACCTAGGTGAATCTGCTTATATATTGGGCATCAAAATCTATAGAGATAGACAAAGACGCCTGATAGCTTTTGGGTTCCCAGTCGTTTACAGCCGTCGTCACAAACCTCTGGGTCCGTCTCGGAGCCGGCCAACTTCGTAGCGGGTAGCTTGGTGGGGTGGCCCCCTGAAATATTATATGAATCTTGCGATTTCTTTGTCGTTATGCCTCGTTGGGTTTTATTTGGTTTTTCCGAGGTTGATCGTGCGTGTGTTGCTATTTGTGCCCCCTGCAGGGTAAAACTTTCTGAAAGCCGTGTCTGCGGTTATGGACGACTTGGAGCACAGTATCTCGATCATAGACAACTATAACTAAAGTAGTGCTATAAATTAAGAAACAGTAAAACTCACCTAGCTAGGAGAAATCACAGCGTTTTGACATCCCTAACCGTCTGATTGGCCCATTGAACGTCTCAGATCCTAGATTCGTTTGGTTAACACGCTGCAAATTTTTACCGTCCCATTCTGCCTCTACCGTGCGGCTCATCGTTGCTGGGCTTCTGCTCCGAAAATTGACCAGGAGGCCTTCTCATGAATTTGGCCTATTTGTTGGAGATATGCCCAAGAGGCAATAATAAAGTGGTTATTATCATATCTTCACACTTATGATAAATGTTTACATACCATGCTATAATTGTATTAACAGGAAACATTAATACTTGTGTGATTTGTAAACTAAAATAAGAGTCCCTAGTAAAGCCTCTTGTTAAACTAGCTTGTTGGTTAATATATGATCATGGTTTCCTGATCATGAACATAGAGATGTTATTAACAACAGGGTCATATCATTAGGAGAATGATGTGATGGACATACTCCTATAGATAAGCGTAGCATAAAGATCAAGTCATTTCAATAGTTCAATTGCTATATGCTTTCTGATACATAGTAACCTAATTCCTTCGACCATGAGATCATGCATATCACCTTTACGGATGGATGCTTTGATGACATCAAACACCACACCGTGGCGGGTGGCTATAAAGGTGGCATTAAGTGTTGGAAAGTATTGGTTGAAACACATGGATCAAGAGTGGGATTTGTCCATCCTCATGACGGATAGATATACTCTGGGCCCTCTCGGTGAAATGTCATCCAATTAGCTTGCAAGCATGTGACTTGGTCACAAGGGATCACATATCACGAAGCGAGAAAGAGTACTTATCGATGTGAGGTTGAACTAGGTATGCAGAGATACCGACGATCATAACCTCGGATAAGTAAACTATCGTGAGACAAAGGGAAATTGGTATCGTATGTAAGTGGATCATTCGATCGCAAAGTAATCGTTGAAATATGTGGGAGCCATATGAATTTCCAGATTCCTCTATTGGTTATTGTTAGGAAGTGTCTCGATCATGTCTGCATAATTCACGAACCGTAGGGAGACACACTTAAGGATTCGATGTTGTTTGAGTAGTTATGGTATTATGAGAAAGAGACCGAATGTTGTTCGGAGTCTCGGATGGGATCCGGGATATCACGAGGTGATCCGGAATGGTCAGGAGAATAAGATTCATATAAGGAAAGTCCGTTTGAGTTGAAATGATTAGGTGTTTTCATCGGAATGTTCTAGAAGGTTCGGATTGTCCAAGCACTCGGGGAAGGGTACATGAATGTGTCATTGCTCATTGAATGATTGCATCATGTACTAAGTGTTCTTGCTGTCCCAAATAAAGGATTAAATTGAATCCTAAAAGAAAAGTCAAATGTCGGTTTGAAAGTCAAACCGCCAAAACAAGCTGTGGGAAACAAGCAAGAGGAGTTGGAACCAACCCGGAGGAGGAGTTGGACTCCTCGGGGCGCCAACCAAGGCCGAGTTGGGAGGACTCCCTCCTCCTGGCGCCATGACCCCCTCCCATAAAAAGGGAGGGCTCCTCCTAGAGACACATAACTTTCTACTCTAGATCTCCGGTTTAGAGCCGTTTTGGTTTAGAGCTTCTAATTGCTTTAGCCAGCGGTTTAGAGCCTTCTAATTGGTTTAGAGCCTTCTAATTGGTGTGTCTAATTACTAGACCACTAATAGCCTCTCTCATAAGCTCCACCATACTGCACCGCTTAAGGCGAAGCCTGCGGATCTCCCTCTACTTAGGTACCACGCCGTTGTCTTGGAATCGCGAGAGTGCTACAACCTCCATTTTCTTTGGAACAAGGGAGAGGAAGGTCTTCGTCGAGTCTTAGCGATGTGTGACCGATTGCGGAGCGCTCTTGGAGCATGGCGCTGGAAGGATCGTCTACACGATCTTGAGATCGGGAAGAATACGACTACATCACCCACGAGAATCTGCTCTCGTTAAACGCTTTGGAATCTTCGAGGGTAAGTTATACCATCGACTCGTTGCTACAATCTAGTAGATAGATCTTGGCTTGTTTGTTTGTATGCGATAGAAAATTTTGTTTTCCATGCTACGAACCCCTACGATGGTATCGAGCCGTGTCTATATGTAGATCTGTTGCACGAGTAGAACACAATGGTCATTGTGGGCGTTGATGCTTTTATTGTCGATTGCTTCTTGTGTACTTTGTATCTTGCGGTATGTTGGGATGAAGCGGCCCGGGCTAACTTTACATGACATCGTTCATGAGACTTGCTCCACGCTTGACATGTAACTTGTATTGCATAAGTGGCTTTGCGGGTGCATGTTTCTCCTAGCATAGTTAAGATCCAATTTACAACGGGTGATCAACAATACTAGTATCAATGTTGTGGTTCTTGTTCGTAAGTTAGTACGACACTTAATGGAAGCCCCAAACCACGTAAAATATGCAAAGAAAGTATAAGCGTCTAACTTTGTTTTGCAGGGGTGTGCAGTGATGTGATATGGCCATGATTGTGATTGTATTTGATGTATGCAATGTTCCTTATTGTAAGTCGACAACGTGGCAGAATATATGGTTGTCTTTAATTTATTAAGACCCGTGTCTATTCAAAGTAGTTGTAATAGTTGAAGCCGGTGGACGACAACCATGGAGTAGCGTCATTGACCTTGATGCAATGCCGGTGATGATGGAGATCATGTTCGTGCTAGAAGATGGAGATCGGAAGCACAAAGAAGAAAAGGCCATATCATATCACATATTATGAATTGCATGTGATGTTAATCCTTTATGCATCTTGTATTGCTTAGTAGACGACGGTAGCATTATAAGATGATCTCTCATGCACATGAATTTCAAATCATAAAGTGTTCACCCTTAGTTTGCACCGTTGCTAAAGCTTGTTGTTTCGAAACACCACGTGATGATCGGGTGTGCTAGATTCTGCAAGTATATACAACGTGAGCAAGCCAGATTTGCTCATGCGAAACTAAGGTTTGATCTTGACGAGCCTAGCATGTATGGACATGGCCTCGGGAACACGGATTACGAAAGGTAGAGCATGAGTCATATAGTAGATATGATGAACATGTCGATCGCTCGCCATTGAAGCTATATCAACTCTCGTGATGATCGGTTTTGATGTGGTGGATTTGGTTCGTGTGATCACTAAAACAATGTGAGGGATATTGTTTTGAGTGGGAGTTCACCTAGATTAATTTAATTATTAATTAGAACTCAATTTATCATAAACTAAATCAAAGTGAATTTGCATAGTTGTTGTAGTCATTGGCATCCGTTTACCACCTTGCGCTTAGTTATAATTGAGATGATAGAGCTATAGAATTCTGGTTAGTTACTTTCTGAACTGGTATCGTATTGTTTTGAAGTGTTAATCTAAAGTTTAAAAGTCCTATTGCAAACTTTCATGAGTTAAGTTACTCCATGAAGTTTAATAATTGGTATTAAAACAAGAGTAACAATTCCAATGTTAGTATATAAGTATCATGTTTGTCTCCACGATTCTTGATATTCAAAGGATTCTCTTAATATCAAGGTTATCTAGGATCTGAAAGAGTTGTTTCAGAAACCATGATGTGTGGAAGATATTGTGATATCTGAAACAAAGTTTTGGTTGCAACATGATAGAGTATAATATGGCAAAATTCATGTTCTCATATTTGATGAGAATTTGCAAAAAGGTTAGAGACACTAGTTGTCCTAATCCTCCAAAAGGTTTTGGAGAGCAACATTATACTTGCGATTCACCGTTACAAGCTAAAAGTAGCTTGATCATGGATAAATCCATAATAAGGGTGAATATTTGATGTAGGTAAAATGTTTACTACACCAAGAAGATTACTAAATAAAGGAATTTGAAAGAACACCAAACATTTGATGATGGTGATCTACTTCAAAGTGCAAGTCCAAAGACATTGGTATTTAACTATACACGCTTTGGACTATATGTCATATGTATGACTCCACTATTGATGTTGATAGATTCTTTCAAGCGAATAGGAAAATCTTGAAGAGAATCTCATAAATATATGGCGAGAAAGGAAAAGACTAGAATTGTTCGGTTTAAGTATATATATGATATACATGTTATGGCTATATTCTTTGCTTATTAAACAATGTGGTTCTTAAGTATTTGATCTGAATTTGTTGGTATGAATCGTCATACAAAACAAGAATTCATGAACTACGATGGCCTAAGTAACTAGCAGAAGAATATGTGATGATGTTCATCGAGAACAAAATAAAGGGTTATTGTGTTGCTCGTTAAACATCAAAGCTTGCCTTCAAAGATTTGTTTTATTAGGTATTATGAGAACAAAAGGGTTGTTCAAATAATTGCCGTAATCCATAAAAGATGGATGATTCGCAAATCTCGTTGGAGGAATCACATCCATAAGACTAGTGCTAAAAATGTCGAAAGACAAATTGATTGAAAGATCACTTAGGAAGTGACATCGCCGTTTAAAATTATATTGGAAAGAAAACATGAAGAAACTCCATATGGATGGAATTTTGGAGTCTTTTGATTTTGATCAAATGACGCTTGTAAAACTTTCCTAGAGATAATTAAAACTTCGTTCATAGGCCAAAAGGAGCGAAAGACTAGCTTATTGGAATTTGTACATATTGTTGTCTGAAGTCCATTATGTGTAGTCAAGGCGATGGATTTCAACTTCATATGCTTGCTCGAAAATTTGAGTGAATATATGAATATTTACTTAATAAGGATGAAGTATGAAACATTTGAAAAGTTCAAAGACTTTCAAGATGAAGTACAAAATCATTGTAACAAGAATATAAACAGTTTATGATAAAGATCATAAAGGAAGATATTTGAGTTAAAATTTTAGCATAACACCTAAGATTTAAGGAATCGTTCCATGGATTTGCATTTTACCGAAACACCATAAGAGTATGGAGCGTTCGAGATATGTAATTAAACCTTGTTTGACATGGTGAGATCAAAGGTGTAATTCATAAAATTGCCATTGTATTTTAAAGATTAAAAGCTTTAGAGATTACCGTTTTTCCACTGAAAAGAGCTTCATCATAATCCGTTGAAATGACACCATATAAGGTTATGGTTTGGGATAAAACCCAAGTAGTCCTTTCTTAAACATTGGTATGTTATACATAAGAAAGATGTTTGCAACCAAAGTCGGATGAATCTGTCTTTGTTAAGTATTTCTCCATAAACACCGGAGACAAAAGTGTTTGTGGCTTAGAACGTCAAGTTTCTTTAAAGAAGGAATTTTTCGTGAAAAGTTAAGTGGGAGGACAATAGAACTTTGATAAGGTTGAAAGAACCTTAGCTATATGTGCAGAGTTGCACAACGCCGAAAAGTGTTCCGGAGGCAACAATGCTCATGGCTCACGTGCCTCAAAGGTTGTGATCACGGAGATCTAAGTTCCTATTGAAACAAGTAGGTGGGTAAACAATCAAATACCAAGATTTGAGGTTGAATCATTTTGAGAATAATGAACCGACTACATGCAAAGAAGCGATGATGGGCCCGACTCGTAAAATGGCTTGAAGCCATAAAATCCGTGATAGTTCCATACGAGAAAATCAAGTTTTGAACTTGAAGGACCCTCGAGAAAGGTGTAAGACCTTATAGTTGTGTGCGGATCTATAAAGAAATAGACATGGATGTTTCACATCTATGAAATAGTCGACATGTTGGGAAAGAGTTCACAACAATGTTCAAAGGTTGACTATGACAAGATTTGATCATCATAGTGATATTTAGTCTAGACGGATTAATGTAGCAACCACTACATACAATTTTGTTATATGGTAGTAGAATAAACAAAACAAGTTCTTCTAATAGAATCGTTACCTAGGACATGTGCATAACACGGTCCATAGGGTTTTGTTAATTCAAAGGATGCTAAAAGCATATCACGAACTTCAATGGTTAAAGTAAGCATAGCGGAGTTGGAATCTTCACTATGATGAAACTGTTAAAGAGTTTAATTTCATCGAGAGACAATGAAGAAGCTTGCATTTGCAAGAAATTAAGTGGGGCGCTAAGACATGTTTCTAATACATTATGTGGAAGACATATTGTTGATTGGAAATAATGTATCTTTTATTAACACATATTAAGAATTTCATCCCGATGAAAGACTTAGGCAAAACCTAAATATTTGGCATCAATAGACGCTAATATGGTTGTGCCAGAAGTACATAGACAAGATATTGAATGAGTTCAATATAGAAACTACAAGAGAGGTTCTTGTCGCACAGAAAGGATTGAACAAAGTTCAATGTTGATGATATATTCAAGTGTATTGACATTTGGCAAGTGAAACAAAATTCAAGTATAGATTGATACTTGATCACAAAAAGTATTTATATCAATCATGCTGTGATGTGTACAAATCCAGATATGTCCTATGCTCTAAATGTTATGAGCATATACCAGAATGATTCATAAGATGATCATTGGACAATAGTAAGGATATTCTTATGATCTTTTGGAAGAACTAAGAATATATTGTTTGTAGAAGTGACAAATAGATGGTTAGTTCATTGTAGAAGTACTACATTGATACTAGTTTTGTCACAAAGTGCAAATTAAGTTTATCTCAATCTAAATTAAGGGTGGCACAATATAATGGAAAGTAAGTTCCATAATGGATTTGGATGAGTTCCAAAGTTAAGACATTGTGACAGATACTACAACAAAAGGCTAAGTATATGACTGCTATAATAGCACTAAAGAGGGCATTTGTGTCAAGTAGTTTGTTATCAAACTAGGTGTAGTTCACAATGGGATAATACTATGAAGATATATTGTATGACAATATTATCAACATGTTTTAACCCCAAAGAGCTAAAGGTCACACGAAAGACCAAACTTATACAAAGCCATCTCATTAGAGAATGAGTGATGCGTGAGACGCAAACACATGCAATTACACACGGACACAGAGTGTCGGATCAGGAGATCAGTTGACCACTAGCAATCGTGTACATACAACCTAGGAAAGCCATAGGTGTTGAATACACAAGGTTTGAAACTAGATTATTGACTCTGGTGCAAGTGGGAGACTGTTGGAGATATGCCCAAGAGGCAATAATAAAGTGGTTATTATCATATCTTCACACTTATGATAAATGTTTACATACCATGCTATAATTGTATTAACAGGAAACATTAATACTTGTGTGATTTGTAAACTAAAATAAGAGTCCCTAGTAAAGCCTCTTATTAAACTAGCTTGTTGGTTAATATATGATCATGGTTTCCTGATCATGAACATAGAGATGTTATTAACAACAGGGTCATATCATTAGGAGAATGATGTGATGGACATACTCCTATAGATAAGCGTAGCATAAAGATCAAGTCATTTCAATAGTTCAATTGCTATATGCTTTCTGATACATAGTAACCTAATTCCTTCGACCATGAGATCATGCATATCACCTTTACCGGATGGATGCTTTGATGACATCAAACACCACACCGTGGGTGGCTATAAAGGTGGCATTAAGTGTTGGAAAGTATTGGTTGAAACACATGGATCAAGAGTGGGATTTGTCCATCCTCATGACGGATAGATATACTCAGGCCCTCTCGGTGAAATGTCATCCAATTAGCTTGCAAGCATGTGACTTGGTCAAGGGATCACATATCACGGAGCGAGAAAAGAGTACTTATCGATGTGAGGTTGAACTAGGTATGCGAGATACAAGCGATCATAACCTCGGATAAGTAAAGTATCGTGAGACAAAGGGAAATTGGTATCGTATGTAAGTGGTTCATTCGATCAAAGTAATCATAGAAATATGTGGGAGCCATATGAATTTCCAGATTCCTCTATTGGTTATTGTTAGAAGTGTCTCGATCATGTCCGCATAATTCACGAACCGTAGGAGACACACTTAAGGATTCGATGTTGTTTGAGTAGTTATGGTATTATGAGAAAGAGACCGAATGTTGTTCGGAGTCTCGGATGGGATCCGGATATCACGAGGTGATCCGGAATGGTCCGGAGAATAAGATTCATATAAGGAAAGTCCCGTTTGAGTTCGGAAATGATTAGGTGTTTTCATCGGGAATGTTCTAGAAGGTTCGGATTGTCCGGCACTCGGGGAAGGGTACATGAATGTGTCATTGCTCATTGAATGATTGCATCATGTACTAAGTGTTCTTGCTGTCCCAAATAAAGGATTAAATTGAATCCTAAAACAGAAAAGTCAAATGTCCGGTTTGAAAGTCAAACGCCAAAACAAGCTGTGGGAAACAAGCAAGAGGAGTTGGAACCAACTTTGGAGGAGGAGTTGGACTCCTCGGGCGGCGCCAACCAAGGCCGAGTTGGGGAGGACTCCTCCCTCCCCAGCCATGACCCCCTCCCATAAAAGGAGGCGGGGCTCCTCCTAGAGACACATAACTTTCTACTCTAGATCTCCGGTTTAGAGCCGTTTTGGTTTAGAGCTTCTAATTGCTTTAGCCACGGTTTAGAGCCTTCTAATTGGTTTAGAGCCTTCTAATTGGTGTGTCTAATTACTAGACCACTAATAGCCTCTCTCATAAGCTCCACCATACCATGCCGGCTTAAGGCGAAGCCTGCGGGATCTCCCTCTACTTAGGTACCACGCCGTTGTCTTTGCGGGAATCGCGAGAGAGTGCTACAACCTCCGCTGCTGGAACAAGGGAGAGGAAGGTCTTCGTCGAATCGAGCGTGTGACCGATCGCGGGAGCGCTAACGGAGCGTGGCTGGAAGGATCGTCTACACGATCTTGAGATCGGGAAGAGTACGACTACATCACCCACGAGAATCTGCTCTCGTTAAACGCTTTGGAATCTTCGAGGGTAAGTTATACCATCGACTCGTTGCTACAATCTAGTAGATAGATCTTGGCTTGTTTGTTTGTATGCGATAGAAAATTTTTGTTTTCCATGCTACGAACCCCTACACTATTTGACCGCGAAGTTGCTGATCTGTGATGGGCCATTGCTCCGAAAACTACTTCTCTTAATCTCCCGTTTGCCGCCGTCTTGGATGGGCTCGTCTGCACCTTCTTTCCCCGTTACAGCCCCGATCCATCGACGTGCCCCTTCTCCTCCTTTTGCAAAGAACAAATACTTAGACCGACAATGGCGGAGTAATAATGAGAAAGTTTTGTCTCCCTTCCACTCTGAGGAAAGTTCGCTGTCTCCTTCCGCTCTGTTACTCGGAGTTGCGATGCGTTACTTCCGCCTCCCTAGCGCCTTTCTCGCTTTCACATATACCTTCGCAACCATGGCACGATGCCAAGGGTTGGTTACGTGATTGACCCATGTCGTCGATTGGCATTTTTTAATTGTCGTTGTGTTTCTCAGGGCTAAATTTCTTGTTCTTGTTTCAGAATTTTGGCCTAACAAATGCAATTGCTCCATTTGAGCTGGATTTGGTGCGAGGGCTTCAATATGTTGTGGTGCGGCCACTCGATTCCCTTGTGCAGCTCCGTCTGTCTCCACGGTCCGATTGGTTTCTATCCTTTTGCTTCTTCTTTTCTCTTTGTATATGTTGGCTGTAGGAGCAGAACAGAGATTTCATAAGATTTATATTGATCTGCGTCTAGGATATTCATGGCCATCCGAGAAGATATGTTGTATCTATATGATTAATTAATGGGTCATGCTACTTGGTAAAAGGCCATAAGTTGATTATTTGATGGAAATTTAATAGCTCGATTCATGCCGAGTAGTTGATTATGTTACATGTTGTGTACATTGACATCTATAAGTATAAATTTCCTTTTGACTTTGATATTTTCTCGTTTTAAAACAGCAACCCTAAAACCGGATGATGGCACGCCATCGGTCGGTTGTTGCTTATGGATGAATTTACTATGATTGATTGCGGTGAGGTTACGATATGCAGAACTGATGAAGATGTTCCATATGTTGTGCAGGAGGAATATGTTCTCAGATCGAAATGATCAACTAACCGAACCAAAATAGTGTATCATGTAAATCTCCTTACGTGCTCTTCACTGGAAGTTTGCGCTAACCAATATGGTAAATTTAAGAACTGTTTACTGAAATTATATTTTTGGAACATTGATATGGTTATGGTGCCCAAGAGTTCCCATGTAGACATTTGCAGTTGCACTTGCCGAAGATATTAAAGAGAAGATCATGGTTTTTAAGGCATCCACCTTAGACGCTTGGTGATGATTAGGCGATAAGGCGCCTTGGTAGTACCTTGAAAATATGGCTGCTTTAGGTGCTTAGGCGTCTGCTTTTGCCGCTTAGCCGTCGGAGCGGGGGTAGAATACCTTAGGACGCCTTACCACCTTAAAAACCATGCAGGAGATAGCTAGAGGCAACAATTCATTGTATAAACATGGAGAAGAAGCTAAAATAAAAACTGTTATACATTTTGGTACAAATAATCCTTGGTACTGAACCCAAGAGTTCATTTGGTATTAGCTTTCATTATTATGCTCGCGGCCACATGTTTCTTTTTAACCTTTTGTTGTCACTAAATCCAAGCTGCATTTAAATATATAGTTTTTTCTCAGCACATCAGTGTATATAATCTGAACTTTGTTCTTGAATAGTTATTGCTTCGGTACTTCTGTTATTTATGCAATTGGAAAATCACTACTTTGTTCCTTTATCAGCAAGAGTAATTTGTGCAATGTTAGAGCAACTCTAACCGATCCCCTTTAATTGGTTAGAGGGCTTTCTTTCGGCACCGGCGCCACAGTTCTCCCCTCCTCCTGGCCGAAATGGCACCAGAGTTCCATCCCACATGCCCCGGAGGCCGACAGCGGCGATGCAAGCGCTATCACAGGCGGCGGAGGAGAAGAAGAAGAGGAAGGCCGCGACAGCGATGGGGTCGACTTCTACACGCAAGGCAAATCCGTCACTGGCATCCTCATCGCCCACACCTTCTTCCTCTGCGAGGGCGGCCGTGTATTTCGCCTCAAAGGGCGCTCATGAGGTGATCGACGAAATGACCGCCTCAGCCGGCTCCTACCAAGCTTGGGGTGGCCGATTTCTTGTCGCACTTGGATAGTTCTCACCATGTTGGGATCGACGACATCCACTTTGGTGATGGAGATTCGTACGAAGGCATGGAGGAGACCCAAGTTGATGTTGAGTACGACGAGACCCAAGATGAAGGCGTCAAAGAAGAAGAGGGGATGGAAGATGAAGAGGAAGTGGTGACCGAGGTGGAGCCACCAAGAGGAAGAGGCAATGTCAAAGTAAGTCCACCGTTTCTCGGCCAAAAGTGCTCTAAATTAAAGAGGATCGATTAGAGTTGCTCTTAGACATTCATGCCTTTTATTAACTGTTCTCTTCTTTTTCTTTGAAGTGCTCAATTATTTTTCCACTTGTATACAACAGGAGGGTGACTATGCACATTGGTTTTTCTATAAGACCGGTACTTTTACAACTAAATAACTCCTCTAGGTTTTGTTTGTTACGCTATCGACACTTTAAATTTTGAGCCAAAGCACTACATTAGAGGAATAGGAATGGATGGAATATGCTGGTCATCACAAGCTACTTTTATTGATATGTATTCTTAATTCTGAATGAACTGGAAATAAAGTGGCGTAGCCAAATCTTGGCAACTTTCAAGTCTCTCCAATTGCCGACCATAAACCATTATGTTTAAAGTGCATAATCTTGCATGTTTCCAGTGCATTCAAACATTTATCTTTGGCATATAAGTAGATGTTTACTATAAATTCTGTAGTTTATCACATTTCTTATGCACTCTTCCTTATTACATTCTCACTTTGTATGTATCTCATTCTTTTGCAAATGACCACTCCATATTTGGGTAAGTGTACAACTTTCTAGACCTGTATTCAAGACAATTTTATATAATTCTCATTACATATGCATACGTAAAATGGACCATGTTGTCGTAGATGAAAAATGTCATCATTAATTTGCTTGCAGATTTTTTCACGTAATTATTAGCATGAAATAATATATATACTTCGATTTTGGTTTACTGTGAGCAATAGTTGTATAAACCTCTAGAGAATTCTTCAAGCCTTCTTAATCTGTTTGATCTTGGACGAGATAACCATTTCAGTTTTGTGAAGATCTCGTACTCATGAAGTTCAGTATCTATTTTGTCTCAGCAAGATATAT
The DNA here is from genome assembly GCA_030063025.1 of Avena longiglumis. Taxonomy (NCBI): domain Eukaryota; kingdom Viridiplantae; phylum Streptophyta; class Magnoliopsida; order Poales; family Poaceae; genus Avena; species Avena longiglumis. The sequence goes on along the minus strand of CP125974.1, from coordinate 514,629,679 downwards.
GACCATAATTTTGAACACGATGAGGTGCTCGCTTCTCAAAGTAGCCAAATGTGAGCTCTTAATTACCTTCTCAAATGTTAAACATATCTTGACCAACTTGCGAAGGGCGGCTATGGAGGTATGGCGTTTTGGCTCGAGGTGCATTTGCCTCTGGGATGATAATAACACTTAAAATGTTGGAAACAGTTCCAAAAATAGTATAATTTTTTATAGTATACATGTGTGTCTTTTATGTGCATGTAAAGTTTCAGGAAGAAAAGGCTTGTGGTGTGCTCTAGGCAAAATAGACAAATCCCAAGTCATCTAAAAAACAAATCAAAGGTATCTGAAAGTTCAGAAGCACCAGTTTGCTTTTAATACATGATGTATTTTTTTGACAAAAATTTATATGTTCTTATGAAACATGGACATAACCTATGCAAATTTTTCTAGATTTTTTCTAAAATAACAACACAATATTTTACCCAGGTGTACATGCTTGGGTTGGTACTTTGCATTACCGCTGATATCCTACATTTTTAAGGATCATGCTAATAGATGTGTTTGTTTAAACCCTTATCAATCGATGTCATAATTTTGACAATATGTTGGTACATATCTTCATATGGGCGGGCGCGGCAACGCGGGCCTTTATGGTCTAGTTTGACTTTATAATGACTAGTAATCAGCTTCACTACAACGGAATGGCTAAATAAAATTACCAACAACTGCTGGGTTTGGGATATCTCATGCTAATTGCATCTTACTAGTAAGTGTTCCAACTACAACGGAATGGTTAACTAAAAGTGCCCACTGCTTATTATATCAGAATGACTATCTATAACTGACTAGTAATTGCTGCAACGATAACTGAATAAATAAAACTGCTAACTGTGTGAGTTCCTCGGTTGACTTCCTCGTTTGGTCTCGAGGGGGAAATACCAGGATGGGTATGTTTGGTGGTAGTATCAGGTTGGTTCCGAATAGGTCTGCTCTGATAGCCGACAGTTATTTCGAGTCTCTATAGGTTGTTTAGTGCATGATGCGCTGCCGCTTCAGTCCACCATACCTATGTAGGCGAGGACCGCCGAATTCTAGTCTCGCCGTGTACTGGCCTCAGTACTGATCGCTCTCTTTTTCCTTTGCCCTTTGTCGGCACCCCTTTTGTTTTTAGCAGGTTTTGAGATCGACTTCGTTAGCAGGGTTACCCTTCCGGCTTGGCCTGGGCAGGGCTTTGGACGCCATTGGTTATTCTTCAGGGCTCTTAGCTCAATTTACATCTTGTCCGTACCCGGACACTGTATCGTTTTAAAGGTGATTTGGATCTTTGTATTGTATATATGTGTTCTTGACTCCTTGAGTCATTGTTGTATATATCTGTTCTGTGGGTTCCATCGTGGACTATTGTGTAATGGTATTACTTCGTTTTTCACCCGCACGCAAGTGCCTGGTGGGCACCTTTGAATCGTTTCTATGCGGGTTTGGCGGGATTCGCTGAGACTTGCATAGGGTCGATTCCGAGGGTGTTACAGTTATGTCGATGCCAGTTTCGACACCGATAAGGATGATTCTAAATCTCAGACAGGATACGTTTATATTTTGAATGGAGGAGCTGTGAGCTGGAGAAGCTGCAAGCAAAGCATGATCGCGGGATCTACAGTAGAAGCGGAATACATGGCTGCTGCATAAGCGTCAAGTGAAGGAGTTTGGATCAGGAACTTCATCACTGAGCTTGGCGTGGTTTCAATTGCATTGGACCCACTGGAGATATTGTGTGACAACACTGGCGCCATAGCACTCGCTAAGGAACCAAGATATCATCCAAAGACCAAGCATATCAATCGCAAGTTTCATACAATCCGAGATTATATAGCAGATGGAGATCTAAATATTAGCAAAGTACATACAGATCTGAATGTCGCAGATCCATTGACTAAACCTCTTCCACGTGCAAAACATGATCAGCACCTTAGTGCCATGGGTGTTAGATTGTTGCCAGATGTAAACTAGATTATTGACTCTAGTGCAAGTGGGAGACTGTTGGAATTATGCCCTAGAGGCAATAATAAAGATGTTATTATTATAATTCGTGTTCATGATAAAATTTATATTCCATGCTAGAATTGTATTAAGCGGAAACTTTAATACTTGTGTGGTTTGTGAACAACACCGTGTCCCTAGTATGCCTCTATGGACTAGCTCATTGATTAATGATGGTTAAGGTTTTCTAACCATAGACATGAGTTGTCGATTAATAATGAGATCATATCATTGGGAGAATGATATGGTGGATGAGACCAAACTAAGCGAACAATTAGATCGTGTCATCGTGTTCATCTTTGAAGCTTTTCTTATGTCAAATATTGTATTCCTTAGACCATGAGATAATACAACTCCACGGTATCGGAAGAAAGCTTTGAGGTCATCAAACATCATCCTATGAGAGGGTGATCATAAAGGTGTCTCTCGGTGATCGGAAAGTACATTGGGTTGTATGTATCGAGATGGGATTTGTCCCTCCCAAGTCGGAGAGATATACTTCGGGCCCACTCGGTAATCGATATCAACACCGCTTGCAAGCATGTGGTTAAGGAGTTAATCACAAAGTGATATCGGATTACGGAACGAGTAAAGTACTTGCTGTGAACGAGATTGAACTAGGTATGACGGTACCAACGATCAAATCTTGGGCAAGTAAAATATCGCGAGACGAAGGGAATATATATATGGGATTGATTGAATCCTGTCATCGTGGTTCATCGGATATGATCATCGATGAATGTGTGCGAGTCAATATGGGTTTACAGACCCCGTTGTTGATTATTGATAGAAGATCATGTCTGCATATTCTCGAACCCGAAGGGTCACACACTTAACGTGTCTCGACGCTAGGATATATTGGATAATTGGTTTATGGTTTTTTGTTCGGAGTCTCGGATGGGATCCGGGACATCACGAGAGGTTCCGAAATGGTCCGCAGAATAAGATTCATATAAGGCAATGCAGTTTTTGGAGTTCGGAATTGTTTCGGGTTAATCGGTATTGTACCGGAAGCTTCTAGAACCTTCCGAAGGGGGACCAACGTGGCCCCACCTGCCGGGAGGGGGCATGGGCCTATGAGGGAGTGCCCTGGACGCATTGGTCCATGGGCACAACGCCCCATAGGGCCCAGCCGGCCAAACCTAGGGGAAACCCTAGGGGAGCTTCTAGAAGGAGGGGAACTTGCCCCCCAATCCTCCCTCCTTGGCCGCCGGCCTAAGGCTTGGGGGAGGGGCTAGGGCTGGCGCCCACCCCTCTATATATAGAGGGCTGGGGCGCACCCTCCCCCCACACATCCTCCACAACCCTAGCCGCCTGCCTCCTCCTCTCTCTCCTCCCATGCCGCGTAGGCGAAGCCCTGCTGCAGAAACTCTCCACCACTTGCACCGCGCCCTCGCGTTATAGATCCAATCCGTCTCTCCACCATACTTGCTGGACCGAGGAAGGAGGAGACGTCGAGGTGTCGCACGTGTGCATCTCTCGGAGGCATCGCCACTTGCTGTGTTAGATCGGATCGGATCGCGAGGAGGAGAAGCGAGTACGACTACATCACCCATGTTCCGACGAACGTTCCGCTGTGCGAATCTTCAAGGGTATGAAGATCCCATCTAATCCCCCTCGTTGTTTGCATCTCCTAGATTAGATCTTGGCTTTCCCATTCACATCCGTAGAAATTTTTTGATTTATTATGTTGCGAAACCCTTCAGCAGAGCAGGGAAGACCAGGGTTTTCCAATAGAGGAAATTTTCCCGGGTCAGCTTTTGAGACGGGGGTGCCCCAAGGGAAGCAGCAACGGCACTCATGGAAGGGGAGGACGAGGATGACGATGTCATGGATGCGATCTGGGGTGTGGCTAGGGTTTTGGTTTGTGTTGGGGTTGTGTAGGTTGTTTTGTAGCAGAGGTGGCTAGTGAACAAGGTCTAGGCGGCGACGGCTTGGGTTTGTAGATCGTGTCGTAGGTTGGTCTTGTAGATCGTGGCGGCGGCCAAAAAATTCGGCGGTGGCAGCAGTCGTGGTTTTAGGTTGTAGGGTTTTTGGGTCATGGCTTTGTCGTGGCGGTGGCCGAAGCAGAAGATCGGCGGCGGCAGGTCGTGTCGTGGTGTAGGGCGGCGGCCGAAGGAGATCGGCGGCGGCCGAGTTCGGTGGCGGCGGGCTTGGAGTCTTGGCGGCTAGGGTTTTGTGGGAAGAGGAGGCTCTGATACCATATTGATCTGCAGGAAGCGATAGCCCTTTGGGGCTCCGCGTTACGGGTTTATATAGGTAGAAAAAGGCCCTACGTGGTATTACATGTGGGACCGTATTTGGGCGGTGTACTATATAATATATCTCCAACAGAAAGTAGTGACCGCTTTTTCTTTACTTACTCCATTGGTAAGTTTGTATGGAGAATAATTAACATATATTTCAATATGATTTACGTCCATGTTATTTTGATGAGCTCCATAGGGGTTTAGCAAATTTCATGTGAAGTCTGTAATTATAGGATTTCCGCTTTGATTTGGTCTGTATAGAGAACTCGGAATAATTCTTGCTTGAATATTATAGGGCTGCGGAACCATGTAAATATGTTCTTATAAATCTCACGAATAATATTATTTTGGACTGGTTTCAAAGCCCAGGTCTTTCTGCAACTTAGAGGAGCACAATTGTCTCTGCTAGTAACCACTGTTTTTCTAGGACGTGCATGGAACAATTGATTTGTTCAACATATCGAAGAGTTGGAGCCTGAAGATCCAACGGATATATTGCAAGTCTCGAGTAGAGATGGTTTTTTGTGTTTATATATTGCAGTTTTGTTGGTTTCATCGATGGATGTGTTTGTTTACCCAGAACTTATCTCTAGTTGCTTTCCTCTATATTAGTCTCGGTTGGTTTGCTAATCTAGCCGAGACTTGGTGGTTGTTGTTGGAATTGATGGCATGTGTTCCTTTTATTTATAATAATTCAAAAAAATCATAGATGCTTAGTTTCATTGATGAAATGAAATTTGGGGTATGTTGTCCCCTTTTCAAAGAATGAAAGAAAGAGCTAGACCAAAATTTATTAGCTTTTTTTTAGGATACCAAAATTTATTAGCTTTTTTATAGTAGTACCAAAAATTATTAGCTGAAGCCCAACGGAGGACACAGCACTACCATTATCAGGCCCATTATATTCTTGTTCGGCCCATCATTATCCCATCTTGGTGGCTGCCCCGGATAACAAGCCTCTGCGCGCCACGTAGCACATTCTGCAGCCTCAGCTCAGCTCACACTCCTCACCTCAAACACGCTCCGCTCAACCTCCTCCCATGAGAGGCTCCCCTTCATCTCCATGGCCTCCTCCTCCCTCCTGGCCCCGGCCAGATTCGCCAACAAGTATCATGCACTCCTCCACCCGAACGGTACTTCCAAGCACCGGCTGATCAGGTGCGGTTCAGCGGCGTCGACAGACGGCGTCCCCGACGAGCTCCTGAGCAGCGCGCTGCAGCTCAGCAAGCCCGGCCCGCCGGTGGCGACTGTAGTCAGCGACACGGGAACCGATGGCTGGGGGGATATACTGAACGAGCTCAAGAGCGCGCTGCAATCGGACCCGGCTGCCAGTGAAGCGACGTCCATTGGCGGTGGCGGTGGCGCGGCTGTCCCGGACGAGTTCCTGAGCTCGCCTCTGGTCGGCGACGCGACCAATGCCGGCGCGTCCATCGCCGTCCCGGACGAGGTCCTGGCGAGCGCGTCGGGCGGCCTCGACCCAGGCGTCGTCGCGAGCAACGCCGCGGACGCCATCCCGGACGAGCTCCTGGGCGCGCTGCACCTGGACGCGTCGAGCCCGGCGGTGCGCGTGGCCGGCGGCGCGCTGTCGAGGCTGGAGGAGCTGACGGCGGGGCTGCCGGAGGCTGAGCGGTGGGCGCTGTTCGGGTTCGTGGCGGTGACGTGGCTGTACCTGACGGCGCGGCCTGGGGTGCTGGGCGGCGCCGTGGACACGTACGTGCTGGCGCCGCTGCAGCTGGCGCTGGACACGGTGCTGGGGCGGCGGAGCCTGAAGATGAGCGACTTCGTGGTGGGCGAGCGCATCGGGGAGGGGTCCTTCGGGGTGGTGTACTCCGGCGCCGTGGTGCCGAGGGGCGGCGCCGTGGTGGAGGAGAGGGTCGGCAAGGCCAAGACCAAGCTCCAGCTCGACGACAGGTACAAGGAGAAGGTCATACTCAAGAAGGTAAAGCCCTAGGGTTCGAAGGGTTGCAGTGGTGATAATTAATAGTGAATTCTGACGAGATGAGGCGATCGATGAATGCGTGTGTTTTGTTCAGATAAAAGCAGTGACTGGAGCCAAGGAGTGCGGAGACTACGAGGAGTGGTTCAACTACCGGATGGCGAGGGCGGCGCCGGAGGCGTGCGCGGATTTCATGGGGAGCTTCGTCGCCGACAAGACCAAGTCGGAGTTCGTCAAGGGCGGCAAGTGGCTCGTGTGGAAGTTTGAGGTATGCCTTGTGTTCGTGGCAACGTGGTAGTATGAAGGATTATTGCTACTAGTAGAAAAAAAAATGTACGGCCGAGAAAATAGTAATACGCCGAGTACAATTTTTTCAAAGAAAAAATATTGGCCCATACAGGTCTCGAACCTGTGACCTTCGCGTTATTAGCACGACGCTCTAACCAGCTGAGCTAATAGGCCATTCGTGGTTGCTCTGGAGAAATTATTTCCTAGTAGTTTAGTTACAGGATAGATGTTTTTCAATAAAACTATTTTCTGATAAAATAACAGAAATGCAAGGTAATCAGCTGATTTGGAAACCAATATGGACATTCAAAAGGACAAGTGAAACGAGAGCAGAGCGAGTAGCTCCGAACTCGGAGGCATTCGACCACATGCATGAACGAGCCATCGGCACATGACATTTGAACGTTTTTCCCTTCTCCTTTACCTGCAGGGCGACCGGACGCTGGGCAACTACGTGACGGACCGCAACTTCCCGTCGAACATGGAGACGCTCATGTTCGGGCGCGCGCTCCGCGGCGTGGACTCCCTCACCAGCGGCGCGCTGGTGGTGAAGCAGGTGATGCGGCAGCTCATCACCTCGCTCCGCCGCATCCACGACACCGGCATCGTGCACCGCGACATCAAGCCCTCCAACCTCGTCGTCACGCGTCGGGGCCAGGTGAAGCTCATCGACTTCGGCGCCGCCACGGACCTGCGCATCGGCAAGAACTACGTGCCCGACCGCACCCTGCTCGACCCGGACTACTGCCCGCCCGAGCTCTACGTGCTCCCGGAGGAGACCCCCACGCCGCCCGCCGAGCCCATCGCCGCCATCCTCTCCCCGATCCTCTGGCAGCTCAACAGCCCCGACCTCTTCGACATGTACTCCGCGGGCATCGTGCTCATGCAGATGGCCACGCCGGGGCTCAGGTCGCCATCGGGCCTCAAGAACTTCAACTCCGAGCTCAAGGCCGCAGGGTACGACCTCAACAGGTGGCGCCAGACCACGCGACGGAGACCCGACCTGCAGATCCTCGACCTAGACTCCGGGAGAGGATGGGACCTCGCCACCAAGCTCATCGCGCAGCGGGGACAGGGAAGGCTCTCCGCCGCCGCGGCGCTCCGGCACCCGTATTTCCTGCTCGGTGGAGATCGGGCCGCCGCCGTCCTGTCAAAGCTGCAGCTCACCAAATAACACTATATATAGGCTACGTACTATACATTCAAAACCCTGCATATATACTCCTACTTATATAGATGTGCACTGCCAAAATTATGTGTTCTGAATCCCTGCATGAGATCACCATTGGCATTGGCATTGGCATTTTTGTTGTACAGTCAGTCATGATTCATGGGAGGAGGGAAGACAAGGCATCGATCTGCTGTCAATCAGCACATTGTCTTGCTGTCAATCAGTATACATTGTCTTGTATCGGTTCATATGGACAGCGTGGTTGCAAATTAGTTACAGATGCTGCCTAACTTAATTTACTGCTGAATGTGGACTGAACATCTCAACGCTACCAAGAAGATCCTACTACTGCTGGTCAGTTTCTCAAACCTATAGCTCAACAGACTTGTGCTGATGTTTCCAGCCAATGGAGTTTTTCCCAAGCTCTACTGACTGGCACAATCAGGTGATTCTACCCTCGAAAGACTGTATACACATGGCTTCTTCGCCCGGCACGCAATACGGCTCGAACTTCTGCTCGAGATCTGTCTGGTTGCCCCCCACCAGCTTGTCGATCTCCTTCTTATCTCTTATGAAAATGAATGTTGGCGTGGCCCGTATGTCATATTGGGTGACCAGTTCCTGATGAAATGGCATTTATTAGTTTCAGCATTTCTTCAGAGTGCAAAATAATTAGCTACTAAAGGTTTCTGAAGATCTGCGTACCGGAAGATCGTCTACGTCAATAGATGCGAAAATAAGATCAGAATGCTTCAAAGACAGGTCCGCGTATACGGGAGCAGCAATCCTACAGGGGCCGCACCACACCGCGCTGAATTTTACAACAATCTGTGCAGATGAGAAATTCCAACATGGTTAGACAAAACAGAATTAGAAATTGGGAAAGTCGCATGCACCTATTATCTGTGTCCAGAGTATGGGTTAAGTCGTAGTACTACGCTTGATTATAGCTAGTCGTTTAGGAGACTTACTGTTTTACCGGCTTCACTTGCATCTTCCAATTTCTGTTCCCAACTCTTTAGATCAGGTATGATAGCCACATTTCCGGAGCTGTAGTCTAGGTGTTCCTCATCGTCTACAGGATTCTGCAAAGGGAAGCATAGCAAAAATGATGTGGTTACTAATGTGCAACTCGATAAATGGCTAGCGCTGGCGGACTCCTCGAGCGTTTGTGTCACACAAGGGCAGATGCATTCTGTAGCATGCCAAACACAGGAAATGCACTAATGATGCTAAATAGAGTAATATGTTTTCAATGATTCGGTGATCAAAGTTGCTCATTTGAAATGCAATTTATGCATGTACTAGAAAAATACTCACACTGCCACAGCATCCCATCGGTTCGAGCTAATTCGTCAGGATGTCTGAACTCCTGGACTCTGCAGGTTGGGGAAACAATGAGGTACAACTTTCGGTGCTTATTTTCACATTTTCAGTGACAGCAACCTAAGAATGAGAGCAATAGCTATTATTTTATAACATGATACAAATAATTCAAAAAACAATAATTATCAACATAGCTAGTTCTAGATGGCCAAATGGTGAATACAAATATGTACTATGTAAAAATGGTGAATAGCACTCCCAAAATTTAAAACTATGCTAAAGGCCCTAGAAATACAAACAAAAACAGACCAGACGAAAAACGTTTTGTTTTGAAATTGATTTGATGCCCTCAGCAAGTCACAACCATGACAAATCCAACCGGGAAAAAAAAAAGACGCCTGTGCGATTACGACATGTGTTTCAACAACAAAATGACAATCCTAGAGGAATAGGATCTCCTTTTTAGAAGGAAGATATGGAAATTAGAAAGGAAGAGACCTCCAGTAACAAATTGATGGTTTGAACACCAACGAAATGAACTTTGTTGACCCTAATCCCAGTAAAATAAAGGGTAAAGTTGATCATTAAACCCACACAAGGCAAGGCAAGGCGGGGCAAATTATCAAAGAGCAAACTAAAGCGTGGGTTATGGTCAAATCCCCCTCCATGCATTTGCAGATTGTATATTGGGGATGCAATGTTGGAACGGGCAAATCGCACCGCAAGGAGAAGGCACTACTAACCTGTGGGAGACGTCCCCCGCTCCCGACGGGATCCGGCAGGAGACTCAGATTTCCCGGCAACGAAGAGAAGCGCGCGCTGGCTGCCGTCCGCGGCAAGCCCACCCCGGCGGGCGGCGGGGGCTCGGGGAGAAGCAGGTGGCGCCGGGACGGAACTGCCCTTGCCGTTAATAGCAGCAAAAACCGTGGAAACAGGGGGCGTGGCCACAGGAAATCTGCGAATAGACGAGGGGAGGGAGCGGCTGGAAAATGGAAGACGTACGCACGCGAAAAGAGCAGCGCGCGCGAGAGAGAGAGAGAAAAAAAAATGGCGACCCAAAATTAGTTTTGTGTGGAGGAGCCTGCTGTGCTGATGGCGCATTCTCCGCCATTTTAGGCGTGCAAAAATGTACCTAACCACACATGCAGGCAGGCAGCACATCCGGTAGCTTCACACAGCGAGGCCGTAGCACGGCGGTGCTAGCGGCGGCACCCTGTTTTGTTTTTAGTAGTGGTGCCTCTTCTGCAGTTGCTGAGACCATACCCAAAACCGTGCCTCCCAGATGGACCTTTTGCTGTCCGTGGACAGTACCTCACGCAAATCCGCCGTCACCGGAGTCGCCACCCTCGCCGGCCACCAACGGGTCCACGACGTCCACCACGCCCCCGCGCGCCATCGCCCGACTTGTTATGTGCAGAACATTACCACAAAAGTTGGTGTTTTGTAAAACAAAATGTAAAGGTTGTGGTTGTGTGAAAAAAGGACACCAACAAGTGGTGTTAAGTGATAAAATCTCTCTTTCAAACAATTTTGTTTTTAATGAGGTTGAGTCTCACGGACACCTAGTATCCATCATTTACAGCTAGAACTACTGTGTCTCTAATCCCATTTGCTTCACTGAAATTCTCTCTACCCCTACCGTACTCCAGCTATGGGTCTCTAAGGCCCTCCACGGCGTATAAATTTATCGGTGCCCAAACCAAGTCTGAGGCATCGAGTGCCGGTGCCCCACGCTGTCCAGGCGATGCCCAGATTTTTTTTTAGAAATCGGTTACTCTAATTGCTCCGATGCCCAGTTTTTGCATTCAATAAAATAAAAGTATATTTGTACTAGTGCAAAGAGAAGTTGTCCTCTCCAAAGAGAAGTATATGTAGGCATCGAGCACACTGTGGAGACGGTGCCCAAATTTTGTGTAGAGCTTTGCTGCTGAGGTGCCAAACTTTTGAGCTTTGAGGCATCGGCCACACTGTGAAGGGCCTAATCCCATTTGCTTCACTGAAATTCTCTCTGCCCCTACCGTACTCCAGCTATCCTAGTATGTATTCTTTCAAACATCCGTAGCGTAAAGGAACTCTTAAAGTACTATCAAAAGCGAACTCCTAGTACTATCAAAATCGCACGCAAACAACTTCTCCAGGAATTCCAAACCTCCAGAACACCTAGTGGAAAATCAATTTGAATTGACAACGCCCTTAGCAGGCGGTGTTTGTTGCACGCACCGTTCCTTGCAATTTCCCAGGAAAGCTACAAGCGACATTAAGATGCGACAACTTCTGAAACTGCTGCTATAAAATGCTAGTGTCCAAAATTTAATCGGAACACACTAGACTACAGAAGTGCAACATCCTCATCCTCAAAAGTAAAAACAATAGCAAAGAGCAGATAACATTAGAGGGTTTAGTTCCTGATTAACCAAAGGAGCAGCTACGACCCTACCAGACCAACACATATAGTAGTGATCTATCAATTGCAAGTTGAAGCTACCTTAATGGACAAGAAAAAACTGAACATATACAGAAATACGAGAACTACAGCCTAACACGCAAAAAAAATCTGGACAAAGTATTGAAGGACATGTTTTGATTTAACATTTACCAAATTACACCAACACTAGCAAAGGTTAACCCAACAAGCATAGGTGCATAGGCTGATAGGCATGCATGTCTGCCAATACTAATGGCAATGATGACAGGCTCGACACTCACGGCAATTAGATCCTTGTGGATCAGATACACACAACCAGCAACAAACTGAAAGAAAAGCAATGGCCCATAAATATTTTTCTTGATTGACACGACATGACAGTTGTCCGCAATGCAGTTCTTCAACCCATGGCGTACTTCTGCGTCCAGCTGCGGGCTGTTGTCTCGTACTTCGACCGGTCCGTCTTGTACATGTGGGCAATCTCAGGGACAAGGGGGTCGTCCGGGTTGGGATCGGTCAGCAGGGAACAGATAGAGAGCAATACCTGTAACAGCGAAACATGCAATAGATCAATAATTGACAGCAAGCCTTCTATTATGATGATTTGGAAAAAAAACACAGTGCAGATGCAGGTAAAGTGCAAAACTGAGCAAAAATGCACTCCCTTTGGAGTATGGGCAGCTTGCCAACTTTGAAGGGCTAACCCACTAACGGGAAAGATAATTGAAAAAAGTGCAGTTTGTCGGCCATATCTAATGGCACCACAGAAAAGGAACATGGAAATCTAATGCAATATCGCTAAAAAGGATACTGGAGCTATCCAAGGAAACCAGTATTAGCACAAGGTTATATAGTTTCAACCGAGGTATATATACATACAGTAAGAAACAGCAAACACAGACATGTGCAGCATACAAAGAAATCCTATTATTATTTTAAAACAAGAATGATAGATAACATAAATTTTCAACACCTTGTTGGGAATCAGATGCATCCTATCCACGGTTAAACAACAAAAAACACTCTAAATTTTGCAGAAATTCACAAGGAGAGGGTAGGCATAGCTAGTAACAAACAATCAACTAAGGAGAGGGTAGGTATATCTAGTAACAAATAATCAACTGTACGAATTTCAGGAGGTATATGATAGATTTCAATTAAAAGACAAAAGTAATAACAACTGAAGCAATGTGACAATGAGTGCTAACCAGAGCAGACATCTACAAGCAACTGATATTTTTAGTAAACATATATAGATATGAAAAAAGGTGAAGCATGTGTGTACAGATGGAATAAGAGAACAGTCACAAGGATTACCTTGGAGATCGTCAAAGCAGGGCTCCACTGCTCCTTAAGAATATCGAGGCATATGCTTCCATTGCTGTTGATATTAGGATGGAAGACCTTTGTCTTGAAAGATACCTACAAGGAGAGCATAACGATTAAAATACATATATAGTTGAATATGAGGGCAATATAAATATCAAAAACATTAATTGGTGCTTTTAGCAATGTACAAATAGTAGAACAAATGATGCATACAAGCACCACATGATCCTAGGCTCCTAGTAAGTCCTTTAATACTAGTGAATCGCTCAAACAAGTATATAGGAGGCAGGAGCAATCCCCGAAGAAGTAAAACACATCAAGTGGAATTGAGATGAATCAACATCCTATCATTTTCTGTATAGCACATGCTATCGATGTTAGCAACAAAACCAAAACCTTTTTATAATGCCCATACACAATATCACCAAGGTCATTTTTCGCAGACCACTTCTTTATGCCTGCCAGCATCTAGCCCACCTCATGAAAAGTGACTTTTTTTAAGATCAACTGGATAAAGGTGTGAACAAAATCCTCAGGAATACCATACCATGTACTAAATCAGTAATATAATTACAACTTTCAAAGGCCACATGAAGAGAGAAAAAGATAGCTAAAGACAAACACTGTTTACCAGGTTAACCATATATATAAAGACAACACTGTTTACCAGGTGAACCATATAAATAAAGAAAACACTGTTTACCAGGCTAACCATATAAATGAAGACAACACTGTTTACCAGGTTAACCATATAAGCAAAAGATGCTTTTATGGCAGAACATACAAGGACCACATAGATAGTATGATACCATGAGTAAAACATGGAGAAAAGCATCAGCAGGAAAGTGCATGCCTAACAGGTGCGGAAATGTTACATGATTCATATCCACAAAAAGATGATTACAAGTGTTATGAGTGTGGACTAGGCCCAAAAGAGGCCGCGCAGAAAGTATGGCAGCAGATAAAGATTAATTAGTTGTTTGCTTTGTAAGCAAGTTATACCATAGAGGAGTTCAGGGATTGGATTATCATGCCCTAATGTTTACATACCACAGTTAGTTACCTCTTATTATGCCTTCTACTTGTCTATGAAAGAAAGCGATGAACCATTGAGATTAATTAATTAATTAACTAAGAAAACAGAAGCACCAGTTCTTGTATCTAAGCTGCGGAGTGTGGCTCCCTGGACGAGCAGGGTAGAAGAACAGATAGATTTCCAGATAATAATACCAAGGATTATGAAAGTAAGCAGAGCATGCATATAGTGAATACCCAGATTGGATAAATAAGGGCCTGCAAATAAAATGCCACTCCTACCTTCGGGGGTTTGAAGGGGTAATCCGGAGGAAAATGAATGTTCACTAAGAAAACGCCTCCGGCATAGGGACTGTCAGGGGGTCCCATAATCGTTGCTTGCCAGTGGAACATGTCCTCACCAGCAGGACCTGAACAATGTACAAATGAAAATTGCAGTCCATGAGATGACATGCCAGGCTAATGCATTGAACAAAAAAGGTGCAAAACAAAGATTAGTGTGGCATGGCGTTGATGTTAATGGAATATCAGTAGCTCGAAATCAAACCTGCACTGCATGATGTTGGAGGATCCTTCTGCAGGTCCTTCAGTTCCTTCAGGATGCGCTTTGATGCCATGTTAACCAACCTACAAGGAGATAAAATAAACTATTCTCGTTACAACATACTGAGGATCTCTTAATAAACATACTGGGAAACAAACATTTAATGCATCCATGCTATGGCCACAAAACTAAACTACCCATGCTCCATGATGATGACACGGCCTCATCATAATTCTAAAAATAAAACAACTCAAACATCTACTCTTGAAGCCAATCGAACCATCAGAAGTAGGATCTAGAAGTTCGGCACAGAACAGTAACATACCGATGTTTCCAACTACTAACATGAAAGTGCTCACGATTTTAGTAAGGGGTGAAAGTAATACAGACAAAAGCCTTGCTCATGAGAAACCACTAGCTCGCTACACAATTGCCACTGGTGTGGAATCGCCGCATCAATTCACACATCTCAGGGATCAATTAAACTTCAGTCCTAAAAGGAATACACGACGGGCTGAACGAGTGATCCTCAAATACACATATACAGCTCTTATGCAATAAGCAAGAGAACTACTCGTATCTATCGCCGAGAACCCGAGCACCTAACATCGTCGCAACAACGCCCAACCAAACCCAAACACGCGGCGGGCGCGAGAGGTCCAAGACATCGAGTCAAATCACCCAACGGTCTCCCACCAAATCGAACTCCCGACACACAAAACCCATCGAATCGCCAGCATACCACCCGCGACGCCGCCAAACCGAACCATGGCGCAGATCTACCGGAGGCGACCTCGTCCCACCAACCAGCGCGGAACAATTAAACCCGACGTAATTCTACAAAGCAAAAAAGCATCGCGGCGGCGGGGCCGGATCCGGATCGGGAGGAGCGGGAGCTTACCCGCGCCGATCTGGACCAGGGCGCGGAAAAGCTGAAGGGCGAAGGCGAGAGAGGGGGGGGGGGGGGGGGGGGCGGGGAGGCGAAGGTTTCCACCTTTTGCAGCGAGAGGTTGGGGACGGCGGGCGAGAGAGGACGATGCCTTTGGTGATTTCTTTTTTCTCCTCTTCCGTTCCGCTCCGGGTCCCTCGCTTTGTGGTGTGGTGCGCGAGACGGGTTTGAAACGAGGCGCCGGGTTCGTGCCCGGTATTTATAATTTGACAGGTCTGTGTTTGGAACGTTCTCTGCTGGTCCTTATTTTATTTTCGTTGTCCAAATTAATTGTCAGGGACAGCCAGAGGAATCTATTCGCGCCGGTTAACAACTCCTTTCAGGTACGCAAACGAGATTGTATATAGAGCTAGATTCCCAGAAACAGACTTTGCCCCGCTTTACAAATAGTGTAACAAATATAAGGTGATTTGGAGTCTTGTTTATAAAATAAATTAAGGTAAACATGAAAAATACGAAAGACCAAGACTTGCAACCGAAGACACCAAACCGATACCTAGGAGAATCGGGGGTCCATGACGACACCCCCCAAAAGGGCAACGACACACCATGTTGTCGCCATCGAGAGCGACGGTCAAGGGTTTCCACCTGAAGCCCTGTCTCAGGAAGGTAATCACAACAACGTCACCATAAGGGTTACGACACTCGTAGGCACCGTCGCCGTTTGTGCAGAAGCCCTGAGCTTTCGTCTGAAAAATTCTTCGCCCTCTCCCTCTCAGTCTTAGACCGCCCGCTAACCCCGAGTTAGGCCTCCGACACATGATCTGGGAGCTGCCAAAGCCAAAGCAATGCCAACAACAAGGTCTCTCACCATCCTCTCCTCGTCATCCACATGACCGAAGAGTGATACCACCACCGCCACGTCGCCCTCCCTAGAGACATATGTGCAATCCACCTTCCTAGGATGTTCTCACGGCTTGCGTGAACTCAATCTCGTGGCACGAGAAGAAGCTCACCGTGTGGCCGACGAGGCAGAGGTGCGAGACCATCCATTGAGAGGGGGTAGCAGCACCGCCGCCACACGGAGAATACCTTTTTCCACCACCAAGGGCGGTTTTCCAATCGGACGCTGACGAGTGATACGCCCAATTTGCATCACCATTCTATATCATAATTTACCTTTGTTCATTGATATTTGTCTTATTATGAGGTACTACTTATGGATTTTCATCTGTTTATGCATGTTGGATGATTCTTGGAGGATGGACTACCGGAGTCTGTATTCTGATGGAAAAGAAGGCGTTTCAATGCAATTTCGCGAAGATCAGAAAAATACCAGAAAAATATGGAAACATATTATTTTACCTGAGGACGAAGGAAGCCAGAAGGAGGAGCGAAGGGGGGCCACGGGAGGCCCACACTCCCTAGGCGCGGGCCCACCTGAGGCCGCGCCTAGGGCAGGTGTGGCCCACCTGCCCGACCTCCGACTCTACCCCTTCGCCTATAACTTCCCTTCGGAACCCGAAGCCTCAGGGAGCGACCACAGATAGATTTTCGCCGCCTCTGGGGGGGCGGAAAACACCGAGAGAGAAAGATCTCTTCGCTAGACAGATTTCTGTCGGGGGAATTCCATCCCGGAGAGGGGAGACCATCGCCATCAACACCATCATCAAGATAGGCTTCATCAGGATCATCATCATCCACACCATCATCTCCATCAGCACCATGATCACCACTCCATCTCGCTATAACAATTGTGTTGGATATTGCTTAGTTCATTAGGTTCAGATTGTTTATGCTTGTGAGTGGAACCATTGGATTATTGTAGTTGATGCTTGTGAGTGGAACCATTGGATTATTGTTTATGTTCAGATTGTTATCCATTACCATATCATCTTTGATCTTGATCCATATGATGTCTTATGAGTAGTTCGTTGTGTTCTTGAGGACATGGGACAAGTCATGTTGTTAGTAGTGAATCTGTGATGAGTTATTATTCAATGGTTTAGTATTTAAGTTGTGGTGCTATTCTTCTAGTGGTGTCATGTGAACATCGACTACATGACACTTCACCATTTATGGGCCTAGGGGGATGCATTGTGTATTTGGATACTGATCGCGGGGTTGCCAGAGTGACAGAAACCTAAACCCCCGTTAGGACACCTTTGCACAAGGGAGTGTAGGATCTTAGAGTTTAAGGTTGTGGTTAGATTTATATCTTAATTACTTTCCTGTAGTTACGAATGTTTGCAGGGGGTTTAATCACAAGTATGTATTAGTCCTAGGAAGGGCGGTATGTTAGCATAGGTTCACCCACACAACACTTATGAACACTAGAGAAGAGTACTCAGCTATTTGCAGCGAAAGCACTTGACAGAATTCCCATGTGTCCTCGAGAACTTTTGGTCCTTATAAGTATTTCCACCGGCTTGTCCTTTGCTAAGAAAGGATTGGGCCACTTGCTCCGATTGTTTGTTACTTCTGTTACTTGCTCTTTGTTTTGTTGCCTTAACAGAAAACCACTAAAAATCCGTTTGCTAAGTATTCACAGGGATTTCCTGCTCCATACCACTGTTCAGCACCTTCTTTCTCCTCGTTGGGATCGACACTCCTATTTATCGAAAGTACTACGATACACCCCCTATACTTGTGGGTTATCAAGACTATTTTCTGGCGCCGTTGCCGGGGAGTGAAGCGCTATTGAAGAGTGGAACTGGTAAGGGAAACTTTTACTGTGAGTATTGCCCTTGTTACTGCTTGTTACTTTGTTTCCAATATGAATAACCCACTTGGTTTTCTGTTTGGGAAAACTACTACCACTACTAGGGTAGTAGATGAACCACCACCTGTTGAGATAGATCCTTTTAAGATACCTACAAGTATTGTTGACCGTGTTATGGATAATTATTATTTTGGGGATGGAATTGTCCATCCTGGTGACCACTTGCTCTTTATCCATGAATTATGTAGATTGTTTAAGTGTGCAGGTATCACAACTGAACAGGTGAATAAGAAGTTACTCTCCATATCCTTGAAAGGGAGATCTATAGAATGGTATAAGCTGCTGAAGAATGGATAATCCATGGAATGGGAGGAGATGTCATCTCTCTTTTACTCTAAATTTTATCCTCCTAGTGAAATTCATAAAGATAGAAATCTTATATATAACTTTTGGCCTCTTGATGGAGAAAGTATAGCTCAAGCTTGGGGGAGATTGAAGTTACTAATGCTTAAATGTTCTATTCATGAACTCTCTAACAATATTATTCTCAATAACTTTTATGCTAGGCTTTCTCTTCATGATAAAGATTTACTAGATGCTTCCTGTGCTGGATCATTCACACGTATGAAGGAAGAAGCTAAATGGGATCTCGTAGACCGTATTCAAGATAACACTGAATCTTGGGAGAATGATAAAGGAAGAAAGTCAGGTATCAACTATGATTATGAATGCATTAAATCTTTTATGGGAACTAATGA
This sequence comes from Avena longiglumis, assembly GCA_030063025.1. Classification (NCBI taxonomy): domain Eukaryota; kingdom Viridiplantae; phylum Streptophyta; class Magnoliopsida; order Poales; family Poaceae; genus Avena; species Avena longiglumis. The sequence goes on along the minus strand of CP125974.1, from coordinate 514,610,988 downwards.
CTTCCATGATATTAGCAATGAGTTTGGTCTTGATTCCCAAAGTATTGCCAACTGTTTTAAAGCCTTTGCCTCTTACATAGAAATTCCAAAGAAAAAGTGGAATAAGTACCATGCTCCTTATAAAGATGTTGTTAATCATGTTCCTGTTAGAAGTACTCAAGTTTGTACTACTAATCATATTGTGTCTGGGACTCATGTTGAGAAAATGCCTTTCCCAGCTAAGGTAAAGGAGTATTCTATGGTTAATAGTGCAAATAACAAAGGTACAATGAAAACTATGGAGCCTGGTAAGCAATTGAGTGATGAACATGCGGTAAAAGACGCTGTCACTAGAAATATAGAGGATGAGCACATTGTCTTCTATGAAGATGCTTCTAATATTATCTCTCATCCTAGTAAGGCTAGAAAAGCTAGTTTTCCTGTGCTTTCTATTAAAATTGGTGATCATTGCTACTATGGTTTATGTGATATTGGTGCTAGTTCTAGTGCTATTCCTTATGAGATTTACAGGGAAATTATGCATGAGATTGGTCCTTGTGAGCTTGGGGACATTGATGTGGTTATTCACCTTGTGTCGTGGTGGTGGCACAGCAGATGCCATGGGTAGGCTTAAGTTGGGGGCCGAATGGGTGCTTGTGGTCACCGGGGAGGGAGTACATGGTCGAGCCATGCATGAAGAACAAGGAACTCTCCAGACTTAGTGTTTCGATTGATACCCCAAGATTACAAGTGCTCCTTGAGCTGTATGAAGTAGGGTTTGCTACACTAGTTCCCTACTTGGTCCAACCTCCCTCTACTTCAGCTATGCCCTTCCTTATATAGGCAGTGCTAGCTAGCTTATACCCCTTTGGGTTATAGGGTTTACTGTTTGGATCTTGGTCCCTACAATGTGGGTCGGATCATGGGCTTCCCTAAGCCCAATGTCCTAGTCCATAAAGCTTGACAGCTACGGTCTTCTGGTACGCTGCTTCCTGTTGCTTTTGGCGTCACACTATAACTTTGTACGTCAGTGTATGCTTTGGGCGTCACCCGACTCCTTTTGTGTCACCCGGCGTCGCCCTTCTCTTTTGACCATGCTTTACCATGGTCCCTTCTGAACCTTACTCGGAAAGGTGCCTCGCATCCTACTTGACTCGGCCCTTCCTAGGTAGACTCGGCTCGTCGGTTTCTGCAATAATTACAACTTTGTCTTATGCGGGCCGACATAGTTTATATGTCGGCCGCTCATGCTTATCTTACCTGGCCGTTCTTACCCGACTATGTTTCTTTCTTTACTCGGAGCTAACCAAGTTGTGCTATGTTTCACCTCTCGTGACCCTACCGGGGGTTATCCCCCCGACATTAGTCCCCGAAGCTGGTGAGGTCTAGCGCTCGTCATAGGCGTCTCGTGTTCCTTTTGTGATTGGAACTTAGTTTTTGTCTCTATCTGCCGCAATTTTGCACCTTGTCGGGCCTGTCTGATAGCTTTTGGATCCACTCTTTGACTTCTTGGCTCATTTTTTCCTCGAGCCGAGTCATTTTGGCCAATTCCGAGTCATTTTTGGCGCCCTTCGATCACTGACAGCTGGTAATCATGATTACTTGCCTCAAATTTTGTTCCAAGCTCAAGGCCACGTTGACCACGGCAGCTTATTCCTCACACCGTGGTAGTCACATCGGTCTGCACCCCTTGTCCTTCCTCTCATGACGTGGCCCGGGATTTTTCGTGTATCTCTGGCTACGTGGCGCCTGTTGATCGGCTTACTCGGGCTGGTACACAGCCACACGCTGGCCGCACGACACAGATGGATCCCACTACCAGGGTTTTTACTGTCCTTAAGTAGGGGTTGGGGGTTTCCACTTCCCCCATACTCGTTCAGTTTTCCCTTGCCTTTTCTTCTTCCTTGCGCCTGCTAGATCGAACAACCCCCTTCACGGTTTCCTCTCCCTACTTATCTTGTCTTGCGATCGCCCATCTTTTCTTTCCATTCCACCATGGGTCCGCGTTGTTCCAAACCTCTTCCAACTGCGGAGGAGATTGAATCTGCGAAACTCATGGATGCTCGCGATGACACTGATGGTGCCAAGGAGCAGGAGATTCCCGCCGGCGAGAGCAGCGGCTGGGAAGGCTCAGAGGTCTCCACCGAGGAGGTAGAATGGCTCCGCTCCACCAGGCGCATTCCGCTGCAAGTGGATTGCCGTCTTCCCGCCGGTGAGATCTCTCCCAAACCCGAAGCTAACGAGCGGGTGGTTTTCCTTTCTCACTTTGAGCGCGGTTTCGCTCTTCCAGTGAGCACCTTCTTCTCTTCGTTTCTCTCCACCTTCCATCTGCAAACCCACCATCTTCCTGCCAATGCGATTGGCTCTTTTTCCTGCTTTATCTCTGCTTGCGAGGCTTACCTCGGAATTTGGCCTACAATTCTTCTATGGGACAAATATTTTAGATTTAGGGTTCAGGTTGTTCCCCAGCCTGGTGCTCCTAGAGGCGAGAAGAAGCTGACTTGGTGCGGTGCCGCTAGCATCACGCCCAGGAGAGACTCCATCTTTCCTCGGGTTGCTGGGCTTGATTCTTGTAAGAAGTGCCATAGAACCTTTTTCTATGTCAAAAACAGCGGGTCCACCGATAACATCCGGCTCCGCCTTTCTTGGATGAGGTACCCAACAAGAAGCTCTGGCAGCTTGAACAGCGCGACCAAGATGCTGCGGTGAACGAGGCTAACGCGATCCTGGAAAGGTTGTTGTCGCCGGATGAAAACTTCCATCTTGCCGACACTGACCTCATGTGCGCCTTCATCTCACGCCGGGTAAGCCCCATCCAAGCGAGGAGCCACAAGATGTGTTTCATGAGTGGCTCCCATGATCCCACTCGGCACTCCACTAAGGAGCTCACCTATGACTCCATTGCCCACCGACTCTGATGAGGTCGAGTATGACCTGGAGTGCTTCATGCCTATCCCGCACGCTACAGCCGCTTCAACTTCGGGTAAGAGTCGATCTCGCAATCCCTTACAAGATTGGTCTGACGATGATGAGGATGATGGTTGTACGCTTTTGGAGGTACATGCCTTGCAACCTTAGTCTCCCAACTTATCCGAGTAAGCCCGTTATTTACTTATGCAGCTGGCTAGGTACATTACACTCCTCCTCTCGCCATGGGCGGAGTCGGCAAGATCCCCGTCGCCAAGCCGAAGCGACGCGGGGCCTCCTTCAGCACTCAGTCGGCCAAGAAGAGCAAGCCCACTCCGGCAGCTCCTGCTGCCTCTGCTGCTACCACTCTGGCTGAGACCCGCCATGCCGCTGGGCGCCGAGTCACACGCCGAGTCACTCGTGACCCGGTCGTCACCGGGTAAGTTTTTACACTCTGCTTTCTTCGTTCTTTCTTTTTTGTCACTGATTCTCTCATACATGTCCTGTTGTTTTCAGCGGCGCACCTTTGTCGGCGAACCAGGCTGCTTCTAGCATCGCCTCGCCGCTAAGTCCCGCGCCTCCTCCAGCTGATTCGACGGCGCCGAGTCCCGTCGGAGTCGAGGCTCCCACTGTTGAGGCTCACTCCTCTTAGTGTCAGTCAGACCCGGTGGGTCATTCAACTAGCGCCCTTGGTGCTGGCCAGGAACAATTTTATGATCTTGGTGCCAATTATTCTGGCGCCTAGAAACCTTCCGCCACTAGTTCCTCTGGCATCGGCCCTTAGGCTGGTGTGAATGAACAACTTCCTGATCTTGGAGCCAGCAAAACTGCTGAGCCCAGTCAGTCGGCTCCACTTTCTTCTCCAAATCCTCCTGCTCGCTCTCCAATTATGTCAAAGGGCCAGACCCAGCCTAAGGCCTCTGGCTCTGCTCGCCCTTTATCCGGCAAATCCACCTCCTTCAAGCAGACAACGCTGGTCTACGCTACGGGTTCTACTCCTCAGATCCGGCCTCCGATGTTGGCGACAATGGTCGCTTCAACGGGTAAGGGGGCGAATCCACGGCTGCCGGGTCAGGTGATGGCTCTAAGGATGTTACCCTCCATACTTCCGTTGCAGCGACCCGTGCCAATGTGGGAACTACCCTGAAAATGGGTCAAGTTCTCACTCGGACGCTCAGTGGAAAAAGCCTTGGTTCGGCTGAGCCTTACGCTGTGGCATGGAATGCGGTGGCGGCGGGAGGTCGACACGTCTTGGCAAGAAACTGAAGCTGGGCCCTAAGGCCGTCTCTGACATGACCCAGCAGGCCATCACTCTAATGGCCCGCGCCGACGAAGTGAACGAGGTAAAGTAACTTCTTACTCTTTTGTATTGTTGAGTATTCCTTTTATACATATCACCTAGTCCCTGAGGTTACTGCCGAGTAAGGAACTTACTAGGTCGTAATCTCTCAATAATCACTTAGTATTTAAATTTCTCACACCACGCTTGCATGTTAGAGCTTCGATCCCTAGCCCTCGAGGTTACTGTTGAGTAAGGAACTTACTCGGCCGTAAGCTCTTAAGCTTTTTCATTTCCTTATGCCAAACTCATATGTTAGAGCTTCGATCCCTAGCCCTCGAGGTTACTATCGAGTAAGGAACTTACTCGGCTGTAAGCTCTTAAGCTTTTTGATTTCCTTATGCCAAACTCATATGTTAGAGCTTCGATCCCTAGCCCTCGAGGTTACTGTTGAGTAAGGAACTTACTCGGCTATAAGCTCTTAAGCTTTTTAATCCGGCAGGCTGCTTGACTTGACATTTCCTTACTATCTGTCTTCTTTGTCCAGCTCACGCATAACAAGCGCACCAAGGTGCACCAAGCTCTCGTTCTGGCGCATCGCAAGCTCGAACTTGCGTATGAAAAGCTGCAGACTGACACCCAAGGCCAATGTAATATCCTTAGTCGTCCTTTCTCTTTTTGGTGTATTTTTCTTTGGTTCATTTTCTCAATTTTTTATCGCTCTTTTTTCACAGCCTCTGCTCAGTCCACCATCGATGCTCTTCACTCGCAGATCAGCGAGGCCGAGAGTAAGTTTCTTGCCTCACTAATTCGATAGCTGAAGGTTTCCATTGGTGCTGGCAAGTAATTTGTTCCGAATAAGCAGAGAAGCACCAAACCGAACTCCAAAAGGAGCGAGATGAGGTGACTCGGCTGAAGAAGTTGATGGCCGAGACGGAGCAGAAGCACTTGGCCGAGGTGAAAGGGCTAAAGGAGGAGCTTGCCGAGAATAATAAGCAGCAGGTCGCCAACGCCGAGAAGACCAAGAGGCTGCTCGACGAGGCCGAGTCATTGGTCGAGTCGGCAAATCTGAACTTTGACGCCCTCCAAGCCAAGGCCAAAAATTGGCATAGCAAGCTCACCACCATCAACTTCTTTCTCGGTAGTGAGTTCTTACTCTTTTTGAACTATATAAGTCACTCTGGACTTCTTCCATCTACTTTTGTTATTTTGCTAACTTTCTCTTTTTGCTTGCAGAGAATTTTCCTGAGGCCAATATGTTTGCCATCCGAGCCATGAAGAAAGTGAGGGCCAAAGCTGGTGCCCCTGCCGACGGCAAGGTGTCCATGGAGGAGCTGAAGGGTTTCGCGGCATAGTAAATCAAAAATTTCTATGGATGCGAACAGAGGGAAAGCCAAGATCTAATCTAGGAGATGCAAACAACGAGAGAGATTGGATTAGATCTTCATACCCTTGAAGATTCGCCATGAGCGTTAAATCGGGCGTGGGTGATGTAGTCGTACTCGCTTCTCCTCCTCGCGATCCGATCCGATCTAGCACCACAAGTGGCGGTGCCTCTGTGAGATGCACACGTGCACCACCTCGACGTCTCCTCCTTCCTCGGTCCAGCAAGTATGGTGGAGAAACGGATTGGATCTACAACACGACGGCGTGGTGTATATGGTGGAGAGTTTCTGCAGCAGGGCTTCGCCTACACGCAGTCGGGAGGGCGAGAGAGAGGAGGGCAGCAGGGCGGCTAGATTTGGAGGGGAAGGTGTGTGGGGGTGGTATGCCCACAGCCCTCTTTATATAGAGGGGTGGACGGCTGCCCTAGCCCCTCCCCCAAGCCCAAACCGGCGTCCACAAGGAGGAGGAGTGGGGGGCAAGGAAACCCCCCCTTCTAGAAGGTCTAGATTAGGGTTTTATCCCTCTTGGCCGGCTGGGCCCTATGGGGCCTTGTGCCCCTGGCCCAATGCGGCGAGGGCACTCCCTCATAGGCCCATGCCCCCTCCCGGAAGGTGGGGCCACGTTGGTCCCCTTCCGGAAGGTTCTAGAAGCTTCCGATACAATACCGATTAACCCGGAACAATTCCGAACTCCAAAAATTGCACTGCCTTATATGAATCTTATTCTCCGGACCACTCCGGAACCTCTCGTGATGTACCGGATCCCATCCGAGACTCCGAACAAAAACTCATAAACAAATTATCCAATCTATCCTAGCGTCGAGACACGTTAAGTGTGTGACCCTGCGGGTTCGAGAATATGCAGACATGATCTTCTATCAATAATCAACAGCGGGGTCTGGAAACCCATATTGACTCCCACACATTCATCGATGATCATATCGGATGAACCATGATGCCAGGATTCAATCAATCCCATATATATATTCCCTTCGTCTCGCGATATTTTACTTGCCCGAGATTCGATCGTCGGTACCGTCATACCTAGTTCAATCTCGTTCACAGCAAGTACTTTACTCGTTACGTAATCCGATATCACTTTGTGATTAACCCCTTAACCACATGCTTGCAAGCGGTGTTGATATTGATTACCGAGTGGGCCCGAAGTATATCTCTCCGACTTGGGAGGGACAAATCCCATCTCGATACATACAACCCAACAGATACTTTCCGATCACCTGAGAGACACCTTTATGATCACCCTCTCATAGGATGACGTTTGATGACCTCAAAGCTTTCTTCCAATACCAGGGAGTTGTATTATCTCATGGTCTAAGGAATACAATATTTGACATAAGAAAAGCTTCGCAAAGACGAACACGATGACACGATCTAATTGCTTCGCTTAGTTTGGGTATGTCCATCATATCATTCTCCCAATGATATGATCTCATTATTAATTGACAACTCATGTCCATGGTTAGGAAACCTTAACCATCATTAATCAATGAGCTAGTCCTTAGAGGCGTACTAGGGACACGGTGTTGTTCACAAACCACACAAGTATTAAAGTTTCCGCTTAATACAATTCTAGCATGGAATATAAACATTATCATGAACAAGAATTATAATAATAACATCTTTATTATTGCCTCTAGGGCATAATTCCAACAGTCTCCCACTTACACTAGAGTCAATAATCTATTTTACATCTGGCAACAATCTCACACCCATGGCACTGAGGTGCTGATCATGTTTTACACGTGGAAGAGGTTTAGTCAATGGATCTGCGACATTCAGATCTGTATGTACTTTGCTGATCTTCAGATCTCCATCTGCTATATAATCTCGGATTATATGAAACTTGCGGTTGATATGCTTGGTCTTTGGATGATATCTTGGTTCCTTAGCGAGTGCTATGGAGCCAGTGTTGTCACACAATATCTCCAGTGGGTCCAATGCACTTGGAACCACGCCAAGCTCGATGATGAAGTTCTGATCCAAACTCCTTCACTTGACGCTTCTGCAGCAGCCATGTATTCCGCTTCTACTGTAGATCCTGCGATCACGCTTTGCTTGCAGCTTCTCCAGCTCACAGCTCCTCCATTCAAAATATACACGTATCCTGTCTGAGATTTAGAATCATCCTTGTGGGTGTCAAAACTAGCATCGACGTAACCTTTTACGACAAGCTGTTCATCACCCCCATGGACTAAGAACATTTCTTTAGTCCTATTTAGGTACTTTAGGATGTTCTTCACGGCTGTCCAGTGTTCCACTCCTGGATCACTTTGATATATGCTCGTCAAACTAAGAGCATTGGACACATCCGGTCTAGTACACAGCATGGCATACATGATATAACCTATGGCCGAGGCATAAGGCACTTTGCTCATAACTTCCTTATCATTTACCGTAGCTAGACACTGAGCCTTGCTCAATATCTTACCTGACAACATAGGCACCGAACCTTTCTTTGCCTTATCCATTCTAAACCTTTTCAGAACTTTGTCTAGGTATGTACTCTGGCTTAAAGCTATCAGGCGTCTTTGTCTATCTCTATAGATTTTGATGCCCAATATATAAGCAGCTTCACCTAGGTCTTTCATTAAAAACACTTGTTCAAATAACTCTTCACATCGTTAAGCATGTTGATGTCATTTCCAATAATCAATATGGCATCCACATATAGTACCAGAAACGTCACCGAGCTCCCACTCACTTTCCTGTAGATACAAGCTCAGAGCAATTTGGAACAAATCCAAAGCTCTTGATCACTTGATCAAAACGAAGGTTCCAACTCCGAGATGCTTGCTTGATCCATAAATGGAACGCTGAAGTTTGCATACTTTATCGGCATCCTTAGGATCGACAAAACCTTCGTTGCATCATATACAACTCTTCATCAATGTTGCCATTGAGGAAAGCTCTTGACATCCATCTACCATATTTCATAATCATGAAATGCAGCAATTGCTAATAAAATCCGAATGGACTTAAACATCGCTACGGAGAGAAAGTCTCATCGTAGTCAACACCTTGAACTTGTCGAAAACCTTTCGCAACAAGTGCTTTATAGATGGTAACATTACCATCCGTGTCCGCTTTTCTTCTTGAAGATCCACTTACACTCAACGGCCTTTCGGTCGCTAGGAGGGTCCACCAAAGTCCATACTTGGTTTTCACTCATGGATACCAATTCGGATTTCATGGCTTCTAGCCATTTCTCGAGTCCGGCTCATCATCGCTTCCTCATAGTTCAGGTTCACCGTCTTCTACTAACAAGACAGTCAAGACAGGTGCCGTACCACTCGGGAGGGGCACGCGACCTTGTCGACTGCGATGTTCGATGCAACATCGTCAAGCTTCATGATCCTTGTCATTAGCTTCCTCTATTGTTGGTGCAAACCTTCGAACAATTTCTTTGCGCTACTATCCAACTCAAGAGAAGGTTAAATAACCTCGTCTAGCTATACTTTCCTCCCACTCACTTCTTTCGAGAGAAACTCCTTCTCAAGAAAGGAACCGTTCTTTGCGACAAACACTTTGCCTTCGGTTCTGTGATAGAAGGTATACCCAATAGTTTCCTTAGGGTATCCTATGAAGACGCATTTCTCCGCTTTGGGTTCGAGCTTGTCCGGCATCAACTTCTTGACGTAAGCTTCGCATCCCCAAACTTTAAGAAACGACAACTTAGGTTTAGCACCAAACCACAGTTCATACGGTGTCATCTCAACGGATTTAGATGGTGCCCTATTTAAAGTGAATGCAGTGGTTTCTAATGCATAACCCCAAAACGATAACGACAAATCAGTAAGAGACATAATCGATCGGACCATATCTAATAGGGTTCGGTTCCGGCGTTCAGACACACCATTGCGCTGTGGTGTTCCGGGTGGCGTGAGTTGCGAAACGATTCCGCTTGCTTTAAGATGCGTGGGAAAATCATAACTCAAATATTCACCTCCACGATCGGATCGTAGAAACTTAATCTTTCTATTACGATGGTTCTCCACTTCATTCTGAAATTATTTGAACTTTTCAAATGTTTTAGATTTATGTTTCATTAAATAGATATACCCATATCTACTTAAGTCATCGGTAAAAGTGAGAAAATAGCGATATCCACCGCGCATCGTCTCATCGGTCCGCATACATCGGTATGTATGATTTCCTACAAGTCCGTTGCTCGCTCCATCATACCGAAGAACGGGGTTTTGATCATCTTGCCCATGAGGCATGGTTCGCATGTGTCAAATGATTCAAAATCAAGAGACTCCAAAAGTCCACCAGAATGGAGTTTCTTCATGCGCTCTACACCAATATGACCTAGACGACAGTGCCACAAATAAGTAGTATTATCACTATCTACTTTGCATCTCTTAGCCTCAATGTTATGGATGTGTGTTTCACCCCTTTCGAGATTTAGAAGAAATAAACCATTCACAATAGGTGCATGACCATAAAATATGTTACTCATATAAATAGAACAACCATTATTCTCCGATTTAAATGAATAACCGTCTTGCAATAAACAAGATCCAGAAATAATGTTCATGCTCAACGCAGGCACATAATAACATTTATTGAGGTTTAAAACTAATCCCGAAGGTAAAACTAAGGAGAGTGTGCCGACGGCCATGACATCAACTCTTGATCCGTTGCCAACGCGCATCGTCGCCTCATCCCTCGCAAGCCGCCGTCTATTCCGTAGCTCCTGTTTCGAGTTACAAATATTAGCAACTGAACCAATATCAAATACCCAGGCACTACAACGAGGTCTAGTAAGGAAAACATCAATAACATGTATATCAAATATACCTTTGATGGTACCATCCTTCTTGTCCGCTAAGTACTTCGGACAGTTGCGCTTCCAATGACCCTTGTCCTTGAAATAGAAGCACTCAGTGTCCGGCTTAGGACTAGACTTGAGCTTCTTCTCGGCAGGGGCAGTGCGCTTGCCGCCGCCCTTCTTGAAGGGCTTCTTTGCTCCCTTACCTTTCTTGAAGGTGGGCTTGTTGACCATCAACACATGATTATCCTTTTTGATGTCCACCTCCGCAGCCTTCAATTTTACGAAGAGCTCGGTGATTGTATCAGTGGAACCAATCTGATTGTGAGTCACTACAAAACTTTTGTAGCTGGGAGGGAGTGATTGCAGAACCTTGTCAATCTTGAGCTCCTCTAGAATCGTGCATTCCAGTTGCTCAAGGCGTTGAGTGTAGCCCGCCATCTTAATGGCGTGCTCACTAACGGAACTCCCTTCCTCCATCTTGCAGTTAAAGAACTTCTCAGAGATCTCATATCTCTCGAGCGGGCTGAGTGCGAAACATGGTTTTCAGCTCTTCAAGAATCTCAAAGGGCAGGATAGTCTTCAAACGATTTTGAAGTTCGGTTCCATAGCAAACAACATGGTGCTCTTAATCACACCATAATCATCTTTGCGATCGATAGATGCTTTCTCATCACCGACGCAGCTAAAGAGGGGGTCACCTAACGCTTTCCCAAGGACATAGTCCTTTTGACCGCCAGAGAGAATGATTCTTAGATTGCGGAACCAATTGGTGAAGTTAGACCCATTGTTTCTAAGCTTTTCCTTCTCAGCAAAAACGTTGAAGTTGAAGTTGGACTTAGCCATTTGATCTACAATATTTTCAAGTACAAATTAGACTATGTTCATGATAACTAGTTCAACTTTTAATCAAATTACTAGATGAACTCCCACTAAATTCAACATCCCTCAAGTTGCTTAGTGAACACGATCCAAATTCACCACACCTAATCCGATCTTCACGAGAAGAGATGCGATTTCAATGGTGGAAAACGAAGTGTCGATCATATCATTCATATGACTCATGCTTAACCTTTCGGTTCATGTGTTCCGAGGCCATGTTTGTACATGCTAGGCTCGTCAAGTTAGACCCAAGTATTTCCGCGTGTGCAAAACTGGCTTGCACCCGTTGTATGTGAGCGTAGAGTCTATAGCACCCGATCATCACGTGATGCTTGGACACGACGAACTTTCGCAATGGTGCATGCATGGGGAGAACACAATTTTTATCTTGATCTTTAAGCGAGGAATCATCTTATAATGCTACCGTCGCAATCTAAGCATAATAAGATACATAAAAGGATAAACATCACATGCATATAACTTTATGTGACATGGTATAGCCAATCTTCGTGCAATGATCTCCATCTTGTGCGTGTCGGCATGATCTCCATCACTCCACCATGATTGCCTCCACCACGAATAGCAACTACAACTATTGCTAACTACTTAGCGATAAAGTGAAACTATTACATGGCGTATAAGAAGTTGACACACAGGTCATACACAATTATAAAGACAACCATATGGCTCCTGCCGGTTGTGTACTCATCGACATGCAAGTCGTGAAACATTACAAAACATGATCATCGCATACATTATACACATCACATCTTGGGCCATACCATATCACAGAAAACACTCCCTGCAAAAACAAGTTAGACGCCTCTACTTTGTTGTTGCATGTTTTACGTGGCTTATGGGAGTAGATGCTAAGAACGATTCTTACCTAAGGAAAGCCACAACGGTGATATTATGGTTGCCAAACTCCGGTGTTAATCCCATGACAACTATAGTGAGAGAAACTGACATCCACCGGGCGCATGTGTGGAACAAGCCACACGTCAAGTGCGGAGTCGGTCTCGCGAACGACGTCGCGTAAGGTTGGCCTAGACCGCTTCAATCTCACTATCACGCGTCATAAGAAGAACACAAACAAGAGGCTTGCAACAGAAAACATCAACGCCCGCAACAACCATGTTGCGTTCTACTCGTGAAACACATCTACGCATAGATCTAGCTCTGATACCACTGAAGGGTTTCGCGGCATAGTAAATCAAATTTTTCTACGGATGCGAACAGATGGAAAGCCAAGATCTAATCTAGGAGATGCAAACAACGAGAGATATTGGATTAGATCTTCATACCCTTGAAGATTCGACAATGAACGCTCGTCGAACGTGGGTGATGTAGTCGCACTCGCTTCTCCTCCTCGCGATCCGATCCGATCTAGCACCACAAGTGGCGGTGCCTCCGTGAGATGAACACGCAGCACCTCGCCTCCTCCTTCCTCGGTCCAGCAAGTATGGTGGAGAACGGATTGGATCTACAACACGACGCGTGGTGTATATGGTGGAGAGTTTCGCGGCAGGCTTCGCCACACGCAATGGAGGAGAGAGAGGAGGGCAGCAGGGCGGCTAGCTTTGGAGGGGAAGGTGTGTGGGGGGTGGTGCGCCCCCAGCCCTCTTTATATAGAGGGTGGGCGGCTGCCCTAGCCCCTCCCCCAAGCCTAAACCGGCGGCCACAAGGAGGAGGAGTAGGGGGCAAGGAACCCCCCCTTCTAGAAGGTCTAGATTAGGGTTTTATCCCTCTTGGCCGGCTGGGCCCTATGGGGCCTTGTGCCCCTGGCCCAATGCGGCCAGGGCACTCCCTCATAGGCCCATTCCCCCTCTCGGAAGGTGGGGCCACGTTGGTCCCCTTCCGGAAGGTTCTAGAAGCTTCCGGTACAATACCGATTAACCCGGAACAATTCCGAACTCCAAAAACTGCACTGCCTTATATGAATCTTATTCTCCGGACCACTCCGGAACCTCTAGTGATGTCCCGGATCCCATACGAGACTCCGAACAAAAACTCATCAACCAATTATCCAATCTATCCTAGCGCCGAGACACCTTAAGTGTGTGACCCTGCGGGTTCGAGAATATGCAGACATGATCTTCTATCAATAATCAATAGCGGGGTCTGGAAACCCATATTGACTCCCATACATTCATCGATGATCATATCGGATGAACCACGATGCCAGGATTCAATCAATCTCATATATATTCCCTTCGTCTCGCGATATTTTACTTGCCCGAGATTCGATCGCTTGCGATCATACCTAGTTCAATCTCGTTCACAACAAGTACTTTACTCGTTCCGTAATCCGATATCACTTTGTGATTAACCCCTTAACCACATGCTTGCAAGCGGTGTTGATATTGATTACTGAGTGGGCCCAAAGTATATCTCTCCGACTTGGGAGGGACAAATCCCATCTCGATACATACAACCCAACAGATACTTTCCGATCACCTGAGAGACACCTTTATGATCACCCTCTCATAGTATGACATTTGATGACCTCAAAGCTTTCTTCCAATACCAGGGAGTTGTATTATCTCATGGTCTAAGGAATACAAGATTTGACATAAGAAAAGCTTCGCAAAGACGAACACGATGACACGATCTAATTGCTTTGCTTAGTTTGGGTATGTCCATCATATCATTCTCCCAATGATATGATCTCATTATTAATTGACAACTCATGTCCATGGTTAGGAAACCTTAACCATCATTAATCAATGAGCTAGTCCTTAGAGGCGTACTAGGGACACGGTGTTGTTCACAAACCACACAAGTATTAAAGTTTCCGCTTAATACAATTCTAGCATGGAATATAAACATTATCATGAACAAGAATTATAATAATAACATATTTATTATTGCCTCTAGGGCATAATTCCAACAGGAGCTTCTCGAAGCGGTGTCCGAACAGGTCAGGACTCTCAAGTCTTGCAGTGTGGACCTGCTTAAGTCGGCTATTCATGCGTTTCGCATGCTCTGGTCGGATGAAGACCCACCTGAACTCATCGAGCCACTTGCTAAGAGATTGCTCCTTACTAAAGACCAGCTGGACCAATGGCGTGAGTCGGTCGACCGAGCTGCAGCGGACAAGGCTCTCTCCTTCATGCTTTCATGGTACGAGGACATCAACCTTGATGTTCTTGCTCGCATAAGAGGGGATGGCAAATGGCTGAATGACCCTGAGCTGATCAAGAAGCGCCAGGAGCGAGCTTACGCCGTGATTGAATATACCATGGTGCACGCTTGGTGCGACGTGTTGGGAATATGCCCTAGAGGCAATCATGTATGATGAGATTTCCCATTGTATTCATAAAGATATTAAGTAGTCCTTGTATAAACATCTGATGTGTATCATTGAATATGTGATTCGGTTGTGGAACTATGCATTCATGTTGTTTGTACTAAATATCCTTGGTCATCGAAGTTGTGATGGACACACAACTTAGACCAATGTGAAAGTTGTCTTGATGACTCGGTTCCACTTGTCATGGGCATGGAGATGCTATTCCAACTTACACAGATTCGGCTAAAGGGTTTAGCGAGTCGGATTGACCCATATTGAGGTACAACGAACAAGTTGTCATTTGTATATCTCAATCAATGTAATCCTTAGACCTGAGGTTATTGCATAGTCTGAGTTGAGGATCACCGAATTAGGTTCTGTCAAACGTTGATCCGTAACTGGGCAATTATAAAGGCAGAGTTCGGGTCGACTGAGAATCAAGCTGTATGATGTGAATAACCAAGATGGGATTTTGCCCCTCCACTCGGAGAGATATTCTCTGGGCCCTCTCGTGAGATATGATTCGGAAAGCATGTCCATGCACGACTCAGTTAAGTGTTAACCGAGGCAATCGACTAAGAGTTAGTCGGGTGAATCACTTATCTCGGATCGAGAAGAGAGTCGGACTATTTAAGGGATGACATATATTTGCCTATAGTCTGACAAGGTATATCGTGAGGCAAAAGGGACTCGGGCGTAAGTCGCATTGGAAAGGCAAGTCATCATGACTCTTTGGTACTTGGGAGTCGGCACGTTCTGCTAGGAGCCGCTACCGACTGATCGATTGAGAGTCGAACTCCAATCGTGTCCAAGTAGCCATGAGCCTGCGGGGTCACACACTTAAGAGCGGGAGCAAGTTCGGATTGGATCTGAACCTGTAATCTGGTTGGGTTGGACCTGAACCGGATTATAACCGAGTCAGTGAGTTGGACTCATGGTGACTAGTGTTATATTGCTTTAGTGAATGGGTCGCGCGAGCAGAGCCCACGTTCACTCCCTATATATAGTGGAGCACCGTAACCCAGAAGGGTTAATCGTTGTTCGGTTAGGTCATTCCATGTGTTGGAAACCCTAGCTCCACAGCAGTCCTTCCGCCGTTCCGAACCTAGCAGTTCGCCGCCGGTGCTCCTCCTTGTACGTGTGGATACCAGCAGAGGTGTTGTGCGATCAGCACCAGGACAATCGGATCGTGAGGACTGCACTGCATCAACTGACGCGCTTCATCAGTAATCCGCAACTGCGCGTCTAGTGGTAAACCTCGTATCCTTCTACCTCAGCTA
Organism: Avena longiglumis; assembly: GCA_030063025.1. NCBI lineage: Eukaryota > Viridiplantae > Streptophyta > Magnoliopsida > Poales > Poaceae > Avena > Avena longiglumis. The sequence continues at coordinate 514,595,192 of CP125974.1, read as the reverse complement.
GATCTTGGGATCACCACGTTAGAGGAAATTTTTTGTTTTATCTCTACGTGGCCCAACACGACGGGCCCAGCTTCCTCGACCTTGGCGACCCGCTCGTCGAAGTTGCTGATGAAGAGGGTGGCGACAGTGAAGCAACCGAGTCAGATGGTCCGAATGACCCGGCCACAGATGCCCCTGACTCGGTCGATGCTCCAAGCAATGCTCCTGGCTCTAAGAATGCTCCTCCGAGTCCTTCTGCTTCTTAGGCTAGCAAATACTCGAACTTTGATTAGATCCCCGGTATGCCGGGTACAGATGTAACATACATTGCGTTTTAAGTTTGATTATGCGCCTTTTGATAGGCTTTATATATTTGTGTTATGTTCTAAGTGTGAATCATTCAAGGGCAAGTCCCCGAGTTTCATTTTGCCGTGTCACCTTTCCTTGACTTTGGCCCCTGTCTACCTTTTTCGGTGTTCGACATTAGAGTCTCAAAGTACTAAGGATATAGTTAGCGGGTATGAAACTTGGATCACTTGGCCGAGATTAATCGACACGTAGTATAACGTGACCTGCAGAGAGTTAGGCAAAAATCTAAAGCCGGCTCACATTTCTCCTTTGTACTTATCCGACGTTCGTGTTTACCCATCATACATCCTTTTCTCTTGCTTGCCATGAAGCCGTGTTTTCAGACAACAGCATAGTCGAGGAGTTGATTTCTTCCGAGTAAACACTACTTGTTCCGAGATAAATTTCGGGTGTCACGCCAGCCGTCATAAAATAATTGAGAGGGAAAACTTAAGGGGTAGTCCCCGAGTTAGTTCTTTGAATCATACCATTTTATTATCAGCACATAGCCGGCACACACGTCCGACATATGAGAGTTTGAGTGATACATGCATTGCTTCTCCTAAGTATAGAAGGGACGAAGTAGCGCCATATTCCATGGCCTTTTGGTCTCATCTCCTGACCTGTCCGCCTTGTTCTTTTGTGCTTCACGAGCATCTATGAGATAATAGGAATCATTGTGCAATGCTTTGCTTACAATGAATGGACCTTTCCATGGAGGTGATAATTTATGCATTGTCGTTGTGCGCTGCACCAGCCTTAACACCATATCCCCTTCTCGAAAAACACGAGGTTGCACTTTCCGTCTATGGTAGCGTCGGAGATTCTGTTGATATATAGAGGATCTAGATAATGTCAGTTCCCTTGCTTCTTCGAGTAAGTCTACTCCATCTTCTCGGGCCTCTTTTACCTCGGCTTTCGAGTATTGCCTTATTCTTGGCGAGTCATACTCTATGTCGGCGGGCAAAACTCCTTCTGCCCCATACACGAGGAAAAATGGCGTATAACCCGTTGATCGATTCGGAGCTGTTCTTAGGCTCCATAGCACTGAGGGTATTTCCTCTATCCAACAACCACGTGACCTCTGGAGTGGTTCCATTAAGCAAGATTTCATCCCTGACAGAACTAAGCCGTTAGCCCGTTCAACTTGTCCATTTGATTCTGGATGGGCGACTGATGCTACATCGAGTCTTATTCGGTGTTTCCCGAAGAAACGAGCAAAATCTCCTTCGGCAAAGTTCGTGCCATTATCAGTGATTACACTGTGTGGGTAACCATATCTGAGGATTATATCCCTTAAGAACGTGATAGCTGTTTTACCGTCCAACTTTTTGATTGGTTTCACTTCTATCCACTTGGTGAACTTATCAATCATGACCAAAATATGAGTCATGCCTCCTCTTGCTGGTTTGAATGGTCCTACCATATCTAGGCACCACACTGCAAAAGGCCAAGTGATTGGTATAGTCTTTAATTCAGACGCTGGTAGATGTGACTTGGATGCATAGTGTTGAAAACCACTGCATTTTTCGACTAACTCTTGCGCTTGGCCAATAGAATCCATGTCGGAATGCCTTGGCCACCAACGCTCTTGATGATGCATGGTGCCCACAATCTCCTTGATGAATATCAAATAAGATCTCTTGGCCTTTCTCTGGACTGATACAACGCTGCAGTACGCTCGTCACACTTCGCTTGTACAATTCCTTGATGATTATGGTGTATGCTTTTGCTCTTCATACTGTTTGCCTTGCCAATGTTTCATCACTCGGCAAGGTCCCATCTTTTAATTGATCGAATATTGGTTGTGCCCATACTGGTATCAGTGGTTCCGGGTCTGCTTCAGTATCAGTGTCCATTGGCTGCCGACATATGCTCTGCCGACATGACCCGAGGAGCCCTCGAGTGTGATTTGGCAGCCCCTGAATTGAGCGGATCGGTCCCCGAGTGATTTGAAGCTACCCCTAAGTCGATATCCATTGGTACCACATCTGACTCCTGACTCGCTGGGGTGGCCCTAGTTGAGTCGGACTCTGGTGACGGCTTGATCGATGGTTTCCTAAGGTGCTCCAGCGCTACCCCTGGAAGTATTGCTTGCCGAGATGACCCTAGTTTGGGTAGTACATTTGCTGCCTCATTTTATGCTCTAGGAACATGATGGAATTCGCATCCGTCAAAGTATCCCAAAATTTGTTGCACATGGAAACGATATAATGCCATGTTTGCGTCCAGCGCATCCCAATTTCCAGACACTTGCTGAATCACCAAATCCAATCTCCAAAACACATGATCCTTTTGATACCAATTTCCTTGGCCACTTTGATGTCGTGGACAGGTGCTTCATACTCGGCAACATTGTTGGAAGCAACAAAATGAATCTGTAACACATACCTGAGTTGATCCCTCTTTGGAGATGTGAGCACTATCCCGGCGCCTAGACCCATTTTCATCTTGGACCCGTCAAAATGCATTTTCCAGTAATTCGGATCTGGCAGTGGTGGTTCATACTGCATTTCCATCCAGTCTATAAAGAAATCTGCAATAGCCTGAGACTTTATTGCATCTCTCCTATCATATTGTGGAGTATATGGTGCCAGTTCTATGGCCCATTTTGCGACTCGGCCGCTGGCATCTTTGTTGCCCAATATATCCGAGATAGGTGCCTCACATATTACCCGGATTGGGTGTTTTTGAAAATAATGTTTCAGCTTCTTTGCTGCCATATATACCCCATATGTCATCTGCTGATAATGCGGGTAATTTTGTTTCGAGACAGAGAGCACTTCGCTCAAGTAATAGACTGGTCTTTGGACTGATTTGCCCCCTTCTTCATGTTCAACCGCTATTATTGCACTTACAACTCTGTTGGTTGCGGCGACATAGAGCAACATTGGCTCTTTGGATAGTGGTGATGCTAATATTGGTGTTGTTGCCAACATTTTCTTTAATTCATGGAAAGCACTATCAGCTTGCTGTGTCCACATGAATTTATCTGATTTTTTCATCAGTTGATATAGTGGTAGGGCTTTTTCACCTAGCGACTAACAAACCTGCTCAACGAGGCCAGGCATCCAGTAAACTTCTAGACATCGTTGAGGGTTTTTGGCAATTCCATTCTTTCGATGGCCCTGATTTTTGTCGGGTTAGCTTCAATTCCTCAGCTGGATACGAGGAATCCGAGTAACTTGCCAGCTGGGACACCAAACGTGCATTTTTCCGGGTTAAGCTTCATCCAGAATCTTCTCAAGTTTGTGAATGTTTGACACAAGTCCTCAATTAGAGTATGACTTTGTTTGGTTTTTATTACCACGTCATCGACGTATACTTGAACGTTTTTGTCCAATTGATCTTGCAAGCATTTTTGCATGCATCTTTGATATGTTGCACCTGCATTTCTCAACCCAAATGGCATGGTACGATACCAATAAGCCCCGTACGGGGTGATAAAAGCTGTCTTTATTTGATCATCCGGATTCAGTGGTATCTGATGGAATCCTGAATACGCATCCACAAATGACAAAAACTCACACCCAGCAGTAGAATCTATGACTTGATCGATCTATGGCAGGGGAAATGGGTCTTTCGGACACGCCTTATTGAGGTTCGTGTAATCAATACACATGCGCCATACCACTGCCACGTTTGGTTCATCTTTTTTCTTCTCGACCAAGACTGGATTTGATAACCAATCTGGGTGTAGTACTTCCATGATGAATCCAGCAGCTAAAAGTCTAGCAATCTCGGCAGCTATTACTTTCCTCCTATCTTTGGCGAAGCGTCGGAGGGGTTGCTTCACCGGCTTGGCCTCTGGTCTTACATGAAGAGAGTGCTCAGCCAGTTCCCTCGAAACTCCTTGCAGATCTTGAGTGGACCATGCAAAGATATCCCGATTCTCACGGAGGAAACTGGTGATCTCGCTTTCCTATTTGTCCGTGAGGCCAGCCCCAATGGTAACTGTGCACTCTGGGAAAGTATCATCTACCTGTACCTCCTTGGTTTCTTTGGTAGATTGAAATGACACATTGCCATGCGGGTTAGTGAGTGCCGGGATGGACATTTGTGCTGCTTTGGCCAATGCTGCCACTTCCAACATTTGATTCTTTTCTTGTGCTATGACGAGTGACTCGACCAGTGAAGATCCGGCTGAGGCAGAAGCAATGGATCTTTTGTAATCCCCTTCAACTGTAATCACCCCACATGGGCCTGGCAGCTTCATCTTTAAGTAAGCAATGTGGGTAGTAGCCATGAATCTTGCCATAGTCGTCCTGCTGAGTAAGGCGTGTTATGAGCTGACCAAATCCACTACCTCAAACTCTATGGCCTCAGTGCGACGATTCTCTCTTCTGTTTAATAAGACGTCAACCTAGATCTTGCCAATTGGCTCACAGGACAATCCCGGCACAATACCGTGGAAAGTGGTCTTAGTCGGCTCCAGCATGTTCATGGTAATGCCTAACTTGAGCATAGTATCTTTGTACATGATGTTGATGCTACTGCCACCATCAATTAGCACTTTTGAAAACTTGACATTGATATCTGGGCCCATGAACGTTGGATCCAAAACTAGAGCATATCCTCCTAGGGTTGGCATGATCTTGGGGTGATCTTTTATACTCCAAGTTATTTCTTGCTCAGACCAATGCATGTACTTGGGAATTTCCGGCATTGTGGCATTCACTTCCATCATCCGTCGCTGTTGGCTGTTTTTGTCATTCGGCTCTGTGACAAAGACAACATAGCTCTGGTGATGTTCTCTGTACTCATTTCTAGTTCCGTGACCGACTTTTTAAATGAGCGTCGTCACATCTTGGATTGTGCACCTGGTGCACAGTTTCTCTTCTTTCTTGATTCTGATACCTCGGCTGCCTATTTTCGTATCTGTTATCTGTTTCCACTGTCTGTGCATTTCCTCCTGTAAGTGGTGGAGGGGGAGGTGGTGGAAGCTGCTTTTTCGGCGAATCCACTCTATCTCCTTTCTGAAACCAAGTGCATTTTCTTGTTGTGTGATTGGCCGGTTTACTCGGACTAGGCGTGTGAAACTTACACGACTGGTCCAGCATTGTAGGGGTCCCAACCTAATAAGGTAGAGTCCTCATGTGTTTTACAATGCTAGTCCCTGGATCAATAGCTAGCATCCACAGTTAAGATGTAATATCAAGAAACAAAGGTCATAATATAACTTTATAACCAGGAATAACATAATTTTTATTACATTTTACATAGCTCATTGGCTATTACATTACATTGCAGCGGAATAACTATAATCATGGGGTCCTTCATCTTCAAATTGCCACAGGCAGATGTTGGTTGTAGACTTTGTAATCCTAAACAATCAATCTTCACTAAACAATCAACCTGCAACATACAAGTTACAGCCACAAAGGGTCAATACATTTGAATTGTATTGGCAAGTGATACTATAATAGTATAGTGGAGTCTATCATCTACATGCATGTAGCATCCCAGTCGTCTAACCCCTGTAATGCTACATGTCATAATAATAAAATGGGCCACTTCCAACATATAATTGTTGCATCATCATCATATCATGCTCATGTCATCATACCACCTTGCATTTGTGCATCATATAAAACCCTTTCTTGTTTGGTTCTTATCTCATGTGCATGATTAATTGTATTTGCCTCTTGATATTGTATTTGGCTCTTGATACATTGTTAAATGCCCAAGTTGAGTTGGGGGCATCTCTCTTTTGCTTCCACCACCTTTTCTTTCACCACCTTATAATTCCACCATCCAATAATATAGGCTTGGCATTTATTGAGTTATCCCTAGCCTATGTTGTTGGTTGGATCCACCCTTGACCTTTGCTTGGCCTTGCCCACCTTTTTGGGGAATGCATATGGACAATGCCATCATATTATCATTGTTTTCACAAGGATCTTTTGGGCATTAATTGTCTTGCATGGGCCATGCAAGTCCCCTTTTTCCTAGCTTTTGGTTTTGTTGGAATTCTATATGGATCCCTTCTTTCTTGCTTGACCTTGTGTTGGTAGTGTTAAAACCTCTCTCTCCTTCTCCTTTGGCTACACCAAAACCCCTTGGACCTTGCACCCACTTGTGCTAATGTGGCATGCATCCTCTAAACCCCCTTTCCTCTCTCTTTGGTTCTTGCTTGGTCCTTTGATTGTATCATGCATGGGCCATTAGAACCACCCATCACCTTAACCTTTTCTCTCTTCTCCCTCTTTTCTTGTTTTCCTTGCTAGGGCTAGTATGACCTTGCTTGACCAAGTTTAGTACCACCATCCTTTGCCTACCCCTCATAGCAACCTCTAAGAACCACCCCTTGCCTCTCTCTTTTCTACCCTAAAATTAAAACCCTATTTTCGCATCTATCCTAAAATAAACCCTAAACTAAACCTCCCTCTAGCAAAACCAAAACCCTACCCTTCTTTTCCCTCTACCTAGCAGGTACCCATGTCCCTCACCCCTTCTAGCTCTAGCTCGACCACCCCATGCCACTTAGTGGCCCCACATGCCACCTATCCACCCTCTCTACCTAAACAAACCCTAGTACCACCTTTTCCTATCTAGCATGCCCCTTGCCCTTTTCCTCTCACCTCTCTACCTACCATGCGCCCCACCCCAAGACCTTACATGCCCCACACCAGGACCCTCCTAGCTACCCCCACACGACCATGCCCCTCTCTCCTAGCCCTAGTCGAAAGGCCCCTTTCCTCCCTCTTTTCCTCTCTCTCTCTACCAAGATCCGCCGCCCTACCCCACCTGCCTCACTGAACCCCTCGGGGCCACCGCCATCCCCTCTCACCTCCCCTCCGACCACCACCCTGGCCCATGCGGAGCACGTGAAAGGGAGGAGGCCGACGCGCCCTGCCAGCTTTCCCCTCCCCCACGCCACAACCGGCCCTCTTCCTTCTTATCCTCTCCCTGCCCCTCCTAGCCTTCCCCAGATCCGCCCCTGAGGCTTGCCTCGCACCCCCCTTCCTCTACACCACCCCAACGCCCTCTCGCCGCCACACCGCCGTCTACCTCTGTCCCCTGTCAACCGAGCCGGTGGCGTGTTGCTGTGAGGTGTCGAGGAAGCCTGGGAGCTTCGCCTGCGACGCCTGGAGCCGGACGCGAGGAGGAGGAGGCCAGGAACCGCCAGGATCTGCCGCGCACCGCCGGGAAACCCTAGCCCAGCCCCGCCCATCGCCGATCGCCTCCCGCTGCGTCAACCACACGCCACGCTCGCGGTGAGCTTACGAACTCCCCAGACATCCTCCTGTGCTTTTTCGTTTCCTGGATGCGTTGCTCGTTTTGTCGAGCGCCCTCCGTGCGCCAGCGACGTCGCCACCTGCCGCCAGCACCGCGCGCCGTATCGCCTATCTAGCGCGCGCCCCCCTCTCCAACACCTACCCAGCCTAGCCCAGCGGCAGCCGCGCCTGTGCGCGCGTTCCAGGTCCCAGGTTCGAGCCCTCTCTGCGCCGCGTGCGACGCGCGCGCGTCTGCACACGCGCGGTTCAGAGATTGGGGAAGATCCACAGTGCGCCCTGTCCTTTTGCGAAAAACCCCCTGCAGTATCTTTTTAGCAACCCGCGACCCTCGAGGCCCCACTGTCAGCGGTGGTGGTCCTTTTCTAAAAAGGCTCCCGCAAGAATCCAGACTGAACCCGCAGTCCTCCCCTGGCCCGCGTGTGCGTTTTGCAGATGACCCCTGGCCCTTTTGTTTGCGTCAACCCGCAGTCCCTGGGAGCCCACTTGTCAGTGTCCGTGTACTTTTTGCACTTAGACTCCTGTTGTTTGTTTTAATGGACCCAGCAGATGCGGTTTTGCTCCGACCGCTGCCGTGTGGGCGAGAAAATCCCTGGCCCACCTGCTGCGACTCAGGCTTGAGGCTGTGTAATAAACGTCGAGATCTTGTTTTAATTCAAAATCATTAAATATTTTCAAAATTTAAATTCTATTGATTTTAATAACTTTCACATGCTAATTCCAAATTGGGCAAATAATATATGTTTTGATTCAGAAAATGAGGGAATTCAAATATGCCATCTATTTTGTAATTTGCACTAGAAAATTCCAAGTTCATGTTAATTACATCAAATGCCACTGGATTTTCAATAAACCATAACTTTTGTTTTGTAAATCCAAATTTAGCAAGTAAATAGTCTAAATTGACCAGCTCGACGAGACCTTTCTGTTTATGCTAACCATGAATTCAATTGCAGCATGCATCATATAAATATATTGCGAACAAAAATTGTTATGACAACAAAATATGACTAAAACCCACTTAATGGTTATTTATCTTTTCCACCACACCTCACCCATGCCATGCTACCTTACTTGCCATGTAAATTGTGCATCATTCATCATGGCATGATTGTTTGCTTGACGCATTTTATTCATATGCTTGTGCTCTATATTTATGTTGGCCTTGTTTGTTTGGTTTTTCTCGGATAGACCTTTGAAAGGGGTTATATCAAGAGAACCAGAGCACTACCAGAACCGTCCTTTGCTTCAACAGAGACACTGTGCAAGCACTACCACATGCTTGCATACATACAAGACTCCTATTGCCTCTATCTTATTCTTGCATCATTGAGTCGCGATTGCATTAAAATGAATCCCAAGTATGCATAGCCTTTACTTTTACACCCCACCAAGCTTGTTTCCTCCATCCCATGAGCCACTACTATAGGAGTTGTTTGAGCCATGCGAGTCGTAGAACAGCATGTGTAGGGTTTGTGAGAGTCTGATGAACAATGAGGTACCTAAACAACTTAACTCGAGTAGTTACGGGATAACTAAAGAAAGTGGCACCGTGAGCAATATCTGCTATTTGGTTTTTCTGCTCACTTTGGTGTCCCGTAAGACCCCGAGTACTTGATTCCTGTTCCTTGATTTATCGCTATCCACATCCGGAGGTATATGGGACCCCCGGGCGAGCTTGATTCCGTCTTATTTCTTGGGGCCACAAACTAGTTTGAGGTGTTTTTACTATCTGTACTTATGCCATGCTCTTGCTTTATTTACGATTGTGCGAGGAGCACACCAGATCTTGTTAGGATGGTGACCCGTTTACGTGGTATCGACAAGCCCACCACACTTTCGGGTTCCCGATCGTACCGCCCCACAAACCTTGAGGCCGTCTCGAGTCACCTTGCTATGGAATCTACTTAAGGGTGGCCTCAAATATTTCTGAATCTTGTGATTGTTCATCGTGAAAGCCTCGTTGGGTTTTGATTTGGTTTTTCCGAGGTTGATCGGCGTGTGTTGCTATTGGTGCACCCCGGTAAAACTTTCAAAGCCGTGTCATGGATATGGACGACTTGGAGCACAGTTTCTTGATCATAGACAAGCATAACTAAAGTACCGCTTTTAATCTGACTAAAGTAACTTGATTAGTAAATAGTGCAATACTCATGGAATGGTTAATAAAATTGCCAACGGATGGGGGGGGGGTTGTTCGTCCGCTTCCCTGTTGGTAAGTAGGGAGGAGGATGGATCGGATGAGATTACCATTATAACTGTTGTACTTAATTTCTCGGACATCCGTCTATCATTGGTTAGGCGGATGGGTAGCGTATCTCAGAGAATTGCTAGGGTTTATCTTTTGTCGCAATTCGTCACCCAGTTGTGTCCCCTTTAGAGGCATTAAGTCTTCTTGAGTACCCTTAGGGTCTCACGATAAATTCTTGATTCAGATGAGCAGTACCTTCTCGTGACAAGCATCGGGTGGAAGAAGCCGATGATGTGGGCAACGACCGCTCGGTGTAGAGATTCCGGGATCGGGGATCCATGAGACCTGTAGTTGGGATGTGCTTATTTGCTCTGGCATCTTATGCCTATTTGCTTCTTATCCGTACTCGGATCTTGTTTGCCGCTTCCGCATGATACTCTGATGTGTGTTGTATGAGGAGTTATCCTAAATTATAGATGTATCTAGGTCATTTGAATCTTGCCGTATGGCGTTGGTATATTTCCTTTCTTTCTAGATGGTGTGGCTCTGATGTACTCTTGTATGGTGGCTTGCGTACATACCCACTTGTGTACGTAGTTGATCCCTTCGCCGACCACGCCCGCCAGACAGTCCCGTTGAGAGGGTAGTGGTTGGGACGTCTGAAAGGACTACCAGTGAGTGGCTTTTGGGGCCCCACCGTACTATTTCAACCACTATCACTCATCCAGGCTTGTATCTAGGAGCGTAGTTCACCGAGGTAGTTACAATTGGTATCAGAGCCATCCCGACCTTCAGGGTTTCAGCCAAACGGTCGTTGTCAGTCTAGCAAATATTTTAGTAGTTATGTATATAGGGAAAAACAAAACGCGAGAGTAGGACTGCTTCATTTTTCTTCTTACCCTCCCACCCACCCTTTCTGGTAAGGAAGTGCAACGTTTTCAATCCTCTTCTCTAAGTTCAAACTAGGATTAACGTGTTCTGGGTTTCCGTAGTACCATAGGTTGTGTCTGTGTGTATATGTGTGTAATCCCTTGTCTATCTGTTGCATCCAAGTTGTTATCGTATCTGCCTTTGGTTATCGACTGTTGGTACATTCCATACCGACAGGTTTTTGTAAACCGACGCAATCTATCTTCCTTTTGTATCCGACGCTATCTTGTTGGGGTGTTCGTTTCCGTAGTTACCAATCTTTAGGTTTCGTCGTGAGAAGAAGGGGTTAGGATATGTGTTCCACTTGTTCATGTGCGGAGTAATGATTTGAGTGCGGGATGGAGTCGCGACCATACCACTACTTGTATCATTTTCTTTTGTATATTGGATCGGTAGAGTCACTAATCTTGATTCGTTAAGTAATTTTGCGCATCTATTGGTATTTTAATGCCGAAATTTGTGGAAAATTTTTCTTTGATATGTTTGTGTACCACACTCCTTTTCGATCGTGGTGCGATATGCTTAATATCTTGAGGTGCTATGAACTTTGTTGATATTTTCATATCATCTCAGTAAATTGTATCCTTTAATCTTGGTTAATTCCATCTTGGTACTATTTTGGATTATTATCATTCTCCATTATAGTACTGACTTGAGTTTTACATCAATGACATGATGGCTCCCCACTGGGATCGAGGAGGATATTCCTCCGGAACTGGGCTCAGCGCTGTCAAGCATTGCCAATGCTTTGGCAGCCATGCAAGAGAACCAGCTGCGCTTTGAGGAGAGCGTCCGAAGGAACGAGTTCACTCCACTTCCTCCACCTCCCAAGCGTGGGGACATCAAGAGCTTCCTCAAGTTCAACCCTCGCCCGATTCGGCGTGTCGACCGACCTCTTGATCTTGATGATTGGTCGCGAGATCTCAAGGTTGCTCGAGGCTAGCGATGTTCGAGCAGGAATGGGTAAAGTGTGCTACTCACCTTCTCAATGGAGACGCAGCTCTATGGTGGGAAAACTACTTGAAGGCTAGCGACCGGGTTCCAGCCCACTTGGGAGAGGTTCACCGCAGCTTTCAAAGAACAGTTCTCTCGAGAGATTGTGATGGAAAGGATGAAGGATGCTTTCCTCAACTCAAGCGGGGAATGATAACGCCAACACCTATATCAGAACTTTATGAACCTGTCTCGCTATGGTGGTGATGAGGTATCGATGACAAGAAAAAGTAGAAAAGATTCGTGCAAGGGCTCAATGCGCGTCGATCAAGTATGCACTCACGCATGCAAGACCGCAACCTTCCTGAACTGCAGCATATGGCACTACAAGAGGAGGCTAGTAGGCGATGTTCGAGGAGTCCAAGAAACACGGCGAGGATGCATCAAGCTCGGCAATGGCAGCTCCTTCTAAGCGGGCGTGTTCCTAACACCCCACCGTCGCTCCGGCTCCACCAAGACCTGCGAGCTTCACGTCAAGGCCACCAAACTTCACCACTGCGGCTCCTGGGGCTACAACAACTCTTACTCGAGCGCCTGGCGGAGTCCCTGGCTACTCTGCTCCACGTCCTCGCGGTGCTTGTTACACATGTGGAGATCATGGTCATCCAAGCTGGAACTGCCCAATGAAGAACAAAGCTCTCCCTCAACCCCCGCCAAGATCTGCAACAAGCTCGCCCTCGGTTCGTGCACCACCGCCTCGGGCTCTCAACATCAACACTAAGCCCGGGTCTGCGGTTGTTCGAGCTAACTGCGTCAACGCCTCTCAAGCTGAACTCACACCTGGAGTTGTAATGGGTATGCTATCTGTTAACTCAGTCCCTGCACGAGTTCTCTTTGATTCTGGTGCATCGCATTCTTTTGTCTCGCATAAGTTTGCACAAGAGAATAACCTGGATAGGGTTCCTTTATCACGTCGTCTGGTGGTGCTATCTCCTGGTTCAAACATGAGGGCTGCTCATATCAGTCATGGCAATCAGATCGAGATTGGTGGCTCTTCATTCTTGGCTTCTTTGATTCTGCTGGGCAACTCTGACATTGATGTCATTTTGGGCATGGATTGGTTGACAGCAAATGCAGCTGTGATTGATTGTGCTGAACGCTCAGTGTCTCTCAAGATCCTCAAGGCCATGTAGTCTTTTCTCCAAGTCGACTCCTTTGTCCGGCTCTATTCCTTGGCTGCTCAATGATGATGCTATGGAAGCTATTCGGAAGGTACCGTGGTCCGTGAGTTTCGGATGTTTTTCCGAAGAGTTGCTGTATGCCTCCGGATCGCGAGGTTGAATTCGTGATCGAGCTTGAACTGGAACGGCTCCTATCTCCAAGAGGCCATACAAGATGGGTCCTTCCGAGTTGGTGAACTCAAACGACAACTTGATGAACAAGAGAAGTTGGGTTTCATTCAAAGATAGCACTTCTTCTTGGGGTAGTCCAACAATCTTCGTGAAGAAGCGTGACAGAACCGATAGGCTATGTGTTGACTACCGGGCTCTAAATGCTAAAACCATCAAGAACAAATATCCTCTTCCTCGGATAAATGATCTATTTGATCAGCTGGCAGGAGCTGTGGTGTTCTCTAAGCTGGACTTGAGAAGTGGGTATCACCAAATCAAAATTCGCAAAGAGGATGTGCCCAAGACAGCTTTCACCACTCGCTATGGCCTGTATGAGTACACGGTCATGTCTTTCGGTCTCACCAACGCACCTGCTACCTTCTCGAGGCTGATGAACTCCGTTTTCATGGAGTACCTGGACAAGTTTGTGGTGGTATATCTGGATGACATTCTGGTCTATTCCAAGTCCAAGGAGGAGCATGAAGAGCACCTGCGGTGTCTGAACAAGCTTCGTGAGAACCGCTTGTATGCAAAGTTCTCAAAGTGTGAGTTCGGCTGCTCAAGTAACCTATCTGGGTCATGTTATCTCTGCCAAGGGCATTGCAGTCAACCCGGAAACCGTGAAGACAATAGTTGAATGGCTTCCTCCTGCTAATGTCAAGGAAGTGCGGAGTTTCCTCGGCTTGGCTAGCTATTGTCGTCGTTTTGTGCAGAACTTCTCGAAGATAGCAAAGCCTCTTACCGATCTCCTCAAGAAAAGCAAGAAGTACCTGTGGACTCCTGCTTGTCAAGAAAGCTTTGAGACACTCAAAGAGAAGCTCACTTCCACACCAGTCTTGGTTCCTCCGGATACATCTAAGCCTTTCCAGATCTTCTGCGATGCCTCTTTGCAAGGATTGGGTGCGGTCCTCATGCAAGAGAGACAGGTGGTTGCTTATGCTTCTCGTCAGTTGAAGACGCATGAGGTCAACTATCCCACGCATGACCTTGAGCTTGCAGCAGTGGTCTTTGCCTTGAAGCTGTGGAGGCACTACTTGCTTGGTAACCGTTGTGAGATCTTCTCGGACCACAAGAGTTTGAAGTATATCTTCACTCAACCGGATCTCAATATTCGGCAAAGGAGATGGATTGAAGCAATCAATGACTTTGATGTGACCATCAACTACACTCCAGGCAAAGCAAATGTCATGGCAGATGCGCTTAGCCGTAAAGCTTATGTCAACAACCTCATGGTGGAAGAGCAGCAACCTCTCTTGTGCGAGGAATTCCACCGAACACGAAATTGTGGAACAAGGACATCTCTGAACCTTCCGCTACTCCCCTCTTGGAAGAACAGATTCGCTCGTCACCTTGGTGATCCGACACTAAAAAGCTCATCGCTAAGCTTGGCACTCAAGTATGAATCCTTCCATGTTGATGATCGTGGCACTCTTCTTTGATCACCGGATGTTTGTTCCAAACTACCCGGTCTCGAGAGATCAATTGCTCAAGGAGGCACATGATTCGGTTCTTTCTATCCATCCCGGCAGCACAAAGATGTACATGGATCCGAAAACACACACTGGTGGCCTGGGTTGAAAAGGTATTGTGCCAAGTATGTCTCGAATGTGATGTCCGCAGAGTCAAGGTCATCCATCGAAACCATTCGGTCTTCTACAGCCATTGAAACCTCCGGAATGGAAGTGGGAGAAAGTTGAGATGGACTTCATCACGGGCTTTCCTAGGTCGCAGAAGGGCAACAATGCAATTTTGTTGTCATCGATGGGCTTTCTAAAGTGGCACACTTCTTCCCACCAAAGAAACAATTTACGGACTTGATATTGAGCTCTATATCAACAGGATTGTCTCTTTGTATGGGGTTCCACTTGAAATCAGTTCGGATCGTGGGAGCATCTTCACCTCAAAGTTCGGGAGAGTTTCCAAAAGCTTTGGGAACAGTTGAACTTCATCACTGCTACCACCCTCGATCGCAAGGACAAGTGGAGAGGATCAATCGATTCTCGAGGACATGCTTAGAGCTTCGTCATCTCGTTTGGCATGAAGTGGGAGGAATGCCTTCCATATGCTGAATTCTCCTACAACAACAGCCTTCGGAAGAGTCTCAAGATGGCACCATTCGAGGCTCTCTATGGTCGCAAGTGCGTAACTCCCATTGGTTGGTCAGTGCAGGAGAAAGAATCTGGTTTGGCCACGACATTGTAACCCAAGCAGAGGAGAAGGTGCATATCATTCTCGAGAACACGAAGATTGCTCGAGTCGACGGAAGAGCAACTATGACAGAAGCACAGATATGGTATATGCCCCTGGTGATCTAGTCTACCTTCGTGTCACTCCCATGAGAGGAACACACCGCTTCGGTATCAAAGGAAAGTTGGCTCCTAGATACATCGGTCCTTTCAAGATACGTGGTAGAAGAGGAGAAGTTGCTTATGCACTTGAGCTTCCGGAAAAACTCAAAGTCCATGATGTTTTCCACATCTCTCAGCTCAAGAAGTGCTTCAAAGACCCCGGCAAGACTGTGGATCATGAGCTAATCGACCTACAAGAAGATCTCTCTTATCAAGAACACCCCACCAAAATCCTCGAGACCGCAGAACGAAGGACTCGCAACAAGTCCATCAAATTCTGCAAGGTGCAGTGGTCACACCATTCTGTTGATGAAGCAACTTGGGAGCGTGAAGATGAACTCCGTGTCAACCATCCTTCTCTCTTTGTATCTTCTTCTTCTTCTTCCTAGAATCTCGGGGCGAGATTCCTGTTTAGTGGGGGAGAGTTGTAGCATCGATCGTCTAACCCTGTAATGCTACATGTCATAATAAAATGGGCCACTTCCAACATATAATTGTTGCATCATCATCATATCATGCTCATGTCATCATACCACCTTGCATTTGTGCATCATATAAAACCCTTTCTTGTTTGGTTCTTATCTCATGTGCATGATTAATTGTATTTGCCTCTTGATATTGTATTTGGCTCTTGATACATTGTTAAATGCCCAAGTTGAGTTGGGGGCATCTCTCTTTTGCTTCCACCACCTTTTCTTTCACCACCTTATAATTCCACCATCCAATAATATAGGCTTGGCATTTATTGAGTTATCCCTAGCCTATGTTGTTGGTTGGATCCACCCTTGACCTTTGCTTGGCCTTGCCCACCTTTTTGGGGAATGCATATGGACAATGCCATCATATTATCATTGTTTTCACAAGGATCTTTTGGGCATTAATTGTCTTGCATGGGCCATGCAAGTCCCCTTTTTCCTAGCTTTTGGTTTTGTTGGAATTCTATATGGATCCCTTCTTTCTTGCTTGACCTTGTGTTGGTAGTGTTAAAACCTCTCTCTCCTTCTCCTTTGGCTACACCAAAACCCCTTGGACCTTGCACCCACTTGTGCTAATGTGGCATGCATCCTCTAAACCCCCTTTCCTCTCTCTTTGGTTCTTGCTTGGTCCTTTGATTGTATCATGCATGGGCCATTAGAACCACCCATCACCTTAACCTTTTCTCTCTTCTCCCTCTTTTCTTGTTTTCCTTGCTAGGGCTAGTATGACCTTGCTTGACCAAGTTTAGTACCACCATCCTTTGCCTACCCCTCATAGCAACCTCTAAGAACCACCCCTTGCCTCTCTCTTTTCTACCCTAAAATTAAAACCCTATTTTCGCATCTATCCTAAAATAAACCCTAAACTAAACCTCCCTCTAGCAAAACCAAAACCCTACCCTTCTTTTCCCTCTACCTAGCAGGTACCCATGTCCCTCTACCCTTCTAGCTCTAGCTCGACCACCCCATGCCACTTAGCTGGCCCCACATGCCACCTATCCACCCTCTCTACCTAAACAAACCCTAGTACCACCTTTTCCTATCTAGCATGCTCCCTTGCCCCTTTTCCCTCTCACCTCTCTCTACCTACCATGCGCCCCACCCCAGCACCTTACATGCCCCACACGACCAGGACCCCTCCTAGCTACCCCCCACACGACCATGCCCCTCTCTCCTAGCCCTAGTCGAAGGGCCCTCTTTCCTCCCCTTTCCTCTCTCTCTACCAAAGATCCGCCCAGCGCCCTACCCCACCTGCCTCACCGAACCCCTGGGCCACTGCCATCCCCCTCACCTCCCAGCTCGACCACGCCACCCAGCCCATGCGGAGCACGTGAAAGGGAGGAGGCCGACGCGCCCGCCAGCCTTTCCCTCCCCACGCCACAACCGCCCTCTTCCTTCTTATCCTCTCCCCGCCTCCTAGCCTTCCCCAGATCCGCCGAGGCTTGCCGCACCCCTTCCTCTACACCACCCAACGCCTCTCGCCACACCGCTGCCTACCTCTCCTCACAACCGAGTGGCGTGTTGCGTGGTGTCGAGGCACAGGAGCTTCGCTGACGCCTGAGCCGGACGAGGAGGAGGAGGCCAGAACCGCCAGATCTGCCGCACCGCCGAAACCCTAGCCCCAGTCCGCCCCATCGCTGATCGCTCGCCCCGCCTGCGTCAACCACACCACGCTCGCGGTGAGCTTCGAACTCCCAGACATCCTCCCGTGCTTTTTGTTTCTGGATGCGTTGCTCGTTTTGTCGAGCGCCCAGGCGCCTTGACGCCGCCACTGCCACAAGACTGCCAGATCGCTTATCTAGCGCGCGCTTCTCTCCAACACCTACCACCCTAGCCCCAGCTAGCAGGCGCTGCTCTCTGTGTCCCAGTTCGAGCTCTCACTGCGCGTGCGGCTCAAGACACGCCTGTTCAGAGATTGGGAAGATCCACAGGCGCCTGTCCTTTGCGAAAAACCCCGCAGATCTTTTTAGCAACCCGCGACCCTCGAGGCCCCATCACACGGTGGTGGTCCTTTTCAAAAGGCTCCGCAAGAATCAGTGAACCGCAGTCCTCCACAGCCCGTGTGCGTTTGCAGATGACCTCGGCCCTTTTGTTTGCGTCAACCCAGCCACAGGAGCCCACTTGTCGTTGTCCGTACTACTTTTGCACTTAGACTCCTGTTGTTTGTTTTAATGGACCCATGCAGGTTTTGCTCGAATCGCCGTGTGGGCCAGAGAAAATCCTGCCCACCTGCTCATGACTCAGGCCAGTTGAGGCTGTGTAATAAACGTCCCAGATCTTGTTTTAATTCAAAATCATTAAATATTTTCAAAATTTAAATTCTATTGATTTTTAATAACTTTCACATGCTAATTCCAAATTGGGCAAATAATATATGTTTTGATTCAGAAAATGAGGGAATTCAAATATGCCATCTATTTTGTAATTTGCACTAGAAAAATTCCAAGTTCATGTTAATTACATCAAATGCCACTGGATTTTCAATAAACCATAACTTTTGTTTTGTAAATCCAAATTTAGCAAGTAAATAGTCTAAATTGACCAGCTCGACGAGACCTTTCTGTTTATGCTAACCATGAATTCAATTGCAGCATGCATCATATAAATATATTGCGAACAAAAATTGTTATGACAACAAAATATGACTAAAACCCACTTAATGGTTATTTATCTTTTCCACCACACCTCACCCATGCCATGCTACCTTACTTGCCATGTAAATTGTGCATCATTCATCATGGCATGATTGTTTGCTTGACGCATCTTATTCATATGCTTGTGCTCTATATTTATGTTGGCCTTGTTTGTTTGGTTTTTCTCGGATAGACACTGAGCAGGGGTTATATCAAGAGAACCAGGAGCACTACCCAGAACCGTCCTTTGCTTCAACAGAGACACCAGGCAAGCACTACCACATGCTTGCATACATACAGTACCTATTGCCTCTATCTTATTCTTGCATCATTGAGTCGCGATTGCATTAAAATGAATCCCAAGTATGCATAGCCTTTACTTTTACACCACCAAGCTTGTTTCCTCCATCCCATGAGCCACTACTATAGGAGTTGTTTGAGCCATGCAGTCGTAGAACAACATGTGTAGGGTTTGTGAGAGTCGATGAACAATGAGGTACCTAAACAACTTAACCCGAGTAGTTCGGGATAACTAAAGAAAGTGGCACCGTGAGCAATATCTGCTATTTGGTTTTTCCGCCACTTTGGTGTCCCGTAAGACCCGAGTACTTGATTCCTGTTCCTTGATTTATCGCGCTATCCACATCCGGGAGGTATATGGGACCCCCCTGGGCCAGAGCTTGATTCCGTCTTATTTCTTGGGGCCACAAACTAGTTTGAGGTGTTTTTACTATCCTGTACTTATGCCATGCTACTGCTTTATTTACGATTGTGCGAGGAGCACACTGTACTGTTTAGGATGGTGACCCGTTTACGTGGTATCGACAAGCCCAGCCACACTTTCGGGTTCCCAGTCGTTTACCGCCGGCCCCACAAACCTTGAGGCCGTCTCGGAGTCAGCTAGCTTCGTTGCGGAATCTACTTAAGGGGTGGCCCCCTGAAATATTTCTGAATCTTGTGATTGTTCAGTCATGAAAGCCTCGTTGGGTTTTGATTTGGTTTTTCCGAGGTTGATCGAGCGTGTGTTGCTATTGGTGCACCCCGGCCGGGTAAAACTTTCTGAAAGCCGTGTCCGCGGATATGGACGACTTGGAGCACAGTTTCTTGATCATAGACAAGCATAACTAAAGTACCGCTTTTAATCTGACTAAAGTAACTTGACTAGTAAATAGTGCAATACTCATGGAATGGTTAATAAAATTGCCAACGGATGGGGGGTTGTTCGTCCGCTTCCCTGTTGGTAAGTAGGGAGGAGGATGGATCGGATGAGATTACCATTATAACTGTTGTACTTAATTTCTCGGACATCCGTCTATCATTGGTTAGGCGGATGGGTAGCGTTATCTGTAGAATTGCTAGGGTTTATCTTTTGCTGCAATTGCGTCACCCTGTGTTGTGTCCCTTTAGAGGCATTAAGTCTTCTTGAGTACCCTTAGGGTCTCACACGATAAATTCTTGATTCAGATGAGCAGTACCTTCTCGTGATTCTTCGGGTGGAAGAAGCCGATGATGTGGGCAACGACCGCTCGGTGTAGAGATTCGGATCGGGATCCATGAGACTGTAGTTGGGATGTGCTTATTTTCTCCGGCATCTTATGCCTATTTGCTTCTTATCCGTACTCGGATCTTGTTTGCCGCCCGCATGATACTACGATGTGTGTTGTATGAGGAGTTATCCTAAATTATAGATGTATCTAGGTCATTTGAATCTTGCCGTATGGCGTTGGTATATTTCCTTTCTTTCTAGATGGTGTGGCTCTGATGTACTCTTGTATGGTGGCTTGCGTACATACCCACTTGTGTACGTAGTTGATCCCTTCGCCGACTCACGCCGCCTGACAGTCCCGTTGAGAGGGTAGTGGTTGGGACGTCTGAAAGGACTACCAGTGAGTGGCTTTTGGGGCCCCACCGTACTATTTCAACCACTATCACTCATCCAGGCTTGTATCTAGGAGCGTAGTTCACCGAGGTAGTTACAATGCATTTGGCTAAGTGGTGTTGAGGCTTGCATTGCTCAAAATAGATTTTTCTTAACATTTTGAAAATACTAAGTTTTTGTTTTGACAAATTACTTCCCAAGGCATCTACCAATCAAAGACTGAAGATCCTTTCCAAGGCATCCACCAATCAAAGACTGAAGTGCTTGGCAAAACCATTTTTCTCAATCAAAGATTTCAAGATCCTTGTACCAAGCCATCTCTCTATCAATGATTGAAGAATTAAAACAACCCTTGTTCAAACCACAAGATTTTAATTTAGAAATTGGAATGATGAGATTCTTGATTGCTTCCATGTCTTGATGCTCAAATTGTCCTTTACCAGGGACATGGCTAAGTACTTAGATTTTTCACTCTGCAGAGGTGGTGCACTTTACCCACAAGACTTGGTTTCCCAAGACAAAATCTTTCAGAAGCATTCCCTTAGACCAAAATGGACGCGCTCCAACCTATCAAACACTACCACCCACTGTCCATTTGGCTAAGTTCTTGCAACCTATATGATCATGGCAGAGCCCATATTGCCAAGTGGTTTCACTTGAAGCTTCTCAACATTTGACATCTCAAATCCCTTTGTTTCCTGGGTGGCATTCCACAAGTGAGATACACAATCCAAGTCCATGGCATTGTGAACCACTCAACATAACCCAATCCTTCCATTCCACCCAGGAGGTTCATTGACTTAGTTGTTTTATTAAACAAAACCTAAGTCCTCAGACTTAGAGATTTTTTCATAGTGTGAATATATATTCCACCCATGTTTTCTATTAGCTAGGCTAAGCTTGGTAGTGGTAGGAATCTTAACTTAGGAAAATCCTACTAAGGATTCATCTATTAGGTTTTCCTATAGCAAGATCTATACTTAGTAAAATCCATGCAAGTTTACTTAGCAAAATCACTAATGCATAATGAAAGTATTGGGATAGAAAGTATGAAGCATCACTTGCCTTTTTGATAGGGAATGGTAGTTCACTCCTTGATCTTGTTAGTCTCACACCTCTCTACAAGTCAAACAAGCAAACACTAATTCAATTTTACATTCCAAACCAATAATCACTCAAACAATTTCACACACACAAGACAATGGAAACCAATTCATGCATGGGAGCATGCACAAGATAGTTTTATTTTTGCAAAGGGGTCTATATGGGGTTTCTAAACTTTGTAAGATCCAAATTGGTCATTTACCAAAGTGGCAAAGTCATTAGCAAGAGGGTTTTGTCCAAATACTATTTTTAAATCCATTCATCATTTCATGTGGTGAAAAATGTTTTTATTAAGGCAAAACTCTTAAGTTGTTCACCAAATGAGTTGCTATTGCAAAGCTTGGTGTTTTTGGGTCAGTAGGTTTGGTCCAAACTATTTTCTCAAAGTTTTCTTTCCATAAACATTTTTATAATAAAATCAACAATTTTATTTGGCTAGAAATGGACTAAACTAATTAATCCATTCCAAACTTTTCCAAATTCATTTTCCAAACCATGGGTTGGTTCCTAGGGTCAGTAAGGTCACAAAAAACCAATTTGCAAAGGTTTTAACCTTAAAAACATTTTTAAACAATTTTCCTAATGTTAGCAAGCACACAAAAGAATCTGCAAAATCAACCAAGCTAGCAGATACTATTTTCTAAACTAAGGGCATGGTTGGCTAGGGCTTGTTCTCCTGAATCCATTGATATAAAATTTGTAATTTTTGGACGTGTGGTTTGAAAGTTATAGGGTTTTCAAAATGTCATTTCAATCTGATTTCAAAATCTGTTTTTAATCAGAACCTGGCCACGTGGCTTGTTCCTATTTGCCCGTACCGGTTCGTCTGGATCGCGTGCTGCTGTGCGTTAGATCTAAATAAATCGTATGCTCGAGACGTACTTTCGCTAAGTTACTTACTCTATCCCATCCATCGGATTAAGATCGGACGGCTCTCGATCCCGACCATAAGCGGGCGGGCTGGCTCGACAGCGGCGGCTTGTCAGTGGTGTCGCCGGCGTTACAGGAAGCGAGAAGGAGGGAGAGGATGTTCACCGTGTTCGCAGACGCCTGGGGGAGCTCAAGGAGGCACTGGCTGGTGAAGGGGCGCACGAGGTCAAGAGGAATTCCTCGCAGGAGTTCGGTCTGACGACGGCTGGCTCTGGTCGAGGTCGAAGACGAAGCTGTCAATCACCAGGAGGCAAGATAAGGTTGTGATCAGATGCAGGAGACCCTGGAGATGACGTGTGCGTGAACGGAAGGGGTCGGGGTGGTCTAGAATTACCGGAGGAGCTCGACGGAGGCGAGACAGACGGCGGCGCTCAGAACTTTTGTCGAAGACGGCTTCCTGGGGCGCCCGCGGTTGAACGAAGTGTACCAGGAGATGCGTCAGAGAGTGGTGAGTGTGCTCGTGTGCTCGGGGAGGCACGGGGCGGTCAGGTTTGGACGGAATCGACAATGGACCTTGTCGGAGACAGAGAGAGTAGCCATTAAATACTGACAGGGGGTGTGCTTGGGAAGGAGGCAGGGAGCGAGAGAGGAGCGATTAAGACAGCATGCTCACGACGAGAGATTACTGCTGCAATAAAGCGTATTCAAGCCGCGAAATCAAGTCTGCAACGACGATGAGAGAGGAGGAAGAACCAGTCGCGGGTGGGGAAGGAGAACAGTGGAAAGGGGTCCACTGGTCAGTGGGGAAAAGAATTGAGGGGAGGTCCACCAGTCAGTCTCGGTGTGGGTCGGAAACAGAGTGAGGAATGTTTTCTTTCGGGTGAGGGGGAGCTGGGCTGCTGGGCTTAGTTGGGCCAGATGGTGGGCTGGTCGTTTTCTCTTATTTTTTTCTGTTTTCTTTGTTTTATTCTTTTCTATTTTATTTTCTGATTTGATTATTCAAACAAATGATTCAATCAACCAAATAAATTCAAACCAACATCACACTTCACAACTTTTGAACTTGATTCTGTTCAGTAACAAATACCAAAAATTCTAAAATAAAATAATATTTTAATTCATTTTAGGATCCATTCATTAATTAAATAAAATGTACCTTTAGTTATTTATTTAAATAGGGTTTGATTTATTTGATAAAATCACCATTTTAAATCCAAATATTTTCAAAACAAAATCAGTAGGTTTTATTTGGAAATAAAGAATATTTGGGAAACTTGTTTAAAACAAAATAACCTTTTATTTTAGAGTCCATTATTAATTAAATATAATAGACTTTTCATTATTAATTCAAATAGGATTTGTTTTATTGAGATATTTATTTTGAAATCTAAAATAAAGCCAAAACACTTTAGTAGGTTTTATTAGAGAATATAAAATACTTGGAAAACCTATTTTAAACAATTTAATAAGTCTTGATGTTTTAATTAAAATGGTAAAACCTTTCATAATAAAATTTGATATTAATTCCTTATTATTTTATTTTAAATAAACCTTTGTTATTTTTATTCAAAACTAAATGTTTTACTTCCCAAAGTTTGTTCAAGGTTTACTTCGGCTTTATTAAATAATCTTTATTTATAAATCCACCTTTTCTTTTGAAAACCAATCTTTAATTAAAGGATCCAATAAAAGTAATTCCAAAACATTTTTAATTTCCTTTATTAAATGTTTATCTTTATGAATCCCTTTAGGATTTTATTTAATTCAAATGGGTTTGAAGTTCCAATTGAATTCAAAAAGTTTCTTCTGGCTCTGAAAATCAAACAAAGTTTTATTTTATTCATTTATTTTCACATTACAAGATTTGGAAAATCTTGGGATGTGACAAGCATCATCTCATAGGTATATTCCTGTCGGTTCTGATATTGCTTCCTCTGTTCGTATGGCTTTTTGCCATCATTCTTTGCCACACACTGTTGTTGTCCACTTGTCCTTTGACGTTGGCTACTTCCAGTTTCTGGATGATCCTAACTCACGGCCGCAACCTGAGTCGAACCATATTTGTAGTCTAGCCTTTCGTCTCTTCTTTTGCTTCTGTATTCGGACCTTTCCTGGCGCCTTTGCGATCCGACAACGTCATAGATCTGAGTCTCAGGCATCCTGTCTGCCGACATAAGCAGCGGCTAAGTCGGATCTCCTAACACATATGAATCAGAAATTCTTATTGTTTCTTCCAAAATTGCCGACATATCCCTCTGTAACCTTTGCCATATCACACTTCCATGTATGCATCCTTGTGCAAACCAAGCGATTGTCTGTGACTCGATTACCCCTTCACAAGAGTTGTGCACCGTACACCACCTTGTGAGGAATTCCATGTCTGTTTCATTCGGTCTTTGCTTGCACATCGCCAGTTGCTGTGGGCGATTCAGCCTCTTGTAAGTGCTCGTGAAATTGCTCACAAAAGCGTCTTGAAAATCTATCCAGCTGTTAATGCTTCCGGGTGGCAAATTATTCAACCATACCCGAGCTGGTCCTTCCAGCATTTGCGGTACATATCGTACTGCCCATCTCAAATTTCCCTGCGCGATCTTCACAGCAGTTCCATAATCTATGAGTCAATCCTCTGGCTTTGTACTTCCATCATACGTTTTTGTCCCTCTGGCCAGCTAGAAATTTGGTACCGGTGGCTCTTTCATGATCCTTGGGCCAAAGCATGGTGGACCCTGCGAACCTTGCGATTCGATCAGCTCTGCCATCTTTATTTGGTCAAGCTTCAGCCTTGCATCATCCGGCTGAAGGTTCGTGCCTCCGAGTCTAGCTCCCATTTCTTGATATGCATGACCCGGCAACTCATATCCGTCATTCACCATAGCCGACTAACCATCATTATACTTATTTGCGTTCGGGTCAGCAGGCCGTTGAGCTGCCTTTACCGTGCTTTGCTGTCTTCTTTTGGGTTGAGCTGGCGCATTATTCGACGTTGGATTTCCTTCTCCTGTCGAGTGAGTTCTACGCCTAGATTGAGGTGCAAAATTTTGCCCTCCGTTGTCATTTCTTTGCCCTGCTTGCCTTTCTTGGCCTACATTCTCCTGGTTTTCATTTCCTTGGGCATTATTCCTTCTCGCCCCCTGTGCATGTGCCGGGTTTCCTTGAGCCATCGCCAGATCATAAGTGACCATCTGCTTGTTTCTTCCAAAATTCACACTCTTTTCTTTTCTCGGTCTAGGCGTCGCTCCGGGTGAGGATGCCGTGTGCCTAGCCGATCTTGCCGGGACAGGAGTCGCTGAGAATCAGCTGTGACCTTCCTGCTATACCCGGATTCGCTCTGTAATACGCTTCATTCAGCATGCTAGCAGCTCTTACTAGTTCATTGACTCGTTATTGTTGTCTTTTCTTTGCTTATCCCTCCAAATGGGGTAACTCTGCCATTGCTGCTTCTGCTGCTCGCAGATTAGCCGTTGTTATGTTATATGTTGGCCTCATGGCTGTTTCGTTGCTGTTTTCTGGCGTTATTTTTGACGTTGCATCTGCCAGCTCTTCGCATCAAGCCGGGTCTTTGCGCCCTTGACTCAATTTGCCGAGTTGAGCTCTCGGATCGTGATATCCACATCCTGCTGTAACTGCGCTAATTCCTTGGATTTTTCCAAAACTTTTATCCTGGCTTCCTCCAACTTGGCTTGCACACGTGCCGGGTCAATTGCCTGTGCCACTGGCTCTGCCAACTTGTCTATCGCTTCCTGCAGCTCCTTAGCCCTTTTACTCCTAGCTATGTTTTCTGGTTTTTCCAGTGGTGACTTTGTTGTTCTTGCAGCCCTTGGCGTTTCCTCATGATTTCCTTCCTCAACATTCTCATTCACCACTAGGACTATCGGCGGGGCCATGGGGTTCGGGGCTATCATAATTACCTCCATGGAGACGAGTTGGTGAAGCTTCCCAGCGACAGAAATCGCTGGCGGATCCGGCGCCAGGACAACGCGCTCAGGATATGCGCGCTCCACGTGCACCGCGACGTAGACCTGGTGCTCGCCGAACTTTATGAAGCGACCACCCCTAGGGAACGACTTGTTCCCGAAGCAATCTGCATTGTCACTGACGAAGTTGAGCGCTTCAAACCTCTGGATGAGGCCGGAGTAGACGCGCTCTCCGGTCTTGGCGATGATGTTGCCCGTCCGGATGAAGACTCCATCAAGCACCTGCTTCTTCCCCATGGTGGGCCCCAACTGTCATGGTGGTGGCACGGCAGATGCCATGGGTAGGCTTAAGTTGGGGGGCGAATGGGTGCTTGTGGTCACCGGGGAGGGAGTGCACAGTCGAGCCATGCACAAAGAACAAGAAGAACTCTCTAGACTTAGTGTTTTGATTGATACCCCAAGATTACAAGTGCTCCTTGAGCTGTATGAATTAGGGTTTGCTACACTAGTTCCCTACTTGGTCCAACCTCCCTCTACTTCAGCTATGCCCTTCCTTATATAGGCAGTGCTAGCTAGCTTATAACCCTTTGGGTTCTAGGGTTTACTTTTTGGATCTTGGTCCCTACAATGTGGGCCGGGTCATGGGCTTGCCCTAAGCCCAATGGCCCAGTCCATAAAGCTTGACATCTAACGGTCTTCTGGTACGCTGCTTCCTGTTGCTTTTGGCGTCACGCTGTAACTTTGTACGTCAACGTATGCTTTGGACGTCACCCGGCACCTTTTGTGTCACCCGGCATCGCCCTTCTCTTTTGACCATGATTTACCATGGTCCCTCTTGAACCTTACTCGGAAAGGTGCCACACGTCCTACTTGACTCGGCCCTTCATCGGTAGACTCGGCTCGTCGGTTCCTGCAAGAATTACAATTTGTCTTATGCACGCCGACATAGTTTATATGTCGGCCTCTCATGCTTATCTTACCCGGCCGTTCTTACCCGGCCTGGTTCTTTCTTTACTCGGAGCTAACCAAGATCTGCTATGTTTCACCTCTCGTGACCCTACCGGGGGTAATCCCCCCGACACCGTGCTAATATGGAAACATTTACCCCATTAGCATTGTAAGAGATGTGGAGGTTCTATATGGTAATATTTAAGTATCCTGCTGATTTTCTAGTGCTTAACTCAGCAGCTAGCAAAACTTGTCCTATCATTTTTGGTAGACCTTTCTTGAACACTTGTGGAGCTATTATTGATTATAAGAAGGAAAAAGTTTTAACTAAGTTTGATGGAGATTCTTATGAGTTTAACTTTTCCAAATTTGCTAAAGCTCCTTGTGAAAATAGCTTGCCTAATAAAGATTTCAGGATGGAACAGCTTGCTTCTATTGATCCAGTCTATGACCTTGGACCTCTTTTTGATGACTGTAAGTAAGCTTATTCTGATGATAAAGTTGTTTCCAGTGATGGCTATATTGTCAACTTTATTCAAAGTGCTACTGGAAGTTATTTTGAGAGAGGGAAACATGGTTTTATGCATCTCAATAATGTTAAGTTTCCCCGTTTTGTGTTGAAAGCTTTAAAGTTGCATTTGTTTTGTCTTCCTATGCTTGTGGATTTTTGTTTCAACAATTCATTTTCTCATGATACTCCCATGCATAGGAAGTGGGTTAGACTCAAGTGTGTTGGTTATTTGCTTCTTGATGCTCTCTTTCACTTCAAATATATATATCCTATGTGAGCATCTTTGAAAGTTTGAAGCCTAACTTAAAGGTATTAAAGAAAATTACTTGTTGGGAGATAACCCAAGAGTTTTGTCGTGTCTCGGAAGTTATTACCTCAGTAATAACCGCTCCTTATCCTTTTTGTTTTGGTTTTTTGTGTCAAGTTCAACTACTTTTGTGAAGTAGAGGAGTTGTGAAAAGTGGCTGTCCTGGGACAGATTTTTGTGCTCTATTGTAAAAATTCGTGAGGGATCTCAGTACTTCGGATTGACCTGCATTTTTCTGAGCTTGTTCTCCAGGTTGTTACCCAACTTTCATTAGTTCTGCACTTTTTGATTTGAGCAACAGAAGGTCCTCGAAAAAATCAATCTTTACCTGCTGGTCTGTTTTGACAGATTTTTGTCTTCATTTGCATTTGCCTCTTATAGAAGCTTTTGTTTCGATGGGTTTTCAGTTGAAGTGTGATCTTAAAGGTTTATTGTTTTTACTTATACTAATGTTGTCATTGAGTTTGTTCAAAGGTTTTGTATGAAGGAAATTCTCAGGAGAAGAGGAAAGGAATCTGTAGAGTTCGTCTTTGAATAGGTAAAAGTGGTGAAAACAGAAGGTTTGTGAAACTCCAATCTTTTTATTATTTTGATGTTTTTAGTACATAAGGAAGTTACAAGACAAAACTGAAGAGGAAATGGAGCTCGGGGTGGACAAACCCACCTCAGGCGCGACCCCCAGCCTGGTCGCGCCTGAGGGGGGTGTCCCCTCCCCGAACTCCGTCTCCGCCTCATTTCCATGTCAAAACCTTCCTTATGCATTGAAACTTCGTAATATATAACCCCTCGGGTTTCCCGAGGTTCTTGCAACGAGTTCTTGTTGTGTTTTTGTTTCGATCTGCTTCTGACAGGCAAATTTCTCAGTTTTGGAGCTACAATGTCTTCCTCTAGATCACCCATGGAGGATTCCTCTGTGGATGCCCTCAACCCATACATGTATGAGTTGATGATCCATCCCAAGGAGCTGATTCTCAAAGATGGGAAGGTATAGATGATAGAAGTTAAAGGCCCCAAGGGAAAAGGAAGTCTGGAAGACAGGATGGAAGCATTGGAGTGGAAGGTCCTTAGGTACAAGAAGATGGCGGAGCGCGAAGTGGATGTTATTCACAAGATAAGTTCAGAACTCATCACCAAGAACGAGGGAGAAGTCGCTGAGCTCCGAGAAGAGATCTTCTCACTTCGTCATACTACCAACCAATTGCAGGCACAACTCTATGACATACAAAATCAAAACTTTTCAGAATTGCAGAGACTATGACATCCTTTTTGGATGGGGATTCTTTGCCATGGAAGCTTTATGATGACAAGAGAACACCATCACCACCAAAGGAGTAATTCGTCATCAGGTTTGGCATCCCCTTGGCTTGTTCCAAGCTTGGGGGAGTGTCGCGGTATCACCACCATTATCTTTTACCTTTTAACTTTTTAGTGGATTCATATGTAAGATCCCTCCTTTGTAAAGGAAAGGATCCCTGTGATTGCAATGCTAGTCCCTGGATCAATGCTAGCATCCACAGTTTAAGATGAAGTACACAGAAACAAAGGTCATTATTACAGTCATTCCAGAGACAACATAGTCTTTTACAACTCCATGGCCACATGCCTTGTACAAGAGTTTAAATAAGTAATAAGGTAAATAAGTCTTCATCTTCATGTGCCAAAGGCAAGCATGTTGAGTGTAGACTCATGACTCCTAATCATCATCAGAATAACCTTCAACATCACAAGTTACAGCCACAGTGGGTCAATACATTGGAATAGTATTGGCAAGTGATACCTTAATAGAATATTGGTGGACTAGATACTATATGCAATTTGGCTAAGTGTAGCTTAGGCTTGCTTTGCTCAAAATAGGTTTTGCCTATTAGTTGAAAACACTAAGTTTTTCTTTGTCAAATCTTTTCCCAAGGAACCACCAATAGACATTGGGGTCCTTCACCCTTGTTCAACCACAAGTTTTACTTAGAAATTGGGATGAGGAGATTCTTGATAGCTTCCATGTCTTGATGCTCAAGTTGTCCAATACCAGGGACATGGCTAAGTACTTAGATTCTGTTGTGCACTTTCCCCACAAGCCTTGATTTTCACCAAGACAGGACCTTTCAGAAGCCTTCTCTTAGACCAAATGGACGCGCTCCAACCTATCAGCCCACTACCATCAACTGTCCAAATGGCTAAGTTATTACAACCTACATGATCCAGGCAGAGCCCATATTGCCAAGTGGCTGCACTAGAAGCTTCTTAACATTTGGCCTCTCAAATCCCTTTGTTCCTGGGTGGCTTTCCACAAGTGAGATACACAAGGTAAACCATAGAAATGGGCCTTGTGTAACCACTCAACATAAACCATTCCTTCCATTCCACCCAGGTCTTTCATTCACTTAGTTGTTTTATTAAGTAAAAACACAAGTCCAAAGACTTAGAAATATTTTATCATAGTATGAATAATTCACCACCCTTGGTTGCTACTATCTAGGCTAAGCATGGCATAGATAATCATCTTAACTTAGAAATTTCTAGCAATCCTACAACTACTAGGATTTCCTAAGCATAGCCTATAAGCAAAATATAACCATGCAAGACTGGCAAAATATTTCTAATGCATAGTAGAAAAACATAGGGATAAAAATCATGAAGCACCACTTGCCTTGGTAGTTTGGAGAGTAGCTACAATCCTCACAATCACAATCACTATTTGCACCAAAATCTACACATAAAATCATAGCACCAAATCACATACAAAATAAATACAAGCAAAAATATATGGATGCATGCAATATGATATGTGATGATTTTCTATACTCACAAAGACAAGTGCACAATACTGAATCATAAAAAAGTTCAAAACTTGCCAAACAACCTTTAATCAAACACTAAAGAATTTCTCAAATAATTTATATACACAAAATAGGCCTACACATGTTTCTGTAAATAAAACCATTTTAACAGAAGCAAAACATTAAACACATTTAATAATTGGAAAGGTCTTTCTCTCCTCATTCCATTGATATAAAATTTGTCAAATTTGAACGTGGGAATCAAAAGTTATGATTAAAACAAAATCAAACATTTAATAGATTCAAATTCTGATTTTAAATCTAAACCCTAGCCACGCGTCATGTTCTGATTGGTGCGTACCGGTTCGCTCAGGATCACACACGTAAGCCGTTAGATCTAACTTAATCTGCACGGCCCAGATCTATTTGTACCCCTTCGCTTAAGTGTTCTATCTAGCCCGTCAGATCTAGATCCAACGGTGCACGATCAAACGACCACACTCTGGTGGCACTAGCGGTGACGACTGGTGGCGGCGGCTCTGTCTACGGAGGCGCGGTGGCTACAGGGAGGGCTGGGGTCAGTGGAAGTGCTTACCAGACTCGCAGTGATGTACTGAAGCTCAACGTGGTGGTGGCTTGACAAGGGGCGCGCTGCAGTGGCCGTGGGAGCTCGTCGGAGTGGATGACAACGTTGGGCTCGGGTGGACGGCGACGTTGGCGACGTTCTGCTCTGCCCTAACGCAAACGGAGGGCATCAGTGGGTGCGCATCGGTCAGGTGAACAAGTCAGCGTCAAAGGGAAGGCACGGGGCGGTCGGTTTTTACCTTAATCGCTTGCCGGAGTTGGAGACGGCGTCGGGGACTTGCAGTGCTTGTTGGAGTCGACGGCCTGGGGCAGTACAGGATGAACTAGAGGTGTCAGTAGGAGCGCAAGAAGGTTGCGAAGATGTTCGCATGAACCAGAGAGGAAGGGGCGCACGGAGTTTACCAGGATTGGTCACCGGAGAGGGTCCTGCCTGCGGCGGTGCAAGGGCGAATACGGGCAGCCTGGTGGCAGAGTGGTGGCGCTAGAGGGAAATGCTCATGCGAGGGTTAAGTAGGCGGAGGGGCGGCGATTACGCGTAATCAATGGCAATTAAGCTCGCGGATCGCGGCAAGGTAACGGCGGAGCGAGCGCCTCGGTCGCGTGATTGAAGACGACGACGTGGTCGCAGGGTCCACTTGCCAGCGGGTGAAACAGAGAGGAGGTGGGGGTCAGGCGGTCAGTGACTTGGCGGGTTTATCTGCGAGTGAGAGAGAGAAGGGGAAACCCGGGTGGGCTTAGTGGGCTGATTCTGTTGTTGGGCTAGAAAGGTGGCGCCAGCCCTTTTCTATTTCTTTTCTCCTTTTCTTTTTCTGTTTGCAATTTCAGGAATCAAATTCAAATGATTTCAAAAGCTGTTTGAATTCAAATCTTTTCAGGATTTTTTTGTAGAGTGCAACACTCACAAATCTGGACACAAAACCAAGTGGTCACTTTGAATTGGCCTGTCACTTGGAATAAAACAAAAATAAGCAGTGGCATAGCACTAGTTTAAATAGGTTTTAAAATTGGTTTTCAAATCATATTTGTTTTGAAACTTTGGTTTAAATCCTAGCAATCTAGCAATACAATCTGAGAGCAATAAGACAACAAGGTTTGGTTCAATGAACAACAATCTCTCATTGGAGAGTAGCATTTGTTTTAAATGATGATCACATAAAATTATGAGCTCATATGCTCCTGTTTTTGAATTGATTTGTTTGAAATGAACTCTACATGATCATGGATGCATGGACGATATGCATGAGTTTGAAACATGATTTTAGGGATGTTACAAATCTAACCCCCTTAAGGTTAATCTCGCCCTCGAGATTCGGATTGGCTAGCAAATAGGTGAGGGTGGTCTTTCCGAAGATCATCTTCTCTTTCCCATGTTGCTTCTTCTTCAGAATGATGGTTCCATTGAACCTTGCAGAACTTGATAGTCTTAGTCCGAGTAACTCTTTCTGCAGTCTCAAGAATCTTGATAGGTTTTTCTTCATATGTGAGATCACTTTCCAATTGAACCTCTTCCAAAGGTATATTATCCCTTAAAGAAGTCTTCCATTTCTGGATGACATTTCTTAAGTCGACTCACATGAAACACATTATGAACGGCAGACAAAGACTCTGGCAATTCAATCTCATAAGCTACTTCTCCTTTACAACTCGGAATCTTGAATGGTCCAACATATCTTGGGGCCAATTTACCTTTGACACCAAACCTCTTCACTCCACGAAGTGGTGACACTCTAAGATAAGCTCTATCACCCACTTCATAGGTGACTTCTCTACGCTTAGGATCTGCATAGCTCTTCTGTCGGGACTGTGCTATCTTTAGTATGTCCTTAACTAGCTTGACTTTCTCTTCAGCCTCTTTGATTAGTTCTGGTCTGAACAAACTTCTTTCTCCCACACCATTCCATAGCAATGGGGTGGTACACTTTCTCCTATAGATAAACTCAAATGGTGTCATCTCAATACTGGCTTGATAACTGTTATTATAGGAAAATTCTGCGTAAGGCAGACTTTCATCCCAACTGGCTCCATAGTCTAGAGCACGTGCCCTCAACATATTTTCAAGAATCTGATTAATCCTTTCTGTCTGTCCATCAGTCTAAGGATGAAAAGCGGTGTTGACTTCCAACCTCGTTCCCAATGACTCATGTAATTGCTTCCAAAAATGAGAAGTGAATTGGGTTCCTCTATCTGACACAATACTCTTGGGTACTCCATGTAGACATACAATTCTACTCATATAGATCTTGGCCAACTTAGCACTTGTGTAGGTTGTCTTCACGGATATGAAATGATCTACCTTAGTTAGGCGATCCACTACTACCCAAATAGAATCATATCCTGACCTAGTCCTTGGCAATCCGGTAATGAAATCCATACCAATCTTGTCCCACTTCCAATCAGGAATAGGTAGTGGTTGAAGCAATCCTGCTGGTTTCTGGTGTTCCGCCTTCACTCTAGTACATACATCACACAAAGCAATATGTTCGGCGATGTCCTTCTTGAGATTATTCCACCAAAATCTTTCCTTCATATCCATGTACATTTTGGTGTTACCCGGGTGAATGGAATATGGTGAGTTGTGTGCTTCTTGTAAAATTAGTTTCTGAAGTTTCGGATCTTGTGGAACATAGATACGTTTTCCATGCCATAAAGTACCCTGTTCGTCTTCATGAAATCCTTTGGCTTTTCCCTTGCCAATCTTTTCCTTAATCTCTTCAATTTCCTTATCAGTCTTTTGGGATTCTTTGATCTTGTCCAACAAAGTAGGTTGAACATCCAAAGACATGAGATGTCCTTCAGGCACAATCTCCAATCTGAGATCTCTAAATTGGGCACACAGATCATCTGGCAATTCTCCCTTAGTAAGGCCATTCACAAAAACCTTACGGCTTAGAGCATCCACTACAACATTTGCTTTATCGGGGTGGTATTGCAAACTTAAGTTGTAGTCCTTGATGAGTTCTAGCCATCTTCTTTGTCTCATGTTAATTTCCTTCTAGGTGAAGATATACTTCAAACTTTTGTGATCTGTGAACACTTCACATCGCTTTCCCAAAAGATAATGTCTCCATGTTTTGAGTGCATGTACAACAGAGGCTAACTCTAAATCATGAGTGGGGTAGTTCACTTCATGAGTTTTGAGTTGTCTCGAGGCATATGCCACAACTTTTCCTTACTGCATAAGCACTGCACCCAATCCATGATGAGATGCATCACAATACACTTGGAAATCCTTCTCCAAATCCGGCAAACACAAGACTGGTGCTGTCACAAGTCTCTTCTTCAATTCTTGAAAACTGATTTCACAACCTTCAGACCAAGCAAATTTCTTGTCTTTCTTTAGCAATTCAGTCATAGGTTTTGCTACCTTGGAGAAATTCTCAATAAACCTTCTGTAGTATCCTGCCAAGCCAAGGAAACTACGAACTTCTTTTACTGACTTAGGTGATTCCCATTCAGTCACATCTGAAACTTTAGCAGGATCAACTGCCACACCATCTCCTGACACAACGTGTCCAAGAAAACGAACTTCATTCAGCCAAAATTCACACTTGCTGAATTTGGCATATAGCTTATGCTCTCTAAGCTTCTGTAGTATCAAACGTAGATGTCCTTCATGCTCTTCTTTGCTCTTGGAGTAGATCAAAATGTCATCGATGAAAACAACAACAAACTTATCGAGGAACTCCATGAACACCTTATTCATCATATTCATGAAATATGATGGTGCATTGGTCAAACCAAATGGCATCACGGTATACTCATACAATCCATACCTTGTGGTAAAAGCTGTCTTAGGTATGTCTTGTTCTCTTATCTTGAGCTGGAAATAACCTGACCGGAGATCAATCTTTGAGAACACACAAGCTCCTTCTAGCTGATCAAACAAGTCATTTATTCTAGGCAAAGGGTATTTGTTTTTGATAGTCACTTCATTGAGTGAACGGTAATCTATGCATAACCTTTGACTTCTATCTTTCTTCTCCACAAAAAAAACTGGTGCTCCCCAAGATGAAGAACTTGGTTGGATGAAACCTTTTTGCAACTGTTCTACAAGTTGCTTCTTGAGTTCTTTCAACTCATCAACTGACATCTTGTATGGCCTTTTCGCTATTTGTCCAGATCCTGGTAGAAAATCAATAAGAAACTCCACATCTCTATCTGGTGGCATTCCCGACAATTCTTCCGGAAACACATCTGGATACTCACACACAATAGGCACACTGTCCATGATAACCCCCTTAAGAGAATTTAGCTTACTCCTTTTTGATTCAAAGTTGGTCTTGAATCTGATTCTTTTGTTTTCTGGAGTTGTGAGTGAGACAGTATGGTTTGCACAATCTATCACTCCCTTGTGCTTAGTCATCCAGTCCATTCCCAAAATGACATCCAATCCTTGGGAATTTAGAATTATCAAGTTAACGGGAAACTTATACTTTCCAAACTCTATAACTAGATCATGACATCCTGAATTCACTATCATTTCTCCGCCAGGAGAACTTACTTTTATAGGGCACCCAATAGTTTCTACTAGTAGTTCATTTATTTCAACAAATGCTCTTGATATGAATGAATGAGATGCACCAGTATCAAAGAGAACAAATGCTGGAACAGAATTGAGTTTGAACTTACCAAAGAATGATCGTTCCTCATAAATCTCCTCCACATTGATGTGGTTCACTTGTCCCTTTTGAAAAGGGTTGGGCTTGTTGGGTCCTTCAACTTTCTTTTTTGGGCATTCATTTGCATAATGCCCCATCTTCTTGCATTTGAAACACTCAACCTGACTAAGATCCTTCTTGACAGGCTGGCTTCCACTGGCACTTCCACTACCACCATGGTGGCTCTTATATCCACCCTTGTGATTCTTGTACTTGTCATTGTCATGACTACGGTGGCTCTTATTGTCATGATGACGGTTGTGGTTGTGGTGCTTGTTGAATTTCCCATGCTTGTGGGATCCTGAACTCCCACTATCATCATAATGGGAACGTTTGTGAGACGATACCGAGTTGTGCTTGTCGGAGTGCTTTCTCTTCCTGCTTTCCACTTGTTTCATTTTGTTCTCCAATATAGCAGCCTTGTCACAAAGAGACTGGTATGTGGGAACATAGGCTACTGATAACTGCAGGTTCAATTCATCATTCAGGCCTTCAAGAAACTTTTCCTTCCTCTTAGCATCAGTGTCAACTTCATCCGGTGCATAACGCGCCAGATTGTTGAACTCTTCAATATTTTCAGCCACGCTGCGGTGGCGCTGCTTCAGATTATGGAACTCTTTCTTCTTCAAACTCATCACTCCGGATGAGATGTGAGCAGTACGTAAACCATCTTCAAAGATAGCCCATGTCACATCCTCAATGGGAGTGGTGATTTGGAAGTTATCCCACCAAGTAGCTGTTGGTCCTTCCAACAAGTGAGCTGCAAATCTGACTTTCTCTTCATCAGTACAGCCAACTATTACCAAGTCCTTGTTCACTGAGCGTAGCCAATCATTAGCCACCATAGGATCAGTTGTCCCTGAGAACTTTGCTAGCCTCAATCTCAAGAACCTGGTAAGCATGTCAAAACCAGGTGGGTTGTTCTGATTGTTGTTATTGTTATTGTTGTTGTTGTTGTTGTTGTTGTTGTTGTTGTTGTTGTTGTTGTTGTTGTTGTTGTTGTTGTTGTTGTTGTTGTTGTTGTTGTTGTTGTTATGATTCTGTATGAACATAGTCATCATCTGCATCAGCTGAGTCTGAGCTATCATCATTTGCTGCATCTCAGGGGTGATGTTGTTGTTGTTGGGGTTGGGATTGACACGACGGGGAGGCATCTGTGGTTTGTTCAATAGAGATAAGAATGAGATACCCATAGATGCTAACATGCACAATACATCACATAAACAATCACCAAACATGCATCATAATAAAAATAGTTCAACAACATAAACGACAAGTTTGCAAAGTAAACACACCAATAGCAAGCCATCCACATGTTGGATGGTCATTGCGACTCAATGAAAAGCATGATAAATAAATGATAAATGAGTAGTTATCACTACTCCTCGGCATCAACCTCCTCCTCAACGAAGGTAAGACCTGCATTCTCCATAGCGGTCTTGTATTCCTCGACATTGGTGGTCAAGGTCTCTACTTTGGCTTTGAGAGCCCTCTTCTGAGAACGAAGCCTCTCAATCACAGTCTGCTGATGCTCGAGCTCTAAGTCCTTGTTCTCTAGTTCTGCAGTCATGTCTCGAATCCTCTTGTTCCTATCTTGGACTCGCTTCTCTTGACTCTTGAACTTTTTGTCCTGACTCTCGAACTTGGCCTCCATGTCCTTGACTATCTCATCTTGCCCCGCGAAGAGCTTGTCCTTCTCACGAAGCTGCACCTGGAGTTTGTCATTGCTAAGCATGACGTTGGTACTATCAGTGTCCACGTGCCTAAGAAGAACCTCTAAGTCCTGGAGGTATAGACGAATCGGCTCTTCTGTCTCCCTCGAAGTGTCCTCGAAGTCAATGGCCTCGCCATACTCATCACGTCTACCGAAGGCGTGGAAGTGAGTACCTCTAACCTATCGAGAGTGTCTCCCTAACAGACGTCCAATCAAGTCCTGCATGACTACCTCTAGGCCTCTCTCCTTGTCATCGTGCATGAGCTTGAAGATGATAGCCTCCGTGGTAAGCTTAGTCTAGCGTCCGGGCTGATTGACCTTGAAGCTCCAAAGGTCTTTCCTCTCAAACTTGGTGAGGGGAAGCACCATGATGGTAGGAAGAGGGAGATTGAGCAAACTAGTGAGCTCAATAATATGAGGGCCAAAACGAGTTCCCTGGAACTCTTCAACAGTGCTGATGGTAACATTAGGCATCTATTTAATAAGATAGAAAAATTTAGAATCAACACAATAAATAAATTTCAAGACAGAGCATCACAAGCATAACATTGGCAAACACACAAGTCATAGCATACATAAAATCCATTACAAGCATCCAAGGTTCAACTTATTTAGACAACATTTTTGGAAAAATAAAATGATAAGTGTGGTGGTCCAACTAATGTGGTACATTACAATCCCATCTCACTTGCCAAGTTGGCTAACAGGGCATTCCTAGAGGCAATCTGTTTGTCTAGATCACAAGACTCCATTGCTAAGTCTATGATGTCCTTCCTTAGGCTTTGGTTGGTAGCCTCTAACTCTTGGGCATGTTTCTTCTCTTCCTTAAGATCATGCTGAGTGTTAAGCATTCTACACTTGATTCTATCACCAAGTTCTTTGATGGCCCTCC
This sequence comes from Avena longiglumis, assembly GCA_030063025.1. Taxonomy (NCBI): domain Eukaryota; kingdom Viridiplantae; phylum Streptophyta; class Magnoliopsida; order Poales; family Poaceae; genus Avena; species Avena longiglumis. The sequence continues at coordinate 514,556,569 of CP125974.1, read as the reverse complement.
AAGCTGCATCCCTTGCTGAATCAAAGAATGTAGTGTGCATCATTGTGTTGGTGACCATGCAGAATCCTGAGCCCTTGTGGTTGTATTCCTTGTTTTTATACAAGTGAAGTTGCACCCACCAGTACTCAGCTCCTTCATCCATCACAGGAAAACCTTTGTACACAGCTGCACCATGTATTCCCATGGCAACCATGAGGTCTTTGAGAGCCTTTGGGAACTCTGTCTCACACTCCAAAGTCATAGTCATGAGTGGTCCCTTCTTCACGGCTTCGTTGATGGAGTTCATCTACAAATAGAGATGAGAAAGAAGATTAGAAAAGTTTACGAGAAGAAAAGACAAGTGTGGAAGTTGTTGAAATTTTTTCCTTAGTGGTTTCCAATCCTAGGGTCATAATCCTACAGGCAACACAGTGCTCTGATACCATCTGTAAGATCCCTCCTTTGTAAAGGAAAGGATCCCTGTGATTGCAATGCTAGTCCCTAGATCAATGCTAGCATCCACAGTTTAAGATGAAGTACACAGAAACAAAGGTCATTATTACAGTCATTCCAGAGACAACATAGTCTTTTACAACTCCATGGCCACATGCCTAGTACAAGAGTTTAAATAAGTAATAAGGTAAATAAGTCTTCATCTTCATGTGCCACATGCAAGCATGTTGAGTGTACACTCATGACTCCTAATCATCATCAGAATAACCTGCAACATCACAAGTTACAGCCACAGTGGATCAATACATTGAAATAGTATTGGCAAGTGATACCTTAGTAGAATATTGGTGGACTAGACACTATATGCAATTTGGCTAAGTGTAGCTTAGGCTTGCTTTGCTCAAAATAGGTTTTGCCTATTAGTTGAAAACACTAAGTTTTTCTTTGTCAAATCTTTTCCCAAGGAACCACCAATAGACATTGGGGCCCTTCACCCTTGTTCAAACACAAGTTTTACTTAGAAATTGGGATGAGGAGATTCTTGATAGCTTCCATGTCTTGATGCTCAAGTTGTCCAATGCCAGGGACATGGCTAAGTACTTAGATTCTTCCATCTGCAGAGGTTGTGCACTTTCCCACAAGCCTTGATTTTCACCAAGACAGGACCGTTCAGAAGCCTTCCCTTAGACCAAATGGACGCGCTCTAACCTATCATCCCACTACCATCAACTGTCCAAATGGCTAAGTTATTGCAACCTATATGATCCAGGCAGAGCCCATATTGCCAAGTGGATGCACTAGAAGCTTCTTAACATTTGGCCTCTCAAATCCCTTTGTTCCTGGGTGTCTTTCCACAAGTGAGATACACAAGGTAAACCATAGAAATGGGACTTGTGTAACCACTCAACATAAACCATTCCTTCCATTCCACCCAGGTGTTTCATTCACTTAGTTGTTTTATTAAGTAAAAACACAAGTCCAAAGACTTAGAAATATTTTATCATAGCATTAATAATTCACCACCCTTGGTTTCTACTAGCTAGGCTAAGCATGGCATAGATAAGCATCTTAACTTAGAAATTTCTAGCAATTCTACAACTACTAGGATTTCCCAAGCATAGCCTATAAGCAAAATATAACCATGCAAGAATAGCAAAATATTTCTAATGCATAGTATAAAAACATAGGGATAAAAATCATGAAGCACCACTTGCCTTGGTAGTTTGGAGAGTAGCTACAATCTTCACAATCACAATCACTATTTGCACCAAAATCTACACATAAAATCATAGCACCAAATCACATACAAAATAAATACAAGAAAAAATATATGGATGCATGCAATATGATATGTGATGATTTTCTATACTCACAAAGACAAGTGCACAATACTGAATCATAAAAAAGTTCAAAACTTGCCAAACAACCTTTAATCAAACACTAAAGAATTTCTCAAATAATTTATATACACAAAATAGGCCTACACATGTTTCTGTAAATAAAACCATTTTAACAGAAGCAAAACATTAAACACATTTCATAATTGGAAAGGGCTTTCTCTCCTGATTCCATTGATATAAAATTTGTCAAATTTGAACGTAGGAATCAAAAGTTATGATTAAAAAAAATCAAACATCTAATAGATTCAAATTCTGATTTTAAATCTAAACCCTAGCCACGCGTCATGTTCTGATTGGTGTGTACCGGTTCGCTCAGGATCATACACGTAAGCCGTCAGATCTAACTTAATCTGCACGGCCCAGATCTATTCGTACCCCTTCGCTTAAGTGTTCTATCTAGCCCGTCAGATCTGGATCCAACGGTGCGCGATCAAACGACCACACTCTAGCGGCGCTAGCGGCGATGACTGGTGGCGGAGGCTCTGTCTACGACGGCGCGGTGGCTACAGGGAGGGCTGGGTCAGTGGAAGTGCTTACCAGACTCGCAGTGATGTACTGAAGCTCAACGTGGTGGCGGCTTGACAAGGGGCGCGCTGAAGTGGCCGTGGGAGCTCGTTGGAGTGGATGACAGTGTTGGGCTCGGGTGGACGGCGGCGTTGGCGACGTTCTACTCCGCCCTAACGCAAACGGAGAGCATCAGTGGGTGCGCATCGGTCAGGTGAACAAGTCAGCGTCAAAGGGAAGGCACGGGGCGGTCGATTTTTACCTTAATCGTTTGCCGGAGTTGGAGACGGTGTCGGGGACTTGCAGTGCTCCTTGGAGTCGACGGCCTGGGGCAGTACAGGATGAACTAGAGGTGTCAGTAGGAGCGCAAGGAGGTTGCGAAGCTGTTCGCATGAACCAGAGAGGAAGGGGCGCACGGAGTTTACCAGGATTGGTCGCCGGAGAGGGTTCTGCCTGCGGCGGTGCAAGGGCGAATACGGGCAGCCTGGTGGCAGAGTGGTGGCGCTAGGTGAGGGGAAATGCTCGCGGTGCAGAGGGGGTTAAGTAGGCAGGAGGGGGGCGGCGATTACGCGCAGAATCAATGGCAATTAAGCTCGCAGTGACTGCGGCGAGGTAACGGCGGAGCGAGCGCCTCGGCCGCGCGTGATTGAAGACGACGACGACGTGGTCGCAGGGTCCACTTGCCAGCGAGTGAAACAGAGAGGAGGTGGGGTCAGGTGTCTGACTTGGCGGGTTTGTTCATGAAGAGAGAGAGAAGGGAAACCGGGTGGGCTTAGTGCTACTGATTCATTGTTGGGCTAGAAAGGTGGCGCCGACCCTTTTCTATTTCTTTTCTCCTTTTCTTTTTCTGTTTGCAATTTCAGGAATCAAATTCAAATGATTTCAAAAGCTGTTTGAATTCAAATCTTTTCAGGATTTTTTGTAGAGTGCAACACTCACAAATCTGGACACAAAACCAAGTGGTCACTTTGAATTGGCCTGTCACTTGGAATAAAACAAAAATAAGCAGTGGCATAGCACTAGTTTAAATAGGTTTTAAAATTGGTTTTCAAATCATATTTGTTTTGAAACTTTGGTTTAAATCCTAGCAATCTATCAATAAAATCTGAGAGCAATAAGACAACAAGGTTTGGTTCAATGAACAACAATCTCTCATTGGAGAGTAGCATTTGTTTTAAATGCTGATCACATAAAATAATGAGCTCATATGCTCCTGTTTTTGAATTGATTTGTTTGAAATGAACTCTACATGATCATGGATGCATGGATGATATGCATGAGTTTGAAACATGATTTTAGGGATGTTACATCATATCTGTGGTAGAGAAGTTATCTTATAGTTTGGTTTGCATGTGGAAGTATCTCTACCTTAGTTGATTATCTATGTATCCCTTGGTGTGAGTGCCTTTATTAAATATTAATGAGAAGTCTCAAATTTTACTTTTTGCACTTTTATTTTAGTTTTCAATCTCTATTATATGATGGATCTTGTTGATCAGTATTGGCACCACTTTGGGAGCATCAAGTGGATCTAAATTGGTTTTGGCAAACCGAGTTCTGGTCAGTAGCAACAAAAAGGGCTTACAGGTATTTGATACCATTTGTTTCCTTTCTTGTTGGCTCATAAGCTTAGTATTCTTTATTTAAGATCTTTTGTGTCTTCAAGGAAGATTGCATGTTTGGCTTTATTATTTGTATGTTTTCTTGTTTCTTTCAACTCTCTTGCTTGCTACCCAGCCTTGCTAGCCAAAAACCTGTTTTGAGAAGGCATACTTCTCATGTTTCCAAACTCCTTTGAACCAAACTTTTGCCACTTGTGCCCACCTTATCTACCTAGTAGCTATTGCTATTTCAAGAAAATTCTCAAGCTTCATCTACCTTCCGAATTAAAAAAGTGTTTTGTTATGTGAAAACTAGTTAATAAAGCTCTCACGAACTTGATGGCACACTTTATTTTCTTGCCCCTAATAAACTTGAACCATTATGGACATCGAAGTTGTATATGCTTGCATCTATACGTTGGGATTAACAGAACTGTGCTGTCACGAGTAACGTTTTCAACATAGCACTTGTACTCTGTACATCGTTGATATTGTGCTCTTTTGTCTATGGATGTCAACGGTGTGAAATAAGAGGGGAACTTGTGAGTCCATGGAGTTTGTACTGTGCGTTAGAGAAACGCCTGGGCCGCTAGCCTAAGCCATGCCTAATCATGGTGGAAACTTGCAGCACCACCATAGTGAGCATTCTATGAAGCATCCTCAATAAAAAACTATACACATAGTAAATAAAAAGATTGCTGAGGTGCTCACTGTCTGCTTGCCTTGTCATTTTGGTTATGGGAAAGCTCATGTACCATGTGCAAGGGTACCCCGTTGGCGGTTCTCAATGATATGCAAGTACTTACATTGACAAGAACTTGCCTGGGCCCAAAAGTTGAGTAGCATGAGGAGTGACCTCATATTCAAGGGACAAGATATTGCCAACTTATATTTTGTCAAGCATATAGTCCATCTTTGTTCACTTTAACCCTAACCATCTCAAGATGCTTATGATAGGGGCAATGAGGGCTCAAATCTAGTAAGTACCATAATATTTTGGAAGCTCTTTTTGACTTGTAATCCCTGCTTCCCTCTATGAAGGGACCTTTCTCCCACTTCCAAGTTGAGTGAGTAAACATATTTCCTCTCTATCTCCAGCAAGCATTTGAGTTGTTATGTTTCAAGTATTCATATGGTGATTTATTCAATCATGTTCTTTATATTCCTTATTTGCACAAAACTCTTATCTATTGGGTATTACCTTTTAAAGCCATCACTTGTGAAAAAACCTTTTTAAGCAAAGAGTGCTCCTGTTTTGAAACTTCTACAAAAATATTTTTGTGAAACTGTTTGCCAGGTGTTCTCTGACCAAGAACAAGTTTGCCAATTCCAATTATGATTTATCTTTATGCATCTCTATTGTGACTGTTGTACTTGGTTGCAAGCTAAGTTATATAATGGTGAGTTGCTTTCTTCTATGAGTTGTGCAATGGTAAGTGTGATGCTTCTTGTTTGTATTCTTTTATCGACACTTCACTTCATAAACCCGTGGACATGTTTACTGAGCTTAGTATTCGCTTGGGGACAATTTGCATGGACAATTTGTAATCTAAGCTTGGGGGAGTTGATACGCCCAATTTGCACCACCATTCTATATCATAATTTACCTCTGTTCATTGATATTTGTCTTATTATGAGGTATTACTTATGGCTTTTCATCTGTTTATGCATGTTGGATGATTCTTGGAGGATGGACTGCCGGAGTCTGGATTCTGATGGAAAAGAAGGCGTTTCGGTGCAATTTCGCGAAGATTAGAAAAATACCAGAAAAATATGGAAAGATATTATTTTACCTGAGGACGAAGGAAGCCAGAAGGAGGAGCGAAGGGGGGCCACAGGGGTCCCACACTCCCTAGGCGCGGGCCCACCCGAGGCCGCGCCTATTGCAGGTGTGGCCCACCTGCCCGGCCTCCGACTCTCCCCCTTCGCCTATAACTTCCCTTCGGAACCCTAAGCCTTAGGGAGCGACCACAAATAGATTTCAGCCGCCTCTGGGGGCGGAAAACACCGAGAGAGAAAGATCTCTCCGGCAGACAAATTTTTGCCGGGGGAATTCCATCCCGGAGAGGGGATACCATCTCCATTAATACCATCATCAAGCTAGGCTTCATTGGGATCATCATCATCATCCACACCATCATATCCATCAGCACCATCACCACCACTCCATCTCGCTGTAACAATTGTGTTGGATATTGCTTAGTTCATTAGGGGGAACTTTCCCGGTGTTAATTACTATTGTAGTTGATGCTTGTGAGTGGAACCATTGGATTATTGTTTATGTTCAGATTGTTATCCATTACCATATCATCTTTGATCTTAATCCATATGATGTCTTGTGAGTAGTTCGTTGTGTTCTTGAGGACATGGGAGAAGTCATGTTGTTAGTAGTGAATCTGTGATGAGTTATTATTCAGTGGTTTAGTATTTAAGTTGTGGTGCTATTCTTATAGTGGTGTCATGTGAACGTCGACTACATGACACTTCACCATTTATGGGCCTAGGAGGATGCATTGTGTATTTGGCTACTGATCGCGGGGGTGCCGGAATGACAGAAACCTAAACCCCTGTTAGGACACCTTTGCACAAGGGAGTGTAAGATCTCAGAGTTTAAGGTTGTGGTTAGATTTATATCTTAATTACTTTCCTGTAGTGACGAATGTTTGCAGGGGGTTTAATCACAAGTATGTATTAGTCCTAGGAAGGGCGGTATGTTAGCACAGGTTCACCCACACAACACTTATGAACACCAGAGAAGAGTACTCAGCTATTTCCAGCGAAAGCACTTGACGGAATTCCCATGTGTCCTCGAGAACTTTTGGTCCTTATAAGTATTTCCACCGGCTTGTCGTTTGCTAAGAAAGGATTGGGCCACTTGCTCCGTTTGTTTGTTACTTGCTCTTTGTTTTGTTGCCTTATGAGAAAACCACTAAAAATCCGTTTGCTAAGTATTCACAGGGATTTCCTGCTCCATACCAGTGTTTAGCACCTTCTTCTCCTCGTTGGGATCGACACTCCTATTTATCGAAAGTACTATGATACACCCCCTATACTTGTGGGTTATAAACGAGGTTCGACTCGTCAATGCCAATTGTTATGGACTTGGGTTTTGGAGAAGATGGGAATGCTGGAAGTCGCGGAACGGTTAATAGACAAGCAACACAGGGACACGAGATTTACCTAGGTTCAGGCCCCCGGAGGGAAAACCCTACTCCTACTTTTCTGCTCTTGATTACGGCGGAATCGAAGGTTACAGGGTGCGCAGATGCAATCTGGCGTCAGGTGTGTATGAGGCGAGTTGAGAGATCCTTCTCGCCATACCCTCCTAGCCTTTATATAGATAGGACCGGTCTTGGGATAGGTCGAGTCGGTTATAAGTTAGGGTTGGCACCCTTTGAAATTCTATCTAATCTAGACTTGTCCTCCAAGGAGTCGAAAACTCCATGGGCTTGGGCCACCCAAATTCTCATGGGCCGCATGTCCTGACAGAAGGGAATATGCCCGAGAGGCAATAATAAAGTGGTTATTATCGTATTCCTTATTTATGATAAATGTTTATTTTACATGCTATAATTATATTAATACGGAAACGTTAATACATGTGTGTTTAATAAACAAAAGGAAGTTCCTAGTTATGCCTCTCTTATAAACTAGCTCGTTGATTAACAAGATGATCATAGGTTTCCTGATCATGGACATTGGATGTTGTTAATAACGAGGTCACAACATTAGTGTAATGGTGTGATGAACATTCATCTGAAGTATAGCATTACGATCAAAGTCATTGAGTTTATATTGCTATAACAACTTACGAAGTGATCCTAATCCTTAGACCATGAGATCATGTCAATCACTAACACCGGAAGAGTTTCTTGATAACATCAAACGTCACACCGTAACTGGGTGATTATAAAGATGGATTCATAACTAATAAAGTGTTATGTTGAGGCCCATGGATCGAGAGTGGAATTTGTTCATCCTGATGACGGATAGATATGCTCTGGGCCCTCTCGGTGATATCACATTGATTAGCTTGCAAGCAAGTGATTTGATCACTAGAATGTTATATCACGGGAACGAGAAAAGAGTGCATGTCGGTAACGAGATCAAACTAGGTATGGAGATACCGATGATCGAATCTCGGACATGTAATATATCGTGAAACAAAGGGATTAAGATACTAGTGTAAAAGGTTCACACGATCACATAAGTCATCGTTGAATGTGTGGGAGTCAGTATGGATCTCCAGGTCTCGCTACTGATTATTGATCGGAGAAGGGTCTCGATCATGTCCACATTATTCGCGAACCGTAGTGTGACACACTTAAGGTATGCCGACACCATTCGAAGCAAATGATATGCCAGAAAAAGAAAAGGAAAGCGCAGGAATTTATTTCACTAGACACCGGAACTGTTTCGGTTGAAATTGCTGAAACTGGTTCTACATGTGAAATTGAAATGTTGTAAGGGGTTTTATGTGAATGTTTGTTAATTAAAGTAATTAACAAAATTCTGAATAAATAAATAAAAGAGTTTTATTTAAATGAGAGCTTGCATTAAATTTGGTGGAAATTTAATGCATGTGAGTGGATTTTTGAGTGGAGGCTTTTTAATGGGAGTGGAGGCTTTTCATTTTGAGTGGGAGCTCCACCCACATGAATGTGGAAGAGGTGGGGGCAGCCCCCATGGCTGGGCGCCATGCCCCTTGGGTTCCCCCCTCTCCCTATAAAAGGCCCCCCTCTCCTCCTCTTAAAGCACACCTCCTCGCGAAGGATCTCTCTCCCCCTTTAGAATTTCCCCATGGTCTCGGATCAGCGAGATACATGTTCTCGGTGGCTTTTTCTGGAAGGATTTGTTGCTTCCGCTGCTTCGCTGGAGCGAGGGCGTGGAGGTTGTCGGGGTACCCGTACATGTGTGCGATTATGGATGCACCACTGCTTTGAGGTTCTGGACTTGATCGTGCTGGACCGGCTGGACCAGATGGACTTCATCACGATCTTGAGATCGGCAAGCGTTCGTCTACATCATCCACGAGTAAAACCTCGTTAACGCTATTCGGTCTTCGAGGGTATGTATTCTATGGATGTATATCCACCCTTTGCTTGTATCTAGTAGATAGATCTTGGTACATAGATGTTCCCATCGTAGGAAATTTTTTGTTTTCTATGCTGCGACAGTGGTATCAGAGCCAGATTTATGCGTAGATACTTTGCACGGGTAGTACACATATGATTATGTGGGCGATGATGATCATTTTATTGCTTCTTAGTTGTACTTTGGATATTGGTGGCATAGTGGGATGAAGCGGCCCGGACAAACTTTACATGTCCTCGCACATGAGACCTATTCCACGCTTGACATGCAACTAGTTTTCATAAGTGGCTAGCGGGTGTCTGTCTCTCCTACTATAGTCAATATCTAATTTGCAACTAGTTGTCAACAATTTGGTTATCCTCGTTGTGGTTCATGTTTGTAGGTAAGAACAGTTCTATCTACGAAAGCCCTAAGCCACGTAAAATTTGCAATGGATAAATTAGAGGCGTCTAGTTTAGATTGTTGCTGGGCTAGTGTTATGATATGGTGATGTTGTAAGTAGAAGTATGAGATGATACTCTTACAACACACATAGCGTGTAAGTTCCATAGACCTTGGCCTTACACATAAAGGTATGATAGAGATCATACCACGGTGCACATGATGGAGATCATATGCGGGAACCATATCATTTCACTAATAAACATGTGATGTTTTGATTGCATCTTATATTGCTTGTTTGGAATTTTATTAGCATAATAAGATGATCCCTCATTTAGATATCAAGATAAGAATGTGTTCTTCCTTAAGTATGCACCGACAATGTTTCGTCGCTTCAAGACATCACGTGATGATCGGGTGTACTTGAATCCACGAGCATATCTCGGGTGTAAGACAGTTACACACGCGAATACTAAGGTTCTTACTTGACGAGCCTAGCATGTACAGACATGGCCTCAGAACACGGACCGAAAGGTTAAGCATGAGTCATATGTTTTGATATGATGACCATATGGATGCTCGCCTTTGAAGCTATACCGACTCACGTGATGATCAGACTTGGTGTAGTGGATTTGGTTCATGTAATCACCAAAAAAAAGACACGAGGGATGTCGTTTTTGAGTGAGAGTTTATTTCTAATTTGGATTAGTAGAACTCAATTTATCATAAATTAAATCAAAGTGAATTTGCATAATTTGTTGTAGTCATTGGCATTCGTTCACCACCTTATGCATAGTTGTAATTGAGATAATAGAACTATAGAATTCTGGATATATACTTTACGAACTGGTATCGTATTATGTTGAGTGTCAATCTAAAGTTTAAAGTCCTATTGCAATCTTCCAGCAAACTCTATTTACTCCGTGAAATTTGATAGTTAGTATTAAATCATGAGTAACAATTCCAATGTTAGTATCTTAAGTATCATGTTTGCCTCCATGATTCTTGATTGTTTTAATATCAAGTTTATCTAGGAGCTGAAAGAATTGTTTCAGAAACCATCATGTGTGGCAGATATAACGATATCTGAAACAATGTTTTGGTTACAATATGATAGAGTATAATATGTGTTCTCATATAAGATGAGAATTTACGAAGGTTGGAGATGCTAGACATCCTAATCATCCAAAAGGGTTTTGGAAAGTAACGTTATACTCACAATTCGCCTTTATAAGCTAAAGTAGCTTGATCATGAAAGTCGTCATGATAAGGGTGAATAGAATATGTATGTAAAATGTTTACTACACTAAAAGATTACTAAAGAATGGATTTTGAAAGAATACCGATCATTTTGATGATGGTGATCTACTTCAAAGTGCAAATACAAAGGTATTATTATTTGAACATACACGCTTTGGACTATGTGTCATGTATATGGCGCCACTTTTGATGTTGATAGATTCTTTTAAAAAGGAAAAGGAAATGCTGAAAGAGAATCTATAAAATATATTTGGCAGAAAAGAAAAGATTAGAAATATCCAATTTAGGTATATAGATGATATACAGGTTATGGTTGTATTCTTTGTTTGTTAAACAATGTGGTTCTTGGGTATTGAATACCGAATTGGTTGGTATGAAATTTCATACGGAACGACGCAATTCATGAACCACAATGGCCTAAGTAACTAGCAAGAGAATATGTGATGATGTTCATCGAAAACAAACAAACCGTTGTTTGTATTTCTCGTTGACATCAAAGCTTGAGTTCAAGATTTGTTTTAATAATTGTTATTTAAATCAGGTATTATGAGAACAAAGGTTGTTCAAATAATTACCATATTCCATATTAGATGGATGATTTACAAATCTAGTTGGAGAGATCACATCCATAAAACCTAATGCTAAAATGTCGCAAGACAAATGATTGAAAGATCACCTACGAAGTGACATCGCCGTTTAAATTATACTAGAACAATACCCGTGCGTTGCAACGGCTCAATAAATAATTAAATAGTTGTTCAAAAAAAATCGATGATAGTTAGAGACCCGGTGCTTAGTACCCTAAGAGAGTAAAAAAATGCAATGATGATCTTTTATCTTTCTTCTAGAATTACTCTTTTTGGCTACCCGGTCCTTCATTCATCTCTGAAAATCGAACGGCGAGTTCAGAATAGGATCAAATGCTAAAAGGTTTCAAACAATTTTAGTGGAAACTATTGAGATCTAGAATGTTAGAGCACCCATAGGACGACACTTATTTGCAGGCGTCTAGAATTGAATCCCCCTGGTTTGATTGCTTACACAGACATTTAACATCTTTCTTGGTTTTTCTGCAAAAAAAAACATCTTTCTTGGTGAGTCGATTAGTGCCTGCATTAACAGTTGGTCGTATTCTATACTGATTCTTCAAGCGCTGGACTCTAACTCTTGCCCCCATGCTAGAAAAACGAGCAGGATTTAGCCAACAATGTTGGGATAAGCGCCGCACTCTGGTTGCTCTTACGACCCTCCTCAGAGAGTGTGTTCCTTACTGAATATAATGTCATAATATGTTGGGAAATACACAATATTGTGATGTCTCCTCTACACAATATGAAAATTAACAATATGGAAATCATATTCAACGAGACCCATAAAATGTTACCTCGGTGCGGAGTCAGACAAAAGACAATTATGTCTTCTATTAACTTTGTATATGATAACCAAGCAACGAAGCAACTGGATCAACAAATCCTACACATTGTTTTTCTACTGAATATTATTCGCTGATCTATTGCGTTGAAATGTTGTGAAGATCTGCAACTTCTTGATCATATTCTTGTACCAGACAAAACGTAGTACTTTTATATGATTCTTGCTAAGATTCGCTGTAGATAAAACGCAGTATTGCACGAAGACCTCCAGCAGTCGGTCCTGACCATCCAAATTGTAACGCGCAACACTCAAACCAGCAGTAGTCTAAGGGGAAAAAGAGAGGAGCAGAGGAAAAGCCTCAGGACTAAACTCTCCAGGTTCCATCAGGATAATTACGGCAGTACCCGGAGATGAACCGGTGGCTGCGTCGAATGCAGGGAGTAGGCAGAGACGCCACCAACGTCGCTGGATCGGCGCTCCGCTGGATGCGAAGGATGCAGATGATGGGGTCGCCGGCGGGAGATGCAGGGGACATGGGAGGCGCCGGTGGCTGCACGGGATGGGGGCGGTCCTGCCGGGCGGCGCCGGACCGCTCTCCAATCCCCGACGCGGCACGCGGCAGCACCTCCGGGAATGTGGACGGCGAGGTGGGAGGGCTGGTCAAGAGGGACGGGTGGTGTAACGCGTGCGGTGTAGCACGGTAGGCCGCGCCCAAGCTCTAGGTAGGGCAGGGGAGACGGAAGCGGGCGATGCGAGAGAAGCGGCAGAAGCGAAGGGGTCGTGTGGCGGGCTGCGCGGCGGGGTGGGGTAACACGCGCGACAAGGACGTCGAGAAGCTCCAGGAATGAGGGCCGCCTTCGTGCGTGGCATAGAGCGGCCGGCGGCGGCGCGGCGGCCACTCGCTGCAGAGGGCGAGCGGGGATATGAGGGGAAAAACTGAGCAGCGACTAACTTTACGGTGGCAAACCATGTAAATTGGTCCAAACACGTAAGGGCAAAACGGGAAACATAAAAATCGGAACCAAAAAAGAGTGCGGACGAACCTACTTGTGTGTAAATTAGTAGATAGATTGGAAAGAAAACATGAAGAATATCCATATTCATGGATTTTTGGAGTCTTTGATTTGATCAAGTGACGCTTGTGAGACTTTCCTCGGGATAATTAAAAACTTCGTTCAAAGGCCAAAGAAGAACGAACGACTAATATATTGGAATTTATACATATCGATGTATGTAGTCCATTATTTATAGTCGTAAGCGATGGGTTTCAACTTCATATACTTTCTCCGGAAATTTGAGTGAATGTTCACTTAATGAGAATGAAGTATGAAATATTTGAAAATGTTTTAAAGACTTTCAAGATGAAGTGAAAATCATTGTAACAAGAAAATAAATGGTTTATGATTTTATCATAAGGGATTTGTTTGAGTTACAAGTGTAATAAGAAAATAAATGAATTATGATTTTATCATAAAGGGATTTATTTGAGTTACAAGTTTAGCAAAACACCTAGATTTACATATCCCGAAACACCATAGGAATATGGAGTGTTTGAGATTTGTAATGAAACCTTGTTTGACATGGTTGGATCAAAGGTGTTATTGATAAAAGTGCCATTATGTTTTAAAAAGATTAAACCTTTAGAGACTTCCGCTTTTTACACTGAAAAGAGCTCCATCTTGATCCGTTGAAATGACACCATATAAGTTATGGTTTGGGGTAAAACCCAAGTTGTCATTTCTTAAACTTTGGTATGCTAAACATAAGTAAGATGTTTACAACCAAAGTCGGATGAGCATGTCTTTGTAGGTTATTTCGAATAACAATTGGTTATTCCTTAATAACACCAAGGACAAAAGGGTTTGTCGCTTGAAACGAGAAGTTTCTTGGAGAAGGAATTTTTCGTAAAAGTTAAGTGGGAGGACAATAGAACTTTGATAAGGTTAACGAACCTTAGACATATGTGCTGAGTTGCGCAGCGCCGGAAATCGTTCCGAAGGCTGCCATAATGCTCATAGCTTCTATGCCTCAAACGTTGTGGTCACGGAGATCTAAGTTCCTATGAACCAAGTAGGTCGGTTAAACAGTCAAATGCTAAAATTTGAGAGTAAATCATAATTGTTTAACAATGATGAACCGAATACATACAAATAAGCGATGATGGGCCCTGACTCCGTCAAATGGCTTGAAGCCATAAAATCCGTGATAGTTCCATATACGAGAAATCAAGTTTTGAACTTGGAAGACCCTCCGGAAAGGTGTAAAAACCTATCGGTCGTATTTGGATCTATAAAGAAACAGACATGGATGTCTCACATCTATGAAATATTCGACATGTCGTAAAGTATTTTATGACAATGTTCAAAGAGTTGACTATGACAAGATTTGATCTTTCATAGCGATATTTAGTCTGAACGGATTAAAGTAGCAACCACTACATATAATTTGGTATATGGTAGATGAATAAACAAAACAAAGTTCTTCTAATAGAATGGTTACCTAGGACATGTACATGACACGGTCCAAAGGGTTTTGTTAAATTCAAAGGATGCTAAAAGGGCATGCAAACTTCAATGGTTGAAGTAAGCATCGCGGAGTTGGAATCTTCACCATGATGAAAAATGAGTTTTTCATCTAGAGCCGATGAAGATGCTTGCATTTGCAAGAAATTAAGTGGGAGCGTCGAGACATATTTCTAATACATTATGTGAAGGACATCTTGTTGATTAGAAATGATGTATCTTTTATTGACAAAGGTTAAGGATTTCATTTTGATGAAAGACTTAGGCAAAACCCTAATATTTAGCATGAAAGTCTATAGTGGATAGACCGTGACGCTAATACGGTTATGCCAAACGTACATATATGATATATTGAAGGAGTTCAATATAGAAACGACAAGAAACGGTTCTTGTCGCATGGAAAGGAATTGAATCAAGATTCAAGTGTATCGACACTTGATAAGTGAAACAAGATTCAAGTGCTTTGACACTTGATGAGTGAAATCACGAGAATGTTTTGATCAATCATACCATGATATGTACACATCCAGATATGTCCTATGCTCTAAGTGTTATGAGCATATACCGGAATGAATCATAAAATGATCATTGGACTATAGTAAGGATATTCTTATGATCTTTTGGAAGAACTAAGAATATATTTGTGTAGAGGTGACAAACAATTACAAATAGTTCATTGTAAAGCGTTACATTGATACTAGTTTTGTCACAAGATACAAATTAAGTTTATCTCAATTTAAAACTATGGGTGGCACAATGAAATGGAAAGAAAGTTTCCATGATGGATTTGTATGAAATCCAAAGTTAAGACATTGTGACGAATACTACAACAAAAAAGGCTAAGTATATTGTAGGGTTTCGTAGCATGGAAAACAAAAATGTTCTACCGCATACAAACAAACAAGCCAAGATCTATCTACTAGATTGTAGCAACGAGTCGATGGAATAACTCACCCTCGAAGATTCCAAAGTGTTTAACGAGAGCGGATTCTCGTGGGTGATGTAGTCATACTCTTCCCGGTCTCAAGATCGCGTAGACGATCCTTCCGACGCCATGCTCCAAGGTTCTGCAATCGGTCACATCGCTCGGTACTCGACGAAGACCTTCCTCTCCTTGTTCCAAAGAAAATGGAGGTTGTAGCACTCTCCTCACGATTCCGGCAGCACAACGGCGTGGTACCGGAAGTAGAGGGGAGATCTCGCAGGGCTTCGCCTTAAGCCAGAGCGAGTATGGTGGACTATGAGAGAGCCCTCGATGATCTAGGGTTTAGACACGCCGAGGAGGGGTCAAGCCGGCGGCTAGGGTTAGCTAAGCGGCGGCGGTTTGCCCTAGGGCGGCGGCGGCAGATGGAGGTGGCGGCGCCGGCGGCTAGGGTTTAGAGGTGGAGGAGTTGTGTGTTAGGAGGGGCAGCCCTGCCCCTCCCTTTATAGGTGGGAGGCGCGGCCAAGGGGGGGGAGTCCTTCCCCAACTCATCTTGGAGGTGGGCCGGCGGTGGAGGGGAAGAACTCCTCCCCAACTCGGTTTCCACCTCCCTCTCCACTTTCCAAAATAGCCGTTTGACTTTCAAATTGGCGTTTGACTTTTTCAAACTAGGATTTGATTAAACCCTTTATTTTGTTCAGCGATGACACCTAGTACATGATGCAATCATACCAACTTGATATAACACATTCATGTACCCTTCCCCTTCGGAGTGCCGGACATTCCGGAACCTTCTAGAACATTCCCGATGAAAACACCGGAACCATTCCCCAACTCCGAAACAGGACTATCCTTATATGAATATTATTCTCCGGACCATTCCGGATCTCCTCGTGATATCCCGAATCCTATTCGGGACTCCGAACAACATTCGGACTCTTTCTCATCATTCCATAACTACTCAAACAACGTGGAATCCTTAAGTGTGTCTCCCTACGGTTCGTGAATTATGCGGACATGATCGAGACACTTCTCCGAACAATAACCAATACAGGAATC
The DNA here is from genome assembly GCA_030063025.1 of Avena longiglumis. Taxonomy (NCBI): domain Eukaryota; kingdom Viridiplantae; phylum Streptophyta; class Magnoliopsida; order Poales; family Poaceae; genus Avena; species Avena longiglumis. The sequence goes on along the minus strand of CP125974.1, from coordinate 514,540,020 downwards.
TGGAAATTCATATGGCTCCCACATATTTCTACGATTACTTTGCGATCGAATGAACCATTTACATACGATACCAATTTCCCTTTGTCTCACGATAGTTTACTTATCCGAGGTTATGATCGTCGGTATCTCTGCATACCTAGTTCAACCTCACATCGATAAGTACTCTTTTCTCGTTCCCATGATATGTGATCCTCAGAGCTACCTCACATTCTTGCAAGCTAATTGGATGACATTTCACCGAAAGGGCCCAGAGTATATCTATCCGTAATATGGATGGACAAATCCCACTCTTGATCCATGTGTTTCAAACAATACTTTCGAACACTCAATGTCACCTTTATAGCCACCCGCCACGGTGTGGTGTTTGATGTCATCAAAGCATCCATCCAAAGAAAGGTGATATGCATGCTCATGGTCGAAGGAATTAGGTTACTATGTATCATAAAGCATATAGCAATTGAACTATTAAAATGACTTGATCTTTATGCTACGCTTATCTATAGGAGTATGTCCACCATATCATTCTCCTAACGATATGATCTTGTTGTTAATAACATCTCAATGTTCATGATAGGGAAACCACAATCATTTATTAACCAACAAGCTAGTATTATAAAGAGGCTTTACTAGGGACTCTATTTTAGTTTACAAATCACACAAGTATTAATGTTTCCTTGTTAATACTATTATAGCATGAATGTAAACATTTATCATAAACACAAAGATATAATAATAACTACATTTATTATTGCCTCTAGGGCATATCTCCAATAGTCTCCCACTTGCACTAGAGTCATCTAATCTAGATTACATGGTAATATACCGAACACCCATGGCAGTTTGGTGCTGGTCATGTTTTGCCCTCGGGAGAGGTTTAGTCAACGGATCCGCCACATTCAGATATGTGTGTAGTTTGAAAATCTTTATGTCCCCATCTTGGACATGTTCTCGAATAGCGTGAAAACGTAGCTTGATATGCTTCAGCTTCTTGTGTGACCTTGGTTCTTGCGCATTGGCTATGGCACCCATGTTATCACAGTAGATAGACATTGGGTCCAGCGCACTAGGAACCACACCCAGCTCTGTAATGAACTCTCTCATCCATATCGCTTCTTGTGAAGCCTCCGAAGTAGCCATGTATTCCGATTCAGTTGAAGATCTCGCCACAACGCTTTGCTTTGCACTTCTCCAGCTAACTGCTGCACCATTCAAAATAAATACGTATCCAGATTGTGATTTAGAATCATCCGGATCGGTGTTCCAACTAGCATCGGTGTAACCATTAACAACGAGTTGTTCATCACCTCCATAAGAAAGAACAATATCCTTAGTTCTTATCAAGTATTTAAGGATGTTTTTGACCGCTGTCCAATGATCCACTCCTGGATCACTTTAATATCTGCTAGTTAAAACTAACAACATATGCAATGTCGGGTCTAGTACATAGCATGGCATACATTAGAGATCCTATGGCTGAGGCATAGGGAGTCTTACTCATCCTTTCTCTATCTTCTGCCGATGTCGGACTTTGAGTTTTACTCAAGGTCGTATTGGGCAACATGGGCAAGAACCCTTTCTTGCTTTCTTCCATTCCAAACCTCTTTAGAACTTTGTCCAAATATGTACTTTGTGACAATGATATTTGGCGTCTTGATCTATCTCTATAAATATTTATGCCTAATATGTAAGCTGCTTCGCCAAGATCTTTCATTGAAAAACTATTATTCAAATATTCCTTGACACTATTAAGAAGGTCTACATCATTCCCCAATCAACAATATGTCATCTACATATAGTATTAAGAATGCTACAGAGCTCCCACTCACTTTCTTGTAAATACAAGCTTCTCCATAAGTTTGTATAAAACCAAAACTTTTGATCACCTTATCAAAACGTTGATTCCAACTTCGGGATGCTTGCTTCAATCTATAGATGGACCGTTGAAGTTTGCATACCTTGTTAGCATCTTTAGGATCGACAAAACCTTTGGGTTGCATCATATTCAACTCTTCATCAATGTCTCCATTGAGGAATGTTGTTTTGACATCCATCTGCCATATCTCATAATCATAATATGCAACGATTGCTAACATAATCCTCACAGACTTTAGCTTCGCTACTGGTGAGAAAGTCTCATCGTAGTCAACTCCTTGAATTTGTCGAAACCCCTTTGCGACAAGTCGAGCTTTATAGACAGTTACATTACCATCAGCATCTGTTTTCTTCTTGAAAATCCATTTGTTCTCGACAGCCTTTCGGCCATCCGGTAAGTCCACCAAAGTCCATACTTGGTTTTAGTACATGGATCCAATCTCGGATTTCATGGCTTCTTGCCATTTATTGGAATCTGGGCTCATCATCGCTTCCTCATATGTCTCAGGGTCATCGGTGTTGTCCACCAACATGACACTCGTAACGGGATCATACCAATCTGGAGTGGTACGAGTTCTCGTTAACCTGCGAGGCTCTGTAGCAACTACAACTGAAGTTTCATGATCATCATCATTAGCTTCCTCTCTTATTGGTGCAGGCACCACAGGAACTTCTTCCAGTGTTGCGCTACTCGTAATTTTGAGAGAAGGTTCGACAACCTCGCCGAGTTCTACTTTCCTTCCAGTCACTTCTTTCGAGAGAAATTACTTCTCTAGAAAGGATCCATTCTTGGCAACAAAGATTTTGCCTTCGGATCTATGATAGAAGGTATACCCAATAGTTTCCTTCGGGTATCCTATGAAGACGCATTTTTCCGCTTTGGGTTCAAGCTTGTCCGGCTGTAACTTCTTTACATAGGCTTCTCAACCCCAAACTTTAAGGAACGACAATCTAGGTTTCTTCCCAAACCATAATTCATACAGTGTCGTTTCAACGGATTTAGATGGTGCCCTATTTAAAGTGAATGCGGCTGTTTCTAATGCATAACCCCAAAATGATAGCGGTAAATCTGTAAGTGACATCATAGAACGAACCATATCTAAGAGAGTTCGATTACGACGTTCGGACACACCATTACGCTGTGGTGTTCCCGGCGGTGTCAATTGTGAAAGTATTCCGCATTTCTTCAAATGCTCGCCAAACTCGTAACTTAGATATTCACCTCCACGATCAGAACGTAGAAATTTAATCTTCTTGTTATGTTGATTCTCTACCTCACTTTGAAATTCATTAAACTTCTCGAAAGTTTCGGACTTATGTTTCATGAAATAGATATACCCATATCTACTCAAGTCATCCGTGAAGGTAAGAACATAACGATAACCATCACATGATGCTACACTCATTGGACCACACACATCGGTATGTATGATTTCCAATAAGTCCGTAGCTCGCTCCATCATACCAGAAAATGGAGTCTTAGTCATTTTACCCATCAGACATGCTTCGCATCTTTCAAGTGATTCAAAATCAAGTGATTCAAGAAGTCCATCGGAATGGAGTTTCTTCATACGCTTCACTCCAATGTGACCAAGACGACAGTGCCACATATAGGTCGAGCTATCGCTCGATTTCAAACGTTTAGCCTCAATGTTATTAATATGTGTATTTCCACTATCGAGATTCAATAAGAATAGACCATCTATCAAAGGTGCATGTGCATAAAACATATTACTCATATAAATCGAATAACCATTATTCTCGGACTTAAACAAGTAACCGTCTCGCAATAAACAAGATCCCGATATAATGTTCATGCTTAATGCAGGCACCAAATAACAATTATTTAAGTATAAAACTAATCCCGATGGTAGATGAAGGGGTAGCGTGCCGATCGCGATCACATCAACTTTTGATCTGTTTCCCACGCGCATCGTCACCTCGTTCTTCGCTAGCTTCCATTTATTCTGCAGCACCTGTTTCGAGTTACAAATATGAGCAACCGAACCAGTATCAAATACCCAGGCACTACTGCGAGTACTAGTGAGATACACATCAATAACATGTATATCGGATATACCTTTCTTATTGATGTTGCCGTTCTTCAACCGCCAAGTACTTTGGGCAATTCCGCCCAAAGGACCTTCTCCCTTGCGGTAAAAGCACTCAAGATCGTGCTTAGGTCCAGCCTTGGTCTTCTTCGTTGGCGTGGTAACTTTCTTACCACCCTTCTTGAACTGTCCCTTCTGCTTAGACTTGCCTTTCTTGAATTTGGTGGTCTTATTGACCAACAACACTTGGTGCTCTTTCTTGATCTCCACTGCAGATTTCAACATGGCAAAGAGTTCTGGCAACGTCTTGTTCATGTTTTGCATGTTGTAGTTCATCACAAAGTTCTTGTAACTTGGTGTTAGTGAATTGAGGACGCGGTAAATCCCCAAAGCATTAGGAATCACTATACCCAAGCTTTGAAGTTTGTTTGCGTGCCCAGACATCTTAAGCACATGCTCACCATTTAAGCTGCCTCTTCCATCTTGCAGTTAAAGAACTTTTCAGAAGCCTCATAGCTTTCAATTGCCGCATGAGTCTCAAAGATCAATTTGAGATCCTCGACAATATAATATGGGTCTGAATTCTCAAACCTTTTCTGAAGCTCCGATTCTAAACCATACAAGATAGCACACTGAACTGTGGAGTACTGAGTCTTCCGAGTGAGGTAAACATTCTTTAATTCATCGGCAGCATCAGCTGCAGGTGTGTCACCCAACAGTGCATCCAGCACATAGGTCGAATTACCAGCTGTGAGGACAATCCTCAAATTGCGGAACCAATCCGCGAAGTTGCTTCCATTGTTTTTCAACTTTTCTTTCTCTAGGAACGCATTAAAATTGATGGTAGGGGTTGCCATTGATCTACAACATATTTGCAATAGTTTAGACTAAGTTTATGACAAATTGAGTTCAAATTAATAATAAAATTAATCTAGGTGAACTCCCACTCAAAACAATATCCCTCACATTGTTTTAGTGATCACACGAACCAAATCCACCACATCAACACCGATCATCACGAGAGTTGATATAGTTTCAATGGCGAACAATCGACATGTTCATCATATCTACTATATGATTCATGCTTTACCTTTCGGTGATCCGTGCTCCGATACCATGTCTGTACATGCTAGGCTCGTCAAGATCAAACCTTAGTTTCCGCATGAGAAAATCTGGCTTGCTCACGTTGTATACACTTGCAGAATCTAACACACCCGATCATCATGTGGTGCTTCGAAACAACAAGCTTTAGCAACTGTGCTAACTAAGGGTGAACACTTTATGACTTGAAATTCATGTGCATGAGGGATCATCTTATAATGCTACCGTTGTCTACTAAGCAATACAAGATGCATAAAGGATTAACATCACATGCAATTCATAATATGTGATATGATATGGCCTTTTCTTATTTGTGCTTCCGATCTCCATCTTCAAGCACGAACATGATCTCCATCATCACCGGCATTGCATCAAGGTCAATGACGCTTCTTCATGGTTGTCGTCCACCGGCTTCAACTATTACAACTACTTTGAATAGACACGCGGGTCTTAACATAAATTAAAGACAACCATATGGATCCTGCTGGTTGCCAACTTACAATAAGGAACATTGCATACATCAAATATAATCACAATCATGGCCATATCACATCACTGCACACCCCTGCAAAACAAAGTTAGACGCCTCTACTTTCTTTGCATATTTTACGTGGTTTGGGGCTTTCAATAAGTGTCGTTCTAACTTACGAACATGAACCACAACATTGATACTAGTATTGTTAATCACCAGTTGCAAATTGGATCTTAACTATGCTAGGAGAAACAGGCACCCGCAAAGCCACTTATGCAATACAAGTTGCATGTCAAGCGTGGAGCAAATCTCATGAACGATGTCATGTAAGGTTAGCCCGGGCCGCTTCATCCCAACATCCCGCAAGATGCAAAGTACACAAGAAGCAATCGACAATAAAAGCATCAACGCCCACAATGACCATTGTGTTCTACTCGTGCAACAGATCTACATATAGACACGGCTTTGATAACACTGTAGGGTTTCGTAGCATGGAAAACAAAAATTTTCTACCGCATACAAACAAACAAGCCAAGATCTATCTACTAGATTGTAGCAACGAGTCGATGGAATACCTCACCCTCGAAGATTCCAAAGTGTTTAACGAGAGCGGATTCTCGTGGGTGATGTAGTCGTACTCTTCCCGATCTCAAGATCGCGTAGACGATCCTTCCCACAAGGCTCCTAAGCGCTCCCAGATAGGTCACACGTTCGGACTGACGAAGACCTTCCTCTCCTTGTTCCAAAGATGCAGCGGAGGTTGTAGCACTCTCTCACGATTCCCAAGACAACGGCGTGGTACCGGAAGTAGAGGGAGATTCGCAGGCTTCCTAAGCCAAGCGAGTATGGTGGACTATGAGAGAGCCCTCGACGATCTAGGGTTTAGACACGCCGAGGAGGGGGCAAGCCGGCGGCTAGGGTTAGCTAGGCGGCGGCGGTTTGCCCTAGGGCGGCAAGAAATGGAGGTGGCGCCGGCTAGGGTTTAGAGGTGGAGGAGTTGTGTGTTAGGAGGGGCAGCCCTGCCCCTCCCTTTATAGGTGGGAGGCGCGGCCAAGGGGAGGGGAGTCCCTCCCCAACTCGGGTTGGAGGTGGGCCGGCGGTGGAGGGGAGGAACTCCTCCCCAACTCGGTTTCCACCTCCCTCTCCACTTTCCAAAATAGCCGTTTGACTTTCAAATTGGCGTTTGACTTTTTCAAACTAGGATTTGATTAAACCCTTTATTTTGTTCAGCGATGACACCTAGTACATGATGCAATCATACCAACTTGATATAACACATTCATGTACCCTTCCCCTTCGGAGTGCCGGACATTTTGGAACCTTCTAGAACATTCCCGATGAAAACACCGGAACCATTCCCCAACTCCGAAACAGGACTCTCCTTATATGAATATTATTCTCCGGACCATTCCGGATCTCCTCGTGATATCCCGAATCCTATTTGAGACTCCGAACAACATTCGGACTCTTTCTCATCATTCCATAACTACTCAAACAACGTTGAATCCTTAAGTGTGTCTCCCTACGGTTCGTGAATTATGCGGACATGATCGAGACACTTCTCCGAACAATAACCAATATAGGAATCTGGAAATTCATATGTCTCCCACATATTTCTACGATTAATTTGTGATCGAATGAACCATTTACATACGATACCAATTTCCCTTTGTCTCACGATAGTTTACTTATCCGAGGTTATGATCGTCGGTATCTCTGCATACCTAGTTCAACCTCGTTACTGATAAGTACTCTTTTCTCGTTCCCGTGATATGTGATCCCTTGTGAGCCAGTCACATGCTTGCAAGCTAATTGGATGACATTTCACCGAGAGGGCCCAGAGTATATCTATCCGTCATATGGATGGACAAATCCTACTCTTGATCCATGTGTTTCAACCAATACTTTCCGAACACTCAATGCCACCTTTATAGACACCCAGTTATGGTGTGGTGTTTGATGTCATCAAAGCATCCATCCGGTAAAGGTGATATGCATGATCTCATGGTCGAAGGAATTATGTTACTATGTATCAGAAAGCATATAGCAATTGAACTATTAAAATGACTTGATCTTTATGCGACGCTTATCTATAGGAGTATGTCCACCATATCATTCTCCTAACGATATGATCTTGTTGTTAATAACATCTCAATGTTCATGATAGGGAAACCACAATCATTTATTAACCAACAAGCTAGTATTATAAAGAGGCTTTACTAGGGACTCTATTTTAGTTTACAAATCACACAAGTATTAATGTTTCCTTGTTAATACTATTATAGCATGAATGTAAACATTTATCATAAACACAAAGATATAATAATAACTACATTTATTATTGCCTCTAGGTCATATCTCCAACATATATGACTGCTATAGTAGTATCAAAGGAGGGAATTTGTGTCAAGTAGTTTGTTATCAAACTAAGGTGTGGTTCGCAATGGGCTAATACTAAATATATATTGTGTGACAATTGTATCGACGTGTTTTAACCCCAAGGAACTAAAGGTCTCACCAAAAGACCAAATTTATACAATGCCATCTCATTGGAGAATGAGTGATGCGTGGAGACGCAAAGACATGCAAATACACACGGACCTGAAAGCATCAAATCCGTAGATTATGTTAACCACTTGCAATTGATTATTTGGAACACCAGAAAGCCATAGGTGTTCAATACACAAAGTTTTCAAACTAGATTATTGTCTCTAGTGCAAGTGGGAGACTGAAGGGAATATGCCCGAGAGGCAATAATAAAGTGGTTATTATCGTATTCCTTATTTATGATAAATGTTTATTTTACATGCTATAATTGTATTAATATGGAAATGTTAATACATGTGTGTTTAATAAACAAAAGGAAGTTCCTAGTTATGCCTCTCTTATAAACTAGCTCGTTGATTAACAAGATGATCATAGGTTTCCTGATCATGGACATTGGATGTTGTTAATAACGAGGTCACAACATTAGTGTAATGGTGTGATGAACATTCATCCGAAGTATAGAATTACGATCAAAGTCATTGAGTTTATATTGCTATAACAACTTACGAAGTGATCCTAATCCTTAGACCATGAGATCATGTCAATCACTAACACTGGAAGAGTTTCTTGATAACATCAAACGTCACACCGTAACTGGGTGATTATAAAGATGGATTCAGAACTAATAAAGTGTTATGTTGAGGCCCATGGATCGAGAGTGGAATTTGTTCATCCTGATGACGGATAGATATGCTCTGGGCCCTCTCGGTGATATCACATTGATTAGCTTGCAAGCAAGTGATTTGATCACTAGAATGTTATATCACGGGAACAAGAAAAGAGTGCATGTCGGTAACGAGATCAAACTAGGTATGGAGATACCGATGATCGAATCTCGGACATGTAATATATCGTGAAACAAAGGGATTAAGATACTAGCGTAAAAGGTTCACACAATCACAGAAGTCATCGTTGAATGTGTGGGAGTCAGTATGGATCTCCAGGTCCCGCTACTGATTATTGATCGGAGAAGGGTCTCGATCATGTCCGCATTATTCGCGAACCGTAGGGTGACACACTTAAGGGATGCCGACACCATTCGGAGCAAATGATATGCCAGAAAAAGAAAAGGAAAGCACAGGAATTTATTTCACTAGACACCGGAACTGTTTCGGTTGAAATTGCTAAAACTGGTTCTGCATGTGAAATTGAAATGTTGTAAGGGGTTTTATGTGAATGTTTGTTAATTAAAGTAATTAACAAAATTCTGAATAAATAAATAAAAGAGTTTTATTTAAATGAGAGCTTGCATTAAATTTGGTGGAAATTTAATGCATGTGAGTGGATTTTTGAGTGGAGGCTTTTTAATGGGAGTGGAGGCTTTTCATTTTGAGTGGGAGCTCCACCCACATGAATGTGGAAGAGGTGGGGGCAGCCCCCATGGCTGGGCGCCATGCCCCTTGGGTGCCCCCCTCTCCCCTATAAAAGGCCCCCCTCTCCTCCTCTCAAAGCACACCTCCTCGCGAAGGATCTCTCTCCCCCCTTTAGAATTTCCCCATGGTCTCGGATCAACGAGATACATGTTCCCGGTGGCTTTTTCTGGAAGGATTTGTTGCTTCCGCTGCTTCGCTAGAGCGAGGGCGTGGAGGTTGTCGGGGTACCCATACGTGTGTGCGATTACGGATGCACCACTGCTTTGAGGTGCTGGACTTGATCGTGCTGGACCGGCTGGACCAGATGGACTTCATCACGATCTTGAGATCGGCAAGCGTTCGTCTACATCATCCACGAGTACAACCTCGTTAACGCTATTCGGTCTTCGAGGGTATGTATTCTATGGATGTATATCCACCCGTTGCTTGTATCTAGTAGATAGATCTTGGTACATAGATGTTCCCATCGTAGGAAAATTTTTGTTTTCTATGCTGCGAACCCTACACTAACGTGGGACTTCCTTGGGCTGGACCAGGTATACCAATGTCATGTACCCGTGGGGTATATTAATGTCAGTAGCCCTCGAGTGTTCAGTCGAATCATAGATTCGGTTGAGGACTCTTCAATCTTTCGGGTGCAATTGAGCCTGCTATTTCAAGGAGAAATGGTTTAGTTCATAGGAATTGTTGATGCGTGTGCTTAGCTCACCCGACAGATCAGGGCCAGTTAACTGTCATAGGACAAAACAACACGATCTTCATCAAACTCGAGTCCCCGAACTCAAATTCAGAACGATTGCTGGTGTGATTCGAGTCAGACCATTGTGGTCTTATAGGAGCCGAATCCCAGTGATTTTCAAGTGATGTACCCAACGCGTCCGTCGGGATTTTCATTGTGCCTGTTGATACGGGAGTTTACTAGCAGAATGCAGTCAGATGCGTTACCAGGCCATCAGATGATATCTGTAGGGCTTATCTTTGCGTCGTAGACACAACATCCGAAATGTTACCACCGCGGACGTGTTTCGGGTGGCCAAGGAGAATGCTTCTCACTTAGCGTTGGTTTGGGCAAAGTTGCCAAAAAGATTTTGTCGTATTTGATCCAAAGGATCGCAGTCAAAAAATTCATAGGGTGTGCGGCCAGCGCTCCCTATAGGAGTAGCCCCCGAGTGTATTTTGAGTTGTAGACTCGAGCAGAGACTTTAATTAGGTCGTTTTCAGTGTAAGTCCGAAGGACACATTTTTTTTGAATGCTCAGCCAATGCTCCCTATGAGAGTAGCCCCCGAGTCCATAGTGGGGTCGCAGACTCGACGTAGGACTTGAAGATATTTGCAAGGTGTAGTTACCTTATTCATTCCTCAAGTGCGCGGCTAGTGCTCCTGATAGGAGTAGCCCTCGAGTCCGTAGTGGAGTCACAGACTCGACGTAGGACTCGAAGATATTTGCGAGGTGTAGTTACCTTAGTTATTTCTCAGGCACCTCGCCATAAACCCAAGACCTGAGTCGAGTTCCTCTTCGGATGGTAATATCACTCGATGCTACACAGATGCGACGTTGGCCGCGCACCAGACAGGAGCAACGACGTCGACTTCATATGGAACATAGAGTCTTTCCGACTAAACATCACGCGAATCCGCTATGTAGACTCTTGGATCCTTATGCGTGAGACACTGACCCGATGAAATTTCGGGTGAAGTGGTTTCTCCTCGCATAAGTCTCCACTCAAGTCTGCAACTCGACTAGACACTCGGGGGCTACTCCTATCAGGAGCGCTGGTCGCGCACCCGATGTACTTCCAGGTCAGTGGTACGCCCACGAGATTGCCGATACAATTGCACGATACAAGACTCAAGTCTCCGCCCGAGTCTACGACTCCGCCAGACACTCGGGGGCTACTCCAAACTGCAGCGCTGGTCGCGCACATAGAAGATCTTTGAGTGCCACGCTTCGATTCCTCACTCGAATCAACGATTCGAATGAGGAATCGAGGGCTACTCCCATAGGGAGCGCTGGTCGCGCACTCAAAAAATGAAGGCATTCAGGGCATATGTAAGGGCATCAAAGAACTTTTGGATCATCATATCACGCAATCGACGACTATAAGTCTCTGCTCGAGTCTACGACTCGAACAGACACTCGGGGTCTACTCCCATAGGGAGCGCTGGCCGCGCACCCTATAGTCCATTGTGTTGACTACATCCATAATGTCGACTCGTTTACAACAACTGAACAAATTCAGCTGACCCGATGAACTTTCGGGTGAATGATGACGCCCACCACTTGTCGTGGGACGCTTTGTTGGAAACCCCAAGAGCAAGGTATGAAGCAGCACAGCAGCAAGTTTCCCTCAGTAAGAAACAAAGGTTATCGAACCAGTAGGAGGAAGGAAACGTCACACAAGTGTTGCTAGCAACGCAGAGACCTGCACAACACACACTCAAGACTTTGCCCCAATGAATCAGTGAGGTTGTCAAGCTCACCGGTTTGCTGTAAAAAAGGATTAAACATATGGCATGGAAGGTAATGGTTTGCAGCAAGTAAACAGGTAATAGTGGAATATGTATCAATAGTAAAGATTGGACCGGGGTCCATAGTTCACTAGAGGTGCTCTCCTTATATAAATAACATGGCATGAAGGGTAAACAAATTACAGCGAGGCAATTGACAGGAACTAAGCAAGGCATAACAATGCAATTACTAGCCAGAAAGATCCTATGAAGTTGATTGGGAAATACAACAATATACATAGACCGTCATCCAACTGCATCTATGACTAGAAGTCCACCTTCAAGTTATCATCCGAACCCCCTCCATTATTAAGTTGCAAGCAATACACAACTGCTTTAATCAAAGTGTGTAAGGTAAACAGTCCACATGTTCCATGAACAAGAGACCGTTGTTTTCTCCATAGTAGCAACAACACATCTACAACCGAAGATATTTCTGTCACTTCCCTTGGAAACTAGAGGCATGAACCCACTATCGAGCATAAATACCCCCTCTTGGAGTCACTAGCAACTACTTGGCCAAGATAACCACTAGCAACGGAGAGCATGCAAGATCACAAACAACACAAACATGATAGAATCATGAAGATAAAACCATTAATCAAACCAACATAATAATCTCAATATCCATCGGATCCCCGCAAACACAACATGCATGATTACAAATAGATTAGATCTTGATCATGAACGGAGCTCGCAAGATCTATAAATGAAAGCACAAAGGAGGAGATACAACCATCTAGCTACTACATGGACCCATAGTCCAAGGTGGAACTACTCACGAATCATACCGGAGAGAAGGTCTCTGGGATGATCTCCCCTCCGGCGGCGTGCCGGGAAGAACTTCAGATCCCCCCGATCTAGGGACCATGGTGGCGGCTACAGACGGTTTCATGAATTTCTGATCGGGTACTCAGGGTTTCTGCATCGGGGGCTTCTTATAGGCGAAGGGGCGAGACCGGGAGGTGTCCAGGGCCACCAAACCCTAGCCAGGCGCGGGCCCACCTGCCCCCGTGCCTGGGGTGGGTCTGGCCCCCCCTGGCCGGCCCCTCCGGATCTCCTCTAGACTTCTTGTTCCCCATGGAAAGTAATTGACTTTGACGTTTGTCCCGTCCAATTCCGAGAATATTTTTTTACTAACTTTTCTGAAACCAAAAAACAGCAGAAAACAGGCATCTGGCACTGTTGCAACTTGTTAATAGGTTACTACCAGAAAACATGTAAAAAGAACCTCAAAGTGTGGACAAGTAAAGCAAAGTAGATACTAAACAAGCATGGAGCATCAAAAATTATAGATACGTTTCCAACGTATCAGCATCCCCAATCTTAAATCCTGTTCGTCCTCGAGTAGGTAAGTGATAAACAAAATAATTTTCGAGGTGACATGCACCCTCACAATAAAGATCCAACCATTTGTAAACATTGAAAGCTGGGATCAAAGAACTCTAAACATGTGCATGAAAGATGGAGTTCTAACAATAGGACATAGTAATTATGCATGCAACATGGCAAGATACAAAACAAATATCATGAATAATATGCATTGAAAAACGTTTGTTTGCTTCACATGCAGAAAACATAACATAGTGACAATCAGCTTGTCCCTCATAGAGTAGCAATATAATGCATAGGACACCTACAAAGTTCACAAGGGTAACTAGAAACAAATAGCACAAGAGCAAGTAATAACACAATATGCATCAATTAATAAGCTTTGGAACACTGCACACAGAATGACAACTATGCTCTCTTAATGGTGCCCAAAGGTAGAAGGTGGAGACTCAATAGTGGCGGAAGAAAGGCCTTTTTGTAAAGGAAGCAGGGATTACAAGTTTCAAAAAGAGCTTCCAAAAATTATGGTACTTGTTATCTTTCAGCCCTCATTGCCCCTATCATAAGCATCTTGAAGTGGTTAAGGTTAAAGTGGCAAAGCTGGAGTATATGCTTGACGAAGTATAAGTTGGAAATCTCATGCCCCTTGAATACGAGGGCCACACCTCATGCATACTCAACTTTGGGTCCAGGTAAGTTCTTGTCACTGTAAGTATTTGCATATCATTGAGAACCGCCAATGGGGTACCCCTTGCACATGGTACAGGAGCTTTCCCATAACCAAGATGACAAGGCAAGCAGACAATGAGCATCTCAGCAATTCTTCTTATGTACCATAGGAATATGGTGCTTTTTACTCTCTTTCCTCTTTTCTCAATGTGTCTCTTTTTTTATAAGAAGAATGCTTCATAGATGTCACTATGGTGATGCTGCAAGTTTCCACCATGATTAGGCATGGCTTAGGCTAGCGGCCCAGACGTTTCTCTAACACAGGATACAAACTCCATGGACTTACAAGTTACCTCTTTATTTCACACCGGTGACATCCATAGAAAGAAGAACATGATATCAACTGAGTACAACAAGGTACAAGTGCAATGTTGAAAACGTTTCCCGTGACAACATGGTTCTGCTAATTCCAACTTATAAGTGAAAGCATGTACAACAAAGTTGTCACAATGGTTCAAGTTTATTAGGGGAAAAGAATAAAGTGTGCCATCAAGTTCGTGAGGGCTTAATCACTAAGTTTTCACATAACAAAATAGTTTTTAATTGGAAGATAGTTGAAAACAAGAATATACTTTGGAATGGTGTAACACACCATGTATAGGAATTTATAGTGGACACTTTGGAATAACTTGGTTTCTTGGGAGTTGGAAGCATGAGTATAACCTACTCATACAAGTGGAGGCTAGCAAAAGACTGGGAGCAACCAACTAAGAGAGCAATAATGGCCATAATTATGCAATGCAACAAAGCAAACTAATCAAAGCAAAGAGTGGTACTACAAGTCAAGGGCTAAATGATCATAGAGGCTAATGGTGACTTGTCATAGTCATAACATGGTGTGATCATGTGCCAAGTCAACCCAAGCAAAACATCAAAAGAGAATACCACAAATACTATGCTTTTGCATGCTAAAGCAACGCATAATTTATTCAAGGCACACTAAGCAATCCCAATTGTTTGTAACAAGACATGCTACATCAATAATCACTAATCATAATGCCAAAACAACACCTAGCATGTCATGCTAAAGTCTAAGTCACGGTCAATGCAAGCTCCTCTTGCACTTCAAGCAAGAACTTACTACTCCTTTCCAAACACCAAGCAAACTTATTTTCAAAACAACACAACGAGAACGGGGGTACAAACTAATAAAGCAAACTAAACAAACCAAGCAAAGCAAACGAAAAATAAGACGCTCCAAGAACAACACAACTGTGCATGAAACAATAAAAAACGAAGTGTCTAGATAGACCTGAGCTTTTTATTGATGAAGAAGGAGATGTCTTGGGCATTCCCAAGCTTTGACACTTGTACCTCTTGGATATTTCTTGGGGTGACACCATGGTGGCATCCCCAAGATTGAGCTTTTGTCCATTCTTCATCTTATTGCATCATTCTCTCTCTACACCTGAATTTTTTCCTTCATACAAAACTTCACACAATCTTCATTAGCAACATTAGTGTATTCAAAAGATATTAGACCCCTGGCAAAGCTTTGAAACAGCCAGGCTTTTCACTAAAAACACAAGCTACTGTAGTAACTCCTTCAAAAAGCTTAATTTACCTGAAGTGAACTAAAAAAGGAATCAATAAGAAGCAAATGCAAATAATGGTAGAAATCTGTCAAAACAGACCAGCAGGTAGAAACGATTTTTTTCAAACATCTTTTGTTGCTCAAATAAAAAAGTGTTGTACTAACTAAAGTTAGATAACATACTGGGGGATTTATTCATAAATTTTTAGATCAATCTGAGTTACAGAGCCTCCTCACGATTTTTTTGGTGGAGGACAGAAATCTGTTTTGGAACAGCAACTCCCCGAATCTTATTTCCCTCTCATTAGAGGTCATTATTGTTGGGGTTCGTAGCATGGAAAACAAAATTTTCTATCGCATACAAACAAACAAGCCAAGATCTATCTACTAGATTGTAGCAACGAGTCGATAGAGGAACTCACCCTCGAAGATTCCAAAGCGGTTAACGAGAGCAGATTCTCGTGGGTGATGTAGTCGTACACTTCCGATCTCAAGATCGCGTAGACGATCCTTACGGCGCCACGTTCCGGCAGCGCTCCCGCAGTCGGTCACACGTTCGGTACTCGACGAAGACCTTCCTCTCCCTTGTTCCAGCAAATGGAGGTTGTAGCACTCTCCTCGTGATTCCCAAAGACAACTGGCGTGGTACCTAAGTAGAGGGAGACCTGAGGCTTCGCTTAAGCCAAAGTTGAGTATGGTGGAGCTTATGAGAGAGGCTATTAGTGGTCTAGTAATTAGACACACCAATTAGAAGGCTCTAAACCAATTAGAAGGCTCTAAACCGCAGGCTAAAGCAATTAGAAGCTCTAAACCAAACGGCTCTAAACCGGAGGTAGAAGATAGGAACTTGTGTTTTCTAGGAGGAGCCCTGCCTCCTTTTATGGGTGGAGGGCCTTGGCGCGCCAGGAGGGAGGAGTCCCTCCCAACTCCCCTAGGGCTTGGGCGCCACGAGGAGTGGGACTCCTCCTCCAAGTTGGTTCCAACTCCTCTTGCTTGTTTCCCACGCTTCTGTTTCCCACGCTTCTGTTTAGCCGCTTTGACTTTCAAACCGCCAATTTGACTTTCATGTTTTGGAACAGCAAGAACACTTAGTACATGATGCAATCATTCCAATATGTAATGACACATTAATGTACCCTTCCCCGGAGTCTTGGACAATCCGGAACCTTCTAGAACATTCCCGATGAAAACACCTAATCATTCCCGAACTCAAACGGACTTTCCTTATATGAATCTTATTCTCCGGACCATTCCGGATCACCTCGTGATATCCCGGATCCCATCCGAGACTCAACAACATTCGGTCTCTTTCTCATAATACCATAACTACTCAAACAACGTCGAATCCTTAAGTGTCTCCCTACGGTTCGTGAATTATGCGGACATGATCGAGACACTTCTCGAACAATAACCAATAGAGGAATCTGGAAATTCATATGGCTCCCACATATTTCTACGATTACTTTGCGATCGAATGAACCACTTACATACGATACCAATTTCCCTTTGTCTCACGATATGTTACTTATCCGAGGTTATGATCGTCGGTATCTGCATACCTAGTTCAACCTCGCATCGATAAGTACTCTTTTCTCGTTCCGTGATATGTGATCCCTTGTGACCAAGTCACATGCTTGCAAGCTAATTGGATGACATTCCACCGAGAGGGCCCAGAGTATATCTATCCGTCATGTGGATGGACAAATCCCACTTGATCCATGTGTCTCGACCAATACTTTCCGAACACTCAATGCCACCTTTATAACCACCCGCCACGGTGTGGTGTTTGATGTCATCAAAGCATCCATCCGTAAAGGTGATATGCATGATCTCATGGTCGAAGGAATTAGGTTACTATGTATCAGAAAGCATATAGCAATTGAACTATTGAAATGACTTGATCTTTATGCTACGCTTATTTATAGGAGTATGTCCATCACATCATTCTCCTAATGATATGACCCTGTTGTTAATAACATCTCTATGTTCATGATCAGGAAACCATGATCATATATTAACCAACAAGCTAGTTTAACAAGAGGCTTTACTAGGGACTCTTATTTTAGTTTACAAATCACACAAGTATTAATGTTTCCGGTTAATACAATTATAGAATGGTATGTAAACATTTATCATAAGTGTGAAGATATGATAATAACCACTTCATTATTGCCTCTTGGGCATATCTCCAACAGTCTCCCACTTGCACTAGAGTCAATAATCTAGTTTCAAACCTTTGTGTATATAACACCTATGGCTTTCCGGTGTTGTATGTACACGATTGCTAGTGGTCAATCGATCTCGGATCTGACACTTCCAGGTCCGTGTGTAATTGCATGTCTTTGCGTCTCTACGCATCACTCATTCTCTAATGAGATGGCTTTGTATAAATTTGGTCTTTCGGTGTGACCTTTAGCTCTTTGGGGTTAAAACATGTTGATAATATTGTCGCACAATATATCTTCATAGTATTATCCCATCGTGAACTACACCTAGTTTGATAACAAACTACTTGACACAAATGCCCTCTTTGTCGCTAAAATAGCAGTTATATACTTGGCCTTTTGTTGTAGTATCTGTCACAATGTCTTTAACTTTGGAACTCATCCAAATCCATTATGGAACTCACCTTCCATTATATTGTGCCACCCTTAGTTTACATTGAGATAAACTTAATTTGTACTTTGTGACAAAACTAGTATCAATGTAGTACTTTTACAATGAACTAACCATCTATTTGTCACTTCTACAAATATCATACTCTTAGTTCTTCCAAAAGATCATAAGAATATCCTTACTATTGTCCAATGATCATCTTACGAATCATTCTGGTATATGCTCACAACATTTAGAGCATAGGACATATCTGGATTTGTACATATCACAGTATGATTGATATAAATACTCTTTGTGATTTCATACATCAAGTATCAATCTATACTTTGATTATTTGTTTCACTTTACCAAATGTCAATACACTTGAATATATCATCAACATTGAACTTATTCAATCCTTTCTGTGTGACAAGAACCTCTCTTGTAGTTTCTATATTGAACTCATTCAATATCTTGTCTATGTACTATACGCACAACCATATTAGCGTCTATTGATGCCAAATATTTGGGTTTTGCCTAAGTCTTTCATCGGGATGAAATTCTTAATATGTGTTAATAAAAGATACATCATTTCCAATCAACAATATGTCTTCCACATAATGTATTAGAAACATGTCTTAGCGCTCCCACTTAATTTCTTGCAAATGCAAGCATCTTCATTGTCTCTAATGAACTTTTAAACTCCTTTAACAGTTTCATCATAGTGAAGATTCCAACTCCGCGATGCTCACTTTAACCATTGAAGTTTGCATATGCTTTTAGCATCCTTTGAATCAACAAAACCCTATGGACCGTGTTAAGCACATGTCCTAGGTAACGATTCTATTAGAAGAACTTGTTTGTTTATTCAACTACCATATAACAAATTATATGTAGTGGTTGCTACATTAATCCGTCTAGACTAAATATCACTATGACAGATCAAATCTTGTCATAGTCAACCTTTGAACATTGTTGTGAACTCTTTCCCAACATGTCGAATATTTCATAGATGTGAAACATCCATGTCTATTTCTTTATAGATCCAGACACAACTATAAGGTCTTACACCTTTCTCGAGGGTCCTTCAAGTTCAAAACTTGATTTTCTCGTGTATGGAACTATCACGGATTTTATGGCTTCAAGCCATTTTACGAGTCGGGCCCATCATCGCTTCTTTGCATGTAGTCGGTTCATTATTCTCAAATAATGATTCAACCCTCAAATCTTGGTATTTGATTGTTTATCCGACCTACTTGTTTCAATAGGAACTTGGATCTCCGTGACCATAACCTTTGAGGTACGTGAGCCATGAGCTTTGTTGCTGCCTCCGGAACACTTTTCGGTGCTGCGCAACTCTGCACATATAGCTAAGGTTCTTTTAACCTTATCAAAGTTCTATTGTCCTCCCACTTAACTTTTCACGAAAAATTCCTTCTCAAAGAAACTTGACGTTTTTAAGTGACAAACACTTTTGTCTCTGGTGTTATGGAGGAATACTTAACAGTTACTCGAAATAACATACAAAGATAGGTTTATCCGACTTTGGTTGCAAAACATCTTTCTTATGCAAAGCATACCAATGTTTAAGAAAGGACAACTTGGGTTTTATCCCAAACCATAACTTTATATGGTGTCATTTCAACGGATTATGATGGAGCTCTTTTCAGTGGAAAAACGGTAATCTCTAAAGCTTTTAATCTTTAAAATATAATGGCAGTTTTATAAATTATACCTTTGATCTTACCATGTCAAACAAGGTTTAATTACATATCTCAACGCTCCATACTCTTATGGTGTTTCGAAAATGCAAATCCATGGAACGATTCCTTAAATCTTAGGTATTATGCTAAACTCAGAACTCAAATATCTCCTTTATGATCTTTATCATAAACTATTTATATTCTTGTTACTATGATTTTGCACTTCATCTTGAAAGTCTTTGAACTTTTCAAGTGTTTCATACTTTATCCTTATTAAGTAAATATTCAAATATTTACTCAAATTCTCGGAGAAAGCATATGAAGTTGAAATCCATCGCTTTTGACTACACATGATGGTCTTTGTACAACAATATGTACAATTTCCAATAAGCCAGTCATTCGTTCCCTTTTGGCCTATGAACGAAGTTTTAATTATCTCTAGGAAAGTTTCACAAGTGTCATGTGATCAAAAATCAAAAGACTCCAAAATTCCATCCACATGGAGTTTCTTCATGTGTTCTTTCCAATATAATTTAAATGATGTCACTTCCTAAGTGACCTTTCAATCAATTTTTCTTTCGACATTTTTAGCACTAGTTTTATGGACGTGATTTCTCCAACGAGATTTTGTGAATCATCCATCTTTTATGGATTACGGCAATTATTTGAACAACCCTTTTGTTCTCATAATACCTGATAAAACAAATCTTGAAGGCAAGCTTTGATGTTTAACGAGCAACACAATAACCCTTTATTTTGTTCTCGATGAACATCATCACATATTCTTTTGCTAGTTACTTAGGCCACTGTAGTTCATGAATTCTGTTGTTTTGTATGACGATTCATACCAACAAATTCAGTATCAAATACTTAAGAACCACATTGTTTAATAAGCAAAGAATATAGCCATAACATGTATATCATCTATATACTTAATTTGAACAATTCTAATCTTTTCTTTTCTGCCATATATTTATGAGATTCTCTTTCAGTATTTCCTATTCTGTTTGAAAGAATCTATCAACATCAACAGTGGAGTCATACATATGACACATAGTCCAAAGCGTGTATAGTTAAATACCAATGTCTTTGGACTTGCACTTTGAAGTAGATCACCATCATCAAATGTTTGGTGTTCTTTCAAATTCCTTTCTTTAGTAATCTCTTGGTGTAGTAAACATTTTACCTACATCAAATATTCACCCTTAACATGGAATCGTCCATGATCAAGCTACTTTTAGCTTATAACGATGAATTATGAGTATAATGTTGCTATCCAAAACCTTTTGGAGGATCAGGACAACAAGTGTCTCCAACCTTTTGCAAATTCTCATCAAATATGAGAACATGACTTTTGCCATATTATACTCTATCATGTTGCAACCAAAACTTTGTTTCAGATATCACAATATCTTCCACACATCATGGTTTCTGAAATAACTCTTTCAGATCCTAGATAACCTTGATATTAAGAGAATTCTTTGAATATCAAGAATCATGGAGACAAACATGATACTCATATACTAACTCTTGGAATTGTCACTCTTGATTTAATACCAATTATTAAACTTCATGGAGTAACCGGAACTTACTGAAAGTTTGCAATAGGACTTTTAAACTTTATATTAACACTTTAAAACAATACGATACCAGTTCGTAAAGTAAATTAACCAGAATTATATAGTTCTATCATCTCAATTATAACTAAGCGTACGGTGGTAAACGGATGCCAATGACTACAACAACTATGCAAATTCACTTTGATTTAGTTTATGATAAATTGAGTTCTAATTAATAATCAAATTAATCTAGGTGAACTCCCACTCAAAACAATATCCCTCACATTGTTTTAGTGATCACACGAACCAAATCCACCACATCAAAACCGATCATCACGAGAGTTGATATAGCTTCAATGGCGAACAATCGACATGTCATCATATCTACTATATGACTCATGCTCTACCTTTCGGTAATCCGTGTTCCTGAGGCCATGTCTGTACATGCTAGGCTCGTCAAGATCAAACCTTAGTTTCTGCATGAGCAAATCTGGCTTGCTCACGTTGTATACACTTGCGTAATCTAGCACACCGATCATCACGTGGTGTTTCAAACAACAAGCTTTAGCAGCGGTGCTAACTAAGGGTGAACACTTTAAGACTTGAAATTCATGTGCATGAGGGATCATCTTATAATGCTACCGCTGTCTACTAAGCAATACAAGATGCATAAAGGATTAACATCACATGCAATTCATAATATGTGATATGATATGGCCTTTCTTCTTTGTGCTTCCGATCTCCATCTTCCGACGAACATGATCTCCATCATCACCGGCATTGCATCAAGGTCAATGACGCCTCTCCATGGTTGTCTCACCGGCTTCAACTATTACAACTACTTTGAATAGACACGCGGGTCTTAACATAAATTAAAGACAACCATATTTCCCGCCGGTTGCCAACTTACAATAAGGAACATTGCATACATCATATATAATCACAATCATGGCCATATCACATCACAGCACACCCCTGCAAAACAAAGTTAGACGCCTCTACTTTCTTTGCATGTTTTACGTGGTTTGGGGCTTTCAATAAGTGTCGTTCTAACTTACGAACATGAACCACAACATTGATACTAGCATTGTTGATTACCCGTTGTAAATTGGATCTTAACTATGCTAGGAGAAACAGCACCATAAAGCCACTTATGCAATACAAGTTGCATGTCAAGCGTGGAGCAAGTCTCATGAACGATGTCATGTAAGGTTAGCCCGGGCCGCTTCATCCCAACATACCGCAAGATGCAAAGTACACAAGAAGCAATCGACAATAAAAGCATCAACGCCCATAATGACCATTGTGTTCTACTCGTGCAACAGATCTACATATAGACACGGCTCTGATACCACTGTTGGGGTTCGTAGCATGGAAAACAAAATTTTCTATCGCATACAAACAAACAAGCCAAGATCTATCTACTAGATTGTAGCAACGAGTCGATAGAGGAACTCACCCTCGAAGATTCCAAAGCGGTTAACGAGAGCAGATTCTCGTGGGTGATGTAGTCGTACACTTCCGATCTCAAGATCGCGTAGACGATCCTTCCGGCCACGTTCGGCGCTCCCTTGATCGGTCACACGTTCGGTACTCCGAAGACCTTCCTCTCCCTTGTTCCAAAGAAACGGAGGTTGTAGCACTCTCTCGCGATTCCCAAAGACAACTGGCGTGGTACCTGAAGTAGAGGGAGATCCGCAGGCTTCGCCTTAAGCCGTGCAGTATGGTGGAGCTTATGAGAGAGGCTATTAGTGGTCTAGTAATTAGACACACCAATTAGAAGGCTCTAAACCAATTAGAAGGCTCTAAACCGCAGGCTAAAGCAATTAGAAGCTCTAAACCAAAACGGCTCTAAACCGGAGGTAGAAGATAGGAACTTGTGTGTTCTAGGAGGAGCCCTGCCCCTCCTTTTATGGGTGGAGGGGCCTTGGCGCGCCAGGGAGGGAGGGAGTCCCTCCCCAACTCGGCCTAGGTCTTGGGCGCCGGCCTGGAGGAGTGGGACTCCTCCTCCAAGTTGGTTCCAACTCCTCTTGCTTGTTTCCAACAGTTTCCTGTTTTAGCCGTTTGACTTTCAAACTGCCAATTTGACTTTCATGTTTTTGGAACAGCAAGAACACTTAGTACATGATGCAATCATTCCAATATGTAATGACACATTAATGTACCCCTTCCCCTTGAGTCTTGGACAATCCGGAACCTTCTAGAACATTCCCGATGAAAACAGGAATCATTCCGAACTCAAACGGACTTTCCTTATATGAATCTTATTCTCCGGACCATTCCGGATCACCTCGTGATATCCGGATCCCATCCGAGACTCAACAACATTCGGTCTCTTTCTCATAATACCATAACTACTCAAACAACGTCGAATCCTTAAGTGTGTCTCCTACGGTTCGTGAATTATGCGGACATGATCGACACTTCTCCGAACAATAACCAATAGAGGAATGGAAATTCATATGGCTCCACATATTTCTACGATTACTTTGCGATCGAATGAACCACTTACATACGATACCAATTTCCCTTTGTCTCACGATATGTTACTTATCCGAGGTTATGATCGTCGGTATCTACGCATACCTAGTTCAACCTCGTTCGATAAGTACTCTTTCTCGTTCCGTGATATGTGATCCCTTGTGACCAAGTCACATGCTTGCAAGCTAATTGGATGACATTCCACCGAGAGGCCCAGTATATCTATCCGTCATGTGGATGGACAAATCCCACTCTTGATCCATGTGTCTCAACCAATACTTTCCGAACACTCAATGCCACCTTTATAACCACCCGACGGTGTGGTGTTTGATGTCATCAAAGCATCCATCCGGTAAAGGTGATATGCATGATCTCATGGTCGAAGGAATTAGGTTACTATGTATCAGAAAGCATATAGCAATTGAACTATTGAAATGACTTGATCTTTATGCTACGCTTATTTATAGGAGTATGTCCATCACATCATTCTCCTAATGATATGACCCTGTTGTTAATAACATCTATATGTTCATGATCAGGAAACCATGATCATATATTAACCAACAAGCTAGTTTAACAAGAGGCTTTACTAGGGACTCTTATTTTAGTTTACAAATCACACAAGTATTAATGTTTCCGGTTAATACAATTATAGCATGGTATGTAAACATTTATCATAAGTGTGAAGATATGATAATAACCACTTTATTATTGCCTCTTGGGCATATCTCCAACAATTATTGGCACAAAAAGCAAACAAAAAGGATAATGAGAGGTCAATACTGAAGTAATAACTTCCAAGACTCAAGGAAACTCTTGGGTTATCTCCCAACAAGTACTTTTCTTTAACGCCTTTAAGTTAGGCTTGATAGCTTGAGAAGATGCTCACATAAGAATTATGAATTGAAGTCAAAGAGAGCATCAAGAAGCAAATTCAAAACACATTTAAGTCTAACCAACTTCCTATGCTTAGGAATCTTGTATGCAAATAAATTCACAAAGAACAATGTGACATGCATAGCAAGATGAAACAAGAGCAACTTCAAAACTTTCAGCACATAGAGAGGTGTTTCAGTACCATGACTTCTAAAACCATATTTTCCTCTCTCATAATAATTTTCAGTAGCCTCATGAATAAACTCAACAATATAGATATCACATAAAGCATGCTTTTCATGATCTACAAACACATAATTTCTATCAAGCTCAAAAATAGTGGGACTAAAACCTTCAGAGGTTTTACCCAAAGTAGATATTTCAAAAGGATCCACAGGAACATAACATTCATCCTCCTTTGATAAGCATGGGGGACAATCAAATAATGTAAGGGATAAAGAGTTACTCTCATTAGAAGGTAGGCATGGGTAGATAATCCATTCTTCCTCCTTTTGTTCATCACTCTCCTCCTCTTTTTCATCTAATGAGCTTTCAGTTTCAGCAATTTCTTATTCCATAGGCTCCTGCAAGGCATTAGTCTCTTCCAAATGTGGAAAGCAGCTATTAAAATATTCAAGAATATAGCCATTTTCTTCCTTGTAATTATCAAAGCAAAATTTAAGTATCTCAAAAACCTCATGTTCATAAGGTGCATCATCAGTATTTTCAAGCAAACTGGCAATTTCAAATGCACCCTTGAAGGCAATAAATTCTTAAATTTGTTCCACATCATCAAAATCATAATTTCCTTTAACATAAGAGGATATGGTAACATTACCATTATACTCACATTAAAAGGGTAGGTGTTTATACCTCCTGTAGCAGCAAGCTTTATCAAAGCAATAAGTAACATTATAAGTAGAGCACACGTCTCTAGCAATAGTATTCAACTTATCAATTTGTTCCTATAAGTGTTTCCCTTTTTGTGACAAACGGTGTTCCTTATAATAATACTTTTGTTCTTCGTGAACCCACATTGCCAATAAGAACTAGTTTCAAAGAAACCATTCATTGATACAAAGCATGACCAAGCAAGGCAATAAGATTACTCATATACATGATATCTATATTTGAAACACCATTACTAATGGGCATGCTTTAGACATAGTTCATCATTATTATGGAGTTCCATCTCCCCATTGTTGGCATCTTTTAGTAGAGGTTAATATAATAGTTAATATAGCTATTATCAAAGTTGAGTGTCTCATGCCCCTTAACTACAATTACCAGTTCCACATGTCGGAAATACGGTTCAGTGTCAATCATTAGCCTCCCCCCCACTCCCAATGATAATTTGTGCATGATCACACAAGCATTCACCATTTGATCTTTCAACCAGGTTAGAGCAGGGTACTGGACAATAGAAAAGCGGGCTTATAGCACACCAGATTCCTGCTCGACATCCTTTCTGCAAGCTTCCTGACACTAAGCAAAGTGAGATCTCTTACACACAATAGGGTTTGAGATTATCTTCACAAATATTAGCCATCTTAGATAGATACCATCTGCTAGATAATATCCCTTGTTGTACTCATGGCCGTTGATCACAAAGTTCACCAGTGGAGCATGGCCTTCAACAAGCTTGGTGAAGACATTTGAGCATTGCAGGACGTTGATGTTGTTGTGAGGTCATGCCATGTTGAACAAGCATGACAAATTGAGAGATTTATCTGCCACTGCCTAAAGTATCAGACTACAAGCTCCCTTGTGGTGTTTGGACATTCCTTGCCAATTAAATGGGCAGTTCTTCCATGCCCATGCATGCATTAGATGCTTCCAAGCATCTCAGGAAATCATCTTGCATCGTTCCATGCTTGGATCCAAGCGGTGTCATCTACATTGGGTGTTCTTAGGTACGTTATTCCAAACACTACCACCACTGCTTTAAGAGAACTTGTATATGCACTCAATGGTTGTGGACTCGACCATGCCTAGAAGTCGTCCTGTATATCAGCAGGAGCTCCATATGCAAGCATCCTCAAAGCAGTGCGCTTCTGGACTGAGAAAAATCCTAATGTGTCGAGGTAGTGCTTCTTGCATATGAAGTAGTCGTCGAACTCCTTGATGGCCATGAAAATTCTCAGGAAGAGCTTCCGGTTCATCCTAAAACGGCGCTGAAATACCACTTCGCCGTGCAATGGGTCATCAACGTAATAGTCGGCGTACAACATGTTGTAACCCTCCATCGCTATCTCGGCTTGCTTTTGCGGCGTCCTGGTTTCGAACCTCCACGTCACGGCTTGGTAGCCTAGGAATACATGGCAGACAAACAAGAGAGGATCTTCAAATGCTCTTCGTCGTCGACGACAGCAACATCCGTTTCTTGTTCCATCAGGGTGGCGAGCATCTGCTCATCGTCCAAATCCATGGTTGAGGAAAAACACTAAGCACCTCACGGGCAGGGCGGCCGCGAGGCGTGCTAACCCGAAGAGGGGCGGGAGGTCGTGTGGCCTTTTCTACCAGCGTGGGAACAAAGGGGAGAGGGTGGCGCCAATGGCGATCTGGCAAAGCGGGGCGAAAAAGGGCGACAGGGAGTGGAAAGTAACAAAATGAATGAATCTTCATTAGTGTCAGTGACAGGCCTGGCCCACCGGCGTTTTAGTTTCATCCGGCGCCCCTGATATCCCCTTGTGTGTTGGGCATGACCTTGATTTGGAGCCATATGAGCCGTGCCGGCCAAAATTTGGCCATAGAGGACGGCTGTGTGAAATTTTCACGGATCGGCGTCCCCATAGGGCCTATGGTGAAGAGTGTGTGTGTTTGGGAGACGGTTGGAGATGTTCTTAAGCACTGAGGTTATATATGATTGACATCCGAGCTGAATAGTATACGCGCAGTTTAGATCAGGCAAAGAACATTTCTTTGACGTGCAACTCTCGTCCTCTTCATCACCGATCCGAAACAAGGTAGGCTGGCAGGTCAGGTATGCAACTTGGATAGCGATGTCGTGTCATAAAATGGTTGCTGCCGTTGGGTTAGGTCAACTTTTCTTTGCTCTGACCCGGCAAGTCCATGCACGCAAGATGCAGCGCAACAGCTTGACCCGTATGCGTTCCGTTGAGAGGGTCAGCCTAGGTGTGGACGTCCTGGTCAGTTTCCTCCCGAAGACCGCCTTCGTCAAGAAAGGCAGCGGCACCAGCAACTTGACTAGCGATCTGCAGCAACTGTCACCATTTTCTTAGTTTGTTTCTTCCCTTTCTGCCTAAATAACAACATATCAAAAAAGTTCCCTGAAAAACCAGCATTATCAAGAGAAACAAATAACAGCACAGACAGATCAGAGGAATGCTGAACCAAGCTATATGTAGTTGGAGAAAATCTCAGTCACACGCAAGTGACAGACCAAACCGCTCATTCAGTGAACCAGTATCAATCACACTAAACAGTCACCACAACACCCTACGATGATCAGCCGAGCTACTGAGAGTCCGAGATTGATGGAACCAACAAGGGGAACAAATTTGCTACCACATTAAAAGAATGATCAGAAACCACCGGACGAGATTCAGTAATAAACAAACCAAAACTATGAACTCAATTTGCAGGCATAGACGCCATTCACTATCAGTATCAGGCCTATTTTGCCTCAAGTGGTCTGGAAGTGTTCCTCCCTAGGCTTTGTCTTCAGGAGACGTCCTCGTGGTCGTGCCGGACCCAGAGCTCCGGATCTCCTCGATCCTCCTGACGACCTCTTCCATCCGAGGCCGCTGGTCGGGATGAACGGCTACGCACGCCATTGCGACCTGGAGCAGCTGCACCATCTCGTCCTCGGTGTTCGGGTGCCTCAGCAGGTCGACATCGAAGACCTCCGAAGTCCATTCCTCCCGGACCACTGATTGCACCCACCTCGGGAGGTGCTCGATGGAGTCGTCGCGTCCGGGGGACCTGAGGGGGGCCTTTCCTGTCAGCATCTCGAGCAGCAGCACGCCGAAGCTGTAGACGTCGGATTTCTGCGTCGGTTTCTTGGTCTCGAGGACCTCGGGTGCACGGTACCCGACGAGCCGCGGGTGAAAGTGAGGGGTGGCCATGAGCTGCGCGAGGCCGAAGTCGGAGACACAGGCGCTGAGCTCCTGCGAGAGAAGGATGTTGTTCGACTTGATGTTGCCATGGGTGAACTTGCCTCCTCCTTCGGTGTGAAGATGAGCGATTGCACGTGCGGCGCCAAGCGATATCCTTACTCTTGTCTCCCAGTCTAGTGGTGCTCTTCCGGCAGATTTATTTCCTGCGTATTTACAATCGACAATAAGTCAGTGATCATGTAATTTCATTTTAATACATATATATACATAACGAGCAAATAGTACAGTGGTACATCATGATGACGAATTGACTATATAACCGTGAAAAGGGAAGAAAAGGAGGCCATGGAAATGGTATAAACTACGAGAACCACCTATCAATGGGATGGTACTGTTGTGGGGACATAACTTCACCCACTAGGGTACAGATCCTGTGTATGTGTTGGTGGTGTTTGTTCGTTTGTGCATTAAGCCACCGGTGGTGTGT
Source organism: Avena longiglumis (assembly GCA_030063025.1). Taxonomy (NCBI): domain Eukaryota; kingdom Viridiplantae; phylum Streptophyta; class Magnoliopsida; order Poales; family Poaceae; genus Avena; species Avena longiglumis. The sequence goes on along the minus strand of CP125974.1, from coordinate 514,510,721 downwards.
GTTCCTTAGCAACTGTTATATTCTGATTCCCCTAAAAGCCAAGGCCCTAGAAAAGATCACCAACTATTTTTTCCCCACACATTTCAACATCCAGAGAACGGCAGTAGCTCAAAAGCCTTACAATTATAGCTACAAAACTACAGAACTAATCAAAAATTTCATCAAAATTCCAGGAAAGAAGTAGAAAACTAAAAGTTAAAAAATAAACCAATAAATCAGTAAGGAGGGGACTATCAGCTCGCACTGCCTGAATCTATATTCCATCTTTCTTCAGCACGATAATGGACAAGGGTCAAAAGGCAGTACATAAGGAATGTCCAGATACATACGAATATAGTCTATATAGATAAATCTGTGACATCTAATTCGGGACGGAGGGAGTAGCAATGTTGTATACATATTTTAATTAATTCATTCTGAATAACCAACTCGTAATTTCATATATCTGAGTAATTGTCTTCATCGTTCACTTCAAGATTCCGAAAGGGATTAACATGAAGGCAACCACATTGCTCATCATGTCAGAGTGCAACTGCACAATTTGGTGTATAATTTTTGTTTCCAACTCATGAATCATGATTTTAACTAGATTATATTGCAGAAAGCAGATCTCTACTTAGGTCAGGACCGATCTCACGGTGCTATATATTTGAAGGCAATTTCTACCATATAATTGCATGTGCTGGTCATCCATGGAAGTGTTGAAGCACTTGCATATTCTGTTCTTGCGCATGTGATATTTTAGTCATCTATATTCACCGCTAGGATCAGTGATAGCTTCAACTTAAACAAACAAACTCAAGGCTGAACGCAAGTTTCATACAGATAATGAAATGCTTACTGGTTCAAATAGAAGAGTTGGAATAAAGAGCATACCATGCAAAGCAGCTGAAAGGCTGCCCGGTGGAACATAGTCATAAACCAAGAGCTTCTCGTCTTTGGAGTAATAGAAAGCACGCAAGGGAACAACACCCTGGTGGTGCTGGCCAAGCCTATCAATTATCTCCATTTGCTGTTCGAATTCCTTCTTTCCTGCCACCACTTCTTTTAGTCTCTTGACCACCACTGTCGTCCCATCCTCGAGAACAGCTTTGTAGGTCGTACCATAACTTCCTTTTCCAAGGACTTCAGCTGAAGCCCTCAACAGATCCTCCAGGTCAAAATTATATGAACAGCCCTCAAAGAAAACCAATTTGTTCCTCTCCGCTTCTTGAACACCACTGCTGTATTCTGGCTTGGATTTTTCTGCTCTTCCACCCGCAATGCCCTTTCCTTTGGATGAAGATGAAGCTGGGCCAAGCTCCCCATCTTTCTTTCTCTTGCAGATGCATATCAAGAGTATGATAATCAAAATTAAGAACGCTACCCCTCCTCCAGCAATTATTGCAATCAAGATAACAGTGTGATGATTTCCCCAAAGCTTTCCCCAAAAGCCTCTCTTGCTGTCCTGGGAAGATGGTGCATTCGGAGAAGGAGAAGGTGTGGTTCCTGGACATGGTTCCAGGGGAAACCCACATAGAAAAGCATTCCCCAAGAACGAATTGGCTGGAAACTTCTGCAGAGAAGGCGGTATGGCCCCACTAAAGTTATTGTTGCTCAAATTCAGATATTTCAGTTTGGGGAGGTGAAGATCAGGGATGGGCCCAGAAAGAGAGTTGTTCTGGAGAGACAGCCCAGTAAGTTGAGTGATATTTTGCACTTTCAATGGGATTTCGCCAACAAATGAGTTGTATGATAGGTCAAGGAATGCTAGATTTGAAGATAGGGAAGTTGGTATTATTCCTGACAAGTTATTGTGCTGAAGGTAAAGAGAGTGCAGAGAAGGAATGGATGCTACATCAGGAGGGAGGCCAACAGTAAGACGATTAGATCGAAGGCTCAACACCTCTAAGGCATCAAGCTTGCCAAGTATGTTCGAGGGCATAGGACCAAATAGTCCTATTGCAGGTAGTCGCAGCATACCCACACGCTTCCCATCTGGTGTGCATGTAACCCCAACCCAAGATGTGCAGACCTGGGTTGTGAGGGTCCAGTTGATCTTTCTTGCATGGGGAAGAGATGCAGCAAACGCAAGAAGGGCTTGTTTGTCAGAGTTCAGGTCAGCACCTTTGGCACAAGGAGGGTGCGGAAAGAACAGAGAAGCAGAAAGAAAAGCTATGAGCATAAGATGTTGCATTGTTAGGATGGCTGGAGGAACAAGGAGAACCAGAATTATAACCGAATGGTCATCAATGCTTCACTCCTGCTGCACAAAAAAGAAAATTAAGTCAAGAGTAAGTGGGAGTGGTTCATAACATCCAGACTCAGAATTATATACAGTTTATAAGTGGAAAAACATAGTAGAAGTGCAAGAAATTTTGGGCATAGAAAATGAAGTGATGAAACACAGGAGTTTTCTAATCAAGATATAGTTGCTTCACAGTTAAGCAACTAAACATAATTTCTTGAGAGACCTTGAGAAAATGCAAATAGAAGAGAAATAACTTTTTCATTCTGTCATTCAGTCATCGCGGCGTCTTCGTAAGGACAAATAATGTAGAACTACCGAGAGGGTTGTGCAATTGGATGGAAGAAAAATGCTCTCATCCATTAAAAGCTTACAAGAAGCATTTCCACTGATGTTTGCAAAATAGGATCTAGTTTAGGAAAATGTAATATCAGATTCCTGGTCCTGCCAAAGAATAGCAAAATTGATGACCAGAAAGGAGTCTATTGTGAGATTAATAGGATCTAGGCTACCCTGGCTTCTAATAATGAGATTACCTTACACAAACAGTACAAAAGCAGCTTTATTCAACAACACCAACAGCATTTAAGATCCAATGGACATAGATATCTTTCGGCATTTCAAATACTAACAGGTTTAGGCACTTTTCATCATAACTGATCCTAGTTGGTGACATGTAAAGCTGGAGAAAGCTCATTATTGGAGTAAAACATACATTCATAAGAATATGACAAATTGCTACCACCCATCAATATGCTCTGGGGGGGCCTCAGATTTCTCAACTGCTACATACCAACCTCCCCGCTCAACGAATGACATTCTTGTCTTTTCTTTAGACAAAACCAATTTAAACCCCCCCCCCCCCCCCCCCTAATTCATCAGTGCAGGTTTATCTTGAGTTTTTTATTTTTGATATGTGGCAGGTGTGGTCATGTGCTACATAAAACGAAACATACATATGTTTATATAAAGTAGTATAGTATCAACACACTTTAGCCTTTTCCTGTCGAGGACACCTCAGTTTTCTTAACGCCTAAACAACGCGCTTTGGTCATAACCGGAAAGGATGCAATGATAGCGACAACGCGGCGTTCCAATAGGACTTTTAATTGATTAACGGAAAAGCACAGCACACTGGTGAGATCCTTCCCAGTACTGATGTAACATGCACAAAAGCAACACCGCAGAGCACCTAACGAAGGATCAATTACTAATGCAGTTGTCTTGTGAAGGACCAAGTGCTTTGAATAGAAAAGCGGTTGCACCAAACAAAGAAGTCCAGCACATAAAGCAGGTGGTCTCAGATGCAAATGCAAGATACCAAAGGGAAGATGAGAAGAGAGAAAAAAATGGTGGTTTTGAGGGGCGGCGTGGGGCTCGCTGCTCACTAAATGGATGTATGTGATCATGGGCAGCACGGCACACACCCTGGCACAATGCAAGACCAGGGCATCTCAGGCTTCGCACCATGGGACAAATGCGCAGAGCAAGGGCTGTCACTGCCTGCACACTACATACAAACACAACAGTTCACGGTTGCAGCAGTAGAAATGCAGTGTGGCGCTTTCCTTGCGACAGTGAGATAGCAAATTGTTCATGCTTTTATGCTCCCCTGGAGCATCAAGGTCGGAAATTACAAGGGTAATTTGCACATACCTGGCTTACTGCCCAGTTTTTTTAAAAAAAAAAACTAATGGCTTACTGCCTAGTATTTTACTCCTAGTAGTGGTTCAAGGTCAGAGTATATTAACTAATTGGCTTACTGCTTGTAGTAGTTTACAGTTGCAGCCAGCAATGGCCAGTGAAAGAGACAGAGATTAAAGTAACTATTGAATCTAGAAATCGTAGCTAAAATGGCATGAATTAATCAGAGTAAAACAGTAGGAGGCGTTTAACTCCTCCAATTAACACTTTTAATAAACGAGCGTTGCCCATACACTGTCTCTTTATTTTAAGATTTAAGAAAAAGAAGTGCGCAGCGAGCAGCCAACCAGCCATGTTTCACGAAATCGTTCCATTTGCATCAGCAGAAACGAGAGGAAGGAACTGCATTGTACTCAGGCAGGAAGTCCCATACCTCGCGAAAATCCGCGCCGCGTCCCAGCCCTGTTGCAACCCAGCAGAGCCGAACTCCGGCCGCGCCATAACTCCTCCCCGTGAGCGCGAACGCCCGGCCGGCGCGGGGGGGAAGAGAGAATTCCGGCCTCCCTCGCGGCCGCGCGAACCGACCAACCGTCGCCCCTCCAAAGCCGCCGCCGTTCGCCTCTGGGGCCCACCGCCGAATCACGCAGGCCGACGCCGGGAATCGCTCGCCGTCCTGGAAACTACGGCCCGCATTCCTCCCCCCCACCCGGCCGGACCCTGAGCAGCCGAGCTCCGCCTCCCTCCTCTCAGTTCACTGCGGTTGTTTGTGCTGACGTGGCCCCGGGAGAAGCGTGCGGCCAGGTGAGGCGATGTGCGGTGCGCGTCTGTGTGCAAAACTCGCTGTGCATTTAAGAGAAGTGTGCGGGACTTCGACCCGAGCCGTGCCCGCGAGGCGGGTTTTAGGGGCGTAAATGACGGGTTTGCCCCCGGAATGTGGCCTGCGTGGGCGAGCCGGTGGGCCCGAAGGGATATCGAGCGCGGCGGGCGTGGGCGAAGAGGCGCGAGCGGCTGTGAGGAAGGGAAAAGGGGCTTCCTGCCTCTGACTCGTGCGCCCGGGGAATTTTGCTGTTTTTTTTATAGATAGAGAAGGGTATTTTGCTGTTAAAACAACATTACCACGTACGTACGGTACCTGCATCTTTGGCGTTATTCTATGGAGCGTCTCATGTTAAACTGCTCGAGCCAGTTGTACTTTGTCTTGTAATTATTGGACCATTACAAGTTGTAATTATCATACTACTGTACTTCACATGTGTAACTACTAGTGTTAGTATTATGATAGACTTGACACAGGTAATTGATTAGTTAACCAAGTGGTGCATTGATAATTCATTCAAATGTCTCGAAGGTAAACAAGGGGCCGGTAAAACTTAAGGTAACAAGAAGTGCTACTCCCTCCGACTAAGGACAAGGCTTAAGAGCTTTTTAAAAATATTAGAAATTGTAAGTCTTCTCTCATTTATTAGCCTCTCTTATTTGATGCATGTTTTTCTTTTTCTCTAATTTCTCTCATGCATGTATAAATATTTGTGCATGAAGTAATTAAGAGAGATAGTTATTGACTTTCTTAATCCTAGCAAAGTGTCTCATAGTCCTTACAATCCCTAACAGAGGGAGTACGTGAGACATGAGAGGCGCTCGTGAGGCAGCGGCTCAAACCCATCTAGGGTTTCTTCCCTTCGCCGATGACATCACTAGTTTGTTCGTCCCGATGGTCTCACGGCCTTGGAGGCGTGATGGACCACGGCCCCACGCCGGTGGGAGGTCTCATGTTTTGTTTAGACTGTTTTCAGTATCTTCTTTAGGATGTTGAGGCGTTGGCTACGTCCTGCAGGCAGAATAAGATTCTCTCCGTCCTATCCTTGTTCTGGTGGTGCGTCTATTATCGGCGAAGAGCGCATGGAGTCGTGTCCGGTGAATCTTTTGGATCCAGTCGTCTTTCATATTCATTGGTGTGCTTTGAGGACAGTCTCTTCCGATTTACGTTTGCCATCACCGACGATGGTTGCTGCTCTAGTGTGCTGGTCCTTTGGGGTCTTAGCACGACGACTTTCTACCCGTCTACTAAGACAAGCTCTTCTCGGCTCCGGTGATGAAGAGGCGAGGACGACGGAGCGCCTTCGGCTCGTGCTAGTGTTTGTAGTCGTCGCTAGGTGGTCCATTGGCTTATCTGAAATTTTTATTACTGTAGAATGATAGAGAGGGATTGGACAAAGATGTAGAGGGCAGCGAAAACATCGGCCACCTGGGGTGGTCATGTTGGATGCCTAGAGTGGCGATGGGGTAGTCGACGGGACCCGCGACAACGAGAGATCACCCTGCAAGTTACCTTGTGAAGTGCGGTGGCGGTGCTCGAAGTAGGCGAGGAAGAACCCGACTGACGAGGTTTGATCTCGTCAATGCCCATTGTTATGGACTTGGGTTTGGAGAAGATGGGGATGCTGGAGATCGTGGAACGGTTAACAGACAAGCAACCAGGGGACACGAGATTTACCCAGGTTTAGGCCCCCGGAGGGAAAACCCTACTCCTGCTTGTCTGCTCTTGATTACGGCGGAACCGAAGGTTACAGGGGTGCGCAGATTCGATCTGGCGTGGAGGTACGTATGCAAAAGTATGAGTCGAGAGATCTAGGACGTGCCCTCCTGGCCTTTATATAGACTTAGGCACGTCCCGGGCATAGTCCTAGTCGGTTACAGGTTCTAGGATTTTACCCCTTTGAATTTCCTATCTATGCTAGTCTTGCTCTCCAAGGATCCGAAAGGCGTCATGGGCCTTGGCCACCCGAAAATCTTCATGGGCCAGCGTATGTCTGCTGTGGACCTTCCTTGGGCTGGACCAGGTATGCCGAAGTCATGTACCCGTAGGGTATAATCATGTCAGTAGCCCCCGAGTGATCAGTCGAATCGTAGATTCGGCTGAGGACTCTTCAATCCTTCGGGTGCAATCATGTATTAACTGTATGTGTGTAGGGATCGTTGATGCGTGTGCCTGACTCACCCGACGGATCGGGGTCAGTTAACTGTCTTAGGACGAAACAACACGATCTTCTTCAGGTTCGAGTCCCTCAACTCGGACCTGGAACATATGCTGGCGTAATTCGACTCAGACCGCGGAGGACTTACAGGAGTGGAATTCCAGTGATTTTAATTGGTGTACCCAACGCGTCCGTCGGGATTTTTCATCGCGCCTGCTGGCACGGGTTTATACTAGCAGAGCGCAGTCGTGTGCGTTGCCAGGCCATCAGATGATATCTGTAGGTCTTATCTTTGTGTCGCAGACACAGCATCCGAATGTTTATCACCGCGGAGGTGTTTCGGGTGACCAAGGAGAAACGTTGCTCAATTAACGTCTTATTGGGGCAGAGTTGCCGAAAAGTTTTTGCGTGCTTGATCCGAAAGATCGCAGTCGAAGAATTCATAGGGTGCGCGACCAGCGCTCCCTATGGGAGTAGCCCCCGAGTGTCTGGTCGAGTCGTAGACTCGAGCGGAGACTTTTATTCAGGCACTTGTTCAGTGTTAAGTCCGTAGGACACAAAAAATTTCGGATGCTTAAATCCATCCTCCCTATGGGAGTAGCCTCCGAGTCCATAGTGGAGTCGTAGACTCGACGTTGGACTTGAAGAAATAATTCGCTTTTATTCACCTTTCGGGTGCGCGGCCAGCGCTCCTGATAGGAGTAGCCCCCCGAGTATTTAGTCGAATCGAAGATTCGAGTGAGTACTCTTAGCTTGGAAGCCGAAGAATTGTAGTTGGTGCTAGTATAGCTTTTGATGACGTCAGTGCTGACGATCAATGACCTCAAGCGTCTGCTACGCCAGAGATGACTTGACTGGACGAACGTGGGTCCCACTTGCTGACTTTGAATTGACCGTCACGCGGCGTGAGATAATTACGTCTCCTCGATTTCCGCGCGTAGGACGGGCGTGGTAACGATGGTTCGGTGTGATCTTGACACGTATACACGGTCGATCATCGCTGGCGTTAGGTCTTACGGATGGACGCCGTGCTTCGTCTTCGTTGTTATAATCATTGGGGAAATCCGCGGTTTGTTTTCACCGCAACAGTTCTTGTTTTCACTGCCTCCTTGTGCTCTAGCGATTCTTGCTGCGCGCTGGGATTTTCTTCCACATTTCCATCTTCCCTTCTGCGCTTTCACCGCCGGCGCCGCCGTAGCGCAATGGGGAAACCGAAGAAATCGTCGTCGGCCGTTGGTACTAGCGCCGCCGGAGGAAAGAAAGGCGCCGCCACTACCCGTGTCACCGACGGTGGCTGGCGGCGATCAGAGACGCGGGAGAGCGATCTCCGCAAGCTTCGCGAGCGGGGTCTGATCCCACAAGATAGGGAGGCCGTCAGGCTCCCCGGCAATGAGGTAATCCCCCGTCCCCCAGCTGGGTATCGGGTTATGTTTCTCGCCTTCGTTATGCATGGGTTTTATTTTCCAGTCCACAACTTCCTCCGTGGATTGCTCTTTTTCTATGGCATTCAACTTCACCATTTGTCGCCCAACTCTCTTCTCCACATTGCTTGCTTCATCACTTTTTGCGAGTGCTGGCTTGGCATTAAGCCGCACTTTGGCCTCTTCCAGAAACTTTATTCCGTGAAGAGGCAGTCTGGTTCGGATGGTGTTTATCCCATTGGGGGTTGCATCATCTCCCTTAGTCCTAATCTTCTCTTCTTTTCTTTTTCCATGTCCGAATCTGTCCAATACTGGCGGAGGCGATGGTTTTATATCCGCGACTCCGTAGTGCCTGGGCAAGGATTTGGTCTTGTTCCCTTTGACCCCTCCCAAATGATTGAGCCAAAAAGGTCTTGGAAAAACCAAATCTTAGATGGTGAGGTGGCGGAGATAGAGGCCCTTTACCGTCGGGTGGAGGATCTCCAGCTGATTCCGGAGAAGGAAGTGAATGGCGTGGACATCATCCGGACGTTTCTCGAGCGTCGGGTGCAGCCTCTCCAAGAGAGGGCGCATCCGATGTTTCTTTATTCTGGGCGCCATGATCCGACGAGGGTTTCGGCTGAGAAAATCTCCGAGGGGGATCTTGACAGGGCCCTTCGCTCGCTGCTGAAGTTCAAGGCTGGAGAGGAAATCCCTGGGAAGTCGCTGACTCCGCCGTTTTCTTCGGCGTTGGCTGTTCTACAGGTGTAGATTTGTGCGCGTAGTGCTTTTTTGTCGGCTGCGAATTTATTTCGTTTGTTTGCTAACAAAGTTCCTTCTTATTTTGCAGAGCTTCAAAGTGCCGGGCATGGTACCGCCATTGCCCTAAAAGTATCCGAATGCCCCGGATAATGAAGTGGTGGAGTCCGTGTCCGAACTGCCATCGGTGCGATCTCCGGCGAAGGATGCCGATGAGTCGAGTGAGGACCATACACGCAAACGATCTCGGAGCTCCAGCGAGTCTTCGGATGCCTCGACTCCTCCGACTCCCAGAAACCCTCTGTGCCTTGATCGTCATAGTGACGGGCATGGAGGTTCTTCCTCTCCCATTCCTGCCATTCCTGTGCGGGTTGTAGCACCGCACTCGCCAGCGAAGCGGAAGAAGGAAGAGAAGAAGGAAGAGAAAAAGGATGAGAAGAAGGAGGAGAAGAGAGCCTGAAAGACTCCTCCTGTCTTCGACCTGAGCTCACTGGGCTCGTAAGTTTCTTGTTGTACTAATGTCCTTTTTCCTTCATGATTTTTGCACTTGTGCTGATTGCTTCGTATCCAGGCATTCCTCCCAGATTCCTCCAGTGATGGTGCGCGGGAGATGATGGGGGAGTCGAAAATTGCGTCTCCTCCTCCTCAGACGGTGGCGACTTCGAGTGGCGCGGCTCCGGATCCTCCGTTGCCGGAGGTGCAGGTGGTTGCGCCTCAGAATTTCGCCAGCGAGCCTTCGAAGTCGCCATCAGAGCATGTAAGTACCTCTTCGTATCACCCGGGGAGCCCCGGTGTCGAAAAATTACTTGTCTTGTTCTTTTGCGAATCTTCGGGTGAAGCCCCGAGTGTCTTCGCTCGAAAGTGTTGCCTTTATTCCTTAATGTCGGGCGCAATTTCAAGTCCTTTTTTCTTACTTGTGTTTCTTTTTTCGCAGCCTTTTGTTCAGGAGGCCAAGCGATCGTGCAGAGCGCCTAGCGCCGAGGCTAACCTTCGCAGCCTTCAAGGTACCTATTTGCCTTTTGGTGCTTTTTTCGTTTATTCCGGTCCTGCTTTCTGACGTTTGTTTGTTTTGAATGCAGAGGAGCATAATACTTCTCTCCGTGAGGTCGACGCTCTCAAGAAGAGCCTTGGTCAATTGGAGCAGAGGCCGAAGCCGCCGTTGGCGCGAAGGAACGCCTCGAGCTAGAGCTGACTAAGGCAGCTGAAGCGAAGGAGCGTCTGCAGCAGGACGCCGCGGATCGTGAGGAGCGGTACCGCCACGCTGCTTTCGTGAAAGAGAGGTGGCGGCGAAGCTCATGGCTGTTGCCAAGGCTATTTCGGGTGAGTGATGTATTTGTGTTTGTTTCTTCGTGTTTCCTGTTTTCTTCTGTGCTGCTTTTCTTCATGTCTTCTCTCCTTTTTTTTGTCTCAGATGCCGCAGGCATCGAGTTTGACCACGGTGCTCTAGAGCACGGGAGTGCTCTATATGATGCTACTGTGGCGGTCGAAGATCGCTGCAGCACCGTCGTTAGCTCCCTTGCCAAGGAGAAGGAGGTCCTTGGCCGCTTCTACAAGGAGCTTGTCCCTAAGGGCGTGGCCCTCGATGATGTGGGTGCTCTAGCGGAGGCTCTGTCAGCCGAAGTGCCTGCGGCGTACAAGCGCAAGCAGAAGGGCATCGGCGCGTCCGTCGGGTTGGCGATGGCCTTGGCGGCTGGAGCGGAGCTGGATCTGCCCCAGATCACTTCCCGGATGCCGATGACCGCAGATGGATCCGAGGTAGCCTTTGCTGCCTACTCTGCTCGCTGCAAGCGATATGGGCCCAAGCTCATTGATTTCTTTGTCGAGTATGCATTTGCGGCATCGTATGGGCCAAAGCTAGGCGATCCCGAGGCGACTCAGGGTGCCGCGTCTTAGACGTTGTAGACGTAGGATAGTTTGTAGTGTGCTTTTGCTGTAAATATTTTGAAGAACACAATCCTTGTGCCATGTAGTGGCCTTATATGTTTAATGAATTCGCCTGAGTTGTGCTTCTACCACTGTCTGAATGTTTGTGTCCTTTGCTTTTCTGCTGTTCTAGGTTCCTTCGGGTGCCGACCCTGTTGACACCTCGCCTGCAGCGCAGATGCGGCCATCTTTGGATGATCCTTCTCAACTCGCTTTTCTTCGGGACCGTGTGCGTAGTCTGGAGAGGGAGTTGCTTGGGCTGTGCGGTCACGCCGGTGTGTGGAAGTCCAAGGCGGATCGTGGTGCAGCCAGAGAGGAGTACCTGATGGCGGAACTGGTTCGGCTGTCCGAGCAGCTTCAATGTAAGTTGTTCTTTGGTTCGAGTTGGAGCTCAGTTCTTCGGATGAGCCTGCTGACCTTGCTCTTATTTTGTGCAATTGTCGCAGGTGCGAACCTTGCTCCGAGGGAAGAGAAGGAGCGTGTCGCTGTTCGGGTCAATTGTTTGACTCAACAGGACATGGAGGCCGGTGGCTTCTTCTGGATGGATCGTGACCGTGCCATGGCTCTGGTGACGGTGCAGGATCGTGTGCACCAGGTTTCGCGAGTGCTTCGCCAAGTGCAGACGTCGCTTGCCTCGGTGTTGCACGTCATGTTTCATTTGGATGCCGTACCGACGAGCCTTGCGGGTCTTCTGTCAAAATTTCGGAATGCGAGCAATGTCAAGGAGTTGGTGCGGCAGCAACTCGTCGCAGGAGTGAAGGCTGCTTTGTCTCTTGTGAGGCTGCACCGGCCTGATGTAGATTTGGCTGCCGTGGCCATTGGGCCACCTCTTCGGCCGGATGGTGGTGAGTGGGACATGCGGCCACATTACGCAGCTGTAAGGGGGTATGCCGAACAGGTCGTAGATTTGTTTGAGCAGCGTGCTCAGGTTATTCTTCAACATAGATAGTACCTGTAAAAAGAGATAAATGTAAAATTTGTATATATTTCGGTTGGGCGTGTTGTGCCCTTTGTTGTAAAGGTTTGTTTGTTGTGAGCACGCAGTGCTTTGATTGAGTACGTGTACTTTTCGTTTGCCTGACGTTGTCAGCTACTCAGGTGTACACGCTTGATCCTCAGTCGATGAAATCGTGAGGTGGGGGGAGCCCCCGAGTGCGTTTGTAGCATAAAGTAAAGTTGCAAAATAGCGAACTGAAGTTTGGGGCGAGATACTTAGCTTTATTTATATCGTAATGGAGGAAGTACATTGTTCGGCTGAATAGCCTTGGCTGAAAGCCTTATTGAAAGTAAAGGGGTGTAACACCCTCAGAATTGGACCTATGCAAGTTTTAGCGAAACCCGCCAAACCCGCATAGAAACGATTCAAAGGTGCCCACCAGACACTTTCGTGCGGGTGGAAAACGAAGTAATAACATTACACAACAGTCCTCGATGGGACCCATAGAACAGATATAAATACAACAGCGACTCAGAGAGTCAAGAATACAGATATAATATACAAAGATCCAAATCACCTTGAAAATGATAGAGCGTCCGACTACGGACAAGATGCAAATGGGGCTAAGAGCCCTGAAGAATAACCAATGGCGTCCATAACCCTGCCCAGGCCAAGCCGGAAGGGTAACCATGCTAACGGCGTCGATCTCAAACCTGCTTAAACAAAAGGGGTACCGACAAAGGGCAAAGGAAAAAGAAGGAGCGTCAGTACTGAGGACAGTACACGGCGAGGCTAGAATTCGGCGGTCCTCGCCTACATAGGTATGGTGGACTGAAGCGGCAGCGGCAGCCTGCACTAAACCACCTATAGAGACTCGATACAACTAGCGGCTATCAGAGAGGGGTAATAAAGACCTATTCGGATCCAACCTGATACTACCATCAAACAAACCCATCCTGGCGTTTCCCCCTCGAGACCAATCGAGGAAGTCAACCGAGGAACTCACGCAGTTGGCAGTTTTACTTATTCGATTATCGTTGCAGCAATTACTAGTCAGGTTTAGATAATCATCCTGATAAAATAAGCGGTGGGTCATTTTAGTTAAACATTCCGTTGTAGTTGCAACACTTACTAATCAGATACAATTAGCATGAGATAACCCAAAACCCAATAGTTGTTGGTACTTTTATTTGGCCATTCCGTTGTAGTTGCAATACTTACTAGTCAGATACAATTGTCGCAAGCGACAAACCAAACAAGCAATTGTGGGTAGTTCTAATTAGCCATTCCATTATAGTGAAGCTGATTACTAGTCATTATAAAGTCAAATTTAGCACTACTTTAGTTATGCTTGTCTATGATCGAGATACTGTGCTCCAAGTCGTCCATAACCATGACACGGCTTTGAAAGTTTTAACCCGGCCGGTGCACAAATAGCAACACACACTCGATCAACCTCGGAAAAAACCAAATCAAAACCCACGAGGCTTTCACGACAAAGCAATCACAGATTCAAAAATATTTCAGGGGCCACCCTTAAAGTAGACCCAACGAAGTAAGCTAGCTCGAGACGGACTCAAGGTTTGGGTATACGGTTTGTGAACATCGGGAACCCAAAGCGGGCTTGTCGACACCGCATGGAATCGTGTCCCGATCCTAAACAAGACAGGTGCTATCCGTCGCACAATTTAAATAAAGCAAAAGCATGGCATAAGTGAGGATCGTAAATAAAACCTCAAACTAGTTTGTGGCCCCAAGAAATAAGATGAATCAAGCTCGCTCGTGGGGGTCCCATATATCTCCCGGATGTGGATAGCGCGATAAAACATGGAACAGGTATCAAGTACTCGGGGTCCTACGGGACACAAGTGGGCGTTCGGAAACCAAATATTTTCTATCACCCACCGATGCCTCTGCTTACTTCAATTTTAGTTGTTAAACAGGAATTAAAGTGAACGATAAGTAAAACTATGATCATCTCCAACGTCAAACATGCGGCATTACTCCAACAACTGTGGCACTTGACAACACGCAACAACACTTGAGCAAGCGACTACGACGCGCAGGTCCAACTATCTACCAAACAACAGGTAATAGGATGTGTCCAAGGCAATATAAGGCTGCAAGGGATATCACGGGTACGAAAAACTAGAGCATCGCAACACAGATAGCAATAGATCAACAGGAGGGAATAAATACTATGAAAGTAAGATAGGTAGAAAGGGGGGAGATGCTCGCCTGAAAAACATTGTCGAAGGTTCAACCGAAGATCGGGTCGACACTCGCATCAACTCAACGGCCTTATCCGCGAAGAAGCAAAACACTAGAAGAAACACCGGATGCAATATTTAATACAACGGCAGAAGATCGGCATGATGCATGTATGATGTATGACATGGCAAGGTGCAATGCAATTAGGCCATATTAAGCGGAACCGGGGTCCCGACAATTAATTAGGTGGTTCATGTTATTTAGCTACCCCGCAATTTAATTGTTATTTGAACATGGCAAAATATAGCACCGATTCGCTACACAATTTAAATGAGGTCAATATAAGACTAGATTTGCCCGCATATGGGCCCCATATTTAATTATTAGGTGAATCGGCATAAGGCCCCCAAACCAATGATATGCATGCGAGATGAATGATTAATATGCAACAGGTTGTATTATATTATAAAATAGGGTTTCGGGAAGGGGTTCACACATTAGGGTTCGGCGAGCTTGGGGTTCCGGGGTTCGGGGTCGGTCTCAGGGTTCAGGGTTCGACGGGATCGAGGTTCGGACTCCGGGATCGGTCTTCGGATCTCAACATGGCCGGTCTTGGTGACGATCTTGTACGATGGGGATCTTGGTTCAACCTCATCGCGGTCTGCGGGTCCGAGGGAAGTTCATGTCGTATCCGTGTCGACGACCTTGGCGTTCAGGGGGAGTTCCCGGTGTCCCGAGGAGAAGATCTTGGCGTCCGAGGGTTTCTCCGCGTCCGTGGTGCGTCCGTGATGTAGATCTTGTCGGTTCCCTGTCGGAGGCCTTCGGGGACGGGGTCTCGGCGAACTTGGCGTGTCGAGGTTCGGTTTCCGGTTCCGGCGCCGTGGTTCATCGGGCACCTTCAGGGTTCTTCGATGGAGGTCTCGGAGTTCAGGAGGGAGAACATGGCATCCCGTGGCGAAGGTCTTGATCATCATGGCTTCGGTTGCCGTTGGCGATCTTGACTAATTCTCCCGTACCAATCAGGTAGCAACTTACTGGACAGATCCTCCCAGAAACCGGTGCAACGAGATGGCTAGCACACACGCTGGGCAAGAGCGGTCACGCTGCCAACGAACACACGAGAGAAGGCGGCAGTGCTGACGAGGACGAGTCGGGCCAGCAAAGGAGATGCGGCAGAGGTGGCGTGCATGAACAGCGTCTGCACTCGAGAAGGCGGTTCAGGCGAGGGAGAGCCGGAGCGAGCGAGGGCAAGCGGTGGCCGGCGGGGAGCCCGCGACCTTGCTCCAGGCGGCCGATGAAGGGGAGGTCGAGGGGGCGGCGAGCTTGGCGAGGCGTGGCGTGGGAGAGGCGCGGAGGAGGGGCGAGCTAGGCCGGAGGAGGAGCTCATGACGGAGAGCAGGCAGCGGCGGCGGTCTCAGTTCGGGCGGAGGTCGCGTGAGGAGGCGGTGGCGAAGCTGTGGCCAGTGGGCGAGACTATCGAGGGCGGGCGACGGGACGCGGCCGAGCACTGTGAGGCCGGGGAGGCGCGGGCGAGGCGGAGCCTGGCCATGACGCGAGGAGCACGGGCCAAGGAGGCGTGGAGGCGGAGCTCGCCGGTGGTGGGAGAGTGTAACACCCTCAGAATCGGACCTATGCAAGTTTGAGCAAAATTCGCCAAACCCGCATAGAAACGATTCAAAGGTGCCCACCAGGCACTTTCGTGCGGGTGGAAAACGAAGTAATAACATTACACAATAGTCCTCGATGGGATCCATGAGCAGATATATATATGTTGACTCCAAGAGTCAAGAATACAGATATAATATACAAAGATCCAAAGCACCTTGAAAACGATAGAGCATCCGACTACGGACAAGATGCAAATGGGGCTAAGAGCCCTGAAGAATAAGCAATGGCGTCCATAACCCTGCCCAGGCCAAGCCGGAAGGGTAACCCTGCTAACGGCGTCGATCTCAAAACCTGCTTAAACAAAGGGGTGCCGGCAAAGGGCAAAGGAAAAAGAAGGAGCTTGATCGAGGCCGATGCAGCGAGGCTAGAATTCGGCGGTCCTCGCCTACATAGGTATGGTGGACTGAAGCGGCAGCGGCAGCATGCACTAAACAACCTATAGAGACTCGATACAAGTGGCGTCAATCAGAGAGGGGTAAGAAAGACCTATTCGGATCCAACCTGATACTAACATCAAACAAACCCATCCTGGTATTTCCCCCTCGAGACCAAACGAGGAAGTCAACCGAGGAACTCACACAGTTGGCAGTTTTACTTATTCAGTTAGAGTTGCGGCACTTTACTAGTCAGGTTTAGATAATCGTCCTGATAAAATAAGCAGTGGGCACTTTTAGTTAACCATTCCGTTGTAGTTGCAACAATTACTAATCAGATACCGAAAGCATGAGATAAACCCCAAAAACCCAGCAGTTGTTGATACTTTTATTCAGCCATTCCGTTGTAGTCGCAAGATTTACTAGTCAGGTACAATTGTCGCAAGCGACAACCAAACAAGCAATGGTGGGCAGTATTAATTAACCATTCCGTTATAGTGAAGCTGATTACTAGTCATTATAAGTCAAATTTATAGCAGTAAACTTTAGTTATGCTTGTCTATGATCGAGATACTGTGCTCCAAGTCGTCCATATCCGCGGACACGGCTTTCAGAAAGTTTTACCCGCGGGTGCACCAATAGCAACACACGCCGATCAGCCTCGGAAAAACCAAATCAAAACCCAACGAGGCTTTCACATTGAACAATCACAGGATTCGTAATTATTTCGTGGGGCCACCCTTGAAGTACACCCGCAACGGTAAGCAAGCTTCGAGACGGACCCAAGGTTTGCGACAATGGTCAGAACGGCAAAGAGTCCCCAATCGGGATCGATACTGCAAAAAACATTACGCTTAACAAGACAAAGTGTGCTCTCGCACAATTTAAATACAGAAAGTAGCATGGCATAAGTACAGGATAGTAAAAACACCTCAAACTAGTTTGTGGCCCCAAGAAATAAGAATGAATCAAGCTCTGGCTCAGGGGGGTCCCATATACCTCCCGGATGTGGATAGCGCGCAAAAATCAAGGAACAGGTATCAAGTACTCGGGGTCTTACGGGACACAAGTGGACGTTCGGAAACCAAATATTTTCTATCACCCACCGATGCCTCTGCTTATTCAATTTTAGTTGTTAAACAGAAATTAAAGTGACGATAAGTAAAACTAGAATCATCTCCAACACCAACATGCCGCAATACATCAAGAATCGTGGCATATGACACACATCAGCACTTGAGCAAGCAACTACGACGCGCAAGTCCAACTATCTACCAAACAACAGGTAATAGGGTGTGTCCAAGGCAATATAGGGCTGCACGGTATATCACAGGTACAGAAACTAAAGCATCGCAACACAGATAGCAATAGATCAACAGGAGGGAATAAATACTATAAAAGTAAGATAGGTAGAAAGGGGGGAGATGCTCGCCTAGAAACATTGTCGAAGGGTTCAACCGAAGATCGGGGCGAAGCTCACATCAACTCAACGGCATTATCCGCGAAGAAGCAAAACACTAGAAGAAACACCGGATGCACTATTTAATACAACGGCAGAAGATCGGCATGATGCATGTATGATGGATGACATGGCAAAGGTGCGATGCGATTAGGTCAATATTAAGCGGAACCGGGGTCCCGGCAATTAATTAATAGGTTCATGTTGTTTAGATCCCCCGCAATTTAAATGTTGTTTTAACATGGCAAATAGATAGTACCGGTTCGCTACACCAATTTAAATGAGGCCAATATAAGGCTAGATTTGCCCGCATATGGGCCCCATATTAATTATTAGGTGAATCGGCATAAGGCCCCCAAACCACAGATATGCATGCGAGAATGACAATTCAATATGCAACAAGTTGTTATTATGTTATAAAATAAGGTTCCGGGAAGGGTTCACACATTTAGGGTTCGGCAGATCTTGGGTTCTGGGGTCCGGGGTTCGACAGGGTCCGGGGTCCAGGGTTCGACGGTCTCGGCGGGATCGTTCTCGGACTCCGGGGGTTAGGGTCTTCGGATCGGGGTAGATCTTGTCGTTCCAGGAAGCCGGACTTGGTTCGGTGCCGGGGCGCATCGGATCTTCCGGGTCGGTGTCGTTCTTGTCGTCGCGACGGTCTTGTCGCATTCGCGGTACGCGGGTCATGTTGTCGGTCTTGTCGTTTCACGGCGGAGATCTTGGTGACCCGGGTCTCGGCGTCTTCGGATCCGGGAGGGAGAACTTGGCGTGTCGGGGGTTCGGCCTTCGGATCCATGAAGGAGTTCTTGGTGCTCCGCATCGAAGACCTTCGGGTTCGGGGCTTCGGACAAAATCCCGGGTAGTGGATCTTGACGCTTCGAGGTTGGCGGGTTCGAGGATCTTGCGCACTTGTCGAGGTAGAGTTGGTATTGCCTTGGGCCAGGTAGCTCAAGGATACGGGCAACCAGGCCGAGGTGATGCCGCGAGGCAGGGACAACGGGGCACCGGGAAACACCATCAACACCACAACAAGGTGCAACGCCAGGGACAATTTCCACCAACAAAAAGGGTGGGGCCACGTTGTCGGGCTCGAGCGCGTCCGGGGCTGCAGAGGAACGCAGCGGAAGGGAGGCGTGCACGCGCGCGTCTGCGAGGAAAGGGTCAGCGCCGGGAGGGGACGGCGGCGGCCGGGCCTTGGGCTTGGCGGTGGAGAGCTCGACGGTGGGCTCGGAGGAGCTCACGAGGACGAGGGCGGCGAGGGAGGGCGCAGGGCACGACGGCGTGGCAAGGTGGGCCGTGGAGGAAGGCGAGGGCCTGGGCGGAGGTTGCAGGCGCGACGGGCGGCGGCTGGCGCCGCGGGCGGTGCGGGCTCGGGTGGTCGGGCTCGCGCGCTGTGAGGGGCGGAGGAGCGGAGGCGCTGGCGATGCGGGCGCGGGCGACGCTGGCGACCGGGCGACGCCGTGGTGGAGCGCGGCGCGGACGGCATGGACGACGGGACGGCACGCCGCCGAGAGGGGCGCTGGGAGCGGCAGAGGCGGCGCGACGGAGGCGGGAGGCGGGCTGAGGAGGCGGCGACGCGGGCGTGAGCGGGAGGCGCGGGGCGACGGCGGGCGCTGCTGGCAGCGAGGCGGAGGGGCTCGGGCAGGGCCGGGCGCAGCGGGGAAGGCGGCCTGGGCGACCGGTGAGGGGAGGCGGGGCGACGGCGGCGCCGGCGAGCGCGCTGCGGCGGCGGAGGAGGACTGGCGGCGGGCGGCGCTGGGGGAGGGAGACGGTGACTGGGGTGGTTGAGGAAGGGGGATGAGCGCGGCGTGCTGGAGGTGGAAGACGTGTGGGGAAACGCGTGGAGAGGCGTACTGAGGTGGGGCCGGTAGGGAGGTGGGTCCTGGGCCGGTGGCGGCGTGAGACGCTGGAGGGCGCGGGCGCTGGGTGGCGTGGGCTGCTGAGTGCACGAGAGAGAGAGAGAAAGAGGGGTGAGGGACGGGCAGACCGGATTGGTAGAGGGGGAGAGGGAAGCTGAGGTGGCAGCAGATCAATGGGTGGGGTGATGTGGAGGAGGGTGTGGGGGTAGATTAGTGGGTAGCTCTAGGATTTTTACAGGGCTGGTTGGGGTGGACCGTTTTAAAAATCTGGGGCGGTCGTTCGGGTCGGGTTGGCCCGTTCGACTGCCCCTACTAAAAATAATTATAAATTTTATTTGTGTTAATTGGACCATTTGCAAACCGATAGCGACAAAACAAAATACTCCGGAGCCCCGGGGTTTGGCGTTTGAATAAGATGGGGCGTTTTAGAAAACAAAACGGGCTTTGCGAAAATAGTTTTGGCAAACAATGCATGATGATGACGATGCAATGCACAAATTCAACGCGATTTTCTAGTAGTGGTTTTGCGGGATGCCACACCGACACCACTAACAAGGGATCTCGCCTCGAGATCCGCCTCATGGTACCGGAAGGAAGGTCGGCGGTCTCGCCTTCTCACTTCGTAGATCCTCGCGACACCACTAACGAGGGTTCATCCTCCATCTTGAAATCGGCGACACCACCAACAAAGGGTCGTTGTTCCTGATCGTCGAGAGAACACTCCGGAGAACAAAGGACGAAGGTAGAGGTATCAAACGATAAGGCCACCTCTAACTTCCATTAGAAGAAGGAAAAGTTACATTGATCCACCAGTTCGATGTACAGAGCGAACAGTATGAGTCGGGTAGGGTGATCAGTCCATCCCGGACCCAACTATCAACTCTGTACATGGGTCGGAGAATCAGGCAACTCAACTCTCGAGATTTAGACTGAAGATCTTCATAGGTGGTATCCGGAACAAAGGAATGTTGCCAGCAGAATTCGTATGAAAGGCACCATGATTAGGTTCCGTGATGGTTCCATTGGCATGAACAACACGTGCTCAAGGTCGACTCCAACTTCACCAAAGCTCGTCCTTCTCATATGTTTTTCAACGACACTGATATCCGGCAAGGAACACATATGGATAAGATCTCAAGAACAAAAGATCGGATGAAGGGCACAACAGAACAGTTGCAGATTGATGATCGTAGCACCTCCGTTACAAAAGGGGAGAAAGCGAAACCCTGAAGGTACGACGGAAACCCAACCACGAGAATTCCTGGACTCGAAGAGAGAGATGAGAGCGGATTCAAAACACGTAGAGGTGAGAGTAGAATAGCAGAGGGGTAAGGAGTAAAATCAGACCTAGTCAGAACTATCCAACCGATTTTGCAAAATAGTTTTGACACTCTACTTCGGCCGTTAGCTAGGTTATCCTACAGGCTGGACTTGTGGGGTATCGCAACTGCTGAGCTCTGATACCACTCTGTAACACCCTCAGAATCGGACCTATGCAAGTTTGAGCAAAATTCGCCAAACCCGCATAGAAACGATTCAAAGGTGCCCACCAGGCACTTTCGTGAGGGTGGAAAACGAAGTAATAACATTACACAACAGTCCTCGATGGGACCCATAGAACAGATATATATAACAGTGACTCCAAGAGTCAAGAATACAGATATAATATACAAAGATCCAAAGCACCTTGAAAACGATAGAGCATCCGACTACGGACAAGATGCAAATGGGGCTAAGATCCTCAAGAATAACCAATGGCGCCCATAACCCCGCCGCCAAGCCGAAGGGTAACCCCGCTAACGGCGCCGATCTCAAAACCCGCTTAAACAAAGGGTGCCGCAAAGGGCAAAGGAAAAGAAGGAGCGCCAAGATCGAGGCCAAGACACGGCGAGGCTAGAATTGCGGTCCTCGCCACATAGGTATGGTGGATCAAGCGGCGGCAAGATGCACTAAACAACCTATAGAGACTCGATACAAGTGGCGTCAATCAGAGAGGGGTAAGAAAGACCGATTTGGATCCAACCTGATACTAACATCAAACAAACCCATCCTGGTATTTCCCCCTCGAGACCAAACGAGGAAGTCAACCGAGGAACTCACACGCTGGCGCTTTACTTATTCGATTAGAGTTATGCACTTTACTAGTCAGTTTAGATAATCGTCCCGATAAAATAAGCAAAGGCACTTTTAGTTAACCATTCCGCTAGAAGCAACAATTACTAATCGACACAAAGCATGAGATAAACCCAAAACCCAAAGAAGCTTGTTGATACTTTTATTCAGCCATTCCGAAGTCGCAAGATTTACTAGTCAGTACAATTGTCGCAAGCGACAACCAAACAAGCAATGGTGGGCGTATTAATTAACCATTCCGTTATAGTGAAGCTGATTACTAGTCATTATAAGTCAAATTTATAGCAAGAACTTTAGTTATGCTTGTCTATGATCGAGATATCGTGCTCCAAGTCGTCCATATCCGCGACACGGCTTTCGTAAAGTTTTACCCGCCGGGTGCACCAATAGCAACACACGCCGATCAGCCTCGAAAACCAAATCAAAACCCAACGAGGCTTTCACGATGAACAATCACAGGATTCAGAATTATTTCGGGGCCACCCTTGAAGTACACACGCAACGGTAAGCAAGCTCGAGACGGACCCAAGGTTTGCGACAATGGTCAGAACGGAAGAGGTCCCCAATCGGGATCGTCGATACCGTAAACATTACGCTTACCTAACAAGACAAAGGTGCCTCGCACAATTTAAATACGTAAAGTAGCATGGCATAAGTACAGATAGTAAAAACACCTCAAACTAGTTTGTGGCCCCAAGAAATAAGAATGAATCAAGCTCGCCTGGGGGTCCCATATACCTCGGATGTGGATAGCGCGAAAAATCAAGGAACAAGTATCAAGTACTGGGTCTTACGGACACAAGTGGCTGCTCGAAACCAAATATTTTCTATCACCCACCGATGCCTCCGCTTATTCAATTTTAGTTGTTAAACAGAAATTAAAGTGACGATAAGTAAAACTAGAATCATCTCCAACACCAACATGCCGCAATACATCAAAGAATCGTGGCATATGACGACACATCAAGACTTGAGCAAGCAACTACGACGCCAAGAAGTCCAACTATCTACCAAACAATGTAATAGGGTGTGTCCAAGGCAATATAGGGCTACGGTATATCATGTACGAAACTAAAGCATCGCAACACGTATAGCAATAGATCAACAGGAGGGAATAAATACTATAAAAGTAAGATAGGTAGAAAGGGGAGATGCTCTCGAAAACATTGTCGAAGGGTTCAACCAAGATCGGGCTAAGCTCACATCAACTCAACGGCCTTATCCGCGAAGAAGCAAAACACTAGAAGAAACACCGGATGCACTATTTAATACAACGGGTAAGATCGGCATGATGCATGTATGATGGATGACATGGCAAAGGTGCGCGATTAGGTCAATATTAAGCGGAACCGGGTCCCGCAATTAATTAATAGGTTCATGTTGTTTAGATCCCCCGCAATTTAAATGTTGTTTTAACATGGCAAATAGATAGTACCGGTTCGCTACACCAATTTAAATGAGGCCAATATAAGGCTAGATTTGCCCGCATATGGGCCCCATATTAATTATTAGGTGAATCGGCATAAGGCCCCCAAACCACAGATATGCATGCGAGAATGACAATTCAATATGCAACAAGTTGTTATTATGTTATAAAATAAGGTTCCGGGAAGGGTTCACACATTTAGGGTTCGGCAGATCTTGGGTTCTGGGGTCCGGGGTTCGACAGGGTCCGGGGTCCAGGGTTCGACGGTCTCGGCGGATCGCTCGACCGGGTTAGGGTCTTCGGATCGGGTAGATCTTGTCGCTCCGTGAAGCCGGACTTGGTTCGGTCGGGCGCATCGGATCTTCCGGGTCGGTGTCGTTTCGTCGCGACGGTCTTGTCGCATTCGCGCGACGCTGGGTCATGTTGTCGGTCTTGTCGCTTCACCGGAGATCTTGGTGACCCGGTCTCGCGCCTTCGGATCCGGAGGGAGAACTTGGCGGTCGGGGTTCGCCTTCGATCCATGAAGGAGTTCTTGGTGCCCGTGATCAAGACCTTCGGTTCGGGCTTCGACAAAATCCGGTAGTGGATCTTGACGCCGAGGTTGGCGGTTCGAGGATCTTGCGCACTTGACGAGGTAGAGTTGGTATTGCCTTGGGCCAGGTAGCTCAAGGATACGGGCAACCAGGCCGAGGTGATGCCGCGAGGCAGGGACGACGGGGCACCGGGAAACACCATCAACACCACAACAAGGTGCAACGCCAGGGACAATTTCCACCAACAAAAAGGGTGGGGCCACGTTGTCGGGCTCGAGCGCGTCCGGGGCTGCAGAGGAACGTAGCGGAAGGGAGGCGTGCACGCTGCTCCGCGAGGAAAGGGTCGGGCCGGAGGACGGCGACGGCCGGAGCGCTGGGCGGGACGAAGCGGAGCGCCGGGGCGAGGGGGCTTAAGGTGGAGAGCTTGAGCAGACGGTGGGTTCGGAGGAGCTCACGGAGGACGAGGGCGGCGGCGAGGGCGCAGGGCACGACGGCGCAGCGCATGGCCGTGGCCGGTGGAGGAAGGCGAGCCTCGGGCGGAGGTTGCGCGGTTGACCGGCAGCTCGGGCGGCCGCGGGCGGCGGCTCGGGTGGTCGCGGCTCGCGCGGCCGCTGTGAGGGGCGGAGGAGCGGTGGAGGCGCGCGGCGCGGGCGGCGGCGACGCGGGCGACCGGGCGACGCTGCGGTGGAGCGCGGCGGGACGGCTATGGACGACGGGGACGGCACGCCACGGAGAGTGGGGCGCTGGAGCGCAGAGGCGCGCGACCGGAGGCTGGAGGCGAGGCGGCTGGTCGGAGCGCGCACGCGGGCGGAGGGAGCGGCGACGGCGGCGCTGGTTTCAGGGCGAAGCGGCGCAGGGGCGGCAGGGCCGACGCGCGAAGCTGGGAAGGCGCGGGCGACGGTGAGGGAGGCGGGCGACGGCGGGCGCGGCGAAGGAGGGCGGGCGGAGAAGGACCAAGGGCGGGCGCTGGGAGGAGACGGTGACCGGGTGGTTGAGGAAGGGGATGAGCGCGCGGCCGGAGGTGGAAGACGGGGAAACGCGTGGAGAGGCAGTGCTGGGTGGGGCCGGTAGGGATGTGGTGGGTCCCAGGGGCTGGTGGCGGCGTGAGACGGGAGGGCGGGCTGCAAGGCGCAGCTGGGCTGCCGAGTGCACGAGAGAGAGAGAAAGAGGGGTGAGGTGACGTGGCGGCACCGGATTGGTAGAGGGGAGAGGGAAGCGAGGTGGCGCAGATCAATGGGTGGGGTGATGTGGAGGGGTGTGGGGTAGATTAGTGGGTAGCTCTAGGATTTTACAGGCTGGCTGGGTGGACCGCTTTAAAATCTGGGCGGTCGTCGGGTTGGCCTGCTCGACCGCCTACTAAAATAATTATAAATTTTATTTGTGTTAATTGGACCATTTGCAAACCGACAGCGACAAAACAAAATACCCGAGCCCCGGGTTTGCTTGAATAAGATGGGCGTTAGAAAACAAAACGGCTTTATGTAAAATAGTTTTGGCAAACAATGCATGATGATGACGATGCAATGCACAAATTCAACGCGATTTTCTAGTAGTGGTTTTGCGGGATGCCACAATTCGACACCACTAACAAGGGATCTCGCCCTCGAGATCCGCCTCATGGTACCGGAAGGAAGGTCGGCGGTCCTCGTCTTCTCACTTCGTGTAGATCCTCGCGACACCACTAACGAGGGTTCATCCTCCATCTTGAAATCGGCGACACCACCAACAAAGGGTCGTTGTTCCTGATCGTCGAGAGAACACTCCAGAGAACAAAGGACGAAGGTAGAGGTATCAAACGATAAGGCCACCTCTAACTTCCATTAGAAGAAGGAAAAGTTACATTGATCCACCAGTTCGATGTACAGAGCGAACAGTATGAGTCGGGTAGGGTGATCAGTCCATCCCGGACCCAACTATCAACTCTGTACATGGGTCGGAGAATCAGGCAACTCAACCCTCGAGATTTAGACTGAAGATCTTCATAGGTGGTATCCGGAACAAAGGAATGTTGCCAGCAGAATTCGTATGAAAGGCACCATGATTAGGTTCCGCGATGGTTCCATTGGCATGAACAACACGTGCTCAAGGTCGACTCCAACTTCACCAAAGCTCGTCCTTCTCATATGTTTTTCAACGACACTGATATCCGGCAAGGAACACATATGGATAAGATCTCAAGAACAAAAGACCGGATGAAGGCAATGTAAAGCTTGCAGATTGATGATCGAGCACCTCCGCTACAAAAAGGGAGAAAGCGAAACCTCAAGGTACGACGGAAACCCAACCACGAGAATTCTCGGACTCAAGAGAGAGATGAGAGCGGATTCAAAACACGAGGTGAGAGTAGAATAGCAGAGGGTAAGGAGTAAAATCAGACCTAGTCGTAACTATCCAACCGATTTTGCAAAATAGTTTTGACACTCTACTTCGTTAGCTAGGTTATCCCACAGTCGGACTTGTGGGGTATCGCAACCGCCGAGCTCGATACCACTCAGAACACCTCGAATCGACCTATGCAAGTTTGAGCAAAATTCGCCAAACCCGCATAGAAACGATTCAAAGGTGCCCACCAGGCACTTTCGTGCGGGTGGAAAACGAAGTAATAACATTACACAACAGTCCTCGATGGGACCCATAGAACAGATATATATAACAGTGACTCCAAGAGTCAAGAATACAGATATAATATACAAAGATCCAAAGCACCTTGAAAACGATAGAGCATCCGACTACGGACAAGATGCAAATGGGGCTAAGATCCCTGAAGAATAACCAATGGCGTCCATAACCCCCGCCTGTGCCAAGCCGAAGGGTAACCCGCTAACGCGCCGATCTCAAAACCGCTTAAACAAAGGGTGCCGCAAAGGGCAAAGGAAAAAGAAGGAGCCAAGATCGAGGCCAAGACACGCGAGGCTAGAATTCGGCCCCTCGCCACATAGGTATGGTGGATCAAGCGCAGCGGCAAAGATGCACTAAACAACCTATAGAGACTCGATACAAGTGGCGCCAATCGAGAGGGTAAGAAAGACCTATTTGGATCCAACCTGATACTAACATCAAACAAACCCATCCTGGTATTTCCCCCTCGAGACCAAACGAGGAAGTCAACCGAGGAACTCACACAGTTGGCAGTTTTACTTATTCAGTTAGAGTTGCGGCACTTTACTAGTCAGGTTTAGATAATCGTCCTGATAAAATAAGCAGTGGGCACTTTTAGTTAACCATTCCGTTGTAGTTGCAACAATTACTAATCAGATACCGAAAGCATGAGATAAACCCCAAAAACCCAGCAGTTGTTGATACTTTTATTCAGCCATTCCGTTGTAGTCGCAAGATTTACTAGTCAGGTACAATTGTCGCAAGCGACAACCAAACAAGCAATGGTGGGCAGTATTAATTAACCATTCCGTTATAGTGAAGCTGATTACTAGTCATTATAAGTCAAATTTATAGCAAGAACTTTAGTTATGCTTGTCTATGATCGAGATATCGTGGCTCCAAGTCGCCCATATCCGCGACACGGCTTTCGTAAAGTTTTACCCGGGTGCACCAATAGCAACACACGCCGATCAGCCTGAAAACCAAATCAAACCCAACGAGGCTTTCACGATCGAACAATCACAGATTCGTAATTATTTCAGGGGCCACCCTTGAAGTACACACGCAACGGCAAGCAAGCTCGAGACGGACCCAAGGTTTATGCACAATGGTAACGACAAACAGTCCCCAATCGGGACTATCGATACTGCGTAAACATTACGCTTACCTAAATACAAAGGTGCTCCTCGACAATTTAAATACAGAAAGTAGCATGGCATAAGTACAGGATAGTAAAAACACCTCAAACTAGTTTGTGGCCCCAAGAAATAAGAATGAATCAAGCTCTGGCTCAGGGGGGTCCCATATACCTCCCGGATGTGGATAGCGCGCAAAAATCAAGGAACAAGTATCAAGTACTCGGGGTCTTACGGGACACAAGTGGGCGTTCGGAAACCAAATATTTTCTATCACCCACCGATGCCTCTGCTTATTCAATTTTAGTTGTTAAACAGAAATTAAAGTGACGATAAGTAAAACTAGAATCATCTCCAACACCAACATGCCGCAATACATCAGCAACTGTGGCATATGACGACACACATCAGCACTTGAGCAAGCAACTACGACGCGCAAGTCCAACTATCTACCAAACAACAGGTAATAGGGTGTGTCCAAGGCAATATAGGGCTGCACGGTATATCACAGTGCGAAACTAAAGCATCGCAAATACGTATAGCAATAGATCAACAGAGGGAATAAATACTATAAAAGTAAGATAGGTAGAAAGGGGGAGATGCTCGCCGGAAACATTGTCGAAGGTTCAACCAAGATCGGTAAGCTCACATCAACTCAACGGCCTTATCCGCCAAGAAGCAAAACACTAGAAGAAACACCGGATGCACTATTTAATACAACGGCGTAAGATCGGCATGATGCATGTATGATGGATGACATGGCAAAGGTGCGATGCGATTAGGTCAATATTAAGCGAACCGGGTCCCGCAATTAATTAATAGGTTCATGTTGTTTAGATCCCCGCAATTTAAATGTTGTTTTAACATGGCAAAGAGATAGTACCGTTCGCTACACCAATTTAAATGAGGCCAATATAAGGCTAGATTTGCCCGCATATGGGCCCCATATTAATTATTAGGTGAATCGCATAAGGCCCCCAAACCACGTATATGCATGCGAATGACAATTCAATATGCAACAAGTTGTTATTATGTTATAAAATAAGGTTCCGGAAGGGTTCACACATTTAGGGTTCGGATCTTGGGTTCCGGGGTCCGGTTCGACAGGTCCGGGTCCGTGGTTCGACGGTCTCGGGCGGATCGTTTCGACCGGGGTTAGGGTCTTCGATCGGGTAGATCTTGTCGCTCTGAAGCCGGACTTGGTTCGGTGCCGTATGACGGATCTTCCGGTCGGTGTCGTTTTGTCGTCGCGACGGTCTTGTCGCATTCGCTGACGGGTCATGTTGGTCTTGTCGCTTTCACGGCGGAGATCTTGGTGACCCGGTCTCCGCGCCTTCGATCCGGTGAGGGAGAACTTGGCGTCGGGGTTCGCCTTCGATCCATGAAGGAGTTCTTGGTGCTCCGATCAAGACCTTCGTTCGGGCTTCGGACAAAATCCCGGTAGTGGATCTTGACGCTCGAGGTTGGCGGGTTCGAGGATCTTGGCGACTTGTCGAGGTAGAGTTGGTATTGCTTTGGGCCGTAGCTCAAGGATACGGCAACTGTGCCGAGGTGATGCCGCGAGGCGTGACAACGGGCATCGGGAAACACCATCAACACCACAACAAGGTGCAACGCCAGGACAATTTCCACCAACAAAAAGGGGGCCACATTGTCGGGCTCGAAGGGTCCGGCTGCAGAGAACGCAGCGAAGGGAGGCGGCACGCTGCTCGCGAGGAAAGGGTCAGCGCGGAGGATTGGCGGCGACGAGCGGAGCTGGCCGGGGACGAAGCATGAGCGCCGGACGACGAGGGGGCGGCGGCGAGAGCTCGAGGCAGACGGTTTGCCGGAGGAGCTCGCCGAGGACGAGGCGGCGAGGGAGGACGCAGGCACGGCGGCGTGAGGCCGGGCGGCCGGTGGAGGAAGGCGTTCGCCGGGCGAGGTTGCGGCGGTCGACCGGGCGGCTCGGGCGGCCGCGGGCGGGTGGTCGCGGGCTCGCGCGGCCGCTGGAGGGGCGAGGAGCGTGGAGGCGCGCGGCGGCGGCGGGCGGGGCGACGCTGGCGATCCGGGCGATGTTGCAGGCGCCCGGGCGCGGACGGCTATGGACGACGGGACGGCACGCTGCCGGGAGAGGGGCGCGGAGCGCAGAGGCGGGCGGTGACCGGAGGCGGAGGCGGGGCGGCTGGGTCCGAGCTGGCGACGCGGCGGAGCGGGAGGGCGCGGCGACGGCGGCGCTGTTCGCAGCGAGCGGCGAGGGGTTTTGGGCAGGCCCGACGCGGCGGGAAGGCGGCTCGGGCGACCGTGAGGGGAGGCGGGCGACGGCGGCCGGGCGAAGGCCGCGGGCGGCGAGGAGGACTGGCGCGCGGGCCGTAGGGAGACGACCGGGTGGTTGAGGAAGGGGATGAGCGCGCGGCTGGAGGTGGAAGACGGTGGGGAAACGCGGAGAGGCGGTACCATGGGATGGGGCCGGTAGGGATGTGGTGGGTCCCAGGGGCGCTGGTGGCGTGCGTGAGACGCGGGAGGGCGCGGGGCGCTGCGCGCGTGTGCGTGCTGGGCTGCTGAGTGCACGAGAGAGAGAGGAGAGAAAGAGGGGTGAGGGTGACGTGGCGGCACTGGATTGGTAGAGGGGGAGAGGGAAGCTGAGGTGGCAGCAGATCAATGGGTGGGGTGATGTGGAGGAGGGTGTGGGGGTAGATTAGTGGGTAGCTCTAGGATTTTTACAGGGCTGGTTGGGGTGGACCGCTTAAAAATCAAGGTCGCTCGGGTCGGGTTGGCTGCTCGATCGCCTTACTAAAAATAATTATAAATTTTATTTGTGTTAATTGACCATTTGCAAACCGATAGCGACAAAACAAAATACTCGGAGCCCCGGTTCATGCTTGAATAAGATGGGGCGTTTTAGAAAACAAAACGGGCTTTGCGAAAATAGTTTTGGCAAACAATGCATGATGATGACGATGCAATGCACAAATTCAACGCGATTTTCTAGTAGTGGTTTTGCGGGATGCCACAGAGAGGAAGCCGGAGGAGAGGGAGGGAGAGGAGAGAGGCGAGCGGGGCGGCGCGCCGGCGAGGGGCGAGGTTGGGGAAGGCCGCGGGTGGTGGAGATGAGCGGAGGATGCGGGGGAGGGCAGGCGTGCGCGTCGGAGAAGGAGAGCAGGCAAGTGAGCGAGGCGAAGGCCAAGGAAGCGGGAGCCGGGAGGGAAAAAGGAGGGAGGAGGGGGTTGTCGGGGCGAGCGGGGCGCCAGGAGGAAGAAGAACAGAGAGAGAGGGAGGTTCAGGGGGGGGGGACAGGGGGCAAAGGTGAGCGGGGTCCAGAAGGGGCCAGGGCTGGGCCGGGCAAGCGGTTGGGAGGGTGAGGCTGAGTGGGGCCCAGCGCTGGGCTGGTGGGGAGAGAGCAGAGAGAGGGGGGTGGAGGGGAGATGGCCAAGTGGCGGCATCTGGTTGGGTGGGGGGTAGAGGAGAGATGAGGTGGCAACCAGCTATTGGTTGGGGTGAGGTGGAGGGGGATTGGGTAGGACAGGTTGGGTAGCTTTAGGATTATGGTGGGCTGCTTAAATTTCTGGGGTGGTCGTCGCCTAATCGCCTGCTCGACGCCCCCTAAAAATAATTTAATATTTTATTTGTTTTAAACGACCGCTTGCAAAACATAGTTAGTCAAAACAAAATATTCCGAGACCCGTTTTTGGTGTTTGAACAAGACGGGCGCGAAAACAAATTAGGTTTTTCCGAAAATAGTTTGATGCAAGCAAGTGCAAGAAGATGACTATGCTCAAATGCAATGTGGCATGATGACATGAGCATGCGGTCATGATGATGCAATGCACAAAAACAACGCGATTTTCTAGTAGTGGTTTTGCGGGATGCCACAATTCGACACCACTAACAATGGATCTCGCCCTCGAGATCCGCCTCATGGTACCGGAAAGAAGGGCGGTGACCTGAAACTTCTCGCATCGTGTAGATCTTCGCGACACCACTAACAAGAGGTCGTTGTCCGTGATCGTCGAGAGAACACTCCGGAGAAACAAAGGACGAAGGTAGAGGTATCAAACGATAAGGCCACCTCTAACTTCCATTAGAAGAGGAAAAGTTACATTGATCCACCAGTTCGATGTACAGAGCGAACAGTAAGAGTCGGGTAGGGTGATCAATCCATCCTGTACCCAAACTATCAACTCTGTACATGAATAGGAAAAATCAGGCAACTCAACTCTCGAGATTTTAGAATGAAGATCTTCATAAGCGGTATCCGGAACAAAGGAACGATGCCAGCCCTACATTGGATCTGATGCAGATGAGGTCATCACATCGAGAAACACCGGAAGATACAACAGAAATCGTATGGAAGACACAATGATTAGGTTCCGCGATGGTTCCATTGGCATGAACAACACATGCTCAAGGTATACTCCAACTTCACCAATGCTCGTCCTTCTCATATGTTTTTCAACGACACGGATATCCAGCAAGGAACACATATGGATAAAGAGCTCAAGAACAAAAGATTGGATGAAGGATACAACAGACAAGTTGCAGATTGATGATCGTAGCACCTCCGTTACAAAAGGGAGAAAACGAAACCCTGAAGGTACGACGGAAACCCAACCACGCGAAATCCTGGACTCGAAGAGAGAGGAGAGAGCGGATTCAAAACACGCAGAGGTGAGAGGAGAGAAGCAGAGGGGTAAGGAGTAAAATCAGACCTAATCAGAACTATCCAACAGATTTTGCAAAAATAGTTTTGACACTCTACTTCGGCCGTTAGCTAGGTTATCCTACAGGCTGGACTTGTGGGGTATCGTGAATCGCCGACGAGCTCGATACCACAGAACACCTCGATCGACCTATGCAAGTTTTAGCGAAACCCGCCAAACCCGCATAGAAACGATTCAAAGGTGCTCACCAGCACTTTCGCGGGTGGAAAACGGTAATAACATTACACAACAATTCCCTCGATGGGACCCACGTAATGTATATATATATACAACAGACTCGTAGAGTCAAGAATACGATATAATATACAAAGATCCAAATCACCTTGAAAATGATAGAGCGTCCGACTACGGACAAGATGCAAATGGGGCTAAGAGCCTCAAGAATAACCAATGGCCCATAACCCCGCCTGTGCCAAGCCGGAAGGGTAACCCCGCTAACGACGCCGATCTCAAATCCGCTTAAACAAAAGGTGCCGACAAAGGGCAAAGGAAAAGAAGGAGCGCCAAGATCGAGGCCAAGACACGGCGAGGCTAGAATTCGCGGCCCTCGCCACATAGGTATGGTGGATCAAGCGCAGGCAAATGCACTAAACCACCTATAGAGACTCGATACAACTAGCGGCTATCAGAGAGGGGTAATAAAGACCTATTCGGATCCAACCTGATACTACCATCAAACAAACCCATCCTGGCGTTTCCCCCTCGAGACCAATCGAGGAAGTCAACCGAGGAACTCACGCTGGCGCTTTTACTTATTCGATTATCGCTGCAGCAATTACTAGTCGTTTAGATAATCATCCCGATAAAATAAGCGGTGGGTCATTTTAGTTAAACATTCCGCTAGAAGCAACACTTACTAATCGACACAATTAGCATGAGATAACCCAAAACCCAGCAGCTTGTTGGTACTTTTATTTGGCCATTCCGCTAGAAGGTAATACTTACTAGTCAGATACAATTGTCGCAAGCGACAAACCAAACAAGCAATTGTGGGCAGTTTTAATTAGCCATTCCATTATAGTGAAGCTGATTACTAGTCATTATAAAGTCAAATTTAGCACTACTTTAGTTATACTTGTCTATGATCGAGATACTGTGCTCCAAGTCGTCCATAACCGCGGACACGGCCGTAAAAGTTTTAATCCCGGGTGCACAAATAGCAACACACACTCGATCAACCTCGGAAAAACCAAATCAAAACCCAACGAGGCTTTCACGACAAAGCAATCACAGGATTCAGAAATATTTCAGGGGGCCACCCCTTAAACTAGACCCGCAACGAAGTAAGCTAGCTCCGAGACGGACTCAAGGTTTGGGTATACGGCTGTGAACGACTGGGAACCCAAAACTGGGCTTGTCGACACCGCGGAATCGTGTCCCGGTCCTAAACAGTACAGGTGCTATCTGTCGCACAATTTAAATAAAGCAGTAAAGCATGGCATAAGTACAGGATCGTAAATAAAACCTCAAACTAGTTTGTGGCCCCAAGAAATAAGACTGAATCAAGCTCTGGCTCAGGAGGGTCCCATATACCTCCCGGATGTGGATAGCGCGATAAAACATGGAACAGGTATCAAGTACTCGGGGTCCTACGGACACAAGTATGCTCGAAACCAAATATTTTCTATCACCCACCGATGCCTCTGCTTAC
Organism: Avena longiglumis; assembly: GCA_030063025.1. Lineage (NCBI taxonomy): Eukaryota > Viridiplantae > Streptophyta > Magnoliopsida > Poales > Poaceae > Avena > Avena longiglumis. The sequence goes on along the minus strand of CP125974.1, from coordinate 514,477,111 downwards.
TTCAATTTTAGTTGTTAAACAGGAATTAAAGTGAACGATAAGTAAAACTAAGATCATCTCCAACGTCAAACATGCGGCATTACTCCAACAACTGTGGCACTTGACAACACGCAACAACACTTGAGCAAGCGACTACGACGCGCAGGTCCAACTATCTACCAAACAACAGGTAATAGGATGTGTCCAAGGCAATATAAGGCTGCAAGGGATATCACGGGTACGAAAAACTAGAGCATCGCAACACAGATAGCAATAGATCAACAGGAGGGAATAAATACTATGAAAGTAAGATAGGTAGAAAGGGGAGATGCTCACCGAAAAACATTGTCGAAGGTTCAACCGAAGATCGGGTCGACACTCGCATCAACTCAACGGCCTTATCCGCGAAGAAGCAAAACACTAGAAGAAACACCGGATGCAATATTTAATACAACGGCAGAAGATCGGCATGATGCATGTATGATGTATGACATGGCAAGGTGCAATGCAATTAGGCCATATTAAGCGGAACCGGGGTCCCGACAATTAATTAGGTGGTTCATGTTATTTAGCTACCCCGCAATTTAATTGTTATTTGAACATGGCAAAATATAGCACTGATTCGCTACACAATTTAAATGAGGCCAATATAAGACTAGATTTGCCCGCATATGGGCCCCATATTTAATTATTAGGTGAATCCGCATAAGGCCCCCAAACCAATGATATGCATGCTAGATGAATGATTAATATGCAACAGGTTGTATTATATTATAAAATAGGGTTTCGGGAAGGGGTTCACACATTAGGGTTCGGTGAGCTTGGGGTTCCGGGTTCGGGTCTGTGGTCTGTGGTTCGACGGGATCGAGGTTCGGACTCCGGGATCGGTTTTCGGATCTCAACATGGCCGGTCTTGGTGACGATCTTGTACGATGGGGATCTTGGTTCAACCTCATCGCGGTCTGCGGGTCCGAGGGAAGTTCATGTCATATCCGTGTCGACGACCTTGGCGTTCAGGGGGAGTTCCCGGTGTCCCGAGGAGAAGATCTTGGCGTCCGAGGGTTTCTCCGTCTGTGGTGCGTCCGTGATGTAGATCTTGTCGGTTCCTCGTCGGAGGCCTTCGGGACGGGTCTCGAACTTGGCGGTCGAGGTTCGGCTTCCTGCCCGCCGTGGTTCATCGGCACCTTCGTGGTTCTTCGATGGAGGTCTCGGAGTTCGTGAGGAGGAGAACATGGCATCCCGTGGCGAAGGTCTTGATCATCATGGTTTTGCCGTTGGCGATCTTGACTAATTCTCCGCACCAATCGTAGCAACCATCGACAGATCCTCCCGTAAACCGTGCAACGAGATGGCTAGCACACACGCTGCTGGGCAAGAGCTTGTCACGCCAACGAACACACGAGAGAGGCGACAGTGCACGAGGACGGGTCGAGCCGGGCCAGCAAAGGAGATGCGCAGAGAGGTGGCAGCGCGAACTGCAAGCAACCGGCACTCGAGAAGGCGGTTCAAAGTAGGGAGAGCCGGAGGCGAGGGCAAGCGGCCGGCGGGAGCCCGCGACCTTGCTCCGTGCGGCCGACGGGCGAGGTCGAGGGGGCGCGGCGATGAAGCCGGGGCGGCGGCTCGCAGAGGAGGCGCGGAGGCGGGGCGAGCTCGGCCGGAGGAGGAGCTCGCGGGGACGGAGACGAGCAGGCGCGGCGGTCTCGCCGGCATGGAGGTCGCAACAGAGGAGGCGGCTGGGTGAAGCGCGCGCTGGTGGGCGAGACTATCGAGGACGGCGGGCGACGGGACGGGTTGAGCACGCTGGGCCAAGGCGCATGAGGCGGCGGGCGAGGCGGCGGCCACATGACGCGAGGAGCACGGGCACAAGGGAGGCGGGAGGCGAGTCACGATGGCGGGAGAGAGGAAGCCGAGGAGAGGGAGGAGAGGAGAGAGGCTGGGCACAAGGCAGGGGGCGAGGTTGGGGAAGGCCGCGGGTGGTGGAGATGAGCGGAGGAAGAGGAGGATGCGGGGGAGGGCAGGCGTGCGCGTCGGAGAAGGAGAGCAGGGCGGCGGAGCGAGGCGAGCGTCGGCGCGGAAGCGGTGGAGCCGGCCGGAGGGAAAAAGGAGGGAGGAGGGGGTTGTCGGGGCGAGCGGGGCGCCAGGAGGAAGAAGAACAGAGAGAGAGGGAGGTTCGGGAGGTGGGGGGGACAGGGGGCCAGGCGGTGAGCGTGGGGTCTGCAGGCGAGTGGGGCCAGGGGGCTGGGCTGGCAAGCGGTTGGGAGAGGGGTGAGGCTGAGTGGGGCCCAGGCGCGGGGCTGGTGGGGAGAGAGGAGAGAGAGGGGTGGAGGGAGATGGCCAAGGGCGCATCCGTTGGGTGGGGGTAGAGGAGAGATGAGGTGGCAACCAGCTATTGGTCAGTGAGGTGGAGGGGATTGGGTAGGATAGGTTGGGTAGCTTTAGGATTATGGGTGGGCTGCTTAAATTCGGGTGGTCGTCGGGCCTAATCGGCCTGCTCGATCGCCCCTAAAAATAATTTAATATTTTATTTGTTTTAAACGGACCGTTTGCAAAACATAGTTAGTCAAAACAAAATATTCCGGAGACCCGGTTTTTGGTGTTTGAACAAGACGGGGCGTTTAGAAAACAAATTAGGTTTTTCCGAAAATAGTTTGATGCAAGCAAGTGCAAGACGATGACTATGCTCAAATGCAATGTGGCATGATGACATGAGCATGCGGTCATGATGATGCAATGCACAAAAACAACGCGATTTTCTAGTAGTGGTTTTGCGGGATGCCACAAGGGGGTAGGTTGCTAGGGATAGAATCGTCGCAGGTGCGAGATATTCCATGGGTTGGAGTATGCGACTCTAGACTCCACGTGCTTAAGGCGGTAGGCGCCACCTGGGATGACTTCGGTGATGACGTAGGGTCCTTCCCATGGTGACTCGAATTTTGTCGGTCGCTCTTGCTTGAGTCGCAAGACGAGGTCTCCTTCGAAGAAGGACCCGCGGGTCGGCGCTATGGTAGTTGCGGAGACTCGCCGTACACCGATCGGGCCGCTATGTCTCTTGCTTCGCCGAGTGTTAACGGCATCTTCGAGTGTAGCCGTGATTCGGCTTCGCTGTTTACGATCCGGGGCCCGTGGCGGCTGGTAGCACGGCTTCAGCTCCGTGCACCATGAAGAATGGTGTGTAGCCTGTGGAGCTGTTTGGCGTGGTTCGTAAGCTCCATAGGACGGATGGTAGCTCTTTCGTCCAGGCTCCTGCTTTCCGTTCGAGTGGACTCATGAGGCGCTTCTTGATGCCGGCACCGATTAGGCCGTTGGCCTTTTCCACTTGCCCGTTCATTTGCGGGTGTGCCACTGATACGTATGTGATGTTGATACCAAGGCCTTCGCAGAAGTCCTGGAATTCCTTGGAGATAAAGTTCGATCCATTGTCAGTGATGATGCTATGCGGTACGCCGAACCTGTAGACAATGGACTCGAAGAACTTGACGGCAGTTTTGCCATTTTGGTTGGTGACGGGCATGGCCTCGATCCACTTGGTGATTTTGTCGACTGCGACTAGGAGGTAAACGTGTCCCCCTTTCGAGGACTTTGGCAGTTTGCCGATCATGTCGAGGCCCCATTGAGCAAAGGGCCAAGCTATAGGTATGGGTCTGAGCTCTGACCCGTGTGCGTGCGGTTTGTCGGCGAACCATTGGCATCCATTGCATCTTCGGACGATGTCCTTTGCGTCTCTCATGGCCGTTGGCCAGTAGAATCCGGCCCGCAGAGCTTTGGCGACTAGGGAGCGGCTGCCTGCGTGATGGCCGCAGATGCCCTCGTGGATGTCTTGGAGGATGGCCTTCCCGTCACCGATGGTGAAGCACCTTTGCAGTACACCCGTAATACTGCGCTTGTACAACTCGCCATTGATGGTGGTGAAGGCTTTCGACCGACGAGATATGCGCCAGGCATCTGTCGGGTTGTCAGGCAGTTCTCCGTTTATCAATAACTGTAGGTATGGTCGCATCCAAGTTTCTTCGACTGCCATGACCTGCATTAGGTTGACCATGGCTACCTCTGTGTCTAGTTTTTTGGGTCCTTCATGTCCTTCAGGCAGCGTAGCCCCCGAGTGTTCTTCTTCTTCGGGTGATCCCTTAGGGAATTTCCGCTTGATGGATGGCACGCAGATCTGTTCGAGGAACACACCTGGTGGCACCTTCGCGCAGGTGGAGCCGATGTTGGCGAGTCTGTCGGCCTCCTCATTGCTTTCTCTTCCGACGTGCCGAAGCTCGCAACCGTCGAATTCTCCTTCGAGTGCGTTGTAGAGCGCGCGGTACGCGATCATGTTTTCGCGCAAAGGCCGTGACTCATTCATTGTCCGCTGGACGACGAGGTTGGAGTCACCAGATGACCAGGCGCTGCGCCGCATATCTTTGCCATCCTCATGCCGTGGATGAGGGCTTCAGATTTGGCCTCGTTATTAGAAGCTCGAATTTCATCCAAGGACGATTCATCGTGTCACCTGCGGGAGGTCAAGATGACTCGCCGCTCCAGCCTTCTCGCTTGAGCCGCTAAAGTGCATCGCCCATGACCGACATATCTGGGTGTCCAGCTGCAGCCCATCCAATGTACCAGGAAGTCCTAAGGACTTGAGATTTGATTGAAGTCGTCAGAGATTTATGTCTAAGGGTGACACCGATGCCCCTGTGGCCACGCGTCCCGTGGCCTCCGGATTATTCAAGATGCCGTTCGGGTGCCTCGCTGACGACCATCACCTGGTGCTCGGAAGTAATGGCTCACCCGCCGAGCCCATGAACACGCCGTAGGCGAAGCTCGCAGTGAGGGTACCTCTGCTATGTTGGTGCCGCATTTCGCCGAGGTAGTAATTGGGCTGGACCCGTGGGTCTTGCTTTCTTCTTGGTCGTTCGACCACGAGTACGGTCGACCACTGGTGTGTGGCTGCTATGTACAAAGCAGAGGCTCGCGCCTTTGGCGTGACCAAGACGGGCGGGTGGAGAGGAGCCGCTGAGGCTTTCAATGCATCGTTGGCTTCGTGTCCACTGAACTTGTCCGCCTTGGCGCAGAGCTGGTAGAATGGCATGGCCTTCTCGCCCATGCGGCCGATGAATCGCTTAGCGCCGCTTATTCGCCCGCGAGCCGGACGCTTTGAGGTTTTTCGCTTCTCCATTGCCATGATGGCTCGATTTTCTTCGGTTCTCTCGATCCTCGCCGAGAGATGAAGTACCCAAGCGGTGACCGATGGGACGCCAAGGCGCACTTTTCCGGTTGAGCTTGATCCTGTAGCGATCGAGGTTGTCGAACGCCTCGGAGATCGCCGATAAGTGTTCTTCCTCTTGGTTTTTATCACTATGTCGCCATAGACTTGGATGTTGCGACCGATCCGGTCCTTGAGGCAGGCCTGCATGCATCACCGGTACGTAGCATCTACGCTTCTTAGCCCGGCGGGCATTGTGTTGTAGCAGAATACTCAACGGTGATAAACGCCGCTTTTCGATATTCGACCTTGAGTCGACCGTTATAGCCTGAGTAGGCCGAGGAAGGAGAGTTTCACAACCCGCAATAATCGATGATCCGATCGATCCGAGGAAGAGGGAAGTGGTCCTTTGGGCAATGCTTGTTTAGTGACGTGAAATCCACGCACATCCACAGGATGTCCGTGTCCTTCTTGGGACCATGATCGTGTTTGCCACCACTCGCTTCCTTGATTTCCGATGAAGTCCGCAGTAGTAACTGTTGATTTCCTTGCCGGGATTCGCTCGTGGTTCTGGATACCCGGATGGACGCTGATCGCTTGGTGTCCGGAAAGACGTTGAGTGCGTTTCGCGAATTCACAGGAACTCCGGAATGTCCGCAGACACCAGCGAAGATTTCCCAGCCACGGAGGAATTCGACGAGCGCTTTCCTATGCGGGCCGAGGTCGTATGCATCAAGACCGCCTTTGGAGGCGCTACCGGATGGACCTGCACCTTCTTTGTGTTGACGGTGGAGTCGAAAGACATGTTAGGTGCGTTTGCCTTGTGACTGGGTGCCCGTTATCCGCCACCTCGCGAGCCTTACGAAGTTCGCCTTGCATGCCGAAGACCGGGAGATTTTGTTGAAATCCTCGCTCATTGGTTCGATCGGGTGAAGCTCCGTGGATGTAATGACGCCTTGGTCCCGCATCTTGAGTAGTTGGTATGCATAGTGTGGGACAGCCAGAACCTTGCGAATGCTACACGCCCAAGGATGGCGTGGTATTGTGACGGCTACCCACCACTTCAAATTGAAGCCGCCCCGCCGGAAGTTGTCCGCTTCAAGATGACGCCGAGCCCTATTTTGCCCAGGGGATATGCCCTTCCTCGAACGATGTCGTGGAACGCCAGTTCGATTATTCTGTGCTGCATTGCGGGATCCGCATTGCCGCTAGAGTGCTTGGTAACATTAGGTTGATACCTCTGCCGCCGTCCATGAAGACGCGACTCATCTCGAAGCCTCCGACCAAGGCCCAGCACTGTGGCAAGATGACCTGGGCGAGGGATCTGGCAAGGGTGATCCGCGCGAGTGAATGTGATGCAGGACTCCGATCCACCGAGGTACTCAGGGATTGCAGGCGGAGTTGCCACGGCCAAGTTGATTTGTCGGGTGATTTTCTTCTGCACCCTATTCGTGGGGCGTCCCTTCTGGATCATGTTTAGTGCTCCTTTCGGTGGGGGGTACCATTCCCAGCGTTGTTCTGTGCTGGTGCGACTGGTTGGTTTGGGACTCCAATAGGCGGCGGTGGAGGAGCTCCGAGCGCTATTTCGCCTGGTGTAGGTGGGTTTCCGAACGCAGGTATTGGGGCTTGTTGCCTCATCTGCACCATGCTTTCGTTGAGTTTCTGGAACTCGCGGCAGTCCTTGAGCATATGGATGGCTTTCTTTTTTCCATCCTGCTTGTCGATGTAGAAGTGGATGGTGCATGGACCCGAAAGTTTGTTGTATGCTGAGGGTCCGTTGTCGCGGTCGCTGCATTGCCACGACTGTGCTGGACGTCCGTTGTCGCGGAAGTTTCCTCCGCGGTATCCTCCGCTGTTGCGGCTGTTGTCGTAGCGACGGTCGGCGTAGCCGGCCGCGACCATGTCGGGTCCGTCGCGATCCTCGTAGACGCGCGATCTCCTCTTGCTGCGGCGTTCCCGTCTTCGGACGTAGTTGTCCTCTTCATCCGATTGTGCTCGGTGAATGCAATCTTCGCCGTCTGCCCACCTGTTGGCGATGTCCATGAGGTGGTCGAGTGTTTTGGGCTTGACGCGCCCAACCTCCTCCTTGAAATCTTGGCATTTGACGCCGTCCCTGAAGGCGTCGATGGCAATATCTTCAGAGATGTGTGCTGCGGAGTTCTTGGTGGTAGACCAGCGTAGTATGTACGAGCGAATAGATTCACCCGTTCTCTGAGTGCAGGCTCGCAACTCCTCGATTCAGGCGGGCCTCTGTGGCATCCCGCAAAACTGCTACTAGAAAATCGCGTTGTTTTTGTGCATTGCATCGTCATGATCATGCATATGTCTGTCTAAAACTATTTCTAAAAAAGCCTATTTTGTTTTCCACTAGCCCTTCTTATTTCAAAGTATCAAGTCGGTTTGTTCGGATCTTTGTTTTGACTAAAAACTATTTATAAATCTTTTACAATTGAAAAATAATAACAACAATTTTGTCGGGGAGGCAGTCAAACCGGTCAAGCCAAAAGCCCAACCGGCCAGACCAGCTACTACCCAGATCTTTTCCTACCCAGTCCTATTCTACCCAGCCCCCTCCACCTCACCTGCACCAATCGGTGCACGCCACCTCACCACTCCCTTCCCCTATCCTATCCCAGCTTGCCACATCAGACCCTCTCACCACACACACCCAGACGCACTCACCCTGGTCAGCCCCATTCCCTCCCGCTATCTGGCCCCACCACGATCCCCGGACACGCGATCGCCAACCACCCCGTGTCCCACCCCTGACCCCACCTCGTCCTGCTCCCCTGGCTGGTTCCCGACCCCTCCGTCGACCTTCTCCGATGCGCCAAAGATCCGCCGCCGCCTCGACCCATCCCTCCACCTCCTGTGGGCGCCACACCTCCTCACATTGCTCGCCTCCTCCCTGCCGCCGCTCACCTTCCTCCCCGCCTCCTTTGCTCCTCCCTCTCAGCTCATGGTCGCCGCCGCCAGACCCGTCAGATGCCACCTCCTTCCCAGCTTGGTCGCCTGACCTCGCCTGCCTCCACTGGCCTGGGCCGATGGAGCTCACGCGCCTTTCTCCCGAGCTCGCGACCTCCGGCGAGCCCCTACCGCTAACCTCTTTCTCTCTCTCAGATCGGCCCGACTCGTCAAGCCTCCTATCACCCGCCTCCGCCAGATCCCTACAAGACCGCCTCCCAAGGCCCTGCCACCGCCGAATCCTCCCCGCCAGAGTTCACCGCCCGAGCTCGCCTCCCGAGCACGCCGTCAAGCATCGTCTGCGCTATGGCCGCGATCACCACCGCCCATGCGCCTTCTCCGCCTCCCCGCCATCGAGCCGCCATGGGACCCTTCCCTATGTCGTATATCGCAGGCCTCCGCCGCTCGAGTCCGCCTCCGCTTTGGTCCCGAGCATCACTATCGCCTTCTCGCCTGTGCTCGTTGTCGCCTTCCTCTCGCCACGCCGGTTTGTCCATGTACGGTGCCCCGCCCCTATCATGTACGTTTCCAAGGAACCATCTGCTGAGGCCGCGTCGTCTGTCTCGTGGATGTACTGCCAGCAGCTTCTGCCCGCTAATCTCCTCGCGTTGAGTTAAGTGGAGGTTCTCATGTAATCGTGACGCCGCCCTGGTGAGCTGTGGAATGCAAAACCGACGCCGGAAGATCTTCGATGCCAAAGACGACTATCCAGGGGAAACACTAATAAGGCGTGGAGATCCCCTCGTCAACAAGACCATCACGATACAATGATTTCGAAGAATTTTTGTGATGCCACTGGAAGCTCTGGACACCGGTCCAAGATCGTCGTTGTCGTCCGAAGACCGATCCCGCGAACCCTCAGCGAACCCCAAGATCGTCGATCCCCATGTGTGACCTCTTTTCCCGAGACCCCTATTTTTATAATATATGACATATTAACTGTTGCATATTTAATTGCCATGCTTGCATACATATTGTCATGTGGTTTGAGGGCCTTATGCCGATTCACCATCTAATTAAATATGGAGGCCATATGCGGGCAAATCTAGTCTAATATTGGTCCCATTTAAATTTGTGTAGCGAACCGGTGCTATGTTTTGCCATGTTAAGACAACATTTAAATTGCGGGGTAGTTAAATAACTCGAACCTAATAATAATTGCCGGAACCCCGGTTTCGCTTAATATTGCCTAGTTGCATTGCACCTTTGCCATGTCATACATCATACATGCATCATGCCCGATCTTCTGTCATAGTATTAAATAGTGCATCCGGTGTTTCTTCTAGTGCTTTGCTTCTTCACGGACTAGGCCGATGAGTTGATGCGAGTGTCGACCCGATCTTCGGTTGAACCTTCGGCAATGTTTTCAGGCGAGAACCTCCCCCTTTCTACCTATCTTACTTTTATAGTATTTATTCCCTCCTGTTGATCTATTGCTATCTGTGTTGCGATGCTCTAGTTTTCGTACCCGTGATATCCCTTGCAGCCTTATATTGCCTTGGACACCTCCTATTACCTGTTGTTTGGTAGATAGTTGGACTGCATCGTAGTCGCTTGCTCAAGTGTCGCTATGGTTGTCAAGTACCACAGCTTGTTGGAGTATTGCCGCAGTGTTTATTGTTGGAGATGATCAAGACTTTAATTACTGTTTAACAACTAAAATTGAAGTAGGTAAATGCAGAGGCATGTGGGCAATAGATGTTATTTGGTTGTTAATCATTCACTTGTGTCCCGAGGACCCGAGTACTTGATACTGCCTTTGAATATTCGCTTATCCACATCCGGAGGATTATGGGACCCTCGAGCCGAGCTTGATTCATTCTTATTTCTTGGGGTCACAAACTAGTTTGAGGTTTTATTTACTATCCTGCATTTATGCCATGCTTTATCGCTTTATTTAAATTGTGCGAGGTACTGCATCGCTTAGGTCAGCGGAGTGTTCGCGGTATCGACAAGCCCAACATTTTCGGTTCCCGCTTGTTTACGTACCATCGGCGCAAACCTTGAGTCCGTCTTCAAGTCCTAACTTCGCTATGGTATACTTAATGGGTGCCCTCAAATATTTCTGAATCGTGATTGCTTTGTCGTGAAGGCCTCGTTGGTTTTGATTTGGTTTTCCGAGGTTGATCGAGTGTGTTGTTATTTGTGCACCCTGCAGGGTAAAACTTTTGAAAGCCGTGTCCGCGGTTATGGACGACTTGGAGCACGATTCGATCATAGACAACTATAACTAAAGTAGTGCTATAAATTTGACTTTATAATGACTAGTAATCAGCTTCACTATAATGGAATGGCTAAATAAAATTGCCAACAATTACTTGTTTGGGTTGTTGCTTGCTACCATTGTACCTGACTAGTAAGTATTGCAACTACAACGGAATGGCTAAATAAAAGTACCAACAACTGCTGGGTTTTGGGATATCTCATGCTAATTGTATCTGACTAGTAAGTGTTGCAACTACAACGGAATGGTTAAATAAAACTGCCCACTGCTTATTATATCAGGATGATTATCTATACCTGACTAGTAATTGCTGCAACGATAACTGAATAAATAAAACTTCCAACGGTGTGCGTTCCTCGGCTGACCTCCTCGTTTGGTCTCGAGGGGGAACACCAGGATGGGTAGGATTGGTGGTAGAATCAGGTTGGTTCCGAATATGCCTTTCTTATCCCTTTCTGATAGCCGACAGTTATCTCGAGTCTCTATAGGTTGTTTAGTGCATGCTGCGCTGCCGCTTCAGTCCACCATACCTATGTAGGCGAGGACCGCCGAATTCTAGCCTCGCCGTAATCGGACTCGATCGACCGCTCTCTCTTTTTCCTTTGCCCTTTGTCGGCACCCCTTTTATTTAAGCAGGTTTTGAGATCGACGTCGTTAGCAGGGTTACCCTTCCGGCTTGGCCTGGGCAGGGTTATGGACGCCATTGGTTATTCTTCAGGGCTCTTAGCCCCATTTGCATCTTGTCCGTACTCGGACGCTATATCGTTTTAAAGGTGATTTGGATCTTTGTATTGTATATCTGCATTCTTGACTCTTCGAGTCGCTTTTGTATATATATGTTTTGTGGGTTCCATCGAGGACTATTGTGTAATGATATTACTTCGTTTTCCACCCGCACGCAAGTGCCTGGTGGGCACCTTTGAATCGTTTCTATGCGGGTTTGGCGGGAAGCGCTGAAACTTGCATAGGGCCGATTCTGAGTGTGTTACAACCTCTTGCTGGTGCCTTTGAAGTTTCGGATGAAGCTGTAAGCTAGCTCCTCCCAACTTCGGATGGACCCTGATGATAGGCTGCTGAGCCAGACCACTGCCGTCACCGGTGAAGGCATTGCATGGCGGTTTCTTTGTTGCCGCCGCAGCTTGACGGATGTCGATGGTCACGAGCCAGATTTTGGATCTTGCGTCGCTGAACTTCGGAGTATCCGAAGGAAGCTTGAAATTGCGTGGCATCCGTGTTCGCGAATGTATCCGGCCAAGCATCGGGCTCCATAGAGTTCTCCTTCGTCTTCGTCCATCTCGGATTCAGACGAGCATGCACGTTTGGCTCGTGCTTTGTCGATTTTGCGCTGTGTAAGCGCGTCTCTGGCGTCGTAGTCGCGTTTATGATGACGCGAGCTCTTCTTCCTTCGAGGAAGGTCGTGCTCCTCTTCCTCTTCGGATGAAGGGGTGGGGCTCCGGTCGCGCCTGGCCGGAGCTTTCTTCTTCAGCTCCACAGGAGCGTCTTCGTGGAGCGCAGCTCCGACAAGTCCGAGTCCGGTGAGTGCGGACTTATGCATGGCTCTCTTCGGGTCCCCTTCCGGAGGTTGGTGGGCCGCGAGATACGCGGTGGCTGCCATGATCGCAGCTTGTGGTGTCTTCGGGATGATGTTGCCGTCGGCATCCATCTCCATGAACGATGTATGGAGAGTTCGGGTCACATCACGACGCTCCTTGGGATCCATGTTCTCCACCCGCGAGCGGTGCTTGTTTCCTTGGTTTCCGTTCATGCTAGAGCCAGGGGCCATGGCAGAGAGCGCAGCTCGTCGCGCGCTGGACTCGGAGGCTGCTTGCTTGTGTTTGTCAAGTGTTTCCTGCATCATGACTTGCTTCTTATGCTCCTCGATGAGGAGGTAATGGTATGCCATCAGTTGTTCACGTGAGGAGTCTACAGGCAGGACTATGTCACCTGCTACGGCGCGGCGTGCCTGGACCCATCCTTCTTTGCTAAGTTGGATCACGTGGTGCGTTTTCTTCGGGGGGGAGCTTCTTCGTTCGCCGTTTCCGCCATTTTTGTCCTGCGGGTTGGGGTTCGTGTTGGGCGGCGGGTTAGGCGTTTGCTGTTCCTAGATGACTGCGGCGCTTTGGTAGCGCTCGTAGATTGGTCCGCTGCTGCCGCAACTTTCGGACCCGGAACCGTAGGTCCCCGCATCCGATGGCGGATCACACAGATCGGAGTTGCAGCTGCTGCTGTCGTAGGAATGATCTGCTGATGATGTTGTGCGTAGCACGGGGTGTGGGGCCCATGAAGCGGGCCTCATTGATGGTAGGGGCACCCGCTCAGGGAGACGGAGGGTGCCGCTTGCCCACCGGAAGCGTAAGCTCCCAACAGATTTCGATTCCGTCGCCTATGGGCTCGAAGTCCTTCATGGTGGCCGGCGAGTGGGCGGTGAAGTCGAAAGCGCCGAAGAGGAGGTGACTCTCCGTCGCCGCAGAGTTGTAGATCGATCGGGTCGGGACCGTCACGATCGCACAATCAGCAGCCCCGATCCCCACGGACGGCGCCAATTGACGAGGTTTGATCTCGTCAATGCCCATTGTTATGGACATGGGTTTTGGAGAAGATGGGGATGCTGGAGATCGTGGAATGGTTAACAGACAAGCAACCAGGGGACACGAGAATTACCCAGGTTCAGGCCCTCGGAGGGAAAACCCTACTCCTGCTTGTATGCTCTTGATTACGACGGAACCGAAGGTTACAGGGGTGCGCAGATTCGATCTGGCGTGGAGGTGCGTATGCAAAAGTATGAGTCGAGAGATCTAGGACGTGCCCTCCTGGCCTTTATATAGACTTAGGCAGGTCCCGGGCATAGTCCTAGTCGGTTACAGGTTCTAGGGTTTTACCCCTTTGAATTTCCTATCTATGCTAGTCTTGCTCTCCAAGGATCCGAAAGGCGTCATGGGCCTTGGCCACCCGAAAATCTTCATTGGCCAGCGTATGTCTGTTGTGGGCCTTCCTTGGGCTGGACCAGGTATGCCGAAGTCATGTACCCGTAGGGTATAACCATGTCACCGACGACGTGACGAAGAACATGCGCAGACAGCGGTGATCCGCGCCGTAGGAGATGGCGCGGTGGAAACCGAGAACGTCGGTGCACGGGGACGACAAAGTAGACTGCATGTGGCGATGCTACGACCCAAGGGGGTGGCATAGCTGTAGAGCGCAAGTCTGTGCAGCGGTTGAGAGACCACCAGTGATGTAGACGCCAAGAAGGCGCGTTGGAAGCCGGTAGCATGGACCAAAGGCGGCGGTGCTGCAGCCCGAAGGGGCGACACAGCGGCAACCCGAAACTCGATCGGTGGTAGACGTGTGCTCGGGGACGTGCTTGGCGTAGATAGACGCGAGATCGGTTGATCAGACTGACGGTGCGCCGTATGCTCCATGGCGCGGACGAAGCGTAGATCAGAGTCGATGGCGGCATTGTCGATGAAGTCCCAGACGATAACGACGAAGGCGATCCGAGGAAGGACGACCGCAGCAGCCTTCCAAGGAAGGCGTAGCAGCCATCCACAGTGTGCGGCAGACTGTCGAGGCAGGCGCGGCAATGGAGAGGGCAGGCGCACATGCGCGGTGTAGATCATCCATGCTGATGGTCGGAGTAGAGGCGCGAGTGGACGACGACGGTGGGCGACTCAATCCAATCTAAGATTGATAAACCAAAAATAAAACCAATCAAGAGATCGAAAAAAGAGACTTACAGGACAGCCAATCATGGATTAGGTGACGAGCCCCGCGTATGGATTGCGTAGCCCCGGTGAAGATTATGGAGATCGACCTCCCCGGGGGCAGCGCGGCGGAAGCGTGTCGGCTGCTGCTAGTGTTTAAGATCGGTTTAGGCTGATACGATGTATAACGATAAAGAGGGATTGGCCGAATATGATTGGTATATTATTAAGCCTCATGGGCGAGTATATATAGGCATATAGGATCATGTTGAAATGTAAGACAAGACACGAGATATATCTCTATCCTAGATTACCTAAACCGTAATATACTCTAACGATTACTTTTAAGACTCTTTGTATCACGGTTGATGATTATTAATAGATCAGTGGGATTTCTCAAAAAATAGAAGCTAATACTCCAAGTAGACTGTCCTAGCAGACAGGTAACTCAACACTTTTGCTTTGATCATATTCAAATTTTGACAACAAAAACTTGATATGATTCGTTTTAAAGAGCGTACAAATTCATCCGAGATGTATACTTATTATACATGTATAATACTCACGTGTCTATGGAAGATGAAAATCGAGATATATATATATATATATATATATATATATATATATATAGTAGTTGCTCTATGGCGTGTGTTTTAGCTCATAGTTTGTCCAGACGAAACATTCGCTGGTGAGCCAATGTGGAATCGTTAGGTACGAACAGGAAACATTCCGTACGTGTCGAATACATGATTCTTAAGCTATATATACATATATAGTCCGCCCTAACAGACGGGTAATGCAATTGAATACACACACAGTCGTTAGTGTACGGTGCCGTTGAGGAACTCAACGCCAACGGCACTACTACTACTCCGCCCGCTCGCTCGAGGCTCGACGGATCATTCATGCGCCAATTATGATGATCGGTGCCAGTAGTACGGCCACCTAAACCCAGAGGCTTCGATCGCAATCACATCGTCTGATCGTCGAACTAAAAATGTGGAAGCAGCGACGCCAGCCATCATTTACGCCGGTGGCAAATCGGGCGATGAGCAGTTCAGCAGCACATGGACGCCATCACGCCGGTCGACGGATCCAGCGGCGGCCTCTTTCCCCGATTCACCTCTCGCCACCGCTGGCGACCCTTTTTTGCGTGGGCACCTCGGGTACCAACCTACCTACCTACCCGATTTGCAGGGGTATATGTACGCAGCCGGGGCAGATTCCTGTTGCTACGTATACGTACAAGAGGCAAAGCTCGATCGGAGGGGGCGGAGAGATAACAAAAGATGGCGATCCAGTCAGTAGATGTGGCTTTTGTCTTGGCCTTTAGCTTTGGTGTGCTTTGCTGATGGTAATGGGGCGACGCATGTGACCGTGATTCAGAGTGGTTGCAACGCAAAGCTTGCTTGCTTGCTGGGGATCGGCGCTGGTGAGTGGTGATGATCTGGTCTGTGTCCGCGGCACGGCGGTGCACGAGCAGGAGTGATGTGTTCGGCACATGCGGTCGTGAGTCGTGACCTGCCTTCAACAGGAGGGTGAGGCGGATGAGGCGTATGGACGGTAGGGTCCCCACGGGAACGGAACTGACGGGGAACCATCGTGAATGGCCCGGGGCTAGACTCGAGGAAGATCATCGACGGCCCAAAAGAATATCATCGATGTCTGCCGCATGATTAGATAGGAAGCCTTTTGTTAAGCCGGTGGAGATACTACAGATTTCTACACAGCACCCTAAATAATAGAAAAATAAGTTTATACGCTTTAAAAAAATAGCCCTACAAAAATTCAGGAGAAAGCAACCAAGTCCTTCTTCCAAACCGGCCCCGTAACGGAGGCGGAAGATACGCCGGACACGTCGCCTGCAAGCTCAATGGCCTCAACTTGGCCAGGATAATCGGTCGGCAAGCAGCCGCCGATTTGGAACTTCATAAGATGTCGGCTTCACTGCTCCAAGGCCGATCATCGTCGCTGCTTCTCGGAGATCCTCTCCTTCCAGTCGCTACCTCAGCGCCCAAGGAGAGAGAAGACTTGCTGTAAAGCAACAACATCGAGCAACCAGAATCCGGCGACGCCGCGCAAAGAAACCAAGCTCCCTCCTTAGAGCTCCTGCTCAGGATGAGGACGAGAAGCCGAAGATGATGCAGCAGCAACGAACCCGAAACCCTACAACACCTTCTCCGGCTAGCAGAGGACGAAGCAGAGTGGAGCCTCTTCTCCTCGCCTCCACGGCCGGCCGGGAGAGGATCCGCCACACCACACCATGCGCCTCGCCGCAATACCTCTCCTCCTCCCCACCTTGACCGGCCAGGAAAGACATCACCGCTTCTAGTCTCTGCAACCGAAGACAACTCCTAGACCTAGAAGACCCCCACCTGCTCGAGATGCTTGCCGAGATATTGCTGCTCTTCTTCTCCCTATCGCCACCAAATGGCCGGCCTGCAGAACAAAGAGCATAAAATCCCCCCAACAAAGCTTCGGGAGGGCGAACCTGACCTTTATTGTGGAGATCCCTGCAGCGTCGCCTTTCCCCAGAATCTCCGACCACCAGAGCGAGGCGAGGAACAAGAGGAGAGGCAGGACGCGCCTGATCCGGTCAAGAACAACCGGCAGCGAACTCCAAAAAAATAGCAAACAGCCGAAAACTCTAATCCTACACCTACGAACTACTCTGACACCCCTCCCTCGCCATCTCCGACCGGCAAAGCCACCGGAAATAGGTCGGGGTCAGTCCGGTCTCACCCAGTCAACTAGGGTGAGAAGGAGAGGAAGGAAGATTTTTTCTTTTCTGCTTCTAAGCTTCTTTTCTTATGATTAGATAGGATAGAGTTGATCTCCAGAGTAGGACGAAGACTATTAGCCTGTGGTTCTGTCAAAGTCCATTCCAAAGATTTTTAGAAACCGAAGGATTAAAGTGACCTAATGACCAAAGGGAAAACGGTTACATGAATAGATTTTTGAAGGGATACGAGTATGCTACACTAGCGCAAATCAAAATTTTCTACCGCGTAAACCAGGATTACTGTTGTCATAGATCATGGGATTACCACTAGACGCGCAGTTGCGGAACTTGATGAAGCGCATCGAGGCAAAGGCGATCTATCCACGATCCTCCTCGCTCGTCCCACGAGAAGCTCCCTGCACGGCCTGCTCAAGCGCCATCTGATGCAAAGACCTCGAGGTATCCACACGCATGCAGTGGAGCGCCGACGGACTAGGTCCGCGCGTGCAACACAAGCATGAGGAGTGGCGGCTGGGTGGAATAGTCTAACCCTGGTCAGCACGCCCCACCCTCTCTTATATAGGCGTCTGAAAGGGCATTTATTGTCATAATCACTTTTGGTGTTTGTTAACAACAAGAAGATCATTTTACAGTTTGTTATTGTCCACAGGTTGGTATTTTGATAAATGAACAACACCGTCAAACTTGGGAAAAGTCCTCATTCATTTGACACATTTCTGGAAACTCCAGTCGGTGTCTCCGGCTACCAAGACCGGAGTCTCCGGTGTGGTCCGGAGTTTCCGGACTTGTCTCCGGTGGTGTCTTTAGGATCTGGGCTGGGACATTCTGACTAGGGGTCCGGAGCCTGCACCGGAGGTTACTCCGGAGTCTCCGGACTTTATTCAGTCCGGAGTCTCCGGTGTTGGAAGTCCGGAGTCTCCGGTGTTGCTGGGTTAGAATTGGTCTGGGTCATTCAGATGGGCGGTTCGGAGGCTGGTCCGGAGATTGGCCGGAGTCTCCGGTGTAGACCGGAGTCTCCGGTGTGCAGGTCGGAGTCTCCGGTCTGACTTTTCTACAACGGTCAGAAAACGGTTCGTGGAGGGGCTGCCTATAAAAAGGGACCCTTATCTTCTTCCTCCAGTCGCTCGAGCTGCTCAAGAACACCAACCCCATTAGAGCCACCAAATCTACAAGATCTCTTCATCCAACCATCCAAAG
Organism: Avena longiglumis; assembly: GCA_030063025.1. NCBI lineage: Eukaryota > Viridiplantae > Streptophyta > Magnoliopsida > Poales > Poaceae > Avena > Avena longiglumis. The sequence goes on along the minus strand of CP125974.1, from coordinate 514,459,118 downwards.
TCATTGATCTTTGGAGAATCGAAGGAGGAGGCCTTGATTTACATCTTCACCAAGAGAGATCTTCATTTCCCCCTCATTCACTTGAGGGCCCCCAAGCTCTAGTGTTTATTGGAAACCCTAACTTTGATTTGGTTCTTACAATCTTATCTTTGATTTGTCTTGACATCTTGCTTGTATTTGGGAGCCTCCAATTCAGTTGTGGATGTGTGCCCCGAACTTGTTGTAAAGGTGCCGGCTTCCACCTCGAAGGTTGCCGATATAGTGGAAGGTGAATCGAGCCCGTTGGGGTGAGGTTCATCGGAGAACAAGGGAGGCCTCTCGTGGCGTTGGTGGTTTGGAACCACCCCCTCTCCAAACGTAGACGTACTTTCCCTCAAAAGGAAGGAACTACGGGAAACAAATCCTTGTGTCTCCGCGTCCACTCCTTTGGTTACTTCTATACTTTACCGCACTTTACTTACTTGTTCTTGCTTAGTGTTGTGTTAGCTTGTGCTTGGTTGACATATAGGTAAGTTCACCATAGTTGCATATTCTAGAGAATTTACCTTTCTTGTCAAACCCTAATTTGAAAAAGAGTAAAATTTGAAGTAGCACCTATTCACCCCCCCTCTAGGTGCCCATACGATCTTTTCAATTGGTATCAGAGCCGCGGATCTTTATTTGGGCTTTACCGCCTAAGAGAATATGGGTAGCCAAGAAGGGGATGGTGGTAGTGAGCCGACCACGGTGACCATGGAAGATCTCAGAAACTTGGAAACAAGATTGAGCTCTTCCTTGGTCAACGAAGTCAAGAAGATGCTAGAGCAACTTCTTAAAGACAAAGATGGCTCATCACCCCCATCTCCTCAAGAGGATCTACCATCCGTTGTACCTAAAGGGAATACTTCGGTATCCCCCGAGGGTATGATGGTGGGGGGTAAACAAGACAACGCTAATTCCTCCACACACAATGATGGTGGTAAGGGTGAGCACCGTGATTCATGGTACTCTCCCGACCCTCCAATCCCTCGCCCTCATGTGTACAATATAGGTGACCCACCTAAGCTTGAAGAATCTGCTACTTTTGCTCAATGGCAATCACTAATGAGAACTCATGTGTGCAGCTCTTGCATTGAACTATGGAACATCATCGAGCATGGACTCTTTATTGGGGATCCAAACAACTTGACAAGAAGAGAGGTTGTTAATAGTCAACTCAATGCCACTGCTTTGCATATGATTCAACAAGGGTTGGGGACAAAGGATTATCCACACATTGAGCACTTTAGCATTGCCAAGGAAGCTTGGGATGCCCTCACTGTATTGTTTGTTGGAAATGAGAGTATGAGTAGGAACCGATATGATGCTCTAAGCAATGAAGCCGAAGGCTTCTACATGAAAGAAGGTGAAGATCACGAATACATGTACCGAAGGCTCAAGACCACCGCCACCGCTTTTAGAAATGTGGGTGCCTCACATGTGGATGATGCATGGATAAAAAGGAAATATGTGAGTGCACTCATGTCGTTTGAGCCCACCGACTTGAAGAGCCAACAAGGAATAAACAACTATCATCTCATGACCTCAAATGAAGTTATGCAAGAGCTGGCCGCTTTCAAGGTTGACGCCAAGAATGCCAAAGATGCCCATGCTCGTGCCCTTGGCATGAGCAATGTTGTCAATGTTTCTTTGAAGGCCAAAGTTGTGGACCATGGGGATGAAGATGATAGTGATGAAGGGTTCTCCATGGACCACCCCGATGAAGTCAAGATTGCTCATGGTCAATATATGGCCTTCTATGCAAAGAACTTTTGGAAGAACCCCGCCAAGGACAAGATGGAAATGCAACGGAGAAGCAACCCAAATGGGAAAAGAGAGAATACCACTAGGTTGAGAACTTGCTTCAATTGTGGTGACCTCTATCACTTTGTGGCAAGTTGCTGAAGGGAATATGCCCGAGAGGCAATAATAAAGTGATATTATTGTCGTATTCCTTGTTTATGATAAATGTTTATTTTACATGCTATAATTGTATTAATACGGAAACGTTAATACATGTGTGTTTAATAAACAAAAAGAAAGTTCCTAGTTATGCCTCTCTTATAAACTAGCTCGTTGATTAACAAGATGATCATAGGTTTCCTGATCATGGACATTGGATGTTGTTAATAACAAGGTAACAACATTAGTGTAATGGTGTGATGAACATTCATCCGAAGTATAGCATTACGATCAAATTCATTGAGTTTATATTGCTATAAAAACTTACGAAGTGATCCTAATCCTTAGACCATGAGATCATGTCAATCACTAACACTAGAAGAGTTTCTTGATAACATCAAATGTCACACCATAACAGGGTGATTATAAAGATGGGTTCAGAACTACTAAAGTGTTATGTTGAGGCCCATGGATCAAGAGTGGAATTTGTTCATCCCGATGACGGATAGATATGCTCTGGGCCCTCTCGGTGATATCACATTGATTAGCTTGCAAGCAAGTGATTTGATCACTAGAATGTTATATCACGGGAACAAGAAAAGAGTGCATGTTAGTAACGAGATCAAACTAGGTATGGAGATACCGATGATCGAATCTCGGACATGTAATATATCGTGAAACAAAGGGATTAAGATACTAGCGTAAAAGGTTCCGACGATCACAAGAAAGTCATCGTTGAATGTGTGGGAGTCAGTATGGGTCTCCAGATCCCGCTTCTGATTATTGATCTGAGAGGGGTCTCGATCATTTCCGCATTATTCACGAACCGTAGGGTGACACACTTAAGAGACCCCGACATCCAATTGGAGCAAAAGTTTCATGCCGAAAGAATGAACAAGCGCAGGAATTTATTTCACTAGATACCGAAATAGGTTTTCGGGTGAAATTCCATAAAGTGGTTATGCAAGTGAAATAGAATTCTAGCAAGGGGTTATTTGTGAATGTTTGTCATTAAAGTAATTGACAAAATTCTGAATAAAATAAAAGAGTTTTATTTAATGAGAGTTTGCATTAAATTTGGTGGAAATTTAATGGGAATTTGAGTGGAGAAAATTGAAGGGCCATTTTGTGAGTGGAGTGTCCACCCACATGAATGAGGGAGAGGTGGGGAACCTCCATGGCCGTGCCATGCCCCTTGGGCTGCCCTCCCCTATATAAGGAGCCCTCCTCTCACTTCTCACTCACACCTCCTTGTGAAGGATCTCTCTCCCTAGTATTTATCCCCATGGTCTCGGACTAGCGAGATACATGTTCAGTGGCTTTTCGAAGAAAGAGTTGTGCTTCCGCTGCATCGCTGGAGCGAGGAGGCGGAGGTTGCTCGGTGCCTCGAACGTGTGCGAGCACGGATGCGCTTGCTTTTGGCGCTTAGGACTTCCTCTCGATCTTGAGATCGGCAAGAGATCGTCTACATCAACCACGAGTTTGGACTCGTTAAGCTTTGTTGGTCTTCAAGGGTATGTTCTCTACGGATGTACATCCGCCCGTTGTTTGTATCTAGTAGATAGATCTTGGTACATAGTTGTTCCCATCGTAGGAAATTTTTTGTTTTCTATCTGCGAACCCTACAAAGGGTATCGAGCGGATCTATGCGTAGATGCTTTGCACGGGTAGTACACATATGAGTATGTGGGCGATGATGATTATTTTATTGCTTCTTAGTTGTACTTTGGATATTGGTGGCATAGTGGGATGAAGCGGCCCGGACAAACTTTACATGTCCTCGCACCTGAGACCTGTTCCACGCTTGACATGCAACTAGTTTTGCATAAGTGGCTAGCGGGTGTTTGTCTCTCCTACTATAGCCAATATCTAATTTGCAACGAGTTTTCAACAATTTGGTTATCCTCGTTGTGGTTCGTGTTCATAGGTAAGAACGGTTCTATCTTCGAAAGCCCTAAGCCACGTAAAATTTGCAATGGATAAATTAGAGGCGTCTAGTTTAGATTGTTGCTGGGCTAGTGTTATGATATGGTGATGTTGTAAATAGAAGTATGAGATGATACTCTTACAACACACATAACATGTAAGTTCCATAGACCTTGGCCTTACACATATATGTATGATAGTGATCATACCACGGTGCACATGATAGAGATCATATGCGGGAACCATATCATTCCACTAATAAACATGTGATGTTTGATAGCATCTTATATTGCTTGTTTGGCGTTTTATTAGCATAATAAGATGATCCCTCATTTAGATATCAAGATAAGAATGTGTTCTTCCTTAAGTATGCACCGACAATGTTTCGTCGCTTCAAGACATCACGTGATGATCGGGTGTACTTGAATCCACGAGCATATCTCGGGTGTAAGACAGTTACACACGCGAATACTAAGGTTCTTACTTGGCGAGCCTAGCATGTATAGACATGGCCTCGGAACACGAACCGAAAGGTTAAGTATGAGTCATATGTTTTTGATATGATGACCATATGGATGCTCGCCTTTGAACCTACACCGACTCACGTGATGATCGGACTTGGTGTAGTGGATTTGGTTCATGTAATCACCAAAAAGACACGAGGGATGTCGTTTTTGAGTGGGAGTTTATTTCTAATTTGGATTAGTAGAACTCAATTTATCATAAATTAAATCAAAGTGAATTTGCATAATTTGTTGTAGTCATTGGCATTCGTTCACCACCTTATGCATGGTTGTAATTGAGATAATAGAACTATAGAATTCTGGATATATACTTTACGAACTGGTATCGTATTGTGCTGAGTGTCAATCTAAAGTTTAAAGTCCTATTGCAAACTTTCAGCAAACTCTATTTACTCTGTGAAATTTAATAGTTGGTATTAAATCGAGAGTAACAATTCCAGTGTTAGTATCTTAAGTATCATGTTTGCCTCCATGATTCTTGATTGTTTTAATATCAAGTTTATCTAGGAGCTGAAAGAATTGTTTCAGAAACCATCATGTGTGGCAGATATAACGATATCTAAAATAGTGTTTTGGTTGCAATATGATAGAGTATAATATATGTTCCCATATTGGATGAGAATTTACAAAGGTTGGAGATGCTAGGCATCCTAATCACCCAAAAGGGTTTTGGAAAGTAATGTTATACTCACGATTCGCCTTTATAAACTACAGTAGCTTGATCATGAAAGTCGTCATGATAAGGATGGATAGAAGATGTATGTAAAGTGTTTACTACACTAAAAGATTACTAAAGAATGGATTTTGAAAGAATACCGATCATTTTGATGATGGTGATCTACTTCAAAGTGCAGGTCCAAAGGTATTATTATTTGAATATACACGCTTTGGACTATGTGTCGTGTATATGGCGCCACTTTTGATGTTGATAGATTCTTTTAAAAAGGAAAAGGAAATGCTGAAAGAAAATCTATAAAATATATTTGGCAGAAAAGAAAAGATTGGAAATATCCAATTTTGGTATATGGATGATATACATGTTATGGTTGTATTCTTTGCTTGTTAAACTATGTGGTTCTTGGGTATTTGATACCGAATTGGTTGGTATGAAATTTCATACAGAACGACACAATTTATGAACCACAATGGCCTAAGTAACTAGCAAGAGAATATGTGATGATGTTCATCGAAAACAAACAAACCGTTGTTTGTATTTCTCGTTGACATCAAAGCTTGACTTCAAGATTTGTTTTAATAATTGTTATTTGAATCAGGTATTATGAGAACAAAGGTTGTTCAAATAATTACCGTATTCCATATAAGATGGATGATTTACAAATCTAGTTGGAGAAATCACACACATAAAACCTAATGCTAAAATGTCGCAAGACAAATGATTGAAAGATCACTTACGAAGTGACATCGCCGTTTAAATTATATTGGAAAGAAAACATGAAGAATCTCCATATTCATGGATTTTTGGAGTCTTTGATTTGATCAAGTGACGCTTGTGAGACTTTCCTCGGGATAATTAAAACTTCGTTCAAAGTCCAAAGAAGAACGAATGACTAAAATATTGGAATTTATACATATCGATGTATGCAGTCCATTATGTATAGTCGTAAGAGATGGATTTCATCTTCATATGATTTCTCCGGAAATTTGAGTGAATGTTCACTTAATAAGAAAGAAGTATGGAATATTTGTATGAAATATTTGAAAACGTTCAAAGACTTTCAAGATGAAGTGGAAAATCATTGTAACAAGAAAATAAATGGTTTATCATTTTATCATATGAGATTTATTGGAGTTACAAGTGTAACAAGAAAAATAAACGAATTATGATTTTATCATAAAAGGGATTTATTTGAGTTACAAGTTTAGCAAAACACCTAGATTTACATCTCCCGAAACACCATAGGAATATGGAATGTTTGAGATTTGTAATGAAACCTTGTTTGACATGGTTGGATCAAATGTGTTATTTATAAAACTGCCATTATGTTTTAAAAGATTAAAGCTTTAGAGACTTTCGCTTTTACACTGAAAAGAGCTCCATCTTGATCCGTTGAAATGACACCATGGAAGTTATGGTTTGGGGTAAAACCCAAGTTGTTATTTCTTAAATTTTGGTATGCTAAACATAAGTAAGATGTTTACAACCAAAGTCGGATGAGCATGTATTTTTAGGTTATTTCGAATAACAATTGGTTATTCCTTCATAACACCAAGGACAAAAGGGTTTGTCGCTTAAAACATGAAGTTTCTTGAAGAAGGAATTTTTCGTAAAAGTTAAGTGGGAGGACAATAGAACTTTGATAAGGTTAATGAATCTTAGCTATATGTGTTGAGTTGCGCAGCGCCGGAAATCGTTCCGGAGGCTGCCATAATGCTCATAGCTTATGTGCCTCAAAGGTTGTGGTCACGGGGATCTAAGTTCTTATTTGAACCAAGTCGGTCGGATAAACAATCAAATGTTGAGATTTGAGAGTAAATCATTATTTGATAATGATGAACCGACGACATGCAAAGAAGCGATGATGGGCCCTGACTCCGTCAAATGGCTTGAAGCCATAAAATCCGTGATAGTTCCATACACGAGAAATCAAGTTTTGAACTTGGAAGACCCTCCGGAAAGGTGTAAAAACCTATCGGTCGTATTTGGATCTATAAAGAAACAGACATGGGTGTTTCACATCTATGAAATAGTCGACATATCGTAAAGTATTTTACGACAATGTTCAAGGAGTTGACTATGACAAGATTTGATCTTTCATAGCGATATTTAGTCTAGACGGATTAAAGTAGCAACCACTACATATAGTTTGTTATATGGTAGATGAATAAACAAAACAAAGTTCTTCTAATAGAATGGTTACCTAGGACGTGTACATGACACGATCCAAAGGGTTTTGTTAATTCAAAGGATCCTAAAAAGGGCATGCAAACTTCAATGGTTGAAGTAAGCATCGCGGAGTTGGAATGTTCACCATGATGAAAAATGAGTTTTTCATCAGGAGACGATGAAGATGCTTGCATTTGCAAGAAATTAAGTGGGAGCGCTGAGACATATTTCTAATACCTTATGTGGAGGACATCTTGTTGATTAGAAATGATGTATATTTTATTGACAATGGTTAAGAATTTCATTTCGATGAAAGACTTAGGCAAAACCCGAATATTTAGCATGAATGTCTATAGTGGATAGACGGTGACGCTAATATGGTTATGCCAAACATACATATATGAGATATTGAAGGAGTTCAATATAGAAATGACAAGAAACAATTCTTGTCACATGGAAAGGAATTGAATCAAGATTCAAGTGTATCGACACTTGATAAGTGAAACAAGATTCAAGTGCTTTGACACTTGATGATTAAAATCATAAGAATGATTTGATCATTCATACCATGATATGTACACATCTAGATATGTCCTATGCTCTAAGTGTTATGAGCATATACCAGAATGAATAATAAAATGATCATTGGACAATAGTAAGGAAATTCTTATGATCTTTTGGAAGAACTAAGAATATATTTGTGTAGAGGTGACAAACAATTATAAATAGTTCATTGTAAAGCGTTACATTGATACTAGTTTTGTCACAAGATACAAATTAAGTTTATCTCAATTTAAACTATGGTTGGCACAATGAAATGGAAAGAAAGTTTCCATGATGGTTTTGGATGAATTCCAAAGTTAAGACATTGTGACGGATACCACAACAAAAGGCTAAGTATATGACTGCTATAGTAGCAGCAAAGGAGGGAATTTGTGTCAAGTAGTTTGTTATCAAACTAAGGTGTGGTTCGCAACGGGCTAACACTAAAGATATATTGTATGACAATAGTATCGACATGATTTAACCCCAAGGAACTAAAGGTCTCACCAAAAGACCAAATTTATACAATGCCATCTCATTGGAGAATGAGTGATGCGTGAAGACGCAAAGACATGCAAATACACACGGACCTGAAGCGTCAGATCCGTAGATTATGTTAACCACTTGCAATTGCGTATATGGAACACCAGAAAGCCATAGGTGTTCAATACGCAAAGTTTTAAAACTAGATTATTGTCTCTAGTGCAAGTGGGAGACTGAAGGGAATATGCCCGAGAGGCAATAATAAAGTGATATTATTGTCGTATTCCTTGTTTATGATAAATGTTTATTTTACATGCTATAATTGTATTAATACGGAAACGTTAATACATGTGTGTTTAATAAACAAAAAAAAGTTACTAGTTAAGCCTCTCTTATAAACTAGCTCGTTGATTAACAAGATGATCATAGGTTTCCTGATCATGGACATTGGATTTTGTTAATAACAAGGTCACAAGATTAGTGTAATGGTGTGATGAACATTCATCCGAAGTATAGCATTACGATCAAAGTCATTGAGTTTATATTGCTATAACAACTTACGAAGTGATCCTAATCCTTAGACCATGAGATCATGTCAATCACTAACACTAGAAGAGTTTCTTGATAACATCAAACGTCACACCGTAACAGGGTGATTATAAAGATGGGTTCAGAACTACTAAAGTGTTATGTTGAGGCCCATGGATCAAGAGTAGAATTTGTTCATCCCGATGACGGATAGATATGCTCTGGGCCCTCTCGGTGATATCACATTGATTATCTTGCAAGCAAGTGATTTGATCACTAGAATGTTATATCACGGGAACGAGAAAAGAGTGCATGTCAGTAACGAGATCAAACTAGGTATGGAGATACCGATGATCGAATCTCGGACATGTAATATATCGTGAAACAAAGGGATTAAGATACTAGCGTAAAAGGTTCCGACGATCACAAAAAAGTCATTGTTGAATGTGTGGGAGTCAGTATGGGTCTCTAGATCCCGCTTCTGATTATTGATCCGAGAGGGGTCTCGATCATGTCCGCATTATTCACGAACCGTAGGGTGACACACTTAAGAGACACCGACATCCAATTGGAGCAAAAGTTTCATGCCGAAAGAATGAACAAGCGCAGGAATTTATTTCACTAGATACCGAAACAGGTTTTCGGGTGAAATTGCATAAAGTGGTTATGCATGTGAAATAGAATTCTAGCAAGGGGTTATTTGTGAATGTTTTTCATTAAAGTAATTGACAAAATTCTGAATAAAATAAAAGAGTTTTATTTAATGAAAGTTTGCATTAAATTTGGTGGAAATTTAATGGGAATTTGAGTGGAGAAAATTGAAGGGCCATTTTGTGAGTGGAGTGTCCACCCACATGAATGAGGGAGAGGTGGGGGAACCCTCCATGGCCGGCAGCCATGCCCCCTTGGGCTGCCCCCCTCCCCTATATAAGGAGCCCCTCCTCTCACTTCTCACTCACACCTCCTCGTGAAGGATCTCTCTCCCCCTCTAGTATTTATCCCCCATGGTCTCGAACTAGCGAGATACATGTTCCCGGTGGCTTTTCGGCAAGAAAGAGTTGTGCTTCCGCTGCATCGCTGGAGCGAGGAGGCGGAGGTTGCTCGGTGCCTCGAACATGTGTGCGAGCACGGATGCGCTGCTGTTTTGCGGCGCTAGGACTTCCTCTCGATCTTGAGATCAGCAAGAGACCGTCTACATCAACCACGAGTTTGGACTCGTTAAGCTTTGTCAGTCTTCAAGGGTATGTTCTCTACGGATGTACATCCGCCCGTTGTTTGTATCTAGTAGATAGATCTTGGTACATAGTTGTTCCCATCATAGGAATTTTTTTGTTTTCTATGCTGCGAACCCTACAATTGCCCCTATGAGAAGAGAGAAGATCATGGTGGTAAACTTGTGTTGAAGAAGACTCTCAAGGCACCTTACAAGAAACCTTTCATAAAGAAGAATCCCATCAACAAGAAGTCGGGATAAATTGTCTTGATCACTCATGAAGAATACTCCTCCGACAATGAAGATGAGGAAGAGGAAACTTCTCATGGTGTGGCTGCTCTAGCCACCACCTCACTCCGACATTATCACTCTTCGATTCTCCAAATGAGAACTCTTCCACCAAGAACGCCACTTGCCTTATGGCAAGAGGAACAGAGGTATCCTCATCATCCCGCTCTACTCCCTTAGATAATGATGAAATTGATGATGAGATGTCTCTTGATGTTAAAAAGGAATTAATTGCCTTTGATGAGTTTATGACTAACCTAGAAGGAGATGCTAAGTTACATTTTGGAAACATCCTAGATCAACTTTCACATACTCAAGAGCTTCTAGATGTAAGATGTAAACTTGGGCATGAACACATGATTGAGCTAGAGGCTTTAAACAATGCTCTAGAAGAAGAACAAGAAACTAGGTTGTCACTTGAATTAAAACTTGAAGGGATTGATGAGGCCAATGACATTATTGGTAACAAACTCATCAAAGAGCGTTATCATGCTATTGCTAAATACAAAAGGGCTAAAAAGGACAAGATTGAGTTTGGTGTGGTTCATGAAAAACTTGCCGAGGACTTTAGGTTGCTTAACAAGGCCCACAAGGCTTTGGAGAGTGAACTCTTGTCACTCACAAAGTCCCATGAAACGCTTCAAACTCAATTGGTCAATATTCCTTCACCTAGTAACTTCATTCCATCTAGTAGTACAACTATTCTTGAAGAGAATGCTAGGTTGAAGGGGAGCTTGATAAGGCCACATTTCCACAACGCAACAAGTTCATTGATGATCTTTTGAGCAAGAAAAGGCCTAGTGGTGATAAAGGGGGTATTGGTTTTGTCTCCAATACTAAGAAGAAGAAGAACAAGAACAAGAAGGCCAAGCCCGCACAAGAGACCAACAAGACCATTGTGGATAGTAAGACCACAAGTGGTAAAACTATGTCTCATGATGACTTTGCAGGAAGTGCTAACCCTCACTATGTTATATTGCGTGATTATTATGGTGATGTGTATGCACAATATGTTGGCCCTTATGATGGGTATATTGCTTGGTCTATTTGGGTTCCCAAGATCCTTGTTGCTAACAAAAGAGGACCCATTGAAAAATGGGTACCTAAAAATTAGCTTGATCTTTTGTAGACTTATGCTTCCGGAGGGTCAAAGTGGGTGCTTGATAGTGGTTGCACAAGTCATATGACCGGAAGCTCATCTATTGTCAAGGACTTAAAGCCAAATTATGATCAAATCACCGTGACATATGCCGACAAATCAAAGTCTAAGGTAATGGGTTTCGTCAAGGTTGTGGTTGCTCACGACATTACACTCGTGAACGTCATGCTTGTTGAGACCCTTGGATACAATTTACTTTCGGTCCTTGCTCTTGGAAAGATGGGCTTTGCCATCTTTATTGATGTTGATATTGTGGTCCTCTTGTGGAGCAAGTCTCTCAAGGTCGCTTTTGTTGGGTACGTCGAACATGACTTGTATGTGGTGGACTTTTCGGAGCAAACCACTACAGGTCCGATGTGCTTATTTGGAAAGGCCGATGTGGGTTGGCTATGGCATCGCCGACTAGCCCATGTCAATATGAGAACTTTGCAAAGTCTCCATAAGGAGGGCCATATTGTTGTACTAAAAGAAAATGTTTCCTTTGCCAAAGATCGTGTTTGCAGGGCATGTGTTCTAGGGAAGATGCATGATGCTCCTCACAAGCCTAAGAACCGCATCAAGTCCACCAAGATCTTGGAGATCCTCCACATGGACCTCTTTGGTCCTCCATCTCATGCAAGTCTTGGTGGGAAGAAATATTGCTTGGTGATTGTTGATGATTTTTCAAGATACTCTTGGGTTTATTTCTTCAAGTTGAAGAGTGAGACTCAAAGACCTTCATCGACTTCATCAATTTGGTCCAAAGGAAACACAATGTTCCCGTGTTGATTATAAGAAGTGACAACGGCACCGAGTTCAAGAACTACACCTTGAATGATTTTCTTAGTGATGAGGGCATTAAACATCAATATTCCGCTGCATACACCCCTCAACAAAATGGGGTGGCTGAAAGGAACAACCGGACTCTTATTGAGATAGCTAGGACCATGTTGGCGGAGTTTAAATCTCCATATAACTTTTGGGCCGAAGCCATCTCCACCACATGTCATGCTTCAAACCGGCTCTACCTCCGCAAGGAAATCAACAAGACTCCATATGAAATACTTACCGGTAACAAGCCCAACATATCTTACTTCCTGGTGTTCAGTTGTAAGTGTTTATATCTCATAAAAGGTGTTCGTTTGTCCAAATTCGAGTCTAAAGCATCATAGGGTATTTTTGTTGGCTATGGTCTCGAATCTCACACTTATAGAATCTATGATAAGCTCTCTGGAGCCGTCATAGAATCTTGTAGTGTGACCTTCGAAGAATATGATGGTCCCCAAGGGGGGCGTGTTGATGCAGATGATGAAATGCCTCTGGATGCCATAGGAAGAATGGGTGTGGGATATATCCGCCCCATTGAGGAACCCCTTATGGCGGATCGATAAGAACTATGCTCCACTCAAGTGGAGCCCTCATCTTCACAACATCAACAAGCTCCATCCACCGAGGAGGACAATGACTCAAGCCAAAGACAAGATGTAGACCCTCAACACCATGATCATAGTGACAACTCTAGTCAAGGGTAGCTTGATACTTTCGCCCGGGTGTCAAGTGGTGTCAAGGCAATTGATCAAGGAAGATCCGTACAAACTGCTTTGAAGCAAGATCAAATTGATGCTAGAAGAACACTTGATCATGACCAAGGTCAATCTTTGCCTCCATATGAAGAGGATAATTCCAATGATGATCAAGGTCAAGTTAATGGTTAAGACGAGGATCAAAATGATGAAGAGGGTCCCCCAAGAAACAACACGGAGATCCACGCTCGTCGCGAAGCTAGAAAGGAAAGAATGTTGGAATTAAGAGACCACTCTCTACAAAATGTTGTTGGTGATCTAAGGAAAGGTATTTCCACAAGAGCACAATTGAAGAGGTTCAGTGAACACCAAGCACACATCTCCATGATTGAACCAAAGAAAGTGTGGGAAGCTCTTGAAGATTCGGATTGGTTAGAAGCTATGCACAAATAACTCAACAACTTTGAGAGAAACAAAGTATGGAAGTTAGTATAGAAGCCAAAAGATTGCCGCAATGTTATTGGAACAAAGTGGATATTCAAGAACAAGCAAGATGAGCATGGAATCATAGTAAGAAACAAGGCTAGATTGGTTGCACAAGGGTTCTCTCAAATTGAAGGCATTGACTATGGAGAGACCTATGCACTCGTGGCTCGCGTTGAATCCATTCGTATCCTTCTTGCTTATGCGGCACATCATAACTTCAAGTTGCAACAAATGGATGTAGAACATGCATTTCTTCATGGTCCACTAAATGAATTGGTATATGTTAAGCAACCCCCAGGATTTGAGGACCCCAACTTCCCAAACCATGTCTACAAACTTGATAAGGCTCTCTATGGGCTCAAGCAAGCCCCACGCACGTGGTATGAGCACCTTAGAGAGCTATTGTTTGACCGTGGATTTGAGGTTGGGAAAATCGATCCCACTCTTTTTACTAAGAAAGTCAATGTGGAGCTTTTTTATGCCAAATATATGTTGATGATATTATCTTTGGCTCTTCTAACAAAGCTTTTAATGATGAATTCTCAAAGCTTATGACTAGTAGGTTTCGGATGTCTTTGATGGGGGAGTTGAGAGTATTCCTTGGTTTTGAGATCAAGCAAGTTAGAGGAGGGAAATTCTTCAATCAAGCCAAGTATACTCAAGATATGCTCAAGAGATTCAAAATGCAAGATTTAAATGGAGCTCCTACTCCCATGGCTACAAAGACTCATCTAGAACAAAATCCAAATGGTAAAGATGTGGATCAAAAGGTATATCGGTCTATGGTTGGTTCTTTGCTTTACCTTTGTGCATCTAGACCCGATATTGTGTTGAGTGTAGGTGTGTGTGCAAGATATCAAGCGGCCCCTAAAGAAAGCCATTTAATGGCGGTCAAGAGAATCTTTCGATATTTGGTTCATACCCCATTTTATGGTCTATGGTATCCTCGAGGCTCAACATTTGCTCTTTGTGGATACACGGATTCGGATTGGGCGGGTGACAAGGATGATAGAAAATCAACATCCGAGTCTTGCCAATTCCTTGGTAGGTCCTTGGTATGTTGGTCTTCCAAGAAGCAAAATTGTATATCCCTCTCCACCGCCGAAGCCGATTATGTGGCAGCTGCTAGTGCTTGCACCCAATTGCTATGGATGAGGCAAACTTTAAAGCAATACGGTGTCCATTGTGATAAAGTGCCTCTTCTATGTGACAATGAAAGTGCCATCAAGATTGCCTACAACCCGGTGGATCACACAAGGACAAAGCATATTGAGATTCGCCATCACTTCATTAGAGATCATGTTGCTCGAGGTGATATTGATCTATCATATGTATCAACCAAAGATCAACTTGCCGATATCTTCACGAAGCCACTTGATGAAGCAAGGTTTTGCTACTTGAGGAATGAACTAAATGTCGTAGATTCAAGGAGCTTGACTTGATTTTCTTGCACTCTCACCTATGTTTCATCTCATATTTGGTTTAGGTGTAGGCATGGATATAGGGGGAGTGCGGTCCTAATTGATTGGATCATCCCTCACCCCATTATGCCCAAAGCAATCAAAATCATTCCTCTTAATATCATTTAGTGATATGTGAGCTTAATGATGAGATTTGGTAATGGACCCAAGATATATCTTCGTGGTGCCAAGCCAAGTATACTCAAATATGGTGGCCTAGGCCACCGCCCTCTCTCATTTGAGAGGTTGGTACTTACTCATGTATGTTATTTGCTTGATTTTAGTCTCTTGGAGCTTTTCTGAATATTTTTGAATTCATATGGCTCTTGTTGGTTCTTCACAGTTTGATATCTCAACCCAATCCCTATCCCTATCTTAAAAACCATCTATCTCTCATATATGTCCCCAAACAATTTTCCTGGAACTTTTGGTCGAGGAGGACCAAAGTCTCCGGGCCGGAGTCTCTGGTGTAGACCGGAGTCTCCGGTCCAGACGGTTTCTGTCACTTAAAGAAGGGGGGTCGGGGTGAACTGGTACAACAGTTCCCCATTCTTCACCCCGTCCCCTACCTCCAACCCCGTCGCCCCCTCTTCCAAAAATCCTCCCCGGAGGTCAAGAAGCCCCCGGGATCCGCTGTGCCGCCGGCCAATCTTCCCTCCTCCTCCATTGGGTCATTCCCACCGGAGGAATTTATCCCATGATAGATCTGGTACCTCCCCTCTACTTTTTTCTCCTAGGGTTCATCCCTATATGTGTTTTTGAGGATTGGTGCTGATTTGTCCATTGGAATCACTTGATTGCGTGCACTTTAGTACTTTAGCCTTGTTGCATTGCCCGATCTGCTCGATTCACCCCCACAGTCATCTCCCCATCTCATGCCCGAGCCTCCCGACCGGAGATTCCGGACCCGGGTCCGGAGACTCTGGTCCACACCGGAGACTCTGGTCCTGTTCTTGGGGCATATATACTCATCTCCATGCTATCTCCCTCACTGCTGTTCACAGGTGATGGTTCTAGTCGTCCTCGTCGTACCAAGGCCAAGTCCCAAGGGGCAATCCTCGCTATGATGAAGCTAGGGGTCAATTCATCGTGCCTCCGTCCAACCGGAAACAGCAGGCACGTGATGCAGCTTACTTGAAGAGGGACCAGGAGAGGGCTGAACGGGAGGAACATGCCAAGAGGGCCAAGTATGACAACCTTCAGTACTTAGCCAAAATGTCTAAAGAGGAGTACCGTGAGCTGAGAAAGACAGATTTCTATGCGCTGCCTCGTTCCAGTGAGGACCCTCTGAAAGGGTAATTGCCCCTATGTGTGGTTTTGCTGATTAATGACAATCCCTATGGACTAATGTTTTCACTGAGTTTTATATGAAGGTATGTTCCATAGGTCATGCTTGTAGTCCATGTGTTGGATTCAAGTATGGATGCTATGAAGATAAATATATACCTTGAGTATTGGCATCAAAATCATCGAGTTGAAGAGAAGAATATGATATGATCAAGATCTTGAGAGTGTGATCTCAATAGAAAAATTCAAGATATGGCTCTAAGTTGGTGTCATGATAGACTCATTACTTGAGCTATGGTTGACTAAGGTTTAGATAATGTAATCAAATGAAGAGTTCCTTATGTACCTCAAGATATTAGATGGAGCACGAGAAGATACTTGGTTGACCAATACAAAGAGTGAAGAGTGATTTCAAGTTGGTCAACACATGAAGCATAAATAATGTACCACATAGTCTTGTGGTATGGTAAGCCTTGTCAATTATGCATCATGAACTAACCCATTATATATTTCCCTTTGTGTTTTCTATATGGGACAGGTATATTTCCATGGGAATGCTTCAAAAATGAAGATATTATATAGCCCATGAGAGGATGACATCAAGTGGTGATCGTCATCAAGGTTGAGAAGGGCAAGTTCAAGATAAGCATCTCGAGAAGATCATTTGCTTGAAGCTTGCCGTCCATATTGGTGATAATGGACATGTGAAGACATGTATCAATGAAGCTATCCCATAGTGGTGTATGGGGAAGAAAATTAGGAGTCTTCACGAAGCAACAATGATCAAGTGTTGCATTCCGGCTTGGGTGGAGCTTGAAGCATTGTCATCAAGATCAAGCGGTATGCGCAAGGCAAATTTATGGCCTTGCTAGGTTTTCCTTTTATCGGTCTCAAGGTGGTTGTTGGGAGACCGGGTTATAGGATAGATAGACGCACTATCAAGATGGGCTTTCGGTTGTGTAACTTGATCACATCGTCATAGGGAGCTCAATCCTTTGCATAATTTGAATCTTCCTATTTTGTTGCTTCTTGGTGTTTCTCCATGTGAGGTTCTTGAGCTTGTTGCTATCTCTTCAACAAGCCCAAGTTCATCGAAAACGGAATTCGTATGCATCTTCTATGACGTTTTCGAGTTTGAAGGTTTTATTGGTTCTTATTTAGGGAGGCTTCTTACCTTTATTCATTTGGTTTTATCCTCCTTTGTTGGGCTATGATGTTTCTTTGCACAATCTTGTAGAACTTGTTTTCCTCGTCAAAACAAGCCCAAGATCATCGAAATCGGAGTCCAGATGCAAAAGTTATTGCGTTTTTCGTGAAGCCTGTTTCATCCCGGTTGTGGATTCGGTTCAACCGGTTCCCAGACCGGGTGGTCCGATGCCAGGACCGGAAAACCGGATCTAAAACCAGGATTTTCGGTTTTGCTATACCGAGTCTATCCGAGACTGTGTACTGACCCTAATTCCGGTTTTAAGTTCAGTTTTCCGGTCCAGGAACCGGACCGTTCGGTTCTAGAGCCGGTCCAACCGAACTTTCAACCGAGTTCGCACAGATTTCTTTCAACGGCCATATTTGCTTTCCACTATAAAAGGGGGTTCCTCCCCCAACGTTTTAGGGTGTTCTTGACCACGAAATTGACCTCCATTGTTAAACCTCTTGAGCTTGCTTCCTCCCCCTTACCTCATATGATTCTTGCATCTTTTTAAGGGCTTTGGAAGAGGAGATCTAGATCTACAATCCCCACCAATCAATTCCTCCTCTAAGTGAGGGGAACCCATTGGATCTAGATCTTGGAGTTATTGGTTGACTTCCACCATTGTTCTTCCTCTCTATTTCCTCCCTAGCACTTGTTGCTTTGGTGGGATTTGAGAGTGAAGGATTTGAACACCCTTGGTGGTCTTGCTTTGCATTCTTGCATAAGTGTTGAGCTCTCCATTACGATTTGTTCGAGTGAGAGACCGTGAGCTTGTTACTCTTGGAGGGTGACCTCCTAGTTGGCTTGGCGGTTGGTACCGCGGTGTTCTCTTCGTGGAATATTGTGAAGAGACCCGGGATTATCCTTCGTGGAGCTTGTGAAGTGGTTGTGGAGCTTGCCATCTCCGGAGTGGAGGAAAATCTAGCCATAAGGAAAGGGCATATTCCTTCGTGGGATAGACTCGGAGAAGAAGGTGAGCCTTTGTGGTGCGTGAGGAATCCTTCGTGGAACCTCACACCTCTCCAACGTGACGTAACCCCCTTCCCAAAGGTGGTGAACACGGGAATACATCTTCGTCTCCGCGTGCCTCGTTTATCTCTATATCTGAGCTTACTTTCCTTGTGATAGCCATCGAGCTTGAAGTACTTAAATCTTGCTTATCACTTGTGGTATATTTATCTTGTGCTATCTTGCTTAGCTTAATTTGTTGTTGGTGCACTTAGTTGAGCCTAGTGTATTTAGGTTTTGTGCTTGTAAAATAAACGTTAGTTTAATTCCGCATTCTATCAAGCCAAAACCGTAATAGTTTTGAAATTGCCTATTCACCCCCCCTCTAGGCGACATCTCTATCCTTTCAATTGGTATCAGATCAAGGTCTCTCCTTGTTTAGGCTTCACCGCCTAGAGTGTAAAGATGTCGGCTAGTAGTGTAGTGCACAATGACACAATTATCTTTGATGGCACAAATTATGCTTTGTGGAGAAATTGCTTGCTTTGTAATCTTCAGCCCTTGTGTCCAAATATTGAGCGATTTCTAGATGTAGGTTTTTCTCCTCCTATGGATCCTCAAAATCTATCTTTAGAGGATGATAAAAATTTACATCTCGAAGCTCAAGTATCTAATGAGCTTATTTTCTCTTTGAGCCCCACAGTTAATTTGTTCTTGACGATTGTAAAGCGCAAGTCGTCTCATGAGAAGTGGACCAAGCTTAAATAAATATTTGGTGGTTCCATTTCTAATATTGTCGGTGGTTTCTCCGAGGAGATCTCTTTTCCTTCACATCATGAAGAGCTCCAAGTTGCTTCCACCTCCGGCCGCGATGAGTTCTCATCTTCACCCTCATCACCAATGTGTGGCAATACACAAGGTAAAGATATGGTGAGTGGTGTTGGGAATTGCAATGTTGATATTGTGCTCGCTAATGATGATCCTTCATCTCTATCCCATTGCAATGTTTCTTCTTTGGACTTAAGCACTTATTGCAACAATAATGCTATATCCCCTTGTGTTGCTAGTCCTTGTATATCATCTAGAAATTATTTGAGTACTAGTGTAGATGATACGCTTGATTTGCCTTGTTACCATGAAAAAAATGCTTATATTTCCTCTAGTTGTTTATCTAACAATGTAGAGGAAATCAAACATTATATGAAGCAAGACATGATCATGAATGAAGATTCAAGAATATCCTCATCTTCATTATCCCATGCTCACATGTGCCTTATGGCAAGAGGATCAAAGATATCTCCTACTTTGGATCCCAATATATCTTGTAAATATAATAACAATGATAATGATGATAGTGATGATGACATTGATGAGGATACTAGTGGTCTCTTGCTTGAGTTGACTTTTTTGTGTACCTCTCTTCGTGGTAATAATAAGGTCGTTACTTGTCTCAAACACGTTATGGACACCATAACTAAACAAACGGGAACCATAGAGGAGTTGGATTTCCAACTTGATGATGTGAGTCGGAGATTCAATCTCCTTAAGCAAGAGCTTGCCGAGGAGAAGCACAATAATTGTCTCCTCACACAAAAAATTGAATCTTATGAGCTTGAAAAGGAAAATTCCATTAATGATGCTTATGCTACTAACTCTACTTCTTGTGAAGCATCTATCCTAAAGGAGAATGTTGAGCTAATGGCTCAACTTGAGTTGCTAACTAGCAAGTATAGGAAATTGGAATGAAGTCACGAAAAGCTCTCGGGCTCTCATAATGATCTTCTAATCTATTATGATGGGATAAAGTTAGCTCGAGAGGCAAGTATTACAAAGGTAACATCTTGTGAGCCTATTTTGGACATTAGCACAACTTCTACTCAAAATGATATTTTGCCATGTGCTAGTCCTAGTAATTCATCTAGCCATACTATTGATAAAACTTGTGTTGGATTAATTGCTTTGCCTTGTTGCTCTAACAATGAAGCTCCTACTTCCTCTAGTACCTGTATTTATACTAACCATGTAGAGGAAATCAAAGAGCTCAAGGCTCAAGTCACTTCCTTGAGGAATGACTTGGAAAAGAGTCATGAAGGGAAATCCACACTCGATAATATCTTGAGTGTGCAAAAATCCCCTAATGATAAAAGTGGACTTGGATTCAACTCCAATAACAAGAACAAGTCCAATATAAACAAGAAGAAGGGCCAAAACCAAGTCAAGAATTCGGACAAGATTATTTGCTTCAAGTGCAAGGTTGAAGGACATCAGGTAAGATCTTGTCCATTGAAGAAAAAGCACTTGAGTGAGAAGCAACAAGGGAAGCGGCCACAAGTTCATGTTCAAGCCCAAGTTGAAGTTAGGCCACTCAAGAAAATCAAGATAATGCTCCCCAAGCCAAGAAATCAATGAAGAAGAGAAAGGGGAGCACTTGTTGCTACATATGTCGTGTGAAGGGGCACTTTGCCTCTTCATGTTCAAATGGTACCTTATCTAACCCTATCATTGTTGATTATGATTATTCTCTTAGGAAGGATAAGGATGGCAATGTGTTTGCCAAGTTTGTTGGAACTCAACGTGGTGTCAAGAAAAGAGCCATTTAGGTTGCCAAGCCTATTGTGACTAACCTCTTAGGACCCAACTTGGTTGGGGACCAACTAGCTCAAACTTGATCAATATGTGTTTTTGGAGGGCATTGGAGACTTGGATAACTCATGAAGAATTAAGGGATCTTCATATGTTATATTTGATCAAGCCAAGTCCTTTGGATTATTATTTACCTATCTTATATCCAATGTGCCTCTTCGTGGTAACTTGTACTTAACTCATTTATATTGTAAGTTACTTTCCCCTTTACATGTTTTGGTTTTGTACCAAGTATGTGTTTGTATTTGGTGTGCCTCATGCTTGATTATTTTGTGTATTCAAGTATGTCTAGGTGTTTGGCACATCATTTACTAGTGTGTTTTATTTTGAGCCTCTAATGCATCTTGATGATATCTTATTTGGCTCTTTTAGAGTGGTTAATGGAACATACCATTTTGGGGGAGTGACATGCCTTGTGCATCTCTCAAACCATAAAATGTGTGTATGTGAGTACTACCACTTAGTATTGATATTGCAAGCTTATCTAGTCACTATGTGGTGTGCCATACTCATGAGAAATTCAAATTCTAAATGTCCATTAATTCTCTCTAGTTGAGGTTGCTTTGCCTCTTATTAAGAAAAAATGAATATCACATTATGGGGGAGTAATTTGCTTCTTTTGCATATCACAATCCTAGGAAATGTGAACATATGAGGTAGTGCCACTTAGAGTTGATATTGTTGATTATATTGTTTCTAGGTGGCATGTTGGCTCAAACAAGGTCCTATTTTTGGTAGAAGCTTTTATTCCTCGTATTTTGGTCTTTGTTTGAGTAAGAAATTCTTGGTGCGGTCTTTCTCAAATACATATATCTATATCTTATTTGGGATACCAATTGCTTCAAGTTATTCTAATCATTGTTTTGCATAATTGTGTGACTAGTTGAAGCTATCAAGAATCTCTATCTTTGCATAGTGCTTAATATTTTTATTTCTATCTTATGCTTTTTATTGTGAAGATTTATCTTTAATATCCATGCAATATACCACCGAAAATCTATTCCAATACAATCATTGTCTTCGACAATTGATATACTTGTGTGTGGTAGCATTTGTGGATCATCTTCACTTTGGAGTTAACCTCTTATTGCCTTACTTTCTTTCCAAAAAAATTGTGTGGCTCCCATTGTCTTCCTTGGCTTTTGAACATATCGTTGATGATGTTTTTGATTATTATCAAATGTGTTTTAGTGGAAGACAAACCTTTTCTTCTCGAAACCTTGTGCCATTGTGAAAAGTGTTAAGGGTTTGGTTTATTTGTTAAAACCTTGCTCTTTTGGGAGTTTGTTATCTCATTCTTTATTCTCTATTTTATTTTGTTCAATGAGATAAATCTTTGAGCATTTGTGTTTTTAATTCATATTTCATGCTTAATAGTTTTGCTCGGTTCATTTGTTGAACAAATCTTGTGTTGATTTGATTCTTTGGTATAGTTTCGATAACAAATGTGTTTTGTCACACCTTGTATGCCTTCTTGAATATTTTTGGTGATTTGTCCAAAGTATATCTTCGTTGGATCTTGAAATTCTCGCGCATGCATGTTTAATAAATGTATATCTTATGTCATGTTTTGCTTTATTTGATCCAATATATAGGGTATACTGAAGGGAATATGCCCTGAGAGGCAATAATAAATTGTTTATTATGTGTATTCCAAGTATATGATAGATGTTTATTTTGCATGCTATAATTGTATTAATACGGAAACGTTAATACATGTGTGTTTAATAAACAAACAGAAAGTTCCTAGTTAAGCCTCTCTCATAAACTAGCTCGTTGATTAACAAGATGATCAAGGTTTCCTGATCATGGACATTGGATGTTGTTAATAACGGGATCACAACATTAGTGTAGTGATGTGATGAACATTCATCCGAAGTATAGCATTACGATCAAAGTCATTGAGTTTATATTGCTATAACAACTTACGAAGTGATCCTAATCCTTAGACCATGAGATCATGTCAATCACTAACACCGGAAGAGTTTCTTGATAACATCAAACGTCACACCGTAACATGGTGATTATAAAGATGGATTCAGAACTAATAAAGTGTTATGTTGAGGCTCATGGATCGAGAGATGAATTTGTTCATCCCGATGACGGATAGATATACTCTGGGCCCTCTCGGTGATATCACATTGATTAGCTTGCAAGCAAGTGATTTGATCACTAGAATGTTATATCACGGAACGAAAAGAGTGCATGTCGGTAACGAGATCAAACGAGGTATGGAGATACCGATGATCGAATCTCGGACATGTAATATATCGTGAGACAAAGGGATTAAGATACTAGCGTAAAGGTTAGACGATCACAAGAAAGTCATCGTTGAATGTGTGGGAGTCGATGGGTCTCAGATCCCGCTTCGATTATTGATCCGAGAGGGGTCTCAATCATGTCCGCATTATTCACGAACCGTAGGGTGACACACTTAAGAGACACCGACATCCAATTGGAGCAAAAGTTTCATGCCGAAAGAATGAACAAGCGCAGAATTTATTTCACTAGATACTGAAAGCAGTTTTGGGTGAAATTGCATAAAGTGGTTATGCATGTGAAATAGAATTCTAGCAAGGTTATTTGTGAATGTTTGTCATTAAAGTAATTGACAAAATTCTGAATAAAATAAAAGAGTTTTATTTAATGAGATTGCATTAAATTTGGTGGAAATTTAATGGGATTTTGAGTGGACTTTGAGTGGAGGGAATTTGGAGGAGTTTTGTGAGTGGAGTGTCCACCACATGAAGAGGGAGGGCAAGGGGCAGCCCCATGCGCCTGCCACCCCTTGGGGTTCCCTCCCTATATAAGGAGCCCTCCTCTCACTTCTCACTCACACCTCCTCGTGAAGGATCTCTCTCCTCTAGAATTTATCCCCATGGTCTCGGACTAGCGAGATACATGTTCCCGGTGGCTATTCGGCAAGAAAGAGTTGTGCTTCCGCTGCATCGCTGAAGCGAGGAGGCGGAGGGTGCTCGGTGCCTCGAACGTGTGCGAGCACGGATGCGCTGCTGATTTGCGGCGCTAGGACTTCCTCTCGATCTTGAGATCGGCAAGAGATCGTCTACATCAACCACGAGTTTGGACTCGTTAAGCTTTGTCGGTCTTCAAGGGTATGTTCTCTATGGATATACATCCGCCCGTTGTTTGTATCTAGTATAAATAGATCTTGGTATATAGTTCACATCGTAGAAAATTTTTGTTTTCTATCTTGCGAACCCTACTGTAGTATCGAGGCGGATCTATGCGTAGATACTTTACACGGTAGTACACATATGAGTATGTGGGCGATGATGATCATGTTGTTGCTCCTTTCTTGTGATTTTGGATATTGGTGGCATAGTGGGATGAAGCGGCCGGACAAACTTTACATGTCCTCGCATGAGACCTGTTCCACGCTTGACATGCAACTAGTTTGCATAAGTGGCTAGCGGTGTCTGCTCTCCTACTATAGTCAATATCTATTTTGCAAGCGAGTTGTCAACAATTTGATTATCCTCGTTGTGGTTCATGTTCGTAGGTAAGAACGGTTCTATCTCAAAGCCCCAAGCCACGTAAAACTTGCAATGGATAAATTAGAGGCGTCTAGTTTAGATTGTTCTTTGGGCTAGTGTTATGATATGGTAGTGTTGTAAGTAGAAGTATGAGATGATACTCTTAACACACATAGCGTAAAATCCATAGGCGTGGATTTACATATAGGTATGATAGTGATCATACCACGATGCACATGATAGAGATCATCTGGAACCATATAATTTCACTAATAAACATATGATGTTTGATTGCATCTTATATTGCTTGTTTAGCGCTTTGTTAAGCATAATAAGATGATCCCTCATTTAAATATCAAGATAAGAATGTGTTCTTCCTTTAGTATGCACCGATTATGTTTTCGTCGCTCCAAGACATCACGTGATGATCGGGTGTTCTTGGATCCACGACCATACTTCGGGTGTAAAACAGTTACACACGCAAATAGTAAGGTTCTAACTTGACGAGCATAGCATGTACAGACATGGCCTCGGAACACGTAATCGAAAGGTTAAGCATGAGTCATATAGTTGATATGATGCCCATTTGATGCTCGCCTTTGAAACTATACCGACTCACGTGATGATCGGACTTGGTGTAGTGGATTTGGTTCATGTAATCACCAAAAGGACACGAGGGATGTCGCTTTTGAGTGGGAGTTCATTCGTAATATAGAATAGTTGAACTCAATCTATCATACACTTAGTCTAAACTTTACAAATTCTGTTGTAGATGGCACCACCGCTTTTAATTTCAATGCGTTCATGGAGAAAGAGAAACTAGCAACGAACGGTAGCAACTTTCTTGAATGGGCCATGAATTTGAGGATTCTCCTCTCTTTGCACAAAAGCAATATGTGCTAGAAGCGCCGTAGGCCCCACCTTGATGATGCCTGACGAGGAGAAGAATGTCTATCGACTCGTCGGAGGACCACAACTTAGTTCATTGCGGCATATTGTATGGGCTAGAGCGAACTTCAAAGCGTTCAAAACGGCAATGCATTTGATACAATGGGTGAGTTGAAAATGATTTTCGACACACATGTCTTTGTAGAGAGCTACAATGCTTGAAAAAGTTCTTTAGCTGCATGATGGAAGAGCACATTCGTTAGTGAGCATGTACTCAAGATGCCGGGTTACCGATAAGCTTGTGTCCTTGGGAATAACGATTCCATTGACTTAGGCATCCATCGTGTTCGCAGTCTCGCCACCTAGCTATAAGAGCTTCGTGATGAACTATAATATGCAAGGCATGAAGAAGTCTCCCCGAGCTTACACAATGCTTAAAAGCAGAAGTGGAGATCAAAAGGAACATCAAGTGTTGATGATCAATAGGAACACTGGTTTCAAGAAAGACAAGAAGGGAAAGCGGAAGGAAGTAAGGCGGCAAGCACTGTTGCAGCTGAAAAGAAACCGAGTTGGACCTAAGTCCGATACCGAAAGTGCTACTATTGTAAGGGATCCCATCGAAGCGAATCGCCCCAAGTATCCGCATAAGAAGGCCGGCAAGGCAAACAAAGGTATATATGATATACATGTTATTGATGTGTACTTGACTAGTGCTCGCAGTAGCACCTGGGTATTTGATACCGGTTCAGTTGCTAATATTTGTAACTCGAATCAGGGGCTGCGGAACAGGCGACCGCTAGCAAGGGGTAAGGTCAAGATGCGTGTCGGCAATGGATCAAACGTTGATGTGATCGCCGTTGGAACTCTACCTCTCCACTTACCGTCGGGATTAGTCATAAACTTAAATAACTGTTATCTGGTGCCTGCACTGAGCATGAACATTGTACCTGGATCATGTTTGATGCAAAGTGGTTATTCATTCAAATCTAAGAACAATGGTTGTTCCATTTATATGAATGAAATCTTTTATGGTCATGCACCAATGATGAATGGTTTATTTCTGTTGGATCTCGATGATAATGTTACACATATTCATAATGTTGATGCTAAAAGGATTAAACTTAATGATGATATATCCGCATATATGTGGCACTGCCGTCTAGGTCATATTGGCATTAAACGCATGAAGAAACTCCATTCGGATGGACTTTTGGAATCACTTGATTATGAATCATTTGATACATGTGAGCCATGCCTTATGGGCAAGATGACTAGAACGCCGTTTTCCGGTTCAATGGAACGGGCATGATTTATTGGAAATCATACATTCGATGTATGTGGTCCAATGAGTGTGTCGGCCGAGGTGGATATCGTTATTTTGTTACTTTCACGGATGATTTGAGTAGATATGGTTATATCTACTTGATGAAACAAGTCTGAAACCTTTGAAAAGTTCAAGGAATTTCGGAATGAAGTGGAAAATCATCGTAATAGAAAGATCAAATTTCTACGATTCGACCGTGGAGGTGAGTATCTAAGTTACGAGTTTAGCACTCACATGAAAGAGTGTTTCACAACTCACACTGCCGGAACACCACAAATGAAATGGTGTGTCGGAACGTCGAATCGTACTTTATTAGATATGGTTCGATCTATGATGTCTCTGACGGACTTGCCGTTGTCATTTTGGGGTTATGCAGAAACTGCTACATTCACTTTAAATCGGGCACCATCTAAATCCGTTGAAAAGACACCGTATGAATTGTGGTTTGGAAACAAACCTAAGTCATCATTCTTAAAGTTTGGGGTTGCGATGTTTATGTGAAGAAACTTCAACCGGATAAACTCGAACCCAAAGCGGAAAAATGCGTCTTCATAGGATACCCTAAAGAAACTATTGGGTATTCCTTCTATCACAGATCCGAGGGCAAGGTTTTGTTGTTAAGAATGGATCCTTTCTAGAGAAAGAGTTTCATGAAAGGTGTGAGTAGGAAGGTAGAACTCAAGAGGTTGTGGAACCTTCTCTTCAAAGTATGGCGTAAGTAGCGCCGGAAGTTGTTCCGGAGTTGGCTCCACTGCTGAAGAGGGAACTAATGATAATGATCATGAAACTCGAAAGAGAGTACTACCGAACCTCGCAGGTCAAACAGACGCGTGCAGCTCCGACAGACGGAAATCTGTCATAAATTTCATGGTTGATGAAAATAATGACCTGCGACATATGAAGAAGCGATGATGAGCCCGGATTCCAACAAATGGTTAGAAGCCATGAAATCCGAGATGGAATCCATGTATGAAAATCAAGTTTGGAACTTGGTGGAATTACCTCACACCGAAAGGCCGGAGAACAAATGGATTTTCAAAAGGAAAACTAATCTTGATGGTAATGTGACCATCTATAAAGCTCGACTTGTCGCAAAGGGGTTTCGACAAATTCAAGGAGTTGACTACGATGAGACTTTCTCTCCCGTAGCGATGCTAAAGTCAGTTAGGATTATGTTAGCAATTGCTGCATATTTCGATTATGAAATATGGCAGATGGATGTCAAAACCGCGTTTCTCAATGGTAATATTGA
Organism: Avena longiglumis; assembly: GCA_030063025.1. Lineage (NCBI taxonomy): Eukaryota > Viridiplantae > Streptophyta > Magnoliopsida > Poales > Poaceae > Avena > Avena longiglumis. Next base: position 514,431,213 of record CP125974.1, on the reverse strand, counting down.
AGAAGAGTTGTATATTATACAACCAAAGGGTTTTGTCGATCCTAAGGATGCTAACAAGGTGTGCAAGCTTCAGCGATCCATCTATGGATTGAAGCAAGCATCACGAAGTTGGAATCTCCGCTTTGATGAGGTGATCAAAGAGTTTTGATTTGTCCAAACTTATGGAGAAGCTTGTATTTACAAGAAAGTGAGTGGGAGCAATGTGGCATTTCTGATATTATATGTGGATGACATATTATTGATCGGAAATGATATAGAACTTTTAAACAGTGTTAAAAGTTATCTAAACAAAATTTTCAATGAAGGACCTAGGTGAGCGTCATACATATTAGGCATAAAGATCTATAGAGATAGATCTAGGCGCCTAATAGGGCTATCGCAAAGTACATACCTTGATAAGATTTTAAAGAAGTTTAAAATGGACGGAAGTAAGAAGGGTTCTTACCTATGTTGCAAGTCAAGACATTGAGTAAGACTCAAAGTCCGCTTGGCGGAAGAAAGAGAGATAATGGACAAAGTCCCTATGCTTCACCATAGGCTCTATAATGTACGCCATGCTATGTACAAGACCGGATGTGGCACACGCTATTAGTTTGACTAGTAGGTACCAATCGGATCCAGGTTGAACCTCGATAGCGGTCAAGAATATCCTTAAGTACTTACGAAGAACTAAGGATATGTTTCTTGTATCTGGAGGTGAAGAAGAGCTCGTCGCTAAGTGTTATGTCGACGCTTTTGACACCGATCCGGATGACTCTAAGTCTCAATCCGGATCGTATTTCTCATGAATGGCGGAGCGGTTAGTTGGAGGAGCTCCAAACAACCTGTGGTAGCGGGATCAACAACGGAGGCCTAATATGTTCTTTGCTTGAGCGGCTCAGGAAGCGATTTGGATGAAGGAGTTCATATCCGAACTAGGAGTTGTGGCAAGCGTTGGACCCAATGGTGATCTATTGTGACAACAATGGTGCCATTGCCAATGCCAAAGAGCCAAGATCTCACAAGCATTCCAAGCATATTAAGCGCAGTTTCACTCCATCCATGAGCATGTCAAGGATGGAGATATAAAGATTTGTAAAGTACATACGGATCTCAATGTAGCAGATCCGTTGACTAAAACTCTCCTAGAGCAAAACATGATCAACACGAGAACTCAATGGGTGTTAGATATATCACTATGTAACTAGATTATTGTCTCTAGTGCAAGTGGGAGATGAAGGAATATGCCCTGAGAGGCAATAATAAATTGTTTATTATGTGTATTCCAAGTATATGATAGATGTTTATTTTGCATGCTATAATTGTATTAATACGGAAACGTTAATACATGTGTGTTTAATAAACAAACAGAAAGTTCCTAGTTAAGCCTCTCTCATAAACTAGCTCGTTGATTAACAAGATGATCAAGGTTTCCTGATCATGGACATTGGATGTTGTTAATAACGGGATCACAACATTAGTGTAATGATGTGATGAACATTCATCTGAAGTATAGCATTACGATCAAATTCATTGAGTTTATATTGCTATAACAACTTACGAAGTGATCCTAATCCTTAGACCATGAGATCATGTCAATCACTAACACCGGAAGAGTTTCTTGATAACATCAAACGTCACACCGTAACAGGGTGATTATAAAGATGGGTTCAGAACTAATAAAATGTTATGTTGAGGCTCATGGACCGAGAGTGGAATTTGTTCATCCCGATGACGGATAGATATACTCTGGGCCCTCTCGGTGATATCACATTGATTAGCTTGCAAGCAAGTGATTTGATCACTAGAATGTTATATCACAGGAACGAGAAAAGAGTGCATGTCGGTAACGAGATCAAACTAGGTATGGAGATACCGATGATCGAATCTCGGACATGTAATATATCGTGAGACAAAGGGATTAAGATACTAGCGTAAAAGGTTAACGATCACAAGAAAGTCATCGTTGAATGTGGGAGTCGATGGGTCTCAGATCCCGCTCGATTATTGATCCGAGAGGGTCTCAATCATGTCCGCATTATTCACGAACCGTAGGGTGACACACTTAAGAGACACCGACATCCAATTGGAGCAAAAGTTTCATGCCGAAAGAATGAACAAGCGAGGAATTTATTTCACTAGATACCAAAAAGGTTTTCGGGTGAAATTGCATAAAGTGGTTATGCATGTGAAATAGAATTCTAGCAAGGGGTTATTGTGAATGTTTGTCATTAAAGTAATTGACAAAATTCTGAATAAAATAAAAGAGTTTTATTTAATGAGAGATTGCATTAAATTTGGTGGAAATTTAATGGGATTTTGAGTGGACTTTGAGTGGAGGGAATTTGGAGGAGTTTTGTGAGTGGAGTGTCCACCCACATGAATGGAGGGAGGGCAAGGGGGCAGCCCCATGCGTCGGCCACCCCCTTGGGGTTCCCCCCTCCTCCTATAAAAGGAGCCCTCCTCCCCCTCTCTCACTGACACCTCCTCGTGAAGGATCTCTCTCCCCATCTAGTATTTATCCCCATGGTCTCGGACTAGCGAGATACATGTTCCCGGTGGCTATTCGGCAAGAAAGAGTTGTGCTTCGCTGCATCGCTTGGAGCGAGGCGGAGGTTGCTCGGTGCCTCGAGCGTGTGTGCGAGCACGGATCTTGGCTGATTTGCGGCGCTAGGACTTCCTCTCGATCTTGAGATCGGCAAGAGATCGTCTACATCAACCACGAGTTTGGACTCGTTAAGCTTTGTCGGTCTTCAAGGGTATGTTCTCTACGGATATACATCCTCCCGTTGTTTGTATCTAGTATAAATAGATCTTGGTATATAGTTAACATCGTAGGAAAATTTTTGTTTTCTATGCTGCGAACCCTACATATACTCCATCAAATCCTTAAACGGCTAAGATGTGCATGAAATTCAAATTTCATCTCTAAATATGCACATATTTTTATGGAGTGTATCCTATGTGTTGTGGTTATTCTAACCACCTTGGACCCAATAAGTTTGGGGACCAAGATGTACTTGAATGTTGTTTTAGGTACATTGAAGATGCAATGGATGCTTGTCTCGTCTATAAATAAAGTTGTCACCACATGATAATTGGAGCCAAGCTAGGATGATCTAAAAATTCTTATCTACTACATCATACCATTGCTATCTTGGTAACAAGTATCTTATTCATTCATACTAATCTTCCATCCAATCTCTTGTAGGTTGCATCTTGGCATGAATTTATTTGGTTGTAAATGTTCGATTCTTGCAATTATCTTTGAAAGACTTCTGTCTCCTTATTACTTATGTGAGTAATTTGAGATGATGCATATACTGGGGAGTATATAAAATCATGTTCACGATTCAGCAATTCCAAATATGCCTTCTAGCAATTTATTGCATATCAACTCCTCAAGGTACTCTCATGTGCAATATTGTTGAAATTGCATTGAATCATTCCTTTTGATACTTGTTGCCTTTATCAAAGTATCCCAACTAGCATTAGTTCCCTTAGTGTTAGTTGTGATGGTTTTGAGATTTTTTTTTGTTTTTCTTTGGTGAAGTTCATTGATATACCATAAGATATAATAGAGCCATGGGCTATATATGCACTTAAGCAAAATATCCTCTTTGGTATATCTTATGACTTCTGCTTGGATATCATGTATTCTTTTTATTAACCTCTTATGTGTGGATGTTTATTTGTGGATTATTCTCATGTTTTTCCCTTAGAAACTTATATACACTAGAGTGTTAATCTCTCGTCTTGGTATGCTCGCTCTTTTCCGACCATCTCTCTTATCCTCTTGATTTTTAATGGTATTGGTAAGGTCTTGATTTATGAGTGCTTGGTTTACTTTTATTGCATTTTCACGCACTCATATATCATATTTGTTTTCTCTTGGACTTAAGCTTGTCTTGACAAGTGTATTGGTTTATATCTAATCCTTGTATCTTGGTTGTGTTCTAAATAATATAGAGGGAGTAAGGATTACATGTTTGTGCATATTGTATTCAAATGAAACAACTAATTTATGCACGAACCTTGGGGAGCTTCCTTATTTCACTTAGAGCACTATTTGTCCATTTGATTATTTGGATCTTTTGATTGCTTGCTTCATCCGTTGAAGTTCCTTCACCTTGTTATCCTTTTAGCAATCCTTGATCCTCAATAGAGTTTGATTTCCTCCAAGTGTTCATCATTGGTTATGTGCATGTGATTTCACTCATATTACGAGTAATGCACACCTTGTGTAGGAACTCATACTATATTGTCCTTCTAACCTTGTTATCCATTTTGGCACTTGTTGTCAATGGGGGAGAAGTTTAGAGGGTTTTAAGGGAAATGGTTTTCTACTTAAGATTTTCTACTTAAGATTGGTTTGTTCTTAAGTGTTTGCCTTTCATGCATCTCATCTTTATTATGTTTTGCATGGTTGTATATATAGTGGAAACTCTTCCAAAGGTTATGCTTGACAATGTATGCAATGAAATTCAAGATCATCACACGTGCATATATTGTGGGGGAGTTTTCTCTATATATGTTGACTCTACTCACATATCTTGAATTAGTTGTAGTTTACGTGAGTAGAATCGGTTTTGATATGGGCTAGTATCTTTGTGTTACTTAACCATATCAAATACAACCTCTTGTATACAACTTATTCTTGGATAGGCTGCGTACTTGTTTCTAATATTCATTATATAAACCCTCTTGTTGTGATTGTCATCAATTACCAAAATGGGGGAGATTGAAAGGGTAATTGCCCCTATGTGTGGTTTTGGTGATTAATGACAATCCCTATGGACTAATGTTTTCACTGAGTTTTATATGAAGGTATGTTCCATAGGTCATGCTTGTAGTCCATGTGTTGGATTCAAGTATGGATGCCATGAAGATAAAGATATACCTTGAGTATTGGCATCAAAATCATCGAGTTGAAGAGAAGAATATGATATGATCAAGATCTTGAGAGTGTGATCTCAATAGAAGAATTCAATATATGGCTCTAAGTCGGTGTCATGATAGCCTCATTACTTGAGCTATGGTTGACTAAGATTTAGAGAATGTAATCAAATGAAGAGTTCCTTATGTACCTCAAGATATTAGATGGAGCACGAGAAGATACTTGGTTGACCAATACAAAGAGTGAAGAGTGATTTCAAGTTGGTCAATACATGAAGCATAAAGAATGTACCACATGGTCTTGTGGTATTGTAAGCCTTGTTAATTATGCATCACGAACTAACCCATTATATATTTGCCTTTGTGTTATCTATATGGGACAGGTATCTTTCCATGGGCATGCTTCAAAAATGAAGATATTATATAGCCCATGAGAGGATGACATCAAGTGGTGATCGTCATCAAGGTTGAGAAGGGCAAGTTCAAGATAAGCATCTCGAGAAGATAATTTGCTTGAAGCTTGCCGTCCATATTGGTGATAATGGACATGTGAAGACATGTATTAGTGAATCTATCCCATAGTGGTGTATGGGGAAGAAAATTAGGAGTCTTCACGAAGCAACAATGATCAAGTGTTGCATTCCGGCTTGGGTGGAGCTTGAAGCGTTGTCATCAAGTTCAAGCGGTATGCGCAAGGCAAAGGTATGGCCTTGCTAGGTTTTCCTTTTACCGGTATCAAGGTGGTTGTTGGGAGACCGGGTTATAGGATAGATAGCCGCACTATCAAGAGGGGCTTTCGGTTGTGTAACTTGATCACATCGTCATAGGGAGCTCAATCCTTTGCATACTTTGCATCTTCCTATTTCGTTGCTTCTTGGTGTTTCTCCATGTGAGGTTCTTGATCTTGTTGCTATCTCTTCAACAATCCCAAGTTCATCGAAAATGAAATTCGTATGCATCTTCTATGACGTTTTTGAGTTTGAAGGTTTTATTGGTTCTTATTTAGGGAGGCTTCTTACCTTTCTTCATTTGGTTTTATCCTACTTTGTTGGGCTATGATGTTTCTCTGCACAATCTTGTAGAACTTGTTGTCCTCGTCAAAACAAGCCCAAGATCATCGAAATCGGAGTCCGGATGCAAAAGTTATTGCGTTTTTCGTGAAGCCTGTTTCATCCCGGTTGTGGATTCGGTTCAACCGGCTCCTAGACTGGGTGGTCCGGTGCCAGGACCGGAAAACCGGATCTAAAACCAGGATTTTTGGTTTTTCTATACCGAGTCTATCCGAGACTGTGTACTGACCCTAATTCCGGTTTTAAGTTCGGTTTTCCGGTCCAGGAACCGGACCGTCCGGTTCTGGAGCCGGTCCAACCGAACTTTCAACCGAGTTCGCATAGATTTCTTCCAACGGCCATATTTGATTTCCACTATAAAAGGGGTTCTTTCCCCAACGTTTTAGGGTATTCTTGACCACGAAATTGACCTCCATTGTTGAACCTCTTGAGCTTGCTTCCTCCCCCTTACCTCCTATGATTCTTGCATCTTTTTGAGGGCTTTGGAAGAGGAGATCTAGATCTACAATCCCCACCAATCAATTCCTCCTCTAAGTGAGGGGAACCCATTGGATCTAGATCTTGGAGTCATTGGTTGACTTCCACCATTGTTCTTCCTCTCTAATTCCTCCCTAGCACTTGTTGCTTTGGTGGGATTTGAGAGTGAAGGATTTGAACACCCTTGGTGGTCTTGCTTTGCATTCTTGCATAAGTGTTGAGCTCTCCATTACGATTTGTTCGAGTGAGAGACCGTGAGCTTGTTACTCTTGGAGGGTGACCTCCTAGTTGGCTTGGCGGTTGGTACCGCGGTGTTCTCTTCGTGGAAGATTGTGAAGAGACCCGAGATTCTCCTTCGTGGAGCTTGTGAAGTGGTTGTGGAGCTTTGTTGGGAATATGCCCTAGAGGCAATCATGTATGATGATATTTCCCATTGTATTCATAAAGTTATTAAGTAGTCCTTGTATAAGCATCTGATGTGTATCATTGAATATGTGATTCAGTTGTGGAACTATGCATTCATGTTGTTCGTACTAAATATCCTTGGTCATTGAGGTTGTGCTGGACACACAACTTAGACCAATGTGAAAGTTGGCTTGATGACTCGGTTCCACTTGTCATGGGCATGGAGATGCTATTCCAACTTACACAGACTAGGCTAAAGAGTTTAGCGAGTCGGATTGACCCATATTGAGGTACAACGAACTAAGTTGTCATTTGTATATCTCAATCAATGTAATCCTTAGACCTGAGGTTGTTGCATAGTCCGAGTTGAGGATCACCGACTTAGGTTCTGTCAAACGCTAATCCGTAACTGGGCAGTTATAAAGGCAGGGTTCGGTCGTGAGAATCAATTGCGTGATGTGAATAACCAAGATGGGATTTTGCCCTCCACCGGAGAGATATGCTCTTGGCCCTCTCGTTAGATATGATTCGGAAAGCATGGCCATGCACGACTCGGTTAAGTGTTAACCGAGACGATCGGCTAAGAGTTAGTCGGGTGAATCACTTATCTCGGATCGAGAAGAGAGTTGGACTATTTAAGGGATGACATATATTCGCCTATAGTCTGACAAGGTATATCGTGAGGCAAAAGGGACTCGGGGCGTAAGTCGCATTGAAAAGGCAAGTCGTCATGACTCTTTGGTACTTGGGAATCGGCATGTTACGCTAGGAGCCGATTGATCGATTGTGAGTTAGACTCTAATCGTGTCCAAGTAACAATGAGCTCAAGGTCACACACTTAAGAGCGGAGCAGTTCGGATTGGATGAATCATATAATCTGGTTGGGTTGGACCTAAACCGGATTAGGACCGAGTTAGTGAGTTGGACTCACGGTGACTAGTTTTATATGGGCTTTAGTGAATGGGTGGCGAGCCCACGTTCACTCCTATATAAAGTGGAGCCTGATAACCCGAAGGGTTAATCGTTGTTCGGTTAGGTCATTCCATGTGTTGAAACCCTAGCTCCACAGTCCGGCCCGCCAGAACGAACCTAGCGATTCGCCGCGCTCCTCCTTATGCGTGGATACGCCAGAGGTGCTGTCGATCGGCACGGGACGATCGGATCGTGAGGACTACACTGCATCAACTGACGCGCTTCATCAGTAATCCGCAACCGCGCGTCTAGTGGTAAACCTCGTGGCCTTCTACCTCAGCTAGGTCTTGGGATCACCACGTTAGAGGAAAAAGTTTTGTTTTATCTCTGCGTGGCCCAACAGTGGTATCAGAGCGATAGCTTCTGGTTTTAGGCTCGAGATCACGCATATGTGATATGCGGTAGGCTATAGATGAGATCTATGTGCTGTTTTGGTGGTCGATCTATGAGATAGATCGGTTTTGTATGAAGTTGATTGGATCAACTATACTCGGGGAATGGTAGATCTGATTTCCGTGATCATCTTCGAGGTCGTGGAACGACATACCCTACCGTCGGCTTCCGCCATCGGGTAGATCGTGACACGTAAATCCGAAGCGGTGATCGAAGATCAAAAGTTTGATCGAATCGAACGATGGTCGGAATCCATGTTCGGATCGTAGATGAGATCTACGTTTCGGAAAAAAATCGTCGGGCGCCGCCTGCCAGGCGCTGCCCTTCGATCCCCCGCTATCCGCTAGCGGGACCGCCCGTCATAAGCGCGCCTTAGATGTCGCTTGAGTTTCACAACGCCGGTAGATATTGTATCTATGCATAACTTGTTTTTGCAGGAAGTTGTGAATGGTATGGTTCATGTGCATGTGATGTATGTGTAATCCATACGTGATCTGCGAATCACGGTTTTTGTCACCGGTTTGGAGCCTAGGTCTTGTCATTTTATTGTATAACGACCTGTGTCGGATTCCTTATGTAATTTACTTTACTAAGCTAGTGTAGCTGTTTGGAGAACCCGGAAGGCATGCAAGGCGTTGTACATGTCGGCGACATGGAGTAAGGCGACAAGTGACAAGAGTTGGCACGAGTCGGATTACAGGCTTTGTGGAGATGGAGATCGCCATGAAGAGAGCCATACCATTTCACATTATAATTGCTTTATTTTGTGTTATTGTTATGTCTCTGTTTTACCTCTATTAGATAGTCGGTAAAATTTAATCCCTCAAAGAAGGTCTAGTCGGTTTTCCCGCCAGTGTTTGCACCATCACAAGTCGGACATTTTTGGTAGTGGGCTCATAAAATTGAGGTGCTGCTAATTCTTTCCGACTAGGTGGGTTCGAGTCGGACTCTTACTGCAGAAACACTCGGTAAGCTAGACGGGTCTATCACAACGGTTGTGGGACTCGGGGAAAGGTCGGATGGGAGCCGGGGCATGTGATGCCACCCGTCCAACAGGAGTCGCATGAGATGCGATTGACAAGGAGTTGTCTACCTAGATCACTTGGCGGCTAGCGGTGATGCTAAAGCTCACTAGCCGACTTGCTTATTTAGGATCCTGAATCACTAAGTAACCATCGGAGGGGTGTTGGTTCTAGTGGGAGCATAAAATATTAAAATGTTTAATATGCTTGCTCTTTTATGAATACATGTCTTAAGTGTTTTGCATATTTTCTGTTGTAGATCATGGCACCAAGTAGCAGTCACTCTCAGTTATCCGGTTTTGCGTTGAGAACCATTCTTGAGAAAGATAAACTGAACGACACTAATTTTACCAACTGGTATCAAAATCTGAGAATCGTTCTCAAACAAGAAAAGAAGGACCATGTCCTAGACAACCCACTTCCAGATGAGCCGAATGAGAATGCGACTGTCGCAGCCACCAATGCCTACCGTCGGGCTAAGGATGAGTCCACGGATATTAGCTGTCTTATGCTTGCTCACATGGAACCGGACTTGCAAAAGCAGTTCGAGCATGTTGAGGCCTACGATATGATCGAAAGCCTCAAAAGTATGTTCCAGGCTCAGGCGAAGACTGAGAGGTATCAAGTCTCTCAGGCTTTGCTGAGTTGCAAGCTTAAGGATGGTGATCCACTGAGTCCGCATGTGATCAAAATGGTTGGTTACGTGCAATCTGGAGGCTTGGCTACCCCATAAGCGAAGAAGAGTTCGCTACGGATATAATCGAACTCTTCCTAGTGCATATGGGCAGTTCATTTCGAACTACCACATGCATGGTATGGATAAGAAGCTCACTGAATTCCATGGGATGCTCAAGCAGGCAGAGACGGATCTCAAGAAGGGCACCAGTCAAGTGTTGATGGTGCAGAATAAGGCTAAGTTCAAGAAGAGTTCTTGGACTAAGAAGAAGGCTAAGTCAGGAGGAAAGCAGGCTCAGGACCCTGTCCCAAGCGCTTCCTCAGGGACTAAGTCATCTCCTTCAGCCGGATCCACTTGCTTCTACTGCAAGGCGGATGGCCATTGGAAGAGGAACTGCAGCAAGTACTTGGCCGACAAAGCCAAGAGTGGAGGTATGACTTCCGACTCAGGTACACTTGTTTGCAATGTTATAGACATATATCTTCGATGCACCTAATAGTTCTTGGGTATATGATACGGATCAAGATTCACATCTCGCAACTCGTTGTGGACTGGTAAGAACTAGGAGGCGTAGCAAGAGGCGAGGTTGATATTCGAGTCGGCAACAAAGCAAGAGTTGCGTTGGAAGTCGACGATGCAACTTCATTTACCTTCCGGATTCATTATGGAACTAAATAATTGTTATTATGTTCCAGTGCTCAGTCGAAACATTATTTTTGATTCATGTTTGATGAGGCAAGGCTATGAGTCGAATATCAAGAATAATGGTTGTTCTTTGTATTTGAATGATATGTTTCACGGCTTTGCACCCGTTCAGGACGGGTTATTTATTTTGAATCTTGATGGTGAGTCGGTTTATAACATAAATGTTAAAAGGTTGAAACCAAATGATCTGAATATGACTTCCTTTTGGCATCGGCTTGGTCATATAAGTTGGAAACGCATGAAGAAGCTCCATGATGATGGACTCTAACCCGTTCGACTTGGAGTCGTTCGAGACATGCGAATCTTGCCTACTCGGCAAAATGACCAAGACACCTTTTGCAAAGAGTTGCAAAGGGCGTCCGACTTGTTGGGACTAGTACATAGTGATGTATGTGGACCAATGAGCACGACCGGGGGTGGTTATGAGTACTTCATTACCTTCACCGATGATTTGAGTAGGTATGGATATATCTACTTAATGAAACATAAGTCGGAAGCCTTTGAAAAGTTCAAAGAATTCGAATGAAGCACGTAATCAACTCGGCAAGAAAATAAAGTTTCTTCGGTCGGACCGAGGAGGCGAGTACATGAGCCATGAGTTTGATGACCATCTAAAAAGTTGTGGAATAGTTCCCCAACTTACTCCGCCAGGAACGCCACAAAGGAATGGTGTTTCGGAAAGGCGGAATCAGACCTTATTGGACATGGTACGATCAATGATGAGTCAGATAGATCTGCCTTTATCATTTTTGGGTTATTGTCTAGAAACAGTGGCGTTCACACTAAACAGAGTACCATCAAAATCGGTAGAGAAGACACCGCATGAGATGTGGACAGCAAAAAGTTTGTCTTTTCTTAAGATTTGGGGTTGTGAAGCTTTTGTCAGCGACTTGATCGGACAAGCTTACGGCCAAGTCGGATAAATGTATTTTCGTGGTATCCGAGGAAACCTTGGGTTACTACTTCTACAACCGAGAAGAGGGCAAAGTGTTTGTCGCTCGAACGGTGTCTTCCTTGAGAAAGAGTTTCTACCGGGGAGTAAGTGGAGCACGGTGCAACTCGAAGAAATTCGAGAAGAATCGGCTAATAGCGAATCGGCAAAAATCTTGGAGGTTGAGCCGATCGTGGCGGTGAGCCAAGCAGACACAGTACTACGAAGATCGGCAAGATTACAAAGTGTTCGTGATGTGTTCTTAGAGCGGTGATGAGCGGCAAATTATTCTAAGCGATGGTGGGATCGATTCGAGTCATGGCTTGGAGCCATGAGATCCGAGATAAAGTCCATGGATGAAAATCAAGTTTGGAACTTGGTTGATCGCGAGACGGTGCAAGACCCGTCGAGTGCAAATGGGTCTTTAAGAAGAAAACTGATATGGATGGAAATGTTTCAATCTATAAAGCACGCCTTGTCGCGAAGGGGTTCCAACAAGTTCAAGGAGTTGATTACGACGAGACTTTCTCGCCCGTAGCGATGCTTAAATCAGTTCGGATCATGTTAGCTGTAGCGGCCTATTTCGACTATGAGATATGGCAGATGGATGTCAAAACGGCTTTCCTTAACGGAAATTTAACCGAGGACGTGTATATGATACAGCCCGAGGGTTTTGTCGATCCAGCTAATGCTGACAAGGTATGCAAACTTCTGAAATCCATTTATGGGTTGAAGCAAGCATCTCGGAGTTGGAATATTCGCTTTGATGAGGTAGTCAAATCGTTTGGCTTCATCAAGAGTGATCATGATTCTTGTTTGTACAAGAAGTTTAGTGGGAACAAAGTAAATTTTCTAATCTTATATGTGGATGACATATTACTGATTGGAAATGATGTCCAGATGTTGCAAGAAACCAAGGATTCATTGGAAAGGAGTTTCTCAATGAAAGACTTGGGTGAGGCAACATACATCCTCGGAATCCGGATCTATAGAGATAGATCAAGGAGGCTCATTGGATTGAGTCAGAGTACTTATTTGGACAAAGTGTTGAAAAAGTTCAACATGGAATCGTCTAAGAAGGATTCTTACCGATGTCCCATGGTGTAAAACTTAGCAAGACTCGGTCCTTCGACAACCGATGAGCGAAGTCGGATGAGTGCGATTCCATATGCTTCATAGATTGGATCCATCATGTACGCCATGATTTGTACTAGGCGGATGTTTCCTATTCTCTAAGTGTTGTGAGCAGATACCAGGCTAATCCGGAGAGATCCATCGAATGACTAAAAATATCCTAAAGTACTTGAGAAGGACTAAGGATATGTTCTTGGTTTATGGTGGTGAAGATGAACTTAGTGTAAAGGGTTACACGGATGCGAGTTATCTCACCGACTCGATGATTCTCGTCGCAATCCGGATCGTGTTTATTATAAACGGAGGTGCTGTGAGCTGAAAAGTTCCAAGCAAGAGGCGTACTGCATCTACAACAGAGGTGAGTATATTGTCGCCTCGAGGCGAAAGGAAGCTGTTGGATGAGGAATTTCCTCATGGATCTTGGTGTGGTTCAGGCTCGTCCAATCCGTTGGGCGTGTATTGTGACAACAATGGTGCTATTGCACAAGCCAAGGAACCTAGACAACACCGGAAGAACAAGCACATACTCATGCGGTACCACCGATTCGCCATGTGGATCGGGGTGATATCAAGTTATGCAAGGTACACACGGATGCAAATATTGCGGATCCGTTGACAAAGCCGTTACCCCCCGAAGCATGAGGCGCACTGAGAGCCATGGGCATTAGATGCTTAGACATGTGATGTCGGAAGATTGACTCTAGTGCAAGTGGGAGACTGGGAATATGCCCTAGAGGCAATCATGTATGATGATATTTCCCATTGTATTCATAAAGTTATTAAGTAGTCCTTGTATAAGCATCGATGTGTATCATTGAATATGTGATTCAGTTGTGGAACTATGCATTCATGTTGTTCGTACTAAATATCCTTGGTCATTGAGGTTGTCTTTGGACACACAACTTAGACCAATGTGAAAGTTGGCTTGATGACTCGGTTCCACTTGTCATGGGCATGGAGATGCTATTCCAACTTACAGACTAGGCTAAAGAGTTTAGCGAGTCGGATTGACCCATATTGAGGTACAACGAACTAAGTTGTCATTTGTATATCTCAATCAATGTAATCCTTAGACTGAGGTTGTTGCATAGTCCGAGTTGAGGATCACCGACTTAGGTTCTCAAACGATCCGTGAATGGCGGCGGTTATAAAGGCGAGGTTCGGTCATCGAGAATCAAGCTGCGTGATGTGAATAACCAAGATGGGATTTTGCCCCTCCACTCGGAGAGATATTCTCTGGGCCCTCTCGTGAGATATGATTCGGAAAGCATGGCCATGCACGACTCGGTTAAGTGTTAACCGAGGCGATCGGCTAAGAGTTAGTCGGGTGAATCACTTATCTCGGATCGAGAAGAGAGTTGGACTATTTAAGGGATGACATATATTCGCCTATAGTCTGACAAGGTATATCGTGAGGCAAAAGGGACTCAGACGTAAGTCGCATTGAAAAGGCAAGTCGTCATGACTCTTTGGTACTTGGGAATCGGCATGTTCTGCTAGGAGCCGATGCCGATTGATCGATTGTGAGTTAGACTCTAATCGTGTCCAAGTAACAATGAGCCTGCGGGGTCACACACTTAAGAGCGGGAGCAGTTCGGATTGGATCTGAATCATATAATCTGGTTGGGTTGGACCTAAACCGGATTAGGACTGAGTTAGTGAGTTGGACTCACGGTGACTAGTTTTATATGGGCTTTAGTGAATGGGTCGCGCGAGCAGAGCCCACGTTCACTCCCTATATAAAGTGGAGCACAGTAACCCAGAAGGGTTAATCGTTGTTCGGTTAGGTCATTCCATGTGTTGGAAACCCTAGCTCCACAGTCCGGCCAGAACGAACCTAGCGATTCTTGGCGCTCCTCCTATGCGTGTGGATACCAGCAGAGGTCTTGTCTGATCACACGGGACGATCGGATCGTGAGGACTACATCGCATCAATCGACGCTTCATCAGTAATCCGCAACCGCGCGTCTAGTGGTAAACCTCGTGGCCTTCTACCTCAGCTAGGTCTTGGGATCACCACGTTAGAGGAAAAAGTTTTGTTTTATCTCTGCGTGGCCCAACAAGCTTGCCATCTCCGGAGTGGAGGAAAAGCTAGCCATAAGGAAAGGGCCTATTCCTTCGTGGGATAGACTCGGAGAAGAAGGTGATCCTTTGTGGTGCGTGAGGAATCCTTCGTGGAACCTCACACCTCTCCAACGTGACGTAGCCCCCTTCCCAAAGGTGGTGAACACGGGAATACATCTTCGTCTCTGCGTGCCTCGGTTATCTCTATATCCGAGCTTACTTTCCTTGTGAGAGCCATCAAGCTTGAAGTACTTATATCTTGCTTATCACTTGTGGTATATTTATCTTGTGCTATCTTGCTTAGCTTAATTTGTTGTTGGTGCACTTAGTTGAGCCTAGTGTATTTAGGTTTTGTTCTTGTAAAATAAACGTTAGTTTAATTCCGCATTCTATCAAGCCAAAGCCGTAATATTTTTGAAATTGCCTATTCACCCCCCTCTAGGCGACATCTCTATCCTTTCACCCTCGCTACTAGAGGAAAGAACAGGTTGTGTTCATGAAGGATGTGTATGGTGTACTCACCAAATCACCTGTCTGCCCTCAGAATTTCATGAGTGTTGAGCAGATGCGCCAGAGCCCTTACTTCAATGATGCCCTGTGGATCTGTGAGAAGCTGGGTATCTACAACTTGATGGAGCCGCGTGAAGACTACAATGTCCACCTTGTACAGCAGTTCTATGCCACAGTTGTGTTTGGGTCTGATCTTGACCGAACCATGGTGTGGATGTCTGGCACCACTCGCTGCATGGCTACATTTCACGACTTTGCCAACGTCATATTTGAGACCTTTCATGGAGTATCCACTCATGTGGGGCTACGCATGCGCTCAGCTGCTTTGGGTGAGAACAAGTTGAAGCTGGCACCTCTGTATGATGATGGTGTTGTGGGGGGTTCCAAGGGACTCAAGACCCTCTACAACCTTATGTTGAGGATCTTCCGTCACACTATTGCACCAAGTGCTGGAAATGATGATGCAATTAGGGGTGGGCTTGTCAACCTCCTGTACCATACTCACCGGACCTTCAATGCTGGACCTGAGGCAGATGCTGCACCTATTGACGTGATGGACTTTATTTTCGAGGAGATGTTCCATGCCATTCTCTACAAGAAGTCTCCTCCATATGCACCCTTGGTTATGAGGCTCATCAACTCCCAGGAGCATGATTCTCCATATGGCATACCACCACACCTCACTGAGCACACTCTGGTCTCACTGCAGCAGAATGGGCGTATGGGGCCTGCTCCGAGGCGTCTCTATGGGGATGATGATGAGGAGATTGAGACGGAGAGGGCTCCCTCCCCACCTAGAGTTCGGAGGAAGAATGCCTCTAATGCCCCTATGCCTACTATGACTCGAGACTATGTGCATGAGCGGGTCAAGAAGGCCAGCTTTTGGGAGAGGACCCTTTGTTGCATGAATGTCAACATCCGCAAGCAGCCGCATGCATCCTACCAAAGCAACCGCCGCATCGATAAGCTCCTCAAAGAGATCAAGGAACAGGGTGCTGAGGATAATGAGGAAGGTGAGGATGAATACAATGATGAGCATGGGGCTCAGCAGTCCACAGAGTCTGATCATACACTCTCATTTGGGGCATGGAATGCCCAACAGGATAGTCTGGTGGATTGGAAAACGTTTGCTGATGTCACCTTCGGGTTTGGGTACCAGGGTACTTCCTCTTATCTCCCTCACGGCAAAGGGCCTGCTGTCCCTGAAGACGATGATGATGACTATGATCAGGATGATGGTGACCAGGAGGAGGATGAGGATGACGAGGACGACGATGACTACTGAGCGGTTGGGGGCGCTAGTGTAGGTCTTTCCCTTTTTCGGTGTTTCGATGCCAAAGAGGGAGAAGACATTCTCATTGGTTTGCATGAACTTGGGATTTGGGATTTGCGATTATCTATTTTGTAGGGTTCGCAGCATAGAAAACAAAAATTTTCCTACGATGTGAACTATATACCAAGATCTATTTATACTAGATACAAACAACGGGCGGATGTATATCCGTAGAGAACATACCCTTGAAGACCGACAAAGTTTAACGAGTCCCACTCGTGGTTGATGTAGACGATCTCTTGCCGATCTCAAGATCGAGAGGAAGTCCTAGCGCCGCAAATCAGCAGCGCATCCGTGCTCGCACACACGTTCGAGGCACCGAGCAACCTCCGCCTCCTCGCTCCAGCGATGCAGCGGAAGCACAACTCTTTCTTGCCGAATAGCCACCGGGAACATGTATCTCGCTAGTCCGAGACCATGGGGATAAATTCTAGAGGGGAGAGATCCTTCACGAGGAGGTGTGAGTGAGAAGTGAGAGGAGGGGCTCCTTTATAGGAGGAGGGGAACCCCAAGGGGTGGCCGCATGGGGGCTGCCCCTTGCCCTCCCTCTTCATGTGGGTGGACACTCCACTCACAAAACTCCTCCAAATTCCTCCACTCAAAATCCCACTCAAAGATCCCATTAAATTTCCACCAAATTTAATGCAAACTCTCATTAAATAAAACTCTTTTATTTTATTCAGAATTTTGTCAATTACTTTAATGACAAAAATTCACAATAACCCTTGCTAGAATTCTATTTCACATGCATAACCACTTTATGCAATTTCACGAAAACCTGTTTTTATCTAGTGAAATAAATTCGCGCTTGTTTATTCTTCGGCATGAAACTTTTGCTCCAATTGGATGTCGGTGTCTCTTAAGTGTGTCACCCTATGGTTCGTGAATAATGCGGACATGATCGAGACCCTCTCGATCAATAATCGAAGCGGATCTAGAGACCCATACCGACTCCCACACATTCAACGATGACTTTCTTGTGATCGTAACCTTTACGCTAGTATCTTAATACCTTTGTCTCACGATATATTACATGTTCGAGATTCGATCATCGGTATCTCCATACCTAGTTTGATCTCGTTCGACATGCACTCTTTTATCGTTCCGTGATATAACATTCTAGTGATCAAATCACTTGCTTGCAAGCTAATCAATGTGATATCACCGAGAGGCCCAGAGTATATCTATCCGTCATCGGATGAACAAATTCCACTCTCGATCCATGAGCCTCAACATAACACTTTATTAGTTCGAACCCATCTTTATAATCACCTCATTACGGTGTGACGTTTGATGTTATCAAGAAACTCTTCCTGTTAGTGATTGACATGATCTCATGGTCTAAGGATTAGGATCACTTCGTAAGTTGTTATAGCAATATAAACTCAATGACTTTGATCGTAATGCTATACTTGGATGAATGTTCATCACATCACTACACTAATGTTGTGATCCGTTATTAACAACATCCAATGTCCATGATCGGAAACCTTGATCATCTTGTTAATCAACGAGCTAGTTTATGAGAGAGGCTTAACTAGGAACTTTCGCTTGTTTATTAAACACACATGTATTAACGTTTCGTATTAATACAATTATAGCATGCAAAATAAACATCTATCATATACTTGGAATACACATAATAAACAATTTATTATTGCCTCTCGTGGCATATTCCCTTCGCCTCCCACCGCACTAGAGACAATAATCTAGTTACATAGTGATATATCTAACACCCATTGAGTTCGTGTTGATCATGTTTTGCTCTAGGAGAGTTTTAGTCAACGGATCGCTACATTGAGATCCGTATGTACTTTACAAATCTTTATATCTCCATCCTTGACATGCTCGCGGATGGAGTGAAACCGGCGCTTAATATGCTTGGAATGCTTGTGAGACCTTGGCTCTTTGGCATTGGCAATGGCACCATTGTTGTCACAATAGATCACCATTGGGTCCAACGCGCTTGCCACAACTCCTAGTTCGGATATGAACTCCTTCATCTAAACTGCTTCCTGAGCCGCTTCCGAAGCAGCAACATATTCGGCCTCCGTTGTTGATCCCGATACCACAGGTTGTTTGGAGATCCTCCAACTAACCGCTCCGCCATTCATGAGAAATACGTATCCGGATTGAGACTTAGAGTCATCCGGATCGGTGTCAAAGCTAGCGTCGACATAACACTTAGCGACGAGCTCTTCTTCACCTCCGTATACAAGAAACATATCCTTAGTTCTTCATAAGTACTTAAGGATATTCTTGACCGCTATCGATGTTCGAACTCGGATCCGATTGGTACCTACTAGTCAAACTAATAGCGTGCCACATCCGGTCTTGTACATAGCATGGCGACATTATAGAGCCTATGGTGAAGCATAGGGACTTTGTCCATTATCTCTCTTTCTTCCGGAAGCCGGACTTTGAGTCTTACTCAATGTCTTGCCTTGCAACATAGGTAAGAACCCCTTCTTACTTCCGGTCCATTTTAAACTTCTTTAAAATCTTATCAAGGTATGTACTTTATGATAGCCCTATTAGGCGCCTAGATCTATCTCTATAGATCTTTATGCCTAATATGTATGACGCTCACCTAGGTCCTTCATTGAAAATTTGCTATTTAGATAACTTTTAACACTGTTAAAGTTCTATATCATTTCCGATCAATAATATGTCATCCACATATAATATCGAAATGCCACATTGCTCCCACTCACTTTCTTGTAAATACAAGCTTCTCCATAAGTTTGGACAAATCCAAACTCTTTGATCACCTCATCAAAGCGGAGATTCCAACCGTGATGCTTGCTTCAATCCATAGATGGATCGCTGAAGCTTGCACACCTTGTTAGCATCCTTAGGATCGACAAAACCCTTTGGTTGTATCATATACAACTCTTCTTCAATATTACCATTGAGAAACGCGGTTTTGACATCCATACGCCATATTTCATAATCGAAATATGCAGAATTGCTAACATAATCCTAATCGACTTTAGCATCGCTACGGGAGAGAAAGTCTCATCGTAGTCAACTCCTTGAATTTGTCGAAACCCTTTGCGACAAGTCGAGCTTTATAGATGGTCACATTACCATCAACATCAGTTTTCCTTTTGAAAATCCATTTGTTCTCCACGGCCTTACGGTGAGGTAATTCCACCAAGTTCCAAACTTGATTTTCATACATGGATTCCATCTCGGATTTCATGGCTTCTAACCATTTGTTGGAATCCGCTCATCATCGCTTCTTCATACGTCGCAGGTCATTATTTTCATCAACCATGAAATTTATGACAAGATTTCCGTGACTCGTGAGCCGCACGCGTCTGCTTTGACTGCGAGGTTCGGTAGTACTCTCTTCGGAGTTTCATGATCATTATCATTAGTTCCTCTTCAACAGTGGAGCCAACTCCGAACGACTTCCGGCCATGCGCTACTCGCCATACTTTGAAGAGAAGGTTCCACAACCTCTTGAGTTCTACCTTCCGACTACTCACACCTTTCGCGAGAAACTCTTTCTCTAGAAAGGATCCATTCTTGGCAACAAAAACCTTGCCCTCGGATCGTGATAGAAGGAATACCCAATAGTTTCTTTAGGGTATCCTATGAAGACGCATTTTTCCGCTTTGGGTTCGAGTTTATCCGGTTGAAGTTTCTTCACATAAACATCGCAACCCCAAACTTTAAGAATGATGCTTAGGTTTGTTTCCAAACCACAATTCATACGGTGTCTTTTCAACGGATTTAGATGGTGCCCGATTTAAAGTGAATGCAGCAGCTTTCTAGTGCATAACCCCAAAAGACAACGGCAAGTCCGTCGGAGACATCATAGATCGAACCATATCTAATAAAGTACGATTGACGTTCGACACACCATTTTGCTGTGGTGTTCCGGCAGTGTGAGTTGTGAAAAAATTCCACACTCTTTCATGTGAGTGCTAAACTCGTAACTTAGATACTCACCTCCACGCATCGTAGAAATTTGATCTTTCTATTACGATGATTTTCCACTTCATTCTGAAATTCCTTGAACTTTTCAAAGGTTTCAGACTTGTGTTTCATCAAGTAGATATATCCATATCTACTCAAATCATCCGTGAAAGTAACAAAATAACGATATCCACCTCGCACCGACACACTCATTGGACCACATACATCAGAATGTATGATTTCCAACAAATCGTCGCCTGCTCCATTGTCCGAAAACGGCGTTCTAGTCATCTTGCCCATAAGGCATGGCTCACATGTATCAAATCATTCATACTCAAGTTATTCCAAAAGTCCATCCTAATGGAGCTTCTTCTTGCTTTTAATGTCAATAGGACCTATACGGCAGGGCCACATATATGCGGATATATCATCATTAAGTTTAATCCTTTTATCATCAACATTATGAATATGTGTAACATTATCATCGAGATCCAATGAAATAAACCATTCATCATTGGTGCATGACCATAAAAGATTTCATTCATATAAATGGAACAACCATTGTTCTGATTTGAATGAATAACCACTTTGCATCAAACATGATCCGATACAATGTTCATGCTCGCGTGCACCAAATAATGATTATTTAAGTTTATGACTAATCCCGACGGTAAGTGGAGAGGTAGCGTTCGACGGCGATCACATCAACGCTTGATCCATTGCCGACACGCATCTTGACCTCACCCCTTGCTAGCGGTCGCTGTTCGCATGACGATTCGAGTTACAAATATTAGCAACCGAACCGGTATCAAATACCTGTGTGCTACTGCGAGCACTAGTCAAGTACACATCAATAACATGTATATCATATATACCTTTGTTTGCCTTGCCGCCTTCTTGTCCGCCAGATACTTGGGGCGATGCCCAAAGGGATCCCCTTACAATAGTAGCACTCGATCGACTTAGGTCCAACTCGGGTTTCTTTTTCATAGCAACAGCTTGCCGCCTTACTTCCCTTCCGCTTTTCCTTCTTGTCTTTCTTGAAACCAGTGTTCCTATTGATCATCAACACTTGATGTTCCTTTTGATCTCCACTTCAGCTTTTAAGCATTGATGAAGCTCGGGAGAGACTTCTTCATGCCTTGCATATTATAGTTCATCACGAAGCTCTTATAGCTAGGTGGTAGAGACCGCAGAACGATGGATGCCTAAGTCAATGGGAATCGTTATTCCCAAGGACACAAGCTTATCGGCGAACCCGACATCTTGAGTACATGCTCACTAATGGAGTCGTTTCCATCATGCAGCTAAAGAACTTTTCTCAAGCATTGTAGCTCTCACAAGACATGTGTGTCGAAAATCATTTTCAACTCACCCATTGTATCAAAAGCATTGCTTTTGAAACGCTTTCAAGTTCGCTCTAGCCCATACAATATGCCGCAATGAACTAAGTTGTGGTCCTCCGACGAGTCGATAGACATTCTTCTCCTCGTCAGGCATCACAAAAGGTGGGGCCTAACGGCTTCTAGCACATATTGCTTTTGTGGCAGAGAGGAGAATCCTCAAATTCATGGCCCATTCAAGAAAGTTGCTACCGTTCGTTGCTAGTTTCTCTTTCTCCATGAACGCATTGAAATTAAAAGGTGTGGTGCCATCTACAACAGAATTTGTAAAGTTTAGACTAAGTGTATGATAGATTGAGTTCAACTATTCTATATTACGAATGAACTCCCACTCAAAAGCGACATCCTCGTGTCCTTTTGGTGATTACATGAACCAAATCCACTACACCAAGTCCGATCATCACGTGAGTCGGTATAGCTTCAAAGGCGAGCATCAAATGGGCATCATATCAACTATATGACTCATGCTTAACCTTTCGATTACGTGGTTCCGAGGCCATGTCCGTACATGCTAGGCTCGTCAAGTTAGCACCTTGGTCTTTGCGTGTGTAACTGTTTTACACCCGAAGTATGGTCGTGGATCCAAGAACACCCGATCATCACGTGATGTCTTGGAGCGACGAAAACATAATCGGTGCATACTAAAGGAAGAACACATTCTTATCTTGATATTTAAATGAGGGATCATCTTATTATGCTTAACAAAGCGCTAAACAAGCAATATAAGATGCAATCAAACATCATATGTTTATTAGTGAAATTATATGGTTCCCGCAGATGATCTCTATCATGTGCATCGTGGTATGATCACTATCATACCTATATGTGTAAATCCACAGTCTATGGATTTTACACGCTATGTGTGTTGTAAGAGTATCATCTCATACTTCTACTTACAACACTACCATATCATAACACTAGCCCAAAGAACAATCTAAACTAGACGCCTAATTTATCCATTGCAAGTTTTACGTGGCTTAGGGCTTTCGAGATAGAACCGTTCTTACCTTTAACATGAACCACAACGAGGATAATCAAATTGTTGACAACTCGCAAAATATATATTGACTATAGTAGGAGAGACAGACACCCGCTAGCCACTTATGCAAACTAGTTGCATGTCAAGCGTGAACAGTCTCATGTGCGAGGACATGTAAAGTTTGTCCGGCCGCTTCATCCCACTATGCCACCAATATCCAAAATCACAAGAAAGGAGCAACAACATGATCATCATCGCCCACATACTCATATGTGTACTACCCGTGTAAAGTATCTACGCATAGATCCGGCTCTGATACCACTGAAGGGTTCGCAGCATAGAAAACAAAAATTTTCCTACGATGTGAACTATATACCAAGATCTATTTATACTAGATACAAACAACGGGCGGATGTATATCCGTAGAGAACATACCCTTGAAGACCGACAAAGTTTAACGAGTCCCACTCGTGGTTGATGTAGACGATCTCTTGCCGATCTCAAGATCGAGAGGAAGTCCTAGCGCCGCAAATCAGCAGCGCATCCGTGCTCGCACACACGTTCGAGGCACCGAGCAACCTCCGCCTCCTCGCTCCAGATGCAGCGAAGCACAACTCTTTCTTGCCGAATAGCCATCGGGAACAGGTATCGCGCTAGTCCGAGCCCAGGGGGGATAAATTCTAGAGGGGGAGGGAGATCCTGCACGAGGAGGGGTGAGTGAGAAGTGAGAGGAGGGGCTCCTTTTATAGGAGGAGGGGGGGAACCCCAAGGGGGTGGCCGGCGCATGGGGGCTGCCCCCCTGCCCTCCCCTCTTCATGTGGGTGGACACTCCACTCACAAAACTCCTCCAAATTCCTCCACTCAAAATCCCACTCAAAGATCCCATTAAATTTCCACCAAATTTAATGCAAACTCTCATTAAATAAAACTCTTTTATTTTATTCAGAATTTTGTCAATTACTTTAATGACAAACATTCACAAATAACCCCTTGCTAGAATTCTATTTCACATGCATAACCACTTTATGCAATTTCACCCGAAAACCTGCTTTGGTATCTAGTGAAATAAATTCGCGCTTGTTTATTCTTTTCGCATGAAACTTTTGCTCCAATTGGATGTCGGTGTCTCTTATGTGTCACCCTACGGTTCGTGAATAATGCGGACATGATCGATACCCTCTCATATCAATAATCGAAGCGGATCCGGAGACCCATACCGACTCCCACACATTCAACGATGACTTTCTTGTGATCGCTTAACCTTTTACGCTAGTATCTTAATCCCTTTGTCTCACGATATATTACATGTCCGAGATTCGATCATCGGTATCTCCATACCTAGTTTGATCTCATCGACATGCACTCTTTCTCGCTTCGTGATATAACATTCTAGTGATCAAATCACTTGCTTGCAAGCTAATCAATGTGATATCACCGAGAGGGCCCAGAGTATATCTATCCGTCATCGCGATGAAGAAATTCCACTCTCGATCCATGAGCCTCAACATAACACTTTATTAGTTCCGAATCCATCTTTATAATCACCCTGTTATGGTGTGACGTTTGATGTTATCAAGAAACTTTTCGGTGTTAGTGATTGACATGATCTCATGGTCTAAGGATTAGGATCACTTCGTAAGTTGTTATAGCAATATAAACTCAATGACTTTGATCGTAATGCTATACTTCGGATGAATGTTCATCACATCACTACACTAATGTTGTGATCCCGTTATTAACAACATCCAATGTCCATGATCAGGAAACCTTGATCATCTTGTTAATCAACGAGCTAGTTTATGAGAGAGGCTTAACTAGGAACTTTCTGTTTGTTTATTAAACACACATGTATTAACGTTTCCGTATTAATACAATTATAGCATGCAAAATAAACATCTATCATATACTTGGAATACACATAATAAACAATTTATTATTGCCTCTCAGGGCATATTCCCTTCATATTTTTATTTGCCATATTCGAACTTGAACTTTATGTGTGTCATTTGTTGTTCATGTGTGTGACTATGACTATGTGCTTGTGTGCACCATCTATTGTAACTCATGTGAGATTTATGTGTGCTACCATTGATACTATCTATCTTGCATGTTTTACTTAAGTATCTTGTTGCACATAGTCAGGGGGAGTCCCATATATATATATTATTCCATGCAAATCACTTGTTGTCATCGAACACCAAAAAGGGGGAGATTGAAAGGCATTTATTGTCATAATCACTTTTGGTGTCTGTTAACAACAAGTAGATCATTTTACAGTTTGTTATTGTCCACAGGTTGGTATTTTGATAAATGAACAACACCCTCAAACTTGGGAAAAGTCCTCATTCATTTGACACATTTCTGGAAACTCTAGACCGGAGTCTCAGGTCTACCAAGACGGGAGTCACCGGTGTGGTCCGGAGTTTCCGGACTTGTCTCCGGTGGGGTCTTCAGGATTTGGGCTTGGACATTCTGACTAGGGGTCCGGAGCCTGCACCAGAGGTTACTCTGGAGTCTCCGGACTTTGTTCAGTCTGGAGTCTCCGGTGTTGGAAGTCCGGAGTCTCCAGTGTTGCTGGGTCAGAATTGGTCTGGGTCATTCAGATGGGCGGTCCGAAGGCTGGTCCGGAGATTGGCCAGAGTCTCTGGTGTAGACCGGAGTCTCCGGTGTGCAGGCCGGAGTCTTCGGTCTGAATTTTCTACAATGGTCAGAAAATGGTTCGTGGAGGGGGCTGCCTATAAAAAGGGACCCTTATCTTCTTCCTCCAGTCGCTCGAGCTGCTCAAGAACACCAATCCCATTAGAGCCACAAAATCTACAAGATCGCTTCATACAACCATCCAAAGTCATTGATCTTTGGAGAATCGAAGGAGGAGGCCTTGATTTACATCTTCACCAAGAGAGATCTTCATTTCCCCCTCATTCACTTGAGGGCCCCCAAGCTCTAGTGTTTCATTGGAAACCCTAACTTTGATTTGGTTCTTACAAGCTTGTCTTTGATTTGTCTTGACAGCTTGCTTGTATTTGGGAGCCTCCAATTCAGTTGTGGATGTGTGCCCCGAACTTGTTGTAAAGGTGCCGGCTTCCACCTCTAAGGTTGTCGATATAGTGGAAGGTGAATCGAGCCCGTTGGGGTGAGGTTCATCGGAGAACAAGGGAGGCCTCTCATGGCGTTGGTGGTTTGGAACCACCCCCTCTCCAAACGTAGACGTACTTCCCCTCAAAAGGAAGGAACTACGGGAAACAAATCCTTGTGTCTCCGCGTCCACTCCTTTGGTTACTTCTATCCTTTACCGCACTTTACTTACTTGTTCTTGCTTAGTGTTGTGTTAGCTTGTGCTTGGTTGACATATAGGTAAATTCACCATAGTTGCATATTCTAGAGAATTTACCTTTCTTGTCAAACCCTAATTTGAAAAGGAGTAAAATTTGAAGTAGCACCTATTCACCCCCTCTAGGTGCCCATACGATCCTTTTAGCGTCCCTAGTGGGCTTCTACATTACCAGCCCATTAGTAGCCTAAGCCTGGTCTAATTCGGATCCAATCCTCATTAGGCTTCCATCCCCTTAAGTGTGTGACCCTATATGTCCATATACATATAGACATGCCACGAATACACTTATTTTGTCAATAGTTGGTAGCGGCCTCTAGCAAGACGTGCCAACTCCTAAACGCATACAAAGATCATATCGGACGAACCATCACAAGGTTTAGTACATGTCTTTCCCTTTGCCTCACGATATTTGGTCTAGCTCCAAGGTGACCTCCCTTTCTCGATACTGTGATTCAGAATCCCTTTACTAGGTTAACTCTTAACCATATGTACTATGGCCATGCATTTCTGGATCCGATCACTCGAGGGGCCTAGATATATCTCTCTCAAGTAGAGAGGGGCAAATCACATCTTGATTGACCATGCCTTGCAGCATGCTTCAGGACAAACCCGAAAGCTACCTTTATAACTACCAAGTTACGGAGTAGCGTCTGATAGCCCCAAAGTATGTATATCCACATCTCAAGTACATGCGGCAATCTCAGGTCTAAGGACAAAACATACACGATGTGTAGAGAGAGAGCTGCAACTAATTGCCACTCTCAAGTTGGGTCAGCCCAACCCCATGTTCATAACATTGTCCACATCATTGGTTTGACATCTCCATGTCTATGACTTGCGAAACATAGTCATCAACCAATCGATGTGCTAGTCTAATATTCACATGTGTCCTCACATGAACTCCGACTAGGGACAACTATTAAATAACCATACAAGTAAAGAGTTCCACAAACAATTCACATAATTGCCAATCAATACAAGTTGCCTGATATGGATATTCAATGAACAATACAATAACTCATGGATACATAAGAAATATAATCATCTCTATGATTGCCTCTAGGGCATATTTCCTTCAGTCTCCCACTTGCACTAGAGTCAATCTAGATTGTATATAATACCTATTGCTCTTGCGTGCACCTCATGCGCAGGCTGCAGGAGTGGCTTTGTAAAAGGATCAGCAACATTTGAGTCTATATGTATTTTGCATATCATGACACTACCATCCTCAACGAACTCACGAATCCTTGGCTTGTGCAATAGCACCATTGTTGTCACAATAAACGTCCATGGGATTGGACGCGCCCTGAACCACACCAAGAGCGATCAGAAAATTCCTAATCCAAACAGCTTCCTTTGCAGCCTCCGAGGCGGCAATATATTCAGCTTCTGTTGAAGAGGAGGCCACCGTATCTTGCTTGGAACTTTTCCAACTCACAGCACCACCATTCATGACAAACACATAACCAGATTGTGATCTGGAATCATCTGAGTCATTAAGGTAACTCGCATCTGTGTAACCCCTTACACTGAGTTCATCCTCACCTCCATAAACTAGGAACACATCCTTAGTCCTTCTCAAGTACTTAAGGATATTCTTTACCGTTGTCCAGTGACCTTCACCTGGACCAGCCTAATATATGCTCGTAACACTTTGAGCATAGGAAACATTTGGGCGAGTACATATCATTGCATACATGATGGATCCAATAGCCGAAGCATATGGAATCCTGCTCATGCGCTCACGCTCATCAGTAGTCGAAGGACACTGAGTCTTGCTCATTTTTATGCCATGAGACATGGGCAAGAGCCCCTTCTTAGCCTCTTCCATGCTGAACCATTTCAACACTTTGTCAATGTATGTACTCTGTCTTAATCCAATTAGCCTCCTTGATCTATCTCTATAGATCTTGATGCCCAGAATATATGCCGCTTCTCCTAAGTCCTTCATCGAAAAACTATTTTTCAACGAGGTCTTAACAGACTCGAGCATAGGAATATCATTTCCAATTAGCAATATGTCATCTACATATAAGATTAGAAATAATAGCACTCTCCCACTTTCCTTCTTGTAAACACAAGGTTCTTGTTCGTTTTTGATGAAGCCAAACTCCTTTACAACTTTATCAAATCGAATGTTCCAACTACGAGATGCTTGCTTCAGCC
Source organism: Avena longiglumis (assembly GCA_030063025.1). NCBI lineage: Eukaryota > Viridiplantae > Streptophyta > Magnoliopsida > Poales > Poaceae > Avena > Avena longiglumis. The sequence continues at coordinate 514,402,837 of CP125974.1, read as the reverse complement.
CATAAATAGACTTAAGAAGTTTGCATACCTTTCTAGCATTATTTGGATCGACAAAACCTTCGGGCTACATCATATACACGTCCTCAGTTAGGATTCCATTTAGGAAAGTCGTCTTGACATCCATCTGCCATATTTCATAGTTGAAATGTGCAGCAATGGCTAGAATGATACGTATAGATTTAAGCATCGCTACGGGCGAGAAAGTCTCATTGTAGTCAACTCCTTGAACTTGTCGAAAACCTTCTGCAACAAGTCGAGATTTATGGATGTGAACATTTCCATCCATATCAATCTTCTTCTTATAGATCCATTTGCACTCGATGGCTTTAAAACCATCAGGCAGGTCAACCAAGTTCCAAACTTGATTGTCTACCATGGACTCTATCTCGGATCTCATGGCGATTAGCCATTTCTTAGAGTCTGGTTCCACCATCGCTTCTACATAGGTCGCATGCTCATCATTGTCTAACAATAATAATTCCCGCGTTTCGCGGAGCCTCGCCGATCTTCGTGGTTGTGGTGCTTCTATTGCCACAGGTTCCTCAACTTGGTCTGCTACAATAGCATCACTTGTAGAAGCATCCCCAACTGGATCATCTTGAACTTCTTCAAGTCACACCGACCTTCCACTCGTTCCCTTTGTGAGAAACTCTTTCTCTAGGAAAACACCGCTACGAGCGACAAACACTTTGCCCTCTTCTCGGTTGTAGAAGTAATACCCTAAGGTTTCCCTTGTATATCCCACGAAAATGCACTTATCCGATTTGGGTGTTAGATTGTCTGACTGAAGTCGCTTGACAAATGCATCACATACCCAAATCTTTAGAAAAGACAAACTGGGATTCTTTCTAGTCCACATCTCATATGGTGTCTTAACTATGGATTTAGATGGTACCTTGTTAAGTGTAAAAGCTGCTGTTTCTAGAGCATAACCCCAAAATGATAATGGTAAATCCGACTAGCTCATCATCGATCGAACCATGTCCAACAAAGTTTGATTGCGCCATTCGGAGACCCCGTTTCTTTGAGGTGTTCTGGGCGGCGTGAGCTGTGGAACAATTCCGCAACTCTTAAGATGATTGCTAAATTCGTGACTCAAATATTCACCTCCGCGATCAGATCGCAAGGCCTTTATTTTCTTGCCACATTGATTCTCTACCTCATTCTGAAACTCCTTGAACATTTCAAAAGTTTCAGACTTATGCTTCATCAAATAGACATAACCATATCTACTGAAATCATTAGTGAAAGTAATGAAGCTGTCGTGCTCATTGGTCCACACACATCAGTATGTATGAGTTCCAACAAGTCTGTCGCTCTATCGGGTAAACCCGAAAAAGGCGATTTGGTCATATTTCCAAGTAAACAAGCCTGGCATGTCTCGTATGACTCAAAATCAAACGAAGTTAGAAGACCATCACCATGGAGCTTCTTCATGCGCTTTTCACTTATATGCCCCAAACGACAATGCCATAAGTAGGTAGGACTCAAATCATTAGGCCGAAGCCTTTTAGCACTAACATTGTAAACAGATGCATCATCAAGATTTAAAATAAATAACCCATTCACAATGGGAGCATCAGCCATAAACATATCATTCTTAGAGATTACACAACCATTGTTTGCACTCGCGAATGAATAACCATCCCTCATCAAACATGAAGGTGATAAAATGTTTCGACCCATACTAGGAATGTAATAGCAATTATTCAAATCCATAATAAATCCTGACGGAAGGTGACGTTGCATGACGCCGACGAATAATGCAGCAACCCTTGCTTTATTTCCGACGCGAAAATCCACTTTGCATTTCTGCCCTTCTCTAGTTCTTATTAGCCCCTGTATCGAATTTCAAATATGAGCAACCGATCCGGTATCAAATACCCAAGAGTTAACATAGGAATCAGCGAGAAGAATGTCCACAACATTTTCAACAAGCGTACCTGAGTGGGAAGTACTCTTACTTCCACTCTTCTTCAAAGAAGCCTGGTACTTGCTGCACTTTCTCTTCCAGTGGCCATGTTCATGACAAAAGAAGCACTCAATGTCTTCTACAGGTCCAACCTTTTGCTTGGGTGCAGGCTTAGGGATCGTATCCTCAGCCTTGCCCTTCTTCTTCCAAAAAGTACCCTTTTTCTTGAAGCTAGGCTTGTTCTGCACAGCCAACACATGGCTATGCCTTGCTCACTTATTCATGTCACTTTCTGATGTTTTTAGCATCCCACATAACTCATTAAGGCCCTTCTCCATCCCATGCATATGGTAGTTCGAAATGAACTGCCCATAGCTGGATGGAAGAGACGTCAAAATAAAGTCAGTGGCCAACTCTTGGCCTAGTGGAAAACCAAGCTTTTTCAAAGTCTGACTGTAACCAACCATTTTGATCGCATGGGGCCTACAGCTGCTCCCTCTGCTAGCTTGCATTCGATAAAGGACTTGGCAACATTGTACCTCTCAGTCCTTGCCTGATCTTAGAACATGTCCTTAAGAATGACGATCATATCGTACGCATCCTGATCCTCAAACTTCTTTTGGAGTTCAGGTTCCATGCATGCAAGTATAAGATAGCTAACCTCAAGAGAATCATCACATGCTCTCTTGTAGGCGTTCTTTAGGGCAGAAGATGTATTATCAGCAGGTTCATCGGGGATTGGGGTATCCAGAACCGTTTCTTTTTTATCAGACCTAAGAACAATTCTCAGGTTAAGGACCCTATCCGAATAGTTTGTTCCATTTAGCTTATATTTGTCAAGAATCAGACGCAAAGAAAAAGGTGATACTGATCACATACATCCTGAAAAAACAAGTTATACATAGAATCGTATTCTACCGGATCATGTGAACTCGCAGCACCTAGTTACCTTAACGAGATACAGAAGGGGCTATGACTAGGGATTTTGATCGGCAAATCAAATTTACCATAAACCGTATGTTGTTCCGATCTGATCAAACTCCTTTGATCACGGTACATCGATTTTAGATCTAGGTTCCGATTCGATCAATCATATTGATCTTCGCGTGATTCAACAGGATTTATGTGTCACTGTCTACCCCGATGGCGGAAACCGACCGGTAGGGGTAAGTCGTTCGACGACCTAAGAATCACGATCACGGAAAGCAAGATCATAGATCAATCCTGAACCACCGCCATATAAACGATCACATCATTCATATCAATCTACATATCACCATATGCAAACATCCCGAATCTATAAATAAAAAGCATCGGCTCTGATACCACTGAAGGGATACGGGTAGGCTATACTAGCGCAAATCAAAATTTTCTACCGCGTAAACCAAGATTACTGTTGTCATAGATCACGGGATTACCACTTAACGCGCACTTGCGGAACTTGATGAAGCACGTCGGGGCAATGCAGACGATTTACGTCTCCTCCTCGTTCTCGTACCACGAGCAGCTCCCCTTGCACGGCTCGTTCAAGCGCTACAGATGCAACGCCTCCGAGGTATCCACACGTACAGGGTGCAAGCGTCAGACGCCGAACTGCTAGGTCCGCGCGTGCAACAAAGGCGTGAGGAGTGGCAGCTGGGTGGAATAGTCTGTTGGAGATATGCCCTAGAGGCAATAATAAATGTAGTTATTATTATATCTTTGTGTTTATGATAAATGTTTACATTCATGCTATAATAGTATTAACACGGAAACATTAATACTTGTGTGATTTGTAGACTAAAATAAGAGTCCCTAGTAAAGCCTCTATATAATACTAGCTTGTTGGTTAATAGATGATTGTGGTTTCCCTATCATGAACATTGAGATGTTATTAACAACAAGATCATATCGTTAGGAGAATGATATGATGGACATACTCCTATAGATAAGCGTAGCATAAAGATCAAGTCATTTCAATAGTTCAATTGCTATATGCTTTCTGATACATAGTAACCTAATTCCTTCGACCATGAGATCATGCATATCACCTTTGCCGGATGGATGCTTTGATGACATCAAACACCACACCGTAATTGGGTGGCTATAAAGGTGGCATTGAGTGTTCGGAAAGTATTGGTTGAGACACATGGATCAAGAGTGGGATTTGTCCATCCATATGACGGATAGATATACTGGCCCTCCTTGGAATGTCATCCAATTAGCTTGCAAGCATGTGACTGCTCACAAGGGATCACATATCACGGGAACGAGAAAAGAGTACTTATCGGTAACGAGGTTGAACTAGGTATGCAGAGATACCGACGATCATAACCTCGGATAAGTAAACTATCGTGAGACAAAGGGAAATTGGTATCGTATGTAAGTGGTTCATTCGATCGCAAAGTAATCGTATAAATATGTGGGAGCCATATGAATTTCCAGATTCCTCTATTGGTTATTGTTCGGAGAAGTGTCTCGATCATGTCCGCATAATTCACGAACCGTAGGGAGACACACTTAAGGATTCGACGTTGTTTGAGTAGTTATGGTATGATGAGAAAGAGACCTAATGTTGTTCGGAGTATCGTATGGGATCCGGGATATCACGAGGAGATCCGGAATGGTCCGGAGAATAATATTCATATAAGGAAAGTCTCGTTTCGGAGTTCGGGAATAATTCCGGTGTTTTCATCGGGAATGTTCTAGAAGGTTCTGGAATGTCCGACACTCCGGAGGGGAAGGGGTACATGAATGTGTCATTGCAAGTTGGAATGATTGCATCATGTACTAAGTGTCATCGCTGTCCAAAATAAATGGATTATTCAAATCCTAGTTTGAAAAGTCAAACGGCTACTTTGAAAAGTCAAACGGCAATTTTTGGAAAGAGGAGGAGAGGTGGAAACCGAGTTGGGGAGGGACTCCTCTCCCTCCCCTTGGCCGGCTGCCCCCCTCCACCTATAAAAGGAGGGGCAGGGCTCCCCTCCTTGACACACAACTCCTACTCCTCTAAACCCTAGCCCAAGCCGCCGCCGGCCCCTAGGGCACCAACTCGCCGCCGCCTAGCTAAGCCCTAGCCGCCGGATTGTCCCCTCCTTGGTGTGTCTAAACCCTAGAACACCGAGGACTCTCTCATACTCCACCAAACTCGCTCCGGCTTAAGGCGAAGCCCTGCGAGATCTCCCTTCTACTTCCGGTACCACGCACAGGCCGCCGAATCGCGAGGAGAGTGCTACAACCTCCATCACCTTGGAACAAGGGAGAGGAAGGTCTTCGTCGAGTACCGAACGTGTGACCGATCATGGAGCGCCGAACGCAGCGCCGGAAGGATCGTCTATGCGATCTTGAGATCGGGAAGAGTACGACTACATCACCCACGAGAATCCGCTCTCGTTAAACACTTTGGAATATTCGAGGGTGAGTTATTCCATCGACTCGTTGCTACAATCTGATAGATAGATCTTGGCTTGTTTGTTTGTATGCGGTAGAAATTTTTTGTTTTCCATGCTACGAATCCCTACAGTGGTATCAGAGCTGTGTCTATATGTAGATTTGTTGCACGAGTAGAACACAATGGTCATTGTGGGCGTTGATGCTTTTATTGTCGATTGCTTCTTGTGTACTTTGCATCTTGCGGTATGTTGGGATGAAGCGGCCCGGGCTAACCTTACATGACATCGCTCATGAGACTTGCTCCACGCTTGACATGCAACTTGTATTGCATAAGTGGCTTTGCGGGTGCCTGTTTCTCCTAGCATAGTTAAGATCCAATTTACAACGGGTGATTAACAATACTAGTATCAATGTTGTGGTTCTTGTTCGTAAGTTAGAGCGACACTTATTGAAATCCCCAAACCACGTAAAATATGCAAAGAAAGTAGAGGCGTCTAACTTTGTTTTGCAGGGGTGTGCCGTGATGTGATATGGCCATGATTGTGATTATATTTGATGTATGCAATGTTCCTTATTGTAAGTTGGCAACCGGCAGGAGCCATATGGTTGTCTTTAATTTATGTTAAGACCCGCGTGTCTATTCAAAGTAGTTGTAATAGTTGAAGCCGGTGGACGACAACCATGGAGAAGCGTCATTGACCTTGATGCAATGCCGGTGATGATGGAGATCATGTTCGTGCTTGAAGATGGAGATCGGAAGCACAAAGAAGAAAGGCCATATCATATCACATATTATGAATTGCATGTGATGTTAATCCTTTATGCATCTTGTATTGCTTAGTAGACGACGGTAGCATTATAAGATGATCCCTCATGCACATGAATTTCAAGTCACAAAGTGTTTACCCTTAGTTAGCACCGTTGCTAAAGCTTGTTGTTTCGAAGCACCACATGATGATCGGGTGTGTTAGATTCTACAAGTGTATACAACGTGAGCAAGCCAGATTTGCTCATGCGGAAACTAAGGTTTGATCTTGACGAGCCTAGCATGTACAGACATGGTCTCGGAACACGGATCACCGAAAGGTAAAGCATGAATCATATAGTAGATATGATAAACATGACGATTGTTCGCCATCGAAACTATATCAACTCTCGTGATGATCGGTGTTGATGTAGTGGATTTGGTTTGTGTGATCACTAAAACAATGTGAGGGATGTTGTTTTGAGTGGGAGTTCACCTAGATTAATTTTATTAATATGAACTCAATTTGTCATAAACTTAGTCTAAACTATTGCAAATATGTTGTAGATCAATGGCAGCCCCTACCATCAATTTTAATGCGTTCCTAGAGAAAGAAAAGTTGAAAAACAATGGAAGCAACTTCGCGGATTGGTTCCGCAATTTGAGGATTGTCCTCACAGCTGGTAATTTGACCTATGTGCTGGATGGACTGGTGACCCACTGCAGTGATGCTCCCGATGAAGTAAAGAACGTTTACCTCACTCGAAGACTCAAGATCACAATTCAAGGTGCTATCTTGTATGGTTTAGAATCGAGCTTCGTAAAAGGTTTGAGAATTCAGACCCATATGATATTGTCGAGGATCTCAAATTGATCTTTGAGACTCATGCGGCAATTGAAAGCTATGAGGCTTCAAAAGTTCTTTAACCGCAAGATGGAAGAGGGCAGCTCAAGCTGAGCATGTGCTTAAGATGTCCGGGCACGCAAACAAACTTCAAAGCTTGGGTATTGTGATTCCTAATGCTTTGGGATTTACCGTGTCCTCCAATCACTACCACCGAGTTACAAGAACTTTGTGATGAACTACAACATGCGTAACATGAACAAGACGTTGCGTAACTCTTGCCATGTTGAAATCTGCAGAAGTGGAGATCAAGAAAGAGCACCAAGTGTTGTTGGTCAATAAGACCACCAAATTCAAGAAAGGCAAGTCTAAGCAAAAGGGACACTTCAAGAAGGGTGGTAAGAAAGCTACCACGCCAACGAAGAAGACCAAGGCTGGACCTAAGCCTGATACTGAGTGCTTTTACTGCAAGGGAGAAGGTCACTGGAAGCGGAATTGCCCAAAGTACTTGGTGGATTTGAAGAACGGCAACATCAAGAAGAAAGGTATATCTGATATACATGTTATTGATGTGTATCTCACTAGTACTCGTAGTAGTGCCTGGGTATTTGATACTGGTTCGGTTGCTCATATTTGTAACTCGAAACAGGTACTGCAGAATAAACGGAAGCTAGCGAAGAACGAGGTGACGATGCGCATGGGAAACGGATCAAAGGTTGATGTTATCGCGGTCGGCACGCTACCCCTTCATCTACCATCGGGATTAGTTTTATACTTAAATAATTGTTATTTGGTGCCTACGTTGAGCATGAACATTATATCGGGATCTTGTTTATTGCGAGACGGTTACTTGTTTAAGTCCGAGAATAATGGTTGTTCGATTTATATGAGTAATATGTTTTATGCACATGCACCTTTGATAGATGGTCTATTCTTATTGAATCTCGATAGTGGAAATACACATATTAATAACATTGAGGCTAAACGGTTGAAATCAAGCGATAACTCGACCTATATGTGGCACTATCGTCTTGGTCACATTGGAGTGAAGCGTATGAAGAAACTCCATTCCGATGGACTTCTTGAATCACTTGATTTCGAATCACTTGATAGATGCGAAGCATGTCTGATGGGTAAAATGACTAAGACTCCATTTTCTGGTATGATGGAGCGAGCTACAGACTTATTGGAAATCATACATACCGATGTATGTGGTCCAATGAGTGTAGCATCGCGCGATGGTTATCGTTATGTTCTTACCTTCACGGATGACTTGAGTAGATATGGGTATATCTATTTCATGAAACATAAGTCTAAAACTTTCGAGAAGTTTAAGGAATTTCAAAGTGAGGTTGAGAATCAACGTAACAAGAAGATTAAATTTCTACGTTCTGATCGTGGAGGTGAATATCTAAGTTACGAGTTTGGCGAGCATTTGAAGAAATGCGGAATACTTTCCTGATTGACACCGTCGGAACACCACACAGTAATGGTGTGTCCGAACGTCAGAATCGAACTCTCTTAGATATGGTTCGTTCTATGATGTCACTTACAGATTTACCGCTATCATTTTGGGGTTATGCATTAGAAACACCGATTCACTTTAAATAGGGCACCGCCTAAACTGCTGAAACGACACCGTATGAATTATGGTTTGGGAAGAAACCTAGATTGTCGTTCCTTAAAGTTTGGGGTTGCGAAGCCTATGTAAAGAAGTTACAGCCGGACAAGCTTGAACCCAAAGCGGAAAAATGCGTCTTCATAGGATGCCCAAAAGAAACTATTGGGTATACCTTCTATCATAGATCCGAAGGCAAAATCTTCCTTGCCAAGAATGGATCCTTTCCAGAGAAGGAATTTCTCTCGAAATAAGTGACTGGAAGGAAACTAGAACTCGACGAGGTTGTCGAACCTTCTCTCGAAATTGCGAGTAGCGCAGCGCCGGAAGAAGTTCCTGTGGTGCCTACACCAATAAGAGAGGAAGCTAATGATGATGATCATGAAACTTCGGTTGAAGTTGCTACAGAGCCTCGGAGGTCAACCAGAACTCGTACCACTCCAGATTAGTATGATCCCGTTATGAGTGTCATGTTGGTGGACAACACCGATGACCCTGAGACATATGAGGAAGCGATGATGAGCCCAGATTCCAATAAATGGCAAGAAGCCATGAAATCCGAGATTGGATCCATGTACGAAAACCAAGTATGGACTTTGGTGGACTTACCGGATGGCCGAAAGGCTGTCGAGAAAAAATGGATTTTCAAGAAGAAAACAGATGCTGATGGTAATGTTATTGTCTATAAAGCTCGACTTGTCGCAAAAGGGTTTTCGACAAATTCAAGGAGTTGACTACGATGAGACTTTCTCACCAGTAGCGAAGCTAAAGTCTGTGAGGATTATGTTAGCAATCGCTGCATATTATGATTATGAGATATGGCAGATGGATGTCAAAACAGCATTCCTCAATGGAGACATTGATGAAGAGTTGTATATGATGCAACCCAAAGGTTTTGTCGATCCTAAAGATGCTAACAAGGTATGCAAACTTCAACGGTCCATGTATGGATTGAAGCAAGCATCCCGAAGTTGGAATCAACGTTTTGATAAGGTGATCAAAAGTTTTGGTTTTGTACAAACTTATGGAGAAGCTTGTATTTACAAGAAAGTGAGTGGGAGCTCTGTAGCATTCTTAATACTATATGTAGATGACATATTGTTGATTGGGAATGATGTAGACCTTCTTAATAGTGTCAAGGAATATTTGAATAATAGTTTTTCAATGAAGGATCTTGGCGAAGCAGCTTACATATTAGGCATAAAGATTTATAGAGATAGATCGAGACGCCAAATATCATTGTCACAAAGTACATATTTGTACAAAGTTCTAAAGAGGTTTGGAATGGAAGATAGCAAGAAAGGGTTCTTGCCCATGATGCCCAATACGACCTTGAGTAAATCTCAAAGTCCGACATCGGCAGAAGATAGAGAAATGATGAGTAAGACTCCCTATGTCTCAGCCATAGGATCTCTAATTTATGCCATGCTATGTACTAGACCCGACATTGCATACGTTGTTAGTTTAACTAGAAGATATCAAAGTGATCCAGGAGTGCATCATTGGACAGCGGTCAAAACATCCTTAAGTACTTGACAAGAACTAAGGATATGGTTCTTTCTTATGGAGGTGATGAACAACTCGTTGTTAATGGTTACACCGATGCTAGTTGGAACACCGATCCGGATGATTCTAAATCACAATCTGGATACGTATTTATTTTGAATGGTGCAGCAGTTAGCTGGAGGAGTGCAAAGAAAAGCGTTGTGGCGAGATCTTCAACTGAATCAGAATAAATGGCTACTTCGGAGGCTTCACAAGAAGAGATATGGATGAAAGAGTTCATTACAAAGCTGGGTGTGGTTCCTAGTGCGCTGGACCCAATGTCTATCTACTGTGATAACATGGGCGCCATAGCCAATGCGCAAGAACCAAGGTCACACAAGAAGCTGAAGCATATCAAGCTACGTTTTCACGCTATTCGAGAACATATCCAAGATGGGGATATAAAGATTTGCAAAGTACACACATATCTGAATGTGGCGGATCCGTTGACTAAACCTCTCCCGAGGGCAAAACATGACCAACACCAAACTGCCATGGGTGTTCGGTATATTACCATGTAATCTAGATTAGATGACTCTAGTGCAAGTGGGAGACTGTTGGAGATATGCCCTAGAGGCAATAATAAATGTAGTTATTATTATATCTTTGTGTTTATGATAAATGTTTACATTCATGCTATAATAGTATTAACACGGAAACATTAATACTTGTGTGATTTGTAGACTAAAATAAGAGTCCCTAGCAAAGCCTCTATATAATACTAGCTTGTTGGTTAATAGATGATTGTGGTTTCCCTATCATGAACATTGAGATGTTATTAACAACAAGATCATATCGTTAGGAGAATGATATGATGGACATACTCCTATAGATAAGCGTAGCATAAAGATCAAGTCATTTCAATAGTTCAATTGCTATATGCTTTCTGATACATAGTAACCTAATTCCTTCGACCATGAGATCATGCATATCACCTTTGCCGGATGGATGCTTTGATGACATCAAACACCACACCGTAACTGGATGGCTATAAAGGTGGCATTGAGTGTTCGGAAAGTATTGGTTGAGACACATGGATCAAGAGTGGGATTTGTCCATCCATATGACGGATATATATACTTTGGGCCCTCTCGGTGGAATGTCATCCAATTAGCTTGCAAGCATGTGTCTGGCTCACAAGGGATCACATATCACGGGAACGAGAAAAGAGTACTTATCGGTAACGAGGTTGAACTAGGTATGCAGAGATACCGACGATCATAACCTCGGATAAGTAAACTATCGTGAGACAAAGGGAAATTGGTATCGTATGTAAGTGGTTCATTCGATCGCAAAGTAATCGTAGAAATATGTGGGAGCCATATGAATTTCCAGATTCCTCTATTGGTTATTGTTCGGAGAAGTGTCTCGATCATGTCCGCATAATTCACGAACTGTAGGGAGACACACTTAAGGAATGGTTCGGAGAATAAGATTTATATAAGGAAAGTCTCGTTTCGGAGTTCGGGAATGATTCCGGTGTTTTCATCGGGAATGTTCTAGAAGGTTCCGGAATGTCCGGCCATCCGGAGGGGAAGGGGTACATGAATGTGTCATTGCAAGTTGGAATGATTGCATCATGTACTAAGTGTCATCGCTGTCCAAAATAAAGGGATTATTCAAATCCTAGTTTGAAAAGTCAAACGACAATTTTTGGAAAGAGGAGGAGAGGTGGAAACCGAGTTGGGGAGGAGTTCCCTCCTCCAACCGGCGGCCCACCTCCAAGCCGAGTTGGGGATGGACTCCTCTCCCTCCCCTTGGCCGGCCGCCCCCCTCCACCTATAAAAGGAGGGGCAGGGCTCCCCTCCTTGACACACAACTCCTACTCCTCTAAACCCTAGCCCAAGCCGTCGCCGCCTCCAAGCCGTCGCCGGCCCCTAGGGCACCAACTCGTCGCCGCCTAGCTAAACCCTAGCCGCCGGCTTGTCCCCTCCTTGGTGTGTCTAAACCCTAGAACACCGAGGACTCTTTCATACTCCACCATACTCGCTCTGGCTTAAGGCGAAGCCTCTGAGATCTCCCTACTTCGGTACCACGTTGTCTTCGGAATCGTGAGAGTGCTACAACCTCCATTTTCTGGAACAAGGGAGAGGAAGGTCTTCGTCGAGTACGAACGTGTGACCGATCATGAGCGCTGCCGGAACGTAGCGCCGGAAGGATCGTCTACGCGATCTTGAGATCGGGAAGAGTACGACTACATCACCCATGAGAATCCGCTCTCGTTAAACACTTTGAAATCTTCGAGGGTGAGTTATTCCATCGACTCGTTGCTACAATCTAGTAGATAGATCTTGGCTTGTTTGTTTGTATGCGATAGAAATTTTTTGTTTTCCATGCTACGAATCCCTACATAGTCTAACCCTGGTCAGCATGCCACACCCTCTCTTATATAGGCGTCCATAGTGAGCTTCTACATTAGCAGCCCATTAGTAGCCTAAGCCTGGTCTAATTCGGATCCAATCCTTATTAGGCTTCCAGCCCCGTAAGTGTGTGACCCTATAGGTTCAAATACGTATAGACATGACACGAATACACTTATTCTGTCAATAGTTGGTAGCGGCCTCTAGCAAGACATGCCAACTCCTAAACGCATACAAAGATCATATCGGACAAACCATCACAAGGTTTAGTACATGTCTTTCTATTTGCCTCACGATATTTGTTCTAGCTCCAAGTTGACCTCCCTTTCTCAATATTGTGATTCGGAATCCCTTTACTAGGTTAACTCTTAACCATATATAGCACGGCCATGCATTTCTGCATTCGATCACTCCAGGGGCCTAGAGATATCTCTCTTAAGTAGAGAGGGGCAAATCTCATATTGATTGACCATGCCTTGCAGCATGCTTCAGGACAAACTCGAAAGCTACCTTTATAACTACCCAGTTACGGAGTAGCGTCTGATAGCCCCAAAGTATGTCGATCCACATCTCAATTACATGCGACAATCTCAGGTCTAAGGACAAAACATACACGATGTGTATAGAGAGAGCTACAACTAATTGTCAGTCTCAAGTTGGGTCAGCCCAACCCTATGTTCATAACATGTGTCCATATTATTAGTTTGACATCTCCATGTCTATGACTTGCGAAACATAGTCATCAACCAATCGATGTGCTAGTCTAATATTCACATGTGTCCTCACATGAACTCTGACTAGGGACAACTATTAAATAACCATATAAGTAAAGAGTTTCACAAACAATTCACATAATTGTCAATCAATACAAGTTGCCTGATAAGGATATTTAAGAAACAATACAATAACTCATGGATACATAAGAAATATAATCATCTCTATGATTGACTCTAGGGCATATTTTCTTCAATTTTTTAGATTTTCTTAAATCTCAATCACCTAAGAAAAGTGCAACTATAGTTTTAAAAAGGTACAACTTGTTCTAGTTGCCCTTTTCCGGCAAAAATGTGATTTTTGTGTCAGAAAAGTGTAACTGAAACCGGTTGTAGTTTTTTTAAACAGGCGGTTGTACTTTTTTAGATGACTGAGACTTAAAAAATTCTCGATTGACTAAGAAATAGCAAAACTATTTTTTTAGAGAAGCGCTTTATTAATCACCGAAATATAAAGTCAATACAAATTGTTTCCAGGAAGTACACCACTCGGACAAAGTATAATTTTTGGATAAAAATATATATTAATATTGCATAGATACAATTACGTTCAGCTTCCTTAACAATGAAATTTCCTAAAGACATTAGGAATACACACAACTCTAGAAAAAAAATAATAAGAAAAAAATAAAAAGATCCCGCTATAGTGATAAATTCTTTTTAGCTACAATACTAACTACAACCAAGACAACACCCGAAATCCAAATTCTCCAAAAAACGACGCATCCACACCCGAAGTTCAAAGTCTCCAAAAACGACGCCTCCAAAAAGGAAACAGTACAAAAGCATTGTCGTTCCACATCTGGTTGTTGTCATTGCCGTCACCTTTGGCCGCCCGCCACCTTGTTGACCCTCCCATCGCGCTCCTTGTGAGCTTCTATTCCTCATGGACCTTTGCGATCTCTCTATATCTTCCTACAGCTCGCCCCGCCGTGCGCCACAGTCCGGCGACACTCGGCCATGCCGACAACAAGGCTCTAGTGGCCATAAAATAGTGGCGCCACCACCAATAGGTTCGCCTATGCACTATGTCTTGTGTCCTACATCCTCAGCGACCGAGGCAGGAGAGGACCAGGCAACGCCACAACGGTATGGGGGCGCGGAGAGCTGCCCGAGCGAGGCGTCCGGCGAGCAGTCAAGCCTCGTGAGAGCGTCGCTGGCCGAGCATGGCGGTCAACGCATTTCCCCTCTCGCTGTGTAGGCCTACACGTACACGTGTCAGAGAGACTTGGTTCCACCACTATGTACGTGGTCTTCTGCTTCGCAACGCCACTCCAGCCCGCGCTTCCGGGCGGTCGGCAAAACCTATTATTATTAAAATTTTCTTGGATCCGCTACTAGGTGAGAGAGAAGGGATAGAAGTAGAAGATAGATATGACACGTGGGTCAGTGAGTGAGTGTAACAATTTGGGGTTTATTCTTTTCTATAAAAACAGCTCAAATGTTCAATTTAGATTAGGATTCGATAATTCGGGGTGCAAACGACAAGGACTTCAATCGATTAGGGCTCAACCCGCCCAAACTCTAGAAACTCGGGGTTAAAAATAGACTTCTTCCCTTGAAGAAGGTCATGACGTGTCAAAGAAGTTCAGTAAACATGTCGAACCGCGACTGACTGACTTTTTTTTTTGAAAGGAGCGACAGACAGACTTATGTTCAGTAAACAGGACAAAGAATATTAACCTGTGGTTCTGTCAATCCCATTCCAAAGATGTTTGGGAACCGAAAGGTCAAAGTGCCCCGACGAACAAAGGGAAAATGTTAGTACACGATTAGTGTTGTGAGTGAAGGCGAGGTTTATTGGGCGTGGGTTGCATTCGGAGGGCGACCACACCTGTCTCGGTTGACCGTGTTGCGCTGCTCGTGGGTCGTGGGCCTTTCTGCACCGATGCTCACGGTAGTCCGGTCAGGTTCTGGGGTTCGCCTCACGGTCACGGCGCGCGCGCCCCAGTGCCCCACACGCTACAGCGCCCGATGCACGCCACCCCGTGCCGTGCCGGGTCCGGTCCGGTCTTGCAGGACCAGATGCTCCTCCCGGCCCCGTACGTACGCGTGTCAGGCTTGCTCCATCAGTCAGTCAGCGCACACCTGACACGGAGGCGCCGCAGCCGTCGTGCTATTTCCGGCGCCTGTGCTACTCCCGACACTCCGGAGGGCTTTGCCTTCCCGCTTCGGCACTCGCACGCCTTCCGATGCAACCATGGCTGCCTGTAAACACCTGTCTGACAGTCAGACTCTGACTGTCATCTCTTCCTACTCCCGAGTGTGCTCTAGCAGTAACCGCCCTCCACTACTAGGAATTCAGGATGTTCGTTGAAACCCTTCCGGAGAAACAGGATCACTGCACGGCATTGCGTTGCTCCAACTTGTTGTAATGTCCAACATGTACAGACATGATCTCACATCGTCAAGTCAAACCCTCATGAGCATCCAAGGCCATTACAACAAAATGATTTTACTCTTTATCAGTATCTATCTGTACTTTCCATTTTTTCCGTACAACAATTCTGTCTGTGGGGAAACCAACCAACCAACCCTCCGGCTACAGTAACAAATTACGGGAGGCAAACCCACAATCCCTCCGTCTCATCCACATCTCAACAGCAGAAGCAAAACGATTTAGGACCATGCGTGGGTGCGTGCGTGCAGAACCAGAACCAACCAAAACAGAAACAGAAACAGACCAAAGAACAATACTACACATCTTGCGGCACAAATATGAGAAAACAGACGAAACGAGCGACTTGGGCAGGGGGGGACTTTACAGGCAGCAGAGGAAGAGGCGGCCGTCAGAACGGGCTGAAGGGCTCCGGGAGCGGCTCGAACCGGTGGTCGAACAGCGGGCTCTGGTCGGGCTTGTCGTCGAACCCGTGCAGCCAGCTCGTGTTCTTCACGTCCTCCCTCAGCAGCATCGCCTCGTACCGCGTGCTGCCGTAGATGTCCAGCTCGCTCAGGGTCTCCTTGGTCCCCAGGCTCAGCCGGTCCGGCGAGTCGGTCGAGCTGCCGCCGTTGCGCGACAGGGCGCCGTAGGAATCCCCCGAGCCGGAGAAGAAGTGCCCGTTGGCGCTGCTGTTGTCGCCGTAGTGCCGGTCACCGTTGGAGGTCAGAGTCAGATGCCCGGGGTCAGACATTCGAACTGGCCGCACCTTGCCGGCGGTCGAGCGGATGCTATGGGGGAAGAGGGATGCGCCACGGATGCCTCCCAGGTTCTGCCGAATGTCCTGTTACAAACAAGGAAAGTTGGTTTTGTTAAGCTTCTTCAACGGAATAAAACAATGGAGAGGATGGATTAGCAAGGGCCCATTAATGCAATGTTCCAGCCGAAGTGGTAAGGTCAAAAAAGGAACCAGACAAGTATCTATTTGGAATTTCAAATGCTAAATGCAGTTTACCAACTCTGGTTTATCTGGAATATCAGTACTTTCTCCGACCCATATTAATTGACTTCGATTTGTTAAAATTTGGATGAATCTAGACACTATTTAGTATATAGGTTCATCCAAAATTTGACAAATCAAAGTCAATTAATATGGGCCGGAGGGAGTAGAGAATGTTGGTAGTCATCACACATGATTAATGCAGTTTTCCTATGATGTTTATGTCTGAATTTTCAATTTACATCACTCGCAGACGACTTTGCTACTCAGATGTGAAATACAAATTTTCTGTTCAGGTCTGTTTTCTGAACCATACGACTAATTCACTTGCAGTGATGACTTTTCCAACTTGAAAATGAACATAGGCTGGCATTACAGTGTTGCCTAAAGAGGGAGGCATGAATACTTTCAGCACTGTAACTAAATGCAAAACTAAACAAAAACTGAATCTTAACAGATCCTAACTATATTTCTAATTTCAGGAGAAGACATCAAGGAACTCGGTAGACAGCAGAAATGCTACAGAAACTAAGGTGAGAGGAGGAATTTATTATGATCTAAACACAAGAAGAAACATACCATGTGCTTGATTGCCATGTCAAGTGAATTCTTCGATATTGTCCTCCCAAATCCATTGTCTGAGCCTGCCACTGCAACAGGCCGTGCTATTCTACTAGCTTGACTGTCGGACCTTTCAGTCTGTCTATTTTGGTGTCCATTTGAGCGAGAAGGCGCCTTTGAAGATGCATCAGAAAATTTACTTCGGCCCACAGCAGGCGCAGAGATCTTTTTCACAGGAGCTGAGGCAGCTAATTGTTCAGTGTTTGAGTTTGATCTTATTCCTGAAGCCATTCCTGGGCGTGATCTACCAGCAGATACTGCTCGCTCAGGTAGTTTTGTCCTTAGATTTGGTGGAGTTTCACTTGGGAAATCAGGAATATCAAGTGGCCGCACCGGAGCTCGGGGTCGTGGACCTGGGGAACTTGGACGGGATGATGGAGCCGAGGAAGGGATATCATGCGACCGCACTGGAGCTCGGGGTCGTGGACCTGGAGAACTTGGACGAGACGACGGAGCGGATGAAGGGATGTCATGTGACCGCACTGGAGCTCGGGGTCGTGGACCTGGGGAACTTGGACGAGATGATGGGGCCGATGAAGGTGCTGAATTCCGGCCACTGCTAGCTGCAGATCTGTTCATAGATGTCGTCAAACTGCTGCTACTAAAATTCCTCCCAAAAGAAGGCAAGCGTCCAAGAGCAGGGGCAGATGGACGTGCTGCAGGCTGGCGTGTAGGTGTAGATGAGCGTGAGCTGGAGCGACTCATTGAAGGAACTGTACCAGAGGATAATGAGGCGGCATTGCTTGTTCCATGAACATTACTTGAGGAACTGCCTGTGCGGCTCGTTGCAGGAATTATACCTGCGGATGCACTTGGGCGGCTCGTTGCAGGAATAGAACCTGAAGATGAATTGGAAATAATTCGAGACCGAGAATTTGGAGTTGATGGCCTTGAACTTTGGGTAGATGTGGTCCTGGAAGCAACTGCGTCAGTTGTAGAGTTGGATGTGGCTTGATGAGTTTTCACAGGAGTAGATGGGCGAGACTTGGCTGGTGTAGATGGACGAGGTTTGATAGGAGTAGATGACCTTGCTGGAACTGGACGTGAAGCTGGCACTGGTTGTTTTGGTGCAGCAATGATGCTGCTTCTCCTACTTGGGGTTGTAGGTCTTGAACTGACAGAGGAAATGCTTGTGTTGAGAACTGATGTCCTGTTGTTGTTTGACATAAGACTTGATTGAACAGAAGGGCGGGTCACGGAGTTACTTCTTGCTGGTCTAGTGGGAACTGCGGAATGTCCATTCTCTGTCTGAGATACCGAAAGCTGCAAATGTAATGCTCATTACCATTAATAATTATTATCTTAATAGACACAATTTATATGCGAAAATAATTGATTTGAACACAAAAGTGCAGCTATTGCCTGGAGTAGATTAATAAGTGAGGCATGTGTTACTATTTAAGTTGCCAATTAACTATGTTGAATTCTAATACCAAACTTTCCAGATTTATTTTCGCTTTCCTATATGTCGTTAAAAGTAAATTCCATTCACATGGTTTATACATCATAGATTATGTAAGGTGGACAACAATTTACTAACTCGGACCTTAGTTTTAGAAAAAACTGAGACTTACAGAACTTCCTTGTTCCTACAAATGGAACAGAAAAGTACTACTGTAAGGCAGTTCAGAATTTCAGCTACATCTCATGTTTGTTTGTTTGTTTTGGTCAGATAGTTATCTCGTTAACTTAAATTTGAACCAGAAACAGGTCATAAGAGGTCAAAGAGTATTGCGACAACTTAAAAAAAAGGCATCTAGCCTGTATAACAATGATTTACCACGCATGCATGCCTCCAGAAGATATGTTTAATCCTGCTCTGTGATCTAAAATATGAGCAATGCAACTTAGATAAAGATGTCCTTATTCATTTTAGAAAATTAGGAAGGCTGTTCATCATAATACCAAGCTCCAATGATACATAATATAGTTCCTATTACTTTTTCTTTCTGCCAAATAAACGCTGACATAATTTGAGAAAAAAAAAATCCTGAACCAATTTGCAAACGAAAAATCTTGAACAAGTGGTAAATCTATTTCCCACACAGATAGCGCATTTGACATACCCTTGATGCTCTTGTAGTTGAGGATGATCTAGTGAGGGTGCGCTTAGGTAATATATTTGAGGACGGTGTTTTCTGAGCAACCTCCAGAGCAGGAACACGCGGTGTCCCAGGCGGAGTTAGAAGCCTGAGGAGTGCATCGCAACACAATGTTACATAAGAGTAGAAACACATGCTGAAACGTATATCAACAAAAGGAAGCAAACAAGTACTAAATAGGTCACTGCAGCTAAAAAAATCAATGGTCATTCTTCACCACCAAAGGTCAGCACATAAGATTATGTGTGAGAATCACTACTTTATACTACCGAGAATATCATGCTAATGCCTCCAAACTGACCTCATCACCTCACAGATGTCTTGGTCTTACCTAACCAACACTAGGTCTAGGATCTTCCTTCTTATATAAGGGACGAACTCATTTTCAGACCATAAAGGTATACATTCCGCTCCACCCACCGCGTCATTTGTTTCTTCCTATGCGAGACAAAAAATTGAGTATGCGTGTACTGAAGCCAAATAATGAAGCCCCAAACATAGCCTTTTTAAGGTTCGCTTTGCTCGGTGCGGTGCCTTGAACAAGAAACAATTACATCCGGCATCCATCACAGCCACTGAAGTAGACAGTCTACAGATAAGAAACTGGAGTGTTCCGGTACCCTCTCCACGGGACAAAGCGCACATGGCACTCTGAATCTCTGATCGAGCTCACGCATGCGAGAAAGTACGCAGATCACCACCGTAGTGGGTACAGATCGACCCCAAAATACAGCGCAACTGAAGCTAATGCAGAGAAAATAAATGTTAAACAGCCTTCATAAGCGTGCTGCATTAATCATTTATTTTAATTTAATTTAATTTAATCCGAGCTTTTAGGTACCACAGGTAGTAGTAGTAGTACGTAAGATGATATGGTAAGATCACGGAGAAACCGAGGAATCGCCCAGAAACCCGGAGAAACTAATTAAACAAGAAAAGGATGCGCGGGCGAAGTGATAGTACTCACCAGTCGTAGTCGTTCTTGCCGATCTCGGAGTCCAGGAGGTCCTCCATCTCGGGCCACCTCGCAGCCGATCGGACCGATGCCGCCTCCGGCTACAGGCCGCGCCGCTCGGTGGCGCCCGGCCGAGTCGGATCCGGATCCGGAAGCTTCCAGAAGCTTCGATTCGAGCCCCTCCCTGGGAGAGGCTGGAAGGGAATGCCGGTTCTCTCCTCCTGCGCGGCGCCTGCCCCGCTGCTCGCTGGTCGAGTGGTGCCCTCCCGTGTGGCTCCCTCGCTTTTTCTCTCGGATGTGCGATGGGGTGAGCTGTGCGAGATCGCGAGGAGGAGGAGGAGGAGGGAAGAGGAGATGGTGGGGGCGCAGGGGGGTGTGCGTGAGCGTGAGCTCGGCCTCTGCGCTGTGTAGGGAAAGCTTTGTTTTGTTTAGCCGTAAAGGGTTCGCCATCCTCCTCCTTGGATCGATGGTGGTACGTTGGGCCCGCTGGAGCCTGGAAGCGTGCGGTCCATGCGTGAACGACCGTTTCGCCCCCCGCACGCACGGGCACGGCAGCAGTAACCAAACCTGCAACGGTGACGCGGCCATTTGCCGTGCCCCGCATTTTAGACGTCTCCAACAGCTGGTTTACCCTGAAGAAACTGGTGATTGATATTATTTCTTTTTTGAGAAACCAGTACAATGCAGGCGCTCACCGCAAGCTCCCACACACACACCACACACACCGAACTATCGAGGGAACATCGCCTCCACTGAAAATATTCTGCCCACACTTTGAACTCTGGTGGCCTAGGGGTATAACCATCCTCCTAGTCATCCGATCACGGGTTGGTTATCGTGATATGATGTCTAGGCTTGGTTTTTATCAGCGATGGACTGATTTTTAAGCATGGCTTGCATGACAACGGTGAACTATAGAGTTTTGTTTAACTCTAATGAACAGAAGAGTTTGTAAACGTCAAGAGATTCACGCCAAAGGGATCCGCTCGAGTCATATTTATTCTTGCTATGTGCAGAGGGTCTCTCCGGTCTATCAACACACGAAGAAGCAGTTGGTGGTCTACAGGGAGTCAGAGTGTGCCGGAGGCAACCACGGTATCTCATTTACCCTTCATCGGTGATTCTCTGATTATGATGAAGACTGACACGGAAAATGCCACCACTCTTCTCGAAGGTGCTCGATACGTACTGTGCTATCTTGGGTCAGCTAGTGAGTGATCCAACGTCGGGCATATTCTTTAGCCCCTAACACTATACCAAGACTTAAGGAGGCAATATGTACGGTGTTGAGCATTTACTCGGGGGCTTTAAGCGACAAATACCTAGGTACGCCATCCTAGGTAGAAGTCGATCGCTCGGATTCTTTCCTATACCTTGTAGATTAGGTTTGCAAGATAATAAGTGGTTGCAATGAAAAGAACCTGTCAATGGGAGGAGAGGGATTTTTGCTGAAGGCGGTGGCTCAAGCAATTCCGACATTTGTTATGTCAGTTTATAAAAGTACTAAGTAGATCTGCAATAGCTGTAGAAATTGTAAGGTATTGGTGGGGAGAAAAGGAGGGAAAATGCATGCATTAGTTTTCTTGGTGGAAAATATGCACCCAAAGACGAGGAATGGGGCTCAAAGTTTTACATTGTTTCAATCTAGTGATGCTAGCAAAGAAGATTTGGAGACTATTTTTGGAGCCTGATCCTTATGTATGCAAGTGCTTAGAGCAAGGTACCATCCTTCAGGAGATCCATTGAATACTAAGTCGAAGAAGGGTTCCTCGTTTACTTGGCAAAGTCTGATGGTCGGAATGGAAACTTTTAAAAGAGGATATGTGTGGAGAGTGGGTAATGGTGCTGGTATAAATGTTTGGGTTGATTCTTGGCTACTCAACAGTCCGAACAGAAAAAGTGTTTTACACCTCGAGGTGGGACGATAATAGACAAAGTTGAAGAGCTAATAAACCCTGCAACAGGTACACGATCGCGAGCCACATGTTTCTCTCAATAAAAGCCATGTTTGTGAATTATTTGAAGGCAGAGAAGGAAAAGAAGGGAACACTACACAAAGGATGGATCGGACCACTGTCGGACATGGTCAAGCTGGAAAAACCTAGAAAATAACTTCTAAATTAAGCGAAAATGAATTGTTCGGTCAAATGAGAAAAATCGAGTGAAAGCTTGTATCACAACCACTTAAAGATGACCATTATGGGACATTAATGTATAAATTTGATCTATTTTTGATGTCTATGTCATCATTAACGGATGTAGAACCATTTGCGATGAGACCCCTCGTCAACACCGATGGAGATTTTGCTTGTAATATGTCATAAGTGGTTTTGAATATTAAGTTTTATAAATTTTTTCTTAAGTCATAGTATATTTTAGGTTGGCTGAATTTATATAAAAATCATGAACGTCTACAATACCAAAATCGATATGAAGCCACTAAAAAAACGATACAAACTGATGCATTAATATATTCTTTTTCCTTATGGATTATGAGTATGCCTGCTGGCATGTGGGACTCTGGACCCCACGGGTCAGCCGAGGCAGCGGAAGATGCCGATAAGGCTGTACTACTAGTTAAATACGTGTGGATCATGGTGGTGGGGATGAGAAAGAATAATCAGCTGGCTCTGGCCGGTCGGTGGATGATTAGCTGCCCGATGAATGATGCTTGTTGAGGGATGCAGTAGCGAGGCAGCCGGTCCGGCAGGCTGTCAAGACCTCGCTCGTCTGACAAATCGTGTAGTCAAATGCCGGCAACCTGCAGCAGGTCCGAGCGAGGCCCTAGAGAGCGCACGTGCGCCGGGTTTCGCGGAGCCGTTCGATCGAAAAACAAACGCCTGGGATCCGAGATCACACAACTGATGGATGAGTTTCAGATTTTTGAGTTCCCTAGAACCTCGAGCATGTGTTGCCCGGATCTAGATGCCTTTAGGGGGAGTTCAATTCGTCCTGCCTGCCTGCCTGATTCTTTTCTGCCAGAAAAAAAACCCGAACGTTTCTGTGTGAGGAAAGTAAGACAGGAGAGCGCCACCGGAACCACCCGCGCGCCATCGACCGATCCCAGTCGAGTCTGCGACCGCGGCGTGCGTAGGTTGGTGGCGGCGTCTCGGTGACGGCAGGGCACGGAGTCGTCGACGGGCGACGGCTACCGCTCGCGCGCGTCGGTCGGGCGACGCCGACAGGGTGGTTGCCGCGTCGGCATCGATCGATCGATCGGCCGGGCCGGAGGAACCGGACTGACACCGGGGCGCTGTGTGCTCGGCCGCGCACCGCAACTTTCCTCGTCGTAGTCTCGCCGGGGAACTGTGCAGTGCAGAGATGGGTACGCTCTATAGTCCCTCTTTGCTGTTAGGTGCGCCCGTGCACGCAGCTCCCGCTGTACGATTTACGACTTACTACGGAGTACAAGCAATCGACGGCCGTGTAAAATAGATGCCTGGTGGTGGTGGTGGAGGGAGGAACTGCTGGCGCCTCGTGCAGCACGGGGATCGATGATCGACCGGATACAGGTCACATGCGGCCAAAAGCCCGTTGGGCGTTGGCACATCACATGCACATGCCGTGCATCATCGCCTAGCTGATCGATCGTCCGAATAAGAACCCATCTGTAATGTTGGCATAATGCAAAATGCGAAATGTTCACATCGTAGCATGTTCATGTGGTAGATTAAGCCTTTTATTTGGTCCAATGCAAAATGCGTCATCGTATTGCTGCTACTATACTATAGCTTGCAGTACCTGTGTGTCTGCTTCTTTGTATGTTTCTAGTCTACTATAGTGCGAGAGGTCACCGCCTATGCAGAAACGTTTTAAAAACAACAAAGCTCCGTTGTTCCTACTAGGTGTGGCAAAATCAATCTCGATGAGGAGGTGCTTGTAGGTATGGGACCTTATTGGAAGAGTAGATTTGTAATGTCTCCAAGACAAATGCGAGGGGAAGCTCCCTACTTGGAATGACAAGTTTATCACCACCGCCGGTAGTACGGCCTTGGCCAAATCGGTTATCAATCCATTTATAACTTATTATACCGCTCCTCTCCATTCTCCGGGGCACAATCAAGTTCATCAACAAATTGGGACATGCCTTCATTTGGGTGGACAAAGATACTACCACGTGGGTGAAGTGCAAAGTCAGTTAGGAAACGGTGTGCCGCCCTAGAAAATATGGGGGCCTTGGAGTTCTTCTTAACATTGACAAGTTCGCAACGCCTTTGCGTTCCTGGTAACCTTGGTTAAAATGGAAGGACCCAAATAATTTGGGTTGGCTCGGGGAACCCTTGCTCCAAGGAGGACATTGACATTTTCTAAACGGCCACAACGATCACTCGGGGATGGTCGCAAGACCCCTTTTTGGCATATGCCCCATGGCTTCAAGGGTGAAAGCCAATTGACATCGTGCCACTAGTTTACGATTATCCCAAAAGAAAAAAAAAGTGGTCGGTTTGCCAAGCCCTCAAGGACAATGTGTGGATTGAGAAAATCAACTTAGATCAACATTTTAGTTTGGAGCACCTATCTCAATTTGTGGAGCTTTGGGTCCTTCTTCAAAACATCCTTCTTGATGAAAATGTGGATGATGATATATCTTGGAAACTCGCAGACAATGGGCGATACACGGCGACATCGACTTATGAACTTCCTGAGTTCTTCGAACAAAGCATGCACCCCCTACGGTGGTATTAGATTTAGTGAAAAAGGAAGCCCGCTTGTGGGGTATAGCAGGAGCTAACCGATTGGGCAAAATGATACTGGGAGAGTGATCCATTTGTAATAATCGCACCTCTTTTGTTTGTTTTTAACTTCTCCTTAATTAATAGAGCAGGGCAAAGCTTTTACTCCCATTTTTTTTAAAAAGTTTATAGCAGGGGCTAAGAGATTGGGTGAAATGATGCTGGGAGAAAAGATCTCTTTGTAATAATCATACCTCTTTTGTTTGATTTCAACTTCTCTTAATTAATAGATGAGAAAAACGTCAATTTAGTCTATGAAGTTGCCGCGGATGTTAAGTTTTGGTCACAAACCTACAAATAGTGAATTCTGGATCACAAAGTTACTACGCACCGTTGTAACCAAGCCAGAACTTTTTCTTTTTGAGGTAGTAACCATGCCGGAACTTGATGCCGTTGTATTAACACATGTGACGGGATACTATGCAAAAAAAACACCGTCCTAGCTCAATATTCCTTCCCAAACCAAAACAGCCCACACAAAGAAAAAGAGAAAGACAAACATAGTGATCTATTTCATCCCCAACCAGAGCAGCCCATGTAAAAAAATCAGAGAAAGACAAACATAGTGATTTATTTCATCCCCAACCAAAGCAGCCCATGTAAAAAATCAGAGAAAGACAAACATAGTGATCTGTCTCAACCCTAAACGGATAGATCATACAAACTTTTATATCCTCATACCTGCTATTTATCTACAACCTGATATTACATCATTGAATTTAAAATGCTTGAAATATACATTAAACACTAAAATCTATCCGGATTTAAACCTGCCAGTAATATCCATTACATAACTGAATTTAAACCTGCTCTAAATATTCATTACATGACTGAATTTAATCCAGCGGCAAAAAATTCAAGAGTTTTCCCACACCATTACAGCCAGAGATGCCCCACACGTGCTACTCACGTGTTGTCTTTTTTTAAAAGAACGTATATTAATATCATAGGCATACCAATTACACCCAACCTCTGCAACAACGCATGCCTAGCGGCTCTACGGATGCACACAACCCAGAAAAAAATTATAAAAAATAAAAATCCCGCTACAGAAAACTAATCCTCAAAGCAACGACACTGACACCATCAGAACAATACCAGTAGTCCTCCACTCGAATAACAACGCCTCTAAGAAAGAAACAGTGCCCAAGCGTCGTCGTTGTCCGATCAAAGATCATAGGTTTTCACCCCGGAGAAAGTCCTCGCTCACAAAGCAATGCCTTTAACAAGGATATTGCCAGACACAACCAGTTAAGGTCAGATCTTAGATTTTCACCCTGCAAGGTAAGACTGTTAACTCCCCCTGTGTTATCTTCCCGCACCAGTAGTCACTGCAACGAGTCCCAGATCACGCAACCAGATCTCCGTCGCCACAAGAACTAAAATCAGCATCGCTACCCTCATATTTCTGCTTTCCTGACATTCTCCGCATCTGACTTCACCATGGCTCTAAGAATGACACTTGGTAGAACAAACAACAGAGCTTCACAACGTTCGCGCTAAAACCAAACGGCCAGAAAAACAAGATGCGCACGACCGAATACCTTCCGATCCAACAATCTTCAGGCATGATACGCCCATGGGAGTTCGCCGGCGAAGCCTTCCGGAACTCGTCGCTCTAGACCAGATCAACGAGGACAGGCATCAAGCATACCTTCGTCATCGTGTGAAAGAAACCGAAGGACCACCACCTTTATTAGATCCGACACAGCGATCCCCACACCTCTGGTCGGTTTCCGGAGAACGGATCGAGCATGCCGACCATCGGTGCCGATGAACACATACAGCCAGCGCGCGAGGAGGACCGCTCGTCGTCGAATAAAGGGCAGGTCGCGGCACCCTGCCAGCCCGCAAGGCGTCGCCGCAGAGAGGCGTCGCGCCCCTCGCCTCTCCTCCTGCTCCGTCGTTGCCGCCGATGCGGCCCATGACACCGCCTCCCGCCGAGGAGGCCGATCTGCCACCGCCAGTAACCTCCCTCGCCGTCAGAGAGACCACCTCCGCCAAGGGTCACCTCAGACACGCCACTGCGACGCCCGCCTCGCCGGCTAGCGTGGCCGCCACCACCAAGATCGGCGGGGACGCAGGGAGGAAGGCCGTCGACGGCTTCTAGGGTTAGGAGGAGGGGAGCCTCCAGAGCCCTCTCGCGCGAGAGGACCCGGGAGGAGATCGCGATCTGTTTCTCCCTCACGTGTTGTCTTAAACGACACCGTCATGGTCTGACAGAATGCACGCTCATGGCAACTTCATGATCCACAATTCATGATTTGTAAGTTTGTGACTAAAACGCACATTCGCGACAACTTCATAGACCAAACTGGCATTTTTCTCTTTTGTCCCTGTTTTTTTAAAAAAAGTTTATAGTGCGTGTGTCTGATTTCTATTGAATGGCAAATGATATGCGTCCTGGATTGTACTTCGCTTGCGAACTCTTTTTTAAACACCTTGCCAGCGTTGGAGTAAATCACAACCTCAATCATCAGGCTTAAAGATAGTACTGCTACTAGTACTTGGCAGAACGTAAAGTTAACAGAGGCAGCAAAGGTTTTATCAGATCATAGGTTTAGGTTTATTTTTACCGGAAAGGCAAAAAGCAAAAGCGACGTCTGAGCTGTAGGTCGATGGGGGGTTAATCAATTTGGTCCGAAGAATGATGGCCCGCTTGCACGTACGCGCCAGTTGCCTTGAAACGAGACATTAATCATGTCCAGGCCTTGTGTTCACTTTCCAACCATCCCCTTTCATTCATCTCTCCAGGCTTCTTGCCTTCTCCGGCTGCAATAAACCCTGCAATCACCTCACTCGTGAGCTGTTACTGTTAGTGAGCTTTGACTCACTTGAGCTTCTCTTTTGCTGTGAAGAGTTGATAGGTTTAGGCAGCCGAGAGATCCAATCTGCCAAATGAAAGGGGAGCAAGTTCACCGTTTTTACCTACAAGTAAAGCATAATTTATGGTGCAAATCCAGACAACCAGGAACTTTACGGACTGGTAGACTATCTCCCATCATCACCAAACCTGATTTCAGTAGAATAAGGGACATAAAAACTATTTTTCCAGTAGTAGTATTAAAGTTCGGAGCACTAATAAGGTCACACTTTTTTCCCCAGAAAACAATTGATGATTGTAGGAATGGCTAATTTTTTAAAATAATACATTTTTAATTTAATTTTACAAATAATACACGAAATACAAATATTGCAAATCTAACGGACCGTCATCCGTTTAAAAGACGATGTACAACGTTCGTCCTTCAAAAGACAACAGATACGTTCGTCCGTTCAAAAGACAATGCACAGGTTTATGGAGGAGCGCGTCCAACGTCCACCCATGCAACACGTTTGTCTTTTAAACGGACGAACATGTCCATTGTCTTTTGAACAGACGAACGTTGTCCATCGTTTTTTGAACGGACGACGGTCCATTAAATTTTCAACATTTGCATTTCGTGTATTATTTATGAAATTTAATAAAAAAATGTATTATTTAAAAAAATACCAGGAATGTGCTGCAATGAACCACACAGAAGGTGGGCTGGGTTGGGAAATTTGAGTAAGCTCTTTTGATTTGGGCTGGAAATGTATTATGCTCGGCAACGGGCCTGCTGTAGCAGATGTTAGGCCTATCTTTTTAACGGGCCACAATGCTACTTTCTTTTCTTATACAGACACTGCAGAAGTGAAAAGTCCAGAGAATGGAGCAAGAGCAACTCGAGCATGCTGCCTAAAGTATTAGCCTTTGTAACGGACTTATAGCACCCTTTAAAACTATTTAGAGGTTTTGGAGCACTTTGTTTTTTCAGATTCCCTAAAACTGTAGTCTTTATAATTGTTCCATTCCTATTACTCTTAATATGGGTTTATCAACTTCACCGCAATTCCACTCAAAATTCTCATATTCAACATCATGCCATTCAAGGACATTTCAAATCCATAGTTTTATTATTTCAAATACAAACATGAAATAATTTGCAATTTTTTTGTGAAATAGGGTCCAAATGGAACAAATGATCCGAATAAAACATGAACAGGCAACTATGACAAGGTGGGCTGGGTTGGGAAATTCAAGTAAGCTTTTTTTATTTGGGCTGGAAATGTATTATACTTGGCAATGGGCCTGCTAAAGCTGTTGTCAGGCCCATCTTTAACAGCCCACAATGCTATTTGTTTTCTTACAAACACTGCATGAATGAAAAGTTCGGAGAATGGTGTGAGAGCTAGCATATACTCCCTCTATCCCAGGGCTTAAGGCATTTTTTTTTTGAAAAATCAAGCCATATAAAGTTTGACTAAATTTTAAAAAAAAACTATCAATACTATTATATTATATAAATACCATGTGAAAATATGTTTCATGATGTATGAAAGGGTATGGATTATGTATTGTAAATATTAATATTTTCTCTAAAAACTTGGTCAAAGTTTAGATAGTTTAAATTTTGAAAAAAATTATATATCTTAAGCCTTGAAACGGAGGTAGTATTACCTAAAAATATGACCACTATAATGGTCTTTAGAGGCTTTGGATCACTGCGTTTCTTCATATTCCCTAAAACTTTAGTTTTGGGTATATAAACTTCACTGCAGTTCCATTCAAACTTTTCGAATTTCAAGATCATGCCATTCAAGAACATTTATAGGGTCAAATGCAACAAATGATCCAAATGAAACATGAACAAGAACTGTCCACGCAGCCATAACTGATGCTCAACAAAACAATCATGAAGCTGCTCATTGCCAACATAGTCATACTCGCAGTCCACCTCTTGGCCCCTTTCATCCTTTTATGATCATGTCGTGGAAAAAAGTCGTCATGATGATTCTCAGGATCTTCTTCACATAGAAGCGGGAATGACTTCGGACAATTGCAAACTGGGCATGCAATTTCAAACAGCAGGTTTCTATAGCGTACATAGCACTGAATATGTGCATGAAGAACTCCCTTGACTATCGGAAGTGTCACGAGAATAGATACACAAATGTGGCGCGCCACAACCTCTAGTGTCATATAATTCATGAACTCTCTCTCAATTACACAACGAGACTTTGATTATTAGCGCCACATGGTCTGTCAGCAAAATGTCACAAATATAGAGATAATATCTTTCGGTGGAACTTATCCTCAAAGAAAAATAATATGTCGACAAAGAGGCATGTAGAAAAAGTTAAACCATAGGATGATACAAATAATTATTTACGCGGAGCAATAGTTCAAGGTTAAAATGATAACTTTGCCATTATATGAGTATTTGGGGCAGATATACCTCCACAACATATGCCACATTTCCGAAGGGTTTCATAACTGTGCGTGATAATTTGGCGGTGAATATTAGATTTCCCGCCACATGGCCTAGCTAATTGCCTAATTGAGAGTTACCAGTTCAGTTTAAACCTGTTACTGTATTAGTCAAAGACTTACGGTCAGTAAAAAGGCTCTCCAAGAGGCGGCGGCAAAACCCATCTAGGGTTTCTTCCATCTGCTGGTGGCGGCCTTAAGGACTTGGAGGCGTGGCGGACCACAGCCCCTCGTCGGCGGGAGGTTTTATTGTTTTGTTTAGACTATTTTTAGTGTCTTCTTCAGAATATTAAGACGGCGGCTATATACTGAAGTCAGAATAAGTTCCTTCCCGTTCTATTCTTGCTCTGGTGGTGTGTCTACCATCGACAAAGAGCGTGTGGAGTCATGTGTTCGACGCATCCCTTGGGATCCGGTCGTTTTTCGTATTTGTTGGTGTGTTTTGAGGTCAGCCTCTTCCGATCTACGTTGGTCATCTTCGGCGATGGTTGCTGCTCTGGTGCGCTGATACTTTGGTGCCTTAGCACGACGAATTCCCGTTCGTTTACTACAATAAGCTCTATTAGGACAAACTTTGCCCGACTCCGGTGATGGAAGGGCGAGGACGACAGCGCGCCTTCGGTCGTGCCAGTGTTTGTAGTCGTCGTTAGGTTGTTCATTGAACTATTTGTAGTTTTTATTACTTCTAGGGTTGTTTGTAGTACTGTTAATCTTCTATATATATATATATATATATATATATATATATCTACTAATTTTGCTTGAGGTAGGTTAGTCAAATACGTCTCCGTCAGCTAAAATACGTTTCCGTCCGTCTATTCTAGAGGTAGTAGGTCATGGTCGGTTCCGTACGAGTTGTTTGGTCGTCAGTGCTTTAATCGAATCACTGTTAGCGTTTTAAACGGATCGCTCCAGCTTCTTCGTTTTAAACGGATCACCGTGGACGGTCGCAGGGCGACACCTTGATCCTCCTCCAGTCCATATTCCAGGTCGGCAATAACCGGCAGCATGGTCGCGATGCCCTCGTCATGATGTGTTGTGTGAGTGAGCGGAATTGTCGGTGAACAAAACTATGTCGACGGAACAATCGGTGCTCCAATATCGCGAAGCAATGGCCATGGCAGCGATGAGGCGGACGGTGGGGAACTCCTGAAAATTGATCTCCGGCCTAGGCGGACGGTTGCAGCATCAGGTGGTCGTGTCTGGTGCTGTCGTTGCCACCATGGCCGACCCGGCCTCTTCCTAATCCCCTTTCTTCGCGAGTTCACGCTTGTGATCCAATTATGTACATGTTGATCAACACTTTAGGAGATGGGTCTATACCTCACTTAGTCATTTTTCCATGTTGAGTAACAATCTTTATTCTTCAACTCACATATAACAAATTCATTCTCCCTATAATTTTGAATGTTTGAATATTTTCGAGGATTTGATTTGGCATTAATGTTGGCAATGGCATAGGCCATATTTCTGAAGATTTGGTTGTGTCTGGTTTGATTTTATTTGATTTTTGAGGATTTGGCTACGGTGGACACTCCGGCATAACCCAACGACATAGGCCATAAGGGGATGTTGGCGGTAAGCAAGAATTATTGTGCCATGGTTAAGAATATTCTATTTACTATGTTTACACCTGCAAAAATAATCAAACTCAAAAGCCGTGGCAACGCACGGGCATTTAGCTAGTGATTATTAATAGATAGGTGAAATTTCGCAAGAAAAAAAGACTTACGGTCAGTAAGAAAACAATCGTGCAACTTAATTCACTAGACAAATATTGACGCACACCACTGTTTGCCTCGTTTACGAGAAAACAGTTTGAAAGGGTAAGTAATAAAGTAAACTTTTGTTCTCCACGGCCAGAAAGAAAGAAGATTTTTTGTTCTTATTTTTTAGACAAAATGCTTTCTGCAAGAGAATCTGCAATTTGGACAAACAATACAAAAACAGGCACAAGTACATGACACGGTGCGCATCCCATCATACTAAGATGGTACTAGAACTAATTCGTTAGCCGGATCACTGGTCGGCGTCGTTCTGCTCACGCTTGACGAAGTCGCCCATGCCGAGCAACTCATTGAAGAAGGTGGTGTCATCACAATCTTCGGCCTCCCCTTCGTCGTCACCGCAGAGCGAAATAGTTGAGCGCGTGCTCGCGTCGGTTCCTAAGGGACTGTCGTTATCTTTGTTGCCACAGGGGGCACCGGTTTGTTGCTCCTGCTCGACCATGAACCCCTCGCTGCCGGCGTACATCACGGTGGCATCTCCGGCCTGGCATTGGTTGCTCGGGTCCTGCTGGTAATGGTTGCTTGGGTCCTTCTGGCAATGGTTGCTCGGGTCCTGCTGGTAATGGTTGCTCGGGTCCTGCTGGTAATGGTTGCTTGGATCCTGCTGGTAATGGTTGCTCGGGTCCTGCTCGTATTGCCATTGTTGGTAGTCGCCGTGGCCGTAGTAGTTGCTGATCTCGGTGCCATGCTCCGGGACATAGGAAGGATCATAGCAGTAGCCGCCGTCTGCCTGCACCATTCCGGCGCCATAGAAAGCTTGGGCTTGCTGCAACTGCGAGCCGGTGAATCCCTCGCCGTTATCCATCATCGCGGCGGCATTGTAGTTGTAGCTGGTGCTGGGCTGATCTTGGATCGAGGCGCTGTAGTTGTTGCCGTAGCCGTACACTGGGAGGCCATACTGGAGAGGAATATGGTAGTTGCCGCCACCGCCATTGCTGTCGTCATAGAGAGCACCATCCTGCTGCGCGCCAGCGAATCCCTCGCCATTGGCGACGGCATCGTATCCATAGCTCGGGTCCGGGACCTGGAAAGGCGCCTGTTGTTCGTGGGCGCCATCCGCGCCCGGTGGCCTGTAGGCGCCCTTCTTGGCCCTGATGCGGGTGAGCACGGCGCCTGGGAGCGGCGGCGAGAGGATCTCGAACTCGTGCATGACGTACCCGGAGCTGGGCCCGCCCTTGGTGCGTGCGAAGGTGAGGTTGTACTTCTTGTACACGACGTCCACCTCGGCGGCGCCGTCGGGGCTGAGCAGGGTGAGGGTCTCCTCGGTGCCCTTCTGCCCCTGCCAGACGCCCCCGCCCTGCACGGTGCGGCTCTTGCGGCCGCCGTTGTGGGACGCGTCCGCGGGCGGGCCGAAGAAGAAGGCGTGCACCACGTGGTCGGCGGCGGCGACGTGGCCGTGCCTCGCGAGGATCTCCCACGGCGGGACGCTGCCGGGGTCGTCCTCGATGATGGCGTGCGCGTGAGGGTTGCGGAGGCCGAGCGCGCGCGGGAGGAGGTAGCTGGCGACGAGGTCGGCGTCCGTCGGGTCGAACTTGAACACCGGCGGCGTGTCCTGGCCGAACCCGAACCTGGAGGCTTCCATCGATGGGAAGGCGAGGGTCGTACGTGCTGGTTTCTGCTTCCGGTTTCGATGGGGGTTGTGATCGGGCGAAACAGTGTAGCTTCCTTTATAGTAGATGGAAAGGACGGGACGCCGGCCGCGTGCCCAGTTGGAGTCGGACTGGGCTCCGATTTGAGCTCGCGTTCGAGTCGGGGAACGCGCGCGGAGGTTGGTCTGGATTTTGAGGTCATCAATCCTTGGATTGACCTGGGCTCCTTGCTTCTTCTGTTCTTCACGTTGTGCTGGGGTGAACAAGAGCGACGGCGTTCTGATCTCAATGAGACGGGAGGACTGGCCGCGTGCCCTGTACCTGTTACTGTTAGAGTTGGGATCGGACTCCAGCTGGTGCCGTGAGCATGCCTTCCAGTCCGAGAATCCAAATTTCCAAATTCGATTACGCGTATTTGCCTGTAAATAACGAATTGCGCGCATTTGAATCTGGGCAATTCCTCAGGTCCCATCCTTCCCGCGCGATTTGGGCCTGTGCAATCTCTTTCCACCGCGCTGCCCTGTCCGCGAGCTTTTCCTCCAGGGAGATACACTTAACACCCACCTGGACGTGCCATTCTTTTCTTTTTTCAGAAAAAAGCATAACCCAAATGCTAAAAAAACACTCGGATGTTGTATGTCCGTTTGGACACTCGCTTTATGGCCGTCCGATGCAGTTGATCTAAAGGTGTGCCGCGCTTGGTTTCCGACATATCCCACCCTGAGACAGAAACTGGTCAACGTCTTATCCACTCTCTCCCTCATCATCATGGTCTCCCATCTCCACTCCCATGGCGGCTCTCTTGGTCCAATTCCAATCGGGCCACCAGCGACATCCCTGTAACTCTAGTCGTCGGCCATCCCCGACGCCGCCTTCATTTTTCTATCCCGGCGGCCGCTGCCTCGACTCCTTGCCACCGTAATCATAGCAGCTACCAACTACCTAGCCACCGGCCCTCCCCGCGCTCGCCTCCTCCAGCAGGTCTCCACCGACGGCGTCCCCAACCTGCTCCACGCGCCTCTGCCCTGACCTCTTCCTCAGGAAGTTCCGGTCGGCAACTTCTATCCCGTAACTCTAGTCGTCGGCCATCCCCGACGCCGCCTTCATTTTTCTATCCGGCCACGCCGACTCCTTGCCACCGTAATCATAGCAGCTACCAACTACCTAGCCACCGCCCTCCTTCGGCCTCCAAGAGTCTCCACCGACGGCGTCCCCAACCTGCTCCACGCGCCTCTGCCCTGACCTCTTCCTCAGGAAGTTCCGGTCGGCAACTTCTATCCCGTAACTCTAGTCGTCGGCCATCCCCGACGCCGCCTTCATTTTTCTATCCCGGCGGCCGCTGCCTCGACTCCTTGCCACCGTAATCATAGCAGCTACCAACTACCTAGCCACCGGCCCTCCCCGCGCTCGCCTCCTCCAGCAGGTCTCCACCGACGGCGTCCCCAACCTGCTCCACGCGCCTTTGCCCTAACCTCTTCCTCAGGAAGTTCCGGCCGGCAACCTCGATCTCCCGCTCGTCACGCATCACCAGCTAAGGTGAGGTAATCCTGCATCCGGCCAGGGCGCGTACGTGCTGCTCCTGTGCAGCGAGGGGCAGCTCCAGCAACTACGACGACAAACATCATCGATTGTGAAGCTGAACTAACTCATGTGCACAGCTCGCTTGCAGAACAGTTTGACTACTAGTAGCTAACTGCATGAGCGAAACTGAATTTTTCATGAGGTATACTAGATTGTTTCTGTGGCGGTTCATGGGGACTGATTTGTGACCCACGTGGTCGGTACATATGATGCAGCGCCACGATAGGTTCACCACGCTGCTTGGTTCGGCCACCGTCGAGGCACCGGCCACCATCCGCGGCGCGGGGCGGAGGGCGAGGGGCAAGCCTACGGGCTGACGCGACGAAACCTTCATTACCAATAAGGCAATAACCTCCATCCAGGCTAGGTCATCAAGCTCGTTTGCACCGACCAAAATACCTTGTGCCATGTCTCCAAAAAGTAAGCTGGTTGTGTACTGCAATTTATCCTGGGGCGTGCTAGGTGTTCGTTGAATTGCCCTCATTGGCCTGATAGTCTAGATGCATAAAATGTGCAGCTTGTTGAGTTGTGCTATTGTCCTCATTGGCCTGATAGTCTAGATGCATAAAATGTGCAGCTTGTTGATTTGTGCTATTGTCCTTTTTATCTATGAAAACTACATACTTGGTTTAGATGATTCGTTGATACTTCATACATTTGTTGTTGTTATATTCTGGCCCACTTGTTTGATGAGACGAGTGTTAAACTAGGATGGAGTGTAGAGAAATAAATATTCCTAATGCTTATGTGATGTGATAGAGTGATCTACCAACCCGCCTTCTCTTGTTTGATCTAGTGATCTATTATGGAGCTGCGACCAGTGTTGTGCTTATTTTTGTACAAGTGCGGGTGCATGATGTGTGGTCGACAAAGGCGAGTTTCCTGGCACACCTAACCAGCACCTAGATGCGTCACTAGTATGCCTAAGTATGGACTATCCAGCACCTGGATGCTAGTATGCCTAACTTGCGTCACTAGTATGCCTAAGTTGTTTCTTCATCATAGTTAAGTTGGTTATTTCAATATGGTTAAGTTGGTTCTAAATTCAACTAAGTTGCTTTTCAATGGTTAAGTTTTGATCTTGATTTCATTAAGTTGTTTTTCCACATGGTTACATTGGTTCCAAAATCATCTGAATTGTTTTTTCAATGGTTAAATCCGATGCAGATTTAAGTTGTTTCTTCATCATAGTTAAGTTGCTTATTTCAACATGGTTAAGTCGATTCTAAATTCAACTAAGTTGATTTTAAATGGTTAAGTTTTGATACTGATTTCATTAAGTTGTTTTGTTAATTATAGTTAAGTTGTTTTCCAACATGGTTACATTGGCTCCAAAATCAACTAACTTGTTTTTTCAATGGTTAAGTCTGATACATATTTGATTAAGTTGTTTCTTCATCATATTTAAGTTTGGTTCTTCAACATGTTTAAGTTGATTTCTAAATTCAACTAAGTTTGTCTTTAATGGTTAAGTTTTGATACTAATTTCATTAAGTTGTTTTGTTCATCATAGTTAAGTTGTTTTCCAACATGGTTAAATTGGTTCCGAAATCAACTTTAAGTTGCTTTCCAATAATCAAGTCTGATATATATTTGATTAAGTTGTTTCTTCATCATAGTTAAGTTGGTTTTTTAACATGGTTAAATTGATTTATAATTTCAACTAAGTTGTGTTTCTACACACACTGGCGATCTACTAATATGGTTTCCCTCCTTTTTGTTTTTGTTTCTTATCAGGCTACGTCTTGATATAAGAAAAGAACCAGCGCACAAAGGTGCGACCACCAGCATGGAACACACACCGAAGAATCTGAGTTTTGTTGTTGGATCTCCCCTTTTGTTTGCTTTTATACTGTGGTTTTATGCTACTAAGTTGTCTTGTCACCATAGTTAAGTTGCTTCCAACATAGAACTAAGTTGATTTTCCAAAGTTGCATCCTAATTTTTTGCACTTGGCTTCTTAGTTGGTCCATCTTCTTCACCTTCCTTGTTGTTGTTATCAATATGAATATGAATAATCTAACTAAGTTAGTTTACCAACCTAGAAATTGAGGTTTATTTGTGTTTTATTTTCTAGTTAGTTGGTTACTGAAGTTGTTTCTTGAATCAAAGTAAGTTGGATTCTCATTTTTTATTAAATTTCTTTTTCTGGATCTACATAAGTTGGCTTCCCAACATTATTAAGTTATTGTCTAAATTTAGGTAAGTTAGCTTCTCAATGTTGGATAAGTTGTTGGATACATTACATTTTTTGTTCCGCAACACACACTTAGTTGCTTTGTAATCTATCTGTAGTATGCATTTGGATTTTCTTCTTGTGAATTATGCCATTTGGCCTTCATAGGTTCATGATGCTACTAAGTTGCTTATCATGTTTTATTAAGTTGATTTATGCACTTTAGGTTAAGTTGTTTTATGCTTTCTCTAAAGTTGTAGCTTGCAGTCCACCAAGTTGCTTTCTTGGACTAGTTAAGTTGTTTTACATAACCTAACTAAGTTGCTTTCCACCATGCATTTTATTTTTGGTTAAACAATCAATGGTGTTTATTAGCTTAATAATAAATTTAATTAGAAACTTGATTTTTCTAGCAGCCAAACTTGAAGTCTGGTAACACGAAAATGGCGAAATGTACATACGTTTACTAGAAGTTGTTGCAACGGCAAGGAACCGTCCACCTCGTCCAAAAACTTATTAGCAGGTACGTGTTTAAGGATGAGCGATAATTACGGGGAAACTACTGTTGCGATGTGGTAAACTATAGCCATTGAATTTATGAATCAAGAGTGTGGAATAGTGGCTCAACTCTAGATGTTACTCACCACTACCTAATAATTCTGATTGTAATAGGTAAACAAGCAAACTCGACAGTTTGCATATACTTAAATGAGGTAGTTTTAGTTGTTTTGATTTCTTTATGAGCTATATGGATAATTTGTCTGGCGAATTTAATTAAGTTGTTTTATTACTATGCTTAAGTTGTGTACTGAAATAAATTAAGTTGATTTCCTCGATCATGCTTAAGCTGTTGAGTATTGGTGCAATCTAGCTAGGTCTTTCTTTTAGGTAATGTGTAAAAGTTGTCTATTGGTTTAACTAGTTGCTTTGTCAACATACTTAAGTTGAGTATACTGAAATTAATCAAGTTGATTCCTCCAGCATGCTAGTTGTTGGGTATCTCTAGAATCTATCTATGTATTCCTTTTGAGCAACATGCATAAGTTGTTCCCTAGTTTAATTAGTTTCCTTGTCAACATGCTTAAGTTGAAATTGAAAATTAACTAAGTTATTCTTTTTTGGTATGCTTAAGTTATGTGGGTATCTATAATCTATCTTGTTTTTGTTTTTGAGCAACATGGATAAGATGATCACTAGTGTAATTAAGTTTACTTGTCAACATGCTTAAGGTGCTTATTTGTGATATTGCTAAGTTGTGCCGCGAAGCGGTGGTTCCCGGGCGACGTAGCTAGTACCATATGGAGTGCGGTGAGTGGAGGAGGCCATGACGCCTAGCTCGAGCAGGTGGCAGCACCCACGATGCCTAGCGACGAGTGCAAGTCCTCTGTGGACCCTGACCAATGTAAGTTGATCGCCAATTTTAATGAAGTTACTCACTGCTACCTTGTTGAGTTTAATTCTGGTAATGTTTAACTTTTTGCTAAACATTGAGGCTAAGTTGCTTTCTAGGTAATATTGAAGTTGCCTTAATATTAATGCTAAGTTGGTTTTCCTGCAGGTGGATCATGTTTGGTTTTGTGATCTACAGAAGTTGCAGTATTCAGTCAACATATCTCCCTGGAGATCTGGAAGAGGAAGAAGAGCTGGTGTAGTAGTTCGTCTTGTAGAACAAGTATCTGGAGGAGGAAGAAGAGCTGGAGTAGTTAGCCAAGTGCATCTCGTGTGATGTTGTTTGCTAATTGTTTTTCCTTACATGTAACCTTTCTTTTTTTTGTAATTGGGTGTTGAATCAATCAAACCAGCACCCAGCATCTGGTGCTTTTTCCCTCGCGTGTAATCTTCCTTTTCCTGGTCGAGTGCTGAATCAGTCAAACCAGCATCCAGATGTCGGGTCACACAAACCAACACCTGGATGCTAGTATGGACTAACCAACACCGGATTCTGCCTAGCCGTGTCCAAAGCATAAACCATATATTATCCGAAACTAGTCTAGAACATCATTAAAAAAGAAATAAAATACAAGTCCTTAAAAAGTTAAGCGCCATCTTCCTTCTGCATCCCTCGAACGGCACGCCGTGAGCATAGCTCGGTGCTACCTCTAGGCCTCCGGCGTAGCAAAACTCGTGTAGGAGAAAACTTATAAAAATCCATGCACTTGTAGAAGCAACGACCGGGAAGTCGTCGACATAGACCAGAAGATGCCAACGACCATAATCTCGAGAGATCGCCGTACCGAAGAAGCTAGTGCCGAGTAGGGCCGGGATACAATCTCAGCTCCGGTCAGATGGATATGGGGACACCAAACTCACAAATTCCCCGACAAAGTCGTACCTGGCTAAGCTTCATCAGGCGTAGGGAAAATTTGAGAGACACCAATACGTTGTGACATGATCCCCTCCACTGAGTGTCATCGTTGTAGACAAATCTTTAACATGTTAGGCCTACTGTTCGACGGCCGACTCCAAACTCTGGTATGTCGATGCTTCTTCGAGAAAGAACGCCGATTTGGGGAGGACTGGAGGAACTTTATTATTATCGCCGTCGATGCCCCTACACCGAAGGGGAAGAACTCGAAGACCCTTTCCTTTGATTTCTTTTCTCTTTTCTATTTTTCCCGTTTCTATTTTATTTATTTCTATATTTTTCCGTCCCCCTTTTAAATTATTATTAACCTTTACCTTTTATTCTTATGTCTATTTTCAGATTTATTATCCATTTATTTTTCATTTTAATACATGATAGCGTTTGAAAGATACATAAAATATTAATTTTAGCATGCATGAACTATTATCATACGATTAACATCAATTTTGAAGTATAAAAAATTTTCTTAACATATATATGAAACAACAAATAGCCAACAGTCCATGGAAACAACTACACATAGCAATTTGGCCATTGGATTAGCTATAAGAGCATCTTCAACGGAGATGTAACATCTCAGGATTAGTACCTCAAAATAGACAAGACACATGTTTGTGTATTGCATTTATGCATAAGAAAATCCGGGGAATTTTCGCGCAAAACCAAAGAAGCTATAGAGTGATTGAGATCTCTCTTGTTCTGATGGAAACCTCAGCACATGTGCGACAGATTTCGACATAAG
The DNA here is from genome assembly GCA_030063025.1 of Avena longiglumis. Classification (NCBI taxonomy): domain Eukaryota; kingdom Viridiplantae; phylum Streptophyta; class Magnoliopsida; order Poales; family Poaceae; genus Avena; species Avena longiglumis. The sequence continues at coordinate 514,362,350 of CP125974.1, read as the reverse complement.
CTCTATTGGATCTTTGGATTTTGAAGGGGGGAATAATTCAAACATGTATTTGAATTTCAAGTTTGATTTCAAATGAATTTAGAAGATCCACAGATTGAAATAATTAGATAAAATAAATGATTTCCATAACGATAATTTAAATGTGAGTTTGAAATAGAATAAGGCATATGAAGTAATAAAAGATCACCACATTATGTAGGATTTAAACAAGACATTGGAATTATTATTCCAAATATAATATGTATTTAAATCCCACAATATTCAATAATACAAATACATGAGACACAGCAATAATAATTAAATATTACAAGTACTTATTCTCAAAAGAATGTTCTACAACATTTAGTAAATATTACAATTTACAAGTCTGAATAAATGAGGAAAAAGGAATACTTTATTACATTGAATAATTTATAAGTTACAAATAATAAATACACATTACAATAAGTGAATACTAATATAGTGTTTCAAAACATGAAATAAATTACAATAATAAAAAAGATATATATTACAAGATACAGATTACAAGTAGAAAAGGAAATTAAACTTTATTATACAATATTACATTGTCAATTACATTTTGTAAAGTAAAGAGAATTACATGAAAAATAAAAAAAAGTCCTAAATTACATTTTCTAACTTAAGTAGAATCTTGTATTTCCTTTTCTTCATATTCTTGATTTTGTACCTACAAAACCAAAAAAGAGTAAAGATGAATAAAGGGTTAGTTTTGGGGGTTAGTGATACTCTCAGAATTAGCTTAGTAATGTTAAGCTATATGTCATCATCTAGTATTAAATAAAAAGGGGCCATTGTAAAATATGTTCTTATCTAGAATTTTTGCCTCAGGCTTATGCATCATAAGCAGGGGCAAGTTTCACCAAATATAGTATATGTTCTTAATCAGATAGTTGCCTCAATATAACCTCAATGGCAGTGAATTACGGGGCAAGTATCACGAGAGTGGTAGAAGTAAAAAAGGAGGAGTATTAAGATATTTGGTCTTGCACTCATCCAGAACAGTGCAAGCAGCACACACACACCTAACTGCATGGCATTAGCGGTCAACACATGAAGCAGCCAAGGAATGGATGGATAAGAGGAGGGAGCCATAGCACCACCTCTCACTACTCATTCTTTCACCACAAGCACAGTTACACCACACAGCCACACCTATCTCTTTCTCTATTCATCACAAGTTTGTTCCACCCCAAGAGCATCTGTTTTGATTAGATCATCACCAAGATCCACATATACATTACCTAACAATCAAATCACTGAGTAGAGCCTAGTAATAATCAAAGAACAATACCAAGAGTATCCCTAGAGGAGAAAGTCTCATCGACAACAGATCAAAGAGCCAATGGCAGGTCAAGGAGGAGATTAAGATGCCAGAAGGAGCAACTGGAATTAAACCGGAGGCAGATGGTGGAGCAGGACATAAGTATTGGTGTAGGTAATCAAGATCTACAGAGGCCATAAGCCACTCACAACCAGCAGGTAAGAATCACCATGACTAACCACTAGATCATGCAGCATCTATTCATATATCTTGTATACATATCTGGGAACACAAGGGAAACAATACACATCAATCAACTCCATCTATCCTTCAACTAGATTTTCATCTAGGAGGATTGGATGGAGTGGTACTATCAGTATTGCAAAGTATTGCTTTGCAAAATCATCATAGAGGCATAAAAAGGCCAAATCATAGCATCTGTTTTTTTAAACCAAATAATATGCCTCAGTCTTTGCATCATTGGCAGCCAAAGTTTCATCTTTGGTGAGTAAAATCAAGCAGCAGATCATGTTGCTATACATGGCTACTATGCACACTTACTAGAGGCACCACATTAGGGTTCTACAGCTAATATAAGCCACCAAAAATCAATCTTTAGAACCACTGACTAATTTCTTTCCAACCAAAGGTTTAGAAAGTTGTTCAAATAATTCACTATCATGTTGTCATCCCATATTCAGTAGGCAACACTAGATAAAAATCTTTCTAAACAGAATTACATCATATTCCTAGGTAGTATTCCTAAGAATCAGTATATATACATGATAATCATTTTACTAAATCAAGGTTTCAGACAAGTATAGAAGAATCACACTAGGTCCTGGAGTTGCCTACTTGAGCCACAGTTTAGCACTTACCAACAAATTCTAGATTAGTGGTCTCATTCAAATCTTTTTCCTAAACATTAGGAATCAAGCATATATGTATTCAATGCTCAAAATAACAGGAAACCATAGTATCACCAACTTAATTATGCTTCCCACATAACTGATCATAACAGTGATAGCTCATGCACAATTGTGCATGCTTGGAACATGTGCTAATTAGCAGAGAGCAGTCCAAGGGGACCCTTTCATTATCATATAATCTCTGTCATGTAGATAGTAACAAGAATATTAGCAAGCTTTACTTGTAAAGCTTATCCACAAAGGAAAACAAATCATTTTCCTAGGATTATTATCAGGAATCACCTTCATATACAAATCTATTGCCACTCATGACAAACATCCTGATCAGGAGATAACAAATTAAGCCAAGATGTAGTTATAATAGATTCAAAGCACCAATCACCAACAATAGCAGTAGAACCACTAACCCAAATTAGTACCACTAGAGCACTTGCTCATCCAAATCTAGAAATTTTAGCTAGCAATAGATCAGCCACAAACAAACATAGCAGAATCATGGATTAGGGCCATCAACACAAAGGCTGGTCACAAAGAATTTGAGCTCACCGAGGGTGCCGAGCACCTGGAGCGTTGGCTTGACGAAGCCATGGAACAACTCATGTTCAATGCCATCATCGAATCAGAGGAAGCACCCGATGCCAGGGTTGCGCTGATAGCGTCGTCCCACAGGCATCAGGAGAAGGAGATGTCGGGGTTGCGCCTGCGCACCTTCCCGCTGGCGTCGAGCTGAGGAATAGGAGGTCCAGGCCGACGAAGAGCACCATAGGACCACCAGCACACGACAACCCCAACACCGAACCCTAGCGCCAGGATATGAGAGAGGGAGAGCTCGATAAGTCCTCGAGGCCAAATCAAATCAGAGGACCCGATTGGCCAGGCGGCGACGAAGCTTCAATGGCCGGCAGCGGCAGCCGAAATGGTCGGCTTTCGCCGGAATCGAACCAGAGAGGGGCAGCAACATCTGCATCGCCAGGAAGAGGATAAGGTCGGGGTTAACCGACCGAGTGGACCGAACCAGGTAGTCTAGCCCAACCCAGTGGGCTGGACTGACCTGTAGACCCAACCCTGAAAATAGAAAGGAAAATAGAAATAAATAAATAAATAAATGGGTAAATCAAATTACTAAAATGCTCTCTAAACATTTTGAACCCTAAAAAATATATACATATGATAGATCAAAATAATCATAAAAATAAGATCTACCTAATAAAAATATAACTTTATTTGTTTAAAATAAATATAAAGCAAATAAAAATAAACACCATCAAATCCTAAGTGAAATTTAATAAAATACCAAAAAATCCTAAAAAATTAATAAAAATAATTTTTATGTATTAAAATGAATCTAATATTTTATAAAAATACTAACTTAAATTTTTATAAATAAAATTTAAAGAAATTATTCAAAGACATTTATTCCTTTATGGAATTTTATAAACATAAGAATAAATAAATAATCATTTTTGAGGTCTTAAATAAATATATTCCATTAGAAAAATATTAAATACACTATTAGAAAAGTTTTTAATATTTTAAAGTAATAAATTCTTGCCTATTACCTATTTTGAAAATTCATTAAAAACATTTCTTAAATAAGAAATAATTATATTTCTGTAGGAATATTAAAAAACCTTAAAATCTAATTACTAAAGTACTAAACCATAACTAAGATTTATAAATTTAAGCATAAATCATTAACTTTATAATACTCTTTTAAACCCTAAATCAAAATTCAAAATCAGAATCTTTAAAATAATTTTATACATCATTCACTAATATTAAGAAAGAATGATCTTAACCTCTAACTAATAGTTAACATGACTTTAAATCTAACACATTAACAACATCGTCCAAATTATGCTTTCATTAAATAGTTGCATGTTATTTTCATAATAGCAAAACAAATTTAATCTAAGCATTCACTTAAATGTAAAGTGAATAATTCCACACCTTAGTCATACTTATCATAAATCCAAAACTTGAGAATAATCAAAACAAATTACACCTTAAGTTATTTTTAAGTTAACTTTAGTCTCGAAGCTTATAAACATCATGTCTAATAAACTACTTTTGTTTTTATAGTTAACTTTGATCTATTTTAATTATGACAAAAAGCATCTCAAGTCCAAACTAATCACTCAAGCACCAAAAGACATTGATCACGTTCTATTAACAATAAAGATTGTTTAAACCTTAGAAAGAAAATCTTTTCTTCAAATGTTATTATTTTTGCCACTTCAAACAATAATATCATAATAAGTTCTTCAACTCTTAACAAATCAACCCAAGGACTTTTATCATAGTCACCAGATAACAATTAATCATAAACACAATATTTTATCCTTTACTTGTATATTTTGGGTTGTTAACACTTAAGTTATTTATAAATACCATTACTTTTAAAGTAAAACTTGAAGATAAATCAACTCTTAAAAGAATTACCTAAACTCACTTCACTCAAAGTATTGGGGATTCACTTTGGGAATTTTACAAAATGCATAGCATTACTTATGCATAATTGCGTATTGCTTCTTTAAACATTAGTCCTTACCGGACTAATATGCATAATTGCATATTACTTATGCATAGCATTGTTTATGCATAAATGCGTAGCATTACTTATGCATATCACTCAAAGTGGATTTGCTGCCCAGGGGGATAGCTGCCCCCCAAGTAGCACCGTACGATTCGTGCCAAGATCTACACAACCACTAGGCTGTCAAATGACATAGTGCCAATAGAGTGGTGTTAATGGCTGATTAAGCGGTCCTCTCTACTAGCAGGCTTGTTAGTGATCTGCATGTGTGTCTGAATTATTTTGCTAGATACAAGACTTCATTGTACTGACTCTGCGCTGGATGAAAAGATGACTGATAGAAGGTAGCGCTAGCTAGCTCAAGCAGGTAATAAGCATACGTAGGCAGCCTTACGTTAGAAGGCCTTACTTCGGATTGCCTTCGGATGTATATTTACTAGATTATCGGAAGACCGATGATTTGCTTGACACGATGATTATCGGAAGCAGAGATATATCATAAAGATTGTATCATTAGCACGTCGTCAACATGCGTTGTTTACACTAATAATATAAAACATGCACCGCTGAACACCTACCTGGGTCAAGCGAAATTATCTACTCCACTAGCATGCTTTTGCCATACGTTGGCCATGCATGCTTCCAGACAAAATTATCTATTAGCACTAGCTGCTTCTGCCATGCATGCGGTGTCCATGCATGCTTACAAAAAAGAAAAAAACCTGCAACTGTCATATCAGTCCATGTGAATCAAAACTAAACAAAGTACACGTATATTGAGGAGATATTTTCTCTCATGTACTGTGTTAGCTTTTGAAAATATTTTTACTATGTCCTGTCAGCTTTATTACAGACTGCTTAATGATACTGCTTATCTTAAGGTTACTACGCACTTATCTCAGCGCATAACATGGCGTGCATCCAGGAAGGGGGCAGCTATCCCCCTGGGCAGCAGACTATTAACCTTTCAGATAATAGATCTTATATTGTCTCGAAGACCGTGAATGCATAATCTTGCAATCACAAAAGGCAAGTTCACACTTGCTCATGTCGTTTGATTATTTTCTGTAAAGTATGTTGTCATCACCTGCATTTCGAAAAGGTCAGAAAATACTATTTTTGATAATAATAATAATAATAATAATAATAATATGAACTATTGGTTACTGATCCAGGGTGATCAGCTAATCTATTAAACCTGATAGTTGGAATACCACTACTCAGAAGTATATCATATAGGACTTAACAACCAATGTCGCCAGTGATTCTTGCGTTGTATATTACGCGTTAACCATGAGATTTGGAGTGGGACGGAGAAGTCAGCTGGATCGGCTCCCTTTCGCATGCATTAGACACTGTTCTGGGCATTTATAAGTTGCAGATCGTGGGTATAGCCGTTTTATACGGGGAAAGGTCTACTGTGGATCTGAGCCTACAAAAGATAGATTTCTAGTGTTAATGGTTGTTGTGTGTATCCAACTAAGGTATAGTCATTTTATACGGGAAAATGTCTACCTTGAGTTTGGGCATACAACAATTGCGGTGTATGCGGGGTCGCGGAGAAGGACAGTGATTGGCTTGGATCTTAGTCTGGGCCCCACCTCAAGGAAGTGTGGACGAGAGTGCAACTAGGATGAGAAACATAGCTAAGATCTCTCATGGGTAAAGTAACGCACCTCTGCAGAGTGTAAGAATTGTAACTTGTTGCTCCCTGTTCCGGAAAGGATCTACAAACGCGGAAGGAAAGGAACTCCATGAAAGTTCTGGTAAACCCGTGAAGGCTGGCGGACATAGCTTTTCAGAATAAAAGAAACCTTTAAATAAATGTTTATAAAAACTTGCATTTCCTATGACCTATGGTCTGTGGCTGTAGGTATAGTGCATCATACACTCCTTTTCTAGTGAACTTGCTGAGTATGCTCGTACTCAACGTATCTTCTTAACTCTTGCTAGATTCTGAAGTCATTAAGACGACGTCTACATCAAGTTATGCTCCAGGAATCATCATCAAAAGGTAAAGCTCTTCAATGAAGTCAAGGAAGTCAACATATACATCAACTCAAGTGAAGACGAAGTTACTGATTAGATAGGAATATAATCTCTAGTCATGGAACCTATTTCTATAGCGTATTGCAATAGCAGCAATGCCAAACCATTAGTTAAAATACTAGTCTTAATAGTATGATAGTTTTTGAGTTGTTTATTTTTTATTCTTCTTTGTAAGAAGTTTCTTTCTCTCTTTTTAACCTAGAGTGTTCTCTGGATCTTGTGTAAAGAGTTGAGTTGTAACCTATAGTCATGTCTTGGACCTGCTGTGTTTCTGTTGTACCACTCTGAGGGATGTAATACTAGTGAACGGTGTTTTATTGGTGTTATATCAACGACTATAGTGTACTACATCATGCAGTGGTATGCTGGGTCACCGCAGGAGATCCCTAGATGGTGCCCGACAACCGTGTCGGCAAGTCGTTTGGGGGCGCCAACAATGGCTTCCCCGCATCGGTGACCCCCCAAATATGGCCTCCCAAATCATCAAATTCCCTAAACACTGGCGAAGCTCTAGGAGGAAGGATGATCCAGCTGTAGGTCCCGCCTTTATAATATCACCATGAGAAAAATATTTAGCACGAAGAACTTTAGCACAAAGCAATCCGGGTTCATTGATAAGACCCCAGACTTGCTTAGCTAACAGGTCCAAGTTAAATGAATGGAAATCTCTAAATCCCATACCACCATCTCATTTGGGGACACATAGCTGTCACCACGCAAAACAATGCATTTTTACTGTTCTTCTCATCACCCTACCAAAATTGATATATATCATCATTCATCCTTTTACACACATCAATGGGTATCTAAAAAACAGACATGACAAGTACTAAGATTGCTTGAGCCACTTCCTTCAACAGAATCTCCTTTCGTCATATAGATAAGATTTTTTATTTCCACCCATTAATTCTCTAAAAATCCTTTCAACTAGGTGAATAAAGCAATCACTCTTATCAGCCCCCACAAGTCCCAACAATCTTAGATATTTATCAAAAATATCATATGTGTCAATGCGGAGCGTCTCACAAATCTCTTCTCTTATAACGACAGTAGTATTTGGAGAAAAATAGATGCTTGACTTAGCCGAACTCACCAATTGACCCAAATTTGCACAATAGGTATCCAACACTTGTTGAAGGGAATTTGCATTAGTGGTATCCTTCATGAGTATAAGAGAATCACCTTTACACACTCTTGCCCCATCAATGCCACCAATTTTTTTCTTTATGCAACAGGAGAATAGATAATCCTTATGCACATATAAGGAACAGATAATGAGAGCGAGGGTCCCCTTGGGGAGTCCCCTCGAAGGAGTAAACATCTTAGTTTCTTCTGAATTAAACCTTACTTGGTATTTCACCGAAATAACACAAGCCATCATCTAAAAAATCCATCTTTTCTCGAAGCACAACTTTCTCATCATATTATCCAAAAATATCCACTCCACCCTATCATCCTTGTGCATATCCAACTTTACTGCATATTCTCCATTATTTCTAGATCTTTTATTTTTGATGGCATGCACACACTCATAGGCCACCAACACATTATCAGTTATAAGCCGACCGAGCACAAAAGCACTCTTCATAGGAGATATTACCTCAAGAAGACCTTGCTTCTATCGATAAGCCAACATCTTAGATATAATCTTGCATATCGCGTTTTATGCATGTGAAATGCATACATAAATTTTATAGTTAATTGTGTAAAAATCTATATTATTTTGCAACTTTATTATATTTATTGGGACTAACCTACTAATAGTTGCAAAAATGCACAATTTTTTGGTTTACAATTTATTATGTAGGAATTACACAAATATGGAAGGAGATCGCTTATTATGGTGAATTTCGGAGTTTCCTAAAATTTCTTCCTGCAGAACAGTTTTCCAATATTTCTTAGATAGGCCCCAACGATGGTGTCCAACAGAAAAAGTCAAAACATAAAATTTGTATCGATTGATATAACATTCACCCCAAACAGACTCCGTACGCGGCCTCAAGACCCGTATTACAGTAGGGTACATAAGCAGTTTTGGGATTATGAAAGTTTGTGACATGATTGACTCAAACTCTTTCCATAATTAAGGGATTCAGCCAATCCACGACCTGATGGACTCGTAGAAGACTTTGGGAGTCCTAGAAAGGTTCTCTAGATTCCCAAGAGCTCTTTCATGAAAGGGGCATTCATCCGATGGCCTAGATTGCATCTCTATCTCTATATATTGAGAGGAAACCCTATTTTTGGAGGCAGCTACAACAAGCCACGATCCCCTTGGATCCCATCTAAAGGGTGAGGGATCCTCTAAAACACCTTGAAGGTCCAATGAAGAAGGGGACCAAGGGTAGCCGCCGCCCATAGGAGGTCATGGGCACCTCCCTTCCGCCGGTGCCACCTCCTCTCCTCGCATGAACGACTCTCCTTCTTGGGGAGGCACTCCTCCATCACCATCTACAACACCTCTCCATCATCTCCCTACCGTAATCTCTTGACAAACATGATGTATGATGCAATTTAATATTTCCCACGATCTATTGTGTCTTTATGTCTATGTTTGAGTAGTGATCTGTTTATAGCAATTGTGAAATAGTTTGTTATTGGTTGCATACAAGTATATGCTATCTTCTATGATGATCTTATGTACTGATATATGCCTGCACACATATGTTGTGAATGTATAAGATCGTTGCATGTTGATAGGAGGAGGGATGGCCAAAGATTAACATAAATCATGTCCCAAGTCTTAAATATGCATGCTATGTTAATTCATGGTTAACTAAGAGAGGATAAGTTATGTGGACCTTGAAACTTACATCGGTGGGTGGACTTTATGTCTTAATAACTTTCTTACTTGCTCCGAACCGGCCTAAGGATCATTCACTAGGGGTGCATTTTCTTATTAACTTGGATGCACCTATTTATGGGTCATCTCTAAAAGAAACAATAAAAAGACTATCCATGTGGCTTACTAATAAATTTCTAACTAAGTATTGAAGATCCCTCAAATTCGAACCAGAGGACTCCAGTTTCTCTAACTAATTGTTTTGAGTATACTTATGCTTTATGTTAGTGACTTAGCATGGTACATTATTATGTTTTTTACTTTAGTTGTTGACTTCAATTGTCATGCGTTGATATAATAATCTGAAATACACGAGACATGTTGCTTTGTTCAAAGTCATTCTAGTTAACTTGGGTGGTCTATTATTTTTAGCTTACCCTCCAATTTAGCTCTAGAATTGCCACTGAGAGGATGGGTGGAAGTCTCGATGGCGACGATGTCAGTGCGAGCGAGGGGAAGCTAAACCCTAATTCAAGCTAAGTCGTAAGCTAGCTAGCTAGGTAGACTTGATTTCTTTTTCTATCGATCTATTGATGTGTGAGTGTAGCTGCTTTAAATTACTATACTAGCTTATTCACACAAGGGATAGATTGTCTTGCGAATCGACCCATTACCTTTCTTGTCAAAAACCACTGCCGATCGGACCTTTAATTTCCTAGTTGTGGATCCCCTCCCTCCCTCCGCAGATGATCGAAGCAACCCACCGACATGGACGTGGTATGCGTGGATGTGCTTCTCGACATCTTCCGCATCCTCCCCCCGTGCAGCCTTGACGCCTCCCGCCGCGTCTTGAGCCTTCACTAAGAGATTATCCGTGGAATTCTTTTGAAGAATTACCATGGGGCGTACAACGTAACACTGGTGGAAGATTATTTCAAATAAAACTTTCACGGTGAAAATACATTGACACTACGGACTGGCCTAGAGGGTACAACCCTAATGCTCATTTTTTCACGTGTTTTGGAATCATCCTTACAAAAAATGTGTCTTGTTTTCTGATGGGCACAGTACAGTGATAGAATACCACATGAATAGCCCGAGGGTTCATCGTAGGGCTCCTTTGATTCATGGGATAGGAAAAGTGTAGGAATAGAAAACTCAAAGGATTGAGAAATCATGACTAGTTGAATCCTATGGGAAGAACAATTGTCTTTGATTGTGGTAAAGGATTTTTCCAAGAGCTCCAACCTCATGTTTTTTTTCTATGGATTTTACACTACCAGATTCCTATGGGTTTTTTTCTATAGGATATGATCATTTGAATCAAACAACCATTGTAGAAAAATTTCCATAGAATTCTATTCCTACAAAAATCCTTTCACAATCCTATGTATCAAAGGAAGCCTAGGGTGGATGGCTCCCATCTATAGTGGGGATATACGAGTATCTTTTCCATATACCCCTTGTTGGATGAGGGACCTACCTCAAATCTGATGCTGATATCTGCCATATAGGTATTTTGTGTCCAACTAAACCAGGTCTGTTCTTAGTCTTTTCGATGTATACTGCTCCACTCCAATAGTATCATCTCTCTAGGGATTTTTTTTTATCTCAAAAAAAATCTCTCTAGGGAATTAGTCTGAGTGATTGTGTTTCATATTTGAATTACAAGAAAACAATTTGAAGCGGGTAAGCAATTTTTTGTTCTCCTCGCCTAAAAAGAAGAAGAAAAATTCGTTCTTAAATTTTGAACAGATGCTGCGCGCTTTCTGCAAGAGAATCTGTAATTTGGACAAACAATACAAAAACAGGCACAAGTACATGACACGGTGCGGCATATGCATCCCCATCCAAGATGTTACTATACTAATTCATGAGCTAGATCACCGGCCGACGTCGTTCTGCTCAGGCTTGTAGAAAGTGGCGTCGCTTCCTCCCCGGCACCGTCGCAGAGCGAAATAGTTGAGTGCGTGCTCGTGTCTGTTCCCACACGTCATCGCCTTTGCCACATAGAGCACCGGTTTGTTGCTCGCCGGTGAACCCATCGCTGCCCACGGCGCCGTCTCCGGCCTGTTATTGGTTGCTCGGGTCCTGCTGCTGATATTGCCACTGTTGGTACTGGTACTCGCCGGAGTAGTTGCTGTACTCGGCGCCATACTCAGGGTTGGAAGGATCATAGTAGGCGCCGGCCGTCTCCGCCGCTCCCCCGCCGCCATGGAAAGCATTAGCTTGCGCGCCAGTGAATCCCCCGCCGTCATTCATCATCGCGGCGGCATTGTAGTTGTTGTAGCTGGTGTTCGGCTGATCTTGGATCGAGTAGCTGTAGCTGTCGTCGTACTGGACCACTGGGAGGTCATGCCCGAGATAGTAGCCATTGCTGTCATACATAGCACCGTCCTGCGCGCCAGCATCGTATGCGTAGCTCGGGCCCGGGACCTGGATAACCTCCTGTTGCTCGTCGGCGCCACCCGCTCCCGGCGGCCTGTAGGCGCCCTTCTTGGCCTTGACGCGGGTGAGCACGGCGCCTGGGAGCGGCGGCGAGAGGATCTCGAACTCGTGCATGACGTAGCCGGTGCTGGGCCCGTTCTTGGTGTGGCAGAAGGTGAGGTGGTACATCTTGTACCTGATGTCCACCTCGCCGCCGCCGCCGCCGGGACGGAGGAGGGTGACGGTCTTCTCGGCCCCCTTCTGGCCCTGCCACACGCCGCCGCCCTGCACGGTGCGGCTCCTGCGGCCGCCGTTGTGGGACGCGTCCGCGGGCGGGCCGAAGAAGAAGGCCTGGACCGGGTGGTCGTCGTTGGCGAACTGGCCGTGCCTCGCGAGGATCTCCCACGGCGGGACGCCGCCGGGGTCCTCCTCGATGATGGCGTGCGCGTGAGGGTTGTGGAGGCCGAGCGCGCGCGGGAGGAGGTAGCTGGCGACGAGGTCGGCGTCCGTGGGGTCGAACTTGAACGCCGGCGGCATGTCCTCGCCGAACCCGAACCTGGAGGCTTCCATGGATGGAAACTTGGAAAGGAGAGCGAGGATCGTGTTTGTTTCTGCTTCCGGTCTCGACTGGGCTTGTGCTGCGCTTGATCGGGAAAAACAGTGTAGCTTTATATAGATGGAAAAGGACGGGCCGGGTGCCAAGTTCAGGTCGGATTCAGGGTCTTGTTTGAGCTTGCGTTCGAGTCGGGGAACAATCTGGATTGCGCGGGAAGGTGAGAGGCTCTTAGCTTCTTCACCTTCTGCTGGGCAACTGCGTTCTGATCTCAATGGGGTTACTTGATCTCGCAAAAGCATTGTGCATATATAGATCGAGATGGCAAAAGCCGCGTGACATGTTAGAGTTGGGTTCAGACTCCAATCGGTGCCCTGAGCTCCTGACCATGCGTGCGTTCGAGTTGGGGATTCCAAATTGATTTACGCGTATTTGCCTGTAAAAAAACCAAATTATGCATATTTAGATTTGGGCAATTCCTCTTTTCCTTCGGCTTACCCCCTCTCTTATCCTTCCGGAGCAATTTAGGCCTGCCCCATGCGGCCATGCTGCCCCCATTATCCTCCATTGGAGGGATACAAGTGGATGTGGTCTTTTTTATTTAATTTTAGGACGCGTCTACCTGGTGGACGTCCTGAAAACGCACGATTATGGCGGGCGATTTCGACAGGAGTTCCACGTTCCGACCGCGACCCCGTGTCGCCCCGCGCCCGCCTCCTCCCACTCCGGTCGCGTGACCAGGTCCAAAAAGGGAAAGCTGGCTGGGCCATCTTTCTCTCCAAGCAAAAACACAAACCAACAGAAACGAAATCCCCCCAGATCTAGCGTTATCCCCTTCTCCGATTACTCACGTGTCCATGTCGCCTTCATCCTCTAGCCAAAAACGCCATTGCAGCTCCACCTAAACACCTTGACATCATTGCCCAGCGCCCTGTGTAACACCCTCAGAATCGGACCTATGCAAGTTTGAGCAAAATTCGCCAAACCCGCATAGAAACGATTCAAAGGTGCCCACCAGGCACTTTCGTGCGGGTGGAATACGAAGTAATAACATTACACAACAGTCCTCGATGGGACCCACAGAACAGATATGTATAACAGCGACTCAAAGAGTCAAGAAGACAGATATAATATACAAGATCCAATCACCTTGAAAATGGTAGAGCGTCCGACTACGGACAAGAAGCAAATGGGGCTAAGAGCCCTGAAGAATAACCAATGGCGTCCATAACCCTGCCCAGGCCCGGAAGGGTAACCCTGCTAACGGCGTCGATCTCAAAACCTGCTTAAACAAAAGGGGTGCCGGCAAAGGGCAAAGGAAAAAGAAGGAGCGTCAGTACTGAGGCCAGTACACGGCGAGGCTAGAATTCGGCGGTCCTCGCCTACATAGGTATGGTGGACTGAAGCGGCAGCATGCACTAAACAACCTATAGAGACTCGATACAACTGGCGGATATCAGAGAGGGATAAGAATGACCTAACCGGATCCAACCTGAAGCTAGCGCCAAACAACCCATCCTGGTGTTCCCCCCTCGAGACCAAACGAGGAAGTCAACCGAGGAACTCACACAGTTGGCAGTTTTACTTATTCAGTTATAGTTGCGGCACGTTACTAGTCAGGTTTAGATAATCATTCTGATAAAGTAAGCAGTGGGCACTTTTAGTTAATCATTCCGTTGTAGTTGCAGCAATTACTAATCATATACAGATAGCATGATGTAATCCCGAAACCCAGCAGTTGTTGGTACTTTTATTCAGCCATTCCGTTGTAGTTGCAAGATTTACTAGTCAGGTACAATTGTCGCAAGCGACAACCAAACAAGCAATTGTGGGCAATGTTAATTAGCCATTCCGTTATAGTGAAGCTGATTACTAGTCATTATAAGTCAAATTTATAGCAATAAACTTTAGTTATGCTTGTCTATGATCGAGATACTGTGCTCCAAGTCGTCCATATCCATGACACGGCTTTGAAAGTTTTACCGGCCGGGGTGCACCAATAGCAACACACGCCGATCAACCTCGGAAAAACCAAATCAAAACCCAACGAGGCTTTCACGATTGAACAATCACGATTCAGAAATATTTGAGGCCACCTTAAGTAGATCCCGCGAACGGTGACTCCGAGACGGGCTCAAGGTTTGGGTAATACGGCTGTGAACGACTGGGAACCCGAAAGTGTGGCTGGGCTTGTCGACACCGCGGAATCGTGTCCCGATCCTAAACAGTACAGTGTGCTCCTCGCACAATTTAAATACAGAAAGTAGCATGGCATAAGTACAGGATCGTAAATAAAACCTCAAACTAGTTTGTGGCCCCAAGAAATAAGACTGAATCAAGCTCTGGCTCAGGGGGGTCCCATATACCTCCCGGATGTGGATAGCGCGATAAATCAAGGAACAGGTATCAAGTACTCGGGGTCTTACGGGACACAAGTGGGCGTTCGGAAACCAAATATTTTCTATCACCCACCGATGCCTCTGCTTATTCAATTTTAGTTGTTAAACAGAAATTAAAGTGACGATAAGTAAAACTAGAATCATCTCCAACATCAACTTGCGGCAATACATCAGCAACTGTGGCACTTGACGACACGCAACAGCACTTGAGCAAGCGACTACGACGCGCAAGTCCAACTATCTACCAAACAATAGGTAATAGGGTGTGTCCGAGGCAATATAGGGCTGCAAGGGATATCACGGGTACGGAAAACTAGAGCATCGCAACACAGATAGCAATAGATCAACAGGAGGGAAGTAAATACTATAAAAGTAAGATAGGTAGAAAGGGGGAGATGCTCGCCTGAAAACATTGTCGAAGGTTCAACCGAAGATCGGGGCGAATCTCACATCAACTCAACGGCCTTATCCGCGAAGAAGCAAATCACTAGAAGGAACACCGGATGCAATATTTAATACACGGCAGAAGATCGGCATGATGCATGTATGATGCGTGGCATGGCAAAGGTGCGATGCAATTAGGTCATATTAGGCGGAACCGGGGTCCCGACATTTAATTGAATGGTTCATGTTATTTAGAACCCCCGCAATTTAAATGTTGTTTAACATGGTAGAAGATAGCACCGGGTTCGCTACACAAGTTTAAATGAGGCCGATATGAGACTAGATTTGCCCGCATATGGGCCCCATATTTAATTATTAGGTGAATCGGCATAAGGCCCCCAAACCACATGATTATGCACGCAAGTTTGACAATTCAATATGCAACAAGTTGTTATTATGTTATAAAATAGGGCTCGAGGAAAAGGGGTCACACATCAGAGGGGGCTCGACGATCTTGGGTTCCGGGTTCGGGGTCGGTCTCAGGGTTCAGGGTTCGGCGAGGTCGTTCTCGGCTCCGGGGTTAGGGTCTCGGATCGGGGTAGATCTTGGCGTTCGGGTAGACGAACTTGGCGTTCCGTCGGGGCGCATCGGTCTCGCCCTGTACGGTGTCGAACTTGTCGGGGCCGCGCAGTCGATCTTGGCGTTTCCGGATGATCTTGTCGACTCCATGCGAAGGCCTTGGCGCTCTAGATCGGTCTTCAGGGTCTCGGCCATCGGATCCTTGAAGGAGGTCATGGCGTCCGGGAAGGCGCACTTGGCATGCCGAAGGTTCGGTCTTCGGACATCTTATCCATGACTGAGGTTTTGGGTGGCACCATGTACATCCTTCGCAACCATCGGCATCGAGCCTTGTCGTGAGCTACCATGTACAAAGGTCTTGATTTTCCCATGGGTTCTAGCATCCATCTTGAGCATCAAGATCTTGTCCCGGTACTATCTGCTCCTAGGGCTGTGATCTTCTCGTTGATACTCCTTTCGTCCTCCACCTCATACACAAGTGCCGTGTTTTACCACGAGAACATCACCGAGGCTGGTCACTTGTTGAGCTTGGCCAACGCACTTGAGTCTGACGACAGCGCACGATCTTGTCGCTAGCATACCGAAGCGGCGGGAGGCGGAGCTTGCGGGAAGAGCTCGGGGCAGCGTCGGTGGCGACACAGGGCAGGCGGGGAGAGCGCTGGGCGGCGGCTCGCGCTGCGAGGCGGGCCAGAGGCGAGGGAGTGGGGCAGCGGCGGGCCTTGACCGTGGCGCAGACGCAGCGGCGGCGGAGAACGTGGAGGCGGCGGCGGTTACGCATCAGGCGGGCGCGGGTCGGCGCTCGAGGCACCTCGGCGCACGAGCGGAGGGAGCGGAGGGAAGCAGCGGCGGAGACGCAGCCGGGCGGAGGAGCGGAGGCGGACATGGCCAAGCGAGGCGGCTCGAGCATGCTGTGGGGCAGCGGCTCTGGCGAGGGCGTCGGGGCAGCGGCAGGTTCGGCATGAGCGGACAAGGTGGCAGCGCTCGCGTCCGGCGAGGCGGTGAGCCGGGCCGGCCGGGCGAGCTCGAGGCGGGAGGCGGTGGGCGGGTGACGGCAGCGAGGTGGAGGCGAGATGGCGGTCGAGGAGGGATGCGGGCTGGCGGCGGTCGAGGGAGCAGGGGAGATGGAGCAGGCGGGGTTGGCGCTTGAGGAGGGCAGGTCAGCGTGCAGGCGAGAGAGCTTGAAGAAGAAACGAGGCGGGTGCAGGCGAGGTGGGTCCTGGGGAGGTGGGCAGTCGGGGGTTGGCGCTTGGGCGGAAGGTGAGGTGGGCGTGGCGTGCGTGGGAGTGAGGAGTGTGGTCTTTGGGGTGGGGTGGGTTTGACTGGGAGGCGGGCCAAGGGCGGTGAGGGCCCCAGCGGCAGAGAGAGAGGGGTAGGGGCGCTGTGTGCGTGTAGTGTAGGTTGTGTGGGGCGTGTGGGGCTGAGAGGGTTGAGAGGAGAGAGAGAAAGGAGAGGGGAGGCTGGTCTAGGTGGCAGCATGGGAATGGTGGGGATTTGGGGGAGGGGGAGTTGGCATGTTCTGATTGGGGGGAGTGAGGTGGCCAGGGGTGTGGGTAGGATAGTGGGTAGCTTTAGGATTTAGGTAGGGCTGGCAGGATGGACCGATTGTTTATACGGGGGTGGTCGTTCGGGTCGGGTCGGCCCGTTCGACTGCCCCTACTAAAAATAATATAATTTTTATTTGATTTAAACAGGCCGTTGGCAAACCGATAGCGGCCAAAACAAAATATTCCGGGGACCCGTTTTTGATGTTTGAATCAAGAGGGGGCGTTTAAGAAAGCAAAACGGGTGTTGCGAAATAATTTTGGCAAACAATGCATGATGATGACGATGCAATGCACAAATTCAACGCGATTTTCTAGTAGTGGTTTTGCGGGATGCCACACCCTGCTACTGAAAAGCAAAAAAAAAGGAACACACAGGCAAAAATAGCAGATACTTCTCAAAATCATCTCTTCAAATCACCATGATTTTGGTAGCAACGTCTCTATATTGTTCTCAATATGACAATATACTGCTGCACAACATGGATCTAAACAAAAAAACAAGTCATTTATAACTACTCCTCAGTTTTGCATCTGACATATGTCCAATCTTGTTCAAACTATAAGAAATCAATCATCCTAAGCTTCATTGACAGTATATGTTGATCCCTACATTAAAAACATCTAATTTAGGATAACTAACAACTAAATAGACATGATTTTCTATTAATTGCTTTATCCTAACAATTAAATCTTCTAACATCATGAATATTTTGGTTGAACATCTCCGAAACCATGGATATCGACCTAAATGCAGAACCAGATCAAGAAATAGAAGAAGACCATGATGATGGTTCACACACAAATGCTATCGTACAAGTTGTAAATGAAGGTATGACGATATATGCAATCCAATAGTATTTAAACATAAGTTATCCATGCTTGCATGCAGAGGTTATCAACAGCTAGAACATAAGTTATCCATGCTTTCATGCAGAGGTTATCAACAAGCTAGAACATAAGTTATCCATGCTTGCATGCAGAGGTTATCAACAAGTTAGAACATAAGTTATCCATGCTTGCATGTAGAAGTTATCCATGCTTACATCTATAAGTTATCAACTAGCTAAAATAAAAGTTATACATGCTTACAAAGCAGAAGTTATCAACTAGCTAGAACAGAAGTTATCCATGCCTACATGCATAAGTTATCAACTAGCTAAACTATGGATATCGACCTAAATGCAGAACCAGATCAAGAAATAGAAGAAGACCATGCTGATGGTTCACACACAAATTCTATCGTGCAAGTTGTAAACGAAGGTATGATGATTATATGCAATCAACTTATCTAGCAGTATTTAAACAAAAGTTATCCATGCTTGCATGCAGAGTTTATTAATAAGATAGAACATAAGTTATCCATGCTTGCATGCAGAAGTTATCCATGCTTACAAACAAGAAGTTATCCACCATCTAGACATAAGTTATCCACTATCTAAAACTACAGTTATACATGCATATGAGCAGAAGTTATACGCTAGCTAAAACTTCAGTTATACATGCATATGAGCAGTACATGCTTATATGCAGAAATTATCAACTAGCTAAAACTGAACTTATCCATGCTTATATGCAGAAGTTATTCACTATATAATACTACAGTTAAACATGCTTGCATACTAGAATAGTTATCCAGAAACATGAGTAGAAGTTATCACTAGCTAAAAATATAGTTATCCATGAACATAAGTATAAAAGTTATCCACTAGATAAAGCTACAGTTATATATACCTATATGCACAAGTTATCCATAGATATGAGTAGAAGTTATCCATGCTTATATGCAGAAAATTATCCACTAGCTAAAACTACAGTTATACATGCTTACATGATAGAAAGTTATCCAGATACATGGGTAGAAGTAATCACTAGCTAAAAATGCAGTTATCCAGGAACATAAGTACAAGTTATCCACTAGTTAAAGCTACAGTTATCCATGCCTATATGCAGAAGTTATCCATAACTATGAGTAGAACTTATCAACGTAGATCATTGCAAAAAACAGATGATAAGTTTTTAAAATCTTTCTAGTATAAAAAATTACCCACCTATTATAACTGTTGGTATCCATGACTTCTTATTATATATACCTATTCCTGCAAAAAAATAGAAATGATAACTTGTGTTTATTTGCATAACAGGTGATGTCCAAAATGAAGAACATACTGATAATGACTGCATGTATACTATAGTTGAACAAGCTGCATAAGAAACAACAACGGGTGACACAATCGAAGAAACAGCAGTACACACAACAGATTCAAATGAGGATGGGGAGAATAATACACACAATAATGATGTAAGAGATGAAATACATTCCACACTGCAACCACCAACAAATGGAATGCGCTTTGACAGTTTTGAATCAGCTAGAGAACACTACAGGGCGTATTCACAACGGAAGGGTTTCGGAATAAGGATAGATTGGTCAAGAAAAGACGTAAGAAATGAGCTAAACAAGGCATATCTTGTGTGCACAAAAGCTGGTAAACCTCACGAAGAAAAGGAAGACACACAGAACCCAAAATCATGTGTCAAGAAGAGGAAAAAAATACACATCCAAGGACTAGGTGCACAACACACTTGCATGTAGAGCGAAAGGATGCATGGTGGTATGTTAAGCATTCATCGGATGATCATAACCATCCCCTGATAATAAAACCTTTATTAACAAGGTTCTCGCGTTCACATCGGAACATACCAGCAGAAGAAAAGGTGTTCTTATGGATGTTGCATGCATGCAACATCGAAACATGCCGATAGATGCAGCTGATGGCAAGTTTCTACGGCAGTCTGAATGACGTACCATGCATAGAAAAATACATGGCGAACCTAAGGGCTTCTTTTCGCAGTGAAAACAATCACCACGACATGCAAGACACCTTGGCATACTTCTAAAAGATGAAGGCAGAAGATCTAGATTTCTTCTACAAATTTACAGTTGATGAAGAGGACAGGGTTGAGAACCTGTTTTGGGTTGACGGGGCATCGCGAAGAGCATACAAGTCTGGATACAATGATTGCATATCGTTCGACACTACCTACCGAACGAACCGGTATAAACTACCATGCGCTCCATTTATTGGGATAAGCAACCATGGACTATCGGTTCAGTTCGGATGCGGGTTCGTGCGTCGAGAGCTCAATGACAACTTTGTGTGGCTGTTTCAAATGTTCAAACTGGCAATGGACGGCTTAGCACCAAAAAAATATAATAACAGATCAAGACGCTGCCATGGGTGGTGCTATAAGTGTTGTTTTCCCGGATGCAACTCACAGGAATTGCAGATGGCACGTCATCCAGAATGCAACTAGGAAAATAGGGACATTCATGGCCAACCACTCAGAGCTGCTCGACGCTTTCAATGCATGTATGAACAACAGCTTGTCACCGGAGGAATCTGAGGAGGCTTGGATGCATATGATAAATACTCATAATGTCTGTAACAATGTGGATCTGTTTTCACTATGGGAACAAAGAAAGGTTTGGGTACCAGCGTACTTTATGCACGCCTTTCTCCCATTCCTTCAGACCACAGCAAGAAGAGGGTTCAACGCAGTGCTCAAGCGTTACGTCAAACCAAGCAACTCTATTTATGAGTTTGTACAACAGTACATGTCATTATAAGAAAAGATTTATAATGCTGAGCTAAAGGCAGAGTGTGATACAGCTTTGACAGACCCAGAGTGGTGGTGTGGAAGCATTATGGAGAGACAAATGGCAAAAACATACACAAGGAAAATCTTCTTCAGGTTTCAGAGCGAAATGCGAAAAAGCATGTCATACCAATGCGACCACCTCAACGGATACCAATTTGAACTGAGCATAACAGGGATACCGGTTCCACATTATGGTTACAGAAGTTATAGGGTATTCGCAAACTGGGAACAAGGGACATATGAATGCAACTGCTGCAAATTCGATCGTGATGGTATGTTGTGCTGCCACATTATAAAAGTGATGACGCATATAAAAGTCCATCAAATCCCAGATATGTATATTCTGAAAAGGTGGATATTGGACGCGGAAACTATCCTAGTTGAACCACATGACAAAGATAAACAAGGGAAGAAAGAGATGCCTGAAGACTCAAGAAATATGATGGTGTTTGCATCATATAGACAAGAGTTTACTAGAGCCGCAAAGATAGGAGTAAAGAAAGATGATGGAAGAAAAATCTTTAGGAAACACTTGAAGGAAATGAAACAAGAGCTAGATGTGATAGCAAGAAGAGAAGAGAAGAAGAAAAGAGAGGCCGAGAATGAAGCGATTACTATGCCATCGTCTAGTGCTCCAAACGACGCAAGCGTGACACCTGCGACAACTGCCCCACCAAACAGGGCACAGTCAACAAGCAACTATGCACCACTTCAAACAACAAGCTCATCGAGATCTCACATGTCATCAACAAAGCACATACAAAACCCGGAGAAGTCAGTAACCAAAGGGCGACCACGACAAATAGAAAACAAAAATCCACTAGACCTTCCTACAAAGAAATCAAAGAAATGCAGTCACTGAGGTACAGAAGGTCACACCATCCCCAAATGCCAGGAAAAGTTGAAGCTCCTAGGATATCAAATCTAGAATGTTTACGTAATATAAAATGAAAACGATATATTTGTTGTTTCTATGTATGATAGTTCATGTTGTATATTTTGTGGTTTTCAAGTTATCCATGCATATGAGTACAAAATATCCACAAGATAACATAGAAGTTATTCGTGCATATGAGTACAAGTTATCCATCACATAACACACCACTTATCCATGCATACAAAAATAAAAGGTTATCCACTGGTTAAATCTATATTTATCAATGCGTATATATAAAAGGTTACCAAACACTAAACATGTAGGGTTTCGTAGCATGGAAAAAAAAATTCTATCGCATACAAACAAACAAGCCAAGATCTATCTACTAGATTGTAGCAACGAGTCGATGGAATAACTTACCCTCGAAGATTCCAAAGTGTTTAACGAGAGCGGATTCTTGTGGGTGATGTAGTCGTACTCTTCCCGATCTCAAGATCGTGTAGACGATCCTTCCGGTATGCTCCGTTAAAAGCGCTTCATGATCGTCACATCGTTAATTTTCGATGAAGACCTTCCTCTCCCTTGTTCCAAAGAAAATGGAGGTTGTAGCACTCTCCTCGCGATTCCAACGGCGTGGTACAGGAAGTAGAGGGAGATCATGAGGCTTCTTAAGCCGGAGGCAGTATGGTGGAGTATGAGAGAGCTATTAGTGGTCTAGGGTTTAGACACACCAATTAGAAGGCTCTAATCAAGGCTAGGGCAATTAGAAGCTCTAAACCAAAGCGGCTCTAAACCGGAGTCTAGGGCTAGGATTTAGATTAGAGGATAGGAACTTGTGTGTCTAGAGGAGGCCACCTCCTTTTATGGGTGGAGGGCGGCGACCAAGGGAGGGAGGAGTCCCTCCCAACTCGGCCTAGGGTGGCGCCCGGCTTGGAGAGGAGGACTCCTCTCCAAGTCGTTTCAACCTCCTCTTGCTTGTTTCCCTCACTTTCTGTTTTAGTCGTTTGACTTTCAAACCGCCATTTGACTTTTGAGTTTTAGGATTCAATTTAATCCTTTATTTGGAACAATGAGAACACTTAGTACATGATGCAATCATTCCAATATGTAATGACACATTCATGTACCCTTCCCCGAGTCTGGGACATTAGGAACCTTCTAGAACATTCCGATGAAAACAGGAATCATTCCCGAACTCAAAGCAGGACTTTCCTTATATGAATTTTATTCTCCGGACCATTCGGATCACCTCGTGATATCCCGGATCCCATACGAGACTCGAACAACATTCGGTCTCTTTCTCATAATACCATAACTACTCAAAACAACGTCGAATCCTTAAGTGTGTCTCCCTACGGTTCGTGAATTATGCGGACATGATCGAGACACTTCTCGAACAATAACCAATAGAGGAATCGGAAATTCATATGGCTCCCACATATTTCTACGATTACTTTGCGATCGAATGAACCACTTATACGATACCAATTTCCCTTTGTCTCACGATAGTTTACTTATCCGAGGTTATGATCGTCGGTATCTCGCATACCTAGTTCAACCTCGTTACCGATAAGTACTCTTTTCGTTCCGTGATATGTGATCCCTTGTGAACCAGTCACATGCTTGCAAGCTAATTGGATGACATTCCACCGAGAGGGCCCAGAGTATATCTATCCGTCATATGGATGGACAAATCCCACTCTTGATCCATGTGTTTCAACAAATACTTTCCGAACACTCAATGCCACCTTTATAGCCACCCAGTTACGGTGTGGTGTTTGATGTCATCAAAGCATCCATCCGGTAAAGGTGATATGCATGATCTCATGGTCGAAGGAATTAGGTTACTATGTATCAGAAAGCATATAGCAATTGAACTATTGAAATGACTTGATCTTTATGCTACGCTTATCTATAGGAGTATGTCCACCATATCATTCTCCTAACGATATGATCTTGTTGTTGATAACATCTCAATGTTCATGATAGGGAAACCACAATCATTAATCAACCAACAAGCTAGTGAAGTATAGAGGCTATACTAGGGACTTCAAATTAACACTACAAGAAATCTGGCAATATATGACCCTCCATTTTCGTCACAAAATCGTCATAGTAGTCCATTTATGACGATTCTATGACGATTTTAAGATCGTCGAAAGCTGAGCGTCGCAAATAAACTATAACGACGATTTTGGTAAAATCGTCATAACTATCTATGACGATATTGGATCGTCATGACCTCTATGACAATCCAATATGACCTCTATGACAATCCAATATCGTCATAGGCCATCTAGCACGCCAAGTCAGATCCTACGTGGCCGATCCTACGTGGCAAAATTGTGACGAAATGATATCGTTATATTGCAAATTCAGCCCGGTCCAATATGGTTGCTTATATGGTCAAGCCCATTAATTCGGCCTTTTTATTTTGTGCACCGTAGCCTTTTAGGTTCCAGTTTTTTTGGGCTATAGCCTTTTTAGATCCATTCATTTTCAATATTCAGCCTTTTCTGATATGTCAGATTCAGCCCATATATTATTTTCAGATCGGTTCTTTCATCTAAAAGGCAAAGCCCATTACCGATTCATCTCCTTTTTTCCTATGCTCCTCATTCTTTGGGCTTATGGCCTTTCTTTGGCTTGGCCACTAAATTTCGATCCAACAATTCCGAAACAAAATAGACAAACAACCAATTGTATAACGGGTCACATTCAAGACGCATGAGAAATATGAGATCAAATATTTCATAGCCATATATACATCACACCCATATACATGTCACACGATATACAACTCACAACCATATGTAGTTCACACACGGCGATAAATATGAACTAGCCTAATATGATTTTGGCGAGCGTATAATATGCTTAACCAAAATTTGTTCCTCCTGTGGTCTTCTTCCTTGGCAATGGAGGGCGATAAAAACATCTGCACATTCAAAGAAAACAAATAATTTGATTAACAGGAAAAATAATAAGGTCAACTATTTTTAGATGAAAACATTGTGAAATCCCACTTGTTGAACTACTTTTTTTACCAAGGGAAAAACAAGGACACGGAAGATCTGCTTTCTAGGTCTCTCTTCATTTGACAACACTATAAAGAAGAAAACCAAAAGGACAAGATTTGTGTGGAAGAATTTGAAAGTGAGTATTTACATCTTACTAGCGACAATGAGACAACCTTATAAACTGATGGAATAATTTGTAACAAACCGACAATACACCTAACTACTCTAACTAACTAGAAATATAGTCGATGAGACTTGAAAGGACAAATCGAGGACAGGAGGAGGTCATATAAGCTTTTCTCACTCTAGATTTTTGCTTCCTAGCATTGCTTCAGTTTCTCTAGCTATCAACATACAAATTAAGGAGTACGAAAAAAATAGAGGTGACATTGCAATCCTATTACCTTGAGAACCATCGGCGCATGCATCTTACTACATGTACTTGTCGAGGAAGATCTGGCGAAGAGGATCAGTGAAGGAGGCCCCGAGGCATGGTGATAAATTAAGATGACAATTACCTAGTAAAGCAAAAAATAAAGGTTATAAATTAAGACTTTATTAAACAAATAGCACTTTGAAACAAGTTCTTGCAGATGAAACTATACTAGGACAAACAAACTATATCTAAAACTGATTAGACTTTCAAGCGTGTATCAGGCATACAAGCAAGAGCTAATGTCCAGATGAATTAACAACCCAGTGAGAATGGATGTAAGGGAATGAAAGTATTCTATATATAATGGAAGTAAGGGAAATCAAAACTTATTGTAAGATATTGCCTTCATGAAAATATTCTACATAGAATGCAAAAAAATGATGGCAGAAAATATAACACGAAGGAGATCGCGGTGTACTTCTAGCAAACAAGTAAGCAGAACATAGTACATCTATGGTCTTGCAAAATACTAGAATTAGCTTTAATTCAGGAAGGTTTATGGTGTAAGTGATAAGGATCTGTACTTAAATACAAATCACGAGAAAACTCATAGATTGATTAAGCGTACTAAAATACAAATCACAGTCGGTTCAACTACTACAGTTCAACTACAACTTATTCATAGTCGGTTTCAGAACCTCACATATTCGATTCTGATCAAATACAAATCACAGAGCAAACAAGCAAGATTATTGGAGTTAGCATAATAAGTTTATCTTCTGCGGTCTTTGGATTCATCTTTGTTCATCTATGACATGGCCTTAGTGACACCTCTATCGTTTCCCCATTGCTTATGTTGATTTGGGGTCTATAAATTTTACAAGGCAACCATTGTCATCAGGTTCGTGGCCTTCACCTATAATTAAAAATAAAGCTCTAGGATATAAACAAAGCCCATTACGTGTCCCACCCATCGAATGAGCATATACAAGTATCTATCTAAATGTTTGAAATAAACAAAACAAGCCTCGGAAAAACTATGGAGG
The DNA here is from genome assembly GCA_030063025.1 of Avena longiglumis. Lineage (NCBI taxonomy): Eukaryota > Viridiplantae > Streptophyta > Magnoliopsida > Poales > Poaceae > Avena > Avena longiglumis. Next base: position 514,335,907 of record CP125974.1, on the reverse strand, counting down.
AGTAGTGGTAGTACTGATTGCGAGTAGAGGAGGATGGTGGTGATGGAGCGCATCACGAGGCGTCGAGGACACGGTGGCATCTGCCAACATCCAATAAATCGATAGTACCAACAAGTTTCATAAGAATGAAGCTCAAAACTTCCAAGCGGTGAACTCAAGTTTGGAGGCAACTAAAGAAGGCTATACTTGTAGGTTTAACAATAATACTTTGGAATGCACTTATGATACTACCTACTGCTCCATATTATAGAGTCGGACTCGACTAGTAGCTAGTAGCAAGCATAGCTAAAGACATTGACTAAGGACAACACCACGAGATACAACTACCTAATCAACCAATGCCACTAATTGTATCACTTCTAGGAAGTAAACAACAGAGCTACCAAACTTGATGACTCATCTCGGATGCAAATCCTCTAGTTTGCATGAACATATGGAGCTAGCACCCTTCCACGAGTTATCTGAATGCACTTAACATGATAATAGCTTCTACTATTAAATAAGATTACTAGCCCAAACACCCTCCATACAATCCTAACAAGCGAGATTATAACCCTAAGCACTAAACTATAGTTCTCATTTCATCTCGATTCCTCCACAATAAAACCCTAAGGGCATGGGAAGATTGAGGCATATCAAGCGAAATATGAATAAAGGGATCCGGTAGATGAGATAGACCTCGCCTTATGCGGGAGGCGAGTGCGATCTGAGGCAGGAGTGTTGTAGGCGAAGGTGTGGTGTCCAGTAATTGCCATGGTGTGGGACAACGAGCTCGGAGAGGGAAAGCTCCACCCCATCTAAAATTTGCAAAAAGGCAAAGCAAATCAGGTGGAAGGCGAGCAAATCATGGTGGCGGTGGCGGTGAGGTCGGTCTCTGTGTCACCGGACCATACCTTGACGAGGCACCGCATAGGAGGTCCGGAGGAGGAGTAGAAGCCGTGAGGACGGTCGGAGTGGGCGCTAGGGTAGTCAAGACGTCGGATCCGTGCAGGGGCTCCACCTCTCGTCCATCCTGTTCACGCCGCGAGGTCAGTGAAGGAGCATGGCGGCGTGCAAGCTTGACAAGACGCAGTAGAGTCGGAGAGGAGAGGGCCGCACGAGGTTGGACTACGAGGTGGCTCTCACGGTGGCAGGGCGGCGCGCCAGGGGGTGGGCGATGGGATTAGGGTTCGATGGGGAAGGAAGGGAGGAGGGACAGCGCGAGGGGAGGGAGGTGGTAGCGGCGGAGTGCAAGAGGAATAAGGGATTAGGGTTTGTTGTCCGCTTTATCGTGATCCGGATGGATGGAATGTTTGACAAAACTACCCTTGAACACTTGTGCTACTCCGATGTAAGCCAGGGTGTTTGATCATTTAGGTACAAATTTGGTGGAAGGATGGAGAGGCGGGGCCCGACATGAAAAGGCGGCGTTGGATGGAGGCTAGGTGGACGGCTGAGATTTGCTTTGTGGGGTGATCCGTGGCTACTTTGATTCTCTTTTCTGATTGGATGGCACTATTCTAAATACCAAAAGGGGTCAAATGATCAATGTTATTGATACACGGGCATACGAAATTTGACACGCAATACTTGGCTTGTGTTGTGGTTAGGCAGGCCCTTGCTTGATTGCAAGGTCGTGGGTTCAAATCTCTTGGCTAACCTATTTTTTTGGTTAATAATTCCACTATTTATCTAATAAATGCTGAGTTTTCTATTAAAAAAATATTAATATAATCATACTAAATTATACCTAATAATCCATATGTCGGTTTGGATTGTGCACGTATCTCTTTTTGACTAATATAATCCTACTAAATATTGACATATAAGTCAATCCGACACGTAGTAAAAGCGACACATAGACACGCCACATAGGCGCAATTCTTGATGTGGTGACTACTCATTTCAAGTTATGCTAATTTGGACAATATGACGATTTAAAATCGTCATATTGAGCTACTAAGTAACACCGCAGTCGCTTCCACTAGGTTATGACGATTTCATCTAAAGTAACTATGACGATTTTTAGTAAAATCGTCGTAATTTTCTAGGGTATAGGCTTTCTTGAACTACTTACGACCATCTAGTGCAAAATCGTCATAACTCTATGACGATTTTATTCACGGTCACTATTAGAAGGTCATAGAATAACACATTCCTTGTAGTGTAAGTTTACAAATCACACAAGTATTAATGTTTCCTTGTTAATACTATTATAGCATGAATGTAAACATTTATCATAAACACAAAGATATAATAATAACTACATTTATTATTGCCTCTAGGGCATATCTCCAACAGTCTCCCACTTGCACTAGAGTCATCTAATCTAGATTACATGGTAATATACCGAACACCCATGGCAGTTTGGTGTTGGTCATGTTTTGCCCTCGGGAGAGGTTTAGTCAACGGATCCGCCACATTCAGATCTGTGTGTACTTTGCAAATCTTTATATCCCCATCTGGATATGTTCTCGAATAGCGTGAAAACGCAGCTTGATATGACTTCTTGTGTGACCTTGGTTCTTGCGCATTGGCTATGGCCCATGTTATCACATAGATAGACATTGGGTCCAGCACTAGGAACCACACCTAGCTGTAATGAACTCTTTCATCCATATCGCTTCTTGTGAAGCCTCCAAAGCGACCACGTATTCGATTCAGGTTGAAGATCTCGCCACAACGCTTTGCACTCCTCCACTAAGCTGCACCATTCAAAATAAATACGTATCCAGTTGTGATTTAGAATCATCCGGATCGGTGTTCCAACTAGCATCGGTGTAACCGATTAACAACGAGTTGTTCATCACCTCCATAAGAAAGAACCATATCCTTAGTTCTTCTCAAGTACTTAAGGATGTTTTTGATCATTGTCAATGATCCACTCTGGATCACTTTGATATCTGCTAGTTAAACTAACGGCATATGCAATGTCGGGTCTAGTACATAGCATGGCATACATTAGAGATCCTATGGTGAGGCATGAGTCTTACTCATCCTTTCTCTATCTTACGCGATGTCGGACTTTGAGTTTTACTCAAGGTCATTATAGCAACATGGGCAAGAACCCTTTCTTGCTTTCTTCCATTCCAAACCTCTTTAGAACTTTGTCCAAATATGTACTCCGTGACAATGATATTTGGCGTTTGATCTATCTCTATAAATCTTTATGCCTAATATGTAAGTCGCTCGCCAAGATCCTTCATTGAAAAACTATTATTCAAATATTCCTTGACACTATTAAGAAGGTCGACATCATTCCCAATCAACAATATGTCATCCACATATAGTATTAAGAATGCTCTGAGCTCCCACTCACTTTCTTGTAAATACAAGCTTCTCCATAAGTTTGTATAAAACCAAAACTTTGATCACCTTATCAAAGCGTTGATTCCAACCGGGATGCTTGCTTCAATCCATAGATGGACCGTTGAAGTTTGCATACCTTGTTAGCATCTTTAGGATCGACAAAACCTTTGGGTTGCATCATATACAACTCTTCATCAATATCTCCATTGAGGAATCTGTTTTGACATCCATCGCCATATCTCATAATCATAATATGCAGCGATTGCTAACATAATCCTCACAGACTTTAGCCGCTACCGGTGAGAAAGTCTCATAGTCAACTCCTTGAATTTGTCGAAACCCTTTTGCGCCAATTCGAGCTTTATAGACAGTAACATTACCATCAACATCTGTTTTCTTCTTGAAAATCCATTTGTTCTCGATAGCCTTTCGGCCATCCGGTAAGTCCACCAAAGTCCATACTTGGTTCTCGTACATGGATCCAATCTCGGATTTCATGGCTTCTTGCCATTTATTGGAATCTGGGCTCATCATTGCTTCCTCATACGTCGCAGGGTCATCGGTGTTGTCCACCAACATGACACTCATAACGGATCATACCAATGGAGTGTTACGAGTTCGTTGACCTCCAAGGCTCTGTAGCAACTTCAACCAAGTTTCATGATCACCATCATTAGCTTCCTCTCTTATTGGTGCAGGCACCACAGAACCTCTTCCGGTCTGCGCTACTGCATTTGAGAGAAGGTTCGACAACCTCGTCGAGTTCTACTTTCCTTCCAGTCACTTCTTTCGAGAGAAATTCCTTCTCTAGAAAGGATCCATTCTTGGCAACGAAGATTTTGCCTTCGGATCTATGATAGAAGGTATACCCAATAGTTTCCTTCGGGTATCCTATGAAGACGCATTTTTCCGCTTTGGGTTCAAGCTTGTCCGGCTGTAACTTCTTTACATAGGCTTCGCATCCCCAAATTTTAAGGAACGACAACTTAGGTTTCTTCCCAAACCATAATTCATACGGTGTCGTTTCAACGGATATAGACGGTGCCCTATTTAAAGTGAATGCGGCTGTTTCTAATGCATAACCCCAAAATGATAGCGGTAAATCTGTAAGTGACATCATAGAACGAACCATATCTAAGAGAGTTCGATTACGACGTTCGGACACACCATTACGCTGTGGTGTTCCCGGCGGTGTCCACTGTGAAAGTATTCCGCATTTCTTCAAATGCTCACCAAACTCGTAACTTAGATATTCACCTCCACGATCAGAACGTAGAAATTTAATCTTCTTGTTACGTTGATTCTCTACCTCACTTTGAAACTCCTTAAACTTCTCGAAAGTTTCGGACTTATGTTTCATGAAATAGATATACCCATATCTACTCAAGTCATCCGTGAAGGTAATAACATAACGATAACCACCGCGCGATGCTACACTCATTGGTCCACACACATCGGTATGTATGATTTCCAATAAGTCCGTAGCTCGCTCCATCATACCAGAAAATGGAGTCTTAGTCATTTTTCCCATCAGACATGCTTCGCATCTTTCAAGTGATTCAAAATCAAGTGATTCAAGAAGTCCATCGGAATGGAGTTTCTTCATACGCTTCACTCCAATGTGACCAAGACGCAGCGGTGCCACATATAGGTCGAATTATCGCTGATTTCAAGCGTTTAGCCTCAATGTTGTTGATATGTGTATTTCCACTATCGAGATTCAATAAGAATAGACCATCTATCAAAGGTGCATGTGCATAAAACATATTACTCATATAAATCGAACAACCATTATTCTCTCGACTTAAACAAGTAACCGTCTACGCAATAAACAAGATCCCGATATAATGTTCATGCTCAACACGGGCACTAAATAACAATTATTTAAGTATAAAACTAATCCCGATGGTAGATGAAGGGGTAGCGTGCCGACCGCGATCACATCAACCTTTGATCCGTTTCCACGCGCATCGTCACCTCGTTCTTCGCTAGCTTCCGTTTATTCGCATCACTGTTTGAGTTACAAATATGAGCAACAGCAGACGATTCAAATACCGCACTACTACGGTACTAGTGAGATACACATCAATAACATGTATATCGGATATACCTTTCTTCTTGATGTTGCCGTTCTTGATCCGCCAAGTACTTTGGGCAATTCCGCTTCGATGACCTTCTCCTTGCGTAAAAGCACTCGATGTCGGGCTTGGGTCCAGCCTTGGTCTTCTTTGCGGCGTGGTAACTTTCTTACCACCCTTCTTGAAGTGTCCCTTTGCTTAGACTTGCCTTTCTTGAATTTGGTGGTCTTATTGACCAACAACACTTGGTGCTCTTTCTTGATCTCCACTTCGCAGATTTCAACATGGCAAAGAGTTACGCAACGTCTTGTTCATGTTACGCATGTTGTAGTTCATCACAAAGTTCTTGTAACTTGGTGGTAGTGATTGGAGGACACGGTAAATCCCCAAAGCATTAGGAATCACTATACCCAAGCTTTGAAGTTTGTTTGCGTCTTGAGACATCTTAAGCACATGATCACCGTTGAGCTGCCTTCTTCCATCTTGCGGTTAAAGAACTTTTGAAGCCTCATAGCTTTCAATTGCCGCATGAGTCTCAAAAATCAATTTGAGATCCTCGACAATATCATATGGGTCGACTCTTCAAACCTTTTACGAAGCTCCGATTCCAAACCATACAAGATAGCACCGAACTATGGAGATCGATTCTTCCGAGCGAGGTAAACATTCTTTACTTCATCGGGAGCATCACCGCAGGGTGGTCACCCAATGCATCCAGCACATAGGTCAAATTACCAATTGTGAGGACAATCCTCAAATTGCGGAACCAATCCATGAAGTTGCTTCCATTGTTTTCAACTTTTCTTTCTCTAGGAGCATTAAAATTGATGGTAGGGGCTGCCATTGATCTACAACATATTTGCAATAGTTTAGACTAAGTTTATGACAAATTGAGTTCAAATTAATGATGAAATTAAACTAGGTGAACTCCCTCAAAACAACATCCCTCACATTGTTTTAGTGATCACATGAACCAAATCCACTACATCAATACCGATCATCACGAGAGTTGATATAGTTTCAATGGCGAACAATCGTCATGTTCATCATATCTACTATATGATTCATGCTTTACCTTTCGGTGATCCGTGTTCGAGACCATGTGCGTACATGCTAGGCTCGTCAAGATCAAACCTTAGTTTCCGCATGAGCAAATCTGGCTTGCTCACGTTGTATACACTTGCAGAATCTAACACACCCGATCATCACGTGGTGCTTGAAACAACAAGCTTTTAGCGGTGCTAACTAAGGGTGAACACTTTATGATTTGAAATTCATGTGCATGAGGGATCATCTTATAATGCTACCGCGTCTACTAAGCAATACAAGATGCATAAAGGATTAACATCACATGCAATTCAATAATATGTGATATGATATGGCCTTTCTTCTTTGTGCTTCCGATCTCCATCTTTAAGCGAACATGATCTCCATCATCACCGGCATTGCATCAAGGTCAATAACGCTTCTCCATGGTTGTCGCCCACGGCTTCAACTATTACAACTACTTTGAATAGACACGGTCTTAACATAAATTAAAGACAACCATATGGCTCCAGCCGGTTGCCAACTTACAATAAGGAACATTGCATACATCAAATATAATCACAATCATGGCCATATCACATCACTGCACACCCCTGCAAAACAAAGTTATACGCCTCTACTTTCTTTGCATATTTTACGTGGTTTGGGGCTTTCAATAAGTGTCGTTCTAACTTACGAACAAGAACCACAACATTGATACTAGCATTGTTGATCACCCGTTGTAAATTGGATCTTAACTATGCTAGGAGAAAGCAGGCACCATAAAGCCACTTATGCAATACAAGTTGCATGTCAAGCGTGGAGCAAGTCTCATGAACGATGTCATGTAAGGTTAGCCCGGGCCGCTTCATCCCAACATACCGCAAGATGCAAAGTACACATAAAGCAATCGACAATAAAAGCATCAACGCCCACAATGACCATTGTGTTCTACTCGTGCAACAGATCTACATATAGACACGGCTCTGATACCACTGTAGGTTTTCGTAGCATGGAAAACAAAAATTTTCTATCGCATACAAACAAACAAGCCAAGATCTATCTACTAGATTGTAGCAACGAGTCGATGGAATAACTTACCCTCGAAGATTCCAAAGTGTTTAACGAGAGCGGATTCTCGTGGGTGATGTAGTCGTACTCTTCCCGATCTCAAGATCGTGTAGACGATCCTTCCGGCGCTGCGTTCCGGCGCTTCATGATCGGTCACACGTTCGGTAATCGACGAAGACCTTCCTCTCCCTTGTTCCAGCAGGCAGCGGAGGTTGTAGCACTCTCCTCGCGATTCCGGCAGCACAACGGCGTGGTACCGGAAGTAGAGGGGAGATCCCGCAGGGCTTCGCCTTAAGCCGGAGCGAGTATGGTGGAGTATGAGAGAGCTATTAGTGGTCTAGGGTTTAGACACACCAATTAGAAGGATCTAATCCGAAGGCTAGGGCAATTAGAAGCTCTAAACCAAAGCGGCTCTAAACCGGAGTCTAGGGCTAGGATTTAGATTAGAGGATAGGAACTTGTGTGTCTAGAGGAGGAGGCCCTGCCCCTCCTTTTATGGGTGGAGAGGGCCGGCGGCCAAGGGGAGGGAGGAGAGTCCCTCCCCAACTCGGCCTAGGGTGGCGTGCCGGCTTGGAGAGGAGGGAGTCGGTTTCAACCTCCTCTTGCTTGTTTCCCTCACTTTCCTTTTTTAGCCGTTTGACTTTCAAACTGGCCATTTGACTTTTCAGTTTTAGGTAATACTTTATTTGGAACAGCGAGAACACTTAGTACATGATGCAATCATTCCAATATGTAATGACACATTCATGTACCCCTTCCCCCCCCCAGAGTGCCGGACATTCCGGAACCTTCTAGAACATTCCCGATGAAAACACCGGAATCATTCCCGAAATCCGAAACGGGACTTTCCTTATATGAATTTTATTCTCCGGACCATTCCGGATCACCTCGTGATATCCCGGATCCCATCCGAGACTCCGAACAACATTCGGTCTCTTTCTCTTAATACCATAACTACTCAAACAACGTCGAATCCTTAAGTGTGTCTCCCTACGGTTCGTGAATTATGCGGACATGATCGAGACACTTCTCCGAACAATAACCAATAGAGGAATCTGGAAATTCATATGGCTCCCACATATTTCTACGATTACTTTGCGATCGAATGAACCACTTACATACGATACCAATTTTCCTTTGTCTCACGATAGTTTACTTATTCGAGGTTATGATCGTCGGTATCTCTGCATACCTAGTTCAACCTCGTTACGGATAAGTACTCTTTTCTCGTTCCCGTGATATGTGATCCCTTGTGAGCCAGTCACATGCTTGCAAGCTAATTGGATGACATTCCACCGAGAGGGCCCAGAGTATATCTATCCGTCATATAGATGGACAAATCCCACTCTTGATCCATGTGTTTCAACCAATACTTTCCGAACACTCAATGTCACCTTTATAGCCACCCAGTTACGGTGTGGTGTTTGATGTCATCAAAGCATCCATCCGGTAAAGGTGATATGCATGATCTCATGGTCGAAGGAATTAGGTTACTATGTATCAGAAAGCATATAGCAATTGAACTATTGAAATGACTTGATCTTTATGCTACGCTTATCTATAGGAGTATGTCCACCATATCATTCTCCTAACGATATGATCTTGTTGTTGATAACATCTCAATGTTCATGATAGGGAAACCACAATCATTAATCAACCAACAAGCTACTGAAGTATAGAGGCTATACTAGGGACTTCAAATTAAGTTTACAAATCACACAAGTATTAATGTTTCCTTGTTAATACTATTATAGCATGAATGTAAACATTTATCATAAACACAAAGATATAATAATAACTATATTTATTATTGCCTCTAGGGCATATCTCCAACAAAACATTAATATACTATTTAAAAACAGAAGTTATCCAGACATATGACTACAAGTTATCAACCAACAATCACAATAGTTATCCATGCATACTAGTAGAAGTTATCAGGTAAATAAAAAGTATAGTTATCCATAACTATATGTTGAAATTATACCACAAACAAATTAATAGAAAAATTATCAAACATAATTGACACTAGAAAGAAAGCATAAAAAATACTCATATATACGAAAACACGTATAAGGTGGGTAACTTATGTAACACAGTGTGGATAACTAACAAAAATATGACATGATAACAAACATTTAAAAGTTTGGATAACAAACATGTAAAAGTATGGATAAAGTTGGGAAAATATACCTCAGAACTTATTTTTTTCTAAAAATGACCTCTAATTCAGAAGAACATTACGAGGATGGTTCAACCAAAAAGAATTCATCTTTTTCTTAATTCCTGGCATCATATCTTGAGAAATACAAGGCACAACGCTTCCATCCATAATTCAAGGTTCTTGAGCATGAAGAACCCACAATCTGTGCTAAAAAACAAAAATTAAACAGTGAATAAACAAATATAATATAAATGATTATACAAAAACAAAATAAAATTACATGCGTACAAAACGAAACTAATATAATAATAGAAAAGAAATGATGGCACGGTAACCGTAAAACTAACCTGTAAACTTGACTCGGAACAGGGACATGCATCAACTCAAAATCTTCAATCTGTCTTCTAGAATCAGAATAATTGACGATGTACATTTTCTTTATTGCTCCCATTAGCTTGGTCGCATGTTCAATCATTTCTACATTAGCTTCACCACGGATCGAGTCAAGAATCTCAAACCTTTTGGCAGACATATTAACAGAAAGCATGTACCAATGTTCCAAATGGTCCTCTTTAGTCCCTAGCTCCTGAAGGATAGCAAAGAAAAGCTATAAAAAAATGAACATAAGATAAGTAAATGCACGTGTAGAAAAAACAGTGATTACCCAGGCAGAAATGAAAGAGTTATCAACACAACATAAGAAATAGTTATCATACACTATGCCTGAACTTATCAACTGCATACAGTAGAATAAAAACAATAAATAATCGAATTAGACAGCATACCATATGTTTGTGGCTCAGTTTATAGTTGTCATCTCTCTCCTGAACGACCTTCGAACAAGATTTGCAGTGAATCTTTCCTCTAACATATATTTAGTAACGATATAAGGAAAAATTATCTTGTTGGATGGGCAATTATCTTGCATTGCAGAAATAGCAAGATCACACATATTGTTAGAAAAGCTCGTCATATGGCATCACACTTTCAGCAAAATCACTAGTTGTCACCCACATTGGATTAATGTTACAAATTGATGTGCTACAAAAAAAATTTAATGATTAGAATACAAGTTATTCCACTATGAAAACCAGAAGTTATCACCAACAAAAAGTATAAATAATCAACCTATAGTAATACAACTTATCAAACCAGTACAAAAAAAGTTCACTTATCCACTGAAATAACAACTAAAGAGTTATCAACCAAAACTAGTACTGACCAACCAGTATTAGTACAACTTATCATCGAGGTACAAATAAAAAAGTAAAGTTATCAACCCTAAACATTAAAACTGATCCACAATGAAAACCATAAAGTTCAGCAACTAGAAGAACAAAGTGATACACAAGTAGTAATACAGGTTAGCAAACAACTAACAACAAAGAAAATGTCCAAGTTATCCACTGTTAAACTAAGAGTTATCCACTAAAATACTACAAGTGACCCACCATTAATACTACAACTTATTAACTTATCAAGCATGAAACATTAGAAGTGACCAATGGTAGCATTTAAAAGTTACCAACAGAGAATACTAAAAAAGGATTGAATATTATAAAAAAAATAACATGTACATACTTTTAAATCATCGACTTATTCGTATTACGCGTGTGTATGATAATATTATTGTACAATGCATCTTCTTCTGCAGTTGTCTTAATATAGGAGAACGGAGGAGGAAGTAACTTGTCAGGATGAATAAGTCTAACAGTACGCAGCCACGTCGCAGGTATAACACTACCAGCGACAGCAACTAGAAGATCAGAACTGATATCAGGAGTCGAACAATCAGGAACAACTACAACAAAACAAAAAAATTAATGCAGCTCATAAAAAATATCCATTCAAATACATAAATAATAACTAAACAATTTTGTTTAGTTACCTGAAACGGAACAACTAGTCTGGGTTAACTGTTTGGTATCTTTCGTAAAACTCTGAACAACTTGATAACCAATCTTTTCACCCAACAGATCATTAAGAGAAATAACTACATTTTCATCATTTACCGGCCTTTTGCAATTACAATCAAATTTTTGTTGATACACTACAAAAAGAATAAAGAACGGACAAAGAAAATGTCCAAATGAAAAAGGATAGAAATGGCAGACCCCATATGGAAAAACAAAACCACATGTTTATCACAATAAAGAAAAAATTTAAAAATATAAAATATATTAAACAATAAAAGGTAGTTTAATTACATCACATAAACATAGAGTCATATAAATTACAGCACAAATTGTTCCATCAACAACATATCACAAAATAAAAGTTCCCATAAATTGAAACCTAATTTTAACTACGGCTGCCATAAAACAGAACCAAACAGCCATGAAACCGAATCATGATCTTCAAGTTTGAAACCCAAGCCCCAAATAGCCATCGCAACGATGATCTTCAATTTTGTCATCTAAAAGGAACAATTAACTAGATCCATCCGCACCCTCATTTTTATCACCACCCGTTTTTGGTAAGTTCAATAAGTTAACAGCTGTATAGAATATGTCTTAAAAGAAAGATAAGAAGAAAAAGGGACAAAACAAAAAATTTGTTAATGTCATATAATCTGTTACATGCTTCCTACAAAGAAAACATGTTAATACTAAAGTTATCAGCATAAAAAGAGTGTAGGTTACCAACATAAATGAACTAAAGTTATCAGCATTGGTTTATAAAAGTGATCAATGGCATATATATAAAGTTATCAACACAAACAAAAAATGCACAATCATGATAAAAACACATGATACAAAGGAAATACAACATCATTAAAAGAATATAGTTTTACATTACAAAAAAAGCATATAAGATAAACATATAATCAAGTTGCAAGCATTTAAAACATTTTAAAAACAAAAAACAGTGTAGGTTACCAACATAAATAAGTTACAGTTATCAGCACTAATATATAAAATTGATCCAGGACATATACATAAAGTTACAAGCTGAAGGTGTGTATCAGTGCTGGGAGAAGGTGCCCAAGACAAAGGGAGAACATCCTCTGCTTCAAAAAGATGAAATAAATCACCCGGATCAGCAGAAATGTGATGAGAAACAGGCACAGCATTAGAATCACCTTGTGCAACGATACGAAGATCGGGTTGAGCACGAGCAGGCTGCGCAGGTGCACTAGCAGTAGAAGCAGGCTGCACAGAGGCACCAACAGTAGGAGCAGGCTCTACACGGGCACCAACAGTAGGAGAAATAGGAGGATCCGCATCAGGCACAGAATACGACACAACATCCCTAAAAACATGGGTATCCCAGCAGCAAGACTCAGCTTTCCATCACGTGCAACCAATTTTGCTTTTTTGATAACAGTGACTTCAGCTTCAGAACTTCCATCACCACTTGAAGGACCAGAAGATGTATCGAGCACACTGGACTACTTGCTAATAGGGGGTCGAAAAGACTTGACGCGGGAACCAAAGGAGCAGATAAAACAGGTTGTACATCTTCTTGGGTACTATCATCCAAGCCAGAAGGCTCAGTTTCACTCTCACCCTGGGTTGATGGATCTCCAAGCGAGCACACAGCAGGACTTGCAGCAACATCAACAGAAGTAGCAACTACTGCAAGGTTGGTGAACAGCGATGACGCAGGAACAAGAACAACACCATCGGGACAAACATAACCACCTGCATCAACATTGGCATCAACCTGGGGAGCATCTCTAGTGGCAGCAACAACTTCCGTGATGTTCCCCGTCTCGTTTGCCATGATATTTACAATGCTGCTGATAATAGGCGGATTAATGGTTTGCATAATCAGTGGAGCTCCCGAGACTGGTTGAGCTACATCCATTGCCACATCGACAGATAATCCTACTACAACTGTAGCAGGTGCACTCGTCACAACAAGATCTTCAGAAGCACCACCATTGCCACATGTTTCTCCACCAGATATAACCTCTTCAAGATTCACAGCAGGCGCATCCACGACATCAGGAGTTGCAACAACATTAGAATGTCCTTCAACACGAGTAGGTGAAAGAATAGGAGAGGATGCATCAACATCTATAACAGATGTGCCTTCATCTGCAGAACACTGTTTTGCCAACCGTGGTGAAGACCTTGTAGCTAGCACAGATGTCTTCTTCGATGATTTCTTGCTATAATAAATAATTGCCAACAAAAAACAAAAAATCAAAACATAATAAACAAAAAATCAGAACATAATAAACAAAAAATAGACAGGTTGCCAACATGAACATAAACAAGTTATCAGATGAAATATACTACAGTTATCCAGTGAGAAATGCTATAGTTATCAACATTAACATAAAGAAGTTATCATGAGAGAAATGCTACAGTTATCAGCATTGACATAAAGAAGTTATCATGAGAGAAATGCTACAGTTATCAGTATAAACATAAAGAAGTTATCAGATGAAAAAATGATACAAAAAAAGTTATCAGATGAAAAATGCTACAGTTATCAGATGAAAATGATACAGTTATTAGTATAAACATAAAAAAGTTATCAGATGAAAAATGATACAGTTATCAATATATATAAACATAATAAACATAAAACAGAAAGGTTACCCACATAAACATAAACAAGTTATCAGATGAAAATGATACAGTTATCAACACTAAGGTAGTAAAGTTATCCAGTGACTGAGATAAATAATTATGCCCACTCATACCTCTCAGAAACAGTAGTCCGCATCATGGCAGGAGTAAGGCCCAAATCTTTGGGCACAAGAGACTTGATCTCATTATCAATCTCTTCAACAGTACGAGAATTGATCACATTATCAACATCCTCAACCAAACGTGACTTCTTCTTCCTAGACCTTTCATACACACGAATATGGGTTTGTTCCTGTCCACCCATAATAGTAGCAACATGAGTATCAGTCACCCGGTTTACGGGTGAGACAAGATTTACAACAGGAGACCTAGATTCAGGCGGTGACATATGACGATCATCATGTGATCTTTCTCCTGGACTATTATTCTGCTCTTCATTGGAATCTAGGAAAGTCAAAGATAGCTGGACATTGGAAGAACCACCAGCACGACCACCAACAACACCCTTACCCTTCACAAGACGGACATACCGTTCAAAGATCGTCATCTCCATCTGCCGAGCATGTTCTGAATCCCTCAGAAATGTATTATCACTAGAAAGAATAGGAGACAAGACTTCATTAGTGCGTGGAACATTCCTTCTACGAGTGATAGAACGAGTAAACCTAGCTCCATGGGCACCACCTGAGCTACCACCACGAGCACCACTTGAGATAGCTCCACCCATGAAGACTCCTTCCATGGGTTGCGTTGCAAGTTGACCACCAAACTGGGCAGTAAATTGTTTCGCCATTTTAGCACCAGCATTGCCTTGCACTGCCGTCAAGCCTTGCACAAGGGTATTCATTAACCCAAAAATACCAGATGCAAAACTGCCAACAAGATTTGTTATCTACGACTTTTGCTGCACAAATAAAAAGAAAGGAAACAACAAGAACATTAGCAAAACAAGAATCAAACAAAAGTAACATGACAATAAAAAGATAAGTACAATATCAAAATCCTAAAAATATCACCTCATTTGAACAACTAGGGTTTGCACAAGTGTCAAACCATTTGTTAAACCCTTGCGCACCACCAAAAAGTCCAAAGCTCATGCCATACTGAGGTTTCAACTGCACAAAGAAACATATACATAATTAGCAAATGTGATCAACTAGTTTTCTACATATTACCCAACTTAATCACATTATAACCTACATGTTACCACCCAATAAAGACATAAGTTACCCACTGTTTACAATCAATGTAATCAAACAGACATACAACATGTTACCAACACTTAAACCTAAAAAGTTATCAACAACATAAAAACACAAATGCTACAAAATATATTACACACCATTCTGCAGATCAACAATCAACAGTTCATCAATTAACTCTCTTAAACATATGTTCACAGCATAACGCCCTTGTGGCAAATCAATATCCAACCCACTAACATCAAGTGAGTCAACATAAAGCAACTGCAAGAAAACAAATTAAAAACCAGAAAAAGAATACAATAAATACACTAACTAAAACATAAAACAAATTTCAATATAGAAAGTAGTATTCACACAATATAAAAACAACAATGTGTACCTGCAATAGAAAAAGGCAAGCCTGCGTATGACTACCACTAGAAAGTTCCTCATGCAGCTGGTCAGCAACAAACTTGCACCACTAGAATTTGGACACATTTCCAATGTTGTGCTGCAATTATATAATGAAAAAGAAACTATCAACATAACATCAAAACTTGCACATATATTACATACCACCACAAAAACCTAAAACAAAAATGTTACCACCCCTATAACACACAGGTTATCATCACACCAAACGGAAATTTATCAACACAAAAACATATAAGTTACCAGCCAACACATATATTGAAAATAGACAGACATTACAACCAAAAATTACCATGATAGGGTAGCACTTGTGGCAAACACGGTTCCGGGTGGTGGGTGATAGAAGTGTAGATACAATGTACATCACATATACTTGCTTGAACTCATCTTCATATGAAGTCATATCCTTCAAGATTTCAAAAACCCGAGTTCTCAAAGGTGTGCCAGAATCATCAGGAAAAAGAGCAGGGGCAAGAGCACCCTGAATTTCTGCATCAGCATAATAAGGAACCGGCTCTTCACCAAGCGACAAACCCAAATATCTAAATACACTATCCTCGTTGAGGGGGTATCCTTCCTCGACCCGGCACAACAAATTCACGTGTATGCTTGTCATATAAATCAGCAAACCAAGTCATAACTGCGTCGTGCAGTGATGAACACTTGATATCTAGCAAACTATCAAACTCCATTGATTCAATTGCTGCCTTTTGATCATTCAATAGAAAATCCAGTAAACCGGTCACGGCAGAAGGAGATGCCCTGTTACGTTTACGGACAGGTTGTTTTTCACCCTCAACAACATTATCAGCAGACTTCCGTTTCCTCGACATCGTGGCAACTACAAACAATTTAAAATGAAAAAATAAATACAAAACTAAACCATAATGATACACAAGAATTCATAGAAAAAAATAAAACAACACCATCAGTACATAAGTAACCAATGATCATAACCTAATGTTATCATGCAAACAAAACACAAAGTTATCAATGTCAGTGCACACATAATATCATGCATTTTGCTCAAAAAATAGCATTACCAAACAGATCATAAACAAAATTTAACAAAAACATTATATAGAATTTAGTACTATTGTAATCAATGAATTTTATCCACACATCAGTACATAAGTTACCCATGATCACAAACTAATGTTATCATGCCAACAGAACACAAATTACTCGTGATAATAAGCTAATGTTATCATACCAACATTACATTAGTTATCAATGTCAGTACACACATATTATCATGCATTTTGTTTAAATTAGCCATGAATTTTATCCAATGTTACCCAAAGGTTTATACATCAATACATAAGTTATCCATAATCATAGACTAATCTTATCATGCCAACAGTTATCAAATTACCCATGAAAATAAGCTAATGTTATCATACCAACATAACATTAGTTATCCATATCAATACACACATATTATCATGCATTTTGCTCAAAATAGACATGAATTTTATCCAATGTTACCCAAAGGTTACACATCAATACATAAGTTAACCATTATCATAGACTAATATTATCATGCCAATAGTTATCAAATTACCCATAATAATAAGCTAATGTTATCATACCAACATAACATTAGTTATCCATGTCAATACACACATATTATCATGCATTTTTCTCAAAATAGACATGAATTTTATCTAATGTTACCCAAAGGTTACAACTATACTTATCAAGGAATCTTATATAAATCAAACAAATTCATAATTAAAAATTTAGCACATAACAGTTTAATACTGTTGTTATCAACAGATCCTGTCCAATGTTACCCATGCATAGATCTGTGGTTATCAAGCGATCATATCCCACTGTTACCCATAGATACATCAGTTGTTACCCATGGCAAGATTTGTTATTATCAAGCAATAATGTTCAAATCCCCATTAGACCATGGGAGAACAGCACACATGTATCACATCATCTGAACATCAAAACTACATCACACGCAGTAGATCTGACAAGGCAACATTACTCAAAGGACAGCAAAGGGGATCAGAGACAACATTCAAACCCTATTCATGCAGGAGCCAAACAAAATTAGCGGGCACAAACACACGCAATACAACTTACAACTTACACACATCCTTAATCTACAGGACCTGCAGGAATCAACGAAAACCACAAACCCGACGAAATGGAACCGTCGGAAACCAGAGAATGACAGAGGAAAAGGGTTGGAGCGGCGGAGGAGAGAAACTTGAGGAGGAGGAGGAGAGAACTTGCGAGCACACCTGGAGGGAGTAGACGGGATCAGGTGTGCGGCTTTAAAACCACCACCAACTACACATCGTTTGTCCGCTTACGTCCGATTCAAATCGAACGGCGCACGTCAGCCTGCCGGGTTTTGACACCCACCGACCGGTCTTAATTTATAATTGCCGTAATTTTATCCTTTTCTTCTCTTTTGATTTTTGTTTCATGTTTCTGTTTTTGTTTCTATTTTCTTGATCCATTTTTGTGTATGTTGTCGTTCTTTGTTAATGTTTTTACTCTTTGTTTTGTGTTTATTTTCCATTTTTGCTTTATTTTTCATGTTCTCTTTCTCATTTTTTTCAATGCATAAAAGCATTTCAAAGACGCATAACGTATTAATTTTGGTATGAAATTTTTATATGATGAGCATCTTTTTTATTTAAATAAATATTTCTTAACATATATCTTAACTTATGGGTTACGAAAAATTACGTGACATAAAATTCATATATAGCTGTGAAGAAATAGGTTGTGTATAATAAACGGTTTTGCTAATTCTTAGTCAAATTCTCAGTCAGTCTTAGTTACCCAAGAAAGTGCAACCGCCTGTTAAAAAAAGTGCAATTGGATCCGGTTGTACTTTTCTATCAGAAAAATGCAATTGCACATTTCTTCTAAGTACATTTGTACTTTTCTTAAGTGATTGAGACTTAACTAGAATAAATTACGGGATCAAATATCGTGTCTCTATTTATTAGCATACATGTCTGTAGGGGTTCGTAGCATGGAAAACAAAATTTTTCTATCGCATACAAACAAACAAGCCAAGATCTATCTACTAGATTGTAGCAACGAGTCGATGGAATAACTTACCCTCGAAGATTCCAAAGCGGTTAACGAGAGCAGATTCTCGTGGGTGATATAGTCGTACACTTCCGATCTCAAGATCGCGTAGACGATCCTTCCGACGTTATGCGTTCGGCGCCTCATGATCGGTCACACGTTCGGTACTCGACGAAGACCTTCCTCTCCCTTGTTCCAGCAGACAGTGGAGGTTGTAGCACTCACCTCGCGATTCGGCGACTGGCGTGGCCAGGAAGTAGAGGGAGATCCTGAGGCTTCGCCTTAAGCCGGAGCGAGTATGGTGGAGTATGAGAGAGAGCTATTAGTGTTCTAGGGATTAGACACACCAATTACAAGGCTCTAAACCGCAGGCTAGAGCAATTAGAAGCTCTAAACCAAAACGGCTCTAAACCGGAGATTAGAGGATAGGAACTTGTGTGTCTAGAGGAGGAGGCCCTGCCCCTCCTTTTATAGGTGGGAGGGGCCTGGCGCGCCAGGGGAGGGAGGGGAGTCCCTCCCCAACTCGGCCTAGGCTGGCCGTCGGCTTGGAGGAGAGGGACTCCTCCTCCAAGTTGGTTTCAACCTCCTCTTGCTTTTTTCCCACAGTTTCCTGTTTCCCACAGTTTCCTGTTTTCCACAGTTTCCTGTTTTAGCCGTTTGACTTTTCAGTTTTGGAACAGCAAGAACACTTAGTACATGATGCAATCATTCAATGACACATTCATGTACCCTCCCCCCCCCCCGGAGTGCCGGACAATCCGGAACCTTCTAGAACATTCCCGATGAAAACACCGGAATCATTCCCGAACTCAAAGCGGGACTTTCCTTATATGAATCTTATTCTCCGGACCATTCCGGATCACCTCGTGATATCCTCGGATCCCATCCGAGACTCGAACAACATTCGGTCTCTTTCTCATAATACCATAACTACTCAAACAACGTCGAATCCTTAAGTGTGTCTCCCTACGGTTCGTGAATTATGCGGACATGATCGAGACACTTCTCGAACAATAACCAATAGAGGAATCTGGAAATTCATATGGCTCCCACATATTTCTCGATTACTTTGCGATCGAATGAACCACTTACATACGATACCAATTTCCCTTTGTCTCACGATAGTTTACTTATCCGAGGTTATGATCGTCGGTATCTCGCATACCTAGTTCAACCTCGTTCGATAAGTACTCTTTTCTCGTTCCGTGATATGTGATCCCTTGTGAGCCAGTCACATGCTTGCAAGCTAATTGGATGACATTCCACCGAGAGGGCCCGAGTATATCTATCCGTCATATGGATGGACAAATCCACTCTTGATCCATGTGTTTCAACCAATACTTTACGAACACTCAATGCCACCTTTATAGCCACCCATTACGGTGTGGTGTTTGATGACATCAAAGCATCCATCCGAAAAAGGTGATATGCATGATGTCATGGTCGAAGGAATTAGGTTACTATGTATCAGAAAGCATATAGCAATTGAACTATTGAAATGACTTGATCTTTATGCTACGCTTATCTATAGGAGTATGTCCATCACATCATTCTCCTAATGATATGATCCTGTTGTTAATAACATCTCTATGTTCATGATCAGGAAACCATGATCATATATTAACCAACAAGCTAGTTTAACAAGAGGCTTTACTAGGGACTCTTATTTTAGTTTACAAATCACACAAGTATTAATGTTTCCGGTTAATACAATTATAGCATGGTATGTAAACATTTATCATAAGTGTGAAGATATGATAATAACCACTTTATTATTGCCTCTTGGGCATATCTCCAACAATGTCAACATTTATGCCTTACAACAAATACATTTTCTAATATTAAACTCATGTATGTATGGGTACAAAGATTTTAGATTTGCGCTATCTTACCTTTGTGTCCTTCCTTCCACCACAACCATGTTTTGATGTTTTGCCCCGATTTATACTACCTTCGAGCACACCGAGTTTTGTTGTCTTGCCTTTTTGTTCTGCCCGAGTGTGTATGTGTTTTGTCATGTCTTCCGCGTTGCACCTTGTTGGATGTTTTATCATGAGTGTGTGGTTTGTCATCTTCGCTACGGTGCCTTTTGGATGTGTTGTTTGAAGTGATTTTTTTGCATTCTATTGCACTGCCTTATGATACCTTGCATGCCTGCACAGAAGTCATGTTTTGCATTGTGCTCATATGTCCTACTTTTCTATCCTATCCCTAGTGCGAGTTTTGAACTGTCGTTTTAATCATTCTGCCATGTCATACGTGTTTTTTTGTTGCACTATTTTTTTATGTAATGCACCATGTCAAAACATTACAATACTCGGAAAACAAGAAAAAAATGACCTAAATCTACCAAAAGCTAGCAACAACCGGAGAGGAAGGCAGATTGCTTGCCACTTCGCCGATCTTCCATGTGCACCCTCCCAGTTACCGTGAGACGGTGCCCGTGCCCTCATTTCATTGTCGCCCTCAAATAAAATTTAATTTTTATAAAGTAAATAATACCCTTTATTGATTTTGGGCCTCAAATTAAGTGTGCTAGGTGTAAGAGCAATGGCTTATGAAAATTTTTATGTCTTTCTTGGGCTTCCGGCTGCATTAAAAAATATTATCTGTTTTTTTTAAGAAAACTATAAATCCCTTAAGAAAAAGTTGTGAATGATTACTGATGACTGAGAAATATAGCCATCCACATCCATATTTAAACTGGATATTATTCATAATTTTTATGAAATATCTCTCTAAACCCTGCCACTAATGCCTAATGATCAAAGAGGTATGCAATCATTTCTTTCTATTTTTTCCTGCGCAGATAATGACGTTTGATGATGGGAATCACAACATTAAAGTCAAAGATACGAGATTTCTAACAACTCAAAGAAACCAGGAGTCGTGGAAAGATGGCAGAAGCTTTAACGACCAACTATATGGCGGGAATAAAATTCCGGTCGTATAGTTTCCACCAACACCGCTAGGTCAAACAGAACAATTTTCGTGAAGGAACCCCTATATAAAGAGGCACCGGGCGACGAGAAAAGACTCCATCCAACGACACCAAGCCATCAGAAACCACAACACTGGAGGGATAGATCTAGATCTAATCTCCAAATCCTTCTCTCCCACCATAGCCATATTCCACCACTTATAATAGTAGATATCACATCCAATTGGCGACATTGTAAGACTATTACTATCAATCTCATGATTTCCATTGCAATGTTTATGATTGCTGATTTTATCTCTATGTATGAGTAATTCTCCTTGGGCTAAGGGCTTTGGCCTAGCCATGTAGTTTGTGCACGTTATTTATCATAGATGGAATTGTTGAAGTGTATAAGTGGATTGCACTAGCCATTTCCATCAGTTAGGACTTTTGATTGCGTTGGCTAGTGCAAGAAGGTTGACATGGTATTAGAGTCTAAGGTCTCGAGTTCGAGTCCTGGCTTTCGTAATTTATCCTAAAATTGTTGTTGACCCATCTGTGTCCACGTATAGGCCTCTTGAGTCATATGTGAGTTTCGCGCGCCGTCGCTCTCTTCCGGTTGCACGTGCTGACCTCTCTCCGTCACACGTGAGAGAGGGTGTTGAAGTGTATAAGTGGATTGCACTAGTCCTTTCCATCAGTTCGGACTTTTGGTTGCGTTGGCTAGTGCATGAAGGTTGACAGGGATCATGTATTAGTTTGTATGACATGATGATTATTGTACCCTCTCTTGGCTAAATATAAGGACTTGTCAGGTCCAAGACCCTAAGGATTGATTCATGTATAGGGAGTGTGAGTAATGACTAATCTGCAAGATGGGAACCCCAGTGACAAAAATGGTAGTACAGCTGTATGTGAGGGATTTACTTAGAATTAACGGTGACATCACTATGAATATCATTAGTTTTGTTTCTTCTATGGATGAGACTAGTAGGTTATTACTATAAGCGGTTACGGAGACAATAGCAATTATGAATGCGTTGTCCATATATAATTATCTTACTCTAACAATTATATGCATACTTTATTATTATCTTTTATTTCCATTAGATGTTTTGCACAGCTACGGGTGAAACCGAAAGCCCCTGGCCCTCTCTCTACATCATCGACAACAACAAAAGATCGCAAACTCTTGGTCTGGTAAAACATAAAAATAATTCTAAAACTTCCGAATGTCTGCTAAAGTAACTTTACTACGCTTTATGCTTCCCGAGGATTCGATAACCTAGGTTTACTAGGGAAAAAGACCTATACTACATCTGTAATCCGGATCGAAGGTATCAACTACCCTGAGACTTACACTCTCACTAACTTTTGATTTTTTTTGTTAGTACCAAATTGCAACAAAAAAATCTACAAAAAATGATGAGCATAGTAAAAGATTATACTATGTCACACCAAGTATATATAAAGGAAAAACTTGTGGTAGGTGGCCTATACAAAAATGACAAGTGGTGGTAAATACTCCCTCCGTTTTAAAATATAAGATGTTTTAGAGTTATGAAGAAAATATATCTAGACTTCTTGTAGTGTCTAGATTCACTCCAAACCCGAGTGAACCTAGTACTAAAAGTAGTCTAAATACATTTGTTTTATAAAGCTAAAACATCTTATATTTTGAAACAGAGAGAGTATCATCAAAATTTATCTTTTTCTGTTTCTCTCAATCAGTAGAACTTATTAAAAAAACGAATATCACAGACCAATATAACTTTTGTACTACAATGTGTATTTTTTTCCAATTCTTTTGTTTACCTAAAAGTGTAAGTGTTCCCCTGATTAGAAGAAGGCCGTAGTAAAAGTGAGAAGTTCGATGATCAGGGAAGTAGTTGGATCGAGAGGCTGCATGGCAGGAGCGAAACGGGAGGCCAAATTTGGCAGCGAGGACCAGTTCCCTCCTCACACCGTTGCCCCATGAATGCATGCGTGGGATCCGAACTCTGCGTTGGTCGTCTTTCGCTTCCTCTCTCGCTGTGTGTCTCTCGTCCATCCAAGGATCGGAAAGCCACAACAACACACAGCCATCGCCGGGGACAAATTTTTTGTGTGATTCAAGGTAGAAGCAGATCGAGAACCGCAAAACCAAGTACGTGCGTACCTAATCGATTGATCGATCGATCGGACAATTCGGCATCATCGAGCCATCCAAGATGAACGATGCCGACGTCGGGAAGCAGGTCCAGCAGATGGTCCGGTTCATCCAGCAGGAGGCCGAGGAGAAAGCCAGCGAGATCTCGGTGAACGCAGAGGAGGTATCCGTTTTCCGATCACCGCAATCGATCCTCTACACTTGCTACATTTCTTCAAATTTATAACGTTAATTAATCAACGCACACTGAATTGGATTAATCCGTGTCTACGTACGTACCTGCAGGAGTTCAACATAGAGAAGCTGCAGCTGGTTGAGTCGGAGAAGAAGAAGATCAAGCAGGACTACGAGCGCAAGCAGAAGCAGGTGGACGTCCGCAGGAAGATGTGAGTGAGCACCTCGATTATTGTACTATCGCTCGATCCCGGCCGAAACGCAGATTAATTTCGCCAACATGTATATTTGATGATAATGTATATATGCAGCGAGTACTCGATGGAGCTGAACGCTGCGCGCATCAAGGTGCTGCAGGCGCAGGACGACATCGTGTGGGAGATGAAGGAGAGCGCGTGCAAGGCGCTCCTCCGCGTCACCAAGGACACCAACGTCTACAGGAAGATCCTCAAGAGCCTCATCGTGCAGGGCCTGCTCCGGCTGCGTGAGCCGTCGGTGGTGCTGCGGTGCAGGGAGGCGGACCGCGTCCACGTCGAGCCGGTGCTGGAGGCGGCCAAGAAGGAGTACGCCGAGAAGAGCAAGGTCAACATCCCCAAGATCATGATCGACGGCAAGGTCCACCTCCCGCCGCAGAAGACCAGCGACACCGCGCACGGACCATCCTGGTAATGGCTTTATTTGCTGCATCGATCGATCTCGCCTCTACATCCATTGCCGATTGATCGACTGATTTTGGATCTGGACGAACGTGTGTAGCTGGGGCGGCGTCGTGCTCGCGTCGCAGGACGGCAAGATCGTCTGTGACAACACGCTGGACGCCAGGGTCGACGTCTCATTCAGGCAAAAGCTTCCCGAGGTACGCCACATCAACTGCTACCTGCACTAGTACATTTATTCTCCGTTCCTCTTCATCCCCATGATGAAATATTTCACTCGTCCTCTCCTCTCTTGCAGATCAGGAAGAAGCTCTACACCAAGCAAGCGCCACAATAAGTTTCTTTGGACAGCTGCTACTATTTTTGAATAAATCAGAAGCCGTTCATGACGTTTCTTCTTGTATTCCCAAGTTTCTTTATGTGTAACAACACCATTGTCAACAATGCCTGCAATGATCTTTATGTTGTCGCATTTGTAACCTAGTGAATTGTTACTGGTGGACGGCTGAGTTACACTGTAGTATACCCCCTGTCAGACCTATATATGTCTGTGTGTCTACTGTATTGTACTTTTAATGTAGTAGCAATAAAACCCCGTGTGTACCAGCAAAGGTCATGTAATGTTTTCGTTCAGAAAAGAAAAGCTAATTTCGTAATGGACAGGAAAAGTATGTCGTTCAGAAAAGAAAAGCTAGTTTCTTAGAGCATCGCACTCGTTGGGCATTTTCAGGACGAAATCCGGACCAAACTTTGGTCGGACAAACACGTTTTCGGCCTGGGTACGTCGAGATCCCCACTCGCGTTCCCAGGCCGAGTTCCCGGAATGCCCTTTTTTATCCAAATTCGACTCAAATTCGTCCAGATTTCGGCATAGTTTGGCATAATAGAATACAGAACATTGTTCGGCCTTGTTCGGCATACATTCGACCATAGTTCGGCGAAATTTTAAACACAGTTCGGCGTAAAACATAGTTCGGCCTGCAGTGAATATACAACATATTTCGGCCTAGTTAGGCCAGTTCATGCTCGGCGTCGATGTGTTGTCCTGCGTATCCATAGGTGCTCAACAAGATCATCCTGTAGTTGTTGATGCACCGCCGGATCTCGGATCTCCTGATGCATGGCGATGAAGGCAGCCCAGGTTAGAGGCACCTGATGATCAGACTCGACAAAAGGTCCATGTTTGTAGTATGACTCGTTCTGCTCGAGCAAACTCACTGGATCCTTCCTCTCATCCTCAATGATTATGTTGTGCAAGACCATACAACAGTTTATCATTTTCCACATCTTATCTTTCGACCAAGTCATAGTAGAGAACCACAAACTGCAAACCTCTATTGGAGCACACCAAATGCCCGCTCCAAGTCCTTACTGCAAGCTTCCTGTTTCTTGGCAAACCGAGAATTCTTGGGAAGCATTGAGTTTGAGATAGTCTTCACAAATGTTGGCCATCTTGGATAGAAGCCATTTGCTAGATAAGAAAACTCATTGTTTGACACTGCATCTCAATATGTTTTCTTATTTGACATCGATTTTTTTTACTTCCTTATTTGGTCACTTGTGTAAATTTTTTGCCTCATATGACACCGCCGCCGATTCCGTCAAAGGGTTCCATTAAATTGTTTCCGTATGGACAAAAATGCCCCTGGTCTAACACGCACGCACGACCAGTCCTGATTCCTGAACGAACAACAAACGATCCCTAAAGAAACATGAACGCACAGACAGAACTCTCTCGTGACCCATCCCTGCCCCCGTCCCCGCCCCTGTCTCTTTCCCTCCTTTCCCCTGAACTCTAGCGGCGGTGGCGCAGCGCCGGGGCCTTCTTCCTAGCTACGACGCTGATGCCGGCCTGATCCCGCGGGGCCATGGACCGTCAACGAGGCCCAGTCCCGCCGCTTATGTGGCGGAGGTGGGGGCGGCGGCGGCTACAGCGGCCAGCGCAGAGGAGGTGGCGGCTACGGCGGTGGTGGTGGCTACGGAGACGACGGCGCTGGAGGCTACGGTGGTCAGCGCGACAACGGCTACGGCGGCCAAGGCGGTGGTCGCTACGGCCAGGGCGGCGGCGGTGTCGTGTGGTTGCTATCTGTGTCTGCATTTTTGATCGGGAGCTCGAGTGTTTTGGTCACAAGTTGCTAGAGCTGGTTTCGCGAGGAAGAAGATCGATCAAGTCTTAAAAGTCATTTGTGTGTGTCAGCAAGATTCCTGGTGCTGCAATTTAGTTGCAATCTATATGCTGTATTCGATTGCTAAAGATGGTGCAGTTAATGATCTGTACTCCCTCTGTCACGGTTTGGAGGACGTCTTACAAAAACCATATGTTTCCAAAACTCTTCTCTTTCTAGGCGCGTTAGACTTAATTACAGAATTAATGCTCTCCTTTTTCTTACACTTTCTACTTCATGCAGCCAAGGAAATTAATTCTTGCATGCAACTCCACCAATGCATGCGTCTAAACTCCTCGTTTCTATTGAGTAATTACGTTTAATAGGACGCCGAATAATTAATGGGCGCATTTTTTGACACAAATTTGGCTCCAATCAGCGCCTACCTAGGTTCCAACAATCTCTCTAAAACGTCCTCGAAACCGTGACGAAGGGAGTATGATAAGATAGAAAATTCAATTGCAAATTAATCGTCTGTGTTGATACTACAAAGTCATTGTTGTATCTGCAATTATCTATTAATTGATCTATAAAAGCCATTGATAATATATCTACTGATCTGCAAAGCCATTACTTATCATAATTGGCAATCAGGTAGGAGTAGAGATTATCCATCTAGTGATTTACTACAAAACATTAATCCAATAGTACATATCTGTTGCCTGCCAAAACTCACCGGCGAGCAGCGACGAGCAACACGAAGAGCCGAGAGGCTCCCAGAACTGCTGGTGGGCCCTGGTCCCTCGGGCAACGGCCCGCAAAACTCCGGCACACGTCCTGGCTTGGTTCGAGGGCGTGCCACCTGACCTATACCTGGTCAGGAAGGTGAAGGATTGCTCCGATTGATTTCCTGCATGGTAAACAAGTATACGTAAAATTCGAGCCGTGACGGCTCCGGTTTCCCGTGAATCGGCTCCTAGAGCCGATTATCCCATGGTTCGCATTAGATTTACGATAACATGGGGTTTTGCTTGATCATTACAAGTTAACTCGATCTGACGGTTTAACGTTTTTACCACGTAACTGGAACGTCCTACACGTAATTGAGCCTGGTATATACAAAAGATGAAGAATACTAATCCTAGAGGAGGCCTAATAACCAACGTAAAGTCAATTACCGAAACAACTTCTCTAGAACGAGTAGACTACGTCCTTATGTACTACTGGATCGTTCAACCCGTTTGTAAGGCCTGGCTACGTAGATATTAAACTAAACCTTGGCGAGCAAGGCACAACCATAACAGATCGAATCAGCTAAATAAAGATCAAGCAAGATGCTACCCTTGCACTTGGGAAAAGGTGCAAAGGTAGCGAGACAACTAGAGGTAGCAAGATCAAACGATTATAACGAAAAGCACCGATGCTAGCCTCAACAAATCTATGATAGTAGTGTTACTCGCCATCAACAAGGCTTCAGTACGAGTAACACTAGATAACGCATAAGTAAAAATACTGCCTAGATCGCAAGGCAGCATGACACTTACCCGAAAGAAACCCTAGAAACAAGGGGTGGCGATGCGCCGAGATTGTGTTTGTTGTGAACGTGATTGTCCTCCTTTTCTCGATAACCTTAGGTACATATTTATAGTCCGGAGACTCTCTACTTTTGGAATAACTCTACAACTCTATCTTTACCTAAACTGAAACGGAACCTAAAGCGAAACCTACTATGATACAAGATACACGGGCAATTTAGCCCAAATCCACGCACTAGGCCGATCCAACAACACGTTGAATATACACATCTTCCAAGCCCATCTTGATCACGGCCCATCTCCTACTTTGGCCAAAATATGGCGATAACACATGCCCCCTGGTTTTGGCAATGATAATTCCAAAACCATTCTGCTGATGTTTTTTTTTTCTTCTTCCCCCTCTTTTTTTTATCGGGTTGCGCGTTGACGAATCGTTGCGAGCAGGATAAATCACGCCACCCCTTCATCATGATGCCTGTCTTCTCAACTCCTTCGATTGCATGATTTGTGATTTTGGCGACATTCTGGGAAACCGCTATGGCATTGAACCGTCTCTCCACTATTCCCCTTATTTAAATCCATCTAAGCAGTTCGCAGTCCCCATCTTCCTCCAGTAGCCAGAAAACCCTTCTTCCTCCGCCGAAAAAACCCTCTTTCTCCGCCATGGCCTCCTCTGCTTCCTCTGGCCTGTCCTCCCACGCCTCCAACTCAATGAGCGACCGAGAGCCGAGAAGCACCCGCCGATGGCGGCGTACAACACTCTCGCCCCACAATGGTGGGACGAGAGGGGTTGGGACTTCGCCGTTTGGTCGGAGGACGACGCGTCCTTGACTGACGGCGAAGAAGACCTGCAGTTCCTTGCGATGAGGGGGAAGCGAGGCAGACAGCAGACGCCATGTCACGGGCGGCGTCGACTCCTCCGAAGAGGAGGAAGAGGAGGACACCTCCTCGGAGTACCAGCCCGGTGAAGTACTTCCACCGGGTCCAGTGAGGACACCGACGGCAGCGAGGGCGAGGAGGCTTCTGCGCTTCTTCAAAGACGGAACGGCAAAGACGCCGTGGCGAGGATAAGCGCACAAGGCGGCGATAGCGATGTGGCGACCTCGGCCTAGATTAGGAACCAGTAGTAGTAGTAGTAGCAATAAGCTCCCTTTTGTAATCAATCGTCCTTTTGTAAGCAATCATCTTTTGAATGAATGAAAATCTATTTCCCGAAGATTGCCTTGTTCGCCCCTGATTTTGCCGATAGCCACAATAGGTCGATGTCGAAGCGATAATCTTGTATCGGCTTTCATCATACTGCACTCATACAGTCAAACAAGTCAAATCGCAAAGAGCCGATGACCACGCATCGGCTTTCCCTAAAAAACGTCGTCAGGGTCAAAACTTGGTCGCATACTTAGGCACACTTAAACAGCCACTTCTTAGCTTCAAACGATAACCTGCGACCTTCTTCAAAAAGGGCGACCCAGATCTCCAATTGCCCATCGAAATACGTGCCCTGAACAAACAGCTAGTGACAGGCAAGGATGAAGATGACGAAGCCGAGATCGCCGAAATGGATCGTGTCCGTGCTGACGCGCTCCACGCCTTCGAAGCATTCTTCAGTAGCTTGTATGTATAAACTGGCACCTGTTTGTAACATGTGTGAACCTCTAGAGTCGATGACCGTGCATCGGCTATATATTTTGCTTTTATTCGGCCGATTTTCAGCATCGGCCCCCACATTTTTACTGTCCATCGTCTCACGTGCTTTTACTTGGCAAGTTTTACTGTCCATCATCCCACATGCTTGGGAAATATTTCTTGAGATGTTGACCGTTGACCGCCACTGGAAATTTCACGCCGTCCAGCTCCTCAAGCATGTATGCGTTTCCCCTTAAAACTTGATCGACCCTGTACGGCCCGTGCCAATTTGGGGACCATTTACCATATGTTGCATCCTTGGTCCCTAATGGCAACTGACTTCCCACGGATCACCAACGTGGAACTCTTTTGGCCGCACTTTCTTGTTATATGCACGAGCTACCTTGGCCTTGTTCTCTTTGATTTTCTCAAGTGACCACAGCCTGAGCTCAGCTACATCCTCAATACTGTCACTCATCAGGGTTGCATATTCTTGATTGTTAGATTGTCTGAAAAGTGACCGTCTCGATCCACCGTAATTTCCAGGCAATCTGACTTCTTGTCCATATACTAGATGGTATGGCGAGGTTTTAATCGCCCCATGGCATGACATGCGATAAGCCCACAATGCCTCGACAAAACCTCGTGCCAGCGCCTAGGGTGCTCATCGACTTTCCTCTTGATCGGCTTGATGAGGCTCGGTTGGATGCTTGACTTGCCCATTCGCTGAGCATAGTATGGAGATGATCTGATCAGCTTAATCCCCGTGTCCTCGCGGAACTTCCTAAACTCCTGAGAAATAAAGACCGAACCTCCATCGGTTGTGATAGTTTGGGGAATCCCGAATCTATGGATGACGTGTTCTTTCACAAAGTTGATAACATCCTTTGAGTTCTTGATTTCATCGGGACAGCCTCCACCCATTTAGTGAAATAATCGGTGATGGCCAAAATCGACATGTGGCCTTTGCTTGATGGAGGATTGATTTTGCCGATCATATCCATGCCCCAACCTCGGAATGGCCAAGGCTTGATGATGGGGTTCATTCTTGTGTGGTACCATCTGAATTTTCCAAATTTCGACATGCTTGACACCCTTTGTAGTACTTGAAGCAGTCCTCAAGCATGGTGGGCCAATAAAACCCTGATCGTCGATCAACCATTTCATCTTGTGAGCCGATTGGTGAGTTCCACAGCGCCGTGTACCTCGTGTAGGAGCCGATTGGCCTCGCGTCCCGGACATTTGAGCAATAACCCTTCGAGTCGATAAAACATGTCATCCCCAATAAGCACATACTTCATGGCCTTGTACCTTATCCGTTTAGGTGCCCCAGGCGAATCCTTCAAGTAATTGAAGATATCGGCTCTCGATCGTCGACTTCGAGGCGTGCACGAACATCGGCTCCCTCCGCTACATCCTTGTAGCCTGAAGCCATTTGTGCAAGATCATTTGCTTCTATGTTCTGCGACCGCGGGATCCAGGTGAAGTTTATGTACTGGGCTGCGCTTATCGCTCACGGCGATTAACCATAATGGGAAGAGGGACTCGCTCTCACACTTGTACTCCTCCGTGAGTTGGGAAATCACCAACTTGGAGTCTCCAAAATTTTCACCTTCCTCCGGCTTGAGGAGTAACTCCATTCCCTGCGTATCCTCGTACTCTGACATTATTGGTGCGAGAGGTAGACAATCGATGGAGAAGGAAAATGTTGCCCCTCGGGCGACACGAGTAAAATGCCAATGCCGCGACCATCGTCACAAACCGATCCGTCAAGAACATAGCACGCTCTTATAGGCGGTCTTTGCTATATTAGTGTTGATCCTTTCAGCGATAAGGTCGCCAACGCCTGTCCCTTAATCGCTTTCGCGGGTTGATACGGATGTCAAACTCGATAATGCAAACATCCATTTGCGATCGGCCTTTTAACATAGGAGCCGGCATGTGCTTTATGTCGATTTGCATATGATGATGATCTCTCGATAGCAAAATGTGGCGTGCTTAGTGCGGGTGAAAAAGCAGAGGCACAACTTATCGATATCGGGATACCTTGTCTCTGCGTCCGGCATCCTTCCTTATGTAAATACGACTCGCTCCAGCCATCATAAACTTGCACCACCAAGGCGATGGGCGTGTCGCCATCGACAAGTAAATGTAGAGCAGTGCATCGCTGAGGTGGAACCAACCTGGCTTCGTCGGATATTCTTTGATCTCGTCAAAGGCTCGTTGTTGTTACGCCCCGGAATTCCTCGTCGATTTAATTTTCACGGTCCATGAGCGGCTCTATTCTTCGGACAGTTGAGATGAATCTTCCGACGAAGTTGATCTTGCCGATGAGATCGCAGTTCTTTCTTTGTAGTGGGTGGCTTCATTGTTCGACTTGCCTCACGACTTTTCGGGCCGATCTCAATTCGCGTTCATGGACCAAAAACCCAAGAACGGACCGTCACTCCGAAGGCACACTTCTTTGGATTCATCCGTAGGCCGAATTTTCTTGTTCGGTCCAGGACGCGTTGTAGATCGTCCAAGTGTCCTTGCGCTGAAGCAGATTTGACCACCACGTCATCGATGTAGATTTACACCAGCTTGCCGATCAGATCATGGAAAATATAATTCATGGCCCTTTGGTGCGTGGCGGCATTCTTGATCCAAACGTCATGACTACATACTCGAACAACCCGAACACCGGACTCGAATGCGGTCTTGTGTATGTCTTGAGCCATAAAAATTTGGTTGTAACCAGCATTGCCATCCATGAAGCTCAAGATCTTATGACCAGCGCTGCGTTGATTAACGTCTACGCTCGCATCGGATACTCATCCTTTGGGGTAGCTCTGTTGAGATCCGAAAATCTATGGCAACACGCCACCGGCCATCCTTTTTCTCTGAGCGATACTAGAAATCCACTCAACATACCGCATGGCGATTAACTTGGTCAAAGGCATTTTCTCGACCTCTTTCTTGACTTCTTCGAATTTGGCCTTCATTTGCCGTGCTTTCTTTGAAATGGCGAAATCCTTTCTTAAGCGGGAGTCGATGCTCAATGATGCTCCTGTCTAACCCAGGCATCTCTGTGTAGTCCCAGGCGAAGCAGTCTGGATATTGTTTCAACAGGGCTATCATCGGGCCCCGCAGACCCGGATCTAACTTCTTGCTGATAAATGTTGGTCGTGGCTTATCCCCAGGACCAATGTCGATCTCTTCTAGTTCATCAGCGGATGTAAACCCATACCCTAGCTTTCCGTCACCTGTCAAATCGATGCTAAACACAGGGCAAGCAGTAGGTGAGGATAACAAAAATAATTTGGGCCGATTGCCTGAATCGGCCCCCTTTTTGATTGCATTAGTCAAGGATGGTTTACACCTTATTGTTTTACAATGGCAGGGCATCTCCCTGCTACGACTACGTGATCTGCTTGTCGTATGATTGCTGCTTTTTATTTTTCGTGGCCGATCGCGAAGATCGGCCGTACCACGTATGATCGTGGACTTTTATACTCTGTCAGGCCAGTGGATAAGACCAGCCTCACCCCGTTTTTTGTAGCTTCAATGCGCTCACAGCCGTCTAAACTGATTCCAGAGATCGGCTCTTGGTCTTCGCTTCCCGACGTTCATGCCAGCTATGGAAATCTCGATAGAATCATCTGCATGGATGACCTCCACTTCATCTCCGTCCTTGTATTGAAGGCCTTTGGTGCATCGTGGATGGAATGCAGCAATTAGCGTGAATCAATCTCTTCCTAGCAAGGCGGTAGTACTTTTGCTGTCCACGAAAAATGACGTGGGTATGGTTTTCCTGCCTTCGCCGGATCCACGTTCGATCGCCTTGCGTTTAGAAGACGGCCGTTGAAGTCGCTTAACGTGACGTTGGTTTTGATCGGATCTGCGGTGGGCGTCCCAAGCGTCGTAGCATGGAGTATGGCATGATATTGTTGCCGCTCGGTGTCCACCAACATCTTGTGACGGGTTTCCCATTGATGTAACCTCGTAGGTACAGGCTTTCGGATGTTTGTAACCCTTCTCACGTGGCTTCTCAAAGATAACGGCCGTGGGCGCGATCGAGCTGTGCCTTTGGTAGCTCATTGGTTCTTGGCGTAATTACGGGAAGTATGAACACCATGTTTGCACCAGCCGATGTCTGTGCATCGGCTTTTATTAGTTTGGGGCGCCACTCTTTCCTTGTCGGGCGGTCTCCCGTTTCCAAGGTCTGCCTAATTTTGACGGCTAGATCGGGCCACGCTTTCTTTAAAGCGTGGAATCTCGCTTGACTTCCTCCAAATTCTGTGGCTGCACTCTACGCTTTTGGGTATGTCTGAGTCCGTCGGGACACCACCTTGGACGGTGATATCTGTCTTCTTCCTTGTCATCCCTTGGCTTCTCGAGGTCCTTTGCTCGAGCGGACTCCCTGACGGCTCTGAGGTGGGAGAGGCCCCAGACGTTTGAACACGGAAGCTGGCCTCGTGTCCTCCTTCTGCTGTCCACATTCCGGGCAGTTGTCGACTGTAGGTAATCGGCTCATTCCCGCGTCCCAGCAATACTTGAAGAAGGGACAATCCCAATGTTTGTCTGCGCCTTCCTTTTCTTTTGACGGTCCCCTAGCGAGGTGCTCATATCCCTCATCGTCTCGATCGCGCCGGCGCCGTTGGTCATACTGACGCTCATACTTGTTAAGGAGATGCGTGGAATGTGGCTTCTGATACCGCACTCTCCTCACCTGTTCCTCATTACGTCTGCTTTGTCATTGTGGCGGGCGGTCGCATGGACCAGCCTCCTTTCTTTCTCTGCCCGAGGCGACCACCTTCCTCCTTATACGTGTCATGGTGGTACCTGGACCTGCCATATTAACACGAGCGAAAAATCCGGTGGCGCCTCGCGGGCTTGAGTTCTATCATGTTGGCCAGAAATGGGTTTGTGCCCACTTTCATGGCGAAGCCTAAGGATCGACGGGCCTTGTTCTATCGCCATTTGGATTTGGCGGCGTAGCTCTTTGCAATCGTTGGTGGTGTGGGTGAGCAGTGATGCCACTTGCGGTATGGTCTCCGTTCATTTCACGAGCCGTGGGGATTTTATGGCCTTGGGTAACCTCACCGCTTCTCTTCGAGTAAATCGAAGATCTGCTCAGCTTTGCTCACGTCAGTCGAACCCTTTTGTAGGCCCTTCTTTGTTTCACCCATTTGCGGGACACGAGTCGACCCCGAGCCCATTCAGCCACGGCCACCTCTGGTCTTGTGTAGGATCATCTTCTTACATGTCGACCAGGCCTATCGGATGCTTGAACTTGTCTTGGTATAACTCGTGGTGGCGCTGTTCATACATCGTCGGTTCGGGCCATGTCGCCAATGAGTTGTACTCTACTTGAAAGCGGATCCTTGATGGGTGCTGAGAGACCCAACACCGCCATTCATTGCTTCCTTCTCGATTAAGCGAGATGAGTAACATCGGTTCTTGACGGTCTGAAGCCTGGATGTATTCGACTCTTTCTCCCGCTTCGCACTTTTGTGCAGTGCGCAATGCCACCTCGGTAGCCTCTGAATGATATTGGATGTGGGCTGCTCTTCCGTTGCTTCAGTGCTGAATCGAATCGGTGGCGTGAGGTGTACCACCAAAAGCTGGCCTGTCGATTGCAAAAACCTTACGCATCGATCCGATGCGAAATTATGCCTAGTTGTGCGGGTATCGCTTACGTGCTCGATCGAGCTCGACCCTTCCGACCGCTAAACCTTGAGAACTCGGGAGCCGATACTTGGGTGGCGGCGAATCGAGATCAAACTTCGTTGGGTACGGCTTTGAATAGCCGATTGTCCTTCTCTTGACGCGAAGCGGGTCTCTCAAGATGGTACGGATTTGCTCCTTTGTTTGAGCTGGGGCTAGATTCTCATGACTTGTTCGATGGCATACTTGGCTAGCCACTTTGTTGTCGGCGTCCATCGGACATCGCTGCTCGAGAACGCCGCTCAAGCTCCGCCCGGGAACCCTCGCCAGAAACTCCTGCGGCTGCAATCTGGTTGGTGCGTGTCAGGTTATTGCAGTCCGGCACGTAGGTGCATATATATCCGTGTGGGATTTCCTTAGGTGGCTCAAACAGGAATTGACAATCGCCTGGGTCGCCTCCAATCTTGTAGACGACGTCTGCTGCTCTGGCGGCTCTGGCTGCAAGTGTGAATGGCGGTGTGGTCTCGAGCGGTCTTTCTCCTTGGTGAGTCCCTAAAGTGGGCCCGACGGAGAATGCGATGTTTCATGATCTCTGAACTACGCGAACCGCGACCCGCTCAGCGTTCACGGGCTCTCGGAATGGCGGTGCGAGAATGAGCCACCATGTAGTTGACTTCCAGCCGTCAGAGCTCTAGTGCGTTCCTCAGGAAGGAGCAGATCCACCTCATCAAGAGCACCCTCGGGAGAACCCTCCACTTGATGCCATGCTTACGGGTCCTCTCAAAAGAGCCGATGAGATCGGCTTCAAGAGATTTCGATCTCATCGTGCCGCCTTGTGCTCTTGAGCTCGTAAATGCGTGGTCTGCATTCTCCATCGCAGCGTCGGATGTTGATGTAGAGCGTTGTTGAAGGTCCCACCGGCGTGCGAATGTGTTGCCAAAACTCACCGTGACGTGACGAGCAACACGAGTCGGGAGGCTCCCAGGCTGGTGGGCCTGGTCCCTCGGGCAACGGCCGCAAAACTCCGGCACACGTCTGGCTTGGTTCGAGGCGTGCCACGACCTATACCTGGTCGGGAAGGTGAAGGATTGCTCGATTGATTTCTGCATGGTAAACAAGTATCGTAAAATTCGAGCCGTGACGGCTCCCGGGTTTCCGTGAATCGGCTCCTAGAGCCGATTATCCCATGGTTACGCATTAGATTTACGATAACATGGGGTTTTGCTTGATCATTACAAGTTAACTCGATCTCGACGGTTTAACGTTTTCACCACGTATCTGAACGTCCTACGTAATTGAGCCTGGTATATACAAAAGATGAAGAATACTAATCCTAGAGGAGGCCTAATAACCAACGTAAAGTCAATTACCGGAACAACTTCTCTAGAACGAGTAGACTACGTCCTTATGTACTACTGGATCGTTCAACCCGTTTGTAAGGCCTGGCTACGTAGATATTAAACTAAACCTTGGCGAGCAAGGCACAACCATAACAGATCGAATCAGCTAAATAAAGATCAAGCAAGATGCTACCCTTGCACTTGGGAAAAGGTGCAAAGGTAGCGAGACAACTAGAGGTAGCAAGATCAAACGATTATAACGAAAAGCACCGATGCTAGCCTCAACAAATCTATGATAGTAGTGTTACTCGCCATCAACAAGGCTTCAGTATGAGTAACACTAGATAACGCATAAGTAAAAGTACTGATGCGATCTAGGCAGCATGACACTTACCCGAAAGAAACCCTAAAAACAAGGGGTGGCGATGCGCCGAGATTGTGTTTGTTGTGAACGTGATTGTCCTCCTTTTCTCGATAACCTTAGGTACATATTTATAGTCCGGAGACTCTCTACTTTTGGAATAACTCTACAACTCTATCTTTACCTAAACTGAAACGGAACCTAAACTGAAACGAAACCTACTATGATACAAGATACACGGGCA
Organism: Avena longiglumis; assembly: GCA_030063025.1. Classification (NCBI taxonomy): domain Eukaryota; kingdom Viridiplantae; phylum Streptophyta; class Magnoliopsida; order Poales; family Poaceae; genus Avena; species Avena longiglumis. The sequence continues at coordinate 514,298,298 of CP125974.1, read as the reverse complement.
ATTTAGCCCAAATCCACGCACTAGGCCGATCTAACAACACGTTGAATATACACATCTTCCAAGCCCATCTTGATCACGGCCCATCTCCTACTTTGGCCAAAATATGGCGATAACAATATCACAATTTGCATTCCAATAGTACATATTCACAAATGACCACATACACGGTTTGATTCTCAAGTACACATGCCTTGATTAATTGTTTCCATCATACGTACAACAATATTTAGCCTTAATTTGTCAGAATTTGTACCAAGGGCAAAAACGTCTTTCTAGGTGCCAAGTTAAACCCGTTAGCTCTCCAAATAAACTAAAGTGTCATATGTGGCAAAAGTTTTACACAAATGGCCAAATAAGGAAGTAAAAAAAATTCGATGTCAAATAAGGAATCATATTGAGATGTAGTGTCAAATAAGAAATTTTCTCTTGCTAGATAGTATCCCTTGTTGTAGTGGTGCCCGTTGATTTCAAATTTCACAGGTAGAGCATGACCCTCAACAAGCTTGGCGAAGACATTTGAGGAGTTGAGAATGTTGATATCGTTGTTCGATTCTGCCATGCCAAAGAAGGAGTGCCAGATCCAAAGATCAAGTGTAGCAATTGCCTCGAGTATCACAGTGCAACCTTCTTTGTGGCCTTTGTACATTCCCTGTCATGAAATGGACAGTTCTTTCACTACCAATGCATGCAGTCTATGCTTCCAAGCATACCAATAAATACTCTACTTTCATTGACTGCGAGGATCTGAGTAGTGTCTTCAGCAGTGGGTGATCTCAATCGCTTCCCAAACATCGCAATCAACGCCTGCGCCAGACAAGCAATCGATGGCGGCGGACTCGGCCATGCGGAGATAGTCATCGACACTGTCACCCGACGCTCCGTACGCAAGCAACCTCATCGCCACTATGCACTTATGCAGTGATAAAAACCCAACCATGTTGGTGTAGTCCTTCTTGCAAACGAAATAGGGCCGAACTCCCGAATGGCATGCACGATCTTGGGGAAGAGCTTTCGGCTCATCCTGAAATGGCGCCGAAACATGGCCTCTCCGTGGAGCGGCTCGTCGGCGAAGTAGTCGGCGTACAACAAGCAGTAGCCCTCTATCCTTTGCCTCGCCTTGCACTTCCGGTGACCTAGCGCCGAACCACCGTGCTTCGGCTTCGCCATCTGCAGGTATAGCTGGGCGAGGGAGGCGAGGATCTCCATGTGATCTCGCCTTGCACTTGCGTTCTCCTCCTCCAGCAGTACGGCGAGTGTCTGCTCGTCGTCGGAGTCCATGGCCGAACCGGCCAAATGCCGAACACTTGGTGGACGTGGTGGTGGGAGCTCGCAGCGAAGCCGTGCTACGGCGAAGTTCGGGCGGCGGAATGTGCGGCGACTACGGCGAGCATATCTAGAGGCGTGGGCATGTCTCGGCGTGGAGGAGCTCCGCCAGCGAAGTCATGGCGACAGAGGCGCTGAGAGCTCTTCGCCGTAGTTTGGGCGAGCGGAGTTGGAGGGAAATGGGACTGTCTCGCCGACAGAGTTGGCCCACGCCCGTTTTCGCTTCGTCCGGCGTTTCCAGGACGTTTCCAGGATTCTGGGTATGGCCTGGGAAGTCCGGACCAAAGTTAGCCCAAATCCGGACGAAAAGAAGTTTCTGAAAACGCGACTGGATCGATTTTCGGCGTCCGGACCTATTTTCGGCGTCCGGATCTACGTCCTAGGTAGCCGAGTGGAGATTCTCTTAGCGTCTACTACTTCAGAGTTTTTTTTCTCTTATTTTGGTTGTGTGCATCTACTTATGCTAGACGCTCGGAGGTTTCGGTCAACAAAACGGTTGATTTGGTCCTAGAACTGTGCATGCCGGGTAGTTCTGATAAAGATAGAACTCGGAGGATCTAGAACTAACACATCATCCTTATGAATGAGTTGGACAACAAACTGCTAACATCTGCTTGGAGGTGCGGGATAGATTTTAATAAGTGTTGGACCTATACAGTTAGATTTTTTCATCAGAATGTGTGATGGACGGTGGTTCTGACGGTGTACCAAACTCGATAGTGCCGAGAGACACATAGACATGTCAAGAAGCAAACCTCTGTCAGTCTCCCGGTTTCAATGGGTAGGTGGTACCGATAGAAGAATGTCTGGAGGTTATGAGAAACAAGAAAACTAGAGATTTTCTAGTGGATTTTGAGAAACTTTGTGAAGAACAAGGGACCATTTTCCTCTGCTTTGCCAAATGACATATTTGATAGTACATCATACATATGATTTAAGTAAAAGAACTTACATTAGATGGCACTCATACATTATTGTAACTCCTTATGGGTCACCATTTCCATGTTCCTCTTAACATTTGAATGATTTAAAGATCATGAACTGAACATGATGGACTAAATCTGACAACACTTGCCACAATGGTTAGTTCTCTAATTGCCTTATCGTATAAATGATAAAACAACTTTAGGATCCAAAATGTTCTTTCACACATATTTGGGACGATGAGCCTACCACTAGTGCGGTGGCAACATGAGAGTTGAGGGGAGAGGACTCTAGTCTAGGGTTTTGACTACCCGGGTATCATCCCTAGAGAAATGGAGTAGGACTTGGGAGTGATCAGTGAGTAGAAAGATCTAGGCATGACATTATTTGTACTGAGTTGGCTAAGAAATATTATTTGCTGGTGGATGTGGGTAGTCATCGGATCAAGGTCTACTCATCCGTTTATACATGCACGAACCTCGATGGTCGTGTTAGATAGTATTTAGTGTTCACCTAAAAATATTTACTTGTTAGTCAACATCCGGTAATGTCCAATGAAGATCTACTCGTCCCCTTTTATTTGCACGCCACGATTCAAGATGATCATGTGACTTATAAATTATTCTCAATCGGGTGCTTAAAAATAGCAAAAGTGTTTTCGATGTACCGATTGGATTTTGAATGTAGATTCTTTTGCTACAACATTTTTAAGTGAAACTTACAGCATACAAAAATCATTTTTTTTTGCCCGCTGCAATGTCCAAACGGGCCAGTATCCTGGTATGGTCCACTGCCGCTTCTCGTTTCCGGGCCTAGTGATCGCCGAAGGCCGAACACTGGAAGCTGGGCCTACCCGCTTCTCCGGCGAAACACAAGCCCCGCCGGTCGAGAACCTGCGCCTCCTCTTCCCTGCCGTTCGGTCTCACTCCCACCTGACCTGACCTTATCCACCGTCCCGACGCGACGACTGGCCGTGAGCGAGTGAGCTTCCCCCACCGTTCTCCGGAGGCACGCGAGCTGCCGGAATCGACAGGCGAGTCAGGCAGCGAAGACGATGGCCGCCTTCGCCGTTACCCCGTCGTCTTCTATGTAAGCAGCGACCGAGTAGCCTCAAATCTTGTTATCTCCTCCCCCGTATGCGCCTGTTCCGTGCTGATTCCTTCTTCACCCCCTCTCTTGCAGATGCGGTGTCTGCATCCCGACGGCGTGCCGTCTGGAGACGCGGGACGGAGTCCCCGGGCCGAGGTTCCTCCACAAGCGGAAGCAAGGTACTGTGTTTCCCTGCCTCATACACTGCAGCGGATACTGGCTGTCGCAGATTGCCGTGGTTAGATATATCATGGGGCTCGATTCAGTTTTATGCAGACTTTAGCTGTAGTTCGGTATATGTGTCTAGTGTTAGGCTAACGATGGCCTGAATAGGTGTGGGTGTCAACTGTAAAGCCGACAGTATGGATATTCTGCGATAACTTCATAGAACTGATGTGGAGGTTAATTCACAAATTGCTCCACGAATAGATTCTAGCAATGCTCATTGCGCACTTTCCTTTTTCCTGGTAGTGTCTGGAGGACGGTATGTCTCCCATGTTGCTGTACCCATCAAAAAATGCCACCAAATTTATTTGCATAGCCTGTTGGCGAAATGGCTTAGAAATCAGCATGGCACTAGCCACGATGCCACTGATTGCACCACTGTGTTTAAGTTTTCATGTGAAATGAACTCCTGGGCCTTCATTATTTTACCATCCATGGTCTGAATATATTGTTCGTGACCTGTTGGCCTGTTCATGAAGCATAAATGTTTCTTTGCTGAATATGTACTAGCCAAACTCTGATGATCTAATCACGTTTTGACTGCAGCGAACAGACGGTCTTCAGTAGCTTGGCCCTTGAAGGCTGGTCTATGGGACTCTCTCAAATCTGGGTAAAGTATATTGTGTACCGTTACTTACGTCCTGTTTTACGTCAAGCTTTCGAATATATCTTCATAGTCTAACATTATCTACTAGTACAAATAAATATACTATTTCCTGAACTTCTGACCTTTGATGAAAAAAAGTTTAAACAAGTCTAGACTCTAGATATCCCACATTATCTGGGTTGGTGTGTACATTACATTTCAAATATATCTTCATACTCTAACATTATTTACTATCGTAAATAAATACACTCTTTCCTGAAATTTTAACATTATATATTAAAAGTAGTTTCATATTTTCCTTTTATCGTGGAGTCAATAAGGGAGTACTGAACATAAAAGCCTGGAAACCAAGTCTTTCTTGTATGTTATATACCTTTGGAGTATTATCGAGTAGATGCAAACCATGCTTCTTAAATTTGTACCTTATGGAAAAAAGTATTTAAAGGTTTTTGTTTCCCAGATTATTAAAAACTAGTAATGTTATACAGTACTGACATTTTTTCCCCGATAAAGATATAGTACTGACAAAGAGCCTAGAAACTCACAATTTTCCTGTATGTTATGCTTCTTAAATAATCAAATGCTGTGTTTCTTAAATTTGTAGCTTATGAAAAAAAAAAGAATTCATTGCTTCTGTTTTGCAGATTCTTGAATACCAGTAACAGTACAGAGACAGTAGAGCCACCTTCAATACCACTTGAAGATGAAGAACCTATACCTGAGGAGCTAGTGCTCTTAGAAAGGACACTCCCTGATGGTAGCACAGAGAAGATCATGTTTTCTTCAGCTGGCGATATTGATATATATGATCTCCAAGCCTTATGTGACAAGGTGATCTTTCTTCAAAGCACTTTGATATTTCTTGCAGTGTTAGGCTATGGTTTTGATTACGAGGGGAATATTCCAGTGATTCTGTTTGCCCACCCCAAGTTCATGTATTATTGCAACCCCTTTAGAAGACAAATGTTTATGTTTGCAATGTTGATCTCATAGGTAGGATGGCCACGCAGACCTCTAACAAAAATAGCGGCATCCTTAAGAAACAGCTACTTGGTCGCTACACTACATTCCATAACTAGGTCTTCAGAAACAGGTACCTACCTCATTGTTACTGGGTCTTGTGTGTTCCTGCGAATAAAGTTGAACCACGCATCCTAATCAGAAGATTATTTGCAGAAATTCATTTTTCTAGATGATGAACATCTGAGTGTACTTGTAGAAGTTATTTGACAGAGGGAGAAGAGAGGAAGCAACTGATTGGTATGGCGCGAGCAACTTCAGACCATGCCTTCAATGCTACAATCTGGGATGTTCTTGTGGACCCATCCTATCAGGTGAATTCAAATTGATGAAGCTTTTTGCCTCGTGTTATGACAATCTGACTACACCTTCTCAATTTGTTACGTTAAGGGCATTACAAATTGTTTACACGTGTTACTTCAGGGTCAAGGTCTTGGTAAAACGCTCATGGAGAAAGTAATCCGTACTTTGCTTCAGAGGGACATCAACAACATTACACTGTTTGCAGACAGTAAAGGTGCAAAACTTTATACCCACACACACACACACTTCATTTTTTTCAGCCAAAAACACACAAGATTTGCTGCACCTGTATACGTAGAATTTTTCTTGATAGAATTATGTATTCCTTTTACATATATACACATGATGCAGAACATTAATAGCATCTCACCTGTTCAAATTCAAGAAAATGGATATTTTCTGTTCATTGTGGAAGCAAATCAAGAACACTAAACCAAATAAATGCAACACAGTGGTACCATCTCAGCAGACTAACCAACCGTTCAACTTTCCTGTCGTGTTCTGTCAATTGCAGTCGTAGACTTCTACAAGAACATGGGGTTTGAAGCCGACCCGCAGGGCATCAAGGGCATGTTCTGGTACCCCAGGTTTTAGGTCCTGCGCCAATCCGGCACCGGTCTCATTTCTAGAAGAGCGACGTCGGATGACCGGCACAGTTTTCTCCAGTGCGGAACGGAAGGAATGATCAGGGGTTGAGCTATGTGTAACAGTGACTCAGAGAGACTGATGCCATGCCATGTAACTTGAAAAGTATGTAACTAGAAAAGTATCTTTGTACTAGGAAGGAGACAGCTCCTCCGTTTTCCATGTACGACACAGCATGCCATGGAAGACTGGACGTGATGAAGTTCAATTTTTTTTTCCAAATCAATCTGTCATGGAGCTTGACTCATCCGATCGTTCCTGTCGGCACGTGCGGAGATCTTTTTGGAGCAGCGAATGTATGTACCTTCGTTTTAAAATATAATATATTTTAGCTTTGCGAAGCAAATGTATCTAGACTTTTTTTTAGTATGTATAGGTTCACTCAGGTTTGGATTGAGCTATACATTAAAAGAAGTCTAGATATAAAATTAAAATATTTTATATTTTAAAACGGAGGGAGTATATGAATATGAATATGAGCTCGTCTCGTCGTCCAGTGGAGAGTCGGGTCATGGAGGCTTTCTTCTTCCTGCAGATTACCGTCGACAAGCCACTGAAACGAATGCAGGTGGTGCCTATCAGCGCGCGTGCGTTCTTGACCAAATCTGAAGCGACTGAGCTCGTCAGCTCGTGTGGATCCAAGCCAATGCTGTGGCGAACTCTCCAACCGATCGGGGTAAATGATGACTTGGTTTTTCTACGCGCAGGACGTCATCCTGTTGTCATAAACCTGCCATGACGTGCGGGCAATATAGTTCGGGCTCGCCACGGCAGCGAATGCAGCCAAACCGTACCTCGACCATGCAGAAAAGGTTGCCTTACGCAGGGTCCCCACGGCCGCTGCCGCGCCTGTTAACGATAGGGGTGGGGGCGGGCGAGCTCCGACGGTCTTCTACGCGCGAGGGATTTGAAGCAGTGGCGTCGTAAGTGGGGCACCTCCCGGCGATCCCGGGCAGCTTGGCCGGTGACACTACACTGAAAACTGAGCTAGCTCGAGAGATCCACTTGCTGTTTCTTTAGGCAAAACTTTGCAAACCCAGGAGCAACAAAGGTTCTGCCCCGGCTTCAGCGTGCTGCTAGCTCCGCCCCTGAACATGGGAGAAGTCCAAGTCTTATCTTTCAAAATAAAATCTAAGGTCTGGTCTTAATTTTTGTTGTGTCTGGTAATGGCTTTATTAAAAACATTGTTTTATGAGCGAATACTTTTTTTCAGGATGAAAACTTAAGATCTATAATCTGGCGATGATGGCGGTGCACTGTTATTTTTTTAAAGACGTCACTTTTAAAAGAGTTGGACTTCTGGTGTTGTCTTGATGGTGTTATTATTGTTGCTATAAGGAATAGATCACTATAACATGACTTCTTTTTGGCTGTGTGCATTTCTAAAACCACTGGCGCGGTGCGTTGTTGCATAGGTTTGGATGTAACCGGACCCGAGCGAGCCAGGCTGCCGTGCAACAGCCGTCCACTACCCCGCGTACGAGGCGTTGTAAAATTACCTCTCTCGTGCGATGTAAAATAAGGAAGCTCGATCAGGTATTCGAAGTGAGCCCAAACCGTAGACTGTGACATAATGAAGTTGCATAACGTAAGAATATTATGTCTGAACCAACGTGCATGTGACTTAAAAAAAGTAGCCTCCGTAAGAGAACTATAATAGGATACTAGTCATCAAAAATTCCAAAGGTCATGAGTAAACAGGTTCTGCCAAAAGTAGAAATCCAAAGGACATGAGTAAACATAATTTAATTTCGGCAATTATGTTCTGCCAAAAGTAGAGCTAAACATATAAGAATTATATGAAGCTAAGCCAACGCATAATCACAACGAATTTCCACTCATTTGCCACGAAATCCAGGTGTTTTAAAACTGGGCTTTTATAGCCATAAATTACAGTTTACTTTAGATCAATCGCCGCTGATTACTTTCCTAACTTAGCTACCTTGGGAAAGAACATACCTAAGTAAACAATAATCATGCCAGTGTCTTGCACGCTAACTCCCAGTATCGCTCCGTGTAATGAATAGAATCACATCATTTTCTCAAAAAATTACATCTGATGACCGTCACTACCATTTTCTAAGGCGCTTTGTCATAGCCAGTTGGTTGGTCCGTCGGGAAGCAGAACCGGAGAGAATTTTCTGGGGCACTGATGTCCAGCACGAAGGTGCTGCTATCGAAGGCCCAAGGCCATCTGTGGAGAGAGGATCTCCGGTACAAACAACTGGACTACATCTCATGCTCTTATGTGAATATCTTGTCGGCCTTCCGGTCCTTCGATGAGGAACTGTTGTACGGTGAGCCGGAGTGCTACCTCCGCACTTCCCACTGTTAGCCTGGCAATTCGATCATCACAGGGTCGGATCACTTACACAACAAATAAGCAAGTTGTTGGGCATAGATCCACGGTCCACCATGGGCAGCCACATAGAGCATATGCCAAAAAAATCTCTTTGCATTAACTATGAACTGTCAAACTAGTAGGTAGGCTAATAAGTATTATTTACTTATAGAAGTTCTATAGCAAGCACCCAACTTACCCCTGTTCTCAGATCCTCAAACTCACCTTCTACCAGTAATCAGCCAAATCTAGAAGTGGAGCTTCGTTGAAAGAAAAGAACAACCATTCCTCTTTAACCTGCATCCTTTCCACATAAACTGAAATCCAGAGGACATAGAAAAGATACATTGCCCAACCCTTCTGTAAATTGCACATAACATGAAGACTTAGAAGGCCTGGTAAGAAAAATAATAGCACGGGACACTCCTATTGTTATACTATAGCAGTAGTCATCAAGGGACAAAAATAGTATATTTGATTGCATTAGATTGAAAGTGCGCTGTAAAATATCACATGGCATACTTTAGTTGGATTGTGATTTGCATCACATTGGCCTGTTTCACACTTTTATCAAGAACATCCCAGTTAGCTTTAATAGTCCAATTCTCCGTACACATATTTTGAATTTAGAAACTAGAGAAGGACACCGTTAAAAAAAATCTCAAACACATCAAAATGTATACGATTATTATATGATAATAACCTCTAAACTGTATTGTTGACGGTTATTTGTTGAAAAGTAGGGAAGTAGACATAAAATGCAACTATATGTAATACGGTTATTTGTTGAGAAGTAGTGAAGTAGTAAGCACAAGAGATGCACCCTGAAAAAATTATAATACATCTGTACCTATAAATTGAATATGCATAGAACTAGATAAGATACTGATCAATGGCTACAACAGTAACCATGATGCATGAAACCAGAAATGAGAATCAACGAAACATACATTATAGTAGCATTTGACAAAGAGCTGATCGCCGAATGATGAACTGAAAGACAAACCAGGAACATTGGATTAGAAACAAATGGAGTCCTGAAAATGAGCAAAAGAAAAGACATGACATATAAACTAGCGATTAGTTGAGTACTAGTGATGCCCTAGCTGCCTGAAAAATGCAAAAGTTTTAACTGAAATATTTTTTATTTAGATGGATTTCTGGAATAAAGAAACTTCAAATGATAAATGCCTAAATGCAAATCACTATTCAACAAAGAATGCATAAAGACATGACACTTGAATTTGTCTACCCGTCACACGTGGTCAATAAACAAGTACTACTCGTCATACACAAACAAATAATCCACAGCGAGGCATTAATCCTGTAGTTAGAGCAATGCGTAGCAGAGCCATGGAATGGCATGGGCGGTCGTTATCTGTAGCTTGGCATAGATGTAAGAAAATTTCAAGATCAAATATCCATCGAGGAAAGCTGAATACTTAATTCAATGGCCCTCTTGGCTGTTGGTAAGAATCAAAGGCAGGGTGGGAAGGATAGACTCGATGGAAAAAATAAACTGATAGCAGATAGCTGAGAGGTCATCACGAACTCTTTCTCAAGGGAACTGCTCACGGATGAAAACTTCATCCTAAGTCTAAGTGCTCTCGTGCAGTCCGGCAGCAGCGACGGCTCTGAAAGATAGGGGACCTGGCAGCATCACCTCTCCACTTGGGCAAAAGCAGCGTCTCTTCATGCTAGAAGATACTGGTAGCGTCTGCCGAGTGTAGGAGTGGAGGCCGTCGGCGGGCACGATGCAATCAGTATTTAAGGGACACTAATTGATGTGCTACTCTCGGGTACCAATTGCAAAAATTATCCATAAAAGATAGATCAATAGAAAATATTTGACTCAAATCAAGTACAAACATTATTTGACCAGCAAGAACATGATTCAGAATGAAACTATGCCTTAAAATTAGGTATCTGTTTTGATTAGAAACACTATTAATAGACTACAAGCATCTACATAAAAGCAGTATGGCTTAAATTAGGAAAACAAATTTGAGGAAAAAGAAGGAAGGAACAGCAGCGACTACCTTGACGTTTAAGCCCGCCTGGTAGCTGATGCGGGGATGGAGGGGCGCGAGGCTTATTTGTGCCCTGGATGGAGGATAGGGGTCTCCCCGGACGCCGGCGACGGGGAAGATGGAAGTGGCGGCCGGCGCTAGATGTAGTAGAAGCCGTCAGGGACGAAGCCACCCAGAGTGCTGCTCGCCGCAAGGCCGCCCGCCGGCACAGCCTCCCGCAGCGACGCGCGCAGCGCGCCGGCGAGGTCGCCTTGCTCCGAAACCACCGACCGCTATCCTCAGCTGGCGAGAACCGCCGGCCGCGCATGATGCCCTCGATTAGGCCGTGGGTAGCTATGGCAGAATGGACAAAAATAACCCAAATTCGAAAGGATTTCACGAAATGACCCATCTGGAAAACTATTTCACTGGCACTAACCCTTTTTGTAGCGCCTATCAGCTAGGCGCTATGCCCCTGCCAGCGTGGCACCGCCTGGCCCCTCCCTGAGCCCACCCCGTCGTGTGACGCCCAGGCGCTACGTCTGGGGCGACTAACGCCTAGGCGCTATGCCTCAGGTGTAGCGTCTATCTGATAGCGCTACACTTTGAGACTTAACCTGCAGCCCGCAGCCCCCCTCCCCACCCCTCCCCATTCAGTCCCAGCTCGACCCAAGGAAGGAGAACAACAAGGAGGCGCCCCCTTCTCCCCCCCTCAAATCTCTCACATTGGAAGCTTTATTTGGTGAATTTGTGCCTCTCCCCAGCTGCTAGAGGTACCCTCCCTCATTCCCCTTCGTTTTGACCTTTGGAAATCTTTCATTTTGGTTGGACTTGGCTTGAAACCCTAGAAATTTGATTTGGAGAGAAATGTTTGGAAATTTGTTAGATTCATTGGCCAATGTTGGTTATAAAGATGTGTATGAAGCATTTAGTTAGGTTTAGGGTTGTTGAAATGACATTGTTTGGTTTATTGGAATGTTATGGCTAGGGTTAGGGTTAGGGTTTGCTTATGTAAGAGAGGGTGTTCTTGTTAGCTTTATGGTTTGGTAATGTGTCTAGTATAGTTTTGTTTATCTTGTCATGGTTAGTTAATGAACATATTCTCCTATGTGTTAGGGATGACAAGAATTGTTCATGTTCATCATGTGGACAAGGATGCCTTTTTGAAAGGCAACATAGAACCGGACCCGGATGAGCTAGATATTGTGTTTGATCGTAGTCCCACCTATGCCGAGGTCTTGGAGCAAGTGAGGATTGAATTGAAATGGATGGACCCATGTGATGTTGTTGAGTTGGAGGGAAGACATAATGTGGGTTTTGGAATGCATATCCGTTGGAAGACCATGCGTATCTTCTCCGAGGCTCGTTGGCTTGCATACAAGGAGGTGGTGGCCGAATCACTAGACAAGGCTCTTGAGCTATTTGCCACCAAGAAGGTTGATAGTTCATTGCCTTTGGACTTGAACCGCCGTGCTTCCCCATTGGATAGTAGGAGTCCTCCACCCGTGGAGCAAGAGCTATGGATTGAACCTCCTTTGAGCCAAACATTGAGCCCGATTTCAAGACACCAAGACGAAGTGTTGGAATAGGACAATGATGATTGTGAGGGTGAAGATGATGATGATGTTGAACTCCATGACAACAATGTTGGTGATTTGGAGAAATATATCACTCAACATGACATGGACCGTGAACTCCCGTATTCTCGAGGCTATGCTTCGGACTCGGATGATGATGGTCCCGAAGAAGAAGTTGACGAGGAGGGGTTCACGGCTAGAGAGGCCGAAATCCACCATACCGTATTGGGGCGGGACCATCGGGTGCCTTTGTTTCGTGATCTTAGTCTCACGGATGAAGCCACGGTTGATGGTGGCAAAGGCATAGTGCTTGGACCAAGGACAAGTTCTTACCGGGATGGCAATGAAGTGAATAATGGCTTTTGCAAAGGATCAAGGTTTAAGACCTTGTTGGAATTTAAGCAATGGATAAAGGACTTCTCGGTGAAGCATCATCGTCCTTACACGGTCGTGCACTCGGATATCAAGAAGCGTTACACGGTGAAGTGCGAGGCGGAAGGATGTCCTTGGATTGTGCGTGCTAGACCATTCAAGGGAGGTCCCGATTGGCACATATCTAGTTGTGTATCAACTCACATGTGCCGAGGCACGATGGTGAATGGCAAGGATGCAAAGCATGAGCATCGACAACTCACCTGCGAGTTCCTCGCTTATAGGCTTTCCAATGACATCGCGTCGTTTCCAATAATGAGCATCAAGCAGGTCATGGAGTTTGTGAAAGCCCTCTTTAACTACGAGGTGAAGTACGGGAAGGCATGGAAGGCTAAGCAAGCCGCATTCAAGATGTTGTACGGTGATTGGGAGGAATCTTATAACCGAATCCCAAGGTTGTTGGGAGCGATGGCCGATGCTAACCCGGGCATGGTTCATGTGGTTGAACCTTTGGGGAACAAGACAAGGATTGTAAACGGAAGAACCGTTCGAGTTTTTGGCCGTGCATTTTGGGATTTCGAGCAATGTGTTCAGGCATTTGAACATTGTAGGCCGGTCATCTCCGTTGATGGCACCTTTTTGACCGGTCAATTCAAGGGCACTATCTTGATTGCAATAGCCAATGATGCCAACAACCGGTTGATTCCTTTGGCCTTTGCTTTGGTAGAGGTGGAAAACAATGATAATTGGGAGTGCTTCTTCCATCTTTTAAGAACCAAAATATTAACCCCTCATAGGGAAATATGTGTCATCTCGGACCGTCATCAAGGAATTCTTAAAGCGGTGGACCAACATATTCCCGGGCATGCTCCGTTGCACCATCGTTGGTGCATGAGACACTTTGTTCAAACTTCTATAGGGCATGCAAGAGCAAGGATTTGGCCGATGATCTACAAGATTGTTGCCTCGCTTTCACGGGCGTCGTTTCTCAAACTTGTACAACAAATTGCTCTTCAACAAAGAGCTCGATGCGGGTGGTCGAGAGTTTCTCGATAGGAGCATTGGAGAAAGAACAAAGTGGGCACGGGCATTCGATGATGGTGGCCGGAGGTACGGTCAAATGACAAGCAACATGGCAGAGGCCTTCAACAAGTTGCTCAAAGGTGTCCGTGCATTGCCCGTCACGGCAATAGTCCGTTATACATTCGACATGATGAATGGGTATTTTCTTAAATACTCGGAGAAGCGGACCGGCAGATTGCGGGGGACTACAAGAACAAGCACAAATACAAGTACCCACCTAAGGTTGATGATTGGATGCAATTTCAGACAAAGAAAGCGGATGCCCAAGTTGTCACGGAGTATGACAACCAATGGATGTAGTTGTTAAATGCAACTGGGCAATGTGCTCTTCCATTATTCCATTCCGTTCGTCGAGCATTCTCCACACAAATGAGGAACTCCATGACGTGCCTCCTATGATGGTGATCCCAATTCTTGATCTTCCTCTACCTCTTTCTGTCCAACCTGAACAACAACAAAGAACCATGTTAGTACCATCCAAAGCAATTGAGCACAAGTTCTCATGCTAACTAACCGATGAAGCTCCTTGTCGGTGTCCTTCCACACGGGAGGGTTGCACTGAAACAACCCGAACTGCCTCATCACCCGTTGTGGCATATGAAACTCAACCGCCCAATTGCAAATCAATGGGCAGCACATGAGCCAGAGAGATTGTTCCTCCAAGCACTTCGGGTTAATATCAAACCCGAGAGCAATACCAAACTCGTCCCCACAACCATAAGGCTACCACTCCACCTGCAACATATCACAAGAACATGTTTGGTATCGATTTTGACTCGTGAAGTAAATATTATGGATAGTGACATATAGATAAACATCTACCTGCTCGGGCGTAATCGCATCAAACTCGTTCGTGTACTTGAGGTACATGGCATCAACATCGCTTGTCATCTCCGATACCACGTCTCACTTGTAAGCCCAGGTCGGCTGGCGTAGAGGGTTTGTATTATACGATGGCCAAGGATGGTGGCCCACCTCTTTGGGACGACCAACTGGTAAGCGTTCCCAGCTCCATATCGAGAGAAGAACCATAGCACCACCTATTCCGGCAGATTCGCCTGCCCTACGACAGGCATCGTTGTAACACCCTCGGAATCGGACCTATGAAAGTTTGAGCGAAATCCGCCAAACCCGCATAGAAACGATTCAAAGGTGCCCACCAGGCACTTTCGTGCGGGTGGAAAACAAAGTAATAACATTACACAACAGTCCTCGATGGGACCCACAGAACAGATTTATATAACAGCGACTCAAAGAGTCAAGAATACAGATGTAATATAGAAAGATCCAAATCACCTTGAAAACGATAGAGCGTCCAGCTACGGACAAGATGCAAATGGGGCTAAGAGCCCTGAAGAATAACCAATGGCGTCCATAACCCTGCCCAGGCCAAGCCGGAAGGGTAACCCTGCTAACGGCGTCGATCTCAAAACCTGCTTAAACAAAAGGTGCCGACAAAGGGCAAAGGAAAAAGAGGCGTCAAGATCGAGGCGAAGCAGCGAGGCTAGAATTGGCGGTCCTCGCCTACATAGGTATGGTGGTGGCGGCAAGATGCTTGAACAACCTATAGAGACTCGATACAACGGGCGGTTATCAGAGAGGGGTAAGAATGACCTAACCAGATCCAACCTGAAGCTAACACCAAACAAACCCATCCTGGTGTTTCCCCCTCGAGACCAAACGAGGAAGTCAACCGAGGAACTCATACAGTTGGCAGTTTTATTTATTCAGTTATCGTTGCAGCAATTACTAGTCAGGTATAGATAATTGTCCTGATAAAAGAAGCAGTGGGCCCTTTTAGTTATTCATTCCGTTGTAGTTGCAGCAATTACTAATCAGATGCAATTAGCATGAGATAACCCAAAAACCCAGCAGTGGTTGGTACTTTTATTCAGCCATTCCGTTGTAGTTGCAATACTTCCTAGTCAGGTACAATGGTCGCAAGCGACGATCCAAACAAGCATTTGTGGGCAGTATTATTTAACCATTCCATTATAGTGAAGCTGATTACTAGTCATTATAAAGTCAAATTTAGAGCAACAAACTTTAGTTATGCTTGTCTATGATCGAGATACTGTGCTCCAAGTCGTCCATATCCGCGGACACGGCTTTCAGAAAAGTTTTACGGCGGGGTGCACCAATAGCAACACGCCGATCAACCTCGGAAAACCAAATCAAAACCCAACAAGGCTTTCACGATTGAACAATCACAGGATTCAGAAATATTTAGGGCCACCCTTGAGTACACCAAGAAGTAAGCAAGCTCCGAGACGACTCAAGGTTTGGGTATACTGGTGAACGATCGGGAACCCGAAAGTGTGCTGGGCTTGTCGACACCGCGAATCGTGTCCCTATCCTAAGCAAGAGTGTGCTCCTCGCAAACGTAAATACATAAGTAGCATGGCATAAGTACAGGATCGTAAATAAAACCTCAAACTAGTTTGTGGCCCCAAGAAATAAGATGAATCAAGCTCGCTCGGGGGTCCCATATACCTCCGGATGTGGATAGCGATAAATCAAGGAACAGTATCAAGTACTCGGGGTCCCACGGGACACAAGTGGGCGTTCGGAAGCCAAATGTTATCTATCACCCACCGATGCCTCTGCTTACTTCAATTTTAGTTGTTAAACAGGAATTAAAAGGAACGGTAAGTAAAACTAGAATCATCTCCAACATCAACTTGTGGCAATACATCAACAATCTGGCTGAGCGACCATAGCACTTGAGCAAGCGACTACGACGCCGCAAGTCCAACTAGCTACCAAAACAACAGTAATAGGATGTGTCCAAGGCAATATAAGGCTGCAAGTAATGTCAAGGGTACGAAACTAGAGCATCGCAACACAGATAGCAATAGGTCAACAGGAGGGAATAAAGACTATAAAAGTAAGATAGGTAGAAAGGGGGAGATGCTCGCCTGAAAACATTGCTGAAGGTTCAACCGAAGATCGGGGCGAAGCTCACATCAACTCAACGGCCTTATCCGCGAAGAACCAAACACTATAAGAAACACCGGATGCAATATTTAATACTACGGAAAAAGATCGGCATGATGCATGTATGATGTATGGCATGGCAAAGGTACGATGCAATTAGGTCAATATTAAGTGGAACCGGGGTCCCGACAATTATTAGATGGTTCATGTTATTTATCTACCCCGCAAATTAAATGTTGTCATAACATGGCAGGAGATAGCACCGGGTTCGTTACACCAATTTAAATGAGGCCGATATGAGACTAGATTTGCCCGCATATGGACCCCATATTTAATTATTAGGTGAATCGGCATAAGGCCCCCAAACCACACAATATGCATGCGAGTATGACAATTCAATATGCGACAAGTTGTTATTATATTATGAAATAGGGTTCTCGGATAAGAGGTTCACACATTAGGGTTCTCGACGAACTTGGGGTTCCGGGGTTCGGTCTCGGGGTCCAGGGTTCGACGGAAACGTTCTCGGACTCCGGGATCGTTCTCGGATATCGGGGGTAGTTCTTGTCGCCTCCGGGAAGCAGGACTTGGGTCGGTGTCAGGGGCGCATCGCATTCTTCCGGGTCGGTGCCGTTCTTGTCGTCGCGAAGGTCTTGTCGGGTCCTCAAGTCGGGTCCGTCTTGGCTTCGGGGTGAAGGGCTTGTCGTTCTCGTGGCGATCTTTGCGTCCTCCCGGTTCGGGTCTTGGCGTCCGAGGTAGATCTTGGCGTGTCGAGGTCGGTCTTCGGATCCGAAGGGTTCCTTGCTCCGTGATGTAGAACTTCGGTTCCATGGCGATCTTGGTGGCTCGGAGGGTTTGAGGAATCGATACGGTTTTCGGATTCGGAGGAGATCATGGCGCGGCACGGTACGGATCGGCCTTGGGTTCGGGGTCTCGGCGTTCGTAGTAGGTCTTGGCGCTCGGTTTGATGTCGTCCTCCGTACCGCGGTTCTCGGCGTGGTTGGCGATTTGGTCTAGAGTCGAGGTTTCACCAAGATCCGGGTCCTCTTGGTCTTGCCGATGCCAAACTTGTCGTGGGGCTCGGGCGTCGGCCGCACGCGGCAACTTGATTGCAAGGCTGGCGAGGCGAGGCGCGGGCATGGCCTCGGCACGGACGACGATGGCGGGGCGAAGCTGGTTGGCGATGGAGGTGCTCCAGCGGGGCGGTGACGGAGAAGCGGCAGCCTGCGGGCCAGGCTCGGTCTTGCGTTCTGCTGGACAGGCGGAGGCTCGGCCTCGGCGACGTCTGTGAGGCCGAAACATCAGGCGCCGGGAGGAAGGGCAGCGGCGGCCAAGATCTTGGCGGACAAAGCAGCCCTGGCGGTGGGACTGGCCGAGGCGGGCGAGGGGCTCGAGGCGGCAGCGAGTGGAGGCGGGCGCGGGCTCGCTGGAGATGAGGCAGACGCGTCGAGGGTCGCCGGCGGCAGAGGCGGAGGCGTCTTGCGCGGCGGCGGGCGTGGCGGGTGAAGGTGGCGGCGGCGGAGGCGGGAGGACGAGTGAGGCGTGCCAGCGGCGCTGGCGAAGCTCGTTCGCCGGAGCACGCGTGGTTCGGCAGACGGCAGGCGGGCGCGGCGTCGGCGGCTCGGCGGGCGCTCTGCCACGCTGTGGCAGGGCCGAGGCGAGCCGCGGCCCGGGCGAGGCGGAGGGCGTCGTCCACAGCGGAGAGGCGGTCGGAGGAAGCGGCGGCGGCGGTTGGCGGAGGTGCGTGCCAGCGAGAAAACACCGCGGAGGTCGCGACGGCGTCGAGGTCGAGGGTGGAAGCGGCGGCGGCAGTGATTGGCGGGGTGACCGCGGGAAGGCGACGCAGGGGCAGCGATGGGAATGGCGGCCGGAGGAGACGGGCGGACCACGGTCGAGTGGCGGGCGTCTGTGAGGCTCGGCGCGGCTGGCAGAGGCGGAGGGCGAGGCGGGGCTAGCGAGGTCGCGAGGTGGTGGACGACGAGAGAGGTGGGGTCGGGTGTGGGTTCAGAGTCCGTGAGGCGGCCAGCGGCGACTGGGAAGCGAGGCTAGCGGAGGCGAGGATGGGCGGCGGAGGTGGAGCGGTGGCCGGGCGAAACGCCGGGGCTCGCATGGGCTGAGGAAGCAGATGGGGAGGAGGGCGTCTGTAGGCGCTGGGAGGAAGAAGGGAGGTCGGGATCAGGCGGGGGCAGCGCTGCTGTGGCTGGCGCGGCGTGTCTTGCGTGGTGGGCAGTGGGGCAGAGCGGTTGTGTGTGCGTGGGGAAGTGGCTGGTGGGAGAGAGAGGAGAGAGAGGGGTGAGGTGAGGTGGCTGCCTCTGGTAGGCTAGGGGGAGGGGAGAGGGTGAGGTGGCAGGTTGCCATTGGGTGGGGTGATGTGGAGGGGGGTGTGGGTAGATAGGTGGGTAGCTGTAGGATTAAGGGGTGGACCGTTTGTAAATTCCTGGGGGTGGTCGTTCGGGTCGAAACGGCCCGTTCGACTGCCCCCGCTAAAATAATATAATAATTTTATTTATTTCAAACGCGGCGTTGGCAAACCGATAGCAGGCAAACAAAAATAATCCGGTGACCCGGTTTTGAGTTGAATTAAAGACGGGGCGTTTGGAAAACAAAACATGCTTTGCGAAAATAGTTTTATGCACACAATGCATGATGATGACGATGCAATGCACAAATTCAACGCGATTTTCTAGTAGTGGTTTTGCGGGATGCCACAATTCGACACCACTAACAATGGATCTCGCCCTCGAGATCCGCCTCATGGTACCGGAAAGAAGGTCGGTGATCTGCATCTTCTCGCTTCGTGTAGATCCTCGCGACACCACTAACAAGGGTTCATCCTCCATCTTGAAATCGACGACACCACCAACAAGGTTCGTTGTTCCTGATCGTCGAGAGAACACTCCGGGAACAAAAGGCCGCAGGTAGAGGTATCAACAAATAAAGCCACCTCTAGCTCCGATGGATGGAGTAAAACTGCTAGATCCACTGATTCGATGTACAAGAGCGAATGATAAGAGTAGTCGGATGGTGATCAGTCCATCGCGCATCCGAACCATTACTCTGCACACGAATAGGCGAATTATGCAACCAACTCTCGGACTTAGACTGAAGATCTCGACAAGCGAGGTTCAGAACAAAGGAGTGATGCAGACTCTGCATTGGATCTGGCGTAGGTGATTTCGTCGCGTCGGAAAACACCGGAAAGCACAAACAAGGAACAAAGAATGGTACCACAGATAAAGGATCACTCAGGCAGCATGAACACCGGATGGTAAAACACCGTTATCCAAAGGAGGAAGCGAAACCCTGAAGGTACGACGAAAACCCAACCACGAGAATTCCTGGACTCGAAGAAAGAGAAGAGAGCGGATTCAAAACACGCAGAGATGAGAGGAGAGCAGCAGAGGGGTAAGGGGTAAAAGCATACCTAATCAGAACTATCCAACCGATTTTTCAAAATAGTTTTGAAACTCTACTTCGGCCGTTAGCTAGGTTATCCTCTGATTTGGACTTGTGGGTATCGCTGCCGAGCTCGATACCACTCAGTAACACCCTCGAATCGGACCTATGCAAGTTTGAGCGAAATCCGCCAAACCCGCATAGAAACGATTCAAAGGTGCCACCAGCACTTTCGCGGGTGGAAAGCGTAATAACATTACACAACAGTCCTCGATGGGACCCATGAGCAGTTATATACTGACTCAAAGAGTCAAGAATACGATGTAATATACAAAGATCCAAATCACCTTGAAAACGATAGGCGTCCAGCTACGGACAAGATGCAAATGGGGCTAAGAGCCTGCAGAATAACCAATGGCGTCCATAACCCTTAGGCCAAGCCGGAAGGGTAACCACGCTAACGGCGTCGATCTCAAAACCCTTAAACAAAGGGGTGCCGACAAAGGGCAAAGGAAAAAGAGGAGCGTCGATCGAGGACAGACACGGCGCGAGGCTAGAATTGGCGGTCCTCGCCTACATAGGTATGGTGGGTGGCGGCAAAGATGCAATGAACAACCTATAGAGACTCGATACAACGGCGGTTATCGAGAGAGGTAAGAATGACCTAACCAGATCCAACCGAAGCTAACACCAAACAAACCCATCTGGTGTTTCCCCTCGAGACCAAACGAGGAAGTCAACCGAGAACTCATACGGTTGGCGCTTTATTTATTCAGTTATCGTTGCAGCAATTACTAGTCAGGTATAGATAATTGTCCTGATAAAAGAAGCAGTGGGCCCTTTTAGTTATTCATTCCGTTGTAGTTGCAGCAATTACTAATCAGATGCAATTAGCATGAGATAACCCCAAAACCCAGCAGTGGTTGGTACTTTTATTCAGCCATTCCGTTGTAGTTGCAATACTTCCTAGTCAGGTACAATAATTATGGCGACGATCCAAACAAGCATTTGTGGGCAGTATTATTTAACCATTCCATTATAGTGAAGCTGATTACTAGTCATTATAAAGTCAAATTTAGAGCAACAAACTTTAGTTATGCTTGTCTATGATCGAGATACTGTGCTCCAAGTCGTCCATATCCGCGGACACGGCTTTCAGAAAGTTTTACCCGGCCGGGGTGCACCAATAGCAACACACGCTCGATCAACCTCGGAAAAACCAAATCAAAACCCAACAAGGCTTTCACGACTGAACAATCACAGGATTCAGAAATATTTCAGGGGGCCACCCCTTGGAGTACACCATAGCGTAAGCAAGCTCGAGACGGACTCAAGGTTTGGGTATCTGGTGAGCATCGGGAACCCGAAAGTGTGGCTGGGCTTGTCGACACTGCTGAATCGTGTCCCGATCCTAAAAGACAAAGTGTGCTCCTCGCACAAACGTAAATACATAAGTAGCATGGCATAAGTACAGGATCGTAAATAAAACCTCAAACTAGTTTGTGGCCCCAAGAAATAAGACTGAATCAAGCTCTGGCTCAGGGGGGTCCCATATACCTCCCGGATGTGGATAGCGCGATAAATCAAGGAACAGGTATCAAGTACTCGGGGTCCTACGGGACACAAGTGGGCGTTCGGAAGCCAAATGTTATCTATCACCCACCGATGCCTCTGCTTACTTCAATTTTAGTTGTTAAACAGGAATTAAAAGGAACGGTAAGTAAAACTAGAATCATCTCCAACATCAACTTGCGGCAATACATCAACAACTGTGGCACTGAACGACCCGCAACAGCACTTGAGCAAGCGATTACGGCGCGCAAGTCCAACTAGCTACCAAAACAACAGGTAATAGGATGTGTCCAAGGCAATATAAGGCTGCAAGTAATGTCAAGGGTACGGAAACTAGAGCATCGCAACACAGATAGCAATAGGTCAACAGGAGGGAATAAAGACTATAAAAGTAAGATAGGTAGAAAGGGGGAGATGCTCGCCTGAAAACATTGCTGAAGGTTCAACCGAAGATCGGGGCGAAGCTCACATCAACTCAACGGCCTTATCCGCGAAGAACCAAACACTAGAAGAAACACCGGATGCAATATTTAATACTACGGAAAAAGATCGGCATGATGCATGTATGATGTATGGCATGGCAAAGGTACGATGCAATTAGGTCAATATTAAGTGGAACCGGGGTCCCGACAATTATTAGATGGTTCATGTTATTTATCTACCCCGCAAATTAAATGTTGTCATAACATGGCAGGAGATAGCACCGGGTTCGCTACACCAATTTAAATGAGGCCGATATGAGACTAGATTTGCCCGCATATGGGCCCCATATTTAATTATTAGGTGAATCGGCATAAGGCCCCCAAACCACACAATATGCATGCGAGTATGACAATTCAATATGCGACAAGTTGTCATTATATTATGAAATAGGGTTCTCGGATAAGAGGTTCACACATTAGGGTTCTCGACGAACTTGGGGTTCCGGGGTTCGGTCTCGGGGTACAGGGTTCGACGGAAACGTTCTCGGACTCCGGGATCGTTCTCGGATATCGGGGGTAGTTCTTGTCGCCTCCGGGAAGCAGGACTTGGGTCGGTGTCAGGGGCGCATCGCATTCTTCCGGGTCGGTGCCGTTCTTGTCGTCGCGAAGGTCTTGTCGGGTCCTCAAGTCGGGTCGGTCTTGGCTTCGGGGTGAAGGGCTTGTCGTTCTCGTGGCGATCTTTGCGTCCTCCCGGTTCGGGTCTTGGCGTCCGAGAGTAGATCTTGGCGTGTCGAGGGTCCGGTCTTCGGATCCGCGAAGGGTTCCTTGGTGCTCCGTGATGTAGAACTTGTCGGTTCCATGGCAATCTTGGCGGCTTGGAGGGGGTTTGAGGAATCGGTACGGTTTTCGGATTCCGGGAGGGAGATCATGGCGCGGCACCGGTTACGGGATCAGCCTTCGGGTTCGGGGGTCTCGGCGTTCGTAGTAGGTCTTGGCGCTTCGGTTTGATGTCGTCCTCCAGGTACCGCGGGTTCTCGGCGTGGTTGGCGTACTTGGTCTAGAGTCGAGGTTTCACCAAGATCCCGGGTCTCCTCTTGGTCTTGCCGATGCCAAACTTGTCGTGGGGCTCGGGCGTGGCCGCCGCAGCGGTCTGCAAGGCTGGCGAGTCGGAGGCGCGGGCATGGCCTCGGCACGACGGCGACGATGGCTGGTTGGCAACGGAGGTGCTCAATGAGGCGGTGACGGAGAAGCGGCGCAGCCTTGCGGGCCAGTGGCTCGGTCTTGGCTTGGGCCAGGCAGCGGAGGCTCGGCCTCGGCGGCGTCGTGCGGGCAGGCGCCGGGCGGAGGAAGGACGGCGGCCAGGCGCAGCGGACAAAGCAGCCATGGCGGTGGGACTGGCGGGCGAAGGGGCCCGAGGCGGCGCCGCAGTGGAGGCGGGATCGCTGGAGATGAGGCGGTCGCGGGAGGGTCGAGGCGGCGGCGGAGGACGCGGAGGCGGCTTGCGGCGGGTGGCGGAGTGAAGGTGGCGAGGGCGGAGGCGGAGGACGCGGGTGGCGGCCGTGCGGCAGCGCTGCTCGTTCGCCGGGGCGCGTGGGCGGGCGCGGGCGCGCGGGCGAGGCGGCGCGGCGCTGGCCTTCGCGTCCAGGCGGCGGCGAGCCGCGCCTGGGCGGCGGCTTGGCGGCGAGGGCGTCTGGCGGCGCGGCGGTCGGAGAAGCGGCAGCGTCTGGCGGCGGTTGGCGGAGAGTGCGTGCGAGGAGAGGCACCGCGGAGGTCGCGTACGCATCGGCGACGGCGTCGGGGTGGAGCGAGCAGGCGCGGCCGACGTGATTGGCGGGACGACCGCGGGCGAGAGCAGGACGGCGATGGCTGGCGCGCCGGAGGAGGACGCAGGACCGCGGTCGAGGGCGGGCAGTGAGGCGGGCGTCGGCGCAGGCTCGGCGGCCTTGCGTAGGCGGGAAGCTAGGTCGCGAGTGGTGGGACGAGAGAGGTGGGTCGGGTGTGGGTTGGGGAGTCCGGGCGAGGCAGCAGCTGGGGCGGCGGAAGCGGAGGCGAGATGGCGGCAGCGAGGTGGGTCTGGATGGCAGCGGCGAGAACGGGGGGGCTCATGGCCGCGAGGCAGGAGGAGGGCGTCTGTGTGGGGCGCTGGGAAGAAGAAGGGAGGGATCGGGCAGGCGGGACACGGCTGCCTGCTGGCGTGCCGTGTGGTGGGCCAGTGGGGCAGGCGGTTCGGTGTGTGCGTGGGGAAGTGGCTGGTGGGAGAGAGAGGAGAGAGAGGGGTGAGGTGAGGTGGCTTCCTCTGGTAGGCTAGGGGGAGGGGAGAGGGTGAGGTGGCAGGTTGCCATTGGGTGGGGTGATGTGGAGGGGGGGTGTGGGTAGATAGGTGGGTAGCTGTAGGATTAAGGGGTGGACCGTTTGTAAATTCCTGGGGGTGGTCGTTCTGGTCGAAACGGCCCGTTCGACTGCCCCCGCTAAAATAATATAATAATTTTATTTATTTCAAACGCGGCGTTGGCAAACCGATAGCAGGCAAACAAAAATAATCCGGTGACCCGGTTTTGAGTTGAATTAAAGACGGGGCGTTTGGAAAACAAAACATGCTTTGCGAAAATAGTTTTATACACACAATGCATGATGATGACGATGCAATGCACAAATTCAACGCGATTTTCTAGTAGTGGTTTTGCGGGATGCCACAATCGTCCAACTGCAAGTGAACAAAAACGAGGTCAGTATAGCATATGTGTGGACTCGACATATACAAATGAATGTAGAGTGTACATATGATTACCTGCCGGTACAAGTAGGCAAGAGCCGCCGAACCCCAGCTGATATTGCTATCCCAGTTTGCTAGTGCCTTGAGCCACATCCACTGAGCGGTCCTACCTCCGCTGTCAGCAAACAGAGTCCTAGAAAGGACATACCACACGTACACACGAGCATGTGTCTCGATCACCTCAACCTCGGCGGGGTTCGGGCATTCCCTAAAGTTCCCACGATCCACGCATATGTCGCGCCTGCTGGGACTCTATCTTTGCTCTTATCTTCAAGTTCTTCAGGAGCCATGCCAATAAGTAGATGCATCGCATTGCGCCACCCATCGGAATCTGTGCTCATACAGAGAGGCTCCCCCGCGATAGGAAGTCCAAAGATCATTGAAACATCCTGAAGAGTAGGAGTGATCTCGCCGGTCCGGAGGTGGAA
Organism: Avena longiglumis; assembly: GCA_030063025.1. Lineage (NCBI taxonomy): Eukaryota > Viridiplantae > Streptophyta > Magnoliopsida > Poales > Poaceae > Avena > Avena longiglumis. The sequence continues at coordinate 514,273,252 of CP125974.1, read as the reverse complement.
AGTGTGCGTCTCCGGCCTCCACCGGTCGACAAGTGCGGTGATAGCAGCCGCGTTGAGGTTCGGAGTCGACCGGCTCACAAGCGTGATGAAAGGGAGGAGGCATAGCCGCTTGATGTACTCGGTGTACCGCTCGTCGTACGGCATGTCATTCGAAGACGCGCCATGAGACCGAATCTTGAGGGGACGAAGCCTCTGCATACATACAAGATCGAACATTATGCTTTTTCCAACACAATTGAATCAATAGAAAAATAAAAGCAAAGAAGTTCAACCATGGTTTTATTACCATATGCTTCTCCGCCATCAAGTATGCCCGGTGTTGATGATCATAGTAATCCTCAAGTAGCCACACCATCCTACATATATATTCCAAACATCAATAAAATGTGTGTGGTATGTGGCCATTGTTTCCATTTATACAATAAACTACAAAGAATATGGGAGCATATTATTCACACATCCATACAAATCCATACAAAACCATCATACACAATGCAAATCAACAACACACTTCCATACCCCATCAAATATAACTAATACATAACTTCCAAATAACCAAAAACATACACAAATAGGTCATATTATGAATCCAACTAGACCTAGGGTTTGAGGATAATGTGCAAGATTCATTGGATGAAAGAGAGGGAAAATGAGGGGATTACCTTGAGGGAGGGATGGGGAAGCAAATCCACGGTGAAATCCCTCAGATCTGTTGGATTTGAGGTGGGGATTTGAGAGAGGGGGAGGAACCGCTCCTTCCTCTGTTCTTCCAGCGTCTGGGAGTGAATGTGTCGGGGTGGGAGGGGGGCTGCGGGCTGCTGAGTATGTCTCAAAGTGTAGCGCCTATCTGATAGGCGCTACACTTTAATGTGTAGCACCTATCAGATAGGCGCTACACCTGAGGCATAGCGCCTGGGCGTTAGTCGCCCAGCGTGGCCTGGGCGTCTGCACGGGGTGGGGCGAGGAGGGCCAGGCGGTGCCACGCTGGCAGGGGGCATAGCGCCTAGCAGATAGGCGCCAGTGTAGTGTAGCGCCTTGCTGTTAGGCGCTACAAAAAGGGTTAGTCCAGTGAAATAGTTTTCTAGATGGGTCATTTCGTGAAATCCTTTCGAATTTGGGTTATTTTTGTCCATTCTGCCGGTAGCTATTTGTGAGAGAATAAATCATGGATGTACAAGGCAAAAAATAAACTTACGTCACTTGCGGTGGGACTACGCGCGACCGCACCGGCTGTGATGGATGGACCGTGCAGTATGGCTCGGTCGAATCGACTCGGACGTAGAATAAGGTATTGTGCACCCAGGGGGTCTAATAAAGTTTATATATATATATATATATATATATATATATATATATATATATATATATATATATATGCTCTTTATGTAAAAGAAAAACCAAAACTTCACTAGGATTGGAATTTCGCGCAAGTCGATGGACCGATACCGGCCTAGTTCAGCTAGGACCGTGTGTGTGTGTGTGTGTCATGGTAGCGTCACTGTGTCGCGACGCGCGGGGCGCGTAGCAGTGGGAACGCTGCCACCGTTGTCTAAAGCCAATGCTTCCGCTTCCATCGACGTCAACCTTGACCACTGTCATCCACATCTACGTAAACATAGATAGATTTGTTTACGGACCATATGGGCATATGGCCACTGTCCACTGACGCCTAGAACTCTTTGCTGGACTCGTTTCACTTGGACGTAACAAGCTTGATCACATTTCTGCTCATTTCCTTCTTGCCAGAAGGCGTCGTGGTTAAGGTTTTTTTTGGTTACTGTCTCGATCAGGTGACCATTTCCACAGCTGCTGATCGAGGATGTATTATGAAATATACTAGTAGTACTCAAAAAATTCTCCCCATGAGCTTGATAAAACTCATTGGGATGCAGCAGATTGCCCCCTCCTCATAATCCATCTCTCAGACGTTTCTGGAGCTAGGAACCAGTAGTTATTGTAATGCTCCCAACTTGCTTGAAAGGAATAAAGATCCAAATGTTTTTTAAAGCTGCTTTTAAGGGGACATTTGACTAAGTGAGCTTATCACAACCAACTTTGTACCAACCAGAGCTAGTAGTATAATCAGTGCGCCAAGTAGTAGCTTTCAAGTCTCGTGGACTTAACGGAGGGACAAGAACGTGAGTAAAAGGAGAAGCGCATGGTCCTCCAGGTTTCCGGTAACCCGTGCTGATTCTTTTTTTCTTCCAAACTTAGTCATGGATGCATGGGTCGGTCACTAAAGCTGAAAACTGAAAACTTGGATCAATCTTTCCGAAAGAACAGCGGCATATATGATGCATGCACGGGCCAACACTGGCCACGCTTTTTTTAACCACAATTAACCCAAGTTGAGCCGTTTCACCATCACCACTATTGTGGCCATACGTACGTTCCACCCGTGAATGTGATGCATACCTGTTGAGTGTTGACTTTGATGCTCTAGCGACTAGTGTGCATGCATCTCTGTCAATCGACCTCACTTGCCCTACAAAATCTAAGGTGGCAATGATGCTTTGCTCTACAACATGGTTAAGATAATAATTACATGGAACAGCCGTGAAGCGGCCATTTGCGAGTTGTTTAAAAAATGGTCATTTGCACAGATCACACCAATTAAACTAAGGGGGCGCCTAGGAACTCACTCGACTGAGATTTAGCTGCTAGCGGCGTCATCCTACTATTTATAACACATGAATAAATTCTAACCTCATGAATAAAAAATTTGTATGTGAACAAAAAAAGTATCACATGAACAAAACAAATTATACGGCGCGAACAAAAAAATTATGTTGCCTAAACATTTTTCTGAGTTGCAACTTGCAACCCACATACAACTCTCATATCAAACGAATCATGAGGATGCTCGAATAATGAGAGAGGTGGCTGAGATTTAACAAGTTCTCATGCGTCTGAGAACTAGCAAATCCGATAAACTAAATATCTGCATATTTCATCAGTGTTGGGGAAATAATCGCATATTTCATGATGGCTTCACAATTCTCATGTGTTAGTATGAAATGCGAAATAAAAAATATACCAAAACAGACAATGTCTTGGCCACTTAGAAATGGAGTACGAACACTAATGGCACGACCACATATTAAATTTATAATTTTAGTTTTACTTATATTTAACTACGTTACTATTATATGCGTGAATGTAGCTCAAATGTTACCTGCTTAGAAAATATTAAAATACACAAAAATTGGCCTAAAAATACATAGTGTGAGTTTATTTTTGCTCAAACTATTTGTTTCTTTTCTAGTTCCCTCTAGTGTGATTCTTTAACTGCTCCTACGGATAAAGTTGCGACTAGTGTCATGGATTCGTCGGCATATATCTTTTTTGATGGTTTCTTACCTGGTATAAATGAATTAACTTTGGTCTTGAGGTAATAATTTGCTGAATCAATCTACTCATTTTTTCCTATAATGAATAAAAATAGTCTCTATGACGCTTGATCATTATTTTTAACCAGTGTATTCTTATTTCGGTCTAGTGAAATATTAGTTCTCAAATTGGTGACCAACACTAAATAAAGTACTCAAATGATGCTTTAATTAGGTATTTAAATTACCACTATGTAGACAGAGAATAATTTTTCATGTACGAGTTGTTCTTAAGGATTGTGAGGGCATGCATTCCACCTGCCACTATTGACCAATTCATGTTTAGCTTTTACAATGGTTGTTATGTTGCCCAATAATGTTACGTGTCAAGGCTACTTTGAGCTTCTCTAGCACATCCCCTTAAGTTTCTTAAATCCAAACAGACTTTCACCCACAAATTTCCGGGAGGTCCCTATTAACACACCGATTTTATCTTAACACGCCCCTCCACCTTTCTATTGGTAGGGAATTTTTGGGACCCTATACTCACCCAAAAGTTAGCGGTTGGATCTCACCTGTCTAAGTTCTAACAGTTCGTCGGGATTCCGCCGCCGCCAGAAATGCCTTGTGTCGTCGCCTCCGACGCTTCATCGCCCCCTCCAGCCACGGCTCTACCGTGAAAGCGCCTCCCACGGTTCTCCAAAATTAGTCATGCATGCATACGTCAGTAAAGGTAAAAATCTCACTCTCGTCCATCTCCCTCTCTTTACTGTTATATTGGATTGGATCAAGTTGAAGAGCAATCTTTCAGAAAGTACAGCAGCATATGCGCATGGGACAACACTAGCCACACTTTTTGACTAATGCAACGAGTTAATGTGCAATCTTAACCCGAGTTGAGCCGATTTACTTTCACCGCGGTCGTGGGTCCTACGTAGGTTCCACTAGTGATGCTGCCCTCTTAGACTTCGATGCCAGCACGGTGCGTGTACGCATCTACAGTATGTCGATCGATTGATCGGCCTCAGTTGCTCCACATAATCTAAGGCCGCCGTCGTTCTCTTTTTTTTTTTTTTTTTTTTTTTTGCGTGTCGTCTACTCACAGATAGACGCTGATAATGTACAATATTGCTCTTGAGCAAATCACACGGTGTCGTGCCATTGCACATAGGCACACGGAATGCCTATGTGCCTTTACCCCTGGTCAACAATCGGTCACTGGCCACTGGCTGACATGAGCAAACGACGATATTTAAGACTAGCCATAGCAGGAGAGCAAGAACAATAGCTAGCTATTGCTAGCTTATAACTAAGCTTACAACTAACATGTATACTAGTTAGGTACTGTATAAGAAAGTACTTCCCATTTTTAATTAGTTGCCCAATTTCACGTTCTAGATAGATGGTTACCTGGACAAACTTGGGACAATTAATTTGGTGTGAGCTAATATTATTTTATTAATATATAAAACCACTCTCACAAAAAGCCTTAGAGCACGTGATGCAGTTGACTCTTGCATTAGAGCTCACTCTTCTCATCTTTTTTCCCCCTCTCCACATAGACACAAATTTCATGTAAGTAGGCTATAAGTTCACTATTGCACTTGCGTTAACAGGAGTGGTAACATAAAACTATTGCAGTGTCAACTATGCATTTTGACCACATGACATGTCATTAAATGTAGAAATGAACGATTGTGGTAGCTAGCTACAGTATGTTATAATAAGGCTAACCATTGTGGCAACTATCTCTATAATGCACATGTACGTATAAACATTTTTTTTGTAGAACCTTATTAATAAAATATGTGTACATGATGTGCTCGTCACTAAGATATATAGTTTAATATGCTACGACACCATACTGTCATCATCTTTTTCTTCATTAATTATTTTGTCACATCAGATTCTTGCCAACATGCATGCATGATATTAGCTAACATAGCGTTTCTCGAGGCAAAATGACGGAGATGTTGTTTTGGTTCACCGGTGCAAGTGAACCTATTATGAAAAATCCATCAGAACAATTTTCCAAATGTCAATTTTTTTTGCACACTCTATGTTCGCACACAAGTTTTTGAGAGAAAAGAATATTTTACATGTCTTGTGTAAAAAGGACAAAACACATATCCGTGAATAGTCATGTTAGAGCATCAAAATTTGTCTTTTTACATGGGACTTAAAAACCCCCCCCCCCCCCCCCCCAAATTGCTTGTGAACATAAAATGTCTGATTGTACGTGAGAATATTTTTTCCTGATTTTTTAACATTTCAAAATATGTTTTATATTAATAGGTTAATTTGTACCCGTGAGCCGAATTGGATTTCCACGAAAATGACTCACTAATAAATTAAGTCTTCTATAACAATACTCTATGACACAATGCAGTATGAAGGTGGTAACATGGACCAGTGTCCTGCCTAAGTCTTTTAGGATGCAATGTATCTTAGCACATTATTATACGAGAAATAAATATTTAAGGAACAACCCCTCCGATGCATTGTCTCTTAATTATTTTCTCTATATTTAGTGATTTGAGAGACATGCATATATGAGATCAGGCAAGCAACGTTTTTTTGCCTATAGCTCCATGTAAGAGATGTATCCTAGCTTAGTTTTTTTACAATGAGAATTTTTTAGCGAATTATCATAATTACTTGCTGATGTGGCATATCAGTTAAGGAATAGAGACGGTCTAAGATACAACCCTTCACGTGGACATATGCAAAAAATGTGGTATTCCAATCACACACATGTATAAGCCTAAATTTACTTAATGCAACATCTCTGAGAAATAAGACTAGAGAGATAAAATATTGAGTGGTTGTCTCTTAATTTCACCATGGAGTAAGTTTTAATTTCTCCTAGGAAAACACATAAGCATTTTTCCCATATATCACGCTAAGATAATAGCATTGGGAAGACCTTAGCCGGAAAATGTTCACCCCACCAATTCCAAAATATATGATAAGTGTAGTTTTTAAAAAAATGTAAAGTGTGTTTTGTCTTCATTTTTTATTTTGCATAGTATATCATATCAATTAAATGAACCCTGGTCAAGTGATGGTGGATGAGATTACTACATCATTGAAGATGTTAGTACATGCAGTTTTTGTAATTATTGTCCATTAAATGAACCAACCAGATCGTGTGTTCTATTTTTTGCAATTTATGTATTGTAAGTTTGGAGGAGAGAAAAAATCAAGTTGCAATATTCTGAGCTGGGAATGAAAAGTACTTGAAACCATCTCGATATAAGATTTGCTTCTAGCTATAGTGGGAGTGAGGATAGGTTGTAACATGCAACCACGTGCAATGCTATATAAGTATTTATTTGACATGGCTTGTCATAAATGAGAAAAAATAGTCTTGTGATAACATATTATGTTACTACCATAACATCACATATTTTAAGACAAAATAATCTACAACTTAATAAATGAAAATTTTCATGATACCACATATATGTTACTACACACTATGGGCGTAATACCATAGACTAGTAACATATGCATGTCACTGGTTTATGTTACTCCCATTATGAGCATACTTAGGGATCGTTATCATCCATATCATTGGTATCTTATTCGATCAGTTGTAATATTGTTGCTTTATCAACAAAGTGAGATAGGGATCATTATCATCCATATCATTGTAGCTTATTCGATCTGTTGTAATATTGTTACTTTCTCAACAAAGTGAGATAGTTGATCTAAAGAATATAATGCATGATTAAATTAAAGTATGACGTGACACACGAAGAAGACTTTGTCGAAGCCAATGTTTAAACAAAATTATAGATAATTGTTAATTGACATCACTTTTGTCCACTGTTCAAAAAATAGGCCGAATCACCGATTAATAGGCGATTAATCGCTACTAGGGACCTGACCGTGTCGATTACCACTAATCTTTTATATTAATCATTTAGCCCAATTAATAGGTCTGACGCTCCGATTACTAGGTATGTTCCCGATTAACCACTACACTTGGTCATAAAAGTTGCAAAATTATCAACACATATAGCCCATCCATCTGCTAGCCCGCCCCAATGAAGTAGGTTTTGCGAAGCTCCTGCTTGATCCCTGCCTCCAGGATCTTGATTTCCGCCATCACCGACCAGTTCCTTATCGTTGTTGGCCAGTTCCTCATAGTTGCCGACCAGACCTCAGATACAAGAGCTCGAGCACGTTGAGGATCTCATCCGGGAGCTTAAGGCTGCCTTTAATAGGGTAGATGGTTGAGGTGCAAGAGGATTCATATGTGTTTTAGGTGCTAATTTTTTTAGGCTGTACCGATTAATAGCCGACCGATTAAATCAGTTAATCATCCAATTTCTGATTAGTCGCTACTCTCGAACCAACCGGGCAGTTAACGATTACCGATTTCCTTACCATTGCTTTTGTCGCAATTATCATATACATTCATGGTAAACAAGATGTAAAAGTCGGAGCAGGGGATGAAGAGATCAAATCATGTGGATCCAAATTTATTTTCATTTTAGGGCTCCTTATTGTTCTAGTTCCTTCTTGTTACACTATACCCACTTAGATTATTCATCCCCACTTATGTGTCAAAAAACCAACGGGCTAAACCATATTATATATATTAATTATACATGGTTTCTCTGTCGAATGTTTTGTATGCTCGACATCACCACTTAATGTTTCACTGACTTATAAATATAAAAAACTATTTAACATCTAGTAATACTTTTATAGCATTGCTATGAAAAGTAAAATCTCCCTAATAACCAATTCATTTAATGACGAGAAAAACTTGTTTCTAAATACGTGACACTATTTAATCATTAAGTATGATAATATATTTTAGTTTTCATAATCAAATGTCACTGAGTTTGTACGGGAATACAAAAAATTATTTTCCCTTGGAGTATGTGGATTAAAATCACTAATGACAATATTATACATATAAACGGACATTCCTATACACACATTAAATTTATATTTTTTATTATTTATTTTACTACCTCAACATTGTATACGTTAAGTTATCTCAAGGGATAAGGACTTAGAAAATATTAAAATACACTAAAATAGAAACTAAAACACTCAAAAAATATGTTTATTTTACTCAAATTATTTGTTTATTTTAAATGTCCTCTCAAAGAGATTTAGTAACAGCTGCTACTGTCAAGACACACACTATTGTTATGAGTTCATTCAAATATAGGATTCTATGTATCTATGACTATACGGGAGAGTTTTAACTTGGCAATTCCACGATAATCTATGCCTAAATTATTTTGATAAGAAATTTTATGTTGTTGAATAGTGTGCAGTGGCAAAGCTGATGTTGCATTTATTCTTGATATATGCATCGAGTGAGGAGTGTGACACACCGCTAGAACAACTTTGTTTGGACCAAATTAGTGAAGAGGACATGAAGAGGTCAAAATAACCTTTTTCATTGGTTGAGGAGCCACATGAACCATCCATGGATCCTTATTGCGACAATAGGTGCACCTATCGACATAAAGAGTGGAATTTAAGTGATTTGCAAGAGTTCTTTAGGTTGATGGATTGATTATTGTACTCCTAAGAAAGGGTACCTACAATTTTTATTCATAATCGGTGTTGAGGTTGAAGAGGTACCCGGATATGCAAATGTTATAGTGAGTACATAGATGGCTGAAGTACTTGAAAACGATACGAAAAACACTAGTATATTTTGTTTCCAGTCTTGATTTTTTAGTCTCAAATATATGATCTAAGCAAGTTTTTAACATGGAAAAAACTAGGAGATTGGCACTCGAACAACCTTCCAAGAGAACTCATGTTGAGATTCGAAGATAGGAATCCCGAGCCCACCCAATCCCCAATATCAGCCAATGTTGATGTCGGTCGTTGAGAGATGGGAAAGGAGCGAGGTGCTATGTGCAAATATTAGGTCTATATTCTTGAGTCTTGTGTTACTATAGGTTTGTGTTATGCTATTTTATGGCGAGATGCCTTCCGGGACCTTTCCTCTAGCACGCCCGAGTCATGTGTTGTGGATTTCGGAGATGTCCCTGATCATGTCGGTTGGGTGCTTGCTATTATTAAATCTGGAGTCCTTGGAAACAAGCTCGATGTATGGACCTGGTGGTGTCTCCTGTTTCCAAAGCCATCGTGGCGGTGGCAAAGAAGTAATGGATGACTGATGATCTTGAAGTTGTAGATGTGGATGAAGCTCATCAATATCCGTGGTCCTCAAGAATCTACGCTGCATGTTGTGGTTGTCAAAGGGTGGTCTTATCTGGAAGCTACACCGTCCATTGTGATGACTGGGCCATTGTTTCTTATGGTCGAAAGGTGACCCATCTTGTTCCTCCTGGCCACTAAGCCAGATGGGAGGCAACTCGTCTTCCTCACGAAGTCTACGGAGAGGTGCCATGGAGTGTTCACCATCCCATGTGGCATGATCCCCAGCAACAACAGCGTTGTACTGATGGGGGAGATTCATAGGACCCGAATGTGATTTCCATCATCTATTTTGGGTTCTTTATGCAAAAGTCAAGGACCATCTTGTAAGTTTTTGTTTCTTTTGGGTCTTAATGTAAGATGTATTGTTCTTATCCTAATACAAGTTGTGTTAGGGTCCTCTAGGACCCTTCTTCTGTTATAGAACATGGAAAAAATAATGAAGAACTACCAACAAAAAGGAAAATAATTTAAAAGGATAATCTGGAGATATATGTACGTACATGCGAAAAATAAAGCCGGTATCCTACACTTGAGGTGTAGAGAACCCTAATGATGTGATCTTGTGGGCACTCCGCGCCATCGGTAGATCACCGCCCCCTCCTCCGTAGGCTCTAGCTTCTAGCAATGTAACCAATACTGGGTGATGTGTTCAGATACAGTCTGGAAAGGACAAACAAAGTGGATATGAAGGACGAACAACCAATATTATATATGAACATAGTGGCTAACCATGTTGTTTGTACTTCTCAGGCTACTTTTCATGAAAAGCCGCAACATTTTGGATGGGGTGGTTATCCTTCATGAAACATTACACAGACTACATAGGAAAAAGTTGAATATGGTTATTTTAAAAATTAATTTCGAGAAAGCCTATGACAAAGTCAAGTGGTCTTTTCTCTAGCGGACTCTCAGAATGAAAGGTTTTTCTGCAGAGTAGTGTTCTTTAATCCACAACTTCGTGTCAGGGAATAGTTTGGCCATTAGAGTCAATAATGACGTTGGCAAATATTTTCACACAAAGAAAGGGATAAGGAAAGGTGACCCATTATCACCAATCATATTCAATATAGTGGCTGGTATGTTAGCTGTTGTGATTAAGCGTGGAAAGTCTGATGGTCAAATTGAATGTGTGATTCCTCGTCTGGTTGATGGTAGATTATCTATCCTATAATATGTCGATCAACATGACATAAAAAAGCGAGAAATATGAAGTTAATTCTATCAGCTTTTGAGAAACTCTCAGGTCTGAAAATTAATTTTCATAAGAGTGGATTGTTTTGTTTCGGTGAGACTCAACACGAGGCCAATCTGTATGTTGAGTTATTTGGTTGCAGATAAATCAAGTTTCCAATTAGGTATTTGGGTATTACCGATACATTATTAGAGACTTACAAGTTCTGAATAGAAAATTATTGAGGATAGACTATAGTTAAGATTAAGTTGTTGGAAAGGTAGTTTGTCATCCTTGGGGGAGGAGGGGGTGATTGGTTCTCATTAGCGCAGTGCCAAATAATATGGTATTGTATATGATACCCTTGTTCCCACTATTAAAAGATTCTTAAAACGATTTGATTACTTTTGACCAAGATTGTTTTGGAAATGTGACAATGACAAGAAGAATATCGACTAGCTAAGTGGAGTGTGGTTTTCGCCCCAAGGACCAGGGTGATCTAGGTATTCATGATCTTGAGGTTAAGAATACAACCCTTCTTGGTAAATGGATCTTCAAGTTACTTAATAGAGATGGGGTATGGCAAAATCTACTTAAATGAAAATATGTTGGCTTGAATGTATTGTCCCAGGTATATTGGAAACCCGACGATTCATATTTTTGGGATGGTCTAGTGGCTAAGAAGAAATATTTCTTCCGATTTGGATATTTTTTAATTAAGGATAGATCGGAAATACGTTTCTGGAAGGACAAGTAGCTAGGGAATGCTACATTCCGAGAATAGTATCCTTCTTTGTATGCTATTGTTTGTCATAGGGTGATACAATCACCATAGTTTTGGAGTCTTCTCCTCCAAATGTGGCATTCAGAAGAGATTTAATTGGACCTGGACTTGCTTCTTGAAATGCCTTGCTTCAGTGCTTGGCTTTAGTCCATTTAACGAGTGTATAGCATAAAACCACCATTTTTATACCTAAATTTTGAAAAACCACCACTTTTCTACCTAAAATTCAAAAAACCACCTGTTTACGTTTGAATCGCAAAAAAACCACCACCCTACTGCTTTTTTTTGCAATGTGCGCTAACCAGTCGATTGACACAAATTGACGCTGGATCTGACAGATGGGGTCCACCATCTTGGGATGACCGTTAACAGAAGTTAACGACATATAACATAAAACCACCACTCTTCTGCTTCAATTACAAAAAACTACCACATTTCGCTAAAATCGCAAAAAACACCACTCTACAGATTTTTTTTGCAATGTGCACTAAACACCGATTTCACACGAATTGACACTGGGTCTGACAAGATGACCCCACCAACTTTGATGATGTGGCACCGCGCGAGACAGCGCACCGTCTGCCAGTCCACACGCAGGTCCTAAAGTTTTGAAAGCAAATTACGCAGGGGTCCCTCGCATTCACACATTTTAGTAAATCTGCAGTTTATTTTAAGAAGTCCATAACTTTTGAATTCAAATTCAAAAGGAAAAACTTTTAATACAAAACGTGCTCAGAAATGTCTGAATAGTTTTAAAATTGGTTCACTATTTTATATAATTAAAATATGGAAACAATTAAAATTGCTTTTATTAGTAATACAAACTTTGAAAATTCATAACTTTAATTGTATAACTCCAAATAATATGTCCAGATTTATTATAAAATTCTAAGGAATCCATTTCTAGCATCCATCATACGTGAATCACATGTGTTTCTCTCTGATATGTTTATTATGAAACTCTGACGGTAATAACCCATGTACATTGTCGTCAGTGTCACGCTGCTCAACATGTTTGATGTGAGTCACATGTGTTTCTCTATGAGAAGCATGTGCATCTCGCCTAGCAAGGCTCTATTCCTTCATTTTGATTCATTGTGCAAGCATGCATGGGCAGAAAAGACATACATCCAATTTATGCTCCAATGATTGTACAATACATTAACATGCAAGAATAAATAAAATGACACTTATTTATTATTACGTTTGTTTGTATAATCAAAATATTCGAGAGGAATATAAGTTATTCATGCATGATGGATGTCATAAAGTGATTCCTTGTTTTTTTCTAATAAATTTAGACATATTATTTATATTATTTGGAGTCATATAATAAAATTTATGAATTTCCAAAGTTTTCATTACTAAGAAAATAAATTTTAATTAGTTGCATATTTTAATTATCTAAATTAGTGAACCAAGTTTGTATTCAAAATATTCAAATATTTCTAAGGATGTTTCATATTAAAAAATCTATTTAAATTTGTATTTAAAATTTATGGACATTCGCAAATAAACAGAAGGTTTTGTGAAAAAGTACGTGCCATGGGCCTCTACGTAATTTTCTATCAAAAACTAGAGGACGTGCATGAAAAAGGCTGACCGTCAGGCGGTGCCACGTCGTTGGTGGGGTCGCCTTGTCTGACCCAACGTTAATTCGTGTGGAATCGGTGTTTAGTGCACATTGCAAAAAAATGCCGTAGAGTGGTGTTTTTTGCAATTTCAGCGAAAGGTGGTGGTTTTTTATAATTAAAGCAGAAGAGTGGTGGTTTTATGCTATATGTCGATAACGTCTGTTAGCGGCCGGCCCAAACTGGTGGGCCCCATCCGTCAGATCCAACATCAATTTGTGTCAATCGACTGGTTATCGCACATTGAAAAAATCAGCAGTAGGGTGGTGGTTTTTTGCGATTCAAACGTAAACTGGTGGTTTTTTGAAATTTAGGTAAAAAAGTGGTGATTTTATGCTATAAACTCCCATTTAACACATGTGCCTAATGAATTTTGTTGGAATTTACATGAGGATGGTAAGTTCTCGGTTGATTCTATGTACAACACACTATTCCACTCAGACTTACCGGTTGATAATATCAAAATATTTTCTTGGTATCCTTGTCATGAGGCTATCCTTGCTAAAGACAACCTTAGTAAAGTGAAATTGAAACGAGAGTAAGAAATGTGTTTTTTATCATCATGATGAGACAATCATACTTTTTTCCAATGCATTTTTTCCATTCAGGATAGATGGACTAAAGCCACTTGTCCTCCTAGAAACAAGGTGTTAAATGGACTAAATCCAAACATTCAAGAAAAAAATTAACAACACTGCAATGTGGATATAAGTTTAAAGCTACTTGGATAACCGACCATGTGTCAACTGAGTCATACAGATATTGGATGTAATGCTAAAACCTTAATAAAATGCTCTCTATAAAAAATCCCGTATTATGGGTGGAGGAGCAATACGCAGTGGCGGAGCTTTCTTAGGGTAAAACTTGGCTACGACCCGCCCTACCTTGGAGATTTTCTGTCTACGTACCTCTGAATTCAGCTCACTAACAACCCATTTTAACCTCTTTCAGCCTACTGGTGCGCCCATCTTTTTTAAGCAAGCTCGGCCGCTGGCAATACGTAAGACTAACTAGGTGCTGGAATAATGAATTTTCCCTTAAAAAGTTGCTAGAATAATGGGTTTCCACTAGGATCAACATGCAGAGCACAACTTTTTCTTAATTCGCAACTGCTAGGAGGCGTAACACTCACAGCACCTCTAAAAAATGAACACTCGAGAGCGGCCAACCCGAGCCTCCCAAATCCCCCGACCCATATAACGCGCCCGCCACGACGGCGGTGGACTCCAGTTCCACGGCGCCTACATACAATCAAGCAGTCTCGTCTCCAATCTCACAGGTCGCAGCTCCGCAGCCGCAGGGACCGGATTCACCAGACCACCGGAGTATAGGAGGGTCGGCGTGTCCGTGTCGGCGTTCGGCGACGAAGTAAGCAAAGAGTGCACAGTATCCGGGCTCCGGGGAGAACGCCGGCGGAGCGTGGCTCGCGACCCCTTCCCCGCCGGTTTTCCCAGCTTCTTCTCGCAAGCAGGAATTCTGTGCTGATTCCGAGGTTCGTCGGTTCTCCCTGAAATTCTTCCTCTTTGTTTACTGCATGCTGGAGCGGCGATGTGCCGCTGTCTCCGCCAATCCTGCTCTTGTTCATGTTCAGATTCTGCTGCGCGAATAATCACCGCGTACCGGGTGTTTTCTTTTCTTTTCGTTGATAAAATCTTGTCCCAGATGGATCTGATTATTGGGTTCCGGCATTCTTTGAATCTCGTTCTAAAACTATCCCAAAATACTTTGCTCTTTCAAGTCCAAGCTCCATATTAACCGCCGTAGGTAGCTTTTTCGACACTTCGCTACCAGCGTTATCTTGCAACCACCTGTTTCACTTGCATCTCCTAGCTTTCAGTTGGCATGTCGTGGTTGCAAATTAGGATGCGGTTATTATCAGTCCCGTCGACCTCATCACCGTGTGGTCACTGGTAGACGCGTAAGATATGCCTCTGGTTTGTATCTGTAGTTGAAAAAAGGTCTGGTTTGATTTGACCCCAACTTGCTTGTGCAAATGAGTGAGTGGTAGGTGCACGGCTGCATGTGACTACTATCAATATTCGAGCATCAGCTCCCCTTCCATTAAAAAATAGTGCTAATATTATATGTTCTTGATCTTACAATCGGCATCATGGACGTTTTGATTCGTCATAAACCGAATGTTAAGCACTTCACAATAAAAAATCATGCAAGCACAAAGAGTACCACTACCACTATAGTATGTTCTCTGATCGTACCATCAGCATCATGGGCATTTTGGGTTGCCAGGAGCCATAAATCTCACTGCTCTGTTTTTCTTGGTCAGGATCCAGAGCTTTGGAAGCTTTTCCGTTGTGGATGTGAGAAGCTCCCGCTGATTACTCTGCGAGAGACATGGCCCATCATGGAGGCCCCTACCGTGTGGTTATTATCATGGCTGTCTTGCTCCCCTGCTTGGACGATGCACTAGGGCAAAGTACCACCGATCCTTTGGAAGGTAATCTCTTGCTCACTGTTCCTAGAAAAATATAGCAATTTTTTTGTTAATTTTTTTTATGCAAATTGAATGTTTTATTTTGCGTAATGCAGTCGATGCACTCCGGGCCATCAAGGGAAGCATACTTGATCCTATGAATAACCTTGAGAACTGGAACAAGGGAGATCCATGCACATCCAATTGGACAGGAGTTTTCTGCCACAAAACTAATGATGCACATCTTCATGTAACAGAATTGTATGATCAGTATTATTCTCTAACCTATTCAGAGTATCTATGCATATATCTTCTTTATAGATCACCTTTGTTTGTCATATTTTTCGTAACTGAGCTCTCTGCCGAAGAAAAACAGGAAATTTTGTTCATAGATTGTAGCCTTTTCGTATAGGTTTTGTGCAGCGCAGACACCCATAACCTATTCATGTTCAACTAATTGATGCCTTATAAGCATCTCATGGCCATAATAAATATTTTACTCAAAAGTGAAACCTCAACTGCCTTTACTGGTAACTGTGCATCTCCCTTGACATTGGTACTTTGTCCTACCATATTTCTGTCATTTTGGTTGATATAGGGGACATACTAGTTCAGGTCAAGTATTCCAACAGTAAATGCAACACCAGTCCTGGATAAGATCTAGATTCACAACTCCTAGTCACTGTTGGAGCTTATTTAATAATCTATTCACCTGTGTTGTTCCTGATAGCTTATTTTATTCAACGCAGACAGCTGTTTAAGAGGAACCTGTCTGGAACTTTGGCACCAGAGGTCAGTCTTCTATCTCAGCTGAGAACACTGTAAGTATTACTCTGATATGTGAAGTTGCTGATTTCCTTAATTTCTTCTGCATTCCTTAAACATCAAAGCCTTGCTACATTTCACCATATTCTCAATACATGCATAAATCCATGGTGCATTGTTAGCAACTTAGCAATTTAATAAAATGGCTTCAAATTTCCCGTTTGATAGAACTTATTGGGAAAGAAGTAGCCAGTCGTTAAAACTTTATTATTTACCAACTCATGCTTATAGTAGCTATTCGATCATACATTAACTAACTGTTGTTTTTCTTGAAGGGATTTTATGTGGAACAATTTAACAGGTAGCATCCCAAAAGAGATAGGCAACATCACTACACTCAAACTTTTGTAAGTCATTTCTGTTGACTTGACTTCCCCTTTTCAATAGGCATACAAATCAATGAACCTTCTAATGTACAGAATTTGTCACTATGTTTCGAAAGGAAAAACTACAATATTTATGTTAAACTTATGAAAACCTTCTAAACCGTGGAGCGTTGCTACTACATATTATTCAAAGTTTTAAACAGTTGAAGCATTTACATTTCTTGGCTTTCGCACTTGATCACTGCTCTTGGGTCTCCTTTTCACCATTTCCTTTTTACATCAGGAAATTTTCCCAAGTATCTACTGGGCTTGTAGACACTAAATCAATCTTATTTAACTTAATATGGCGCAAGTTTTTAGTATTTCTGTTTCTTTCCTGTCAAACACTTCTTCTGCAAGCGCAGAAGTATTACATTGTTTTTCCCGCCTTTCATTTGAACCAGCCATCATGTGTTAACTTTATTGTTTTCATATAAGAACACTAGCACCACTTATGATTTTACCTGACGAAGAATTGCAGCAACATCTGAATAAATAAATATCCAACAAAGCTAATATTATTTTTACTGTTTTTTGCAGATTACTGAATGGCAATCAGCTCTCTGGTTTCTTACCAGATGAGATAGGCAACCTTCAAAACTTAAATAGGTTACAAGTTGACCAAAACCAAATACTGGGTCCGATACCAAAGTCATTTGCCAACCTAAGAAGTGCCAAACATATGTAAGAATAGTTCATTCTATTTTTTTCCATGGCTTGCTAATTGCTGTCAATGTGAACATTTTGCCAACCTAACCTCAGTTTCTGATTCATTTCAGTCACATGAACAACAATTCATTAAGTGGGCCGATCCCATCTGAATTGTCAAGACTTCCAGTGCTTCTTCACCTGTATGTGGAAGTCTATTTGCTTCCCAAATTTTTCTTCTTATGCAAGTTTAGTAGAAAACATGGAATTCGTCTTTATTTCGTTATATAACTAACATTTTGCACCTTTGCAGCCTTGTTGATAATAACAATCTGTCCGGACCTCTTCCTCCAGAATTAGCGGAGGCACCTGTTTTGAAAATACTGTATGTACCCCAACTATCATGCTGAGGAAAACAGTTTATCATAAAAAATCATACACCTGTTACTTATATTCATATGTTTGTATTCAGTCAGGCTGACAACAATAACTTCAGCGGAAGTTCCATCCCTTCTACATACAGCAACATATCAACACTACTGAAGCTGTGAGTTTCTTTCTGTATCCATATTCTGAACAACTTTAAATACCTTCATATGATGATTTCTCAACATTTCAATATCCATTTTTATAATGAACAGTTGTACTGAACATGCAAAATAATTCTTATGTTATCAGGAGTCTTAGGAACTGCAGTTTACAGGGCACTATTCCTGATCTGAGTGGCGTTTCTCAACTTGTCTATTTGTGAGTACACTGGTGCTGCTGAAAGTTCATCTCACTATTAATCTCTGATTAATATCTTTTGAAGTTATGGCTAGTGCTTGCTAATTTGAACGTGGCACTTACAACTTCTCATTATGATGATTTGTGTTTGAGAGTAGCAGTTTGTGCCCAAAAAAAGTTACTGAATTTGAGAATTTCTTCAAAAATGGATGACCACCTTTTCTGTTCATTCAGTTCAGGAATCCATTGGTGTCTAAACTGTCAAGTATTGTTCACATGAATTTTCAGGGATCTTAGCTGGAACAAGCTGACAGGATCTATACCAACTAATAAGCTTTCTTTAAACACCACTACAATGTACGTATCTCTGATAAGGTTTGTCTATTCTCTGTAGCCATTGGCTAATTTCTGTTTTTTCTGGCAGTGATTTGTCACAAAACATGCTTAATGGAACGGTCCCGTTTAACTTCTCAGGGCTTCCTAATCTTCAGCTGTTGTAAGTATAACATTTAACTTGGTAATTTTTTCTTCAGACAACTTTGTCTTAAATTAGAACACTGAATACAACTTTGCATCTGCTTCTGTTTTATTCCTCAACTTAATATTTTGATCAACTCATAAATTGCTTACAATCCATACTCCATTTTATTTGATATGAAGTCATACCATATATGGCTTATTTATTTATATAAAACATTTGAACATATGGGACATACGCAAGACTTCCAAGTAAACATACACTTTCATGTTTTATTTTTCTGATCAACATGATGATTCATTTCACAGGTCCATTGAAAACAATCATCTAGATGGTGCTGTTCCCTCGACAATCTGGAATGATGTCATTCTTACTGGAAATCGCAGCCTTATTCTGTATGATCCCTTTTGTAGATTTTTCCCACTAGTAATAACTATATTTTTTTTTATATTTAACCTTTTTCTTATTATGCAGGGATTTCCAAAATAATTCTCTCAAGACAATTCCAGCTGCATTTAATACTCCCCCAAATGTTACAGTAATGTATGTTCTCATTCATATATGCAATGCATTAGCAATTTGAATTCCTACATAAACATATCTATAGTTTGTATCTAGAGGAATTTAGATGAAAACTACTAATATTCCACTGAAATGTATGGACTGTAATACTACTGCTGTCAATTTGTGCAGGTTGAGTGGAAACCCTGTATGTGCAAATTCTAGTGGAACTCCAATAGCCAGCCTTTGTCAGCCCCAGTCAGTAAACCAGCAAACTTCTAAACAGATACAGGGAACTGGCTTAAATTGTTCACCTTGCCCAACAGATAAAAATTACGAATACAACCCTTCATCTCCTATACCTTGTTTTTGTGCCGTGCCACTAGGAGTTGGACTTCGACTAAAGAGTCCAGGAATCACAGACTTCTATCCCTATGAAGGTGCCTTTGGGGTCGACATAACATCTTTGTTGCAACTGTTTGTTTACCAACTGCATATTGAGCACTACATATGGGAGGTGGGTCCAAGGCTCAACATGCACCTGAAGTTATTTCCAAGCAATACAAGTTTATTCAATATGTCTGAGGTTGTGCGACTCAGGCATGTACTTGCCGGATGGGAAATTACTCTTCTAGATATGTTTGGTCCATATGAGCTTCTCAACTTCACACTTGGTTCATATGCAGATGGTATGTACACTTTGAAGTTAATAATTTTTTGCAAACATAGTTTTTTGACTCATAATTCATTCAGTTGGATGGCCTCACCGTACTTTGGCCAGTTACTCCGATCAGTTAGTAACATGTCTTTTGTGTGACATTTTTTTGCAGAGTATCCAAATGCAGCTTCATCAGGGTTAAGCAAGGCTGCAATGGGTGGTATCCTGGCAAGCACAATGGCTGGCGCTTTTGCACTTTCTGCACTAGCTACTATTCTTATAATGAGAAGGCGTTCAAGGCATAGAAGCAGAACAATTTCAAGACGATCACGTAAGTCATTGCGCTTTTGTAAGCAGTAAGCTGATTGAGCAAATAAAATTTGCTAGTAGACATCTTGTTCAAGAGTTAGCACATGAAGATTTTTATCACATTGCCATTTGCAGTGTCGAGATTTTCTGTCAAAATCGACGGTGTGAGGTGCTTCAAATTTGAAGAAATGGCTAGGGCTACCAATAATTTTGACATACTAGCTCAAGTTGGTCAAGGAGGTTATGGAAAGGTCTATAGAGGAACTTTAGATGATGGAGAAATTGTAGCAGTCAAACGGGCACATGAGGATTCTCTGCAAGGGTCGAAGGAATTCTGCACTGAGATAGAGTTGTTATCCAGATTGCATCATCGGAATCTGGTTTCATTAGTTGGTTATTGTGATGAAGAAGACGAACAGGTGCATATCTTTTGTTTGAATCATTAATATTAATATTATGTTTTTCAAAATAATACAAATAAAAAAATGAGCTTTATGCTACACTGAAGAACATGCATATTGACTTGTGCTATTACCCTGACATGTGAAATTGTGTTTTGCAGATGCTAGTTTATGAATTCATGCCAAACGGTACTTTACGCGATCATCTTTCTTGTAAGTACATGGAGAGCTCATATTGTCCAATTTTATTCACTTCTGTTACATTTCTCAACCAACCCTCCGTTTCGTCAAATAGGGCATACAATTTTTTTCAAAAGTCAAACGATGTAAACTTTGACCAAATTTTTAGAAAAAACTGTCAACATCTACCATGCCACATCAACGTCATTAGATACATCATGACATATATTTTCGTACTATATATGTATAACACCATAGTTCTCAACAGATTTTTCTATAAGTCAGGTCAAACTTTACATCATTTGACTTTAAAAAAACGCTTTTTTTACGGAGTGGAGGTAGTACTACACAGGTACCTTAGGCCCAGTTGGGTGTCCACGAATCCTGGCCTCCCACCTAAACTGGGCTAGGGCTCTTATTTCAAGATCATCTATACACTCATCATTTTCAGGAATCTTACTTTAGGATGTGTTTTTGCCAGTTGTTTATGCTTTGAACCTCTTGAAAGTTTATTGTGTAAAATTGGATAATTCGACCTGTTCAAATGTTTTTTGACATTCAGCGCCTCGTCTTATGTGACATTCTTTTTATCCCAGCCAAGTCCAAACGGTCTCCCGGATTTGGCTTGAGGTTGCACATTGCATTGGGTGCTTCCAAGGGAATATTGTATCTACACACTGATGCAAACCCTCCTATATTTCACCGTGATGTGAAGGCCAGTAACATTCTGTTGGACTCGAAATTTGTTGCAAAGGTGGCAGACTTTGGTCTTTCGAGGCTTGCTCCGGTGCCAGATATTGAAGGGACATTAGCAGGTCATGTTTCGACTGTTGTTAAGGGCACACCGGTAAGTATTAGTTACACAGGAGATATTACGGTTGCCTTGATTTCTTGCCGAGTACGTATTAATGTTTCATTTCTTTTTGGCAGGGGTATCTTGATCCAGAATACTTCCTGACTCATAAATTGACGGACAAGAGTGACGTGTATAGCCTTGGCGTTGTGTTTCTTGAAATATTGACTGGGATGAAGCCCATTGAGCATGGTAAAAACATAGTGAGAGAGGTAATCACTCTTCACTTCAAACTGTATTTTTTGCTAACTTCTGGAAATACATATAAAGCATAAGCATGGTTCTGCTATCGGTGGTTAACTTACAGTGAGGGGATATCAGGGGCTGTGGCTCAACATCATCGTATGCGCCCGCTTCAGAGAAAATGACGAAAACATTTTAGTACACATGAATTTGAGTGGAACACCAGCATTTGACTTAAATTTTGCGCATGTTATAGGTAAACAAGGCGTACCAATCAGGCAATATTTATGAAATCGTCGACAGTCGGATGGGCTTGTGTCCTCCAGACTGCATCAGCAGGTTCCTCTTGCTAGCAACCAAGTGCTGCCAGGATGAGACTGATGACAGGCCTTCCATGTCAGAGATCGTCCGAGAACTGGAGGCCATCATGAGGATGATGCCAGAGGTGGATTTTGTTCTGCTGGAGACCACGGACACAGACTCGACTGATATGACTAAATCCTTGTCAACTGCTTCAGCAACTGGTGCTTCCTTCGTCTCCCAGACCTCTGGCAGTGTCAATGCCAGCAGTGGTGTGCTCTCGGGTGTGCTGACTCCTCGCTGATCTTGGTGTTTTCATAGTGTTGTTACATGTAAATGCAGTGATGTTTTGTAACATTGACCTATTATACTAGGACCCTTTGTCTCATAGACTTGCACTAATTAATTAGCCAGCTTTGATGTAAAATAGATAATGTGAATGAACAGCTAAGTAACATTGACAAAGCTGGGCATTTTCAGAAGTTCAGATGCGTCCTGTAGCCAGAATTTCAGAAGTTTCCTTAACACAAAATGACATGAGCTTTGTTTCAGGAGAGAGAACATAGTGACAAGAGCTATGATTCTGTCTTCCAATCAGACTTGATAAGCACTCATATAAACTGAGAACTTCCACTTTCAGAGAGAACGGTTAGAAACCAGCATTGCCAATCATACAAACAGAACTGAGAAAGCAACACTGCAGCGCTTGACACACCAGATTAGCATAACATGGATGGGTTAAGAGTGCTTGATTACTGGTACCAGGACATTACTTTACATGTAATCCAGGCAGTGGAAGGGTGACCTGACATGAGAGGGCATTGCTCGTACGTCAACATACTTGCTTTAAGTACCCTACATTTTGGCTCTAACACGAAAACTGCTGTTGCCCACAGAGCTTCCTTCTTTTAGCTCCTTTTAGAGGTTCAGGGCTGGAAGGTGTTTCAGAAACAGGTGAATCTGTCTGGTCAGGCTCTTCCTGGGCTGAATCGCTGTCCATTGTATCCACACCAGCAGTCTTGTCACCAGGCTTGGCCTCGTTTGTATCCTCAGTAGCTTTGAAAATGTAAATCTGCAACATATAAAGAATTGCAAGTGAAGGCCGTAGAAGTAGAACCCCAAAAATGTGAATATATCTAGACCTGATGTTTATCAATGTTTGAGTACACATGAAACACGGTGCCTCATATTGATGATACAGTAACACAAATCTACTAATAAGTGCGATATAATATAAAAAATTAGCAGTAGCACACCTATTTTCTTACTTCCACATTGCTATGCTTACATTGATACATCAGGGGCTCTCACCGAATTATGCTTGCATACTATCTCAAAGGGATTCGTGTCAGAAATTTATGATTTTGTTTCCACTTCTATATTCCTATTTGAGCTCCTTAATTGGGAGTTGAGACATGATTACGGGTTTCTTAGTGATGGTAGGGAAGTTTCTCTGTTCCAGATTAATGAGGAGCTAGGGGGAAACTTTACCTTGAATCTATCAGGCTCAGCCAATTCAAAGACCAATGAATCCCCATCTTCCAAGTCATGGTGCATCGAAAAGTCTCTCCATCCGCCACCCAGAACTGTTCGATTTCCAATGTATACAACATCAAATTCACCACCCTCTTCATCCTCCAGCACCATCTTATACTCAATGGGAGGCAGATGATCTTTGCAAAACCTAGAAGGGAGACCCTTGTATAACAGAAAATTGATAATGCCTTTTTAGTTGATAATACATATGTATAGATATTAGTTAAACAGCACACAGAGATCAACAACTTAAAAAAAACGAGACCCAGAGAGCAACAATTTACAAGCCAAAAGCAGCCAGATACATGTGATCGAACCATGGGCTTAACAAACGATAGGCTGCCAGGGTCAAGACTATCTTGGAATTTCTCAGCTCTGTTAAAAGCACTCTGTTGTTGTTTATCAGAAGAAATTCTTCCAGTGCACCCCCTTCCATTTTCTGGACCTCTACTAAACCTGGTTAACGCAGGCAAGTAGCCAATTACATCAAGAATGGGACAACCATATGAAAGATAAACCAACAGAGCTAATGAAAGTGTTACCTTCTACGGCGCACAAAATCATCATCATCAGGAAACTGTGAAAAGAATCAAATGACAGCTTAGTCTTACATTGGAGTTGCAAAGGTAAAAAATCATCACTTCATGAACAAAATTAAAGGGTGTTGCCCTACAACTTTAACCAAGTGAAACTGCAAATGGGGGACAAAATCAAGGCACTAGGGAGCCATTTATAAAGTATTCATCTAATGTCGCTATAAACTTCACAAAAACAGGATATTGAAGATTTTTTTTAATTTGCAATCATTATCTACACATTCAGAAACATAACAACGGTATCTCACTTCATGTGACACATGCTTTATTCAGGGAAAAATATAGCACATGATTCTAACAATGTAAGCAGGACACATCACAACACAGGACTGCGAACCCCCAAATGGACACCCACAGAACATAAACCCCATCCCATCAATGCATCAGATCGCAAGAATGACTGAAACAACTTTCAACAAGGCTACATCCTCCTTCATACAGAAAATGATTAAAAGTTGTATTTTTTAGGGGATGATGAACAAGTTGTTAGTATGGCAAACAAATCAAATCTTATCAAGGCCAAAAGACCAGGTTAGAGGCCGGTAATAACTCACATCATCCTTGTACGAAACCTGGTTCCTGGGCCTGGAGGAGCGCCGGACTTCGGTGGTGACCTCGAACTTCTTCCTGGACTTGGGGCTCGCACGGGTGCTCTGCAAAAATGCAGCACGAACGAATCAAACCCACCGCAACCACAAAAAGTCGAGGACCCTCCGCCCCCTACTAGTGCAAGCGGTGTGACCTTGTCCTGCTGTCTGGTAGCCTGGATCAAGCTCTTGGCCATCTTGGTTATGCCCAAATCCTGCGGAAAAGGAGGACAGATGCACATAGCTTATTAAGAAACCCACATACACAGATTAAAGCCGCCGCGAAAAAATCGACACGGAAATCGGCGAAATGAGACGGAAAAGTTGATAAAACCCCTGATAGATAGAAGCTGCTGTGAACAATCCACGGCCAAATTGGGGAAATGTGTCACCTTTTGCGCATCTATTCAATCTCAAATGAGAGAGGGAGGGAGGGAGGGAGTTATTTTGAGCGTACCTCGAGGTGCTTGAGGTTCTCGAGGATTCGCTTCCTGCGCTCCTCCTCGTAGGCGGCGCCGGCGCCGGCGCTGGCCGCCTCCGTCGCCATGTGGGCTGACTCCTTTCTCCGCTGATTTTCGCTGGCCACTGAGACTGAGAGGGAGCCGCGAGTCAAGGGAAGGGTCAAAACAAAATCCTCTCGAGTTCTTTTGGAGAGAGAGAGGGGGAGGGAGAGGAGCCTTGCCTTGCTCGGGAAAGAAGACGACCCCTGTTTTTTTTAACCTATATACACTCGTATGCGCATATATATACACTTATTCCCTCTGTTAGGTATTATTAATGCATATGGACCATTTTAATATGGTTAAGAAAATTAATAACTCATCATTTTGATTACTATATGCACCAATAGTTATACATGCATAAGAGAACGGAAAGAAGAAGAAAATCATACATAGGATGAGAGATGGTAATAAATGAGAAAGAGCTTATAATTTCTAACATTTTAAAAAAGCTCTTAGTCCTTATAATCCCTAATGGAAAAAGTATCTCTAAGAGTATACTCTCTTTATTCCAAGGCTTAGGGCGTTGGAAAAATTCTAAATTTTACTCAAGGCATAAGGCGCCAGATCGTATACGGTTTTTACCCTTCTCCTCGTTTCCTCGCATCATAGAAAACAGCTGGGCAGTTACACTCCCTATTAACTCCGGTGTATGCAGTAGGCAATCTACCATCGCAGCCGCAATAAGAGAATTTAACTCCCGTGCATGCAGAGGGCCAAATCTATCGAGCCTATCTGCTAGAGAAATTTGGAGGCATTAATTCATGTGCATGCAGGGGCAATAAAGTAAACTTTTCAGTTTTTTTAACGTGCCGATCATGCCTAAATAATCCCGCTGAGAAATTAGCGCCTAAGCCCTGGGATGAAGGGAGTACTTAGTAATAAGAACCCTAGCAGATACTGCAAAACCGCCGTACAGCAAACATAGTTTATGGTGAACTATAAATTACGTTTGTGGTATAAAAATTTCCAACACAGAACAGATATACTAATTGGAACTGCAATTTTTAAAATCATCACGTTGCCTTTTTTTCTGTTTTGATTTTTCAAATGAGTTTTGAATAGGTATTTTAAATCCAAATCAATTCAAACTTTCACCAAAATTTTGTGAGGTGACCCTAGTGTTTAAAAGTGTGTCAAACACATCAAATCACTCCAAAAACATTTTGGGGTTGTAAATGAAGGGTTTCGCGGCATAGTAAATCAAAATTTTCTACGAATGCGAACAGAGGGAAAGCCAAGATCTAATCTAGGAGATGCAATCAACGAGAGAGATTGGATTAGATCTTCATACCTTGAAGATTCAAGACATGAACGCTCATTTAACGTGGGTGATGTAGTCGCACTCCTCCTCGCGATCCGATCCGATCTAGCACCACAAGTGGCGGTGCCTCCGTGAGATGCACACGCAGCACCTGACGCCTCCTCCTTCCTCGGACCAGCAAGTATGGTGGAGAGATAGATTGGATCTACAACACGACGGCGTGGTGTATATGGTGGAGAATTTCTGCAGCAGGCCGCTACAAAACAATGGGAGAGAGAGAGGGCGCAAGCAGGGCAACTAGGGTTTGGAGGCAAGGTGTAGGGGAGGGGCGCCCAACCCTCTTTATATAGAGGGCCAGCCTTGCCCTCCTCCAAGCCTTGGGACGGCCAAGGGAGGAGGTGGGGTTGTGGACTCTCCTTCTAGAAACCCTATCTCTAGTTTAAACGAATTTAAACTCTCTAGGATCTACTGGGCCCTATGGGGCCTTGTGCCCCGGCCCAATGCGCCGTGACACTCCCTCATAGGCCCATGCCCCTCCCGGAAGGTGGGGCCACGTTGGTCCCTTCCGGAAGGTTCTAGAAGCTTCCAGACAATACCGATTAACCCGAACAATTCAACTCCAAAACTGCATCGCCTTATATGAATCTTATTCTCCGGACCACTCCGGAACCTCTCGTGATGTCCCGGATCCCATCCAAGACTCGAACAAAAACTCATAAACCAATTATCCAATCTAACCTAGCGAGACACGTTAAGTGTGACCGCGGGTTCGAGAATATGCAGACATGATCTTCTATCAATAATCAACAATGGGTGCAGGCACCCATATTGACTCCCACACATTCATCGATGATCATATCGGATGAACCACGATGCCGGATTAAATCAATCCCATATATATTCCCTTCGTCTCGCGATATTTTACTTGCCCGAGATTCGATCGTTGCATGCATCATACCTAGTTCAATCTGCTCACGCAAGTACTTTACTCGTTCCGTAATCCGATATCACTTTGTGATTAACTCCTTAACCACATGCTTGCAAGCGGTGTTGATATCGATTACCGAGTGGGCCCGAAGTATATCTCTCCGACTTGGGAGGGACAAATCCCATCTCGATACATACAACCCAACAGATACTTTTCGATCACCTGAGAGACACCTTTATGATCACCTTCTCATAGGATGACGTTTGATGACCTCAAAGATTTCTTCCGATACCAGGGAGTTGTATTATCTCATGGTCTAAGGAATACAATATTTGACATAGGAAAAGCTTCGCAAAGATGAACACGATGATACGATCTAATTGCTTCGCTTAGTTTGGGTATGTCCATCATATCATTCTCTAATGATATGATCTCATTATCAATTGACAACTCATGTCTATGGTTAGGAAACCTTAACCATCATTGATCAATGAGCTAGTCCATAGAGGCGTACTAGGGACACGGTGTTGTTCACAAACCACACAAGTATTAAAGTTTCCGCTTAATACAATTCTAGCATGGAATATAAACTTTATCATGAACAAGAATTATAATAATATCTTTATTATTGCCTCTAGGGCATAATTCCAACAGTAAATAAAAATAAAACCATGCCTCATACATATAATATAAAAGAGGTTTTAAATATGATTTTATTAGGGTTTAAGCTTTGAAATTTTTTGTGCAAAGTAGACATGCCATGATGTTATGAATGCAATAACATGTTTTTGAATTTGATGAAATTTGGGATGTTACAAATCTAACCCCCTTAAGATGAATCTCGCCCTCGAGATTCGGATTGGCTAGCAAATAGGTGAGCATGATCTTTCTGAAGCTCATCTTCTATTTCCCAAGTTGCTTCTTCCTCGGTATGATGATTCTACTATACTTTGCAGAATTTGATAGTCTTAGTACGAGTAACTATTTCTGCTGTCTCGAGAATATTGATAGGTTTATCTTCGTAAGTGAGATCACTCTCTAACTGAACCTCTTCCAATGGTATAGTGTCCTTCAACAAAGTTTCTTCCATCTCCGGATGACACTTTTTTAACCGGCTCACATGAAACACATTGTGAACTGCTGACAGCGATTATGGTAATTCTAACTCATAAGCTACTTCTCCTTTGTGGATCAAAATCTTGAATGGTCCTACATAACGAGGTGCCAATTTCCCTTTGACTCCAAATCTCTTCACACCACGAAGTGGTGAGACTCTAAGGTAAGCTATATCACCTACCTTATAAGTGACCTCTCTACGTTTTGGATTTGTATAGCTCTTTTGTCGGGATTGGGCTATCTTTAATTTGTCCTTTACCATTCTGACTTTCTCTTCAGCTTCCTTGATCAAATCTGGTCCAAATAAATTTCTTTCTCCTACTCCATTCCATAATAATGGTGTAGTACACTTCCTTCCATAAAGGAATTCAAACGGAGTCATCTCTATGCTTGATTGATAGTTGTTATTGTAAGAAAATTCTGTGTATGACAGACTTTCATCCCAACTAGATCCATAGTGTAGCGCACAAGGTCTCAACATGTCTTCCAAAATCTGACTGGTACTTTCTGTCTGTCCATCAGTCCGAGGATGAAAAGCTGATGGCTCAATTGATATGGAACCTGTTGGGAACCCCAAGAGCAAGGTGTGAAGAAGCACAGTATCAAGTCTTCCCTCAGTAAGAAACTGAGGTTATCGAACCAGTAGGAGGAAGGAAACATCACACAGGTGTTGCAAGCAACGTGGAAACCTGCACAACACAAACTCAAGACTTTGCCCCAACTAACAGTGAGGTTGTCAATATCACCGGTTACTGTAACAAAGGATTAACTGTATGGTGTGGAAGGTGATGATGGTTTGCAGCAAGTAAACATGTAACAGTGGAGGATGTATCAATGGTAAAGATTGGACCGGGGTCCATAGTTCACTAGAGGTGCTCTCCTTAGATAAACAACATGGCATGAAGGGTAAACAAATTACAGCAGAGCAATTGACAGGAACTGAGCATGGCATAACAATGCAATACCAGACAAAAAGATCCTATGAGATTTGATTGGGAAATACATACATAGACCGCCATCCAACTGGATCTATGACTAGAAGTTCATCTTCAGGTTATCATCCGAATCCCCTCCAGTATTAAGTTGCAAGCAACAGACAACTGCTTTAAGAAAAGTGTGTAAGGTAAACAATCCACTTGTTCTATAAACAAGAGACCGTTGTTTTCTCCCTAGTGGCAACAACACATCTACAACCGAAGACATTTCTGTCACTTCCCTTAGAAACTAGAGGCATGAACCCACTATTGAGCATAAGTACCCACTCTTGGAGTCACTAGCAACTACTTGGCCAAGATAGCTACTAACGACGGAGAGCATGCAAGATCACAAACAACACAGACATGATAGTATCAAATAGAGAAAATCATTAATCAATCTGACATAGTAATCTCAATATCCAACGGATCCCCGCAAACACAACATCCATGATTACAAATAGATTAGATCTTGATCATGAACGGAGCTCACAATATCTATACATGAAAGCACAAAGGAGGAGATACAACCATCTAGCTACTACATGGACCCGTAGTCTGTAACACCCTCAGAATCGGACCTATGCAAGTTTTAGCGAAACCCGCCAAACCCACATAGAAACGATTTCAAAGGTGCCCACCAGGCACTTTCGTGCGGGTGGAAAACGAAGTAATAACATTACACAACAGTCCTCGATGGGACCCACAGAACAGATATATACAACAGCGACTCAACGAGTCAAGAATACAGATATACAATACAAAGATCCAAATCACCTTGAAAATGATAGTGCGTCCAGCTACGGACAAGATGCAAATGGGGCTAAGAGCCCTGAAGAATAACCAATGGCGTCCATAACCCTGCCCAGGCCAAGCCGGAAGGGTAACCCGCTAACGACGCCGATCTCAAAACCCTTAAACAAAAGGGTGCCGACAAAGGGCAAAGGAAAAAGAGGCGTCAAGATCGAGGCCAAGACTGCGAGGCTAGAATTGGCGGTCTCGCCTACATAGGTATGGTGGATCAAGCGGCAAAGATGCATGCACTAAACAACCTATAGAGACTCGATACAATGGCGGCTATCGAGAGGGGTAAGAAAGAGCTATTCGATCCAACCGATTCTAACACCAAACAAACCCATCCGTGTTTCCTCGAGACCAAACGAGGAAGTCAACCGAACGCATACGCTTGATTTTATCTATTCTTATCGCTGCAGCAATTACTAGTCAAATATAGATAGTCATCCCGATAAATTAAGCAAGGCGTTTTGGTTAACCATTCCGTTATAGTTGCAACAATTAGTAATCGAATCTGATAGCATGAGATAAACCCAAAACCCAGCAGTTGTTGGTACTGTTATTAAGCCATTCCGTTGAAGTTGCAATACTTACTAGTCAGTACAATTGTCGCAAGTTTACACCCAAACAAGCAATTGTGGGCAGTTTTATTTAGCCATTCCATTATAGTGAAGCGATTACTAGTCATTATAAAGTCAAATTTATAGCACTACTTTAGTTATAGTTGTCTATGATCGAGATCGTGCTCCAAGTCGTCCATAACCGGACACGGCTTTCGAAAAGTTTTAACCCAGCCAGGTGCACAAATAGCAACACACACTCGATCAACCTCGAAAAACCAAATCAAAACCCAACGAGGCCTTCACGACAAAGCAATCAGATTCAGAATATTTCAGGGCCACCCCATTGAGTAGACCCGAACGAAGCCAAATGACCGAGACGGACTCAAGGTTTGCGACAATGGTTGTAAACGATCGAACCCAAAACTGGCTTGTCGATCGCGAAAACATTCCGCTTACCTAACAAAGATAGTGTGCTCCTCGCACAATCATAAATAAAGCAGTAGCATGGCATAGGTACAGGATAGTAAATAAAACCTCAAACTAGTTTGTGGCCCCAAGAAATAAGAATGAATCATGCTCTGGCTCAGGGGGGTCCCATAATCCTCCCGAATGTGGATAGCGCGATAAATCAAGGAACAGGTATCAAGTACTCGGGGTCCTACGGGACACAAGTGGGCGGTCGGAAACCAAATGTTATCTATCACCCACCGATGCCTCTGCTTACTTACTTCAATTTTAGTTGTTAAATAGTAATTAAAGTGAAAAATAAGTAAAGCCATGATCATCTCCAACAAAAAACATGCGGTAATACACCAACAACTGTGGCACTTGACGACACGCAACAGCACTTGAGCAAGCGACTACGACGCGCAAGTCCATCTATCTACCAAACAACAGGTAATAGGATGTGTCCAAGGCAATATAAGGCTGCGAGGGATATCACGGGTACGAAAAACTAGAGCATCGCAACACAGATAGCAATAGATCAACAGGAGGGAATAAATACTATAAAAGTAAGATAGGTAGAAGGGGGGAGATGCTCGCCTGAAAAACATTGCCGAAGGTTCAACCGAAGATCGAGGCGAAGCTCACATCAACTCAACGGCCTTATCCGCGAAGAAGCAAGACGCTAGAATAAACACCGGATGCACTATTTAATACAACGGCAGAAGATCGGCATGATGCATGTATGATGTATGGCATGGCAAAGGTGCAATGCAATTAGGTCATATTAAGTGGAACCGGGGTCCCGACATTTAATTATATGGTTCAAGTTATTTATCTACCCCGCAAATTAAATGTTATTTAACAAGGCAATATATGACAACGGTTCGATGCACAAATTTAAATGAGGCCAATTTAAGACTAGGTTTGCCCGCATATGGGCCCCATATTTAATTATGCAGTGAATCGGCATAGTGCCCCCAAACCACAGACAAGGATGCATGCATGAGCAATTAATATGTGACAAGTTGGATTATATTATAAAATAGGGTTTCGGGAAGGGGTTCACACATTAGGGTTCGGCAGATCTTGGGTCCGGGGTTTCGGGGTCGATCTCAGGGTTCGGATCAGGGGTTCGGCCTCGGCAGGTTCGTTCTCGGATAACAGGGTAGATCTTGGCGCAACCGGGATGAAGGGCTTGGTGTGGCGTCGGGGGCGCATCGGACTTGCCCTGGTCGGTGTCGTTCTTGTCGTTGCGAGGATCTTGTCGGGTCCGCGCCATCGAGTCGGACTTGGCGTCCGGGGTGAAGAACTTGGCGTTCTTCGTCGGTGTCCTTACCGTCCGGGTTCTCGAGCATCGCGTCCGGGAAGGAGTACTTGTCTCACATGTGGTCTTCGGGTTCAGGGTATCGGTGCTCCGTGTCGACGATGTTCAGTGACGGTTGTCGATGACGGGATTGGGACGACCGCGGTGGTCTTCGGTTCCGGGAAGGCGATCCGTGAGGTAGAACTTGTCGGCGAGAAGATCTTGTCGTTTTGTCCAGGTTCTCCATGTTCTGTTGCTCTCGGCATAGGTTTTCGTGGTACTTTGGGCCTTTGGGTGATCTTGTCGAGATCTTGCGGGATTTCCGTCAAACAGGTGGTGAGCACCATGCTTAACTGGACAACACCACAAACAAAACACGAAGCTACGCGTGCGTGCGGAGGGGGTGCCGCGGTCTACTGATACAGAGGTGTCGAAGGAATGACCACGGCAGATGCTGCAATCGGCAGCGAGTAGTAGAACGAAGGGCAAGGGCGGCCAGCCATCTGCGGTGCGAGATGAGGGCAGAGACTCAGGGGTTTACCCAGGTTCGGCCCCCCGGAGGGTAAAGACCTACTCCTGCTAGATTGTATTATGGAGGTGTTTACAATGGGCGAACTCGGCGACTAGGCGGCGAGTTGCTTGGGCGTATGAGGGAACGTATCTCTACTCACCCCTTAGGGAGGTTTATATAGGCTTACCTCCCCTAGGGTTTACATATCTCAACCGATTCGGTTACAACTTTGTCAATCGCTTAACTCGACCGGGCCTATCTACTACTTTGGGCCTTCGACCTCCATGCCGGCACCTGATGGGCTTTGATCCACTCGCGTTCTGCAGCCCACTCGCCACCCTTGGACCCGTCGGAACGTCCCGAGGATACCCCAAGAGGCATATCCCCATCAAGAGTCCCCGAGGCCGTCGCTGATTAGGCGCGAGTGGGCTGGCGATCGAGTATACGGCTTCAAGTTGGCATCCATCGAATCGTCGGCGGGCTCGCACGAAGGAAAAATCCGAACCGAAAGGCGTCTTGGGTGGACCGAGCCAACGGTCGGCCTCGGCAGTAAGTTAGCAAGCCGAGTGGCGGAGGCGGACCGTCGGCGTGGTCAAACTAGCCGTTAAGGTAACTTAACGGTAACTTCGGCGTAATCATCGCGTGCGGCCCCTAATTTGGCGGGCTCGCTATATAAGAGGAATGGTAGGCTATCGGAAAGCCAACCGCCCACCATTTCTTCCGAAACGCACCTTTCGCCTGCTGATCCCGCGATCCGATCGACCCGCAATCCTCCGGCCTCCAAGCGAATCCTCAGCCATGGCCCTCTCCACCGAACCTTGGGGTAGATCCAAATGCACCAGGGCGCAACTGGCCTCCTTCGAGGAGGCCGGAATCCTGCGGGCCGGCTGCTGGCGAATCCCCGCAGCCGGAGAAACGACCCCGAACCCGCGCGAGAGAGAGTTCATCTGCTTCACTAGTCACCTCGAGCGGGGCTTAGGGTTTCCCACTTCTCTGTTCTTCCGGCGCTTCTGCGCCTACTACGGGATCCAGCCCTCGGATCTGGGTCCCCATAGCATCGAGCAGCTCGCCATCTTTGTGGCGTTCTGCGAGTGTTACTTGGGCTGCCGCCCTATTTTCCTTGTGGCAAGATCTGTTCCATGGACGGATCAGCGCGAAGCGGGCCCAATGCTAGCCGCGGCTAACCTTCCAACTCAAATCCAAAGCCTCCTTCTTCGACCGATGATGCCGGCCAAAGCAGCGATGGAAAAAGTCTTGGTTTTATGTGACCGAGGCGAAGGACGAGGCGGCGATCCCCGTACTCGGACAACCGCTCCGAGCCGCAATCTCGTCGTCAAGCTCCGACGACCAAAGGATGGTTGTTGATGAGATGCTCCGCACCATTCGTGGTCGAAGAAGAAGGGCTCAGACGGTGAACTTGTACAAGCTGGCTTGGCGGCGCTTGTTCCACTCGCCAACGCGAGCACTACATGTACCAAGACACGGGCCGAGAAGACTCGACGAGGCCTCGCCGAGTGGAAGCTGGAGGACTACCTCCTGGCGCTGAAGAGGATCACCCAGACGGCATACACGGATGCGCAGGCCGGGCTCCCTCCATACACCGCGAAGCGTCCGGCTCCAACGGTAATAATTTGATCTTGTTCGCAGTCGCAGCATATGCAGTCGCGGCAATTCTAACTTTGTTCCATGTTTAACGCAGCTATTTCAAGTGGTGGAAGGGTGGCTCCCACCCGCCGATGACGAGAGCTCTGGGCCATCCGCCCAGGACACAAGCGAGTCGCCTCCCGCCAAGGGTAATGAGGACGATGAGGATGAATCCGAAGAGGAGATCGCCCCACTGGTCCGAAAGACCCGCGGGCAACGTCAGCGCGAATTCGAGGCAAGCAAGAGCCTCGAGCGCCATGACGATGACGAGGAACTCCCGGAGACCACCTCGCTCCGTCAGGCCACTCCCGCGAAGAAGAAGAAGGAGAAAGAGGCGAGGGCCCCCCTGAGAAGGAGGACGAAGCCGCCGAGGATGGCCTCACCGCCGCGCTGAAAGCAGCCCGATGCCCAGCTCGGCCGGTGACGGGCGGCCGGCAACACCCGCTTAGATGCGCCATCCATGGAGGCACTGGCTACCTTCACTCCGCCTTCGCCGGTCTCCGGCTAGGGGAGGCTCGGCTGGCGACTTCGCCGCAAGGAGGTCCCGAGTGTGGCGGTCTCGCCGCAAGGAGGCTCCGCCGGCAGCTCCACATCGCGAGGGGCCTCCGCAAGGCGCCCGGAGGTGCCAACCGCTACCTCAACGCCAAAGAAGCCCTCCGTATCTTGGGCCTGGCGCCCCGAACCGGGCTTAGTCGCCGATTGGGCCCTGAGCTGGAGAAGCCGGCCGGCCTCCGTACTGGGCTGCGTTTCATTCCAGTCGCCAAGTGAGTGCACTCGGCCTTCACCTTTCTCTCTTAGTATTTGGACTGTTTTGACTGAGTTGTCTCGATACGTAGGA
This sequence comes from Avena longiglumis, assembly GCA_030063025.1. NCBI lineage: Eukaryota > Viridiplantae > Streptophyta > Magnoliopsida > Poales > Poaceae > Avena > Avena longiglumis. The sequence continues at coordinate 514,237,670 of CP125974.1, read as the reverse complement.
CCGGAGTGAAGAAGATGGGCCACCCGACGGTGGCCAAGGTGCCCTCCGCCGCTAGCGAGGAGGACCCTTCTCGTAAGAGGAAGGTGGATGAGGTCGCCGCCTCCACGGAAGGCAGCAAGAAGGCCAAGGGCGACGACATCGTCGCCGTCTCTGACGACACGGCGACCGCGGCGGCTGGGCCCGCTGTGGAAGCGACCGCGTCCACGAAGGGGGGCATTTCGTTGCCTAGACCGGAGGAGGCGAGCTCCCTTGGGGCGGGCGCGTCAATCGCTACCTTCCCCCGCTTCATGACCAAGGCGGCCACGGCGAGTGCGGCTCGAACCCGCTCGAGACCGCCGATGCCGAGATTGACCAACGTCGCGGCACACCGGCGCTGCTGCGTCCGCTTACGCGGGCGCAATCGGCATGCTTGGCGCGACCATCCAGGTACCTCCAGTCCCCGAGGATCAGGTCGGTGTTTTGCAGCGGCCTGATTCTTTTTTAGTTACTTGTTTTGTGCGTTCGAGTCCAGTCCCCGAGTGCGCACTCGCTAAATTATAGCGGGTGGGCACTGAGTATTTTTCGAGCCGCCAGTCCCCGAGTGCGCACCCGCTAAATTGTAGCGGGTGGGCACTGAGTAATTTTCGAACCGCCAGTCCCCGAGTGCGCACCCACTAAATTTTAGCGGGTGGGCACTTAGGAGTTTTCATGTGTGCTGACTTTGAAGATGTACAGGGTCTGCAGCTGGAGTCGGCAGAGCGATTGGCTGCAGCGTCTTGAGAAGGAATCGCCGCTTCCGTGAAGCAAACAAGGAGCTTGTTGTGCTGCGCAAGTGAGGTGGCTCGCCAAGAGCTTGTCCTCGCTGGAGAATCGAGGCGGTGCGGTGCGTTGGGCACCGCCAATGTAAGATCGCCAACCTCGAGCGCGAATCGCGGAGGCGAAGAAGAAGCAAGCTCGTGAGCAGGCGAAGGCCGCCATTGCGGGCGGAGGACGATCGAAGGTCTGAAGCCCTCATTGTTGGGCTTCGTAACGACCATACATCGCTTCAAAGTTTCATCACGGGCTCGCCCGCCCATTGCTTGGTGTGCGCCTTCCCGCCTTATGATTGTACTGTTTGTTGTTTCCATTGTACTCATACTTGTCTCCTTCTCGCAGGTCGTGTTATTGGCTGCCAAGAAGAAGCGAATTCTCTTGACGCGAGGGAGTGTGAACATGCTCGTCGACTCGGCGACGGCGCCGGCGACCTGCATACGCCTACCTCCAAGAGATGTCGCCCACGGAGGTTATTCAGTGACCTCGTTGAGGTGTGGGAGTACTTGGAGAAGGCACCGCGGTGGTAGAGTTCATGACGCTGTCGGCGTTTCGTCATGGAGCGCCGGCCTTGAGCCTTGGGCTCGCCCACTTCCCGAGGACTTCGATCTCGATGATGTGACGAGTGGATACCCTTCATCGACCGGGCGCGGTGGATCTGTCCGAGGTCCTCAAGCTGCAGGAACGTGCCGCGCACTCGAGCGCGTGTCGATGGGCGACCTCCTTCCTTACCAGAAACGGTCGTCGCGACGACCCGAGCCCGTGATCGCGACTTCAAGGTTGAGCAGCCTTCCGCCGGCGATGGCGGTAGCCGACGACGTATCCATCGAACCCGTACACGCGTTCATCCGTAAGCCGGACGCTGGCGCCTCGCCGTCGCTGCAGAGAGTAGTTTAGTTTGCCCAAATGTGTTAGCAGCGATTCACGAGTAGGCATATGTTGTAATGTAAGACAATGCGATATGCGATTGAATGGAACGTTGTGTTCATTTTGCTATTTGTTTGCGTGTTTTGGATTGATTTTGGGTGAGTCCCGAGCGTCCGCCCTTTGTGGGTTCCCTTGTATATGATGTTTTGTTGTTTATCATGTGTATGTTGGTTGAGTCGACTGCTTGAGCTCGGAGAGCCGCAAGGCGACTCCTCGAGTGCTCAGCTTTACCGCTTTCCGTCTGTGACGCAGGGTGGCCGAGTCCCCAGCGTGGTACTTGGTAGTTCAAGGCGCGACTCGAGGGTGGTTGAGGATCGAGCGTTGGTGAGCGCCGTCGCTCGCCTGGCCGTGGGTCACGCGTGGCGAGTCCCGGCACGCTCTCTTGGCGTTTTCCGCCGATCGAGACGAACTGGTATTCAGTCCCCGAGCGTGGTACTTAGCCGTTCGAGTCGCTATGCCGAGGAGGCGGAGGACCAGGGTCGCTGCAGGAAGCGAAGACAGATGTCTTGGTTCGTAAAACCAGTCGAGCTAGGCGACTCCGATGGGGCTCCGGATTGGCGTTTTTCGTGGACGATGCAAGACCTGAAATGACTCAAGGTGCTCTTACACCGCACTTTTCTGCCGTGCCGGTCATTGTACCAAGGTTGACTTCGTATGTTAGCATGACGCCGTTAATTACGAAAGTGCGAGTGGCACAAGGCATGGAGAGTAGGCAATTTTGCAAGAACTGCCTTTTATTCATAGCGATCGGAGCACATATGTGGGGTTCTAGGTATAGAACTTCCGGAGGAGATTTACATTCCACGGCCGCTGACGTCGAGTTCACCGTCCCCGCGGACGCCGACGAGGTAGTAGGCGTCGTTGCCGAGCACGCCCGATAGCTTAACGGGCCTTCCACGGAGGGAGCTTGTGCATGCCCTTCTTGTCTGGATGAGGCGTAGCACCAAGTCGCCTTCTGGAAGGTGCGGGTTTTCACCCGTCGGCCCGTGGTAGCGACGAGCCCTTGATGATAGATAGCGGTGCGAACGGGCGAGGTCGCGCCGTCGAGTTGGTCGAGCCCATCTTGGCGGGCCAGCTCGCTTGCGGCCTCCGTATAGTGGACGATCCGCGGCGAGTCGTGTTCGAGGTCGGTTGGCATGACAGCCTTCAGCGGTAGAGACCATGAAGAAGGGGTGAATCCCGTCGACTGTTGACCGAGGTGCGGATTCCCGGATGACGGAGGAAGCTCTTCGACCCAGCATCCGGTGCGCCGAGTGGTACTTGGAGTCGCGCAGCCGTGGAGGATGCTTTGGTTGGCTCGTTCCGCTGGCCGCTGATTCCGGTGCGATCGACGCGAGGTCGAGCGGATGTGGTGCTCTCGCAGAACTCGGCCATTGCTCCCTTGGCGAAGTTTGTGCCGTTGTCCGTGATGATGCTGTTGGGAAACCGTAGCGGTATATGAGCTCGCGAGGAACTTTGTGGCGTCTTCCGTCGCATTTCGGACTGGCTTGGCTTCTACCCACTTTGTGAATTTGTCGACGGCGACCAGCGGTGGGTGTAGCCAGAGGGGCCTTCTTGAAGGGCCTACCATGTCCATGCCCCACACGGCGAATGGCGGTGATGGGATTGTTTTGAGCGCCGAACTTGAACGTGCGTCGGTTGGCGTGCCGGCACCGGCGCATCGCTGACGATATCGACAGCCGTCGGCGTGCAATGGGCCAAGAGAAGCCGTGTCGCATGTCTTTGGCGATCAGGAGCGCGCGGCGGCGTGGTGGCCGCAATCGCTCGAGTGGATGTCGTGTAAGATTTTGCGCCCTTCCGGTTGGTTGACGCAGCGTTGAACACGCCGGTGACGCCGCGCTTGTGTAGCTCGCCGTCGATGATGGTGTAGGACTTGCATCGGCGAACAATCATTCGAAGCTTGTCTCGTCTGCAAGGGCAGGTTGCCTCTCGTGTAGGCGATGTAGGGCTTGGTCCCGTCGTCTGGCTCGGTGATGAGTGCGACCAAGGTTGCCTCTGGTTGGAGCGGGACTCCAATGTCGATCTCCTTCGGAGGAGAGACGGACGGCGTGAAGATGGTGTCGAGGAACACGCCAAGGGTGGTGCGAGTCGAGCCGACCCGAGAGAGGCGCCGACCTCCTCGTTTTCCTTCCGCCGATCCACTCGTGAGTAGCTCGTGAAGTGGCCGCCCACCTTGTCCACCTCTTGGCGGTATGCCGCCATGGTAGGGAGACGGCGTCGCAGTGCCGGCGACTTGACCCGCAACGAGGTCGGAGTCTCCGTAGCATCAAGGCGATTGACGCCATCTCCTTTGCGGCTCGCATGCCGTGGAGTAGGGCCTCGATTCGCCATGTTGTTCGTGCGGGCGTGAATTGAGGCGGAGGATGTAGCGGAGCTTGTCGCCTTTGGTGAGGTCAGCACTATCCCGCTCCGGCCGTCCGCGTTCTTGGACCCGTCAAGTGCAGGCTCCAATAATGGAGGTGCGGCTTCTTCTGCTGGGCCTCCTCCGATCGGCGAGGAAGTCGGCCGGTGCTGCGATTTAATCGCCGCGTGGCTCAGATTTAATGTTGTGGACGCCGATCTCGGCCCACTTGGCGACCGCCCGGTCGCCTCGCGATTCGGATGATGTCTTGTAGTGGAGCCGAGGAGACGCGTGATGGGGTGCTCGAAGTAGTGCGGCGCGCTGAGCTCAAGACCGCGATACCAGCTTTTGGTATCGTGGTATCATGGCGCGACTCGGTTAGGACCTCGCCGATGTAGTATACCGCCGCTGGATCGGGCGCTTTTCCTTCTTCGGTCGTTCGACGACCATTACAATACCGACGACGCTCGGACGCCGCGACGTAAACCAGCATGGGCTCCTTGTCGACGGTGCGGCGAGTAGTGGTGCGAGTAGCACCTTTTGAGGTCGCGAGCGCCGTCCGCCTCCTTGTCCCAATGGAAGGTGGGATTCTTGCGCATCAAGCGTATAGGGGCATCGCCTTTTCGGGCGGGGATGAAGCGACGAGAGCCGCTACGCCCGGCCTTCGACGGGCGCAGCACTCGGGCTTGCCGAGCCGGCGATCGTGTCGATCTTCGTTGGGTTTGCCTCGATCCTCGCTTGGAGACGACGTACCTAGTAATTGCCGCGGGTACGAAGGTGCACTTGCTGGGTTGAGCTTTATCTTGTACCTCCGCAGGTTGGCGAAGGTCTCGCGGTCGGCGAGTAGGTCGCCTTGGCGGCGGATTTTACGACCACGCCGCCTATGTAGACGTGGATGTTGCGGCCAATTTGGCTCGCGAGGCATTCTTGCATGCACCGCTGGTACGTTGCTCCGGCGTTCTTGAGGCCGAAGGTCATGGCGGTGTAGCGAAGGCTCGAATGGCGTGATGAACGCCGTCTTCTCGCCCTCGACAGCCATTTTGATCTGGTTATACCCGAGTAGGCGCCGAGGAAACACGCGACTCGAGCCCGGTGGAGTCGATTATCCGATCGATCCGGGAGGACGAATCGCTCTTTTGGACAGGTATTCGTGGTTGTGTAGTCGATACAAATTCTCCGTGTCCCGTTCTTCTTTTCGACCAGACTGGGTTTTCCAGCCACTTGAGTATTTAATAGGCGAATGAAGCCGGCGCAGTAGACGCTGCACTTCCTCGGCGATTGCCGACGGCGTTCTTCGTTGAATGGCCGAAGCGATCGTTGACCGGTCGCACTTTGGGGTCGGCGTTTAATTTGTGCTCAGCGAGCTCCCTAGGGACACCGGGCATGTCGGAGGGTTTCCATGCGAAGATGTCCCTGTTCTCACGGAGGAACTCGATGAGCGCGCTTTCTATGCCGGGCTCATGCTCGTCCCGATCGCCACCGTCTGGGGGTCGCTAGGACCAGCTCGACGGCGGTGTGCGTCGTGGCCTCAAAGGTTGAGGTGTTTGCGCCCGAGTTGGGCTTCTTGAGTATTGTGGGGTCGTCATTGTTGACCCGCCGCAGATTGGCGAGCTCATCGGCGTGATTAGCTTCCGCGATGACGTCGGCGCGAAGTTCGGCTCCTTGGCCTCGCGTGGCGCCATGTCGGTCGCCGCTGATGGTGATGACGCCGCACGCGGGAGCTTCATCGCGTTATGCCAGTAGTGGGGTGCCGCCATGAATTTGGCGAACGCTGGCGCCCAGACGCAATGGTAAGGCTGTCGAAGGCACCAGCTCGAAGACGATCCGCCGGTGCGGAAGTTTGCCGAGTGCCGAAGGTGACGGGTAGCGTGACCTTGCCGATCGGGTACGCCTTCCGACCGGGGGCGATGCCGTGGAACGTGGTGTGGGTTGTTCGATCATCGATCGCGGGAGCCGCAGTCGCTCAAGGTGTCGAGGTAGAGGATGTTGATGGAGCTGCCGCCGCCCATCGAGTCTTGGGGAGCGATGAGTCGCCGACCTTGGCCTTGACCACCGTGGCGACTCGCCCCGGATACTCGATGCGTGGCGAGTGGTCTTGCCGGCTCGGTGATGGGCTGCTCCGACCAGTTCGAGAACCGGGGACGTCTGTCTGCCACCGCGTTGACGGCGACAAGCTGGCGATGACCTTCTTCGCGCTTCGTGTTGAAGCCGGTGAAGGTGTGGAGCGAGCCGCTACTTTGCCGAATTTTCCGCCATTTTGCGGGTCGTTGTCGGTGTCCTCCCGCGTCGTGCCTTCTCGATCTCCCCGAGGTGTGGCGTCGGCGGTGGTGTGCGTGGCAGGCTTTCCTTCCTCGCCGTGAAACGCACATGGCTGGTTAAGGAGGGCGCGGATCGAACCTTGGCTTGTTCTTGTAGTTCCCGCCGTCGCGTCGTTGCCCTCCGTCGCGGCGGTAGCTCTTGGGTCGCGTTGTGCGTGCCCAGCATTGGCGACGAAGTCGACTCGCCCATCGTTGCGGCGCTTGCCTGTGAGGCGAGTGCCGCTGTAGCGTCGGCTCGGCGGCGCCATCGCTGCCGCCGTCGCCGTTGTCCGCCGGACTCGTCGTCGACGCCTTGATTGGGATCTTCCTCGGCGATCGTTTGGCGATCTCGAGGAGGTCGGGATGTTGTCGAGTGTGCGGGCGTGTCGCTGAGCTTGGCGACTAGAGGCTCGTGGCGGCACGAGGTCTTGAAGCAATGGATCGCGGTGTCCGGGTGGATGCCGACCGCGTTACCAGAGCTCTTGCCACCGTTGGACCCACCGCGGGTCGACTCGCGGGTCCCCGGACGATCGTTCAGGTCCTCGATGGTGGTGGCGCGGTGTAGGAGCACTGGCGTTCGACGGCGAAGGCTCGCATTTCCTCCTGTGAGTCGACATCACCCGGGGGCGTGTTGATCCATTGCCCGCACGTCCCTCCATCATCGCGGGAGGTAACGGGCGTAGTAGGTCGGTGTGACCCGCGATCCCCATTGCCATGAGGTATGTGTCAAGCCGCATCGCGGGGTCGACGAGGAGTCGATTTTCGATCTCCTTGGCGCCTTGAAGTTGGGTGGGTACTTTTCTCGGATCATTGGGAAGCACTTGGGCCCTAGTCGATGGCGACCCCATAGGCTCGCCATCGCAGCGAGTAGTTAGGGTGTGCAAGTCGTCGGGCTGGCGTCGCCGCTTTGGTTGTTGATGATGTGAGTGCGAAGGCCGATTGGCTCTCCATTAGCGGCGCAGGTTGGTCGCCGCTGGGATCGTTGGTGGAGAGTGCCGCATTGGTCGTCGTTGGAGCTGCTGGCTCGCGGCGGCAATTGAGGGTGTTTGCCACCGGGCGGGCCGCTGAGGCCGCCCTTCGAGGAGCGCGAGTACACTCGCCCTTGCGAGTCGGCGCCTGCTTTCTGCTGTTCCACGTCCTTCGCGAGTAGGGCCCTGACGTACTGGATCTGTAAGGCGCCGTCGCCGGTCGCCGTGATGCTGTCGGTCGCGGCTCGGCCTGCCAGGAGGTTGTCCATCGGGGTGGAGAACAGTGGAAGGCCATTCGCATCTCGCTCCCGTGAGGAGACGACTATCCGCGGCTGATCCCTGGGAGGGGTGCGGTTGGGTGGTGGCGGGGCACCCATCGCCGTCGATCCTGGCGGAGGGCGGTTGCTTCCTCCTGGTGGCGCGTTCTCGCAGATCGCGCGCTCGGCTATGCGCGCCGGGTCGCTTATCGCCGGGTTCGTGGCACGCCCACAGCGGTGGGATTCAGCGTGACCTGATCCGCTGGTGGTAGCGTGATGCTTCTCGCTGTCACCCGCCGAGGCGATTTTTCGCGCCGCTCTTGCGTCTTGCTTCCGCCAACTTCAGCGGAGTTCTCGACCTCCGCCGCCGTGGCGTTAGGAGGGATCGGTGGAGAAAGGGTCCTCCGGTGGATCGGTGCGGTGGCCATGTAGGTCGCGGCATGGCGATGCACCGTCGTGGAGGTCGGCGGAGTTTTCCGACCGAGTCAAGTCGAAGATCCCGAGGATGGAGGGTCCTCGAAATCTCCGCGTTGGAGACCTGGCGATGGAGCCCGGACGAGGCCGCGGTGATGGATCCGGGCGAGACGCCGGGTCGCCGGTCGGCGTCGTCGGTGAGGGTCGTCTTCGCGGCCTGAAGTTCTCGCCCGCGTTGTGGGCGAGTCGCACTCGAGGCGGGCGGTGGATCGTGCGGATCGGCTCTCGGAGAGCCGATCGCGTGGTGGTGACTCGCGGATGCGAGTCCTCCGGTGATGACGCCGGTGAAGCCGACGAAGAGGCGATCGTGCGACCGGCGGGATCACGCCAGGCGTGACGGTCGCGCCGCGGGACGTAGCTGCTCGGCAAGATCGGAGCATCTCGCCGATCGCTATCATGCGGCGGTGGCGCACCGCCTCGCTGATGGGCAGATTGGATCTCGCCAGTAACACCGCCAGACGGCCAGCCCCAGTGGGCGCCATCGTCAAGGAATGACCACGGCAGATGCCGAATCGGCGAGTAGTAGAAACGAAGGGCAAGGCGGCCAGCCATTCGCGGTGCGAGATGAGGCAAGACTCAGGGTTTACCTGTGTTCGGCCCGGAGGGTAAAGACCTACTCGCTAGATTGTATTATGGAGGTGTTTACAATGGGCTTCGGCGACTAGGCGGCGAGTTGCTTGGCGTATGAGGGAACGTATCTACTCACCCCTTAGGGAGGTTTATATAGGCTTACCTCCCTAGGGTTTACATATCTCAACCGATTCGGTTACAACTTTGTCAATCGCTTAACTCAGACCCGGGCCTATCTACTCGCTCGGGCCTTCGACCTCCGATCGCACACTCGATGGGCTTTGATCCACTCGCCGTTCTGCAGGCCCACTCGCTAGCCCTTGGACCAGTCGGAAACGTCCCGCTGAGGATACCCCAGTAGGCATATCCCCATCAAGAGGCGACGAGGAGGCGCGGTGCGAGCGAAGGAGGTCGAGGGTGCGTGGGACCGGCGTCGCGGCGGCCAGAGACGTCGACGCGAGCAGAACGGGAGCGAGAGGCTCGGCAGGCGGTGCTCACGACGTATGATGGCGGCCGGAAGAGAAGGTAGAGGGAGGACTAGCGGTGGCATCGGGGCGAGGCCGGGCTACGGAGCGGCGCCCACAACAGAGGACACGGCGCTGGTCGCTGGAGAGGACGGGGGAGCGCCGGGGAGGAGGCACCGACGGCGGGGTCGACGCGGCCGAGCGGTTCTGAGGTGAGGAGGGAGTCGGGCGAGCTCGGGCGGCTGTCACGGAGGAGGCGGCGCATGGGGCTGAGGCGGGCGGCGGTGCTCGGGAGGAAGGAGGCGTCGGGGAGGCCGGAGGAGCTCGGGTGCAGCGGGGCTGGGAGAGAAGATGCTGCAAGAAGGAAGAAGGGCGCGACGGCGGGAGGCAGGTGGAGGCGAGAAGGAGAGGCGGAGACGAGAGGAGTCTGTGACGCGGGACGGAGGCGTGGCAGCGTGGGGGAAAAGGTGGGCGGCGAGGAGGCTCGGGAGGGGGGCCGGCGAGAGCGGGAGCGAGGCCGGCGAGGAGAGAAGGGGTCGGCGAGCGGCGAGGCGAGAGGGCGAGCGGGGGGAAACGCCGGCGGTGGCGGGCGCCGGAGGAGGCAGGGAGGGCGCGCGGGGCGAGGTGGGGAGGAAGAGGACGCGGGGTTGGTGGGAGCGGGGCACGCGTGGGGGACGCGTTGGGGCCTGGGGCGCGTGGGTCTGGGTGGGCCAGGGTGCGTCGGTGGGGTGGGGTTGACCGGGTCCAGGGAGAGGGTGAGGTTAGTGGTGGGTGGGGCTGCTGCTGGTGGGGCCAGGGAGAGAGAGGGGGAAGAGAGAGAGGGTTGGGGAGAGGGGCTGGCATGTGGGCCAAAGTGGGTGGGTCCCATGGTCGAGAGAGAGGGGTAGTGTGAAGCTGGGTGAGAAAGAGGGAGAGGGGAAAAGTGGTGGATTGATGATGTGGCGGGTTGGGTAGGAAGAAGTGGGAGGGGTGAGGTGGCGAGCTGCGGTTGGTGGGTAGGATAGATTTGGGTGGGGATAGGATTTAGAGTCTAGGTTTTGTTAGTTTTGTAGATATGTGTTTGTTTGGTTTTGTTTATTTTAAAACAAGACTACTTTGCAAATAGTTTTTAGGTAAATAAAATATCCGATGCGATCGGGGTTTTGCATTTGAAATAAAGAGGGGTATTTGTACAAAGCAAAACTAGGCTTTTCGAAATAGTTTCAGACAAACAATGCATGATGATTACGTTGCAATGCACAAAAACAACGTGATTTTCTGGTAGTGGTTTTTGCGGGATGCCACAATTCGACACCACTAACAATGGATCTCGCCCTCGAGATCCGCCTCATGGTACCGGAAGGAAGGTCGGCGATCTGCGTCTTCTCGCTTCGTGTAGATCCCCGCGACACCACTAACAAGAGGTCGTTGTCCGTGATCGTCGAGAGAACACTCCGGAAGCAAAAGGTCGAAGGTAGAGGTATCAACAAATAAAGCCACCTCTAGCTTCCGCGAACGGAGTAAAATTGCATCGATCCACCATTCGATATACAAAGCAAATGATAAGAGTAGTGGTATGGTCGCGACTCCATCCCGCACTCAAAGCATTACTATGTACACGAATAGACAGATTATGCAACAAACCCTTAGGATTCAGACTAAAGATCTCAACAAGCGAGGTTCGGAAACAAAGGAGTGATGCGCATCGATCGGATCCGCGAGATGATGTCGTCGCGTCGGAGAACACCGGAAGGCACAAACAAGGAACAAAGAATGGTACCACAGAAGACGGATTCCTCAGGCAGCTTGAACACCGGATGGTAGAACACCGTTACCAAAGGAGGAAGCGAAACCCTGAAGGTACGACGGAAACCCAACCACGAGAATCCTGGACTCAAAGAAAAAGACGAGAGGGGATTCAAAACACGCAGAGGTAAGAGGAGAATAGCAGAGGGGTAAGGAGTAAAATCAGACCTAATCAGAACTATCCAACCGATTTTGCAAAAATAGTTTTGACACTCTACTTCGGCCGTTAGCTAGGTTATCCTACAGGCTGGACTTGTGGGGTATCGCAACTGCTGAGCTCTGATACCACTCTGTAACACCCTCAGAATCGGACCTATGCAAGTTTTAGAGAAACCCGCCAAACCCGCATAGAAACGATTCAAAGGTGCCCACCAGGCACTTTCGTGCGGGTGGAAAATGAAGTAATAACATTACACAACAGTCCTCGATGGGACCCACAGAACAGATATATACAACAGCGACTCAACGAGTCAATAATACAGATATACAATACAATGATCCAAATCACCTTGAAAATGATAGTGCGTCCAGCTACGGACAAGATGCAAATGGGGCTAAGAGCCCTGAAGAATAACCAATGGCGTCCATAACCCTGCCCAGGCCAAGCCGGAAGGGTAACCCTGCTAACGACGTCGATCTCAAAACCTGCTTAAACAAAAGGGGTGCCGACAAAGGGCAAAGGAAAAAGAGGAGCGTCAATACTGAGGCCAGTACACGGCGAGGCTAGAATTCGGCGGTCCTCGCCTAGGTATGGTGGATCAAGCGCAGCATGCACTAAACAACCTATAGAGACTCGATACAACTGGCGGCTATCAGAGAGGGGTAAGAAAGAGCTATTCGGATCCAACCTGATTCTAACACCAAACAAACCCATCCTGGTGTTTCCCCCTCGAGACCAAACGAGGAAGTCAACCGGGAACGCACACAGTTGGCAGTTTTATCTATTCAGTTATCGTTGCAGCAATTACTAGTCAAATATAGATAGTCATCCTGATAAATTAAGCAGTGGGCAGTTTTGGTTAACCATTCCGTTATAGTTGCAACAATTAGTAATCAGATACAGATAGCATGAGATAAACCCAAAACCCAGCAGTTGTTGGTACTGTTATTAAGCCATTCCGTTGTAGTTGCAATACTTACTAGTCAGGTACAATTGTCGCAAGCGACACCCAAACAAGCAATTGTGGGCAGTTTTATTTAGCCATTCCATTATAGTGAAGCTGATTACTAGTCATTATAAAGTCAAATTTATAGCACTACTTTAGTTATAGTTGTCTATGATCGAGATACCGTGCTCCAAGTCGTCCATAACCGCGGACACGGCTTTCAGAAAGTTTTAACCCAGCCAGGGTGCACAAATAGCAACACACACTCGATCAACCTCGGAAAAACCAAATCAAAACCCAACGAGGCCTTCACGACAAAGCAATCACAGGATTCAGAAATATTTCAGGGGGCCACCCCATTGAGTAGACCCGCAACGAAGCCAGCTGACTCCGAGACGGACTCAAGGTTTGCGACAATGGCTGTAAACGACTGGGAACCCAAAACTGGGCTTGTCGATACCGCGAAAACATTCCGCTTACCTAAACAGTACAGTGTGCTCCTCGCACAATCGTAAATAAAGCAGTAGCATGGCATAGGTACAGGATAGTAAATAAAACCTCAAACTAGTTTGTGGCCCCAAGAAATAAGAATGAATCATGCTCTGGCTCAGGGGGGTCCCATAATCCTCCCGGATGTGGATAGCGCGATAAATCAAGGAACAAGTATCAAGTACTCGGGGTCCTACGGGACACAAGTGGGCAGTCGGAAACCAAATATTATCTATCACCCACCGATGCCTCTGCTTACTTCAATTTTAGTTGTTAAACAAGAATTAAAGTGAACGATAAGTAAAGCCATGATCATCTCCAACAACAAACATGCGGAAATACACCAACAACTGTGGCACTTGACGACACGCAACAACACTTGAGCAAGCGACTACGACGCGCAAGTCCATCTATCTACCAAACAACAGGTAATAGGATGTGTCCAAGGCAATATAAGGCTGCGAGGGATATCACGGGTACGAAAAACTAGAGCATCGCAACACAGATAGCAATAGATCAACAGGAGGGAATAAATACTATCAAAGTAAGATAGGTAGAAGGGGAGATGCTCCGAAAAACATTGCCAAGGTTCAACCAAGATCGAGTGAGCTCACATCAACTCAACGGCCTTATCCGCGAAGAAGCAAGACGCTAGAATAAACACCGGATGCACTATTTAATACAACGGCAGAAGATCGGCATGATGCATGTATGATGTATGGCATGGCAAAGGTGCAATGCAATTAGGTCATATTAAGTGGAACCGGGGTCCCGACATTTAATTATATGGTTCAAGTTATTTATCTACCCCGCAAATTAAATGTTGTTTAACAAGGCAAGCTATGACAACGGTTCGATGCACAAATTTAAATGAGGCCAATTTAAGACTAGGTTTGCCCGCATATGGGCCCCATATTTAATTATGCAGTGAATCGGCATAGTGCCCCCAAACCACAGACAAGGATGCATGCATGAGAAATTAATATGCGACAAGTTGGATTATATTATAAAATAGGGTTTCGGTAAGGGGTTCACACATTAGGGTTTGGCAGATCTTGGGTCCGGGGTTTCGGGGTCGATCTCAGGGTTCGGATCAGGGGTTCGGCCTCGGCAGGTTCGTTCTCGGATAACAGGGTAGATCTTGGCGCAGCCGGGATGAAGGGCTTGGTGCGGCGTCGGGGGTGCATCGGACTCGCCCTGGTCGGTGTCGTTCTTGTCGTTGCGAGGATCTTGTCGGGTCCGCGCCATCGAGTCGGACTTGGCGTCCGGGGTGAAGAACTTGGCGTTCTTCGTCGGTGTCCTTACCGTCCGGGTTCTCGAGCATCGCGTCCGGGAAGGAGTACTTGTCTCACATGTGGTCTTCGGGTTCAGGGTATCGGTGCTCCGTGTCGACGATGTTCAGTGACGGTTGTCGATGACGGGATTGGGACGGCCGCGGTGGTCTTCGGTTCCGGGAAGGCGATCCGTGAGGTAGAACTTGTCGGCGAGAAGATCTTGTCGTTTTGTCCAGGTTCTCCATGTTCTGTTGCTCTCGGCATAGGTTTTCGTGGTACTTTGGGCCTTTGGGTGATCTTGTCGAGATCTTGCGGGATTTCCGTCAAACAGGTGGTGAGCACCATGCTTAACTGGACAACACCACAAACAAAACACGAAGCTACGCGTGCGTGCGGAGGGGGTGCCACGGTCTACTGATACAGAGGCGACGAGGAGGCGCGGTGCGAGCGAAGGAGGTCGAGGGTGCGTGGGACCGGCGTCGCGGAGGCCAGAGACGTCGACGCGGGCAGAACGGGAGCGAGAGGCTCGGCAGGCGATGCTCGCGACGGATGATGGCGGCCGGAAGAGAAGGTAGAGGGAGGACTAGCGGTGGCATCGGGGCGAGGCCGGGCTGCGGAGCGGCGCCCACAACAGAGGACACGACTTGGTCGCTGGAGAGGACGGGGGAGCGCCGGGGAGGAGGCACCGATGGCGGGGTCGACGCGGCCGATCGGTTCTGAGGCGAGGAGGGAGTCGGGCGAGCTCGGGCGGCCCTCGCGGAGGAGGCGGCGACGCGGGGCCGGTCGGAGGCGGGCGGCGGCGCTCCGGGGAGGAAGGAGGGAGTCGGGTGAGGGCCGGAGGAGCTCGGGTACGGCGGGGCTCGAGGGGCTCGCGGGGAGAGAAGATGCCGCGGCGAGGGGCGGCAGAAGGAGAGAGACGAGGCGGCGGAGACGCGGAGGGGGACGCGGCCGCGGATGGAGGCGGGTGGCTGGCGTGGGGGAAAAGGTGGGCGGCGAGGAGGCTCGGGAGGGGGCCGGCGAGAGCGGGAGCGAGGCCGGCAAGGAGAGAAGGGGTCGGCGAGCGGCGAGGAGAGAGGCGAAGCGGTGGGACGCCATGGGTGGCGGAGGAGGCAGGCGAGGTGGGGAGGAAGAGGACGCGGGGTTGGTGGGAGCGGGGCACGCGTGGGGGACGCGTGGGTCTGGGTGGGCCAGGGTGCGTCGGTGGGGTGGGGTTGACCGGGTCCAGGGAGAGGGTGAGGTTAGTGGTGGGTGGGGCTGCTGCGGGTGGGGCCAGGGAGAGAGAGGGGGAAGAGAGAGAGGGTTGGGGAGAGGGGCTGGCATGTGGGCCAGGCGGGTGGGGTGGGTCCCGCGGGTCAGAGAGAGAGGGGTAGTGTGAAGCTGGGTGAGAAAGAGGGAGAGGGGAAAAGTGGTGGATTGATGATGTGGCGGGTTGGGTAGGAAGAAGGGGGAGGGGTGAGGTGGCGAGCTGCGGTTGGTGGGTAGGATAGATTTGGGTGGGGATAGGATTTAGAGTCTAGGTTTTGTTAGTTTTGTAGATATGTGTTTGTTTGGTTTTGTTTATTTTAAAACAAGACTACTTTGCAAATAGTTTTTAGGTAAATAAAATATCCGATGCGATCGGGGTTTTGCATTTGAAATAAAGAGGGGTATTTGTACAAAGCAAAACTAGGCTTTTCGAAATAGTTTCAGACAAACAATGCATGATGATGACGTTGCAATGCACAAAAACAACGCGATTTTCCGGTAGTGGTTTTTGCAGGATGCCACATAGTCCAATGTGAAACTACTCACGCTTCATACCGGAGAAGAAGGCCTTCGGGATGATCTCCCCGCTGGAAGGGTGTCGGGAAGAACTTCAGATCCCCCTGATCTAGGGACGATGGTGGCGGTGGCTATAGAGGGTTTAGTGGAGTTTTGATCGGGTGTCTAGGGTTTTTGTATCGGGGGCTTCTTATAGGCGAAGAGGCGAGGCAGGAGGGCCCCCAGGGGGGCACACCCTACCCAAGCGTGGGATGGGCCCACCCGCGCCTAGGGGGGTTTGGCCGCCCTGTGGCGCCTCTCCGTCTCGTCTTCTGGATTCGTGTCGCCCACGGTAAAATATTGACTTTGGCTTTTGTCCCGTCCAATTCCGAGAATATTGATTTTCTGCCTTTCTGGAACCAAAAACAGAAGAAAACAGACAACTGGCACTGTGGCAAATTGTTAATAGGTTAGTTCCAGAAAAGATATAAAAACACCTCAAAGTGTAGACAAAGCAAAGCAAAGTAGATAGTAAACAAGCATGGAGCATCAAAAATTATAGATACGTTTCCAACGTATCAAGCATCCCCAAGCTTAACTCCTGCTCGTCCTCGAGTAGGTAAGTGATAAAAAGAATATTTTTTGAGGTGACATGCACCATCAAAACCAAGATCAAACCATTTGCAAGCATTGAAAGCTGGGATCAAAGAACTCTAAACATGTGCATGAAAGATAAAGTTCTAACAATAGGACATAGTAACTATGCATGCAACATGAAAAGCTACAAACAAATATCATGAATAATATGCATTGAAAAACGTTTGTTTGTTTCACATACAGAAAACATGGCATAGTGGTATTCAGCTTGTCCCTCATGGAGTAGCAAATAGATGCATAACACACCTTCAAAGTTCATAAGAGTGACTAGATACAAATAGCACAAGAATAAGTAATATCACAATATGCATCAATCAATAAGTTTTGGGACACTGCACACAGAATGGAAACTATGCTCTCTTAATGGTGCCTAAAGGTAGAAGGTGGAGACTCAAATAATGGTGGAAGAAAGGCCCTTCATAAAGGGAAGCAGGGATTTCAAGTTTCAAAAAGAGATTCCAAAAATTATGGTACTTGTTAGCTTTCAGCCCTCATTGCCCCTATCATAAGCATCTTGAAGTTATTAAGGTGAAAGTGAACAAACTATGGAATATATGCTTGACAGTATAAGTTGGCAATCTCAATTCCTTGAATACGAGGGCCACACCTCATGCTACTCAACTTTAGTCGCTTGTAAGTTCTTGTCATAGTAAGTACATGCGTATCATAGAGAACCGCCAACGGGGTACCCCTTGCACATGGTACAGGAGCTATCCCATAACCAAAATGACAAGGCAAGCAGACAATGAGCATCTAAGCGATCTTTTTATTTACTATGTGCATAGCTTTTTATTGAGGATGCTTGACAGATAGCTCATTATGGTGATGCTGCAAGTTTCCACCATGATTAGGCATGGCTTAGGCTAGCGGCCTAGGCGTTTCTCTAACACAAAATACATAACTCCATGGACTTACAAGCTCCCTCTTTATTTCACACCGGTGACATCCATAGACAAAATAGCATGATAACAACTGTGTACAAAGTACAAGTGCAATGTTGAAAACGTTCCCCATGACAGCATGGTTCTGCTAATTCCAACATATAAGTGCAAGCATATACAACATAGACGATACAATGGTTCAAGTTTATTAGGGGCAAAGAATATAAAGTGTGCCATCAAGTTCGTGAGAGCTTTAATCACTAAGTTTTCACATAACAAAATACTTTTTAATTGGAAGATAGCTGAAAACAAGAATATACTTGGAATGGTGTAACACACCATGCATAGGAATTTATAGTGGACACTTTGGAATAACTTGGTTTCTTGGGAGTTTTAAGCATGAGTAGAGCTTACTCATACAAGTGGAGGCTAGCAAAAGACTGGGAGCAACCAACTAAAAGAGCAATAATGGCCATAATCATGCAGAACAACAAAACATTACTAATCAATAGAGTGGTACTACAAGTCAAGGACTAGATGATCAAATAGGCTATGGTTACTTGTTCATAGTCACAACATGGTGTAAGCATGTGCCAAGTCAACCCAAACAAAGCATCAAAGGAGAATACCACAATACTATGCTTTTGCATGCTAAAACAACACATAATTTCTTAAAGGCACACTATGCTATCCCAATTGTTTGGAACAAGACATGCTACAACAATAATCACTAAGCATAAGGTCAAAACAACACCTAGCATGTCATGCTAAAGTCTAAGTCACAGTCAATGCAAGCTCCTCTTGCATTTATCAAGCAAGAACTTCCTACTCCTTTCCAACACCAAGCAACTTATTTGAAACAACACAGTGAGAACGGGGGTCCAAACTACTTTATTCAAGCAAACTAAACAAACTAAGCAAACCAAACGAAAACTAAGACGCTCCAAGAACAACACAACAATGCATGAAACAATAAAAACGAAGTGTCTAGACAAACCTGAGCTTTTTATTGATGAAGAAGGGGATGACCAAGCTTTGACACTTGTACCTCTTGGATATTTCTTGGGGTGACATCGTGGTGGCATCCCCAAGCTTGAGCTTTTGTCCATTCTTCATCTCATTACATCATTATTTCTTTACACCTGTAAATTTTCCTTCATACAAAACTTCACACAATCTTCATTAGCAACATTAGTGTATTCAAAAGATAATAGATCTTTGGGTCTAGCTTTGGAATATTAAAACTTTTCACTAAAAACACATGCTACTGTAGCAACTCCTTCAAAAATCTCAATTCCCTAAAAGAGAATTAAAAAAGGAATCAATAAGAAGCAAATGCAAATAATGGCACAAATCTGTCAAAACAGACCATCAGGTAGAAACCTATTTTTTCGAACATCTTCTGTTGCTCAAATCAAAAAGTGTTGAACAAACTAAAGCTAGCTAACATACTGGGGGATTTATTCATAAATTTTCAGCTCAATCCGACTTACAGAGACTCCTCGCGAATTTTTATGGTGGAGGACAGCAATCTATTTCGGGACAGCAACTCCCCAAATCTTACTTCCCTCTCATTAGTGGTCATTCTTGGCACAAAAAGCAAACAAAAAGGATAAGGATAGGTCATTACTGAAGTAATAACTTCCAAGACTCAAGGAAAATTTTGGGTTATCTCACAACAAGTACTTTTCTTTAACGCCTTTAAGTTAGGCCCAAGAAGCAAGAAATCAAGTATTTTCAAATGAGGAAGCATTAACATTAAAACTTGCTTTCAAAGGAGGAGAAAAAAGTAACTTATCTCTCCTCATAGGGAAGTGTTCAATACCTTTCTTGAATGGAAATTTATATTTAATGGTGCCTTCTTTCATATCAATGATGGCACCAACATTTATAAGAAAAGGTCTTCCCAAAGTAATAGGACAAGAAGCATTGTATTCAACATCCAAAACATAGAAATCAACAGGGACAAAAGCATTGTTAACCATGATGAGAACATCATTAATACTCCCCATTAGTTTCTTCTTAGCATTATCATCAAGTGGGACATCCAAATAACAATCTTCCAAAGGTGGTAAATCAAGCATTTCTTAAATCTTCGTAGGCATAATAGAGACACTAGAACCAAGATCACATGAAGCCTTGAGATCAAAGTCATCCACTTGCACATTAATAATGGGTTCCCAAATATCTTCTACTTTCCTAGGAATAGAATCTTTGTGTTTTATCTTCTCTTCCTTAATCTTAACAAGAGCATCTGTAATGTGTTTGGTGAAAGAAACATGCATATCACTAGCATCAGGACTTCTAGCAAGTTTTTGCAGGAACAAAATCACTTCAGAAATGTTGCAACCATCTATATCAAAATCAAACTTAACATGCCTAGTAGTAGACTCATTAGGCTTATGCACTTTAGGAGGAGAAATAGGGACTTCTTGTGGCTTAGTGATATCCATTCTAGTGATGGTGCACACACTATTGTTTCTGTCAATTTCAGCTTCCCTTTCCCGCTTAGCATGAAGTTGAGCTAACAGTCTAACATTTTCATCAATAGTAACTTGTATGGCATGAGCAGCAGCAAAGGTACTTTCCATGGTTTCAGGTTTAGCGGCCACTTTATTAATCAAGGAGGACTGTGCTTCAGACAAAGAGGATTTTTTTTTTGAGGGTAATAACAGTAGGAAAGGCTCCTACTGCCTCATTTTCATTAATAATGGGTCAGACTCTGTAGAGTTACATATTTACACAGAGACAGAGGAGGGGGGAAGAGTCTCTAAAAAGTCAAAATAAATCTAGGAAATACAAGAAGGTTTACAAACTATGAATAATGCTCTTGATAAGTGGATGTAGCTCCTCTTTAGTCCTATGAATCAGCAATGTCAGATCAGCAGCTAATCTTGACTTCCAAGCCTGAACTGAGGGTTGTATATTATTAAACCAGAGATTGTTTCTCTCTTTCCAGATGTTCCAAGAACCCAGCAAGGTGATTTCCATAAACAGTTTTTTATTCCAGCTCTTTTTTCCTTGCTCAATGATCTGGAGTCTAGAGTTAGTCATATCCCAAGAGATGTTAATTGAACTCCAGCAATCTTGGCTAAATGGGAAATGAAAAAACAAGTGTTCAATTGTTTCCTCAGTATTGTGATTACACATAAAACGGTCATATCCAGTCCCCAATGCATAATGTCTTCTTCTTAACATGTTTCTTGTATTCAATCTGTCAGACAAAATTAACCACCCAAAGAACTTCACTTTTGCAGTGCACTTCGATTTCCACAGCCATTTAAAGGATATGTGTGGATTTATATTTCTGAAAATGTATTGATAATATTTGCTGGAAGTGAATTCTTTGTCCCCCCAAACATAGCTCCAAGTGTCATGTGAATGTTCTCTTAGTTCAATTTCTCTACAGCTGTTCTGAATGTCTCTCAATTCAGCTAGTGCTTCAGGTGACAAAGGGATATAGAAAAGTTGTGTCAAACTATCAGCTGTGAGAAACCCTGTGCAGAAATATCTTCCTTCCTAACATAGGAGTAAATGGTTGGGTGACTCTCTTCTAGGATAATTGCAGACCATTGATCCTTCCAAAACAGTGTGGTAGCCCCATTACCAATAGAGCTTTTAGCTATTCCTCTGAATAAATGTGAGAGCCTAGAAACATCTCTCCACCAGAAAGAGCCACAAGGTCTAGAAGCATGAGGAACAATGTTGTTGTAATATGCATTCCATACTAGGGAGACCCAAGGTGTGTCATCCTTATTATAGAACTTATGCAGGAATTTAAGCAACAGACCTTCATTCTGAATTTTAAGGTTGAGAATGCCAACACCTCCTCTACATTTTGGCCTACAAATCATATCCCAAGCAGCTAAAGAATTACATTTTTCCCCACTTCAGCTTTTCTTGTTCCGTAAATGTTGTCTCTGAATTTTTCTATATGCCCCACAATCTTCTCTCGGCTTTGATTGCACACATTGTGAAAGTTGCAATTGAAGCCAAGAAAGAATTAATCACAGAACTCTCCCACTATAAGACATCATCATGAATGAAGGTAAACCTTTCTTTCAACTCACAATCGGTGGCATAAGATCATAAACAAGGGTTTAGTGGTGCCAAGAGGAAGCCCCAAATAAGTGAAAGGCATTTTGGCAATTGCACATCCCAATATATCCGCAATTTCGAGAGAAGTTATCACCAGATTTATTGGTATTAGGTGTGACTTATGAAAATTAATTTGTAAACCAAGAGAAACAAAGATAGTTCAAGAATCCTTTCATTATCTCAGATTTGATCTGTGTCCGCTTGCATTATAATCAAAGTGTCATCTGATATTGAACCACTGGAAATCCTGTCCAAAATCGGGAGAAAGGGGCCCCGAGTATGTTGTCTCGAATGCCTTATTGATTGCATTGTAGTAAATCAGAAGAAGCACAAAATAAGGGGACAGAGGGTCTCCTTGTCTAACTCCTCTTTTGCAATGAAATTGCCTCCCAGGTACTCCATTGAGCAAAACAGCAGACATTCCAGTACCAAAAATAGTTTCAATCCATTTCAACCACTTATCATCAAAACCCATCTGTTTCATAATTTTCATCATAGCCAAATGATCAATGGTATCAAAAGCTTTGGCAAAGTCCAACTTGAGTAAAATAATCTCTTTCTTAGAAGCTTCACATTGATATAAAAATTCAAATGCCCAAGCAAGGCAATCCTGAATGTTTCTGCCTTTTAAAAAACCATATTGATTTCTATGAATAATCTTCAATATAACCTTCTGTAGCCTATTAGCCAAGATCTTTGTTATAAGCTTCAGAACACAATTAAGCACGGTTATTGGCCTGAAATCATTGATAGATTCAGGTGATCCAATCTTTGGAATGAGTGTAATATGACCCATATTTATACTTTCTAGATTCAGATCTCCTTCATAGAATTGGAAACATAAAGAATATATGTCTTCCTTGATGATGTGCCAACATGTTTTTAGGAAGAGACCATTAAAACCATCTGGACCTGGGGCTTTATCACTTGGCATCTCCTTCACCACCTTGTCAATTTCCTCTCTAGTAAATGGTAAGGATAAAACCTCAAGGCCCTCAGTTGGAGTAATTAGATGTTGAAGATTAAAAAGCATCTCAGGCTGTGTAGATGTGCCCAGTCTTTCTTTATAGGCTTGATAAATAGCATTTTCTTTATCAGCATGCTCAATAACAAAAGAACCATCTGAGAGTTTGAGTGAGGCAATATTATTCTTTCTATATCTTTCAGTAGCAAAATTATGAAAGAATTTTGTGTTTTCATCTCCAAACTTTGTCCATCTAACTGTGCATCTTTTCTTCCAATAAGCATTCTGGTATTGTAAAAGTCTTACAAGGTGAGCTTTTAGAATTCTCCTGAAATTTGCTTCCTGGCAGAATAAAGGCCTTTTGTCCTCCAGATTATCAAGTTCAGAGGACTTTATTGGTATTTGCAATACAAGTGGACAACTTTGAGATTGATTTGCTCCAAAATTTCAAGTCATATCTCACTTTTTTTAGCTTTGCATTAAGATTTGCAAAGACTGTTGGTTTTGTGAGTTGGCTTACTCCAAAGATTTTGCAACCACTTAGAAATCCGTGATGAGCAACCCAAAAGTTTTCAAATCTAAAATCCTACTACCAGTGGATCTTAGTCGAATAGAAACAACACAGGAGTGTGATCGAGGTTGGTTTGCCTTGTGTAGAAACAACGTGTTAGGAAAACTAGTTGTCCAGTGAATGGAGGTGAAAAACCAATCAAGTTGCTCTAACAGAGGATCTTGTTGCATGTTACTCCATGTATATTTTCTTCCTTTAATTGGCAATTCAGTGAGATGTTGTTCTCTAATGAAATCATTAAAGATGAGCATGTCATTAACATTCCCCCCACGTTTATTCCTATTTGCAGGGGACCTAATAAAATTAAAGTCCCCCATTAGGATCCAATCTTCATCATCAGGAATATGCACCTCAAACATCCACTCAATAAATTTTTCTCTCAATTCACCATTACAAGGGCCATAAATGTTAATTAAGGTCCAAGACTGGCCAGAATGTGAGGAAGTGAAATGAACAGAGAGAGCAAACTTTTCATAATGCATGACCATTCCAGAGAATATTGAACTATTCCATATAATAATGAGGCCACCAGAAGCCCCCATAGAAGGCACAAAGACAAACTCATCAAAAATTGCTGGGCAACAGGATTTAATAAACTGCAGATCAAAATCCTCCTTCTTTGTTTCTTGCAGGCAAATAACTGAACATCCACTAACTTTAATAGCATTCATTAAGGCTAATTGTTTTTCTCTAGCATTAAGCCCTCTGATATTCCAGCACAAAATAACCCATTGTTTAAGTGGCATTATTACAACTCAAAAGTAAAGAGACCAAAGTAAAAAATAGACAGACACTAGGCACTGTCAGCATTTTCCTTCTCCTGCCAGCCTTCCATAAGCTTCAGAGCAGAGAGATCTTCATGAGGCACCCCACAAAGAGATATTCCAATAGACTGGAGGATAGAGATTGGTGTTGCAAGGAGAGTCCTATCAGAGATCATGCCACCCTGATCAGGATTTATCTGAGCAAGTTCATCAGTGACTTCAACAGCCTTAGCCTCAGGAATCTTCCTTTGCTTCACTTTAGATTTAGTGGTCTTGGAGTCACAAATGATTTTAGGCTTAAATCCCCAGTATCTAGTAGACCTTGAGCTTCTTCTGACTTGATTAGTAGAGATAGGTGTCCCAAAGTAAACCACATCAGTATCATCCAACTCAGGAATCTTCCTTTTGACAACAGCTTGAGTAAAATCAGGATACCCCAAAGTTCTGTTATAGATTATTTCCTGCTTCTTCCTTGAATGAAGCAATAGCTCCCATTCATCCACCAACTCAAACTGCAGAAACTTTGGCATAGGAAGAGTGAAAGAAAGGACCTTGGCATTATCTAGAGCAAAGTTAGGGAAGCAAAACTCCTTAAAAGCAGAATTAGCAAAGTTCCTTGTTATCCAGATTTCAGAACTGACATCCAAGAGATCATCAACCAGAGCAAAGTTGATAGATAAAGTGGTGTCAACCTGCATCAAATCTGAACCAGAGGAATTTCCATCAGAAGCATCAGAAATACTCTCATGCCAAGCTTGCATAGGACTGTCCTGGACATTGGTGGAAGGGGGTGGCACACCATCCTGGAAAGAAACCCCCTGTGCATCTAGGATCTGCTGAAAGTTGATCAATGGAGGGTTGGGAGCAACTACAACATCCTCCACAACAGGTGCAACAATATTTTCAACTTGTGCAACATTATTATCAAAAAGTGCAACAATGACCTGAGCAGGGACAAAATGTCCAGGTTGCTAAAACAGAGCAGCATGATTAATTCCTCCAGCATTTCCTCCTTGAGCATGTCCCCCTCCAGGCATCTGATTCTGCAAATTCCAATTGTTAAGTCATTGGTATAGTCGTCAGAAAAACCTTCACCATGCATGGGATGAGGATTGCCATCATCAGGTTCAGGGTCTTCAGGAGGTGGCAGGATTTCAGGCAGATGAGCATTCCAGTCAGCACACCTGAGTAAAATAACAGGGACAATCCAGGAGTGTCTAGCCCCCCCAAGCTCATGAATAACCAAACTTTTGGGCACAAACTTAGGATGAACAATCCACACCTTGACCAAAACAGTTTTATCATCCCCTCTTGGGTTATGCCACATGGATAACATCCCAAACTCTTGAACAACACTATGAATATAATGGCTAGTCTGATAGTCAAGGGGAAAAGCTAAAAATTGTATCCATGTTTCCCTGCCAAAAGCAGTAAGACGCATGTTCCTGGCTTCATTGTGTTTCACAAATGTAACAGTGGTAATCTCATCAATCTCAAAGGTAGTTCCAACTGTAGCATCCACAATCAGGGTTTCTGTCATAGTAAAAATGCCAAGTCCTAATGGATGATCATCAAAGCGACTGACAAACAACTGTGACTCATTGAGAAGATTCATCACCTGAATCCTATAGTCTTCTCTAAGCTGAATCGGAATAAATCTGTTGGTCTCAGCAATTACCTTTCTGTCATGTTGCAGAGGAGCCTCAGCAGGAACCACCATGTGTGACCTCACCAATCGATCAACTGGCCCTGGATCAATAGTCAAGCCATTGGGGAGAAAAGCTAGAGGATTCACAGGAAAGTTGGCCATTGTCGAGGTGGAGAGAGAAACTTCAGCGGTCGGCGGAGAAGGAGATGAAGCGGCAGGAGAGAGAGGGGGTGAAACTCAGTGTGAAAAACTCGCTTCTTAACTACCCAGATATTCCGACCAGAAATATCGGCCTGATTGTTTAATGCAGTTTTCTTTTTTTGCCAAACTCTTCGTATCTTCTTTGGGCAGCTCCTGGCCCAATGGCCCAATAAATGACAACTGCGACACCGCCAGCCCAAGACACATTTACTCGCCAGGTGCCCAGAAATTAAACATTTACCACACCATTTGCTGCGCATAGAGAGGCATTTCAAACATTTATGACCCAGAGAAAAAATATATTCACAACTTTTCTGGCAAGAATCCACAAGATGATCATGATCTCCACAATTTGAGCAATGTCCTAGAATTTCAAAAACCATAGCTTTGGTAGGAACAAATTTTAAGTCCAAAGCATGAATGATGTCCTGATCAGAATATAGAGCTTGCCTCATATCTTCAATCTTCTCTAACGTGACAGAAGGCAGTTGCATGCAATACTAACGTACAAACTTTGAACCAGTAAAAACATCCTTAATATCACGTCCATGATCCACAAAAATAGGATCAGAGAAACTTCCAAAAAATAGATGTCTAGCCAGATCAGATCCATCCGAAGAAAACCCAGGAGATCCTTGTTGAAGAAAACCAAAATTTGCCAATTCATGTGATGAATCCGAATGAAGATCTTGTGCAACACTTTTCTTTAGGAAGTCCAAATTTGGCTTAAAACGAACAGGATTAGATGGAGAATTCTTCACAGAATTATCAGAGGGCAAACCAGAGCACAAGTGATCATGTGTGAAGCCAGAGATATGAGGATGATAACCTCGAAACAAACTGAAATGGCACACAAAATCAGGCCAGACTCTATCTCTCAAACTATAGATGAAGTGCCCCACTTTATTTGAAGCAACAGAGAACCGAAATCTTCGATCACTTAATTGAAAACCCCCGAATCTAGCCGCAACTCCACCAATGCAACATTGAAGAGCAAGACTCACAGATTCAACATTCAGAGAGAAAGAGGCCGAGGAAAAGGACACCACCAAGAAGAACTCATTGGCAGCCGAGGAAGGGAGAAAATGCACCATAGATCCAAAGCGTCGACACACCTGATTAGCCAATGCCTGGCCAGGAGAGAAATCCCAGTGGAGGAGAGTTTCCATTGCCGTGGAAGAAAACCCTAGATCGCCAAGGAGTCGCCATGGGTGGGTGGGTGGGAGAGTCGCCATCACTTGTGATTCAAGAGGATATATTTTTCTCAACAGTTAAAAGCTTTTCCTCCACAGTATTGTTGAAAGCAGTTTGTTTACTAATAAAGTCTTTGAGCATGACTTCAAGTTCATAGGGGGCACTTCTAGCATTGTTGTAGGAGTTTCCATAGGTATTGACATTATTAGGAGTATAAGGCCTATAATTGTTGTTACCACCAAAATTATTCCTATAGGCATTGTTGTTGAAATTGTTGAACCGAAGAGGCTAAGGGAACATTGTTTGGATCTAAAGGAGCTTTCCCATTAACAAGCATAGCCATAATAACATCAATCTTATCACTCAGAGAGGAGGTTTCTTCAACATAATTTACCTTCTTACCATGTGGAGCTCTCTCAGTGTGTCATTCAGAGTAGTTAACAATCATATTATCAAGGAATTTTGTTGCAGCACCCAAAGTGATGCACATAAAGGTACCTCCAGCATCTGAATCCAACAGGTTTCTTGAAGAGAAGTTTAAACCTGCATAAAAAGTCTGGATGATCATCCAAGCAGTGAGTCCATGAGTGGGACAATTCTTAACCAAAGATTTCATTCTTTCCCAAGCTTGAGCAACATGTTCATTATCAAGTTGTTTAAATTTCATAATATCACTTCTCATAGATATAATCTTAGCAGGACGATAGTATTTTCCAATAAAAGCATCTTTGCACTTAGTCCAAGAATCAATACTATTTCTAGGCAAGGATAGTAACCATTCTTTAGCTTTTCTTCTCAAGGAGAAAGGAAACAACTTGAGCTTAATAATATCTCCATCTACATTCTTATACTTCTGCATCTCACAAAGTTCAACAAAGTTATTGAGATCGGCAGCAGCAGCATCAGAACTAGCACCAGAAAATTGCTCTCTCATCACAAGATTCAATAAAGCAGGCTTAATTTCATAAAAGGTAGCATCAGGAGCAGGTGGAGAAATAGGAGTGCTAAGGAAATCATTGTTGTTGGTGCTAGTGAAGTCACACAACTTGGTGTTCTCAGCAGAGTTCATTTTGGCAAAGGTGGGCAAGCCAAAAACAGCAGTAGCAACTAGAGCAGGAACTAATTTTTTGTGTTTTTGATAAGAGAGAGCAAACCAAACTAGACTAATTTTTTTGGAGTTTTTGAAAAGAGGCAAACAAAACCAAGCAAAAGAAACTAAGCAAACTAAAAACAAAGTAAAGAGAAAGGTTGAGGAGGACTTCCCTTGTGAATACGTCCTTAGCCTCCCCGGCAACGGCGCCAGAAAACTTGTTGATGGCTCAGTTGATGTGGAGCCTGTTGGGAACCCCAAGAGAAAGGTGTGAAGCAGCACATCAGCAAGTCTTCTCTCAGTAAGAAACCGAGGTTATCGAACCAGTAGGAGGAAGGAAACGTCACACATGTGTTCCAAGCAACGTGGAAACCTACACAACACAAACTCGAGACTTTGCCCCAACTAACAGTGAGGTTGTCAATCTCACTGATTGCTGTAACAAAGGATTAATTGTATGGTGTGGAAGGTGATGATGGTTTGCAACAAGTAAACAGGTAACAGTGGAGGATGTATCAATGGTAAAGATTGGACCGGGGTTCATAGTTCACTAGAGGTGCTCTCCTTAGATAAACAACATGGCATGAAGGGCAAACAAATTACAGCAGGGCAATTGACAGGAACTGAGCATGGCATAACAATGCAATACCATACAAAAAGATCCTATGAGATTCGATTGGGCAATACATACATAGACCGCCATCCAACTGGATCTATGACTAGAAGTTCATCTTCAGGTTATCATCCGAACCCCCTCCAGTATTAAGTTGCAAGCAACAGACAACTGCTTTAAGAAAAGTGTGTAAGGTAAACAATCCACTTGTTCTATAAACAAGAGACCGTTGTTTTCTCCCTAGTGGCAACAACACATCTACAACCGAAGACATTTCTGTCACTTCCCTTGGAAACTAGAGGCATGAACCCACTATTGAGCATAAGTACCCACTCTTGGAGTCACTAGCAACTACTTGGCCAAGATAGCTACTAACGACGGAGAGCATGCAATATCACAAACAACACAGACATGATAGTATCAAATAGATAAAATCATTAATCAATCTGACATAGTAATCTCAATATCCATCGGATCCCCGCAAACACAACAAGCATGATTACAAATAGATTAGATCTTGATCATGAATGGAGCTCAAAAGATCTATACATGAAAGCACAAAGGAGGAGATACAACCATCTAGCTACTACATGGACCCGTAGTCCAAGGTGGAACTACTCACGCTTCATACCGGAGAAGAAGTTCTCCGGGATGATATCCCCTCTGGCAGGGTGCCGGGAAGAACTTCAGATCCCCCGATCTAGGGACGATGGTGGCGGTGGCTATAGAGGGTTTAGTGGAGTTTTGATTGGCTGTCTAGGGTTTCTGTATCTGGGGCTTCTTATAGGCGAAGAGGCGAGGCAGGAGGGCCCCCAGGGGGGCCACACCCTACCGAGGCATGGGATGTGCCCACCCGCGCCTAGGGGAATTTGGCCGCCCTGTGGTGCCTCTCTGTCTCGTCTTCTGGATTCGTGTCGCCCACGATAAATATTTACTTTGGATTTTGTCCCGTCCAATTCCGAGAATATTGATTTTCTGCCTTTCTGGAACCAAAAACAGAAGAAAACAGGCAACTGGCACTGTGGCAACTTGTTAATAGGTTAGTTCCATAAAAGAAATAAAAACACCTCAAAGTGTAGACAAAGCAAAGCAAAGTAGATATTAAATAAGCATGGAGCATCAAAAATTATGGATACGTTTTCGACATATCAAAAGCTGTGCTGAATTCTAGTTTTGTTCCCAGTGACTCATGCGGTTGTTTCCAAAAATGCGAAGTGAACTGAGTTCCTCTATGTGACACAATACTCTTAGGTACTCCATGTAAGCATATGATTTTGTTCATATAGATCTTAGCCAATTTATCATTTGTATAGGTAGTCTTCACGGGTATGAAATGAGCCACTTTAGTTGGGCGATCCACAACAACCCATATAGAATCGTATCCGGATCTGGTCCTTGGCAATCCTGTGATGAAATTCATACCAATCTTATCCCACTTCCAATCAGGTATTAGTAGTGGTTGCAATAACCCTGCCGGTTTCTGATGTTCTGCCTTCACTCTACTACACACGTCACACAAGGCAATATGTTCCGCGATATCTTTCTTGAGATTATTCCACCAAAATCTTTTCTTCACATCCATGTACATCTTAGTGTTACCCGAATGAATAGAATATGGTGAATTGTGTGCTTCTTGCAGAATCAATTTCCGAAGTTCCGGATCTTGTGGAATGCAGATACGCTTTCCATACCATAAAGTTCTATGTTCATCTTCATGGAATCCTTTCGCCATTCCTTTACCAATTTTACTTTTAATCTCCTCTATTTCCTTGTCCAACTTTTGGGCTTCTTTGATTTTATCCAATAGTGTTGGTTGAACTTCCATTGACATGAGATATCCTTCAGGCACTATCTCCAATCTTAGCTCTTTAAATTAGGCACGCAAATCATCTGGCAATTCTCCTTTGGTGAGGCCATTCACATAAACCTTGTGGCTTAATGCATCAGCTATGACATTCGCTTTACTGGGATGGTATTGCAAACTCAAGTCGTAATCCTTGATAAGTTCTAGCCACCTTCTTTGTCTCATGTTGAGCTCTTTCTAGGTGAAAATACACTTCAAGCTCTTGTGATCTGTGAACACTTCATGACGCTTTCTCAAAATATAGTGTCTCCATGTTTTGAGTGCATGGACAACAGAGGCCAACTCTAAGTCATGTGTAGGATAATTTACTTCATGAGTCTTGAGTTGTCTCGAGGCATAAGCCACAACTTTTCCTTCTTGCATCAATACTCCACCCAATCCTTGGTGAGATGCATCACAATAGACTTGAAAGTCTTTCTCTAGATTTGGCAGACATAAAACTAGTGCTGACACCAGTCTTTTCTTCAACTCTTGAAAACTGTTTTCACATCCATCAGTCCAATCAAACTTCTTCTGTTTCTTAAGCAGCTCCGTCATTGGATTAGTTACTTTCGAGAAATTATCGATGAACCTTCTATAGTAGCCAACCAAGCCTAAGAAACTACGAACTTCTTTAACTGATTTGGGAGATTCCCACTCAGTTACAACTGACACCTTTGCAGGATCAACAGCTATACCATTTACAGACACAATATGTCCAAGAAATCCAACTTCATTCAACCAAAACTCACACTTACTGAACTTGGCATACAACTTGTGCTCCCTGAGTTTCTCAAGAATCAAACACAAATGTTCTTCATGCTCTTCATTGCTCTTGGAATAAATCAATATGTCATCGATGAATACCACAAAAAACTTGTCAAGAGACTCCATGAACACCTTGTTCATCATGTTCATGAAATAAGCTGGTGCATTTGTTAATCCAAATGGCATAATCGTATACTCATACAATCCATACCTAGTGGTAAAAGCAGTCTTAGGTATGTCTTGTTCCCTAATCTTTAGCTAAAAGTAACTTGACCGGAGATCAACTTTTGAGAACACACGACCTCCTTCTAGCTGATCAAAGAGATCATTGATTCTAGGTAAGGGATACTTGTTCATTATGGTCACTTTGTTAAGTGATCGATAATCTATGCATAGCCTCTGGATTCTGTCTTTCTTCTCAACAAACAGAACTGGTGCACCCCATGATGAAGAACTCGGATGGATAAATCCTATCTGCAACTATTCTCCAAGTTGTTTCTTGAGTTCTTTTAACTCATCAACTAACATCTTGTAGGGTCTCTTTGTTATGGGTGCAGATCCTGGCAGTAAGTCAATCAAAAACTCCACATCTCTATCTGGTGGCATTCCTCGTAATTCCTCCGCAAACATATCTGGGTACTCCTTCACTACTGGTACACTATCTATGCTAACCCCTTAAGATAATTTATCTTACTCCCTTTGGGTTCAAAGTTAGACTTGAATCTAATCCGTTTCTTTTCTGGGGTTGTGAGTGTAACAGTTCTTCTGGCATAGTCTATTACTCCCTCATAATGGGTCATCCAATCCATGCCTAGGATTATCAGACTAGCTGGAAACTTGTACTTTCCAAACTCTATTGCTAGATCATGACATCCAAAATTTACTATCATATCTCCACCTGGGAGCTTACTTTAATAGGACCTCCAATTATTTCAGTTGGGAGTCTATTTTTGTCTACAAATGCTCTTGAAATGAATGAATGTGATGCGCCGGTATAAAAAAGGATAAGTGCTGGAAAGGAATTAATATTGAACTTACCAGCCATAGCATCAGACTCCTCTTGGATTTCCTCCACATTGATGTGGTTCACATGACCCTTCTGAAAAGGGTTTGGCTTGTTGGCTCCATCAGTCTTCTTTTATAGGCATTCATTTGCATAATGCCCAGTTTTCTTGCACTTGAAACATTCAACCTAACTGATGTCTCTCTTAGCTGGCTGATTCCCATTGCCATGTCCACTATGGTGACTCTTGTGTCCACTCTTATTGCTGCGGTAATCACCATTGTTGTGTCCATGATGTTTATTGCTATCGTGGTGATGGTTACTATTGTGGTGGTTGTTATGATTCCCGTGTTTTTGTGACCCAGAACCTCCACTTCCTTCACCAAAAGAACGCTTGTGAGACAATCCAGATCCATGCTTATCAAAATGGTGCTTCCTCTTCCTATTCTCCACTTGCTTCATCTTGCTCTCCAAGATGGTAGATTTGTCACACAAAGATTGATAAGTTGGAACATATGCAATAGATAGTTTCATGCACATCTCATCATTTAGCCCTTCAAGGAACTTCTCCTTCCTCTTTGCATCAGTATCAACATCATCTGGTGCATAGCGTGCCAGATTGTTGAACTCCTCAATATATTCTGCAACACTGCAGTGGCGTTGCTTAAGGTTGTGAATTCCTTCTTCTTCAAACTCATCACTCCTGAAGAGATCTGAGCAGTGCGGAATCCATCCTCAAATATTGGCCAAGTCACTTCTTCAATAGGAGTAGTGATTTGGAAATTATCCCACCAAGTAGTTGCTGGTCCTTCCAACAGGTGTGCTGCAAATCTGACTTTTTCCTCATCAGTGCAACCAACTATGACTAAGTCCTTGTTGACAGAATGTAGCCAATCATTTGCTACCATGGGATCAGTGGTTCCCGAAAACTTAGCAGGCCTCAATCTTAGAAACCTTGTGAGCATATCAAAACATGGTGGGTTTTTATTGTTGTTATTATTATTATTATTATTATTATTATTATTATTGTTGTTGTTGTTATTTTGATTCTGATTCTGATTGGCCATAAACTGAGTCATCATTTGCATCAGCTGAGTCTGTGCAGTCATCAACTGTTGCATCTCATTGCCATTGTTGTTGTTATTGTTGGGATTGGAATGACGGGGAGGCATCTGTGGTTTCAATAAGGATAAGAAAGGATAAATACCCCATAGATACTAACATGCACAACACAACACATAGCAACAATCACAAATAAGCAAGCACATGATAAAATTTAGGATTCAAAACGAACAACAAGTTTTGTAAAGTAAACACACTAGCATAGTCATCCACATGTTGGATGATCAATGCGACTCGATGAATAAAAATATGATAGATAGATAGCCAAGTAGTCAACACTACTCCTCCATATCGACTTCCTCCTCCACTAGAGTAAGTCCTGCTGCGTTGATTCCTGCCTTGTACTCCTCCACGCTGGTGGTCAAAGCATTGACCTTCGCCTGAAGCTCTCTCTTGTGCGAACGCAGCCTCTCAATCACCTCATGTTGTGTCTCTAGTTCAAGATCCTTGAGCTCCATCTCGGCCTTCATCTCATTGATCTTCTTGTTCCTATCATGTACTCTCTTTTCTTGGTTCTTGAACCTCTTGTCTTGTTTCTTGAACCTAGTCTCCATCTCCTTGATGCTCTCCACCTGCTCCTCGAAGGCCTTGTCCTTCTCCCTCAACTGGACGCATAGATCGTCATTGCTAAGCATGACGTTGGTCCTATCAATATCGATGTGCCTATGGAGGCTCTCTAGGTCCTGAAGATAAATACGTATAGGCTCAATAGTCTCCCTAGTGGCCTTGTCATACACTATATCCTCTCCCTCCTCGTCACGTCTCCCAAAGGGATGGAAGTAGAAGCCCGTGAGCTTGGCGGAGTGACGCCCACAAAGGCATCCAAGCAGCTCCTGCATGGCGACGTCGAGGCCCTTCTCCTTGTCATCATGGAGTATCTTGAAGGCGATGTCCTCAGTGGGAGGCTCTGACTGGCGTCCTGGCTGAGAGATTCTAAATCCCCATAAGTCCTTCCTCTCGAACTTCCTGAGATGGAGTCCCTTAATGTTAGGGAGGGGAAGATTGAGCACACTGACAAGCTCCACGATACGGGATCCAAAATGAGTTCCCTTGAACTCCTCGGTGGTGCTTAGAACAAAGCTAGGCATCTATTGCATAGGATGGAGAAAATTAGAAACAACACAAGTAAAGAGTAAAACATAAGGTAGTAAAACAAAAGCCAACCCATTAAATCACACAAGTCATGGCATACAATATTCAATCACAAGCACCAAGGTTCAAACACCACTTATACTAAATCTTGCCATACCACATAGGTTGATATGATCAAGTTATTAACGCGAGAAAACAACAAGTGTGGTGGTCTAACTATTGGACTACGTCACAACTCTCACTCACTAGTCAAGATAGCTATCTGGGCATCCTTGGAGGCAATCTGTTTGTCTTGATCACAAGACTCCCATGCTAAGTCGATGATATCCTCCCTTAGATGTTTTATGGTGGTATCTAAGTCTTGGGTATACTTCTTCTCCTCTCTAAGGTCATTCTGAGTGTTGAGCATTCTACACTTGAGTATTTCTCTAAGCTCCTTGATGGCATTCCATGCTGCATTCCTTGCAGAGTCAAAGAATGACATGTGCATTTCAGAGTTGGTGACCATGCAGAATCCCAACTCCTTGTGGTTGTCCTCCTTGTTTTTATACAAGTGGAGTTATACCCACCAATATTCTTCTCCTTCATCCATCACTAGAAATCCCTTGTACACGACTTCACCATTTATCCCCAAGCTTGTTGGGGATATGCTATATGGGTATCCTCATATCATGTCTCCTATTTGGATAACCCGGGTGGCCCACAGTTGGTAGCATGGCCCATGGCCTGCTGGGCGGCCCAGTTAGATGGATCCAGAAGGGAGGCCCATTCTGGATAAAGGAAGGCTACGGTGGAGTCACCAGCGTACCCGGAGCCTTGGAGTACAAGACACACAAGACTAGTAATAGACGGTGTAGGACTCTGTAACCTGTCCGGCTAGGACTTTTCCCTATAACCCTAGGACCTGGCGACTATATAAGTCGGGCCTATGGGAGCCTTTAGGGCACAATCTCAGACTACCAAGTAGCGATTAGCATACACCTCGCACAACGAACCTATCTCTGTAACCCGGCGTATTGCCATTATAGTGATTTATAGCAGGAGTAGGATTCCGCCACCGTTGTGGGATCTGAACCTGGGTAAGCTGTGTTACCTGCACTGCCAACCGCCCCGCCTCCACGTCTCTAAACACGCCTTGTGAGGACTCCTCCATGGCATACTGTCGGCAATACCAGGCGCCTGAGCTTGGGGCAAGAGGCGCTTCAGGCTCTTCAGCGGGCGAGGACCAAGATCTTCGCGGGAATCGGCAAAACTGTAGCCATCGGCCGCGTTCTCTTCTCTGGCAACGTTCCGATCGTCCCTCCCGATGAGTTCTGGATCCCGGTGAAGACAAACCCTACATGGTGTTCGATCGTTCCTATCGGAGACATCCACCTCTTCATTGGCGAAACCTACTCGGGCACTAGTTCCTTGGGAGTCGGAGGAGCATCAATACCCGCACGAACTGCCTACAGGCAAGATACGTTCGCGGAAGGATCGATGTCAGATCTCTCTTCGGAGTTTGCCGGCAAAGATCGAAAAAATTCAAGGCCCACCCAAACCGCCCTTGTGCAGGATATAACGGTGGAAGATCGCTGCAAGTCCGCCGGCTTCGCCCGTGTGTCTGGACAGCAGAGATCCAAGTTCGTCGGCATGGTTGCCATCTTTGATCTGACACGTTGCATTCAGAGAAAGGGCGAAACCCCCGCGATTACCTTGCCAGGTGGCTCTGTATACGAGCCGATCTGGCCCACTACCCCAATGATGATGCCATGCATCACTTTGTGGAAGGACTGGACCATGGCACGCTTCTCCGGCATTATCTAAGACGGCAGCAGGCGTCGGGACGCCTTACCTTCGAAGGCATGGTGAACACCGTCAACAACTACGCGGAGGCCGAAGTGGCAGCTCAGACAGCGCTTGCTCTCATTGACGAATCCCCTCCGATTCAGCCACCACCACCACTGCCTCCGGCCGCCATCGTCGCAGTTGCGCCACCACTTCCAGTCATCGTCGCCGCCGTTGCACCTCCACCCCCCGTCATCGAGGAAGTCCTGGCACCCTCCGACTCTATGATTGACGCGCTATACGCCGACTTCAGTGCAGATTCAGAGGAGATAGATTTCAGTCCAGAAGAACTAGACTCCGCCATGCAGGAGATGGAGGAGGAGTACACGCGCGACGAGCAAGCCAACAACGCCGTCACGTCTCGAGAGGTGTTCGTCACCATTGGGACTGCGATGGATGAAGATCAACCCGGACGAGCTCCGCCTACAACCCTGGACAAAGGGAAGGGACCACCTGTTGTTGACGACATTGATCGCGCAAAGGTCATGCCCCTCCGCCTAATCCAGTGCAATAGCCGCAGGAACTCGGCACCGGCCCGAGCAATAACAACACCGCAAACCTGCCACCTCCGACATCTACGTCTGCTGCTGCCCAAGTTACTCCAGCTGATAGAGTGATGTACGACAATCTCCTTGTCGAGCCACTGACTGTAGCTCATATCCGGAATGTGACCCAACTTGACGAGAAGCGCCGGCAACTGCTGGAGGAAGCGCAGGCCATCATGGAGCAAGGCGCTAAACTAGATCGAGATCTGGTCAATGCGCAGAAATCCATAGAGAAAGCTAGAGCAATGGAGGCCGAGTACAAGACTCTACTGTAGCAGCAGAAAGCCAAGAAAGCTCCGGCTCGCATCATCAACGATCCTGGTGTACAGCGAAACCTAGGATGGGCTCCCCCGAAGCCGGCACAGGCCAAGCCATACATTGACAGTGAAGGCAGGAAGGTGATGCCCACTCCTCTCCTCAACCTCGCCGTCGCCAAGACCCTTCTGGAGCAGGATAGATCGCCCGAGGCGGTGGACTAGGTCTATGACCTAGTGTCCAAGGCGGTGAAACAGTAGGAAAAGGCCACCTCTCAGAGGCTTGAGTTTGACCCAGTGTTTTGCCAGTCTAGCCAGCATAAGCCTCCAAGGGACAGATCTCCTCTTGATGTCGGGTCCTAGACGGGTTCATCAGAACAAAGATGGAGGGATGCGCGCAACATGAAGTATTCTATCCCCATATCCTCCGACCACGGAGAAAAGGCCCGACCTCGTCGCCCATCGCCACCGCCCCGATCCCCCCGACATCGCAAAGACCCCAAGGATCACCATCGTACGAATATGCCCCCGCCAAGGCAGAGCGGCATCGTCATCCGCGACAACACAGAGCAGACCCGTCATGATGGAGAGCGCAACCAAGGACACAAGAGCAGGTCGCGCCATGACCCTCCGCGTCCGGCAGGCAATCGCGACAAGCGTGAGGCGTCGCAGGAGGGTAATAGTAAGAAGGCTAACCCACCGCCACCTCCGCCTCCATCGCCTCCTAGCAGTAATCATGGCAGAGGAGGCCCGCATCATTCACGCAACCCATCCCCTGTTGACAAGAAGAAGAAAAACCCAGAGCCATACGACGCACGTTCGCGGATCGATAAGATCCACGAGGCCAGGGAAGGACCATACCTGGGACCATGTTGCTTTGGACCTGTGATACGGTCCGCAACTTACCCCAAAGGTTTCCGGATTGACAAGACCATCAAGCCCTATGACGGCACCGCCAAGCCAGCTACATGGTTGCAGGATTACGGCAACGCGGTGGAGATCGCCGGGGGTAACCCCAACATCGCCGTCAAGTACCTCCCAATAATGTTGGCGGGCACAGCCCGTCAATGGATTGATGACTTTCCGGACAAATCCATCTGCAATTGGTTGGACATGCAAGAAGCGTTCACCAAGAACTTCGAGGGTACGTACAAACGTCCCTGCACTGTTGGCGATCTACAGCGGTGCGTGCAAGAGAAAGACGAGACATCTCGCGCCTACCTCTCCTGCTGGCTGGATATGAATAATTCCTGCATAGGAGTGCACGCTCAAACCGCCATGGCCGCCTTCATCGATGAGTTGGAAAGGGGCACGTTGCTCCGACATAAGCTGAAGCGCTTGCAGGACAATCACCAGATTGACTTGAACCAGATGATTCAGTTGGCTAGTGAGTTCGCAGCTGCCGACGACAATGCTCGCGGCTCTCTGCCGGCAACGGCCATTCCAACTCAAGCTCGGAGGAACAGCAGAACAAAGCGGAAAACCGCTCCAGAAGAAAAGCAAACTCCCGACATGGTCGTCATGACCTTTGCAGGACGAGGTGATGGCGGACAACGTGGCCGAGGACGGGGAGCTGGTCGTGGGCAGCAGCGAGGAAGTGAAACTACCTTGGCACCGCTCTGCGTTCCCCAAACCTACGAAGAGTACCGTGACATGCCGTGCCTCGTACACCTGTATGTCAACGGCAAGGCCACCCATACCAATCAGCACTGCAAGTTCGTTAACGACCTCAAGGAAGACCCGGAGTCCGGCTACAAGAAAAGTCAGAAGAACAGACCGCGAGGCAAGGGCAAGGGGAAGAAGAAGGAGGAGTAGTCCAAGGATTCAAGTGACATGGACGAGGATGTTGACCCCAAGCACGCCGCCACGAGCGACGACAAAGGCAAGAACCCCTTCGTGAAGAAGGCGCCAGTCTACCACACTTTCCTTGGCACCCCCACCGTCCAACAAACAGAAGACCTCTATGAGGATACTAATGGCCACTCTACCCCGGGCCCCGATGCAAGACTGGTCGGAGGTTCCAATTACTTGGGATAGGAAGGATCACCCAGACCTCATCCCTACGGAGAACCAATACGCCATGGTCATCAACCCCTTGATTGACAGCGTGGAGTTCACCAAGTGTATGGTGGATAGTGGAAGCAGCATCAACATCATGTACCTGGATACACTGGAGAAGATGAACTTGACGGAGGCAAACCTAAGGCGGACCAACACCATCTTCCACGGCGTAGTTCTTGGTCGGGAGGCTCGGTCCCTTGGGTGCATCACACTTCAGGTTGCCTTTGGCGATGTTAATAATTACCTCCAAGAGCGCATGACCTTTGAGGCTGTACCCTTCAAGAGCGTGTACCACGTCATATTCGGCCACGACATATTCCACACCTTCATGGACAAGCCATGCTCCGTCTATAATAAACTCAAGATACCCAGACCAAACGGTGTCACCATAGTATCTGGAAGCTTTACCAAGGCAAGGGACTACGAGATTAACGAAGCAGCCTTCGCGGAAGCTTTCCTCTACAGCGAAGAATTCAAAGAGATCCAGAGCAAGGTCGATGACTCAGAGATGCCCGCGTTGAAGAAACAAATGTCCGAATCCGCTCCAGCATTCAAGGCCGCAATCGAGACCAAGCCAGTGGAACTTGTGGTAGGCGATGCCTCCAAGACCACCGCCATTGGGACGAACCTGGATCCCAAATAGGAAAGCGCGATCGTCGAGTTCCTCCGTGAGAACAGGGACATATTTGCCTGGCAACCTGCCGACATGAAAGGTGTACCTAGGGAACTTGCCGAGCACAGCTTAAACATTGACCCAAAATGCAAACTAGTGAAGCAACCTCTACGACGCTTTGGAGATGAGAAGAGACACGCCATAGGCAAAGAGATAGCTAGGATACTTAAGGCTAGTTTTATCCAAGAAGTCCTTCACACCCAATGGGTGGACAATCCTGTACTTGTCCCCAAAAAGGGAACCCAAAGAATTAAGAATGTGCGTTGATTACACCGACTTGAACAAGGCATGCCCCAAAGATTTGTTTGCTTTGCGTCGCATTGACCAAGTCATTGACTCGACGGCTGGCTCGGAACTTTTGTGTTTTCTCGATGCATACTCAGGATACCACCAGATCAAGATGAGGAAGTCAGACCAATTGGCCACTTCGTTCACTACTCTATACGACACGTTTTGCTATGTTACGATGCCCTTTGGGATGAAAAACACAGGTGCTACGTACCAGCGGACAATGCAATATTGCCTTCACTACCAAATTGGTCGGAATGTTCACGCCTATGTGGACGATATCGCGGTGATGTCTAAAAAGTCCAATTACTTAATCTCCGACTTAAAAGAAACCTTTGATAATCTCCGGAAATACAACATGATGCTTAACCCTAAGAAGTGCGTCTTCGGGGTTCCAGCCGGCAAATTGTTGGGCTTCATCGTTTCCCAACATGGAATCGAGGTCAACCCGGAGAAAATCAAGGCCATCTTGAACATAAACAGTCCGACAATCCTAAAGGACATTCAACAACTAACAGGTTGTGTTGCATCAGTTAGTCGGTTAGTCAGCCGACTTGGAGAGAAGGCCCTGCCGCTGTACAAGTTGCTGAAGAAGGCGGACAAATTTACATGGACGGATGAAGCAGATGCAACATTGAAGTAGCTCAAGGAGATTCTTTCCTCAGCGCCCATCCTTGCAGCACCCGAGCCTGGGGAGCCCATTTTTAATCTACATGGCGGCAACCAACGGGGTAATCAACATCGTCGTCGTGGTAGAGCGGAAGGAACCAGGCTATGAGCATGGAGTTCAACGACCAGTTTACTATGTGAGCGAGGTCTTGACGGAGTCCAAGCAGCGTTACCCGCACTACTAGAAGATAGCTTATGGAGTATTCCTTGCTTCTCGGAAGCTGAGGCATTACTTTCAGGAGCACCCAATCACAGTGGTGAGCAAAACTCTACCGTCCGACATTATCAACAGCAACGACGCTACAAGAAGGGTCGCGAAGTGGGGCATTGAACTTGCCGCCTTCGAGATCACCTACAAGATACGCGACGTTATCAAGTCACAAGCCTTGGCGGATTTTATCGCAGATTGGACGAAGATGCCAGATGCTACTCCGTTGCCGGAACCAGAGTACTGGGTGATGCACTTTGACGGATCAAAGCTGCTCAACGGCTCGGGGGCTGGTGTATTGCTATAGTCACCAACTGGCGACAAGCTACACTACGTTCTGCAAATCCACTTCGAGGCTACGAACAACATGGCGGAGTATGAAGCACTCATTCACGGACTACGCGTAGCCAAGGATATTGGCATGAAGCACATAGTTTGCTGTGGAGATTCCGACTTGGTTGCCTAGCAGGTGGCTAGCACCTGGAATGCGCGGAACCCTATGATGGCGGCATATCGATACGAAGTGGACGAGATAGCCAAGAGCTTCTTGGGCTACGAAGTCAAGTATGTACCTAGGGAGCAAAACGAGGCGGCTGATCTGCTATCTAAGCTTGGATCAGGGCGCAAACGAATTCCGCCAGGAGTTTTTCTAGAGCATCTATGAACACCATCCGTGAAGGGAGCCGACATTGACAACCCGGATAGAGCTGACTCTTTCGTCCACATGGTGGCAAAGGTACCTCTGGCTTGGACAAAACTGTTCATGGAATATCTCGAACACAGACCTTTGCCCGACGACGAGGTCAAAAGACGGTAAATAGTACGACGAGAAAAGGGTTATACCATAATCAATGGACAACTCTACAAAAGGAGCACTACTGGTGTATACCTAAAGTGTATTTCCCAGCTAGAAGGTATTGAAATCCTACGCGAAATCCATCTCGGAGATTGCGGGCATCACGCCACTCCTCGGTCGTTGGTCGCGAAAGCCTTCTGGCAAGGATTCTACTAGCTGACCGCGAAGGCGGACGCCGACAAACTGGTTGAGACATGCATGGGATGCCAGTATTATGCCCGATAACCACATGTTCCTGCTGAAGAATTGCGAATAATACCAATAACTTGGCCGTTTGCAGTCTAGGGGCTAGACATGGTGGGACCGTTACAAATGTCACCATGTGGGTTTACACATCTGCTAGTAGCAGTTGATAAATTCACTAAATGGATATAATCTAAACCCATTAGAAAACTTGATGGGGCAACTGCCCTCAGGTTTGTCCGGGATCTAGTGGTGAGATTTGGTCTCTCAATGGGTCTTACTACCTCGTTGACAATCGTGAACTGAAGGATAGACCCAACGAGGATCATAAGCGTAAGCGACGTGACCCGGATGATGACTACCCGGAGCTTGATCGGCCATGGAACATAGAACAACTACGTCCTTTTTACACTTAGCATTTTTTATCTAATTGTGTACCTCTTATATGATCAATGAAATAAAGCTCTCTGGTTCACTCATATTTCTGAGTCTTTTACCTCCTTTAGTGTTCATTTTTGGATCATATAAAACCTTTATGCACAAGTTTTGTGATTGCACTTGTGCAAATTCCGCCTACGGGCGTTAGCTTAAGTTTTCTGATCTACACGTTCTTTGTCGTTTTTATGTGGATTCTGGAGTAGTGACTTTTGGCACTTATTGTCGGCGATTTTGTGCTTAGGTTATTGACGGTGCCATTGGGCATCCGACTCACGAAAAGTCAAGCATAATAACCAAAGTAATGAATAAGCCAACACTTGCTTAAAAAATATACATGCTGGAACTAGTTCTTAAGTAGCAGGACATACATCATTGTTTTGCTCCTTAAGTTAATACATAGTTTTTTCCGCATACGCATCACAAAGGAAACAAATATTACAATTTTTTTTTCATTCCTTTAGCGCAGGCAATTTGGAAGCAGCGTCATCGGCAGCAGGAGAGTCACGCTCGAAGTCGGCAGTGTGAAGAGACTCGGAGGAGCTTTTGTCGCCGCCATCGATGGTATTCATCAACACGAAGACGTTGACGTCGACTAACTCGGCAACTCTGGTGTCATAACCCGCGAGTGACGACAAGATGGGCTCATGGTTTATCTCCTTGCCATCGTCATCTACGTCGGGAATGCCAAAGGTTACCGTGACAATGACGGCATCCTCGTAATGTTCCTTAACCATGGACAGCGCCATCCTTGCACCGGCCCGTGCACATGAAGCTTTCCAGCTTGTGATATGCTCGGGGGCTCGGCACAGGATCTCCGAGAACTTTGCCATAGAGTCCGATGCCTTGATGTTGATATGGAGGGGCTTGGCAATCTCTTTGGCCTGCGCGATGGTGGTGTTGATGAAGCTGCCGACAAGAACCATGCATTCCTTTGCCGGAGGAGGTGACCGGGTTAAACCCATAGGAGCTGCAAATTATGACAAGGAGCACATGAGTTCAAAAATTCAAAGTATCCAGCTTATAGAAATTCAAGACAGAGAATCACTTACTGAAGATGCTAGCCTCAGCTTGCCAGAGAGTATCCGCCATGGAGTCCCGTTCTTGTCGGAGGAGTTTGTACGCTTCATGATGGCGTTGATTTTGCTCATCAGCAGCTCTCTTCTGCTCTTTCAAGATAGCGATTTCCTCCTTCAAGCAGTTCATCTACTCAGTGGCGGAGTCCTGCAAGGCTTTCATTGATTCCTCATGCATTTTCAGCATGTCCTTCCTCTCCCGCTTAAGGATCTTGTTCTCGCTATCCAGCTCTTGAATGTGCTTGGATTGATCGACAATGTCCTTATCCTTGGCAATGGTTTCTGCAAGTCGGAGAAAGCAAAGTACATAGTGAGTACTCGGAGAGTACACAAGACCAAGCCAGAGTACGGAAAAAGAAAGGAAAAATAGACGCTTGCTCTTGATGATCTGTTCCTTCAAGAAGGCAGTTTTACCCTTTTCGGCTTCCAAGTCAGCGCGCAACTTCTGGTACTTGTCGTTGGCCATGCCCCTCCGAGCATTCTTGTTCTGTGGAAAAAAGAAGAATTAAAACGTTGTTTTGTCTACTTGGAGCATCTAGCCAGAAAATTTCCACCTAGACGCTCGGGGGGCTACAACGAGAGTTTTTAACTTAACAATATGCTTAGTCTTTCTTTAAGCATCTAGTCGGAACTAATTCAGTTTTCGATTAGAATCTTGGGGGCTACAGTATAAAGTTTTTAACTCGGATGTATGCTTAGCTTTTCTTTAAGCATCTAGTCGGAACTAATTCAGTTACAACTAGAGGCTTGGGGGCTACAATATTGAAATTTATAAACACTGCGTATGCTAATCTTAAAGCATCTAGTCGGAATATTTCATTCCACCTATATGCTTGGGGGCTACAGTGAGAAGTTTTCTAGCTTAGTCACTCTTAGAGCATTTAGACGCAAAGACCTATGGTTTTCTGTCTAAATCCTCGGGGGATACAGTGGGATATTCATATAAAATGCAAAAAGGCAAAAATAACTTACAAGTGCAATGATCTTGAGGTTTGTAGCACGCTCAGCCAGCAGCTTGCCGAAGGATACACTGTTTCCTTGCAGGATCTCTGCTTGCCGGAGAAGCTCCTCAAGACCGCACGTAGGATATGTCGGCGCCGCACCAGGAACCAGAGCAGTCCTACCCGGTGTAAGTACTTTATATACTATATTTGGATACTCTATGGTTTTCTTGGGTGCGGGGGCACCGCCTTCGGCAGAAGTACCAGCTTCCACCACCGCCTTACCGCAACCGATGGCATCCTTAGTCGGAGCTTCATCCATTTGGTGTGCGGCACTCTCCTGCATCGCCTGTTCGCTGACAACAACAAGCTCGGTAGAGGCACCTGAGTCCACTTCCATGGCGGAAGGGCTAGCGGCTTCCTTGGTTTAAGAGCTTGTCGGAGCGGACGAGGGCTTGATGGTGGGAGTGACAGGGGTGATGGAGGGAGACACATCGTGATGCAGCATGTCCTTGATGGTTCTAGAAGCCCCCGATGTTTTGGAGGTCTTCTTCAAGATGGTCGTGTCTTTCTTCCTGAAATGTGCAAAATGCATAAGTACAGGAACAAGACAGATAAATAGACAATGTCGGAGAGAAAGAAGCTTACACAAGAGGGGGTGCTTTGGCAAAGGGGATCCCTGTAGTCTTTCTTTTCTCCGCCTCCAGGGCGGCGGTAGTCTTCTTGGAGGATCCACCATCCGTCTTCTTCTTCTTGCCTCCGTCGGAAGCGTCAGAGGTGGAGCTCTTCCTCTTTCGCGCCAATGGAGCATC
Source organism: Avena longiglumis (assembly GCA_030063025.1). NCBI lineage: Eukaryota > Viridiplantae > Streptophyta > Magnoliopsida > Poales > Poaceae > Avena > Avena longiglumis. The sequence continues at coordinate 514,192,852 of CP125974.1, read as the reverse complement.
GTCGTTGGACACGACGGTGACTTCCTTCATCTTTGGATCATAGATTTGAGGAGCCATGCTGTCCTCATCTATGTCGCTGAGCTGTTAAGTGAAGAACCACCATGTTAGATGATATGGTAATGGCTAGATGGAAGAACTGGAGTATATGTCATACACGGAAAATAAACAGTTACCTTTGGGCACTTTCTCTCTACGAACATGTCGTAGGTGATGGCGAAGCCACGCTTCTTGTCCTTCACCTTGACGATGTACTTGAGGCGAAGCTTGACGGAGTCGCTCGAGAAATTGTCCATGGATATGCGGAGGCTATCCCTTCTATCGTTGGTATACTTGTGCATCAGCTTCAGCGATGCTGCAAAGGCTGGATTCGCCTGATGAAGCAGCACATGGCTAGGTCCAAGCCGGTCAAACCTGTCTCTACGAACCACTCTATCTGCCTTATAGTGCGGGAAGCGTCGATGTCGGAGGGAAGGGAGGCCTGGGATCTCCATATCGAAGTTTCAGCGAGTGCTCCATCGACGAAGTCCGGGTGAGTTACTTCTCGGCCAGCTAGAGGGATATCTGGGCCATAGAAGTAAGTACGCTGCCAGTTCTTGCAGGACTCGTGGCCGACGATGTCGGGGAAGCGTCGGCCAGGTCGGATCTTGAACTAATGGTGCCACAATTTCTAAGTTCGTCCTTGCTGGCCCCGGCTTCACGCTTGACGGTGAAGAAATATATAAAGAGGTCTAGCCTAGGCTTAATCCCTAAGTAACCCTCGCAAAGCGCCGCGTAATTGCTAAGCGCTAGGATACTATTGGGAGAAAGATTTTGGGGCTGGACCCGGTAATGGTTCAAGACGGCAAGGAAGAAGTTAGAGATGGGCAGGGAGACGCCGCGTACCATCTGTGCTTTGAGGCACACCTTTTCTCCGACTTGGGGAGAAGGTGTGACCTCGCCGGCCGGCACCGCCCGCCAGGCGAGCCCCTCCGTCGCAGGAAGGTAGCCTTCGACGATCAACTCCTTGATGTCGCGGTCCGTGATATCTGAACCTCGTCAGTCGCCTTTGTGGGAGTCGTTTTCCTCCTCCAGCAGCTCCGGCGCCGCTGGATTATGGTCGCGCCGGTGGTCTTAACCACCGCAGAGACGTGGATGACCAGGCCCTCTGGAGGCATGACGACGGAGCTCGCCGGCTTCGCCGCGGCTTCGACCGATGCCGCCATCGAGGGAGAAGAACTGCTGCTGGCCATTGTGGGTGTTTGGAGGTGACTGGCGAAATTGGGAGTTAGGGTTTTTCGCAAGTTGCGCGGAGAGCTCGAGGGGGCGCTCGCTGGAGGAAGAAGATGATGCGAGGAGAGAATGAGGTGAAAAGTAAATTTTTTACCGCAGTTACTATTTATGATCTCTAGCATCGATATTCGTGCAGCTTGATCAAACGGTTTCCACGTAGACAACGTGTGTGCGGACGTGCGCGGAAATTTCGCCACGTCCCAACAATCGCCACCAACGGTTCGTATCGCCCGCGTGGGAAAAGTGGACATGATTGCGTTCTCTGCATGTGTGAGTTACAAGGCGTTGCTGACCTACGTCTACGTCGCCCTAGATGACATAGGAAGATGAACCATCACATCAGAAGATTCCAGCATGGACGGATCCAGTCCGGCTACGGAAGAGTACGATGGAAGATTCAGCAATCCTCCCACTTACAAATTGAAGACGGAGAAAACCTTGCAGGGTTCTTTGGGAGTACTACAAGATATTGCTTGACGATTTGCCGACATCCATCTAGACGGTGCATTCCACGTGAAGAGGCAAGACGACGCAAGATCTCGGAGTTCTCCGGGGGATACTGTTGGGGATATGCTATATGGGTATCTTCATAGCATGTTTCCTATCTTGATAACCCGGGTGGCCCACAGTTGGTAGCATGGCCTGGCCTGCTGGGCGGCCCAGTTAGATGGATCCAGAAGGGAGGCCCATGCCGGATAAAGGAAGGCTACGGTGGAGTCACCAGCGTACCCGGAGCCTTGGAGTACAAGACACGCAAGACTAGTAATAGACGGTGTACGACTCTATAACCTGTCCGGCTAGGACTTTTCCCTGTAACCCTAGGACCTGTCGACTATATAAGTCGGGCCTATGGGAGCCTTTAGGGCACAATCTCAGACGACCAAGTAGCGATTAGAATACACCTCGCACAGCGAACCTATCTCTGTAACTCGGCGTATTGCCATTATAGTGATTTATAGCAGGAGTAGGATTCCGCCACCGTTGTGGGATCTGAACCTGGGTAAGCTGTGTTACCTCGTACCCGTCAATCGTCTGCCTTCCCCCACGTCTCTAAAAACGCACTGTGAGGACCCCTCCATGGCGTACTCGTCGGCAATACCACGACAAAGCTAACCATGAGGTTCTTGAGTGCCTTGTGAAACTCCGTCTCACATTCTAAGGTCATGGTCATGACTGGTCCCTTCTTGACGGCTTCATTGATGGCGGCCATCTACAAATAGAGACGAGAAAGAATATTAGGAGAGGTTTACGAGATTAAAAGAGACAAGTGTGAAATTTACAAAGGAGTTTGCATTTTCCTAGCGGTTTACTTAGTCTAATACATCTTAGGGTCATAAACCTACAGGCAACACAGTGCTCTGATACCATCTGTAAGACCTCACCCTTTAAGGTAAAGGCCCCTGTGATTGTAGTGCTAGTCCCTGGATTGAAATGTTAGCACACACAGTTTAAGATGAAGTACACAGATACAAAGGTCATTATTACATCATAATTCTAGGAGTACAATAGTTCTTACAAATCATTAGCCCAAGGCTAACACATAGAGTTCTTATTACAAAGTATATAAATAAAGTCTTCATCTTCATCTGCCACAGGCAAACATGTTGAGTGTAGACTCATAACCCTACTCACCATCAGAGTAACCTGCAACATAATAAGTTACAGCCACAAGGGGTCAATACATATGAAATTGTATTGGCAAGTGATATCATAGTTATATATTAGAGACTATCATCTACATGAATTTGGCTAAGTATGGTTTCAGGCTGGCTTTGCATAAAGTAGTTTTGTCCTACTAGTTGAAAACACTAAGTTTTTCTTTACAAAATCACTAAGGTACCACCAATAGACATTGCTGAACCACTACCCTTGTTCACCCACAAGTTTTAACTTAAAGAAATTGGGATGAGGAGATCCTTGATCATTTCAATGTCTTTAATGCTCAAATTTTCCATTATTGGGGACACGGCTAAGTACTTAGGTTTTACCCTCTCGATAGGTGGTGCACTTTCCCCACAAGACTCGACATGCATTGAGACGAGACTTTTCAGAATCATTCCCTCATACCACCATGGACGCGTTCCATCCTATCAACCCTACCACCAACTTTCCATCTGGCTGAGTTCTTGCAATCTAGTTGGTCAAGGCAGAGCCCATATGCCATGTGGTTGCACTAGAATCTTCTCAACACTAAACATATCAAATCTCTTTGTTCCTGGGTGGCCATCCACAAGTGTGATACACAAGGTAAACGATAGACATGGGCCTTGTGTAACCACTCAACACAAACCATTCTTCCCATTCCACCTAGGTGTTTCATTAACAAGTTGTTTTCTTAGTCAAAAACATATAGGCATAACCTTTCCATAAGACCATAGCATGAATTTTCACCCTTGAATTCTAATAGCTAGGCTAATCATACTAGCATAACATGTCTCTTAACTTAGGAAAATTTCTACCAAGATATCATCTATAGGATCTACCATAGCATAGCATATACTTTCAAAATTACCATGCAAATCCTACTCAAAATAACACTAGTGCAATAGGAAAAATAATGGGACAAAAAGATGAAGTATCACTTGCCTTGGTAGCTAGGGGAATAGACACAATCCTCACAATCACACTCTCCAAATTCCACAAAATCTACACAACAATTTATACAACAAAATAATCACAAATCAATATACACACAAAAATAATATGAATGCATGCAAAACACAATATGATGTTTTGCCACATTTTTAAAATCAAACTCTATAGTACTAAAGACAAATCATATAATCTAAAGTCACCACCTAAAAATAATATTCTAGATAATTTATATAGTCAAAATAAGCCTACAAATGCTTCTGCATAAATCCTAATTTTCAGAAGAAAATGTCCAAATCAAGGCGATAGATGCAAAGAGCTAATTTTTATGAATCCATAGATATAAAATTTTCAATTTTTGGATTTACAGAACAAAAGTTATGCAATTTACAAGTTTAAACAACTAATAGAATAAAATCTGGATTTTAAAACAAAAACAGAGTCACACGGCAGCGTCTGATTGGACAGTACCGGTTCGGGCAGATCATGCTTGTGGGACATAGGATCTAAGTGATATCTAGCGGTCCAGATCTAAGCATACCTGTTTGCTACCAGATCTAATCGTAACCACTGGATCTAGATCTAGTGGACCACTTGACCGAAAAGGCAGCGGAAAATGGTCAGATGGCGGCGGCGCCTCTGTGACGGTACTGGCGAGGCTAGGGGTAGGGAAGGGGTGCTGGCGCTTACCGAGGTCGCGAGGACGCGACGATGCTCAACATGGTCGCGATGGAGGCTGGGGTGCACGGACGCGGCGACTATCGCTCGTCGGAGTCGAGCAGGGCCTTGGGCGCTTGCAGACAATGACAGGGGCGACGACCTGGGGCGCAATTGGACAAGCTACAGGCATTAGAAGATGCGCAAGGACAAGACGAACAAACTCGCGTGAACCAGAGGCAGAGGGGAACACGGTGCTCACCGGAATAGCTCGTCGGAGCTTCTCGGTACTGCGACGGTGTGAAGCAAAATTAGGGGAGCCTGGAGGCGCTTAGTGCTTGCTGTGTGAGGGGAAATGCTGCAGAGGGAGAGGGGAGGCCGGGGGAGGGAATTACGCACGGCATCAACGGTAATCAAGCGCGGATTGATACGATGGTGAAGAGGGTAAGAAAAGGCAGGCGAGCACGGGTTTGGCGCAGGGTTAACGACAAAGAGATGACCTGGCGGTGGGGTCCACACATCAGTGAGCGGGTGCACGCGCGGGCAGTGAGAAACAGAGGGGAGAGGGGGAAGGTTCCTGGGTGGGCCGTGGGATGCTTTCGGGCCTGGGCCAGAAGGGTTGCTGGCTTTTTTTTTCTCTAATGCCTTTTTCTTTTCTGTTTTGATTTTTCAAATGAGTTTTGAATAGGCATTTCAAATCCAAATCAATTCAAACTTTCACAAAAATTTTGTGAGGTGACCCTAGTGTTTAAAAGTGTGTCAAACACATCAAATCACTCCAAAAACATTTAGGGCTTGTAAATAAAAATAAAACCATGCCCCATACATATAATATAAAAGGGGTTTTAAATATGGTTTTATTAGGGTTTAAGCTTTGAATTTTTTGTACAAAGTAGAATACCATGATGTTATGAATGCAATAACATGGTTTTGAATTTGATGAAATTTGGGTGTTACAATACTCGAGAGGGTTCAGATGACAACCTAAAGGTGAATTACTAGTCATATATGTAGTTGAATGTCGGTCTATGTATATTATTGTAATGCCCAATTGAATCTCATAGGATCATGAATGTCTAGTATTGCATTGTTATGCCTTGCTTTGTCCTGTCAATTGCCCCAATGTAATTTGTTTACCCAGCATGTTATGTTGTTTATCTTAAGGAGAACACCTCTAGTGAACTGTGGACCCCGGTCCAATCTTTACCATTGATACATCTTCCACTGTTACTGCTTACTTTCTGTAGACACCATTACCTTCCACACCATACGTTTAATCCTTTGTTTTCAGCAAACCGGTGAGATTGACAACTTCACTGTTCGTTGGGAAAAGTCTTGAGTTTGTGTTGCGGAGGTTTCCAAGTTTCTAGAAACACCTTTGAGTCATTTCCTTCCTCCTACTGGTTCGATAACATTGGTTTGTTTCTGAGGGAATATTTGCTGTTGTGCTCATCATACCTTCCTTTTGGGGTTTCCCAACGAAGCTCTAAAGTGATCTGAGCCGCATCAACAAGTTTTGAGGCGCCATTGCCGGGGAGGCTAAGGGCGGGTTCACAAGGGGAGTCCTTCACAACCTTTCCCTTTACTTTGTTTTTTTTGCTTAGTTTCTTTTTCTTAGTTTTGTTTGCTTCTTTTTTATCAAAAATTCCAAAAAAAAATAGTTTCGTTTGGTTTGCGTTTTCTTATCAAAAACACAAAAAATTAGTTTCTACTCTAGTTGCTGTTGTTGTTGGCTTGCTGCACCCTTTGCTCCTCCTTTTAAAGCAAAATTTGATGTTAATACTTCTTCATTTGAAAATACTTGATTCTTGCTTCTTGTGCCTAACTTAAAGGCGTTAAAGAAAAGTACTTCTTGGGAGATAACCCAATAGTTTTATTGAGTCTTGGAATTTATTACTTCTGTAATAACCTCTCCTTATCCTTTTTATTTGATTTTTGTGCCAAGACCAACCTCTAATGAGAGGGAAGTAAGATTTGGGGAGTTGCTGTCCCGAAATAGATTTTTGTGCTCCACTATAAAAATTCTTGAAAAATCTCTGTTGGTCGGATTGAGCTGTTATTTTCTGAATAAATCCCCCAGGTTGTTACATAACTTTTGTTAGTTCAAAATATTTTGATTTGAGCAATATCTGGTCTTCGAAAAAATCGGTTTTCACCTGCTGGTCTGTTTTGTTAGATTTCTGCCATTATTTGCATTTGCTTCTTATTGATTCCTTTTGGGGTTCTCTTTGGGAAATTGAGATTTTTGAGGGAATTGCTACAGTAGCATGTGTCTTTAGTGAAAGTTTTGCTATTTTTAAACTAAACCCCAAAGGTCTATTATCTTTTGAATGCACTAATGTTGCTAATGAAGATTGTGTGAAGTTTCGTATGAAGGAAAATTTTCAGGTGTAAGGAAAGAATGATGTAATGAGATGAAGAATGAAAAAAAACTCAAGCTTGGGGATGCCACCCCGTGTCACCCCAAGAAATATTCGAGAGGTACAAGCGTCAAAGCTTGGGTATGTCCAAGACATCCCCTTCTTCATCAATAAAAATTGCATGTCTTTCTAGACACTTCGTTTTTATCGTTTCACGCATAGTTGTGTTGTTCTTGGAGAGTCTTCGTTTTCATTTTTGGTTTCTGTTTGCTTAGTTTGCTTGAATAAAGTAGTTGGACCCCCGCTCTCGCTGTGTTGTTTCAAATAAGTTGATTGATGTTGGAAAGGAGTAGGAAGTTCTTGCTTTAGTAGTACAAGAAGTTGCTTGCTTTGACTGTGACTTAGACTTTATCATGTCATGCTAGATGTTGTTTTGAACTTATGCTTAGTGATTATTGTTGTATCATGACTTGTTCCAAACAATTAGGATTGCTTAATGTGCGTTGCGAGAATCATGCATTGTTTTAGCATACAAAATCATAGTATTGTGGTATTCTCCTTTGATGCTTTGTTTTGGTTGATGAAAGAACATGTGGGCCCCCATGTGTGGTTTTCGTAATTAATGACAATCCCTATGGACTAATGCTTGTATCAAGTTGCAATTGTAGGAATTGTCCATTGGCTTCACTTGGAGCATGTGTTGGCTTCAAGGTACAAGAAAGTGAAGACGATCAAGTGTTGATCAAGGAATGATCCAGAGATTGATCATGGGAGGGGTGAACCTATGGCAAGTATGTCTTGAAGAATAAGATGGAGTCATATCTCTGGTGCACCTTCAAGGCATCAACATAATGAAGAAAAGAAGAAATGATGTGCAAGATTAATATGTGCAATATCTAGAAGATCTCATGCTTGAAGCTTGCCATCCTCGGTGATCATGGATCTATGAAGACAAGGTCAAAGTAAAGGTTTCCCCATGTTGTATGGGGGGGCAACTTGCAAGTCTTCATCAAGCGAGTGTGTGCAAGATCAATCAAGAAAGGTTTTCCATCTTGAGAAGGACAAGATCGTATACTTCAAGATCAAGTGGGATATGCGCAAGGAAAAGGTATGATCTTGATAGGGTTTCTTTCTTACCAGTCTCGTGGTGTTAGTTGGGGAGACCGGTTTATAGCATAGACAACCGTACTATCAAGAGGGGCTCTCAAATGAGTAACTCGATCATATCTTTCAGAGATAGCTCAAACCTTTGCATACTTTGCATCATCCTTCCTTGGTTGTTATTTGGATCTTATCCATGTGAGGTTCTAGAGCTTGTGGTAATGTTCATAACAAGCTCTAGTTCATCAAAAACGGGTTTCCCCTTTATATCATATTGCGTTTTTGATCTTTGAGGTTTTCCGGTTTCTCACCAAGAGATGCATTATAATACATGAAATGTTCTCACTTGGTGGTACCTCTTGTTGTCCTCTTTCCAACAAATTTGGTTTCAGGTCAATCAGAGTTTCCAAACTCTAGATATCGCCATTTGAAGTTTGCCTCTTATTTGGTCCAGACCGGAGTCTCCGGTCTGCATGGACCGGAGTCTCCGGTGTGGTCCGGAGGCTAGTCCGGAGGTTGGGCCGGAATCTCCGGTGTAGACCGGAGTCTCTGGTCTGACTTTTCCCCAATGGGCAGAAAACGGTTAGAAATCTGTGGGCCTATAAAAAGGGGCCCTTCTTCCTCAATGTCTTTGCTCGAGTTTTACAGGCTTTCTCATCCATTCTTGACACTCTTGAGCTTTCTCCCCCTTCAATCCCTCCCTTGATTCTTGCATATACTTTAGGGATTTTAAAGAGGAGATCTGGATCTACAATCCCACCAATCCATCTATCCTCTAAGTGAGGGGAACATCTTGGGATCTAGATCTTGGAGTCTTTTGTGGATTTCCTCCATTGTTCTTCGTCTCTTATTCCCCCACAAGCTTTTGTAGCTTTGGTGGAATTTGGGAGAGAAGGATTTGAGCACTACTTGTGTTCTTGTCATTGCATTTGGTGCATAGGTTTGAGTTCTCGGTGAGGATTCGATTGGGTGAAAGGTGAGAAGCTTTTTACTCTTGGATTCTTGGAACCCTAGACGGTTTGGTGGTTTTGTAGGTTCTTGGATTACTTGGGGCCTCCAATTAGGTTGTGGAGCTTTCCCCAAGCTTGTTTGTTGGGAGCCTCCAATTGAGTTGTGGAGAAGTGCCCCAACCTTGTGAGAGGTCCCGGATTGCCACCGACAAGTGCACCGATAGCGGAAGTGTGGATCGATCCCATTGGGGTGAGATTCACAATAGAATAAGGGAGGCCTTTTGTGGTGTTGGTGGTTTGATACCACCCCTCTCCAAACAATACATACTCCATGTTGGGAGGAACTCGGTAAAATATCGTCGTCCCCGCGTGCGTCGGTTATCTCTATACCCGAGCTCTTTACTTATGCACTTTACATTATGATAGACTTCATGCTTGAAGTAATCTATATCTTGCTATCACATTGTTGCTTGTATTGCTTAGCATAAGTTGTTGGTGCACATAGGTGAACCCTAGTTGTTCTAGTTTGTGGTCGAAAAAGTAAACGCTAGTTTAATTCCGCCTTTGTTGAGCATCTCTCAGAAAAGTTTTAATCGCCTATTCACCCTCCCTCTAGGCGACATCTATATCCTTTCAGTTGACTTGACACATGCTCACACCATGTTATGACTATGAACCCGTCACCTTAGCCTCTATGATAATTTAGTTTTTGACTTGTGGTACCACTTTATGCTTTGATTAGTAATGTTTTGTCGCTCTGCATGATTATGGCCATTATTGCTCTCTTAATTGGTCGCTCCCAGTCTTTTGCTAGCCTCCACTTGTATTGAGTAAGCTCTACTCATGCATCCAACTCCCAAGAAACCAAGTTATTCCAAAGTGTCCACTATAAATTCCTATGCATGGTGTGTTACACCATTCCAAGTATATTCTTGTTTTGTCTATCTTCCAAATTAAACTTGTTATGTGAAAGTTAGTGATTAAATCTCTCACAAACTTGATGGCACACTTTATTTTCTTGCCCCTAATAAACTTGAACCATTGTGTCATCTATGTTGTATATGCTTGCACTTATAAGTTGGGAATTAGCAGAACCATGCTGTCATGGGGAACGCTTTCAACATTGCACTTGTACATTGTACCCAGTTGATATCATGCTCTTTTGTTTGCGGATGTCATCGGTATGAAATAAAAGGAGAGCTTGTAAGTCAATGGACTTACGTATGTGTGTTAGAGAAACGCTTGGGCCCACTACAAGAAATGTGTTATTCTATGACCTTCTAATAGTGACCGTGAACAAAATCGTCATAGATTTATGACGATTTTGCATGAGATGGTCGTAAGCAGTTCAAGAGGGCCTATACCCTAGAAAATTACGACGATTTTGCTAAAAATCGTCATAGTTACTTTAGATGAAATCGTCATAATCTGGTGGAAGCAGCCAATGGTGTTACTTGTAGCTCACTATGACGATTTTAAATCGTCATATTGTCCAAATCAGCATAACTTAAAATGAGTAGTCGGCCACATCAGCAATTGCGTCTATGTGGCATGTCTATGTGTCAGTTTTTTACATGTCTTATCCATGTGTCCCCTGACATTGTACTTGAAATGACCAAAAGACCCTATAGTTCCCATATACTTCACCACATAAGTGTTCGGTACTTTCGGGATATGGTGCACACCGCCTCACAGATAAAGCAGTCGAGAGGATTGCCCCCAAACCCTAATCCCTTGCTCTCTCGCTCTCCTCGCCGCCACTTCTTCCTCTCTCTCTGATCCCCGCCACTTCTTCCTCTCTCTCTTGATCCGCCGCCACTTCTTCTCTCTCTCTCCTCGTGACCCAAACCCTAATCCCTTGCTCCACATCGCGACCCACCTTGGCGATCTTGAGGCTCGGCACCCAGTGCTCATCCCGTCCGAGTCATCGGCATCGTCTTCGCCGTCGCGCAGTGGGTCATCGTCTCCAAGGTCAAGGTCACGCCGGGCGCCGCCAACGCCTCGGGGGCCGGCAAGAACGGCTACGGGGAGTACCTCATCGAGGAGGAGGAGGGCCTCAACGACCACAACATCGTCGTCAAGTGCGCCAAGATCCAGACCGCAATCTCCGAAGGTGAGCTTCGCGACGCCTCTTCTGTCTCTCCTTCTCAGATCTGCGCCGGCCGCCCGTAGATCCGCGCGTTTTCTTGGATTTTATCGGGGAACCCTCACCCTGATCTGAATTTCTCCCGTGCCTTGCAGGATGAGGAGAGAGTACAAGGTCTAGATGGTGAATGTCAGGATGCAGGAGTTCTTCGTCGAGTTCCGCAGGCCCAACGAAAGTACAGATGTTTCTTCATGCACACAACCAATTCGATTATGTACCCTATAAGCGGTTAGTGTCCTGTCCCTAGCTTTTGTTCCTTCACTGGAGAAGTTCCTTGTGCAGCTTTTATTATATCCAAATCCTTCTGATCTGGTATACACATGTCTATGCATGTATAGTGTAATATCATGAAGTAGTTTCCTGTCCCTTGTGTAGATAACTTTTCATTCATATCTCTAGATAATTGGATCCTTGTTATTTGAAGCTACTGTGCCACTATGGTTTGTACTCTGTAAGTACTTTGTTGTTTTAATTTTGTGGTGGGTTCTTACAGCTGTCCCTTGGAACAAATTCCACCATCCATAGCTTTGTGCATGCACATTTTGGTGATTTGATCTTGTGCTAATGGTACTTAGCTGTTTGAAATGCAAGGCCGAGAAGTTCAAGGCTATACTAGGCTAGTAGAAACATGTTCTATTGTTACTTCTATATAGCCCGGTGAACCCCTTACTTGTTCAGCGATTTAATTTCCGTGTTACTCGTTTGTTTTGTTCGTGATGATGATCTTTTCCATTGTACCTGAAACCAACAGTTCCCAGCTTAATAAAGAAACTACATTATCCTGCTGCATACCACTCTTACATGCCACCTGAATGCATGATTATGAATTTCAGTCTGTGAAAACATGTCTAACAATAAAACATAGGTATGTAAAAAATGGTCTGTTGCAAAATAGATTCATAGTTGCTAGCTCCATGCATTGTCTGCAACATGGTCCACTCCTTTTTTTTATTTATAGTCAGTACTATGGCCAGCTTCTTAACTCTATGGTAGTTTCATCACCTATGTTATTATCGTAATTCATGTATTGCTTCTTCTTGACTGTTCTACTGTGATCACTATGATTTATTTTTTGAGCGAGTATGCCCATAATTAGGATGTGTTTCATGTGATATTGTTGCTACTATTAAGATGGTTATATTGATGCTGATGTTGTAGAGAGAGATTCAGGAAGGACCAGAACTAATAAGTGTATAATTGAAGAACCATGTTGCCCCCTTTAGTTTAAGTATGGTAGAATTTATGAGTTGTAGAAGCTTTTGTTGTTTGGTTATTTGTGTTCTGTTTTGAATGAAATTGAATATGTTTTTTTATATCTGATGTTAACAATCTCTCTGTTTATGTGAAATAACATGTCATAATAATCTCTCCGCGAGCGGAGCACCACCTCTAGCTAAGGAGCATGACGACGAGTTCATCTTTTCGACGCAGGTGGGTGCCTGGGTTTATTCTTCTTCAGCGTTGTCACCCTTTTCTTCCCAGAGGTGAGTGATTTCCACTCTTGATTTCCCCATGTACTACGACCTAGGGTTTGTAAGGAATGTTGACTGTTACTTTGTTAGCTAGGGTCGGTCAGTTGTTCATGATTGTGTTTGGTGGAGTTCACTAGGTGTTTCTTATCTGTACATGGTGTTGCTCTGTGCCTATTGAGTAATTGGCGTTCCTTTTGAGTAACAAAGCTCTGTTTCATCGCAATAAAATAAAATTGGAGGCATTGATAACTTTATGGATTGTTATAGACCTAGTATTGTTGATTGACTGCTGCTAGGATGTATCATGCCTAGGACAAACTATTTCGTATGATTATTTCTTGTGCTATGGGTGAAATGCTGCAGGTACATTGTACTAGATTACTATGGCACATAAGGTTGCAGATTATTTCTTTATGCACCCTTGTTTGTTTGCTAGGACTCCAACAACACAATTCTGATGTTTATGATGTTCTAGCTCAATACTGTTGTTCATGATATCTCCTGTTTATCCCACACAGAATGGTGACACCCCAAAGCAGGCACCAGATGTGTTACTGAATCGGCTTCACATCAGTCATTTGTAATGTACGTCCTTTTGACTCCATCCCTCTTCCCTCCTTTATTTTTGCTTTTACTGCAGCCTCTAATTAACTTGTTTAACAAAGTGATGAAACCTTTGAATTATCCAACCACTTAGAAGGTAGTTAACAAAGTGATGAAACCTTTCAGAGAGGTACTAACTTGGTGCTGGTACATACATGTACCGTATACTCCATACTTGATTTAGCCTTACTTCTGCATAGCGAATGTTACTAACTTGGTAAACGTAAGTTGGTCTTCCTTCCATTAACAGTAGAACATAGCCTCTATATTTATGTGTAGCAATATTAAATTACTACTCTGGTGATGATTGATTTTTAATTTCATGATGAACCAATACAATGTGCACTAAAGTATAACTATTGTACTTTTGTACGAAATCATTTATAGATATTATTTCTTTTCATGCTTGAAAATTCTTGTTAGGATAGCTCGAGTGCTTGCACTTGTGATTGTGATTCCCATGCATTTTTTAAATCTTGTACTCATTCTATTGCTGAATCAGTTGGCTAATGTTACTTGCAGAACATAGATCAACTAATGTTGCATAGTTGGCTATATAGTTTTACATTAGTAGATCATCTGGCGCTAATATACATTCTTTCTCATTACATAGCTGGATAGTATATTTCATCTAGTTCGCATGGAGATAGTCTTTTAGCATATGCGAAGCTTGGTTAGCTCGGTGTTGCCCTGTCTTTGAACTGTTAGTGGTTGGCTTTGTTGTCCTAAGTTCTTTTCTTTGTAGGGGAGGCGAGAACGGAGCGAGCTCGCTCAAGTATAGAAAGCTACAATGATAAAATATGTAAGGTAATGTAAGCTCTGGACTTCTGGTGTCTAAAGCGAACCTCAACTGTCTACTTCAATGAAGCACTTGATCATCAATTCAGTCGTCCTGACTCTTGTTTAGATACCTGACTCTTGTTTTGGTGATTTACACACTTCACGTCTTTTTTATGGTTCTGCGTGGTTATATCTCACAAACCATTTTTGTTGTCAGATTGGTTGGGCATTGACCTGCCGAAAGATGAGGGCATTGACCTGCCGAAAGATGACCGAGTACATGAACAAAAAAATTCATGTTTACAAGAGCTACGGGTTGAAGAAGTTTAGAGTACTTCGATCTTTAAATTGGTTGTGATGTAAAGTGTGGAATTCAACGTGTGTGCTAATGTTGTGATGTAAAGTGTCAAATTTCACCTGTGTTCAAAAAGATTTTGTCTATTATTTAAAGATTTTCATGTGTTTTCTTTCTCCTTTATGATTGGATATTGGTTATTGATTAGATGTTTTAATAACCTGATGTTCGGGACCCACTCTCAAAGTGACTGACAATTTGGACTCACTTGACAAAAAGACTCAAAAACGAAAATAAATGGAATGTAGAAATTCTAAAATTAGAAAATAATTTGACCGTGAAAAGACCAAAGCCTTGAGAAAAGAAAGTCCATGGGCTGGGCCCATGTAGCTAACCAGAATATATAGGAAAAAAATATAAACAAGCAAGAATTGTTGGGCTAGGCCCATATAGATCACTAAAATGGACTGGGCTGATTTTGATTTAAGACGATTTAATTTCGTCACAATTTTGCCACGTAGGATCAGCCACGTAGGATCTGACTTGGCTAGGATAGATGGTCCATGACGATATTAGATCGTCATAGATACTATGACGATCCAATATCGTCATAGACGTTTATGACGATTTCGCAAAAATCGTCGTTATAGTTCATTCGACGCCTTGACTTTCGACGATCTCAAAATCGTCATAGAATCGTCATAAACGGACTACTATGACGATTTTGTGACGAAAATGGAGGGTCATATATAGACATATTCCTTGTAGTGGCCGCTAGCCTAATCCATGCCTAATCATGGTGGAAACTTGTAGCGTCACCATAGTGAGCAATCTATGAAGCATTCTTCTTATAAAAAAAGAGAGATAGAAAAAAAAGATTGAGAAAAAAAGAGATGATAAAATAGAAAAGAGATAAAAAAGCACCATTTTCCCATGGTAAATAAGAATATTGATGAGATGCTCATTGTCTGCTTGCCTTGTCATTTTGATATGGGATAGCTCCTGTATCATTGCGCAAGGGGTACCCCGTTGGCGGTTCTCTATGATACACATGTACTTACTATGACAAGAACTTACCGGTGACTAAAGTTGAGTAGCATGACGAGCGGCCCTCGTACTCAAGGGACATGAGATTGCCAACTTATACTTTGTCAAGCATATACTCCATATTTCGTTCACTTTAACCTTAATCACTTCAAGATGCTTATGATAGGGGAAATGAAAGCTAAAAGGTAACAAGTACCATAATTTTTGGAAGCTCTTTGTGAGACTTGAAATCCTTGCTTCCCTTTGAAGGGCCTTTCTTCCACTTTTATATTGAGTCTCCACCTTCTTGTTGGAATTATGCCCTATAGGCAATAATAAATATGTTATTATTATAATTCTTGTTCATGATAAAGTTTATATTCCATGCTAGAATTGTATTAAGCGGAAACTTTAATACTTGTGTGGTTTGTGAACAACACCGTGTCCCTAGTATGCCTCTATGGACTAGCTCATTGATCAATGATGGTTAAGGTTTCCTAACCATAGACATGAGTTGTCAATTGATAATGAGATCATATCATTGGAGAATGATATGATGGACATACCCAAACTACGCGAAGCAATTAGATCGTATCATCGTGTTCATCTTTGCGAAGCTTTTCCTATGTCAAATATTGTATTCCTTAGACCATGAGATAATACAACTCCCTGGTATCGGAAAGCTTTGAGGTCATCAAACGTCATCCTATGAGAGGGTGATCATAAAGGTGTCTCTCGGTGATCGGAAAAGTCATTGGGTTGTATGTATCGAGATGGGATTTGTCCCTCCCAAGTCGGAGAGATATACTTGGGCCCACTCAAGAATCGATATCAACACCGCTTGCAAGCATGTGGTTAAGGAGTTAATCACAAAGTGATATCGGATTACGGAACAGTAAAGTACTTGCCGTGAGCGAGATTGAACTAGGTATGGCGATGCAAGCGATCGAATCTCGGGCAAGTAAAATATCGCGAGACGAAGGGAATATATATGGGATTGATTGAATCCGGCATCGTGGTTCATCCGATATGATCATCGATGAATGTGTGGGAGTCAATATGGGTGCCTGACCCTGTTGATTATTGATAGAAGATCATGTCGCATATTCTCGAACCGCAGGTCACACACTTAACGTGTCTCGGCGCTAGGATAGATTGGATAATTGGTTTATGAGTTTTTGTTCTGAGTCTCGGATGGGATCCGGACATCACGAGAGGTTCCGAGTGGTCCTGAGGATAAGATTCATATAAGGCGTGCAATTTTGGAGTTGAATTGTTCGGGTTAATCGGTATTGTACGGAAGCTTCTAGAACCTTCCGAAGGGGACCAACGTGGCCCCACCTTCCGGGAGGGGCATGGGCCTATGAGGGAGTGTCCCCGCATTGGGCCGGGGCACAAGGACCCATAGGCCCCAGCCGATCCTATAGAGTTTAAACTCGTTTAAACTAGAGATAGGGTTTCTAGAAGGGGGAGAGTCCTTGCCCCCCACTTCTCCCTCCCTTGGCCGCCGGCCCAAGGCTTGGAGGAGGGGCAAGGGCTGCCCCCCCCTCTATATATAGAGGGCTGGTGCGCCCCCTCCCCCCTACACCTTGCCTCCAAACCCTAGTTGCCCTGCTGCCCTTCCTCTCTCCCTCCCGACTGTTTGTAGGCGAAGCCCTGCTGCAGAAATTCTCCACCATATACACCACGCCGTCATGTTGTAGATCCAATCTATGTCTCCACCATACTTGCTGGTCCGAGAAAGGAGGAGACGTCGAGGTGCTGCACGTGTGCATCTCACGGAGGCACCGCCACTTGTGGTGCTAGATCGGATCGGATCGCGAGGAGGAGAAGCGAGTACTACATCACCCACGTTAACGAGCGTTCACTGCGAATCTTCAAGGGCATGAAGATCTAATCCAATCTCTCTCGTTGATTGCATCTCCTAGATTAGATCTTGGCTTTCCCTCTGTTCGCATCCGTAGAAAATTTTGATTTACTATGCCGCGAAACCCTTCACTTCTATCCTTAGGCACCAATTAAGAGAGCATAGTTGTCATTCTTAGTTCTATGTGCATTGTCCCAAAACTTATTGATTGATTCGTAATGTTGATATTGCCTACTCTTAAACTATTTGTATCTAGTCACTCTTATGAACTTGAAGGTGTCCTATGCATTTATGCTACTCCATGAGGGACAAGATGAATGCCACTATGCTATGTTTTCTATATGTAAAACAAATAAACATATTTCAATGCATTGTTATTCATGAATCTTTGTTTGTATCCTTTCATGTTGCAGCATAGTTGCTTTGTCTTATTGTTAGAACTTCATCTTTCATGCTCATGTTTAGAGTACTTTGATACCAGCTTTCAATGCTTGCCAATGGTTTGATCTTGATTGTAATGGTGCATGTCACCTCAAAAATTATTCTTTTTATCACTTACCTACTCGAATACGAGCAGGAGTTAAAGTTGGGGATGCTTGATACGTCATAAACGTATCTATAATTTTTTATGTTCCATGCTTGTTTAGTATCCACTTTGCTTTGCTTTGTCTACACTTTGAGGTATTTTTATATGTTTTCTGGGACTAACCTATTAACAAGATGCCGCAGTGCTAGTTGCCTGTTTTCTGTTGTTTTTGGTTCCAGAAAAGCCATAAAATGAATATTCTTATAATTGGACGGGCCAAAATCCAAAGTCAATATTTCATCGAGGAGAACACGGATGTTAGACCCCCTCCTTTATAAAGGAAAAGGATCCCTGTGATTGCAATGCTAGTCCCTGGATCAAAGCTAGCATCCACAGTTTAAGATGAAGACACAAATACAAAGGTCGTTTATTACATTCATTCCAGAGATAAAACATAGTCTTTTACAACTCAGGGCCAAAGGCCTAATACAAGAGTTTATGGAATAAGTAAATAAACATAAGTCTTCATCTTCATGTGCCACAGGCAAGCATGTTGAGTGTAGACTCATGACTCCTACTCATCATCGGAGTAACCTGCAACATCACAAGTTACAGCCACAGAGGTTCAATACTTTGGAATAGTATTGGCAAGTGATACCTTAGTATATTTTAAGTGGACTATATTACTATATGCATTTTGGCTAAGTGTAGCTTGGCTTGCTTTGCTTGAAAATAGGTTTTACCTATTAGTTGAAATCACTAAGTTTTTCTTTATCAAAAACTTCCCAAGAAACCACCAATAGACATTGGGGTCCTTCACCCTTGTTCACCCACAAGTTTTATTTTAGAAGTTGGAGTGATGAGATTCTTGTAGCTTCCATGTCTTGATGCTCAAGTTGTCCATTGCCATGGACCTGGCTAAGTACTTAGATTTTCCATCTGCAGAGGTTGTGCACTTTCCCCACCAGACTTGGTTTCCCAAGACAGGACCTTTCAGAAGCCTTTCCTTAGTCAAATGGACGCGTTCCAACCTATCAATCCCTTCTACCACCAACTGTCCAAAAGTCTAAGTTCTAGCTACCTATATGATCAAGGCAGAGCCCATTTTGCCAAGTGGTTGCACTGTAAGCTTTCTCAACACTTGGCCTCCAAATCCCTTTGTGCCTGGGTGGCATACCACAAGTGAGATACACAACCCAAGTCCATGGCCTTGTGTAACCACTCAACATAACCCAATCCTTCCATTCCACCCAGGAGGTTCATTTGACTTAGTTGTTTTATTAGGAAAGCATAAGTCCAATAGCTAGGCTAAGCATGGCATGATAACTTAACTTAGGAAAATTCCCTAGCAATTCTACAATTCTACACTACTTAGGATTTCCCAACTTAGCATTTGGCAAAAGTAGCATGCAAGACTTAGCAAAATATCTAATGCTAGTACAAAACATAGGATAGAAATATTCATGAAAATATCACTTGCCTTGGTAATATGGAGAGTAGCACTCCTCACAATCACAATCACTAGCAAAATCTACAAAAAAAAATTGTAGCACACAATTACACACAATTGTATACAATCAAAAATAATATGAATGCATGCATGCAAGAATTTACTAAGTGGTGATTTTGAAAACTCTACCAAGAATGTGCATGTTTACAGAAACTTAACAAGTAACAAGTTTGCCAACTAAACTTATTTATCCCTAAAACAAATTACTAAACTAAATCCATACTCAAAATAGCCTTAAACATGTTTCTACAAATAAAGTCATTTTAACTGTTACTATTTGTTAAACACATTGGATATTCAGAAAGGTCTTGTTTCACTGAATCCAACGGTATAAAGTTTGCAAAATTCCAACGTGGCAATCAAAAGTTATAAGCATTTGAAATTTGGATCAAATTCTGGTTTTAAATCTGTTTTTAGTTCTAACACTTGCCACGCGTCATGTTGTGATTTGCGCGTACCGGTTCGCACCGGATCGAGCTCTGTAGCCGCAGGATCTAAATAGATCGCACGCTCCAGATCGCGTACCTCTTCGCCGATTAATGAATCTATCCTAACGCTTGGATCAAGATCTAACGTCGCGCGAGCAAGCGACCATGTCCTGGTGGCGCGCGTCGCCAATGACGGGCGCTTTCGGTCTGGCGCTAGCGTTCCAGATCGTTCCAGGATGCAAGAAGGTACTCACCGGATCCGCAAAGGCGTGCTAAAGCTCGACGTGGTACTGGTTTGCGAAGGGGCGCTCGGATGTGGCTGAGAGAGCTCGTCGGAGTCGTGCACGGCGTCGGGTGGTTGTTGTCGGCTTGATTAGCTGGTTGTCTTATTTTTTCCTCTTTATTCCTTTTCTTTTTCTGATTGCTTATCTAAATATGGTTTTCAATCCCAAATTCAAATCTGTTTGAATCCAAAGTTTTACAGGACTTTTGTACAATAAATCTTGCTCTTAAATAAGTGTTAAACACATCTAAACACTTGGGTCTTTTGAAAAAATAAATTAAAACCATGCCTTTATGTAATAGGCATAGAATTTGTTTTTATTCATAATTTGCTTTGAGACTTTGCTTAAGTTTTTGAGACCACTTAAGTTTGAATTCAAATCATCCTGAATGAATAACAACATCTTTCTCAATAGCATGTAGCACAAAGGCTAGGGTTTTTATACATAAAATAATGAGCCACAATTGCTCCTGTTTCTGAAATGATTTTGAGAAAAGCCCTAAATGATGATGAATGCAAGGATGATATGAATGAGTTTTTGGAATATGAATTTAGGGATGTTACAACGGAGCCAGAAGACGAGACGGAGGAGGGCCACGAGGGGCCAACACCCCCTGGTCGCACGGCCAGGCCTGGCCCGTGCCTAGGGGGGTGCGCCGCCTCGGGCACCCCCTCGGTCTCCTCCTTCGCCTATAAGAAGCTCCCGATACCTAAACCCTAAGTACCCAATCAGATCTCCACGAAAAAGTCGTAGCTGCCGCAACCATCATCCCTAGATCGGGGGGTCTGAAGCTCTTCCCGGCACCCTGCCAGAGGGGAGAGATCATCCCGAAGGCCTTCTTCATCACCATGACAGCCTCATGTATGATGCGTGAGTAGTTCCACCTTGTACTATGTGTTCATACAGTATCTAGATGGTTGTTTCTCCTCCTTTGTGCTACCATGTTTAGGTCTTGTGAGATCCGTTCATGATCAAGATCATCTATTTGTAATGATGCATGTTGTGTTTGCGGGGATCTAATGGATATTGAGATTACTATGTCAGATTGATTAATGATTCTATCTTATTGATTATATCATGTCTGTGTTGTTTGAGATCTTGCATGCTCTCTGTTTCTAGTAACTATCTTGGCCAAGTAGATGCTAGTGACTCCAAGAGGGTTATTTATGCTCGATAGTGGGTTCATGCCTCTACTGAATCTGGGGAAGTGACAGAAATATCTAAGGTTGTAGATGTGTTGTTGCCACTAGAGAGAAAACAATGATCTCTTGTTCATGGAACAAGTGTATTGTTTACTTTACACACCTTGCTTAAAGCAGTTATTCGTTGCTTGCAACTTAATACTAGAGGGGGGTTGGATGATAACCTGAAGGTGGATTACTAGTCATAGATGCAGTTGGATGGCGGTCTATGTATATTGTTGTAATGCCCAATCGAATCTCATAGGATCATGAATGTCTAGTATTGCATTGTTATGCCTTGCTCCTCACATCAATTGCCCATTGTAATTTGTTTACCCAGCATGTTATGTTGTTTATCTTAAGGAGAACACCTCTAGTGAACTGTGGACCCCGGTCCAATCTTTACCATTGATACATCTTCCACTGTTACTGCTTACTTTCTGCAAGCCACCATTACCTTCCACACCATACGATTAATCCTTTGTTTTCAGCAAACCGGTGAGATTGACAACCTCACTGTTCGTTGGGGCAAAGTCTTGAGTTTGTGTTGTGCAGGTTTCCAAGTTGCTAGCAACACCTTTGAGTCATTTCCTTCCTCCTACTGGTTCGATAACCCTGGTTTCTTTCTAAGGGAAGACTTGCTGATGTGCTCATCATACCTTCCTCTTGGAGTTTCCCAACGAAGCTCTACAGTGATTCTAGCCGCATCAGCGGCCAAACCGTAGGGTGGTGCGGGCCCCCCTGGCCGTGCCTGGCTATGGTGTGGGCCCCTCGAGCCTCCACCGACCTTGCCCCTTCACCTATATAAACCCCCCGAGACGAAAAACCTAAGTATCATATCAGAATTCCACAAAAAGTTCTGTAGCGCCGCCGCCACCAAAGACGAGATTCGTGGGACAGAAGTCTCTGTTCCGGCACCCTGCCGGGACAGGGAATTGCCCCCGGATCCATCTCCATTGACTCCACCGACATCTCCATCGTTGTTGCTGACTCCTATGATGAGGAGGGAGTAGTTCATACCGATATTTTCCCACTTCCATTCAAGAATAAGCAGTGGTTGAAGCAAACCTGCTGGTTTCTGATGCTCTGCTTTCACTCTACTACACACATCACACAAAGCAATGTGTTCGGCGATATCTCTTTTGAGATTGTTCCACCAAAATCTTTCTTTCATATCCATGTACATCTTGGTGTTTCCTGGGTGAATAGAATACGGAGAGTTGTGGGCTTCCTGTAAAATCAGTTTCCGCAACTCCGTGTCTTGTGGAACACAAATATGTTTCCCGTGCCATAAAGTACCTTGTTCGTCTATATGGAAACTTTTAGCTTTCCCTTGGCTAATCCTTTCCTTAATCTCTTCGATTTCTTTATCTGTCTTTTGGGCTTCTTTAATCTTATCCAACAGAGTGGGTTGAACATCCAAATTCATAAGATGTCCTTCTGGTACAATCTCCAATCTGAGTTCTTTGAATTGCTTACACAAGTCATCTGGCAATTCACCTTTGGTAAGGCCATTTACAAACGTCTTACGACTTAGAGCATCTGCTACTACATTTGCTTTACCGGGGTGGTATTGCAAACTTAAGTCGTAATCCTTGATAAGCTCTAACCATCTTCTTTGTCTCATATTGATTTCCTTCTGGGTGAAGATATACTTCAAACTCTTGTGATCGGTGAACACTTCACAACGCTTTACCAAAAGGTAATGTCTCCATGTTTTGAGTGCATGAACGACAGAGGCTAACTCCAAATCATGAGTAGGATAGTTTACTTCATGAGTTTTGAGTTGTCTCGAGGCATAGGCCACAAATTTACCATCTTGCATAAGTACGGCACCCAAACCTTGATGGGACGCATCACAATATACTTGGAAATCCTTTTCCAAATCTGGCAGACATAGAACTGGTGCTGTCACAAGTCTCTTCTTTAATTCTTGGAAGCTGACTTCACAACCTTCAGACAAAGCAAATTTCTTGTCCTTCTTTAACAATTCAGTCATTGGCTTAGCAACCTTTGAGAAATTCTCAATGAACCTTCTTTAGTATCCTGCTAAACCAAGGAAACTGCAGACTTCTTTTACGTTCTTAGGAGATTCCCATTCAGTCACAACTGAAACTTTAGCAGGATCAACTGCCACACCATCCTTTGTCATAACATGACCAAGAAAACCAACTTCCTCTAACCAAAACTCACACTTGCTGAATTTGGCATAAAGTTTATGCTCTCTTAACTTTTCAAGTATCAAGCGTAAGTGTCTTTCATGTTCTTCCTTGCTCTTGGAGTAGACTAAGATGTCATCGATGAAAACGACAACAAACTTGTCAAGGAATTCCATGAACACCTTGTTCATAATATTCATGAAGTATGCTGGAGCGTTGGTTAAACCAAAAGGCATCACAGTGTACTCATACAATCCATACCTTGTGGTGAATGTTGTCTTAGGTATGTCTTGCTCTCTTATCTTTAGTTGAAAATAACCTGATCGGAGATCAATCTTTGAGAACACACATGCTCCTTCTAGCTGATCAAACAAGTCGTTGATTCTTGGCAATGGGCATTTGTTCTTGATGGTTACCTCGTTGAGAGAACGGTAATCTATGCATAACCTTTGGCTTCTAACTTTCTTCTCCACGAACAATACTGGGGCTCCCCAAGATGAAGAACTTGGTTGGATAAATCATTTCTGCAACTGTTCTCCTAGTTGCTTCTTGAGCTCTTTTAGTTCATCAACTGACATTTTGTATGGTCTCTTAGCTATTGGTCCAGAACCTGGTACCAAATCTATCAGAAACTCCACATCTCTATCCGGTGGCATTCCTGGTAATTCTTCCGGAAATACATCTGTATACTCACACACAATTGGTACACTATCCATGCTAACCCCCTTAAGAGAATTCAGCTTACTTCCTTTGGATTCAAAGTTTGACCTGAATTTTATTCTTTTTTCCTTCTGGGGTGTGAGTGCAACAGTACGATTAGCACAATCTAGTACTCCTTCATACTTAGCCATCCAATCCATTCCCAAAATTACGTCTAGTCCTTGGGAATCTAGGATTATCGTGCTCCTTTGAAACTTATGCTTTCCAAACTCTATGACAAGATCCCGGCATCCAAGACTTACTATCATATCTCCACCCGGAGAACTAACTTTTATTGGACACCCAATGTTTTCAGATGCAAACCCATTTCTATCAACAAATGCTTTTGATATGAATGAATGAGATGCACCAGTGTCAAAGAGTACAAATGCTGGAATGGAATTGAGTCTGAACTTACCAGCAACGGCCTCCGGCTCCTCATAGACCTCCTCCACATTGATGTGGTTAACCTGTCCTTTCTGGAAAGGATTGGGCTTGTTAGGTCCTTCAACTTTCTTCTCAGGGCACTCATTAGCATAATGCCCCAGCTTCTTGCATTTGAAGCACTCAACTTTGTCGATGTCCTTTTTATGCTGGTTTCCACTTCCACTTCCATTGTGGTGGCTCTTATGTCCACTCTTGTGGTTCTTGTACTTATCATTGTCATGAATGCGATGATGCTTGTTGTCATGACGGTTGTGGTTGTGGTGCTTGTTGAATTTCCCATGCTTATGGGATCCTGAGCTGCCACTGTCATCATGGTGAGATCGTTTGTGAGACGATCCAGAGCTGTGCTTGTCGGAGTGTTTCCTCTTCCTACTCTCTACTTGCTTCATTTTACTCTCCAAAATAGCAGCCTTGTCACACAAAGACTGATAAGTTGGAACATATGCCACAGACAGCTGCAGATTTAGCTCATCATTCAAGCCCTCCAGAAACTTTTCCTTTCTTTTGGCATTTGTGCCAACCTCGTCCGGTGCATAGCGTGCCAGATTGTTGAACTCTTCTATGTATTCAGCCACGCTGCGGTGGCGCTACTTCAAGTTGTGAAACTCTTTCTTTTTCAGGCTCATCATTCCTGATGAGATATGAGCAGTGCGAAAGCCATCTTCAAAGATAGCCCAAGTCACCTCATAAATAGGAGTGGTGATTTGGAAGTTGTCCCACCATGTGGCGGCTGGTCCTTCCAACAGATGTGCTGCGAATCTGACTTTTTCAGCATCCGTGCAGCCCACGGTCACTAAGTCCTTGTTCACAGAACGTAGCCAATCATTGGCCACCATGGGATCAGTTGTCCCCGAAAACTTTGCTGGCCTCAATCGCAGAAATCTGGTGAGCATATCAAAACCCGGAGGGTTGTTGTTGTTGTTGTTGTTGTTGTTGTTGTTATTGTTGTTGTTGTTATTGGGGTTGTTGTTGTTATTGGGGTTGTTGTTGTTGTTATTCTGGTTTTGGATGAATGTTGTCATCATCTGCATAAGCTGCGTTTGAGCATTCATCATCTGTTGCATTTCTGGGGTGATGTTGTTGGGGTTGGGGTTTGCGCGACGGGGAGGCATCTGTGGTTTGTTCAAATAGATAAGAATGAGATACCCATAGATGTTTTATGCACAATACATCACAAGCAAACACATAGCATGCAACTCAAGGATAAAAGCTCAACAACAGAATAACAAGGTTCTCGAAATAAAACACACAAGTGGCAAGCCATCCACATGTTGGATGGTCCAATAATAAGTTCACAAATAACAAGTACGAATATGAAAGATAAACGTGTAGTCAAATCTACTCATCAGCATCAATCTCCTCCTCGACGAAGGTAAGACCTGCGTTCTCCATCGCGGTCTTGTTCTCCTCAATCGTAGTGGTCAAGGAATCGACCTTGGCCTTGAGAGCCCTCTTCTGGGAGCGAAGCCTCTCAATAACCATCTGTTGATGCTCAAGCTCGAAATCCTTGGACTTCAGTTCATCGGTCATGTCCCGGATCTTCTTGTTCCTATCCTGGACGCGTTTCTCCTGACTCTTGAACTTGCGGTCCTGGGCCTCGAACTTCGTCTCCATTTCCTTGACCATCTCATCCTGCTGTGCGAAAAGCTTGTCCTTCTCGCTGCACTGGAGCTCGTCATTCTTGAGCATGACGCGTTAAATCTGTCCGTGTCCACGTGCCTGAGGAGAGACTCTAAGTCCTGGAGATAGAGACGTATCGGCTCTGCCGCGTCCCTCGAGTCGTCCTCAAAGTCGATGGACTCTCCATCAACATCACGTCTTCCGAAGACGTGGAAGTGGGTGCCCCTAACCTGTCAGGAGTGACGGCCTAACAGACGTCCTATCAGGTCCTACATGACTACCTCCATGCCTCTCTCCCTGTCGTCGTGCATCAGCTTGAAGACGATGGCCTCTGTAGTAGGCTCTGTCTGGCGTCCGGGCTGGTTCACCTTGAAGCCCCAGAGGTCCTTCCTCTCGAACTTGGTGAGTGGGTACACCGTGATAGTGGGAAGAGGGAGATCGAGCAAAGTGGTAAGCTCAACGATACGAGGGCCAAAACGGGTAACCTGGAACTCCTCAACAGTGCTGATGGTAATAGGCATCTATTTATAAGATTAAGAAGTTAGAACAGCACGATTTAATATAAAACGAGACAAACATTTCATACATATCCATGGAACAAAACATCACACAAGTCATGCATACATAAGTCCATTACATCAATCAAGGTCCATACTTATTTAAGGTATCCTTTTTGGAAAAAATAAGGTGATAGATGGTGGTCCAACTAACGAAGTGTGCTCACAATCCTATCTCGCTGGATCTGGTGGCTATCACAATGTTCCTAGAGGCAATCCACCTATCTTGTTCACATGATTCCATCACTAAGTCTATTATATCTCCCCTTAACTCTTGGTTGGTGGCTTCCAACTCTTGGGTAAGTTCCTTCTCCTTCTCTAAGTCTTTTTGGAGGTTGAGCATCCTGCACTTGACTCTAGCACTTAGTTCTTTGATAGTCCTCCAAGCTGCATCTCTGGCTGACTCAAAGAATGTGGTGTGCATTACAGTGTTGGTGTACATGCAGAATCCCCTTTCTTTGTGGTTGTCTTCCTTGTTTTTGTACAAGTGAAGTTGCACCCACCAATACTCCACTCCTTCATCCATCACTAGAAAGCCTTTGTATATAGCTGCACCATGTGCTTCCATTGCCACCATGAGGTCCTTGAGAATCTTGGGAAACTCAGTTTCACACTCCAAGGTCATGGTCATGAGTGGACCTTTCTTCACGGCTTCGTTGATGGAGTTCATCTACAAATGGAGATGAGAATGAGAAGATTAGAAAAGTTTTACGAGAAGAATAGACAAGTGTAGAAGTAGTTGAATTTTTTTTCCTTAGTGGTTTTCCAATCCTAGGGTCATAATCCTACAGGCAACACAGTGCTCTGATACCATCTGTTAGACCCCCTCCTTTATAAAGGAAAAGGATCCCTGTGATTGCAATGCTAGTCCCTGGATCAAAGCTAGCATCCACAGTTTAAGATGAAGTACACAGATACAAAGGTCGTTTATTACATTCATTCCATAGATAAAACATAGTCTTTTACAACTCAGGGCCAAAGGCCTAATACAAGAGTTTATGGAATAAGTAAATAAACATAAGTCTTCATCTTCATGTGCCACAGGCAAGCATGTTGAGTGTAGACTCATGACTCCTACTCATCATCGGAGTAACCTGCAACATCACAAGTTACACCCACAGAGGGTCAATACTTTGGAATAGTATTGGCAAGTGATACCTTAGTATATTTTAAGTGGACTATATTACTATATGCATTTTGGCTAAGTGTAGCTTGAAAATAGGTTTTACCTATTAGTTGAAATCACTAAGTTTTTCTTTATCAAAAACTTCCCAAGAAACCACCAATAGACATTGGGGTCCTTCACCCTTGTTCACCCACAAGTTTTATTTTAGAAGTTGGAGTGATGAGATTCTTGTAGCTTCCATGTCTTGATGCTCAAGTTGTCCATTGCCATGGACCTGGCTAAGTACTTAGATTTTCCATCTGCAGAGGTTGTGCACTTTCCCCACCAGACTTGGTTTCCCAAGACAGGACCTTTCAGAAGCCTTTCCTTAGTCAAATGGACGCGTTCCAACCTATCAATCCCTTCTACCACCAACTGTCCAAAAGACTAAGTTCTAGCTACCTATATGATCAAGGCAGAGCCCATTTTGCCAAGTGGTTGCACTGTAAGCTTTCTCAACACTTGGCCTCCAAATCCCTTTGTGCCTGGGTGGCATACCACAAGTGAGATACACAACCCAAGTCCATGGCCTTGTGTAACCACTCAACATAACCCAATCCTTCCATTCCACCCAGGAGGTTCATTTGACTTAGTTGTTTTATTAGGAAAGCATAAGTCTCATGACTTAGAAATATTTTCATCATAGTAAGTATAGATTTTCACCAACCCTTGTTTGCTAAATAGCTAGGATAAGCATGGCATGATAACTTAACTTAGGAAAATTCCCTAGCAATTCTACAATTCTACACTACTTAGGATTTCCCAACTTAGCATTTGGCAAAAGTAGCATGCAAGACTTAGCAAAATATCTAATGCTAGTAAAAAACATAGGATAGAAATATTCATGAAAATATCACTTGCCTTGGTAATATGGAGAGTAGCACTCCTCACAATCACAATCACTAGCAAAATCTACACAAAAAAAAATTGTAGCACACAATTATATACAATCAAAAATAATATGAATGCATGCATGCAAGAATTTACTAAGTGGTGATTTTGAAAACTCTACCAAGCATGTGCATGTTTACAGAAACTTAACAAGTCACAAGTTTGCCAACTAAACTTATTTATCCCTAAAACAAATTACTAAACTAAATCCATACTCAAAATAGCCTTAAACATGTTTCTACAAATAAAGTCATTTTAACTGTTACTATTTGTTGAACACATTGGATATTCAGAAAGGTCTTGTTTCACTGAATCCAACGGTATAAAGTTTGAAAAATTCCAACGTGGCAATCAAAAGTTATAAGCATTTGAAATTTGGATCAAATTCTGGTTTTAAATCTGTTTTTAGTTCTAACACTTGCCACGCGTCGTGTTGTGATTTGCGCGTACCGGTTCGCACCGGATCGAGCTCTGTAGCCGTAGGATCTAAATAGATCGCACGCTCCAGATCGCGTACCTCTTCGCCGATTAATGAATCTATCCTAACGCTTGGATCAAGATCCAACGGCGCGCGAGCAAGCGACCATGTCCTGGCGGCACGCGGCGTCAGCGAGCGGCGGAGCGCTCGGTCTACGGCGGCGCTAGCGTTCCAGATCGTTCCAGGATGCAAGAAGGTACTCACCGGATCCGCAAAGGCGTGCTAAAGCTCGACGTGGTACTGGTTTGCAGAGGGGCGCTTGGATGTGGCTGAGAGAGATCGTCGGAGTCGTGCACGGCGTCGGGTGGTTGTTGTCGGCTTGATTAGCTGGTTGTCATATTTTTTTTCCTCTTTATTCCTTTTCTTTTTCTGATTGCTTATATAAATATGGTTTTCAATCCCAAATTCAAATCTGTTTGAATCCAAAGTTTACAGGACTTTTGTACAATAAATCTTGCTCTTAAATAAGTGTTAAACACATCTAAACACTTGGGTCTTTTGAAAAAATAAATTAAAACCATGCCTTTATGTAATAGGCATAGAATTTGTTTTTATTCATAATTTTCTTTGAGACTTTGCTTAAGTTTTTGAGATCACTTAAGTTTGAATTCAAATCATCCTGAATGAATAACAACATCTTTCTCAATAGCATGTAGCACAAAGGCTAGGGTTTTCATACATAAAATAATGAGCCACAATTGCTCCTGTTTCTGAAATGATTTTGAGAAAAGCCCTAAATGATGATGAATGCAAGGATGATATGAATGAGTTTTTGGAATATGAATTTAGGGATGTTACAACGGAGCCAGAAGACGAGACGGAGGAGGGCCACGAGGGGCCAACACCTCAGTCGCACACGGCCAGCCCGTGCCTAGGGGGTGCGCTCGGGCACCCTGTCTCCTCCTTCGCCTATAAGAAGCTCCCGATACCTAAACCCTAAGTACCCAATCAGATCTCCACGAAAAAGTCGTAGCTGCCGCAACCATCATCCCTAGATCGGGGGGTCTGAAGCTCTTCCCGGCACCCTGCCAGAGGGGAGAGATCATCCCGAAGGCCTTCTTCATCACCATGACAGCCTCATCTATGATGCGTGAGTAGTTCCACCTTGGACTATGCGTTCATACAGTATCTAGATGGTTGTTTCTCCTCCTTTGTGCAACCATGTTTAGATCTTGTGAGATAATACAACTCCCTGGTATCGGAAGAAAGCTTTGAGGCCATCAAACGTCATCCTATGAGAGGGTGATCATAAAGGTGTCTCTCAGGTGATCGGAAAGTATCTGTTGGGTTGTATGTATCGAGATGGGATTTGTCCCTCCCAAGTCGGAGAGATATACTTCGGGCCCACTCGGTAATCGATATCAACACCGCTTGCAAGCATGTGGTTAAGGAGTTAATCACAAAGTGATATCGGATTACGGAACGAGTAAAGTACTTGCTGTGAACGAGATTGAACTAGGTATGACGGTACCGACGATCGAATCTCGGGCAAGTAAAATATCGCGATACGAAGGGAATATATATATGGGATTGATTGAATCCTGGCATCGTGGTTCATCCGATATGATCATCGATGAATGTGTGGGAGTCAATATGGGTTACCAGACCCCGCTGTTGATTATTGATAGAAGATCATGTCTGCATATTCTCGAACCCGCAGGGTCACACACTTAATGTGTCTCGACACTAGGATAGATTGGATAATTGTTTTATGAGTTTTTGTTCGGAGTCTCGGATGGGATCCGGGACATCACGAGGGGTTCCGGAGTGGTCCGGAGAATAAGATTCATATAAGGCAGTGCAGTTTTTGGAGTTCGAAATTGTTCCGGGTTAATCGGTATTGTACCGGAAGCTTCTAGAACCTTCCGAAAGGGGACCAACGTGGCCACACCTTCCGGGAGGGGGCATGGGCCTATGAGGGAGTGCCCTGGCCGCATTGGTCTAGGGGCACAAGGCCCCGTAGGGCCCAGCCGGCCTAGATGTCGTGGTATTGCACGACAGATGCTACTGGGGGTAGCTTACGTAGAGGGAGCAAGGCGACGTAGGAGAATCCGGGAGCGAGATTGGCACACGATGTACCCAGGTTCACGTCCCCTCGGTGGAGGATCGCTACGTCCTGCTATCAATCCAGTATATGATCATAGATTGGTTTACAAGGGAGCCGCCGTAGGCGGAGGGAGATTAGATCTGATGAGAGATGTCCCCATGGGGGTGCCCCTGGTGGCTTTATATATGCAGCCAGCTAGGGTTTACAAGTATTTTGGTGGGCTCTCTATTGGATTCGCTACATTGGGCCTCCAGTCGGCGGGTCGCCTGGGTCCAGTATACGCCAGTCGCCATATTGGGCGAGTCGACCCGCTCAGGGCTAGGTTCCAGTCGGCTCGATCCAGCTGGCGAATCCGCTTCGTGGGTATACCCTGATTGGTATTCCCCCATCAGTAGTCCCCGAGCGTGTTGTTGATTCGACGTGGGCTTGAGGCATGGCGCGGAGAGGCTTGACGATGGGTCATGGCGAATCGGCGACGAGCTCCTGAATAGAGGAAAGAACCGTGAAGCGGGAGGCGGTCGGCGTGAGCCATTCGGTGATGGCTAGTTGGCAAAAGACACAGGGTGTCGGTGAATCTGCCAGTTGCGGCGAGTCCATGAATGTGGAACGTGAGCGACTGGAGAGTGCGGAGTCCCCGAGTGCGTCGAGTGGCGAGGTTGGGCAACCGGCTAGTGGCTCTGTCTGTGGCGCGCCGAGTCCCAAAACACGTTGAGTACGCGAGGGAGGGTCCCCGGCGGCGAGTCCCCGAGCGCGTTGAGTACGCGAGGGTGAGTCCGCGGCGGCGAGTCCCCGAGCGCGTTGAGTACGCGATGGCGAGTGTCCGCGGAGGCGAGTCCCCGAGCGTGGAGAGTACGCGAGTGGAGAGTCCACGGTGGAGAGTCGATGAGGGTGAACCGCGGTCGTGGAACCACGCATACACGCAACATGCCTAGGAGTAGTCCCCGAGGCTCGAGTTGGCCCGTAGAGGCGACTTGAGGCTCATATTTTGAAAATAGTAGTGGTTGTTGCCGAGCGTGGCGAGTGGTGAGGTCGAGCAACCGGCGGGCGCCGAGTCCCCGAGCACGGCGAGTGGCGAGGTCGAGCGACCGTCGAGCGCCGATTTCCTGAGCGTGGCGAGTCCGCGATGATTGCGAGTCCGCGAGGGGAGAGTCCCCAAGTGTGGCGAGTCCGCGATGATTGCGAGTCCGCAAGGGGAGAGTTCCCGAGTGTGGCGAGTCCGCGATGACGTTGATTGCGCTGTTTTGTTAGCGAGTCTCTCGTCTTGGCCCGGGGGGCCAGTCGCATGGCGACTCCAAAGATGGCTCTCGACTTGGCGTTCTTCCTGGACGATCCGAGACTCGGTTTATGCAGTCATCGTCCATGAGACTTGGCCGTCGAGTCACGCTATCTAAGGTTGAGGAGGACATGGTGCTTTGTGTAGCATCGCCATTTGTCTTGGCGGGGGCGAGCAAGGCGACTCCAATGATGGCTCTCGGTTAGCGTTTTTCGTGGACGAACCGAGACTCGGTTTGCGAGTCCTCGTCCGCACTACTTGGCCATTGCGAGTCGCTCTTTCAAAGGTTGACAAAGGCGAATTGATTTTTCCCGAGGGGAAGAGACGCCCAGTGGTGAGTCCATGCAGCGTGGCAAGCGACCCTCTCTAGCGACTTGGACGATAAAGGTCCCTTAGTAAGCACGGCGTACGCATTCGACGTAGCCGGAAAGAGTCAACACGGCGGACACGTGGTCGACGCGGCGTACGGAGGTCGCGATATGGCGAAGTCGACGCGGCGGACACGGGGTCGACGCGGCGGACGGAGGTCGCGCTATGGCGAAGTCGACGCGGCGGACACGGGGTCGACGCGGCGGACGGAGGTCGCGCTATGGCGAAGCGACACGGGTCGACGCGGCGGACGAAGGTCACGCTATGGCGAAGTCGACGTGGCGGACACGGAATCGACGCGGCGGACGGAGGTCACGCTATGGCGAAGTCGACGCGGCGTACACGGGGTCGACGCGGCGGACGAAGGTCGCGCTATGGCGAAGTCGACGCGGCGGACACGGGGTCGACGCACAGAGGTCGCGCTATGGCGAAGTCGACGCGGCGGACACGGGGTCGACGCGGCGGACGGAGGTCGCGCTATGGCGAAGTCGGCGCTGTGGACACGGGTCGACGGCGCGACGGAGGTCGCTACAGCGAAGTCGACGCGGTGGACACGGGGTCGACGCGGCGGACGAAGGTCGCGCTATGACGAAGTCGACGCGGCGGACATGGAGTCGACGCGGCGGACACGGGGTCGACGCGGCGGACGGAGGTCGCGCTATGGCGAAGTCGACGCAGCGGATACGGGGTCGACGCGGCGGACGTAGGTCGCGCTATGGAGAAGTCGACGCGGCGGACACGGAGTCGACGCGAAGGACGGAGGTCGTGCTATGGCGATGTCGACACGGCGGAGCCGCGAGGGCGAGGTCGCGATCCCGAGGAAGGCGAGACGGCGTTGGGTGAGTCCCCGAGCATGGCGAGTCGGTGACGGCGAGGTCGCGATGGCGATGCCGCGGTAGGCGGGACTGCGCTGGGCGAGTCCGCGGTGGTGAGTCCCCGAGCGTGTGAAGTACGCGAGGGCGAGTCCGCGATGGCGAGTTTCCGAGGGGTGAGTGCGGCATTATGGTCATAAGCCAGCTAGCCTGCGTATACATACAAGTCGGAAGTACAAAAATCTTCATATAAGTATATTATGATAGACAAAATAATTGAATAGATATCACCAGATGTTTCTGTATCCATTCGATAATCTTCTCATTAAACTTGTACGTCTTTGCTATGTATGGCGTTTCATCGGAAGTCCTGTGGATTTTACAATCCATCTACTCACACGTACGTGATTGATGAGTTCTGGGATTAAATCTTGGACTCACTGATGACATACGTTGCAAATAAACACGCGTGTGTGCGTATAGAGTCAAATTCAAATAGAATAATTAACATGAGAGAGGAAAGGATTAGATCAGTCGGAATAAAGAAACCCATCAGTCTTATCTTCTTTATTCAATCTTTTGATCGCTGTCGATCCGGCCGGCTGTGCGGGTGCACGAGATCGACTGTTGTAGTCCCGGTATCAGAATCGCATCGCTCCGACGCAATCATCCGAAGAAAGAATGGGCCTGCGTCAGACTTGCATGTAATCTTACAAAATACGGATTAACTAGTCCGCTCGCTGCATATACTAACATACGTACAGGAATTAGATCTAAGATAAATAATCGACTGGCAAGAGAGAGGAAAATTAATTAAAACTTAGCTGATCGATCATGTATGTTTGGCGATCGCCACTAGCAGTGCGCCTACCTAGCGCAGACGCCTTCTCCGCGAACGGGCATGGCGGCCGCAATCTGGGGATGTACGTGCAGCCGACCATGCGTCTGCGGGTGTTTTGTTGGGCAGCGATTGAAAGGAATCGGCTCGCTGCAATCCGATCGGCGTTGACGACGAGGGATCTCGTCCGGATTATCACCCTCCAAGCACCGCTTGCCCCACGGTGGGCGCCAACTGTCGTGGTATTGCACGGCAGATGCTACTGGGGGTAGCTTACATAGAGGGAGCAAGGCGACGTAGGAGAATCCGGGAGAGAGATTGGCACACGATGTACCCAGGTTCACGTCCCCTCGGTAGAGGATCACTACGTCCTGCTATCAATCCAGTATATGATCATAGATTGGTATACAAGGGAGCCGCCGTAGGCGGAGGGAGATTAGATCTGATGAGAGATGTCCCCATGGGGGTGCCCCTGGTGGCTTTATATATGCAGCCAGCTAGGGTTTACAAGTATTTTGGTGGGCTCTCTATTGGATTCGCTACATTGGGCCTCCAGTCGGCGGGTCGCCTGGGTCCAGTATACGCAAGTCGCCATATTGGGCGAGTCGACCCGCTCAGGGATAGGTTCCAGTCGGCTCGATCCAGCTGGCGAATCCGCTTCGTGGGTATACCCCGATTGGTATTCCCCCATCACTAGAGAGGTTTAAACTCGAGATAGAGTTTATAGAAGGGGGGAGGGTTTCCTTGCCCCCCACTCCTCCTCCTTTGGGGCCGCCGGCCTTGGCTTGGGGGAGGGGCTAGGGCTGCGCCTACCCCTCTATATATAGAGGGCTGGGGGCGCACCAACCCCCCACACCTTCCCCTCCAACCCTAGCCGCCCTGCTGCCCTCCTCTCTCCCTCCCTTGTGTGGCGAAGCCTGCTGCAGAAATTCTCCACCAATTGCACCGCCGTCGCGTTGTAGATCCAACCCATCTCTCCACCATACTTGCTGGACCAAGGAAGGAGGAGACGCCGAGGTCTTTGCGTGTGCATCTCACGGAGGCACCGCCACTTGTGGTTCTAGATCGGATCGGATCGCGGAGGAGAAGCGAGTACGACTACATCACCCACGCTCGACGAACGTTCACTGGCGAATCTTCAAGGGTATGAAGATCTAATCCAATCTCTCTCGTTGTTTGCATCTCCTAGATTAGATCTTGGCTTTCCCTCTGTTCGCATCCGTAGAAAATTTTGATTTACTATGCCGCGAAACCCTTCACAAAGTCTTGAGTTTGTGTTGTGCAGGTTTCCAAGTTGCTAGCAACACCTTTGAGTCATTTCCTTCCTCCTACTGGTTCGATAACCCTGGTTTCTTTCTAAGGGAAGACTTGCTGATGTGCTCATCATACCTTCCTCTTGGAGTTTCCCAACGAAGCTCTACAGTGATTCTAGCCGCATCAGCGGCCAAACCATAGGGTCGTGCGGGCCCCCCTGGCCGTGCCTGGCTATGGTGTGGGCCCCTCGAGCCTCCACCGACCTTGCCCCTTCACCTATATAAACCCCCCGAGACGAAAACCCTAAGTATCATATCACAATTCCACAAAAAGTTTTGTATCGCCGCCGCCACCAAAGACGAGATTCGTGGGACAGAAGTCCCTGTTCCGGCACCCTGCCGGGACAGGGAATTGCCCCCAGATCCATCTCCATTGACTCCACCGCCATCTCCATCGTTGTTGCTGACTCCTATGATGAGGAGGGAGTAGTTCTCCCCCGAGGCTAAGGGCTCTACCGGTAGCTATGTGTTCATCTCTCTCTCCATGGTGTGACCTTATTGTGATCATGAGCTTTGTAATCTAGTTGAATAAGTAGATGTTACTCTTCATATATTATGCTACTCAAGTGCTTTTATTAATGTGATCTCCGGAGACACCCTGTCCCACGTGTGTGAAGGTGATAGTGTGTGCACCGTGTGTGGCTCTTAGGCTAACTATTATAGAAATACTTATCATGAGTTATAATTTGAGTTGGATATCTCTATGAAATTGTGGTGTTTGTCTGGAACCATCTAGCGCTCAAGGTGACAGTGTGGGGTTACCTAGATGGGGAATGCGAATTTTAAGGTGTGCTTTTATAACCCTACACGGTGAATTGGTGTTCGTTATCCAACAGGAGAGTAGTTCAGGGTAGCATAGTGAAGAGAAGATATTTATGTGTTCAGTTATGTTATCATTGTTGAGAGTGTCCACTAGTGAAAGTATGATCCCTAGGCCTTGTTTCTAAGCATTAAAACACCGTTTACAATCAGTCTTGATACATGTTTGCTTGCTGCCGTTTTTATTTCAGATTGCAATTACCACTGATAATCATCCATATTACTTGTATTTCACTATCTCTTCACCGAACTAGTGTACCTATACACTTCACAAGTGTATTGGGTGTGCTGGGGACACAAGAGACTTCTTGTATCTTAATTGCAGGGTTGCTTGAGAGGGATATCTTTGAACTCTTCCTCCCTGAGTTCAATAAACCTTGGGTGATCCACTTAAGGGAAACTTTTTGCTGTTCTATAAACCTCTGCACTTGGAGGACCAATACTATCTACAAGAATAGAAGCATGCGTAGACATCAGTCGGCGGCTTCTTTTGGATGGATCGCGGTCGAGCGACTATTTTCGCGACGGTTCAGGGCCGCGTCCACCAAGTGCTCCGAGTGTTGAAATGCGCAAGATCATCACTCATGGATGTCTGGGACACAATGTTTCCTTAGGACACGGATCCCTCCAGCTTCCTACGCTTGCTAGGAAAATTTCGCAATGTGGACGTTGTGAAGGATCTTGTGCATCATCAGCTGGTGGCAGGTGTGAAGGCGGTTCTAGCACTCGTTCGGCTTCATCGTCATGACGTTGACCTGGCGGAGATAGCAGCTGGGCCAACCCCTCCTCCAAATGGTATGGCATGGGACATGCGTCCGCATTATGTTGCAGTGGCGCAATATGCTAAGGAAATAGTAGATGTCTTCGAGGAACAGACGAACGTCCTGCTCCAATGTAGCATCCCAGTTGTCTAACACCTGTAATGCTACTTGATTTAGTAATAAAAGAGCCACTTCCTACAAATAATTGTTGCATCATCATCATGTCATGTTCATGTCATCATGCCACCTTGCATTTGAGCATCATACAAAAACCCTTTTGTTTTGGTTCTTATCTCATATGCATTAATATTTGCATTTGTCTCTTGATATTGTATTTGGTTCTTGATATATTGATAAGTGCCCAAGTTGAGTTGGGGGCATATCTCTTATTGACTCCACCACCTTTTCTTCACCACCTTATAATTCCACCATCCAATTAATATGAGCTTGGCATTTTAACTGAGTTTACTTCTAGCTCATGTGGGTTGGGTGGATTCCACTCATAATCTTTTGCTTGGCCTTACTCCAACTTTGGAGGATGCAAATAAATAAATGCCATGAGATATTGTTTTGTTTTCACAGGATAAGACCTAGCATTTAATGCATTTGCATGGGCCATGCAAGAACCACCTCATCTCTTTCCCTCTGTTTTGTTTTCTTCAAGCCTTGGTTCCATGTGAGGGTTCCCTACTTTTACAAATGTTTTCATCTATTTCTGCAAAACCCCATATCTTCATGTTCTTGGAAAATGCCCCTTTTGGCACATTCATAAATTATGTATGTATGCATCAATCACCCCCCCTTTCTTTTGTCTCTCTTTTCTATCCTTTGGCCTTCCCTTTTCTCTGTTCAAAATCATCTGCTAGGTTCAATAGGTTTTGAAATAAAAAGGTTGGTTGAATTTGAAACATTCAAAACAAATGAAAATAAAAAGAAGAGGGATAAAGAGGAGAGAAACAAACCTGGCAACAACCCACCTTGGACCAGCCGCAGCAGCCCAAGAGGAAGTAGCAGCCCATCAGACCAAACCCTCCTCCGGCCCAACTCGCCTTCCCCTGGCCCAGTACCCCCTTCACCCTGCCGCGCTCCTGTTCTTCTTCCCTGGCGCCTGACGCCGTTCTCAGCTTCCTCTCTCGCGGCAGAAGACGGAAAGCAGACGGGGCAGGTAGGCGTCGGCCGCCGTGATCCTCGTCAGCCCTCACGCCGCACTCGTGACCCCCCTCCTTTATCAACCCTGGTTCCTCTGGAACCCTAGCCTCCCCTCTCTGCATCCCGCGCCGCCACCCCATTCTTTCCTCTCCTTCGTACTCTGTCTCCCTCCCGTCGAAGTTCAGTGAGGGGAGCACCGAGGAGGAGAAGGAGTACAACCACTGCCGCCTCTTCGGAACTGCAGCAGGAGGAGCCGGAGCTTTCTGTCACTGCCTGCTCATCGCCGTTGTGGCCGTGACCAAGCACGCCACCCCGTTGCCACCGCCTGACCAAATCCATCCGTCCCCTTCCCTGTTTTCCACGGGAATCGAGCGAGGTAAGGACCCCCTCTCTTTTCCCCATCTTCCCGCCTCGCCTCCATCGCTTTGTTAGCGTCTCCACCGCTGCGTTTCTTCCTTCCGGACGACGACCGCACTTGCGCCGCTAGCTCAGGAAGCTCCCCTGTCCCCGACAGTTTCAGCGGAAACTTTTCGGGCACCCCCGCGATTCGTGTTCTCCCGGAGTACCTGGCCCTCCTCGCATGAAAGCTCATGAACAACTTTTGTAGTCCCTGATCCCCTCTCCAACTTTGCTCCTTGTGGCATGTTCGAATTCCCAAAGGATTCTTCGCCAACGTCCACCGAAGATCGGACGATATCACGGCATTGCTGCTCTGACCCTGTCCGTCCGACAGTCTCGCGCGCCTCCTAGTACCTCTGTTCCTCGCCAGATCCCGACCTCGGTAGTCCTCCGTTGGAGAAACCATAAAAACGAGAGTTGTAGGTCTAAGTGTGATCTACACTTTTCGTTTTTACACCATCCCTAAATACCGCCTAGTTTGATCGCCATCGCCCTCCGAAGTTTAGCTCAGCTCGCAGTTTCGAGTGTTTAAAATTCAGTTCGTCAGAGTCTGAACCGATCAGCTCCTGGTAGTTTTGCACGTAGACCCCTGGCTTTTCTAAAACTCAACCCGCAGACCAGCCCTTCAAGGTGTTTGTTTAAAAACCCCCTGGGGTTTTCCCTTTCCCAACCCGCGGTCCTCAACCCCACCAGCCCGTGCCCAGTCAGCATCAGGCCCACTCGCCAGAGACTGAGGCTGGGTCTGGTCTGGGTGAAAAAAGTGTTATTGTTTGCTGTTTCGAATTAAATCTTTACAAATTGTTTTAAATTCAAATTCAATCAGTTTTTAATAACTTTTAAACTACCAATCCAAATTAAACAAATGATATATGTTTTTGAATCAAAAAAATGTGAGGATTTCAAATATGCTATTCAAATTACCTTTTGCACATTTAAAATTCCAAGTTGAGTAAATTACAACAAAATGCCACTGGAACTTAATAAATTAATAACTTTTGATTTATAACTCCGAATTTAACAAATGATATGTCTAAAATGATCAGCTCGACGAGACCTTTCTGTTTATGCTATCCATGACTTTAATTGCAGCATGCATCATATAAATATAAAGTATACAGCAACTATTATGACAATAAAATGTGACCAAAAACTCAATAAAATGTTACTTCTTGTGTTCTACACCTCACCCATGCCATGCTACTTTATTGCCATGCAACTTGTGCATCATTCATCATGGCATGATTGTTTGCTTGTCGCATTTTATTCATATGCTTGCGCTCTTTATTTATGTTGGCCCTTGTTTGTTTGGTTCTTCTTCGAATAGACGAATTTGGGGATATATCAAGAGAACCAGGAGCACTACCCAGATCCGTCCCTCGCTTCAACTGAGTTGCCAGGCAAGCACTACCACATGCTTGCATACATACAGTACCTATTGCCTCTATCTTATTCTTGCATCATTGAGTCACGAATTGCATTAAATTGAATCCCAAGTATTGCATAGCCTTTACTTTTAAACCCCACCAAGCTTGTTCCTCCATCCCATGAGCCATTACTACAGGAGTTGTTTGAGCCATGCGAGTCGTAGAACAGCATGTGTAGGGTATGTGAGAGTCTGATGGATAACGAGGTACCTAAACAACTTAACCTGAGTAGTATTGGGATAACTAATGAAAGTGGCACCGGTGGGCAACATCTGCTATTTGGTTTTTCCTGCTCACTTGTGTCCCGTAAGACCCCGAGTACTTGATTCCTGTTCCAAGATTATTCGCGCTATCCACATCCGGGAGGCTTATGGGACCCCCGAGCCGAGCTTGATTCCGTCTTATTTCTTGGGGCCACAAACTAGTTTGAGGTTTTGTTTACTATCCTACTTATGCCATGTTTCTGCTTTATTATGATTGTGCGAGGAGCACTGTCTTTAGGATCGTGGCACGATTCCACGGTATCGACAAGCCCAGCTTTTGGGTTCCAGTTGTTTATAGTCCCCATTAACCTTGAGTCCGCCTCGAGCCGGTTTCGTTGTGGGTCTACTTTAAGGTGGCCCCAAATATTTCTGAATCCTGTGATTGCTTTGTCGTGAAGGCCTCGTTGGGTTTTGATTTGGTTTTTCCGAGGTTGATCGAGTGTGTGTTGCTATTTGTGCACCCCTGCAGGGTAAAACTTTCTGAAAGCCGTGTCCGCGGTTATGGACGACTTGGAGCACAGTTTCTCGATCATAGACAAGCATAACTAAAGTACCGCTTTAATCTGACTAAGTAAATGACTAGTAACTAGTGCAACACTCATGGAATGGTTAATAAAATTGCCAACAGATGGGGGGTTGTTCGTCCGCTTCCTCGTTGGTAAGCGAGGAAGAGGATGGATCTGATGAAATTACTGTTACAACTGTTGTCATTAATTCACGGACATCCGTCAATCTTTGGTTAGGCGGATGGTTAGCGTTTATCTATAGAACTGTTAGGGCTTATCTTTCGCTGCAATTGCGTCACCCCAGGTTGTGTCCCCTTTAGAGGCATTAAGACTTGCTGAGTACCCCTAGGGTCTCACACGATAAATTATTGGTTCAGATGGACAGGTACACTCACAGGACGGATACTGGGTGGAAGAGGCTGATGATGTGGGCAACGATCGTTCGGTGTAGAGATTCCGGGAACAGGGATCCGTGAGATCTGTGGGCGGGATGTGCTTATTTCTATGGCATCTTATGCCGATTTGCTTCTTATCCGTACTCGGACTTTGTTTTGCCGCTTCCGCTTGATACTCTGATGTGTGATGTATGAGGAATTATCCTAAAATATTATATCTAACTAGGTCATTTGAATCTTGCCGTATGGCGTTGCTATATTTCCTTTCTTTCTAGATGGAATGGCTCTGATGTACTTTTGTATGGTGGCTTGCATACATACTCATTTGCATATGTAGTTGATGCCTTCGCCTGCCGATTACGCCGCCCGTACAGGTCCCGATGGATTGGAAGTGGTTGGGACGGCCGAAAGGTCTACCCGTGAGTGGCTTTTGGGGCCCCACCGTACTATTTCAACCACTACCGTTCATCCAGGCTTGTATCTAGGAGCGTAATTCACCGAGGTAGTTACATCCAACATAGTTGAGTCCTGGGAATAGTAAATATAACAATATAAACTCTGTATATTATTGAGTGGGATTTGGTGCCCTTGTAAATTTGTGTATTTTGGCATGTAGTGTATTGTTTGACTATGGGTTGTGCATTTCCTTTTTTGTTAGCCTAACATGGTCAGCTACTCAGGATTTATGCGTTATTGTTGTCAATCGACGACGTCGTAAGGTGAGGCGCAGCCCCCGAGCGTGTTTAATTATGCAAATATATACAAGAGCGGGAAATTTGGGCCAAGGAACTTAGCTTTTGTAAGATCCCTCCTTTATAAAGGAAAAGGATCCCTGTGATTGCAATGCTAGTCCCTGGATCATTGCTAGCATCCACAGTTTAAGATGAAGTACACAGATACAAAGGTCATTTATTACATCCATTCCAGAGATAAACATAGTCTTTACAACTCAAGGCCACAGGCCTAATACAAGAGTTTGAATGAGTAAATGAATATAAGTCTTCATCTTCATGTGCCACAGGCAAACATGTTGAGTGTAGACTCATGACACCTAATCCTCATCAGAGTAACCTGCAACATCACAAGTTATAGCCACAGTGGGTCAATACTTTGGAATAGTATTGGCAAGTGATACCTTAGTATATTTTAAGTGGACTAGATACTATATGCAAATTTGGCTAAGTGTAGCTTGGCTTGCTTTGCTCAAAATAGGTTTTTCCTATTAGTTGAAATCACTAAGTTTTTCTTTGTCAAAACTTCTCCCAAGGAACCACCAATAGACATTGAGGTCCTTCACCCTTGTTCACACACAAATTTTTACTTAGAAATTGGGATGAGGAGATTCTTGATAGCTTCCATGCCTTGATGCTCAAGTTGTCCATTGCCATGGACTTGGCTAAGTACTTAGATTTTTCCATCTGCAGAGGTTGTGCACTTTCCCCACCAGACTTGGTTTCCCAAGACAGGACCTTTCAGAAGCCTTCCCTTAGACCAAATGGACGCGCTCCAACCTATCATTCCCACTACCACCAACTGTCCAAATGTCTAAGTTCTAGCAACTTATGTGATCCAGGCAGAGCCCATATTGCCAAGTGGCTGCACTAGAAGCTTCTTAACACTTGGCCTCTAAAATATCTTTGTTCCTGGGTGGCTTACCACAAGTGAGATACACAAGGTAAACCATAGCCATGGGCCTTGTGTAACCACTCAACCAAAACCACCAATCAAGTCCCTTTCCACCCAGGTGATTCATTGACTTAGTTGTTTTATTAAGTAAAACAAAGTCCAAACACTTAGAAATATTTTCATCATAGCATGTATATTTCACCAACCCTTGTTTGCTACTAGCTAGGCTAAGCATGGCATAGATAGTAACTTAACTTAGAAATTTCCTAGCATTTCTACAACTACTTAGGATTTCCCAACATGGCATATAGGCAAAAAATAACATGCAAGACTTAGCAAAATATTTCTAATGCTTAGTATAAAATATAGGAATGGTAATATTCATGAAGTACCACTTGCCTTGGTATTTGGGAGAGTAGCACTCTTCACAATCAAAATCACTAGCACCAAAGTCTACACAAAGAATGGTAGCAACAAATTACACACAAAACATATACAAACAAACAAAATATATGCATGCATGCAAAATGCTAAGTGATTATTTTTAAAACTCAACCAAGCAAGTGATAGTACTGAATCCTAAATAAGCCAAAAACTTGCCAAACCAAATTTATTTAACACTAAAAACAATTCCTAAACATTTCATATACTCAAATAAGCCCTACACATGTTTCTACAAATAAAAACCTTTTTAACAGAAACTAAACATTAAACACATTGCATAATCTGCTAGAGCTTGCTCTCCTGATTCCAACGGTATAAAATTTGCCAAAATCTAACGTGGGAATCAAAAGTTACAAACAAAACAAATTTGAACTATAATCTGATTCAAAATCTGTTTTAAATCTAAACCACTGCCACACGGCGCTATCCTATTGGCCGGTACCGTTTCGCTCAGGATCACGCTTCCGCGCCGT
The DNA here is from genome assembly GCA_030063025.1 of Avena longiglumis. NCBI lineage: Eukaryota > Viridiplantae > Streptophyta > Magnoliopsida > Poales > Poaceae > Avena > Avena longiglumis. The sequence continues at coordinate 514,148,878 of CP125974.1, read as the reverse complement.
TGGATCAAGTTAGATCCAACGCGCCAGATCTAAAGAAAATGCTTCGCTCCAGATCTAATCTAGTCCCTACGATACAGATCTAACGGCTGCCATTGCTCTGACCAAAGTCGAGCGGCGCTAGCGGCGGCAACTGACGGCGCGGCGCCTGCTGGCGAGTGGCTGGCGTTCTAGGTCATGAGGAGAGGGAAGGGCTTACCGAGCTCGCCGTCGATGCGATGCTCAAGGTGGTGATGGCTGGTCAAGGGGCGCCGAGGAGCTCGTCGGAGTCGTGCACGGCGTCAGGTGGTTGCTGTCAAAGTCGTTGCTGAGGTTCCGCGTCGCCCTAGCACGAACCAGGTGGTTTAGGAGATGCGCAAGACAGTGGCGAACAACCTTGTATGCGAGAGAGATCAAGGGGTGCGCAGTGCTTACCGTAATCGGTCGCCGGAGTTGAGTGGCGGCTCGGTCGTTTGCAGGAACGAACGGGGACAGCGTCCTGGGTCACAAGCAGGCAAGCAAAGGGTATCAGAAGATGCATGAGGTCATGCTGGACACACTCGTTTGAATCAGAGGCACAGGGGCGATCGGGACTCACCGGAATTTGCTGCCGGAGATCATCGGAGCTGCGGCGGTGTTTGGCGAGTTGCGAGCAGCCTGGTGGCGTGGAGAGAAAAATGAGTGAGGGGAATGGAGCGGAGTGGGGAGGGTTTTAAGTAGGCAGAGTCTAGACAAGAAACGCCTGGTGAATCAATGGCAATTACGCCGCGGAATCAACGCAGCAACGGCCAGCGGCGACGGCGTCTGCGCGCGAGATTTGGGGAAGAAGGAGTCGACGTGGAGAGGGACCAGTTGTCTGCGAGAGGAACAGAAGGGTGTGGGTCTGGCGTCGACTTCATTGGGTGCTTCAAGGAGAGAGAGAGGGAAAACCCGGGTGGGCTAGCTGGGCTGGTTTCGCTGTTGGGCCCAAAGTCTGGCGCCGGCCCTTTTCTTTTTCTTTATTCCTTTTCTATTTCTAATTTGATTTTCTGGAATGTTTTTCAAATGAATTCAAAAGCTATTTGAATTCAAATCTATTCAGGATTTTTGCAGTGTGCAATAGTCACAATTCTTGGCATAAAACCAAGTGGTCACTTTGAATTGGCTTGGTCATTTGGAAAAATAAAATAAACAGTGATATAGCACTTTGTTTTATATTGACTTTGAAATGGGTTTTCAAATTGTATTTTGCTTTGAACTCTTGGTTTGAACCTTAGAAAACTAGCAACACATTCTGAAAACAACAAGGCACAAAATTTGGTTTCATGAACAACAACCTCTCATAGAAAGAGTAGCATTTGTTTCAAATGATGATCACATAAAATAATGAGCTCATATGCTCCTGTTTTTGAATTGTTTTGTTTGAAATGAACTCTATATGATCATGGATGCATGGATGATATGCATGAGTTTGAAACATGATTTTTAGGGATGTTACAGCTTTCTTCATCGTAATATAGGAGGTACAGTGTTCGGCTGAGTAGCCTGGCTGAAAGTAAAAGACAACTAAGGGTAGAAGTGTCGTAGTTGTGCAATGTTCCAGGGGTTGGAGTATTCGACTCCGGACTCGACGTCCTTTAGGCGGTAGGCGCCACCTGGGATTACTTAGATGACTATATAGGGTCCTGCCCAGGGTGACTCGAGCTTTAGGTGACCCTTCTGCTTGAGTCGTAGGACGAGGTCACCTTCGACAAAGGACCTTGGGCGCAGCCGACGGCTGTGGTAGTTGCGAAGAATTTGCTGGTACACCGTCGAGCGGGCCACGGCGATGTCGCGAGCTTCGTCTAGCGTATCCACGGCGTCTTCGAGTGCGGCCGATGATTCGGCTTCGTTGTAGGCGACGACCCATGGGTCCTTGTAGCGTACCTCGGCGGGCAGCATGGCTTTAGCTCTGTGCACCATGAGGAAGGGCGTGTAGCCAGTAGAGCTGTTTGCCATTGTGCATAGGATCCAGAGGACAGAGGGTAGCTCATCCGCCCAGGCTCGCACCAACCTTTCGAGTGGGCATAGCAGCTGCTTCTTGATGTTGTTGCCGAAGAAACCGTTAGCCTTTTCGACCTGCCTGTTGGTCCGCGGATGCGACACAGAGGCGTACGTGAGGTTGATGCCAAGGTCTTCGCAGAAGTATCGGAACTCCTTTGAGGTGAAGTTTGAGCTATTGTCGGTTCTGATGCTGTGAGGCACTCCGAAACTATAAACAGTGGACTCAAATAACTTGACAGCGGAAGCGCCGGTTTGGTTAGTGACGAGCATGGACTCGATCCATATTGTGACTTTATCGACTACCACTAGGAGGAAGACGTGCCCTGCTGGCGAGGACTTTGACAGCATGACGATCATGTCGATCCCCCACTAGGCGAAGGGCCAGACCAATCGTATGGGCCACAGCTCTGAGCCTGGCACATGGGCTTATCTGCGTATCTTTGGCAGGCGTTGCATCTCTGGATGATGTCCTTGGCATCGCTCATTACGGTTGGCTAGTAGAAGCTATCTCATAGAGCCTTGGCGACGAGGGAGCGGCTTCCTACGTGGTGGCCGCATATACCTTCGTGGATGTAGAGGAGGATGCTCTTCCCATCACTGTTAGTGACGCATTGTTGGAGCACATCCAAAATGTTGTGCTTGTATAGCTCGCCCTTAATGATGGTGAAGGCCTTTGATAGGCGAGCGACGTATCGGGCTTCCAATGGGTTCTCAGGCAGTTGCTTGCTCACCAGGTACTTGACATATGGTTGGGTCCATGTTTGTTCGACTGTGAGGACCTGCATGAGGCTCACCAGTTCGACCTCCGTGCCAAGTTCTTCGGGTCCTTCGGCTTTCCCGGGTGGCGCAGCCCCCGAGTGTCCCGCGACTTAGGTTTTTTCCTTCGGTAATTTTATTTTGATGGAGGGCACAAAGATTTGCTCGAGGAACACACCTAGTGGGACTAGGGCACAGGTGGAGCCGATGTTGGCGAGCTTGTCGTCCTCTTCATTGCTTTCTCTGCCAACATGCCGAAGTTCTCAACTGTCGAAGTCTCCTTCAAGTGAGTTGTAGAGCGTAGGATATGCGATCATGTTGGCGCTATGGGCATCACACTCATTCATCGTTTGCTGGACGGCGAGGTTGGAGTCACCGTAGATGACAAGGCGCGTGGCGCTGCACACTTTGGCCATCTGCATGCCATGTAGGAGTGCCTCGTACCCAGCCTCATTGTTGGATGCGCGGAACTTTATCCGAAGGACGTATTTCATCTTATCCCCTTGAGGGGACGTCAGTATCACTCTGGCTCCTGCTCTAGCCTCACGTTTTGAGCCGTCAAAGTGCATTGTCCATGACTGGGACATATCCAGAGTGTCCGGTAGCTGGAGCTGCACCCAGTGGACGAAGAAGTCAGGGAGCACCTAAGACTTGATGGCGGCGCGACGCTCATAGATGATGTCCTGAGGGGGATAACTCGATGCCCCATAAAGCTACTCTCCCAATAGCTTCGGGGTTGTTTAGGATGTTCGACAGTGGTGCATCATTGATGACCACGATTTGATGCTCATGAAAGTAGTGGCACAGTCGACGCACCGTCATGAATACGCCGTAGGCGAGCTTTTGGTAGTGGGGATACATTTGCTTTGTTGGCATCAGTACCTCGCTGAGGTAGTAGACTGGGCACTGTACCCCATGGGTTTTGCCGTCTTCGGGTTGTTCGACCACGAGGTTAGTGTTGACCACCTGGTGCGTGGCTGCAATGTATAGCAGCATAGGCTCCCTCTCCTTTGGCGTGACCAATACCAGAGATGTGGAGAGAAAACGCTTGAGGTCTTCGAATGCCTCATCGTCATCGGTCGTCCACTCGAACTTCTCGGCCTTGCGCAGTAGTTGGTAGAACAAGAGAGCCTTTTCACCCATACGTCTGATGAATCTGCTGAGCACCGTGATTCGCCCAGCTAGCTGCTGGACCCCTTTGACGTTCTTGGGCTTCTCCATGGCTAGTATAGCCCTGATTTTCTCCTGGTTGGCCTCGATGCCTCGCTGAGAGATGAAGTATCTGAGTAGTTGCCCAGACGGGACGCCGAATGCGCACTTGTCCGGGTTAAGCTTGATCTTGTAGCGATCGAGGTTGTCGAACGTCTCTCGGAGATCGTCGATAAGTGTTCTGGCCTCTTTTGTCTTGCTCACTATGTTGTCGATGTAAACCTGGACGTTGCGACCTATCTAGTTCTTTAGGCATGCCTACATGCACCTCTTGTAGGTGGCGTCCGTGTTATTCAGCCCGAAGGGCATGGTGTTGTAGCAGAACACCCCAAACGGCATGATGAATGCCATTTTGTCCTGATCTTCGACCTTCAGTCAAATTTTATTATAGCCTGAGTAGGCGTCGAGGAAGGAGAGTCTCTCGCATCCTGCAGTGGAGTCGATGATTTGATTGATCCATGGTAGAGAGTAGTGATCCTTAGGACAATGCTTGTTAAGCAACGTGAAGTCCACACACATCCAAAGGATGTCTGTGTCCTTCTTAGAGACCAACACGGGGTTAGCCACCCATGTGCTTTCCTTTATTTATCTTATAAAGTTGGCGTCGAGGAGTTTGTTGACTTCGATGTCAATCGCTTCTGCTCTTTTCTTGGACAGTCAACACATCGACTGCTTCACCGGTTTTGCATCCGGGAACACGTTGAGTGCATGCTCGGCGAATTCCCTGGGAACCCCTAGCATGTCCGTAGGACACCCGGCAAATATTTCCAGCGCTCATAGAGGAATTCGACGAGCGTGAGTTCCAATGCGGAACTCAGGTCATTGGCGATCAGGGCCGTCTTGGAGGGGTCCGTCGAGTGGACCTGCACCTTTTTGGTGTTGACTGTGGAGTCGAACGACATGTCGGGTGCGTTCTGCCTGGTTACTGGGGGTAAACCATTGTATGTGACCTCCTTTAGGCTTGCGAGCTCCTCGTACATGCCGAATGACTGGGAGATTCTGTTGAAGTCCCTGTCGCAGCTATTTGACTTGGTGAAGCTTCCCGGGACGATGATGACACCGTTGGGTCCTGGCATCTTCAGCAGAAGGTATGCATAGTGTGGCACTACCAGGAATCTTGCGAATGACACTCGCCCAAGGATGGTGTGGTATTGTGAGGCCCAGTCCACCACCTCGAATTCAAGCCGCTCATGCCTAAAGTTGTTGGGGGAGCCGAAGATGAAGTCGAGCCATATTTTGCTTAGGGGGTATATTCCCTTCCCTAGGACGATGTCGTGGAACAGCATGTACGACGCCTCTAGGCTGCATAGCGGGATCTGCATAGCTACGAGTGTGCTGACGAACATCGGGTTGATGCTGCTCATGCCGTCCATGAAGACATGACTCATCTCAAATCCTTCGATCTCGGCCTCAAGACTAGGGAAGAATGACCTGGGCAAGGTATCTAGCGCGGGTGATCCAAACGATCGAATGTGAAGCATGAATCCGAGGCGCTGAGGTACTCAGGTATGGCTGGCGGAGAGGTGACAACCATGTTAACCTGGCAGGTGATCTTCTTCTGCACCCTGTTGGTTGGGAGCCTGATGGATGCAAGTGCACAGATCGTTTGTATCTAGTTTCGAAGTTAAGATGTCGATCCCACAGGGATCCCAAAGGTAAGTGTTTATGAGTGAAGTCTCTATCACACCCAAAGTTGTCACAGGTCTTCGAGTGAATTGACTGCAAGTGTTGAAATGAGAATAGAGTTTGGATTAAAGGAATGTATTTAAATAAAACTAAAATGTAAACTTCAAAAATAAAAAGCATAAAATTAAAGAATGATTTTTTGTTGTTTTCTGCAGATGACAAAGTAGGCGCAGGGAGATTCAGTTCATGATGATAGTGAATGTGCCAGGTGGATGAGTGATAAGTGTAACAATTATAATCTTATAAGTATGTGTGTAGACGAGCAACCCATAACTAGCCGGAACTTCTCTTGGTAGATTTCATCCCAACTTCAATAATCCTACTAGCCTGTTACCACAACCATGGTTAGTCACTAGACGATTAAGATCCTTCAGGTTCCTTAGCAATTAAGCTCCATGGATCGGACTAATGCAATAATCTCGGTGGATGTCGTGGTATCGCCGACGAGTACGCCATGGAGGGGTCCTCACAATGCGTGTTTAGAGACGTGGGGTAAGGCGGACGGTTGACGGGTACGAGGTAACATAGCTTACCCAGATTCAGATCCCACAAAGGTGGCGGAATCCTACTCCTGCTATAAATCACTATAATGGCAATACGCCGAGTTACAGGGATTGGTTCGCTGTGCGAGGTGTATGTTAATCGATGCCCTAAAGGCTCCCATAGGCCCGACTTATATAGTCATCAGGTCCTAGGGTTATAGGGAAAGTCCTAGCCGGACAGGTTATAGAGTCCTACACAGCATACAGTCAGTCTAAGGTGTCTTGCACTCCAAGGCTCCGGGTACGTCGGTGACTCCTCCGTAGCCTTCCTTTATCTGGCATGGGCCTCCCTTCTGGATCCATCTAATTGGGCCGCCCAGTAGGCCATGGGCCATGCTACCAACTGTGGGACACCCGGGTTATCCGTATAAGAGACATGCTATGAGGATACCCATATAGCATATCCCCAACAGTAGGCCCCGGAGAACTCCGAGATCTTGCGTCGTCTTGCCTCTTCAGGTTGAATGCTCCGCCTAGATGGATGTCGGCAAATCGTCAAGCAATATCTTGTAGTCCTCCCAAGAACCCTGCAATATTCTCCGTCTTCAACTTGCAAGTCGGAGAAACGCTGAATCTTCCATCGTACTCTTCTCGTAGCTGGACTGGATCTGTCCATGCTGGAATATTCCGATGTGATCGTTCACCTGCTAGTGACAGTTAGGACAACGTAGACATAGGTCAGCAACGCCTCGTAACTCACACATACAGAGAACACAATCATGTCTATTTTTCCCGCGCGAAGGATATGAACCGTTGGCGACGACGGTTGGGAACATGGCGAAATTTCCGCGCACGCGCACGCGCCCGCACACGTCGTCCATGCACCGACCATTCGATCACTTTCCACGAATCTTGACACCAGAGGTTATAAATTACAACCGCGGTGGATTTTTACTTTTCACCTCATTCTCCTCCTGCATTATCGTCTTCCTCCTGCGAGCACCTCCTCGAGCCCTCCGCGCGCACGCGAAAAACCCTAGCCTTCCAATCTTCTCAGTCACCTCCCCTCTCAATTCAATGGCGAGCAGCATCTCTACTCCCTCCATGGCGGCGTCGGGTGATGCCACGTCGAAGCCGGCGGGCTCCGTCCATGTGCCCCCAGAGGGCCTGGTGCTGCCCAAATCCGCGGTGGTGGAATCCACCGGCGGCGACGAAATTCTAGCGGCGCTAGAGCTGCTGGAGGAAGAAGGTGACTCCCACAAGGGAGATTGGCGTGGCTCGGACATCACGGACAATGACATCAAGGAGCTGCTCGTCGAGGGTTACCTCCCTGCGACGGAGGGGCTCGTCTGGCGGGCGGCGTCGGCCGGTGAGGTCACCCCTTTTCCCCAAGCCGGAGAGAAGGTGTACCTCAAAGCGCAATTGGTACGCGGCGTTTCCCTGCCCATCTCCAATTTCTTCCTAGCTCTCCTCAACCATTACCGGGTTCAACCTCAGAACCTTTCCCCCAATAGCATGCTCGCACTTAGCAACTACGCAGCGCTTTGTGAGGGTTACCTAGGGATTAGGCCTAGGTTAGATCTCTTTATCTACTTTTTTACCGTCAAGAGGGAAGCCGGAGCCAGCAAGGACGATCTTAGGAACTGTGGGACGATTAGTTTTAAGATCCGGTCTGGCCGACGGTTCCCCGACATTGTCATCCATGAGTCCTGCAAGAACTGGCAACCGACATACTTCTACGGCCCAGATATCCCTCTGGATGACCGAGAAGCGACGTATCCAGACTTTATCAACGGAACCGCTGCCGAAGCCCTGACATGGAGATCCTAGGCCACCCTTCCCTCCGACAACGACGCCTCCCGCGCCATAAGGTGGATAGAGTGGTTCGTGGAGACGGGTCAAACCGGATTGGACCTAGCCATGTGCTGGTTTGTCAGGTGGATCTAGCCTCTGCAGCACCGCTCCAAGCTGATGCACGAGTACTCTAAGGAGAGGAAGGATAGCCTCCACATCTCCGAGGACAATTTCTCGAGTGACTCTATCAAGCTCCGCCTCAAGGACATCGTTAAGGTGAAGGACATGAAGCATGGCTTCACCATCACCTACGACATGTTCGAGGAGGGCAAGTGCCCAGAGGTACCTGTTTATTTTTCCGTGTGTGACATATACTCCAGTTCTTTCGTCTTGCCTTTATCATCTTATCTAACACCTCGTGATTTCACTTAACAGCTTAAGAGTCTAAAGGAGGACGACATGGTTGTCCAAATTTATGACCCAAAGATGAAGGAAGTCACTGTCGTGTCCGACGATGATGTCCCGCTGGCGCGAAAGCGGAAGAGCTCCACCTCTAACGCTGTCGACGGAGGCAAGAAGAAGAAGACGGAGGGTGGAGCCTCCAAGAAGTCAACTGTCTGCCTGGAGGCGGAGAAAATAAAGATTACCGGGATCCCTTTTACTAAAGCACCCACTATCGTGTAAGCTTCTTTTCCTCCAACATTGTCCACCGTTCGTATTTTTCCTGTACTTATACTTTTGCACGTTTCAGGAAGAAAGTTGGCTTGAGTTTGAAGAAGACCTCCAAAACATCGGGGGCTTCTAAAAACATTAAAGATATGTTGCAGCGAGATGTGCTGCACCAAGCATCTCCCGCCATCGCCCCTGTCACTCCCAGCGTCCATCCCACACCTGCTCCGACAAGCTCTCCGGCTAAGGATGCATATGGTCCTTCCACCATGGAAGTGGACTCAGCTGCCTCCGTGGATCTCGTCTTTGCTGACGAACAGGCGATGCAAGAAAGCACCGCAACCAGAATGGCTGAAGCTCCGGCTAAGGATGCCATCGGTAGCGGCAAGGCGGTGGTGGTGGGTGGAACGTCTGTTGAAGGCGGCGCCTCTGCACCCAGGATAACTACAGATCTCCCAAATATAGTCTACCTGGCGCTTACGCCGAGTAGCTCCATTCTGGCTCCTGGTGCAATGCCGACATCTCCAACATGCGGTCTTGAGGAGCTTCTCCGACAAGCAGATATCTTGCGAGGAAACAATATTTCCCTCAGCAAGTTGTTTGCCGAGAGCGCTACCAACCTCAAGATCATCGCACTTGTAAGTTTTATTAACCTTTTGCATTTCATATGAGTATCCCACTGTAGCCCCGGGGCTTTTATACAGAAAACCATAGGTCTTTGCATCTGAATGCTCCAAGAGTGACTAAGATAGAAAACTTCTCACTGTAGCCCCCAAGTATGTAGTTTGAATGAATTATTCTGACTAGATACTTTCAGAGTAGCATACACAGTGTTTGTAAATTTCAATACTGTAGCCCCCAAGCTTCTAGTTGAAAACTAAATTAGTTCCGACTAGATGCTTTAAGAGAGACTAAGCATATGACTGAGTTAAAAAACTTTATACTGTAGCCCCCAAGCGTCTATTTGAAAACTGAATGAGTTCTGAGTAGATGCTTAAAGAAGGACTGAAGCATATTTCCAAGTTTAAAACTCTCATTGTAGCCCCCAAGCCTCTAGGGGGATAGTTATCCAGCTAGATGCTCCAAGTAGACTGAACAACTTTAAATCTTCTTTCCATGGAATGAGAATGCTCGGAGAGGCATCGCCAACGAGAAGTTTCAAAAAATGCGTGCGGATTTGGAAGCTGGAAAGGGTAAAACTGCCTTCTTGAAGGATCAAATCACCAAGAGCAAGAGTCTGTTTTTCCTTTCGTTTTCGTACTCCGACTTGGTCTTGTGCCATCACTCTCGACTACTCACTATGTATTGTCATTTTTCCGACTTGCAGAAGCCATCACCAAGGCCAAGGACATTGTTGAGCAATCTAAGCACATTGAGTTGTTGGATAGCGAAAATCAGATCCTTAAGCAGGAGAGGACTGATACCTTGAAGATGCATGAAGAGTCCATGGCGGCGCTGCAGGAGTCTGCCAACACCGAGATCAACCGCTTGAAGGAGGAGATTGCAATGCTGAAGGAGCAGAAGAGAGCTGCCGATGAGCAAAATCAGCGCAATCTTGAAGCATACAAGAGCCCCCGACAAGAGCGGGATTCCATGGTGGATACACTCTAGTAGGCTGAGACTAGCATCTTTGGTAAGTGATTCTCCATCTTGTACTTCTGTAAGTTAGATACTTTGAACTTTTACTATTGAACTCATGTGCTCCCTTGTCGGAATTGTAGCTCCTATTGGTTTAACCCAATCACCTCCTCCACCTAAGGAATGCAGGGTCCTCGCTGGCAACTTTATCAGCATCGCCATCAGGCAGGCCAAGGAGATAGCCAAGCCCCTCCAGATCAATATCAAAGCGGTGGATTTCATGATGAAGTTCTCGGAGATCCTGCGCCAAGCCCCGAGCGTATTTTAAGCTGGAACGCTTCATGTACACGGGTTGGTGAAAGGATGGCACTATCTATGGTCAAGGAACACTATGAAGATTCTGACATCAATGTGGTAACCTCCGGTCTTCTCGACATAGATGATGACGGTCAGAAGATTGACCATAAGGCTATCTGGTCATCTCTCGCGGGCTATGACACAAGGGTTGCTGAGTTGGTCGACGACAATGTCTTCGTGCTGCTCGAGATCATTGACGGCGATCATCAAGGCTCCTCCGAGTCCCTCAAGACCACTGACTTTGAAGAGGATGGCTCTCCTGCCGCCGACGATGCTGCTTCCAAGTCTCCTGCGCTAGAGGAATGAAAAAACAATATGTAATATTTGTTTCCTCTGGAATTTGTATGCGGAAAAAACTACTTGTTAACTTAAGGTGGAAAAACAATGGTTGTTATTTCCTGCTACTCAAGAACTGGTTCCAACATGTATATATTTTTTAAGCAAGTGCTGGCTTATCCATTACTCTGGTTTTTATGCTTGACTTTTCGTGAGTCAGAAGACTCGTTTTCGGAACCATGCGCTCAGGTGATGATACCCAATTTCACCGTCAAAAACCTAAGCACAAAATCGCCAACTTCAAGTGCCAAAAGTCACTACTCCAGAATCCACATAAAAGCAACAAAGAACGCGTAGACGAGAAAACTTAAGCTAACGCCCATAGGAAGAATTTTCACAAGTGCAAACACAAAGCTTGTGCATAAAGGTTTTATACGATCCAAAAATGAACACTAAAGGAGGTAAAAGACTCAGAAATATGAGTGAACCAGAGAGCTTTATTTCATCGATCATATAAGAGGTACATAATCGATAAAAAATGCGAAGTGTAGAAAGGACGTAGCTGTGCTATGTTCCATGGCCGATCAAGCTCTGGGTAGTCATCATCCGGGTCACGTCGCTTACGCTTATGATCTTCGCTGGGTCTATCCTCAAGTTCACGATTGTCAACGAGGTAGTAAGACCCACTGAGCAGCGCCTTGCTTATGATGAACGGTCCTTCCCATGGCGGGGATAATTTATGTGACTTCTTCTGCTTAAGTCGGAGCACCAGATCCCCCTCTTTAAACGAGCGATGCCTAACACGGGGACTATGGTAGCTACGTAGCTTCTGCTGGTAGAGGGCGGATCTTTGGCATGCCAAAACACGCTCTTCCTCGAGAAGGTCCACATCTAGGCGTCAAGATTCCTCAGCGTCATCTTTGTCGTAGGCGGAAACTCTTGGTGCATCGTGAAGGATGTCGGAGGGCAGGATGGCTTCTGCTCCATATACCATGAAGTAAGGGGTGTAGCCGGTAGATCTGTTGGATGTAGTTCGTAAACTCCACAACACATATGGCAATTCTTTCGCCCAGGCTCCAGCTGCTCTATGTAGCGGTGCTTCTAGACGTGGCTCGATTCCCTACATAATTACTCCATTGGCTCGCTGAACTTGGCCATTGGACTATGGGTGTGCCACAAACTCTAGGTCAAGTCGGATGCCTTTGTCCCAACAATAAGCTTCCACTTCTCCGAGTGACAAGTTGTTGCCGTTGTCGGTGATAATGCTATGTGGGAGACCAAATCTCACCACTAGATCCCGGACAAACCTAAGGGCAGTTGCCACATCAAGCTTTCTAATGGGTTTAGCTTATATCCATTTGGTGAATTTATCAACTGCTACTAGCAGAATGCGTAAACCCACATGGTTCTGTCTGCAATGGACCAACCATGTCTAGCCCCCAGACTGCAAACGGCTAAGTTATTGGTATTGTTCGCAATTCTTCAGTTGGAACATGGGGTTGTCGGGCATAATACTGGCATCCCATGCATGTCTCAACCAGCTTGTCGGCGTCAGGCTTCGCGGTCAGCCAGTAGAATCCTTGCCTGAAGGCTTTGGAGACCAATGATCGAGGAGCGGCGTGATGCCCACAATCTCCGAGATGGATCTCACGTAGGATCTCAATACCTTCTTGCTGGGAAACACACTTAAGGTATACACTAGTGGTGCTTCTTTTGTAAAGCTGTCCATTGATTATGGTATAGCCCTTTGCTCGACGTACTATTTGCCGTCTTTCGACTTCGTCGTCGGGCAAAGTTCCATGTATGAGATAGTCCATGAATGATAGTGTCCAAGCCGGAGGGACCTTTGTCACTGTGTGAACGAAAGAGTCAACTCTATTCGGGTTGTTCATGTCTGCTCCCTTCACGGATGGTGTCCGTAGATGCTCCAAGAAAATGCCAGGCGGAATTTGTTTGTGCCCTGATCCAAGCTTAGACAGTAGATCATCTGCCTTGTTTTGCTCCCTAGGGACATACTTGAATTCGTAGCCTAAGAAGCTCTTGGTTATCTCGTCCACTTTGTCTCGATATGCCGCCATCATAGGGTTCCGCGCGTTCCAGGTGCCAGCCACCTGCTGGCAACCAAGTCGGAATCTCCACAGCAAACTATGCGCTTGATGCCAATATCCTTGGCTACGCGTAGTCCGTGAATGAGTGCTTCATACTCCACCATGTTGTTCGTAGCCTCGAAGTGGATTTGCAGAACATAGTGTAGCTTTTCCCCAGTTGGTTACTGTAACAGTACACCAGCCCCCGAGCCATTGAGTAGCTTTGATCCGTCAAAGTGCATCACCCAGTATTCTGGCTCCGGCATTGGGGTAACATCTGGAATCTCCGTCCAATCTGCGATAAAATCCGCCAAGGCTTGTGACTTGATAGTGTCACGTCTCTTGTAGGTGATCTCGAAGGCGGCAAGTTCAATGCCCCACTTCGTGACCCTTCCTATAGCGTCGATGTTGTTGATGATGCCGGACAGTGGAGCTTTGCTCACAACTGTGATAGGGTGCTCCTGTAAGTAGTGCCTTAGCTTCCGAGAAGCAAGGAACACTCCATAAGCTATCTTTTGGTAGTGCGGGTAACGCTGCTTGGACTCCGTCAAGACCTCGCTTACATAGTAAACTGGTCGTTGAACTCCGTACTCATGCTCTGGTTCTTTCCGCTCTACTATGATGACGATGCTGATTACCCGGTTGGTGGCCTCCATGTAGATTAATATAGGCTCCCCAGGCTCGGGTGCTGCAAGGATAGGCGCCGAGGATAATGTCTCCTTTAGCTGCTTCAGTGCTGCATCTGCCTCGTCCGTCCATGTAAATTTGTCCACCTTCTTCAGCAACTTGTATAGTGGCAGAGCCTTCTCTCCAAGTCGGCTGATGAACTGACTAACTGCTGCAACGAAAACTGTTAGCTGTTGTATGTCCTTCAAGCATGTCAGAAGGTTTATGTTTAGGATGGCCTTGATCTTCTCCGAGTTGACCTCGATTCCACGCTGGAAAACAATGAAGCCCAACAATTTGCCGGATGGAACCCCAAAGACGCACTTCTTAGGGTTAAGCATCATGTTGTATTTCCGGAGATTATCAAAGGTTTCTTTTAAGTCAGAGATTAAGTCGTTTGACTTTTTTAGACATCACCGCTATATCGTCCACATAGGCGTGAACGTTCCGACCAATTTGATCATGTAGGCAATGCTGAATTGTCCGGTAGTACGTAGCACTGCATTTTTCAGCCCAAAGGGCATCATGACATATCAAAATGTGTCGTAAGGTGTGGTGAACGAAGTGGCCAATTGGCCCGACTTCGTCATCTTAATTTGGTGGTATCCCGAGTATGCATCGAGAAAACACAAAAGTTCTGAGCCAGCCGTCGAGTCAATGACTTGGTCAATGCGAGGCAAAGCGAATGGATATTTTGGACATGCTTTGTTCAAGCTGGTGTAATCAACGCACATTCTTAATTCTTTGGTTCCCTTTTTGGGGACAAGTACAGGATTGGCCACCCATCGGGTGTGAAGGACTTCTCGGATAAAACTAGCCTTAAGTAACCTAGCTATCTCCTTGCCTATGGCGCGTCTCTTCTCGTCTCTAAAGCATCGTAGAGGTTGTTTCATCGGTTTGCATTTTGGATCAATATTCAAGCTGTGCTCGGCAAGTTCCCTAGGTACACCTTTCATGTCGGCAGGTTGCCAGGCAAAGATGTCCCTATTCTTATGGAGGAACTCGACAAGCGCGCTTTCCTATTTGGGATCCAGGTTCGTCCCAATGGCGGTGGTCTTGGAGGCGTCGCCTACCACAAGTTCCACCGGCTTGGTTTCGATGGCGGCCTTGAAAGCTAGGGCAGAGTTAGAAATCCGCTTCTTCGACACCGGCATCTCCGAGGCATCGACCTTGCTCTAGATCTCCTTGAATTCTTCGTTGTAGAGGACAACTTCCGCAAAGGCTGCTTCTCCAATCTCGCAGTCCCTTGCCTTGGTAAAGCTTCCGGATAAGGTGATGACACCGTTTGGTCCGGGTATTTTGAGCTTGTTGTAGACGAAGCATGTCTTGGCCATGAAGGTGTGGAAGATGTCTCAGCCGAATATGACGTGGTACACGCTCTTGAAGGGAACCACCTCAAAGGTCATGCATTCTTGGCGGTAATTATTAACATCGACAAAAGCGACCTGAAGCATGATGCACCCAAGGAACCGAGCCTCCCGACCAGGAACTATGTCGTGGAAGATGGTGCTGGTCCGCCTTAGGTTAGCTTCCGTCAAGTTCATCTTGTGCAGTGTATCCAGGTACATGATGTTGATGCTGCTTCCACTATCCACCATACATTTTGTGAACTCATTACCGTCAATCAGGGGGCTGATGACCATGGCATACTGGTTCTCCATAGGGATGAGGTCTGGATGATCCTTCATGTCCCAAGTAATTGGAATCTTCGACCAACGCGGGTATTGGGGAACTGGGGTAGAGTGGCCATCAGTATCCTCATGGAGGTCTTGTGTTGTCGGACAGTGGGGGTGCCAAGGAAAGTGTGTAAAACTACCGCCTTCTTCTTGAAGGAGTTCTTGCCATCGCTCTTGGCGGCATGCTTGGGGTCAACATCTTCATCCATGTCACTTGAATCCTTGGACTTCTCTTCCTTCTTCTTCCCCTTGCCCTTGCCTCGCGGTCTGTTCTTTCGAGTTTGCTTGTAGACAGACTCCGGGTCCTCCTTGAGATCGTTGACGAACTTCCAATGGCGATTGGTGTGAGTTGCTTTGCCGTTGGTGTCGAGGTGTATGAGGCACGACATATCACGGTACTCTTTGTAGGTCTGGGGAACGCGGAGCGCTGCCGAGGTGGTTTCACTGCCTCGCTGCTGCCCACGACTAGCTCCCCGTCCTCGGTCACGTTGTCCATCATCACCTCGTCCTACAAATGTCATAGCGACCATGTCGGAGGTTTGCTTTTCTTCTGGAGGGGTCTTCCGCTTGGTGTTGTTGTTCCTCCGAGCCTGAGTTGGAACGGCCGTTGCTAGCAGGGAGCCGCGAGCATCGTCATCGGCAGCCGCAAACTCACTAGCCAACTGAATCATCTGGTTGAGATCTAGCTGTTGATTGTCCTACAGGCGCTTCAACTTATGTCGGAGCAACGTTCCCCTTTCCAACCCATCAATGAAGGCGTCCATGGCAGTCTGAGCGTGCACTCCTGCGCAAGAATTCTTCATATCCAACCAACGGGAGAGGTAGGCGCGAGATGTCTCGTATTTCTCCTACACACAATGTTGTAGATCGCCAACAGTACAGGGACGTTTGTACGTACCCTCGAAGTTCTTGGTGAACGCTTCTTGCATGTCCAGCCAATTGCAGATGGATCTCTCCGGCAAGTCATCAATCCATTGTCGGGTCATGCCCGCCAACATCGGTGGGAGGTACTTGACGGTGACGTTGGGGTTACCCCCGGTGATCTTCACCGCATTACCGTAGTCTTGCAACCATGTAGCTGGCTTGGTGGTGCCGTCATAGGGCTTGATGTACTTGTCAATCCGGAAGCCTTTGGAGTAAGTTGCGGACTGTATCACAGGTCCAAAGCAACATGGTCCCAGGTATGGTCCTTCACAGGCCTCTTGGATCTTGTCCAGACATGAACGTGCATTGTATGGCTTCGGGCTTCTTTTCTTCTTCTTTCCATCAGGGGATGGGCTGTGTGAACGATGCGGGCCTCCTCCGCCATGGTGGCTGCTGGGTGGCGACGGAGGCGGAGGTGGTGGTGGGTTAGCCTTCTTGCTATTACCCTCCTGCGACGCCTCACGCTTGTCGTGGTTGCTTGTCGGACACGGAGGGTCATGGCGCGACCTGCTCTTGTGTCCTTGGTTGCGCTCTCCGTCATGACAGGTCTGCTCCGCGTTGTCGCGGATGACGATGCCGCTCTTCCTTGGCGGAGGCATATCCGTACGACGGTGAGCCTTGGTGTCTTCGCGATGTCGGGGAGAGCGGGGCGGTGGAGATGGGCGGCGAGGTTGATCCTTGCCTCCATGGTCGGAGGATATGGGAATAGCGTCCTTCCTGTTGCGCGCATCCCTCCGTCTTTGTTCTGAAGAACCCGTCTATGACTCGACATCATGGGGAGATCTGTCCCTTGGCGGCTTATGCTGGCTAGACTGGCAGAACGCTGGGTCAGACTCAAGCCTCTAAGAGGTGGCCTTTTCCTCTTGTTTCACCGCCTTGGACACTAGGTCATAGACCTGATCCACAGCTGCGGGTGATCTATCCTGCTCCAGAAGGGTTTTGGCGACGGCGAGGTTGAGAAGAGGAGTGGGCATCACATGCCTGCCTTCACTGTCAATGTATGGCTTGGCCTATGACGGCCTCGAGGGAGCCCATCCTAGGTTTCGCCGTACACCGGGATCGTTGATGACCCGAGCCGGAGCTTTCTTAGCCTTCTGCTGTTGTAGTAGAGTCTTGTACTCGGTCTCCATTGCTCTTGCTTTCTCTATTGACTTCTGCGCATTGGCCAGATCTCGATCTAGCTTAGCGCCTTGCTCCGCGATGGTGTAGAGGTCCCAACCTTTAATAAGGTAGAAATCCCTGTGTTTATAATGCTAGTCCCTGGATCAATAGCTAGCATCCACAGTTAAGATGTAATATCAAGAAACAAAGGTCATAATATAACTTATAACCAGGAATAAAATAATTTATTACATCTTACATAGCTCATTTGGCTATCTCATTACAATGTAGCAGAAATAACTATAGCATGGAGTCCTTCATCTTCAAAGTGCCACAGGCAATCATGTTGGTTGCAGACTTGTAATCCTAATCAACACACTTTACTAACATCAAACAAACCTGCAACATAATAAGTTACAGCCACAAGGGTCAATACATTTGAATTGTATTGGCAAGTGATACTATGGTAGTATAGTGGTAACTATCATCTATATGCATTTGGCTAAGTGGAGATTAGGCTTGCTTTGCTCAAAATAGATTTTCCTTATCATTTGAAAACACTAAGTTTTTGTTTGACAAAATCACCCAAGGAACCACCAATAGAAATTGGTGAACCTTAAACACTTGTTCAACCACAAGTTTTTAACTTAGAAATTGGGATGAGGAGATTCTTGATAGCTTCCATGTCTTGATGCTCAAATTTTCCAATACCAGGGACATGGCTAAGTACTTAGATTTTTTACTCTGCAGAGGTGGTGCACTTTCCCCACAAGACTTGGTTTCACCAAGACAAGATCTTTCAGAAGCCTTCCCTTAGACCAGAATGGACGCGCTCCAAACCTATCAATCCCCTACCACCAACTGTCCGTTTGGCTAAGTTATTGCAACCTATATGATCCAGGCAGAGCCCATAATGCCAAGTGGCTGCACTTGAAGCTTCTCAACATTTGACATCTCAAATCTCTTTGTTATTGGGTGGCAATCCACAAGTGAGATACCAAGTTTTCCCCAGTATACTGGACTTGGTGATGCCCAAGTTTTCCCCAGCATACTGGACTTGCATAACCACTCAACACAAACCATTCTTTCCATTCCACCCAGGTGATTCATTCACTTAGTTGTTTTATTAAACAAAACACAAGTCCTTGACTTAGAAATATTCCATAGCATGAATATAATCCACCCTTGTTTTCTACTAGATAAGCTAAGCATGATGGTAGTAGGAATCTTAACTTAGGAGAATTCTACTAAGGTTTCTTCTACTAGGATTTCCCATGGCATAGCATACTTAGTAAAATTCCATGCAAGTCCTACTTAGAAATATCACTAATGCATAGTGAAAATAATGGGACAAAAGTATGAAGCATCACTTGCCTATTTGGTAGAGAATATAAGTTCACTCCTTGATCTTGCAATAGACACACTCTTCAAATTTCACTACAATTCAATCAAGGCACAAATTCAATCTACCATTCAAGCAATTCATCACATAGAATAATAAAAACAAAGCAATGCATGCAAGCATGCCAAATATTGTTTTATTTGGAAAAGTGGTTTCTAATAGGTTATAAACATTTTAAAACACATATTGGTCGTTTATAGAAGTGGCAAAACCATTTGATATTAAGTTAGTGAAAATGGCCATTTTAAGTCATTTTTGTTTTGCTAGAAATGGTTCAAACCAAAGTAATATTTTCTAGTGCTTGACAAATACATTTTTTAAACACAAATGTTAGTGTTTTATGGTCAAGTGTTTATTATTAAAACCATTTGCAAAAGGTTTTATATATAAACCATTTTTAATTCAAACAACATTTTATTTCATTAGAAATGCCTTTAAAGAAAGTAATAATTTTCTAGAGTCCGTCAAATATATTGTTAAATCCTAAAACTTGGTGCTTAGGGTCAGAGAGTTTAAATCAAATCATTTTCCAAAGGTTTTTCTCAAAAATCATTTTTAAACCATAATCAATATTTTTATTTGCCTAGAAATGCTTTTATTCAAAGATTTATTCCTTAGCATCTCAAAATATGTTTTAAAACCAAAAGTTGGCTTGTATGGTCATTAGGTTAAAAAAATCCATTTTCCAAAGATTTTACCCTAAAATATTTTTGAATGAATTTTATACTCAAATTATGCCTACACAAGTTTATGCAAATACAACCAATTTTCCAGAAGAAATTCACTAAAAAAGTACATGGTTGGAAATTACTTGTTCTTTTGATTCTATTTATATAAAATTTCCAAAATTTGGACGTGTGGATCAAAAGTTATGAATTTTACAAAATCTAATCACTAATAGATCATTTCTGTTTTAAAACCAGAGTCTGGCTATGTGTCACGTTCTTATTGGACAGTACCGGTTCGTGTGGATCGTGCAACTTGGGGCATTGGATTTTAAACAGATCGAGCGGCACAGGATCACTCGTACCTATTCGGGTTATGTTCTATCGTAGCCACGCGATCAAAATCCTACGGCCTAAATCGACTGACCAGGAACGGGCGGCGCTGGAGGTGGTGAACGGCGGCGGCGCGCTCAGACGAGGGTGGTGCTGGCGATGCAGGAAGCGAGAGACGGTGGGGTGAAGCTCACCAGATTCTCCGTGCTTTGCTGATGCTCTAGGTGGTCGTTGTCGATGGAGGGGCGCACGGGTGTGGCTGCAATTCCTCTCCGGAGATGTCCCTGGCGACGGGCACGCTTGGTCGTCGTCGATGGCGGGGCTACAAGTCACCGAAATACCAAATAGTGGCGGGGTTATATGCGCGAGAGAGTCACGAAGTCGTGAGGGTCAAGGAGACGGGAAGGCATGGTCGGATGTTACTAGTAGAGGTCGCCGAAGTTGGACGGCAGCGCTGCTCGGTTGTCGTCGTTGCTGACGCGGTGGGTCAAGCGCGGGAAAGTGGGAATTACTGGGAGGTTCAGGGGGATATGGGGAACGCGCTAGTGGGATCTGGGGGGCAAGGGGCGACGGTGGCTGGCCGGAATTGGAGAAAAGCTTCGCCGGAGCAGTGGGAGTTCTCGAGCAAAATCCGAGCGGCCTGGTGGCAGAGGGTGGGTGGCTTCTGGGGAAAATGGAGAGGGGGAGCAGGCTATTAATCGAGCGTGGTCGCGGGCGTTAATCAGTGGCCATTACCGCGAATGGAAGCATGCAATCAACGGAAGAAAAGGCCGGGCATGGTCGTCGCGCGCGTGAGGAAGATGGTCTGACCGGTGGGGTCATTTCGTCAGCGAGATGGAGAGAGGCACGGTGTGGTCCAGCCGTCAGTGTCTATGTGGGTTTGTTAGTGAGTGAGAGAAAAACGATTCGGGGGGGTTTAGTTGGGCTAGATGGGCCTGGCTTTCTGGGCTGGGTCCTTTCCATTTGTTTTTTTGTTCTGATTCATTTTTCTTTTTCTATTTTCGTTTTCCTGTTTTGATTTTGTTTAAACCTTTCAAACAACTATTTGAATTCAAAACCTTGCCAAACTTTCTGTAAGATTTTAATCTGTCTAAACATGTATTTTTAAATACCATTTTAGGAATAGTTCTCTTATTTATCTATGGTTTATATTTTAATTAAAATGGGCACTTTCCTTTATTAAAGAAGATTTCATTAAATTTTCAAACCCTTATTTAAATTGCAATTTTTCACAAAACCTTTTCAGTAGGTTTATTTAGTTAATAGGGTATTAAATAATTCTCATTTAATTATTTAAAGTATTTTTATATGATTATTAATCATTTAATTTGGGCAATTGTCTTTATTCCAATGAAATCAAATATGGTTTTAATTCCATAAATTTTATTTAGATGATTTCTTTGATTTCATTTGCTTACGGACTTGTCCAAGTTTTAATTTGGCTTTTGAATGCTCCTTATTTATTTATTACTTCCTTTGTCTTATAAAATCCATATCTTTTTATTTATAGATCCAATCTTGGTGATTCTAATTTGTCTAATTTTATTTAATATTTGTTTATCCTTTTAAATCCTTTTAGGATTACTTGCTCACCATTTGTTATGGATTTTTAGATAGGTGCTTTAATAGCTTTGGAAATTTAATTTCTTTATCTTACTAAATTCATAAGATTTTATCCAAAGTTCCAAATTGAATGAAATCAATTTTTGTGGTTTTATAATATTTATCATTCAACATTCTTGATTATTTTAAAATGTATGGTTGAACAATTTTATGTAGATCAAATCCATAGTTTTAGATAAATCTTGGAAATGATTTTCTCCCATTAGGGTTTTAGAGTTTTGGTTTATTTTCCAAGATTTTAAATTTCAAGATGCATTTATGAAGAATGCATTTCACTTGATTTGAATTTAGTTGGATTTAAACTTTGTTCAAGGTTTGATCAAGATGGGTTTTTAAGTTTCCATTTAGAAACAAAAAGTTTCTTTTCACCCTAAATTTCAACAATTATTTATTTTATTTATTTATTTTTCACATTTCAAAATTTGGAAAATTTTGGGATGTGACAGATGGCATGCGCTTCCTCCAGCAGCTGCTAGTGCTTCACGTCAAGCTGGACTACATTGCGAATATGAGACACGGTCATAGGCTCGACGAGGAGGTTGTCGTACATCATTGGAGTGACTTGGGCGGCAGCAGACATGGATGCCGGTGAAGGGAATATGCCCGAGAGGCAATAATAAAGTGGTTATTATCGTATTCCTTATTTATGATAAATGTTTATTTTGCATGCTATAATTGTATTAATACGGAAACGTTAATACATGTGTGTTTAATAAACAAATAGAAAGTTCCTAGTTATGCCTCTCTTATAAACTAGCTCGCTGATTAACAAGATGATCAAGGTTTCCTGATCATGGACATTGGATGTTGTTAATAACGGGGTCACAACATTAGTGTAATGGTGTGATGAACATTCATCCGAAGTATAGCATTACGATCAAAGTCATTGAGTTTATATTGCTATAACAACTTACAAGTGATCCTAATCCTTAGACCATGAGATCATGTCAATCACTAACAGGAAGAGTTTCTTGATAACATCAAACGTCACAATAATGTGGTGATTATAAAGATGGATTCAGAACTACTAAAGTGTTATGTTGAGGCCCATGGATCGAGAGTGGAATTTGTTCATCCCGATGACGGATAGATATGCTCGGGCCTCTCGGTGATATCACATTGATTAGCTTGCAAGCAAGTGATTTGATCACTAGAATGTTATATCAGAACGAAAAGAGTGCATGTCGAACGAGATCAAACTAGGTATGGAGATACCGATGATCGAATCTCGGACATGTAATATATCGCGAAACAAAAGGATTAAGATACTAGCGTAAAGGTTAACGATCACAAGAAAGTCATCGTTGAATGTGTGGGAGTGATATGGGTCTCGGATCCGCTTACGATTATTGATCGAGAGGGGTCTCGATCATGTCCACATTATTCGCGAACCGTAGGGTGACACACTTAAGAGACACCGACATCCATTTGGAGCAAAAGTTTCATGCCGAAAAGAAAAGGAAAGAGCAGGAATTTATTTCACTAGACACCAAAACTGTTTCGGTTGAAATTGCTGAAACTGGTTCTGCATGTGAAATAGAATACTAGCAAGGGGTTTTATGTGAATGTTTGTTAATTAAAGTAATTAACAAAATTCTGAATAAATAAATAAAAGATTTTTATTTAAATGAGAGCTTGCATTAAATTTGGTGGAAATTTAATGCATGTGAGTGGATTTTTGAGTGGAGGCTTTTTAATGGGAGTGGAGGCTTTTCATTTTGAGTGGGAGCTCCACCCACATGAATGTGGAAGAGGTGGGGGCAGCCCCATGGCTGGGCGCCATGCCCCTTGGGTGCCCCCCCTCTCCCCTATAAAAGGCCCCCCTCTCCTCCTCTCACACCACACCTCCTGAAGGATCTCTCTCCTCTAGAATTTATCCCCATGGTCTCGGACTAGCGAGATACATGTTCCCGTGGCTTTTCGGCAAGAAAGAGTTGTGCTTCCGCTGCATCGCTGGGCGAGGCGGAGGTTGCTCGGTGCCTCGAGCGTGTGTGCGAGCACGGATGCGCTGTTTTGGCGCTAGGACTTCCTCTCGATCTTGAGATCGGCAAGAGATCGTCTACATCAACCACGAGTTTGGACTCGTTAAGCTTTGTCGGTCTTCAAGGGTATGTTCTCTACGGATATACATCCGCCCGTTGTTTGTATCTAGTAGATAGATCTTGGTACATAGTTGTTCCCATCGTAGGAAATTTTTTGTTTTCTATGCTGCGAACCCTTCAGTGGTATCAGAGCCGGATCTATGCGTAGATACTTTGCACGGGTAGTACACATATGAGTATGTGGGCGATGATGATCATTTTATTGCTTCTTAGTTGTACTTTGGATATTGGTGGCATAGTGGGATGAAGCGGCCCAGACAAACTTTACATGTCCTCGCACATGAGACCTTCCACGCTTGACATGCAACTAGTTTTGCATAAGTGGCTAGCGGTGTCTGTCTCTCCTACTATAGTCAATATCTAATTTGCAACGAGTTGTCAACAATTTGGTTATCCTCGTTGTGGTTCATGTTCGTAGGTAAGAACGGTTCTATCTTGAAAGCCCTAAGCCACGTAAAATTTGCAATGGATAAATTAGAGGCGTCTAGTTTAGATTGTTGCTGGGCTAGTGTTATGATATGGTGATGTTGTAAGTAGAAGTATAAGATGATACTCTTACAACACACATAACGTGTAATCTCCATAGACCTTGGACTTACACATAAAGGTATGATAGTGATCATACCACGATGCACATGATAGAGATCATCTCATGGAACCATATAATTTCACTAATAAACATATGATGTTTGATTACATCTTATATTGCTTGTTTAGCGCTTTGTTAAGCATAATAAGATGTTCCCTCATTTAAATATCAAGATAAGAATGTGTTCTTCCTTTAGTATGCACCGATTATGTTTTCGTCGCTCCAAGACATCACGTGATGATCGGTGTTCTTGGATCCTCGACCATACTTGGTGTAAAACAGTTACACGCAAAATACTAAGGTTCTTACTTGGCGAGCCTAGCATATGCAGACATGGCCTCGGAACACGGACCGAAAGGTTAAGCATGAGTCATATAGTAGATATGATGCCCATTTGATGCTCGCTTTGAAGCTACGCCGACTCACGTGATGATCGGACTTGGTGTAGTGGATTTGGTTCATGTAATCACCAAAAGGCACGAGGGATGTCGTTTTGAGTGGGAGTTCATTTCTAATTTGGATTAGTAGAACTCAATTTATCATAAATTAAATCAAAGTGAATTTGCATAATTTGTTGTAGTCATTGGCATTCGTTCACCACCTTATGCATAGTTGTATTTGAGATAATAGAACTATAGAATTACGGATATATACTTTCTTAACTGGTATCGTATTGTGTTGAGTGTCAATCTAAAGTTTAAAGTCCTATTGCAAACTTTCAGAAAATTCTATTTACTCCGTGAAATTTAATAATTGGTATTAAATCGAGAGTAACAATTCGATGTTAGTATCTTAAGTATCATGTTTGCCTCCATGATTCTTGATTTAAACATCAAGTTTATCTAGGAGCTGAAAGAATTGTTTCAGAAACCATCATGTGTGGCAGATATAACGATATCTGAAACAATGTTTTGGTTGCAATATGATAGAGTATAATATATGTTCTCATATTGGATGAGAATTTACGAAGGTTGGAGATGCTAGACATCCTAATCATCCAAAAGGGTTTTGGAAAGTAATGTTATACTCACGATTCGCCTTTATAAGCTAAAGTAGCTTGATCATGAAAGTCGTCATGATAAGGGTAAATAGAATATGTATGTAAAATGTTTACTACACTAAAAGATTACTAAAGAATGGTTTTTTGAAAGAATACCGATCATTTGATGATGGTGATCTACTTCAAAGTGCAAGTTCAAAGGTATTATTATTTGAATATACACGCTTTGGACTAGGTGTCATGTATATGGCGCCACTTTTGATGTTGATAAATTCTTTTAAAAGGAAAAGGAAATGCTGAAAGAGAATCTATAAAATATATTTGGCAGAAAAGAAAAGATTGGAAATATCCAATTTAGGTATATATATGATATACATGTTATGGTTGTATTCTTTGCTTGTTAAACAATGTGGTTCTTGGGTATTGGATACCGAATTGGTTGGTATGAAATTTCATACGGAATGACGCAATTCATGAACCACAATGGCCTAAGTAAATAGCAAGAGAATATGTGATGATGTTCATCGAAAACAAACAAACCGTTGTTTGTATTTCTCGTTGACATCAAAGCTTGACTTCAAGATTTGTTTTAATAATTGTTATTTGAATCAGGTATTATAAGAACAAAGGTTGTTCAAATAATTACCGTATTCCATATAAGATGGATGATTTACAAATCTAGTTGGAGAAATCACATCCATAAAACCTAATGCTAAAATGTCGCAAGACAAATGATTGAAAGATCACTTATGAAGTGACATCGCTATTTAAATTATATTGGAAAGAGAACATGAAGAATCTCCATATTCATGGATTTTTAGAGTCTTTGATTTGATCAAGTGACGCTTGTGAGACTTTCCTCGGGATAATTAAAACTTCGTTCAAAGGCCAAAGAAGAACGAACGACTAAAATATTGGAATTTATACATATCGATGTATGTAGTCCATTATGTGCAGTCGTAAGCGATGGGTTTCAACTTCATATGCTTTCTCCGGAATTTTGAGTGAATATTCACTTAATGAGAAAGAAGTATGAAATATTTGAAAAACGTTTTCAAAGACTTTCAAGATGAAGTGGAAAATCATTGTAACAAGAAAAATAAATGAATTATGATTTGATCATAAAGGGATTTATTTGAGTTACAAGTGTAACAAGAAAATAAATGAATTATGATTTTATCATAAAGGGATTTATTTGAGTTGCAAGTTTAGCAAAACACCTAGATTTACATCTCCCAAAACACCATAGGAGTATGGAGTGTTTGAGATTTGTAATGAAACCTTGTTTGACATGGTTGGATCAAAGGTGTTATTTATAAAACTGCCATTATGTTTTAAAAGATTAAAGCTTTAGAGACTACCTCTTTTACACTGAAAAGAGCTCCATCTTGATCCGTTGAAATGACACCATATGAGTTATGGTTTGGGGTAAAACCCAAGTTGTCCTTTCTTAAATTTTGGTATGCTAAACATAAGTAAGATGTTTACAACCAAAGTCGGATGAGCATGTCTTTGTAGGTTATTTTGAATAACAATTGGTTATTCCTCCTTAACACCGAGGACAAAAGGGTTTGTCGCTTGAAATGTAAAGTTTCTTGAAGAAGGAATTTTTCATAAAAGTTAAGTGGGAGGACAATAGAACTTTGATAAGGTTAACGAACCTTAAATATGCTGAGTTGCGCAGCGCCGGAAAATGTTCCGGAGGCAGCCATAATGCTCATAGCTTATGTGCCTCAAAGGTTGTGGTCACAGAGATCTAAGTTCCTATTGAACCAAGTAGGTCGGTTAAACAATCAAATACTAAGATTTGAGAGTAAATCATTATTGTTTGACAATGATGAACCGACTATATGCAAAGAAGCGATGATGGGCCCTGGCTCCGTCAAATGGCTTGAAGCCATAAAATCCGTGATAGTTCCATACACGAGAAATCAAGTTTTAAACTTGGAAGACCCTCCGGAAAGGTGTAAAAACCTATCGGTCGTATTTGGATCTATAAAGAAACAGACATAGATGTCTCACATCTATGAAATATTCGACATGTTGTAAAGTATTTTATGACAATGTTCAAAGAGTTGACTATGACAAGATTTGATCTTTCATAGCGATATTTAGTCTGAACGGATTAAAGTAGCAACCACTACATATAATTTGGTATATGGTAGATGAATAAACAAAACAAAGTTCTTCTAATAGAATGGTTACCTAGGACGTGTACATGACACGGTCCAAAGGGTTTTTGTTAAATTCAAAGGATGCTAAAAGGGCATGCAAACTTCAATGGTTGAAGTAAGCATCGCGGAGTTGGAATCTTCACCATGATGAAAAGGAGTTTTTCATCAGGAGACGATGAAGATGCTTGCATTTGCAAGAAATTAAGTGGGAGCGCTAAGACATATTTCTAATACATTATGTGGAGGACATCTTGTTGATTAGAAATGATGTATATTTTATTGACAATGG
Source organism: Avena longiglumis (assembly GCA_030063025.1). NCBI lineage: Eukaryota > Viridiplantae > Streptophyta > Magnoliopsida > Poales > Poaceae > Avena > Avena longiglumis. Next base: position 514,121,442 of record CP125974.1, on the reverse strand, counting down.
TTAAGAATTTCATTTCGATGAAAGACTTAGGCAAAACCGAATATTTAGCGTGAATGTCTATAGTGGATGGTAACGCCAATATGGTTGTGCAAAGCATATATATGAGATATTGAAGGAGTTCAATATAGAATCAACAAGAAACGGTTCTTGTTGCATGGAAAGGAATTGAATCAAGATTCAAGTGTATCGACACTTGATAAGTGAAACAAGATTCAAGTGCTTTGACACTTGATGAGTGCAATCACAAGAATGTTTTGATCAATCATACCATGATATGTACACATCCAGATATGTCCTATGCTCTAAGTGTTATGAGCATATACCAGAATGAATCATAAAATGATCATTGGACTATAGTAAGGATATTCTTATGATCTTTTGGAAGAACTAAGAATATATTTGTGTAGAGGTGACAAACAATTACAAATAGTTCATTGTAAAGCGTTACATTGATACTAGTTTTGTCACAAGATACAAATTAAGTTTATCTCAATTTAAACTATGGGTGGCACAATGTAATGGAAAGGAGATTCCATGATGGATTTGGAAGAGTTCCAAAGTTAAGACATTCTGAATACTACAACAAAAGGCTAAGTATATGACTGCTATAGTAGCGACAAAGGAGGAATTTGTGTCAAGTAGTTTGTTATCAAACTAAGGTGTGGTTCATAGCGGCTAACACTAAAGATATATTGTATGACAATAGTATCGACGTGTTTTAACCCCAAGGAACTAAAGGTCTCACCGAAAGACCAAATTTATACAATGCCATCTCATTGGAGAATGAGTGATGCGTGAAGACGCAAAGACATGCAAATACACACGGACACAGGCGTCACTCGTAGATTATGTTAACCACTTGCAATTGTGTATATGGAACACCGAAAGCCATAGGTGTTCAATACACAAAGTTTTCAAACTAGATTATTGTCTCTAGTGCAAGTGGGAGACTGAAGGGGATATGCCCGAGAGGCAATAATAAAGTGGTTATTATCGTATTCCTTATTTATGATAAATGTTTATTTTGCATGCTATAATTGTATTAATACAGAAACGTTAATACATGTGTGTTTAATAAACAAATAGAAAGTTCCTAGTTATGCCTCTCTTATAAACTAGCTCGTTGATTAACAAGATGATCAAGGTTTCCTGATCATGGACATTGGATGTTGTTAATAACGGGGTCACAACATTAGTGTAATGGTGTGATGAACATTCATCCGAAGTATAGCATTACGATCAAAGTCATTGAGTTTATATTGCTATAACAACTTACGAAGTGATCCTAATCCTTAGACCATGAGATCATGTCAATCACTAACACCGGAAGAGTTTCTTGATAACATCAAACGTCACACCGTAACAGGTGATTATAAAGATGGATTCGAACTACTAAAGTGTTATGTTGAGGCCCATGGATCGAGAGTGGAATTTGTTCATCCCGATGACGGATAGAGATGCTCTGGGCCCTCTCGGTGATATCACATTGATTAGCTTGCAAGCAAGTGATTTGATCACTAGAATGTTATATCACGGAGCGAGAAAGAGTGCATGTCGATAACGAGATCAAACTAGGTATGGAGATACCGATGATCGAATCTCGGACATGTAATATATCATGAAACAAAAGGATTAAGATACTAGCGTAAAGGTTCCGAAGCGATCACAAGAAAGTCACCGTTGAATGTGTGGGAGTCAGTACGGGTCTCCAGATCCGCTTCTGATTATTGATCGGAGAGGGGTATCGATCATGTCCACATTATTCGTGAACTGTAGGGTGACACACTTAAGAGACACCGACATCCATTTGGAGCAAAAGTTTCATGCCGAAAAGAAAAGGAAAGCGCAGAATTTATTTCACTAGACACCAAAGCTTTTCGGTTGAAATTCTTGAAACTGGTTACGCATGTGAAATAGAATACTAGCAAGGGTTTTATGTGAATGTTTGTTAATTAAAGTAATTAACAAAATTCTGAATAAATAAATAAAAGAGTTTTATTTAAATGAGAGCTTGCATTAAATTTGGTGGAAATTTAATGCATGTGAGTGGATTTTGAGTGGAGGCTTTTAATGGGAGTGGAGGCTTTTCATTTTGAGTGGGAGCTCCACCCACATGAATGTGGAAGAGGTGGGGCAGCCCCATGGCTGGGCGCCATGCCCTTGGTGCCCCTCTCCCTATAAAGGCCCCCTCCTCCTCTCACCACACCTCCTCGTGAAGGATCTCTCTCTCCCTCTAGAATTTATCCCCCATGGTCTCGGACTAGCGAGATACATGTTCCCGGTGGCTTTTCGGCAAGAAAGAGTTGTGCTTCCGCTGCATCGCTGGAGCGAGGAGGCGGAGGTTGCTCGGTGCCTCGAACGTGTGTGCGAGCACGGATGCGCTGCTGTTTTGCGGCGCTAGGACTTCCTCTCGATCTTGAGATCGGCAAGAGATCGTCTACATCAACCACGAGTTTGGACTCGTTAAGCTTTGTCGGTCTTCAAGGGTATGTTCTCTACGGATATACATCCGCCCGTTGTTTGTATCTAGTAGATAGATCTTGGTACATAGTTGTTCCCATCGTAGGAAATTTTTTGTTTTCTATGCTGCGAACCCTTCAGCCGGAGGCGGCGGGTTTGCGGTGTTGTTGTTGCTCGGACCAGTGCCGAGTTCCTGTGGCTGTTGTACTGGGTTCGGCAGAGGGGGCATGACCTTGGCGCGATCATTGTCGACAGCAACGGGTGGTCCCTTCCCCTTGTCCAGCGCTATAGGTGGATGATGTCTACGCACTTCTATTCTTGTAGACAGTTGTTGGGCCTCCAAGTGCAGAGGTTTGTAGAATAGCAGCAAGTTTCCCTTAAGTGGATTACCCAAGGTTTATCGAACTCAGGGAGGAAGTGGTCAAAGGTATTCCCTCTCAAGCAATCCTGCAATCAAGATACAAGGAGTCTCTTGTGTCCCCAATAAACCTAATACACGTTCTCAAAAAAAACCTAATACAATTGTCAGGTGTATAGGTGCACTAGTTTAGCGAAGAGATAGTGAAATACAAGTGGTAACGGTGCCAGAAAATAGCTTGACGGTGAGGTAAAGACTAAAGCAAGCAAACATGCAATAGATCTAGATGCAAATGGTGTTTCAATGTTTAGAAACAAGGCCTAGGGATCATACTTTCACTAGTGAACACTCTCTCATGTATATACCCTCTCTTCATGATACTACTCTTAACTACTCTCTGGTTGGACACTCTAATCATTGGTAGGGCTATAACAGCACTCCTCAAAGTCCGCATTTCCCAATCTAGATAACCCCACACCGTCACCTTGAGCGCTAGATGGTTCCAACAAACACCACAATTTCATAGTGACATCCAACTCCAAATATAACTCATAACAAATATTCAATCTAGCCAAAGTGCCACACACGATAATGCCCGCTGTCACTTTCACACACGTCGGGAAAAGCATAGATCTATTAAAGCACAAAGAGTATTTATGTAGACTCAAGCCTAAGTGCCACCATGGCGTGCACGCTGTCAATTTCACACACATGGGGAGAGCAGAGATCTAATGAAGCACTTGAGTAGCAAGGTACATCTACTTGATTACAAAGCTCATGATCACACGATCATGCATAGAGAGAGAGAGAGATGAACACATAGCTACCAGTAGAGCCCTTAACCTTGAGGAAGAACTACTCCCTCCTCATCATGGGAATCAGCTGCGGTGATGGAGATGGTGGTGGAGATCGATGGAGATGGCTCCAGGGGTACTTCCCCGTCCCGACAGGGTGCCGGAACAGAAACTTTCTATCCCTCGAATCTCCCCTTCGGTGTCGGCGGCGCTACAAAGGTTTTCGTTGATTTCTTCTGGATGATTTAGGGTTTTTGGGTTGGAGACTTCTTATAGGCGAAGGGGGAGGCCGAGGAGGCTTCCAGAGGGCCCACACCCTCCCCAGGCGCGGACCAGGCTTGGCCACGCCCAGGGGGGTCTGGCCACCCTCTGGTGCCTCTCTGTCCCTCCTTCGGTATTCGTGTCCCTCACGAAAAGTTATCGACTTTGGCTTTTGTCCCGTCCAATTCTGAGAATATTGATTTTCTGCCTTTCTGGAACCAAAAACAGAAGAAAACCAGCAACTGGCACTGTGGCAACTTGTTAATGGGTTAGTTCCAGAAAAGAAATAAAAACACCTCAAAGTGTAGACAAAGAAAAGCAAAGTAGATACTAAACAAGCATGGAGCATCAAAAATTATAGATACGTTTTCAACTTATCAAGCATCCCCAAGCTTAACTCCTGCTCGTCCTCGAGTAGGTAAGTGATAAAAAGAATAATTTTTTAGGTGACATGCACCATAAAAACCAAGATCAAACCATTTGCAAGCATTGAAAGCTGGGATCAAAGAACTCTAAACATGTGCATGAAAGATGGAGTTCTAACAATAGGACATATTAACTATGCATGCAACATTAAAGGCTACAAACAAAGATCATGAATAACATGCATTGAAAAACGTTTGTTTGTTTCACATACAGAAAACATAGCATAGTGGCAATCAGCTTGTCCCTCATTGAGTAGTAATATAGATGCATAGGACACCTTCAAAGTTCACAAGGGTGACTAGAAACAAATAGCACAAGAACAAGTAATATCACAATATGCATCAATCAATAAGCTTTGGGACACTGCACAAAGAATGACAACTATGCTCTCTTAATGGTTCCTAAAGGTAGAAGGTGGAGACTCAAATAATGGCGGAAGAAAGGCCTATTATAAACGAAGCAGGGATTTCAAGTTTCAAAAAGAGCTTCCAAAAATTATGGTACCTGTTAGCTTTCATCCCTCCTTGCCCCTATCATAAGCATCTTGAAGTGATTAAGGTTAAAGTGAACAAACTATGGAGTATATGCTTGACAAAGTATAAGTTGGCAATCTCAAGTCCCTTGAATACGAGGGCCACACCTCATGCTACTCAACTTCACTCACCTGTAAGTTCTTGTCATTGTAAGTACATGTGTATGATAGAGAACCGCCAATGGGGTACCCCTTGAACATGGTACAGGTGCTATCCCATAACAAAAATGACAAGGCAAGCAGACAATGAGCATCTCAGCGATCTTTTTATTTACTATATGCATAGCTTTTTATTGAGGATGCTTCATAGATAGCTCACTATGGTGATGCTGCAAGTTTCCACCATGATTAGGCATGGCTTAGGCTAGCAGCCCAGGCGTTTCTCTAACACAAAATACATACTCCATGGACTTACAAGTTCCCTCTTTATTTCAAACCGGTGACATCCATAGACAAAAGAGCATGATATCAACTGAGTACAAAGTACAAGTGCAATGTTGAAAACGTTCCCCATGACAACATGGTTCTGCTAATTCCAACGTATAAGTGCAAGAATATACAACATAGACAACACAATGGTTCAAGTTTATTAGGGGCAAAGAATATAAAGTGTGCCATCAAGTTTGTGAGGGCTTTAATCACTAAGTTTTCACATAACAAAATAGTTTTAAATTGGAAGATAGCTGAAAATAAGAATATACTTGGAATGGTGCAACACACCATGCATAGGAATTTATAGTGGACACTTTCGAATAACTTGGTTTCTTGGGAGTTGGAAGCATGAGTAGAGATTACTCATACATGTGGAGGCTAGCAAAAGACTGGGAGCAACCAACTAAGAGAGCAATAATGGCCATAATCATGCAGAGCAACAAAACATTACAAATCAAAGCATAGAGTGGTACTACAAGTCAAGGACTAAATGATCATAGAGTCTATGGTGACTTGTCATAGTCATAACATGGTGTGAGCATGTGCCATGTCAACCCAAACAAAGCATCAAAGGAGAATACCACAATACTATGCTTTTGCATGCTAAAACAACGCATAATTTCTTCAAGGCACACTAAGCAATCCCAATTGTTTGGAACAAGACATGCTACAGCAATAATCACTAATCATAAGGTCAAAACAACACCTAGCATGGCATGATAAAGTCTAAGTCACAGTCAAAGCAAACTCCTCTTGTACTAATCAAGCAAGAACTTTCCTACTCTTTTCCAACACCAATCATCTTATTTGAAACAACTCACAAAGATAATAAACAACAAAGATCAGTGAGAATGTCCCACAAATACACAAAGAAGAACTAAAAAGTTCTAAGCTGAAAGCAAAATAAAACTAAGGCTAAACACAGTGCTAGCAAAAGCGAACACTCACAAAACAATAAGAGTTATAACTAGAGTGTTCTAGGCAATGGAAACAGAGTGTGTCTCTCTCCAAAAGAAGTGTGGTGTGACCAACCAACTTACTCAAGCAAACAAAAACCAAAAACAAAAACTAAGACGCTCCAAGAACAACACAACAATGCATGAAACAATAAAAGCGAAGTGTCTAGAAAGACCAGAGATTTTTATTGATGAAGAAGGGGATGCCTTGGGCATCCCCAAGCTTTGACGCTTGCACCTCTTGAATATTTCTTGGGGTGAAATGGGGTGGCATCCGTAATATTGAGATTTTGTCCATTCTTCATCTCATTACATCATTCTTTCTCTACACCTGCAAATTTTCCTTCATACAAAACTTCACACAATCTTCATTAGCAACATTAGTGTATTCAAAAGATAATAGACCTTTGGGTTAAGCTTTGGAACAGCAAAACTTTTCACTAAAAACACAAGCTACAGTAGCAACTCCTTCAAAAAATCTTAATTTCCCAAAAAGAACCCAAAAAGGAATCAATAAGAAGCAAATGCAAATAGTGGCAGAAATCTGTCAAAATAGACCAGCAGGTAGAAATAGATTTTTTTGAAGACCTTATGTTGCTCAAATAAAAAGGTGTTGAACTAACTAAAGTTAGCTAACATACTGGGGGATTTATTCGTAAATTTTGAGCTTAGTCTGAGTTACAGAGACTCCTCACGAATTTTTATGGTGGAGGACATAAATCTGTTTCGGGATAGCAACTCCCCAAATCTTACTTCCCTCTCATTAGAGGTCATTCTTGGCACAAAAAGCAAACAAAAAAGATAAGGAGAGGTCATTACTGAAGTAATAACTTCCAAGACTCAAGGAAACTCTTGGGTTATCTCCCAACAAGTACTTTTCTTTAATGCCTTTAAGTTAGGCTTAATAGTTTGAGAAGATGCTCACATAAGAAATATGAGTTGAAGTAAAAGAGAGCATCAAGAAGCAAATTCAAAACACATTTGAGTCTAACCCACTTCCTATGCATAGGAATCTTGTAAAGAAACAAGTCATGAAAGCACAAAGCACCAAGCATAGGAAAGCAAAACAAGTGCAACTTCAAGACTTTCAACATAAAGAGGGGAAACTTAATATTGTTGAGATACATAAAACCATGTTTCCCTCTCTCATAATAACTTTCAGTAGCATCATGAACAAAATTAACAATATAACTCTCACATAAAACATTCTTATCATGATCCACATGCATAAAATGATTATTATTCTCCACATAAGCATAGTCATTCTTATTAATTATAGTGGGAGCAAATTCAAAAACATATCTATCACTATTATTCTCATCACCATAATCATCAAATATAGGAGGCATATTGTAATCACAATCAATTTTCTCCTCAATAGTAGATGGACTGAAAATATCATACTCATCATTGTAATCATCATATATTGGAGGTTTGGTATCATCATAAGATATAGAATAGCTATTTTCCAAAGATGGGGAACTAAAAAGATCATTTACATCAAAACTAGCTTCCACAAGCTTAGATGTTTCCATAGCATTAGAAATAATGGTGTCCAAAGAATTCATACTGATAACATTGCTATTGGAATGCAAATAAAGTTCCATAGGTTTTTAAATTTTCTCTTCAAACACTTCATGTCCTAACTCAAGATAGATACTATAAAGCTCTCTAATTTTCTTGTTGTTTTCCATTAAGCCTAACTAGTGAAAACAAGAAAAAAAAAGACAAAATTGTAGAATGTAAAGGAAATAACTTCGAGCACTCATACCGGAGGATGTGAGTACCTTTTACCTTACCTCCACGGCAACGGCGCCAGAAAAGAGCTTTCTGGCGTCGTTACTGATGTCTACGCACTTCTATTCTTGTAGACAGTTGTTGGGCCTCCAAGTGCAGAGGTTTGTAGAATAGCAGCAAGTTTCCCTTAAGTGGATTACCCAAGGTTTATCGAACTCAGGGAGGAAGTGGTCAAAGGTATTCCCTCTCGAGCAATCCTACAATCAAGATACAAGAATTATCTTGTGTCCTCAACACACCTAATACACTTGCCAGGTGTACAGGTGTACATGTGCACTAGTTCGGCGAAGAGATAGTGAAATACAAGTGGCAACGATGCCAGAAAATAGCTTGACGGTGAGGTAAAGACTAAAGCAAGCAAACATGCAATAGATCTAGATGCAAACGGTGTTTCAATGTTTAGAAACAAGGCCTAGGGATCATACTTTCACTAGTGAACACTCTCTCATATATATATATATATATATCCTCTCTTCATGATACTACTCTTAACTACTCTCCGGTTGGACACTCTAATCATTGGTAGGGCTATAACAACACTCCTCAAAGTCCGCCTTCCCCAATCTAGATAACCCCACACTGTCTCCTTGAGCCTAGATGGTTCCAACAAACACCACAATTTCATAGAGACATCCAACTCCAAATATAACTCATAACAAATATTCAATCTAGCCAAAGTGACACACACGGTAATGCCCGCTGTCACTTTCACACACGTGGGGAAAAGCATAGATCTATTAAAGCATAAAGAGTATTTATGTAGACTCAACCCTAAGTGCCACCATGGCGTGCACGCTGTCACTTTCACACACATGGGGAGAGCGGAGATCTAATGAAGCACTTGAGTAGCAAGGTAGATATACTTGATTACAAAGCTCATGACCACAAGATCATGCATAGAGAGAGAAAGAGATGAACACATAGCTACCAGTAGAGCCCTTAGCCTCGAGGAAGAACTACTCCCTCCTCATCATGGGAATCAGCAACGGTGATGGAGATGGTGGTGGAGATCGATGGAGATGGCTCCGGGGGCACTTCCCGTCGCAGGTGGTGCCGAACAGACTTTTGTCCCCGAATCTCCCTTCGTGGCGGCAACAGAGGTTTTCGTGGATTTCTTCTGGATGATTTAGGATTTTTGGGTCGGAGTCTTCTTATAGGCAAAGGGGGAGGCCGAGGAGGCGGCCAGAGGGCCCACACCCTCCCCAGGCGCGTGCCAGGATTGGCTGCGCCTAGGGGGGGGTCTGGCCACCCTCTCGTGCCTCTCCGTCCCTCCTTATGGATTCGTGTCCCTCATGGAAAGTTATCGACTTTGGCTTTTGTCCTGTCCAATTCCGAGAATATTGATTTTCTGCCTTTCTGGAACCAAAAACAGAAGAAAACAGGCAACTGGCAACGTGGCAACTTGTTAATAGGTTAGTTCCAGAAAATATATAAAACACCTCAAAGTGTAGACAAAGCAAAGAAAAGTAGATACTAAACAAGCATGGAGCATCAAAAATTATAGATATGTTTTCAACGTATCAGCGGAGCTCGTCCGGGTTGATCTTCATCCATCGCCATCCGAATGGCGAAGAATACCTCTCGGGACGTGACGACGTTGTTGGACTGCTCGTCGCGCTTGTAATCCTCCTCCATCTCCTGCATGGCAGAGTCTACCTCCTCCGGTTGAAGTGTATCTCCTCTGAATATGCGCTGATGTCGGCGTAGAGCGCGTCAACCACGGAGTCGTAGGGTGCCGGGGCTTCCTCGATGACGGGGGTGGAGGTGCAGCAGCAGCGACGATGACTGGTGGTGGTGGTGCAGCCGCGGCGACGACGACCGGAGGCGGAGGTGGCGGTGGCTGAGGCGGAGGGGCTCCACCAATGAGCACAAGTTCTGTCTGAGCTTCCTCCTTAGCCTCCGTGTAGATGTTGACGGTGTTCATCATGCTTTCGAAAGTGAGGCGTCCTGAAGCCTGCTGCCGCCTTAGCGTATGCCGGAGAAGCGTACCTTGGTCCAGGCCTTCCACAAAGTGATACATAGCATCATCATTGGGGTAATGAGCCAGATCGGCCCGTATACGGAGCCACCTGGCAAGGTAATCGTGGGGGTTTTCGCCCTCTCTCTGAACGCAATGCGCCAGATCAAAGATGGTCACCACACCGACGAACTTGGATCTATGTTGTCCAGACGCGCGAACGAGGCCGGCGGACTTGCAGTGATCTTCCACCGTTATATCCTGCACAGGGGCGGCTTGGGTGGGCCTTGAATTTTTCCGATCTTTGCTGGCAAACTCCAAAGAGAGATCCGGCATCGATCCTTCCGCAAACATATCCTGCCCGTAGGCAGTCCGTGCGGGTCTTGATGCTCCTCCGACTCCCAGTTAACTAGTGCCCGAGTCGGTTTCGCCAATGAAGAGGTGGATATCTCCGATGGGGACGATTGAGCACCGCTTAGGGTTCATCTTTGTCGGGATCCAGAACTCGTCAGGAGGGACGATCAGAACATTGTCGAAGAAGAGAACGCGACCTATGGCTACGGTTTCACCGATTCCTGCGAAGATCTTGGACATCGCCCACTGCAGAGCCTGAAGCGCCTCTTGCCCCACGGTGGGCGCCAACTGTCATGGTATTGCCGACGAGTACGCCATGGAGGGGTCCTCACAGTGCGTGTTTAGAGGCGTGGGGTAAGGCGGACGGTTGACGGGTACGAGGTAACACATCTTACCCAGGTTCAGATCCCACAACGATGGTGGAATCCTACTCCTGCTATAAATCACTATAATGGCAATACGCCGAGTTACAGGGATTGGTTCGCTATGCGAGGTGTATGTTAATCGATGCCCTAAAGGCTCCCATAGGCCCGGCTTATATAGTCGCCAGGTCCTAGGGCTACAGGGAAAGTCCTAGCCGGACAGGTTACAGAGTCCTACACAGTATACAATCAGTCTAACGTGTCTTGCACTCCAAGGCTTCGGGTACATCGGTGACTCCTCCATAGTCTAGATCCATATAATTGGGCCTCCTAGGAGGCCATGGGCCATGCTACAAACTGTGGGCCATCCGGGTTATCCGGATAAGAGACATGCTATGAGGATACCCATATAGCATATCCCCAAGAGTGGCTCCTCATGATACTCAAATCAAACTAGTTTCCAATTGATATCCCCGTGTCACTCGGGGGTTGCCGGTCTGTTAGCGAACAAGATTCTATCTATGTAGAACAAATCATCATGTTGTCTGAGCCCTTAATTGGACAACATGCATTAAGCATTCCAGATATAGTCAAGCACACATAATATAGTAATTAAAATCAACCACAAACTTAATGGAAATTATGTAGGCACATCACATCTCACCAATCCCTTACATCTCCCACACCTAAGGGAACTTACTCACACATGATAGAAGAAAGCATCATCGATATAATTAAATAAAGGGAGTTCTTGTTGATATTACCGTGGAGATCCACAATAAGAATAGAAATAAATCCAACACAATTCAAGATGGGAACAACAATCTCAAACCCTAATCTTGCAAGGTGGAGATCTCTCTCTCAAGTACAAGTAATGGCTATGGAGGTGTGGTGGCTAGGAGATCGAAGATCGTGGAGCGAGATGAAGAACGCCTTCCCCTTCTTCTCCAGATCTCTTGTTTCTCCCTTCTGGATGGGATGGCGGCTCGTCTGTTCTGTTTTTGTCCCCTGCATCTTCACAAAAGTTGTCCCTTTTAAGAACACGAAGCTGATGGCAACTATACGGCGGGAACTATGCATTCGGAAAAATATTTCCGCCATATAGTTTCTTGTTAAGGCTACTGTATGCTTCCCTTGATTGCTTCCAAAACGAGACTTGCTTGTTTTCGTCTGAATATTGTGTTTCTGCTGTTAAAACTCCCTATTGTTATTCAGAACCTAAAACACACATTAAAACCCAAGTTTTCTTCGCTACTGAAGTATTAGTGTTAAGTAAAGCTATAAAACCATCAAATCCAAACGAAAACCATCGATAGAAACCATAAAAAATGTGTCAAATCTCACAGATCAGCGCCCCTTTTGTATCGTTAGGGGTCCTAGCGGTGGCGGGTATGCATCTGCCATGTTGTTCTGGGTCGGGGCAGCCGCAGGTTGCGCGGGTGCTCTGGGCGGCAGAGGTGGAGCTCCATGTGCGACGGCTCCTGGGGCGGGGGTGAATCAAGGATTCACCGCCTGATGACGCATCGGGCGAAACCCTCATGGAGTTTCTGGAATTCCCTGTAGTCCTTGAGCATGTGGCTGACATTCCTTTTTCCATCCTCCTTGTCGATGTAGAAGTGGATGGTGCAGGGACCCGATAACTTTTCAAATGAAGATGGCTCATCGTCGCGGTTGCGGCGCTGCCATGTTTGCGTTGGCCTTCCACTGTCGCTGTAGTTGGCGCTGCGGTACCCGCTGTTGCGGTTACCATCATCGCGGTGGTCGGAGTAGCCAACCGCGACCATATCAACCTCTTCGCGTTTGTCGTAGACGCGCGTTCTTCTTTTCCCCCAGCGGTCGCGTCTGCGGCCAAAATCTTACTCGTCATTCAAACGTGTTCGGTTGACAACATCTCCGCCATCGGCCCAGTGATTGGCGATGTCCATCAAGTGATCGATGGTTTTGGGCTTGACGCGCCCAAGCTCTTCTTTGAATTCACGGCGCCTCACGCCATCATTGAAGGCGTAGATTTCCCTTTCCTCCGAGATGTTCGCGGTGGAGTTTTTGATGATGGACCACTGTAGTATGTACAAGCGGATAGACTCATTGGACCGCGGCAACAAGCACGTAGCTCCTCGATTGAAGCCTGACTCTTTCTGGTGCCTTTGAAGTTGCGGATGAAGAAGTATGCTATCTCTTACCAACTGCGGATGGATCCTGAAGGGAGGCTGTTGAGCCAGGCTCTGGCTGCACCCGTCAGCTGCAGCTGGAGGCATTGCTTGGCTGTGTTTTTACTCCCACCATGGAGCTTGACTGACGATAGATGGTCGTCGAGCCAGATCTTCGGATCTTGCGCATCGTTGAATTTTGGGTTTTCCGAAGGGAGTTTGAAGCCCTTGGGCATCCGCGATTGTCGTACGGCCATGCTGAAACATCTGGCGTCGCATAGCTCCGTGTCCTCGTCTTTGGAATCTTTGGAGCATGCATGCTTTGCGTGTGACTTGTCAATCTTGCGTTGTGCGAGCTCGCTACAAGCGTTGTAGTTGCTACTCCTGCACCGTGGGCTGCGGCGGTGTGGCATCCCGCAAAACCACTACTAGAAAATCGCGTTGTTTTTGTGCATTGCATCATCGTAACCGCATGCTCATGTCATCATACCACATTGCATTTGAGCATCGTCATCATCATGCATATTATTTTGTCTAAAAACTATTTGCGAAAGACTATGTTGTTTTCTAAAACTAGCCCTCCTTCTATTTCAAATTAAAACCCCGGATGTTTCCGGATATTTTGTTTGTCTAAAACTAAATTACAAAAGTTATTTTTAAATTAAATAAAAACCTATATTATTTTTTAGGGGGCAGTCGAACCGGGCCGATCCGACCCAGTTGGCCACCCCCAGTACAAAACAATCGGTCCACCAAAATCCTAAAACTACCCAACCTAGTCTACCCACCCCTCCAGCCACCTCACCCCACCCAATAATCTGCCGCCACCTCATCACCTCCCCTCCTCTATCCAACCCCAACCCGCCACCTGGCCACCCTCTCTCACCCCCACACCTCTCCCTGCCACGCACGCAAGCCACACACACGCACACCACCCCCACCCTGCTGGCCCCCCTGGACCCGACCCACCTCCTGCCTCTCACCCTGGCCCCACCCCCGGCCCACCTGCCCCGTCGCCCTGCTCCCTCTCTCTTCTTCCTCCCTCGTTCCCGCCCCGAGCTCCTCACCGCCTCGCTTCCTCTCCCGAGCTCCGCCAGAGCTCCTCTCGTGTCCTCTCAACCGCCGCCGCCTCTCTCGCCGTCGTCAACCTCCGACCTCACTGCCGCAGCTTGAGCCGGACGGCCTCCCTCTCTGCTCGCCGCTGTTCGCCACCCAGCGCCGTCTGGCCTCCTCTGGCCTCGCTTCCACCTCCTCGCTGCTCTCTGTCGTGCCCTTGAAGCAACCACTTCGATGTCGCCCGCCTGGCTGCCCCTCCTCGCAGCGCCTCCCAAGCAACTGCCGTGGTCCCGCCACCACCTCCGTCCCGCCTCCTCGCAAACCTCCTTCTGTGCGTCGGCCTTTCCATGGCCGCCTCGCGCCCTGGTCGCCTCCTTCCCGCCTCGGCGTCCTCCTTCGCCGCCGGTGCCTCCTCTCCCGCCAAGCCCGACTCTCTCTCCGCCGCTCTGCCGTCATTGCCGCGCCGCCGCCCGTTTCGCCTCGCCCGCCATCGTCGTCCCTGTGGCTCCTTCTGCTGCGCCAGCTGCTTTCCCTCTGCTTTGCCGCGTGCGCAAGCCGTGCTGCTGGTTTCCCTCTCACGGTGGTCGTTGGAAGGTTTCCCCCGTTGGAACCTTGTGTTGCGTGGATGTCTTTTGGTAGTGAGGTGCTCGCCTGCAGCGTGTTCAACACAAGTTTTGCCTGGCCAAGATCTTCCGTAGATGCAGGTACCACCAAGATGCTCGTGAACGCCTAACGGGACTACCTCGGCAAGATCTTCGACATGCGTCGCCATACTCGAAGCCCACTTCGCGGACCCGGCAACCACACATGCGACAAGACCTGCGTCTCGGATGCGAAGTCAAGAACACGAAGCCCCAAGATCGCCTCCCGGATCCCGAAGCCCGATCCCGGTGATCCAAGGGCCACGCCAGGACCCGAGCCTGAAGATCGCCAAGATCCGCCGGCGCCGAACCCAAGACCGACATCGCCACCCGAGAACTCTGGCAAGGACGCCAAGGTCGTTTAAACGGAACGCCAAGTTCGCCACCTTGGACGCCATGACCGTCTACACGGACCCGAAGACCACGGCGACGACAAGATCGACACCGACCAGGGCGAATCCGATGGGCCTCAACTCCGACCCAAGTCCTGCTTCCCGGATGCGTCTAGGTCTACCTCAGTTATTCGAGAACGCTTCCGCCGAGACCGGACCCTGAGACCCGACCCCGAGCCCCGGAGCCCACGTTCGTTGAGGCCCTCTAATGTGTGAACCCCTTGCCGAAACCCTATTTTATAATATAATACTACTTGTTGCATATTAAATTGTTCATCTCGCATGCATATCATGTGGGTTGGGGGCCTTATGCCGATTCACCTTATAATTAAATATGGGGCCCATATGCGGGCTTATCTAGTCTTATATTGGCCTCATTTAAATCTGTGTAGCGAACCGGTAACTTATCTTGCCCTGTTATTACAACATTTAATTTGCGGGGTAGATAGATAACTTGAACCGTTTAATTAGTTGTCGGGACCCCGGTTCCGCTTAATATGGCCTAATCGCATCGCACCTTTGCCATGTCATACATCATACATGCATCATGCCGGATCTTTGGCCGTAGTATTAAATATTGCATCCGGTGTTTCTTCTAGTGTTTTGGTTCTTCGCGGATAAGGCCGTTGAGTTGATGCGAGTGTCGACCCGATCTTCGGATGAACCTTCGACAATGTTTCTAGGCGAGCATCTCCCCCTTTCTACCTATCTTACTTTTATAGTATTATTCCCTCCTGTTGATCTATTTCTATCTGTGTTGCGATGCTCTAGTTTTCGTACCCGTGATATCCCTTGCAGCCTTATATTGCCTTGGACACCTCCTATCACCTGTTGTTTGGTAGATAGTTGGACCTGCGCGTCGTAGTCGCTTGCTCAAGTGTTGTTGCGTGTCGTCCTGTACCACAGTTGTTGGAGTAATGCCGCATGTTTGATGTTGGAGATGATCATGGCTTTACTTATCGTTCACTTTAAATACTGCTTAACAACTAAAATTGAAGTAGGTAAGCAGAGGCACAGGTGGGCAATAGATGTTATTTGGTTGTTAACCGTCCACTTGTGTCCCGTAGGACCCCGAGTACTTGATACCTGTTCCTTGATTTTTCGCGCTATCCACATCCGGGAGGATTATGGGACCCCCCCTGAGCCAGTGCTTGATTCATTCTTATTTCTTGGGGCCACAAACTAGTTTGAGGTTTTATTTACTATCATGTACTTATGCCATGCTTTACTGCTTTATTTACGATTGTGCGAGGAGCACACTGTACTGTTTAGGAATTGTGACCCGTTTACGCGGTATCGACAAGCCCAGTTTTGGGTTCCCGAGTCACATACCGGCCCCACAAACCTCGGGTCCGTCTCAAAGTCAGCTAACTTCGTTGCGGGTGTACTCCAAGGGGTGGCCCCCTGAAATATTTCTGAATCCTGTGATTGCTTTGTCGTGAAGGCCTCGTTGGGTTTTGATTTGGTTTTTCCGAGGTTGATCGAGTGTGTGTTGCTATTTGTGCACCCTCAGGTAAAACTTTCTGAAAGCCGTGTCCGCGGTTATGGACGACTTGGAGCACAGTATCTCGATCATAGGCAACTATAACTAAAGCAGTGCTATAAATTTGACTTTATAATGACTAGTAATCAGCTTCACCATAATGGAATGGCTAAGTAAAACTGCCTACAATTGCTTGATTGGGTTGTCGCTTGCGACCATTGTACCTAAATAGTAAGTACTGCAACTATAACGGAATGGCTAAATAAAAGTACCAACAACTGCTGGGTTTTGGGTTATCTCATGCTAATTGTATTTGACTAGTAAGTGTCGCAATTACAACGGAATGGTTAACTAAAACGGCCCACTGTTTATTTTACCAGGAAGATTATCTACACCTGACTAGTAATTGCTGCAACGATAACCGAATAAGTAAAACTGCCAACTGTGTGAGTTCCTCGGTTGACTTCCTCGTTTGGTCTCGAGGGGGAAACACCAGGATGGGTATGTTTGGTGGTAGTATCAGGTTGGTCCCGAATAGGTCTTTCTTATCCCTCTCTGATAGCCGCCAGTTGTATCGAGTCTCTATAGGTTGTTTAGTGCATGCTTCCGCTGCCGCTTCAGTCCACCATACCTATGTAGGCGAGGACCGCCGAATTCTAGCCTCGTAATGTCTTGGCCTCAAGATCGACGCCTCTTTTCCTTTGCCCTTTGTCGGCACTTTTGTTTTAGCAGGTTTCGTCGTTAGCGGTTACCCTTCCGCTTGGCGGGCAGGGTTATGGACGCCATTGGTTATTCTTCAGGGCTCTTAGCTCAATTTGCATCTTGTCCGTACTCGGACGCTGTATCATTTTCAAGGTGATTTGGATCTTTGTATATTATATCTGTATTCTTGACTCATTGAGCCGCGTTGTATATATATATCTGTTCTGTGGGTCCCATCGAGGGCTGTTGTGTAATGTTATTACTTCGTTTTCCACCCGCACGAAAGTGCTTGGTGGGCACCTTTGAATCGTTTCTATGCGGGTTTGGCGGGTTTCGCTAAAACTTGCATAGGGCCGATTCTGAGGGTGTTACAGGCGGCACCGTGGCAGATCGTGCTCTTCCTCGTCGGATGAGGGCGTGCGGCTTCGAGTGAATTTACCGCGGCCTTTTTCTTCGGCTTCATGACTGCTTCGTCGTGGAGCGCAGCTCCGACAAGTCTGAGACCTGCAATCGCAGATTTGTGGATTGCGTACCATGGGTCTCCCGTCGGTCGCGGGTTTGATGCCAAGTAGATGGTGGCCGCCATCACCATAGCCTGGGGTGTTTTGGGCATGATATTTCCATGCGAGTCCATCATCATGAAGGACGTGTCGAGTGCTTTGGTGGCTTCGCGTCGTGCGGCGGGATCCATGCGCTCCATGCAGGAGAAATACTTGCAGCCATCATAGCCCTTCGAGGAAGAGCCACCGGCAGAAGAGAGGGCATCTCGCCGCACGCTTGACTCGTCAGCCGCTTGCATGTGCTGATCGAGCTCGTTTTGTTGCTTGATTTGTTGATTGTGCTCCTCATTGAGGAGCCATTGGTACCCCATCAGCATGTCGCGAGGGGTGTCAATTGGTAGAGGGTTGGTGCCTCACATAGCTTCACACACCCTCTCCCACTCCTCGTTGCTGAGGTTAATCTTGTTGCGAACACGGTTTATACCCTTAGTGTTTTCGGGTGCACAGTTCCCATTGGGATTGGGCGGGGTGGTTTGTTTCCTCCGTTCCTAGCCTATGGATTAGGAGGGCCATTTGGTGGATTTGCGGCGTTGTCGATGTTGCCGTTGTGGATGGACGCACACATGTAGCGCTGGAGGAGATCGTTACATCCGCAGCTTTTGGATCCAGATCCATAGGTTCCTTCCTTCGTAGGAGGGTCGCAGAGGTCGGAGTTGCAGATGCCGTTGTCATCTCAATTACTTGTTAGCGACAGCGTGCGAAGGGTGCTGATTGGTGGCACCCATGAGGCGGGCCTGATCGACGGAGGTGGCACCCGTTCTGGGACGCGTAGGGTGCCGATCTTTCCCACCTGGAAGCAGAAGCTCCCAAACAGCATCTCGACTCCGTCTCCTATGGAATCGAAATCCTTGCGAGTGGCCGGCGAGTGGGCGGTGAAGTCGAGGGCACCGAAGAGGAGGTGATTCTCCATTGCCGAGGAATCGAAGATTGCAGCTAATGGAACAGTCACGATCGCGCGATCATCGTCCTGAGTTCCCACAGACGGCGTCAATTGACGAGAGTTCGACTTGTCAATGCCCATTGTTATGGACTTGGGTTTGGAGAAGATGGGGATGCTGGAGATCGCGAGACAGTTAACAGACACGCAGCAAGGGGACACAAGATTTACCCAGGTTCAGGTCCCCGGAGGAAAAACATACTCCTGCTTATTTGTTCTTGATTGATGGCGGAACCGAATGTTACAGGGGTTGCGCAGATGCAATCTGGCGTGAAGTGTGTGTGAGTTAGGGGATCCTCCTTGTTGTGCCCTCCTAGCCTTTATATGAGGAGGCCATGTCTCGAGGTAGATCGTGTCGGTTACAAGTTAGGGTTTCACCATTGAATATTCTATCTACAGCTTGACCGTGTTCTCCAAGGAGTCGAATTTCTACTGGGCTTGGGCCATCCAGAATCTCCTTGGGCAGCAAGTCTTCGTGTGAGCCTTCACTGGGCTGGACCGCCATACCAATGTGAGGTACCCGTAAGGCATATCCATGTCACCGGCGCCTCCCCTCTTTCCTTTATACACTGCTCTGGCTTAGGCGAAGCCCTGCAGTAATCTCTTCACCTCTACCATCACCACCACACCGCCGTGCTGTTGGGATTCTGAGAAGATCTACAACCTTCTCTGCCCTGCTGAAACAAGAGAGAGGAAGGTCTTCATCGACTACCGTATGTGTTACCGACTGCGGAATCACTGCCGAACGCAGCGTCGGAAGGATCGACTACATGATCTTGAGATCGACAAGTGATCGACTACATCAACCACGAGAATCTGATCTCGTTAAACACTTTGGATATACGAGGGTAAGTTCTCTACAATCTTGTTGCACCGATCTCATAGATTAGATCTTGACTTTGCATTCATGCGATATAATTTTTTTGTTTTCCATGCTACGAACCCTACATATTCACTACAACTTAGTATGGTGGGTGGGTGGAGCATAAGACTCCATCTATTATATCGTATGCAAAAAAAATCTTAGATTTAATTTTTTTAGAAAAATTATGCTTGATATTTGACATGGTAGCCTTTCGAGGTTGAGTCGCCAGTACGTCGCTCGCGGCGACGGGTGATGAAGCCCGAGCCGCTAGAATAACTTTTGTATTCTATCTATACGTACATTTTTGTAGTGGTGGATAACTTACATTTTATTGTGTGGGTAACTTAAATGCTGAAAGTATGGATAACTCTTATGTTAATAGTAGATAATTATTGTACAATATTATGGATAACTTTTATTTATCTTTGTGGATAAATTTATACAATTTTTATGATAACTTTAATTCTCTTTGTGGCTACTATATTTTTCTAAACCCTGATTATCTTTATTTTAGTTAATTAAATGTGTGATAGACTTACTTGTTTTCAACACGATGTCATAGGTGTTAGGATAGTGAGACTCGTCACCGTTTACTCACTGAAAACATATCTTAAATTGGAGGAGTTCACATTTATATTTTGTATATATACAAAAACTCAAAGACACGAGCTGTTCGTAGGGTGGATAACTTATGTGTTACACGTTGATAACTTTTGGGTCAAAAATAAAAGTTATGAAACATATCAACATGAGATATACTTTTGAAGATCTCATCACAATTAGTCCAATAATAAAAACATTTCATAAATAGGATAAACGAATCGACCTACAAACCATTTTGAATTTTCATATTTCGTATTTAATTCTAATAACATTATAAATTTTATCTTTTACTAGTTGGATGCCCGTGCGTTGCTACGGTCTCTCAATTTTAATTTTTTCTTTGAGTAACTAATCATGGTAATTTATTTCCAACACGTAAAAGATCACGGTGACGTGAAGGATATGCGAGCGGCAACACAATCCGTCCGAGCAAAAGCAGTTTGGATTGTTCAACAAGATTATCCAAAAGGAATAAATTAAAATCTTCAAAGAATCTAGAAAAATAAAATATAGCAATAAAATTCATTGAAAATCCCAATTTTAGTTTTCCATATAATTTTTATTATTCTCTTGGCTCTTTTAAGTACTTTTGGTAATTAAACGTGATAAATTTAATTTTTTGGTGGATTTCTTGTTCTTTTCCTGGTGATTTTCACTTGATCTAATATCCATGTTTTCTAAATAGATGTGTAGTGATGTGACATATGTATAACGCACAACCTTGGTCAAAAGTCAAAACTACTCAAGGGAGAAAAAATACATGACAAAGAGAGCTAATCATCAAAGCCATTGGTCAATTCAAGCGTTGATGGGAAAAAATGAGCATGGGTAAATTTCTCATTTTGTGTGACTATCCCTTTTTTCCTTTCACTTTTTTGTTAAAATATGTAGTACCATGAGATAAGTAAAATTGAATTTTTTGAATGAAAATATAATAAAATAACTTAAAATAACACTGATAAAATTGAAATAAAGGCATATATCACTTATCTATATCACATGTTTGCAAATAACAATCGTCAACACGAACACGTGAAATGTCAGGTTTTTAACTGAACCAAACTAATTAGTTCTTGCATGGAAAATGGATATGCATAGTGGCTTAAAGGCCACAATTCATAGGACCCAACACCTCAGTTTCACCTCTTTTGTTGTTTCGCTGCCACTATGCTCCGTAACCACCTTGTGCTCAACGTGTCACTCGTGGCTACGCCTTAGTGTCTTCTCTGAAATCTTTTCAACCACCTTAGTCAAAGACTTAGCCCAAGACTCTAGATAGGTGGCAACAAGCATTATAGTTCCAACAACGGTAGTTGTAGCTTTCCACACATGCCACAAGAGTTGTGAAAAATCTAGCATTTTTTCGAAGTATTTTCACAAGGTTCAAAAGCCCAAAGGAGGCCCTATTTTCCTCTACTTTATTTTTCTAAAAACAGATGAAATAAAGACACTTGTGCCGACTAAAACTTATGTAATACCATTAACCGTTGTACAAGAATGTTAGACCAAGAGAAGCATATAATCACATGCATTCGCATGACCTAGGAAATATATGTGTAAATCTTGCTAGTGTTACATGATTCAAAGTATTTCATCCCACTTCTACAAATAGTTTTTCTTTAAGCACACAACTCATAATCAACAGATGAAGTTTGAAAAATAATGTATGTACATCCCAAGAGGAATAAGTCAGACATCCAAGCTACATATAGAAGAATTGGTTCCAATTTCAATATTAAAGTCAAGACACGAAATGCCAGAAATTACAAAGAAGAGTGGGTCTGCACAATATTATAAAATAGTTCACCAATGATAAATTCCATAGTATAAATATCTTCTTTGGGCTTGCCAACACCTGCGCATAGTAGAATGCCAATTAATGATCCTACTGGTACTTAAAGAAGACAATTAATAAGAAATATTAGCAATACCAACATCTACCAGCAAGTAGATAATGTACCTCATGTAACCCCACAACAAGGGGATGCCTAACAAGTTTCAGGACATCTCTCTTTTGATCTTCATACAATTATCATGTAAGATTACACCCATCACCCTGAAAATGGTGCTCGCTTTATTAACTTATGTTGATGTACACCACAACAGCCATACAACTTCGTCTACAAAGACAATACAAATAATATTATTCTTCCCACTCACAATCATAAACTTACGACCATTAAGAGATAATAGTAATTCTGAGATACATACGACCATCACAATCAAAAGGAGCTCCTCACCCTTATTTGAAATGCAGTGTCAAAGCTTTGAAGAAAATGCATGGATTTTGTCATTGCACCTTTATATCATGTATCACGAAGAGATCTTCGCATGTCCTGCAATGGAATTATGACGAACATTCCAACACGACTGAAAATAGCAAAGAGGAGTGGATCAAATAAATGGAGAGCGAAGGGCGCCACCTCACGGAAAATGGAGTAGTTTGTATGACATGAGACATCAGAAGGTATGGTGTCCCTTTTGAGTCCCCGCTATTGGAGATACAACAAACATAGGCTTTGCTTTGGTGAGTATTTGCCTAGAATCAAAAGCTTCTTGGCCACTTTGACGATGACCTCGCCTTGCTGAATTACATGGGTTGGTATTACACAAAGGAATATAAATTTGCAAACAAGTGCATTCTCTACCAACCTCTTTGGACTACTCAACTTGATTGACTCCAAATAATTCCTATGTGACTATATGTGCAACCATATAAAGGGAAAGAAAGAACACTGATCACCAATTTGCACAAACGGAATTGAAAGAACTTATGTTCTTTTAGAAGAAGAAACTATGTAAATAACTTCAATAACAATACGATTGTCAGGCAACTGGTCATCGCCCATGGAAAAGGTGGAGGAGCTCCTTGACAGCAACACAGCAGGGAAGAGGGCCTAGCCGTGGGGCTGGATGGCGGCTTAATGGCGTTGTAGTGGGGATGGATGGATCGACGACGGCACATTGATGTCACGGCGGCAGGAGGTGAGAAGGCTAGGCAGCGGTGTTTCCTTCGCCATGATTTACATCTTTTTGCACGCACGTGCAACGCACGTAATTTCACATTTAACATATTATGGACAAACCAATGAATTTTGCACATTACAAGATTACAAAATAAAATGAAATGGTTCATACAACACTTCATGAAGTAACAAGAGCAAGCATGAAGTAAGAGGATCCTATTAAGTGCACCAAGTTTTTGCTACTTGTTTCATGTGCAAATCATTCACAACATGCAGAAAAATTCATTGCTCATAAGTAAACTTGATAGGCTTCGACAATTTGAATACAGATTGTAAGTTAGAACTTCGGTATGAAAATTGAAAAAAAAATCTCATGTGCGTGTTTAGGTATACCTTCACTGCTGAATGGTTTCCATGTGTCAATAATGCGAAAATAAATAGCTACAATATAATTGACTTGAGAACCACTTCAGAATACAACAATCTAAATATATCTTATCGCACAGAGTGATTAATAAAATAAGCAGGCACAACTACTTGCTCAAACTTAGAAAAGGCCGCTCGAGAAAATATAGGACAAATATGTATTTAAAATTGCCTGTGTAGAACACAACATATCTATTTATTTCCAACAACGGTAGTAAGTGTTTAGCAAATATAGGTAATGTTTGCAGGCATTTACCTTCTATAGAAGAGTATCCCATTCTACACTCAACAACGACACTGACACACTCCATTTCATCCGATCTGCACATGACGATAATAATGAATTGCTTGCGATACATATATCTAAAATAAGCTAAAAGTAAAATACCGAACCTAGAAGGCATGTAATTCTGAAGAAAAACTTAGGATAAACATATATATGCATAGGAAAATGGGATAGCTCTAACATTTTCGCTGTCATCACAAAAATTCAAATGTACTTTTATTTGTAGGAAAATATCCCATTGAAATCTAGACAACGTCAACCAAAATATAGAGAGAATGAATATGGATTACGTAGCAGATATTCCTATTTTTGTTGTGGTGCTCTATGGCTATGTTTATGATTATGTTCGAACTTCTAAAACATTTGAGAAATTATATAGTAAATCGATTCTACTATATATTAAGCTATAAAATATGTTAACATAATATGAAGGGTATTTACCCAGTATTTTCAATAAAAATGTAAGAGAGTAAGGCTAGATAAAATATAAACAATCTGAATCTCACGTTAAAATAAAGGAGCATAAGATTTAGCTTACTTGTGAGAACCCTCCAATTGCAGCACCGGAAAAAAATACAAAATGCTAGATGGAACCCTTGGACCGAATCACTGAATGATAGAGTTATCATAAGTTATTGTCGCCTTCAGCCTGCTTAAATATGGCAAAATAAATATCTAGAAGAGCCCATTAACCTATAGAAGTAACATGAGATGTTAGGAGGATTTCAAAATTAAAGCACATTATATGCATCTATATTATCCCCGAACATATATGAATTTTTTTATGAAGTTACCTCATCCTAGATGCTTAGGAGCATATGGACGCACAATTGCCGATCGTTCGAACTGGGTGCTGCCATGTGCTGATCCTTATTTTCTCAAAGCCCAGTAACAAAATTTCTCTAAGAAAGAAGAAGATACTTACATAATCCCAAGAATACCCTATTGGTAAAGAGTGATCTGCTGAAGCTGCTGCAAGTGAGAAGCCACGACCGATCTTGCCCTGGCTGATGCTTAGACATATGAAGCCACATCGACATGTAGGTAGTACTCTCAAATGCAAACTATCCTAAGAAAACCATTGGTAAAAGTGTGACAATGAAGATAATAATCTTACACCCCGCTGAAACTGTTGCGAGTGAGCAGCCATCCCACCCATGTTGCCCTGTACATCCCATCGGACCGCTAAAGCCACAATGACATATGGGTAGGCCTCTCAAATACAAATAATTCAATAGAAAATAAATTTACACCCAAAGTGCAACCAAACAACTGATCTAGTACTCGCAATTACTCCCTTCATCATAGCGGTAAGTGCATCCTTTGACAAGCCAAATACAAATACATCCATCTCAGCAACAATCTAAAAGAAATAAGATAAAAGTAACTTCAGGAATATTGTATATATAAACTACATGAAACATCAACATAGAAGAAGCTTATGCATTGTATGTGTACCTCAATTATAGAAATCATTTTCATACCTCAGGAATCAATTGTCTCTTTCCACTACGGTAATCCATTAGCAATAACATGTTCAGAGTTCAGGTCGTATAGAAAACATACACATAGTTCAGTATACGATGCAGAAAATGGATAGGCGTGTTGCATGAAATAATTCAGACCTTATGGTGTCACACCGACCTTGCCATTTAAAACATAATCAATAAGGCACCATACATTCAGACTATAACAAGTACCGCTTATCCTAGCAGGTCAAATTTTAAGATTTTCCTTTATGTTAGAGCCCTCGCTCACTTAATCGGATAAAATTCAACCGGGAAGTGGAATGGTGATGAGACTACCACTACATCAAAATCATCCATTTTGACCACCACAATACAGGTCCAGCTGCATGCCCCACCTGCATCTATAGATAGAACAAAGTACAAATTTAATCATCCAATTGACTACTCATTTCTTCTAACTTAATCAAGGTGCACCCGTGAAGGGCTTATCTCTTGCCGATTAACCTGTTAAAATTATCGCGCCAACAACTGTGAATAAAAAGTCCAGCTTCACCTGATCGAGAATAATGGTCATCATTATATATCAAAGTGCAAATTACTTCTCTATTTTTCATAGTACCACAAAGTGCAAATTAACAGTACCACAAAGTGCAAATTACTTCTCTATTTTCACCCACAAGATAATATGAAAGTTAATGATATATAATGGTCATCATTATATATCGACTCCAGCACGCTGCAAGATTAAGTTATCATTAAATCAACACTAATAGGGCTGATGTCTACCTATTGTAATTTACAAAGAGTAATCTGAAGAAATAATAACATTCTTAAGACTTCAGAAGTTCAGAGAGGATATTAATGGCTGAAAGACGTTCCGAGGTAGAGTGTTGGCAACGAACATTTGGGACTGAGGGCTGAAGGAGGCAACGAACACCACACCC
The DNA here is from genome assembly GCA_030063025.1 of Avena longiglumis. Taxonomy (NCBI): domain Eukaryota; kingdom Viridiplantae; phylum Streptophyta; class Magnoliopsida; order Poales; family Poaceae; genus Avena; species Avena longiglumis. The sequence continues at coordinate 514,095,276 of CP125974.1, read as the reverse complement.
CTCTTCTCCATGTAGCATGTCAGAATCAAGCACCCGATTTCTGAAACAACAACGCCTAAAGATTGCACCTTTAAATCCACCAAAATTTCACACCCTAGATGATCGGGAGTAGTCCAAGAAAGCCCCATCCCTGATTTCAACTGCAATATCTCTAAGGCTGTAAAATAGGGGACAGAATCCATCCGTGGATGGATGGATCATATTAGTATAGCATCATGCAGCTAATAAATCCCCATGTATAAACTGACGAGGTGCTAAACAAAATGAATTGGATTTGATTTTCCATAGGAAGCAACAAAAAGATCCATGGAAACATGCATGGATGGATCTGGTTAAGCAAGTGCTAGACCACACATCTAACAATCCGTTAGACGAAGTTAGGTACTTACCAGAAAAGAAACCAATCACATGGCCCAAATGGATCTCCACTCCATGATCTGAACATCGACATGCACCGTCGCCGGGTACACCGGCCGCCAGTATCTCAGTAGGCCTTGCAAAGAGCAACCAGACACGAATCCGTAGATATTGGCCAACATCAACCGCCGTCTTGGCATGGCCATGGACATCGTCGCCGATGTTACACCGCAGTGGTATGGATCGGAAGTGGTGGTGGGTGAAAGATGTGCCAAGTAGAAGGGATACAACCGGTCTTGGGTTAACTTGCACAAGTCCCGTCGCTAGATCCTCTTGACTACCTTTGGGAAAGGTCGTTGGCGGCGATCGATCTCAAACCATGTCGGGCTGGAGGCGCTCCGAAAGGAGGAGGTCATCCGGCTTGAAGGTGCTCTAGATGCTAGTGGCGGCTAGGCGGGGCAGGTGAGGGAGACGGGAGGAGCAGCGGCGACATGTGCTAGGTTTTCATGGGAGGAGATCTTTTTGACATGTTCATGCGGGGACGTTGCAGGATGATAGGTCAGGACCATTGCTTATTTTATTGTTGGGCTATTCTAAAACGATTATTTCTACTTCTCGGTGGCAGTTAATAGTAATTAGCTAAGCCAAGCATTAGGACGATTTGCCGTGCCATTAGATGCAGATTGGACGGCTCATATGCTTTCAATGTTTGATGTCAAAGTGTCAAAGTGGACATACCAACACCAACTTCCTTTTAATAGTAAAAAGATATATTTATCACTAAACTTACTTTCTATTTTTCGTAACACATGCACGAGAGTACACAGCGGCGCTTGCATGCGAAGTACAAGTGTCCGCAGGATTTACGATCCAGAGATCGGTCTAAACATAGCACGGTTCTAATTTTGTGTGTCTCTAACCTAAATGGTCCACCAAACCAAGATCAGGCTCCTTCTTCCCAATCCCACATCACCCCTACGCCGCCGACGAGCGCCATGTCTGCTGCTTCCACCTCATCCCTCTCTACGGCCTCGTTGTTCCTCGCCAGCGGCAGGCTCCCGCGGTTCCAGTTCCAGTCGCTTTGCGCCCCCACCAAGCCCCCCTATCGCTCCGCCTCCGCTCCCCTCTCCCCCTTCCCCTCCCCCTCCTGTCTGTGGCTCCGTGGCGTCGCCAAGACAACCCTGCTCGCCCCCATATCCTCCTCCGCGCTGCCCCTGCGGCTGACCGCTGCTCCTGGCCCTGGGGCGGAGGCCGAGGATGACCCAGGCCGGCGGGCGGCCGCCATGAGGGTTGCCGTGGCGCTGGCGTGTGGCGCGTTATCCTCGGCATGGTGCCGCCGGGCGCTGGCTGTAGGGGCAGCCGCGGAGGGAGCAGGTGCGGGGTCGTCCGGGGCGGTGGAGGCGGCCGTTGGGGTTGTTTGGGCGGCGGTCCGAGGGAGCTGGCCCACGGTGCTGAAGATTCTTCAGCTGCTAAAAGAGCAGGGTGTTGTTCTCGCGCTGTTGCTCGGCCTCTCTGCCTTCTTCTCCATGGCCGAGACCTCCATCACTACGCTCTGGCCCTGGAAGGTTCGTGAGCTGGCTGAAAAGGAACCTGAGAATGGTGTTTTCAAAATGCTCCGAAATGATGTCACTCGCTTCCTGACAACCATACTCATTGGCACAACTGTGGTCAACATTGGTGCGACGGCAATTGTTACGGAGGCAGCAACTGCCATGTTTGGTGAAGCGGGTGTCAGTGCAGCAACAGGAGTCATGACTGTTGCCGTTCTACTTCTTACAGAAATCACACCCAAAAGTGTTGCAGTCCATAATGCCACAGAGGTTGCTAGGTTCGTAGTCAGACCGGTCGCTTGGCTTTCACTTATCCTGTATCCTGTTGGGCGGATTGTTACAATTATATCTATGGGAATTCTAAAGATTCTAGGCCTGAAAGGGAGAAGCGAACCATATGTGACTGAAGACGAACTGAAGTTAATGCTCCGGGGAGCGGAGTTGAGTGGAGCAATTGCAGAAGACGAACAGGATATGATCGAGAATGTACTCGAGATTAAAGATACACATGTCAGAGAGGTGATGACACCTTTGGTGGACGTAGTTGCAATTGATGCTGCTGCTACACTGATTGATTTCAAAAACCTATGGGAAACTCACCAGTACTCTAGAGTTCCTGTATTTGAGGAGCGCATAGATAATATCGTCGGGATTGTTTATGCCATGGACATGCTTGAATATGTTGAAGAGGTTGAGAAGTTGAAAGAAATCACTGTGAAGGAAATCGCACACATGCCGACATACTTTGTCCCAGATTCGATGTCTGTTTGGAACCTGCTAAGAGAGTTCAGGATCAGGCAGGTTCATATGGCCGTGGTCCTCAATGAATATGGTGGAACTATTGGTATTGTGACATTGGAAGATGTGGTGGAAGAAATTGTGGGCGAAATCTTTGACGAGAATGATTCAAAGGAGGAAATCCAGAAGAAAACAGGTAATATAGTTATGCTGGAAGATGGAACATTTGATGTTGATGCAAATACATCGATAGACGATCTGTCTGAAGAGCTTAGTGTTAAAATACCAGAGGGTCATCAGTATGAGACCGTGTCTGGTTTTGTTTGTGAATCCTTTGGCTATATACCAGAAGAAGGTGGGAAAATGCTTGTCATACTTGAAAGGGATAAAAGAGAAGAGATCGGTGAACATCAGGAGGAAGGGTCTGATCACCAAGATGATCGAGAAACCACTCAAGCTTATGAACTCGAGGTACTCGAAGCTAATGCAAGAAAGGTGAGCAAAGTGCGTTTCAAGCCAATAAGCAGCGAGCGTGTAGACATTGACAACAAGGGTGTGAACCGGCTGATGTCGAAAAAGATTATCAAAAGGAAGAAAAAGAACTCTGGTGATTCTTCCGACAGTGATGATGATGATGAGTGTCCTGATGTAACGGAAAATGGCTGTCCTGCAGAGCTAGTTTCATACTCAGATGTGAAGAGTGTGGAGCTAGAAGATGATGCTGGCAGTTCTGCAGCGGCAAGGTAACAAAAGAAAGCAATCAGCACCATTGTACTGCCGGCAATAATTACAGCTCACCACCCTCCTGCCCCTAGTTACAACTTACAGCCGAAGAAGAGAAATGAAAAACATAGTAGGCTTGGTTACCAGAAGCAGCAAGAGTAACGCCGAGACAGAGAAGGCTAACAGCTTAGGGCAACATCTCTAGTACTAGTACCAATAGTAGCAATAATCGAGAGCTTCAGTGAAGTGTCGACATCAACTTCACCGGAGTCATGCTTGTAGGCCTCACTGGGCCACAGGTCCATGGCCAGCGAGTCGCCGTATGGTTTTGCATTCCAAAGCGAGTCGCCGTATGGCTTCGCGAGGAGCCTAACCTCCCGCTTTTCCTTGATCCTCTCCAGCTCCCTGAACCTCTGCGGCAGCAGCAGCGCGATGGATCGGAGGAGAACATGACTGCACCTTCGTTGCTCTGCACCCCCATTGCCATTGATGATTGATGAAGAGAAATATGACGATTGACTACTCTTGAGTTGAGTCGGGTCGAGTTTTTGGTTTCTGTCTACCTTGCTTTGCTTGGTGTGTAATACGTGTGTGAGGCTTCTTCTTGTCGAGGGGTGGTGGTAGTGATGAAAAAAAAAGAGCATTGTGCCTACTTATAAGAAGCAAGTTTTGTCGCCGCGCAGCTCGTCGTCTTACGGCCGTGTTGCAAGTTAGTTTAATTCTTCTTCAAAAAAAAAACAAGATCAGGCTTGCGTAGCCCCATAAATTTGGGTGGAGGCCAAGCAACTACTCCCTCCGTTTGGGTCGGGCTTGGGGGAGGGAGGGCGGGTGCGGCAGTCCCTGGAGGGCGGAGACGAAGGCGGTGGTTGGCGGGGACTGAGGCGGTGGTTCGCGGAGGCCATCGCCGCATCCGAGGCAATGGTGATGATGCTTCGCGACGCCGAGGAGGTTGCGGCAGCTATGGCGGCCATCCACGCCCGCGGAGCACGCGGCCAAGTGCCGTTGGCTGCCGTAGAACCGCTGGAGGCGGAAGGGAAAAGCGTGGACAAGCGTGACGGCCAGAGCTCCGGCGATCTCCATCGGGTAGTTAGGGGTAGTTTAGGGATAGATTACTTTGCTAACTTGACGTAAATTATGCAAGAATCTGCAAAGTATCGCACTAATCGATCAAGAAATCTTTCTGCGTTTTTTAATTTTTAAAATACAGGTTGAATTTAGGGGTTCTAATCTGCGCAGATGATTTCAAACACGCTAAACTGTTATGCAGTGCCCTGTACTCGCGAAATGCGGCGCTCTTAGGAGGTTTGTAAACAATAACTCTTATCTTTCCAATAAAATGAAACGCAAAGAACACTCTGGCGCTTGACACACCAGATTAGCATAAAATGGAGGGGTTAAGAGTGCTCGATTACTGGTACCAGGACATTACTTTACATGTAATCCAAGCAGTGGAATGGTGATTATGAACACCCACATATCCAAAGACAGGCCAACAAAAAGATGCAAGACAGATGACTTGGCAGGGGAGCGCATCGCTGATACAGCAGCATACATGCCTGAAGTAGTACCTATATATCAGGTTCGATGGGACTAACAAGAAAACTACTGTCGCCCACGGAGCTTCCTCCTTTTAGCTCCTTTTAGAGGTTCAGGACTGGAAGGGGGTTCAGCAACAGGTGAATCTGTCTGGCCAGGCTCTTCCTGGGCTGAATCGCTGTCCATAGTATCCACATCAGCAGTCTTGTCACCAGGCTTGGCCTCATTTGCATCCTCAACAGCTTTGAAAATGTAAATCTGCAGCAAATACAGAATTGCATGTGAAGACTATAGAAGTAGAACTCCAAAAATGTGATAACTATACTAACAAATTGCTAGACCTGATGCTTGTCAATATTTGAGTACTGATCCAACACAATGCCTCAGATTGATGATACAGTATTGTACTTATTAGCCCGCTAATATCCACCATAATAAGAAAAATCCACTAATTAAGCGCAACAGTACTATAAGAAATTAGCAGTAGCACACTGTTTTCTTAGTTGCTAAGTGCCACGTTTACATATACATTAAGGGCTCTTGTCTTTTTTTTTTTGAGAATTGGGGCTCTTGTCTAATTATGCTTGCATAATATATCTCAAAGGGATTCATGCGAGAAATTTTTGATTTTCTTTCACTTTTAAACTATTTGAGCTCCTTGATTGTGAGTTGGGAGCTTTTCCACGACTGTCTAAGGCAGCTGGATAGGTGGAGATGCTACGAGTAGTTGCTTAGGTTGCGTGTGTTGTCCTTGTGGCGGCGTGGAGTTGCACCCCTGGCACCTGCGCCACGGTGCGTTGTAAAACTTGGCCTCTTGGCCCTCCTTCTATGAAAACGATACGTCTCGCAGGACGTATCCTTGAAAAAAAATGAAGCGTGTGGAGGTGGACAAGCCATGGCATGACCTCGACATCCGTGTCCCGGAGCTCTCAAGGCGACTCTTCGACGTGGCGACTACCTCGGTGCTTGGGGACGGAGCAACTACCTTCTTCTGGACGAACAAGTGGCTTCCATGTGGGCAGCTCTGGGATGTCGCGCCCAACCTCTTTGCGGCGGTCCCACCGAGGTTAGCCTCAGGGAGGAGCAATCAGGGAGCTCCTCGAAGTGGCGGATCGAGTGGAAGAAATCACCCGCACAGAGGGGACGCAGGACGTCCTCAAGTGGAACTGGGACACGAGCAACTTCTACACGGCCCGATCCTGCTACCAGGCCCTTTTTGCCGGGCGAACTTCAATGGCAGGTGCTCTTCAAATCTGGCGGTCCCAAACCCCTGCCAGCTGCAAGGTGACACTTTGGTTAGCCGTGAGGAACAGATGCTGGACCGCCGATAGGCTGAGCCGGCGTGGCCTTCAACATCCGGCGGCCTGCCCCTTCTGTGACCAATGTGGAGAGACCATCGATCATCTTTTCATGGGATGCATCCTAGCCCGCGAAGTTTGGGCAGCCTGCTTAGGCTGGTGGAACAAGAGGCATTGGATGTCGGAGCATGACTCCCAATTTGTTGCTTGGCTCCAAGATAGGCGGGGTGGCAAGGGCCACGAGCGCGACCTCTGGACAGGGATCTCTTTGGTTTGTTGGACGCTATGGCGCCACCGAAACGACGTGGTCTTCGATGGGGCCGCTCCTTCTTCTGGAGAGGTCATCCGGAAAATCACCGCGGAGGCAGACCTCTGGAGGACTGCAGGGCTTTTCCACGACTGTCTAGGGCAGGTGGATAGGTGGAGATGCTGCGAGTAGTTGCTTAGGTTGCGTGTGCTATCCTTGTGGCGGCGTGGAGTTGCACCCCTGGCACCTGTGCCACGGTGCGTTGTAAAACTAGAGGCCCTCCTATGAAAACGATACGTCTCTCAGGACGTATCCTTGAAAAAAAGATTGTGAGTGGGACAATGTTACAAGTTTTTGCAGTAATCATAGTAAAGTTTCTCAGCTACAGATTAATGAGGAACTATGTAAAAACAGTACCTTGAATCTGTCAGGCTCTGTCAATTCAAAGACCAAAGAATCCCCATCTTCCAAGCCGTGGTGCAACGAGAAGCCTTGCCATCCACCACTCATGCCTGTTCGGTTTCCAATGTATATAGCATCGAATTCACCACCATCTTCATCCTCCAGCACCATCTTATACTTATTGGGAGGCAGATGATCTTTGCAGAACCTAGAAGGGAGACCCTTGTATAATGGAAAATTCATAACAACAATTTTTAGTTGATACTACATATTATCAACATTAGTTAAGCAAACTACAGAGAAGAACATCTTACAAGCCAAAAGCAGCTGGATACATGTGATCGAACCATGGTCTTAACAAACGATGGGTTGTCAGAGTCCAGACTATCTTGAAATTTCTCAGCTCTTTCAAAAGCACGATGCTGCTGTTTGTAAGAAGAAATTCTTCCAGTGTATCCCCTTGCATTGTCTGGACCTTTACTAAACCTGATCAACACAGGCAAGTAGTCAATTATATTAAGAATGGGACAACTATATGCAAGATAATCCAATAAATTTAATGAAAGTGTTAACCTTATGCGGCGCACAAAATTGTCAACATCAGGAAACTGTCAAAAGAATGAAATGACAGATTAGTCTCAATTGCGAAGGAAAAAATTCTATCTCTTCATGAACAAAATGTAAGCATGTCCTTGCACTGCAACTTTAACCAAGTAAAATAACAATAGGTGAAAAAATCAAGGCCCTAAGGACCCATTCTTAATGTACCAAGCTTAGGTCGCCATGAACTTCACAAAACAGGATATGAAAATAATGTTTTAAATTTACAATTGTCATCTACATATTCAGAAGCATAACAAGAATATTTCACTTCATGCGTCACATGTTTGATTCTCTGGAAAGTATAGCGCATGATTCTAACTATGTAAGCAGGGCACATCACGGCACAAGAGTACGACCCCAAATGGACAGCACATATAACATCAGATTTGCTCGCTGATGCATCAAATTGCAAGAATTACAGAAACAATTTTCAACAAGGATACATCCTCGTTCATACAGAGTATGACTAACAAGTAACAAGTTGTCAAAATGACAAACAACGCAAATCTTATAGAGGTTGTTAAGTAACTCACATCATCCTTGTAGGAAACCGTGGTGTTCCTGGCCCTGGAGGAGCGCCTGACTTCGGTGGTGACCTCGAACTTCTTCCTTGACTTGGGGCTGGCACGGGTGCTCTGCAAAAACGCAGCACGAACGAATCAAACCCTCCGCAACCACAACAAGTCAAGGACTTTTCCCCTAATGGGGCACCACCCGGAGTGCAAGCGGTGTGAGGAGTGAGCACCTTGTCCTGCTGTCTGGTCGCCTGGATCAAGCTCTTGGCCATCTTGGATATGCCCAAATCCTGCGGAAAAGGAGGACAAAGGCACATATAACTTCATAAGAAACACATATACACAGATCGAAGCCGCTGCAAAAAAATCGACACGGAAATCAGCGAAATGAGGCGCAAAACTTGATAAAGCCCCTGATAGATCGAAGCCGCTGTGACCAATCCACGGCCAAATCGGGGAAATGTGTCATCTTTTGCGCATCTAATCGATCTCAAAGGAGAAGAGACAAGGGGGGATTGATTCGAATTGGCTGGCGGCGGGTGTTGGGGAGAGAGAGAGAGAGGATGGAAGAAGGCGAGTTGTTCTGTGCGTACCTCGAGGTGCTTGAGGTTCTCGAGGATTCGCTTCCTGCGCTCCTCCTCGTAGGCGGCGCCGGCGCCGGCGCTGGCCGCCTCCGTCGCCATGGGGGCTGGCCTCTTCCTCCGCAGATTCGCTGGCTCTCACTATTGGGGGAGAGGGAGCCACGAGTCAAGGGAAGGGTCAAACAAAGTCCTCTCGAGTTCTTTTGGAGAGAGAGAGAGAGGGGGCGCTTGCCTTAGCTGGGAAAGAAGACGCCCCCTGATTTCGAATTTGAACGTTTGAACCCAGCGCTTCTTCTTCCTCGTGGGAGTAGAGAAGAGGAGAGGAACAGAAGCGGTAACGGCTGGCGTTCCCGTGCGGCTGTCAGGTGGGTCCGAGTGCTCGGGCACCTGGGTCGCACTACTGCTAACGTGGCTTTGAGTATGGACAGCCCTACGTCCCCCCGGAGATTTGAGTTTTTTTATCGCCGTGTCACAAGCCAACCACGTGTCATTTTTAAGATCAAAATCCCGCTTTTGTTACAGAAAGTCCATTTTTGCTATAACTAGTCCCGCTTTTGCTATAATGTAGCAGAAAACGGTTTACTCACAAGACAAAAATTAAAACATAGATCTTGTCGGAGTTTCGCCTGAAACCTCGCCGGACACTTTTGTAGCAAAATGTTTGTTCTAATATAGCAAAATAGACTTCGCCGGATACTTTCGCCGGCAGACCTCGTCGGAGACACCATAGCAGAAGATTTGCGCTATTGTAGCAAAACTAGAAAGCAGATGTAGCAAAAACTTTGCACCATTGTAGCAAAACTATAAAACGATGGTAGCAAATGAAATGTTCGATCGTAGCAAATCTGATTTCACCGGAGACCTCGCCGGAGATCTTTTAGCAGAACATGTATACTATTGTAGCAAAACAAAAAAACTTCTATAGCAAGAAAAACATGCTATTATTTTAGGTAGCAAAATTTGATGTCGCGGGTAGCGCCACCGAATATCTCATAGCATCGTAACCTGACACCGCTTATAGCAGCGTCATCAGGCGCACGTAGCAAAACGTGACACCAGCAGCGGATCACAACATCTAACTCTGGTGGCATGCATGGGCTCGCCGGCAGTCGACCTTGTGTCCGTCGACGACGTCGCACCGTGGGCACCGGTCAAAGATGCAGAGCCGAAAGCTCTTGCAGATGCGGAGGAGGTCGGCGACATGCTGCACCTCAACGCCGGCATGCAGGATCTGATGGAGGATGGGTCTGGGGGAGCCGAGAGGAGATGTGGCGTCGTGGGTAGCAACACCACCGGTGCCGACAGCAGATGCTCCCACCGCAGCAGCTCCTCCCATCCCCCGGGGGCGCTGGATCTGTGGGGGGTCGAGAGATGCAGGGGAGGCGAGGGTTCCCATGGAGGCGGTGGTGAACACAAGGAGGGTGGCCAGGTGCGGAGGTGGGCGGAGGTGGGGCAGCCGACGATGGAGATTGAGAGGTGTGCAGGAGGACCTTGCCAGCGGCGGGTTCGTTCCAGCGGTGGAGATGGATAGAGAAGACGACTCATCGCAGCAAATCGAAAAGATAAGTCAGCGATCGGTTCCACTACGCACGTCCTGGACACGTGGCGGACGGAGGAGCCGGGGAAAGCGAGCGCGCGATCTCCCGGGGGAGTAGTATCATTTTCCTTTGAGTATTGAGTTCCTTTTTCGAATGAGTAATTGTGCTCCTTGATTATTTTTTGAGGGATCTTTTTTCGATCAACTCCACTCTTTGTTAACTTATAAGGTCCCAATTTGTAACATCCCAAAAATATCAAACTGAGATCATCAAAACACTAATCATCAAGTTTAGGGTTAACAAAAACTTTTCTAAATGAATTCATGAATGCATGTATATGTGTATGCATGAATTTTGAATTTCTTTAAAAACCACCTTGTTTGTGTGATCCATTGCTTGTAAAATGTTTCTTAGGTGAAAATAACATCATCTAAAACATTTCCCACACTTTTCCTAAAGACAAGTAAATCAAAACAAATATATTAAGTGAATGCTCATTTTGGCCAATTTAACTCCCATGCCTACTTTGGCTGTCTCAAACTTTCAAAAACTAACAGAAACTTTTCTGGATCTTTGCACTCCTTGAATGTACTCATAACAGAGTATCAAGGCCCACTTTGTGATCATCCAGAAACTTTCAAATGCATAGTTTAAATGACAATTCAAAATTGAATCTTCTTCATATGGGAAGATCCCACTTTTTCAAAACCCACTCAAACAAGCTCAACTTTCAAAACCCAAGCATCTGCAGACTCACCAGAACCAATCTAGCAAACTCACCAAAATTCATTTCAAAATTCAAAACTTGAGTTCATGCGGCCATTTCATCAAACAGGTTGCAGACACAAATCAAACAAAACCACAAACACTATAGTGTGCGGTGTTTTGAGCCTAACTTGTTCCCTAGTTAGCTCACACACAAACCAGTAGATCACCTAGAAGGATTAGCCCAACACTAGCACCCCTGTGAGCTTGCCATTGCCATTAATGGTGAACAGCCGAGCACCCCCATGTCACCCCCAATGTGGATGAAGCTAGAGCGAAGAAGCCTAGCCAGCATGTCTGGGAGGCAGCCCACCGTCCATCGCCACTGCCTGTCCCAGCCGCGAGCATTGCCAAGTCATGGACCACGCGCACAAGCCGCGCCCAGACCATGCCGAGCGTGTTGGAATTATGCCCTAGAGGCAATAATAAAGATGTTATTATTATAATTCTTGTTCATGATAAAGTTTATATTCCATGCTAGAATTGTATTAAACGGAAACATTAATACTTGTGTGGTTTGTGAACAACACCGTGTCCCTGGTACGCCTCTAAGGACTAGCTCATTGATCAATGATGGTTAAGGTTTCCTAACCATAGACATGAGTTGTCAATTGATAATGAGATCATATCATTGGGAGAATGATATGATGGACAGACCCAAGCTAAGTGAAGCAATTAGATCGTTTCATCGTGTTCATCTTTGCGAAGCTTTTACTATGTCAAATATTGTATTCCTTAGACCATGAGATAATGCAACTCCCTGGTACCGGAAGAAAGCTTTGAGGTCATCAAACGTCATCCTATGAGAGGGTGATCATAAAGGTGTCTCTCAGGTGATCGGAAAGTATCTGTTGGGTTGTATGTATCGAGATGGAATTTGTCCTCCCAAGTCGGAGAGATATACTTGGGCCCACTCGAATCGATATCAACACCGCTTGCAAGCATGTGGTTAAGGAGTTAATCACAAAGTGATATCGGATTACGAACAGTAAAGTACTTTTGTGAACGAGATTGAACTAGGTATGATGCATCGACGATCGAATCTCGCAAGTAAAATATCGCGAGACGAAGGGAATATATATATGGGATTGATTGAATCCTAGCATCGTGGTTCATCCGATATGATCATCGATGAATGTGTGGGAGTCAATATGGGTGCCTGCACCCATTGTTGATTATTGATAGAAGATCATGTTCGCATATTCTCGAACCCGCAGGTCACACACTTAACGTATCTCGACGCTAGGATAGATTGGATAATTGGTTTATGAATTTTTGTTCGAGTCTCGGATGGGATCCGGGACATCACGAGAGGTTCCGGAATGGTCCGAGAATAAGATTCATATAAGGCATGCAGTTTTGGAGTTCGGAATTGTTCCGGGTTAATCGGTACCGAAGCTTCTAGAACCTTCGGAAGGAGACCAACGTGACCCCACCTTCCGGGAGGGGCATGGGCCTATGAGGGAGTGTCCTGGCGCATTGGGCCGGGGCACAAGGCCCCATAGGGCCCAGCCGATCCTAGAGAGTTTAAATCGTTTAAACTAGAGATAGGGTTTCTAGAAGGGAGAGTCCATGCCCCCACTCCTTATCCTTTGGGCTTGGGAGGGGCTGTCGCGCCTCTATATAAAGAGGGTGGGGGCGCACCAACCCCCACACCTCTCCTCCAAACCCTAGCCGCCTTGCTAGCTTTCCTCTCTCCCGATCGCTTGTAGGCGAAGCCTGCAGCAGTAAATTCTCCACCATATACACCACGCCGTTGTGTTGTAGATCCAATCTATCTCCACCATACTTGCTGGTCCGAGGAAGGAAGAGACGCCGAGGTGTTGCACGTGTGCATCTCACGGAGGCACCGCCACTTGTGGTGCTAGATCGGATCGGATCGCGAGGAGGAGAAGCGAGTACGACTACATCACCCACGCCCGACGAACGTTCACTGCTTGAATCTTCAAGGGTATGAAGATCTAATCCAATCTCTCTTGTTGATTGCATCTCCTAGATTAGATCTTGGCTTTCCTCCGCTCGCATCCGTAGAAAATTTTGATTTACTATACCGCGAAACCCTTGATGGTATCGAGCTAGATCTATGCGTAGATGTGTTTCACGAGTAGAACGCAACATGGTTGTTGCGCGTTGATGTTTTCTGTTGCAAGCCTCTTGTTTGTGTTCTTCTTATGACGCGGATAGTGAGATTGAAGTGGTCCAGGCCAACCTTACGCGACATCGTCATGAGACCGCCGCACTTGACGTGTGGCTTGTTCCACACATGCGGCCGGTGGATGCCGCTTTCTCACTATAGTTGTCATGGGATTAACACCGAGTTTGGCAACCATAATATCACCGTTGTGTCTTTCCGTAGGTAAGAATCGTTCTTAGCATCTACTCCCATAAGCCACGTAAACATGCAACAACAAAGTAGAGGCGTCTAACTTGTTTTTGGGAGTGTTTTCGTGATATGGTATGGCCCAAGATGTGATGTGTATATTCTATGCGATGATCATGTTTTGTAATGTTTCACGACTTGCATGTCGATGAGTACACAACCGGCAGGAGCCATATGGTTGTCTTTATAATTGTGTATGACCTGCGAGTCAACTTCTTATACGCCATGTAATAACTTTACTTTATCGCTAAGTAGTTAGCAATAGTTGTAGTTGCTATTCGTGGTGGAGGCAATCATGGTGGAGTGATGGAGATCATGCCGGAATGCACAAGATGGAGATCATTGCGCAAGGATTGGCTATACCATGTCACATAAAGTTATATGCATGTGATGTTTATCCCTTTATGTATCTTATTATGCTTAGATCGCGATGGTAGCATTATAAGATGATTCCTCACTTAAAGATCAAGATAAAAACTGTGTTCTCCCCAAGTATGCACCGTTGCGAAAGTTCGTCGTGTCCAAGCATCACGTGATGATCGGGTGCTATAGACTCTACGCTCACATACAACGGGTGCAAGCCGCTTTTGCACACGAAAATACTTGGGTCTAGCTTGACGAGCCTAGCATGTACAGACAAGGCCTCGGAACACAAGAACCGAAAGGTTAAGCATGAGTCATATGAATGATATGATCGACACTTTGTTGTCCACCATTGAAACCACATCTCTTCTCGTGATGATCGGATTAGGTGTGGTGAATTTGGATCGTGTTCACTAAACAACTTGAGGGATGTTGAATTTAGTGGGAGTTCATCTAGTAATTTGATTAAGTTGAACTATTTATCATGAACATAGTCTAAATTGTACTTGCAAATCTTGTAGATCACATGGCCAAGTCCAACTTCAACTTCAACGCTTTTCCGAGAAAGAAAAGCTTAGAAACAATGGGTCTAACTTCACCAATTGGTTCCGCAATCTAAGAATCATTACGTCATGGACAAAAGGACTATGTCCTTGGGAAAGCGTTAGGTGACCCCTTCTGCAATCGCTACCGATGAGAAAGCTGTCTATCGGCCAAGCAAAGATGATTATGGTGTGATTAAGAGCACCATGTTATTTGCTATGGAACCGAGCTTCAAAATCGTTTTGAAGAGTATCCCGGCCTTCAAGATTCTCGAGGAGCCGAAAACCATGTTTTACTCGGACCGCTCGAGAGATATGAGATCTCCGAGAAGTTCTTTAAGCGCAAGATGGAGGAAGGGAGTTCTAGTGAGCACGCCATAAAGATGACGGCTACACTCAACGCCTTGAGCAACTGGAATGCACAATTCTAGAGGAGCTCAAGATTGACAGGTTCTGCAATCACTCCTCCCGCTACAAAAGTTTTGTAGTGACTCATAATCGATTGGCTCCATCGATCGATCACCGAGCTCTTCGCAAGTCAAGGCTGCTAAGTGGACATCAAGAAGGATAATCATGTGTTGATGGTCAACAAGCCCTCCTTTAAGAAAGGTAAGGGAGCAAAGAAACCCTTCAAGAAGGGGCGGCAAGAAGCGCCCTCGCCGAGAAGAAGCTCAAGTCCGGTCCTAAGCCCGACATCGAGTGCTTCTATTGCAAGGACAAGGGTCACTGAAGCGCAATGTCCAAGTACTTAGCGGACAAGAAGGCTGGCACCATCAAAGGTATATTTGATATACATGTTATTGATGTTTTCCTTACTATCCCTCGTTGTAGTGCTGGGTATTTGATACGGTTGCTAATATTTGTAACTCAAACAGAGCTACGGAATAGACGGCGGCTTGTAGGGATGAGGTGACGATGCTGCAGCGGATCAAGAGTTGATGTGATGGTCGTAAGACGCTCTCCTTAGTTTTACCTTCGGGATTAGTTTTAAACCTTAATAAGTGTTATTATGTGTGCGTTGAGCATGAACATTATTTCGGATCGTGTTTATTGCAAGACGGTTATTCATTTAAATCGGAGAATAATGGTTGTTCTATTTATATGAGTAACATCTTTTATGGTCATGCACCTCTTGTGAATGGTTTATTTCTTCTAAATCTCGAAAGGGATGAAACACACATCCATAACATTGAGGCTAAGAGATGCAAAGCAGATAGTGATAATACTACTTATTTGTGGCAGCTGCGTCAGGTCATATTGGTGTAAAGCATGAAGAAACTCCATTCGATGGACTTTGGAGTCTCTTGATTTTGAATCATTTGACACATGCGAACCATGCCTCATGGGCAAGATGATCAAAACCCCGTTCTCGGTATGATGGAGCGAGCAACGGACTTGTTGGAAATCATTCATACCGATGTATGCGACCGATGAGTGTTTCGACGGTGGATATCGCTATTTCCTCACTTTTACCGATGACTTAAGTAGATATGGGTATATCTATTTAATGAAACATAAATCAAACATTTGAAAAGTTCAAGGAATTTCGAATGAAGTGGAGAACCATTGTAATGTAAAGATGAAGGTTCTACGATCCGATCGTGGAGGTGAATAGTTGAGTTAGGATTTTCTCACGCATCTTAAAGCAAGTGGAATCGTTTGACAACTCACGCCACCCAGAACACGACAGCGCAATGGTGTGTACGAGCGCGGAATCGAACCCTATTAGATATGGTCCGATCAATGATGTCTCTTCTTGATTTGTCGTTATCATTTTGGGGTTATGCATTAGAAACCGCTGCATTCACTTTAAATAGGGCTCCATCTAAATCCGTTGAGGCGACACCGTATGAACTGTGGTTTGGTGCTAAACCTAAGTTGTTGTTTCTTAAAGTTTGGGGATGCGAAGCTTACGCCAAGAAGTTGATGCCGACAAGCTCGAACCCAAAGCGAGAAATGCGTCTTCATAGGATACCCTAAGGAAACTATTGGGTATACCTTCTATCACGTAACCAAGGCAAAGTGTTTGTCGCAAAGAATGGTTCGCTTTCTTGAGAAGGAGTTTCTCTCGAAAGAAGTGAGTGGGAGGAAAGTAGAGCTAGACGAGGTTATTGAACCTTCTCTTGAATTGGAGAGTAGCGCAAGACTGAAATTGTTCCAAAGGTCACCGCACCAACAATAGAGGAAGCTAATGACAAGGATCATGAAGCGGACGATCTCGCCATCGAACATCGCAGTCGACAAGGTCGCGTGCCCTCCCGAGTGGTATGCAACCTTTCTTGATCTTGTTAGTAGAAGACGGTGAACCTATGAACTATGAGGAAGCGATGATGAGCCCGGACTCGAGAAATGGCCGAAGCCATGAACCAATTGGGATCCATGAGCGAAAACCAAGTATGGACTTTGGTGGACCCTCCTAGCGACCGAAAGGCCGTTGAGTGCAAATGGATATTCAAGAAGAAAACGGACGCGGATGGTAATGTTACCGTCTATAAAGCACGGCTTGTCGTAAAAGGTTTTTGACAAGTTCAAGGTGTTGACTACGATGAGACTTTCTCTCCCGTAGCGATGTTTAAGTCCATTCGGATTTTATTAGCAATTGTTGCATTTCATGATTATGAAATATGGCAGATGGATGTCAAGACTGCTTTCCTCAATGGGAACATTGATGAAGAGTTGTATATGATGCAACCCAAAGGTTTTGTCGATCCTAAGGATGCTAGTAAAGTATGCAAACTTCAGCGTTCCATTTATGGACTGAAGCAAGCATCTCGGAGTTGGAACCTTCGTTTTGATCAAGTGATCAAGAGTTTTGGATTTGTTCCAAATTGCTACGAAGCTTGTATCTACAAGAAAGTGAGTGGGAGCTCGGTGACGTTTCTGGTACTGTATGTGGATGACATATTGATTATCGGAAATGACATCAACATGCTTAACGATGTGAAGAGTTATTTGAACAAGTGTTTTCAATGAAAGACCTAGGTGAAGTCGCTTATATATTGGGCATCAAAATCTATAGAGATAGACAAAGGCACCGATAGCTTTAAGCGAGTACATACCTAGACAAAGTTCAAAAGGTTCGAATGGATAAGGCAAAGAAAGGTTCGGCCTATGTTGTCGGGTAAGATATTGAGCAAGGCTCTGTCCACACGGTAAATGATAGGGAAGCTATGAAAAGTGCCTTATGCCTCGCCATAGGTTCCATCATGTATGCCATGTTGTGTACTAGACCGGATGTGTCCGATGCTCTTAGTTTGACGAGCAGATATCAAAGTGATCCAGGAGTGGAACACTGGACAACCGTGAAGAACATCCTAAAGTACCTAAATAGAACTAAAGAAATGTTCTTAGTCTATGGGGGTGATGAACAACTTGTCGTAAAAGGTTACGTCGATGCTAGTTTCGACACCGACAAGGATGATTCCAAATCTTAGACAGGATACGTTTATATTTTGAATGGAGGAGCTGAGTGGAGAAGTCGCAAGCAAAGCGTGATCGCGGATCTACGTGGAAGCGGAATACATGGTCAGCCGCAGGTTGCCAAGTGAAGGAGTTTGGATCGAAACTTCATCATCGAGCTTGGCGTGGTTCCAAGTGCATTGGACCCACTGGAGATATTGTGTGACAACATGGCGCCATAGCACTCGCTAAGGAACCAAGATATCATCCAAATACCAAGCATATCAACCAAAGTTTCATATAATCCGAGATTATATAGCGATGGAGATCCGAAGATTAGCAAAGTACATACGGATCCGAATGTCGCAGATCCATTGACTAAACCTCTTCCACGTAAAACATGATCAACACCTCAGTGCCATGGGTGTGAGATTGTTGCCAGATGTAAACTAGATTATTGACTCTAGTGCAAGTGGGAGACTGTTGGAATTATGCCCTAGAGGCAATAATAAAGATATTATTATTATAATTCTTGTTCATGATAAAGTTTATATTCCATGCTAGAATTGTATTAAGCGGAAACATTAATACTTGTGTGGTTTGTGAACAACACCGTGTCCCTGGTACGCCTCTAAGGACTAGCTCATTGATCAATGATGGTTAAGGTTTCCTAACCATAGACATGAGTTGTCAATTGATAATGAGATCATATCATTGGGAGAATGATATGATGGATGACCAAACTAAGCGAAGCAATTAGATCGTTCATCGTGTTCATCTTTGCGAATCTTTTCCTATGTCAAATATTGTATTCCTTGGGCCATGAGATAATGCAACTCCACACGGAAGAAAGCTTTGAGGTCATCAAACATCATCCTATGAGAGGGTGATCATAAAGGTGTCTCTCGGTGATCGGAAAGTATCTTGGGTTGTATGTATCGAGATGGAATTTGTCCCTCCCAAGTCGGAGAGATATACTTGGGCCCACTCGAATCGATATCAACACCGCTTGCAAGCATGTGGTTAAGGAGTTAATCACAAAGTGATATCGGATTACGGAACGAGTAAAGTACTTTGCCGTGAACGAGATTGAACTAGGTATGATGCATCGACGATCGAATCTCGAGCAAGTAAAATATCGCGAGACGAAGGGAATATATATATGGGATTGATTGAATCCTGGCATCGTGGTTCATCCGATATGATCATCGATGAATGTGTGGAGTCAATATGGGTGCCTGCACCCATTGTTGATTATTGATAGAAGATCATGTCTGCATATTCTCGAACCCGCAGGGTCACACACTTAACGTATCTCAACGCTAGGATAGATTGATTAATTGGTTTATGAATTTTTGTTCGGAGTCTCGGATGGGATCCAGGACATCATGAGAGGTTCCGTAATGGTCCGGAGAATAAGATTCATATAAGGCGGCAGTTTTGGAGTTGAATTGTTCCGTTAATCGGTATTGTACGAAGCTTCTAGAACCTTCGGAAGGGGACCAACGTGGCCCCACCTTCCGGGAGGGGGCATGGGCCTATGAGGGAGTGTCCTGGCCGCATTGGGCCAGGGGCACAAGGCCCCATAGGGCCCAGCCGATCCTAGAGAGTTTAAATCGTTTAAACTAGAGATAGGGTTTCTAGAAGAGGGGAGAGTCAATGCCCCCCACTCCTTCTCCTTTGTGCTTGGGGAGGGCTGGGGCCGCCTCTATATAAAGAGGGGTGGGGGCGCACCAAACCCCTACACCTCTCCTCCAAACCCTAGACGCCTTGCTAGCTTTCCTCTCTCCCTCCCGACTGTTTGTAGGCGAAGCCCTGCTGCAGAAATTCTCCACCATATACACCACGCCGTCGTGTTGTAGATCCAATCTATCTCTCCACCATACTTGCTGGTCCGAGGAAGGAGGAGATGTCGAGGTGCTGCATGTGTGCATCTCACGGAGGCACCGCCACTTGTGGTGCTAGATCGGATCGGATCGCGAGGAGGAGAAGCGAGTACGACTACATCACCCACGTTCCGACGAACGTTCCGCTGTGCGAATCTTCAAGGGTATGAAGATCTAATCCAATCTCTCTCGTTGATTGCATCTCCTAGATTAGATCTTGGCTTTCCCTCTGTTCGCATCCGTAGAAAATTTTGATTTACTATGTCGCGAAACCCTTCAGAGCGTGCGCCAGAGCGCCACCCGCGACCAGCGTCCCTGCGCCGGCCCTCACCGCGCACCACGATCACCACCGACCCAGACCTGCCAGACACCTGCTTGCCGCCCGTGCCATACAACCACCGCCCGCCGAAGACGCCGCCCGCAGAGCACCGCCTGCCTGCATCAAACCACACCGCCCCATGCCTCGCGATCATGTCGTTGAGCATCGCCAGGAGACACAGCACCGTCCCCTACCCTTGCCCATGCCATTAGCTGCTTGTAACGTCGCCCCCGACGAGCTCACCTTGCGCCCAGACGGTCCCCTCGCTCGACTATAAATAGAGACCACCCCCGCACGATTTCTTCACACCATCTCACTTCCCTCTCCCCACTGACCGTGCCACACCATCCTCAGAGCAAGGCGAGCACCACTTCGCCGGAATTTCACCGGAGCCCGCCGCCTCTGGAGAAGAAGGGAGCCAGCGATTGGAGACGCCCCAGGAGAAGCCACCGGTACCAGGAGGATCGCCGTCGTCGACTTCGTCGTTCGCCCGCCTCGCCGACCCTCGTGTAGGGATTCGTAGCATGGAAAACAAAAAATTTCTATCGCATACAAACAAACAATCCAAGATCTATCTACTAGATTGTAGCAACGAGTCGATGGAATACCTTACCCTCGAAGATTCCAAAGTGTTTAACGAGAGCAGATTCTCGTGGGTGATGTAGTCGTACTCTTCCCGATCTCAAGATCGTGTAGACGATCCTTCCGGCGCTGCGTTAAGCAGCGCTTCATGATCTGCTCACAATGCTCGACGAAGACCTTCCTCTCCCTTGTTCCAAAGAAAATGGTGTTGTAGCACTCTCCTCGCGATTCCGAAGACAACGTGGTAATGCAGAGTGGGAGATCCACAGGCTTCGCCTTAAGCCGGCAGTATGGTGGAGTATGAGAGAGAGATATTAGTGGTCTAGGGTTTAGACACACCAATTAGAAGGCTCTAATCAAGGCTAGTGCAATTAGAAGCTCTAAACCAAAGCGGCTCTAAACCGGAGTCTAGGGCTAGGATTTAGATTAGAGGATAGGAACTTGTGTGTCAGAGAGGAGGCCCCGCCCTCCTTTTATAGGTGGGAGGCGGCCAAGGGAGGAGTCCTCCCCAAGTCGGCCTTGGTGGCGCTGGCTTGGAGAGGAGGGACTCCTCCCAAGTCGTTTCAACCTCCTCTTGCTTGTTTCCCTCGTTTAGGTTTGACTTTCAAACCGCCATTTGACTTTTCAGTTTTAGGATTCAATTTAATCCTTTATTTGAAACAGCGAGAACACTTAGTACATGATGCAATCATTCCAATATGTAATGACACATTCATGTACCCCTTCCCCGGAGTCTGGACATTCGGAACCTTCTAGAACATTCGATGAAAACAGGAATCATTCCCGAACTCCTAAACGGGACTTTCCTTATATGAATCTTATTCTCCGGACCATTCGGATCACCTCGTGATATCCGGATCCCATCCGAGACTCAACAACATTCGGTCTCTTTCTCATAATACCATAACTACTCAAACAACGTCGAATCCTTAAGTGTGTCTCCCTACGGTTCGTGAATTATGCGGACATGATCGAGACACTTCTCCGAACAATAACCAATAGAGGAATCTGGAAATTCATATGGCTCCCACATATTTCTATGATTACTTTGTGATCGAATGAACCACTTACATACGATACCAATTTCCCTTTGTCTCACGATAGTTTACTTATCCGAGGTTATGATCGTCGGTATCTCTGCATACCTAGTTCAACCTTGTTACCGATAAGTACTCTTTTCTCGTTCCCGTGATATGTGATCCCTTGTGACCCAGTCACATGCTTGCAATCTAATTGGATGACATTCCACTGAGAGGGCCCAGAGTATATCTATCTGTCATATGGATGGACAAATCCCACTCTTGATCCATGTGTTTCAACCAATACTTTCCGAACACTCAATGCCACCTTTATAGCCACCCGATTCGGTGGTGTTTGATGTCATCAAAGCATCCATCCGGTAAAGGTGATATGCATGATCTCATGGTCGAAGGAATTAGGTTACTATGTATCAGAAAGCATATAGCAATTGAACTAATGAAATGACTTGATCTTTATGCTATGCTTATCTATAGGAGTATGTCCACCATATCATTCTCCTAACGATATGATCTTGTTGTTGATAACATCTCAATGTTCATGATAGGGAAACCACAATCATTAATCAACCAACAAGCTAGTGAAGTATAGAGGCTATACTAGGGACTTCAAATTAAGTTTACAAATCACACAAGTATCAATGATTCCTTGTTAATACTATTATAGCATGAATGTAAACATTTATCATAAACACAAAGATATAATAATAACTACATTTATTATTGCGTCTAGGGCATATCTCCAACACCTCGCCTGCACGGTGAGCCCTCAAAGAACCCCCTTGGCCGCGCTTAGGTTTCGTTCTCGAGTCGTCTCGGCCGACGATGACCTCACCGTTGGATTAGAACTAGATCGAACGACCCACGTTGCCCCCATACCGCTTCGCCATTTCATGTCACTGACGAGTGGGGACACCCACTTACGCAGCCCGCGGGAGCACTGCGCTTAGCAGGCCGGCCCGTTAGAATTTCCCGCGCAGCCCAGCAATTCAAATAAAACCTTTTTATTTTCAAACACACTTCTGTACCCAACTTAAAAAATCAACCCAGGTCGATTCAGTGCCCCAAATTGGATGAAACCAATTTTGTTGGAAAGGTCTGTGAATGCTTGATCCAAGCCCGTTGGATTCAAGTCATTTGGATCTGTAGATCACCCATAGCAAAAATAACAAGGCGGAAGCTTTTCTGCATTCAAACATTTTTCAATTTTAAACCATAAAAGCTTTTGAGTTGATTCCAACTCTCAAAAATCACATTTAACCATACCTTTCAGAATTATAAAAATATATAGGTTTACTTGCAGAAATAATGTTCAAGGAATAAAAGAATGCTACATAAGCATTTCTAGCCACTTTAATCAATTAAAATAAAAGGGTAAAACCTTATTAAATTGTGACACCACTTTAAATCACATTCCCATGGACTACAATATTTGGTGATGACATGTGTCAACATGATCCCATGTTTAGTTTGGAGAATATTAAATCTTAAGTAGTTTTTCAATGAGTAGAAATTACTTTTCTAAAATAAAAAGACTTAAACCAATCCTTAACCTTGTAATGTTAGAGATGATGCTAGATCATCTATAGGACCCTTGTGTGTGATGATTGCAAGTAGTTAAGTATTGATTGGTGATTGTGTACCTCGTATTTATTCATAGCCGCTAGTACCGACCAAGGATACTACGAGGAGGAAGGAGGATACTATGAAGAGGAAGCCGAGGAGAACTTCAACCACTGCTCTGCACAAGGCAAGCTAACACTTGCAAGATACTATACCTATGCCAGCTAATTACTATGCAAGCCTAATACTACTAGTGAATGTGCAAGCTAACACTTGCAAGATACCCTATTGATTGCCACAAACCCATGCTTGTGATATGAATACTATATGCCTTAAGCGTATGTGATCATACCAACTTGCTAAACCAATCCTAGTTTTATGGCAAGCTTCTTACTTTATTTCTTTATCAAAGCTTACTTAGAGTCTACTTAAGAGTTTGGTAGATATTAGACAACTGTGCTCAAGTTTTCCCTAAGAGCATAAAATTTGGGCTAAGCTAGAAACCTTGATCTCAACCTAAGATATAATGTTGGACTTAGTGAAACTCCACTAGTTACCACCCCTCATTATTACCATTCCCAACTGTAGATGCTAGTGCTAAGCATAAAACTTGATCAACTTTAGATGGGAGTACTTGGTGGAAAATGGTTATGAAAACCTTGGAATGATGGATCATTCTATTGAAATGTTTTGGACATGTGTTTCCAAACACTTGATGATTTTGGTGATGAAAATGTTGAGGCATGAGCCTTAGCCCTTTATAAAGCGATGGTTGTGCGGATGCGATACTATTCCAATTTTATCGTACAACCACAATACCGAATATTGGGTAGGGTTTATCGAAACTTATATTCCTTAGTATTAGTTCCTCACGGCCAAGGTCTGAGCTGAGGCTACCTTGTGAAGATTGTCCACTGCGGTACTCCAAGATGACGGTGGTCATGGTTGGGAGGCCAAACTCACATGAGATGTGCTTATACTAGGGCGTGTAATTGAAAGGTTAGGATTGATTATCCATAATCGAGTATGGTGAATTCAGGATTTGTTCTGATGGATGTATCGAATGTTGTGGTGAAAGTGTACAATCTCTGCAGTGTCAAACTATTGAATAGCAGCGTCATGATGTTATGGACGATTAGTGGCCATCTGTTCCCCGTCGACTTTTCAAAATGACTTGTGAAATGAGTTGAGACTTTGACTTGACCACAACAGAGTTGTGACCTAAACTACAAGATCCCACTTAGGAGTTATAAAATTGTGACTAGCTTTGGAACTTAGTAGAGATAAACCTGGCTTTTTGCAAAACAACCCTAGAGCCTAGTGTCCTATTATCCAAAAACCCCTCTACTTGTTAGTATTGGTTTGCGAGTACTTAAAGAGTACTCATGGCTTTGTCCCTGGCTATTCCCATGGCCAGACTATGAAGAGGAGTACCTGGAGGATGGACCCCAGGAAGGTTACGACAACTAGGATCATCTCCCATCGTCAGCATTGCCTGTGACCCGAAGATGGAGCTTCGCCTACGCTACCGTTATTATTACGTATTCCGCTGCTTGATGTTGTATTAAGAACTGGATCATGAGATCCCTATTCGTGTAAGAACTTATGTATCGTTGTAATGGATGAAGTACTATGGTATCCAATTCTGTTATGTCTCGCAAAAATGGTAATCCTGGGATTGCGATGTATGGCATAACAGGCATCTAGGATTGAAAAATCCGGGTGTCGACACAATTACAATCAGCCAGTAATCTACTTCCTTGTATAAGTTTATGAGTGAACCTATATATTAAAATTAGTCTAGATACATTTACTTCACAAACCTAAAATATTTTATATTTTGATGACAGGAAAGAAGGGCTCTAAGCCACTCAGTTGACACCCTATGAGCACACACATACCATACGAACTCATGGGCAACTTTATTCAAAGACCTTCTAACAAAGACTATCTGAAAGACCTCAAAACTAGCACTAATATCACAAATTTCACTAATGATGGGGGAAATTAGAGCAATATGATTCCCTCTCTAGCCAAAGACGAACCAACTCTGAACTGTCGGTTTCTATGACAATATCGGCAACATTAAGTTGTTTTGTTGCCACAACTGCATCCCTCATAGCTAGGGCCTCGATGGTTAAGGGATCTGTAATATCCTGATAAACATGGCAACATGCACTCCTGAACCCATCAGCATCATGAGCGACTCCGCCACTCGCTGATATTCCTTCTTCCGACCTAATCGCACCATCAGAATTGAGTTTAATAACTCATGTCAGGTTTTTCTTTAGGGATGTAACCTTGATCATGGTGGCTCCACTTGTTCCTAGAATCCCAAATGGAAGCCATAATAGATATAGTCATCTCCCGGTCCATTGGCGCTCCTTGATTATGTAGATTTACTAGTTTTTTACAATCAATACAACAATATATTTATAGTAGCGAATAGTATACAGTAGAGATACATCCGTTGCCTCCTAACAATTATAAATAAAATCTAAAATGAATGAGCAAAGTTTCTAGCACTTCATAATTTTCCTTCTTCCATGATAAAATCTACCATTTTTTAAGGCAGACGAATGATGACCCACAAGTATAGGGGGTGTATCATAGTACTTTCGATAAATAGGAGTGTCGATCCCAACAAGGAGCAGAAGGTGCTGAACAGTGGTATGGAGTAGGAAATCCCTGTGAATACTTAGCAAACGGATTTTTAGTGGTTTTCTAACAAGGCAACAAAACAAAGAGCAAGTAACAGAAGTAACGAACAAACGGAGCAAGTGGCCCAATTCTTTCTTAGCAAAGGACAAGCCGATGGGAATACTTATAAGGACCAAACGTTCTCGAGGACACGTGAGAATTCTGTCAAGTGATTTCACTTCAAATAGCTGAGTACTCTTCTCTGGTGTTTGTAAGTGTTGTGTGAGTGAACCTGTGTTAACATACCGCCCTTCCTAGGACTAATACATACTTGTGATTAAACCCCCTGCAAACATCTGTGACTATAGGAAAGTAATTAAGATATAAATCTAACCACAGCCTTAAACTCTGAGATCCTACACTCCCTTGTGCAAAGGTGTCCTAACGGTGGTTCAGGTTTTTGTCACTCCGGCAACCCCGCGATTAGTAGCCAAATACAGAATGCATTCCCCTAGGCCCATAAATGGTGAGTGTCATGTAGTCAACATTCACATGACACCACTAGAAGAATAGCACCACAACTTAAATACTAAACCATTGAATAATGACTCATCACAGATTCACTACTAACAACATGACTTCTCCCATGTCCTCAAGAACTAAACGAACTACTCACAAGACATCATATGGATCAAGATCAAAGATGATATGGTAATGGATAACAATCTGAACATAAACAATAATCCAATGGTTCCACTCACAAGCATCAACTACAATAGTAATCAACACCGGGAAAGTTTCCCCTAATAAACGAAGCAATATCCAACACAATTGTTACAGCGGGACGGAGTGGTGATGATAGTGCTGGTGGAGATGATGGTGTGGATGATGATGATCATCCCGATGAAGCCTTGCTTGATGACGGTGTTGATAGCGACGGTCTCCCCTCTCTGGGAAGGAATTCCCCCGGCAGAAATCTGTCTGCCGGAGAGATCTTTCTTTCTCAGTGTTTTCCGCCCCAGAGGCGGCGGAAATCTATCTGTGGTCGCTCCCCTGGTGTTAGGGTTCCGTAGGAAAGATATAGGTGAAGGGGCAGAGTCGGAGGCCGGGCAGGTGGGCCACACCTGCCCTAGGCACGGGGTCAGGTGGGCCCGTGCCTAGGGGGTGGGCCCCATGAGGCCCATCTCCGTCCCTCCTTCTGGCTTCCTTCGTCTTCTAGTAAAATAATATGTTTCCATATTTTTTTGGTATTTTTCTGATCTTCGCGAATTGCACCGAAATGCCTTCTTTTCCATCAGAATCCAGACTCCGACAGTCCATCCTCCAGGAATCATCCAACATGCATAAATAGATGAAAAGCCATAAGTAATACCTCATAATAAGACAAATATCAATTAATAGAGGTAAAGTATGATATAGAAAGGTGATGAAAATTGGGCGTATCAACTCCCCCAAGCTTAGATTTCGCTTGTACCCAAGCGAATACTGAGCTCATTAAACATGTCCACGGGTTTATGGAGTGAAGTATCGATAAAAAGAATACGAACAAGAAGCATCACACTTAACATTGCACAACTCATAGAAGAAAGCAACTCACCATTATATAACTAAGCTTGCAACCAAGCACAGCGGTCGCAATAGAGATGCATAAATATAAATCATAATTGGAATTGGTAAACTTGTTCTTGGTCAGAGAACACCTGGCAAACAGTTTCACAAAAGCTTTTTGTAGAAGTTTCAAAATAGGAACTCTCTTTGCTCAAAAAGGTTTTTCACAAGTGAAGGCTTTCAAAGTAATACTCAATAGATAAGAGTTTTGTGAAAACAAGGAATATAAAGAACATGATTGAATAAATCACCATATGAATACTTGAAACACAACAACTCAAAAGCTTGATGGAGATAGAGAGGAAGTAGGTTTACTGACTCAACTTGGAAGTGGGAGAAAGGTCCCTTCTTAGAGGGTAGCAGGGATTACAAGTCATAAAGAGCTTCCAAAATATTATGGTACTTACTAGCTTTGAGCCCTCATTTCCCCTATCATAAGCATCTTGAGATGATTAAGGTTAAAGTGAACAAA
Organism: Avena longiglumis; assembly: GCA_030063025.1. Taxonomy (NCBI): domain Eukaryota; kingdom Viridiplantae; phylum Streptophyta; class Magnoliopsida; order Poales; family Poaceae; genus Avena; species Avena longiglumis. The sequence goes on along the minus strand of CP125974.1, from coordinate 514,067,632 downwards.
GATGGAGTATATGCTTATATAAGTTGGCAATATCATGTCCCTTGAATATGAGGGCCACTCCTCATGCATACTCAACTTTGGGTACAGGTAAGTTCTTTTCATCATAAGTATTTGCATATCATTGAGAAACGCCAACGAGGTACCCCTTGCACAAAGTACATGATCTTTCCCACAACCAAAATGACAAGACAGACAGACAGACATGAGCATCTCAGCGATCTTTTTATTTACTATGTGTATAGCTTTTTATTGAGGATGCTTCATAGATGACTCACTATGGTGATGCTGCAAGTTTCCACCATGATTAAGCATGGCTTAGGCTAGAGGCCCAGGCGTTTCTCTAACACAGAATACAAACTCCATGGACTTACAAGTTCCCTCTTTATTTCACACCGTTGACATCCATAGACAAAAGACCACGATATCAACTGTGTACAGAGTACAAGTGCAATGTTGAAAATGTTCCCTGTGACAGCATGGTTCTACTGATCCCAATGTATAGATGCAAGCATATACAACTTCGATGTCCACAATGGTTCAAGTTTATTAGGGGCAAATAAATAAAGTGTGCCATCAAGTTCGTGAGAGCTTTACTAACTAGTTTTCTCATAACAAAATACTTTTTAATTCGAAATGTAGATGAAGCTTGAGAATTTTATTGGAATAGCAAAAGCTACTAGGTAGATATGGTAGACACAAGTGGAAAAAGTTTTGGGTTTAAAGGATTTTGGAAACATAAGAGGTATGCTTTCTCAAAACAGGTTTTTGGCTAGAAAGGTTGGGTAGCAAGCAAGAGAGTTGAAGGAAACAAGCAAACATACAAGTAATAAAGCCAAACATGCAATCTTCCTTGAAGACACAAAAGAATCTTAAATAAAGAATACTAAGCTTATGAGCCAACAAGAAATAAAACAAATGATACCAAATACCTGTAAGCTCTTTCTTTCTTTTTCTTTCAAACTAAAGCCACTAACCAGAACTCGGTTTTCCAAAACCAATTTAGATCCACTTGATGATCCCAAAGTGGTGACAATACTGAACAACAAGATCCATCATATAATAGAGATTGCAAACTAAAAATAAGAAGTGCAACAAGTAAAATATGAGACTTCTCATTAATATTCCAATAAAGGCACTCACACCAAGGGATACATAGATAATCAACTAAAGGAGAGATACTCCCACATGCAAACCAAACTATAAGATAACCTCTCTACCACAGATATGAATCCACTAAAAAGGTAAAAGATAAAAGATAATGGTGGTGATACCGCGGCGCTCCCCCAAGCTTGGAACAAGCCAAGGGGATGCCAAACCTGATGATGAATTACTCCTTCGGTGGTGGTGGTGTTCTCTTGTCATGGGTTAGGAAATCTTCCAACATTTTACGGAGCCTGTTATTTTCCTCTTGAAGCATATCCACCTCCATCCTCAAAGCACGGTACTTATCACAAAACTCTTTGGTGGTTCGAAGGGCTTTCGCTGCCTCAGGGCAGTATATGAGTTCTGGACCGAAGGCTAAGATTCCCTGCATGTGACGAGAAAAAGCATCCGCGGTGTTAGTTGCTCCTTTAAAAGTAGGTTTCCTTCCCCTTGTTCCTGTAGCGGTTTGTTCTTCCAACTCTATCTCCACGGGCTTCTTGCCTTTGTCGTTAGCGGAGGCCATGGTGCTCTAAACTTGAGAAGATTTCTTGACAGAAACAGATCGAAACGAAAACATGACGATAACATGATGCACGAACCTCGGGGGATCCGGGGGTTATATATTACAAAGTTTCAATGCATAAGGAAGGTTTTAACACGGAAACAAAGCGGAGACAAAGTTCGAGGGTGGCAAACCTCCTCCAGGCGCGGCCAGGCTGGGCCCGTGCCTGGGGTGGGTTTGTCCACCCCGGGCTCCGTTTCCTCTTCAGTTTCATCTCATAACTTCCCTTATGTATTAATAGCATCAAAAACATAAAAATATTGGGGTTTCACGAACCTTCTGTTTTCACCACTTTTACCTATTCAAAGACGAACTCTGCAGATTACTTCTCTCTTTCTCCTGCGAATTTCCTTCATACAAAACTTTTGCACAAACTCAATCACAACATTAGTGTAAGCAAAAACAATAAACCTTTGGTGCACACTTCAACTGAAAACCCATCAAAACAAAAGCTTTTGTAAGAGGCAAATGCAAATGATGGCAGAAATCTATCAAAACAGACCAGCAGGTAAAGATTGATTTTTCCGAAGACCTTCTGTTGCTCAAATGAAAAAGTGCAGAACTCATGAAAGTTGGGTAACAACTTGGAGAACAAGCACAGAAAAAGTGCAGCTCCATCCGAAGTACCGAGCTTCCTCACAAATTTTTACAATGCAACACAAAAATCTGTCCCAGGACGGCCACTTTTCACAACTCCTCTACTTCACAAAAGTAGTTGAAGTTGACACAAAAACCGAAACAAAAAGGATAAGGAGCAGTTATTATAGAGGTAGTAACTTCCAAGACTCGACAAAACTCTTGGGTTATCTCCCAACAAGTACTTTTCTTTAATGCCTTTAAGTTAGGCTTGAAACTTCCAAACATGCTCACATAGGATATATATATCTGAAATGAAAGAGAGCATCAAGAAGCAAATAACCAACACACTTTAGTCTAACCCACTTCCTATGCATGGGGGTATCATGAGAAAATGAATTGTTGAAACAAAAGGCCACAAGCATAGGAAGACAAAACAGATGCAACTTTAAAGCTTTCAACATAAAACGGGGAAACTTAACATCATTGGGATGCACAAAACCATGTTTCCCTCTCTCAAAATAACTTTCAGTAGCATTTTGAATAAAGTTGACAATATAACTTTCACTTGAAACAACTTTATCATCAGAATAAGCATACTTACAGTCATCAAAAAGAGGTCCAAGGTCATAGACTAGATCAACAGAAGCAAGTTGTTCCATCCTGAAATCTTTATTAGACAAGCTATTTTCACAAGGAGCTTTAGCAAATTTGGAAAAGTTAAACTCATAAGAATCTCCATCAAACTTAGTTAAAAGTTTTTCCTTCTTACAATCAATAATAGCTCCACAAGTGTTCAAAAAAGGTCTACCAAAAATGATAGGATAAGTTTTGCTAGCCGCTGAATTAAGCACTAGAAAATCAGCGGGATACTTAATCTTACCACATAGAACCTCCACATCTCTTACAATGCAAATGGGGCAAATGGTCTCCTTGTTAGCAAGGTGAATAACCACATCAATGTCCTCAAGCTCACAAGGACCAATCTCATGCATAATTTCCCTGTAAAGCTCATAAGGAATAGCACTAGAACTAGCACCAATATCACATAAACCATAGTAGCAATGATCACCAATTTAACAGAAAGCACAGGAACACTAGCTTTTCTGGCCTTACTAGGATGAGAGATAATATTAGAAGCGTCTTCACAGAAGACAATGTGCTCATCCTCTATATTTCTAGTGACCATGTCTTTCACAATAGCTACCACAGGTTCATCACTCAAATGCTTACCAGGCTCCATGGTTTTCATTGTACCTTTGTTATTTGCACTAATAATCATAGAATACTCCTCTACCTTAGCTGGGAAAGGCATTTTCTCAACATGAGGTTCAAGCACAATATGATTAGTAGTAAAAACTTGAGTACTTCTAACTGGAACATGGCTAACAACATCTTTATATGGAGCATGGTACTTATTCCACTTCTTCTTGGGAATTTATGACTTTCTTCCTTTGTCATTCTCCCAAGCCTCAGTATTATCTTGGATACGGTCTAAGAGATCCCATTTAGCTTCTTCCTTCATACGTGTGAATGATCCGGCACAGGAAGCATCTAGTAAATCTTTATCATGAAGAGAAAGCCTAGCATAAAGGTTATTAAGAATAATATTGTTAGGGAGCTCATGAATAGGACATTTAAGCATGAGTAACTTCAATCTCCCCCAAGCTTGAGTTGTAATCTCTCCATCAAGAGGCCAAAAGTTATAAATAAGACTTATATCCTTATGGATTTCACTTGGAGGATAAAATTTAGAGTAAAAGAGAGATGCCATCTCCTCCCATTCCATGGATTGCCCATTCTTCAGCAGCTTATACCATGCTTCAGCTCTCCCTTTCAAGGATATGGAGAGTAACTTCTTCTTTACTTGTTCGGTTGTGATACCTACACACTTAAACAACTCGCATAATTCATGGATAAAAAGCAAATGATCACCAGGATGGACAATTCCATCCCCAAAATAATAATTATCCATGACACGATTAACAATACTTGTAGGTATCTTAAAAGGATCGATCTCAACAGGAGGTGGTTCATCTACTACCCTACCAGCGGTAGTAGTTTTTCCAAACAGAAAACCAAGTGGGTTATCCATATTGGAAACAGAGTAACAAGCAGTAACAAAAGCAATACTCACAGTAAAATTTTCCCTTACCAATTCCACTCTTCAATAGCGCTTCACTCCTCGGCAACGGCGCTAGAAAATAGTCTTGATGACCCACAAGTATAGGGGGTGTATCGTAGTACTTTCGATAAATAGGAGTGTCGATCCCAACGAGGAGCAGAAGGTGTTGAACAATGGTATGGAGCAAGAAATCCCTATGAATACTTAGCAAACGGATTTTTAGTGGTTTTCTGACAAGGCAACAAAACAAAGAGCAAGTAACAGAAGTAACGAACAAACGGAGCAAGTGGCACAATACTTTCTTAGCAAAGGACAAGCAGGTGGAAATACTTATGAGGACCAAACATTCTTGAGGACACATGGGAGTTCTGTCAAGTGCTTTCGCTTTAAATAGCTGAGTACTCTTCTCTAGTGTTTGTAAGTGTTGTGTGGGTGAACCTGTGCTAACATACCGCCCTTCCTAGGACTAATACATACTTGTGATTAAACCCCCTGCAAACATCCGTAACTATAGGAAAGTAATTAAGATATAAATCTAACCACAACCTTAAACTCTGAGATCCTACACTCCCTTGTGCAAAGGTGTGCTAACAGGGGTTCAGGTTTCTGTCACTCCGGCAAACCCGCGATTAGTAGCCAAATACACAATGCATTCCCCTAGGCCCATAAATGGTGAAGTGTCATGTAGTCGATGTTCACATGACACCACTAGAAGAATAGCACCACAACTTAAATACTAAACCATTGAATAATAACTCATCACAGATTCACTACTAACAACATGACTTCTCCCATGTCCTCAAGAACTAAACGAACTACTCACAATACATCGTATGGATCAAGATCAAAGATGATATGGTAATGGATAACAATCTGAACATAAACAATAATCCAATGGTTCCACTCACAGGCATCAACTACAATAGTAATCAACACCGGGAAAGTTTCCCCTAATGAACCAAGCAATATCCAACACAACTATTACAGCGGGACGGAGTAGTGATGATGGTGCTGGTGGAGATGATGGTGTGGATGATGATGACGATGATCCCGATGAAGCCTAGCTTGGTAACGGTGTTGATGGCGATGGTCTCCCCTCTCCGGGAAGGAATTCCCCCGGAAGAAATCTGTCTGCCGGAGAGATCTTTCTTTCTCGGTGTTTTCCGCCCCCAGAGGCGGCGAAAATCTATCTGTGGTCGCTCCCCTGGTGTTAGGGTTCTGTAGGGAATATATAAGCGAAGGGGCGGAGTCGGAGGCCGGGCAGGTGGGCCACACCTGCCCTAGGCACGAGGTCAGGTGGGCCCACGCCTAGTGGGGGTGTGGGCCCCCTGAGGCCCATCTCCGTACCTCCTTCTGGCTTCCTTCGTCTTCTAGTAAAATAATATGTTTCCATATTTTTTTGGTATTTTTCTGATCTTCGCGAAATTGCACCGAAACGCCTTCTTTTCCATCAGAATCCAGACTCCGACAGTCCATCCTCCAGGAATCATCCAACATGCATAAACAGATGAAAAGCCATAAGTAATACCTCATAATAAGACAAATATCACTGAATAGAGGTAAATTATAATATAGAAAGGGAATGCAAATTGGGCGTATCACCGAACAAAACTAACATTGAATTCAAAGCATTAAACTGTAAATACCAACGAGAGTTTAGGAGGGCATGGGCTTCCATGAATTGAGGATTTTTAATCAAGCTCTCTTAGCATGATAGGCATGGCAACTGATTGCATTTCCTAATAGTTTGTGTGCGAGAGTCCTCAAAGCACGTTATTATACAATGACAATCTTATTGATATTGTTTTCACGGGCTCCCCTTCGTCTACTTGGCGGCAATATCCAATGGGCTGGAACTTCCCAAGAACGGACTCATATGGCATGTTGGCACTGGTACTAATATTAAGATTTGGCATGACAACTGGATACCAAGGATTACTATTTTAAAGCCCTTACTCCATAGGGAAATAAAACGATCCAGCGTGTTGTTGAACTTATTGATGAGAATGGGTAATGGAAAGAGCAATTGGACTAAAGTACTTTTTATCCTTTTGAGGCGAAGGAGATTTTGAGAACTAAAATTTCCAAGCAAGACCACGCGGATATGATGGCATGGCAGCCAGAGAAGAACGGCATCTTCACGGTTCATAGTACATATAAATTAGTACTAATGAACTACCAAAGCAACGCAATTTCAGTACTTCTAGCATTAAACCCGATGGTGATTGCCCATGTTTGATAAGGATCTGGAGATTGTCAGTGCTACCCAAAGTCAAAACATTTGCTTGGAAGGCAACGTCTAATGCGCTAGCGTCAGAAGTTAACAAACGTAGCCGTGGTATGAAAGTAACCGTTGTATGTAAGATTTGTGAAGTGGAGGCTGAACATATTGCTCATGCTTCGTTCAAATGTCATCACGCCTGTCGGATTTGGGTTGTTATGCGTCATATGGCACCTCCCATTAGATACAGATCTACATGTTTCTCCTCGGGCTTGGTTCCATTCAATTATTTTAGCTATACGAGATCATATGATTGATAAGATTCTATTTTTAGCTTGGAGAGTGTGGAAATACTCATAATAAAGCAACACATGAAAAACCACTTCCACCAGTTGATGGTTCGGTTAAATTTTTATGTGGCTACCTTAAGTTGTTGAGGTCCATTAAGATCTCATCAACAGATCAAGTCTTGGAGGGCAAACAAAATTCTCGAAACTCTGGGTGGGCCATGACCCACCCGTCCTGCCCCATGCGTCCACCAATGATCTCAGGGTTGGCTATTGGTCAACATTTCGATCTACAATCTGCATTATTTATACTAAACATTATTACTTTTTAAATCTTAATTAATTTTTAATTGTACAATTACATAATATAATCTTACTTTTGTATTTAAAAACATGTTAATCATGTATTAATATGAGAACTTCGAGTCACAACTAAAATGTTCATTCGTACTAAATTAAAACTATTTTTTCCATGGTAATAACACTACTTGTTTTAATCTAAGATAGTTTGTTCAATTGGATTTTATATTTGTATGAATCTAAATAAAGCAGAAAAACTCAGACAAATTATTATCCATCTATAGAGAAGTTTGGGCCACTCAAATGGTTTGTGTTGTATTTGTATTTGTATTTGTATTTGTATTTGTATTTGCATGTGTATTCTAGTAGAGCCATAGAGGATTCTACTGTGCATGGGTCTATTAAATATCTCAACAGAGGTTCGCGGGATAGGATGTCAAAAAATTGCTTGGTTTGGACTAGTGAGCAAAACAGACAACAATTTTCCAATGAAATTATATTAACGTACTTCACAATAACTACGCCGCACCACTATCTTGAGCCTTCCTCCTACACCATCCAGTTCATCATTGTTACATCTCTCCTCTCTCGTATTCAATGATTGTCGCCACCTTACCATAACATACGACCTCCAACTTCTAAATCTTATGGTTTTGGACTTTGAGGCCCTCCCCATGAACCTAATGCAGAGGTACCCGTAGGAAGAGCTAAGTGGTGGCAGCAAGAGGAGAGGAATGAACAACTTTGTATCTGGTGGCTGATGCCACCGGATCATGATGCGCCACCGCCATCTCCTCACTCCTATGGTTTCAGACTTGGGAGGCCAGGGAACTATGTGATGGGGGCAAGAGGAGTGGAAATAACAGATCCATTAGGCTATGTTCGGTTAATCCTCTCCCCAGGCCTTGTTCAGTTCATCCACTTTCCAAGCGGACTAAGGTGGATTGGAGGGGATTTTGATTTGCCTAGGATTTAATCCCTTCCAATCCATGTCAATCTCGTTCAATAACCAAGGAACCGAACAAGGCCTCAAGAGGATTGGAGTGGAACGGGGTGGATTTAGAGGGATTTTGACTTGTGTGGGATTTAATCCATCCCAATACCTTCCAATCCCCTTCAACCCCTGTTAAACCGAACGAGGGGAGGAAAATAGGGCAATCGAGAGTTAGGATTGTTAGTGTGACCTCTCCGTATCGAACCCAACGGCTTGATGCAACCCTCTTGATCGCGCCCTGATCAGGGGCGCCCAACCGATCTATGGTTGGTGGGCCCTTGTCACCTGCACGTATATAAAGATGTGGAGGCCGGGGGCACACCTCACGAGGTTAGTCATGCGCCGCACTCCCCACCGACACGCCCTTTCGATCTAGGGTTTCACGCAGTAGTGACAGGAAGCTCCGCCACCACCTTACCCACGCTCATGTCGCCGCCCCTTCGCCATGGCCAATGGCTCGAGCTCGTCGAGCCAAAATGAAGGTACTCCTCTCTCCTCTCTCATCTCTCTTTCTCTCTGTTCTCCAGCAGATCTCGTCTGAATTCGATGCATAGCTAAAGTTCTACCGAATTGATCTAGAGCTAGTCGATCTAATAGACACAAGAATGGTATTATAGCTTGTTGCACTAGGCTCCGTAGATCCTTTCGGGTAGATATATCACAGAGAAAAAGGCAAAGAAAACACTAACCCTAAAAGTACAGAGCGCTGCCCACCCGACCGTGCCGTTTCTCTCGATCTAGATGAGCATCCTTTGTGAGACATCTAGAAGAAGAACTCAACCCCTATTGGGGCAAAGAAAAGAATAAACAAAAGCCCCAGAAAAGTTTCCCCGGATCCCCTTAGCCCGTTTACCCCTGCTCGAAAACAAAAAGTAAAAATGCAGAGCAAAAGGTCAAAGGCCATTGACCACCGATCGTCGTGCGCAAACCGGCAGAGGGCGCCACCCCTACGTCGTTTGACGGTCGTGCGCCCACCCTCGGGTGGACGCGCACACCGGCAAAGGGGGCAGGGGCGCCACGGGAAGGCCTAGAGGGGAGGACGGACAGAGAAAAAGGAAGAAAGCACAGGGGAAGGGTCTACGCGTACAGGAACCAGTTTATTTATTACAGAAGCATTTTTGAATAAATTTTAGTTTCTTGCCTAGATTTTTTCTATTGAAACTAATCCAACAAAAAGTTTGTTTTGAAAAATAGAAAAGTAACACCAATGCTTCTAAAAAGTGTGAAGTTTAATAAATTTTTATTCATTTCTTCTGCTGCAAATAGTTAAAAGTTCTCTTTCAATAAATTTAATAAAGACAAAAGTGAGTATTACATTTTTTGAGAGCATATTAAAGTTTTATTATGATCATGTTCATGTTATTTTTCTAACCAACTTTGTTAATAGCATGATCATGATCCGCTAACGAAAGACTTACCACCCAATGTGTTTAAGGAACACTTAGCCGGCATGGGTTTAAGGGAAAATCTATGATTCCTGGATCATAAGAGGCCTAAAAAGAAACCGAATTTGTTTCAAAACAGAGAGAGATATTATAATTGTCTTATTCTATCGTCAATTAAGCCGTGACGATGAAACATGCTCTATGTACCGATTCATGAGTATAAAGTATAAAGACAAAAGTAAAGTCGAGATCAAGGGAAAGAATGTTAGTGTGACCTCTCCGTATCGAACACAACGGCCTCCTAACCGGAGGCGCCCAACCAATCTATGGTTGGTGGGCCCCTGTCACCTGCGTGTCAACGGCCTCCTAACCGGAGGCGCCCAACCAATCTATGGTTGGTGGGCCCCTGTCACCTGCGTGTGTATAAAGAGGTGGGGTCGACAGCACACCTCACGAGGTTAGTCGCCAACACGCCCTTTCAATCTAGGGTTTCGTGACGGGAAGCTCCGCCACCACCTTACCAATGCTCACGCCGCCGCCCTTTCGCCATGGCCTCCCTCTCTCTCGCTAAGACACAACAAGGGCCTCTCTTTGGATCTTCTTGAGGTGGTCAGCCGGTAGGAAACGATATCCCATTTCCCTTTTTTTCTCTTGCCAGAATCAATTGCAGGAGAATTTCGTTGGCAGTGTCAATCTTGGTATTACCAGAACACCATAAACATTTCAACAATCAATATCTTGGTTCTAACAGCTCTCAACGTTTGACAAAACGTCGCTGAAGTAAGATAAAACCATGGTACTCTAGCTCAGATAAACTTAGAATTCTGCACAGTCCCATATCTCAGCATTACCAAGCAACAAATAAATCAAATGTTCTAATTATAAAGGAGGAGGATTCGCTACTCATGGATCATTCTCAGTCAGTCATAAGCTAATGTCACACGGGAGATCAAAATTCTAGTAGTAACAGGTATCGCACGATGCCAACACCATCATGAAAGCTTGCTCATGAAAAATTAAGTTGTGAGGGCATCGATTGAGAGGAGTTTCTGGAGGGTCAAGTTGGGAGGATCAGGCCTCTGCGGTCATTGTTTGGTTCGTTTCATTCCACCATTACTGAAGGGAGAAGCACCTCCTGGACGCGGGCTTGGATGAGGACTTGGATGTGGACTTAGACGCGGGCTTTCTTCTCGGAGTGGTGAGTTCAACATGGCGAGCTCGCGGAGTTGCTGTCTCTTGTAGTAGTCTTGCGATTCATCCTAACAAAATACGAAGGAGACAAGATTTAGAAAGATACAAGGACAATAACTTGACTGCGCGTGCCTTTCTGAAAACAAACATGTTTCATTTCAATCATTATAGTGCGATAGCAGAACAATTGTGTTAGTTCTAGTGGATCAATACTTAGTAGTGACCTAGGACAAACATATTATATATAGAAGCTACGACAGTTAAATAAATTTCAGAGAAATGAGGTGGGAGAAAGACAATCAAGCAAAGATCCAGTTCAGTACTTGAATCTTTCTGATAGAGAATCATTCTGGATAAAGGATGGGGGAGAAGTAGGAGCATTGTATATTGTCATGTTCAGGGTTTGGTCTTGTTACTTTGTTAAATGGCTACTGAATCTATACATAAAGCAAAGGAATATAAGATGGTCGAGACACGCACACATACCACTGGTTTCAACAACTCTTCTAGGATCTCTTGCGCTTTTGCAAGTCTTGAATCAACAACATTGGCAGGTAACTCAGCTTCAATCAAGATATGCAGGGGATCATCCAAATGTTCGTAACCAGGTCTTCCCTTCAGCTGTTCCTCCTTAAAAAAGACACGACAAGGACAACAGATGAGCATTCAAGCTTGCAGGCAAATATAGCTATATACTATTGATAGTCAATTTTCAGATAGAAGACACAGCAATAGGTACATATCTGCCGAGTTCTAGAGTGAGGTTGCATAGAAGAAGATTCATGTTTACCTTCCCAGGATCTTTAATTGAGCCCTTCCCTCTGATAAACACACGACAACCCGTAGAGGCTTCAATCCTCTTCAACGAGTTGCCCCTTGGCCCAAGAAGACGGCCAATAAAATTGAACTGAACAAGTATGGGAAGCAGTGTAAATAATGATTCCATACCAGTAAACATTGCAACAGTGTAAATTATAACTTACATTAGGGTAACTATCTGTTGGTATTTCCAATCGCAAGATCTTCTTTAAAATGTATGACGAGGGGCTTTGTGGTGCTCCTTGCCAACCCACAGGTCCTTGCGAAAAACCTACCCTCTGATCAATGACATAATTGTAAGGCTTTACACATCTGTTTGTGAACAGGTAGGATGAATATAACTTAACAGATTTAAATTTAATTATGAAAAAGTTCATCCATTTTTTTTAATTCATTGCAAGCATCACTGCCTTAAGCGCCATGAAAACAGTGTCTTTCAAGTTCCATTAAGTATTAAAACATGCCTAGGATAGTACCTAACCCTCACTATATCAAGACACAATTATATGTATTGCCTCTCTGTGGAAGAGCACAGTATGACTTCTAAAACAGAGGCAAGAAACGACGAATTCAGCATGATTTCCTGTTTTCAATCTTCCATAGCAAGCCTATATATCAAGATTCAAGAATAATATATAAAACTTCCCTCTGAAAATACTACGAGAGAATGCTTAAATTGTTAAACGTATATCTAATTATCTATTTGCAGTCCTTGTACTAAAGGGAATATCGAGAATATATCCTTATTGCCAGTTCATCACATCAATCAGCACAAAAATATTTAGACATAATTAATCGCCTGGTGCATTTTAGAAGAAAGACTTGCCAATTCAGCAAGCATTGATAGCGGAGGGAAAGGAGGAACTGAACAAACAGCACCTGTATATGCTTTAAGTGCACATCAACTTTGCTAAACCTGAGCTGAACCCATACACACAAGATGATACATAGTATCAAATAGATACGGAAAAATTCAGGTAGCAATACTGAACCAGCTCAGCTTACAGCTCTGGGATATCTCTCTTCATGGCAAGTAGTATATGACATTAAGAGAGAAAGGCTAAAGGATGAGACTAGTTTCCTAAGACTACGATGTGATCAAATGTGATGGTGAGGATGAAACCTACCTCTATCATCATTAAACAAATTAAGAGGACTGAATAATATGCGATAACATGATACACTGCAACATCGCATCATATGATGGAGACAACTTATGAAAGTGTGCCGAGATACAGGCTGCAACTATCACATCGCCAGGATCTTGTGTAGCATTATTTTTTAATAAGGTTTAACAACTGATGCGATCAGAGATAGGATGGATGACTGAACATGACACCCTCACGTCAGGTAGCAAACGCAATTACCTCTGGATGCGCCCCACTCCAGGGACCAAAACCGTTTCCACAGAAGTTGGGCATTGGGGGCGACGGATGATGATGCATCTGGTTTGGGCTCGCCATGGGCATCCTCTCGAAGTCCCCGCCGTGCTGGTGCTGGTGCTGGTGCTGGTGCTGGTGCTGGTGCTGGCGAAGCACGCAGGACACCCGCATTATCTCTGGTGGCACGGGCATGAGAGCAAACATCAGCACACGGCGGCATTAGCAAGAGAACGTACATAAAATAATTAGCTAGCTTTCTGGCACTGAAGAATCGTATGAATCAAGCTACATACTTTCGAGGCGTATATATGTGACAAACACACACAAAAAAAGACTGCCCCTTCAGGGCAAAACAGAGTCAGCGAGCGACAGGAGCAATCAGGCGAATCAGCAAAGGCAAATTCCAATCTAATCCAAGAGAATGCCGAGCACGGTGGCGGCGGCGGCGGCGGCGGCGGCGGCGGGCAAAGAAGCGAATCGGGGCTCTCACCTTGGTTGAGCAGCTTGTTGCAGATTGGTAGCACCTGCGTGAAGGGCACCAGCTTCTGGTGCTCCTGTAACAACTCCGACAAGTACTGGCTGCGGCCACCGACGCCATCCATCCAATCCAATCCAATCCGACGACCCAAGGCAGAGACGTGGAGGAGAAAACAGAGGCAACCAATTCAGAAGGGCCGTCAAAGACGAACAGGCAAAGCACCAATCTTTTAACCGAAGGAAGAGAAGCCAATCTCAGCGTGCGTGCGTGCGTCCGTCCGTGTCCCTTACCTGCCTATGTCCGGCGGGCCGGCGGGGGGCCTGACCTGCGGCGACATGGCCCTCCCGGGGGAGAAGCACGCGTCGGGGCCGTGCAGGCCGTCCATGGCGGGGTGGCGGCCGGGGCTGCGACCAATCGTGAGGGAACGGGAGGAAGATGAGGAGGGAGGGAGGGAGGGGCCGGGGGGGCGAGGCGAGGAGGAGAGGTGTTTGTGTGTTTTTTCGCCTCGTATTCTCTTTTTCTTTTCTCGGTACGGTGGCGATACCCTTTTTTAGGAAAATCTCGGCAAAACCCTGCGCGGCGCACGACGTCCCCTCGCCCCCCTCCCTCTGTATCTTTTTTTGCCCTGCCGCCGCTAGGGTTTATATCCACGCAGAGGCCCTGGCACCCAGGGGCAGCCCCAAGATACGCACCGGCCTGCTTGCCGTTTTCTGCATTGCCCGCCCGCCCGCCTCCCTCTATCTCTCTCTCTCCCTTTTTTTTACCAGGCTACCACCAGTCAGTCTACCAAAGATCTTCATGTCATGTCAGATCGACATATGGGTGATAAATACATACCGTTGCTGAACTTCCTGAGGCATGTCTTGCACGTCTGTATTGTTTGATGTGAATTAATGTGCATCAAGATATTGCATATCAAACATCTTGTACTATCAAACTTGTACTATTATGTTTTGTTGAATGCAAAATTAATTTTTTGCCAAATGTGTTATTATTCTAGGAGAATATACATTGTGGCTACCCGGCGTATCGTCGACGGGTTGATGGCTTGGCGTATACGTCAAGTTACTATTAAAAAAAGAGATTTTCGGTGGTTAATACAACGATCAATTTTAAGATTCGGTAGCATTGTATTTGTGCGGTTGGCGGGTGCCAGAAGCAAAGTTTACGTCACGCTAGATAGCCGATGTGGTGATCTCGTGCTGCGGAGAAGCCGACAATAGCTCTAGGCTTATTATATGTCACGCTACACATCCAGTATGTGATTCTATCCTCGCGATAGCCTCTCCGGCAGGCGGATAGATCTTTTCGGTGGTCACATGTTCGTAGAGTTGACATTGTATATGAGCGTACACATGTTTGGTCACATCACGTCGTCCAGATATGATCCTGACGCACCGCTAGAGCCGGCGGTAACAAGTGGCATATTTAGGTCACATTTTATAGTTTAGATATATATGGGCGATGAATAAAGTATTATTGTTGAATGTGCATCGATATTTTGTGTAGGTTGCACATCTTAAAAAAACATGAATAATGTTCTTCTTTTTATGTGGTTGCAACTCCTTGCAATTTGTTTCTAATGTCATTATTTTGTATCTAGGGAAATATTCATGGCGACTATCTGTTGCATTGTCGACGAGTTGATGACTTGGTAGTGTAAGTGTTTATGCATTTGGCGGGTGCGAGAGACATAGTTTATGTCACACAAGATAGTCGATGTGATGATCTTATGTCACAAAAGTCGACAATAGCGAGCACACTACACAATCAATACCATCCTCACGATAACTTTTCCCGATCATATTGTACTAGCAAACTCACACTCCTTATTATGTTTTGCTGAATGCAAAATTAAATTTTTGCCAAATGTGTTACTATTCTAGGAAATATACATTATGGCTACCTGGCGTATCGTCGACGAGTTGATGGCTTCGGGTATACATCAAGTTACTATTAAAAAAAGAGATTTTTGGTGGTTAATACAATGATCAATTTTAAGATTCGATAGCATTGTATTTGTGCGGTTGGCGGGTGCGAGAGGCAAAGTTTGCGTCACACTAGATAGCCGATGCGATGATCTAGTGCTGCGGAGAAGCCGACAATAGCTCTAGGCTCTAGGCTTATTATATCCAGTATCTGATTGTATCCTCACGATAGCTTCTGCGCCAAGCGGTCGGATTTTTTCGGTGGTCACATGTTCGTAGAGTTGACATCGTACATAAGTCTACACATGTTTGGTCACACCACGTCATCGAGATATGATTGTGACGATGCACCGCTAGAGCTAGCGGTAATAGGTGACATATTTAGGTCACACTTTATAGTTTAGATATATATGGGCGATAAATATTGTATCATTGTTGAGGAGAGGCATGCCATGATATTGTGCACCTCTGTAAAGTTTGATCTGAATTTATGTGCATCAATATTTTGTGTAGATTGTACATCTTAAAAACATAAATATTGTTCTTCTTTTTATGTGGCTGCAACTCCTTGCAATTTGTTGCTAATGTCATTATTTTGTCTCTAGGGAAATATTCACGGTGACTATTTGTTGCATTGTCGACAAGTTTTTCTCTTTTGAGTTTTTCTGGCGGATCTGCCGCGCAAGATCTTTGGCCTTCCCCTGGAACCGATGTGTTGGTAGTGTAAGTGTTTGTGCATTTGGCGGGTGCCAGCGACATAGTTTGCATCACACAAGATAGTCGATGTGATGATCTTGTGTCATAAAAGTCGACAATAGCCAAGACACTACACAATCAATACAATAACTATATCCTCACGATAACTTCTGTCAGTCAGATTTTTTTCCAACTCACGTGTTCCAAGAGTTGACATTATATATAACTACAACATCTTTCACCAAACCATGCAGTTGATATCTAACATTATAGCACTAGATTTGGCTGTAGCCTGTGCCGTAATAATGTCGCAAATCCATAGGAAACTGAATTCTCACTAAACTAATCATTCCTAGATCACTATATCGTTTAGAGTCATATATGTTGTTCTTTGTAGCAAACTTTTATGTGCTACACTATTTTCCTAGGTGTATACTTACTTCTGCCAGCGATGGTTGATCTTTTCATGTTATCCATGGAAATTTTAGGTGGCACAATTATCATGCAAGTTGAGGATATATTGATGACTTAACATATATCAATGTTGAGGCTAAAACTGAGGTTAACCTACATGTAGAAGTTCGGTATTACAAATGTGTTGCAATGGTGAGCATTAGAATGAAGTGTGTCACGATCGATGATCGATATCATGTTATCCTAGCTAGACATGTTTCCTGTCGCATCATACGGTGAACATATGGTGGTCTCACATTATTAAAGTTAGTATATCCAGAGACTTGTGTTAATGTCACACTACATTTGTCATGATCCGACGACGTGGTAACATAGATTTGGTGCCATAGTAGATACTATATAGTCTGATATCTAAAGGTCTCCTAATCCTATAGTTGATGATAATTTCATTCCTCGTGTTGTGTATTCAGTATAGATAATATTATATCGCTTAACAAGTAATATTTTTTAGAATAGATAGTGTAGATATAATATTTAAGTGCTCCATTATTTCTTGCAAGCAATTAGCTATTTATTTTGTACCTTTGTTCATGAAAGGATATAAATAAGATATGATCGTAATTGGTTTCGATCAGTTGGCAACTTAATCTTGTTTATTGTCGATTGATTAGGAAAACTGGGTGTTATAAACCTATAGGTTTAGTGTTAGTATGTTCATGTTTACATAAGTTATTGGGCACCAAAAACAAGTATATTTCACATTGTATAGTCCAGTTATATGTGATGATCATATGTCACAAAAGTTGACGATATCTAGATAGATGTCCATGCAACCCTACATTGCCAATGATATCGATGTCTCATGTTACTATAGTCGACGACATATATATTTATAGACATGGTTTGCTAGATAGCTGATATATGACCGTATATTTGTAATACCTAGTGTGTCACATCATCTAGAAAGTCGCGATGTGTAGGTTGTATGATCTTATAATGGACTTTTTTTTACAATGTATAGTTAGAGACACGTTTGGCCACACTGAATTGTCTCTACATGATAGTCATATGTTTGTGTCTTACTAGATAGTCTTAGTCACATGTTGGGTATATATGATTGTATTGCACTCATCGGTACGAGCATATAGCTATATAAGGTATGGTTTGGATTTTGTGCATCCGAAAGACTACCCTCTCCCTCACCCACCCCCCAAACACACACACACACATACTATTACCAATGTCGTAAATTTTACCTTGATGTTTACCGCCACTAGCAGTGCTGCCAATTCCACCTCCGTGTACATAAGGAGGGAAAACACATATAATGATTAAATCATGTACACACTTCGTCATTAACGAGTGAAGAATGAAACCGACGTGTTCCTGTGAAATGAGTCTCACTTTACTCGAGGTGGCGCATCTCCAATATCGCATAGGGGGAGGCCATGCTAGCCCGTTAGGGCTTTGTGTATCCATTCTCCCTAAGCTATCACCGTGTGGCAATTCCCCTAGTTTCAGTCCTTGCTTCATCAATAATAAGGTTGTTTGTGTTGGAATTTTGGTCCAAATAGTCCATCCCATTTTCCATTCCAATAATTCCTGAAAATCCTAGAGGCTCATGTGGCTCATTCATGCATGGCAAGAGGTGGGACAAATATTTAGTCCCACGAGAGGCCTGATCCACCTTCTCCACTATTGGATCCCTTCAGGCAGGAACCGGTGCCTTTTACAACACTATCGGGGCACACATCCACAACCGAATTGGAGCTCCCGAGATGACAACAAGCTGCCACAAGAACAAGATTTATCAATATAAACAAAAACAAGGATCTAGGTATTTGTAAGAAATACTAGATCGGGTGTTCTCCAAATGAATGGAGAGGAGATGAAGCGCTTGATTGCTGATGATGAAGATCGAGTTCTCCTCATTTGATTCCCCAAGGGATGGGGCCTTTGGGTGGATCTAGGTGGAGCACTCTTGGATGAAGCTTTCAGATTTGATCTGGTCTTTTTCGAGATGAATCAAGAGTTACGGGAGGGGAAGGCTGGCTTAAATACCCTCCCGGATCTGTCGTTGCACAACTTTGGGGCGGATTATCCGCCCCACTTGGGCGGATTATGCGCCTGGAAAACTCCGCCCCAAGGGCGGATTATCCGGGGAAAACTCCGCCCCCTCTCTGGGGCTTGCGCCATGGTGAAGCTTGGTGAAGATCTTGGGGGGAGGATAATCCGGCCCCCTGAGGGGCGGATTATCCGGCCAGGCCGGAAAGTCCGGCCAATACTCTCCCCCCTCTCTAGGGCTTGCGCCTTGGCGATGAGCAGGGAGGCGGATTATCCGGCCCCCTTGCGGGGCGGATTATCCGGCGGGGCCGGAAAATCCGGCCAAAATTCCGCCCCCCTTCTGGGGCTTGCGCCAACTTGGGAAGAGGGAGGGGCGAATTATCCGCCCTTGATGAGCCGTATGATTATCCCAAAATGAATCCTTTCCCTTTTTCTCATAGGTGGCTGCAACACTTCAACACACATTAAATAATCCTTGGTATTGTTATCTAACACACAAAACACTAGGGATTATAAAATGTTCTTTCAATCTCCCCCTTTTTGGTGTTAGATGACAATATTAGGATTTGCAATAAAACCGGCAAATGCCACCTTAAATAATGAAAGACGCTCCCCCTAGATGTGTGCATATTTAAGATTTGCATTTGAATACAAATACACACACTAGGGAGAACACTCCTTCCATAACTAAGATAATTGAAACAAGGTGGTTTAGGAAACAAGGTCATACCACCGGGATGAGAATGTAGCCAAAGCATACATAGATAATCCCATGAATCCATATGCCATCAAATATGCTCCACAATTCTAGAATACCATGAGGTCCATAATAGATAATTCTAGAATTCCATGAATACCAAACATAGTACCAAACATAGTGGAGTACGACATAGTCTTACATAGACAAACACAAATAGCAAAAGAGTTCACGCTAGAAAAGGCACAAGCAAGCAAATAAAAACGACTAAAAGAGAAAAGCTTGTGCCCGACCCTTGCAAATACACGAGACCTAATAGAACTACTTCTCCCCCTTTGGCATCGAAACGCCAAAAAGGAAGAAGAGCGATGCTAACGCCCCTGGATATCACTCCTACTCATCCTCGTCGTAGTCATTCCCGTCCCCTTCCTCTTCATCATACTCATCATCATCGTCATCAGCTGGAGGAGTGGGTGCCCTCGGTGGAGGAGGAAAGAGGCAACTCTCGAGCTTGCCATAGTTGATCCCTGAGGTGTTCCACTGAGCATACGGATCCGGAGCAGTGGGAGGAGGTGGATGGCCAGTGGCACCTGAGACATGGTGGAGGATAAGCTGCTGCGTGTGATCCCTCTCATGATCCCTGCGGTACGCCTCATATTGGCCCTTGTGAATGTCAATACCCATGCAAAGGATGAACCAAGTAAGCTGCTTGACCTCGCGTGCCATTGGGGACACCGTGGAACGACGACCACTAGCCCGAGCATCACGCATGAAGGACTCCGGGGTAGTGGAAGGGTGATGGGTCTTCTGAGCCTTGTTGTAGATTTTCTTGGGCTTGTGAAGTCCATCCAGAGCAGTGCCAAAATCCTCATGTGGCAACATATGCTTGACGAGCATCATTATGAACGGAGCATAAGGAATAGAGAGCATGTTGATCATAGCATCCGTCATCTCATGATAAATATAGTCCATGACATCCAGTTTGTAACCTGCGGCTGATCCAGAGTTAGTGGCACACTCGTGAGCAAATGCAAGAAGTGAAACCAGGTGGCCACGGATCCTGTAATTGTTGCCACCACTAGGAGCGATGCAGTCCCTGAAAATGCCAACAAGGGCTGCATACAAGGGAGAGAGACCAGCGAAAGTACCAGCGACCCCATCAGAGGAAAGGCAAGGAGCAAGTGTAGTATCCTTGGAGGGCTTCAGAGGAGAAATGATACAGTGGCCCGAAGGAGTGTCACGGCCATGGAATGCATAACCAAGAACCTGCCCAAAGGTGCAAAAGTCCGACTGCATCATGGTTGTCCCTGTCATCCACTTCATAGTGCGGCGCTCATCACCGCAAATCACCTGAGTTGAGAAGAACTGCCGCACCACAGAGGAATCATAGTTGCATTGGATAGTCATGAGGTGGTGCAGCCCCATCTTGTTGGTCACATCTAGTGCCTCAATGAGCCTTGTCTTGGATTGAGCCTCAGTCAAATTGATGGGACGCATGGGGCGAATCTTGAGAGTAGCATAGACATCATCATGAATAGCCCGAAAGTGGGCATTCCAAAACATTTCGTCCTCGGGGGGACCATCGCTGTCAGCCTCATCATAATAATCAGTCTGACGAATGGTGGCATACTGAAGATTGTCCATAGCCTTGTAATTTGGCCGAGACTGTTTTCCCTTGCGAGATGCGGTCCTCTTAGTTTTCTTACTTGCCTCTGCCATCCGTTCAGCCTCTCTTGCTGCTCTGCTGACCTCGGTCTTGTCAATGAACTTCCCGTCTGCAGTGGGCTTGAGATAACGGGGACGGGGACGATGGGCGAAGGTCTTGGTCGGCTTGGAACCACCTGTGAAAAGCATTAAAGGGATAGCATGGAGATAAGTATACACACAAGTCCAGGAGAAAAACACGAAGAAAGAGTAGCAATGCAACCCCATAACCAATGATGTGCATTTGCAGAAGCAGAACCAAAACAGACCAGATTTTACTCTCCAGGCCGGATTATCCGGCCCTGGCAGGGGCGGATAATCCGCCCCTCACCGAAAATTTCTGGATTGGCTCAGATCTACCATGGCAAAGCAGATCGTGTACTAGGGTTGCAAGTCTACTGATTCTAGCATGTAAGTAACAACACCAAGAACCTTCTACAACGAGATTTCCACCAAATAAAATACATCCTATACAAAAGGAGAGAGATGAGGGAGTTACCCTCACTCATTGGAGGAAAATCGCGGAGGAGAAGATACCCGGAGGCGAGGTGAAGAAGATCCGGGGAGAGCCCGGAGAATCCGGTGGTCGAATCGACTCTGGGAGAGGCGGATGCTCCGGCGGCGGCTGGGGGGCAGAGGTAGGGTTGGGGGAGGACTGGCTGCTCTGTTTGAGCCTGTCCTCCCCGACCCAGATTATAAGGGGCTGATTTCACCCGGGGCGGATAATCCGCCCCCCACTTAAGGCGGATAATCCGCCCCCACCCCCCAGAAATTCTGTAAAATTCAGAACCAGGCTAGAGCAACCTAGCAAACCTCTCGATGGTGTTTGAGAGGACTTGTGTGCAAGAATAGATGGTTCAAGGAGGGAGAGAAAGGATTGGGTTGAGAGCATCAAACTGAGATGGTACTACACACCCAAATTTGCAAGAATCAAATCAATCAAGAGCCAAATTTGAGTGTGTTTTCCATAACAACATGAGCTATGCAAGAAAAGCCAACGAGACCCATGAAAAACCAACTCTTCTCAAGGAAGAGGGCGGTGGACGAAGCCACCATGTTGGAGCGCATGGCATGACACCGCGAGATGTTTCTTGAGTTCAAAACCAATGCTCATCGATGACCCACATATCACAAAATGATATTAAGGGAAATGATTTTACTTGCTTTCGGCATTATGGGGGAGGGTTGGCCCAATCAATTAGGACCACACTCACCCTATGTCGATGCCCTCATCTAAACCAAATACATGAATAAGAGCAAGTGAGTGTGCAAGGGTAGTCAAGCCAAGCTCCTTGAATCTATGATATTTAGCTCATTCCTCAAATAACAAAATCTTGCTTCATCAAGAGGCTTCGTGAA
The DNA here is from genome assembly GCA_030063025.1 of Avena longiglumis. Classification (NCBI taxonomy): domain Eukaryota; kingdom Viridiplantae; phylum Streptophyta; class Magnoliopsida; order Poales; family Poaceae; genus Avena; species Avena longiglumis. Next base: position 514,045,307 of record CP125974.1, on the reverse strand, counting down.
AATATCAGCAAGTTGGTTCATCGTGCTCACAAAGGATAGAGCAATATCTCCACGAGCAACATGATCCCGAATAAAGTGGTTGCGAATCTCTATATGTTTTGTTCTTGTATGCTGCACGGGATTGTAAGCGATTTTGATAGCACTTTCATTGTCGCATAATAGAGGCACTTTGTCACAATTGACACCATATTCCTTTAAAGTTTGCCTCATCCATAACAATGAAGTACAAGCACTTGCAGCAGCAACATATTCAGCTTCGGCGGTTGAGAGTGAAATACAATTCTGTTTCTTTGATGACCAACACACTAGAGACCTGCCCAAGAATTGGCATGCACCAGAGGTTGATTCCCTATCATCTTTCTCACCAGCCCAATCTGAATGAGTGTAACCACATAGAGAGAAACTTGAACCCTTGGGATACCATAACCCAAAATTTGGGGAATGAACCAAATATCGGAAGATTCGCTTGACTGCCACTAAGTGGCTTTCTTTAGGAGCGGCTTGGTACCTTGCACACACTCCTACACTTAACACGATATCGGGCCTAGATGCACAAAGGTAAAGGAGAGAGCCGATCATGGATCGGTATACCTTTTGATCCACGTCTTTACCCTTGGGATTGAGCTCAAGATGACACTTTGTTTGCATTGGGGTATAGCATCGAGATCCGTCATCTTGAACCTTTTGAGCATGTCTTGGATGTACTTAGCTTGATTAATAAAGGTTCCCTCTCGAAGTTGTTTGATCTCAAATCCAAGAAAGAATCTCAGCTCACCCATCATGGACATCTCAAACCTGTCAGTCATAAGCTTTGAAAATTCATCGTTAAAAGCTTGGTTAGTAGAGCCAAAAATAATGTCATCTACATAAAGTTGGCATGCAAAAAGCTCCCCATTAACCTTCTTAGTAAAAAGAGTGGGATTGATTTGCCCAACCTCGAAACCACGGTCTAGCAAAAGATCTTTAAGGTGCTCATACCACGCACGTGGGGCTTGTTTAAGGCCATAGAGCGCCTTATCGAGTTTGTAGACATGGTTCGGGAATTTGGGGTCCTCAAACCCCGGGGGCTGCTTGACGTATACTAACTCATGTAAAGGACCATTAAGGAAAGCGCTCTTAACATCCATTTGTTGTAATTTAAAATTATGATGGGCTGCATATGCAAGAAGGATATGGATGGACTCAAGACGAGCCACAGGAGCGTAGGTCTTGCCAAAATCAATTCCTTCCACTTGAGAGAATCCTTGAGCCACGAGTCGTGCTTTATTCCTCACAACAATGCTATTTTCATCATGTTTGTTCTTGAAGATCCACTTGGTGCCGATAACATTGCGGCAATCCTTTGGTTTTTCTACGAGCTTCCAAACTTTGTTGCGTTCGAAGTTATTTAATTCTTCATGCATTGCAACAACCCAATCGGGGTCTTCAAGAGCATCAAAAACCTTCTTCGGTTCAACCATGGAAATGTGAGCTTGATGATCACAGAAGCTAGCAAGTTCTCTTCTAGTGGATACCCTTCGTCGTAGTTCACCAACAACCTTGTCAAGAGTGTGACCTCTTAGTTCAAGGTTCCGAGCAGCACGAGCCTTGCGACGAGCCTCAATGTCCTTATTGTTTCTAGGAGGATTTTATTCAATAGTTGTATCCTTGTCTTGATTACTGTCCTGCCCTTGATCTTGGTCTTCGTTAACGCCAGAAGATTGTTGCAGAACATTTCCTTCAGGCCCGGATAATCCGCCCCTTGGAGGGGCCGGACTATCCGGCCTGGGAGGTGAAGTACCAGAACCATCTTCCTGAGAATTCCTGACGGGAGTTGGAGACCCAGGGCCGGATAATCCGCCCTCGGGGGCCGGAGAATCCGGCCTCGGAGCTTCAGAGTTGTTGACTTCTCCTTCGGATCCTCTAGAACGAGTTGGAGTGCCAGGGGCGGATTGTCCGCCCCTTGGAGGGGGCGGATAGTCCGGCCTAGGACTACCAACTTGTCTAGAGGACATATGATCTTCAGCAGATTGTGGTGTTGGTGCAGGATTTTCTCCAACAGTAGGAGGTTGTTGATATTGTGTAGATGAGGGCTCCACATGTGTGGAGCATTGTCCTTCCCGATCCGCCACAAGGGGTTCCTCAATGGGGCGGAAAAATCCCACGCCCATTCTTCTTATGGCATCTTGGGGTATTTCAACATCTGCATCACAAACATCAACTTGCCCTACAAAGGAGCCGTTATTTTCATCGAACTCCACACTACAAGATTCTACAACAATCCTAGTGATCTTGTTGTAGACTCTATAAGTGTGGGATTCGGCACCGTAACCAACAAAAATACCTTCTAAATCCTTGGACTCAAATTTTGACAAACGGACACCTTTAATAAGAAAGAAACACTTACACCCAAATACCCTGAAGTATGAGATGTTGGGCTTGTTACCGGTAAGTATTTCATATGGAGTCTTGTCCAAAATCTTTCGAAGGTAGAGCCGGTTAGATGAGTGACAAGCAGTGGATATGGCTTCAGCCCAAAAATTATAAGGAGACTTGAATTCAGCTAGCATAGATCTTGCCATATCCATCAAAGTCCGGTTCTTCCTCTCGGCTACACCATTTTGTTGAGGGGTATACGCAGCGGAATATTGATGTCTAATCCCCTCTTCGCTAAGAAACTCATTTAAAGTGTAGTTCTTGAATTCAGAGCCGTTGTCACTTCTAATTGCCAAGATAGGAACATTGTGTTGACGTTGAACTTCATTGGCAAAGTCGATGACAATTTGTTGAGTCTCACTTTTCAGCTAGAAGAAATCGACCCATGTATATCTTGAGTAATCATCGACAATGACCAAGCAATATTTCTTCCCACCAAGACTTGCATGAGAAGGAGGACCAAATAAATCCACATGAAGTAATTCCAAGATCCTCTTTGATGACACAATAGTCTTCCTCTTGTGGGGAGAGTCATGCATTTTTCCTTCTACACAAGCCCTGCAAACACGATCTTTGGCAAAAGAGACATTGTCTTTTAGTCCAAGGATGTGGCCACCCTTCTGGAGACTTTGCAAAGTTCTCATGTTGACATGGGCTAAACGGCGATGCCATAGCCAGCCCACGTCGGCCTTTCCGAATAGACACATCGGACCCGAAGTGGTTTTCCCCGAGAAGTCCACCACATACAGGTCATTTTCGACGTATCCAACGAAAGCGACCTTTAGAGACTTGCTCCACAAGAGTACCACCAAATCATCATCGATAAAAACAGCAAAACCCATCTTGCCAAGGGCACGAACAGAAAGAAGGTTGTAACCGAGGGTCTCAACAAGCATGACGTCCACGAGAGAGATATCGTGGGCAACCACAACCTTGCCAAGACCCAATACCTGAGATTTTGACTTATCACCATAGGAGACTGTGATATTATCATGATTTGGACGCATCTCCATGATGATCTCCTTGCTTCCGGTCATATGACTAGTGCAGCCACTATCCAGCACCCATTTTGACCCACCGGAAGCATAGCCCTGCAAGAAAAATAGTTCTTGGTTTTAGGTACCCATTTTTCAATGGGTCCTTTCATGTTAGTAACAAGGGTCTTTGGGACCCAAATAGACCAAGCAATATATTCATCAAAAGGACCAACATAATAAGCATAAACATCGCCATAGTCATCATAAAAGAGTTCATAATTCGGATTGTGAGCCCCTGCAAAACCAATATTATTAGTCTTGTATTTTGTGACATTCTTCTCAGCGGTACTTATCTTTGATTTCACATTCTTGGTCTTGTTCTTCTTGGTTTTCTTCTTCTTGGACTTGGTGACATACCCAAGTCCCTCTTTACCATGATTTGACCTTTGCTTGCCAAGGACTTCATCAAGCACACCTTTGTCCTTGGTAGTGATGTCCTTGATCACTTCTTTTTCCACACTAGTATTTTCTTTGTTACTACATGTTGAGTTGGATGACCTAGGAGTATCATATTTGGCCAATCGACTTTGAAGCTGATCATGTGACTCAGTGAGAATAGAGAACTCGTTTTTCAATGCCTTGTGAGCATTGTCAAGTTTTTCCAATTCCTCGGAGAGTCTATCATGAGCAGCCCCAAAGTCAATCCTTTCCTTCTTTAACTTCTTTGCTTTGATGACAGCATTGTCACGTTCCTTAACAAGTTTAGTCACAATTTCTTCATGTGACTCTTCCACAAACTCGAGCCTCTCTTCAAGAGAGACTCGAGCTTCTTCTTCTCCAAGAGAATTTTTTAGGGATGCAATTTCCATTGCATCCTCCCTTTCAATTCTGCCCTTTTCTTCGAGGAGTGCTTTGTTTTGGGCCAGCTGATCCATAAGAGCTTCAAAACAAACCTTGTGCTCACCTTGCAAGTTAGTGTAGAAATAATCCAAAGCAATAATCTCTTCTTTAACCTTAAGACTAGTAGGATCATCCATGTCTATCATAGCCTTGGGGAAAGAAGAGTTAGAAGAAGTTACCTCGGAGCTTCTTGCCATGAGACAAGTAGCATTCTTGTTGATGATGTTTCCGTTCAGAGAGTCGAAAAGAGAAGTTGATGTAGATGTGATGGCTATAGCAGCCACCTCTTGAGAGCAATCGTCCTCGTCCTCATCTTCACTCCCCGATGAATATTCTTCTTGAGCCACTAGAACAATCTTTGGTTGATTCTTGAAAGGAGCATTCTTCTTTACAAACTGTTTCTTACATGGAGCTTTTGATTTGTCCTTGAAAATGAGTCTTCCTCCATTATCCTCTCTACTTTGATATGGACACTCAACTACGAAGTGCAGCCGGTCACCACAATTGAAGCATGTTCTCAGCTTGGGACCATTTTCCTTTCTTCCATAGGCTCCACTCTTGCGATCTATTTCAGCTTTAGCCTTGGCTAGATCTTTCCAAAAAAGTTTCTTGCATAAAGAGCCAAGTATTGTCCGTGGATCCTTTTTATATCCTCGGGACAGTCCAGACCTTCTACCGCATATTCATCATGATCAATCACACTAGTCTTCAAGGCCATGTTGACTCCCTTTTGCATCCCCATAGCTCGAGCACGAGCATCTTCGGCATTCTTGGCCGCCACTTTGAAAGCGGCCATTTCTTGCATTACCTCATTGGATGACATGAGGTGATAGTTATGCCTACCTTGGAGACTTTTCAAATCTGTGGGCTCAAATGGCATAAGAGCACTGACATACTTGCGCTTGATACAAGCATCATCAACATGAGCTGCACCATGGTTTCTAAAGGTTGTGGCTATTGCCTTGAGCCTCCTATACATGTCCTCGTGGTCTTCTCCATCCAGCATATAGAATCCTTCAGCTTCATTGCTCAAGGCATCATATCTATTCCTTCTCATACTTTCATTTCCGATGAAGACCTCGGTGAGGGCATCCCAAGCTTCTTTAGCTGTGCTAAGATGCTGAATGTGTGGCATGTCTTTGTCACCCACACCAAGTTGTATCATGTGTAGAGCTGTAGCGTTGAGTTGGCTATCGACCACTTCTCTTCTTGTGAGATTGTTGGGGTTTCCAACATGAAGACCATTTTCGACGATCTTCCACAACTCTATGGAGGAACTGCACACATGAGATTTCATCAAAAATTGCCATTGAGAGAAAGTAGATGCAACAAGTTTGGGTGGATCATCCCTATTATGTATATGTGGGTGAGGGATAGGCGGATCAGGGGAATACACATGAGAAACCTCATTGTATCCATCCTTACCGCTATCCTTTTTCGAGGAGGAGCTCTTGCTAGTATCATCACCAACCACTTCGTTATCTTTGGAAACAGTTTTACCCGTTTCCTTGGATTGCGGAGTGGTATCCTCAGAGTTAGATGGAGGTGATGTTGCGGATGTGGAGAGACGCATTATCAATTGACGCATCTCTTCCATCTTAGCCTCCATTGAACTCACCAAGGCTGTTTCCAACATCTTCAGATCGTTCATGGTGACTACCTCTGGAGCATCACTACCATCTACCTTGGAACCCATACTTCTCTTAGGCAGTTAAGCCCAAAATAAGAGCCGAGGCTCTGATACCAAATGAAATGGATCGTATGGGCACCTAGAGGGGGGGGGTGAATAGGTGCTAACCAATTTTTTAGTACTTTTTCAATTTTAGGCTTGACACAAAGTAAATTCTCTAGATATGCAACTACGAGAATTTCCCTATATGTAACCCTAACTACTAAGCACGTAAAAGAGGAGCAAGGAAACCGTAGTGGAGCACGCGGAGAACAGGGATTTGTTTTACCGCAGTTCCTTCCTTGTTAAGAGAAGTACATCTGCGTTGGAGGGGTGGGCGGTTCTAAGACCACCACGCCACAATAGGCCTCACCCTATTCTCCGATGGATCTCGCCACGAGAGGCCTGATCCACCTTCTCCACTATTGGATCCCTTCGAGGCGGGAACCGGTGCCTTTTACAACACTATCAGGGCACACACCCACAACCGAATTGGGGGCTCCTGAGATGACAACAAGCTGCCACAAGAACAAGGTTTATCAATATAAACAAAAATAAGGATCTAGGTATTTGCAAGAAATACTAGTTCAGGGGTTCTCCAAATGAATGGAGAGGAGATGAAGCGCTTGATTGCTGATGATGAAGATCGAGTTCTCCTCCTTTGATTCCCCAAGGGATGGGGCCTTTGGGTGGATCTAGGTGGAGCACTCTTGGATGAAGCTTTCAGATCTGATCTGGTCTTTTTCGAGATGAATCAAGAGTTCTGGCAGGAGGGGGAGGCTGGCTTAAATACCCCCTCCCCAGATCTGGCCGTTGAACAACTTTGGGGGCGGATTATCCGCCCCCCAGTTAGGGCGGATTATCCGCCCCCCTAGGAAAACTCCGCCCCAAGGGCAGATTATCCGGGGAAAACTCTGCCCCCTCTCTGGGGCTTGCGCCATGGTGAAGCTTGGTGAAGATCTTGGGGGGCGGATAATCCGGCCCCCCTGAGGGGCGGATTATTCGGCCAGGCCGGAAAGTCTGGACAATACTCCGCCCAATCTCTAGGGCTTGCGTCTTGGCGATGAGCAGGGGGCGGATTATCCGGCCCCCTTGCGGGGCGGATTATACGGCGTGGCCGGAAAATCTGACCAAAATTCCGCCCCCCTTCTGGGGCTTGCGCCAACTTGGGAAGAGGGAGGGACGAATTATCCGCCCCTGGTGGGGGCGGATTATCCGCCCCCCAAAATCAGAATCCTTTCCCTTTTTCTCATAGGTGGCTGCAACACTTCAACACACATTAAATAATCCTTGATATTGTTATCTAACACACAAAACACTAGGGATTATAAAATGTTCTTTCACTAAGGCCTGATGGTACTATTGAAAAGTACAAGGCAAGGCTTGTGGCCAAGGTTTATACCCAAAAGGAAGGTGGAGACTTCTTTGACACTTACTCACCTGTAGCAAGGTTGACCATCATTCGAGTACTACTTTCTCTGGATGCCTCACACGGTCTTCTCGTTCATCAAATGGACGTTAAGACAACTTTCCTAAATAGAGAGTTGGATGAGGAAATTTATATGGATCAACCAGATGGTTTTGTAGTAAATGGTCAAGAAAGAAAAGCGTGCAAGATGCTGAAGTCTTTATATGGTCTTAAACAAGCACCTAAGCAGTGGCACGAAAAGTTTGATAAAACTTTAACCGCTGCAGGCTTTGTTGTAAACGAAGCTGACAAGTGTGTATACTATCGCCATGGTGGGGGCGAAGGAGTTATTATATGTTTGTATGTTGATGACATACTGATCTTTGGGACCAACCTTACTGTAATTAAGGAGATCAAGGATTACTTATCTCAGTCTTTTGAGATGAAGGATCTAGGAGTAGCTGATGTTATCTTGAACATCAAACCGTTGAGAGATGATGATAGTGGGATCACACTGCTTCAGTCTCACTATGTGGACAAGATTTTGAGTCGCTTTGGGTATAGCGGTTACAAGTCTTCTCCAACACCGTATTATCCTAGTGTGCTACTTCGAAAGAATCGAGGCACCATTAGAGATCAATTGACATACCCTCAAATAATTGGCTCGCTTATGTACTTGGCTAGCGCTACAAGGCCTGACATCGCGTTTGCTATTAGCAAACTCAGTCAATTTGTTTCAAATCCTGGAGATGATCATTGACAAGCTCTTGAAAGAGTTATGCGCTATCTAAAAGGCACTGCAAGCTATGGCATTCACTATACCGGGTATCCGAGGGTACTGGAGGGTTATAGTGATTCAAATTGGATTTCTGATGCTGATGAGATAAAGGCCATGAGTAGATATGTGTTTACACTTGGTGGTGGCGTTGTTTCTTGGAAGTCTTGCAAGCAGACCATCTTAACGAGGTCAACTATGGAAGCAGAACTCACAGCACTAGACACGACCACTGTTGAAGCAGAGTGGCTTCGTGAACTCTTGATGGACTTACCTGTGGTTGAAAAACCTATACCCGCAATTCTAATGAACTATCATAATCAAACTGTGATTATTAAGGTGAACAGTTCTAAAGATAATATGAAGTCCTCAAGACATGTGAAAAGGAGACTAAAATCTATCAGGAAAATGAGAAACTCCGGAGTTATTGTTTTAGATTATATCCAAACATCTAAGAACCCGGCAGATCCCTTCACAAAGGGACTATCACGCAATGTGATAGAAAATGCATCGAAGGATATGGGTATGAGACCCACACTATGAGTTTTCCACAGTGGCAAACCAATCTATGTGATCGGAGATCCCGTGAATTAGAATTTGGAGACAAAGTGTTGGTAGACCGAGAGGAAAGTATCCCTACTTTAATGAACACCACTATGTGAAGATGCAGTACTTTCCTATTCTGCACGGCAGGTTGAGTTTTATCTTAATATGTTCTAAATGACTTAATCTTAAGCAGAGATGTTGTCATGCAGAACATCTTTTGAAGAACACACCTATATGAATCTGACTGTCAAACGTCACAGTCTATGAGAGTTGGGTGCTCTCTAATAAACTCATGAAAGGCCATGGAGTATGACGCATAAGCTCCACCCGCGAGGAAGTCCCATGGTAGCCCAGTATCGGTCAAGGCTTCGTGTGAAGCTAGGTTACAGCAAACTTGTAGTTCAAGGCATAATCCACTGTACAAGTCGCAGCCTAGTGTAACATAGAATTCTAGGTGGAAGTTTAACTTAACAGTCTTCACTGCAGTATCGGTATATAAACACTATTTTGGAACCAAAGGCAAATTACATGTGCATCTGGGATCTAGTGGGGGATTGTTGGAATTTTGGTCCAAATAGCCCAGTCCATTTTCCATTCCAATAATTTCTAAAAATTCTAGAGGCCCGTGTGGCCCATTCATGCATGGCAAGAGGTGGGACAAAATGTTTAGTCTCATATTGCTAGTTAAAGGAGGTTTGCACCAGCTTATAAGGGAGGCTCTGCTATCACTTGGTAAAAGGATGAGAAGAAGAAGGAGAGAGTCCCACACGCGCGCTCCTCCCCCGCCGCCCGCCTCGCCACGCCACGCCACGACGCGCGCGTCTCGGGTCGTGGGAATCCCGCCGAGCCGAGTTCTTTTTTTGCCACGCATGACTGGTATATGAATGGACGTGCAGAATTTGAACATTCTGCTAATGAGTTTAGTGGAGGTTTAATTCAAACTTAATGGAGGTTGATTGGCTTCGGTCACTGCCTGTTCGTTTCCTCTTCCGACGACCGCCTGTTCGCCTGTCTACCTGTGTCTATAAGAACATAAGGTCGCTTCTTTCCTCAAAGACACATAGTCAGAACCACCGCCTCCAAGTTTCAGAGCACTAAGCTGCCACCAGTTCTTCCCAATCCCGTCTTGCGGCGTGCACCGTGAGCAGGGACAGTAGGCCTCAGGAACCCCGCATCTTCAAGTCCTGTACGGGAGAAGGGCGATAAGGTTTTTGGGAAACGCTATCGGCGCGACTACTGGCTTCATCACGGATTCCTTCACTGACACCGACGACTTCTTTCCCAACGATGACTTCTTCCATGCCATCGAGAACCTCTTCCTCGACGACATGGGTGACAACTCCAACTCCGGCACACTGCTATATGTTTTCTTTCTTCATCTTGTTCAGATTATTTCGATCTATCTGCAACTCTCTGCATACTTTCTGTCAGATTACTTGGCTAGTTTAATTTTGATTATAGTAGTCATGTTTTATCTGCTGTTTATTTCGCATAAATCACTTGATAAATTGCTCATATTTCCAACAGTTTGTATAGTTCGCTTAGAAAATATGATTGTGCATTTCTCATATCACATCTATCATGTACATACTTCATCCGATCCAAATTACTTGTCGCGGTTTTAGAAAAAATATTGCCTAAAATAGGTCTATATTCAACGAACCCACGACGTTAATTTGGATCAGAGGGGGTACAATTTTATGAGTTCACTCTCATTTCAATCCAAATTATTTTGCAGGTTTATGCAAAATATCGACTAAATCTGTCTTCGACTAATGAACCTACGACAAGTAATTTGGATTAGAGGTAGTACGATTGATTTAGTGTATATTTTTTTAACCCTGTTCTTTTACCCAAGTCTAGTTAGGCCATAAATAATTTGAAGTATATACTGCTGGAGTATATTCATTCCATTTGCAGAACCAATTTACACCCATCGCCCTTATGTGCGTGCATGAGGGAACATGACGGGGTCACATATTTGTTACATGCGGTCTGATGGAAACTGGTCCATAGCTAGCGCAGCACATGGCCGGCATCATCACTCTCCTCTTCAAACATCTGAGCAGCAATCAGTCGGTGCGCATTTGGAGTTTGTGGCTCACAAAGATAAAAGGAAAAAAAAGGACAAAATTAACTCACACGTACTAGTACTACAAAAAAAATGCATGAAAACTGGTGGAGCATGGGCGCATGGGAGTGTGCGGCCACACCGCGCTAGAGCTCTTAAGTCGTACTAGTAGCTAGCACTATAGCTCCCATCGGTGTCGTCATAGAATAGATCGGAGCTCCCTTGCCGTGGGAGGAGCGTTGGATGGTAGTAGCCATGCACGTTTAATTTCTTGTTTCATTTTCAATGTGCGTGTCGCTTTGGAAGAGAATAACTGATATCAAGTTCACCATACGACTTTGCTCAGCCATGGACATCGACAGTTTGACACACTGTCCCTGCTCGCCTGCCAAACAATTTATCCCTCTCGTGCGGGTTGTATTGGCGTATCTTTGATGCACATGGTACCTAGATTAACTTATGTTCGAGTCCTATGGTTCTTTTCTCTCTTTGAGTTGGACAAATGCCTAACGTCTTCGCTTCGAGCACATCAAGGCTCAATAATTTTAGATCCTGTTATTAAATAAATAAATAATTCAAAACCTTTGCGGTCTTCAAATTTATATCACATGAAACACGGGCAGCCAATTATGCTAGAAAAACTCTACATTTAGCACGTGCAATCATGTCCCCGTAGAGTGTTGTCTAGTACTCCTTTATATCAAAATTAAGTATACTATTTTGGTCAAAGTATCTATTCACAACACCAAATGAGCTCGCATTCTCCATCTCTTCTAACTAGTGGTAGATAAGAAATCTATAGAGGCATTTACTAATACACGTTAGGCCAGGTGGGTTGTCGAGGATGGATGCATCGCTACCTTACATGAGGATAGGTCTTGTTTTCCGCTCTCTTGAGTGATTTATACTAGACATTTTTACATTCTTAATCTTATCTATTTTTTAATTTGTAAAAAAACTATCATTCAACCTTAACTATAATTTTATCTATTTTGTTTCTAATAACATTAATCATATCCTAACATGATACTCAAAGTCTATTGTTATATATTTCAAGCATCTATAATTACGAACTCATTAATGATGTAAAACTCCATTTTAGCATGAAATTATGTTGCTTTTTGAAATTTTAGTTTGAGAAATTTCTTGGATCGAATTCCATCCAAATAAGAAAGATTATAGAATCACATCCATCCTCCATGTATGGGAACTTTGTGCCACTTAAATGCATTATTTGTTATGTTTGTTTGTGCCTTTTGGGGTTCTATATGTATCTTAAAAAAGTGTTCCACGGTGCATTGGTGTACAGAATACTCTAACATCGGTTTATCGAAGATAAGTTCTAGCTTAGATTTAACTCATAGGAAATTGTAGAGTGTATGGTGTGTCACTAATCGGTTTATCCTTCTATATTCCTATCTATCCCTCACTAGTTGACATTGCTCGTTTCTTCATTCCTTTGTTGTCAAATATCCCGTATGTACTTGTTCAGCCAATGTACTCGATAGTGTATGCTAGCAATATATAAAAACTAGTATGTTGATCTCCAATTATTTGGAGCTAAATAAAATGTCGCAAAGTATGTATTTCATGAGCTAATTTATGAACAAACTATCGTACCAAAAGTAGTGGATACGCTATCGTGTTGCGTCGCTCGTCATGGTGGAGAACATCCACATAAATTCGATACATAGAAGTAGTTGTAGATGAGGGATCCTAGGTGGGTTCTCTTATTGCGCTAGCATACGATAAGCCGTGCATGGCAAGAGTTATAGATTTTATAGTTGATTGCACCGAGGGCCTCTTTGGTTCATGATATTCTTAAAACATTGGAGTAGAAAAAACATAAGATTAAAAATGACATGTCTCATTGAGTCATATACATGGATTAGAAACACAATAGAACAAGTTTGGTTGCACCGCAAGAAAGGATGCACGAATTTTCCCATGACACTATGTGCATGACATAGTTGTCATATAAACAAATAAATGTCTCATAAAATTAGACTCGGCGGGAATTTTTTATTTGGAATTACATGGAAAGTATATCATAAAAAAAATCCTATATGTGATCCCCAACTCGTATAAACAAATAAACTTGAAAAAAATATAAGTAATAGAATCCTCCAAGATTTCAAAGAAAATCCATTGAACTAATTAGGCCCAATAGTGTCAATGATACATATAATCGTTCTAAACTATAATTTTATTAAGAAGACAGGGTTGTCGATAAGAAAAAGATGGACACCAATATTGAGTGAAGATTTTGTAGAACAAATCAGTCAAAAGTTTCCATGTGGCAACGTGAATTCCTAGTAGTCGCCATCACTATCCCTTCCTAAATAGCAACATCTTACAACTTGTTCGCTCTAGGTTAAAAAATCTACTCCCTTCATTTTAAAATATAAAATATTTTTTTTAAAAAAAATATACCTATACATCTTTTAGTTATAAGTTTGGAGTGAACCATACACTAAAAGACAACTAGATACATTTGTTTCACAAAAGTAAAACATCTTATATTACTTCCTCCGGTTCAAATTAATGGCCTCAACTTTACCTTAAATTCGTATGTACTTAGTTAAGTATTTAGATGCATGCGAATCTAGACAAAGGTGGAACAATTAATTTGAATTCATAGGGAGTATAAAAAGGGGAGTATAAATTACTCCCTCCGGTTCGGTTTATTAGACACGCACGTAGTTTAAGAAAAACTTTAACCATCAATTTTGACCAATAAAATATGCAATATATGTTCTAAAAAATATGCAATATATGGCCTAATAAATCGGACCGAAGGGAGTATAAAAAAAGATAGCAAGACAATAGAGGTAGTAAAACGTTTTTCTTCTTCTTCTTCAATGAAGTAAATGCTCTAGCCCAATAGTGCAAACTTGGCAAAACATGCTAGTAAGTATATTTCTTTCCATTTACGGTAAATACTAGCACCTTAATCAACCGATGGTCGTCATGTCTCTTCCAAGCTTTGGCAAAAGAGAATTTGGAGAATTGTTCAGCATTGGCCTCATGACCTGGTTGCCTCCTACCAGTACAGCCCGCTGACCCGTTTGATTCTCTCGGGCAACGAACACAGGGCGCCATTACAAACTCTCTAGTGTAGTAGCGAGTTGACTGTATAGTAGTAGCATCGATCGACAACAGACTTGCTACCCGAGTTAGTTTACCACAGTTCTTCATGCTAGCATCAACCTGCCAAAAGATATCGTGGCTGATATGGGATCCCTTGTGGGATTGACCCTAGGGTGGCCCGATCTTCACGGATTTGATGCGGGGAGTGAGGGGATACCCGATGAACACGATGAACACGATGAACGCAACACAAACGCAAGGTAAAGATACAAACACACGCAAACACAACCCGATTCGATTTGCTCCCGTTGGCTCGAACAACCAATCCAATAGAATCCTCGGCGAGAGACCGTGAGGTAGAATCACCAAAGGAGAGATCGGCAAGCGGATGATAGAATCCAAATCAAAAGGAGAGAGTAGCAACCAAGTAGAATCCCAAAGGGAGAGACCTAGCACTACTAGAATCCTTGATGAGGAGAGACCAAACACTTGAGGAGGGTCTTGACGACTTGGAGACGAACAACCGAACTCCAAGGCCTTGTACAACTCATAGATTAACTATAGAGAGGGGTACCATCTAGGGTTAGGCACAAGCCTTCATTCATCATCAACTTTAGGGTTTCAAGGAGGGGGTGGGGGCTGATATATAGGCCAGCCACGAGCTAGGGGTGAAATAGGCATAACTAGGAAGTTCTGGGCGTTACATGGGCCAGGCCCAACCCGAGGCACGCAGGCCCGATACACGTGGTCCGGAGACTCCGGTGTGATGGCCGGAGACTCCGGTCTGGACCGGAGACTCCGGTCAATATACGGTGTCGTCTCCGGAGGGGCATTCAGACTGTCCTGGGCGCTGGTTTGGGGGGTCGGTCCGGAGATGGACCGGAGACTCCGGTCAAGCTTAAGCAGCTTCTTGCGTCTTCTCTTCCAGGCCTCTTGCTTGGGGGTCTTGATCACTGGGGTCCTCTGGTCATCTACCTCTTGGTGTCATGGTCATGGTCCTGGTCATAGCATTGGCACGTGTCTCAAGTAGGATTCCATTCACATGATAGCCAAAGGAGGGTGGGGTATGGAATGGGTTCACCTTTGAGGGTGTGGTTGATGTAGCATGGCGTGGACCAATGGTGAATGCCATGTGTTGGGCTGCAACATCTCCCCCCGCTTCAAAACGAGTCGTCCTCGACGAAGTGCCATCATCATATAGGGAGGAAGGTGTGCGCAAGGTCTTGAGCTTGTATGTTGTGGGATCTCCGGTGTCGTAGCCTTGCTCAAATTGGTCGAAGATCTTGAAGTTGAGCTTGTCATCAAGGTGTGGTTGGAGATCTTGTAGCGTGTTCCTTGTAGGTTGGAGGTGAGGTTGGGTATCCTGCAAAACTGACAACAAGGAGAAAGAGTTGTATGATGGATTGTTAGTATTGGGCATGCTCAAATCACTCTTCTCACGTGTGGTGGCTTGCGACGTGGCACTCATGATTTTTCCACTCATTTTTGGCTTGGAGCTCTCACTCACGTGTTGGTGGATCACTCTCTCACCACTCTGTTGGAGATATGCCCAAGAGGCAATAATAAAGTGGTTATTATCATATCTTCACACTTATGATAAATTTTTACATACCATGCTATAATTGTATTAACCGTAAACATTAATACTTGTGTGATTTGTAAACTAAAATAAGAGTCCCTAGTAAAGCCTCTTGTTAAACTAGCTTGTTGGTTAATATATGATCATGGTTTCCTGATCATGAACATTGAGATGTTATCAACAACAATATCATATCGTTAGGAGAATGATATGGTGGACATACTCCTATAGATAAGCATAGCATAAAGATCAAGTCATTTCAATAGTTCAATTGCTATATGCTTTCTGATACATAGTAACCTAATTCCTTCGACCATGAGATCATGCATATCACCTTTACCGGATGGATGCTTTGATGACATCAAACACCACACCGTAACTGGGTGGCTATAAAGGTGGCATTGAGTGTTCGGAAAGTATTGGTTGAAACACATGGATCAAGAGTGGGATTTGTCCATCCATATGACGGATAGATATACTCTGGGCCCTCTCGGTGGAATGTCATCCAATTAGCTTGCAAGCATCTGACTGGTCACAAGGGATCACATATCACGAACGAGAAAAGAGTACTTATCGAACGGTTGAACTAGGTATGCAGAGATACCACGATCATAACCTCGGATAAGTAAACTATCGTGAGACAAAGGGAAATTGGTATCGTATGTAAGTGGTTCATTCGATCGCAAAGTAATCGAGAAATATGTGGAGCCATATGAATTTCCAGATTCCTCTATTGGTTATTGTTCGAGAAGTGTCTCGATCATGTCCGCATAATTCACGAACCGTAGGGAGACACACTTAAGGATTCGACGTTGTTTGAGTAGTTATGGTATTATGAGAAAGAGACCGAATATTGTTCGAGTCTCGGATGGGATCCGGATATCATGAGGTGATCCGGAATGGTCCGGAGAATAAGATTCATATAAGGAAAGTCCCGCTTTGAGTTCGGAAATGATTACGTGTTTTCATCGGAATGTTCTAGAAGGTTCCGGAATGTCCCAAGACTGGGGGAAGGGTACATGAATGTGTCATTACATATTGGAATGATTGCATCATGTACTAAGTGTTCTCGCTGTTCCAAATAAAGGATTAAATTGAATCCTAAAACTGAAAAGTCAAATGGCCGTTTGAAAGTCAAAGCTAAAAACAGAAACCGAGGGAAACAAGCAAGAGGAGGTTGAAACCGACTTGGGGAGGAGTCCTCCTCTCCAAGCCGAGCGCCACCCAAGGCCGACTTGGGGAGGGACTCCTCCCTTGGCCCCCTCCCACCTATAAAAGGAGGCGGGCCTCCTCTAGACACACAAGTTCCTATCCTCTAATCTAAATCCTAGCCCTAGACTCCGGTTTAGAGCCGCTTTGGTTTAGAGCTTCTAATTGCACTAGCCTTCGATTAGAGCCTTCTAATTGGTGTGTCTAAACCCTAGACCACTAATAGCTCTCTCTCATAATCCACCATACCGCCTCGGCTTAAGGCGGCCTCGGGATCTCCCTCTACTTAGGTACCACGCCGTTGTCTTAGCCGAATCGCGTGGAGAGTGCTACAACCTCCGCTGCTCACCGGAACAAGGGAGAGGAAGGTCTTCGTCGAAAACCGAACGTGTGACCGATCAAGGAGCACTCTTGAACGCAGCCAGGAAGGATCGCTCACGCGATCTTGAGATCGGCAAGTGTTCGACTACATCACCCACGAGAATCTGCTCTCGTTAACCACTTTGGAATCTTCGAGGGTGAGTTCCTCTATCGACTCGTTGCTACAATCTAGTAGATAGATCTTGGCTTGTTTGTTTGCATGCGGTAGAATTTTTTGTTTTCCATGCTACGAACCCCTACAAAGGGTATCAGTCGTGTCTATATGTAGATTTGTTGCACGAGTAGAACACAATGGTCATTGTGGGCGTTGATGCTTTTATTGTCGATTGCTTCTTGTGTACTTTGCATCTTGCGGTATGTTGGGATAAAGCGGCCCGGGCTAACCTTACATGACATCGTTCATGAGACTTGCTCCACGCTCGACATGCAACTTGTATTGCATAAGTGGCTTTGCGGGTGCCTGTTTCTCCTAGCATAGTTAAGATCCAATTTACAACGGGTAATTAACAATACTAGTATCAATGTTGTGGTTCATATTCGTAAGTTAGAACGACACTTATTAACAGCCCCAAACCACGTAAAACATGCAAAGAAAGTAGAGGCGTCTAACTTTGTTTTGCAGGGGTGTGCAGTGATGTGATATGGCCATGATTGTGATTATATATGATGTATGCAATGTTCCTTATTGTAAGTAGGCAACCGGCAGGAGCCATATGGTTGTCTTTAATTTCTGTTAAGACCCGCGTGTCTATTCAAAGTAGTTGTAATAGTTGAAGCCGGTGGACGACAACCATGGAGCAGCGTCATTGACCTTGATGCAATGCCGGTAATGATGGAGATCATGTTCGTGCTTGAAGATGGAGATTGGAAGCACAAAGAAGAAAGGCCATATCATATCACATATTATGAATTTCATGTGATGTTAATCCTTTATGCATCTTGTATTGCTTAGTAGACGACGGTAGCATTATAATATGATCCCTCATGCACATGAATTTCAAGTCATAAAGTGTTCACCCTTAGTTAGCACCGTTGCTAAAGCTTGTTGTTTCGAAGCACCACGTGATGATCGGATGTGTTAGATTCTACAAGTGTATACAACGTGAGCAAGCCAGATTTGCTCATGCGGAAACTAAGGTTTGATCTTGACGATCCTAGCATGTACAGACATGGCCTCAGGAACACGGATTACCGAAAGGTAGAGCATGAGTCATATAGTAGATATGATGAACATGTTGATTGTTCGCCATTGAAGCTATATCAACTCTCGTGATGATCGGTTTTGATGTGGTGGATTTGGTTCGTGTGATCAGTAAAACAATGTGAGGGATATTGTTTTGAGTGGGAGATCACCAAGATTAATTTAATTATTAATTAGAACTCAATTTATCATAAACTAAATCAAAGTGAATTTGCATAGTTGTTGTAGTCATTGGTATACGTTTACCACCTTGCGCTTAGTTATAATTGAGATGATAGAACTATAGAATTCTGGTTAGATACTTTACGAACTGGTATCGTATTGTTTTAAGTGTTAATCTAAAGTTTAAAAGTCCTATTGCAAACTTTCAGTAAGTTCCGGTTACTCCATGAAGTTTAATAATTAGTATTAAATCAAGAGTAACAATTCCAAGTGTTAGTATATAAGTATCATGTTTGTCTCCATGATTCTTGATATTCAAAGGATTCTCTTAATATCAAGGTTATCTAGGATCTGAAAGAGTTGTTTCAGAAACCATGATGTGTGGAAGATATTGTGATATCTGAAACAAAGTTTTGGTTACAACATGATAGAGTATAATATGGCAAAGTTCATGTGTCTCATATTTTGATGAGAATTTGCAAAAGGGTTGGAGACACTTGCTGTCCTAATCCTCCAAAAGGTTTTGGATAGCAACATTATACTCGTAATTCATCGTTATAAGCTAAAAGTAGCTTGATCATGGACGATTCCATGATAAGGGTGAATATTTGATGTAGGTAAAATGTTTACTACACCAAGAGATTACTAAAGAAAGGAATTTGAAAGAACACCAAACATTTGATGATGGTGATCTACTTCAAAGTGCAAATCCAAAGACATTGATATTTAACTATACACGCTTTGGACTATGTGTCATATGTATGACTCCATTATTGATGTTGATAGATTCTTTCAAGCGAGAAAATCTTGAAGAGAATCTCATAAATATATGACATAAAAGAAAAGACTAGAATTGTTCAGTTTAAGTATATAGATGATATACATGTTATGGCTATATTCTTTGCTTATTAAACAATGTGGTTCTTAAGTATTTGATACTGAATTTGTTGGTGTGAATCGTCATACGAAACAACACAATTCATGAACTACAATGGCCTAAGTAACTAGCAAAAGAATATGTGATGATGTTCATCGAGAACAAATAAAGGGTTATTGTGTTGCTCGTTAAACATCAAAGCTTGCCTTCAAGATTTGTTTTATCAGGTATTATGAGAACAAAAGGGTTGTTCAAATAAATTACCGTAATCCATAAAAGATGGATGATTCACAAATCTCGTTGGAGAAATCACATCCATAAAACTAGTGCTAAAAATGTCGAACGACAAATTGATTGAAATATCACTTAGGAAGTGACATCGCCGTTTAAATTATAATGGAAAGAAAACATGAAGAAACTCCATGTGGATGGAATTTTGGAGTCTTCTGATTTTGATCAAATGACGCTTGTGAAACTTTCCTAGAGATAATTAAAACTTCGTTCATAGGCCAAAAGGGAACGAATGACTAGCTTATTGGAACTTGTACATATTGTTGTACGAAATCCATTATGTGTAGTCAAAAGCGATGGATTTCAACTTCATATGCTTTCTCCGAAAATTTGAGTGAATATATGAATATTTACTTAATAAGGATAAAGTATGAAACACTTGAAAAGTTCAAAGACTTTCAAGATGAAGTGCAAAATCATTGTAACAAGAATATGAATAGTTTATGATAAGATCATAAAGGAAAATATTTAAGTTACAAGTTTAGCATAATACCTAAGATTTAAGGAATCGTTCCGTGGATTTGCATTTCCGAAACACCATAAGAGTATGGAACGTTCGAGATATGTAATTAAACCTTGTTTGACATGGTAAGATCAAAGGTATAATTCATAAAACTGCCATTATATTTTAAAGATTAAAAGCTTTAGAGATTACCGTTTTTCCACTGAAAAGAGCTCCATCATAATCCGTTGAAATGACACCATATGTTATGATTTGGGATAAAACCCAAGTTGTCCTTTCTTAAAACATTGGTATGCTATGCATAAGAAAGATGTTTGCAACCAAAGTTGGATGAACCTGTCTTTGTTAAGTATTCCTCCATAACACCGGAGACAAAAGTGTTTGTCACTTAGAACATCAAGTTTCTTTTAGAAGGAATTTTTCGTGAAAAGTTAAGTGGGAGGACAATAGAACTTTGATAAGGTTAAAAGAAC
Source organism: Avena longiglumis (assembly GCA_030063025.1). Classification (NCBI taxonomy): domain Eukaryota; kingdom Viridiplantae; phylum Streptophyta; class Magnoliopsida; order Poales; family Poaceae; genus Avena; species Avena longiglumis. The sequence continues at coordinate 514,024,820 of CP125974.1, read as the reverse complement.
CTTAGCTATATGTGCAGAGTTGCGCAGCACCGAAAAGTGTTCCGGAGGCAGCAACAATGCTCATGGCTCACGTGCCTCAAAGGTTGTGGTTATGAAGGTCAAAGTTTCTGTTGAACCAAGTAGGTCGAGTAAACAATCAAATACCAAGATTTGAGGGTTGAATCATTATTTGATAATAATGAACGTACTACATGCAAAGAAGCGATGATGGGCCCTGACTCCGTAAAATGGCTTGAAGCCATAAAATCCGTGATAGTTCCATATACGAGAGATCAAGATTTGAACTTGAAAGACCCTCTGGGAAGGTACAAGACCTTACAGTCGTATTTTGATCTATAAAGAAATAGACATGGATGTTTCACATCTATGAAATAGTCGACATGTTGGGAAAGAGTTCACAACAATGTTCAAAGGTTGTATATGACAAGATTTGATCTTTCATAGCGATTTTTAGTCTAAACGGATTAATGTAGCAACCACTACATATAATTTGTTATATGGTAGTTGAATAAACAAAACAAGTTCTTCTAATAGAATCGTTACCTAGGACATGTGCATAACACGGTCCATAGGGTTTTGTTAATTCAAAGGATGCTAAAAGCATATGCAAACTTCAATGGTTAAAGTGAGCATCGCGGAGTTGGAATCTTCACTGTGATGAAACTGTTAAAGGAGTTTAAAAGTTCATTAGAGACGTTGAAGATGCTTGCATTTGCAAGAGATTAAGTGGGAGCGCTAAGACATATTTCTAATACATTATGTGGAAGACATATTGTTGATTGGAAATGATGTATCTTTTATTAACACATATTAAGAATTTCATCTCGATGAAAGGCTTAGGCAAAACCCAAATATTTGGCATCAATAGACGCTAATATGGTTGTGCCGAAAAGTACATAGATGATGTATTGAATGAGTTCAATATAGAAACTACAAGAAAGGTTCTTGTCACACAGAAAAGATTGAATGAGTTCAATATTGATGATATATTCAAGTGTAATGACACTGGGTAAGTGAAACAAAGATTCAAGTATAGATTGATACTTGATGTATAAAATCACAAAGAGTATTTATATCAATCATACTGTGATATGTACAAATCCAGATATGTCCTATGCTCTAAATGTTATGAGCATATACCAGAATGATTCGTAAGATGATCATTGGACAATAGTAAGGATATTCTTATGATCTTTTGGAAGAACTAAGAGTATAATATTTGTAGAAGTGACAAATAGATGGTTAGTTCATTGTAAAAGTACTACATTGATACTAGTTTTGTCACAAAGTACAAATTAAGTTTATCTCAATATAAACTAAGGGTGGCACAATATAATGGAAAGTGAGTTCCATAATGGATTTGGATGAGTTCCAAAGTTAAGACATTGTGACAGATACTACAACAAAAGGCTAAGTATATGACTGCTATAATAGCAGCTAAAGAGGGCGTTTGTGTCAAGTAGTTTGTTATCAAACTAGGTGTAGTTCACAGCGGGATAATACTATGGATATATATTGTGCGACAATATTATCAACATGTTTTAACCCCAAAGAGCTAAAGGTCACACCGAAAAGACCAAATTTATACAAAGCCATCTCATTAGAGAATGAGTGATGCGTAGAGACGCAAAGACATGCAATTACACACGGATGTGGAAGTGTCAGATCCGGAGATCAGTTGACCACTAGCAATCGTGTACATACAACACCGGAAAGCCATAGGTGTTGAATACACAAAGGTTTGAAACTAGATTATTGACTCTAGTGCAAGTGGGAGACTGTTGGAGATATGCCCAAGAGGCAATAATAAAGTGGTTATTATCATATCTTCACACTTATGATAAATGTTTACATACCATGCTATAATTGTATTAACCGGAAACATTTATACTTGTGTGATTTGTAAACTAAAATAAGAGTCCCTAGTAAAGCCTCTTGTTAAACTAGCTTGTTGGTTAATATATGATCATGGTTTCCTGATCATGAACATTGAGATGTTATCAACAACAAGATCTTATCGTTAGGAGAATGATATGGTGGACATACTCCTATAGATAAGCATAGCATAAAGATCAAGTCATTTCAATAGTTCAATTGCTATATGCTTTCTGATACATAGTAACCTAATTCCTTCGACCATGAGATCATGCATATCACCTTTACCGGATGGATGCTTTGATGACATCAAACACCACACCATAACTAGGTGGCTATAAAGGTGGCATTGAGTGTTCGGAAAGTATTGGTTGAAACACATGGATCAAGAGTGGGATTTGTCCATCCATATGACGGATAGATATACTCTGGGCCCTCTCAGTGGAATGTCATCCAATTAGCTTGCAAGCATGTGACTGGGTCACAAGGGATCACATATCACGGGAACGAGAAAAGAGTACTTATCGGTGAGGTTGAACTAGGTATGCGAGAGATACCGATCATAACCTCGGATAAGTAAACTATCGTGAGACAAAGGGAAATTGGTATCGTATGTAAGTGGTTCATTCGATCGCAAGTAATCGTAGAAATATGGGAGCCATATGAATTTCCAGATTCCTCTATTGGTTATTGTTAGAAGTGTCTCGATCATGTCCGCATAATTCACGAACCGTAGGAGACACACTTAAGGATTCAACGTTGTTTGAGTAGTTATGGTATTATGAGAAAGAGACCGAATGTTGTTGAGTCTCGGATGGGATCCGGGATATCACGAGGTGATCCGGAATGGTTGGAGAATATGATTCATATAAGGAAAGTTCCGTTTGAGTTCGGAAATGATTCGGTGTTTTCATCGGGAATGTTCTAGAAGGTTCGGAATGTCCACTCACCGGGGAAGGGTACATGAATGTGTCATTACATATTGGAATGATTGCATCATGTACTAAGTGTTCTCGCTATTCCAAATAAAGGATTAAATTGAATCCTAAAACTGAAAAGTCAAATGGCAGTTTGAAAGTCAAACGCTAAAACAGAACCGAGGGAAACAAGCAAGAGGAGGTTGAAACCGACTTGGGGAGAGTCCTCCTCTCTCCAAGCGCCACCCAAGGCCGACTTGGGGAGGGACTCCTCCCTTGGCCGCCCTCCACCTATAAAAGGAGGCGGGGCCTCCTCCTCTAGACACACAAGTTCCTATCCTCTAATCTAAATCCTAGCCCTAGACTCCGGTTTAGCCGCTTTGGTTTAGAGCTTCTAATTGCACTAGCCTTAGGATTAGAGCCTTCTAATTGGTGTGTCTAAACCCTAGACCACTAATAGCTCTCTCTCATACTCCACCATACTCGCTCGCTTAAGGCGAAGCCTGCGGATCTCCCTCTACTTAGGTCACGCCTTGGTTGTCTTTGGAATCGCGAGGAGAGTGCTACAACCTCCGTCTTTGGAACAAGGAGAGGAAGGTCTTCGTCGAGTACCGAACGTGTGACCGATTGTGGGAGCGCTAGGAGCCTTGGCGGAAGGATCGTCTACGCGATCTTGAGATCGGCAAGTGTACGACTACATCACCCACGAGAATCTGCTCTCGTTAACCACTTTGGAATCTTCGAGGGTGAGTTCCTCTATCGACTCGTTGCTACAATCTAGTAGATAGATCTTGGCTTGTTTGTTTGCATGCGGTAGAAATTTTTTGTTTTCCATGCTACGAACCCCTACACACTCATCTCACAAGGGTCCTTAGCTTGCTTTATCTTGGGCAGCGACGTCATGTTGGAAGTGATAATTTGGCTTGGCGTCATAGGTTGTAGCACCAATGTCTTGTCTTTCCACTTAAAGGAGTATTGGTTGGAGGTACCATCATGTAGTGCACCCTTGTCGTATTGCCATGGTCTTCCAAGGAGCATGTGACACACGGTCATAGGCACGACATCACACTTGACGGTGTATTGATATGGACCAATCTTGAAGGAGACGTTGACCTTGTGTTTGATTTGAATGGTGCCATTGTCATCAAGCCATTTGACATGATAGGGTTGAGGGTGCTCCATGTATGGTAACTTGAGTTTCTCACAAAGGTCGATGCTCGCAAGGTTGTGACAACTTCCTCCATCAATGATAACTTTTATGGATTTGCCATCAATTCCGGCTCGGGTTTGGAAGATGTTGAGGCGTTGATCCTCTCTAGGGATGGAGTTGGTCGTCAAAACTTGGGCGATGACAAGTGAGGGGCTTGGATCATGTTCACATAGAAGCGTGTCCTCATCTTGCATTGCAGCATCCTTTGCTATAGCGGCTTGGTTCATAGCTTCAAATTCGTCTTCACTCACGGAATATGTAGCGCCGTTCTCATCCGTTAGCATGACTCTTGTGTTGATGCACTCATAAGACTTGTGGCCCTTTCCTCCACACTTGTAGCAAACTACTTGACTTTCCGTTGTTGTGTTGGAGGTGGATGCCATAGGTGTCTTGGATTGCTTGGAGGAGCTTGTTGTTTGGTTTGTTGGCTTGGAGGGGTTACTCGAGTTGAGTGAAGCGTAGTACGCCCTTTGCTTCTCATAAGCATGTTCCTTTTGAAGGGTTCGCAGCATAGAAAACAAAAATTTTCCTACGATGGGAACAACTATGTACCAAGATCTATCTACTAGATACAAACAACGGGCGGATGTATATCCGTAGAGAACATACCCTTGAAGACCGACAAAGCTTAACGAGTCCAAACTCGTGGTTGATGTAGACGATCTCTTGCCGATCTCAAGATCGAGAGGAAGTCCTAGCGCCGCAAATCAGCGCAAGATCCGTGCTCGACACACGCTCGAGGCACCGAGCAACCTCCGCCTCCTCGCTCCAGCGATGCAGCGGAAGCACAACTCTTTCTTGCCAAAAGCCACCGGGAACATGTATCTCGCTAGTCCGAGACCATGGGAATAAAATCTAGAGGGAGAGATCCTTCACGAGGAGGTGTGTTGTGAGAGGAGGAGGGGGCCTTTTATAGGGGAGAGGGCCGGCACCCAAGGGGCATGGCGCCCAGCCATGGGGGCTGCCCCCCCCTCTTCCACATTCCTGTGGGTGGAGCTCCCACTCAAAATGAAAAGCCTCCACTCCCATTAAAAAGCCTCCACTCAAAAATCCACTCACATGCATTAAATTTCCACCAAATTTAATGCAACCTCTCATTAAATAAAACTCTTTTATTTATTTATTCAGAATTTTGTTAATTACTTTAATTAACAAACATTCACATAAAACCCTTGCTAGTATTCCATTTCACATAGAACCGGTTTGCCAATTTCAACCGAAAGCTTGATTTGTGTCTAGTGAAATAAATTCCTGCGCTTTCCTTTTCTTTTCGGCATGAAACTTTTGCTCCAAATGGATGTCGGTGTCTCTTAAGTGTGTCACCCTACGGTTCGCGAATAATGCGGACATGATCGAGACCCTCTCGGATCAATAATCGAGCGGGATCCGAGACCCATCGACTCCCACACATTCAACGATGACTTTCTTGTGATCGTTGGAACCTTTTACGCTAGTATCTTAATCCCTTTGTTTCGCGATATATTACATGTCCGAGATTCGATCATCGGTATCTCCATACCTAGTTTGATCTCGTCTGACATGAACTCTTTTCTCGTTCCCGTGATATAACATTCTAGTGATCAAATCACTTGCTTGCAAGCTAATCAATGTGATATCACCGAGAGGGCCTGAGCATATCTATCCGCCATCATCGGGATGAACAAATTCCACTCTCGATCCATGGGCCTCAACATAACACTTTATTAGTTACGAACCCATCTTTATAATCACCACATTACGGTGTGACGTTTGATGTTATCAAGAAACTCTTAGGTGTTAGTGATTGACATGATCTCATGGTCTAAGGATTAGGATCACTGTAAGTTGTTATAGCAATATAAACTCAATGACTTTGATCGTAATGCTATACTTGGATGAATGTTCATCACACCATTACACTAATGTTGTGACCTCGTTATTAACAACATCCAATGTCCATGATCAGGAAACCTATGATCATCTTGTTAATCAACGAGCTAGTTTATAAGAGAGGCATAACTAGGAACTTTCTATTTGTTTATTAAACACACATGTATTAACGTTTCCGTATTAATACAATTATAGCATGCAAAATAAACATTTATCATAAATAAGGAATACGATAATAACCACTTTATTATTGCCTCTCGGGCATATTCCCTTCAGTCTCCCACTTGCACTAGAGACAATAATCTAGTTTGAAAACTCTGCGTATTAAACACCTATGGCTTTCCGGTGTTCCATATACACAATTGCAAGCGGTTAACATAATCTACGGATCGGCCTCGGTCCGTGTGTATTGCATGTCTTTGCGTCTCCACGCATCACTCATTCTCCAATGAGATGGCATTGTATAAATTTGGTCTTTTGGTGAGACCTTTAGTTCCTTGGGGTTAAAACACATCGATACAATTGTCATACAATATATCTTCAGTGTTAGCCCGTTGCGAACCACACCTTAGTTTGATAACAAACTACTTGACACAAATTCCTCCTTCTCGCTACTATAGCAGTCATATACTTAGCCTTTTGTTGTAGTATTCGTCACAATGTCTTAATTTTGGAACTCTTCCAAATCCATCATGGAATCTCCTTTCCATTACATTGTGCCACCCATAGTTTAAATTGAGATAAACTTAATTTGTATCTTGTGACAAAACTAGTATCAATGTAACGCTTTACAATGAACTATTTGTAATTGTTTGTCACCTCTACACAAATATATTCTTAGTTCTTCCAAAAGATCATAAGAATATCCTTACTATAGTCCAATGATCATTTTATGATTCATTCGGTATATGCTCATAACACTCAGAGCATAGGACATATCCGGATGCGTACATATCAAGGTATGATTGATCAAAACATTCTTGTGATTTCACTCATCAAGTGTCAAAACACTTGAATCTTGTTTCACTTATCAAGTGTCGATACACTTGAATCTTGATTCACTTCCTTTCCATGTGACAAGAACTGTTTCTTGTCATTTCTATATTGACCTCCTTCAATATCTCATATATGTCCGTTTGGCACAACCATATTGGCGTCACGATCATCCACTATAGACATTCACGCTAAATATTCGGGTTTTGCCTAAGTCTTTCATCAAAATGAAATTCTTAACCTTTGTCAATAAAATATACATCATTTCTAATCAACAAGATGTCCTTCACATAATGTATTAGAAATATGTCTTAGCGCTCCCACTTAATTTCTTGCAAATGCAAGCATCTTCATCGTCTCCTGATGAAAACTCGTTTTCATCATGGTGAAGATTCCAACTCCGCGATGCTTACTTCAACCATTGAAGTTTGCATGCCCTTTTTAGCATCCTTTGAATTAACAAAACCCTTTGGATCGTGTCATGTACACGTCCTAGGTAACCATTCTATTAGAAGAACTTTGTTTTGTTTATTCATCTACCATATACCAAATTATATGTAGTGGTTGCTACTTTAATCCGTCCAGACTAAATATCGCTATGAAAGATCAAATCTTGTCATAGTCAACTCCTTGAACATTGTCGTAAAATACTTTACAACATGTCGAATATTTCATAGATGTGAGACATCCATGTCTGTTTCTTTATAGATCCAAATACGACCGATAGGTTTTTACACCTTTCCGGAGGGTCTTCCAAGTTCAAAACTTGATTTCTCGTATATGGAACTATCACGGATTTTATGGCTTCAAGCCATTTGACGGAGTCAGGGCCCATCATCGCTTCTTTGCATACAGTCGGTTAATCATTGTCAAACAATGATGATTTACTCTCAAATCTAAATATTTGATTGTTTATCCGACCGACTTGGTTCAATAAGAACTTAGATCTCCGTGACCACAACCTTTGAGGCACATAAGCTATGAGCATTATGGCAGCCTCCAGAACGATTTCATTGCGCAACTCAGACATTTAGCTAAGGTTCGTTAACCTTATCAAAGTTCTATTGTCCTCCCACTTAACTTTTGAAAAATTCCTTTTCAAGAAACTTCACATTTCAAGCGAAACCCTTTTGTCCTCGGTGTTAAGGAGGAATAACCAATTGTTATTCAAAATAACCTACAAAGACATGCTCATCCGACTTTGGTTGTAAACATCTTACTTATGTTTAGCATACCAAAATTTAAGAAAGGACAACTTGGGTTTTACCCCAAACCATAACTCATATGGTGTCATTTCAACGGATCAAGATGGAGCTCTTTTCAGTGTAAAAGCGGTAGTCTCTAAAGCTTTAATCTTTTAAAACATAATGGCAGTTTTATAAATAACACCTTTGATCCAACCATGTCAAACAAGGTTTCATTACAAATCTCAAACACTCCATACTCCTATGGTGTTTTGGGAGATGTAAATCTAGGTGTTTTGCTAAACTTGCAACTCAAATAAATCCCTTTATGATAAAATCATAATTCATTTATTTTCTTGTTACACTTGTAACTCAAATAAATCCCTTATGATAAAATCATAAACCATTTATTTTTCTTGTTACAATGATTTTTCACTTCATCTTGAAAGTCTTTGAAAACGTTTTTCAAATATTTCATACTTCTTTCTCATTAAGTGAATATTCACTCAAAATTCCGGAGAAAGCATATGAAGTTGAAACCCATCGCCATTCTGCACATAATGGACTACATACATCGATATGTATAAATTCCAATATTTTAGTCGTTCTTCTTTGGTCTTTGAACGAAGTTTTAATTATCCCGAGGAAAGTCTCACAAGCGCCACTTGATCAAATCAAAGACTCCAAAAATCCATGAAAATGGAGATTCTTCATGTTTTCTTTCCAATATAATTTAAACAATGATGTCACTTCATAAGTGATCTTTCAATCATTTGTCTTGCAACATTTTAGCATTAGGATTTATGGATGTGATTTCTTCAACTAGATTTGTAAATCATCCATCTTATATGGAATACGTAATTATTTGAACAACCTTTGTTCTTATAATACCGATTCAAACAACAATTATTAAAACAAATCTTGAAGTCTTTCTTCAACTAGATTTGTAAATCATCCATCTTATATGGAATACGGTAATTATTTGAACAACCTTTGTTCTTATAATACCGATTCAAATAACAATTATTAAAACAAATCTTGAAGTCAAGCTTTGATGTCAACGAGAAATACAAACAACGGTTTGTTTGTTTTCGATGAACATCATCACATTTTCTCTTGCTAGTTACTTAGGTCATTGTGGTTCATGAATTGCGTTCCGTATGAAATTTCATACCAACCAATTCGGTATCCAATACCCAAGAACCACATTGTTTAACAAGCAAAGAATACAACCATAACATGTATATCATATATATACCTAAATTGGATATTTCCAATCTTTTCTTTTCGCCAAATATATTTTATAGATTCTCTTCAAAGATTTCCTTTTCCTTTAAAAGAATTTATCAACATCAAAAGTGGCGCCATATACATGACACCTAGTCCAAAGCGTGTATATTCAAATAATAATACCTTTGGACTTGCACTTTGAAGTAGATCACCATCATCAAATGATGATCGGTATTCTTTCAAAATCCATTCTTTAGTAATCTTTTAGTGTAGTAAACATTTTACATACATATTCTATTCACCCTTATCATGACGACTTTCATGATCAAGCTACTTTAGCTTATAAAGGCGAATCGTGAGTATAACATTACTTTCCAAAACCCTTTTGGATGATTAGGATGTCTAGCATCTCCAACCTTCGCAAATTCTCATCCAATATGAGAACATATATTATACTCTATCATATTTCAACCAAAACATTGTTTCAGATATCGTTATATCCGCCACACATGATGGTTTCGAAATGATTCTTCGGCTCCTAGATAAACTTGATGTTTAAATCAAGAATCATGGAGGCAAACATGATACTTAAGATACTAATATGGAATTGTTACTCTCGATTTAATACCAATTATTAAATTTCACGGAGTAAATAGAATTTCTTTGAAAGTTTGCAATAGGACTTTAAACTTTAGATTGACACTCAACACAATACGATACCGGTTAAAGTATATATCCGTAATTCTATAGTTCTATTATCTCAATTACAACTATGCATAAGGTGGTGAACGAATGCCAATGACTACAACAAATTATGCAAATTCACTTTGATTTAATTTATGATAAATTGAGTTCTACTAATCCAAATTAGAAATGAACTCCCACTCAAAACGACATCCCTCGTGTCTTTTGGTGATTACATGAACCAAATCCACTACACCAAGTCCGATCATCACGTGAGTGATTGTAGCTTCAAAGGCGAGCATCAAATGGGCATCATATCTACTATATGACTCATGCTTAACCTTTCGGTCCGTGTTCCGAGGCCATGTCTGTACATGCTAGGCTCGCCAAGTAAGAACCTTAGTATTGGCGTGTGTAATCTGTCTTACACCGAGTGCTCGAGGATTCAAGTACACCCGATCATCACGTGATGTCTTGAAGCGGCGAAACATTGTCGGTGCATACTTAAGGAAGAACACATTTTATCTTGATATCTAAATGAGGGATCATCTTATTATGCTAATAAAACGCCAAACAAGCAATATAAGATGCTATCAAACATCACATGTTTATTAGTGAAATGTTATGGTTCCCGCAGATGATCTCTATCATGTGCACCGTGGTATGATCACTATCATACCTATATGTGTAAGTCCAAGGTCTATGGATATTACACGTTATGTGTGTTGTAAGAGTATCATCTCATACTTCTACTTACAACATCACCATATCATATCACTAGCCCAAAGAACAATCTAAACTAGACGCCTCTAATTTATCCATTGCAAATTTTACGTGGCTTAGGGCTTTCGAAGATAGAACCGTTCTTACCTACGAACATGAACCACAACGAGGATAACCAAATTTTTGACAGCTCGTTGCAAATTAGATATTGACTATAGTAGGAGAGCAGACACCGCTAGCCACTTATGCAAAACTAGTTGCATGTCAAGCGTGGAACAGGTCTCATGTGCGAGGACATGTAAAGTTTGTCCGGCCGCTTCATCCCACTATGCCACCAATATCCAAAGTACAACTAAGAAGCAATAAAATGATCATCATCGCCCACATACTCATATGTGTACTACCCTGCAAAGTATCTACGCATAGATCCGGCTCGATACCCTTTGAAGGGTTCGCAGCATAGAAAACAAAAATTTTCCTACGATGGGAACAACTATGTACCAAGATCTATCTACTAGATACAAACAACGGGCGGATGTATATCCGTAGAGAACATACCCTTGAAGACCGACAAAGCTTAACGAGTCCAAACTCGTGGTTGATGTAGACGATCTCTTGCCGATCTCAAGATCGAGAGGAAGTCCTAGCGCCGCAAATCAGCAGCGCATCCGTGCTCGCACACACGTTCGAGGCACCGAGCAACCTCCGCCTCCTCGCTCCAGCGATGCAGCGGAAGCACAACTCTTTCTTGCCAAAAAGCCACCGGGAACATGTATCTCGCTAGTCCGAGACCATGGGGGATAAAATCTAGAGGGGGAGAGAGATCCTTCACGAGGAGGTGTGTTGTGAGAGGAGGAGAGGGGGGCCTTTTATAGGGGAGAGGGGGGGCACCCAAGGGGCATGGCGCCCAGCCATGGGGGCTGCCCCCACCTCTTCCACATTCATGTGGGTGGAGCTCCCACTCAAAATGAAAAGCCTCCACTCCCATTAAAAAGCCTCCACTCATAAATCCACTCACATGCATTAAATTTCCACCAAATTTAATGCAAGCTCTCATTTAAATAAAACTCTTTTATTTATTTATTCAGAATTTTGTTAATTACTTTAATTAACAAACATTCACATAAAACCCCTTGCTAGTATTCCATTTCACATGCGAACCGTTTGACAATTTCAACCAAAAGCTTGATTTCGGTGTCTAGTGAAATAAATTCTGCGCTTTCCTTTTCTTTTCGGCATGAAACTTTTGCTCCAAATGGATGTCGGTGTCTCTTAAGTGTGTCACCCTACGGTTCGCGAATAATGCGGACATGATCGAGACCCTCTCGGATCAATAATCGAGCGGGATCCGGAGACCCATACGACTCCCACACATTCAACGATGACTTTCTTGTGATCGTGAACCTTTTACGCTAGTATCTTAATCCCTTTGTTTCGCGATATATTACATGTCCGAGATTCGATCATCGGTATCTCCATACCTAGTTTGATCTCGTTCGACATGCACTCTTTTCTCGTTCGTGATATAACATTCTAGTGATCAAATCACTTGCTTGCAAGCTAATCAATGTGATATCACCGAGAGCCCAGAGCATATCTATCGTCATCGGGATGAACAAATTCCACTCTCGATCCATGGGCCTCAACATAACACTTTATTAGTTACGAACCCATCTTTATAATCACCCATTACGGTGTGACGTTTGATGTTATCAAGAAACTCTTAGGTGTTAGTGATTGACATGATCTCATGGTCTAAGGATTAGGATCACTTCGTAAGTTGTTATAGCAATATAAACTCAATGACTTTGATCGTAATGCTATACTTCGGATGAATGTTCATCACACCATTACACTAATGTTGTGACCTCGTTATTAACAACATCCAATGTCCATGATCAGGAAACCTATGATCATCTTGTTAATCAACGAGCTAGTTTATAAGAGAGGCATAACTAGGAACTTTCTATTTGTTTATTAAACACACATGTATTAACGTTTCCGTATTAATACAATTATAGCATGCAAAATAAACATTTATCATAAATAAGGAATACGATAATAACCACTTTATTATTGCCTCTCGGGCATATTCCCTTCACCTTTTGCAAGTGGCGCTCGACCTTGGTTGCTTGGTGAAGAAGGTTCACGAGAGTCTTGTAAGGTTGGAAATCGACTATCTTGCGTATTGGGCGGCTCAAACCGTTGAGGAACCATGCGATCGTTTGCTCTTCAAGTTCCTTCACATCGGCTCTCATCATAGTCATCTCCATCTCCTTATAGAACTCTTCAATTGTCTTTGTGCCTTGCTTCAGGTTTTGTAGCTTGTCGAAGAGGTCTTGGCGATAGTGCTCGGGGACAAATCTTGCATACATCACATTCTTCATCTCGGTCCAAGTGGTGACCGGTGGCTCTTCTTGCTTCTCACGATTGCTTTGGTAGTCTTCCCACCAAATATTGGCGTAGTCCTCAAACTCAAGGGATGCCATTGCCACTTTCTTCTCTTTGGAAAAGTTGTGGACTCGGAAGATCTTGTCGACTTTGAGCTCCCATTCAAGGTATGCATCGGCATTTTCTTCTCCTTTGAACTTGGGAATCACGAACTTGAGCTTCCCAAACTTTCCATCATCACGCTCATGGTGGTTGTTGCGACGTTCTTGGTGCATACTTGCGTCACTTGGAGGGCGTGGAGGCGGAGGAGGAGGCTCTTGATTGCCTTGAGGTTGTTGTGGAGGGGTGAGCTTGATGATGCTCGAAGTCTCTTCTTCGCCGTTGGTCGGCATCATTGACGTTCATAGCTTGACGGTGTCGGTGGTGGTGTTGTGCATGTCGGTTATTGCGTCGCGCTTGGCGTGCATCCTCATCATCATCACTTGTGTCCCATACCGGTTCTTGATTTTGTTGACGTTGCTCGTGGTGGTCATGAGGAGGATGACGACGCCGATCATTATGGTTAGATTCATCTTGGCGTTCTTGAGGTTGTTGCACGTCGATGATTGCTTGGTGTAGTGGTGGACCATGCTCTTGTCGTTGTTGTTGAGGTTGGGGAGCATTTGGGTCCACCGCTTGAGGGCGACGATGACGATCTTGTGGGTTCCCATTATGGTGGTGGGGTTCTCCACGGCGGGAGTGTGACCTTGAAGACTCGCCATGTCAACTTGAGGAGCGCGTGCGGGAGGAACTTGACGAGCTTGAGCGATGACCGTGTCGGTTGCCAAGGTTGGCAATAGCTTGGTGAAGAGCTTGGAATTGAGCATGGTGCTCCTCTTGACGTTGCCGCTCACGGTACTCAAATTCTCAAAAATTATCATCAAGATGGTGCTCAAGGCGCTCAAATTGATTGTTGAACTCTTGGCGTTGCGCCCATAAGTTGTGGCGCGTGGCAAAGCCATCCTGGTTGTTGAAATTGCTATCTCCACTAGCTCCACTTGCCCTAGACATGGTGAGATTGGTGGAATGGTAATTGCTACCTTGCCTCACCGGAGTCAACGAGTGGAAAGATTGTTGTTGCCGAGAGCAAAGCGAAAAGCGGGTACACAAGACACACACACACACAAAGGCCTATGGTGGTAGGTTAGAAAGGTGGATAGCAAATGGAACAACAAAAGAAAAGGATATTGTCAATAGTGGGTAAAATCCAACAAAAACAAAGTCAAAGGAAAAGGTCAAAAAGGGTGACGAGAACCTACGACTATACACACATGGTGGATATTAATGTGGCTAGCACGACTATGGAAAATGAGCAAAGAACAAAATTGGACCTAACAAAGACTAATGCTCGGTGTCGTGCCAACGCTAGGAGAGACCGTAGCCCGTTCGCACAAGGTTGAGAAGCAACGGATTTGTACGCTTGCCTTGCTCTTGCTCGCACTCTTGCTTAGAAGCTTTGGACTCTCTTTAGCTATTGGTATCTTTTTTTTTGTTTCTTTTGCTAAGAAGCTCTTTTTTTTGTACACTATGGAGTCAATTTTGTTATTGCCTCTATATCATGACTATGCAAGAGCAAGCGCACAATGCTTCGGCAAACAAAGGAGGGCTACTCTCGATAGGTTAGGTAACACACACAAGAAGAAGGGGGTTAACAATGGTTGTGCAAGTTATACCTTTTTGGTGATGTTGAACTTGCAATCGTTGGTGAAGGGATGGTCGAGTTTCGCGGTGTCGATGTCGAGCACGAGGTGTTGTTTGGCGTTGCGGAAGCTTGTTAGTTGATAGACACTCAGGCGAAACACAAACACACAAGGGGAGTTAGTCGAAAAAAGGAAAAGGGGCAAAATTTTGATCAGGGCCGGAGACTCCGGTGTGTTGGGGCCGGAGATTCCGGTGTGGTCCGGAGACTCCGGTGTGATGACCGGAGACTCCGGTGTGATGACCGGAGACTCCGGTCTGGTTCCAGCACGACGAACAGCTCGAGTTCGTGAGCGGAAATTCGGCCCTTTAACCCTCCAGAAAATTTCGACCAAATTGGGCTAGGAAACGCAGGGCAAAGGTAGACCAAATCCAAGGACAAGTTTCTAATGGATTAAAACCACAATCAACTCACCAAATCAAGAGATCGATCCAAAAGCAAATTGGGGCTATTTTTTTTTGGTATTTTCGAATTTATGGTGGATATGGGGGAACGAAATCAAACCCGTGGCAACCAAAAGCTGCTGATACCAGTTGATATGGGATCCCTTGTGGGATTGACCCTAGGGTGGCCCGATCTTCACGGATTTGATGCGGGGAGTGAGGGGATACTCGATGAACACGATGAACGCAACACAAACGCAAGGTAAAGATACAAACACACGCAAACACAACCCGATTCGATTTGCTCCCGTTGGCTCGAACAACCAATCCAATAGAATCCTCGGCGAGAGACCGTGAGGTAGAATCACCAAAGGAGAGATCGGCAAGCGGATGATAGAATCCAAATCAAAAGGAGAGAGTAGCAACCAAGTAGAATCCCAAAGGGAGAGACCTAGCACTACTAGAATCCTTGATGAGGAGAGACCAAACACTTGAGGAGGGTCTTGACGACTTGGAGACGAACAACCGAACTCCAAGGCCTTGTACAACTCATAGATTAACTATAGAGAGGGGTCCCATCTAGGGTTAGGCACAAGCCTTCATTCATCATCAACTCTAGGGTTTCAAGGAGGGGGTGAGGGCTGATATATAGGCCAGCCACGAGCTAGGGGTGAAATAGGCATAACTAGGAAGTTCTGGGCGTTACATGGGCCAGGCCCAACCCGAGGCACGCAGGCCCGATACACGTGGTCCGGAGACTCCGGTGTGATGGTCGGGGACTCGTGCCTGACCGGAGACTCGGTCAATCTCCGTGTCGTCTCCGAGGGGTATTCAGATCGCCCTGGCCTGGTTTGGGGGGTCGGTCCGGAGATGGACCGGAGACTCCGTTGTGGTAAACCGGAGACTCCGGTCTGGACCGGAGACTCCGGTCAAGCTTCAGCAGCTTCTTGCGTCTTCTCTTTCAGGCCTCTTGCTTGGGGGTCTTGATCACTGGGGTCCTCTGGTCATCTCCTCTTGGTGTCATGGCCATGGTCCTCGTCATAGCATTGGCACGTGTCTCAAGTAGGATTCCATTCACATACTAGCCAAAAGAGGGTGGGGTATGAAATGAGTTCACCTTTGAGGGTGTGGTTGATGTAGCATGGCGTGAACCAACGGTGAATGCCATGTGTTGGGCTGCAGCAATGGCCCCTTCCGACGCGAGAAAAGGAGCCCAGAAAACAATGAGACGAATTACTGTAGGTGCAGTCGGGAAACCATGTCCTCGTCGAGCCGACACGTGCGCGAACCGAGCGACCGACGAAGCCCCGCCCCCGCGCGCTACCTACTACGCTAGGGAAAAACCGGGAGGCGACCGACCGTCCGTACAGCGGGAGCAGGGGCCGCGCACATGGCCGGGACACGCACGGGGGTGGGGGACGACGGAATCAGTCGCCCACGCCACGCTGCGCTGGATTGGGCTTTCCTCGCTCGCTCCCACCGCACGGGCGTCCGTGCGGCGATCGTGTCACCACCACGTGCTCATGCCTGCTACGGCCTACTACGCCGAGGCAAGGCCACCGAGCGAGCTTGGTAGCGGTGGGAACAGCGGCATTGGATGCTCTGCCCGCTCGGCCGGGCGCGAGTACGCGGCAGCGCGTGTTGGGAGGCAGGCCGTGGCCATGCTCTGCTAGCGGTAGGGGGATCCGGGGTCGGGTCGAGCCCCGGAGGGCGGCTGCTGGCTGGAATCTACCGTGCGACGGGAAGATACGGGTACGGTGCCCGTGCTGTGTTCACCTTGCGCCGTGCGGTGTCGCGCGGAGGGGACGGGCTGGGCGCATGCGCACGCATCTTGCGAGGAAAACGGGCTGGGCGTCGAGGTTGCACGTACGGATGCTCGTCGCCTGCTCTGGACTTTTCCTTGGCCGGAAATGCAGCAGCAACTGGGAGCACGATACACGGTCATTTTCGCGCTAAAGTAGTACTAGTACAGTTAAGCTGCCGAGGATCGTTGGACAAACGTACACAGCCTTTATTTTCCTCTCTTGATTGATTCATGGAGCAGGTTTCGAGCCATATGACCGCTATAGGCCAGCCTCGTACTACGACGCTACCACTAGGAAAAAACGAGCTGAAAAAGCGCAGGATCCCCCGACGACGCCATGCGCAGATACGCCCACGAGCGAGCCTTGTTGTCACACCTCTCATCAGTGGCCCGAGACAAAAAGCGCCATCTCTCTCCGTCTATAGCTTTTCCATGCTCCCTCTTGTTTCCTGCAAAGTAGCAATATTTTATCTTAAAAAAAAAGCAATATTTGGGGGCCTTTTCGCACGGATCCAGCGGCCCTTGTCGCCAGCAGCAGCAGGATCCGGCCTTCTCTGTTCCCACGATCCTGTTTTCGGGTAAAAAAGATTCAGTACTATTCCAAAGTTCAACTTCCAAGTTCCAACACACACCACAAAGCTCTGCCCAAACCCTACTACAGTTGCATTCCAGTTAAAGATAATAACTCCAGTTGCCAATCCTTGGACCACATGATTATATTTCATAACTTTGACTTTAGCATATAGTATTTCCTTTTGGACATCATAACTAAATAAAATATACTCTCTCCGCCTAAAAATAAGTGACTTAGGTTTGCCGAGATACACATGTATCTAATCTAGACAAACCCAAATCACTTATTTCTGAACAGAGAGAATACTATTTTAACTTTATTGTATAAAACTATTAACCCTAATACTATGTTTGGATGCATGCATTCAACCTTGAATGAACTGGAGTGGGAATAACAAAAACTGACCTCGAAATGAATGGCAAGCAATTCCAAATCAGTTGTTTGGACTTTCGAGAGCTATCGAACAAGTACACATGACAAAACAGACAGGCAACACTGCTAAAACCTACCTAGGGTTTTATCCCCCTCGCGGGTGATGCCATCGCTCCGCCTCGCCTGTGGCGGCCTTAGGATCCTAGAGGTGTGGTGCATAGGCGGGCACAACGCCCCTATTCCCCAGCGCTTGCCCGGGATTCTGGCCGGCCGAAGTAGCCTAATTTACTGTTCATTGAAGGTAAAATAGTGTTATTAGTCTTTAAATTCACAGTTTGCCTAGGCTTTGATTAAGTCTTGGGTACGCCTCTGGTGTGGTGGCCCACAAGACCTCACCGGCAGCAGGGTCACGTTCTTTATTCAGGTTGTTTTTCAATCTCTTCTTCGGGAGTATGAGGCAACGCCTACATTTTAAAGTTAGAATAAAGTTATCCCCGCTCTATCCTCTGATGGTGCATTTAGCGCCTAATGAAGGATGCATGGAGTCATGTGTCCGGCGAATCTACTAAAATCCGGTTGGTTTTCGTATTCGTTGGTGCGCTTTCAAGTTAGTAATATTATGATCTATGATTATCATCATTGATGGTTGCAACTCCGTTGTGCTGGTACTTTAGGGCCTTAGCACAACGATTTTCCTCATTTCTACTACAACAAGATCAACTATGAAAAGTTTTGACCGGCTTCGAAGATGGATGCGCAAGGATGGCGACATGCCTTCAGCTCACGTTAGTGTTTGTAGTGGTCACAAATTGTTTCAGAGACCTATTTGCATTATTATCACTTTTAGGGCTCTTTGTTCTGTCGCAAAAATCTTTTGTTTGGATATGCATGTTCTTTCGTTGTTGAGAGAATATTTGTTTCGAGAAGATGTATTTTTTTTTAGGGGGTTTTGAGAAGATGTTGAGAGAAGTAAAACTCGACATGCACATCTGGCCCATCAAATCCTAAAAGCCCGGCCCAAGCATCTGGCCGAAGATCCTCCACCCACAAACAAGTCCAGAACCGCCCGTTTGCCGTTGCGACCCAGTTCCCCAACCGCCGGATAGCTGAATCGGAAATCTCGTCGTCGTCGCCGTCGCCCACCCCGCTTCGATCCGTCCGCCGTATCGCCGCGCGTATCCCGATGGCGCGGTTCCACTGGCTGGAGGCCATGCTTCCGCTGGGCATCATCGGTGGCTTCCTCTGCATCATGGGCAACGCCCAGTACTACATCCACAGGGCCGCGCACGGCAGGGTACCGCACTCGCCTCCCCTTTCCCCTTTTTTATTTCATTCCCGATCCAAATCTCTCTCGTGCTGAGGCAGGCGCTCGATCCGTGTTTATTTTTCTTGGTTGGATGCAGCCGAAGCACATCGGAAACGACATGTGGGACGTCGCCATGGAGCGCCGTGACAAGAAGCTCGTCGACCAGCCCTCCAGCAACTAGGTGCGGATCTGATCCCCTTGCCTACGAGGATTTCGGGGGGTTTTGCTTTGTGGTGAGATTATAGGGTTTGGGCTCGATTTGGGGCTTGGGTTAGGTTAGATTGGTACCATTCTGTTGTAGGGTACGGGGTTTTGAGTGGGAGTTAGGTTTTCTGGTTGGAATTTGCACATTGCTGCACAGTTTCTGGCTGAATTTGCACATTTCTGCACAGCGTGATTGTCATGGTTAATTATCTGTGCATGGTAGATTACTCGAGACTTTGCTATACTGCTAGGCTACTGTTCAGGTGTTCATGCTTGACTGAATTGGACGGCAAAATCGTAGACTTGCTTTGAATTTCTGTTTTGGTTATTATTCTGTGGCAGCTCCAACTTTCTAGTGCAGTAGTTTTACAGCTTGGGTTCCTGTGTTAAGTCAATGTAAGGATAGTTTGATAAATGGTAGATTGAGCTCCTATTATCAGGGTAAATGTCATTTGCTTGGGTTTTTGAGGTGGGGAAATAATATTTCAGGGTTGTCAGAGCTTCATCTGGTTCTGTCCTCGGTTCATTTGATGGAAAAACCCAACTAGATAATATGTTTCTACAGCTTCATTTCTCTAGTTTCCTTTAAGGATGTCGAGCTAAACAGCTACTCTCCATACATCTCTCTCCTAATCTAGTAAACCCTTGCAGGCTAGCTAAAATAAACATTTGCAGGAGTAGTTGTTTACATCTACATTCTTAAAGAGTACATTTGTGTTGGTAGACTTCTCCCTATAGTCTAGTAAACCTTTGCAGGCTAGCTAAAAAATGTAATCATGATCCTTATACATGTCCATCATGTTAAATTGTTCTCTATTTTCCTTTTGGCATCCTGTGATTACCCAGTTCTTTCTTGTTCTCCTCATTAGAATTTTCCATACTCTTCATCCATTCCTCAGCTCATGAATATCACTAGCGCTGATGATAGTTTTCTTTTCCCTACTCTGCACCCAGTTCCTTTTGCAGGCTAGCTAAAAAATGTAACCATGGTCCTTGACACCTCTAGCTTACTCGCAACATGGCCATCATGTTAAACTGTTCTCTTTTTCCTTATGTCATGCTGTGATTATCCAGTTCTTTCTTGTTCTTCTCAATAGAATTTCCCCTCTTTTGCATCCAATCCTCTGCTCATGAATATTTTTGTTTCAACTGCTTACCACTTCTCATTTGAGCTATATTATTCAAAATGATGCCTTTTGTTGGAAGCTAGCAACTTGATGTTAGCTCTATCTGAAACAATTTCTCCTTCCCTTTTTTTACTTCCGCCTATCAACAGCTCATATTGACATCACACTGCTCACCACAAGATTTATGTTGCTAAACCACACTCAGTTTGATTGAGTGCAATAATTGCTGTCAACTGTTTTAAATCCACTCAAATTCCTAGTCAATCTCTCCTGTTGTGATCATGTTATAGTAACTAGAATGGAGTAAAGTTGCACGATTATGTTGTTCCCATCCACAGATGTCCTATAATTTTCAGTTCTTTATCCATTCGTCTCTTTGCAACTATAAATCAAGTCCTTATTCGATACAAACATCTTGTATTTACCCATTTATATTGGCAGAATTTATTGATCTTTTCTAAGCTGGAACTGCGTCTGACGGAATGTTCTCCATTTGGATATTTGGGAAACTGAATCTGCAATATTTGGTTTCATAATGTTTATGGCTTGTACTTGTTTGGGCTTTCTTACAGCCAGTAATGAAAATTTACGTTTTGTCTAAAGAATTGCAATGTGTGTGTGGCTTTTTAGCTAACACTATGAAAAGTAGAACATTTCTTTCTTTTTGTTATGCAGCAGCATTTTTTTTTTCTTGTATCCTTTTTTTGTTAGCTCACTGCAAATTCTTCTGATTTTTACGATGAACACTGAAACACAATTCCTGTTTTTGTAGGATATTGATCAACATGGTCTTTCTTGGATGTCGACGAAGCTCTTTCAGAAGCTCAGCGCCACTGTTGTTTAGTCTGGTTGTACTGGGGATTCTATATTTTCCCTACTTTGGATAAATAATGTGTAACTGAAATCAATCAAACAGAGTTTGGTCCCTTTGTGAATTGTTTACCCTTTCCCCCCTCGGTGATTAATGAAGAAAGTGATGTTTGTATTCGTTATGATTGATTTTTATAAGACAGATACATCTTATATTATGAAACAGAGGGAGTATGTTCTTATCTACCTGTTCTTGAGGTCCAGATGGATTAGTGTTTTAATGTTCTGGTCAGAGATAGAGCTGAGTTCTGTCTTTTCAACGATAATTACAATTTCTCCCTGTATGTATGTCATATGTGTCAACTAACTGAAATTATCTTTTTGTGGACATAGGAGCACCATCTTGATAGAATTAGAGATTCTTCTTACTGACTATTTCCAAATTTCTGCACACCACAAGTTCCTAGTCCAAAGAGCAGCAGTATGTTGTGCAATAATATGATCTTGTTCTGAATGGAACGACGAATTCTTTAGTTGAAGCGTCACGTGACAATTTGTTCTTGGAAATGCTAGTCAGTGTACACTGCTGTAGCCTGTTGGAGAGCCTAAAGAACATCATTGGGGGCAGAGTCGGTTCACTATCGGTATCAGACAATCACATGAACATGGGTATTAAGCTCAAATAAAGATTGTTCTCACCATGATCAGATGAGCTAGGAATTACACTGGACGAAAAGAAACGAGACAGAAGGTACTCTCTCTACATGCATGTTTCAGCAAACACCAAAGGCTGTTGCTGGTCGATCATTGCCTGCCTTTCTCCGGTGAACAATCAGTATCTATGCTCGTCTGCAGCGAACCACCGTCTTCCTGGGGTTTTCGTTGCATGGGAGACTCAGAAGCATGGATGTTGGCATCGCTGCTGTCTGTCTTCGACACCGCCGGCACATTGTCGGTGCGGCGAGAGGGAGTATGAGGGGCATCACTGCTGTCTGTCTTCGACGGCGATGCCGCCGGCACATTGTCAGTGCGACGAGAGGGAGTATGAGGGTCATCGCTGCTGTCTGTCCTCGACGCCGCCGACACATTGTCCGTGCGATGA
Organism: Avena longiglumis; assembly: GCA_030063025.1. Classification (NCBI taxonomy): domain Eukaryota; kingdom Viridiplantae; phylum Streptophyta; class Magnoliopsida; order Poales; family Poaceae; genus Avena; species Avena longiglumis. The sequence goes on along the minus strand of CP125974.1, from coordinate 514,002,324 downwards.
GAGGGAGTATGAGGGGTATCGCTGCTGTCTGTCGTCGACGCCACCGGCACATTGTCCGTGCGACGGGAGGGGGTAAGAGGGGCATCACTGCTGTCTGTCCTTGATGCTGCCGGCACATCGTCAGTGGGACGAGAGGGAGTATGAGGGGCATCGCCGCTGTCTGTCCTCGACTCCGCCGTCACATTGTCAGTGCGACGGGAGGGAGTATGAGGGGCGGCGGCCGGCACATCGTTGCCGGTGCGATGGCGGGGAGACTGGGATGCAGTGGCTAGGATAATGTCAGGGTGATGGGAGGGCGACTGTGGAGGGGCAGTGCCTGGGGTGTCCGGCATGTCGTCGTCTGGCTCTTCCTGCACCTGGCAGAGTGGAGAAGAAGAGAGCGGTTGCTCGGCGTTATCATCCTCTTCTTCCTCTTCCTCCTCGATGATGTCCTCTTGGAGGCCGACCATGTTGAGCTGGTTGAGGTCGACGAACTCCCTGAGGAACCGGTTCTCCCTGGAGTACACCGAGTTCTCGTTCGACAGCCGCGCCTTCTCCCCCAGCAGCGTCTCCAGCTGCTGCCGTATCTGCCGGCCAAGGGACAGTGTCAGAGACCGATGACAAAGGAGGAGCAAGTGGTTGGTTAGAGCATACCAAGTCCTCGTCGGCGGCGTGGTCGTGGTTGCCGTCCCGGAGCAGGCGGTTCTCCTCCTCGAGCTGCGCGCACCGCTCCTTGGAGAATGCCAGGTCGGCCTTGACCGTCTTGAGCTCCCGCTGGAGCAGCTTCACCTTGGCCGCCATCACGTTCGCCACCTGCTCGATCGATGGCCACGTACACACTTGTGTTCTTTCATCCACACAGGCCAGGTAAAAACCGAGCACGAACACGAACACGAACACACAAACAAAAAGGGAGGCACCTTACGTCTCGAGAAGCTTTGATCTGCGGCGACTCGAAGTCGGTGTGCATCGGCGACATGACCTCGGAGCTGGCCAGGTTCATGTTGGCGCCCCGCATGTCCACGCTGCACGTCTTCCTCCTGATCTGCAGCTTCCTCCCCGCCGCCGTCATGTTCTCCGCCATCGACGCCTGCAGGCTCTCCTGCAGAGATTATATGTACTAGAAGATGTCAACCTCTGAAACTCTTAATGCCGACTGACAGAGCTCTGAAACGATCTCAGTGTGTGCGAGGCGATCTTGGCGCTGGAATTTGGCTAGGACTTGCCTCGAGCGCGTGCTTGATTTGTCCTCCGATGTCGAGCTTCGACCCTTTCCCGAACGTGGGGCTCTCCGACTTCCGGACCCGGTCGTACGACCAGCGCGACGGAGATTTAGACTGCTCAGATGAGATGAGAAATGTTGGAAATAAAATTACCAAATGAGGCGTATATATAGGTTGGAGTGAACAGGAAAAGAGCTGCATTTCGCAAGCAAACATCTGAAGAATTAGAGTTGTTTACCTGACTGCCTCCTGATGTGGCCGCGGCCAGATTTCTGGCGCCCTCTCTCGGGCTGCCACCCTCGTCGAGCATGACCTTGCCTTGCTGCGCCAAGAGTCCCCACAGCCCTTGCTTCGCCTCGTCTCTCTTCAGCGGCGACGAGCGCTTGGAATCGTCGTTCGCACCGGTCGTCGTCGACGTGTACAGCATGGTGACAGGGTCCTGCATGGGACGTTCCACAACAGACCGTTGTTCAGGAATCGATCGGGTTGTATTGTACAGATACATGCAATGCGGAGGAGGAGATGAGAGCGCACCTGAGCGAACGGATCGTTCGACCGGCCGCCGGCGTGCGGGGACTTCCGCGGGGACGACGTGGGGTCGACTGGCCGGACGGCGAGCGGGGACACCTGTCTTCCCCGCGGAGACGCCTGTGTTCGCCGAGGGGACACCCGTGTTCCCCTAGGACTAGGAGAGACCTGTCTTGCCCGCGGGGACGCCGAGGAGGAGGCCGAGGCGGGGAAGCGCTCGGCCAGGGCCGGCACGTCCCCGCGCGCCGCGGAGGCGACCACGGTCTGCGCGGCCAGGGAACGGTCGGGCCGGCGGCTGTCGTCGGCGAACCGGGTGGCCCGCGGGGACGCCGTGGCCGGCGACGCCGAGTCGCCTGGGGACAGATGGCTGTGGTCCTCCACGAAGGTATTCGATCGCTGCATGCCCTGCTTCCGACGGTACGCCATTGCCGCGCGCGCGGGGGCTGCCGTTTTCTTGGACGGAGTCGTACGCCCTTGCCCCTGCCCTGGATGGTGGCGCGTGCCGTGCTCCTCCGTGGCTAGCTCCCGTTCCACGGACGGGCAGGGAGCAGTGGGCGAGCCATGGCCGTTGCTTCGTAACGAACTCGCCCGCGTTTTGAGGCCGCGCACACGAAGACCGCGCATAGGGGCTCGCGGCTACCCGTCGGGTAGATCACAGCCATCCATCCATCCTATTAACATTCTAGGCATTTTCTCAACGCTGTTTCTCTATTTCAAATCATTTTGCTGCCATGAGTTCCCGTTTGCTAGCGTATTATAATTAGTGTCTAGTTTAGTACTCCCTCCGATCCATATTACTTGTTACTAAAATAGATGTATGTAAACATGTTTTAGTGCTAGATACACCAATTTTAAAGACAAGTAATATGGATCGAAGGAAGTATTAGTAATAAATGGGCGTTACTTATTATAAATCGAAGGAAGTCCTATAATTTCCAATAACAAATAATATCTATTACACATCTCGTAATGTTCTCACTAATACATAGCGACAATAAAGGTACCAAATTAAAAATAGCAGTGTCACGATCCACAGTTAAATGTAACTGCCCGTGGTCTAGAAAGCCTACCCGATATTGGCCACGCACCATAGGCCACAAAGAAATTGATATCTCTGTTACCAATATGTTGCAAATAGACATTCGTCGAGGTCTGTTTCCGAATGTGCCTCTACGAAAACGGTTGTTTGGGATGGCCTGTAGCCGATGTGAAACTGTCTGTCTATATAAAGCCCCGTAACCCTTAGCGAAACCCTACCTCTCACTCTCTTGTCACTCTCTCGTCACACCCTCTCTCCACATCTGCAAGCGGTAGTTCTTGAGGTGACCCAGGTGTCTAGCGCGTCCTATACTGGTGCAAGAGAGCACATCCACCTTTTCATGGCACGTCAGCTCTTTGTCCTTGAAAGAGCATTTTCTATCCCTAGTTATATTGGTGTTTATAACAACACATATATCAGACTAATCATTTGCCAAGTATACCACAGGTTGTATTAAAAAGGGGTTTGCAGTGTATCGGGTGTACTGGAAGTTGCTACTGGGCTTGGCAATGTGTTTGGACAAACTGTCCAAAATCTACTGCCTGGCGCGGTACCAAAAAGCGGTATAGCGCGGCAGTAGGTTTTGGCAAGCTGCAAAAAGCCTCTGCCAGGCTAGGTACTAAAAATCGGTAGTACCGCATTTTAGTACCTAGCGTGGCAGAAGCTTTTTGCAACTTGTCAAAAGCTACCGCCCGCCCCAGTACTAAAATGCGGTACCTAACGCGACAGAAGTTTTTTGCAACTTGTCAAAAGCTACTGCCCGCCCCGGTACCAAAATGCGGTAGTACCGCATTTTCGTACCTAGCGTGGCAGAAGCTTTTTACAAGTTGCCAAAAGCTACTGCCCGCCTAGGTACCAAAATGCGGTAGTACCACATTTTAGTACCTAGTGTGGCAGAAGGTTTTTGGCATGTTGACAAATGGCACTGCCCTCCGCGGTATCAAAATGCGGCCCTATCGCATGCGTCCGATAGTTCCGTACCCCAGGGGCGGTACTACCGCTTTGCGGTAGCACCACAAATTGATACCACTGGTGGCTGGGGGATGTGTGCTTTGATAAATACACTTCCGGTACCAGGCCGGTAGTACCGGTGTTTTTCGGTACTACCGCTTGGAAATCTGGTACTACCGTTGCATTTAATGCTCAACGGTCAGATCTGCTCTGGGAGCTATAAATACCCCTCCACCTATCTTGGGACAAGTTGCTCATCGCATTGAAGACTACTACCTCCATTTGAGCCACCAAATCGCCAAGATCTCTTCACTCCACCATCCAAAGTCTTTGATCTTTGGAGAATCGAAGGAGGAGGCCTTGATCTACTACTTCACCAAAAGAGATCTTCATTTACCCCTCATTCACTTGAGGGCCCCCATTGCTCTAGTGTTTTCTTTGGAAACCCTAGTTCTAGATTTGGTTCTTACAAGATTGTCTTTGATTGTCTTGACAGCTTGCTTGTATTTGGGAGCCTCCAATTAAGTTGTGGATGTGTGCCCCGAACTTGTTGTAAAGGTGTCGGCTTCCACCTCTAGGGTTGCCGATATAGTGGAAGATGGATTGATCCCGTTGGGGTGAGATTCATCGGAGAACAAGGGAGGCCTCTTGTGGGTTGGTGGTTTGAAACCACCCCCTCTCCAAACGTAGACATACTTCCCCTCAAAAGGAAGGAACTACGGGAAACAAATCCTTGTGTCTCCGCGTCCACCACTTTGGTTACTTCTATCCTTTACCGCACTTTACTTACTTGTTCTTGCTTAGTGTTGTGTTAGCTAGTGCTTGTTTGTCATATAGGTAAATTCACCTTAGTTGCCTTATCTAGAAAATTTACCTTTCTTGTCAAACCTTAATTTGAAAAAGAAGAAAATTTGAAGTAGCACCTATTCACCCCCTTTAGGTGCCCATACGATCCTTTCAATTGGTATCAAAGCCTCGGCTCTTTATTCGGGCTTTACCACCTAGCAAAGAAGGGGAAGGTGACGGTGAGTCTATCCACTCGGTGACCATGGATGATCTCAATAACTTGGAAGTAAGATTGAGCTCCACCTTGGGCAACAAGATCAAACAATTGCACAAGTTACTTGAGCAACTTGTTAAAGATAAAGATGGCTCATCATCCCCCTCTCCTCAAGGGGATCCTCCATCTGTGATACCTAAGGGTAATGCTCCGACATCACCTGAGAGTATGGCAGCGGGGGGTAAACAAGACAACACTAATTCCTCCACACAAAATGATGGTGGGAAAGGTGAGCACCGTGATTCATGGTACTCTCCCGACCCTCCAATCCCTCACCCTCATGTAAACAATAGAGGTGACCCACCTAAGCTTGAAGCATCTACTACTTTTTCTCAATGGCAATCTCTAATGAAAACTCATGTGCGCAACTCTTGCATTGAACTTTGGAACATCATCGAACAAGGACTCTATATTGGGGATCCAAACAACTTGACAAGAAGAGAAGTTGTCAATATTCAACTCAATTCCACCGCTTTGCACATGATTCAACAAGGATTGGGTACAAAGGATTACCCACACATTGAGCACCTCAGCATCGCCAAGGAATCTTGGGATGCTCTCGCGGTGTTGTTTGTTGGGAATGAGAGCATGCGGAGGAACCGGTATGATGCACTAAGCAATGAAGCCGAAGGCTTCTACATGAAGGAAGGTGAAGATCATGAAGACATGTATCGTAGGCTCAAGACCACCGCCACCGCTTTCAGAAATGTGGGTGCCTCACATGTGGATGATGCTTGGATAAATAGGAAATATGTGAGTGCACTCATGCCCTTTGAGCCCACCGACTTGAAGAGCATACAAGGAAGACACAACTACCATCTCATGACCTCCAATGAAGTTATGCAAGAGATTGCCTCTTTCAAGGTTGCCACCAAGAATGCCAAAGATGCCCGAGCTCGTGCCCTTGGTATGAGCAATGTTGTCAATGTTGCTTTGAAGGCCAAAGTTGTGGAACATGGGGATGAAGATGATAGTGATGAAGGACTCTCCATGGACCACCCCGATGATGTCAAGATTGCTCATAGTCAATATATGGCCTTCTATGCAAAGAACTTTTGGAAGAACCCCTCCAAGGCCAAGATGGAAATGCAACGAAGAAGCAACCCAAATGGGAAAAGAGAAAATACCACTAGATTGAGAACTTGCTTAAATTGTGGTGACCGCTATCACTTTGTGGCGAGTTGACCCTATGAGAAGAGAGAAGATCATGGGGGTAAGCTTGTGTTGAAGAAGACTCCCAAAGCACCTTACAAGAAACCCTTCATCAAGAAGAATCCCATCAACAAGAAGTCGGGAGAAATTGTCTTGATCACTCATGAAGAATACTCCTCCGACAATGAAGATAATGAAGATGAGGAAGAGGAAACATCTAATGGTGTGGCGGCTCTAGCCACTACTTCTACTCCGACATTCTCACTCTTCGATTCTCCAAATGAGAACGCTCCCATCAAGAACGTCACTTGCCTTATGGCAAGCGGAACGGAGGTATCCTCATCATCTCACTCCACTCCCTTAGCTAATGATGAAAGTTGATGAGATGTATCTTGATGTAAAAAGGGAATTAATTGCATTCGATGAATTTATGACTAACCTACAAGGGGATGCTAAGATACATTTTGGGAACATCTTAGATCAACTTTCCCACATACAAGAACTTCTAGATGTAAGGTGTAAACTTGGGCATGAACACATGATTGAGCTAGAGGCCTTAAACAATGCTCTAGAAGAAGAACAAGAGACTAGGATGTCCCTTGAACTAAAACTTGAAGGGCTTGATGAGGCCAATGACATTATTGTTAATATACTCATCAAAGAACGTGATCATGCTATTGCTAAATGTAAAAGGGCTAAAAAGGACAAGATTGAGTTTGGTGTGGTTCATGAAAAACATGCCGAGGACTTTAGGTTGCTTGACAAGGCTCACAAGGCCTTGGAAAGTGAACTATTGTTACTCACAAAGTCCCATGAAACGCTTCAAACTCAATTGGCCAATATTCCTTCACCTAGTAACTTCATTCCATCTAGTAGTACAACTATTCTTGAAGAAAATGCTAGGTTGAAGGGGGAGCTAGCCAAGGCCACATTTACACAAGGTAACAAGTCCATTGATGATACCTTGAGTAAGCAAAGTCCTTGTGGTGAGAAAGGGGGCATAGGTTATGTCTCCAAAGCCAAGAAGAACAACAACAAGAAGAAGAAGGCCAAGCCGACACAAGAGAGAAACAAGACCATTGTGGATAGTAAGACCACAAGTGGTAAAACCATATCTCATGATGACTTTGCGGGAAGTGCTAACCCTCACTATGTTCTTATGCATGATCATTATGGTGATGTGTATGCACAATATGTTGGCCCATATGATGGCTATATTGCTTGGTCTATTTGGGTCCCCAAGACCCTTGTTGCTAACAAAACAGGACCCATTGAAAAAGGGGTACCTGAAAACTAGCTTGATCTTTTGTAGACATATGATTCCGGAGGGTCAAAGTGGGTGCTTGATAGTGGTTGCACAAGTCATATGACCGGAAGCTCGTCTATTTTCAAGGACTTAAAGCCAAATGATGATCAAATAACCGTGACATATGCCCACAAGTCAAAGTCTAAGGTAATGGGTTTCGACAAGGTAGTGGTTGCTCACGACATTACACTCGTGAACGTCATGCTTGTTGATACCCTTGGATACAATTTACTTTCGGTCCGTGCTCTTGGAAATATGGGCTTTGCCGTGTTTATTGATGATGATATTGTGGTCCTCATGTGGAGCAAGTCTCTCAAGGTCGCTTTCGTTGGGTACGCCGAGCATGACTTGTATGTGGTGGACTTTTCGGGGTAAACCACTACAAGTGCGATGTGCTTATTCGGAAAGGCCGATGTGGGTTGGTTATGGCATCGCCGACTAGCCCATGTCAATATGAGAACTTTGCAAAGTCTCCACAAGGAGGGCCATATTGTTGGACTAAAATAAAATGTTTCCTTTGCCAAATATCGTGTTTGCAGGGCTTGTGTTCTAGGAAAAATGCATGATGCTCCCCACAAGCCAAAGAACCGCATCAAGTCCACCAAGATCTCGGAGCTCCTTCATGTGGACCTCTTTGGTCCTCCTTCTCATCCAAGTCTTGGTGGGAAGAAATATTGTTTGGTGATTGTTGATGACTTTTCAAGATACTCATGGGTATATTTCTTCAAGTTAAAGAGTGAGACCCAAAATACCTTCATCGACTTCATCAACATGGTTCAACATCAATACAATCTTCCCGTGTTGATTATAAGAAGTGACAACGGCACCGAGTTCAAGAACTACACCTTGAATGATTTCCTTAGTGATGAGGGGATAAAACACCAATATTCCGCTTCATACACCCCTCAACAAAATGGTGTGGCCGAGAGGAAGAACCGGACTCTTATTGAGATGGCTAGGACCATGTTGGCGGAGTTTAAATCTCCATACAAATTTTGGGCCGAAGCCATCTCCACCGCTTGCCATGCGTCAAACCGGCTCTATCTCCGCAAAGAAATAAACAAGACTCCATATGAAATACTTACCAGTAACAAGCCCAACATATCTTACTTCTGGGTGTTCGGTTGTAAGTGTTTCTATCTCATAAAAGGTGTTTGTTGGTCCAAATTAGAGTCTAAAGCATTAGAGGGTATTTTTGCCGGCTATGGTCTCGAATCTCACACTTATAGAATCTATGATAAGCTCTCCGGAGCCGTCATAGAATCTTGTAGTGTGATCTTTGAATAATATGATGGTCCCCAAGGGGGCGTGTTAATGCTTGTGATGCAGATGATGGAATGCCTCAGGATTCCATAGGAAGAATGGGTGTGGGAGATATCCGCCCCATTGAGGAACCCCTTATGGCGGATCGAGAAGAACTATGCTCTACTCAAGTGGAGCCCCCATCTTAATAACATCAACAAGCTCCATCCACTGAGGAGGACAATGACTCAAGCCAAATACAAGATGTGGACCCTCAACATGTTGATCAAAGTGACAACTCTAGTCAAGAGGAGCTTGATTCATTCTCTAGGATGTCAAGTGGTTCCAAGTCAATCATTCAAGAAAGATCCATACAAACTGCCTTGAGACAAGCTCAAATCGATGCTAGAAGAGGGATTGATCAAGACCAGGGTCAATCTTTGTCTCTTAATGAAGAGAATGATTCCCGTGATGATCAAGGTCAAGTTGATGGTCAAGACGGGGACCAAAATGATGAACAGGGTCCCCCAAGAAACAACATGGAGATCCACGCTCGTCATGAAGATAGAAAGGAGAGAATGTTGGAATTAAGAGACCACTCTCTACAAAATGTGGTTGGTGACCTAAGGAAAGGCATTTCCACAAGAGCACAGTTGAAGAGGTTCAGTGAACACCAAGCACACATCTCCATGATTGAACCAAAGAAAGTGTGGGAAGCTCTTGAAGATTCAGATTGGTTGGAAGCTATGCACAAAGATCTCAACAACTTTGAGAGAAAAAAGTATGGAAGTTAGTTGAGAAGCCAAAGGATTGCCGCAATGTTATAGGCACGAAGTGGATATTCAAGAACAAGCAAGATGAACATGGAATTATAGTAAGGAACAAAGCTAGATTGGTTGCACAAGGGTTCTCCCAAATTGAAGGCATAGACTATGGAGAGACATATGCACCCGTGGCTCGCCTTGAGTCCATCCGTATCCTTCTTGCTTATGCGGCACATCATAACTTTAAGTTGCAACAAATGGATGTAGAAAGTACATTTCTTTATGGTCCATTAAATGAGTTGGTATATGTAAAGCAACCCCCGGTATTTTAGGATCCCAACTACCCAAACCATGTCTAAAAACTTGATAAGGCGCTCTATGGGCTCAAACAAGCCCCACGCACGTGGTATGAGCACCTTAGAGAGTTGTTGTTTGACCGTGGATTTGAGGTTGGGAAAATCGATCCCACTCTTTTTACTAAGGTCAATGGGGATATTTTTGTATGCCAAATGTATGTTGACGATATTGTCTTTGGCTCATCTAACAAAGCTTTTAATGATGAATTCTCAAAGCTTATGACTAGTAGGTTCCGAATGTCTTTGATGGGGGAGTTGAGAATATTTCTTGGTTTTGAGATCAAGCAAGTTAGAGGAGGGACATTCTTCAACCAAGCCAAATATACTCAAGATATGCTCAAGAGATACAAAATGCAAGATTTAAATGGAGCTCCTACTCCCATGGCTACAAAGACTCATCTAGAACAAAATCCAAATGGTAAATATGTGGATCAAAAGGTGTACCGGTCTATGATTGGTTCTTTGCTTTACCTTTGTGCATCTAGAACCGATATTGTGTTGAGTGTAGGTGTGTGTTCAAGATATCAAGTGGCTCCTAAAGAAAGACATTTAATGGCGGTCAAGAGAATCTTTTGATATTTAGTTCATACCCCATTTTATGGTCTTTGGTATCCTCGAGGGTCAACATTTGCTCTTTGTGGATACACGGATTCAGATTGGGCGGGTGATAAGGATGATAGAAAATCAACATCCGGGGCTTGCCAATTCCTTGGTAGGAATTTGGTATGTTGGTCTTCTAAGAAGCAAAATTGTATATCTCTCTCCACCGCCGAAGCCGAATATGTGGCAGCTGCTAGTGCTTGCACCCAATTGTTATGGATGAGGAAAACTTTAAAGGAATACGGTGTCCATTGTGACAAAGTGCCTCTTCTATGTAACAATGAAAGTGCTATCAAGATTGCCTACAACCTAGTGGATCACACAAGGATAAAGCATATTGAGATTCACCATCACTTCATTAGAGATCATGTTGCTCAAGGTGATATTGATCTATCATATGTATCAACCAAAGACCAACTTGCCGACATCTTCACGAAGCCACTTGATGAAGCAAGGTTTTTCTATTTGAGGAATGAACTAAATATCATAGATTCAAGGAGCTTGACTTGATTATCTTGCATTCTCACCTATGACTTGACCCGTGTTTGGTTTAGGTGTAGGCATGGATATAGGGGGAGTGCGGTCCTAATTGATTGGACTATCCCTCCTCCCATTATGCCCAAAGCAAACAAAATAATTCCTCTTAATATCATTTTGTGATATGTGAGCTTAAATGATGAGTTTGGTACTACCCAGGTGCGGTACTACCAGTCGTTTTCATGATCAGTTTCCAGGTCGTTTTCTGGAGACTTCCCAGGTGCGGTACTACCAGTCGTTTTCTATGGTACTACCGCCTAGCGGTATTACCGCTCTGCGTCTTGGTTAAGGGTGGAGATGCGGGGAGGGGCACCTCTCAGTGCCTCATTGTTCCCCCGTCTCCACTCCTAACCATCGCCGCCGCCGGAGCAGAGAACGCCGCCGGAGCCCCCCTCCTTCTTTCCTCGGATCCACACCGGATCACATGTTTTCTCCATTGAATCTAGGGTAACTTTGATTCTTGGCCAAAAGAAGTGTTTTTGAGGTTGTACCGTGTGCTTGTTACCTGATATTACTCCTTGTCCGACGGCATTCTTGTTTTGTGTAAATTTTACTGCCCGTCCATGGATCGATAATACTAGATCTGCACTATGGTCACATGACCGGTAGTACCGGAAATCTTTTCTGGAACTACCGCTATGCGATACTACCGCCCGTGAGATCTAGTACTACCGCCCAGTACTGGCAGCAAAATTTCCTCTAAAACTTGAGTTTTGTTGTCTGTTTGTCTCGGGTTCTTGTGCCCTTACCCCACTGCTATCTTCCTCATTCCTTCACAGGTGCAGGGGGTTCCCGGGGTACATGCAAACGCTCCAAATCTCATCATGAGATCGAGGACTATGAGTCAGATTCTGAGCCTGAGACAGAGTCAGAAGAAGAGATCATACCTCAACCTAGTACCCGTCTGAAGCTGAAAACCACTCGTGGTCGTCGTGGGGGAGGGGGTAGTTAAGCAAAGTGCTGGCCGTGGTAAGGATCCTCCTACCCTCCTCCCTTGAGTCATCGCAAGAGTCAAAGTTCTGGGCCAAAGATACTGTCTGATTTGTCTGAGGTTGAGTTTCATGCCTTGAGGTCTGTCAATCCATATGTTGCTGCTCGCTCTCATGCTCGGAAAGATAGCCTCTTCTATACGGATTTCCAAGAGCGTGTGTTCCATGAGATACTCATGAAGGATGATAAGCTTGTGGTCCCTCAGAAGTGGATTGAGATGAATCATGTGAAGAAGAACCTACCGTATTTTGGTGAGGCCCTTGAGATTTGCACAAACATTGACTTGCTTCCCATTATGCAGTTTCGGTGCAACTATGACCCAATGCTCATTACTCAGTTTTATGCAACAGTTAACTTTTCCAAGGATCAGTCTCGGACTATCACCTGGATGACCGAGGGCGTTGTCAAGCAAGCAACCTTGGCTGAGTTTGCGGCTATTCTTAGGTACGAGGACCGTGGCAAGGACACTCCTGTTGGCTTTCGGTGTCACAACAATGATCGCCCCATGAAGAAGGATGTTCTTGTTGGAATTATGCCCTAGAGGCAATAATAAAGATGTTATTATTATAATTCTTGTTCATGATAAAGTTTATATTCCATGCTAGAATTGTATTAAGCGGAAACATTAATACTTGTGTGGTTTGTGAACAACACCGTGTCCCTAGTACGCCTCTATGGACTAGCTCATTGATCAATGATGGTTAAGGTTTCCTAACCATAGACATGAGTTGTCAATTGATAATGAGATCATATCATTGGGAGAATGATATGATGGACAGACCCAAAATAAGCGAAGCAATTAGATCGTTTCATCGTGTTCATCTTTGCGAAGCTTTTCCTATGTCAAATATTGTATTCCTTAGACCATGAGATAATGCAACTCCCTGGTACCGGAAGAAAGCTTTGAAGTCATCAAACATCATCCTATGAGAGGGTGATCATAAAGGTGTCTCTCAGGTGATCGGAAAGTATCTGTTGGGTTGTATGTATCGAGATGGAATTTGTCCCTCCCAAGTCGGAGAGATATACTTCGGGCCCACTCGGTAATCGATATCAACACCGCTTGCAAGCATGTGGTTAAGGAGTTAATCACAAAGTGATATCGGATTACGAAGAGTAAAGTACTTGCTGTGAGCGAGATTGAACTAGGTATGATGCAAGACGATCGAATCTCGGGCAAGTAAAATATCGCGAGACGAAGGGAATATATATATGGGATTGATTGAATCACGGCATCGTGGTTCATCCGATATGATCATCGATGAATGTGTGGGAGTCAATATGGGTGCCTGCAGACCCATTGATTATTGATAGAAGATCATGTCGCATATTCTCGAACCCAGGTCACACACTTAACGTATCTCGACGCTAGGATAGATTGGATAATTGGTTTATGAATTTTTGTTGAGTCTCGGATGGGATCCGGATATCACGAGAGGTTCGAATGGTCCGGAGAATAAGATTCATATAGGGCGTGCAGTTTTGGAGTTCGAATTGTTCCGGGTTAATCGGTATTGTCTAGGAAGCTTCTAGAACCTTCGGAAGGGGACCAACGTGGCCCCACCTTCCGGAGGGGCATGGGCCTATGAGGGAGTGTCCTGGCGCATTGGGCGGGCACAAGGCCCCATAGGGCCCAGCCGATCCTAGATAAGTTTAAACTCGTTTAAACTAGAGATAGGATTTCTAGATAAGGAGAGTTTAAATCGTTTAAACTAGAGATAAGATTTCTAGATAAGGGAGAGTTTAAATTGTTTAAACTAGAGATAGGCTTGGAGGAGGGCAAGGTCTGGCCGCCTCTATATATAGAGGGTGGTGCGCCTCCCCACACACCTTCCTCCAAGCCCTAGCAGCCTTGCTACCTTCCTCTCTCCTCCCGATTGTTTGTAGGCGAAGCCTGCAGCGTAAAATTCTCCACCATATACACCACGCCTGTTGTAGATCCAATCTATCTCTCCACCATACTCGCTGGTCCGAGGAAGGAGGAGGCGTCGAGGTGCTGCACGTGCATCTCACGGAGGCACCGCCACTTGTGGTGCTAGATCGGATCGGATCGCGAGGAGAAGTACGACTACATCACCCACGCCCGTTTAACGTTCACTGCTTGAATCTTCAAGGGTATGAAGATCTAATCCAATCTCTCGTTGTTTGCATCTCCTAGATTAGATCTTGGCTTTCCTCTTCGCTCCATAGAAAATTTTGATTTACTATGCCTTGAAACCCTTCGGGTATCGAGCTAGATCTATGCGTAGATGTGTTTCACGAGTAGAACGCAACATGGTTGTTGCGGGCGTTGATGTTTTCTGTTGCAAGCCTCTTGTTTGTGTTCTTCTTATGACGCGGGATAGTGAGATTTAAGCGGTCCAGGCCAACCTTACGCGACGTCGTTCGCGAGACCGGCTCCGCACTTGACGTGTGGCTTGTTCCACACATGCGGCTGGTGGATGTCAGTTTCTCTCACTATAGTTGTCATGGGATTAACACCGGAGTTTGGCAACCATGATATCACCGTTGTGGATTTCCGTAGGTAAGAATCGTTCTTAGCATCTACTCCCATAAGCCACGTAAAACATGCAACAACAAAGTAGAGGCGTCTAACTTGTTCTTGCAGGGAGTGTTTTCTGTGATATGGTATGGCCCAAGATGTGATGTGTATATTGTATGCGATGATCATGTTTTGTAATATTTCATGACTTGCATGTCAATGAGTACACAACCGGCAGGAGCCATATGGTTGTCTTTATAATTGTGTATGGCCTGCGAGTCAACTTCTTATACGCCATGTAATAGCTTTACTTTATCGCTAAGTAGTTAGCAATAGTTGTAGTTGCTATTCATGGTGGAGGCAATCATGGTGGAGTGATGGAGATCATGCCGGAACGCACAAGATGGAGATCATTGCGCGAAGATTGGCTATACCATGTCACATAAAGTTATATGCATGTGATGTTTATCCCTTTATGTATCTTATTATGCTTAGATCGCGACGGTAGCATTATAAGATGATTCCTCACTTAAAGATCAAGATAAAACTGTGTTCTCCCCAAGTATGCACCGTTGCGAAAGTTCGTCGTGTCCAAGCATCACGTGATGATCGGGTGCTATAGACTCTACGCTCACATACAACGGGTGCAAGCCAGTTTTGCACACACGGAAATACTTGGGTCTAACTTGACGAGCCTAGCATGTACAGACATGGCCTCGGAACACAAGAACCGAAAGGTTAAGCATGAGTCATATGAATGATATGATCGACACTTCGTTGTCCACCATTGAAACCACATCTCTTCTCGTGATGATCGGATTAGGTGTGGTGAATTTGGATCGTGTTCACTAAACAACTTGAGGGATGTTGAATTTAGTGGGAGTTCATCTAGTAATTTGATTAAGTTGAACTATTTATCATGAACATAGTCTAAATTGTACTTGCCAATACTGTAGATCACATGGCCAAGTCCAACTTCAACTTCAACGTTTTTGCTGAGAAGGAAAAGCTTAGAAACAATGGGTCTAACTTCACCAATTGGTTCCGCAATCTAAGAATCATTCTGGCGGACAAAAGGACTATGTCCTTGGGAAAGAGTTAGGTGACCCCCGCAATCGCTACTACCGATGAGAAAGCTGTCTATCAGCGCAAAGATGATTATGGTGTGATTAAGAGCACCATGTTGTTTGCTATGGAACCGAGCTTCAAAATCGTTTTGAAGAGTATCCGGCCCTTCGAGATTCTCGAGGAGCCGAAACCATGTTTGGACTCGGGCCCGTTCGAGAGATATGAGATCTCCGAAGTTCTTTAGCGCAAGATGGAGGAAGGGAGTTAGTTAGTGAGCACGCCATAAAGATGTCGGGCTACACTCAACGCTTGAGCAAGCTGGAATGCACGATTCGAGGAGCTCAAGATTTACAGGTTCTCGCAATCACTCCTCCCAGCTACAAAAGTTTTGTAGTGACTCATAATCAGATTGGTTCCATCGATACGATCACCGAGCTCTTCGCAAAGTGAAGGCTGCAAGTGGACATCAACAAGGATAATCATGTGTTGATGGTCAACAAGCCCTCCTTTAAGAAAGGTAAGGAGCAAAGAAGCCCTTCAAGAAGGGCGGCAAGAAGTTTAATGCCCTCGCTGAGAAGAAGCTCAGTGCGGTCCTAAGCCGGAATCGAGTGCTTCTATTGCAAGGACAGGGTCCTCGAAGCATAATTGTCAAGTACTTAGCGGACAAGAAGGCTGGCACCATCAAAGGTATATTTGATATACATGTTATTGATGTTTTCCTTACTAGCCCTCGTGGTAGTGCACGGTATTTGATACGGTTCGTTTCTAATATTTGTAACTCAAACAGAGCTACGGAATAGAGCGGCTTTGAGGGATGAGGTGACGATTGGCGTTGGCAACGGATCAAGAGTTGATGTGATGGCCGACACGCTCTCCTTAGTTTTACCTTCGGATTAGTTTTAAACCTTAATAAGTGTTATTATGTGCTGCGTTGAGCATGAACATTATTTTCGGATCATGTTTATTGCAAGACGGTTATTCATTTAAATCGGAGAATAATGGTTGTTCTATTTATATGAGTAACATCTTTTATGGTCATGCACCTCTTGTGAATGGTTTATTTCTTCTAAATCTCGAAAGGGATGAAACACACATCCATAACATTGAGGCTAAGAGATGCAAAGTAGATAGTGATAATACTACTTATTTGTGGCAATCGTCTAGGTCATATTGGTGTAAAGCGCATGAAGAAACTCCATTCGATGGACTTTTGGAGTCTCTTGATTTTGAATCATTTGACACATGCGAACCATGCCTCATGGGCAAGATGATCAAAACCCGTTCTCGGTATGATGGAGCGAGCAACAGACTTGTTGGAAATCATACATACCGATGTATGCGACCGATGAGTGTTTCGACGGTGGATATCGCTATTTTCTCACTTTTACCGATGACTTAAGTAGATATGGGTATATCTATTTAATGAAACATAAATCTAAAGCGTTTGAAAAGTTCAAAGAATTTCAGAATGAAGTGGAGAACCATCGTAATGTAAAGATTAAGTTTCTACGATCCGATCGTGGAGGTGAATATTTGAGTTATGATTTTCTCACGCATCTTAAAGCAAGTGGAATCGTTTCACAACTCACGCCACCGGAACACCACAGTAGCAATGGTGTGTACGACAGGAATCGAACCCTATTAGATATGGTCCGATCAATGATGTCTCTTACTAATTTGCCGTTATCATTTTGGGGTTATGCATTAGAAACCGTTGCATTCACTTTAAATAGGGCTCCATCTAAATCCATTGAGACGACACCGTATGAACTGTGGTTTGGTGCTAAACCTAAGTTGTCGTTTCTTAAAGTTTGGGGATGCGAAGCTTATGTCAAGAAGTTGATGCCGGACAAGCTCGAACCCAAAGCGGAGAAATGCGTCTTCATAGGATACCCTAAGGAAACCATTGGGTATACCTTCTATCACAGAACCGAAGGCAAAGTGTTTGTCGCAAAGAACGGTTCCTTTCTTGAGAAGGAGTTTCTCTCGAAAGAAGTGAGTGGGAGGAAAGTAGAGCTAGACGAGGTTATTGAACCTTCTCTTGAATTGGAGAGTAGCGCACACTGAAATTGTTCAAAGGTGCACGCACCAACAATAGAGGAAGCTAATGACAAGGATCATGAAGCTTGGACGATCTGCTCTTGAGCGTCGCAGGTCGACAAGGTCGCGTGCCCCTCCTGAGTGGTACGGCAACCCTGTCTTGACTGTCTTGTTGGTGGAAGACAGTGAACCTACGAACTATGAGGAAGCGATGATGAGCCCAGACTCTGAGAAATGGCTGGAAGCCATGAAATCCGAATTGGGATCCATGAGCGAAAACCAAGTATGGACTTTGGTGGATCCTCCTAGCGACCGAAAGGCCGTTGAGTGCAAATGGATATTCAAGAAGAAAACGGACGCGGATGGTAATGTTACCGTCTATAAAGCACGGCTTGTCGCAAAAGGTTTTCGACAAGTTCAAGGTGTTGACTACGATGAGACTTTTCTCCCGTAGCGATTTTTAAGTCCATTCGGATTTTATTAGCAATTGCTGCGTTTCATGATTATGAAATATGGCAGATGGATGTCAAGACTGCTTTCCTCAATGGGAACATTGATGAAGAGTTGTATATGATGCAACCCGAAGGTTTTGTCGATCCTAAGGATGCTAGTAAAGTATGCAAACTTCAGCGTTCCATTTATGGACTGAAGCAAGCATCTCGGAGTTGGAACCTTCGTTTTGATCAAGTGATCAAGAGCTTTGGATTTGTTCCAAATTGCTCTGAGCTTGTATCTACAAGAAAGTGAGTGGGAGCTCGGTGGCGTTTACGGTACTATATGTGGATGACATATTGATTATTGGAAATGACATCAACATGCTTAACGATGTGAAGAGTTATTTGAACAAGTGTTTTCAATGAAATACCTAGGTGAAGCTTCTTATATATTGGGCATCAAAATCTATAGAGATGACAAAGACGCTGATAGCTTTAAGCGAGTACATACCTAGACAAAGTTCGAAAAGGTTCGAGAATGGATAAGGCAAAGAAAGGTTCGGTGCCTATGTTGTCGAGTAAGATATTGAGAAAGGATCGGTGTCCAGCTACGGTAAATGATAGGAAGCTATGAGCAAAGTGCCTTATGCCTCGGCCATAGGTTCCATCATGTATGCCATCTTGTGTACTAGACCGGATGTGTCCAATCGTTAGTTTGACAAGCAGATATCAAAGTGATCCGAGTGGAACCTGGACAGCCGTGAAGAACATCCTAAAGTACCTAAATAGAACTAAAGAAATGTTCTTAGTCTATGGGGTGATGAGCGACTTGTCGTAAAGGTTACGTCGATGCTAGTTTCGACAATCGACAAGGATGATTCCAAATCTCGGACATGATACGTTTATATTTTGAATGGAGGAGCTGTGAGTGGAGAAGTCGCAAGCAAAGCGTGATCGCGGGATCTACGGTGGAAGCGGAATACATGGCTGCTTTGAGCGTCAAGTGAAGGAGTTTGGATCGAAACTTCATCATCGAGCTTGACGTGGTTCCAAGTGCATTGGACCCACTGGAGATATTGTGTGACAACATGGCGCCATAGCACTCGCTAAGGAACCAAGATATCATCCAAATACCAAGCATATCAACATAAGTTTCATATAATCGAGATTATATAGCAAATGGAGATCGAAGATTAGCAAAGTACATATGGATCGAATGTCGCAGATCCATTGACTAAACCTCTTCCACGTGTAAAACATGATCAACACCTCGATTGCCATGGGTGTGAGATTGTTGCCAAATGTAAACTAGATTATTGACTCTAGTGCAAGTGTGAGACTGTTGGAATTATGCCCTAGAGGCAATAATAAAGATGTTATTATTATAATTCTTGTTCATGATAAAGTTTATATTCCATGCTAGAATTGTATTAAGCGGAAACATTAATACTTGTGTGGTTTGTGAACAACACCGTGTCCCTAGTACGCCTCTATGGAGTAGCTCATTGATCAATGATGGTTAAGGTTTCCTAACCATAGACATGAGTTGTCAATTGATAATGAGATCATATCATTGGGAGAATGATATGATGGACAGACCCAAAATAAGCGAAGCAATTAGACCGTTTCATCGTGTTCATCTTTGCGAAGCTTTTCCTATGTCAAATATTGTATTCCTTAGACCATGAGATAATGCAACTCCCTGGTACTGGAAGAAAGCTTTGAAGCCATCAAACGTCATCCTATGAGAGGGTGATCATAAAGGTGTCTCTCAGGTGATCGGAAAGTATCTGTTGGGTTGTATGTATCGAGATGGAATTTGTCCCTCCCAAGTCGGAGAGATATACTTCGGGCCCACTCGTGTCGATATCAACACCGCTTGCAAGCATGTGGTTAAGGAGTTAATCACAAAGTGATATCGGATTACGGGCAGTAAAGTACTAACGTGAGCGAGATTGAACTAGGTATGGCCATGCAAGCGATCGAATCTCGGGCAAGTAAAATATCGCGAGACGAAGGGAATATATATATGGGATTGATTGAATCCTGGCATCGTGGTTCATCCGATATGATCATCGATGAATGTGTGGGAGTCAATATGGGTGCCCGGACCCCGCTGTTGATTATTGATAGAAGATCATGTCTGCATATTCTCGAACCCGCAGGGTCACACACTTAACGTATCTCGACGCTAGGATAGATTGGATAATTGGTTTATAAATTTTTGTTCGGAGTCTCGGATGGGATCCGGGATATCACGAGAGGTTCCGGAATGGTCCGGAGAATAAGATTCATATAAGGCAGTGCAGTTTTTGGAGTTCGGAATTGTTAGGGTTAATCGGTATTGTAGGAAGCTTCTAGAACCTTCGGAAGGGGACCAACGTGGCCCCACCTTCCGGGAGGGGCATGGGCCTATGAGGGAGTGTCCTGGCGCATTGGGCCAGGGCACAACCCCATAGGGCCCAGCCGATCCTAGATAAGTTTAAACTCGTTTAAACTAGAGATAGGATTTCTAGATAAGGAGAGTTTAAATCGTTTAAACTAGAGATAGGATTTCTAGATAAGGGAGAGTTTAAATTGTTTAAACTAGAGATAGGCTTGGAGGAGGGCAGGGCTGGCCGCCTCTATATATAGAGGGTGGTGCGCCTCCCCACACACCTTCCTCCAAGCCCTAGCGCCTTGCTACCTTCCTCTCCCTCCCATTTGTTTGTAGGCGAAGCCTGCAGTGAAATTCTCCACATATACACGCCGTCGTGTTGTAGATCCAATCTATCTCTCCACCATACTCGCTGGTCCGAGGAAGGAGGAGACGTCGAGGTGATGCACGTGTGCATCTCACGGAGGCACCGCCACTTGTGGTGCTAGATCGGATCGGATCGCGAGGAGGAGAAGCGAGTACGACTACATCACCCACGTTCCGACGAACGTTCCGTTGTGCGAATCTTCAAGGGTATGAAGATCTAATCCAATCTCTCTCGTTGTTTGCATCTCCTAGATTAGATCTTGGCTTTCCCTCTGTTCGCTCCGTAGAAAATTTTGATTTACTATGCCGCGAAACCCTTCAGTTCTTGATCCACTGTACATCCGGGGGCATGGTATTCCTGGGAAGATCAAGGGGCTTCTCCCCACATATGACATCATGCACCGTATATTCCATGAGACCGTTTCCCCCGAGCTGGGAATGTTGATGAGATGCATGCATTCATGGTGGATATCATGATCACCACCTTACACCACCGTGATTTCGGCCAGCCAATGGTGTGATGGATGTTATTTGGAATGAGATGGTCTGTGCCACCTACACTTGGAGGGTGCCTCCTTTTGCTCTCTATATCATGGCTCTCATTCTTAGCAAGTGCCCATCGATTTCCCGTGAAATTACTTCTCAATGCCTTGTCACTCACCGGCACAAGAATCTGTTGATCAAGACCCATCCCAAACCTCGCAATGCGGATGGTCAAATTGTTGATGAGGATGGGAACCCGGTTGAGGAGGGGTACGGTGATGACGATGATGCCCAGGATGCTGACTTTGTGATCTCACGCCGCAATACTGCTTAACCATCTTGGGCCAAGATGATTGAGGCTAATCTCAAGAAAGTATTTTGCTTCCAAGTTGACAATCAGAAGCACATGTATGAGGCTCATGTCTATGCCAAGAAATCCTGTGCTCGTCAGTAGGAATTGATGGAGGCTCAAGGTTTGACCGTCTCCAAGGGATCCAAGAACAACATCACCCCGGAAGACCAATGGATCTCCAAGCACAACCACTGCGATGATGATGCCACCTCCTCCTTCCGTGCCCCCCCCCCCGACTCATGATGATGCCTGGGATGCCTGGGATGATGATGACGAGTGATGTCCAGGACGTTAGTGTTGCTCTTGTCCCTTTTTGGCGTCTTGATGCCAAAGGGGGAGAAGTTGCACATTAGGCATGCGGGATTTGTGTGGGAAAAGTGACAAGATCGTTCTTGCCATTGTTTTTTATTCGCTTGTGAACTTTATTTGCTTGCCTCTTATTATGTGTGAATCTTGTGAACTAACTATTTGTGCTATGTATGGTGAGACTACGTGGTTATCGTATGGATCCATCATTTGTGTGGTATGGGTATTCTCATATGGAACCATCGTATGTGGTATCTGTGATGACATTATCTAGTCGTTATCAATATTTCTCATCACACTTTATTATGCAAAGGTATGTGCTCTAAGTGCGACTTTACACTCCCATGTAGCTTGTAAAATAGAAGGGGGCTAGATTCTACTTATCTAGGAGGAGCCCCATCTCTATTTTTCAAAACCTTGTTTGTCATCACAATATTATCATGCAAATGTGTGTTGTCATCAAACACCAAAAAGGGGGAGATTGAAAGAGCATTTCCTATCCCTAGTGATTTTGGTGTTTATAACAACACACATATCAGACTAATCATTTGCCAAGTGTACCACAGGTTGTATTAAAAAGGGGTTTGAAGTGTACCGGGTGTACTGGAAGTTGCTACTGGGATTGGCAGTGTGTTTGGACAAACTGTCCAAAATCTACTGCCTGGCGCGGTACCAAAAAGCAGTAGTACCGCTTTTTGCTACCTAGGGCGGCAATAGGTTTTGGCAAGCTGAAAAAAAGCCTCTGCCAGGCTAGGTACTAAAAAGCGGTAGTACCGCATTTTAGTACCTAGCGCGGCAGAAGATTTTTGCAACTTGTCAAAACCTAATGCCCGCCCCGGAACCAAAATACGATAGTACCGCATTTTAGTACCTAGCGTGGCAGAAACTTTTTACAAGTTGCCAAAAGCTACTGCCCGCCTAGGTACCAAATGCGGTAGTACCGCATTTTAGTACCTAGTGTGGCAGAAGGTTGTCGGCATGTTGACAAGTGGCACCGCCCTCCGTGGTATCAAAATGCGGCACTACCGCATGCGTCCGATAGTACCGTACCCCAGGGCCGGTACTACCGCTTTGCGGTAGCACCACAAATTGATACCGTTGGTGGCTGGGGGATGTGTGCTTTGATTAATGCACTTCCGGTACCATGCCGGTAGTACGGGTGTTTTTCGGTACTACCGCTTGGAAATCCAGTACTATCGCTACATTTAATGCTCAACGGTCAGATCTGCTCTGGGAGCTATAAATACCTCTCCACCTACCTTGGGACAAGTTGCTCATCGCATTGAAGACTACTACCTCCATTTGAGCCACCAAATCGCCAAGATCTCTTCACTCCACCATCCAAAGTCTTTGATCTTTGAAGAATCGAAGGAGGAGGCCTTATCTACTACTTCACCCAAACAAATCTTCATTTTCCCCTCATTCACTTGAGGGCCCTCATTGCTCTAGTGTTTTGTTTGGAAACCCTAGTTCTAGATTTGGTTCTTACAAGCTTGTATTTAATTGTCTTGATAGCTTGACTGTATTTGGGAGCCTCCAATTAAGTTATGGATGTGTGCCCCGAACTTGTTGTAAAGGTGCCGACTTCCACCTCGAAGGTTGCCGATATAGTGGAAGGTGGATCGATCCCGTTGGGGTGAGATTCATCGGAGAACAAGGGAGGCCTCTCGTGGGGTTGGTGGTTTGAAACCACTCCCTCTCCAAAGTAGACGTACTTCCCCTCAAAAGGAAGGAACTACGGGAAACAAATCCTTGTGTCTCCGCGTCCACCACTTTGGTTACTTCTATCCTTTACCGCACTTTACTTACTTGTTCTTGCTTAGTGTTGTGTTAGCTAGTGCTTGTTTGTCATATAGGTAAATTCACCTTAGTTGCATTATCTAGAGAATTTAACTTTCTTGTCAAAACTTAATTTGAAAAAAAATAAAATTTGAAGTAGCACCTATTCACCCCCCTGTAGGTGCCCATACGATCCTTTCAGTCCTCCTCTACTATTCATACAGATGTGGTCAAGCTAGGAGGCGACATTGAAGAAGAAACATGCTGACTATGGTCACATCTGATTGGCTTCAGGCACATCTGGCCCGAAGACCAACATCAGGTGTGCATCCGTCCGGCGTCGGGCGCTTCTGACTTCCGTTGCTCTTCCATGCGATATGGCCATATGTCTCAACACCTTTTGTTGCTCTTTGTGGGAGAGGTATAAAAGGTGTTGGATATATGGACAAAGAAAAGGGATAGAATCACCATTGCCCAGGATGGGCAGAGATGCTACTATCCTGCATCAGGCGTATTTGGTGTAGAAGTTTCCTCTGTCCCATGGAACATCCGACACATGGTGAACCGGCCCAAAGGACGATGGTGACACGGAAGTACCACCGACGCAAAGGTATAAATGTTTTTGTGACCAACTATCATGCTGATGAACTAGGGTTCCTTCATGGTTAGAGTTATTGGTTTTGATCGGTTTAGGTCATTTTCATTGTTGTGTTTAGTTGTTAGTAATCTTCTCTTTAGTTGTTTCAATCCATGTTTATATTATTCTATTTAGGTATTCATGAATGTTCTATTTAGATTTCATGTGTACATAATTCGGTCTATGCTATTGTGAATGTGTTTTTTTGTTATTATGAATGTTCTTTCTACAATATGGTTATCTTGTGTTAATTTCTCATGCAACTATTTTGTTATAATTATCAATACGATTGACTAGCTCATTCGCTTTAATATAGGAGTCTATTTCTGTCACATTAAATATTTTGGTGTCACTGCATAACAAATGCCTGACAACGAATGTTGCCCATCCAAAATTAATATCTACATGATTTAGAGAAATTATAAACATAGTTGCTTTAAGCGAATGCAAAAAAATAACCATCACCAGTCACATGAACTCCTTGCAGCGATGAATCAGTGATGGTTGTTTACCAACTTAGCAGCATGGGAGCTCAACGTAATGGTTTTCCTTTCTTAGTTTTTATTTTCTTATTAACACAATTATCATAGAAGTAACTGAATTCTTTATTTTGATATAAACAAAGTTATTAAGATATCTATTCTCATTCATTATTAAGCTCCATAAAAATCTACTCATCGCTATTGTGACATTTCATCACACTGCATAAAATACATCCTTTAGTAAAAGTGTATTATATACTGTGACCGAAATATCAATTCGTGACATACATTAGTTTAGATTTTGGTGACACAGCATAACAATAACAAATCAGTTGCTGGCTTTCATGGCAACAAATATTGTTGTCAAGACGTGGGTCGGCTGCTCCCGCATCTCAACACATAGGTAATTCATCATTTTAATATTTGTAGATTTAGTTTGTTTAGATTGAACCATATAAATAGACTTACTATTATAATATGTCTACATATCCTGCGGTGTTGGATGTTGTGCTGATAGAAACTTAGTCCGTCTCTACTTGTTTCTTTGAAATAAATATGATGAGGATTGGCAAAATCAATGTTGGAATCATTTGTGTGCTTCCTTCCACACACTGAATATTTTGGACCGTAAGGGATTATTCGCAGCATGCTTCAAAGACCTCTTCTGTGTGCCATGGGAGGATTTGTAGGCCTGATCTGTGTCTAGGTATTACTATTGGATTTACTAACCCAAAGTAACAAAGATTTGCTACTACAACGAAACAAAGCTAATTAATTAGTAGGACATTAACAAGTCATTGAGTCGTCGGATATTACCAAACAAGAATAAACATAGCAGGAGAAGAGATAATGCAGAGACTACCACCTTCTATATTGTTACAAATAGAAAAGGTAATGTGATTTCATAATAAAACATAAATGC
The DNA here is from genome assembly GCA_030063025.1 of Avena longiglumis. Taxonomy (NCBI): domain Eukaryota; kingdom Viridiplantae; phylum Streptophyta; class Magnoliopsida; order Poales; family Poaceae; genus Avena; species Avena longiglumis. Next base: position 513,976,869 of record CP125974.1, on the reverse strand, counting down.
ACATATGAAATAAAAAATAACTAATCAAGTTTAATTAATAAGCTTGATTAGTCCCGTCTTAATCCAATATACTTGCCATCTCGGAAAGCTCGACTATCCTCGTGCAGTAGATAGCCCTTTCTGGCTGGCGGAACCATTATGTAAAGGTGTCACCTCTAACATAGAGGATGGTTCTACCGTCTGCATCACCAAGCTTCACTTCAATTCGTTGAGCTAGCAAAAAATCAAACCTTTTGTTGTTCTTTGCGGTATAACATAGTGTCCATGATCTGGAGGGATTTATATGCTTTGTTACCATGTGAGCATGCGACAAAAGCTTATTTCGGATGCTCAGTAGACTTTTTGTGCATTAAACTAGAATGGCAAAAACCTATGGTCGCTGCCAAGATACTGGATGGAGGCAAAAAAGTATCACAGTGAGAAGCCACATAAACATCGACTTGCACGATAGTACTCCTCTTTCTATAGGGCGGGTGGTATAAAATCTCATAGCCCCAGAAGAGTTAAAATAAAAAAGTTTCATTTATTTATAAAAAGTTAATATAATCTAAATTTTCAAAGCCATAACACAACAACCAAATCAAGATACAATCGTTTTTATTATATAGTTTTACTTTGATGGGGGAAAGTTGCACTTGAACTATAAACTTAAAGAATATATTACAATAGACTCATGTTAGTTGTCTCGTTGAGATAATATTTTTAAAATGATTTGGTTAAAGTGAATTCTTATTGATTAGGAAAAAAATTCACATGTCTTCGCAGATTGACCATTCCTATCGCTGTGATGAACTGCAGGTTTAAGTACTCGTTCACATGTACTTTAGTTTCCGTAAATATCATGATCTGCCTCTAGTATAAAACTGGTAGAGGTTTCTTGAGTAAATGAATTTATTTTTTAGATTATGTAAATAAAAGATGTAATATTCAATGTGCTAAACTGGTAGAGGTTTCTTGAGAAAATGAATTTATTTTTTGGTAGCGGTTGTTGCCGTCGATCGGGGGTCACGCGCGCGTGCACGGACGTGCGCGCCCATGCTGCGCACGACGCCAGCGCCCGAGTCCCGACACGTCCGGGAGCACCACACACGCATAGGCGAGGCAGACGCTAATAGTAATAGGGGTAGCTAGCCATGCTACGCTACGCGCTAGGATGGTCCTGCTCCTGCGTCTGCTGCGCTGCCCTCCTGGCCATGGCCTCCTGTGCGTGCGTGGCCGGCCGGCCTGCTCGATCGATCGGCAGCGCAGACGGCACCACACACACATCATGCATCTACTAGTACCAGATCCGGTTACCTGTAGATTCGCATAATAGAGACAGCTCGACCGAACCGAACCGAGGGAATGCACCGAGGATCGATCCACCTACCTTGTACTGCCCGCGATCGATCGGCACCGGCCCGGCCGGGTCGATCCTCCTCCATCTACCGACCTCCCTATAAAGCGACCTAGCTACAGGTAGATGCATACTAGCCCTTGACTGCTCCCTTCCATACATTGACGGATACGACTTATCTTTTTTGTTGGCTAAGCACGAATACACCATAAACCCTTTCTCCGTGTACAGTTCTCTTGCAAATTACAACGATGTGTGAGTACTTCTTTTCTTGTGATAAGGATGTAAATAAGCCAGAAAAGTCAATAGGAGAAACAAACCATTTTTTTTACAAAATGGAGGACGAGACCCCGGCCTCTATATCAAAAGCATATGGCTTTCTTTATTGTACTATTATTAAACAAGGCCTGACAAAGAGCATACATCAAAACATCTAAAGCCACCACAGAAGACCTATAAACCCGATAATGGGTAAAGATCATACAAACGGGGCCCTATGTCCCGAGAACACGAAAACTCTCATCAACTAGGAGCCTGGAATATCACATACCCGATACCCCCTCTAGGCGAAACATGAGCACTCATCTAATCGCCTCATGCACACACAATAGAAGATGTCACCACCGTCGAGCAATCTTCAGAGTAAAGATCTGCATAATCTTCAAGCATGCCATCGACGTCGCCATGACGCCACACAACACTCCCATCCTACGCAACTCCATCATGCCATATCCGTCACTTAGACCCCGCTACACCGTTGGACAAACATGCATGGAGCCAAGACACGTCATCGTCGACACGGTAGATGCAACACCACTCCACCTTTAGCCTCTGCCATCTACCAATAGCTACAAATTGGATGCTCCCAGGAGAGACGATACCAAAGTGCTGCCATCGCCATCTAGGAGCAGCCCGAGCAAGTGGACGGTGGTTGCAAAGGCAATGCCTTTTAGAAGGAAACAACTCCTACAACGTCGCCATCGCTCGCGGGAACACGATTTTCACTGTTAACCACATCGATCTCGCATTCTAGACTAGGTGTGGGATGATCCCCACGGGGCTTAGTCCGCAGTATGGCCACATCATAGACAATGGCACCGCCACCGTCAAGACGACAAGTGATCTCCGTAGCATGTACCGCCCTTCCACCCTTGCTATCCAAAAAACGATGGCCAGAGTCGCCGCCATTCGGAGTGTAGATCACCGTCGATGTACGCTGCATCACCATTGGACAAACGTGCCGCCGCACACCAGAGATCCCGACGGCCACACCACGCCGGAGAGCCGCCACGCCGTTGTGCCCGACAGCCGCACCATGCCCCGACCCATAGTAATTGTCTCACACCGATCTCCATGCACGAGGGGGCGAGAGCACCACGCCACCACCACCGACAGCCAGACTTTTTCTAGCCGTGCCCTCCGGCTGTGGCGAGGGACCAGGAGGAGGAGTAGAGGCGGGGAGTCACAGTTAACCGCCACGACGAGAGGGACGAGCTCTCCATTTATCACATAGTCTTAGTGATGCTGCACTTCATAGTCTAGGAAAAACGTGCCTGAAACCCCCTTTTTTCTAGATCTGCCGTATTCTTTGTCTTGGCATGTAAATATATCGTGTCATCATACTTTCTTTTAGAAAAGCTAGACAGCCAAATCTCAGCAAAATCTCCCTCTCCTCTCTGTAAGTGAGTAACGCTTCCTGAAATACGTGCAGTTGTGCATAAGAGACATTACAACTAAACCAGTTATGGGTGATTTGTTTTCCAACGACGCTTCCCGTTCGCCTTCACAATGTGCACATTTCTCCTCCTTCTCCTTCTCCATTAGACTAACATTATGGATCATTCTGGCGTGCCGATCCAGACCATAAACTATGAGGCATTGAGGGCGACATGCTTCTCCTGTCGCAAGATGTGCACCTCCTTCGCAACCTCCTTCGCAACCTCCTTCGCAGGTGAACAAGCAGTGAACAGGGTGGCAGGGGAGAGTGCTAGCTCCAATTACGAGCCGCGGCCCGTGGCACAGCATTGACGCTTGCGGTACACTGTGCATGTCTGAGCTTGCGCTGCGAGGCTCCGGCGCTGAGGAGCGGCTCGTGCTGGCCATGTTCTGTTAGCGAGTTACACATGAAGTCACATGTGATGTCATCGACCGTAGAGATAAGAGGTTTTCTGTTTTAAACTTGTAACCGATCTAATCTCTTCATAAAGATTAGATCGTCATCTCTCTATCCTCGTTTGATTGTTGTAACCTCTCCCTGTAAATGTGTTGAGGCTTTGCCTATATATTTAACGCGGAACCGATGCGAGATCCAAGCATCTTAACCCAAAGTCATTATATGGTATCAGAGCCAAACCTTCCTAATCCCATCTATGTGCCTCGCGACGTCCAGCTCTCAAGCAATGGCTAACCCTCTCGCTGGTCAAGGCGTGACCGAGAAGCTCAGGAAGGACAACTATCTCATCTGGCTCTCACAAGTCCTCCCGCCGATCCGGGGAGCTCGGCTCCTGGATTACCTTGATGCGGAGAAGGCTGTCCCAGCCGAGATCGTCATCGAGAAGGACGGTAAGCAGGTCAAGGAGTCCAACCCCGCCTACGACGCGTGGGTATCGATGGATCAATATTTGCTGTCGTTTCTCCTGCAAACTCTCTCCAGGGAAATCCTCATCTCCACCATCGGCATGAACACCTTTGCCGCGGTCTGGGGGGCGATCAAGGCCATGTTTGCTGCCCAGTCCAGGACGCGGATCTCCAACCTGCGCGTCTCCCTCGCCAAGACGAGGAAGGAGAACATGACGACCACCGCCTTCTTCCTGAAGATGAAGGTGAAGGGTTCGCAGCATAGAAAACAAAAATTTTCCTACGATGTGAACTATATACCAAGATCTATTTATACTAGATACAAACAACGGGCGGATGTATATCCGTAGAGAACATACCCTTGAAGACCGACAAAGTTTAACGAGTCCAAACTCGTGGTTGATGTAGACGATCTCTTGCCGATCTCAAGATCGAGAGGAAGTCCTAGCGCCGCAAATCAGCAGCGCATCCGTGCTCGCACACACGTTCGAGGCACCGAGCAACCTCCGCCTCCTCGCTCCAGCGATGCAGCGAAGCACAACTCTTTCTTGCCGAATAGCCACTGGAACATGTATCTCGCTAGTCCGAGACCATGGGGAATAAATTCTAGAGGGGAGAGAGATCCTTCACGAGGAGGTGTGAGTGAGAAGTGAGGAGGGGCCTTTTATAGGAGGAGGGGAACCCAAGGGGTGGCAGGCGCATGGGGCTGCCCCTTGCCCTCCCTCATCATGTGGGTGGACACTCCACTCACAAAACTCCTCCAAATTCCTCCACTCAAAATCCCACTCAAAGATCCCATTAAATTTCCACCAAATTTAATGCAAACTCTCATTAAATAAAACTCTTTTATTTTATTCAGAATTTTGTCAATTACTTTAATGACAAACATTCACAATAACCCTTGCTAGAATTCTATTTCACATGCATAACCACTTTATGCAATTTCACCAAAACTTTGTTTCGGTATCTAGTGAAATAAATTCGCGCTTGTTTATTCTTTCGGCATGAAACTTTTGCTCCAATTGGATGTCGGTGTCTCTTAAGTGTGTCACCCTACGGTTCGGGAATAATGCGGACATGATCGAGACCCTCTCGATCAATAATCGAAGCGGATCCGAGACCCATACCGACTCCCACACATTCAACGATGACTTTCTTGTGATCGTCGGAACCTTTACGCTAGTATCTTAATCCCTTTGTCTCACGATATATTACATGTCCGAGATTCGATCATCGGTATCTCCATACCTAGTTTGATCTCATCGACATGCACTCTTTTCTCGTTCGTGATATAACATTCTAGTGATCAAATCACTTGCTTGCAAGCTAATCAATGTGATATCACCGAGAGGGCCTGAGTATATCTATCCGTCATCGGATGAACAAATTCCACTTGATCCATGAGCCTCAACATAACACTTTATTAGTTCTGAACCCATCTTTATAATCACCTGTTACGGTGTGACGTTTGATGTTATCAAGAAACTCTTCCGGTGTTAGTGATTGACATGATCTCATGGTCTAAGGATTAGGATCACTCGTAAGTTGTTATAGCAATATAAACTCAATGACTTTGATCGTAATGCTATACTTGGATGAATGTTCATCACATCATTACACTAATGTTGTGATCCCGTTATTAACAACATCCAATGTCCATGATCGTGAAACCTTGATCATCTTGTTAATCAACGAGCTAGTTTATGAGAGAGGCTTAACTAGGAACTTTCATTTGTTTATTAAACACACATGTATTAACGTTTCGTATTAATACAATTATAGCATGCAAAATAAACATCTATCATATACTTGGAATACACATAATAAACAATTTATTATTGCCTCTCGCATATTCCTTGTCTCCCACTTGCACTAGAGACAATAATCTAGTTACATAGTGATATATCTAACACCCATTGAGTTCTCGTGTTGATCATGTTTTGCTCTAGGGAGAGTTTTAGTCAACGGATCTCGCTACATTGAGATCCGTATGTACTTCTAAATCTTTATATCTCCATCCTTGACATGCTCATGGATGGAGTGAAACCGCGCTTAATATGCTTGGAATGCTTGTGAGACCTTGGCTCTTTGGCATTGGCAATGGCACCATTGTTGTCACAATAGATCACCATTGGGTCCAACGCTTGCCACAACTCCTAGTTCGGATATGAACTCCTTCATCCAAAGCTTCTCGAGCCGCTCAAGCAAAGAACATATTCGCCTCCGTTGTTGATCCCGCTACCACAGGTTGTTTGGAGCTCCTCCAACTAACCGCTCCGCCATTCATGAGAAATACGATCCGGATTGAGACTTAGAGTCATCCGGATCGGTGTCAAAGCTAAGCGTCGACATAACACTTAGCGACGAGCTCTTCTTCACCTCAGATACAAGAAACATATCCTTAGTTCTTCTTAAGTACTTAAGGATATTCTTGACCGCTATCCAAAGGTTCGAACACGGATCCGATTGGTACCTACTAGTCAAACTAATAGCGTGTGCCACATCCGGTCTTGTACATAGCATATGACATTATAGAGCCTATGGTCGAAGCATAGGGACTTTGTCCATTATCTCTCTTTCTTCCGCCGGCCGGACTTTGAGTCTTACTCAATGTCTTGCCTTGCAACATAGGTAAGAACCCTTCTTACTTCCGTCCATTTTAAACTTCTTTAAAATCTTATCAAGGTATGTACTTTATGATAGCCCTATTAGGCGCCTAGATCTATCTCTATAGATCTTTATGCCTAATATGTAAGACGCTCACCTAGGTCCTTCATTGAAAATTTGTTGTTTAGATAACTTTTAACATTTTAAAAGTTCTATATCATTTCCGATCAATAATATGTCATCCACATATAGTATCGTAAATGCCACATTGCTCCCACTCACTTTCTTGTAAATACAAGCTTCTCCATAAGTTTGGACAAATCCAAACTCTTTGATCACCTCATCAAAGCGGAGATTCCAACCGTGATGCTTGCTTCAATCCATAGATGGATCGCTGAAGCTTGCACACCTTGTTAGCATCCTTAGGATCGACAAAACCCTTTGGTTGTATCATATACAACTCTTCTTCAATATTACCATTGAGAAACGCGTTTTGACATCCATCCGCCATATTTCATAATCGAAATATGCAGCAATTGCTAACATAATCCTAATCGACTTTAGCATCGCTCACGGAGAGAAAGTCTCATCGTAGTCAACTCCTTGAATTTGTCGAAACCCCTTTGCGACAAGTCGAGCTTTATAGATGGTCACATTACCATCAACATCGCTTTCCTTTGAAAATCCATTTGTTCTCCACGGCCTTTCGGCCGTGAGGTAATTCCACCAAGTTCCAAACTTGATTTTCATACATGGATTCCATCTCGGATTTCATGGCTTCTAACCATTTGTTGGAATCCGCTCATCATCGCTTCTTCATACGTCGCAGGGTCATTATTTTCATCAACCATGAAATTTATGACAGATTTCCGTGACTGCTCGGAGCCGCACGTCTGCTTGACCTGCGAGGTTCGGTAGTACTCTTCGGAGTTTCATGATCATTATCATTAGTTCCTTCTTCAACAGGTGGAGCCAACTCCGAACGACTTCCGCTGCGCTACTCGCCATACTTTGAAGAGAAGGTTCCATAACCTCTTGAGTTCTACCTTCCGACTACTCACACCTTTCGCGAGAAACTCTTTCTCTAGAAAGGATCCATTCTGGCAACAAAAACCTTGCCCTCGGATCGTGATAGAAGGAATACCCAATAGTTTCTTTAGGGTATCCTATGAAGACGATTTTTCCGCTTTGGGTTCGAGTTTATCCGGTTGAAGTTTCTTCACATAAACATCGCAACCCCAAACTTTAAGAATGACACTTAGGTTTGTTTCAAACCACAATTCATACGGTGTCGTTTCAACGGATTTAGATGGTGCCCGATTTAAAGTGAATGCAGCAGTTTCTAGTGCATAGCCCCAAAATGACAATGGCAAGTCCGTCAGAGACATCATAGATCGAACCATATCTAATAAAGTACGATTACAATGTTCCGACACACCATTTCGCTGTGGTGTTCTGGAAGGTGTGAGTTGTGAAACAATTCCACACTCTTTCATGTGAGTGCTAAACTCAGAACTTAGATACTCACCTCCACGGCCGCATCGTAGAAATTTGATCTTTCTATTACGATGATTTTCCACTTCATTCGAAATTCCTTGAACTTTTCAAAGGTTTCAGACTTGTGTTTCATCAAGTAGATATAACCGTATCTACTCAAATCATCCGTGAAAGTAACAAAATAACGATATCCACCTCGCGCCGACACACTCATTGGACCACATACATCTGAATGTATGATTTCCAATAAATCTGTCGCCCGTTCCATTGAACCGGAAAACGGCGTTCTAGTCATCTTGCCCATAAGGCATGGCTCACATGTATCAAATGATTCATAATCAAGTGATTCTAAAAGTCCATCCGAATGGAGCTTCTTCATGCGTTTAATGCCAATATGACCTAGACGGCAGTACCACATATATGCGGATATATCATCACTAAGTTTAATCCTTTTAGCATCAATATTATGAATATGTGTAACATTATCATCGAGATCCAACAGAAATAATCCATTCAACATTGGTTCATGACCTTAAAAGATTTCATTCATATAAATGGAACAACCATTGTTCTCGATTTGAATGAAAAACCACTTTGCATCAAACATGATCCAGATACAATGTTCATGCTCGGTGCACCAAATAACGCTTATTTAAGTTTATAACTAATCCCGACGGTAAGTGGAGAGGTAGCGTTCGACGGCGATCACATCAACGTTTGATCCATTGCCGACACGCATCTTGACCTCACCCCTTGCTAGCGGTCGCTGCTTCGCACCCCCGATTCGAGTTACAAATATTAGCAACCGAACTATCAAATACCCAAGTGCTCTCGCGAGCACTAGTCAAGTACACATCAATAACATGTATATCATATATACCTTTGTTTGCCTTGCCGGCCTTCTTATGCGCCAGATACTTGGGCGATTGCGCCGATGGCTGGCCCCTTACAATAGTAGCACTCGGTATCGACTTAGGTCCAACTCGGGGTTTTTTCAGCGCTGCAACAGGCTTGCCGCCTTACTTCCTTCCGCTTTCCTTCTTGTCTTTCTTGAAACCAGTTCCTATTGATCATCAACACTTGATGTTCTTTTGATCTCCACTTCTGCAGCTTTTAAGCATTGTGAAGCTCGGGAGAGACTTCTTCATGCCTTGCATATTATAGTTCATCACGAAGCTCTTATAGCTAGGTGGCGTAGACCGAACACGATGGATGCCTAAGTCAATGGGAATCGTTATTCCCAAGGACACAAGCTTATCGGCGTAACCCGACATCTTGAGTACATGCTCACTAACTGAGTTGTTTCTCTTCCATCATGCGACTAAAGAACTTTTCTCAAGCATTGTAGCTCTCTACAAAGCATGTGTGTCGAAAATCATTTTCAACTCACCCATTGTATCAAAAGCATTGCCGCCAAACGCTTTGAAGTTCGGCTCTAGCCCATACAATATGCCGCAATGAACTAAGTTGTGGTCCTCTGACGAGTCGATAGACATTCTTCTCCTCGTCGGGCATCGTCAAAGGTGGGGGCCTAACGGCGCTTCTAGCACATATTGCTTTTGTGCAGAGAGGAGAATCCTCAAATTCATGGCCCATTCAAGAAAGTTGCTACCGTTGCTAGTTTCTCTTTCTCCATGAACGCATTGAAATTAAAAGGTGGTGCCATCTACAACAGAATTTGTAAAGTTTAGACTAAGTGTATGATAGATTGAGTTCAACTAATCTATATTACGAATGAACTCCCACTCAAAAGCGACATCCTCGTGTCCTTTTGGTGATTACATGAACCAAATCCACTACACCAAGTCCGATCATCACGTGAGTCGGTATAGCTTCAAAGGCGAGCATCAAATGGGCATCATATCAACTATATGACTCATGCTTAACCTTTCGGTCAGGTTCCGAGGCCATGTCTACATGCTAGGCTCGCCAAGTTAGAACCTTAGTATTTTTGCGTGTAACTGCTTTACACCAAGTATGGTCGAGGATCCAAGTACACCCGATCATCACGTGATGTCTTGGAGCGACGAAAACATAATCGGTGCATACTAAAGGGAGAACACATTCTTATCTTGATATTTAAAATGAGGGATCATCTTATTATGCTTAACAAAGCACTAAACAAGCAATATAAGATGCAATCAAACATCATATGTTTAATAGTGAAATTATATGGTTCCCGCAGATGATCTCTATCATGTGCATCGTGGTATGATCACTATCATACCTATATGTGTAAATCCACAGTCTATGGGTTTTACACGCTATGTGTGTTGTAAGAGTATCATCTCATACTTCTACTTACAACACTACCATATCATAACACTAGCCCAACAACAATCTAAACTAGACGCTTCTAATTTATCCATTGCAAGTTTTACGTGGCTGAGGGCTTTCGAGATAGAACCGTTCTTACCTACGAACATGAACCACAACGAGGATAATCAAATTGTTGACAACTCGCTTGCAAAATAGATATTGACTATAGTAGGAGAGACAGACACCCGCTAGCCACTTATGCAAACTAGTTGCATGTCAAGCGTGGAACAGGTCTCATGTGCGAGGACATGTAAAGTTTGTCCGGGCCGCTTCATCCCACTATGCCACCAATATCCAAAATCACAAGAAAGGAGCAACAACATAATCATCATCGCCCACATACTCATATGTGTACTACCCGTGTAAAGTATCTACGCATAGATCCGGCTCTGATACCACTGAAGGGTTCGCGGCATAGAAAACAAAAATTTTCCTACGATGTGAACTATATACCAAGATCTATTTATACTAGATACAAACAACGGGCGGATGTATATCCGAGAGAACATACCCTTGAAGACCGAAAAAGCTTAACGAGTCCAAACTCGTGGTTGATGTAGACGATCTCTTGCCGATCTCAAGATCGAGAGGAAGTCCTAGCGCCGCAAAACAGCAGCGCATCCGTGCTCGCACACACGTTCGTGGCACCGAGCAACCTCTGCCTCCTCGCTCCAGCGATGCAGCGGAGGCACAACTCTTTCTTGCCGAATAGCCACCGGAAACATGTATCTCGCTAGTCCGAGACCATGGGGAATAAATTCTAGAGGGGGAGAGAGATCCTTCACGAGGAGGGGTGAGTGAGAAGTGAGAGGAGGGGCTCCTTTATAGGAGGAGGGGGAACCCCAAGGGGTGGCGGCGCATGGGGGCTGCCCTCCCTCATCATGTGGGTGGACACTCCACTCACAAAACTCCTCCAAATTCCTCCACTCAAAATCCCACTCAAAGATCCCATTAAATTTCCACCAAATTTAATGCAAACTCTCATTAAATAAAACTCTTTTATTTTATTCAGAATTTTGTCAATTACTTTAATGACAAACATTCACAATAACCCTTGCTAGAATTCTATTTCACATGCATAACCACTTTATGCAATTTCACCAAAAACCTGCTTTGGTATCTAGTGAAATAAATTCGCGCTTGTTTATTCTTTTCGGCATGAAACTTTTGCTCCAATTGGATGTCGGTGTCTCTTAAGTGTGTCACCCTACGGTTTGTGAATAATGCGGACATGATCGATACCCTCTCGGATCAATAATCGAGCGGGATCCGAGACCCATCTCGACTCCCACATTCAACGATGACTTTCTTGTGATCGTCGGAACCTTTACGCTAGTATCTTAATCCCTTTGTCTCACGATATATTACATGTCCGAGATTCGATCATCGGTATCTCCATACCTAGTTTGATCTCGTATCGACATGCACTCTTTTCGTTCGTGATATAACATTCTAGTGATCAAATCACTTGCTTGCAAGCTAATCAATGTGATCTCACCGAGCGGGCCCAGAGTATATATATACGTCATCGGGATGAACAAATTCCACTCTCGATCCATGAGCCTCAACATAACACTATTAGTTCTGAACCCATCTTTATAATCACCTGTTACGGTGTGACGTTTGATGTTATCAAGAAACTCTTAGGTGTTAGTGATTGACATGATCTCATGGTCTAAGGATTAGGATCACTTCGTAAGTTGTTATAGCAATATAAACTCAATGACTTTGATCGTAATGCTATACTTCGGATGAATGTTCATCACATCATTACACTAATGTTGTGATCCCGTTATTAACAACATCCAATGTCCATGATCAGGAAACCTTGATCATCTTGTTAATCAACGAGCTAGTTTATGAGAGAGGCTTAACTAGGAACTTTCTGTTTGTTTATTAAACACACATGTATTAACGTTTCCGTATTAATACAATTATAGCATGCAAAATAAACATCTATCATATACTTGGAATACACATAATAAACAATTTATTATTGCCTCTCAGGGCATATTCCCTTCAGAAGGGGCTCGCCGATGAGCTCGCAGCAGCAGGCCGCCCCATCGATGATGAGGAGCTCGTGGAGCATCTCCTTGCCGGCCTCGACGACACCTACAACCCGCTCTTCGCCGCCATCGGCGTCAACGGCGGCAAGTACCTCACCGTCAGCGACCTCTACGCCTACGTCACCTCCTACGACAACCGCATGGAACTCATCCATAACGAGGGCGGCTCCTCCATCAACATGGCCGCCCGTGGACGTGGTGGACCTCGTGGACGAGGCTACCGTGGTGGGCGCCGAGGAGGACGCGACAACGGCCGTGGACAAGGACGCCCTCAACAGCGCGGTGGCGGTGGCAATGGTCGCCGTGGAGGAGGCCGCGGTGGTGGAAACCGCGACGTCACCTGCCAGATATGCGGGAAACAAGGACATGAGGCGTGGAGGTGCTGGCACCGTTACTCTGACGGTGAAGAAGAAGATGAAGAGGAAAAGGGCGCCAATGCGGTGTCCTATTGCGTGGACACAAACTGGTACGGCGATACCGGTGCCACCGACCACATCACCGGTGAGCTCAACAAGCTCACCATGAAAGAAAAGTACCATGGCCATGAGCAAGTCCACACGGCCAATGGACAAGGTATGAGCATTAGCCATGTTGGTCATGCAATTGTTAATACCCCTTCCAAAAATTTGCATCTAAACAATGTCCTACACATTCCACATGCCACAAAAAATCTTGTCTCAATTCATCATTTTACCAAAGATAATGATGTGTTTCTCGAATTTCACCCGTGGATTTTTTATGTTAAGGATCATGCCACGAAGAAGGTCCTTCTCAAAGGTAGATGCACTCGAGGTCTCTATCCTTTGATTTCTTCATCATCAACCACGAATAAACAAGTCTTCAGTGTCACCAAGCCTTCAGCTTCGAGATGGCACAGTCGTTTAGGACATCCCTCCCCTCGCATTGTTCAACAAGTTCTTAATAGGCATCATCTTCCTTGCTCAAATAAATCTAGCAGTGAGTCTATTTGTGATTCTTGCCAAAGAGCCAAAAGTCATCAATTACCTTATGTAAGCTCTACTAGTGTATCCACTGCCCCATTGCAACTTGTATTCTCTGATGTTTGGGGCCCTGCGCCAAGTTCAGTAGGACGATACACATATTATGTAAGTTTCATTGATGACTTTAGCAAGTTTGTGTGGATCTATCTTCTCAAGAAAAAGTCTGATGTCTTCCAAATTTTTCATAATTTCCAAAAACTTGTTGAACGTCAGTTTGATAAGAAAATCCTTGCTCTTCAATCTGATTGGGGAGGAGAGTATGAAAAACTTAATTCCTTCTTCACTAAAATTGGTATTGAACATCATGTTTCTTGTCCCCATGCACACCAGCAAAACGGGTCAGCAGAACGCAAGCGCCGTCACATTGTAGATGTAGGGCTTGCTCTCCTTGCAAATGCATCCATGCCATTAAAATTCTAGGATGAAGCCTTCTTGACTTCTACACATCTCATTAATATGCTACCTTCCAAAGTCATCCATCATCAAACTCCTATGGAACGTCTTTTTCAAAAGACTCCCGATTATGCATCTCTACGCATTTTTGGATGTGCTTGTTGGCCTAATCTTCGTCCTTACAACAAACGCAAACTTGCCTTTCGCTCCCAGCAATGTGTTTTTCTTGGCTACAGTCACATGCATAAAGGGGTCAAATGTCTAGATGTTAAGTCTGGTAGAGTCTACATCTCTCGAGACGTTGTGTTTGATGAAACAATTTTTCCTTTTGCCAAACTTCATCCCAATGCTGGTTCCTTACTTCGACAAGAAATTCTTTTATTACCTGAATCTCTTCAGAATCCACCGGTATTATCTCATGCGGGGGAAAACAATTGCAATGATCTAACACCTAATGGCTCTATAATTCATGTTATTTTAAGTGATGCTACTCAGGACCAGCCGATCACAGAAGAAAATTTCGGGCAAAACAGTGGTGAAACGCCCCAAAACAGTGAGCATGCAGATTTTGGCGGGACTGGCACGGTCTCCCAGGAGGATCCTCGATCTCCCTCGGAATCGTCAAACAGCAGCAGAAGCAGTCCCTTTGGCGCGTCACAGCAGCCTCCCTCGGGATCGTCGCACAGCAGCGGCAGCAGCTCTGGCCGCGGGGCCACGGCACCTCGCTCTGCGTCACGCGGGCCAATCGGCGACTCAGGGTCCGACACGTCGACCCGTCAGCGTGCACATGCGCCTGCAAGCGTGTCGCCCCGGACTTCCTCGCGCGGACCCAGCGCCATCAATGCGACGCCCCTTCGCCCGGCCAGACGAGACGGATCTGCGAAGCCTCTGTCAACATGAAGCTGAGCTCAACAAATGACGGTATGTCAGAGGCGACATGATCAGAAGGATCCTCTGCGCAAGACGAGTCTGCAACCAGAGCTACACCAGCATCACCAGTATACAGGACACGGGCGTCAACTGGTAACTCTAAACCGAAAATTTATAAAGACGGTACTGTTTGTTACGGTTTGTCCTGTCTAACTAGTGAACCTGAAAATTTGCAACTAGCACTAAAGGATAAAAATTGGAAACTTGCTATGGATGATGAGTATAGGGCCTTAATACAAAATAAAACATGGCACCTAGTACCACATAAGCAAGGTAGGAATCTCATAGATTGTAAATGGGTCTACAGAATTAAAAAGAAAGCTGATGGCACTATTGATAGATATAAAGCTAGACTAGTAGCAAAAGGCTTTAAACAAAGGTATGGAATAGACTATGAAGATACTTTTAGCCCAGTTGTAAAAGCTGCTACTATCAGACTTGTTCTAGCTATTTCAGTGTCAAAAGGCTGGAGTTTGAGGCAACTAGATGTAAAGAACGCGTTTCTTCATGGTGTTCTGGAAAAAGAGGTCTATATGAAGCAGCCACCTGGGTTTGAAGATCCCAATGCACCTTTCCATGTATGCAAACTTGACAAGTCATTATATGGGCTCAAACAGGCACCAAGGGCATGGTTCTCAAAGTTAAGCTCAAAGTTGCAGCAACTTGGTTTTCTGGCATCCAAGGCAGATACCTCATTGTTTATATACAATCAGTCAGGTATAACCATTTATGTATTAGTGTATGTTGATGATATTATTGTCACTAGCTCCTCCAACAAGGCGATTATTTCACTTCTCCAAGATCTCAGTTCTGCTTTTGCTTTAAAAGATCTTGGCGACTTGAGCTTCTTCTTGGGAATCAAGGTAAAGAAATTCAGTCAAGGTATTGTGCTAACCCAAGAGAAATATGCTTCAGATTTGCTCAACAGGGTGGGACTAAAAGGATGCAAATCCTTACCAACACCTTTATAAGCATCTGAGAAGCTCTGAGTCACAGAAGGAGAACCTCTAGGACCAGAAGATGGTACCAAGTACAGAAGTATAGTAGGAGCTCTTCAATATCTGACACTAACAAGACCAGATATTGCCTTTTCTGTCAACAAGGTATGCCAGTTTCTTCATGCTCCCACTACTGCATATTGGACAGCTGTTAAGAGAATTTTGAGGTATGTCAGTGGAACAGTAAGCCTTGGCCTGACATTCAGGAGCTCATATTCCACTCTTGTAAGTGCCTTTTCAGATGCTGATTGGGCGGGGTGTGTAGATGACAGGAGATCTACAGGTGGTTTTTGTGTCTATTTTGGACCTAATCTGATTTCTTGGAGTGCTAGAAAACAGGCAACAGTGTCAAGATCAAGTACAGAGGCAGAATACAAATCTCTGGCAAATGCTACTGCAGAAGTGATTTGGATTGACTCCCTATTAGGAGAACTTGGAGTTCAAAGAAACCAAACTTCATGCTTATGGTGTGATAATATGGGTGCAACATATTTTTTAGCTAATCCTATATTTCATGCAAGAACAAAACATATAGAAATAGATTTCCATTTTGTGAGAGAACGAGTAGCAAGTAAACAGCTAGAGATAAGATTTATTCCCTCAAAAGATCAGGTGGCAGATGGTTTCACCAAGGCACTACCAACTCGGCAACTTGAAGAATTCAAGCACAATCTCAACCTGAGGAAAGATTGTGATTGAGGAGGGGTGTTAGCGAGTTACACATGAAGTCACATGTGATGTCATCGACCGTAGAGATAAGAGGTTTTCTGTTTTAAACTTGTAACCGATCTAATCTCTTCATAAAGATTAGATCGTCATCTCTCTATCCTCGTTTGATTGTTGTAACCTCTCCCTGTAAATGTGTTGAGGCTTTGCCTATATATTTAACGCGGAACCGATGCGAGATCCAAGCATCGTTAACCCAAAGTCATTATATGTTCGTGTACAAGGACTCCAAGGTGGACGTCGGCAACAAGGGCATACAATAGTTGATAAAGCGGTTTTATCATATACTACATGCAGGGCCGGTACTGAGATTTCGGGCCCCGGGACGAAACTAAAATTTTGGGCCTCTTAGTATAAATTTATTATGCATATATGAGATGATGAAAAATAAATATTTTAAGTACAGTTCCAACTATAATATTTATATAAAATAATAATGTTTACATGGTATCTTAAAATTTCCTCCAAAAATTCCTAAAAGCAAAGTCTGTGACGATGGAATCAATATCAATTTCGTCCACTAACTCTTCTCGATGCATAGACTTGCCAAACCATTTAACCTTTCCTGAGACATTGAAGATCTCAATAGTTCTTCAATAATTTCAACTCTGAAAAGGTTCTTTCAGCTCATAAACAAGAAATCAATAACAACAATTAGTCAATTACTAACTAGAATTAAGAAGTAAAAATTAGGGCTAGGCAGGGACGCGGGGGAAGATCAGCAGGAAGATTTGAAGATCGCCGTTGGCCTTCCTGCGTGCGACGTGCCTGGTGTATGATCATAGAGTGCGATCCGGTCCAGGGGAGGCGATCAGGCGATGGGACGACTTGGGAAGCAGGGACGGACGGCCGATACCTGGGAAGCCGAAGCGAATAATCGATGCCTGGTTGGGAGTCATCGAGTCGAGGCTTCGAGCGCAGGGCCTGGTCGTGGTTGAGGCGTCGAGCGATATGCTGATGCCTAGGAGTCGTCGCGTGAGTCGAGGTTGAGTGATCCCTCAATCCCTAGCATGAGAGTCGTTTGCGTGAGTCGAGGAGTCAATCGTCGAGGCTGGCAGACGCCAGGTGAGCGATCGATGCCTGGAAGAGATCGATGCGTCATGCCTGGGAGCGATGCGCCTATCCTTCGATTGGTCACCAGCCCATAAAAAATTTCTTTTTTACTAGGTTTATAATTTTTTGGGCCCCTAATTATTTTGGGCCCGAGGCGGCTGCCCCTCTAGTCCCCCCCTCAGAACCGGCCCTGACTACATGCCATGTAATTTTGATATGACAATAAAATATGATGTACAATTGATCATTTGTATCTCTACAAATATCACTAAATGTGTGATGAGATTATCGTTGTTACCAGATCATCTCTTAACTAACCGAACGTCGACGTCTTTTTTTTTCTCTTCTACGACCCAAAAATCATCCTACATGGCATCGCTAAGATAAGACTAAAATAAGACCATTGTTACCGCGGGTCTGGTTTCGCTTAAGATACATGTGGTCCTGATTAAATGATTGATTTTCATAAAATTAGGAGGAAAGCTCGCGCTTTCCAAACATGGCCCAAAAGAGTGGGCAGGGCTCCATGCCTCCATGGATGTTTCAAGGATGGAAACACGAATCTAACGGTGCGTACTTTTTGCCGGAATTAAATGAACTGGGGCGCCATTTTTCTCTCTTCCGAATAAATGTACTACCACCAGCGTCTGAAAACGATCACGATTGAGCTAGTAGACACCTCCCTCTAGGGGCGCAGTAGCTGTAGCAGTGGCTAGGGTAGCTAGGGTAGCTAGGCTGGGCCTGGGTTTAATCCGGTTCGCGCCCAGGAGTTCCTTCCTTGAACCCGTACTACGCACGCACATGTAGTGCTCCGGGCTGTGTGGGCCTGTACCGGCGAGGACGACGCGGCCCATGCGCCCGGACAGGTCACCCTACACCTCACCATTGACACGTCACCGACCTTCCCAAATATCATGTGCATGTGTGCCAGCCAGCCACTCGATCAACCGGACCATGTGTGTGCGTGTGTGTGACAAATTTGTGCGTTGATCTTGGTACGTGTTCAAGTGTCATTGTGTATCACCTACAATGTCCATGGAAATACATACTAAGTTGTCTTTGAAGTGGGAAAGCGGGAATAGACTAGTTCCCATTTTCCACTTCTTTTTTTTACCTATAAAAAAAGAAGTAAAATAACGGGAACTACTCTATTGCGCACGCAAGAGAGTCCGGTGGAATGGGGTCCACTTGCCTAAGGTTATAATGAGGGTTAAACGAATCGAACACAAGTACGCAACCATGAGATGAATGATGAACTCAATTTTCCTATCTTTCTTCTCATATGTGTGCTTTTAGCTCCCTCAAAGGAGGGGGTGGACCACAGTCCCTCTCTCTCTCCTGTGAACAGTACACCGAAAGAGCCCAGTGTTTCCGGGCCGATCCCGAGCCCCTCCGTGGCGTCTACCGGAGGTGGCGGAGGAGGTTCCGTAGTTAGGATTAGGTTGTAGGGTGTTTGCGGTCTCGCGGGTTTGGGCGCTCGCCGGAGTTGTCTCTGTCGCCGGCCAGATCTGGAGCGGGTCAGGTGGATCTCTCTTCTTCAAAGGTGGTCGAGTCTGTGGAGGTGAGTGGATCCTCACGGTGACTCAAAATAAGGCCTAGGACCGTATCGATGAGGAGTTGATGCCGCGGCCCTTTCTTGGCCGGCCGTGGTGGCGGGGGAGGAAGGTGCGGTGGTGACGGTTGATGCGGGTGCTTCTTCTTCCTTGTTTGGATTCTGGGGTGGTACTTGTCGCGGCGGTGTCTCCCCTCCTTCCTATTCAAGCCGCCATGGTGGTGGCTCTGTTGGTGGAAGGATTGGGCCTGCTGGCGGTTCGGTTTTGGAGCTTCTCGGCGTCTTCTGGCGTTGTTCACAAGACGTCGGACCCAATGGCGATGGGGCTGCCGCCTTTGCGGCCCGTGCGTTGTCCGCTGTGAATCGCTGGATTTGCCGGAGTTTCGCCGTCGATCTGGAGGTGGAAGAGGATGTTGGACTTGATTGCTTTTTCAAGTTTTCCTCAGGGTCCTCAGTGCTTATTTCTGGGCCTCGATGTAATTTTTTATTTTTATTAGGCCTTTTTGTACTCCAGTGTATCAAAGCAGCAATATATTTCGGGTGCTCTTGCACCCGTTCCCCGTTCAAAAAAAAAAAAAGGAGGGGGTGGCCGTGTGTGGTGGCTCGACGTCATACGTGGCACAATCTTCGCCGACCCTTCAATGACCGGCCAGAGCACCGCTTCGTCGAGTTGTTGAGGGAGAGTGCGCTGCATGTAGCCACACAGGACTGCTGAGGGCCATGCGGCTGCTGTAAATAGAAGCACCGGCGTCTAGTCAAGTAGTGTTAATTTAAGCTAGACTGCTCCATAAGGCCAAATGGAGTCATGCCCCTCCGGCCCCCCCACCTCCCCCTAGTCCATAATTGTTATGAATACTCTTAATTGTTAGACTTTGCTTAAAAAAATTAAGCATAGTCCGTTTACTTGATCCTGCAAACCCTGCTTGACCCCTTGACAATCTTCATGAAGCTCTACCACCGGTCTTGTGTGACCAACGAGGAAATTAGGGGATTTGATCGAATTTTGTTAAAATTTGGAGTGCCACTATGCGCTGATGTATAACGATGTATGCCACATGTGAAATTCGTGCATCAAACGGCAAAGAAACACGCTTTCCGCCACCTAACGCGTCAAACGATCATTGAAGGATAGAAGAAGCAAGCAGTAGCACATGCATATACCATATGGAGTCATATCGAGATTACCCTTTCTTCAACATTGGACAATACGCTAGCTATATCCGGTAGGATCAGGTTTTGCATTGCACGCCACACTTCCATGTAGGGCGCACTTACGCATGCATGTGAACACACTACCCAATTCCATGGGTAGATAGGAAAAAAGGTGTTCGCTTCGCTACAGGAATGGGACGCTAGGCCGACGGCCAAACGTCGGGGCCGTCGGCGTAGCCATTGTCCAGGTCAGCCCCGCCAACCAGCCGTCGGCGTAAAATTGCCCTCGGCATATTCTATGCTACACCGACGGCTGCCCTCGGTGTAGCAATTTTTTATTTTATCTTATTAAACTTTGAAAAAGTATAACTAAATCATTCTAATTCGGAAAAATACAAATAATACATCAAAATTTGCAGAAAAATAAGACCTATCTATCTACACTCAAATATTACACATCTATAAATAAAAATTAAGTAAAATACAAAACATTATATATAATTTAAAACGGGCATAAAAAATTCAAAAACGATCGAAACAATGCGAAACCTTCGCGTGGTGTTATATTATGTGACATAGTTAGAAGGAAAAATATCAAACTTGGTATATTGATTATGTCTGAAAGAAACCTTCACAAAATGACCTATCTCATTCGAGGTTTCTTGGCTTTCGGGTCAAATGACCAATGTTATGTCTAGAATCACGGCATAGTTTATGATAATGTGCCCATATTGTGCATACACATGCATCATAGGATGGCGAACAATGTTGCAGGAGGAAGTTTTCCTTTTCGTCGCACTAAAAAGCCATTTCCCATTTTCCGAGCATAAAAAACGGACGGTTTTGTGAAGCAATCACCAAATGGCTAATTCAAAATACTACCGCCACATTTTATAAAAATACTATACCACCTTCTATGGACAATGTCCCAACAAGGGGATCTGAAACCTTTCCGTCCACCTTTGGTGAAAAAGACAAATTCCTGCCGAATCGGCAGGAAGTGGGTCAGATATGAACTACAGGTACATGATTTGATGCTCATTTTTTTTACAAAAATCATTTTTAGGTTCACAATATACTATTTTATCAAAGATCCAATAAAATTTTAGCGAGGCTCGGCCCCGAGCTAAGAATCTTTATGTCCGCCGTTCGATAAAGTTTGACGATAGTTTAAAACGGGCATAAAAAATTCAAAAACGATCGAAACAATGCGAAATCTTCGCGTGGTGTCATATTATGTGACATAGTTATAAGGAAAAATATCAAACTTGATATATTGATTATGTCTAAAAAAAACCTTCACAAAATGACCTATCTCATTCAAGGTTTCTTGACTTCTGGGTCAAATGACCAATGTTATGGCTAGAATCAAGCCATAGTTTGTGATAATGTGCCCATATTATGCATACACATGCATCATGGGATGGGGAACAATGTTGTAGGAGGAAGTTTTCCTTTTCGTCGCACCAAAAAGCCATTTTCTATTTTCCGAGCATAAAAAACGGACGGTTTTGTGAAGCAACCACCAAATGGCTAATTCAAAATACTACCGCCACATTTTATAAAAATACTATACCACCTTATATGGACAATGTCCCAACAAGTGGATCCGAAACCTTTCCGTCCACCTTTGGTGAAAAAGACAAATTCCTGCCGAATCGGCAGGAAGTGGGTCAGATATGAACTACTGGTACATGATCCGATGCTCGTGTTTTTAGGTTCACAATATGCTATTTTATCAAAGATACAATGAAAGTTTAGCGAGGCTCGGCCCCGAGCTAACAATCTTTATGTCCGCCGTTCGATAAAGTTTGACGATAGTTTAAAACGGGCATAAAAAATTCAAAAACGATCGAAATAATGCGAAACCTTCGCGTGGTGTCATATTATGTGACATAGTTATAAGGAAAAATATCAAACTTGATATATTGATTATGTCTCAAAAAAAACTTTACAAAATGACCTATCTCATTCGAGGTTTCTTGGCTTTCGGGTCAAATGACCAATGTTATGGCTAGAATCAAGGCATAGTTTGTGATAATATGACCATATTATGCATACACATGCATCATGGGATGGCGAACAATGTTGCAGGAGGAATTTTTCCTTTTCGTCGCACCAAAAAGCCATTTTTTATTTTCCGAGCATAAAAAACGGACGGTTTTGTGAAGCAACCACCAAATGGCTAATTCAAAATACTACCGCCACATTTTACAAAAATACTATACCAACTTATATGGATAATGTCCCAACAAGGGGATCCGAAACCTTTCCGTCCACCTTTGATAAAAAAGACAAATTCTTGTCGAATCGGTAGGAAATGGGTCAGATATGAACTACAGGTACATGATCCGATGCTCATGTTTTTTTACAAAAATTATTTTTAGGTTCACAATATGCTATTTTATCAAAGATCCAATAAAAGTTTAGCGAGGCTCGGCCCCGAGCTAAGAATCTTTATGTCCGTCGTTCGATAAAGTTTGACGATAGTTTAAAACGGGCATAAAAAATTCAAAAACGATCGAAACAATGCGAAACCTTCGCGTGATGTCATATTATGTGACATAGTTATAAGGAAAAATATCAAACTTGATATATTGATTATGTCTCAAAAAACCTTCACAAAATGACCTATCTCATTCGAGGTTTCTTGGCTTTCGGGTCAAATGACTAATGTTATGGCTAGAATCAAGGCATAGTTTGTGATAATGTGTCCATATTATGCATATACATGCATCATGGGATGGCGAACAATATTGCAGGAGGAAGTTTTCCTTTTCGTCGCACCAAAAAGCCATTTTCTATTTTCCGAGCATAAAAACGGACGGTTTTGTGAAGCAACCACCAAATGCCTAATTCAAAATAATACCACCATATTTTTCAAAAATACTATACCACCTTATATGGACAATGTACTAACTGGGGGATCCAAAACCTTCCCGTCCACCTTTGGTGAAAAAGACAAATTCCTGTCGAATCGGCAGGAAGTGGATCAGATATGAACTACAGGTACATGATCCGATGCTCATGTTTTTTTACAAAAATCATTTTTAGGTTTACAATATGCTATTTTATCAAAGATTCAATGCAAGTTTTCCTTTTCATCGCACCAAAAAGGCATTTTTCATTATCCGAGCGCAAAAAGGGATTTTCTAAAGCAACCACCAAATAGTTAATTCAAAAATGGAGGGTTTGTGATTAGTTGATATGGATATCATATTTGGATTCTTCTCATTTTTCTGATCAATTTAGACATATTATTTGTTGAATTTCGATTTACAGATTTAAAGATATTAATTATTCTATATTAAATAGAAAAATACAAAAAAATAAAATTATTATATTTTATTTGAATTCAATAATATTTTTACTTATTCATTAATATTTACTTAAATAATTGTTTATAATTTTAAAAAATACAAACATGTGACATGATGATATAAGAGTTAATAGGATTGATATCATAGTATTGACACCAATGTATGAGTTACTTTGCGAAAATGCATTCTAAAGGAACGAGGAAGTTAAGCGTGCTGAAACTGGAGTAGTATTAGGATGGGTGACCTGCTAGGAAGTTTGACTAAGACTGGAATTTAATCAAATATTAAGTATAGATTAACAAGTAAAACAATTCAAAGAATAATTATTTTTTTCAAAAAAATGTTTTTGCAACCGCCGACAGGCTATGCCGATGGCCGCTACGCCGACGGCAAAGCCCTCGACGTAGCATACGCGGACGGCATTTTGATACGCCGACGGCTTGAGTGTGCTCCGCCGAGGGAGATCTTTGCCGAGAAGGCTACGCCGAGGACAGCTCTCGGCGTACCATACGCCGAGAGTATTTTGGCCTACACCGACGGCCTTTGCCCTCGGCGTAGCGCGCGCCTCGCGTAGTGCTTTCTCTCTTTTCTTGAAGCAGCGCGTATTAGATTCCGTCACGAAGCTGACGAGATTCCTGCAAATGGGCACGGAGCAACGTGCATGGTTATTCCGATACGATGTCTTCCTTCCTTGCTGATGCTTTACCTTGCTCTAAAAATATAATCAACCACGCCGACTGGTCATCCATGCATATGACCGTCCAAGATTATAAAATATTAGGTCTTCTTGGTTTTTTATCGCGTATACAAAAATAGCACATGAAAATGCAAGAGTACAAAAAGTTTCTAAAGTCAATAGAGTTGGTGGTTACAGGTTATTATTAGAAATCTTCTATTATATATTAAAAGCAATATAAGATTGCGTTTTGAGGCACCACATTGATCCACATCATTAAAATTACTCTGATTGTTGGATTTAAAATCTAGGGCTACTATTTACGCAAATGCGTAACAGAGAAGTATGTCCCATGATTCCATCTACGGGTCCCTGTCACGTGGAAAATTTACGAAAGTGTGTTACAGGTCGATCCGTGTCACGATGGAAATCAACTCCATCTACGAGGCTGATCGTTAGAGTTGTTATTGAACTCTACATGCCTCTGTCCAGCCATAAGTCCCAAACGAGTACGCACGTCTCGGCACATGCTATCGTACAGGCTACAAACTGCAATAGTGCTAGATGTACGGACTAATTCCTACGTATTCGTATGTACATGCCCAGGAAGCACCACACGGTAACATATCCATGCGGTCTCCAAATACAAAAAGAAATCCAGGCGGTCAAGACTGGATCTGCGTACTTAACAAGAAAACCCAAAACATAAGTCATCATCTGCGTACTTACGGACATGCAAAAAAAATCAGAATTTTCAATATTAAAATATATATTTATGCATTTACATAATAGGTGCATCTACACACCTATGAGTCAAAACATCAACTCCAAAAGAATAAACTAAGTAGACTAAAATAAATAATGGAACATATGAAGTGTTTCCTTGATAACTTTCTTACATGCTCTTTTCAAATGTGTATGTGCCTTCATTTTTAATATAGTCCATTCTTATGGACCTATTAAAAATGCTTGATGGATAAAAGAATGAGTCGAAGGCCAAAATTTTTGTATCATATAAAAAAATTTGCCAAGGTCCATTGAAGTCAGCGACTCTATTCCCTACATCTTACATTCTTGAATATTTTTCCGCTGGGTATTTATAAAACTGAATGATCAGTAGAAAATGAGACGAAGGCCTAAGAATCCATATAAAAAACCTCTGTCAAGACCATCGAACTCAGCAACTATATTCTCAACATTTTTTGTTCTTACATATCGTTTTGATAGATATCGATAAAATTGAATCTACACAAATTGACTAACCTCACAAGTTTTGAAAGCCACGAGGTATGCCCATGTCAAAATTCTGACCCTCTAACTGACATACCCTAAATTTATTTGACGGTCTTCCTAAATCATGGGGCAAAGAAGCCATATGCTTGGTCCTGATGGTGGAGATGTCATTTTGGGGAAGAAGAAAGTCGCTCCTTTTTGCGGCAGAGTTGGCAGAAGAATAACTCGATCAATCATAGAATGATTTCGTGATCTGATCTTGGGCGATGTTTGAATGCTATCTCGTGATGTCGACCCTTCTCGCAAAGGCATGTACAAACATCGTACTCCATCATTGAAACAAATAAACTGATGAAAATAGGAGCAGGGATAATAATTGCTTACACGGGGTAGATATGAAGGATTTGGAAGTCCGATGATGGAGTAAGTAAACCTTATTACCTAGGACATAGTCTAAATGTACCATCATGACATTAAGAACATGCAAACCTAACAAACAAGGTACCTAAACTACACACCAGAGGTTGATAGATGGTATCTGGCCTCCCGACACCTTACGGGATGGTGAAAACAATGTAAACCGACAGAAGACTAAAATCATGGACCGCGTATACCCCATCTTATTTTTCAAGACAATAAATTTGAAAGTTTAACATCCATATACAAATATCCAATTTAAATATAAAGCAAAATGACCAGTCTTTAATGTAAATTTTACCAAGTTAGGCATTTGGTCTATAGTGTCACATATTGGACACGTTGGTTATTTTTTGAAGCTAAATATTGATCTAGATTAGATTCATTTGTAACCTATTGGCACGATCCTTAACAATAGGGAGAGATCATGCATATCGGCTGTGCATGGAAGTGGAGGCTTGGAGTTGGTTATGAGCTATGTATTTTAACCAAAATAAGGATGATACCATTATAGAAATATCCACAGTCAAACAATGTTATTGTCGGGGGATTTAGTTAGAAAACAAACAATGAAACTTTCATCTGAGTTTTACTAAGATTAAGCATCTGGTCCACATTGTTACATACTTGACACACTATTTATTATTAGAAGCTAAAAGTTGTACTTGACTATATACGACTTACCTATGTCAGATGGTTAAAATGCTTCTCTCACATGTGTGACATTTACTAGCACATCCTTTATGATGACTGCGAAATTAGACTATTTCTAAACGCGTATTTTAAACTTCAAAGCATTTCTAAGTTACTCTTAGGATATTGAAGTGATGCCCTCGCATTTTGCGAGGGCCACCATGCTAGTTATAAAAGAAACGGGGCCTAAATATTCCAACAAACGGTAAACCTCATAACGATCTCATCTTATCCCTAGCTCACAAACAGTCAACTGTTGGGGTTCGAGGCAAAAACAAAAAAATTCTACGATCAAAACCCTAATGCCAGGATCTATCTACTAGTAATGCAGTAACGAAAGGAGATACGATATTCATATCTTTAAAGACTGAGCACATTAACGCATCGCGAGGAACGTGGTTAAAAAAGACGCCCTGACGCTAACATCAAGTTCACGAAGTCCCGTGGCTTCGACAACTCCTAGAACCGAAAACATGGTGCCGCTAGAGGGAGTCACACGCGTACGATGCCTGACGATGACTCCCGCTTCTCCCTGATCCAGCCGAGATTGCAGAAGTAGATCTCCCGGCTTCGAATCCCGCAGCGCGACGACGCTCCACGATAAAGAACTCCTCGCTCGCATAGCCCTGATAAGGGGGCCGCGGTCAAGAGAGAGATAACACATGTTTTTTATTTATTTCCATGTGTAAATAGGTGTATTTTAATCCTCCTATGAACACCCCTTTATATAGACTGAGGGAGGGGCTCCCACCATCTTAGATGCCCCATGTAGGACTAAAAATAATAAGGAAAAGGGGCAACATTAGCTCCTTGTCGGCTGGGCCCTTTGGGGAAGCCAGGGTGGGCCACCTCAGTGCTAGCCCAGCTCGGTGGGAGGCGGCAGACAGTAGCAGGCGGCGGCCTACGGGTAGGCAAAGCGACCCCGAAAGGGTGGGTTGCTGCGCGCTGCGTGCGAGCGCGCGCGGCGCGGAAGTGGCTGCCCCCAGGTGAGCCGGCCTACATGGCCCAGCAGCAGCACATCAGCTTACTGCCCCGTGCGGCGTGCACTTTATGCCGCCCATGTGGGTTGGTTCAAAACCAACCCCTTTTGCTATTTCCTTTTGCCTTTTCTGTCCGTCTCTTTTTAGATAAAATCCCTCTGAGATTTTGCCTAATAAATAAGACGTATTTATAAATCTATATTTAAATATTTATTTATAATTAATATATAATAATTATATTTAAATCATCATTTATTCGAAAACCTTTTTCGGTCCTTTTTCCTATATCCTTTCTCCGAACACCTTCGGATCTTTCTAGAACTTTGCTTGTCTCTCTCTTCTCATTTCTTCAGTGATTCCGAATAGCTATTAATGATCTCTAAACTTCGTCAAGCCTTAAATGTGCTACCCAACAGTTCGAGAATACACCAGACATGGTCAAGACTCCTCTTAAGTGTGCTACAAAACAGCGGGACCTAGATGTCCATGATGACTACCCGTGCATTCCATGAAATTTGTCATTGAACCATAAACAATATGTCTTATTCCTTTGTCTCTATGATATTGTATTGTCTGAGGTTTGATAAAATGACATCACCATGTCAGGGTTTATCCTCGTTACCTACAATATCTTCTTTACTCGATCCGGTAAGTAATATCCCTCGTGACCTAGTCACACGCTGTGTAGCTTATGAATATAACTTATTCGAGTGGGTCAGAGTATCTTCTGTCACACGGATGGACAAATCCCTCTCTTGACTCATACGCCTCAACATGTTCCTTCGAATACCCAATGACACCCTTACGATCACTGTTCCACTGACTGACGTTAAGTGCCTTCAAAGTAACCTCGGGAGACAATGATTAGATATGGTCTCATGATCTAAGGAAAGAGTCACCATATTTCCTAATTATCGTAACATGAACTCTGTGATATGATCGCAATACGATGCTATAGATAGGGTATGTTCACCATCTCATTCTCTAATGAAAGGACTCCATCTAAGGCATCAATATGATAAGGAAACCTTTGATCATCTGTTGACCAAAGAACCAGTGACTATAGTTTCACTAAGAACTACTGGTTGTTTGTATATCATACATGTGTTGATATTTTCTAATCAATACAGTTATAGCATGATATAAAACTTAATCATAAACTTTATAAAATATGGCAATTATCATTTTTCTCTAGGGCATATTCCCTTCATCGACCTCATAATTATTGTATCTAATTACATGCAAATAGAGAACAAGCTACACAAACTAAGTTGAGATGTAATTTAAAAGTTCCTATAAGAAAAAAATCAATGCTCTTATGTCAGTGTTTCACTTTTCTCAGTGAAAAGTTTATAACTTTCATATTCCATAGTTGATCTTCTCATCCATTTGTCTTTATGGACTCCGGTCATTCAGAAGTTTTTCATTTTTCTCAATTGTAGTATTTCACATCAACAAAATGGTAATTATTCATGTTGAGCTAACCTACCAATTTTGCATTCTATAGGGTTCTACATGATCGGTCGGTGGCGAGAGGTAACCTCGGCAATGCCCGTGATTATTGACTTAGGGTTTCGAACGCTGGTGATTTCGTCGGCTGAACAGACAAACAAGGAAGTCGATGTAGTCTGGTAATGGTGGAAACACGATTACAAAGTCGCCAATTTGCTAGTTGCGATCTAGCTCACGGAGGATTGCTGAAAAACTAAGGTGTCCTCTTCGTCTAGTCCTCCCAACCTTTATATGAGAGGTTGGGTCTTGGAGCCGTTATTATGTTTACAACACTAAGTTTAGGTTGGTTTGTCTTTCTATCTTGACCGTTAAGCCAAACTTATGTTCGTCGAATGCTTCCTATACTCTCTTGTTCTTGACGGGCTTCGTGGGTCGTAGGCCTTCATATGCCTAGGGTAACTAATTATAGGAACCCGATATGTCATATCCATGTCAGTAGCCCCCGAAACTCCATCTGAATTGTAGATTCGGGTTGATTCTCAAATACATTTGTCAGCTGTAAGGAGAAGTTAACTGTAAATAGAGAATTCCATATTTTCATAATTTTTATCGTGATAGGGATTTGGTATAACGAGTCTGATGCATCCGACGGATCGGGAATCAGTTAATTACACTTGCGCAAAAACATTGTGAACCTACATCAAGTTTGAGTCCCCGGGCTTGAACTCGGTATTTACTGGTGTAATTTATTTTGGGCCGCTGAGGTCTTATCGAATACTGATTTCTAGTGTTGTATTTCGGATACCCAATACGTCCGTTCAAAATTTTCATTATATCGTAGATGCGGATTAAATACATCATATCACATTTGTGTGCAATTACAAGGCCTCGCTGGATGGATCCTAGGGTCTTATCTTTTCAGACATGTTATCACGACGGATGCGGTCTAAGATTTTTATCGACTGACTTGTTTGGATGTTGGAATTGCTGAAGTTGTTGGATTATTTAGACTCTTTATCGGGTGTGATGTAAACGCTCCCGACGATTGTAACCGTCTGAGGATACATTTATGTAATGCTCATAGGTTTTAGATTTGTCGCCTCCGTTAGAGGATTATGCTGTTTCTATCGAGTGTACTTGTTAGCTTTCAGCCCTTATTGCCCCTATCGTAAGCATCTTGAAGTGATTAAGGTTAAAGTGAACAAAGATGGAGTATATGCTTGACGAAGTATAAGTTGGCAATCTCAAGTCCCTTGAATACGAGGGACACACCTCATGCTACTCAACTTCAGTCATCTGTAAGTTCTTGTCATTGTAAGTACATGTGTATCATAGAGAACCGCTAACATGGTACCCCTTGCACATGGTACAGGAGCTATCTCATAACCAAAATGACAAGGCAAGCAGACAATGAGCATCTCAGCGATCTTTTTATTTACTATATGCATAGATTTTTATTGAGGATGCTTCATAGATAGCTCACTATGGTGATGTTGCAAGTTTCCACCATGATTAGGCATGACTTAGGCTAGCGGCACAGGCGTTTCTCTAACACAAAATACATATTCCATGGACTTACAAGTTCACTCTTTATTTCACACAGGTGACATCCATAGACAAAAGAGCATGATGTCAACTAAGTATAAAGTACAAGTGCAATGTTGAAAACATTCCCCATGACAACACGGTTCTCCTAATTCCAACGTATAAGTGCAAGCATATACAACATAAATGACACAATGTTTCAAGTTTATTAGGGGCAAAGAATATAAAGTGTGCCATCAAGTTTGTGAGAACTTTAATCATTAAGTTTTCATATAACTAAGAGACTTTTTAACTGGAAGGTAGCTGAAAACAAGAATATACTTGGAATGGTGTAACACACCATGCATAGGAGTTTATAGTGGACACTTTGGAATAACTTGGTTTCTTGGGAGTTGGAAGCATGAGTAGAGCTTACTCATACAAGTGGAGGGTAGCAAAAGACTGGGATCAACCAACTAAGAAAGCAATGATGGTCGTAATCATGTAGAACAATAAAACATTACTAATCAAAGCATAGAGTGGTACTACAAGTCAAGGACTAAATGATCATAGAGGCTATGGTGACTTGTCATAGTCATAACACGGTGTGAGCATGTGCCAATTCAACCCAAACAAAGCATCAAAGGAGAATACCACAATACTATGCTTTTGCATGCTAAAACAACGCATAATTTCTTCAAGGCACACTAAGCAATCCCAATTGTTTGGAACAATACATGCTATAACAATAATAACTAAGCATAAGGTCAAAATAACACCTAGCATGTCATGGTAAAGTCTAAGTCACAGTCAATGCAAGCTCCTCTTGCACTTTCAAGCAGGAACTTCCTACTCCTTTCCAACACCAAGCAACTTATTTGAAACAACACAACGAGAACGATGTCCAAAATACTTTATTCGAGCAAAATAAACAAACTATGAAAAGCAAACGAAAACTAAGATGCTCCAAGAACAACACAATTGTGTATGAAACAATAAAAACGAAGTGTCTAGACAGACCTGAGCTTTTTATTGATGAAGAAGGGGATGTCTTGGGCATCCCCAAGCTTTGACGCTTGTACCTTTTGGATATTTCTTGGGGTGACACCGGGGAGGCATACCCAAGCTTGAGCTTTTGTCCATTCTTCATCTCATTACATCATTCTTTCTCTACACCTGAAATTTTTCCTTCATACAAAACTTCACACAATCTTCATTAGCAACATTAGTGTATTCAAAAGATAATAGACCTTTAGGTAAAGCTTTGGAACAACAAGTCTTTTCACTAAAAACACAAGCTACTGTAGCAACTCCTTCAAAAAGCTCAATTCACCTAAAGAGAACTCAAAAAGGAATCAATAAGAAGCAAATGCAAATAATGGCAGAAATCTGTCAAAATAGACCAGTAGGTAGAAACCGATTTTTTAGAAAATCTTATGTTGCTCAAATCAAAAAGTGTTGAACTAACGAAGTTAGCTAACTGTAACACCCTCAGAATCGGCCCTATGCAAGTTTTAGCGAAATCCGCCAAACCCGCATAGAAACGATTCAAAGGTGCCCACCAGGCACTTTCGTGCGGGTGGAAAACGAAGTAATAACATTACACAGCAGTCCTCGATGGGACCCACAGAACAGATATATATAACAGCGACTCAGGGAGTCAAGGATACAGATATAATATACAAAGATCCAAATCACCTTGAAAATGATAGTGCGTCCGACTATGGACAAGATGCAAATGGGGCTAAGAGCCCTGAAGAATAACCAATGGCGTCCATAACCCTGCCCAGGCCAAGCCGGAAGGGTAACCCTGCTAACGACGTCGATCTCAAAACCTGCTTAAACAAAAGGGGTGCCGACAAAGGGCAAAGGAAAAAGAGGCGTCGATCGAGGCGATTACAGCAAGGCTAGAATTCGGCGGTCCTTGCCTACATAGGTATGGTGGACTGAGCGGCAGCGGCAGCATGCACTAAACAACCTATAGAGACTCGATACAACTGGCGGTTATCAGAGAGGGATAAGAGTGACCTATCCGGATCCAACCTGAAGCTAACACCAAACAAACCCATCCTGGTGTTTCCCCCTCGAGACCAAACGAGGAAGTCAACCGAGGAACCCACACAGTTGGCGGTTTTACTTATTCAGTTATCGTAGCAGCAATTACTAGTCAGGTTTAGATAATCGTCCTGATAAAATAAGCAGTGGGCACTTTTAGTTAACCATTCCGTTGTAGTTGCAACAATTACTAATCGAATCTGAGATAGCATGAGATAAACCCAAAACCCAGCAGTTGTTGGTACTTTTATTCAGCCATTCCGTTGTAGTTGCAAGATTTACTAGTCAGGTACAATGGTCGCAAGCAACAATTCAAACAAGCAATTGTGGGCAGTATTATTAGCCATTCCCTTATAGTGAAGCTGATTACTAGTCATTATAAAGTCAAATTTATAGAAATAAACTTTAGTTATGCTTGTCTATGATCGAGATACTGTGCTCCAAGTCGTCCATATCCGCGGACACGGCTTTCAGAAAGTTTATCCGGCCGGGGTGCACCAATAGCAACACACGCTCGATCAACCTCGGAAAAACCAAATCAACACCCAACGAGGCTTTCACGACTGAACAATCACAAGATTCAGAAATATTTCAGGGGGCCACCCCTTGTAGTCTACCCGCAACAAAGTAAGCAAGCTCCGAGACGGACTCAAGGTTTGCGACAATGGTCATGGCGATGGGAACCCGAAACTCGGGGTGTCGATACCGCGTAATCACTCCGCTTACCTAAACGATGCAGTGTGCTATCATCGCACAATTAAAATACAAGTAGCATGGCATAAGTACAAGATAGTAAATAAAACCTCAAACTAGTTTGTGGCCCCAAGAAATAAGATGAATCAAGCTCGCTCGGGGTCCCATATACCTCCCGGATGTGGATAGCGATAAATCAAGGCAGTATCAAGTACTCGGGGTCCCACGGGACACAAGTGGGCGTTCGGAAACCAAATATTCTCTATCACCCACCGATGCCTCTTACTTCAATTTTAGTTGTTAAACAGGAATTAAAGTGAGCGATAAGTAAAACTATGATCATCTCCAACATCAACATGCGGCAATACATCAACAACGGTGGCTTTGAGCGACACGCACAGCACTTGAGCAAGCGACTCGACGACGCATAAGTCCAACTATCTACCAAACAACGGGTAATAGGATGTGTCCAAGGCATTATAGGGCTGCGGTATATCACAGTACGGAAACTAAAGCATCGCATACGGATAGCAAAAGATCAACAGGAGGAATAAATACTATAAAAGTAAGATAGGTAGAAAGGGAGATGCTCTTTGAAAACATTGCCGAAGGTTCAACCGAAGATCGGGTCGACACTCGCATCAACTCAACGGCCTTATCCGCGAAGAAGCAAAACACTAGAATAAACACCGGATGCACTATTTAATACAACGGCAGAAGATCGGCATGATGCATGTATGATGTATGGCATGGCAAAGATGCGATGCAATTAGGTCAATGTTAAGTGGAACCGGGGTCCCGACAATATTTAGGTGGTTCATGTTGTTTAGATACCCCGCAATTTAAATGTTGAATTAACATGGCACGATGAGTTACCGGTTCGCTACACAAATTTAAATGAGGCTGATATGAGACTAGATTTGCCCGCATATGGGCCCCATATTTAGTTATAGGGTGAATCGGCATAAGGCCCCCAGACCACATGAATGTATGCATGCAAGACAGTTATTATGCGACAAGTTGTATTATATTATAAAATAGGGTGTCGGGAAGGGGTTCACACATTAGGGTCCTCGACGATCTTGTTCCGAGGGTTCGGGGTCAGTCTCAGGGTTCGACGGATCTGGGGTTCGGGGTTCGACGGAAGTTTTCTCGGGCTCCGGGATCGTTCTCGGATAACGGAGGTAGGTCTTGTCGCACGGTGCCCGCGAAGCAGTTCTTGTCGTTCTGTGTCGGTGACCTCGGCATCCGGGAAGCAGGACTTGGTCCGGCGTCAGGGGCGCATCGGATTCTCCCGGTCGCTGTCGTTCTTGTCGTCGGGCAGATCTTGCCGGGTCCCACGGGGTCGATCTTGCTGTTGCGAGGGTCTTGTCGGGTCCACGCCATCGAGTCGGTGTCGGCATCCGGGGTGAAGTGCTTGTCGTCCCGGGTAGGCGACCTTGGCGGTCTTCGGATCCGGGGGATCTTGGGGTCCTGGAAGGAGTGGTTCTTCTAGCTACCTTCGGGTTGCTGGTGTTGGGCTCGGGTTCCGCGTCGGTGGTTCAGGGCAGCTCCAACATCTAACATCACGCACACACCACGGTCCTGGGGGTTCTGGCCTTCGACGAGTAGCAGCACTATTGGCCGCAGAACATGGACGCAGGGGTCATGTGTGGAGGTGGTCGCGGCCCTCGAGGGTCTGTCTTGCCCACTCCTTGAGCGCCTTGATGGAGACGTGCTTGCTGTAGTGCTTGCAGGTGGCAGGGCGCGGTAACGAGGAGGGCGGCCGGAGAGGGACCCGCGGAACACAGGCAGCGGCGGTTGGTGGGGAAGTGGGCCCGCGGACGAAGGTTACAGAGCAGCTGGAGCGGAGCAGAGGAGACTCTGCGGCGGCGGACGCTCGCTGGCTAGGTGCAGGCGGCCTGCGGGGCTCCTGGCGGCGGGTGACGGGGATGGAGCCGGAGGTGGAAGGAGGCGGAAGAGGGGAGGCTCGCAGGCGTCGCTTGGCCTTCGCCGGAGGCGGCGCGCGGTCAGACGAGCAGGGGAAGCTTCGGCGGGAGCTCCGGTGGCGCCATGGCCGGGAGGCGGGCGGGCGCGCGGGCGGGCGGGCGGCGGCTGGCGCCGCGTGAGGCGTGGAGAAGGCGGCGAGGAGGTGAGGCGGGCGCGCGCCGGGAGGAGGAGGCCGGCGAGGAAGGAGCGGCAGGCGAGGCGAGCAGGCGCGGAGAGGAGGGAAGAAGGTGAGGCGGTGGAGGTGGGCGAGCCGGCGAGGTGGCGAGGCGTCGGGGTGGGGAAGGAGAGGAGGGAGGCGGGGGCATCGCGTGCGAGCTGGCCGGGCGGCAGTCTGGGCTCAGGCGGAGGCGCGAGGCTGCGCTCGTGTCCGGCGAGGCGGGAGGGAGCGGCCGCGGGCGGGTGTGGGAGGAGCATGGTCGGGGTGGGGAAGAGGAGCAGAGGAGAGGGGCTGTCGGGGGAGAGGTTGGGAGGCCAGAGGAGGAAGACAGCGCGTGGGGAGAGGGACGCGTGGGGCCGGGGGACAGGGCCACGCGGCGGGGCCCGCGCATCAGGGAGTGGGGTGGGGGGGTTGGCTGCTGGCCGGCTGCGTGCGTGTGTGGAGCGTGTGAGTGGGTGGTTGTGTGGTGTGTGTTGTGTGTGTGCCTGAGAGGGAGAGAGAGGGAAGGGAGAGAGGGCCAAGGGGTGATGTGGCGGCATGTGAGTGGGTGAGGGAGAGGGAGGAGGTGAGGTGGCAGCGGTCTATTGGGTGGGGTGAGGTGGAGAGGAGGGCTGGGTAGATAGGTTGGTAGATTTAGGATTTGTTGGGGTGGACCGTTTTGAAAATGGGGGTGGTCGTTCGGGTCGATTCGGCCCGTTCGACTGCCCCCACAAAAACAATTAAATGTTTTATTTATTTCCAACAAGCCTTTTGCAAACTAATAGCAGACAAAGTAAAATATTCCGGCGATCCGGTTTTGATATTTGACAAAGATGGGGCGTTTTAGAAAACAAAACGGGCTTTGCGAAAATAGTTTTAGACAAACAACATATGATGATGACGATGCAATGCACAAATTCAACGCGATTTTCTAGTAGTGGTTTTTGCGGGATGCCACACTAACATACTGGGGTATTTATTCGTAAATGTTCATCTCAATCCAAGTTACAAAGACTCCTCACAAATTGTTTTGGTGGAGGACAAAAATATGTTTCGTGACAACAACTCCCCAAATCTTACTTCCCTCTCATTAGAGGTCATTCTTGGCACAAAAAACAAACAAAAAGGATAAGGAGAGGTCATTACAGAAGTAATAACTTTCAAGACTCAAGGAAACTCTTGGGTTATCTCCCAACAAGTACTTTTCTTTAACGCCTTTAAGTTAGGTACAAGAAGCAAGAAGAATCAAGTATTTTCAAATGAAGAAGCATTAAGATCAATACTTGCAAAGTCTTCAACTATGAGAGGTATCTCATCCAAATGAGTCTTGGAGGATCCCTTCTCATCTCTCTTTGGTTACTACTTTCATCAAAAGGATTTTTAGGAACAATCCAATCAAAATTCTTTTCAAAGGCTTCATGCATTCCAACAAGCTTAAAGGGTATGGGTATCTTAAATTCCTCTATAGGCTTGGTTTTATCTGAAGTACCCACAACATCCACACATGAGCCTAGCATATTGAAGTGCTCGAAGACTTTTCTGGCTTCCTTAGCAACATCATGGAACTCTTTTAGTAAAGTTTCGAATAAATTCTCTCTTTTCAGCATTCTTTTATTTCTTTAGTTTTAGGAACAAAATTTGCATCAAGGGGTTAAGGCTAACAAACCTAGCCTCCAGCATATGAACTAAATAAGCTGCAGCAATATCATAATTAGGAGCAAGCTCTGCTATAGATTTATCCTCAATATCCTCATGTTTGCTAGCATAATTAAATAATTCTTTAATATTATCTTTTCCAATTATGGAGCCACTACCTATTGAAAGGTTTTTTAGGGTGAACTTGGGGAGCAACATGGTGTTCTCAGCGGAGTTCATTTTGGCAAAGGTGGGCAAGCCAAAAATAGCAGCAGCAGCTAGAGCAAGAACGATTTTTTGTGTGTTTTTTGAATAAAGAAAGCAAACCAAACTAAACTAATTTTTTTTTGGAGTTTTTGAAAAGAGGCAAACGAAACCAAGCAAAAGAAACTAAGCAAACTAAAAACAAAGTAAAAAGAAAGCAAGTGGAGGACTCCCCTTGTGAAGACGTCCTTAGCCTCCCCGGCAACGGCGCCAGAGAACTTGATGGCTGACGTGGAGCCTATTGGGAACCCCAAGAGTAAGGTGTGAAGCAGCATAACAGCAAGTTTTCCCTCAGTAAGAAACCGAGGTTATCGAACCAGCAGGAGGAAGGAAATGTCACACAGGTGTTGCAAGCAACGCGGAAACCTGCACAACACAAACTCAAGACTTTGCCCCAACGAATCAGTGAGGTTGTCAAGCTCACCGGTTTGCTATAATAAAGGATTAAATGTATGGTGTGGAAGGTAATGGTTTGCAGCAAGTAAACAAGTAACAGTGGAATATGTATCAATGGTAAAGATTGGACCGGGGTCCATAGTTCACTAGAGGTGCTCTCCTTAGATAAACAACATGGCATGAAGGGTAAACAAATTACAACAGGGCAATTGATAGGAGCTGAGGAAGGCATAACAATGCAATACCAGACAAAAAGATCCTATGAGATTCGATTGGGCAATACAACAATATACATAGACCGCCATCCAACTGCATATATGACTAGAAGTCCACCTTAAGGTTATCATCCGAACCCCCTCCCATATTAAGTTGCAAGCAACAGACAACTGCTTTAAGCAAAGTGTGTAAGGTAAACAATCCACTTGTTTCATGAACAAAAGACCGTTGTTTTCTCCCTAGTAGCAACAACACATCTACAACCGAAGAGATTTCTGTCACTTCCCTTGGAAACTAGAGGCATTAACCCACTATCGAGCATAAATATCCCCTCTTGGAGTCACTAGCAACTACTTGGCCAAGATGGCTACTAACAACGGAGAGCATGCAAGATCACAAACAACACAAACATGATAGTATCAAATAGACAAAACCATTAATCAATCTGACATAGTAATCTCAATATCCATCGGATCCCCGCAAACACAACATGCATGATTACAAATAGATTAGATATTGATCATGAACAGAGCTCACAAGATCTATACATGAAAGCACAAGGAGGAGATACAACCATCTAGCTACTACATGGACCCATAGTCCAAGGTGGAACTACTCACGCTTCATACCGGAGATAAGGCCTCCGGGATGATCTCCACTCCGGCAGGGTGCCGAGAAGAACTTCAGATCCCCCCATCTAGGGACGACGGTGGCAGCGGCTATAGAATGTTTCGTGGAGTTTTGATTGGGTGCCTAGGGTTTCTTCATCGGGGGCTTTTTATAGGCGAAGAGGCGAGGCTGGGAGGCGGCCAGGGGCCCCACACCCTATCCAGGCGTGGGGTGGGCCCACCTGCGCCTAGGGGGTTCTGTCCGCCCTGGTCCGCTTCTTCGTATCTCCTCTGGACTTCGTGTCGCCCACGGTAAAATATTTACTTTGGCTTTTGTCCCGTCCAATTTCGAGAATATTGATTTTCTGCCTTTCTGGAACCAAAAACAGAAGAGAACATGCAACTGGCACTGTGGCAACTTGTTAATAGGTTAGTTCCAGAAAAGATATAAAAACACCTCAAAGTGTAGATAAAGCAAAGCAAAGTAGATAGTAAACAAGCATGGAGCATCAAAAATTATAGATACGTTTTTGACGTATCAGACGCGCCTTGGCTCCTTTGCAAAAATCCTTGGGGGCATATTATCCGGCCATGGCAAAAATTTCGTCCCTGCTCGGACAATCCGAGGGAAACTCGGCCCCCGTTACCGCACGACATGCCTTGGCACCGTTTGGCGATCGAGGCAAGGTGGATAATCTGCCCCCAAAAACCCTTGTTTAGCTACATTTGGCATGAAGTTTCTTTTGGGGAAAATAATGTGTAGCACTAAGCATACAATCAAATAATCTTTGGTATTATTATCTAACACACAAAACAATAGAGATCATGAAATGTGCTTTCAATCTCCCCCTTTGTAGATGACAATACTAGGATTTACAATAGATCCCTAATAACATCATCATTCCAAGGATATATAGACTCCCCCTAAATGTGTGCATATAACAAGTTTGCATTTGAATACAAATGCACACGTATTGGTTCAAGACTTTTCATGAATTGGAAACTAAGTACAAATGATGAGTTAGAGAGAGATGTATCATACCAACCATAACAAAGTTCTCAATAAGATAAAGATAGACACAATTTAATCACCCCAAATTGATACTTCCAAGGATAATGACATATCAATAAATCCATAGAGATAATTATAGCAAATAGATATATCTAGAATTCCATAGTGATACATCCAAAGTGATAAATCCATAGTGACAGTGACCATAGTCTCACAACCAACCAACATAGTCTCACGATATAAACCAAATACCAAATAAAAGTTCAACGCTAAATGGGCACAAGTAAGAAGATAAAAACGATAAAATGGCAAATGAGATTGTACCCGACCCATGTAAATCGCTCATCAACCTAATAGAACTACTTCTTCTCTTTGGCATCGAAACACTAAAAAGGTAAAATATCGATGCTAACGGCCCAAGAGATCACTCCTTGTCCTCGTACTCTCCTTCCTCGTCCTCGTCATACTCATCATCAATAGCTGGCGGAGTAGGTTCCCTCGCTGGGGCAGGGAACAAGTGACGCTCCATCTCATCATAGTTGATGCATGAACTGTTCCATTGAGCAGACGGAGTGGGGGCTGAGCATGGAGGAGGATTGCCGAGTTCTCCAGAGACATGGTGGAGAATGAGATTCTGAGTGTGAGCCATGTCATGGCGCTGCCGGTAAGCCTCGTACTTCCTATTGTGAGTATAGGCACCCATGAAGAGAATGTTGCATTGAAACTAGTTGAGTTGCTTCACCTCACTAGCAATGATGGCACTGGGGGATTCCTCCCATGAGAGGTACCACTAGCCCGGGCATATCCCATGAAGGAATCAGACGCTGCAGGAGCGTGAGAGGTTTTCTTGTCTTGACATAAGGCTTCTTGACCTTGTCTTCCCCATTGCATGGCCCGGTGAAATCCTCGGTGGGAAGCATGGCCTTGATGAGCATCATAATGTAGGGAGCATACAGAATGGAGTGCTTGTTGCATAGTGCGTCAGTCATCTCATGAAAAATAAAGTCCATAACATCCAAGGTGTAATCCACAGATGGGTATTTAGAGGAAGCACATTCATATGCAAAACCAAGTAAATGAACTAGATGACCACGGATACTATCATTGTTCCCTCCACTCGGAATAATGCAATCACGGAACATGAGAACTAGCTGAGCGTAGAGCTGGAAGAGGCCATCAACCTTGGCAACCACACCATTGGGTCCATAACATGCTGAAAGTAATGCATCCTTGCTGGCTTTGTTGGGGTTGATAATGCGACGCCTAGAAGAACAATCTCGACCATTGAAGGGATAGGCAAGCACCTGAGCAAATGTGTAGAATTCAGCCTGGGGAAAATGAGAGTCGGTCATCCACTTCATAGTGCGGTGTTCATCCCTACACATCACGAGAGTGGAGAAAAACTGCTTAACCAGTGACGTAGGATCACTGAATTTCCATAAGATGGTGCATCACCATCTTTTCAATCATAGCGAGAGCATCGACAAAATTAGGCTTATTCTTTGTTGCAG
Source organism: Avena longiglumis (assembly GCA_030063025.1). Taxonomy (NCBI): domain Eukaryota; kingdom Viridiplantae; phylum Streptophyta; class Magnoliopsida; order Poales; family Poaceae; genus Avena; species Avena longiglumis. The sequence goes on along the minus strand of CP125974.1, from coordinate 513,935,852 downwards.
TCAGATCCAATGGACACATGGGGCGAATCCTCAAGCAGGAGTAGATGTCCTCAAAGATAAACTTCTGATGAACACACCAAAAGTTGAGATCCTCAAGATCCTCATCATGTGGAGCCTCCACAGACCAGTCATGTTGCCAAAGAGAAGAGTATTCATTGATATCCATGTCCTTGTAATTGACCTGTGTTTGTTTGCCCTTCCTCTTGGAAGCATCCCTGGACCTTTTCTCCTTTTTTGCCCGTTCAGCCATCCGTTCGGCCTCTCTTTTGTGCCTCCTTAGTTCAACCTCGTCAACCAGCACACCCTCGTCATTGGGCTTGAAGTACCAAGCACGAGGACGTATCTTATAAGTCTGAGAGACACCATGAGAACCACCTGTGAAATGAGTAAGGTAGGTAGCAAAACATAAGCACACACAAGTCCAGGAAGAATTGCTAAAAATAGTAGAGGAGCAACCAGAAAGAAATTATATGCCACATCAATATGAGTCAAAAGGTAACAGGTTGGAACCTTCCAGGCCGGATAATCTGGCCCAGCCAGAGGCGGATAATCCGGCCTTAGAGAATTTTTGCAAATCCACTCAGATTGATGGCATGCATATAGATCGGCAATAATGGTTGACTTTGTACTATGATTAACATGTATATGGATCAACGGGAAACTTCTAATCTGAGTTTCAACAACAAAAAATCAAATTCCAAACAAAAGGAAATAATGGGGGAGTTACCCTCACTCATTGGAAGATTTACTCAAAGGAGAAGGTACCCGGGAGGATGAGGGAGCGGATCCGGTGAAAAACTGGAGAATTCGGCGACTGGAGCAGCACCGGGGAGGGGTGGTGAGGCCAGCGATGGCTAGGGAGTAGGATGGAGTCGGGGTGAGGAGAGCTCCTCTGTTTGAGCCTCCTCACCTGATGCCCTGTCCTAAGAAGACGAAAACCACCCGGGCCGGATAATTCATGTCCCACTAGGGGCGGATAATCCGGCCCTCTCTGAACTTTTCTGTTTACACGAAGTTCAGGCTAGTACAACCCAACAAAACCCTTGCAATATTGACAAAGGACTTGTGTGCAAGATAGATAGATGTCTTGAGTTGGGGAGAGGCTTAGGTTTAGATAGCCAAACTATGATGGTACTATACACTAAATTGCAAGAACCAAAAAGAAAAGCCAACATTGGGTGTGTTTTCCATAAGAACACAAGATAAGCATGAAAAACTAATAAAATTCACAAAGAACCAACTCTTCATCGAAGAAGAGTGCGATGGCCGAAGCCACCATGTAGGAGTGAATGGTATGACACCACGAAGGTGTACCTTGGGTTTATGACACTGATCAATAATCTGGCATATCACAATTATTTTTAACGTCCCAATTCATATTATTGTTGTCCAAAGCCCCTCCCTCCCGAGTTGCTCCTTCCTCGGGCAACTCCGTAGGCTTCCTCCCTCAACCCTAAATCTCTCCCTGATCCCTGTCCTTCTGGCCGTCGCTGCTGCCAATGCTGGTGATGATGGTGGCGCCCATATCGTCGGATCTAACTGGGGAAGGGGAAGTGTCCAACACGAAGCTGCATGAGGGAAGGTGGGACACCGGAGGAGGGCAGCACGACCAAGAGGTCAGGGACTGAGGCCATCTAGCGGAGAGGCGACGAGGAGGTGGAGGCGCGTCGCCGGGTAGCTGTTCTAGCGAGGAGGTGGCGGCACGATCTGGGCCTAGGTGACCAAGATCTAGTATGATATGGGTCGATCGGTTTTAGCAAGGGCTTCAGTCATGGGTTCTGGCGGTGACCCTAGTCATGCCGGTGATTCTGCAACCAAGTGCTTGTCGGCCTCTCTAATGTTTCCCTCTCCTGTTGGATGATGAATGGCGGTGTGTGGGTTGCGAGTCTTGCTAATAAAGGCGAGCGGTTCTAGGGTTCCTTCAGAGCCAAGACGAAAATATGCTTGTTGCTTGCCCTTATTGATCTGATCTGGACCGGCGTGTTTTGAAGGCTCCATCAATGAACTCCCATGGACGAGTATGCCTGGATATTGCTGGATCGGAAGGTATTCGTTCATGCACACCCATGTTTTCTGGGTTTCAGCGGGAGCGTTGCGAAGCTCTACTATCTGTTACCATCATGTGTCATGTCTTTGACGATCCATGGTGAAGTCAGACGCGGGGAATATCAAGAAAGTAGAAACATGAGGGTTGTGATGGTGGTTTCAGTCTTTGTGGCGAAGAGGAACTGGTTGCATGATCTGTGACTCGCAACAGCAACTATTTGTGGGGGCATCAACACAGGAGGAGTTCCCAGTCTTATCTTGCTAGGTGAAAATCCAAGGTCTGACCTTAATTCGTTGTGCCTGGCAATGGCCTTGCTGAAGGCACTGTTTTGCGAGCGAGGACTTTCTCCAGGGTGAAAACCTATAATCTTTGATCGGGAGACGATGACGCTCTTGCACTGTTTCCTTCTTGAAGGCATTGCTATTAGAGAGGTTGGACTACATGTGGTCTTAGTGTTGTTGCTTTGAGGAACTATTCCCTGTATTTCTGTAATTCTTCTTCTTTTTTCTGGGTTGTGTGCATCTGTAAGGCCGCTAGGGCATGTGTTGTTGCAGAGGCTAGGTGTAATTGGTATCTTCGTGATATTAATATATACTCTTTTCTATAAAATCACAAAATGATAATAAGAGAAATGATTTGTCTTACTTTTGGCATTATGGGGAGAGGGTTAGCCCAATTAATTAGGACCACACTCCCCCTATGTCCATGCCCACACCTAAACCAAATAGAGGATGAGATATAGTAAGTATGCAAGGGTAATCAAGTTAAGCTCCTTGAATCCACGATATTTAGCTCATTCTTCAAGTAACAAAATCTTGCTTCATCAAGTGGCTTTGTGAATATCTCTGCAAGTTGATTCTTCATGCTCACAAAGGATAGGTCAATATCACCACGAGCAACATGATCCCGAATAAAATGATTACGAATCTCAATATTCTTTGTTCTTGTATGTTGCACCGGATTGTAAGCAATTTTGATGGCACTTTCATTGTGACACAAAAGAGGCACTTTGTCACAATTGAGACTGTATTCCTTTAAAGTTTGCCTCATCCATACCAGTTGAGTGCAATCACTTGTAGCATCCACATATTCCACTTCAGTGGTGGAGAGAGATATACAATTTTGTTTCTTTGAAAACCAACATACCAAGGATCTTCCTAGAAATTGACAAGCTCCAGAAGTTGATTTTCTATCATCCTTGCCACCAGCCCAATCTGAATTCGTATATCCACATATAGAAAAACTAGATCCTTTGGTATACAATAAACCATAGTTAGGGGAATGAACCAAATATCGTAAGATTCTCTTGACTGCCACCAAGTGGCTTTATTTAGGAGCGTCTTGATACCTTGCACACACTCCTACACTCAACACAATATTGGGTATATATGCGCAAAGGTAAAGAAAAGATACGATCATGGACCGCTATACCTTTTGATCCACATCTTTACCATTAGGATTCAGCTCAAGATGACATTTAGTTTGCATTGGTGTAGCAACGCCATTAAGATCCATCATCTTGAATCTCTTGAACATGTCTTAGATGTATTTTGCTTGATTAATAAAGGTTCCCTCTCTTAGTTGCTTAATCTCGAATCCAAAAAAGAACCTTAACTCTCCCATCATAGACATCTCAAACCTGGTAGTCATAAGCTTTGAAATTTTATCGTTAAAACTTGGTTAGTAGAGCCAAAGATCATGTCATATACATACAATTGGCACACGAAAATCTCCCTCTTAACCTTCTTAGTAAAAAAAGTGGGATAAATCTGCCCAACCTCAAAGCCACGGTATAACAAAAGCTTTTTAAGATTCTCATACCACGCACGTGGGACTTGTTTAAGGCCATAGAGCGCCTTATCGAGTTTGTAGACATGGTTCAGGAAGTTGGGATCCTCGAAGCCCGGGGGTTACTTTACATACACCAATTCATGTAGAGGGCCATTAAGAAAGGCACTTTTAACATCCATTTGCTATAATTTAAAATTATGATGCGTTGCATATGCAAGAACGATATATATAGACCCAAGGCGAGCCACTAGAGCATAAGTTTGTCCAAAGTCGATGCCTTCCACTTGAGAGAAACCTTGTGCTACCAATATTGCCTTGTTTCTTACAACAATCCCATTCTCATCTTGCTTATTCTTGAATATCCACATTGTGCCGATAACATTGCAGCAATCTTTGGGCTTCTCTACTAACTTCCAAACTTTGGTGCGCTCGAAATTATTGAGTTCTTCATGCATAGAAACTGTTGGAGATATGCCCAAGAGGCAATAATAAAGTGGTTATTATCATATCTTCATACTTATGATAAATGTTTACATACCATGCTATAATTGTATTAACCGGAAACATTAATACTTCTGTGTTTTGTAAACATAAAAGAGTCCCTAGTAAAGCCTCTTGTTAAACTAGCTTGTTGGTTAATATATGATCATGGTTTCCTGATCATGAACATAGAGATGTTATTAAACAACAGGGTCATATCATTAGGAGAATGATGTGATGGACATACTCCTATAGTTAAGCATAGCATAAAGATCAAGTCATTTAATATAGTTCATTTGCTATAAGCTTTACGATACGATAACCTAATTCCTTCGACCATGAGATCATGCTTATCACCATCACCGGAAGGATGCTTTGATGACATCAAACACCACACCGTAACTGGGTGGCTATAAATATGGCATTGAGTGTTCGGAAAGTATGGGTTGAGACACATGGATCAAGAGTGGGATTTGTCCATCCATATGACAGATAGATATACTCTGGGCCCTCTTGGTGGAATGTCGTCCAATTAGCTTGCAAGCATGTGACTGGCTCACAAGGGATCACATACCACGGTAACGAGAAAAGAGTACTTATCGGTAACGAGGTTGAACTAGGTATGCAGAGATACCGACGATCAAAACCTCAGATAAGTAAACTATCATGAGACAAAGGGAAATTGGTATCGTATGTAAGTGGTTCATTCAATCGCAAAGTAATCATAGAAATATATGGGAGCCATATGAATTTCCAGATTCCTCTATTGGTTATTGATCGGAGAAGTGTCTCGACCATGTCCGCATAATTCACGAACCGTAGGGAGACACACTTAAGGATTCGATGTTGTTGAGTAGTTATGGAATGATGAGTAAGAGACCGAATGTTGTTTGGAATCTAGGATGGGATCCGGGATATCACGAGGAGATCCGAAATGGTCCAGAGAATAAGATTCATATAAGGAAAGTCCTGTTTCGGAGTTGGGGAATGATTCCGGTGTTTTCACCAGGAATGTTCTAGAAGGGTCCGGAAGGTCCGGCACTCCGGAGGGGAAGGGTACATGAATGTGTCATGACAATATGGAATGGTTGCATCATGTACTAGGTCACTTGGCTGGGCAAAATAAAGGGAGAAATCAAATCCTAGTATGAAAGTCAAACGCCAATTTGAAAAAGTCAAACGGCAAGTTTGTTTGGTGGTGGGAGAGTAGGAAACCTACTTGGGGAGGAAGTCTCCTCCCTCCACCTGCCGGCCAAGGAGGAGTTGGAGGAGGACTCCCTCCTCCCAAGCCGCACCCTCCCACCTATATAAGGAGGGGCAGGGTTGCCCCTCTCCAACACACCCAAAACCCTAGCCCCAAGTCGCCGGCCACCTCCTGCTGCCGCCGCCTAGGGCCTCATTTAACACGGCGAGTTAGGGTTCCCCAAACCATAACCGCCGGCCAAGCCCTCCCCTTGGTGCCCTCTAAACCATAGATCACCAAGGCCTCTCTCATACTCCACCATACTCGCTCCGGCTTAAGGCGAAGACCTGCGAGATCTCCCCTCTACTTCTGGTACCACGTCGTCGTGCTACCGGAATCGCGAGGAGAGTGCTACAACCTCCGCTGCCTGCTGGAACAAGGGAGAGGAAGGTCTTCATCGAGTACCGAACGTGTGACCGACTGCGGGAGCGCTTTAGGAGCCTTGGAAGGATCGTCTACGTGATCTTGAGATCGGCAAGTGTACGACTACATCACCCACGAGAATCTACTCTCGTTAACCGCTTTGGAATCTTCGAGGGTGAGTTCCTCTATCGACTCATTGCTACAATCTAGTAGATAGATCTTGGATTGTTTGTTTGCATGCGGTAGAAATTTTTTGTTTTCCATGCTACGAACCCCTACAGTGGTATCAGAGCCGTGTCTATATGTAGATCTGTTGCACGAGTAGAACACAATGGTCATTGTGGGCGGTGGTGCTTTTATTATCAATTGCTTCTTGTGTATATTGCATCTTGCGGTATGGTGGGATGAAGTGGCCCGGGCTAACCTTACATGACATCGTTCATGAGACTTGCTCCACTCTCAACATGCAACTTGTATTGCATAAGTGGCTTTGTGGGTGTTGTCTCTCCCATCATAGTAAAGATTCAATTTACAACGGGAAATTGATAGTTAAAGCATCAACGTTGTGGTTCTTGTTTGTAAGTTAGAACGACACTTATTGAAAGCCCCAAACCACGTAAAATATGCAAAGAAAATTAGAGGCGTCTAACTTTGTGTTTGCAGGGGTGTGATGTGATGTGATATGGCCATGATTGTGATTATATATGATGTATGCAATGTTACTTATTGTAAGTTGGCAACCGAAGGGAGCCATATGGTTGTCCTTTAAATTCCGTTAAGACCCGCGTGTCTATTATTCAAAGTAGTTGTAATAGTTGATGCTGGTGGATGAAAACCATGAAGCGGCGCCATTGACCTTGACGCCATGCTGGTGATGATGGAGATCATGTTCATGCTTGAAGATGGAGATCAGAAGCACAACAAGAAAGGCCATATCATATCACATATTATGAATTGCATGTGATGTTAATCCTTTTATTCATCTTGTATTGCTTAGTTAACGAAGGTAGCATTATAAGATGATCCCTCAAGCACACAATTTCAAGTTTTACAGTGTTCATCCTTAGTAAGCACCGTTGCTAAAGCTCGTTGTTTCGAAGCATCACGTGATGATCGGGTGTGTTAGATTCTGCGAGTGTATACAACATGAGCAAGCCAGATTTGCTCATGCGGAAGCTAAGGTTTGATCTTGACGAGCCTAGCATGTCTGACATGGTCTCGAACACGGATCACCGAAAGGTAAAGCATGAGTCATATAGTAGATATGATGAACATGTTGATTGTTCGCCATTGAAGCTACATCAACTCTCGTGATGATCGGTTTTGATGTGGTGGATTTGGTTCGTGTGATCACTAAAACAATGTGAGGGATATTGTTTTGAGTGGGAGTTCAACAGCAATTTGATTAAAAGTTGAACACTATTTATCATAAATTAAATCAAAGTGAATTTGCATAGTTGTTGTAGTCATTGGCATCCGTTTACCACCTTGCGCTTAGTTATAATTGAGATGATAGAACTATAGAATTCTGGTTACTTACTTTACGAACTGGTATCGTATTGTTTTGAATTGTAAATCAAAATTTTCTACGGATGCGAACAGAGGGAAAGCCAAGATCTAATCTAGGAGATGCAAACAACGAGAGAGATTGGATTAGATCTTTATACCCTTGAAGATTCACACAGCGGAACGTTCGTCGGAACGTGGGTGATGTAGTCGTACTCACTTCTCCTCCTCGCGATCCGATCCGATCTAGGACCACAAGTGGCGGTGCCTCCGTGAGATGCACACGTGTAGCACCTCGACGTCTCCTCCTTCCTCGGTCCAGCAAGTATGGTGGAGAGACGGATTGGATCTACAACACGACGGCATGGTGTATATGGTTGAGAGTTTCTGCAGCAGGGCTTCGCCTACACGCAGTCGGGAGGGAGAGAGAGAAGGGCAGCAGGGCGACTGGGCTTGGAGGGGAAGGTGTGGGGGTGGTGCGCCCCCAACCCTCTTTATATAAAGGGGTGGGCGGCTGCCCTAGCCCCTCCCCCAAGCCCAAACCGGCGGCCACAAGTAGGAGGAGTGGGGGGCAAGGAAACCCCCCTTCTAGAAGGTCTAGATCAGGGTTTTACCCCCTTTGGCCGGCTGGGCCCTATGGGGCCTTGTGACCCTGGCCCAATGCGGCCAGGGCACTCCCTCATAGGCCCATGCCCCCTCCCGGAAGGTGGGGCCATGTTGGTCCCCTTCCGGAAGGTTCTAGAAGCTTCCGGTACAATACCGATTAACCCGGAACAATTCCGAACTCCAAAAAACTGCACTGCCTTATATGAATCTTATTCTCCGGACCACTCCGGAACCTCTCGTGATGTCTTGAATCCCATCCGAGACTCTGAACAAAAACTCATAACACAATTATCCAATCTATCCTAGCGTCGAGACACGTTAAGTGTGTGACCCTGCGGGTTCGAGAATATGCAGACATGATCTTCTATCAATAATCAACAGCGGGGTCTGTAAACCCATATTGACTCTCACACATTCATCGATGATCATATCAGATGAACCACGATGCCAGGATTCAATCAATCCCATATATATATTCCCTTCGTCTCGCGATATTTTACTTGCCCGAGATTGGATCGTCGGTACCGTCATACCTAGTTCAATCTCGTTTAGAGCAAGTACTTTACTCGTTCCGTAATCCGATATCACTTTGTGATTAACTCCTTAACCACATGCTTGCAAGCGGTGTTGATACCGATTACCGAGTGGGCCCAAAGTATATCTCTCCGACTTGGGAGGGACAAATCCCATCTTGATACATACAACCCAACAGATACTTTCCGATCACCTGAGAGACACCTTTATGATCACCCTCTCATAGGATGACGTTTGATGACCTCAAAGCTTTCTTCCGATACCAGGGAGTTGTATTATCTCATGGTCTAAGGAATACAATATTTGACATAAGAAAAGCTTCGCAAAGACGAACACGATGACACGATCTAATTGCTTCGCTTAGTTTGGGTATGTCCATCATATCATTCTCCCAATGATATGATCTCATTATTGACAACTCATGTCCATGGTTAGGAAACCTTAACCATCATTAATCAATGAGCTAGTCCATAGAGGCGTACTAGGGACACGGTGTTGTCCACAAACCACACAAGTATTAAAGTTTCCGCTTAATACAATTCTAGCATGGAATATAAACATTATCATGAACAAGAATTATAATAATAACATCTTTATTATTGCCTCTAGGGCATAATTCCAACAGTCTCCCACTTGCACTAGAGTCAATAATCTAGTTTACATTTGGCAACAATCTCACACCCATGGCACTGAGGTGCTGATCATGTTTTACACGTGGAAGAGGTTTAGTCAATGGATCTGCGACATTTAGATCTGTATGTACTTTGCTAATCTTCAGATCTCCATCTGCTATATAATCTCGGATTATATGAAATTTGCGGTTGATATGCTTGGTATTTGGATGATATCTTGGTTCCTTAGCGAGTGCTATGGCGCCAGTGTTGTCACACAATATCTCAAGTGGGTCCAATGCACTTGGAACCACGCCAAGCTCAGTGATGAAGTTCCTGATCCAAACTCCTTCACTTGACGCCTGCGTGACCATGTATTCCGCTTCTACTGTAGATCCCGCGATCACGCTTTGCTTGCAGCTTCTCCAGCTCACAGCTCCTCCATTCAAAATATACACGTATCCTGTTTGAGATTTAGAATCATCCTTGTCGGTGTCAAAACTAGCATCGACGTAACCTTTTACGACGAGCTATTCATCACCCCCATAGACTAAGAACATTTCTTTAGTTATATTTAGGTACTTTAGGATGTTCTTCACGGCTGTCCAGTGTTCCACTCCTGGATCACTTTGATATCTGCTCGACAAACTAAGAGCATTGGACACATCCGGTCTAGTACACAGCATGGCATACATGATAGAACCTATGGCCGAGGCATAAGGCACTTTGCTCATAGCTTCCCTATCATTTACCGTAGCTGGACACTGAGCCTTGCTCAATATATTACCTGACAACATAGGCACTGAACCTTTCTTTGCCTTATCCATTCTGAACCTTTTCAGAACTTTGTCTAGGTATGTACTCCGGCTTAAAGCTATCAGGCGTCTTTGTCTATCTCTATAAATTTTGATGTCCAATATATAAGCAGCTTCACCTAGGTCTTTGTAAGGGAGTGTCCCAACCTTTAAACAATATAAGGTGGAGTCCCCCTGTGTTTACAATGCTAGTCCCTGGATCAATAGCTAGCATCCACAGTTTAAGATGAAATATCAAGATACAAAGGTCATAACATATCTTTATAATCAGGAATAATATAATTTTATTACATCATACATAGCTTATTTGGCTATTACATTACATTGCAGCGGAATAACTATAGTCATGGGTCCTTCATCTTCAAAGTGCCACAGGCAGATGCTGGTTGTAGACTTTGTAATCCTAGTCAATCAAACTTCACTAAAATCAATCAAACCTGCAACATTACAAGTTACAGCCACAAGGGTCAATACATTTGAATTGTATTGGCAAGTTTCACTGTTATGATTAATATAAGTGGATCCTATCATGACATGCAAATTTGGTTAAGTAGAGTTTTAGGCTCATTTGCATGAAGCAATATTTTATCCTATCTTTTAAAAGGGTTTTGGTCCTTTGTCAAATCTCTTTTCCAAGTTCCTTGAACTCCTTGGTAGAAACTCAAGTGTTCAAGTCCTTGTCAAAATCCCTTGAGCACCTTGGTAACCCCAAGTGCAACAAGTCTTATCAAAAATCTCATGAGTTCCTTGGTAACCCCAAGTACATCAAGTGTTAAGCAAAATCTCTTGAGCACCTTGGTAACCCCAAGTGCAACAAGATTTAACAAAATCTCTTTGAATTCCTTGGTACCCCCAAGTGCATCAAGTTTTTATATTAGAAGTTGGAATGTCGAGATCTCCCATAGTTCAAACTTTAGTTGCTCAGTACTGTCCATAACCGGGGACACGGCTAAGTACTTAGATTTTATTAACTTCTGCAGAAGGAGTACACTTTACCCACATGTCACAATCCCATCCTTTTGCCACCAGTGGCCTACTGGATTAGTGCTCACCAAGATGGAGTACTGGCAGACTGAGAGTGTGATGAAGTCTTTCCAAAAGGTCCTCCCATACATCATTGCTAGCTTGTCTTCAGCCCCCATGAAGCATTCCAGATCCCCATGTCCGGTAACTAAAGACAATGTATGGGTCTTCCTAATGTAGTTGACTAAGCCAGGGCCATAATAGCATGTGGTTTCACACGAAAGCCACAATTGGAGAAACATGTTCAATCTCTAAGTTTCCTAGGTGGTTTTCTTTTGGAGCACAACACATAGTGATTTCCATAGACATGATTCCTTTTGTTGCCACCTTCTCCAAAACTTAAACTATCCACCACCTAGGTGGTTCATTGAGTCCTTGTTTTATTATGTAAAACACAAGTCCTTTTCTCAACCTTTGTAAAATCTCAACATGTATCTCTTTTCAAAATATAGCATGGCTAAGCATGTATCAACTACAATATTTCACTAAGGAGTGTATAGGGAATCCTATTAGGATTTAGCATAGCATAAGTATAAAATTGATTTCATGCATGTTTTCAAAATCCACTAAGTATAATGAAAATAGTAGGACTTTTGTATGATAGTGTAACTTGCCTTTTTGGTAGGGAATGAAGGTTCACTCCTTGATCTTGCTAGTATTTACACTTTGCTAATTTCACTACAATCAATCAAACAAGCATAGTATCAAGTAGCATTCCAAACCAATACACAAACAACATTTCACACACACAAAGCAATGGATTCTAAGTCATGCATGGGAACATGCTTAAGATGGTTTTATTCACAAGGAAGGTCTCCACTAGGCTTATAACTTTGTAAGGTCCAAATTGGTCATTTACCAAAATGGCAAAGTCATTTGCAAATGTGTTTTATGCTTAAACCATTTTCAAGACCTTTCATCATTTTATGTGGTGACAAATATTTTCTTATCAAAGCAAACTTTATGTTTTTCACCAAATGAGTTGCCATTGCAAAACTTGGTGTTTTTGGGTCAGTAGGTTTGGTCCAAACCATTTTCTCAAAGTTTTCTTTCCATAAACATTTCCATAATAAAATCAATATTTTTATTTGGCTAGAAAATGGCTAAGTCAAATAATCCAACCTAAATTTTACCAAAATCATTTTTAACACCAAGGGTTGGTTCCTAGGGTAAGTAAGGTCACAACAAACCAATTTTCCAAGGTTTCAAACTTATAAACATTTTTGAATCATTTTTCTATTCTAAACAAGCACACAAATGATTCTGTAAAAACAAGCAAATTAAAAGATACTATTCACTAAACTAATTCCACAGTTGGCTAGGCCTTGTTCTCCTGAATCCAACGACATAAAATTTGTAATTTTTGGACGTGTGGATCCAAAGTTATAAGGGTTTGAATTTCACAACTAAAATCAGATTTCAAATCTGTTTTAAACGGAACAGGGGACACGCGGTACTTTGCTATTCGCGGGTACCGGTTCGGGTGGATCGCGGTTGTGGCGCATTGGATCAAACGTGAATCGTGCGGCTCAGAATCATCACTTACCCCTTCGCTAACTTTCTATCGTATCTGTCAGATCCAGATCCTACGGTTACTAACACGTTTGCCAAAGTCTGGCGGCGCACGGCCAGGCGGTGGTGCTACGGTGGTTCTAGGAAGCGAGGAAGACAGAGGGGGTTCTCACCTTGTTCGCAAGGACGAGGTGGTGCTCAAGGTACTCTTGAGGAAGCAAGGGGCGCGCGGAGAAGGAGGTAATCGCTCGCCGGAGTCGTCGTCGGCGTCAGATGGTCTAGCTCGCGGTCGGTGTCGACGCTACAGATCACGAGAAGAACAACCGTGGGCATGGTTAGACGCAGGAGATCACGGTGATCTTTGTGGCGTGAACTAGAAGAAGAGGTCGGTTTCAGGGTCGCGGAGAGGTTGCGGCGGCTTGTCGAGCTTGTCAAAGCCGACGCCCGGGCGCATGGTTGAATGAAGATGCAGGGAAGCGTGCAGGGGGGAAGCTGCCAGCGTGCTCAGGGAGGCTCGGGGCGGTGTCGAGTCGCCGGAATCGGCACCGGACTTTGTCGGAACAGAGGGTGCTCGGGGAGGAAATTGGGGTGGTCTAAGGCGTGTGAGCGCGAGGTGTCAGAGGGGAAATATAGAGGAGGCATGGGCGTTTCAACCTGCGTGATCAAAGCTGGTAACGGTGGTCGAGTTAAAGCGAATTAAGGCCGCGAAATCATCGGCAGGAGCGGTGTCGAAGGAGGGATAAGGGTCGTCTTGGTGTGGACGATGAGCAGGAGGTGGGGTCTACAGCGGTGGAAAAAGAAATGAGGAGGAGGGTCCACTGGTCATACTCGGTGCGGGTCAGAAACGCGGTGCGAACCATTTTCTTTCGGGGTGAGGGGAGCTGGGCTGCTTCTGGGCTTTAGTGGGCTGTTGGGTTGGGTCTGGTCCAATCCATTTTTTTTATTCTGTAACTTTTCTTTTTCTAATTCTAATTTCTGTTTTGAATTTCAAACATCCAAACAACAATCAAATTGATTCAAACAATCTCCAAATTTCACAACTTTGAACTTGGTTCTGTTTATCAACATACACCAAGTTCTAAAATAAAATAATAATTTTATTCTTTTTAGGATCCATTCTTTAATTAAAAATGGGTCTTTAGTTATTTAATAAAATAGGGTTTGATTTAATTAATAAACTCCATTTTAAAATCCAAATATTTTCAAAACCAAGGTAGGTTGTATTTAAAATAAGGATTATTTAGAAAGCTTGTTTAAGATAAAATAACATTTTTGTTATGGTGTCCATTTATAATTAAATAATATGGTCCTTAGTTAATAAATCAATTAGGATTGGTTTTATTTGAAATATTCATTTTGAAATCTAAAATAAAGCCAAAACACTTCAGTAGGTTTTATGTGAGAATAAAATATGTTTGGAAAGACCTATTTTAAATAACTTAATAAGTTTTTGATGTTTTAATTAAAATGGTATAACCTTTTATTTAAATGAAATTGGATATTAAATCCTTATTAATTTGTTTAATTAACCCTTTGTTATTACTTTTATTCAAAACCAAAATGTTTTAATTTAAAAGTTTGGTCAAGGTTTAATTGAGCTTTATGAAATAATCTTTATCCATAAAACTTTTATTTCAATTGAAAACCAAATCCTTTATTTTATAGATCCAAAATAGTATTTCCAAAATATTTTGTTTTCCTTTATTTAAAATGTTTATCTTTTTAAATCCCTTTAGGATTTTATTTAATTCAAATGGGTTTGAAGTTCCAATTGAATTCAAAAAGTTTCTTCTGGCTCTGAAAATCAAACAAAGTTTTATTTTATTCATTTATTTTCACATTACAAGATTTGGAAAATCTTGGGATGTGACAGGCTACCACCCTTAAAATAAATCTCGTCCCGAGATTTGGGAAGGATAGGGTCACAAGCAGGTTCAAAACAACTAGGGTACTACCACCCTTAAAAATTTTCAAACAAAAATTACACATTGTCCTTCTTGGGATCCTGGAAAAACTTCTTTAAGCAAACTTTGCATGTGTCCTTGGTTTCCATACTTGACTCATGGGCCAAGGTTGAGTTTCTCCATAGGCTTGTTCAACTTGTTCTTCATCTTTTCTGGACAGTTGCTTGCATAATGTCCTGGATTCTTGCAGTTAAAACAATGGATGTCCTTGAGTTCTTTACGTGGCTCTTGTGGACAAATTGCTACATAGTGACCTAGATCTTTGCAGTTGTTGCACCACACTTGGTCAATGTCTTTATTCTTCTTGTTCTCTGGGCACTCACGAGAGTAGTGTCCCATTTCCTTACATTTACGACATTGCACAAGGTTCATGTCTGGTCTTGGTTTCTTGGGTTTCTTTGATCCTTTGAATTGGGTTGTCTTGTTTGGAGGTATGAGTGGTCCTTTTCCTTTGGTAGACTTGGATCCTTCTTGTTTCCTCTGTTCCACCATGGCATAGATGGGGCATTGGGTAGGGACATGGTCGTTTTATTCACAAAGGTAACAAGTAGCTTGAGAGGTGGGACATTGTCCAACAGGATGATTTTCTTCACAGTTAGGGCATTGTCCTTCATGCTCCTTGGAAGTATGATCCTTGTCTCCACAAATAATGCAAGCCGGTGCTCCATCTAGAACAATATTTCTGTCATCCTTGTTGTCAAAGATCCTGTTGGGATAGCTTTCTTCCATGCTGATCATTTGATTAGTTACCTTAAGCATCAGTTGGGATTGTTCCTCCAGAAACTTTTGCAGTGTTGGATCTTTATCACTATTGTTGGCTATGAACTGAGCTGTCAGTTGGTTCAACTGGTGTTGGGTTGCTATGAGCTCTTTCATGTTGTCAGCTTGGTTGGTGTTGGTGTCATCAACCTTTATATTGGAGTCCTTTGGAGTAGTCATATGTTTGGGTTGAAGGAAGATTAGAATAGGCAAGATATTTCTAAGGGCTTAATTCTAAACACACACATCACAATTCACACCAGCAATGTGCATGCAATCACAAACCAAACATTTCACTCAAACAAGGTTCAAGCACATACTTAGACAACAAAATATTTTTGCTACACCACATAGGTTGGTGTGTTTTTGACTTATCTAAATAGGATGGTCCATCCATATGGTTCACTTGTGATCTTTCCTTCCTTTATGATTCTTCTTGTGTGAGATCATGGTTTCCTTGAGAAATACTCTTGGTCACAATAACTTCTGGTGATGTAGGTTCCTTCTAACTTTTGCATTCCCTCAGTCTCTAAATCCTGAGCAAGATTTCCTTGTCTTACTTGTAGTCCTTAGTGGTTTCCAAGTTGGAGGTCCTTGGGGGGATATGCTGAAGATGTTGAAGTCATTAGAGTTGAAGAAGTTGAAGTCATTAGAGTTGAATAAGTTGAAGAAGTCCTTTGCACATAGTGTAGTCCTTGGTCATGGGTATGTTTTTCCATCAAGATGAAGTAGAAGAGGTGTAGAGTTGAAACCAAAATGGTTAAGGAAAGAGTTTACAAGTGTTTTTATAAATAAGTTTTGGATCAAAATATAACTCCTATTTTTCTAAGGTTTTTTTTCCAATCCTAGGGTTTACAAATCCTACAGGCAACACAATGCTCTGATACCATCTGTAAGGGAGTGTCCCAACCTTTAAAAAATATAAGGTGGAGTCCCCCTGTGTTTACAATGCTAGTCCCTGGATCAATAGCTAGCATCCACAGT
The DNA here is from genome assembly GCA_030063025.1 of Avena longiglumis. Taxonomy (NCBI): domain Eukaryota; kingdom Viridiplantae; phylum Streptophyta; class Magnoliopsida; order Poales; family Poaceae; genus Avena; species Avena longiglumis. The sequence continues at coordinate 513,919,614 of CP125974.1, read as the reverse complement.
TTAAGATGAAATATCAAGATACAAAGGTCATAACATATCTTTATAATCAGGAATAATATAATTTTATTACATCATACATAGCTTATTTGGATATTACATTACATTGCGGCGGAATAACTATAGTCATGGGTCCTTCATCTTCAAAGTGCCACAGGCAGATGCTGGTTGTAGACTTTGTAATCCTAGTCAATCAAACTTCACTAAAATCAATCAAACCTGCAACATTACAAGTTACAGCCACAAGGGTCAATACATTTGAATTGTATTGGCAAGTTTCACTGTTATGATTAATATAAGTGGATCCTATCATTACATGCAAATTTGGTTAAGTAGAGTTTTAGGCTCATTTGCATGAAGCAATATTTTATCCTATCTTTTAAAAGGGTTTTGGTCCTTTGTCAAATCTCTTTTCCAAGTTCCTTGAACTCCTTGGTAGAAACTCAAGTGTTCAAGTCCTTGTCAAAATCCCTTGAGCACCTTGGTAACCCCAAGTGCAACAAGTCTTATCAAAAATCTCATGAGTTCCTTGGTAACCCCAAGTACATCAAGTGTTAAGCAAAATCTCTTGAGCACCTTGGTAACCCCAAGTGCAACAAGCTTTAACAAAATCTCTTTGAATTCCTTGGTACCCCCAAGTGCATCAAGTTTTCATATTAGAAGTTGGAATGTCGAGATCTCCCATAGTTCAAACTTTAGTTGCTCAGTACTGTCCATAACCGGGGACACGGCTAAGTACTTAGATTTTATTAACTTCTGCAGAAGGAGTACACTTTACCCACATGTCACAATCCCATCCTTTTGCCACCAGTGGCCTACTGGATTAGTGCTCACCAAGATGGAATCTTGGCAGAGAGAGTGTGTGAAGTCTTTCCAAAAGGTCCTCCCATACATCATTGCTAGCTTGTCTTCAGCCCCCATGAAGCATTCCAGATCCCCATGTCCGGTAACTAAAGACAATGTATGGGTCTTCCTAATGTAGTTGACTAAGCCAGAGCCATAATAGCATGTGGTTGCACACGAAAGCCACAATTGTAGAAACATGTTCAATCTCTAAGTTTCCTGGGTGGTTTTCTTTTGGAGCACAACACATAGTGATTTCCATAGACATGGTTCCTTTTGTTGCCACCTTCTCCAAAACTTAAAGTATCCACCACCTAGGTGGTTCATTGAGTCCTTGTTTTATTATGTAAAACACAAGTCCTTTTCTCAACCTTTGTAAAATCTCAACATGTATCTCTTTTCAAAATATAGCATGGCTAAGCATGTATCAACTACAATATTTCACTAAGGAGTGTATAGGGAATCCTATTAGGATTTATCATAGCATAAGTATAAAATTGATTTCATGCATGTTTTCAAAATCCACTAAGTATAATGAAAATAGTAGGACTTTTGTATGATAGTGTAACTTGCCTTTTTGGTAGGGAATGAAGGTTCACTCCTTGACCTTGCTAGTCTTTACACTTTGCTAATTTCACTACAATCAATCAAACAAGCATAGTATCAAGTAGCATTCCAAACCAATATACAAACAACATTTCACACACACAAAGCAATGGATTCTAAGTCATGCATGGGAACATGCTTAAGATGGTTTTATTCACAAGGAAGGTCTCCACTAGGCTTATAACTTTGTAAGGTCCAAATTGGTCATTTACCATAATGGCAAAGTCATTTGCAAATGTGTTTTATGCTTAAACCATTTTCAAGACCTTTCATCATTTTATGTGGTGACAAATATTTTCTTATCAAAGCAAAACTTTATGTTTTTCACCAAATGAGTTGCCATTGCAAAACTTGGTGTTTTTGGGTCAGTAGGTTTGGTCCAAACCATTTTCTCAAAGTTTTCTTTCCATAAACATTTCCATAATAAAATCAATAATTTTATTTGGCTAGAAAATGGCTAAGTCAAATAATCCAACCTAAATTTTACCAAAATCATTTTTAACACCAAGGGTTGGTTCCTAGGGTCAGTAAGGTCACAACAAACCAATTTGCCAAGGTTTCAAACTTATAAACATTTTTGAATCATTTTTCTATTCTAAACAAGCACACAAATGATTCTGTAAAAACAAGAAAATTAAAAGATTCTATTCACTAAACTAATTCCACAGTTGGCTAGGGCTTGTTCTCCTGAATCCAACGACATAAAATTTGTAATTTGGACGTGTGGATCCAAAGTTATAAGGGTTTGAATTTCACAACTAAAATCAGATTTCAAATCTGTTTTAAACGGAACAGGGGACACGCGGCACTTTGCTATTCATGGTACCGGTTCGGTGGATCGCGGTGCGCGTTGGATCAAACGTGAATCATGCGGCTCGAATCATCACTTACCCCTTCGCTAACTTTCTATCGTATCCGTCGATCCAGATCCTCTGTTACTAACACGCTTGCAAAAGTCGTGGCGGCGGTGGCTAGCGGCGGCGCACGGCCAGGCGGTGGTGCTACGGTGGTTCAGGGAAGCGAGGAACACAGAGGGGGTGCTCACCTTGTTCGCAAGGACGAGGTGGTGCTCAAGGTACTCTCGAGGAAGCAAGGGGTGCGCGGAGAACGAGGTAATCGCTCGCCGGAGTCGTCGTCGGCGTCAGATGGTCTAGTTCGCGGTCAGTGTCGACGCTACAGATCACGAGAAGAACAACCATGGGCATGGTTAGACGCAGGAGATCACGGTGATGCTGTGAGCGTGAACTAGAAGAAGAGGGGCGGTAAGCATTTACCGGGGAGGTCGTCGGAGAGGTTGCAGACGGCGGCGCTGTCGGAGCTTGTCAAAGCCGACGCTCCAGGGCGCCCGCGGTTGAATGAAGGGTACGGGGAGAAGCGTCTGGGAGTGGGGAAGCTGCCAGCGTGCTCAGGGAGGCTCGGGGCGGTGTCGAGTCGCCGGAATCGGCACCGGACTTCGTCGGAACAGAGGGTGTTCGGGGAGGAAATTGGGGTGGTCTAAGGCGTCTGCGAGGTGTCGAGGGGAAATATAGAGGAGGCATGGGCGTTTCAACCTGCGTGATCAAAGCTGGTAACGGTGGTCGAGTTAAGCGAATTAAGGCAGCGAAATCATCGGCGGTGTCGAAGGAGGAAGAAGGGTCGTGCGGGTGTGACGCGATGAGCAGGAGGTGGGGTCTACTGGCGTGGAAAAAGAAATGAGGAGGAGGGTCCATTGGTCATACTCATGGTCGAAGCAGTGCGAACCGTTTTCTTCGGGGTGAGGGGCTGCTTCTAGGCTTTAGTGGGCTGTTGGGTTGGGTCTGGTCCAATCCATTTTTTTTATTCTGTAACTTTTCTTTTTCTAATTCTAATTTCTGTTTTGAATTTCAAACATCCAAACAACAATCAAATTGATTCACACACTCTCCAAATTTCACAACTTTGAACTTGGTTCTGTTTATCAACATACACCAAGTTCTAAAATAAAATAATAATTTTATTCTTTTTAGGATCCATTCTTTAATTAAAAATGGGTCTTTAGTTATTTAATAAAATAGGGTTTGATTTAATTAATAAACTCCATTTTAAAATCCAAATATTTTCAAAACCAAGGTAGGTTGTATTTAAAATAAGGATTATATAGAAAGCTTGTTTAAGATAAAATAACATTTTTGTTATGGTGTCCATTTATAATTAAATAATATGGGCCTTAGTTATTAAATCAATTAGGATTGGTTTTATTTGAAATATTCCTTTTGAAATCTAAAATAAAGCCAAAACACTTCAGTAGGTTTTATGTGAGAATAAAATATGTTTGGAAAGACCTATTTTAAATAACTTAATAAGTTTTTGATGTTTTAATTAAAATGGTATAAACTTTTATTTAAATGAAATTGGATATTAAATACTTATTAATTTGTTTAATTAACCCTTTGTTATTACTTTTATTCAAAACCAAAATGTTTTAATTCAAAAGTTTGGTCAAGGTTTAATTGAGCTTTATGAAATAATCTTTATCCATAAAACTTTTATTTCAATTGAAAACCAAATCCTTTATTTTATAGATCCAAAATAGTATTTCCAAAATATTTTGTTTTCCTTTATTTAAAATGTTTATCTTTTTAAATCCCTTTAGGATTTTATTTAATTCAAATGGGTTTGAAGTTCCAATTGAATTCAAAAATTTTCTTCTGGCTCTGAAAATCAAACAAAGTTTTATTTTATTCATTTATTTTCACATTACAAGATTTGGAAAATCTTGGGATGTGACAGTCTTTCATTGAAAAACACTTGTTCAAATAACTCTGCACATCGTTAAGCATGTTGATGTCATTTCCAATAATCAATATGTCATCCACATATAGTACCAGAAACGTCACCGAGCTCTCACTCACTTTCTTATAGATACAAGCTTCGTAACAATTTGGAACAAATCCAAAGCTCTTGATCACTTGATGAAAACGAAGGTTCAAACTCCGAGATGCTTGCTTCAGTCCATAAATGGAACGCTGAAGTTTGCATACTTTATCAGCATCCTTAGGATCGACAAAACCTTTGGGTTGCATCATATACAACTCTTCATCAATGTTGCCATTGAGGAAAGCAGTCTTGACATCCATATGCCATATTTCATAATCATGAAACGCATCAATTGCTAATAATATCCGAATGGACTTAAACATCGCTACGGGAGAGAAAGTCTCATCGTAGTCAACACCTTGAACTTGTCGAAAACCTTTCGCAACAAGTCGTGCTTTATAGACGGTAACATTACCATCCGCGTCCGTTTTCTTCTTGAAGATCCATTTGCACTCAACGGCCTTTCGGTCGTTAGGAGGGTCCACCAAAGTCCATACTTGGTTTTCGCTCATGGATCCCAATTCGGATTTCATGGCTTCTAGCCATTTCTCAGAGTCTGGGCTCATCATCGTTTCCTCATAGTTCATAGGTTCACTGTCTTATACTAACAAGACAGTCAAGACAGGGTTGCCGTACCACTCAGGAGGGGCACGCGACCTTGTCGACCTGCGACGTTCAGTAGCAGCATCGTCCGAAGCTTCATGATCCTTGTCATTAGCTTCCTCTATTGTTGGTGCAATGACCTTTGGAACAATTTCAGGTGCTGCGCTACTCTCCAATTCAAGATAAGGTTCAATAACCTCGTCTAGCTCTAATTTCCTCCCACTCACTTCTTTCGAGAGAAACTCCTTCTTAAGAAAGGAACCCTTCTTTGCGACAAACACTTTGCCTTCGGTTCTGTGATAGAAGGTATACCCAATAGTTTCCTTAGGGTATCCTATGAAGACGCATTTCTCCGCTTTGGGTTCGAGCTTGTCCGGCATCAACTTCTTGACGTAAGATTCGCATCTCCAAACTTTAAGAAACGACAACTTAGGTTTAGCACCAAACCACAATTCATACGGTGTCGTCTCAACGGATTTAGATGGAGCCCTATTTAAAGTGAATGCAGCGGTTTCTAATGCATAACCCCAAAATGATAACGGCAAATGAGTAAGAGACATCATTGATCGGACCATATCTAATAGGGTTCGATTCCGGCGTTCAGACACACCATTGCGTTGTGGTGTTCCGGGTGGCGTGAGTTGCGAAATAATTCTGCTTGCTTTAAGATGCGTGAGAAAATCATAACTCAAATATTCGCCCCCACGATCGGATCGTAGAAACTTAATCTTTCTGTTATGATGGTTCTCCACTTCATTCTGAAATTCCTTGAACTTTTCAAATGTTTCAGATTTATGTTTCATTAAATAGATATACCCATATCTACTTAAGTGATCGATAAAAGTGAGAAAACAGCGATATCCACCGCGCGTCGAAACACTCATCGGTCCGCATACATCGGTATGTATGATTTCCAACAAGTCCGTTGCTCGCTCCATCATACCGGAGAACGGGGTTTTGATCATCTTGCCCATGAGGCATGGTTCGCATGTGTCAAATAATTCAAAATCAAGAGACTCCAAAAGTCCATCAGAATGGAGTTTCTTCATGCGTTTTACACCAATATGACCTAGACGACAGTGCCACAAATAAGTAGTATTATCACTATCTACTTTGCATCTCTTAGCCTCAATGTTATGGATGTGTGTTTCATCCCTTTCGAGATTTAGAAGAAATAAACCATTCACAATAGGTGCATGACCATAAAATATGTTACTCATATAAATAGAACAACCATTATTCTCCGATTTAAATGAATAACCATCTTGCAATAAACAAGATCCAAAAATAATGTTCATGCTCAACGCAGGCACATAATAACATTTATTAAGGTTTAAAACTAATCCCGAAGGTAAAACTAAGGAGAGCGTGTCGACGGCCATCACATCAACTCTTGATCCGTTGCCAACGCGCATCGTCACCTCATCCCTCGCAAGCCGCCGTCTATTCCGTAGCTCCTGTTTCGAGTTACAAATATTAGCAACTGAACCGGTATCAAATACCTAGGCACTACAACGAGGGATAGTAAGGAAAACATCAATAACATGTATATCAAATATACCTTTGATGGTGCCAGCCTTCTTGTCCGCTAAGTACTTTGGACAGTTGCGCTTCCAGTGACCCTTGTCTTGCAATAGAAGCACTCAGTGTCCGGCTTAGGACCAGACTTGAGCTTCTTCTCAGCAGGGGCAGTGCGCTTGCCGCCGCCCTTCTTGAAGGGCTTCTTTTCTCCCTTACCTTTCTTGAAGGTGGGCTTGTTGACCATCAACACATGATTATCCTTTTTGATGTCCACCTCCGCAGCCTTGACTGCGAAGAGCTCGGTGATCGTATCCGTGGAACCAATCGATTATGAGTCACTACAAAACTTTTGTAGCCGGAGGAGTGATTGCAGAACCCTGTCAATCTTGAGCTCCTCTAGAATCGTGCATTCCAGTTGCTCAAGGCGTTGAGTGTAGTCCGTCATCTTAATGGCGTGCTCACTAACGGAACTCCCTTCCTCCATCTTGCAGTTAAAGAACTTCTCAGAGATCTCATATCTCTCGACGGCCTGAGTAAAACATGGTTTTCAGCTCTTCGAGAATTTCAAAGGGCCCGGGATAGTCTTCAAAACGATTTTGAAGTTCCGGTTCCATAGCAAACAACATGGTGCTCTTAATCACACCATAATCATCTTTGTGCGACTGATATACAGTTTTCTCATCAGCCGGTGCAGTTGCAGCAGGGGGGTCACCTAACGCTTTCCCAAGGACATAGTCCTTTTGACTGCCAGAGAGAATGATTCTTAGATTGCGGAACCAATTGGTGAAGTTAGACCCATTGTTTCTAAGCTTTTCCTTCTCAGCGAAAACGTTGAAGTTGAAGTTGGATTTAGCCATTTGATCTACAATATTTGCAAGTAAAAATTAGACTATGTTCATGATAACTAGTTCAACTTTTAATCAAATTACTAGATGAACTCCCACTAAATTCAACATCCCTCAAGTTGTTTAGTGAACACGATCCAAATTCACCACACCTAATCCGATCTTCACGAGAAGAGATGTGGTTTCAATGGTGGACAACAAAGTGTCGATCATATCATTCATATGACTCATGCTTAACCTTTCGGTTCATATGTTCCGAGGCCATGTCTGTACATGCTAGGCTCGTCAAGTTAGACCCAAGTATTTCCGCGTGTGTAAAGCGGCACCCGTTGTATGTGAGCGAGAGTCTATAGCACCCGATCATCACGTGATGCTTGGACACGACGAACTTCGCAATGGTGCATACTTGGGGAGAACAGTTTTATCTTGATATTTAAGTGAGGAATCATCTTATAATGCTACCGTCGCGATCTAAGCATAATAAGATACATAAAAGGATAAACATCACATGCATATAACTTTATGTGACATGGTATAGCCAATCTTCAAGAATGATCTCCATCTTGTGCGTTCGGCATGATCTCCATCACTCCACCATGATTGCCTCCACCACAAATAGCAACTACAACTATTGCTAACTACTTAGCGATAAAGTGAAACTATTACATGGCGTATAAGAAGTTGACACACGTGTCATACACAATTATAAAGACAACCATATGGCTCCTTGGGTTGTGTACTCATCGACATGCAAGTCGTGAAACATTACAAAACATGATCATCGCATACATTATACACATCACATCTTGGGCCATACCATATCACGGAAAACACTCCTGCAAAAAAGTTAGACGCCTACTTTGTTGTTGCATGTTTTACGTGGCTTATGGGAGTAGATGCTAAGAACGATTCTTACCTACGGAAAGTCACAACGGTGATATTATGGTTGCCAAACTCGTGTCAATCCCATGACAACTATAGTGAGAAAGCGGCATCCACGGTGCATGTGTGGAACAAGCCACACGTCAAGTGCGGAGCCGGTCTCGCGAACGACGTCGCGTAAGGTTGGCCTGGACCGCTTCAATCTCACTATCCCGCGTCATAAGAAGAACACAAACAAGAGGCTTGCAATAGAAAACATCAACGCCCGCAATAACCATGTTGCGTTCTACTCGTGAAACACATCTACGCATAGATCTAGCTCTGATACCACTGATGGGTTTCGCGGCATAGTAAATCAAAATTTTCTACGGATGCGAACAGAGGGAAAGCCAAGATCTAATCTAGGATATGCAAACAATGAGAGAGATTGGATTAGATCTTCATACCCTTGAAGATTCGCTGCATGGAAGCTCGTCGGAACGTGGGTGATGTAGTCGTACTCGCTTCTCCTCCTCGCGATCCGATCCGATCTAGCACCACAAGTGGCGGTGCCTCCGTGAGATACACACGTGCAGCACCTCGACGTATCCTCCTTCCTCGGTCCAGCAAGTATGGTGGAGAGACGGATTGGATCTACAACACGACGGCGTGGTGTATATGGTGGAGAGTTTCTGCAGCAGGGCTTCGCCTACACGCAGTCGGGAGGGAGAGAGAGAAGGGCAGCAGGGCGACTGGGCTTGGAGGGGAAGGTGTGGGGGGTGGTGCGCCCCCAGCCCTCTTTATATAGAGGGGTGGGCGGCTTCCCTAGCCCCTCCCCAAGCCCAAACCATCGGCCACAAGGAGGAGGAGTGGGGGGCAAGGAAACCCCCCCTTCTAGAAGGTCTAGATCAGGGGTTTACCCCCTTTGGCCGGCTGGGCCCTATGGGGCCTTGTGCCCCTGGCCCAATGCGGCCAGGTCACTCCCTCATAGGCCCATGCCCCCTCCCGGAAGGTGGGGGCACGTTGGTCCCCTTCTGGAAGGTTCTAGAAGCTTCCGGTACAATACCGATTAACCCGGAACAATTCCGAACTCCAAAAAACTGCACTGCCTTATATGAATCTTATTCTCCGGACCACTCCGGAACCTCTCGTGATGTACCGGATCCCATCCGAGACTCCGAACAAAAACTCATAAACCAATTATCCAATCTATCCTAGCGTCGAGACACGTTAAGTGTGTGACCCTGCGGGTTCGAGAATATGCAGACATGATCTTCTATCAATAATCAACGGTAAGTCTGAAACCCATATTGACTCCACACATTCATCGATGATCATATCGAATGAACCACGATGCCGGATTCAATCAATCCCATATATATATTCCCTTCGTCTCGCGATATTTTACTTGCGAGATTTGATCGTCGATCGTCATACCTAGTTCAATCTCGTTCACGAAGTACTTTACTCGTTCCGTAATCCGATATCACTTTGTGATTAACTCCTTAACCACATGCTTGCAAGCGGTGTTGATATCGATTACCGAGTGGGCAAGTATATCTCCGACTTGGGAGGGACAAATCCCATCTTGATACATACAACCCAACAGATACTTTCCGATCACCTGAGAGACACCTTTATGATCACCCTCTCATAGGATGACGTTTGATGACCTCAAAGATTTCTTCCGATACCAGGGAGTTGTATTATCTCATGGTCTAAGGAATACAATATTTTACATAAGAAAAGCTTCGCAAAGACGAACACGATGACACGATCTAATTGCTTCGCTTAGTTTGGGTATGTCCATCATATCATTCTCCCAATGATATGATCTCATTATTAATCGACAACTCATGTCCATGGTTAGGAAACCTTAACCATCATTAATCAATGAGCTAGTCCATAGAGGCGTACTAGGGACACGGTGTTGTTCACAAACCACACAAGTATTAATTTACTGCTTAATACAATTCTAGCATGGAATATAAACATTATCATGAACAAGAATTATAATAATAACATCTTTATTATTGCCTCTAGGGCATAATTCCAACACATTATACTCGCGATTCACCATTATAAGCTAAAAGTAGCTTGATCATGGATAATTCCAAGATAAAGGTGAATATTTGATGTAGGTAAAATGTTTACTACACCAAGAGATTACTAAAGAAAGGAATTTGAAAGAACACCAAACATTTGATGATGGTGATCTACTTCAAAGTGCAAGTCCAAAGACATTGGTATTTTACTATACATGCTTTGGACTATGTGTCATGTATATGGCTCCACTATTGATGTTGATAGATTCTTTTAAACAAGAAAAGGGAATACTGAAAGAGAATCTCATAAATATATGGCAGAAAAGAAAAGACTAGATTTGTTCAGCTTAAGTATATAGATGATATACATGTTATGGCTATATTCTTTGCTTATTAAACAATGTGGTTCTTAAGTATTTGATACTGAATTTTTTGGTGTGAATCGTCATACGAAACAACACAATTCATGAACTACAATGGCCTAAGTAACTAGCAAAAGAATATGTGATGATGTTCATCGAGAACAAATAAAGGGTTATTGTGCTGCTTGTTAAACATCAAAGCTTGCCTTCAAGATTTGTTTTATCAGGTATTATGAGAATAAAAGGGTTGTTCAATTAATTGTTGTAATCCATAAAAGATGGATGATTCACAAATCTCATTGGAGAAATCACATCCATAAAACTAGTGCTAAAAATGTCGAAAGACAAATTGATTGAAAGATCACTTAGGAAGTGACATCGCCGTTTAAATTATATTGGAAAGAAAACATGAAGAAACTCCATATGGATAGAATTTTGGAGTCTTTTTTATTTTTGATCAAATGACGCTTGTGAAACTTTCCTAGAGATATTCGTTCATAGGCCAAAAGGGAACGAATGACTAGCTTATTGGAAATTGTACATATTGTTGTATGAAGTCCATTATGTGTAGTCAAGAGCGATGGATTTCAACTTCATATGCTTTCTCCAAAAATTTGAGTGAATATATGAATATTTACTTAATAAGGATGAAGTATGAAACATTTGAAAAGTTCAAAGATTTTCAAGATGAAGTGCAAAATCATTGTAACAAGAATATAAATAGTTTATGATAAGATCATAAAGGAAGATATTTGAGTTACAAGTTTAGCATAATACCTAAAATTTAAGGAATCGTTCTGTGGATTTGCATTTCCCGAAACACCATAAGAGTATGGAGCGTTCGAGATATGTAATTAAACCTTGTTTGATATGGTAAGATCAAAGGTGTAATTCATAAAACTGTCATTATATTTTAAAGATTAAAAGCTTTAGAGACTACCGTTTTTCCACTGAAAAGAGCTCCATCATAATCCGTTGAATTGAAACCATATAAAGTTATGGTTTGCGATAAAACCCAAGTTGTCCTTTCTTAAAAATTGGTATGCTATGCATAAGAAAGATGTTTGCAACCAAAATCGGATGAACATATCTTCGTATGAATCGTTGAGTATTCCTCCATAACACCAAAGACAAAAGTGTTTGTCGCTTAGAACGTCAAGTTTATTTGAGAAGGAATTTTCCGTGAAAAGTTAAGTGGGAGGACAATAGAACTTTGATAATGTTAAAGGAACCTTAGCTATATGTGCAAAGTTGCGCAGCGCCGAAAAGTGTTCCGGAGGCAGCAACAATGCTCATGGCTCACGTGCCTCAAAGGTTGTGGTCACAGAGGTCTAAGTTCCTATTGAAACTAGTAGGTCGGGTAAACAATCAAATACCAAGATTTGAAAGTTAAATCATTATTTGACAATAATGATCCGACTACATGCAAAGAAGCGATGATGGGCTCTGACTCCGTCAAATGGCTTGAAGCCATAAAATCCGTGATAGTTCCATATACGAGAGATCAAGCTTTGAACTTGAAAGACCCTCTGGAAAGGTACAAGACCTTACAGTCATATTTGGATCTATAAATAAATAGACATGGATGTTTCACATCTATGAAATTATCGACATGTCGGGAAAGAGTTCACGACAATGTTCAAAGAGTTGACTATGACAAGATCTGATCTTTCATTAAGCGATATTTAGTATAGATGGATTAATGTAGCAACCACTACATATAATTTTGTTATGTGATAGTTGAATAAACAAAACAAGGTCTTCTATAAGAATGGTTACCTAAGACGTGTGCATGACACGGTCCAAAGGGTTTTGTTAATTCAAAGGATACTAAAATCATATGCAAACTTCAATGGTTGAAGTAAGCATCGCGGAGTTGGAATCTTCACTATGATGAAACTGTTAAAAGAGTTTAATTTCATCGGAGACGATGAAGATGCTTGCACTTGCAAGAAATTAAGTGGGAGCGCTAAGACATATTTCTAGTACATTATGTGGAAGACATATTGTTGATTGGAAGTGATGTATCTTTTTATTAACACGGGATAAGAATTTCATCTCGATGAAAGGCTTAGGCAGAACCCGAATATTTGGCATCAATGTCTATATGGATAAATTGTGACGCCAATATGGTTGTGCCAGAAGTACATAGACGAGATATTGAATGAGTTCAATATAGAAACTACAAGAAAGGTTCTTGTTGCACAGGAAGGATTGAATAAAGATTTAAGTATTTTTGATACTTGATAGATACAATCACAAAGAGTATTTTATCAATCATGCTGTGATGTGTACAAATCCAGAAATGTTCTATGCTCTAAATGTTATGAGTAAATACCAGAATAATTCATAAAGATGATTATTGGACGATAGTAAAGATATTCTTATGATCTTTTAAAAGAACTAAGAATATATTATTTTGTAGAAGTGACAAATAGATGGTTAGTTCATTGTAAAAGTATTACATTGATACTAGTTTTGTCACGAAGTACAGATTAAGTTTATCTCAATCCAAACTAAGGGTGGCACAATGTGATGGAAAGTAAGTTCCATAATGGATTTGGATGAGTTCCAAAGTTAAGACATTGTGACAGATACTACAACAAAAGGCTAAGTATATAATTGCTATTATAGCAGCAAAAGTGGGCATTTGTGTCAAGTAGTTTGTTACCAAACTAGGTGTAGTTCACAGCAGGGATAATACTATGAAGATATATTGTACGACAATATTATCAACATGTTTTAACCCCAAAGAACTAAAGGTCACACCAAAGGACCGAATTTGTACAAAGCCATCTCATTAGAGAATGAGTGATGCGTAGAGACGCAAAGACATGCAATTACACATGGACCTGGAAGTGTCAGATCCGGAGACCAGCTGACCACTAGCAATCATGTACATACGACACCAGAAAGCCATAGGTGTTGAATACACAAAGGTTTGAAACTAGATTATTAACTCTAGTGCAAGTGGGAGACTATTGGAGATATGCCCAAGAGGCAATAATAAAGTGGTTATTATCATATATTCATACTTATGATAAATGTTTACATACCATGCTATAATTGTATTAACCGGAAACATTAATACTTGTGTGTTTTGTAAACATAAAAGAGTCCCTAGTAAAGCCTCTTGTTAAACTAGCTTGTTGGTTAATATATGATCAAGGTTTCCTGATCATGAACATAGAGATGTTATTAAACAACAGGGTCATATCATTAGGAGAATGATGTGATGGACATACTCCTATAGTTAAGCATAGCATAAAGATCAAGTCATTTAATATAGTTCATTTGCTATAAGCTTTCTGATACATAGTAACCTAATTCCTTCGACCATGAGATCATGCTTATCACCATCATCGGAAGGATGCTTTGATGATATCAAACACCACACCGTAACTGGGTGGCTATAAAGATGGCATTGAGTGTTCGGAAAGTATGGGTTGAGACACATGGATCAAGAGTGGGATTTGTCCATCCATATGACGGATAGATATACTCTGGGCCCTCTCGGTGGAATGTCATCCAATTATCTTGCAAGCATGTGACTGTCTCACAAGGGATCACATACCACGAGAACGAGAAAAGAGTACTTATCGGTAACGAGGTTGAACTAGGTATGCAGAGATACCGACGATCAAAACCTCGGGTAAGTAAACTATCATGAGACAAAGGGAAATTGGTATCGTATGTAAGTGGTTCATTCGATCACAAAGTAATCGTAGAAATATGTGGGAGCCATATGAATTTCCAGATTCCTCTATTAGTTATTGATCGGAGAAGTGTCTCGACCATGTCCGCATAATTCACGAACCGTAGGGAGACAAACTTAAGGATTCGATGTTGTTGAGTAGTTATGGAATGATGAGTAAGAGATCGAATGTTGTTTGGAGTCTCGGATGGGATCCAGGATATCAAGAGGAGATCCGAAATGGTCCGGAGAATACGATTCATATAAGGAAAGTCCTGTTTCGGAGTTTGGGAATGATTCCGGTGTTTTCACCGGGAATGTTCTAGAAGGGTTCGGAAGGTCCGGCACTCCCGAGGGGAAGGGTACATGAATGTGTCATGACAATATAAATGGTTGCATCATGTACTAGGTCACTTGGCTGGGCAAAATAAAGGGAGAAATCAAATCCTAGTTTGAAAGTCAAACGCCAATTTAAAAAAGTCAAACGACAAGTTTGCTTGGTGGAGGGAGAGTAGGAAACCTACTTGGGGAAGAAGTCTCCTCCCTCCACCCGCCGGCCAAGGAGGAGGAGGACTCCCTCCTCCCAAGCCGCACCCTCCCACCTATATAAGGAGGGGTAGGGCTGCCCCTCTCCCACACACCCAAAAACCCTAGCCCCAAGTCGCCGACCACCTCCTGCTGCCGCCACCTAGGGCCTCCTCTAACTCGGCGAGTTAGCGTTTCCCCAAACCCTAACCGCCGGCGCCCTCCCCCTGGTGCCCTCTAAACCCTAGATCACCAAGGCCTCTCTCATACTCCACCATACTCGCTCAGGCTTAAGGCGAAGCCCTGCGAGATCTCCCCTCTACTTCCGGTACCACGCCGTCGTGCTGCCGAAATATCGAGGAGAGTGCTACAACCTCCGTTACCTGCTGGAACAAGGGAGAGGAAGGTCTTCATCGAGTACCCGTGATGTGACCGGCAATGAGCGCCTAGGAATCTTGTGCCGGAAGGATAGTCTACGCGATCTTGAGATCGGGAAGTGTACGACTACATCACCCACGAGAATCTGCTCTCGTTAACCGCCTTGGAATCTTCGAGGGTGAGTTTTTCTATCGACTCGTTGCTACAATCTAGTAGATAGATCCTGGCTTGTTTGTTTGCATGCGGTAGAAATTTTTTGTTCCATGCTACGAACCCCTACAGCAACCACCCAATCCAGATCTTCAAGCGCTTCAAAAACCTTTTTAGGTTCCACCATAGAGATATGAGCTTGATGGTCACTAAAGCTTATCAACTCTCTTCTTGTGGACACCCTTCTTAAATAACCCACTACTTTGTCAAGTGTGTGACCTCTGAGTTCTAGATTTCTTTCAGCTCGAGCTTTGTGACGAGTTCCAATTTCCTTATTGTTTCTTAGAGGAATTTCTTCACCATTCGGGTCCTCGTCTTGACGATTAGCTTGAACTTGATCAACAGTATGTTCGGTACTGACAGTTGAAGGAGAGACTTGCCCTTGATCTTTATTTACAACCATATCAAGAGGTTGTTGTTCGGGGTTTGCAGGGACGGATAATCCGGCCGAGGGAGGGGGCCCGACACCCGTGTGTGTTGTGCCATATCTGCCTCCTTCCAGCGGGCACCGTGCTCCCTCACCTGCAGAACTGGCCGCGGCAAGTGCCACAGGAGCTCTACCCCGCTCCTCCTCGCAATTGACGCCCCCCTCCTCTACCCGACGACGTCATCGACTCGCCTAATGAACTATTCAGTTTTCAGTTGGCGGTGGCACTTTGTAATATGTTTGAACATGTAGGGGCAGAATCGTTCCAAAAAAATCGGAACTAAATTTCTTGGTGATGAACCTACCTCGAGATGTAGTATAGATAGATAGATAGATAGATAGATAGATAGATAGATAGATAGATATATACATAAATAGATAGATACTATATAGTATAGATGTAGCCATCGACCTTTGCAGCCTAAACACGCTACTGCATACACATTATTTCAATTATAACAAATGTGCACTATAAAAATATATTTCAATCGTTCTTGATTGTCAACGACACTGCCCAAATAAGGTACTGTACCGAGTACCGACTGATTGCTTGCCCGCCATTATTGGCAGCACTAATAGTATATATAAACCACATGAAACCATTGTTACTTAATCATATCTTCAAGAGAACAGCATAAATAATGACATCACCTATACCTCTCACACTACTAGTAGTACTGTATTATTTAGTTTGGAGACACAATTAACAAGGATAGATTAGTGATGGCCTGCCGTGCAATCATAGTGGTGACCCCCGTAGAGCATACAGGAGGAATTAGATTTAATTCCGGCTCACACACACCTACATGGAGGGAGGCACCGGCTGGTTTGACAAGTTGTTCTCTCCATGCATATGCATGCATGGACGGGGAAATGGCAATGCATTGCGTAGCCGATCGCCAGCCAGGATGGCCTGTGTGTTGCCGTGTTGGCACTACCACATGTGAAAGTATCTCGATCGGGGGTGGTCCATCCAGCCTACTCCCCTTCTGGCTGGCCACCTGTCCGTCCTGGGTTAATTAGCTAGCATAATTTCACCGTAACCCTGGCAGCACGCGCGTTTACAGCTACTACTACCGTTGTGGGTGACACCTCCTCGCTAGCTAGCTCACCGCGTGCCAAGCGCTATATAAGCTGCCCATATGAGAGAGAGAATATACACAGAGAGAGAGAGAGGGAGAGAGCGATACGGAAAGCAAGAAAGGAAGGGAGAGAGAGAGAGGAGGAGGAGGAGAATCCATCTGTGTATGGTCCAGGAGAGCATGGTGACCATGGAGGGCTTCCCGTTGTCTCTGGTGCTCGTGGGGTCGGCGGTGGCCGTGGCGTACCTGTGCGTGGCCGCGTGGGTGAGCTGGCCGCGCCGCGTGGGGGAGATCTTCCGGCGCCAGGGGATCGACGGCCCGCCGCCCTCATCCTTCTTCTCGGGGAACCTCTCGGAGATGCAGGCCAGGCTGCACGCCGTCGCTGACGGCGGCGCGAGGGATGACTTCCAGAGGGAAGGCTTCGACGACTACTGCAAGAGGATCTTCCCCTACTTCGACAAGTGGAGGAAAGCATACGGTACAACACATCTCTCTCTCTCTCTCTCTCTCTCTCTCTCTCTCTCTCTCTCTCTCTCTCTCTCTCTCTCTCTCTCTCTCTCTCTCTCTCTCTCTTCATCTAGACTCCGTCAAAAATTAGTTTCTTATCGATCTACCAGGCAGGAAACCTGGCTGGCTTTGATTTGCATGTGCATGATTATTACTGCTGATTGATCTTCGTCTGTTAGTTATAAGTAGTTCTGTATGCACCTCTCGGCGTCGCTCGATCGAGCATGCGTGGAAGAAACTCCCTCTCGCTGTCTCTCTCTAAAAGGCATCGAGCCATGAAACTGCACTGCTACAGGTGCATGCACGCTTCTTTAAGCCCTCTCGCAAGTTGGCTACCCACTAGAGGTTTATAAAAAAAATGGAGCTGTTTCTTGATAAGCTGCATATATAGAACTAATTAACACTGCTACAGTATATTTTTTTGTCTAGAATACAACACTGCTACAGTACGTATATGTGGGAGAGAGCAGCGTACGGTAATACTATAGTCGTTTAAGTAGCTGTCAATAATGAAGTCAACATCAGGAAATTGATCAGGAAGAGCAAAAATAAGAAAGAAAGAATAAAAAAACTGACGCAGGCAGGATGATAGGAACTTTGGCTTAGGGAATGCATGAGAACGACGACTATCGCTGTCAACGGTGCCTTGGAAACAACCAACTCCCCAAAGTCCACAGAGTACCGGTTTTTTCCTCTTTTATTTTAGATTAGAGGGGGGGCTGTCGACTTTTTAACCCTGCTGACTGTATAGATGCATGCATGTGTATTGATTGCTGAGGTGATTAACCACACACCATGCTTTCTTCTTCATTGGGGACCGTTTATATTAATCCATGCATGGTTAAGCAGCTATGGCATATAATGGACACTGGTCCATGGCTCCATGCTAGCCTCTCCATGACTCCAGTGCATGAGCTGGTACTGGCGATTGTGACAACTGTTTCTTAGTACAATCACAAAAACCTGTAATGATCTTTCCGGCTTTTGAACTTTTTTGGAAGAATCATGCATGACTGGCTAATGGTATATTATTACAAAGGAGTGAAAACAGAATATAGTGAAAAATCCCAATAACTCCTAAGCAACAATGCCGGGGAAAAATGACGCAACATTTTCCCCCTTTTTATACAACCAGACTATGCATACATCAAAATGTGTTCTATATGGTGTATTCCTCCTTTTTGCTTATTCGGTTGGATACACCAATGAAGCAATAGAAAGCAACCAGACTTAATTCATGCAAAAAGTGCATCGAGCTAGGATGAGGGAGAAGCGTGGGATCTCGCCATCTCTGTTCATGCATGTTGCATTACTGACCAAAAAAAAGAATTAAATTGCAAATAAAATGTTTTCCTAACTTTTCTTGCATGCATATTGCATACACGTATAGTAAGCACCCTTGTGCACCCAACGACAACATCTCCGAAAACAAGTGTTACCCCATACAGCAACCAAACACCATTTCTTGCATGAGCCCATCCCGGTTATTTACCTTCTTTTTTTGCAAAAAGGGGTAAAACTCATGTCTCTGCATCGACCGATGCATATGACCGCTATTGACTTATTCAAAGTCTATTACAGAAGTTTATATACCTTTTCCTGGCTACGCTGAAATCATCCAACCAACCAATTCCACCCTATGTCGTGGATCAAAAGGCGAAGGCGAATTAGATTCAAGAAATAATGGCCTAGTAGTTGAATGTGTCAATTTAAAACTAAGAAAGAATCATTCCTCAAAAAAGATATACTAAATAAGAAAGAATCAACGTATAGAACACGTATATTTTGTTAATGCGTTATAAGAGCACCTTTCCTGAAAGTCAAGCAAACATGCCAGCATATTCTAGCTACTAGTTTTTTCTACCTCAGGTCGCCACCAAGTCCCCAAACAATGCATGCATGCATGCACCTAGCTTACTCTAACTAATGTGTGGCTGTCATAATAGTAGGTCCAGATTAAATTAAGTAATCAGCATTTGACCAAACTAAATATGTAATTAAGACACTGACATAGTCAGCTAGTAGGCTTTCCGGAAACGGGCATACCTGTCCAGCACACCGATCGAGCTAGGATTCTTAGTTATCCATTTTGGAGCTTAAGTTGCAGATGTAACAGTACAACTTTTGTGTTTATATTATTCAAGCCTTGATTAAATTAAATATACTTCTGAAAATGCTAAGCTGAACGTAGCTAGTATACCTATTTGGCTGGGGTTCATTTTACAAGACCTCATCTAGACGAGGCATTTCATGGAGTAAGAATCATTTTGAAGCATATGCTCTTCTTTTTTGTGTATGTGTATGTGTATGTATGAATGGATGGTTCAGCAGCAAACAGGAAGTCAGCAGCACACCAAATAAATTAATGATTATTCCAAGATCCGGCTACCACTTCAAATAATGAATTCCACGTAGTACGAGCTGGCCCAGGGGGTCGCGCGCCCCACCCTACTACTCCCTACATCAAAGTGTACGTCGAGTCCACATGACTAGCTAGGTAGCTAGCTAGCTAGCTAGGTCGTTAGTTAGGTAGTCCTGTACTACTGTAGAGCTGCCAAGCTGCTCTAGGTCTCGTGGAACAGATACTAGCAACAGATGACAGGGTCATGCATGCATGCATGCATGCATGGCATGTACAGTGTACTAGTACTACTACTCCATGATGAATAATAATAATACTTGTCTCTTGCACCTTTTTAGGCATCGCTCCTGCTAGGATTCCACATGCCTTACCCTAAATTAACGTCTAAGTGGATAACCATGTCCACTTCTATTGGACTAGCAGATAAGTTGCCATTTGATCGCAATAGGGAAACGCAGATTCCTTTTTCTTTCTGTTTTCTCGCTGAGAAGTCGTTCGATCTGAACAGCTTTGATCGATATATATAGTCATGCATACAACTGTTCTATATATATATGAAAATATGGTTGCTTGCACATGCGCATGCGCTTGATGGTTATTGCATATACATACGCACCGTCTCGCACATGTGCTAGATGGTTTTATTGAGTATATATACTTGCATGTATATATATAGGCACCGTCTTCGTGGTGGTTGCTGCTTCCTACCTGGCCAAAAGTGGCTGTGTCTAGCTGTAGTGCTAGCTAGACCGGTCGT
The DNA here is from genome assembly GCA_030063025.1 of Avena longiglumis. NCBI lineage: Eukaryota > Viridiplantae > Streptophyta > Magnoliopsida > Poales > Poaceae > Avena > Avena longiglumis. The sequence goes on along the minus strand of CP125974.1, from coordinate 513,899,154 downwards.
ACGTGCATCACCAGCTAATTAAGTTAGCTCGCAATTGACGCGTGTGAAGCTTGCTTAAGCTTGTTAAAGGGAAACCAAACTTCGTTCGGTGTCAATGAACCGTTTGTGTATATCTCTCTAGGGTCCATATATACAGGCCAGTTCGACGTTAAAAAAAATACTTATATAGCTCGAAACCGTAAAGTCAACTGTCTCGAGCAGGTGTGTGTCGTGGTCAAGAAACCGACGGTGGAGATCCTATGGAATGGAATCCTCCAACTGACTGGGGCCGCGAGATTCCCCTCTCCTGGTCAAGATTCCAGTCTACTCTCCTTCCGAGAGAGAGAGAGAGAGAGAAAGAGAGAGAGAGATATGAAGAATCTTGTATGGGATGGGACGCTCCAACACACATCGGTTCGATCGAGATTCGGTAGCTCTGACCAGTTGTTGGTTGGTCAATGTCCCGGTGGTGATAAACGTACTCATCACATGCATCCACATATTTGTTTACCCTTCAAATTTCATTATCCTACTACATCTACTACATGCACGAATGTCTAGGAGTTCTTTCGCAAAAGAAAAAAAACAGAATGTCTAGGAGTTGGTTCCACTGAGCTTAAAAAGAACTCTCGCGGCATTTTTCTTCTTCTTTTGAGCATCTCTCGCGGCATAGTTTTCCCAGCGTAACAAACATGGTGGGCCCTGTGCACGTGTGACGTCAATCGTATGATGTTTCGACCGCTCGGCCCAATAGGAAGCAGCAGCTCCGCCCAGCATTTCCACCGTGCAATAAACAGGCCAGGAAAAGTAGGCCCAATGTATAGAAACGTACTGAAATATCTGAGGCCCAGAATCACTTTCTTTCATACTCCCATTCTTTTGTTTCTACCGCCCAATTAACTGACAGTTTTTTCTTCTATGGTGTTGCCGTGCAGGTGACACGTACCTGTACTGGCTCCGGCAGCGGCCGGCGCTGTACGTGACGGACCCGGAGCTCATCAGCGAGATCGGGCGGTGCGTGTCGCTGGACATGGGCAAGCCCACGTACCTGCGGAAGGGCCAGGAGCCCCTCTTCGGCGGCGGCGTCCTCAAGGCCAACGGCGCCTGCTGGGCGCGCCAGCGCAAGGTCATCGCGCCCGAGTTCTACATGGCCAAGGTCAGGGGGATGGTGCCGCTCATGGTGGCCGCCGCGCAGCCTCTGCTGCGCTCGTGGGAGGCTGCAGTCGACGGGGCCAAGGCCGTTGGTGGCGTCGCGGCGCTGGACGTCGACGCCGATGTCAGGAGCTTCTCCTTCGACGTCATCTCTAGGGCATGCTTCGGGACGGACCACTCGAGGGGCAGGGAGATCTTCCTCCGGCTCAGGGCGCTGTCAGGGCTCATGTCCGAGCCCAGCGTCATCTTCGCCATCCCGTCGCTGAGGTACCTGCCGACGGCCAAGAACCGGAGGATCTGGAGGCTGACGCGGGAGATCCGGTCGCTGATCCTGGATCTCGCGAGGGGGCGCAGGGCGGCGACGGCGGAGCGGGATTTTCTGGGCTCCATCATCGAAAGCAGCGGCGACCAGCCCCGGCCGGACGACTTCGTCGTGGACAACTGCAAGAACATCTACTTCGCGGGGCACGAGACGAGCGCGGTCACCGCGACGTGGTGCCTCATGCTGCTCGCCGCGCACCCGGAGTGGCAGGACCGGGCACGCGCCGAGGTCCTCGAGGTCTGCGGCGGCGGCGCGGCGGAGCCCGACTTCGACATGGTCTCCAGGATGAAGACGCTGGGCATGGTGGTGCAGGAGACGCTGCGGCTGTTCCCGCCGTCGTCGTTCGTGGTGCGGGAGACGTTCCGCGACATGCGCCTGGGCAGGCTGCACGCGCCCAAGGGCACGTACCTCTTCGTGCCGGTCTCCGCCGTGCACCACGACAAGGCGTCGTGGGGCCCGACGGCGAGTCGGTTCGACCCGGGGAGGTTCAGGGACGGCGTGGCGGCGGCGTGCAAGCACCCGCAGGCGGCTTTCATGCCCTTCGGACTGGGCGCGCGCACCTGCCTCGGCCAGAACCTGGCCATCGTCGAGGTCAAGACGCTGCTCGCTGTCGTCCTGGCGCGGTTCGCGTTCACGCTCTCGCCGGACTACAGGCACTCCCCGGCTTTCCGGCTTATCATCGAGCCGGAGTTCGGGCTGCGCCTTCTCGTACGCCGTGTTGGAACAACTCATGACGGTTGCAATTGATATACGTACGTGTATCTTCAAAAATTGGGCTTGGACGCTTGGTTATATCCAACGACTAGTTAGCTAGCACATCGAAAAAAGAAAAAGAAATTGTGAAAACAAGATATGGACATCAAAAGTAGCATGAATATACTCGTACTAGAGTTTTTCTTTTTGTTGATAAAAGGGGTTTCCCCCTGGTTCTATTGGCATGCAACCAAAAGAGTTACAACATCCAAGTTCAGAGGCCCTCTAACCGAACTCCTAAAAAACATTAGATGAGCAAAAAATTCATGTTTAAACATCTAAACCGCCCTAGCCAAACTCGCATACCCTTTAGATGAACAAACTTTTTAGGAGTCTGCCTCCACGACTCGCAAAGATACGCGGTTGTGTTCTCACCGAGCAAAAAATATTCCTCCTATAGCAACGCACAAAGCCTCCCTGATGTGCCTCCCATCCCAGCCAGCGTTTAAACCGGAGACCACTTGTTGCCTCTTCCAAGAGCCCGCAACATTCTCCATCCTCCCCCACTTCGCTTCGCTCGTCGGTGGCTGGAATCAGGCTCCAAAACCGCCGCATTCTTTCCCATTTTGTCGTCGATTCAAGGTCGTTTCCGACCATGGCGAGCTCGGTTCATTTGAAAACGGAGCTGCCGGAGCATGGAGAAGTCGTAGGTTGATCGCCGCGGACCTAGGCATGGCCAAAACCGAGAGCCCCGGCCTCTTTTCGAACAAATAGTTTCTGGGGCGCGTAGAGTATGTTTACTCGATGGGCGGCCGACTAGCATGCTATTCCGTGATCGCTACGTCGACTTTCGATCGTCTCGCAATCCCAACGGTGGTCTCATCCCTCGTCCCCGGTTGTACTCAGTCGATCACGCTTCTCAACTCCTCCGCCCACGAGGTGTTCCATGAATTCACTATGTGAGTTTTTTTGTGTTTTCTTTTTCAACCGAAGTTGACCGAAATGATCTTCGGTTGTAGATGAAGAGGTTGAGCCTAAACATGATGCAAACATGATTCAATGCTTCCTCAAAATGCACTGAATCATTAAGAACAAGGAGACGCGTACTAAGTGACATAAGTATGCCCAACGGGCACCAGATTCTAGCCTACCTAGCTTGGCTCAATAGAAGGCCCACAAGACAACCTTCTAACGATCTTGAAGCCCGAGACAGTTCAGCTGGTACGAAGCCCACAAGGACACCGACTCCAAACTCGCAACACTACAAAACTCTAGAGTTCGAATCTAACTTGTAACCGACTCGGGGGTGGTACCTGAGACCTAGCCTCCCCATATAAGGGCTAGGAGTGGCCGCCGAGGAGGGCACAAAAAATTGTCATCGCAAAAACGCCAAATCCAATATGCGCATCAATAGCCACACTTGGTGACATTGTAACCTTCGGTTTCTCCATCGATCAAAAACAGACAAGCGGGAGTAGGTTTTCCCTCCGGGGGTCTGAACCTGGGTAAAACTTGCATCCCCATTGTCTAGTTGTTAACCGACAAAGTCTCCAGCGCATATCACCTTACCGAAAACCTAAGTCCATCAAGTATGGGCATTTCCGTGGACATCCCATGTCAATCAACTACAAGATGATCTTGTTGAGCATCATTGGCATATCTGCAACAATTCTTAGTTGTTTTTGTATCATTCATTTGATTTATTATATTTATTAATTTTGTTTGTAATATTGAATTATTTGGTATTATATTTATTATTGGGTTTGTAAGCGCGATGTTTGGTCCAAATGATTTGGCTTTGCAACAAGCAAAAAAATTCTCATCTAAATATAGGAGTTCGGCTAGAAAAACCTTTCCTTTAGATGAGAAAATATAGGAAGTTAAGGGATAGGGAGACTTTTTCCCATCTAAATTATAGGAGTTTGGCTAGAGATGCTCTTACAAAAAATTCAAATGCTTAACTAGCGCTACCCACTAGATCAATCACCAAAGAACTACCAACATGATCTGTTGGAGATATGCCCTAGAGGCAATAATAAATGTAGTTATTATTATATCTTTGTGTTTATGATAAATGTTTACATTCATGCTATAACAGTATTAACCGGAAACATTAATACTTGTGTGATTTGTAAACTAAATTAGAATCCCTAGTAAAGCCTCTTTATAATACTAGCTTGTTGGTTAACAAATGATTATGGTTTCCTGATCATGAATATTGAGATGTTGTTAACAACAAGATCATATCATTAGGAGAATGGTATGATGGACATACTCCTATAGATAAGCTTAGCATAAAGATCAATTCATTTTAATAGTTCAATTGCTATAAGCTTTCTGATACATAGTAACCTAATTCATTCGACCATGAGATCATGCTAATCACCATCACCGGAAGGATGCTTTGATGACATCAAACACCACACCGTAACTGGGTGGCTATAAAGATGGCATTGAGTGTTCGGAAAGTATGGGTTGAGACACATGGATCAAGAGTGGGATTTGTCCATCCATATGACGGATAGATATATTTTGGGCCCTCTCGGTGGAATGTCATCCAATTAGCTTGCAAGCATGTGACTGGATCACAAGGGATCACATACCATGGGAACGAGAAAAGAGTACTTATCAGTAACGAGGCTAAACTAGGTATGCAGAGATACCGACGATCAAAACCTCGGATAAGTAAACTATCGTGAGACAAAGGGAAATTGGTATCGTATGTAAGTGGTTCATTCGATCGCAAAGTAATCGTAGAAATATGTGGGAGCCATATGAATTTCCAGATTCCTCTATTGGTTATTGATTGGAGAAGTGTCTCGATCATGGCCGCGTAATTCACGAACCGTAGGGAGACACACTTAAGGATTCGATGTTGTTGAGTAGTTATGGAATAATGAGAAAGAGACCGAATATTGTTCAGAGTCTCGGATGGGATCCGGGAAATCACGAGGATATCCGGAATGGTCCGGAGAATAAGATTCATATAAGGAAAGTCTTGTTTTAGAGTTCAGGAATGATTCCGGTGTTTTCACCAGGAATGTTCTAGAAGGGTCTGGAAGGTCCGGCACTCCGGAGGGGAAGGGTACATGAATGTGTCATAGCAATGTGGAATGGTTGCATCATCTACTAGGTCACTTGGTTGTACAAAATAAAGAGAGAAATCAAATCCTAGTTTGAAAGTCAAACGCCAATTTGAAAAAGTCAAATCTCAAGTTTGCTTGGTGGAGGGAGAGTAGGAAACCTACTTGGGGAGGAAGTCCTCCTCCCTCCACCCGCCGGCCAAGGAGGAGGAGTTGGAGGAGTACTCCCTCCTCCCAACCGGCCACCCTCCACCTATATAAGGAGGGGTAGGGTTGCCCTCTACCCACACACCTCAAACCCTAGCTCTGGCGCCTCCACCTCCAAGTGCAGCCGCCGCCTAGGGTTTCCCCTCCAACTCGGCGACTTGGGGATTCCCCAAGCCCTAGCCGCCGGCCACACCCTCCCCTTGGTGCCCTCTAAACCCTAGATCACCAAGGCCTCTCTCATAGTCCACCATACTCGCTCCGGCCTAAGGCGAAGCCTTGCGAGATCTCCCCTCTACTTCCGACACCACGCCGTCGTGCTGCCGGAATCACGAGGAGAGAGCTACAACCTCCGCTGCCTGCTGGAACAAGGGAGAGGAAGGTCTTCATAGAGTACCGAACGTGTGATGGAAGCGCTGCGTAACGCAGCGCCGGAAGGATCGTCTACGCGATCTTGAGATCAGCAAGAGTACGACTACATCACCCACGAGAATCTGCTCTCGTTAACCGCTTTGGAATCTTCGAGGGTGAGTTACTCTATCGACTCGTTGCTACAATCTAGTAGATAGATCTTGGCTTGTTTGTGTGCATGCGATAGAATTTTTTTGTTTTCCATGTTACGAACCCATACAATGGTATCAGAGCCGTGTCTATATGTAGATCTGTTGCACGAGTAGAACACAATGGTCATTGTGGGCGGTGGTGCTTTTATTATCAATTGCTTTTTGTGTACTTTGCATCTTGCGGTATGATGGTATGAAGCGGCCCGGGCTAACCTTACATGAAATCGTTCATGAGACTTGCTCCACGCTCAACATGCAACTTGTATTGCATAAGTGGATTTGCGGGTGTCTATCTCTCCCATTATAGTATAGATCCAATTTACAACGGGCACTTGATAGTTCAAACATCAACGTTGTGGTTCTTGTTCGTAAGTTAGATCGACACTTATTGAAATCCCCAAACCACGTAAAATATGCAAAGAAAATTAGAGGCGTCTAACTTTGTTTTGCAGGGGTGTGCTGTGATGTGATATGGCCATGATCGTGATTATATATGATGTATGCAATGTTCCTTATTGTAAGTTGGCAACCGGCAGGAGCCATATGGTTGTCTTTAAATTCCGTTAAGACCCGCTTGTCTATTCAAAGTACTTGTAATAGTTGAAGCTGGTGGATGACAACCATGAAGCGGCGCCATTGACCTTGATGCCATACCGGTGATGATGGAGATCATGTTCGTGCTTGAAGATGGAGATCGGAAGCACAAGAAGAAAGGCCATATCATATCACATATTATGAATTACATGTGATGTTAATCCTTTATGCATCTTGTATTGCTTAGTTAACAACGGTAGCATTATAAGATGATCCCTCAAGCACACAAATATCAAGTTTTAAAGTGTTCATCATTAGTAAGCACAGTTGCTAAAGCTCGTTGTTTTGAAGCACCACGTGATGATCGGGTGTGTTAGATTCTGCGAGTGTATACAACGTGAGCAAGCCAGATTTGCTCATGCGGAAGCTAAGGTTTTATCTTGACGATCCTAGCATGTACAGACATGGTCTTAGAACACGGATCACCGAAAGGTAAAGCATGAGTCATATAGTAGATATGATGAACATGTTGATTGTTCGCCATTGAAGCTACATCAACTCTCGTGATGATCGGTTTTGATGTGGTGGATTTCGTTCGTGTGATCACTAAAACAATGTGAGGGATATTGTTTTAAGTGGGAGTTCACCTAGATTAATTTAACTATTAATTAGAACTCAATTTGTCATAAACTTAATCTAAACTATTGCAAATATGTTGTAGATCAATGGCGGCCCCTACCATCAATTTTAATGCGTTCCTAGAGAAAGAAAAGTTAAAAAACAATGGAAGCAACTTCGCGGATTGGTTCCGCAATTTGAGGATTGTCCTCAATGCTGGTAATTTGACCTATGTGTTGGATGCACCGCTGGGTGACCCGCCTGCAGCTACTGCTATCGATGAAGTAAAGAATGTCTACCTCACTTAGAAGAATCAGTACTCCACAGTTCAGTGTGCTATCTTGTATGGTGTGGCATCCCGCAAAACCACTACTAGAAAATCGCGTTGAATTTGTGCATTGCATCGTCATCATCATGTGTTGTTTGCATAAAACTATTTTCGCAAAGCCGATTTGTTTTCCAAACGCCCCATCTTAATTCAAACGCAAAACCCCGGATGCTGCCGGATATTTTGTTTGTCTAAAACTATTTACAAAGTTCGTCGCATTCAAATAAAAATATTAAATTATTTTGGGCGGGGCAGTCGAACGGGCCGAATGACCCGAACGACCACCCCCGTATAAAACAGATCGGTCCACCAAACCAGCCCTCTAAATCCTAAGTTCACCCAACCTAGTCTACCCACCCTTGCCTCCACCTCACCCTAGCCTATCAGACCTCGCCACCTCATCTCCCCTCTCTTCCTCACCCAATCACCCTCTGCCACCTAATCCTACCCCTCTCACCACCTCTCTCTCTCTCATCCCACTCAGCCGGCCACACTCAATCACACGCACACAGCGCGCGCACACCCTCCCCACCACTCAAACCGCACCCTCCCTGACCGCTGGGCCCGCGCCCCATCTTCCCCTGCGGTCAACCGCCAGGCCCACCCCTCCCACGCACGCGCCCCGCCTCCCGCGACCTCCTCCTCCTCTCTCCTTCCCCGCCTCTGCGGCCCCTCGCCGCCTCCACGACGCCACGCCCGGCCGCGCCCCAAGCTCTCTCGCCCCGCTCAACCTCGCATCGCCCCTCCCCGCGCCTTCCCTGGTTCCACCGTCGCGCCTCCGCCACCGGCGCCTCGCCGCCGAGCTCACGGACCCAGCGCTCCTCTCCTTCCCGGTGCAGCCGCCGCTCCCTCCTCTGCTCCGCCCGCCTAAGCGCCGTGTCCTGCCTCTCCGCCCTCCCGCCGCCAGCGCGTGTCTCGGCCCCCTCTTCTCGGCCAGCGCCCCGCGTCCTCGCCTTCCCTGTCGCCGGTTCCTCGGCAGCACCTCGCCTCGCCCGCAAGCTCGCCGCCCGCTCCTCCCCTCTGGGCTCGGTCCGCCGGCCGCCCGTGCTTTCGTCACGCCCGCCATGCCGCCCCACCAGACTCTGCCACCACCGACCTCATGCGACTCCTCTGGCCCGTCACGACCTCCTCTCGTTTGTTTTCTGTGGCAGAGCCTCCCGTGCCGAGCTCGCGACCGTCTCTTCGTCCCTGTGCTGTTGTCGTGTAGTTTCAGTGCTAGTGCAGGTTTCCTCTAGTACCAGTGGGGTTGCTCTTGTGCCTTGTTTTGGCATTGTTTTTGTGAAGATGGGTGAAATGGATCGTATGGGCACCTAGAGGGGGGGTGAATAGGTGCTAACCAATTTTAATATACTTTTTCAATTTTAGGCTTGACACAAGGTAAATTCTCTAGATATGCAACTACGAGAATTCCCCTATATGAAACCCTAACTACTAAGCACGTAAAAGAGGAGCGAGGAAACCGTAGTGGAGCACGCGGAGACACAGGGATTTGTTTTACCGCAGTTCCTTCCTTGTTAGGGAAATCGTCTACGTTGGAGGGTGGGCGGTTCTAAGACCACCACGCCACAATAGGCCTCACCCTATTCTCCGATGGATCTCGCCACGAGGCTGATCCACCTTCTCCACTATTGGATCCCTTGAGGCGAACCGTGCCTTTTACAATACTATCGGGCACACACCCACAACCGAATTGGGGCTCCGGGATGACAACAAGCTGCCACAAAAACAAGGTTTATCAATATAAACAAAAGCGAGGATCTAGATCTTTGCAAGAAATACTAGATCGGAGGTTCTCCAAATGAATGGAGAGGATATGAGCGCTTGATTGCTGATGATGAAGGTCGAGTTCTCCTCCTTCGATTCCCAAAGGGATGGGGCCTTTGGATGGATCTAGGTGGAGCACTCTTGTATGAACTTTTAGATCGATCTGTTCTTTTCGAGATGAATCAAGAGTTCGGCGGAGGGATTGCTGGCTTAAATACCCTCCCGGATCTGGCCGTTGCACAACTTTGGGCGGATTATCCGCCACTGGAAAACTCGCCCCAAGGCGGATTGTCGGGAAACTCCGCCTCTCTGGGCTTGCCTTGGTGAAACTTGGAGAATATCTTGGGGCGGATTATCCGCCCCTCGGGCAGATTATCGGCGTGCAGAAAGTCCGGCCAAAACTCCGCCTCTGGGGCTTGCTTGGCGAAGAGCGAGGCGGATTATCCGCCTCAGGGCGGATTATCCGACTTGCCGGAAAGTCCGACCAATGTTCCCCCCTTAGGGGCTTGCGAGCTTGGGGAGGGAGGCGGATTATCCGCCTGGTGGGGCGGATTATCCGCCCCCAAAGGTAGATTTCTGAGCTGCAACACTTCAACACACATTAAATGATCCTTGGCATTGTTATCTAACACACAAAACACTAGGGATTAAGAAATGTTCTTTCAATCTCCCCCTTTTTGGTGTTAGATGACAATACTAGGATTTGCAAAGAGACCGGCAAGTGCCACCTTAGATAATGAAAGGCGCTCCCCCTAGATGTGTGCATATTTAAGATTTGTATTTGAATACAAATACACACACTAGGTAGAACACTACTTTAAGGTTTGGTGAAAGAAAGTCATACCACCGGAATATATACCCACGGCATACATGGATAATCCCATGAATCCAAATGTCATCAAATATGCTCCATAATTCCATAATTCCATGGGGTCCATGATAGATAAATCCAGAAATCCATGAATACCAAACATAGTACCAAACTGTGGAGTACGACATAGTCTTACACAATCAACCACAAATAGCAAACAAGTTCACGCTAGAAAAGGCACAAGCAAGCAAATAAAAACGACTAAAACCGAAGAGCTTGTGCCCGACCCTTGCAAATCCACGTGACCTAGTAGAACTACTTCTCCCCCTTTGGCATCGAAACGCCAAAAAGGAAGAAGAGATGGTTCAAGGAGGGAGGGAAGGCTTGGGTTGAGAGAATCAAACTGAGATGATACTACGCACCCAAATTTGCAAGAATCAAATCAACCAAAAGTCAAATTTGAGTGTGTTTTCCAAAAGAACAAAAGGTATGCAAGAAAATCCAACGAGACCCATGAAAAACCAACTCTTCTTGAGGAAGAGGGCGGTGGCCGAAGCCACCATGTTGGAGCGCATGGCATGACACCGCGAAGATGTATCTTGAGTTCAAAACCAATGCTCATCGATGACCCACATATCACAAAATGATATTAAGGGAAATGATTTTACTTGCCTTCGGCATTATGGGGGGAGGGTTGTCCCAATCAATTAGGACCACACTCCCCCTATGACTATGCCCACATCTAAACCAAATACATGAATAAGAGAAAGTGAGTGTGCAAGAATAGTCAAGCCAAGCTCCTTGAATCTATGATATTTAGCTCATTCCGCAAATAACAAAATCTTGCTTCATCGAGGGGCTTCGTGAAAATATCAGCAAGTTGGTTCTTCGTGCTCACAAAGGACAGAGCAATATCTCCACGAGCAACATGATCCCGAATAAAGTGGTTGTGAATCTCTATATGTTTTGTTCTTGTATCTTGTGATTGTAAGCAATTTTGATAGCACTTTCATTGTATATAAAGAGGCACTTTGTCACAATTGACACCATATTCCTTTAAAGTTTGCCTCATCCATAACAATTGAGTACAAGCACTTGCAAAGCAACATATTCAACCGGTTGAGAGCGAAATACAATTCATTTCTTTGATGACCAACACACTAGAGACCTGCCCAAGAATTGGCATGCACGGAGGTTGATTTCCTATCATCTTTGTCACCACCTAATCTGAATCGGTGTAACCACATAGGGAGAAACTTGAACCCTTGGGATACCATAACCCAAAATTTGGGGAATGAACCAAATATCGGAAGATTAAGCTTGACCGCCACTAAGTGGCTGTCTTTAGGCGGCTTGGTACCTTGCACACTCCTACACTTAACACGATATCGGGCCTAGATGCGCAGAGGTAAAGGAGAGCGATCATGGATCGGTATACCTTTGATCCACATCTTTACCCTTGGGATCGAGCTCAAGATGACACTTTGTTTGCATTGGGGTAGCAACGCCATTGAGATCCGTCATCTTGAACCTTTTGAGCATGTCTTGGATGTATTTAGCTTGATTAATAAAGGTTCCCTCTCGAAGTTGTTTGATTTCAAATCCAAGAAAGAACCCGAGCTCACCCATCATGGACATCTCAAACACTGGGTCATAAGCTTTGAAAATTCATCGTTAAAAGCTTGGTTAGTAGAGCCAAAATAATGTCATCTACATAGAGTTGGCATACAAAAAGCTCCCATTGACCTTCTTAGTAAAAGAGTGGGATCGATTTGCCCAACTTCAATCCACGGTCTATCAAAAGCTCTTTAAGGTGCTCATACCACGACGTGGGGCTTGTTTAAGGCCATAGGCGCCTTATCGAGTTTGTAGACATGGTTCGAAATTTGGGGTCCTCAAACCCGGGGCTGCTTGGCGTATACTAACTCATGTAGAGGACCATTAAGAAAAGCGCTCTTAACATCCATTTGTTGTAACTTAAAATTATGATGAGCTGCATATGCAAGAAGGATACGGATGGACTCAAGGCGAGCCACTGGAGCATATGTCTCGCCAAAATCAATTCCTTCTACTTGAGAGAATCCTTGAGCCACGAGTCGTGCTTTATTCCTCACAACAATGCCATTTTCATCCTGTTTGTTCTTGAAGATCCACTTGGTGCCGATAACATTGCGGCAATCCTTTGGCTTTTCTACGAGCTTCCACACTTTGTTGCGTTCGAAGTTGTTTAATTCTTCATGCATTGCAACAACCCAATCGGGGTCTTCAAGAGCATCAAAACCTTCTTTGGTTCAACCATGGAAATGTGAGCTTGATGATCAGAAGCTAGCAAGCTCTCTTGAGTGGATACCCTTTCGTAGATCACCAACGACCTTGTCAAGGGTGTGACCTCTTAGTTCAAGGTTGCGATCAAGACGAGCCTTATGACGAGCCTCAATATCCTTATTGTTTCTTGAAGGAGTGGATTCAATGGTTGTATCTTTGTCTTGATTACTGCCTTGACCTTGATCTTGGTCACAGGTACTGTCAGACGATTGGTGCTGAATATTTTCTTCAGGCCCGGATAATCCGCCCCTTGGAGGCGGACTATCCGATGCAGTGATGAAGAACGAACCATCTTCCCGAGAGCTGATTGATTTGAGACCTGGGCGGATAATCCGCCCTCGGGGGACAGAGAATCCGGCCTGGGAGCTTCAGAGTTGTTGACTTCTCCTTTGGATCCTCTGGAACAAGTTGGGGTGCCAGGGGCGGATTGTCCGCCCCTTGGAGGGGGCGGATAATCCGGCCTGGGACTGCCATCTTGTCCAGGAGACTGATGATCTTCAGCAGGTTGCGGTGTTGGTGCTGAGTTTTCTCCAATAGTAGGAGCTTGTTGATTTTGTGAAGATGAGGGCTCCACTTGAGTGGAGCATTGTCCTTCCCGATCCTCCACAAGGGGTTCCTCAATGGGGCGGAAAAATCCCACGCCCATTCTTCTTATGGCATCTTGGGGTATTTCAACATCTGCATCACAAACATCAACTTGCCCTACAAAGGAGCCGTTATTTTCATCGAACTCCACACTACAAGATTCTACAACAATCCCAGTGAGCTTGTTGTAGACTCTATAAGTGTGGGATTCGGCACCGTAACCAACAAATATACCCTCTAAAGCCTTGGATTCAAATTTTGACAAACGGACACCTTTAATAAGAAAGAAACACTTACACCGAATACCTCAAGTATGAGATGTTGGGTTTGTTGCGGTAAGTATTTCATATGGGGTCTTGTCCAAGATCTTCCGAAGGTAAAGCGGTTTGATGAGTGACAAGCGGTGGATATGGCTTCACCCAAAAATTATAAGGAGACTTAAATTCAGCTAGCATAGATCTTGCCATATCCATCAAAGTCCGGTTCTTCCTCTCGGCTACACCATTTTGTTGAGGGGTGTCTGCAGCGGAATATTGGTGTCTAATTCCCTCTTCGCTAAGAAACTTCGTTTAAAGTGTAGTTCTTGAATTACGTGCCATTGTCACTTCTAATTGCCAATATGGGAACATTGTGTTGACGTTGAACTTCATTGGCAAAGTCGATGACGATTTGTTGAGTCTCACTTTTCAGCTTGAAGAAATATACCCATGTATATCTTGAGTAATCATCGACGATGACCAAGCAATATTTCTTCCCACCAAGACTTGCATGAGAAGGAGGTCCAAATAAATCCACATGGAGTAATTCCAAGATCCTCTTCGATGACACAACAGTCTTCCTCTTGTGGGGAGAATCATGCATTTTCCTTCAACGAGGCCCCGCAAACACGATCTTTGGCAAAAGAGACATTGTCTTTTAGTCCAAGAATGTGGCCACCCTTTTGGAGACTTTGCAAAGTTCTCATGTTTACATGGGATAAACGGCAATGCCATAGCCAGCCCACGTCGGCCTTTCCGAATAGACACATCGGACCCGAAGTGGTTTTCCCCGAGAAGTCCACCACATACAGGTAATTTTCGACGTATCCAACGAAGCGACCTTTAGAGACTTGCTCCATAAGAGTACCACCAAATCATCATCGATAAAAACAGCAAACCCATCTTGCCAAGGGCGAGCAGAAGAAGATTATAGCCAAGGGTCTCAACAAGCATGACGTCCACGAGAGAGATATCGTGGGCAACCACAACCTTGCCAAGACCCAATACACGAGATTTAGACTTATCACCATAGGAGACTGTGATATTATCAAGATTTGGACGCATCTCCGTGATGATCTCCTTGCTTAGGTCATATGACTAGTGCAGCCACTATCCGGACCCATTTCGACCCAGGAAGCATAGCCCTGCAAGAAAATTACTTCTTGGTTTTAGGTACCCATTTTTCAATGGGTCCTTTCATGTTAGTAACAAGGGTCTTTGGGACCCAAATAGACCAAGCAATAAATTCATCAAAAGGACCAACATAATAAGCATAAACATCGCCATAGTCATCACAAAAGAGTTCATAATTCGGATTGTGAGACCCTGCAAAACCAATATTATTAGTCTTGTCTTTTGTGACAACCTTCTCAGCCGTGCTTGTCTTTAATTGCACATTCTTGGTCTTGTTCTTCTTGGTTTTCTTCTTCTTGGACTTGGTGACATACCCAAGTCCCTCTCTACCATGATTTGACCTTTGCTTGTCAAGGACTTCATCAAGCACACCTTTGTCCTTTGTAGTGGTGTCCTTGATCACTCCTTTCTCCACATTAGCATTTTTCTTGTTACTATATGTTGAGTTGGACGAGCTAGGAGTATCATATATGGCCAATCGACTTTGAAGCTGATCATGTGACTCATTGAGGATAGAGAACTCGTTTTTCAACGCCTTGTGAGCATTGTCAAGTTTCTCCAATTCCTCGGAGAGTCTATCATGAGCAGCCCCAAAGTCAATCCTTTCCTTCTTTAACTTCTTTGCCTTGGTGACCGCATTGTCATGTTCCTTACAGTTTAGTCACAATTTCTTCATGTGACTCTTCCATAGACTCAAGCCTCTCTTCAAGAGAGACCCGAGCTTCTTCTTCTTCTTCAAGAGCATTTTTTAGGGATGCAATTTCCATTGCATCCTCCCTTTCAATTCTGCCCTTTTCTTCGAGGAGTGCTTCGTTTTGGGCCAACTGATCCATAAGAGCCTCAAAACGAACTTTGTGCTCACCTTGCAAGTTAGTATAGAAATAATCCAAGGCAATAATCTCTTATTTAACCTTAAGACTAGCAGGATCATCCATGTCTATCATAGCCTTGGGAAAATAAGAGTTAGAAGAAGTTACCTCGGAGCTTCTTGCCATGAGACAAGTAGGATTCTTGTTGATGATGTTTTCGTTTGGAGAGTCGAAGAGTGATGTTGATGTAGATGTGGTGGCTATAGCATCCACCTCTTGAGAGCTATCGTCCTCGTCCTCATCTTCACTCCCCGATGAATATTCTTCTTGAGCTACTAGAACAATCTTTGGTTGCTTCTTGAAAGGAGCATTTTTCTTTACAAACTGTTTCTTACGTGGAGATTTTGATTTGTCCTTGAAAATGAGTCTTCCTCCATTATCCTCTCTACTTTGATATGGACACTTTCGACTCTGCAACCGGTCACCACAATTAAAGCAAGTTCTCAACTTGGGACCATTTTCTTTTCTTCCATAGGCTCCACTTTTGCGATCTAGTTCAGCTTTAGCCTTGGCTGGATCTTTCCAAAAGTTTCTTGCATAAAGAGCCAAGTATTGTCCGTGAATCCTTTTTATATCTTCGGGACAGTCCAGGCCTTCTACCGCATATTCATCATGATCAACCACACTAGTCTTCAAAGCCATGTTTACCCCCTTTTGCATCCCCATAGCTCGAGCACGAGCATCTTCGGCATTCTTGGCAGCCACTTTGAATGCGGCCATTTCTTGCATTACCTCATTGGATGACATGAGGTGATAATTATGCCTACCTTGGAGACTTTTCAAATCTGTGGGCTCAAATGGCATAAAACCGACATATGCGCTTGATCCAAGCATCATCAACATACGCCGCGCCGTGGTTTCTGAAGGTAGTAGCTATTGCCTTTAGCCTCCTATACATGTCCTCGTGGTCTTCTCCATCCAGCATATAAAATCCTTCAGCTTCATTGCTCAAGGCATCATATCTATTCCTTCTCATACTTTCATTTCCGATGAAGAGCTCGGTGAGAGCATCCCACGCTTCTTTAGTTGTGCTAAGATCTTTGAATGTGGCATGTCTTTATCTCCCACACCAAGCTGTATCATGTGTAGGCCGTAGCATTGAGTTGGCTATCGACCACTTCTCTCCTTGTGAGATTGTTAGGATTTCCAACGTGAAGACCATTTCGATGATCTTCCACAACTCTATGGAGGAACTGCACACATGAGATTTCATCAAAATTGCCATTGAGAGAAAGTAGAAGTGACAATTTGGGTGGATCACCCTATTATGTATATGAGGGTGAGGAATAGGCGGATCGGGAATACACATGAGAAACCTCATTGTATCCATCCTTACCGCTATCCTTTTCGAGGAGGGCTCTTACTTGTATCATCACCTACCACTTCGTTCTCTTTGGAAACAGTTTTACCGTTTCCTTGGATTGGAGTGGTATCCTCGAGTTAGATGGAGGTGATCTGCGGATGTGGAGAGACGCATTATCAATTGACGATCTCTTCCATCTTAGCCTCCATAGAACTCACCAAGGTTGTTTCCAACGTCTTGAGATCGTTCATGGTGACTACCTCCGAGCATCACTCCCATCTCCTTGGAACCCATACTTCTCTTAGGTGTTAAGCCGAAATAAGAGCCGAGGCTCGATACCAATTGAAATGGATCGTATGGGCACCTAGAGGGGGTGAATAGGTGCTAACCAATTTTAATATACTTCTTCAATTTTAGGTTGACACAAGGTAAATTCTCTAGATATGCAACTACGAGAATTTCCCTATATGAAACCCTAACTACTAAGCACGTAAAGAGGAGCGAGGAAACCGTAGTGGAGCAGCGGAGACACAGATTTGTTTTACCGCAGTTCCTTCCTTGTTAGGGGAAATGCGTCTGCGTTGGAGGGTGGGCGGTTCTAAGACCACCACAATAGGCCTCACCCTATTCTCGATGGATCTCGCCACGAGAGGCTGATCCACCTTCTCCACTATTGGATCCCTTCAAGGCGGGAACCGTGCCTTTTACAATACTATCGGGCACACACCCACAAGAATTGGGGGCTCCGGATGACAACAAGCTGCCACAAAACAAGGTTTATCAATATAAACAAAAACGAGGATCTAGATCTTTGCAAGAAATACTAGATCGGAGGTTCTCCAAATGAATGGAGAGGAGATGAAGCGCTTGATTGCTGATGATGAAGGTCGAGTTCTCCTCCTTGATTCCCAAAGGGATGGGGCCTTTGGATGGATCTAGGTGGAGCACTCTTGTATGAACTTTTTAGATCCGATCTTCTTTTGAGATGAATCAAGAGTTACGCGGGAGGGATTGCTGGCTTAAATACCCCTCCCAGATCTGGCGTGCACAACTTTGGGGCGGATTATCCGCCTGAAAACTCCGCCCCAAGGCGGATTGTCGGGAAACTCCGCCCTCCGGGCTTGCGCCTTGGTGAAACTTGGAGAATATCTTGGGGCGGATTATCCGCCCCTCTGGGCGGATTATCCGTGGCCGGAAAATCTGCCAAAACCCGCCCCTCTCTGGGGCTTGCGCCTTGGCGAAGAGCAGGAGGGGCGGATTATCCGCCCCCCTGCGGGGCGGATTATCCGGCCTGCCCGGAAAGTCCGGCCAATGTTCCGCCCCCCCTTCTGGGGCTTGCGCAGAGGGAGGGGCGGATTATCCGCCCCTGGTGGGGCCGGATTATCCGCCCCCAAAGGTAGATTTCTGAGCTGCAACACTTCAACACACATTAAATGATCCTTGGCATTGTTATCTAACACACAAAACACTAGGGATTAAGAAATGTTCTTTCAATGGGTCAGTGGCGATGCTCCGATTCCAGCGACCTCCGTCATACGAGTTGGACGAGTATCTCCGCAAGGCCAACAAGACCAGCTTGATGCTGAAGAATATGCAAGGTGCTCCTCGAAGACCTCGACACCGGACGACGAGCTCTTCATCTCGGATGCCAAGACCGATCCTGGACCCGACGCCATGGCAAGTTCCTCGTCACGAACCCGAAGACCACACCTCGACACGCCAAGTTCGCCGAGATCCCCGAACCCGAAGATCGAATCCGTGCCCGGTGCCGCGCCAAGAACCCCGTTATCGGACAAGTTCGCCATCGACCTCGAGAACGCCTTCACGGACCAACAAGATCTACCGCTGAACCAAGTCCTGCTTCCGGAACGCCAAGACCTACCCCGTTATCCGAGAACGATCCCGTCGAGACCGATCCGTCGAACCCTGGACCCTGAGACCGACCCCGAACCCCGGAACCCCAAGATCTGCCGAACCCTAATGTGTGAACCCCTTATCCGAGAACCCTATTTTATAACATAATAACAACTTGTTGCATATTGAATTGTCATACTTGCATGCATCTTGTCACGTGGGTTGGGGGCCTTCCGCCGATTCACCTAATAATTAAATATGGGGCCCATATGCGGGCAAATCTAGCCTTATATTGGCCTCATTTAAATTTGTGTAGCGAACCAGGTGCTATCTTCTGCCATGTTAAAACAACATTTAAATTGCGGGGTAGCTAAACAACATGAACCACCTAATTAATTGTCGGGACCCCGGTTCCGCTTAATATGACCTAATCACATTGCACCATTGCCATGTCATACATCATACATGCATCATGCCGATCTTTTGCCGTAGTATTAAATAGTGCATCCGGTGTTTCTTCTAGTGTTTTGCTTCTTCGCGGATAAGGCCGATGAGTTGATGCGAGTGTCGACCCGATCTTCGGTTGAACCCTTCGACAATGTTTTCAGGCGAGCATCTTCCCCTTTCTACCTATCTTACTTTTATAGTATTTATTCCATCCTGTTGATCTATTGCTATCTGTGTTGCGATGCTTTAGTTTCCGTACCTGTGATATACCGTGCAGCCCTATATTGCCTTGGACACCTCCTATTACCTGTTGTTTGGTAGATAGTTGGACTTGCGCGTCGTAGTCGCTTGCTCAAGTGCTGTTGCGTGTCGTCAAGTGCCACAGTTGTTAATGTATTGCCGCATTCTAATATTGGAGTTGATCATAGTTTTATTTATCGTTCACTTTAATTTCTGTTTAACAACTAAAATTGAAATAAGCAGAGGCATCGGTGGGTGATAGATAATATTTGGTTTCCGAACGCCCACTTGTGTCCCGTAAGACCCCGAGTACTTGATACTGTTCCTTGATTTATCGCGCTATCCACATCCGGAGGTATATGGGACCCCTGAGCGTAGCTTGATTCAGTCTTATTTCTTGGGGCCACAACTAGTTTGAGGTTTTATTTACGATCCTGTACTTATGCCATGCTACTTATGTATTTACGATTGTGCGAGGAGCACACTTTGTCTTAGGATCGGGACACGATTCCGCGGTGTCGACAAGCCCGTTTTGGGTTCCCGTCGTTCTGACCGTCACCCAAACCTTGAGTCCGTCTCGGAGCTTGCTTGCCGTTGGTGTACTTCAAGGGTGGCCCCTGAAATAATTCTGAATCCTGTGATTGTTCGATCGTGAAAGCCTCGTTGGGTTTTGATTTGGTTTTTCCGAGGTTGATCGGCGTGTGTTGCTATTGGTGCACCCGGGTAAAACTTTACGAAAGCCGTGTCTGCGGATATGGACGACTTGGAGCACGATATCTCGATCATAGACAAGCATAACTAAAGTTTCTTGCTATAAATTTGACTTTATAATGACTAGTAATCAGCTTCACTATAACGGAATGGCTAATTAATCGCCCACAATTGCTTGTTTGGAGTCGCTTGCGACCATTGTACTGACTAGTAAGTATTGCAAATACAACGGAATGGCTGAATAAAAGTACCAACAACTGCTGGGTTTAAGGGTTATCTCATGCTAATTGCATCTGACTAGTAAGTGTTGCCACTATCACGGAATGGTTAACTAAAAGTGCCCACTGCTTATTTTTATCAGGATGATTATCTAAACCTGACTAGTAATTGCTGCAACGATAACTGAATAGGTAAAACTGCCAACGGTATGAGTTCCTCGGTTGACTTCCTCGTTTGGTCTCGAGGGGGAAACGCCAGGATGGGTTTGTTTGAGGATAGTATCAGGTTGACTCCGGATAGGTCCTTCTTACCCCTCTCCGATTGCCGACAGATGTATCGAGTCTCTATAGGTTGTTTAGTGCATCTTTGCCGCCGCGATCCACCATACCTATGTAGGCGAGGACCGAATTCTAGCCTCATGTCTGCACCGCCTCGATCGACGCTCCTTCTTTTCCTTTGCCCTTTGTCGGCACCCTTTTGTTTAAGCAGGTTTTGAGGTCGGCGTCGTGAGGTTACCCTTCCGCTTGGCCAAGGGGGTTATGGGCGCCATTGGTTATTCTTCAGGCTCTTAGCCCCATTTGCATCTTGTCCGTAGTCGTACGCCCCATCGTTTTCAAGGTGATTTGGATCTTCGTCGTATATTTGTATTCTTGACTCTTTGAGTCATGTAGTATATATACATTACGTGGGTCCCATCGAGGACTGTTGTGTAATGTTATTACCGTTTTCCACCCGCGAAAGTGCTGGTGCACCTTTGAATCGTTTCTATGCGGGTTTGGCGAATTTTGCTCAAACTTGCATAGGTCCGATCGAGGGTGTTCTGAGTGGTATCGAGCTCGATTGCGATACCCACAAGTCCTTTGTAGGATAACCTAGCTAACGGCCGTAGTAGAAGTGTCAAAACTATTTTGCAAAATCGGTTGAGTAGTTCTGATTAAGTCTGATTTTACTCCTTACCCCTCTGCTATTCTCCTCTTATCTCGACGTGTTTTGAATCCGCTCTCCTCTTCCTCTTCGAGTCCAGGAATTCTTGTGGTTGGGTTTTCTGTCGTACCTTTAGGGTTTCGCTTCCTTCCTGGATAACGGTGTGCTACCATCCGGTGTTCGTGCTGCTTGAGGAATCCATCTACGGTGTTACCATTCTTTGTTCCTTGTTTGTGCCTTCCGGTGTTTTCCGACGCGATGACATCCTCTACGCCAGATCCGATGCAGAGTCTGCATCACTCCGTTGTTTCGAACCTCGATTGTCGAGATCTTCAGTCTGTTTCCGAGAATGGTTGCACTCTTTTCCACTGATTGTGCGGAGTAATAGTTTGGGTGCGTGATGGATTGGCCCCCATGCCGACTACCCCTTCTATTCGCTTTTGTACATTGAAGTGGATGAGAATGCATCGGTTCCCTCTTTCCATCGAAGTTAGAGGTGGCTTTATTGTGGATACCTCTACCTTCGCACTTTTTTTTTCCGGAGAGTTCTCTCGACGATCACGGACAACGACCCTCGTTAGTGGTGTCGCGAGGATCTACACGATGCGAGAAGATTCAGCTCGCCGATCTTCCTTCCGGTACCATGAGGCGGATCTCGAGGGCGAGATCCCTTGTTAGTGGTGTCGAATTGTGGCATCCCGCAAAACCACTACTAGAAAATCGCGTTGAATTTGTGCATTGCATCGTCATCATCATGTGTTGTTTGCATAAAACTATTTTCGCAAAGCCGATTTGTTTTCCAAACGCCCCATCTTAATTCAAACGCAAAACCCCGGATGCTGCCAGATATTTTGTTTGTCTAAAACTATTTACAAAGTTCGTCGCATTCAAATAAAAATATTAAATTATTTTGGGCGGGGCAGTCGAACGGGCCGAATGACCCGAACGACCACCCCCGTATAAAACAGATCGGTCCACCAAACCAGCCCTCTAAATCCTAAGTTCACCCAACCTAGTCTACCCACCCTTGCCTCCACCTCACCCTAGCCTATCAGACCTCGCCACCTCATCTCCCCTCTCTTCCTCACCCAATCACCCTCTGCCACATAATCCTACCCCTCTCCCCACCTCTCTCTCTCATCCCACTCAGCCGGCCACACTCAATCACACGCACACAGCGCGCGCACACCCTCCCCACCACTCAAACCGCACCCTCCCTGACCGCTGGGCCCGCGCCCCATCTTCCCCTGCGGTCAACCGCCAGGCCCACCCCTCCCACGCACGCGCCCCACGCCCCGCCTCCGCACCGACCCTCCTCCCTCTCCTCCTCTCGCCCCGCGCGGCAGCCCCGCCTCTGCGGCCCCTCGCCGCCTCCACGACGCCCGCTGGTCGCCGCCCCCCAAGCTCTCCTTGCCCCAGCCGCTCAACCTCGCCTCGCCCCACCTCCCCGCGCCTTCCCTGGTTCCACCCGTCGCCGCCTCCGCCCCCGGCGCCTCGCCCGGCTCGCGGACCCAGCTCCTCTCCTTCCCGGTGCCGACGCCGCTCCCTCCTCTGCTCACCCGCCGCCCTAGCGCCGTGTCTGCCTCTCGCCCTCCCGCCACGCGCCGTGTCTCCGCCCCCTCTTCTCCGCCAGCGCCCGCGTCTCGCCTTCCGCCGCGGTTCCTCGGCCGCCTCCCTCGCCATAAGCTCGCCGCCCTCCTCCCTCTGGCTCGGTCCGCCCGCCGCCTGCTCGTCCTTGGCGAGCCGCCCTGCCAGCACCTCTGCCACCACCGACCTCCGCGACTCCTGCTGGCCCGCCACGACCTCCTCTCGTTTGTTTTCCATGGCAGAAAGCCTCCCGCACCCGAGCTCGCGACGTCTCTTCGTCCCTGTCTTTGTCGTGTAGTTTCGGTGCTAGTGCAGTTTCCTCTAGTACCGGTGGGGTTGCTCTTGTGCCTTGTTTTGGCATTGTTTTTGTGAAGATGGGTCATGGCGATGCTCGATTCCAGCGACCTCCGTCATACGAGTTGGACGAGTATCTCCAAAACCAACAAGACCAGCTTGATCTTTGAAGAATATGCAAGGTGCTCCTCGAAGACCTCGACACCGGACAACGAGCTCTTCATCTCGAATGCCAAGACCGATCCTGGACCCGACGCCACGGCAAGTTCCTCGTCACGAACCCGAAGACCACACCTCGACACGCCAAGTTCGCCGAGATCCCCGAACCCGAAGATCGAATCCGTGCCCGGTGCCGCGCCAAGAACCCCGTTACCGGACAAGTTCGCCATCGACCTCGAGAACGCCTTCACGGACCAACAAGATCTACCGCTGAACCAAGTCCTGCTTCCGGAACGCCAAGACCTACCCCGTTATCCGAGAACGATCCCGTCGAGACCGATCCGTCGAATCCTGGACCCTGAGACCGACCCCGAACCCCGGAACCCCAAGATCTGTCGAACCCTAATGTGTGAACCCCTTATCCGAGAACCCTATTTTATAACATAATAACAACTTGTTGCATATTGAATTGTCATACTTGCATGCATCTTGTCACGTGGGTTGGGGGCCTTCTGCCGATTCACCTAATAATTAAATATGGGGCCCATATGCGGGCAAATCTAGCCTTATATTGGCCTCATTTAAATTTGTGTGAACTGTGTGCTATCTTCTGCCATGTTAAAACAACATTTAAATTGCGGGGTAGCTAAACAACATGAACCACCTAATTAATTGTCGGGACCCCGGTTCCGCTTAATATGACCTAATCACATTGCACCATTGCCATGACATACATCATACATGCATCATGCCGATCTTTTGTCGTAGTATTAAATAGTGCATCCGGTGTTTCTTCTAGTGTTTTGCTTCTTCGCGGATAAGGCCGATGAGTTGATGCGAGCGTCGACCCGATCTTCGGTTGAACCCTTCGACAATGTTTTCAAAGTAGCATCTTCCCCTTTCTACCTATCTTACTTTTATAGTATTTATTCCATCCTGTTGATCTATTGCTATCTGTGTTGCGATGCTTTAGTTTCCGTACCTGTGATATACCGTGCAGCCCTATATTGCCTTGGACACCTCCTATTACCTGTTGTTTGGTAGATAGTTGGACTTGCGCGTCGTAGTCGCTTGCTCAAGTGCTGTTGCGTGTCGTCAAGTGCCACAGTTGTTAATGTATTGCCGCATGCTAATATTGGAGTTGATCATAGTTTTATTTATCGTTCACTTTAATTTCTGTTTAACAACTAAAATTGAAATAAGCAGAGGCATCGGTGGGTGATAGATAATATTTGGTTTCCGAACGCCCACTTGTGTCCCGTAAGACCCCGAGTACTTGATACCTGTTCCTTGATTTATCGCGCTATCCACATCCGGGAGGTATATGGGACCCCCCTGAGCCAGAGCTTGATTCAGTCTTATTTCTTGGGGCCACAACTAGTTTGAGGTTTTATTTACGATCATGTACTTATGCCATGCTACTTATGTATTTACGATTGTGCGAGGAGCACACTGTACTGTTTAGGATCGGGACACGATTCCGCGGTGTCGACAAGCCCAGTTTTGGGTTCCCAGTCGTTCACAGCCGTCCACCCAAACCTTGAGTCCGTCTCGGAGCTTGCTTACTTCGTTGTGGGTGTACTTCAAGGGGTGGCCCCCTGAAATAATTCTGAATCCTGTGATTGTTCAGTCGTGAAATCCTCGTTGGGTTTTGATTTGGTTTTTCCGAGGTTGATCGAGCGTGTGTTGCTATTGGTGCACCCCGGCCGGGTAAAACTTTCTGAAAGCCGTGTCCGCGGATATGGACGACTTGGAGCACAGTATCTCGATCATAGACAAGCATAACTAAAGTTTACTGCTATAAATTTGACTTTATAATGACTAGTAATCAGCTTCACTATAACGGAATGGCTAATTAATACTGCCCACAATTGCTTGTTTGGAGTGTCGCTTGCGACCATTGTACCTGACTAGTAAGTATTGCAAATACAACGGAATGGCTGAATAAAAGTACCAACAACTGCTGGGTTTAAGGGTTATCTCATGCTAATTGCATCTGACTAGTAAGTGTTGCCACTATCACGGAATGGTTAACTAAAAGTGCCCACTGCTTATTTTTATCAGGATGATTATCTAAACCTGACTAGTAATTGCTGCAACGATAACTGAATAGGTAAAACTGCCAACGGTGTGAGTTCCTCGGTTGACTTCCTCGTTTGGTCTCGAGGGGGAAACGCCAGGATGGGTTTGTTTGAGGATAGTATCAGGTTGACTCCGGATAGGTCCTTCTTACCCCTCTCCGATTGCCGACAGATGTATCGAGTCTCTATAGGTTGTTTAGTGCATGCTGCCGCTGCCGCTTCAGTCCACCATACCTATGTAGGCGAGGACCGCCGAATTCTAGCCTCGCCGTGTACTGGCCTCGATCGACGCTCTTCTTTTTCCTTTGCCTTTGTCGGCACCCCTTTGTTTAAGGTGTTTTGAGGTCGACGTCGTTAGTGGTTACCCTTCCGGCTTGGGCAGGGTTATGGACGCCATTGGTTATTCTTCGTGGCTCTTAGCCCCATTTGCATCTTGTCCGTAGTCGACGCCCATCGCTTTCAAGGTGATTTGGATCTTCGCATCAGATATTTGTATTCTTGACTCTTTGAGTCATTGTATATATATATCTACGTGGGTCCCATCGAGGACTGTTGTGTAATGTTATTACTTCGTTTTCCACCCGCACGAAAGTGCCTGGTGGGCACCTTTGAATCGTTTCTATGCGGGTTTGGCGAATTTTGCTCAAACTTGCATAGGTCCGATTCTGAGGGTGTTACATATGGTTTGGAATCGGAGCTTCAGAAAAGGTTTGAGAACCATGACCCACATGATATTGTCCGTGAACTCAAAATGATATTTGAGGCTCACGCGGTAGTTGAGAGTTATGAGGCTTCTGAAAAGTTCTTTAACTGCAAGATGGAAGAGGGCAGCTCCATCAGTGAGCACGTGCTTAAGATGTCTAGGCACGCAAACAAACTCCAAAGGTTGGGTATAGTGATTCCTAATTCTTTGGGGATTCACCGTGTCCTCGAAACAGGTGTTGCAGAATAAACGGAAGCTAGCGAAGAACGAGGTGACGATGCGCGTTGGAAATGGATCAAAGGTTGATGTGATCGTGGTCGACACGCTACCTCTTCATCTACCATCGGGATTAGTTTTATACTTAAATAATTGTTATTTGGTGCTTGCATGAACATTATATATGGATCATGTTTATTGCGAGACGGTTACTTGTTTAAGTCCGAGAATAATGGTTGTTCGATTTATATGAGTAATATGTTTTATGCACATGCACCTTTGATAGATGGTCTATTCTTATTGAATCTCGATAGTGGAAATACACATATTAATAACATTGAAGCTAAACGTTTGAAATTGAGCGATAACTCTACCTATATGTGGCACTGTCGTCTTGTTCACATTGGAGTGAAACGTATGAAGAAACTCCATTCCGATGGACTTCTTGAATCACTTGATTTCGAATCACTTGAAAGATGCGAAGCATGTCTGATGGGTAAAATGACTAAGACTCCATTTTCTGGTATGATGGAGCGAGCTACGGCCTTATTGGAAATCATACATACCGATGTATGTGGCCCAATGAGTGTAGCATCGCGCGGTGGTTATCGTTATGTTCTTACCTTCACAGATGACTTGAGTAGATATGGGTATATCTATTTCATGAAACATAAGTCCGAAACTTTCGAGAAGTTTAAGGAATTTGAGAGTGAGGTGGAGAATAAACGTACAAGAAGATTAAATTTATACGATCTGACCGTGGAGGTGAATATCTAAGTTACGAGTTTGGCGAGCATTTAAAGAAATGTGGAATACTTTCACAATTGACACCGCCGGGAACACCACAGCGTAATGGTGTGTCCGAACGTCGTAATCGAACTCTCTTAGATATGGTTCGTTCTATGATGTCACTTACAGATTTACCGCTATTGTTTTGGGGTTATGCATTAGAAACAGCCGCATTCACTTTAAATAGGGCACCATCTAAATTCGTTGAAACGACACCGTATGAATTATGGTTTGGGAAGAAACCTAAATTGTCGTTCCTTAAAGTTTGGGGTTGCGAAGCCTATGTAAAGAAGTTACAGCCGGACAAGCTTGAACCCAAAGCGAAAAAATGCGTCTTCATAGGATACCCAAAGGAAACTATTGGGTATACCTTCTATCATAGATCCGAAGGCAAAATCTTCGTTGCCAAGAATGGATCCTTTTTAGAGAAGGAATTTCTCTCGAAAGAAGTGACTGGAAGGAAAGTAGAACTCGATGAGGTTGCCGAATGTAGCATCCCAGTTGTCTAACCACTGTAATGCTACTAAGTTTAATAATAAAATGGGCCACTTCCAACATATAATTGTCGCATCATCATCATATCATGCTCATGTCATCATGTCCCTTGCATTTGAGCATCATATAAAACCTTTTTCTTGTTTGGATCTTATCTCATGTGTATTATTAAATTGTAGTTGCTTCTTGATATTGTATTTGGATCTTACTGAATTGTTAAATGCCCAAGTTGAGTTGGGGCATCTTTTGACTCCACCACCTTATCTTGCACCACCTTATAATTCCACCATCCAATGATATGGGCTAGGCTTTTTATTGAGTTATCCCTATCCATGTTGTTGGTTGGATCCACTCATAATCTATTTGCTTGGCCTTTGCCACCTTTTGTGCATGCAAGGAGTAAAGCCACATGGAATCATGTTGTTTTCACAATATATCCACTTGGCATTAATTGTCTTGCATGGGCCATGCAAGTATCCCTTTTCCCTAGTTTTGGTTTTGCTTGTTTTCTTTTTGGACCAATCCTTCTACCTTGCTTAATCTTGTTTGGTTAGTTCAAGACCCTAGCTCTTTCCCTCTTTGGTCCTTGCTTGGTTTGTTGGAATCATGCATGGGCCAAATTTAACCACCCCTTCTTTTGTTCTTGTTTGATCTATGTTGGATCATGCATGAACCCAAAACCCCATCACCAACCTTGGCCATCTCTCTCCTTTCCCCCTCTTTTCTTGTTTTTCTTGTTAGTGCATGCTTGTAGTTGGCTTGATCTAGATTAGTGCCTCCACCTTCTTGCCCTTTTAAGCAAAGACCCTAATTCAAATCTATTCGAAAAACCAAAACCTAAACCCTATTTTAAATCTATCCTAAACTAAACCCTAAATTACCCTTTCCTCTAACTAAACCCTAGCTAAACCCTAATTTCATTTTATCCTAACATAATTCCTACATCTAATTCTATCTCTAATTAAAATACAAACAACACCTAATCTACCCCTTCTCCTATCTAGCATGCTCCCTTGCCCTATGCCCCTCTCACCTCTCTCTACCTACACACCACACGACCAGGGACCCACCATGCTGCCCCCACACCCGACCAGGACACCCCCATGCCTGCCCCATCCCTCCTAGCCCTAGCCCGAGTGGCCCTTCTCTCTTTTCCTCCCCTCTTTTCCTCTCCCTCTCCCCAGAATGCCAATGACCCCGCCCATCGCCTCACCGCCAGTTCCCTCTCCTTTCCAGCTCCCGGCTCACGCCACCCCACCCCTGGCCTGGTGCGTTTGCAGAGGCCCCTGTCCCACAAGCTCAACCCGCGGTCCTTCCGGCCCGTTGTCGGCCACCGAAGTTTTACAAAAGGCTCTGTGGTTACGGTTAATTAACCATGGTCCTCGCATCTCTCACCATCGCCTGGGCCTGAGAGGACCCTGCCCACTGTCTGCTCAGGCTAGGCTGAGGCCAGGTGATAAAACGTTTCATAGCTGATTTTTCAATTCAAATTGTTTTAAATAATTTAAAATGCAAATTCAAATTGATTTTAATAACTTTTGTATGCTTTATCCAAATTAGGCAAATGATATATGTATTTGATTCAGAAAAATGAGAGGAATTCAAATATGCCATCTGTTTAGTGTTTTGCACCAGTAAATTTCCAAGTTTGTTTAAATTACTTCAATTGCCACTAGAATTTCTTAATTAAATAACTTTTGTTTGGAAAATCCAAATTAAGCAAATGAGTAGTCTAAATTGATCAGCTCGACGAGACCTTCCTGTTTATGCTATCCTTGACTTCAATTGCAGCATGCATCATATAAATATATTGCAAACAACAAATGTTATGACAACAAAATGTGGTTCTAAAACCCAATTAAATGTTACTTTCTTGTTCTTCACACCTCACCATGCCATGCTACCTTTCTTGCCATGTAAATTGTGCATCATCCATCATGGCATGATTGTTTGCTTGACGCATCTTATTCATATGCTTGTGCTCTATATTTATGTTGGCCTTGTTTGTTTGGTTTTTCTCGGATAGACACTGAGCAGGGGTTGTATCAAGAGAACCAGGAGCACTACCTGAACCGCCCTTGCTTCAACAGAGACACTGCAAGCACTACCACATGCTTGCATACATACAGTACCTATTGCCTCTATCTTATTCTTGCATCATTGAGTCGCGATTGCATTAAAATGAATCCCAAGTATGCATCGCCTTTACTTTTAAACCCCACCAAGCTTGTATCCTCCATCCCATGAGCCACTACTATAGGAGTTGTTTGAGCCATGCGAGTCGAGAACAAAGATGTGTAGGGTTTGTGAGAGTCGATGGATAACGAGGTACTTAAACAACTTAACCCGAGTAGTTCTGGGATAACTAAAGAAAGTGGCACCGTGGGCATCTCTATTTGGTTTTTCCTGCTCACTTGTGTCCCGTAAGACTCGAGTACTTGATTCCTGTTCCTTGATTTATCGCGCTATCCACATCCGGAGGTATATGGGACCCCTCACCAGAGCTTGATTCCGTCTTATTCCTTGGGGCCACAAACTAGTTTGAGGTTTTATTACTATCCTGATTTATGCCATGCTTTATCGCTTTATTTACGACAGCGAGGTTAATCGCATCGCTTAGGAAGCGGAGTGATTACGGTGTCGACAAGCCTCTTGGGGTTCCCGTCGCCACGCCCATTGACGCAGACCTTGAGGCCGCCTCTGAGCTTGTCTACTCCGCTATGGTTCTACTCAAAGGGTGGCCCTCAAATATTTCTGAATCTTGTGATTGTGTCGTGAAGGCCTCGTTGGGTTTTGATTTGGTTTTTCCGAGGTCGATCGAGTGTGTGTTGCTATTGGTGCACCCTACCGGTAAAACTTTCTCAAAGCCGTGTCCGGTTATGGACGACTTGGAGCACGTTTCTTGATCATAGACAAGCATAACTAAAGTACCGCTTCTAATTTGACTAAAACAACTTGACTAGTAAATAGTGCAATACTCATGGAATGGTTAATAAAATTGCCAACGGATGGGGTTGTTCGTCCGCTTCCTGTTGGTAAGTAGGGAGGAGGATGGATCGGATGAGATTACCATTATAATCGTTGTACTTAATTCACGGACATCCGCCTATCATTGGTTAGGCGGATGGTTAGCGCTTATCAGAGAATTGCTAGGGTTTATCTTTTGCTGCAATTGCGCCACCCCTGTTGTGTCCCTTTAGAGGCATTAAGTCTTGCTGAGTACCCTTAGGGTCTCACACGATAAATTCTTGATTCAGATGAATGTACCTTCTCGTGACGGACATCGGGTGGAAGAAGCCGATGATGTGGGCAACGATCGTATGGTGTAGAGATTCCGCACGGGATCCGTGAGACCTGTAGTTGGGATGTGCTTATTTTCTGGCATCTTATGCCTATTTGCTTCTTATCCGTACTCGGATCTTGTTTGCCGCCCGCATGATGCTCGATGTGTCTTTGTATGAGGAGTTATCCTAAATTATAGTTGTATCTAGGTCATTTGAATCTTGCCGTATGGCTGGAATATTTCCTTTCTTTCTAGATGGTGTGGCTCGATGTACTCTTGTATGGTGGCTTGCGTACATACCCACTTGTGTACGTAGTTGATCCCTTCGCCGACCACGCCTGCAGACAGTCCCGCTGAGAGGTTAGCGGTTGGGACGTCGAAAGGACTACCAAAGTGAGTGGCTTTTGGGGCCCCGCTGCATTATTTCAACCGCTATCTCTCATCCAGCTTGTATCTAGGAGCGTAGTTCACCGAGGTAGTTACAATTGGTATCGAGCCATCCCGACCTTCGTGGTTTCAGCCAAACGGTCGTTGTCACCTAGTAAATATTTTGAGTAGTTATGTATATAGGGAAAACAAAACGCGAGAGTAGGACTGCTTCCATTTTTTTCTTACCTCCCACCCACCCTTTTCTCGTAAGGAAGTGCAACGCTTTCAATTCTCTTCTCAAAGTTCAAACTAGGATTCACGTGTTCGGGTTTCCGTAGTACCATAGGATGTCTGTGTGTGTATGTATAGTCCCTTGTCTATCTCTGCATCCAAGTTGTTATCTTATCTCGCTTTTTATCAATCACTGGTACATTCCATACCAATAGGCTTTTGTAAACGATTTAATCTATCTTCCTTTGTATCCGACGCTATCTTGTTTGGGGTGTTCGCTTCCGTAGTACCAATCTTTAGGTTTCACGTGAGAAGAAGGGGTTGGGATATGTGTTCCACTTGTTCATGTGCGGAGTAATGATTTGAGTGCGGGATGGAGTCGCGACCATACCACTACTTGTATCATTTGCTTTTGTATATTGGATCGGTAGAGTCACTAATCTTGATTCGTTAAGTAATTTTATGCATCTATTGGTATTTTAATGCAAATTTGTGGAAAATTTTTCTTTGATATGTTTAGTACCACACCTTTTCGATCGTGCGATATGCTTAATATCTTTGAGGTGCTATGAACTTTGTTGATATTTTCATATCATCTCAAATTGTGTCCTTTAATCTTGGTTAATTCCATCTTGGTACTATTTTGGATTATTATCATTCTCCATTATAGTAATCGACTTGAGTTTTACATCAATGACAGGATGGCTCCCCACCGGACCGAGGAGGACATTCCTTAATCGGGCTCAGCCACTGCCAAGCATTGCAAATGCTCGCAGCCATGCAAGAGAACCACCGCGCTTTGAGGAGAGCGTCCAAGGAACGAGTTCACTCCACTCCTCCACCTCCCAAGCGTGGTGACATCAAGAGCTTCCTCAAGTTCGGTCCTCGGCTTGACGTGTCTCGACCGACCTCTTGATGCCGATGATTGGCCCGTGAGATCTCAAGGCTGCTAGAGACTGGCGATGTGCCGTAACAGGAATGGGTAAAGTGTGCTACTCACCGCTCAAGGGAGACGCAGCTCTATGGTGGGAAAACTACACGAAGGCTAGACCGGGTTCCAGCCACTTGGGAGAGGTTCACCGCTTTCAAGGAGCAGTTTCTCAGAGATTGTGATGGAACGGATGAAGGATGCTTTCTCAACTTGAAGCAGGCAATGATAACGCCAACACCTACATCAGAACTTCATGAACTTGTCTCGCTATGGTGGTGATGAGGTATCCGATGACAAGAAAAGCGTAAGAGATTCGCAAGGGCTCAATGCGTCGATCAAGTATGCACTCACGCATGCAAGACCGCAACCTTCCTGAACTGCAGATATGGCACTACAAGAGGAGGCTAGTAGGCGATGTTCGAGGAGTCCAAGAAGCACAGCAGGATGCATCAAGCTCGGCAAGAATGGCAACTCCTTCTAAGCGTGTCCGGGTTCCTAACACCCCACCGTCGCTCCGGCCCACCAAGACCTCGAAGCTTCACGCCAAGGCCATCAAACTTCACCATCGCGCTCCTAGGGGCTACAACAACCCTTACCTCGAGCGCTGGCGGAGTCCCCGGCTTCTCGCTTCCACGCCCTCGGTGCTTGCTACACTGTGGAGATCCCGACATCCCCACCGAACTGTCCATTGAAGAACAAAGCTCTCCTCAACCCCGCCAAGATCTCGCAACAAGCTCTCCTCGGTCAGCACCACCGCCGGCTCTCAACATCAACACTAAGCCCGGTTCGCGGTTGTTCGAGCTAATCGCCAACGCCTCTAAAGCCGAGCTCGCACTGGAGTTGTCATGGGTATGTTTCGCTAACTCCCCCCGCACGTTCTCTTTGATTCTCGTGCATCGCATTCTTTTGTCTCAGAAGTTTGCAAGTGAGAATGAGTTAGTCATGGATCCTCTTTCCAAGAAGTTAATGGTTCTTTCTCCGAGCAACAATGGCAGATCTAAGATTAGCCATGGCAACCAAGTTGAGATTGGTGGTTCTACATTCTTGGCTTCTTTGATTGTTCGGGCAACTCGACATTGATGTCATCTTGGGCATGGATTGGTTAACGCAAATGCAGCTGTGATCGATTGTCCGAACGCCAAGATCTTTGAAGATCCTCAAGGCCATCTAGTCTTTTCTCCAAGTCCGACTCGATGTCCAAATTCTATTCCTTGGTCGCTCAATGATGACGCTATGGAAGCTATTCGAAGGTACCATGGTCCGTGAGTTCCTGATGTTTTTCCGAAGAGTTGCTGTATGCCTCCGGATCGCGAGGTTGAATTCGTGATCGAGCTTGAACCCGAACGGCTCCTATCTCCAAGAGGCCATATAAGATGGGTCCTTCGAATGGGCCGAACTCAAACGACAACTTGATGAACAAGAGAAGTTGGGTTTCATTCAAGATAGCACTTCTTCCCGGGTAGTCCAACAATCTTCGTGAAGAAGCGTGATGTAACCGATAGGCTCTGTGTTGACTACCGGCTCTAAATGCCAAAACCATCAAGAACAAATATCCTCTCCCTGGATAAATGATCTGTTTGACCAGCTAGCGGAGCGTGGTGTTCTCTAAGCGATTTGAGGAGTGGTTATCACCAAATCAAAATTGCAAAGAGGATGTGCCCAAAACAGCTTTCACCACTCGCTATGGCCTGTATGAGTACACGGTCATGTCTTTCGGTCTCACCAACGCACTCGCTACCTTCTCGAGGCCGATGAACTCCGCTTTCATGGAGTACCGGACAAGTTTGTGGTGGTATATCCGGATGATATTCTCGCTATTCCAAGTCCAAGGAGGAGCATGAAGAGCACCGAGGTGTGTCTGAACAAGCTTCGTGAGAACCGCTTGTATGCCAAGTTCTCAAAGTGTGAGTTCAAGGCTCAAGTAACCTATCTGGGCCATGTTATCTCTCGCCAAGGGCATTGCAACAACCCGAAACCGTGGAAGACAATAGTTGAATGGCTTCCTCCGCTAATGTCAAGGAAGTGCGGAGTTTTCTCGGCTTGGCTAGCTATTGCCGCTTGTGCAGTAACTTCTCGAAGATAGCAAAGCCTCTCACCGACCTCTCAAGAAAGGCAAGAAGTACTGTGGACACCTTGCCAAGAAAGTTTTGAGACACTCAAAGAGAAGCTCACTTCCACACAGCCTTGGTTCCTCCGGATACATCCAAGCCTTTCCAGATCTTCTGCGATGCCTCTTTGCAAGGATTGGGTGCGGTCCTTATGCAAGAGAGACAGTGGTTGCTTATGCCTCTCGCCGCTTGAAGACGATGAGGTCAACTATCCCACATGACCTTGAGCTTGCAGCAGTGGTCTTTGCCTTGAAGCTGTGGAGGCACTACTTGCGGGTAACTGCTAGAGATCTTCTCGGACCACAAGAGTTTGAAGTATATCTTCACTCAACCGATCTCAATCTTCGCAAAGGAGATGGATTGAAGCCATCAATGACTTCGATGTGACCATCAACTACACCCTGTGCAAAGCAAATGTCATGGCAGATGCGCTTAGCGTAAAAGCTTACGCCAACAACCTCATGGTGGAAGAGCAGACCTTCTCTTATGCGAGGAATTCGCCACCTGAACTCGAAATTGTGGAACAAGGGCATCTCCGAACCTTCGCTACTCTCCTCTTGGAAGAACAGATTCGGTCTCGTCGTGCAGTGATCCGTGACACCAAGAAGCTCATCGCTAAGCTTGGCACTCAAGTATGAATCCTTCCATGTTGATGATCGTGGCACGCTCTTCTTTGATCACCGGATGTTTGTTCCAAACTACCCGGTCCGAGAGATCAATTGCTCAAGGAGGCACACGATTCGTCCTTTCTATCCATCCCGGCAGACAAAGATGTACATGGACTTGAAAACACAATACCGTGGCCTGGTTGAAAAGGTATTGTGCCAAGTACGCCTCGTAATGTGATGTTCCGCTGCAGAGTCAAGGCTGCTCATCGAAACCATTTGGTCTTCTACAGCCATTGCAACCTCCAGTGGAAGTGGGAGAAAGTTGAGATGGACTTCATCACGGGCTTTCCTAGGTCGCAAGGGCAACAATGCAATTTTGTTGTCATCGATGTGCTTTCCAAAGTGGCACACTTCTTCCCACCAAAGAAACAATTTCGGACTTCAGCTATCGAGCTCTATATCAACAGGATTGTCTCTTTGTATGGGGTTCCACTGGAAATCAGTTGATCGTGGGAGCATCTTCACCTCAAAGTTCGGGAGAGTTTCCAAAAGCTTTGGGAACAAAGTTGAACTTCAAAGATCGCTACCACCCTCGCCTCAAGGACAAGTGGAGGATCAATCGATTCTCGAGGACATGCTTAGAGCTTGCGTCATCTCGCTTTGGCATGAAGTGGAAGAATGCCTTCCATATGCTGAATTCTCCTACAACAACAGCCTTCCGAAGAGTCTCAAGATGGCACCATTCGAGGCTCTCTATGGTCGGAAGTGCAGAACTCGATTGGTTGGTCAGTGTGGAGAAAGAATCTGGTTTGGCCTCGACATTGTAACTCAAGCAGAGGAGAAGGTGCATATCATTCGAGAACTCGAAGATTGCTCAGAGTCGTCAGAAGAGCAACTATGACAGGAAGCACACAGATATGGTATATGCTCCTGGTGATCTCGTCTACCTTCGTGTCACTCCCATGAGAGGAACACACCGCTTCGGTATCAAAGGAAAGTTGGCTCCTAGATACATTGGTCCTTTCAAGATACGTGATAGAAGAGGAGAAGTTGCTTATGCACTTGAGCTTCCGGAAAAACTTAAAGTCCATGATGTTTTCCACATCTCGCAGCTCAAGAAGTGCTTCAAAGACCCCGGCAAGACTGTGGATCACGAGCTAATCGACCTCCAAGAAGATCTCTCTTATCAAGAGCACCCCACCAAAATTCTTGAGACCGCAGAACGAAGGACTCGCAACAAGTCCATCAAATTCTGCAAGGTGCAGTGGTCACACCATTCTGTTGATGAAGCAACTTGGGAGCGTGAAGATGAACTCCGTGCCAACCATCCTTCTCTTTTTGTGTCTTCTTCTTCTTCTTCCTAGAATCTCGGGGCGAGATTCCTGTTTAGTGGGGGAGAGTATACCAAATTGTAACTACCTCGGTGAACTACGCTCCTAGATACAAGCCTGGATGAGAGATAGCGGTTGAAATAGTACGGCGGGGCCCCAAAAGCCACTCACTGGTAGTCCTTTCAGACGTCCCAACCGCTAACCTCTCAACGGGACCTGTACGGGCGGCGTAGTCGGCAGGCGAAGGGATCAACTACGTACACAAGTGGGTATGTACGCAAGCCACCATACAAGAGTACATCAGAGCCACACCATCTAGAAAGAAAGGAAATATTCCAACGCCATACGGCAAGATTCAAATGACCTAGATACAACTATAATTTAGGATAACTCCTCATACAGCACACATCAGAGCATCATGCGGAAGCGGCAAACAAGATCCGAGTACGGATAAGAAGCAAATAGGCATAAGATGCCAGAGAAAATAAGCACATCCCAACTACAGGTCTCACGGATCCCCGTGCCCGGAATCTCTACACCATACGATCGTTGCCCACATCATCGGCTTCTTCCACCCAAAGATCCGTCCCGAGAAGGTACTGCTCATCCGAATCAAGAATTTATCGTGTGAGACCCTAAGGGTACTCAAGACTTAATGCCTCTAAAGGGGACACAACTGGGTGACGAATTGCAAGAAAAGATAAACCCTAGCAATTCTACAGATAACGCTAACCATCCGCCTAACCAATGATAGACGGATGTCCGTGAATTTAAGTAACAGCTTATAATGGTAATCTCATCCGATCCATCCTCCCTACTTACCAACAGGAAGCGGACGAACAACCCCCATCCGCTGGCAATTTTATTAACCATTCCATGAGTATTGCACTATTTACTAGTCAAGTTGTTTTAGTCAAATTAGAAGCGTACTTTAGTTATGCTTGTCTATGATCAAGAAACTGCTCCAAGTCGTCCATAACCGGACACGGCTTTAGAAAGTTTTACCCGCCGGTGCACCAATAGCAACACACTCGATCGACCTCGGAAAAACCAAATCAAAACCCAACGAGGCCTTCACGACAAAGAATCACAAGATTGAAATATTTCAGGGGCCACCTTTGAGTAGAACCATAACGGAGTAGACAAGCTCGAGACGGCCTCAAGGTCTGCGTCAATGGCTGTGGCGGGAACCCCAAACGAGGCTTGTCGACCGCGTAATCACTCCGCTTCCTAAAAGATGCAGTGCAAGACTCGCACAATCGTAAATAAAGCAAAGAAAGCATGGCATAAGTACAGATAGTAATAAAACCTCAAACTAGTTTGTGGCCCCAAGGAATAAGACGGAATCAAGCTCTGCTGAGGGGTC
Source organism: Avena longiglumis (assembly GCA_030063025.1). Taxonomy (NCBI): domain Eukaryota; kingdom Viridiplantae; phylum Streptophyta; class Magnoliopsida; order Poales; family Poaceae; genus Avena; species Avena longiglumis. The sequence continues at coordinate 513,861,684 of CP125974.1, read as the reverse complement.
CCATATACCTCCGGATGTGGATAGCGCGATAAATCAAGGAACAGGAATCAAGTACTTGAGTCTTACGACACAAGTGAGCAGGAAAAACCAAATAGCAGATATTGCCCACCGTGCCACTTTCTTTAGTTATCCCAGAACTACTCGGTTAAGTTGTTTAAGTACCTCGTTATCCATCGACTCTCACAAACCCTACACATGTTCTACGACTGCATGGCTCAAACAACTCCTATAGTAGTGGCTCATGGGATGGAGGATACAAGCTTGGTGGGGTTTAAAAGTAAAGGCGATGCATACTTGGGATTCATTTTAATGCAATCGCGACTCAATGATGCAAGAATAAGATAGAGGCAATAGATCTGTATGTATGCAAGCATGTGGTAGTGCTTGCCAGTGTCTGTTGAAGCAAAGGACGGTTCGGGTAGTGCTCCTGTTCTCTTGATACAACCCCGCCAAAGGTCTATCCGAGAAAAACCAAACAAACAAGGCCAACATAAATATAGAGCACAAGCATATGAATAAGATGCGTCAAGCAAACAATCATGCCATGATGGATGATGCACAATTTACATGGCAAGAAAGGTAGCATGGCATGGTGAGGTGTGAAGAACAAGAAAGTAACATTTAATTGGGTTTTAGAACCACATTTTGTTGTCATAACATTTGTTGTTTGCAATATATTTATATGATGCATGCTGCAATTGAAGTCAAGGATAGCATAAACAGGAAGGTCTCGTCGAGCTGATCAATTTAGACTACTCATTTGCTTAATTTGGATTTTCCAAACAAAAGTTATTTAATTAAGAAATTCTAGTGGCAATTGAAGTAATTTAAACAAACTTGGAAATTTACTGGTGCAAAACACTAAACAGATGGCATATTTGAATTCCTCTCATTTTTCTGAATCAAATACATATATCATTTGCCTAATTTGGATAAAGCATACAAAAGTTATTAAAATCTGAATTTGAATTTGCATTTTAAATTATTTAAAACAATTTGAATTCGAAAAATCAGCTCAACGTTTTATCACCTGGCCTCCTAGCCTGAGCCGCAGACAGTGTGGGGGTCCTCTGTGGCCCACGAGACAAGGTCGAGAGATGCAGGGACCATGGGTTAATTAACCAACCACAGAGCCTTTTGTAAAACTTCCAAAGGACGCCGACAACGGCCCTAAGGACCGCGGGTTGAGGGCTTGTGGACAGGGGCCTCCTGCAAACGCACGCTGTGGGCAGTGGCGTGGCTTGGGAGCTGGAAAGGAGAAGGAACTGGCGGGTGGGGGTAGGCGATGGGCAGTCACTGGCATTCTTGGGAGAGGAGAGGAAAAGGGGAGGAAAAGAGAGAAGGGCCACTGGCTAGGGGCTAGGAGGGATGGGGCAGGCATGGGGGTGTCCTGGTCGGGTGTGGGGGCAGCATGGTGGGTCCCTGGTCGTGTGGTGTGTAGGTAGAGAGAGGTGAGAGGGGCATAGGGCAAGGGAGCATGCTAGATAGGAGAAGGGGTAGATTAGGTGTTGTTTGTATTTTAATTAGAGATAGAATTAGATGTAGGAATTATGTTAGGATAAAATGAAATTAGGGTTTAGCTAGGGTTTAGTTAGAGGAAAGGGTAATTTAGGGTTTAGTTTAGGATAGATTTAAAATAGGGTTTAGGTTTTGGTTTTTCGAATAGATTTGAATTAGGGTCTTTGCTTAAAAGGGCAAGAAGGTGGAGGCACTAATCTAGATCAAGCCAACTACAAGCATGCACTAACAAAAAAAAACAAGAAAAGAGGGGGAAAGGAGAGAGATGGCCAAGGTTGGTGATGGGGTTTTGGGTTCATGCATGATCCAACATAGATCAAACAAGAACAAAAGAAGGGGTGGTTAAATTTGGCCCATGCATGATTCCAACAAACCAAGCAAGGACCAAAGAGGGAAAGAGCTAGGGTCTTGAACTAACCAAACAAGATTAAGCAAGGTAGAAGGATTGGTCCAAAAAGAAAACAAGCAAAACCAAAACTAGGGAAAAGGGATACTTGCATGGCCCATGCAAGACAATTAATGCCAAGTGGATATATTGTGAAAACAACATGATTCCATGTGGCTTTACTCCTTGCATGCACAAAAGGTGGCAAAGGCCAAGCAAATAGATTATGAGTGGATCCAACCAACAACATGGATAGGGATAACTCAATAAAAAGCCTAGCCCATATCATTGGATGGTGGAATTATAAGGTGGTGCAAGATAAGGTGGTGGAGTCAAAAGAGAGATGCCCCCAACTCAACTTGGGCATTTAACAATTCAGTAAGATCCAAATACAATATCAAGAAGCAACTACAATTTAATAATACACATGAGATAAGATCCAAACAAGAAAAAGGTTTTATATGATGCTCAAATGCAAGGGACATGATGACATGAGCATGATATGATGATGATGCGACAATTATATGTTGGAAGTGGCCCATTTTATTATTAAACTTAGTAGCATTACAGTGGTTAGACAACTGGGATGCTACACCGAACCTTCTCTTGAACTTGCGAGTAGCGCAACACCGGAAGTTGTTCCTGTGGCGCCTACACCAATAAGAGAGGAAGCTAATGATGATGATCATGAAACTTCGGTTCAAGTTGCTACAGAGCCTCGGGTAAACGAGAACTCGTACCACTCCTAATTGGTATGATCCCGTTATGAGTGTCATGTTGGTGGATAACACCGATGACCCTGCGACATATGAGGAAGCGATGATGAGCCTAGATTCCAATAAATGGCAAGAAGCCATGAAATCCGAGATTGGATCCATGTACGAAAATCAAGTATGGACTTTGGTGGACTTACCGGATGGCCGGAAGGCTGTCGAGAACAAATGGATTTTCAAGAAGAAAACAAATGCTGATGGTAATGTTACTGTTTATAAAGCTCGACTTGTCGCAAAAGGGTTTCGACAAATTCAAGGAGTTGACTACGATGAGACTTTCTCACCAGTAGCGAAGCTAAAGTCTGTGAGGATTATGTTAGCAATCGCTGCATATTATGATTATGAGATATGGCAGATGGATGTCAAAATGGCGTTCCTCAATGGAGACATTGATGAAGAGTTGTATATGTTGCAACCCAAAGGTTTTGTCGATCCTAAAGATGCTAACAAGGTATGCAAACTTCAACGGTCCATATATGGATTGAAGCAAGCATCCCGAAGTTGGAATCAACGTTTTGATAAGGTAATCAAAAGTTTTGGTTCTATACAAACTTATGGAGAGGCTTGTATTTACAAGAAAGTGAGTGGGACCTTGTTGGAATTATGCCCTAGAGGCAATAATAAAGATGTTATTATTATAATTCTTGTTCATGATAAAGTTTATATTCCATGCTAGAATTGTATTAAGCAGAAACTTTGATACTTGTGTGGTTTATGAACAACATCGTGTCCCTAGTACGCCTCTATGGACTAGCTCATTGATTAATGATGGTTAAGGTTTCCTAACCATAGACATGAGTTGTCGATTAATAATGAGATCATGTCATTGGGAGAATGATATGATGGACATACCCAAATCAAGCAGAGCAATTAGATCGTGTCATCGTGTTCATCTTTGCGAAGCTTTTTCTTATGTCAAATATTGTATTCCTTAGACCATGAGATAATGCAAATCCCTGGTATCGAAAGAAAGCTCTGAGCTCATCAAACGTCATCCTATGAGAGGGTGATCATAAAGGTGTCTCTTAGGTGATCGGAAAGTACTTGTTGGGTTGTATGTATCGAGATGGGATTTGTCCCTCCCAAGTCGGAGAGATATACTTCGGGCCCACTCGGTAATCGATATCAACACCGCTTGCAAGCACGTGGTTAAGGAGTTAATCACAAAGTGATATCGGATTACGGAACAAGTAAAGTACTTGTTGTGAACGAGATTGAACTAGGTATGCCGATACCAACGATTGAATCTCGGGCAAGTAAAATATCGCGTGACGAAGGGAATATAAATATGGGATTAATTGAATCCTGGCATCGTGGTTCATCCGATATGATCATCGATGAATATGTGGGTGTCAATATGGGTTTCCAGATCCCGCTGTTGATTATAGATAGAAGGTCATGTCTGCATATTCTCGAACCCGTAGGGTCACACACTTAACGTTCCTTGACGCTAGGATAGAATGGATAATTGGTTTATGAGTTTTTGTTCGGAGTCTCGGATGAGATCCAGGACATCACGAGAGGTTCCGAAATGGTCTGGAGAATAAGATTCATATAAAGGAAAGCGGTTTTTGGATTTCGGAATTGTTTCGGAATGTTCGGTATTGTACCGGAAGGTTCTAGAAGCTTCCGGAGTGGGACCAACATGGCCCCACTTGTCGGAGGGGGGCGTGGGCCTACGAGGGAGTGACCTGGCCGCATTGGGCCAGGGTCACAAGGCCCCATAGGCCCAGCCGGCCAAAACCCTAGGGGAAACCCTAGGGGATCTTCTAGAAGGGGGGACTTGCCCCCCCCCCCACTCCACCCTTGTGGCCGCCGGCCCTAGGGCTTGGAGGAGGGGCAAGGGGGCCGGCCAGCCCTCTATATAAATAGGGCAGGGGCGCACCCTCCTCCCACCCCTCCTTGAACCCTAGCCGCCTACCTGCTGCCCTCCAGCTCTCTCTCTCTCCCGACTGCGCGTAGGCGAAGCCCTGCCGCAAAAACTCTCCATCTTTGCACCACGCCGTCATGTTGTAGATCCAATCTATCTCTCCACCCCACTTGCTGGACCGAGGAAGGAGGAGACGTCGCGGTGCATCTCTCGGAGGCGTCGCCACTTGCGGCGTTGGATCGGATCGGATCGCGAGGAGGAGAAGGCTAGTGTGACTACATCAACCACGTTCTGTTGAATGTTCTGCTGTTTGATTTCTTCAAGGGTATGAAGATCTCATCTATCCCTCTCGTTGATTGTATCTCCTAGATTAGATATTGCCTTTCCCGTTCGCATCCGTAGAAAATTTTGATTTACTATGCTGCAAAACCCTTCAGTGGTATCAGAGCTAGATCTATGCGTAGATGTGTTTTACGAGTAGAATGCAATATGCTTGTTACGGGTGTTGATGTTTTATGTTGCGAGCCTCTTGTTGTGTACTTCTTATGACGTGGTATAGTGAGATCGAAGCGGTCCAAGCCAACTTTACGCGACCTCGTTCCGAGACCGGCTCCGCACTTGACGTGTGGCTTGTTCCACACATGCAGCTGGTGGATGCCAGTTTCTCTCACTATAGTTGTCATGGGATTTACACCGGATGTTGGCAACCATAATATCACCGTTGTGGCTTTCCGTAGGTAAGAATCGTTCTTAGCTTGTTACTCCCATAAGCCACGTAAAACATGCAACAACAAAGTAGAGGCGTCTAACTTGTTTTTGCAGGGAGTGTTTCTGTGATATGGTATGGCCCAAGATATGATGTGTATGTTGTATGCAATGATCATGTTTTGTAATATTTCATGACTTGCATGTCGATGAGTACACAACCGGCAGGAGCCATATGGTTGTCTTTATAATTGTGTATGACCTGTGTGTCAACTTCTTATACGCCATGTAATAGCTTTACTTTATCGCTAAGTAGTTAGCAATAGTTGTAGTTGCTATTTGTGGTGGAGGAAATCATGGTGGAGTGATGGAGATCATGCTGGCACGCACAAGATGGAGATCATTGCGCGGAGATTGTCTATACCATGTCACATAAAATTATATGCATGTGATGTTTATCCTTTTATGTATCTTATTATGATTAGATCGCGACGGTAGCACTATAAGATGATTCCTCACTTAAAGATCAAGATAAAACTGTGTTCTCCCCATGTATGCACCGTTACGAAAGTTCGTCGTGTTCAAGCACCACGTGATGATCGGGTGCTATAAACTCTACGTTCACATACAATGGGTGCAAGCCAGTTTTGCACATGCGGAAATACTTGGGTTTGACTTGACGAGCCTAGCATGTACAGACATGACCTCGGAAGACATGAACCAAAAGGTTAAGCATGAGTCATATGAATGATATGATCGACACTTTGTTGTCCACCATTGAAGCCACATCTCTTCTCGTGAAGATCGGATTAGGTGTGGTGAATTTGGATCGTGTTCACTAAACAACTTGAGGGATGTTGAATTTAGTGGGAGTTCATCTAGTAATTTGATTAAGTTGAACTAGTTATCATGAACATAGTCTAAATTGTACTTGCAAATTTTGTAGATCAAATGGCTAAGTCCAACTTCAACTTCAACGTTTTTGGTGAGAAAGAAAAGGTTAAGAACAATGGGTCTAACTTCACCAACTGGTTCCGCAATCCGAGAATCATTCTCACTGGCGGACAAAAGGACTATGTCCTTGAGAAAGCGCTAGGTGACGCCCCTGCTATAGATGTGTCGGCTGATGAAAAAGTTGTTTATCAGTCGCGCAAAGATGATTATGGTGTGATTAAGAGCACCATGTTGTTTGCTATGGAATCGGACCTTCAAAATCGTTTTGAGGAGTTTGCTGGGCCCTTTGAGATTCTTGAGAAACTGAAAACCATGTTTCAAACTCAGGCCCGTTCTGAGAGATATGAGATCTCTGGGAAATTCTTTAACTATAAGATGGAGGAAGGGAGTTTCGTTAGTGAGCAAGCCATTAAGATATCGGGCTACACTCAACGTCTTGAGCAACTGGACTGCAAGATTCCAGAAGAGCTCAAGATTGACAGAGTTCTGCAATCACTCCCTCCTAGCTACAAAGGTTTTGTAGTTACTCATAATCAGATTGGTTCCACTGATACGATCATCGAGCTCTTCGCTGTTGAAAAGCTGGAGGTGGACATCAAGAAATATAATCATGTGTTGATGGTCAACAAGCCCCGACTTTAAGAAAGGTAAGGGTGCAAAGAAGTCCTTCAAGAAAGCGTGACAGCGCTGTTTCCCCGAGAAGAAACTCAAGTCTGGACCTAAGCCGGACATCGAGTGCTTCTATTGCAAGGACAAGGGTCATCGAAGCGAATCGCTCAAGTACTTAGCGGACAAGAAGGCTGGCACCATTAAAGGTATATTTGATATACATGTTATTGATGTTTACCTTACTAGCGCTCGTTGTAGTGCCTGGGTATTTGATACTGGTTCGGTTGCTAATATTTGTAACTCGAAACAGGAGCTACGGAATAGACGGCGGCTAGCGAGGGATGACGTGACGATGCGTGTATGAATGGTTTATTTCTTCTGAATCTCGAAAGCAATGAAACACACATCCATAACATTGAGGCTAAGAGATGCAAAGTAGATAGTGATAATTTGTCGGGGATATTACCCCGGATACCCTAGAGTTAATGTGTAATCAAACCCTACAGGATTGACGAAAGTCTTTATAAAAGAATAAAAAGATACATCAATAGGGAATTAAGAGAGATAAACAAAAGGAAAAGAGGAAAAGAGGACCTGGGCCGAATTGAAGCTAATTCGGCCTGGTCCTACCACCCCTCCTAGGCGAAAACAGCAACCGTGGGCCGAACTGAGCCTAATCCGGCCCACTGGCCGAGCTACCACCACGTCACCAACTCATTCCACCGACCTCTCCCCGCGCTTCCCTCCGGCTCCCGCGTAGTGCTCCACGACGCTAGTCAGCATCAATCAGCGGAGAGCCCAGCATGGGCCGACGTTGCCCACCAAGCGCCGAGCTGCACCACGCCCGCGTGTTCCTCCCCCGGGTGGGCCGGCACGAGCAGCTCGGCCCACCGCGGGGTCTTCTCCAGCGCCAACCCAGCGCTCCCAGGACAACCCGGGTGGGCCGACACAGCCTAAGTCAGCCCACCACGGGATCGCTGCCATCAGATCGACCTGAAGCTCGGCCTGGGCTGTTGCTTCGCCTCATGGGCCGAGCTATACAAGATCTGGATGGGCCCTTGATCATTTAATTCGGCTGGGGCCAGAAACAATTCGACTGGGCCTTGGTCTCCAGCAAATAAGACCAGGCCGGACCAGCTAGGAAGAAGGCCGAGATACAACTTCGTCAGGAGCGTCCGGGCCGAAGTATTTCACTCTGAACGCCTCCGTATTCGTATCCTGAAGGTCCCTCGATCACTACCGCAACACGCCATCAAGTCAGGACAAGCAGCGCAAGTATCGTGCCAGTCTTGGGAGCCCACCAGCTCAGACTAGCACATGAAGTATGGAATATGCCCATGGCATCTAACAAGATGCTAGGGATATGCTCTTGGCATCAAATAAGATGCTAGGGAATATGCCTGGCATCTCCAAAGATGCCAAGGCATATGCTGAGCATCTCTAGAAGATACCCAGAATATGCCACCTATATGCCAAACGTGTAGAACAAGTCTTGTTCCCTGGGCTCCCCTTTATAAGGAGCACCAGGGGGGTCGTTAGAAGAGGAGGCCCCGAAGGGCTCCTCCCCTCTCTGCTCACTAGGAGCTCTCCTTCTTCCTCTTCCTCCACTCTCACAGAGAGATCTAGATAGAAGCATAGGAGATACATCTCAAGGAGCATGATTGTAGCCACAAGTATGGCAAGATTATAAGAGATTAGATGTATAGAAGGAGGTGTTATCTCCACTTGAGAGCTTCAATTAAATATACATTGTATTTCTCTTTGTTCATACGAGTGCGGTCTTCACTGCATCATCCCTCCCCGGATTCCTCCACGTCCATCGGCCCCAACTTTAGCCTACCCATGGCATATGCCGTGATACCACCATGACATTTGGCGCCCACTGTGGGGCCTCTTAGTGGCGTTGGTTGGGTTTCCATCCGGACGGGAACATCTTCATCAACTTCTTCCTCATAGGGCTCATTCAGCTTCACCAAGCCAACAGAGAACAAAGAGGTAAGCGCAGAGGCTCTCCAAGTCTAGCTCATCAAAGCAGGTGAGACTCAGCAAGAAGGACTCAAGCACTACTCCAAGCTTACTGTAAGTACCAGGTAACTCAACAGGGCAGGTATGACCTAGCAAGACTAACTCAAACACTTCTCCAAGTATACTGTAAGTGCCAGATAAATCAGCCACCTACACTCAATCCTTCACCCCGGGGAGAAAATAACTTAACCCGGGGACTAGTCAACTTATCCGTAGAGTCACCTTTGGATTAAGAGAACATTATGTTGATTTAGATCTGTACACCAGCCAACTTATTTATAACTCGGCCATAAGTTGAGTCTGCTTATTTGTGATTCAGATAGATTTTGAGTCAGTTTACTTATGCTTTGGTTTATCCTTTAACTCAGCTCCCCAGCCAGCTTATTTATAACTCGGCCTTAAGTTGAGTCTGCTTATTTGTGATTCAGATAGATTTTGAGTCAGTTTACTTATGCTTTGGTTTATCCTTTAACTCAGCTCCCCAGCCAGCTTATTTATAACTCGACCATAAGTTCAGTCTGCTTATTTGTGATTCAGATAGATTTTGAGTCAGTTTACTTATGCTTTGGTTTATCCTTTAACTCAGCTCCCCAGCCAGCTTATTTATAACTCGGCCATAAGTTGAGTCTGCTTATTTGTGATTCAGATAGATTTTGAGTCAGTTTACTTATGCTTTGGTTTATCCTTTAACTCAGCTCCCCGGCCAGCTTATTTATAACTCGGCCATAAGTTGAGTCTGCTTATTTCTGATTCAGATAGATTTTGAGTCAGTTTACTTATTCTTTGGTTTATCCTTTAACTCAGCTCCCCAGCCAGCTTATTTATAACTCGGCCATAAGTTGAGTCTGCTTATTTGTGATTCAGATAGATTTTAAGTCAGTTTACTTATGCTTTGGATTATCCTTTAACTCAGCTCCCCAGCCAGCTTATTTATAACTCGGACAGGATTTGCATCAGCTTATTTATGAGTCAGATAGAATTTGAGTCAACTTACTTATGAGTCGGATAGAATTTGAGTCAGTTTATTTATGCTTTGGATTATCCTTTAACTCAGCTTACCGGCCAGCTTATTGATGATTCAGATATAAATTGAGTCAATTTATTTATGCTTCGGATTAACCTTTAACTCAGCTCAGTGGATTGTCTCTGATTCAGACTAACGTTTGATTCAGCTTGCCAGGGTATATTATAATTCAGATTTGTATTCAGACTCGGCGTACTAATCATATCTCTGATTCGGGTCGAAGCTTTATTCAGTTCGCCAGATTGCCAGGTTATGTTGTGACTCGGATTGATATTTCACCATCTTGCCAGGTTATCCCATATCTCGGATGACAATTGGCCAGCTTATCATATCTCGAATCCATATCTCATATCTACATCTCGAATCAGATCTCTCAGTGGTTATCCCTATTATCATATCCCAAAACTTTATCTCGGATCTATATCTTGGATCCATATCAAAGGCAAATTAACATCATCGCACCAAATCAAGTTATATCGTGGCGAACAGATGACTCGGATTTGAGTCATATACCTCGGATTTGAGTCAGATGACTCAGATTTGAGATGTTAGTCAAAATTGAGTAAAGTAACTCGAATTTGGAATAAGATAACTCGAATTTGAGTCATATACCTCGGATTTGAGTTAGATGACTCAGATTTGAGATGTAATTCAAAATTGAGTAAAGTAACTTGGATTTGGAATGAGATAACTCAGAGTTGAGTCATATACCTCGGATTTGAGTCAGATGACTCAGATTTGAGATGTAAGTCAAAATTGAGTAAAGTAACTCGGATTTGGAATAAGATAACTCGGATTTGAGTCATAAACCTCGGATTTGAGTCAGATGACTCTGATTTGAGATGTAAGTCAAAATTGAATAAAGTAACTCGGATTTGGAATGAGATAACTCAGATTTGAGTCATATACCTCGGATTTGAGTCATATGACTCAAATTTGAGATGTAAGTCAAAATTGAGTAAAGTAACTCGGATTTCGAATGAGATAACTTAGATTGGGGTCATATACCTCGGATTTGAATCAGATGACTCAGATTTGAGATGTAAGTCAAAGTTGAGTAAAGTAACTCGGATTTGGAATAAGGTAACTCGGATTTGAGTCATATAACTCGGATTTGAGTCAGAGGACTCAGACTTAAGACATAAGTCAATTTTTAGTAAAATAACTCGGATTTGGAAACAGATGCTCAGCATAACTTACCCAATGGGGTTAAAAGAGCAATGCCAAAGAAGGCAAGAACTCATAACTTACCCAATGGGGTTAAAAGAGCAATGCCAAAGAAGGCAAGAACTCATAACTTACCCAATGGGGTTAAAAGAGCAATGCCAAAGAAGGCAAGAACTCATAACTTACCCAATGGGGTTAAAATAGCAATGCCAAAGAAGGCAAGAACTCATAACTTACCCAATGGGGTTAAAAGAGCAATGCCAAAGAAGGCAAGAACTCATAACTTACCCAATGGGGTTAAAAGAGCAATGCCAAAGAAGGCAAGAACTCATAACTTACGCAAAGAGGTTAAAAGAGCAGTGCCCAAGAAGGCCAGAACTCATAACTTACCCAATGGGGGTTAAAAGAGCAGTGCCCAAGAAGGCCAGAACTCATAACTTACCTAATGGGGTTAAAAGAGCAATGCCAAAGAAGGCAAGAACTCATAACTTACGCAAAGAGGTTAAAAGAGCAGTGCCCAAGAAGGCCAGAACTCATAACTTATCCAATGTGGTTAAAAGAGCAGTGCCCAAGAAGGCCAGAACTCATAACTTACCCAATGAGGTTAAAAGAGCAATGCCCGAGAAGGCCAGAACTCATAACTTACCCAACGGGGTTAAAAGAGCAGTGCCCAAGAAGGCCAGAACTCATAACTTACCCAATTAGGTTAAAAGAGCAATGCCCGAGAAGTCCAGAACTCATAACTTACCCAAAGAGGTTATGACCAGTGCCCAAGAAGGCCAGAAGGCCAAAAACTTACCCAAAGGGGTTATGACCAGTGCCCAAGAAGGCCAGAAGTCAAGAACTTACCCAAAAGGGTTATGACCAGTGCCCAAGGAGGCCAGAAGTCCAAAAACTTACCCAAAGGGATTATAAGACCAGTGCCTTAAAAGGCCAGAAGTCATAACTTACCCAAAGGGGTTATAAGACCAGTGCCTAAAATAGCTAGAAGTCATAACTTACCCAAAGGGGTTAAAAGATTAGTGTCCAAGAAGGCCAGAACTCATAACTTACTCAGAGAGGTTAAGAGACCAATGCCAAAAATGGCCAGATGTCATAAACCTACCAAAAAGGTTATGTGACAAAGAACTGTATAACCAAGAGATTATAAGTCAGAAGACAACTCTGGGAATATTTAATATGAAGCCTATGCACGACTCTACAAGTCCCACATAGCCTCGGGGACTAATGTCGGGGATATTACCCCGGATACCCAGAGTTAATGTGTAATCAAACCCTACAGGATTGACGGAAGTCTTTATAAAAGAATAAAAAGATACATCAATAGGGAATTAAGAGAGATAAACAAAAGGAAAAGAGGAAAAGAGGACCTGGGCCGAATTGAAGCTAATTCGGCCTGGTCCTACCACCCCTCCTAGGCGAAAACAGCAACCGTGGGCCGAACCGAGCCTAATCCGGCCCACTGGGCGAGCTACCACCGCGTCACCACCTCATTCCACCGACCTCTCCCCGCGCTTCCCTCCGGCTCCCGCGTAGTGCTCCACGACGCTAGTCGGCATTAATCAGCGGAGAGCCCAGCGTGGGACGACGTCGCCCACCAAGCGCCGAGCTACACCACGCCCGCGTGTTCCTCCCCCGGGTCAAGACGAGCAGCTCCCACCGCTGGGTCTTCTCAGCCAACCCAGGCTCCTCAGACAACCCGGGTGGGCCGACACAGCCTAAGTCAGCCCACCACGGGATCGCTGCCATCGGATCGACCTGAAGCTCGGCCTGGGCTGCTGCTTCGCCTCATGGGCCGAGCTATACAAGATCCGTATGGGCCCTTGATCATTTAATTCGGCTGAGGCCAGAAACAATTCGGCTGGGCCTTGGTCTCCAGCAAATAATGCCATGCCGGACCAGCTAGGAAGAAGGCCGAGATACCACTTCGTCAGGAGCGTCCGGGCCGAAGTATTTCACTCTGAACGCCTCCGTATTCATCTCCTGAAGGTCCCTCGATCACTACCGCAACACGCCATCAATTCAGGACAAGCAGCGCAAGTATCGTGCCAGTCTTGGGAGCCCACCAGCTCAGACTGGCACATGAAGTATGGAATATGCCCATGGCATCTAACAAGATGCTAGGGATATGCTCTTGGCATCAAATAAGATGCTAGGGAATATGCCTGGCATCTCCAAAGATGCCAAGGCATATGCTGAGCATCTCTAGAAGATACCCAGAATATGCCACCTATATGCCAAACATGTAGAACAAGTCTTGTTCCCTAGGCTCCCCTTTATAAGGAGCACCAGGGGGATCGTTAGAAGAGGAGGCCCCGAAGGGCTCCTCCCCTCTCTGCTCACTAGGAGCTCTCCTTCTTCCTCTTCCTCCACTCTCACACAGATATCTAGATAGAAGCATAGGAGATACAGCTCAAGGAGCATGATTGTAGCCACAAGTATGGCAAGATTATAAGAGATTAGATGTATAGAAGTAGGTGTTATCTCCACTTGAGAGCTTCAATCCAATATACATTGTATTTCTCTTTGTTCATACGAGTGTGGTCTTCACTGCATCATCCCTCCCCGGATTCCTCCACGTCCATTGGCCCCAACTTTAGCCTACCCATGGCATATGCCGTGATACCACCACGACATAATTCGACTTATTTGTGGCACTGCCGTCTAGGTCATATTGGTGTAAAACGCATGAAGAAACTACATTCTGATGGACTTTTGGAGTCTCTTGATTTTGAATCATTTGACACGTGCGAGCCATGCCTCATGGGCAAGATGATCAAAACCCCGTTCTCCGGAATAATGGAGCGAGCAACAGACTTGTTGGAAATCATACATACCGATGTATGCGGACCAATGAGTGTTTCGACGCGCGGTGGATATCGCTATTTTCTCACTATTACTGATGAATTAAGTAGATATGGGTATATCTATTTAATGAAACATAAATCTGAAATGTTTGAAAAGTTTAAGGAATTTTAGAACAAAGTGGAAAACCATCATAACAGGAAAATTAAATTTCTACGATCCGATCGTGGAGGTGAATATTTGAGTTATGATTTTCTCGCGCATCTTAAAGCAAGCGGAATAGATTCGCAACTCACGCCACCCGGAACACCACAGCGCAATGGTGTGTCTAAACGCCGGAATCGAACTCTATTATATATGGTGCGATCGATGATGTCTCTTACAGATTTGCCGTTATCATTTTGGGGTTATGCATTAGAAACTGCTGCATTCACTTTAAATAGGGCACCATCTAAATCCGTTGAGACGACACCGCATGAACTATGGTTCGGTGCGAAACCTAAGTTGTCGTTTCTTAAAGTTTGGGTATGTGAAGCTTACGTCAAGAAGTTGATGCCGGACAAGCTCGAACCTAAAGCGGAGAAATGCGTCTTCATAGGATACCCTAAGGAAACGATTGGGTATACCTCCTATCACAGATCCGAAGGCAAAGTGTTTGTCGCAGAGAACAGATCCTTTCTTGAGAAGGAGTTTCTCTCGAAAGAAGTGAGTGGGAGGAAGGTAGAGCTAGACGAGGTTATTGAACCTTCTCTCGAGTTGGAGAATAGCGCAGCACCTGAAATTGTTCCAGTGCCGTCTGCACCAACAAGAAAGGAAGCTAATGATGAGGATCATGAAAATTCGGACGATGCTACTGCTGAACGTCGCAGGTCGACAAGGTCACGTGCCCCTCCTGAGTGGTACGGCAACCCTGTCTTAACTGTCTTGTTGATAGACAACAGTGAACCTGCGAACTATGAGGAAGCAATGATGAGCCCAGACTCTGAGAAATGGCTAGAGGCCATGAAATCCGAATTGGGATCCATGAGCGAAAACCAAGTATGGACTTTGGTGGACCCTCCTAGCGACCGTAAGGCCGTTGAGTGCAAATGGATTTTTAAGAAGAAAACGGACGCGGATGGTAATGTTACTGTCTACAAAGCTCGACTTATCGCGAAAGGTTTTCAACAAGTTCAAGGTGTTGACTACGATGAGACTTTATCTCTAGTAGCGATGTTTAAGTCCATTAGGATCTTATTAGCAATTGTTGTGTTTCATGATTATGAAATATGGCAGATGGATGTCAAGACTGCGTTCCTCAATGGCAACATTGATGAAGAGTTATATATGATGCAGCCCGAAGGTTTTTTGATCCTAAGGATGCTGATAAGGTGTGCAAACTTCAACGTTCCATTTATGGACTGAAGCAAGCATCTCAGAGTTGGAACCTTCGTTTTGATCAAGTGATCAAGATCTTTGGATTTGTTCCAAATTGCTACGAAGCTCGTATCTACAAGAAAGTGAGTGGGAGCTCAGTGACATTTCTAGTAATATATTGGATGACATATTGATTACTGGAAATGACATTGGTATGCTTAACGAAGTGAAGAGTTATTTGAATAAATCTTTTTCAATAAAATACCTAGGAGAAGCTGCTTATATATTAGGAATCAAAATCTATAGAGATAGACAAAGATGCCTAATAGCTTTAAGCCAAAGTACATACCTAGACAAAGTTCTAAAAAGGTTCAGAATGGATAAGGCAAAGAAATGTTCAGTGCCCATGTTGTCAGGTAAGATATTGAGCAAGGCTCGGTCCACTCTGATGGCGATAGAGAAACCATGAGCAAAGTGCCATATGCCTCGGCCATAGGTTCTATCATGTATGCCATGTTGTGTACTATACCGGATGTGTCCAATGCTCTTAGTTTGACGAGAAGATACCAAAGTAATCCAGGAGTGGAACACTGGACAGCCGTAAAGAACATCCTAAAGTATTTAAATAGGACTAAAGAAATGTTCTTGGTCTATGGAGGTGATGAGCAGCTCGTCGTAAAAGGTTACGTCGACGCTAGTTTCGACACCGACCCGGATGATTCTAAATCTCAGATAGGATACGTTTATATTTTGAATGGAGGAGCTGTGAGCTGGAGAAGCTGCAAGCAAAGCGTGATCGCGGGATCTACATTAGAATCGGAATACATGGTCTTTGCAGCGTGCCAAGTGAAGGAGTTTGGATCAGGAACTTCATCACTGAGCTTGGTGTGGTTCCAAGTGCCTTGGACCCACTGGAGAAATTGTGTGACAACACTGGCGCCATAGCACTGGCTAAGGAACCAAGATATCATCCAAATACCAAGCACATCAACCGTCGGTTTCATATAATTCGAGATTATATAACAGATGGAGATCTGAAGATTAGCAAAGTACATACGGATCTGAATGTCGCAGATCCGTTGACTAAACCTCTTCCATGAGCAAAACATGATCAACACCTTAATGCCATGGGTGTTAGATTGTTACCAGATGTAAACTAGATTATTGACTCTAGTTCAAGTGGGAGACTATTGGAATTATGCCCTAGAGGCAATAATAAAGATGTTATTATTATAATTCTTGTTCATGATAAAGTTTATATTCCATGCTAGAATTGTATTAAGCGGAAACTTTGATACTTGTGTGGTTTATGAACAACACCGTGTCCCTAGTACGCCTCTATGGACTAGCTCATTGATTAATGATGGTTAAGGTTTCCTAACCATAGACATGAGTTGTCGATTAATAATGAGATCATGTCATTGGGAGAATGATATGATGGACAAACCCAAATCAAGCAGAGCAATTAGATCGTGTCATCGTGTTCATCTTTGCGAAGCTTTTTCTTATGTCAAATATTGTATTACTTAGACCATGAGATAATGCAACTCCCTGGTATCGAAAGAAATCTCTGAGCTCATCAAACGTCATCCTATGAGAGGGTGATCATAAAGGTGTCTCTTAGGTGATCGGAAAGTACTTGTTGGGTTGTATGTATCGAGATGGGATTTGTCCCTCCCAAGTCGGAGAGATATACTTCGGGCCCACTCAGTAACCTATATCAACACCGCTTGTAAGCATGTGGTTAAGGAGTTAATCACAAAGTGATATCGGATTACGGAACGAGTAAAGTACTTGCTGTGAACGAGATTGAACTAGGTATGCCGATACCAACGATCGAATCTCGGGCAAGTAAAATATCGCGTGACGAAGGGAATATAAATATGGGATTAATTGAATCCTGGCATCGTGGTTCATCCGATATGATCATCGATGAATATGTGGGAGTCAATATGGGTTTCCAGATCCCGCTGTTGATTATTGATAGAAGATCATGTCTGTATATTCTCGAACCCGTAGGGTCACACACTTAACATGCCTCGACGCTGGATAGAATGGATAATTGGTTTATGAGTTTTTGTTTGGAGTCTCGGATGAGATCCAGGACATCACGAGAGGTTCCAGAATGGTCCGGAGGATAAGATTCATATAAAGGAAAACAATTTTTGGATTTCAGAATTATTTCGAAATGTTCGGTATTGTACCGGAAGGTTATAGAAGCTTTCGGAGTGGGACCAACGTGGCCCCACTTGTCGGAGGGGGGCGTGGGCCTACGAGGGAGTGCCCTGGCCGCATTGGTCAGGGGCACAAGGCCCCATAGGCCCAGCCGGCCAAAACCCTAGGGGATCTTCTAGAAGGGGGAACTTGCCCCCCACTCCACCCTTGTGGCCGCCGGCCCTAGGGCTTGGAAAAGGGGCAAGGGGGCCAGCCAGACCTCTATATAAAGAGGGCAGGGGCGCACCCTCCTCCCACCCCTCCTTGAACCCTAGCCGCCTACCTGCTGCCCTCCAGCTCTCTCTCTCTCCCGACTGCGCGTAGGCGAAGCCCTGCCGCAGAAACTCTCCACCTTTGCACCACACCGTCGTGTTGTAGATCCAATCTATCTCTCCACCCCACTTGCTAGACCGAGGAAGGAGGAGACATCGCGGTGCCGTACGTGTGCATCTCTCGGAGGCGTCGCCACTTGCGGCGTTGGATCGAATCGGATCGCGAGGAGGAGAAGGCTAGTGCGACTACATCAACCACGTTTTGTTGAACGTTCCGTTGTGCGATTTCTTCAAGGGTATGAAGATCTCATCTATCCCTCTCGTTGATTGCGTATCCAAGATTAGATCTTGCCTTTCCCGTTTGCATCCGTAGAAAATTTTGATTTACTATGCTGCGAAACCCTTCAGAGCTCTATAGCATTCTTAATACTATATGTATATGACATATTGTTGATTGGGAATGATGTAGACCTTCTTAATAGTGTCAAGGATTATTTGAATAATAGTTTTTGAATGAAAGATCTTGGCGAAGCAGCTGACATATTGGGCATAAAGATTTATAGAGATAGATCAAGACGCCTAATATCATTGTCACAAAGTACATATTTGGACAAAGTTCTAAAGAGGTTTGGAATGGAAGGTAGCAAGAAAGGGTTCTTGCCCATGTTGCCCAATACGACCTTGAGTAAAACTCAAAGTCCTGCAACGGCAGAAGATAGAGAAAGGATGAGTAAGACTCCCTATGCCTCGGCCATAGGATCTCTAATGTATGCCATGCTATGTACTAGACCCGACATTGCATATGTTGTTAGTTTGACTAGCAGATATCAAAGTGATATAGGAGTGGATCATTGGACAGTGGTAAAAACATCCTTAAGTACTTGAGAAGAACTAAGGATATGGTTCTTTCTTATGGAGGTGATGAACAACTCGTTGTTAATGGTTACACCGATGCTAGTTGGAACACCGATCCGAATGATTATAAATCTCAATCTGGATACGTATTTACTTTGAATGGTGCAGCAGTTAGCTGGAGGAGTGCAAAGCAAAGCGTTGTGGCGAGATCATCAATTGAATCGGAATATATAGCTGCTTCGGAGGCTTCACAAGAAGCGATATGGATGAAAGAGTTCATTACAGAGCTCGGTGTGGTTCCAAGTGCGCTGGACCCAATGTCTATCTACTGTGATAACATGGGTGCCATAGCCAATGCACAAGAACCAAGGTCACACAAGAAGTTGAAGCACATCAAGCTACGTTTTCACGCTATTCGAGAACATGTCCAGGATGATGACATAAATATTTGCAAAGTACACACAAATCTGAATGTGGCGGATCCGTTGACTAAACCTCTCCCGAGGGCAAAACATGACCAACACCAAACTTCCATGGGTGTTCGGTATATTACCATGTAATCCAAATTAGTTGACTCTAGTGCAAGTGGGAGACTGTTGGAGATATGCCCTAGAGGCAATAATAAATGTAGTTATTATTATATCTTTGTGTTTATGATAAATGTTTACATTCATGCTATAACAGTATTAACCGGAAACATTAATACTTGTGTGATTTGTAAACTAAATTAGAGTCCCTAGTAAAGCCTCTTTATAATACTAGCTTGTTGGTTAATAAATGATTATGGTTTCCTAATCATGAACATTGAGATGTTGTTAACAACAAGATCATATCATTAGGAGAATGGTATGATGGACATACTTCTATAGATAAGCATAGCATAAAGATCAAGTCATTTTAATAGTTCAATTGTTATAAGCTTTCTGATACATAGTAACCTAATTCCTTCGACCATGAGATCATGCTAATCACCATCACCGGAGGATGCTTTGATGACATCAAACACCACACCGTAACTGGGTTGCTATAAAGATGGCATTGAGTGTTCGGAAAGTATGGGTTGAGACACATGGATCAAGAGTGGGATTTGTCCATCCATATGACAGATAGATATACTCTGGGCCCTCTCGGTGGAATGTCATACAATTAGCTTGTAAGCATGTGACTGGCTCACAAGGGATCACATACCACGGGAACGAGAAAAGAGTACTTATCAGTAACGAGGTTGAACTAGGTATGCAGAGATACCGACGATCAAAACCTCGGATAAGTAAACTATCGTGAGACAAAGGGAAATTGGTATCGTATGTAAGTGGTTCATTCGATCGCAAAGTAATCATAGAAATATGTGGGAGACATATGAATTTCCATATTCCTCTATTGGTTATTGATCGGAGAAGTGTCTCGATCATGTTCGCGTAATTCACGAACCGTAGGGAGACACACTTAAGGATTCGATGTTGTTGAGTAGTTATGGAATGATGAGAAAGAGACCGAATGTTGTTCGGAGTCTCGGATGGGATCCGGGATATCACGAGGAGATCCGGAATGGTCCGGAGAATAAGATTCATATAAGGAGATTCCTGTTTCGGAGTTCGGGAATGATTCCTGTGTTTTCACCAGGAATGTACTAGAAGGGTCTAGAAGGTCCGGCACTTCGGAGGGGAAGGGTACATGAATGTGTCATAACAATGTGGAATGGTTGCATCATGTACTAGGTCACTTGGCTGTGCAAAATAAAGAGAGAAATCAAATCCTAGTTTGAAAGTCAAACGCCGATTTGAAAAAGTCAAATCTCAAGTTTGCTTGGTGGAGGGAGAGTAGGAAACCTACTTGGGGAGGAAGTCCTCCTCCCTCCACCCGCCGGACAAGGAGGAGGAGTTGGAGGAGGACTCACTCCTCCCAACCGGCCACCCTCCACCTATATAAGGAGGGGTAGGGCTGCCCTCTACCCACACACCTCAAACCCTAGCTCTGGCGCCTCCAACTCCAAGTGCAGCCGCCGCCTAGGGTTTCCCCTCCAACTCGGCGACTTGGGGCTTCCCCAAGCCCTAGCCGCCGGCCACACCCTCCCCTTGGTGCCCTCTAAACCCTAGATCACCAAGGCCTCTCTCATAGTCCACCATACTCGCTCCGGCTTAAGGCGAAGCCCTGCGAGATCTCCTCTACTTGACACCACGTCGTGCTGCGGAATCACGAGAGAGTGCTACAACCTCCGCTGCTTGCTCGAACAAGGAGAGGAAGGTCTTCATCAATTAACGAGGATCGACTACGGAAGCGCTGCCGGAACGCAGCGCCGGAAGGATCGTCTACGCGATCTTGAGATCGGTAAGAGTACGACTACATCACCCACGAGAATCTGCTCTCGTTAACCGCTTTGGAATCTTCGAGGGTGAGTTCCTCTATCGACTCGTTGCTACAATCTAGTAGATAGATCTTGGCTTGTTTGTGTGCATGCGGTAGAAATTTTTTGTTTTCCATGCTACGAACCCCTACATGATCAACACATGGAAGCTTTCTCTCCTAGCCTAGATAAGGTGGACGTCCAAGAGCTTTCCGGGTGGTCTCGAGGCTCGTCACCTCCATGCAATCATCAACACCCCGCCTCGAGTCTTCTCTAGAAACAACAAGTTCTGATACACCGGGCTGGAATGAGCATCCATGCAGAGAGCACGCTATCTTATTTTGTTTGTAATCACTTTGTTTCATCGCATCTCCATGCCTTTCCAACTTCGTCCCTAAAGACACAACTCATTTCTTAAGAACCATATACACCAAAGAACAACCAAGCTAAAAAGATTAAGCATAGAGTTTTATTATTACTAATCCACCACATGGCCACTCATTCAAAGTACGAGCTAATCTAAATGCCAAAAAACAACAGATAACACTTTCCAGATCTGATTAGCAACAATGCATTAAAAAAAGGTGATCTGCTATTTTAGATTCCAAAAAAGACCTTCTAACCGGGGTTAGTTGTCCACCCCGTCGTCTATCCCACGACCGAAAAGAATCGAGATGATATGGATAACAGAATTAGCCGAATTTGCATGCGCTATTATTTACTTCGATAATGAAGCCCTTCTATTTAAATAACAACACAATTTTTAAGGGCTTAGGGTTGCTTTATCAATGAAGTGTGTACCGGAAACCAATGAAGTGACTCAACTATTTTATCTTCCCATGTCACAACAAACTTATGATGAGTTCCAACAACTGAAAGAATGTTTGGTTAAATCGTTTGAAAGTTGAGCGGAGAACTATCTGGAAGGATGGTTTGTATACTTCTATTAGTAAATTTTACTCTAGATCTAGAGTTGTAAATGTCTAGTCATGACAAAGGTGTTTTACTTGGCTAACGGTAAGTGACTGGTTAAACACATAGAGAGAGATGACGAGAAGAAGGAAGTGCAATGTGGCAGGTGTGTTTCTTTTTTGTGATGTGTCCCTCACATGAAACTAAAGAATCATTGCACCTTTTTTGTAAGATCCCAAGATTAGCACCTAGAAATAGTGAGGCCACATGTGTGTTCATTGCATTCATGCATAAGAAAATTCAAGGAATTTTCGCGCAAAACGCAAAGAACTGTAAAGGGATCGGGATCTCTCTTGTTCTGATGAAAACGTCAGCGCAAGAGTTATGAATTTTGACATGACCTCTACTATATTTTTGTGTCTTGGAAAAAACAATTCAATTAAATTAATATTTGAAATTAAGAATTGAAATTCAAGTTTGAATACTTTGGAATATTCCAATATTAAGTAAGAATATATATAAACAATAGAGAAAAAATGAAATATAAAATATTTAATCATTCAACAAATGAACAAAACAAAATTACAATCAGGGAATAAAAAGTATTCCTTATTATAATAAGAATGTATATTACATTATTTCTTATAATAAAGGTATTACAATAATATTATACAAAAGAATTCTTAAGTATAAGATAAATACAATATTTTATTGTCCTTTATATAATAAACAAAAGAAGCCTTTTTTTGCTATTCAGTAACAACAAAGCAAATAGAATGGAATTAGTAAAACATTATATTACAAGAATAATTGTAGTAGAAAAATAAACTTTATTGAATAAGAAATAGATATTACAATGTTCCTTACAAAGAAATTAGAAATAATATTAAAAAAGTAATTAAATAGAAATCCTAAACTATAATCTATCTATTTCCTAATCTAGTCTTCTCTGATCTTCCATCAGTAGTTTTGTACCTGCAACACAACATAAAAGAACAAATCAAAAGTAAAAGAGGGGTTAGTGCGTTAGTATTTTACTCTTAGAATTGCAGTGAGGTGCACTGCTAGATCATCATTGAGTAATTGGAATGGGGCCAAAATATAATATCTGTTCTTGTCAGTATATTAATGCATCATTGGATAGTAAGGGGCAAGTTTCACCAAAGCCAGATAAAATGGTAAAAGGGTAAAACGTCAGCAAATATCAAGTTTTGAGTTGATCTGATCCACATGACACAGCAAGCAGCTCACACACAGCTGCATGTAAGTGTGTTGTCAACACCACAAGAGAGCAGTAAATAGAGATAGAGCACAACCATAGCTCGCAAGTCCATATCTTCCATCTCATTCCCATAATACTTTCTTTACTCACACCACATGTTCTTCTCAAGAACATAGCAAACACCACATCAGTTGCTAATTTTCCACTAGATCAACCAACTATTCACCACACCAATCCAGCAAGAAACCATACAAGATGGTCACCTAATGAAGGGGGTGATTTTGGTGGACAGTAGGGGCATGTAGGAGCCTGGAGCAGCAACACCAGTTCCAGGAGGAGCATGACAAGTACCAGGAGGAGCAGGACAAGTACCAGGAGGTGCATGACAAGGTCCAGGAAGTTATCACCACTCCAAGATCAAGCTAGCAAGAACACCGGCGGAGTTCCAGGAGCACTATGGAGTTCACCGGCGGAGCCTTCCAGAACATGACACAGAAACCAGATCAATGGAGACAAACATTAGACAGATCTTCGTCTTGGCTTGAGAGGGATCCAGGATCGCCAACTTTATTAAAACCAAGTCAGTAGCCCCCACGCCACTCGCCGGAAACTAGCAGGATCAGCCCCTGAGCGGCAATACCACCCGTCCGACCACTCCGCGCGGAGAAGGAAGTCACCACCACCATGTCGGGGGCAGAAGCCCCAAGCACTCTTCTGCCGCGCGGGTGCGGGAGGGGTAAGGTTTTTTAGGAGTGGGGTGTGACTTGTTGACTATGCCTTGATGGGGGTTCTTTGACCAATGCTTGGCTTGACTTTTGTCCATGTAGGCACCTAGTAGGCTACGAGGGGTTCCCCTGAAAAGGGCAATACTCGTTTTTACAACAATCTCTTATTCTTATGAGTGGTTATTTTAGTGGCTTGACATATTTAGGTTTGAAATATAATACCGACCTCCAGGTCTTGGTGAAGGATAAGCACAATGAACCTCTCTCACAATGGATTCACAATCCCATGTTATTTTTTCTTCAAAATCCAATATAACATAGGCGCTCATAATTAAATACGAATTACACCCACTCTTGTCAATGCACGCATGCACGTTTTATTCCTATGAGCACCTCCAAAAGATTAAGTCAAAGAGACTGATCGGGTTCTCTTTGTAAATGATTGTAGTTATCCTTGATCTTTAATTTACTAAAAGCACGGTGGGTTTTACAGTGCATTTTGTAGCTCAAAATAAAGATATAGTGCTTTTTGGCATGCGACCAATATGCTTTTTAATAGATAAAAAAATGAGAAAATATTGTTTCTTAATAGAGCATTGAAACATGACCATGACTCGAAGCGTCTTCTTTCATAAACTTAAAACATCTTATATTTTAAAGCGGGACAGTGTACATCGTCTAAATACTATAGGTCTGTGGTTGAGTGAATGAACCGCACGACAGAGACGCTGGCGCATTGTTTCCTCTGATTCCTACTTTCTGGCACTAATAAAACACCTCTGGTTGGCTTGTTAAAATCACCCGAGCAGGTCCGAGATCGAAGGGTTACAAGTTATCTAGTGCAGTAACACATGCTACCTAGATCTACGCATTATGAACATCAGACTCGCGACGATGCCGAAGCAGGAACGATAGCGTGGATCCGGGTGTTAGCATTTTATATGTTCTTTCTGGAAGATAACATCTGGGCGATCGACATCTCCGTACATTATAACAGCACGATCACTGGGCCCATTAGAGACACCCTCAGCAACACGTCCACACCCCCGCGATCGAGCAGCAAAGCCTACCAGGGCCAGGCATGTCGGAGTCCGGCGCCATGGCGCCGGCAGCCAGCCAGCACCGCCGCCGGTGCGTCCTCATCAGCGTCAGCTTCGCCGTGCTCGTCCTGCTCCTCCTCGCTGCCACGGCCGCAATCGTCCTGCTCGCCGTGCTTCGCCCGCGGGACCCCACCACGGAGCTCCTCTCCGCGAACGCCACCGGCACTGTCCCGAGCGTGGCGCTGCCGGCCTTCTCCATCCAGCTCAACCTGACCTTCCTCCTGGTGGTGCGCGTGCGCAACCCGAACCCGGCGTCGTTCCGGTACGGAGAGGCCGCCACGTCGCTCCTCTACCGGGGCGCCTCCGTGGGCGGGGCCGTCGTCCCGCCAGGCACCGTGCCGAGCCGTGGCGCGACGACCGTGCGGCTGAACATGACGGTGCAGGCCGACAAGGTGGTGGCGGCGGCCGGGCTCGGGGGCCTGCTCGGCGACGTGCTCGCCGGCGAGATGGAGTTCGAGGCCAGGACGGAGGTGAAGGGCCGGGTCACGTTCCTCGGGTTCGTGAAGCGGAGCGCCGTGGCGCGGACGGTGTGCCGCGTCGCCGTCGGCGTCCCCGACGTCAAGGTTCGGCGCCAAGAGTGCCACAACGAGGCCAAGTTGTGAGCGGTGGTTCATACTGCGACCGTAGTACATGCGTACGTGTAGTGCCACCGTGCTCTTCGATCTATATTTACCTTCCTTTAGAAATTCACATGTTCTGTATGGCCATTGTTGTATTCCATGGTTTATATACGTGTAAAGGAATTGAAACAGAACACTCGACAAAGTCTCAGTTGTATTCGGTGGTAAACATACTTAGCCTAGTTAACTAGTATCATGTATGCCATGTTGGCAAAAATCTGATATGGTACAATAATTAATAAAAAAAGAAAGAGTTAGAGTATTATAGATAGATACCGTATCATAGCACGTAAAACTAGAAATACTAATGCATATAGATCCTGTACACAATTTTACATCGAGATTCCACAAATCATTAAATATAATGCTACTATAATACTACCATATGATACCATACACTATAGAGATAATATCATATACTACTATCATATGCATGATACTACTAGTATGTTATTCCCACTATGACCAACCTTAGGTCAACACGATGTTTTTACAAGGTTTGACCTAAAAATACTAAGGTTCGACCTAAGAATACTACTCTCTCTGATCTTTCTTTGTACTAACTAGCAACACTTACTATGAACCGCAGGGAGTATTACTTGGGCAGGGGCACTACCGATCATGACTACCTCCCCAAGATCGAAAAAATTGGTAAACTGAGGAAGGAGGGGGGGGGGTAAATATTTGCATGTACAGGCCGCATGTATGTATGTGCGTGATCTTTGACATACAAAAACTCAAAACTATGTAGTTTAAGCGAAAATGACAAAATTCCAAATAAATAGTAAAAAGGAACCTGCGATGACCCAGCATACCACTGCATGTGAAGTACACTATAGTCGTTGATATGACATCCACATAACACCGTTCTGTAAATACCACATCCCTCAGAGTGGTATAACCGAAACATTGCGGGTCCATTTTACAAACATTCACACATTATTATTATAACAATACCAGAAGTTCGAGACTTCAAAAGGATTCAACTTACAAACCAAAATATAAAGTGTTTCAGTGGAATTTAAAAGTAGCAACTTCAACTAGGAATTGAGCTCAGCGGTTTATTCTATAAAGTTCATGCTGCTCGGCTCCGTTGGTTACTACTAACTAGGATGCTTAGTTGGACTCGTTATCATCGACACCATAGCGGATTTCGTAATCCACTCCTTCAACACCTCCTGACAGGTCAGGCTTCTCGTAGAACACATCTTCTTAACATTCGGCGGCATACATTGGCACGTCCTCGGGATCCTCAGAGTCTAAGCAAGGGATCAAAGGAAAGGATGAGTAACAGCGCTATCCAATAAGTTAATTATATGCAAGGTGGGAAGTTTGATGCTCTAACTACCACCTCGGACTATAAGTCCTTAGCACTATGCAGTTTTTGTAAATATTTTTTCAAAGATTGGTTTTATTATGAAAATCTATGACCATCAGCCTTCACAGGTTGAACAGAACTTTCATGGAGTTCCTTTCCAGCCGCGTTCGCAGCTCCTTCCCGGAATAGGGAGTAACAAGTTACAATTCTTACACTCTGCAGAGGTGTGTTACTTTACCCATGAGAGATCAACTCCTTGTTGCACAACCGGCGTATTTTCCCGTCCACAATTCTATGACGTAGGGCCCAGTAGTTGGTCCAAGTCAATCACTGCCCCCTTCGCTACCTCGCATGCCTTCTTGGTGTACACCATGCCCACATATTAATTACGGCAATGGTTTGTACATACCGTTAGATGCCAGAACTATTGTGGGACATTGAGGGTTTCCACCCATATGTTGCATATCCTCTACGAATTACCAATTAACATGCACGCTACGAGGATAACAGCCACGACCTGCACATCCGGCTACATACGAGAGGAAGAAGATACAACTGACTTCTCTGTGCCATTCCAAATCTCATGGCTAACGCATAATATACGGCGCTAGAATCACTGATGTCAGGGGTAATTAAGTCCCTAATTGATCATCATTGTTGCAAATAGAACCCTAAGTTATATTCCTCCATTATATCATCACTTAGGATGATATCTATGATTTCTTTATTTGTGAAAATAATATTTTCTTTCTTTGGAGTATATATGATAACACACAATTTGCAAATAATTTAATAAAGACTCTTCAAAGGATATGAGCAAGTGATGAACTTGCCTTGTGATGGCAAGGTAGTGAAGTCTGATGCTTGCACTGGACCTTGAGCTTCTATGTCTACAAAAACATCATTATTGCCCGGTAAGGATAATATTTAAAGAAGCAAAATGATTATGCAAAGTAATGTAATGCATCATTTAGCTTTATATGTATTCTTCCCCATTTATTTAAATTATAAAAGTTCTTTTGGTAATAAAGAATTTTATAAATATTAATTTTTTATATTTATTAAATACTGAATACTTTTATTTAATTTCAATTTATTTGCATTTTATTTAATTAATAATTCATTTAAGAAATATCATTAAATACTAAAAATTGATATTAAATATTTGTTTAGTATTTTTCTAAAATGCTACAATATTAATATATAATGAAAGTGATTTTTATTTATTTTTATCATCTTTCAATAATTTTGTAAAATTCCATAAGGAATATATATATTACAAAATTTCTTAATAGCATTTATATGTCTAAAATTTTATTTCTTAATTTATTTGGATAATTGTGAATCCAAAAATATTTTATTTATAATTTTTAGATTTTTATTTTATTTTCTAGAATTTATTTAAGTTTAGGGGCATTTTGGTCTTTTCTTATTTATTAAAACAGGATTTAAGTGGTTTGGGCTGACTGTTTGGGTCTATTGGGCCCTTGTGGACCAGTAGGGCAAAGTCAAAACCAACACCCTGAAGGGGTCTTGGACCAACCAGCCCAACTCACCCTCTGTCTCTTCCTCGATCTCACCTCTCTTGTTCTCCTCTCCCGACCTCGTGGTCAGCGATGTTGCCACCGGCGATTCGCGCCGCCGTGGACCTTCCTGGCCGCCGTCGTGGTGTAGGGCGAGGTTGTCGACCACGCTCGTCCATCCGGTCCAGTTCGATTTGATCTTGGGGCTCTTCTATGGCTAGGCTATACCCCTTCCCGAACCCTAGGGTTTGGGGATGGTGCTGCTACCGTCATCGCGGATCCTCTCATGGTGAGGTGTGGTTCTCGTGTGCTTTTGTGGCCACCGCCGTGGCTGGTGCGGGTTGCAGCACCCTCTGGGTGCTCCCCGTGCCGCCGCGAGCTCGTCGGCCATTCTGCTTCCTCTTCAATTCGTCAGCGAGGACCCCGGTAAGTTGCCTCTGTGGATCTTAGTCCATCCTATCACCATGAAATCCTCTGAGCGTATCTAGTGGCCAGTCTTAGTCTGTGCTTGTATTTCTCCTAGGGTTCATATTGTAGGGTTTCGTAGCATGGAAAACAAAAAATTTCTATCGCATACAAACAAACAAGCCAAGATCTATATACTAGATTGTAGCAACGAGTCGATGGAATAACTCACCCTCGAAGATTCCAAAGTGTTTAACGAGAGCGGATTCTCGTGGGTGATGTAGTCCTACTCTTCCCGATCTCAAGATCGCGTAGACGATCCTTCCCAAGCTGCGTTAGCGGCGCTCCCATGATCGGTCACACGTTCGGTACTCGACGAAGACCTTCCTCTCCCTTGTTCCAGCACGCAGCAGAGGTTGTAGCACTCTCCTCGCGATTCCGGCAGCAGAACGATGTGGTACCGGAAGTAGAGGGGAGATCTCGCAGGGCTTCGCCTTAAGCAGGAGCGAGTATGGTGGACTATGAGAGAGCCTTAGGCGATCTAGGGTTTAGACACAACGAGGAGGGGGAAAGCCGGCGGCTAGGGTTAGCTAGGCGGCGGCGGCGGTTTGCCCTAGGGCGGCGGCGGCAGCAGGAGGTGGCGGCGTGGCTAGGGTTTCTGAGGTGAGAGGTGTGCTTGGAGGGGCAGCCCTGCCCCTCCTCTTATAGGTGGAGGGAGGCGCGCCAGGGGAGGGGGGTCCCTCCCCAACTCGGCTTCCAAGGTGGGCCGGCGGTGGAGGGGAGTAACTCCTCCCCAACTCGGTTTCCACCTCCCTCTCCACTTCCCAAAAATAGTCGTTTGACTTTCAAATTGGCGTTTGACTTTTTCAAACTAGGATTTGAATAAACCCTTTATTTTGTTCAGCGATGACACCTAGTACATGATGCAATCATACCAACTTGATATAACACATTCATGTACCCTTCCCTTGGTCTTGGGACATTGGAACCTTCTAGAACATTCCCGATGAAAACACCGGAACCATTCCCCAACTCCGAAACAGGACTTTCCTTATATGAATCTTATTCTCCGGACCATTCCGGATCTCCTCGTGATATCCCGGATCCCATCCGAGACTCCGAACAACATTCGGTCTCTTTCTCATCATTCCATAACTACTCAAACAACGTCGAATCCTTAAGTGTGTCTCCCTACGGTTCGTGAATTATGCGGACATGATCGAGACACTTCTCCGAACAATTACCAATAGAGGAATCTGGAAATTCATATAGCTCCCACATATTTCTACGATTACTTTGCGATCGAATGAACCACTTACATACGATACCAATTTCCCTTTGTATCACGATAGTATACTTATCCGAGGTTAT
The DNA here is from genome assembly GCA_030063025.1 of Avena longiglumis. Taxonomy (NCBI): domain Eukaryota; kingdom Viridiplantae; phylum Streptophyta; class Magnoliopsida; order Poales; family Poaceae; genus Avena; species Avena longiglumis. The sequence goes on along the minus strand of CP125974.1, from coordinate 513,831,612 downwards.
GATCGTCGGTATCTCTGCATACCTAGTTCAACCTCGTTACTAATAAGTACTCTTTTCTCATTCCCGTGATATGTGATCCCTTGTGAGCCAGTCACATGCTTGCAAGCTAATTGGATGACACTTCACCGAGAGGGACCAGAGTATATCTATCCGTCATATGGATGGACAAATCCCACTCTTGATCCATGTGTCTCAACCAATACTTTCCGAACACTCAATGCCACCTTTATAGCCACCCAGTTACGGTGTGGTGTTTGATGTCACCAAAGCATCCATCCAGTAAAGGTGATATGCATGATCTCATGGTCGAAGGAATTAGGTTACTATGTATCAGAAAGCATATAGCAATTGAACTATTAAAATGACTTGATCTTTATGCTACGCTTATCTATAGGAGTATGTCCGCCATATCATTCTCCTAACGATATGATCTTGTTGTTAATAACATCTCAATGTTCATGATAGGGAAACCACAATCATTTATTAACCAACAAGCTAGTATTATAAAGAGGCTTTACTAGGGACTTCAATTTAAGTTTACAAATCACACAAGTATTAATGTTTCCTTGTTAATACTATTATAGCATGAATATAAACATTTATCATAAACACAAAGATATAATAATAACTACATTTATTATTGCCTCTAGGGCATATCTCCAACAGTCTCCCACTTGCACTAGAGTCATCTAATCTAGATTGCATGGTAATATCTAGAACAACCATGGCGGTTTGGTCTGGTCATGTTTTGCCCTCGGGACATGTTTAGTCAACGGATCGCCACATTCAGATCTGTGTACTTTGCAAATCTTTATGTCCCCATCTTGGACATGTTCTCGAATAGCGTGAAAACGTAGCTTGATGTGCTTCAGCTTCTTGTGTGACCTTGGTTCTTGCGCATTGGCTATGGCGCCCATGTTATCACAGTAGATAGACATTGGGTCCAGCACACTAGGAACCACACCCAGCTCTGTAATGAACTCTTTCATCGATATCGCTTCTTGTGAAGCCTCCGAAGCAGCTATATATTCCGATTCAATTGAAGATCTCGCCACAACGCTTTGCTTTGCACTCCTCCAGCTAACTGCTGCACCATTCAAAGTAAATACGTATCCAGATTGAGATTTAGAATCATTCGGATCGGTGTTCCAACTAGCATTGGTGTAACCATTAACAACGAGTTGTTCATCACCTCCATAAGAAAGAACCATATCCTTAGTTCTTCTCAAATACTTAAGGATGTTTTTACTGCTGTCCAATGATCCACTCCTATATCACTTTGATATCTGCTAGTCAAACTAACAGCATATGCAATGTCGGGTCTAGTGCATAGCATGGCATACATTAGAGATCCTATGGCCGAGGCATAGGGAGTCTTACTCATCCTTTCTTTATCTTATGCCGATGTCGGACTTTGAGTTTTACTCAAGGTCGTATTGGGCAACATGGGCAAGAACCCTTTCTTGCTATCTTCCATTCCAAACCTATTTAGAACTTTGTCCAAATATGTACTTTGTGACAATGATATTAGGCGTCTTGATCTATCTCTATAAATCTTTATGCCTAATATGTAAGTTGCTTTGCCAAGATCCTTCATTGAAAAACTATTATTCAAATATTCCTTGACACTATTAAGAAGGTCTACATCATTCCCAATCAACAATATGTCATCTACATATAGTATTAAGAATGCTATAGAGCTCCCACTCACTTTCTTGTAAATACAAGCTTCTCCATAAGTTTGTATAAAACCAAAACTTTTGATCACCTTATCAAAACGTTGATTCCAACTTCGGGATGCTTGCTTCAATCCATAGATGGACCGTTGAAGTTTGCATACTTTGATAGCATCTTTAGGATCGACAAAACCTTTGGGTTGCATCATATACAACTCTTCATCAATGTCTCCATTGAGGAATGTTGTTTTGACATCCATCTGCCATATCTCATAATCATAATATGCAGCGATTGCTAACATAATCCTTACAGACTTTAGCTTAGCTACAGGTGAGAAAGTCTCATCGTAATCAACTCCTTGAATTTGTCGAAACCCCTTTGCGACAAGTCGAGCTTTATAGACAGTAACATTACCATCAACATATGTTTTCTTCTTGAAAATCCATTTGTTCTCGACAGCCTTCCGGCCATCCGGTAAGTCCACCAAAGTCCATACTTGGTTTTCGTACATGGATCCAATCTCGGATTTCATGGCTTCTTGCCATTTGTTGGAATCTGGGCTCATCATCGCTTCCTCATATGTCGCAGGGTCATCGGTGTTATCCACCAACATGACACTCATAACGGGATCATACCAATCTGGAGTGGTACGAGTTCTCGTTGACCTACGAGACTCTGTAGCAACTACAACCGAAGTTTCATGATCATCATCATTAGCTTCCTCTCTTATTGGTGCAGGCACCATAGGAACTTCTTTCGGTGCTGCGCTACTCGCAATTTCGAGAGAAGGTTCGACAACCTCGTCGAGTTCTACTTTCCTTCCAGTCACTTCTTTCGAGAGAAATTCCTTCTCTAGAAAGGATCCATTCTTAACCTTGAAGATTTTGCCACGGATCTATGATAGAAGGTATACGAATAGTTTCCTTGGTATCCTATGAAGACGCATTTTCAACTTCGAGTTCAAGCTTGTCCTACTGTGTAACTTCTTTACATAGGCTTCGCATCCCCAAACTTTAAGGAGCGACAATCTAGGTTTCTTCCCAAACCATAATTCATATGGTGTCGTTTCAACGGATTTAGATGGTGCCCTATTTAAAGTGAATGCGGTGTTTCTAATGCATAACCCCAAAATGATAGCGGTAAATGTCATAAGTGACATCATATAACGAACCATATCTAAGAGAGTTCGATTACGTTCGGACACATCATTACGCTGTGGTGTTCCCGGCGGTGTCAATTGTGAAAGTATTCCGCATTTCTTCAAATGCTCGCCAAACTCGTAACTTAGATATTCACCTCCACGATCTGAACATAGAAATTTAATCTTCTTGTTACGTTGATTCTCTACCTCACTTTAAAATTCCTTAAACTTCTCGAAAGTTTCGGACTTATGTTATATGAAATAGATATACCCATATCTACTCAAGTCATCCGTGAAGGTAAGAACATAACGATAACCACCGCGCGATGCTACACTCATTGGACCACACACATCGGTATGTATGATTTCCAATAAGTCCGTAGCTCGCTCCATCATACCAGAAAATGGAGTCTTAGTCATTTTACCCATCAGACATGCTTCGCACCTATCAAGTGATTCGAGAAGTCCATCGGAATGGAGTTTCTTCATACGCTTCACTCCAATGTGACCAAGACGACAGTGCCACATATAGGTCGAGTTATCGCTCGATTTCAAACGTTTAGCCTCAATGTTATTAATATGTGTATTTCCACTATCGAGATTCAATAAGAATAGACCATCTATCAAAGGTGCATGTGCATAAAACATATTACTCATATAAATCGAACAACCATTATTCTCGGACTTAAACAAGTAACCGTCTCACAATAAACAAGATCCCGATATAATGTTCATGCTTACATGAGCACCAAATAACAATTATTTAAGTATAAAACTAATCCCGATGGTAGATGAAGGGGTAGCGTGCCGAGCGATCACATCAACCTTTGATCTGCTTCCCCAGCGCCGTCACCTCGTTCTTCGCTAGCTTCCGTTTATTCTGCAAAGACTTTGTTTGAGTTACAAATATGAGCAATCGAACGATATCAAATACCCGAGCACTACTACAGTACTAGTGAGATACACATCAATAACATGTATATGGGATATACCTTTCTTCTTGATGTTGCCGTTCTTCAAATCCAAGTACTTTGGGCAACTCCTTCGATGACCTTCTCCCTTGCAGTAAAATCACTCAGTATCAGGCTTAGGTCCAGCCCTGGTCTTCTTCGTCGGCGCGGTAACTTTCTTACCACCCTTCTTGAAGTGTCCCTTTTGCTTAGACTTGCCTTTCTTGAATTTGGTGGTCTTATTGACCATCAACACTTGGTGCTCTTTCTTGATCTCCACTTCTGCATATTTCAACATAGCAAACAGTTCTGGCAACTGCTTGTTCATGTTTTGCATATTGTAGTTCATCACAAAGTTCTTGTAACTTGGTGGTAGTGATTGGAGGACACAGTAAATCCCCAAAGCATTAGGAATCACTATACCCAAGCTTTGAAGTTTGTTTGCGTGCCCAGACATCTTAAGCACATGCTCACTAACGGAGCTGCCCTCTTCCATCTTGCAGTTAAAGAACTTTTCAGAAGCCTCATAGCTCTCAATTGCCGCGTGAGTCTCAAAGATCAATTTGAGATCACGGACAATATCATGTGGTGAATTCTCAAACCTTTTCAAGCTCGATTCTAAACCATACAAGATAGCACTTGAATCGTGGAGTCTTGAGTCTTAGGCGAGGTAAACATTCTTTACTTAATCGGCATTGCGGTAAAGGGTCACCCAGTGGTGCATCCAGCACATAGGTCAAATTACCAGATGTGAGGACAATCCTCAAATTGCGGAACCAATCCGCGAAGTTGCTTCCATTGTTTTTCAACTTTTCTTTCTCTAGGAACGCATTAAAATTGATGGTAGGGGCCGCCATTGATCTATAACATATTTGCAATAGTTTAGACTAAGTTTATGACAAATTGAGTTCTAATTAATAGTTAAATAAATCTAGGTTAACTCCCACTCAAAACAACATCCCTCACATTGTTTTAGTGATCACACGAACCAAATCCACCACATCAACACCGATCATCACGAGAGTTGATATAGTTTCAATGGCGAACAATCAACATGTTCATCATATCTACTATATGATTCATGCTTTACCTTTCGGTGATCCGTGTTCCGAGACCATGTCTGTACATGCTAGGCTCGTCAAGATCAAACCTTAGCTTCCGCATGAGAAAATCTAGCTTGCTCACGTTGTATACACTTGCGGAATCTAACACACCCGATCATCACGTGGTGCTTCGAAGCAACAAGCTTTAGCAACGGTGCTAACTAAGGGTGAACACTTTATGACTTGAAATTCATGTGCATGAGGGATCATCTTATAATGCTACCGTCGTCTACTAAGCAATACAAGATGCATAAAGGATTAATATCACATGCAATTCATAATATGTCATATGATATGGCCTTTCTTCTTTGTGCTTCCGATCTCCATCTTCAAGCACGAACATGATCTAAAACATCACCGGCATTGCATCAAGGTCAATGCCGCTTCTCCATGGTTGTCGTCCATCGGCTTCAACTATTACAACTACTTTGAATAGACACGCGGGTCTTAACAAAATTTAAAGACAACCATATGGCTCCTGCCGGTTGCCAACTTACAATAACGAACATTGCATACATCAAATATAATCACAATCATGGCCATATCACATCACTGCACACCCCTGCAAAACAAAGTTAGACGCTTCTACTTTCTTTGCATGTTTTACGTGGTTTGGGGCTTTCAATAAGTGTCGTTATAACTTACGAACAAGAACCACAACATTGATACTAGCATTGTTAATCACCCGTTGTAAATTGAATCTTAACTATGCTGGGAGAAACAGGCACTCGCAAAGCCACTTATGCAATACAAGTTGCATGTCAAGCGTGGAGCAAGTCTCATGAACGATGTCATGTAAGGTTAGCCCGGGACGCTTCATCCCAACATCCCGCAAGATGCAAAGTACACAAGAAGCAATCGACAATAAAAGTATCAACGCCCACAATGACCATTGTGTTCTACTCGTGCAACAAATCTATATATAGACACGACTCTGATACCACTGTAGGATTTCGTATCATGGAAAACAAAAATTTTCTATCGCATACAAACAAACAAGCCAAGATCTATCTACTAGATTGTAGCAACGAGTCGATGGAATAACTCACCCTCGAAGATTCCAAAGTGTTTAACGAGAGCGGATTCTCGTGGGTGATGTAGTCGTACTCTTCCCGATCTCAAGATCGCGTAGACGATCCTTCCGGCTGCGTTCGGCGCTCCTTGATCGATCACACGTTCGGTACTCGACGAAGACCTTCCTCTCCTTGTTCCAAGTGAGCGGAGGTTGTAGCACTCTCCTCGCGATTCCAAGAAGACTGGCGTGGTACCGGAAGTAGAGGGGAGATATCGCAGGGCTTCGCCTTAAGCCGGAGCGAGTATGGTGGACTATGAGAGAGCCCTCGGCGATCTAGGGTTTAGACACACCGAGGAGGGGGCAAGCCGGTGGCTAGGGTTAGCTAGGCGGCGGCGGTTTGCCCTAGGGCGGCGGCAGCAGCAGGAGGTGGCGGCGCCGACGGCTAGGGTTTGCGGGGTGTGAGAGGTGTGCTTGGAGGGGCAGCCCTGCCCCTCCTCTTATAGGTGGTGGGAGGCGCGCCAGGGGAGGGGAGTCCCTTCCCAACTCGGCTTCCAAGGTGGGCCGGCGGTGGAGGGGAGGAACTCCTCCCCAACTCGGTTTCCACCTCCCTCTCCTCTTCCCAATATAGCCGTTTGACTTTCAAATTGGCGTTTGACTTTTTCAAACTAGGATTTGAATAAACCCTTTATTTTGTTCAGCGATGACACCTATTACATGATGCAATCATACCAACTTGATATAACACATTCATGTACCCTTCCCCTTGGTCTTGGGACATTTGAACCTTCTAGAACATTCCCGATGAAAACAGGAACCATTCCCCAACTCAAAGCAGGACTTTCCTTATATGAATCATATTCTCGGACCATTAGGATCTCCTCGTGATATCCGGATCCCATCCGAGACTCGAACAACATTCGGTCTCTTTCTCATCATTCCATAACTACTCAAACAACGTCGAATCCTTAAGCGTGTCTCCCTACGGTTCGTGAATTATGCGGACATGATCGAGACACTTCTCGAACAATAACCAATAGAGGAATGGAAATTCATATGGCTCCCACATATTTCTACGATTACTTTGCGATCGAATGAACCACTTACATACGATACCAATTTCCCTTTGTCTCACGATAGTTTACTTATCCGAGGTTATGATCGTCGGTATCTCTGCATACCTAGTTCAACCTCGTTACTGATAAGTACTCTTTTCTCGTTCCCGTGATATGTGATCTCTTGTGAGCCAGTCACATGCTTGCAAGCTAATTGGATGACACTTCACCGAGAGGGCCCAGAGTATATCTATCTGTCATATGGATGGACAAATCCCACTCTTGATCCATGTGTCTCAACCAATACTTTCCGAACACTCAATGCCACCTTTATAGCCACCCAGTTACGGTGTGGTGTTTGATGTCACCAGAGCATCCATCCGGTAAAGGTGATATGCATGATCTCATGGTCGAAGGAATTAGGTTACTATGTATCAGAAAGCATATAGCAATTGAACTATTAAAATGACTTGATCTTTATGCTACGCTTATCTATAGGAGTATGTCCACCATATCATTCTCCTAACGATATGATCTTGTTGTTAATAACATCTCAATGTTCATGATAGGGAAACCACAACCATTTATTAACCAACAAGCTAGTGATGTATAGAGGCTTTACTAGGGACTTCAATTTAAGTTTACAAATCACACAAGTATTAATGTTTCCTTGTTAATACTATTATAGCATGAATGTAAACATTTATCATAAACACAAAGATATAATAATAACTACATTTATTATTGCCTCTAGGTCATATCTCCAACACATCTCTGGTGCTTGTAAGATGCTCCTATGGTCTGGTTATGATGTTTAGTGGGAATTTGGGTGCTCTGCACCTCAGTGCTTGTGGTCACCCCTTTGATTGTGTGGTGCTGTTGTTGGTTTGAGATGAAGGCTGGATTAAATGTTAGGGTTGCATAATATTGCCTCTGGTTGGTACTCTAGTGACTTGATGTGTTTATATGTTGTTAGTATCTTGATACTGACAGTGATCTAGTCAGTGATGATTCACTGCCCTAGTTATTGTTGGCTTGCCAGATTATGCTTGGTCTGAATTTTATTCAATAGAATCTAATGATTCTTTGAACATGGATAAATAATTAGGATATGACCCCTGTATCTGGTCTCGGGGAGATGATTTGATAGATGATTTGTGTAGATTGCACTATTTGATTGTTTTGGTGACAAGGTCAGTGCTTATGAAACCTTCTTAGAATGGTACATAAGTAGATCTTGTTGCTGACTATACTTATGGTCATTTCTGGGACTTGATGGATGTTGATAGATAAGTTGGGAAACTTATTGTTTGATCAAGCAAATGATGCTGGTCTGAGGCTCTAGGAACTAAGTTCCTATGTTGCTGTCATTTTCAAAATTGATTAAGGCATCAGCTGCTTACTAGATCTTGGATCCTAGTTGGTTAAGTGTATGTTTTTGTTTGTGGCTTATAAAATATGAGGTGCTACTTCTTCTTGGAGATGTGCCCAGATTTTGTAGGAACAAATGATAGAATATAAAAGTTTCCTTTGGTATCACCAATTCTGTGAGGCTGGTCTGAGAATTTGGTGTTGTTAATAGAGTTTGATTCTGATCTTTATATTTAAACCTCTATGATAGATTCACCCCACTTGGGTGACTATTGAGAGGTTGTCTTATGCATCTACATATATTCTGCTTGGATAAGATAAACAGATCATGTGGTTGTTTATGATACCCACCACAAAATCTATGATTATGATGGCTTGATGTGCTGGTGGTGTTGCTGGACTGATCCGGTCCTTCTCCTCTTGATGTTGTTCTTGTGTTCCCCTGATTCTTGTGCTTGGCCTTGATCAACTCTGCTCCTCCTAGATCCTATGAGCTTAGCCTTGCTATTCACCTGATCCTCCCCCTCCTTATGTTACCACCAGGTGATGTGTGGCTTGATCTGGTGTGAGATTTTGTTGTTGGTTTATTTGGCTCTAGATAAACTAGCTATGCTTGTGTGGTGTGAGCAGTGGAGAGATGCACTAGTGCTTCCCCACGACCGTGTTGATGGTTTTGTGTATGTGGAGTTGTTGCTGTGGTGCTGACATCACACACCATGCAGTTTGGTGTGTGTGTGTTGCCTGTGTGTCTGCTGCACAACTTGTGGATATGTTCTGAATTTAAAAGTTACTTTTATCAGATTACCTTTTACTTGGTTGGTGAAGCTTGCCCCTCCTTGTTGTTTATTTGACTTTATGAAAGATATATTCTTTCATATTGGTGAAAATTGCCCCTAAAGATTTACTCAATGATGAATCTTGAACAGTGCAACTCACTGTCAAGTCTGAGAGTAAAATAATTTTAATCCTTAACCTTCTTTCTTTTATGTTTAAGTTTGTTTTGCAGGTACCAGACTTGAAGATCAAGACTTTAGTTTAGGTTTTCTTTTCTTTATAGAATAGTCACTTGTAATTTTATTTATATTCTTTTGTAATTTTTATTTGTATTCTTTTGTAATAAAGATTGTACTATTATTCAATAAATAAAGATTCTTCTTTTATTTTATTTACTATTGTAAAGATTCCTATTAAGTTACACTTTGTAACTCATTGAGTGATTAAGGTTTTGGAATAAATATTCATTCTATTGGTTAATTTATTTCATTTAAAGTTTGAGTTATTAATTGTTAACTCTTGATTAAATCAAATCACTCAAACATGATTCTAAATCCTTTTGAATTATAATTCAAACACTCATGTTTTAAATTCAAATTCCATTTCCCAAAACACTCTAATCCACAAAGATCATATCAAAGTCTATAACAATCATCCTTCAAGACTATACCTAATCTCAAAGCATGAAAGAAACTTTGATCACTTTAGGTTTTTATTTGGCGAAAATTTTACCTACATTTTCACAGATGAATGCATGCAATATCACAAATTTCTAAATCTACCCTTCGTTGATTCCTAAATGCTGGGATGTTACAGAACCATCAAGTTTTTGTAACTTATAATGACCTAATAACTATGAAACTTAATGATGCAGTAAGGATAGCCCGATTTAGCATTACACATGTTCTGAAAATTCACTCTCGGTTGTGACTCTGATATGTGGGAAATATAACCGCGGGCTGGATGTGGGTATCATTGGTACATTGTGGAGGTACTGTCGACCTCATATGTCAATCGACATTACGATTGTACACATCCCAACTAGAGTTTTATATATGAACTACTCGGGTTGTGTTGTGGTGGAAACACATGCTCGTGCCATCGCATATCTAAATTTTTTTATTTGCAAAATTTGCTTAGATCCTGTTTAAATTTTTAGATGCGAAAAATAAATCTTAAATAAATATCAAGTCATATATATATAAGGAGTGTGCAATGTGTTGGTGTAGAGAAAGATAGCATGCATAACTAACCTTGCACTTATGGTCAACTCTACCGAAATAGGAGTCAAAGTGGTGTGGTTAGACCCATGCAATGTGAGATGTCTACATTAGGTCTATGGAGGGTTGCTATCATTATTTCCTATGTGTAGCTTAATTAGCATTCTCGAGGGGCGTGTTTGGTTACCTGCATGAGATTGTACTAGACGGACATGCGAGCTTTGCCTTGCCGTCTGCAACACGTTGTTGCACATGGTGGCTGATGCAATGCATTTGACGACGACATTTTTTTAAGCAAACCAGCACACTGCAACTATTAAGTATTATTTTTCCACACTTGCAATAATGATTATAAAACATATCAAAAGAATAGTCTGCGTACTATACAAAAGAACCACATTACTTCTAGGGTATCACATATACACAATCAAAGTGTCTAGTTAGATGATCCTGCTGATTTCTTATACCTCTTCTTCTCAAAGATGTAACTTATGTGGTGAATAAATAAAGAGGGGTGTTTTTGTAAAAAAAGAACCACATTATAGTACAAACATGCATACTCCGAACTACCAAGATATATCCTCCCAGAAAAAAGTTGCACCAAAAAACAAAGCCAAAAAATCCAGTAAGACACAAAAAGGAATGCAGTACCAAAAATAATAACAATAAGGAAAAACCCTAAACACAACCTTTAAAGTAGCCAATGTAATCTGTACACATCTTAGCAGGACGACCTTCTACAAACACCGGAGGGTTAGGCACCTAAACCACAAAAGCACAAACTACACTTAGTAAATCACTTCTTGAACAAAAATAATACCAAACTAATAAAATGACTGATAGAAGAGCACATCACCAAAAAGATGAGCCCTCATTCGAAGACAACGCCTCGTACAAAAAAAATCAACTGCTCCTACTACTTATTTGGAAGCACTTTAGCTTCCGATGTTTCCAATAAAAAACATGAAAATAAACCTATCGAACATGGTCACACTCACACATATATACTTTCTCAAGGCCCACCTTATAGCCCAAGATGATTTATTTATATGTAGCACAAATTTGGGACATGCCTAGAATTAGCTTAAATAAGCTTTGAGATGTCTCTGCTTGAACCAACTAGACTAGTGTAATGGCAATTCACCAACACTAAATGGTGGTGCAGAATCGCGCTATTAGGGAACATGGCAATAAAATAACTATGTGTATAGCCTAGGCCCTAGACAAATTACCCAACCAAGGACAATAAAATAAATACGTGCATAGCCTAACTTTAATGGTAAGTTTAGTCCAAAAACCGATATACATAATATGAAAACAATGTGCTCCAATGGAACTTATCCATCTCTAGAATATCATAAGAAACAAATAATTTTAATAGCATTAGTTGGGCCAGGTTTGTATCCATGGCCATACATTTGAAAAAATAAATTAATCATAAAAATGTGTTGTATAGCAAAATATGGCCACTTGTGTCTATAAGCAACATGTTTTTGTGCAGAGTGCATGTGGTAATTTCTAAAAATAAAAAATTGCACTTCCATAGAAAGATCCAAGGATGATCACCCAAACTGGCCGGTCGTATGATATGTCGATGCAATTTAGGAGTAAATATATCTCCAAGGGAAAAGGCATTCGTGATGACATTCTAATATCTAAATTTCTCTTCCCGATGCATGGTGGTCTCTTTTACTACATCGCTGCAGAATGGGAGCAAAACACACAATAAAATGGAATTTTAGTTAGATTAAGGGATTATAAATCTCTAGCGTCCTATATTTGATCCTAGAAAAAGTAATGAATATACCATTAAACATACATAACCCTTTTTCTGCTCCATTACATATAAGTCGTTTTGCTACCCTTGCCTCTCTAACTGAATCAAACCAAATAGTAGTTGACTATTTCTGTGAAATAGTAGTTGTTTTATATCAATAGGAAATCTAAAACCAAGATAACAACAAAAACACTAAAATCAAGTGAATGTGCAAAATAACCGAGAGAGCAAAAAACTGTTTGGGCCTCATAATTCAATTTGACAACCGATATTTTAACAACCTCATTAGTGTTAATTTAGTTATCTAACCATGGCCGAATCTTCGTACCTCCTCCCTCTAAGATGAACAACTAAACTTATTGCCTCTTCTGAGTTTTGTGAAAGGAACAAAAAGCCATGTCTTTGTCCCTATCATAAGCATTAAAACAAGCCAAGAGTGTATGAACCAACAAGTTTTGGATTGGGATCGTTGCCCGAAATCCTACAACCATGACTGACCAAGAGTCCATTGTATTGTCTCATTAAAAAGGATTTATGGTCAATTTCAAGAACGGAAAAATACGACATAATAAGTAGCATTATGTTGGCTGAAAGAAACGAGTGGAAGAACCCCTAAATCATTGTATAGATCTAAGAATTTTTTTCTTCAAGGAAAATACTTCCTTTGAAGGCAAGAGGAGGTCCTCGGAGACTGGGTGGGATACCAGTGATCACTATGGTCGACACTATGGAGCATAGGTAGTACTATACCTGGTGCTTGGTGAGCGCGTGGCAAATATAGTAGATTGGTGCCGAGATCGAGGCAAGCACCTTCTTCTTGTGTATGCCTTTCGCAACACATCAATCTGGTTTGGCGAGATAACCGTTAGGACGCGCCCTATCTAGGTGTAGGCCACCTTGCTGCAACCAAACAAGTCACAGATTCAGTCATCACCTCGATTCACATGAGGGATAAACACCGACAAAAGGTGAGCATGGTTACAACAGGGAGAACTGACAGTTACATCTTAGGGCATGCTTTGATGTTTGTATTTATAGTTTTGACATTACATTTGCTCCAATATCAAAATCTTGTGATATTCGCATTGAGATTGAATATCAATATTTTTGTTTGGATTTTTCGGTATTTGGTACCAAGAATTAATACCGAGTTGAATATCAAGTCCTGTTTGGATGGTCAAAGCGATGAATTATATTTTTATGAGCATGATCGCCGCACTATCAAATTTAGATTATTAATATTATTATTGTACTCTTGATTTTCAAATAGAGTACATTGTAAATTTAGATCTTAAATATTTCTACAATGTATGGATCGGTTAAAATAGGGGCATCCCAAAAATCAAATATTATAGATAAAAAAATGATAGAAAATCAAGGAATTTTTCTAGTACCTCCATGAAAGATCGAGCCCTTCAATTACTTATCCTTGCCAAGCACCGCCTTCCATCTGACAACAACTTCCATCAACACATTGCGGGCGACATCACCTTTTGTACCTGCGCCGGTCGGGAGAGGGTCGAGGTGGAGGGCGCCAACCCTTCCTCCGCATCGGTGACCTTTGGCCAGAGGAACATGGGGAGGGCAATAGGCCGTGCCTCGTCAGAGGGCCACCACACCATTCGTCGAAGGAGGAGGACAGGAGGAGTCGAGCGTAACTGCGATATCGCTGCTCGATGCCTAGTTCGTCCTCTCAATAGGCCTTGGATGCTCCGCCGGTGGCTTTACTAATGCTAAGAAGGGAGCGTTGCGCCTTGAAGTTCTTGAATTGTCCCTCAAACCCTTCCAAGCGCTGGTTCGAGCTGTTGGCTGCAGCAGAGGCGACACATGGCAAGGTGAATAGGATGGCGATAGCCGAAACTTCGAAGTTGACCTGGGGGTGCACGAGACGACCACGACATGTGTAGTTATGTAGCTCTCGAATTTGGATAGAGGCAGCAAATCTGAAACCCTAGAGCTCTTGGTGCTAGGTGGAGGTGGCGGGCTAGAAACACACTCACTGGAGTCAGGAGAGGGAAGAAAATAATACGGGCTGTCTTTGTGGCTTACATAAAGGACAAGTCACCAGACGTGCGCATGGCAGGTGGTCTCGAAACGCTTGCGTGTCTCCATGTTTAACCTTATAGTTAACGAGTTTCAGAACCAAGGCTCATGCCGCGTGAACATGGTTTGTCTGGAAAATGCAGATGATCACGTTGTGCACTTTCTAGGGCCGATTTTGAGATTTCGGAGGCCCGGAACTGAAATTTTAGGCCCCTTAGTATAAATTTTTATGCATATATAAGATGATAATAAATAAATATTTTAAGTACACTTCCAACTATAATAGTCATATAAAAATAACAGTGTCTACATGATACCTTAAAATTTCCTCCGAAAATTCCTAGAAGCAAAAGTCCGTGATGACGAAATCAATATCAATCTCGTAGACTAACTTCTTCTCGATGCATAGACTTGCCAAATCATTTAACCTCTTCTAAGATATTGAAGATCTTAAATAGTTCTTTAATAATTTTAACTTTGAAAAGTTTCTTTCAGCTGATGCAACAGTCACAGACATAGTAAATAAGAGTACCCCAATTTGCTGGATTATAAATATCCACACTAAGTGGTTCTGGTTCATCATCAACATTAGCAAATTTATCATCATGATTAGTCACATTGTCATCATCTGCGTTGATATGAACATCGTCTTCTGGATCAACATTAGTCTGTTCCCCCACAAGATCAACATTAGTCTGGACAGCCCGAGAGAGCCGAAGAGAGTCTAGGGAGGCACCGAGGCAGCGGTCAGCGTCACGGTCATCAGGGCGTCAAGCACATGGGCGCATGCGGCCGTGTCACGGCTAGGTGACCAGGTCGAGTGGTCGGCCGTCAACGCGCGCAGCGGCGCAGTCCTAGGACGTGGAAAATGTGCCGCCTCGGAAATCGCGTGTGGGATTGTGGGCGTCGCCGGCTCGCCCTGGTCTCTTTGAGTCTTCCGATCGTCAAGTCGAGGGAAGGAAGCAAAGCGACGGGTCACGGGGAGGGCCAGGCGGTGTCGGTGTCGATCAATGCGTTATGTGCCGCGATATGCGCCTACCGTGTCGTCTCAGACTGGGAGTCTAGGAGTTGTCGAGTACACGAGTGGCTGCGTCCGCGTCCGGTCCGACCTAGGTCCAAGGCGAGATCAATATTTTTTTGATGTATATTAAAACTACATTTTTTTGGGCCCCTAATTTTTTTGGGCTCGGAGCGGCTGCCCCGCTAGTCCCCCCTAGGACCGGCCCTAGCACTTTCATATAACGGAGAGACACACACAAATACACTCCCATAGACATAGTAACACTACAAAAATAAAGAAGTCATAACAAGCACGCCTTATATTATTGAAACAAAAAACTTACAATATAAGTGCTATGTGAAATAGTGAGACGAAGCTACCGCTCAAAAAAATTATGAAAAGATCGATCGTGTGCAATAAATTTGAAAAATTTGATCTACAAAACTCGGATCATAAACACGGAATTGAAGAGTGATCGGACCAAGTGCCGACCGCTAGAAAAAAACTTAAGCGTAGACATATTTGTATTTTTTTGGAGAATTTATAAAGGATAATAGTCTTACGTTTTTCTATGTGGTTTTTTTGATTCATGTTATTAAATCCTATAGGACATTTGCAAAGGATTCCTTTGCACTATATTTCAAAGAGAGTTTTCTATCTACTCCAACCTATTGGGAATAATTTTATGTTTTTCTTATGGTGCAATCAAATAAAATTAGGTACAAATACATTCCTATAGTATTCGGATAGACATGTCACTCCGTTCCCGCGCTTTATTTCTATTCCTGCGCTTTTCTAAATAATATTTGATAGAAACTCTTTCCTATAGTGTAATCCTAATAGACGTGTCGCTTGATCCCGCGCCTTTTCTATTTCCACACGTTTTCTTAAATAGTAATTTCTGGTACAAATTGGTTCCACCAGAATCTAAATAGAAATGCAACTGGATCGCTTTTCCGTATTTCCGCGTTTTCAAATTTTTTTATAATACGAATTGGTTATACAGTATACAATAATAATACCCGAATAGACTCTGTGGAAACCAGCGCGCTCTACACACCCTGGCTGGCGGAGACCAACCAAATTCCAGCCCTGGCGCTCCATTTCAAAATTCGAAATCCGAAATGAAACCCTTCCAAAAGATGGCAGCCCCACGGTCCAACTACTTGCCCCTTTTGAAATTTACCCGAGTCGAGTTCCAGCTCACGCCACGTGAGAAAACATCCCCACCCCGCAGGAGCGGATACACGTCTCAGCGACAGGTAGGCCCCATAGCCTGTATGTCCCACCCGTCGGTGGAACCCGGGAGAAAAGGGCGCGTCCTGTGCGTTCGGACACGACCCCGAAAAATTTCAAACCAGCAGTAACCCAACGCTTCGATCCCGCCCGCGCACAGCGGCCCAGTGTCTCTGCCGCGCGGGCCCGCCCGTCAGGTCTCCGCCCCGCCTCATCTTTTAACACCCGTCCAATTCTGTCTCCCACCGTCTCATTCTCTCTCTCCCCCCTACCCCTCCACCCCCAAATCTCCGAGCCGAGAGCTCCCGAACCCTAGCTCACGCGCCCGCGCCGGCGATGGCTCTCGCTGTGCACGCGTGAAGGGGGAGGGATCTACTGTTATCCGTGGCGGCGGGGCGGGGAGTCTGCGGGCGAGAGAGGCGGACGGGCATGGAGGCGAGGCGGATCTCCGCGAGCCCCCGGCCGTGCAACGGCCGGCGGGTGGTGGCGAAGAAGAGGCCCAGGCAGGAGGCGCCCGTCAGCAGCGTCAGGAAGCTGCAGCGGAGGGAGATCAGCTCACGCCGCGACCGCTCCTTCGCCATGAACTCCGCGCAGGAGCGCTTCCGCAACATACAGCTGCAGGTCCGCCCTGTCTCTCTAGCTTCGTTCCGTTCCCCTTTTATTTTCCGTTCTCGTGCGCCTGCGGCGAGGTTTGGTTTACTGGGCGTGGGGAACGGCGGCGGATTGGCTTCGATTGGAGTAGCTGGTTGCCGTGCGGGGTGTTTGGGCTTACCAGGCATGGAAAAGTCAGATCTTGTCAGGTTTTGGTGAACACTTGGTGGCAACTAGGACCCTAGAGTGTTGATGAATGCTGTGCTGCGCTTGATTTGCTCACGTGCTGAAGAAGTCTGTCCATTTAGTGCACGCGCCAACAGATTAGTGATGATCTCTGGAAGTCGCAAGTCCATTTCCAGGTTCGTAGATACGTATGTACCAGATGCCTATCCTGTAAAACTTGGGACCATGCTGTCTGGCCTGTCATTTAACTTCTGAGAACGTTTAGGGCATTGTTGATAGTCCTGTCAATTTGTAGGATGGTCCTTTCTCATGGATGTATAGGATCTATGATGTATGTATTCCTGTCAATTTGTTGGGTTACTGCAATCAACATAGAAGATGGCAGTTTGTTATGCACCGTCTATGGCTTACGGGTTGAGTCTGTTGTTCAATTGCCAAGCTGGGCCTATTAGTGCTGGAAATCTTTCTGCTGGACTCCTGGTTATTCATTGCTTTGGTCACATTACTCTGCCCAGATAACGAATTTATTGGTGTTTCTCCTCCATTGAGAAAAGAGCGCCAGCACATTGTTTTCAACAAAACTGAGTGTGTTTACCATCCACACCTGGACTATTCTGCAAGCCACACCTATTAGAACTGTTCAACGTGTAGCTTTTCTCATATTCTTTTGCTTGTACAGGAACTGTTGATTTTACGTCCCTCCCATGTGTGTAATATTTCCACTTGTCTTTGTTCTTATTTCTAATAATGCTCATTTGCTTCCACTTCTAGGAAGAGTTTGACACTCATGATCCAAAGGAGAACAGTTCGCTACTACCTTATGTGAGGAAAAGGTCAAAAATTATTGAGATAGTTGCAGCACGTGATATAGTTTTTGCTTTATCTCAGTCAGGAGTATGTGCTGCTTTTAGTAGAGGTATGCTTGTTTTCTTGCTGTGCTCCTGTGCTTCATAAATGGTCATACTGAGATGCTCTTCTTATATTTCCAGTGACAAATAAGAGAATATGCTTTCTGAATGGGAGTCCAGATGAGGTTGTCCGTAGTTTATTCTACAACAAGAACAATGATTCACTCATTACTGTGTCAGTATATGGTTCTGAAAATTTCAGTGCCTTGCGATGCAAGACAACTCGAATAGAGTGAGTTTTGTGTCCATATGTCTGTCACCGGTGAATACCTGTTTCTTTCATCTTGATTAAGACCCTGTTCAACTATTTCAAGGTATATACGCCGTGGAAAGCCAGATGCTGGGTTCCCTCTCTTTGAGACAGAGTCCTTGAAATGGCCTGGATTTGTGGAGTTTGATGATGTCAATGGAAAGGTTTTAACTTATTCAGCTCAAGACAGGTACTTTAACTTCTGTAATGGGCTAATGACTATAAATGCTCTTTCTGGAAATGCCCTGATTGCATTTCTTTCTGTGAACAGCACTTACAAGGTGTTTGACTTGAAGAACTACACACTGCTATATTCCATATCTGACAAGAATGTTCAAGAAATAAAGATAAGGTAATTATCTTCTCTCTTCCTTACAGTCACCTCAATGTTCTGTTATCACTGCAATGCCTCTTCTCTTACTAACAACAAAATCGACATATATGTTGCTATTGATAGAAAAAACAAATGAAAGCTAGAATTAATTTATGTAATGCACACGCAGAGCCTATAAGAAAGTGATTCATTTTATTATGTATGTGTGGCTATATTTGTCTAATTACTTGTCAACTTGTGACAGTCCTGGTATAATGCTGTTGATTTATACAAGAACAAGCAGCTCCATTCCTCTGAAGATTCTTTCTATTGAGGATGGTACAGTTCTGAAGTTCTTCAACCACCTTCTCCATCGGAATAAGAAGGTGGATTTCATTGAGCAATTCAATGAAAAGCTCTTGGTCAAGCAGGATGGGGAGAATCTTCAAATACTTGATGTAAGTATTTTCTTAATTTGCAAGTGCCTAGTATAATCAATCAGAACACCTGTTGCTTCTTGCTTAGCGTTTATCTCACATCGTTGTAGGTACGGAACTTCCAGTTGACTGAAGTGAGCAGCACTGAGTTCATGACTCCATCTGCCTTCATCTTTCTGTATGAACTCCAGTTGTTTTTGACTTTCCGGAATAGATCTGTGGCAGTTTGGAATTTCCGAGGTGAACTAGTAACATCATTTGAGGATCACCTGTTGTGGCACCCTGACTGCAATACCAATAACATATACATAACCAGTGATCAAGATCTTATTATTTCATACTGCAAGGCTGATTCCAGTGATTCGTCTTCAGAAGAAAATGGTAAGATATTATTTCTTTTGCTGTTTGTTGGAAGATATATTGTGTAATTTGTTGTACAGTTGAATCAGTGGATGTTGCATCTTGCTAGTTATCTGTAGTTGTATGGCCTCATGCAAGGCCCTCACCAAATGAATGATGCCCTTGAACAGTTCAGTTTCCACATTGACATTTCTCCACCTGTCACCATATAAACTAGCATTATATTCATGTTTGTTGTTGTGGATAGCATAATTTATGTTTGTTTTGCTCATGTGCAGCTGGCTCTATAAACATCAGCAACATACTGACAGGAAAATGCTTGGCCAAAATAAAGGCTGGGGATTTCAGCAAGCAAAAGAAGACATGGAAGTTCCAGAGTACAATTACAGAGGCTCTTGAGGACATCACAGCTCTGTACTACGATGAAGAGCGTGATGAGATCTACACGGGCAACCGTCATGGCCTTGTTCATGTGTGGGCGAATTGAGAGCTGAAAAATCAGACTTCAGGGACAAGTCGTGCTCATCGGCAGCCGAATCAATTTAACAACAAAGCCTCAGGTGGTGCTGGCCATGAAGAGGTCTTGAGTCTCCAGTCTTTAGTCATTTATTCATGTGAAGTGCGGTGTCCAGCTGTTCTCTGCTCATAGAAGAGTTGTTGTAGAGTTAGAACTTGATGTGCTTTACCCTGTAGGGAGCTCTCAAGCTGAAATAGATTTCTGAGATGTCTCAGGGTGAGCTCTCAAGATGTACCCTTGTAATGTACCTTCCTGGTAGTCATCTCTCCTACCTGAAATAGTGAATTCTCATTCTACCGATGAGTTTGGTGATCTGGTCGCTCCAGACAAGTGTAAGCAAGGAAGGACACATTGTAAAAGAGAAATACATCACCTTATAATTGAAAAGGTGATCCTGTTGTACCTTTCTTTTCTTTTGCTGTTGGTTATGGCTTATATTCATGTTTTAATGCAGCAATCAGAAAATGCAAAAGAAAGGGGAAGCTGCAAAATATATCTTATTTCTTGTGTCCTTGTTCCAAAGAAAAGGTTGAATTCTATCCTAGTAATGAAAGACTTCCAATTTGTTTCTGACTGAATTTGGTGGTTGGTGCTGAAAACCTTAAAGAAATGGAGATTCATCTTCAAAGAAGATATATGCTAGAGAAGATAGATCACTTCATCATGCACATCTCTCGAGTGGCTCAAACTCCCTGTGCAATCAAATGGAGATGACACCAGCTGTGCTACTGAAGAAGCTCCAGGTGTCTTCACTCCTCCAAGCAGATGCTGGACTAATGCGACCACTCCTTTCATGCCATTCTGGTATGGTGTAGCGCCTGGGCACAGCTCCCGTCCCAAAAGAAGGCTCTGCTCCCGCAGGAGGCAGGAGGCGATCAAGGAAAACCTCCAGTAAATCTACCAGCAGTATAAGCCAGTCTGATTGGCTTATGTTGTTAGCATTCACTTGGCTAGTCTAATACTCAGTCCATGTTTTGGACGGTTTATGCGTTCAAAGCCTAACAATAAGAAGAGAGCCCATTCCATTCTAAAAACTTTCAAATGAATGGAGAAAAGAATCTCTCCCTTATAAACTAGGTGTTGCCTCCTCCGTAGGCAATATGAGACTAAACCAAACAACCTTCACCGGCCAACAGAGGGGTACTAACGTACCATCCCCCTAAGAAGCCTTTCAGGAAGTCACTTGACCAGCCTACGTTCTAAACATTCATGCGCTCATAGGCCAACAATAAGAAGAGAGTCCACTTTATCCCAAAAGCCCGGACTAAAGAGAGAAAAAAATCTCTCCCTTATAAACTGGATGTGGCCTCCTCTCGTAGACGAGATGAGACTAAACCAAACAACCTCCACCGATCAACAAAGAAGTCTCTAACATATGTTGTGTTGAGTTTTTATCCTGGAGATAGCTTGTGTTATCATGTGCTGAGTTGCATAGTTTTTTTTCCAGTTTTCTTGTAGATTTCTGTTTACTTTTGGACCTGTGCCTTTCTGGCCAGAACTTTGCTGTTTCTCTGGTTTCATTAATGAAGTGGAACCGGGGCCCTATCAATCTAGAAAAAAATTGAATACAGATACTTCCTCTATTCCAAATTATAATATGGAACAGAGATAGTATGGCGTTGTGCTATATTCTTGTTTATCATCTTCGAGATAATTTGTCTGTTTTACTGGACGGAATTGGAATGGATTAGAACGGATTAGGTTTTACTAACTTTTACCCTTTACCAAGGAGCCATAGTTCTTCATCCAAGAAAGCCTTTCTACGCCTTTCTACTCTAAGCTCAACATTCCTAGCCCGGTATTAAAGGAAAACTCGGAGCTATTTGACACAATTCATGCTCTCTTAAACATTTTAACACGATGGAAAAGAGCACTTCTAGCTAGAACAGATTGAGGCCTTCAGCATGAAAAATCACTTTCAACCAGATAAGATCACCCAAGCAAAATGTCCTCAGATAAATGGTACTCAATATTAGAGTTTGTGTTTGTGTTGTCTTAGGACTCTAGCCTAAGTCGATTTGGGTCTAATCCTAGGCTGGCTGACCTTCCTCCTCTCTTCTATATAAACATTGTTGTCTAAATCAATACAAGTTTTTATTCTCCCAAAATATCATGGTATCAGACGCCTAGGTTTTCCGCACCTGGGATGTCTCCTTCGCCAAAACCGTCGCCGCCGCCGTCGGCTCCGCTATGGACAGCGGCTGAAGCTCGCACCGCCGGCGCACCTCCCTCCTCCTCCTCCTCCTCCTCCTCCTCCTCCTCCTCTACTCCTACCACCAAATACCCCAACAAATCCCTCAATTATCTCTTGCCGACACGATCGCCGACGTCTCTCCTTCATCCCGATCGTCTTGGATCTCACCAAACACAACTTTTACCACTAGCGCCACCTGTTTCACGTGCATCTCGGGCGCTGCGGCCTTCGCAGCCACATCGATCTTGCCTCGACACCGCGCCCCTATGATCCGCGCTGGGTGAAAGACGATCTCACCATCATCCAATGGATCTACACGCGGATCTCCATCGAGCTCTTCAACCTCGTCTCCACCGACGACGCCACGACAGCGCAACTTTGGGCCGCCCTCCAGCAGCTCTTCCAGGACAACTCCGACTCACGCGTCAACGCCCTCCACATCGAACTCCGCACCAGCACTCAAGGCGACTCCCCCGTCATCGTCTTTTGCCAACGCATCAAGGCCATCGGCGACGAACTTCGGGAGCTCGGTGATCTCGTTGACGACCGTGCACTCATCAACGCCCTTCTTGTCGGGCTCGGTGATCAATTTGAAAAGCAAGTTGCCTTTATTCCTCGGTTGAAACCTTACCCTAGCTTCGCCGAGGTGCGATCTATTTTGCAGCTCGAGTCCCAGAACCAAGAACACAAGGCTTCCCATCCTCCTCAGGTGTTTCACACGGCGCCTCGCCCGCCGCTCCTGCCTACTCCTGCCGCACCACCGACGACCCCTCCTGGATGGCGTCCAAGCCCCAATTACCGCGGCAAAAATCTCGTGTATCGGCCACCCGCCCTAGCGCCGACTCCTCAGCCGCGGCCACCTGCTCCTGCACCAGCTCCACCAGCGCCGACTCCACCCTCCGCCATGGCCCCTTGGCAGCCGCAGCATGACCCATGGACGGGTCTCGTTCAGGCCTGGCCCTTCTCCGTCTGGCGCCCCGGCTTACACCTGGCACTGGAGTCCCGGCCTCCGCCCCTCCATCGGCGCACCTGGGCCTCTCGCACCTCATCCTCCGCAGCAGGTCTACACCACCCAAGCTCCATCGACGACTTACATGTTGTCGCCACAGCAATACATGGCTCCGCCGACGTCGCTGCCCCACATGTACCACGCTCCTCCGACTCTTCATTACATGCCTGCGTCACCCGCTCCGTCAACCGCTCCACCAAGCTGGGACCAAGCCCCTTTCATCGCTGCCATGAACAATTTCACACTCAACAACCACGAAGGTATGGATTGGATTTTTGATTCCAGTGCTTCCTCGCATATGTCTTCAAATATGGATTTTTTGTCAGCTTGTTCTTCCTCTCCCTTTTCTACCATCACCATTGGCGATGGATCCCCAATTCCAATCTCATGCACCGGTCACTCCTACATCATTAATCCAAACACAAATTTTATCCTTCGAAATATTTTAGTTGCTCCATCATTAATTAAAAATCTAATATCTGTTCGCAAATTCACAATTGACAATAATGTTTCCATAGAATTTGATCCCTTTGGTTTATTTGTAAAGGATCTGAAAACGGCGGCGGTCCTTGCTCGTTACAATAGTTCAGGCGATCTCTATCCTCTCTATGGCGCACCCACCTCCACACCTCAAGCCATGATTGCTTCCGTCGATCTATGGCATCGTCGTCTCGGTCACTCCAATAAAAATACCGTGTCATCCATGCTGCAAGAGTTTAGCATCCATAGTTCTAGTTCTTCTCATGATCCCTCTATTTGTAACGCATGTCAATGCGGCAAACATATTAGATTACCTTTTGGCACATCAACTACCTATAGTACTTTTTCGTTTGAGTTATTACATTGTGATTTATGAACCTCTCCCGTCCCAAGTGTTTCAGGGTTCAAATATTATCTTGTTATT
Source organism: Avena longiglumis (assembly GCA_030063025.1). Classification (NCBI taxonomy): domain Eukaryota; kingdom Viridiplantae; phylum Streptophyta; class Magnoliopsida; order Poales; family Poaceae; genus Avena; species Avena longiglumis. The sequence goes on along the minus strand of CP125974.1, from coordinate 513,807,584 downwards.
TTAGATGATTACTCTCACTATGTTTGGATCTTCTTTCTTTGTGTCAAATCATATGTTCACAAACTCTTCATTAATTTTAGGCAATATGTTCTAACTCACTTTGGTATCCCAATTCGTTTGATACAATGTGACAATGGAAAATAATTTGATAATAACCAAAATCAAAATTTCTTTCTCTTTCAAGGTATCCTCTTTCGTTTTTCCTGCCCATACACATCTCCTCAAAACGGCAAGGCTGAACGTTCCCTTTGCTCTATCAACGACATCTTGCGCACCTTACTAATGCAAGCCTCTCATCCACCACGTTTTTGGGATGAAGCTCTACGGATAAACACATATCTTTTAAACATCCGACCAACTAAAACATGTCCTCTTTATTCTTCCTTCCAATCTCTCTTTCTATCTCACCCCGATTATTCTGATTTGCGTGTTTTTAGCTGTCTATGTTTTCCTAACACATCCTCTATCGCCGCCCATAAACTAGCTCCAAGATATTTTCCATGCATATACTTAGGTCCATCCGATAATCACAAAGGATCACGATGTTTTGATCCTTCCTCCGGTCGTGTTCTTATATCTCATCATGTCACCTTCGATGAAAATACTTTTCCCTTTTCAACCGTTCAGTCCCCGCCGACCCTAAACCTATGTCACCATCTCCTGTCCCTATAGCGCGTCATTTTTTAGTGCCAACGTCACCCCCGCCGTGGCTGCCGAGCCCTCTGCTGCGGCAGCACCACCTCCTGCCGAGAGCATGAGCACTGCGCGTCACCTTCCCTCGCCATGGCAGACTCTCCCGCCAGATGTCCTGCGGCTCGGTGCATCGCGTCAACCACACCTTCTTCAGCAACTAATCCACTTCCTACTAATGTCGTTCCCATACCTATTCCCACCAATGATCATGTTATGTGTATTCGTGGCAAAAAGGGTTTCCATATTCCCTGATGTTTTCTCAATATTTCAGCTACTCCATCGACCTCACCTATCCCAAGCTCCTACAAACGTGCTCTTCTTGATCCACTATGTCACTCTGCCATGAAAGATGAATTCGAAGCTCTTATTCAAAATAATACATGGACTCTTGTTCCAAAACCATCCGGCACCAATATTGTCTCGGGGAAGTGGGTGTTTTGTCCTTAGTATAACTTCGATGGGTCTTTGGCTCGCTACAAGGCCCGTTAGATTTGCAGAGGTTTTTCTCAACAAGGAATTGATTTTGATGAAACCTTCTTTCTTGTTGTCAAGCCAAGCACTATTTTCGCATCATCCTCAGTCTTGCAATTTCTTCATCCTGGCCTATTCACCAACTTGATGTAAAAAATGCTTTTCTTACTGGTACTTTGAATGAAACTGTTTATTGTCAACAACCATCTGGATTTTAAGATCCCTCTAATTCAAATCTTGTTTGTTTTCTAAAGAAATCTCTCTATGGTCTTAAACAAGCTCCTCGGGCCTAGTTTCAATTATTTGCTATATTTATTCAAACTATTGGTTTTATTCCTTCCAAATCTAACACCTCTATCTTTATTTTCCAATCTTCCTCTCACACGGCATATCTTCTTTTATATGTAGATGATATTGTTCTTACAACTTCTTCTGATTCTTTTGTTCAACATATCATCACTCTTCTTAACAAAGAATTTTCTATGACTGATTTAGGATCACTTCATCATTTTCTTAGTGTCACCGCCACTAGAACATCTTCTACTCTTTTTCTTTCTCAAAGACAATATATTATTGATCTCTTGAACCGAGCTGGCATGATTGACTGTCAACCCTATCGTACACCGGCTGATGTTGGCACCAAACTTTCGGCTGACGGTGATCCTGTTCCAGATCCAACCTTATATTGTAGTCTTACTGGTGCTTTACAATATGCTACTCTCACCCGACCCGTCATCTCTTATTCTGTTCAGCAAGCATGTCTCTATATGCATGATCCTCGTTTATCTCATCTTTCTCATGTCAAAAATATTCTTCGCTACTTAAAAGAAACTCTTGATCATGGTCTATTACTTAACTCATCTTCTCCAACAAGCTTGACAGTTTATTCTGATGCAGACTGGGCAGGATGTCCAGACACTCGACGATCCACATCCGGCTTTTGTGTTTATTTGGGTGATAATCTTGTTTCTTGGTCATCGAAAAGGCAGGTTACGGTATCCCGGTCTTCGGCTGAAGCGGAATACAGGGCGGTTGCGCATGCTGTTGCTGAAGCAGTTTGGATACGCCAATTACTTGTGAAACTCCAGCGCCCCATCGAGCACGCCACTATTGTCTACTGCGACAACATATCAACCGTCTATATGGCCTCTAATCCTGTGCAGCATCGCCGTACCAAGCACATCGAGATCGACATTCACTTTGTTTAGAAAAAGGTTGCTCTTGGAGAAGTTCGTGTTCTACATATTCCAACAAGTGCACAATTTGTAGATATTTTTACCAAAGGACTCCATCCTGCGTCCTTCATCGACATGTACTCCAGTCTCAACATTGTGGTGCCCGATGTTGACACTGCGGTGGTACTAAAGTTTGTGTTTGTGTTATCTTAGGACTCTAGCCTAAGTCAGTTTGGGTCTAATCCTAGGTTGGCCGACCCTCTCCTGTCTTCTATATAAACGTTGTAATATTGTCTAAATCAATACAAGTTCTTATTCTCTCAAAATATCACTCAAAGCAGAATCACCTCATCTCGTATGGGTTGGTTTGTTCCCAGAAGCAGCATCGACCATGTCGGCTCAGATCATTTCGTTTCTTACCCCAACAAACGAACATAAAGATACAATCGGTCCAATGCACAATGAAATCAGAAGTCCTGGCAACACAAAAACAAAGCTTGCGCTATCTATTAATGGGATGAAAGTGAAGTGTGAATACATCACGAGATGCCAAAATCAGAATTTACTCTACCAACCCTCATAGGTTCCGGCAGAGTGTGTGTGCTGCAAGGTCATTTAGAAGTCGAAAAATCATTTCTTGGTCTCCTTTGCCTCCGAAACAGATTTATCGCAAAATCACAGAAATGGTACACTTACTTGTCAATTAGGATTGCCTCGTAGTCGGCTGGCCAGATTTGTTCCTCTTCACCATATCCTAGGCGTTGCCGTGATCATCAGTGACGACATAAATACCACACACTTGTTCAACAGCATCCAAAATCATCTGTTGAGAGCGAATGGCCAACCACTCTTGTAAAGCAAAATTGGAATGTCATCTTTGCTTGACATCTTCATCAGCAGCCTTGCAAGCGATCACCGTAGCCTCAATATCACCAGTGTGACCCACCATATCACTATTTGGCAGGGTTGATGCGGACCTGTAAAAACACAACCTCAAGCAGTGTACAGGTCAATTTATCAGACCTGTGAAAAGATCAGAGAATCATGTTATATTACCTGATCAAACTTGCCACTGAGGATAGAAAACTCTAGCTTTCTCAGATATCTAAATCACCTTCATCTTGGATTTTAACATTCAATGTGGCCACTGTCGCTTGGGATTTCCGTATATTCTTAGCCTCGTCGAAGTATCCTGAGCGGTTACTATTCCAGAAAAAATGTGACTCTGGCCAAACTTCACAGTTTCACTAGAACAAAAACATGACAGTAGAAACTAAAGTTGCAAATGCAAGCATAAAATGGAAAGGTAGAGTTGGACAAAACAAATAGTTATCATACTGTTTTGCAAGAACAAACAACAGAAAAACTGCATTGCACATCTGCCCTTTTTCAGGTAGCACGGTTTCGCCCCGAAGCAAAATGTAAAAGCTTTGTAGTTTTTTAACCAAGCTTTGTAGTAGTTTACTGCTAGGAAAGAAGTCCCTTCAGTCCCGTCATATAAATCTGTCGGAGAAGGTGCTTTTGCAAGAGCTCATAGGTGCTTTTGCAATAAGGTACATCTTGCCACAGTTGCTTGAGCCCTTGTTATCTTTACTATTAATTTTAAAAGCGTGGTGAATGCCCGGTGTCACACTTTAAGAAATTACTAAGGAAATGCCACTCCACACCTCATCTTTACAAATCCAAAACGGATATTACATAGAAAATGTCATCTGGTCCGGTTAACCATACATACTCCATCGGATTTGTTTATTGTTGCCGATTGGATCGGTAACGTCACAAACGGATTAGATAAGTCAACCACGAATCTCTCCTCTTAGTTATCCAAGCAAACAAACTACAATAAATTGGGTGTGAGATTTCTCCTCCGTCAAGTTCAGAAGCAAAGATGAACTTTTTGGCTAAACCGTCATATGTCTTCTATAGTCTCCGTTCTACCGAACTCACTGCACACTCATCCCTTGTCGACCCAGACAATGGTGAGGAGGAGCCACTCTTCGATGGCCACGCGCCCACGCCGAGCGAGGAACCCCGGCCAGTGCAGATGAGGAGGGACGACTCCAACCTTCAGCATCCACCAGGACCTTGGGGCCACTGGCCTGGCGTCCTTCGTGTGAACGTCTTGACATACAAAAGCTTCGCGGAACAACGCTGTCCCGACTTCCTCCGAGGGATTGGTGCACAATATCTAGCCGACGATGATGAGGCCGACACACCATAGTCCATAGCCCGCCGTCGGCCGGATTAAATGCACTGCCGCTTGCCCCTGCCTTTGCATGGAGCGCACAGGCCTGAACGCGTCTGAGGACGATGAGGTGGTCCCTATTCCGTCGCATTTGCGGCGTCGCAGGGATAGATTTTCCCTGACCTTATCATAGAGCGATGTGGGGCGACGGCGGAAGAGCCGTCGCCGCCAAGGGTGATGACAACTTCCTTCACGTGGTGGTGGTGGCAGAATTGATCCAAGTTGATGCTCTCGGCCTCGCAGGCTTGGTCGATGGTGCTGTAGGCGAGTCCTTGGTCGCCTCCTTGGACGGGCTGCTCGATGCCTGTCTTCACAGCACACAGGCGTCACGTCACCATGCTCGTCTTCCTCGAAAATGGGCGGAAGTTGTTCGGAGTCTTCGCCCAGGGCTCCCGTGAGCCTGACCTCACCGCCTCAGGAAGTCATCCTGGCCTTCTTCTCTGGATCGAAGAGTACCTCGTAGGAGTCGTTGAAGATGCAGAGCGCCAGTTTCGCGTTGGGCAGACAGTCCCTGACGGGCAATAGCAGGGCCACTGCAGACTTGTACCGCTCCTCGATCCTAGCGGGACCCTGCACCAGTTATCCGTCCCACGGCCCGCGCGCGGATGGCCGGCGGCGTGGAGTACCTCGAGCGCGGTGAGCATCTCGACGACTTGAGAGGAGGAGGATTCACTACAGCCGACGGAGACAGCAGCATCGCCGTCGTGGCAGGGAATGGAGCAGGATCGCATGTCCGTGAAAAAGGGATCAGGCGGTTAGCTGTTTGTGAGCTCTGTATTTACCTATAATTAGATGAAGTAATTATGAGGTCGACCACACTTGTGAGAATATTTAGAACGCTACTAATATTAAGATGGATTCCTTGAGTTGCCTCCTATATTTCTTACAGTCTTTGGTAGTAACCTGTAAATATAATTTTAAGTACTTTGGGTGACTGATTCTAAAATAAAAAGTACTATGGGTGACTGAGGTTGTATCTGTAGTTTTCTTTTGTAATTGAATGTGTGAAAGTCCTTCGCCACAAAATGTCACCCAGTGAAACTTTATTTAGATCTAATGACATGTTTTTGCATGACACTAAGAGGGTAATAAAATGAGGTGTAGGTCGATGAGGCACTCTCTCTGTCTCCAAAATAATCTGATATGTACTTTAGAAGTTAAGGTCCTAGAATTAATACACAAATTAATTAATCTAATGTTAGTCTTTTTCCAGCATTAAACTATTATAAAGATCCATGAATATCCAAAGAAGGCGGTGGAATAATACAAACGGTTGTGATGTCTACTTCAGCCTTCGGAAATCTCGAAGTTGATGGGTACTCTGTATTTTATGTTATTGTTCTTAATGTGCCATCAAGAAGAGCACATTTGTTTCCGAATATGGCTTATTGAACATACCCATTGCTTTTTGAGGATTGTTGATTGATTTCTATGGTCATATATTCGCTTAAAGTAGTGAGTATCTTTGCTTCCATAGGCACGAGCTATCAAATTTTGACCCTTTGATTCATGGTCTTGGAGCATGAAAGCGCCAGACCTTCTTCATGATAACCTCGATAACATGTACATGGTTGCTTCTCCTTTGTTAAAAGTCAAAATAAGATGTCCTCTTGTGAATGATAGAAGCACCTTCACTATATTGTTTCAAGATATTAGCACCTTGCCATATTGATTAACCGTCCACATTTTACTCTACAAATGAGCACCCGTGAGAAAACATAGTGTTATGACACACAAAATAGATCTATATCGGTATGCACATTATGCAAAGCTCTAAACATCAACAATTGGGAACATTTAGTACAAATTAATGGTAGACTAATTTCTATTTTGCAGAATTTATGTTTTATAATTCCTAACTTGCTCCTATACTGAGGTGTACAAGGGTGGAGTCTGGTCAAGCATATCGACGAAGTCAAGGTCATGGCACATGCCGATTAGTATGATGGAGGAGACACTACACAAGAACTATGACGCGGAATGTAGGGAAATAGTTAAATCCTTTATATTAGACAAGATTAGTCTGTAACCACCACACGGAGGTTGGGAATTCGGCAATTCTATCTTGCAGAATGCAGAGGAATAGCTGAATATATGCTATAAATCACTTACATTAGACAAGAGTAGTCTGTAATCACCAACATAGTAAGGTTGAGAATTCTATAATATATTGTTTTGGTGTCTCGTCAAATTAATTCATCATAGTACCTGCCTATAATATCTCTGCAAGAGTTCTATTGATAGATAAAAGGAAATGACACTTCAAAAAGTTTGATCATGTTCCTTTATGAATTGGAGGGTGGTAAATTGGGATCGGGAATCATCACATAGTGCATATTATGCCAATTAATTTTTCACTATAGTATCTTAACTAACGTTGTTTATAGATTAGGTGACCGGAAGCACTAGCAGACGAGCTTGCGCCATTCAGGAGGTCACTCGTGTCTCACGAGAAACTGTGTCGATGTTGCGCGTCCTCATTGCCCTTCTATCATATGCTAGAATCAATCATTCGATTCTACCTGTTCGATCTGGTGGCACCACGTATTGGCAGTAACGAGAAAATAATAGATTGATTGATCTTGTCTACGCAGGTACAATACAAGACTAAACATATTTGAGGATCACAAAAATTCTTAGATGTTTAGTTACGTTCACTTAGTTTGATGTGATAATGGTAAATTTTTTGAACCTATTTAAGAAACAGTTTGATCGTTTATATGGACCTTTCTCTCTAGAATTTAGCATCGTCCCAGACCTTACATCTCTGAGAATATAGTTCATAGAGGAGAGTGTTGTTATAATAGGTGGAGATTTTTTGGAGTCTAACATACAATAGTCCATACCGACAGAAAATGGAGTGTTAAGATATATAAGAGAATGAACAATGTATGCATATGAAGGAGAGGAAAAGGCAGGGTATGCATGATGGTCCTTGAGAATTGTTATTATCTGGATTGCTATCTACCGAAGTTGATTTGTACCAGTTTTTAAGAGTTCCGTAGAAGTATCACACCGGTTATGTTTTGCTAATTTTAAACATCAAATTTGCATGCACGTTTACGCATATAAATCTACGTGGCTAAGATATACTCCCGCTGCTTCACACTATAAGATTTTTTAGCAAGCTATTATACTTGAATTTTATGTTTAGATTGCGGTATGTGAGCCGACAATATATTAAAACCGTGGCAACGCACGGGTATTCAACTAGTTAGATTACAATTCACGAAATATACTGTATACCAGATCATCCAAAAAAGTGCTCATGTACATTTAAAATAAATACAAATTATACTGCCATACAATCTTGGCTAAAGAAAACAACATGTCCATAACAAAAAACAATAAATACTTGCCTGCAAGCAAAGGTAAGTTTTTGTTGGATTATTAGGCATAATTTCCACGATTAATTCCAGAATATAAATCATGACAAAACCAGCTACTAGCTCATGTAACTCGAATATACTAAATGTACTAAACAATAGGATGATCGGAAACAAACAGCAGCCTAACATGTACTCGCAGAACATGATGAACAACCAAACAGGATCACGTAGCGCGTACCGTTCGGTTGTAGTAGTAGAAACTTTGGGAAAGAGGGATCGCAGCAGATGACGACGAAGACGGTAGCGGCAGACCGCGACTTGGATGGAAGGCGACCGTGATGAAGAACTCGAGCGATCAGCAGAGCTTCCCAAAACCTTATTCGCCTCTCCCGCACAGGATCGCAAGGCGAGTGGTTCGAGAGACCTGCTCCCGTCCGGTGCACACCGACAAGCGGATGGAGTAGACTACGGTGACGGCGCAGAGAGGAAGGTAAAACCCTAGATTGGTTTTCGGTGGTGTTGTGGCGGTAGCGGGACTTTATGTAGGCGGCTCGGAAACCCTAACGTAGGCAAACGTGGGCGAGTCCACGTTACGCTCGGGTCGATTCTGAGCCCACGATCCGGGCGCTGCGTCGCGTCAGCGTCGAGACGAGGCGACGTGGCGTCTGGAAGCGGCGTCGTCGGAGGAGGAGCGCGCGTGTGTATCTCTCTTATTCCCACTCACTTACAAAGTGGTGCAACACTCCACCTTATAAGGTGGTGCAACTCTCCTCCAACTTTCCATGTGGGACTAAACTTTAGCTCCCACTCCACTCCCATGTGAGCTGCCACAAACATGGGCCCAAACACATATGGGCTGCCACAAATTTGGGCTTTGAGATTTAGGGAAAATCTGAAATACTCATGGACCTCAATGGATTAGCCCCATTATTTCTAACAATCCCCCACCAGATCTCAAATGCCCATTTGAAGATTTGCCAATCCTTGATACTTGTTTATATACCGGTGTTTTAGCAGAGACTGTTAAGTTGAACTTCCGCCTAGAATCTTGAACTACGTCTATCAACAACTTGAACAATGGACGAACCTTGAATTGCAAGTTTGGTGCCAATAGATTTCGTTCAAAATCATAACTAGTACTTGGTCAAGTAGCCTACCCCGCTGGTTGGAGCATATCGTCATACTCCTGGTCTCTTCATGAGTTTACTAGAGATCACCCAGATCTCATAGACCGCGACGTTCTGATCGAGCTCATATAGGTGTGTTCTTTCAAGAATGCCCTATAGGACGGCATCTTTGCTAATTAAAGCCAACAGAAACACATTAAGTCATGTTGCCAACCTGCCTTACAGATTATGAGAGTCATGCATCTTCACATAGAGAGGTTACAAAATACTCTCCTCACCAAACCACTAGCTTGTTCTTCCTGGTCCTAATTCACGGATCTCCGATCACATAGGTTGGGTTACCACTAAGGTGTGACATCCATGGGTCTCAACCCCATCTCCCTCGATGCACTTTCTATCACATTTCGTGATAGTCCCTTTGTAAAGGGATCTGCCAGGTTTTTGTCTGTTTGAATATACGTAACAGTTATTACTCCGGAGTCTCTCAATTTCCTGACAGATTTCAAACATCTTTTCACGTGTCTTGATGACTTCGTGTTATCCTTAGAATTGTTCACTTTGACAATAACAGTTTGGTTGTCACAATTCAGAAGGATTGCCGGCACAGGTTTCTCAACCACAGGCAAGTCCATCAAGAGCTCACGCAGCCATTCTGACTCAACAGTGGCTGTGTCTAAAGCAGTAAGTTCTGCTTCCATAGTTGACCTCGTCAATATGGTTTGTCTATGAGACCTCCATGACACTGCGCCACCTCCAAGGGTAAACACATACCCGCTCGTGGCGTAGAGTTCATCAACGTCAGAGATCCAATTCGAATCACTATATCCTTCAAGCACGGTGATTTCCTGAATAGTGAATCCCATAGCTCATTGTACCACATAGATAGCGCATGACCCTTTCAAGTGCATGCCAATGATCAATACCCGGGTTAGACATGAACCTACTCAACTTGCTAACAGCAAAAGAGATATCGGGTCTTGTAGCGCTTGCTAAGTACATGAGAGAACCAACAACTTGTGAATATTTCAGCTGATCTGTTGGTTCCTTCTTATTCTTTCGTAATGTCAAACTGGGATCATAAGGTGTTGGAGAAGTCTTGCCATCATTAAAGCCAAATCGGCTCAAGACCTTCTCAACATAATGAGATTGCGTTAAAGTAATCCCATTCTCGTTCTTAATAAGCTTGATATTCAGAATGACATCAGCCTCTCCCAGATCTTTCATATCAAAACTCTTTGACAGGAAAGACTTGACTTCATTTATCACTTTCATGTTTGTACCAAAGATCAGAATGTCATCCACGTACAAACATAATATAACGCTATCGCCCCCACCATGGCGATAGTAAACACACCTATCAGCCTCATTAATGACAAAGCCAGCAGAAAGTAGAGTTCTGTCAAACTTCTCATGCCATTGCTTAGGTGCTTGTTTCAGGCCATATAAAGATTTCAATAACTTACACACCTTTGTCTCTTCACCTTTTACCACAAACCCATCCGGCTGATCCATATAGATCTCCTCTTCCAACTCTCCATTAAGAAAAGCTGTCTTCACGTCCATTTGATGAACGAGAAGACCATAAGAGGCAGCCAGGGACAGTAGTACTCGAATGGTGGTCAGTCTAGCGACAGGTGAATAGGTGTCAAAGTAATCTTCGCCTTCTTTCTGTTCGAGTCGAGTCGAGTCGAGGCGAGGCGAGGCGAGGCGAGGCGAGCGAGCGTGCGTGCGTGCGAGCGGCGTCGTCGGAGGAGGAGCGCGCGTGTGTATCTCTCTTATTCCCACTCACTTACAAAGTGGTGCAACACTCCACCTTATAAGGTGGTGCAACTCTCCTCCAACTTTCCATGTGGGACTAAACTTTAGCTCCCACTCCACTCCCATGTGAGCTGCCACAAACATGGACCCAAACACATATGAGCTGCCACAAATTTGGGCTTTAAGATTTAGGGAAAATCTGAAATACTCATGGGCCTAAATGGATTAGCCCCATTATTTCTAACAGTTTTCACAAGATGTCCTCACAATTTCTGGTGGTGAAACAAGGCATTGGCTTGGAAGCTTCAGCTCACCTTCATACTGAAGCATACCAGCGTACTGGATCTTCGGAACACGAACACGATCAAACTTATCAAAATCAACATACTGTTTTTTTTTTTTGTGAAACTTACTCTAGATACTCTAGAGCCTTAGCCATCATGACCATAAGATCAGCACCGAAATTTATTGTCACGATAGCATCACCGTCCACTGCCCGAATGCCTTGCCTTGGTCTCTGCCCGAAGTGTTTTCATACCTTAGGCCCTCCACAGTGTAGTCGATGCCCAAGACCTCAAAAATGCATCGATGCCCTGACAATTTTTTGTGGCACCGGTCTCACAGTGTGGTGGATCCCCGTGAAAAAAAGCGGGACCCATGTTAGGATAAAAAACTCTATTAACCCAACCTCCATCTCTACTTCGCGCTTGTTCACAAATCCATGGTGTTGTTCAGATGTTGAAAGCAGAGGCAGTATGACCAGCTGTTCAGATGGAGCAAGCTCCATTCCTGGCCCGTTCATCTCCGTTGCAGCCTCCAGCGGCTCCCAGCCGGCCAGCCGCACGGGGGTGTACAACGCCGCCGCGAATCGGGATCTTCCCAGTGCCGCCGCCCGCTGCCCGAACCAAGACGGTCCTCCGAGCGTCGGTGGGAGGTAGGAATCGATCTCCGACGGCGCCTTGCTACTCGCCTTGTTTGAGACCGGCGCCATGATCCATAGTTCTGCAGAAATCGGCGTCGTGCAGAGAGCTGGTGTTGACGGCAGTTGCAATTAGTATCTTAAATCCTGATATTTTATTAGCTTTCTAGTTGGGGCATCGGAGCATCTAGCTGCTCCGGTTCCCTCGAAAAAAATTCGGGCACCGTCCCAGCAGCGTAGGGAACCGGCAGTCGATGCCTGAAAAAGCTTCTGGGCATCGATTTGGCTATACATTGTGGAGGGCCTTAGAGGAGATCAAAGACGCGAAATGTTCTGACACCCCTGGTCTCTTTGTTTTGCTCGAGGCGATCAAATGTCAGATCTGTATATGTAACATCTGCACAGAATAAAATGTGCCTCTGGAATGCTGTCGCTTCTCGTTTCTTGTCTGACATCGTCGTTTCTGAGAATAATTAAAATCTGATGGATGCACTGTCACTTGTCAATGTTCACATTGATTGCGTGTTTTGGCGTAAAGCATACTACATGAGAAGAAAGTTCTGAGACATATCTGATTTTATGTGATGTCTACAAGACAAGCAACAGCAACGTGACATTGTACATGTCCTTGGTAGCGAACGACTTTTTTGTTTTCAGGAAGTTCTTATGTAGTATCTCTGTTTGCACACACACCGTAGGACACAACTACTAGACGTGCCATTACTGATGACCAGGCACTGGAATGAACCAAAAATTAAGGTCATCCTTCGGTTAATGAACCAAAAACTAGCTTCATCTTCAGTTAATTCATCATAGAAAGTCATCACAAATGACCATACATTGGAACAAACCAATTCATTTTAAGTTAATTCGTCACTAACACAGGTATACCTCTCATAATGAAGAACAATAAGCAAATCCAGTTTAGTTTAGAAGAAACAAGAAGATCGCTGGCTTCGTGGAACAATTAAGGAGCCCTAATGACCTTTTTAGATGGAGCCCTAATCACCAGTTGGGAGAGAGGCAGGGAGTGGTTGCAATTAGCTAGCTAGGTAGAGAGTAGTCAATCATCACTCACCATCAGGGCCACCCACCAGTCTCGCTCGGTGTAGCTTCTTTTCTTCCATTCCCACGGATCCATCCATTACTCATCGTCATTGTCATGATTTATTGCCGTGACTAGTACAATGTTACAAATAATGGAAGAAAAAAAGCCCGGCTGCTAACCACATCTGTTTGCCATCGCTCCGCACATACAGCAGGTAAAGGTTTTCTTCATGCATACCTTGATTAAATATGTCTCTTAAAAAGATGATGATGATGAGGAGGAGGATGATTTCTTGTGCAGGAGAATACGGGTGGTGCGATGTCGATGGAAGACGAAGGCGAGGAGCATCATCGTGGGGATCGCCCACTGCTTCCGGTATGTGCTCAAGAGCAGCAGGATGCCAAGCCACCGCCATTGCCAGTGAAGAGCAGGAGCATGAGATCAAAATCAAGAACCGAGGAGGAGGCGTCTGGATCCGGCAGCGTCCGGTCACTGTCCTTCTCCAAGCTGTTCAGCTTCAGGGTCACCACCCCCTCGACTGTCGTGGACATTGATCATCTGGCTGCTGCTGAAGATGCTTGTGCAGTAAGTAGATAATTGAGTAATCATGCCTCGTGGAATCGCCATGATTCATCATTCATGTATGGCATGTTCGATTGATCCTCGTGTCCGTTGTTGATAAAGGAGCAACCGAAGCCGGTGTGCCGCTCGCAGTCCATGCCCATGACCAGCATCAGAAGGTTTCCTCACAGTCACAGGAAGAGGGTGGCGGACTCGAGCTCTCTGCCCCGGTTCTGGGTGTCGTTGACGCCCGTGCAGGTACCAGAATCATCAGAATCAGACTCATCAGAAGCACAAGAAGGAGCTGAAGGAGCCAAGCAGAAGGATGAAGAGGAGGTAGGTGAAGAGGAGGCAGTCTGCAGGATCTGCATGGTGGCGCTGGGAGAAGGGGGGAGTGTTCTGAAGCTGGAGTGCCGGTGCAAGGGCGAGCTCGCCCTCGCGCACCGGGACTGCGCCCTGAAATGGTTCGGCATCAAGGGCAACGGCAACTGCGACGTCTGCGGCCATGACGTGCTCAACCTCCCTGTCACGCTTCGCCGGGTCCGCGACAACGTTCCTCCGCCGCTACCACCATCTCCTGCTGCTGCTGCAACTCCTGGCAGTGGATTAATGATAGTTTGGCGGCACCGCACAGCGATCTTGGTGGTAGTGAGCATGCTGGCCTACTTCTGCTTCCTGGAGCAGCTGCTGGTGGGCGACCATGGCACCGCCGCCCTGGCCATCTCGCTGCCCTTCGCCTGCGTCCTCGGCCTCTTCTCCTCCCTCACCACAGCCAAGATGGTGTCCTCCAGGAGATACGTCTGGATCTACTCCGCCGCCCAGTTCCTCTTCGTCGTCCTCTTCACCCACCTCTTCTACCGATATGTGCGGCTGCAGGCTGTCATCGCCATCATCCTCTCCACCTTTGCCGGGTTCGGCGTCGCCATCTGTGCCAACGCCGTGCTCGTCCAGATCATCAGATGGAAGGCCAGGCGCCTCGCGACGCCACCATCAGACCTTCAGGCCGCTCAGCCATAGCTACATATTCAGCTGCTTTCTTTACTCTGCTTTCTACTCCCTTACTGTATATATAGCTACATGTGGCCTACCCTTTGTCCTCTCCGATTTTGTCTATGAATATATAGTTTGAAATACGAAAAATAGAAGGGTGTAAGCAAATGATTTCTCACTTTTTTTCATTCTAATGTTTTGTATTCTCAACATACACTTCGAACTGCCCAAACTGACACCTAGCTATTCCTTCTCTGCCTCCTGCTTTCCACAGAAACGAACTTCCGATTGCGGAGCCTCAAAACTTGTTGCCAGCGTTGAGTAGTTCAATGGTGTGAAGCCCTATAACTCATCCTTCCGGTTTGAACCTGAGCTCTCGGAGCTCTCCGTTCGTGCCGCCGATGAGTCTGGGCGCTTCAGCTTGAAAGGGATGCTAGCATGCTTCTTGATGAACTTGTACATCTCCACCACCGTCCGGTCCCCCTCAAAAGTTATCTGCAAAGTTTAGCCAAAACAAGCAAGCAAATAAATCGAATTAGCACAATGGTGCCCAACTCCAACTCAAACTATGAGCTTCGCTGGTTGTCTAGTGGATCTACCATTTTAAAAATGCAGCCCATAACTAATTTCAGACATCTAGAATGCCACATATACAAGTAGGCAGGGATCTAGGCATGGAACCTTCTTAGCAAGAACCCGAAGGACAAATCGGGGGTTTAGCTGAGTTTAAGGAGTCTAGAGACAGTTCTAAAGATGCACATATGATAGCACTACTGAGAAGCCTACTAAGTGAGGACAGGTGAGCGAAACGTAATTGCTACTAGCTGAAAAACAACATGTAGTAACAGATGTGTTACGAAGCGAAACATTATGTTCAAGAACTTACAGGCTCAAAGCTTTTCTTCCCAGCTGGGTAGAAGAGTATTGTGGGGAACCCATCAGGCTGAAACAGGAAGCAAGTGTCAATTCTATATTCTGAAAAGTCGACATTGTAGTGAGTGGAAAAAAATATCGAGCATGTATACTTTCCATGTACTATAAAATTAAGAAATGCTACTTAGAAGGAAAACAGAGCTAAATGAAACATATGCTTAAAGCGCCAGTAGTTAGGGGAATAAGATCCTCTGCGTAACAGTCATAACCATAGTGCTACATTAAAAATCAAAGAGCATGAGCCTCCCCATACGCTGTTTAATACTGCATCAAAATAGTGTTGCACTATTTCAAGACGTTATGGACCATGATCCGTAACTGAGATAATTTGGTTAGGGTGAAGACCCCAAAGACCGGGGATAGGGCCCTCGCCCTCAACAACCCAGCGACAGGGTTCATACCTGAGGTGGAAGCGGGGCTCCGAGGCTTAGAGAACTGTTCCTATTTCCTTGATTGATTCAAAGACACTGTTTCTTCCTATAGTTGTCCCTAAAAAAACTGTATCTCTTATCTTCCTAACTAAATATATCTTTCCTAATATGATAACTCTTTCCCTATTAGCTTATATCTATCACATGTGATCCCAATTTGCTAATAGCCTATTAAGACCTAAGCATGGGCTGGACACCTCTTTAGACCATAACACAAGAACTGTGCCATGGTACTGTAGCACGTGAGTAAATATGTGAGCCAATAAATATACTTTAGCGTGTATATGGCAGCAGACAAATAATGAATGTATTTTGTGCACTATAAACAAGTGCAACTGCAAGTTTGGGTGAAGAAAGGGTTAATATAACTTCCACATGTTCCACAGCTAGCAATATTTCATAAAGAGCATGTACAGGTTTTCTGACTGCTGACGGCCTAGCATGACAAAACTCAGACAAGTTAAGTAATCCAGTTTGAAGGGAACAGTAGGAGAACTGTAAAAGCAAACAGACAGTGACACTGACCTTGGCACGAGGATGCTCGTTGCTTGTGCCATCCATTTTGGCTATTACAAGGGAGTCAACGCCACGGAGATGCTTGGCCAGCTTGTTGTAGGTAGGCTCTAGCGTCTGACAATGCCCACACCATGGTGCATATATCTGCATCCAAATGATGTGGTGTTATGGACGATTATTTTTATCTTCTCAAATACCTTGCAAGAACATACCTCCAGAAGGACATCTTTTGTTTCGTCCAGGACTATTTGATCTAGATTCTTGCCAACAACAATTTTGACATCCTCATCATTCTGCATGGGAGCACAAAGAATGCCTTATTGTTGTATAAATAATGATGTAGAAAAGAGATATCAGATCACTCCTCGACTCACAGATTCGGGTACTGGGTCAGACTTGTAGAATGGTGTGAGCTTGTCCTCAAGGAAATCTTGGGCAAATTCCTGGGAAGTACAAAAAGGAGCAAGAAGTTTTAAGGAATATTGTAATTTCTGATCCATCCTCTTTAGTGCTAGCAGAGGCTTTCAAATAAACAATGACTAGAGTGGCTGGAAAAAGATATGAAAAATTCCAAGCAACATATAGTAGAGTAGAGCAGAAATATACAATAGTGAAAAGGTAAGCATAAATGATATAACAATTAGAAAAAAAGGCTTGTCGGCTTAAAAAATAGTAACAAGCGATATTCTCTTGCAACTGTTGACCAGACCCCCAAGATCTTACTTCTACTCTGGTACCTTAATGTTATCCAGTAATATTTCACCACCGAGGAAGAACTTCTTGGCGTCTTCGTTCCCAGTGTAGGCAAGAACCTGAGAAGTAATCAAATCAGGACGTACAAAAAAAATGACCAGACACCTTAAAATCAAAGTCTAATTACTTCATTATATTTTCTTGTAATAATTCATGTGCCAGAATCTATCATAATTCATGTGCCAAAAATCAAAGGACTGCATGGAAATCAGCAATTCATGTGCCAGAATCTATCTTAGTTTACTTGTTCCTTCTTTACTTTTTTCTCTCTCCTTCTCTTTTTGGTTTCCTCATGTTTCTGTTGGGTTTCATATCTAGCCTACCCCAACTTGCTTGGGAAAAAGACTTTGATGTTATTGTTGTAGTAAATGAATGCGCAAAGAAAGATGTCAATAAATAAGAGGCATTACTGTGGTTTCTTGTCCAGTAATTCCGAAGTAATTGGCAACAGGTTCACCAACTTCCTCATTGTCCCGCTCCACAAAGACAAACAAGAGCTGCATTTGAGACACACACCACATCAGTGGTTGGTAAGATGCTCACATCAAAAAACACCACGAGTTAGAAAGAAAATAAGTAATGAGTTGGATGCAGGACTTGAGCACACAACAAGGTGAGAAGCTCATCAAACATTGGACCGATCAACAGAAAATTTACCTTTCCCTTGAAAGGTTTTGCTGCTTCCTTAAAGATGGGAAGAAATTTCGAGGCCTCGCTCGCAACAGCAAACAGTAGGATCTAATTCGAAAAGCAGAACACATCAGTCAGTAAAGGAATAACACACAGGCCAACAACAAGAGAAAATGCAAAGAATAAGATCCCATGGCAGGCGACTTGACATACTTGCTTCTTGATTGGACTATCAAAGATCGCAGGGGCATTTTGCTGTGTGAGGGTGGTGATCAACGGAAGCTTGCTGGCCGAAACAAACTCCGCAATTGCAGATGCTCTGAACTCGCCGTCTACAAGATATGTGGTACATTTATATCGGATTTAACAGTCAAACCGTGTGTAGAAATGGGAAGAAACATGTGCTGCTGGAAGGTGAAGCAAGCTAGAGATGAAGATACCGTATACGGTCAGCTTCTCCTCCTCTTTCTTCAGCAAGACTACGGATGGGCGCTCTGCTTTGGGGTCAATGTGGAAAAGCTTAGCTACATCAGGACTGGTGGTCTGGTAGAAGTTGATGGTGTCTTCCAACCTTGATGCAGCAGCAAGCTCATCACTGTGAGCACCCTACAGCATTTGTCAGAGTAATGATTGTCACATACTATATGTAGTATCAAATGGCTAAACAGAAGCGCATCGCGGCCATTACAGTTTGCTCTCAACACATGGAAACAGAGCATACATTGCGAAATATAGCTAGCTAACTGTATTGTGATTTGGGTCAGAAACGAATCTACTAGTTGACGCAGGGCAGCATCTGTTAAACAAATACAGGGGATTGTCTTTTGGGATTTTAGCTGGACGGGTAACATGCCCTGTCCGGTTGCAGTTTCAAGCAAGCAACTGGGTTGACTTGGTTGTGCTGAGAACGTGCGTCGTACCGAGAGGGAGTCGAGGAAGGCGAGGACGGTGGTTTCTTCCCCGGTGAGGATCCTCTCGGCCTCGTCGGCGGTTGTGACGTTCTGCACCCCGGGACCCAGCTTTTTGCTGATCCACGCGACGATGGCGTCCCTGGAGCACAGACAGAAATTTTCCCCAATGACTGAATGTTACAGCAGTATAAAGTCTGGACAGCGTGGAATCGGTTTACATACTTGGTCCGCTCGCCGGGGTACTCCTTGTGCACGCCGTCGATGAAGAAGAGGAGGGTGGGGAAGCCCTGCACGCCGTACTGCTCCGCGAGCTCCGCGTCCTCGGTGGCGTCGACCTTGGCGAGCGCGACGTCGTACTGCTGGGCGGCGAGGTGGGTGGCGGCGGCGGCGTAGTCCGGGGCGAGCGCGCGGCAGTGGCCGCACCAGGGCGCGTAGAACTCGACCATGGCGTGGCGGCGCGCGGCGAGGACGGAGGAGAAGTTGGCGGCGGTGAGGAGGAGCACGTGGGTCTCGTCGATCTCGGCGCCATAGTCCTCATCCTCGCGGCCCTGGTCGAAGAGGTCCTCCTCGTCTTCGTCGGAAGGGGAGCCCTCCTGGAGCCAGCCCTCGGGGTCGTTGGCGGGGATGTCGTCGGCGTTGTCTATGATGTAGTCCAGGTCCTCGTCGCGGGCGGAGGCGGCGACGGAGGCCAGGAGGAGGGGGATGGCGAGGAGAAGGAGGAAGAGGAGGGGGAGAGACCGGGGCAGCGCCATGGCCGGCAAGGAGAGTGTGGGAGTGAGAGCAATGTGGGGGGATCCGTCCCCGGCTGAGAGAAGAAGACTTTGAGTTGAGGCGAAAACCGTGTGACTCACTTCGATCGATTAGCAGATCCAAATTCAGTTGGGAATCATATGGTTTGTGATGCAAATCTGCCTTTTTTTTTTGAGATGATGCAAATCTGCCTTGCTTTATTTGATTCTGGTAACATCTAGACAGGACGAGACACAAACGTGCAAGGATCATCATCATCATCACGTAAATCCATCGACGCTGAGCTAGCTTAGGTAGCACATGGACAAATTTCGGTTTTGTTAACATGTAAATCTCTCGTCATCGTGGACAGATATATAACACTCAAATGTAGTACACCGTCTTAAAATAGATATTGTAGATTTATTAAAAATTAAATAAATTAAAATATTATTTAGTATATAGATTTATTTAAATTTTAAAAACTGCCGCATCTATTTTTTAATAGATAGAGGGAGTAAAAACTATGTAATGTAGGAGCACTCATACTTTTTAGGATATTTTCAGCGTCACGACCCAATTCTAAGCACCTGAATCCGACTTGGTCAGTTTGGCTCGGTCCGCGGATAGAATTTGGGTCATGGTCCGGCTTGCCGGGCTAGTGCAACATCGTGACCTATTTCGTACGCACTGGTCAACTGACCAGTGTGTCAATTCTTTTCACATTTAAGCATATTGACATACATAAATATGTAAATTGTCTACTAAATAAAGTGACAAACACATTCTATTATCCTTTAGGCATCCCAACAAGTGGAAGTTCCTTCCAAATGTACAAAATAAGACAATATCATACAATTTGTTCAAAAAGTGGTAAGTTTCTCCCAAATAGCAATCATCTATACCATTTTTCTTCAAACATCGTGGGCACGGATGATCTTTTACTTCTTCTTGATCCAAGCCTTTTGTTCGGGGTCAGAGATGCTATTCAAGCCGGTCAGCATGATGCGGTTCTCCTTGGCCTTGACCTGGGCTTCGGCCTCCACGAGCCTATACTTGCATCGGCCTCCATGATTCTAGCCTTGGCTTCAGCCTCGACGTGCCTAGACTTGGCATTGGATTCTTCCACCTCCAGAGAAGTCATGTAGAGATCAACAAAGCTCTTGGCGGTGGCCTATTTCTCTTTTTCCTTCTTCACCATCAACCCCCTCAAGGTGTCTTGGAACGCCAACGAGTAAGCTTGACATTGATGTCGGCCTTGCAAGCCTTGTGACGTACATACCGGAGGGCACAACCAAGAATGCTCGTTGGCTCGTCGGTTGCAGGTCACCAAGGCATTGGCATCGTCGTCAAGGTCAATGTCACCCTCCGTTGACGCTTTGTCATTGCCATTGTCCTTCTTCGCCCCCTCGATTTTTTCCAAAGCGCATAGCTAGTTTCACACTTCTTGATATCCTTGATCAACATCCAACAATGGCTTAATGTGAATGCCTTGTTTTCATTGACTGTCTTGAAGTGCTCCAAAGTTTGAACAACCTACACATATAGACGACAATCCATGACACATGCCACATACATGCAAGGTACATTGACAAGAGATGAGAAGGTTGTTCTTAGGCTCGTTGAATTCGTATGGAAGAGAGCTACAAGACCATGACCTTGGATATTTATATTATATTTGATGAGAAAATATCAATTATTCACTCTTCGGGCTAAGTTAGATGCATGTAACTCCTCATTATTGCATCCACTTGGCTCATGCGACACTCACATGTAAAAGTACAGGAACAAATAATTATACATAATAAGAGCATGAGATGAGTGGTTTTATAAGCATAGAGTGTCAACACCCGGATTTTTAATCCCAGATGCCTGTTATGCCATACATCGCAATCCCAGGATTACCATTTTTGCGAGACATAACAGATTTGGATATCATAGTACATCATCCATTACAAACCATACATAAGGTCTTACACAAATAAGGGTCTCATAATCCAGTTCTTAATACAACTCAAGCAGCGGAATAACGTAATAATAAATGTAGCGTAGGCGAAGCTCCATCTTCGGGGTCATAGGCAATGCTGACGATGGGAGATGATCCTAGTTGTCGTAACCTTCTTGGGGTCCATCATCCTGGTACTCCTCTTCATAGTCTGGCCACGGGAATAGCCAGGGACAAAGCCATGAGTACTCTTAAGTACTCACAAACTAATACTAACAAGTTAAGGGATTTTTTATAGTAGGACACTAAGCTCTAGGGTTGTTTTGCAAAAGGCTAGATTTATCTCTACTAAGTTCAGAAGCAAAAAAAAGCTAGTCGAAGTTTTATAACACCTAAGTGGGAAGTTGAATTTCATATCACAACTCTGTTGTGGTCAAGTCAAAGTCTCAATTCATTTCACAAGTCATTTTGAAAACATCTGACGGGGGAACAATATGGCCACTCCAACTGTCCATAACCGCGGACGTGGCTATTCGAATAGTTTAATACTCTACAGAGATTGTATACTTTCCCCACAACATTCGATACATCCGTCAGGAACAAATCCTAAATTCACCATACTCAGTATGCGGATAATCAATCCTAACATTTCCATTATACGCCCTAGTATAGGCACCTCTCCTATGAGTTTGGCCTCCCAACCATGACCAACTGTCATCTTGGGTACTACACAGGTGGACAATATTCACAAGGTAGCCTCAGCTTAGACCTTGGTCGTGAGGGAACCCATACTAAGGTATATAAGTTTCCAGTCAAGCCCTACCCAATTTTCGGGTATTGTGGATGTACGGTAAAATTGGAAAGGTATCGCATCCACACAACCATCAGTTTTATAAAGGGCTAAGGCTCATGCCTCAACATTTTCATCATCAAAATCATCTGGTGTTCGGAAACACATGTCAAAACATATCAGTAGAATGACTCATCATTCTAAGGTTTTCATAACCATTTTCACCAAGTATTCCCATCTAAAGTTGATCAAGTTTTATGCTTAGCACTAGCATCTACAAGTGGGGTGAGTACTAATGAGGGGTGGTAAACAAATGGAGATTAATTAAGTTCAATCTCATGCCTTAGGATGACATCAAGATTATCTAGCTTAGGCCAAATTTAATGCTCTTTATGCAACCTTCAATTATCCTCCTAGAATCTACAAGTCACTTAAGGAAACTCTAAGAAATAGCTTTGATAAAGAAATAAAGTATAAAACTTGCAAGTAAAACTAGGATTAGGTATCATCAAATGTGTCCAATCAAGCATGCTTAGTGCATTGCATAGGTTATCTAACTTTAATAATTGCAAGTGTTAGCTTGCAAGGTTTCAAGTATTGGCTTGCCTTGAGCAGAGCAGTGGTTGAAATTCTCCTCGGATTCTTCTTCGTAGTATCCTCCTTCCTCCTCGTATCCTTGGTCGGTACTAGATTCTATAAATAAATACGAGGTACACAATCATCAAACAATACTTAACTAGTTTCAATCATCACATAAAGGTGTTCTATAGATGATCTAGCTGAAGGGTTTCGCGGCATAGTAAATCAAAATTTTCTACGGATGCGAACAGAGGGAAAGCCAAGATCTAATCTAGGAGATGCAATCAACGAGAGAGATTGGATTAGATCTTCATACCCTTGAAGATTCGCCTGCGGAGCGTTAATTGAACGTGGGTGATATAGTACTCGCTTCTCCTCCTCGCGATCCGATCTAGCACCACAAGTGGCGGTGCCTCCGTGAGATGCACACGCAAGACCGACGTCTCCTCCTTCCTCGGACCAGCGAGTATGGTGGAGAGATAGATTGGATCTACAACACGGCGTGGTGTATATGGTGGAGAATTTCTGCTGCGGGCTTCGCCTACAAACGGTCGGGAGGAGAGAGGAAGGTAGCAAGGTGCTAGGGCTTGGAGGAAGGTGTGTGTAAGGGGGCGCACCACCCCTCTATATATAGAGGGGGGGCGGCCAGCCCTTGCCCCTCCTCCAAGCCTATCTCTAGTTTAAACAATTTAAACTCTCCCTTATCTAGAAATCCTATCTCTAGATTTAAACGATTTAAACTCTCCCTCTTCTAGAAATTCTATCCCGAGATTTAAACGAGTCAAATCTCTCTAGAATCGGCTAGGCCCTATGGGGCCTTGTGCCCCTGGCCCAAAGCTGCCAGGACACTCCCTCATAGGCCCATGCCCCCTCCCGGGAGGTGGGGCCACGTTGGTCCCCTTCTGGAAGGTTCTAGAAGCTTCCGGTACAATACCGATTAATCCGGAACAATTCCGAACTCCAAAAACTGCACTGCCTTATATGAATCTTATTCTCCGGACCATTTCGGAACCTCTCGTGATATCCCGGATCCCATCCGAGACTCCGAACAAAAATTCATAAACCAATTATCCAATCTATCCTAGCGTCGAGACACGTTAAGTGTGTGACCCTGCGGGTTCGAGAATATGCAGACATGATCTTCTATCAATAATCAACATCAGTGCAGGCACCCATATTGACTCCACATTCATCGATTATCATATCGGATGAACCACGATGCCAGATTCAATCAATCCCATATATATATTCCCTTCGTCTCGCGATATTTTACTTGCCCGAGATTCGATCGTCGGTACCGTCATACCTAGTTCAATCTCGTTCATAGCAAGTACTTTACTCGTTCCGTAATTTGATATCACCTTGTGATTAACTCCTTAACCACATGCTTGCAAGCGGTGTTGATATCGATTGAAAGTGGGCCCAAGTATATCTCTCGACTTGGGAGGGACAAATTCCATCTCGATACATACAACCCAACAGATACTTTCCGATCACGAGAGACACCTTTATGATCACCCTCTCATAGGATGACGTTTGATGACCTCAAAGCTTTCTTCGGTGCAGGAGTTGCATTATCTCATGGTCTAAGGAATACAATATTTGACATAGGAAAAGCTTCAAAGATGAACACGATGAAACGATCTAATTGCTTCGCTTAGTTTGGAGTGCATCCATCATATCATTCTCCAATGATATGATCTCATTATCAATTGACAACTCATGTCTATGGTTAGGAAACCTTAACCATCATTGATCAATGAGCTAGTCCATAGAGGCGTACTAGGGACACGGTGTTGTTCACAAACCACACAAGTATTAAAGTTTCCGCTTAATACAATTCTAGCATGGAACATAAACTTTATCATGAACAAGAATTATAATAATAACATCTTTATTATTGCCTCTAGGGTATAATTCCAACAGTCTCCCACTTGCACTAGAGTCAATAATCTAGTTTACATCTGGTAACAATCTCACACCCATGGCACTGAGATGTTAATCATGTTTTACACGTGGAAGAGGTTTAGTCAATGGATCTGCGACATTCAGATCCGTATGTACTTTGCTAATCTTCATATCTCCATCTGCTATATAATCTCGGATTATATGAAACTTGCGGTTGATATGCTTGGTCTTTGGATGATATCTTGGTTCCTTAGCGAGTGCTATGGCGCCAGTGTTGTCACACAATATCTCCAGTGGGTCCAATGCACTTGGAACCACGCCAAGCTCAGTGATAAAGTTTCTGATCCAAACTCCTTCACTTGACGCTTCTGCAGCCATGTATTCGCTTCTCATGTAGATCCCGCGATCACGCTTTGCTTGCTTCTCGACTCCAGCTCCTCCATTCAAAATATACACGTATCACGTCGAGATTTAGAATCATCCTTGTTTGTCAAAACTAGCATCGACGTAACCTTTACGACAAGCTGTTCATCACCCCATAGACTAAGAACATTTCTTTAGTTCTATTTAGGTACTTTAGGATGTTCTTCACGGCTGTCGATGTTCCACTCTGGATTACTTTGATATCCGCCGTCAAACTAAGAGCATTGGACACATCCGGTCTAGTACACAGCATGGCATACATGATGGAACCTATGGCCGAGGCATAAGGCACTTTGCTCATAGCTTCCCTATCATTTACCGTGGCTGGACACTGAGCCTTGCTCAATATCTTACCTGACAACATAGGCACTGAACCTTTCTTTGCCTTATCCATTCTGAACCTTTTCAGAACTTTGTCTAGATATGTACTACGGCTTAAAGCTATCGGCGTCTTTGTCTATCTCTATAGATTTTGATGCCCAATATATAAGCAGCTTCACCTAGGTCTTTCATTGAAAAACACTTGTTCAAATAACTCTTCACATCGTTAAGCATGTTGATGTCATTTCCGATAATCAATATGTCATCCACACACAGTACCAGAAACGTCACCGAGCTCCCACTCACTTTCTTGTAGATACAAGCTTCGTAGCAATTTGGAACAAATCCAAAGCTCTTGATCACTTGATCAAAACGAAGGTTCCAACTCCGAGATGCTTGCTTCAGTCCATAAATGGAACGCTGAAGTTTGCATACTTTACTAGTGTGGCATCCCGCAAAACCACTACTAGAAAATCGCGTTGAATTTGTGCATTGCATCGTCATCATCATGCATTGTTTGCTAAAACTATGTTTGCAAAGCCCGTGTTGTTTTCTAAACGCCCCTCTTTATTTTCAAACCTCAAAACCGGGTCCCCGGAATATTTTGTTTTGCCCGAACACGGTTTGCAAAAGCCCTGTTTGTAATAATAAAATTTATAATTATTTTTTTGCGGGGCAGTCGAACGGGCCGAAGCGACCCGAATGACCGCCCCAGATTTTTACAAACGGTCCACCCCAACCTGCCCCTCTAATCCTAAACTCAACCCACCAACCCCAAACCCACCCAGCGGTCCACTGGGCCCCCCCATCAACCCACACTGCACACGGCCTCCAGCCCTCCTTTCCACTGCCGCGGGCATTTCTGCCAGTCCTTCATGACCGCCGCTCCCTCCCTCCCACCCCACCAAGTCCCACTCCCCGGCCCCACCCCTGACGCACCCAGGCCCGCCTCCCTGAACGCCTGCCTGCCCCTTCCTCCCTGTTCTTCTTCTCACTCGATCGTGGCGTGCTCCCCACCTCACAGCTCCGGCCCTCGCCCTCCGCTCCCGGCGCCTCCCCTCGGCCCGGCCGCTCGGCCCCAGACCACCCCACTGGCCTCGCAGCTCCTTGAGCCTCACGGTTCCCTGCGCCCCCCGGCCACCTCCTTCCCTCTCCTCCTCTCGCTGGCCAGCGCCGCCCGCCTCTTGCCTCACGCCCAGCTCGCCATGACCAGCCTCCGCCCGCTCGGCCAGCCTTCAACCGCCTGCGCGCCTCCGCCGCCAAGCTCCGACCTCGCCCCGCGCGGCCCGCCGCCTCCCCACGCCGCCCGTCGCCTCCGACCTCGGCCAGCATCTCCGGCTTCGCCCGGCCCGCGCGACCGCCAGCGTCGGCGAGCCCCCGAGCGGACCCCTCGCCACCGCTGCCTGCCCTACCCGACCCAAGTCGACGCCCCGAGCTCGCCGCCGGAGTTCCTCGCCCTCTGCGCCTCGCGGCCGCCCGTGGTCCCGCCGTCTGGCCTCCGCCATTGCCCGCAGATGCTGCCGCCTGCGTGGGGCCTCACGAGCCCGCTGTCCCTTCTCCAGATCGTCGCGCCCCGAAGCAGGCCTCCGCGGCGCCTCCGGCCGCTCATCCGCCGTTCGGCCTCGGCCGAGCACCTCCTCTGCTTGTGCTGCCTCTGGTCACCGGCGTTTCCCTTGTTGCGAGCCGGCTGCGGGAACCCTCTGTAGCAAGTCCTTCTCCAGGGGCACCACGCAAGTGTGAGCAGTGGCGCCATTCTTGCCTCGAGTTGTGCCGCTGCTTGTGCTGATGTGAACTTGGTGTGGTGGCTGTACAACTCACATCGGTCTGGCATGTGTTGACAAGCGAAGGCTATCGATGACCGCTTCCATACAAGGACGCCATCGACAACGAAACCGAGATACCCCAAGATCTTCATCTGGGAACGCCAAGTTCTCCGCCCTCGTACCCGGAGACCCAAGAACGCCACTCGGAGAACCGAAGACCCCAAACCCGAAGGTCAATCTTCGACATGGACCATCAAGATCTCCTTCCCGGATGCGATGCTCGAGAACACGGACGGGACGGACATCGACGCAGGACGCCAAGTTCGTTAAGAACCCGGACGCCAAGGCGCCGTCTGAATCGACAAGTTCTTCTACCGAATCGCCATGACCGTCTAAGATCCCGAGGACCCGGGCGCCAAGACCTACCCCGGAATCCGAGAACGCGTCCGTCGAACCCCGATACCCGAGAACGAAACCGTCGAACCCTGGACCCTGAGACCGACCCCGGACCCCGAACCCCGGAACCCAAGATCGTCGAGCCCCCCTCTAATGTGTGACCCCTTTTCCTCGGACCCTATTTTTATAACATAATAACAACTGTTGCATATCTAATTGTCATCTTGCATGCATGCTTGTCATGTGGTTTGGGGGCCTTATGCCGATTCACCTAATAAATAAATATGGGGCCCATATGCGGGCAAATCTAGCCTTATATTGGCCTCATCTAAATCTGTGTAGCGAACCGGAGCTATCTTTTACCTTGTTAAACAACATTTAATTTGCGGGGTAGATAAACAACACGAACCAAGTAATTAATTGTCGGGACCCCGGTTCCGCTTAATGTGACCTATTTGCATCGAACCTTTGCCATGCCATGCATCATACCTGCATCATGCCGATCTTCTGCCGTGTATTAAATATTACATCCGGTGTTTATTCTAGTGTTTTGCTTCTTCGCGGATTGGACCGTTGAGTTGATGTGAGCTTCGCCCCGATCTTCGGATGAACCTTTCGACAATGTTTTCAGGCGAGCATCTCCCCCTTTCTACCTATCTTACTTTTATAGTATTTACTTCCCTCCTGTTGATCTATTGCTATCTGTGTTGCGATGCTCTAGTTTCCGTACCCATGTTATTCCCTGCAGCCGTATTTTGCCTTGGACACATCCTATTACCTGTTGTTTGGTAGATAGTTGGACTTGCGCGTCGTAGATGCTTGCTCAAGTGCAGATGTGTGTCGTCATATGCCACAGTTGCTGATGTATTGCCGCATGTTGATGTTGGAGATGATTCTAGTTTTACTTATCGTCACTTTACTTTCTGTTTAACAACTAAAATTGAAATAAGCAGAGGCATCGGTGGGTGATAGATAATATTTGGTTTAAACGCCACTTGTGTCCGTAAGACCCCGAGTACTTGATACATTCCTTGATTTTATGCGCTATCCACATCCGGAGGTATATGGGACCCCACAACGAGCTTGATTCATTCTTATTTCTTGGGGCCACAAACTAGTTTGAGGTTTTATTTACGATCCTGTACTTATGCCATGTTTTACCGCTTTATTTACGATTGTGCGACAGATAGCACACTGTACTGTTTAGGATCGGACCACGATTTCGTGGTGTCGACAAGCCCCGTTTGGGGTTCCCGATCGTTCCTGGCCGTCCGCCAAACCTTGAGGCCGTCTCGAGCTTGCTTACTCCGTTGCGGGTTCTACTTAAGGTGGCCCTCGAAATATTCTGAATCTGTGATTGTTCGATCGTGAAAGCCTCGTTGGGTTTTGATTTGGTTTTCGAGGTTGATCGGCGTGTGTTGCTATTGGTGCACCCGGGGTAAAACTTTCTGAAAGCCGTGTCCGCGGATATGGACGACTTGGAGCCTGATATCTCGATCATAGACAAGCATAACTAAAGTTCTTGTTATAAATTTGACTTATAATGACTAGTAATCAGCTTCACTATAACGGAATGGCTAATAATACTGCCCACAATTGCTTGTTTGGTTGTCGCTTGCGACAAATGTATCTGACTAGTAAGTATTGCAACTACAACGAATTGGCTGAATAAAAGTACCAACAACTGCTGGGTTTTGGGTTTATCTCATGCTATCTGTATCTGATTAGTAATTGTGCAACTATAACTGAATGGTTAAATAAAAGTGCCCACTGCTTATGTTATCAGGACGATTATCTATACCTGACTAGTAATTGCTGCAACTATAACTGAACAAGTAAAACTGCCAACTGTGTGAGTTCCTCGGTTGACTTCCTCGTTTGGTCTCGAGGGGGAAACACCAGGATGGGTTTGTTTGGTGCTAGCTTCAGGTTGGATCCGGTTAGGTCATTCTCACCCCTCTCTGATAACCGCTTGATTGTCGAGTCTCTATAGGTTGTTTAGTGCATCTTGCCGCCCACCATACCTATGTAGGCGAGGACCGCCGAATTCTAGCCTCGCTGTCTTGGCCTCGATCGACGCTCCTTCTTTTTCCTTTGCCCTTTGTCGGCACCCTTTTGTTTAAGCGGTTTTGAGATCGGCGTCGTTAGCGGGGTTACCCTTGGCTTGGCACAGGCAGGGTTATGGACGCCATTGGTTATTCTTCAGGGCTCTTAGCCCCATTTGCTTCTTGTCCGTAGCGGGACGCTCTATCGTTTTCAAGGTGATTTGGATCTTTGTATATTATATCTGTATTCATGACTCTTTGAGTCGCTGTTATATATTTCTGTTCTGTGGGTCCCATCGAGGACTGTTGTGTAATGTTATTACTTCGTTTTCCACCATACGAAAGTGCTGGTGAGCACCTTTGAATCGTTCTATGCGGGTTTGGCGAATTTTGCTAAAACTTGCATAGGTCCGATTCGAGGGTGTTCTGAGTGGTATCGAGCTCAGCGATTGCGATACCCACAAGTCCACTGTAGGATAACCTAGCTAACGGCAAGTAGAGTGTCAAAACTATTTTGCAAAATCGGTTGGATAGTTACGGTTAGGTCTGATTTTACTCCTTACCCTCGCTAACCTCCTCTTACCTCGGCGTGTTTTGAATCGCTCTCTTCTCTTTCTTGAGTCCGGAATTCTCGTGGTTGGGTTTCGTCGTACCTTGAGGTTTCTTTTCTCCCTTTTGTAACGGAGGTGCCACGATCATCAATCGCAACTTGTCTGTTGTACCCTTCCTCCAATCTTTTGTTCGAGATCTTTATCCATATGTGTTCCTTCTTTGGATATCGGTGTCGTTGAAAAACATATGAAGGACGAGCTTTGGTGAAGTTGGGGTTAACCTTGAGCATGTGTTGTTCATGCCAATGGAACCACCGCGAAACCTAATCGATGTGTCTTTCATACGATTTCTGCGACAACACTCCTTGTTTAGAACCTCGCTTGTCGAGATCTTGATCTAATTCGAGTTGGATGCTTAATCCGCTTAATCGTGTGCGAGTAATGGTTTGAGTGTGGGATGGAGTAGCTACCCTACCCGCTCTTATCATTCGCTCTTGTACGTCGAATCGATGGATCCAGCAGCTTTACTCCGTCCATGGAAGTTAGAGGTGACCTTACCTTTAACCGTCCGTTGTTCGAGTGTTCCCTCGACGATCACGGACAACGAACCTTGTTGGTGGTGTCGCCGATCTCCAGATGAAGAAGGAACTCATCGTTAGTGGTGTCGCAAGGATCTACACGAAGCGAGAAGACGCGGACCGCCGACCTTCCTTCCGGTACCATGAGGCGGATCTCGAGGGCGAGATCCCTTGTTAGTGGTGTCGAATTGTGGCATCCCGCAAAACCACTACTAGAAAATCGCGTTGAATTTGTGCATTGCATCGTCATCATCATGCATTGTTTGCTAAAACTATGTTTGCAAAGCCCGTGTTGTTTTCTAAACGCCCCTCTTTATTTTCAAACCTCAAAACCGGGTCCCCGGAATATTTTGTTTTGCCCGAACACGGTTTGCAAAAGCCCTGTTTGTAATAATAAAATTTATAATTATTTTTTTGCGGGGCAGTCGAACGGGCCGAAGCGACCCGAACGACCGCCCCAGATTTTTACAAACGGTCCACCCCAACCTGCCCCTCTAATCCTAAACTCAACCCACCAACCCCCCAAACCCACCCAGCCGGTCCACCTCTGGGCCCCACCCCATCAACCCACGCACACCTGGCCACACAGCCTCCAGCCCCCCCTCCTTCTCCACGGCGCGGGCCGCTCGCCCCGGTCCCGCCCGCCACTCCCTCCAAACCGACCAAGTCCCTCCCGGCCCCACAGCGCACCAGCCGCCTCCCTGAACCGCCACCCGCCTTCCTCCCTGTTCTTCTTCTCCGCTCGATCGCGCGTGCTCCCTTACCTCCTCGCTCGGCCTCGCCTCCTCGCCCGGCGCCTCCCGCCTCCTCCCGGCCGCGCGTTCGGCGCCTCCGCCCCGCGTCGCCCCTACCCGCAGACCACCCCACCTGCGCCCTGCCCGCACCCCCAGACTCCCATGAGCCTCGCGGTTCCCTGCGCCCCGCCGCCGGCCACCTCCTTCCCTCTCCTCCCTCCTCGCTGGCAGCGGCGAGCGCCGCCACCGCTGCCTCCACCGCCCAGCTTCGCCTGACCAGCCTCCGCTCCAGCCCTCGCCGTCAACCGCCCGTCTGCGCGCCTCGCCGCCAAGCTCCGACCTCGCCCGCGCCCGGCCCGCCGCCTCCCAGACGCCGCCCGTCGCCTCCGACCTCGGCGCCCAGCGCCCTCGAGCTTCGCCGCCCGGCCTTGCGACCCGCCAGCGTCGGCGAGCCCCGAGCCGGACCCCTCGCCACGCTGCCTGCGCTACCCGACCAAGTCGACGCCGAGCTCCCCGCCGCCGCGGAGTTCCTCGCCCTCTGCGCCTCCCGGCGCCGTGCGGGTCCCTCGCCGTCCTGGCCTCCCGCCGCTGCCCGCAGATGCTGCCGCCTGCGTGGGGCCTCACGAGCCCGCGGTCCCTTCTCCAGATCGTCGCGCCCCGAAGCAGGCCTCCGCGGCGCCTCCGGCCGCTCATCCGCCGTTCGGCCTCGGCCGAGCACCTCCTCTGCTTGTGCTGCCTCTGGTCACCGGCGTTTCCCTTGTTGCGAGCCGGCTGCGAGAACCCTCTGTAGCAAGTCCTTCTCCAACCGGGCACCACAGAAGTGTGAGCAGTGGCGCCATTCTTTGCCTCGAGTTGTGCTGCTTGTCTTGATGTGAACTTGGTGTGGTGGCTGTACAACTCACATCGGTCCGCATGTGTTGACAAGCGAAGGCTATCGATGACCGCTTCCATACAAGGACGCGCCATCGACAACGAAACGAGATACCCCAAGATCTTCATCAGGACGCCAAGTTCTCCGCCCTCGTGCGGAGACCCAAGAACGCCACTCGGAGAACCGAAGACCCCAAACCCGAAGGTCAATCTTCGACATGGACCATCAAGATCTCCTTCCCGGATGCGATGCTCGAGAACACGGACGGGACGGACATCGACGCAGGACGCCAAGTTCGTCAAGAACCCGGACGCCAAGAAGCCGTCTGAATACGACAAGTTCTTCTACCCGGAATCGCCATGACCGTCTAAGATCCCCGAGGACCCCGGAGGCGCCAAGACCTACCCCGGAATCCGAGAACGCGTCCGTCGAACCCCGATACCCGAGAACGAAACCGTCGAACCCTGGACCCTGAGACCGACCCCGGACCCCGAACCCCGGAACCCAAGATCGTCGAGCCCCCCTCTAATGTGTGACCCCTTTTCCTCGGACCCTATTTTTATAACATAATAACAACTGTTGCATATCTAATTGTCATCTTGCATGCATGCTTGTCATGTGGTTTGGGGGCCTTATGCCGATTCACCTAATAAATAAATATGGGGCCCATATGCGGGCAAATCTAGCCTTATATTGGCCTCATCTAAATCTGTGTAGCGAACCGGAGCTATCTTTTACCTTGTTAAACAACATTTAATTTGCGGGGTAGATAAACAACACGAACCAAGTAATTAATTGTCGGGACCCCGGTTCCGCTTAATGTGACCTATTTGCATCGAACCTTTGCCATGCCATGCATCATACCTGCATCATGCCGATCTTCTGCCGTGTATTAAATATTACATCCGGTGTTTATTCTAGTGTTTTGCTTCTTCGCGGATTGGACCGTTGAGTTGATGTGAGCTTCGCCCCGATCTTCGGATGAACCTTTCGACAATGTTTTCAGGCGAGCATCTCCCCCTTTCTACCTATCTTACTTTTATAGTATTTACTTCCCTCCTGTTGATCTATTGCTATCTGTGTTGCGATGCTCTAGTTTCCGTACCCATGTTATTCCCTGCAGCCGTATTTTGCCTTGGACACATCCTATTACCTGTTGTTTGGTAGATAGTTGGACTTATGTCGTAGATGCTTGCTCAAGTGCGAGATGTGTCGTCATATGCCACGATTCTTGATGTATTGCCGCATGTTGATGTTGGAGATGATTCTAGTTTTACTTATCGTCACTTTACTTTCTGTTTAACAACTAAAATTGAAATAAGCAGAGGCATCGGTGGGTGATAGATAATATTTGGTTTCAACGCCCACTTGTGTCCGTAAGACCCGAGTACTTGATACATTCCTTGATTTTATGCGCTATCCACATCCGGAGGTATATGGGACCCCTGAACGAGCTTGATTTAGTCTTATTTCTTGGGGCCACAAACTAGTTTGAGGTTTTATTTACGATCTGTACTTATGCCATGCTTTCTTGCTTTATTTACGATTGTGCGACAGATAGCACCTTTGTCTTTGTTAGGATCGGACCACGATTTCGCGGTGTCGACAAGCCCCGTTGGGGTTCCCGATCGTTCACTGGGTCCGCTTAAACCTTGAGGCCGTCTCGGAGCTTGC
Source organism: Avena longiglumis (assembly GCA_030063025.1). Classification (NCBI taxonomy): domain Eukaryota; kingdom Viridiplantae; phylum Streptophyta; class Magnoliopsida; order Poales; family Poaceae; genus Avena; species Avena longiglumis. The sequence goes on along the minus strand of CP125974.1, from coordinate 513,773,787 downwards.
TTACTCGTTGCGGGTTCTACTTAAGGTGGCCCCTGAAATATTTCTGAATCTGTGATTGTTCGATCGTGAAAGCCTCGTTGGGTTTTGATTTGGTTTTCGAGGTTGATCGGCGTGTGTTGCTATTGGTGCACCCGGGTAAAACTTTCTGAAAGCCGTGTCATGGATATGGACGACTTGGAGCATATCTCGATCATAGACAAGCATAACTAAAGTTCTTGTTATAAATTTGACTTATAATGACTAGTAATCAGCTTCACTATAACGGAATGGCTAATAATACGCCCACAATTGCTTGTTTGGTTGTCGCTTGCGACAAATGTATCGACTAGTAAGTATTGCAACTACAACGAATTGGCTGAATAAAAGTACCAACAAGCTGGGTTTTGGGTTTATCTCATGCTATCATGTCGATTAGTAATTGTGCAACTATAACGAATGGTTAAATAAAAGTGCCCATGCTTATGTTATCGGGGCGATTATCTATACGACTAGTAATTGCTGCAACTATAATCGAACAAGTAAACCGCCAACCGTGTGAGTTCCTCGGTTGACTTCCTCGTTTGGTCTCGGGGAAACACCGGGATGGGTTTGTTTGGTGCTAGCTTGTTGGATCCGGTTAGGTCATTCTCACCCCTCTCGATAACCGCCAGGTTGTATCGAGTCTCTATAGGTTGTTTAGTGCATCTTTGCCGCTCGACCCACCATACCTATGTAGGCGAGGACCGCAATTCTAGCCTCGTGTCTTGGCCTCGATCTTGGCTCCTTCTTTTCCTTTGCCCTTTGTCGGCACCCTTTGTTTAAGCGGTTTTGAGATCGACGTCGTTAGCGGGGTTACCCTTCCGGCTTGGGCAGGGTTATGGGCGCCATTGGTTATTCTTCGGGCTCTTAGCCCCATTTGCATCTTGTCCGTAGCGGGACGCCTATCGCTTTCAAGGTGATTTGGATCTTTGTATATTATATTCGTATTCTTGACTCTTTGAGTCATTGTTATATATACATTACGTGGGTCCCATCGAGGACTGTTGTGTAATGTTATTACTTCGTTTTCCACCCGCACGAAAGTGCCTGGTGGGCACCTTTGAATCGTTTCTATGCGGGTTTGGCGAATTTTGCTAAAACTTGCATAGGTCCGATTCTGAGGGTGTTACAACTAGCATCCTTAGGATCGACAAAACCTTCGGGTTGCATCATATACAACTCTTCATCAATGTTGCCATTGAGGAAAGCAGTCTTGACATCCATCTGCCATATTTCATAATCATGAAACGCAGCAATTGCTAATAAAATCTGAATGGACTTAAACATCGCTACGGGAGAGAAAGTCTCATCGTAGTCAACAGCTTGAACTTGTCGAAAACCTTTTGCGACAAGCCGTGCTTTATAGACGGTAACATTACCATCCGCGTCCGTTTTCTTCTTGAATATCCATTTGCACTCAACGGACTTTCGGTCGCTAGGAGGATCCACCAAAGTCCATACTTGGTTTTCGCTCATGGATCCCAATTCGGATTTCATGGCTTCTAGCCATTTCTCAGAGTCTGGGCTCATCATCGCTTCCTCATAGTTCGTAGGTTCACTGTCTTCTACCAACAAGACAGTCAAGACAGGGTTGCCGTACCACTCAGGAGGGGCACGCGACCTTGTCGACCTGCGACGTTCAGTAGCAGCATCGTCCGAAGCTTCATGATCCTTGTCATTAGCTTCCTCTATTGTTGGTGCAGGCGGCACTGGAACAATTTCAGGTGCTACGCTACTCTCCAATTCAAGAGAAGGTTCAATAACCTCGTCTAGCTCTACTTTCCTCCCACTCACTTCTTTCGAGAGAAACTCCTTCTCAAGAAAGGAACCGTTCTTTGCGACAAACACTTTGCCTTCGGTTCTGTGATAGAAGGTATACCCAATGGTTTCCTTAGGGTATCCTATGAAGACGCATTTCTCCGCTTTGGGTTCGAGCTTGTCCGGCATCAACTTCTTGATGTAAGCTTCGCATCCCCAAACTTTAAGAAACGACAACTTAGGTTTAGCACCAAACCACAGTTCATACGGTGTCGTCTCAACGGATTTAGATGGAGCCCTATTTAAAGTGAATGCAGCGGTTTCTAATGCATAACCCCAAAATGATAACGGCAAATCAGTAAGAGACATCATTGATCGGACCATATCTAATAGGGTTCGATTCCGGCGTTCAGACACACCATTGCGCTGTGGTGTTCCGGGTGGCGTGAGTTGTGAAACGATTCCACTTGCTTTAAGATGCGTGAGAAAATCATAACTCAAATATTCACCTCCACGATCGGATTGTAGAAACTTAATCTTTCTGTTACGATGGTTCTCCACTTCATTCTGAAATTCCTTGAATTTTTCAAATGTTTCAGATTTATGTTTCATTAAATAGATATACCCATATCTACTTAAGTCATCGGTAAAAGTGAGGAAATAGCGATATCCACCGCGCGTCGAAACACTCATCGGTCCGCATACATCGGTATGCATGATTTCCAACAAGTCCGTTGCTCGCTCCATCATACCGGAGAACGGGGTTTTGATCATCTTGCCCATGAGGCATGGTTCGCATGTGTCAAATGATTCAAAATCAAGAGACTCCAAAAGTCCATCCGAATGGAGTTTCTTCATGCGCTTTACACCAATATGACCTAGGCAGATTGCCACAAATAAGTAGTATTATCACTATCTACTTTGCATCTCTTAGCCTCAATGTTATGGATTTGTGTTTCATCCCTTTCGAGATTTAGAAGAAATAAACCATTCACAAGAGGTGCATGACCATAAAAGATGTTACTCATATAAATAGAACAACCATTATTCTCCGATTTAAATGAATAACCGTCTTGCAATAAATATGATCCGGAAATAATGTTCATGCTCAAAGGCACATAATAACATTTATTAAGGTTTAAAACTAATCCGAAGGTAAAACTAAGGAGAGCGTGCGACGGCCATCACATCAACTCTTGATCCGTTGCCAGCGCATCGTCACCTCATCCCTCATAGCCGTCGCTCATTCCGTAGCTCTGTTTGAGTTACAAATATTAGCAATTGAACCGTATCAAATACCTGGGCACTACAACGAGGGCTAGTAAGGAAAACATCAATAACATGTATATCAAATATACCTTTGATGGTGCCAGCCTTCTTGTCCGCTAAGTACTTGGACGATTGCGCTTCGATGACCCCTGTCCTGCAATAGAAGCACTCGATGTCCGGCTTAGGACCAGACCTGAGCTTCTTCTCAGCAGGGGCATTGCGCTTGCCGCCGCCATTCTTGAAGGGCTTCTTTGCTCCCTTACCTTTCTTAAAGGAGGGCTTGTTGACCATCAACACATGATTATCCTTCTTGATGTCCACTTCCGCAGCCTTCAACTTTGCAAAGAGCTCGGTGATCGTGAGTGGAACCAATCGATTATGAGTCACTACAAAACTTTTGTAGCTGGGAGGAGTGATTGCGAACCCTCAATCTTGAGCTCCTCCGAATCGTGCATTCCAGTTGCTCAAGGCGTTGAGTGTAGCCCGACATCTTTATGGTGTGCTCACTAACGGAACTCCCTTCCTCCATCTTGCAGTTAAAGAACTTCTCAGAGATCTCATATCTCTCAGAACGGGCTTGAGTCTGAAACATGGTTTTCAGCTCCTCGAGAATCTCAAAGGGCCCGGGATAGGTTTCAAAACGATTTTGAAGCTCCGGTTCCATAGCAAACAACATGGTGCTCTTAATCACACCATAATCATCTTTCTTGTCGATAGACAACTTTCTCATCGGTAGCCTTGATTCAGGTGAGGGTCACCTAACGTTTTCCCAAGGACATAGTCCTTTTGTCCGCCAGACAGAATGATTCTTAGATTGCGGAACCAATTGGTGAAGTTAGACCCATTGTTCCTAAGCTTTTCTTTCTCAGCAAAAACGTTGAAGTTGAAGTTGGACTTGGCCATTGGATCTACAGTATTTGCAAGTACAATTTAGACTATGTTCATGATAAATAGTTCAACTTAATCAAATTACTAGATGAACTCCCACTAAATTCAACATCCCTCAAGTTGTTTAGTGAACACGATCCAAATTCACCACACCTAATCCGATCATCACGAGAAGAGATGTGGTTTCAATGGTGGACAACAAAGTGTCGATCATATCATTCATATGACTCATGCTTAACCTTTCGGTTCTTGTGTTCCGAGGCCATGTGCAGACATGCTAGGCTCGTCAAGTTAGACCCAAGTATTTCCGTGTGCAAAGCGGCTTGCACCCGTTGTATGTGAGCGAGAGTCTATAGCACCCGATCATCACGTGATGCTTGGACACGACGAACTTTGCAACGGTGCATACTTGGGGAACACAGTTTTATATTGATCTTTAAGTGAGGAATCATCTTATAATGCTACCGTCGCGATCTAAGCATAATAAGATACATAAAGGATAAACATCACATGCATATAACTTTATGTGACATGGTATAGCCAATCCTCGCGCAATGATCTCCATCTTGTGCGTTCGGCATGATCTCCATCACTCCACCATGATTGCCTCCACCACGAATAGCAACTACAACTATTGCTAACTACTTAGCGATAAAGTAAAGCTATTACATGGCGTATAAGAAGTTGACTCGTGGTCATACACAATTATAAAGACAACCATATGGCTCCTGCCGGTTGTGTACTCATCGACATGCAAGTCGTGAAACATTACAAAACATGATCATCATACAATATACACATCACATCTTGGGCCATACCATATCACAGAAAACACTCCTGCAAAAACAAGTTAGACGCCTCTACTTTGTTGTTGCATCTTTTACGTGGCTTATGGGAGTAGATGCTAAGAACGATTCTTACCTACGAAAGCCACAACGGTGATATTATGGTTGCCAAACTCGGTGTTAATCCCATGACAACTATAGTGAGAGAACCGGCATCCACCACCGCATGTGTGGTACAAGCCACCGCGTCAAGTGCGGGCCGGTCTCATGACGGCGTCGCGTAGGTTGGCCTGGGCCTTCAATCTCACTATCGCGTCATAAGAAGAACACAAACAAGAGGCTTGCAACAGAAAACATCAACGCCCGCAACAACCATGTTGCGTTCTACTCGTGAAACACATCTACGCATAGATCTAGCTCGATACCTTTGAAGGGTTTGGCGGCATAGTAAATCAAAATTTTCTACGGATGCGAGCGGAGGAAAGCCAAGATCTAATCTAGGAGATGCAATCAACGAGAGAGATTGGATTAGATCTTCATACCCTTGAAGATTCAAGACAGCGTGAACGTTCGTCGGGCGTGGGTGATGTAGTCGTGCTCGCTTCTCCTCCTCGCGATCCGATCCGATCTAGCACCACAAGTGGCGGTGCCTCCGTGAGATGCACGTGCGGCACCTCGGCGTCTCCTCCTTCCTCGGACCAACGAGTATGGTGGAGATATATTGGATCTACAACACGGCGTGGTGTATATGGTGGAGAATTTCTGCAGGCCGCCTACAAGCGATCGGGAGGGAGAGGAAGGTAGCAAGTGCTAGGGCTTGGAGGAAGGTGTGTGTAAGGAGGCGCACCACCCTCTATATAGAGGGGGCGCCAGCCCTTGCCCTCCTCCAAGCCTATCTCTAGTTTAAACAATTTAAACTCTCCTTATCTAGAAATCCTATCTCTAGATTTAAACGATTTAAACTCTCCTCTTCTAGAAATTCTATCCCGAGATTTAAGCAGTCAAATCTCTCTAGAATCGGCTAGGCCCTATGGGGCCTTGTGCCTGGCCCAAAGCTGCCAGGACACTCCCTCATAGGCCCATGCCCCTCCCGGGAGGTGGGGCCACGTTGGTCCCCTTGGAAGGTTCTAGAAGCTTCCTGCAATACCGATTAATCCGGAACAATTCGAACTCCAAAACTGCCTTGCCTTATATGAATCTTATTCTAGGACCATTTGAACCTCTCGTGATATCCCGGATCCCATCCGAGACTCGAACAAAAATTCATAAACCAATTATCCAATCTATCCTAGCGTCGAGACACGTTAAGTGTGTGACCTGGAGTTCGAGAATATGCGACATGATCTTCTATCAATAATCAACATCGGGTGCAGGCACCCATATTGACTCCCACATTCATCGATGATCATATCGGATGAACCACGATGCCAGATTCAATCAATCCCATATATATATTCCCTTCGTCTCGCGATATTTTACTTGCCCGAGATTCGATCGCTTGATGCCGTCATACCTAGTTCAATCTCGTTCGGCAAGTACTTTACTGGCTCGTAATCCGATATCACCTTGTGATTAACTCCTTAACCACATGCTTGCAAGCGGTGTTGATATCGATTACCGAGTGGGCCCAAGTATATCTCTCCGACTTGGGAGGGACAAATTCCATCTCGATACATACAACCCAATGATACTTTCCGATCACCTGAGAGACACCTTTATGATCACCCTCTCATAGGATGACGTTTGATGACCTCAAAGCTTTCTTCCGGTACCAGGGAGTTGCATTATCTCATGGTCTAAGGAATACAATATTTGACATAGGAAAAGCTTCGCAAAGATGAACACGATGAAACGATCTAATTGCTTCGCTTAGTTTGGGTCTGTCCATCATATCATTCTCCAATGATATGATCTCATTATCAATTGAAAACTCATGTCTATGGTTAGGAAACCTTAACCATCATTGATCAATGAGCTAGTACATAGAGGCGTACTAGGGACACGGTGTTGTTCACAAACCACACAAGTATTAAAGTTTCCGCTTAATACAATTCTAGCATGGAACATAAACTTTATCATGAACAAGAATTATAATAATAACATCTTTATTATTGCCTCTAGGGCATAATTCCAACAGTCTCCCACTTGCACTAGAGTCAATAATCTAGTTTACATCTGGTAACAATCTCACACCCATGGCACTGAGGTGTTGATCATGTTTTACACGTGGAAGAGGTTTAGTCAATGGATCTGCGACATTCAGATCCGTATGTACTTTGCTAATCTTCAGATCTCCATCTGCTATATAATCTCGGATTATATGAAACTTGCGGTTGATATGCTTGGTCTCTGGATGATATCTTGGTTCCTTAGCGAGTGCTATGGCGCCAGTGTTGTCACACAATATCTCCAGTGGGTCCAATGCACTTGGAACCACGCCAAGCTCAGTGATGAAGTTTCTGATCCAAACTTCATTCCGGAATTTGCAGGGGTTGCAACAATCCAGCGGGTCTTTGATGTCCCGCCTTGACTCTCTGACATATATCACACTTGGCGATATAGCTTCCGATTTCTCTCTTCATCTTATGCCACCAAAATCGCTCTTTCAAATCTTGATACATCTTCGTTCCTCCGGGGTGGATAGAATAAAGAGTATCATGAGCTTCCTTCAGAATCACTTCTTTAAACTCTGAATCTGCTGGTACACAAAGACGTCCTTTGTACCATAGAATTCTTTCTTCGTCTTCGGTGAATCCGGGTACTTTGCCTGTACCGATACGATGCTTGATTCCATCGATACTAGCATTTCCTTTCTGCGCCTCCTTGATCTGGCTGATCAAAGTGGGTTGAAGTTTTATGCTAGCCAAAAATCCTTCACTAATTCCATTCGGAAATCTTCCATCTCTTTGTGCAGGCTTGGTTTCTCCTTCAAAATCATGGAGTTCAAGCGGCACAATAATCTGCTAAGGGCATCTGCTACCACATTGGCTTTACCGGGGTGATAGTGAATATCTAGATCGTAATCCTTGATTAGCTCAATCCATCTTCTCTGTCTCATATTCAGCTCCTTCTGAGTGAATATATACTTCAGGCTCTTGTGATCTGAGTAAATCTCACAATGGTTTCCCATCAGGTAATGCCTCCATGTCTTCAGGGCTAGAACTACGGCTGCGAGCTCGAGGCCATGGGTTGTATAGTTCTGCTCATGTTGTTTCAGTTGTTGGGATAGATAAGATATAACTTTGCCTTCTTGCATTAGCACACATCCGAGACCGATCTTGGATGCATCACAATACACGTCAAAGGGCTTCGTGATATCCGACATGATTAAGATTAGGGCTGAAATCAATCTCCTCTTGAGTTCTTGAAAACTCGCTTCACATTTGTCTGTCCATTAAAACTTCTTGTCCTTCTTCGGCAATTGGGTCATGGGTCTGGCGATACTCGAGAATCCTTCTACGAACTTGCGGTAGTATCCCGCCAATCCGATAAATGCACGAACTTGGGTTTGAGTGATTGGGGCTTGCCAATCTTCAACATCTTTCACCTTTGCAGGGTCAACGGCAATTCCTCCGGCTGATACAATGTGACCGAGGAATCCTACCTCCTGTAACCAGAATTCACATTTGCTAAACTTGGCATACAACTGATGCTCTCTAAGGGTTCCAAGAATGGTCCTTAGGTGTAGCTCATGCTCTTCTTCTGATTTGGAATAAATCAGAATGTCATCGATGAAAACAACGACAAACTTATCCAGGAAGTCCATAAAAATCTTATTCATGAGATTCATGAAATAAGCGGGGGCATTGGTTAATCCAAAAGACATGACAGTATACTCGTATAATCCATATCTGGTGGTAAAGGCAGTCTTGGGGATATCCTCTGCGTGAATCTTGAGTTGATGATAGCCAGTTCTAAGATCAATCTTAGAAAACACTTTGGCACCGGTCAACTGATCATAACAATTCTTCTATCTTGGGCAATGGGTATTTGTTCTTGATAGTGACATCATTCAACTTCCGATAATCTGTACACAAACGGTTACCTCAATCTTTCTTGTCCACAAACAAGACAAGTGATCTCCATGGTGATGCACTTGGTTGAATCAATCCAATTTCCAACATGGCATCCAGTTGCTTCTTTAGTTCTGCTAGTTCCGACGGGTTCATACTATATGGTCTCTGGGCTATGGGTCCGATTCCATGGATTAGTTCAATGATAGACTCGATATCCCGATCTGGGGGCATACCGGGCAAAACATCTGGAAATACATCGGGGTATTCACAGACTATCCGGACTTGGTCAATGGTAGGTTGGGCTATACTCTTGTTGCACTTGAATTGACGAGGTAAGGTTTGGATACATGCTCGTCGATATTCCATTTGTCTTGGTCATGGTTATGGCTTTCTTGGCACAGTCAATTAATCCTTTATGTTTGGACATCCAATCCATTCCTAGTACTACTTCCAAACCTTTAGTTCCGAGTACTATCAGATTAGCATAAAAATCTATGCCATGGATTCGGATAGGGACGGCCTTGCAAATTTGCCTAGCTTTGGTGGTTGAACCGGGGATTTAAACAATCATAACATGCTTTAGTTTGGTTGGTTGAATCTTACTAGTGCATGCAAATTCTTCGGTGACAAATGAGTGCGATGCACCAGAATCAAACAACACTCTAGCAAGTACTGAATTAACAGAAAACATACCCAACACGACATCTGGCGCTTCCTGGGCTTCTTCAGCATGCATGAGAAAAAGACGGTCGTTGCGATTGAGCGAATTCCTTGGGGAAAACCTTCTTCCGGGCTGAACACGACGTTGCTGCTGAGCTGGGGCATTTGCATTGGGGGCCGTGGCATTCTTCTTGGGGCACTCATTGGAGTAGTGACCCTTATTTCCATAGTCATAACAAGTCACTTGCGACTTGTCCTTTGCTGCAACAGGCACATCATTGCTTCCAGTCCTCGGGGCAGTGTTGGTGTTGGAGGTAGCATTGTTGTTGTTGAACTTGGGTGGTGCACGGTTGAAATTGCCAGAGTTGCCGGGGTTGTTGTGAGTTCCTCCGGGCCTTGGGGTTTCCACGGTTGGGATAGGTCGGACGGTTCATCGGGGGTCGGTTGGTTCTCGGGGAAAATCCTGGAGATGGGTTGGGGCGATACTTTGGGGTATGATGGGTTCCTGGCTGATGCATCATGCGGCGCTTGCGGTTCTCATTGGCTTGGTTGATCTTTCCTTCCATCTGGATGGCAGAGTCGACAAGGGCTTCAATATCAGCAAAGGGGATATTGACCAACACCGTCTGCATCTCATCGTGCAGACCATTCAGGAATCTTTCTTTCTTCTTGGCTTCGGTGTCGATCTCGTCCGGGGCATACCTAGCTAATGACAAGAATTTGTCACAGTATTCCACTACGGTCATCCTTCCTTGCTTCAATTCTCTGAATTCATCTCTCATTATCTTGATCAAACCCGGTGGCACATGGGTTCTGCTGAACTTGACCTTAAATTCCTCCCAGGTCATCATCTGTCCTCCAGTCATTGCACGAACGTTGTTCCACCATGCTCTTGAATCTTTGGCTAGATAGTGGGTGGCGAACAAAACTTTCTCGTTAGCTTCCACTCCGGCGACTTCCAGGTTGTTTTCCATGGTTTGCAGCCAATCATCTGCATCTAGGGGCTCTTTCGACTTAGTGAAAATAGGTGGGTTGGTGTTCTGGAAATTCTTGAGCTTAGATCCATGGTTGTCCTGATTTACTTGCCCTTGATTGTTGTGGGCCAGCTGAGCTATCTGCTGAAGGGTGGCTAAGTTGGCTTGACGTTCAGCTCTTTCAGCTTCGCGGTCAGAAACCAACATTTGCAGGATCTGCAACATCGGGTCCAGGGATGAACCACTTCCTCCGCGAGGCATCTGAAGATTGAGATAGATCATGAGAAAAGAGGGAAATTTCTAAGGTTCAAGGACTTTGAAAAGTTTTTAAAGTTTGACTCAGATTTTCTAGCAACTTGCTTTTCATTCATTCATTCATAGCACACGATACAACACACACCACAATAAAGGAAAACATATGGTTTTAAGAACCATTCTGGAAACTACGATACAGTGGGACCGAATACAACTCACTATGCTAGTGCTCAAGTGCTACTACTGCTCGGAGTCAGTGTCCTCATCATCCTCATCATCATCGATGAAGCAAAGTCATCCTCATCGGTGAAGAAATCCATGGCCTGATCCTCCAGAAAGTCATCATCATCGCTGATATAGGAGTAGGGGTCTCCACGAAGGTCTTCCCCTGCATTCTCCCTCTCCTCCAACTGCATCTCTCTATCGTGGATGGTCTCCTCCAAATCCGTGATCCGGTGGCGAAGACGGGCAATGATGCGCTCCTTCTGGTCGAGCTGACGGCGAAGAGACTTGCGATCCTTCACTATAATGGCGATGGTATGATCCTTCTTGGCGGCGATGGCATACTTATGGTTGGCATAGGAACGGGCATTGTCCAACTACTTCTGACGGTCATACATCATGAAGCTGAGGTGGTCCAACTGAGTCTTCAGCTCATAGTGATATGGGGCCTCCAGTGTCTGTACCATAGCATCACGCCTTGGGTAGAACTCAAAGCGGGTACCCTTGATTTGATTGATACTCTGCCCACACAGACGAGCAAGAGCTTCCTGCATGGCCCTGGCAAGTCCATCGAGCCAGTTGTTCTCTCTTAAGGTGAACTGAATTCCCTCTGCAGTGGGGGTTCAATCTTTCCTCGGAGACTTGCAACAACTAACCACTGCAGATCTTCTCCTTCCTGATCATTGAGCAGAGCTCCAAAGAACTCGGTGTGTGGAAGCTCCAGCATTTCTGCCAGCTGGTCCAAGTCACGCTCAAAGATGAGGTCTCCTCCATTCCCCAACTGATAAAACTTTTTGTACTCCACGTCCATCTATAAGAATATAGGATGAGTAAGTTAGTAGAGTGATCAAGTGTGTCAAATTTTATGTAAGTTTGCAAGAATTTTTGAGGAACATGAATTTTCATGAAAGAGTCTAAGTGATAAGAATAAGAATAAGTTTTTGTAAATACTCACTTCCTTTGGTTTTGAAACTAAGTTTTTGATTCAAACGTCCATTCTAACTAGGGTCTCCTATGGTCAGTATGGCTCTAATACCAACTTGTCAACACCCGGATTTTTAATCCCAGATGTCTGTTATGCCATACATCGCAAATCCAGGATTACCATTTTTGCGAGACATAACAGATTTGGATATCACAGTACATCATCCATTACAAACCATACATAAGTTCTTACACAAATAAGGATCTCATAATCCAGTTCTCAATACTACTCAAGCAGTGGAATAACGTAATAATAAATGTAGCGTAGGCGAAGCTCCATCTTCGGGGTCACAGGCAATGCTGACGATGGGAGATGATCTAGTTGTCGTAACCTTCCTGGGATCCATCATCCTGGTACTCCTCTTTATAGTCTGGCCACGGGAATAGCCAGGGACAAAGCCATGAGTACTCTTAAGTAATCGCAAACTAATACTAACAAGTTAAGGGGGGTTTTGTAGTAGGACACTAAGCTCTAGGGTTGTTTTGCAAAAAGCCAAATTTACCTCTACTAAGTTCAGAAGCAAAGAAAGCTAGTTGAAGTTTTATAACACCTAAGTGGGAACTTGAATTTCATATCACAAATCTGTTGTGGTCAAGTCAAAGTCTCAATTCATTTCACAAGTCATTTTGAAAACATCTGACGGGGGAACAGTATGGCCACTCCAACTGTCCATAACCGCGAACGCGGCTATTCAAATAGTTTAACACTCTGCATAGATTGTACACTTTCCCCACAACATTCGATACATCCGTCAGGAACAAATCCTGAATTCACCATACTCAGTATGCGGATAATCAATCCTAACCTTTCCATTATACGCCCTAGTATAGGCACCTCTCCTGTGAGTTTGGCCTCCCAACCATGACCAACCGTCATCTTGGGTACTGCACAGGTGGAAAATCTTCACAAGGTAGCCTCGACCCAGACCTTGGCCGTGAGGGAACCCATACTAAGGTATATAAGTTTCCAGTCAAGCCCTACCCAATTTTCGGGTATTGTGGTTGTACGGTAAAATTGGAATGGTATCGCATCCAGACAACCATCAGTTTTAATAAGGGCTAAGGCTCATGCCTCAACATTTTCATCATCAAAATCATCTGGTGTTCGGAAACACATGTCAAAACATCTCAGTAGAATGACTCATCATTCTAAGGTTTTCATAACCATTTTCACCAAGTATTCCCATCTAAAGTTGATCAAGTTTTATGCTTAGCACTAGCATCTACAAGTGGGGTGAGTACTAATGAGGGGTGGTAAACAAATGGAGATTAATTAAGTTCAATCTCATCCCTTAGGATGACATCAAGATTATCTAGCTTAGGCCAAATTTAATGCTCTTTATGCAACCTTCAATTATCCTCCTAGAATCTACAAGTCACTTAAGTAAACTCTAAGAAATAGCTTTGATAAAGAAATAAAGTATAAAGCTTGCAAGTAAACTAGGATTGGGTATCATCAAATGTGTCCAATCAAGAATGCTTAGTGCATTGCATAGGTTATCTAACTTTCATAATTGCAAGTGTTAGCTTGCAAGGTTTCAAGTATTGGCTTGCCTTGACCAGAGCAGTTTTTGAAATTCTCCTCGGCTTCTTCTTCGTAGTATCCTCCTTCCTCTTCGTATCCTTGGTCGGTACTAGCGTCTATAAATAAATACGAGGTACACAATCACCAAACAATACTTAACTAGTTTCAATCATCACACAAAGGTGTTCTATAGATTATCTAGCATCATCACCAACATTACAAGATTAAAGCTTTTGTCTTATTTATTTTATTTTTAAAAAAGTAATTTCTACTCATTGAAAAACTACTTAAGATTTAATATTCTCCAACTTAAACATGGGATTAAATAAAGGGACTAGAAATGCCTATGTGGCATTCTTTTATTACTTGAACATTATTCCTGTAAGTAAACCCATATGTTTTTATATATTCTGAAATGTATGATCAAATGTGATTTTTGAGAGTTGGAATCAACTCAAAAGCTATTATGGTTGAATTTTGAAAAATGTTTGAATGTAGAAAAGCTTCTAACTTGTTATTTTTACCAAGGGTGATCTATAGATCCAAATGATTTGAATCAAACGGGCTTGGATTAAGCATTTCGGTACCTTTCTAAGAAAATTGGTTTCATGCAATTTGGTTCACTGAATCGATCTGGGTTGATTTTTGAATCTAGGTATAGAACTGATTTTGAATTAAAATAGAAAAATCTAAATTCAAATGGTTGGGCTGCACGGGAAAGGTTAATGGGCTGGCCCAGTGTCACTCCGCAGCGCGGGGTGCAGCTGACAGGGGGGTTCCACCAGTCAGTGGCTCATAACACACGAAGCGGTACGGGGCGGTGTGGTTCGTTGGATTAGAATGAAGATCGACGGCCGAGGGTCGTCATCGACGATGAACATGTCACCAGCGAGCTCGAACCCTAGCGGCTCAGTGGGGGTGCATAGGGGGCATACCAGGGCTCCAGCGACGACGGCGAGGCGGGCAAACGAACGAGTGGTCGATGGCGAGCTCAGGGACGGTCGAGGCAGCTCCGGGGGTGGTCGGAATCAACGGCTCCCTTCTTCTCCAGAGGCGGCCTGCTCCGGCGCAATTCTGGCGAGCTGCTGCTCCTCGTGCTCCGTCTAGAGGGTGGAATGATCAGTGAGGTGAGGGGAGTGGAATGGTGTGCTTTAAATGGCTGGGGGTCGCCTCCTTTTATAGGCTCGACAGCGAGACCGAGAGGGATGGGCAGGCGACGGTGGCGACATGGCTACGGGTGGCTAGAGGCACGGCTGAGGTTGGCGATCGACGAGCGGTCTCCTGGCGATGCTCTAAGACTTGAATGCGAGCTTAGGGGCGGTGGCAATTGGTCGGGAACGTGCGGTGCTCTACAAGGCAGAGGCAGCGAACTCCGCGATGTGCGGTGGCTACGGGGTACGGGCGATGAAACAATAATGTCTAGTTGTCTCCTGGGACGGTGGGGTGCATTCTGGTGGGCGTCAAGGGCTCGAGGTGGTCGGGTTGAGTGGGAACAGTGCGTGCACGATGGTGCGCGTCGGCATGGTCGTCAGTGGCGCGGGCACGGCGTTCCTGGCGGTTCTTGTCTCTGTCCTTGAGCTAGGGCTGGTCGAGAGGGGGCGGTGAGGCATGGGCTACCTCCCAGACAAGGTTGGCACAACTAGTTATTCCTCTAGCTTGCTGTCCACACTGGGGTGACATGATGAGGCTCGGCCTGCTCACCATTGATGGCAATGGCAAGCTCACAGTGATGCTAGAGGTTACTAACTAAGCTAGATGATCTACTAGATGTTTGTGTTGGAATTATGCCCTAGAGGCAATAATAAAGATGTTATTGTTATAATTCTTGTTCATGATAAAGTTTATATTCCATGCTAGAATTGTATTAAGCGTAAACTTTGATACTTGTGTGGTTTATGAACAACACCGTGTCCCTAGTACGCCTCTATGGACTAGCTCATTGATTAATGATGGTTAAGGTTTCCTAACCATAGACATGAGTTGTCAATTAATAATGAGATCATGTCATTAGGAGAATGATATGATGGACATACCCAAATCAAGCAGAGCAATTAGATCGTGTCATCGTGTTCATCTTTGCGAAGCTTTTTCTTATGTCAAATATTGTATTCCTTAGACCATGAGATAATGCAACTCCTTGGTATCGGAAGAAATCTTTGAGGTCATCAAACGTCATCCTATGTGAGGGTGATCATAAAGGTGTCTCTCAGGTGATCGGAAAATACTTGTTGGGTTGTATGTATCGAGATGGGATTTGTCCCTCCCAAGTCGGAGAGATATACTTCGGGCCCACTAGGTAATCGATATCAACACCGCTTGCAAGCACGTGGTTAAGGAGTTGATCACAAAGTGATATCGGATTACGGAACGAGTAAAGTACTTACTATGAATGAGATTGAACTAGGTATGCCGATACTGACGATCGAATCTCGGGCAAGTAAAATATCGTGTGACGAAGGGAATATATATATGGTATTAATTGAATCCTGGCAATGCGTCTTCATAGGATACCCTAAGGAAACGATTGGGTATACCTTCTACCACAAATCCGAAGGCAAAGTATTTGTTGCAAAGAACAGATCCTTTCTTGAGAAGGAGTTTCTCTCGAAAGAAGTGAGTGGGAGGAAGGTAGAGCTAGACGAGGTTATTGAACCTTCTCTCGAGTTGGAGAGTAGCGCAGCACCTGAAATTGTTCTAGTGCCGTCTGCACCAACAAGAGAGGAAGCTAATGACGAGGATCATGAAACTTCGAACGATGCTACTACTTAACGTCACAGGTCGACAAGGTCGCGTGCCCCTCCTGAGTGGTACGACAACCCTGTCTTAACTGTCTTGTTAGTAGACAACAGTGAACCTGCGAACTATGAGGAAGCAATGATGAGCCCAGACTCTGAGAAATGGCTAGAGGCCATGAAATCCGAATTGGGATCCATGAGCGAAAACCAAGTATAGAATTTGGTGGACCCTCCTAGCGATCGTAAGGCCGTTGAGTGCAAATGGATTTTCAAGAAGAAAACGGACGCGGATGGTAATGTTACTGTCTACAAAGCTCGACTTGTCGCGAAAGGTTTTTGACAAGTTCAAGGCGTTGACTACGATGAGACTTTCTCTCCCGTAGTGATGTTTAAGTCCATTCGGATTTTATTAGCAATTGTTGCGTTTCATGATTATGAAATATGGAAGATGGATATCAAGACTGCGTTCCCTAATGGCAACATTGATGAAGAGTTGTATATGATGCAGCCCGAAGGTTTTATCGATCCTAAGGATGCTGATAAGGTGTGCAAACTTCAGCGTTCCATTTATGGACTGAAGCAAGCATCTCGGAGTTGGAAACTTCGTTTTGATCAAGTGATCAAGAGCTTTGGATTTGTTCCAAATTGCTACGAAGCTTGTATCTACAAGAAAGTGAGTGGGAGCTCAGTGACATTTCTAGTACTATATGTGGATGACATATTGATTATTGGAAATGACATTGGTATGCTTAATGATGTGAAGAGTTATTTGAATAAATGTTTTTCAATGAAAGACCTAGGAGAAGCTACTTATATATTAGGCATCAAAATCTATAGAGATAGACAAAGACGCCTAATAGCTTTAAGCCAGAGTACATACCTAGACAAAGTTCTGAAAAGGTTCAGAATGGATAAGGCAAAGAAAGGTCCAGTGCCCATGTTGCCAGGTAAGATATTGAGCAAGGCTCAGTGTCCAGCTACGGTAAACGATATAGAAACTATGAGCAAAGTGCCATATGCCTCGGCCATAGGTTCTATCATGTATGCCATGCTGTGTACTAGACCGGATGTGTCCAATGCTCTTAGTTTGACGAGCAGATACCAAAGTGATCCAGGAGTGAAACACTGGACAGCCGTAAAGAACATCCTAAAGTATTTAAATAGGACTAAAGAAATGTTCTTGGTCTATGGAGGTGATGATCAACTCGTCGTAAAAGGTTACGTCGACGCCAGTTTTGACACCGACCCGGATGATTCTAAACCTCAGACAGGATACGTTTATATTTTGAATGGAGGAGCTGTGAGCTGGAGAAGCTGCAAGCAAAGCGTGATCGCGGGATCTACAGTAGAATCGGAATAGATGGCTGCTGCAGAAGCATCAAGTGAAGGAGTTTGGATCAGGAACTTCATCACTGAGCTTGGTGTGGTTCCAAGTGCCTTGGACCCACTAGAGATATTGTGCGACAACACTGGCGCCATAGCACTGGCTGAGGAACCAAGATATCATCCAAAGACCAAGCACATCAACCGCCGATTTCATATAATTCGAGATTATATAACAGATGGATATCTGAAGATTAGCAAAGTACATACAGATCTGAATGTCGTAGATCCGTTGACTAAACCTCTTCCACGAGCAAAACATGATCAGCACCTTAATGCCATGGGTGTTAGATTGTTGCTAGATATAAACTAGATTATTGACTCTAGTGCAAGTGGGAGACTATTGGAATTATGCCCTAGAGGCAATAATAAAGATGTTATTGTTATAATTCTTGTTCATGATAAAGTTTATATTCCATGCTAGAATTGTATTAAGCGGAAACTTTGATACTTGTGTGGTTTATGAACAACACTGTGTCCCTAGTACGCCTCTATGGACTAGCTCATTGATTAATGATGGTTAAGGTTTCCTAACCATAGACATGAGTTGTCGATTAATAATGAGATCATGTCATTAGGAGAATGATATGATGGAAAGACCCAAATCAAGCAGAGCAATTAGATCGTGTCATCGTGTTCATCTTTGCGAAGCTTTTTCTTATGTCAAATATTGTATTCCTTAGACCATGAGATAATGCAACTCCCTGGTATCGGAAGAAAGCTTTGAGGTCATCAAACGTCATCCTATGTGAGGGTGATCATAAAGGTATCCCTCGGGTGATCGGAAAATACTTGTTGGGTTGTATGTATCGATATGGGATTTGTCCCTCCCAAGTCGGAGAGATATACTTCGGGCCCACTCGGTAATCGATATCAACACCGCTTGCAAGCACGTGGTTAAGGAGTTGATCACAAAGTGATATCGGATTACGGAACGAGTAAAGTACTTACCGTGAACGAGATTGAACTAGGTATGCCGATACCGACGATCGAATCTCGGGCAAGTAAAATATCGTGTGACGAAGGGAATATATATATGAGATTAATTGAATCCTGGCATCGTGGTTCATCCGATATGATCATCTATGAATATGTGGGAGTCAATATGGGTTTCTAGATCCCACTGTTGATTATTGATAGAAGATCATGTCTGCATATTCTCGAACCCGTAGGGTCACACACTTAACGTGTCTCGACGCTAGGATAGAATGGATAAATGGTTTATGAGTTTTTGTTCGGAGTCTCGGATGAGATCCAGGACATCACGAGAGGTTTCGGAATGGTCCGGAGAATAAGATTCATATAAAGGAAAGCAGTTTTTGGATTTCAGAATCGTTTCGGAATGTTCGGTATTGTACCGGAAGATTCTAGAAGCTTCCGGAGTGGGACCAACGTGGCCCCACTTGTCGGAGGGGTGCGTGGGCCTACGAGGGAGTGCCACAGCGCGTGGGCACAAGGGCCCCATAGGCCCAGCCAAAACCCTAGGGAAACCCTAGGAACCCTTCTAGAAGGAGGAGACTTGCCCCACTCCAACCCTTGGGGCGCCTAGGGCTTGGAGGAGGGTCCAAGGGGGCCGGCCAGCCCTCTATATAAAGAGGGCAGGGGCGCACCCTCCTCCCCCCACTCCTTCAACCCTAGCCGATATACTGCTGCCCTCTCTCTCTCTCTCTCTCTCTCTCTCTCTCATTGCTGTAAGCCCATTTTTGATTTACTATCTTCTTTATCGCCACATTTTGGCCAAAGGAGGAGATGGGCGTAATCAAGATGGGCTTGGAGGATACATATATGCAACGTATTCTTTGGATCGGCCTTGTCGTGGATTTGGGCTAAATTGCGTGTATCAGATATTGTAGTAGGTTCCGTTGGTTTAAGTAAGAGATAGAGTTGTTAGGGTTATTCCAAAGATAGAAAGTCTCGGACTATAAATATGTACCTAAGGTTATTGAGAAAAGAGGGCGATCACGTTCACAACAAACACAATCTCGGCGCATCGCCACCCTTGTTTCTAGGGTTTCTTTAGTAAGTGCCATGCTGCCTAGATCGCATCTTGCGATCTAGGCAGTATCTACTTATGCGTTATTTAGTGTTACTCGTACTGAAGCCTTGTTGATGGCGAGTAATACTGTTATCATAGATTTGTTTGGGCTAGCATCGGTATCTTTTCTTGTTATGATTGTTTAGTTATCTCGCCTTTAGTTATCTCATGCCTTTGCACCTTTTCGGGTGTAAGAGCGACATCTTGTGATCTTTATTGATTGATTTGATCTGTTATAGTTGTGCCTTGTTTTTCCAAGGTTTAGTTTGATATCCACGTAGTCAGGCCTTGCAAACGGGTTGAACGATCCAGTAGTACGTAAGGATATGGTTTACCAATTCGAGAGGAGTTGTTCCGGGAATTGACTTTACGTCGATTGTTAGGCCTTCTCTAGGGTTAGTTTTCTATCATATTTTGTATCTACCAGGCTCAATTACGTGTAGGACGTTCCAATTACGTGGTGAAAACGTTAAACTATCGTAGATCGATTTAACTTGTAACGATGAAGCAAAACCCCATGTTATCGTAGATCTAATGCAGAACCATGGGATAATCGGCTCCGGAGCGATTCACGTGGAAACAGGGCAGTCACGGCTCGAATTTTACGTATACTTGTTTGCCATGCAGGAAACTGATCGAAGCAATCCATCACCTTCCTGACCAGGTATAGGTCAGGTGGCACGCCCTTGCATCCGCCAGGACGTGTGCCGGAGTTTTGCGGGCCGTTGCCCGAGGGACCAGGGCCCACCAGCAGTTCTGGGAGCCTCCCGGCTCTTCGTGTTGCTCGTCGCTGCTCGCCGGTGGGTTTTGACAGGCAACACATTCTGGCACGCCCGGTGGGACCTACAACAACATCTGCATCAACATCCGACGCTGAGATGGGGGACAGACCGGTCACGTACGACGATCTGCCTGAGGAGCACAAGGCGAAGTATGATGATATCAAAGCTCTCTTCGAAGCCGATCTCATCGGCTCTTTTGAGAGGACCCGTAAGCATGGCATCAGGTGGAAAGGGTTCTCACCCGAAGGTGCTCTTGATGAGGTGGATCTGTCTGTTCCTTCAGAGGAGCGCACCAGAGCTCTGCGACAGGAAGTCAATTACATGGTGGCTCATTCTCTTCACCGCCATTCTGAGAGCCTAGTGAACGCTTTTGAGCGCATCGCGGTTCGCGTAGTTCAGGAGATCATGAAACATCAGTACTCTCCGTCGGGGCCTACTCTAGGGACTCACCAGGGAGAAAGACCGCTCGACTGGGCCCCAGTGCCATTCACACTTGCAGCTCCGAGCCACCGAGGCGGCGTCGTCTACAAGGTCGGAGGTGACCTAGGCGATTGCCAGTTCCTGTTTGAACCACCTAAAGAAATCCCACATGGATATGTGTGCACCTACGTGCCGGACTGCAATGGCTTCACGCGCACGAACCAGATTGCAACTAGCAGGATTTTGGGCAGGAGTTTGGAGCAGGGCTTGAGCGGTATTCTGGGCGAGGATATGCAGGATGGACGATAAGCAGGCGTGGCTAGCCAAGTATGCCACGGAACGAGTCATGAGAATTTATCCCTGCAGCTCAAGCGGTGGAGCAAATCCGTACCATCTTGAGAGACCGGTTAACCCGTCGAGAGAAGGACAATCGGCTATTCCAAGCCGTACTTAACGAAGTTTGATCGATTCCGCCGCCACCCAAGTATCGGCTCCGAGTTCTCAAGGTTTAGCGGATCGGAAGGGCCGAGCTCGATCGAGCATGTGCGCCGATACCCGACACAGTTAGGCATGATTTCAGCATCGGATCAGTTACGCGTAAGGTTCTTTGCGCAATCTCTGACATGACCAGCTTTTGGGTGGTACACCTCGCGCCACCGGATTCGATCCGGACTGAAGCAACCGGAAGAGCGGTTCCACATTCGATATCATTGAAGCTTAAAGGTGGCATTGCAGATCGCACAAAGTGCGGCAAGCGGGGAAAGCGGTAGCCGAGTACATTCAGCGTTTCAGATGTCAAGAACCGATGTTATTCGGCTCGTTTAAGCGAGAAAGAAGCGATCGGTGGCGGTGTTGGGTCTCTCGGCACCTATCAAAGATCGCTTTCAAGTAGAGTACAACTCATTGGCGCACATGGCCCGGCGACAATGTATGAACAGCGCCACCGAGTTGTACCAAGACAAGTTCAAACGTCCGATAGGCACTGGTCGTCTGAAGAAGAGGATCCTACACAAGACCAGGAGGTGGCCGTGGCTGAATGGGCTCGGGCAGATCACGTGTCCGCAAATGGGTGAAACAACAAGGGCCTGCAAAAGGGTTCGACTTGATGTGAGCAAAGCGAGCAGATATTCGATTCTTCTTTGAAGGAAAGCGGTGAAGTTACCCGAAGGCCATAAAATCCCTACGGCTCAAGAGATGAACGGGAGACCATACTGCAAGTGGCATCACTCGTTCACCCACACCACCAATGATTGCAAAGAACTGCGTCGCCAGATCCAAACGGCGATAGAACAGGGCCGTCTGATCCTTGGGCAATTCGCCATGAAAGTAGACACAAACCCGTTTCCCGGCGTCAACATGGTAGAACACGGCCACTCCACGAGGCGTCAGTTAGACTTCTCGTTCGATGTTAATATGGCAGGACCTGTGTACCACCATGGCACATATAAGGAGGAAGGCGGTCGCTCTCGGGGCAAAGAAAGAGAGGAGGCTGGTCCACGTGACCGGCCCCGTTATGATGACAGGCGGTATTTAACCGAGGAGCAAGTGAGGAGCGTGCGATATCAGAAGCCACACTCCACGCATCTCCTTAACAAGTATGAGCGTCAGTATAACCGACGTCGCCGGCACGATCGAGATGATGAAAGATATGAGCACCTCGCTAGGGGAAGGTCAAAGGAAAAGGAAGGCGTGGATAAACATTGGGACTGTCCTTTCTTCAAGTATTGCTGGGATGCGGGAATGAGCCGATTGCCTACAATCGACAACTGCCCGGAATGTGGACAGCAGAAGGATGACACAGTCCGATTGGTGTTCAAGCGTCTAGGGGCCTCTCCTCCTCGAGCACAAGATCTCGAGGAGCCAATGGTAAAAAAGAAGAAGACAGATATCACCGGCCAAGGTGGTGCCCGATGGACTCGCACACCCAAAAGCGTAGAGTCCGGTGCGTAACTTGGAGGAAGCCAAGCGCATACCTCACGCTTTAAGAAAAGCGGCCCGATCGGCGTGAAAATTGGCAGAACCTTGGAAGCGGAAGATCGCCGAAAAGGAAAGAGTGGCGCCCCACCGGTAAAGCCGATGCGAAGACATCGGCTGGCACAAACATGGTGTTCATACTTCCGTCAGAGTTTTGCGCTCCAAGAACCAAAGAGCTGCCAGTGGCACAGTTTGACTGCGACCCACAGCTGGTTATCTTTGAAAAGCCACATGAGAAGGGCTACAAACATCTGAAAGCCACAGCCTGAGGTTACATCAATGGGCAGCCTGTCAGCAATATGTTGGTCGACACCGGAGCGGCAGTCAATATAATGCCATACTCCATGCTACGGTGTTTGGGATGCTCCACCGCAGATCTGATCAAAACCAACGTCACATTAAGCGACGACTTCGGCCAAACTTGAAGCATAGGCGTCTTGAACGTGGATCGGCCGTGCAGAAAAACCATCCCTACGTCATTCTTCGTCGTGGGACAAAAGCACCTCGTTGTCTTCTTTGGGAGATTGGATTCACGCTAAGCTGCATTCCATCCACGATGCACGATGCCTATCTGATGGGATGGAGATGAAGTGGAGGTCATTCATGCAGATGATTCGATCGAGATCTCCATAGCGGGCATGAACGTCTGGGAAGCAGACGACCAAGAACCGATCTCCGGAATCAGTCTAGACGGCTGTGAGCGTATTGAAGATACAAAAAACGGGGTGAGGCTGGTCTTATCCACTGGACTGACAGAGTAGCAAAGTCCACGATCATACGTGGTATGGCCGATCCCTGCGATCGGCCACAAAAAATAAAAAGCAGTAAGCTTACGACAAACCGGTCATGCAGTCGTAGTAGGGAGATTCCCTGCCATTATAGAGCACAAACAAGTTGTAAACCTTCCTTGACTAATGCAATCGAAAAGGGGGCCGATTCCGGCAATCGGCCCAAGTTATCTTTGTTATCCTCACCAACTGTTTGCCCCGTGTTTAGCATCGATTTAGCAGGTGACGAAAAGCTAGGGTATGGGTTTACATCCGCTGATGAGCTAGGGGAGATTGACATCGGTCCTGGGGATAAGCCACGACCAACATTTATCGACAAGTTAGATCCGAATCTGCGGGGTCCGATGATAGCTTTGTTGAAAGAATACCTGCATCGCTTTGGTACTATCTGAGAGATGCCGGGTTAGACAGGAGCATCATTGAGCATCGACTCCCGCTTAAAAAAGTATTTCGGCCATTCCAGCAGTGAGCACGACAGATGAAGGCCGAAATTCTGGAAGAAGTCAAGAAGGAGGTCGAGAAAATGTTGTGACTAGGTTAATCGGGCCATGCGGTATCCGAGTGGATTTCTAGTATCGAACTGTAGAGAAAAAGGATGGCATTGGCGTGTTGCCATAGATTTTCGGGATCTCAATAGAGCTACTCAAGGATGAGTATCCGATGCGGTAGCGAGACATTAATCAACGCAATTTCTGGTCATAAGATCTTGAGCTTCATTGATGGCAATGCGGTTACAACCAAATTTTATGGCTCGGAAGATATACACAAGACGCATTGAGTCCTGGTTCGGTGGGGTTGTTTGAATATGTAGTCATGACGTTTGGATGAAGAATGCTTGCCACATACCAAAGAGCCATGAATTACATTTTCCATGATCCGATCGGCAAGTGGTGGAACTTTATATCAATGACATGGTGGTCAAGTCTCGGTACAAGGACACTTGGACGATCCGCACAGCGTCTGGACCGAACAAGAAAATTAGACTCTGAATGAATCCAAAGTGTGCCTTCGGGTGACGGCGGTCAGTTCTTGGGTTTCTTGGTCCATGAACGCGAATTGAGATCGGCTGAAAAGTCGAGGCGGTGCAAACAATGAAGCCACCTACCACGAAGAAAGAAGCAGTCTCTCATCGGCAAGATCAACCGTCGGAAGATTCATCTCAATCATCGGGAAGAATAGAGCCGTTTATGGACTGGTGAAAATTAAATCGATGAGGAGTTCTGGGGGCGAACAACAACGAGCCTTGACGAGATCAAAGAATATCTAACGAAGCCGCCGGTGTTGGTTCCTTCACCGGATAGGCCGTTCTACATTTACTTGTCGATGGTGACACGTCCCATCGCCTCGATGGTGGTTCAAGTTTATGATGGTGCGGAGCGAGTTGTGTTTTACATCAGCGGAAGGATCTGGATGCGAGACAAGGTATCCCGAGATCGATAAGTTGTGCCTCTGCTGTTTTCACCGCACTAAGCTGCGCCACATCTTGCTCTCAGCAGAGATTATCATTATATGCAAATCGGATGTCATAAAGCACATCTGTCGGCTCCTATGTTGAAAGGCCTCGGCAAATGGATGTTTGCATTATCGAATTTGACATCCGGTATCAACCCTGAAAGCGGTTAAGGTCGCATTGGCCGACCTTATTCTGAAAGAATCAACCGATATAGCAGACTGTCTATCTGCGTGGGCTATGTTTTTTGATGGATCGGTTTGTGATGATGGTTGCGGCATTGGCATTCTACTCGTGTCGCCCCGGGGGGCAACATATTCCTTCTCCATCAGGCTAGCTACCCCTCGCACCAACAACGTCGCCGAGTATGAGGCGATATGCAAGGGAATGGAGTTGCTCATCGAAGCTGGAGCAGAGGCAGTGGAAATTTTTGGAGACTCCAAATTGGTGATTTCCCAACTCACGGAGGAATACAAGTGTGAGAGCGAGTCGCTCTTCCCATTATGGTTGCAATGCCGTGAGCTCATGGCACAGTTCCGGTACATAAACTTTAACTGGATCCCGCGATCGCAGAATACAGAGGCGAATGATCTCGCACAAATGGCTTCAAGCTACAAGGACGTAGAGGAACTGATGTTCAAGTACAGTTCGGAGGCGACGATCGGAGAGCCGATATCTTCAATTACTTGAAAGATTCGCTCGGGGCACCTAAACGGATAAGTTACAAGGCCATGAAGTATGTGCTTATCGGGACGACATGTTCTCTGAGGACTCGGAAGGGTTCTTGCTCAAATGTCTGGGACCAACCGAGGCCAATCGGCTCCTACACGAGGTACACGAAGGCGCCTGTGGAACTCACCAATCGGCTCACAAGATGAAATGGTTGATCAGGCGATCAGGGTTTTATTGGTCCACCATGCTTGAGGACTGTTTTAAATACTACAAAGGGTGTCAAGCATGTCAAAAATTTGGAAAAATTCAGATGGTACCTGCGTCAGCAATGAACCCCATCATCAAGCCTTGGCCATTCCGAGGTTGGGGCATGGATATGATCGGCAAGATCAATCCTCCATCAAGCAAAGGCCACATGTGGATTTTGGCCATTACGGATTATTTCACTAAATGGGTGGAAGCCGTCCCTATGAAGTCAGTGAACTCGAAGGATGTCATCAATTTTGTGAAAGAACATGTCATTCATAGATTCGGGATTCCCCAAACTATCACGACCGATGGAGGTTCGGTCTTCATTTCTCATGAGTTTAGAAAATTCTGTGAGGACACGGGAATCAAGCTGATCCGATCATCTCCATACTATGCTCAAGCAAATGGGCAAGCTGAAGCGTCCAACCAGAGCCTTATCAAGCTGATCAAGAGGAAAGTCGATGAACACCCTAGGCGGTGACATGAGGTTTTGTCAGAGGCTTTATGGGCTTATCGCATGTCATGTCATGGAGCGATAAAAACCTCGCCATACCATCTAGTCTATGGACAAGAAGCCGTTTTGCCCTGGGAAATTACGGCTGGATCGAGACGTGTCACTTTTCAAAACGATCTAACAACTGAAGAATATGCGACCCTGATGAGTGACAGTGTTGAGGATTTAACTGAGCTCAGGCTGTGGTCGCTTGAGAAAATCAAAGAGAACAAGGCCAAGGTAGCTCGTGCATATAATAAGAAGGTGAGACCAAAGGAGTTCCATGTTGGCGATCTGGTGTGGGAAGCTGTATTGCCATTGGGGACTAAGGATGCAGCATATGGTAAATGGTCTCCAAATTGGCACGGGCCATACAGGGTCGATCAAGTGTTAAGGGGGAACGCGTACATGCTTGAGGAGCTGGACGGCGTGAAATTCCCGATGGTCAGCGGTCAGCATCTCAAGAAATATTTCCCAAGCATGTGGGATGATGGACAGTGAAATATGGGGGGCCGATACATGAAATCGGCCAATAAAAAAATTAAATATAGCCGATGCACAGCCATCGACTCTAGAGGTTCAAACTGTTACGAGCAGGTGTTAGTTTACATGAATGAGCTACTGAAGGAATGCCTCGAAGGCGTGGAGGGCGTCAGCACGGACACGATCCACCTCGGCGATCTTGGCTTCATCGTCTTCGTCCTTGCCCGTCACTAGCTGCTTGTTCAGGGCACGTATTTCCGCCAGATCATTCTTCAGTTGAGCTTTGAGGCCTTCTGCTTCGTCTTGGGAGCGGGCGATGAATGCTTCCTTGTCACGAATGAGCTGTTTAGTCGCCCGGACCTTCTCTTCAAGATCTCCCAATTCCTTTTTCAAGGATGCAAGCTCGTGATTGATAGAGGTGTCGTTTGGCATCGAGACGCCTTTCTCGTTGAGCTTCGACATTTGTGCGCACATCGCCTTCAGCCGGGGCTGGCGCGCAGATTAATCCTCTCACAAGCCAACTTCACCCTTGACCCGTAGAAAGACAGAGTTACACTGGCGAAGCTTCACCGCAATGCTCGGGAGTTGGTCCTTGATTTCGGCAAGAACGCTCTTCACCTCTTCAGAATCCTCGATCAACTTCTCGATCGGGGAGGACAGCAAGGCTTTGAGACGCTGGAATTGAGGTAGAACAACCCTTGCTCGTGGTTCATTGTTGGCGACAGAGAGAGTTGGTTCGATGGATTCAAGGTCGAACGTCAGCAGGCCTGAGATATCACAACCCTGGCAGGCCGAAATGGCGTCAGTATGCGTCCAACACGGAAGGATGAGCCGAAAGAAGCTAACGTACCTCTCCTGAGATCGAGGGGATAGCAGATGACGAGACAATCGGCTTGTGCGTTGTTGCTGGGGACATGGCCAAAGTGGTAACCGTTTCATCTACACCTTCAGGGATTACTAGATCCAGCCTTGCGAGGGACATCGGCACGTCCCCGGCCTTCCCACTAGAAGTGTCAGTCGTCTGCATGAAAGGTGCTTAGCCGATGTAAATAGTGATGAATCGGCAGATAAAAAAAAACAATTGGTAAGGGCATGGAGAGTGATGACTTTCGAAACCTCCTGGGTCGACGAAGAAGTTTGCGGTCCCTTGCGAGCCCTCTTGGGGCTCACGGTAGCCCGCCTGACCGTGCTCGGGCGAGGTTCAGGAACCGGCCTTTTCCGGGGAGCCGATGGTGGCAAATCTGGCTGGCTCGGTGTGATGGTCCTCTCAGAGTCTGTTGGGCCCGATTCTCCTCGATTGGATTGTGTGTCCTCGCTGGAGGTGTCTTCGACGGAAGCCTGTAAGAAAAGGAGAGCTAGTAAACGTGAGCATGTTTGCAAGGATGAAAGAGATCAACCAAGGCATGGATCAGCGTACATGCGAACTTTCTGGAGAGGGGCTCCGGCGCCTCAAAGTCTTCCTGGCAGCTACCTTCCTCACCACCGTTCTTGTTTTAGTTGGAACTCGAGAGGCGGCTGACCTAGAAGTTGCTTGGTTCTTGGAAGCCGATTGTGGTGATATCGGCTGGTTCTGCATCATGACCTTTTTCAAAGGTGGCGAGTTTTTGCAGAAAAGGACCACAGGAGCTGGTGGGAGGAATTCGAAGGGGGAGCCATCACCTTGCGTAGGTTCAGGACCATCTTGTTGCTGCAAAGAGAGAGAGTGGGTTATTAGAACAATCATTCGTGAGCTGCATCAAGAAAATTTACAAGTAGTGGTACCTGTTCTACGGGGATATCATATTCAGCATCGAGCTGTTCAAAGAACGGTCCCGAGCTCTCTGAAGGCATGAGTCTTCCACATCGACCACCAGTTCTCAAAACCATCGGTTGATGAAGAGCAGGTGAGGTTGTTAGGAATTGGGATGGTCAGAGCATCGAAGAAGGAATAACACCTTTGGTGGTGAGAGGATCGGGGTCACTCTCTGTAAGATGGTGGAGAAAGAAATGGGAGGTACTTGTCCAAGGCCAAATTGCCGAGCCACTACGGGTGGTAGAATTCATATCCGCTTGATTATTCATTGGATGTGCTCATGCCAACTGGAAGGAAACAGGACGGATCAGTGGAAAATAGTGCCGAAGTTTGGTGTCATCGGCAAAGTTGTCTAGCCTGAAGGAGATTGGATTTTCAAAATGTTCCGATTCTTCCATGTAAGGAAAGAAGATAGGATTGTCCAGGCCTTGAAAGAAAATGCTGAACCACTTGGATGCTTCCTGAGGGATCAGTCTACTACCTATTAGTCTATACAAAGCTTGGCCGTAGCTGGTGCATCGGATCTGCTTCCCTTTAGCATCTGGAAAGGTGCAACTCGCCAAAAGGGGGAAGTTTGGGACATGGTTTTGAAAATACAGCTGAGCCCATAGCTGAATGAACCACCAAGGACCTCCTGTTTTGACTGCTATGCCAGAGAATAGTTTGACAGACATCAACTGGAGATATCGATAGACCTCTCCAAGGAACAGTTTGCCGATGCCAAGTTGAGTGCCTTTGGCAAGTTCATAGGCCAGGGAGAGATAATTCTTGGTTGGAGCAAGGGAAGGGCCACAGAATATGAAATGTTCTAGCCAGAGGTTGAGGAAAGCCGTGTGTTCTTTCTCTGTGACAGGGCCTTTAGTTTTCATGTGGCTTTGAATATAGGCACCCCAGTTCGTGCAGTCTGTTTTGGAAGAAAGCTTGTAGGGGACCTTTGTCAGATTAAAAGCAGAGGGGTGATGTAACATCGGACCGTGATCATCACCACGTCTAACAGAGTTGGTGTCATGGGGCCATGACCGAACATGAAGCAGTTCAGAGCATCGGACCAGAAATAGCCGATGGGTTTTAGAAGATTTTCATGTTTCTCAAGGGGAGACAATGACAAATACAAGGCATCGGCTATTCCCGTGGTTTCCCATTGAGCTTGGTAAGTTTTGGCTACCCAGCTGTACCAAGAGACCCAATGTTCAGGAGGATTAGGCCAGGCTCGCAAGCAGTCGGCCCAAGAATTCAAATCTAGGTTTTGGCTTACGAAGGGTAGGACAATGACAAATCTGTTTGCCTCGCAAGAGATCAGATGGGCAGGACTAGATTCTGTACGAGGGCCAAGACAGAGAGAATTTGGGAGAGAAGGATGCGGCAGCAGAATGTCTGAAACCTAACAAATTTAATGGTGGAATAAAGCATTAATTCAGGTGTTTGCCATTAATTCTAGCACCGTGTTCAGATTGCGAGGGGTAGGCGTACCTTGCACCAGGCTGCATGTTGGTGTTGGGCGATTCCGCCATCTAGTTCGGCGGAGATGGATTTATGCAATTGGGGATCGAGGGTTCTTGTCATTGTAAGCTCGATCTAGTCGGTGAGGCAATTGGAGATCTGGTTGGCCTTTTTGAAGAGGGTCGAGGCTACCGTTTGAAGCGGAAAGTGGCCTCAGATTTTCTAAGTATCGACCAAATTTGACCTTGTCAACGTTGTGGGGAAAGCCGATGTGTTACCATCGGCTCTTTGGCTTTGACTTGGTTGATTGTATGAGCGTAGTATGGTGAAAAGCCGATACATTACTATCGGCACGGAACATTGACCTATTTTGACTATCGGCAAAATCGAATTGGAAAAGCAATCTTTGTTGATTCAAAAGACGGTTATTTACAATGGAGCCGATTGCTTACAAAGGAAATCTACTACTAGTACTACTACGCTAGTTCCTAATCTAGAGGCGGTGTCGCCGCTTGTCTTCGCCGTCGTAGATTGTCATCATCACTGCTTGGCGTAGTCTTCTTTCTTTGAAGTTGTCGTGAGGCCTCCTCGTCCTCGTCGTCTTGGTGTCCTCGCTGGACCCGGCGGAAGCGCTTCACCGGGTATTCGTCGGAGGAGGTGTCCTCCTCCTCCTCCTCCTCGTCGGAGGATTCGACGCCATCCCAGGACCAGGCGTCGTCGGAGCTCTCCACCTCCAGTTCCCCGTCGACAAGGAACTGGAGGCCCTCCTCGCCGTCGGTCAGGGACTCGTTGTCCTCCGACCAGGCGGCGAAGTCCCAGTCCCTCTTGTCCCACCATTGTGGGGCGAGAGCCTCGTACGCCGCCATTGGCGGGTGCTCCGGCGTCGGCTCTCGGTTTCTCATCATGTTGGAAGATTGGGAGGAAAGGGCGGATGATTTGGAGGAAGAAGAGGAGGCCATGGCGGAGGAAGAGGGTTTTTTCGGCGGAGGAAGAGGGTTTTTTGGCTAATGGAGGAAGATGGGGGCTGCAAACTGCTCAGATGAATTTAAATAAGGGGAATAGTGGGAGGTGGTTCAATGCCATAGCGGTTTCCCAGAATGTGGTGCCAAAATTGTCAAATCATGCACTGCGGAGAAATTGAGAAGACAGGGCATCATGATGAGGGGGTGGCGTGACGATTCTGCTTTGCAACGCGTAACCCAATAAAAAAAGAAGGGGGAAGAAAAAACATCAACAGAGTGGTTTTGGAATTATTATTGCCAAAACCAGGGGGGCATGTGTTATCGCCACATTTTGGCCAAAGGAGGAGATGGGCCGTAATCAAGATGGGCTTGGAGGATACATATATGCAACGTATTGCTGGATCGGCCTTGTGCGTGGATTTGGGCTAAATTGCCCGTGTATCTGTATATTGTAGTAGGTTCCGTTTCGGTTTAAGTAAGAGATAGAGTTGTTAGGGTTATTCCAAAGATAGAAAGTCTCCGGACTATAAATATGTACCTAAGGTTATGGAGAAAAAGAGGACGATCACGTTCACAACAAACACAATCTCGGCGCATCGCCACCCCTTGTTTCTAGGGTTTCTTTCGGGTAAGTGCCATGCTGCCTAGATCGCATCTTGCGATCTAGGCAGTATCTATCGTTATTTAGTGTTACTCGTACTGAAGCCTTGTTGATGGCGAGTAATACTGTTATCATAGATTTGTTTGGGCTAGCATCGGTATCTTTTCTTGTTATGATTGTTTAGTTATGCTGCCTTTAGTTATCTCGCTGCCTTTGCACCTTTTCGGGTGTAAGAGCAGCATCTTGCTTGATCTTTATTCAGTTGATTTGATCTGTTATAGTTGTGCCTTGTTTTTCCAAGGTTTAGTTTGATATCCACGTAGTCAGGCCTTGCAAACGGGTTGAACGATCCAGTAGTACGTAAGGATATGGTTTACCAATTCGAGAGGAGTTGTTCCGGGAATTGACTTTACGTCGATTGTTAGGCCTTCTCTAGGGTTAGTTTTCTATCATCTTTTGTATCTACCAGGCTCAATTACGTGTAGGACGTTCCAATTACGTGGTGAAAACGTTAAACTATCGTAGATCGATTTAACTTGTAACGATGAAGCAAAACCCCATGTTATCGTAGATCTAATGCAGAACATGGGATAATCGGCTCCAGGAGCCGATTCACAGGGAAACCTGGGAGTCGGTCACGGCTCGAATTTTACGTATACTTGTTTGCCATGCAGGAAACTGATCGAAGCAATCCATCACCTTCCTGACCAGGTATAGGTCGGTGTACGCCTTGCATCCGCCGTAGCGTGTCGGAGTTTTGCGGGCCGTTGCCCGAGGGACCAGGGCCCACCAGCAGTTCTGGGAGCCTCCCGGCTCTTCGTGTTGCTCGTCGCTGCTCGCCGGTGGGTTTTGACAGGCAACAGCTGCGAAACCCTTAAGTTTGCTGTGAGCTAGGGAGGGGACAAGGTTGGCCAAATCACTGCTCAAAATAGTGTTTGTGATTTGTTTGATTTGAATCTGCAAGCTGTTTGATGAAATGGCCGCAAGAACTTGAGTTTTGAATTTTGAAAAGATTTTTGGTGGGTGTGCTAGGCATGTGTTGAGGATTCTGTGGGTGCTTGGGTTTTGAAAATTGAACTTGTTTGAGTGGTTTTTGAAATAGTGGGATCTTCCCATATGAGATAGATTCAATTTTAAACTGTCATTTAAACTGAGCATTTGAATGTTTTTGGATGATCACAAAGTGGGCCTTGGTACCTTATTATGAGTACTAACAAGGGGTGTAAAGATCCACAAATGTTTCTGTTGAGTTTTGAAAACTAGAGATAGCCAAAGTAGGCATGAGAGTTAATTTGGCCAAAGTGACCATTCACTTCATTTGTTTATTTTGGGTTGTTTATCTTTGGGAAAAGTTTGGAGATTGTTTAGATGATGTTTATTTCACCTAAGAATCATTTTACAAGCAAAGAAACACAGAACCATGGCAATTCAAAAGAATCCAAATTTTGAATATACACACATATGAATGCTTTCTTATTTTTAGTTGGAAAAGTTTTTGTTAACCCTAGATTTTGATGATCCATGTGGTCTTGTTGACCTTTTGTGGTCTTGTTGCCTTTTGTGGCTTTGTTGGCCTTTTGTGGAATTGTAGCCTTTTGTGGCTTTGTTGTTGGGAGCCTCCAACGGAGACGTGGCTTCTTTGGAAGTGAACTTCGGGAAACAAATCTTCGTCTCCGCGTCCATCGGTTATCTCCCAACCGAGCTCTTTACTTATGCACTTTACCTTATGATAGCCATCGTGCTTGAAGTATTTATATCTTGCTATCACCTTGTTGGTTGTATTGCTTAGCATAGGTTGTTGGTGCACTTAGGTGAACTTAGTGGCTAGGTTTTGTGCTCAATAAATTAAATGTTAGTTTTATTCCGCATTTATTTGATCCTAAACCGTAATAATTTTAAAAGCCTATTCACCCCCTCTTGGCGACTTCCTTTGTACTTTCAATTGGTATCAGAGCAAGG
Organism: Avena longiglumis; assembly: GCA_030063025.1. Lineage (NCBI taxonomy): Eukaryota > Viridiplantae > Streptophyta > Magnoliopsida > Poales > Poaceae > Avena > Avena longiglumis. Next base: position 513,740,215 of record CP125974.1, on the reverse strand, counting down.
TCTCTCGCTTTTAGGCTTCACCGCCTCGAGAGTAAAGATGTCTCCTAGGGGTTTAGTGCACTCTCACACATTTACTTTTGATGGCACACATTATGATGTTTGTCGTACTCACATGCTTAGTCATTTCCGGGCCATTGACCCAAATATTGAGAGAATTCTAGATATGGGCTTGTCTCCTCCTAAGGATCCCCAAAATCTATCTTTGGAGGAGGAGACAAACTCTTATCTCGAAGCTAAATCATCTAATGTGATTTTTAATGTTGTGAGATTTGTAGTTCTTTCCTCAATCATGCCTTTCCGAAACGCTCATGATATATGGACGAAGCTTCAAGCAAAATATGATGTGTCCAAGCTTAATGAGGATGATTGTGTTCCATCCACCTCCGGCCGTGATGAGTTCTCATATTCTTCCACTACACCAACATGTGAGTTGTCACAAGGTAATGATATGGTGAGTGGTGATAGAACTTGCAATGTAGATAGTGAGATTTCCATTCATGATTCTTTGTCTCTATCTCATTGCAATGTTGTATCTTTGGGCATGAACACTTGTAGGACCATATGTGATTTACATCCTAGTGTTGATTTCCCTTGCATATCATGTAGAAATGGATTGAATATATCTCATGATGATATGCTTGCTTTGCCTTGTTGCCATGATAAATGTGCTTCCATTTCCTCTAGTACTTGTATTGCTAACCATGTAGAGGAAATCGGAGAATGTGTGGGCCAAGGCAAGGTTGCGATTGGAGCTTCATGTGTTCCCCCATCATCATCTTATCCCAATGTTCACTTGTGCCTCATGGCTAAGGGTTCAAAGGTAACCTCTCCTTTGGATCCCAATATATCTCATTATGATGTGAATGTTGATCACGATGAAGTATATGATGATGTTGCTTCTTTAAAAGAGAAGGGGGGGCTAGTCCTTCGTACTCTTCATCCAAGTAAAAATGCTTGCTCTACTTTCATTGAAATATTAACCTTTGCTATAGAAAGTAGGCAACTTATTGATGAGCACGAGGATACTATTGACAAAATGGGTAGTCTTGAGCGTGAGTATGATAATGACATTGCCAACCTAAATGAATCTCTTGAAGAGGAACAAACCACTAAGGAATATCTTGAGGAGACATTTGCTCTAGAGCTATCTAGAGTGAAGAAATCTCATGATAGAGATCTTGAAGTGGCACGTTCCCTTCAAATTAAAAATGACGAACTTGAAGTTTCTTATGCCAAACTCCTTGAGGATTTTGAGCACCTCAACAATGGCTCTAGGGTCATCAAGGGTGAGCTCATCAAACTCACCGAGTTACATGAGCAACTTAAAGCTTCTTATTCTAAAGAGCTTTCCAAGTTGACCTCACCTCTTGCATTAAATGATGATGCTTGTGCTACTAACTCTATTTCTTGTGAAGCATCTATCTTGAAGGAGAATGTTGAGCTAAAGGCTCAATTTGCTTTGCTAACTAGCAACTATGGGAAATTAGAAGAAAGTCATGCCAAGCTCTCAAGATCGCATGAGGATCTTCTAGCCTCCCATGGTAGGCTAAGGTTATCTCATGAGGCCATTGTGTCAAAGGTAACATCTAGTGGGCCTCATGTGAACATTAGCACTACATATACTCCTAATGTTATATTGCCATGTGCTAGTCCTTGTAATTCATCCACTCATAACCATGTTATATCTAGTGATGAATTGCATTCCTTGCCTTGTTGCTCTAACAATAAAGCTTCTACTTCCTCTAGTATTGTTGTTGGTACTAACCATGTAGAGGAAGTCAAAGAGCTCAAGGCTCAAGTCACTTCTTTGAAGAATGACTTGAAAAGGTGTCATGAAGGGAAGACCACACTCAAGAAGATGCTGAGGGTGCGATGACCCCCAAGTGACAAGAGTGGGCTTGGATTCAACTCCAACACCAAGAGCAAGCCCACTAACTCGTTGAAGCACAAGGGCAACGAGAAGAAGGGACAAGGACAAGTGAAGAATCCGGCCAATATTGTGTGCTTCAAGTGCAAGGAAGAAGGGCATCATGTGAGAGATTGCCCATTGAAGAAGAAGATTCTTAGTGAGAAGCAACGAGGGAAGCGGCCTCAAGATCCTCCACAAGATCGTTATGGGCCACTTCCCAAGAAGCCTCAAGCTCTTCTTCATGGTGCAGCTCCTCCCAAGAAGAAATATGGCAAGAGAAGAACTTGCTACATTTGTCGTGAGAAGGGGCACCTTTCTTCCTCGTGCACCATGGGTAACTCCTCATCCCATCCTATCTTGATTGATGATGCTTATTCTCTTCATAAGGATGAGGGTGGCAATGTGTTTGCCAAATTTGTTGGTGCCCAAAGTGGTGTCAAGAGAAGAACCATTTGGGTGGACAAACCTATTGTGACTAACTTCTTAGGACCCAACTTGGTTGGGACCAACAAGCTAAAACTTGATCAATAGGTGTTTTTGGAGGGCTTTGGAGACTTGACAACCTTATGAAGAATTGAGGGATCTTCATTAATGCCTTTTATCAAAGTCAAGTCATTTGGGTTTTCATGCTTCTATCATATATTCAATGTTCCTCCTTGCGGTAACTTGTGCTTAACTCATATACATTGCTAGTTACTTGCTCCCTTGTGCATGTATGTGTTGGTTTTGTTCCTTGCATATGTGTGTACATGTTGTGCTTCCCACTTACTTATATTGACATATGATGTATATTTGTGTATGTTGGTTGGCACACCATGTATTTGTGTTTCTTGGTTTGAAGCCTTTATTGTTTCTAGTAGGTATCTTATTTGGCTCTTGTGAGGGATTAATGGACTATTCCGTTTTGGGGGAGTGTCATGCTTGGGCATTCCACAATCCTAAAATGTGTGTACATGAGGAAAACCACTTAGTAGTTATATTGTTTGTTATCTAGTCTCTATGTGGTATGTCTTTCTCATGATAAAATCATTTCCATAATGTCCATTAATACCTCTATTTTAATATTTTTGCCTCTTGTTGAGATTTCTTGGTTTATCACATTATGGGGGAGTCATATGCTTTGTGCATATTACAAACCTATAAAATGTGAACATTTGAGGTAGTGCCACTTAGAATTGATATTGAAAATTATCTAGCTCCTATGTGGCACATTTGCTCATACAAGTTCCATTTTTCGTGGATGTTTTATTGCTCATCTCTTGGATCTTGTGTGTGAGAGTGATTCTTGGTATGTGTTTCCTCATATTTGGATCTATATCCTCATAGAAACCACTTGCTTCTATTTAATCTAATCACTAGTGATTGTGTGATTATTTGAAGCAATCAAGAATTTCTCTCGAAGCATCAAGCTTATTTCTCATGCTTTGTTATATGCTTCTTGTTGTGAATATGATCGTGATATCCTTGCAAACTACCTAGGGAAAAATTCCCTTATATTTATTGTCTTTGGACAATTGGTACTCCATATATGGTAGATTTTATTGATCATATTCACTTTGGCCTTTTCTTATTTGCCTTATCTTTGGCCAAGAAAATGTTTTTCTATTTGCTCCCTAGCTTTCCTTACCTCTTGTGGATCATCTTATTTTATTTGTATCCCCCTGTGTTTTATTTAGTGTAGGTAGTAGTGATGATCTCATTTGTGGGCATTTTGCATTCAAAGCCAAAATTATATATAATGCTCTACTTATGGGGGAGCTCTCCTATATTATCTAGAACATTGTTTTATGCTTCTTGATATGATCCATTTTTTGCTTGGAATCTCGATCCTTTTTGTGTTGATACTTTGTGTGCCATCATGAAAAGTGTGAAGAGTTTGTTTTGGTTGTTGTTTCCTTGATCTCGTTGGGAGTTGGCTTTATCCCATTCCTTTTCACTTGCTTTGTTCTTTTAGGATGAGATAAATCCTTGAGCCTTGGTATTTTTCTTATACTTTTTCTTTGTCTCTTTCTAGTTCATTTGTTGAACTCGTGTTCTTTCATGTGTTGATTTGGCTCCTTGATACAATTTGGACACCTTTTGTCGAGTCACAGTTTTGTTGTGTCTTATTGGTTTATTTGGTGTTTTTGTTCAAATTGTATCCCCTTTTGGTTCTTGAAAGCCTATGCATGCATATTTACGTATTGTATATATTATGGCATGCTTGCTTTCTTTGTTCCAATATATAGGGGAAACTCCACCAAATCCTAATGGGCTAAGATGTGCATGAAATTCAATCTCATATCAATATGCACATATTTATGTGGGGGCTCTCCTATGTATTATAGTTGCACTAACTACTTTGGACCCAATTTGTTTGGGGACCATAGTGTACTTAATTGTGTTTTAGGTACATTGGAGATATATATTGGGTGCTTGTATCTTGAACAAGGAAGGAGTGGAGTCTACATGTCAATTGGATGCAAGCTAGGATGATCAACAAATTCATATCTTCTTCATCCTACCAATTATATCTCGGTAACAAGTATCTCTCTCATGCATACATATCTTGTTCCCAACCTTTTGTAGGTTGCTTGTTGGCATGATTTTGTGTACCTGCATATGTTGGATTTCTTGGTTTGGCTTTGAAAAAGTTCTCTCTATTGCAAATGTGTGTATGTTGAGATGAGTGCATATAATTGGGACTATACTAAATCATGCTCACGATTCACCTATCCCAAATATGTCAATCTAGCAATTTTGTTGCATATCGTTTCCTCAATATCTCTCATGTGCAATAGTGAGTATTTTCGCAAAGTTGATTTTTATCTTGTGATACTTGTTTCCTTTCTCCATATATTCCTCCTATCCCCTTATTCCCTTGGTAATAGTTGTTATATATGGAGTATTTTGGTGTTTGAAGCTCATCGATGTACAATAAGATATATTTGAGCCCTTGGGCATGCTTTCAAGCAAAACATCGTATTAGTATATTCTATGACTTCCTCGTTGCCTTTCATGTGCTTTCTTGAGTATCTATCTTGTTTGTGCATATTTCTTTGTGGACATTTGTCTTTGTGATATTTTCCCCCTAGAAATTTACACACACAAGAGTAGATCATTTTTTGGTTGTCTTTGCATTTCTTGGAAATCACCTCTTTCTTCATTTTTATTCTTCGGTGGCTTCCAAATTATTGTATTTTGTGTGCATTGTTAGATGAGTTTGGAGGAGTGAGGATTACATGGTTGTATATGTTGTTTCCAAATACAATTAATATAATTGGTGCACAATCTTTGAGGAGCTTCTCTAGTTCATTTAATAGTGCACAATTTTCTTCTTTCTCATTTCTTGTGGTTTAAATGCTTATGGGAGAGCGATGATTCCATATTTGTGCATATTGTATTCAAATACAAGTATTCTAATCGTTGCACAAAGTTGTGGGAGCTTCTCTATTTTCATTTAAACACTCTTTTTGTTGATTGTTTCCATTTGACATCATTTGTTGGTGTTTCAATTGTTTCGTTTGGATCTTTTGATTGTTCGCTTCATTTGTTGAAGCTTATTTCTCTTTATTTTCTTTTTGCTTTCTTTGGGTCCTCAATATAGTTTTACTTCCTCCCAAGTTCTCATCATTTGACTTGTGCATATGCACACCTTTGGATGAATTCTCACTATGTTGGTCGTCTAGAACTTTTCACCCATTTTGGCAATCGATGCCAATGGGGGAGAAGTTTTGGAGGGTTTAAGGGAAGTCGGCCTTTGCTTTGGGTGTCTTCTTAAGCATTTGCCTCTCATGCTCTTGCATCTTTGTGGTTGCTTTGCATGTTGAATATATAGAGGAAACTCAACCAACGGTAACGGTTGGCAATCTATGCAATGAAATTCTAGTTCATCACACATGCATAGATTGTGGGGGAGTTTGCTCTATATATTGTGGTTGTACCAACATCACATACTTGTGTAGTATTTGATGTTGGGTCAACCTCTTTGGTCATTAATTGTCATATTTAAACCCTTGTATAGGGATTGTCATCAATTACCAAAATGGGGGAGAATGAAAGGGCATGTATGCCCCCATGTGTGGTTTTGGTAATTAATGACAATCTCTATGGACTAATGTGTAAATTGAGTTTCACTTGTAGGTTTGTCCATTGGCATCGCTTGGGCCATGTGTTGGTATCAAGGTTGGAAGATGAAGAAATGTCCAAGGGCTTTGTGCCCATTGGAATCATGAAGAAAGAAAGAGCTTGAAGGTTGATCAAGACATGTGCAAAGAGTTGCATCAAGATGGATCAACCTCAAGAAGAGATGATGAAGGGCGAGCTCAAGATGCACCATATCTAGAAGATATCATGCTTGAAGCTTGCCATCCTCATGATCATGGGGTGATGAAGACAAGTTCAAAGAAGAGGTTTCCCCATGGAGTATGGGGGAGCAATTCGCAAGTCTTCATCTTCATCAAGCAATAGCTATCAAGAAAGGTGTCCCCACTATAGAAGAACAAGACGGTCTACATCAAGTTCAAGTGGGTTGCTCAAGGCAAAGGTATGTTCTTGATAGGGCTTCTCTTTTCCCGGTCTCGTGTTGTTAGTTGGGAGACCGGGTTTAGGATAGATAACCGTACTATCAAGAAGGGCTCTCAAGAGGGTGTCTTGATTGCATCGTTCGGAGAGAGCTCAAACCTTTGCATTCATAGCATCATCTTTCTTGGTTGTTATTTGGTTCTTGTCCATGAGAGGATCTAGAGCTTGTGGTCATCATCATAACAAGCTCTAGTTCATCGTCCAAGGATTTCCCTTGCATATCTTATTGCGGTTTTTTGATCTTGCGAGTTTTCGGGCTCCACACCTTGGGGGATACTTCACATATATATAATTGATATTTTCTCCCTTGGTGGTATCAAATATTTAACATTTTGTTGGGTTCTCTTGGTTTTATCTTCCCAACAAAATTGGTTTCATCCCAATCGGAGTTTCCAAGCTCATCTTCTTGTGTTTGGGTTTTGGAGGTTTTACCGGTTCATCGCTTCTAGAGAGGTCATAACTTTCTCAATTTTGTTTTATCCTTCCATGCTGGACTATGATGTTTCTTTGCATTATCTTATATAGCTTTTCGTTCTCTTCAAAACGAGCCCAAGATCATCAAAAAGGAGTCCTGAATCAAAAGTTATTGAAGTTTTCGTGCAATGCTATGCTGTGTTTTTGCTTGAGCGGAAGTTCCGGCCCCAAGTTCCGATCAGGATCAGTAACTTGTGTTTCTATTTGACGGAAGTTCCGGTGGGGCGTGAATCTAGCCCAAACGGTTAGTTTTTCCTTGTCCTATTTAAGGGGGTCTTCTTCCCCAATGGTTCCCCGTCTTTTGCGCTCGTTTTTTCCCACCATTGTTGACCTATTTGAGCTCTCTTAATCCCTCTTCCTCCCATGATTCTTACATCTTTTTGAGGGAAAAGTGAGAGGAGATCTAGATCTACAATCCCCCCAAGTCAAATCTCTTCTTTGTGAAGGAATAATTGGGATCTAGACCTTGGAGAGTTGTGTGTTCTCCTCTTGTGTTCTTCCTCCCTTATTCCCCCAATAGCTTTTGTAACTTTGTTGGAATTGGGAGAGAAGGACTTGCCCTTGCATTTGGTGCATAGGTTTGAGTTCTCCTCGGAGATTCGGTGAGTTCAAGCTTGTGGGCTTGTTTCTCTTGGGTTCCTTGGAACCCTAGACGGTTGTGTGGTTGGTTTGTTGACCTTTTGTGGTCTTGTTGACCTTTTGTGATCTCGTTGCCTTTTGTGGATTTGTTGGCCTTTTGTGGCTTTGTTTTTGGGAGCCTCCAATTGAGTTGTGGAGTTAGCCCTGATCTTGTACGGGTTCGGTGACCGCCCTCAAGCGTCCCATAGTGGAGCAAGTGTCCGACTTTTGTGGTGCGCACTTGGGAGAATAGGGTGAGCCTTTTGTGGCGTCGGTGAGTTGCGTGCTTCTGCATCCGGGGTGAGGCCTTGTGTGGCGTTGGGTGAGCATCGAGCCATCACACCTCGAGGTGAGCCATTTGTGGCGTTCGGAGAGCATTGTGCCATCGCACCTCTCCAACGGAGACGTAGCTTCTTTGGAAGTGAACTTCGGAAAACAAATCTTCGTCTCCGCGTCCATCGGTTATCTCTCAACCGAGACCTTGACTTATGCACTTTACCTTGTGATAGCCATCGTGCTTGAAGTATTTATATCTTGCTATCACCTTGTTGCTTGTATTGCTTAGCATAGGTTGTTGGTGCACTTAGGTGAACTTAGTGGCTAGGTTTTGTGCTCAATAAATTAAATGTTAGTTTTATTCCGCATTTACTTGAGCCTAAACCGTAATAATTTTAAAAGCCTATTCACCCCCCTCTAGGCGACTTCCTTTGTACTTTCAGTTAGTTTTAGGCCTAGGGTCTATTGATATTGCGCCTATATGTGTTTGGTGTCATGTCGTTCCTATCTTGGCTCCTAGCGCTCGTGAGAGGCGTCGGAACTCGCCTTCATGCTCGACTGAAAATTGTCCATGGCAGATGATAGCGTTGAGAGTGGGTTTCGGCAGCGGTCCCAATAAGCTTTGGTGTGATGCAGATATAGAAGGTTTGGCCCACACATCTTCTCGGCCCATAATGGTGATGGTGGCATGGAGCTAGTTGCATTGAGCCTTCTTCTCAACCCGCGCAACGTCGATCTTGTGTTGCGGAAGTTACCATGAGTTCCTCACTAGGGGACATGCGATGCTCGACGTTGTCCTGACCCTACTTCTCAAACTATTCTTTTGCTAGACATGGTGCTGAAGCGTATGATCTTCATCTACTCCATTTGGGCGCTTCGCAGCGATATTTCCCCAAGTGGTTCGTCCGCGGACGCTCCCAAGCAGGCACATACATCAAGTGGATCAGCCGGAGAAGTGGAGAAGGACCCAATTGCTTTTCCTAGATTAATTTGATGGCTCTTGGTGCACAATCATAGGTCCTACTTATACTTTATTTTTTCTTTTCAGACTTGTTTTAAAATATAATCCCGCCACTTAGCCTAGCTTCTAGGTCCTTTAGGACCCATCCCTATTGAGAAAAAGTTGAACAATTGCTAGGGAGATTCCTAGGACTGTCCAGGCCACATGTGAAACCTCATAGACACATATCGAAAACACTCTTAATCTAAACATCTCAAGAGTACTTCTGAACCCCTCCACTTGTTCAAAAAAGGGTGACATTGCTACGACACCGTTTACTCTCCTCCTTGGAGTCTTTGACCCATCTTTGGAATGGGCGACATATCGAGAGAGCAACCATGGCCAACCTCTTATGTCTTCCCTATCTCCTTCTCCATGTCACACCAATCTCGGTGACCTTGTCGGCCATCAATAGTCCGCCAACGCCGCACCACTAACAAAAGAATTAGAAGCACCACCAACATCATAAGTGAGTCCTCTTCGATCACTAGTACCCTGACTGCTACTGCCACAAGAATGTCAACAACAATGAAGATGGTGTTCTAGGAGTTTAGTGGGCAGATGTGATAGGTGGACAATGACTCCTTGTAAACATCATCCTCATCGACAACCTTGAATTTGACATCACACGGTTATTTGACACCACCAAGAATACCCTTAAAAAAGAGTACCTCGGCCTCAAACTTGCCATCGTCGACCTGCTCCTCATCACCTAGAACCTTGATGGCCACTGACACCTCCACACTCTCACTCGCATATCCGGCTCGTCACTACACATCCCCATCATCGCCATGCCCAACGCCCACCCTATCATATTCATGCCCCGCTCACAAACGTCACATATCTCGATCTAGGACAGTGCACCACTATGCCACCAACAACGACTCAACCTTGGAGGTGTTCCGTGCTCACCATGACGGCCCCATGCTTGACCCGTGTGGCAGGGCCCAGAGAAGGCCTACCACATCACCGCCACCACAAGACAACACACTCATAGCCTGTACTACTTGCCACATTGTGTGTATGGTGCCACATTCTTCCATGATGGTGGCATGTGGTCAACATCACGTCGTTAGGCATATCATCTCGACGGACTTCATGCTCGTCACGGGCACGAAGACAACATGGGTCTCTCAATGCTGCTCCATGCCGAGTTATGTGGTGCCCATGAGAAACGGCAGCTTCGAAGCCAATATTTTTCAAAATGGGGAGCAAAGCCTTGGCCTCGTCATAGTCGTGCTCATGGCGTGTGCCACCATAGAGGCGTTCAGGGCTATGCTCTGTCTCTCTTGTAGGCGACCCAACCGGCGTCCTGCTCCACAACAACATCCACTCCATCGACAACATATCATCATCATCATCATCATGATAACTCTATATTATTAGTTCCATTTCATTGCAGCAACAAAAGAGCAAAGACTAACTGTTACAAAAATCAATTCTAGACATGTACCGGCTAGTTAATAAATCTTAGTGAATTATACTATACATGTACTACAGTCTTGATTGTTGGTAGTACATGAAAATATGACATGAGTGATTAATTTGATGGATGACTCCTCATTTAGCTAGCCTATAAGCATTCCGTCACCCGATGTGGGCGAAGCAGAATTGCCAAGATGAACCCACATGTACTGCAGCAGGTTCTTGCAGGAACCCCTCATGAATCGTTCATTGGAGGAGTCCGATTCCAGATCGTAGCACCAAGCGCCACTGCCGCTATCCGCATCCTCCTTCCGCAGTTCTTCCTTGGGCACGAAGAAGACGCGACCGCCAGAGCGCACGAGCTCTGCCTGGATCACCTGAGGACGGCCGTAGAACTTGGGGAGGTACACTTTGTTCGCCATGGACTGGAGCGGCCTGTCCATCGGCAACGACGATGTCGTTCCGGTGAAGAGCGCGCGGCCACCCAAAGACTCCATCCTCATCCACTCCATCTTCTTCTCGTTGAGCTTCAGGACGTGAACGGGCGTCCCCTTGTTGCTGCTCGTCAGAATGGCGAGCAGCCCCCCCTGCGACTCAACGAGGTAGCAGTTCTTGTATTCAATGTCGGGAGCGAAACCTGTGGGTTTCGGGAGCACCTTCCACTTGGTTTTAATGGGGTCATACACTCCAAGATGCCCCGCCTCGCCTAGGCAATACAGTTTCCCCTTGTGCATCACCGGACTGGAGGAGTACGACAATCTAAAGGAACCTTCACCACTCTGAAAGCTCTTCCAGCTTCCCCCATCCCAGCTCTGGATCCTGACGGTGCCCATGTCCGTGTACACGGCGAAGATCCTGTGGCGATCGCCATGTCGTGCCGGTGGCGCGCAGCACATGAACCCTTGGTCATTCTCCCTCGGCGGCGTCTCGAACAAGGGGGAGCCCGCATCGTCGTCCAAGAGATTGATGAACATGACGGTCTTCCTCGCCGTCCGGAGCATCAGGCGTCCATTGCTAGCCGCCGAGAAGATCCTGCTGCCTTGTGTCTGGGGAGGAGTGGCGAGGACGAACATCTTGTGCAGGTAGGGGTCGTAGCACCGTACCGAGCCGGGACCGGAGACCAAGGTGCTGAGCAGCACGGGGGATGCGTCGGCCGGGTAGACCGGGAACGCGCACGTGCTCCAGTGCTTGCACACCGAAGCGAACCGGGGGACGTCGGCCAGAGGGAGCCGCCTGCATATCAGCCGGAGCAGCTCCGGCAGGAAGCCCGACCAGTCTAGGTGGCCACCAGTACTGGTTGTGCTGCCCTCTTCCATGTCGGTTTCGTCGCAGCGGATCTCCAATCCTGCAATAACCAATGGGTGTGAGACTGAGAGCAATGCATCCGGGCGTCGGTTGGCGCGCGTAGGCCTACCTCGCATCTGGTCGTGTAGTGGCTGGGCGTGGTGGTGTCGCGGGCGCTTGAGGGCGTGGTGATCGTGGCCGTCGGCGGCGGCGGAAGGGCGGCGACGCTTGGAGACGGAGAGGGACGAGAGTAGGGAGGAGAGATCCTCACCCGGTACGGTGCCGCTGCTACTGCCGCCGGTGGGGGTGGGGGTGGTAGGAGGATCGCAGTCGCAGCACGGTTTCTTCGTTTTCTTGATCTCGGCGGCGGTCAACGGCCACTTCACCGCCCTCTTGCCCCGATCCATCCTTGTTGCGATCCTCTCCTCGGTACCTGTCTCTTGTTATCAATCAAACTCGATCGGAAGACTCCGGATCGGAAACGAATTCGTATCTGTATCTGACGTGTTCTTCTGTACTGTAGGTCTGAACTCGAAAGCCTGAATCCGCCTCTGAAGAAAAACTCGCTCGCCTCTGACCGTTAGCAATCCTCACCTTCAGCAAATGTACCTAGGAAGTAGAAACCGAATGATAAACATAGGTATCTGCCTAAACTTTGAAACGAAACGAAACTTGTAAAATATTTCTGAAACTTGCAAAACATCGCCTAATTTTTCAAAAAAGTTTCACAATCTCATGTTTCAATTTTGCTTTCATAAAAGTTTCAATTATGTTTGAATTGGTAAGTTTGTGTGAAGAAAAAACTGTCTTACCGATTTCAAAGCAAAATGGCGTCTCTCTCCTCCCGTGAAAGAAAGAAAGAAAGGCGGCAACTAGGGTGAAAACCCTAGCATCCGCGTCCTCGCCGTCTATGACCAGAAATCGATGGGTCCCTGCCTCCTCTGCTTGTTGCTCTAGTGGCTGGAGGCGATGCGCTCAGCGTTGTAGAAGGGTCCCTATAAGTTAAAGTTTGGTCAATCGGCATCGTTTGTTATGGAGGCTATGGCGGTGTTGTGCGGGACAAGAATAAGGTATATCCGCCTTGCCGTCTACCTCGTCGATGGCGTTCTCGCCGGCGGCATTGAGAAGGGCGGAAATTCATCTGATTGCCGTTTTCATAGAGTGGTGGATCTCGTCCAGTCTACATATATTAAAGGTTTATTGTTAGAAGATTAGGACCAATTCAAAAGTTCAATGGCGTGGACTTCGATTCTAGGATGCTACTCCTTAGGCTCTAGCAGTGTAAAACGAACCAAATACAACTGGAAAACCAGACGTCGGCCCATTCCAGGCGTTGAACAGCACCAGTAGCCCGTCTAAATTGTTCGGCCTCGTTCGGCCTTTCAGACCAGTATAAAATGACGTCGGCCCATTCCTCTCCATGAACTGGGCAACTCCAGAGCTGCAAAAGGGAATGTTGGTTCATCGAAAAACAGCACGAGAAAAAAAAAAAGAGAGAGAGAGACAGGAGAATCAATGTTACTTGTACAGAAGATCGGGAAAAAAAAGCGTACAGACCTCAGGAGAGACTCAGCATGCACTGAAAGTACCTCGCAAAAACCTTCATCAATCCTAACTTCCTGAGCTAGTGAGCACCCGCTGGCTACCATGGCAGCATCGGCGCTACGTGCTGCACTCACGAGACGGACGCGATATTATCTCGCCCGAGACAGGCCGGGGCTTCGGTGGTTGCGCAGCTTTCCGTGATGAGGATTCAGTAGGCGGCGGCCGGCGCTCGCTTGGTGGGAGTGAGCGCTAGCTGGACCGACGACGTCCGGCTCTGTTATCTGGAAAGGGACCGTGGCGTCAACATGAAAAGAGTTAAATCTATGGGTAGTTCTTGTTTAGCAAAATTAATACTCCATCCGTCTCGGTTTATAAGACTTACGCGTATTTCTAAATTGACAAATTAATCAATTTAGCATAAGGTACATATGATCAAAATTATATTATTAGAAACATCAAATGCTATATTTTCTAATGATATTATTTTTATATTATAAAATTTATATTATATAGCTCACGCGGACGAACTAGGTATATGCGTAAGTCTTATAAACTGGGATAGAGGAAGTATAATCATTGTACAATAGGCCGCCGTAGGAAGTGCTCGATCCCATGTCTCTGGGACAATGAGCTCCTCATCGAGGAGGCGGGGGTGCTATCCTCCCATATCTACTCCTTTTATAAGGAGCTTTTCTCTGCAGGACCCCACACCGGGGTTGCGTTGGCAAACGACTTCTGGCCAATTAGGGCCAGGGTCACGGCTAACGAGAATGTGGAGCTCACCCTCCCATTCCTGCCAGAAGAGGTAGAGCGTGCGGTGAAGGCCATGAAGACTAACTCCGCCTCGGGCCCTGATGGCCTACTGGTAGCATTCTTTCAGACTTTCTGGAAGGAACTCCAACCGGTCATCATGCCTCTGTTCCAGGAATTCTACATGGGGACTCTTGTGATGGGGCGCCTAAACCTTGGTGTTATCACCTTGATCCCTAAAGTTAACATCGAGATCGGGCCTTATTTTCGCCCCTCCTGTGGTGTTAGACAGGGGGACCCCTTATCCCCCCTCCTCTTCAACGCCGCGGTGGATGCCCTGGCGGAAATGCTGGAAAAAGCCAAGAGCGCGGGCCACATCGCTAGGGTGGTCGGCCACCTCATTCCGGGAGGTGGGATCACCCAGCTCCAGTACGCAGACGACACCATGATCATGATTGAAGGCTCATCCTTGGATATTGCGAACCTCAAGTTCCTCCTCCTTTGCTTCCAGGAAATGTCGAGCCTCTGAATCAACTTTGACAAGAGTGAGATCATCACACTAGGGTTCTCTCAGGACGAGCAACAGAGAATAGCTGACAATTTTAACTGTCGGCTTGCCTCCCTCGCCATTACCTATCTGGGGATGCCGGTTCGCGACACCAGGATCCTCATAAGGGACCTGGATCCGCTCGTGAACAAGGTGCGCTCTCGGTCCGAACCTTGGTGTGGGAGATTCACGTCGAAGGGTAGCAAAACTGTCTTGATTGACTCCTGCCTCTCTAGTCTTCCCATGTTCATGATGGGCATGTACCTCCTTCCCGAGGGGGTGCATGGGGCCTTTGACAAGGAGCTTTCTCGATTTTTCTGGCAGGACTCCGTCGGCCGCCAGAAATACCACATGGTCAAGTGGGCAGACATTTGCGCCCCCAAGGAATTTGGGGGCATAGGTATCCTCGCGTGCTGCCAGTTCAATAAGGCCTTGATGCTGAGATGGGTGTGGCGGATTCTGCGTGATGATGGGGGCCTCTGGCTCAAGCTTATTAAGGCCAAGTACCTTCGGGGTCAGCCCCTTCTGGACTACGACAGGCGGGATGGCTCCCAGTTCTGGCACGCCGTCCAGGAGATCAAGAACGAGATCCGGCTAGGGGCCAAGTTCTCTATTGGGAATGGTGAAGGGACCATATTCTGGATGGACTCCTGGCTTAGGGAGCGCCCCCTACGGGAGGTTTTCCCAAGCCTCTTCGCTATCTGTTCCGATCCAACGCTTCGTGTATCCACCGCGGCTCGAGAGGGTACATGGAACATCTCATTCCGTCATACCTTTGGCCCAGAGGAAACTGAGGCCTGGAGGGAACTTAGGGCGGAGCTCCCGGACTCCTTGGCTGATGAGCCCGACAGGGTGTCGTGGAGCCTCTCTCCATCCGGATCCTTCTCGGTTAGTTCGGCCTATCGGGCCATGTTTGGCTGCTCCGCCCTTCCATGGACCAAACCTCTCTGGAAGGCCCCCCTTCCGCTGAAAACAAAAATTTCTGTGTGGCAGCTGCTTCGCAACTGGCTCCCCTCGGGAGTGGAGGTGTCCAAGCGACGTGGGCCAGGGGATGGGCTATGTCCATTATGTGGGATCCCGGAAACGGGCGCCCACATAATGTTCGCCTGTCCCGTGGCTAGGTTTCTTTGGAGCTTCATCAGGGATGCGTTGGGCCCGGACTGGCAGGCCCATGATCTCGGTGAATTCCTCGAAACCCACGAAAACCTAGCAGGAAAGGGTCGCCGCCTGTTCTGGTTGCTGTTTGTTGCGATGTCCTGGTCGCTTTGGAACATTCGCAATAAGATGGTTATCGAGAAGATTCTTCCCCGGCGTGCCTCTGACTCGGTTTTTCACTTTCTGGCCTCCTTGCAGCTCTGGTACCCGTTGTGTAGACAGCGGGACAAGGCAAGGCTGGACGCGACTCTGCAGCGCCTCCTGGAGGAGGCTCGGCGGCTTCCCCCTTAGCCAGGCGTAGCCTCGCTCTTTTTGGTGTGTCCTCGCGTGGCGAGATGGTTGTTTTCGTCTTTGGGTCGTTATGTGCTGTGGCCCCTGTAGGGGTTCGTAGCATGGAAAACAAAAATTTTCTATCGCATACAAACAAACAAGCCAAGATCTATCTATTATACTGTAGCAACGAGTCGATGGAATAACTTACCCTCGAAGATTCCAAAGCGGTTAACGAGAGCAGATTCTTGTGGGTGATGTAGTCGTACTCTTTCCGATCTCAAGATCGTGTAGACGATCCTTCCAGCGCCACGTTCCGGCATAGCCCCGCGATCGGTCACACGCTCGGTACTGACGAAGACCTTCCTCTCCTTGTTCCAAAGCGGAGGTTGTAGCACTCTCTCGCGATTCCGAAGACAACGGCGTGGTACAGGAAGTAGAGGGAGATCCCACAGGCTTCGCCTTAAGCCGAGTATGGTCGAGTATGAGAGAGCTATTAGTGATCTAGGGATTAGATACACCAATTAGAAGGCTCTAAACCGCAGGCTAGAGCAATTAGAAGCTCTAAACCAAAACGGCTCTAAAACGGAGATTAGAGGATAGGAACTTGTGTCTAGAGGAGGAGGCCCTGCCCCTTCTTTTATAGGTGGAGGGTGGCGGCCAGGAAGGGAGAGGAGTCCTCCCAACTCGGCCTAGGCTGGCCGGCTTGGAGGAGAGGGACTCCTCCTCCAAGTTGGTTTCAACCTCCTCTTGCTTGTTTCCCACAGTTTCCTGTTTCCCACAGTTTCCTGTTTTCCACAGTTTCCTGTTTTAGCCGTTTGACTTTCAAACTGGCAGTTTGACTTTTTCAGTTTTGGAACAGCAAGAACACTTTAGTACATGATGCAATCATTCAATGACACATTCATGTACCCTCCCCCCCGGAGTGCCGGACAATCCGGAACCTTCTAGAACATTCCAGATGAAAACACCGGAATCATTCCCGAACTCCGAAACGGGACTTTCCTTATATGAATCTTATTCTCCGGACCATTCCGGATCACCTCGTGATATCCCGGATCCCATCCGAGACTCCGAACAACATTCGGTCTCTTTCTCATAATACCATAACTACTCAAACAACGTCGAATCCTTAAGTGTGTCTCCCTACGGTTCGTGAATTATGCGGACATGATCGAGACACTTCTCCGAACAATAACCAATAGAGGAATCTGGAAATTCTTATGGCTCTACATATTTCTACGATTACTGCGATCGAATGAACCACTTACATACGATACCAATTTCCCTTTGTCTCACGATAGTTTACTTATCCGAGGTTATGATCGTCAGATCTCTCGCATACCTAGTTCAACCTCGTTACCGATAAGTACTCTTTTCTCGCTTCGTGATATGTGATCCCTTGTGAGCCAGTCACATGCTTGCAAGCTAATTGGATGACATTCCACCGAGAGGGCCTGAGTATATCTATCCGTCATATGGATGGACAAATCCCACTCTTGATCCATGTGTTTCAACCAATACTTTCCTAACACTCAATGCCACCTTTATAGCCACCCGCCACGGTGTGTGGTGTTTGATGTCATCAAAGCATCCATCCGGTAAAGGTGATATGCATGATCTCATGGTCGAAGGAATTAGGTTACTATGTATCAGAAAGCATATAGCAATTGAACTATTGAAATGACTTGATCTTTATGCTACGCTTATCTATAGGAGTATGTCCATCACATCATTCTCCTAATGATATGATCCTATTGTTAATAACATCTCTATGTTCATGATCGGGAAACCATGATCATATATTAACCAACAAGCTAGTTTAATAAGAGGCTTTACTAGGGACTCTTATTTTAGTTTACAAATCACATAAGTATTAATGTTTCCGGTTAATACAATTATAGCATGGTATGTAAACATTTATCATAAGTGTGAAGATATGATAATAAACACTTTATTATTGCCTCTTGGGCATATCTCCAACAGTCTCCCACTTGCACTAGAGTCAATAATCTAGTTTCAAACCTTTGTGTATTCAACACCTATGGCTTTCCGGTGTTGTATGTACACGATTGCTAGTGGTCAACTGATCTCCGGATCTGACACTTCTAGGTCCGTGTGTAATTGCATGTCTTTGCGTCTCTACGCATCACTCATTCTCTAATGAAATGGCTTTGTATAAATTTGGTCTTTCGATGTGACCTTTAGTTCTTTGGGGTTAAAACATGTTGATAATATTGTCGCACAATATATATTCATAGTATTATCCCACTGTGAACTACACCTAGTTTGATAACAAACTACTTGACACAAATGCCCTCTTTTGCTGCTAAAATAGCAGTCATATACTTAGCCTTTTGTTGTAGTATCTGTCACAATGTCTTAACTTTGGAACTCATCCAAATCCATTATGGAACTTACTTTCCATTATATTGTGCCACCCTTAGTTTAGATTGAGATAAACTTAATTTGTACTTTGTGACAAAGCTAGTATCAATGTAGTACTTTTGCAATGAACTAACCATCTATTTGTCACTTCTACAAATATTATACTCTTAGTTCTTCCAAAAGATCATAAGAATATCCTTACTATTGTCCAATGATCATCTTACGAATCATTCTGGTATATGCTCACAACTTTTAGAGCATAGGACATATCTGGATTTGTACATATCACAGTATGATTGATATAAATACCCTTTGTGATTTCATACATCAAGTATCAATCTATACTTGATTATTTGTTTCACTTTACCAAATGTCAATACACTTGAATATATCATCAACATTGAACTTATTCAATCCTTTCTGTGCGACAAGAACCTCTCTTGAACTCATTCAATATCTTGTCTATGTACTTCTGGCACAACCATATTAGCGTCTATAGATGCCAAATATTTGGGTTTTGCCTAAGTCTTTCATCGGGATGAAATTCTTAATATGTGTTAATAAAAGATACATCTTTTCTAATCAACAATATGTCCTCCACATAATGTATTAGAAATATGTCTTAGCGCTCCCACTTAATTTCTTGCAAACGCAAGCATCTTCATTGTCTCTGATGAAATTAAACTCTTTTAACAGTTTCATCATAGTGAAGATTCCAACTCCGCGATGCTCACTTCAACCATTGAAGTTTGCATATGCATTTAGCATCATTTGAATTAACAAAACCCTATGGACCGTGTCATGCACACGTCCTAGGTAACAATTCTATTAGAAGAACTTGTTTTGTTTATTCAACTACCATATAACAAAATTATATGTAGTGGTTGCTACATTAATCCGTCTAGACTAAATATCGCTATGAAAGATCAAATCTTATCATAGTCAGCCTTTGAACATTGTTGTGAACTCTTTCCCAACATGTCGATTATTTCATAGATGTGCAACATCCATGTCTATTTATTTATAGATCCAAACATAACTGTAAGGTCTTACACCTTTCTCGAGGGTCCTTCAAGTTCAAAACTTGATTTCTCGTGTATGGAACTATCACGGATTTTATGGCTTCAAGCCATTTGACGGAGTCAGGGCCCATCATCGCTTCTTTGCATGTAGTCGGTTCATTATTCTCAAATAATGATTCAACCCTCAAATCTTGGTATTTGATTGTTCATCCGACCTACTTGTTTCAATAGGAACTTGGATCTCCGTGACCACAACCTATGAGGCACGTGAGCCATGAGCATTGTTGCTGCCTCCAGAACACTTTTCGGCGCTGCGCAACTCTGCACATATAGCTAAGGTTCTTTTAACCTTATCAAAGTTCTATTGTCCTCCCACTTTACTTTTCACGAAAAATTCCTTCCAAAAGAAATTTGACGTTCTAAGCGACAAACACTTTTGTCTCTGGTGTTATGAAGGAATACTTAACAGTTATTCGAAATAACATACAAAGACAGGTTCATCCGACTTTGGTTGCAAACATCTTTCTTATGCAAAGCATACCAATGTTTAAGAAAGGACAACTTGGGTTTTATCCCAAACCATAACTTTATATGGTGTCATTTCAACGGATTATGATGGAGCTCTTTTCAGTGGAAAAACGGTAATCTCTAAAGCTTTTAATCTTTAAAATATAATGGCAGTTTTATGAATTATACCTTTGATCTTACCATGTCAAATAAGGTTTAATTACATATCTCGAACGTTCCATACTCTTATGGTGTTTCGGGAAAATGCAAATCCACGGAACGATTCCTTAAATCTTAGGTATTATGCTAAACTTTGTAACTCAAATATCATCCTTTATGATCTTATCATAAACTATTTATATTCTTGTTACAATGATTTTGCACTTCGTCTTGAAAATCTTTGAACTTTTCAAATATTTCACACTTCATCCTTATTAAGTAAATATTCATATATTCACACAAAATTTCGGAGAAAGCAAATGAAGTTGAAATCCATCGCTCTTGACTACACATAACGGACTTTATACAACAATATGTACAAATTCCAATAAGCTAGTCTTTCGTTCCTTTTTGCCTATGAACGAAGTTTTAATTATCTCTAGGAAAGTTTCACAAGCGTCATTTGATCAAAATCAAATAGACTCCAAAATTCCATCCATATGGAGTTTCTTCATGTTTTCTTTCCAATATAATTTAAACGGCGATATCACTTCCTAAGTGATATTTCAATCAATTTGTCTTTCGACATTTTTAGCACTAGTTTTATGGATGTGATTTCTCCAACGAGATTTGTGAATCATCCATCTTTTATGGATTACGGCAATTATTTGAACAACCCTTTTGTTCTCATAATACCTGATAAAACAAATCTTGAAGGCAAGCTTTGATGTTTTAACGAGCAACACAATAACCCTTTATTTGTTCTCGATGAACATCATCACATATTCTTTTGCTAATTACTTATGCCATTGTAGTTCATGAATTCTGTTGTTTCGTATGACGATTCATACCAACAAATTCAGTATTAAATACTTAAGAACCACATTGTTTAATAAGCAAAGAATATAGCCATAACATGTATATCATCTATATACTTAAACTGAACAATTCTAGTCTTTTCCTTTCTGCCATATACTTATGAGATTTTCTTTCAATATTTCCTTTTCTGTTTGAAAGAATCTATCAATATCAATAGTGGAGTCATACATATGACACATAATCCAAAGCGTGTACAATTAAATACCAATGTCTTTGGACTTGCACTTTGAAGTAGATCACCTATCATCAAATGTTTGGTGTTCTTTCAAATTCCTTTCTTTAGTAATCTCTTGGTGTAGTAAACATCTTACCTACATCAAATATTCACCCTCATCATGGATTTATCCATGATCAAGCTACTTTTAGCTTGTAACGGTGAATCGCAAGTATAATGTTGCTCTCCAAAACCTTTTGGAGGATTAGGACAACAAGTGTCTCCAACCTTTTGCAAATTCTCATCAAATATGAGAACATGAATTTTGCCATATTATACTCTATCATGTTGCAACCAAAACTTCGTTTCAGATATCACAATATCTTCCACACATCATGGTTTCTGAAACAACTCTTTCAGATCCTAGATAACCTTGATATTAAGAGAATCCTCTGAATATCAAGAATCATGGAGACAAACATGATACTTATATACTAACACTTGGAATTGTTACTCTTGATTTAATACTAATTATTAAACTTCATGGAGTAACCGGAACTTACTGAAAGTTTGCAATAGGACTTTTAAACTTTTAGATTAACACTTAAAACAATACGATACCAGTCAGAAAGTATCTAACCAGAATTCTATAGTTCTATCATCTCAATTATAACTAAGCGCAAGGTGGTAAACGGATGCCAATGACTACAACAACTATGCAAATTCACTTTGATTTAGTTTATGATAAATTGAGTTCTAATTAATAATTAAATTAATCTTGGTGAACTCCCACTCAAAACAATATCCTCACATTGTTTTAGTGATCACACGAACCAAATCCACCACATCAAAACCGATCATCACGAGAGTTGATATAGCTTCAATGGCGAACAATCAACATGTTCATCATATCTACTATATGACCCATGCTCTACCTTTCGGTAATCCGTGTTCCTGAGGCCATGTCCACATGCTAGGCTCGTCAAGATCAAACCTTAGTTTCCGCATGAGCAAATCTGGCTTGCTCACGTTGTATACACTTGTAGAATCTAACACACCCGATCATCACGTGGTTCTTCGAAACAACAAGCTTTAGCAACGGTGCTAACTAAGGGTGAACACTTTATGACTTGAAATTCATGTGCATGAGGGATCATCTTATAATGCTACCGTCGTCTACTAAGCAATACAAGATGCATAAAGGATTAACATCACATGCAATTCATAATATGTGATATGATATGGCCTTTCTTCTTTGTGCTTCCGATCTCCATCTTCTAGCACGAACATGATCTCCATCATTACCGGCATTGCATCAAGGTCAATGAACGATGTCATGTAAGGTTAGCCCGGGCCGCTTCATCCCAACATACCGCAAGATGCAAAGTACACAAGAAGCAATCGACAATAAAAGCATCAACGCCCACAATGACCATTGTGTTCTACTCATGCAACAGATCTACATATAGACACGGCTCTGATACCACTGTAGGGGTTCGTAGCATGGAAAACAAAAATTTTCTATCGCATACAAACAAACAAGCCAAGATCTATCTATTAGACTGTAGCAACGAGTCGATGGAATAACTTACCCTCGAAGATTCCAAAGCGGTTAACGAGAGCAGATTCTCGTGGGTGATGTAGTCGTACTCTTTCCGATCTCAAGATCGTGTAGACGATCCTTCCGGCGCCACGCTCCGCAGCGCTCCCGCATCGGTCACACGCTCGTATTCGACGAAGACCTTCCTCTCTCGGTTCCAAAGAAAATGGAGGTTGTAGCACTCTCGCGATTCCGGAAAGACAACGCGTGGTACCTAAGTAGAGGGAGATGCCGCAGGGCTTCGCTTTAAGCCGGAGCGAGTATGGTAGTATGAGAGAGGGATATTAGTGGTCTAGAGATTAGACACACCAATTAGAAGGCTCTAAACCGCAGGCTAAAGCAATTAGAAGCTCTAAACCAAAACGGCTCTAAACCGGAGATTAGAGGATATGAACTTGTGTGTAGAGGAGGAGGCCCCGCCCCTCCTTTTATTGGTGGAGGGGCTGGCGCGCCAGGGGAGGGGAGGGGAGTCCCTCCCCAACTCGGCCTAGGCTGGCCGACGGCTTGGAGGAGAGGAACTCCTCCTCCAAGTTGGTTTCAACCTCCTCTTGCTTGTTTCCCAGCTTCTGCTTTCCACAGTTTCTGTTTTAGCTGTTGACTTTCAAACTGGCAGTTTGACTTTTCAGTTTTGGAATAGCAAGATCACTTAGTACATGATGCAATCATTCAATGACACATTCATGTACCCTCCCCCCCCGGAGTGCCGGACAATCCGGAACCTTCTAGAACATTCCCGATGAAAACACCGGAATCATTCCTAACTCAAACGGACTTTACTTATATGAATCTTATTCTCCGGACCATTCCGGATCACCTCGTGATATCCGGATCCCATCCGAGACTCAACAACATTCGGTCTCTTTCTCATAATACCATAACTACTCAAACAACGTCGAATCCTTAAGTGTGTCTCCTACGGTTCGTGAATTATGCGGACATGATCGAGACACTTCTCCGAACAATAACCAATAGAGGAATCTGGAAATTCATATGGATCCCACATATTTCTCGATTACTTTGCGATCGAATGAACCACTTACATACGATACCAATTTCCCTTTGTCTCATGATAGTTTACTTATCCGAGGTTATGATCCGATATCTCGCATACCTAGTTCAACCTCGCATCGATAAGTACTCTTTTCTCGCTCCGTGATATGTGATCCCTTGTGAGCACCACATGCTTGCAAGCTAATTGGATGACATTTCACCGAGAGGGCCAGTATATCTATCCGTCATATGGATGGACAAATCCCACTCTTGATCCATGTGTTTCAACCAATACTTTCCGAACACTCAATGCCACCTTTGTAGCCACCCGATTGTGCGGTGTTTGATGTCATCAAAGCATCCATCCGGTAAAGGTGATATGCATGATCTCATGGTCGAAGGAATTAGGTTACTATGTATCGTAAAGCATATAGCAATTGAACTATTGAAATGACTTGATCTTTATGCTACGCTTATCTATAGGAGTATGTCCATCACATCATTCTCCTAATGATATGATCCTGTTGTTAATAACATCTCTATGTTCATGATCAGGAAACCATGATCATATATTAACCAACAAGCTAGTTTAACAAGAGGCTTTACTAGGGACTCTTATTTTAGTTTACAAATCACACAAGTATTAATGTTTCCGGTTAATACAATTATAGCATGGTATGTAAACATTTATCATAAGTGTGAAGATATGATAATAACCACTTTATTATTGCCTCTTGGGCATATCTCCAACAGCCCCAGCATGTGTTTGTGTGGTTGGTGTGATTCTTGTAACTTATTGTGGACGGTTGCTTTATTTATAAAACGGGCGAAAGCCTATTTCGAGAGTACAATAAGAATACAAATTTACGATCATTAAAGACGCGTCGGGACGTCACCCGTAGTCACCGCTCTCATCGTAGAGATGTATTTTGCTGACATGGCAAGTCAGGGACCCACTGACTTGTCTAGAAAAGGCCTGCCTACGTCTAGAATATCTTATCTGAATTCTTTTTTTTAAATGATATCTTATCTGCAATTCGCAAAAAAAAAAAATCTCATTTCTTGTTTGTATGAATTTATTCATGCGGTACTGTAAATCGTTCATCTAGGCAAAAAAATGTAGCATCTTCTTGAGATTAGAGAACATAATTTGACTTTGGAATATGTTCATAACAAAATGTTCATCTCGTTGTAATACTCCATTTAACATAAAGTCTATGGCTCCAAGAGCTTGGAAAGGGTCCCGTCCCCCTCATCAACGACGACGGTGCTACTCTGCTCCACCTCCGGTGACCCTTGGGGCCTTAAGGTGCGGCGGACCCCATCCCCTCGCCGGCGAGAGGGTTCTCATTTTTTGTTTAGGTTTTTCAGTGTCTTCTTCGAGGTGCTTAGGCGGCGGCGACATACAGACGTCAGAATAAATGTCCTCCTCGCCCCATCCTCGCTCTTGTGGTGCGCCTAGCACCGTTAAAGGATGCATGAAGTTGTGTGTCCGACAAATCTCCTAGGATTCCATCGGTTTTCGTGTTAATTGGTGTGGTTCTGATATGGCTCTTCCGAACTAATGGACTCATCATTGGTGATAGTTGCTTTTCTGGTGTGCTAGTTTTTGGGGGGCATTGCACAATGACTTTCATTTTTTACTACAACAAGCTCTTCTAGGGCAAGCCTTCTGCTTGCACCAGTGTCTATAGTCAACATTAGATGGTTCAAGGACCTATTTGTATTTTTTTATTATATTTGCGGATCTTTGTTCTATTCTTTACCGATTATTAATAGATTGTTGGAATTTCTTGAACAAATAGAGTTTATTCTAAGGGATAAAAAGAATTATGACCAAATGATAGAAGAGATTATGCAATTATGTTTAACCCCTTATTCTGACCCAGATGGTGGGGCCTTTTAGAGACATGTGTAGGCTCATGGTCTAGAACATGGATTGTTGAATCTTTTAAGGAGAATCCAATACTTATTTTAACATATACTTAGCCATAATTTGAACTCGCTGGCCCTTGTCTCTATTATCATGCAGAATTGCATGCTTTAACCAGTTCAACAAAATGCCCATTTGGATGTAAAAGACTAGACACTTATATTTCAACATGCTTGATGTATTGTAGCAAGCAAAATAATTGTGAGGCGACTAAAACATATCATTAGTACTCCCAACCAGCAGGTGAAGGACTCTTCATATCATCCTCTTTCTTGTGGCTTCGGGGAAAACCCATATTTTTCTGTAGGGTGAAATCACTCAGTTGCCGGTGAAAGGGCAGTATGACTTTCCCACGGTGAAGCTTGTTGAACGAACCTTGGGTGAATACTCACGATTTAGCTTTCTGTCTAGATCAAGTAGCTCGACGTTCACATGTCATTTCCTTGTTGAAGTTGTCGATTCGAAGCTCTACTCGGGTTGGTAGTTCCATATTTTTCTTACTCTTGAATCTGCCAACATCAATAGACATGCCCCTCTTGAAGGTGTTGTCTTGGAGTATTGCATCCTTTGCTAGGACACATGTCGCTCGAGCGGGTGGATTATGACTAATTATCATAGCGTTTCTAGTAACATTTTGAAGATACTAACGCAAGTATGTCCTATGGGGATGACTGGGATTGATATTGTTTTTAATAGTTACTCCGTCCGTCCCAAAATATAAGACGCCTAAGCTTTAGTTAAAAATCAACATCTTCTAAATTTGACCAAGTTTATATAAAAAAAATACGAACATCTGCAATATCAAATGGACATAATGGAAAACTATACTTTATGATGAATCTATTGATATTCGTTTAATATTTTAGATATTTATATTTTTACATATAAATTTGGTCAAACTTAGAATATGTTAACTTTTGACTAAAACTAAGACGTCTTACATTTTAGGACGGAGGGAGTACTATTTTTTAAAAAATAAAACCCCAGCCACTGTCGTTGATGCACATATATAGGCTTAATTAAAAAAGGGGCAGAAACCCCCCTGACCTCTGAATATATGCCTTAGTGCATTAAGCAATTTAAAGGCCGTGCTATCCTCTTAAGAAAATGGAACGATGCCTAATTGCGATTCTACATCAATGAATTTCAGAAGATTTTGCGGGTAAATGCCTACAAAGCTTTAGAGAGGACATGGACATTGAGATCAGCTAGTGTTAGTGTAACTTATTTTATTTAGCGGTAGCAGTATACACTTTCATCCCTCTTTAATAATCTTTACAAAGTGCATGGTTTTACTGTATCAAAAAACCCAAAACCATACACATCAAGAAGGATTTTCGTGCACATAGACCTTGATATATCAAGGAGAATTTTCGAAAAAAAGAAATGAGAGAGAAAGGGGGCACATAGGAGCGGTTCTGCTCTCAGGCCAAACAATGTCGGAAAATGAGAAGGGGAAACTGAGAAGGTGACGCTCGCTCGCTACGAGAAAGACCAGTTCCTCAGGAGGGACGGCTTCCCGAACATCTCGTCCAGCGCCAGCACGACGGCCATGGCCAGCGACACGTCCATGCCCCCCGCCGCCGGCCGCACCACCATCCGGAACACGTCCGTGCCCACCATCGCCTCCTTGGGCCGCACCTCCGCCACGGCGCGCCTCTGCTCGTCGTACACCACGCAGCACCGCCGCGCGTACAGCCCTTCCACCTCGTACCTCCCGCCGCCCACGGCGCCGCCGCACGCCGCGACGTGCGCCACGGACTTGTTCCCGCCGCCGCCGCGCCGCTTCACCGCGTAGAGCGGCGCCGCGCACGTGTCCTCGCCGGGGAAGACCAGCCACTGGTCCCCGCCCACGAGGCCGATGGCCTTCTTCTTGCGGCGGACGGTGAGCACGGCGCGGCCCGCGGCGTCCATGAGGACCACCTCGGCGCGGGAGTCGGACGCGTAGCTGTCCACGCGGTACACCAGGTTGCCGCTGGCGTCGAACACCGTGAACCCCCGGCAGTTGAACAGAAGCGACTTGCGCCACACCGTCAATGTCACCGGCTCCTCGTCGCCGGCCGCTGCCACTGCCGCCGCCGCCGCCGGCAGCGCCAGAGACGGCACGGCCACGTTCGGGTATACCTTCGCCATATATGCCTAAACTAGATTCAGCGGCGAGTCTAGAAATCTAGAAGTCGAGGACTCAGGAGGAGAGGACGGGAGGTAGTTGGTTTGCGGAGGGAGATCGATGAGGTCAATCGAGCTTGTATGATTAAGTCACGGTCTGGTCGAGAACGGTGAAGATGAAGAGTATATATACAGGTTGCGTGGACAGGAATGCCCTCGGGATAATTAGGTTGGGTTGGCAGGGGTATGTGGCTCATGGCTCTCACGTGTATGGGTCAGAGGATGACATTAAGAACTCCCTTGATAATGCCATGACACTTATTAATTTGGTGTAAGCAAAGATTTTGGTGGCTCACTTGTGACTTTTTCGCAGCCTAAAACTGGAGAGCCACATTGGTGTAAGCAAGATTAGTTATAGTGAGTCATGACTTTTCGCATCCTCAAATGCCAGAGGACATTAGTGTGTCACCACTTGTGACTTTTCGCTAACTCCTACTCTCTCCGTTTTATAATATAAGATGTTTTAGCTTTATAAAAGAAATATATCTAAACTACTTTTAGTGTGTAGGTTCATAGAGGTTTACTCCGAACCTACACATTAAAAATAGTCTAGATACTTGTGACTTTTCGCTAACTCTTACTCTCTCCATTTTATAATATAAGATGTTTTAGCTTTATGAAAGAAATATATCTAAAGTACTTTTAGTGTGTAGGTTCATAGAGGTTCACTCCGAACCTACACATTAAAAATAGTCTAGATACATTTTTTTATAAAAATAAAACATCTTATATTTTGAAAAGGAGGGAGTACTAATGTGCAACCTTTCCCACACTGTCCCGCAAAATCTAATGTGCAACCATTGCCTACTACCCCTGTCACTAAATATATGATGGTTTGGGAGTTCAATTTAAACCTCGTTAAACCCCTGTTTCTAAACCTTATATTTAGGAACAACATGTGTCGAATGTAGCAAAGTTATCCTCGTTGCCTATCCTACAAGCACAAGAAAACATCTATTTTTTAAGATTTATTATTTAAAAGCACTTTGGACTATGTACATGAGGACAAAAAAAGATATGTATAGTTTTCCATCTAGCGGCTATAAACAAGAGACAAAAAAAATCCAAGATGGTCTCCATTGGATATAGAAAATGAGAGCGAGGGCCAAGGGGGTAAAAGAGGAAGGTCGACAAAAAAAGATTGTCAACAAGTAAATGTCGATTAACACCAGAGGTGTGAAGTTCAGATCCAACTCCACCTCCTCTCTAATACAATAGCTCTTGTTGTCCAAATATTTTTTGTTGTTGTTCATGATTACGAAATCTTCATGTGCGTGAGCCTCAAGTGCTATATAGTACCGAGAGAGAATCTTGTTGTATAAGAATATAGAAGATCACCCTAACCTTGTTTTCCATCTTAGATATGGTGTCTCATGTGTCTACTTCTTCTGTTGCGCACATACCATATTACTTTTGCATTTCATACGTCATATTGCATATGCTTTATTTCACGATAAGCATCCGTCTTCGATTAATACTGAATATATGCTGAAATTATATCCGTACAATTCCAAAAAAAAATTATCCCCATAAGGGTGTACTCATTTATAATAAGTCGTGGCAAGAGTGGGAATAAAGGGACCAAGGACCAAGGGTAAGGACACGCAAAAGAAAGGATGGTAACGACAAATAAGATATGGATCGGATGACGGCGAAGGAATCGGAAAAAACTATGAACCGCGAAGGAAGGGTTCTCCCACATCATAAGCCTATATGGCAAACGGTCTCCCCCTCGAGCTACCGAACAAATTTTAGCATGCTCAGAAAATGGAAAAGGGAGAAGAAAAAGTTTCACGAATAAATCTCCAACTTTGGACAATGGACATACACATGTATGCTTCAGCAGCTTAATACTAGTAATTAGTTACACTTAGCC
This sequence comes from Avena longiglumis, assembly GCA_030063025.1. Classification (NCBI taxonomy): domain Eukaryota; kingdom Viridiplantae; phylum Streptophyta; class Magnoliopsida; order Poales; family Poaceae; genus Avena; species Avena longiglumis. Next base: position 513,710,722 of record CP125974.1, on the reverse strand, counting down.
CAGGGCAAGCAGCACTCCCACCACTGGCTGAGCATACTAGGAGTGAGAACATGGCTTCCTAGCTGGCTAATTTCTCCCGCACTATCTTGGCGTTGGATCCCAGCTTGGAAAGTTCCTTGTCTAGCCAATCATCGTTGGGCGTTTCTACAAAAGGCTGTGTCGTCAGATCGATGCATCTGTCCGCAAGTGGTTAAATTTCTTAGGCCGAAAGCTCGATTGAGCTAATGAGAGAAGATTGAGAGGACAGAGGCACATTTCCTCCACCACCACCGGCTTCGTCCCAAAAGTTTGCTTTGATATCAAGCAAAGCTTTATTGGATACGTGTTGGGCGGTTGGGCCACCACTAGGTCTGATTTTAAATGCACTAGTACACTTTTAATTCACACAGGTAGGTCCCGATTTGGCACCAAAGTGTTTTTGAAATATTTAGAGGATACTTCGGTTTCTAAAATTACTGAAATATTAAATATTTTATAGTGTTTAGATATAATAAATAATGTGATTTTAAAACTGATTACAATATGTTCTACGATTTCATTTCGACAGAAGGAAAGAGCATATCTAAGTTCAATAGCTTTACGTCTGCTATCCCGATCATGATTTTCCTACCCAATGTATTATCAAAGAGAATGTCTTTCTTGAATTATTGAATAAAGAGGTCGAGAAAAGAGAAAAAGCATTGGTCAGCCAGGCACTAAAATACTTTGGTATAAATATACTTCGGTTTTAGAAAAACTTTTTTTCCAAACTAGGTTGTATTGTTTTTTCTTTATTTTTTCGGGTAATATAGTACTAAGTTTTCCTTGATATAGCACGATTTTAAACCAAGCCGTTTGTGATGGAGTTCTTAGACTATCACAATCGCTGAGAATGTACATGAGTTTAGTGATCCAGTTTATTTACTTTTAATAAAATCATATTTTGGTTCCAAAAGATTTGGAACAAACCAGTATGCAGCCAGTGATGTATACTACAACGTGGAAACTATCAATTGAAAATAATGTGTATTTTGAGCTAAAAATGGCAAACAAAAGATGTGGATCCGAGTATCTCATTTTCAACTATTCAAAAAAATGAGACTGACATTTTTTGTGTAGGCCATAATTAAAACAATATTTCGATTTTCCAAGCTTGTAGGATATTTCATTACTACCGAAATCCAAAATTGTTGTTTTTTCTTGAAATTTATAGGTTTAGTTTGAATTTTTTAATATAGAGGGATTGCTGAAACTCATGTGCCATAAGAACTTTTTGCCTATTTTACGAGTAAGTGAATGAAATGTGTAGAAGTAAAACACTAGGGTACCCCGCGCGCGCGTACTCCAGTAAACCGTGACCACATGTCCTCCAGTAACATTTTAACAACACGTAACGTTTATATAGGACACATGTACACTTGTCCATGACCCCAAAAGATTCAACACGGAACAGTACGTTTGACAGACCCACCAGACCAGAGTGCGCAACGATTCCAGAATTCCACTATCCGAAAAGAAAAAAAAAGATTCCAAATTCCACAGCAAAGAAGAGGAGGAGGAAGAAGAAGAAGGAAAAAACTCGATCACGGCTGATGGAATAAAAGTCCGCGCAAACACTCGCTGTCAGCCCCGCCGTGCTGGTACAACATTTCTCTGCAGAGCTTCCCGGTGTCCGGTTGTGCTGGCTCGCATCGCGCTGGCAAAAAAATCTCGTGGCGAACGCGAAACGGAACCAGGCGGAGACCGGGGGCGGGTGGGGCAGGGCGACACGTGGCGCGGAGGGGACGCTCGGGCTGCGCGCGGGGCCCGCCGGCGGGCGTCAGAGCGCGGCGTGGTCGGCTGGAGATTACGGCCGCGGGGTGATTATTTGTTTAGCGTCGGCATCAGCGGAATGAACCGTTTTCCTCCTTTCGGTCGTCGTCGTCGATGCTAACGGGAGATCTTTTCCTGTCGCCGCAGCGACCGCGATTAATTTACAGCGAGATGTAAGTATATATCGGGTGGTTTGCTAGGCTATGTGTCAGTGTTGGATTATGTGCACTCGTATCATTATCTTTGCAGCCATTGTCACTGACGCAGGTAAAAATGTTACTAGTGTATTTTTTTACATGGACATATCAGATGATTAGGTGATACGTGGGTTCACATTGCACTGCTGCGCATGATTGATTTGAGGGGGTTATATAAAATGTACGATCAAATTTCCTAATTTTCCGTTAAAAAAATACCTAATTTTATTATGGTAGAGCATCTAGATAAACACAAAAAATAGGGATATGATTGGATATTCCGGCGGCAAGTAGGGAGCGTGGCCCTGGGCAGGCCGGGAGCTAGATCGGATCAACGCGCCGCCGGTACCACCTGTGTGTAGAGATGTAAATGGTATGAATAATTTTTGCTCTGAAATCCGTATTCGCGTCCGTTTTTGAGGATATGGTATGCCTTTTTTAGATATCCTGCGAATATGGATATGAATGCAGATATTTGTCGAGCGGATATCCGATGGATATGATAACGAATATGGTATTGATGATATCTGACGGATAAGGATAAACCGATATTTTATACGAATTATCCGAGGTATTTAAATAGAATAATCCGATATACTTAGCATAACTACAATATCTAGACAATCTAGTTAGTTTATCGGCTAGCTATACATGCTATATATACATGTTATACTTTGCTATTACAAATTTTGCACTTTTATACTGCTGATATCTAGTGTTGCACGTTTTCTTGTCATTTTTTTGTATAAAGTACATAAATTTTTATTTTTATATGTGTATTTTTTCAATTATCCTTTTCCGATCCGAGTCCGCTTCGAATCCGCTCCATATCCGCAATCCGATATAATCCGCATTCGAATCCGCATCCGGCTATTATCCGCTCCGATTTGAATCCGCCGAAAAATATGATAAATGATACTGTATGATAATAGCAAGATCCAATCCGATCCGTTTACAACGCGCCGCTGTGGGGAGGCCGAGAGCTAGATCGGATCAGCACGCCGCCCGTATCACCTGTGTGAGACGCGCACGCGAGGGGGGGGGGGGGAATCTATGTCACTCTTATGCATTTCTTTTCTTTTTATAGGGAATGTATTGATATCAAGATACCAATTACACCTAGTCTACATAACGTAATATCTAGAGCAACTCTAGACATGAAAGATGCAAAATTTAAAACACAGCAATCAGAGACTCGCAGCAGGAAGAGCACCACAAGTGGTGACAACACCTGGACTCTTAAAAATTCTCCAAAAACAATGCCACTATAAAGGTAACACCGCATAAACACCATAGTCATCTGGTCCAATCATCATGGTTAGATCCTGGATTTTCACCCTGAAGAAAGTCTAATCTTTATACAATGCCTTCAACAAGAAAAACGACCAGAAAGCCAAAATTGCTAGGTACAAACAACGAAGGTCAGACCTAGGATTTTCATCCCAGAAAACCGAGTTCGGAAATAACAATGTCCGCCAGTGTCGCCGCCCCCTCTCGTCGAGATAACTACTGAAACACGCTGATCCAAGGTAAGCCGAGATAACTACTAAAACACGTCGAGAAAGCCGACAAATCAGATCAAGATCAGAAATTAGGGTTCGAGAGGTTCCTAGGGCAAGGGGAAGAAGGGAAATGGAGAACGCCTTGTCGTCGCTGTCGGATGGCCTCCTCTGATGGCGACGGGGTAGGGGAGGACGGGAGGGAGGGAGGGGCCGACGACGGTAGGGAAGATTCCCCATGTCGCCTAGGAGGAGGACGGCACGCGTCAGGATGCCTTTTGTTTAGTATCAAAGATCACCTTATGCATTTCTATTTCCAAGAATTCATATATGATGTGTCTAAAATCAGCACGATGATGGTGATCCCATTTATTCTAGATCTTGAAGATGTCCAAAGCACCACTGTATATACCGTACGAACCGGTTGAACCGATACCGTCCAAAGTAATAGTCCAAGCACCTGTGGAGATCCATTCTTTTCAATCACAAAACACCTGTCGAGATCCATACCATTCAGTAAACATTACACAAATTCTAGACGCAACCAGCCGGTGCGTAAACACCACACGTACGAGCATCGGAATCCAGAACCACGAGTGCGTGAACATGTGGTATACGCACGCACGCCCCTGGCTACCACACACTAGCGCGTGTTCTGCAAAGACGTAGGAGTACGTACGAGCAGCACAACGCCGATTTGGGGACTTCGTCGATCCGTACGTACTTAGCGCGACTAATTAATTAACATGCGAGGACGATGACTGGACGAAATCAATATTTTTTAGGTCGCTGACGATTAGATCGCATTGGTGGCCGGCGGGGACGTATCAGCAGGGGCCAGGTTAGCTAGGGGGCTAGGGGCGGCTACACAGGACAAGCAACCATGGCGTGTGTATGTATATTAGGCTGGTCATAGTGTGGAGTAACTTAGAGTAATAACATGCTGTTACTACTCCCCCCTTCACGGTTTGCAAGGCGCTCTATAAAAATCTCACGGACCTAGGCGTGAATGTATTGGCTGAAAATTATGTCTATTAATAAGCGGTTAAGGCGCATGCATTGGTGGAAGACTGTTGCATGCATAGAAAGTTGAAAGGAAAGGTGCCACATTAATTAATAATTAATTCTTATGCGTCTAGGAACGTTGCAGTTTTTGAAAAACCCAAATTTGATTATGCGTCCTGCAAACCGTGAATGAGGTAGTAGTCTAAGTTACTATCTTCATAGTGGAAAATAACTTAGGTGTGGTAACATGCAATGCCACATTAATTAGGTTGTAGACACACTTGCCTTGGTATGTGTGATGTTACAGTAACATAGCTAGTTACTCAATCCATCTCTCTTCATTAAATCGTTGCTACATAAGCAAAAATGCAGACTTGGACTCTTAGTTACTAGTGAAGTTACTCCCACTATGACCAGCCTTACGCTAGTGCGGGACATCTACATAGTACAATAAATCCTAGTCAACTGGCTATAAAAATTAAACTAGTATTGTTTTGTTTAGTTGGATGAGAGAGAACATGTGAGAGAAGAGAAGTGGACTCTCATGCAATAGTCAGCTCTTGCGCGTGCTTCTAAACACCTTGTGAGTATGTGAGTGGATCATTTACTTATAAAGTAGTACTCTTTAAAAGTAACTATTATACTATTTGATTATAACCTGACTATAGATATTTTTATATACAGTGCATTATTGGAATTGCTCTAACCTGGCCCTAGCCCCCTAGCTGTGCTATCGTGTAGCCAATACTACTATCCTATCTGATCTAAATTAATGGATTCGAATTTATTTAGATTTAGATGTCTAGTAATATTTTATTGCTAAATATATTCAAATCTATGTATATATATGACTCTAAATTTATTAATTTGAATCGAATAGAGTATATGTAAAGCCTGTAACTGGTGATCTGGTTAGTGATTCGAAGTCTCCAACGGACAGAGCATTTTTGGGTTGCATCCGACGTACGGGCGTGGTACATGCACATGTTCTATAGTAGTATACCACACTTCTATTTAGATGAAAGATAGTGAGATCCAACTAGGTTTAGGTAGTACTTTTAAATGTCCCTGTGATAATCTTAAAAAAACTTTCAATGCTTGCTATCAGTTGGTTCTTTTGCTTGGTGTTAAACATAGTGGACGACGCATTTTCCTCTTCTTTCTCTTGCAAATATATACTCCAAACTGCTGCTGAACATGACTATCAATTCTGTGAAATCATGGCACCAATAAACTAATTCATTCGGAATTTTTATTTTGTAGCGTGTCCGGTTTTGTTTAATATAAGCCCCGCAATGCAATCTTTGAAGAATCGCCCATTCATGTTCTTCGTAGCCAATAATTAGATATGGCATGTATGCCTGCCACTAGTGCAAGATATGGATGCGGAGCTGGCTAAGCTAGGTGGCAAATAATATAAGGGTCTAAAGAAAGGAGAATAATGATGCAACAAACGGAGCTGTGGTATTGGGTCAGGGATCAGCTGCAGCTGAAGTCTGTTTTCTTCCCTTAATTGCACATGGAATTGTCAGCCTGCAGTGCAGGTCGATCCTGTCCACATCGAGGATCCCTTAAACAAACTGATCTCCCACCGCTCTTTCTAGAGCCTTCTCCTCGCTTGGTCTCAAAGGGTGGTTGAGATATTTGCGTATTAGTCTTCGTCGCTGCCGCCCCATTTAGCTCGACTAATCCGCTCCGAAAATGATGGAAAAAATGCGTTGACCTGCACCTTCTCTGTTGATACGTTTAACTAGCTGCCACTTCTGGTTCTTAAGCTCTCTCCACTGTGGTGATTAAGGTGGGGCCGAACTTATGCATAACCAATGTTTGTGAAGTGGTGACGTCAGTAATATATTATCTTAGGACAATGGCATGGATCACTGCCTTTCTTCTGCCCATCCCAACAACAACAGAGATCAAGCCAGTGGACAAGCACATGCATTTGCAGATCAAGTAGGTAGGTCGTTTCCTGTTAGGCCCGTCCAGTCCCGTCCGTGATCAGATCAAACGGTGCCCATGGCGGGAATGATTCTGCCCATTATATTCGAATATCGACCTACGTCTACTGTTAGATGATTGGAAGAGCCCAGCGAAAACTGTTGGGCATCTTGTATGCATATGAGGTCAAGCACGCATGGACTGCGTCCTACCGATTGGCCTCTATCTTATCTGCCTAGAATTGCCAAAAAGGAGGACATGCATGGAAATATATGGTCCCGGTGCATGCGGCTCTGTGATTGTTTCGTCGGCAAAATAGTTACCAACTTTGTTTCGTTGCAGAGAAACGAAAGGAAATCAGATAGCAAGCGACACTGCAGGTGCAGAGTGCAGAAGCACCGAAGCAGAGTGCAGAAGCAGTCAGAATGCAGAGTTTTATTACTGTCAATGTTAGTGCATTCTCGTGCGTACGTGATCGCGCTCCTTCTCTATAGGTGCATCGAAACTAATGGTTATTGTAGTAGTGGTAACTTGTTTATAAAAATCAGGACGGTGCTGAAGAGTGTAGAAACAGTCAGAAAGAAGAGATTTACAGTCGATGACAGATAGTAGTGATGGTAGTGGTTTCTTGAGTGTAGAGTGATTTCACACCTTTAATTTCTTGATGCATCCAGTTAGATGCTTCAAAAGGATAGAAGTAGTACTCCCAGTGATTTTTTTTCTGAAGACGAGAACTTTAGCAGAAAAGTATCAAAGCGCAACGTAGGAGTTTGGTCGGTTTCAGATCCATTTTGCCATTTTCGGTTGATGAGATCGCTCCGGACGATATGTGCCTTGATTCTGATCTGTCAGAATTGTGCACTCACTCACTGACGCTCTTTCCGAAAGATCATCAGACGGAAAGAAACACCATGAAATAGGTCCCATTGCTCGCCATTATCCATACATGTAGACCATCCATTGCCCATAAAGTTTAGAAGAAAAGTTTCAGATAGTTACACACACACGTAGGATCTTGTTTCTTCAGATCCAAAAAGTACGAACTTTTATGCAACGGTTGGGTTCTGCATTTTTAGAAGAATTTTTTACCAAAGAAAAGTTAATTTATTTCTTTAATATTCACCAGAACAAGCCTTTTTGTGCCTTTCCGTGGATCGTGTCCATATTTGATATTTTGATATTATACGTATTGACGACCTGGTAAAGCCTTTTTAATTAATCTTCGAAACAGGCTTTCCGCCCCGCTATATTAATATAGCAAACGACTGATGTAACGTTCTGAACACTGCTGTGACAAAACAACACAAGCCAAGCCAAGCCCAAGATGAAAAGCAAGAAGAAAGAAAGAAGAATGAAAAGAAAAATAAAGCTGCAGTGAGCCGAAAACAGAGACAACTCGCAACCGGTGCGCCGTCCAGAAAAGTACCACCACACGTCTAGCAATCCAGAGCGCCGCGTACCAAACGGCACCTCCAAGAAAGGGAGTGACGACGACACTGCTGTCCGGCCTGGACCTAGGGTTTCCCACGATACGCCGCGGGAGGTGGGGGAGAGATACACCCGACACCCTTCAAGAAGGAAGGCGATACCGGCAGGCATCACCGTGTCGGTGTCATCCAGTCAAGGATTTCTCCCGACCCCTCCAGAACCACACTCCCGAGCATTTTGTAAAGCTCCACCAATCTCGCCACCCACGAGCACGCGCCACCTCGGTCTTGAAGTCGCCACCACCGCCACACCAAGAGCCACGGAGCAAGGCCGGTAGGCCGAGAGAGCGGAGACTTTGGCGAGGATCCGCCTGCCAAAGACGAGGAGGAATCGCCACCAACAGCGGTAGCCGACGGATGTAAAGAAGACAAACCAGCCCTCTGCCCGCCAAGCCCGAAGAGGCTCGTGAAGTCCCGCCGCCGCATTGCGGCAAGGGTGCCACCGAATAGGCCAACCGCCGCCTAGGCCCTACTCCTCCGTCCACCAAGAGATCCACCACCATAGCAAATCCCGGCCGCCAAGAAACAGCACTATCACCACCGAGCTCACCTGGGCCTGCCGGACCACCGCTGGTCTGTGGATCGCATGTCACCTCGCGGAGCCTCCTCCATCGGAGGGACGTCGTCGCCATCCGCATTCTGAGGCCGCCGGCCCGGCGTCCACGAGCTCAAGTCCATACCACCGTCAACATCACACCCAAAAGGCCACCAGAATAGGTAGGATGTTCGGGGACCATATCCTGTTGTCAGGCCGTGTAGCTACCAAAGTGCGGGGTACAACCCACATCCACCCGAAGTGGCCGCTGTCCGGATGTAGCGGCAAGGCCGATCAGCCAGGATCAGGCCCAGATCAGTTTGCAAGCCTCGTAGGCCTAGATCAGGCCTAGACCGGGTCGAGATCAGCCCCGCTGCTGCGCCTTGGTCGTGCCACCGACCAAGCCTGGAGATCGCCATCCCAACACCACCGCCACCATGCCGCCGCCACAGGCCATCCCCGAGCCGGCCCTAGGGCACCGTCAGGGCTGCACCTCACCGCGCCATCTGGGGGTAGAGAAGGCCGTTGTCATAGCCAGACCAGCGCCGATGCCTCCATCGCCGGCCGAGCTTGCCTGAGCGCCCAAGATATTCGTTGCCGCCCAGATCTCCCACTAGAGCGGGGCACCGCCGGGAAGGAGGGCATGTCGCCACCGTCCACCGCAGGGGCTTTGCCCTATGGCCTTCGTTGGCGACGACATGGGAGGGGGCGGCCGGCGGCGGCTAGGGTCGGGTCCACCCGGTCGCCTGTGAAAAGGGGACTTGGGATGGAAATGTTTTTTTTTGGAGAATGTCCGCCTCTTAATTAATCACTTTTTTTTTGAAAATGGGCGCATGTATTAAAAAAACTATTTAATGCTTACACCCGGCCTCTGTATAACCAAGATGCACACAGCCACACGAATGACAGAACTAAAGTAAAAAGTAGACAAGCATTACAAAAAAACACAAACTAAATAAATGTCTAGAATCTAAGATAGATCAATCCTCAGATCACGCGGCCATCCATGTCGGGAGAAAATATCCCTCGCCGTGTCCTCCAATCGCGTACATCTTACCATAAATAAGTCGCGAAACTCCGTATGTTGGAGAATATTCCATGATCGGAGGATAACCGTGGCTCGATAGATAACCTGCAGAGAAGAAGACACAATGTTATTAAAAATCTTGTCATTTCTCAAAGCCATAGCGACCATATAATGGCAAGCGCTCCCACCCTATGTAATTATCAACAATTCCATGCAACCAATTACCAAAAACATTGGTTACAGAACGTGGCGGAGATAAACCAGAAGCTATTTGGATGAATGGCCATATAGAGCGAGCAAATTTGCAATGGAAGAACAAATGGCGAATTGTCTCATCTTGATGAAAAAAACATATTGTGTACTTCCAAGCCAATTCCTCTTTGCAAGATTACCTTTTGTTAGAATTACCCCTTTTCGTAGATACCATGCAAATATCTTCGTACTATTATCATCGACCGGGATATTAGGTTGGACCAAGGCTTTATATAGTGAGCCAACAGAAAATTTACCACTTTCTAGTAATTTCCATTTGAACACGTCAACACCGTCCGACAATTGTATCATGGATAAACGTAATAATAGATTGTTTCAAGATACCAGTCTAGGACCGATAAGACTTCTTCTGAAAGACACATTAGGAGGATAGTCTTCCATCACTGTGGAAATTGTGTATCCTTTGTGTCTAACAATCGAATATAGAGCTGGATAAAACTAATTAATCGAATATGAGACTTCTTAATTAATCACTAGATAAAACTAATAAACAGAAAAGAAAGGGTAGATAAATGATGAAGAGAAAACTTTAATAATTTGTATTCTGAAATGTTTCTCTTACTTATAATTAAGAGTAGGTGAATAACTATAGCTCGGTTTCGTTACAAAGAGACGAAATGAATCAGATTGCAAGCGATACAGCAGGTACAGAGTGCAGAAGCAAGCAGTCAGAAAGCATGAGTTTTACCGTCGATCTCAGCTAGTAAAACGTACTGATTGATGTTGGTGCTTTCTCGTGCGTACCTACGTGATCGCACTCATTCTCTTGTTGCATCGAAATAAAAAGGTTATTATCAGTGTAGTAACTTCTTTATATATGAAAAACCAGGACGAAGCTGCAGAGTGTCGAAACAGTCAGATAGCAGAGTATTACAGTCGATGACAGCTAGTAGTGATGGTAGTGGTTTTTTGAGTGTAGAGTGATTTCACCCATTTTCTTGCTGCATCAGGTCAGATGCTCCAAAAGGTTAGAAGTAGTAATAGTACTTGTGATTTTTTTCTTCTTCTGAAGACGAGAACTTTAGCAGAGAAGTATCAGAGCGCCACGTAGGAGTTTGGTCTATTTCATATCCATTTTGCCATTTTTGGTCGGTGAGATCTCTCCGGACGTCGGGCGATATGTGCCTTGATTCTGATCCGTCGAGGTGTGCACTGACTCACTCACTGATGCTTCCTCCTGCTTTATGACACCGTTAACCGGAAAGATCATCAGATGGAAAAGGAACATGTAGGCCATGAAGTAGGTCTTGCTGCTCGCCATTGTCCATACACGTAGACCATCTTCCCCATAAAGTTTACAAGAAAACTTTCAGACAGTTCAGATCCTTTTTACCACTTCTAGTTCCCCAATTCTGATCAGTGGAGGTGCAGCGTGCATGTGGGCTGACTCATCCGCTAGCTAGTGTTCCTCCTTTCTGACTGTTTCTCATTACGTACATGGGAAAGAAACACCAAGAAATAGGTCCCATTGCTCGCCATTGTCAGAACATGTAGACCATCTTCCCCATAAAGTTTAGAAGAAAAGTTTCTGATAGTTACACATAAGAGTTTGTTTTGAAGACGCTATGTGCCTTGATTCTGATGTGTCGATCGAGGTGTGCACTCGCTCACTGATGATCTTTCTTTCTTTCTTTCTTTCGGTCTGCACGGTTAACAGGAAAGATGATCAGATGGAAAGAAACACCAAGAAATAGGTCCCATTGCTCCCCATTGTCCATACATGTAGGCCATCTTCCCCATAATAAAGTTAAGAAGAAAAGTTTCAGTTAGTTACACATACACGTAGGATCTCGTTTTCTTCAGATCCATTTTACCATTTTTAGTTCGTGGGATCTCGCTGAGCGATATGTGCCTTAGTTCTGATCGGTGGAGGTGCATGTGCGCTGACTCACCCACCAGTGTTCCTCCTTTCTCAGTGCTCTACCTTTCCGGGCCGGTGACTCGTCATCGCCGAACGCATCATCCATTAGGCACCTCCTTTCAGTTAGTCACTGACTACGCCAATCCGAATCCGGCAAGAAACATGCAATTGCTTGTGACTTGTGAAAACAAATGTGGAGTAAATTCACTACTTCACAAATGTTCAGAGGACTCTCTGAACACTGAGATCGAGGGTTTTGCAGCAGGTGCGCACCGATATACACTTGAGCGATATTCATCCAAGAAATACCGTACCCGAGCAAGCTACGTACACGTACTACTGACTGCTCATCAGTTGCGTGAACAGTTATAGCTGAATAAACACAGCCATCACGGTGCCTGCTTCTGCTTGTCGCGCGCACACCCCTGACTCCTGAGGCCCCTGAAGACAGGCAGGCAGTGTACGTGTTCCCTCCAGGAGCCCGACGTCGCCATCGGTGTGCCTGGGCCATGACATGAGCGGCAATTTAGCGGAACAAACCGTCGCGCACCGTGTCACATCGCGATTGTCCCATGGCTCCCTCGCATGTCTTGATATTTGCATGCCACCATGTAGACGAAATCGACTGTCCGCCGCTTGAGCCGCATTTCAGAGCTCACCGTTGAAGACTGTACGTGTTCAGCTAACCAATGGACAGTTGCCTGGTAGGAGACAGAATCCGCTGGGGAATATGGATGGGGAGCACGGGCGCCGGTTGGTTCGCCGCCGGGGCTCCATGCCGGCAAAGAGCTGGACAAGGCACGGTTGGATATACGGGACATAAATGAGGACACGGTTTGAGTTGAGTGATCCGATAAAGGGTTTGGATTTAAGCCACGGCCGGTCGCCGGATAAAGTGCGTAGATAGCAGAAGCGGCGCAAGCACGACGCCGACGGATGGACGCATCCTGTTGGGCGTTCGCCGCGTGCACACACCGCTCGATTCCGTCGCGGGCGTGCGCACGTAGGCCTCAAACTAGGATTCTCAATGAATAAATTCGTAAAAACAAAAAGGGTTCTCAATGAATCATCGATCATGTGCAATTTGCTGGATTGTTTTTATTTTTTCTGTGCACTTCGAGTTCTGAAAGCATGTTTGTGGTTGAAACTAAACAAGGATGTAAAAAAAAAAGACATGAAATTTTACCAATATGCTGGGTGAGTTATGTATGACCTGAATGCTTAACTTTTTTTTTGTTGAAAATGGGGGCTTTATTACTTAAGTTAAGTATTATATCTTGTCTCTTCATAACCAAGATGCACGCAGCCGATAACCATCCGAAATCTCAAAGAAAACTACAGAAGAGGCGAAAAAAATGCAAAAAAAATCTACTATTACAGAGTGACTAAGAAGATGGAGGACCAATCCAGATTACGCTGCCATATGCAGATTGTTACTACAATGTCGACCACGGCTAGTAGTACATGCTGACTTTAGTGCTTTGTCGTGCGATACACGAATCGCACTAATTCTCTTAGTGTTTCGAAATCAAAGGTTATTAGTAGTAGTGGCAACTTCTTTATAAAAACCAGAACGAATGTCACAGAGTGTAGAAACAGTCAGAAAGCAGAGATTTACGGTCGATGAAAGCTGCTCCCTCCGTTTAAAAATATAAAATATTTTAGTTTTATAAAATAAATTTATCTAGGCGCCTTTTAGTAGGTTTTACTTCGAACCTCTACGAACTATACGCTGAAAGATCGTCTATCCTATATTTCTAAACGGAGGGAGTAGTAGTGATGGTAGTGGTTTGTGGAGCGCAAGTGATTGCACCCCTTTTGTTGCTTCATCAACTCAGGCTAGAGATAAGGAGTACTAGGGATTTTTTCCCCTGAAGACGGACAGTTTAGAAGCAAAGTATCACAGTGCCACGTAGGGGTTCGGGTCTATTTCAGATCCATTTTCCCATTTTGGTTGATGTGATCTCTCCGGGCGATATGTGCCTTGATTCTGATCTATCGAGGTGTGCAGTCAGTCACTCAGTGATGTTTCTCCTTCTTTATGACACCGTTAACAGGAAAGTTCATCAGATGGGAAAGAAACACCAAGAAATAGGTCCCGTTGTTTCCATACATGTAGCAGACCATCTTCCCCATAAAGTTTAGAAGAAAAGTTTCAGATAGTTACACGTAGGAGTTTGTTTGTGAAGACGCTCTTGTGTGGCTTGATCCTGATCCGTCGAGGTGTGCACTCACTCACTGACGCTCTTTCCTTCTTTCCGTCGGCACCGTTAACAGGAAAGATCATCAGACGGAAAGAAACACCATGAAATCGGTCCCGTTGCTCGCCATTGTCCATACATGTAGGACATCTTCCCCATAACTAAAGTTTAGAAGAAAAGTTTCAGATACTTACACTGATACACGTAGGATCTCGTTTCTTCAGATCCATTTTACCATCGTTCCTCCTTTCTGATATTTTTTTATCAGGGAAATAAAGGCACCCACGGGTCGAGACAAATATCAGCATCAGATGGGAACGCGATCAAACAGGTCGCTCAGCATTGTCCATAGTGAACCTATAGAGGAGAATCTTCACCTAAAAGTTCGTGAGTGAGTGGAAGGAGCTCTATCTGTACGAACCTTGCGGGAAAGACGCCCGCGGTTTTCCGGGCCGGTGACTCATCATCGCCGCGCACGCATCTCCTTTCAGTTAGTCACTGACTACACTAATCCGGCAAGAAACCAACATGGAATTGCTTGTGACTTGTGAAATCAACCTTCAGTCTGCCATGGACTACATCCACTACTTCACAAATCTTCAGAGAACTTTCTGAACACTGAAAGGGCTTCTTTTGCAGCAGGTCAGCTCACCGATATATGCTTGAGCAGTATCCATCCAAGAAATTAATACCCAATCAATTGCGTAGAGCTAAATAAACACAGCCAGCTGCCTGCTTGTCGCGCACACACCCCAGAACACAGGGCACCGTACGTGTTCCCTCCAGGATCGGAGCCCGACGTCAGTCGCCATCGGTCTCGTGCCTCGGCCATGAGAGGGCAATGGAACGGAACAAACCGTCGCACATCGCCTTGTTGTCCCACCCATGGCTCCCTCGCACGTCTTAATATTTGCACGCCACGATGAACCGCATTCAGAGTACACAGTGGAAGCCTGTTCTGGTAACCAATGGACAGTTGCCCCCGGCAGGCGCTTGGCAGGAGACAGAATCCACCGGGGAATATGGATGGGGAGCACGCGCGCGCGTCTCCATGCCCGCGAAAGAACTGGACAGGCCATGTGGATATATACGTGGGGCAAAGAAAAGGATTGCAAAGCTTGATAAAGGACACGGCTGAGTTGAGTGATCAGATAAAGGGATTGGATTTGAGCCGCCCCCGTCGCCGGATAAGTTTGTAGATAGCAGAAACGGCGCAAGCGCGACGCGGATGGATGGATGGATGGATGCATTCCTGTTGGCGTTTGCCGCGTGCACACACCGCTCGATTCCCTTGCGCGCGTGCGTAGGTCTCAATCAAAGTAGGATTCGGGATGAATCATCAGTCATGTGCAATTTACTGCTCGCGAGTCGCAACCGGCGATTTTTTTTATATAATACATTTTTTTTAAACAATCTATATTTATTATATTTTTTTTTATAATTTGCAAATCTAATCGGCCTGACCCAGGCTGAATGCCCGTTCGGTCAGCAAGCTGACTGGTGTAGTATTCGCATACCCACCGTCAGGCCATGCATAGATTTGTCTTGAATACATATCGTAAAGTAGATCGAGCAGCACAGTCATTATTAGCTTTCTAATTCAACACCGGTGTCTACAAGAGAATTCAACAATTGCCAATAAATAAAACCCTGTAGGCCTTTGTATGCACGTATGTAGTAGTACGTACGGTCGGTCTGGTCCTGATCGATTGCCCCGGTCAGTTTAGGTAAAGGACCATTCGGCTTAAACCTGACCGATTGGATGGTGGACCCTGGCCAAACGTCTAATCGGCTTGCTCTAGGCCGATTAATGAAAAAGATTTAAAAAACGTATTATTGACAGAAAATCGCCAATCGTACGTGCGTGTCCTCCCTCCCTCCCTAAACCTCGTGCGTCTTGAATTCCTATGAACATATTATGTTTGGAGATTGTTGGATGGAAAAATTCAGCCATGTGTATTAATGTTTTTTTCTGACCGTTTGATTTTAGAGAGAGCGTTCCGAAACTCTGTTATCTGTTATCACATGTGTCATGTCTTAGACGATTTATGGTAAAGTCAGATACAAATAAAGTCATGAAACCAGGAACATAGAGGCCGGCGATGGTTATTGATTTGCTCTACAGATTGCCGTGTATGTTACGGGTTTGGTGCAAATCATTTATTCCCGGTGATTTCAGGGACGTAATGTCCTCCGTCTCTCTCCATGTCTGCACGTAAGCACAATTTCTATTGGAATTTAGGGTATTTTGGTATTAGACCTTGGCCCATAAGCAATATAAATTCCAAAAAAATTCCTTTGTCTATTAGGTGAGTCAGCTTGTGGCTGTACTAGTAATGTTAAAGTATAGTATCATGATGCTAGTAAAAGATGTGTTGCACCAGCTTATATAGGTTGTTCTATTATTCACTAAAGTGTGAGAAAATAGAGCAGCTCTTGCACACTCTTTCAAGGCCGCCCGCCTTATAATGCGCGCACGCCGCGGGTTGCGGGAATAAGCTGAGCCGAGCTCTTGTGTTGATTTTGTTGTTTGGGCTCTCCTTTATCGATGTGCGTTCGGATTTTCTCGGCTCCTGTTTCCACGAAGCAAATGGCTTCGGGTGGGCCAGCCAGCCTGTGAGGCGGCGACTACCGTGGCAGCGCGTAGCGCCAGGCCAGTGGTCGGCTGGGCCGCGGCAAGCGCTACCGCCCACGCCTGCGTAAGCGGCGGCGTCCCCGGGTGGGTCTGCTCGGCCTAGCTATAGTGGCGCGTCGTACTGGCTACCGTCCACGTAAGACGCGCACTAAGTGCCGCCGACGTGGGCTGTTTCAAAAACAGCTTCCCTTTGTCTTTTTATTCATTTTTTAGGTAAAGTCTCTCTGAGATTTTGCCTAATTTACAAGACGCTTTTTATAAATTTTTATTCAAATATTTATTTACAATATATGTAAATAACCATTTATCCGAAAACTTTTTCGGTCCTTTTTATTTATCCTTTCTCTAAACACCTTCGGATCTTTCCAGAACTTTTTTAGTCTCTTTCTTCATACTTCTTCAGTGATTCAAATTAGCTATTAACGATCTCCAAGCTTCATCAAACCCTTAAGCATACTACCCAACAGATCAAGAATACTACATACATGACCAAGACTTCTTTCTGACCAATGATCAACAGCGGGACCTTGATGCCCATAATGATCACCTATGTACTCAACGAAATTTGTCGTTGAACCGTAAATACTATGTCTTATTATTTTTGTCTCTACGATACTTTATTGTCCAAGGCTTTGATCACATGACATCTCCATGTCAGTGTTCAATCTTGTTACCGACAATACCTTTATTACTCGATCTGGTAAGTGATATCCCCATGATCTAGTCACACGATGCGCAGCTTATGGATATGACTTATTGTTGGAATTATGCCCTAGAAGCAATAATAAAGATGTTATTATTATAATTCTTGTTCATGATAAAGTTTATATTCCATGCTAGAATTGTATTAAGCGGAAACTTTGATACTTGTGTGGTTTATGAACAACACCGTGTCCCTAGTATGCCTCTATGGACTAGCTCATTGATTAATGATGGTTAAGGTTTCCTAACCATGGACATGAGTTGTCGATTAATAATGAGATCATATCATTGGGAGAATGATATGATGGATAGACCCAAATCAAGCAGAGCAATTAGATCGTGTCATCGTGTTCATCTTTGCGAAGCTTTTTCTTATGTCAAATATTGTATTCCTTAGACCATGAGATAATGCAACTCCCTGGTATCGGAAGAAAGATTTGAGGTCATCAAACGTCATCCTATGAGAGGGTGATCATAAAGGTGTCTCTCAGGTGATCGGAAAGTACTTGTTGGGTTGTATGTATCGAGATGAGATTTGTCCCTCCCAAGTCGGAGATAAATACTTCGGGCCCACTCGGTAATCGATATCAACACCGCTTGCAAGCACGTGGCTAAGGAGTTAATCACAAAGTGATATCGGATTACGGAACGAGTAAAGTACTTGCTGTGAACGAGATTGAACTAGGTATGCTGATACCGACGATCGAATCTCGGGCAAGTAAAATATCGCGCGACGAAGGGAATATATATAAGGGATTAATTGAATCCCGGCATCGTGGTTCATCCGATATGATCATCGATGAATGTGTGGGACTCAATATGGGTTTCCAGACCCCGCTGTTGATTATTGATAGAAGATCATGTCTGCATATTCTCGAACCCGTAGGGTCACACACTTAACGTGTCTCGACGCTAGGATAGAATGGATAATTGGTTTATGAGTTTTTGTTCGGAGTCTCGGATGAGATCCAGGACGTCACGAGAGGTTCCGGATTGGTCCGGAGAATAAGATTCATATAAGGGAAAGCAGTTTTTGGATTTCGGAATTATTTCGGATTGTCCGGTATTGTACCGGAAGCTTCTAGAACCTTCCGGAGTGGGACCAACATGGCCCCACTTGTCGGGAGGGGGCGTGGGCATACGAGGGAGTGCCCTGGCCGCATTGGGCCAGGGCACAAGTCCCCATAGGCCCAGCCGGCCAAACCCTAGGGGAAACCCTAGGGAAACCTTCTAGAAGGAGGGGGAAAACTTGCCCCCCACTCCAACCCTTGGGTCCGCCGCCCTAGGGCTTGGAGGAGGGGTCAAGGGGGCCGGCCAGCCCCCTATACATAGAGGGCAGGGGCGCAGCCCTCCCCCCACTCCTTCAACCCTAGCCGCCATACTGCTGCCCTCCAGATCTCTCTCTCTCTCTCTCTCTCTCTCTCTCTCTCTCCCGATTGCGCGTAGGCGAAGCCCTGCCGCAGAAGCTCTCCACCTTTGCACCACGCCGTCGTGTTGTAGATCCAATCTATCTCTCCACCCCACTTGTTGGACCGAGGAAGGAGTATACGTCGAGGTGCCGTACATGTGCATATCTCGAAGGCATCGCCACTTGCGGTGTTGGATCGGATCGGATCGCGAGGAGGAGAAGCTAGTACGACTACATCAACCACGTTCCGTTGAACGTTCCACTGTGCGAATCTTCAAGGGTACGAAGATCTCATCTATACCTCCTTGTTGTTTGCATCTCCTAGATTAGATCCTGGCTTTCCCGTTCGCATCCGTAGAATTTTTTTGATTTACTATGCTGCGAAACCCTTCAGTGGTATCAGAGCTAGATCTATGCGTAGATGTGTTTCACGAGTAGAACGCAACATGTTTGTTGCGGGCGTTGATGTTTTCTGTTGCAAGCCTCTTGTTTGTGTACTTCTTATGATGCGGGATAGTGAGATCGAAGCGGTCCAGGCCAACTTTACGCGACCTCGTTCGCGAGACCGGCTCCGCACTTGACGTGTGGCTTGTTCCACACATGCGACTGGTGGATGCCAGTTTCTCTCACTATAGTTGTCATGGGATTTACACCGGATGTTGGCAACCATAATATCACCGTTGTGTCTTTCTGTAGGTAAGAATCGTTCTTAGCTTGTTAGTCCCATAAGCCACGTAAAACATGCAACAACAAAGTAGAGGCGTCTAACTTATTTTTGCAGGGAGTGTTTCTGTGATATGGTATGGCCCAAGATGTGATGTATATGTTGTATGCAATGATCATGTTTTGTAATATTTCACGACTTGCATGTCGATGAGTACAAAACCGGCAGGAGCCATATGGTTGTCTTTATAATTGTGTATGACCTGTGTGTCAACTTCTTATACGCCATGTAATAGCTTTACTTTATCGCTAAGTAGTTAGCAATAGTTGTAGTTGCTATTCGTGGTGGAGGCAATCATGGTAGAGTGATGGAGATCATGCTGGCACGCATAAGATGGAGATTATTGCGCGAAGATTGACTATACCATGTCACATAAAATTATATGCATGTGATGTTTATCCTTTTATGTATCTTATTATGCTTAGATCGTGACGGTAGCATTATAAGATGATTCCTCACTTAAAGATCAAGATAAAACTATGTTCTCCCCATGTATGCACCGTTGCGAAAGTTCGTCATGTTCAAGCACCACGTGATGATCGGGTGCTATAAACTCTACGTTCACATACAACAGGTGCAAACCAGTTTTGCACACGCGGAAATACTTGGGTTTGACTTGACGAGCCTAGCATGTACAAACATGGCCTCGGAACACACAAACCGAAAGTTTAAGCATGAGTCATAGGAATGATATGATCGACACTTTGTTGTTCACCATTGAAACCACATCTCTTCTCGTGAAGATCGGATTAGGTGTGGTCAATTTGGATCATGTTCACTAAACAACTTGAGGGATGTTGAATTTAGTGGGAGTTCATCTAGTAATTTGATTAAGTTGAACTAGTTATCATGAACATAATCTAAATTGTACTTGAAAATTTTGTAGATCAAATGGCTAAGTCCAACTTCAACTTCAACGTTTTTGCTGAGAAAGAAAAGCTTAAAAACAATGGGTCTAACTTCACCAATTGGTTCCGCAATCTGAGAATCATTCTCTCTGGCGGACAAAAGGACTATGTCCTTGAGAAAAAGCGTTAGGTGACGCCCCTGATGTAGATGCGCCGACTGATGAGAAAGCTGTTTATCGGTCGCGCAAGGATGATTATGGTGTGATTAAGATCACCATGTTGTTTGCTATGGAATCGGACCTTCAAAATCGTTTTGAGGAGTTACTCGGGCCCTTTGAGATTCTTGAGGAACTGAAAACTTTGTTTCAGACTTAGGCCCGTTCTGAGAGATATGAGATCTCTGAGAAATTCTTTAACTGCAAGATGGAGGAAGTGAGTTCCGTTAGTGAGCACGCCATTAAGATGTCGGGCTACACTCAACGCCTTGAGCAACTGGACTGCAAGATTCTAGAGGATCTCAAGATTGACAGAGTTCTGCAATCACTCCCTCCTAGCTACAAAGGTTTTGTAGTTACTCATAATAAAATTGGTTCCACTGATACGATCACCGAGCTCTTCGCTAAGCTGAAAGCCGCGGAGGTGGACATCAAGAAAGATAATCATGTGTTGATGGTCAACAAGCCCCCGGCTTTAAGAAAGGTAAGGGTGCAAAGAAGTCATTCAAGAAGGGCAGCGGCAAGCGCGTTGTCCCTGTTGAGAAGAAGCTTAAGTCTGGACCTAAGCCGGACATTGAGTGCTTCTATTGCAAGGACAAGGGTCACTGGAAGCGCAACTGTCCGAAGTACTTAGCGGACAAGAAGGCTGGCACCATCAAAGGTATATTTGATATACTTATTATTGATGTTTTCCTTACTAGCCCTCGTTGTAGTGCCTGGGTATTTGATACTGGCTCAGTTGCTAATATTTGTAACTCGAAACATGAGCTATGGAATAGATGGCGGCTAGCAAGGGATGAGGTGACGATGTGCGTTAGGAACGGATCAAGAGTTGATGTGATGGCCATCGGCACACTCTCCTTAGTTTTACCTTCGGGATTAGTTTTAAACCTTAATAAATGTTATTATGTGCCTGCGTTGAGCATGAACATCATATCTGGATCGTGTTTATTGCAAGACGGTTATTCATTTAAATCGGAGAATAATGGTTGTTCTATTTATATGAGTAACATCTTTTATGGTCATGCACCTGCTATGAATGGTTTATTTCTTCTGAATCTCGAAAGCAATGAAACACACATCCATAACATTGAGGCTAAGAGATGCAAGGTAGATAGTGATAATACGACTTATTTGTGGCACTGCCGTCTAGGTCATATTGGTGTAAAACGCATGAAGAAACTCCATTCAGATGGACTTTTGGAGTCTCTTGATTTTGAATCATTTGACACGTGCGATCCATGCCTCATGGGCAAGATGATCAAAACCCCGTTCTCCGGAATAATGGAGCGAGCAACGGACTTGTTGGAAATCATACATACCGATGTATGCGGACCAATGAGTGTTTCGACGCGCGGTGGTTATCGCTATTTTCTCACTTTTACTGATGACTTAAGTAGATATGGGTATATCTATTTAATGAAACATAAATCTGAAACATTTGAAAAGTTCAAAGAATTTTAGTATGAAGTGGAAAACCATCGTAACAGGAAAATTAAATTTCTACGATCCGATCGTGGAGGTGAATATTTGAGTTATGATTTTCTCACGCATCTTAAAGCAAGAGGAATAGTTTCGCAACTCACGCCACCAGGAACACCACAACACAATGGTATGTCTGAACGCCGGAATCGAACTTTATTAGATATGGTGCGATCGATGATGTCTCTTACAAATTTGCCGTTATCATTTTGGGGTTATGCATTAGAAACCGCTGCATTCGCTTTAAATAGGGCACCATCTAAATCCGTTGAGATGACACCGTATGAACTATGGTTTGGTGCTAAACCTAAGTTGTCGTTTCTTAAAGTTTGGGGATGCGAAGCTTACGTCAAGAAGTTGATGCCGGACAAGCTCGAACCCAAAGCGGAGAAATGCGTCTTCATAGGATACCCTAAGGAAACGATTGGGTATACCTTCTATCACAGATCCGAAGGCAAAGTGTTTGTCACAAAGAACGGATCCTTTCTTGATAAGGAGTTTCTCTCAAAAGAAGTGGGTGGGAGGAAAGTAGAGCTAGACGAGGTTGTTGTACCTTCTCTTGAGTTGGAGAGTAGCGCAGCACCTGAAATTGTTCCAGTGCCGCTGCACCAACAATAGAGGATGCTAATGACAAGGATCATGAAGCTTCAGACGATGCTACTACTGAACGTCGCAGGTCGACAAGGTCACGTGCCCCTCCTAAATGGTATGACAACCCTGTCTTGACTGTCTTGTTAGTAGACAACATTGAACCTACGAAGTATGAGGAAGCAATGATGAGCCCAGACTCTGAGAAATGGCTAGAGGCCATGAAATCCGAATTGGGATCCATGAGCGAAAACCAAGTATGGACTTTGGTGGACCCTC
Source organism: Avena longiglumis (assembly GCA_030063025.1). Lineage (NCBI taxonomy): Eukaryota > Viridiplantae > Streptophyta > Magnoliopsida > Poales > Poaceae > Avena > Avena longiglumis. The sequence continues at coordinate 513,688,027 of CP125974.1, read as the reverse complement.
CTAGCGACCGAAAGACCGTTGAGTGCAAATGGATTTTCAAGAAGAAAACGGACGCGGATGGTAATGTTACTGTCTATAAAGCACGGCTTGTCGCGAAAGGTTTTCGACAAGTTCAAGGTGTTGACTACGATGAGACTTTTTCTCCTGTAGCGATGTTTAAGTCCATTCGGATTTTATTAGCAATTGCTGCGTTTCATGATTATGAAATATGGCAGATGGATGTCAAGACTGCGTTCCTCAATGGCAACATTGATGAAGAGTTGTATATGATGCAACCCGAAGTTTTTGTCGATCCTAAGGATGCTGATAAGGTGTGCAAACTTCAGCGTTCCATTTATGGACTGAAGCAAGCATCTCGGAGTCGGAACCTTCGTTTTGATCAAGTGATCAAGAGCTTTGGATTTGCTCCAAATTGCTACGAAGCTTGTATCTACAAGAAAGTGAGTGGGAGCTCAGTGACATTTTTGGTACTATATGTGGATGACAAATTGATTATTGGAAATGACATTGACATGCTTAACGATATGAAGAGTTATTTGAACAAATGTTTTTCAATGAAAGACCTAGGGGAAGCTGCTTATATATTGGGCATCAAAATCTATAGAGATAGACAAAGACGCCTGATAGCTTTAAGCCAAAGTACATACCTAGGCAAAGTTCTGAAAAGGTTCAGAATGGATAAGGCAAAGAAAGGTTCAGCGCCTATGTTGTCAGGTAAGATATTGAGCAAGGCTCAGTGTCCAGCTACGGTAAATGATAGAGAAGCTATGAGCAAAGTGCCTTATGTCTCGGCCATAGGTTCTATCATGTATGCCATGTTGTGTACTGGACCGGATGTGTCCAATGCTCTTAGTTTGACGAGCAGATACCAAAGTGATCCAGGAGTGGAACACTGGACAACTGTGAAGAACATCCTAAAGTATTTAAATAGGACTAAAGAAATGTTCTTAGTCTACGGAGGTGATGAACAACTCGTCGTAAAAGGTTACGTCGATGCTAGTTTCGACACCGACAAGGATGATTCTAAATCTCAGACATGATACGTGTATATTTTTAATGGAGAAGCTGTGAGCTGGATAAGCTGCAAGCAAAGCGTGATCGCGGGATCTACAGTAGAAGCGGAATACATGGCTGCTGCAGAAGCGTCAAGTGAAGGAGTTTGGATCAGGAACTTCATCACTGAGCTTGGTGTGGTTCCAAGTGTCTTGGACCCACTGGAGATATTGTGTGACAACACTGGCGCCATAGCACTGGGTAAGGAACCAAGATATCATCCAAAGACCAAGCATATCAACCGCAAGTTTCATATAATTCGAGATTATATAACAGATGGAGATCTGAAGATTAGCAAAGTACATACGGATCTGAATGTCGCAGATCCGTTGACTAAACCTCTTCCACGAGCAAAACATGATCAGCACCTTAGTGCCATGGGTGTTAGATTGTTGCCAGATGTAAACTAGATTATTGACTCTAGTGCAAGTGGGAGACTGTTGGAATTATGCCCTAGAGGCAATAATAAAGATGTTATTATTATAATTTTTGTTCATGATAAAGTTTATATTCCATGCTAGAATTGTATGAAGCGGAAACTTTGATACTTGTGTGGTTTATGAACAACACCGTGTCCCTAGTATGCCTCTATGGACTAGCTCATTGATTAATGATGGTTAAGGTTTCCTAACCATGGACATGAGTTGTCGATTAATAATGAGATCATATCATTGGGAGAATGATATGATGGACAGGCCCAAATCAAGCAGAGCAATTAGATCGTGTCATCGTGTTCATCTTTTTGAAGCTTTTTCTTATGTCAAATATTGTATTCCTTAGACCATGAGATAATGCAACTCCCTGGTATCGGAAAAAAGCTTTGAGGTCATCAAACGTCATCCTATGAGAGGGTGATCATAAAGGTGTCTCTCAGGTGATCGGAAAGTACTTGTTGGGTTGTATGTATCGAGATGGGATTTGTCCCTCCCAAGTCGGAGAGATATACTTCGGGCCCACACGGTAATCGATATCAACACAACTTGCAAGCACGTGGCTAAGGAGTTAATCACAAAGTGATATTGGATTACGGAACGAGTAAAGTACTTGCTGTGAACGAGATTGAACTAGGTATGCCGATACCGACGATCGAATCTCGGGCAAGTAAAATATCGCTCGACGAAGGGAATATATATATGGGATTAATTGAATCCTGGCATCGTGGTTCATCCGATATGATTATCGATGAATGTGTGGGAGTCAATATGGTTTCTAGACCCCGCTATTGATTATTGATAGAAGATCATGTCTGCGTATTCTCGAACCCGTAGGGTCACACACTTAACGTGTCTCGATGCTAGGATAGAATAGATAATTGGTTTATGAGTTTTTGTTCGGAGTCTCGGATGAGATCCAGGACGTCACGAGAGGTTCCGGAATTGTCCGGAGAATAAGATTCATATAAGGGAAAGCAGTTTTTGGATTTCAGAATTGTTTCGGATTGTTCGGTATTGTACCGGAAGCTTCTAGAACCTTCCGGAGTGGGATCAACGTGGCCCCACTTGTCGGGAGGGGACGTAGGCCTACGAGGGAGTGTCCTGGCCGCATTGGGCCAGGGGCACAAGGCCCCATAGGCCCAGCCGGCCAAACCCTAGGGGAAACCCTAGGAAAACCTTCTAGAAGGAGGGGGAAAACTTGCCCCCCACTCCAACCCTTGGGGCCGCCGCCCTAGGTCTTGGAGGAGGGGTCAAGGGGGCCGGCCAGCCCCCTATATATAGAAGGCAGGGGCGCAACCCTCCTCCCCCACTCCTTCAACCCTAGCCGCCATACTGCTACCCTGCAGATCTCTCTCTCTCCCGATCACAGAGGCGAAGCCCTCGCCGCAGGTTTCCACCTTTGCACCATGCCATCGTGTTGTAGATCCAATCTATCTCTCCACCCCACTTGCTGGACCGAGGAAGGAGGAGACGTCGAGGTGCCGTACGTGTGCATCTCTCGGAGGCATCGCCACTTGAGGTGTTGGATCAGATCGGATCGCGAGGAGAAGAAGCTAGTACGACTACATCAACCACGTTCCGTTGAACGTTCCGCTGTGCGAATCTTCAAGGGTACGAAGATCTCATCTATCCCCCCTCATTGTTTGCATCTCCTAGATTAGATATTGGCTTTCCCGTTCGCATCCGTAGAATTTTTTTAATTTACTATGCTGCGAAACCCTTCACTTATGTGAGTGGGACTATAGTATCTTTCGTCACGCGGATGGAAAAATCTCGTTCTTGACGCATTCTTCTCAACATGTTCCTCCGGATACCTAATGAAACCCTTATGATCACTGTTCTACCGAGTGACGTTAAGTGCCATTAAAGTAACCTCAGGAGACAATGATTTTATATGGTCTCACGATCGAAGGAAAGAGTCACTATGTTTCCTAACCATCATAACCTGAACTCTGTGACATGACCGTGATACGATGCTATAGATAGGGTATGTTCATCATCTCATTCGAAATGACTCCATTTTCAATTAGGGGGCAAGACATCAACATGATCAGGAAACCTTTGATCATCAATTGACCAATAAACCAATGACTAGAGTTTCACCGAAAAGTACTGGTTGTTTATATATCAAACGTATATTGATGTTTTCTAATCAATACATTTATAACATGATATAAAACTTAATCATAAACTCTATGAAATATGCCATTCAACATTTGTCTCTAGGGCATATTCAAGTAAATGACATCATGGGTCAATGAACTTGTCATGCATTGCACTTAAGTCACGCATTTTAGAAACAGAAATAACCGGTCACACAACTTTTAATCATGTGCACCGTGGTAACAAACCGTTCTGCTAGTCGGTTTTCGGCAAAAACCGTCATCGTGAGGGTAAGAGCAGGAAACTTTTGCAAAAAGAGCCCTCTTTATAATTTTTTATCGTCGATGTGATTCCTCTCTTGTTTTATAAAGGGGGCCAAGGGGCCTCACTTGTCAGGCAGCATCAGGACATGCAAAGCCAATACACCAAACAACTTTGTTTGCATTAATATAGGACAATATACATAGAGAGCGTTGGTATGGAGCCTGGGCGCCTTGGAGCCTTTTTAAAAATGAAAAGTTCAAAATTAAAGATTCAGAAAATTGCGAAAAAAACATAGGAACATAGATAATGATTTACAATACAAGTATACGAAAACTCGTGTGCAAATATTTTGTATTCTATCCTCGGTAAAAAAGTGAAGATTTCAGGTCTGAACTTAAACAGTGTAAATGGACCTCAGTTTTTTCCAAATTTTATGATATTTATCTTTTTTCTGCACCTGAAATAATATTTGCAGACATGTATTTTGTATTAGTGGCTACATGTAGGTATTTTTTTTGAAAATATTTAATACTTTTTGAAAAATACAAAAAGGGGCTCGAGTGAGCCCGTCCTCTAAAGTGAATTTATGAATATTTATATAACTATATGAACATTTTATAGAAAACCATAAACAACGCAAATACATGTTGTGTGTGTTGCGTTTGTAAAGAAAACAAATAGACCCGATTCTTGTAATTAGTGTTAAAATAAATAAATAAAATTAAAAGCAGAATCTATTTGTAAGTGTAGGGCTGCGCAAAGAAAAAAGGCTTTTCACTAATATATGAAAAACGATAGGATTCCCCCGGAGGATCGCTGCATAAGATCCCCCGGGTCGCTCGTTTTCTGCGCTTCACACTGGACCCACCAAATAACCAAATCGGTGTCGCTCATCTTCTTCCTGTTCGCTGCACATCTCGTCAGAACCGTTGCTTTCGCGCGCGCCTGCCGCTGCTTCCGCGCCGCCCGCTCCTGCAGGTCGCGCTGCTGAGCCGTGCGCCGCCATGTTCTCCAGCCGCCGCCGTCTGCGCCGCACACCGCCACGACCCCTAGTCGCTGCAACCTGCGCCGCCCGTCGCTGCAGCGCCTCAGCTCTCGCCGCCACATCCCCCAGCGGCTCCAGGGAGATAGAGGCCACCCTCCATGGTCGCCGCCCCAGGGAGCTCTGCTGATGCGCCTCTATCGTGTCTCGCCTCCATGTAAAGCTCGCCCCCGCGGGGTATGTGGTCGCTGCTGTCCACGATGGCTCTCTCCCCATGGTTTCGCTACATGGAGCCACTAAATTTTCTACCGAAGACCACCGAGGTTGCTACGTACGACGTTAAGGCTTCCTACATATGGTCGACATCGGTGCTAAGAGCGGTATCGATGTTTGCTACCAGGGGTCTGGGGCAGTGCTATAAGTGGACCTTGTGTTTTTGCTACAAATGGTTTGAAGCCCTGCTACAGGGGCACAAAAGCCTTGCTATAGAGAGGCAACGTGACGTCTTCTTCGGCGACATTGTGTTCTCTGTCGATAGTATTTTTTCTACAACCGATAAAAAAAATTGCTACACAAGATTTATGATTTTGCTACAACAACACAATGTTTTTGCTACAACGTTTTCGACGAGTTCTCGTGGCGAAAGTCTCCGGCGAGGTTTCCGACGAGTCTCCAGTGATGTCAGGTTTTGCTACATTAGCACAACTTTTTTGCTACACAGTCGCCGGCGAGGTCTCCGGCGAGATCCAGTCTATTTTTGTATTTTCTGGACCAAACCATTTTTTTGCTACATGTAGCAAAAGAGGGAGTGTTTGTAGCAAATACGAGACCATTTATAGCAAAAGCGGGATGAAAGGACGGAAATCAAATCTGACCGTTAATCTGCCCGGATCAGACGGCCAGGGACCCGAGGGATGAAAAGTTTCCATCCTCGGGAGACGCCTGGCACTGTCCCTAATATATTCATGTTGTTAACATAAGAGCAAGGCTGTTTGTTGTAGTGGCTAGGCTATTCTTGTCGTGCTTGCAGATCAGTAATTCGAACCCCATGTTGTCCCACGCACAGTCTAATTATTTTGAATACTTTTTCCACCGTCGACAAATGGGCCCCACATATAACAATACATGAATCGTATTTACAAACAAAAAATAGGGGTGAACTACGTGATGATTGAATCGTTATGTAACAAGATAGAAATGTAGGACGGTTTTTGCAAAAGCTGTCTGCTTTTACACTCACGTGTTGGACATACCACGGGTACACATGATTACAAGTTGTGTGACCGGTTAGTTCATTTTTGAAGATATGTGATTTAAGTGCACATGTGAAACAAGTTGAGTGATCCATGATGTTATTTACTCGGCATATTCCCTTCAACCACCACCTCCATCTTTTGCCTAGCTGCTTTGGCCATGATCATTTCCACCTTCGGCTACAGGCGAACTGACCTGCTTCGCCACGAGAAGCACTAAGGCGACAGGGTTAAGTTTCCTGGTCCGACAACCTTTTAACCAGCTCACCCACTTAGAATTCTGATATATCACCCTCAAATAAATGAAATGTTTAGCCTTAAAACTGTCCACAATGCATGCACACCAACGATGTATGTATCAAAAATTTCTAAACACTGTAAACCAGTCCATGTTAGATGGGCCGTGAGTTCCAACTCTATATCCGGAAACCCTGATGATTTTTTCTAACTTGACTATGACCATTGTTGCCTGACGGTCCGTGGGGCCTGCCACCAACGGTCACTCCGTGTGGCCCATGCAGACTATGTGCTATATGTATAAATTTCCAATTTCAAGTATTATTTTTTAAAATAAATAAAAAATGTGTTAATTAGAAAATAGTCTAATTAAAGTTGCATAAAAGCTTAGGTGGTTGCATCCGAGCTCGGCCGGTGCAGCGATGACTAAGAAGATTAGTAATGCTGTAGTCCTCTTTCTGAGAAGGCGAAGGAAAAAACTATCCCTTTTAGCTTTTTTTGACAATGGGAATATTTTAAGCGATACCAATTATATCATGTCTATGCAATAACACGATGTCAACAACTTGTAGAGGGCATCAAAATTGGTTCTTCATGTGGGACTAAAAGTAAAGCCTACGTGCATGTTATTTTTTTTCTTCATGTGGGATAGTTCTCAGGGCTCAGGCGCGTGGGAATGCTTGGATAAAGAAGCACGGCAATTCAATTCGGTTCGCCCAATTCGGTTCACGGGTAGGTATGAATCAATTTTTATAACAACATATTTCAAAATATTAAAAAGTTAGAAAAACATATTTACGGTACATCTGGATATTCTACGATCCCATACAAGCTTTTGAAAAGAAAGAACTTTTTATGTCCAGTGTAAAATGCCGAATTTCGATGCTTCAATATGATTATTCATAGACATATTTTTGCTTATTTATACAACATAAAATATATTTTTTCATGACAACTCGTCTGGGTACACGCGAAATTTTATTTTAGACTTTTTTGACATTCTAAAATTTACTTTTTTGTAGTTCCCATACTTCTTTCGGTCCATATTAATGGCCTCAACTTTATGTAAATACAAAAGCATCTAATCTAAATATTTAACTAGGATACATACAAATCTAGATAAAACCGAGACTATTAATATGAACAAGAGAGAGTAATAGATTCATATGCACGTGTTATCTCTGACTTTTTTCTTATAAACTGACCAACTCTTTTTTGACTTAATCAATCAAAGGCATTGCCTAGTTTCTAAAAAAAAGTTTGTTAGTGTAATCAATGTTGAAGTGTATAAGTGGATTGCACTAGCCCTTTCCATCAGTTTGGACTTTTGGTTGTGTTGGCTAGTACATGAAACTTGACATGGTATCGGAGCCTAAGGTCTCGAGTTCGAGTCCTGCCTTTCGCAATTTATCCTAAAATTGTTGTTGACCCCTCTGAGTCATACGTGAGTTTCGCGCGTCGTCGTCGCTCTCTTCCGGTTGCACGTGCTGACTTCTCTCCGTCACACGTGAGAGGGGGTGTTGAAGTGTATAAGTGGATTGCACTAGCGTTTCCATCAGTTCGGACTTTTGGTTGCGTTGGCTAATACATGAAGCTTGACAATCAATAATGTAGGAAGCATTGTATAAACCTCACGTGAGAACTTGAATTATGGGGGCTAGGGAAACAAGCCGTGAGGCCCTCGATCTAACGACATGGTTGTGCCCTATAACTCCAAGCACCATGGAGGAAAAGAAGGGGGAGAGATTAGGAGGCCATCAGCCCCAAGGAAGAGCATTACCGAGATGTTAAGCTACCATCAGACACCGAATTTGGGTGTCCTCATTACACAATCAACTCGCATCGTCACCTTTTCTTCATCCTAAAGGAGTGAGGGACCAATTACTAAAACCAAACGGTACACAATGCCTACAAATCAGCAGCTAGAAGAATTGTACACAACACCCATCCAACAAACTACCTAAAATCGAGTGCTTTACCTTTACACTACCGGTTAATTAATTAACAAAGGTCCAATTAGCTTGATCTCATGTCAGCAGGTCAGAACCCACCGCCCCATACGCCGCGTCCGCCGGAGGCCATCGGTGACCGCTGGTTCGCATTGGTCAGGTACTGCCGCACGGGGTCTTCGGCCTGCACGGCCACCACGGGCGCCAGTCCCGCCGGCGCCGCCGCGCTGATCACGTACTGCTGCATCACCAGCACGGACACCATCTTGGAGAACTCGGACGACGCGAGCAGGTCCCCGATGGGCCCCAGCTCCGGCGACTCCATCCACTCAGTCAGCGCCGACGTGAGCGGCGAGCTCGCGTCGCCCGGTTGCCTTCCGACGATGTACAGCTCGTGCGCGTTGTCCAGGTTCCGGATGGCTGCCATCGTCTCCTCGCTGTTGGCCACCACCTGCTCCGCGTACAGTATGGCCTCGTTGCCCACGTTGCGCGACCGGAACTCGTTCAGGTACTCCTCGTCCATCTGCCGCTCGGTCTTGGGGATGTCGGGCACGATCGTGATGGCGCGGGACCCGGATACGGCCGGCGGCGCCATCGTCGCCGCGGGCGGCGGCGCCGTGTACCCTGGAGGGATGAAGCGGATGATGGTGAGGCAGACGCCCGGGTTGTCGACCAGCCGCCACGCGTACGCGAGCCCCTCGCGGTCGTCGGGCCCGCCGAAGAAGAGCAGCGCGATGTGGTGCACGCTGGCCATGCGCGCCGTGGCGGCGCTGAGGCCCCGGTCGACGAGGATGCCGATGGAGCAGGGCGCCGCGTCGAGGAGGCTCTCGTTGAAGCCCCTGAGGTTGGGGTTGATGGGCTCCATGCCGCCGTCTACTGTCTGCTGCTTGTGGAACGGGAGCACGATGAGGGACACATGCTTGTCCTCCGCCAGCACCGACACGTCCTCGTGCATCGTCTGGTACGGCGACACCGCCGTCAGCGCCTGGACCGACACGCCGCCTGCATTTGCATTCGCGTCAGAAGGTCGCTAGCTAGCTCTTCGTTGCATCCATCGATCGCAGTCGCAGTGGAATTGAAGAAATGAATGCGTACTCTACTGTGTACTGACCGACGCTCTCCTCGTAGTTCTCGAACGCGTTAAAGATGTGCTCGCTGGCGCCCTGGTTGCCGGCGGCGAGCATGTTGGAGGCGCGGCCGGTGAGCTCCACGAGATGGAGCGCGTAGATGAAGATAGGGGAGCGCTTGGACGGGTTGGAGAGCTCCAGGAGGGAGATGATGGACGGCACGTTGCGGGTGGTGTGCACGCACGCCAGCATGCGCAGCTCCGCGTCGTGCTTGGAACGCTGCAGGTTGCGCCGCTTGTAGCCGACCAGCCGCCGCGCCGGGCGGTACACAGTCGTCACCACCGGCGTCACCAGCGCTGTCATCGCCACCGACACCAGCACCATCACCGCGAAGGACTCGTCGTCCAACACCTGCAACCACACAGCACCAATGCATGTCAGTAATTGCACATTGGTCGCATGTTGTGCATGTACATAATCTAAGTAGTATCTACCTGCTTGTCCCTTCCGATGTTGAGGACTATCATCTCGACGAGCCCCCTGGTGTTCATGAGGAAACCGAGGGCGACGCCGTCGCGGAAGGTCATGGCGTAGGAGATGGCGATCAGAATCGTGCCCATGATCTTGGCACAGCTGGCCATGACGAACACCAGCACGAGGAGCCCCACGGTGGTCGGGTCGCGCACCCTGGTCAAGTTGGTCCGGAGGCCACTGATGGCGAAGAAGAGCGGGAGGAGCAGCCCCGTCACGAAGTCCTCCATCTTCTCGATGAGCACCACCCCCAGCTCGCCGCTCGGTATCACCAGCCCGTACACGAAGGCGCCGAACACGGAGTGGATGCCGATGGCGTCGGTGCAGACGCCGGCGATCATGACTCCCGTGAGTATGAGCGTGATCTGCACGTCGCTGATGGTCTCGCCCTCGGGCACGCGGCGCACGAGCCACCACATGGCCGGGCGCACCACGTAGAAGCAGGCGAGCACGAAGGTCGCCCCCGAGAGGAGCACCCAGAGGGAGGAGAACGGGGTGCTGTCCACCTCAGAGATGGCGATGGCGAGCGCGAGAAGGATCCACGCGCACATGTCGTTCACTATGGCGGCGGACATGGCGATCTTGCCGAGGTCGGAGTTGAGGAGCTTGATCTCGGCGAGGATGCGGGCGAGCACGGGGAAGGCGGTGACCGAGAGCGCGACGCCGAGGAAAAGAAGGAAGGAGGCCTGGTGCACGTTCTTGGACACCTGGTGCCGGAAGATGAAGGAGGTGGCGGTGCCGATGCAGAAGGGCAGCGCCATGCCGGCCACCGCGATGATCATGGCCTTCTTCCCGGAGCGCTTGATGACGTTGACGTCCATCTCGAGGCCAACGAGGAAGAGGAAGTAGAGGAGGCCCACGTGCGCCACCGTCTCCAGTGTGAGCAGGCTCCGCAACGGGAACACCGTGGCCGCCCAGGTTCCCACCTGCCCCATCAGCGACGGCCCCAGGATCACGCCGGCCTGCATACAGGACACGCGTCGATCGTGTGTTCAGCAAGCAAGCAAGCAAGCACGCTGAATAATCCTCAGCAGCTAATGGAGGGGAATGCAGGCATTGGACGCACGAGGATCTCAGCGATGACGCGGGGCTGTCGGAAGGGCTTGAGGAGGATGACGAGGAGGCGGGTGGTGCCGACGATGATGGCTGTCTGGAGGATGAAGAGCGGGAGGGAGAACTCGAGCGGGCTCACGCCCTGCCAGATGCCGTACGTGGTGACCATCATGGGGGAGTAGCACACCACCTCCTCCGCCGAGCCAACGCCGGTCGCGGTCATGCCGGTGACGTTCTTGGCCGCAAGCTCGCCGGCCACGCTCCCGGTTACCGCATTGGCCATCTCGGTGCATGGGATGACGCGCCCTAGCTCTCCTGCATGCGTGCGTGCTCCACCGCCTTGGCGCCTTGGCCTCCTTGGCTCGCTCGCGCGCGCAGGGGCAATGCTGGATTTGTCGAGAAGAGGAGTGTGATTGGTTTGGGAATGGTGGACAAGGTCAAAGTGAAGACAGAGAGAGAGAGAGAGAGTATTGGCAGGCCCGCGCGGTGGCCGGAGAGTAGGAGAGCTTCTAATTTTAGGCCAGTTGCTCGGGAAGTGTTTGTGGTTGTGCACGGCCTCTCTTTGTGAGCGAAAAGTGCTATTCTAGCATGCATAGTAGATATATGCATGGTTGTATAATTATTTTGGAATTGAGATTTGTATGAAATCTATTCTCTCGTGGATGCATATATTACTATGCATGTCATACTATTGCATATGAGGTACTTTCTGTCATATTGCATGCATATATTACTATGCATGTCACACCACTCTCTTCATCTATTTAATTTTCAATCTTAGATTTAAAAGAGCCATATGTCTTGAAATAAATGTCAGATTGACAATAAGTTTGAACTTGATAATATCTATTAAACAAGCCCAAAATTCGAAATATAAATTTCAGAACACAATGACACATCGTGATGGATTTTGAAATACAATGAAACCTACTGAAATCCGATACAAAATATTGTGTCTTCAAGTCATGGTCACTATAATTTTAATGCAATCATCATGTGTATCTCTTAGGAACTAAACTCGAAATTCTATGTTGTTTATATTTTTTCATTAACATATTTAAGGTTTGAACTCTAAGAATAATTGCAAGTTATTATCTAACTCAACGAGCCAAGTTTGCAACATGGTGAAAGAAATAGTTTATATAAATACTTTCTCCAGGTTTAATTGAGTTTTTAAATGTTTTACCAAGTTTCAGAAGTTAATTTTTAAATGTTGTTAAAAAATATTCAATATTTGTCTTGTTTTAAAACACACTTCAATAGGAACTCAAATATTCAAAAGATTTCTAAATTGGACTTCTGGTTGAAGAGCTACAAAAGTACACTACCATTACAAATCTCTAGCGATATACTTAGGGCATATATACTTATTATAAGATTAAGATAGCAGGGTACGTCGTAAGAAAATAGCATCTCTGGTTGTGTTTAAGAACGACATCCGGCAAGAATGACAGATCGGTCAAGGGGGTGCCGACTCTTAGTGCCGCTCATGGAGGACGTCACCACCCAACGCGTCACGCAAATGGCGTCCCAAATTGTTTTTTTTTGTTTTATCACATAATAAATAATTTTGAAGGCATAAATAAATTAAGTTCTACAACAATGAAACCAAAGTATTTCATACAATTCAAATAATTTGATGTTCAACTTAATTGAGCATGTGGCACAATGGCCTTTGAGCCTCAAAACATGTTGTATGAGATCCTTTGCAGTTGTTGATGATCATCTATGTCACACATTTTTACATGCCTCGCGGGGAAGTTTGCAGCATCCGCAACCACTTAGTGATAAACAGATACAAGAGGACACTGACACTCATACGGACCAGCGTCATTCACTGGATGTTTGCGCTCACACTTGATGATCATGTTGTACATGCTCACACAAGCATTCGTTGTACCTAACAATTGTACATCGAGATTGGAGCCTAAAAATGCACGCTAGACATCCTTCATGTAACTCTCCTAGCAATGAAGAAAAGTGAGACTTCATTTTACCTAGAGGCTCATGGATTGTCTTCACAAATGTTGACCACCTTGGATAGATATCATCAGCCGGTAGATAGTACCTTTTGGTATATGCGTGGCCATTGATCTCATAGTTGTAAGGTGGAGCATGGCCTTCAACCAGTCTCAAAGATTGATGAGGGATGCAAAACATTTATGTCATTGGAAGATCCCTCCATGCTAAAAAGCATGCCAAATCCACTAGTCTTGATCTTCCACAACTACAATTACCACACTGCATTCTCCATGATGTCCTTTGTAAAAACCTTGTAAAGAAAATGGATAATTCTTTCTTAACCAGTGCATGCAATTGATGCTTCCAAACATCCCAGAAAATTCTCTCGATGCGTTTTGTGCCATGATCCTTTGTGTCTCTACTTCATTTGACCCTCTCAAATAGTATGCGCTAACCCACCACCACTCTTCAGAATCTATACATGCACTCAATGGATGTCAACCCACCCATGTGTAGATATCATCTTTTGAATCTCCAAGCGCTCCATATGCAAGCATCCTCATGGCATCTGTGTATTTCTAATTGCAGAGAAACCAACCATGCTCGTGCAACCCTTCTTCAACACAAAGTAGCCATCCTACTCTCTCACACCATGAAGAATCGTCATGAACAGCTCCTTGTTCATCCTATAACACCTTGGAAAATCCTTCGGAGTATATATTGCTTCATTAGCGAAGTAGTCTATGTATAACTTGGTATGACCCTCCATCCTATGTCTTGGCTTGGCTTTCCTTCTCCAAATCTTTGGACCTCCATGCCGTGGACCAGCCCTCTTCTAATCATCATCTTGTAGTTGGAAAAACATGCTATGATTATTAGTTGCTCCTGGTCATCGACGTCCATGGAAACCTCCTCCTCCAACAATGCATGGATCATCATCTCGCTGTCATTGTCCATGTCTATGAGTCATTGAACAAATAAATTTCCAATCAAATGACCGACATTGAGACATGCCAGAACTATGAAATTGCAGCCTACTGAAGAAAACGGTCAGACACCTTGCGTGCAAGCCGGGCGCGCGAGTCAGTGAACGGATGTAGCAGAAAAGCTATCGGAGGTAAGTAAGGAGACACTGAAAATGCACGCATGCAATCTAATGGTGTAGAAATGAGAGGCGACACACGATTTGGGGGTGGGTGGGAAGCGTGTCGGGGAAGCGGGCACATTGGGATGATCCACTGGTAGTTGGTACCTGACTGGCTCGATCTTTCCTACACCACGTCTGAAGTGGGGTCTCCACGACAATGCCCATGGTTTATGGACTTGGGTTTTCGGGAAGGAGGTGCGTGTTGGTGACTTCATCGGCTAACAGACAAACAAGGAGACATGATTTACCTAGGTTTAGGCCCCCAAAGGGAAAAATATACTCCTGCTTGTTTGTTCTTGATTGATGATGAATATTACAAGTCTCCGAGATGGCAATGGATGTGCGGTTTGGATCAGGCATATGCTAGGCGTGTTGTAATTGTGGATTCAATCTTCTCCTCGGTGGCCCCTCCTAGCCTTTATATGGGGAGTCTAGGTCTCGGGTACCATCCGAGTCGGTTATAGGTTGAGTTATAGTTTCCTAATCAGGATCTTATTCATGCTATGCACGCCAGGAATCGGTATCCATGTGAGGTTCGTATCAGCCGAATCGCCTTGGGCTTCGTGGACCTTAGTAGACCGTATTGTGGGCCTCCTGCCAGGCCAAGACAAGTAGGCTAAGGGCAGGTGCCCACCGGGGCATACCTATGTCAATGTCGTCAACAACTTGCGTTCGACGTGCCCGCAAGGAGCCCGGTATAGCGAGGATGGCATTGGCCCACCAGACACGCCATGGGGTTGCGTAGAAGGAAACAACATGTGGGGCACACATCTTGACATCGTTTTCGTCCGACATGCCCCATAGGATTTTGGGCGTTGTTTGGGGGATGCACTAGATATGCTCAAAGTTGTATACATCAATATTGGCAGACTCACCGAGTCACACAACATAGGTTTTTAATTTGCGGCCTGAAAGTTCAGACGCCAAGGCATCACGGGGTCCGAGTTGCATGTAATCTTGCGGAGGGGTTGTAGTAGCTTCGTCAATTGTTGAGAGGGGCCACATGGGAGTGAATACAAATCTAACGGCCGAACTATCGTTTGAACCAGTAAAAAAATGGTTGAACTCAAATCCCACCGTTAGGTCAACTCTTCTTGCCTTGCCCTTTCAGTATTCCCCGTTATCCTTTGCGTTCGTGGACTGGATTACCCCTGCGAGTACTCGATCTTCTTATCTACTTTGCTCTTCTCCCCTATTATCCCCCTCTCCATTACCTTGCTTAGCTCCAGCTATTGGTCTCGAGATCGGAGCTCGTCGTTGCTCTCCTTGCGTCCCCACCATGGCCATTCAACCTCCGACGCCCTTAATTGAAGCTCACTACCGTCGCCCTCACCTCGTTTTTCCTAGTCGCCATGTTGGAGCTTCGCGTCCCCAGCCTAGCCTCTCGCTGCTGCCTAGACCTTCTCGCATGGCGGAGCACGTCCGACCGGGCAATATGGACCGGCGAGTGTCCTTGGGCGGTTGCGTGCTGTCGCGCACCAAAGGCATGGTAGCCCTGGCAGAGGTGTTCGACGATAACGCTCTCATGGACACCATGTTGGGCAGGCGTCCCGCTGTGTCACCGACATACTTGGTATCGGCTTTTAGGTCTCGTTTTAGGATCAGACAAAAAGTGGTCAATATTGAGGTATGCGCGCTGCCATTCGATTTCTTCATCCGGTTCGCGCATAGCTCAAACAAGGAGCTCTTTCTGCATTCTTCATGTTCTTTCGAGTGCTGTGGGGAGAAAATGAGCTTCATGCATTGGCATCACGCCTGTGGGTAGGATGATCGCTTGGGGAAGCTTTGGTTCTTCTCTAAACTCGGCTTTGACGGCCTCCCTTTTGATGCTTGGGAACTGAAGGCCCTCACGCATGTCTTTTAGTAGCCTTGGCGGTGAGCTGGTGGAGATTGTGCCATCGAGCGACAGATGGATCATCAAGGTAAAGGCGTGGCTAGAAGATCTAGACACCGTTCCTAAGATGTATGAGGTGGAGAATCCAAGCAGGGCATGACGATGGCTTTGCTTGAGGCACCCGGTCATCATCCACCTATAGGAGGTTTTGGAATCGATACATGGCATTCAGGACCCTAACGAGGCGGCCATAAAGCGTCCTCGTCGCCTGCAGTGTTGTCCTGGAAGGATCGATGGCACATGACCACCACCGTTCCGCGATGGAGCGACCATTTTTGGTGGGGGAACCGGGCATGGACAAGCTGGTGGTTCTGATTTTCCTCGAGTGAAGTCGGAGGTTTAGTGAATCTGAAAGATTGTTGACTTGAGAGTTGAGCACGTAGTACACCTGGAGATAGCTTATGTAATAGTTTAAACTATTGTAGTATGTGTGGCTACTGAATTTGTAATGTGTTGCTAATGAATTTGTAGTATGTGTTGTTAATGATTTGTAGTTTGTGTGGCTAATGAATTTTTAGTATGTGTGGATAATGAATTTATTTTAATAACCAAGGTTAACCTCCTAAAAAGAGGGTGTGTTGGCTATGATCAATGTCATTGACATGTGTATGCCCTGCGTGTGCCTAATGTTAGCCTACCCGATCCGGCCCAGCACAAGCCCATGAGACGAAGTACCCCTGATGATGAAGCCCAAGAGGATTTTAGGTAGCCCAAGACCAAGAAGGATTCGACTCCTTGAAGAACACGGCTAGCTTTAGATAGAAATTCAAAGGGAAAAACTCTAACTTGTAACCGACTCGACCTATCCCCGGAACCTGGGCTATCTATATAAAGGCCAGGAGGGCACGACAAGGAGGATTATCCAGAACGCTAGCATACACACTGGCATATCTCATCTGCGCACCCCATGTAACCTTCGGCTTTGCCATTAATCAAGAGCAAACAAGCAGGAGTAGCATTTTCCCTCTGGGGGCTTGAACCTGGATAAATACTTTGTCCATTGTTGCTTGTTTCCTATCCGTTCCACGATCTCCAGAGTCCCGTCCTTCTCCAAAACCCAAGCCCATAACAATGGGCATTGACGAGTCGAACCCTCGTTAGTCACCGTTGCCGGGAAAATGATGCTGGTGAGCGATCTGAAAGACAAGAAATGTTGCTGGTTTGTCTGCCTCGAACATTTTTTACCGAGATTTGTTCGTGCTGGTGTGTGATTCTATATGGAACATGCATGAATAAACCACACAAGATCAGTTTATAAAATGTTGTCTAAATCTTGTTTGCCTTGGATAAGTATGACAGTAAACTGAATTCAATCGCCGGTAGTAATTGAATAAATAAATACATATTGATAGTATTTGGTTAATTCGGAACTAATTCCATACTACAGTATGGGATAGCTGCACAAAAGGGGGATATTGCCTCTACAAAAGGAATTCTACAAAGTTAGTCTGAACTTAACTGTTCTACACTGAAAAAACTACAGATCTCCGTCATAAAAGTTAGCTTGCCAATTGCCTAGAGAGGACGTAAGTTCAGTGATAGTTCAACCGCAAATGATCTTTTTCCTTCTCGCCAAACTTCAAGAGATCCGCAATGTTCATGCATGTCTGTTGCGCTTGAACCAGTCCCGATTCAGTATGAACAGCCGCGCCACCGCAAAGATTTCTTAGAACGTGAACTCTGGCATCTCGTGGCAGGGATCTTAGGTCTCTATGAATCTGAATCTGAATTACGGTGCTGAGCTATTGCCTATCATCGGCTCTAGTTGTCAAACACTCCAACAAGCTGAGTGTAGATGGATGCTCGCCACCGCAGTGTGGCCACCGATGGTGCGTAGGATGGATCGTCTTTTCCGCTGACGGCGTGCACCCAGATTGTCCCACTAACGACATGGAGGTGAGAGTTGATTGATCTTGGTGCCGTCTGTTCGAGGGTTTGTTTCCTTGGTGGCATGCTTGTAGGAACGCTTTGGAACGTACCTTTTGTCTCATGTGTAGATCACACGAAAATGCCGCCACACACTTTCACTATGACGCTCGCTTGGCCCTGCTCGACACCGTAGCGCCCTTCACCGCCGCTGCAGATGCAGCACATTCTGTGAAATCAACCGTCTCGGATGGCAATGGGAGACCGGCCTTGTAGTACAGCCGCATGGCCTTCGTCAGAGGGTCCAAATAGCCAAGCTTCGGCGGCAGCCACAGCGGGTGGGGCGGCGGCTTCTGCTTAGGCAAGGATATATCTAAGCTTCCTAAGAGTGTAGTTATTCGAAACTAGTTCGACTAACTGCTGAATATTTATTTCCCTTCTCAGCATAAGAGTGCTAAGATATTAAAAATATAGGTCATGGCTACCCACCGGATCGGGCAATGTACAAGGTCGGGGTTCCATTCTAAGTATATATTTACAACTGTGTCCTTAGTTTTGTCAAAATATACCTCTGCCACTATGATCATCGAATTTTAACAACACCATCAAAAACAGGGTGGTACCTTTGATCCGGATTATGGATGTAGTATAACTCTTTTCCCTAGTAGACCTAGGTTTATCGAATCCTCGGGAAGCAGAAAGCAAATTGAGATTACCTAAACGGACCTTCGAGAGTTTTAGGATTCCTTTTGTGTTTTCACCGGACCAAGACTTTGCGATATTTTGGTTGTTGTCGACGATGGAGAGAGAGGGCCTAGGGTCTTAGGTTTCACGAGTAGTTGTGCAAAACATCTGATGGGAATAATAGATAATAATAAAGTATGCATGTAATCGTTAGAGCAAGATAAATATATGTGGGCAGTGCATCCATAATTGTTATCGCCTCCGTAACCGCTTATAGCAATAATATACTAGTCTCATACATAGAATAAAGAGAACTAATGATATACATAGTAATGTCACCGTTTAATCCCAAGTAAATTCCTCACATACAACCGTACTACCCCTTCTGTCACTGGGGTTCCCATCCTGCAGATCCGTCATTACTCACACTCCCTTTACCTGGATTAATCCTCGGGGTCTTGGGTACCTGACAAGTACTTAGTTTGAGGCAAGAGAGGGTACTAAGAGTCGGCACCTTGTTGAACGATCTGTCATTCTTGCCGGATGTCGTTTGTGAACACGACCGGAGATGCTATTTCCTTAGGACTTACCCCTATATCTTAACCTTATAATACGTATATATGCCCTAAGTATATCGCTAGAGATTTGTACATGGCAGTATACTTTTGTAGCTTTTAGTTGTTGTGGACGATGGAGAGAGAGGGCCTAGGGTCTTTGGTTTCACCAGTAGCTGTGCAAAACATATTATGGGAATAATAGATAATAATAAAGTATGCATGTAATCGTTAGAGCAAGATAATTATATGTGGGCAGTGCATCCATAGTTGTTATCGCCTCCGCAACCGCTTATAGCAATAACCTACTAGTCTCATCCATAGAAGAAAGAGAACTAATGATATGTATAGTGATTTCACTGTTTAATCCCAAGTAAATTCCTCACATACAACCGTACTGACCCTTCTGTCACTGGGGTTCCCATCCTGCAGATCAGTCATTACTCACACTCCCTTTACCTGGATAAATCCTCGGGGTCTTGTGTACCTGACAAGTCCTTAGTTTGAGGCAAGAGAGGATACTACAATCACCATGTAATACAAACTAATACATGATTCCATCTATGATAAATATAAAAAAAATGCACAAAAGGCTACATGGCTAGGACGAAGCCATGTATTAGTTTGTATAACATGCCCAAGGAGAATTACTCACACATAGAGATGAAATCAACAATCATAAAACATTGTAATAGAGATCATAAGTTTGATAGCAAATAGTCTTACAATGTCACCAACTGTAGAACAGATCTACCATTACAAGTGGTGGAAGATGGCTATGGTGGTGGAGAAGGGTTTAGAGGTTTAGATCTAGATCTATTCCTCCGGCGTGGCGGCTTCCGGTGGTAGGGAGAGTTGATGTCGAAAAAGAAGCATTGTTTCCCGTTGTGGCATCCCGCAAAACCACTACTAGAAAATCGCGTTGATTTTGTGCATTGCATCATCATGACATCATCTTGCATAATATTTTTTTTACTTGAAACTATGTTGCGAAAGACTATTGTTTTCTGAAACTAGCCCTCCTTCTATTTCAAATTAAACCCCCGGATGTTTCCGGATATTTTGTTTGTCTAAAACCAAATACAAAAGCTATTTTTAAATTAAATAAAAACCTTTTTTTAGGGGGCAGTCGAACGGGCCGACCGACCCAGTCGACCACCCCCAGTACAAAAACGGTCCACCCCAAACCCTTTTCTACCTAGTCCTAACCTACCCAGCCCCCTCCACCTCACTCCCTCCAACCCCACGCCGCCACGTCACCCTGGCCATTCCCCCCACCCTATCAAATTTTGCCACCTCATCCTGACCTCTCCCCCACCCGCCGCCTCTCACCCCTGAAACCCACTCACGCACACACACAACACGCACACCACGCACGCTCCCACCCCACCAGCTTCCCCTGGCCCCACCCCGAGACCACCTGCCTCTCCCTGGCCGCCCGACAGGCCCCACCACCCGCCTCGGGATCCTGCCCGCGCCCCGCTCCCACCAACCCCGCCTCCTTCCTCGCCTCTCCCATCGTCCTCTCTCTGCCAGCCCGCAGCCTTCGCCTTGCGCCTTCCCCCCAACCTCGAGCTCCTCAGTCCGCCGCCTCGCCGAGCCCATCCCTCGCCGCCTTGCCGACCTTGCCGCCCGGCGACCACCTCCGCCGCCGCCTCTCCTCCCCAGCACCCTCCTCCCGCTGCTCGTCTCATTGCCTCGGTGGGCCACCACTGCGCCCGCCTGGCGCCCGCCGCCAGCCGACCTTCCTCGTGGCCTCTGGCGCCTCCACCGCTGCCTCCTCCCGCCTTTCCGCCCGGCCCCCTCGCCAGCCTCCCGGCGCCTGTTCCTCCTCCGTCAGCCACGGCCTCCATCCCGCCTACGCGGTCCTGCTCCGCCTGGTCCGCGAATCCGCCCCGCCCATCTCACTCGACGCCGCTTGCGCCGCTGCCGCCGCCTCCGTTAAGCCGCCGCTCGGACCCTTCTGCGCCTCGAGCCGCCTCCTCTAAAGCGCTTGTTGCGGCCACCTCGCCGAGTCGCCGCTCGCCTCCGATGTTCGCTCCGTTATCCTCCGCTGCTATCCGCTGCCACGGGCTCACGCGCGCCCTGGCCCTGTTTTTGTGTTACTCATCTGCCGTGGTGAAGTGTTGATGCCGTGCCTATGACACAAGATCTACCGACGCCGAGAACCTCAGATGCGCCAACATGGAAAACCGAAGATCGATCCCGGCGTACCCGGACCCCGAAGACCGAACCCTGGCGTGCCAAGTTCTTCGACCCGAAGGAAACCGACGCGACAAGTACTCCTTCCCGGACGCCAAGTTCGCCGAGAACCCGGACGCCGAGGTCTTCATCCCGGTACGACAAGCACTTCGCCATGGAACGCCAAGTTCTCCACCTGGAACGCCATGGCCGTCTACGCGGACCCGAAGACCACGAATGCGACAAGATCGACACTGACCAGGGCGAGTCCGATGCGCCCCCGACGCCGAACCAAGTCCTTCTTCCCGAAACGCCAAGACCTACCCCGTTACCCGAGAACGATCCCGCCGAGACCGAACCCCAGATCCGAACCCCGAGACCGAACCCCCCGGAACAAAGATCGCCGAACCCTAATGTGTGACCCCTTTTCTCGAGCCCTATTTTTATAAATGTAATAACAAATTGATGCATATTAAATTGTCATACTCGCAAGCATATTTGTGTGGTTTGGGGGCCTTATGCCGATTCACCATATAATTAAATATGGGGCCCATATGCGGGCAAATATAGCCTTATATTGGCCTCATTAAATTTGTGTAGCGAACCCGGTGCTATCTTCTGCCATGTTAAGACAACATTTAATTTGCGGGGTAGATAAATAACTTGAACCGTTTAATTAATTGTCGGGACCCCCGGTTCCGCTTAATATTGCCCAATTGCATCGCACCTTTGCCATGTCATACATCATACATGCATCATGCCCGATCTTTTGCCGTAGTATTAAATATTGCATCCGATGTTTATTCTAGTGTTTTGGTTCTTCGCGGATAAGGCCGTTGAGTTGATGTGAGCTTCGCCCCGACCTTTGGATGAACCTTCGGCAATGTTTTCAGGCGAGCACCTCCCCATTTCTACCTATCTTACTTTTATAGTATTTATTCCCTCCTGTTGATCTATTGCTATCTGTGTTGCGATGCTCTAGTTTTCGTACCCGTGATATCCCTTGCAGCCTTATATTGCCTTGGACACATCCTATTACCTGTTGTTTGGTAGATAGTTGGACTTGTGCGTCGTAGTCGCTTGCTCAAGTGCTGTTGCGTGTCGTCCAGTACCACAGTTGTTGGAGCATTGCCGCATGTTTAATGTTGGAGATGATCATGGCTTTAATTATCCTTCACTTCAATTACTGTTTAACAACTAAAATTGAAGTAGGTAAGCAGAGGCACAGGTGGGCAATAGATGTTATTTGGTTGTTAACCGTCCACTTGTGTCCCGTAGGACCCCGAGTACTTGATACCTGTTCCTTGAATTTTCGCGCTATCCACATCCGGGAGGATTATGGGACCCCCCTGAGCCAGAGCTTGATTCATTCTTATTTCTTGGGGCCACAAACTAGTTTGAGGTTTTATTTACTATCCTGTACTTATGCCATGCTTTACTATATTGTTTACGATTGTGCGAGGAGCACACTGTACTGTTTAGGGAAGCGGAGTGTTTTCGCGGTATCGACAAGCCCAGTTTTGGGTTCCCAGTCGTTTACAGCCATTGTCGCAAACCTTGAGTCCGTCTCGGAGTCAGCTAGCTTCGTTGCGGGTCTACTCAATGGGGTGGCCCCCTGAAATAATTCTGAATCCTGTGATTGCTTTGTCGTGAAAGCCTCGTTGGGTTTTGATTTGGTTTTTCCGAGGTTGATCGAGTGTGTGTTGCTATTTGTGCACCCCTGCAGGGTAAAACTTTCTGAAAGCCGTGTCCGCGGTTATGGACGACTTGGAGCACAGTATCTCGATCATAGACAACTATAACTAAAGTAGTGCTATAAATTTGACTTTATAATGACTAGTAATCAGCTTCACTATAATGGAATGGCTAAATAAAATTGCCAACAATTGCTTGTTTGGATTGACGCTTGCTACCATTGTATCTGACTAGTAAGTATTGTAACTATAACGGAATGGCTAAATAAAAGTACCAACAACTGCTGGGTTTTTGGGTTATCTCATGCTATTTGTATCTGATTAGTAAGTGTTGCAACTATAACGGAATGGTTAACTAAAATTGCCCACTGCTTATTATATCAGGATGACTATCTATACCTGACTAGTAATTGGTGCAACGATAACCGAATAAATAAAACTGCCAACTGTGTGAGTTCCTCGGTTGACTTCCTCGTTTGGTCTCGAGGGGGAAACACCAGGACGGGTTTGTTTGATGATAGTATCAGGTTGGTTCCGAATAGGTCTCTCTTACCCCTCTCTGATCGCCGCCAGTTGTATCGAGTCTCTATAGGTTGTTTAGTGCATGCTGCCGCTGCCGCTTCAGTCCACCATACCTATGTAGGCGAGGACCGCCGAATTCTAGCCTCGCTGCAATCGGCCTCGATCGACACTCCTCTTTTTCCTTTGCCCTTTGTCGGCACCCTTTGTTTAAGCAGGTTTTGAGATCGACGTCGTTAGCGGGTTACCCTTCCGGCTTGGCACAGGCAGGTTATGGACGCCATTGGTTATTCTTCAGGGCTCTTAGCCCCATTTGCATCTTGTCCGTAGCTGGACGCTCTATCGTTTTCAAGGTGATTTGGATCTTTGTTCTGTATATCTGTATTCTTGACTCATGGAGTCGTGTTGTATATATATATATCTGTTCTGTGGGTCCCATCGAGGACTGTTGTGTAATGTTATTACTTTGTTTTCCACCCGCACGAAAGTGCCTGGTGGGCACCTTTGAATCGTTTCTATGCGGTTTTGGCGGGAATCGCTGAAACTTGCATAGGGTCGATTCTGAGGGTGTTACACCTGTTGCCCGAAGCCTCTTTATATAGGGGTCCCTTCACGAAAGTTGTTCTGTTTGACCTAATAAGTCGATGGCAACTATACGGTTGGAATAAATTTCCTACCATATAGTTGGTCATTAAGGCTTCTGCCTCCACTTCACGGCTCCTGGTTTCTTTGACGTGTTGGAAACCTCATATCTTTGGCATTTATGTAGTGATTCCTATCATTATACGTCATTATCTGCGCAGGGAAAATAGCAAGAAAGGATTGCAGACCCCTTTGATCATTAGGCATTAGTGGTAGGGTTTAGAGAGATATTTCATCATATATATGAATACTATCTAGTTTAAATGCGGGCGTGGATGGCTATATTTCACAACCATCACAGGGGAATAGGATGTGACGTTTTACTAACTAGCAAGCCCCGCCACCTCGACTGCTCTGGTCCTGCCGCCACTCCATCCCGTCGTACAACACTCTCGTCCTCCCGCCATCCCCTACCTGCTCTACCCTCCCTGCCTTATCTCCTTGCCTCCGTCCCCGCCCAGGCACGCATGGGAACAAAAATCATGAGCTGGGCCTTAGGTTCTCTCACAACGATGGTGGATTTGATCTGGATGCTGCACGGAAATGGGTTCTGCCTGGACGGAGAGCGAGGAGATGGACCCTTCAAGGCTGGAGAACATGGAGGAGCATGAAACATGGGAAGAGGACGGGGGGTGCAAAGCTTTGGAGCTCTAGAGCCCACTGAATCGTGATGTACGTTCTCCCTGAAGGGTAAGAATTGCAATTCCATCTCTGCATTTCCCAATTAGCGTCTCTAGTCACGTGGTGATGGCAAGGATCTATGTTGGTGACCGTAGGACGTCTGCTGCATCCAGATTACTTTTGAAGATTCGACATGGGTGTCAGACTGAAACCTTGTCCGATGATAGAATTGCAGATACTGGTGGATTTGATTATCGGCTGACAGTAGACATGGAGGTCATAACTCTAGGTGACTTGCACATGCAATTTGGCAAGTTTCTAATTGGACAACATGATGACTTTGAAAGAAGGTACTATGACACAAATTTGCAGACTTTCTGCGACGTTAGGACTAAGGAGGCTCTGGCCATGATGTGGGGTAAACACCTCGGCACGAGGACTGTTGATGTTTGTGCATATCGATACTGGGGAAGAGACTGTCTTGAATGATATCGGCCCATGTGGAACGCGAATAGAGCAGCCTATATTTGCGATACCGAGCGCGATCGCCCAGCCTGTCATTGAGCATGATGCTTTCTCAAGCGAGCATGATGACATCGAAATGTGTGGCGGTCAGGATGATTTTGTGCTCATATATGATGATGATGATGATGATGATGAGAAAGCATATCAAGATGTGTCTGCTGACCCTTATAGGATGGAGAGTAGTGAATATTTGGTTGATTTGAACTCTTAGCCTGGCTATGGGACTAATGAGGAAGAGGAATGTGAGGATGCTGAAATGGGATGTAGATACGATGACGAAGATGAGGATAGGCCAGTGATACACTTTGATAGGGACAATCCTACAACTGATGAGGGGACTATCTTTGAGACTGTGGAGGTATCCAGATATGCCGTTTCTATCTATGCAATAAGAGTTGGGTTCGAATTTATCATTGAAAAGAGCGACCAAAAGAGATTTAGGGTGCATTGTAGGGAAAGTAAGGTGTGTAAATGGATATTGCATGCATCTCCAATGCGGGGTGGACACCCATTTCAGGTTGCAATAGCTACATTTAGTTTTGGTCTTTCTCATATTTGTTCTGTTGATGAGTCCTATGATTTATTTTTATTTCTACCGAAGGCAGATCAAGGTAAACACGAAGAAACACAACTGCCTAATACTTCTTTAAGTGATAAAATTAGACCAACGATAACCAAGTGGGATTGCTACTATGGTACTTGACTGGGTGAGGCAGGATCATAACATTGGACCTGCTAAACTGAGAACCAAGCTTAGCGAAAAGTTTAACATTCTGATTTCTTACCACAAAATTTTTGATGGGAAGGAGATGGCTCTAGACTTCATTCAAAGCAAGTGGAGTAATAGTTTTCACATGTTTTATAGTTTCAAAGCTAAGGTAGAGAAGACATCACCTGGTACTGTTGTTGACATTGATTACGAGGTTGAGAAAGGAAGAAAAAAGGTCTCAAGGGGGATCAAGTATAAGAAGGTAGATAAGAAATGCTTCAGGAGTTGTTTTGTCTGCCTGAAGGCATGCTGGAAGAGGTTCCTAGACGACTCCAGGCCATACTGTTGGAATTATGCCCTAGAGGCAATAATAAAGATGTTATTATTATAATTCTTGTTCATGATAAAGTTTATATTCCATGCTAGAATTGTATTAAGCGGAAACTTTAATACTTGTGTGGTTTGTGAACAACACCGTGTCCCTAGTACGCCTCTATGGACTAGCTCATTGATCAATGATGGTTAAGGTTTCCTAACCATAGACATGAGTTGTCAATTGATAATGAGATCATATCATTGGGAGAATGATATGATGGACATACCCAAACTAAGCAAAGCAATTAGATCGTTTCATCGTGTTCATCGTTGCGAAGCTTTTCCTATGTCAAATATTGTATTCCTTAGACCATGAGATAATGCAACTCCCTGGTACCGAAAGAAAGCTTTGAGGTCATCAAACGTCATCCTATGAGAGGGTGATCATAAAGGTGTCTCTCAGGTGATCGGAAAGTATCTGTTGGGTTGTATGTATCGAGATGGAATTTGTCCCTCCCAAGTCGGAGAGATATACTTCGGGCCCACTCGGTAATCGATATCAACACCGCTTGCAAGCATGTGGTTAAGGAGTTAATCACAAAGTGATATCGGATTACGGAACGAGTAAAGTACTTGCTCGAACGAGATTGAACTAGGTATGACTGCAAACGATCGAATCTCGCAAGTAAAATATCGCGAGACGAAGGGAATATATATATGGGATTGATTGAATCCTGGCATCGTGGTTCATCCGATATGATCATCGATGAATGTGTGGAGTCAATATGGGTGCCTGCACCCATTGTTGATTATTGATAGAAGATCATGTCTCGCATTCTCGAACCCGCAGGTCACACACTTAACGTGTCTCGACGCTAGGATAGATTGGATAATTGGTTTATGAATTTTTGTTCGAGTCTCGGATGGGATCCGGATATCACGAGAGGTTCCGGAATGGTCCGGAGAATAAGATTCATATAAGGCGGCAGTTTTTGGAGTTCGAATTGTTCGGTTAATCCATTGTACGGAAGCTTCTAGAACCTTCCGGAAGGGGACCAACGTGGCCCCACCTTCCGGGAGGGGCATGGGCCTATGAGGGAGTGTCCTGGCGCATTGGGCAGGGGCACAAGTCCCCATAGGGCCCAGCCGATTCTAGAGAGATTTGACTCGTTTAAATCTGGATAGAATTTCTAGAAGAGGAGAGTTTAAATCGTTTAAACTAGAGATAGGATTTCTAGATAAGGGAGAGTTTAAATTGTTTAAACTAGAGATAGGCTTGGAGGAGGGGCAGGCCGCCTCTATATATAGAGGGTGGTGCCTCCCCCCCACACACACACCTCCTCCAAGCCCTAGCCTTGCTACCTTCCTCTCTCCTCCCGATTGTTTGTAGGCGAAGCCTGCAGAAATTCTCCACCATATACACCACGCCGTGTTGTTGTAGATCCAATCTATCTATCCACCATACTCGCTGGTCCGAGGAAGGAGGAGACGCCGAGTCTTTGCGTGTGCATCTCACGGAGGCACCGCCACTTGTGATGCTAGATCGGATCGGATCGCGAGGAGAAGCGAGTGCGACTACATCACCCACGTTCGACGAACGTTCATTGCGAATATTCAAGGGTATGAAGATATAATCCAATCTCTCTCGTTGTTTGCATCTCCTAGATTAGATCTTGGCTTTCCTTCGTCATCGTAGAAAATTTTGATTTACTATGCCGCCAAACCCTTCAAAGGGTATCGAGCTAGATCTATGCGTAGATGTGTTTCACGAGTAGAACGCAACATGGTTGTTGCGGGAGTTGATGTTTTCTGTTGCAAGCCTCTTGTTTGTGTTCTTCTTATGACGCGGGATAGTGAGATTGAAGCGGTCCAGGCCAACCTTACGCGACATCGTCATGAGACCGGCTCAAGACTTGACGTGTGGCTTGTACCACACATGCGGTGGTGGATGTCGATCTCTCACTATAGTTGTCATGGGATTAACACCGGAGGTTGGCAACCATAATATCACCGTTGTGGCTTTCCGTAGGTAAGAATCGTTCTTAGCATCTACTCCGATAAGCCACGTAAAACATGCAACAACAAAGTAGAGGCGTCTAACTTGTTTTTGCAGGGAGTGTTTTCTGTGATGTGGTATGGCCCAAGATGTGATGTGTATATTGTATGCGATGATCATGTTTTGTAATGTTTAACGACTTGCATGTCGATGAGTACACAACCAGGAGCCATATGGTTGTCTTTATAATTGTGTATGACCTACGAGTCAACTTCTTATACGCCATGTAATAGCTTTACTTTATCGCTAAGTAGTTAGCAATAGTTGTAGTTGCTATTCGTGGTGGAGGCAATCATGGTGGAGTGATGGAGATCATGCTTAACGCACAAGATGGAGATCATTGCGAAGATTGGCTATACCATGTCACATAAAGTTATATGCATGTGATGTTTATCCCTTTTATGTATCTTATCATGCTTAGATCGCGACGGTAGCATTATAAGATGATTCCTCACTTAAAGATCAAGATAAAAACTGTGTTCTCCCCAAGTATGCACCGTTGCGAAAGTTCGTCGTGTCCAAGCATCACGTGATGATCGGGTGCTATAGACTCTACACTCACATACAACGGGTGCAAGCCAGTTTTGCACACGCGGAAATACTTGGGTATAGCTTGATGAGCCTAGCATGTACAGACATGGCCTCGGAACACAAGAACCGAAAGGTTAAGCATGAGTCATATGAATGATATGATCGACACTTTGTTGTCCACCATTGAAACCACATCTCTTCTCGTGATGATCGGATTAGGTGTGGTGAATTTGGATAGTGTTCACTAAACAACTTGAGGGATGTTGAATTTAGTGGGAGTTCATCTAGTAATTTGATTAAGTTGAACTATTTATCATGAACATAGTCTAAATTGTACTTGCAAATACTGTAGATCCAATGGCCAAGTCCAACTTCAACTTCAACGTTTTTGCTGAGAAAGAAAAGCTTAGAAATAATGGGTCTAACTTCACCAACTGGTTCCGCAATCTAAGAATCATTCTGTCTAGCGGACAAAAGGACTATGTCCTTGAGAAAGCGTTAGGTGACCCCCCTGCAATCTAGGCCGATGAGAAAGCTGTCTATCGATCGGCGCAAAGATGATTATGGTGTGATTAAGAGCACCATGTTGTTTGCTATGGAACCGAGCTTCAAAATCGTTTTGAAACCTATCCTGCCCTTTGAGATTCTCGAGGAGCTGAAAACCATGTTTCACTCAAGCCCGCTCGAGAGATATGAGATCTCGAGAAGTTCTTTAACGCAAAATGGAGGAAGGGAGTTCCGTTAGTGAGCACGCCATAAAGATGTCGGGCTACACTCAACGCTTGAGCAAGCTGGAATGCACGATTCCGGAGGAGCTCAAGATTGACAGTGGTTCTGCAATCACTCCTCCCAGCTACAAAAGTTTTGTAGTGACTCATAATCGATTGGTTCCATCGATATGATCACCGAGCTCTTCGCAAAGTCAAGGCTGAAGTGGACATCAAGAAGGATAATCATGTGTTGATGGTCAACAAGCCCTCCTTTAAGAAAGGTAAGGGAGCAAAGAAGCCCTTCAAGAAGGACGGCGCAAAGCGCAATGCCCTCGGAGAAGAAGCTCGTGTCCGGTCACAAGCCGGACCTCGAGTGCTTCTATTGCAAGGACAAGGGTCCTGAAGCGCAATCGTCCGAAATACTTAGCGGACAAGAGGCTGGCACCATCAAAGGTATATTTGATATACATGTTATTGATGTTTTCCTTACTAGCCCTCGTTGTAGTGCCCGGGTATTTGATATGATACCGGTTGCTAATATTTGTAACTCAAACAGAGCTACGGAATAGACGGCGGCTTGCGAGGATGAGGTGACGATGCGCGTTGGCAACGGATCAAGAGTTGATGTGATGGCCGTCGACGCTCTCCTTAGTTTTACCTTCGGGATTAGTTTTAAACCTTAATAAATGTTATTATGTGCCTCGTTGAGCATGAACATTATTTCGGATCATGTTTATTGCAAGACGGTTATTCATTTAAATCGGAGAATAATGGTTGTTCTATTTATATGAGTAACATCTTTTATGGTCATGCACCTCTTGTGAATGGTTTATTTCTTCTAAATCTAAAGGGATGAAACACACATCCATAACATTGAGGCTAAGAGATGCAAAGTAGATAGTGATAATACTACTTATTTGTGGCACCGCTGTCTAGGTCATATTGGTGTAAAGCGATGAAGAAACTCCATTCGATGGACTTTTGGAGTCTCTTGATTTTGAATCATTTGACACATGCGAACCATGCCTCATGGGCAAGATGATCAAAACCCCGTTCTCGGTATGATGGAGCGAGCAATGACTTGTTGGAAATCATACATACCGATGTATGCGGACCGATGAGTGTTTTGACGGTGGATATCGCTATTTTCTCACTTTTACCGATGACTTAAGTAGATATGGGTATATCTATTTAATGAAACATAAATCAAACATTTGAAAAGTTCAAAGAATTTTAATGAAGTGGAGAACCATCGTAATGTAAAGATTAAGTTTCTACGATCCGATCGTGGAGGTGAATATTTGAGTTATGATTTTCTCACGCATCTTAAAGCAAGTGGAATCGTTTCACAACTCACGCCACCCGAACACCACAGTAGCAATGGTGTGTCTGAACGAGTCGAACCCTATTAGATATGGTCCGATCAATGATGTCTCTTCTTGATTTGCCATTATCATTTTGGGGTTATGCATTAGAAACCGCTGCATTCACTTTAAATAGGGCTCCATCTAAATCCGTTGAGACGACACTGTATGAACTGTGGTTTGGTGCTAAACCTAAGTTGTCGTTTCTTAAAGTTTGGGGATGCGAAGCTTCGTCAAGAAGTTGATGCGGACAAGCTCGAACCCAAAGCGGAGAAATGCGTCTTCATAGGATACCCTAAGGAAACTATTGGGTATACCTTCTATCACGTAATCAAGGCAAAGTGTTTGTCATGAAGAACGGTTCCTTTCTTGAGAAGGAGTTTCTCTCGAAAGAAGTGAGTGGGAGGAAAGTAGAGCTTGACGAGGTTATTGAACCTTCTCTTGAATTGGAGAGTAGCAAGACCTGAAATTGTTCCAGGTCACCGCACCAACAATAGAGGAAGCTAATGACAAGGATCATGAAGCTTGGACGATATCACATCGAACGTCGCAGGTCGACAAGGTCGTGCCCTTCCGAGTGGTACGGCAACCTGTCTTGACTGTCTTGTTAGTAGAAGAGTGAACCTCACGAACTATGAGGAAGCGATGATGAGCCCAGACTCTGAGAAATGGCTAGAAGCCATGAAATCCGAATTGGGATCCATGAGCGAAAACCAAGTATGGACTTTGGTGGACCCTCCTAGCGACCGAAAGGCCGTTGAGTGCAAATGGATCTTCAAGAAGAAAACAGACGCGGATGGTAATGTTACCGTCTATAAAGCACGGCTTGTCGCAAAAGGTTTTCAACAAGTTCAAGGTGTTGACTACGATGAGACTTTCTCTCCCGTAGCGATGTTTAAGTCCATTCGGATTTTATTAGCAATTGCTGCGTTTCATGATTATGAAATATGGCAGATGGATGTCAAGACTGCTTTCCTCAATGGGAACATTGATGAAGAGTTGTATATGATGCAACCCGAAGGTTTTGTCGATCCTAAGGATGCTAGTAAAGTATGCAAACTTCAACGTTCCATTTATGGACTGAAGCAAGCATCTCGGAGTTGGAACCTTCGTTTTGATCAAGTGATCAAGAGCTTTGGATTTGTTCCAAATTGCTACGAAGCTTGTATCTACAAGAAAGTGAGTGGGAGCTCGGTGGCGTTTACGGTACTATATGTGGATGACATATTGATTATTGGAAATGACATCGACATGCTTAACGATGTGAAGAGTTATTTGAACAAGTGTTTTCAATGAAAGACCTAGGTGAAGTGCTTATATATTGGGCATCAAAATCTATAGAGATAGACAAAGACGCCTCGATAGCTTTAAGCCGAGTACATACCTAGACAAAGTTCAAAAGGTTCAAAATGGATAAGGCAAAGAAAGGTTCAAAGGCCTATGTTGTCGTAAGATATTGATCAAGGCTCGGTGTCCAGCTACGGTAAATGATAGGAAGCTATGAGCAAAGTGCCTTATGCCTCGCCATAGGTTCCATCATGTATGCCATCTTGTGTACTAGACCGGATGTGTCCAATGCTCTTAGTTTGACGAGCAGATATCAAAGTGATCCAGAGTGGAACATCGACAGCCGTGAAGAACATCCTAAAGTACCTAAATAGAACTAAAGAAATGTTCTTAGTCTATGGGGTGATGAGCGACTTGTCGTAAAGGTTACGTCGATGCTAGTTTCGACACCGACAAGGATGATTCCAAATCTCGCAGTGATACGTTTATATTTTGAATGGAGGAGCTGAGTTGGAGAAGTCGCAAGCAAAGCGTGATCGCGGGATCTACAATGGAAGCGGAATACATGGTCCGCAGAAGCGTCAAGTGAAGGAGTTTGGATCGAAACTTCATCATCGAGCTTGTGGTTCCAAGTGCATTGGACCCACTGGAGATATTGTGTGACAACACTCGCGCCATAGCACTCGCTAAGGAACCAAGATATCATCCAAAGACCAAGCATATCAACCGCAAGTTTCATATAATCCGAGATTATATAGCAGATGGAGATCTGAAGATTAGCAAAGTACATACGGATCTGAATGTCGCAGATCCATTGACTAAACCTCTTCCACGTGTAAAACATGATCAACACCTCAGTGCCATGGGTGTGAGATTGTTGCCAGATGTAAACTAGATTATTGACTCTAGTGCAAGTGGGAGACTATTGGAATTATGCCCTAGAGGCAATAATAAAGATGTTATTATTATAATTCTTGTTCATGATAAAGTTTATATTCCATGCTAGAATTGTATTAAGCGGAAACTTTAATACTTGTGTGGTTTGTGAACAACACCGTGTCCCTAGTACGCCTCTATGGACTAGCTCATTGATCAATGATGATTAAGGTTTCCTAACCATAGACATGAGTTGTCAATTGGTAATGAGATCATATCATTGGGAGAATGATATGATGGACAGACCCAAACTAAGCAAAGCAATTAGATCGTTTCATCGTGTTCATCGTTGCGAAGCTTTTCCTATGTCAAATATTGTATTCCTTAGACCATGAGATAATGCAACTCCCTGGTACCGGAAGAAAGCTTTGAGGTCATCAAACGTCATCCTATGAGAGGGTGGTCATAAAGGTGTCTCTCAGGTGATCGGAAAGTATCTGTTGGGTTGTATGTATCGAGATGGAATTTGTCCCTCCCAAGTCGGAGAGATATACTTCGGGCCCACTCGGTAATCGATATCAACACCGATTGCAAGCATGTGGTTAAGGAGTTAATCACAAAGTGATATCGGATTACGTAACGAGTAAAGTACTTGCTGTGAACGAGATTGAACTAGGTATGACGGTACCGACGATCGAATCTCGGGCAAGTAAAATATCGCGAGACGAAGGGAATATATATATGGGATTGATTGAATCCTGGCATCGTGGTTCATCCGATATGATCATCGATGAATGTGTGGGAGTCAATATGGGTGCCTGACCCCGCTGATTATTGATAGAAGATCATGTACGCATATTCTCGAACCCGCAGGTCACACACTTAACGTGTCTCGACGCTAGGATAGATTGGATAATTGGTTTATGAATTTTTGTTCGAGTCTCGGATGGGATCCGAGATATCACGAGAGGTTCGGAATGGTGCGAGAATAAGATTCATATAAGGCAGTGCAGTTTTTGGAGTTCGAATTGTTCCAAGTTAATCGGTATTGTACGAAGCTTCTAGAACCTTCGGAAGGGGACCAACGTGGCCCCACCTTCCGGAGGGGCATGGGCCTATGAGGGAGTGTCCTGGATGCATTGGGCCAGGGGGCACAAGGCCCCATAGGGCCCAGCCGATTCTAGAGAGATTTGACTCGTTTAAATCTCGGGATAGAATTTCTAGATAAGGGAGAGTTTAAATCGTTTAAACTAGAGATAGGATTTCTAGATAAGGGAGAGTTTAAATTGTTTAAACTAGAGATAGGCTTGGAGGAGGGGCAAGGGCTGGCCGCCCCCCTCCCCTCTATATATAGAGGGGTGGTGCGCCCCCTCCCCCCTACACACACACCTTCCTCCAAGCCCTAGCTGCCTTGCTACCTTCCTCTCTCCCTCCCGACTGTTTGTAGGCGAAGCCCTGCAGCAGAAATTCTCCACCATATACACCACGCCGTCGTGTTGTAGATCCAATCTATCTCTCCACCATACTCGCTGGTCCGAGGAAGGAGGAGACGTCGAGGTGCTGCACGTGTGCATCTCACGGAGGCACCGCCACTTGTGGTGCTAGATCGGATCGGATCGCGAGGAGGAGAAGCGAGTCGACTACATCATCCACGTTAACGAGCGTTCACTGTCTGAATCTTCAAGGGTATGAAGATCTAATCCAATCTCTCTCGTTGTTTGCATCTCCTAGATTAGATCTTGGCTTTCCTTCTGTTCGCTCCGTAGAAAATTTTGATTTACTATGCCGCGAAACCCTTCACATACTTCACAGTAGACGCAACTTCTTTAACAGGGAATTTCAGGGGACAACTTGATACAGCTTGTGCTGTGGATGCTCATAGTTGCATTTTCTCATAGCTTATGCTGTTCTTGAGGGTGAATCGACTGAAAACTTGAGATGATTCATGTAGAGACTACATGCAGTAATTGGTCACCCTGAAGGCTTGGTGATACACACTAGCACATGCAAGGGACTTTAGAATGTTGTTGATTATGTGTTTCCTGGGTTGAGCATAGGGAATGCATGCGACACCTTGCTATTATCTTCATGAAGAAGTTCAAAATAAAGACCTTTGAATATAACTTGTGGCGATCAGCATACACGTACACCCCAAGAACGCATGATACTTATATACAGAACTTGTATACCATGCCGAAGCTGAAAGAATACCTCGAAGAACATCATAGCAAGTTATGGGCCAGAAGCAAGTTTGGTGAGTAAGCAAAGTGGATTATGTTTGCAATAATCTGACAAACAGTATCAATTCTAAGATTAGGAGCATGAAGTCACTTGCATTTGTTATTTTATTAGATGCAATAAGACATTGTATAATGGTGAAGATAGATTTTAGGTAGATAATTTGTGCGAGAAAATTTGTAGGCCATAAAATAGTTCCAAAGATGGTTTTGTTACTGAATGCAAGAACTAGGGCAATGAGAATGATAAAGACGAGGATGGTCAGAAGTTCTAGTACATTGGATGAGGTTTATACAGAAGACAATGATGGAACTGAATGGAGGTATACAATAGACATTGGAAACAAGACTTGTTCATGTAGGAATTGGAAGGTTACTGGTCTGCCATGCCACCATGCACTTCACTTCATCTTAAAGCTAAGAGGTAGAGATGCTAAAATAGAGAACTATGTTCATAACTATTTCTCCGTGGACAAGTTTGCTGCAACTTATGCAGAAACATACCACCTATGGATGATGAAAATAATTGGAAGATAGTCGATACATGGTTCAAAATCAAACCACCAATTCTTAGAAGGCCACGTAGGAGGCCTAGAAAGTAAAGGATCGAAGTCTTCACTGAAAAGGTTCGAGACTAGGATAAAGGAAGCGAAAGTGAAAACGGTGTGGAGGGTTGGGCCATATCAAGAGGTTATGCGAAAACCCAGTTCCACGTGATTTTGAAGATGCTGACCATGTCCCTGTTCACATCCCAGAGTCACAAGATGAGGCTTCTCAGCCAGAACTGGAGGAAGCGCATCAATATGACATAGAGGAAGTGCTGCATGTAAAGAAAAACGGTGATGAGGAGGAGGGAAACGGTGATGCGCATGTGGAGGAAAACTTAGGTAAGCAAGCAAGTTGATGAGGACGTGGAAGTGTCGGTGGGTATAGGGGGCAAAAAAAAACAAATGGTTAAGCCGGAGTGGAAGGGGAAGAGAAACAATAATAATGGAGTTGAATTTGAATATGAAGAAATTGTTGGGGTGATTGAGGATGTTCTTGAGGATCTTTCGGCTAGTTGCAGGAGAAATAATAGATCCCTGCCAACATCTTTGTACGATTCTCCAAACAAAAGGAAAGATTAAAACTTGTTTTACTTGGCATTTTGGTTATTTTTTCAGTCCTCATCAACTGTTGTTTAATGCAGCGCGGGCTTGAACAGTAATACGAGGAGCAGAGAGAAGTTGTCACAGTAACATCGTTTCTTGAATTTTCGTTGAAACTGAACTATCCATTTGTAATTTATTTATATCTGGTGCTTGTAATGGGTATGTGATATGTGGTGTGGACTAGATTCCAGGTCGTTAAATATTACATTAATTTTTAAACTGTGGCCTCGATTATCCATAAACAATAATCGTGGATTTTTAACCATACAACGAACAAAATTATGGCTGTGCCATGCAATAGGTGAGACTTACATCCCTTGGATTCCCATCTCAAACAACACGACACGAGTGTCTCCTTTTCCCATGGCGTACTCCAAAATTATGATTGTGTCATCAAGTGCTGGGAGGAGAGACAGCCTACCGTCACATTATCCTAGCCTCGTTTTTGTCAACGACGTCAGATCCTTGCAACGCCTATGTCAGGGGCATTGATTCTCTCCTCGGTTCCGCTCGTCTGCCACATTTTATCTCCAACAATGGCAACTTCATCCAGATGGTCCTACCGGAGCTGCCGCGATGGCTACGGTAGTGCCGCTGGATTATCTGGAGGTGGTCGTGCCTAGCAGTCGGCGGTGGCGTTGGTGCCGGTGGCTAACACATTTACAACTTGGCCATTCTATCCGAAGAGGTCATTAAGCTACCGTACATATATTAAATTTAGGCTCAAGTGACCCTAATTGACTATGCTGCTCCCGATGTCTTAGTTGTGCACGATGTCCTCCGCGTCATCTTCTATAGCATCCCAATTGTCTAACAATTATAATGCTACTTGCCTAGTATATATAGTGATACTTCCTACATATCATTCTTGCATTGCATCATCATTATATCATACTCATGTCACCATGTCACCTTGCATTTGAGCATCATATAAAACCGTCTTGTTTGCTTCTTAACCCATATACATCATATTGTATTACTTGTATTTGCCTCTTGATATATTATATTTGCTTCTTGATAAATTACTTCATGCCCAAGTTGAGTTGTGGGCATATCTCTTACCATCTCCACCACCTTTATTTGTCATAACCTTATATCCCACCATCCAACTGTATATGAGAATTTGTCTTTATGTTGATTATTACCTCTAGATCATGTGCGTTGGGATGGATCTAATTCTTAATCTACATGCCTCCATAGTTTTTCTCTTATTGTTTTCACAATAATAAGTATGTGGAACCTCATGGCCACCTTTGCATTCCATGAGGGTAGAATAACTTCTTTGTCTTCCATATGGTGGTATTTGCAAATATGATCATGTCTGAATATAATTGTGGCTATATGTATATCCAGTGGGTCACACACACTATCTTGGCCATTCTATCCTCATGCATGCTCTCATTCATCTATGCCATGTTGAAAGCAAGCTTCCATAATATTTTTGAAAATCCCTTATTCACCTTTGAAGCATGTCTAAACAAGTGACCATGATGTATTATAGTTGTTTTCACGACTAGTAGTGGGAATTTATTATCCATGCATGGGACATGCAAGCTTGCCATATTTTCACCATCTTCCTGGTAAGGTCACGGGTCCGTTCCTTGTTCTCTGCGTCTGGAACCTTGTCCCATCGACGACTCACTGGTCTGAACCTTTGAATCTGTCCTCTGAGCTGCAGTCGTCGATGCCTCGTCCTGTACACGATACCGCTGCAACAAGGACATCTCCGTATATGCCAACCTCCTAGAATCACTACCCCTCGGCGATCCCCTCACCTCCCCTGCACCTCCTCCGTCTCTTACTTGTCGTTCTGCCCACGTGCATCGTCATTGCCTTGCTATCCCCGCCACCATGCTCACCGTCCAATGCCACCGTCATGTCCACTAGCTCCGTGCGTCACCATAGCACCTCCAAGACCTCTCCTCCTTCTACTTCAACCCACCGGAGCATCTCCTCGACGACGCATGGGCCAATCTCTGTCGCCTATCTCTGACATCGTACGCACCAGCCTCGTTTTCCTCTCTGTATTCATCAAGATCCCGCTCGTTCCAATTATTTCCCGGCGTAACCCGTCACACACGCCTCTTCTCGACTGTACCAGCTTCTCAGCACCGTAAACCTCACCCAAACCGATGCACCACGGCGCTCATTGCCATGATGCAAAGATCGAAAGTAAGAGGCGATTCTGAATTATCACGCACTCTCTGAACCCGACCATCAGTAAACGCCCAGTGATTTACCCCCTCAAAATGTCTCCCTAAATGCGTGATACCACGGTATTTTCGAAAACTCTATACATTAAAGTTCTAGACCTATGTTTCACCTCCAACTTTAGTTTTTACACCATCTCCAAACACGCGCTTTTTTACTCGTGATCATCAATGGAAGATCGGCGAAACTCACTGTTTCGTTGACATTATTCATTTTCGTCAGATTCCGTCCCAAAAGCGTTTATAAAAAGCCCCCTGATCTTTTCTAACCCTCAACCCGCAGTCCACTGTGCCACTTGTCTCACCCATGCAGCCGCATGCGTAATGGCCCGCCAGCGCAGCGGTCCCACTTGTCATACACCATGGCTAGCCTCTGCCTTAGTATGAAAACTTTAGGTATATTTTCCAATTCAACTAAAAATTTCTGAAAATTGATTAAATAGAAATTCAACCATAACTTTTGAAATATTTGGAATTTGCAAAAACTTACAAAATGAAAAGTGATTCATTTTCAAATATGAATTCATCCATATTTTCAAATTTGACCAGAGTTGACTCTATTTAGTCAATCCTTTGATTTTGACCCCATTTTAATAATTTTAACTTTAATATTAATTTAAAGGGATTTCTATTTCCGTGTCCTTGGTTCGTTAGTTGTACTCACTTTTTCCCAGCCGCTTAACTTTTCCTCACATTTCTCCTTGGCTATGTTACAAAACTCACACGGTCTAAAAATCGCTGTCCGTCAGCCTTCTCGTTACTTGCTGATAGGTGGGGCCGCATTCAGTCAGGTCCCGTAGTGGACCCTCGCCATTACGTGCTGACAAGTAGGGTTGCGGTCTGCTACGTACCATAGTGGACCCTTGTTGTTACATGTTGACAAGTGTGGCGGCCGCGTTAAGTTGGTTCCCGTAGTGGACACCTCTCTCCACTTATCCAGATCAGCATGGACCCATAGCTTATCCACGTGAGCATCGGACCCACAGCTTATCCACGTGTGACAGACCCACGCCCGTGTCCGTGTCGTTGCCTTCCCTTTCTTCCTCTTCTCCGGCGACGGTGATCCTTCTCCGGTGACGGTGGCCCTTTGTCGAGCTTCACTTCGGCCTCCCGTTCATCCTGGCTGTAGTATGGTGTCGTCCCGTTGACCTGTATGAAGGATGACAATGGCAACCGTGCGTAGAGAATATTAGATCTCGCACCAAAATGTTCTTATTAGACAGGGGCGCTTGCTGTGGAGAATGCGGCCGGCGAGCCATTCCGATGATTTAATTGGTTTATCGAGTTAATGTCCTAGCTGCAATCAGTATTTATAATTAAAAAATAGGGAGATTGATGCATAAGAAATAAGAAAATGACACAACTTTTGAACACTTTGAAATTAAAAAAATTATACAACACTTAATGTAAAAGAGTGTTTATAATTGACACAACTCTTGAACACTTTCTAATTAAAAAAAGTTATACAACTCTTAATGTAAAATAGTGTTTCTAATTGACACAACTCTTGAACACTTTCAAATTGAAAAAATTATACAACTCTTAATGTAAAAGAGTGTTTATAATTGACACAACTCTTGAACACTTTTAAATTGAAAAAATTATACAACTCTTAATCTAAAATAGTGTTTATAATTGATACAACTCTTGAACATTTTCAAATTAAAAAATTTATACAACTCTTAATGTAAAAGAGTGTTTATAATTAACATAACTCTTGAACACTTTCAAATTAAAAAAATTATACAACTCTTAATATAAAAGAGTGTTTATAATTGACACAACTCTTGAACACTTTCAAATTAAAAAAATTATACAACTCTTAATGTAAAAGAGTGTTTATCATTGACACAACTCTTGAACACTTTCAAATTAAGAAAAATTATACAACTCTGAATGCAAAAGAGTGTTTATAATTGACACAACTCTTGAACACTTTCAAATTAAAAAGATTATACAACTCTTAATTAAAAGAGTGTTTATAATTGACACAACTCTTGAACACTTTCAAATTACAATTTGGACATGATGATGTTGTCTTAAGAAAACCTTGAGAGTTTACCATTTTTAGAGCGTGAAAAGTGATCCCTAGACTAAAATCTTGAGAGTTTACCATACAAAAATTATGCACCTTTAAACTCTTTGGAATCGCACTTAGGATATGATAGTGTTGTGCTAATAAAATCCTGATAATATATCATTTTTATGGAGTGAAATATAATGCATAAACTTGAGTGTACGATAATTGTAAACCTTTGAACACTGTGAAATCACACTTAATACGTGATAATAATGTGCTAACAAAATTATGAGAGATTATAATTTTCTCCCCATTTTCATAGAATGGAATGTAATGCATAAACTTGCATATGAGAAGTCGCACTTAGGACATGATAATTTTGTGCTAATAAAATCATGATCATTTATCATTTTCATGGAGTGAAATATACTGCATAAACTTGCATATAGGAAAATTATACACCTTTGAACACTTTCCCTTCAAATTATATTCAAAATAATATGTTTATAGAGTTAAAGTTCCGGTGGAAAACTCGTTATTTTGCATGGATAGAGGGGTGCCCCCCGACAGATATAGGGGTTATCCTGTCCGCTAGATCACAGAGGATCAACGGTTGGTGGGCACGATCCGCGTGACAACTGGCTTGACCAATCAGCGCATAGCAGCCAAGATGAGCACAGATGTGAGAGTTTGTGACTAAGAAAGAGAGGGGAAAACTGAGTACAACCTAAAAATCAAGGGCAAAACCGAGTACAACTTTAAAACCAAGGGCAAAACTGATAAAGGGATTGAAATAGAAAATAGAAAGAGATTTAAAAATGGAAAATGCTTCTTTTATACAATAAAATACATCTTGGCATATATCAAACTATTTGCAATTCAAATATACATTAGTTTGACAATTATTTCCTCATTCAGTCAAACTATGTTTTGGGTAGGGATGTTTTGGGAAGAGGCTTGAGTAGAAAACCATGAACCTTCATACTTAGTAGGTGATTTGAGAAGTGGTGATTTAGGTTAAAACTTGATTTATATACATTTCTTATGGTGGCAGGTCACATAATAAGACTCCCTGGGTAGATGCCACTATGTTTTGATCTTTTTGAATTTGTTGTCCATAAAATGACTCAATTAGCAAGCTAAAACCCATCTGTTGACTCTCCGTTGACCAGCCACCGGAGGGTAAAAGTGAGTATATTGCACACGGCAGTGTTAGTACTGGAGAGAAAAACCGAGTACAACCAAACTTCTAGTGTTACACTTGAGGATATAACTGAGCACATCTAAGTGGCCAAGGTTTGGCACGAGGGGATAATTGAGCACAACTCAGTGGCCAAGGTTAGACACGGTACGCGTGCCGTGGTGCACGGGGCGGTACGCGGTTACGCGGTGCATGGTAGTGCAACAAAACGTCTCCTCCCTTCATCTTTATAGAGGCCTTCTCACTCTCACTCATCACTCGCTCACTCACTCACGCAACCATCTCCACTGTTTCATCACCTTCTGTAAAACCACCAAGAAAACCCCAACCATGCCGGCGATGGAGAAGAACGGTGCTATGGCCATTGTCGCGTCCAGGGCCACCGGCGAGGAGGGCCCCATCCCCGTACAGGCCCCTGTCGAGGCATCGAAGGCAGCCGCCGTCCCCATCCAAACCCCGTCTCCGCCGGCGAGGAGGCCCCCGCCGATCTTGGGGTGAACCCGTACGGCTGTGACCCCTGCGAGGAGCAGGATGAGTACATCAGGCCGGAGAACCCCTACGACACCAGCCTCACCAACCCATGGTCGGAGGTAACTAGGGTTTTCTCCCCTTCCTTTGTTCTTCCCCCATTCCCATCGTTGGATGCTAGATCGTGTGTTATTAGGGTTCGGTTGTTAGTATTTTCAATCGTTGGTTGGTAGGTATTTTTATAGTAGCTAATCCTCTTGTGTTAGATCTCTAATTTTGATGAATGACCCTATTCGTATTTCAGACATATTTTATTGTTCCTCCGAGTTGCAGTTAAGGGATTCCCTAGTTAGTACTAGCCTTGATCTGTAGTTGGGATTAGTGTCCGATTTGGTTAGAGATTTGGGGATTGGGAAATAATCAGGGGATCTCAATCGGTTAATTTATGCAAGTAATCAATCCCAATAATCAAGGTATCTCAATCATGTCCTTATTGCACTCTACTATTTTCTCCAACAGGTGGATAGCAGCGACGACGAGTCCACGGACACCAAGACTCGTCAGGTGCTGAGGAAGCTAAAGTCCGGCCAGGACAACAACTTCTTTGCCGACGACGTCTATAGGTTCCCCTTATGCAACAGGGGCCTCGCCACTGACTTCAACTCCATTGTGAAGCATGCTGAGGACGTGAAGATCTATGGACTGTCAAAGAACGTCCACGCCTTCAGAGCCAAGAACCAGGCGCTCGGTTTTCACCTCCGCAACCTCCAGAAGGTGGACATCGAGGAGGGTCGCATGCCCCCATTTGAGCCCAAGGCGCCCAATGTCAAAGGACTGGGCAGCAAGAAGTGGAGGAAGCGCTAGAGGGAGGAGGCGGAGGCCCTCCTAGCGGAGGCCATGGAGGGATACTGATCTTGTGCTGATGCTGCTACTGTAAAGTAGCTTCTTTCATTTTTTTGTCTGTGTTGAACTTGTCCGCTGCTGCTGCTGAGCAGCCTAATTATCGAACCTCGTTTAAGTACCATACTATATATATATATCCTATATTAGATACTTTATCTACATCTGCTCTGTTTATCTACATATTTATGATGCTGTTTAGATTTGCTGCTCTAGATTTGCTACCATATTGGGAAAATACGAGGGCCAAAAGGAACCACGAACAAAGAGAGAAGCTGCTCTAGATTCGCTCCCTTTTTGGGCAAAAATTAACACAACTGCTAGTGACCAAAGACGCTCTTAAAAATGCCAATCATAAAAATAAAAAAAATAAACCTTCCAATTTAGGTGACAGGGCGCAAGTAACTACCAAACGCGCCCACACGGTCCCACCACATCCGCCAAAACATGTTCCCAATAAGCCAGCCCCACGCAGTCCAATATGGGGGGTCCTACTATGGGACCCGACTAAACGTGGCCCCACTTGTCAGCACGTAACAGCGAGGATCCTACTTGTCAGCACGTAACGGCGAGGGTCCACTACGGGACCCGATTGAATGCGGCCCCACTTGTCAGCACGTAACGGCGAGGATACACTAACGGGACCCGACGGACAACGAGTTTCAGACCGATGCGAGAGTTTCGGACAAGGAGCTGGGCAAAAGTGAGGAAAAGTTAAGTGGACGGGGAAAGTGAGTACAGCTAACGAACCAGGGGCACGACAATAGAATTCCCTAATTTAAATTCATAATTCCAAATAATTTGAATAATATATGATTTTGAATGAGAAAAATGTGAGGAATATGATTATTCTATTTAAAATATAATTTGGGCAATTTAAAATTTAGAAATAATTTAATTTCTAATAAATTCTACTTCTTACTAATTGCATAACTTTATCTTCATAACTCTGAATTCAACAAACGATATGTCTAAATCGATTAGCTCGATGAGCCTGTTCTAACTATGCATTCCATGATATGAATTAAAGCATGCGTCATATAAATATTAAATGTCCAGCAAGGTTTATGAGAGAGAAATATGACTAAAAACTTAATCAAATGCTTTATTCTTGTGCTACACACCTCACACATGCCATGCTATGCCATACTATGTAAATTGTGAATCATTCCATCATGGCATACCTTGTTTGCTTTTTGCATATGATTTATATGATTTTGTAATGTATTTATTTCAGTCCCTTGTGTGTTTGGTTTTTATCTGGATAGGCGCTGAGCAAGGAGAATATCAGGAGCCT
The DNA here is from genome assembly GCA_030063025.1 of Avena longiglumis. Lineage (NCBI taxonomy): Eukaryota > Viridiplantae > Streptophyta > Magnoliopsida > Poales > Poaceae > Avena > Avena longiglumis. The sequence goes on along the minus strand of CP125974.1, from coordinate 513,643,480 downwards.
CAGGAGTATTACCCGGATCCTTCCTATTCTGCAACTGAACTGCCAGACAAGCAATTCCCCATGCTTGGACTACATATAATACCTATTGCATCTTTCTTATTCTTGCATCATGAATTGTGTCACGAATTAAATTGCAATCCCAAGTACTGCATAGCCTTTACTTTTAAATTCCACTAAAGTTTGTCCCCTTAATCCTATGAGCCATTACTACAGGAGTTGTTTGATCCATGCGAGTCGTAGAATTGCATGTCTAGGATTTGTGAGAGTCTTTGAATAACGAGGTACCAAAATAGCTGAATTGTGTAGTAACAGGATAACTAAAGAAAGAGGCACTGGTGGGCATTATCTGCTATTTGGTTCTTTAAGCTCACTTGTGTCCCGTAGTCCCCGAGTACTTTATTCTTGTTCCTTGACTACTGCACTATCCATATGTGGGACCATGAATCCCCTTAGTCTTAGCTTGAGTCACATTTAATTTCTTGGGGCCACAACTAGTTTGGGGTGTTATTACTATCATGTACTTATACCATGCTTTACTTCTTTATTTACTACTATTGCTCGAGGAGCGTTTACTACTATACTGTTTAGGAATGTGGAATATTTTTGCGGTATCGACAATCCTAGTCACACTTTCGGCTTCCTAGTCGTTTGCAACCATTGGCACAAACCCCTCGGTCTGTCACGAAGCCTGACCGACTTTGTATCGGGTAGCTTAGCGGGGTGGCCCCCTAAAATCATTTGTAAATCTTACGAATGCTTTGTCGTGATGCCTTGTTGGGTATTTATTTGGTTTTTCCGAGGTTGAGTGTGTGTGTGTTGCTATTTGTGCACCCCTGTAGGGTAAATATTTATGAAAGCCGTGTCTGTGGTTATGGACGACTTGGAGCACAGTTTCTCGATCATAGACAACTATAAATAAAGTACCGCTTTTAAATAATAGTGCAACCTTCATGGAATGAGTAATAAAATTGCCTATAGATGGGTTGTTCTTCCATCTTCCCGTTCGGGGAACGAGAAGGAGAGCGAGCGATGTTTATTTATGTTGATGTATAACTATTGGGTAATTCACTGTTGTTTAATTAACGAGTGTTCGTCTATCATTGGTTAGGAGGATGTTGTAGCATGTCTCTATAGAACTGATAGGCTTTATTTTGCTGCAATCTCATCACCCTTAGGTTGTTCCTTTTAGATGCATAAAGACTTGATGAGCCCCTTAAGGTCTCACACGATAAATATTGTTCAGATGGACAGGTATATCCGCAGGAAGGTTACTGGGTCGAGGAGACCGATGATGGTGGCAACGACCGTCAGGTGTAGAGAATCCAGGGAATGGAGATCTTGAGATCATGTGGGCGGGATGTGCTTATTTTCAGGGCATCTTATGCCAATTTGCCTCTTATCCATACTCAGATCTTGTTTTTCGCTTCCGCTTGATACTCTGATGTGTGATATATGAGGATGTATCCTAAACTATTATCTCTATCTAGAATATTTGAATCTTGTCGTATAGTGTTGAATATTTCTATTTTTTAGATGGTCTATATCTGATGTAATTTTGTATGTCATGGATATACACACTTGTGTATGTATGTTCACATACCTGTCGACTATGCCTCCTGAAATTGAGCTCTGCATATACAAAGAAAAGCCTCCCGCTCTCCGGCAGCTGGTGGCAGCGCTCCTCGATCTGCCTCGACAGCGTGTTTCCACGCAAGAGTGGTGCCATGGGCATCCCAACGTAGCTGAGATCATAGCCGGCTGGTAGCCTCGCTAGCGGCAGCGAGAGTATGTCATAGTGGGCGAACATATCGGCCTTGCCAAGCTAAGATGGGGCCTCTCCATGGCGAGTCCCCGTGACTTTAGGTAGGATTCAACGCTAGTGCTGACGCGAGTTGCAGGGAATGAATGGGGTTTGAGCTTCGGCCACATAGTCGCGGTTATAAAGTCAAGGAGGTAGGCCCGCTCGTGGTTGCGAGTGCCAATAGGGATGCAGAACTGCCTACTAGCGGATCGCTCTTGCAAAGGAGGATCCTTATCGTCCATTCTCACCAATCCAACGTTGCCTAAAAATGGGTCACATAATCAACCTAGCCCCGCGGGGGGAGGGGGGGGGGGGGTCTAGAATACCCGATCTAACGGCTACCAATGGGAGCTAGCCTTACGATCCAAAAGCTGTCATTGTTAGAGACATGCATAGTTTCTACAAGGTTAACGAGCTAGTCAACGGGGTTTATCATGGCTTTGACTAGATTTAAAAAATCATAAGTCTTTCACAATTTTTTTATTAACTAAAGTGGAGGTAATGGCCATACACCATGATGTATCATGCGCGAAAATTTCCTCAGGCCCTTGGGCACGCCCTAATCTTGCACCTTCTTTGGAAAAACACAATTTTTTGGGTTTAGAAAATGGAAAGTCAAAATTTCTCCAAATGACCATGAAATATCTAGTTGGAGAAGTTGCTTGTGATGGCAAGAGGGAGATAGGTGTCGAGTTTGGGCTCAATCCATGGAGTGGTTCCATGTTCTGGACAGAGGCGGGATCTATGGTTGAAAGCCATGTTAACTCCCACTCGATAGACATCCGGGTGGTGCATTGGGTGCCAAAAGACCTGGTATGCCTTGCTTATGATTTTATGAGGGTAGTGGGTCAATGCAAGGGATCAAAGAGCTATTTTCACATTTTTATGATTTTTTTAGATTTTGTTTGGTGTTGTTCAAAAAAATACCAAACCCATCGGCAGTCGTGGCAATGCAAGGGTCGGTGCAATTATCTTGGACCTAGGCATGCATCTAGCCTAGGTACCCCATGGGGCACCCCAAACCATGTTTCCAAAAATTGAGAGTGTCTTCTATGGTACCTATAGTTAGAAACCGTCGTTACCGGGCCATAACTCAAGGAAAATATAGGATATGCTTGCACCACGAGATAAATACCCTCCTCCCGGGAATGTCCATACACCATGATGTAGCATGCGTGAAAATTGCCTCGGCCCCTTGGGCACGCCCTAATCTTGCACCTCCTTTGGAAAAACACTGATTTTTCGGGTTTAGAAAATGGAAGTCAAGATTTATCCAAATGACCATGAAATATCTAGTTGGAGAAGTTGCTTGTGGTGCCGAGAGGTAGCTAGGTGTCGGGTTTAGGCTTAATCCATGGAGTGGTTCCATGTTCTGGGCAGCGAGGGGGATCTAGGGTTGAAACCCATGTTAACTCTCACTCGATAGACATACGGGTGGTGCCTTGGGTGCCAAAACACCTGGTATGCCTTTCTTATGATTTTATGGGGGGTAATGGGTCACATGCAAGGGCTCTAAGAGTTATTTTCACATTTTTCAGATTTTTTTTAGATTTTTTTGGGTGCTGTTAAAAAAAACAGCCAAACCCGTCGGCGGCCATGACAATGCAAGGGTCGGTGCAATTTTGGACCTAGGCATGCATCCAGCCTAGGTACCCCATGGGTCACCCAAACCATTTTTCCCGAAAATTGAGAGTGTCTTCTAGGGTACCTACAATTAGAAATCGCCTTTACCGGGCCATAACTCAAAAAAAATACAGTATATGCTTGCACCATGAGATAAATACCCACCTCTCGGGAATGTCCATACACCATGATGTAGCGTGCGTGAAATTTGCCTCAGGACCTTGGGCGTGCCCTAATCATGCACCTCCTTTGGAAAACACCATTTTTTCGGGTTCAGAAAATGGAAAGTCAACATTTCTCCAAATGACCACGAAATATCTAATTGGAGAAGTTGCTTGTGATGCCGAGAGGGATCTAGGTGCCTGGTTTGAGCTCAAACCATGGAGTGGTTCCATGTTCTGGGCAACGAGGGGGGGGGTATAAGGTTGAAAGCCATGTTAACACCTACTCAGTTTTTCCCTCCATGTTAGTCAAGAAATCTCAGAGCAATCCTTGTTATAGCTCACTTTGTCTGGTACACCTGATTGCTTGAGACAGTTGTCACGCGGATCATGCCCGCCATCATTTTATCCTCTATGATCTAACGACCTGGATAGCCTCCTTTATCTCTGCCCCACCCTCCGTCTATGGAGGGATGCATGGTTTTGGCAGTGAGCATGACCACTTCGTGCTCCGTTTGTTGCCAACCGATGCTTAGTGTGTGCTCTAGGCGCACTTCGTTCTTGTCGTGATAATATTTTGACAAAATAGTTATAATACCATCAACCCAATATTATAGCAAGACATGGTAGTTACAACAATCACAATGCAGGACATGGAAGTTAGAACAATACTTACAACAGAACATTATAATCGTCGTCATCATCATGGTCCTCGCCATCGCAGGCGGCGGTGTCCTCAGATGACTCGTCAGCAACTCCCTCCTTGTAGATTCGCGCCCTCTCCTCATCTTAGTTCTACTCCTCCTCCTCCTCCTCGTAGTCCCACGGGTCAATGTCACTCTCCGCTGCTTCTGCCTCAAACTGATCCATGAACGTCTCCTCGTTGGCCGAGTCGGAGTCGTCCTCATATCTAGATCCTCTATTCCTCCGGGCATTCTTCATGGTGGTCTCGTAGGCCTTCCTCCAGCACTCCTCTGTCTTGGCCGCTGCTTGGCGCTCCTCCATCTCTACCGGTGCACCGCACTCCTTGGGCGTGGTGGGTATGATAAGCTTCGACGTTGCGGTGTCCTCGAGCGTAGATGCCGATGGATACATGCGCGGTTGGACATGTTGTGGTGCCTCAGATGGCTGCCGGCGGGCACGAACGATGCTGCGACAAGCAGGTGAGGTAGGACGGTCAGCCACCAGCAAAGATCTACCACTTCCACGACACGGTTCCATCCTGCGCGAGGAAGTTGTTCATAATTCGCGATGGCGGGTACACAGAGTTGGGTGTCGACCCTATTAGGGGCGCGAGGGGCGTACTCGAAGTTTAGTCACATAAAAATTATACTATATCGTAAAATATCTATGTACTAGTAGTCTAGTCACGTAACAATCACCAAATGCACCCTTTGACAATATCAGGAAGTGTCCAGTGTGTGCCTATCGACGGGTCAGAGTTTAATGTGTCAAGACGTTGTGTCCATGCAATAGTTGCATGCATCATACCAACCCCTTGAACACGTGATGCACGCACGCTGGACGTGCACTCGTTTCCCATAATTACTTCCTTGTTTCCTACCCCGTCACTTTTATCCATGGAATTTTATGCGACGCACGCTGAAGCCTACAGTAAGGTTCCTACTGAACCGTCCATCACATTAAAGCCAGTACAATCGAGTCCCATCATGCAGACTGTGGGGTTTTATTCCCTAATTATGCCAGTCTCCCTTCTTTGAGAAGGAAGCAATGTAGGCCATCGATTAACGAACGAATGGTGGATGTAGGTTGAGATAGCATCATAGTAGATGGTGGTCTTGTATAAGAGCGGACGACGGACTACTCTTTGACCATTCTCCTGCATTAGTCGCTGTCTTCTTCCTCCTGTCCCAAACCTCCCTCCAACTGCACTAGCCATGTATCTCATGAGGAGAGGCAGATCGACCATGCACGCGGAGATAAACGAGAGAGCTTGACGCCAGACACTTCTTGGTCAACAAGCTCTTCATTCTCCCCTCTCACAGAGGCGCAAACTATCCTACCAATGGTGCGGAATGTTGCAGCACGCGAGGGCTCCTCCCGGTACGGTCTTCTTCTTCTTCTTCTTCTTCTTCTTCTTTGTCTACTACTTATTCTTCTTCTTCTCTATCTATTTCTTATTCTTGTTCTTGTTATTCTGCTACATATTCCAGGGCGGTCGTGGACCCAGAAACCAACACGATGGCGGTGGCATTGGTTGCATCAGGCGAGGGCTCCTCCCGGTACAGTCTTCTTCTTCTATGTCTACATTTTCTTATTCTTTGTCTACTTATTCTTATTCTTCTTATTCGGCTAAATATTCCAGGGCGGCCGTGTACCTAGAAACCAGCACGACGGCGACGGCATTGCAGGACCCGTTCTGCCCCGTTCCCCGTCTCAGCGAGGTAGGAAAGCTCCACCCGTTTGGCCCCGTTGACATGCATTTGTTTTTATTTTGGAGATTATAAATGTGGATTTATTAGATCGTGTCTGCCCAAAAGTAGGGACCACGCTCAATCCTTTTTTCTATATTGTTCTTCATAGACACATTAGGGTTTTTATGATTTGGATTAGTATTTGCCTAGAACCTGGAGTAGAATTATATAGTATCTATTTTAAATAACACGAACGATGCAGCAAGCAAATGCCGAGTGCCGTGACAAGGTGGCCGTGATCAATGCTAGGATTGACAACCAGCTGCAGGGTGCACGCTCCCTAACCCATGCTAATAAGCGCATTCGAAGGCGTTTGTCCCTACAGAAGCAGATCACGCTTGATTTTTCACTTGACATCAAGAGTATTGAATAAGAGCACGACGAGCTGCAGAGGGTGATCGACGGGCTGCATAAGTTGATCGCATACAGCTTGACCAGGCAAGAACTGGACATCAGGTTAATCATGTAGCTCATGGGTGACAATAAGAATCTCTAGAATAGATGAACCCTACAGCAGGAGGAAGCCAGCCAGGTACTTAGAGAACGCGACAACAAAGGAAAGGCTGCCATCAAAGCCTACAATGACTGGGACCACTGCCTGGATGCAGTGAAACAGATGAAGGAGGACATGGGCTAAGGGATCATCTTTCTCGAGGGTCTAAATAAGGAGAACAAGGAGCTAAGGGCCAAGCTAGAGGCGTATTGGGCAATGCCCAAGTCTGATTCCGAGTAGGCGGGACAAGAATGTCAGTTCAAGCTCCACTACTTTTGTAATTTATACATGTCTTGCAATTATGGAAATCTTGGAGCAACTCCTTATTTCTCTATTTATCTTACTTGCATGTTAACTGAATTATGGGTTTGTGTTCTCATGAATGGACATCATCCTTTTTCTACTCTATTTATCTTACTTGCATGTCAACTGAATTATGGGTTTGTGTTCTCATGAATGGACATCATTCTTTCTTTCTATTCTGTATCTGAGCTTGTTTTTAGATTATTACTATTCCACTGCTATTTGGTTACATTGGAAAAACCCACATCACCCTTAGTTGGAGATAGTCCTAGGTTTCTTTAAAACTGAAAGTAGGACTGTGCCACTAGTTGATCCTGTTGAATTGGGAGAAATCCTATCTTCCTCTGACATTTAAATAAGGACCGTTCCACTAGTTAATTTTGTTAAATTTTGAACAATCCTAGATCGCTCTGAATTTTAAATTATGACTTTGACACTAGTTAATTCAGAAAAATGATGTTCACTCCTACGTTGCTTCGTCCTTGAAATTATGCATGACCCACTAGTTGATTCGTTTAATTATGGAAACTAACCACATATTTTTGTTGTAGCATAAGAGACAAAAGCTCAACCCAGAACTTCTGACCTGGCTAAAGGACAGATGGCCATCCAAATAGAGAAGCAGAATTTTTAGAAACTAGCCTCTGACTGCCTGAGAGAATAAGTCGTGGTCCTTTATGACAAGTGTCACAATCTTAAGGTGGACAACGCCGGCTGGGTGGAACTTCACAAGAAAGGTCTCGCCTCGGTGTGTGTGAAGGAGGATATCATCAAGGAGCTCATGAGGATAATCTTAAGCTTAGTGATAAGCTTGTCGCATCCTAGACGGAGGCTTGAACCTGCAGGAGGCGCACACTGAGGGACCATGTAAAAACCAAAATGTACATGATCGAACGAACCCTCCAACTGGAGGATCTCAAGAAGGAAAATAAGCATCTCCGGGCCAGACTCAGTGCAAACTATGTGTGCTTCTGAAATTAGTTTGCAAACTATGAGTTCTAACGAACCAAAACATGTTTTATCCGTGTAGTAGTGATTTTGTAAACGTGGTCCTAACTCTATGCAAACTATGCTTTCTTCTAAAAGGGTATTTTGCTCGAGGATTGATTTTGGATTTGTTAAGATATCACAATTGCAAGTCTTACAGTTAACTAGTTTCAGATACTCTCACAACATAAATTATTCATCTAAAATTTCCTTCATCCTCTGCAGCCTGTCCTTGTTCACCTCACGCTGCTTCTTCAGATCCTTCAACGGATCCGCAATGCAGTATGATACGTCGGAAACGTATCTATAATTTTTTATGTTCCATGCTTGTTTAGTATCTACTTTCCTTTGCTTTGTCTACACTTTGAGGTGTTTTTATATGTTTGCTGGTACTAACCTATTAACAAGTTGCCACAGTGCCAGTTGCCTATTTTCTTCTGTTTTTGGTTCCAGAAAGGCAGGAAATCAAAATTCTCGGAATTGCACGGGACAAAAGCCAAAGTCAATATTTTACCGTGGGGAACATGGAGCCAGATTACGAGACGGAGGGAAGCCACCAGGGGGCCACACCCCCTGGCGGCGCAGGCTAGCCCTAGCCGCGCGTGTGTGTGTGTGTGGGGGGGGGGTGCAGCCGCCCTGGTGGCCCCTGCCTCGCCTCTTCTCCTATAAGAAGCCCCCGATGCCAAAACCCTAAGTACCGGATTAAAACTCCATGAAACCGTCTGTAGCCGCCGCCACCATCGTCCCAAGATCGAGGGGATTTGAAGCTCTCCCCGGCACCCTGCCGGAGGGGAGATCATCCTAGAGGCCTTCTGTAGCACCCCCCAGGATTAGGGTTAAACTAACCTCAGATCACCATCTAAGATAAGCTCAACTCCAAACACGGAAGATCACAGTATGATTCGGTAAGATTACAGAACACATGGATTCAACAACATAAGTTTAAACTCTTAGCAGAGTAAGATATTAGAGTTATTACAAACCAGAGGTCATAGACCCAACATTACATCACATAACGAAAGCAAATATGTTGTTCTACACAACAACTAAGCAAATGGCCTAAGAGGCCATAAACAAAAGCGACGTCCATCCCATAGTCCTCAGGCTGCTACCTGGGACCCCCAACTATTCATCAATGTCAATGTAGAAGCCACCTTCAGTTGCAGTTAGATCATCTGTAGAAAAACAACAATGCGCAAGGCTGAGTACGAGGATGTACTCCGCAAGACATAGATAACCTAGTATCTACATGCTCTAGCTAGAAAGGCTTTCTCTGGATTTTCTTTTGCGTAAAGCAATCTTTATTTGTGTAACATCCCAGCATTAGAGCTTAGAAATAAGCTGAACACAGATGTGTGCATTGCATTCATGCATAGAAAATCTGAATAATTTTCGCGCTTCTAAATAAAAACTTGTCAAAGTGATTGAAGCTTCTCTTAACTTGATGGAATGGAAGTAGATCATCAAGTTGACTGCGATAACTTTCAATATGACCTTTGCTAAAACCTTATTTTGGGTAAACATGATTTGATCTAAGGGTAGATCAAATGGCATAAAACTAAACCCTAATACATTACTTAATGGTTTATATTTGATCCTTAGGTGATCATATCATAGTATTCATTATAATCACTCATGAGTACCAAGTTAAGGATATAACACAAATAATAAGAATGTAACAACTATATCTTAATCTTATCTACTTATACCATGTGTATCATGGAAATAGCTAACTTTAACTCTCTAGTGAGATTGAGTAGGAAAGAAACCAAGTCAAGACCATTCATTAAATATCTTTCTTTCCATATCAATCTTTATCATCTCTACTGAATCCTATCCTTATGATTGTTGTTCATCAATATTGAGTAATCAACTATTGATTCACCAATTCTTAACTTATCAATTCTTGATCTATCAACTCTTGTACTTATTATAGCATTCACTTAAGGCTTATAAATAAAGAAGTAAGAAGAGATAAATAGTTATGCTAGTTTTAGATATCATCTATAGGATGAGAGTGATTGAAGGGAATCAAATCAATATGGTAACAAAGAATATTACAAGGATAAAGTCTAAAGATAGTCACCAAGAGTAGTCCTATTGGATTAAGTAGGTATAGTCAATGAATCATATCTCTTAATCCAATAGAGCTAGATAGAAGATAATTTCAATACAACTGTAATGTTGTATTGATGAAGCCTTGATTAGCTAATTGGAAATCTAAACCCTAAAGGATTATAATGATCATGCCTTACTCACCAATATTGAATGCTTATACCAAGTAGAAGTGACATTGGTGGATAAAACATGATTGAACCATAGTATAGAGTTATTATCTTAGATTAGTCATTACAAGTCACATTAATATAATGCGGGGTTGGAATGTTAGATACTGGAGTCAAGTAGAGACAAGTTAGTATGATTAAGATGATGTTAGAGCAACATTGGATTAAAGAAGTAGTATTTGAATGTTTAGAGCAACATTGGATTAAAGCACTTGAGGTGAAGTAGGATTGATATATACATCTATTGAAGTGGTATTGGTGAAGGATGATTAAGGAAGAATATAAGAAGATTATGAAAGCTTTAGTATTAAGCATATTGCTTTTATAAATGGATTTAGAATAAACAAGGGTGGATAAGAAGTGTCTATAAAGAAAAGCTCATCATGATAACACATGATGATGAATGTAGAGAAGTAATATATCTAGGAAAGGAATTCCTTAATTAGAAGTACAGAATTATTAAGTATGGAATACATGAATTCTTGTTAAACACTAAACCCGAACTCTTTAACCAAATAGAGTACCCATCTCAAATAATGGATCTATCATCTTGTGTCCACAATGGTTTATAGAACTCATTACTACATCAAATCACCTGAGCACATCTTTATCATATTTAACCATCATTATCCTAGGTGCTTATGGAATTATCTGTATTAATGGTTTTTCATAAGTCATCCTAGAAAACAATTCCACTATTTTACTTTGAATGGTGATGTTATTAAAGATCATAGACATAAAGACAATGTGATTAACCATAAATCTTTATACACATCAATAAAGGAAATATGAGAATAATATTAACCATATTAAGTTCTCAAAACTTTATATATTAAATAACAATAAAGGATCAAGATATCAAAATTATAAGATCCTAAACAAATCCTAAAACCTAAGATTCTAATTTATACCTATTCTATTTGATATAATAACCTTCATATGATTATGAATATGAAAGTATATAAAAAGGTAAATCAATAAAATATATTGTTATAAAAATAGTGTTACTATCAGAATCTTAAGTTTATCCCCATAAACTTACAATTTTCTAAATAAGAAATTCCTATAAAGTTAAAACAAATGAATATATACAAGGGAAATAAAGAAAATATCACAAACCATAATAAAGGTTCACAAATTGATTTTTAATAACTTAATTATTGCTGCAATTATTTAGCTAATAATTTTCTATGGGAAATATTCAAATAATTGAGTATTATTCAAATCTGAAAAGAAAATGAAATACAAAGCAAAAAACAGGAAAAAAAATAAAAGAACTAGCTTACTCCAGAAAGTGGCCCACGGCCCATTTCCTCTTCGCCTATTCACCGCTCGCGAGTTGCAGCCAGACCTCTCCGCTCACTCCGCTGCAGCCCAGCAACAGCCCAAGACCGTATATCGTTTGGAACTCTAATCCGTCGTCTTCCTCCTCGCATGAAGCTGCTCACTGGAGCGCTGCCGACCACCCGATGCCGCCGTCGAAGTCACGCCGCCACCGAGGTCTTCGCGAGGATAAGATCAACACAGCGACGCCCTAAATCGCATCCTGATCACTTCACGCGTGCTCTCTCTCTCAAATTCCTTCTCCAACACGCAAACCCTAACTCCAGAGCTCTCATACGCCGTTGAGATCTGTTGTCTTCGGTCGCCCCGAGCCTCGCCGTGGCTCCTGGAAGCTTCGTCTCGCCGCGGTGAGCGTCTTCGCAGGAGGAATCGTCACGGGAAGCTTCCAATCATCGGCAAGGACATCGCATACCCGAGCTCCGGCCACAGCTTTCTTCCTCGATTCCGGCCTTCCCCGTGCTCGCCTCGCCTCGGCACCACCACCGTCATACTCCGGGTGAGCCACCGGTGCTCAATCACCCTTTTATTTCCTCTCTCTTCCTTTGAATCGACCTCCCCGCGAGAGACCGATGCCGCCGCCGCTCGCCGTCGTTGCGCCACTGTCACCAGTAGCCATTTCAGGGCGGTGCCGCCACTATACGGTTCACCGTGACGTCCTCTTTCTGTCTAGCCCAAGCACAGCCTCGCGCACACAGCCGATTCGCGGATCCAAGCTTGATCTGAGGATGAACTTGGAGTGATGTCAGTGTGACGTCACGCTGATGTCATATTCCTATTTTATTTATTTTAGAATTTGGAATAATGTTTCTGTATTAAATAAAAACATAGAAATGACATGGCATATGTCCCACCATTAGTATTTGGGGTAGATTAGGTTCAGTAAGAAAACCCTTGATCCATCTTGACATCAGCATTACCTAATAAATACATTTAGTTATTTAATTAAGAAATTCATAAAATGGTTAAATCTTGTAAATTTGATATCTTTTGTTTTATAATTCAGAAAAATATGTTTAATATATGAAATTTTTTAGAAAAACAAAATCTACAACTCAAAACTATTACAAATATTATTTAAATCAATATTATTTAATAAAGGTTTTATAAGTAATAAAACTTTTATAATTAATATTTTAATAATGGTAAATGTTAAAAATATAAATATAAATAAAATACAAAAAATCTTAGAAAAATAATAATTAGAGTTTAAAACTATAATTATACATTATTAAAATACTTAATTAAAATTTATTATTTATTAAGTATTTTTAAATTAATAAATCTTATTAAAATCATATCCTATTATTTATAAATCACAAAAATAAATGTAATATCCCAAAATAATCACCAAAAATAATACCTACATGTTAAAAATGTGATATTCCACTTTTGAGTTAAATAAAAGGTTAAACACTTTCATAACTTAAATTTAAACCTATTTCTTTAGTTAATAATTCACTAAATGACAAATAAAATGTGTTAATATTTCTTAAATTAACCAATTAAATGTAATAAATAGTATTAATCTTAAATACTAACATTATGAGGTCAAAATGATTTAACACCATTTAAATACACATTTTATTGAATTATCTTTCAACCATAAGTATAAATTATTTTATAAAAGAATCTTTATCCAATCTAAAAACTCCAAGAATAATTGTAATAAGATAAAACCCATTCTTTTACTTCCACTACAACTTATAAACAAACCAAAACACTATATTGAATCCATAAGAAGTTAAGTATTATTTCTTTGTTTACAAACTATAACCACTCATCCATAAAAAGGAAAATGATCCTATCCCACTAAACAATTAGGAAACCACTATTCAATAAAAGTAATGCCATTCTTAAGTAACTCTAAGGAAACAATACAAAGTAAAAAAGATACAAGTATCATAAGTAATACACCCTAAGTCTATCTACATTCTTAAAGTCACTTATTGTTACCAAACTTTAAGTATAATACTAAAAGACTTTATTATATGCTTATAGTTAACTTTGGTCTGTTGTAATTAAATTATAAAGCATCATAATACCAAACCAACCCAGTTAAAAAACCAAGATAGATAAGTCTCAAATACTACTGATTTCATTATTCCAATAAAGGAAATTCTTCCTAACTTAAAGACTATAACTAAAAAGAACACTTCATAAGGTTAACTTAAAATCTTAAATGCTTCTGCCTAATTGAGTAATATTTTCTTCAAAAGTTATTCGTTTTGCACTTCAGAAAAACAAATAACAACTAATCACAATCACTTTACTTTATACTTTACTTGTATAATAAGATTGTTAATACTTAAATTCTTTATAAGTGACATTACTTGTAAAGTAAAACTTAAAGATAAACAATTCCGATGTAAGAAACCTTGAGTAGCATTCCATACTATGTATTTTATTGTTGTATAAATACATATTTTATTACACACTCACAATCCCTAACAAGAAGCACATGTATGAAACTTAATCTAAAAAGGCAACACATTCCAAAGAAACCTTTCCAGTATCCAAACCCTAGAACAACGTTATTCTCGGGATTTGCGTTTATCAACTTGCATTACATTACCTATGCATAAAGGCATCTTGCTTCTTTAAACATTAGTCCTTACCGGACCAATGATCCAGATTTCCGCTATTGGATATTTTATAGTGTCTTGAAGACCGTGAGTGCATAATCTTGCAATCACAAAAGGAAAGTTCACACTTGCTCATGTCCTTTGATTATTTTCTGTAAAGTATTTTACAAATCTAGTGTTGTCATCACCTACATTTGAAAAAGGACAGAAAACACTATTTTCATAATAAAGTGATTATAGGTTATTTACCATGAGGTAATAACCTACTATAAGAGTTCCGGTGGTAAAGGAACATAATATCTAGGACTTAACAACCAATGTCGCCAGTCATTCTTGCGCCGTATATCACGCGTTGACCATGATATTTGGAATGGGACGAAGAAGTCAGCTGTATCTTTTCCCTCTCGCATGGAGCTGGATGTGCGGGTCATGGCTGTTATCACACGTAGTGTGCATATTATTTATGGTGATTCGTAGAGGATATGCAGCATATTGGTGGGTACCCTCAACGTCCCACGATAGTTCTGGCATCTGAACGGTCTGTACTGCCATTGCCGTAATTCAATAGGTGGGCTGGCGTACACCAAGGAGACATGCGAGGTTACGGAGAAGGCAGTGATTGGCTTGGGTATTAGTCTGGGCCTCACACCAAGGAAGTGTGAACGGGTTCGTGGCCCGGATGTGCAACAAAGCTAAGATCTCTCATGGGTAAAGTGACGCACCTCTGCAGAGTGTAAGAACTGTAACTTGTTACTCCCTGTTCCGGGAAGGAGCTGCGAACGTGGCGGGAAAGGAACCCCATGAAGGTTCTGGTAAACCCGTGAAGGCTGACGGACATAGTTTTTCAGAATAAAAGCAACCTTTGAAGAAAGGTTTACGAAAACTTGCATTGCCTATGACCTATGGTCTGTGGCTGTAGTTATAGTGCATCAAACACTCCTTTTCTAGTGCACTTGCTGAGTACGCTCGTACTCAAAGTATCTTCTTAACCCTTGCTAGGTTCTAAAGCTAGTACAGACGATGTCTACATCAAGTTATGCTCCAGGAATCATTATCAAAAGCTAACGCTCTTCAATGAAGTCAAGAAAGTCAACATATATATCAACTCAAGTGAAGACGAAGTTGCTGATTAGATAAGAATAGAATTTCTAACCATAGAACCTACTTCTGTAGAGTATTGCAATAGCAGCAATACAAGCCAGTAGTTCAGCTACTAGTTTTATAAGTATGGTAGCTATGACTTATTTATTCTTGATTCTTCTTCGTAAGAAGTTTCTTTTCTCTCTTTAACCTAGAGTGTTCTCTGGATCTTGTGTAAAGAGTTGAGTTGTAACCTATAGTCATGTCTTGGACCTGCTATGTTTCTGTTGTACTACTCTGAGGGATGTAATACTAGTGAACGGTGTTTCATTGGTTTTATGTCAACGACTATAGTGTACTACATCATGTAGTGGTATGCTGGGTCACCGCAATTTGTAAACAGGAGAGAGAAGAAGCTCGTCCATTCAGAATCTTTAAAAAGGGGATAAGATAACGAGTTCTTCATCTTTGTTCATCACATCTTGATAACCACCAGCTTCATCCGAACCTTCTATCTAGGATCACCCCCTCGACCCGGAGGAAGCATCCTTAAGCACACGTGGATCAACAAGTTTTATAGTGGTTAATGTTATCTATGATCTTAAGTCTGGTCGCCAAGTCGTTCATAACCGTGAACACGACTTTTCAAAAAGATTTAACCATGCTGGGGTGTACAACTTTACCCACACGTACCAATCGACTCTTAATGCCAAATATTATTAGCCGTCTTCCTTGGAAGGCCAGCAGAGGATGGTTGACCACGACATTTACCTTGCTTTCACCGAGACCATGATTCACGTAATAAGTATGGTTCCGCCGTAACGGGTCAAATCCCGAAGCCGGTACTTAAAGATGTGAGGCAAGGTTGGTTTACCAGGGCTCCATCCACCCCCAAGCAACCCGGTCCATGCTTCCCTACCTGTTATGATGCACCTCCATCACCTCCTCGTTCGAAAAGGTTTTCAATGCGTATGCCAAATGGAAATCCCGAACTATGTGACTCATGGAATCTACTAGGCAAGTTAGTTGCTCGTGGGGTTTTCCAAGCCCCATGTGGTTGTACGCTCGTCTTGGTTCCAAAGGTAAGAACTCAGTTCCTAGTGGTGTCAAGCATGGGACTACAAAACCACAGCCAACATGGCCTCCCATACAAGAGTTAGCATTTTTAGTTAACTCCTTCGATGATGTCACCATCTCCTACCTTTCTAGATTCTCCGACATCTCTGATTCATCATTCAGAAAGATCAGACGTTGTTACTATGCATGGCTAAGCTGTCGGTCACAGGAGCTCTAGCAACACTCAAATTCCAGACCTAGGTATGCTAGGAGTAGTGGATGAGGAGTATACGACCACAAGAGGGAAACTATGCAGCAGATAGGTAACACTAACTACTGACAAAAGACCACATTACAATCGTGTGCATCATAGCGAGAAAGTAATATACTTTGTAAAAGTAGGTTCAGAATGAGAGGCTACGCTTGCCTTGTTCGTCAGTAGACAGGTATGGCTCTTCGGTGTCGTTGACTTCAGCTTCGGGTTCGGTTCCTATTCGCGAAGAACCAAATAACGGAAAAGGGGAACCAACATTGAATACATGGCATAATGCAATGCGCAATCAATATGGATGATATGACAAGTTAAATAGTGTTGAAATGAAACCCTAAGGCATGCTTGACAGTTTAGACGGGGTTCCGAGGGGTCAAAACCCTAACTCGGGAAAACTCCGGAATCACCTATGAGGGGTTACTATGTTGTCCTAATTAAACTTATCATGAAAGTTGTTTAGCAATGCATGATTATAGTGTAATTAGATAGTTCTCATTTTTCTGAACATTTTGATATATTATTTGTATTTTTCTGACTTATAAATAATAAGTTATTGAATTTATAAGATTTAAACCATTTTCTGGATTTAATAAATCATTTAAAAGGGTTTATTGCATTATATGACATCAGCACACCCTAACCCCAAAATTTTCTCACCCGAGCCTGAGTCAGCCAGTGTCACTGACTGCTGGGCCAGGGCCACGTGGGCGCCACATCAACGCCACATCAGCGCCACATCAGCGCCACATGGGCTAACCGGGGAGCACACGCAGACGATGGACAGCGACGGTGAAGGGAATATGCTCGAGAGGCGATAATAAAGTGGTTATTATCGTATTCCTTATTTATGATAAATGTTTATTTTGCATGCTATAATTGTATTAATACGGAAACGTTAATACATGTGTGTTTAATAAACAAAAAGGAAGTTCCTAGTTATGCCTCTCTTATAAACTAGCTCGTTGATTAACATGATGATCAAAGTTTCCTGATCATGGACATTGGATGTTATTAATAACGAGGTCACAACATTAGTGTAATGATGTGATGAACATTCATCCGAAGTATAGCATTACGATCAAAGTCATTGAGTTTATATTGCTATAACAACTTACGAAGTGATCCTAATCCTTAGACCATGAGATCATGTCAATCACTAACACCGGAAGAGTTTCTCGATGACATCAAACGTCACACCGTAACTGGGTGATTATAAAGATGTCTTTAGAACTACTAAAGTGTTATGTTGAGACCCATGGATCGAGAGTGGAATTTGTTCATCCCGATGACGGATAGATATGCTCTGGGCCCTCTCGGTGATATCACATTGATTAGCTTGCAAGCAAGTGATTTGATCACTAGAATGTTATATCACGGGAACAAGAAAAGAGTGCATGTCGGTAACGAGATCAAACTAGGTATGTAGATACCTATGATCGAATCTCGGACGTGTAATATATCGTGAAACAAAGTGATTAAGATACTAGTGTAAAAGGTTCACACAATCAAAGAAGTCATCGTTGAATGTGTGGGAGTCAGTATGGATCTCCAGGTCCCGCTACTGATTATTGATCGGAGAAGGGTCTCGATCATGTCCGCATTATTCGCGAACCGTAGGGTGACACACTTAAGGGATACCGACACCATTCGGAGCAAATGATATGCCAGAAAAAGAAAAAGGAAAGCGCATGAATTTATTTCACTAGACACCGGAACTGTTTCGGTTGAAATTGCTGAAACTGGTTTTGCATGTGAGATGGAATACTAGCAAGGGGTTTTATGTGAATGTTTGTTGATTAAAGTAATTAACAAAATTCTGACTAAATAAATAAAAGATTTTTATTTAAATGAGAGCTTGCATTAATTTTGGTGGAAAATTAATGCATGTGAGTGGAATTGTGAGTGGAGAGGTTTTATGTGAGTGGAGCTTCCACCACATGAATGAGGGAGAGGTGGGGGCACCCTCCATGGCCGGCGGACATGCCCCCTTGGGCTGCCCCTCCCCTATAAAATGACCCCCTCCTCTCACTTGTCTCTCACACCTCCTCGCGAAGGATCTCTCTCCCCCCTTTAGAATTTCCCCATGGTCTCGGATCAGCGAGATACATGTTCCCGGTGGATTTTTTGGAAGGATTTGTTGCTTCTGCTGCTTCGCTGGAGCGAGGGCACGGAGGTTGTCGAGGTACCCGTACGTGTGTGCGATCACGGATGCACCACTGCTTTGAGGTGCTGGACTTGATCGTACTGACCGGCTGGACCAGACGGACTTCATCACGATCTTGAGATCGGCAAGCGTTCGTCTACATCATCCACGAGTACAACCTCGTTAACGCTATTCGGTCTTCGAGGGTATGTATTCTATGGATGTATATCCACCCGTTGCTTGTATCTAGTAGATAGATCTTGGTACTTAGATGTTCCCATCGTAGGAAATTTTTTGTTTTCTATGCTGCGAACCCTACAGTGGTATCAGAGCCGGATCTATGCGTAGATACTTTGCACAGGTAGTACACATATGAGTATGTGGGCGATTATGATCATTTTATTGCTTCTTAGTTGTACTTTGGATATTGGTGGCATAGTGGGATGAAGCGGCCCGGACAAACTTTACATGTCCTCGCACATGAGACCTGTTCCACGCTTGACATGCAACTAGTTTGCATAAGTGGCTAGCGGGTGTCTGTCTCTCCTACTATAGTCAATATCTAATTTGCAACAAGTTGTCAACAATTTGGTTATCCTCTTTGTGGTTCATGTTCGTAGGTAAGAACGGTTCTATCTTCAAAAGCCCTAAACCACGCAAAACTTGCAATGGATAAATTAGAGGCGTCTAGTTTAGATTGTTGCTGGGCTAGTGTTATGATATGGTGATGTTGTAAGTAGAAGTATAAGATGATACTCTTACAACAAACATAGCGTGTAAGTTCCATAGACCTTGGCCTTACACATAAAGGAATGATAGTGATCATACCACGATGCACATGATGGAGATCATATGCGGGAACCATATCATTTCACTTTTTAACATGTGATGTTAGATTGCATCTTATATTGCTTGTTTGGCGTTTTATTAGCATAATAAGATGATCCCTCATTTAGATATCAAGATAAAAATGTGTTCTTCCTTAAGTATGCACCGACAATGTTTCGTCGCTTCAAGGCATCACGTGATGATCGGGTGTACTTGAATCCACGAGCATATCTCGGGTGTAAGACAGTTACACACGTGAATACTAAGGTTCTTACTTGGCGAGCCTAGCATGTACAGACATGGCCTCGGAACACGGACCGAAAGGTTAAGCATGCGTCATATAGTAGATATGATGCCCATTTGATGCTCGCCTTTGAAGCTACACCGACTCACGTGATGATCGGACTTGGTGTAGTGGATTTGGTTCATGTAATCACCAAAAATACACGAGGGATGTCGTTTTTGAGTGGGAGTTCATTTCTAATTTAGATTAGTAGAACTCAATTTATCATAAATTAAATCAAAGTGAATTTGCATAATTTGTTGTAGTCATTGGCATTTGTTCACCACCTTATGCATAGTTGTAATTGAGATAATAGAACTATAGAATTCTGGATATATACTTTATGAACTGGTATCGTATTGTGTTAAGTGTCAATCTAAAGTTTACAGTCCTATTGCAAACTTTCAGCAAAATTCTATTTACTCCTTGAAATTTAATAATTGGTATTAAATCGAGAGTAACAATTCCAGTGTTAGTATCTTAAGTATCATGTTTGCCTCCATGATTCTTGATTGTTTCAATATCAAGTTTATCTAGGAGCTGAAAGAATTGCTTCAGAAACCATCATGTGTGACAGATATAACGATATCTGAAATAATGTTTTGGTTGCAATATGATAGAGTATAATATATGATCTCATATTGGATGAGAATTTACAAAGGTTGGAGATGCTAGACATCCTAATCATCCAAAAGGGTTTTGGAAAGTAATGTTATACTCACGATTCACCTTTGTACGCTACAATAGCTTGATCATGAAAGTCGTCATGATAAGGGTGAATAGAAGATGTATTTAAAGTGTTTACTACACTAAAAGATTACTAAAGAATGGATTTTGAAAGAATACCGATCATATTGATGATGGTGATCTACTTAAAAGTGCAAGTCCAAAGGTATTATTATTTGAATATACACGCTTTGGACTATGTGTCATGTATATGGCGCCACTTTTAATGTTGATAGATTCTTTTAAAAAGTAAAAAGGAAATGCTGAAAGGGAATCTATAAAATATATTTGGCAGAAAAGAAAAGATTGGAAATATCCAATTTAGGTATATGGATGATATACATGTTATGGTTGTATTCTTTGCTTGTTAAACAATGTGGTTCTTGGGTATTGGATACCGAATTGGTTGGTATGAAATTTCATACGGAACGACGCAATTCATGAACCACAATGGCCTAAGTAACTAGCAAGAGAATATGTGATGATGTTCATCGAAAACAAACAAACAGTTGTTTGTATTTCTCGTTGACATCAAAGCTTGACTTCAAGATTTGTTTTAATAATTGTTATTTGAATCAGGTATTATGAGAACAAAGGTTGTTCAAATAATTACCATATTCCATATTAGATGGATGATTTACAAATCTAGTTGGAGAAATCACATCCATAAAGCTAATGCTAAAATGTCGCAAGACAAATGATTGGAAGATCACTTACGAAGTGACATCGCTGTTTAAATTATATTGGAAAGAAAACATGAAGAATCTCCATATTCATGGATTTTTGGAGTCTTTGATTTGATCAAGTGGCTTGTGAGACTTTCCTCGGGATAATTAAAACTTCGTTCAAAGGCCAAAGAAGAGCGACTAAAATATTGGAATTTATACATATCGATGTATGTAGTCCATTATGTGTAGTAAATGGCGATGGTTTCAACTTCATATGCTTTCTCCGGAAATTTGAGTGAATATTCACTTAATGAGAAAGAAGTGTGAAATATTTGAAAATGTTCAAAGACTTTCAAGATGAAGTGAAAATCATTGTGACAAGAAAATAAATGGTTTATGATTTTATCATAAGGGATTTATTTGAGTTACAAGTGTAACAAGAAAAATAAATGAATTATGATTTTATCATAAAAGGGATTTATTTGAGT
This sequence comes from Avena longiglumis, assembly GCA_030063025.1. Classification (NCBI taxonomy): domain Eukaryota; kingdom Viridiplantae; phylum Streptophyta; class Magnoliopsida; order Poales; family Poaceae; genus Avena; species Avena longiglumis. Next base: position 513,621,923 of record CP125974.1, on the reverse strand, counting down.
TACAAGTTTAGCAAAACACCTAGATTTACATCTCCCGAAACACCATAGGAATATGGAGTGTTTGATATTTGTAAGGAAACCTTGTTTGACATGGTTGGATCAAAGGTGTTATTTATAAAACTGCCATTATGTTTTAAAAGATTAAAGCTTTAGAGACTACCTCTTTTACACTGAAAAGAGCTCCATCTTGATCCGTTGAAATGACACCATATGAGTTATGGTTTGGGGTAAAACCCAAGTTGTCATTTCTTAAATTTTGGTATGCTAAACATAAGTAAGATGTTTACAACCGAAGTCGGATGAGCATGTCTTTGTAGGTTATTTCGAATAACAATTGGTTATTCCTCCATAACACCGAGGACAAAAAGGGTTTGTCTCTTGAAATATGAAGTTTCTTGAAGAAGGAATTTTTCGTAAAAGTTAAGTGGGAGGACAATAGAACTTTGATAAGGTTAACGAACCTTAGCTATATGTGCTGAGTTGCGCAGCGCCGAAAATCGTTCCGAAGGCTGCCATAATGCTCATAGATTATGTGCCTCAAAGGTTGTGGTCACGGAGATCTAAGTTCCTGTTGAACCAAGTAGGTCGGTTAAACAATCAAATGCTAAGATTTGAGAGTAAATCATTATTGTTTGACAATGATGAACCGAATACATACAAAGAAGCGATGATGGGCCCTGACTCCATCAAATGGCTTGAAACCATAAAATCCGTGATAGTTCCATACACGAGAAATCAAGTTTTGTACTTGGAAGACCCTCCGGAAAGGTGTAAAACCCTATCGGTCGTATTTGGATCTATAAAGAAACAGACATGGATGTTTCAAATCTATGAAATAGTCGACATGTCGTAAAGTATTTTATGACAATGTTCAAGGAATTGACTATGACAAGATTTGATCTTTCATAGCGATATTAGTCTGGACGGATTAAAGTAGCAATCACTACATATAATTTGGTATATGATAGATGAATAAACAAAACAAAGTTATTCTAATAGAATGGTTACCTAGGACGTGTACATGACACGGTCCAAAGGGTTTTGTTAATTCAAAGGATGCTAAAAGGGCATGCAAACTTCAATGGTTGAAGTAAGCATCGCGGAGTTGGAATCTTCACCTTAATGAAAAGGAGTTTTCATCAGGAGACGATGAAGATGCTTGCATTTGCAAGAAATTAAGTGGGAGCACTGAGACATATTTCTAATACATTATGTGGAGGACATCTTGTTGATTAGAAATGATGTATATTTTATTGACAAAGGTTAAGAATTTCATTTTGATGAATTTCACGCTAAACCCGAATATTTAGCGTGAATATCTATAGTGGATAGACTGTGACGCCAATATGGTTGTGCCAAACGTACATATATGATATATTGAAGGAGTTCAATATAGAAACGACAAGAAACAATTCTTGTCGCATGGAAAAGAATTGAATCAAGATTCAAGTGTATCGACACTTGATAAGTGAAACAAGATTCAAGTGCTTTGACACTTGATGAGTGAAATCACGAGAATGTTTTAATCAATCATACCATGATATGTACACATCCAGATAAGTCCTATGCTCTAAGTGTTATGAACATATACCAGAATGAATCATAAAATGATCATTGGACGATAGTAAGGATATTCTTATGATCTTTTGGAAGAACTAAGAATATATTTGTGTAGAGGTGACAAACAATTACAAATAGTTCATTGTAAAGCATTACATTGATACTAGTTTTGTCACAAGATACAAATTAAGTTTATCTCAATTTAAACTATGGGTGGCACAATGTAATGGAAAGGATATTCCATGATGGATTTGGAAGAGTTCCAAAGTTAAGATACATTGTGACGAAGACTACAACAAAAGGCTAAGTATATGACTGCTATAGTAGCGGCAAAGGAGGGAATTTGTGTCAAGTAGTTTGTTATCAAACTAAGGTATGGTTTGCAACGGGATAACACTAAAGATATATTGTGTGACAATAGTATCGACGTGTTTTAAACCCCAAGGAACTAAAGGTCTCACCGAAAGACCAAATTTATACAATGCCATCTCATTGGAGAATGAGTGATGCGTGAAGACGCAAAGACATGCAAATACACATGGACCTGAAAGTGTCAGATCCTTAGATTATGTTAACCACTTGCAGTTACGTATTTGGAACACCAGAAAGCCATAGTTGTTCAATACGCAAAGTTTTCAAACTAGATTATTGTCTCTAGTGCAAGTGGGAGACTGAAGGCAATATGCCCGAGAGGCAATAATAAAGTGGTTATTATCGTATTCCTTATTTATGATAAATGTTTATTTTGCATGCTATAATTGTATTAATACCGAAACGTTAATACATGTGTGTTTAATAAACAAAAAGGAAGTTCCTAGTTATGCCTCTCTTATAAACTAGCTCGTTGATTAACATGGTGATCAAAGTTTCCTGATCATGGACATTGGATGTTGTTAATAACGAGGTCACAACATTAGTGTAATGATGTGATGAACATTCATCCGAAGTATAGCATTACGATCGAAGTCATTGAGTTTATATTGCTATAACAACTTACGAAGTGATCCTAATCCTTAGACCATGAGATCATGCCAATCACTAACACCAGAAGAGTTTCTCGATGACATCAAACGTCACACCATAACTGGGTGATTATAAAGATGGATTCAGAACTACTAAAGTGTTATGTTGAGACCCATGGATAGAGAGTGGAATTTGTTCATCCCGATGACGGATAGATATGCTCTGGTCCCTCTCGGTGATATCACATTGATTAGCTTGCAAGCAAGTGATTTGATCACTAGAATGTTATATCACGGGAACGAGAAAAGAGTGCATGTCGGTAAGGAGATCAAACTAGGTATGGAGATACTGATGATAGAATCTCGGACATGTAATATATCGTGAAACAAAGGGATTAAGATACTAGCGTAAAAGGTTCACACGATCACAGAAGTCATCGTTAAATGTGTGGGAGTCAGTATGGATCTCCAGGTCCCGCTACTGATTATTGATCGGAGAAGGGTCTCGATCATGTCCGCATTATTTGCAAACCGTAGGGTGACACACTTAAGGGATACCGACACCATTCGGAGGAAATGATATGCCAGAAAAAGAAAAAGGAAAGCGCAGGAATTTATTTCACTAGACACTAGAACTGTTTCGGTTGAAATTGCTGAAACTGGTTTTGCATGTGAAATGTAATACTAGCAAGGGGTTTTATGTGAATGTTTGTTAATTAAAGTAATTAACAAAATTCTGAATAAATAAATAAAAGAGTTTATTTAAATGAGAGCTTGCATTAATTTTGGTGGAAAATTAATGCATGTGAGTGGAATTGTGAGTGGAGAGGTTTTTATGTGAGTGGAGTTCCACCACATGAATGAGGGAGAGGTGGGGGCACCCTCCATGGCCGGCGGCCATGCCCCCTTAGGCTGCCCGCCTCCCCTATAAAAGGACTCCCTCCTCTCACTTGTCTCTCACACCTCCTCGCGAAGGATCTCGCTCCCCCCTTTAGAAGTTCCCCATGGTCTCGGATCAGCGAGATACATGTTCCCGGTGGATTTTTCTGGAAGGATTTGTTGCTTCCGCTGATTCGCTGGAGCGAGGGCGCGGAGGTTGTCGGGGTACCCGTACGTGTGTGCGATCACGGATGCACCACTGCTTTGAGGTGCTGGACTTGATCGTGCTGGACCGGCTGGACCAGACGGACTTCATCACGATCTTGAGATCGGCAAGCGTTCGTCTACATCATCCACGAGTACAACCTCGTTAACTCTATTCGGTCTTCGAGGGTATGTATTCTATGGATGTATATCCACCCGTTGCTTGTATCTAGTAGATAGATCTTGGTACTTAGATGTTCCCATCGTAGGAATTTTTTTTGTTTTCTATGCTGCGAACCCTACAGGCGACGCTAGGGAGGGAACTGGGGCGCACGAGCGTGTGCGTTCAATTCTGCGCGATGAGGCGAACCGGAAAGTGGCGGCGCCGCTCTAGTTGGGTTATCGGGGCTTCGCCGGCAACCACGTGCAGCGGCGGCGCACGGCCAGCTACGGCGCGGACGAGACACAGATTGAGTGAGAGAGTTTAGAGGGTTCCTGAGCACCATATGATCACCCTGGTGCTGATAGATTGCTCGGGAAGGACTGGCGATGCCGGAATCGACGGCGAACTGGCGGCGGAGGGATCTCCCGATTCCGGCGATTGGGGGCGCGCCGAGCTGGGTGAGCTAGCTAGGAAGGACAAGGGGACGATGGAAAGCTCGGTGGTGGTCTTAGCCGGGCTTGGGGTGACTGGCAACGGCGAGGCCGGAGGCGTCTGCTAGATAAATCTCGCCGCCATGGCCATAGGGATAAGGGGAGGGGGAGTGGTGTGTTGGGGCTACTCCACTACAGCGGCAGAGCCTCTTATAGACGCTGGAGGGCGGCGACGGAAATCTTGGCGCAGCCTCGTCGGCGGACGGCGATGGCGTCGACACGGAGGAGCTTCGGCTCCGGCGTCGGCAGCAATGAGGACGAAGGATAGGTCCGAAGCGGTATGGGCCTGCTCCTGGGCCCCGGGTGGGCCAAGCTGGGCTGCTGGCTGCTACTCGCGACACGACAAAGAGAGAGGAGGGAGATGGACCACAACCCATCTGCGGCTGCTGCACTGTTTTATTTTCCAGGAACTATTTTATTTTTCTGATTTCAGTTTTCTCTTTTGTAAATTTCATTTGAAAACTGTTTTAAACAATTCAAAAATACCAAAGATTTTAGTAAAGTTTATAAAATATCCAGGGGCCCTTGTAAACCATTTGGCTCCATTATTTTGTAGTTTTCAAAATTCAAACACCATTTGAATGTAGTTTCAAAGAGAGGGGAGGTTTAGGGTTTTAGAGTTTTTGGTACTTGTGTTTTGGTTCACACACTTGATCACATGCAAACATTTTATTGAGTTTAACAGATGCATGCAATGCTTAAGTACTAATTACATATATTACAAGCAGGGCTGTTACACCTTCTTCTTCATCATGCCAGCCTCCAGTATGAAGTGTGAGTAGTTCCACCTTGGACTACGAGTCCATATAGTAGCTAGATGGTTATATCTCCTCCTTTTGCTTTCATGTCTAGATCTTGTGAGCTCCATTCATGATCAAGATCTCATCTATTTGTAATCATGCATGTTGTGTTTGCGGGGATCCAATGGATATTGAGATTACTATGTCAGATTGATTAATGGTTTTGTCTATTTGATTCTATCATGTCTATGCTGTTTGTGATCTTGCATACTCTCCGTTGTTAGTAGCTCTCTTGTCCAAGTAGTTGCTAGTGACTCCAAGAGGGGGTATTTATGCTCTATAGTGGGTTCATGCCTCTACTTAATCAAGGGAATTGACCGAAATCTCTACGGTTGTAGATGTGCTGTTTGTTGGAGATATGCCCTAGAGGCAATAATAAATATAGTTATTATTATATCTTTGTGTTTATGATAAATGTTTACATTCATGCTATAATAGTATTAACAAGGAAACATTAATACTTGTGTGATTTGTAAACTAAAATAGAGTCCCTAGTAAAGCTTCTTTATAATACTAGCTTGTTGGTTAATAAATGATTGTGGTTTCCCTATCATGAACATTGAGATGTTATTAACAACAAGATCATATCGTTAGGAGAATGATATGGTGGACATACTCCTATAGATAAGCGTAGCATAAAGATCAAGTCATTTTAATAGTTCAATTGCTATATGCTTTCTGATATATAGTAACCTAATTCCTTCGACCATGAGATCATGCATATCACCTTCATCGGAAGGATGCTTTGATGACATCAAACACCACAATGGCGGGTGCCTATAAAGGTGGCATTGAGTGTTGGAAAGTATTGGTTGAGAAACATGGATCAAGAGTGGGATTTGTCCATCCATATAGCGGATACATATACTCAGGCCCTCTCGGTGGAATGTCATCCAATTAGCTTGAAAGCATGTGACTGGCTCACAAGGGATCACATATCACGGAGCGAGAAAAGAGTACTTATTAGTAACGAGGTTGAACTAGGTATCTGAGAGATCTGATCATAACCTCGGATAAGTAAACTATCGTGAGACAAAGGGAAATTGGTATCGTATGTAAGTGGTTCATTTTATCGCAAAGTAATCATAGAAATATGTGGGATCCATATGAATTTCCATATTCCTCTATTGGTTATTGTTCGGAGAAGTGTCTCGATCATGTCCGCATAATTCACGAACCGTAGGGAGACACACTTAAGGATTCGACGTTGTTTGAGTAGTTATGGAATGATGAGTAAGAGACCGAATGTTGTTCGGAGTCTCGGATGGGATCCGGGATATCACGAGGAGATCCGGAATGGTCCGGAGAATAAGATTCATATAAGGAAAGTCCTGTTTCGGGGTTGGAGAATGGTTCCGGTTCTTTCATCGGGAATGTTCTAGAAGGTTCCGGAATGTCCGGCACTCCGGAGGGGAAGGGTACATGAATGTGTCATAAAAAGTTGCAATGATTGCATCATGTACTAGGTGTCATCGCTGAACAAAAGGGTTTAATCAAATCCTAGTTTGAAAAGTCAAACGCCAATTTGAAAAGTCAAACGGCTATTTTGTGAGGTGGAGGGAGAGTAAGAAACCTACTTGGGGAGGAGTTCCCTCCCTCCACCGCCGGCCCACTTGGAGACCGAGTTGGGGAGGGACTCCCCTCCCCTTGGCGCGCCCCCTCCACCTATATAAGGAGGGGCAGGGCTGCCTCTCCAAGGACACAACACCACGCCCTCTAAACCCTAACCCTAGCCCCCGCCACCCACCATAGCCGCCGCCTAGGGCAACTCACCGCCGCCGCCTAGGCCAAACCCTAGCCGCCGGCCTTGCCCCCTCCTTGGTGCGTCTAAACCCTAGATCTCCGAGGCTCTCTCTCATAGTCCACCATACTTGCTCCGATTTAAGGCGAAGCCCTGCGAGATCTCCCCTCTACTTCCGGTACCACGCCGTCGTGCTGCCGGAATCGCGAGGAGAGTGCTACAACCTCCACTGCCTGCTGGAACAAGGGAGAGGAAGGTCTTCGTCGAGTACCGAACGTGTGACCGACTGCGGAAGCGCTGCCGGAACGCAGCGCCGGAAGGATTGTCTACGCGATCTTGAGATCAGCAAGAGTACGACTACATCACCCACGAGAATCCGCTCTCGTTAAACACTTTGGAATCTTCGAGGGTGAGTTATCCCATCGAATCGTTGCTACAATCTAGTAGATAGATCTTGGATTGTTTGTTTGTATGCGGTAGAAATTTTTTGTTTTCCATGCTACGAAACCCTACAGTGGTATCAGAGCCGTGTCTATATGTAGATCTGTTGCACGAGTAGAACACAATGGTCATTGTGGGCGTTGATGTTTTTGTTGTCGATTGCTTCTTGTGTACTTTGCATCTTGCGGTATGGTGGGATGAAGCGGCCCGGGCTAACCTTACATGACATCCTTCATGAGACTTGCTCCACGCTTGACATGCAACTTGTATTGCATAAGTGCCTTTGCGGGTGCCTGTTTCTCCCAACATAGTTAAGATTCAATTTACAACGGGTGATTGACAATAATAGTATCAATGTTGTGGTTCTTGTTCGTAAGTTAGAACGACACTTATTGAAAGCCCCAAACCACATGAAACATGCAAAGAAAGTAGAGGCGTCTAACTTTTTTTTGCAGGGGTGTGCTGTGATGTGATATGGCCATGATTGTGATTATATTTGATGTATGCAATGTTCCTTATTGTAAGTTGGCAACCGACAGGAGCCATATGGTTGTCTTTAAATTATGTTAAGACCCGCGTGTCTATTCAAAGTAGTTGTAATAGTTGAAGCTGGTGGACGACAACCATGGAGCGGCATCATTGACCTTGATGCAATGCCGGTGATGATGGAGATCGTGTTCGTGCTTGAAGATGGAAGCACAAAGAAGAAAGGCCATATCATATCACATATTATGAATTGCATGTGATGTTAATCCTTTATGCATCTTGTATTGCTTAGTAAACGACGGTAGCATTATAAGATGATCCCTCATGCACATGAATTTCAAGTTTTAAAGTGTTCACACTTAGTAAGCACTGTTGCTAAAGCTTGTTGTTTCGAAGCACCACGTGATGATCGGGTGTGTTAGATTCCGCAAGTGTATACAACGTGAGCAAGCCAAATTTGCTCTTGCGGAAGTTAAGGTTTGATCTTGACGAGCCTAGCATGTACAGACATGGTCTCGGAACACGGATCACCGAAAGGTAAAGCATGAATCATATAGTAGATATGATGAACATGTCGATTGTTCGCCATTGAAGCTACATCAACTCTCGTGATGATCGGTGTTGATGTGGTGGATTTGGTTCGTGTGATCACTAAAACAATGTGAGGGATATTGTTTTGAGTGGGAGTTCACCTAGATTAATTTAACTATTAATTAGAACTCAATTTTTCATAAACTTAGTCTAAACTATTGCACATATGTTGTAGATCAATGGCGGCCCCTACCATCAATTTTAATGCGTTCCTAGAGAAAGAAAAGTTGAAAAACAATGGAAGCAACTTCGTGGATTGGTTCCGCAATTTGAGGATTGTCCTCACTGCTGGTAATTTGACCTATGTCTTTGGATGCATTGGGTGACCCACCTGCAGCTACTGCTACCGATGAAGTAAATAATGTTTACCTCACTCGGAAGACTCAGTACTCCACAGTTCAGTGTGCTATCTTGTATGGTTTAGAATCGGAGCTTCAGAAAAGGTTTGAGAATTCAGACCCACATGATATTGTCCGTGATCTCAGATTGATCTTTGAGACTCACGCGACAATTGAGAGCTATGAGGCTTCTGAAAAATTCTTTAACTGCAAGATGGAAGAGGGAAGCTCCGTCAGTGAGCATGTTCTTAAGATGTCTGGGCACGCAAACAAACTTCAAAGCTTGGGTATAGTGATTCCTAATGCTTTGGGGATTTATCGTGTCCTCCAATCACTACCACCAAGTTACAAGAACTTTGTGATGAACTTCAATATGCAAAGCATGAACAAGCAGTTGCCAGAACTCTTCTCCATGTTAAAATCTGCAGAAGTGGAGATCAAGAAAGAGCACCAAGTGTTGTTGGTCAATAAGACCACCAAATTCAAGAAAGGCAAGTCTAAGCAAAAGGGACACTTCAAGAAGGGTGGTAAGAAAGTTACCGCACCAACGAAGAAGACCAAGGCTGGACCTAAGCCTGATACAGAGTGCTTTTACTGCAAGGGAGAAGGTCACTGGAAGCGGAATTGCCCAAAGTACTTGGCGGATTTGAAGAACGACAACATCAAGAAGAAAGGTATATCCAATATACATGTTATTGATGTGTATCTCACTAGTACTTGTAGTAGTGCCTGGGTATTTGATACTGGTTTGGTTGCTCATATTTGTAACTCGAAACAGGTGCTGCAGAATAAACGGATGCTAGCGAAGAACGAGGCGACGATGCGCGTGGGAAACGGATCAAAGGTTGATGTGATCGTGGTCGGCACGCTACCTCTTCATCTACCATCGGGATTAGTTTTATACTTAAATAATTGTTATTTGGTGCCTGCGTTAAGCATCAACATTATATCGGGATCTTGTTTATTGCGAGACGATTACTTGTTTAAGTCCGAGAATAATGGTTGTTTGATTTATATGAGTAATATGTTTTATGCACATGCACCTTTGATAGATGGTCTATTCTTATTGAATCTCGATAGTGGAAATACACATATTAATAACATTGAAGCTAAACGTTTGAAATCAAGCGATAACTCGACCTATATGTGGCACTGTCGTCTTGGTCACATTGGAGTGAAGCATATGAAGAAACTCCATTCCGATCGACTTCTTGAATCACTTGATTTCGAATCACTTGAAAGATGCGAAGCATGTCTGATGGGTAAAATGACTAAGACTCCATTTTCTGGTATGATGGAGCGAGCTACGGACTTATTGGAAATCATACATACCGATGTGTGTGGTCCAATGAGTGTAGCATCGCGCGGTGGTTATCGTTATGTTCTTACCTTCACGGATGACATGAGTAGATATGGGTATATCTATTTCATGAAACATAAGTCCAAAACTTTCGAGAAGTTTAAGGAATTTCAAAGTGAGGTTGAGAATCAACGTAACAAGAAGATTAAATTTCTACGTTCTGATCGTGGAGGTGAATTTCTAAGTTACGAGTTTGGAGAGCATTTGAAGAAATGCGGAATACTTTCACAATTGACACATGGGAACACCACAGTAATGGTGTGTACGAGCGTAATCGAACTCTCTTGGATATGGTTCGTTCTATGATGTCACTTACAGATTTACCGCTATGATTTTGGGGTTATGCATTAGAAACAGCCGCATTCACTTTAAATAGGGCACCATCTAAATCCGTTGAACCGACACCATATGAATTATGGTTTGGGAAGAAACCTAAATTGTCGTTCCTTAAAGTTTGGGGTTGCGAAGCCTATGTAAAGAAGTTACAACTGGACAAGCTTGAATCCAAATCGGAAAAATGCGTCTTCATAGGATACCCGAAGGAAACTATTGGGTATACCTTCTATCATAGATCCGAAGGCAAAAACTTCGTTGCCAAGAATGGATCCTTTCTAGAGAAGGAATTTCTCTCAAAAGAAGTGACTGGAAGGAAAGTAGAAATCGACGAGGTTGTCGAACCTTCTCTCGAACTTGCGAGTAGCGCATCACCGGAAGAAGTTCCTATGGTGTCTGCACCAGTAAGAGAGGAAGCTAATGATAATGATCATGAAACTTTGGTTGTAGTTGCTATAGAGCCTCGCAGGTCAATGAGAACTCGTACCACTCCTGATTGGTATGATCCCGTTATGAGTGTCATGTTGGTGGACAACACCGATGACCCAGAGACATATGAGGAAGCGATGATGAGCCCAGATTCCAATAAATGGAAATAAGCCATGAAATCCGAGATTGGATCCATGTACGAAAACCAAGTATGGACTTTGGTGGACTTACCGGATGGTCGGAAGGCTGTCGAGAACAAATGGATTTTCAAGAAGAAAACAGATGCTGATGGTAATGTTACTGTCTATAAAGCTCGACTTGTCGCAAAAGGGTTTCGACAAATTCAAGGAGTTGACTACGATGAGACTTTCTCAACTGTAGCGAAGCTAAAGTCTGTGAGGATTATGTTAGCAATCGCTGCATATTATGATTATGATATATGGCAGATGGATGTCAAAACATCATTCCTCAATGGAGACATTGATGAAGAGTTGTTTATGATGCAACCCAAAGGTTTTGTCGATCCTAAAGATGCTAACAAGGTATGCAAACTTCAACGGTCCATCTATGGATTGAAGCAAGCATCCCGAAGTTGGAATCAACGTTTTGATAAGGTAATCAAAAGTTTTGGTTTTATACAAACTTATGGAGAAGCTTGTATTTACAAGAAAGTGAGTGGGAGCTCTGTAGCATTCTTAATACAAAATGTAGATGACATATTGTTGATTGGGAATGATGTAGACCTTCTTAATAGTGTCAAGGAATATTTGAATAATAGTTTTTCAATGAAAGATCTTGGCGAAGCAGCTTACATATTAGGCATAAAGATTTATAGAGATAGATCGAGACGCCTAATATCATTGTCACAAAGTACATATTTGGATAAAGTTCTAAAGAGGTTTGGAATGGAAGATAGCAAGAAAGGGTTCTTGCCCATGTTGCTATCTGACGTTGAGTAAAACTCAATGTCCAGTAACGACAGAAGATAGAGAAAGGATGAGTAAGAATCCCTATGCCTCAGCCATAAGATCTCTAATGTATGCCATGCTATGTACTAGACCCGACATTGCATATGCTGTTAGTTTAACTAGCAGATATCAAAGTGATCCAGGAGTGGATCATTGGACAGCGGTCAAAAACATCCTTAAGTACTTGAGAAGAACTAAGGATATGGTTCTTTCCTATGGAGGTGATGAACAACTCGTTGTTAATGGTTACACCGATGCTAGTTGGAACACCGATCCGGATGATTCTAAATCACAATCTGGATACGTATTTACTTTGAATGGTGCAGCAGTTAGCTGGAGGAGTGCAAAGCAAAGCGTTGTGGCGACATCTTCAACTGAATCGGAATACATGGCTGCTTCGGAGGCTTCACAAGAAGTGATATGGATGAAAGAGTTCATTACAGAGCTCGGTGTGGTTCCTAGTGCGCTGGACCCAATGCCAATCTACTGTGATAACATGGGCGCCATAGCTAATGCGCAAGAACCAAGGTCACACAAGAAGCTGAAGCACATCAAGCTACGTTTTCACGCTATTCGAGAACATGTCCAAGATGGGGACATAAAGATTTGCAAAGTACACATAGATCTGAATGTGGCGGATCCGTTGACTAAACCTCTCCCGAGGGAAAAACATGACCAGCACCAAACTGCCATGGGTGTTCGGTATATTACCATGTAATCTAGATTAGATGACTCTAGTGCAAGTGGGAGACTGTTGGAGATATGCCCTAGAGGCAATAATAAATATAATTATTATTATATCTTTGTGTTTATGATAAATGTTTACATTCGTGCTATAATAGTATTAACAAGGAAACATTAATACTTGTGTGATTTGTAAACTAAATTAGAGTCCCTGGTAAAGCCTCTTTATAATACTAGCTTGTTGGTTAATAAATGATTATGGTTTCCCTATCATGAACATTGAGATGTTATTAACAACAAGACCATATCGTTAGGAGAATGATATGATGGACATACTCCTATAGATAAGCATAGCATGAAGATCAAGTCATTTTAATAGTTCAATTGCTATATGCTTTCTGATACATAGTAACCTAATTCCTTCGACCATGAGATCATGCTTATCACCATCACCGGAAAGATGCTTTGATGATATCAAACACCACACCGTAATTGGGTGGCTATAAAGGTGGCATTGAGTTTTCGGAAAGTATTGGTTGAGACACATGGATCAAGAGTGGGATTTGTCCATCCATATGACAGATAGATATACTCTGGGCCCTCTGGGTGGAATGTCATCCAATTAGCTTGCAAGCATGTGACTGGCTCACAAGGGATCACATATCACGGGAACGAGAAAATAGTACTTATCAGTAACGAGGTTGAACTAGGTATGCAGAGATACCAACGATCATAACCTCGGATAAGTAAACTATCGTGAGACAAAGGGAAATTTCCAGATTCCTCTATTGGTTATTGTTCGGAGAAGTGTCTCGATCATGTCCGCATAATTCACGAACCGTAGGGAGACACACTTAAGGATTCGACGTTGTTTGAGTAGTTATGGAATGATGAGTAAGAGACTGAATGTTGTTCGTAGTCTCGGATGGGATCCGGGATATCACGAGGAGATCCGGAATGGTCCGGAGAATAAGATTCATATAAGGAAAGTCCTGTTTCAGGGTTGGAGAATGGTTCCGGTGTGTTTCATCGGGATTGTTCTAGAAGGTTCCAGAATGTCCGGCACTCCGGAGGGTAAGGGTACATGAATGTGTCATAATAAGTTGGAATGATTGCATCATGTACTAGGTGTCATCTCTGAACAAAATAAAGGGTTTAATCAAATCCTAGTTTGAAAAGTCAAACACCAATTTGATAAGTCAAACGGCTATTTTGTGAGGTGGAGGGAGAGTAGGAAACCTACTTGGGGAGGATTTCCCTCCCTCCAACGCCGGCCCACTTGGAGACCGAGTTGGGGAGGGAATACCCTCCCCTTGGCGCTCCCCCTCCACCTATATAAGGAGGGGCAGGGCTGCCCCTCCAAGGACACAACACCACGCCCTCTAAACCCTAACCCTAGCCGCCGCCGCCCACCATAGCCGCCGCCTAGGGCAACTCGCCGCCTAGCCCTAACCCTGGCCTTGCCCCTCCTTGTGCGTCTAAACCCTAGATCGCCGAGGCTCTCTCATAGTCCACCATACTCGCTCCGGCTTAAGGCGAAGCCCTCTGAGATCTCCCTCTACTTGGGTACCACGTCGTGCTTCGGAATCGCGAGGAGAGTGCTACAACCTCCATTTTCTTTGGAACAAGGAGAGGAAGGTATTCGTCGAGTACCAAGCGTGTGACCGACTGGGAGCTGTAGGAGCCTTGGCCGGAAGGATCGTCTACGCGATCTTGAGATCGGCAAGAGTACGACTACATCACCCATGAGAATCCGCTCTCGTTAAACACTTTGGAATCTTCAAGGGTGAGTTATTCCATCGACTCGTTGCTACAATCTAGTAGATAGATCTTGGCTTGTTTGCTTGTATGCGGTAGAATTTTTTTGTTTTCCATGCTACGAAACCCTACACTGTTGCCACTAGGGAGAAAACAACGGTCTCTTGTTCATGGAACAATTGGATTGTTTACCTTACACACTTTAAAGCAGTTGTCTGTTGCTTGCAACATAACACTAGAGGGGGTTCGGATGATAACCCAAAGGTGGGCTTCTAGTCATAGATGCAGTTGGATGGCGGTCTATGTATTTTATTGTATTGCCCAATCGAATCTCATAGGATCTTTATATCTAGTATTGCATTGTTATGCCTTGCTCAGTCCTATCAATTGCCCTGCTATAATTTATTTACCCAGCATGCCATGTTTGTTTATCTAAGGAGAAAACCTCTAGTGAATTATGGACCCCGGTCCAATCTTTACCATTGATACATCTTCCACTATTACTGTTTACTTTCTGCAAACCGTCATCACATTCCACACCATACAGTTAATCCTTTGTTACAGCAACCGGTGAGATTGACAACCTCACTGTTAGTTTGGGCAAAGTCTTGAGTTTGTGTTGTGCAGGTTTCCACGTTGCTTGCAACACCTGTGTGATGTTTCCTTCCTCCTACTAGTTCGATAAACTTGGTTTCTTACTGAGGGAAAACTTTCTATTGTACCGCATCATACCTTCGTCTTGGGGTCTCCCAATGAAGTGCTGCTGCACGCATCAAGACATTTCTGGCGCCGTTGCCGGGGAGTGTGAGGATGTCTTCACAAGGGGAGTCCTCCTCAACCTTTCTATTTACTTTGTTTTTAGTTTGCTCGGTTTCTTTTGTTTGGTTTTGTTTGCCTCTTTTTATCAAAAACTCAAAAAAACTAGTTTAGTTTGGTTTGCTTTCTCTTATCAAAAACACACAAAAAATTAGTTCCTACTCTAGTTGCTGGTCTGTTTTTGCCTTGCTTTGTCATGCTTTCTATCAATGGATGGTTTCTTTGAAACTAGTTCTTACTGGCAAGGTGGGTTCACGGAAGAAGAAAAGTATTATTATAAGGAACACCGTTTGTCACAAAAAGGGAAACACTTATGGGAACAAAATGATAAATTGAATACTATTGCTAGAGAGGTGTTCTCTACTTATAATGTTACTTATTGCTTTGATAAAGCTTGTTGCTGTAGGAGGTATAGACACATCCCTTTTCAATCTGAGTATAATGATAATGTTACCATATCCTCTTATGTTAAAGGAAATTATGACTTTTATGATGTGGAACAAATTGAAGAATTTATTGCTTTCAAGGGTGCTTTTGAACTTGCCAGTTTGCTTGAAAATACTGATGATGCACCTTATGAATATGTGGTTTATGAGATACTTAAATTTTTCTTTGATAAATACAAGGAATAAAATGGCTATATTCTTGAATATTTTAATAGATGCTTTCCACAAATGGAAGAGACTAATGCCTTGCAGGAGCCAATGGAAGAAGAAATTGTTGAAACTGGAAGCTCATTAGATGAAAAAGAGGAGAGTGATGAACAAAAGGAGGAACAATGGATTATCTACCCATGCCTACCTTCTAATGAGAGTAACTCTTTATCCCTTACATTATTTTATTGTCCCCCATGCTTACCAAAGGAGGATGAATGTTATGTTCCTGTGGATCCTTTTGAAATATCTACTTTGGATAAAACCTGTGAAGGTTTTAATCCCACTATTTATGAGATCGATAGAAATTATGTGTTTGTAGATCATGAAAAGCATTCTTTATGTGATAGTTATATTTTTGAATTTATTCATGAGGCTACTGAAAATTATTATGAGAGAGGAAAATATGGTTGTAGAAGTTTTCATGGTACTGAAACACCTCTCTATGTGCTGAAAGTTTTGAAGTTACTCTTGTTTTATATTCCTATGCATGTCACTTTGTTCTTTGTGAATTTATTTTCTTACAAGATTACCATGCATAGGAAGTGTATTAGACTTAAATGTGTTTTGAATTTGCTTCCCGATGCTCTCATTTACTTCAATTCATATTTCTTGTGTGAGCATCTTCTCAAACTATCATGCCTAACTTAAAGGCGTTAAAGAAAAATACTTGTTGGAAGATAACCCAAGAGTTTTCTTGAGGCTTGGAAGTTATTAATTCAGTAATGACCTCTCCTTATCCTTTTTGTTTGCTTTTGTGGCAAAAATTACCTCTAATGAGAGGGAAATAAGATTTGGGGAGTTGCTGTCCCGAAACAGCTTTCTATCCTACACCATAAAACATCGTGAGGAGTCTCTGTAAGTCGGATTGAGCTGAAAATTTACGTATAAATCCCCCAGTATGTTATCTAACTTTCATTAGATCAACACTTTTTGATTTGAGCAACAGAAGGTCTTCTAAAAAATCGGTTTCTACATGATGGTCTGTTTTGACAGATTTCTGCCATTATTTGCATTTGCTTCTTATTGATTCCTTTTTTGGTTCTTTTTGGGAAATTGATATTTTTGAAGGAGTTGATATAGTAGATTGTGTTTTTAGTGAAAAGTTTTTATGTTCTAAAGCTAAACCCGAGGGTCTATTATCTTTTGAATACACTAATGTTGCTAATGAAGATTGTGTGAAGTTTTGTATGAAGGAAAATTTTCAGGTTTGGAGGGAGAATGATGTAAGGAGATGAAGAATGGACAAAAGATCAAGCTTGGGGATTCCACCACAGTGTCACCCCAAGAAATATCCAATAGTTACAAGCGTCAAAGCTTGGGGATGCCCAAGTCATCCCCTTCTTCCGTAATAAAAAGCTCAGGTCTTTCTAGACACTTCGTTTTTATTGTTTCATGCACTATTGTGTTGTTCTTGGAGCATCTTAGTTTTCGTTTGCTTTGATTAGTTTGCTTGAATAAATTATTTTGGACCCCTATTATCGCTATGTTGTTTCAAATAAGTTGATTGGTGTTGGAAAGGAGTAGAAAGTTCTTGCTTGAAAGTGCAAGAGGAGCTTGGATTGACCGTGACTTAGACTTTAGCATGTCATGCTAGGTGTTGTTTTGAACTTATGCTTAGTGATTATTGTTGTAGAATTACTTGTTCCAAACAATTGGGATTGCTTAGTGTGCCTTGAAGAAATCATGCGTTGTTTTAGCATACAAGAGTATAGTATTATGGTATTCTCCTTTGATGTTTTGTTTGGGTTGACTTGGCACATGATCACACCATGTTATGACTATGAATAAGTCACCATAGCCTATATGATCATTTAGTCCTTGAATTGTAGTACCACTTTATGCTTTGATTAGTAATGTTTTGTTGCTCTGCATGATTATGGCCATTATTGCTCTCTTAGTTAGTTGCTCCCAGTCTTTAGGTAGCCTCCACTTGTATGAGTAAGTTCTACTCATGCTTTCAGCTCCCAAGAAACCAAGTTATTCCAAAGTGTCCACTATAAATTCCTATGCATGGTGTGTTACACCATTCCAAGTATATTCTTGTTTTCAGCTATCTTCCAACTAAAAAGTATTTTGTTATGTGAAAACTTAGTGATTAAATCCCTCACGAACTTGATGGCACACTTTATATTTATTGCCCCTAATAATTTTGAACCATTGTGTCATCTATGTTGTATATGCTTGCACTTATACGTTGGAATTAGCAGAACCATGCTGTCATGGGGAACGTTTTCAACATTGCACCTGTACTATGTACACAGTTGATATCATGCTCTTTTGTCTATGGATGTCGCTGGTGTGAAATAAAAAGGGAGCTTGTAAGTCCATGGAGTTATGTATTTTGTGTCAGATAAATGTCTAGGCCGCTAGCCTAAGCCATGCCTAATCATGGTGGAAACTTGCAGCATCACCATAATGAGCAATCTGTGAAGCATCCTCAATAAAAATCTATGAAAATAGTAAATAAAAAGATCGCTGAGATGCTCATTGTCTTCTTGCCTTGTCATTTTGGTTGTGGGATAGGTCATGTACCATGTGCAAGGGGTACCCCGTTGGCGGTTCTCTATGATACACATCTACTTACTATGACCAGGACTTGCAGATGACTAAAGTTGAGTAGCATGCGGTGTGGCCCTCGTATTCAAGGGACATGAGATTGCCAACTTATACTTTGTGAAGAATATACTCCATAGTTTGTTCACTTTAACCTTAATCACTTCAAGATGCTTATGATAGGGGCAATGAGGGTTGAAAGCTAACAAGTACCATAATTTTTGGAAGCTCTTTTTGAAACTTGAAATCCCTGCTTCCCTTTATGAAGGGCTTTTCTTCCGCCATTATATTGAGTCTCCACCTTCTACCTTTAGGCACCCGTTAAGAGAGCATAGTTGCCATTCTTAGTTCTATTTGCATTGTCCCAAAACTTATTGATTGATGCATATTGTTGATATTACTTGTTCTTGTGCTATTTGTATCTAGTCACTCTTATGAACTTTGAAGGTGTCCTATGCATCTATTTGCTACTCTATGAGGGACAAGCTGAATGCCACTATGCTATGTTTTCTATATGTGAAACAAACAAAAAATTTTCAATGCATGTTATTCATGATCTTTGTTTGTATCCTTCCATGTTGCATGCATAGTTACTTTGTCTTATTGTTAGAACTCCATCTTTCATGCACATGTTTAGAGTTCTTTGATCCCAGCTTTCAATGCTTACAAATGGTTTGATCTTGGTTTTGATGGTGCATGTCACCTCAAAAAATATTCTTTTATCACTTACCTACTCGAGGACGAGCAGGAGTTAAGCTTGGGGATGCTTGATACATCGGAAACATATCTATAATTTTTGATGTTCCATGCTTGTTTAGTATCTACTTTGCTTTGCTTTGTCTACACTTTGAGGTGTTTTATATGTTTTCTGGTGCTAACCTATTAACAAGTAGCCACAGTGCAAGTTGCATGTTTTCTTCTATTTTTGGTTCCAGAAAGGCAGAAAATCAATATCCTTGGAATTGGACTGGACAAAAGCCGAAGTCAATATTTTACCGTGGGGAACACGGGCAGTCTGAGACGGAGGAGGCACCGAGGCCACACCCTGAGGCCTTGAGGTATCCCTAGCCGCGCCTAGGGGGTGCAGCCGCCCTGGTGCCCTCCTTCCTCGCCTCTTCGCCTTTAAGAAGCTGATACGCCCAATTTGCATCACCATTTTATATCATAATTTGCCTCTATTCATTGATATATGTCTTATTATGAGGTATTACTTATGTCTTTCATTTTTTTATGCATGTTGGATGATTCTTGGAGGATGAACTACCAGAGTCTAGATTCTGATGGAAAAGGAGGTGTTTTGATGCAATTTCGCGAAGATCAGAAAAATACCAGAAAAATATGGGAGAATTATATTTTTCTAGAAGAATGAGGAAGCCAGAAGGGGAGGCGAAGAAGGGCCACAGGGGGCCCTCACCCCCTAGGCGTGAGTCCCCCTAGGTCGCGCCTAGGGCAGGTGTGGCCCACCTGCCCGGCTCCCGACACCGCCCTCTTGCCTATATATTCCCTATGGAACCCTAACACCAAGGGGGCGGCCACAGATAGATTTCCGCCCCTCTACGGGGCGGAAAACACCGAGAGAGAAAGATCTCTCCGGCAAACAGATTTCTGCCGGGGGAATTCCTTCCCAGAGAGGGGAGATCATCGCCATTAACACCGTCATCAAGCTAGGCTTCATCGGGATCATCATCATCCACACCATCATCTCCACCAGCACCTTCATCATTACTTCATCCTGTTGTAACAATTGTGTTGGATATTGCTTTAGTTCACTAGGGGAAACCTTCCCCGTGTTTATTACTATTATAGTTGATGCTTGTGAGTGGAACCATTGGATTATTGTTTATGTTCAGTTTTTTATCCATTACCATATCATCTTTGATATTGATCCATATGATGTCTTGTGAGTAGTTCGTTTATTTCTTGAGGACATGGGAGAATTCATGTTTTTAGTAGTGGATTTGTGTTGAGTTATTATTCTATGGTTTAGTATTTAAGTTGTGGTGCTATTATTCTAGTGGTGTCATGTGAACATCGACTACATGATACTTCACCATTTATGGGCCTAGGGGAATGCATTGTTTATTTGGATACTAATTGTGGGGTTGTTGGAGTGACAGAAACCTGAACCCCCGTTAGGACACCTTTGCACAAGGGAGCGTAGGATCTCAGAGTTTAAGGCTGTGGTTAGATTTATATCTTAATTACTTTCCTGTAGTTGCGGATGCTTGCAGGGGGTTTAATCACAAGTATGTATTAGTCCAAGTAAGGTCGGTATGTTAGCATAGGTTCACCCACACAACACTTACAACACCAAAGAAGAGTACTCAACTATTTGAAGCGAAAGCACTTGACAGAATTCCCATGTGTCCTCGAGAACGTTTGGTCCTTATAAGTATTTCCACCGGCTTGTCCTTTGCTAAGAAAGGATTGGGCCACTTGCTCCGTTTGTTCGTTGTCTTTATTACTTGCTCTTTGTTTTGTTGCTTTATAAGAAAATCACTAAAATTCCGTTTGCTAAGTATTTACAAAGATTTCCTGCTCCATTCCACTATTCAGCACCTTCTGCTCCTCGTTGGGATCGACACTCCTATTTATCGAAAGTACTGAGATACACCCCCTATACTTGTGGGTCATCAAGACTATTTTCCGGCGCCGTTGCCGGGGAGTAAAGTGCTATTGAAGAGCGAAGCTGGTAAGGGAAACTTCTACTGTGAGTATTGCTTTTGTTTTTGTTTATTGCTTTGTTTCCAATATGGATAACCCACTTGGTTTTCTGTTTGGGAAAACTACTACCACTGTTAGGGTAGTAGATGAACCACCGCCTGTTGAGGTAGATCCTTTTAAGATACCTACAAGTATGGTTGATCGTGTTATGGATAATTATTATTTAGGGGATGGAACTGTCCACCCTGGTGATCACTTGCTTTTTATCCATGAATTATGCGGGTTGTTTAAGTGTGCAGGTATCACAACGGAACAGGTAAAGAAGAAGTTACTCTCCATATCCTTGAAAGGGAGAGCTGAAGAATGGTATAAGCTGCTGAAGAATGGACAATTCATGGAATGGGAGGAAATTGCATCTCTTTTTTATTCTAAATTTTATCCTCCTAGTGAGATTCATAAGGATATAAATCTGATATATAACTTTTGGCCTCGTGATGGAGAGAGTACAACTCAAGCTTGGGGGAGATTGAAGTTACTAATGCTTAAATGTCCTATTCATGAACTCCCTAACAATATTTTTATTGATAACTTTTATGCTAGGCTTTCTCTTCATGATAAAGATTTACTAGATGATTCTTGTGCTGGATCATTCACACGTATGAAGGAAGAAGCTAAATGGGATCTCCCAGACCGTATTCAAGAGAACACTGAAGCTTGGGAGAATGACAAAGGAAGAAAGTCAGGTATAAACTTTGATTATGAATGCATTAAATCTTTTACGGGAACTGACGACTTCCATGATATTAGTATTGAGTATGGTCTTGATCCTCAAGTTCTTGCAAAATGTTTTAATGCCTTTGCCTATTACATTTAAATTCCCAAGAAAGAGTGGGATAAGTACCATGCTCCTTATAAAGACAATGTTACCCATGTTCCTGCTAGCATAGAGGTTTGTACCGTTGATCCTATTTTGCATGAACCTTATGTTGAGAAAATCCATTTTCCTGCCAAGGTAAGGGAACATTCTATTATAACTAATGTGGTTAGCAAAAGCGCAAAGAAAACTATGGAGCCCGATGAGCTTATTGATATTGAGCCTGTGGTAGCTATTGTGAAAGATCTTGTCACTAGAAATATAGAGGATGAGCACATTGTATTTTGTGAAGACGCTACTAATATTGTTTCTCATCCTAAAAGAGCTACAAAAGCTAGTTTCCCTATGCTTTCTGTGAGAATTGGTAATCATAGCTATTATGGTTTATGTGATATTGGTGCTAGTTCTAGTGCTATTCCTTATGAGCTTTACAGGAAAATTATGCATGAAATTGGTCCTTGTGAGCTTGAGGACATTGATGTGGTTATCCACCTTGATAATAGAGAGCAAGTTTGCCCCATTGGCATTGTAAGAGATATGGAGGTCCTTTGTGGTAAGATTAAATATCCTGCTGATTTTCTAGTACTTGGTAAAGAAGCTAGTAAAACATATCCTATTATCTTTGGTAGACCCTTCCTGAATAATTGTGGAGCTACAATAGATTGTAGGAAGGAACAAGTTTTGACTAAGTTTGATGGGGAGTCTTATGAGTTTAATTTTTCCAAAATTTCTAAAACTCCTTATGAATATGAACTGTCTGATGAGTATTTCAGGGTTGAACAACTTTCTGCTATTTCTCTTGCTCCTAACAATGCCTTACAGCAGTTTATGGAAGATCATGAAAGTGATGTCTTCATGAAGTAAATAAATGAGATTGACGAGGTTTTCCTTTGTCAGTCGGAGCAGCTTAAGCAAAATCTACCTGTGGAAGACTTGGGAACCACACTACCACCTAAAGGGGACCCTGTTTTCGAATTAAAACCTTTACCTGATGATCTTAAATATGCTTATCTTGATGATAAGAAAGTTTATCCTGTTATTATTAGTTCTAAACTTTTAGGAAAGGAAGAAGAGAGGTTACTGGAAATACTGAAGAAACACCGAGGAGCTATGGGCTATACTCTTGATGATTTAAAAGGGATTTCTCGTACTATATGTCAGCATGCTATTAATATAGAACCCGATGCAAAACTAGTTGTTGAGCACCAACGCCGTCTAAATCCTAAGATGAAGGATGTGGTAAGAAATGAGGTATTAAAACTCCTTGATGCTGGTATTATTTATCCTATTGCTGACAGTCAATGGGTTAGCCATGTTCATTGTGTTCCCAAGAAAGGAGGAATAACTATTGTGCCTAATGAAGATAATGAGCTTATACCCTAAAGAGTAGTGGTTGGGTATAGAGTGTGCATTGATTTTAGAAAGATTAATAAAGTTACTAAGAAAGATCATTATCCTTTGCCCTTTATTGATCAAATGCTTGAGAGGTTGTCCAAAAAGACTCACTTTTGCTTTCTTGATGGATATTCTGGGTTTTCTCAAATTGCTGTGAAAGCACAAGACCAAGAGAAAACTACTTTCACTTGTCCTTATGGTACTTATGCTTATAGGCATATGCCTTTTGGTTTATGTAATGCTCCTGCTACCTTTCAGAGATGTATGTCTGCTATCTTTCATGGTTTTTGTGAAGAAATTGTGGAGGTTTTCATGGACGATTTTTCTGTCTATGGAACTTCTTTTGATAACTATTTGCACAACCTTGATAAAGTTTTGCAGAGATGTGAAGAAACCAACCTTGTTCTTAATTGGGAGAAATGCCATTTCATGGTTAATGAAGGGATTATTCTTGGACACAAGATCTCTGAAAGAGACATTGAAGTGGACAGAGTGAAAATTGAAGCAATTGAGAAGAGGCCTTGTCCTAGACATATCAAAGGTATTCGTAGTATCCTTAGTCATGTTGGTTTCTATAGGAGGTTTATTAAAAATTTCTCCAAAATTTCGAAGCCCCTTACTAATCTTCTTCAAAAAGATGTACCTTTTGTTTTTGATGATGATTGTAAGGAAGATTTTGAAACCTTGAAGAAAGCTTTGACAACTGCTCCTATTGTTCAACCACCTGATTAGAGTTTACCTTTTGAAATTATGTGTGATGCTAGTGATTTTACTATGGGTGCGGTCCTTGGACAACGTGTTGATAATAAGTTGAATGTTATTCATTATGCTAGCAAGACTCTAGATGCTGCTCAAAAGAATTATGCTACTACTGAAAAAGAGTTCTTAGCTGTAATCTTTGCTTGTGATAAGTTTAGACCTTATATTGTTGATTCAAAGGTTACTATTCATACTGATCATGCTGCTATTAAGTACCTTATGACAAAGAAGGATGCTAAGCCTAGGCTTATTAGGTGGGTGTTGCTTTTGCAAGAGTTTGATCTGCATATTGTGGATAGGAAAGGTGCTGGAAATCCTGTTGCTGACAATTTATCTTGTTTGGGAAACATTTCTTTTGACCCATTGCCTGTTAATGATAGTTTTCCAAATGAGCAGTTCGCCGCAATAAGGGTAAGTCCGCATGAAAGTCCTTGGTATGCTGATTATGCTAACTTTATTGTTTCCAAGTATTTTCCTCCAACCTTTACAGCTCAGCAAAAAAGAAAATTATTTTATGATCTAAGGCATTACTTTTGGGATGACCCACCTTTATACAAAGAAGGAGTGGATGGTATTATGCGGAGATGTGTTCCAGAATTTGAACAACAAGAGATATTGAGAAAATGTCATGGCAGTGCTTATGGAGGACACCATGCTGGGGATAGGACTGCACAAAAGGTCTTACAATCTAGATTTTATTGGCCTACCATTTTCAAAGATGAGGAAGTTTGTCTCCTTACAAAATGGTCTATGGGAAAGCTTGTCACTTGCCTTTAGAATTAGAACACAAGGCTTATTGGGCAGTGAAAGATTTGAATAGAGACTTTAGATTTGCCGGTGAGAAAATACTGCTCGACTTGAGTAATCTAGATGAGTGGAGAAGTGAAGCTTATGAAAATTCTAGGCTCTTTAAGGAAAAAGTAAAAAGATGGCATGGTAGGATATTTCTCAAAAGGGAGTTCCATGTTGGTGAGAAAGTTCTTTTGTATATATCTCGTCTCAAATTTTTTGCAGGGAAACTACTCTCAAAATGGGAAGGACCTTTTGTCATTAAGGAAGTATATCGTTTAGGTGCTATCAAAATATCTTCTTTGAAGGATGACACAACACAAGTGGTGAATGGTCAAAGACTAAAACATTATATTTCTAGAGATTCTTATAATGAAGATGTTGATGTTATTCAAATGGTGACTCCAAAAGAATTTATTAGGAACCAAACACCAGAAACTATAGAGTTCGTCTTTGAATAGGTAAAAGTGGTGAAAACATAAGGTTCATGAAAGCCTAATTTTTTTATATTTTTGGTGTTTTTAATACATAAGGGAAGTTACGAGACGGAACAGAGGAGGAAATGGAGTCCGGGGTGGACAAATCCACCCCAGGCGCGGGCCCTGCCTGGCCGCGCCTGGAGGGGTTGTGCCACCCCCGAGCTTCGTCTTCGCCTCTTTTTCATACCAGTACCTTCCTTATGCATTGAAACTTCATAATATATAACCCCCCGGATCCCCCGAGGTTCTTGCATCGAGTTCTCGTCGTGTTTTTGTTTTGATCTGTTTCTGTCAGGCAAATTCTCAGTTTTTCGAGCTATATTGTCTTCCTCTGGATCACCCATGGGGGATTCCTCTGCGGATGTCCTCAACCCATACATGTATGAGTTCAGGATCCATCCCAAGGAGTTGATTCTCAAAGATGGGAAGGTACAGATGAAATAAGTTCAAGGCCCCAAAGGAGAAGGAAGTCTGGAAGACAGGATGGAAGCATTGGAGCAGGAGGTTTTCAGGTACAATAAGATGGCAGAACGCGAAGTGGATGTTATTCACAAGATAAGTTCAGAACTCATCGCCAAACACGAGGAGGAGGTGGCTGAGCTCCGAGAAGAAATCTTCTCGCTCTATCAGACCACCAACCAATTACAAGCACACCTCTATGACATACAATATCAAAACTGTGAATATGTAACACCCTCGCCTGATAAGGCTGAGTTCATGTGTATAGTGCCAATCCCTGGATCGGTTCACTGGCACACACAGAGTACAAAATGATAACAAATATAACTGTGCATCATAAATACAATGAATATGATCTAGAATTTACATTATCTATTCAAGTACACAGCGGAAAACGAATACAAGGTAGATCTCCATCCTTCAAATGTGCCACAGGCGAACAATTGTTGAGTGGAGTCTCGCGACCTATGAACGATCACTCAGATACGATATAACCTGCAACATGAAACGTTGCAGCCACGAATGGTCAATACGTTGAATGTATGGCAAGTAGGCTAAAGTGGTTAACAACAGATCTATCAACTACATGCTTATTTGGCCAAGTGGAGTTCAGGCTCATTTGCATAAAGCAATAGTTTTATCCTAACATTTGTAACAAAGTAGTTTTCCAATACGATAAATAGGACACTCTGGTTCACTCCCAGGTGCTCCTACCCAATTATGTTCACCCAACAAGTTTTAAGTAATTGAGAAATAAGGATGAGTGAGAAATATCATAGCATCGATGTCGTCGCTCAAATTGTCCATAACTGGGGACACGGCTAATCGATTAGTTTATACACCCTGCAGGGGTTAGTACACTTTACCCATGTGACTTGGCCAGCCCAGCTCGTACCACCACTCTCATATTGGGTGATGATAGGGAGAAGTCCAAGAAGGAACTGTTCGGGAAGTAGCTCCCCAATCCCGACACGCACCGGTCCAACCTACACTATCTACATCTCTGGATACGCGGGTTCGAGTTACCATAACCTACTGAGTTCAGCCAACCGCCCATTTCATTATTGGCACATGGTTGCACACGAAAGCTTCCAAACAAAGAAACCAATCATTTCTTAGTGTCCTGGGCGGCATTCCCCACCATAAATCCACACTCGATGACCCAATCAATGCCATTCCGCCCAGGTGGTTCATTAAAACATCTTGGTTTGTAATTTAGCAAAACATAAGCCTTTCAAAACATATAACTTTTCATGATGTGATTCCCTTCCTCGTCTAAATAGCATAGCTAAGCAATCTACCAATACGATGGCTCATAAACAAGGAATACTAGGGAATAATATGGGACATATCATAGCATATACACATTAATTCCTACATATGCAATTCTACAAAAACATCTACAATGCATAGGAAAACTGTAGGACATTTATGACCAAGATAACACCACTTGCCTTTGTTGTAGATGTAGTCGATTAGATAATCCTCACAATTCTCATAGATATAATGGTTGCTCTCGTCATAACCATAATACTTGCAATCATAGTAGTTGCAATCACACACGTTGCACTCCTCGCAATCTATCGAGCAAACAATTGCATACAATCATAAACAATAGCACATAGAGATCAAACAAATGCAACAAATGCATGAATGATAATTTAATAAGTCACAATGGTTGTTACATTAGTTCTCTAAATAATATTGAAGTATATGATGCATGCAAGAGGCCAATTAATGCAATGGAGTACTTGTTATTAATAACTACTTGCCAATATAGGTTTTTTCATAGTTCTGTTGTAACGCCTGTTCTAACTATCGAATTAAATTTGTTTCTTGGGTTTACTGGATAGAGGACGTTAATACAAACCAGTAGGCGTTGGATTCACCCTAATCGGAGTTATAGATCTTTTTATATGATTTAAATAGTGTTTAATGGGTTTTAAATGATTCATATAGTTTCTGTATCCTAAAAATCAAACTAAAATTACATCTGTAATCTCCACGGAATTGTGATTTCAGGGACATATTATTTGTAATTTTCTGAATAGTATTTATTTCTTATGAATTTATTACTCTAAATAGGCCATTAAACCATTTAAATCTTCATGGCAAAACCTTACAGTAAAATGCTGAACTAATTGCATATTGATGATCTACATGGAACCAGATTTCCATCGGTATATCATTTATATTTTTGTGACAAGCAATTAATTTACTATGAATTTAATGATTTATAAAGCCATTAAAACTTATTAAATTGCTACGGGTTAAATAATCGGCAAAGGCTAGATCCAACCAGATATTATTAATGTACATTACAGTAGCTTCAATTTGATATATTGTTCATATTTTTCGGAGTTACAGATAATTTTCTATGAATTTAGTAACCTAAAATACCATTAAAACTAATTAAATTACTGCAGTAACCACGTACAGTAAAAGTTGGATCTATTCTGATAAGATGATT
Source organism: Avena longiglumis (assembly GCA_030063025.1). Classification (NCBI taxonomy): domain Eukaryota; kingdom Viridiplantae; phylum Streptophyta; class Magnoliopsida; order Poales; family Poaceae; genus Avena; species Avena longiglumis. Next base: position 513,593,821 of record CP125974.1, on the reverse strand, counting down.
CTACGTAAAATTATATTCAATTTTATATATTATACGCAATTTTTGGACGTGGTATGAATTTATAATGAATTTTACAAGTTAGATCTATAATATGCAATTTTAAATTCGAACGGAATATTCCAGAAAATATTCCGCTGACTGGAGAAGTTGACTTTGCATGCTGACTGGGACTAGATGTTGACCTGATGTTGACGTGGCGTTGATGAGGAAGCTGACCGGGTTGACGACATGGCACGCACCGGTTTGATTGGATCTCGAACGTCTGGATAGGATCCGGTGGCTAGAAGAAGAGATTGACCCGATTTTGGATCAGAATAGACAAGAAATAGATCTGTGTTAGAGAGACAAATCCGTAGGTCAAATTGAAAAACTCAGAACATGAAAGTTGTGGGGAATCATTATTCCTACCTTCTAACCAAAGGAATTTGGATTTGAAGAAACGAGCGCGAGTACATCTTGGATTTACACCGTAAGATCTGAAATATTGCGATACGAAATTCTCCGGCTGTGGTGGATGAAAATAGGTGAGGTTTGTCGAGATTGAAAGATTTCGACGATTCCTACAACTTTCGTTTTTTGACCAAAGGCAAACGACGAAGTCTAGATGGGTTAAAAAGCGAAATAAGATTCGGGCATGTATAGATTCGGGATTTCGAAGAGAGAAACTCGTACAGCTGTGGCTCCACGAGTTTATATGGAGGTTTAGGACGGTGGGGAGATAGGTTTTGGAGTAGGGAAGAAGTAGAAACAAACGGAAGTCGATTCAGAGTTATAGATAAAAAGTTACGAGAGTTTGAATAGAGATAGGTTTAGGAAAAACCGAATCGCACGGTTTTTAAAGCAAATGGGACAACCATCGGTCACGTACATTGCGTGGCTGGCTCGGTCGGTCCGGGTGGGCCGGCCCGTTAGAAAAAAAATTCTTTTTTTCTTTTTCTTTTTCTATTTACTTGTTTTCCTTATATCTTTTGCATACGAACTTCAAATGACATGATTCTTGTTTCTAAATTTTTCTAAAATCGAATAGATCATTATAGGATCAAATTTATAATCTTTTTACTAGTTTGGAAGTAGTGGATTTATAAATCCTTGTATATTCCATTTTATTTATATCTTTATGTGTTTGTATTTATTCCGTAACTTTTTCATAATAGCTCCAAATGAGCTCAATTTTGTTTCTAAAATTTTGCAATATTAATTGGATCTCTTTAGGCTATAATTATCAGTAATTTATTCCTTAGCAACAATGGTTTTTATAAAGTCAATTTAATTACCTTGAGGAACATTTGGGTGAATCAACTATAGGATTTAGATACCAGGATTTGGATTCAGTTTGTGGGAACTTTGCATGGATGTAATGAAATGCTTATGAACGCTTCATGATTTTAATTTTGAAATCTTGCACACCAATTCTTCAATCCATAATCAATTCAAGCCCTTTTGCCTATATGGCTACTTAGGTCATAACAAAAGAATATAAGATTTTGAATTCAAGGTTGAGAGGATTTTCTATTCAAAAAGTTTCTTCTCTTTGAGAATTTTCAACAAAGTCAAACAATCAATCAATCTTATTTGTTTATTTAATATTCCAAAATTAGGAGAATTTTGGGATGTGACAGAATATGAGGCTAGATTTGATCGCATAACCTCTACTGCTAGTTTCAGGATTGCAGAGACAAGGACATCCTTTTTGGATGGGGAACCTTTGCCCTGGAAACTTTATGATGAAAAGAGAACACCACCATCACCGAAGGAGTAATTCATCATCAGGTTTGGCATCCCCTTGGCATGTTCCAAGCTTGGGGGAGTGCCGCGGTATCACCATCATTATCTTTTATCTTTTGCCTTTTTAGTGGATTCATATATTTGGTAGAGAGGTTATCTTATAGATTGGTTTGCATGTGGAAGTATCTATCCTTTAGTTGATTATCTATGTATCCCTTGGTGTGAGTGCCTTTATGGAATATTAATGAGAAGTATCATCTTTTACTTTTTGCACTTCTTATTTTAGTTTGAAATCTCTATTATATGATGGATCTTGTTGATTAGTATTTGGAATCACTTTGGGAGCATCAAGTAAATCTAAATTGGTTTTGGAAAACCGAGCTCTGGTCAGTAGCAACAATTTTTGAGGCTTGAAAGAAAAAGAGAAAAAAAGCTTACAGGTATTTTGTATCATCTATTTTCTTTCTTGATTGGCTCATAAGCTTAGTATTATTTATTTAAGATCTTTTGTGTCTTCAAGGTAGATTGCATGTTTGGCTTTAATACTTGTATGTTTGCTTGTTTCTTTCAACTCTCTTGCTTGCTACCCAGCCTTGCTAACCAAAAACCTGTTTTGAGAAGGCATACTTCTCATGTTTCCAATCCCTTTGAACCAAACCTATGCCATTTGTGCCCACCATACCTACCTAGTAGCATTATTGATATTCCAAGCAAATTCTCAAACTTCATCTATCTTTCGAATTAAAAATTATTTTGTTATGTGAAAACTAGTTAGTAAAGCTCTCACGAACTTGATGGCACACCTTATTTCTTTGCCCCTAATAGACTTGAACCATTGTGTCATCAAAGTTGTATATTCTTGCATCTATACGTTGGAATTAGCAGAACCATGCTGTCATGGGGAACGCTTTCAACATAGCACTTGTAATCTATACACAGTTGATATCGTGCTCTTTTGTCTGTGGATGTCATCGGTGTGAAATAAAGAGGGAACTTGTAAGTCCATGGAGTTTGTATTTTGAGTTAGAGAAACGCCTAAGCCGCTAGCCTAAGCCATGCCTAATCATGGTGGAAACTTGCAGCATCACCATAGTGAGCTATCTGTGAAGCATCCTCAATAAAAAGCTATGCACATAGTAAATAAAAAGATCACTGAGATGCTCACTGTCTGCTTGCCATGTCATTTTGGTTATGGGAAAGCTCATGTACCATGTGCAAGGGGTATCCCGTTGGCGGTTCTCTGTCACATCCCAAATTTTTCCTAATTTTGGAATGTGAAATAAATAAAATAAGTTTGATTGTTTGTTTGAATTTGATAGGGAAACAAAGAGAACCCCCGAGATGCCCTGATCACCGCGGCACTATTCCCCATCACCGGAGAGTACAGGACGATCGCAACCACCGTCGCCGACCCTCTGCCGTCGTCAGTGGTCGTCGCCATCGGCGAGGATGGAGGATTTTGTTCAGAGCCATCAGATCCAACCCCGAGTCCCAGATTAGATTGAGGCCAGCGAAAGGGTATTGACCTACCAGCGATCGCCACGTCAGCGTGAGTTTGCCCAGTCAGGGGTCAAACCCAGTTAGCGTCAGTCAATTGGATCTTTAATATTTAAAATTTTGAGAAAATTTCCCATACTTGTATACTCCCTCCGTTTCAGGGCTTAAGGCGTCCTTGTTTTGCGTGTTTTTTCTTTGACCAAAAATTACTCTAAATATGTAAAGAGTTTTGGTATAAAACTAGTATCATTGGAAAGTATTTTTCAATATGAATCCAACGATACTAATTATGTACAATATAATCAAGATTTTGTTGCTCAATTTTTTTGGTCAAACTTTGCTTTGGAAAGCGTGTGCGCCTTAAGCCTTGAAACGGAGGTAGTAATTCATATAAAATCGAATGTTAGCAAAAAATTACAAGTAATATATCTTTGGATTTAGAAAATTGTGAATAATATTAATATGTTTTTATATACAACTTTTATAGTACATATTTACTATAGTAATTTAAATGATTTAATGGCCTTTTTAGAGTAAATAATTCATAGTAAATTATTTATAGATCATAAAAATGAAAATAATATATCTATGGAATCCCTGGTTCATGTAGAAAATTAATATGGCATTAGATATAATTTTTGTCGAAGGAAATAATTTAAATGATTTAAACCCTTCTAAGTAGTATTTAAATCCCAGAAAATTAACCAGAACTCCAAAATTAGTGAAACCAATTGTTAATGTTTTATATTGATAATATCTATCCATAGAAATTGCGTGCCAAATTATTTTGTACTGGTAAAATAGAAATGCATGCAGAAAACTATAAACTCATTGCAATAGTGTTATAATCATACAAAAATATCTATAACTCCTTTTTAGGTTATTCAAATTGCTACTGTCTCTAAATTGCATTACCTATGCATTAGAATTTAACTCACAATTTAATACAATAGAAACATTAGCAGTTGAATTAAAGTGAGATAAACCATACTAAATCCATATAGCTTTAATAATAAATGCTTTAATGCATTAAATGACTTTCCACATGCATCATATGATCTAATAATGTTCAGAACATTAAATACAACAAGAATGACCTATTAAATCATCATGCATGCATTGTTCATCATTGATTTATTGTATTGTGCATAATTGCAATGTTTGAATGGTGTGTTTGTTGTGCCTTGTTTCAAATGATAGATTGCAAGGAGTACAACTACTATGATTGCGTCTATTATGATTGCAAGTATTGTGGTTGACGGGTGCAATCATTCTATCAATGAGGATTTTGAGGATTATCTAATCGACTATATCTACAACAAAGGCAAGTGGTGCTATCTTGGTCATAAATGTCCTATTGTTTACCTATGCATTGTAGATGTTTTTGTAGAATTGCATATGTAGGAATTGATGTGTATATGTTATGTTATGTCCCATATTATTCCCTAGTATTCCTTGTTTATGAGCCATCATATTGGTAGATTGCTTAGCTATGATATTTAGACAAGGAAGGGAATCACACCATGAAAAGTTATATGTTTTGAAAGGCTTATATTTTGCTAAATGACAAACCAACATGATTTTAATGAACCACCTGGGCGGAATGGCATTGATTGGGTCATCAGAGTGAAGATCTGGATGGGGAATGCCGCCCAGGACACCGAGGAAGGATTGGCTTCTTTGTTTGGTAGCTTTCGTCTGCAACCATGTGCCAGTAAGAGTGGGTGTCTGGCTGGATTTAGTAGTTTGTGGCGACTCGAACCCTAAGTAGCCAGAGATGTAGAATAGTGTAGGTTGGTATGGTGCGTGGATGAGTTTGGGAAACTCTTCCCGAATTGTCTCGTCTTGGACTTCTCCCTATCATCACACAATATGAGTGTGGTGGTCCGAGCTGGGTTGGCCAGGTCACATGGGTAAAGTGTACAAACCCCTGCAGGGTGTCTAAACTAAGTACTTAGCCGTGTCCCCGGTTATGGACAATTTGAGCGACCTGATACTGATGCTATGACATTTCTCACTCATCCCAATTTCTTAATTATTTAAAACTTGTTGGGTGAACATAATTGGGTAGGAGCACCTGAGAGTGAACCAAAGTGTCCTATTTATCATATTGGAAAACTACTTTGTTACAAATGTTAGGTTAAAACTATTACTTTATGCAAGTGAGCCTGAATTCCACCAGCCAAATAAGCATGTAGTTGATAGATTTGTTGTTAACCACTTAAGCCTACTTTCCATACATTTTATGTATTGACCCTTCGGGGATGATATGTTTCATGTTGTAGGTTATATCGTTTCCGAGTGATCGTTCATAGGTCGCGAGACTCCACTCAACAATTGTTCGCCTGTGGCATATTTGAAGGAAGGAGATCTACCTTGTAATTTCTTCCGCTGTAATATAATGTAAATTCTGGATCATATTTGTTGTATTTATGATGCACAATTATATTTGGTATCATTTTGTACTGTGTGTGCCAGTGAATCGATCCAGGGATTGGCACTATACACATGAACTCAGCCTTATCAGGCGAGGGTGTTACAAGATGGTATCAGGGTTGTGTGTTGACAGTAGGATCGCAACCTTAGAAATGGATTAGCAATAGGAGACCTCTATTAGGAGAACAATCATATTTTCTACTTATTAGAGTTCTTATATTCCTTGTCTATCTTTTCTAGAACCTCTCCCTATTTAAACATTTATAGTTGTCCATTATTTTGATACCTATATGAGAGTTAGCTAAGTAAAAGAACAAATAACATGGCATAAATGAACATCTCACCAAGTTTTGGTAGGTATGGACCACCATATTTTATCTCTTTAGGAGATCATCGCTATCGTGTTAGCATATTGTTCTTACCAATTTATGTGGTATGACAATATAGGTTGCTTGCTTGTTTGTACTGAACCATATTGTGTTATTCCTTGTTTAGGATCTGTTGTTTTGAAACTCTAAAGTTAATGGAGTTGTCGTGTGGTTTTAAAATCATTTTAATGGTGTGATTTGATTGAAATTCGTGAGATTACTGCTGTAGTTTTCTGCCTGACATGTAGTACCGCGCGATTTTTCATATTTTATTGGTAACTCATAAAAATCTGAAAAAATAGGATCTGGAGATTAATTACCTGTAGTACATTAAAAAAAATTGGCTAAAATTTCTGACAAGTTTAAGTTGGTCAGAAAAATTCGTGAAATCGTCTGTACCGTTTTGACAGATTTTGTTTATTGCTTATATGTTGCTATGTTTTACTCTAGTATTGTTCCCAATGCTGTCAACACCCGGATTTCTAATCCCAGATGCCTGTTATGCCATACATCGCAATACTAGGATTACCATTTTTGCGAGACATAACCGAATTGAATATCATAGTACATCATCCATTACAAACCGTACATAAGTTCTTACACAAATAGGGATCTCATGATCCAGTTCTTAATACAACTTCAAGCAGCGGAATACGTAATAATAACGGTAGCGTAGGCGAAGCTCCATCTTCGGGGTCACAGGCAATGCTGACGATGGGAGATGATCCGAGTTGTCATAACCTTCCTGGGGTCCATCCTCCAGGTACTCCTCTTCATAGTCTGACCATGGGAATAGCCAGGGACAAAGCCATGAGTACTCTTTAAGTACTCGCAAACTAATACTAACAAGTAAACAGGGTTTTTGGAAATAGGACACTAGGCTCTAGGGTTGTTTTGCAAAAGCCAGATTTATCTCTACTCAGTTCAGAAGCAAGAGAGCTAATTGAAGTTTATAACACCTAAGTGGGAACTTGTATCTCATGCCACAACCCTGTTGTGGTCAAGTCAAAGTCTCAGTTCATTTCACAAGTCATTTTGAAAAGTCTGATGGGGGAACAGTATGGCCACTCCAACTGTCCATAACCGCGGACGCGGCTATTCGAATAGTTTGACACTCTGCAGAGATTGTACACTTTCACCACAACATTCGATACATCCGTCAGGAACAAATCCTGAATTCACCATACTCAGTATGCCGATAATCAATCCTAACCTTTCAATTACACGTCCTAGTATAAGCACCTCTCCTGTGAGTTTGGCCTCCCAACCATGACCAACTGTCATCTTGGGTACTGCACAGGTGGACAATGCCGACGAAACAGGGGGTGCGAAGCGGTACGGGGCAACGTGGTGCGTTCGATCTGGTTCTAATCCAACGGCTGAGAGTCATCGTCGACGTTGGGCAACGCCGACGAGACAGAAACCTAGCGCGGCCAGTGGGGGTCGCTGGGGGCTCACCGGGGTTTGGGCGAGGGTCGGCGAGGCGGGCGAATGACGAAATCGACGACGGCGGTTCTCCTGGTACCGACAGCTTCTCCTGGGGCGGCTCCAATCGCTGGCCCCCTTCTTCTCCAGAGGCGGCGGGCTCCGGCGAAATTCCGGCGATGCGCTGCTCGCCTTGCTCCGGGACTGAGGTAGGGTGGTTCTGGGTGAGAGGGGAGTGGAATGGTGTGAAGAATTCGAGCGGGGGAGGCCTCTATTTATAGTCGCGATGGTGAGACAGAACGGTATGGGCAGGCGACGGTGGCGACACGGCTACGGGCTGCTAGAGGCATGGCCGGCGGTGGCGATCGATTGGTGGTCTCCTGGCGATGCTCTACGGCTTTAATGCGCTTGTAGGGGCGGTGCGGTTTGGTCTGGAACACGCGACGCTCTGCGCGGTAGAGGCGGCGTCTTCGACGGCGAGCGGTGGTTGTGCGGCATGGGGCGGCGAATGGGGATGTCTGGCGGTCTCCTGGGTCGGTGGTGATCGTGTATGCACGCGGCGAGGGCGGCGCGCGGTCTGTGGGCTTCGGTCGAGGTTGGCGATCTGGCGCATGCTCGGCATGGTTGACAGAGGCACGGGCTCGGCGTTCCTGGGTGTCGTGTTCGACGTCTTCGAGGCAGGGCTGGTCAAGAGGGGGCGGTGAGGAATGGGTGATCTTCCAGACAAGGTTGGCATGGCTAGTTTCTCTCCTAGCTTGTTGTCTACACTGGGGTGGCATGGGTGGCTTCGGCTATTCACCATTGATGTCATTGCCCATCTTACAGTGAGGCTAGTGCTTGGTTTAACTTGCTAGATGATCTACTGAGATGGTTGTGATCTAGAGAGGGAACAAGTTAGGCTCAATTCACTGCTCAAAACAGTGTTTTGATTTTGTTAGATTTGTATCTGCAAGGTGTTTGATGAAATGGCCGCAAAAATTCAAGTTTTGAATTTTGAAAAGATTTTTGGTGGGTGTGCTAGGTTGGTGCTGGTGAGTATGCAGATGCTTGGGTTTTGAAAGTTGAGCTTGTTTGAGTGGTTTTTGAAAAAGTGGGATCTTCTCATATGATAAAGATTCAATTTTGAATTGTCATTTAAACTATGCATTTGAAAGTTTCTAGATGATCACAAAGTGGTCCTTGATACTTTGTTATGAGTAAAATCAAGGGGTGCAAAGATCCAGAAAAGTTTCTGTTAGGTTCTGAAAGTTTGAGACAGCCAAAGTAGGCATGGGAGTTAAATTGGTCAAAGTGACCATTCACTCATTTAACTTTGTTTTGATTTATTTGTCTTTGGGAAAAGTGTGGGGATTGTTTAGATGATGTTTATTTTACCTAAGAAACATTTTACAAGCAAAGGAACACACAAACAAGTTGGTTCAAAAGAATTTCAAATGAAATGCATACACATATGCATGCTTTCATAATTTTATTTAGAAAAGTTTTTGTTAACCCTAATTTTGAGGATTAGAGTTTGATGATCTAAGTTTAGTATTTTTGGGATGTTAAAAACCTTCCCTCCTTAAACAAAATCTCGTCCCGAGATTTGAAAAAGGACGAAAAAAGATTACCTAGGATTTGAAGAGATCGGGAAACTCTGTCCTGATGTGATCTTCGCGCTCCCAGGTAGCTTCCTCTTCTGTGTGGTTGCTCCACTGAATCTTGAGAAACTTGATGCTTCGGGTTCGGGTAGTTCAGAAAGCTTCTTCCAAAATACTGATGGGTACTTCAGGATAGGTCAGGTCATTGTTGATCTCTATGGTCTGGTGATCGATATTCTTGAACACTTCGGTCTTCTCGGGAACTTCGAGACACTTGCGAAGTAATGAGATATGGAACACATTGTGCACGGCTGAAATCTCTTCAGGTAGTTCCAATTGATCTGATACTTCTTCTCGATGGTTCAAAATCTTGAAAGGTCCGATATATCTGGGGGCTAACTTTCCTTTGAGTTGGAAACGCTGCATTCCCTTCAATGGCGACACTTTCAGATAAACAAAATCTCCTATGTTTAAAGCGAGGTCTCTATGTCTCTTGTTGGCGTAACTCTTCTGTCTGGACTGGGCGGTCTTGAGGTGCTCACGAATCTTGTGAACCTTCTCTTCTGCTTCTCGTAGGATATCGGGTCCAAAAATCTGACTCTCTCCTACTTCCGACCAGTTAAAAGGGGTGCGACACTTCCTTCCGTACATGAATTCAAATGGGGCCATTTGCAAACTGGCTTGATAACTTTTGTTGTATGAGAATTCGGAAAACGGCAGGCAGTCTTCCCACTTGGATCCAGATTCTAACACACATGCTCTCAGCATATCTTCGAGTATTTGGTTTACTCGCTCCGTTTGTCCATCGGTCTGAGGGTGATACGCGGTACTGAAATCTATGCGGGTTCCTAAACCTTCTGGAACATTCTTCCAGAATCTCGAGGTAAACTGAGTTCCTCGATCCGATACGATGTTCTTGGGTACTCCAGGCAAACTAACTATTCTAGCGATGTACAACTCTGCTAGCTTCGAACTCTGATATGTGGTCTTGACGGGCAAGAAATGGGCGAATTTGGACAATCGGTCCACTATGACCCAGATAGAGTCATTTCCCCTACTAGAGGTAGGCAGTCCAGTGATAAAGTCTATTCCAACGGAATCCCATTTCCATTCCGGAATCTGCAAGGGTTGCAACAATCCAGCGGTTCTCTGATGTCCTGCCTTGACTCACTGACATATATCACACTTGGCGATACTCGAGAATCCTTCTACGAACTTGCGGTAGTATCCCGCCAATCCGAGAAATGCACGGACTTGGGTTTGAGTGGTTGGGGCTTGCCAATCTTCTACATCTTTCACTTTGGCAGGGTCAACGGCAATTCCTCCGGCTGATACAATGTGACCGAGGAATCCTACCTCCTGTAACCAGAATTCACATTTGCTAAACTTGGCATACAGCTGATGCTCTTTAAGGGTTCCAAGAATGGTCCTTAGGTGTATCTCATGTTCTTCTTCCGATTTGGAATAAATCAGAATGTCATCGATGAAAACAACGACAAACTTATCCAGGAAGTCCATAAAAATCTTATTCATGAGATTCATGAAATAAGCAGGGGCATTGGTTAATCCAAAATACATAACTGTATACTCATACAATCCATATCTGGTGGTAAAGGCAGTCTTTGGAATATCCTCTGCACGAATTTTGAGTTGATGATAGCCAGTCCTAAGATCAATCTTAGAAAACACTTTGGCACCGGTCAACTGATCAAACAAATCTTCTATCTTGGGAAAGGGGTACTTGTTCTTGATGGTGACATCATTCAACTTCCGGTAATCCGTACACAAACGGTTACCTCCATCCTTCTTGTCCACAAACAAGACAGGTGATCTCCATGGTGACGCACTTGGTTGAATCAATCCAATTTCCAGCATGGCATCCAATTGCTTCTTTAGTTCTGCTAGTTCAGACGGGTTCATACTATAGGGTCTCTGGGCTATGGGTCCTGTTCCGGGGATTAGTTCGATGATAAACTCGATATCCCGATCTGGGGGCATACCGGGCAAAACATCTAGAAATACATCGGGGTATTCACAGACTATCCGGACTTGGTCAATGGTAGGTTGGGCTATACTCTTGTTACAATTGAATTGGCGAGGTAAGGTTTCAGATATATGCTCGACTGATATTCTGGCTGTACTGGTCATGGTTATGGCTTTCTTGGCACAGTCAATCAATCCGTTATGTTTGGACATCCAATCCATTCCTAGTACTACTTCCAAACCTTTAGTTCCGAGTACTATCAGATTAGCATAAAAATCTATGCCATGGATTCGGATAGGGATGGCTTTGCAAATTTGCCTAGCCTTGGTGGTTGATCCGGGAATTTGAACAATCATGACATGCTTCAATTTGGTTGGTTGAATTTTACTAGTGCATGCAAATTCTTCTGTGACAAATGAGTGCGATGCACCAGAATCAAACAACACTCTTGAAAGTATTGAATTAACAGAAAACATACCCAGCACGACGTCTGGCGCTTCTTGAGCTTCTTCAGCATGCATGAGAAAAAGACGGCCATTGCGGTTGAGCGAATTCCCTAGGGCAATTCTTCTTCCGGGCTAAACACGACGCTGTTGATGAGCTGGGGCATTGGCATTGGGTGCTGCGACATTCTTCTTGTTGGGGCACTCGTTGGAATAGTGGCCTTTATTTCCACACTCATAACAGGTCACTTGCGACTTGTCCTTTGCTGCTACAGGCACAGCATTGCTTCCAGTCCTAGGGGCAGTGTTGGTGTTGGTGGCAGCATTGTTGGTGTTGAAATTTGGTGGGGCACGGTTGAAATTTCTAGAGTTACCGGGGTTGTTGTGATTTCCTCCGGGTCTAGGGTTTCCATGGTTGGGATAGGTCGAACGGTTCATTGGGGCTCTGTTGGTCCTTGGGGAAAATCCGGGAGATGGGTTAGGGCGATACTTTGGGGTCTGATGGGTTCCTGGCTGATGCATCATGCGATGCTTGCAGTTCTAATTGGCTTGGTTGATCTTTCCTTCCATCTGGATAGTAGAGTCGACAAGGGCTTCAATATCAGCAAAGGGGATATTGACTAACACCGTCTGCATCTCATCGTGCAGACCATTCAAGAATCTCTCCTTCTTCTTGGCTTCGGTGTCAATCTCATCCGGGGCATACCTAGCTAATGACAAGAATTTGTCACGGTATTCCACTACGGTCATCCTTCCTTGCTTCAGCTCTCTGAACTCGTCTCTCATCCTCTTGATCAAACCCGGTGGCACATGGGTTCTGCTAAACTTGACCTTTAATTCCTCCCAGGTCATCATCTGACCTCCGGTCATTGCGCGAACACTGTTCCACCATGTCCTGGCATCTTCGGCTAGATAGTGGGTGGCGAACAGAAATTTCTCATTGGCTTCCACTCCGGCGACTTCTAGGTTATTTTCCATGGTTTGCAGCCAATCATCGGCGTCTAGGGGCTCTTCCGACTTAGTGAAAACAGGTGGGTTGGTATTCTGGAAATTCTTGAGTTTAGATCCATGGTTGTCCTGATTTCCGTGTCCTTGGTTGTTGTGGGCTAGCTGAGCTATCTGTTGCAGGGTGGCTAGGTTGGCTTGACGTTCCGCTCTTTCAGCTTCGCGGTCAGAAGTCAACATTTGCAGAATCTGCAACATCGGGTCCGGGGATGAACCACTTCCTCCACGTGGCATCTGAAGATTGAGATAGATCATGAGAAAAGAGGGAAATTTCTAAGGTTTTGGGTCTTTGAAAATTTTTAAAGTTTGACTCGGATTTTTCTAGCAACTTGCTTTTTCCTTCATTCATTCATTCATTCATAGCACACGATACAACACACACCACAACAAAGAAAAGCAGATGGTTTTAAGACCCATTCTGAAAACTATGATACAGTGGGACTGAATACTACTCACTACGCTAGTGCTCAAGTGTTACTACTCCTTGGAATCCGTGGATTCATCATCCTCATCATCATCAATGAAGGCGAAATCATCCTCATCGGTGAATAAATCCATAGCCTGATCCTCTAGAAAATCATCATCATCGCTGAGATAGGAGCGAGTAAGGGTCTCCACGAAGATCCTCTCCGACATTCTCCCTTTCCTCCAACTGCATGTCTCCCTCGTGGATGGTCTCCTCCAAAGATGAGATACGGTGGCGAAGATGGGCAATGATGCGCTCCTTCTTGTCGAGATGACGGAGGCGAGACTTGCGATCCTTTGCTAACATAGCGATGGTCTGATCCTTCGTCTTGATGATGGCAGACTTGTGGTTGGAGTAGTCACGGCAGTTATCCAACTCCTGCTGACGATCGTACATCATGAAGCTAAGGTGGTCCAATTGAGTCTTCATCTCAGGGTGGTATGGTGCTTCCAGTGGTTGTCCATTTGCATCACGCCTCGGGAAAAACTCAAAGCGAGTACCCTTGATCTGATTGATGCTCTTCCCACACAGACGGGAAAGAGCTTCCTGCATGGCCCTGGCAAGTCCGTCGAGCCAGTTGTTCTCTCTTAAGGTAAACTGAATTCCCTCAGCAGTGGGAGGTTCAATCTTTCCTCGGAGACTTGCAACATTTAGCCACTACAGATCTTCTCCTCCTTGATCATTGAGCTGAGCTCCGAAGAACTCGGGGTGCGGACGCTCCAGAAGTTCCGAAAGCTGGTCCAAATCCCTCTCAAAGATAAGGTCTCCTCCATTCCCCAACTGATAAAACTTGCTATACTTCACGTCCATCTAAAAGAATATAAGATGAGTAAGTTAGTAGAGTGATCAAGTGTGTCAAATTTTATGTATGTTGCAAGAGTTTTTGAGGAACATGATTTTTTATGAAAGAATCAAGTGATAAGAATGGGAATAAGTTTTTGTAAATATTTGTTTTCTTTGGTTTTGAAACTAAGTTTTTGATTCAAACGTCCAGTCTAACTAGGGTCTCCTATGGTCAGGATGGCTCTGATACCAACTTGTCAACACCCGGATTTTTAATCCCAGATGCCTGTTATGCCATACATCGCAATCCCAGGATTACCATTTTTGCGAGACATAACAGAATTGGATACCATAGTACATCATCCATTACAAACCGTACATAAGTTCTTACACAAATAGGGATCTCATGATCCAGTTTTTAATACAACTTCAAGCAGCGAAATACGTAATAATAATGGTAGCGTAGGCGAAGCTCCATCTTCGGGGTCACAGGCAATGCTGACGATGGGAGATGATCCTAGTTGTCGTAACCTTCCTGGGGTCCATCCTCCAGGTACTCCTCTTCATAGTCTGTCCATGGGAATAGCCAGGGACAAAGCCATGAGTACTCTTTAAGTACTCGCAAACTAATACTAACAAGTAAACGGGTTTTTTGGAAATAGGACACTAGGATCTAGGGTTGTTTTGCAAAATCCAGATTTATCTCTACTAAGTTCAGAAGCAAGAGAGCTAATTGAAGTTTATAACACCTAAGTGGGAACTTGTATCTCATGCCACAACCCTGTTGTGGTCAAGTCAAAGTCTCAGTTCATTTCACAAGTCATTTTGAAAAGTCTGACGGGAACAACAGTATGGCCACTCCAACTGTCCATAACCGCGGACGCGGCTATTCGAATAGTTTGACACTCTGCAGAGATTGTACACTTTCACCACAACATTCGATACATCCGTCAGGAAAAAATCCTGAATTCACCATACTTATTATGCGGATAATCAATCCTAACCTTTCAATTACACGTCCTAGTATAAGCACCTCTCCTGTGAGTTTGGCCTCCCAACCATCACCAACTGTCATCTTGGGTACTGCACAGGTGGACAATCTTCATAAGGTAGCCTCATCTCAGACCTTGGCTGTGAGGGAACTAATACTAAGGTATATAAGTTTCCAGTCAAGCCCTACCCAATCTTCGGGTATTGTGGTTGTACGATAAAATTGGAATGGTATCGCATCCAGACAACCATCAGTTTTATAAAGGGCTAAGGCTCATGCCTCAACATTTTCATCACCAAAATCATATGGTGTTCGGAAACACATGTCCAAAACATTTCAGTAGAATGATCCATCATTCTAAGGTTTTCATAACCATTTTCACCAAGTGTTCCCATCTAAAGTTGGTCAAGTTTTATGCTTAGCACTAGTATCTACAGGTGGGGGTAAGCACTAATGAGGGGTGGTAAACCAGTGGAGTTTTAACTAAGTTCAATCTCATGCCTTAGGATGACATCAAGATTATCTAGGTTAGGCCAAATTTTATGCTCTTTATGCAACCTTCAAGTATCCTTCTAGTATCTACCATTTATTCCAGTAAGAGCTTTGATAAAGAAATAAAGTAATAAACTTGCAAATAAAACTAGGATTGGTTTATCAAGTGGTTATGATCATATATGCTTTAAGGCATATAGTGGCATGGTAGCAAGCAAGTAGTAGCTTGCATAGGTCAACTTGATTAGTAAGGCTTGCAAGTATTGGCTTGCATAATATCAGTATAAGCTTTCTAAATTGCAAGTGTTAGCTTGCACATTCAACTGGCAGTATTAGGCTTGCATCAGTATCAGTATAAGCTTGCTAAGTTAATAGCTTGCAAGTATTGGCTTGCCTTGTGCAGAGCAGTGGTTGAAGTTCTCCTCGGCTTCTTCTTCGTAGTATCCTCCTTCCTCCTCGTATCCTTGGTCGGTACTAGTGTCTATAAATAAATACAAGGTACACAATCATCAAACAATACTTAACTACTTGCAATCATCACACAAAAAGGGTCCTATAGATGATCTAACATCATCCCTAACATTACAAGATTAAGGCTTGGTTTAATTCCTTTTATTTTTAGAAAAGTAATTTCTACTCATTGAAAAACTACTTAAGATTTAATATTCTCCAAACCAAACATGGGATCATGTTGACACATGTCATCACCACATATTTTAGTCCATGGGATTGTGATTTAAAGTGGTGTCACAATTTAATAAGGTTTTACCCTTTTATTTTAATTAAATAAAGTGACTAGAAATGCCTATGGGGCATTCTTTTATTACTTGAACATTATTTCTGTAAGTAATCCTATATATTTTTATATATTATGAAAGGTATGGTTAAATGTGATTTTTGAGAGTTGGAATCAACTCAAAAGCTATTATGGTTTAAATTTGAAAAATGTTTGAATGTAGAAAAGCTTCGGCCTTGTTATTTTTACCATGGATGATCTATAGATCCAAATGACTTGAGTCCAACGGGCTTGGATTCAGCACTTCCAGAACTTTCTAACAAAATTAGTTTCATTCGATTTGGTGCACTAAATCGACCTGGTTGATTTTTGAAACTGGGTACAGAAGTGTGTTTGAAATAAAATGGAAAAGGTTAAATTCAAATAGCTGGGCTGCGCGGGAAACGATACTGGGCCGGCCTGCTAAGCGCATCACTTCCGCGGGCTGTTTAAGTGGCTGTCCCCACGCGTCAGTGAGACATGGGGGTGCTAAGCGGTACGGGGCAACGTGGTGCGTTTGATCTGGTTCTAATCCAACGACTGAGAGTCATCGTCGACGTTGGGCAACGCCGGCGAGACAGAAACCTAGCGCTTCTAGTGGGGGTCGCTGGGGGCTCACCGGGGTTCGGGCGAGGGTCGGCGAGGTGGGCGAATGATGAAGTCGACGACGGCGGTTCTCCTGGGACCGACAGCTTCTCCTGGGGCGGCTCCAATCGCTGGCCCCTTCTTCTCCAGAGGCGACGGGCTCCGGCGAAATTCCGGCGATGCGCTGCTCGCCTTGCTCCGGGACTGAAGTGGGGTGGTTCTGGGTGAGAGGGGAGTGGAATGGTGTGAAGAATTAGAGCGGGGGAGGCCTCTATTTATAGTCGTGATGGTGAGACAGAACGGTATGGGCAGGCGATGGTGGCGACACGGCTACGGGCTGCTAGAGGCATGGCCGGCGGTGGCGATCGATTGGTGGTCTCCTGGCGATGCTCTACGGCTTTAATGCGCTTGTAGGGACGGTGCGGTTTGGTCTGGAACACGCGTCGCTCTGCGCGGTAGAGGCGGCGTCTTCGACGGTTAGCGGTGGTTGTGCGGCATGGGGCGGAGAATGGGGATGTCTGGCGGTCCCCTGGGTAGGTGGTGATCGTGTATGCACGCGGCGAGGGCGGCGCACGGTCTGTGGGCTTCGGTCGAGGTTGGCGCTCTGGCGCATGCTCGGCATGGTTGACAGAGGCACGGGCGCGGCGTTCTTGGGTGCTGTGTTCGACGTCTTCAAGGCATGGCTGGTCGAGAGGGGGCGGTGAGGCATGGGTGATCTTCCAGACAAGGTTGGCATGGCTAGTTTCTCTCCTAGCTTATTGTCTACACTGGGGTGGCATGGGTGGCTTCGGCTGTTTACCATTGATGTCATTGCCCAGCTTACAGTGAGGCTAGTGCTTGGTTTAACTTGCTAGATGATCTACTGAGATGGTTGTGAGCTAGAGAGGGAACAAGTTAGGATCAATTCACTGCTCAAAACAGTGTTTTGATTTTGTTAGATTTGTATCTGCAAGGTGTTTGATGAAATGGCCGCAAGAATTCAAGTTTTGAATTTTGAAAAGATTTTTGGTGGGTGTGCTAGGTTGGTGCTGGTGAGTCTGCAGATGCTTGGGTTTTGAAAGTTGAGATTGTTTGAGTTGTTTTTGAAAAAGTGGGATCTTCTCATATGATAAAGATTCAATTTTGAATTGTCATTTAAACTATGCATTTGAAAGTTTCTGGATGATCACAAAGTGGGCCTTGATAATTTGTTATGAGTACAATCAAGGGGTGCAAATATCCAGAAAAGTTTCTGTTAGGTTCTGAAAGTTTGAGATAACCAAAGTAGGCATGGGAGTTAAATTGGTCAAAGTGACCATTCACTCATTTAACTTTGTTTTGATTTATTTGTCTTTGGGAAAAGTGTGGGGATTGTTTAGATGATGTTTATGTTACCTAAGAAACATTTTACAAGCAAAGGAACACACAAACAAGTTGGTTCAAAAGAATTTCAAATGAAATGCATACACATATGCATGCTTTCATAATTTTATTTAGATAAGTTTTTGTTAACCCTAATTTTGAGGATTAGAGTCCAAGTTTAGTATTTTTGGGATGTTACAAATGCTTTCAAACTATTTTGTGGTTATATACTGCTAAGTTTAGACCATGTATCGTTGTTATGCAAGTGTTTTCTTGTTTGTTGATTGCTTATGATTGTTTGCTTGTTTGTGCATTGATTGCTTCATATAGTTATGGGTAGGATTACTTCCTTAGTAGTTTGTTTTTCCTACAGTCAATTCTTCCCTATCTCAAACCCATGGAGCTATACTGATGTGTTGAATACACAAAGAAGGATTAAGTGGAAAGTTTTACAACATAATGCATCGACAAAGGAGAATAGTTCATCTAATGCAACAGAAGGATTGGAAGTATGAAGTGTTGCAATGATGTTATGTAGTAGATTACGCAACCATAAAGTTTAAGTATAGATAGTTTAGTTTTATTAGTAGATTTGTTGATTGAATACATGGGAGTCTACATCGATCATTAGTTCGTGCCCATGTAAACCTTCTTCAAGATAAGTGAGGATGCCCGAATGATAGAAAAACGTGATTCACCTTTCCTCATACAGGGTAATGATTTGGGTGCGGGATGGATTGATCACCATTCCTACTACTCTTGTTATTCGCTCTTGTACTGTTGGCTTTGTGAATCTTGAGTTCCTTTAAACCGTAGAAGAGAGCTGACGTTGAGCATAAACCTTAGAATGGTAGATTGTCCCACCTCTATAAAAGCCTTCATTGCTAAGCGTAGGAATACACGACAAGGATAAACCTCGAAGTGCATTAAATGGGTATCGTGAAGCAAACATTCCCTAACAGACCACCATGAGAGACAAGATAGTTCAAGTAGTACTTGCATGGTGTAAATTTTATTGACTTGCATAATAATATTGTTTGAGGGGTACAAAGTATATATGGGGTACAAAAATTGTCGGCCAAGATTACTTAAACCGACTCTAAAACAAACTCTAACAAATCAAAACCGACACAACATTGTCTAGTCTAACATCCCCCCGCAGTCTCATCGGCGAGCGCAACGACGTTGAGACTGGATCATATGTCAATGAATGGTGCAGTAGCAAGCCCCTTGGTGAAGATGTTATCAAATTGCGCCATGGTTGGAACATGAAGAACACGAACTTGTCCAAGAGCAACCTTCTCGCGAACAAAATGTATGTCGATTTCAATATGTTTTTTCCTCCGATGCTGAACTGGGTTGCCCGCTATATAAACTGCAGAGATATTATCACAATACACAATGGTAGCCTGCTGAATTGGGCGATGAAGCTCGGCAAGAATTTGACGCAACCATACCGTTTCTGCAACCGCATGTGCAACTGCATGGTACTCAGCCTCAGCAGATGAACGAGAAACGGTTAGCTGATTCTTAGAAGACGAAGAAATCAAATTATTGCCAAGAAAAACACAGTAACCAGATGTGGACCGACGAGTCTCAGGACATCCAGCCCAATCTGCATCGAAATATGCTGTCAAAGTTGTTGGGGAAGAATAATTAATATGAAGGCAATGATCAAGAGTTCCTTTGAGATATCGAAGAATTCTTTTGACTAGATTAAAATGAGGAAGGCGTGGATCATGCATGAAAAGGCATGCTTGTTGAACAGCATAGGAAATTTCGGGATGTGTAAGAGTGAGATATTGAAGTGCTCCTGTGAGACTTCGATATAGAGTGGGATCGGAGAATGATTCGCCGGTAGAATAAAATTTAGAAGTGTTGTCGATGGGGGTGCGGGATGGTTGGCAGTCCGACATGCCAGCACGAGAGAGAAGATCGAGAGTGTATTGTCGTTGAGAAATAAAAAGGCCAGAAGAATCACAAGTTACAACAATGCCCAGAAAATGATGAAGCACACCTAGATCAGTCATAGAGAATTCATGTTGAATACTAGAGATGATAGAGTTGAGAAAAGTTTGGGTGGAGGCTGTGAGAATAATTTCATCAATGTAAAGGAGGAGATAAGCAATGTTATTATTTGATTGATAGACAAATAGATATGTGTTTGAGAGAGAGGGAATAAACCCTATAGTTTGGATGAATGTAGAAAATCGCTGAAACCAAGCACAAGTTGCTTGCTTCAGGCCATAGAGATACTTTTTGAGAATACATACATGATTGGGTGAACTAGGATCATCGAAACCTAAAGGTTGTTGATAGTAGACAGTTTCTTGAAGAGAACCATGAAGAAAGGCATTTTTGACATCGAGTTGATGAATAGGCCAAGAAGAGGAAACATCAATGCTAAGAACGGTGCGAATTGTGCTTGGTTTGACAACAGGAGAAAAGGTCTCATCATAGTCAATTCCTTGTTGTTGAGAGTAGTCACGGGCGTAGGGGGTTCTGTATGGAATATTGGGATGTCTAGGGGATTAGGTGGTGTAGCTGAACGAGTCAAGGGAGAGGGATCGGTGGAGACGGAATCATGGGGAGATGTATGTGTGGCAAAAGGAAAAGAGTTTTCAACGAAAGTAACGTGACGAGAGATATGAATACGACCAGAAACTGGGTCAAAACATCTATAACCTTTGTGCTCATCGGAATAACCTAGAAAAACGCAGGGTAGAGATCTAGGGGCTAGTTTATGAGGTGAAGTGACATAGGTATTTGGAAAACAGAGACAACCGAATACTCGAAGTTCAGGATAATTGGGATGACATAGAAAGAGAGAGTAATATGGCGTGGTTTGTGGGTTAAGTTGGGAGGGACGAATGTTGAGGAGATATGTGGTTGTGCGGAGAGCTTCGACCCAAAAACGTGGGGGAATAGAAGCTTGGATAAGAAGGGTTCTAATTATGTCGTTGATAGTGCGGAGAGATCTCTCAGCTTTGCCGTTTTGAGGGGAAGTGTAGGGGCAGGAAAAACGGAGGAGAATGCCATGGTGGAGAAAGAAATTACGATCTTGGTTGTTGTCAAATTCTTTGCCATTATCACATTGGATGAACCAAATGGGGAGAAATAAGTGAGTTGCAACATAGCGTTGAAAAATGAGAAAGATTATGTGCACATCAGATTTTTTGCGTAAAGGAAAATTCCATGCATAATGAGTGAAATCATCCAAGATCACAAGATAGTACTTAAAACCAGAAATATTCTCAATAGGTGATGTCCATAAATCACAGTGTAATAATTCGAAGGGAAAAGTACTAGAAGAAGTAGAAGAATTGAACGTAAGACGCACATGTTTTCCTTGGTGACAAGATTCACAAACTAGAGAATTATGAGTATTATGATTACAAGGAATAGAGAAATCACTAAGGAGAGAATCTAAGATGATTTTATTGGGGTGGCCTAGACATTGATGCCAAAGCTCGACCAAAGCAACCATGGATGAGGGTTGACCGGCTGTGGGAACACCATGGAGGGAGTAGAGATCTCCATCACTATTGAAGCGAGCGATCTCCGACTTGGTTAGAAAATCCTTCATAGAAACACCAAAGGAGTCAAATTCGAGAGAGACAGGATTGTCACGAGTGAATTGTCGATTGGAGATTAAATTTTTAATGAGATCAGGTGCAACAAGAATATTACGAAGGAGGAGAGGTTTTGTGGGTGAGAGAAGTTGTGCATTACCAACGCAGGAGATAGGGATAGTAGAACCATTGCCAAGAGTTATAGAGTAAAAATGTGATGAGGAAAAATTTGACAGCATATTATTCGAAGAAGACATGTGACTAGAAGCACCAGAATCGAAAATCCAATCGGTACTTGAGTTTCCTTGAGCAGCAAAGTGGTTCATGGCATGGATAAACGCTGCTTGGTCCCAGCTCAGTGATGAGTAAGAGGACGGCGATGGTGCAGGAAGCGGAGCAGGTGGTGATGGCGCATAGATCGGCATGTAGGCACCAGCAGACGTCGAAGGAGGGGCTGGAGCGCTGTACTGCTGGTAAGACGGACCAGGCATGTAGGTCGGTGCAGTCATGTAGGCTTGGTGCGGAGGGCGAGTGCCGAGGAGGCCCGGATAGCCGGAGTGGGGGCGCATGCCCGGCGTCTAGGCGCCGGAGTACGCCGTGGGAGCACCAATCGGAGAGGGCGCGATCCAGGGCATGGGCCAGGCCTGGACAAGCCCTGTCCACGAGTCATGCATCGGGCGCCAGCTAGGAGACGCAGGAGGTGCTGGGGATAGAGGCGTCGGGCCGCTGGGAGGATCCGTGGGTGGTCGAGGCGGCCGGAAGATAGGGTTTTTGCCCCTGTAGTTCGGACTAGGGCGCCACCCTGGAGGTGGCTGCACCGGTGACGGAGGAGGCAACGCAGGAGCAGCAGGAGGTCGCTGGATCGCGACAAAAACTTGATGGCGCGCCTCTTTATTTGCGAGGGCACGGTCGGCCCACTGCAGCATAGATCGGACCTCGGCGAAGGTAGGACGGGGCCACATCATGGGAATAAAGGAGGCCTGCTTTTCGAAGCGGTCACCGAGCCCGACAAGGAGGATGTTGATCAGTTGACAGTTGTCGATGGGGTCGCCGAGCTCTTGGAGTTCATCGGCGATCGTCTTGAGCTTTTGATAGTAGACGCCGATGGGAGAGTCACCTTGAACGGTGTGGAGGGTGTTGACGCGGGCGTCGATGTTGTCTTGGAAGAGCTGTCGGAGGGCCACCCAGAGGGCGGCTGCATTGGTGGCGTCGCGAAACACGAGATTGAAGATCTCAGTGGACACCGGCTGGTAGATCCATTGGATGATGGCGAGGTAGTCCTTGGCCCAGCGAGGATCGGTTGGCCGGGGAACGGCATGGTCGGCGACGTGGTCGATAAGATTGCACCGACCGAGATGAACCTCGAAGAGATGACGCCAATGGTAGTAGTTATGCTTTGGTAGATCTAAAGTGATTGGAATAAAGGGGCTAACATCTGAGATTGTATTGGCATAGTGTATAGTTGGGAGGGTAGGAGAGGGTAGAGCAAGAGAGGTGTTGGATGTTTGGCCGGCGTCACCCAGGGAAGCGGCGGCGGCGGTGGCCTTTTTGGTGAAGTAGTCAGGAGGGGGAGGAGGGGGCAGCGTCGGTGGCGGCGCCATGCCCTAGGATCTAATTGTCTGATACAATGTAAATTTGATTGACTTGCATAATAATATTGCTTGAGGGTTACAGAGTATATATGGGGGTACAAAACTTGTCGGCCAAGATTACTTAAACCGACTCTAAAACAAACTCTAACAAATCAAAACCGACACAACATTGTCTAGTCTAACACCTGGAATCTGCCAATCATGAAGTTCAGAACATGTAAGGACATTGTGCCAATAAATGCCTAGAGGAGAATCAATCTGAGCCAAGTGAACCCTCAAAAAGTGACCAAGTCAATTATTACTTAAGGGTGGTAGTGCCCTAATGGATCCCGACCCTTTCTTCCTTTCTAGTCTTCCCAAATCTCGGGACGAGATTTCTTTTAAGGGTGGTAGTCTGTCACATCCCAAAATTTTCCTTATTTTGGAATGTGAAATAAATAAAATAAGTTTAATTGTTTGTTTGAATTTGATAAAAAAATCTCAAAGAAAAGAAACATTTTGAATTGAAAATCCCCTCAACCTTGAATTCAAAATCCTATACACTTTTGTTATGACCTAAGAAGCCATATAGTCTAATAGACATGGATTGATTCTAGATTGTAGAATTGGTGTGCAAGATTTCAAAAATTCAAAATCATGAAGCATGCATGAACATCATTGCATGTAAACCCTAAGAAGGAAATAGTATTATCCAAAAAGGAATACCTAAAACCCTAGATGAGATTTTTCCCATTTTAAGTGCAACCTAAGAGTTATGGTTTTGTCCATAGTAAAAGTTGAGCAAGAGTAAATCCAAAATGGCTTACTTTGATAGAGGACACTTTTAGAAAACCATAGAAATTGGTTTGGTGGATTTTGGAGCTAAAATGAAAAAAGATATGAAATATAAAAGAAAAGGAATAAAAGAAATGAAGTAAAAGCCCTATAAAATAAACTCAATTTCTATTAGTTGAAATATTTTAAATGGACAAAAAGAGGTATAATATTGTCCTAAAATAATGCTTGTCAAATTACAAAATTTTAGAAATTGGAATGGACCAAATTGGATTCCTAAAACTCAAATTAGAAAAGAAATAAGAAAATAATAATAAAAAAACCTAAGCCTAACCTACCGGGGCAGCCATCTGGGTCGGCCCGTACCTAACCTAGCGCGCGCAGCAGCACTCAGAGGCCCAGGCAGGACCAAGTGGCAGCAGCAGCCCACGACACCCTCTTCCCTTTCCCTTTTTTTCTTCTCCTGACAACTGGGGCCCGCCCATCTCCTTCTTCCTCACGCGAGGAGAATGACGTGCACACGAAGCCTCGATCCCGAATGAGTTCCGAACAATTTCGGTCAAATCCATTTGGATTTGTCCCCCTTTTTCGCGGTAACCTTTGTATAAAATTCTTCCGCCGCACCCCCCTTGTTTCTTTTCGCGTTTTGGCAAACCCTAGGGCCCAGAACGAACTCTCCGATCTCGCCACCGTCGGCCGTCGTTGAAGCTTCAGTACGGGGATGAATTCGTCAACCCCGACCTCCTGAGCTCTCCCTATTCCTCCTAATCGACCCCCATGATGCGACGCATCTTCTCATCCCATTTCCCTTCTTCACAGGAGCACGGGAACCACCTCCCGAAGTTGTCGGAGTATCACCGTCGTCCCGCCGCCTTCAGCCTCCCTTCACCGCAGCTCAATGACGAGGATCGTGACTACATGGAAACAAGGAGAACCCCCGAGATTCCCTGATCACCGCGGTACTATTCCCCATCACCGGAGAGCATAGGAGCGTCGCAACCACCGTCGCCGACCCTCCGCCGCCGTCAGTGGCCGTCGCCATCGGCGAGGATGGAGGATTAGGCTCGGAGCCGTCAGATCCATCCCCGACGTCCCATATTAGATCGAGGCCAGCGAAAGGGTATTGACCTACCATTGATCACCACGTCAGCATGAGTTTGCCCAGTCAGCGTCAGTCAATTGGATCTTTAATATTTAAAATTTCCAGAAAATTGCCCATACTTGTATAATTCATATATAATCGAATGTTAGTAAATAATTACAAGTAATATATCTTTGGATTTAGAAAATTGTGAAGAATATTAATATGTTTTTTATATACAACTTTACAGTACATATTTACTGTAGTAATTTAAATAATTTAATGGCCTTTTTAGAGTAAATAATTCATAGTAAATTATTTATAAATCATAAAAATGCAAATAATATATCTATGGAATCCCTGGTTCATGTAGAACATTAATATGGCATTAGATATAATTTTTGTCGAAGGAAATGATTTAAACCCTTTTAACTAGTATTTAAATCCCAGAAAATTAACCAAAACTCCAAAATTAGTGAAACCAATTGGTAATGTTTTATATTGATAATATATATCCATAGAAATTATGTGCCAAATTATTTGGTATAAAAATATCTATAACTCTTTTTTAGGTGATTCAAATTGCTACTGTATCTAAATTGCATTACCTATGCATTAGCATTTAACTCACAATTTAATACAATAGAAACATCAGTAGTTGAATTAAAGTGAGATAAACCATATTAAATCCATATAGCTTTAATGCATTAAATGACTTTCCACATGCATCATGTGATCTAATAATGTTCAGAACATTAAATATAACAAGAGTGACCTATTAAATCATCATGCATGCATTGTTCATAATTGATTTATTGTATTGTGCATAATTGCAATGTTTGAATGGTGTGTTTGTTGTGCCTTGTTTCAAACGTTAGATTGCGAGGAGTGCAACTACTGTGATTCCGACTATTATGATTGCAAGTATTGTGGTTGATGGGTGCAATAATTATATCACTGAGGATTGTGAGGATTATCTAATTGACTACATCTACAACAAAGGCAAGTGGTGCTATCTTGGTCATAAATGTCATATTGTTTACTTATGCATTATAGATGTTTTTGTAGAATTGCATATGCAGGAATTGATGTGTATATGTTATTATTTGTCCCATATTATTCCCTAGTATTCCTTGTTTATGAGTCATCGTATTGGTAGATTGCTTAGCTATGCTATTTAGACGAGGAAGAGAATCACACCATGAAAAGTTATATATTTTGAAAGGCTTATATTTTGCTAAATGACAAACCAACATGATTTTAATGAACCACCTGGGCGGAATGGCATTGATTGGGTCATTAGAGTGAAGATCTTTGTGGGGAATGCCGCCCAGGACACTGAGAACGGATTGACTTCTTTGTTTGGTAGCTTTCGTGTGCAACCATGTGCCAGTAAGAGTGGGTGGCTGGCTGGACTTAGTAGGTTGTGGCGACTCGAACCCTACATAGCCAGAGATGTAGAATAGTGTAGGTTGGTACAGTGCGTGGATGGGTTTGGGAAGCTCTTCCTGAATTGTCTCGTCTTGGACTTCCCCCTATCATCACACACTATGAGTGTGGTGGTCCGAGCTGGGTTGGCCAGGTCACATGGGTAAAGTGTAAAAAACCCTGCAGGGTGTCTAAACTTAGTACTTAGCCGTGTCCCCGGTTATGGACAATTTGAGCGACCTGATACTGATGCTATGACATTTCTCACTCATACCAATTTCTTAATTATTTAAAACTTGTTGGGTGAACATAATTGGGTAGGAGTACCTGGGAGTGAACCAGAGTGTCGTATTTATCGTATTGGAAAACTACTTTGTTACAATGTTAGGGTAAAACTATTGCTTTATGCAAATGAGCCTTAACTCCACCAGCCAAATAAGCATGTAGTTCATAGATCTGTTGTTAACCACTTTAGCCTACTTGCTATACATTCCATGTATTGACCCTTCGGGGCTGCTACGTTTCATGTTGCAGGTTATATCGTTTCCGAGTGATCGTTCATAGGTCGCGAGACTCCACTCAATAATTGTTCGCCAGTGGCACATTTGAAGGATGGAGATCTTCCTTGTAATTACTTTACGCTGTAATATAATGTAAATTATGGATCATATTTGTTGTATTTATGATGCACGGTTATATTTGGTATCATTTTGTATTGTGTGTATCAGTGAACCGATCCAGGGATTGGCACTATACACATGAACTCAGCCTTTCAGGCGAGGGTGTTACAAGATGGTATCAGAGTTGTGTGTTGACTGTAGGATCGTGACCTTAGAAATGGATTAGCAATAGGAGACCTCTATTAGGAGAACAATCATATTTTCTACTTATTAGAGTTCTTATATTCCTTGTCTACCTTTTCTAGAACCTCTCCCTATTTAAACATTTATAGGTGTCCAATCTTTTGATACCTATATGAGAGTTAGCTAAGTAAAAGACCAAATAACATGACATAAATGAACATCTCACCAAGTTTTGGTAGGTCTCGACCACCATATTTTATCTCTTTAGGAGATCATCGCTATCGTGTTAGCATATTATTCTTACCAATTTATGTGGTATGACAATATAGGTTGCTTGCTTGTTTGTACTAGACCATATTGTGTGATGCCTTGTTTAGGATCTGTTGTTTTGAAACTCTAAAGTTGCTGGAGTTGTCGTGTGGTTTTAAAATCATTTTAATGGTGTGATTTGACTGAAATTCGTGAGATTACTGCTGCAGTTTTCTGCCTGACCTGTAGTACCGCGCATTTTTCATATTTTATTGGTAACTCAGAAAAATCTGAAAAATAGGATCTGGAGCGTAATTACCTGTAGTACATGCACAATTATTTTCTGAAATTCCTGACGAGTTTAAGTCAGTCATAAAAATTCGTGAATCTTTTGTACCGTTTTGACAGATTTTGTTTATTGCTTATATGTTGCTATGTTTTACTCTAGTATTGTTCCCAATGCTTTCAAACTATTTTGTGGTTATATACTGCTAAGTTTAGACCATGTATCGTTGTTATGCAAGTGTTTTATTATGTGTTGATTGCTTATGATTGTTTGCTTGTTTGTGCATTGATTGCTTCATATAGTTATGTGTAGGATTACTTCCTTAGTAGTTTCTTTTTCCTACAATCAATTCTTCCCTATCTCAAACCCATGGAGCTATAATGATGTGTTGAATACACAGAGAAGGATTAAGTGGAAAGTTTTACAACATAATGCATTGACAAAGGAGAATAGTTCATCTAATGCAACAGAAGGATTGGAAGTATGAAGTGTTGCAATGATGTTATGTAGTAGATTACGCAACCTGAAAGTTTAAGTATCGATAGTTTAGATTTATTAGTAGCTTTGTTGATTGAATATATGGGAGTCTATATAGAGCATTAGTTCGTGCCCATGGAAACCTTCTTCAAGGCAAGTGAGGATGCCCGAATGATAGAAAAATGTGATTCACCTTTCCTCATACATGGTAATGATTTGGGTGCGGGATGGATTGATCACCATTCCTACTACTCTTGTTATTCTCTCTTGTACTGTTTGAAGGGAATATGCCCTGAGAGGCAATAATAAAGTGTTTATTATGTGTATTCCAAGTATATGATAGATGGTTATTTTGCATGCTATAATTCTATTAATACGGAAACGTTAATACATGTGTGTTTAATAAACAAACAGAAATTTCCTAGTTATGCCTCTCTCATAAACTAGATCGTTGATTAACAAGATGATCAAAGTTTCCTGATCATAGACATTGGATGTTGTTAATAATGAGGTCACAACATTAGTGTAATGATGTGATGAACATTCATCCGAAGTATAGCATTACGATCAAAGTGATTGAGTTTATATTGCTATAACAACTTACGAAGTGATCCTAATCCTTAGGCCATGAGATCATGTCAATCACTAACACCGGAAGAGTTTCTTGATGACATCAAACGTCACACCATAACTGGGTGATTATAAAGATGGCTTCAGAACTACTAAAGTGTTATGTTGAGGCTCATGGATCGAGAGTGGAATTTGTTCATCCCGATGACTGATAGATATACTCTGGGCCCCCTCAGTGATATCACACTGGTTAGCTTGCAAGAAAGTGATTTGATCACTAGAATGTTATATCACGGGAACGAGAAAAGAGTGCATGTCGGTAACGAGATCAAATTAGGTATGTAGATACCGATGATCGAATCTCGGACATGTAATATATCGTGAAACGAAGGGATTAAGATACTAGCATAAAAGGTTCCGACGATCACAGGAAAGTCATCGTTGAATGTGTGGGAGTCAGTATAGATCTCCAGGTCCCGCTTCTGATTATTGATCGGAGAAGGGTCTCGATCATGTCCGCATTATTCGCGAACCGTAGGGTGTCACACTTAAGGGACACTGACATCCAATTGGAGCAAAAGTTTTATGCCGGAAAGAATAACAACCGTAGGAATTTATTTCACTAGATACCAAAACATGTTTTCGGGTGAAATTGCAGAAAGTGTTTTTGTTGGAGATATGCCCTAGAGGCAATAATAAATGTAGTTATTATTATATCTTTGTGTTTATGATAAATGTTTGCATTCATGCTATAATAGTATTAACAAGGAAACATTAATACTTGTGTGATTTGTAAACTCAATTTGAAGTCCCTAGTAAAGCCTCTATACATCACTAGCCTGTTGGTCGATAAATGATTGTGGTTTCCCTATCATGAACATTGAGATGTTATCAACAACAAGATCATATCATTAGGAGAATGATATGGTGGACATACTCCTATAGATAAGCGTAGCATAAAGATCAAGTCATTTCAATAGTTCAATTGCTATATGCTTTCTGATACATAGTAACCTAATTCCTTCGACCATGAGATCATGCATATCACCTTTGCCGGATGGATGCTTTGATGACATCAAACACCACACCGTAACTGGGTGGTTATAAAGGTCGCATTGAGTGTTCGGAAAGTATTGGTTGAAACACATGGATCAAGAGTGGGATTTGTCCATCCATATGACGGATAGATATACTCTGGGCCCTCTCGATGAAATGTCATCCAATTAGCTTGCAAGCATGTGACTGGCTCACAAGGGATCACATATCACGGGAACGAGAAAAGAGTACTTGTCGGTAACAAGGTTGAACTAGGTATGCAGAGATACCGACGATCATAACCTCGGATAAGTAAACTATCGTGAGACAAAGGGAAATTGGTATCGTATGTAAGTGGTTCATTCGATCGCAAAGTAATCGTAGAAATATGTGGGAGCCATATGAATTTCCAGATTCCTCTATTGGTTATTGTTCGGAGAAGTGTCTCGATCATGTCCGCATAATTCACGAACCGTAGGGAGACACACTTAAGGATTCGACGTTGTTTGAGTAGTTATGGTATTATGAGAAAGAGACCGACTGTTGTTTGGAGTCTTGGATGGGATCCGGGATATCACGAGGTGATCCGGAATGGTCCGGAGAATAAGATTCATATAAGGAAAGTCCCGTTTCGGAGTTCGGGAATGATTCCGGTGTTTTCATCGGGAATGTTCTAGAAGGTTCCAGAATGTCCGGCACTCCGGAGGGGAAGGGGTACATGAATGTGTCATTACAAGTTGGAATGATTGCATCATGTACTAAGTGTCATGGCTGTTCCAAATAAAGGATTAATTCAAATCCTAGTTTGAAAAGTCAAATAGCTAAATTGAAAAGTCAAACGGCTAAATTTGGAAAGTGGAAAAGAGGAGGAAAGGGGGAAACCGAGTTGGGGAGGAGTTCCTCCAACCGGGCGCCTCCAAGCCGAGTTGGGAGGGACTCCTCTCCTCCCTGGCCGCGCCCTCCACCTATATAAGGAGGGGCAGGGCTCCCTCCTAGCACACACAAGTACCTCTCCTCAAAGCCTAGCTTGGCGCCTACCACCATAGCCGCCGCCGCCCCCTAGGGTTTTGCCCTAGCCGCTGACTTGGGGTGCCCCAAACCCTAGCCGCCGGCTCTAGACTCTCCTCCTTGGTGTGTCTAAAACCTAGATCGCCGAGGAGCTCTCTCATACTCCACCATACTCGCTCCGGCTTAAGGCGGTTCATGAGATCTCCTCTACTTAGGTACCACGCCGTGTCAGGAATCGCGAGGAGAGTGCTACAACCTCCGCCGCTTTGGAACAAGGAGAGGAAGGTCTTCGTCGAAAACCGAACGTGTGACCGATCATGGGAGCTGTCAAACGCAGCCGGAAGGATCGCTCACGATCTTGAGATCGTGAAGAGTACGACTACATCACCCACGAATCCGCTCGTTAAACACTTTGGAATCTTTGAGGGTAAGTTATTCCATCGACTCGTTGCTACAATCTAGTAGATAGATCTTGGCTTGTTTGTTTGTATGCGATAGAAATTTTTTGTTTTCCATGCTATGAAACCCTACAGTGGTATCAGAGTTGTGTCTATATGTAGATCTGTTGCACGAGTAGAACACAATGGTCATTGTGGGCGTTGATGCTTTTATTGTCGATTGCTTCTTGTGTACTTTGCATATTGCGGTATGTTGGGATGAAGCGGCCCGGGCTAACCTTACATGACATCGTTCATGAGACTTGCTCCACGCTTGACATGCAACTTGTATTGCATAAGTGGCTTTGCGGGTGCCTTTTCTCCTAGCATAGTTAAGATCCAATTTACAACGGGTGATTAACAATACTAGTATCAATATTGTGGTTCTTATTCGTAAGTTAGAACGACACTTATTGAAAGCCC
Organism: Avena longiglumis; assembly: GCA_030063025.1. Classification (NCBI taxonomy): domain Eukaryota; kingdom Viridiplantae; phylum Streptophyta; class Magnoliopsida; order Poales; family Poaceae; genus Avena; species Avena longiglumis. Next base: position 513,562,190 of record CP125974.1, on the reverse strand, counting down.
CAAGCCACGTAAAACATGCAACGAAAGTAGAGGCGTCTAACTTTGTTTTGCAGGGGTGTGCAGTGATGTGATATGGCCATGATTGTGATTATATTTGATGTATGCAATGTTCCTTATTGTAAGTTGGCAACCGGCAGGAGCCATATGGTTGTCTTTAATTTATGTTAAGACCCGCGTGTCTATTCAAAGTAGTTGTAATAGTTGAAGCCGGTGGATGTAACATCCCTAAAATTCATATTCCAAAACTCATTCATATCATCTAAGCATTCATCATAATTTAGGGTTCTTCTCAAAACCAGAAACTTGTGCTATGATTTTATGTGATTAATTTCACTCATTAGGCCATCACCTTTTGAAACTTAAATGTTAAAAAACTTGTTTGCTTACCCCACTATGGGAAAGATTGAGTATAAAAGTTTAACCAAAATATTCAATTTAGAAATAATTTCTAAAACCTCTATTGTTAAACATGTGCAAAATGATGCATAGTCTCTGTTTATTTGAAATCTAAGTCTGACCAAACCTTTGCAAGGAAACCCCACAAGTTTTGACCCATTTCTGAGACCAAGTCACCCCTGCAAAACATCAGAAATATTTGAATTCAAATTGTGGTTGAAACCATTTGAAAACATAACCAGAAAATCGAATTAGAAAAGAAAAAGAACTAAACAATGGAAAAGGGCCGAGCGCCAGGAAATTGGCCCAGCAGAGAAACGAGCCCAACTAGCCCACCCGGGGATTCCTTTTTCTTCCTTCACGCGCAAGCGCATGCGTCACCGATGCATGACCACCTCATTTCGCCACGCCGGCTAAGCGGGCCCCATCACGCCACCGTCTTCCCAAACCTCGCTGCGACCACGCCGCACCGCAGTGATCGCCGGTGATGGCGCGCTTAATTGGGCAATTAAACGCAGCGCTTTCTTGTCGAGGCACCCGCTATAAGATCCCCACCTCCACGATCATTTTCCCCGCCAATCTCACGCCACGCCACCAGTTGCCCACGACTCGCAGAACCGCTGTACCGACGCCCGGCGACCGATTCCGTCGTCCGCTCCGTCCACGATCGAAACCACCGCCGCTGATTCCGGCGACTAATTCAGGCGACGCCAAACCTCGCAAGCACCGACGCCGCCTCACATTCGACGAGATCCCGCACTGCATTCAAAGACGCCTCCGCAAGCAAGACCGCGACAAGCAAAGAGCCTCCGGCGAACCTGGTAAGACCCCTCTCCCCCTCGCGGATGATGTAGAACGCCGGCGCCGCCGTAGTCAGACGCGCCGCCGCCAGTTAGAACCTCCAGCGCCGCCCGTTTCTGGCTTGATGATATGGACCGTTTGATCTGCATCGTAGGGTTAGGATAGAACTTTAAACGAAAGGGTAAGCGCGCATCTGAGCCGCCAGATCCCACTTAGATCGTGCGGTCCACGGAGCGCGATCCGCTAAGCCAGACGCACCAAAGAAGGTTATGACGGCGTGGCAGGGTTTAAATCAAAAACAGAATTTAAAACCAGATTTTGATCCAAACTTTAAACTGCTATAACTTTTGAATGCCACGTTAGATTTTCACAAATTTTATACCGTTGGATTCAGTGAAACAAGACCCTCAGGAATGTCCAATTAGTTTAAAAAATAGTAACAATTAAAATGACTTTATTTGTGGAATCTTGTTTAAAGCTATTTTGAGTATAGTTTTATTTTGATAATTAGTTTTAATGTTAAATAAATTTTAATAGGGCAAATTTTGTGTCCTGCTATGTTTCAGTATCATGCACATGGTTGGTAAAATTTCCAAAATCACCACTTAGCAAAATTCTTGCATGCATGCATTCATATTATTTTTGATTGAATAAGTTGTGTGAAATTGAATGCTATAATTTTTCTTGTAGATTTTGCTAGTGATTGTGATTGTGAAGAGTGCTACTCTCCCCACTACCAAGGCAAGTGATATTTTCATGAATATTTCTATCCTATGTTTTGTACTAGCATTAGATATTTTGCTAAAGTATTGCATGCTATTTTTGCCTAGTGCTAAGTTGGGAAATCCTAAGTAGAGTAGAATAGTAGAATTGCTAGGGAATTTTCCTAAGTTAAGTTATCATAACCTGCTTAGCCTAGATACTTAGCAAACAAGGGTGGTGAACATCTATACTTATTATGATGAAAATATTTCTAAGTCAAGAGACTTATGTTTTCTAATAAAACAACTAAGACAAATGAACCTCCTGGGTGGAATGGATGTTTGGGTTATGTTGAGTGGTTACACAAGGCCATGGACTTGGGTTGTGTATCTCACTTGTGGTATGCCACCCAGGCACAAAGGGATTTGGAGGCCAAGTGTTGAGAAAGCTTACGGCAACCACTTGGCAATATGGGCTCTGCCTTGATCATATAGGTTGCTAGAACTTAGTCATTTGGACAGTTGGTGGTAGATGGGATGATAGGTTGGAACGCGTCCATTTGACTAAGGAAAAGCATCTGAAAGGTCCTGTCTTGGGAAACCAAGTCTGGTGGGGAAAGTGCACAACCTCTGCAGATGGAAAACCTAAGTACTTAGCCTAGTCCAAGGCAATGGACACTTTTGAGCATCAAGACATGGAAGCTACAAGAATCTCATCACTCCAACTTCTAAGTAAAATTTATGGGTGAACAAGGGTGAAGACCCCAATGTCTATTGGTGGTTCTTTGGGAATGCTTTGACAAAGAAAACTTAGTGATTTCAACTAATAGGTAAAACCTATTTTCAAGCAAAGCAAGCCAAGCTATACTTAGCCAAAATGCATATAGTAATATAGACCACTTAAAATATACTAAGGTATCACTTGCCAATACTATTCCAAAGTATTGACCTCCGTGGTCAGAACTTGTGATGTTGCAGGTTACTCCGATGATGATTAGGAGTCATGAGACTACACTCAACATGCTTGCCTGTGGCACATGAAGATGAAGACTTGTGTTTATTTGCTTATTCCTTAAAACTCTTGTATTAGGCCTATGGCCATGAGTTCTAAAAGACTATGTTTCATCTCTGGAATGAATGTAATAAACGACCTTTGTATCTGTGTACTTCATCTCAAACTGTGGATGCTAGCATTGATCCAGGGACTAGCATTGCAATCACATGGATCCTTTCCTTTATAAAGGAGGGGTCTAACAGTGGACGACAACCATGGAGAAGCGTCATTAACCTTGATGCAATGCAGGTGATGATGGAGATCATGTTCGTGCTTGAAGATGGAGATCGGAAGCAAAAGAAGAAAGGCCATATCATATCACATATTATGAATTGCATGTGATGTTAATCCTTTATGCATCTTGTATTGCTTAGTAGACGACGGTAGCATTATAAGATGATCCCTCATGCACATGAATTTCAACTCATAAAGTGTTCACCCTTAGTTAGCACCGTTGCTAAAGCTTGTTGTTTCGAAGCACCACGTGATGATCGGGTGTGTTAGATTCTGCAAGTGTATACAACATGAGCAAGCCAGATTTGCTCATGCGGAAACTAAGGTTTGATATTGACGAGCCTAGCATGTACAGACATGGTCTCGGAACACGGATCACCGAAAGGTAAAGCATGAATCATATAGTAGACATGATGAACATGTCGATTGTTTGCCATTGAAACTATATCAACTCTCGTGATGATCAGTGTTGATATGGTGGATTTGGTTCATGTGATCACTAAAACAATGTGAGGGATGTTGTTTTGAGTGGGAGTTCACCTAGATTAACTTTATTATTAATTTGAACTCAATTTGTCATAAACTTAGTCTAAACTATTGCAAATATGTTGTAGATCAATGGCAGCCCCTACCATCAATTTTAATGCGTTCCTAGCGAAAGAAAAGTTGAAAAACAATGGAAGCAACTTCGCGGATTGGTTCCGCAATTTGAGGATCGTCCTCACAGCTGGTAATTTAACCTATGTGCTGGATGCAATTGGTGACCACCATGGTGATGCTTCCGATGAAGTAAAGAATGTTTACCTCGCCTAAGAATCAAGACTCCATAGTTCAGGTGCTATCTTGTATGGTTTGGAATCGGAGCTTGAAAAGGTTTGAGAATTCAGACCCATCTCGATATTGTCGAGGATCTCAAATTGATCTTTGAGACTCATGCAATTGAAAGTTATGAGGCTTCCGAAAAGTTCTTTAACCGCAAGATGGAAGAGGGAAGCTCACAAGCTGAGCATGTGCTTAAGATGTCTGGGCACGCAAACAAACTTCAAAGCTTGGGTATAGTGATTCCTAATTCTTTGGGGATTTACCGTGTCCTCCAATCACTACCACCAAGTTACAAGAACTTTGTGATGAACTACAACATGCAGAACATGAACAAGCAGTTGCCAGAACTGTTTGCTATGTTAAAGTCTGCAGAAGTGGAGATCAAGAAAGAGCACCAAGTGTTGTTGGTCAATAAGACCACCAAATTCAAGAAAGGCAAGTCTAAGAAGAAGGGACACTTCAAGAAGGGTGGTAAGAAAGTTACCACACCGGCGAAGAAGACCAAGGCTGGACCTAAGCCTGATACTGAGTGCTTTTACTGCAAGGGAGAAGGTCACTGGAAGCGGAATTGCCCAAAGTACTTGGCAGATTTGAAGAACGGCAACATCAAGAAGAAAGGTATATCTGATATACATGTTATTGATGTGTATCTCACTAGTACTCGTAGTAGTGCCTGGGTATTTGATACTGGTTCGGTTGCTCATATTTGTAACTCGAAACAGGTGCTGCAGAATAAACGGAAGCTAGCGAAAAACGAGGTGACAATGCGCGTGGGAAACGGATCAAAGGTTGATGTGATCGCGGTCGGCACGCTACCCCTTCATCTACCATCGGGATTAGTTTTATACTTAAATAATTGTTATTTGGTGCCTGCGTTGAGCATGACCATTATATCGGGATCTTGTTTATTGCGAGACTGTTACTTGTTTAAGTCCGAGGATAATGGTTGTTCGATTTATATGAGTAATATGTTTTATGCACATGCACCTTTGATAGATGGTCTATTCTTATTGAATCTCGATAGTGGAAATACACATATCAACAACATTGAGGCTAAATGTTTGAAATCAAGCGATAATTCGAACTATACGTGGCACTGTCGTCTTGGTCACATTGGTGTGAAACGTATGAAGAAACTCCATTCTGATGGACTTCTTGAATCACTTGATTTTGAATCACTTGAAAGATGCGAAGCATGTCTGATGGGTAAAATTACTAAGACTCCATTTTCTTGTATGATGGAGCGAGCTACGGACTTATTAGAAATCATACATACCGATGTGTGTGGTCCAATGAGTGTAGCATCGCGCGGTGGTTATCGTTATGTTCTTACCTTCACGGATGATTTGAGTAGATATGGGTATATCTATTTCATGAAACATAAGTCCAAAACTTTCGAGAAGTTTAAGGAGTTTCAAAGTGAGGTAGAGAATCAACGTAACAAGAAGATTAAATTTATACGTTCTGATCGTGGAGGTGAATATCTAAGTTACGAGTTTAGCGAGCATTTGAAGAAATGCGAAATACTTTCACAGTTGACACCGCCGGGAACACCACAGCGTAATGGTGTGTCCGAACGTCGTAATCGAACTCTCTTGGATATGGTTCATTCCATGATGTCACTTATAGATTTACCGCTATCATTTTGGGGTTATGCATTAGAAACAGCCGCATTAACTTTAAATAGGGCACCGTCTAAATCCGTTGAAACGACACCGTATGAATTATGGTTTGGGAAGAAACCTAAATTGTCGTTCCTTAAAGTTTGGGGTTGCGAAGCCTATGTAAAGAAGTTACAGCCGGACAAGCTTGAACCCAAAGCGGAAAAATGCGTCTTCATAGGATACCCGAAGGAAACTATTGGGTATACCTTCTATCATAGATTCGAAGGCAAAATCTTCGTTGCCAAGAATGGATCCTTTCTAGAGAAGGAATTTCTCTCGAAAGAAGTGACTGGAAGGAAAGTAGAACTCGACGAGGTTGTCGAACCTTCTCTCGAAATTGCGAGTAGCGCAGCGCCGGAAGAAGTTCCTGTGGTGCCTGCACCAATTAGAGAGGAAGCTAATGATAGTGATCATGAAACTTCGGTTGAAGTTGCTACAGAGCCTCGGAGGTCAACGAGAACTCGTACCACTCCAGTTGGTATGATCCGTTATGAGTGTCATGTTGGTGGACAACACCATGACCCCGAGACATATGAGGAAGCGATGATGAGCCCAGATTCCAATAAATGGCAAGAAGCCATGAAATCCGAGATTGGATCCATGTACGAAAACCAAGTGTGGACTTTGGTGGACTTACGGATGGCGAAAGGTCGAGAACAAATGGATTTTCAAGAAGAAAACAGATGCTGATGGTAATGTTACTGTCTATAAAGCTCGACTTGTCGCAAAAGGGTTTCGACAAATCCAAGGAGTTGACTACGATGAGACTTTCTCACCAGTAGCGAAGCTAAAGTCTGTGAGGATTATGTTAGCAATCGCTGCATATTATGATTATGAGATATGGCAGATGGATGTCAAAACAACATTCCTCAATGGAGACATTGATGAAGAGTTGTATATGATGCAACCCAAAGGTTTTGTCGATCCTAAAGATGCTAACAAGGTATGTAAACTTCCACGGTCCATCTATGGATTGAAGCAAGCATCCCGAAGTTGGAATCAACGTTTTGATAAGGTGATCAAAAGTTTTGGTTTTATACAAACTTATGGAGAAGCTTGTATTTACAAGAAAGTGAGTGGGAGCTCTGTAGCATTCTTAATACTATATGTGGATGACATATTATTGATTGGGAATGATGTAGACCTTCTTAATAGTGTCAAGGAATATTTGAATAATAGTTTTTCAATGAAGGATCTTGGCAAAGCAGCTTACATATTAGGCATAAAGATTTATAGAGATAGATCGAAACGCCAAATATCATTGTCACAGAGTACATATTTGGACAAAGTTCTAAAGAGATTTGGAATGGAAGATAGCAAGAAAGGGTTCTTGCCCATGTTGCTTAATCGACCTTGAGTAAAACTCAAAGTCCGACATCGGCAGAAGATAGAGAAAGGATGAGTAAGACTCCTATGCCTCAGCCATAGGATCTCTAATGTATGCCATGCTATGTACTAGACCCGCATTGCATATCTTTTAGTTTAACTAGCAGATATCAAAGTGATCCAGGAGTGGATCATTGGACAGCGGTCAAAAACATCCTTAAGTACTTGAGAATAACTAAGGATATGGTTCTTTCTTATGGAGGTGATGAACAACTCGTTGTTAATGGTTACACCGATGCTAGTTGGAACACCGATCCGGATGATTCTAAATCACAATCTGGATACGTATTTATTTTGAATGGTGCAAGGTTAATGGAGGAGTGCAAAGCAAAGCGTTGTGGCGAGATCTTCAACTGAATCGGAATACATGGCTGCTTCGGAGGCTTCACAAGAAGCGATATGGATGAAAGAGTTCATTACAGAGCTGGGTGTGATTCCTAGTGCGCTGGACCCAATGTCTATCTACTGTGATAACATGGGCGCCATAGCCAATGTGCAAGAACCAAGGTCACACAAGAAGCTAAAGCATATCAAGCTACGTTTTCACGCTATTCGAGAACATATCCAAGATGGGGATATAAATATTTGCAAAGTACACACAGATCTGAATGTGGCGGATCCGTTGACTAAACCTTTCCCGAGGGCAAAACATGACCAGCACCAAACTGCCATGGGTGTTCGGTATATTACCATGTAATCTAGATTAGATGACTCTAGTGCAAGTGGGAGACTGTTGGAGATATGCCCTAGAGGCAATAATAAATGTAGTTATTATTATATCTTTGTGTTTATGATAAATGTTCGCATTCATGCTATAATAGTATTAACAAGGAAACATTAATACTTGTGTGATTTGTAAACTCAATTTGAAGTCCCTAGTAAAGCCTCTATACATCACTAGCCTATTGGTTGATAAATGATTGTGGTTTCCCTATCATGAACATTGAGATGTTATCAACAAAAAGATCATATCATTAGGAAAATGATATGGTGGACATACTCCTATAGATAAGCGTAGCATAAAGATCAAGTCATTTCAATAGTTCAATTGCTATATGCTTTCTGATACATAGTAACCTAATTCCTTCGACCATGAGATCATGCATATCACCTTTGCCGGATGGATGCTTTGATGACATCAAACACCACACCGTAACTGGGTGGCTATAAAGGTGGCTGTAGGGGTCCCAACCTAATAAGATTGATCCCTCCTGTGTTTTACAATGCTAGTCCCTGGATCAATAGCTAGCATCCACAGTTAAGATGTAATATCAAGAAACAAAGGTCATAATATAACTTTATAACCAGGAATAACATAAGTTTATTACATCAAACATAGCTCATTAGGCTATTACATTACATTGCAGCGGAATAACTATAAGCATGGGTCCTTCTCTTCAAAGTGCCACAAGCAGATGTTGGTTGTAGACTTTGTAATCCTAAACAATCTTCACTAAAATCAATCAAACCTGCAACATTACAAGTTACAGCCACAAGGCTCAATACATTTGAATTGTATTGGCAAGTGATACTATGGTATTATGGTGGAGTCTATCATCTATATGCATTTGGCTAAGTGGAGTTGAGGCTTGCATTGCTTAAAATAGATTTTTCTTATCATTTTGAAAATACTAAGTTTTTGTTTTGACAAATTACTTCCCAAGACATCTACCAATCAAAGACTGAAGATCCTTTCCAAGGCATCCACCAATCAAAGACTGCAGTGCTTGGCAAAACCATTTTTCTCAATCAAAGATTTCAAGATCCTTGTACCAAGCCATCTCTTCATCAATGATTGAAGAATTCACACAACCCTTGTTCAAACCACAAGATTTTTAATTTATAAATTTGAATGATGAGATTCTTGATTGTTTCCATGTCTTGATGCTCAAATTGTCCTTTACCAGGGACATGGCTAAGTACTTAGATTCTACACTCTGCAGAGGTGGTGCACTTTACCCACAAGACTTGGTTTCCCAAGACAAAATCTTTCAGAAGCCTTCCCTTAGACCAAAATGGACGCGCTCCAACCTATCAAACACTACCACCCACTGTCCATTTGGCTAAGTTCTTGCAACCTATATGATCATGGCAGAGCCCATATTGCCAAGTGGTTGCACTTGAAGCTTCTCAACATTTGACATCTCAAATCTCTTTGTGCCTGGGTGGCATACCACAAGTGAGATACACAATCCAAGCCCATGGCATTGTGAACCACTCAACCATTCTCCACCAAGCAAGCCCATTCCACCCAGGTGATTCATTAACTTAGTTGTTTTATTAAACAAAACTTAAGTCCTCAGACTTAGAATATTTTTCCATAGTGTGAATATATATTCCACCCATGTTTTCTATTAGCTAGGCTAAGCTTGGTAGTAGTAGGAATCTCTAACTTAGGAAAATTCTACTAAGGATTCATCTACTAGGTTTTCTTATAGCAAGGTCTATACTTAGCAAAATCCATGCAAGTTTTACTTAGCAAAATCACTAATGCATAGAGAAAGTATTGGGATAGAAAGTATGAAGCATCACTTGCCTTTTTGGTAGGGAATGTTGGTTCACTCCTTGATCTTGCTAGTCTCACACTTCACTACAAGTCAAACAAGCAAACACTAATTCAATTTACATTCCAAACCAATAATCACTCAAACAATTTCAAACACACAAGACAATGGAAACCAATTCATGCATGGGAGCATGCACAAGATAGTTTTATTTTGCAAAGGGGTCTCTATGGGGTTTCTAAACTTTGTAAGATCCAATTTGGTCATTTACCAAAGTGGCAAAGTCATTAGCAAGAGGGTTTTGTCCAAATACTATTTTTTTAAATCCATTCATCATTTCATGTGGTGAAAAATGTTTTTATTAAGGCAAAACTCTTAAGTTGTTCACCAAATGAGTTGCTATTGCAAAACTTGGTGTTTTTGGGTCAGTAGGTTTGGTCCAAAACATTTCCTTAAAGTTTTCTTTTCATAAACATTTTTATAACAAAAACCATTCTTTTTATTTGGCTAGAAAATGACTTAGTCAAGTAATCTAACCTAGATATTACAAAAATCATTTCTAACACCAAGGGTTGGTTCCTTGGGTCAGTAAGATCACAACAATCCAATTTGCAAAGGTTTTAACTCTAAATTCAATTTTAAACAATTTTTATACTCTAAATAAGCATACTTTTGATTCTGCAAAAACAAGCAAGTTAACAGTTACTATTTACTAAACCAAGGGCATGGTTGGCTAGGGCTTGCTCTCCTGAATCCATTGATATAAAATTTGTCAAATTTGGACGTGTGGTTTGAAAGTTACAATGGTTTGAAAATGGCTTTTAAATCTGGTTTCTAATTCTGTTTTTAACCAGAACAGGGACACGCGGCGCACCGTGATTGGTCGGTACCGGTTCGGCCGGATCGGGCGATGCTGGCTGTTGGATCAAGTTAGATCGCATGGTCCAGATCACGTACCCCTTCGCGGTTAAGTGATCTATCGGGAGCGTCGGATCGTGATCCTACGGTGCTAGAGTGCTCGACTATTTGCGAGCGGCGCCGGCGGTGGCTAGCGGCGGCGACGGTCAGATAGTGGTGGCGCTGGCGAAACAGGAAATGAGGAAGGAGGTGAGGGTGCTTACAGTGATCGCGGTGACGCTCTGATGCTCAAGGTGCTCGTCGTTGGGCAGGGGGCGCTCGGTGACGGCGGCGATTGCTCGTCGGAGACGTCGTCAGCGTCGGGCTTGCTCAAAGCGTCGAGATGAGGCTACGGCGTGCATCAGGCAAACGGAAGAGGTCGAGATCGCCCAGTCCTGGCGAGGATGCGTGCGTGAACGAGAGGGAAAGGGGCGGACGGAAACTACCTGGGGTACTCGCCGGAGTGAGGCAGACGCGGTGGCGCGACCAGATGTTGTCGAGGTCGGTGATCTGGGCGCCCGCGGTTGATTGAATGACACAGAAATATGCGTTGGGGTGCGGTGAGCGTGCTCGTGTGTTCGGGGAGGCAGGAGGTGGTGAGAGGCTGCCGGAATCGGCGTCGGAGCATCGTCGGAGACAGAGGAAGTGCAGGCAAAATTCTTCGGCCTGGGGGCATGTCGATGAGGGGTGTCTGGGGGAAATGGAGGAGAAGGCGCTGGCGCTTAAGTGTGCTTGATCGCGGCGAGTTATGGTGGCCGTGTTAAGGCGTAATCAAGCCACGAATCAATAGCCTGCAACGTGAGGGGAGAAGGGGTCGGGCGGGGTGAAGAGGAAGAACAGGAGGAGTGGGGCCGGTCGGTCAGTGGGAAAAGGGAAGAGGGGGAGGTCCACATGTCAGTTGCTTCGTGGGTTTTAAAAGTAGTGTGAAACGTTTTCTTTCGGGGGAGGGGAGTTGGGCTAGATGGGCTAGAGCTGGGCCAGATGGTTGGGCTGCTCGTTTTGTTCTATTTTTTCTATATGATTTCTTTTCTTTTTCCAAATCTATTTCCTGTTTTTGAATTTCAAACAACCAAACATCAACAAAATAAATTCAAACAAACACCACACTTCACAATTTTGAACTTGGTTCTGTTTAGTAACCTGAACCAAAAATCCTAAATAAAATAATATTTTAAATCTTTTTAGGTTCCATTTATTAATTAAATAAAATGGTCCATGGTTTATTAATAAAACAAGGTTTGGTTTATTTAATAAAATCTTCATTTGAAATCCAAATGCTTTCAAAACCCAATCAGTAGGTTGTATTTGGAAATAAAGAATATTTGGAAAACTTGTTTAAAATAATATAATCCTTTTACTTTAGGGTCCATTAATAATTAAATAAAATGTATCTTAGTTATTAAATCAAATAGGGTTTGATTTTATTAATAAAATCTTCATTTGAACCTAAATATTTTCAAAATCAAATTAGTAGGTTTAATTTGGGAAGTATATAATATTTGGTAATTTGTTTTAAAACAAAATAACCTTTTATTTTAGTGTCCATTATTAATTAACATAATAGGCTTTCATTATTAAATCCAATAGGATTTGTTTATTGAGATATTTATTTTGAAACCTAAAATAAAGCCAAAACACTTTAGTAGGTTTTATTTGTGAATATAAAATACTTGGAAAACCTATTTAAAACAATTTAATAAGTTTTGATGTTTTAATTAAAATGGTAAAACCTTTTATTTAAATAAATTTGGATATTAAATCCTTATTAATTTATTTAAATAAACCTTTGCTAATTTTATTTAAAATAAAATGTTTCAATTCCCAAAGTTTGGTCAAGGTTTAATTTGGCTTTTTATAAAATAATCTTTATTCACAAATCTTTTATTTCTTTTGAAAACCATATCTCTTATTAAAGGATCCAAAATAGTAATTCCAAAACATTTTAATTTCCTTTATTAAATGTTTATCTTTATGAATCCCTTTTGGATTTTATTTAATTCAAATGGGTTTGAAGTTCCAATTGAATTCAAAAAGTTTCTTCTGGCCCTGAAAATCAAACAAAGTTTTATGTTATTCATTTATTTTCACATTACAAGATTTGGAAAATCTTGGGATGTGACAGGCTACCACCCTTAAAATAAATCTCGTCCCGAGATTTGGGGAGGCTAGGGGTTACAAGCAAGTTCAAAACAACTAGGGTACTACCACCCTTAAAAATTTTCAAACAAAAATTACACATTGTCCTTCTTGGGATCCTGGAAAAACTTCTCTAGGCAAACTTTTGCATGTGTCCTTGGTTTTCATTCTTGACTCATGGGCCAAGGTTGAGATCCTTCATAGACTTGTTTAACTTGTTTTTCATCTTTTCTGGACAATTGCTTGCATAGTGGCCTAGTTCCTTGCATTTGAAACACATCACTTGGTTGATATCTTTCTTTTCCTTTGGTATCTTCTTTGGTATCATTATCTCTTGTTTGTTTCTTTGGTTCTTCTTCTTTTCTGGGCATTCATTGGCATAGTGTCCCATCTCTTTGCAATTATAACATTGCAACTGGCTTATGTCTTTCTTCTTCTTTTTGGGTCTCTCCAAAGCTAGGAGTTCTTCTAGTTCATGTTCTTCATAAGTGGGAGATCTTTCTCTCTTCTTGGGGCATTGATCTTCATGTTCCTTGGATGCATGATTCTTGTCTCTAAAAATATTGTTAGCTTGGGTTCCTTCTAGAATAGCATCCTTGTCATCATTGTTGTAATTAGCTCCTTGGAAAAAGTTGTCTCCCATGTTGATCATTTGAGTAACTAATCCTTGCAACAATTGGGATTGAAGTTTCAAAATCCTTTGTATGGCTGGGTTTAATCCATTGTTGTTGGCTAAAAGCTGAGTTGTCATTTGGCTCAACTGGTTTTGGTTTGCTATTAGTTCCTTCATGTTGTCTTCTTGGTTGTTGTTGTTGTCATCAACCTTGATGTCCTTTGGAGCAGTCATCTGTTTGGGTTGAAGGGAGATTAGAATAGGCAAGATATTTCTAAGGAATTATATCTAATCACACACATCACAATTTCACACAAGCAATTGCAATCAATCACAAACAAACATTTCACTCAATCAACAAAGTTCAAGCACATTTTTAGGCACAAAATATTTTTGTTACACCACATAAGTTGGTGTGTTTGACTTAACTAAAATATGGTGGTCCACCTACATGGTTCATTTGTGATCTTTCCTTCCTTCTTGGTTGATTCTTCTTGCATGAGATCATTGTTTCCTTGGAAAAACTTTTGGTCACAATGCTTCAAAGTTGTTGATGGTTCCTTCTTATTTTGTATTCCCTCAGTCTCTAAATCTTGAGCAAGACTTTCCTTGTTTCACTTGTAGTCCTTAGTGATATCTAAGTTGGAAGTCCTTGGTGAATATGCTGAAGATGTTGAAGTCATTAGAGTTGAAGAAGTTGAAGTCATTAGAGTTGAAGAAGTTGAAGTAGTCCTTTGCACATGGTGTAGTCTTTGGTCATAGTTAGGTTTTTCCATCAAGTTGAAGTAGAAGAGAAATATAGTTGAAACCAAAATGGTTGAGGAAAGAATTTACAAGTTTGTTTTGTAAATAAGTTTTTGGAACAAATACACTCCTATTTTTCTAAGGGTTTTTGTCCAATCCTAGGGTTTACAAATCCTACAGGCAACACATTGCTCTGATACCATCTGTAGGGGTCCCAACCTAATAAGATTGATCCCTCCTGTGTTTTACAATGCTAGTCCCTGGATCAATAGCTAGCATCCACAGTTAAGATGTAATATCAAGAAACAAAGGTCATAATATAACTTTATAACCAGGAATAACATAAGTTTATTACATCAAACATAGCTCATTAGGCTATTACATTACATTGCAGCGGAATAACTATAAGCATGGGTCCTTCTCTTCAAAGTGCCACAAGCAGATGTTGGTTGTAGACTTTGTAATCCTAAACAATCTTCACTAAAATCAATCAAACCTGCAACATTACAAGTTACATCCACAAGGGTCAATACATTTGAATTGTATTGGCAAGTGATACTATGGTATTATGGTGGAGTCTATCATCTATATGCATTTGGCTAAGTGGAGTTGAGGCTTGCATTGCTTAAAATAGATTTTTCTTATCATTTTGAAAATACTAAGTTTTTGTTTTGACAAATTACTTCCCAAGACATCTACCAATCAAAGACTGAAGATCCTTTCCAAGGCATCCACCAATCAAAGACTGCAGTGCTTGGCAAAACCATTTTTCTCAATCAAAGATTTCAAGATCCTTGTACCAAGCCATCTCTCCATCAATGATTGAAGAATTCACACAACCCTTGTTCAAACCACAAGATTTTTAATTTAGAAATTTGAATGATGAGATTCTTGATTGTTTCCATGTCTTGATGCTCAAATTGTCCTTTACCAGGGACATGGCTAAGTACTTAGATTCTACACTCTGCAGAGGTGGTGCACTTTACCCACAAGACTTGGTTTCCCAAGACAAAATCTTTCAGAAGCCTTCCCTTAGACCAAAATGGACGCGCTCCAACCTATCAAACACTACCACCCACTGTCCATTTGGCTAAGTTCTTGCAACCTATATGATCATGGTAGAGCCCATATTGCCAAGTGGTTGCACTTGAAGCTTCTCAACATTTGACATCTCAAATCTCTTTGTGCCTGGGTGGCATACCACAAGTGAGATACACAATCCAAGCCCATGGCATTGTGAACCACTCAACCATTCTCCACCAAGCAAGCCCATTCCACCCAGGTGATTCATTAACTTAGTTGTTTTATTAAACAAAACTTAAGTCCTCAGACTTAGAATATTTTCCATAGTGTGAATATATATTCCACCCATGTTTTCTATTAGCTAGGCTAAGCTTGGTAGTAGTAGGAATCTCTAACTTAGGAAAATTCTACTAAGGATTCATCTACTAGGTTTTCTTATAGCAAGGTCTATACTTAGCAAAATCCATGCAAGTTTTACTTAGCAAAATCACTAATGCATAGAGAAAGTATTGGGATAGAAAGTATGAAGCATCACTTGCCTTTTTGGTAGGGAATGTTGGTTCACTCCTTGATCTTGCTAGTCTCACACTTCACTACAAGTCAAACAAGCAAACACTAATTCAATTTACATTCCAAACCAATAATCACTCAAACAATTTCAAACACACAAGACAATGGAAACCAATTCATGCATGGGAGCATGCACAAGATAGTTTTATTTTGCAAAGGGGTCTCTATGGGGTTTCTAAACTTTGTAAGATCCAATTTGGTCATTTACCAAAGTGGCAAAGTCATTAGCAAGAGGGTTTTGTCCAAATACTATTTTTTAAATCCATTCATCATTTCATGTGGTGAAAAATGTTTTTATTAAGGCAAAACTCTTAAGTTGTTCACCAAATGAGTTGCTATTGCAAAACTTGGTGTTTTTGGGTCAGTAGGTTTGGTCCAAAACATTTCCTTAAAGTTTTCTTTTCATAAACATTTTTATAACAAAAACCATTCTTTTTATTTGGGTAGAAAATGACTTAGTCAAGTAATCTAACCTAGATCTTACAAAAATCATTTCTAACACCAAGGGTTGGTTCCTTGGGTCATTAAGATCACAACAATCCAATTTGCAAAGGTTTTAACTCTAAATTCAATTTTAAACAATTTTTATACTCTAAATAAGCATACTTTTGATTCTGCAAAAACAAGCAAGTTAACAGTTACTATTTACTAAACCAAGGGCATGGTTGGCTAGGGCTTGCTCTCCTGAATCCATTGATATAAAATTTGTCAAATTTGGACGTGTGGTTTGAAAGTTACAATGGTTTGAAAATGGCTTTTAAATCTGGTTTCTAATTGCTTTTAACCGTATCAGGGACACGCCAAGACCGTGATTGGTCGGTACCGGCCGGATCGGGCGATGCTGGCTGTTGGATCAAGTTAGATCGCATGGTCCAGATCACGCACCTTCGCGTTAAGTGATATATCGGGAGCGCCGGATCGTGATCCCACGGTATAGCGTGCTCGACTATTTGCGAGCGGCGCCGGGTGGCTAGCGGCGGCGGTCGAGATAGTGGCGCCGCGAAACAGGAAACGAGGAAGGAGGTGAGGGTGCTTACGTGATCGCGTGACGCCTCGATGCTCAAGGTGCTCGTCGTTGGGCGGGCGCCGGGACGGCGGCGATTGCTCGTCGGAGACGTCGTGCCGGGCTTGCCGAGGCATCGCCGAGGACGAGGCTACAGCTGCATTGTGGCAAACGGAAGATAGGGTCAGATGCGCCCAGTCCTGGCGAGGATGCGTGCGTGAACGAGAGGGAAAGGGGCGGACGGAAACTACCTGGGGTACTCGCCGGAGTGAGGCAGACACGGCGGCGCGGCCAGATGTTGTCGAGGTCGGTGCTCTGGGAGCCCGCGGTTGATTGAATGGTACAGAAATATGCGCTGGGGTGCGGTGAGCGTGCTCGTGTGTTCGGGGAGGCAGGAGGTGGTGAGAGGCTGCCGGAATCGGCGTCGGAGCGTCGTCGGAGATAGAGGAAGTGCAGGCAAAATTCTTCGGCCTAGGGGCGTGTCGATGAGGGGTGTCTGGGGGAAATGGAGGAGAAGGCGCTGGCGCTTAAGTGTGCTTGATCGCGGCGAGTTATGGTGGTCGTGTTAAGGCGTAATCAAGCCACGAATCAATAGCCTGCAACGGCCGGCGAGGGGGAGAAGGGGTCGTGCGGGGTGAAGAGGAAGAACAGGAGGAGTGGGGCCGGTCGGTCAGTGGGAAAAGGGAATAGGGGGAGGTCCACATGTCAGTTGCTTCGTGGATTTTAAAAGTAGTGTGAAACGTTTTCTTTCGGGGGAGGGGAGTTGGGCTAGATGGGCTGGAGCTGGGCTAGATGGTTGGGCTACTCGTTTTGTTCTATTTTTTTTCTATATGATTTCTTTTTCTTTTTCCAAATCTATTTCCTGTTTTTGAATTTCAAACAACCAAACATCAACAAAATAAATTCAAACAAACACCACACTTCACAATTTTGAACTCGGTTCTGTTTAGTAACCTGAACCAAAAATCCTAAATAAAATAATATTTTAAATCTTTTTAGGTTCCATTTATTAATTAAATAAAATGGTCCATGGTTTATTAATAAAACAAGGTTTCGTTTATTTAATAAAATCTTCATTTGAAATCCAAATGCTTTCAAAACCCAATCAGTAGGTTGTATTTGGAAATAAAGAATATTTGGAAAACTTGTTTAAAATAATATAATCCTTTTACTTTAGGGTCCATTAATAATTAAATAAAATGGATCTTAGTTATTAAATCAAATAGGGTTTGATTTTATTAATAAAATCTTCATTTGAACCTAAATATTTTCAAAATCAAATTAGTAGGTTTAATTTGGGAAGTATATAATATTTGGTAATTTGCTTTAAAACAAAATAACCTTTTATTTTAGTGTCCATTATTAATTAACATAATAGGCTTTCATTATTAAATCCAATAGGATTTGTTTTATTGAGATATTTATTTTGAAACCTAAAATAAAGCCAAAACACTTTAGTAGGTTTTATTTGTGAATATAAAATACTTGGAAAACCTATTTAAAACAATTTAATAAGTTTTGATGTTTTAATTAAAATGGTAAAACCTTTTATTTAAAAAAATTTGGATATTAAATCCTTATTAATTTATTTAAATAAACCTTTGCTAATTTTATTTAAAATAAAATGTTTCAATTCCCAAAGTTTTGGTCAATGTTTAATTTGGCTTTTTATAAAATAATCTTTATTCACAAATCTTTTATTTCTTTTGAAAACCAAATCTCTTATTAAAGGATCCAAAATAGTAATTCCAAAACATTTTAATTTCCTTTATTAAATGTTTATCTTTATGAATCCCTTTTGGATTTTATTTAATTCAAATGGGTTTGAAGTTCCAATTGAATTCAAAAAGTTTCTTCTGGCCCTGAAAATCAAACAAAGTTTTATTTTATTCATTTATTTTCACATTACAAGATTTGGAAAATCTTGGGATGTGATAGTGGCATTGAGTGTTCGGAAAGTATTGGTTGAAACACATGGATCAAGAGTGGGATTTGTCCATCCATATGACGGATAGATATACTCTGGTCCCTCTCGGTGAAATGTCATCCAATTAGCTTGCAAGCATGTGACTGGCTCACAAGGGATCACATATCACGGGAACAAGAAAAGAGTACTTGTCGGTAACGGGGTTGAACTATGTAACATCCCTAAATTCATATTCCAAAACTCATTCATAGCATTCTTGCATCGTTCATCCATTTAGAGTTTTTCTCAAAATCATTTGGAGACAGAAGTTTGAGCTATGATTTCATGTGTGCAAATTCAACTCAATTGGCCAACACCCTTTGGGATTGGATTGTTTAGGAACTTGATTACTTGCATCCATTGTTGGAAAGATTAGGTGTAGCATTTTTACCCAAGTTTCCAATTTGGAAATATTTTCTAAACCCTATTTCATTCATTCACAAACTAAAGACAAAACTTGCTTTGTTCAACACCCAAGCTTGACCAGGACCTTACAAGGTAACTACTTGGTTAAATGTCTGAAATTGAAACCACAGAACCCTGCAAAGATCCCCAGTTTTGTTTGAATTCAAAAGGATTGGAATTCATATAAAAAATCATTCCAGAAAATAGAATTAGAAAAGGAAAAGACTTAAACAAAAGAAAAAGGGCGAGCGCCAGGTTTCTGGCCCAGCAACGAATCAAGCCCAGCAAGCCCACCCGGGAACTTTCCTTTCCTCTCTCACGCGCGAGCGCACGCGTTCAGCCGATAGGCGCACCACTTCCACCTCGACGCCGCCGACAAGCGGGCCTCTTCCACGCCAAAGATCGCTCCACCCGCACGACCAGTTCATCCCCAATCAACGCCGCTTCACGTGTTTAATTCGGGCGTCAATTCAATCAATGGCGAGTGATTCTCGCCGTGATCAGGCTATAAACCCCTCTCTCTTCCCCAAACCCCAAGCAAAGAACGCCCCAGGCGCTGCAGATTGCTCTCTGCAACCCGTCGACTCGACGATCATCGCGACAAATTCCGGTGAGCATAGAGTTCCCCTCGGTCTCGCGTTTACGCTATCGTGTTCAGTAAATCTCTGTGCACCTTCTGACACCCTCCGTTTACTTTCGCATGAACCGTAGCTTCGGCAACGTCGACGACTGGCCGCCACCGTTCTCTGCACGAACTCCGGCGACCTCCCTCCGCAAGTAGCCACCGCCCCTTGCCCTCTAACTGATACGCCTAGAACCTCTGTCGTTGTGCGCATCTAACGGTACCCTAATTTTGTCTTAGCGTGACGAGGAACCTCGCCAACGTCAACGACTGTCCGTGCCCGACGTCTGCCTCTACTCCGACGAGAAATCCTCGCCGTGTCCGCGCGCCCCTCGACTAACCAACGCCACCTTGAGCTTTAGCACGCCATCGCGTCCCGTAAGCGCCTTTTCTTTCCCGGCGACCAGTAGCGCTAGCACCGCATGATCGACGCCGCCGCCGCCAGTAGCGCCCTCGCTTTTGTTAGGAGATTTTAGCCGTCGATCTGAATCTACGCCAGAGAAACATATTCACTTAACGAAGGGGTATGGACAGATCTGAGCCGTGCAGCGTTAGTTAGATCCAACGGCACAGAAGGGTGATCCGGTGCGAACCGGTACGCGCCAGTAATAAGGCGACGCGTGGCTAGGGTTGATTCAAAAATAGAAATTCAAATCAGATTTAGATCTCATTTTCAAATGCTTATAACTTTCGATTGCCATGTTAGATTTTTGCAAACTTTATACCGTTGGATTCAGTGAAACAAGACCTTTCAGAATATCCAATTTATTTAGCATATAGTAACAGTTAAAATGATTTTATTTGTAGAACATGTTTTAAGGCCATTTTAAATAGAGAATTATTTTGGTAAATTGTATTGGAGCCAAATAAGTTTAGTTGGCAAATTTGTGACTTGTTAAGTTTCTGTAGACATGAGCATACTTGGTAGAATTTTCAAAAATCACCACTTATTAAATTCTTGCATGCATGCATTCATATTATTTTTGGATGTATATATTTGTGTGTAATGTTATGCTATAATTTCTTGTGTAGATTTTGCTAGTGATTGTGATTGTGAAGAGTGCTACTCTCCCCACTACCAAGGCAAGTGATATTTACATGAATGTATTTGTCCTATGTTTTGAACTAGCATTAGATATTTTGTTATAATATTGCATGTTATTTTGTCTAATGCAAAAGATGGGAAATCCTATGTAGTCTAGTAGAATTGCTAAGGAATTATCCCTAAGATAAGTTGCCATACTTTGCTTAGCCTAGCTTATAGAAAAATAAGGGTTGGTGAAAACTACACTTACTATGAAGAAAATATTTCTAAGTCATGAGACTTATACTTTCCTAATAAAACCACTAAGTCAAATGAACCTCCTGGGTGGAGTGGAAAGTATGGGTTATGTTGAGTGGTTACACAAGGCCATGGACTTGGGTTGTGTATCTCACTTGTGGTAAGCCACCCAGGCACAAAGGGATTTGGAGGCCAAGTGTTGAGAAAGCTTACAGTGCAACCACTTGGCAATATGGGCTCTGCCTTGATCATATAGGTTGCTAGAACTTAGTCTTTTGGACAGTTGGTGGTAGATGGGATGATAGGTTGGAACGCGTCCATTTGACTAAGGAAAGGCTTCTGAAAGGTCCTGTCTTGGGAAACCAAGTCTGGTGGGGAAAGTGCACAAACCTCTGCAGATGGAAAACCTAAGTACTTAGCCTTGTCCAAGGAAATGGACACTTTGAGCATCAAGACATGGAAGCTACAAGAATCTCATCACTCCAACTTCCAAGTAAAATTTGTGGGTGAACAAGGGTGAAGGACCTCAATGTCTATTGGTGGTTCCTTGGGAATGTTTTGACAAAGAAAACTTGGAGATTTCAACTAATAGGAAAACCTATTTTCAAGCAAAGCAAGCCAAGATACACTTAGCCAAATGCATGTAGTAAAAATATTCCACTTAAAATATACTAAGGTATCACTTGCCAATACTATTCCAAAGTATTGACCCTCTGTGGCTGTAACTTGTGATGTTGCAGGTTACTCCGATGATGAATAGGAGTCATGAGTCTACACTCAACATGCTTGCCTGTGGCACATGAAGATGAAGACTTATGTTTATTTACTTATTCCTTAAACTCTTGTATTAGGCCTATGGCCCTGAGTTGTAAAAGACTATGTTTTTATCTCTGGAATGAATGTAATAAACGACCTTTGTATCTGTGTACTTCATCTTAAACTGTGGATGCTAGCATTGATCCAGGGACTAGCATTGCAATCACAGGGATCCTTTCCTTTATAAAGGAGGGGTCTAACAAACTAGGTATGCAGAGATACCGACGATCATAACCTCGGATAAGTAAACTATCGAGAGAGAAAGGGAAATTGGTATCATATGTAAGTGGTTCATTCGATCACAAAGTAATCGTAGAAATATGTGGGAGCCATATGAATTTCCAGATTCCTCTATTGGTTATTGTTTGGAGAAGTGTCTCGATCATGTCCGCATAATTCACGAACCGTAGGGAGACACACTTAAGGATTCGACGTTGTTTGAGTAGTTATGGAATGAATGAGAAAGAGACCGAATGTTGTTAGGAGTCTTGGATGGGATCCGAGATATCACGAGGAGATCCGGAATGGTCCGGAGAATAAGATTCATATAAGGAAAGTCTCGTTTCGGAGTTCGGGAATGATTCCGGTGTTTTCATCGGGAATGTTCTAGAAGGTTCCGGAATGTCCGGCACTCCGGAGGGGAAGGGGTAAACCGAGTTGGGGAGGAGTTCCCTCCTCCAACCGGCGGTGCCCCCTCCAAGCCGAGTTGGGGAGGGACTCCTCTCCCTCCCCTTGGCCGCCGGCCCCTCCACCTATATAAGGAGGGGCAGGGCTCCCTCCTAGCACACACAAGTACCTCTCCTCAAACCGTAGCTTGGCGCCTACCACCATAGCCGCCGCCGCCCCTAGGGTTTTTCCCTAGCCGCCGACTTGGGGTGCCCCAAACCCTAGCCCCCGGCTCTAGCCTCTCCTCCTTGGTGTGTCTAAAACCTAGATCGCCGAGGAGCTCTCTCATACTCCACCATACTCGCTCCGGCTTAAGGCGAAGCCCTGCGAGATCTCCCCTCTACTTCCGGTACCACGCCGTTGTGCTGCCGGAATCGCGAGGAGAGTGCTACAACCTCCGCGTCACTGGAACAAGGAGAGGAAGGTCTTCTTCGAACCGAACGTGTGACCGATTGCAGGAGCGCAGGACGCCTTGCCGGAAGGATCGTCTACGCGATCTTGAGATCGGGAAGAGTACGACTACATCACCCACGAGAATCCGCTCTCGTTAAACACTTTGGAATCTTCGAGGGTAAGTTATTCCATCGACTCGTTGCTACAATCTAGTAGATAGATCTTGGCTTGTTTGCTTGTATGCGATAGAATTTTTTTGTTTTCCATGCTACGAAACGCTACAGTTTTTGCGTGTGAAATGAAATACTAGCAAGGGGTTATATGTGAATGTTTTTCATTAAAGTAATTGACAAAATTATGAATAAATAAAAGGAGTTTTATTTAATGAGAGTTTACATTAAATTTGGTGGAAATTTAATAGCATTTTTGAGTGGGATTTTGAGTGGAGGGAATTGAAGATATTTTTGTGAGTGGAGTGTCCACCCACATGAATGAGGGGAGGGCAAGGGGTAGACCCATGCGCCGGCCACCCCCTTGGGGTTCCCCCTCTCCTATAAAAGGCACCCCCTCCTCACTTCTCACTCACACCTCCTCGTGAAGGATCTCTCTCCCCCTCTAGAATTTATTCCCCATGGCCTCGGACTAGCGAGATACATGTTCCCGGTGGCTATTCGTCAAGAAAGAGTTGTGCTTCCGCTGCATCGCTAGAGCGAGGAGGCGGAGGTTGCTCGGTGTCTTGTACGTTTGTGCGAGCATGGATGAGCTGATGTTTTGCGGCGCTAGGACTTTCTCTCGATCTTGAGATCAGCAACATATCGTCTACATCAACAACGAGTTTAACTCGTTAAGTATTGTCGGTCTTAAAGGGTATGTTCTCTACGGATATACATCCACCCATTGTTTGTATCTAGTAGATAGATCTGGGTACATAGTTTCCATCGTAGGATATTTTTGTTTTCTATGCTGCGAACCCTACAGTAGTATCAGAGCCGGATCTATGCGTAGATGCTTTACACGGGTAGTACACATATGAATATGTGGGCAATGATGATCATGTTATTGCTTCTTAGTTGTATTTTGGATATTGGTGGCATAGTGGGATGAAGCGGCCCGGACAAACTTTACATGTCCTCGCACATGAGACCTGTTCCACGCTTGACATGCAACTAGTTTGCATAAGTGGCTAGCGGGTGTTTGTCTCTCCTACTATAGTCAATATCTAATTTGCAATGAGTTGTCAACAATTTGGCTATCCTATTTGTGGTTCATGTTCGTTGGTATGAACGGTTCTATCTTCGAAAGTCCTAAGCCACGTAAAACTTGCAATGGATAAATTAGAGGCATCTAGTTGAGACTGTTGCTGGGCTAGTGTTATGATATGGTAATGTTGTAAGTAGAAGTATGAGATGATACTCTGACAACACACATAACATGTAAGATCCATAGACCTTGGCCTTACACATATAGGTATGATAGTGATCATATCATTGTGCACATGATGGAGATCATATGCGGAAGCCATATCATTCCACTTATAAACATGTGATGTTTGATAGCATCTTATATTGCTTGTTTGGCATTTTATTAGCATAATAAGATGACCCCTCATTTAAATATCAAGATAATAATGTGTTCTTCCTTAAGTATGCACCGATTATGTTTTCGTCACTCCAAGGCATCACGTGATGATCGGGTGTTCTTGGATCCACGACCATATTTCGGGTGTAAGACAGTTA
The DNA here is from genome assembly GCA_030063025.1 of Avena longiglumis. Classification (NCBI taxonomy): domain Eukaryota; kingdom Viridiplantae; phylum Streptophyta; class Magnoliopsida; order Poales; family Poaceae; genus Avena; species Avena longiglumis. Next base: position 513,537,756 of record CP125974.1, on the reverse strand, counting down.
CACACGCGAATACTAAGGTTCTAACTTGGCGATCCTAGAGTGTAGAGACATGGCCTCGGAACACGGACTGAAAGGTTAAGCATGAGTCATATAGTAGATATGATGCCCATTTGATTCTCGCCTTTGAAACTACACTGTTGGGGGGTGACCCCGGATAGGGTCAAGATAGGGGAAAGATGAAAGGAGTCTCCCTTACCTTAAGCCGAGTTATTGACTGGGTCGGTCGAATCATGCAAGATCCGGCCGAGGTAAGATAAGGCTTGGCAAATATAGAGTGAGTAACACATTACTCGGTCGACGTATAAGCTAAATTGACCGAATAAGGTTGATTGACTTGCATGCAGGTGAAGGCCGAGCCGAGTTATGCAAGATGAGGCCAAGTAACGTGAGACTTGCAGGAGAAGGAGGAGCCTATAGTCAAACCCTAGTTGCTGGCTAGGAGGAATCTAGACAGAGCCAAGCGCTAAGGACAAAGAGCAGAGTTGCAGGGGGTAGACAAGCGTCACAGAGGTGACAGTGAGGAAGCCCGAGGCACACATGTGAAGGCCTCTGGAACTTTGCCGCCGATAGAAGGGGGACACAAAAAGGAGTCCGCCGAGTTACCACTTTGGGACAAGCATATTCCAAGAATATGCTTGCCACGTCATCCCTAGAAGGAGGCAAGGAACCCCTTTATAAGGAGGGGTACGGGCTCCTGAGAGAGGGATCAATTCATTCCATACCGAAGGGCTCATGTAGGAGTTCTGTTCTTCTCTTTGATACAGCTCTAGGATCATTTGTAGTACTTGAGAGGAGGAATAAAGATCTACTTGTTAGTCATTTGAGTGTAGAAATCACTACATCGTCCCTCCCCGGATCCCTCTAGCATCCATTGGCCCCATACTTTATCCTACCCATGGCATCTGCTGTGCCACCACCACGACAGTTGGCGCCCACCGTGGGGCCAGCAGCGGTGCTAGCCTGAGTCAAGATCCGTACGGGAAACTTCATCCACACCGGCGAGCGGGTTATTTCTGGCTTAGTCCAGAGATTTGATATCTGGGACTATGTCAGCGATAACGCCGACAGCTTTAGGAGGAAAGCACCCCCATGTAACGGCGTCTTCATCAACCTGGGCGCTCACAAGGTCTACGTCGGCGTCGACACTTCCTTCATCTACCCGCGTCGGGTCATCGAGGCGGGAGAACCTCCCCTCTGTGCTGCTAGCGGTCCGTGTGGAGTTCGCCCCGCTGGGAGCATCAAGGTGATGATGACGGCCCCGACACCAGTAGCAGGAGTAGGCGCCGGACCAAGCAAGGACCCGGCGACAGGAGGACATGTAGCCATGAAGCAGACGGTTCCAAAACCCACCGAGGTAGATCCACCAGCAACCAGGGCGGACGAGATGCAGGATGTGACTCCAAAGGTGGCAAGGGTAAGATGGCCACCTCTAGAGAGACCATAGAATATCCTTCAGGCAACTATATATAACCTAACTACGCCTGTAGCACCGATACTTGACCGGCAAACGCACAAGCGGAGTTAGAAGAAACTAGACAGAAAGTGCTAGTAGAGGCAAAAAAAAGGTGTCGGCATTAAGGGAATCCTTGAACAGGACCCTGCGAGGGTACGCTAGGGCAAACAAACTAGAAGTGGCCCCTAACCGAGTAGATGAGTTGAGATTAAGAGGAAAGAACCTCATGAATGATATCAACAAAGAGAACGAGGCTCATCCAGATGATTCAGTCGATCCAGGCTTGCCGAGGTATAGTACCCTGGCAAAGAACCTCAGGGCAGCAAATGCCGCAGCCCTGGAGTTGGAAGGGTTAAGCTGGGAAGCCCGTCAAAAACAACAAGAAAGAGTAAATGAGCTGGTACGCATTGCGAACCAGCAGAATGAGGAAATGCTTAGGGCTGACCCGACGAAGCCAGGAGCTTCTTGCATGGTTCATTCGGCAGGAGCTTCTCCCACACTATCTGCGGCAGCAGCATCCTCACCCGGAAACAATGCGCGAAAAGACATAGCAGTGACTTCGGGAAAAAGAAATAAGCAGATTGTCCCGTATGATCCGGCGGTGACCGGGAAGGTCAATGAGAATAGAGGCAATATGAGCCGAGGTAAGAGCAGTGATAGAAACCCCGACTGTGCAAACAGAGAGCATGGGAACCTCGGAAGGGGAAACAATGAGAACAATAACCCGGCGGAAGGGAGGAGATATCCCCGCAGGAGCCCCAGCCGAGGTATGAGCCTCGGGCGGAGCGAGAAGCAAGACCAGCTCCGCAAAATCAGGCGAATGATAGATACAATGATGGCTACTCGGACATGGATTATGCAGAGCATGGTGGACAAAATCACTATGGAGTACAAGAGAGAGTTATCTATAGAAACTTGCCATCAAATGACGCAAGATTGAAGCTGGACAGATTGTATCGGTCCGAGCTGTTAGAAGAACATGGTCCACCTGGTCCGGCGTGTTTTGGACCTCGGATCATGGGCGAACCACCCGTGCCGAATTTCCAGTTGGCAAGGGGCACGGAAACGTACAATGGGAGTACGAAGCCACAAGATTGGTTAATTGACTATGACACGGCAGTGAAAATAGCTCGCGGAAATTTACGATGGGCGGTAAGATACGTCCCACAGATGCTGGAAGGACCAGCCAGAGTATGGCAGAACAATTTACCAACAGGAAGTATCAACTGTTGGTTGGATTTTGAAGAAATGTTTGTCAGCAATTTCACTAGTACATATAAGAGGCCAAACATGCCACAACAGCTCGCAATGTGCAAGCAGAAGCCGAATGAAATAGATAGAGAATTATTGACTCGGTGGTGCAACCTCAGAAACTCATGCGAAGGGGTCATAGAATCTCAAGCGATAGCCTGGTTTGCTCAGGGCTGCAGATATGCAAGTGTGTTATGGCAGATGTTGCAAAGAGATATGCCAACCACATTGGTGGAAACCATCAGGATAGCAAATTCATACGCCTTAAGAGATCCGACTCAACCAGAGTTAATGTCGGCAAAACATCGAGAGCAGCATGATCATTATGCTAGAGATGGAGTCAGATCATTGTGGCACAATGAATACCGAGGCAGAAGAAGGGACGAGAGGACGGATTACAGATATGCTTCCGATCAGGTGGCAGCAGTTATGCAGGATCAGCCGAGTCATGGGAATAATCAGCGACAGAAGAATGGTCCTCAGCAGTGGACGCCGAGGAATGAAGGGAAAAGGAAGTGGATGCCAGAACAGAAGAAGCAATGGCAGGAAAGTCCAAAGTATACATTTGAATCCATGTTGGATCAACCGTGTAAGTTCCACACGCCTAACCCGGCCAAACCAGCCAATCACACTACTCGCCAGTGCGCTTGGATGAAAAATGCAATGGGAAACCCGGCGGGCATACAAGCACCTCCTCATCAAATACATCAACAGCAGCAGCCACAGCTAACCGGGGCAAATGCGCAGCAGCTAATGTTACCACCACCCCCTCTGAGGTACGATAACTCGGACCGGAGGGATGTAGTACACCAAGTGGTAAATCAAAATCAAGACAGAAGGGTAAACCCCGGGAACAATGGACGTAATGATTACAGGGAACATCACCAATCATATTGTGTGTTCACAACAGAATAACAAGATATACAGAGCATACAACACCGGCATATCGAAGTGAATGCAGTTATTCCGGCAGTACCAAGATACGTGCCATGGTCCGATCAAGAGATAACCTGGAGCATAAAGGATCACCCGAAGATAATGCCGAACCCAGGATCATATGCATTGGTATTGGATCCGACGTTTGTCGGGCCTAGCATCAATGTGAAGTTCTCGAAAGTACTCATAGATAATGGAAGTAGTATCAACATCATGTACAAGGATATAATGCATAAGCTCGGAATAATGCAGAATATGCTGCAGCCCACAAGGACCACATTCCATGGAATAGTGTCGGGGCTCTCCTGTGAACCCATTGGGAAAGTCCGAGTAGATGTGTTATTCGGCACAAGAGAGAATTGCAGAGCCGAGAATCTGGAGTTTGAGGTGGTGGACTTAGAAAGTTGCTATCATGCATTACTCGGACGGCCAGCATTGGCGAAATTTATGAGCAGCTGTCACATTACCTACTTGAAAATAAAGATGCCAGGGCCTTAGGGGGTAATAAAAGTGGCTGGGGATTACAGAAAATCAATGGAATGTGCCTTGGCCGGGTTGAATCTGGCCGAGTCATTGGTAATTGCAAGGGAGAAAAGTAGAATTCAGGAAGTAGCAGCTCTGGCTCAGTCGGCACAGCTTAATATGCCGGCATTAGCCAACCCGCATGGGAGTGTATCTTTCCAGCCGACTAAAGAGACAAAAAAGATCCAGATTGATGATCAGTTCCCAGAGCGCACCATCACAATTGGTGCGGTCCTAGATGCCAAATAGGAAAGCGAGCTCACCAACTTCCTCCGTGAGAATCGGGATATTTTTGCATGGTCAACATAGGACCTGCAAGGTGTACCGTGGGAGTTGGCTGAGCACTCTTTGCATGTAAGGCCAGGAGCAAGGCCGGTGAAGCAACCTCTCCGCCGCTTCGCCGAAGACAGGACAAAGATAATAGGGGATGAGATAGCTCGGCTCCTGGCAGCCGGGTTTATTATGGAAGTGCTTCACCCGGATTGGCTATCAAATCCGGTGTTGGTAGAAAAGAAAAAGGATGACCCAAATGTAGCCGTCGTATGGCGAATGTGCATCAATTACACGAACCTCAATAAGGCGTGTCCCAAAGATCCTTTTCCTTTGCCTCAATAAAACTCAATAAGCTGTTATCATTTGTAGACGCGTATTCTGGTTTCCACCAGATACCGTTAAACCCGGCCAATCAAATAAAGACTGTGTTTATCACCCCGTATGGGGCTTATTGCTATCGCACCATGCCATTCGGCATGCCTAATGCAGGAGCAACATACCAAAGATGCATGCAAAAATGTCTGCATGACCAAATAGGGAAAAATGTGCAAGTATATGTTGATGATGTAGTTATAAAAACCAAAGAGAGCAAAACGCTCCTAGAAGATATTCAGCAGACATTCGCCAACCTGAGAAGGTTCCGAATGAAACTTAACCCGGAAAAATGTATCTTTGGTGCGCCGGCTAGAAAATTACTCGGTTTCCTCGTATCCAGTCGAGGTATAGAGGCAAATACAACTAAGATCCGAGCAGTTGAAAGAATGGAATTACCAAGGTGCTTGAACGATGTACAAAAATTTACAAGGTGTCTTGCCTCTTTAAGTCGATTCATATGTCGGCTAGGGGAAAAAGCATTACTTCTATATCAACTGATGAAAAAGTCCGACAAGTTCATCTGGACGCCGCAGGCTGATAATGCATTTCATGAGTTAAAAAAAGATTCTGACCACGACACCGATTTTGGCTTCTCCATTGTCAAAAGAGCCTATGCTACTCTACGTGGCAGCTAATAATAGAGTGGTAAGTGCGGTAGTTATTATGGAATGGAGCGAAGAGGATAAGTCAGTACAAAGGCCGGAGTATTACCTAAGTGAGGTATTATCGGCCTCAAAACAAAATTACCCGCACTACCAGAAGATGGCTTATGGAGTATACATGTCGGCGAAAAAACTTAAACACTATTTCGAAGAACATCCGATAAAAGTGATTTGTGAAGCACCCATAGCCGAGATATTAAACAACAAAGATGCAAGTGGCCGAATAGCAAAGTGGGCAATTGAGTTATCGCCTTATGCTCCGCAATTTGATAGGCGAGAGGCAATTAAGTCTCAGGCAGTGGCCGACTTCTTTGTAGATTGGGCCGAGGTACAGTATGAGCCCCCATTTCCAGATCCAAATTATTGGACGATGAATTTTGACAGGTCCAAGTTAAGAAATGGGCTAGGAGCATGAATAGTACTGACTTCACCGAAAAAAGATCAGCTGAAATACGTGCTGCAGATACATTTCGCTGCATCGAACAATGTGGCCGAGTATGAAGCACTCGTCCACGGCCTAAAGATGTCAAAAGAGATTGTCATACGTCGGATTCTATGTTAAGGGTATTCTGACCTCTTAGTACAGCAAGTATCAGGGAATTGGGATGCACTAGATGCGAATATGGCCCTGTATAGATTTCATGGGCAGAAGATTAGTGGTTATTTTGATGGGTGTGAATTCCATCACATACCTCAGGCAGAAAATGATGCTGCAGATACACTGTCAAAACTCGTATTGACTAGGCAGTCAATTCCACCAGGCATAGCTCTGGAGCACTTGAGAAAACCATCGATTACACCTTCGCCAGAATCCGAATCAATTCGTATCTCGGCAGAACAGATAGAAGGAAGTGTCCCAATGGAAATTGACGAGGAATACGACCCGAATTATTTAAGGATTAATTCGGCCGACCCACGGGTGAACAGGGAAAATCCCAAAGATGTTATGTCGGCAGAAACTATGGAAATTGACAACGTAGTTTCCCGGAAAAAGTCACGCCGACCTGGGCACAACCCATATTCTCATTCCTTAAAGAGGAAATCTTGCCGGGTGATGAGGTCCTGTCTAGGCAGATAGTGAGAAGAGCAAAAGCCTACACAATCATAAACAATGAGCTGTATAAGAGAAGTGTCACGAACGTACTGCAATGATGCGTTGACTCGGCAGAAGTGCAGAAAATCCTTTTGGATATACATCAAGGAGAATGTGGGCATCACGCCTCGTCTAGAGCCCTAGTGGACAAAGCATTTAGGCATGGATTTTATTGGCCAACTGCGCTGAAGTAAGCAAAGGAATTGGTAGAGAGGTGTAATGGTTGCCAGAGATATGCCAGTAAGATACATCTGCCTTCGTCCGAGTTAAAAACAATACCAATTACTTGGACCTTTTCTGTATGGTGCTTGGATATGGTAGGTCCATTCAAGCCTGCCCGAGGTGGAATGACTCATATTCTGGTCATGGTGGACAAATTCACAAAGTGGATAGAAGTAAAACAGATAAGAAAATGTGACGGACCCACAGCGGTGAAATTCCTCAAAGATATTATCCTAAGATATGGATACCCACACAGTATTATCATAGATAATGGAACAAACTTCACAGAAGGAGCTTTTGCTAGATTCTGCCAAGATAAACACATAAGACTAGATGTTGCCTCGGTGGCTCACCCGGCATCGAATGGGCAAGTAGAAAGATCAAATGGACTAGTATTGTCAGGAATAAAACCTCGGCTAATTGAACCACTGCAAAGGTCGGCATGATGCTGGATTGAGGAACTTCCAGCAGTGCTGTGGAGCCTCAGGACCACCCCAAATAGATCGACGGGGTATACCCTGTTCTTTCTCATATACGGGGCAGAAGCTGCACTTCCAGCCGAAATAATGCATGACTCGCCAAGAGTAGTCCAATACACAAGTGTCGAGGTAAACGAAATATCATGGCAAGACGATGTGGACTTGCTGGAGGAAGCAAGGAAGTTGGCATTATCAAGATCAGCTATTTATCAGCAAGAGCTCAGACGATATCATAGCAAAAAGGTCAGTCCAAGAGTTTTTAAATAAGGAGATCTAGTTCTTCGGCTAGTGCAACACACAGCCGGCATGCACAAGCTCTCACCCCCATGGGAAGGGCCATTTATCGTGAGTAAAGTATTACACAATGATGCATACTACCTGATCGACGCTCAGACACCAGAAAAGAACAAGGCAAACAAGGCCGGAGATGAATCAAAAAGACCATGGAACATAGCCTTACTTCGCCCGTTCTACACTTAGAAGCCATATATTGCATATTGTGACGAGATGCACCAAATCAGAGTATCAAGCATGTATCAAACTTCGGCACCCCGAGCAGTGACTCGGGGACTGCCCCATATTGTTTCTTATTTTTGAATTATGTATCAAACTTCGGCACCCCGAGCAGTAACTCGGGGACTACGCCATGTTATTTCTTATTTTGAACTATGTATCAAACTTTGGCACCCCGATCAGTGACTCGGGGACTGCCCCATGATATTATTTGTTTTGAATTATGTATTACATTTTGACAACCCGAGTAATAACTCGAGGACTGCCTCATGTTGTTTGATATTTTTTGAGCATGTGTGAAACCTCGGCAACCTGAGCAATAACTCGGGGACTGCCTCATATGGCCCGCTGATTTTCGACATACATATAAAAGTTCGGTAACTCAATCAATAACTCGGGGACTTCCCCGATTAATCAGTCATAAATCACAAGATGCGATATAAGCTTGCCTCGGCCATCGCAGAAATAACACGGAGGAAACAACTAACGATTTCTAAAATCATAGCAACAAGAATGACAACGTCAGAAATTCGAGGTATAATGAGGAAAGTACCATATCTATATCATTTTATCAATGAATACCTCATTGAGGGTAGTAAGTCAATCTATGGGATTAGAACATAGTCCTTCAAGGGGAAATTGCGAAAACAACAATTCTACACCCAAGTTTACATAAGAAACACAAGATGGATGCCAAACGAAAATCAGTCATATGAAAAAACATGATTCGGATTTACGAAGTTAAAGTTTGGAAAAGCAAAGATACGATTCACATAAACTCAATTAGATAGAGTAACAACAATTACCAGGGCATTAGAGGCCAAAATAAAAACGGTTCACATTATACCAAAAGGCGGGTAATTGTTTCAAAGACAGCATACACCCGGCATACCGGGGACTTAAACGAATAAGAGTTTTTGAAACTAAACATCGGCAAAGGCCGAATCACCCGTGGTAGGAACAGTAGCAGCACCAGGAGGTCCCAACATGGATATCTCGGACGCAGTCGGGATGACCTCAGTTTCCTTCAGAGGTGTATCCTTACAAACTGGGCGCTCCGAGGTGGTTCGGGCATGTGCGGAGGTTACCTCGGCATCGACAGAAGCCGTAGTAGCGCCTGGGGCAAGCTCGGGCTGCTGGGAGACATCACCTTGGGCTCGAGAAGTTTCAGTTCCTTTGGAAGACGATCAAGCGTCTCCGTACCCCCCGGAGCTATCATTGGAATCATCGGCATTATCAGAGCCATCCTCTGATTCATCTTGATCAGCCGAATCACTTCCCGATGCATCTTCAGCCTCGGCATCATCTGCCGGGTTGGGAAGAAAACTCGGCCCCTCGATCCAATGATGCACGTCATCATACTCGATAAGCTGGAAGGCACGGACTTGACAGCGAGTAACAAACTCCGGATTATCAACCCAAGGAGAGCCAGTGCACAAATTCATCAGAATATCGAGGGAGATATCCTCGTACTAGGACAAAACAACTGTAAGTGCCATATCAGCACCAGCCCTTCCAGCAGATTCCCTCCAGAGGTTAAGTTGAGTCTAAGATTTCATCAGCATCGCCACAAGAACTTCTACTTCATCAATATCCAGCGCATTCGGCCAGAGAACATGGTAGGCTCGAATAGCTGCTTGCACCAGATCTCTTCCCATAATATTCATTGGTCCAATAGCAGCGCCGACGGCAATCAGAAAATCTTCCATGGAATACTCTTGACTCGGAGCAACGGGAACACCTCGGCGCTCGCAAGCAGAAATCACAGCCTTGGAGCTCATAGGTTTAGCTTCTGGAAAATGATCTACACAAAAGGACGTCATATAAGTTAAAATAAGAAAAGAAGGAGAATAACTCAACGAGAGACAGAAACTTACGATGAATGTAACTGAGCATTTTCTAGAGATCCCAGGACCAGTCGGTCCTATTCTTCTCAAAACGAGTGATTTCCTCGTTCATCGCCCGGTTCTTTAATTCGGCAGCATCAAGAAGTTCCTTGTCCTTCTGCAGCTGCAGACTTAGTTGGTTCTTTTCTTCAGATAACTCTTGATCAACTTTCTCTAACTCAGACTTCTGGGAAAGCTTAAGAGATTCAACCTCGGTGCGCAATCGGGTTATCTCGTTATCTTTTTTCCTTGAGTTGCACCGAATGAGCGGCAGCTTGTTCTAAAAAATGCAGCATCATATCAGGCATAGATATGCATTCTTGATGAGACGCTGCAAGTGTTCATAACTCGACTATACCAAAGCCGGAAGGTCGTAATAAACCCAAGATTTACCTCAAATAAAAAGTCGACAAATTAAAAGGCAAAAGGAGTAACTAACCTTCAAGAACGCCAACTTTCTTGGTAAGGCGAGCATTCAGGTTGTTGATACTAGCTGCATATCAGCAATATACAAGTTAGCACAAAAAACTAAATCTTTCACAAGGGTAAGATAAACTAAATGGACTAGATAGTTCACCAGTTTTCTTCACAACAGGGACAATTTGCTCATATTTATCTTAAAGTTTCTTGTGCGCAAAGAGCAACCTTTGGAATTCAGCTATCCGCCGATCGTGGGCAACCTGAAAATGAAAACAAGTTACACAAATATAAGACAGATCCGAATCAAGTAAAACTTGACTCGGATCTAGATGGCTGGATATTCAAAATATAAGACAGATCTGAATCAAGTAAAACTTGACTCGGATCTAGATGGCTGGATATTCAAAAGTAAGACAGATCCGAATCAAGTAAAACTTGACTCGGATCTAGATGGTTGAATGTTCAAAAGTAAGACAGATCCGAATCAAGTAAAACTTGACTCGGATCTAGATGGCTGGATATTCAAAAGTAAGACAAATCTCAATCAAGTAAAACTTGACTCGGATCTAGAGGGCTGGATATTCAAAAGAAAGGCAGACCCCGAATCAAGTAAAACTTGACTCGGAGCTAGATGGTTTGATATTCTAGAACACGATTAATCCGAATCACGAAACAAATTGACTTAGCATGTTATGCATTTAAAACATGATGAAGCTTCCAAACGAACAACAAATTATTTGGTTGCAAGCTTCGGGGACTAGTGTATATATAGTATCATCTGAATAATAGACAAAGTATCAATGAAGGCGCTTACCTCATTCATCTTATCACGTTCAAGAACAATCTTAGCAGCCATATGCAAATGACTGCTAATGTCGAAAAGCTGAAATGATTGGTTACTTGGATTGCCCTCAAGTTGATCGGCGGCATTACAGTTGTTCGCATATTCCACCAGTGAGCCGAAGCTATGCCCGCTCTCAGTACGGGTCAGCATGTTAACTCGGGCCTGCTGAGTAACTGCAGCCGCCGCCGGACTCTTATGAAGAATAAGCTGAGTGTCGGCAGCAAGGGTGACACCGGGTTTAGCGGTGGAAGCTCCTTTACGAAGTACATCAGCAATGCTGGGCTGAGAAGAGCTTGTTGGCCCCTTTTGAGATGACGAGGCTTTAGTAACAACTTTATTGCTCTTAGTAGAGACTTCGGCAGGGGCAACAACTTCAGTACTGGGGATCACGTCCTTGGCGGTAGGAGGAACTACAGTTTTTGAAGGGGCCAAGGTAGTGGTATCCTCGGTAGGAATTGGAGTAGGAACTGGAGATGCGGTGATTGTCGGGGGGTTGACCTCGGGTAGGTCAAAGACAGGGAAAAACAAAGGTACAATCCCTGCCTGGTTTCCGAGTTACGGTCTTGGTCGGCCGAATCATGAATAAGTCGGCTGAGGTACGAAGGCGAGAAGCCCGTGTATGTGTATTAAGGCGTAACCCGGTCGAGTTACTACGAGGGTCGTCCGGGTTAGCCCAAGTAATCTCGATGCAGGTGAAGGACAAGCCGAGTTACGCGAGGTAAGGTAAGGCCGAATGATACGAAGCTTGCAGGAGAAGGAGAAACCCAAGGTCAAACTCTAGCTGCAGGATAGAAGGAATCTGAGCGGAGCCAAGCACAAGAGACAAAGATACAGAGCGTCAGAGGGGCAGAAGGAGGTCACGGAGGTGACAGTCCTGAAGCCCGAGGCACGCAGGAGGGGTCCTCTGGAACCTTGCCGTTGTTAGAAGGGCGACAGGGAAAGGAGGCCGCCGAACTACTATTTTGGGACAAGCATATTCCTCGAATATGCTTGCCCCGTCAGCCCTAAAGGTGTTGGAGATATGCCCAAGAGGCAATAATAAATTGTTTATTATCATATCTTCACACTTATGATAAATGTTTACATACCATGCTATAATTGTATTAACCGGAAACATTAATACTTGTGTGATTTGTAAATTAAAATAAGAGTCCCTGGTAAAGCCTCTTGTTAAACTAGCTTGTTGGTTAATATATGATCATGGTTTCCTGATCATGAACATAGAGATGTTATTAACAACAGGGTCATATCATTAGGAGAATGATGTGATGGACATACTCCTATAGTTAAGCGTAGCATAAAGATCAAGTCATTTAATATAGTTCATTTGCTATAAGCTTTCTGATACATAGTAACCTAATTCCTTCGACCATGAGATCATGCATATCACCTTTACCGAAAGGATGCTTTGATGACATCAAACACCACACCGTAATAGGGTGGCTATAAAGGTGGCATTGAGTGTTCGGAAAGTATTAGTTGAGACACATGGATCAAGAGTGGGATTTGTCCATCCATATGACGGATAGATATACTCTGGGCCCTCTCGGTGAAATGTCATCCAATCAGCTTGCAAGCATGTGACTGGCTCACAAGGGATCACATATCACGGGAACGAGAAAAGAGTACTTATCAGTAACGAGGTTGAACTAGGTATGCAGAGATACCGACGATCATAACTTCGGATAAGTAAACTATCGTGAGACAAAGGGAAATTGGTATCGTATGTAAGTGGTTCATTCGATCGCAAAGTAATCGTTGAAATATGTGGGAGCCATATGAATTTCCAGATTCCTCTATTGGTTATTGTTCAGAGAAGTGTCTCGATCATGTCCGCATAATTCACGAACCGTAGGGAGACACACTTAAGGATTCGACGTTGTTTGAGTAGTTATGGTATTATGAGAAAGAGACCGAATGTTGTTCGGAGTCTCGGATGGGATCCGAGATATCACGAGGTGATCCGGAATGGTCCGGAGAATAAGATTCATATAAGGAAAGTCCCGTTTCAGAGTTCGGGAATGATTCCGGTGTTTTCATCGGGAATGTTCTAGAAGGTTCCGGATTGTCCGGCACTCCGGGGGGGGAGGGTACATGAATGTGTCATTACATATTGAATGATTGCATCATGTACTAATTGTTCTTGCTGTTCCAAAACTGAAAAGTCAAACTGCCAGTTTGAAAGTCAAACGGCTAAAACAGGAAACTGTGGGAAACAGGAAACTGTGGGAAACAAGCAAGAGGTGGTTGGAACCGACTTGGGGGAGGAGTCCCTCCAAGCCAGCACGCCAACCAAGGCCGACTTGGGGAGGGACTCCCCTCCCCTTGGCCGCCCCTCCCACCTATAAAAGGAGGGGCAGGGCCTCCTCCTCTAGACACACAAGTTCCTATCCTCTAATCTCCGGTTTAGAGCCGTTTTGGTTTAGAGCTTCTAATTGCTCTAGCCTCTGGTTTAGAGCCTTCTAATTGGTGTGTCTAATCCCTAGACCACTAATAGCTCTCTCTCATACTCCACCATACTCGCTTCGGCTTAAGGCGAAGCCCTGCGGGATCTCCCCTCTACTTCCGGTACCACGCCGTTGTGCTGCCGGAATCGAGGAGAGTGCTACAACCTCCACCTTTCTTTGGAACAAGGGAGAGGAAGGTCTTCATCAGTACGAACGTGTGACCGATCAAGGGAGAGCTGCCGGGCAGCGCGGAAGGATCGTCTACACGATCTTGAGATCGGGAAAACGACTACATCACCCACGAGAATCTGCTCTCGTTAACCGCTTTGGAATCTTCGAGGGTAAGTTATTCCATCGAATCGTTGCTACAATCTAGTAGATAGATCTTGGCTTGTTTGTTTGTATGCGATAGAAAATTTTTGTTTTCCATGCTACGAACCCCTACAGTGGTATCAGAGCCGTGTCTATAAGTAGATCTGTTGCACGAGTAGAACACAATGGTCATTGTGGGCGTTGATGCTTTTATTGTCGATTGCTTCTTGTGTACTTTGCATCTTGCGGTATGTTGGGATGAAGCGGCCCGGGCTAACCTTACATGACATCGTTCATGAGACTTGCTCCACGCTTGACATGCAACTTGTATTGCATAAGTGGCTTTGCGGGTGCCTGTTTCTCCTAGCATAGTTAAGATCCAATTTACAACGGGTGATTGACAATACTAGTATCAATGTTGTGGTTCTTGTTCGTAAGTTAGAACGACACTTATTAACAGCCCCAAACCACGTAAAACATGCAAAGAAAGTAGAGGCGTCTAACTTTGTTTTGCAGGGGTGTGCTGTGATGTGATATGGCCATGATTGTGATTATATATGATGTATGCAATGTTCCTTATTGTAAGTCGGCAACCGGCAGGAGCCATATGGTTGTCTTTAATTTCTGTTAAGACCCGCGTGTCTATTCAAAGTAGTTGTAATAGTTGAAGCCGGTGGACGACAACCATGGAGAAGCATCATTGACCTTGATGCAATGTCGGTGATGATGGAGATCATGTTCGTGCTAGAAGATGGAGATCGGAAGCACAAAGAAGAAAGGCCATATCATATCACATATTATGAATTGCATGTGATGTTAATCCTTTATGCATCTTGTATTGCTTATGTGGCATCCCGCAAAACCACTACTAGAAAATCGCGTTAAATTTGTGCATTGCATCGTCATCATCATGCATTGTTTGCCTAAAACTATGTTCGCAAACCCGATTTGTTTTCCAAACGCCCTACCTTGTTTTCAAATTCAAACCCGGGTCGCCGTAATATTTTTGTTGTCGTGTTCGGTTTGCATATGGTGTTATTTAAATCAAATAAAAATTATATTTATTTAGCGGGGCAGTCGAACGGGCCGTTTTAGCCCGAACGACCACCCCAGAAAAACCAGATCGGTCCAACTAGAAATCCTAAAGCTACCCAGAAAGCTACCCAAACTACCCCTCCACCTCACCCTGCCCAATCCCCACACGCCACCTCAGCACACCCCTCTTCCTCCACCAATCCCTCCCTGCCACCTCACCACCCCAAAACCCCCTCTCTCTTCTCTCTTTTCTCTCTAGCCACCCACACCCACAGGACACGCGCGCCACGCACGCTGCAGCCCGCCTGCCCCGCGCGGACCCCACCCCTGGCCCACCCGCGCACGCCTCCCCACGCATCTTCTTCTCCCAGCTCCCCACCGCCCTCGCCTCCCTGGCCGCTGCTCGCCCTCCCGCTGCCATGGCCTCCGCCCCTCCCGTCGGTGGCCGCCTGTCCGCCGCAGCCTTCCATGGCTGCCGCCCATGAGTCCCATGAGCCCCAGGCCTCGACGCCTCCTCCCTCACGACGCTCCTCGCCTGCAACAGCTCCGCCGCCGGACCCCGCGCCCCCCGCGACCATACCCTCCACCACCGCCACCGGGCCGCCGAGGTCCTCCTTCTCCTCGGCGCACGCCCCAACCCCTAGCGCCGCCCCGGCCTCCACCTCCACCTCCACCGCGAGCTCCGCCCGCCCTGGCCTCTGCCGCCGCCTTGCCGGCCTCGCGCGCAGCCCGACCGTCCCTGACCCGGTGCCACGTCTGCGGCCCGCCCTCCGTTGGCTGGCGTCCACAGCTGCGTCGAGGGAGCCGCCGCGCCCGCCTCCGTCGCCTCAAGCGCCCACGCTGCCCGCAAAACCGGTGGACCCTCTCCCCTGGCCCGTCTGCAGCCGCGCGCGTCTGCGCCGCCTCGTCGGCCTCAAACCCGCGTCCTTCCCCGCCTCCGCCTGCGGGCCCTGGGCGTGCGTCCGCTGCCAGGAGCCTCCCCACCAAGTCCTTCGGCACCGACTCAAGTTCGACATTGACCAAGATGTGTATGAAGAGTGCTTCAACATAGAAACAAGATGCGTTGACGTCGACTTGACCAGATCGCCCCAGGGAAACTCGGATGCTCGACAAGATCTTCCGCACGGGAACCGAAGGCAACAGAGCTAGAACACCAAGTCTCCTGCGGAACACCGAGGACCGGTGCGACAAGTACCCCCGGAACGTCATGATCGCCCACACGAACCCTAGCGCTTGCTCCCGGAACTCGAAGACCGAACACGGCGTTCTCTCCCTCGTGGATCCGAGGTCCGATCTTCAAACCCTCCGAAGCCGCCAAGATCTCCATGGAACGACAAGTACTTCCCCGGACAACGAACCCTGTGCGACAAGTGCTCCTCGAGGATGCCAAGTCCCTCACCCCGAACGCCGAGATCGACTCGATGGCGCGGACCCGACGAGACCTACGCGACGACAAGAACGGCTCCGACCCGGAAGAATCCGACGCGCCCCGATACCGACCCAAGCTCTGCTTCCCGGACGCGGCAAGACCTACCTCTGTAATCCGAGAACGCTTCCGCCGAATCCCGTCAAGTTCGTCGAACCCTGAACCCCGAGATCTGATCCCCGTCGAACCCTGGACCCCGACCCCGGACCCCGGAACCCCAAGTTCGTCGAGCCCCCTAAATGTGTGAACCTCTTCCCGGAACCCTATTTTTATAATATAATACAACTGTTGCATCTTAAATTGTCATGCTCGCATCACATCATTGGGTTGGGGGCCTTATGCCGATTCACCTAATAATTAAATATGGGGCCCATATGCGGGCAAATCTAGCCTTATATTGGCCTCATTTAAACTTGTGTAGCGAACCGGTATCTTATTTGGCCTTGTTAAACAACATTTAATTTGCGGGGTAGCTAAACAACTTGAACCATCTAACTAATTGTCGGGACCCCGGTTCCGCTTAATATTGACCTAATTGCATCGCACCTTGCCATGCCATACATCATACATGCATCATGCCGATCTTCTGCCGTGTATTAAATATTGCATCCGGTGTTTCTTCTAGTGTTTTGCTTCTTCGCGGATAAGGCCGTTGAGTTGATGTGAGCTTCGCCCCGATCTTCGGTTGAACCCTTCGGCAATGTTTTCAGGCGAGCATCTCCCCCTTTCTACCTATCTTACTTTTATAGTATGTATTCCCTCCTGTTGATCTATTGCTATCTGTGTTGCGATGCTTTAGTTTTCCGTACCTGTGATATCCCTTGCAGCCCTATATTGCCTTGGACACATCCTATTACCTGTTGTTTGGTAGATAGTTGGACTTGCGCGTCGTAGTTGCTTGCTCAAGTGCGGATGTGTGTCGTCATATGCCACAGTTGCTGATGTTTTGCCGAATGTTGATGTTGGAGATGGTTCTAGTTTTACTTATCGTCACTTTAATTTCTGTTTAACAACTAAAATTGAAATAAGCAGAGGCATCGGTGGGTGATAGAAAATATTTGGTTTCCAAACGCCCACTTGTGTCCCGTAAGACCCCGAGTACTTGATTCCTGTTCCTTGTTTTATCGCGCTATCCACATCCGGGAGGTATATGGGGCCCCGAGCGAGCTTGATTCATTCTTATTTCTTGGGGCCACAAACTAGTTTGAGGTTTTATTTACGATCCTGTACTTATGCCATGCTACTTTGTATTTAAATTGTGCGAGGGCACCTTGTCTGCTTAGGAAGGCGGAGTGATTACGCGGTATCGACAAGCCCAGCCACACTTTCGGGTTCCAGTCACATGCCATTGGCGCTAACCTTGAGGCCATCTCAAGCTAGCTTACTCGTTGGGTTCTACTCAAAGGGTGGCCCTGAAATATTTCTGAATCCTGTGATTGTTCACCGTGAAAGCCTCGTTGGGTTTTGATTTGGTTTTCCGAGGTTGATCGAGCGTGTGTTGCTATTGGTGCACCCGGCGGGTAAAACTTTCGAAAGCCGTGTCCGCGGATATGGACGACTTGGAGCACAGTTTCTTGATCATAGACAAGCATAACTAAAGTTTTCTGCTATAAATTTGACTTATAATGACTAGTAATCAGCTTCACTATAATGGAATGGCTAATTAATACTGTCCACAATTGCTTGTTTGGTTGTCGCCATGCGACAATTGTATCGACTAGTAAGTATTGCAACTACAACGAAATGGCTAAATAAAAGTACCAACAACTCTGGGTTTTGGGTTTATCTCATGCTATCATGTCGATTAGTAAGTCGCCACTATAACGGAATGGTTAACTAAAAGTGCCCACTGTTTACTTTATCGTAACGATTATCTATACCGACTAGTAAGTCTGCAACGATAACCTAATAAGTAAAACTGCCAACTGTGTGAGTTCCTCGGTCGACTTCCTCGACGGTCTAGAGGGGGAAATGCCAGGATGGGCTTATTTGGTGTTAGCTTCAGGTTGGAGCCGCATAGGTCTTTCTTACCCCCTCTGATTTCCAGATTGTATCGAGTCTCTATAGGTTGTTTAGTGCACGCCGCTGCTGCTCGATCCACCATACCTATGTAGGCGAGACCGCCAATTCTAGCCTCGGTGTCTTGGCCTCGATCGACGCTCCTTCTTTTTCCTTTGCCCTTTGCCGGCACTCCTTTTGTTTGAGCAGGTTTTGAGATCGACGTAGTTAGTGGGGTTACCCTTTCAGCTTGGCCTGGGCAGGGTTATGGACGCCATTGGTTATTCTTCAGGGCTCTTAGCCGCATTTGCATCTTGTCCGTAGCTGGACGCCCTATCGCTTTTCAAGGTGATTTGGATCTTTGTATATTATATCTGTATTCTTGACTCTTTGAGTCGCGTTATATATATCTGCATGGGTCCCATCGAGGACTGTTGTGTAATGTTATTACTTCGTTTTCCACCCGCACGAAAGTGCCTGGTGGGCACCTTTGAATCGTTTCTATGCGGGTTTGGTGAATTTTGCCCAAACTTGCATAGGTCCGATTCTGAGGGTGTTACAGCTTAGTAGACGACGGTAGCATTATAAGATGATCCCTCATGCACATGAATTTCAAGTCATAAAGTGTTCACCCTTAGTTAGCACCGTTGCTAAAGCTTGTTGTTTCGAAGCACCACGTGATGATCGGGTGTGTTAGATTCTACAAGTGTATACAACGTGAGCAAGCCAGATTTCTCATGCGGAAACTAAGGTTTGATCTTGACGAGCCTAGCATGTACAGACATGGCCTCAGGAACACGGATTACCGAAAGGTAGAGCATGAGTCATATAGTAGATATGATGAACATGTTGATTGTTCGCCATTGAAGTTATATCAACTCTCGTGATGATCGGTTTTAATGTGGTGGATTTGGTTCGTGTGATCACTAAAACAATGTGAGGGATATTGTTTTGAGTGGGAGTTCACCTAGATTAATTTAATTATTAATTAGAACTCAATTTATCATAAACTAAATCAAAGTGAATTTGCATAGCTGTTGTAGTCATTGGCATCCGTTTACCACCTTGCGCTTAGTTATAATTGAGATAATAGAACTATAGAATTCTGGTTAGTTACTTTACGAACTGGTATCATATTGTTTTGAAGTGTTAATCTAAAGTTTAAAAGTCCTATTGCAAACTTTCAGTAAGTTCCAGTTACTCCATGAAGTTTAATAATTAGTATTAAATCAAGAGTAACAATTCCAAGTGTTAGTATATAAGTATCATGTTTGTCTCCATGATTCTTGATATTCAAAGGATTCTCTTAATATCAAGGTTATTTAGGATCTGAAAGAGTTGTTTCAGAAACCATGATGCGTGGAAGATATTGTGATATCTGAAACAAAGTTTTGGTTACAACATGATAGAGTATAATATGGCAAAGTTCATGTTCTCATATTTTGATGAGAATTTGCAAAGGGTTGGAGACACTAGTTGTCCTAATCCACCAAAAGGTTTTGGATAGCAACATTATACTCACGATTCATCTTTATAAGCTAAAAGTAGCTTGATCATGGATAATTCCATGATAAAGGTGAATATTTGATGTAGGTAAAATATTTACTACACCAAGAGATTACTAAAGAAAGGAATTTGGAAGAACACCAAACATTTGATGATGGTGATCTACTTCAAAGTGCAAGTCCAAAGACATTGGTATTTAATTATACACGCTTTGGACTATGTGTCATATGTATGACTCCACTATTGATGTTGATAGATTCTTTCAAACAGAAAAGGAAATATTGAAAGAAAATCTCATAAGTATATGGCAGAAAGGAAAAGACTAGAATTGTTCAGCTTAAGTATATAGATGATATACATGTTATGGCTATATTCTTTGCTTATTAAACAATGTGGTTATTAAGTATTTGATACTGAATTTGTTGGTGTGAATCGTCATACGAAACAATACAATTCATGAACTACAATGGCCTAAGTAACTAGCAAAAGAATATGTGATGATGTTCATCGAGAACAAATAAAGGGTTATTGTGTTGCTCGTTAAACATCAAAGCTTGCCTTCAAAGATTTGTTTTATCAGGTATTATGAGAACAAAAGGGTTGTTCAAATAATTGCCGTAATCCATAAAAGATGGATTTGCAAATCTCGTTGGAGACATCACATCCATAAAACTAGTGCTAAAGATGTCGAAAGACAAATTGATTGAAAGATCACTTAGGAAGTGACATCGCCGTTTAAATTATATTGGAAAGAAAACATGAAGAAACTCCATGTGGATGGAATTTTGGAGTCTTTTGATTTTTGATCAAATGACGCTTCTGAAACTTTCCTAGAGATAATTAAAACTTTGTTCATAGGCCAAAAGGGAACGAATGACTAGCTTATTGGAACTTGTACATATTGTTGTACGAAATCCATTATGTGTAGTCAAGAGCGATGGATTTCAACTTCATATGCTTTCTCCGAAAATTTGAGTGAATATATGAATATTTACTTAATAAGGATGAAGTGTGAAATATTTGAAAAGTTCAAAGACTTTCAAGATGAAGTGCAAAATCATTGTAACAAGAATATAAATAGTTTATGATAAGATCATAAAGGAAGATATTTGAGTTACAAGTTTAGCATAATACCTAAGATTTAAGGAATCGTTCCGTGGATTTGCATATCCCGAAACACCATAAGAGTATGGAGCGTTCGAGATATGTAATTAAACCTTGTTTGACATGGTAAGATCAAAGGTATAATTCATAAAACTGCCATTATATTTTAAAGATTAAAAGCTTTAGAGACTACTGTTTTTCCACTGAAAAGAGCTCCATCATAATCCGTTGAAATGACACCATATAAAGTTATGGTTTGGGATAAAACCCAAGTTGTCCTTTCTTAAACATTGGTGTGCTATGCATAAGAAAGATGTTTGCAACCAAAGTCGGATGAACCTGTCTTTGTATCTTATTTCGAATAACTGTTCCTCCATAACATCGGAGACAAAAATATTTGTCTCTTAGAACATCAAGTTTCTTAGAGAAGCAATTTTTCGTGAAAAGTTAAGTGGGAGGACAAAAGAACTTTGATAAGGTTAAAAGAACCTTAGCTATATGTGCAAAGTTGCGCAGCGCCGAAAAGTGTTCCGGAGGCAGCAACAATGCTCATGGCTCACGTGCCTCAAAGATTGTGGTCACGAAGATCTAAGTTCCTATTGAAACAAGTAGGTCGAGTAAACAATCAAATACCAAGATTTGAGGGTTGAATCATTATTTGAGAATAATGAACGGACTACATGCAAAGAAGTGATGATGGGCCCTGACTCCGTAAAATGGCTTTAAGCCATAAAATCCGTGATAGTTCCATACACGAGAAATCAAGTTCTTAACTTGAAAGACCCTCGAGAAAGGTGTAAGACCTTACAGTTGTGTCTGGATCTATAAAGAAATAGACAAGGATGTTTCACATCTATAATCGACATATTGGGAAAGAGTTCACAACAATGTTCAAAGGTTGTATATGACAAGATTTGATATTTCATAGCGATATTTAGTCTAGACGGATTTAAGTAGCAACCACTACATATAATTTTGTTATATGGTAGTTGAATAAACAAAACAAGTTCTTTTAATAGAATTGTTACCTAGGACGTGTGCATGACACGGTCCATAGGGTTTTGTTAAATTCAAGGGATGCTAAAAACATATGCAAACTTCAATGGTTGAAGTAAGCATAGCGGAGTTGGAATCTTCACTATGATGAAACTGTTAAAAGAGTTTAATTTCATCAGAGACAATGAAGATGCTTGCATTTGCAAGAAATTAAGTGGGAGCACTAAGACATATTCTAATACATTATGTGGAGGACATATTGTTGATTGGAAATGATGTATCTTTTATTAACACATATTAAGAATTTCATCCCGATGAAAGACTTAGGCAAAACCCAAATATTTGGCATCAATAGACGCTAATATGGTTGTGCCAGAAGTACATAGACAAGATATTGAATGAGTTCAATATAGAAACTACAAGAGAGGTTCTTGTCGCACAGAAAGGATTGAATGAGTTCAATGTTGATGATATATTCAAGTGTATTGACATTTGGTAAAGTGAAACAAATAATCAAGTATAGACTGATACTTGATGTATGAAATCACAAAGAGTATTTATATCAATCATACTGTGATATGTACAAATCCAGATATGTCCTATGCTCTAAATGTTGTGAGCATATATCAGAATGATTCGTAAGATGATCATTGGACAATAGTAAGGATATTCTTATGATCTTTTGGAAGAACTAAGAGTATATTATTTGTAGAAGTGACAAATAGATGGTTAGTTCATTGTAAAAGTACTACATTGATACTAGCTTTGTCACAAAGTACAAATTAAGTTTATCTCAATCTAAACTAAGGGTGGCACAATATAATGGAAAGTGAGTTCCATAATGGATTTGGATGAGTTCCAAAGTTAAGACATTGTGAGATACTACAACAAAAGGCTAAGTATATGACTGCTATTATAGCAAAAGAGGCATTTGTGTCAAGTAGTTTGTTATCAAACTAGGTGTAGTTCACAGAGGATAATACTATGAAGATATATTGTGACAATATTATCAACATGTTTTAACCCCAAAGAACTAAAGGTCACACCGAAAGACCAAATTTATACAAAGCCATCTCATTAGAGAATGAGTCATGCGAGAGGCAAAGACATGCAATTACACACGGACTGGAAGTGTCGGATCCGAGATCGATTGACCACTAGCAATCGTGTACATACAACACTTGGAAAGCCATAGGTGTTATATACACAAAGGTTTGAAACTAGATTATTGACTCTAGTGCAAGTGGGAGACTGTTGGAGATATGCCCAAGAGGCAATAATAAAGTGGTTATTATCATATCTTCACACTTATGATAAATGTTTACATACCATGCTATAATTGTAGTAACCGGAAACATTAATACTTGTGTGATTTGTAAACTAAAATAAGAGTCCCTGGTAAAGCCTCTTGTTAAACTAGCTTGTTGGTTAATATATGATCATGGTTTCCTGATCATGAACATAGAGATGTTATTAACAACAGGGTCATATCATTAGGAGAATGATGTGATGGACATACTCCTATAGTTAAGCGTAGCATAAAGATCAAGTCATTTAATATAGTTCATTTGCTATAAGCTTTCTGATACATAGTAACCTAATTCCTTCGACCATGAGATCATGCATATAACCTTTACCGAAAGGATGCTTTGATGACATCAAACACCACACCGTAACAGGGTGGCTATAAAGGTGGCATTGAGTGTTCGGAAAGTATTGGTTGAGACACATGGATCAAGAGTGGGATTTGTCCATCCATATGACGGATAGATATACTCTGGGCCCTCTCGATCGGTGAAATGTCATCCAATCAGCTTGCAAGCATGTGACTGGCTCACAAGGGATCACATATCACGGGAATGAGAAAAGAGTACTTATCAGTAACGAGGTTGAACTAGGTATGCAGAGATACCGACGATCATAACTTCGGATAAGTAAACTATCGTGAGACAAAGGGAAATTGGTATCGTATGTAAGTGGTTCATTCGATCGCAAAGTAATCGTTGAAATATGTGGGAGCCATATGAATTTCTAGATTCCTCTTTTGGTTATTGTTCGGAGAAGTGTCTCAATCATGTCCGCATAATTCACGAACCGTAGGGAGACACACTTAAGGATTAGACGTTGTTTGAGTAGTTATGGTATTATGAGAAAGAGACCGAATGTTGTTCGGAGTCTCGGATGGGATCCGGGATATCACGAGGTGATACGGAATGGTCCGGAGAATAAGATTCATATAAGGAAAGTCCCGTTTCGGAGTTCGGGAATGATTCCGGTGTTTTCATCGGGAATGTTCTAGAAGGTTCCAGATTGTCCGGCACTCCGGGGAGGTACATGAATGTGTCATTACATATTGAATGATTGCATCATGTACTAAGTGTTCTTGCTGTTCCAAAACTGAAAAGTCAAACGCGGTTTGAAAGTCAAACAGCTAAAACAGAAAGCTGTGGAAAACAGAAAGCTGTGGGAAACAAGCAAGAGGTGGTTGAACCGACTTGGGGAGAGTCCCTCAAGCCAACGCAAACCAAGGCCGACTTGGGGAGGGACTCCCTCCCCTTGGCCGCCCCTCCCACCTATAAAAGGAGGGGCAGGGCCTCCTCCTCTAGACACACAAGTTCCTATCCTCTAATCTCCGATTTAGATACGTTTTGGTTTAGAGCTTCTAATTGCTCTAGCCTGCTGTTTAGAGCCTTCTAATTGGTGTGTCTAATCCCTAGACCACTAATAGCTCTCTCTCATACTCCACCATACTCGCTCTGGCTTAAGGCGAAGCCTGGGATCTCCCTCTACCGGTACCACGCCGTTGTCTTGGAATCGCGAGGAGAGTGCTACAACCTCCACTTCTTTGGAACAAGGAGAGGAAGGTCTTCGCCGAAAATTAACGCGTGTGACCGATTGCGGTAGCGCCTTGGAACGCAGCCGGAAGGATCGTCTACACGATCTTGAGATCGGGAAGAGTACGACTACATCACCCACGAGAATCTGCTCTCGTTAACCGCTTTGGAATCTTCGAGGGTAAGTTATTCCATCGACTCGTTGCTACAATCTAGTAGATAGATCTTGGCTTGTTTGTTTGTATGCGATAGAAAATTTTTGTTTTCCATGCTACGAACCCCTACAAAAGGCACCCAAGGCTCTCCTTTATAAGGGGAGACTTGGACCCTGAGGGGTGGATCGACTCATTCTGGCACCGTTAGGCTGGTGAGATTCATCTTTTCTCCCTGTATACAGCTCGAGGAGCACTTGTAGCCCCAGAGAAGAGGAATAAAGATCTTTGCCCTAACCTCTTGAGTGTAGAATCAGTTGCATCTTCCCTCCCCAGATCCCACTAGCATCCATTGGCCCCATACTTTAGCCTACCCATGGCATCTGCCGTGAGACCACCACGACAGTTGGCGCCCACCGTGGGGCAAGCAGCGGTGCTAGCTGGAGTTATGATCCGGACGGGAAACTTCATCAACACGGGAGAGCGCGTTGTTTCTGGCTTGGTCCAGAGATTTGGTCTCTGCGACTTTGTCAGCGACAATGCAGGGAGCTTTAGGGGAAAAGCTCCCCCGCGCAATGGTGTCTTCATCAGCCTGGGCGAGCACAAGGTTTACGTCGGTGTCGACATCACCGGCATTTATCCCCATCAAGTTGTTGTTGCAGGAGAGCCACCTCTTAACGCGGCAAGCCGTCCATCCGAAGTACATCCTGCAGGCAGCGTCGAGGTGATGGTCGCTGCAGGAGCGCGAGATGGAGCAGCAGTAGCCGGATCAAGCAGAGAACCCGCCGCAGGCGCACAAGGCGCACCCAAGCAGACTGCGCCACAACCCACTGAGGTAATCGCGCCAGTGACCAACCCGACCGAGCTACATGACATCACCCCAAAGGCACCAAGAGTAAGAGGGCCACCTCTGGAAAGGCCAGAGAACATTCTTCAGGCGACCATAGAAAACTTGACTACACCTGTAGCGCCGATACTTGATCCGGCAAATGCTCAGGCAGAGTTAGAAGAAACCAGGCAAAAGGTGCTGGTAGAGGCCAAAAAAGTATCGGCCCTGCGGGAGTCCTTGAACAGGACCCTGAGAGAATATGCAAAATCTAATAAACTTGATATCGCACTTTGCCGGTGGACGAATTAAGATTAAGAGGAAGAACCTCATGGATGACATTAACAAAGAGCATGAAGCTCACGAGCAGAATCAGGTGATTTGGGTTTGCCGAGTCTGATGCCGGCGAAGAACACGAGAGCGGCAAATGCCGCAGCATTGGAGTTAGAGGGTTGACCGGGAAGCCCGGAAACAACAAGAAAGAGTGAATGAGCTGTGCGCATCGAACTAGCAAAATGAGGAAATACTCGAACAAACCCGGCAAGGCGGGGCCTCATGGATGGTTCACTCGGCGGGCAGCGCTGCCTTATCCGCAATGACATCTTCACCGGAAACAACGCACGAAGGGACAAAGCAGTAACCTCAGGGAAGAGGAACAAGCAAATTGTTCCATATGATCCGGCAATGGCTGGAAAGGCAAATGAGAACAGAGGCAATGCAAGCCGAGGTAACAGTGGGGAGAGAAACCACGGCCGTGTGGAAACATACGGCGGAGGCCGAGGCAATGGGGACCTCGGCCGAAGAGATCCCGCGAGAGGTAATCATGAGAACGAGACCCCTGCCGAAGTAAGGAGAGAGCTACCGCTCAACCCACAGCCAAGGCATGAGCCTCGGCAGGAAAGAGAAGCGAGACCAGCTCGTCATAATCAAGTGAATGAGAGGTACAACGATGGTTATTCCGAGGTGGAATATGCGATCCATGGTGGAAATAACCACTATGGGATGCAGGACAGAATTCTGTACAGAGATTTGCCATCGAATGATGCAAGAGTAAAGCTGGACAGGCTATACCGGTCAGAGTTGTTGGAAGAACAAGGTCCACCAGGACCGAATTGTTTTGGACCACGGATCATGGGCGAACCACCGTGCCAAACTTTCAGCTAGCGAGAGGCACAAAAACGTACAATGGGAGTACCAAGCCACAAGACTAGTTGATTGACTATGCCACTTCTGTGAAGATAGCGGGTGGGAACTTAAGATGGGCAGTACGGTATGTCCCGCAAATGTTGGAAGGACCGGCTAGGGTATGGCTGAATAATCTACCAGCAGGCAGTATCAACTGTTGGTTAGATTTTGAAGAAATGTTCGTCAGCAACTTTACCAGCACATACAAGAGGCCAAACAGGCCGCAACAGTTAGCCATGTGCAAGCAGAGGCCGAATGAGATAGATAGAGAGTTTTTAACTCGATGGTGCAACTTGAGAAACTCATGTGAAGGGGTAATAGAATCGCAAGCAATAGCTTGGTTCGCGCAAGGCTGTCGTTATGCCAGTGTTTTGTGGCAACGCCTGCAAAGGGATATGCCGACTACACTGGCAGAAACTATCAGAATAGCAGACTCCTATGCATTAGGCGACCCAACGCAACCGGAATTAATGTCGGCAGATCATCGCGAGCAACAGGACCATTATGCAAGAGAAATGGCCGGGTCATCCAGGCGTGATTTCAGAGGAAGAAGAAGAGAGGAGAGGCCGGATTATAGATATAATTCGGCCCAAGTGGCAGCGGTAGCGCAAGATCAGCCGAGTCATGGAGCAACTCAACGGCAGAAGAATGGACCTCAGCAGTGGACACCAAAGAATGAAGGAAAAAGGCAGTGGACCCCAGAGCAAAAGAAGCAATGGCAGGAGAGGCCGAAATACACGTTCGAATCCATGTTAGATCAGCCGTGCAAATTTCACACATCAAACCCATCCAGACCAGCCAATCATACGACCCGCCAATGTGCATGGATGAAAAATGCAATGGGGAACCCCGCAGGAGTTCAGGCGCCCCATCAAGTACATCAGCAGCATCAACCGCAATTAACTGGAGCAAATACACAGCAACTGATGCTACCGCCTCCTCCCCCGAGGTACGATAACTCGGATCGGAGGGATGCAGTACATCAAGTAATGAACCAGGTCCAGGATGGAAGGACGAATCTGGCAAATACTGGACGTAATGATTACAGAGAACATCACCAGTCTTATTGCGTGTTCACAACGGAACAGCAAGACAAGCAGAGTGTGCAGCGCCGGCATATGGAAGTGAATGCGGTTATTCCGGTAGTACCAAGATATGTGCCATGGTCTGATCAGGAGATGACCTGGAGCATAAAGGACCACCCCAGAATAATGCCGAGTCCAGGATCATATGCACTCGTGTTGGATCCAACATTCGTTGGACCAAGCATCAATGTGAAATTTTCAAAAGTACTCATTGACAATGGAAGCAGTATCAACATCATGTACAAAGATACCATGCATAAACTCGGAATATCGCAGAACATGCTGCAATCCACGAGAACCACTTTCCATGGGATAGTGCCGGGGCTTTCATGCGAGCCCATCGGTAAAGTCCGAGTGGACGTATTATTCGGTACAAGAGATAACTGTAGAGCAGAAAATTTAGATTTTGAAGTGGTGGATCTGGAAAGTTGTTATCATGCTCTACTCGGACGGCCCGCACTGGCCAAATTCATGAGCAGCTGTCATATAAGTTATCTGAAGATGAAGTTACCCGGACCACAAGGGGTGATAACAGATGCAGGAGATTACAAGAAGTCAATGGAGTGTGCTTCAGCCGGGTCAAATTTGGTCGAGTCATTGGTTATAGCAAGAGAAAAGAGAAGGATTCAAGAAGTAGCAGCCCTCGCTCAGTCGGCACAGCTGAACATGCCGGCGCTGGCCAACCCACACGGCAGTGTCTCTTTTCAGCCGACTAAAGAGACGAAGAAATTTCAGATTGATGAGCAATTCCCAGAGCGTACTGTTACTATTGGTGCAGGCCTGGATGCTAAATAGGAAAGCGAGCTCACCAACTTCCTCCGTGAGAATCGGGACATATTTGCATGGTCAACTCAAGATCTGCAAGGTGTTCCGAGGGAGTTGGCTGAGCACTCTTTGAACGTAAGGCCAGGAGCAAGGCCGGTGAAGCAACCTCTCCGCCGCTTCGCCGAAGACAGGGGAAAAGTCATAGGAGATGAAATAGCTCGGCTCCTCGCAGCCGGGTTCATCATGGAGGTGCTATACCCGGATTGGTTATCGAATCCGGTGCTAGTAGAAAAGAAGAAAGATGATCCCAATGTAGCCATTGTGTGGCGAATGTGTATCGATTACACCAACCTGAACAAGGCGTGTCCAAAAGATCTTTTTCCATTGCCTAGAATAGACCAAGTCATTGAATCGACTGCTGGTTGTGAGCTATTATCGTTTGTAGACGCGTATTCTGGTTTCCACCAGATACCGTTAAATCCGGCCGATCAAATAAAGACTGCATTTATTACCCCGTACGGGGCTTATTGTTATCGCACAATGCCATTTGGCCTGCGAAATGCAGGAGCGACATATCAGAGATGCATGCAAAAATGCCTGCATGATCAGATAGGAAAAAATGTACAGGTATATGTAGATGACGTGGTCATCAAAACTAAGGAAATCAAAACGTTACTAGAGGATATACGGCAGACTTTTGCGAACCTGAGAAGGTTCCGAATGAAGCTTAATCCAGAGAAATGCACATTTGGCATGCCAGCAGGAAAATTACTCGGTTTCCTTGTGTCTAGCCGAGGTATCGAGGCCAATCCAACAAAGATAAAAGCAGTAGAAAGAATGGAATTGCCTAAATGTCTGAATGATGTACAAAAATTCACGGGCTGTCTGGCCTCGCTTAGTCGATTTGTATGTCGGCTAGGAGAGAAGGCCCTGCCGCTCTACCAGCTGATGAAAAAATCAGATAAATTCATTTGGACTCCACAAGCAGACCTCGCATTTCGTGAGTTGAAAAAGATGTTGGTTACGACACCCATTTTGGCTTCTCCATTATCAAAAGAGCCTATGTTACTCTATGTAGCGGCTACCAATGTAGTAGTAATCTTGTGTAGTGGAACGACTTGAAGATGGTAAGTCGATTCAGAGGCCGGTGTATTATCTAAGTGAGGTGTTATCCACTTCAAAGCAGAATTACCCGCATTATCATAAGATGGCTTATGGAGTATATATGTCGGCAAAAAAGCTTAAACATTACTTCGAAGAGCATCCCATCAAAGTAATCTGTGAGGCACCCATAGCCGTCATATTGAGCAACAAAGACCCAAGTGGCCGAATAGCAAAATGGGCGATCGAGTTATCACCATACGCTCCACAATTTGATAGAAGAGATGCAATCAAATCTCAGGCTGTCGCCGACTTTCTCGTGGACTGGGCCGAGGTGCAGTATGAGCCACCATTGCCAGATCCAAATTACTGGACTATGCATTTCGATGGTTCCAAACTAAGGAATGGTTTGGGAGCGGGAATAGTGTTAACCTCGCCTAAAAAAGACCAATTGAAGTATGTATTACAAATACATTTTGTTGCGTCCAACAATGTAGCCGAATATGAAGCGCTAGTCCATGGATTGAAAGTAGCAAAAGAAATTGGCATACGCCGAATATTATGCTATGGTGACTCGGATCTAGTAGTGCAGCAAGTATCAGACAGTTGGGACGCGTTAGTGCTAATATGGCTTTATACAGATTTCATGTGCAAAAAATCAGTGGATACTTTGAAGGATGTGAATTTCACCACATACCTCGGGCAGAAAATGATGCCGCCGACACATTGTCAAAATTAGGATCAACCCGGCAATCAATTCCTCCAGGTATCGCCCTAGAGCACCTCAGGAAACCATCAATAATCCCATCACCAGAATCCGAATCTATCTTTATCCCAGCAAATTCTGTAGAAGATCACACGCCAATGGAGGTAGATCCGCAGTATAACTCGGAACCCCCCAAGAGGAGGACAGCCTAGGTAAGCGCAATCATAGGAAAGGCCGAAATATATATGTCGGCAGAGAACATGCAGATAGACAGTGAGATCACATCAGAAAAAGTAACACCGTTATGGGCGCAACCCATATTTTCTTACCTAAAAGACGCGATGTTGCCGAGTAATGAGGTATTAGCTAGACAAACCGTAAGGAGAGCAAAAGCTTATACAATAATAAACAATGAGCTGTATAAAAGGAGCGTCACAAACGTGTTGCAGAAGTGTGTAAGTTCGGCAGAAGGTCAGGAGATCCTTCTAGACATACATCAAGGAGAATGTGGGCACCATGCCTCATCTCGTGCCTTAGTAGCCAAGGCATTCAGGCATGGATTTTATTGGCCGACGGCATTGAAAGAATCAAAAGAATTAGTTAAGAAATGCAATGGATGTCAGAGATACGCAACCAAAATACACATGCCATCGGCCGAGTTAAAAACAATACCCATCACTTGGCCATTTTCTGTATGGGGTTTAGATATGGTGGGACCATTCAAGCCGGCACGAGGAGGAATGACCCACATATTGGTTATGGTGGACAAGTTCACAAAATGGATTGAGGTGAAACCAATAAAAAGTGCGATGGGTCCACGACGGTGAAATTTCTCAAGGATATTATATTAAGATATGGGTATCCGCATGACATGAGATAATGGCACAAACTTTGCGGAAGGAGCTTTACTTGATTTTGCCGAGAGAAGCATATAAGACTAGATATTGCCTCTGTGGCTCACCCAGCATCCAATGGGCAAGTGGAAAGGTCTAATGGACTGGTGTTAACAGGAATAAAACCACGACTCGTCGAGCCATTTCAAAGGTCAGCAGGATGTTGGATTGAGGAACTCCCAGCCGTACTGTGGAGCCTCAAGACTACTCCGAATAGATCAACAGGTTATACACCATTCTTCTTGGTTTACGGGGCAGAGGCCGTACTTCCAGCCGACATAATATATGACTCGCCAAGAGTTACTCAGTATACAACCTCGGAGATAAACGAGATAGCTCGGCAAGATGCTGTAGACCTGCTAGAAGAAGCCAGAGAGTTGACATTGTCACGATCAGCTATTTATCAGCAGAACCTGCGACGATATCACAGCAGGAAGGTGAATCCAAGAGTATTCAAAGAGGGAGATTTAGTCCTCCGACTGGTACAACGTACGGCCGGCATGCACAAGTTGTCACCTCCGTGGGAGGGACCATTCATTGTGAGCAAAGCGTTGCACAACGACGCCTATTATCTAGTCGACGTTCAGTCTCCCGGAAAGAACAGGGCGGACAAAGCCGGCGAAGAAACGAAGCGTCCATGGAATGTAGCTTTACTTCGACCATTTTACTCATAACATTGTATCTCAAGGTCAAGATCCAATGATGTATTTGAACCTCGGCGCCCAGAGCAGTGACTCGGGGACTGCCATATGTTATCTCAATTTCATGTCATGTATTTGAACCTCGGCGCCCAGAGCAGTGACTCGGGGACTGCCATATGTTATCTCAATTTCATGTCATGTATTTGAACCTCGGCACCCAGAGCAGTAACTCGGGGACTGCCATATGTTATATCTATTTCGTGTTATGTATTTTAACCTCGGCACCCAGAGCAGTGACTCGGGGACTGCCATATGTTATATCTATCTCGTGTTATGTATTTGAACCTCGGCGCCCAGAGCGGTGACTCGGGGACTGCCATATGCTATATCAATTTCATATTAAATATTTAAACCTCGGCATCCAAAGCAGCGACTCGGGGACTGCCATATGCTGCCTCAGTCTTATGCTGAGCGCACCCGTATTAGTCTTGTACTACTTCTGAAATTTGATTTACATATCGAGGTTTCGTACAATGAACAATAATTCAGCGATTGCCATATATCGTCACAACGAAGTAGTCAATCCCTGTTCAGAACAGATCAATATTATATGATATTCAGAGCTCACGCCTGGATAAAACCATAAAAAATAAAGGCAAGGATAAATCCTAAAAGGTCAGGAAATTAAGGGCCAACAAAGCAAGAATTCGGGCGGACACCCACTTAACCAAATGGTAACAACTACAAACGTATATGTCACAGCAGTACACAGCAAAAGAAGTTTGAATCATACAGAGAGTGGACAAATGCTTCGTCTACATCATACGCCCGGCATGCCAGGGATCAGAAATAACTTAGGCGTTGTTCATTGGGGGGCGGCAACTTGGTCAGGTGCGGGGCACTCCGACGTAGGAAGAACTTCGACTGAGGTTGCCTCGCCCTCCGCGGACCCAGGTGCAACTTCAGCGGAAGCCCGAGGTTGCTCAGGAGCATCAGTCCGCGCGGTAGAATGCCCGGTACCTTTGGAGGAGGACCGCGCATCGCCGTTGCTGTCCGAGCTTGAGCTGGAGCTGTCAGATGCGGCCGAGTCATCCTCACCTTCCCCTTGCTCAGCCGAATTATTATCCGAGGCATCCTCAACTACAACCTCCTCATCCGGGTCTGGAAGAAAACTCGGCCCTTCATTCCAAGTGTGCACGTCGGCATACTCGACGAGTTGGAAGGCGCGAGCTTGCCGAAGAGCAACAAAAGTGGGATCCTCAACCCAGCGGGAACCAGTGCGCAAATTTCTCAGGATGTCAAGAGAGATGTCTTCATACCATGACATGATAACAGTAAGGGCCATATCGGCACCAGCACGCCCAGCGGATTCCCTCCAAAGACTTAATTGCCTCTCAGATGCCATTAGTCTTTTCACCAGTAATTTGACTTCGTTGATGTCAGGAGTCCCCGAAGTATTCGGCCAAAGTACATGGTAAGCTCGGATAGCGGCTTGCACCAAGTCCCGACCCATAATCTTCATCGGAGCAACTGCGGTACCAACGGCAACCAAGTAATCCTCCATTGAATACTCCGAATCAGCGGTAACAGGTTCACCTCGGCGCACGCGAGCTGCAAGAACCGCTTTAGAACTCACAGGCTTGGCCTCGCGGAAATGATCTGCGCAAAGCATGAACGTGTTAGGTAGTAGCGGGAACAAAAAAGAACAATGTAATTCGGCGGTGTTAAGTAGCGTACGATGAATGTAACTCATCATTATCTGAAGGTCTTTGGCCCAAGCGACCTTGCTCTTCTCAAAACGAGCAATTTCCTCGCTCAACCCCTGAGTCTTTAGTTCGGCAGCCTCGAAGAGTTCTTTGTTCTTCTGCAGCTCCAAAACCAACCGATTCTTCTCCTCGGAAAATTCTTGGTCGACCTTTTCCAGTTCGGATTTCTGAGAGAGCTTGAGAGTATCCACCTCGGATCGCAGGCGAGTTATTTCATCATCTTTTTCTTGTAGTTGCGCCGAATGAATAGCGTTTTGTTCTAAAAAATGCAGGATCACGTCAGGCATGGGCATGCAATCTTGATGCGACGCTACAAAGTTTTGCCACTCGGCTTTACCAGAGCCAAACGCAATAAGGAAACTTAGCATACATGTTAAAAGGGAAAGGGTGTAAAATAAAAAGGAAACTAACCTTCCAGGCTCTTAACTTTCTTCTCAAGGCGAATGTTGAGGTTATTAATGTTACCTGTTTACCAAGAAAGTAAGCTGGCATCTCGCGGACAAATAAATAAGAACGTTGAAAGTAAAAAAGAGGAACCATCGACATACCAGCCTTCTTTACCACCGGAAGGATTTTCTCATACTTTTCTTCCAGCTTACGGTGCGAAAAAAGCAACCTCTGGAATTCGGCAGTCCTCCGATCATGTGCAACCTGAGCAATGGGGAAAAACGGTAAATGGATATTCAAAGCTAAATCAGATCCGAGTCAAGCAGGACTTAACTCAGATCTAGGTGGCTGGATATTCAAAGCTAAATCAGATCCGAGTCAAGCAGGACTTAACTCAGATCTAGGTGGCTGGATATTCAAAGCTAAATCAGATCCGAGTCAAGCAGGACTTAACTCAGATCTAGGTGGCTGGATATTCAAAGCTGAATCAGATCCGAGTCAAGCAGGACTTAACTCAGATCTAGGTGGCTGGATATTCGAAGCTAAAGCACATCCGAATCAAGCAGAACTTAATTCGGATCTAGGTGGCTGGATATTCAAAGCTAAAGCACATCCGAATCAAGCGGAACTTAATTCGGATCTAGGTGGCTAGATATTCAAAGCTAAAGCACATCCGAATCAAGCAGAACTTAATTCGGATCTAGGTGGCTGGATATTCAAAGCTAAAGCACATCCGAGTAAAGCAAAACTTAACTCGGATCTAGATGGCCGGATTCCCAAACCCTAGAAATAAAATTAAGTCAAAGATCATTAAACTTCCAAGTATATAATAAGTTATTTCCTTGCAAGTTTCGGGGACTAGAGCATATAGTAACATCTGAGGACTAATTTAAAACTCAGAGAAACAGTAATTACCTCATTCATCTTGTTAGTATCAACGATGAACTTGGCAGCATGGTCAAAACGGCCGCTGATGTCGGAAAGCTGAAAGGGCTGGTTCATAGGATTACCCTCAAACTGATCAGCGACGTTCCAATTATTGGCATACTCCACCAGAGCACCGAGGTTGTTCCCACTGGCTGTCCGAGTTAAGACCTTACCCCGGACAGCTGTTCCACTGGCGTCATGAGGCTCTTATGAAGAGCAATCTGGTGCCGGCCAAGGCAACGGGGCTTTAGTAGTATGACTCCCTTACGCAGCACGTCGGCAATACTCGGCTGAGAAGAGCCGACAAGACCTTTCTGAGAAGAGGAAGTCTTGGCGACAACAGCTTTTCTCGCCTTAGAGGAGGCATCAACAGGAAGTGACACCTCGGAAGTGGGGACGGCGTCTTTAGGAGCAGCAGGGGTTGTGGTCGCAGAAGGCGCCGAGATAACGACCTTTTCGGCCGAGGCTGGAATGGCTGTAGAAACTGCCGGGCTAGATATAGGCTCAGTAGCAGCGCTGGGACCCATAGAAGGGGCGGCGGGTTCGACAAAAACCTCGGAGGGCCAATTCGAATCCATGTCAATAGAAGGGGTATCAGGCACGTCGCGATGAAGAGGCGACGTATTCGGAGCTGGAGGAGAAGCAGGACGAGTAGGACTAGGAATCCTGGTATCATCAACAGGCGGAGGAGACGGCTGCCGAATCGGGCGGCTAGTGTAACACCCTCAGAATCGGACCTATGAAAATTTGGGCAAAATTCACCAAACCCGCATAGAAACGATTCAAAGGTGCCCACCAGGCACTTTCGTGCGGGTGGAAAACGAAGTAATAACATTACACAACAGTCCTCGATGGGACCCACAGAACAGATAGATATAACAGCGACTCAAAGAGTCAAGAATACAGATATAATATACAAGATCCAAATCACCTTGAAAACGATATAGCGTCCAGCTACGGACAAGATGCAAATGGGGCTAAGAGCCCTGAAGAATAACCAATGGCGTCCATAACCCTGAGGCCAAGCGGAAGGGTAACCACGCTAACGGCGTCGATCTCAAACCCTTAAACAAAGGGGTGCCGACAAAGGGCAAAGGAAAAAAGGGCGTCGATCGAGGCGGTGCACGGCGAGGCTAGAATTCGGCGGTCCTCGCCTACATAGGTATGGTGGACTGAGCGGCAGCGGCAGCATGCACT
This sequence comes from Avena longiglumis, assembly GCA_030063025.1. Classification (NCBI taxonomy): domain Eukaryota; kingdom Viridiplantae; phylum Streptophyta; class Magnoliopsida; order Poales; family Poaceae; genus Avena; species Avena longiglumis. The sequence continues at coordinate 513,501,538 of CP125974.1, read as the reverse complement.
AAACAACCTATAGAGACTCGATACAACTAGCGGCAATCAGAAGGGGGTAAGAAAGACCTATGCGGATCCAACCTGAAGCTAACACCAAACAAACCCATCCTGGCATTTCCCCCTCGGGACCGTCGAGGAAGTCAACCGAGGAACTCACACAGTTGGCAGTTTTACTTATTAGGTTATCGTTGCAGCATTTACTAGTCAGGTATAGCTAATCGTCCTGATAAAGTAAACAGTGGGCACTTTTAGTTAACCATTCCGTTATAGTGGCAGTACTTACTAATCAGATACAGATAGCATGGGATAAACCCAAAACCCAGCAGTTGTTGGTACTTTTATTCAGCCATTTCGTTGTAGTTGCAATACTTACTAGTCAGATACAATTGTCGCACGCGACAACCAAACAAGCAATTGTGGGCAGTATTAATTAGCCATTCCATTATAGTGAAGCTGATTACTAGTCATTATAAGTCAAATTTATAGCAGTAAACTTTAGTTATGCTTGTCTATGATCAAGAAACTGTGCTCCAAGTCGTCCATATCCGCGGACACGGCTTTCAGAAAGTTTTACCCGGCCGGGGTGCACCAATAGCAACACACGCTCGATCAACCTCGGAAAAACCAAATCAAAACCCAACGAGGCTTTCACGACTGAACAATCACAGGATTCAGAAATATTTCAGGGGGCCACCCCTTAAGTAGAATCCGCAACGGAGTAAGCAAGCTCCGAGACGGCCTCAAGGTTATGGGGACGGCTGTGAACGACTGGGAACCCGAAAGTGTGGCTGGGCTTGTCGACACATGGAATCGGGCCATGATCCTAAAGCGAACAGTGTGCTCCTCGCACAATTTAAATACAGAAAGTAGCATGGCATAAGTACAGGATAGTAAAAACACCTCAAACTAGTTTGTGGCCCCAAGAAATAAGACTGAATCAAGCTCTGGCTCAGGGGGGTCCCATATACCTCCCGGATGTGGATAGCGCGATAAATCAAGGAACAGGAATCAAGTACTCGGGGTCTTACGGGACACAAGTGGGCGTTCGGAAACCAAATATTTTCTATCACCCACCGATGCCTCTGCTTATTTCAATTTTAGTTGTTAAACAGAAATTAAAGTGACGATAAGTAAAACTAGAACCATCTCCAACATCAACATGCGGCAAAACATCAGCAACTGTGGCATAGGACGACACACATCAGTACTTGAGCAAGCAACTACGACGCGCAAGTCCAACTATCTACCAAACAATAGGTAATAGGAGGTGTCCAAGGCAATATAGGGCTGCACGGTATATCAAGGGTACGGAAACTAAAGCATCGCAACACAGATAGCAATAGATCAACAGGAGGGAATAAATACTATAAAAGTAAGATGGGTAGAAAGGGGGAGATGCTCGCCTGAAAACATTGTCGAAGGTTTTCCCCGAAGATCGGGACGAAGCTCACATCAACTCAACGGCCTTATCCGCGAAGAAGCAAAACACTAGAATAAACACCGGATGCAATATTTAATACAACGGCAGAAGATCGGCATGATGCATGTATGATGTATGGCATGGCAAGGTGCGATGCAATTAGGTCAAGATTAAGCGGAACCGGGGTCCCGACAATTAATTAGATGGTTCAAGTTATTTAGAACCCCGCAATTTTAAATGTTGTTATAACAAGGTAAGATTAGATACCGGTTCGCTACACAAGTTTAAATGAGGCTGATATGGGACTGGATTTGCCCGCATATGGGCCCCATATTTAATTATGAGGTGAATCGGCAAAAGGCACCCAAACCACAGATATGCATGCGAGTATGACAATTAAATATGCAACAAGTTGTTATTATGTTATAAAATAGGGTTCCGGGAAAGGGTTCACACATTAGGGTTCGGCAGATCTTGGGGTCCCGGGGGGTTCAGGGTTCGACGGTTCGGTCTCGGCGGGGATCATTGGAGGTTATCGGGGTAGTTCTTGGCGCATTCGCGATGGTCGGGTCATGTCGACGGTCCTGGCGTTCGGGCTGAAGCACTTGTCGCGTCGGGGTCTCGGTGTCCGGGGAAAGGAGTTCTTGTCGCACGCAGATCTTGATGGGTCCTCAAGTCGCTCTTGGTTATCATGTTTAATTGCCGATCTTGTCCGCGGATGAACTTGACTTGACGGTTCGATGTCGTTGCCGCACTTGGCGTTCCTTAGCGATCTTGGCGGCCTCTAGGGAAGACCATGCCGAGCCATCGGTTTTGGTTTGGTCTTCGGGGACCGCGAAGGAGAGCTTGGGGTTTCCGAGGCTTCGATTGGTGATGGCGAACTTGGCTACCAACATCGGTATTCCTTGGGTTTTCTCCTCGATCGTCGGTTGTGGGGCCGGTTGTCGTGAACAGTAGTCCCACCTGCATCGCGCACCAACCAGTGCACGCGGACGCTGGTTAGGTAAGACGCCTGCATGGCGGACTGGACGACCCGAGGAGGAGGCCGGAGCGGGGCTAGCACGCAGGCCGGCCGAGCCTTGATCGAGGCCTTGTGCCATGTGAGATGGAGGAGGAGGTCCGGCTGCGGAGGAGGCGGGCGGGCCTGGGAGGCGCGGTCGGGGCGGCGGGGACGGCTGAGGCTGGCGGAAGCCAGGCCGAGCGGAGGCAGACGAGCGGACGGCGACGACGGGCGCGAGGCGGGCGGGGATGCGGGCCGAGGAGGGAGCAGCAGCGAGCCTGGGGCGGAGGTCTGGGGCGGCAGCGAGGTGGTCGGGGGAGCTGCAGGAGGCGGACGGGCGGCGAGCGGAGGGTGAGTGCGCCGGGCGGCCAGGCTGCAGGGCGCAGCCAGCAGTTGGGGATGAGGCGAGGCAGACGGCTCAGAGAGGGGTGGCCGTCGGGGTTGTAGGGAGGAAGAAGGAGGAGGCGGGCGGGGGCAGCCGGAGCTGAGCGGGCTTGGCCTGTGGGTGGGCTCGGCTCACTTGGCGTCTTGAGAGAGATAGAGGAGAGAAGGGAGAGAGATGAACAGGGGAGGGGGCGGCGTGCAGGTGGGGCCGGGTGGGTCCCAGGGGCAGGGAGAAGTGGGCAGAGGTGTGCGTGCGTGGCAGGTGTGTGTGCGTCGTGTGCGTGTAGTGTGGTGTGCTAGTGTGGGTTTGGTGGGGCTGGGAGGGTGTGAGGGTTGGTGGGGAGGTGGCAAGGAGAGATTGGGTGGGGGGGTTAACCAGGGGTGATGTGGCGCGTAGATATAGGTGGGGGTGAGGTGGCTGGGGAGAGAGGGTAGACTAGCTGGTAGGAAAAGATTTTTCTGGGGTGGGCCTAGGCTGGACCGATTATTATGTTCTGGGGGTGGTCGTTCGGGTCGGTCTGGCCCGTTCGACTGCCCCCACTAAAAATATTATAAATTTTATTTGTTTTAAACGGGCCGTTGGCAAACCGATAGCGGCCAAAACAAAATATTCCGGGGACCCGGTTTTGATGTTTGAAAAATAAAGAGGGGCGTTTAGAAAACAACACGGGCTTTGCAAACATAGTTTTAGCAAACAATGCATGATGATGACGATGCAATGCACAAATTCAACGCGATTTTCTAGTAGTGGTTTTGCGGGATGCCACAATTCGACACCACTAACAATGGATCTCGCCCTCGAGATCCGCCTCATGGTACCGGAAGGAAGGTCGGCGATCCTCGTCTTCTCACTTCATGTAGATCCTCGCGACACCACTAACAAGGGTTCATCCTCCATCTTGAAAACGGCGACACCACCAACAAAGGGTCGTTGCTCCTGATCGTCGAGAGAACTCTCCGGGGAAACAAAGGACGGAGTTGAAGGTAAGGCCACCTCTAACTTCCATGGACGGAGTAAAACTGCTGGATCCACTGATTCGACGTACAAGAGCGAATGATAAGAGCAGTGGTAGGGTAGCTACTCCATCCCGCACTCAAACCATTACTCTGCACGCGAATAAGCGGATTAAGCATCCAACTCTCGGAATTAGACTGAAGATCTCGACAAGCGAGGTTCGGAAACAAGGGAGGGATGTGGACTCTGCATCGGATCTGGCGTAGATGACGTCAACACATCGGGAAACACCGGAAGATACCACAGAAATCGTATGAAAGACACAATGTTTAGATTTCGTGATGGTTCCATTGGCATGAACAACACATGCTCAAGGTATACTCCAACTTCACCAATGCTCGTCCTTCTCATATGTCTTTCAGCGACACGGATATCCAACAAGGAACACATATGGATAAAGAGCTCAAGAACAAAAGATTGGATGAAGGGTACAACAGACAAGTTGCAGATTGACGGTCGTAGCACCTCCGTTACAAAAAGGGAGAAAGCGAAGCCCTGAAGGTACGACGGAAACCCAACCACGAGAATTCCTGGACTCGAAGAAAGAGAAGAGAGCGGGTTCAAAACACGCAGAGGTAAGAGGAGAATAGCAGAGGGGTAAGGAGTAAAATCAGACCTAGTCAGAACTAGCCAACCGATTTTTCCAAAATAGTTTTGACACTCTACTTCGGCCGTTAGCTAGGTTATCCTACAGGATGGACTTGTGGGGTATCGCAACTGCTGAGCTCTGATACCACTCTGTAACACCCTCAGAATCGGAACTATGCAAATTTGGGCAAAATTCACCAAACCCGCATAGAAACGATTCAAAGGTGCCCACCAGGCACTTTCGTGCGGGTGGAAAACGAAGTAATAACATTACACAACAGTCCTCGATGGGACCCACAGAATAGATAGATATAACAGCGACTCAAAGAGTCAAGAATACAGATATAATATACAAGATCCAAATCACCTTGAAAACGATATAGCGTCCAGCTACGGACAAGATGCAAATGGGGCTAAGAGCCCTGAAGAATAACCAATGGCGTCCATAACCCTGCCCAGGCCAAGCCAGAAGGGTAACCCTGCTAACGGCGTCGATCTCAAACCTGCTTAAACAAAAGGGGTGCCGACAAAGGGCAAAGGAAAAAAGAGGCGTCGATCGAGGCGATTACGGCGAGGCTAGAATCGGTCCTCGCCTACATAGGTATGGTGGATCGAGCGGCAGCGGCAAAGATGCACTAAACAACCTATAGAGACTCGATACAACTAGCGGCAATCAGAAGGGGGTAAGAAAGACCTATGCGGATCCAACCTGAAGCTAACACCAAACAAACCCATCCTGGCATTTCCCCCTCGGGACCGTCGAGGAAGTCAACCGAGGAACTCACACAGTTGGCAGTTTTACTTATTAGGTTATCGTTGCAGCATTTACTAGTCGGTATAGCTAATCGTCACGATAAAGTAAGCGATGGGCACTTTTAGTTAACCATTCCGTTATAGTGGCGATTTTACTAATCGAATCTGAGATAGCATGGGATAAACCCAAAACCCAGCAGTTGTTGGTACTTTTATTCAGCCATTTCGTTAGAAGTTGCAATACTTACTAGTCGATACAATTGTGCACGCGACAACCAAACAAGCAATTGTGGGGTATTAATTAGCCATTCCATTATAGTGAAGCTGATTACTAGTCATTATAAGTCAAATTTATAGCAGTAAACTTTAGTTATGCTTGTCTATGATCAAGCTGTGCTCCAAGTCGTCCATATCCATGGACACGGCTTTCGAAAGTTTTACCCGGCGGTGCACCAATAGCAACACACGCTCGATCAACCTCGGAAAAACCAAATCAAAACCCAACGAGGCTTTCACGACTGAACAATCACAGGATTCAGAAATATTTCAGGGGGCCACCCCTTAAGTAGAATCCGCAACGGAGTAAGCAAGCTCCGAGACGGCCTCAAGGTTATGGGGACGGCTGTGAACGACTGGGAACCCGAAAGTGTGGCTGGGCTTGTCGACACCGCGGAATCGGGCCATGATCCTAAACAGTACAGTGTGCTCCTCGCACAATTTAAATACAGAAAGTAGCATGGCATAAGTACAGGATAGTAAAAACACCTCAAACTAGTTTGTGGCCCCAAGAAATAAGACTGAATCAAGCTCTGGCTCAGGGGGGTCCCATATACCTCCCGGATGTGGATAGCGCGATAAATCAAGGAACAGGAATCAAGTACTCGGGGTCTTACGGGACACAAGTGGGCGTTCGGAAACCAAATATTTTCTATCACCCACCGATGCCTCTGCTTATTTCTATTTTAGTTGTTAAACAGAAATTAAAGTGACGATAAGTAAAACTAGAACCATCTCCAACATCAACATGCGGCAAAACATCAGCAACTGTGGCATAGGACGACACACATCAGTACTTGAGCAAGCAACTACGGCATAAGTCCAACTATCTACCAAACAATAGGTAATAGGAGGTGTCCAAGGCAATATAGGGCTGCACGGTATATCAAGGGTACGGAAACTAAAGCATCGCAACACAGATAGCAATAGATCAACAGGAGGGAATAAATACTATAAAAGTAAGATGGGTAGAAAGGGGGAGATGCTCGCCTGAAAACATTGTCGAAGGTTTTCCCCGAAGATCGGGACGAAGCTCACATCAACTCAACGGCCTTATCCGCGAAGAAGCAAAACACTAGAATAAACACCGGATGCAATATTTAATACAACGGCAGAAGATCGGCATGATGCATGTATGATGTATGGCATGGCAAGGTGCGATGCAATTAGGTCAAGATTAAGCGGAACCGGGGTCCCGACAATTAATTAGATGGTTCAAGTTATTTAGAACCCCGCAATTTTAAATGTTGTTATAACAAGGTAAGATTAGATACCGGTTCGCTACACAAGTTTAAATGAGGCTGATATGGGACTGGATTTGCCCGCATATGGGCCCCATATTTAATGATGAGGTGAATCGGCAAAAGGCCCCCAAACCACAGATATGCATGCGAGTATGACAATTAAATATGCAACAAGTTGTTATTATGTTATAAAATAGGGTTCCGGGAAAGGGTTCACACATTAGGGTTCGGCAGATCTTGGGGTCCCGGGGGGTTCAGGGTTCGACGGTTCGGTCTCGGCGGGGATCATTCGAGGTTATCGGGGTAGTTCTTGGCGCATTCGCGATGGTCGGGTCATGTCGACGGTCCTGGCGTTCGGGCTGAAGCACTTGTCGCGTCGGGGTCTCGGTGTCCGGGGGAAGGAGTTCTTGTCGCACGCAGATCTTGATGGGTCCTCAAGTCGCTCTTGGTTATCATGTTTAATTGCCGATCTTGTCCGCGGATGAACTTGACTTGACGGTTCGATGTCGTTGCCGCACTTGGCGTTCCTTAGCGATCTTGGCGGCCTCTAGGGAAGACCATGCCGAGCCATCGGTTTTGGTTTGGTCTTCGGGGACCGCGAAGGAGAGCTTGGGGTTTCCGAGGCTTCGATTGGTGATGGCGAACTTGGCTACCAACATCGGTATTCCTTGGGTTTTCTCCTCGATCGTCGGTTGTGGGGCCGGTTGTCGTGAACAGAAGTAGGTCCCACCTTACTGCTGCACCAACCAGGCACGCGGGACTGCGAAGCTAGGCAGAAGACGCCCCTGGTACTGGCGGACTGGACGACCCGAGGAGGAGGCCGGAGCGGGGCTAGCACGCAGGGCGGCGCGAGGCGCTTGTGACGGGAGCCTTGCTGCTGGGAGAGGAGGAGGTCCGCCTGCGGAGGCGGGCCCGAGGCGCGGCCATGTGATCGCCAGGGACGGGGAGGCGGCAGCAGCTCGGCGAGCTTGGCGGAGGCGGACGAGACGGGCAGGCGGCAGCGGGCGCAGGAGCGGGCCGGGATGCGCGAGGAGGAGGGGAGCCGAGCTCGGGGCGGAGGGTGCTGGGGCGACGCGAGGTGGTCGAGGGAGAGCTGCAGGAGGCGGGCGGGCGGCCGGCGGAGGTCTCAGTGGGCCGGGCGGCGCTGGCAGCGCGACGTTGGGGATGAGTGAGGCCGACGGCTCAGAGGGGCGGTGGCCGACGGGGTTGTAGGGAGGAAGGGAGGAGGAGGCGGTGGGCGCGAGCGTGGCGGGCGGGAGCGCCTGGCACGACGCTGGGGGTCGAACTCACGCCAAGGCTGGGCAGAGAGATAGGAGAAGGAGAGAGATGAACAGGAGGGGGCGTGCAGGTGGGGCCGGTGGGTCCCAGGCGGGGAGAAGTGGGCAGAGGTGTGCGTGGCGTGTGTGTGCGTCGTGCGTGTAGTGTGGTGTGCTAGTGTGGGTTTGGTGGGCCGAGGGTGTGAGGGTTGGTGGGGAGGTGGCAAGGAGAGATTGGGTGGGGGGGTTAACCAGGGGTGATGTGGCGCGTAGAGATAGGTGGGGGTGAGGTGGCTGGGGAGAGAGGGTAGACTAGCTGGTAGGAAAAGTTTTTTCTGGGGTGGGCCTAGGCTGGACCGATTATTATGTTCTGGGGGTGGTCGTTCGGGTCGGTCTGGCCCGTTCGACTGCCCCCACTAAAAATATTATAAATTTTATTTGTTTTAAACGGGCCGTTGGCAAACCGATAGCGGCCAAAATAAAATATTCCGGGGACCCGGTTTTGATGTTTGAAAAATAAAGAGGGGCGTTTAGAAAACAACACGGGCTTTGCAAACATAGTTTTAGCAAACAATGCATGATGATGACGATGCAATGCACAAATTCAACGCGATTTTCTAGTAGTGGTTTTGCGGGATGCCACAGCTAGTCATGCTAGGACCGCCGGGTTTAACAGAAAGCGGAGCACTGCAAAAATAAGAAAGAAAAATCATCAGTATGAAAAACAGAAAGAGAGAAACAAGAAATATAAGCAAAAGGAACTTACCCGGCAACCCCAGGCATAGTCTTGCGCTGGGAGGTTGAGCGGATTTCTTCATTCGTTCTTGGGAACCGCTCGAGGCACTAGCAGAGCCCCGCGTTTCCCGAGGTAACAGGGGTCGAGAAGCAATAGGCTCGGCGTCGTGAACTGTTGGCCGGATTAGTGGGAAAGTAGAAGTCGGAAATGCATAAGAAATAGGCATGGCGGCAACTACCTCAAGAATTTGGACCTCGTCAATCACCTTCCTCCTCGTCTTGCCAAGTCTTGCCACGAGCTCGAGCCGGGGCAAGATCCGACTTAGGGACGAACTCCTCGGAGTCCGGCTCACCAGTATCCGGGGTGCTCCGGTCCGCGGGCCACGGGAGCAGCAGAACTTCGGCGTCCTCATTTTTCTGCTCTGCGAACCTCTGCAAGACGAGGAAAAAGAGAGTTAGATGAACCCGTTACAAAAACAATGGAATAGCAGAGCGTTATTGATTAAGCTCACCTCGGGAGGCGGATGATCGCGGGTGAACAGTTTCAATCCCCAAGCCCAATCCTTAGGCATCTCTGTCTTAAAGATAGCTCGGACGCGCTTATAGATAAGGTAGTTGTCCAGCTCCACGGTTGAGACTCGATTAGGGTCAAGGGGACCACTCATGTAGCACAGCTTGTGAGTCCGCTTCTAGAATGGGCAGATCCGGCTACTAATGAAAGTAGCCATCAGGTCTTCGCTGCATAACCCGGCGCGGATCAACTCTTTAAGCCGAATCTCAAAAGCCTCGGCCAAGGCATGAGTTTTCCTCGGATTGTAGAGCCAGTTCACTTTAGAAGGCGGACCAATTGAGAATGCAGGGAGCCGAATCTTGTCCTCTGCTCCTCTGTTCTTGGCATAAAAGAATGATTTGTGCCACTTCTTGCACGACTCTAACCCGGTGACACGAGGAAATACGGACTTCCTCCGAGGTGTAATAGACGCTGCCCCACATTGGGTAAGCGACTTCTCGGAAGGGTGCAGAGATTTGTCAGGGACTACGTTGGAGCGAATCTGGAAGAACTTCGACCAGACATGCACTGACGGCCACAGGCCGAAGTATCCCTCCGATGCGGAGATGAAAGCAGAAAGAGAAGCGATAGCGTTCGCAGGAAGATGATGCGGCTGAAGGCCGAAGTAGTCGAGGAATTCTCTAGCGAAATCGCTAAGAGGGAGACCGAAGCCACGTGCGAAGTGCGACATAAAAACCACATACTCGCCCTCCCTAACATCCAGAGAGGACTCGCTGCCGGGTAAGCGGCAAGAGACCTCGGCGGGAATTCCTCGAGTTTGGATAAGCCACTCGATCTCACGACGTGTAACAGAAGAGCCCTGCCACGAGCCTCGCTCGGGCCCAGAGCCAGCGTCGTCATCCTCTACCAGAGCGCCGCTAAACGAACTAGACATGAGTGCGCCGGAAAGATCGTCGGAAGAAAAGCTAGCGGCGGAGGGGAGTTTAGAGCTGCAAGGCCCCGTCGGGACTTTGCACGAGAACAATGGCAAAGAACCAGAGGAACCGCCGCGCGAGCACGAAATCGAAACAGAGGAGTATAGGGAAAAATCCACGCAACGCGACTGGAGAGGACTCACCGGCGACGGAGCCGAAGCCGCAGAGCGCATGCGAGTAGAAGCGCGGCGGAGTCCTCGTGGCCGGTAGCACTGTGGCACATGAGCTGCGAGAGGACGCGCAAGCGGAAGGAAGGAGGAGGACAGAGACGAGAGAGAAGGGGAAAAGTAAATTCCCAAACACCGTCCCCCTCTTTATAATCGAGCCACAAACAAGGTGGTGGGATCGTGGGTGTAGCGGTTGACCGTGTAGATCGTGGGTGCGGCACGAACGCACGACGATGAGTGGAGCCACACCAGCGGCCACACAGGAAGGAGGAACGTTACGATCCCCCTGGGGAACGGCACGCGAGGTGTCGCAGCAGCGGCGCAGCAGGTACAAAGTTAACTGTAGCCTGTGAGTAAGTACTGTAGAGGGACCAAAAAACTAGAAGAAAGATTATGGGGGTGACACGTAGGACAAGGTGTACGATAGAAGGAACAAGGATACCCCGGACGAGGAAGAGATAACTCGGAAACAAAACTGAAAAATAAGATGAAGCTGATACGACCCGGCCAAGGCTATCGACAGGGCCACACCAGCTTCGGGGAATAATGTCGGGGGGTTGACCTCGGGTAGGTCAAAGACGGGGAAAAACAAAGGTACAATCCCCGCCTGGTTTCCGAGTTACGGTCTAGGTCGGCCGAATCATGAATAAGTCGGCCGAGGTACGAAGGCGAGAAGCCCGTGTATGTGTATTAAGGCGTAACCCGGCCGAGTTACTACGAGGGTCGGCCGGGTTAGCCCAAGTAATCTCGATGCAGGTGAAGGACAAGCCGAGTTACGCGAGGTAAGGTAAGGCCGAATGATACGAAGCTTGCAGGAGAAGGAGAAACCCAAGGTCAAACTCTAGCTGCAGCTAGAAGGAATCTGAGCCAAGCACAAGAGACAAAGATGCAGAGGCGTCGGAGGCGAAGGAGGTCACGGAGGTGACAGTCCAAGGCCCGAGGCACTGAGAGGGTCCTCGAACCTTGCCGTTGTTAGAAGGGCGACAGGAAAGGAGGTCCCGAACTACTATTTTGGGACAAGCATATTCCTCGAATATGCTTGCCCGTCACCTAAAGGCACCCAAGGCTCTCCTTTATAAGGGAGGCTTGGACCTGAGGGAGGATCGACTCATTCTGCACCGTTAAATTTGGTGAGATTCATCTTTTCTCCCTGTATACAGCTCGAGGAGCACTTGTAGCCCCAGAGAAGAGGAATAAAGATCTTTGCCCTAACCTCTTGAGTGTAGAATCAGTTGCATCTTCCCTCCCCAGATCCCACTAGCATCCATTGGCCCCATACTTTAGCCTACCCATGGCATCTGTCGTGAGACCACCACGACAGTGATCAAAGGATCATTGGGGGAAACCTCGGGGGTCTTAAGAGGGACAGCAGGGTCGGCAACAACGGTGGGAGCAATGGGCTCATCTTGTCGAGGCGATACATTAGTGAGCACAGGAGGAGAATCAACACAAGAGGGACTGGGAACCCGAGTATCCTCTGGAGGTGGGGGAGAAGACGGTCGAGTAGTATGGGTTGTCATACTCGGACCGCTTGGCTTTGCGGAAATAGGAGCTCTGCAAGAGAGTAAAAGCCAATTCACAAACAGAAAGAGAGAAACAAGAAATACAAATGAAAATAAACTCACCTAGTAACCCCGGGCATGGTCTTACGCCTCGGGATATGCTGAGCAGATTTCTTGACTCGCTTCTTGGGGGCAGCACCAGAAGGATCCGTCGAAGCGGTGCGCTTCTTCGAAGCAACAGGATCCTCGGAAGCAAGAGGTTCGGCGCCGTGCACCTGGCCAGCTTGGTTAGCTCGGAAAGAAGGAGCCGGAAATGCGTAAGAGATAGGCACCACAGCAACTACCTCGAGAATTTGGACATCGTCCGAATCGCCTTCATCAGCGTGGGCCGAGGTCTTGCTTCGGGCACGAACAGGAGCAGCATCCAACTTAGGAAAGAATTCCTCTGGATCTGGTTCTCCATTATCCGAGGTATTCTAGTCAGCGGGCCAAGGAAGGGCCAGAACCTCGGCATCTTCTGCGGTCTGCTCAGGAAACCTCTACAAAAAAAGTGGAAAAAGATGAACAGAGATAGAGGGAAAATAACTCGGGTCGAGCCACATGTGTACAATTTACCTGAGGAGGAGGATTCTCGCGAGAGAATGGCTTCATCCCCCATTTCCATTCCTCGGGCATCTCGGTCTTGCAAATATCCCGGACACGTTTGTAAATCTGATAGTCATCGAGCTCAACCGTAGAAACTCGATTGGGGTCCAAAGGACCGCTCATGTAGCAGAGCTTGTGAGAGCGAAGCTGGAAAGGGAAAATTTGGCTGCTAACAAACGCAGTCATCAAGTCTTCACCTTGGAGCCCGGCACGCTTCTGTTCCTTAAGCCGGAGCTCAAACGCCTTGTCAAGGGCATGAGTATTCCTCGGGTTATAAAGCCAGTTCTTCTTTGATGGAGGACCGATAGAGAAAGTGGGGAGCCAAATCTTATCTTCCTTCCCCGTATTCTTGACATAGAAAATGATCTATGCCACTTCTTAGAAGACTCGAGGCCTGCAACGCGGGGGAACACGGGGTTCTTCTGAGGTGTAATGGAGGCAGCCCCACACTGGGTGAGAGATTTCTCAGAAGGATGAAGAGATTTATCTGGCATCACATTAGCTCGGATCTAAAAGAATTTGGACCAAACGTCTAATGAGGGCCAAAGGCCGAAGTACCCCTCCGAAGCCGAGATAAAGGCAGACAAAGAGGAAACAAAGTTAGCCGGCAGATGATGTGGCTGAAGGCCAAAGTAATCTAAGAAGCTCCTAGCAAAGTCGCTAAGAGGAAGGCCAAATCCACGAGAAAAATGGGACATAAAAACTACGTACTCACCCTCATTAAGTACGGGGGAGGATTATTTGTTGGGTAAGCAACAACTTAACTCGGCAGGAATTCGACGTGTCTTGATCGGCCATTCTATCTCCCGGAGAGTAACTAAGGAACCCTGCCAGGAACCACACTCTGGACCGGCGGCAAAGTCTTCTTCCCCGACGAGAGCGCCGCTAGCGGAGCTAGACATAGGCTCGTCGGAGGAATCAACCAAATAAAAACTGGCGGCGGGGAGAGGCCTAGATGTGCAGGGCCCCGTCGAGACAGTGACAGACGCAGCGGCGAAACAGAGAAATACCCGCCGCGGGAAATCTAGGAAAACCAGAAGAACACCTAACGCTGGAACCTAGCGGCGGCGCTGTAGAGAAACTCACCGGTGAGAACGCCAAAGAGGGGGCGCTGCGGCGAGGTCGCAAGAGCCAGGAAACCGCAGCATGACCGTCAAGGGGGAACAGCGGTGGCGCGGCCACTGGAGCACGAACGGTGGCGGCGACACGAGGAAGAAGACGAATGGAGTAAGAAGGGGGAAAGTGAACCAGTCTACCCCGCTCCCCTCTTTATAACCGCATAGGGTAAACCGTAGTGGGATTGTGGTTGTGCCACGCTAACCCATGTCAGCGCGTGACCTAAACAGTGTGGAGCCACAAAAGGCCACATGGCGCAGGAGAAGATCGGGCCACCTGACTGCTGCGGTACTCGAGGCGTCACTGCGCCGACGCGATGGGCGCAGTAATCACTGTAGCATGTCAATGAACACTGTAGAGGAACAAAAAACTAGGGGACAATGATGATTGACACACGTAGGACGAGGATTACACAGGAAGCCAAGCAAATGCCCCGAACAAACGAAAATAACTCAGAATGTAGTTGATAGCAGGAAAAGAAGGAAATGAGGAAGAGGATGACAGAAAAAGAACGTCGGCTAAGAAATACCTCGGACAGAAAGTGAGAAAGGATAAATGTTTGGAAACTGATGTGGCCCGACCGGGGTTTCCGGCAGGACCACACCAGCTTTGGGGACTAATGTTGGGGGGTGACCCCGGATAGGGTCAAGATAGGGTAAAGAAGAAAGGAGTCTCCCTTACCTTAAGCCGAGTTATTGACTGGGTCGTCCGAATCATGCAAGATCCGGCAGAGGTAAGCTAAGTCTTGGCAAATATAGAGTGAGTAACACATTACTCAGCCGACGTATAAGCTAAGTCGGCCGAATAAGGTTGATTGACTTGCATGCAGGTGAAGGCCGAGCCGAGTTATGCGAGATGAGGCTGAGTAACATGAGACTTGCAGGAGAAGGAGGAGCCTATAGTCAAACCCTAGTTGCTGGCTAGGAGGAATCTAGACAGAGCCAAGCGCTAAGGAAAAAGAGCAGAGGTGCAAGGGGGCACAAAGCGTCACGGAGGTGACAGTGAGGAAGCCCGAGGCACACATGTGAAGGCCTCTGGAACTTTGCCACCGATAGAAGGGGGACACGGAAAGGAGTTCGCCGAGTTACCATTTTGGGACAAGCATATTCCAAGAATATGCTTGCCACGTCATCCCTAGAAGGATCTAAGGAACCCCTTTATAAGGAGGGGTACGGGCTCCTGAGAGAGGGATCGATTCATTCCATACCGAAGGGCTCGTGTAGGAGTTATCTTCTTCTCTTTGATACAGCTCTAGGAGCATTTGTAGTACTTGAGAGGAGGAATAAAGATCTACTTGTTAGTCATTTGAGTGTAGAAATCACTACATCTTCCCTCCCCGGATCCCTCTAGCATCCATTGGCCCCATACTTTAGCCTACCCATGGCATCTGCCGTGCCACCACCACGACATACACCGACTCACGTGATGATCGGACTTGGTGTAGTGGATTGGGTTCATGTAATCACCAAAAATGCACGACAGATGTCGTTTTGATTGGGAGTTCATTCGTAATGTGGATTAGTTGAACTCAATCTATCATAAACTTAATCTAAACTTTACAAATTTTGTTGTAGATGGCACCACCTGTTTTTAATTTCAATGTGTTCATGGAGAAAGAGAAACCTGCAACAAACGGTAGCAACTTTACCGAATGGGCCATGAATTTGAGGATTCTCCTCTCTGCTGCACAAAAGCAATATGTGCTAGAAGTGCCGCTAGGCCCCCCACCTTTCGATGATGCCCCTGACAAGGAGAAGAATGTCTATCAGACTCGTCAGGAGGACCACAACTTAGTTCATTGAGGCATATTGTATGGGATAGAGCCGGAACTTCAAAAGCGTTTCGAAAACGGCAATGCATTTGATACAATGGGTGAGTTGAAAATGATTTTCGACACACATGCTGCTGTAGAGATCTACAATGCTTCAGAGAAGTTCTTTAGCTGTATGATGGAAGAGCATAGCTCCGTAAGTGAGCATGTACTCAAGATGCCGGGTTACGTCGATAAGATTGTGTCCTTGGGAATAACGATTCCCATTCACTACAAGGAATGTGTTATTCTATGACCTTCTCATAGTGACCATGGAAAAAATCGTCATAGAGTTATGACGATTTTGCACCAGATGGTCGTAAGCTGTTCGGGAAGTTCAAAACCTTAAAAAATCATGACGATTTTGCACAGGAACGTCATATTTTCATTAGCTCAAATCGTTATAACCTGACGGATGTACCTTACGATGTTATTTGTACCTTATTACGACGATTTAAAATCGTCATGATGTCCAAATTAAGATAAGTTGAAACTTGTAGTCGGCCACGTCAGCAATTACGCCTATGTGTCATGTCTATGTGTCATTTTTTTAGCCGTCCAGATCGTGACCGAGAGGTACATCCACCCAAATGCATCCACCCCAAACCCTAACCCTCACACGCGAGACCTCCTCTCCCCAACCCTGACCCGCCTCTCCGGATCCCCAACCACCCACCGTCCGTGAATCCTCGCTACATCCCCAACCACGCGTGCCTAGCACCACCACTTGCAGACACTGCCCCTCTCCAGTCAATTACCTACCGACGCCCCCATCTCGTGCCTCAAATCGCGCCGCCGCGCATGAACCCTAGCTTGCCAGCGTCGATGTCCAACCATCTCGGCCTCACGACGAAGACAGAGTCCGTCGGGTGAGGCCTCACGGCCTCGTGCCACCACGACGAATCGCCTCAGCCTCCCTCCTACGCCACGCAGAACCTACTCGGTGCTTGTCAGCGAAGGAAGGCGACATGTTCCTCATCCAGATGCACCGCCGGATGAAGAAGGTCGATAACCTACTGGACTTGTGGCTGCTCTCCTCCAACAAATTGCTGGTGAGCACGAATGCATCCTCCCCTCACATCACATCCCCTGATTCCCTCCCGTTGATGTTGATTCGATTTTCCTCTCCGTGCATGTGGGTCGACGGCTGCTCCCTCTCCTGTGACGTCGTCCTGGCTGGGGAGGCTTGGTCGGGACCTGGAGAGCAAGGCGAAGGAGGCCTTCATCGTCGAGCTCTCCTCCAACAAATCTGCAACGAGCTCTCCTCCCACAAGCGAAAGGTCTTCCACTTCCACATCTCTGACCACATCGAGCGGCAGCGGCATGCCGTCGTTGGCGCTACTGCCGCTAGATCCTGTCGCCCACGACCTCCCTACCACCCTGTACGCGCCGGCCTTCTCGCCTCTGGATCGGTGATGACTCGTCGTCTGGTTTATTTCTAGTTATTCTTGTTAAGGGTAGCAAATCCTGGTTGTTAACATCTATGTCTTGCTCCACTGAAACTAGTAACTTCTTTGCAAATATCCTTTGTGGACTTATTGTATTTTGTCATAGTATGTTCCTGAAATTGCACACTGTGTCTGGTATATTCCACTATGTCTGGTATTTTGTCATAGTATGTTCCTGAAATTGCACACTGTGTCTGGTATTTTGTCATAGGAACCTTGTGGTAGGAACCCTGGGGTGTGAAGAGGTATGAACCCTGCAGTGTGAAGGGGACTGGTATATTGCACTATCTACTTGACCATGTACCACTATCTAGTTGACCAAAGAGATGGTGTCTCATGTGCTTTTACTTCTAAGTTCACCATCTTGTATTGTGGAAACTTTATGCATTTTATTGTTAACTAGTTTGGTCAAATTTAGTTTGCTGCATCGCAAATAATGGGCAACAAATAAATTTTCGTTTCTCAAGCTGTGATTTGAACATGTTAGATGTATGCTATGTCTCCATACCCAGTTGGGCTATGAATTTGGCCCATTAGCACTCGCAAAAAGGCATAGCATCTTGTAATTGAAAATTTTACCGACATGTTGGATGCACACTATGTCTCTTACTAAATTATTTCCAGAACAACATGTAGCATGGGTTTTCAACTTGCACAAAAAACTCAGGGTACACACGCACAACAAATACCTCCACACACGTGAGGTGCACTCTTTCTGTAGATTTTGCATTCTTCACCTTTGTTCTGCCTCCTGATAACTGGGATGCACATATATTGCACAATGGTATCGCTTGGGCACTGCTTCCCTAGTCAGATGACAACAGACATCGAGTGGCTTCTGTGGTAGATAATTGCAAGGGGCTACAGGACAACTGCTATCCTAATGGATGCCTGCTACTGTCAATCTGTAAGATGTTTTGGCGAGAGAACTTTTTCCTATGCTCCGTGTTTCTTCCGTCTAATCTGTTATGCCTCTTATATTTACTGCCCTGATAGTTGCAGCAACTAAGTAAGTTATTCATTGATTTTGATATTGTTTCTACAAGACATTCTTTTTATTGATGTTGTTAATGAGAAATGTATGCTTTTGTTGCCAAGAAAATTTGAAAGTACAAGTGCATTACTTGGTCATATCTGACGTTAACTTCCGTTGTTTGTACTAGTTTGTGCCCTAGTACATTTTTTGTTCTATTTGGTACTTGTAGTGTCCAAGTCGTGCATTTTCTGAACTACATGTGTGTAATTTAAGTTCCAGTAGCAATTAGTTTGATATCTTCTATTCCTATGGTACTTAATCTGTTAATTTGGAGTTGTCTTCTTATAGTTCTATTATTTATTGTGTTTCTAGTTGAGATCTTCTATTCCTATGTTATTGTTAGAAGATATTCTTTCATTTTGACTCAGGTGTCCATCATTTTCTCTTTTACATGAGCTCCAAGCTGAAGTTGGAAGAAGGGGAGGATTGGTGCCGCCGCCTTGTTTTCTATTTTCTAGTAGGCGACTGAGCTTCCTCCGCTTGGCGGCTGCATCATTTCAGGTGTCCATCATTTTCTCTAACCCTAACCTTATCTCTCCCCGCCGCCACACCATGCACATCTCCGCTTGTCAGATCCAGGCCCACCTATTCTCTGGCCAAGCGGCGACCAGTGCACATGTACCTCTTTGATCTCTTTTCCTCTTAGTTAATTACTGATACTAGTTGTTGAGAGCAATGAACTAAACATCAAATGTGAGAGTCACCGGCAGTTAGCACACTATTTCGCTTCGCCATTTAATCTGCTGAAAAACTGACCTAGACATAGATGTAAGCTTTCCTGGTAGGTGCAGTACATTTTCCCTGATCCAACTAATTGCATCGGTAATGTGTGTCAACACCAATTCAACATTGTTGTAGCATCTCATGGGGTAGGCATAAACATGGAGGTTGTTGTGGGCTCGACTGCTGTAATCTATCACCCCAGCTAGCTACCTGATTTGGTGCCTGTAATCTGTCGCAGATCATGCCACAGGCCATATGCTCGTGCTACGGCCTCAGCATGGGGGCCAAGGCCGCGCCCATAGTCCGGGTACTCCTCTTCCTCTTCTAACGCCGTGCGCCTCACCCTGCTGCTACTATGATTCAAAATTGGTAATGTTTTTTAGTTTTAGGTTGGTCTAATGTACATAATTAATACATGACCTTGTTGCTGTCCTCTTGGAGCTTATACTCATGTTCCTAGTATATGCTCAGTTTGGTTCTTGCACTCTTATTTAGATAAGATAGTACTGATCTATCATTTTAGCTGATTACCATGCTTCACTTAGCACTATATTGTGGTACACATGTTTGGTAAAATAAGTAGTCGTGCAAGTCAGATATCACTTTTGCTGTCACTTTTGTAGAAGATTACTGACCCCATGAACCCATGTTCAACTTGTCTGGTTTTGGTCTTTGAACCAATACCCATTGATCTATTCATGTCTTCTTTTGCTTTTAGTTTCTCAAAATGAATGCCTCTCTGTTACACTCTGATTCTTTTTGCTCTCTCTCTCTCTCTCTCTCTCTCTCTCTCTCTCTTGCTTGTTAGTTCCAATGGGACATGGTGTGTCTACATAGTGGACTGCTGGAATGAACAACCAGATATCTTTGGAATCTTGGGTAGCTCGAGTATGGTAATGTGCTGTCATACTTCCTGATTTCTTACACAGGGATCCAGCCCTAGGATATGTGCATGTTTGTTTTGCCCTTGAATCAACTATATGTTCATGTAAGGTAGACATGTTATGTTGGAGCTATAAATTACTTTTCCTGATCCTAAATTTGGCTTGCTGTAATCTACAATGTCTCAATATTTGTGATTTGTTCTCGATTGTCACGGTTTCTTAGCATGTTGGAATCAAGTCTACTTTCACCAATTTCTTTTAGGTCACATTTACGTAGTTGATGTAGGCATGTATAGGCCAGTGTAGGATGTTGTTTTGTTAGGTGATGTGTTCTAAGTCGAACATCGGCCGATTATATAGACGTGATCCTGCATGATTTTCAAGCTATTGTGCTTAATGTCAGTTTTCCAAAGCTAATGTGCTACTCTGGTTTCTACTTTGTTTGTATGTTGTTGTTTTGAATTTGTGGTGGGTTCTTACAACTATATCCATGGTTTAAATTCTGCCACCTCCATAGCTTTAGATTGAATAATTGATGTTGTACATGCTTATTTTGGTGTTTGCTCTTATGCCGATGGTATTCATTTATATGCCTAACCTTTTGCTTACTATTCTGTTTGAGTTGTAGGATAAGGCTCGCTAGTCTTCACAACACCAAGGCTGAGAGTACATCGACGAGAAGATCAAGGCCATGTGAAGTTCCTGAAGAAGTTCGAGAGTATCATTAGAGTAGCTAGCGTTTATACTTTATGAGAGTTTTGTTTGTAGATTTGGGGTTTCCAAGATTTTTTCGTTGAACTAGTAGTGATGTGAACTAGAGTGGAATTTCACGTGTTCAATCTGCTCATCATCATATTGTTGTAATGAATTGATTTTGACATTTATTTAAATATTGTCATGCTTTTATCTCACGTTAGATTGTTATATTGGATATTAATTAATTAGCTATATGAAGAATCTGACAATTAGAGCCCAATTTCTACAGGAAACTGACAATTGAGACCCATTTGATAAAAAGGCCGAAATTCGAAAATGATTGGATTGTAAGAAGGCCAAGGCCTAGAAAATAAATAAGGCTGAAATATTAAAAACTGCCAAAATTACTGGGCTGAGCCCATATAAGCGACCAAACTGGACTGGGCTGAATTTGATTTAAGACAGTTTAATTTCGTCATAATTTTGCCACGTAGGATCGGCCACGTAGGATATGACTTGGCCAGGCTAGATGGCCCGTGACGATATTGGATCGTCATAGATGTTATGACGATCCAATATCGTCAT
Source organism: Avena longiglumis (assembly GCA_030063025.1). Lineage (NCBI taxonomy): Eukaryota > Viridiplantae > Streptophyta > Magnoliopsida > Poales > Poaceae > Avena > Avena longiglumis. The sequence continues at coordinate 513,480,779 of CP125974.1, read as the reverse complement.
AGACGGTTATGACGATTTTACCAAAAACGTCGTTATAGTTCATTTGCGACGCTCAGCTTTCGACGATCTCAAAATCGTCATAAAATCGTCATAAACAGACTACTATGACGATTCTTGTAGTGATTGACTTAGGCATCCATCGTGTTCTGCAATCTCTGCCACCTAGCTATAAGAGATTCGTGATGAACTATAATATGCAAGGCATGAAGAAGTCTCTCCCCGAGATTTTGTCAATGCTTAAAACTGCAGAAGTGGAGATCAAGAAGGAACATCAAGTGTTGATGATCAATAAGAACACTGGTTTCAAGAAATACAAGAAGGGAAACCGGAAGGGAAGTAAGGGCGGCAAGCCGGTTGCCATGCCTGAAAAGAAACCCCAAGTTGGACCTAAGTCTGATACCGAGTGCTACTATTGTAAGGGGACTGGCCACTAGAAGCTCAACTGCCCCAAGTATTTGGCAGACAAGAAGGCCGGCAAGGCAAACAAAGGTATATATGATATACATGTTATTGATGTGTATTTGACTAGTGCTCACAGTAGCACCTGGGTATTTGATACCGGTTCAGTTGCTAATATTTGTAACTCGAATCAGGGGCTGCGGAACAAGCGACCGCTAGAAAGGGGTGAGGTAAAGATGTGTGTCGGCAATGGATCAAGCGTTGATGTGATCACCGTCGGAACGCTGCCTCTCCACTTGCCATCGGAATTAGTAATAAACTTGAATAATTGTTATCTGGTGCCAGCACTGAACATTGTATCTGGATCGTGTTTGATGCGAAGTGGTTATTCATTTAAATCCGAGAACAATGGTTGTTCTATTTATATGAATGAAATCTTTTATGGTCATGCATCGATGATGAATGGTTTATTTCTATTGTATCTCGATAATAGTGTTACACATATTCATAATGTTGTTGCTAAAAGGATTAAACTTAATGATGATATATCCGCATATATGTGGCACCGCCGTCTAGGTCATATTGGCGTTAAACGCATGAAGAATCTCCATTCAGATGGACTTTTGGAATCACTTGATTTTGAATAATTTGATACATGTGATCCATGCCTTATGGGCAAGATGACTAGAACGTCGTTTTCCGGTTCAATGGAACGGGCGACAGATTTATTGGAAATCATACATTCTGATGTATGTGGTCCAATGAGTGTGTCGGCGCAAGGTGGATATCATTATTTTATTACTTTCACGGATGATTTGAGTAGACACGGTTATATCTACTTGATGAAACACAAGTCTAAAACCTTTTAAAAGTTCAAGGAATTTTAGAATGAAGTGGAAAATCATCATAATAGAAAGATCAAATTTCTACGGTACGACCGTGGAGATGAGTATTTAAGTTACGAGTTTAGCACTCACATGAAGAAACTTATGGTTTGAAAAAATTATGGTTTGAAAAAACACCTAAGCTGTCATTTCTTAAAGTTTGGGGATGCGATGTTTATGTGAAGAAACTTCAACTGGATAAACTCGAACCCAAAGCGGAAAAATGTGTCTTCATAGGATACCCTAAGGAAACTATTGGGTATTCCTTCTATCACATATCCGAGGGCAAGGTTTTTGTTGCCAAGAATGGATCCTTTCTAGAGAAAGAGTTTCTCGCGAAAGGTGTGAGTAGTCGGAAGGTAGAACTCCAAGAGGTTATTGAACCTTCTCTTCAAAGTATGGCGAGTAGCGTTGCGCCGGAAGTCATTCCGGAGTTGGCTTCACCAGTTGAAGAGGGAACTAATGATAATGATCATGAAACTCCAAAAGAGAGTACTACCAAACCTCGCAGGTCTAGCAGGACGCGTGCAGCTCCCGAGCTATACGGAAATCATGTCATGAATTTCATGGTTAATGAAAATGATGACCCTGTGACATATGAAGAAGCGATGATGAGCCCGGATTCCAACAAATGGTTAGAAGCCATGAAATCCGAGATGGAATCCATGTATGAAAATCAAGTTTGGAACTTTGTGGACTTACCTCACGACCGAAAGGCCGTGGAGAATAAATGGATTTTCAAAAGAAAAACTGATGCTGATGGTAATGTGACCATCTATAAAGCTCGACTTGTCACAAAGGGGTTTCGACAAATTCAAGGAGTTGACTACGATGAGACATTCTCTCCCATAGCGATGCTAAAATCAGTTAGGATTATGTTAGCAATTGCTGCATATTTCGATTATGATATATGGCAGATGGATGTCAAAACCGCGTTTCTCAATGGTAATATTGAAGAAGAGTTGTATATGATACAACCAAAGGTTTTTTCGATCCTAAGGATGCTAACAAGGTGTGCAAGCTTCAGAGATCCATCTATGGATTGAAGCAAGCATCACGAAGTTGGAATCTCCGCTTTGACGAGGTGATAAAAGAGTTTGGATTTTTCCAAACTTATGGAGAAGCTTGTATTTACAAGAAAGTGAGTGGGAGAAATGTGGCATTTTAGATATTATATGTGGATGACATATTATTGATCGGAAATGATATAGATCTTTTAAACAGTGTTAAAAGTTATCTAAACAATAAATTTTCAATGAAGGACCTAGGTGAAGCGTCATACATATTAGGCATAAAGATCTATAGAGATAGATCTAGGCACCTAATAGGGATATCGCAAAGTACATACCTTGATAATATTTTAAAGAAGTTTAAAATGGACGAAAGTAAGAAGGGGTTCTTACCTATGTTGGAAGGCATGACATTGAGTAAGACTCAAAGTCCGGCTATGGCGGAAGAAAGAGAGATAATGGACAAAGTCCCCTATGCTTCAGCCATAGGCTCTATAATGTACGCCATGCTATGTACAAGAACGGATGTGGCACATGCTATTAGTTTGACTAGTAGGTACCAGTCGGATCCAGGTTTGGAACACTGGAAAGCAGTCAAGAATATCCTTAAGTACTTGCGAAGAACTAAGGATATGATTCTTGTATATGGAGGTGAAGAAGAGCTCGTCGCTAAGTGTTATGTCGATGCTAGATTTGACACCAATCCAGATGACTCTAAGTCTCAATCCAGATACGTATTTCTCATGAATGGCGGAGCGGTTAGTTGGAGGAGCTCCAAACAACCTGTGGTGGCGGGATCAACAATGGAGGCCGAATATGTTGCTGCTTCGGAAGTGGCTCAGGAAGCAGTTTGGATGAAGGAGTTCATATCCGAACTAGGTGTGGTTACAAGCGCGTTGGACCCAATGGTGATCTATTGTGACAACAATGGTGCCATTGCCAATGCCAAAGAACCAAGGTCTCACAAGTATTCCAAGCATATTAAGCGCCGGTTTCACTCTATCCATGAACATGTCAAGGATGGAGATATAAAGATTTGTAAAGTACATACGGATCTCAATGTAGCAGATCCGTTGACTAAAACTCTCCCTAGAGCAAAACATGATCAACACCAGAACTCCATGGGTGTTAGATACATCACTATGTAACTACATTATTGTCTCTAGTCCAAGTGGGAGACTGGAGGGAATATGTCCTGAGAGGCAATAATAAAGTGTTTATTATGTGTATTCCAAGTATATGATAGATGTTTATTTTGCATGCTATAATTGTATTAATATGGAAACATTAATACACGTGTGTTTAATAAACAAACAGAAAGTTCCTAGTTATGCATCTCTCATAAACTAGCTCGTTGATTAACAAGATGATCAAAGTTTCCTTATCATAGACATTGGATGTTGTTAATAACAAGGTCACAACATTAGTGTAATGACGTGATGAACGTTCATTCGAAGTATAGCATTATGATCAAAGTCATTGAGTTTATATTTCTATAACAACTTACGAAGTGATCATAATCCTTAGACCATGAGATCATGTCAATCACTAACACCGGAAGAGTTTCTTGATGATATCAAATGTCACACCGTAACTGGGTGATTATAAAGATGGCTTCAGAAATACTAAAGTGTTATGTTGAGGCTCATGGATCGAGAGTGGAATTTGTTCATTCCGATGACGGATAGATATACTTTGGGTCTTCTTGGTGATATCACATTGGTTAGCTTGCAAGCAAGTGATTTGATCACTAGAATATTATATCACGGGAACGAGAAAAGAGTGCATGTCGGTAACGAGATCAAACTAGGTATGGAGATACCGATGATCGAATCTCGGACATGTAATATATCGTGAAACAAAGGGATTAAGATACTAGCGTAAAAGGTTCTGACGATCACAGGAAAGTCATCGTTGAATGTGTGGGAGTCAGTATGGATCTCTAGGTCCCGCTTATGATTATTGATCGGAGAAGGGTCTCGATCATGTCCGCATTATTCACGAACCGTAGGGTGGCACACTTAAGGGACATTTACATCCAATTGGAGCAAAATTTTCATGCTGGAAAGAATAACAAGCGCAGGAATTTATTTCACCAGATACCGAAAAAGGTTTTCGGGTGAAAAATTGCAGAAAGTGTTTTTGCATGTGAAATGAAATACTAGCAAGGGGTTATATGTGAATGTTTGTCATTAAAGTAATTGAAAAAATTCTGAATAAACAAAAGGAGTTTTATTTAATGAGAGTTTGCATTAAATTTGGTGGAAATTTAATAGCAATTTTGAGTGGAGGGAATTGAAGAGATTTTTGTGAGTGGAGTGTCCACCCACATGAATGACGGGAGGGCAAGGGGGAAGCCCCATGCGCCGGCCACCCCCTTGGGGTCCCCCCCCTCTCCTATAGAAGGCACCCCCTCCTCACTTCTCACTCACACCTCCTCGTGAAGGATCTCTCTCCCCCTCTAGAATTTATCCCCCATGGTCTCGGACTAGCGAGATACATGTTCCCAGTGGCTATTCGTCAAGAAAGAGTTGTCCTTCCGCTGCATCGCTGGAGCGAGGAGGCGGAGGTTGCTCGGTGTCTTGTACGTGTGTGCGAGCACAGATGCGCTGCTGTTTTACGGCGCTAGGACTTCCTCTCGATCTTGAGATTGGCAAGAGATCGTCTACATCAACCACGAGTTTAACTTGTTAAGCTTTGTCGGTCTTCAAGGGTATGTTCTCTACAGATATACATCTGCCCGTTGTTTGTATCTAGTAGGTAGATCTTGGTACATAGTTCCCATCGTAGGATTTTTTTGTTTTCTATGTTGCGAACCCTACACTATTGGCTTTGCGAATCTTGAGTGCCTTTCAACCATAGCAGAGAGCCGGCATTAAGCCTAAACCTTAGAATGGTAGATTGTCCCACCTCTATAAAAGCATCCATTGCTAAGCGTAGGAATACACGGCAAGGATAAACCTCGAAGTGCATTAAATGGGTATCGTGAAGCAAACGTTCCCTAACAGACCACCATGAGAGACAAGCTAGTTCAAGTAGTGCTTGCCTGGAATCTGCCAATCATGAAGTTTAGAACATGCAGGGACATTGTGCCAATAAATGCCTAGAGGAGAATCAATTTGAGCCAAGTGAACCCTCAAAAAGTGACCAAGTCAATTATTCCTTAAGGGTGGTAGTGCCCTAATGGATCCCGACCCTTTCCTCCTTTCTAGTCTTCCCAAATCTCGGGACGAGATTTCTTTTAAGTGTGGTAGTCTGTCACATCCCAAAATTTTCCTAATTTTGGAATGTGAAATAAATAAAATAAGTTTGATTGTTTGTTTGAATTTGATAAAAATTCTCAAAGAAAAGAAATATTCTCTTCTTAGGATGTGACAGAAAATAAAATAAGAAGAAAATAAAATAAGTTTGATTTTGGGATGAAGCATGCATGAACATCATTGCATATAAATCCTAAGAAGGAAATAGTATTATCCAAAAAAGGAATACCTAAAACCCTAGATGAGATTTTTCCCATTTTAAGTGCAACCTAAGAGCTATGGTTTTGTCCATAGTAAAAGTTGAGCAAGAGTAAATCCAAAATGGAATACTTTGATAAAGGACACTTTTAGAAAACCATAGAAATTGGTTTGGTGGATTTTGGAGATAAAATCAAAAAATATATGAAATATAACAGAAAAAGAATAAAAGAAATGAAGTAAAAGCCCTATAAAATAAAATAAATTTCTATTAGTTGAAATATTTTAAATGGACAGAAAAGAGGTATAATATTGTCCTAAAATAATGCTTGTCAAATTACAAAATTTTAGAAATTGGAATGGACCAAATTGGATTCCTAATACTCAAACTAGAAAAGAAATAAGAAAATAATAATAAAAAACCTAAGCCTAACCTACTGGGCAGCCATCTGGGCCGGCCCGTACCTAACCTAGCGCGCGCAGCAGCACTCAGAGGCCCAGGCAGGCCCAAGTGGCAGCAGCAGCCCTCGACACCCTCTTCCCTTTCCCTTAATTTCTCCTGACAATTGGGGCCCTCCTATCTCCTTCTTCCTCGTGCGAGGAGAACGACATGCACATGAAGCCTCTATCCCGAACGAGTTCCCAGCGATTTTGGTCAAATCCGTTCGGATTTGTCCCCCTTTTTCACGGTAACGTCTGTATAAAATTCTTCTGCCGCACCCCCCTTTTTTTCGCGTTTTGGCAAACCCTAGGGCCCAAAACGAACTCGCCGGTCTCGCCACCGTCGGCCGCCGTTGAAGCTTCAGTATGGGGATGAATTCGTCAACCCCGACCTCCTGATCTCTCCCTATTGCTCCTAATCGAGCCCCCATGATGCGACACATCTTATCATCCCCTTTCCCTTCTTTGCAGGAGCACGAGAACCACCTCCCGAAGTTGTCGGAGTATCACCTCCGTCCCGCCGCCTTCAGCCTCCCTTCACCGTAGCTCAGTGACGAGGATCGCGACTACAGGGAAACGAGGAGAACCCCCGAGATGCCCTGATCACCATGACACTATTCCCCATCACCGGAGAGCACAGGAGCGTCGCAACCACCGTCGCCGACTGTCACATCCCAAAATTCTAATTTTGGAATGTGAAATAAATAAATAAGTTTGATTGATTGTTTGACTATGTTGAAAATTCTCAAAGAGAAGAAACTTTCTGAGTAGACAATCCTCTCAACTTTGAATTCAAAATCTTATATTCTTTTGTTATGACCTAAGTAGCCATATAGGCAAAAGGTCATGGATTGATTATGGATTGTAGAATTGGTGTGCAAGATTTCAAAATGAAAATCATGAAGCATTCATAAGCATTTCATCCATGCAAAGTTCTCACAAACTGAATCCAAATCCTGGTATCTAAAATCCTATAGTCGATTTGCCCAAATGTCTCTAAAGGAAATTAAATTGACTTTATAAAACCCACTATTGCTAAGACAGTGATTATTGCTAAATTATAGCCTAAAAGAATCCAATTAATACTACAAAATTTTAGAAACAAAATTGAGCTCATTTGGAGCTAGTATGAAAAAGTTATGTAACAAATACAAACACATAGAGATATAAATAAAATGAAATATACAAGGATTTATAAATCCACTACCCCCAAACTAGTAAAAATATTGCAAATTTGATCCTATAATGATCTATTCGATTTTAAAAAAATTTAGAAACAAGAATCATGTCTTTTGGAGTTCGTATGCAAAAGATATGACGGAAACAAGTAAATAGAAAAAGAAAAAGAAAAAAAACCTAAACAGGCCGGCCCACCTGGACCGACCCAACCAGCCACGTACAGGAGGGAGAGGGATCGATCCCATTGGATTGCTTTAAAAAGCGTGCGAAACAGTTTTTAACAAACCTATCTCTATTCAAACTCTTATATCTTTTGATCTACAACTTCGAATTGACTTCCGTTTGTTTCTACTTGTTCCCTACTCCAATACCTATCTCCCCACCATCCTAAACATCCATATAATCTCGTGGATCCATAGCTGTACGAGTTTCTCTCCTCGAAATCCTGAATCTACACATGCCCGAATCTTATTTCGCTTTTTAACCCATCTAGACTTCGTCGTTTGGCTTCGGTCAAAAACGAAAGTTGTAGGGATCGTCGAAATCTTTCAATCCCGACAAACCTCACCTATTTTCATCCACCACAGCCGGAGAATTTCGTATCGCAATATTTCAGATCTTACGGTGTAAATCCAAGATCTACTCGCGCTCGTTTCTTCAAATCCAAATTCATTTGGTGAGAAGGTAGGAATAATGATTCCCCACAACTTTCATGTTTTGAGTTTTCGATTTGACCTACGGATTTGTCTATCTAACACAGATCTATTTCTTGTCTATTCTGAGCCAAAATCGGGTCAATCTCTTCTTCTAGCCACCGGATCCTATCCAGACGGTCGAGATCCAATCAAACCGGTGCGTGCCATATCGTCATCCCGGTCATCTTTCTCATCAACGCCACGTTAACATAAGGTTAACATCTAGTCCCAGTCAGCATGCAAAGTCAACCTGTCCAGTCAGCGGAATATTTCCTGGAATATTCCGTTCGAATTTAAAATTGCATATTATAGATCTAACTTGTAAAATTCATTAGAAATTCATACCACGTCCAAAAATTGCGTATAATATATCAAATTAAAGATAATTTCACGTAGAATCATCTTATCAGATTAGATCCAACTTTTACTGTACATGGTTACTGCAGTAATTTAATTAGTTTTAATGGTCTTTTAGGTTAATAAATTCATAAGAAATTATCTGTAACTCCGAAAAATATGAACAATATATCAAATTGAAGCTACTGTAATTTACTTTAATAATATCTGGTTGGATATAGCTTTTGCAGATTATTTAACTCGTAGATATTTAATTAGTTTTAATGGCCTTATAAATCATTAAATTTATAGTAAATTAATTGCTTGTCACAAAAATATAAATGATATACCGTTGGAAAGCTGGTTCTATGTAGATCATCAATATGCAATTAGTTTAGCATTTTACTGTAAGGTTTTGCCGTGAAGATTTAAATGGTTTAATGGACTATTTAGAGTAATAAATTCATAAGAAAATAAATACTATTCAGAAAATTACAAATAATATGTCCCTGAAATCACAATTCCGTGGAGATTACAGATATAATTTTAGTTTGATTTTTAGACAACAAAAACTATATGAATCATTTAAAACCATTAAAAACTATTTAAATCTTAGTCTAAACTTATATGAATCATTAGTTTGATTACAAATTATTAATTTGAACTCAATTTGTCATAAACTTAGTCTAAACTATTGCAAATATGTTGTAGATCAATGGCAGCCCGTACCATCAATTTTAATGCGTTCCTAGAGAAAGAAAAGTTGAAAAACAATGGAAGCAACTTCGCGGATTGGTTCCGCAATTTGAGGATTGTCCTCACAGCTGGTAATTTGACCTATGTGCTGGATGCACATTTGGGTGACCCACTGCGGTGATGCTTCCGATGAAGTAAAGAATGTTTACCTCGCTCGGAAGAATCAAGACTCCATAGTTCGTGTGCTATCTTGTATGGTTTGGAATCGAGCTTGAAAGGTTTGAGAATTCAGACCCATATGATATTGTCGAGTATCTCAAATTGATCTTTGAGACTCATGCGGCAATTGAAAGTTATGAGGCTTCTGAAAAGTTATTTAACTGCAAGATGCAAGAGGGAAGCTCCGTCAGTGAGCATGTGCTTAAGATGTCTGGGCACGCAAACAAACTTCAAAGCTTGGGTATAGTGATTCCTAATGCTTTGGGGATTTACCGTGTCCTCCAATCACTACCACCAAGTTACAAGAACTTTGTGATGAACTACAACATGCAGAACATGAACAAGCAGGTTGCGAACTGTTTGCTATGTTAAAGTCTGCAGAAGTGGAGATCAAGAAAGAGCACCAAGTGTTGTTGGTCAATAAGACCACCAAATTCAAGAAAGGCAAGTCTAAGCAGAAGGGACACTTCAAGAAGGGTGTTAAGAAAGTTACCACGCCGGCGAAGAAGACCAAGGCTGGACCTAAGCACGATCTTGAGTGCTTTTCTTGCAAGGGAGAAGGTCACTGGAAGCGGAATTGCCCAAAGTACTTGGCGGATTTGAAGAACGGCAACATCAAGAAGAAAGGTATATCTGATATACATGTTATTGATGTGTATCTCACTAGTACTCGTAGTAGTGCCTGGGTATTTGATACTAGTTTGGTTGCTCATATTTGTAACTCGAAACAGGTGATGCAGAATAAATGGAAGCTAGCGAAAAACGAGGTGACGATGCGCGTGGGAAACGGATCAAAGGTTGATGTGATCGCGGTCGGCACGCTACCCCTTCATCTACCATCGGGATTAGTTTTATACTTAAATAATTGTTATTTGGTGCCTGCGTTGAGCATGAACATTATATCGGGATCTTGTTTATTGCGAGATGGTTACTTGTTTAAGTCCGAGAATAATGTTTGTTCGATTTATATGAGTAATATGTTTTATGCACATGCACCTTTGATAGATGGTCTATTCTTATTGAATCTCGATAGTGGAAATACACATATCAACAACATTGAGGCTAAACGTTTGAAATCAAGCGATAATTCGACCTATATGTGGCACTGTCGTCTTGGTCACATTGGAGTGAAACGTATGAAGAAACTCCATTCCGATGGACTTCTTGAATCACTTGATTTTGAATCACTTGAAAGATGCGAAGCATGTCTGATGGGTAAAATGACTAAGACTCCATTTTCTGGTATGATGGAGCGACCTACGGACTTATTAGAAATCATACATACCGATGTGTGTGGTCCAATGAGTGTAGCATCGCGCAGTGGTTATCGTTATGTTCTTACCTTCACGGATGATTTGAGTAGATATGGGTATATCTACTTCATGAAACATAAGTCCGAAACTTTTGAGAAGTTTAAGGAGTTTCAAAGTGAGGTAGAGAATCAATGTAACAAGAAGATTAAATTTCTACATTCTGATCGTGGAGGTGAATATCTAAGTTACGAGATTGGCGAGCATTTGAAGAAATGCGGAATACTCAGTTGACACCGCCGGGAACACCACAGCGTAATGGTGTGTCCGAACGTCGTCATCGAACTCTCTTGGATATGGTTCGTTCTATGATGTCGCTTACAGATTTACTGCTATCATTTTGGTGTTATGCATTAGAAACAGCCGCATTCACTTTAAATAGGGCACCGTCTAAATCCGTTGAAACGACACCGTATGAATTATGGTTTGGGAAGAAACCTAAATTGTCGTTCCTTAAAGTTTGGGGTTGCGAAGCCTATGTAAAGAAGTTACAGCCGGACAAGCTTGAACCCAAAGCGGAAAAATGTGTCTTCATAGGATACCCAAAGGAAACTATTGGGTATACCTTCTATCATAGATCCGAAGGCAAAATCTTCGTTGCCAAGAATGGATCCTTTCTAGAGAAGGAATTTCTCTCGAAAGAAGTGACTGGAAGGAAAGTAGAACTCGACGAGGTTGTCGAACCTTCTCTCGAAATTGCGAGTAGCGCAGCGCCGGAAGAAGTTCCTGTGGTGCCTGCACCAATTAGAGAGGAAGCTAATGATGGTGATCATGAAACTTCGGTTGAAGTTGCTACAGAGCCTCGGAGGTCAACGAGAACTGTACCACTCCAGATTGGTATGATCCCATTATGAGTGTCATGTTGGTGGACAACACCGATGACCCTGAGACATATGAGGAAGCGATGATGAGCCCAGATTCCAATAAATGGCAAGAAGCCATGAAATCCGAGATTGGATCCATGTACGAAAACCAAGTGTGGACTTTGGTGGAATTACCAGATGGCCGAAAGGCTGTCGAGAACAAATGGATTTTCAAGAAGAAAACAGATGCTGATGGTAATGTTACTGTCTATAAAGCTCGACTTGTCGCAAAAGGGTTTCGACAAATTCAAGGAGTTGACTATGATGAGACTTTCTCACCATGGAAGCTAAAGTCTGAGGATTATGTTAGCAATCGCTGCATATTATGATTATGAGATATGGCAGATGGATGTCAAAACAGCATTCCTCAATGGAGACATTGATGAAGAGTTGTATATGATGCAACCCAAAGGTTTTGTCGATCCTAAAGATGCTAACAAGGTATGTAAACTTCAACGGTCCATCTATGGATTGAAGCAAGCATCCCGAAGTTGGAATCAACGTTTTGATAAGGTGATCAAAAGTTTTGGTTTTATACAAACTTATGGAGAAGCTTATATTTACAAGAAAGTGAGTGGGAGCTCTATATCATTCTTAATACTATATGTGGATGACATATTATTGATTGGGAATGATGTAGACCTTCTTAATAGTGTCAAGGAATATTTGAATAATAGTTTTTCAATGAAGGATCTTGGCGAAGCAGCTTACATATTAGGCATAAAGATTTATAGAGATAGATCGAAACGCCAAATATCATTGTCACAGAGTACATATTTGGACAAAGTTCTAAAGAGATTTGGAATGGAAGATAGCAAGAAAGGGTTCTTGCCCATGTTGCTATATCGACCTTGAGTAAAACTCAAAGTCCGACATCGGCAGAAGATAGAGAAAGGATGAGTAAGACTCCCTATGCCTCAGCCATAGGATCTCTAATGTATGCCATGCTATGTACTAGACCCGACATTGCATATGATGTTAGTTTGACTAGCAGATATCAAAGTGATCCAGGAGTGGATCATTGGACAGCGGTCAAAAACATCCTTAAGTACTTGAGAAGAACTAAGGATATGGTTCTTTCTTATGGAGGTGATGAACAACTCGTTGTTAATGGTTACACCGATGCTAGTTGGAACACCGATCCGGATGATTCTAAATCACAATTTGGATACGTATTTATTTTGAATGGTGCAGCAGTTAGCTGGAGGAGTGCAAAGCAAAGCGTTGTGGCAAGATCTTCAACTGAATCGGAATACATGGCTGCTTCGGAGGCTTCACAAGAAGCGATATGGATGAAAGAGTTCATTACAGAGCTGGGTGTGGTTCCTAGTCTATTGGACCCAATGTCTATCTACTGTGATAACATGGGCGCCATAGCCAATGCGCAAGAACCAAGGTCACACAAGAAGCTGAAGCATATCAAGCTACGTTTTCACGCTATTCGAGGACATATCCAAGATAGGGATATAAAGATTTGCAAAGTACACACAGATCTGAATGTGGCGGATCCGTTGACTAAACCTCTCCCGAGGGCAAAACATGACCAGCACCAAACTGCCATGGGTGTTCGGTATATTACCATGTAATCTAGATTAGATGACTCTAGTGCAAGTGGGAGGCTGGAGATATGCCCTAGAGGCAATAATAAATGTAGTTATTATTATATCTTTGTGTTTATGATAAATGTTTGCATTCATGCTATAATAGTATTAACAAGGAAACATTAATACTTGTGTGATTTGTAAACTCAATTTGAAGTCCCTAGTAAAGCCTCTATACATCACTAGCCTGTTGGTTGATAAATGATTGTGGTTTCCCTATCATGAACATTGAGATGTTATCAACAACAAGATCATATCATTAGGAGAATGATATGGTGGACATACTCCTATAGATAAGCGTAGCATAAATATCAAGTCATTTCAATAGTTCAATTGCTATATGCTTTCTGATACATAGTGACCTAATTCCTTCGACCATGAGATCATGCATATCACCTTTGCCGTATGGATGCTTTGATGACATCAAACACCACACCGTAACTGGGTGGCTATAAAGGTGGCATTGAGTGTTCGGAAAGTATTGGTTGAAACACATGGATCAAGAGTGGGATTTGTCCATCCATATGACGGATAGATATACTCTGGGCCCTCTCGGTGAAATGTCATCCAATTATCTTGCAAGCATGTGACTGGCTCACACGGGATCACATATCACGGGAACGAGAAAAGAGTACTTGTCGGTAATGAGGTTGAACTAGGTATGCAGAGATACCGACGATCATAACCTCGGATAAGTAAACTATCATGAGACAAAGGGAAATTGTTATCGTATGTAAGTGGTTCATTCGATCGCAAAGTAATCGTAGAAATATGTGGGAGCCATATGAATTTCCAGATTCCTCTATTGGTTATTGTTCAGAGAAGTGTCTCGATCATGTCCGCATAATTCACAAACCGTAGGGAGACACACTTAAGGATTCGACCTTGTTTAAGTAGTTATGGAATGAATGAGAAAGAGACCGAATGTTGTTCGGAGTCTTGGATGGGATCCGGGATATCACGAGGAGATCCGGAATGGTCCGGAGAATAAGATTCATATAAGGAAAGTCTCGTTTCGGAGTTCGGGAATGATTCCGGTGTTTTCATCGGGAATGTTCTAGAAGGTTCCGGAATGTCCGGCACTCCGGAGGGGAAGGGGTACATGAATGTGTCATTACAAGTTGGAATGATTGCATCATGTACTAAGTTTCATCGCTGTTCCAAATAAAGGATTAATTCAAATCCTAGTTTGAAAAGTCAAATAGCTAAATTGAAAAGTCAATCGGCTAAATTTGGAAAGTGGAAAAGAGGAGGAAAGAGGGAAACAGAGTTGGGGAGGAGTTCCCTCCTCCAACCGGCGGCGCCCCCTCCAAGCCGAGTTGGGGAGGGACTCCTCTCCCTCCCCTTGGCCGCCGGCCCCTCCACCTATATAAGGAGGGGCAGGGCTCCCTCCTAGCACACACAAGTACCTCTCCTCAAACCCTAGCTTGGCGCCTACCACCATAGCCGCTGCCGCCCCCTAGGGTTTTGCCTAGTCAGCCGACTTGGGGTGCCCCAAACCCCAGCCCGGCTCTAGCCTCCTCCTTGGTGTGTCTAAACCTAGATCGCCGAGGACTCTCATACTCCACCATACTCGCTCCGGCTTAAGGCGAAGCCTGAGATCTCCCTCTACTTCGGTACCACGCCGTTGTCTTTGGAATCGCGAGGAGAGTGCTACAACCTCCGTTTCTGGAACAAGGAGAGGAAGGTCTTCTTCAGTCGAACGTGTGACCGATTGCGTGCCTAACGCAGCGCCGGAAGGATCGTCTACGCGATCTTGAGATCGGGAAGAGTACGACTACATCACCCACGAGAATCCGCTCTCGATAAACACTTTGGAATCTTCGAGGGTAAGTTATTCCATCGACTCGTTGCTACAATCTAGTAGATAGATCTTGGCTTGTTTGTTTGTATGTGATAGAAATTTTTTGTTTTCCATGCTACGAAACCCTACAGTTTTTGCATGTGAAATGAAATACTAGCAAGGGGTTATATGTGAATGTTTGTCATTAAAGTAATTGACAAAATTATGAATAAATAAAAGGTGTTTTATTTAATGAAAGTTTACATTAAATTTGGTGGAAATTTAATAGCATTTTTGAGTGGGATTTTGAGTGGAGGGAATTGAAGAGATTTTTGTGAGTGGAGTGTCCACCCACATGAATGAGGGGAGGGCAAGGGGCAGCCCCATGCGCCGGCCACCCCCTTGGGGTTCCCCCTCTCCTATAAAAGGCACCCCCTCCTCACTTCTCACTCACACCTCCTCGTGAAGGATCTCTCTCCCCCTCTAGAATTTATTCCCCATGGCCTCGGACTAGCGAGATACATGTTCCCGGTGGCTATTCGTCAAGAAAGAGTTGTGCTTCCGCTGCATCGCTAGAGCGAGGAGGCGGAGGTTGCTCGGTGTCTTGTACGTGTGTGCGAGCATGGATGAGCTGCTGTTTTGCGGCGCTAGGACTTTCTCTCGATCTTGAGATTAGCAACAGATCGTCTACATCAACAACGAGTTTAACTCGTTAAGTCTTGTCGGTCTTAAAGGGTATGTTCTCTACGAATATACATCCACCCGTTGTTTGTATCTAGTAGATAGATCTGGGTACATAGTTTCCATCGTATGAATTTTTTGTTTTCTATGCTGCGAACCCTACAGTAGTATCAGAGCCGGATCTATGCGTAGATGCTTTACACGGGTAGTACACATATGAGTATGTGGGCAATGATGATCATGTTATTGCTTGTTAGTTGTATTTTGGATATTGGTGGCATAGTGGGATGAAGCGGCCCAGACAAACTTTACATGTCCTCGCACATGAGACCTGTTCCACGCTTGACATGCAACTAGTTTGCATAAGTGGCTAGCGGGTGTCTGTATCACCTACTATAGTCAATATCTAATTTGCAATGAGTTGTCAACAATTTGGTTATCCTCTTTGTGTTTCATGTTCGTTGGTATGAACGGTTCTATCTTCGAAAGTCCTAAGCCACGTAAAACTTGCAATGGATAAATTAGAGGCATCTAGTTTAGATTGTTGCCGGGCTAGTGTTATGATATGGTAATGTTGTAAGTAGAAGTATGAGATGATACTCTGACAACACACATAACATGTAAGATCCATAGACCTTGGCCTTACACATATAGGTATGATAGTGATCATATCATTGTGCACATGATGGAGATCATATGCAGAAGCCATATCATTCCACTTATAAACATGTGATGTTTGATAGCATCTTATGTTGCTTGTTTGGCATTTTATTAGCATAATAAGATGACCCTCATTTAAATATCAAGATAATAATGTGTTCTTCCTTAAGTATGCACCGATTATGTTTTCGTCACTCCAAGGCACACGTGATGATCGGGTGTTCTTGGATCCACGACCATATTTCGGGTGTAAGACAGTTACACACGCGAATACTAAGGTTCTAACTTGGCGATCCTAGAATGTACAGACATGGCCTCGGAACAAGGAACGAAAGGTTAAGCATGAGTCATATAGTAGATATAATGCCCATTTGATGCTCGCCTTTGAATCTACACTGTTGGGGGGTGACCCCGGATAGGGTCAAGATAGGGGAAAGATGAAAGGAGTCTCCCTTACCTTAACCCGAGTTATTGACTGGGTCGGTCGAATCATGCAAGATCCGGCCGAGGAAAGATAAGGCTTGGCAAATATAGAGTGAGTAACACATTACTCGGTCGACGTATAAGCTAAATTGACCGAATAAGGTTGATTGACTTGCATGCAGGTGAAGGCCGAGCCGAGTTATGCGAGATGAGGCCAAGTAACGTGAGACTTGCAGGAGAAGGAGGAGCCTATAGTCAAACCCTAGTTGTTGGCTAGGAGGAATCTAGACAGAGCCAAGCGCTAAGGACAAAGAGCAGAGCTGCAGGGGGTAGACAAGCGTCACAGAGGTGACAGTGAGGAAGCCCGAGGCACACATGTGAAGGCCTCTGGAACTTTGCCGCCGATAGAAGGGGGACACAAAAAGGAGTCCGCCGAGTTACCACTTTGGGACAAGCATATTCCAAGAATATGCTTGCCACGTCATCCCTAGAAGGAGGCAAGGAACCCCTTTATAAGGAGGGGTACGGGCTCCTGAGAGAGGGATCGATTCATTCCATACCGAAGGGCTCATGTAGGAGTTCTGTTCTTCTCTTTGATACAGCTCTAGGAGCATTTGTAGTACTTGAGAGGAGGAATAAAGATCCCTCTAGCATCCATTGGCCCCATACTTTATCCTACCCATGGCATCTGCCGTGCCACCACCACGCTTGGCGCCATCGTGGGGCCAGTGCTATTGGAGTCAAGATCCGGACGGGAAACTTCATCCACACCGGCGAGCGGGTTATTTCTGGCTTAGTCCAGAGATTTGATATCTGGGACTATGTCAGCGATAACGCCGACAGCTTTAGGAGGAAAGCACCCCCACGTAACGGCGTCTTCATCAACCTGGGCGCTCACAAGGTCTACGTCGGCCTCGACACTTCCTGCGTCTACCCGCGTCGGGTCATCGAGGCGGGAGAACCTCCCCTCTGTGCTGCTAGCGGTCCGCGTGGAGTTCGCCCCGCTGGGAGCATCAAGGTGATGATGACGACCCCGACACCAGTAGCAGGAGTAGGCGCCGGACCAAGCAAGGACCCGGCGACAGGAGGACATGTAGCCATGAAGCAGACGGTTCCAAAACCCACCAAGGTAGATCCACCAGCAACCAGGGCGGACGAGATGCAGGATGTGACTCCAAAGGTGGCAAGGGTAAGATGGCCACCTCTAGAGAGACCAGAGAATATCCTTCAGGCAACTATAGATAACCTAAGTACGCCTGTAGCACCGATACTTGACCGGCAAACGCACAAGCGGAGTTAGAAGAAACTAGACAGAAAGTGCTAGTAGAGGCAAAAAAAAGGTGTCGGCATTAAGGGAATCCTTGAACAGGACCCTGCGAGGGTACGCTAGGGCAAAAAAAATAGAAGTGCCCCCTAACCGAGTAGATGAGTTGAGATTAAGAGGAAAGAACCTCATGAATGATATCAACAAAGAGCACGAGGCTCGTCCAGATGATTCAGTCGATCCAGGCTTGCCGAGGTATAGTACCCTGGCAAAGAACCTCAGGGCAGCAAATGCCGCAGCCCTGGAGTTGGAAGGGTTAAGCTGGGAAGCCCGGCAAAAACAACAAGAAAGAGTAAATGAGCTGGTACGCATTGCGAACCAGCAGAATGAGGAAATGCTTAGGGCTGACCCGACGAAGCTAGGAGCTTCTTGCATGGTTCATTCAGCAGGAGCTTCTCCCGCACTATCTATGGCAGCAACATCCTCACCCTTAAACAATGCGCGAAAAGACATAGCAGTGACTTCGGGAAAAAGAAATAAGCAGATTGTACCGTATGATCCGGCGGTGACCGGGAAGGTCAATGAGAATAGAGGCAATATGAGCCGAGGTAACAGCAGTGATAGAAATCCCGACTGTGCAAACAGAGAGCATGGGAACCTCGGAAGGGGAAACAATGAGAACAATAACCCGGCGGAAGGGAGGAGATACCCCCGCAGGAGCCCCAGCCGAGGTATGAGCCTCGGGCGGAGCAATAAGCAAGACCAACTCCGCAAAATCAGGCGAATGATAGATACAATGATGGCTAGTCGGACATGGATTATGCGGAGCATGGTGGACAAAATCACTATGGAGTACAATAGAGAGTTATCTATAGAAACTTGCCATCAAATGACGCAAGATTGAAGCTGGACAGATTGTATCGGTCCGAGCTGTTAGAAGAACAGGGTCCACCTGGTCCGGCGTGTTTTGGACCTCGGATCATGGGCGAACCACCCGTGCCGAATTTCCAGTTGGCAAGGGGCACGAAAACGTACAATGGGAGTACGAAGCCACAAGATTGGTTAATTGACTATGCCACGGCAGTGAAAATAGCTGGCGAAAATTTACGATGGGCGGTAAGATACGTCCCACAGATGCTGGAAGGACCAGCCAGAGAATGGCTGAACAATTTACCAACAGGAAGTATCAACTGTTGGTTGGATTTTGAAGAAATGTTTGTCAGCAATTTCACCAGTACATATAAGAGGACAAACAGGCCACAACAGCTCGCAATGTGCAAGCAAAAGCCGAATGAAACAAATAGAGAATTATTGACTCGGTGGTGCAACCTCAGAAACTCATGTGAAGGGGTCATAGAATCTCAAGCGATAGCCTGGTTTGCTCAGGGCTGCAGATATGCAAGTGTGTTATGGCAGATGTTGCAAAGAGATATGCCAACCACATTGGTGGAAACCATCAGGATAGCAGATTCATACTCCTTAAGAGATCCGACTCAACCAGAGTTAATGTCGGCAGAACATCGGGAGCAGCATGATCATTATGCTAGAGATGGAGTCGGATCATTGTGGCGCAATGAATACCGAGGCAGAAGAAGGGACGAGAGGACGGATTACAGATATGCTTCCGATCAGGTGGCAGCAGTTGTGCAGGATCAGCCGAGTCATGGGAATAATCAGCGACAGAAGAATGGTCCTCAGCAGTGAACGCCGAGGAATGAAGGGAAAAGGAAGTGTATGCCGGAACAGAAGAAGCAATGGCAGGAAAGTCCAAAGTATACATTTGAATCCATGTTGGATCAACCGTGTAAGTTCCACACGCCTAACCCGGCTAAACCAGCCAATCACACTACTCGCCAGTGCGCTTGGATGAAAAATGCAATGGGAAACCCGGCGGGCATACAAGCACCTCCTCATCAAATACATCAACAGCAGCAGCCACAGCTAACCGGGGCAAATGCGCAGCAGCTAATGTTACCACCACCCCCTCCGAGGTACGATAACTCGGACCGGAGGGATGTAGTACACCAAGTGGTAAAAATCAAGACGGAAGGGTAAACCCCGGGAACAATGGACGTAATGATTACAGGGAACATCACCAATCATATTGTGTGTTCACAACAGAATAACAAGATAGACAGAGCGTACAACGCCGGCATATGGAAGTGAATGCAGTTATTCCGGCAGTACCAAGATACGTGCCATGGTCCGATCAAGAGATAACCTGGAGCATAAAGGATCACCCGAAGATAATGCCGAACCCAGGATCGTATGCATTGGTATTGGATCCGACGTTTGTCGGGCCTAGCATCAATGTGAAGTTCTCGAAAGTACTCATAGATAATGGAAGTAGTATCAACATCATGTACAAGGATATAATGCATAAGCTCGGAATAATGCAGAATATGCTGCAGCCCACAAGGACCACATTCCATGGAATAGTGCTGGGGCTCTCCTGCGAACCCATTGGGAAAGTCCGAGTAGATGTGTTATCGGCACAAGAGAGAATTGCAGAGCCGAGAATCTGGAGTTTGAGGTGGTGGACTTATAAAGTTGCTATCATGCTTTACTCGGACGGCCAGCATTGGCGAAATTTATGAGCAGCTGTCACATTACCTACTTGAAAATAAAGATGCCAGGGCCTCAGGGGGTAATAAAAGTGGCTGGGGATTACAGAAAATCAATGGAATGTGCCTTGGCCGGGTTGAATCTGGCCGAGTCATTGGTAATTGCAAGGGAGAAAAGTAGAATTCAGGAAGTAGCAGCTCTGGCTCAGTCGGCACAGCTTAATATGCCGGCATTAGCCAACCCGCATGGGAGTGTATCTTTCCAGCCGACTAAAGAGACAAAAAAGATCCAGATTGATGATCAGTTCCCAGAGCGCACCATCACAATTGGTGCGGTCCTAGATGCCAAATAGGAAAGCGAGCTCACCAACTTCCTCTGTGAGAATCGGGATATTTTTGCATGGTCAACACAGGACCTGCAAGGTGTACCGTGGGAGTTGGCTGAGCACTCTTTGCATGTAAGGCCAGGAGCAAGGCCGGTGAAGCAACCTCTCCGCCGCTTCGCCGAAGACAGGACAAAGATAATAGGGGATGAGATAGCTCGGCTCCTGGCAGCCGGGTTTATTATGGAAGTGCTTCACCCGGATTGGCTATCAAATCCGGTGTTGGTAGAAAAGAAAAAGGATGACCCAAATGTAGCCGTCGTATGGCGAATGTGCATCAATTACACGAACCTCAATAAGGCGTGTCCCAAAGATCCTTTTCCTTTGCCTCAATAAACCTCAATAAGCTGTTATCATTTGTAGACGCGTATTCTGGTTTCCACCAGATACCGTTAAACCCGGCCAATCAAATAAAGACTGCGTTTATCACCCCGTATGGGGCTTATTGCTATCGCACCATGCCATTCGGCATGCGTAATGCAGGAGCAACATACCAAAGATGCATGCAAAAATGTCTGCATGACCAAATAGGGAAAAATGTGCAAGTATATGTTGATGATGTAGTTATAAAAACCAAAGAGAGCAAAACGCTCCTAGAAGATATTCAGCAGACATTCGCCAACCTGAGAAGGTTCCGAATGAAACTTAACCCGGAAAAATGTACCTTTGGTGCGCCGGCTGGAAAATTACTCGGTTTCCTCGTGTCCAGTCGAGGTATAGAGGAAAATCCAACTAAGATCCGAGCAGTTGAAAGAATGGAATTACCAAGGTGCTTGAACGATGTACAAAAATTTACAAGGTGTCTTGCCTCTTTAAGTCGATTCATATGTCGGCTAGGGGAAAAAGCATTACTTCTATATCAACTGATGAAAAAGTCTGACAAGTTCATCTAGACGCCGCAGGATGATAATGCATTTCATGAGTTAAAAAAAGATGCTGACCACGACACCGATTTTGGCTTCTCCATTGTCAAAAGAGCCTATGCTACTCTACGTGGCAGCTAATAACAGAGTGGTAAGTGCGGTAGTTATTGTGGAATGGAGCGAAGAGGATAAGTCAGTACAAAGGCCGGAGTATTACCTAAGTGAGGTATTATCGGCCTCAAAACAAAATTATCCGCACTACCAGAAGATGGCTTATGGACTATACATGTCGGAGAAAAAACTTAAACACTATTTCGAAGAACATCCGATAAAAGTGATTTGTGAAGCACCCATAGCCGAGATATTAAACAACAAAGATGCAAGTGGCCGAATAGCAAAGTGGGCAATTGAGTTATCGCCTTATGCTCCGCAATTTGATAGGCGAGAGGCAATTAAGTCTTAGGCAGTGGCCGACTTCTTTGTAGATTGGGCCGAGGTACAGTATGAGCCCCCATTTCCAGATCCAAATTATTGGACGATGAATTTTGACAGGTCCAAGTTAAGAAATGGGCTAGGAGCATGAATAGTACTGACTTCACCGAAAAAAGATCAGCTGAAATACGTGTTGTAGATACATTTCGCTGCATCGAACAATGTGGCCGATTATGAAGCACTCGTCCACGGCCTAAAGATGTCAAAAGAGATTGTCATACGTCGGATTCTATGTTATGGGGATTCTGACCTCTTAGTACAGCAAGTATCAGGGAATTGGGATGCACTAGATGCGAATATGGCCCTGTATAGATTTCATGTGCAGAAGATTAGTGGTTATTTTGATGGGTGTGAATTCCATCACATACCTCGGGCAGAAAATGATGCTGCAGATACACTGTCAAAACTCGGATCTACTAGGCAGTCAATTCCACTAGGCATAGCTCTGGAGCACCTGAGAAAACCATCGATTACACCTTCGCCAGAATCCGAATCAATTCGTATCTCGACAGAACAGATAGAAGGAAATGTCCCAATGGAAATTTACGAGGAATACGACCCGAATTATTTAAGGATTAATTCGGCCGACCCACGGGTGAACAGGGAAAAGCCCAAAGATGTTATGTCGGCAGAAACTATGGAAATTGACAACGTAGTTTCCCGGAAAAAGTCACGCCGACCTGGGCACAACCCATATTCTCATTCCTTAAAGAGGAAATCTTGCCGGGTGATGAGGTCCTGGCTAGGCAGATAGTGAGAAGAGCAAAAGCCTACACAATCATAAACAATGAGCTGTATAAGAGAAGTGTCACGAACGTACTGCAATGATGCGTTGACTCGGCAGAAGTGCAGAAAATCCTTTTGGAAATACATCAAGGAGAATGTGGGCATCACGCCTCGTCCAGAGCCCTAGTGGACAAAGCATTTAGGCATGGATTTTATTGGCCAACTGCGCTGAAGTAAGCAAAGGAATTGGTAGAGAGGTGTAATGGTTGCCAGAGATATGCCAGCAAGATACATCTGCCTTCATCCGAGTTAAAAACAATACCAATTACTTGGCCCTTTTCTGTATGGTGCTTGGATATGGTAGGTCCATTCAAGCCTGCCCGAGGTGGAATGACTCATATTCTGGTCATGGTGAACAAATTCACAAAGTGGATAGAAGTAAAACAGATAAGAAAATGTGACGGACCCACAGCGGTGAAATTCCTCAAAGATATTATCCTAAGATATGGATACCCACACAGTATTATCACAGATAATGGCACAAACTTCACAGAAGGAGCTTTTTCTAGATTCTGCCAAGAGAAACACATAAGACTAGATGTTGCCTCGGTGGCTCACTCGGCATCGAATGGGCAAGTAGAAAGATCAAATGGACTAGTATTGTCAGGAATAAAACCTCGGCTAATTGAACCACTGCAAAGGTCGGCATGATGCTGGATTGAGGAACTTCCAGCAGTGTTGTGGAGCCTCAGGACCACCCCAAATAGATCGACGGGGTATACCCTGTTCTTTCTCATATACGGGGCAGAAGCTATACTTCCAGCCGAAATAATGCATGACTCGCCAAGAGTAGTCCAATACACAAGTGCCGAGGTAAACGAAATATCATGGCAAGACGATGTGGACTTGCTGGAGGAAGCAAGGGAGTTGGCATTATCAAGATCAGCTATTTATCAGCAAGAGCTCAGACGATATCATAGCAAAAAGGTCAGTCCAAGAATTTTTAAAGAAGGAGATCTAGTTCTTCGGCTAGTGCAACACACAGCCGGCATGCACAAGCTCTCACCCCCATGGGAAGGGCCATTTATCGTGAGTAAAGTATTACACAATGATGCATACTACCTGATCGACGCTCAGACACCAGAAAAGAACAAGGCAAACAAGGCCGGAGATGAATCAAAAAGACCATGGAACATAGCCTTACTTCGCCCGTTCTACACTTAGAAGCCATATATTGCATATTGTGACGAGATGCACCAAATCAGAGTATCAAGCATGTATCAAACTTCGGCACCCCGAGCAGTGACTCAGGGACTGCCCCATATTGTTTCTTATTTTTGAATTATGTATCAAACTTCGGCACCCCGAGCAATAACTCGGGGAGTACCCCATGTTATTTCTTATTTTGAACTATGTATCAAACTTTGGCACCCCGATCAGTGACTCGGGGCTGCCCCATGATATTATTTGTTTTGAATTATGTATTACATTTTGACAACCCGAGTAATAACTCGAGCACTGCCTCATGTTGTTTGATATTTTTTGAGCATGTGTGAAACCTCGGCAACCTGAGCAATAACTCGGGGACTGCCTCATATGGCCCGCTGATTTTCGACATACATATAAAAGTTTGGTAACTCAAGCAATAACTCGGGGACTTCCTCGATTAATCAGTCATAAATCACAAGATGCGATATAAGCTTGCCTCGGCCATCGGAGAAATAACATGGAGGAAACAACTAACGATTTCTAAAATCATAGCAACAAGAATGACAACGTTAGAAATTCGAGGTATAATGAGGAAAGTACCCTATCTATATCATTTTATCAATGAATACCTCATGGAGGGTAGTAAGTCAATCTATGGGATTAGAACATAGTCCTTCAAGTGGAAATTGCGAAAACAACAATTCTACACCCAAGTTTACATAAGAAACACAAGATGGATGCCAAACGAAAATCAATCATATGAAAAAACATGATTCGGATTTACGAAGTTAAAGTTTGGAAAAGCAAAGATACGATTCACATAAACTCAATTAGATAGAGTAACAACAATTACCAGGGCATTAGAGGCCAAAAGAAAAACGGTTCACATTATACCAAAAGGCGGGTAATTGTTTCAAAGACAGCATACACCTAGCATACCGGGGACTTAAACGAATAAGCGTTTTTGAAACTAAACATCGGCAAAGGCCGAATCACCCATGGTAGGAACAGTAGCAGCACCAGGAGTTCCCAACATGGATATCTCGGACGCAGTCGGGATGACCTCAGTTTCCTTCAGAGGTGTATCCTTAGAAACTGGGCGCTCCGAGGTGGTTCGGGCATGTGCGGAGGTTACCTCGGCATCGACAGGAGCCGTAGTAGCGCCTGGGGCAAGCTCGGGCTGCTGGGAGACATCACCTTGGGCTCGAGAAGTTTCAGTTCCTTTGGAAGACGATCAAGCGTCTCCGTACCCCCCGGAGCTATCATTGGAATCATCGGCATTATCAGAGCCATCCTCTGATTCATCTTGATCAGCTGAATCACTTCCCGATGCATCTTCAGCCTCGGCATCATCTGCCGGGTTGGGAAGAAAACTCGGCCCCTCGATCCAATGATGCACGTCATCATACTCGATAAGCTAGAAGGCACGGACTTGACAACGAGTAACAAACTCCGGATTATCAACCCAAGGAGAGCCAGTGCACAAATTCATCAGAATATCGAGGGAGATATCCTCGTACTAGGACAAAACAGCTGTAAGTGCCATATCAGCACCAGCCCTTCCAGCAGATTCCCTCCAGAGGTTAAGTTGAGTCTAAGATTTCATCAGCCTCGCCACAAGAACTTCTACTTCATCAATATCTGGCGCATTCGGCCAGAGAACATGGTAGGCTCGAATAGCTGCTTGCACCAGATCTCTTCCCATAATCTTCATTGGTCCAATAGCAGCGCCGACGGCAATCAGAAAATCTTCCATGGAATACTCTTGACTCGGAGTAACGGGAACACCTCGGCGCTCGCGAGCAGAAATCACAGCCTTGGAGCTCACAGGTTTAGCTTCTGGAAAATGATCTACACAAAAGGACGTCATATAAGTTAAAATAAGAAAAGAAGGAGAATAACTCAACGAGAGACAGAAACTTACGATGAATGTAACTGAGCATTTTCTAGAGATCCCAGGACCAGTCGGTCCTATTCTTCTCAAAACGAGTGATTTCCTCGTTCATCGCCCGGTTCTTTAATTCGGCAGCATCAAGAAGTTCCTTGTCCTTCTGCAGCTGCAGACTTAGTTGGTTCTTTTCTTCAGATAACTCTTGATCAACTTTCTCTAAATCAGACTTCTGGGAAAGCTTAAGAGATTCAACCTTGATGCGCAATCGGGTTATCTCGTTATCTTTTTTCCTTGAGTTGCACCGAATGAGCGGCAGCTTGTTCTAAAAAATGCAGCATCATATCAGGCATAGATATGCATTCTTGATGAGACGCTGCAAGTGTTCATAACTCGACTATACCAAAGCCGGAAGGTCATAATAAACCCAAGATTTACCTCGAATAAAAAGTCGACAAATTAAAAGGCAAAAGGAGTAACTAAATCTTTCACAAGGGTAAGATAAACTAAACGGACTAGATAGTTCACCAGTTTTCTTCACAACAGGGACAATTTGCTCATATTTATCTTAAAGTTTCTTGTGCGCAAAGAGCAACCTTTGGAATTCGGCTATCCGCCGATCGTGGGCAACCTGAAAATGACAAGTTACACAAATATAAGATAGATCCGAATCAAGTAAAACTTGACTCGGATCTAGATGGCTGGATATTCAAAATATAAGAAAGATCTGAATCAAGTAAAACTTGACTCGGATCTAGATGGCTGGATATTCAAAAGTAAGACAGATCTGAATCAAGTAAAACTTGACTCGAATCTAGATGGTTGAATGTTCAAAAGTAAGACAGATCCGAATCAAGTAAAACTTGACTCGGATCTAGATGGCTGGATATTCAAAAGTAAGACAAATCTGAATCAAGTAAAACTTGACTCGGATCTAGAGGGCTGGATATTCAAAAGAAAGGCAGACCCCGAATCAAGTAAAACTTGACTCGGAGCTAGATGGTTTGATATTCTAGAACACGATTAATCCGAATCACGAAACAAATTGACTTAGCATGTTATGCATTTCAAACATGATGAAGCTTCCAAACGAACAACAAATTATTCGGTTGCAAGCTTCGGGGACTAGTGTATATATAGTATCATCTGAATAATAGACAAAGTATCAATGAAGGCGCTTACCTCGTTCATCTTATCACGTTCAAGAACAATCTTAGCAGCCATATGCAAATGACTGCTAATGTCGAAAAGCTGAAATGATTGGTTACTTGGATTGCCCTCAAGTTGATCGGCGGCATTACCGTTGTTCGCATATTCCACCAGTGAGACGAAGCTATGCCCGCTCTCAGTACGGGTCAGCATGTTAACTCGGGCCTGCTGAGTAACTGCAGCCGCCGCCGGACTCTTATGAAGAATAAGCTGAGTGTCGGCAGCAACGGCGACACCGGGTTTAGCGGTGGAAGCTCCTTTACGAAGTACATCAGCAATGCTGGGCTGAGAAGAGCTTGTTGGCCCCTTTTGAGATGACGAGGCTTTAGTAACAACAACTTTATGGCTCTTAGTAGAGACTTCGGCAGGGGCAACAACTTCAGTACTGGGGATCACGTCCTTGGCGGTAGGAGGAACTACAATTTTTGAAGGGGCCGAGGTAGTGGTATCCTCGGTAGGAATTGGAGTAGGAACTGGAGCTGCGGTGATCAAAGGATCATTGGGGGAAACCTTGGGGGTCTTAAGAGGGACAGCAGGGTCGGCCGGATGATCCAGCGTAGGGGTTTCGTCGGCAAGAACGGTGGGAGCAATGGCCTCATCTTGTCGAGGCGATACATTAGTCAGCACAGGAGGAGAATCAACACGAGAGGGACTGGGAACCCGAGTATCCTCCGGAGGTGGGGGAGAAGACGGTCGAGTAGTATGGGTTGTCATACTCGGACCGCTTGGCTTTGCAGAAATAGGAGCTCTGCAAGAGAGTAAAAGCCAATTCACAAACAGAAAGAGAGAAACAAGAAATACAAATGAAAATAAACTCACCTAGTAACCCCGGGCATGGTCTTACGCCTCGGGATATGCTGAGCAGATTTCTTGACTCTCTTCTTGGGGGAAGCACCAGAAGGATCCGTCGAAGCGGTGCGCTTCTTCGAAGCAACAGGATCCTCGGAAGCAAGAGGTTCGGTGTCGTGCACCTGGCCAGCTTGGTTAGCTCGGAAAGAAGGAGCCGGAAATGCGTAAGAGATAGGCACCACAGCAACTACCTCGAGAATTTGTACATCGTCTGAATCGCCTTCATCAGCGTGGGCCGAGGTCTTGCTTCGGGCACGAACAGGAGCAGCATCCAACTTAGGAAAGAATTCCTCTCGATCTGGTTCTCCATTATCCGAGGTATTGCAGTCAGCGGGCCAAGGAAGGGCCAGAACCTCGGCATCTTCTGCGGTCTGCTCAGGAAACCTCTACAAAAAAAGTGGAAAAAGATGAACAGGGATAGAGGGAAAATAACTCGGGTCGAGCCACATGTGTACAATTTACATGAGGAGGAGGATTCTCGCGAGAGAATGGCTTCATCCCCCATTTCCATTCCTTGGGCATCTCGGTCTTGAAAATAGCCCGGACACGTTTGTAAATCTGATAGTCATCGAGCTCAACCGTAGAAACTCGATTGGGGTCCAAAGGACTGCTCATGTAGCAGAGCTTGTGAGAGCGAAGCTGGAAAGGGAAAATTCGGCTGCTAACAAACACAGTCATCAAGTCTTCACCTTGGAGCCCGGCACGCTTCGGTTCCTTAAGCCGGAGCTCAAACGCCTTGTCAAGGGCATGAGTATTCCTCGGGTTATAAAGCCAGTTCTTCTTTGATGGAGGACCGATAGAGAAAGTGGGGAGCCAAATCTTATCTTCCTTCCCCGTATTCTTGACATAGAAAATGATCTATGCCACTTCTTACAAGACTCGAGGCCTGCAACGCGGGGGAACACGGGGTTCTTCCGAGGTGTAATGGAGGCAGCCCCGCACTGGGTGAGAGATTTCTCAGAAGGATGAAGAGATTTATCCGGCATCACATTAGCTCGGATCTGAAAGAATTTGGACCAAACGCCTAATGAGGGCCAAAGGCCGAAGTACCCCTCCGAAGCCGAGATAAAGGCAGACAAAGAGGAAACAAAGTTAGCCGGCAGATGATGTGGCTGAAGGCCAAAGTAATCTAAGAAGCTCCTAGCAAAGTCGCTAAGAGAAAGGCCAAATCCACGAGAAAAATGGGACATAAAAACTATGTACTCACCCTCATTAAGTACGGGGGAGGATTATTTGCCGGGTAAGCGACAACTTAACTCGGCAGGAATTCGACGTGTCTTGATCGGCCATTCTATCTCCCGGAGAGTAACTAAGGAACCCTGCCAGGAACCACACTCTGGACCGGCGGCAAAGTCTTCTTCCTCGACGAGAGCGCCGCTAGCGGAGCTAGACATAGGCTCGTCGGAGGAATCAACCAAATAAAAAATGGCGGCGGGGAGAGGCCTAGAGGTGCAGGGCCCCGTCGCGACGGTGACAGACGTAGAAGCGAAACAGAGAAATAACCGCCGCAGGAAATCTAGGAAAACCAGAAGAACACCTAACGCTGGAACCTAGCGGCGGCGCTGTAGAGAAACTCACCGGTGAGAACGCCAAAGAGGGGGCGCTGCGGCGAGGTCGCAAGAGCCAGGAAACCGCAGCATGACCGTCAAGGGGGAACGGCGGTGGCGCGGCCACTGGAGCACGAATGGTGGCAGCGACACGAGGAAGAAGACAAAGGGAGTAAGAAGGGGGAAAGTGAACCAGTCTACCCCGCTCCCCTCTTTATAACCGCATAGGGTAAACCGTAGTGGGATTGTGGTTGTGCCACGCTAACCGCGTAATCGCGTGTATCGCCTAAATCGCGAACAGGTATTGGAGCCACAGCGAAGGCCACATGGCGCAGGAGAAGATCGGGCCACCTGACTGCTGCGGTACTCGAGGCGTCACTGCGCCGACGCGATGGGCGCAGTAATCACTGTAGCATGTCAGTGAACACTGTAGAGGAACAAAAAACTAGGGGACAATGATGATTGACACACGTAGGACGAGGATTACACAGGAAGCCAAGAAAATGCCCCGAACAAACGAAAATAACTCAGAATGTAGTTGATAGCAGGAAAAGGAGGAAATGAGGAAGAGGATGAAAGAAAAAGAACGTCGGCTAAGAAATACCTCGGACAGAAAGTGAGAAAGGATAAATGTTTGGAAACTGATGTGGCCCGGTCGGGGTTTCCGGCAGGACCACACCAGCTTTGGGGACTAATGTTGGGGGGTGACCCCGGATAGGGTCAAGATAGGGTAAAGAAGAAAGGAGTCTCCCTTACCTTAAGCCGAGTTATTGACTGGGTCGTCCGAATCATGCAAGATCTGGCCGAGGTAAGCTAAGGCTTGGCAAATATAGAGTGAGTAACACATTACTCAGCCGACGTATAAGCTAAGTCGGCCGAATAAGGTTGATTGACTTGCATGTAGGTGAAGGCCGAGCCGAGTTATGCGAGATGAGGCTGAGTAACATGAGACTTGCAGGAGAAGGAGGAGCCTATAGTCAAACCCTAGTTGTTGGCTAGGAGGAATCTAGACAGAGCCAAGCGCTAAGGAAAAAGAGCAGAGCTGCAGGGGGGCACAAAGCGTCACGGAGGTGACAGTGAGGAAGCCCGAGGCACACATGTGAAGGCCTCTGGAACTTTGCCGCCGATAGAAGGGAGACACGGAAAGGAGTTCGCCGAGTTACCATTTTGGGACAAGCATATTCCAAGAATATGCTTGCCACGTCATCCCTAGAAGGATCCAAGGAACCCCTTTATAAGGAGGGGTACGGGCTCCTGAGAGAGGGATCGATTCATTCCATACTGAAGGGATCGTGTAGGAGTTATCTTCTTCTCTTTGATACAGCTCTAGGAGCATTTGTAGTACTTGAGAGGAGGAATAAAGATCTACTTGTTAGTCATTTGAGTTTATAAATCACTACATCTTCCCTCCCCGGATCCCTCTAGCATCCACTGGCCCCATACTTTAGCCTACCCATGGCATCTGCCGTGCCACCACCACGACATACACCGACTCACGTGATGATCGTACTTGGTGTAGTGGATTGGGTTCATGTAATCACCAAAAAGGCACGACGGATGTCGTTTTGATTGGGAGTTCATTCGTAATGTGGATTAGTTGAACTCAATCTATCATAAACTTAATCTAAACTTTACAAATTCTGTTGTAGATGGCACCACCTGTTTTTAATTTCAATATGTTCATGGAGAAAGAGAAACTTGCAACAAACGGTAGCAACTTTACCGAATGGGCCATGAATTTGAGGATTCTCCTCTCTGCTGCACAAAAGCAATATGTGCTAGAAGTGCCGCTAGGCCCCCCACCTTTCGATGATGCCCCTGACAAGGATAAGAATGTCTATCAGACTCGTCAGGAGGACCACAACTTAGTTCATTGAGGCATATTGTATGGGCTAGAGCCGGAACTTCGAAATCGTTTCGAAAACGGCAATGCATTTGATACAATGGGTGAGTTGAAAATGATTTTCGACACACATGCTGCTGTAGAGAGCTACAATGCTTCAGAGAAGTTCTTTTAGCTGTATGATGGAAGAGCATAGCTCCGTAAGTGAGCATGTACTCAAGATGCCGGGTTACGCCGATAAGATTGTGTCCTTGGGAATAACGATTCCCATTGACTTAGGCATCCATCGTGTTCTGTAATCTCTGCCACCTAGCTATAAGAGATTCGTGATGAACTATAATATGCAAGGCATGAAGAAGTCTCTCCCCGAGATTTTGTCAATGCTTAAAACTGCAGAAGTGGAGATCAAGAAGGAACATCAAGTGTTGATGATCAATAAGAACACTGGTTTCAAGAAAGACAAGAAGGGAAAACGGAAGGGAAGTAAGGGCGGCAAGCCGGTTGCCATGCCTGAAAAGAAACCCAAAGTTGGACCTAAGTCTGATACCGAGTGCTACTATTGTAAGGGGACTGGCCACTAGAAGCTCAACTGCCCCAAGTATTTGGCAGACAAGAAGGCCGGCAAGGCAAACAAAGGTATATATGATATACATGTTATTGATGTGTATTTGACTAGTGCTCGCAGTAGCACCTAGGTATTTGATACCGGTTTAGTTGCTAATATTTGTAACTCGAATCAGGGGCTGCGGAACAAGCAACCGCTAGAAAAGGGGTGAGGTAAAGATGTGTGTCTGCAATGGATCAAGCGTTGATGTGATCAACGTCGGAATGCTGCCTCTCCACTTGCCATCGGGATTAGTAATAAACTTGAATAATTGTTATCTGGTGCCAGCACTGAACATTGTATCTGGATCGTGTTTGATGCGAAGTGGTTATTCATTTAAATCAGAGAACAATGGTTGTTCTATTTATATGAATGAAATCTTTTATGGTCATGCATCGATGATGAATGGTTTATTTCTATTTTATCTCGATAATAGTGTTACACATATTCATAATGTTGTTGCTAAAAGGATTAAACTTAATGATGATATATCCGCATATATGTGGCACCGCCGTCTAGGTCATATTGGCGTTAAACGCATGAAGAATCTCCATTCAGATGGACTTTTGGAATCACTTGATTTTGAATCATTTGATACATGTGGTCCATGCCTTATGGGCAAGATGACTAGAACGTCGTTTTCCGGTTCAATGGAACGGGCGACAGATTTATTGGAAATCATACATACTGATGTATGTGGTCCAATGAGTGTGTCGGCGCAAGGTGGATATCATTATTTTATTAATTTCACGGATGATTTGAGTAGACACGGTTATATCTACTTGATGAAACACAAGTCTAAAACCTTTTAAAAGTTCAAGGAATTTTAGAATGAAGTGGAAAATCATCATAATAGAAAGATCAAATTTCTACGGTCCAACCGTGGAGATGAGTATTTAAGTTACGAGTTTAGCACTCACATGAAAGAGTGTGGAATTGTTTCACAACTCACACCTACCGGAACACCACAGCAAAATGGTGTGTCAGAACGTCGTAATCGTACTTTATTGGATATGGTACGATCTATGATGTCTCTGACGGACTTGTCGTTGTCATTTTGGGGTTATGCACTAGAAACTGCTGCATTCACTTTAAATCGGGCACCATCTAAATCCATTGAAAAGACACCGTATGAATTATGGTTTGAAAAAAACCTAAGCTATCATTTCTTAAAGTTTGGGGATGCGATGTTTATGTGAAGAAACTTCAACCGGATAAACTCGAACCCAAAGCGGAAAAATGCGTCTTCATAGGATACCCTAAGGAAACTATTGGGTATTCCTTCTATCACATATCCGAGGGCAAGGTTTTTGTTGCCAAGAATGGATCCTTTCTAGAGAAAGAGTTTCTCACGAAAGGTGTGAGTAGTCGGAAGGTAGAACTCCAAGAGGTTATTGAACCTTCTCTTCAAAGTATGGCGATTAGCGTTGCGTTGGAAGTCGTTCCGAAGTTGGCTTCACCAGTTGAAGAGGGAACTAATGATAATGATCATGAAACTCCAAAAGAGAGTACTACCAAACCTCGCAGGTCTAGCAGGACGCGTGCAGCTCCCGAGCTATACGGAAATCATGTCATGAATTTCATGGTTAATGAAAATGATGACCCTGCGACATATGAAGAAGCGATGATGAGCCCGGATTCCAACAAATGGTTAGAAGCCATGAAATCCGAGATGGAATCCATGTATGAAAATCAAGTTTGGAACTTGGTGGACTTACCTCACGACCGAAAGGCCATGGAGAATAAATGGATTTTCATAAGAAAAACTGATGCTGATGGTAATGTGACCACCTATAAAGCTCGACTTGTCACAAAGGGGTTTCGACAAATTCAAGGAGTTGACTACAATGAGACATTCTCTCCCGTAGCGATGATAAAATCAGTTAGGATTATGTTAGCAATTGCTGCATATTTCGATTATGATATATGGCAGATGGATGTCAAAACCGCGTTTCTCAATGGTAATATTGAAGAAGAGTTGTATATGATACAACCAAAGGGTTTTGTCGATCCTAAGGATGCTAACAAGGTGTGCAAGCTTCAGATATCCATCTATGGATTGAAGCAAGCATCACGAAGTTGGAATCTCCGCTTTGACGAGGTGATCAAAGATTTTGGATTTGTCCAAACTTATGGAGAAGCTTGTATTTAAAATAAAGTGAGTGGGAGCAATGTGGCATTTTAGATATTATATGTGGATGACATATTATTGATCGGAAATGATATAGATCTTTTAAACAGTGTTAAAAGTTATCTAAACAGCAAATTTTCAATGAAGGACCTAGGTGAAGCGTCATACATATTAGGCATAAAGATCTATAGAGATAGATCTAGGCACCTAATAGGGCTATCGCAAAGTACATACCTTGATAAGATTTTAAAGAAGTTTAAAATGGACGAAAGTAAGAAGGGGTTCTTACCTATGTAGGAAGGCACGACATTGAGTAAGACTCAAAGTCCGGCTATGGCGGAAGAAAGATAGATAATGGACAAAGTCCCCTATGCTTCAGCCATAGGATCTATAATGTACGCCATGCTATGTACAAGACCGGATGTGGCACATGCTATTAGTTTGACTAGTAGGTACCAATCGGATCCAGGTTTGGAACACTGGAAAGCAGTCAAGAATATCCTTAAGTACTTGCGAAGAACTAAGGATATGTTTCTTGTATATGGAGGTGAAGAAGAGCTTGTCGCTAAGTGTTATGTCGACGCTAGCTTTGACACTAATCCAGATGACTCTAAGTCTCAATCCGGATACGTATTTCTCATGAATGGCGGAGCGGTTAGT
Organism: Avena longiglumis; assembly: GCA_030063025.1. Classification (NCBI taxonomy): domain Eukaryota; kingdom Viridiplantae; phylum Streptophyta; class Magnoliopsida; order Poales; family Poaceae; genus Avena; species Avena longiglumis. The sequence continues at coordinate 513,445,909 of CP125974.1, read as the reverse complement.
TGGAGGAGCTCCAAACAACCTGTGGTGGCGGGATCAACAATGGAGGCCGAATATGTTGCTGCTTCGGAAGTGGCTCAGGAAGCTGTTAGATACATCACTATGTAACTACATTATTGTCTCTAGTCCAAGTGGGAGACTAGAGGGAATATGTCCTGAGAGGCAATAATAAAGTGTTTATTATGTGTATTCCAAGTATATGATAGATGTTTATTTTGCATGATATAATTGTATTAATATGGAAACATTAATACACGTGTGTTTAATAAACAAATAGAAAGTTCCTAGTTATGCCTCTCTCATACACTAGCTCGTTGATTAACAAGATGATCAAAGTTTCCTTATCATAGACATTGGATGTTGTTAATAACAAGGTCACAACATTAGTGTAATGACGTGATGAACATTCATTCGAAGTATAGCATTATGATCAAAGTCATTGAGTTTATATTTCTATAACAACTTATGAAGTGATCATAATCCTTAGACCATGAGATCATGTCAATCACTAACACTGGAAGAGTTTCTTGATGACATCAAACGTCACACCGTAACTGGGTGATTATAAAGATGGCTTCAGAAATACTAAAGTGTTATGTTGAGGCTCATGGATCGAGAGTGGAATTTGTTCATTCCGATGACGGATAGATATACTTTGGGTCCTCTCGGTGATATCACATTGGTTAGCTTGCAAGCAAGTGATTTGATCACTAGAATATTATATCACGGGAACGAGAAAAGAGTGCATGTCGGTAACGAGATCAAACTAGGTATGGAGATACCGATGATCGAATCTCGGACATGTAATATATCGTGAAACAAAGGGATTAAGATACTAGCGTAAAAGGTTCTAACGATCACAGGAAAGTCATCGTTGAATGTGTGGGAGTCAGTATGGATCTCTAGGTCCGGCTTATGATCATTGATCGGAGAAGGGTCTCGATCATGTCCTGTCACATCCCAAGATTTCCCAAATCTTGTAATGTGAAAAATAAATGGATAAATAAAACTTTGTTTGATTTTCAAGGCCAGAAGAAACTTTTTGAATTTAAATGGAACTTCAAATCTATTTTGATTAAATAAAATCCTAAAGGGATTCATAAAGATAAACATTTATTAAAGGAAATTAAAATGTTTTGGAATTACTATTTTTGGATTCTTTAATAACAGATTTGGTTTTCAAAAGAAAAGGTGGATTTATAAATAAAGATTATTTTATAAAGCCAAAATAAACCTTGGCCAAGCTTTGGGAATTAAAACATTTTATTTTAAATAAAATCAGCAAACGTTTATTTAAATAAATTAATAAGGATTTAATATCCAACTTTATTTAATAGAAGGTTTTACCAATTTAATTGAAACATCAAAACTTATTAAAATTATTTAAAATAAGATATCTAAATATTTGATATTCACAAATAAAACCTACTAGAGAGTTTTGGCTTTATTTTAGATTTCAAAATAAATATCTCAATAAAGCAAATCCTATTTGATTTAATAATGAAATTCTATTTTATTTAAATTATTAATGGACCCTAAAGTAAAAGGTTATTTTGTTTTAAACAAGTTTTCCAAATATTCTTATTTCCAAATAAACTACTGATTGGTTTTGAAAGTATTTGGAGTTCAAATGAAGATTTTATTAAATAAACCAAACCCCATTTTATTAATAAACCATGGACCATTTTACTTAATTAATAAATGGAACCCAAAAAGATTTAAAATATTATTTTATTTTTGAAGTTGGTTTGAGCTACTAAACAGAACCAAATTCTTAGTGCAAGGTTTGGTGATTATTGGATTTGATTTGGACATTGTTTGTTTGTTTGGAAATTCAAAACAGAAAAATAGAAATAGAAAAGGAAAAAAGAATTCAGAAGAAAAAATAGGAAATGGACCTGACCCAAGCAGGCCCGAAACAGCCTTCAAAGACTCACCCCGAAAGAAAGCGATTCGCACCAATTAGTTAACCCGAAGTGACACGACGGTGGACCTCCCCTCGTTTCTTTTCCCACCGATGGACCCCACTTCTCTGTTCTTCCTCCCCACCTTGACCCTTCTCCCTCGTCGCCGCCGTTTCCTGCAGTAATCCCGCGACTTCAATTAATCATAATGCCGGTCCTTTACCTCACCTTGACCAAGCTCGATAAAATGCCAGCATTCCTTCTTAATTTCCCCTCTGCCCCCTCCCCAAAGCACGCCCCCAGGCTGCCGTATTTCGCCAGACACTCCCTCTGTCTCCAACGACCTTTCTCACCGATTCCGGCCAGCACACGCCCCCTTCTGCCTCCTCGAGCACGAAGCCGTGATCAGCATTCACCAGCGGACCATTCTGCTGTCGCAGCTAGCTCGCGCGTGCCTCCCAGCGTCGGCAACGTCGACGACCTGCAGCACCGCCGTCTGCCCTCTTCTCCGACGACGTCTCCCCGGTAAAACCGACCGCCCCTCCTCTTCTCTTTCATGCACGCGTCACCGCACTGACCTTGCGCAGCTAACCTTGCCCTCCGTTTACCTTCGTGTGATCTGTAGCGTCGTCCTCGACCTCGACCGCGTGCGTCCGTCGCCAGAACCAACTCCGGCGAGGAATCCTGCCTGTTCCCATGCGCCCCTTCACCAACCAGTACCACGTTGAGCATCAGCAAGCGTCAACGATTCCGGTGAGCACCTTTTCCTCCTCCCTCGCTTCCTATTTCACCGGCGCCGCCATCGTCTGGTCGCTCCGCCGCCAGCAGCCGCCGCAGCGCCGCCCGTCTAAGGTCAAGCACCCCACAGCCGTCTGATCCCGATCTGATGGATAGGATAGAATAACTTAAACGCGAAAGGGTACGTGATCTGGGCCATACGATCTTCTTAGATCCGACGGTCTGCACCGTGATCCACCCCGAACCTGTACCGTCCAACCAGAGTGTGCCGCGTGTCACCTAATCGGTTTAAAAACAAACTTGAAAACAGAATTATTTGCAAACTTCAAACCCTTGTAACTTTCAAACCACACGTCCAAAAATTTCAAATTTTATATAAATAGATTCAGGAGAGCAAGACCTAGCCAACCATACCCTTGGTTTAGTAAATAGTATCTGTTAGCTTTCTTGTTTTTGCAGAATCATTTGTGAGCTTGTTTAGGGTAGAAAAATTGTTTAAAATTTATTTTAGGGTTAAAACTTTTGCAAAATGGTTTGTTGTGACCTTACTGACCCTAGGAACCAACCCATAGTTTGGAAAATGGATTTGGTAAAGTTTAGGATGGAAAACTTGATTTAGTCATTTTTAGCCAAATGGAAATAATGGTTTTTGTTATGAAAATGATTTTGAGTAAAAACTTTGGAAAAATGATTTAGACCAAACCTACTGACCCAAAACACCAAGTTTTGCAATAGCAACTCATTTGGTGAAAAACATAAAGTTTTGCTTTGATAAAAATAATATTCACCACATAAAATAATGATTAGATTTAAAAATGGTTTATGGACCAAAACCCTTTTGCAAATAACTTTGCACTTTTGGAAAATGACCACTTTTGACTTTACAAAGTTTAGAAGCCTAGTGGAGACCACCTTTGTAATTAGAACCATCTTTTGCATGCTTGCATGCATTACTTTGACTTGGTCATTTTATGTGTTGTTTTGCTTGATTGGTAGATTGAGTTTGTGCCTTGTTTGATTGAATTGTAGTGACTTGAAGAGTGTGATTGTTGCAAGGACAAGGATTGAACCTATACCCTCTACCAAAAAGGCAAGTGATGCTTCATACTTTTTGTCCCATTACTTTCTCTATGCATTAGTGATTTTGCTAAGTAAAACTTGCATGGAAATTTTGCTAAGTGTAAACCTTACTATAGGAAATCCTAGTAGATGAATCCTTAGTAGGATTTTCCTAAGTTAAAGATTCCTACTACTATCAAGCTTATCCTAGCTAATAGAAAACATGGGTGGAATATATATTCACACTATGGAAAAAATCTCTAAGTCTGAGGACTTATGTTTTTGTTTAATAAAACAACTAAGTTAATGAATCCCCTGGGTGGAATGGGCTTGCTTGGTGGTTTTTGGTTGAGTGGTTACACAAGTCCAGGGGACTGGTGAACCTTGTGTATCTCACTTGTGGTATGCCACCCAGGAACAAAGGGATTTGAGATGTCAAATGTTGAGAATCTTCAAGTGCAACCACTTGGCAATATGGGCTCTGCCATGATCATATAGGTTGCAAGAACTTAGCCATATGGACAGTGGGTGGTAGTGTTTGATAGGTTGGAACGCGTCCATTTTGGTCTAAGGGAAGGCTTCTGAAAGATCTTGTCTTGGGAAACCAAGTCTTGTGGGGAAAGTGCACCACCTCTGCAGAGTGTAAAATCTAAGTACTTAGCCATGTCCCTGGTAAAGGACAATTTGAGCATCAAGACATGGAAGCAATCAAGAATATCATCATTCAAATTTCTAAGTTAAAATCTTGTGGTTTGAACAAGGGTTGTTTGAAGACTTCAATCTTTGATTGAGAGATGCCTTGTAAAGGATCTTCATTCTTTGATTGAGAAAAATGATTTTGTCAAAGCAAAAACTTAGCATTTTCAAATGTTAAGGAAAAATCTATTTTGAGCAATGCAAGCCTCAACTCCACTCAGCCAAATGCATATAGTTGATAGACTCCACAATACTACCATAGTATCACTTGCCAATACAATTCAAATGTATTGACCCTTTGTGGTTGTAACTTGTATGTTGCAGGTTTGATTGATTTTAGTGAAGATTGATTGATTAGGATTACAAAGTCTACAACCAACATCTGCCTGTGGCACTTTGAAGATGAAGGACCCCATGCTTATAGTTATTCCGCTGCAATGTAACGTAATAGCCATATGAGCTATGTAAGATGTAATAAAACTATGTTATTCCTGGATATAAAGTTATATTATGACCTTTGTTTCTTGATATTACATCTTAACTGTGGATGCTAGCTATTGATCCAGGGACTAGCATTGTAAACACAGGAGGAATCTACCTTATTAGGTTGAGACCCCTATAGATGGTATCAGAGCATTGTGTTGCCTGTAGGATTTGTAAACCTAGGATTGGACAAAAACCCTTAGAAAAATAGGAGTTTTTTTGTTCCAAAAACTTATTTACAAAAACTTGTAAGCTCTTTCCTCAACCATTTTGGTTTCAACTCTACTTCTCTTATACTTCAACTTGATGGAAAACCTACCCATGACCAAGGACTACACTATGTGCAAAAGACTTCTTCAACATCTTCAGCTCTAATGACTTCAACATCTTCAGCATATTCACCAAGGACTTCCAACTTGGATACCACTAAGGACTACAAGTAAGACAAGGAAATCTTGCTCAAGATTTATAGACTGAGGGAATGCAAAAAGTTAGAAGGATCCTACATCATTTGAAGTATTGTGACCAAAAGTTTTTCCAAGGAAACCATGATCTCATGCAAGAAGGATCAACCAAGAAGGATGGAAGGATCACAAGTGAACCATATAGATGGACCACCATATTTTAGTTAAGTCAAATACACCAACTTATGTGGTGTAACAAAAATATTTTGTTGCCTAAAAAATGTTCTTGAACTTTGTTGTTTGAGTGAAAAGTTGTTTGTGAATGCTTGCACATTGTTTGTGTGAATTGTGATGTGTGTGATTAGAAATATTTCCTTAGAAATATCTTGCCTATTCTAATCTCCCATCAAACCCAAACAGATGACTACTCCAAGAAACTCCAACATCAAGGTTGATGACAACCACAACCAAGAGGACAACATGAGAGAACTTATAGTAACCCAAAACCAGTTGAGCCAAGATACAACTCAGCTTCTAGCCAACAACAATGGACTAGACCCAGCCATACAAAGGATTTTGAAGCTTCAATCTCAATTGTTGCAAGGATTGGTTACTCAAATGATCAACATGGGAGAATACTTTTCCCAAAGAGCCAATGACAACAAGGATGACAAAGATGTTAATCTAGAAGGAACCCAAGCTAGCAATATTTGTAGGGACAAGGATCATGCATCCAAGGAGCATGAAGATCAATGCCCCAAGAAGAGAGAAAGATCTCCCACCTATGAAGAACATAAACTAGAAGAACTCCTAGCTTTGGAGAGACCCAAGAAGAACAAGAAATTCCCCAACACTAACAAGAAGGATATTACTCAAGAGCAATGTTACAATTGCAAAGAGATGGGACACTATGCCAATGAATGCCCAGAAAAGAAGAAGAACCAAAGAAACAAACAAAAAGCAATGATACCAAAGGAAAAGAAAGATATCAGCCAAGTGATGTGTTTCAAATGCAAGGAACTAGGCCACTATGCAAGCAATTGTCCAGAAAAGATGAAAAACAAGTTAAACAAGTCTATGAAGGTTCTCAAACCTTGGCCCATGAGTCAAGAATGGAAACCAAGGACACATGCAAAAGTTTGCATAGATAAGTTTTCCCCAGGATCCCAAGAAGGACAATATGTACTTTTTGTTTGAAAAATTTTAAGGGTGGTAGTACCCTAGTTGTTTTGAACCTACTTGTAACCCTATCCTCCCAAATCTCGGGACGAGATTTATTTTAAGGGTGGTAGTCTGTCACATCCCAAGATTTTCCAAATCTTGTAATGTGAAAAATAAATGGATAAATAAAACTTTGTTTGATTTTCAAGGCCAGAAGAAACTTTTTGAATTTAAATGGAACTTCAAATCTATTTTGATTAAATAAAATCCTAAAGGGATTCATAAAGATAAACATTTATTAAAGGAAATTAAAATGTTTTGGAATTACTATTTTTGGATTCTTTAATAACAGATTTGGTTTTCAAAAGAAAAGGTGGATTTATAAATAAAGATTATTTTATAAACCAAAATAAACCTTGGCCAAGCTTTGGGAATTAAAACATTTTATTTTAAATAAAATCAGCAAAGGTTTATTTAAATAAATTAATAAGGATTTAATATCCAACTTTATTTAATAGAAGGTTTTACCAATTTAATTGAAACATCAAAACTTATTAAAATTATTTAAAATAAGATTTCTAAATATTTGATATTCACAAATAAAACCTACTAGAGAGTTTTGGCTTTATTTTAGATTTCAAAATAAATATCTCAATAAATAAAATCCTATTTGATTTAATAATGAAAGTCTATTTTATTTAAATTATTAATGGACCCTAAAGTAAAAGGTTATTTTGTTTTAAACAAGTTTTCCAAATATTCTTATTTCCAATTAAACTACTGATTGGTTTTGAAAGTATTTGGAGTTCAAATGAAGATTTTATTAAATAAACCAAACCCCATTTTATTAATAAACCATGGAACATTTTACTTAATTAATAAATGGAACCTAAAAAGATTTAAAATATTATTTTATTTTTGAAGTTGGTTTGTGCTACTAAACAGAACCAAATTCTTAGTGCAAGGTTTGGTGATTATTTGATTTGATTTGGACATTGTTTGTTTGTTTGGAAATTCAAAACAGAAAAATAGAAATAGAAAAGGAAAAAAGAATTCAGAAGAAAAAATAGGAAATGGACCTGACCCAACCCAGCAGCCCAAACAGGCCCAGAAACAGCCTAGCACCTCACCCCGAAAGAAAACTATTCGCACCAATTAGTTAACCCGCAGTGAAACTGACCGGTGGACCTCCCCCTCGTTTCTTTTCCCACTGACCAGCGGACCCCACTTCTCCTGTTCTTCCTCCCCACCCGCACGACCCCTTCTCCCCCCCTCGTCGCCGTTTCCTGCAGTAATCCCGCGGCTTAAATTCATCATAATGCCGGGCCTTTACCTCACCTTGACGAAGCTCGATAAAACGCCAGCATTCCTTCTTCATTTCCCCTCTGCCCCCTCCCCAAAGCACGCCCCCAGGCTGCCGTATTTCGCCAGACACTCCCTCTGTCTCCGACGACCTTTCTCGCTGATTTCGCCAAGACACGCCTTCGCCTCCTCGAGCAGCCGTGATCAGCATTCACCGGACCGACCATTCTGCTGTCGCAGCTAGCTCGCGTGTGCCTCCCAGCGTCGGCAACGTCGACGACCTGCAGCACCGCCGTCTGCCCTCTTCTCCGACGACGTCTCCCCGGTAAAACCGACCGCCCCTCCTCTTCTCTTTCATGCACGCGTCACCGCACTGACCTTGCGCAGCTAACCTTGCCCTCCGTTTACCTTCGTGATCCGTGAAGGCCGTCCTCGACCTCAAGGCGTCGCCGCCGTAACCAACTCCGGCGAGGAATCCTGCCTGTTCCCATGCGCCCCTTCACCAACCAGTACCACGTTGAGCATCAGCAAGCGTCAACGATTCCGGTGAGCACCTTTTCCTCCTCCCTCGCTTCCTATTTCACCGCCGCCGCCATCGTCTGGTCGCTCCGCCGCCAGCAGCCGCCGCAGCGCCACCCGTCTAAGGTCAAGCACCCCACAGCCGTCCGATCCCGATCTGATGGATAGGATAGAATAACTTAAACGCGAAAGGGTACGTGATCTGGGCCATACGATCTGCTTAGATCCGACGGTCTGCACCGTGATCCACCCCGAACCGGTACCGTCCAACCAGAGTGTGTCGGGTGTCACCTAATCGGTTTAAAAACAAATTTGAAAACAGAATTATTTGCAAACTTCAAACCCATGTAACTTTCAAACCACACGTCCAAAAATTTCAAATTTTATATCAATGGATTCAGGAGAGCAAGAACTAGCCAACTATATCCTTGGTTTAGTAAATAGTATCTGTTAGCTTGCTTTTTTTTGCAGAATCATTTGTGAGCTTGTTTAGGGTAGAAAAATTGTTTAAAATTTATTTTAGGGTTAAAACTTTTGCAAAATGGTTTGTTGTGACCTTACTGACCCTAGGAACCAACCCATAGTTTGGAAAATGTATTTGGTAAAGTTTAGGATGGAAAACTTGATTTAGTCATTTTTAGCCAAATGGAAATAATGGTTTTTGTTATGAAAATGATTTTGAGTAAAAACTTTGGGAAAATGATTTAGACCAAACCTACTGACCCAAAACACCAAGTTTTGCAATAGCAACTCATTTGGTGAAAAACATAAAGTTTTGCTTTGATAAAAATAATATTCACCACATAAAATAATGATTAGATTTAAAAATGGTTTATGGACCAAAACCCTTTTGCAAATAACTTTGCCACTTTTGGAAAATGACCACTTTTGACTTTACAAAGTTTAGAAGCCTAGTGGAGACCACCTTTGTAATTAGAACCATCTTTTGCATTCTTGCATGCATTACTTTGACTTGGTCATATGTGTTGTTTTGCTTGATTGGTAGATTGAGTTTGTGCCTTGTTTGATTGAATTGTAGTGACTTGAAGAGTGTGATTGTTGCAAGGACAAGGATTGAACCTATACCCTCTACCAAAAAGGCAAGTGATGCTTCATACTTTTTGTCCCATTACTTTCTCTATGCATTAGTGATTTTGCTAAGTAAAACTTGCATGGAAATTTTGCTAAGTGTAAACCTTACTATAGGAAATCCTAGTAGATGAATCCTTAGTAGGATTTTCCTAAGTTAAAGATTCCTACTACTATCAAGCTTAGCCTAGCTAATAGAAAACATGGGTGGAATATATATTCACACTATGGAAAAAATCTCTAAGTCTGAGGACTTATGTTTTTGTTTAATAAAACAACTAAGTTAATGAATCCCCTGGGTGGAATGGGCTTGCTTGGTGGTTTTTGGTTGAGTGGTTACAAAAGGCCAGGGGACTGGTGAACCTTGTGTATCTCACTTGTGGTATGCCACCCAGGAACAAAGGGATTTGAGATGTCAAATGTTGAGAAGCTTCAAGTGCAACCACTTGGCAATATGGGCTCTGCCATGATCATATAGGTTGCAAGAACTTAGCCATATGGACAGCGGGTGGTAGTGTTTGATAGGTTGGAACGCGTCCATTTTGGTCTAAGGGAAGGCTTCTGAAAGATCTTGTCTTGGGAAACCAAGTCTTGTGGGGAAAGTGCACCACCTCTGCAGAGTGTAAAATCTAAGTACTTAGCCATGTCCCTGGTAAAGGACAATTTGAGCATCAAGACATGGAAGCAATCAAGAATCTCATCATTCAAATTTCTAAGTTAAAATCTTGTGGTTTGAACAAGGGTTGTTTGAAGACTTCAATCTTTGATTGAGAGATGCCTTGTAAAGGATCTTCATTCTTTGATTGAGAAAAATGATTTTGTCAAAGCAAAAACTTAGTATTTTCAAATGTTAAGGAAAAATATATTTTGAGCAATGCAAGCCTCAACTCCACTCAGCCAAATGCATATAGTTGATATACTCCACAATACTACCATAGTATCACTTGCCAATACAATTCAAATGTATTGACCCTTTGTGGCTGTAACTTGTATGTTGCAGGTTTGATTGATTTTAGTGAAGATTGATTGATTAGGATTACAAAGTCTACAACCAACATACACTGTGGCACTTTGAAGATGAAGGACCCCATGCTTATAGTTATTCCGCTGCAATGTAATGTAATAGCCATATGAGCTATGTAAGATGTAATAAAACTATGTTATTCCTGGATATAAAGTTATATTATGACCTTTGTTTCTTGATATTACATCTTAACTGTGGATGCTAGCTATTGATCCAGGGACTAGCATTGTAAACACAGGAGGAATCTACCTTATTAGGTTGAGACCCCTACATGTCCGCATTATTCACGAACCGTAGGGTGGCACACTTAAGGGACATTTACATCCAATTGGAGCAAAATTTTCATGCTGGAAAGAATAACAAGCGCAGGAATTTATTTCTCTAGATACCGAAAAAGGTTTTCGGGTGAAAAATTGCAGAAAGTGTTTTTGCATGTGAAATGAAATACTAGCAAGGGGTTATATGTGAATGTTTGTCATTAAAGTAATTGAAAAAATTCTGAATAAACAAAAGGATTTTTATTTAATGAGAGTTTGCATTAAATTTGGTGGAAATTTAATAGCAATTTTGAGTGGAGGGAATTGAAGAGATTTTTGTGAGTGGAGTGTCCACCCACATGAATGACGGGAGGGCAAGGGGGCAGCCCCATGCGCCGGCCACCCCCTTGGGGTCCCCACCTCTCCTATAAAAGGCACCCCCTCCTCACTTCTCACTCACACCTCCTCGTGAAGGATCTCTCTCCCCCTCTAGAATTTATCCCCCATGGTCTCGGACTAGCGAGATACATGTTCCCAGTGGCTATTCGTCAAGAAAGAGTTGTCCTTCCGCTGCATCGCTGGAGCGAGGAGGCGGAGGTTGCTCGGTGTCTTGTACGTGTGTGCGAGCACGGATGCGCTGCTGTTTTACGGCGCTAGGACTTCCTCTCGATCTTGAGATTGGCAAGAGATCGTCTACATCAACCACGAGTTTAACTCGTTAAGCTTTGTCGGTCTTCAAGGGTATGTTCTCTACAGATATATATCCGCCCGTTGTTTGTATCTAGTAGGTAGATCTTGGTACATAGTTCCCATCGTAGGATTTTTTTGTTTTCTATGTTGCGAACCCTACACTATTGGCTTTGCGAATCTTGAGTGCCTTTCAACCATAGCAGAGAGCCGGCATTAAGCCTAAACCTTAGAATGGTAGATTGTCCCACCTCTATAAAAGCATCCATTGCTAAGCGTAGGAATACACGGCAAGGATAAACCTCGAAGTGCATTAAATGGGTATCGTGAAGCAAACGTTCCCTAACAGACCACCATGAGAGACAAGCTAGTTCAAGTAGTGCTTGCCTGGAATCTGCCAATCATGAAGTTTAGAACATGCAGGGACATTGTGCCAATAAATTCCTAGAGGAGAATCAATTTGAGCCAAGTGAACCCTCAAAAAGTGACCAAGTCAATTATTCCTTAAGGGTGGTAGTGCCCTAATGGATCCCGACCCTTTCCTCCTTTCTAGTCTTCCCAAATCCCGATTTGACCTACGGATTTGTCTCTCTAACACAGATCTATTTCTTGTCTATTCTGAGCCAAAATCGGGTCAATCTCTTCTTCTAGCCACCGGATCCTATCCAGACGGTCGAGATCCAATCAAACCGATGCGTGCCATATCGTCATCCCGATCATCTTTCTCATCAACGCCACGTTAATATAAGTTCAACATCTAGTCCCAGTCAGCATGCAAAGTCAACTGTTCGGTCGTGAATATTCTGGAATATTCCGTTCGAATTTAAAATTGCATATTATAGATCTAACTTGTAAAATTCATTAGAAATTCATACCACGTCCAAAAATTGCGTATAATATATCAAATTGAAGATAATTTCACGTAGAATCATCTTATCAGAATAGATCCAACTTTTACTGTACGTGGTTACTGCAGTAATTTAATTAGTTTTAATGGTCTTTTAGGTTAATAAATTCATAAGAAATTATCTGTAACTCCGAAAAATATGAACAATATATCAAATTGAAGCTACTGTAATGTACTTTAATAATATCTGGTTGGATCTAGCCTTTGCAGATTATTTAACCCGTAGCAATTTAATTAGTTTTAATGGCCTTATAAATCATTAAATTTATAGTAAATTAATTGCTTGTCACAAAAATATAAATGATATACCGTTGGAAAGCTGGTTCCATGTAGATCATCAATATGCAATTAGTTCAGCATTTTACTGTAAGGTTTTGCCGTGAAGATTTAAATGGTTTAATGGACTATTTAGAGTAATAAATTCATAAGAAAATAAATACTATTCAGAAAATTACAAATAATATGTCCCTGAAATCACAATTCCGTGGAGATTACAGATATAATTTTAGTTTGATTTTTAGACAACAAAAACTATATGAATCATTTAAAACCATTAAAAACTATTTAAATCATACAAAAAGATCTATAACTCCGATTAGGGTGAATCCAAGTGCTAAGGTTTTGTATTGACAATGTCTATACAGAGAAATTGCATGACAAATTATTTGGTACTGTTAAAATAGAAATTCATACAGAAATATTTAAACCCATTGAAATAGTGTTTTAATCATAAGAAAATATCTATAACTCCTTTTTAGGTGATTCAAATTGCCACTCTCTCTAAATTGCATTACCTATCCAGTAGCATCTAGTTCACAATTTAATACAACATAAACATATTTGGTTCAATTAAAATGGTATACACCATATTAAATCGATACAACTTTAGTAATAAAATCTTTAGTGCAATAAATGACTTTCCACATGCATCATGTAATCTAACTATGTTCAGAACACTAAATGCAACCATTGTGACTCATTAAATCGTCATGCATGCATCTGTTCATCATTGTTTTCTTGTAATGTTGCACTGTTGTATGTTTGCAATGTTTTGAATGGTGTGTTTGTTGTGTTTGCTTCAAACGTTAGATTGCGATGAGTGCAACTACTGTGATTGCAACTACTATGATTGAAAGTATTGTGGTTATGACGAGTGCAACCATTACATCTATGAGGATTGTGAGGATTATATAATCGACTACAACTACAACAAAGGCAAGTGGTGCTATCTTGGTCATAAATGTCCTATTGTTTTCCTATGCATTGTAGATGCTTTTGTAGAATTGCATATGTAGGAATTGATGTGTATATGCTATGCTATATCCCATATTATTCCCTAGTATTCCTTGTTTATGAGCCATCGTATTGGTAGATTGCTTAGCTATGCTATTTAGACGAGGAAGGGAATCACATCATGAAAAGTTATATGTTTTGAAAGGCTTATGTTTTGCTAAATGACAAACCAACATGTTTTAATGAACCACCTGGGCGGAATGGCATTGATTGGGTCATCGAGTGTATTTATGGTGGGGAATGCCGCCCAGGACACTGAGAAAGGATTGGTTTCTTTGTTTGGAAGCTTTCGTGTGCAACCATGTGCCAATCATGAAATGGGCGGTTGGTTGAACTCAGTAGGTTGTGGTAACTCAAACCCGCGTATCTAGAGATGTAGATAGTGTAGGTTGGACCGGTGCGCGTCGGGATTGGGGAGCTACTTCCCGAACGGTTTCTTCTTGGACTTCTCCCTATCATCACCCAAAATGAGAGTGATGGTACGAGCTGGGCTGGCCAAGTCACATGGGTAAAGTGTACTAACCCCTGCAGGGTGTATAAACTAATCGATTAGCCGTGTCCCCGGTTATGGACAGTTTGAGTGACCTGATATTGATGCTATGATATTTCTCACTCATCCTTATTTCTTAATTACTTAAAACTTGTTGGGTGAACATAATTGGGTAGGAGCACCTGGGAGTGAACCAGTGTCCTATTTATCGTATTGGAAAACTACTTTGTTACAAATGTTAGGATAAAACTGTTGCTTTATGCAAATGAGCCTGAACTCCACTTGGCCAAATAAGCATGTAGTTGATAGATCTGTTGTTAACCACTTTAGCCTACTTGCCATACATTCAATGTATTGACCGTACTGCAACGTTTCATGTTGCAGGTTATATCGTATCTGAGTGATCGTTCATAGGTCGCGAGACTCCACTCAACATTTGTTCGCCTGTGGCACATTTGAAAGATGGAGATCTACCTTGTATTTGTTTTCCGCTGTGTACTTGAATGAATAATGTAAATTCTGGATCATATTCGTTGTATTTATGATGCACCGTTATATTTGGTATCATTTTGTACCGTGTGTGCCAGTGAACCGATCCAGGGATTAGCACTATACACATGAACTTAGCCTTATCAGGCGAGGGTGTTACAAGATGGTATCAGAGCTGTGTGTTGCCTGTAAGATCGTGACCTTAGAAATGGATTAGCAATAGAAGACCTTTATTAGGAGAACTATCATATTTTATACTTATTAGAGTTCTTATATTCCTTGTCTATCATTTTCCAACACCTCTCCTTGTTCAGACTTGTAGATGTCCATTCATTTGAATAGTAGAGGAAGTGATCTACCATAAAAACTATAAGAATTGGAAAATGTTATTAGTAGTTTTCTATAAAGCAAATCACTATATGAGAGTTGTCCTACAAGTAAAGAACAAATAACATGACATAAATGAACATCTTACCAAATTTGGTTAGGTCTGGACCACCATATTTTATCTCTTTAGGAGATAATCGCTATCGTGTTAGCATATTGTTCTTACCAACTTATGTGGTATGACAATATAGGTTGCTTGCTTGTTTGTACTGAACCATATTTTGTGATGCCTTGCTTAGGATTTGTTGTTTTGAAACTCTAAAGTTGCTGGAGTTTTCGTGTGGTTTTAAAATTATTTTAATGGTGTGAATTGTTTGAAATTCGTGGGATTACTGCTGCAGTTTTCTGCCGGACCTGTAGTACCGCGCGATTTTTCATATTTTATTGGTAACTCAGAAAAATCTAAAAAAATAGGATCTGGATCGTAATTACCTATAGTACATGCACAAAAATTGGCTAAAATTCCTGACTAGTTTAAGGTGCCCAGAAAAATTCGTTAAACCTGCTGTACCGTTTTGACAGATTTAGTTTATTGCTTATATGATACTCTGTTTTACTCTAGTATTGTTCCCAATGGTTTCAAACTATTTTGTGGTTATATACCGCTGTACTTAGACCCCTGTAATGTTATTATACAAGTGTTTGATTGTGTGTTGATTCCTTATGATTGTTTGCTTGTTTGTGACATTGATTGCTTTATATAGTTATGGGTAGGATCATTTTCTTAGTCGTTTCTTTCCTATAGAATCTATTCTTCCCTATCTTGAATCCTTGGAGATATAATGATGTGTTAAGTGGAAGGTTTGACAACACAATACATTTAGGAAGGAGAATGCTTTATCTAATGGAAAAAAATAGATGTGGAAGTATGAAGTGTTGCACATGATGTTATGTAGTAGTTTACCCAACCTGAAAGTTGAAGTATCATAACTTAGTTTTAGTAGTAGCTTTGTTGATTGGATACATGGAAGTATACATAGAGCATTAGCTCGTGCCCATGGAAACATTCTTCAAGGCAAGTGATAATGCCCGAGTGATAGAAAAACGTTATTCACCTATCCTCATACAAGGTAATGATTTGGGTGCAGGATGGATTGATCACCATTTCTACTACTCTTATTATTCGCTCTTGTACTATTGGCTTTGCGAATCTAGAGTGCCTTTCAGCCTTAGCAGAGAGCCGGCGTTGAGCCTAAACCCTAGAATGGTATATTGTTACACCCTTCTAAAAGCATCCATTGCTAAGCATAGGAATATACGGTGAGAATGAATCTCAACCATGATTAATGGGTATCGTGAAGTAAACCTTCCCTATTTGACCACCATGAGAGTTTTGCTAGTTCAAGTAGTGTTTTCTTAGAAACTATCAATCATGATGTTTAGAATGTGCTAGAGACATTGTGCCAATAAAAAAATCTAAAGGAGAACCAATCTGAGCTAAGTGAATCCTCGAGAAATGACCTAGTCAATTTTATTTTAAGGGTGGTAGCATCCTAATGGATCCCAAACCTTTCTTTATTTCTAGCCTTCCCAAATCTCGGGACGAGATTTCTTTTAAGGGTGGTAGTCTGTCACATCCCAAAATTCTCCTAATTTTGGAATGTGAAATAAATAAATAAGTTCGATTGATTGTTTGACTATGTTGAAAATTCTCAAAGAGAAGAAACTTTCTGAGTAGAAAATCCTCTCAACTTTGAATTCAAAATCTTATATTCTTTTGTTATGACCTAAGTAGCCATATAGGCAAAAGGGCATGGATTTATTATGGATTGTAGAATTGGTGTGCAAGATTTCAAAATGAAAATCATGAAGCATTCATAAGCATTTCATCCATGCAAAGTTCTCACAAACTGAATCCAAATCCTGGTATCTAAAATCCTATAGTCGATTTGCCCAAATGTCCCTAAAGGAAATTAAATTGACTTTATAAAACCCACTATTGCTAAGACAGCGATTATTGCTAAATTATGGCCTAAAATAATCCAATTAATACTACAAAATTTTAGAAACAAAATTGAGCTCATTTGGAGCTAGTATGAAAAAGTTATGTAGCAAATACAAACACATAAAGATATAAATAAAATTAAATATACAAGGATTTATAAATCCACTACCCCCAAACTAGTAAAAAGATTGCAAATTTGATCCTATAATGATCTATTCGATTTTAGAAAAATTTAGAAACAAGAATCATGTCTTTTGGAGTTCGTATGCAAAAGATATGTGGGAAACAAGTAAATAGAAAAAGAAAAAGAAAAGAACAAAAAGAAAAAAAAAACTAAACGGGCCGGCCCACCTGGACCGACCCAACCAGCCACGTACATGAGGGAGAGGGATCGATCCCATTGGATTGCTTTAAAAATCGTGCGAAACAGTTTTTAACAAACCTATCTCTATTCAAACTCTTATATCTTTTGATCTACAGCTCCGAATTGACTTCCGTTTGTTTCTACTTGTTCCCTACTCCAATACCTATCTCCCCACCATCCTAAACATCCATATAATCTCGTGGAGACACAGCTGTACGAGTTTCTCTCCTTGAAATCCCGAATCTACACATGCCCGAATCTTATTTCGCTTTTTAACCCATCTAGACTTCGTCGTTTGGCTTCGGTCAAAAAACGAAAGTTGTAGGGATCGTCGAAATATTTCAATCCTGACAAACCTCACCTATTTTCATCCACCACAGCCAGAGAATTTCGTATCGCAATATTTCAGATCTTACGGTGTAAATCCAAGATCTACTCGCGCTCGTTTCTTCAAATCCAAATTCCTTTGGTGAGAAGGTAGGAATAATGATTCCCCACAACTTTCATGTTTTGAGTTTTCGATTTGACCTACGGATTTGTCTCTCTAACACAGATCTATTTCTTGTCTATTCTGAGCCAAAATAGGGTCAATTTCTTCTTCTAGCCACCGAATCCTATCCAGACGGTCGAGATCCAATCAAACCGGTGCGTGCCATATCGTCATCCCGGTCATCTTTCTCATCGACGCCACGTTAACATAAGGTCAACATCTAGTCCCAGTCAGCATGCAAAGTCAACCTGTCCAGTCAGCGGAATATTCCCTAGAATATTCCGTTCGAATTTAAAATTGCATATTATAGATCTAACTTGTCAAATTCATTAGAAATTCATACCACGTCCAAAAATTGCGTATAATATATCAAACTGAAGATAATTTCACGCAGAATCATCTTATCAGAATAGATCCAACTTTTAATGTACGTGGTTACTGTAGTAATTTAATTAGTTTTAATGGTTTTTTAGGTTAATAAATTCATAAGAAATTATCTGTAACTCCAAAAAATATGAACAATATATCAAATTGAAGCTACTGTAATGTAATTTAATAATATCTAGTTGGATCTAGCCTTTGCATATTATTTAACCCGTAGCAATTTAATTAGTTTTAATGGCCTTATAAATCATTAAATTCATAGTAAATTAATTGCTTGTCACAAAAATATAAATGATATACCGTTGGAAAGCTGTTTCCATGTAGATCATAAATATGCAATTAGTTCAGCATTTTACTGTAAGGTTTTGCCGTGAAGATTTAAATGGTTTAATGGACTATTTAGAGTAATAAATTCATAAGAAAATAAATACTATTTATAAAATTACAACTAATATGTCCCTGAAATCACAATTCCGTGGAGATTACAGATATAATTTTAGTTTGATTTTTAGACAACAGGAACTATATGAATCATTTAAAACCATTAAAAACTATTTAAATCATACAAAAAGATCTATAACTCCGATTAGGGTGAATCCAAGTGCTAAGGTTTTTTATTGACAATGTCTATACAGAGAAATTGCATGACAAATTATTTGGTACTGTTAAAACAGAAATTCATACAGAAATATTTAATCCCATTGAAATAGTGTTTTAATCATAGGAAAATATCTATAACTCCTTTTTAGGTGATTCAAATTGCCACTCTCTCTAAATTGCATTACCTATCCAGTAGCATCTAGTTCACAATTTAAGACGACATAAACATATTTGGTTCAATTAAAATGGTATACACCATATTAAATCGATACAACTTTAGTAATAAAATCTTTAGTGCAATAAATGACTTTCCACATGCATCATGTAATATAACTATGTTCAGAACACTAAATGCAACCATTGTGACTCATTAAATCGTCATGCATGCATCTGTTCATCATTGTTTTCTTGTAATGTTGCACTGTTGTATGTTTGCAATGTTTTGAATGGTGTGTTTGTTGTGTTTGGTTCAAACGTTAGATTGCGAGGAGTGCAACTACTGTGATTGCAAGTATTGTGGTAATGACGAGTGCAACCATTACATCTATGAGGATTGTGAGGATTATCTAATCGACTACAGGTACAACAAAGGCAAGTGGTGCTATCTTGGTCATAAATGTCCTATTGTTTTCCTATGCATTGTAGATGCTTTTGTAGAATTGCAACTGTAGGAATGGATGTGTATATGTTATGCTATATCCCATATTATTCCCTAGTATTCCTTGTTTATGAGCCATCGTATTGGTAGATTGCTTAGCTATGCTATTTAGACGAGGAAGGGAATCACATCATGAAAAGTTATATGTTTTGAAAGGCTTATGTTTTGCTAAATGACAAACCAACATGTTTTAATGAACCACCTGGGCGTAATGGCATTGATTGGGTCATCGAGTGTATTTATGGTGGGGAATGCCGCCCAGGACACTGAGAAAGGATTGGTTTCTTTGTTTGGAAGCTTTCGTGTGCAACCATGTGCCAATAATGAAATGGGCGGTTGGTTGAACTCAGTAGGTTGTGGTAACTCAAACCCGCGTATCCAGAGATGTAGATAGTGTAGGTTGGACCGGTGCGCGTCGGGATTGGGGAGCTACTTCCCGAACGGTTTCTTCTTGGACTTCTCCCTATCATCACCCAAAATGAGAGTGATGGTACGAGCTGGGCTGGCCAAGTCACATGGGTAAATTGTACTAACCCCTGCAGGGTGTATAAACTAATCAATTAGCCGTGTCCCCGGTTATGGACAGTTTGAGCGACCTGATATTGATGCTATGATATTTCTCACTCATCCTTATTTCTTAATTACTTAAAACTTGTTGGGTGAACATAATTGGGTAGGAGCACCTGGGAGTGAACCAGAGTGTCCTATTTATCGTATTGGAAAACTACATTGTTACAAATGTTAGGATAAAACTGTTGCTTTATGCAAATGAGCCTGAACTCCACTTGGCCAAATAAGCATGTAGTTGGTAGATCTGTTGTTAACCACTTTAGCCTACTTGTCGTACATTCAATGTATTGATCGTTCGTGGCTGCAACGTTTTATGTTGCAGGTTATATCGTATCTGAGTGATCGTTCATAGGTTGCGAGACTCCACTCAACATTTGTTCGCCTGTGGCACATTTGAAAGATGGAGATCTACCTTGTATTCGTTTTCCGCTGTGTACTTGAATGAATAATGTAAATTCTGGATCATATTCGTTGTATTTATCATGCACAGTTATATTTGGTATCATTTTGTACTGTGTGTGCCAGTGAACCGATCCAGGGATTGGCACTATACACATGAACTCAGCCTTATCAGGCGAGGGTGTTACACCGACCCTCTGCCGCCGTCAGTGGCCGTCGCCATCGACGAACATGGAGGATTTCGTGCGCAGCCCTCAGATCCATCCCCGAAATCCTAGATTAGATCGAGGCCAGCGAAAGGGTATTGACATACCAGCGATAACCACGTCAGCGTGAGTTTGCCCAGTCAGCGGTCAACCCAGTCAGCGTCAGTCAATTGGATCTTTAATATTTAAAATTTCCCGATAATTGCCCATACTTGTATAATTCATATAAAGTCGAATGTTAGTAACAAAATTACAATTAATATATCTTTGGATTTAGAAAATTGTGAAGAATATTAATATGTTTTTATATACAACTTTTACAGTACATATTTGCTGTAGTAATTTAAATGATTTAATGGCCTTTTTAGAGTCAATAATTCATAGTAAATTATTCATTGATCATAAAAATGCAAATAATATATCTATGGAATCCCTGGTTCATGTAGAACATTAATATGGCATTAGATATAATTTTTGTGGAAGGAAATAATTTAAATGATTTAAACCCTTCTAACTAGTATTTAAATCCTAGAAAATTAACTAGAACTCCAAAATTAGTGAAACCAATTGGTAATGTTTTGTATTGATAATATCTATCCATAGAAATTGCGTGCCAAATAATTGGTACTTTTAAAATAGAAATGCATGCAAAAAAAACTATAAACTCATTGCAATAGTGTTTTAATCATACAAAAAATATCTATAATTCCTTTTTAGGTGATTCAAATTGCTACTGCCTCTAAATTGCATTACCTATGCATTAGCATTTAACTCACAATTTAATACAATAGAAACATCAGCAGTTGAATTAAAGTGAGATAAACCATATTAAATCCATATAGCTTTAATAATAAATTATTTAATGCATTAAATGACTTTCCACATGCATCATGTGATCTAATAATGTTCAGAACATTAAATACAACAAGAGTGACCTATTAAATCATCATGAATGCATTGTTCATCATTGATTTATTGTATTGTGCATAATTGCAATGTTTGAATGGTGTGTTTGTTGTGCCTTGTTTCAAACGTTAGATTTCGAGGAGTGCAACTACTGTGATTGCGAATATTATGATTAAAAGTATTGTGGTTGACTGGTGCAATCATTATATCCATGAGGATTGTGAGGATTATCTAATCGACTACATCTACAACAAAGGAAAGTGGTGCTATCTTGGTCATAAATGTCCTATTGTTTACCTATGCATTGTAGATGTTTTTGTAGAATTGCATATGTAGGAATTTATGTGTATATGTTATGATATGTCCCATATTATTCATTAGTATTATGAGCCATTGTTGGGGATATGCTATATGGGTATCCTCATAGCATGTCTCCTATCCGGATAACCCAGGTGGCCCACAGTTGGTAGCATGGCCTGCTGGGCGGCCCAGTTAGATGGATCCATAAGGGAGGCCCATGCCGGATAAAGGAAGGCTACGGTGGAGTCACCAGCGTACCCGGAGCCTTGGAGTGCAAGACACACTAGACTAGTAATAGACGGTGTAGGACTCTGTAACCTATCCGGCTAGGACTTTCCCTATAACCCTAGGACCTGGTGACTATATAAGTCGGGCCTATGGGAGCCTTTAGGGCACAACGTACAACAATCTCAGACGATCAAGTAGCGATTAGCACACACCTCGCACAGCGAAACTATCTCTATAACTCGGCGTATTGCCATTATAGTGATTTATAGCAGGAGTAGGATTCCGCCACCATTGTGGGATCTGAACCTGGGTAAGCTGTGTTACCTTGTACCCGTCAACCGTCCGGCTTCCCCCACGTCTCTAAACACGCACTATGAGGACCCCTCCATGGTGTACTCGTTGGCAATACCACGACAGTTGGCGCCCACCGTGGGGCAAGAGGCGCTTCAGGCTCTTCAGTGGGCGAGGACCAAGATCTTCGCAGGAATCGGCGAAACCGTAGCCATCGGTCACATTCTCTTCTCTGGAAACGTTCCGATCGTCCCTCTCGACGAATTCTGGATCCCGGCGAAGATGAACCCTACGCGGTGTTTGATCGTTCCTATCGGAGACATCCACCTCTTCATTGGCGAAACCGACTTGGGCACTAGTTCCCTGGGAGTCGGAGGAGCATCAAGACCCGCACGGACCGCCTACGGGCAGGACTCGTTCGCGGAAGGATCGATGTCGGATCTCTCTTTGGAGTTTGCTGGCAAAGATCAGAAAAATTCAAGGCCCACCCAAACCGCCCTTGTGCAGGATATAACGGTGGAAGATCACTACAAGTCCGCCGGCTTCGTCCGTGCATCTGGACAACAGAGATCCAAGTTTGCCGGCGTAGTTACCATCTTCGACCTGGTGCGTTGCGTTCAGAGAGAGGGCGAAAACCCCCGCGATTACCTTGCCAGGTGGCTCCGTATACGAGTCGATCTGGCCCACTACCCCAATGATGATGCTATGTATCACTTTGTGGAAGGACTAGACCATGGCACGCTTCTCCGCCATTCCCTAAGACGGCAGCAGGCGTCGGGACGCCTTACCTTCGAAGGCATGGTGAACAGCGTCAACAACTACGCGGAGGCTGAAGCGGCAGCTCAGACAGCGCTTGCGCTCATTGACGGAGCCCCTCCGATTCAGCCATCGCCGCCACCACCTCCGGCCGCCATCGCCGCAGCTGCGCCGCCACCTCCAGTCATAGTCGTTGTTGTTGCACCTCCACCCCCCATCATCGAGGAAGTCCTGGCACCCTCCGACTCTGTGATGACGCGATATACGCTAATTTCAGTGCAGATTCAGAGGAGATAGATTTCAATCCAGAGGAACTAGACTCCGCCATGCAGGAGATGGAGGAGGAGTACACGTGCGACGAGCAAGCCAACAACGCCGTCACGTCTAGAGAGGTGTTCGTCACCATTGGGACGGCGATGGATGAAGATCAACCCGGACGAGCTTCGCCTACAACTCTAGACAAAGGGAAGGGACCACCTGTTGCTGACGACATTGATCGTGCAAAGGTCATGCCCCCTCCGCCTAATCCAGTGCAGCAGCCGTAGGAACTCGGCACCGGCCAGAGCAACAACAACACCACAAACTTGTCGCCTCCGGCATCTACGTCTACTGCTGCCCAAGTTACTCCAGCTGATAGAGTGATGTACGGCAATCTCCTCGTTGAGCCACTGACCGTAGCTCATATCCGCAACGTGACCCAGCTTGACGAGAAGCGCCAGCAGCTGCTCGAGGAAGCGCAGGCCATCGCGGAGCAAGGCGCTAAGCTAGATCGAGATCTGGTCAACACGCAGAAATCCATAGAGAAAGCTAGAGCAATGGAGGCCGAGTACAAGACTCTGCTGCAGCAGCAGAAGGCCAAGAAAGCTCCTGCTCGCGTCATCAACGATCCTGGTGTACGGCGAAACCTAGGATGGGCTCCCCTGAAGCCGGCACAGGCCAAGCCATACATTGGCATTGAAGGCAGGCAGGTGATGCCCACTCTCTCCTCAACCTCACCATCGCCAAGACCCTTCTAGAGCAGGATAGATCACCCGAGGCGGTGGACTAGGTCTATGACCTAGTGGCCAAGGCAGTGAAACAGCAGTAAAAGGCCACCTCTTAGAGGCTTGAGTCCGACCCAGGGTTTTGCCAGTCTAGCCAGCATAAGCCGCCAAGGGACAGATCTCCTCTTGATGTCGGGTCCCAGACGGGTTCATCAGAATGAAGACGGAGGGATGCGCGCAACAGGAAGGATGCTATCCCCATATCCGCCGACCATGGAGAAAAGGCCTGACCTCGTCGCCCATCGCCACCGCCCCGCTCCCCCCGACATCGCGAAGACCCCAAGGCTCACCATCGTACGGATATTCCCCCACCAAGGCAGGGCAGCATCGTCATCCGCGACAACGCGGAGCAGACCCGTCATGACGGAGAGCGCAACCAGGGACAAAAGAGCAGGTCGCGCCATGACCCTCCGCGTCCGGCAAGCAATCGCGACAAGCGTGAGGCATCGCAGGAGGGTAATAGCAAGAAATCTAACCCACCTCCACATCCGCCTCTGTCGCCACCTAGAAGTCACCATGGCGGAGGAGGCCCGCGTCGTTCACGCAGCCCATCCCCTGTTGACAAGAAGAAGAAAAACTCAGAGCCGTAGGATGCACGTTCGCGGATCGATAAGATCCACAAGGCCCGGGAAGGACCATACCTGGGACCACGTTGCTTTGGACCTGCGATACGGTCCACAACTTACCCCAAAGGTTTCCGGATTGAAAAGACTATCAAGCCCTATGACGGCACCGCTAAGCCAGCTACATGGTTGCAGGACTACGGCAACGCGGTAGAGATTGTCGGGGGTAACCCCAACATCGTCGTCAAATACCTCCCATTGATGTTGGCGGGCACAGCCCGTCAATGGATTGATGACTTGCCGGAGAAATCCATCTGCAATTGGTTGGACATTCAAGAAGCATTCACCAAAAACTTTGAGGGTACGTACAAACGTGCATGCATTGTTGGTGATCTACAGCATGCGTGCAAGAGATAGATGAGACATCTCGTGCCTACCTCTCCCGCTGGCTGGATATGAAAAATTCCTGCGTAGGAGTGCACGCTCAGACCGCCATGGCCGCCTTCATCAATGGGTTGGAAAGGGGCACGTTGCTCCGACATAAGCTGAAGTGCTTGCAGGACAATCACCAGCTTGACTTGAACCAGATGATTCAGCTGGCTAGTGAGTTCGCAGCTGCCGACAACGATGCTCGCGGCTCTCTGCCGGCAACGGCCGTTCCAACTCAAGCTCGGAGGAACAGCAACACAAAGTGGAAAACCACTCCAGAAGAAAAGCAAACTCCTGACATGGTTGCCATGACCTTTGCAGGACGAGGTGATGGCGGACAACGTGGCCGAGGACGGGGAGCTGGTCGTGGGAAACAGCGAGGAAGTGAAACTACCTCGGCAGCGCTCCATGTTCCCCAAACCTACGAAGAGTACCGTGATATGTCGTGCCTTGTACACCTTGATGTCAACGGCAAGGCCACCCATACCAATCGACACTGCAAATTCGTCAACGACCTCAAGGAGGACCCGGAGTCCGGCTACAAGCAAAGTCGGAAGAACAGACCGTGAGGCAAGGGCAAGGGGAAGAAGAAGGAGGAGGAGTCCAAGGATTCAAGTGACATGTACGAGGATGTTGACCCCAAGCATGCCGCCAAGAGTGACGACAAAGAAAATGAACCCCTTCGTGAAGAAGGCGCCAGTCTACCACACTTTCCTTGGCTCCCCCACCGTCCGACAACAGAAGACCTCTATGAGGATACCAATGGCCACTCTACCCCCAGTTCCCCAGTACCTGCGCTCCAATTACTTGGGACAGGAAGGATCACCCAGACCTTATCCCTACGGAGAACCAATACGCCATGGTCATCAACCCCTTGATTGACGGCATGGAGTTCACCAAGTGTATGGTGGATAGTGGAAGCAGCATCAACATCATGTACCTGGATACACTGCAGAAGATGAACTTGACGGAGGCAAACCTAAGGCGGGCGAACACCATCTTCCACGGCGTAGTTCCTGGTCGGGAGGCTCGGTCCCTTGGGTGCATCACACTTCAGGTTGCCTTTGGCGATGTTAATAATTACCGCCAAGAGTGCATGACCTTTGAGATGGTCCCCTTCAAGAGCGTCTACCACGTCATATTCGGCCGCGACATATTCCACACCTTCATGGCCAAGCCATGATTCGTATACAACAAACTCAAGATACCCGGACCAAACGGTGTCATCACCGTATCTGGAAGCTTTACCAAAGCAAGGGACTGCGAGATTAATGAAGCAGCCTACGCGGAAGCTGTCCTCTACAACAAAGAATTCAAAGAGATCCAGAGCAAGGTCGATGACTCAGAGATGCCCGCGTCGAAGAAACAAATCTCTGACTCCGCTCTAGCATTCAAGGACTCCATCGAGACCAAGCCGGTGGAACTTGTGGTAGGCGATGCCTCCAAGACCACCGCCATTGGGACGAAGCTGGACCCCAAATAGGAAAGCGCGCTCATCGAGTTCATCCGTGAGAACAGGGACATCTTTTCCTGGCAACCTGCCGACATGAAAGGTGTACCTAGGGAACTTTCCGAGCATATCTTAAACATTGATCCAAAATGTAAACCAGTGAAGCAACCTCTACGACGATTTGGAGATGAGAAGAGACGCGCCATAGGCAAAGAGATATCTAGGTTACTTAAGGCTAGTTTTATCCGAGAAGTCCTTTTCACCCAATGGGTGGCCAATCCTGTACTTGTCCCCAAAAAGGGAACCAAATAATTAAGAATGTGCGTTGATTACACCGGCTTGAACAAGGCATGCCCCAAAGATCCGTTTGCTTTGCCTCGCATTGACCAAGTCATTGACTCGACGGCTGGCTCGGAACTTTTGTGTTTTCTCGACGCATACTCAGGATACCACCAGATCAAGATGAGGAAGTCGGACCAATTGGCCACTTCGTCCATGTAACATCCCTAAATTCATATTCCAAAACTCATTCATATCATTCTTGCATCATTCATCCATTTAGGGTTTTTCTCAAAATCATTTGGAGACAGAAGTTTGAGCTATGATATCATGTGAGCAAATTCAATTCATTTGGCCATTACCCTTTGAGATTGGATGGTTTAGGAACTTGATTGCTTGCCTCCATTGTTGGAAAGATTAGGTATAGCATTTTAACCCAAGTTTCCAATTTAGAAACATTTTCTAAACCCTATTTCAATCATCCACAAACTAGAGACAATTCTCTGTTTGTTTCAAACCCAAGCTTGACCAGGCCCTTACAAGGTAACCACTTGGTTAAGTGACTTACTTGAAACCACAGAACCCTGCAAAGATCCCCATTTTTGTTTGAATTCAAAAGGATTTGAATTCATATCAAAAATCATTCCAGAAAATAGAAATAGAAAAAGAAAAGAAGCAAACAAAAGAAAAGGGCCGGGCGCCAGGTATTTAGCCCAGCAGTGGAACAGGCCCAACTAGCCCACCCGGCATCCTTTTCCTCCTCACGCATGAGCACACACCGTCAAAGTGACCCACTTCCAACTTGCGCACGTCGCTGACAAGCGGGCCTCCTCCACGCCAGCATCGTCTCCACCCGCACGACCAGTTCATCCCCAATCAACGCGGCCGTTTCCTGTGTTTAATTCGCGGCGTCAATTCGAATCAATGGCCGAGTGATTCACGCTCATGATCAGGCTATATAGACCCCCTCTGCCCCCTCTCTCTTTTCCCCCAAACCCCAAGCACAGAACGCCCCCAGGCTGCGCGCATTGCTCTCTGCAACCCCGCCGTCTCCGACGACTGCGTCGGCAAATTCCGGTGAGCCTAGAGTTTCCCACGGTCTCGCGTTTACTTTATCTTGTTCAGTGAGTCTCTGTGCACCTTCTGACACCCTCTGTTTACCTTCGCATGAACCGTAGCTTCGGCAACGTCGACGACCGGCTGCCACCGTTCTCTGCACGAACTCCGGCGACCTCCCTCCGTAAGTAGCCACCGTCCCTTGCACTCTAACTGATACACCTAGAATCTCCGTCGCTGTGCGCATCTAACGGTACCCTAATTTTGGCTTAGCGTGACGAGGAACCTCGCCAACGTCAACGACTGACCGTGCTCGACGTCTGCCTCTACTCCGACGAGAAATCCTCACCGTGTCCGCGCGCCCCTCGACGAACCAACACCACTTTGAGCTTTAGCACGCCACTGCGGTCCTGGTAAGCGCCTCCTTTCTTTCCCGGGCGACCTGTAGCGCTAGCACCGCCGCAGTCAGACGCGCCGCCGCCTGTCGCCACCGCTAGCGCCGCTCGTTTCTGGTTAGGAGATTTGTAGCCGTCGGATCTGGATCCTACACGTAGAAATAAGTCACTTAACGAAGGGGTATAGACAGATCTGAGCCGTGCAGCGTTAGTTAGATCCAACGGCACAGAAGGGTGATCCGGTGCGAACCGGTACGCGCCAGTAATAACGCGACGCGTGGCTAGGGTTAGATCTAAAATTTAATTTAAAATCAGAAATTTGATCCAAATTCAAATGCTTATAACTTTTGATTGCCACGTTAGATTTTTGCAAACTTTATACCGTTGGATTCAGTGAAACAAGACCTTTCAGAATATCCAATTTATTTAGCATATAGTAACAGTTAAAATGATTTTATTTGTAGAACATGTTTTAAGGCCATTTTAAATAGAGATTTATTTTGGTAAATTGTTTTTGAGCCAAATAAGTTTAGTTGGCAAATTTGTGACTTGTTAAGTTTCTGTAGACATGAGCATACTTGGTAGAATTTTTCAAAAATCACACTTAGTAAATTCTTGCATGCATGCATTCATATTATTTTTGTTTGTATATAATTGTGTGTAATTGTATGCTATAATTTCTTGTGTAGATTTTGCTAGTGATTGTGATTGTGAAGAGTGCTACTCTCCCCACTACCAAGGCAAGTGATATTTACATGAATATATTTGTCCTATGTTTTGAACTAGCATTAGATATTTTGTTATAGTATTGCATGTTATTTTTGTCTAATGCAAAAGATGGGAAATCCTATGTAGTCTAGTAGAATTGCTAAGGAATTATCCCTAGGATAAGTTGCCATACTTTGCTTAGCCTAGCTTATAGCAAAACAAGGGTTGGTGAAAGACTACACTTACTATGAAGAAAATATTTCTAAGTCATGAGACTTATACTTTCCTAATAAAACCACTAAGTCAAATGAACCTCCTGGGTGGAATGGAAAGTATGGGTTATGTTGAGTGGTTACACAAGGCCATGGACTTGGGTTGTGTATCTCACTTGTGGTAAGCCACCAGCACAAAGGGATTTGGAGGCCAAGTGTTGAGAAAGCTTACAAGGCAACCACTTGGCAATATGGGCTCGCCTTGATCATATAGGTTGCTAGAACTTAGTCATTTGGACAGTTGGTGGTAGATGGGATGATAGGATGGAGCGCGTCCATTTGACTAAGGAAAGGCTTCGAAAGGTCTGTCTTGGGAAACCAAGTCAGTGGGGAAAGTGCACAACCTCTGCAGATGGAAAACCTAAGTACTTAGCCTAGTCCAAGGAAATGGACACTTTTGAGCATCAAGACATGGAAGCTACAAGAATATCATCACTCCAACTTCTAAGTAAAATTTGTGGGTGAACAAGGGTGAAGGACCCCAATGTCTATTGGTGGTTCTTTGGGAATGTGGTGACAAAGAAAACTTAGTGATTTCAACTAATAGGAAAAACCTATTTTCAAGCAAAGCAAGCCAAGCTACACTTAGCCAAATGCATATAGTAATATATTCCACTTAAAATATACTAAGGTATCACTTGCCAATACTATTCCAAAGTATTGACCCTCTGTGGCTGTAACTTGTGATGTTGCAGGTTACTCCGATGATGAAGAGGAGTCATGAGTCTACACTCAACATGCTTGCCTGTGGCACATGAAGATGAAGACTTATGTTTATTAACTTATTCCTTAAACTCTTGTATTAGGCCTATGGCCCTGAGTTGTAAAAGACTATGTTTTATCTCTGGAATGAATGTAATAAACGACCTTTGTATCTGTGTACTTCATCTTAAACTGTGGATGCTAGCATTGATCCAGGGACTAGCATTGCAATCACAGGGATCCTTTCCTTTCTAAAGGAGGGGTCTAACAGATGGTATCAGAGCACTGTGTTGCCTGTAGGATTATGACCCTAGGATTGAAAACTATTATGGAAAATTTTTCAACTACTCCTACACTTGTCTATTCTTCTCGTAAAACTTTTCTAATCTTTTCGTTCTCAACTCCATTTGTAGATGAACTCCATCAACGAAGCCGTGAAGAAAGGACCACTCATGACCATGACCTTGGAGTGTGAAACTGAGTTTCCCCATATACTCAAGGACCTCATGGTGGCAATGGAAGCACATGGTGCAGCTGTGTACAAGGGCTTTCCAGTGATGGATGAAGGAGTGGAGTATTGGTGGGTGCAACTTCACTTGTACAAAAACAAGGAAGACAACCACAAGGAAAGGGGATTCTGCATGTACACCAACACTAAAATGCACACCACATTCTTTGAGTCAGCCAGAGATGCAGCTTGGAGGACTATCAAAGAACTAAGTGCTAGAGTCAAGTGCAGAATGCTCAACCTCCAAAAAGACTTAGAGAAAGAGAAGGAAATTACTCAAGAGTTGGAAGCCACCAACCAAGAGTTAAGGGGAGATATAATAGACTTAGTGATGGAATCATGTGAGCAAGATAGGTGGATTGCCTCTAGGAACATTGTGATAGCCACCAGATCCAGTGAGATAGGCCTATAAGCACACTTTGTAGTGGACCACCATCTATCACCTTATTTTTCCAAAATGATACCTTAAATAAGTTGGACCTTGTTTGATGTAATGGATTTGTGTAAGCATGACTTGTGTGAAATTTGTGTTCCATGGTTATGTATGAGATGGTTGTTTATGTTCATCTTAAATAGTGTTGTTCTAACTCTTCAATTTTGTAAATAGATGCCTATTGCCGCCAGCACTGTTGAGGAGTTCCAGGTTACTCGTTTCGGACCCCGTATCATTGAGCTTACCACTTTGCTAGATCTCCCTCTTCCCACCATCACGGTGTACCCACTCACCAAGTTCGAGAGGAAGGATCTCTGGGGATTCAAGGTGACCCAGCCAGGACGCCAGACTGAGCCTACTACAGAGGCCATCGTCTTCAAGCTGCTGCACGATGACAGGGAGAGAGGCATGGAGGTAGTCATGCAGGACCTGATAGGACGCTTGTTAGGCCGTCACTCCCGACAGGTTAGGGGTACTCACTTCCACGTCTTCGGAAGGCATGATGATGATGGAGATTCCATCGACTTTGAGGACGACTCGAGGGACACGGAGGAGCCGATACGTCTCTATCTCCAGGACTTAGAGACTCTCCTCAGGCACGTGGACACGGATAGGACGAACGTCATTCTTGGCAATGACGAACTTCAGGTACAGCTACGCGAGAAGGACAAGCTTTTTGTGCAGCAGGATGAGATGATCAAGGAAATGGAGACAAAGTTCGAGGCCCAGGACCGCAAGTTCAAGAGTCAAGAGAAACGCCCGTGATAGGAACAAGAAGATCCGGACATGACGAGGAACCAAGTCCAAGGACTTCGAGCTTGAGCAGATGGTTATTGAGAGGCTTCGCTCCCAGAAGAGGGCTCTCAAGGCCAAGGTCGATTCCTTGACCACTACGATTGAGGAGAACAAGACCGCGATGGAGAACGCAGGTCTTACCTTCGTCAAGGAGGAGATTGACGCTGATGAGTAGACATGACTACTCGTTTGCCTTTCATATTCATACTTGTTATTGTGAACTTATTATTGGACCATCTGACATGTGGATGGCTTGCCACTTGTGTGTTTTACTTCATGAGCTTATTATGTGGTTGTTGAACCTTTATTCTTATGATGCTTGTTATGTGTTTGTTTATGTTGTATTGTGCATAAAATATCTATGGGTATCTCATTCTTAACTATTTGAACAAACCACAAATGCCTCCCCGTCGCGCAAACCCCAACCCCAACAACATTACCCCGGAAATGCAACAAATGATGAATGCGCAAACACAGCTTATGCAAATGATGACAACATTCATCCAGAACCAGAACAACAACAACAACAATAATAACAACAACAACAACAACCCTCCGGGTTTTGACATGCTCACCAGATTTCTGCGTCTGAGACCAGCAAAGTTTTCGGGAACAACTGATCCCATGGTAGCCAATGACTGGCTACGTTCTGTGAACAAGGACTTAGTGACCGTGGGTTGCACGGATGCTGAAAAGGTCAGGTTCGCAGCACATCTGTTGGAAGGACCAGCCGCCACATGGTGGGATAACTTCCAAATCACCACTCCCATTGATGAAGTGACTTGGGACATCTTTGAAGATGGCTTTCGCACCGCTCATATCTCATCAGGAATGATGAGTCTGAAAAAGAAGGAGTTTCATAACTTGAAGCAGCGCCACCGTAGCGTGGTGAGTACATAGAAGAGTTCAACAATCTGGCGCTATGCACCGGATGAGGTTGACAGATGCCAAGAGAAAGGAAAAGTTCTTGGAAGGTTTGAATGATGAGCTGAACCTACAGCTTGTTCAGGGCATATGTTCCAACTTATCGATCGTTGTGTGACAAGGCTGCTATTTTGGAAAGTAAAATGAAGCAAGTCGAGAGTAGGAAGAGGAAACACTGACAAGCACAGCTCGGATCGTCTCACAAACGATCTCACTATGATGACAAGTGGCTGTCCAGATCCCATAAGCATGGGAAATTCAACAAGCACCACAACCACAACCGTCATGACAACAAGCATCACCGCAGCCATGACAATGACAAATACAAGAACCACAAGAGTGGACATAAGAGCCACCATAGTGGGAATGGTAGTGGAAGTGGAAGTCAGCATGTTAAAAAGGACATCGACCAAAGTTGAGTGCTTCAAATAAGAAAGGGGCATTATGCTAATGAATGCCCCGAGAAGAAAGTGGAAGGACCTAACAAGCCAAATCCTTTCCGGAAAGGACAGGTTAACCACATCAATGTGGAGGAGGTCTATGAAGAGCCCGATGATTCTTTGGTAAGTTCAGACTCAATTCCATTCCAAAGATTTGTACTCTTTGACACTGGTGCATCTCATTCATTCATATC
Organism: Avena longiglumis; assembly: GCA_030063025.1. NCBI lineage: Eukaryota > Viridiplantae > Streptophyta > Magnoliopsida > Poales > Poaceae > Avena > Avena longiglumis. The sequence continues at coordinate 513,412,735 of CP125974.1, read as the reverse complement.
AAAGGCATTTGTTGATAGAAATGGGTTTGCATCTGAAAACATTGGGTGTCCAATAAAAGTTAGTTCTCCGGGTGGAGAAATGATAGTGAGTCTTGGATGCCGGGACCTTGTCATAGAGTTTGGAAAACATAAGTTTCCAGTAAGCCTGATAATCCTAGATTCCCAAGGACTAGACGTAATTTTTGGGAATGGATTGGATGGCTAGGTATGAAGGGGTATTAGATTGCGCCAATCGTACAGTTGCACTCACAACCCCAGAAGGAAAAAGAATAAAATTCAGATCTAACTTTGAATCCAAGGGAAGTAAACTGAATTCTCTTAAGGGGGTTAGCATGGACAGTGTGCCAATTGTGTGTGAGTATCCGGATGTATTTCCGGAGGAGTTACCAGGAATGCCACCAGATAGAGATGTGGAGTTTCTGATAGATTTGGTACCAGGTTCTGGACCAATAGCTAAGAGACCGTACAAAATGTCAGTTGATGAACTGAAAGAACTCAAGAAGCAGCTAGGAGAACAGTTGCAGAAAGGGTTTATTCAACCAAGTTCTTCATCTTGGGGAGCCCCAGTATTGTTTGTGGAGAAAAATGATAGAACGCAAAGATTGTGTATTGACTACCGATCTCTCAACGAGGTGACCATCAAGAACAAATATCCTTTGCCAAGAATCAACAACTTGTTTGATTAGTTAGAAGGAGCATGTGTGTTCTCAAAGATTGATCTTCGGTCAGGTTATTTTCAACTCAAGATAAGAGAGCAAGACATACCTAAAACAGCATTCACAACAAGGTATGTCTTGTATGAGTACACTGTGATGCCTTTTGGTTTAACCAACGCTCCAGCATACTTCATGAATATGATGAATAAGGTATTCATGGAATTCCTTGACAAGTTTGTGGTCGTTTTCATCGACGATATCTTAGTCTACTCCAAGAGCAAGGAAGAACATGAAAGACACTTGCGCTTGATACTTGAAAAACTAAGAGAACATAAACTTTATGCCAAGTTCAGCAAGTGTGAGTTTTGGTTAGAAGAAGTTGGTTTTCTTGGTCATGTTATGACAAAGGATGGTGTAGCAGTTGATCCTGCTAAGGTTTCAGCTGTGACGGAATGGGAATCTCCTAAGAATGTAAAAGAAGTTCGTAGTTTCCTCGGCTTAGCAGGTTACTACAGAAGATTCATTGAGAATTTCTCAAAGGTTGCTAAGCCAATGACAGAATTGTTAAAAAAGGACAAGAAATTTGCTTGGACTGAAGGTTGCGAAGTCAGTTTCCAAGAGTTGAAGAAGAGACTTGTGACAAAGACCAGTTCTATGTTCGCGATTTGGAAAAGGATTTCCAAGTATATTGTGATGCGTCTCATCAAGGTTTGGGTGCCGTACTTATGCAAGACGGTAAAGTCGTAGCCTATGCTTCGAGACAACTCAAAACTCATGAAGTAAACTATCCCACTCATGATTTGAGTTAGCCTCCGTCGTCCATGCACTCAAAACATGGAGACATTACCTTTGGGTAAGCGGTGTGAAGTGTTCACCGATCATAAGAGCTTGAAGTACATCTTCACCCGTAAAGAAATCAACATGAGGCAAAGGAGATGGTTAGAACTTATCAAGGATTACGACTTAAGTTTGCAATACCACCCCTAAAGTTTAACGTAGTAGCCGATGCTCTAAGTCGTAAGACGTTTGTAAATGGCCTTACCACGTGGGAATTGCCGATGACTTGTGTAAGCAATTCAAAGAACTCGATTGGAGATTGTACGGAAGGACATCTCATGTCCTTAGATGTTCAACCCACTCTATTGGACAAGATCCAGAAGTTCGGAAGACCGATGAGGAAATTGAAAAGATTAAGGAAAATATAAGTCTAGGGAAAGCCAAGAGTTTGCATATAGACGAACAAGGCACCTTATGGCACGGAAACGATTTGTGTTCCACAAGATCCGAGTTGCGAACCGATCCTACAAGAGGCTCACAACTCTCCGTATTCTATTCACCCGGAAATACCAAGATGTACATGGACATGAAGGAAAGGTTTTGGTGGAACAATCTCAAAAGGGACGTCCGAACATATTGCTTTGTGTGATGTGTGTAGCAGAGTCAAAGCGAGCACCGAAACCAAAGGTTTACTTCAACCACTGCCTATTCCAGAATGGAAGTGGGAAAATATTGGTATGGATTTCATTACCGGATTACCAAGGACCAGGTCAGGGTATGATTCCATATGGGTGGTAGTGGATCGCTTAACTAAAGTGGCTCATTTTATACCCGTGAAGACAACTTATACAAGTGCCAAGTTAGCAAAAATTTACATGTGCAGAATTGTATGCCTTCACGGTGTGCCTAAGAGTATTGTGTCAGATAGAGGAACTCAGTTCACTTCTCACTTTTGGAGACAGCTTCATGAATCTTTGGGAACGAGATTGGAATTCAGTACTGCCTTTCATCCCCAAACGGATGGACAAACAGAAAGGACCAACCAAATTCTTAAAGACATGTTGAGAGCCTGTGCTTTAGACTATGGAGCAAGTTGGGATGAAAGCTTGCCTTACGCAGAGTTTTCTTACAATAATAGCCATCAAGCTAGTATTGGAATGGCACCATTTGAGTTACTCTACGGAAGGAAGTGTACCACCCCATTACTATGGAATGGTGTGGGAGAGAGAAGTTTATTTGGACCTGATCTTATCAAAGACGCCGAAGAGAAAGTCAAACTGGTTAAGGACAGATTGAAGATAGCACAATCCCGACAGAAAAGCTACGCGGATTCTAAGCGTAGAGAAGTCACCTACGAAGTTGGGGATAGAGCTTATCTTAGAGTATCACCACTTCGTGGAGTGAAAAGGTTTGGAGTCAAAGGGAAGTTGGCACCAAGATATGTTGGGCCATTCAAGATTCTAAGTCACAAAGGAGAAGTTGCATATGAAGTTGAATTGCCAGAATCTCTGTCAGCTGTTCATAATGTATTCCATGTGAGTCAGCTTAAGAAATGTCATCCAGAGATGGAAGAATCTTCTTTGAAGGAAACCATACCTTTGGAAGAAGTCCAACTAGAAAGTGATCTCACCTATGAGGAAAAGCCTGTCAAGATTCTAGAGACCGCAGAAAGAGTTACCAGGACCAAGAATATCAAGTTTTGTAAAGTGCAATGGAACCATCACTCCGAAGAGGAAGCAACATGGGAAAGAGAAGATGACCTTCGGAAAGATCACCCTCACCTATTTGCTAGCCAAACCGAATCTCGAGGGCGAGATTCATCTTAAGGGGGTTAGATTTGTAATATCCCTAAATTCATATTCCAAAACTCATTCATATCATTCTTGCATCATTCATCCATTTAGGGTTTTTCTCAAAATCATTTGGAGACAGAAGTTTGAGCTATGATTTCATGTGAGAAAATTCAATTCATTTGTCCATTACCCTTTGAGATTGGATGGTTTAGGAACTTGATTGCTTGCCTCCATTGTTGGAAAGATTAGGTATAGCATTTTAACCCAAGTTTCCAATTTAGAAACATTTTCTAAACCCTATTTCAATCATCCACAAACTAGAGACAAGTCTCTGTTTGTTTCAAACCCAAGCTTGACCAGGCCCTTACAAGGTAACCACTTGGTTAAGTGACTTATTTGAAACCACGTAACCTCAAGAAGATCCCCATTTTTGTTTGAATTCAAAAGGATTTGAATTCATATAAAAAATCATTCCAGAAAATAGAAATAGAAAAAGAAAAGAAGCAAACAAAAGAAAAGGGTCGGGCGCCAGGTATTTAGCCCAGCAGTGGAACAGGCCCAACTAGCCCACCCGGGGCATCCCTTTTCCTCCTGCACGCGCGAGCACACACGTTCACCACCGACGTGCAGACCCACTTCCAACTTGCACGTCGCCGACAAGCGGCCTCCTCCACGCCAAAGATCGTCTCCACCCGCACAGTTCATCCCCAATCAACGCGGCCGTTTCCTGTGTTTAATTCGCGGCGTCAATTCGAATCAATGGCCGAGTGATTCACGCTCATGATCAGGCTATATAGACCCCTCCGCCTCTCTTTTCCCCCAAACCCCAAGCACAGAACGCCCCCAGGCTGCGCGCATTGCTCTCTGCAACCCCGCTGTCTCCGACGACTGCGCCGGCAAATTCCGGTGAGCCTAGAGTTTCCCACGGTCTCGCGTTTACTTTATCTTGTTCAGTGAGTCTCTGTGCACCTTCTGACACCCTCCGTTTACCTTCGCATGAACCGTAGCTTCGGCAACGTCGACGACCGGCCGCCACCGTTCTCTGCACGAACTCCGGCGACCTCCCTCCGTAAGTAGCCACCGCCTTGCCTCTAATCGTCACGCCTAGAATCTCCGCTATGCGCATCTAACGGTACCCTAATTTTGGCTTAGCGTGACGAGGAACTCGCCAACGCCAACGATCATCGCGGCCGACGTGCGCTCTACTCCGACGAGAAATCCTCGCCGTCCGCCGCCTCTTAACCAACGCCACTTTGAGCTTTAGCACGCCATCGCGGTCCGGTAAGCGCCTCCTTTCTTTCCCGGCGACAGAAGCGCTAGCACCGCCCGATCGACGCCGCCGCTTTAGCGCCGCTTCGTTAGGATATTTGTAGCCGTCGGATCTGGATCCTACGCGTAGAAATAAGTCACTTAACGAAGGGGTATAGACAGATCTGAGCCGTGCAACGTTAGTTAGATCCAACGGCACAGAAGGGTGATCCGGTGCGAACCGGTACGCGCCAGTAATAACGCGACGCGTGGCTAGGTTAGATCTAAAATTGATTTAAAATCGAAATTTGATCCAAATTCAAATGCTTATAACTTTTGATTGCCACGTTAGGTTTTTGCAAACTTTATACCGTTGGATTCAAAGTGAAACAAGACCTTTCAGAATATCCAATTTATTTAGCATATAGTAATGCTTAAAATGATTTTATTTATAGAACATGTTTTAAGGCCATTTTAAATAGAGATTTATTTTGGTAAATTGTTTTGAGCCAAATAAGTTTAGTTGGCAAATTTGTGACTTGTTAAGTTTCTCAGAGACATGAGCATACTTGGTAGAATTTTTCAAAAATCACACTTAGTAAATTCTTGCATGCATGCATTCATATTATTTTTGTTTGTATATAATTGTGTGTAATTGTATGCTATAATTTCTTGTGTAGATTTTGCTAGTGATTGTGATTGTGAAGAGTGCTACTCTCCCCACTACCAAGGCAAGTGATATTTACATGAATATATTTGTCCTATGTTTTGAACTAGCATTAGATATTTTGTTATAGTATTGCATGTTATTTTTGTCTAATGCAAAAGATGGGAAATCCTATGTAGTCTAGTAGAATTGCTAAGGAATTATCCCTAGGATAAGTTGCCATACTTTGCTTAGCCTAGCTTATAGAAAAACAAGGGTTGGTGAAAGACTACACTTACTATGAAGAAAATATTTCTAAGTCATGAGACTTATACTTTCCTAATAAAACCACTAAGTCAAATGAACCTCCTGGGTGGAATGGAAAGTATGGGTTATGTTGAGTGGTTACACAAGGCCATGGACTTGGGTTGTGTATCTCACTTGTGGTAAGCCACCCAGGCACAAAGGGATTTGGAGGCCAAGTGTTGAGAAAGCTTACAGTGCAACCACTTGGCAATATGGGCTCTGCCTTGATCATATAGGTTGCTAGAACTTAGTCATTTGGACAGTTGGTGGTAGATGGGATGATAGGATGGAGCGCGTCCATTTGACTAAGGAAAGGCTTCTGAAAGGTCCTGTCTTGGGAAACCAAGTCTGGTGGGGAAAGTGCACAACCTCTGCAGATGGAAAACCTGAGTACTTAGCCTAGTCCAAGGAAATGGACACTTTTGAGCATCAAGACATGGAAGCTACAAGAATCTCATCACTCCAACTTCTAAGTAAAATTTGTGGGTGAACAAGGGTGAAGGACCCCAATGTCTATTGGTGGTTCTTTGGGAATGTGGTGACAAAGAAAACTTAGTGATTTCAACTAATAGGAAAAACCTATTTTCAAGCAAAGCAAGCCAAGCTACACTTAGCCAAATGCATATAGTAATATATTCCACTTAAAATATACTAAGGTATCACTTGCCAATACTATTCCAAAGTATTAACCCTCTGTGGCTGTAACTTGTGATGTTGCAGGTTACTCCGATGATGAATAGGAGTCATGAGTCTACACTCAACATGCTTGCCTGTGGCACATGAAGATGAAGACTTATGTATATTTACTTATTCCTTAAACTCTTGTATTAGGCCTATGGCCCTGAGTTGTAAAAGACTATGTTTTATCTCTGGAATGAATGTAATAAACGACCTTTGTATATGTGTACTTCATCTTAAACTGTGGATGCTAGCATTGATCCAGGGACTAGCATTGCAATCACAGGGATCCTTTCCTTTCTAAAGGAGGGGTCTAACAGTTCACTACCCCATACTGCACGTTTTGCTATGTTATTATGCCCTTTGGGCTAAAAAACACAGGTGCTACGTACCGGCGGACAATGCAACTTTGCCTACACAACCAAATTGGTCGAAATGTTCACGCCTATGTGGACGATATAGCAGTGATGTCTAAAAAGTCAAATGACTTAATCTCCGACTTAAAAGAAACCTTTGATAATCTCCAGAAATACAACATGATGCTTAACCCTAAGAAGTGCGTCTTCGGGGTTCCAGCCGGCAAATTGTTAGGCTTCATCATTTCCCAGTGTGGAATCGAGGTCAACCCGGAGAAAATCAAGGCCATCTTAAACATAAACCGTCCGACATGCCTAAAGGACATTCAATGACTAACAGGTTGTGTTGTAGCAGTTAGTCGGTTCGTCATACGACTTGGAGAGAAGGCCCTGTCGCTGTACAAGTTGCTGAAGAAGGCGGACAAATTTACGTGGACGGACGAAGCAGATGCAGCTTTGAAGCAGCTCAAGGAGATTCTTTCCTCAACGCCCATCCTTGCAGCTTTGAAGCAGCTCAAGCAGATGGCGGCATATCGAGACGAAGTGGACGAGATAGCCAAGAGCTTCTTGGGCTACGAAGTCAAGTATGTGCCTAGGGAGCAAAACGAGGCGAGTGATCTGATGTCTAAGCTTGGATCAGGGCGCAAACGAATTCCGCCAGGAGTTTTCCTAGAGCATCTATGGACACCATCCGTGAAGGGAGCAGACATCGACAACCCGGATAGAGCTGATTCTTTCGTCCACATGGTGGCAAAGGTCCCTCCGGCTTGGACAAAACCGTTCATGGAATATCTCAAACACGGAACTTTGCCCGACGACGAAGTCAAAAGACGGCAAATAGTACGACGAGCAAAGGGCTATACCATAATCAATGGACAACTCTACAAAAGGAGCACTACTGGTGTATACCTAAAGTGTTTTCCCAGCTAGAAGATATGGAAATCCTACGCGAAATCCATCTCGGAGATTGTGGGCATCACGCCGCTCCTCGATCGTTGGTCGCGAAAGCCTTCTAGCAAGGATTCTACTGGCTGACCGCAAAGGCGGATGCCGACAAGCTGGTTGAGACATGCATGGGATGCTAGTATTATGCCCGACAACCACATGTTCCTGCTGAAGAATTGTGAACAATACCAATAACTTGGTCATTTGCAGTCTGGGGGCTAGACATGGTGGGACCATTACAGACGGCACCATGTGGGTTTACGCATCTGCTAGTAGCAGTTGATAAATTCACTAAATGGATAGAAGCTAAACCCATTAGAAAGCTTGATGGGGCAACTGCCCTTAGTTTTGTCCGGGATCTAGTGGTGAGATTTGGTCTCCCACATAGCATTATCACTGACAACGGCAGCAACTTGTCACTCGGAGAAGTGGAGGCTTATTGTTGGGAGAAGGGCATCCGACTTGACCTTGCATCTATGTCACATCCACAATCCAATGGTCAGGTTGAGCGAGCCAATGGATTAATTCTGCAGGTAATAAAGCCACGTCTTGAGGCACCTCTACATAGAGCAGCTGGAGCCTGGGCGGAAGAATTACCATCTGTGCTATGGAGTTTACGAACTACGCCCAACAGATCCACCGGCTACACCCTTTACTTCATGGTATATGGAGCAGAAGCCATCCTGCCTTCCGACATCCTTCACGATGCACCAAGAGTTGCCGCCTATGACGAAGATGACGCTGAAGAATCCAGACGCCTAGATGTGGACCTTCTGGAGGAAGAGCGCGTTTTGGAATGCCAAAGATCCGCCATCTACCAGCAAAAGCTACGCAGCTACCATAGTTGCCGCGTTCGGAATCGCTCGTTTAAAGAGGGGGATTTGGTGCTTTGACTTAAGCAGAAGAAGTCACACAAATTATCCACGCCATGGGAAGGACCGTTCATCATAAGCAAGGCGTTACTCAATGGTTCTTACTACCTTGTTGACAATCATGAACTGAAGGATAGACCCAACGAGGATCATAAGCGTAAGCGACGTGACCCGGATGATGACTACCCGGAGCTTGATCGGCCTTGGAACATAGCACAGCTACGTCCTTTTTACACTTAGCATTTTTTATCTAATTGTGTACCTCTTATATGATCAATGAAATAAAGCTCTCTGGTTCACTCATATTTCTGAGTCTTTTACCTCCTTTAGTGTTCATTTTTGGATCATATAAAACCTTTATGCACAAGCTTTGTGATTGCACCTGTGAAAATTCCGCCTACGGGCGTTAGCTTAAGTTTTCTGGTCTACACGTTCTTTGTCGTTTTTATGTGGATTCTGGAGTAGTGACTTTTGACACTTATTGTCCGCGATTTTGTGCTTAGGTTATTGACGGTGCCATTGGGCATCATCACCTGAGCGCATGGTTCCGACAACGAGTCTTCCGACTCACGAAAAGTCAAGCATAAGAACCAAAGTAATGGAGAAGCCAACACTTGCTTAAAAAATATATACATGCTGGAACTAGTTCTTAAGTAGCAGGACATACTTCATTGTTTTCCGCCTTAAGTTAATACATAGTTTTTTTCCGCATACACATCACAGAGGAAACAAATATTACAAATTGTTTTTTATTCCTGTGGCGAAGGCGACTTGGAACCAACATCATCGGCAGCAGGAGAGTCACCCTCAAAGTCGGCAGTGTTGAGGGACTCAGAGGAGCTTTGGTTGCCGCCATCTACGTCGGGAATGCCAGAGGTTACCGTGTCGATGTCGGCATCCTCGTAGTGTGCCTTTACCATGGACAGTTCCATCCTTGCACCGACCCGTGCACATGAAGCTTTCCATCTTGTGATACGCTCGGGGGATTGGCGCAGGATCTCCGAGAACTTCGCCACAGAGTCCGATGCCTTGATATTGATCTAGAGGGGCTTGGCAATCTCTTTGGCTTGTGCGATGGCGGTGTTGATGAAGTTGCCGGCAAGAACCATGCATTCATTTTTCGGAGGAGGCGACCGGGTTAAACCCATAGGAGCTGCGAAATTCCGACAAAGGAGCACATGAGTTCAAAAATTCAGAGTATCCAGACTACAGAAATCCAAGACGGAGAATCACTTACTGAAGATGCTAGCCTCAGCTTGCCAGAGGGTATCCGCCAAGGAGTCCCGTCCTTGTTGGAGGATCTTATACGCTTCATGATGGCGTTGATTCTGCTCATCAATAGCTTTCTTCTGATCTTTTAAGATTGCAATTTCCTCCTTCAAGCGGTTAATCTCCTCGGTGGCGGAGTCCTGCAGGGCTTTCATTGATTCTTCATGCATTTTCAGCATCTCCTCCCTCTCCTTCTTAAGGATTTTTTTCTCGCTATCCAGCTCCTGAATATGCTTGGATTGCTCGACAATGTCCTTAGCCTTGGCAATGGTTTCTGCAAGTCGGAGAAATCAAAGTACACAGTGAGTACTCGGAGAATACACAAGTTCAAGTAGGAATATGAAAAATAAAGGAAAAACAGACCCTTTCTCTTGATGATCTGTTCCTTCAAGAAGGCAGTTTTACCCTTTTTGGCTTCCAAGTCCGCGTGCATCTTCTGGTACTTGTCGTTGGCCATGCCCCTCCGAGCATTCTCATTCTGTGGAAAAAAGAAAAGTTAAACGATGTTTGGTCTACTTGGAGCATCTAGCCGGAACATTTCCACCTAGACGCTCGGGGGCTACAGCGAGAGTTTTTAACTTAGGAATATGCTTAGTCTTTCTTTAAGCATCTAGTTAGAACTAATTCAGTTTTTGATTAGAAGCTTGGGGGATACAGTAAAAGTTTTTAACTCGGATGTATGCTTAGCTTCTCTTTAAGCATCTAGTCGGAACTAATTCACTTACAACTAGAGGCTTGGGGGCTACAGTATTGAAATTTATAAACACTGTGTATGCTACTCTTAAAGCATCTAGTCGGAATAATTCATTCCACCTATATGCTTGGGGGCAACAGTGAGAAGATTTCTAGATTAGTCACTCTTAGAGCATCTAGACGCAAAGACCTATGGTTTTTCGTCTACATCCTCGGGGGCTACAGTGGGATATTCATATGAAATGCAAAAGGCAAATAAAACTTACAAGTGCAATGATCTTGAGGTTGGTAGCACTCTCAGCCAGCATGTTGCCGAAGGATACACTGTTTCCTTGCAAGATCTCTGCTTGCCAGAGAAGCTCCTCTAGACCGCACGTCGGAGATGTCGGCGCTGCACCAGGAACTAGAGCAGTGCTACCCGGTGTAAGTGCCGGATAGACTATCTTCGGATACTCTATGGTTTTCTTGGGCGCGGGGGCGCCGCCTTTGGCAGAAGTATCAGCTTCCACCACCACCTTACCGCTACCAATGGCATCCTTAGCCAGAGCTTCAACCATTTGTTGTGCGGCACTCTCCTGCGTCGCCTGCTCGCCGACAACAGAAAGCTCGATAGAGGCACCTGAGTCCACTTCCATGGCAGAAGGGCTAGCTGCTTCCTTGGTTTGAGAGCTTGTCGGAGCAGACGAAGGCTTGACGGTAGGAGTGACAGGGGCGATGGCGGGATATGCATCGTGATGCAGCATATCCTTGATGGTTCTAGAAGCCCCCAAAGTTTTGGAGGTCTTCTTCAAGCTGGTCGTGGCTTTCTTTCTGAAACGTGCAAAATGCATAAGTACAGGAATAAGACAGATAAATGGACAAAGTCGGAGAGAAACAAGCTTACACAAGAGGGGGTGCTTTGGCAAAGGGGATCCCGGTAATCTTTCTTTTCTCCGCCTCCAGGGCGGCGGTAGTCTTCTTGGAGGCTCCACCCTTCGTCTTCTTCTTCTTGCCTCCGTCGGCAGCGTCGGAGGTGGAGCTCTTCCGCTTTTGCACCAACGGAGCATCATCGTCGGACACGACGGTGACTTCCTTCATATTTGGATCATAGATTTGAGGAGCCATGTTGTCCTCGTCCATGTCACTAAGTTGTTAAGGTGAAGAACCTCCTTGTTAGATGATATAGTAATGGTTAGACGGAAGAACTGGAGTATATGTCATACACGAAAAATAAACAGTTACCTTTGGGCACTTTCTCTCTACGAACATGTCGTAGGTGATGGCGAAGCCACGCTTTTTGTCCTTCACCTTGACGATGTCCTTGAGGCGAAGCTTGAAAGAGTCGCTCGAGAAGTTGTCCACGGAGATGCGGAGGCTATCCCTTCTATCGTTGGTATACTCGTGCATCAGCATCGAGCGGTGCTACAAAGGCTGGATTCGCCTGATGAACCAGCACATGGCTAGGTCCAAGCCGGTCAAACCCGTCTCTACTAACCACTCTATCCACCTTATAGCGCGGGAAGCGTAGATGTCGGACGGAAGGGAGGCCTGGGATCTCCATGTCAAAGTTTTGGCGGCGGCTCCATCAACAAAGTCTAGGTACGTTACTTCTCGGCCGGCCAAAGGGATATCTGGGCCGTAGAAGTAAGTACGCTGCCAGTTCTTGCATGACTCGTGGCCGACGATGTCGGGGAAGCGCCGACTAGGACGGATCTTGAAGCTAATGGTGCCATAATTTCTAAGTTCGTCCTTGCTGGCTCCGGCTTCGTGCTTGACGGTGAAGAAATAGATAAAGAGGTCTAGCCTAGGCTTAATCCCTAAGTAACCCTCGCAAAGCGCCGCGTAATTGCTAAGCGCTAGGATACTATTGGGAGAGAGGTTTTGGGGCTGAACTCGATAATGGTTCAAGACGGCAAGGAAAAGTTAGAGATAGGCAGGGAGACGCCGCGTACCAATTGTGCTTTGAGGTACACCTTTTCTCCGGTTTGGGGAGAAGGTGTGACCTCGCGGGTCGACGCCGCCCGCCAGACGAGCCCCTCCGTCGCGGGGAGGTAGCCCTCGATGATCAACTCTTTGATGTCGAGGTCCGTGATGTCCGAACCGCGCCAGTCGCCTTTGTGGGAGTCGTTTTCCTCCTCCAGCAGCTCCAGCGCCGCTGGATCATGGTCGCCGCTGGTGGCCTCGATGTAACATCCCAGCATTAGAGCTTAGGAATAAGCTGAACACAGATGTGTGCATTGCATTCATGCATAGAAAATCTGAATAATTTTTGTGCTTTTAAATATAAAACTTGTCAAAGTGATTGAAGCTTCTCTTAACCTGATGGAATTGAAGTAGATCATCAAGTTGACTGTGATAAGTTTCAATATGACCTTTGTTAAAACCTTATTTTGGTTAAACATGATTTGATCTAAGGGTAGATCAAATATAATAAAACTAAACCCTAATACATTACTTAATGATTTATATTTGATCCTTAGGTGATCATATCATAGTATTCATTATAATCACCCATGAGTACCAAGTTAAGGATATAACCCAAATAATAAGAATGTAACAACTATAGTTTATTCTCATCTAATTATACCATGAGTATCATGGAAATACCTAACTTTAAATCCCCAGTGAGATTGAGTAGGAAAGAAACCAAAGTTAAGATCATTCACCATATATCTTTCTTTCCATATCAATCTTTATCATCTCTATTGAATCCTATCCTTATATTTGTTGTTCATCAATATTGAGAAATCAACTATTGATTCACCAATTTTTAACCTATCAATTCTTGACCTGTCAACTCTTGTACTCATTATAGCATTCACTTAAGTCTTATAAAGAAAGAAGTAAGAAGAGGTAAATAGTGATGCTAGTTTTAGATGTCATCTATAGGATGAGAGTGATTGAAGGAAATCAGATCAATATGGTAACAAAGAAGATTACAAGGATGAAGTCTGAAGATAGTTACTAGGAGTAGTCCTATTGGATCAAGTAGGTATAGTCAATGAATTATATCTCTTAATCCAATAGAGCTAAACAGAAGATAATTATGATGAAGCCTTGTTTAGCCAATTGGAAACCTGAATCATAAAGGATCAAAGGATTATAATGATCATGCCTTATTCACCAATATTGAATGCTCATACCATGTATAAGTGACATTGGTGGATAAAACATGATTGAACCATAGTATAGATATATTATCCTAGATTAGACATTACAAGTCACATTAATATAATGTGAGGTTGGAGTATTTGTTACTAGAGTCAAGTAGAGACAAGATAGTATGATTAAGATAATGCTAGAGTAACATTGGATTATAGAAGTAGTATTTTCCTCTTTGGAAATACTAATCACTTGAAGTGAAGTAGTATTTGATGTATACATCTATTGAAGTGATATTATTGAAGGGTGATTAAGGAAGAGTATGATTGGAGTTAGAAGTAACCACTTGTTGGATTGGGACATTATCAGCAGTAGAGTAGTTGATATAACCAAGTCTGGATAAGTGAAGATTATGAAAAGCTTTAGTGTAAAGCTCATTGTATTTATCAATGGGTTTAGAAGAATAAAAGGTGGCTAAGAATATTATTGTGAGTTAAAGCTCATCATGTTAACACATGATGATGTAGAGGAAGAAGTAGTATATCTAGGAAAGGAATTCCTTAATCAGAAGTCCAGAAATATGGAATATAGGAATCCTTGCTAAACACTAAACCCTAAATCTAAGACCAAACCTAATATCCACTTTCTATGATTGATCTATCATCTTGCTTCCCCAATGCTTTATAGGAATAGTTTCCTATAACAAATCAATTAAGCACATCTTTATCATTTCTAATTATCATAACCATATGTGCTTAGGAATTATCTTTATCAAATCCTTTTCATGAGATATTCCAGATAACATCATTCCGATCTCAAACATAAAGACAATATGATTAACCATTAATCTTTATTCACATCAACAAAAGAAAATAAGTATAGTAAGTACCTTAAACGCTAGGGTGAGTAATTACAAATCAGAACTCTAAACTTATTAATAAGATTTCTCATCAACATCTCATAAATATTCTATCTATAATCATTAGACAAAGTCTTTAATTCATTCTCTAATCACTTATCCCATATGAGCATGGAATAAGTGGGGATCCAATATTATAAACCATTCTATCCCTATGAGATTAAATACATATAAATAAACCCTATGAATATTATTAAATAATCTAAAAATTAATTACTCCAAATAAAAGTGAAAACAATGTTATAGAAAAGTATATACATAAAGAAAATAAAAAAATATCACAATATATAATAAAAGTTCACAAATGGATTCTTAATAACTTTATTGTTGCTGCAAGTATTCAGTAAATAAAATTCCAAAAAGAAAAGTTCAAACCAAATATAAAAATACAAACCTGAAAACAAAACAGAAAATGAAAAAGGAATAAAATCAGAAAAAAAAACAGAGGAAACACCAAATCTGGCCCATGGCCCATCTCCTCTCTGGCTTATTCGTCGCCGCAAGCAGCCAACCCAGCCCAACTGGCCCAGCATCAGCCCGCCAGGAGCCCGTACCCCTTCGGCCTCTATTCTCCGTCGTCTTCCTCGCGCCATCGTCGGCCTCCCGATCGAGCAAGCAGCTCGCTGGCGTTCACCCCGCCATCGCACCGCGCCAAGATCCACGCCACCGCTGTGTGATGCCTATAAGAAGCCCTTCGCTGCACCAGCGAACCCTAGATTCCTCTTTTCCTCGAAACCCTTCTCTGGACGAAACCCTAGATTGGCCAGAGAACTCCGGTGATGCCATTCGGGGTTCCCCTTTGCTCTCTGGGCAAGCTACGAGCTCCGCTGTGTCTTCCTCGAACTCTTTGACAAAGGACGCAAACCAAAGAGGCCCTAAGTCCCCTAATCGGCATCTCCTGCCTGAAGTCCGGCCATCGCGATTCCTATTAATTCAAGTCGTGATTCGCTTCATCGAGCCCTTCTTCGCGTTCCTAGTAAGCTTCTGAGTATGCTAGCATCTTTCAATTCATAGCTCGCTCGTCGTAGTTACCTACCCGCGTGAGGCAGTGCCGCGCCGCCGCGCGAGCTCGTCGCCGACCAACCTCCGATGACCAAAACAGAGCGGCGCCGCCACTATAAGGTTCACGATGACGTCCTCTTCCCGATAAGCCCCATCACCAACTCGCGCAAATAGCAAACCCATAGAATCGAAAGCTGCTGTGAGGATCCCCATTGATGATGTCACCATGATGTCATGGTGATGTCATATTTAAATTTCCTTTGTTTATTTTTAGTAATAATTCTGTAATAAATAAAAACAATAAAAATGACATGGCAGAAGGTCCCACCAGTCAGTGACTGGGGGTAGGATAGGCTCTGGTGAGAAAAACCCTTCATTTCAAGCTAACATCAGCATTACCTAATAAACACATTTAGTTATTTAATTAAAAATTCATAAAATGATTCAATCTTATAAAATCAATAACTTTTGTTTTATAATTCAGAAAAACATGTTTAATATATGAAATTTTTAGAAAAATAAAATCTACAACTAAAAACTATTATCAAATATTATTATGATGATTATTTAAATAAATATTATTTAATAAAAGTTTTATAAGTAATAAAACTTTGATAATTCCTATTTTAATAATGGTAAATGTTAAAAATATAAATAAAATACCAAAAATCTTTAAAAAAATAAGAATTAGAGTTTAAAACTATAATCATGCATTATTATTCTTCTTAATTAAATATTTATTAATTATTAAGTATTTATAAAGTAATAAACCTTATTATAATCATATCTTATTATTTATAAATCACAAAAATAAATGTAATATACCAAAATGATCACACAAATAATAACTACATGTTTAGAATGTGATATTCCACTTTTGATTTAAATAAAAAGTTAAACACTTTCATAACTTGAATTAAACCTATTTCCTTAATTAATAATTCATATATAGGTAAATAAAATGTGTTAATAATTTTAAAATTAACTAATTAAAGTCTAATAAATAGTATTAGTCTTGAATGTTTATAATATAAGGTCAACTTGGTCCAACACATTTTAAATACAATCTTATTGAATGATCCTTCAATTATATGTGTAATTTATATTCTAAAAGAACCTTTAAAAAATTATAAAATCTCCAAGAATGATTTGTAGTAAAATAAAACCTATTCTTTTATATTAACCACAAGTTTATAAACAAATCAAAACACTATAAGTGAGTCCATAAATAGTAAATAATATTGTTTACTTATCCATAAACCTTAACCACATCTTTATAGGAAGGTAAATCGCTTTATACCATTATAATATAAAGAAATCACTACCCCAATAGAAGTAATGCCATTCTCAAGTAACTCTAAGGAAACAATATAAAGTGAACAGGATACACGTATCATAAGTAATACACCCTAAGTCTATCTACATTCTTAAAGTTACTTATAGTTACAAAGCTTTAAGTATAATGTTAAAAACTTGATTATATACTTTATAATTAACTTTGGTCTGTTACAATTAAATTATAAAGCATCTTAATACCAAACCAACCCAGTTAAAAACCAAGATAGATAAGTCTCAAATACTACTAATATCATTATTCCAGTAAAGGCAATTCCTTCTGACTTAAAGACTATAACTAGAAAGAACACCTCATAAGGTTAACTTAAAAGCTTAAATGCTTCTACTGAGTTGAGTAAGATTTTCTTCAAAATTTATTCGTTTTGCCACTTCAATCAACATATGACAATTAATAGTAAACATCTTACTTTATACTTTACTTTTATAATAAGATTGTTAATACTTAAATTCTGTATAAGTGACATTACTTGTAAAGTAAAACTTGAGGATAAACAATTAAGATGTAAGCAACCTTGAGTAGCATTCCATACTGTGTATTTTGTTGTTGTATAAATACATGTTGTTTTGCACACACTCACAAGCCTTAATAAGAAGCACATGCGTGAAACTTAATCTAAAAGGGCAACACATTCCAAGGAACCCTTTCCAGTATCCAAACCCTAGATCAACGTTATCCTCGGGATTCGCATTTATTAACTTGCATCACATTACTTATGCATAAAAGCATCTTGCTTCTTTAAACATTAGTCCTTACCGAACCAATGATGCAGATTTCCGCAATTGGATCTTATATTGTCTTGAAGACCGTGAGTGCATAATCTTGCAATCACAAAAGGCAAGTTCACACTTGCTCATGTCCTTTGATTATTTTCTGTAAAGTATTTTTACAAATCCAGTGTTGTCATCACCTGCATTTGAAAAAGGTCAGAAAACACTATTTTCATAATAATGTGATTATAGGTTATTTACCATGAGGTAATAACCTACTATAATAGTTCCGGTTGTAAAGGAACATATTACCTAGGACTTAATAACTAATGTCGCCAGTGATTCTTGCGCCGTATATTACGCGTTGACCATGAGATTTGGAATGGGACGAAGAAGTCAGCTGTATCTTTTCCCTCTCGCATGGAGCTGGATGTGCGGGTCGTGGCTATTATCACTCGTAGCATGCATATTATTTATGGTAATTCGTAGAGGATATGCAACATATGGGTGGGAGCCCTCAATGTCCCACGATAGTTCCAGATCCGAACGGTTCAGATCGCCATTGCCGTAATTCAATAGGTGGGCTGGCTACACCAAGGAGAAATGCGGGGTCGTGGAGAAGGCAGTGATTGGCTTGGATCTTAGTCTGGGACTCACACCAAGGAAGTGTGAACGAACCTGCAATTCGGATGTGCAACAAAGATAAGATCTCTCATGGGTAAAGTGATGCACCTCTGCTGAGTGTAAGAACTGTAACTTGTTACTCGCTGTTCCGGGAAGGAGCTGTGAACGCAGCGGGAAAGGAACCCCATGAAGGTTCTGGTAAACCCGTGAAGGCTGACGGACATAGATTTTTAGAATAAAAGCAACCTTTGAAGAAATGTTTACGAAAACTTGCATTGCCTACGACCTACGGTCTGTGGCTATAGTTATAGTGCATCAAACACTCCTTTTCTAGTGGACTTGCTGAGTACGCTCGTACTCAAAGTATCTTATTAACCCTTGCTAGGTTCTAAAGCCAGTACAAACGACGTCTACATCAAGTTATGCTCCAGGAATCATCATCAAAAGCTAACGCTCTTCAATGAAGTCAAGAAAGTCAACATATACATCAACTCAAGTGAAGACGGTTCCGATTAGATAAGAATAGAATTTCTAACCATAGAACCTACTTCTGTAGAGTATTGCAATAGCAGCAATGCAAGCCTCGTAGTTCAGCTACTAGTTTTATAAGTATGGTAGCTATGAGTTATTTATTCCTGATTCTTCTTTGTAAGAAGTTTCTTTCTCTCTCTTTAACCTAGATTGTTCTCTGGATCTTGTGTAAAGATTTGAGTTGTAACCTATAGTCATGTCTTGGACCTGCTATGTTCTGTTGTACTACTCTGAGGGATGTAATACTAGTGAACGGTGTTTCATTGGTGTTATGTCAATGACTATAGTGTACTACATCGTGCAGTGGTATGCTGGGTCACCACACTCGACCACCGCGGACATGGGGATGACCAAGCCCTCTGGAGGAACGACAACGGAGCTCGTCGGCTTCGTCGCGGCTTCGCCCGACGCCGCCATCGAAGGAGAAGAGCTGCTGCTGGCCATTGCGAGCGTTTGGAAGTGACTGGCGAGATTGGGAGTTAGGGTTTTTAGTGCGAGGCGCGGAGAGCTCGAGGAGACGCTTGCCTGAGGAAGAAGAAGATGCAGGGGAGAATGAGGTGAAAAGGTAAATTTTCCACCGCGGTTACTATTTATGATACCCAGCGTCAAGATTCATGCATCTTGATCGGATGGTTGCCGCGTAGACGACGTGCGCAGAAATTTCGCCACGTACCAACCGTCGCCTCCAACGGTTCGTATCGCTCGCATAGGAAAAGTGGACATGATTGCGTTCTCTGCATGTGTGAGTTACGAGGCGTTGCTGACCTAAGTCTACGTCGCCCTAGCTGACATAGGCAAATGAACCATCACATCAGAAGATTCCGACATGGATGGATCCGGTCCGGCTACGGAAGAGTACGATGGAAGATTCAGCAATTCTCCGACTTACAAGTTGAATACGGAGAAAACCTTGCAGGGTTCTTTGGGAGGACTACAATATATTGCTTGACGATTTGCCGACATCCATCTAGACGGAGCATTCCACGTGAAGAGGCAAGACGGCGCAAGATCTCGGAGTTCTCCGGGGGCTACTGTTGGGGATATGCTATATGGGTATCCTCATAGCATGTCTCCTATCCGGATAACCCGGGTGGCCCACAGTTGGTAGCATGGCCCATGGCCTGCTGGGCGGCCCAGTTAGATGGATCCAGAAGGGAGGCCCATGCCGGATAAAGGAAGGCTACGGTGGAGTCACCAGCGTACCCGGATCCTTGGAGTGCAAGACACGCTAGACTAGTAATAGATGGTGTAGGACTCTGTAACCTGTCCGTCAAGGACTTTTCCCTGTAACCCTAGGACCTGGAGACTATATAATTCGGGCCTATGGAAGCCTTTAGGGCACAACGTACAATGATCTCAGACGATCAAGTAGCGATTAGCACACACCTTGCATAACGAACATATCTCTGTAACTCAGCGTATTGCCATTATAGTGATTTATAGCAGGAGTAGGATTCCGCCACTGTTGTGGGATCTAAACCTGGGTAAGCTGTGTTACCTTGTACCCGTCAACCGTCCGCCTTTCCCCACGTCTCTAAACACGCACTGTGAGGACCCCTCCATGGCGTATACTCGTCAGCAATACCACGACAGCCATCGTATTGGTAGGTTGCTTAGCTATGCTATTTATACGAGGAAGGGAATCACACCATGAAAAGTTATATGTTTTGAAAGGCTTATATTTTGCTAAATGACAAACCAACATGATTTTAATGAACCACCTGGGCGGAATGGCATTGATTGGGTCATCAGAGTGAAGATCTTGGTGGGGAATGCCGCCCAGGACACTGAGAAAGGATTGGCTTCTTTGTTTGTTAGCTTTCGTGTGCAACCATGTGCCAGTAAGAGTGGGTGGCTGGCTGGACTTAGTAGGTTGTGGCGACTCGAACCCTACGTAGCTAGAGATGTAGAATAGTGTAGGTTGGTACGGTGCGTGGATGGGTTTGGTAAGCTCTTCCCGAATTGTCTCGTCTTGGACTTCTCCCTATCATCACACAATATGAGTGTGGTGGTCCGAGCTGGGTTGGCCAGGTCACATGGGTAAAGTGTACAAACCCCTGTAGGGTGTCTAAACTAAGTACTTAGCCGTGTCCCCGGTTATGGACAATTTGAGCGACCTGATACTGATGCTATGACATTTCTCACTCATCCCAATTTCTTAATTACTTAAAACTTGTTGGGTGAACATAATTGGGTAGGAGCACCTGGGAGTGAACCAGAGTGTCCTATTTATCATATTAGAAAACTACTTTTTTACAAATGTTAGGGTAAAACTATTGCTTTATGCAAATGAGCCTTAACTCCACCAGCCAAATAAGCATGTAGTTGATAGATCTGTTGTTAACCACTTTAGCCTACTTCCCATACATTCCATGTATTGACCCTTCGGGGCTGCTATGTTTCATGTTGCAGTTTATATCATTTTCGAGTGATCGTTCATAGGTTGCGAGACTCCACTCAACAATTGTTCGCCTGCGGCACATTTGAAGGATGGAGATCTACCTTGTAATTGCTTTCCGCTGTAATATAATGTAAATTATGGATCATATTCACTGTATTTATGATGCACAGTTATATTTGGTAACATTTTGTATTGTGTGTGCCAGTGAACCGATCTAGAGATTGACACTATACACATGAACTCAGCCTTATCAGGCGAGGGTGTTACATTCTCTATGATACGCATGTACTTACAATGACAAGAACTTACCAGTAACTGAAGTTGAGTAGCATGAGGAGTGGCCCTCATGTTCAAGGGACATGATATTTCCAACTTATATTTCGTCAAGTATATACTCCATCCTTGTTCACTTTAACCTTAATCATCTCAAGATGCCTATGATAGGGGCAATGAGGTCTCAAAGCTAGTAAGTACCATAATCTTTTGGAAGCTCTTTATGACTTGTAATCCCTCCTTCCCTCTATGAAGGGATCTTTCTCCTATTTCTAAGTTGAGTCAGTAAACCCACTTCCTCTCTATCTCCAGCAAGCATTTGAGTTGTTTTGTTTCAAGCATTCATATGGTGATTTATTTTCAATCATGTTCATTATCTTCCTTGTTTGCACGAGACTCTTATATATTGAGTATTACTTTGAAAGCCTTCATTGTGAAAAAACTTTTTGAGCAAAGAGTGCTCCTGTTTTGAAAACTTCTACAAAAAAAGCTTTTTGTGAAACTGTTTGCCAGTTGTTTTCTAACCAAGAACAAAGTTTGCCAATTCCAATTATGATTTATCTTTATGCATCTCTATTGTGACTCATGTACTTGTTGCAAGCTAAAGTTATATAATGGTGAGTTGCTTTCTTCTATGAGTTGTGCAATGGTAAGTGTGATGCTTCTTGTTCGTATTCTTTTATCGACACTTCACTCCATAAACCCGTGGACATGTTTACTGAGCTCAGTTTTTGCTTGGGGACAAGCAAAGGTCTAAGCTTGGGGGAGTTGATACACCCAATTTGCATCACCATTCTATATCCTAATCTGCCTCTATTCATTGATATATGTCTTATATGAGGTATTACTTATGTCTTTTCATCTGTTTATGCATGTTGTATGATTCTTGGAGGATGAACTGCCGGAGTCTGGATTCTGATGGAAAATGAGGTGTTTTGATGTAATTTCGCGAAGATCAGAAAAATACCAGAAAAATATGGGAAAAATATATTTTTCCAGAAGACCGAGGAAGCCAGAAGGGGAGGCGAAGAAGGGCCCACCTGCCCGGCTCCCGACTCCGCCCTCTCGCCTATATCTTCCCTACGGAATACCCTAACACCAAGATAGATTTCCACCGCCTCTGCGGGGCGGAAAACACCAAGAGAGAAAGATCTCTCCGCAGACAGATTTCTGTCGGGGGAATTCCTTCCCGGAGAGGGGAGATCGTCGCCATCAACACCGTCATCAAGCTAGGATTCATAGGGATCATCATCATCAACATCGACACCATCATCTCCACCAGCACCTTCATCATTACTTCATCCCGCTATAACAATTGTGTTGGATATTGCTTTAGTTCATTAGGGGAAACCTTCCCAGTGTTGATTACTATTGTAGTTGATGCTTGTGAGTGGAACCATTGGATTATTGTTTATGTTTAGATTGTTATCCATTACCATATAATATTTGATCTTGATCCATATGATGTCTTGTGAGTAGTTCGTTTAGTTATTGAGGACATGGGAGAAGTCATGTTGTTAGTAGTGGATTTGTGTTGAGTTATTATTCAATGGTTTAGTATTTAAGTTGTGGTGTTATTCTTCTAGTGGTGTCATGTGAACGTCGACTACATGATACTTCACCATTTATGGGACTAGGGGAATGCATTGTGTATTTGGCTACTAATTGTGGGTTGCCGGAGTGACAGAAACCTGAACCCCCGTTAGGACACCTTTGCACAAGGGAGCGTAGGATCTCAGAGTTTAAGGCTATGGTTAGATTTATATCTTAATTACTTTCCTGTAGTTGCGGATGCTTGCAGGGGGTTTACTCACAAGTATGTATTAGTCCAAGTAAGGTCGGTATGTTAGCACAGGTTCACCCACACAACACTTACAACACCAAAGAAGAGTGCTCAGCTATTTGAAGCGAAAGCACTTGACAGAATTCCCATGTGTACTCGAGAACGTTTGGTCCTTATAAGTATTTCCACCGTCTTGTCCTTTGCTAAGAAAGGATTGGTCCACTTGCTCCGTTTGTTCGTTGTCTTTATTACTTGCTCTTTGTTTTGTTTTTTTATCAGAAAACCACTAAAAATTTATTTGTTAGGTATTTACAGAGAGTTCCTGCTCCATACCACTGTTCAACACCTTCTGCTCCTCGTTGGGATCGACACTTCTATTTATCGAAAGTACTGCGATACACCCCCTATACTTGTGGGTCATCAGAATCCCCCGATGCTAAAACCCTAAGTACCCGATCAAAACCACGAAACCGTCGGTAGCCGCCGCCACCATCGTCCCTGCCATAACCCTAAGATCTTCTCGGCACCCTGCCGGAGGGGAGATCATCCCGGAGGCCTTCTTCTTCATCATGCCAGCCTCCGGTATGAAGTGTGAGTAGTTCCACCTTGTACTACGGGTCCATGTAGTAGCTAGATGGTTGTATCTCCTCCTTTGTGCTTTCATGTCTAGATCGTGTGAGCTCCGTTCATGATCAAGATCTCATCTATTTATAATCATGCATGTTGTGTTTGCAGGGATCCGATGGATATTGAGATTACTATGTCAGATTGATTAATGGTTTTGTCTTATTGATTCTATCATGTCTGTTTTGTTTGTGATATTGCATGCTCTCCGTTGTTAGTAGCTATCTTGGCCAAGTAGTTTCTAGTGACTCCAAGAGGGGGTATTTATGCTTGATAGTGGGTTCATGCCTCTACTTAATCAAGGGAAGTGACAAAAATCTCTATGGTTGTAGATGTGTTGTTGCCACTAGGGAGAAAACAACGATCTCTTGTTCATGGAACAAGTGGATTGTTTACCTTACACACTTTTCTTAAAGCAGTTGTCTGCTGCTTGCAACTTAATACTGGAGGGGGTGCGGATGATAACCCAAAGGTGGAATTCTAGTCATAGAAGCAGTTGGATGGCGGTCTATGTATATTGTTGTATTTCCCAATCGAATCTCATAGGATCTTTATGTCTAGTATTGCATTGTTATGCCTTGCTCAGTCCTGTCAATTGCCCTGATGTAATTTGTTTACCCAGCATGCCATGTTTGTTTATCTAAGGAGAACACCTCTAGTAAACTATGGACCTCGGTCCAATCTTTACCATTGATACATCTTCCACTGTTACTGTTTACTTGCTGCAAACCATCATCACCTTCCACACAGTTAATCCTTTGTTACAGCAATCGGTGAGATTGACAACCTCACTGTTAGTTGGGGCAAAGTCTTGAGTTTGTGTTGTGCAGGTTTCCACGTTGTTTGCAACACCTGTGTGATGTTTCCTTCCTCCTACTGGTTCGATAACCTTGGTTTCTTACTGAGGGAAAACTTGTTGTTGTACCGCATCATACCTTCCTCTTGGGGTCTCCCAACGAAGTGCTACTGCACGCATCACAGTACTCTAGCTTCTTATTCTCTTCCATGAGCTGATCCCTTTCCTTTTCTTCCTTATGAAGCTTCCGTGCAGTTCCCACCACCAAGCTCCCATTGATTGTGTCATTTAGTTCTAACTGCAAATTCTTGATTTCTTGTTCCAGCTCCTTATTTCCTACCAAGAGCTTGTAATTTTTTTCATCTGCATCACAGGCATCATTAAATATCCCCGACCTTTCGAGCTCATACATATCCCATAACTGGGGCAAACATTTGTTAAGTGTGTCTAGCCACTCAAGATCCACCCACTCTAGTGTTTTACACATCGCGCCATCCAAAAAAAACATGCGACCTAATTATCAACATAACACTATATAATTTTCTTCATGTCACCATTATACATAACAAAAGAAACCTGATTTGTACAGCCCAAAAACCTTCTCCCAGTGTTACCGCCTTCAAATGCAACATATTTCCTCAGTTTTAGCTCATGGTCACATGGTACTTCCCAATCGAGATTCAGGCCCTCCCAATCGGGGTCGTAGATCGTGAGTGGTACCTATAAGAGAATGAAAATATAGAAATAATCAAGATTGTATGGACAAATGGAGCTCGCATCGAGATAATTACCAATTCCTAACCATTGCCGAGAAAATAGAGGAACTCGCATCAGGGAGGGGAGACTCGATGTCGGAGAGAAGGCTGTCACTGCTCGACTGGTCATCCTCGTCGTTCCAGTACGACATGGCGAATGCGGCCGTGATGACACGTCAGCAATGGTGAGGAGAGAGAGAGGAGGGCAGTGAGTGGAGAGAGCAAGAGTGGGGAAAGTGAAGTGCGTCAATGTTGTAACATTGACTAAATTGGCATGCTACAATGGTTTAATTGTAGGGGTCTCAACCTAATAAGGTAGATTCCTCCTGTGTTTTACAATGCTAGTCCCTGGATCAATAGCTAGCATCCACAGTTAAGATGTAATATCAAGAAACAAATGTCATAATATAACTTTATAACAAGGAATAACATAAGTTTATTACATCAAACATAGCTCATTTGGCTATTAGATTACATTGCAGCTGAATAAATATAAGCATGGGTCCTTCATCTTCAAAGTGCCACAGGCAAATGTTGGTTGTAGACTTTGTAATCCTAATCAAACAATCTTCACTAAAATCAATCAAACCTGCAACATACAAGTTACAGCCACAAGGGTCAATACATTTGAATTGTATTGGCAAGTGATACTATGGTAGTATAGTGGAGTCTAACATCTATATGCATTTGGCTAAGTGGAGTTGAGGCTTGCATTGCTCAAAATAGATTTTTCTTATCATTTTGAAAATACTAAGTTTTTGCTTGACAAAATCATGTTTCTCAATCAAAGATGGAAGATCCTTTCCAAGGCATCTACCAATCAAAGATTTAGGATTTCAAACAACCCTTGTTCAATCCATAAGTTTTAACTTAGAAATTGGAATGATGAGATTCTTGATTGCTTCCATGCCTTGATGCTCAAATTGTCCTTTACCAGGGACATGGCTAAGTACTTAGATTTTACACTCTGCAGAGGTGGTGCACTTTACCCACAAGACTTGGTTTCCCAAGACAAAATCTTTCAGAAGCCTTCCCTTAGACCAAAATGGACGCGCTCCAACCTATCAAACACTACCACCCACTGTCCATATGGCTAAGTTCTTGCAACCTATATGATCATGGCAGAGCCCATATTTCCAAGTGGTTGCACTTGAAGCTTCTCAACATTTGACATCTCAAATCTCTTTGTGCCTGGGTGGCATACCACAAGTGAGATACACAACCCAAGTCCATGGCCTTGTGTAACCACTCAACATAAACCAATCCTTCCATTCCACCCAGGGGATTCATTGACTTAGTTGTTTTATTAAACAAAAACATAAGTCCTCAGACTTTGAGATTTTCCATAGTGTGAATATATTTCCACCCATGTTTTCTATTAGCTAGGCTAAGCTTGATAGTAGTAGGAATCTTTAACTTAGGAAAATCCTACTAAGGATTCATCTACTAGGTTTTCCTATAGCAAGGCTTATACTTAGCAAAATTCATGCAAGTTTTATTTAGCAAAATCACTAATGCATAGTGAAAGTAATGGGACAAAAAGTATGAAGCATCACTTGCCTTTTTGGTAGGGAATGGTAGTTCACTCCTTGATCTTGTTAGTCTCACACTTCACTACAAGTCAAACAAGCAAACACTAATTCAATTTACATTCCAAACCAATAATCACTCAAACAATTTCACACACACAAGACAATGGAAACCAATTCATGCATGGGAGCATGCATAAGATAGTTTTATTTTGCAAAGGGGTCTCTATGGGGTTTCTAAACTTTGTAATATCCAAATTGGTCATTTACCAAAGTGGCCAAGTCATTAGCAAGAGGGTTTTGTCCAAAAACTATTTTTAAATCCATTCATCATTTCATGTGGTGAAAAATGTTTTTATTAAGGCAAAACTCTTAAGTTGTTCACCAAATGAGCTGCTATTGCAAAGCTTGGTGTTTTTGGGTCAGTAGGTTTGGTCCAAACTATTTCCTTAAAGTTTTCTTTCCACAAACATTTTTATAACAAAAACCATTCTTTTTATTTGGCTAGAAAATGACTAAGTCAAGTAATCCAACCTAAATCTTACAAAAATCATTTTTAATACCAAGGGTTGGTTCCTAGGGTCAGTAAGGTCACAAAAATCCAATTTGCAAAGGTTTTATCCTTAAATTCAATTTTAGACAATTTTTATACTCTAAACAAGCATACAAATGAATCTGCAAAAATGAGCAAACAAACAGATACTATTTGCTAAACTAATTCCACAGTTGGCTAGGGCTTGTTCTCCTGAATCCATTGATATAAAATTTGCCAAATTTGGACGTGTGGTTTGAAAGTTACAATGGTTTGAAAATCATAACATAATCAGATTTCAAATATGCTTTTAAACCGAGCATGTGACACGCGGCGTTATTCTACTGGTTGATACCGGTTCGGCCGGATCGGCATCGTGAACCGCAGGATCTAACTGGAAACGTGCGGCGCAGATCGACGCATACCCCTTCGCTCACTTTCTTTCCTAGCCGCTGGATCAAGATCGGACGGTTCCTATCAACTAGACAGGAACTGGCGGCGAGATGTTACCGGCGAGCGGCGGAGCGGCCAGTTGGCGGCGGCGCTGGCGAGGCAGGAAGCGAAACAGGGAGGGAGCAAGCTCACCGAGGTCGCGAGGATGAGGTGATGATGTTCGTGTGGTCGTCGTGGCAAGGCGACGGGACGGTGATTTCGCCGAGTTGGTTACGGCGACGGACGTTGTCGAGGTCGAGGACGACGCTGTGGTCCACGGGAAGACAAACGGAGGACTGGGTTAGCTGCGCAAGACCATGGCAAAGATGCTTGCGTGATCGAGAAGATGCGGGGCGGTCAGTGCTTACCGGGGATCGTCGTCGGAGAAGAAACAGGCGGCGGCGCTGTCATAGCTAGTCCAAGCCAAAGCTCTGGGGCGCCCGCGGTCGAGTGGAGGACACGGGGAGAAGCGTCTGGGAGTTGGGAACTTGCTAGTGCGCTCAGTGTGGCATGGGGTGGTCAGGTTTGGACAGAATCGACAATGGACCTCGTCGGAGACAGGGGCAGTCGAGGAGAAATTGTGGCTTCCTGGAGGCGTGTTTGGGGGAGGAAACAGAGGGGAAAGGAGGAGGGAGCGTGGGCGATTAAATGTGTGAGGTTACTGGAAGAATTCATTCAGCCATTTACTCGAATTGATGCGGTTAATTAGAGGCAGCAACGGCGACGAGGGGGAGGAAGAACCAGTCGCGGGGTGGGGAAGGAGAACAGTAGAAAGGGGTCCGCTGGTCAGTGGGAAAAGAAGAAAGAACGGGGTCCACTTGTCATTGGTTCTGTGGGTCTGAATCTGGGTGCAAATCATTTTCTTTCGGGGAGAGGGGAGCTGGGCTGCTGGGCTTAGTTGGGCTTGGCCAGTTGGGTCAGTCCTTTTCCATTTTTTTTCTGCCTGTTTGTTTTATTCTTTTCTATTTCTATTTTCTGATTTGATATTCAAACAAATGATTCAATCAACAATGCAATCATTCAAATAATTCAACTTGTAATGAGTTTTTGGTTCTGTTTAGTAGCATAAACTAACTTCCAAAATAAAATGATATTTTAAATCTTTTTAGGTTCCATTTATTAATTAAATAAAATGGACCATGGTTTATTAATAAAATAGGGTTTGGTTTAACTAATAAAATCTCCTATTTTAAATCCAATTATTTCCAAAATCAAATCAGTAGGTTTTATTTGGAAATAAGGAATACTTGGAAACTTGTTTAAAATAAAATAACATTTTATTTTAGGGTCCAATAACAATTAAATGAATAGATTTTATTCATTTAATTCAATAGGATTTGTTTTATTAAAATCTTTATTTTGAAAACTAAAATAAAACCAAAACACTTCAGTAGGTTTTATTTGAGAATATAAAATACTTAGAAACTTATTTAAACAATTTTAATGAGTTTGATGTTTTAATTAAAATGGTAAAACCTTTTATTTAAATAAAATTTGGATATTTAACTCCTTATTATTTTATTTTAAATAAACCTTTACTATTTTTATTCAAAACAAAATGTTTAATTCAAAAGCTTGGCCAAGGATTAATTTGGCTTTATAAAATAATCCTTATTTGTAAAACTTCTATTTCATTTGAAAACAAATCTTTTCATTTAATTGTTTCAAAATAGTATTTCCAAATGTTTTTTTATTATTTTCCTTTTATTAAATGTTTATCTTTTTAAATCCCTTTAGTTTTTATTAAATTCAAATGGGTTTGAAGTTCCAATTGCATTCAAAAAGTTTCTTCTGGCTCTGAAAATCAAACAAAGTTTTATTTTATTAATTTATTTTCACATTACAAGATTTGGAAAATCTTGGGATGTGACATTAATTGGTACCATGCCTCGTGACTGGATTAGTGTCTCATAACCAATATTATTTATCTTCCTTCATTTTAAATTGTAATATTAATCTTGCACCTCCTCCTTCCCAATTTGTTTGACTTATAATAACATACAAACTCTTAACTACCGAACAATATAGGTTTAGGCCCCGTTTGGCAACAAAGTATTTTTGGAGTATTACGTGAATAGCGTGGTTTATAGAAAAAACATGGTTTGCAATACTTTAAGTCGTTTGGATGGAGAGAATACCACGGTTTGATATACTGAAGTATTCCCGGAAATGTAGTTTTTTTGTCGTTTTGTAAAATCTGCCCCAGACCTCTTTTTTCTCTAAAACCGAGAAACACTTCGTCGTGGACTCTATCCATATCTCTCTTCCCGTCTTCTTCTCCACCGGCAGCAACGTCCGCAGCCATGGAGAAACCAGGCTCGTTAAGAGAAAAAAGGATCATCAGGCGGAAAAGGTGAGTCCTCTCTTTTGATTTCAATTGCATATCACTCCTTGAACAATTTCTTCTTTAGTTGATTACAGCATCGCTGCCATCTAGGGCATGTCTGCCGCCCTCCCATGCCCACACATGCTGGCATGTTCCCAATTAGATTAGGTCCTTCGCTGGGAATTCAAGTCGTTCCCTAGCTCTTAGCAGATTGTCCCTTAAAGTTGCATGGGAGGGCGTATTATTGGTGTGTTGAAGAAGTGTTTCCAATGCTGAAGTGTGCTACCCAATACCCCATCGACTCACAAGCAGAAACTGCGATAGCATGTTGTGTTCTTCATAATTTTATTTGCAATAATCAGGGCGGTGAAGCATGGCTGGATCAAGTTGAATCAGATATTGATCCAACAAAAATAATTGATGTTCCTAGTGGAGATAAGCAATATACAAGCGACATACAATCTCTCAATGATTGGCGAGCACTAGGTAGGGAAAAAAGGGATGAAATAGCTAATGCAATGTGGGAAGACTACCAAAACTATCTCACACCGAATAGAAGAAATACAACATGAGTTTATTTTTCCGTACTTTTATGTAGTCTTTCACTTTTTATCATAATGTTATTTGTAATTCAGAAATATGATGAATAAAATAAACATTACAACTTTACAATGCTAAACAGTGCGTGCATAGAACCAAAATATAGAGTAGCAACCAAACATGAGTAGCTACTTGACAAGGATGTTTTTTTGTAGAATTTCACTTGTTTCCATTAACTTATTTGTATCTCAGAAGTATTATGAATAAAATAAATATTACTACTTCGAAGCGCTAAAGAGTGCGTTCATAGAAGCAAAATATAGACTAGCAAACAAACGTGAGAAGCTACTTGACAAGGATTCCATGAGATATGATCAATTGTATAACACAAACAGTACCATTATTTTTAAAAAAAAAAATCAAGTCGTACTTTGGGAACCTTTAGATCTACGCTTGTACCACAACATTGATAATATCGGCAAGAACATCAGCCTCCACTTCCATGAATGTTTAACGGTTCCACATATCTTCTTTGAGATGGTTGATCACCTTATATTGTTTACTTGGTGGGAGTCCCAATGTTTTTAGCTTCTGAATGCAATTGGGCATGCCATAGGGGTCATTTTTTTGGATCATTCCTTTCCATTTGTGCCATCTTGATGTCCTTGTAGCTATCAATTTGCTTCGTCTTCATTTCTTTATAAGTCTTAAGTTCTTATTCCCTCACAGAAACCAAGTTTTCTAACATAGCATCTTTACCTTTCTTAGCCTTAGTTTTCTCACTTCCTCCATCAGATCCCTTCGAATCCCGAAGCCTCTTCTTCCGAGGTGAATCCACACAACTATGGTCTTCTATTGCTGAAGACTGTTGTCCATTACTTCCAACGGGTTCTATATATCCACCATATGACAAACCAACATCATCCCCATATATATTGTTATTCCAGTCATATTTAGGCATGGATGATCCTGGAGATGATAGTGTTGGCTGGGGTGAATCCAACCCACAATCCCTTAGAACTTCATTTGTATAGCTTCCATGCTCTGGATAATCAGGCATATTGTACTTCTCATCAATATTATTGGTTGTCCTTTTGCAACGCCTCCTGATGCTATTTTACCTGAGTAGAAAGCAAGTGAATTGTAAGTATCATCATAGAAGACCATTTTTATTTATAATATTTAGAGAACAAACCTTCATAAATTTTGTATAAAACATCATAGTGTGGGAATGCTTTGAATCTCCACTTTCGCTGAGCTTTGGACAACTCATCCCATTTTTCGTCTGGTGCTATTGGCACTCCCTTCTCAGGATCCCAACCAAAACCACTCTTCTCTAAAATGGATCTGACCACATTGTGATCCTTCTTAAGTCTTTGTTCTCTATCTTTCACCTGCTTGGTGAAATCAGCTCCAGGGTGCTTCATATTTAAACATTGTGTCATAGCATTCCATCCTTCCTTCGTCCACCCGTTTTGGCCATGAAACTTCTCGACACCTGCATACTCTTTCATTATAAATACTAGAAAAGCTGTTTGAGCATTCGTCCATGATGCTCTGCCTTTTTTATCTGCAATAAGTGTAATTTAACATCGATCAGAATGAAAATAAAGATATGAATATAATCCACTTATATATTGATCAAAAGCATACGTAAGTAAAGGACTTTAGATTTGATCGTGTAACACAAAAGTGTAGACAGTATGATTACATACGTTGCATGGTACATAGCAGAACCCATGATTTATTATACTCCCTCCGTGGCTCCGTCTTAAAATAAATCTCTTAGGTTTGTCAAAATTTGGATAAACTTATATATAAATATTGTCTAGATTCAACTAAATTTTGATAAATCTAAGACATCTATTTTAAAACGGAAGAATACTACTCCCTCCGTTTTAAAATATAAGATGTTACATATTTGTGAAGAAAATGTATCTAGACTTGTTTTAGTATGTAGATTCATTCTAAACATGAGTGAACCTATATACTAAAAAAAATTAAATATATTTGCTTCACAAAGCTAAAATATCCTATATTTTAAAACGGAGGGAGTATGTACTAGTGTGATGTGCACACGCATGACACATCTTTCTGATGTGCTAATATACCTTAGGCAGTTGCGCGCTTCTTTCATACTGTACATGCATGCAAGGGCTAGAGTCGATCCTGTCATAGTAGTATGGAATCGCGGCTAAAGCTAGCTAGCAGTTGGCAATCTGGAGTGCGGCATGCATTCGTCTTCCATGGCGCCGGACTACCCGGTCAGTCGGTAGCCCATCTATTTTTAGAACCGCGCTACAGCATACACTACACGATCTATGGATCTAAACAGATCTGCAAGATTAGAATTGATACATCCAACTGGTCATAGTGGTAACTTCGCTAGTAACTAAGAGTCCAAGTCAGCATTTTTGCTTATGTGGCAATGATTTAATGAAGAGAGATGGATCGAGTAACTAGCTATGTTACTGTAACATCATACATACCAAGGCAAAGTGTGTCTATAACCTAATTAATATGGCATTGCATGTTATCACACCTAAGTTATTTTACACTATGAAGGTAGTAACTTAGACTAGGAACATGTGCATGTTACTAGTCTAAGTTACTCCCCACTATGACCAGCCTAAGGGGCAATCTGCTAAGAGCTAGGGAACGACTTGAATTCCCAGCGGAGGGCCTAATCTAATTGGGAACATGCCAGCATGTGTGGACATGGGAGGGCGGCAGACATGCCCTAGATGGCAGCGACGCTGTAATCAACTAAAGAAGAAATCGTTCAAGGAGTGATATGCACAACGAAATCAAAAGAGAGGACTCACCTTTTCCGTCCGATGATCCTTTTTCTCTTGACGAGCCTGGTTTCTCCATGGCTGCGGGCGTTGCTTCCGGTGGAGAAGAAGACGGGAAGAGAGATATGGATAGAGTCCACGACGAAGTGTTTCTCGGTTTTAGAGAAAAAGAGGTCCGGGGCAGATTTTACAAAACGGCAAAAAACTACATTTTCGGGAATACTTCAGTATATCAAACCGTGGTATTCTCTCCATCCAAACGACTTAAAGTATTGCAAACCGTGTTTTTTCTATAAACCACGGTATTCACGTAATACTCCAAAAATACTTTGTTGCCAAACGGGGCCTAAAGTATTCGGTAGCCAGGCACCAAAATACCGTGGTTTTGGAATACCATGGTTTAGAAAAAACTGAGCTACCAAACTAGGCCTTAGGGCTTATGGTTTAGGGTCTAATGCACTGTTTATTGCACTAACCCCTTAACCCTTAATCCTAAATCTTAGACTTGTCCGTACAATAGATCACTATCTCCCACTTGGTAAGGCTTTTTCTAAACCCTATGATCGTTCATCCATGATAGTACTTCCTTCTAAGTAACATGTACTTATCCAGCAATTAGTCAAATTACTGATCTCACAGTGACGAGGTTCGATCTCATCAATGCCCATTGTTATGGACTTGGGTTTTGGAGAAGATGGGGATGCTGGAAGTCACGAGACTGTTAACAGGCAAGCAATGCAGGGAAACGAGGTTTACCTAGGTTCAGGCCCCCGGAGGGAAACCCTACTCCTGCTTATCTGTTCTTGGTTACAGCGGAACCGAAGGTTACATGGGTGCGCAGATGCAATCTGACCTGAGGTGTGTGTATGAGCTGGAAGATCCTCCTCGTCGTCCCCTCCTGTCCTTTATATAGATAGGCTAGGTCTCGGGGGTAGGTCGAGTTGGTTACAGGTTAGGGTTGAACCATTCGAAATTCTATCTCCTACTAGTCGTTTTTGATGGGTTTCGCGGCATAGTAAATCAAAATTTTCTACGGATGCGAACAGAGGGAAAGCCAAGATCTAATCTAGGAGATGCAAACAACGAGAGAGATTGGATTAGATCTTCATACCCTTGAAGATTCGACAGCGTAACGCTCGTTTAACGCGTGGGTGATGTAGTCGTACTCGCTTCTCCTCCTCGCGATCCGATCCGATCTAGCACCACAAGTGGCGGTGCCTCCGTGAGATGCACACGTGCAGCACCTCGACGTCTCCTCCTTCCTCGGACCAGCAAGTATGGTGGAGAGACGGATTGGATCTACAACACGACGGCGTGGTGTATATGGTGGAGAATTTCTGCAGCAGGGCTTCGCCTACAAACAGTCGGGAGGGAGAGAGGAGGGCAGCAGGGCGGCTAGGGTTGGAGGGGAAGGTGTGTGGGGTTGGTGCGCCCCCACCCCTCTTTATATAGAGGGGGGCGCAGCCCTAGCCCCTCCCCCAAGCCCAAACCGGCGGCCCCAAAGGATAAGGAGTGGGGGCAAGGAAACCCCCTTTCTAGAAGGTCTATCCCGAGTTTAAACCTCTCTTGGCCGGCTGGGCCCTATGGGGCCTTGTGCCCTGGCCCAATGCGCCAGGGCACTCCCTCATAGGCCCATGCCCCTCCCGGAGGTGGGGCCACGTTGGTCCCCTTCCGGAAGGTTCTAGAAGCTTCGGTACAATACCGATTAACCCGAACAATTCAACTCCAAAACTGCCGCCTTATATGAATCTTATTCTCCGGACCACTCGAACCTCTCATGATGTCCCGGATCCCATCCGAGACTCAACAAAAATTCATAAACCAATTATCCAATCTATCCTAGCGTCGAGACACGTTAAGTGTGTGACCCTGCGGTTCAAGAATATGCGACATGATCTTCTATCAATAATCAACAGCTGGTGCAGGCACCCATATTGACCCACACATTCATCGATGATCATATCGGATGAACCATGATGCCAGGATTCAATCAATCCCATATATATTCCCTTCGTCTCGCGATATTTTACTTGCCCGAGATTTGATCGCTGTACCGTCCATACCTAGTTCAATCTCGTCACGTTAAGTACTTTACTCGTTCCGTAATCCGATATCACTTTGTGATTAACTCCTTAACCACATGCTTGCAAGCGGTGTTGATATCGATAACCGAGTGGGCCCGAAGTATATCTCTCCGACTTGGGAGGGACAAATCCCATCTCGATACATACAACCCAACAGATACTTTCCGATCACCTGAGAGACACCTTTATGATTACCCTCTCATAGGATGACATTTGATGACCTCAAAGCTTTCTTCCGATACCAGGGAGTTGTATTATCTCATGGTCTAAGGAATACAATATTTGACATAAGAATAAGCTTCGCAAAGACGAACACGATGACACGATCTAATTGCTTCGCTTAATTTGGGTTTGTCCATCATATCATTCTCCCAATGATATGATCTCATTATTAATTGACAACTCATGTCCATGGTTAGGAAACCTTAACCATCATTAATCAATGAGCTAGTCCATAGAGGCGTACTAGGGACACGGTGTTGTTCACAAACCACACAAGTATTAAAGTTTCCGCTTAATACAATTCTAGCATGGAATATAAACATTATCATGAACAAGAATTATAATAATAACAGCTTTATTATTGCCTCTAGGGCATAATTCCAACAGTCTCCCACTTGCACTAGAGTCAATAATCTAGTTTACATCTGGCAACAATCTCTCACCCATGGCACTGAGGTGCTGATCATGTTTTACACGTGGAAGAGGTTTAGTCAATGGATCTGCGACATTCAGATATGTATGTACTTTGCTAATCTTCAGATCTCCATCTGCTATATAATCTCGTATTATATGAAACTTGCGGTTGATATGCTTGGTCTTTGGATGATATCTTGGTTCCTTAGCGAGTGCTATGGCGCTAGTGTTGTCACACAATATCTCCAGTGGGTCCAATGCACTTGGAACCACGCCAAGCTCAGTGATGAAGTTTCTGATCCAAACTCCTTCACTTGACGCTTCTGCAGCCGCCATGTATTCCGCTTCTACTGTAGATCTCGCGATCACACTTTGCTTGCAGCTTCTCCAGCTCACAGCTCCTCCATTCAAAATATAAACGTATCCTGTCTGAGATTTAGAATCATCCTTGTTAGTGTCGAAACTAGCATCGACGTAACCTTTTACGACAAGCTGTTCATCACCCCCATAGACTAAGAACATTTCTTTAGTCCTATTTAGGTACTTTAGGATGTTCTTCACGGCTGTCCAAAGGTTCCACTCTGGATCACTTTGATATCTCGTCAAACTAAGAGCATTGGACACATCCGTCTAGTACACAAGATGGCATACATGATAGAACCTATGGCCGAGGCATAAGGCACTTTGCTCATAGATTCCCTATCATTTCGTAGTGGAAACTGAGCCTTGCTCAATATCTTACGACAACATAGGTCTTGAACCTTTCTTTGCCTTATCCATTCGAACCTTTTCGAACTTTGTCTAGGTATGTACTCGCTTAAAGCTATCAGCGTCTTTGTCTATCTCTATAGATTTTGATGCCCAATATATAAGAAGCTTCACCTAGGTCTTTCATTGAAAAACACTTGTTCAAATAACTCTTCACATCGTTAAGCATGTTGATGTCATTTCCGATAATCAATATGTCATCCACATATAGTACCGTAAACGCCACCGAGCTCCCACTCACTTTCTTGTAGATACAAGTCAGAAATTTGGAACAAATCCAAAGCTCTTGATCACTTGATCAAAACGAAGGTTCCAACTCCGAGATGCTTGCTTCATCCATAAATGGAACGCAAGTTTGCATACTTTATCAGCATCCTTAGGATCGACAAAACCTTCGGGTTGCATCATATACAACTCTTCATCAATGTTGCCATTGAGGAAAGCAGTCTTGACATCCATCTGCCATATTTCATAATCATGAAACGCAGCAATTGCTAATAAAATCCGAATGGACTTAAACATCGCTATGGGAGAGAAAGTCTCATCGTAGTCAACACCTTGAACTTGTCGAAAACCTTTCGCGACAAGCCGTGCTTTATAGACGGTAACATTACCATCCGCGTCCGTTTTCTTCTTGAAGATCCATTTGCACTCAACGGCCTTACGGTCGCTAGGAGGGTCCACCAAAGTCCATACTTGGTTTTCACTCATGGATCCTAGTTCGGATTTCATGGCTTCTAGCCATTTCTCAGAGTCTGGGCTCATCATCGCTTCCTCATAGTTCGTAGGTTCACTGTCTTCTACCAACAAGACAGTCAAGACAGGGTTTTCGTACCACTCGGGAGGGGCACGCAACCTTGTCGACCTGCGACGCTCAAGAGCATCGTCCAAGCTTCAAGATCCTTGTCATTAGCTTCCTCTATTGTTGGTGCGGTGACCTGGAACAATTTCTCTTTGCGCTACTCTCCAATTCAAGAGAAGGTTCAATAACCTCGTCTAGCTCTACTTTCCTCCCACTCACTTCTTTCGAGAGAAACTCCTTCTCAAGAAAGGAACCGTTCTTTGCGACAAACACTTTGCCTTCGGTTCTGTGATAGAAGGTATACCCAATAGTTTCCTTAGGGTATCCTATGAAGACGCATTTCTCCGCTTTGGGTTCGAGCTTGTCCGGCATCAACTTCTTGACATAAGCTTCGCATCCCCAAACTTTAAGAAACGACAACTTAGGTTTAGCACCAAACCACAGTTCATACGGTGACGTCTCAACGGATTTAGATGGAGCCCTATTTAAAGTGAATGCAGCGGTTTCTAATGCATAACCCCAAAATGATAACGGCAAATCAGTAAGAGACATCATCGATCGGACCATATCTAATAGGGTTCGATTCTGGCGTTCAGACACACCATTGCGTTGTGGTGTTCCAGGTGGCGTGAGTTGCGAAACGATTCCGCTTGTTTTAAGATGCGTGAGAAAATCATAACTCAAATATTCACCTCCACGATCGGATCGTAGAAACTTAATCTTTCTTTTACGATGGTTCTCCACTTCATTCTGAAATTCTTTGAACTTTTCAAATGTTTCAGATTTATGTTTCATTAAATAGATATACACATATCTACTTAAGTCATCGGTAAAAGTGAGAAAATAGCGATATCCACCGCGCGTCGAAACACTCATCGGTCCGCATACATCGGTATGTATGATTTCCAACAAGTCCGTTGCTCGCTCCATCATACCGGAGAACGGGGTTTTGATCATCTTGCCCATGAGGCATGGTTCGCATGTGTCAAATGATTCAAAATCAAGAGACTCCAAAAGTCCATCAGAATGGAGTTTCTTCATGCGCTTTACACCAATATGACCTAGACGACAGTGCCACAAATAAGTAGTATTATCACTATCTACTTTGCATCTCTTAGCCTCAATGTTATGGATGTGTGTTTCATCCCTTTCGAGATTTAGAAGAAATAAACCATTCACAATAGGTGCATGACCATAAAAGATGTTACTCATATAAATAGAACAACCATTATTCTCCGATTTAAATGAATAACCGTCTTGTAATAAACACGATCCAGAAATTATGTTCATGCTCAACGCAGGCACATAATAACATTTATTAATGTTTAAAACTAATCCTGAAGTTAAAACTAAGGAGAGCGTGCCGACGGCCATCACATCAACTCTTGATCCGTTGCCAACGTGCATCGTCACCTCATCCCTCGCGCCTCATTCCGTAGCTCTGTTTGAGTTACAAATATTAGCAACGAACCGGTATCAAATACCGCACACTAACGAGGGCTAGTAAGGAAAACATCAATAACATGTATATCAAATATACCTTTGATGGTGCCAGCCTTCTTGTCCGTTAAGTACTTCGGACAGTTGCACTTCCAGTGACCCTTGTCCTTGCAATAGAAGCACTCAGTGTCCGGCTTAGGACCATACTTGAGCTTCTTCTCAGCAGGGGCAGTGCGCTTGCCACCGCCCTTCTTGAAGGGCTTCTTTGCTCCCTTACCTTTCTTAAAGGTGGGCTTGTTGACCATCAACACATGATTATACTTTTTGATGTCCACTTCCGCGGCCTTCAGCTTTGCGAAGAGCTCGGTGATCGTATTAGTGGAACCAATCTGATTATGAGTCACTACAAAACTTTTGTAGCTGGGAGGGAGTGATTGCAGAACCCTGTCAATCTTGAGCTCCTCTGGAATCGTGCATTCCAGTTGCTCAAGGCGTTGAGTGTAGCCCGTCATCTTAATGGCGTGCTCACTAACGGAACTCCCTTCCTCCATCTTGCGATTAAAGAACTTCTCAGGAGATCTCATATCTCTCGAACGGGCTGAGTGCGAAACATAGTTTTCAGCTCTTGAGAATCTCAAAGGGCAGGATAGTCTTCAAAACGATTTTGAAGTTCGGTTCCATAGCAAACAACATGGTGCTCTTAATCACACCATAATCATCTTTATGCGATCGATAGACAGCTTTCATCACCGGCGCAGCGATTGCAGGGTCACCTAACGCTTTCCCAAGGACATAGTCCTTTTTACCGCCAGAGAGAATGATTCTCAGATTGCGGAACCAATTGGTGAAGTTAGACCTATTGTTTCTAAGCTTTTCATTCTCAGCAAAAACGTTGAAGTTGAAGTTGGACTTAGCCATGTGATCTACAGTATTTGCAAGTACAAATTAGACTATGTTCATGAGAACTAGTTCAACTTGATCAAATTACTAGATGAACTCCCACTAAATTCAACATCCCTCAAGTTGTTTAGTGAACACGATCCAAATTCACCACACCTAATCCGATCTTCACGAGAAGAGATGTGGTTTCAATGGTGGACAACGAAGTGTCGATCATATCATTCATATGAATCATGCTTAACCTTTCGTTTCATGTGTTCCGAGGCCATGTCTGTACATGCTAGGCTCGTCAAGTTAGACCCAAGTATTTCCGCGTGTGCAAAACTGGCTTGCACCCGTTGTATGTGAGCGTAGAGTCTATAGCACCCGATCATCATGTGATGCTTGGACACGACGAACTTTCGCAACGGTGCATACTTGGGGAGAACACAGTTTTTATCTTGATCTTTAAGTGAGGAATCATCTTATAATGCTACCGTCGCGATCTAAGCATAATAAGATACATAAAAGGATAAACATCACATGCATATAACTTTAATGTGACATGGTATAGCCAATCTTCATGCAATGATCTCCATCTTGTGCGTTCCGGCATGATCTCCATCACTCCACCATGATTGCCTCCACCACGAATAGCAACTACAACTATTGCTAACTACTTAGCGATAAAGTGAAACTATTACATGGCGCATAAGAAGTTGACACACAGGTCATACACAATTACAAAGACAACCATATGGCTCCTGCCGGTTGTGTACTCATCGACATGCAAGTCGTGAAACATTACAAAACATGATCATCGCATACATTATAAACATCACATCTTGGGCCATACCATATCACAGAAACACTTCCTGCAAAAACAAGTTAGACGCCTCTACTTTGTTGTTGCATGTTTTACGTGGCTTATGTGAGTAGATGCTTAGAACGATTCTTACCTACGAAAAGCCACAACGGTGATATTATGGTTGCCAAACTCCGGTGTTAATCCCATGACAACTATAGTGAGAGAAACTGACATCCACCAGCCGCATGTGTGGAACAAGCCACACGTCAAGTGCGGAGCCGGTCTCGCGAACGACGTCGCGTAAGGTTGGCCTGGACCGCTTCAATCTCACTATCCCGCGTCATAAGAAGAACACAAACAAGAGGCTTGCAACAGAAAACATCAACGCCCGCAACAACCATGTTGCGTTCTACTCGTGAAACACATCTACGCATAGATCTAGCTCTGATACCACTGAAGGGTTTCGCGGCATAGTAAATCAAAATTTTCTACGGATGCGAACAGAGGGAAAGCCAAGATCTAATCTAGGAGATGCAAACAAAGAGAGAGATTGGATTAGATCTTCATACCCTTGAAGATTCGCACAGCAGAACGTTCGTCGGAACGTGGGTGATGTAGTCGTACTCACTTCCCCTCCTCGCGATCCGATCCGATCTAGCACCACAAGTGGTGGTGCCTCCGTGAGATGCACACATGCAGCACCTCGACGTCTCCTCCTTCCTCGGACCAGAAAGTATGGTGGAGAGACGGATTGGATCTACAACACGATGGCGTGGTGTATATGGTGGAGAATTTCTGCAGCAGGGCTTCGCCTACAAACAGTCGGGAGGGAGAGAGGAGGGCAGCAGGGCGGCTAGGGTTGGAGGGGAAGGTGTGGGGGGTTGGTGCGCCCCCACCCCTCTTTATATAGAGGCGCAGCCCAGCCCTCCCAAGCCCAAACCGGCCCCAAAGGATAAGGAGGGGGGCAAGGAAACCCCTTCTAGAAGGTCTATCTCGAGTTTAAACCTCTCTAGGCCGGCTGGGCCCTATGGGCCTTGTGCCCTGGCCCAATGCGCCAGGGCACTCCCTCATAGGCCCATGCCCCTCCCGGAAGGTGGGGCCACGTTGGTCCCCTTCCGGAAGGTTCTAGAAGCTTCCGACAATACCGATTAACGGAACAATTCGAACTCCAAAAACTGCCTTTATATGAATTTTATTCTCCGGACCACTCCGGAACCTCTCGTGATGTCCCGGATCCCATCCGAGACTCGAACAAAATTCATAAACCAATTATCCAATATATCCTAGCATCGAGACACGTTAAGTGTGTGACCTGCGGTTCAAGAATATGCGACATGATCTTCTATCAATAATCAACAGGGTGCTGGGCACCCATATTGACCCACACATTCATCGATGATCACATCGGATGAACC
Organism: Avena longiglumis; assembly: GCA_030063025.1. Taxonomy (NCBI): domain Eukaryota; kingdom Viridiplantae; phylum Streptophyta; class Magnoliopsida; order Poales; family Poaceae; genus Avena; species Avena longiglumis. The sequence continues at coordinate 513,370,657 of CP125974.1, read as the reverse complement.
ACGATGCCAGGATTCAATCAATCCCATATATATTCCCTTCGTCTCGCGATATTTTACTTGCCCGATATTTGATCGTGCACTGAGTCATACCTAGTTCAATCTCGTTCACAGCAAGTACTTTACTCGTTCTATAATCCGATATCACTTTGTGATTAACTCCTTAACCACATGCTTGCAAGCGGTGTTGATATCGATTACCGAGTGGGCCCGAAGTATATCTCTCCGACTTGGGAGGGAAAAATCCCATCTCGATACATACAACCCAACAGATACTTTCCGATCACCTGAGAGACACCTTTATGATTACCCTCTCATAGGATGACGTTTGATGACCTCAAAGCTTTCTTTCGATACCAGGGAGTTGTATTATCTCATGGTCTAAGGAATACAATATTTGACATAAGAATAAGCTTCGCAAAGACGAACACGATGACACGATCTAATTGCTTCGCTTAATTTGGGTCTGTCCATCATATCATTCTCCCAATGATATGATCTCATTATTAATTGACAACTCATGTCCATGGTTAGGAAACCTTAACCATCATTAATCAATGAGCTAGTCCATAGAGGCGTACTAGGGACACGGTGTTGTTCACAAACCACACAAGTATTAAAGTTTCCGCTTAATACAATTCTAGCATGGAATATAAACATTATCATGAACAAGAATTATAATAATAACAGCTTTATTATTGCCTCTAGGGCATAATTCCAACAGTTTCCTTCAAGGAGTCAAACTTGTAATGGGATTGGGCCACCCGAAATCTTCTTGGGAAACAATTCTTCTAGTGGGCCTTCCCTGGGCTGGACCGGGTATACCAATGTTAGGCACCTGTAGGGTATATCCATGTCACACGGAGCATTATATTACATCATAATCATGTCAAATACAAGGTACTTAGGTATCACTTTGTTCAGTGATGGATTCAATGAATGGTATGTCCAAAAATCCCAATAGCTCACAGCACATGATATTACAATCTCTCAACAATCATAATCTTAGAAACAAGTATATTACATCATCTCAACAAACATAATCATGTCAACTACAATGTACTTATGTCTTATTACAACAGCGATGGTTTCATCGAGTGATATGTTCGAAAATCTCAATAGCTCACAGAACATCAGATTGCAATCTTTGAACAAACATGACCACAGAAACACAGTTTCAAAGCAACAACAATCTTTGTTACAAATACAAGCAGGGGAACCTTGCGGTCTATATGACAAGCATTGGGTAACAGCTCTCATCAGATTTGATCAACGTCGATTGCCTCGTTCTGTTCAGCCACATCAGGGGCCTCTGTATCCACTATAACATGTTCAACATAAGAAATGGCAGCCAGGAAGAACACCTTCCTGGCTTGCTTCTTTCATTGCATAATCTGCATCAGATCATCGGCATCGAAAACCTCTATGAATTCCTACTTCTTATGATGCCACCATCGGAGTTGTGTCATCTACTTAGGGCCAATAATGATTTCCTTACCAATCATCTCTCTCATTTAAACAAGAGCTATGTTTTTGGAATCAACGGCTATCTCCATAGTACATGATGAAACTGGCTTATTAACCCCGCCATCAAGTTTTGATGTGTATGAATCCACCTCTATGTGTATATTGAACTTATATTGATCATCATCTGGTGGTCCGTAAACTCGAGCAGCAGAAGCTCTGGCAGTAAGATCTCCAGTATCTGCATACACATCATCAATAACCGCTTCAACTTTCACCTTACGATCAGGTGAAAAACACTCCCAAAGTATCTGAAGCTCATGGGAGTACTCAATTTGCATATAGGATCACTCATGTTGCGCCACACCAAGTTTGCCCTCTGTCTGGATCTAAAAGAAATCCTAGCATGAAGGATATCTGTCAGCTGTGAAATAGACACAACCTCCTTGCAATTGACAAGCATAAACACTGCCTGAACACGACCCTCTCACAACCAAAATCTAGTTTTGAAGTGTACTGGCGGACATGAACCGTGAACTCATATAGGTCCGCTGCATTGAAGTTGTTCCCAATTTGATTAAAAAGGGGACCTTTCAGTTCATCCAACTCTACTTTGTAGTAACTAATCTACTTGTAAGACAAGGCACAAATAAGAAAAATTCACCTCTCGCTTTTCTCCCATGTGATTTTCTTCGAGATCTGGGTTCCACGACCTCGCACTACAGCCAAACACTTCGTTGTTGGCCTAGATTTTCTCTTCGACCCGTTGTTCATAGGTACCCTGTTAGCAGACTTCTGGCTGACCTCCTCGCTAACCTGGACTGCAGACCATGCTGCTGCTTCGCTTGTCTGGCGCTGCGCCCAAGACGTCGGCTCCGATGGAGCCAAATCAGTCGCCAACATAGCTACCACGTTGGAATCTCTAGACATGATGGGCATGGATATGGCGGGACATGGAGAAAATGGACCGCCGCCGCCGGATTTAGTGTGGGGAGGAAGAAAAAGGACCACAATCGCCTCCGAATTCAGTGTGTGGATGGGGGGTGTTAGGAAAGTACATAAATGGATTTGCCCCTACGACAGGTCTATGGTTACTTAGAAGGGGCACACCAGATACTAATGTAACAGAATATCCTAACATGGCGGCGAAGATTCAAAAATATTTGGTTTGGCCACCATTCACTCGAAATACCCCTCTCGACAATTACCCCCACCCCAACTTTTCGAATCGCGGTGATTACACGCAACTCGGACCCCGTGATGCCTTGGCCTGCGAACTTTTGGGCCACAAAGTAACAAGCCCCACACAACATGCCTAATTAAGTTTAGGATAAGAAAAACAGAAGATGTGCATTCATCGTTGCATCATGGGACAAAAATGACTTGAGAGGGCCAAGGCATAGGATGAGAGCTTTCACCTTTGCAAAAGGTCCTCAATTTGTTCATGAAACTACCTATCACTAATGAAAACATAGAACAAGACATAACTGTATATATCAATGGGGGCGTGCAAACTGGCTACACCATGGGAACTATATTACTTATTTTATCCATCGGTTTGCCATGTCTTGGAGGAAAAAAATATAAAGAAGCTAAGGAAAGATAATGGGGACTAGATTGAGGACTAGGACTAACTATGAGGCTTAGAGAATCTCTATCGGATACTGGATAAATCGAACCTACAAAACATGAACCAATGGAGCTACATATTCATAACCCATATGATAATATGATTATGCAGAATAAGAACTTCAAAAAAGAACTGGAAGTTTAAAAAGCACGTTGGCGCCATGAAATTTCATGAACTAAAATTCTTTGCAAACCTTCATTCAACATACATAAGGGGAATATTGACATTTGCAGGCAAACAGATGGGCAGAACTTAACTAGTTCTACTAACCCGTGAAAGGGCATGTATGCCCCCATGTGTGGTTTTGGTAATTAATGACAATCTCTATGGACTAATGTGTAAATTGAGTTTCACTTGTAGGTTTTTCCATTGGCATCGCTTGGGCCATGTGTTAGTCTCAAGGTTGGAAGATGAAGAAATGTCCAAGGGCTTTGTGCCCATTGGAATCATGAAGAAAGAAGGAGTTTGAAGGTTGATCAAGACATGTGCAAAGAGTTGCATCAAGATGGATCAACCTCAAGAAGGGATGAAGAAGGGAGAGCTCAAGATGCGCCATCTCTAAAAGATCTCATGCTTGAAGCTTGCCATCCTCGTGATCATGGAGTGATGAAGACAAGTTCAAAGAAGAGGTTTCCCCATGGAGTATGGGGGAGCAATTTGCAAGTCTTCATCTTCATCAAGCAAGAGCAAACAAGAAAGGTGTTCCCACTCCAGAAGAACAAGACGGTCTACATCAAGTTTAAGTTGAATGCTCAAGGCAAAGGTATGTTCTTGATAGGGCTTATCTTCCCAACAAAATTGGTTTCATCCCAATCGGAGTTTCCAAGCTCAACTTCTTGTGTTTTGGGTTTTGGAGGTTTTACCGGTTCATCGCTTCTAGAGAGGTCATACCTTTATCAACTTGATTTTATCCTTACATGCTGGACTATGATGTTTCTTTGCATAATCTTATATAGCTTTTCGTTCTCTTCAAAACGAGCCCAAGATCGTCAAAAATGGAGTCCGGAATCAAAAGTTATTAAAGTTTTCGTGCAATGCTATCCTGCGTTTTTGCTTCAGCGGAAGTTCCGGACCAAGTTCCGGTCAGGTTCAGTAACTTGTGTTTCTATTTTCCGTAAGTTCCGATGGGGGCCGGAAGTTCCGGTGGTGCGCAAATCTGGCCCAAACGGTCAGTTTTTCCTTGTCCTATTTAAGGGGGGCTTCTTCCCTAATGGTTTCCCATCTTTTGATTTCATTTTTGCCCATCATTGTTGCCTATTTGAGCTCTCTTACTCCCTCTCCCTCCCATGATTCTTACATCTTTTTGAGGGAAAAGTGAGAGGAGATCTAGATCTACAATCCCTCCCAATTCAAATCCCTTCTTTGTGAAGGAATCATTGGGATCTAGATCTTGGAGAGTTTTGTGTTCTCCTCTTATGTTCTTCCTCCCTTATTCCCCCAATAGCTTTTGTAGCTTTGTTGGAATTTGGGAGAGAAGGACTTTCCCTTGAATTTGGTGCATAGGTTTGAGTTCTCCTCGGAGATTCGGTGAGTTCAAGCTTGTGGGCTTGTTTCTCTTGGGTTCTTGGAACCCTAGACGGTTGTGTGGTTGGGTTGTTGACCTTTTGTGGTCTTGTTGACCTTTTGTGGTCTTATAGCCTTTTGTGGCTTTGTTGGCCTTTTGTGGCGTTGTAGCCTTTTGTGGCTTTGTTGTTGGGAGCCTCCAATTGAGTTGTGGAGATAGCCACAATCTTGTACGGGTTCGATGACCGCCCTCAAGAGTCCCATAGTGGAGCAAGTGCCCGCCTTTTATGGTGCGCACTCGGGAGAATAGGGTGAGCCTTTTGTGGCGTCGGTGAGTTGCGTGCTTCCGCATCCGGGGTGATGCCTTGTGTGGCGTTGGGTGAGCATCGAGCCACCACACCTAGAGGTGAGCCATTTGTGGCATTCGGAGAGCATTGCGCCATCGCACCTCTCCAACGGAGACGTAGCTTCTTTGGAAGTGAACTTCGGGAAACAAATCTTCGTCTCTGCGTCCATCGGTTATCTCTCAACCAAGCCCTTTACTTATGCATTTTACTTTGTGATAGCCATCATGCTTGAAGTATTTATATCTTGCTATCACCTTGTTGCTTGTGTTGCTTAGCATAGGTTGTTGGTGCACTTAGGTGAACTTAGTGGCTAGGTTTTGTGCTCAATAAAATAAACGTTAGTTTTATTCCACATTTACTTGAGCCTAAACCGTAATAATTTTAAAAGCCTATTCACCCCCCCCCCTCTAGGCAACGTCCATTGCACTTTCAACCCGGAACCTTGATCGGCAGGAAACACCCTTGTTGTTGAACTTCCTATCACTAGAGCTCTGCTCCATCAGATGTCGAGGGAGAGAAAGATGCGTCATCATGCAGGATAGGCAGTCCCGTATGAACTAGTCCCCGCTCCACATTGAGCAAGCAGACGTCGGCGGTCGCCATGTCGAGCTCCATATGTCCAGCTTTGGCTTCTTTCAAGAGTTGCACATGAAGGAAGAGAATTACAATCTATTTTGCGACGGTCAGAGTGCTATCCATCTTGCCAAGGATCCAATTTTGCACTCGAACAAAGCACATTGATGTGACTTATCATTGTATTCGATATGTCGTGAGTTCCAAGTTGCTGAAACTTGAGAAGATCCATACCGACAAGAATGGTTCGGATATGATGTATAAGATATTGCTAAGTGAGAATCTGCTCGTATGTTGTACGTCATAAGGTGTTATGAAGTCTTTTAGGCGTCCCAAACAGGTCCAAGAGCCCACTGATCATTAGGGTTAAGACCAAGGATCATTTTGGACATATGCACGAATAGAGAGAGGATAAGCCTCACATCCAGCCACCACTAGATGGAGTGATGAAAATCCAGATTAGCCTCCATTGGAGAAGAAAACCAAGAGAAGAAGGGGAGAAGAAGACTTTGAACAAAAAAATTGACATCAAGCACCAATATTGCCAAGAAGGTCGTGGAATCCATATTCACTACCTTATCTTCTTGAAGCTATGGTTTCACCATCTTTGGTGACATTGCTCCAATCCCTAGCTCTTGTTCCCCAAATCTTGTTGTACCATCCAAGATATATGATATCTTAATGTATCTAATTCTCTAGTGCTCTCTAGAGAACTTGTTGTACCACACATTCATAATAGCGGAAGAATATTTAGGTAGCTTTGGCCCATGGTTTTTCCTCACATGTTAGATGTTTTCCACACAAAAAAGGATTGGTGTTCCTGTGTTGAGTTGCTTGTTACCACACCTATGTGCAGAGAGCACATAAAACTTATCCTTCCTGCTTGTACAAATCAGCTACTTGTGTTGAGAGAACACATGACTTGTTCTTCGTTGGGTAGAATCCGTTTCTCCATATATGTTTGATGCATACGTTTTCTTCGGTGATTGAGCAATAATCTGTGGAGTTAGTATATGAGTGGTGTTGAAGTTTATAACTAATTCCACGCGTATTTTTGGATCAGGTTTGAGTGTGCTAATTCCCCAACATGAACATAGAATGTCCAAATGTACACATGATATTTATTTTAAAACCTTTTTTACATTTCAAAATACATCTTCTATATATTTTTATAATGGATACATCTACACTTATGAGAAAAACACCACCTCAAAAATCAATACCCATAGTCCTAAACCTCAAACAAATCTCAGGACAGAGAGTCAAACCTTTGGTTGCATTATCAAAGGACCTAGGGCCCGAACCCTCTTTAAAAAACAGGGGGAATGAAGAGATGGTAGTAGTATTGAACGAGATGAAAATTGTACAAATAAGATGATGTTGATAAGAGAAGTGATTATTAAATGAAATATCAATGGCCAGATGTGTTTATTCATGATTGTGCTACATAGCGGCACCATAAAATATGCATATCGATGCGGTGGCACCTTTCTTTCTCTTTCTTGCATGCATGCACAAGTATAACTATCAAGATTATTTTGATTTCTAAATTCTAATTTTTATCTCTCAAACCATTAACTCGATTGATGATCCAGTTTCATAATTAGCTTACTCGTGATCACATCTTCAAAACTAAATCCTATGTATCTATATTTTGACAACTTTTTTCATCGGTAATTGCTAAATTATTATCACATAGTTATCAGATTATCACTACTTAGTTGCCAGAATAAAAAATAGTTTGTTTTTACATATTTGCTAGATTTTTGTCACATATTGTAGAATTAAGGACTAATTAGTTTCCAGAATAAAGTATTGTTTGTCACTAGTTGCTAAATTATTGTCACATACTTATCATAATATTCGCTACTTAGTTGCCGGATTAAAATAACATGTTTGTTAGTTTTATGTGTATGTCATTCTACGTCGAACCAATGTGCATGTTACCGTTTGTCGTTGAATGATACCACCTTTTAGTTGCCAGACACATTAAAGAGTCGTTTTCTAATTTTGTAGATCATTTTGATGTCTAAAAACATGTAGAATAAAATTTAAAATTATACAAAGCTATTATGATTCGGTGTTCGATACAATTTGGCAACTGCGACAAAAAAATCATCAAAACATAACATCATAAGATCTAGCTTCACAGTCCTCGTCACCAAGAACTTCACAATAAAAAAAGATCCGTCAAGATAAATTAATTTGAATCTTTAAATTTAACTATTTGTGCCGTGTATACATGCATTAGATCCCTACTCTGGAAAATATATGTCGGCCGCTTGAGAGAGAGAAACTTTTGTCCCTTACTCATTTTGTTCGCAAATAAGTATATTTCTAGTTTTGTCATAAGTCATAGAAAAACGTAAAAATATTTATGACTCTAAATTGATACTAGTAGATATGTTTTAAAATTTAGTTTCATAACATATTATTTTGAAATAATATATGTTATTATGTTTATCTATAAAGTTGGTCAAATTTGATAAAGTTTGACTTAGCTAAAAGCTAAAAGTAAACTTATTTGCGAACGGAAGGAATACTTGTTACAGATCGATGATGGGTGGGTAAAGTAATAAATTCATACTAGTTTTTTCATAAGTCATAGAAAAACGTAAAAATATTTATGACTCTAAATTGATACTAGTAGATATGTTTTCAAATTTAGTTTCATAACATATTATTTTAAAATAATATATGTTATTATGTTTATCTATAAAGTTGGTCAAATTTAATAAATTTTGACTTGGATAAAAGCTAAAAGTAAACTTATTTGCGAACGGAAGGAATACTTGTTACAGATCGATGATGGGTGGGTAAAGTAATAAATTCAGAAAAAACTTGCTTTTTTTCCGAAGAATCTGTTTTTTTAGACAATTTTGAGAATCTGTTATGCTTGCCAGGTTCGTAAGCCCAACAATGCTAGGAAGGCCCACGGGAAGAAAATGGTCGAATCTTCTCGAGGAAGCGTCGCCTCCTCTTCTACCTCGCTTCCTTCCTCCCAAATTCCCCGCTGTGGCAAAACCCTAGGACAGGAGTAGTAGCTGTAGCAGCGGTAAGCAAAATCTTCCCTGGAAGAACGGGCCATTGAGCAGCAGCAGCGCGGGGTGATCAAGCTGCGTCGGAGGGTTTCCAGCTTGCCATTTTCTCGGAGCAATGTCTTCCGCTATCGCCGTCGGCGGCAAGCCGTCGGGGTCCGCCTCCACCATCTTCGCCGCCTCAACGAGCGGGTACCATATCCTCAAGATTGACGGTTACTCGCGCACAAAGGGAACCCCCACAGGGGAGGCCCTTAAATCGAGCCAATTCACCGTCGGCGGCCATCGCTGGCGCCTCTGCTATTACCCCAATGGCTATAAATCCGATTCGGCGGATTACATATCTGTTTTTCTCCGGCTCGATGAGAATGTAACCGAGGATGTGAAGGTGCAGTTCATGATTAATTTTGCCAACCTGGTTGAGAGGCAACCGTCGTGGACATCGAGAACTGTAAGAAATTTCTCTAGTCAGGGCATCTGGGGATATGCAGACTTCATCAAAAGGGAGGACTTTGAGAAGTCAAAGCATCTCAAGGATGATTGTTTCACAATCAGGTGCGACTTGGTTGTCATCCACGGCATATCCACCAAGGAGACCACCGCTCCAAAGTTTGTCTCTGTGCCTCCACCTGAACTGAACCAGCACCTTTGTGATCTTTTCAAGACCGAGAAGGGTGCCGACGTTGTGTTTGAGGTAGGTGGTGAGACAATTACCGCACACCGGTGCGTGCTTGCATCTCGATCTCCAGTCTTCAATGCAGAGCTCTTTGGTGTAATGAAGGAGGGCAATACATCCGGTGTCATACACATAGGTGACATGGAAGCGCAGGCGTTCAAGGCATTGCTCTACTTTGCCTACACTGACTCATTGTTAGAGACCAAAAAAGAAGAGGAAGATGTCATGTGCCAGCATCTCCTCGTTGCGGCAGACAGGTATAATATGCAGAGGCTAAAACTGATTTGCGAGGAAAAATTATGCGAGTACATCAATGTTGACACAGTTGCCACCATCCTGGTTATTGCTGAACAACACCATTGTGATGGGCTGAAGAAGGCATGCTTTGATTTTCTAAGCTCCCCGGCACATCGGAGGGCAGTTGTGGCCACTGATGGCTTCCAGCATGTCTATAAGAGCTGCCCTTCTCTCCTGATGGAGCTGATTGCCAAGCCCTCGCCACCATAGCTGAGTGATGTCCAATATATTTGGTAGTTCATGGTTTCCAGATTCGACATCAAAGGGTTTGCTGTTACATATGTCCTCAATGCAGAGCTTTAGCAATAGGTACTGGTTTCTAGACTTTGTGACTTAAGTTATCAGGTAGTAGTTCTTTTGACATGTCACCACATATGTCCTTAAAATCTAAGCTGGTTGTTCATTGAATTTCTGCATGCCTACAAAGTAATCAGGAATGGCTCTGCTATCAGGTTACTTTGCTGATTAAACCCCTAGGACTGATAGTTCTCTGGTTATTTTGTCTTTTAAAATGCTTTCAATGAGTAACGCGAGACACTTGTGCACTTATTTCCTCATCAGATGTCAAAATTGTTTCATCACTGTTTTGATGTTTGTTGGCTGCATTCTCTACTTCTTGGCTTGTTATTCCAAGAAATATTCTATTATTTCTCGCGAAAAATAGACATAGTTTGCTGTTACACAGCTTGGTGTTAAGTCATGATCTTGAAATAAGCCTGAAGTGTTCTCCATGTTGCCTTCTCCGTATGCAGCAAGACCAAAAACAATAAACAAATTTGGAAATGGGGAAAGAAGAATGGATCTTGATACCATGATCTTGATAGAATCCACAGAATGTCCTGAGTAGAGGACGTTGTGGTTTGGGAATATGTTTGCATCGCAGTAACTCAACATATTCTAGTTCTAGGATTGTCTATTGTTGCCACCAGCAGTTTTTAGCATTGGAGAGCCTACCTGTTGAGATCACAATGTTTTTTTTTTGTTCTTTTGGCTTGGATTTGGTTATCTTTTCCAGCTGCAAAGGAAATGTAGGTCCTCGTACACATGTCAACATTTGTATTTTCCTTAGGTTTAAATTTGGCCAACTCAATTATAGAAAAAACTGACGAGGCATCAGGGGATGCTATTAGTGGGACTGCTAGTCAATCCTTCTGACTATTAGTAAACCAGTTTTTTTTTGTCAATAACAGTGAATTCCCCAGATTCCTCAGTTTCACATGACTGGGCTTATGTGCATCTTTGTTTGGGCTAATGTTGGAACTGCGGCACAAGACACCTGTTAAATGAAATGCCTGTAGCAAAACAAGTTATCAGAAGGGTATCTCACTGAAGATGCACTCACATCATCCTAGCTTCAGGTCTGCTCCACTCTGCAGCCGTGTAATCTGTAGGCCTAAAGGCGGAAGGGAAAGACGCCGGCATAGAAAAATCCGGCACTTGACGGTGATGGTACGACGATATTGAATTGAACCCGGCGAAGCAGAAAGAGATTAGAGGTCGTTTGGCATCCAGATATTCATTAGAAATGAAATGAATAGATGGATTTATTTCATTTATATTATGATTTCAAAAACACCCACATGTTGGGCTGCCACCGGAATTTGGAAATGACAGGTTTGGGATAGGAATCAAGTTTATACATGCGAATATTTCAATGGATTTGCCAAATGAAATGATGGCCCAGTTTCGTGCCAACCAAACAGTCTAGAGATGAAATTGCAGAATAAATTTCAGGATTCCAGGCTCAAATGATGGATACCAAACGACCTCTTAGAAAAATTCTACTACAGTTTGGGACATGTTATCGACGATGCATTAGAGCAATCTCCACTAGTTCCCAGGAGGCCATGGGCGAACTTTGTCTCACGCGCGTTCTTAGGACACTGATTTTGGCCGAATTTGTACCTTTTTCATCCGTGTTTACAGACTGGACCTAGTGGGAATCGTCTGGAACGCGGGATGTAGCAAATCTTACCGTGTGGCCCACGCGTCAGCGAGAAAAGCGTTTTCTCTCCTCCCACACACCCACCTTCTCTCTCTCACGTCCTTACACGCGGGGTCTGGCCGGCGGAGCTCCGCACGGGCTTAGCCGTCTGACCGGCGGTGCGCGGGCCTGGTAGGCGAAGCTCGGCGCCGGCTTGACTGGCACGGATCGTCGCCAAGCTCGTAGTCTCGTGGCCAAGCTAGTCGTCCTCTCGTGCCGAACTATATGATCAAAATCATGTTTATGAGAATTTAAGCAGAATTGTGGTGAAATATCATCAAATTTGCAAAAAAAAACTCGCCTGTTTGGGAAAGTCACCTTAGAAGGAATTCGGCCATTCTCAATCCGGAAGTTATATCCATTCGGCGATTTTTAGCCTAGATTTCGGCCTGGAAACTCCCAACGAGTAAAGACACATTGTAGAACAAACCAAGTTGTTATTATTCTGCTGGAGTAGTGAATCCCTCTTAGACCTTGTTTATTTCTCTTGTATTTTTACACACTAGAGTTTTAGAAATATGCGGGAATTTTGTTTTCATTCAATACTCTCCAATCATTCAAAATACTCTTCTCAGAAAATACTCTACATTAGAGGAGAGTTTTCAATCTAGACAAAATTACGAAGAATTTGTGGGATATTTATCCCGTCCAAAACTGATCGTGGCAGGAATTGAAATAACCCGCTACGGTCCCCGCGAATACATTAGGGAGCGATACGAGAGAGAAGTAAAGAAGACCTGACCTATCTACAATAGACTAGTAGTGATACAATTACAGGCAGTGAACAGCTTCACACGGATCGGAGGGGCTATCCGTGACGGACTCAGCACCATTTGGCTCTACCCCGTCGGAAGTTTGCCAGCTCTGTCGTCTCCGCAATACCTCCGATCCGATCCCGCACGAGGCCATGTACGTGCGAACAACGCAGGCGTCAACTTCAGTTCCAGACTTCCAGTAAACGATATGATTGTTCCGAAACCGCGTGTGTCAACCTACCTGACTGATCTCCGCCGCACGCGCATGTCCTTGTCGCTGAGTACCTGGTCTAGTACGTTGTCCAGTTAATATACGTAGATCATCCATCAGCCTTTGCTATCCGCGGAGAAGAAACGATGGGCTCGCTCGGTCGATCGACATGTGGAGGCAGCAAAACGATCGAGCTGAGGAGCGAGTGAGGAGAGCCGGTGGCTTGGGCGACAGCTCGATGTTGCTGCCAACCAGGCCGGACGAATTAAGGCTAGCTACGGGTTAGCTGCTGCGATGGCTAGCTTGGTCGAGCGGTCGACGTCACTGGTTTGCTGCACGTACGCAGCACCCACGGATCGTCGTACTTGAGTTCGCCTCCCGGGCGATCAATTTCAGTGGATGAATCGCCCGTCCTATTGCAAAATACTTCCTCCTCCGTTCAGAAATAACCGACTTAAATTTATCTAAATTCAAATATATCTATATACACTAAAATACGTGTATATATATTTAAATTTAGGTAAACTCAATTCAATTATTTCTAAACGTATGGAGTATATCTTTTTCTTCTTTGAATGTAGAGTGCAAAGATTTTTTTCCCCCGAGGTCCAGCAATTGCTGGCTTCCATATATTGAGCAGTTAGAGCGTAAAACAAGACTGCCCATAGGCGAAGACAAAAATATAAATAAAGAAAATAAAAAAGGAGCTAGGTTAGCAAAAATAACAAAATGTAACGTTCATGGAGGTTCCCATGTCGTACGCCTAAGGGCCTTTGCACCTGCTAATGCCCATTCTCGTCATTTGTGACATGCCACGACATAACCGAGATAAAACCATGTGTTATCATTTTTGTTTCCGCTTGTCTCACTACAGGAATCAGGAGAAAGACCGACGACTTTTGCTGTCGGCGTACCTCAAAAAGCCGTCGACCTACCCAACGCCCATGGCGGCGTCTGGCCGTCAGGTTAGGTCTCATCGGCGTATCTTTGTAGCAGTTGGCATAGCTACGTTTGTCAACATAGAGGAGCTAGGCCGACGGCATGGTGCGAGGACACCGTCTAGGAGGTAGGTCGTCGTCGTGGTATGGCCGTCAGGTTAGGTCTCGTCGGCGTACCTCCGTAGCTATTGGCATAGCTACGGCCGTCAACATATAGGAGCTAGGCCGACAGGGTAGCGTGGCCGTCAGCGTGGAATGTGTGACAGTATGGTGCGAGGACACCGTCTAGGAGGTAGGTCATCGGCATCTGGCCGTCAGCTTAGGTCTCGTCGGCGTACCTCCGTAGCAGTCGACATAGCTACAACCGTCAGCATAGAGAAGCCAGGCCGACGGGGTGGCGTGGCCTTTGGCACGGAATGTGACGGCACGGCGCGAGGACGCCGTCTAGGAGGTAGGACAACGGCTTTGCCGTCAGCGTACCTCTGCCATGTGTCCCAATCTAGGGGCTATGCTGCGAGGTAGGGTTAGGAGCTACACCGACGGCTGTTATGTTTCTGGTGAGCTGCACTGCGGGGCTAGGGCAGGAGCTAGGCCGCCAACAAAGAAATTTACAATAACATAAAATAAACCCCCAACTAATTGTGTTTAATAAGCCCTATCAACATATCTTTAATGGGTATGCAAAAAAAGAAAACTTATTAAACATTTGGTTAATAAATGCGCCCATTTCAAAAAAAAAAAGAAAAAAAAACTTACTAGATTCACGATATTCCAAATTTGTTATTTCCCTTGGATACTATGTCATATAAAATGATGTAATGCGAAGATTTTATATTGTTTTGATCGTTTTTGAAATTTTTATGCCCATTTTAAATTACGGTCAAAACGGCGGGCATGAAAGTTCTTAGCTAGGGACGACACCTTGCAAAACTATGAGTGGATCTCTAATTAAATAGCATATTATGAATTAAAAATGATTTTTGCATATTGTGTATGTATCAGATCCAACTGAGTAAGAACTTTCTGCCAAAATCTCATCCCTGATCCTCGTGGTCACGTGTGGTTAGGCCAACTTCGACGCCCACGCAAATGAGCTCCGTGTGTCCGATCGCGTCCTCCCGGACCGAGTCCAAGGCCCAACGCGACCCGCAAATCAAGATCTAGCCTTGGACCAGTCTGTTTCAGTACCGGGCCAAAACTTGGGGCTGGTTTTTGGGGCCTCGAACTGCCCGCTCGTCCGACCCTTGTCCAGCACTTCGACGCCTCTGGCCCTCCCGACAGATACAAACCCGCATACATCCACCCCTGCTTCCCCACCTTCTCTTTTCCCGCCCACCCCTGCCACCGCCGACACCGTGACACCCTCCCTCCCGGAAGGCCTCCGCCGGACCCCGTTGCCTCCTCCTCTACGGGCCTCTTTGCTGGTGAGGCCTCCTTGCCGTTGAAGCCTCCAGTACCCGAAGATCTTGCCAGCCCTGCCGTCGAGCTCGGACTTCTCCTAGGACGCTCTCCACATGTTCGACCATTTCTCCCCGCGTACAGGTTCTGCATTCTGCTACCTTCGCCTTGTCCTAGTCCTTGTCCTAGTTCTGTCCTCTTCCTTGCGGACTTGAGCTCATCCATCTCATCGTGCAGACCATGGACGACCGTGGGGACGAGTTCTTCAGGAAATATGTCATGCCGTCCTCCGACGAGTCCAACGATGATAGTGAATTTTGGGCCACCACGGTCGTGCTCCTCCATTAGCACAATAAGGACATGAAGCAAACCTATCGTGGATCGATCCTGGGCCGTTCGGCGACGCTAGAACATGGCCGAGTCGCCGGCCATGAGATGCTTTTTTGGGATTACTTTGACCGCACCAAGCCTTTGTACCCTCCGGCACTGTTTCGGCTACGCTTTCGAATATCAAGGATGGTGTTCATGCATATTCTTTACGGAGTGAGGGATCGCGACGACTACTTCTTTTTGAAAAAAGATGCGGTTGGTAAGCTTGGCTTCACCTCCTACCAAAAATGCACCGCAGCTATTCGCATGCTTGCTTATGGAGTAGCTGCTGATTGTGTTGACGAGTACTTGCGTATGAGCGAGTCCACATGTGTTGAAGTAATGTACAAGTTCCGCAAAGCTATGTTGGTTGTTTTTGGTGAAGAATTCCTAAGGGCACCCAATGCCGAGGACACTCGCCGGCTCTTGGCTTTCAACGAAACCAGAGGGTTTCCAGGAATGATTGGAAGCATAGATTGTATGCACTGGGAGTGGAAGAACTATCAGTTTGCCTAACAGAGACAATATAAAGGACATGCAAAGGGGGGCCCGTCGAGCTCGGCCTTCTCCTATCACGCTCTCCACTTGAAGCTGTTGCATCCCATGATCTTTGGATTTTGCACTCGTTCTTTGGCATGGCTGGTTCCCACATTGACATTTTTGTTATTCAGAGGTCCAATGTGTTTTCTATACTTGCATAAGGCACCGCTCCCCGTGTGAACTATCAAGTGTGAGGCCATGCCTACAGCAAGGCATACTACCTGGCAGATGGTATCTACCCTACTTGGTCTATCTTGGTGAAGACTATATGCAAACCCACCAAAGAGAAGGACAAGAGGTTTGCCAAGGAGCAGGAGGCCGCTAGAAAGGATGTGGAGCGAGCCTTTGGTGTGCTCCAGTCCCGGTGGGCTATAATGCGGCACCCTACTAGAACTTGGAACAAAGAGACAATGTGGGAAGTGATGACGGCATGTGTGATCATGCATAACATGATCGTTGAAGATGATCATGATGGAAGAATCTATGACCAAGTCTGGGAATTTTAGGGAGAATTGGTTGAACCAGCGCCAAGTCTGTCACCTACTTTTGCGGAATTTCTGCAGCTGCATCATGATATTCGAGATCGAGCTATCCATAACCAACTCCAGAATAATTTGGTTGATCATATATGGGAATTTGTGGGAAACCAATCGGTCTTGCAGCCGAACAACTAGCTTCTATCACCTTTTATTTCAAGTTTAATTCGTGTAATTTGATTGTGTAAACTTGATTTGGATCACGCACTACCATTTGTTGTGACCTGTTGATTTTAATTTAAATCGCAGACCTATTTTTATTTTTATGTATTTATATATGTATAAAACAATTCATTTCATACCCGTTTTAAAAAAAGCCGAATGAATGGGGGTTGACACCTTTGAGGGCACCGGCCATTCGACGCCGTCCCGAAGCCTGTCCACCCCACCCCGCAAATGGACCAAATCGGTCAAAAGGCCTGCCCGAAATGCGGGACGCGAGGGAGGGGGGAGGGGGCGTTGGAGTTGGCCTTACGTCTTGATTATAGATATTTGTTGTGTAACAACTCATACACACATCATATCCTCCTTCTAGAGCTTGGATATATACCAGCTAAGTAAGAACTTATAATTATAATTATTATTATATAATATAATATATTAAGGCTTGCATGATTAGCGGCCTCTGGGCTCCCATCGTTGTGCAACACTGTTCGCGCACTATGCATGCCAGAGGCGGATCTAGGGAGGGGCGAGGGGTGGCCAGGCCCCCTATGGTTTGGCCCCCCTCAAGGATATGCAATGTGGGCTAGCACTAATTTTGATGCTCGAATAATAATTATAATACTTTGTCCATTAGCCTAGACCAATATGTGAAATATGTTGATTGCTCAAGTTTTATGGAACAAGCCCAAAACATTAGCCATCAAGGGATAGTATATACGTATTAAAGTATCAACAAAACCACATATCGAGCAACTGATCCATGGGACACATCTGAATTTCTTCTCTACTCGGTTTCCCTCGACGATCTAATCGGCTTATTTATCCTTTCTTCGCCACCGCTATGGCACCGCCGTCAGTATCGGAATTTTATATTCAAGTGTCGGCGTGTCCGTGATTACTGATTAATGAAGGCACAAAGAACAACTCACAGGTGTCTAAAAACTATCAACTATGGCCTGCTTCATCCACACGATATGTCCAATGCGTGAAATGATCGTCCTAAGATATGATCCTAGATATATGCATGTTGGCTACCGAAATTGCTAGTTTATTACCCCATCTAATAGAAATTGCTTAGTCAAATCAATTGCGGATCTCACCATTTTTTTACAAAGTATTTAGTGATTAAATAATTATTGAATTGTTGTGTTATTGAGTTATTTGATAGCTCTGGGCATAGACCTACACTCAAACTGGTAGAATGTAGTTTGCTTTTTTATTGCAAAAACATTTAATGTTCCAATTTGATATCCATAGTATACACAATATAACTTGATATAGTTTATCTGTTTTACGGTGAATTTCTTCTTCCCCCACCAATGATTTGCCCATTGATTTATTTATTCTTCTTCTACACCTTATATAGTTATTCGTATTTGTAAGAAAAATTTCTATAAATTTTACCGTTCATGATATCATAGACTTGTTATTTAACGGATTTATAGTCGTAAAGCAAATAAAATGAAGCTTTAGTTATAGAAAATGTGTTCGGATAACAAAACTACGTATATTTAAGATTTAGTATAGTGTTATTATGAACCTATTTTATGATCGATGTCATCTTGGACCCTTATGGTCAAATCCTGGATCCGCCCCTGATGCATGCCACGTGCATAAACAGTGCACACTACTCTTTTAGCCGTTATTTTTTATTAAGCGGTTTAGTAATTACTATTTTTGTCCAATTCGATTGTAATTTTGCACGACAATTCTAACGGACCTTTTATGTTTCGCGAACGGCCTCACGACATGTCACACTACTCTAATTTTTTTTAGACCGTAAATTTTAAGTGACTATTCTTTTGGCCAATGCCAAGTCGAACAACTTACGCAGCAATAATTTTTTGATGGTTAATTTGTCCCTTTGACATCCTTTCGTGCTCGACAGTGCATGAATAGTAATTTTTGATAATAATTTTCTGATCTAAACCGGTATTTTGGTAATTTCCCAACATACATATTTTTTGTCACCAATAATTTTCTCGGTCTTCCATAAGGTGTTTTTTTTTGCTTTTCCATACTTCGACTAATAGTTTTTATAGATGATTTTCTGTAAACAATTTCCCGACTATAATTATCTGTATCTCCTTGGCGGTGAGTATTTCCCCCACTATAATTCTCTCTAGGTAATTTTGTGGATTTCTTTCTTTGCAGTAATTGCGGACACATTCTCCCAGTCGTAATTCCCCATCTGTAGTTGCTCCAAACATAACTCCTCGACGGTCAATGATTCTCTCTATAATTAATTAGCAATTATGCTTATACGATAATTTTCTGACACACTCTCCTGGCCATAAATTCATGGTAGCCACCCATGGATAATTCTAGGCCACACAATTCATTATCGATAATTTAGATTCTTTTGAACTTTTTAATTCTTTGAAAATAATTTCACAGCCCTTTGTCTATTTTATTAGGAAAAAAATAGTACAACTATCTTCTACGGTAACTTGAGTCAATAATTTATACTCAATAATATACCGGTGATCTCCACGGTATATCTAACCAACTATTTCACGGGGTCACGCGCGGCGTCACGCCGCGACACATTCCCTAGTATTTTTTACTTCAAGGTCCCCTACATCAAGCCCGCTTTGATCTCTTGGTCGAAGTATTATAATCTACTTAGTTAATGAAACTTTCATTTTTATCACACTGCTAGAAAAAACTAATCTTTTATGCACCACCTTAGAGGTACTCAAAGAAGGATGGTATAAACATAAGTAAACTAGTGAGCACAACATTTATCACAACAAGCCGCCTATCGAAAGATACCGATGTCTTCATTAACCTTAATCCCATGTCTCAAACATTTTTTAGTCTGAAAGTAATGACAAATGTTTTTGTTAATCTTAATGCCGACAGTCCCACCTAGGAGAAGTTTCTATGGTGCAAACCCGCTTTACGAGCAATGTTTGTTGGAGAGAAACCATTTGACCTCGTCAGGCACTCACGTTCTAATAAATCAATCCCTTAGAGCAACTCTAGCAGCCACTAGAAAATATGGCGCGCCAAATGACGTATGCAATGCGCGCGGTCCCTGTTTTCAGCGCGGTGCACAGTTCTTCTCCGATAGAAGCGCTAAAAGTGGCGCGCAAAAATAGAGCCAAAAAAGTACCCCCAGGCGTGGCAAAATGCAGCACGCGACGCTGGCACAAACATGTTTCACAATAAACTATAAGATCAAGAAGATCAAACATACCTAAATAAATTTAACAAAAAAATGTCTAGTTATTATTACAACACAACCAAATGGTACATGAATAATACAACAAATATAGGAATTATTCACCAAAAAAACAACTAGTTTTTCATCAACACTACAACAAATTGTTTTTCAACAATATAACGAACACCAATAAAAGGAGGGCTCAACGTTGAGCTCCAAACCATTTTCACCACTCCTCGATGAGATCTTTTTGAAGATTATCATAGGTCTCATTGTTGCGAATGGCATGATATGAAGCAATGAAACACACCACCATGTGCTCTCTCCTATGCACTTGCATGGGAAACCCATCAAGTCATAGTGGTGGTTGCAATCTACATCTTTACCATGATCATCCTCTATGATCATGTTATGCATGATGACACAAGCGTTCATGATGTACCAAAGACATTCTTGGTCCCAAAATCTAGCCGATCCTCTCACAATAGCAAATTAAGCTTGGAAAATCCCAACGGTTCTCTCCACATCTTTCCTAACCACCGCTTGTGCGGCATGGAAATCCTTTTCTTTCTTACCTTTGGGTTTGTGAACGGGCTTCACAAATTTTTGCCACCTTGGGTAGATTTCATTGGCAAGATAATAGCAATAGTTGTATTTGCAGCCATTTGCTTTAAACTCCACATATGTACCTTCACACAATGCAATCCTTGACATAAGAGGAGACCATTGAAGAACATTAATGTCATTGCAGGACCCGGGCATTTCAAGAAATGCATGCCAAATCCAAGTCTTATAATCTATCACGGGTTCAAGGATGATAATGCAATCCTTATTATGACCTTTGAATTGTCCATGACATGTCGTAGGACAATTCTTCCAATTCTAATGCGTACAATCAATAGAGCAAACCATTCCAGGAAACCCCCAAGCCTTGCTCTCCTCTAAAAGCCTAGTCGTATCTTTGGCATTGGGGCTCTCAAGTAGATGGTGTCAAACACGCGCACAATTTCCCGACACACTCAATGGCTTGACTCTCACTCATTACCAAGTGGTCATCAACAAGATACACCGGTATACCGTATGCCATCATACGCAACGCGGTAGTCACCTTCT
Source organism: Avena longiglumis (assembly GCA_030063025.1). Lineage (NCBI taxonomy): Eukaryota > Viridiplantae > Streptophyta > Magnoliopsida > Poales > Poaceae > Avena > Avena longiglumis. The sequence goes on along the minus strand of CP125974.1, from coordinate 513,349,954 downwards.
GGTAGGTGCTATGCCCAAGCTCTTCGTCAGCATTCCTCCTTCGCTCGAAGAACCGATCAAACTTGGTCACCTCTATGCCAAGCTAATAGCATCGATATGTTCTGATCTTCCTCGAGCTCTAGTTCATCGTCGGATGAATCATACGAGATCCTGTACAAACACGAAAATACACTCACTTCGTCTACCGAAACTAAAATAAAATTTGGAGGAAAAATGGCATGGCCGGCGGCAAAACGTACCTTGCGGCCATTTTGCCGAGCACCTAGCGTGCGCCAAATAGCGTCCTGGATTGAGGAGGACATGGCACTTGTCGAGGGAAGCGCGGCTCCACGATAGCTCCGAGTTTACCGAGGCATGGCGGCGTGAAAACAAGCGCCACACCGGCATCTCACTTCGATTACCACCGTGGAGAGCTCGGGGAAGGTGCAGGGAGGCTTGGCGGCGACAGAACTGCAGCTACTGCGCATAGAGAAGCGCCACCGGTGGCGAATCGAAGCGGCGGCGCCGATAGAATGGGGGTAGGAAATGGGGACAGCGCTGGCGCGGGTGAGTTTTCAGCGGCAGTTGGGTTTCGCACGCGATGCCGAGTGATAGCATGCGCTGGACGGCGTGCAGCAAATTGTTGTGCCGCAGAGCGAAAATTACCGTGCGCTGAATTTTTTTAGCGCACACAACTATGCCACGCCTGCTAGAGGAGCAAAAATGGTCGCACACACAAAATCAGTGATTATTTTTGGCGTGCCATGTTTTCCAGCAGTTGTTGAAGTTCCTCTTAGTTCTATGCTATGCTACCAATTACATTATTGAGTATGAATAATCAAGACATGTGGTGTACACCTTTGAGATCAAACTAATTGATGATGCTCATGGTGTTGACGTGGGCGCTTCGTTGGAAGACCCTAAGAGCAAGGTATGATGAGCACAACATCAGTTTTTCTTAGTAAGAAACCAAGGTTATCTAACCAGTAGGAGGAAGGAAACGTCTCAAAGATGTTGCAAGCAACATGGAAACCTGCACAACACAAACTCAAGACTTTGCTCCAACGAATAAGTGAGGTTGTCAAGCTCACCGGTTTGCTGTAACAAAGGATTAATTGTATGGTGTGGAAGGTGATGATGGTTTGCAGCAGGTAAACAGTAACAGTAGAAGATGTATCAATGATAAATATTGGACCGGGATCCATAGTTCACTAGAGGTGCTCTCCTTAGATAAACAACATGGCATGAAGGGTAAACAAATTACAACAGGGCAATTGACAGGAACTAAGCAAGGCATAACAATGCAATACTAGACAAAAATATCCTATGAGATTCGACTGGGCAATACAACAATATACATTGACCGTCATCCAACTGCATCTATGACTAGAAGTCCACCTTCAGGTTATCATCCGAACCTCCTCCAGTATTAATTGCAAGCAACAGACAACTGCTTTAAGCAAAGTGTGTAAGACAAACAATCCACTTGTTCCATGAACAAGAGACTGTTGTTTTCTCCCTAGTGGCAACAACACATCTACCATCGAAGAGATTTATGTCACTTCCCTTGAAAACTAGAGGCATGAACCCACTATCAAGCATAAATACCCCCTCTTGGAGTCACTAGCAACTACTTGGCCAAGATAGCTAGTAACAATGGAGAGCATGCAAGATCACAAACAACACAGACATGATAGAATCAAATAGACAAAACCATTAATCAATCTGACATAGTAATCTCAATATCCATCGGATCCCCGCAAACACAACATGCATGATTACAAAAGATTAGATCTTGATAATGAACGGAGCTCACAAGATCTATACATGAAAGCACAAGGAGGAGATACAACCATCTAGCTACTATATGGACCCATAGTCCAAGGTGGAACTACTCACGCTTCATACCGGAGAAGAAAGCCTCCAGGATGATCTCCCCTCCGACAGGGTGTCGAGAAGAACTTCAGATCCCCCCGATCTAGGGACGATGGTGGCGGCGGCTACATACGGTTTCGTGGAATATTGATCGGGTGTTTAGGGTTTTGGCATCGGGAGGACTTTATAGACGAAGAGGCGAGGCAGGGGGCCACCAGGGCGACTGCACCCCCCAGGCGCGCCTAGCCCTAGGCCGCGCCGCCAGGGGGTGTGGCCCCCTGGTGAGCCTCCTCCATCTCGTATTCTGGCTTCGTGTTGCCCACGGTAAAATATTGACTTTGGCTTTTGTCCCCGTCCAATTCCAAGAATATTGATTCTGCCTTTCTGGAACCAAAAACAGAAGAAAACAGAGAGCTGGCACTGTGGCAACTTGTTAATAGGTTAGTTCCAGAAAACATATAAAAACACCTCAAAGTGTAGACAAAGCAAAGCAAAGTAGATACTAAACAAGCATGGAACATCAAAAATTATAGATATGTTTCCGACGTATCAAGCATCCCCAAGCTTAACTCCTGCTCATCCTCGAGTAGGTAAGTGATAAAGGAATAATTTTTGAGGTGACATGCACCAATAAAACCAAGATTAAATCATTTGCAAGCATTGAAAGCTGGGATCAAAGAACTCTAAACATGTGCATGAAAGATGGAGTTCTACCAATAAGACAAAGTAACTATGCATGCTACATGAAAGGCTACAAACAAAGATCATGAATAACATGCATTGAAAAACGTTTGTTTGTTTCACATACATAAAACATGGCATAGTGGCAATCAGCTTGTCCCTCATAGAGTAGAAAATAGATGCATAGGACACCTTCAAAGTTCATAAGAGTGACTAGATACAAATAACACAAGAACAAGCAATATCAATAGTATGCATCAATCAATAAGTTTTGGGACACTGCACATAGAAATCAGAATGGCAACTATGCTCTCTCAATGGTGCCTAAAGGTAGAAGGTGGAGACTCAATATAATAGTGGAAGAAAGGCCCTTTATAAAGGGAAGCAGGGATTTCAAGTTTCAAAAAGTGCTTCCAAAAATTATGGTACTTGTTAGCTTTCAGCCCTCATTGCCCCTATCATAAGCATCTTGAAGTGATTAAGGTTAAAGTGAGCAAACTATGGAGTATATGCTTGACAAAGTATAAGTTGGCAATCTCATGTCCCTTGAATACGAGGGCCACACCTCATGCTACTCAACTTAAGTCGCATGTAAGTTTTTGTCATAGTAAGTACATGTGTATCATAGAGAACCGCCAACGGGGTACCCTTTGCACATGGTACAGGAGCTATCCCATAACCAAAATGACAAGGCAAGCCGACAATGAACATCTCAGCGATCTTTTTATTTACTATTTGCATAGATTTTTATTGAGGATGCTTCACAAATAGCTCATTATGGTGATGCTGCAAGTTTCCACCGTGATTAGTCATGGCTTAGGCTAGCGGCGCGGGCGTTTTTCTAACACAAAATTCATAACTCCATGGACTTACAAGCTCCATATTTATTTCACACCGGTGACATCCATAGACAAAAGAGCATGATATCATCTGTGTACAAAGTACAAGTGCAATGTTGAAAACGTTCCCCATGACAGCATGGTTCTGCTAATTCCAATGTATAAGTGAAAGCATATACAACATAGATGACACAACGGTTCAAGTTTATTAGGGGCAAAGAATATAAAGTATGCCATCAAGTTTGTGAGGGCTTTAATCACTAAGTTTTCTCATAAAAAATACTTTTAAATTGTAAGATAGCTGAAAACAAGAATATACTTGGAATGGTGTAACACACCATGCATAGGAATTTATAGTGGACACTTTGGAATAACTTGGTTTCTTGGGAGCTGAAAGCATGAGTAGAGCTTACTCATACAAGTGGAGGCTAGCAAAAGACTGGGAGCAGCCAACTAAGAGAGCAATAATGGCTATAATCATGCAAAGCGACAAAACATTACTAATCAAAGCATAGAGTGGTACTACAAGTCAAGGACTAAATGATCATAGAGGCTACGGTGACTTGTTAATAGTCATAACATGGTGTGAGCATGTGCCAAGTCAACCCAAACAAAACATCAAATAAGAATACCAAAATACTATGCTTTTGCATGCTAAAACAACGCATGATTTTTTCAAGGCACACTAAGCAATCCCAATTGTTTGGAGCAAGTCATGCTAAAGCAATAATCACTAAGCATAAGGTAAAAACAACACCTAGAATGACATGCTAAAGTCTAAGTCACAGTCAATGCAAGATCCTTTTGCACTTCCAAGCAAGAAGTTTCTACTCCTTTCCAACACAAATCGACTTATTTGAAATAACACAGCGAGAACGGGGGTCCAAACTACTTTATTCAAGCAAACTAAACAAACTAATCAAAGCAAACGAAAACTAATACGCTCCAAGAACAACACAACAGTTCATGAAACAATAAAAACAAAATGTCTAGACAAACCTGAGCTTTTTATTGATGAAGAAGGGGATGCCCAAGAGGTACAAGCGTCAAAGCTTCACACAACCTTCATTAGCAACATTAGTGTATTCAAAAGATAATAGACCTTTAGGCTTAGCTTTGGAACAACAAAACTTTTTACTAAAAACACAAGATACTGAAACAACTTCCTTTATAAAGCTCAATTCCCCAAAAGAGAACTCAAAAAGGAACCAATAAGAAGCAAATGCAAATAATGGCAGAAATCTGTCAAAACAGACTATTAGGTAGAAACCTATTTTTTTGAAGACCTTATGTGGCTCAAATCAACAAGTGTTTAACTAATGAAAGTTAGCTAAGATACTGGGGGATTTATTCATAGATTTTTAGCTCAATCCGACTTACAGAGACTCCTCACAATTTTTTATGGTGGAGGACGTAAATCTGTTTCGGGACAACAACTCCCTAAATCTTACTTCCCTCTCATTAGAGGTTATTCTTGGCACAAAAAGCAAACAAAAAGGATAAGGAGAGGTCATTAATGAAGTAGTAACTTCCAAGACTCAAGGAAACTCTTGGGCTATCTCCCAACAAGTACTTTTCTTTAAGGCCTTTAAGTTAGGCTTGATAGTTTGAGAAGATGCTCACATAAGAAATATGAATTGAAACAAAAGAGAGCATCAAGAAGCAAATTCAAAACACATTTAAGTCTAACCCACTTCCTATGCATAGGAATCTTGTAAGAAAATAAATCAAAGAAGCACATGGTAACAAGAATGGATAGATAAAACAAGAGCAACTTCAAAACTTTTAGCACATAGAGAGGTGTTTCAGTACCATGAAAACTTTTACAACCATATTTTCCTCTCTCATAATAATTTTCAGTAGCCTCATGAATAAACTCAACAATATAACTATCACATAAAGTATGCTTTTCATGACCTACAAACACATAATTTTTATCAAGGTCAAAAATAGTGGGATTAAAACCTTCAAACCCACTTTTAGCAATTTTATAATAAGGTAATTGATCATTCAACATAGGACCATCATCTAGAGCTTATCATAAAAAATTTCTAAGAAAAACTCCTTAGTACCTTGCATTTCGAAGTTAGGCATAAATATAGGATTATCATAGTTAACAGGAGCATAACTATTATCACAAGTTTTACCCATAGCAGATATTTCAAAAGAATCCACAGGAACATAACATTCATCCTCCTTTGGTAAACATGGGGGACAATCAAATAATGTAAGAGGTAAAGAGTTACTCTCATTAGAAGGTAGACATGGATAGATCCATTCTTCCTCCTCTTGACCATCACTCTCCTCCCTTTTTCATCTAATGAACTTTCAGTTTCAGCAATTTCTTCTTCCATAGGCTCCTGCAAGGCATTAGTCTCTTCCATTTGTGGAAAGAACCTATTAAAATATTCAAGAATATAGCCATTTTCTTCCTTGTAATTATCAAAGAAAAAACTAAGTATCTTATAAACCTCATATTCATAAGGTGCATCATCGGTATTTTTAAGCAAACTGGCAAGTTCAAATGCACCCTTGAAAGCAATAAATTCTTCAATTTGTTCCACATCATAAAAGTCATAATTTCCTTTAACATAAGAAGATATGGTAACATTATCATTATACTCACATTGAAAAGGCAGGTGTTTATACCTCCTAGAGCAACAAGATTTATCAAAGCAATAAGTAACATTATAAGTAGAGCACACCTCTCTAGCAATAGTATTCAATTTATCTATTTGTTCCCATGTATATCCCTTTTTGTGACAAACGGTGTTACTCATAATAATACTTTCCTTCTTCCGTGAACCCACCTTTCCAATAAGAACTAGTTTCAAAGAAACCATCCATTGACAGAAAGCATGACCAAGCAAGGCATTAACAGACCAGCAACTAGAGTAGGAACTGATTTTTTTGTGTGTTTTTGATTAAAAAAAGGCAAACAAAACCAATCAAAAGAAACTAAGCAAACTAAAAACAAAGCAAAGAGAAAGGTTGAGGAGGACTCCCCTTGTGAAGACGTCCTTAGCATCCCCGGCAATAGCGCTAGCAAGAGCTTGATGACGCTCACGGTCTTGACGTGGGTGCTTCGTTGGAAGACCCCAAGAGCAAGGTATGATGAGCACAACAACAGTTTCTCTCTGTAAGAAACCAAGGTTATCGAACATATAGGAGGAAGGAAACATCTCAAAGGTGTTGCAAGCAACATGGAAACCTGCACAACACAAACTCAAGACTTTGCCCCAACGAATCAGTGAGGTTGTCAAGCTCACCGGTTTGCTATAACAAAGGATTAACTGTATGGTGTGGAAGGTGATGATGGTTTGGAGCAGGTAAACAGTAACAGTGGAAGATGTATCAATGGTAAAGATTGGACCGGGGTTCATAGTTCACTAGAGGTGCTCTCCTTAGATAAACAACATGGCATGAAGGTAAACAAATTACAGTAGGGCAATTGACAGGAACTAAGCAAGGCATAACAATGCAATACTAGACAAAAATATCCTATGATATTCGACTGGGCAATACAACAATATACATAGACCGTCATCCAACTGCATCTATGACTAGAAGTCCACCTTCAGGTTATCATCCGAACCCCCTCCAGTATTAAGTGCAAGCAACAGACAACTGCTTTAAGCAAAGTGTGTAAGACAAACAATCCACTTGTTCCATGAACAAGAGACTGTTGTTTTCTCTCTAGTGGCAACAACACATCTACCATCGAAGAGATTTATGTCACTTCCCTTGAAAACTAGAGGCATGAACCCACTATCGATCTTAAATACCCCCTCTTGGAGTCACTAGCAACTACTTGGCCAAGATAGCTAGTAACAATGGAGAGCATGCAAGATCACAAACAACACAGACATGATAGAATCAAATAGACAAAACCATTAATCAATCTGACATAGTAATCTCAATATCCATCGGATCCCCGCAAACACAACATGCATGATTACAAAAGATTAGATCTTGATAATGAACGGAGCTCACAAGATCTATACATGAAAGCACAAGGAGGAGATACAACCATCTAGCTACTATATGGACCCGTAGTCCAAGGTGGAACTACTCACGCTTCATACCGGAGAAGAAAGCCTCCAGGATGATCTCCCCTCCGACAGGGTGTCGAGAAGAACTTCAGATCCCCCCGATCTAGGGACGATGGTGGCGGCGGCTACAGACGGTTTAGTGCAATATTGATCGGGTGTTTAGGGTTTTGGCATCGGGGGGACTTTATAGACGAAGAGGCGAGGCAGGGGGGCCACCAGGGCGGCTGCACCCCCCAGGCGCGCCTAGCCCTAGGCCGCGCCACCAGGGGGTGTGGCCCCCTGGTGAGCCTCCTCCATATCGTATTCTGGCTTCGTGTTGCCCACGGTAAAATATTGACTTTGGCTTTTGTCCCGTCCAATTCCGAGAATATTGATTTTCTGCCTTTCTGGAACCAAAAACAGGCTACTGGCACTGTGGTAACTTGTTAATAGGTTAGTTCCAGAAAAGATATAAAAACATCTCAAAGTGTAGATAAAGAAAAGCAAAGTAGATACTAAACAAGCATGGAACATAAAAAATTATAGATACGTTTCCGACGTATGAAGCATCCCCAAGCTTAACTCCTGCTCGTCCTCGAGTAGGTAAGTGATAAAAAGAATAATTTTTGAGGTGACATGCACCATCAAAACCAAGATCAAACCATTTGCAAGCATTGAAAGCTGGGATCAAAGAACTCTAAACATGTGCATGAAAGATGGAGTTCTACCAATAAGACAAAGTAACTATGCATGCAACCTGAAAGGCTACAAACAAAGATCATGAATAACATGCATTGAAAAACGTTTGTTTGTTTCACATACAGAAAACATGGCATAGTGGCATTTAGCTTGTCCCTCATAGATTAGCAAATAGGTGCATATGAAACCTTTAAAGTTCATAAGAGTGACTAGATACAAATAGCACAAGAACAAGTAATATCACAATATGCATCAATCAATAAGTTTTGGGACACTTCACATAGAACTAAGAATGACAACTGTGCTCTCTTAATGGTGCCTAAAGGTAGAAGGTGGAGACCCAATATAATAGTGGAAGAAAGGCCCTTCATAAAGGGAAGCAGGGATTTCAAGTTTCAAAAATAGCTTCCAAAAATTATGGTACTTGCTAGCTTTCAACCCTCATTGCCCCTATCATAAGCATCTTGAAGTGATTAAGGTTAAAGTGAACAAACTATGGAGTATATGCTTGACAAAGTATAAGTTGGCAATCTCATGTCCTTTGAATACGAGGGCCACACCTCATGCTACTCGACGTCAGTCACCTGTAAGTTCTTGTCATAGTAAGTACATGCGTATCATAGAGAACCGCCAACGGGGTACCCCTTGCACATGGTACAAGAGCTATCCCATAACCAAAATGACAAGGCAAGCAGACAATGAGCATCTCAGCGATCTTTTTATTTACTATGTGCATAGCTTTTTATTTAGGATGCTTCACAAATAGCTCATTATGGCGATGTTGTAAGTTTCCACCATGATTAGGCATGGCTTAGGCTAGCGGCCCAGGCATTTCTCTAACACAAAATGAATAACTCCATGGACTTACAAGATCCCTCTTTATTTCACATCGGTGACATCCATAGACAAAACAACATGATATCAATTATGTACAAAGTATAAGTGCAATGTTGAAAACGTTCCCCATGACAGCATGGTTCTGCTAATTCCAACGTATAAGTGCAAGCATATACACCATAGACGACACAATGGTTCAAGTTTATTAGGGGCAAAGAATATAAAGTGTGCCATCAATTTTGTGAGGGATTTAATCACTACCTTTTCACATAACAAAATACTTTTTAATTGGAAGATAGCTGAAAACAAGAATATACTTGGAATGTTGTGACACACCATGCATAGGAATTTATAGTGGACACTTTGGAATAACTGGGTTTCTTGGGAGTTGGAAGCATGAGTAGAGCTTATTCATATAAGTGGAGTCTAGCAAAAGACTGGGAGCAACCAACTAAGAGAGCAATAGTGGACATAATCATGCATAGCGACAAAACATTTCTAATCAAAGAACAGAGTGGTACTACAAGCCAAGGACTAAATGATTATAGAGGCTATGGTGACTTGCTTATAGTCATAACATGGTATTAGCATGTGCCAAGTCAACCCAAACAAAACATCAAAGGAGAATACCACAATACTATGCTTTTGTATGCTAAAACAACGCATGATTCCTTTAAGGCACACTAAGCAATCCCAATTGTTTGTAACAAGACATGCTATATCAATAATCACTAAGCATAAGTTCAAAACAACACCTAGCATTTCATGCTAAAGTCTAATCCACAGTCAATGCAAACTCCTCTTGCACTTCCAAGCAAGAACTTTCTACTCCTTTCCAACACCAATTGACTTATTTGAAACAACATAGCGAGAACGGGGGTCCAAACTACTTTATTCAAGCAAACTAAACAAACAATGCAAAGCAAACGAAAACTAAGACGCTCCAAGAACAACACAACTGTGCATGAAACAATAAAAACAAAGTGTTTAGACAGACCTAAGCTTTTTATTGATGAAGAAGGGGATGCCTTGGGCATCCCCAAGCTTTGACGCTTGTACCTCTTGGATATTTCTTGGGGTGACACCAGGGTGGCATCCCCAATCTTGAGATTTTGTCCATTCTTCATATCATTACATCATTCTATCTCTACACCTGAAACTTCTCCTTCATACAAACTTCACACAATCTTCATTAGCAACATTAGTGTATTCAAAACATAATAGACCTTTGGGCTAAGCTTTGGAACAGCAAAAAAATTCACTAGAAACACAAGCTACCGTAGCAACTCCTTCAAAAATATCAATTCCCAAAATTAAATTCAAAAAGGAATCAATAAGAAGCAAATGCAAATAATGGCAGAAATCTGTCAAAATAGACCATCAGGTAGAAACCGATTTTTTTCTAAAATCTTCTATTGCTCAAATAAAAAAGTGTTGAACTAACAAAAGTTATCTAACATAATGGGGGATTTATTAGTAAAGTTTCAGCTCAATCCGACTTACAGAGACTCCTCACGAATTTTTATGGTGGAGGATAGAAATCTGTTTCGGGACAGCTACTCCCCAAATCTGACTTCCCTCTCATTAGAGGTCATTGTTGGCACAATAAGCAAACAAAAAGGATAAAGAGTCATCATTACTGAATTAGTAACTTCCAAGACTCAAGGAAACTCTTGGGTTATCTCCCAACAAGTACATTTCCTTAACGCCTTTAAGTTAGGCACAAGAAGCAAGAAATCAATTATTTTCAAATGAGGAAGCATTAAGATCAATACTTGCAAAATCTTCAACTATGAAAGGTATCTCATCCAAATGGGTTTTGGAGGATCCCTTCTCATTTATATTTGGTTTACTACTTTCGTCAAAAAGATTTTCAGGAGCAATCCAATCAAAATTCTTTTCAAAAGCTTCATGCATTCCAACAAGCTTAAAGGGTATGGGTATCTTGAATTATTCTGTAGGTTTGGTTTTATCAGAAGTACCCACAACATCTACACATGAGCCTAGCATATTGAAATGCTCAAAGACCTTTTTTTGGCTTCCCTAGCAACATCATGGAACTCTTTTAGTAAAGTTTCAAGAATGAATTCTCTTTTTAGCATTCTTTTCTTCTTTTAGTTTTAGGAACAAAATTTGTATCATGGGGTTAAGGCTAACAAACCTATCCTCTAACATATGAACTAAAGAAGCTGCAGTAATCTCATAATTAGGAGCAAGCTCTGCTATAGTTTTATCCTTAATATCCTCATGCTTTCTAACATGATTAAAGAATTCTTCAATATTATCTTTCCCAATTATGGAACCACTAACTATTGCAAGATCTTTTATGGAAAACTTGGGGAACAACATGGTGAGCTAGAGCAAGGTGGCAACTAGAGTAGGAACTAATTTTTTTGTGTTTTGGATAAGAGAAAGCAAACCAAACTAAACAATTTTTTTTGGAGTTTTTGACAAAAAGAGGCAAACAAAACCAAGCAAAAAAACTAAGCAAACTAAAAACAAAGTAAAGAGAAAGGTTGAGGAGGACTCCCTGGCCTCCCCGGCAACGGCGCCAGAAATTTTTGATGCGTGCACCCAATGTTGACGTGGGACGCTTCGTTGGAAACCCCAAGAGAAAGGTGTGATGAGAACAGCAGCAAGTTTCCCTTAGTAGATACCGAGGTTATCGAACCAGAAGGAGGAAGCAAACGTCTCAAAGGTGTTGCAAGCAACATGGAAACCTACACAACACAAACTCAATACTTTGCCCCAACGAATCAGTGAGGTTGTCAAGCTCACCGGTTTGCTGTAATAAAGGGTTAAGTATATGGTGTGGAAGGTGATGAATGGTTTGCAGCAAGTAAACAGTGGAAGATGTATCAATGGTAAAGATTGTACCGGGGTCCATAGTTCACTAGAGGTGCTCTCCTTAGATAAACAACATGGCATGAAGGGTAAACAAATTACAGTAGGGCAATTGACATGAACTAAGCAAGGCATAACAATGCAATACCAGACAAAAAGATCCTATGAGATTCGATTGGGCAATACAACAATATACATAGACCGCCATCCAACTGCATCTATCACTAGAAGTCCACCTTCAGGTTATCATCCGAACCCCCTCCAGTATTAAGTTGCAAGCAATAGACAACTGCTTTAAGCAAAGCGTGTAAGGTAAAAAATCCACTTGTTCCATGAACAAGAGACCGTTGTTTTCTCCCTAGTGGCAATAGCACATCTACAACCGAAGAGATTTCTGTCACTTCCCTTGGAAACAAGAAGCATGAACCCACTATCGAGCATAAATACCCCCTCTTGGAGTCACTAGCAACTACTTGGCCAAGATAGGTACTAACAACGGAGAGCATGCAAGATCACAAACAACACAGACATGATAGAATCAATAAGACAAAACTATTAATCAATCTGATATAGTAATTGTAGGGTTCATAGCATAGAAAACAAAAATTTTCCTACGATGTGAACTATATACCAAGATCTATCTACTAGATACGAACAACGGGCGGATGTATATCGGTAGAGAACATACCCTTGAAGACCGACAAAGCTTAACGAGTTCAACTCGTGGTTGATGTAGACGATCTCTTGCCGATCTCAAGATCGAGAGGAAGTCCTAGCGCCGCAAAACAGCAGCGCATCCGTGCTCGCACACACGTTCGAGGCACCGAGCAACCTCCGCCTCCTCGCTCTAGCGATGCAGCGGAAGCACAACTCTTTCTTGCCGAATAGCAATCTCCTTTAAATTCCCTCCACTCAAAAGTCCACTCAAATTCCCATTAAATTTCCACCAAATTTAATGCAAACTCTCATGAAATAAAACTCTTTTATTTTATTCAGAATTTTTTCAATTAATTTAATGACAAACATTCACAAATAACCCCTTGCTAGAATTCTATTTCACATGCATAACCACTTTATGCAATTTCACCCGAAAACCTGTTTCGGTATCTAGTGAAATAAATTCCTGCGCTTGTTCATTCTTTCGGCATGAAACATTTGCTCCAATTGTATGTCGGTGTCTCTTAAGTGTGTCACCCTACGGTTCGTGAATAATGCGGACATGATCGAGACCCCTCTCGGATCAATAATCAGAAGCGGGATCTGGAGACCCATACTGACTCCCACACATTCAACGATGACTTTCTTGTGATCGTTGGAACCTTTTACGCTAGTATCTTAATCCATTTGTTTCACGATATATTACATGTCCGAGATTCGATCATCGGTATCTCCATACCTATTTTGATCTCGTTACCGACATGCACTCTTTTCTTGTTCCTGCGATATAACATTCTAGTGATCAAATCACTTGCTTGCAAGCTAATCAATGTGATATCACCGAGAGGGCCCGGAGTATATATATCCGTCATCGGGATGAACAAATTCCACTCTCGATCCATGAGCCTCAACATAACACTTTATTAGTTCTGAATCCATCTTTATAATCACCCTGTTACGGTGTGACGTTTGATGTTATCAAGAAACTCTTCCGGTGTTAGTGATTGACATGATCTCATGGTCTAAGGATTAGGATCACTTCGTAAGTTGTTATAGCAATATAAACTCAATGACTTTGATCATAATGCTATACTTCGGATGAATGTTCATCACACCATTACACTAATGTTGTGATCCCGTTATTAACAACATCCAATGTCCATGATCAGGAAACCTTGATCATCTTGTTAATCAACGAGCTAGTTTATGAGAGAGGCATAACTAGAAACTTTCATTTGTTTATTAAACACACATGTATTAACGTTTCCGTATTAATACAATTATAGCATGCAAAATAAACATCTATCATATACTTGGAATACACATAATAAACACTTTATTATTGCCTCTCAGGGCATATTCCCTTCAGTCTCCCACTTGCACTAGAGACAATAATCTAGTTACATAGTGATAAATCTAACACCCATTGAGTTACGGTGTTGATCATGTTTTGCTCTAGGAGAGTTTTAGTCAACGGATCTGCTACATTGAGATCCGTATGTACTTCTAAATCTTTATATCTCCATCCTTGACATGCTCGCGGATGGAGTGAAACCGCGCTTAATATGCTTGGAATGCTTGTGAGACCTTGGCTCTTTGGCATTGGCAATGGCACCATTGTTGTCACAATAGATCACCATTGGGTCCAACGCTTGTTTGCCACCACTCTAGTTCGGATATGAACTCCTTCATCCAAAAAGCTGCTTCTGAGCCGCTCAAGCGGCAACATATTCGGCCTCCGTTGTTGATCCCGCTACCACAGGTTGTTTGGAGCTCCTCCTACTAACCGCTCTGCCATTCATGAGAAATACGTATCCGGATTGAGACTTAGAGTCATCAGGATCGGTGTCAAAACTAGCGTTGACATAACACTTAGCGACGTGCTCTTCTTCACCTCCGTATACAAGAAACATATCCTTAGTTCTTCGTAAGTACTTAAGGATATTCTTGACCGCTATCCGATGTTAGAACACGGATCCGATTGGTACCTACTAGTCAAACTAATAGCATGTGCCACATCCGGTCTTGTACATAGCATGGCGTACATTATAGAGCCTATGGCTGAAGCATAGGGGACTTTGTCCATTATCTCTCTTTCTTCCGCCGAAGCCGGACTTTGAGTCTTACTCAATGTCTTGCCTTGCAACATAGGTAAGAACCCCTTCTTACTTCCGTCCATTTTAAACTTCTTTAAAATCTTATCAAGGTATGTACTTTGCGATAGCCCTATTAGGCGCCTAGATCTATCTCTATAGATCTTTATGCCTAATATGTATGACGCTTCACATAGGTCCTTCATTGAAAATTTGATCTTTAGATAACTTTTAACACTGTTTAAAAGATCTATATCATTTCCGATCAATAATATGTCATCCACATATAATATCAGAAATGCCACATTGCTCCCACTCACTTTCTTGTAAATACAAGCTTCTCCATAAGTTTGGACAAATCCAAACTCTTTGATCACCTCATCAAAGCGGAGATTCCAACTTCGTGATGCTTGCTTCAATCCATAGATGGATCGCTGAAGCTTGCACACCTTGTTAGCATCCTTAGGATCGACAAAACCCTTTGGTTGTATCATATACAACTCTTCTTCAATATTACCATTGAGAAACGCGGTTTTGACATCCATCTGCCATATCTCATAATCGAAATATGCAGCAATTGCTAACATAATCCTAACTTACTTTAGCATCGCTACGGGAGAGAATGTCTCATCGTAGTCAACTCCTTGAATTTGTCGAAACCCCTTTGCGACAAGTCGAGCTTTATAGACGGCCACATTACCATCAGCATCAGTTTTCCTTTTGAAAATCCATTTGTTCTCCACGGCCTTTTGGTCGTGAGGTAAGTCCACCAAGTTCCAAACTTGATTTTCATACATGGATTCCATCTCGGATTTCATGGCTTCTAACCATTTGTTGGAATCCGGGCTCATCATCGCTTCTTCATACGTCGCAGGGTCATCATTTTCATCAACCATGAAATTCATGACAGGATTTCCGTACATCTCGGGAGCTGCACGCGTCCTGTTTGACCTGCGAGGTTCGGTAGTACTTTCTTTCGGAGTTTCATGATCATTATCATTAGTTCCCTCTTCAACAGGTGGAGCCAACTCCGGAACAACTTCCGGCGCTGCGCTACTCGCCATACTTTGAAGAGAAGGTTCCACAACCTCTTCGAGTTCTACCTTCCGACTACTCACACCTTTCGCGAGAAACTCTTTCTCTAGAAAGGATCCATTCTTGGCAACAAAAACCTTGCCCTCGGATCTGTGATAGAAGGAATACCCAATAGTTTCTTTAGGGTATCCTATGAAGACACATTTTTCCGCTTTGGGTTCGAGTTTATCCGGTTGAAGTTTCTTCACATAAACATCGCATCCCCAAACTTTAAGAAATGACAGCTTAGGTTTGTTTCCAAACCACAATTCATCTGGTGTCTTTTCAACGGATTTAGATGGTGCCCGATTTAAAGTGAATGCAGCAGTTTCTAGTGCATAACCCCAAAATGACAACGGAAAGTCCGTCAGAGACATCATAGATCTAACCATATCTAATAAAGTACGATTACGACGTTCCGACACACCATTTCGCTGTGGTGTTCCGGCAGGTGTGAGTTGTGAAACAATTCCACAATCTTTCATGTGAGTGCTAAACTTGTAACTTAGATACTCACCTCCACGGTCGGACCGTAGAAATTTGATCTTTCTATTACGATGATTTTCCACTTCATTATGAAATTCCTTGAACTTTTCAAAGGTTTCAGACTTGTGTTTCATCAAGTAGATATAACCGTATCTACTCAAATCATCCGTGAAAGTAACAAAATAACGATATCCACCTCGTGGACACACTCATTAGACCACATACATCGAATGTATGATTTCCAATAAATCATCGCGTTCCATTGAACCGGAAAACGGCGTTCTAGTCATCTTGCCCATAAGGCATGGCTCACATGTATCAAATGATTCATAATCAAGTGATTCCAAAAGTCCATCCGAATGGAGCTTCTTCATGTGTTTAACGCCAATATGACCTAGGCGGCGATTGCCACATATATCTTGGATATATCATCATTAAGTTTAATCCTTTTAGCATCAACATTATGAATATGTGTAACATTATCATCGAGATCTAATAGAAATAAACCATTCATCATCGGTGCATGACCATAAAAGATTTCATTCATATAAATGGAACAACCATTGTTCTCGGATTTAAATGAATAACCACTTCGCATCAAACACTATCTAGATACAATGTTCATGCTCAGTGCAGGCACCAGATAACATTTATTCAAGTTTATAACTAATCCCGACGGCAAGTGGAGAGGCAGCGTTCCGACGGCGGTCACATCAACACTTGATCCATTGCCGACACGCATCTTGACCTCACCCCTTGCTAGCGGTCGCTTGTTCAAGCCACGATTCGAGTTACAAATATTAGCAACGAACCGGTATCAAATACCGGTGCTCTGCGAGCACTAGTCAAGTACACATCAATAACATGTATATCATATATACCTTTGTTTTCCTTGCCGGCCTTCTTATGCGCCAGATACTTGGGGCGATTCTGCGCTTCGATGGCGATCCCTTACAATAGTAGCACTCGGAATCGGACTTAGGTCCAACTCGGGGTTTCTTTTCGGTAGCAACAGGCTTGCCGCCTTACTTCCTTCCATTTTCCCTTCTTGTATTTCTTGAAACCGGTGTTCCTATTGATCATCAACACTTGATGTTCCTTTTGATCTCCACTTGCGGTTTTAAGCATTGTGAAGCTCGGGAGAGACTTCTTCATGCCTTGCCTATTATAGTTCATCACGAAGCTCTTATAGCTAGGTGGCGAGACTGAGAACACGATGGATGCCTAAGTCAATGGGAATCGATATTCCCAAGGACACAAGCTTATCGGCGTAACCCGACATCTTGAGTACATGCTCACTAACGGCTGTGCTCTTCCATCATGACTAAAGAACTTTTACGAGCGTTATAGCTCTCTACAGCAGCATGTGTGTCGAAAATCATTTTCAACTCACCCATTGTATCAAATGCATTGCCGTTTTCGAAACGCTTTCGAAGTTCCGGCTCTAGCCCATACAATATGCCGCAATGAACTAAGTTGTGGCCCTCCTGACGAGTCTGATAGACATTCTTCTCCTCGTCAGGGGCATCATCTAAAGGTGTGGGGCCTAATGGCGCTTCTAGCACATATTGATTTTGTGCAACAGAGAGGAGAATCCTCAAATTCATGGCCCATTCGGTAAAGTTGCTACCGTTCGTTGCTAGTTTCTCTTTCTCCATGAACACATTGAAATTAAAAGCAGGTTGTGCCATCTACAACAGAATTTGTAAAGTTTAGACTAAGTGTATGATAGATTGAGTTCAACTAATCTATATTACGAATGAACTCCCACTCAAAAACGATATCCCTCGTGCCTTTTTGGTGATTACATGAACCAAATCCACTACACCAAGTCCGATCATCACGTGAGTCGGTATAGCTTCAAAGGAGAGCATCAAATGGGCATCATATCAACTATATGACTCATGCTTAACCTTTCGGTCCGTGTTCCGAGGCCATGTCTGTACATGCTAGGCTCGCCAAGTTAGAACCTTAGTATTCGCGTGTGTAACTGTTTTACACCCGAAATATGGTCGTGAATCCAAGAACACCCGATCATCACGTGATGTCTTGGAGCGACGAAAACATAATCGGTGCATACTAAAGGAAGAACACATTCTTATCTTGATATTTAAATGAGGGATCATCTTATTATGCTAACAAAGCGCTAAACAAGCAATATAAGATGCTATCAAAACATCATATGTTTATTAGTGAAATGATATGGTTCCCACAGATGATCTCTATCATGTGCATCGTGGTATGATCACTATCATACCTATATGTGTAAATCCAAGGTCTATGGATTTTACACGCTATGTGTGTTGTAAGAGTATCATCTCATACTTCTACTTACAACACTACCATATCATAACACTAGCCCAGCAACAATCTAAACTAGACGCCTCTAATTTATCCATTGCAAGTTTTACGTGGCTTAGGGCTTTCGAGATAGAACCGTTCTTACCTACGAACATGAACCTAACGAGGATAATCAAATTGTTGACAACTCGCTTGCAAAATAGATATTGACTATAGTAGGAGAGACAGACACCCGCTAGCCACTTATGCAAACTAGTTGCATGTCAAGCGTGGAACAGGTCTCATGTGCGAGGACATGTAAAGTTTGTCCGGGCCGCTTCATCCCACTATGCCACCAATATCCAAAATTACAACAAAGGAGCAACAACATGATCATCATCGCCCACATACTCATATGTTTACTACCCGTGTAAAGTATCTACGCATAGATCCGGCTCTGATACCACTGTAGGGTTCGCATCATAGAAAACAAAATTTTTCCTACGATGTGAACTATATACCAAGATCTATCTACTAGATACGAACAACGGGCGGATGTATATCCGTAGAGAACATACCCTTGAAGACCGACAAAGCTTAACGAGTTCAACTCGTGGTTGATGTAGACGATCTCTTGCCGATCTCAAGATCGAGAGGAAGTCCTAGCGCCGCAAAACAGCAGCGCATCCGTTCTCGCACACACGTTCGAGGCACCGAGCAACCTCCGCCTCCTCGCTCCAGCGATGCAGCGGAAGCACAACTCTTTCTTGCCGAATAGCCACCGGGAACATGTATCTCGCTAGTCCGAGACCATGGGGGATAAATTCTAGAGGGGGAGAGAGATCCTTCACGAGGAGGTGTGAGAGACAAGTGAGGAGGGGGGCTCCTTTTATAGGAGGAGGGGGGAAACCCAAGGGGGTGGCCGGCGCATGGGGGCTGCCCCTTTCCCTCCCCTCTTCATGTGGGTGGACACTCCACTCATAAATCTCCTTTAAATTCCCTCCACTCAAAAGTCCACTCAAATTCCCATTAAATTTCCACCAAATTTAATGCAAACTCTCATTAAATAAAACTCTTACTTTATTCAGAATTTTGTCAATTACTTTAATGACAAACATTCACAAATAACCCCTTGCTAGAATTCTATTTCACATGCATAACCACTTTATGCAATTTCACCTGAAAACCTGTTTCGGTATCTAGTGAAATAAATTCCTGCGCTTGTTCATTCTTTCGGCATGAAACATTTGCTCTAATTGGATGTAGGTGTCTCTTAAGTGTGTCACCCTCCGGTTCGTGAATAATGCGGACATGATCGAGACCCCTCTCGGATCAATAATCAGAAGCGGGATCTGGAGACCCATACTGACTCCCACACATTCAACGATGACTTTCTTGTGATCGTTGGAACCTTTTATGCTAGTATCTTAATCCCTTTGTTTCATGATATATTACATGTCCGAGATTCGATCATCGGTATCTCCATACCTATTTTGATCTCGTTACCGACATGCACTCTTTTCTCGTTCCCGTGATATAACATTCTAGTGATCAAATCACTTGCTTGCAAGCTAATCAATGTGATATCACCGAGAGGGCCCAGAGTATATCTATCCATCATCGGGATGAAAAAATTCCACTCTCGATCCATGAGCCTCAACATAACACTTTATTAGTTCTGAATCCATCTTTATAATCACCCTGTTACGGTGTGACGTTTGATGTTATCAAGAAACTCTTCCGGTGTTAGTGATTGACATGATCTCATGGTCTAAGGATTAGGATCACTTCGTAAGTTGTTATAGCAATATAAACTCAATGACTTTGATCGTAATGCTATACTTCGGATGAATGTTCATCACACCATTACACTAATGTTGTGATCCCGTTATTAACAACATCCAATGTCCATGATTAGGAAACCTTGATCATCTTGTTAATCAACGAGCTAGTTTATGAGAGAGGCATAACTAGGAACTTTCTGTTTGTTTATTAAACACACATGTATTAACGTTTCCGTATTAATACAATTATAGCATGCAAAATAAAGATCTATCATATACTTGGAATACACATAATAAACACTTTATTATTGCCTCTCAGGGCATATTCCCTTCAGTAATCTCAATATCCATCGGATCCCCGCAAACATAGCATGCATGACTACAAATTGATTAGATATTGATCATGAATGGATCTCACAAGATCTATACATGAATGCACAAGGAGGAGATACAACCATCTAGCTACTACATGGACCCGTAGTCCAAGGTGTAACTACTCACGCTTCATACTGGAGAAGAAGGCCTCCGGGATGATTTCCCCTCTGGCAGGGTGCCGGGAAGAACTTCAGATCCCCCCGATCTAGGGACGATGGTGGCGGCGGCTACAGACGGTTTCGTGGAGTTTTGATTGGGTGCCTAGGGCTTCTGCATCGGGGGCTTCTTATAGGCGAAGAGGCAAGGCAGGGGGCCGCTAGGGGGGCCACACCCTGCCTAGGCACGGGCCAGGCTTGGCCGTGCCTAGGGGCCGTCCTGTGGCGCCCCTCTGTCTCGTCTTCTGGATTCGTGTCGCCCATGGTAAAATATTGACTTTGGCTTTTGCCCCGTCCAATTCCGAGAATATTGATTTTCTGCCTTTCTGGAACCAAAAACAGAAGAAAACATGCAACTGGCACTGTGGCAACTTGTTAATAGGTTAGTTCCAGAAAAGTTATAAAAACACCTCAAAGTGTAGACAAATAAAAGCAAAGTAGATACTAAACAAGCATGGAACATCAAAAATTATAGATACGTTTCCAACATATCACTCCCCTCCAGCAGGGTGCCGGGAAGAACTTCAGATCCCCCCCGATCTAGGGATGATGGTGGTGGTGGCTACAGACGGTTTTGTGTAATATTGATTGGGTGTTTAGGGTTTTGGCATCGGGGGGACTTTATAGGCGAAGAGGCGAGGCAGGGGGCCACCAGGGCGGCTGCACCACCCGACGCGCCTGGCCCTAGGCCGCGCCGCCAGGGGGTGTGGCCCCCCTGGTGAGCCTCCTCTGTCTCGTATTCTCGCTTCGTGTTGCCCACGGTAAAATATTGACTTTGGCTTTTGTCCCGTCCAATTCCGAGAATATTGATTTTCTTCCTTTCTGGAACCAAAAACAGAAGAAAACAGTCAACTGGCACTATGGCAACTTGTTAATAGGTTAGTTCCAGAAAACATATAAAAATACCACAAAGTGTAGACAAAGCAAAGTAAAGTAGATACTAAACAAGCATGGAACATAAAAAATTATAGATACATTTCCGACGTATCACTAATATAACCACTTATACGAGTAAAATGCATCTACAGTCTTGGAACTCACTGGCCACGCACGAAACAGTCATCGAACTCATGGAATGCCTCAAAACGGTCCCATAACTTGTCGAGACGTCCATCTACGGTCCTGGCTACGTATTTTGATGACACGGTGAACCTTGCGGGCCTAGAAGAGCCCCACAATGGTCTGCGGGTCTGGATCGAACCATTATAATCGAGCTCCCGCAAATCCCCTTTCTCTAACCCCTAAATCGAGCACACCACCATCCACTGGCGACGACTCCGGCTCCGGCCAAAATCGAGAGCTCCCCGTTGACTACGCTCATCTTTAGCATTGATCCAGCGATTCTTCTCTTCCACGACATCATCTCCATCATCCTCCTCTCTTATCCTGTTTTTCATGGGAGGCAATGGCGTTATCTCGTCGGAGGATATGTTGCCGCGCTTCCCGCTAGTGATCTGCGCCAAGTGCAACATCCGCAGAGTGAAGCATTGGGTTTCGAAGACAGATGATAATTTTCTCAGGCATTTCTACAAGTGACCGAATCATGGAGTAGGTTTTTGATTTATTTGGTTTTTGTTGGTAAATGAAGAAACTAGATTCTGATTGCTCTTCTTTGTTTATGATTTCGTTGCTTTAGGCTCATGATGGTGGGTGCAATTTTTGGAAGTGGGAGGATGTGTATGAAACACATTTGTTGAGAATTGGGGAAGCTCAGAGCAATGGGAGTAGCTCAGCTAGAAAGGTTCAAGGTCGAACAAATCAATCAAATATTGCTTGTGTGCCTGGTGGAAGCAATGAAATCCACAGGCAACTGATGGAGATAGTGTTTCTACTGAAATTAGTGATTTTCGGTTTAGGAATTTTAGTGTGTTTGATGCTTCTGGTTGTGTGGAGGCAGTAGTGTGTTATGTTTGTTGGTTGTGTAGTGCTTCAGGAACTGTACTTGTAATATGAAATGAATTTGGAAATTTGACTATCTGTTACTAGTTATGTGAGCTCAATTTGCACAGTTATGTGAGCTCCGTTTGACATTGTGATTCCAGTTAATATCCGTATGACATAACAATCAGAAATTGCACCATTTAGAGAAAAGAAACATAAATGTTGACAATAATAACAACTTTAGTTCACTAACATAGGTACTCTCACACACTTAAACATAATAACAGAAGTAGCACTAACAGAATGAAAGAAGTTTCCAACATGGATCTTTGACAGAAGTTTCCAAGATTGCACAGAAGGAGAAATGTAGCTAAATATCTGAAGATTTTTCTCAGAAATTCCTTGGATTGCCATGGACAGGTTTTCCAGGAGGAGGGCCTTTGAGGTAATCAAACATAGATGATTTCCTTGGCTGCTTGAAAGCTGTCCAGGTGCTGCTGCTGCCTTCATCTCCCAGTTTCCTTTTCTCCTTCGGTGCAACTCAGCTCTGTCTTGATCATCTTTCAGTGATTGTTCTCTTGCCATTTGGACTCTGTTGAGGTGCTCTTCCCAAGCCTTCTTCCTTTCGACTTCTTCTTGTTGCATGTTCTAAACACGTTCCTACTCAATTTTTATTCTTGCCGCTTGCTCTTTCTTCTTTGCTTGCGGTGTTGCTTGCTTTCTTGCTTCTTGTTCTTTTTTCTTTGCAACTTTGGCTGCCTCTGCAACCTTTTTCCTAGCTTCCTGTTCTATTTTCTTCTTGTCAACTAGAGCAAGTTTTTCCTCTTGAGCTTTCTTCTTATTCTCTGCAGTAATCCTCTTCTTTTCTTCAGTAGCTTGTTGCTTTGCTTCCCTCTCGGCCCTTCTCTTCTCTTCAGCAGCTAGTTTCTTAGCTAAATCTTCAGCTTTCTTATTCTCAAGTGCTGCAACTCTTATTTCTTCTTCTTGTTGCAGCTTGGTGATACATAAAAAATGTATCTACTTTCTCGAACACTTTTGCTATTGTTTCTCCTCTAAACTTGTGTGATTTGGATACAACTAACACGGACTGACACTGTTTTCAGCAGAATTACCTTGGTGTCTAGTTTTTGTGCAGAAAATGAACTATCAGGAAAAATCCCGGAAAATATTCCAAAAATTATATTTCACCAGAAGATCCACGGAGCCAGAAGACGAGACGGAGAAGGGGCCTGGGGGCCACACCCCTACCAGGCGCGGGCCCACCCCTGGCCGCGCCTAGGGGGTGTAGCCACCCCAGGCACCCCCTCGGCCTCCCTCTGCGCCTATAAGTTGCTTCTCGACCTAAAAACCGAGGGAGGTTCGATAGTATTCCAGAAATAGTTCCGCTCCACCGCCGGCACTAGAAACCAAGATTCGGATCCAGAAACTCTGTTCTGGCACCCTGTCGGGACGGGGAATTTGGAGAGGATCATCGCCATCATCATCACCAACGCATCTTCATCAACCATCGATGTTTCCCTCATCCATGAGTGAGTAATCCCCCGCTGTAGGCTTGGGGATGGTAGGTATAGGATGAGTTCTATCATGTAATTGAATAAGATTGTTAGGGCATAGTGCCTAGTATCTCTATTAGTGCTATTTGACTTTGTTGCAACTTGTTGTGCTTAATGCTTGTCACTAGGGCCCGAGTGCCATGATCTCAGATCTGAACTTATTATTGAATCATTATGATAGTATTGTTTCTGATCTTATATACAAGTTGTGTACACATATCATTGTCCGGATCCAAAGGCCCCAAAGTGACAATAATTGGGACAACCAGAGGGTATGGATGTGGTGTGAGGATCACATGTGTTGACGGAGTGTTAATGCTTTGATCCGCTGCTCTATTAAAAGGAGCACCTTAATTGCCAGTAGTTCCCTAGAGGCCCCGCTGCCACAGGCTGGCTGTACAGAAGATGTTGTGCAAGTTCTCATTGCGAGCACGTATGACTATATTTGGAGCACATGCCTAGGATTGTTTAGTACTTGGATGCTTGTTATCATTTATCTACAATGCCCTAGTTCTTGAAGTTACATGTTTAGACTCGTTCATGCAACGCCCGTCCATTCATCCCTATGCCTGCCGCACTCGAATCCCACTGTTACTGTTACTATTGCTCCTGTTTTGTTGTTGCTGTTGCTTTGTTGTTGCAACTACCAAACTGTTGCTACTGGTAAAATTCTGTGAGCAAGAACTATTTCCAGGAGAAGTTGAACTGACAACTCAGTTGTTAAGGCTTGCAAGTATTCTTTGGCTCCTTTTGTGTCGAATCAATAAATTGGGTAATACTACCCGCGAAGACTGTTGCGATCCCCTATACTTGTGGGTCATCAAGACTATTTTCTGGCGCCGTTGCCGGGGTGCATAGATTTATTTGTAAGTTCACTTGTTTCTATTATTGTTCACTGCTACTCCTTTCATCATGGGGAAGTCTCGTAATGGAAAGTTCCCTATTTTACCATCCACTACAAGAAGAGGTACAGTCCTAAACACCTCTACTGCTCTTGATTCATCGTCTGTTCTAAGTAATCTTGTCACACCACCACCACCACATACACATGCTACACACACTGCTACTACTGCTGAGTCTGAAACTGCTTTTGATACTCATGATGTTACTTCTACTATGCTTTATGTGAGTGGTTCATTAGGTCCTTTTCTAGATGCTACTATGGCTAGTCTAGGAAATACCGAAACTCCTAGTGAAGACACTGTTACGCCTGTTAGCTCACCTGAGTCTAGTGAGAGTTATGATATTAATGATGGTTACATTGAGTTCACTGATGATTTTGTTGAAGAGTGCCGAAACACACATGGTACTAGTGCTATTAAGAGTCTCCTTGCTAGATGTACTATTATGCCTAAATTGTCCTCTGATCCTAAGTTTGCCACCTCTCCCATAGATATTAAGGATAAAGATTATGATTTCTCTCTTGATTTATCTTATTTGTATATTGTTGAGAAAGAACCTTTATGTGGGACTTAAAATGAGAGTGTTGTGGCTCATATGAATGAGCTTACACTATAAGTGCTTTATTCTCTAATGATTTAAAGATGCGCAAGTACTTTGTTACTAAGATCTTCCCTTTTTCACTAAAAGGAGAAGCTAGGGCTTGTTTTAATAGATTATCTCCTGGGTCCATTGATAGCCCTGATTGTTTGATTGCTTCTTTCTTCCAGAAATATTTTCCTCCCAGTGCTAGATATGCTGCTTTGCAGAGACTTTTTGATTTTAAACAGGGAGAAGAAGAGAAATTACCTGAGACATGGACAAGGTTCTGTGCCGTGATTCATGCACATCCTGGAAGTCCATTACCTAAGAATGAAATTCTTGATATTTATTATAATGGACTAACTGATGATTCTAGGACATACCTGGATAGCTTTGCTAATTGTGTTTTCAGGAAAAGAACTCCTACAGATGCTGAAGAATTAATGGCTAAAATAAGCAAGAATTATGATGATTGGACTTCAACTAAGCTAAATACACCTTAGCCTATTACTCCTAAACCAGATGTTCCTGAACCAGTTCCAATACCAACACCAAAGAAGAGGGGAGTTATTGCATTAAATGATGAAGTGATGAAGGAAGCTAAGAAGTGTCTAAAGGAGAAAGGTATTAGAGGTGAAGATGTGAAGAATCTACCTCCTATAGAAGAATTATGTAAGCCAATTCCCCACTCATCCACTACCGAGGTACACTCTCTCCAACACTCTGATGAAGGTGATATTCCTTATGGTAAGCCTCCTGATCAATGTTTAGAGGAACTTGACATTTTTATTGTTAAACAAGGACATTTTAATAAACAAGTTCAGAATCATTTATTGGAAAACTCTAGAGCTATCAATGAGTTGAAAGATATTGTGGAAAGGACTTCTAATGATATTAAATGCTTTGTAAACACTTTCAAATGGTTCAAACCCAACTTGATCAACTTGCTAAGGTACAAAAGGATATGCTAATTAATGCTTCAAGAGATAAACATGCTTATGGAATTAGAACTAGGAGTGGTATAGCTACTCAAGATCCTTTATACCCTGAAAGACACCCTAAAATAATTGAGTAGGAATCCCAACAAGGTGAGAGTAGTGGCAGTCCTCGTAAGAGAAAGAAAAAGAAACATAAGATAGTTGAGGAACCACTTAAACTTGCTGTAGATCCTAATAGTATACCTGTCTCTGATACTGAAACTGAGAGTGGTAATGATAACAATGATGCTCCTGGTAAGGAGGAAGTTGAGGAAGAACCTGAGAAGCACACTAAGAACACTAGGTACACAAAGGAAGATTTTATTGCTAATAAACATGGTAAAGGGAGAGAACCTTGGGTGCAAAAACCTATGCCTTTATTTTTGTATATTCCTTTGACTGATGCTATTAAGTTGCCTCCTTATTCAAAGTATATGAAGGATATTGTCTCTAATAAAAGGAAGATTCCTAATGAGGAGATTTCTACTTTGCGTGCTAATTATTCCTTCAATGGTAAGGTTCCAAAGAAACTTGGTGATACAGGTATACCGGCTATTCCTTTCTCTATTAAGAATAATTATGTTAGAACTGCTTTATGTGATTTGGGAGCTGGAGTTAGTGTTATGCCTTTTTCTCTCTATAAGAGACTCCAGCTAGAAAAGTTGATACCAACTGATATATCTCTGCAATGGCTGATAAGTAAACTACTATTCCTGTTGGTATATGTGAGGATGTTCCTGTTCAAGTTGCTCATAATTGCATGGTTTTAACTGATTTTGTTGTGCTTGAAATGCATGAAGATGATACTATGTCTATTATTCTTGGGAGACCTTTTCTTAATACTGCAGGTCCTGTCATCAATTGCAATCAAGGAAAAGTAACTTTTAATATTAATGACAAAGAGCATACTATCTATTTCCCCAAGAAGGTTGCTAAGAGCTATTGCCTGAATTCCATTGAAAATATTGAGAGCATCAAGGTTGGAGAAATATATTGTCCCATTCCACAAGAAAATTTTGAAACTATTATGATTGGGACCATTGCTATCAAGTATGAGGTAACATAATCACCTTGTGGAAGGCAAAGTTTTGTTTCATATAAGATTGTTTTGGTAACAAGACTTGATCAACCTTGTTAACAAAGGGATTTTAATTAACAAAATAATGTTTCCACTGTGGTTATTCTTGCTTTCTTTTACTTTTCTCCTTCCTAGTCTTTGCCTTTCTTTTGCTAGCTTTGGTTTTGTTAGTTGTTTGTTTGTTAGAGTTTCTTAGAGATCCTATAATTTGGCTTGTGGTTTGCTTTTGCTTCTTCTGAAAAAACTGTTTCTGCGAGAAAAGGAATTCTAAAAATTGGCCAAAAATAAAGTTTCCTGAAAAATCCCAAAAAATTCAAAATAATTTTTTCCTCAAAAAAAGGGGCAGAGGGACACCTGGAGTGACCCAGGGGGCCACCCCAGTCCACCACACACATGGTAGGCGCGGCCTACCTGTGGGCGGCGCCTGGGGGGTCTGGCCCACCTAGGCCCCTCCAGGCTGCCTCCTCAAAGCCGTCTTCTTTCTCTCTCCCGAAAAACACCGGAAAACTTGTTCAAGCTAGAGTTCTTGCTATTCTTGCACACGATTTTCGTTCTCTTTGTTCAGCCCATCTTAAGTGCTGATTTTTGGAGGGATTGCTCCTTGAAAAGGGAGGTCAGGGACCACCACACATTTGGTGAAATATTTGAGGGTGATGCACCTAGAAGGGCAAGGCTTCCAAGATCATCCACCAGTGTCAGGACCTCATACAATGAGGATCTCATTACTCCGCGATTTGGTGACGAGGGAGATGAGGGGGATGCGCACCCCTCCACCTTTCCTTGCCAAACATTCTTGCGGGCTGCTGGGATTCTTGATGATTTTATGACCTTGGTTCGGAGGGCTGGACTAACGAGCCTTATGCAGGATGAGAGCGCACAATATGCTATGCTCACCAAAACATTTGTGGAGAGTTTCTCCTTTACTAACAGCGTGTTCCATCCAGATGTTTCTTTCAAAGTTTATGGCAGGTCTTACCATATGACATTGAAGAAATTTTGTGGGGCTCTAGGACTTAGTACAGCTGGATCAGCAAAGAAGATCCCAACTCAACCCGCTGATTTTTTGGAGCTTTACCGCGTAATAACCAATGATGATAGCCGTAGAGCTCAACGGGGAAAGATAAGAAACATTTAGCTTCTGTCCATCAGGTACTTCGCTTATCATCTTGCCACTAGTGTTCTTGGTAGGGAGAACACTAGTAATATTTCCAGCTATCATTTGGCTTTCTTAGATGTTGCGCTCAACAATGAAACCAAGTATAATCTTGGTTCTCTCATTGCTCGTCGCTTATCTGCTAAGGGACCCATTTATGGGGGAATTATTGTTACACGTCCTGCTGCTGCCTTGGACATTGCTATTGATCCAAATGATACAGTCTTGGATCCTGAGAGGCTTGATCTTGCTGCCATGAAGGCGCATCACTTTGTCACCACTAGATCTACCCTTGAGAACTTGGTTTATAGAATGTTGTTTATTGACGGGGAAGAGAGAGAGAGAGAGAGATCCCTCTACCCCAAACCACTTTGTTCAGTATTTCTCAGGGATTTTTGTCACGCTCCAAGGAGGAGATGGACGACAAACTGCGCTTTCTTAACTTCCATGGGCACTATCAGGAGGAAGCGCCCTCATATGACCCTGTTGTACACTACACAGGGGAGTCCTTGAGCTCGTACCAGGATGAGGGAGCCTCCTCGTCATACTACGGAGGTGCATCTACTTGGGCACCATGGGATTGAGCCCCACTTAGGCCAAAAGCCTAAGCTTGGGGAGAGGTATGCCGACATCACGCTCATCTATATATCATGTTCGGTTGGTTCTTTGTATATCCATTATTTTGCTTTCTTTTTGGTTCTTGTTGCTTCTTTCTCAAAAACACAAAAATACCAAAAATATTTTCGTTGTTTCTCTTGGTTTGTTTCTTTGTTTTGGTTTGCCTTAAAATAAAAAAATCCAAAAAGATTTTGCTTTGGTTGCTTCTTGTTTGGTTTACTTTTCTTTGTTTGCCTGTTTCTAAAAACTGAAAACACCAAAAATATTTGTTGTTCTTCTTTGGTTTTGTGAGTTCTTTGCAGGTTTTAGCAGTCCTCGGTGGAGTTTGGTTTCATGTTATTATTCAAGTCACACAAGTGAAGGGCAATAATGAAGATTAAGACAACTTGAGGTGTGGTAAGAGGCTGGTAACAAACTCTATTTGTTTAATTTTTGTACATATACTCATCATTGTGAGCATGCTTATCATGTTTGTGTAAGGTGTATGTCATTATGGATGCTTAGTAGTTCTTGCTTGCTTGTGATTAGCTCCAGCTTGCTAATAGTTTGTAGCATGTCATATGAATGTTTGCTTGCATTGTTTTATTCATACTTTGGTATGATATTGTGGTATCCTCCTCTAAAAGTTTTATGTGAATCGACTTGGCACATGCTCATGCATGCATATGACTAATCAATAGTCAGTAAGCCTCGATGATTTATTTTGCCTCAGAGTTCTTGTATCACTTTCATGCCATTCTTAGTCCTGTTTTGTTGCAAGCATGATTATGACAGTTATTGCTCTCTCGTTTGTCGCTCCCTCTCTATTGCTAGCCTTCACTTGCACCGAGTATGAGCTCTACCTATGCTTCCAACTCCCAAAAACCAATATTGCCAACAATGTCCACCATACCTACCTACCAGCATTCATTTGCTACTTCAGTGCATATTCTATATGCTGTGTTTTCTTTCAAAATAAAATGTTTGTCTGTTTTGAGAAAGTTAGTTAGTAAAGCTCTCACGAACTTGATGGCACACTTTATTCCTTGCGCTTAATAATCCTGAACCATTGTGACCTGTCCATGAAAGTTATATGCTTGCAAATTATATGCTGGGAGTCAGCAGAACCGTGCTATCACCGGGAACGCTTTCAACACTTTTTGGATATCTCATCCAGTTGATACCTTGCTCTTTTGTTTGCGGATGTCGACGGTGCGAAATAAAAGGGGAGCTTGTGAGTTCATGGAGTATATACATTGTGTTAGATAAACGCCTGGGCCGCTAGCCTAAGCCATGCCTAATCATGGTGGAAACTTGCAGCATCACCATAATGAGCATTTATGAAGCATCCTCAATAAAAAGCTATACACATAGTAAATAAAAAGATCGCTGAGATGCTCATTGTCTGCTTGCCTTGTTAGGTAACCAAAGTTGAGCTCCTCAATAAAAAGCTATACACATAGTAAATCACGGGATAGCTCCTGTATCATGTGCAAGGGGTACCCCATTGGCGGTTCTCTATGATATGCATGTATTTACAATGACAAGAACTTTCAGGTAACCAAAGTTGAGTAGCATGCAGAGTGACCCTCGTACTCAAGGGACTTGGGATTTCTAGTCTATGGTATGTCAAGCATATGATTTAGAGTAGACCTCACTTTCACCTTAACCACATGAAGATGCCTATGATAGGGGCAATGAGAGCTCAAAGCTAATGAGTACCTTTTTCAGCATTTAGAAGCCCTTCAAACCTTTCAGAACCGTTTTCACAACCTTATTGAGTCACCACTTATTCTATGAGCACCTTCTTGAGAGCATAGTTGTCATTCTTGTGTTTGTTCCAAAACTTGGTTAATTATGTCATGACTTTGATGCTTCTATCTCTAATATCTTTACTTCTAGTCTTCATGTGAACTTCAGAGGTGCCTTGGCATTTATATTGTGCTTTTCAAACAAAGGCAATCGAGATACCACTCTATCATACCTTACTACGAGCATTGCAATGTTGCTTATGTTTATGTTCCATGCTACTTATTATTATTGAGTTGGTTTCTCTTCATAGCTTGCAATGACTATTGGGTAGACTTAGTTGCATACTCTTTATTATGAATTGTCTAAGCATCTACTCCTGTGCTGAGAAT
This sequence comes from Avena longiglumis, assembly GCA_030063025.1. Taxonomy (NCBI): domain Eukaryota; kingdom Viridiplantae; phylum Streptophyta; class Magnoliopsida; order Poales; family Poaceae; genus Avena; species Avena longiglumis. The sequence goes on along the minus strand of CP125974.1, from coordinate 513,318,403 downwards.
ATTTACATCATATGAAGCAGATGTGTTCGTGAAAGTTCTTTTATCGCACTCAATTTTTAACTAAATTGCTTGAGGACAAGCAATAAGCTAAGCTTGGGGGAGTTGATACGTCCAGAACATATCTACTTTCCTGAACACTTTTGCTATTGTTTCTCCTCTAAACTTGTGTGATTTGGATGCAACTAACACGGACTGACGCTGTTTTAAGCAGACTTACCTTGGTGTCTAGTTTTTGTGTAGAAAATGAACTATCAGGAAAAATCCCGGAAAATATGCCAAAAATTATATTTCACCAGAAGATCCACGGAGCCAAAAGACGAGACGGAGAAGGGGCCTAGGGGGTGTAACACCCTCAGTCACTTCGGACCGACGGCTGTCACTTCTGGCAGCTCAATAGGATCTCTGGACTAACTCCAGAGACCAACACTAGTCTTTTCTGCGCACTTTGTCCTCACTCGTGCGCACCCGATACCCACTTCCCGGTCGGTCACCCATCCTATAATTGCTCTAGGCCAAGCACGCTTAACCTTAGAGTTCTTTTTGAATGAGCTTCCGGAAAAGAAGTTGCAACTTGTTGGTATGGGTTTCCTATCAATCCTATTGAGCCATGAGCCAGGGTCTCACATACACCCACCGTTAGAATATCGACGTCCTCGTCGATCAACCACAAGCCAGGAACACCCCCTCTTGGCACACGTCTGTGCGTCCAGTGCCGGCACATTGCCATGCCGTGTCCACTCCGGGCCACACGCGCCATGATACACATGTCCGCCACTGACCCGCACACGCCCATGTAACCGCGAGGGTCGGCTCTGATACCACTCTGTAACACCCTCAGTCACTCCGGACCGACGACTGTCACTTCTGGCAGCTCAATAGGATCTCTGGACTAACTCCACAGACCAACACTAGTCTTTTATGCGCACTTTGTCCTCACTCGTGCGCACCCGGTACCTACTTCCCGGTCGGTCACCCATCCTATAATTGCTCTAGGCCAAGCACGCTTAAACTTAGAGTTCTTTTCGAATGAGATTCCTGAAAAGAAGTTGCAACTTGTTGGTATGGGTTTCCTATCAATCCTATTGAGCCATGCCCCAGGGTCTCACAGGGGGCCCACACCCCTGCCAGGCGCGGGCCCACCCCTGGCCGCGCCTAGGGGGGTGCAGCCACCCCAAGCACCCCCTCGGCCTCCCTCTGCGCCTATAACTTGCCTCTCAACCTAAAAACTGAGAGGGGGGGTTCGATAGTTTTCTAGAAAGAGTTCCACTCCGCCGCCGCCACCAGAAACCAAGATTCGGATCCAGAAACTCCGTTCTGGCACCCTGCCGGGACGGGGAATTTGGAGAGGATCATCGCCATCGTCATCACCAACGCATCTTCATCAACCACCGATGTTTCCCTCATCCATGAGTGAGTAATCCCCCGCTGTAGGCTTGGGGATGGTAGGGATTGGATGAGTTCTATCATGTAATCAAATAAGATTGTTATGGCATAGTGCCTAGTATCTCTATTAGTGTTATTTGACTTTGTTGCAACTTGTTGTGCTTAATGCTTGTCACTAGGGCCCGAGTGCCATGATCTCAGATCTGAACTTATTATTGAATCATTATGATAGTATTGTTTGTGATATCATCTGCAAGTTGTGTACACATATCATTGTCCGGATCCAAAGGCCCCAAAGTGACAATAATTGGGACAACCGGAGGGGATGGCTGTGGTGTGAGGATCACATGTGTTCACGGAGTGTTAATGCTTTGCTCCGGTGCTCTATTAAAAGGAGCACCTTAATTGCCAGAGTTCCTAGAGTCCCAGCTTGCCACGGGCTGGCCGATGAAGATGTTGTGCAAGTTCTCATTGCGAGCACGTATGACTATATTTGGAGAACATGCCTAGGATTGTTTAGTACTTGGATGCTTGTTATCATTTATCTGCAATGCCCTAGATCTTGAAGTTACATGTTTAGACTCGTTCATGCAACGCCCGTCCATCCATCCCTATGCCTACCGCACTCAAATCCCATTGTTATCGTTACTGTTACTATTGCTCCTGTTTTGCTGTTGCTGTTGCTACTGATAAACTTCTATGAGCAAGAACTATTTCCAGGTGCAGCTGAACTGACAACTCAGTTGTTAAGGCTTGCAAGTATTCTTTGGCTCCCCTTGTGTCGAATCAATAAATTGGGTAATACTACTTGCGAAGACTGTTGCGATCCCCTATACTTGTGGGTCATCACTTGGCCATGGCAGCTTCAAATTTGGCCTGATCAGCTACATCTCGTCTTTCAGCTACAGCCTTCAACCTAGCTGCTGCAAGAACTTGTCTTTTTCTAAGGACATTACAATCCTTTGTTGCTCTAGTTGGTTGAACTGGTGGATCATTGAGGATGTTCTCCTAGATGAAAGCACAGTCAGGTAAAGGAGTAGCTTCAGATGCCACTCTTTGTGCTGATGTGCCCTGCAATATAGTAGCAGTAATGTTAATAAAGAACTAAAAATGAACTAATAAATTATTCCGCCAGTAGTACTACATTACCTCAGCTAATAAAGCAGTAAGCACTTCAGGCTCATAAGTTTTTGTGTCCTTTTGGACAAATGCCATTGTCTGCAAGTGATGTTCCTGCAAGAAGAAATTACAGTTAGATAAGAATTAAAAAAATAAGGGTAAACAAAGGTTACAAGTGCACAATATGTCACCTTAGTAACAAGTGCAACATCTTCAAAGTCATCATCTGATACATCATGTTCTGCCCTTGTCTTCTTTTATTCTTTCTTTTTAGGAACTAAACCTAACTTCCAATCCATGCAGCCACCTTTGTTATGGCCTGCCTCTCCACAGTAGCTGCAGTGAATCACCACTCCATGCTTGCTCATTTTGTTCTGTCCATTTGTGCCTTCTTTCTCCTCGGGTTGTTGCCTTCTATTCCTTTGTGGCCTACCAACTTTCTTCACAATTTTAGGTGCTTTAATTGTCCTTCCATCCACTTTATCCCACTCTCTCACATCTCTACATGGCCAAATTATGTGCTCATAGGCTTTCAAATATCTCTCAATGGTGTAGCATGAACTGACAACACTTTCTAGTGATATTTTCTCATGTCTCAATGCTGCCACAACATGCCAGTAAGGAATTCCAGACAACTCCCACCTACTGCAACTGCAGGTTCTTCTCTGAAGATCAACAATGTAAGGAGTTCCCCTCTCCATTATCTCAAATATTCCATGCCCATATGGCTTTGCTTCACATATGTTGGACCACTCTACATGTTTTTCGAACTTCTTCCTAATTTTTGGACAAATTCTACCAGTCATGGACTGAGCTTCTTCTAGCTTGGTGTAAATTCTTTTGAATCATTGCAAGAATAGGGAATTCTCTTGCTTCTAATATGTAATTGTTGAAAACCTCACAATTGTTGTTCAACAACACATCACACTTTGGAAATTCACTTTGGAATGATTTTACCCATGTGGAAGGGTCCATCTTCTCTAGCCAGTCATGTGTTGTCTTGCTAAGAACCAACATGGAATCCATGTTCTCCTCCATTTTGCAGTTGTGGTGCTGTAGGGTTTCGTAGCATGGAAAACAAAAAATTTCTACCGCATACAAACAAACAAGCCAAGATCTATCTACTAGATTGTAACAACGAGTCGATAGAATAACTCACCCTCGAAGATTCCAAAGTGTTTAACGAGAGCGGATTCTCGTGGGTGATGTAGTCGTACTCTTCCCGATCTCAAGATCGCGTAGATGATCCTTCCGCCGCTGCGTTCAGGCAGCGCTCCCGCAGTCGGTCACACGTTCGGTACTCGATGAAGACCTTCCTCTCCCTTGTTCCAGCAGGCAGTGGAGATTGTAGCACTCTCCTCATGATTCCGGCAGCACAACGGCATGGTACCGGAAGTAGAGGGGAGATCTCGCAGGGCTTCGCCTTAAGCCGGAGCAAGTATGGTGGAGTATGAGAGAGTCCCTCGAAGATCTAGGGTTTAGACACGCCGAGGAGGGGGCTAGGCCGGCGGCTAGGGTTTGACCTAGGCGGCAGCGGCAAGTGCCCTAGGGCCGACGACGGCTATGGAGGCGGCGGCGGCTTGGGGCTAGGGTTTAGAGGTAGGAACTTGTGTGTCTAGGAGGGGAGCCCTGCCCCTCCTTATATAGGTGGAGGGGGCCGGCCAAGGGGAGGGGAGTCCCTCCCCAACTCGGCAGTGGTGCGGCCGGCGGTGGGAGGAACTCCTCCCCCAAGTCGGTTTCCACCTCCCTCTCCACTTCCCAAAATTAGCCGTTTGACTTTCAAACTTGGCGTTTGACTTTTCAAACTAGGATTTGAATAAACCCTCTATTTTGTTCAGCGATGACACCTAGTACATGATGCAATCATATCAACTTGATATAACACATTCATGTACCCTTCCCCTCCGGAGTGCCGGACATTTCGGAACTTTCTAGAACATTCCCGATGAAAACACCGGAACCATTCTCCAACTCCGAAACAAGACTTTCCTTATATGAATCTTATTCTCCGGACCATTCCGGATCTCCTCATGATATCTCGAATCCCATTCGAGACTCCGAACAACATTCGGTCTCTTTCTCATAATTCCATAACTACTCAAACAACGTCGAATCCTTAAGTGTGTCTCCCTACGGTTCGTGAATTATGCGGACATGATCGAGACACTTCTCCGAACAATAACCAATAGAGGAATCTAGAAATTCATATGGGTCCCACATATTTCTACGATTACTTTGCGATCGAATGAACCACTTACATACGATACCAATTTCCCTTTGTCTCACGATAGTTTACTTATCTGAGGTTATGATCGTCGGTATCTCTGCATACATAGTTCAACCTCGTTACCGATAAGTACTCTTTTCTCTTTCCCGTGATATGTGATCCCTTGTGAGCCAGTCACATGCTTGCAAGCTAATTGGATGACATTTCACCGAGAGGGCCCAGAGTATATCTATCCGTCATATGGATGGACAAATCCCACTCTTGATCCATGTGTCTCAACCAATACTTTCCGAACACTCAATGCCACCTTTATAGCCACCCAATTACGGTGTGGTGTTTGATTTCATCAAAGCATCCATTCGGTAAAGGTGATATGCATGATCTCATGGTCGAAGGAATTAGGTTACTATGTATCAGAAAGCATATAGCAATTGAACTATTAAAATGACTTGATCTTTATGCTACGCTTATCTATAGGAGTATGTCCACCATATCATTCTCCTAACGATATGATCTTGTTGTTAATAACATCTCAATGTTCATGATAGGGAAACCACAATTATTTATTAACCAACAAGCTAGTATTATAAAGAGGCTTTACTAGGGACTTCAAATTAAGTTTACAAATCACACAAGTATTAATGTTTCCTTGTTAACACTATTATAGCATGAATGTAAACATTTATCATAAACACAAAGATATAATAATAACTACATTTATTATTGCCTCTAGGGCATATCTCCAATAGTCTCCCACTTGCACTTGAGTCATCTAATCTAGATTACATGGTAATATACCGAACACCCATGGCAGTTTGGTGCTGGTCATGTTTTGCCCTCGGGAGAGGTTTAGTCAACGGATCCGCCACATTCAGATCTGTGTGTACTTTGCAAATATTTATGTCCCCATCTTGGACATGTTCTCGAATAGCGTGAAAACGTAGCTTGATGTGCTTCAGCTTTTTGTGTGACCTTGGTTCTTGCGCATTGGCTATGGCGCCCATGTTATCACAGTAGATAGACATTGGGTCCAGCGCACTAGGAACTACACCCAGCTCTGTAATGAACTCTTTCATCCATATCGCTTCTTGTGAAGCCTCCGAAGCAGCCATGTATTCCGATTCAGTTGAAGATCTCACCACAACGCTTTGCTTTGCACTCCTCCAGCTAACTGCTGCACCATTCAAAATAGATACGTATACAGATTGTGATTTAGAATCATCCGAATCGGTGTTCCAACTAGCATCGGTGTAACCATTAACAACGAGTTGTTCATCACCTCCATAAGAAAGAACCATATCCTTAGTTCTTCTCAAGTACTTAAGGATGTTTTTGACCGCTGTCCAATGATCCACTCCTGGATCACTTTGATATCTGCTAGTTAAACTAACAACATATGCAATGTCGGGTCTAGTACATAGCATGGCATACATTAGAGATCCTATGGCTGAGGCATAGGGAGTCTTACTCATCCTTTCTCTATCTTCTGCCGATGTCGAACTTTGAGTTTTAATCAAGGTCGTATTGGGCAACATGGGCAAGAACCCTTTCTTGCTATCTTCCATTCCAAACCTCTTTAGAACTTTGTCCAAATATGTACTTTGTGACAATGATATTTGGCGTCTTGATCTATCTCTATAAATCTTTATGCCTAATATGTAAGCTGCTTCGCCAAGATCCTTCATTGAAAAACTATTATTCAAATATTCCTTGACACTATTAAGAAGGTCTACATCATTCCCAATCAATAATATGTCATATACATATAGTATTAAGAATGCTACAGATCTCCCACTCACTTTCTTGTAAATACAAGCTTCTCCATAGGTTTGTACAAAACCAAAACTTTTGATTACCTTATCAAAACGTTGATTCCAACTTCGGGATGCTTGCTTCAATCCATAGATGGACCGTTGAAGTTTGCATACCTTGTTAGCATCTTTAGGATCGACAAAACCTTTGGGTTGCATCATATACAACTCTTCATCAATGTCTCCATTGAGGAATGCTGATTTGACATCCATCTGCCATATCTCATAATCATAATATGCAGCGATTGCTAACATAATCCTCACAGACTTTAGCTTCGCTACTGGTGAGAAAGTCTCATCGTATTCAACTCCTTGAATTTGTCGAAACCCCTTTGCGACAAGTCGAGATTTATAGACAGTAACATTACCATCAGCATCTGTTTTCTTCTTGAAAATCCATTTGTTCTCGTGACCTTAGGCCATCCGGTAAGTCCACCAAAGTCCATACTTGGTTTTCGTACATGGATCCAATCTCGGATTTCATGGCTTCTTGCCATTTATTGGAATCTGGGCTCATCATTGCTTCCTCATATGTCTCAGGGTCATCGGTGTTGTCCACCAACATGACACTCATAACGGGATCATACCAATCTGGAGTGGTACGAGTTCTCGTTGACCTGTGAGGCTCTATAGCAACTTCAACCGAAGTTTCATGATCATCATCATTAGCTTCCTCTCTAATTGGTGCAGGCACCACATGAACTTCTTCTGGTGCCGCGCTACTCGCAATTTCGAGAGAAGGTTCGACAACCTCGTCGAGTTCTACTTTCCTTCCAGTCACTTCTTTCGAGAGAAATTCCTTCTCTAGAAAGGTTCCATTCTTGGCAACGAAGATTTTGCCTTCGGATCTATGATAGAAGGTATACCCAATAGTTTCCTTTGGGTATCCTATGAAGACGCATTTTTCCGCTTTGGGCTCAAGCTTGTCTGGCTGTAACTTCTTTACATAGGCTTCACAACCCCAAACTTTGAGAAACGACAATCTAGGTTTCTTCCCAAACCATAATTCATACGGTGTCGTTTCAACGGATTTAGACGGTGCCCTATTTAAAGTGAATGCGGTTGTTTCTAATGCATAACCCCAAAATGATAGCGGTAAATCTGTAAGTGACATCATAGAACGAACCATATCTAAGAGAGTTCGATTACGACGTTTGGACACACCATTACGCTGTGGTGTTCCCGGCGGTGTCAATTGTGAAAGTATTCCGCATTTCTTCAAATGCTCGCCAAACTCGGAACTTAGATATTCACCTCCACGATCAGAACGTAGAAATTTAATCTTCTTGTTATGTTGATTCCCTACCTCACTTTGAAATTCCTTAAACTTCTCGAAAGTTTCGGACTTATGTTTCATGAAATAGATATACCCATATCTACTCAAGTCATCCATGAAGGTAAGAACATAACGATAACCACCGCGCGATGCTACACTCATTGGACCACATACAACGGTATGTATGATTTCCAATAAGTCCGTAGCTCGCTCCATCATGCCAAAAAATGGAGTCTTAGTCATTTTACCCATCAGACATGCTTCGCATATTTCAAGTGATTCGAAATCAAGTGATTCAAGAAGTCCATCGGAATGGATTTTCTTCATACGCTTCACTCCAATGTGACCAAGACGACAGTGCCACATATAGGTCGAGTTATCGCTCGATTTCAAACGTTTAGCTTCAATATTATTTATATGTGTATTTCCACTATCGAGATTCAATAAGAATAGACCATCTATCAAAAGTGCATGTGCATAAAACATATTACTCATATAAATCGAACAACCATTATTCTCGGACTTAAACAAGTAACCGTCTCGCAATAAACAAGATCCTGATATAATGTTCATGCTTAACGCAGGCACCAAATAACAATTATTTAAGTATAAAACTAATCCCGATGGTGGATGAAGGGGTAGCGTGCCGACCGCGATCACATCAACCTTTGATACGTTTCCCACGCGCATCGTCACCTCGTTCTTCGCTAGCTTCCGTTTATTCTGCAGCACCTATTTCGAGTTACAAATATGAGCAACCGAACCAGTATCAAATACCCAGGCACTACTACGAGTACTAGTGAGATACACATCAATAACATGTATATCGGATATACCTTTCTTCTTGATGTTGTCGTTCTTCAAATCCGCCAAGTACTTTGGGCAATTCCGCTTCCAGTGACCTTCTCCCTTGCAGTAAAAGCACTCAGTATCTGGCTTAGGTCCAGCCTTGGTCTTCTTCGTTGGCGTGGTAACTTTCTTACCACCCTTCTTGAAGTGTCCCTTCTGCTTAGACTTGCCTTTCTTGAATTTGGTGGTCTTATTGACCAACAACACTTGGTGCTCTTTCTTGATCTCCACTTCTGCAGACTTCAACATGGTAAAGAGTTCTGGCAACGTCTTGTTCATGTTCTGCATATTGTAGTTCATCACAAAGTTCTTGTAACTTGGTGGTAGTGATTGGAGGACGCGGTAAATCCCCAAAGCATTAGGAATCACTATACCCAAGCTTTGAAGTTTGTTTGCGTGCCCATACATCTTAAGCACATGCTCACTGACGGAGCTGCCCTCTTCCATCTTGCAGTTAAAGAACTTTTCAGAAGCCTCATAGCTTTCAATTGCCGCATGAGTCTCAAAGATCAATTTGAGATCCTCGACAATATCATATGGGTCTGAATTCTCAAACCTATTCTGAAGCTCCGATTCTAAACCATACAAGATAGCACACTGAGCGTGGAGTCTTGAGTCTTCCGAGTGAGGTAAACGTTCTTTACTTCATCGGCATCGGTGCGGTGGGTCACCCAGTGCATCCAAAGACATAGGTCAAATTACCAGCTGTGAGGACAATCCTCAAACTGCAAAACCAATCCGCGAAGTTGCTTCCATTGTTTTTCAACTTTTCTTTCTCTAGGAACGCATTAAAATTGATGGTAGGGGCTGCCATTGATCTACAACATATTTGCAATAGTTTAGACTAAGTTTATGACAAATTGAGTTAAAATTAATAATAAAATTAATCTAGGTGAACTCCCACTCAAAACAATATCCCTCACATTGTTTTAGTGATCACACGAACCAAATCCACCACATCAACACCGATCATCACGAGAGTTGATATAGTTTCAATGGCGAAAAATCTACATGTTCATCATATCTACTATATGATTCATGCTTTACCTTTCGGTGATCCGTGTTACGAGACCATGTCTGTACATGCTAGGCTCGTCAAGATCAAACCTTAGTTTCCGCATGAGAAAATCTGGCTTGCTCACGTTGTATACACTTGCGGAATCTAACACACCCGATCATCACGTGGTGCTTCGAAACAACAAGCTTTATAGCGGTGCTAACTAAGGGTGAACACTTTATGACTTGAAATTCATGTGCATGAGGGATCATCTTATAATGCTACCGTCGTCTACTAAGCAATACAAGATGCATAAAGGATTAACATCACATGCAATTCATAATATGTGATATGATATGGCCTTTCTTCTTCGTGCTTCCGATCTCCATCTTCTAGCACGAACATGATCTCCATCATCACCGACATTGCATCAAGGTCAATGACGCTTCTCCATGGTTGTCGTCCACCGGCTTCAACTATTACAACTACTTTGAATAGACACGCGGGTCTTAACATAAATTAAAGATAACCATATGGCTCCTGCCGGTTGCCAACTTACAATAAGGAACATTGCATACATCAAATATAATCACAATCATGGCCATATCACATCACTGTACACCCCTGCAAAACAAAGTTAGACGCCTCTACTTTCTTTGCATGTTTTACGTGGTTTGGGGCTTTCAATAAGTGTCGTTCTAACTTACGAACATGAACCACAACATTGATACTAGTATTGTTAATCACCCATTGTAAATTGGATCTTAACTATGCTAGGAGAAACAGGCACCCGCAAAGCCACTTATACAATACAAGTTGCATGTCAAGCGTGGAGCAAGTCTCATGAACGATGTCATGTAAGGTTAGCCCGGGCCGCTTCATCCCAACATCCGCAAGATGCAAAGTACACAAGAAGCAATTGACAATAAAAGCATCAACACCCACAATGACCATTGTGTTCTACTCATGCAACATATCTACATATAGACACGGCTCTGATACCACTGTAGGGTTTCGTAGCATGGAAAACAAAAAATTTCTACCGCATACAAACAAACAAGCCAAGATCTATATAATAGATTGTAACAACGAGTCGATAGAATAACTCACCCTCGAAGATTCCAAAGTGTTTAACGAGAGCGGATTCTCGTGGGTGATGTAGTCGTACTCTTCCCGATCTCAAGATCGCGTAGACGATCCTTCCGGCTGCGTTAGCGCTCCCTTGATCGGTCACACGTTCAATTTTCGTGAAGACCTTTCTCTCCTTGTTCCAGCATGCAAGGAGGTTGTAGCACTCTCCTCGTGATTCGGCGACTGGCGGTGTGGTCTTTGGGAGTAGAGGAGATCTCGTGAGCTTCGCCTTAAGCGGAGGAGTATGGTGGAGTATGAGAGAGTCCCTCGATCTAGGGTTTAGACACGCCGAGGAGGGGGATAGGCGGCTAGGGTTTGACCTAGGCGGCAAGTGCCTAGGGAGCGGCGGCTATGGGAGCGGCGGCTTGGGGCTAGGGTTTAGAGGTAGGAACTTGTGTGTCTAGGAGGAGCCACCTCCTTATATAGGTGGAGGGGCCGGCCAGGGAGGAGTCCCTCCCAACTCGGCTTGGTGGTCTTGGCGGTGGGAGGAACTCCTCCCCAAGTCGATTCCACCTCCCTCTCCACTTCCCAAAATTAACCGTTTGACTTTCAAACTTGGCGTTTGACTTTTCAAACTAGGATTTGAATAAACCCTCTATTTTGTTCAGAGATGACACCTGGTACATGATGCAATCATATCAACTTGATATAACACATTCATGTACCCTTCCCTCCGAGTGCGGACATTAGAACTTTTAGAACATTCCCGATGAAAACACCGGAACCATTCTCCAACTCCGAAACAAGACTTTCCTTATATGAATCTTATTCTCTGGACCATTCCGTATCTCCTCATGATATCCTGAATCCCATTCGAGACTCCGAACAACATTCGGTCTCTTTCTCATCATTCCATAACTACTCAAACAACGTCGAATCCTTAAGTGTGTCTCCCTACGGTTCGTGAATTATGCGGACATGATCGAGACACTTCTCCGAACAATAACCAATAGAGGAATCTAGAAATTCATATGGCTCCCACATATTTCTACGATTACTTTGCGATCGAATGAACCACTTACATACGATACCAATTTCCCTTTGTCTCACGATAGTTTACTTATCCGAGGTTATGATCGTCGGTATCTCTGCATACCTAGTTCAACCTCGTTACCGATAAGTACTCTTTTCTCGTTCCCGTGATATGTGATCCCTTGTGAGCCAGTCACATGCTTGCAAGCTAATTCGATGACATTTCACCGAGAGGGCCCAGAGTATATCTATCCGTCATATGGATGAACAAATCCCACTCTTGATCCATGTGTCTCAACCAATACTTTCCGAACACTCAATGCCACCTTTATAGCCACCCAGTTACGGTGTGGTGTTTTATGTCATCAAAGCATCCATCTGGTAAAGGTGATATGCATGATCTCATGGTCGAAGGAATTAGGTTACTATGTATCAGAAAGCATATAGCAATTGAACTATTAAAATGACTTGATCTTTATGCTACGCTTATCTATAGGAGTATGTCCACCATATCATTCTCCTAACAATATGATCTTGTTGTTAATAACATCTCAATTTTCATGATAGGGAAACCACAATCATTTATTAACCAACAAGATAGTATTATAAAGAGGCTTTACTAGGGTCTTCAAATTAATTTTACAAATCACACAAGTATTAATGTTTCCTTGTTAATACTATTATAGCATGAATGTAAACATTTATCATAAACACAAAGATATAATAATAACTACATTTATTATTGCCTCTAGGGCATATCTCCAACAGGTGCTTCTAGCACATTTCCAAAGTTGGTTCTTCAACACTTCACCTTTGAAGTTCTTGTTGAAATTTTGCCATAGATGCCTTACACAGAATCTATGGCCTGACTGTGGAAACAACTCATTCACAACCTTAATTAGTCCCTGTAAGCATGAATTAATTAATTGAGGAACAAGACAAATAAAGAACAACATGGAGAAGAAGACAAGAAGTATAAGACAAGAAACTTACTTTCTGCTTATCACACATGATGGTCCAAGGAGCAGTGTTGAATATGCCTAGGTCTTGTTTTAGAGCAGTCGGAAACCACTTCCATGAGCTTGTGTTTTCAACTTCCACAATTGCAAAAGCTATAGGAAAGATCCAATCGTTTGGATCCATTCCAATTGCAGTTAACAAAATTCCACCAAACTTTGTCTTCAAGTGACATCCATCTATAAAGATTATGGGCCTATAGCCAGCCAGGAAGCCTCTCTTGCATGCATCAATAGAGAAATAGCACCTCTGAAAATGTCCAGCATCATCTAGTAGAAGAAGAAATGTGCTCCCTGGATTGGATCTCCTCAACTCCCGTCCAAAATCCCAAAGTTAGTTGTATTGTGCAGTTTCATCACCATAGATTATATAAAAAGCATAATTCCTTGCTCTTCTTATCTTGCCCCTTTTTGGTGTCATTTTCCAATCTTTCTGAACCAACTGACCTAGACCCCTGGGTGTCATCTTCTCATTTTCTCTAATCTCCTCAACATAATGCTTTCCAATGTACTTAGATATGAATGCTGTCACTTGCCACGTGCTCTCACAAGTGTGCTTCAGTTCACACATTTTCACCATTATGGCCTTTGGTCTAGAATCATAAGGAGCATATATTTCACAGGGGCATCCTTCCACACATTTAGCTAACACTCTTGTCTTGTCATTTTTTTTAAATTTGATATTCTTTCTATGCTTGCAGCTGTTCTCTCTAACAACCTTTTTGAACTCTTTAGGTGTTTGAAATACTTGGCCATTGTGGAACTTTGGATCACACATATCTTCAGCAGCAAAGGGTTTGAAATTCTTGAATATCTCTCTCTCTCATCATCTGACTGTGCATGCTCAAAAAATCATCATCATATATCTCTCTTTCTTGAATTGGCTTCTTGTTATCCTTTGGTTCTTGATCTACAGACTGCTAGTACAAATCATCATCTCCTTCTTCAATGTTATTGTCACTATTAACAATGTCTAGCTCATAATCAGAATCACTAGAATTGTCAGTGCCTCCATCCTCCTCATAATCAACTGGTCTGCTTGCTCTCCTCTCCTTCCTTCCACTAATAATGGCTTCACCATCATGAACACCAACAATTGCATCCTGTACTGAATCAGTTTTCTTGCTAGGACTAATCACAGGTGGGAAGTTTGCAACAGGATTATCAACAACATCATACCATTGCACTACATTCCTTGTTGTATCATGATCAAGATAAACCATCAGATACTTGTGCCCCTTCTGAACCATTGCAGTCATGCTCAAAGCATCCTTGTCCTCAGAAATCAGCCGCAATCCATCTTCATTTATCTGCGTCCCTAGCAACAATCAGTACATAGCGATCCTACCACCAGATTCATATCCCAAATTCTCTATTATATCGTCAAGCCACAGACTTGACCAAGTATCTGCCTCACAATCATCATATCAAACTTTGTGCCCATCAACGTATGCCCTATTGTTACCATAACCAACAAAAAACCCTCCATGGATCACCTCCAAAGTGAAACAATCACTGCCTGCCTCTGCACATTAGCAAAAATCGCCAAAAATTCAGACCTTTTGCACTGCTAAAACCCTAAAGGAACATAACAATTGACTGCAAAAATACAGGATAAAATCGATCTGCCAGCACAACGCTCACATATATCTACGCCAAATCAACCTCAAAATCAAGAAAAATAGGCAGTAGAATCACACTAACCGTATTTCGGAAGGGGGTCTCCTTCCGTTCGCCTCACGAGCACCATCTCCGGCGCGGAAGACGCTCAACTGTTGCGCCGCCAGGATCACCTTCACCGCCGATATCGAAAACGTCGGTCGCGTATGTCGATCAGAGCGTCCCGTCACCGATCACCTTCCTCCACCGCCACCGTCGCCGCTCACCTCGACGCCTCTGCAGGAAACAGAGCAAACAAGGGATTTTTCGACTAAAACCACGACGCCTCCGCTTCCAGGGGGCTTTGCCAAAAATTCCATAGGAACCGAGGAGGCGCGACATCGTCGTGGGGCTCTCCTGGGCCCGCAAGCTTCGCCACGTCATCAAAATACGTAGCCAGGACCGTAGATGGACGTCCTGGACAAGTTATGAGACCGTTTTGAGGTATTCTGTGAGTTCGGTGACTGTTTCGTGCGTGGCCAGTAAGTTCCAGAACTGTAGATGCATTTTACTCCCACTTATACTAATCAATTAACTATGTTAATCAGTACATTGTAAAGCTCGATATTTACCACGGAACGCATCGTGAAGTAGTGACACGTCGGATGGAGATGCGGAACTAGTGCAAGATAGGTACTGACGACGTACTGTTATTCTGTGATATGTATGTCCATCACTCTTACTGTAGTTACCGAATGCATCGTGTATGTAGGTGTGTTAAATGCATTTTCTTAGCCAGATGACTGCTCCAAGTTATGCGGAAACTCGGAGGCAGCTGGTTCTGGAAGAACCCGGAGCTGTAAGAATATCATTATTGTGTGCCCTGCTCAGTCGTGGTTTTGCTTGTTTTTTAACACTGAATTTGCCTTGGTTTATATGTCAGCCTATGCTAAGCTACACGTTGACCGAGCGATATATATAGAGCTTGCCATGGCACACAGAAATGACAGAAACAAGTAATCGAAAGTGATGCAAAAAAAATCTTGTTTTATTGGAAGCACTCAACCCCTCTGCATGCAGAAACGCTGGCTGCAGCACTCCATTGTTGAACTGAATCGTGTTCTCTGCTGGCGGCTGGCCCTGTCTTCTCTTGTTCCATTCTTGGGGTTCAAGAAGAAATGAAGAATAACCTGTAGAATAGTATAGCCGGTTTCGATTCTCCCAGTGCAGTACTGCATAGATACAAACGTACATTGATCAGGACCCACAAACTATATTTTTTCACCTCTCAGCGAGGTTATTTAACAAAGAGGAAAATCTGAATGTTTATCTCTTATTTCTGACTTTTTGCCCAAACAAAAACTACACGTCAGAATGACATGCAAATTCCAATCTGAAGTGTCAGTGTCAATGTTTAATTTACAGTTAACACAAGGTTGCCTGGCTTTGCACAATTGCTTCTTCCATTTCCTAAGAAATTTACGGCACGTCTGGATTTTCCATTGTTGTTCCCGGCCGGCCAAAGCCCGCGCTGACCAATCTGAATGAAGCTCAGGGAATCATCAGGCTGTGGTCTCACAGATTCCTGCCGTGTAGCTTGCTCTCGCGTACGCTGCCACTAGCTAGCTTCCAGCAGGTTGACCTAGCTAGTACATGCCAGGTCAGACAAGACTCCATAGTCTGTATATGTATATATATATACCCATGGATCTCTCTCTGCTTCCTTACTCCTGATCAGCAATGATATGCTAGAGCAAAACCCTACTTGGTTTTAACTCATGATCAATCACCTCATGTCAGGGAGAGGCTTGGACATGCAAGATTCGTCCCTAGGCTTGATGCAGTTCCATGATCACCACCACCAGCAGTACCTGTACGGCGGAAGCACAGGGCCTTTCTTGCCTCATCACCACGGCTTCATCCACGCCGATGAAGATCATCCTTGCACCGGCAAGGACGTGCAGGAGTTGCCCGAGCAAGCGACGGCCGGGATAGCCGGGCAGATGGAGGAGATGTCCCCGGGAGGAGACGTTGCGGTGCCGGTCGAGGATCGGAAGGACGCGGCGGTGAGGGTCGAGGGGGAGGAAGCGGAGGAGGAGGACGCCCACGGGATGCGGATGATCGCGCTGCTCATGGAGTGCGCGGTGGCCATGTCGGTGGGCAACCTCGCGGACTCCAACGCGGCGCTCCTGGAGCTCTCGCAGATGGCGTCACCCTACGCGCCCTCGTGCGGGGAGAGGCTCGTCGCCTACTTCGCCAGGGCCATGGCGGCGCGGATGATGAGCTCGTGGGTTGGCATCTGCGCGCCCCTGCAGCTCGCGCCGCCGGCGTGCGCGGCCATCCACGCCGCGTTCCGGGCCTTCTATAACGTCGCACCGTTCGCGAGGTCCGCCTACCTGGCGTGCAACCAGGCCATCCTGGAGGCGTTCCGCGGCAAGCGCCTCGTCCACGTAATCGACCTCGACGTCGTGCCGGGCGGCGCGCTGCAGTGGCTCTCGCTGCTCCCAGCCCTGGCGGCGCGTCCGGGCGGCCCGCCCGTCCTCCGCGTGACGGGGTTCGGCGTGTCGTCGTCGGCGCTGCACGACGCCGGGAACCATATCGCGGGGCTGGCGAGCAAGCTGGGCATACCGTTCGAGTTCTACGCTGTCGCGAAGCGGCCCGGAGACGTGGTCGACGTGGTGACCGATCTGCCGAGCAGGAGGCCCGGGGAGACCGTGGCCGTGCACTGGCTGCGCCACGCCCTGTACGACGCGGCCGGGGACGACGACGTCACGATGCGGCTGGTGCGTTGGCTGGAGCCGAAGGTGATGACGCTGGTCGAGCAGGAAAGAGGGCCGGCCGGCGGTGACGGCGGCCAATTCCTTGACCGCTTCGTCTCCGCGCTGCACCACTACTCGGCGGTGTTCGACGCCCTGGGCGCGGCGCGGCCGGCCGACGAGGACGCGAGCAGGCACCTTGTGGAGAACGGTGTCTTGGGCAGAGAGATCGGGAACGTACTAGCGGTCGCCGGGCCGGCCAGGAGCGGGCGGGAGAGGTTCGGCAGCTGGCAGGAGGAACTCGCCCGGAATGGGTTCCTGCGCGCCGGCGGCGGTGGGCGCGCGCAGCTACTCGCCGGCGTGTGCCCGGCGGCGCTGGGGTACACGGTGACGGATGACCATGGCGGCACGGTGCGGCTCGGGTGGAAGGGCACCCCGCTCTATGCAGTCTCAACGTGGACGTGGTGCGCCCCGCCCCACGCACGAGCTTAACCATCCCAATTAGACAAGTGCTAAGCTAAGCTACCGCCATTTCTACCTGATCTTTGCCCGTGGGCTCACACAGACTTACTGTAACTACACTTTGCACTGCGGCAAGTTTTCAGAACAAATTAGTAATAATTCATCATTTTTTGCAAATTATTGATTGCTTAAGTTTGTATAAGTCATTAAGGCCTAGTTTGGCAACAAAGCTTTTTTAAGACTGAAGTATATCAATATCATAGTATTCTAGTGCCTAGCAAAGCAATACTTCAGTTTTTTTTCCCTTTTCTCAGTTTTAGAAAAAAAAGAGTCTAGCCTCTTTCTCAAATACTTCAAAAAAACCATAGTTAATACTTTAGTTTTTTCTGAAACCAAAGTATTCCCTCAATACTTTAGTTTTTTCTGAAACCAAAGTATTCTCTCAATACTTTAAAAATACTTTGATGCCAAACGAGGCCTAAGTCTCCACATCTGAAATTGCAAACACATGAAATACTTTAAATGTATTAATTAACTTTACAAAAACCATGAAAATAAGAAACCTTGTTAAAAAAGAATTGGCATGAAAATAAGAAACCTTGTTAAATTTATAAAAACCATGAAATTCTAGAAGATGAAGGTGGGAGGCGGCAATTTGGATCATGGTGCAAATGCACCCATGATGAGAAAACATATTTCGAAATGTCAAACAATTCAAAAAAATTCTACATAGACATCCGAACATTTTATGTTGGTTCACAAGTTTTTAGGATGAAAGAATATTTTATGTGTTGTGTATAAAAAAGAAAAAATTGTCATGTGAATAGTCGTATTTCTATGACACATTTTGTCTTTTTTATACACGACACATAAAATGTTCTTCCATCCCGAAAACTTATGAACAAACATAAAATGTTCTGATGTATATGCAGATTTTTGTTTTGAATCTTTTAACATATTAAAATATGTTTTCTCATAATTGGTGCATTTGCACCTGCGAGCCGAAGTGAATATCCCATGAAGGTACCTCTAAAGATAAAAATATTCGCATGGTACCTTCGTCGAGGGGTGATTCTTACAAACCTTATTAAAATAAATTTGCAAGGAAGTAAGCAATATGTTTTTTGTTACCATGATGAGATAATTAAACATTTATTCTTTCTTTGTTTGTGTTCGAATATGTGTGTGGTTGTGTGCATCCTAATTATGCAGCAGCCGAGTGTAATTCTTATACCTTTTAAATAATAAAGCACACATTTCCAAAAAATGAAAATAAGAAACCTATGATACAATACTGGTTAGAAATATTTATGTTGGTACATCAATTTTTTTAATTTGTAAAGATCACGAAACTCTAATATCACATGATAATTGTGGTCATAAATATTGTAGAAAGAAAGAAAAGACATCAAATTTTCGTTGAGCAACGATAATTAAAAAATGATACTTCCTCCTTCCCATAATAAAAGTTGCACCATTACATATGCGGTATCAGTTACCACTAATATACACAAGAGTGTATTGACTAGGTATGTAAGTACAGATTGTTATATCCTCCAGTCATATGCTAAGTTTCGCTAGGGTCATTGTGAGAGGCAGGTTTCTTCTTTGTAGGGTGGTTTCCAACGGCTCCAGATGGGATGGTGGCGGCATGATCTCCAATGGAGGCATGTTTCCGGGGTTTGTCTCTCTGTTCTAAGGTTGTACAATGAGGCGGCGAGTTTTCTTGTTGCTATGGTGTCTCACCATGTCAAAGAAGGATGATGCACTATCGAGTACCACACACATCTAACCGGGGGATCGGTGAGACGAGGCATTGTCCACAAGGATATATGAATCAATCGATGCAGAGGCCGAGACTTCTCCTTTTTCAAAAAATGACCAAAAGGCTGGAGTGGATCATCATCGAAGACATCGGATTGGATCTGGTTCTAGAACCTAGTTGGGTTGTGATCAGTAATGCTTTCTTGCTAAGGAAGTTTATCATCGGTGCACCCAAGAGAGCAAAGCAGAGATAATGGGGTCTGCATGACTCTACACAATTCAAGGATATGTGGTTTAGTTCAACTCCGAAGGAGATTAGAAGAATGCCATGAAGGGTGGTCTATGTGGAAGTTTTATATTCATAGTCTTCTTCTCCAAGGAGAATGATGGTGTTGTCCGCCCCGGATATGGTTTTAGACAAGATGCCAATGTGGGTTAGAGTCCTTTATGTACCACTTCGTATGAAGAACACAACTTATGGCAAATTGATCAGAGGTGGTTAGGGGATTTTCTAAAGGTGGATATGTGTAGTTATGTCACAACTTGGGGTGGGGAACTTTCGACTGGTGGTGTTGGGCTAAGAGAATTTTAAGAACAGGTTGAAGGGAGGTGGTTCAATGTTAAGTATGAAAGGATCCCGCACTTCTAATTTGAGTGCAATCATCCGGTTCATATGCACACTAAGTACACTACAAGGAAGTGAGATGTGCAATAGTGGGGTGAGTGGTTGTGGGATTCACTGGGAAATTAACAAGAAATGGCAACTACTTAGAAGCAAATGGTGTGGTCAGGGAGCTTCTCCAGCAGGACAGAAAAGGTTGGTTCGGGGTCTTATGACCAAGCTACGTACTGTGACCTTCCTCCTAAGATAATTTTGTTTAGAAAATGCACAATATATGTTTCGTGTGCGCAGTCAAGAATAGACAACATAGAGAAGTGGAGGAGGTTAAAACCATGGGCAGGACCAAAGTCCCGGAGCTTAGATAAGGAAGGCACCAACAAGAAAACCACCTGCATGCATGTAACATCCCAAAAATACTAAGCTTGGATTATCAAACTCTAATCATTAAAATTAGGGTTAACAAAAACTTTTCTAAAAAAAATTATGAATGCATGCATATGTGTATGCATTGATTTTGAAATTCTTTGGAACCACCTTGTTTGATTGTTTCATTGCTTGTAAAATGTTTCTTAGGTAAAATAAACATCATCCAAAACATTTCCCACCCTTTTCCTAAAGACAAGTAAATCAAAACAAATATATTAAAGGAATGGTCATTTTGACCAATTTAACTCCCATGCCTACTTTGGCTGTCTCAAACTTTCAGAACCTAACATAAACTTTTCTGGATCTTTGCACCCCTTGAATGTACTCATAACAAAGTATCAAGTCCCACTTTGTGATCATCCGGAAACTTTCAAATGCATAGTTTAAATGGCAATTCAAAATTGAATCTTTCTCATATGGGAAGATCCCACTTTTTCAAAAACCACTCAAACAAGCTCAACTTTCAAAACCCAAGCATCTGTAGACTCACCAGCACCAATCTAGCAAACCCACAAAAAAACTTTTCAAAATTCAAAACTTGATTTCATGCGGCCATTTCATCAAACAGGTTGCAGACACAAATCAAACAAACATCAAACACTATAGTGAGCAGTGATTGAAGCCTAACTTTTTCCCTAGTTAGCTCACAACCAGCTTAGTAGATCATCTAGAAAGATTAACCAAGCACTAGCACCACTGTGAGCTTGCCATTTCCATCAATGGTGAACAGCCGAGCACACCCATGTCACCCCCATGTCGACAGCAAGCTAGGAGGAGACACAAGCCTAGCCAGCATGTCTGGAAGGTAGCCCACCGTCCACCGCCACTCACTGTCCCAGCCACGAGCGTTGCCAAGCCCTGGACCACACGCACAGACCGCGCCCAGACCGCCAACGACCATGCCGAGCGTGCGCCAGAGCGCAACCCTCGACCGAAGCCCACAGACCGCGCGCCGCCCTCGCCGCATGCATACATAATCCCCACCGACCCAGGAGACCGCCAGACATCCCCGTTTGCCGCCCCGTGACGCACAGCCACCGCTCACCGTCGAAGACGCCGCCTCTGCCGCGCAGAGCATCACGTGTTCCAAACCAAACCACACCTCCCCACGCCTCTAAACCATGTCGTTGAGCATCGCCAGGAGACACCGCACGTCCCCTACCGTCGTGAAGGGAATATGCCTTGAGAGGCAATAATAAAATGTTTATTATGTGTATTCCAAGTATATGATAGATGTTTATTTTGCATGCTATAATTTTATTAATACGGAAACGTTAATACATGTGTGTTTAATAAACAAACAGAAAGTTCCTAGTTATGCCTCTCTCATAAACTAGTTCGTTGATTAACAAGATGATCACGGTTTCCTGATCATATACATTGGATGTTGTTAATAACGAGATCACAACATTAGGGTAATGGTGTAATGAACATTCATCCGAAGTATAGCATTACGATCAAAGTCATTGATTTTATATTGCTATAAACAAACTACGAAGTACTTCTAATCCTTAGACCATGAGATCATGCCAATCACTAACACCGGAAGAGTTTCTTGTTGACATCAAACGTCACTCCGTAACTGGGTGATTATAAAGATGGCTTCAAAGCTACTAAAGTGTTATGTTGAGAATCATGGATCAAGATTGGAATTTGTTCATCTCGATGACGGATAGATATGCTCTAGGCCCTCTCGGTGATATCACATTGGTTTTGCAAGCAAGTGATTTGATCACTAGAATGTTATATCACGGGAACGAGAAAAGAGTGCATGTCAGTAACGAGATCAAACTAGGTATGGAGATACCGATGATCGAATCTCGGACATGTAATATATCGTGAAACAAAGGGATTAAGATACAAGCGTAAAAGGTTCCGACGATCACAGGAAAAGTCATCGTTGAATGTGTGGAGTCGATGGATCTCCGATCCGCTCGATTATTGATCGGAGAAGGGTCTCGATCATGTCCACATTATTCGCGAACCGTAGGGTGACACACTTAAGGGACACTGGCATCCAGTTGGAGCAAATGTTTCATGCCGAAAGAATAAACAAGCGCAGGAATTTATTTCACTAGATACCGAAACAGGTTTTCGGGTGAAATTGCATAAAGTGGTTATGCATGTGAAATGGAATTCTAGCAAGGGGTTATTTGTGAATGTTCGTCATTAAAGTAATTGACAAAATTCTGAATAAAATAAAAGAGTTTTATTTAATGAGAGTTTGCCTTAAATTTGGTGGAGATTTAATGGGAATTTGAGTGGACTTTTGAGTGGAGGGAATTTAAAGGAATTTTGTGAGTGGAGTGTCCACCCACATGAAGAGGGGAGGGCAAGGGGGCAGCCCCATGCGCCGGCCACCCCCTTGGGGTCCCCCCTCCTCCTATAAAAGGAGCCCTCCTCCTCACTTGTCTCTTACACCTCCTCGTGAAGGATCTCTCTCCCCCTCTAGAATTTATCCCCCATGGTCTCGGACTAGCGAGATACATGTTCCTGGTGGCTATTCGGCAAGAAAGGGTTGTGCTTCCGCTGCATCGCTGGAGCGAGAAGGTGGAGGTTGCCCGGTGTCTTGTACGTGTGTGCGAGCACGTATGCGCTGCTGCTTTGCGGCGCTAGGACTTCCTCTCGATCTTGAGATCGGCAAGAGATCGTCTACATCAACCACGAGTTGAACTCGTTAAGCTTTGTCGGTCTTCAAGGGTATGTTCTCTACGGATATACATCCGCCCGTTGTTTGTATCTAGTAGATAGATCTTGGTACATAGTTCCCATCGTAGGAAATTTTTTGTTTTCTATGTTGCGAACCCTATAGTGGTATCAGAGCCGGATCTATGCGTAGATGCTTTACACGGGTAGTACACATATGAGTATGTGGGCGATGATGATCATGTTGTTGCTCCTTTGTTGTAATTTTGGATATTGGTGGCATAGTGGGATGAAGCGGCCCGGACAAACTTTACATGTCCTCGCACATGAGACCTGTTCCACGCTTGACATGCAACTAGTTTGCATAAGTGGCTAGCGGGTGTCTGTCTCTCCTACTATAGTCAATATCTATTTTGCAACGAATTGTCAAAAATTTGGTTATCCTCGTTGTGGTTCATGTTCGTAGGTAAGAACGGTTCTATCTCGAAAGCCCTAAGCCACGTAAAACTTGCAATGGATAAATTAGAGGCGTCTAGTTTAGATTGTTGCTGGGCTAGTGTTATGACATGGTGATGTTGTAAGTAGAAGTATGAGATGATACTCTTACAACACACATAGCGTGTAATCTCCATAGACCTTGGACTTACACATATAGGTATGATAGTAATCATACCACGGTGCACATGATAGAGATCATATGCGGGAACCATATCATTTCACTACTCCCTCCGGCCCATATTAATTGACTCAAATTTGTCTAAATTTGAATGAATCTAGACACTATTTAGTATATAGGTTCATCCAAATTTTGACAAATCAAAGTCAATTAATATGGATCGGAGGGAGTAATAAACATGTGATGTTTGATAGCATCTTGTATTTCTTGTTTAGCGCTTTGTTAGCATAATAAGATGATCCCTCATTTAAATATCAAGATAAGAATGTGTTCTTCCTTTAGTATGCACCGATTATGTTTTCGTCGCTCCAAGACATCACGTGATGATCGGGTGTTCTTGGATCCACGACCATATTTCGGGTGTAAAATAGTTACACACGTGAATACTAAGGTTCTAAATTGGCGAGCCTAGCATGTACAGACATGGCCTCGGAACACAGACCGAAAGGTTAAGCATGAGTCATATAGTTGATATGATGCCCATTTGATGCTCGCCTTTGAAGCTACACCGACTCACGTGATGATCGGACTTGGTGTAGTGGATTTGGTTCATGTAATCACCAAAAAGGCACGAGGGATGTCGTTTTTGAGTGGGAGTTCATTCATAATATGGATTAGTTGAACTCAATCTATCATACACTTAGTCTAAACTTTACAAATTCTGTTGTAGATGGCACCACCTGCTTTTATTTTCAATGTG
This sequence comes from Avena longiglumis, assembly GCA_030063025.1. Lineage (NCBI taxonomy): Eukaryota > Viridiplantae > Streptophyta > Magnoliopsida > Poales > Poaceae > Avena > Avena longiglumis. The sequence goes on along the minus strand of CP125974.1, from coordinate 513,293,971 downwards.
TTCATGGAGAAAGAGAAACTTGCAACGAACGGTAGCAACTTTACCGAATGGGCCATGAATTTGAGGATTCTCCTCTCTGATGCATAAAAGCAATATGTGCTAGAAGAGCCGTTAGGCCCCCCACCTTTAGATGATTCCCTTGACGAGGAGAAGAATGTCTATCAGACTCGTCAGGAGGACCACAACTTAGTTCATTGCGGCATATTGTATGGGCTAGAGCCGGAACTTCGAAAGCGTTTCGAAAATGGCAATGCTGTTGATACAATGGGTGAGTTGAAAATGATTTTCGACACATGTCAGAGAGCTACAACGCTTGTAAAAGTTCTTTAGCTGCATGATGGAAGAGCACAGCTCGTTAGTGAGCATGTACTCAATATGTCAAGTTACGCCGATAAGCTTGTGTCCTTGGGAATATCGATTCCCATTGACTTAGGCATCCATCATGTTCGCACCTACGCCACCTAGCTATAAGAGCTTCGTGATGAACTATAATATGCAAGGCATGAAGAAGTCTCTCCCCGAGCTTCTGTCAATGCTTAAAACTGCAGAAGTGGAGATCAAAAAGGAACATCAAGTGTTGATGATCAATAGGAACACTGGTTTCAAGAAAGACAAGAAGGGAAATCAGAAAGGTAGTAAGGGCGGCAAGCCTGTTGCCGTGCCTAAAAAGAAACCCCGAGTTGGACCTAAGTCTGATACCGAGTGCTACTATTGTAAGGGGACTGGCCACTGGAAGCGCAACTGCCCCAAGTATTTGGCAGACAAGAAAGCCGGCAAGGCAAACAAAGGTATATATGATATACATGTTATTGATGTGTACTTGACTAGTGCTCGCAGTAGCACCTGGGTATTTGATACCGATTCAGTTGCTAATATTTGTAACTCGAATCAGGGCTGCGGAACAAGCGACCGCTAGCAAGGGATGAGGTCAAGATGCGTGTCGGCAATGGATCAAGCGTTGATGTAATCACCGTCGGAACGCTGCCTCTCCACTTGCCGTCGGGATTAGTTATAAACTTGAATAATTGTTATCTGGTGCCTGCACTAAGCATGAACATTGTATCTGGATCGTGTTTGATGCGAAGTGGTTATTCATTTAAATTCGAGAACAATGGTTGTTCCATTTATATGAATGAAATCTTTTATGGTCATGCACCGATGATGAATGGTTTATTTCTCTTTGGATTTCGATAATAATGTTACACATATTCATAATGTTGATGCTAAAAGGATTAAACTAAATGATGATATATCCGCATATATGTGGCACTGCCGTCTAGGTCATATTGGTGTTAAACGCATGAAGAAGCTCCATTCGGATGGACTTTTGGAATCACTTGATTATGAATCATTTGATACATGTGAGCCATGCCTTATGGGCAAGATGACTAGAACGCCGTTTTCCGGTTCAATGGAACGGGCGACAGATTTATTGGAAATCATACATTCTGATGTATGTGGTCCAATGAGTGTGTCGGCGCGAGGTGGATATCGTTATTTTGTTACTTTCACGGATGATTTGAGTAGATACGGTTATATCTACTTGATGAAACACAAGTCTGAAACCTTTGAAAAGTTCAAGGAATTTTAGAATGAAGTGGAAAATCATCGTAATAGAAATATCAAATTTCTACGGTCCGACCGTGGAGGTGAGTATCTAAGTTACGAGTTTAGCACTTACATTAAAGAGTGTGGAATTGTTTCACAACTCACACCTGCCGGAACACCACAGCGAAATGGTGTGTCGGAACGTTGTAATCGTACTTTATTAGATATGGTTCGATCTATGATGTCTCTGACGGACTTGTCGTTGTCATTTTGGGGCTATGCACTAGAAACTGCTGCCTTCACTTTAAATCGGGCACCATCTAAATCCGTTGAAAAGACACCGTATGAATTGTGGTTTGGAAACAAACCTAAGCTGTCATTTCTTAAAGTTTGGGGATACGATGTTTATGTGAAGAAACTTCAACCGGATAAACTCGAACCCAAAGCGGAAAAATGTGTCTTCATTGGATACCCTAAGGAAACTATTGGGTATTCCTTCTATCATAGACCCGAGGGCAAGATTTTTGTTGCCAAGAATGGATCCTTTCTAGAGAAAGAGTTTCTCGCGAAAGGTGTGAGTAGTCGGAAGGTAGAACTCGAAGAGGTCATTAAACCTTCTCTTCAAAGTATGGCGAGTAGCGCCTTGCCGGATTTTTAGGAGTTGGCTCCACCTGTTGAAGAGGGAACTAATGATAATGATCATGAAACTCCGAAAGAGAGTACTACCGAACCTCGCAGGTCAAACAGGACGCGTGCAGCTCCCGAGATGTACGGAAATCCTGTCATGAATTTCATGGTTGATGAAAATGATGACCCCGCGACGTATGAAGAAGCAATGACGAGCCCGGATTCCAACAAATGGTTAGAAGCCATGAAATCCAAGATGGAATCCATGTATGAAAATCAAGTTTGGAACTTGGTGGACTTACCTCACGACCGAAAGGCCGTGGAGAACAAATGGATTTTCAAAAGGAAAACTAATGCTGATGGTAATGTAACCGTCTATAAAGCTCGACTTGTCGCAAAGGGGTTTCGACAAATTCAAGGAGTTGACTACGATGAGACATTCTCTCCCGTAGCGATGCTAAAGTCAGTTAGGATTATGTTAGCAATTGCTGCATATTTCGATTATGAGATATGGCAGATGGATGTCAAAACCGCGTTTCTCAATGGTAATATTGAAGAAGAGTTGTATATGATACAACCAAAGGGTTTTGTCGATCCTAAGGATGCTAACAAGGTGTGCAAGCTTCAGCGATCTATCTATGGATTGAAGCAAGCATCACGAAGTTGGAATCTCTGCTTTGATGAGTTGATCAAAGAGTTTGGATTTGTCCAAACTTATGGAGAAGCTTGTATTTACAAGAAAGTGAGTGGGAGCAATGTGGCATTTCTGATATTATATGTGGATGACATATTATTGATCGGAAATGATATAGATCTTTTAAACGGTGTTAAAAGTTATCTAAACAGCAAATTTTCAATGAAGGACCTAGGTGAAGCGTCATACATATTAGGCATAAAGATCTATAGAGATAGATCTAGGCGCCTAATAGGGCTATCGCAAAGTACATACCTTGATAAGATTTTAAAGAAGTTTAAAATGGAAAATAGTAATTAGGGTTCTTACCTATGACACAAGGCACGACATTGAGTAAGACTCAAAGTTAAACCGGCGGAAGAAAGAGAGATAATGGACAAGGTCCCTATGCTTGACCATAGGCTCTATAATGTACGCCATGCTATGTACAAGACCGGATGTGGCACATGCTATTAGTTTGACTAGTAGGTACCAATCGGATCCAGGTTCAGAACACTGGAAATCGGTCAAGAATATCCTTAAGTACTTGCGAAGAACTAAGGATATGTTTCTTGTATACGGAGGTGAAGAAGAGCTCGTCGCTAAGTGTTATGTCGACGCTAGCTTTGATACCGATCCGGATGACTCTAAGTCTCAATCCGGATACGTATTTCTCATGAATGGCGGAGCGGTTAGTTGGAGGAGCTCCAAACAACCTGTGGTGGCGGGATCAACAACGGAGGCCGAATATGTTCTTTGCTTGAGCGGCTCAGGAAGCAATTTGGATGAAGGAGTTCATATCCGAACTAGGTGTGGTTGCAAACGCGTTGGACCCAATGGTGATCTATTGTGACAACAATGGTGCCATTGCCAATGCCAAAGAGCCAAGGTCTCGCAAGCATTCCAAGCATATTAAGCGCCGGTTTCACTCCATCCGCGAGCATGTCAAGGATGGAGATATAAAGATTTGTAAAGTACATAAGGATCTCAATGTAGCAGATCCGTTGACTAAAACTCTCCCTAGAGCAAAACATGATCTAGACCAGAACTCCATGGGTGTTAGATACATCACAATGTAACTAGATTATTGTCTCTAGTGCAAGTGGGAGACTGAAGGGAATATGCCCTGAGAGGCAATAATAAAATGTTTATTATGTGTATTCCAAGTATATGATAGATGTTTATTTTGAATGCTATAATTGTATTAATACGGAAACGTTAATACATGTTTGTTTAATAAACAAACAGAAAGTTCCTAGTTATGCCTCTCTCATAAACTAGTTCGTTGATTAACAAGATGATCACGGTTTCCTGATCATAGACATTGGATGTTGTTAATAACGAGATACCGAAACAGGTTTTCGGGTGAAATTGCATAAAGTGGTTATGCATGTGAAATGGAATTCTAGCAAGGGGTTATTTGTGAATGTTTGTCATTAAAGTAATTGACAAAATTCTGAATAAAATAAAAGAGTTTTATTTAATGAGAGTTTGCATTAAATTTGGTGGAAATTTAATGGGAATTTGAGTGGTCTTTTGAGTGGAGGGAATTTAAAGGAATTTTGTGAGTGGAGTGTCCACCCACATGAAGAGGGGAGGGCAAGGGGGCAGCCCCATGCGCCGGCCACCCCCTTGGGGTCCCCCCCTCCTCCTATAAAAGGAGCCCCCCTCCTCACTTGTCTCTTACACCTCCTCGTGAAGGATCTCTCTCCCCCTCTAGAATTTATCCCCCATGGTCTCGGACTAGCAAGATACATGTTCCTGGTTGCTATTCGGCAAGAAAGGGTTGTGCTTCCGCTGCATCGCTGGAGCGAGGAGGCGGAGGTTGCCCGGTGTCTTGTACGTGTGTGCGAGCACGGATGCGCTGCTGCTTTGCGGCGCTAGGACTTCCTCTCGATCTTGAGATCGGCAAGAGATCGTCTACATCAACCACGAGTTGAACTCGTTAAGCTTTGTCGGTCTTCAAGGGTATCTTCTCTACGGATATACATCCGCCCGTTGTTTGTATCTAGTAGATAGATCTTGGTACATAGGTCCCATCGTAGGAAATTTTTTGTTTTCTATGCTGCGAACCCTACACGTCGCCCATGCCAATAGCCGCCTGTAACACCGCCCCCGACGAGCTCACCGTGCGCTCCGTCGGTCCCCTCGCTCGACTATAAATAGAGGCCACCCCCGCTCGATTTCTTCACACCATCTCACTCCCCTCTCCTCACTGATCGCGCCACACCATTCTCAGAGCAAGGCGAGCACCACCTCGCCGGAATTTCACCGGAGCCTGCCGCCTCTGGAGAAGAAGGGCGCCATCGATTCCGTCCACCCCAGGAGCTGCCGCGACCACCCCTGAGTTCGCCATCGTCGACATCGTCGTTCGCGCTCCTCGCCGACCCTCGCCAGCACCCCGGTGAGCCCCCAGCACCCCTCACTGGCCGCGCTAGGTTTCGTTCTCGCCGGCGTTGTCTCGCGTCGACGATGACTCCCAGTCGTTGGATTAGAATCAGATCGAACGACTCACGTTTCCCCGTACCGCTTTGCCCCTCCCTGTCTCACTGGCAAGTGGGGACACCCACTTAAGCAGCCCGCGGGAGCACTGCGCTTAGCAGGCCGGCCCAGTAACTTTTCCCGCGCAGCCCAGTGATTTGAATTAGATCTTTTTCTTTTTAATTCAAACACACTTCTGTACCCATTTTCAAAAATTAATCCAGATTGATTCATTGCACCATTTTAAATGAAACCAATTTTTCTGGAAAGGTCTAGGAATGCGGAATCCAAGCCCGTTGGATTCAAGTCATTTAGATCTATAGATCACCCATGGTAAAAATAACAAGGCAGAAGCTTTTCTGCATTCAAACATTTTTCAAATTTAAACCATAATAGCTTTTGAGTTGATTCCAACTCTCAAAAATCACATTTAACCATACCTTTCAGAATATATAAAAATATATAGGTTTACTTGCATAAATAATGTTCAAGTAATAAAAGAATGCTACATAGGCATTTCTAGTCTTTATATTTAAATAAAATAAAAGGGTAAAACCTTATTAAATTGTGACACCACTTTAAATCACATTCCCTTGGACTACAATATGTGGTGATGACATGTGTAAACATGATCCCATGTTTGGTTTGGAGAATATTAAATCTTAAGTAGTTTTTCAATGAGTAGAAATTACTTTTCTAAAAATAAAAGGAATTAAACCAAGCCTTAACCTTGTAATTTTAGAGATGATGCTAGATCATCTATAGGACCCGTATGTGTGATGATTGCAAGTATTTAAGTATTGTTTGGTGATCGTGTACCTCGTATTTATTCATAGACGCTAGTACCGACCAAGGATACGAGGAGGAAGGAGGATACTACGAAGAAGAAGCCGAGGAGAACTTCAACCACTGCTCTGCACAAGGCAAGCTGAGACTATACCTATGCAAGCTAACACTTGCAAGATACCCTACCAATGCAAGCTTATATTGACACCTACGCAAGCCAATACTTGTTACTATGCCTACTATATGCCTTAAGCATATGTGATCATACCCACTTGATAAACCAATCCTAGTTTTATTTGCAAGCTTCTTACTTTATTTCTTTGTCAAAGCCTGCTTAGAGTTTACTTAAGAGTTTGGTAGATACTAGAAAGTTATCTGAAGGTTGCATAAAGAGCATAAAATTTGTCCTAAGCTAGATAATCTTGATGTCATCCCAAGGCATGAGATTGAACTTAGTTAGAACCCCACTAGTTTATCACCCCTCATTATTGCTTATCTCCACCTGTAGATGTTAGTGCTAAGCATAAAACTTGATCAACTTTAGATGGGAATACTTGGTGAAAATGGTTATGAAAACCTTGGAATGATGGATCATTCTATTGAAATGTTTTGGACATGTGTTTCCTAACACCTGATGATTTTGGTGATGAAATTGATGAGGCATGAGCCTTGGCCCTTTACAAAACTGATGGTTGTCTGGATGCGATACCATTCCAATTTTATCGTACAACCACAATACCCGAAGATTGGGTAGGGCTTGACTTGAAACTTATATACCTTGGTATTAGTTCCCTCATGGCCAAGGTCTGAGCTGAGGCTACCTTGTGAAGATTGTCCACCTGTGTAGTACCCAAGATGACAGTTCGTCATGGTTGGGAGGCCAAACTCACAGGAGAGGTGCTTATACTAGGGCGTATAATTGAAAGGTTAGGATTGATTATCCGCATACTGAGTATGGTGAATTCAGGATTTGTTCCTGGCGGATGTATCGAATGTTGTGGTGAAAGTGTACAATCTCTGCAGAGTGTCAAACTATTCGAATAGCCGCGTCCGCGGTTATGGACAGTTGGAGTGGCCATATTGTTCCCCGTCAGACTTTTCAAAATGACTTGTGAAATGAATTGAGACTTTGACTAGACCACAACAGAGTTGTGACATGAGTTACCAGATCCCACTTAGGAGTTATAAAATTGTGACTAGCTTTGGAACTTAGTAGAGATAAATCTGGCTTTTGCAAAACAACCTTAGATCCTAGTGTCCTATTATCCAAAAACCCCTTTACCTGTTAGTATTAGTTTGCGAGTACTTAAAGAGTACTCATGGCTTTGTCCCTGGCTATTCTCATGGCCAGACTATGAAGAGGAGTACCTGGAGGATGGACCCCAGGAAGGTTACGATAACTAGGATCATCTCCCATCGTCAGCATTGCCTGTGACCCCGAAGATGGAGCTTCGCCTACGCTACCATTATTATTACGTATTCCGCTGCTTGATGTTGTATTAAGAACTGGATGTAACACCCTCAGAATCGGCCCTATGCAAGTTTTAGCGAAACCCGCCAAACCCGCATAGAAACGATTCAAAGGTGCCCACCAGGCACTTTCGTGCGGGTGGAAAACGAAGTAATAACATTACACAACAGTCCTCGATGGGACCCACAGAACAGATATATATACAACACGACTCCAAGAGTCAAGAATACCGATTTACAGAACAAAGATCCAAATCACCTTGAAAACGATAGAGCGTCCAACTACGGACAAGATGAAAATGGGGCTAAGAGCCCTGAAGAATAACCAATGGCGTCCATAACCCTGCCCAGGCCAAGCCGGAAGGGTAACCCTGCTAACGACGTCGATCTCAAAACTTGCTTAAACAAAAGGGGTGCCGACAAAGGGCAAAGGAAAAAGAGAGAGCGGTCAGTACTGAGGCCAGTACACGGTGAGGCTAGAATTCGGCGGTCCTCGCCTACATAGGTATGGTGGACTGAGCGGCAGCGGCAGCATGCACTAACAACCTATAGAGACTCGATATAACTGTCGGCTATCAGAGAGGGATAAGAAAGATCTATTCGGATCCAACCTGAATCTAACACCAAACAAACCCATCCTGGTATTTCCCCCTCGAGACCAATCGAGGAAGTCAACCGAGGAACTCACACCGTTGGCAGTTTTACTCATTCCGTTATAGTTGCGGCAATTACTAGTCAGGTATAGATAGTCATCCTGATATAATAAGCAGTGGGCACTTTTATTTAACCATTCCATTGTAGTTGCAACACTTAATAGTCAGATACAATTAGCATGAGATATCCCAAAACCCAGCAGTTGTTGGTACTTTTATTTAGCCATTCCGTTGTAGTTGCAATACTTACTAGTCAGATACAATGGTCGCAAGCGACAATCCAAACAAGCAATTGTTGGCAGTTTTATTTAGCCATTCCATTATAGTGAAGCTGATTACTAGTCATCATAAAGTCAAATTTATAGCACTACTTTAGTTATAGTTGTCTATGATCGAGATACTGTGCTCCAAGTCGTCCATAACCGTGGACACGGCTTTCAGAAAGTTTTACCCTGCAGGGGTGCACAAATAGCAACACACACTCGATCAACCTCGGAAAAACCAAATCAAAACCCAACGAGGCTTTCACGACAAAGCAGTCACAGGATTCAGAAATATTTCAGGGGGCCACCCCATTGAGTACACCCGCAACGAAGTTAGCTGATTCCGAGACGGACTCAAGGTTTGCGCCAGTGGCTGTAAACGACTGGGAACCCAAAACTGGGCTTGTCGATACCACGAAAACACTCCGCTTACCTAAACAGTACAGGTGCTCCTCGCACAATCGTAATAAAGCAGTAAAGCATGGCATAAGTACCAGATAGTAAATAAAACCTCAAACTAGTTTGTGGCCCCAAGAAATAAGAATGAATCAAGCTCTGGCTCAGGGGGGTCCCATAATCCTCCCGGATGTGGATAGCGCGAATATTCAAGGAACAGGTATCAAGTACTCGGGGTCCTACGGGACACAAGTGGACGGTTAACAACCAAATAACATCTATTGCCCACCTGTGCCTCTGCTTACTTACTTCAATTTTAGTTGTTAAACAGTAATTAAAGTAAACGATAATGAAAGCCATGATCATCTCCAACCTTAAACATGCGGCAACACTCCAACAACTGTGGTACTGGACGACACGCAACAGCACTTGAGCAAGCGACTACGACACGCAAGTCCAACTAGCTACCAAACAACAGGTAATAGGCTATGTCCAAGGCAATATAAGGCTGCAGGGATATCACGAACGAAACTAGAGCATCGCATACGATAGCAATAGATCAACAGAGGGAAATAAATACTATAGAAGTAAGATAGGTAGAAAGGGGAGGTGCTCGCTTTGAAAACATTGCGAAGGTTCAACCAAGATCGTGAAGCTCACATCAACTCAACGGCCTTATCCGCGAAGAAGCAAATCACTAGAAGGAACACCGGATGCGCTATTTAATACTATGACAGAAGATCGGGCATGATGCATGTATGATGTATGACATGGCAAAGGTGCGATGCAATTAGGCCATATTAAGCGGAACCGGGGTGCCGACAATTAATTAGATGGTTCATGTTATTTTTCTACCCCGCAAATTAAATGTTGTAATAACAAGGCAAGACATAGTATCGGTTCTCTAGGAAAATTTAAATGGAGCCAATATTAGACTAACTTTGCCCGCATATGGGCCCCATATTTAATTATGAGGTGAATCGGCATAATGCCCCCAAACCACATGACAATATGCAAGTATGACAATTTTATACGCAACAAGTAATATCATTTATAAAATAGGGTTCGAGAAAAGGGGTCACACTTTAGGGTTCGGCGATCTTGGGGTTCCGGGGGGTTCGGGGTCGGTCTCAGGGTTCGACGAGGCCGGCGAGGTTCAGATACAAGATGGAGAGCTTAGCGTGTCGGGACGGAGAACTTGGTTACAAGCGGTCGACCTCGTCGTCGATGGCGGACTTGAATGAATCGGGTACCGGTGGTCTTCGGGTCCGTGTAGATGGTCATGGCGTTCAAGGTGGAGAACTTGGCGTGCCGTGTAAGCGATCTTGGCGTTCTTCAGGTTCGGGTCTTGGCGTTCGGGGAAGAAGATCTTGAGGGTCCATGTCGAAGATCTCGGGTTCCGATGTCGGTGGCCTTCGAGTGGCTCCATGTACAACCTTCGATATCCTCGGCATCAAGCCGGTCTTGTTAGCGAGGAGATCTTAACACATCTTGTTACCGAAACTTTCACGGATCAACAGATAAACAAACGTTCATGAGCCCCCATGAACACACAAGCACATGACAGACACGCGTGTAGAGAGGCACAAGGTCGACATCGGGACCTTGATGGTTGGCGACGGGCGGTACAGGTGGCGGGGCAGAGGTGCTCGGTCTTGGACGGTTGCAGGGCGGCGCCGGCGGCGAGGCACGCGAGAGGCAGGCGCGGCCTCGGGACGCTGGTAGCAGACTGGAACGGGCGGCCTCGACGATGAGGGCGGCAGGAGCGATTAAGCGGAGAGGCCCGGCAGCGCGCTGCAGAGAGCGCCAGAGGGGAGGAAGGCGGCGGCCAGGCGCGGGAGGTCGCGCGGGGTTCCATCGGCGAGGCGACCAGGCAGGGAGGGGCGGTGCCGGTTGCAGAGCTTGGTGGCGACGGGCTTGGCGAGGGCGGCGGCCACGATGCAGGCGGATGCGTCGGCCGACGGCGGCGAGACGCGCTGGCCGGGTCGAAGACGCTGGAGAGGGCGAGGTCGAGGGGCGGACGGCGGCTCGCCGGAGGACGTCGGGAACGACGGAGGTCACGAAGGCCGGCGGCTGCTTGGGGGGGGAAGGTGCGGCGGTCCGGGCTCGGATGGGAGGCGCCGGCCGAGGCGCGTGCATGAGGAGGAGGCGGCAGGGCGACGAGGGGGTCGGCGGCGGCGGTTGCTGCGGTCGACGGGGCGTCGCGAGGAGGGAGGCCATGGGTGGCGGAGCACAGGGAGCCGGGCGGAGGGGCAGAGACGGGCGTGGCGGTCGCGGGCTTGCGGAACGACGGCGAGGCGGGAGAGGAGAGAGGAGGTCCTGGTTCCATGGGGAACGAGGAGAGGAACGGGGTGGGCCAGGGGGAGGAGGCGCGTGGGGAGGAAGAAGGGGGTCGGGGTCACGAGAGGATCAAGAGGAGCGGGGGGACTGCGTCGGGTGGGTCCCGTGGGGAGTGGTTGGACAGGAGGAGGGACCCAGGCGGGCCAGGGGAACGTGCTGGGGGGCGCGCGCCCAGGTGGGGTGGGGATCTGGGATTGGGAGCGAGGGTGTGGAGGGTCGCGTGGTGTGTGTGTGGTTGGGGCTGGGAGTCTGGGGCAGAGTGGGTGAGGTGGCAGTGGGGGAGAGAGAGGGGTGAGGATAAGATGAGGTGGCAGCGTGTGTTTGGGTGGAGTGAGGTGGAGGGGTGAGGTGTCGCCAAGTGATTGGAGGGGGTGAGTTGGTTGGAGGGGTGGGTAGATTAGGACTAGGTAGAAAAAGATTTAGGTGGACCGATTTTGTACTGGGGGTGGCCGACTGGGTCGGATCGGCCCGGTTGGCGGCCCCCTAAAATAATTAAATATTTTATTCAATTAACACCGGGCTTTTGCAAACCGTGGGTAGACAAAAACAAAATATTCCGGAGACCCGGGTTTTGGGTTTTGAATTAGAGATGGGGCGTTTAGAAAACAAAACCAGGCTTTTCAAAATAGTTTTATGCAAACAAATGCAAGACGACAAGATGATGCTCAAATGCAATGTGGCATGATGACATGAGCATGTGGTCATGATGATGCAATGCACAAAAACACAGCGATTTTCTAGTAGTGGTTTTTGCGGGATGCCACAATTCGACACCACTAACAATGGATCTCGCCCTCGAGATCCGCCTCATGGTACCGGAAGGAAGGTCGGCGATCTGCGTCTTCTCGCTTCGTGTAGATCCTCGCGACACCACTAACAAGGGTTGCTGTCCGTGATCGTCGAGAGAACACTCTGGGAACAAAAGGTCGAAGGTAGAGGTATCAACAAATAAAGCCACCTCTAGATTCGATGGAAAGAGGGAACCGATGCATTCTCATCCACTTCAATGTACACAAGCGAATAGAGTGAGTAGTCGGCATGGGGGCCAATCCATCACACACCCAAACTATTACTCTGCACAATCAGTAGAAAAGCGTGCAACCATTCTCGGAATCGATCAAGATCTCGACAATCGAGGTTCGAACAAATGAGTGATGCGCATCAGATCGGATCTGGCGTAGGTGATGTCGTCGCGTCGGGAAACACCGGAAGGCACGAGAAGGAACAAAGAGAAATCCATCAGACGAAGGACTCCTCGGATAGCATGAAGACCAGATGTAGAAACACCGTTTCCAAAGGAGGAAGCGAAACCCTAAAGGTACGATGGAACCCAACCACGAGAAATCCTGGACTCGAAGAGAGAGAAGAGAGCGGATTCAAAACACGTAGAGGTGAGAGGAGAGCAGCAGAGGGGTAAGGAGTAAAATCAGACCTAATCAGAACTATCCAACCGATTTTGCAAAAATAGTTTTACACTCTACTTCGGCCGTTAGCTAGGTTATCCTACAGGCTAGACTTGTGGGGTATCGCAACTGCTGAGCTCTGATACCACTCTGTAACACCCTTAGAATCGGCCCTATGCAAGTTTTAGCGAAACCCGCCAAACCCGCATAGAAACGATTCAAAGGTGCCCACCAGGCACTTTCGTGCGGGTGGAAAACAAAGTAATAACATTACACAACAGTCCTCGATGGGACCCACAGAACAGATATATATACAACACGACTCCAAGAGTCAAGAATACCGATTTACAGAACAAAGATCCAAATCACCTTGAAAACGATAGAGCGTCCAGCTACGAACAAGATGCAAATGGGGCTAAGAGCCCTGAAGAATAACCAATGGCATCCATAACCCTGCCCAGGCCAAGCCGGAAGGGTAACCCTGCTAACGACGTCGATCTCAAAACCTGCTTAAACAAAAGGGGTGCCGACAAAGGGCAAAGGAAAAAGAGAGAGCGGTCATCGAGGCCAAGACACGGCGAGGCTAGAATTGCGGTCCTCGCCACATAGGTATGGTGGATCGAGCGCAGCAAGATGCACTAACAACCTATAGAGACTCGATATAACGCGGCTATCGAGAGGGATAAGAAAGATCTATTCGGATCCAACCTAAATCTAACACCAAACAAACCCATCTCGGTATTTCCTCGAGACCAATCGAGGAAGTCAACCGAGGAACTCACGCTGGCGCTTTACTCATTCCGTTATAGTTGCGGCAATTACTAGTCGTATAGATAGTCATCCCGATATAATAAGCAAGGCACTTTTATTTAACCATTCCATTATAGTTACAACACTTACTAGTCGATACAATTAGCATGAGATATCCCAAAACCCAAAGAGGTTGTTGGTACTTTTATTTAGCCATTCCGTTATAGTTGCAATACTTACTAGTCGATACAATGGTCGAAGCGACAACCCAAACAAGCAATTGTTGGCAGTTTATTTAGCCATTCCATTATAGTGAAGCTGATTACTATTCATTATAAAGTCAAATTTATAGCACTACTTTAGTTATAGTTGTCTATGATCGAGATCTTGCTCCAAGTCGTCCATAACCGGACACGGATTTTAGAAAGTTTTACCTGCAGGGTGCACAAATAGCAACACACACCGATCAACCTCGAAAACCAAATCAAAACCCAACGAGGCTTTCATGACAAAGCACTCACTGTGATTGAGAAATATTTCAGGGCCACCCCATTGAGTACACCAAGAACGGTTAGTGACTCGAGACGAACTCAAGGTTTGCGCGGTGTTCAGAAACGATCGGGAACCCAAAACTGGGCTTGTCGATACCGCGAAAACACTCCGCTTACCTAAACAGTACAGGTGCTCCTCGCACAATCGTAATAAAGCAGTAAATCATGGCATAAGTACCGGATAGTAAATAAAACCTCAAACTAGTTTGTGGCCCCAAGAAATAAGAATGAATCAAGCTCTGGCTCAGGGGGGTCCCATAATCCTCCCGGATGTGGATAGCGCGAATATTCAAGGAACAGGTATCAAGTACTCGGGGTCCTACGGGACACAAGTGGACGGTTAACAACCAAATAACATCTATTGCCCACCTGTGCCTCTTCTTACTTACTTCAATTTTAGTTGTTAAACATTAATTAAAGTAAAGGATAATGAAAGCCATGATCATCTCCAACCTTAAACATGCTGCAATACTCCAACAACTGTGGTACTTGACGACACGCAACGGCACTTGAGCAAGCGACTACGACACGCAAGTACAACTAGCTACCAAACAACAGGTAATAGGATGTGTCCAAGGCAATATAAGGCTGCACGGGATATCACGGGTACGAAAACTAGAGCATCGCACACAGATAGCAATAGATCAACAGGAGGGAAATAAATACTATAGAAGTAAGATAGGTAGAAAGGGGGGAGGTTCTTGCCTGAAAACATTGCCGAAGGTTCAACCGAAGATCGGGGCGAAGCTCACATCAACTCAACGGCCTTATCCGCGAAGAAGCAAATCACTAGAAGGAACACCGGATGCGCTATTTAATACTATGACAGAAGATCGGGCATGATGCATGTATGATGTATGACATGGCAAAGGTGCGATGCAATTAGGCCATATTACGCGGAACCGGGGTCCCTACAATTAATTAGATGGTTCATGTTATTTTTCTACCCCGCAAATTAAATGTTGTAATAACAAGGCAAGACATAGTATCGGTTCGCTAGGCAAATTTAAATGGAGCCAATATTAGACTAACTTTGCCCGCATATGGGCCCCATATTTAATTATGAGGTGAATCGGCATAATGCCCCCAAACCACATGACAATATGCAAGTATGACAATTTTATACGCAACAAGTAATATCATTTATAAAATAGGGTTCGAGAAAAGGGGTCACACTTTAGGGTTCGGCGATCTTGGGGTTCCGGGGGGTTCGGGGTCGGTCTTAGGGTTCGACGGGGCCGGCGAGGTTCAGATACAAGATGGAGAGCTTAGCGTGTCGGGACGGAGAACTTGGTTACAAGCGGTCGACCTCGTCATCGATGGCGGACTTGAATGAATCGGGTACCGGTGGTCTTCGGGTCCGTGTAGACGGTCATGGCGTTCAAGGTGGAGAACTTGGCGTGCCGTGTAAGCGATCTTGGTGTTCTTCAGGTTCGGGTCTTGGCGTTCGGGAAAGAAGATCTTGAGGGTCCATGTCGAAGATCTCGGGTTCCAATGTCGGTGGCCTTCGAGTGGCTCCATGTACAACCTTCGATATCCTCGGCATCAAGCCGGTCTTGTTAGCGAGGAGATCTTAACACATCTTGTTACCGAAACTTTCACGGATCAACAGATAAACAAACGTTCATGAGCCCCCATGAACACACAAGAACATGACAGACACGCGTGTAGAGAGGCACAAGGTCGACATCGGGACCTTGATGGTTGGCGACGGCAAGATGGTGGCGGGCGAGGTGCTCGGTCTTGGGCGGTTGCAGCGAGGCGAGGCACGCGAGAGCAGGCGGGCGCTCCTAGGGACGCTGGGTAGCGAGCTCGGGAAGCCGACGGCAAAGAGGGCGGCGGAGCAGGACGACGTGGAGGCCGGCGGCAGAGAGCGCCAGAGGGGAGGAAGGAGGCGGCCAGGCGCGGGAGGTCGCGCGGGGTTCCATCGGCGAGGCGACCAGGTAGGGAGGGGCGGTGCCGGTTGCAGAGCTTGGTGGCGACGGGATTGGCGAGGGCGGCGGCCACGATGCAGGCGGCGGATGCCGCGTCGACGGCGGCCAAGCGGAGACGCGCCGCCTGCGTCCGGGGTCGAAGACGCTGGAGAGGGCGAGGTCGAGGGCGACGCCGGAGGGCGAGGCGCGGAGGTCCGAGGCCGCGGCTTGGGGGAAGGTGCGTCCGGCTCGGATGGGAGGTGCGCCCGTGGAGGCACGCGGCGGGCGGAGGAGGGTCGGCGTGGCGGTTGCTTGACGGGCCGCGAGGAGGGAGGCCATGGGTGGCGGAGCTGAGGCCGGGCGGAGGCGAGGCAGGCGTGGCGGTCGGCTTGAGCGACGCGAGGCGGGAGAGGAGAGAGGAGGTCCTGGTTCCATGGGGAACGAGGAGAGGAACGGGGTGGGCCAGGGGGAGGAGGCGCGTGGGGAGGAAGAAGGGGGTCGGGGTCACGAGAGGATCGAGAGGAGCGGGGGGACTGCGTCGGGTGGGTCCCGTGGGGAGTGGTTGGACAGGAGGTGGGACCCAGGCGGGCCAGGGGAACGTGCTGGGGGGCGCGCACCCAGGTGGGGTGGGGATCTGGGATTGGGAGCGAGGGTGTGGAGTGGGTCAGCAGGCGTGTGTGTGTGGTTGGGGCTGGGAGTCTGGGGCAGAGTGGGTGAGGTGGCAGTGGGGGAGAGAGAGGGGTGAGGATAAGATGAGGTGGCAGCGTGTGATTGGGTGGAGTGAGGTGGAGGGGTGAGGTGTCGCCAAGTGATTGGAGGGGGTGAGGTGGCTGGAGGGGTGGGTAGATTAGGACTAGGTAGAAAAAGATTTAGGTGGACCGATTTTGTACTGGGGGTGGCCGACTGGGTCGGATCGGCCATTATTGCCCCTAAAATAATTAAATATTTTATTCAATTAACACCGGCTTTTGCAAACCGTGGGTAGACAAAACAAAATATTCCGAGACCCGGTTTTGGTTTGAATTAGAGACGGGGCGTTTAGAAAACAAAACCAGGCTTTTCAAAATAGTTTTATGCAAACAAATGCAAGACGACAAGACGATGCTCAAATGCAATGTGGCATGATGACATGAGCATGTGGTCATGATGATGCAATGCACAAAAACACAGCGATTTTCTAGTAGTGGTTTTTATGGATGCCACAATTGACACCACTAACAATGGATCTCGCCTCGAGATCCGCCTCATGGTACCGGAAGGAAGGTCGGCGATCAAGGCTTCTCGCTTGTAGATCCTCGCGACACCACTAACAAGGGTTGTTGTCCGTGATCGTCGAGAGAACACTCCGGGAACAAAAGGTCGAAGGTAGAGGTATCAACAAATAAAGCCACCTCTAGATTCGATGGAAAGAGGGAACCGATGCATTCTCATCCACTTCAATGTACACAAGCGAATAGAGTGAGTAGTCGGCATGGGGGCCAATCCATCACACACCCAAACTATTACTCTGCACAATCAGTAGAAAAGCGTGCAACCATTCTCGAATCGATCAAGATCTCGACAATCGAGGTTCGAACAAAGGAGTGATGCGCATCGGATCCGCGAGGTGATGTCGTCGCGTCGGGAAACACCGGAAGGCACGAGAAGGAACAAAGAGAAATCCATCAGACGAAGGACTCCTCGGATAGCATGAAGACCAGATGTAGCAACACCGTTTCCAAAGGAGGAAGCGAAACCCTGAAGGTACGATGGAACCCAAGCACGAGAAATCCTGGACTCAAAGAGAGAGAAGAGAGCGGATTCAAAACACGTAGAGGTGAGAGGAGAGCAGCAGAGGGGTAAGGAGTAAAATCAGACCTAATCAGAACTATCCAACCGATTTTGCAAAAATAGTTTTGACACTCTACTTCGGCCGTTAGCTAGGTTATCCTACAGGCTGGACTTGTGGGGTATCGAATGCTAAGCTCGATACCACTTTGTAACACCCTCGATCGGCCCTGCAAGTTTTAGCGAAACCCGCCAAACCCGCATAGAAACGATTCAAAGGTGCCACCAGCACTTGCATGGGTGGAAAACGAAGTAATAACATTACACAACAGTCCTCGATGGGACCCACAGAACAGATATATATACAACACGACTCCAAGAGTCAAGAATACCGATTTACAGAACAAAGATCCAAATCACCTTGAAAATGATAGAGCGTCCAGCTACGGACAAGATGCAAATGGGGCTAAGAGCCCTGAATAATAACCAATGGCGTCCATAACCCTGCCTAGGCCAAGCCGGAAGGGTAACCCTTCTAACGACGTCGATCTCAAAACCTGCTTAAACAAAAGGGGTGCCGACAAAGGGCAAAGGAAAAAGAGAGAGCGTCAAGATCGAGGCCAAGACAGCGAGGCTAGAATTCGGCGGTCCTCGCCTACATAGGTATGGTGGACTGAGCGGCAGCGGCAGCATGCACTAACAACCTATAGAGACTCGATATAACTGTCGGCTATCAGAGAGGGATAAGAAAGATCTATTCGGATCCAACCTAAATCTAACACCAAACAAACCCATCCTGGTATTTCCCCCTCGAGACCAATCGAGGAAGTCAACCGAGGAACTCACACCGTTGGCAGTTTTACTCATTCCGTTATAGTTGCGGCAATTACTAGTCAGGTATAGATAGTCATCCTGATATAATAAGCAGTGGGCACTTTTATTTAACCATTCCATTGTAGTTGCAACACTTACTAGTCAGATACAATTAGCATGAGATATCCCAAAACCCAGCAGTTGTTGGTACTTTTATTTAGCCATTCCGTTGTAGTTGCAATACTTACTAGTCAGATACAATGGTCACAAGCGACAACCCAAACAAGCAATTGTTGGCAGTTTTATTTAGCCATTCCATTGTAGTGAAGGTGATTACTAGTCATTATAAATTCAAATTTATAGCACTACTTTAGTTATAGTTGTCTATGATCGAGATACTGTGCTCCAAGTCGTCCATAACCGCGGACACGGCTTTCAGAAAGTTTTACCCTAGGGTGCACAAAGAACAACACTCACTCGATCAACCTCTTAAAAACCAAAGCAAAACCCAGCGAGGCTTTCACGACAAAGCAATCACAAGATTCAGAAATATTTCAGGGGGCCACCCCATTGAGTACACCAAGAACGGTTAGTGACCGAGACGGACTCAAGGTTTGCGCCATGGTCAGAACGATCGGGAACCCAAAACTGGGCTTGTCGATACCGCGAAAACACTCCGCTTACCTAAACAGTACAGGTGCTCCTCGCACAATCGTAATAAAGCAGTAAAGCATGGCATAAGTACCGGATAGTAAATAAAACCTCAAACTAGTTTGTGGCCCCAAGAAATAAGAATGAATCAAGCTCTGGCTCAGGGGGGTCCCATAATCCTCCCGGATGTGGATAGCGCGAATATTCAAGGAACGGGTATCAAGTACTCGGGGTCCTATGGGACACAAGTGGACGGTTAACAACCAAATAACATCTATTGCCCACCTGTGCCTCTGCTTACTTACTTCAATTTTAGTTGTTAAACAGTAATTAAAGTAAACGATAATGAAAGCCATGATCATCTCCAACCTTAAACATGCGGCAATACTCCAAAAACTGTGGTACTTGACGACACGCAACGGCACTTGAGCAAGCGACTACGACACGCAAGTCCAACTAGCTACCAAACAACAGGTAATAGGATGTGTCCAAGGCAATATAAGGCTGCACGGGATATCACGGGTACGAAAACTAGAGCATCGCACACAGATAGCAATAGATCAATAGGAGGGAAATAAATACTATAGAAGTAAGATAGGTAGAAAGGGGGGAGGTGCTCGCCTGAAAACATTGCCGAAGGTTCAACCGAAGATCGGGGCGAAGCGCACATCAACTCAACGGCCTTATCCGCGAAGAAGCAAATCACTAGAAGGAACACCGGATGCGCTATTTAATACTATGACAGAATATCGGGCATGATGCATGTATGATGTATGACATGGCAAAGGTGCGATGCAATTAGGCCATATTAAGAGGAACCGGGGTCCCGACAATTAATTAGATGGTTCATGTTATTTTTCTACCCCGCAAATTAAATTTTGTAATAACAAGGCAAGACATAGTATCGGTTCGCTAGGCAAATTTAAATGGAGCCAATATTAGACTAACTTTGCCCGCATATGGGCCCCATATTTAATTATGAGGTGAATCGGCATAATGCCCCCAAACCACATGACAATATGCAAGTATGACAATTTTATACGCAACAAGTAATATCATTTATAAAATAGGGTTCGAGAAAGGTCACACTTTAGGGTTCGCGATCTTGGGGTTCCGGGGTTCGGGTCGGTCTCGTGGTTCGACGGGCGGCGAGGTTCGATACAAGATGGAGAGCTTAGCGTGTCGGGACGGAGAACTTGGTTACAAGCGGTCGACCGCCGTCGATGGCGGACTTGAATGAATCGGCACCGGTGGTCTTGGTCCGTAGACGGTCATGGCGTTCAAGGTGGAGAACTTGGCGTGCCGTGTAAGCGATCTTGGCGTTCTTCAGGTTCGGGTCTTGGCGTTCGGGGAAGAAGATCTTGAGGGTCCATGTCGAAGATCTCGGGTTCCGATGTCGGTGGCCTTCGAGTGGCTCCATGTACAACCTTCGATATCCTCGGCATCAAGCCGGTCTTGTTAGCGAGGAGATCTTAACACATCTTGTTACCGAAACTTTCACGGATCAACAGATAAACAAACGTTCATGAGCCCCCATGAACACACAAGCACATGACAGACACGCGTGTAGAGAGGCACAAGGTCGACATCGGGACCTTGATGGTTGGCGACGGGCGGTACAGGTGGCGGGGCAGAGGTGCTCGGTCTTGGACGGTTGCAGGTGGCGTGGCGAGGCACGCGAGGCAGCTACAAGGGACGCTGGGTAGTGCTCGAAATGGCGGCCTCGGCAATGAGGGCGGGCAGGCAGCGGAGAGGCCCGGGCTACCGCAGAGCGCCATAGGGGAGGATGTTGGAATTATGCCCTAGAGGCAATAATAAAGATGTTATTATTATAATTCTTGTTCATGATAAAGTTTATATTCCATGCTAGAATTGTATTAAGCGGAAACTTTAATACTTGTGTGGTTTGTGAACAACACCGTGTCCCTAGTACGCCTCTATGGACTAGCTCATTGATCAATGATGGTTAAGGTTTCCTAACCATAGACATGAGTTGTCAATTGATAATGAGATCATATCATTGGGAGAATGATATGGTGGATAGACCCAAACAAAGCAGAGCAATTAGATCGTGTCATCGTGTTCGTCTTTGCGAAGCTTTTCCTATGTCAAATATTGTATTCCTTAGACCATGAGATAATGCAACTCCCGGTATCGGAAGAAAGCTTTGAGGTCATCAAACGTCATCCTATGAGAGGGTGATCATAAAGGTGTCTCGTGTGATCGGAAAGTATCATTGGGTTGTATGTATCGAGATGGAATTTGTCCCTCCCAAGTCGAGAGATATACTTGGGCCCACTCGGTAATCTATATCAACACCGCTTGCAAGCATGTGGTTAAGGAGTTAATCACAAAGTGATATCGGATTACGGAGCAGTAAAGTACTTGCCGTGAACGAGATTGAACTAGGTATGACGATACCGACGATCGAATCTCGAGCAAGTAAAATATCGCGAGACGAGGGAATATATATATGGGATTGATTGAATCTTGGCATCGTGGTTCATCCGATATGATAATCGATGAATGTGGGAGTCAATATGGGTGCCTGCACCCTGTTGATTATTGATAGAAGATCATGTGCGCATATTCTCGAACCCAGGTCACACACTTAACGTATCTCGACGCTAGGATAGATTGGATAATTGGTTTATGAATTTTTATTCGAGTCTCGGATGGGATCCGGGACATCACGAGAGGTTCCAGAATGGTCCGGAGAATAAGATTCATATAAGGCAGTGCAGTTTTTGGAGTTCGGAATTGTTCCGGGTTAATCGGTATTGTACCGGAAGCTTCTAGAACCTTCCGGAAGGGGACCAACGTGGCCCCACCTTACGGGAGGGGGCATGGGCCTATGAGGGAGTGTCCTGGCCGCATTGGGCCAGGGGCACAAGGCCCCATAGGGCCCAGCCGATCCTAGATAAGTTTAAACTCGTTTAAACTAGAGATAGGATTTCTAGATAAGGGAGAGTTTAAATCGTTTAAACTAGAGATAGGATTTCTAGATAAGGGAGAGTTTAAATCGTTTAAACTAGAGATAGGCTTGGAGGAGGGGCAAGGGCTGGCCACCCCCCCTCTATATATAGAGGGGTGGTGCGCCCCCTCCCCCCTACACACACCTTCCTCTAAGCCCTAGCAGCCTTGCTACCTTCCTCTCTCCCTCCCGACTGTTTGTAGGCGAAGCCCTGCAGCAGAAATTCTCCACCATATACACCACGCCGTCGTGTTGTAGATCCAATCTATCTCTCCACCATACTCGCTGGTCCGAGGAAGGAGGAGACGTCGAGGTGCTGCACGTGTGCATCTCACGGAGGCACCGGCACTTATGGTGCTAGATCGGATCGGATCACGAGGAGGAGAAGCGAGTACGACTACATCACCCACGTTCCGACGAACGTTCCGCTGTGCGAATCTTCAAGGGTATGAAGATCTAATCCAATCTCTCTCGTTGTTTGCATCTCCTAGATTAGATCTTGGCTTTACCTCCGCTCGCATCCGTAGAAAATTTTGATTTACTATGCCGAAACCCTTTCAAGGGTATCGAGCTAGATCTATGCGTAGATGTGATTCACGGTAGAACGCAACATGGTTGTTGCGGGCGTTGATGTTTTCTGTTGCAAGCCTCTTGTTTGTGTTCTTCTTATGACGCCGGATAGTGAGATTGAAGCGGTCCAGCCAACCTTACGCGACGTCGTCATGAAACCGGCTCGCACTTGACGTGTGGCTTGTACCACACATGCGGTGGTGGATGCCGTTTCTCTCACTATAGTTGTCATGGGATTAACACCGAGTTTGGCAACCATAATATCACCGTTGTGGCTTTCCGTAGTAAGAATCGTTCTTAGCATCTACTCCCATAAGCCACGTAAAACATGCAACAACAAAGTAGAGGCGTCTAACTTGTTTTTGCAGGAGTGTTTTCGTGATATGGTATGGCCCAAGATGTGATGTGTATATTGTATGCGATGATCATGTTTTGTAATGTTTCACGACTTGCATGTCGATGAGTACACAACCGCAGGAGCCATATGGTTGTCTTTATAATTGTGTATGACCTGCGAGTCAACTTTATACGCCATGTAATAGCTTTACTTTATCGCTAAGTAGTTAGCAATAGTTGTAGTTGCTATTCGTGGTGGAGGCAATCATGGTGGAGTGATGGAGATCATGCCGGAATGCACAAGATGGAGATCATTGCGCGAAGATTGGCTATACCATGTCACATAAATTTATATGCATGTGATGTTTATCCTTTATGTATCTTATTATGCTTAGATCGCGACGGTAGCATTATAAGATGATTCCTCGCTTAAAGATCAAGATAAAACTGTTCTCCCAAGTATGCACCATTGCGAAAAGTTCGCCGTGTCCAAGCATCACGTGATGATCGGGTGCTATAGACTCTACGCTCACATACAACGGGTGCAAGCCGCTTTTGTACACTTGAAATACTTGGGTCTAACTTGACGAGCCTAGCATGTATGGACATGGCCTCGGAACACAAGAACCGAAAGGTTAATCATGAGTCATATGAATGATATGATCGACACTTCGTTGTCCACCATTGAAACCACATCTCTTCTCGTGATGATCGGATTAGGTGTGGTGAATTTGGATCGTGTTCACTAAATAACTTGAGGGATGTTGAATTTAGTGGGAGTTCATCTAGTAATTTGATTAAGTTGAACTATTTATCATGAACATAGTCTAAATTGTACTTGCAAATCAGTAGATCCAATGGCCAAGTCCAACTTCAACTTCAACGTTTTCTTTGAGAAAGAAAAGCTTAGAAACAATGGGTCTAACTTCACCAACTGGTTCCGCAATCTAAGAATCATTATGTATGGCGGACAAAAGGACTATGTCCTTGAGAAAGCGTTAGGTAACCCTGCCGAATCGCTTTTACGATGAGAAAGCTGTCTATCAGTCATGCAAGGATGATTATGGTGTGATTAAGAGCACCATGTTGTTTGCTATGGAACCGGAGCTTCAAAATCGTTTTTGAAACCTATCCCGGACCCTTTGAGATTCTCGAGGAGCTGAAAACCATGTTTCATACTCAAGCCCGTTCTGAGAGATATGAGATCTCTGAGAAGTTCTTTAACTGCAAGATGGAGGAAGGGAGTTCCGTTAGTGAGCACGCCATAAAGATGTCGGGCTACACTCAACGCCTTGAGCAACTGGAATGCACGATTCCAGAGGAGCTCAAGATTGATGGTTCTGCAATCACTCCCTCAGCTACAAAAGTTTTGTAGTGACTCATAATCGATTGGTTCCATCGATACGATCACCGAGCTCTTCGCAAAGTGAAGGCTGCGGAAGTGGACATCAAGAAGGATAATCATGTGTTGATGGTCAACAAGCCCTTTAAGAAAGGTAAGGAGCAAAGAAGCCCTTCAAGAAGGGCGGCGAAGCTTAATGCCCTGCGAGAAGAAGCTCGTGTCCGTCCTAATGGGACATCGAGTGCTTCTATTGCAAGGACAGGGGTCATCGAAGCAATGTCCAAGTACTTAGCGGACAAGAAGGCTGGCACCATCAAATGTATATTTGATATACATGTTCTTGATGTTTTCCTTACTATCCCTCGTGGTAGTGCACGGTATTTGATACGGTTCGCCTAATATTTGTAACTCAAACAGGAGCTACGAATAGACGGCGGCTAAGGGATGAGGTGACGATGCGTTGGCAACGGATCAAGAGTTGATGTGATGGCCGTCGACGCTCTCCTTAGTTTTACCTTCGGATTAGTTTTAAACCTTAATAAATGTTATTATGTGCTGCGTTGAGCATGAACATTATTTCCGGATCATGTTTATTGCAAGACGGTTATTCATTTAAATCGGAGAATAATGGTTGTTCTATTTATATGAGTAACATCTTTTATGGTCATGCACCTCTTGTGAATGGTTTATTTCTTCTAAATCTAAAGGGATGAAACACACATCCATAACATTGAGGCTAAGAGATGCAAAGTAGATAGTGATAATACTACTTATTTGTGGCACTATCGTCTAGGTCATATTGGTGTAAAGCACATGAAGAAACTCCATTCTGATGGACTTTTGGAGTCTCTTGATTTTGAATCATTTGACACATGCGAACCATGCCTCATGGGCAAGATGATCAAAACCCCGTTCTCCGGTATGATGGAGCGAGCAACGGACTTGTTGGAAATCATACATACCGATGTATGCGAACCGATGAGTGTTTTGACGCGCGGTGGATATCGCTATTTCCTCACTTTTACCGATGACTTAAGTAGATATGGGTATATCTATTTAATGAAACATAAATCTGAAACGTTTGAAAAGTTCAAAGAATTTCAGAATGAAGTGGAGAACCATCGTAACAGAAAGATTAAGTTTCTACGATCCGATCGTGGAGGTGAATATTTGAGTTATGATTTTCTCACGCATCTTAAAGCAAGTGGAATCGTTTCACAACTCACGCCACCCGGAACACCACAACACAATGGTGTGTCTGAACGCCGGAATCGAACCCTATTAGATATGGTCCGATCAATGATGTCTCTTACTGATTTGTCGTTATCATTTTGGGGTTATGCATTAGAAACCACTGCATTCACTTTAAATAGGGCTCCATCTAAATCCGTTGAGACGACACCGTATGAACTGTGGTTTGGTGCTAAACCTAAGTTGTCGTTTCTTAAAGTTTGGGGATGCGAAGCTTACGTCAAGAAGTTGATGCCGGACAAGCTCGAACCCAAAGCGGAGAAATGCGTCTTCATAGGATACCCTAAGGAAACCATTGGGTATACCTTCTATCACGTAACGAAGGCAAAGTGTTTGTCGAAAGAACGGTTCCTTTCTTGAGGAGTTTCTCTCGAAAGAAGTGAGTGGAGGAAAGTAGAGCTAGATGAGGTTATTGAACCTTCTCTTGAATTGGAGTAGCGAAGACTGAAATTGTTCCAAAGGTGCCGCACCAACAATAGAGGAAGCTAATGACAAGGATCATGAAGCTTGGACGATGTCACATCGAACGTCGCAGTCGACAAGGTTGCGTGCCCTCCCGAGTGGTACAAGAACCCTGTCTTGACCGTCTTGTTGGTAGAAGACGGTGAACCTAAGTATGAGGAAGCGATGATGAGCCCAGACTCGAGGAATGGTGGAAGCCATGAACCGAATTGGGATCCATGAGCGAAAACCAAGTATGGACTTTGGTGGATCCTCCTAGCGACCGAAAGGCCGTTGAGTGCAAATGGATATTCAAGAAGAAAACGGACGCGATGGTAATGTTACCGCCTATAAAGCACGGCTTGTCGCAAAGGTTTTCGACAAGTTCAAGGTGTTGACTACGATGAGACTTTCTCTCCCGTAGCGATGTTTAAGTCCATTCGGATTTTATTAGCAATTGCTGCGTTTCATGATTATGAAATATGGCAGATGGATGTCAAGACTGCTTTCCTCAATGGGAACATTGATGAAGAGTTGTATATGATGCAACCCGAAGGTTTTGTCGATCCTAAGGATGCTAGTAAAGTATGCAAACTTCAGCGTTCCATTTATGGACTGAAGCAAGCATCTCGGAGTTGGAACCTTCGTTTTGATCAAGTGATCAAGAGCTTTGGATTTGTTCCAAACTGCTACGAAGCTTGCATCTACAAGAAAGTGAGTGGGAGCTCGGGGACGTTTCTGGTACTATATGTGGATGACATATTGATTATCGGAAATGACATCAACATGCTTAACGATGTGAAGAATTATTTGAACAAGTGTTTTTCAATGAAAGACCTAGGTGAAGCTGCTTATATATTGGGCATCAAAATCTATAGAGATAGATAAAGACGCCTGATAGCTTTAAGCCAGAGTACATACCTAGACAAAGTTCTGAAAAGGTTCAGAATGGATAAGGCAAAGAAAGGTTCAAAGGCCTATGTTGTCGTGTAAGATATTGAGCAAGGCTCAAAGGTCCACCACGGTAAATGATAGGGAAGCTATGAGCAAAGTGCCTTATGCCTCGCCATAGGTTCCATCATGTATGCCATGTTGTGTACTAGACCGGATGTGTCCAATGCTCTTAGTTTGACGAGGATATCAAAGTGATCCAGAGTGGAACATCGACAGCCGTGAAGAACATCCTAAAGTACCTAAATAGAACTAAAGAAATGTTCTTAGTCTATGGGGTGATGAACAGCTTGTCGAAAAGGTTACGTCGATGCTAGTTTCGACACCGACAAGGATGATTCCAAATTTCGCAGGATACGTTTATATTTTGAATGGAGGAGTGAGTGGAGAAGCCGCAAGCAAAGCGTGATGCGGATCTACGGAGAAGCGAATACATGGCTGCTGCAGCGTCAAGTGAAGGAGTTTGGATCGAAACTTCATCATCGAGCTTGGCGTGGTTCCAAGTGCATTGGACCCATCGGAGATATTGTGTGACAACATCGCGCCATAGCACTCGCTAAGGAACCAAGATATTATCCAAATACCAAGCATATCAATCGCAAAGTTTCATATAATCCGAGATTATATAGCGATGGAGATCGAAGATTAGCAAAGTACATACGGATCTGAATGTCGCAGATCCATTGACTAAACCTCTTCCACGTGTAAAACATGATCAACACCTCAGTGCCATGGGTGTGAGATTGTTGCCAAATGTAAACTAGATTATTGACTCTAGTGCAAGTGGGAGACTGTTGGAATTATGCCCTAGAGGCAATAATAAAGATGTTATTATTATAATTATTGTTCATGATAAAGTTTATATTCCATGCTAGAATTGTATTAAGCGGAAACTTTAATACTTGTGTGGTTTGTGAACAACACCGTGTCCCTAGTACGCCTCTATGGACTAGCTCATTGATCAATGATGGTTAAGGTTTCCTAAACATAGACATGAGTTGTCAATTGATAATGAGATCATATCATTGGGAGAATGATATGGTGGATAGACCCAAACAAAGCAGAGCAATTAGATCGTGTCATCGTGTTCGTCTTTGCGAAGCTTTTCCTATGTCAAATATTGTATTCCTTAGACCATGAGATAATGCAACTCCCTGGTATCGGAAGAAAGCTTTGAGGTCATCAAACGTCATCCTATGAGAGGGTGATCATAAAGGTGTCTCTCAGGTGATCGGAAAGTATCTATTGGGTTGTATGTATCGAGATGGAATTTGTCCCTCCCAAGTCGGAGAGATATACTGGCCCACTCGTAATCGATATCAACACCGCCAAGCATGTGGTTAAGGAGTTAATCACAAAGTGATATCGGATTCTGGAACAAGTAAAGTACTTGCGTGAACGAGATTGAACTAGGTATGACGATACCGACGATCGAATCTCGAGCAAGTAAAATATCGCGAGAAGGGAATATATATATGGGATTGATTGAATCTCGCATCGTGGTTCATCCGATATGATCATCGATGAATGTGTGGAGTCAATATGGGTGCCTGGACCCGCTGTTGATTATTGATAGAAGATCATGTGCGCATATTCTCGAACCCGCAGGGTCACACACTTAACGTATCTCGACGCTAGGATAGATTGGATAATTGGTTTATGAATTTTTGTTCGAGTCTGATGGGATCCGGACATCACGAGAGGTTCCGGAATGGTCCGGAGAATAAGATTCATATAAGGCAGTGCAGTTTTTGGAGTTCGGAATTGTTCCGGGTTAATCGGTATTGTACCGGAAGCTTCTAGAACCTTCCGGAAGGGGACCAACGTGGCCCCACCTTCCGGGAGGGGGCATGGGCCTATGAGGGAGTGTCCTGGCCGCATTGGGCCAGGGGGCACAAGGCCCCATAGGGCCCAGCCGATCCTAGATAAGTTTAAACTCGTTTAAACTAGAGATAGGATTTCTAGATAAGGGAGAGTTTAAATCGTTTAAACTAGAGATAGGATTTCTAGATAAGGGAGAGTTTAAATCATTTAAACTAGAGATAGGCTTGGAGGAGGGCAGGGCTGGCGCCTCTATATATAGAGGGTGGTGCGCCCCCCACACACACCTTCCTCCAAGCCCTACCAGCCTTGCTACCTTCCTCTCTCCTCCCGATCGCTTGTAGGCGAAGCCTGCAGGTAAATTCTCCACCATATACACCACGCCGTCGTGTTGTAGATCCAATCTATCTCTCCCCCATACTCGCTGGTCCGAGGAAGGAGGAGACGTCGAGGTGCTGCACGTGTGCATCTCACGGAGGCACCGCCACTTGTGGTGCTAGATCGGATCGGATCGCGAGGAGGAGAAGCGAGTACGACTACATCACCCACGTTCCGACGAACGTTCCGCTGTGAGAATCTTCAAGGGTATGAAGATATAATCCAATCTCTCTCGTTGTTTGCATCTCCTAGATTAGATCTTGGCTTTCCCTCTGTTCGCATCCGTAGAAAATTTTGATTTACTATGCCGCGAAACCCTTTCAGAGGAAGGCGGCGGCCAGGCGCGGGAGGTCGCGCGGGGTTCCATCGGCGAGGCGACCAGGCAGGGAGGGGCGGTGCCGGTTGTAGAGCTTGGTGGCGACGGGCTTGGCGAGGGAGGCGGCCACGATGCAGGCGGCGGATGTCGCGTCGGCAGTTAAGCGAGACGCCTCCGCGGCCGGGTCGAAGACGCTGGAGAGGCGAGGTCGAGGGCGGCTCACGGGAGGCGGAGGTCACGGAGGCAGCTTGGGGGGGAAGGTGCGGTCCGGCTCGGATGGGAGGGTGCGCCCGTGGCGAGGCACGCGCCATGAGGGGGTCGCCGGCGGTTGCGGGTCGATCGGCCAGGCGAGGAGGAGGCCATGGGTGGCGGAGCACAGGAGGCCAAGGAGGGGCAGAGACGGCAGGCGTGGCGGTCATGACGGCGCAGAGGCGGGAGGAGGAGAGAGGAGGTCCTGGTTCCATGGGGAACGAGGAGAGGAACGGGGTGGGCCAGGGGGAGGAGGCGTGTGGGGAGGAAGAAGGGGGTCGGGGTCACGAGAGGATCGAGAGGAGCGGGGGGACTGCGTCGGGTGGGTCCCGTGGGGAGTGGTTGGACAGGAGGTGGGACCCAGGCGGGCCAGGGGAACGTGCTGGGGAGCGCGCGCCCAGGTGGGGTGGGGATCTGGGATTGGGAGCCGGGAGGGTGGAGTGGGTCACAGCGTGTGTGTGGTTGGGGCTGGAGTCTGGGGTGAGGTGGCAGTGGGGGAGAGAGAGGGGTGAGGATAATATGAGGTGGCAGCGTGTGATTGGGTGGAGTGAGGTGGAGGGGTGAGGTGTCGCCAAGTGATTGGAGGGGGTGAGGTGGCTGGAGGGGTGGGTAGATTAGGACTAGGTAGAAAAAGATTTAGGTGGACCGATTTTGTACTGGGGGTGGCCGACTGGGTCGGATCGGCCCGGTTGGCTGCCCCCTAAAATAATTAAATATTTTATTCAATTAACACCGGGATTTTGCAAACCGTGGGTAGACAAAAACAAAATATTCCGGAGACCCGGGTTTTGGGTTTTGAATTAGAGACGGAGCGTTTAGAAAACAAAACCAGGCTTTTCAAAATAGTTTTATGCACACAAATGCAAGACGACAAGACGATGCTCAAATGCAATGTGGCATGATGACATGAGCATGTGGTCATGATGATGCAATGCACAAAAACACAACGATTTTCTAGTAGTGGTTTTTGCGGGATGCCACACTGGATCATGAGATCCCTATTCGTGTAAGAACTTATGTACCGTTTGTAATGGATGATGTACTATGGTATCCAATTCTGTTATGTCTCGCAAAAATGGTAATCCTGGGATTGCGATGTATGGCATAACAGGCATCTGATATTAAAAATTCGGGTGTTGACAATGCACCTACACCAGGCGTCCAAGAAAGGTTGATCCTATATTGGAAGCATCACATAATAGGCTCCTGAAAGCCCAACAAGCTTGAAGAGGATACCAAAGAAAGTATGGGTTCTGATAAAACTTCAAAGATGAGCCCTAGTAGTTGTTGTCTTAGATGGAGAGAGATAGCACACCATGACTGTTTTATAGATTCGAAGAAAACACGTAAGTGGTATTGAAGGAATTATGTGCCGAGGCGAACATACACTTGTGTAAATATAAGTTGTCATGTAATGAATGATAATAATCATCAACAAAAACTTGATCCAGTTGTGGAGCCGTCTGTTTGGATTTGTTTTTTATTAGTTGCTCTTAGTTGTAAGTTAAGCTGGATACTTAACCTAGACTAATATGAGAGTCTATAGATGACAAGGTTCCACTCGTCATGGGTATGGAGATGCTAATCTACCTACCACAGACTCGGCCAAAAAGCTAGGCGAGTCGGAAATGCCTAAGGTTGAGTCAACGCGAGTAATGTCATGTGCACTGACTAAAGCAATGGAATCCTTCGACCAGAGATAGTCACGTGATCTAATTGTAGACTAGCCAACTTTGATCCTGTTAAACACAGACTATAACTGGTTATTATAAAATCGATCGTCAGGTAACTTTGATCCTGCTAAGCAAGTTGAGTGACATGGATAGCCAAGATGGGATCTGCTCCTCCGACTCACAGACATACTCTCTAGGTTCTCTCTAGGTGATGTGGTTCGAAACAACATGGACATGCGCTACTTGGTTAAGTTTTAACCGAGTAAGTGAGATTAAATGTTAGTCGCATGGGAACTACACATCACTCGGATGAGAAGTTATGCTTTTCTATACAAGGTATGACATCGACTCACTCGTAGCCTAGCACCAACATCATAAAATAAAGGGAATTCGCCACTTAGCACTTGAGTAAGTCAATTCGTAATGACTACATAGTGTCTAGCAGTCGGCATGTCTTGCTAGAGGCCACTGTCGACAATCAGTTTGGAGTGCGACTCAAAATGAGTGGTGACTCTGTACGGGATGACTCGAACTGTGTGCAGGTCACTCTTAGTATGTGGGGTCACACACTTAAAGATGCGGATCCTAATGGTTTGGATCTCACTATGATGACCAAAAAAATATTCTGATAGACACCGGAGTAGGTATAGACCTACCGTTAGGGTTTCGGGATTGGAGTGGGCAGGTAAGCCCGCGTCTAGTATTGTATCCCCATAAATAGAAGAGGGTGATGACGGGTGACATGGGTATGACTAATTGGGTCCCTGTGCTTAGACACCCTAGGTGCATAAAATATTATGGCCATGAAGGCCCAATGAAGTCCAAGAAGCGCCCAACGGAATAAAGACTTAACTTGACTGGCAAGGAATATCTAGAAACCGACATAGAGTCTGTATTAACTTGTAACCTCTGCAGCTATGGATCTAGGACCCAGCCTCTCATATAAAGGCTAGGAGGACCAGACAGAGAGGGCACCTTAGTTTTTAGCAATCCACCGTGAGATAGACGCAACTAGCAAACCAACAACTTTGTAACTGAACTTTCTCAATAATCAGACTATATCAACTTTCTTGTTTGTCTGATCAGCCGAAGAAATCCCTAACACTCTCTTTTCCGCAAAACCCTAAGTCTATAATAATGGGCACTACCGAGGTTACCCCTCGTCAATTGGCACTGTTTGTAGGAAATCTGAGCGTTGGAGCCATGGATTCGGCGGCTTCTCCTTCATCAAGCAACAACCCGACGACCAAGGTTGGTGATATCCACATCGGTCACGCTGATCCACGCCTGCCCACCCCTACGTCGGCTCTCGCCGAGTTCAACCAAGAAACCGATCTCATGATCGGAAGTTTCCACTTTCACGTGAGAGCACTTGAGAACCTGTTCCTTTCGGCTCCGATCATCTCGGATCTGACGGTTACACCAGCATCGCATATGGCGACTCTAGCATAATCTATTGTCTCCATATGAAAAGCCGTCTCTGATCCGACGAGCATCGAAGAAATTTGCGGAGACTCTACAGATCTGGAAGATCTAGATAACGCTTATAACAACCTCTCTTTTGGATTGATCTCTGAGTCCATGCTACAACACAGCCTAATTTTCTCTAGCTCAATTCCCGACGATGACGAAGAAAGCGCTGACTCGGGAATCAAGAAGGGAGATTCATACCTTGAGCAGGAACCCTGGGACTTCGCTGGATCTCAAAACAGCGTCTCCTATGAGTTCAACGGTGGCAACATCTACTCAAACATGAGGCACTACCAAATCTGCGTGATCCAAGATGAAGGAACCTCATCGCCCCATGATTCCAATGGTAACCCGATAATTAACCCTGATGATATTTTGTCGGATGACGCACCAGGAAGTCGTGGGTATAGAGACATCCTGCTAGAAGGAGAACGCCGAGTGGTGAACAAAGGTGGAGAGCACACCAAACGCCAAATATTCCAATTCGTTCCTGCGGTCTGGCAGAAAGCTCGAGACGCAGTATCGGGTGCAGTACCCATGACGGCAGATGCCACAAGAGAGGAAGTAATGGCCTACCAGTATTTGCTGCATCACAAACAAAAGATCTGCTACGACTTAAGCGGTACCTAAATGGAAGGAAAAGGTTAGCTGACGAATCTAGCTTACGTCGGGCGCAGCTCACTCCACTCCAAACTCCGGCAGCGTCACTGGAGAACCACAGCCCAGACGGAGCGCTTCATGGCTACAACGCATTCCAGAGGATGAAAGGCGCAAGATGGAAAGAAACTTGGACCTATCGTTCATGTCAGTTGACTCTACGGGCAACATCATAGCAAAAATGGATCAAGCCACCCTCGTTGCCGCCCAAACTTACCTCCCGACTACTCAGCCAGCAGCTGATGATCCGCTGGCACCTATCCATTGCTCCGCCCTCATGGGATTGGGGATGGTAGGCAGCACCCTCGCGCAAGGAGAGCAAGGAACCGTACAACGAGCCGATAAATCACCACACCATCGCAATAGACCTCAGCATATAGGGACCACCCAAAGATCCAGCTCCCCCCACCATGTACGCTTTTCGCGGGAGGACGATGCCAGGAACAACATTACACAAAAAGGGTGGATAGATCTAGAGAAGAGTGCAACAGCCGAAGAAATTCTAACGGAGGAAGTGATGACGAGCACTTACCTTGTGGTGTCAGTTTCTTTACCTATCCGGTTCGCAAGACTCCAGTACCCAAGTATTTCAAACTCCCTCATGACCGCCAAAAGTACGATGGAATCCAAGAACCAGTAGCATGGCTGGCCGATTAACTGCAAACCGTAAAGATCCTGGGTGGCTCCAAGTCTACGGTAATGTGAATCCTCCCGTTACATTTAAGCGGCGCAGCACGCTCATGGCTCAGGCAATTACCCGCAGAATCAATCAGTAGTTGGAGCCATCTGGAGGACAAGTTTATCCGCAACTTCAACTCTACGTTCAAGCGACCCGTATCTATGGAGCAGTTAAGGGCTTGCAAACAGAAACCCTGAGAATCTATAAGGGCGTATATTCAGCGATGGAACATCATCAAAAATTCCACGGAACACATCTCCGATGAAAGGGCGATAGACGCTTTCAACGACGGTTTGCAGAGGAAGGAATACATCGAAGAGCTGAGACAGGTGAAGCCAAAAACAATAGCTCATCTGATGGACATGGCAAACCGTTGGGCTAGTGACAAGGACGCCGTCCACAACTAACGCGGCCGCTCACCAGTAGAGGACCGCGACAGGTGAAATTATGATAACAGAAGGAGGCGTAGTTTTGATGGCTACAACAAGCCCAACTACGTAGAAGATGGTTTTGTCAGGGAGGGCAGCAGAAGGAAAGACAACCGCGGCAGTCGCGAAGAAGCGGGAAAAAGCAGGCCAAGCTAGCTGTATCGACCAAGGGAGCCTCCGATGTCCCCAATGCAGCTACTAGAGGGGCCGTGCAACCTGCATTTTTACGTTGACATTGAGGGAAGGCGACTGTCAACCCACCTCATGAAGGATTGTTGTACTTTCCTTGGAATGCAGGCGTGTGACACCCCCAGGATCAGGGCTAAACAAATCCCAGACCTCCGTCTGAAATAAGCTTGACCTTGAGCTCGAGTATATCCAGTGAAGAATCGATAACACAGCAGTGACCCTACGACACAAGATTTATTACAGCAAGCTCATAACTGAGAAGAGAACTAAATTATTACAAGCAGAGGTCACTGACCACAAACATCAAACAACGGAAGGAAAATTATGCTATTAAGTATAGCAAACTTAACAAATGGCCTAAGAGGCCTGAAGCATAATGAGGATGTCCCAGCCCATAGATTCCAGGCTGCCGGCCGGGAACCCCAAGCTACTCGTCGATGTAGTACAGAACTCATCTTTAGGGAACACTTACTCTGTCAAAAATATCAACAAAGCAAGGGTGAGTACAGGGTGTACTCCGCAAGACTTATGGCTGGTGGAGTTGTTTTGCATAAAGCCATATTTGTTTATAAAACAAGAGAGAGAAGAAGCTCGTCTAGTCAGAGTATTTTAAAATGGGATAAGAGAGCGACATATACAAAGTATTGATCATCATCTTTTGATATCCACCGAATCATCATCATCTGAACTAGGATCACCCCCTCGTACCCAAGAGGAAGCATCCTTAAGCACACGTTGATCTGCCAAGTTTTATGATTAGGTTAAAGTTCTCTATGATCTTAGAATCTGGTCACCAAGCGTTCCGTGAACACGGTTTTACGAAAAGATTATTACCCTGCAGGGGTGTACAACTTTACCCACACGTACCAACCGACTCTTAATGCCAGATCATTAGCCCTCTTCCTTGGAAGGCCGGCAGAGGGTGGTTGTCCACGACCTTTACCTTGCTTTCGCCAAGACCATGAGTCACGCAATAAGTATGGTTCCGCCGTAACGGGTCAAATCCCGAAGCCGGTACTTAAAGATGTGAGGCGAGGTTGGTTTACCAGGGGCGCCATCTACCCCAAGCAACCTCGGCCACGCTTACCTACATGTTATGAATGCACATGCACCCGGCAAATCTTTCAAAAGGTTTTCTACGCATATGTCGAATGGAACGCCCGAACTATGTGACTCATGGAATCTACTAGGCAAGTTAATCGTGAGGGTTCCCAAGCCCGTGGTGACGCTGCCGTCTCGGTTCCAAAGGCAAGAACTCAGGTCCTAGTGGTGGCGAGCATGGGACTAGAAAAACCACATCCCACCGTGGCCTCCCATACAAGCCTTAGCAAGTTTAATCTCATATCACTGATCTCATCTCATCACTATCTCCTGTCATACTAGATTCTCTGCATCTAATACATCATCTGGATGGACCAGAACTGACAGCTATGCATGGCTAAGCAGACACGGATACAAGCTCTAACAGTGCACACAAGCCAAACCTAGTTATGCTAGGAGTAGTGGATCAGGTAATATAAGATCAAAGGGAGTAATGCAATAGATAGGATACTCTATCTATCGATAAAAGACCACTGTCGAATCGTATGCATCATGGCAAGAATTGAAATGCTTTCGAAATCATAGGATTATATCATGGTGGGGCTATGCTTGCCTTTGCTAGTTGATAACAGATAAGCAGATCTTCGGGAATCTTGTACTTGACTTGATTATAGTTGGTCAAGTATTGTTCGTCGATCTTAGATCTTCGATCTTCGATGGTGTTGTCCTCGGTCTTCGATCTCGATCTCGACATCATATTCTACCGGGGAGAACCAAATCATCAGAAAGAAAGGGAAAACATGCAACACATGGCATCGATGCAATGCTCAAGCAAGTATGATGATATGACAAGTTAATTGTATTGAATTGAAACCCTAAAGCATGCTCGACAAATTAATCGGGGTTTCGAGGGGTACAAACCCTAACTCGGGAAAACTCCGGAACATATGAGAGGGGTGCATTTGTTCTTCTATTTAAACTTGTCATGAAAGTTGATTAACAATGCATGATTATAGCTTATATATCTAGGTTTCATTTTTCTGAACATTTTGGTATATTATACATATTTTTCTGACTTATAAATTAAAAGTTATTGAATTTACAATATTCAAACAACTTCTGAAATCATTAAACTTTTCTTAATTTAAATAAATATGGAATTACTTTTTACACCGCAAAATGGGCTAGCCACAGACACAGACAGGTGGGCCTCTGGCCACCTCAGCCTCCACGCAGGCAAAGTGGGACAGGGGGTGGTTTGGTTATTTCTCACTAAGGAGACAGCTAGCCAGAGAGGCTGACGAGTGGGTCTGGGCCACGCAGGCGCCACGTTGTCTCACCGACCAGGCGACGCAGTGTGCGGTGGTTGGCCTTGAGCATGCGGATGGGCGTTCGAATCAGCGCAAGAAGGCGAACCAGAAACGGGCGGAGCCGCCCAGAAATGATCACCGGACCTAGTACTCCGGTGAGTGACAGCGGCGAAGCTAGCAGAGGCATGTCGCGCGGTAGCTACGACAAGCAATCGAGCAATCGAGCAACAGAAGCAAGACGAGCTCAAACGGCGCCGGAATTGACGATGATGGATGCGACGGCTGACGGAAACGAGGGTTCGATTTGGTGGACTGTGGGCACGCGGGGCGTCGTGACCTAGCTAGGGCGAACCAGTGCATCTTGGCGAGCTCGGCGGTGGCCTCAGAACAGCGAGAGGTGGATGGGAACGACGACGTCGGTCGGCACCTGCAAGTCTAGGGTTTCGGCCAGGGAGAAATTGGGGAAAGGAGCAGCTAGGGTTCATCCATAGGCTCGAGGGGATACTTGTAGACGTCGGCGGAGGCGGTAGCGTGCATCGCGGCGCTAGCGGGAATCATGGCGCAGACGGGCAGCGGAGGCACAAACAGCGAGCTGCTTCGGCGGCGGGAGGAAGACAACGATGTGTTAGATGGGTCGAAACGGTATGGGGCCACTGGTGGGCTGGTTGGGCCGATAGTGGGCCGCGGGAAAGGGAAGAGGAGAGGGAGGCTGCTGGGCTGCGGCCTGATTGGCTCTAGCTACATTTTTTTTCTTGTAAAACTGTTTTTCCAATTTCTGTTTTGAATTATCTCCTTGAAATTTGAATTCCAAATCTGTTTTGAACCATTCAAAATTACCAGAGTTTTTGTAAAATAGATAAAATAATCAGGGGACCCTATAATCCATTTAGGCTCCACACTTTTGTATTTTTTTCACATATTCAAAACCTTTTGAATGTGTTTCAAAGAGAGGGGAGAAAACTAGGGTTTAGATTTTGATTTGTTTTCTCCTATGCACAGTTTAAATGATGATGCTCATGATGCACAAAACTAACCCTAATATAAGCTTAACTATAAGTGGGGTGTTACAGCTCTATCCCCCTTACGAGAATCTTGACCCGAGATTCCAAAGGTAAGAAGAGAGACAGAGAGAGAAAGAAACAGGGTCACTCTAAGGTAAGAGGGAAACACACTAAACAACACACAGAGTTTCTCATGGTCAACTCATGGATGAAGTGTTTAGAAACAACTCTAAGGTGACAACATGAAACACATCAAGGTAACAAAGGAAACAAGAGGAGAAGGTTTCAAGTTGCTAGACGGCTGGTCTTCATAAGGATTGGGACCACGGAACTCACAGACGAGTTTAAGCTTCTGAGGAGGAAAGCTTCCAACAGAAAGAACATGACCACAGACTTCGAAATATGAACCTCTACTAAACAACTTAAGTAGATATTTCAGGTTGTAAAGATATGGATCAACAAAACCAAGTTGTTGAACTACTTTTGACACAGAAGGTTCACTCTTTCATTCAACATAAGGCTTAAGACATAAAGGTGTTTTGGTGGAGAGGATGTTGGAGATATGCCCTAGAGGCAATAATAAATGTAGTTATTATTATATCTTTGTGTTTATGATAAATGTTTACATTCATGCTATAATGTATTAACAAGGAAACATTAATACTTGTGTGATTTGTAAACTTAATTTGAAGTCCCTAGTAAAGCCTCTATATAATTCTAGCTTGTTGGTTAATAGATGATTATGGTTTCCCTATCATGAACATTGAGATGTTGTTAACAACAAGATCATATCGTTAGGAGAATGATATGGTGGACATACTCCTATAGATAAGCGTAGCATAAAGATCAAGTCATTTTAATAGTTCAATTGCTATATGCTTTCTGATACATAGTAACCTAATTCCTTCGACCATGAGATCATGCATATCACCTTTACCGGATGGATGCTTTGATGACATCAAACACCACACCGTAACTGGGTGGCTATAAAGGTGGCATTGAGTGTTCGGAAAGTATTGGTTGAAACACATGGATCAAGAATGGGATTTGTCCATCCATATGACGGATAGATATACTCTGGGCCCTCTCGGTGAAATGTCATCCAATTGGCTTGCAAGCATGTGACTGGCTCACAAGGGATCACATATCACGGGAACGAGAAAAGAGTACTTATCAGTAACGAGGTTGAACTAGGTATGCAGAGATACCGACGATCATAACCTCGGATAAGTAAACTATCGTGAGATATCGTATGTAAGTGGTTCATTCGATCGCAAAGTAATCGTTGAAATATGTGGGAGCCATATGAATTTCCAGATTCCTCTATTGGTTATTGTTCGGAGAAGTGTCTCGATCATGTCCGCATAATTCACGAACCGTAGGGAGACACACTTAAGGATTCGACGTTGTTTGAGTAGTTAAGGAATGATGAGAAAGAGACCGAATGTTGTTCGGAGTCTTGAATGGGATTCGGGATATCACGAGGAGATCCGGAATGGTCCGGATAATAAGATTCATATAAGGAAAGTCCCATTTCGGAGTTGGAGAATGGTTCCGGTGTTTTCATCGGGAATGTTCTAGAAGGTTCCGGAATGTCCGGCACTCCGGAGGGTAAGGGTACATGAATGTGTTATATCAAGTTGGTATGATTGCATCATATACTAGGTGTCATCGCTGTACAAAATAGAGGGTTTATTCAAATCCTAGTTTGAAAAGTCAAATGGCTAGTTTGAAAGTCAAACGGCTATTTTTGGGAAGTGGAAAAGGAGGAGGAAACCGAGTTGGGGAGGAGTCCCTCCTCCCCACCGCCGGCGCACCACCAAGCCGAGTTGGGGAGGGACTCCCCTCCCTTTGGCCGGCCCCTCCACCTATAAAAGGAGGGGAAGGGCTCCCCTCCTAGACACACAAGATCCTCTCCTCCAAACCCTAAGCCGCCGGCGCCGCCACCTGCTGCCGCCGCCGCCCTAGGTCAAGCCGCCGCCTAGCAACCCTAGATCATCGAGGGACTCTCTCATACTCCACCATACTCGATCCGGATTAAGGCGAAGCCCTGCGAGATCTCCCCTCTACTTCCGGTACCACGCCGTTGTGCTGCCGGAATCGCGAGGAGAGTGCTACAACCTCCGCTGCCTGCTGGAACAAGGGAGAGGAAGGTCTTCGTCGAGTACCGAACGTGTGACCGATCAAGGAGTGCTTTGCGGGCAGCGCCGGAAGGATCGTCTCCGCGATCTTGAGATCGGGAAGAGTACGACTACATCACCCACGAGAATCCGCTCTCGTTAAACACTTTGGAATCTTCGAGGGTGAGTTATTTTATCGACTCGTTGCTACAATCTAGTAGATAGATCTTGGCTTGTTTGTTTGTATGCGGTAGAAATTTTTGTTTTCCATGCTACGAAACCCTACAGAGGACTCATAAAAGTCACAAAGAACATGTAGCAATAGAAACTATTAATTGCCAAAATCATAGTCACTCTTTAAACATGATTGAGAAAACGAAGGAAACTCTTTATTTATCTAGATTTATTAAAATCTTTGCCAAGATCATGATATTACTTTACACCACTAGGATGATTAGTTAAGAATATTCCTGATGATGCGAGAAGAAAGAAACTTCATTCTCAGACTTCAACTACTTGGCACAACAAAATGCTTGCCATCATAAAAGGGTCTGGAGGATCGACCGAGAGACATTTAGCAACACTACTTTAAATGTTCTCCTCGATGTTCGGGAGATAAAACATCAAGTAAAAGTCGGACTTCGGTACAAAAGAAACCATAAGCACAAATCCTATAATGAATTATAGAAGAAGCCTCATGAGGAGTGGTTGTCATTGCTGAATCAAGAGAATATAACAAAAGGTCTTTCCGGCTAAGTGTGTCAACCATTACATCAATCTTGCCAGATTTACAAAGAGACCTATGTCAAAACCTTGAGGAGCACCAACCATCATTGCTGCTTGAGATTCAGCTTTGGTTAAGTGAAATGATACTTTAGGCTCAGCATGTCTGAATAGATAGTTTGCAACATTTACCGCAAAGGTAACGTTACTAGATTCTCAAGATATGGACTATAGTGTGGAGCTTCAAAAGATGAGCTAGATTGCTATACCAATGTATTTAGAAACTTGTCGGAAGACAGCTACGCACACATAAAGTGCTAACAATAAAACACACATGTGTCCTTAAGGAGCGGAGTTAACTCTACTCGAATCCACGTCGACATCTTTTGACGATTGCACGTAAACAGGAGAAGGTTACTTCTATCATCCAGAACTCATACTTTGAGATAACTCGAAGATGGTTCTCGAAGGTTTCTAACATTAATGTCAATTGTTCCATATGAATCTTGTCTAGCATGGAGAAGATAAGGATGTCATTGATGGGCTCAACAACAAACTTATCGGAACACTTCGAAGAGATAGACTCATATGTTGCATGAACAAGGCAAAAATACTGGTCAGATCAAAGGACACGGAGATGTACTTGAGTGAAACATCACGAGTAAACATCATCATGATAGTCCTTGGAACTGAGTTTGATTTGACGATAACCCAAATCAAATCAAAGGTGGGGGAAGATAACATATCCACAAAGGAAATACTATCTTTCTTCAAAACGAACAAAACTAGACATCCCTTTAAATAGGAACTGAGTCGGTTAGAACTTTTGTCTTACAACTATCCAAGTTGTTGTTTAAGGTCGACCAAATAGTTCAGGGGTATCCAGTACGGATCCTTGGAGAAAGGAGCAGTTCAAAGAACATGCTTGCTCAATAACTTGACAACACGGTCATGTGGCAACATGGCAATACTTCTAGTAGACATTTAGAATATCACGAACCACCAATATGTCACTTAGTTTGAGAGGGAACTTGCTTGGTAAAGCGAGAAGACATAGTCTCAGAGTGTCGGCACAAACCTAACTCTTTGACCGAGAAGAGTGCACCAGAATAGCGGACTTGGTAGCACAGTCAAGCTTCTCTTGGTGATAAGGTTAACCAATCAGGCTAAGAATGAGTCAAACGTCCTTAGAGTTCAAAGCAATAATAATTGCTAAGAACCTCAGATAGCCACATTATTACGCACACGCATCACTCACGAGCGCGAAAGCTCGAGGAAGGGTAGTAATTATGTGTAAGAGCATCACTTCATTAAGGGTCATGGAACTCAACACGACCTCTTAGTATAAAAGAATGTGATACTTTAAGGTAGAGCAGATAGAAGCTAATCAATGCCTCTTAATCTGCAGGTTACAACACTTTTACCTGGTCTTGGATATGACGAGGTACTGGAGTTTGTTTCTCCTGACATTCCGAAATGGTTTGTCTTGACGGACCACAAGAGTATCTTGCTTCGGAAGACACCAATGCACGGTACTACTTGGCTACCAACTGGTAGACGTAGGTCGAAAAACAACAAGAAAAACGAACATGCTCAGGATAGAATCCCGATGTGGATGCATAAGTCAACAATCTTCTGAAAACCAATGTAGAGAAGGAAAGGTGTGGCAGAGTCACGAGCATAGATGCGAGACTCAAGAGGAGTACTCTTGCCGTGATCTATTTGGTTCCATTAAATAACATCTGCCATAGCGTGTGGTAGGGGAAGTCCTTAGTTGTCACAATTCAATTGTCACATCCCAAGATTTTCCAAATCTTGTAATGTGAAAAATAAATGGATAAAACAAAACTTTGTTTGATTTTCAGGGCCAGAAGAAACTTTTTGAATTCAATTGGAACTTCAAACCAATTTTGATCAAATAAAATCCTAAAGGGATTTAAAAAGATAAACATCTAATAAAGGAAAATAAAATATTTTGATATTACTATTTTAGATCTTTTAATAAAAGATTTTGTCTTCAAATGAAAAGGTGGATTTATAAATAAAGATTATTAAACCTTGGCCAAGTATTTAAAATAAAACATTTTGTTTTGCATAAAAAATAGCAAAGGCTTTATTTAAATAAATTAATAAGGATTAAATATCCAATCTTATTTAAATAAAAGGTTTACCATTTTAATTAAAGCATCAAAAACTTATTAAATTATTTAAAATAAGTTTTCCAAATATTTGATATTCACAAATAAAACCTACTGCAGTGTTTTGGTTTTATTTTAGAATTTCAAAATAAAACAAATCCTATTTGATTTAATAACTAAGGCCCTTTTTATTTAATTATTAAGGGAACCTAAAATAAAAATGTTATTTTGTTTTAAACAAGTTTTTCAAGTATCTTATATTTCCAAATAAAACCTACTGATTCGGTTTTGAAAATATTTGGATTTCAAATGGAGATTCTATTAATTAAATCAAACCCTATTTTATTAAATAACTAATGAACCATTTTATTAATTAATGAATGGTCCTAAAAAGAATAAAAATATTATTTTATTTTTGGGATTTGGTTTATGTTGATAAACAGAACCAAATTCATAGTTGCAAAGTTTGTTGATTGTTTGAATTAATTTGAATGTGATTTGCTTGTTTGCAATTTCAAAACAGAAATCAGAAATAGAAAAAGGAAAGGTTACTGAAAAAAATGGAAGTGGATCTGACCCAACCCAGCAGCCTAGGAAGCCCACCAACCAGCCCAACTTCTTTCCC
The DNA here is from genome assembly GCA_030063025.1 of Avena longiglumis. Taxonomy (NCBI): domain Eukaryota; kingdom Viridiplantae; phylum Streptophyta; class Magnoliopsida; order Poales; family Poaceae; genus Avena; species Avena longiglumis. Next base: position 513,250,203 of record CP125974.1, on the reverse strand, counting down.
CCGAAGAAAATGTTTGGCACAAAACTCCCTGACCCGCAGAACCAATGACAAGTGGACCCCACACTCGCGCTCTCTCTCTCACAGACAGCCACGACCCACCCCTCCTGTTCATCGTTCTCACCGCATCGACCGTTCCTCCCCGTTTCTGGCAGTGATTTCGCATCGTCAATTCGACTTAATGCCGCGATTAAACCTCGCAGTGATCACGCGTGATAAATCCCCTCTTCCTCCTCTTTCATTCCCCCCAAACCCCACGCCTTGAGAGCCACCAGGCTGTCGCCAATCTTTTCTGCACCGCCACCGTCTCCGACGAGGTCCTGCTCGAATTCCGGTGGAACCCGACAACCTCACTGCCCAGGGAGCACACGAGCAAGCTCGCCAGCACCAGGCGTACCTCCCAGTGGCGGTAGCTCACTAGCGCACGCCCCAAGACGTCGCCCCCGACGACACCAGCACGCCACCACCACCTTCTCCAAATCCGGCAGCATCTACAGGTGAGACCAGACTTCCTCTTCACCTCCCTATGATGCACACATACTCGCCTCCCTCTGGCGAACCTAACGGTGCAATCTACTGGTCTTAGGGCGCCCCCTATCCTCGCCCTCGACGACCTCCTGAACCGCCCGAAGCCCAGCTCATCTCCGTCGAGCAATCGTCAACGCCTCCGAGCTTCCCTTGGCCAACCAAAGCATCAACTAGAATCAGTGCTCCACGGCGAATCTGGTAAGCATCTTTACCCTTCCCCTCGCGTCCTAGTCCACTGGCAGCGTCATCGGCAGAGCCGCGCCGCCGCGCAGCCACCGTCAGCGCCGCCAGTCCTTGGCCAGGCAGCAGCAGCCGTCCGATGTCGATCGGGTGGATGTGATAGAATCACTTAATAGCGAAGGGGTACGTTCTCTGAGCCGCACGATCTAATTAGATCCAAGGGCTACCGCGCGTGATCCGGCCGAACCGGTATCGCCCAGTTAGAAAGCGACACGTGGCCAGGTTTAGTTAAAAAAAACAGTTTTGAATCTGTTATAGATTCAATTTTCAAACCCCTGTAACTTTCAAACCACACGTCCAAAAATTACAAATTGTATGTCGTTGGATTCAGGAGAACAAACCCTAGCCAACCATGCCCTTAGTTTAGCAAATAGTATCTGTTAGCTTGTTTGAATTTGCAGAGACATTTGTATGCTTGTTAAGGGTGTAAAAATTGTTTAAAATTGAATTTGGGGTTAAAATCTTTGGCAATTGGATTGATTTGAACCTACTGACCCTAGTAAACACTTTGTGGACTCAAAAATGTATTTGGTGAAATAAATAAATGATTCTTTGATTTAAAACCATTTCTAGTCAAATAGAAATGTAATTTATTTATTGAAAATGATTTTGAAGGAAAACTTTTGCAAAATGGTTTGTTGTGACCTTACTGACCCTAGGAACCAACCCATGGCTTTGAAAATAGATTTGGAAAATTTAGGAAGGACTAAATGAATTAGTCCATTTCTAGCCAAGTGAAAATAATGGTTTTATTATGAGAATTATTTTGGAATAAAAACCTTGGGAAAATATTTTGATTCAAAGCTACTGACCCCAAAACACCAAGTCTTGAGAGTTAGAAACTTTTTGGTGAAGAATTAAAGGTTTTAGATTTGATAAAACTAATTTCCACCACATAAAATGCTGAATGGATTTTAAAATAGGTTTTGGGCAAACCCTCTAACTAATGACTTTGCCATTTTGGTAAATGACCAATTTGGACCTTACAAAGTTTAGAAACCTAGTGGAGACCATCCTTGCAATAGAACCATCCTTTGCATACTTATGCATGACTTATATTCCATTGCTTTGTGAGTGTGAAATTGTTTGTTTGACTTGGTTTGGAATGTTAGTTGATTTTGTGTTTGCTCGATTGACTTGTAGTGAATTTAGCAAAGTGTGAGACTAGCAAGATCAAGGAGTGAACCACCATTCCCTACCAAAAAGGCAAGTGATGCTTCATACTTTGTCCCATTACTTTCACTATGCATTAGTGATTTTTCTCTAAGTAAAACTTGCATGGAATTTTGCTAAGTATGAAAATTGCTATAGGAAAACCTAGTAGATGAATCCTTAGTAGTATTTTCCTAAGTTAAGATTCCTACTACTATCAAGCTTAGCCTAGCTAATAGAAAACATGGGTGGAATATATATTCACACTATGGAAAAATACTCTAAGTCTGAGGACTTGAGATTTTGTCTAATAAAACAACTAAGTTAATGAATCACCTGGGTGGAATGGGCTTGCTTGGTGGTTTTTGGTTGAGTGTTTCACAAGGCCATGGACTTGGCTTGTGTATCTCACTTGTGGATGGCCACCCAGGAACAAACAGATTGGAGATGTCAAATGTTGAGAAGCTTCAAGTGCAACCACTTGGCAATATGGGCTCTGCCATGATCACATAGGTTGCAAGAACTTAGCCATTTGGAAAGTTGGTGGTAGTGTTTGATAGGTTGGAACACGTCCATTTTGGTCTAAGGGAAAGCTTAGGAAAGATCTTGTCTTGGGAAACCAAGTCTTGTGGGGAAAGTGCACCACCTCTGCAGAGTGTAAAATCTAAGTACTTAGCCATGTCCCTGGTAAAGGACAATTTGAGCATCAAGACATGGAAGCAATCAAGAATCTCATCATTCAAATTTCTAAGTTAAAACTTGTGGATTGAACAAGGGTTGTTTGAAATATTCAATCTTTGATTGAGAGATGCCTTGTAAAGGATCTTCAATCTTGGATTGAGAAAAATGATTTTATCAAAGCAAAAACTTAGTATTTTCATATGTTAAGTAAAAATCTATTTTGAGCAATGCAAGCCTCAACTCCACTTAGCCAAATGCATATAGATGATAGACTCCACTATACTATTATAGTATCACTTGCCAATACAATTCAAATGTATTGACCCTTTGTGGCTGTAACTTGTATGTTGCAGGTTTGATTGTTTTTAGTGAAGATTGATTGATTAGGATTACAAAATCTACAACCAACATATGCCTGTGGCACTTTGAAGATGAAGGACCCCATGACTATAGTTATTCCGCTGCAATGTAATGTAATAGCCAAATGAGCTATGTATGATGTAATAAAATTATGTTATTCCTGGTTATAAAGTTATATTATGACCTTTGTTTCTTGATATTACATCTTAACTGTGGATGCTAGCTATTGATCCAGGGACTAGCATTGTAAAAACAGGGGGATCTATCTTATTAAAGATTGGAACCCCTACAGATGGTATCAGAGCATTGTGTTGCCTGTAGGATTTGTAAACCTAGGATTGGACAAAAACCCTTAGAAAAATAGGAGTTATATTTTGATCCAAATCTTATTTACAAAAACACTTGTAAACTCTTTCCTCGACCATTTTGGTTTCAACTCTACACCTCTTCTACTTCAACTTGATGGAAAACCTACCCCATGGCCAAAGACTACACCATGTGCAAAGGACTTCATCAACACTTTCAACTCTAATGACTTCAACTTCTTCAACTCTAATGAGTTCAACATCTTCAGAATATGCACCAAGGACTTCCATCTTGGATACCACTAAGGACTACAAGTGAAACAAGGAAAGTCTTGCTCAAGATTTAAAGACTAAGGGAATGCAAAATAGGAAGGAGCCATCAACAACTTTGAAGTATTATAACCAAGAGTTTTCCTAAAGGAAACCAAGATATCATGTAGAAAGAAGAACCAACCAAGAAAGATGGAAAGATCACAAGTGAACCCTATAGATGGACCACCATATTTTAGCCAAGTCAAAACAAACCAACTTATGTGGTGTAACAAAAATACTTTGTTGCCTAAAAATGTGCTTGAACTTTGTTGTTTGAGTGAAAAGTTGTTTGTGAATGATTGCACCTTGTTTGTGTGAATTGTGATGTGTGTGATTAAAAATATTTCCTTAGAAATATCTTGCCTACTCTAATCTCCCTTCAACCCAAACAGATGACTTCTCCAAGAGACTCCAACATCAAGGTTGATGACAACAACAACCAAGAGGACAACATGAGAGAACTTATAGCAACCCAAAACCAGTTGAGCCAAGAGACAACTCAGCTTTTAGCCAACAACAATGGACTAGACCCTGCCATACAAAGGATTTTGAAACTTCAATCCCAATTGTTGCAAGGATTGGTTACTCAAATGATCAACATGAGAGAAAACTTTTCCCAAAGAGCTAATGACAACAAAGATGACAAAGATGTTAATCTAGAAGGAACCCAAGTTAGCGATACTTGCGGAGACAAGGATCATGCATCCAAGGAGCATGAAGATCAATGCCCCAAGAAGAGAGAAATATCTCCCACCTATGAAGAACATGAACTAGAAGAACTCCTAGCTTTAGAGAGATCCAAAAAGAAGAAGAAGAAATGCCCCAACACTAGCAAGAAGGATATTACACAAGTGCAGTGTTTCAAATGCAAAGAGATGGGACACTATGCCAATGAATGCCCAGAAAAGGAGAAGAGCCAAGAAGACAAACAAAGGCTAGTGAAACCCAAGATGAGGAAGGATATTAGCCAAGTGATGTGCAAACAATGCAAGGAGTTAGGACATTATGCATCATACTGTCCAGAGAAGCCACCTCAAGACCTCAAACTTATAACATGTTTCAAATGCAAGGAACTAGGCCACTATGCAAACAATTGTCCAGAAAAGATGAAGAACAAGTTAAACAAGTCTATGAAGGATCTCAACCTTGGCCCATGAGTCAAGCATGGAAACAAAGGACTCAATGCAAATGTTTGCTTAGAGAAGTTTTCCCAGGATCCCAAGAAGGACAATATGTAATTTTTGTTTGAAAATTTTTAAGGGTGGTAGTACCCTAGTTTTTTGAACCTGCTTGTAACCCTAGCCTTCCCAAATCTCGGGACGAGATTTATTTTAAGGGTGGTAGCCTGTCACATCCCAAGATTTTCCAGATCTTGTAATGTGAAAAATAAATAGATAAAATAAAACTTTGTTTGATTTCCTGGGCCAGGAGAAACTTTTTGAATTCAATTGGAACTTCAAACCAATTTTGATCAAATAAAATCCTAAAGGGATTTAAAAAGATAAACATCTAATAAAGGAAAATAAAATATTTTGATATTACTATTTTAGATCTTTTAATAAAAGATTTTGTCTTCAAATGAAAAGGTGGATTTATAAATAAAGATTATTAAACCTTGGCCAAGTATTTAAAATAAAACATTTTGTTTTGCATAAATAATAGCAAAGGCTTTATTTAAATAAACTAATAAGGATTAAATATCCAATCTTATTTAAATAAAAGGTTTACCATTTTAATTAAAGCATTAAAAACTTATTAAATTATTTAAAATAATTTTTCCAAATATTTGATATTCACAAATAAAACCTACTGCAGTGTTTTGGTTTTATTTTAGAATTTCAAAATAAAACAAATCCTATTTGATTTAATAACTAAGGCCCTTTTTATTTAATTATTAAGGGAACCTAAAATAAAAATGTTATTTTGTTTTAAACAAGTTTTTCAAGTATCTTATATTTCCAAATAAAACCTACTGATTCGGTTTTGAAAATATTTGGATTTCAAATGGAGATTCTATTAATTAAATCAAACCCTATTTTATTAAATAACTAATGAACCATTTTATTTAATTAATGAATGGTCCTAAAAAGAATAAAAATATTATTTTATTTTTGGGATTTGGTTTATGTTGATAAACAGAACCAAATTCATAGTTGCAAAGTTTGTTGATTGTTTGAATTAATTTGAATGTGATTTGCTTGTTTGCAATTTCAAAACAGAAATCAGAAATAGAAAAAGAAAAGGTTACTGGAAAAAATGGAAGTGGATCTGACCCAACCCAGCAGCCCAGGAAGCCCACCAACCAGCCCAACTTCTTTCCCCCGAAGAAAATGTTTGGCACCAACTCCCTGACCCGCAGAACCAATGACAAGTGGACCCCACACTCGCGCTCTCTCTCTCACAGACAGCCAGGACCCACCCCTCCTGTTCATCGTTCTCACCGCATCGACCGTTCCTCCCCGTTTCTGGCAGTGATTTCGCGTCGTCAATTCGACTTAATGCCGCGATTAAACCTCGCAGTGATCACGCGTGATAAATCCCCTCTTCCTCCTCTTTCATTCCCCCCAAACCCCACGCCTCGAGAGCCACCAGGCTGTCGCCAATCTTTTCTGCTCCGCCGCCGTCTCCGACGAGGTCCTGCTCGAATTCCGGCGGAACCCGACAACCTCACTGCCCAGGGAGCACACGAGCAAGCTTGCCAGCACCAGGTGTACCTCCCAGTGGCGGTAGCTCACTAGCGCACGCCCCAGGACGTCGCCCCCGACGACACCAGCACGCCACCACCACCTTCTCCAAATCCGGCGGCATCTACAGGTGAGACCAGACTTCCTCTTCACCTCCCTGTGATGCACACATACTCGCCTCCCTCTGGCGAACCTAACGGTGCAATCTACTGGTCTTAGGGCGCACCCTATCCTCGCCCTCGACGACCTCCTAAACCGCCCGAAGCCCAGCTCATCTCCGGCGAGCAATCGTCAACGCCTCCGAGCTTCCCTTGGCCAACCAAAGCATCAACTAGAATCAGTGCTCCACGGCGAATCTGGTAAGCATCTTTACCCTTCCCCTCGCGTCCTAGTTCGCCGGCAGCGTCATCGGCAGAGCCGCGCCAGCGCCGTCGCCAGCCTTGGCCAGCGGCGATGGCCGTCCGATGTCGATCGGGTGGATGTGATAGAATCACTTAATAGCGAAGGGGTACGTTCTCTCAGCCGCACGATCTAATTAGATCCAAGGGCTACCGCGCGTGATCCGGCCGAACCGGTATCTACCAGTTAGAAAGCGACACGTGGCCAGGTTTAGTTTAAAAAAAACAGATTTGAATCTGTTATAGATTCAATTTTCAAACCCCTGTAACTTTCAAACCACACGTCCAAAAATTACAAATTTTATTTCGTTGGATTCAGGAGAACAAACCCTAGCCAACCATGCCCTTAGTTTAGCAAATAGTATCTATTAGCTTGTTTGAATTTGCAGAGACATTTGTATGCTTGTTAAGGGTGTAAAAATTGTTTAAAATTGAATTTGGGGTTAAAATCTTTGGCAATTGTATTGATTTGAACCTACTGACCCTAGGAAACACTTTGTGGACTCAAAAATGTATTTGGTGAAATAAAGAAATGATTCTTTGATTTAAAACCATTTCTAGTCAAATAGAAATGTAATTTATTTATTGAAAATGATTTTGAAGGAAAACTTTTGCAAAATGGTTTGTTGTGACCTTACTGACCCTAGGAACCAACCCATGGCTTTGAAAATATATTTGGAAAATTTAGGAAGGACTAAGTGAATTAGTCCATTTCTAGCCAAGTGAAAATAATGGTTTTATTATGAGAATGATTTTGGAATAAAAACCTTGGGAAAATATTTTGATTCAAAGCTACTGACCCCAAAACACCAAGTCTTGAGAGTTAGAAACTTTTTGGTGAAGAATTAAAGGTTTTAGATTTGATAAAACTAATTTCCACCACATAAAATTCTGAATGGATTTTAAAATAGTTTTTGGGCAAAACCCTCTAACTAATGACTTTGCCATTTTGGTAAATGACCAATTTGGACCTTACAAAGTTTAGAAACCTAGTGGAGACCATCCTTGCAATAGAACCATCCTTTGCATACTTATGCATGACTTAGATTCCATTGCTTTGTGAGTGTGAAATTGTTTGTTTGACTTGGTTTGGAATGTTAGTTGATTTTGTGTTTGCTTGATTGACTTGTAGTGAATTTAGCAAAGTGTGAGACTAGCAATATCAAGGAGTGAACCACCATTCCCTACCAAAAAGGCAAGTGATGCTTCATACTTTGTCCCATTACTTTCACTATGCATTAGTGATTTTTCTCTAAGTAAAACTTGCATGGAATTTTGCTAAGTATGAACATTGCTATAGGAAAACCTAGTAGATGAATCCTTAGTAGGATTTTCCTAAGTTAAGATTCCTACTACTATCAAGCTTAGCCTAGCTAATAGAAAACATGGGTGGAATATATATTCACACTATGGAAAAATACTCTAAGTCTGAGGACTTGAGATTTTGTCTAATAAAACAACTAAGTTAATGAATCACCTGGGTGGAATGGGCTTTCTTGGTGGTTTTTGGTTGAGTGGTTCACAAGGCCATGGACTTGGCTTGTTTATCTCACTTGTGGATGGCCACCCAGGAACAAAGAGATTGGAGATGTCAAATGTTGAGAAGCTTCAAGTGCAACCACTTGGCAATATGGGCTCTGCCATGATCACATATGTTGCAAGAACTTAGCCATTTGGACAGTTGGTGGTAGTGTTTGATAGGTTGGAACGCGACCATTTTGGTCTAAGGGAAAGCTTCGGAAAGATCTTGTCTTGGGAAACCAAGTCTTATGGGGAAAGTGCACCACCTCTGCAGAGTGTAAAATCTAAGTACTTAGCCATGTCCCTGGTAAAGGACAATTTGAGCATCAAGACATGGAAGCAATCAAGGATCTCATCATTCAAATTTCTAAGTTAAAACTTGTGGATTGAACAAGGGTTGTTTGAAATATTCAATCTTTGATTGAGAGATGCCTTGTAAAGGATCTTCAATCTTGGATTGAGAAAAATGATTTTATCAAAGCAAAAACTTAGTATTTTCATATGTTAAGGAAAAATCTATTTTGAGCAATGCAAGCCTCAACTCCACTTAGCCAAATGCATATAGATGATAGACTCCACTATACTATTATAGTATCACTTGCCAATACAATTCAAATGTATTGACCCTTTGTGGCTGTAACTTGTATGTTGCAGGTTTGATTGTTTTTAGTGAAGATTGATTGATTAGGATTACAAAATCTACAACCAACATCTGCCTGTGGCACTTTGAAGATGAAGGACCCCATGACTATAGTTATTCCGCTGCAATGTAATGTAATAGCCAAATGAGCTATGTATGATGTAATAAAATTATGTTATTCCTGGTTATAAAGTTATATTATGACCTTTGTTTCTAGATATTACATCTTAACTGTGGATGCTAGCTATTGATCCAGGGACTAGCATTGTAAACACAGGGGGATCTATCTTATTAAAGATTGGAACCCCTACATCAATCGTGACAAAGACCACAAGCTTGAAGGCTAGAATTGTAATACCAGCCATCTTGAGTAGTGTGGGAACATTAACGATAGGGGAAAACGGAATGGATCTTGGGTTAAAGGTCAGCTTCATGTACAAGATTCACAACACCAGAATCCAGCACAATCAGGGATCTTAGGTTCAAGTCCAAGGGTTAAAACCCAAAGAAAGGAGTAACTACTACTTGAGTGACACAGTGTACACTGCAAGATAGTGATCACGAGGTGGCTTCCAAAAGAAGACACAACTTCGGAAGTACCCAAACAAATAAAAAGGAGGCACACGAGGCGAAAAGAAACCTCGAAGCCTAGAATAGAATATTGTAGTTCCAGCAATATAATATTGTGGGTCAAAAAGATAGAGAGATCATGATGGAAAGGAATCTCTCTTATGAACAAGAGCAAAGGGGAACAAGGAATTCACAACACATAGAACTTTAGAGAATCCAACACTAGGTCAACTGGCTGAGAGACGGCATGCCCAGAAGGCACCTAAGTTTTGAAAGACTAGAAGAGATATCAAAACTTTTCCAAAATCAACACCAGATAAGATAATCCAGAGTTAGAGCGAAACTAGATAAGGAGAAAAAGAAGCATACTAGAATTTTCGCAAATACTTTTCATCTTTTAAATAGTTTTCACAAACACTAGACTCAACATCGACCAATAGCAAGGTTTTCCTACGGTCGGTACTGCTCTGATACCAAGAACTGTGACACCCCCGGGATCAGGGCTAAACAAATCCCAGACCTCCCGTCTGAAATAAGCTTAACCTTGAGCTCGAGAATATCCAGTGATGAATCGATAACACAGCAGTGACCCTACTACACAAGATTTATTACAGCAAGCTCATAACTGAGCAGAGAACCAAATTATTACAAGCAGAGGTCACTGACCACAAACATCAAACAACGGAAGGCAAATTATGCTATTAAGTATAGCAAACTTAACAAATGGCCTAAGAGGCCTGAAGCATAATGATGACATCCCAGCCCATAGATTCCAGGCTGCCGGCCGGGAACCCCAAGCTACTCGTCGATGTCTATGTAGTACAGAACTCGTCTTCAGGGAACACTTACTCTGTCAAAAATATCAACAAAGCAAGGGTGAGTATAGGGTGTACTCCGCAAGACTTATGGCTGGTGGAGTTGTTTTGCATAAAGCCATCTTTGTTTATAAAACAAGAGAGAGAAGAAGCTCGTCTAGTCAGAGTATTTTAAAAGGCGATAAGAGAGCGACATATCCAAAGTATTGATCATCATCTTTTGATATCCACCGAATCATCATCATCTGAACTAGGATCACCCCCTTGTACCCAAGAGGAAGCATCCTTAAGCACACGTTGATCTGCCAAGTTTTACGATTAGGTTAAAGTTCTCTATGATCTTAGAATCTGGTCACCAAGCGTTCATAACCGTGAACACGGCTTTTCGAAAAGATTATTACCCTGCAGGGGTGTACAACTTTACCCACACGTACCAACCGACTCTTAATTCCAGATCATTAGCCCTCTTCCTTGGAAGGCCGGCAGAGGGTGGTTGGCCACGACCTTTACCTTGCTTTCGCCAAGACCATGAGTCACGCAATAAGTATGGTTCCGCCGTAACGGGTCAAATCCCGAAGCCGGTACCTAAAGATGTGAGGCGAGGTTGGTTTACCAGGGGCGCCATCTACCCCAAGCAACCTCGGCCACGCTTACCTACATGTTATGAATGCACATGCACCCGGCAAATCTTTCAAAAGGTTTTCTATGCATATGTCGAATGGAACGCCCGAACTATGTGACTCATGGAATCTACTAGGCAAGTTAATCAGGTGAGGGGTTCCCAAGCCCCGTGTGGCTGTACGCTCGTCTCGGTTCCAAAGGCAAGAACTCAGGTCCTAGTGGTGGCGAGCATGGGACTAGAAAAACCACATCCCACCGTGGCCTCCCATACAAGCCTTAGCAAGTTTAATCTCATATCACTGATCTCATCTCATCACTATCTCCTGTCATACTAGATTCTCTGCATCTAATACATCATCTGGATGGACCAGAACTGACAGCTATGCATGGCTAAGCAGACACGGATACAAGCTCTAACAGTGCACACAAGCCAAACCTAGTTATGCTAGGAGCAGTGGATCAGGTAATATAAGCTCAAAGGGAGTAATGCAATAGATAGGATACTCTATCTATCAATAAAAGACCAGTGTCGAATCGTATGCATCATGGCAAGAATTGAAATGCTTTCGAAATCATAGGATTATATCATGGTGGGGCTATGCTTGCCTTTGCTAGTTGATAACAGATAAGCAGATCTTCGGGAATCTTGTACTTGACTTGATTATAGTTGGTAAAGTATTGTTCGTCAATCTTAGATCTTCGATCTTCGATGGTGTTGTCCTCGGTCTTCGATCTCGATCTCGACATCATATTCTACCGGGGAGAACCAAATCACCGGAAAGAAAGGGAAAACATTCAACACATGGCATCGATGCAATGCTCAAGCAAGTATGATGATATGACAAGTTAATTGTATTGAATTGAAACCCTAAAGCATGCTCGACAAATTAATCGGGGTTCCGAGGGGTACAAACCCTAACTCGGGAAAACTCCGGAACATATGAGAGGGGTGCATTTGTTCTTCTAATTAAACTTGTCATGAAAGTTGATTAACAATGCATGATTATAGCTTATATATCTAGGTTTCATTTTTCTGAACATTTTGGTATATTATACATATTTTTCTGACTTATAAATTAAATGTTATTGAATTTACAATATTCAAACAACTTCTGAAATCATTAAACTTTTCTTAATTTAAATAAATATGGAATTAATTTTTACACCGCAGAATGGACTAGCCACAGACACAAACAGGTGGGCCTCTGGCCACCTCAGCCTCCACGCAGGCAAAGTGGGACAGGGGGGTGGTTTGGTTATTTCTCACTAAGGCGACAGCTAGCCAGAGAGGCTGACGAGTGGGCCTGGGCCACGCAGGCGCCACACAGGCGCCACGTTGGCTCGCCGGCCAACAGGCCAGACGGCGGCGCGGAACAGTGGTTGAGCGCGCGCGGGCATGCGGGGATGGGCTCGTTCGAAGCAGCACAAGAAGGCGAACCAGAAATGGGCGGAGCCGCCGAGAAATGGTCACCGGACCTAGTACTCCGATGAGCGACGGCGGCGAAGCTAGCAGAGCCACGTCGCGCGGCAGCTACGGCAAGCAATCGAGCAAACGGAGCTCACATTGAGCTTCTGAAGATCACCAGGAGCACTATGAAGGGGTCGGCGAAGCAAGACGAGCTCGAACAGCGCCGGAATTGACGACGATGGTTGCGACGGCCGACGGGAACGAGGGTTCGATTCGGTGGACTGCGGGCGCGCGGGTCTTCGTGACCTAGCTAGGGCGAACCAGTGCAGCTTGGAGAGCTTAGCGGTGGCCTCAGAACAACGAGAGGTGGACGGGAATGGCGATGTCGATCGGCACCTGCAAGTCTAGGGTTTCGGCCAGGGAGAAATTGGGGAAAGGAGAAGCTAGGGTTCGTCCAGAGGCTCAAGGGGATACTTGTAGACGTCGGCGGAGGCGGTAGCGTGCATCTGCGCGCCGGCGGGAATTATGGCGCAGACGGGCGGCGGAGGAACAGACAGCAAGCTGCTTCGACGACGGGAGGAAGACGACGATGCGTTAGATGGGTCGAAATGGTATGGGGCCACTGGTGGGCTGGTTGGGCCAAGAGTGGGCCACGGGAAAGGGAAGAGGAGAGGGAGGCTGCTGGGTTGCGGCCTGATTGGCTCGAGCTACATTTTTTTCCTATAAAACTGTTCCAATTTCTATTTTGAATTATCTCTTTGCAATTTGAATTCCAAATCTGTTTTGAACGATTCAAAATTACGAGAGTTTTTGTAAAATATATAAAATAATCAGGGACCCTATAATCCATTTAGGCTCCACACTTTTGTATTTTTTTTTCAAATATTCCAAACCTTTTGAATGTGTTTCAAAGAGGGGGGAGAAAACTAGGGTTTAGATTTTGATTTGTTTTCTCCAATGCACAGTTTAAATGATGATGCTCATGATGCACAAAACTAACCCTAATATAAGCTTAACTATAAGTGGGGTGTTACAAGGCGGTAATAAACAACGTCGCAAATCGTGGGCACAACGCGGCTCTAGAAACTCTAGCTATTGCAAGTCACCACATTTCCTTCTTTGTCCCCATGGTGTCGGGTGAAGACTAGCATCTCGCTAACGTTGCTCCCTACCCATATGTATCAACTGTAGGGTTTGTTGCACGGAAAACAAAAAATTCTATCGCATGAACACACAAAACCAAGATCTAATCTATGGCAAAGCCAAGACCTAATCTACGATATCGGTGCAACGAGATTATAGAGAACTAACCCTCGTAGATCCAAAGTGTTTAACGAGATTCGGATCTTGTGGTTGATGTAGCCGATCACTTGCCGATCTCAACATCATGTAGAAGATCCTTCCGGCGCCGCATTTTGGCAGCGCTTCCGCAGTCGGTCACACGTACGGAATTGATGAAGACCTTCCTCTCCCGGTTCCAGCAGGGCAGCGGATGTAGTAGATCTCCTCGGAATCCCAACAACACGACGGTGTGGTGGTGGTGGTGGAGGAGCGATTTTTGCAGGGCTTCGCCTAAGCCGGAGCAGGACGGTGGAGAAGAGAGGGGAAGCGGCGGATAGGGTTAGGCGCCAAGGAAAAGGAGTCAAGTGACCCCCTCACAGGGTGGTGAACAACTGGTGGTTCCTCTAGAACATTCTAGAAGTATCCGGTCAAAACACCGAAAGTTTTCCGAACCCCGGAAAACCACTTTCCTTATATGAATCTTATTCTCCGGACCATTTCGGATATCCTCATGATGTCCTGTATCCAATCCGAGACTCCGAACAACATTCGGTATCGAACTCATAGTCCATATCTACTTGAACAACATTGATTCCTTAAGTGTGTCTCTCTACGGTTCGCGAACTATGCAGACATGATCGAGACACCTCTCTGGTCAATAACCAATAGATGAATCTAGAAATCCATATGGCTCCCACATATTTCAACGATTACTTTGTGATCGAATAAACCATTTACATACGATACCGATTCCCTTTGTCACGCGATACTTTACTTATCCGAGGTTCGATCGTCGGTATCGCTATACCTCATTCAACCTCGTTACCGATAAGTACTCTTTACTCGTTTCGTGATATAACATCCCTTGTGACCTAGTCACATGCTTGCAAGCCAATTGGATGACATTCCACTGAGTGGTACCAGAGTATATCTATCTGTCATATGGATGGACAAATCCCACTCTTGATACATGTGCTTCAACGCATACTTTCAGAATACCCAATGCCACCTTTATAGCCACCCAGTTACGGAAGTGGTGTTTTATATCATCAAAGTACTCATCCTGTGATGGTGATTAACATGATCTCATGGTCAAAGGATTAGGTTACTATGTATATGAAAGCTTGTAGCAAAACAAACTTAATTACTTGATCTAATGCTATGCTTACTATGGGTGTGTGTCCATCACATCATTCTCCTAATGATATGATCTTGTTATTAATAACATACAATGTCCATGATCAGGGAACCATGATCATCTATTAATCAACATGCTAGTTTCAACAATAGGCTTACTAGGGACTCTTTTATGTTTACAAAACACATAAGTATTAATGTTTCCGGTTAATACAATTATATCATGGGATGTAAACATTTATCATAAACACAAATATATAATAATAACCACTTTATTATTGCCTCTTGGGCATATCTCCAACATCAACACCAACAAAGGAAGTTCGCCTGAGTTGCTTAGAGGTAGAGAGTAAGGCTTAGCCACAGTTTTGACGAGCCACGAGTCGGACAGAAGCTATAGAAGGAGACGTACCAGAGCATGGAGAGGCTGAACAAGGATTGCACTTCCCCAATAGGTGTTCCATCGATTCCACACTTGCGCGTATAGCGGTAAGATCATGTTGCCTACTTGCTGGAGCCAGATCTTGTGATGTTCGTGTTGTTGTTGTGAGTAGGAAGATAACTTTTTTTGTTTTCCCTTGTTGTGGCGTGATCAAATAGTTGTATTATAGCCTTATTATGGCAACAACTATGTGTACCAATTCGTTGGGACTCCAAGTGCAGAGTGTTGTAGCAAGCATATTTTCCCCACAAGGATGACTCGAGGGTTTATATCGGACTCTCGGGGAATTGGCTTAGAGATTTATTCTTCCTCTCCTCTTCAAGCAACCTACAAAGAAAAGTTTTGTCTTGTGTCCCCAACTCCACCGTGTGCTTGTCAAGCACAAGGTTTCATATTAGTAATATGAAATGATAATAATATACAAAGTAAAGTAAACAAATAAAAACTAGGCAAACAAGACAATAGCAATAAAATATAGTTGTTTTGGGTTTTGTGTGTGTGCAATTGCAGAAAATATTTTTGTATTTTTAAAATAATAAATAGAAGAAAATATAAAGTGTGATAGTGGTGTTGGAAAGGTGTTTATTATGGTTTAAAATGGACCGGGGTTCATGGGTTCACTTGTCTACTCTCTTTTTGGGCTGCAATAGACACAAACAATTCATCAAAAACATAATATTGGTGAAACTTCTACATGTGTTTGATAAGCATACATATGCGCATCATGTCCTAACATAGAGATGATGCAACACGTCTCTCATATACTCCTCAAGAAAGAGAAAAATCCAAGCAATCTTGAATTAAGAATAAACAGAATATAGCCTTAGGTATTTTGACATGATGTTTGAATCACAAATATGATATCTTGACCAAACAAGATTATCTAGTTGTCACAAGATAATTATAGCACATGAATTCACTTTATCCCTAGTGAGGCAACAAAATAAAGGTAAATATCACAGTAGATCTTGAATTTGTTGTCACTATTCAATCACTACCATCATGCTACTCCATCTAATACACACTTCTCCCCACACATGCTCTTGCATACAAGTTGGATGAGAAAAAGTACTTAAGAATAGAGTACATGATATATATGCATCTATCAATACATATTGCACATAATAGGTTCCAATCTCATATATCAAATCATAGAATAAAGATCCACCACATAGGAATTACAAATATGACCATAATCATGTTGAGCAGCTCATATGGTACTAGATCTATGAAGAACAAGAGAGACTGCCACAAACCCATAGTCTAGAGGTAGACTACTCCCTCGTCATCATGGTGATGATCATGGATACGTTGGAGAAGGTAGAGATCGCTCCGGAGGAGTTTCCCCCTCCAATCTTTGCTAGTTCTGGGTCTGTTTTGGTGCTTCGGTGTTTCTACGACGCCTCTCCCCAGGAACTCCCGAGGGGACTTTTTATAGTTTTTTTAGGTCATACGAAGGCGGTGGGCAAAATATCAAAGCGAATCAATGGTCGAGGAGGAAATGGGGCATGGGTGGCGCGCCAACCCTTACTGGGCGCGCCACCTAGGCCCTTTTGGCCCTCCTGGTTCATATGGTGAGGTCCAAGTGCTCCAAGTGATTCTCTTGATGAAATGTTGACGCTCCGGAAAGCCTATCTTTATTTGACTTTGTTTAGGTTCCTGAAAATAAAAAATACACAAAACATGGTTTTCCTGTCCTATAGAGTTATAAACAAAATAAAGGGGATCATTGGTAAATCCCCATAAATCAATGTAAAACATGAATATAACATCATATATGTAGCAAATATATGGGAATTCATAGCAACAAACTACAAAGTTCATATATGCATTTTACATGCATCACCTTATCAAATATACCAAACCCAAGTTATCGAAATTGTTTTTAAAAAGCCTTCTCAAAAATTGGTATCATGTATGAATTATCTTGGTTTTCATGCCAAATGACCATGGTATTGCCACATCCATAGACCCCTTCATGATAATGCACCTAAATTTTTGCAAATAGGTGTCTATTGTCATGAAAAACAATATTGTAAACTAGAGTTTTCAATATTAGTTTACAAAATCTTGATCTTTCATTTTTCTAGTGCCAAAATTGGAATTTCAACACTGTTTTCTTGTGAAGCAGCTACACAAAATAATATATCGATGTTCAATAACAGCATTTGAATTATCACTCAAATTATACCATGTGGGGTGATAAAATCTTGGATGTAAAGTTTTTCTGGATTTCTAACTATTTTCTGTACATCTAAATGAGTTTTGGGCAATTTTTGAAACTACTTGAAAATTTAACTACAACTGTGCTCTAGTTTCATCCATAAGCTTAGGAAAAACCATTTTAAGATACCCAAATAGGTTGTTGTATAGTATCCACAAATAAATTTGAAATTTTCTACCATTTGCTATGAATTTTCGTGTCACCAATTTTGACCCCATTTTGGAAAAAAAAGAAACAAAGAAAATATGGAATAGAGAAAAAAATGCAAATCCAATGCAAGGAGTCCTTTTCGGTGACCTACATGCCTATAAAAATAAAAAACCTAAGTTTTGGTAGGTAAAACAGTTATTCCTCAAATGTATGACTTATGTTGACTTTGAAAGGTTGACTGAAAATATCCCTACAATTGTTGATTAAACTCTCCACTCCTCCACCCCGCCGCCCTCACTGCCTCCCTCACCCCTTCTGTCCCCACTGCTCCCTCAACGCATCGCATGGCCCTGATACGACACAGACTAGTTAGACGCCTCCATTCCACGGTGATGTACAAGCATTCACGGTGGTTGTGTGGGTTCCACTAGGTCCATCATCTTTGTTCGATGGTATGATCGAGTTTTGGTCAGACTATGCCTCCCGAGCGCGTCCTTGTGGCCATCCAAGAAAATTCGCACCGGCTCCATCGAAGTGCGACATGGTCTACGTCGAGGTTGACGGCAGCCCACCCGCACCGTCCGTACAAGCGAACTAGCGTGGCTATAGAGCCCTAGTTATGATGGGCATCAACTCCCCCATCAAAGTAATAAAATAGCATCACCGGATGACATGGTGTGGCTATAGTTTGACTGCAACAAAACTACACCCCTGCCAACAAAAGACATGGTGTGGCTATAGTTCCACCGCGGCGAGCATGCATATGAGCAAGACGATGTGATCCAGATCGAACATGCTGAATGCGCGCATGTCAAACCACCGCTGATGGACGACACGTATCGAGCGCTGGCAATGTCTGACAAGCATGTGCTCGCGATGCCAGACGACTCTCCATGGTGCAAGCTCCCTTAAGGGCCAGTGGAAGGATGGAGCGATCCGGCCCGACGGCTTCTTCTTGGTCTCCTCTGACGGCTGCTGTGGCATCCCGCAAAACCACTACTAGAAAATTGCGTTGAATTTGTGCATTGCATCGTCATCATCATGTGTTGTTTGTCTAAAACTATTTTCGCAAAGCCCGTTTTGTTTTCTAAAACGCCCCATCTTTATTCAAAACCAAAACCGGGTCTCCGGAATATTTTGTTTGTCGGCTATCGAATTGCAAGAGCAATGTTTAAAACAAATAAAAGTTACAATTATTTTTAGCGGGGGCAGTCGAACTGGCCGAATGACCCGAACGACCACCCCCATTTTCAAATCGGTCCACCCCTTATTCCTAAACCTACCCAACCTATTCTACCCAGCCCCTCTCCACCTCACCCCAACCAACCCCCTCTCGACACCTCACCTCTCTCCCTCCCTCCACCACTCACACGCTGCCACCTAGACAACCCTCTCCCCAACACAACACAACACACCCACACACCCACAGCACACACGCACGCCTACCCCGCGGCCAGCCGGCCCCCACTCACCCATCCCGCCCCACCAACCCAGTCAACCACCCCTGCCCGCGGGCCCCGCCTGGTCCCACCACAGCCACGCGCCCCGCCCCCATCCTTTCTTCCACCTCCCGCACGTCCTCTCCCCACCCCGCCCCGCGTCCTCCTCTCCACCTCTGGCGCCGACCCCGGCCTCGCCCACCGACGCCCCGCGAGCACCCCGCCTCTCCGGCCGCTCTCCCTCTCTGCCGCCTCTCCAAGCCGCCTCCGCGCCTCTCCTTCCCCGCATCCATCGCCGCCCGCTGGACCTCCCTCAGCCTCCTCGCCCGCCTCCGTCACACCGCCTCGTCGGCCCGTTCCCCCGCCCAGGCGCGCACCCCCCGGCGTCCGCCTCCTGCCGCCGCCCTCGCCCGCGTCCCCGAGCTCGAGCCGGCGCCATCGCTTGGACCACCACCGCCACGGCCTGCCTCTACCTCCGCCCGCCTCCTCGCCGGACCGCCTGCAAGCTGCCCTCCCCGCCCGCCTCGCCTCCTCCCGCCAGGCGAGCTTCGCCCGACCCGCCGTGCCTCCCGCCGCCCGTCGTCGCGCCCGCGTCCCTTCCTCCGCCCGGCCCGTCCGCGGCGTCCCTTGCCCGTGGCCGTCCCCACCTCTAGCCGACCCGTCGGACCCGAGGCCCTCGCCACCGCCCTCCTCCCCGAGCCCTCCTCCCGGACCGCCTCTCCATCGCCGCCCCTGTCGCGCCGCCGCCCCGCCTTCCTCCCCATCGGGCTCGTCATGCAAGCTTCTCCTCGGCCAGCGCCTGCGGCCTCCCGCTTCGCCTCGCCCGGCAAATCCGCCTCGCGCGCCTCCCGTCGCGTGCCCTCGCCCCAGCAGAGCCGCCGTCGCCCGTGCTCGTCCGCCTCCGCCAGAACCCGCCCGCCCGCGAGCCGCTCCCGAGCCCTCGCCTCCCCTGTCGCGTGCGGCCCCGCCGGGACCTACCTGCCCCGCGGGACCCACCCCGTCGTCAAGATGCCACCCGCCTCCGACCGTGCAGCAACCCCTCCAGTCTCTGCGTGTGTGCTCCTGCGTGTATGTGTTGGTGCTTGTGTGTTGTATCAAGTCATGTCCGAACCCCTGGTTACAGTACCCGTTCTCTGTCTCAAGCCCGTCAACGCCAACTACACCGAGAGCCGCGGTACCGGGAGGACGACATCAAACCGAAGCGCCAAGTCGCCGAGACCCCGTCCCCGAAGTCCTCCGACAGGGAACCGACAAGATCTGCATCACGGACGCACCACGGACGCGGAGAAACCCTCGGACGCCAAGATCTTCTCCACGGAACATCGGGAACTCCCCCGGACGCCAAGACCGACTCGATGGCGCGGGCCCGACAAGACCCTCGCAACGGCAAGATCGACCCCGTGGGACCCGACAAGACCTTCGCGACGACAAGGACGACACCGACCAGGAAGAACCCGATGCGCCCCGGCGCCGAACCAAGTCCGGCTTCACGGAACGCCAAGATCTGCCCCGTTGTTTGAGAACGTTTCCGCCGAGACCGATCCGTCGAACCCTGGACCCCGAACCCCGGAACCCCAAGTTCGTCGAGACCCCCCTAATGTGTGAACCCCTTCCCGAAACCCTATTTTATAACATAATACAACTTGTCGCATAATAATTGTCATACTCGCATACATATCATTGGTTTGGGGGCCTTATGCCGATTCACCTAATAATTAAATATGGGGCCCATATGCGGGCAAATCCAGTCTCATATCGGCCTCAGTTAAACTTGTGTAGCGAACCGGTGATATATTTTGCCTTGTTAAACCACATTTAAATTGCGGGGGTCTCTAAATAACATGCACCACCTAAATAAATTGTCGGGACCCCGGTTCCGCTTAATACTGACCTACTTGCATCGCATCTTTGCCATGCCATACATCATACATGCATCATGCCGATCTTTTGCTGTAGTATTAAATATTGCATCCGGTGTTTCTGCTAGTGATTTGCTTCTTCGCGGTTAAGGCCGTTGAGTTGATGTGAGCTTCGCCCCGATCTTCGGTTGAACCCTTCGACAATGTTTTCAGGCGAGCATCTCCCTCTTTCTACCTATCTTACTTTCATAGTATTTATTTCCCTTCTGTTGATCTTTGCTATCTGTGTTGCGATGCTCTAGTTTTCGTACCCGTGATATCCCTTGCAGCCATATATAGCCTTGGACACATCCTATTACCTGTTGTTTGGTAGATAGTTGGACCCGCGCGTCGTAGTAGCTTGTTCAAGTGTTGTTGCGTGTCGTCAAGTCCCACAGTTGTTGGAGAAGTGCCGCATGTCCAATGTTGGAGATGATCATGGTTTTACTTATCGTCCACTTTAATTCCTGTTTAACAACTAAAATTGAATTAAGCAGAGGCATCGGTGGGTGATAGATAATATTTGGTTTCCGACCGCCCACTTGTGTCCCGTAGGACCCCGAGTTCTTGACACCTATTCCGAGATCGAGCGCGCTAACCACAGGTGGGGAGATATGGGACCCCATTGATTATTACCTGATTTCAAAGTATTGTACTGGGGGCCACAAACTAGTTTGAGGTTTTATTTACGATCCTGTACTTATGCCATGCTTTACTGCTTTATTTAAATTGTGCGACAGATAGCACTTTGTCTTGTTTAGGATCGGGACACGATTTCGGTGTCGCAGTCCCGTTTGGGGATTTCTTGTCGTTCACCGTCTACCCAAACCCTAAGTCTGTCTCGGAGACCGGCCGACTTCGTTCTTGGTTCGACTTGGTGGGTGGCCCCATGTACTTGCTTTGGGTCTGGGAACGTCGTGACTTAGGCCCCGCCGACATACCGACGGGTGTATGTTAACTGATCTGGCAAAAAGGGTCGAAGTGCCTGTGGATACTTTGGTGCACCCCTGCAGGGTTAAATATTTTCGAGAAGCCATGTCCGCGGTTATGGACGACTTGGAGCACAGTGCTTGATCATAGACAACTATAACTAAACTTTATTGTTATAAATTGACTTGTATCCGATATGTCTAGTAATCAGCTTCATTATAACGGAATGGCTTAATAAAAGTAACAACAACTGCTGGGTTTTGGGGTTATCTCATGCTAATTGTATCTGACTAGTAAGTGTGGCCACTATAACGGAATGATTAACTAAAAGTACCCACTGCTTACTTTATCAGGATGATTATCTAAACCTGACTAGTAAAATGCCGCAACTATAACTGAATAAATAAAATTGCCAACGGTGTGTGTTCCTCGGTTGACTTCCTCGTTTGGTCTCGAGGGGGAAACACCAGGATGGGATTGTTTGGTGATAGTATCAGGTTGGTTCCGAATAGATCTTTCTTATCCCCCTCTAATAGCCGACAGTTATATCGAGTCTCTATAGGTTGTTTAGTGCATGCTGCCGCTGCCGCTTCAGTCCACCATACCTATGTAGGCGAGGACCGCCGAATTCTAGCCTCGGTGTCTTGGCCTCAAGATCTTGACGCTCCTCTTTTTCCTTTGCCCTTTGTCGGCACCCCTTTTGTTTTGAGCAGGTTTTGAGATCGTCGTTAGCGGGGTTACCCTTCCGCTGGGCAGGGTTATGGGCCATTGGTTATTCTTCGGGCTCTTAGCCCCATTTGCATCTTGTCCGTAGTCGGACGCTCTACCATTTTCAAGGTGATTTGGGTCTTTGTATATTATACGCATTCTTGACTCTTGGAGTCATTTGTTGAATATATCTGCATGGGTCCCATCGAGGACTGTTGTGTAATGTTATTACTTCGTTTTCCACCCGCACGAAAGTGCCTGGTGGGCACCTTCGAATCGTTTCTATGCGGTTTTGGCGGGTTTTCGCTAAAACTTGCATAGGGCCGATTTTGAGGGTGTTACAGCTGCATCGGTGTGGCGTCGTGGGGGCTCGGCTGGCGGGCGGTCGACGGCCGTGGGCGGCGTCGCTGCGCCATGGCAGGGGTGGCGCTTCCCGCCCGTGATGGTGGTGGTGATGGCGCGGTTGGGCCCGTCGGGAGCCCAGATGGGCTCGGCGGGCCGTGGGGTGGCTCTGCCTCAGCGGCTGGAGGGGATGCGGGGGCGGCGGCCCCAGGGTGTGGCGGTGGTGTCCGGCATGGTGCGTGCTCGCTCCCTGGCTGCGGGGGGTGGCAGGGGGCAGCGCTCGTGGAGGTGGTGGCCATGGTCGGGCCGTGGCCATGGTGGCCACGAGGGATGCTGAGCCGGCGGGCTCGGGCACGGATCCGGTCGGGGCGGTGCCCCCGACCACAAGCAGGCGACAGGGAAGGTCGTTCTGCTGCTTCGGCACCGGCGTCGCCTGCTTGCCGGAGTCATGGATGCCGGGGCGGCGGCCTCGGGGACACGGTGGTGTGGGGTTGGTCGGCTGCCAGATTTTGCCTCGACGCGGCGGTGGCGTGGAGGACGGCGGGTCTGGGGGTGCCTCGGCGAGGTGGTCTCGTGGGGGCGGCTTCGAGCTCCGTCGGTGTCTTGGTGGCTGTGGAGGGTCGCCGTGGGTGGCAGGCTGGCTGGGGCGCGGTGGTGCTGGCCGGTTGTGCAGGTCCGTGGTGGAGGTGTGCCACGGTTTTTGGACGGCGGTGCGGCGGTGTTACTTTGGTAGGCGAGGCGCTCGTTTCCGGCGTCTCGCGATCGGTGGCAGGCTGGCGTGAGGAGCTACCCCGCTATGCGAGGAGGCCGGAGCGGCGGCTCCGGAGCGATGTGGTGTGTTTGCTTGCTCTGGCCGCGTGGGTGGTGGGGCAAGCCACCATTGGCGTGGGCGTCGTCTCTTGCCGGTGGTCGTGCTTGTCGAGCAGCATGGGTTATCCTTGTGACTGTCCATTGGAGGTTGTGGTCGCAGTTCTCCAGACGAAAGTCTTGCCCGACTTGGTCGGTGCCGACATCGGCGGCGCCCGTGGGCACCTTTTTCCCTCTTGAGGGCGTTGTCGTGGAGACCCAACCCCCTCCGTTCCTCACTCCGGGGTGAAAACCCAACTCTGGCTTGCCAGATTGGATGGCGACGGCGTCTCCTGGACGTCGTCACCTCTGTGGAGGCGTCATTTTCTCGGAATGTAGGAAGCTTTTCTCGGTGTTGCTTGTGCTACCGGTTGTGTCGATGTCTTCGGGTCCTGTCGGCGTTCGAGTGCCGCTGGCGAGTTTGCTACAGCCTGCCTCTCGCCATGAAGCCTGAGAGGCCTAGCCGTTTCCTTCGGCTCTGACTTACTCTTCGGGGACGTGGACCAGGCTCTTCGTTGTGCTCGTTGTTGCCGTTGTGCTGGTGTCTGTCGGCGGTGCTCCAGACCTAGTCGAGCTAGGTTGTGTGGCCTCGTCTTGGTTTTGCCGGTTTTTTCTGGAAAACTATGCCGTTTAGGGTATTTTCTGGTCTGGTTTCCCTTTTAACCGGACCCGTGTGTTTATACGTCTGTATCGGATTTTCGCCGGTTTCTCTTTCAAACCGGCCAATTCTTTTTTTCTAATAGAAAAAACAGAGCTCCTGCGTTGCTCTAAAAAAGGATGGAGCGATTGGCGTCTTGGGCGCGCGCAGAGCTAGGCTCGGGCCTAGATGGCCAGGCGCGGTCGAGCGGGCCGAAGAAGGCCGGGCGATGGCGGAGTCTGGAGCAGCTTGGCGCGGGGATGGCGCGGTGGAGCCCGCAAGCACCAAGCCCAGCAGTGTGCTGCCTGTGTTTTCACCAACGCCAAGACCAGCCGTTTGTCACCACCGTCGAGATCGAGTAAGCAAATTGTGTCACTGCCAGTGCTAGGCAAGTGTTTGTTATAATTTCTGAGCAAAATATATGTTTTAGGGAGTTAAATTTAAGGGATTGATTCCGCGGCGCAAAATTTAGATGAATATATTTGCTCCTCTAAAATATACATACGGAGGCTTTTACTCCTCTAATTAAGTTTTTGGCCTATATATGGGTTACAGATGCTCTTACCTATATGACGAACTGAAAAAAGCCTAGTTCGTTGCCTTCTCTTTCCATTCGCACCCAATCTTCCTCATTCTCAACCCAAACCTCCAACCGAATCAGTCATTTTGATCGACTTTTTGTACGGCCTAGGAATAGCAAATCTGTAATATGACAAAACAGATTGCTAGGTAAATGATGTGGTAAACTTTATAACTCCCATTACAATGATTTGAGAGGGCGTATATGTCGAGATTACAGCATTGATGCATACGTTCCCAGCTGCTGATCCTGAACTTTCTTTTTGCTAGCTAGATACGTTTCATTCATTTTTGTTGTTTTGAAAGGGGGGGCTAGCTAAGGAACCCCCCGTCGTGCTTATATTCCACCAAAGCAAAAGAAAATCGATCGCCAATCAAGAAGGACGTACGACGTACAACAACAACACAATTACACACAACACGTACAAGAAGAAGTCAAGAATGGAGTACACATATACATAACGGAATGAAACAAACTCATCCTCCCCCTGGTGGGCTAGGCCTCCTCGATCGTGAAGTAAATCAGTCAGATGGATGATGCCGGCCGATGGCGATTCAGGCGTTGGTGTTAGTTGGTTGGTTTTGTTCATGCGGGCAGGTAGGACGGCGGCAGCGGCAGGCCGACGACCTTTCCACAGCGTAGGGCGTTCTCTGGAAAGTTGTACTCGTCGCGCAGCGACCTCGCCGGCGAGGTGACGCTGATGTAGAGCTGCTCCCCGAGGTAGCGCCTATCCCACAGGTTGGACCTCACGTTCCACATCCCGGCGTTGTCGAACGTCAGCATCACCGCCGACCACGACCGCGGGTACACCTGGATCGTGTGCCTGCTCACCGCGTCCTGCAGGTTGTACGTCTTCCTCAGCGCCGGCTCCCACTTCCCCGGCCCCATCCTGCACCCACCACACAGGGTACGTACATCGATCAGCAGCTAGCTGCACCATCGATCGGCATTGTGTATATATATGGAGTGAATCTACACACTAAAACGCAAGTCTAGAAGTTAAAACATCTTATATTTTGAAACGGAGGGAGTAGTACGCACCCGACGGCGAAGAAGGCGTAGCCGTCGATGTGGACGGAGTCCATGCTCTTCTCGGGGTTCTCGAAGACGATCTCGATGAAGGTGCGGAACTCGGCGGTGATGACGTTGGGAACCATGTGCATTGGCCCGTACACGGCGGGGGGCGCGTCGCCCATCTGGTTGTACCTGAACACCTGGTCGCTGATGTTGAAGTACTCGGCGAGCTTCAGGGGAGTGTCTGCGTCCACGTGGGACACGCCGTTGAAGCCGTACTTGATCTTCCCTAACAGGTGGCCGCGGCTGATGAAGAGCTGGATGGTGCGTGTGATGTTGATCTGCCCGTAGTGGTACGACCCCTGCGGGTTGGGCCTCGCCGCGCTCGCCGTCAGGTTCCACCGGAAGGACCTCCACTGGTTGATCGACCACGCCCACCCGGGAGGCGGCTCCGGCACGTTCGCCGCCGGCGGGGCGTTGTTGGACCCCACGTAGCGGATCACGGTGGCGACAGAGCTGGCGTTCTTGATGAACCTGGTGGAGGCCACCATGAGGTAGTCCGCGGGCTTCTGGTCGGCGTCCACGAGGACGGAGAGACAATGTCCCACGTGCACGTCCAGCGAGTCGTACGAGTCCTGCACCGTGTGCGAGCCGTCAATCTCCACCAGCCTCATGTCGTGCGCCTGCATCCGGAAGTTGAGCGACGCCTTGATCCCGACGTTGCAGATGCGGAGGCGGTACGTCTTCCCGGCCTCGAAGGTGAACATGGGCGGGTTGGCCGCGTCAGGGCCGCCCCTGCCGTTGATGAGCACGCCCGTGGGGCGGCCGGGGCTCTTTCCGGCGTCGAGGAACTTCGCCATCATGGCGTGGTCCTTGGTGTACCAGTCGCCGATGAGCACCTGCAGGTCGTCGGCGGGCGGGTCGAAGGGGACCGGGATGAGGAGGCGGCTGTCGACGCTGATGAGACCGTAGCCGCCGACGGCGCGCTGCATGCCGATGGAGGGGAAGTAGAAGAAGGTGCCGATCTGGTCCTTGGGCTGCCAGTGGTAGGTGAAGTTGGTGCCGGGGACGACGGGGCAGTTGGTGCCTGGGAGGCCGTCCTGCCACGAGTTCTTGCGGTGCTGGATGCCGTTCCAGGTGAAGAGGAGCGGCTCGTCCAGCTGGTTGAACAAGTTGATGACGATGTTGTTGTTGGAGGAGCAGTTGATCCGGGGGCCCGGGAACTCGCCGTTGATGAGGATCAATTTCTGAGGAACGCCGCCGAGAACGGTCTTTGTCCCGTAGGTCACGTGCCACTCCATGAACACGTACGGGTCCTCGGCGCGCGCCACGTTCGTCGACAGCAGCAGTAGCACCGCCAGCAGGAGGAGGGCGCCGCCCGCCGCCGTCGCGCGCATTGTCGTCGCCGCCATCAAGATCAGTGGCAGGCGAGCGCTATATATCAAGTTCCGCTCTCTTGAAGGATTCTAGTGTAGGAGTTGCGGCGGCGGGATAGGGGGGTCTAGGAGGAGGCCATGGAAGACGTCCCCTGGTCGTGGGAGAGGTGGGTCGACGGTGGATGGGTAGGAAGGAGACCAGGGAGGTCAACCGGGGAGCTTCGGGTTGACGAGGGGACGACGAGCGCAGGATTTATACCGCGGGATGCCGGGGAAAAGAGCGGTGCCGAGAAATGGCCGGGACGCATGCGCATCTGTCTGTCTCCCCCCGCCGTTGCCGCTCCGCCTCTCTCTGGGCCAGTTCGTGGGGAGCACCTATATCGCTCAACGCGTGCGCTAATGGAGCGCCGCACGCAGGGAGTCCCGCCATTAAAACGGAGATTCTGTCGCGTGCATGCCCACGCCCTCTCTCTCCTCGGATGTATGTATCCTTTATGTACCCTTGTATAGATTAGCCTAATTTCTTTTATATTATTATATAATTTAAAATGTTTATAAATTTTTAATTACAAGTTCACTTTAAAAATCATGTGCGTTTTTAACGGACAGAGCTTCAAAATAAGACTAATATTAACTAGATTTTGACAATATTTAAAAATTATTTTTTGAAATTAATAAAACAAAAAAAAATATGAAACTTGGTGGTTTTTTATTGCTAAAACAGTCTCTTCCTTCATGTTTCAAACTTTTTCCATCATAATTAGAAAATAGTTGATAAAATCCTTCGAGTTGAAAAAATAAAATATATTAAGAAAAACAAGAAACCAATAATATAATATGTTTCATTGTGAATCATGACATTTCATTATGTTTCAAAATTTAAATTTTCAATTTTATTAATTTTAGGCTTGTTTAAAAGATTTAATAAAAATAAATACGCCAGTTCAAAAAGATTTTTAATTCGATAATTATTTTGAATTATATGACTTTTAAAAATCTAGTATTGAGAGTGAAAGGAGTGGGAGAGAGAGTGTCATAGATTTGTCAGATGTTGTACTATGTGCATGCAAAAGATTCTTTTTTATGTAAATCTCAAAGCAAAAGCAGTAGATGGACGTCTCTAACATGCGCACGGGACCTAAAGTGCATGCTAGAGTTGCATTTCTGGTCCCGCCATGGGTCGCCCAGATAACAGTACTGTTTCTGTTATACTCTCTCCCTGTTTCAAAATATGTTTTAGTTTAGTAAAACAAAAATGTATTTAGTATTATTTTAGTATGTAGATTCACTCAGCTTTAGAATAAATCTATACACTAAAAGAAGTCTAAGTACATTTTGTTCACAAACCTAAAACATCTTATATTTTAAACCAGAGAGAGTATATTTTATTTTCTGTTTTATTTTCAAAATATTCAGATTTTGAACAAATGCTTAAATTCAAAAAATCTTCTGATTTCATAAGGTTCAAATTTTAAAAAAATCAAACTTTAAACATATTCAGATTTGAAAAAAAGAAATTTTAAAAAATGTTCAAATTTGAAAATTGACCAAATCTAAAAGGTTCAAACTTTAAAATGTTCAATTTTGAAATTTGTTTTGGTTTGAAAATTTCCAATTTTGAAAACTGTTCAAATTTGGAAAAAAAATATATTATATTATAAAAATGTTCAGATTTTTCAAAGTCGGAAAAATCATGAAAAAAACGAAAAAAGAAGGAAAAAGGAAAACCGGAAGAGAAAACAGAATTAGAAAACCAAAGAAACGCTTTGAAAAATCGATGCAAACTTGTATCG
Organism: Avena longiglumis; assembly: GCA_030063025.1. Taxonomy (NCBI): domain Eukaryota; kingdom Viridiplantae; phylum Streptophyta; class Magnoliopsida; order Poales; family Poaceae; genus Avena; species Avena longiglumis. The sequence continues at coordinate 513,221,174 of CP125974.1, read as the reverse complement.
ATCAATGTTCGTCATAGACATTGATAGAAAAGAGAAAGATACATTAACTAACCGACCTAACATAGCAATTAACCTGTGTGAAGCACAATCCCTTCTGCAATAAGCGGGATATAGGGATTGCCCCGTGCATCTCCCTGTCCCATCGAGTTTGGGCCACAAGGCCCAACACCCGATAGCAACCAACCTAGATACTCCCATAAGGACCAAGAATGGTATTTCTAGCATGCATGCTATCTATTGTGCATGTATCACTTTCTCTCTCCTTCACCTTATGCACAACCCTGTTTCTCTCTCATTTAATTTATGTCAGTGTACTTCGATCTTTGTTTTTAATTTAGAAGATCTAATTTTCTAACTTGAAACTTTTGTATCTTTTAAACTAGAAGTCCAATTTAAAACCTTTTAAATATTTGAGTTCCAATTGAAGAGTGTTTTAAAATAAGACCAATATTCAATATATTTTAACAATATTTGATAATTGAGTTACAAAATTTGGTAAAACTTCAAAAAGTTAATGATGAAGGGAATATGCCCTAGAAGAAAACAATAAAAGGCTTATTATTGTCATATCACAATAAGTTTGTAATAGTTTCATGTTGTGTTATAACTATATCAAGTGAAAACATTGATACATGTGTGATATGAAACATAAGTCACTAGTATCCTCTATTACTAGTTCGTTGGGTAACACGATGATCAAAGTTTCCTGATTATGAAGTGACGGCGCTGGTTGACAACGAGGTCATATCATTGGTGAATGATGTGATGGGCATCTCTCAAAGATTCCGACACGATCAAGTCAGAAAGTTCATCGTTGCAATAGTCAGAAACAAAATCTCCTTCTTAGACCGTGAGACCATATCATAATCACCGTCTCCCAAGGCTGTTTTGACTGCATCAAGCGTCACTCAGTAAAATGGTGATTATAAAGGTGTACGTTGGGTATCCGGAGGAACGGGTCGAAGAGATTGTGTCAAGCGCGAGATTTGTTCACCCAGTGACGGGTAAGATACAGTTAGGATAATTTGGTGAGATTACATCCATACATGTTGCAACATGTGATTAGGTCACGGGGATGTAACATTGCGGTAACAAGTAAATAGTACTTGTCGGTAACGAGATTGAATAAGATATGGAGATACATTAACGATCGGATCTCGAACAAGTAGTATCGAAGAAACAAAGGAAAATTTACTCAACGTTTACGGTTCAAACGGCATCGTCAATGTGGAATGCACAGGGATCATTATGGGCATCACGGTCCCAATGTTAATCACTGACGCAAGAGAGTCTAGGCCATGTTTGTAGCTATTCCCGAGCCGTGAGGGGATACACTTAAGGGTGCGATGAGCTTGAGATTATCCGTAAATTGGAATTATAGTAAAGAAAGAGAAAGTCGAAATTGTTTCGAGGAGAAAGGTCCAAAATTGTTCGGATAAAGAAAGGAAACCAAAAAAGATCTAGTGAGAGGACCGGAATTGTTCTGGGATGTTCCGAAGTTGTTCGGAGAATATAGAGGGGAACCGAAAGGTGTTTCAGGTCGAATCGGATTTGGTAATATGTATTCACATATTAATTAATGTAATATTAAAAATAATTTGAAAGGTTATTCCACTAATGGGCCAAGTTCCCTAGGGAAAAAGGGCCCATGAGGGAAACCGGAAAGTGAGAAGGGCCCATGCTCCTAGGGTTTGGTGCCTAGGGCTTCCCCCTCCCTAGCCGGCGGCTAGGGTTAGGGTTTGGGGCGCCCTAGGGCTGCCCCCCCTCCTTGGCCGCCGCCTCCTCCCCCTTGAGCCATCGTCTAGATGGCTTGGGGGAGGGGCAAGGCTTTCCCCTCCCCCTATATAAAGAGGCCCCCCTCTCCCCTTGGAGTTGCCATATTTCCAGATCCGAGAGTTGCCCCAAAGCTGACAGAATTAACTTCAGATTTCTTGATTTTTCGAGATCATATTACATAAATAGGATTTTATCATCAACATACTGTAGGATAGATAATCCACCATAAACTGGATGGGGAATCACATCTTTAATTTGGCCATCAAACTTTGCATGCTTAATCATAACAGCTAGCATATCCGCCGCTATATTGAATAGCATTGTCGATAATGGGTCACCTTGTTTAAGCCCCTTTCTAAAGTATTTGCTAATGTCATCATTGAATTTAATGGCCAATAGAAAATTCTTTCATTCTGATAGTTTGCTGGAGGAAATACCACTTGACTGTGTCATAGACTTTCTCAAAATTAATTTTTAAAATAATCTCATTCAACTTTTTCTATAAAATTCATGTACTGCTTTACGAAGTATAACCACTATATACAAGATGTTGGAGCATTGCATGAATGTAGTATGAGAAGGAAAAATCACATGGTATGCCACTAAGTTCGGTCTAATTGTTGTAACTTTGGTGAAAATTTTGAAACTAACATTAATAATACATATGGGTTTGTATTATTGGATTCTTTTGCTTCATTAACCTTAAGTAACAAAATTATTTCACCAAAGTTCAAGTGAAATAATTCTAGTTATCCAACATGAATAAAGGTGAACAGTTCTAGAAGTTCATATGCGATGATGCCCAGAAGTTCTGGTAGAACTCGGTCGAGAAACCATTTGGATCAGGGGCCTTGTTATGTTCTATTTATAAAACATCATTTTTTACTTCCTCCTCATAGTAAGGTGCAGTAAGTAGGTTGTTTTCCTCGTGGAAACTTTGGGTATATCTTCTGTTTGAGACTCATCCATAGATAAGTTACCTTCCTCGGGTGCACCTAACGGACCTTTGTAGTAGTTTGTATTGTACGAATTTAGTTGTTCATGGCTCTCAATTGTCCCCATATCCGGAATGAGATAATGGATAAGTTTGTTCTATGTGTGTCATTGGCAATACTATGGAGGTACCTTGTATTCGAATCTCATTCAAGTATGAATATTATATTTTGAAACATTGATACCATTTATGTTCCACTTTACATAGAACTCGTGCTATTTGTGCATTTGATTGGCTCTTAAGCTCAATTTCATTCGTGAAAAGCGGACGATCTTCTACTAACGCTTCGAGATCGTCAATAACAGACAAAATCTGTTTTTTTTTTGTTTAAGCATATCCAATGTGTGTCGTGCCCAACCACTAAGGCCTTTGCATGTCACATGCATTTTATTGTTTCACCTTTATATTGCGTATGTCCAATAACAGGTCTTCTCCACACTGATTTGACCATATCCTAAAGGCCATCATAACCATCCAAATTCAAACTTATAATGACGATTATATTATAGTCTAGGAAATCATGTGGTCAATAAAATAAAAGCAAGGTCTGACAGAGTCTTAATATGTTCTAGAGCCCATACCAGTTATATTAAAAAAATGTGCCAATAAGGAATCGACGAGGGTTTCTAGATATAGTACTCAAAGGAATCACCACAATACACCCCAGTAATTAGAATTCAAATTTTTTTTGTCGTTATTGTCGCAAGCATACGACTTATCACGGTACAACAGGAAATACAATGTACACAAACCATGATTTTTTAGTGTGGACAAACACCTAGAAATATTTAAAATTGAAGTTTTATAGAAACCATGGTATTTTTAAATACTTCAAAATACTTATTATTTCTATTTTTACAAAAATATCTAGAAAATAGGGAAACACAGTTGCATATCACACATTTTTAATTCTACTAATATTTTTCTTGAAATATTTCTACCACATATATTGACTTGTTCAAATAAATCATTCACACGACACTTCCACATATCTATAGTAGAAAATAAGTATTTTGTGCATATAAATATTTTCTGAAATATGTTCAAATGTACATGCGGAGGTTCATATATTTTAAAGAAAATGACTTAAATCATTTATGATACACCATATGAACATGATGAAATACTAAAGAAATATTATAATAAATCATATGCCTTGCTAAAAATATGTCTCAATATAGCAACAGAGCGACTAAATCAAACATGTTAAAATCCAGCCTGAATATGTTAAAATATACTCACAAGACATTAAAAAAAGTCTATCTATATGGCATGGCATAAGTTCAGTAATGTAAATGTGAGTCCAACCTTAATAGTTAGACTAAATTTACTGTCTTATCTTTGTAGAGAAGACAAGATCACGTTGTCAAAACGAACACTCTCATTTCGCACTCATGTACCACAACATCACAACTAGACTCTATGAGTCTCTAGCCACACCGTCTCGGCAATAAATTTATTGGTCAAGTTTTTATTATTTTTTCCATACTTGACACGACTAAAATCATATTGTAACATGATCCAAACATGTTCCATATCCTATAAACAATGCTGGACTAGATTCCGACCATCTATAGAGGCTACAAATAGCACCCATCAAAATGATATACACTTGGTCGTCTCTCTTGGTCATGAACCACGAGTTGTACCAAAGAAACAAACACTTTTCATGACCATTCACACTATCAAACACTCAACCTAGCTATTTACCTAATCCTAAGATTCGGTCTTATGAAGAAGTGAAACCGACATGCCCCCAAGTGCACTGAGAAACACCCAACTCTGGGACCTTCACAAGATTCATCCACTGCCAAACTCGTGGCATCCGACTAAACCTTGCAATAATTATATCCTAGGTGAGGAGTTTGAGTAGGTTACATAGGCTATGGTCACCTATGGAACGGTGACAACGCGGGGTGTTTGAAGTGGAAATACTCATCTTAATCAAGTCAATGGAGGTGATTATATTATTAGTCAAGATTAATACATCTCCACATGTTTGAGGAATAAGAAAAGTAGCAAACATTAGTCCACACTTGAATATTTAGTTAGCACACTTATAAGTTGAGTTTTTGATGCAACCCGTTCCCACACACACCGGTCTATGGCGACACCTATGTCCAGCCTTTGACCAGGAAAAGGGAGTAGCATCGTAGTCTCGCATAGCCATGATATCTCATGATGCACATACACGGGGAAGAGTAAGATATCAGATTTCCGACATGGTGTCAGTTGTCTAGGCAATAAGAACCAAATGGAAATGCAAATTCCCCAATGCATCAAAATTGTAGCAGGAGTAAGCCTACCAAGTTTTACGGAGGGAAAGAAGCAAACAACTCTTTTGACAAATGTCCCCGACCTCGAGGATCGTCAACCCACAATTCATATGCACCTCCCCTTGACAAACAAGAAGAAACAAACACTCATAAGGACCAACCAATACATGACATAGTTAGCGTTCAGTCAATGTGAGGATAATAATGCAGGAATGTCATCTCATTATGCACAAAATATTTACACTAGCATGCTAAAGTTAATATATAAACTTGCATATCAAAATAAAAAAAATCATCATGGCAATGTACATACTAAAACTAAGAATAGAAAATATTAAACATAAAAAGGTTACAAAAGTACGAAGAAGGTTTGATGGCTTGCCTTTGGTCTCTGGTTTCTACACCCAAACTAATCTCCAAATTTTAGTTGAAGATTTACATATAAAAACATTATTTGCACGTGTCGAACCCTTTCTTAAGCCATTAATTACAAAATAGAAAATAATATCTATAAATAGCACAACCCATGCCATTTGAAAGATATTTTTATTCAGAATCTAATGCAAAAGAATCAAATAGTTTGGACAATTGAAAGATATTGCATTCTGAATCCTGACATTTTTATAAAGATTTCTTTTTAGTTAGTTTATGGAAAATCGAGAGGATAAAGGCTAAAGTCTTGACGGATGGGACCCACCACTTATAATACTAAAACGATATTCTATTTAAACATAGGAGGCACGGTCGTCCTTGTCTCTAAAGACTCGTCGGTGACTCTGGCGAGGCTACGATGGCGATGATGGGCTAGGGAGGGTGCTGGGCGAACAAGGGGAGAGGAGTGCATCAAATGACATAGGTCTCGAACCGCGATGATGCTTAGGTGGCTGGATGCGGTCTTCTCCAATGGGGGTGGCATTTGTTCAAGGATGATCTGGACGATTTTGACCACCTACTACTCTGACGAGAATGACGACTAGATCCTATGGCCTAGGGAGTCCAGGAACATGATATGGTGTGTGCCTTTAGGGAGGGTATTGCTCGGGACATGGGCAACCAGAAGTAGGCTCGCGGACAGCGAGGTGGGGCTCCATGTGACCATGAATATGGCGAGAGTGCGATTGAGAGGGAGAGAAAGCGAGGGACGGACCTGTCTGGCATAATGAGGTGCTCTATATAGGGTATTGGCGAGGTGGCCGTGGAAGCCGAGAAAATGAGGACGGTGATGAGGCAAGAGTGGACGAGCTCGACGCGGTGTAACATCTTGGCGTCACGTGTGGCATGGATCTTCGTGGCAAAATAGGGGCAATGAACAGTGGGCGAAACGGGGTTTTGGTTGCTGATGGCTGGGGTCCAGCCGCATAGTGCTAGCGGTGGTGGTTTTTGGAACAGGACGGCGTCGGGAGGAGGGGATAGGTGGCTTTGAGGCACATGAGGGGTTTTGGGGGTTGAGGGGGTTCTATTGGGTTCAAAGTGAGGCAAGGGAAGTGGTAGACGGCCTCTTGGCGACGACCATGAATAGGCTGTGTCACTAGTATATGACCACGGAGCAAAATTCAGTTAACTAATTTTTTTGTTTTGAAAGAAAATTCAAAAGAATATACTTAGAGATGTGGAGAACCAAATTAAGTGAGCTTTTCACCGGTGTGTATAATTTAAATGCGTAGCTTTCCTCTATTAAAAAGTTTGCCACATTCAAAACTTATTGCATGTAAGTTTCAAAATTCAAATCGTTAGGAATGGATTTGGAAGCTTTTGGTGGTATTTTATGTGATCATGATCTAGACTTTTGGTATGTTGTTAGTGCACTCTTTATGCACCTAGTTTGGGTACTATCAAGGAAAAATTATTTTGAAAATTTTTAAACAAAGAAGTAGGATTTTGGTAGAAACATAACTAGGGCTTTAGTGGAATTTGATACAAAGTACATAGCATGTATTTTTACATATTTGGGCTATATATTCCCTAGGGATCATTCCCTATTCTTTGTGAATTTTTTAGAGCTATAGAAAAGGTTGTTTCTTTGTAAAGTGCCATTTAGGGGATTTTCTTTAAATAGAAAAAAGAATTATTTTTGGAGGGTTTTAGTTTTGGAAAAGTTGAGAGTGGATCATCTCATGACATGGTGTCAAGTGTGCAAGGGTTCAAGAGCAAAAATTACAAAAGTTGGCTATGCTTGAGAATTTAAAAGGGGTTTTGAAGAAGCAAATAGATTTAAATTGGCCCAAAATTAATAATGCAAATAAATCAAGAGGTCTAGAAAACCTTTTTGGAAAGCCAAAATCCGGGGTGTTACAATGTTGCTATTATATGAACTATGTTTGTGCAAATTGATGTAATGTGGAAACAGGTTTTACTGGCACGGAATAGATCTGTAAACTGCATCCGTAAAAACATACTCTGTTTTATGAGGGAAAGTTGCAGGATCGGTCCATGCGGGCCTAAATGAAACGTAAAACATGTTTTCTGATGCGTGTATACGCACTTTACAAGACATGCTCTAAGATGATTTAATTCCTCGAAACATCCTTTCTCCCCACTTTATAAATAAAGCACACAAGTGTGACCGCTGTTGGGCCAAACAACACATCGCCCAAGGAACAAATTGGAACAACGATGGGACCACAACTGGGGTAGACAACACAAAGCCAAGACCAAAATAAAATACAAAATAAAGGAAAGAAAATAAATCCGACACCGGCAGTGCGACAAGAACAAAGGTAACTCGCCACCATTGCACCCATCGGAGAAGTACCACCACAGGCCTGGCATTCCAAAGCGCCATGTACCAAGCAACACCTCCAAGAAGGGGAGTGACGACAACGACACTGCTGCCCGGACAGGTCCTAGGTTTTCCCCGGTACGCCCTGGGAGGTGTGAGAGAGATACACCCGGCGCCCTTCAGAAAGGAAGGCGATACCCACGGGCGTCACCACGTCAGGGTCAAATAGACAAGGATTTCTCCCGACCTCTCAATAGCCACACTCCAGGACCCCTTGAAATGCTCCAGCAAATTAGCCGCCCACCTGCACGCGCTAGCACTGTCTTGAGGTCACCGCCGTCGTCACATCGTGAGCCATGGGGCGAGGCCACTAAGACAGAGAGGGGGCCTTTGGCGAGGGTCGGGATGACATCAGCACACGGGAGGGAACTACCTCCACTGCCAGAAGGCGGTAGCAGACCAGATGTAGCAGCAAGACAAACCAGGCCCTCTATGCCTGGCCGATCCCGAGAAGGCTCGTGAAGTCTCGCCGCCCCACTCTAGCAAGGGTGCCACCATACACGCCAACACCAGCACCAGGTCCAACTCCATCGTCCACCAGGGGAACCGCCCCCGCGGCAAGTCCCAGACGTCAAGTAACAGATCCAATGCCACCGAGCTCAGCCGAGCTTGTTGGACCTACGCCGGTCTGAGGAACACCATTGCAAGTCACCTCCTGAAGCCTCCTCCATCGAAGGGACGTCTTGTAGACCACCTTCGGGGATCGTCGCCCCGACATCCACGAACTCGCACCCACAGGGTCAGGTTCATTGCGTGACCTCCAAGCCGGGGAGGATTGGTTGGCACAGGATGGCGGCAGCGGCACGGCCGCGCGGAGGAGACCGACCTCCACCGTCGATGGTGGTTGCCGACCCGGGCGTGGCAGCAGGGGCACACCAGGTATCAGGCTCGAGCGGGCCCATAAAGTCCCTACCGCCACGCTGCTGCAGCGTATCCGCAACCGCCGCCGCCCTCCCACATGCCCCACACCGCCACCCCGCCTCCAGAGGATGCCAACACCACGCGGGGCCTGCCTAAGACCCGGATCAGGCCCAAATCTGGGATAGCCGGAGCTGCCCGAAGGAGCAAACCCGTCGGGCACCACCCTGTCGACCCCAACCGGCATCACCACGTTGCCACCACAAAGACCGTGGAGCCACCCCGCCCGCCGCCACTTGAGTAGCGGCACCGCCATCCGCGGACGCCCGAAGTGAGCCAGCTGCAGACGGCGCCCTTAGCACCTGCCGCCTAGCCACCCCGGCCAGCCCAGGCCATAGCCCTTCCCCGTCGTCCCCCGCGCCGCCACAGCCACGCTGCCATGGAGTTTGGCGCCAACGCCACACACCGCCCTAGCAGACGACCAGCCCCCCGAGGAAGAAGACGAGAACTCCCAGCCGCCTGCCGGGCTAATACGTCCAAAACGTATCTACTTTCCCGAACACTTTTGCTATTATTCCTCCTCTAAACTTGTATGATTTGGATACAACTAACACGGACTGATGCTGTTTTCAACAGAATTACCTTGGTGTCTAGTTTTTGTGTAGAAAATCAACTATCAGGAAAAATCCTGGAAAATATGACAAAAATCCTATTTCACCAGAAAATCCACAGAGCCAGAGTACGAGATGGAGTGGAGCCCTGGGGGGCCCACACTGATGTCTACGCACTTCTATTCTTGTAGACAGTTGTTGGGCCTCCAAGTGTAGAGGTTTGTAGAACAGCAGCAAGTTTCCCTTAAGTGGATCACCCAAGGTTTATCGAACTCAGGGAGGAAGTGGTCAAAGGTATTCCCTCTCAAGCAACCCTGCAATCAAGATACAAGAAGTCTCTTGTGTCCCCAACACACCCAATACAATTGGCAGGTGTATAGGTGCCATAAAAGAGCTTCTGACATGTTGTTTACGTGGGAGAACGTGTGTGAGTGCCAAAAAGGAGCTTGGCGGTGAGGTAAATACTAAAGCAAGCAAACATGCAACAGATCTAGATGCAAACAGTGTTTCTATGTTTAGAAACAAGGCCTAGGGATCATACTTTCACTAGCGAACACTCTCTCATATAAATATCCTCTCTTCATGATACTACTCTTAACTACTCTCCGGTTGAACACTCTAATCCACGGTAGGGCCTTCCCCAATATAGATAACCCCATACTGTCACCTTGAGCGCTAGATGGTTCCAACAAACACCACAATTTTATAGAGACATCCAACTCCAGATATAACTCATAACAAATATTCAATCTAGCCAAAGTGAGACACATGGTATGCACGCTGACACTTCCACACACGTGGGGAAAAGAATAGATCTATTAAAGCACAAATAGTATTTATGTAGACTCAAACCTAAGTGCCACCATGGTGTGCACACTGTTACTTTCACACACATGGGGAGAGCAGATATCTAATGAAGCACTTGAGTAGCACGGTAGATATACTTGATTACAAAGCTCATGATCACAATATGACCATGCATAGAGAGAGAGAGAAAGAGAGAGAGAGAGAGAGAGAGAGATGAACCCATATCTACCGGTAGAGCCCTTAGCCTCGAGGAAGAACTAATCCCTCCTCATCATGGGAATCAGCAACGATGAAGAAGATGGCGATGGAAAGCCGGAACAGAGACTTTCTATCCCCCGAATCTCCCTTTCGGTGGCGGTGGCGCTATAGAGGTTTTCGTGGATTTCTTCTGGATGCCCTAGGTTTTTTGGGTCGGAGGCTTCTTATAGGCGCATGAATCAAGGTCGGTGGGGATCCAGGGGGCCCACACCCCCTCCAGGCGCCTCCAGGGCTTGCCCGCGCCTAGGGGGTGCGTCCACCCTGTGGCCCCCCTCCGGCTCTGCTTCGTGGTTCCGTGTTGCTCCGGGGAAATAATAACTTTGGCTTTTGTCCCGTCCAATTCCGAGAATATTGATTTTCTGCCTTTCTGGAACCAAAAACAGGCAACTGGCACAGTGGCAACTTTTTAATAGGTTAGTTCCAGAAAATATATAAAAACACCTCAAAGTGTAGACAAAGCAAAGCAAAGTAGATACAAAACAAGCATGGATCATCAAAAATTATAGATACGTTTCCGACGTATCAAGCATCCCCAAGCTTAACTCCTGCTCGTCCTCGAGTAGGTAAGTGGTAAAAAGAATAATTTTTGAGGTGACATGCACCATCAAAACCAAGATCAAACCATTTGCAAGCATTGAAAGCTGGGATCAAAGAACTCTAAACATGAGCATGAAATAAGAAGTTCTAATAGTAAGACAAAGTAACTATGCATGCAACATGAAATGCTACAAACAAAGATCATGAATAACATGCATTGAAAAATGTTTGTTTGTTTCACATACAGAAAACATGGCATGGTGGCAATCAGCTTGTCCCTCATAGAGTATCAAATAGATGCATATGACACCTTCAAAGTTCACAAGGGTGACTAGAAACAAATAGCACAAGAACAAGTAATATCACAATATGCATCAATCAATAAGCTTTGGAACACTAGACACAGAATGACAACTATGCTCTCTTAATGGTGCCTAAAAGTAGAAGGTGGAGACTCAATAATGGTGGAAGAAAGGCCTTTTGTAAAGGAAGCAGGGAATACAAGTTTCAAAAAGAGCTTCCAAAAATTATGGTACTTGTTAGCTTTCAGCCCTCATTGCCCCTATCATAAGCATCTTGAAGTGGTTAAGATTAAAGTGGCAAAGCTGGAGTATATGCTTGACGAAGTATAAGTTGGCAATCTCAAGTCCCTTGAATACGAGGGCCACACCTCATGCATACTCAACTTTGGGTACAGGTAAGTTCTTGTCATTATAAGTATTTGCATATCATTGAGAACCGCCAATGGGGTACCCCTTGCACATGGTACAGGAGCTTTCCCATAACCAAAATGACAAGGCAGGCAGACAATGAGCATCTCAGCAATCTTTTTATTTACCATATGCATAGCTTTTTATTGAGGATGCTTTATAGATAGCTCACTATGGTGATGTTGCAAGTTTCCACCATGATTAAGCATGGCTTAGGCTAGCGGCCTAGGCATTTCTCTAACACAAAATACAAACTCCATGGACTTACAAGTTCCCTCTTTATTTCACACCGTTGACATCCATAGACAAAAGAGCACGATATCAACTATGTACAGAGTACAAGTGCAATCTTGAAACGTTCCCGTGACAAAGACGGTTACGCTAATTCCAACGTATAGATGCAAGCATATACAACTTCGATGTTCACAATGGTTCAAGTTTATTAGGGGAAAGTAATAAAGTGTGCCATCAAGTTCGTGAGAGCTTTACTGGCTAGTTTTCACATAACAAAATAATTTTTAATTCGAAAGGTAGATGAAGCTTGATAATTTTCTAGGAATAGCAAAAGCTACTAGGAAGATATGGTGGACACAAGTGGCAAAAGTTTTATGTTCAAAGGATTTTGGAAACATGAGAAGTATGCATTCTCAAAACAGGTTTTTGTCTAGCAAGGCTAGGTAGCAAGCAAGAGATTTGAAATAAACAAGCAAACATACAAGTAATAAAGCCAAACATGGAATCTTCCTTGAAAACACAAAATAATCTTAAATAAAGAATACTAAGCTTATGAGCCAACAAGAAAGAAAACAAATGATACCAAATACCTGTAAGCCTTTTCTTTCTTTCTTTTTCTTTCAAACTAATGCCACTGACCAGAACTTGGTTTGCCAAAACCAATTTAGATCCACTTGATTATCCCAAAGTGGTGCCAATACTAAACAACAAGATCCATCATATAATAGAGATTGTAAACTAAAAATAAGAAGTGCAAAAAGTAAAAGATGAGACTTCTCATTAATATTCCAATAAAGGCAATCACACCAAGGGATACATAGATAATCAACTAAAGGAGAGATACTTCCACATGCAAACCAAACTATAAGATAACCTCTCTACCAGAGATATGAATCCACTAAAAAGGTAAAAGATGAAAGATAGTGGTGGTGATACCACGGCACTCCCCCAAGCTTAGAACAAGCCAAGGGGATGCCAAACCTGATGACGATTTAGTCCCTTGGTGGTGGTGGTGTTCTCTTGATAAGCTCTTCAGTAAGTTTCCTCAACTCCTCGAACTGAAAAGTAAGAGTACGGATTAGCTCCGAGTTTTTCTCTATCCGGTTCATGATCATGTTAGTCCGAGAATCCCAGTTCTTGTTATTCTTTCCCCACTCTTCATCCTTAGCATGATCCTTCTCTTCATTGTTAGAACCACGCATATCCCAAACCGAAGGCAAACTTTCCTTGGGAACATGTTGATATTGATATTCATGTATAAGTGTATGGAAGGGTCTCTTGTTACGTGGAGGAGATGGTTGTGGATTGTAGAAGAGACGTGGAGGTTTTCCTCCTGTAGACATCCGTGTTGTCTTCTTAAGCTTGGTAGGTTGTGCCACCAAACCAATTCTTGTGATGGTAAAGCGGGTGTCCGGTTGCTTTTCCTCCTCCATGTATCCTTCATAAACTTCCGGGATCTCCTCCTCCTTGGGAGCTTGAGGTTCTTCTTCCTTGGGCTTCTTGCCTTCGTCGTTGGCGGAGGCCATGGTGCTCTAAACTTGAGAAGATTTCCTGACAGAAACAGGTCGAAACAAAAACACAACGAGAACACGATGCAAAAACCTCGGGGGATCCGAGGGGTTATATATTACGAAGTTTCAATACATAAGGAAGGTTTTGACACGGAAACGAAGCGGAGACGGAGTTTGAGGGTGGAACACCCCCTCCAGGCACGACCAGGCTGGTCCCGCGCCTGGGGTGGGTTTGTCCACCCCGGGCTCCGTTTCCTCTTCAGTTACGTCACGTAGATTCCCTTATGTATTAAAAACAACAAAAATATAAAAAAGATTGGAGTTTTTCGAACCTTCTGTTTTCACCACTTTTACCTATTCAAAGACGAACTCTGCAGATTCCTTTCCTTCTTCTCCTGAGAATTTCCTTCTTGCAAAACCCTTGCACAAACTCAATGACAACATTAGTGTAAGCAAAAACAATCAAACATTTGGTATACACTTCACATGAAAACCCATCAAAACAAAAGCTTCTATAAGAGGCAATTGCAAAAGATGTCAGAAATCTGTCAAAACAGACCAGCAGGTGAAGATTGATTTTTTAGAAGACCTTCTGTTGCTCAAATCAAAAAGTACAGAACTAATGAAAGTTGGGTAACAACTTGGAGAACAAGATCAGAAAAATGCAACTCCACCCGACATACTGAGCTCCCTCACGAAATTTTACAACACAGCACAAAAATCTGACCCAGGACAGCCACTTTTCACAACTCCTCTACTTCACAAAAGTAGTTGAACTTGACACAAAAACCAAAACAAAAAGGATAAGGAGAGGTTATTACAGAGGTAATAACTTCCAAGAGTCGACAAAACTCTTGGGTTAACTCCCAACAAGTACTTTTCTTTAATGCCTTTAAGTTAGGCTTGAAACTTCCAAAGATGCTCACATAGGATATATATATCTGGAGTGAAAAAGAGCATCAAGAAACAAGTAACCAACACACTTGAGCCTAACCCACTTCCTATGCATGGGGGTATCATGGGAAAACGAATTGTTAAAACAAAAAGGCACTAGCATAGGAAGACAAAACAAATGTTGTAGGGGTTCGTAGCATGGAAAACAAAAAAATTCTATCGCATGCACACAAACAAGCCAAGATCTATCTACTAGATTGTAGCAATGAGTCGATAGAAGCACAAACAAGCCAAGATCTATCTACATATTTTGTAGGCGGCTCGGGTGGAGAGGGGCTAGGGATTGGTGCTTTGGGGCAGCCCTCCCCCTCTATTTATGAGAGGGGGGAAGCCCTGGGAGGGGTGAGTTTGAATCCACTTCCAAACCCAAGTTGGAAGGACTCTTTCATACTTCCACTAGGAAATCATTGTTCCAGTTTGACTTTTCAAACCTCCCATTTGACTTTCAATTTAGAGCTTTAATTCTATCCCACAAATGACCACACCAAGTGACCTAGGATATGATCTAATCATTCCACTTACCCATGACACATTCATGTACCATTCTCCTTCCGGACCGGTGAACCTTCTAGAACCTCCTAGAACCTTTCCGATGAAAACATCGGAATGTTTCCCGAACTCTGAAATCGGACTTTCCTTATATGAATCTTATTCTCCGGACCATTCCGGATCTCCTCGTGATATCCCGGATCCCATTCGAGACTCCGAACAACATTCGGTATCCCTATTAACATTCCATATCTACTAAACAACATCGAATCCTTAAGTGTGTCTCCCTACGGTTCGTGAATTATGCGGACATGACCGAGACACTTCTCCGATCAATAACCAATAGAGGAATCTGGAAATTCATATGGCTCCCACATATTTCTACGATTACTTTGTGATTGAATGAACCACTTACATACGATACCAATTTCCCTTTGTCTCACGATAGTTTACTTATCCGAGGTTTTGATCGTCGGTATCTCTGCATACCTAGTTCAACCTCGTTACTGATAAGTTCTATTTTCTCGTTCTTGTGATATGTGATCCCTTGTGAGCCAGTCATATGCTTGCAAGCTAATTGGATGACATTCCACCGAGAGGGCCCAGAGTATATCTATCCGTCATATGGATGGACAAATCCCACTATTGATCCATGTGCCTCAACCCATACTTTCCGAACACTCAATGCCACCTTTATAGCCACCCAGTTACGGTGTGGTGTTTGATGTCATCAAAGCATCCTTCCAGTGATGGTGATTAGCATGATCTCATGGTCGAAGGAATTAGGTTACTATGTATCAGAAAGCTTATAGCAAACGAACTATTGAAATGACTCGATCTTTATGCTATGCTTATCTATAGGAGTATGTCCATCATACCATTCTCCTAATGATATGATCTTGTTGTTAATAACATCTCAATGTTCATGATCGAGAAACCATGATCATCTATCAACCAACAAGCTAGTATTATTAAAGAGGCTTTACTAGGGACTCTAATTTAGTTTACAAATCACACAAGTATTAATGTTTCCGATTAATACTATTATAGCATGAATGTAAACATCTATCATAAACACAAAGATATAATAATAACCACTTTTATTATTGCCTCTAGGGCATATCTCCAACAGTCTCTCACTTTCACTAGAGTCAACTAATCTAGATTACATGATAATATACCGAACACCCATGGTGGTTTGGTGTTGGTCATGTTTTGCCCTTGGGAGAGGTTTAGTCAACGGATCCGCCACATTCAGATCTGTGTGTACTTTGCAAATCTTTATGTCACCATCTTGGACATGCTCTCGAATAGCGTAAAAACTTAGCTTGATATGCTTCAGCTTCTTGTGTGACCTTGGTTCTTGCGCATTGGCTATGGCGCCCATGTTATCACAATAGATAGACATTGGGTCCAGCTCAATTGGAACCACACCGGGATCTGTAATGAACTCCTTCATCCATATCGCCTCTTGTGAAGCTTCCGAAGAAGCTATGTATTCCGATTCAGTTGAAGATCTTGCCACAACGCTTTGATTTGCACTCCTCGAGCTAACTGCTGCACCATTCAAAGTAAATACGTATCCAGATTGTGATTTAGAATCATTCGGATCAGTGTTCCAACTAGCATCGGTGTAACCATTAACAACGAGCTGTTCATCACCTCCATAAGAAAGAACCATATCCTTAGTTCTTCTCAAGTACTTAAGGATGTTTTTGACCGCTGTCCAATGATCCACTCCTGGATCACTTTGATATCTGCTAGTCAAACTAACAGCATATGCAATGTCGGGTCTAGTACATAGCATAGCATACATAAGAGATCCTATGGCTGAGGCATAGGGAGTCTTACTCATCCTTTCTCTATCTTCTGCTGGTGCAGGACTTCGAGTTTTACTCAAGTTCGTATTGGGCAACATGGTCAAGAACCCTTTCTTGCTATCTTCCATTCCAAACCTCTTTAGAACTTTATCCAAATATGTACTCTGTGAAAATGATATTAGGCGTCTCGATCTATCTCTATAAATATTTATGCCTAATATGTAAGCTGCTTCGCCAAGATCTTTCATCGAAAAACTATTATTCAAATAATCCTTGACACTATTAAGAAGGTCTACATCATTCCCAATCAACAATATGTCATCTACATATAATATTAAGAATGCTACAGAGCTCCCACTCACTTTCTTGTAAATACAAGCTTCTCCATAAGTTTGTATAAAACCAAAGCTTTTGATCACCTTATCAAAACGTTGATTCCAACTCCGGGATGCTTGCTTCAATCCATAAATGGACCGTTGAAGTTTCCATACCTTGTTAGTGAAGGGAATATGCCCTGAGAGGCAATAATAAAGTGTTTATTATGTGTATTCCAAGTATATGATAGATGTTTATTTTGCATGCTATAATTGTATTAATACGGAAACATTAATACATGTGTGTTTAATAAACAAACAGAAAGTTCCTAGTTATGCCTCCCTCATAAACTAGCTCGTTGATTAACAAGATGATCAAGGTTTCCTGATCATGGACATTGGATGTTGTTAATAACGGGATCACAACATTAGTGTAATGGTGTGATGAACATTCATCCTAAGTATAGCATTACGATCAAAGTCATTGAGTTTATATTGCTATAACAACTTACGAAGTGATCCTAATCCTTAGACCATGAGATCATGTCAATCACTAACACCGGAAGAGTTTCTTGATAACATCAAACGTCACACCATAACAGGGTGATTATAAAGATGGATTCGTAAACTAATAAAGTGTTATGTTGAGGCTCATGGATCGAGAGTGATTTGTTCATCCCGATGACGGATAGATATACTGGGCCCTCTCGGTGATATCACATTGATTAGCTTGATAGCAAGTGATTTGATCACTAGAATGTTATATCACGAACGAGAAAGAGTGCATGTCGATGTGAGATCAAACTAGGTATGGAGATACCGATGATCGAATCTCGGACATGTAATATATCGTGAAAAAAGGGATTAAGATACTAGCGTAAAAGGTTCCGACGATCACAAGAAAGTCATCGTTGAATGTGTGGAGTCAAGATGGGTCTCCGGATCCGCTTCTGATTATTGATCCGAGAGGGGTCTCGATCATGTCCGCATTATTCACGAACCGTAGGGTGACACACTTAAGAGACACCGACATCCAATTGGAGCAAAAGTTTCATGCCGAAAGAATAAACAAGCACAGGAATTTATTTCACTAGATACCGAAACAGGTTTTCGGGTGAAATTGCATAAAGTGGTTATGCATGTGAAATGGAATTCTAGCAAGGGATTATTTGTGAATGTTTGTCATTAAAGTAATTGACAAAATTCTGAATAAAATAAAAGAGTTTTATTTAATGAGAGTTTGCATTCAATTTGGTGGAAATTTAATGGGAATTTGAGTGGATTTTGAGTGGAGAAAATTGAAGGGCCATTTTGTGAGTGGAGTGTCCACCCACATGAATGAAGGAGGGGGTGGGCAGCCCCCACGGCCGGCGGCCACCCCCTTGGGTGCCCCCCTACTCCTATAAAAGGAGCCCCTCCTCTCACTTGTCTCTCACACCTCCTCGTGAAGGATCTCTCTCCCCCTCTAGAATTTATTCCCCATGGTCTCGGACTAGCGAGATACATGTTCCCGGTGGCTATTCGGCAAGAAAGAGTTGTGCTTCCGCTGCATCGCTGGAGCGAGGAGGCGGAGGTTGCTCGGTGCCTCGAACGTTTGTGCGAGCACGGATGCGCTGCAAGTTTTACGTGGCTAGGACTTCCTCTCGATCTTGAGATCGGCAAGAGATCGTCTACATCAACCACGAGTTGAACTCGTTAAGCTTTGTCGGTCTTCAAGGGTATGTTCTCTATGGATATACATCTGCCCGTTGTTTGTATCTAATATATAGATCTTGGTACATAGTTCACATCATAGGAATTTTTGTTTTCTATGCTGCGAACCCTACAGTGGTATCAGAGCCGGATCTATGCGTAGATACTTTACACGGGTAGTACACATATGAGTATGTGGGCGATGATGATCATGTTTTTGCTCCTTTGTTGTAATTTTGGATATTGGTGGCATAGTGGGATGAAGCGGCCCAGACAAACTTTACATGTCCTCGCACATGAGACCTGTTCCACGCTTGACATGCAACTAGTTTGCATAAGTGGCTAGCGGGTGTCTGTCTCTCCTACTATAGTCAATATATATTTTGCAACGAGTTGTCAACAATTTGGTTATCCTCGTTGTGGTTCATGTTCGTAGGTAAGAACGGTTCTATCTCGAAAGCCCTAAGCCACGTAAAACTTGCAATGGATAAATTAGAGGCGTCTAGTTTAGATTATTGCTGGGCTAGTGTTATGATATGGTAGTGTTGTAAGTAGAAGTATGAGATGATACTCTTACAACACACATAGCGTGTAAACTCCATAGACCTTGGATTTACACATATAGGTATGATAGTGATCATACCACGATGCACATGATAGAGATCATCTGCGGGAACCATAACATTTCACTAATAAACATGTGATGTTTGATAGCATCTTATATTGCTTGTTTAGCGCTTTGTTAGCATAATAAGATGATCCCTCATTTAAATATCAAGATAAGAATGTGTTCTTCCTTTAGTATGCACCGATTATGTTTCCGTCGCTCCAAGACATCACGTGATGATTGGGTGTTCTTGGATCCACGACCATATTTCGGGTGTAAAACAGTTACACACGCGAATACTAAGGTTCTAACTTGGCGAGCCTAGCATGTATAGACATGGCCTCAGAACACAGACCGAAAGGTTAAGCATGAGTCATATAGTTAATATGATGCCCATTTGATGCTCGCCTTTGAAGCTATACCGACTCACGTGATGATCGGACTTGGTATAGTGGATTTGGTTCATGTAATCACCAAAAAGGCACGAGGGATGTCGTTTTTGAGTGGGAGTTCATTCGTAATATGGATTAGTTGAACTCAATCTATCATACACTTAGTCTAAACTTTACAAATTCTGTTGTAGATGGCACCACCTGCTTTTAATTTCAATGTGTTCATGGAGAAAGAGAAACTAGCAACGAACGGTAGCAACTTTACCGAATGGGCCATGAATTTGAGGATTCTCCTCTCTGCTGCACAAAAGCAATACGTGCTAGAAGCGCCACTAGGCCCCCCACCTTTTGAGGATGCCCCTGACGAGGAGAAGAATGTCTATCAGACTCGTCAGGAGGACCACAACTTAGTTCATTGCGGCATATTGTATGGGCTAGAGCCGGAACTTCGAAAGCGTTTCGAAAACGGCAATGCATTTGATACAATGGGTGAGTTGAAAATGATTTTCGACACACATGCTGCTGTAGAGAGCTACAACGCTTAAAAGTTCTTTAGCTGCATGATGGAAGAGCACTCGTTAGTGAGCATGTACTCAAGATGTCGGGTTATGCCGATAAGCTTGTGTCCTTGGGAATATCGATTCCCATTGACTTAGGCATCCATCGTGTTCAAGTCTCGCCACCTAGCTATAAGAGCTTCGTGATGAACTATAATATGCAAGGCATGAAGAAGTCTCCCGAGCTTCACAATGCTTAGAACTGCAGAAGTGGAGATCAAAAAGGAACATCAAGTGTTGATGATCAATAGGAACACTGGTTTCAAGAAAGACAAGAAGGGAAAACGGAAAATAAGTAAGGGCGGCAAACCGGTTGCCGTGCCTGAAAAGAAACCCCGAGTTGGACCTAAGTCTGATACCGAGTGCTACTATTGTAAGGGGACTGGCCACTGGAAGCGCAACTGCCCCAAGTTTTTGGCAGACAAGAAGGCCGGCAAGGCAAACAAAGGTATATATGATATACATGTTATTGATGTGTACTTGACTAGTGCTCGCAGTAGCACCTGGGTATTTGATACCGGTTCAGTTGCTAATATTTGTAACTCGAATCAGGGGCTGCGGAACAAGCGACCGCTAGCAAGGGGTGAGGTCAAGATGCGTGTCGGCAATGGATCAAGCGTTGATGTGATCGCCGTCGAAACGCTGCCTCTCCATTTGCCGTCGGGATTAGTTATAAACTTGAATAATTGTTATCTGGTGGTGACCGAGCATAAACATTGTATCCGGATCGTGTTTTATGCGAAGTGGTTATTCATTAAACCGAGAACAATGGTTGTTCCATTTATATGAATGATATCTTTTATGGTCATGCACCGATGATGAATGGTTTATTTCTATTAGATCTCGATGATAATGTTACACATATTCATAATGTTAATGCTAAAAGGATTAAACTTAATGATGATATATCCGCATATACGTGGCAATCGCCGTCAGGTCATATTGGCGTTAAACGCATGAAGAAGCTCCATTCGGATGGACTTTTGGAATCACTTGATTTTGAATCATTTGATACATGTGAGCCATGTCTTATGGGCAAGATGACTAGAACGCCGTTTTCGGTTCAATGGAGCAGGCGGCAGATTTATTGGAAATCATACATTCGATGTATGTGGTCCAATGAGTGTGTCGAGGTGGATATCGTTATTTTTTACTTTCACAGATGATTTGAGTAGATACGGTTATATCTACTTGATGAAACACAAGTCTGAAACCTTTGAAAAGTTCAAGGAATTTCAGAATGAAGTGGAAAATCATCGTAATAGAAAGATCAAATTTCTACGGTCGACCGTGGAGGTGAGTATCTAAGTTACGAGTTTAGCACTCACATGAAAGAGTGTGGAATTGTTTCACAACTCACGCCGGAACACCACATCGAAATGGTGTGTCGAACGTCAGAATCGTACTTTATTAGATATGGTTCGATCTATGATGTCTCGACGGACTTGCCGTTGTCATTTTGGGGTTATGCACTAGAAACTGCATTCACTTTAAATCGGGCACCATCTAAACTGTTGAAAAGACACAGTATGAATTGTGGTTTGGAAACAAACCTAAGCTGTCATTTCTTAAAGTTTGGGGTTGCGATGTTTATCCGAAGAAACTTCAACGGATAAACTCGAACCCAAAGCGAAAAATCGTCTTCATAGGATACCCTAAGGAAACTATTGGGTATTCCTTCTATCACAGATCCGAGGGCAAGGTTTTTGTTGCCAAGAATGGATCCTTTCTAGAGAAAGAGTTTCTCGCGAAAGGTGTGAGTAGTCGGAAGGTAGAAGTCGAAGAGGTTATTGAACCTTCTCTTCAAAGTATGGCGAGTAGCGCAGCGCCGGAAGTTGTTCCGGAGTTGGCTCCACCTGTTGAAGAGGGAACTAATGATAATGATCATGAAACTCCGAAAGAGAGTACTACCGAACCTCGCAGTCAAGCAGACGCTGCAGCTCCCGAGTCAGATGTAAATTCTGTCATGAATTTCATGGTTGATGAAAATGATGACCCTGCGACGTATGAAGAAGCGATGATGAGCCCGGATTCCAACAAATGGTTAGAAGCCATGAAATCCGAGATGGAATCCATGTATGAAAATCAAGTTTGGAACTTGGTGGAATTACCTCACGACCGAAAGGTCGTGGAGAATAAATGGATTTTCAAAAGAAAAACTGATGCTAATGGTAATGTGACCGTCTATAAAGCTCGACTTGTCACAAAGGGGTTTCGACAAATTCAAGGAGTTGACTACGATGAGACATTCTCTCCCATAGCGATGCTAAAGTCAGTTAGGATTATGTTAGCAATTGCTGCATATTTCGATTATGAGATATGGCAGATGGATGTCAAAATCGCGTTTCTCAATGGTAATATTGAAGAAGAGTTGTATATGATACAACCAAAGGGTTTTGTCGATCCTAAGGATGCTAACAAGGTGTGCAAGCTTCAGCGATCCATCTATGGATTGAAGCAAGCATCAAGAAGTTGGAATCTCCGCTTTGATGAGGTGATGAAAGAGTTTGGATTTGTCCAAACTTATGGAGAAGCTTGTATTTACAAGAAAGTGAGTGGGAGCAATGTGGCATTTCTGATATTATATGTGGATGACATATTTTGATCGGAAATGATATAGATCTTTTAAACAGTGTTAAAAGTTATCTAAACAACAAATTTTCAATGAAGGACCTAGGTGAAGCGTCATACATGTTAGGCATAAATATCTATAGAGATAGATCAAGGCGCCTAATAGGGCTATCGCAAAGTACATACCTTGATAAGATTTTAAAGAAGGTTAAAATGGACGGAAGTAAGAAGGGGTTCTTACCTATGTTGCAAGGCAAGACATTGAGTAAGACTCAAAGTCCGGCTTCGGCGGAAGAAAGAGAGATAATGGACAAAGTCCCCTATTCTTCAGCCATAGGCTCTATAATGTACGCCATGTTATGTACAAGACCGGATGTGGCACATGCTATTAGTTTGACTAGTAGGTACCAATCGGATCCAGGTTCGGAACACTGGATAGCGGTCAAGAATATCCTTAAGTACTTACGAAGAACCAAGGATATGTTTCTTGTATACGGAGGTGAAGAAGAGCTCGTCGCTAAGTGTTACGTTGACGCTAGCTTTGACACCGATCCGGATGACTCTAAATCTCAATCCGGATACGTATTTCTCATGAATGGCGGAGCGGTTAGTTGGAGGAGCTCCAAACAACCTGTGGTAGCGGGATCAACAACGGAGGCCGAATATGTTCTTTGCTTGAGCGGCTCAGGAAGCAGTTTGGATGAAGGAGTTCATATCCGAACTAGGAGTGGTTGCAAACGTGTTGGACCCAATGGTGATATATTGTGACAACAATGGTGCCATTGCCAATGCCAAAGAACCAAGGTCTCACAAGCATTCCAAGCATATTAAGCGCCGGTTTCACTCCATCCGCGAGCATGTCAAGGATGGAGATATAAATATTTGTAAATTACATACGGATCTCAATGTAGCAGATCCGTTGACTAAAACTCTCCCTAGAGCAAAACATGATCAACACCAGAACTCAATGGGTGTTAGATTTATCACTATGTAACTAGATTATTGTCTCTAGTGCAAGTGGGAGACTGAAGGGAATATGCCCTGAGAGGCAATAATAAAGTGTTTATTATGTGTATTCCAAGTATATGATATATGTTTATTTTGCATGCTATAATTGTATTAATACGGAAACATTAATACATGTGTGTTTAATAAACAAACAGAAAGTTCCTAGTTATGCCTCTCTCATAAACTAGCTCGTTGATTAACAAGATGATCAAGGTTTCCTGATCATGGACATTGGATGTTGTTAATAACGGGAACACAGTATTAGTGTAATGGTGTGATGAACATTCATCCGAGGTATAGCATTACGATCAAAGTCATTGATTTTATATTGCTATAATAACTTACGAAGTGATCCTAATCCTTAGACCATGAGATCATGTCAATCACTAACACCGGAAGAGTTTCTTGATAACATAAAATGTCACACCGTAACAGGGTGATTATAAAGATGGATTCAGAACTAATAAAGTGTTATGTTGAGGCTCATGGATCGAGAGTGGAATTTGTTCATCCCGATGATGGATAGATATACTCTGGGCCCTCTTGGTGATATCACATTGATTAGCTTGCAAGCAAGTGATTTGATCACTAGAATGTTATATCACGGGAACGAGAAAAGAGTGCATGTCAAGAATTGAGATCAAACTAGGTATGGAGATACCGATGATCGAATCTCGGACATGTAATATATCGTGAAACAAAGGGATTAAGATACTAGCGTAAAAGGTTTCGACGATCACAAGAAAGTCATCGTTGAATGTGTGGAGTCGATGGGTCTCGGATCCCGCTCGATTATTGATCCGAGAGGGGTCTCGATCATGTCCACATTATTCACGAACCGTAGGGTGACACACTTAAGAGACACTGACATCCAATTGGAGCAAAAGTTTCATGCTGAAAGAATAAACAAGCGCAGGAATTTATTTCACTAGATACCAAAACAGGTTTTCGGGTGAAATTGCATAAAGTGGTTATGCATGTGAAATGGAATTCTAGCAAGGGGTTATTTGTGAATGTTTGTCATTAAAGTAATTGACAAAATTCTGAATAAAATAAAAGAGTTTTATTTAATGAGAGTTTGCATTCAATTTGGTGGAAATTTAATGGGAATTTGAGTGGATTTTGAGTGGAGAAAATTGAAGGGCCAATTTTTGAGTGGAGTGTCCACCCACATGAATGAAGGAGGGGGTGGGCAGCCCCCACGGCCGGCGGCCACCCCCTTGGGTGCCCCCCTACTCCTATAAAAGGAGCCCCTCCTCTCACTTGTCTCTCACACCTCCTCGTGAAGGATCTCTCTCCCCCTCTAGAATTTATTCCCCATGGTCTCGGACTAGCGAGATACATGTTCCCGGTGGCTATTCGGCAAGAAAGAGTTGTGCTTCCGCTGCATCACTGGAGCGAGGAGGCGGAGGTTGCTCGGTGCCTCGAACGTGTGTGCGAGCACGGATGCGCTGCTGATTTGTGGCGCTAGGACTTCCTCTCGATCTTGAGATCGGCAAGAGATCGTCTACATCAACCACGAGTTAAACTCGTTAAGCTTTGTCGGTCTTCAAGGGTATGTTCTCTACGGATATACATCCGCCCGTTGTTTGTATCTAATAGATAGATCTTGGGACATAGTTCACATCATAGGAAAAAATTTGTTTCCTATGCTGCGAACCCTACAGTTAGCATCTTTAGGATCGACAGAACCTTTGGGTTTTACCATATACAACTCTTCATCAATGTCTCCATTGAGGAACGTTGTTTTGACATCCATCTGCCATATCTCATAATCATAATATGCAGCGATTGCTAACATAATCCTAACAGACTTTAGCTTTGATACCGGTGAGAATGTCTCATCGTAGTCAACTCCTTGAATTTGTCGAAACCCTTTTGTGACAAGTCGAGCTTTATAGACAGTAACATTACCATCAGCATCTGTTTTCTTCTTGATAATCCATTTGTTCTCAACAACATTCCGGCCATCCGGTAAGTCCACCAAAGTCCATACTTGGTTTTCGTACATGGATACAATCTCGGATTTCATGTCTTCATGCCATTTATTGGAATCTGGGCTCATCATCGCTTCCTCATATGTCACAGGGTCATCGGTGTTTTCTACCAACATGACATTCATAACGGGATCATACCAATCAGGAGTGGTACGAGTTCTCGTTGACCTGCGAGGATCTGTAGTTACTTCAACCGAAGTTTCATGATCGACATCATTAGCTTCCTCTTTTATTGGTCTAGGAGCCATAGGAACTACTTCCGGTGTTGCGCTACTCGCAAGTTCGAGAGAAGGTTCAACAACCTCGTCGAATTCTACTTTCCTTCCAGTCACTTCTTTCCAGAGAAACTCCTTCTCTAGAAAGGATCCATTCTTGGCAACGAAGATTTTGCCCTCGGATCTATGATAGAAGGTATACCCAATAGTTTCATTCGGGTATCCTATGAAGACGCATTTTTCCGCTTTGGGTTCAAGCTTGTCTGGCTGTAACTTCTTTACATAAGCTTCACAACCCCAAACTTTAAGGAACGACAATTTAGGTTTCTTCCCAAACCATAATTCATACGGTGTCATTTCAACGGATTTAGATGGTGCCCTTTTTAAAGTGAATGCGGTTGTTTCTAATGCATAACCCCAAAATGATAGCGGTAAATCTATAAGTGACATCATAGAACGAACCATATCTAAGAGAGTTAGATTACGACGTTCGGACACACCATTACGTTGTGTTATTTCCAGCGGTGTCAATTGTGAAAGTATTCCGCATTTCTTTAAATGCTCGCCAAACTTGTAACTTAGATATTCACCTCCATGATCAGATCATAGAAATTTAATCTTATTGTTACGTTGATTCTCTACCTCACTTTGAAATTCCTTAAACTTCTCGAAAGTTTCGAACTTAGGTTTCATGAAATATATATACCCATATCTACTCAAGTCATCCGTGAAGGTAAGAACATAGCGATAACCACCGCGCGATGCTACACTTATTGGGCCACACACATCAGTATGTATGATTTCCAATAAGTCCGTAGCTCGCTCCATCATACCAGAAAATGGATTCTTAGTCATTTTACCCATCAGACATGCTTCGCATCTTTCATGTGATTCAAAATCAAGTGATTCAAGAAGTCCATATGAATGGAGTTTCTTCATACGCTTCACTCCAATATGACCAAGACGACAGTGCCACATATAGGTCGAGTTATCACTCAATTTCAAACGTTTAGCTTCAATGTTATTAATGTGTGTATTGCTACAATCGAGATTCAATAAGAATGCACCATCTAGCAAAGGTGCATGTGCATAAAACATATTACTCATATAAATCGAACAACCATTATTATCGGATTTAAACAAGTAACCGTCTCGCAATAAACATGATCCAGATATAATGTTCATGCTCAACGCAGGCACCAAATAACAATTATTTAAGTATAAAACTAATCCCGATGGTAGATGAAGAGGTAGCATGCCGACCGCGATCACATCAATCTTTGAGTCATTTCCAACGCGCATCGTCACCTTGTTCTTCGCTAGCTTCCATTTATTCTGCAGCACCCGTTTCGAGTTACAGATATGAGGAACTGAACCAGTATCAAATACCCAGACACTACTACGAGTATTAGTGAGATACACATCAATAACATGTATATCAGATATACCTTTCTTCTTGATGTTGTCGTTCTTCAAATCCACCAAGTACTTAGGGCAATTCCGCTTCCAGTGACCTTCTCCCTTGCAGTAAAAGCACTCAGTATCAGCCTTAGGCCCAACCTTGGTCTTCTTCGCCGGTGCGGTAACTTTCTCACCGCCCTTCTTGAAGTTTCCCTTTTTCTTAGACTTGCCTTGCTTCTTGAATTTGGTGGTCTTATTGACCAACAACACTTGGTGCTCTTTCTTGATCTCCACTTCTGCATACTTCAACATGGAGAAGAGTTCAGGCAACGACTTGTCCATGTTTTGCATATTGTAGTTCATCACAAAGTTCTTGTAACTTGGTGGTAGTGATTGGAGGACACGGTGAATCCCCAAAGCATTAGGAATCATTATACCTAAGCTTTGAAGCTTGCTTGCGTGCCCAGACATCTTAAGAACGCTCACTGACGGAGCTGCCCTCTTCCATCTTGCAGTTAAAGAACTTTTTAGAAGCCTCATAACTCTCAACTGTCGCGTGAGCCTCAAATATCATTTTGAGTTCACGGACAATATCATGTGGGTCATGGTTCTCAAACCTTTTCTGAAGCTCCGATTCCAAACCATACAAGATAGCATACTTAACTATGGAGTACTGATTCTTCCGAGCGAGGAAAACAATCTTTACATCATCGGTAGCATCAGCTGCAGGCGGGTCACCCAGCGGTGCATCCAGCACATAGGTCAAATTACCATCATTGAGGACAATCCTCAAATTGCGGAACCAATCCGCGAAGTTGCTTCCATTGTTTTTCAACTTTTCTTTCTCTAGGAACGCATTAAAATTGATGGCAGGGGCCTCCATTGATCTACAACATATTTGCAATAGTTTAGACTATGTTTATGACAAATTGAGTTATAATTAACAATTAAATTAATCTAGGTAAACTCCCACCCAAAACAATATCCCTCACATTGTTTTAGTGATCACACGAACCAAATCCACCACATCAAAACCGATCATCACGAGAGTTGATGTAGCTTCAATGGCGAACAATCAACATGTTCATCATATCTACTATATGACTCATGCTTTACCTTTCGGTGATCCGTGTTCCAATACCATGTCTATACATGCTAGGCTCGTCAAGATCAAACCTTAGCTTCCGCATGAGAAAATCTGTCTTGCTCACGTAGTATACACTCGCAAAATCTAATACACCCCATCATCACGTGGTGCTTCGAAACAACGAGCTTTAGCAACGGTGCTTACTAAGGATGAACACTTTAAAACTTGAAATTTTGTGCTTGAGGGATCATCTTATAATGCTACCGTCGTGAACTAAGCAATACAAGATGCATAAAAGGATTAACATCACATGCAATTTATAATATGTGATATGATATGGCCTTTCTTCCTGTGCTTCCGATCTCCATCTTCAAGCACGAACATGATCTCCATCATCACCGGTGTGGTGTCAAGGTCAATGGCGCCGCTTCATGGTTGTCGTCCACCAGCATCAACTATTACAACTACTTTGAATAGACACGCAGGTCTTAACGGAATTTAAAAGACAACCATATGGCTCCTGCTGGTTGCCAACTTACAATAAGGATCATTGCATACATCATATATAATCACAATCATGGCCATATCACATCACAGCACACTCCTGCAAAACAAAGTTAGACGCCTCTAATTTTCTTTGCATATTTTACGTGGTTTGGGGCTTTCAATAAGTGTCATTCTAACTTACGAACAAGAACCACAACGTTGATGTTTGAACTATCAAGTGCCCGTTGTAAATTGAATCTATACTATGATGGGAGAGACAAACACCCGCAAAGCCACTTATGCAATACAAGTTGCATGTTAAGCGTGGAGCAAGTCTCATGAACGATGCCATGTAAGGTTAGCTCAGGCCGCTTCATCCCATCATACCGCAAGATGCAAAGTACACAAAAAGCAATTGATAATAAAAGCACCACCGCCCACAATGACCATTGTGTTCTACTCGTGCAATAGATCTACATATAAACACGGCTCTGATACCACTTTAGGGGTTCGTAGCATGGAAAACAAAAAAATTCTACTGCATGCACACAAACAATCCAAGATCTATCTACTAGATTGTAGCAACGAGTCGATAGAAGCACTCACCCTCGAAGATTCCAAAGCGGTTAATGAGAGCAGATTCTCGTGGGTGATGTAGTCGTACACTTGCCAATCTCAAGATCGCGTAGACGATCCTTCCCTGCAACAGATTCGGCAGCGCCGGCTCAATGGTCACATGTTCGGTACTCAATGAAGACCTTCCTCTCCCTTGTTCCAGCAGGCAGCGGAGGTTCTAGTTCTCCCCTCGTGATTCCGGTAGCACGACGGCGTGGTGTCGGAAGTAGAGGGAAGATCCCGCAGGGCTTCGCCTTAGCCGGTGCGAGTTATGGTGGATCTAGGGTTTCCCGGTGATCTAGGTTTATAAGAACGGGAGGAGGAGAAGGTGTCAAGGCGGCTGAGGGCGACGGCCAGCGGCAAAAGCATGGCCATGGCGGCTCGGGTGGAGAGGGGCTAGGGCTTGGTTCTTTGGGGCAGCCCTCCCCCTCTATTTATGAGAGGGGGCAGTCTTGGGAGGGGTGAGTTTGAATCCACTTCCAAACCCAAGTTGGAAGGACTCTTTCCTACTTCCACTAGGAAATCATTGTTCCAGTTTGACTTTTCAAACCTCCCGTTTGACTTTCAATTTAGAGCTTTAATTCTCTCTCACAAATGACCACACCAAGTGACCTAGGATATGATATAATCATTCCACTTACCCATGACACATTCATGGACCATTCTCCTTCCGGACCGGTGAACCTTCTAGAACCTTTCCGATGAAAACATCGGAATGTTTTCCAAACTCCGAAATTGGACTTTCCTTATATGAATCTTATTCTCCGGACCATTCCGGATCTCCTCGTGATATCCCGGATCCCATCCGAGACTCCGAACAACATTCGGTATCCCTATTAACATTCCATATCTACTAAACAACATCGAATCCTTAAGTGTGTCTCCCTACGGTTCGTGAATTATGCGGACATGACCGAGACACTTCTCCGATCAATAACCAATAGAGGAATCTAGAAATTCATATGGCTCCCACATATTTCTACGATTACTTTGCGATCGAATGAATCACTTACACACGATACCAATTTCCCTTTGTCTCATGATAGTTTACTTATCCGAGGTTTTGATCGTCGGTATCTCTACAACCTAGTTCAACCTCGTTACTGATAAGTACTCTTTTCTCGTTCCTGTGATATGTGATCCCTTGTGAGTCAGTCACATGCTTGCAAGCTAATTGGATGACTTTCCACCGAGAGGGCCTAGAGTATATCTATCCCTCATATGGATGGACAAATCCCACTCTTGATCCATGTGCATCAACCCATACTTTCCGAACACTCAATGCCACCTTTATAGCCACCCAGTTACGTTGTGGTGTTTGATGTCATAAAAGCATCCTTCTGTTGATGGTGATTAGCATGATCTCATGGTCGAAGGAATTAGGTTACTATGTATCAGAAAGCTTATAGCAAATAAACTATTGAAATGACTTGATCTTTATGCTACGCGTATCTATAGGAGTATGTCCATCATACCATTCTCCTAACGATATGATCTTGTTGTTAATAACATCTCAATGTTCATGATCGAGAAACCACGATCATCTATCAACCAACAAGCTAGTATTATTAAAGAGGCTTTACTAGGGACTCTAATTTAGTTTACAAATCACACAAGTATTAATGTTTCCGGTTAATAATATTATAGCATGAATGTAAACATTTATCATAAACACAAAGATATAATAATAACCACTTTTATTATTGCCTCTAGGGCATATCTCCAACAGATGCAACTTCAAAGCTTTCAACATAAAACGGGGAAACTTAACATTATTGAGATGCATAAAACCATGTTTCCCTCTCTCAAAATAAATTTCAGTAGCACTTTGAACAAAGTTGACAATATAACTGTCACTGGAAACAACTTTATCATCAGAATAGGCATACTTACAGTCACCAAAAAGAGGTCCAAGGTCATAGACTGGATCAATAGAAGCAAGTTGTTCCATCCTGAAATCTTTAATAGGCAAGCTATTTTTACAAGGAGCTTTAGCAAATTTGTAAAAGTTAAACTCATAAGAATCTCCATCAAACTTACTTAGAACTTTTTCCTTCTTACAATCAATAATAGCTCCACAAGTGTTCAAGAAAGGTCTACCAAAAATGATAGGACAAGTTTTGCTAGTTGCTGAATTAAGCACTAGAAAATCAACAGGATACTTAATATTACCACAAAGAACCTCCATATCTCTTACAATGCCAATGGGGCAAATGGTCTCCTTATTAGCAAGGTGAATAACCACATCAATGTCCTCAAGCTCACAAGGACCAATCTCATGCATAATTTCCCTGTAAAGCTCATAAGGAATAGCACTAGAACTAGCACCAATATCACATAAACCATAATAGCAGTCATCACCAATTTTAACAGAAAGCACAGGAACACTATATTTTCTAGCCTTACTAGGATGAGAGATAATATTAGAGGCGTCTTCATAGAAGAAAATATGCTCATACTCTATATTTCTAGTAACAGGGTCTTTCACAATAGCTACCACAGGTTCAACATTCAATTGCTTACCAGGCTCCACAGTTCTCATTGTAGCTTCGTTATTTGCACTAATAATCATAGAATACTCCTTTACCTTATCTTGGAAAGGCATTTTCTCAACATGAGGTTCAAGCACACTGTGATTAGTAGTACAAATTTGAGTACTTCTAACAGGAACATGACTAACAACATCTTTATACGGAGCATGGTACTTATTCCACTTCTTCTTGGGGATTTCTATGTAAGAGGAAAAAACCTTAAAACATTTGGCAATACTTTGGGAATCAAGGCCAAACTTATTGCTAATATCACGGAAGTTATTAGTTCCCATAAAAGATTTAGTGCACTCAAAATCATAGTTTATACCTGACTTTCTTCCTTTGTCATTCTCCCAAGCCTCGGTATTATCTTGAATACGGTCTAAAAGATCCCATTTAGCTTCTTCCTTAATACTTGTGAATGATCCAGCACAATAAGCATCTAATAAACCTTTATCATGAAGAGAAATCCTAGCATAAAAGTTATTGAGAATAATATTGTTAGGGAGTTCATGAATAGGACATTTAAGCATTAGTAACTTCAATCTCCCCCAAGCTTGAGTTGTACTCTCTCCATCAAGAGGCCAAAAGTTATATATAAGACTTCTATCCTTATGGATTTCACTGGGAGGATAAAATTTAGAGTAAAAGAGAGATGCCATCTCCTCCCATTCCATGGATTGTCCATTCTTCAGCAGCTTATACCATGCCTCAGCTCTCCCTTTCAAGGATATGGAGAGTAACTTCTTCTTCACCTATTCAGTTGTGATACCTGCACACTTAAACAACCTGCATAATTCATGTATATAAAGCAAATGATCACCGGGATGGACAGTTCCATCCCCAAAATAATAATTATCCATTACACGATTAACAATACTTGTAGGTATCTTAAAAGGACCTATCTCAACAGGTGGTGGTTCATCTACTACCATAGCAGTGGTAGTAGTTTTCCCAAACAGAAAACCAAGTGGGTTATCCATATTGGAAACAAAGTAACAAGCAGTAACAAAAGCAATACTCACAGTAAAAGTTTCCCTTACCAGTTCCACTCTTAAATAGCGCTTCACTCCCCGGCAACGGCGCCAGAAAATAGTCTTGATGACCCACAAGTATAGGGGGTGTATCTTAGTACTTTCGATAAATAGGAGTGTCAATCCCAACGAGGAGCAGAAGGTGTTGAACAGTGGTATGGAGCAGGAAATCCCTGTGAATACTTAGCAAACGGATTTTTAGTGGTTTTCTGACAAGACAACAAAACAAAGAGCAAGTAACAGAAGTAAAGAACAAACAGAGCAAGTGGCCCAATCCTTTCTTAGCAAAGGACAAGCCGGTGGAAATACTTATAAGGACCAAATGTTCTCGAGGACACACGGGAATTCTTTCAAGTGCTTTCGCTTCAAATAGCTGAGTACTCTTCTTTGGTGTTTGTAAGTGTTGTGTGGGTGAACTTGTGCTAACATACCGCCCTTCCTTGGACTAATACATACTTGTGATTAAACCCCAAAACATCGTAACTCTGAAAGTAATTAAGATATAAATCTAACCACAGCCTTAAACTCTGAGATCCTACGCTCCCTTGTGCAAAGGTGTCCTAACGGGGGTTCAGGTTTCTGTCACTCCGGCAACCCCACGATTAGTAGCCAATTACACAATGCATTCCCCTAGTCCCATAAATGGTGAAGTATCATGTAGTCGACATTCACATAACACCACTAGAAGAATAGCACCACAAATTAAATACTAAACCATTGAATAATAACTCAACACAGATTCACTACTAACAACATGACTTCTCCCATGTCCTCAAGAACTAAACGAACTACTCACAAGATATCATATAGATCAAGATCAAAGATGATATGATAATGGATGACAATCTGAACATAAACAATAATCCAATGGTTCCAATCACCAGCATCAACTACAATAGTAATCAACACCGGGAAAGTTTCCCCTAACGAACTAAAGCAATATCCAACACTTACAGCGGGACGGAGTGATGGTGCTGGTGGATATGATGGTATGGATGATGATGATGATGATCCCGATGAAGCCTATCTTGATGACGGTGTTGATGGCAACGGTCTCCCCTCTCCGGGAAGGAATTCCCCCGGCAGAAATCTATCTGCCGGAGAGATCTTTCTCTCTCGATGTTTTCTGCCCCCAGAGGCGACGGAAATCTATATGTGGTCGCTCTCCTAGTATTAGGGTTCCGTAGGGAAGATATAGGCGAAGGGGCGGAGTCGGAGGCCGGGCAGGTGGGCCACACCTGCCCTAGGCATGGGGTCAGGTGGGCCCGCGCCTAGGGGGTGGGCCCTCTGAGGCCCATCTCCGTCCCTCCTTCTGGCTTCCTTCGTCTTCTGGTAAAATAATATGTTTCCATATTTTCTGGTATTTTTCTGATCTTCGCGAAATTGCACCGAAACGCCTTCTTTTCCATCAGAATCCAGACTCCAGCAGTCCATCCTCCAGGAATCATCCAACATGCATAAACATATGAAAATCCATAAGTAATATCTCATAATAAGACAAATATCAATGAATAGAGGTAAATTATGATATAGAAAGGTGATGCAAATTGGGCGTATTAGTAACTGCTGTTGTTGCTTTGCTGTTGCTACTACAAATTGTTGCTACTGATAAACTTCTGTGAGCAAGAACAATTTCCAGGTGCACCTGAATTGACAACTTAGTTGTAAAGGCTTGCAAGTATTCTTTGGCTCCCCTTGTGTCGAATCAATAAATTGGGTAATACTACCCGCGAAGACTGTTGCGATCCCCTATACTTGTGGATCATCAAGACTATTTTCTGGCGCCGTTGCTAGTGAGCATAGCTTTATTTGTAAGTTCACTTGGATCTATTATTGTTCACTACTACTCCTTTCATCATGGGTAAGTCTCATGATGGAAATTTTCCTATTCTACCATCCACTACAAGAAGAGGTATAGTCCTAAACACCTCTGCTGCTCTTGATTCACTGTCTGTTATAAGTAAGCTTCTTACACCACCACCACATACTCATGCTACAGACACTGCTATTACTGCTAAATCTGAAACTGCTTTTGATACTCATGATGTTACTTCTACTGTGATTGATGCGAGTGGTTCATTAGGTCCTTTCCTAGATGCTACTATGGCTAGTCTAGGAAATACTGAAACTCCTAGTGAAGACACTGTTACACATGTTAGCTCACCTGAGTCTAGAGAGAGAGAGAGATATGATATTAATGATGGTTACATTGAGTTTACTGATGATTTTATTGAAGAGTGCCAAAACACACATGGTGCTAGCACTATTAAGAGTCTCATTGCAAGACGTACCATTATTCCTAAATTGTCCTCTGATCCTAAGTGTGCCACCTCTCCCATAGATATTAAAGATAAAGATTATGATTTCTCTCTTGATTTATCCTATTTAGACATTTTTGAGAAAGAAACTTTTTGTGGGACTGAAAATGAGAGTGTTGTAGCTCATATGAATGAGCTTTCCACTATGAGTGCTTTATTATCTGATGATTTTAAGATGTGCAAGTACTTTGTTACAAAGATTTACCCTTTTTCACTAAAAAGAGAAGCTAAGACTTGGTTTAATAGATTACCTCCTGGATCCATTGATAGCCCTGATTTTTTGATTGCTTCTTTCTTCCAGAAATATTTTCCTTCCAGTGATAGACATGCTGCTTTGCAGAAACTTTTTTATTTTAAATAGGGAGAAGAAGAGAAATTGCCTGAGTCATGGACAAGGTTCTGTGCCTTGATTCATGCACATCCTGGATGTCCATTACCTAAAAATGATCTTGATATTTATTATAATGGACCAACTAATGATTTTAGGACATACCTAGATAGCTTTGCTGATTGTGTTTTTAGGAAAAGAACTCCTACATATGCTGAAGAATTAATGGCTAAAATAAGCAAGAATTATGATGATTGGACTTCAACTGAGCTAAATACACCTTATCCTATTACTCCTGAACCAGTTGTGCCTGAACCAATTCCAATATCAACACCAAATAAGAGGGGAGTTATTGCATTAAATGATGAAGTGTGAATGAAGCTAAGAAATGTCTAAAGAAGAAAGGTATTAGAGCTGAAGATGTGAAGAATCTACCTCCTATAGAAGAATTATGTAAGCCAATTCCCCACTCATCTACTATTGAGGTACACTCTCTCCACTTTAATGAAGGTGATATTCCTTATGGTAAGCCTCCTGATCAATGTTTAGAGGAACTTGACACATTTATTGTTAAACAAGGTAATTTTAATAAACAAGTTTAGAATCATTTATTGGAAAACTCTAGAGCTATTAAAGAGTTGAAAGATATTGTGGAAAGAACTTCCAATGATATTAAAATGATTTGTAAACACTTTCAAATGCTTCAAACTCAAATTGATCAACTTGCTAGTGTACAAAAAGATATGCTAGTTAATGCCTTAGGAGATAAACATGCTTATGGAATTAGAACTAGGAGTGGTATAACTACTCAAGATCCTTTATATCCTGAAGGACACCCTAAAATAATTGAGCAGGACTCTTAGCAAGGTGAAAGTAGTGGTAGTACTCATAAAAGAAATAAAAAAACATAAAATAGTTGAGGAACCACTTGAACCTGCTGTAGATCCTAATGGTATATCTGTCTCTGATGCTGAAACTAAAAGTGGTGATAAAAATGATGCTCCTGATAAGTAGAAAGTTGAGGAAGAACCTGAGGAGCACACTAATAATACTATGTACACTAAGGAAGATTTTATTGCTAATAAACATGGTAAAGATAGAAAACCTTGGGTGCAGAAACCGATGCCTTTTCCAGGTAAGAAACACAAGTCAAAGGTGAAGGGTTTCGCGGCATAGTAAATAAAAAATTTCTACGGATGCGAACAGAGGGAAAGCCAAGATCTAATCTAGGAGATGAAATCAACGAGAGAGATTGGATTAGATCTTCATACCCTTGAAGATCCGCAATGAACGCTCATTTTAACGTGGGTGATGTAGTCGTACTCGCTTCTCCTCCTCGCGATCCGATCCGATCTAGCACCACAAGTGGCGGTGCCTCCGTGAGATGCACACGCAGCAAAGACCTCGGCCTCCTCCTTCCTCGGACCAGCAAGTATGGTGGAGAGATAGATTGGATCTACAACACGACGCGTGGTGTATATGGTGGAGAATTTCTGCAGGCTTCGCCACAAGCGATCGGGAGGGAGAGAGGAAGGGCAGCAGGCGGCTAGGGTTGGAGGGAAGGTGTGGGGGTTGGTGCGCCCACCCCCTCTTTATATAGAGGGGGCAGCCCAGCCCTCCCCAAGCCCAAAGGATAAGGAGTGGGGGCATGGACTCTCCCTCTTCTAGAAACCCTATCTCTAGTTTAAACGATTTAAACTCTAGGATCATTTGGGCCCTATGGGGCCTTGTGCCCCGGACGAATGCAGGACACTCCCTCATAGGCCCATGCCCCTCCCGAAGGTGGGGCCACGTTGGTCCCTTCCGAAGGTTCTAGAAGCTTCCTACAATACCGATTAACCCTAACAATTCAACTCCAAAAAGACCTGCCTTTTATATGAATCTTATTCTCCCACCATTCCGAACCTCTCGTGATGTCCCGGATCCCATCCGAGACTCAAACAAAAATTCATAAACCAATTATCCAATCTATCCTAGCGCCAAGACACGTTAAGTGTGTGACCTCGGTTCGAGAATATGCGTACATGATCTTCTATCAATAATCAACCGGGGTCTGCACCCATATTGACTTACACATTCATCGATGATCATATCGGATGAACCACGATGCCGTGGATTCAATCAATCCCATATATATATTCCCTTCGTCTCGCGATATTTTACTTGCCCGAGATTCGATCGTTGGTACCGGTCATACCTAGTTCAATCTCGTTCACAAGAAGTACTTTACTCGCTCCGTAATCCGATATCACTTTGTGATTAACTCCTTAACCACATGCTTGCAAGCGGTGTTGATATCGATTACCGAGTGGGCCCAAGTATATCTCTCCGACTTGGGAGGACAAATCCCATCTCGATACATACAACCCAACGATACTTTCCGATCACCGAGAGACACCTTTATGATCACCCTCTCATAGGATGACGTTTGATGACCTCAAAGCTTTCTTCCGATACCAGGAGTTGTATTATCTCATGGTCTAAGGAATACAATATTTGACATAGGAAAAGCTTCGCAAAGACGAACACGATGACACGATCTAATTGCTTTGCTTAGTTTGTCATCCATCATATCATTCTCCAATGATATGATCTCATTATCAATTGACAACTCATGTCTATGGTTAGGAAACCTTAACCATCATTGATCAATGAGCTAGTCCATAGAGGCGCATTAGGGACACGTGTTGTTCACAAACCACACAAGTATTAAAGTTTCCGCTAATACAATTATAGCATGGAATATAAACTTTATCATGAACAAGAATTATAATAATAACATCTTTATTATTGCCTCTAGGGCATAATTCCAACAGTCTCCCACTTGCACTAGAGTCAATAATCTAGTTTACATTTGGCAACAATCTCACACCCATGGCAATCGAGGTGATGATCATGTTTTACACGTGGAAGAGGTTTAGCCAATGGATCTGCGTATATCAGATATGTACTTTGCTAATCTTCGATCTCCATCCGCAATATAATCTCGGATTATATGAAACTTATGGTTGATATGCTTGGTCTTTGGATGATATCTTGGTTCCTTAGCGAGTGCTATGGCGCCGGTGTTGTCACTAATATCTCCAAAGGGTCCAATGCACTTGGAACCACGCCAAGCTCAGTGATGAAGTTTCTGATCCAAACTCCTTCACTTGACGCTTCTGCAGCAGCCATGTATTCCGCTTCCACTGTAGATCCCGCGATCACGCTTTGCTTGCAGCTTCTCCAGCTCACAGCTCCTCCATTCAAAATATAAACGTATCCTGTCTGAGATTTGGACTCATCATTGTCGGTGTCAAAACTAGCGTCGACGTAACCTTTTACGACAAGATGTTCATCACCCTCATAGACTAAGAACATTTCTTTAGTCCTATTTAGGTACTTTAGGATGTTCTTCACGGCTGTCCAGTGTTCCACTCCTGGATCACTTTGATATCTCGTCACAAACTAAGAGCATTGGACACATCCGTCTAGTACACAAGATGGCATACATGATAGAACCTATGGCCGAGGCATAAGGCACTTTGCTCATAGCTTCCCTATCATTTACCGTAGCTGGACACTGAGCCTTGCTCAATATCTTACCTGACAACATAGGCACTGAACCTTTCTTTGCCTTATCCATTCTGAACCTTTTCAGAACTTTGTCTAGGTATGTACCGCTTAAAGCTATCAAAGGCCTTTTTCTATCTCTATAGATCTTGATGCCCAATATATAAGCAGCTTCACCTAGGTCTTTCATTGAAAACACTTGTTCAAATAACTCTTCACATCGTTAAGCATGTTGATGTCATTTCCAATAATCAATATGTCATCCACATATAGTACCGTAAACGCCACCGATCTCCCACTCACTTTCTTGTAGATGCAAGCTTCAGAGCAATTTGGAACAAATCCAAAGCTCTTGATCACTTGATCAAAACGAAGTTCCAACTCCGAGATGCTTGCTTCACCATAAATGGAACGTGAAGTTTGCATACTTTACTAGCATCCTTAGGATTGACAAAACCTTCGGTTGCATCATATACAACTCTTCATCAATGTTCCCATTGAGGAAAGCGATCTTGACATCCATCCGCCATATTTCATAATCATGAAACGCAGCAATTGCTAATAAAATCCGAATGGACTTAAACATCGCCACGGGATGTAAAGTCTCATTGTAGTCAACACCTTGAGCTTGTCGAAAACCTTTGCGACAAGCCGTGCTTTATAGACGGTAACATTACCATCCGCGTCCGCTTTTCTTCTTGAATATCCATTTGCACTCAACGGCCTTTCGGTCGCTAGGAGGATCCACCAAAGTCCATACTTGGTTTTCGCTCATGGATCCCAATTGGATTTCATGGCTTCCACCATTTCTCGTAGTCCGGGCTCATCATCGCTTCCTCATAGTTCAGAGGTTCACCGCCTTCTACCAACAAGACAGTCAAGACAGGTTGCCGTACCACTCGGGAGGGGCACACGACCTTGTCGACTGCGATGTTCAAGAGCAAAGATCGTCCAAGCTTCATGATCCTTGTCATTAGCTTCCTCTATTGTTGGTGCAAACACCTTTGGAACAATTTCAGT
Organism: Avena longiglumis; assembly: GCA_030063025.1. NCBI lineage: Eukaryota > Viridiplantae > Streptophyta > Magnoliopsida > Poales > Poaceae > Avena > Avena longiglumis. The sequence continues at coordinate 513,180,835 of CP125974.1, read as the reverse complement.
GCGCTTCTCTCCAATTCAAGAGAAGGTTCAATAACCTCGTCTAGCTCTACTTTCCTCCCACTCACTTCTTTCGCGAGAAACTCCTTCTCAAGAAAGGAACCGTTCTTATGCATAAACACTTTTCCTTCGGTTCTGTGATAGAAGGTATACCCAATAGTTTCCTTAGGGTATCCTATGAAGACGCATTTCTCCGCTTTGGGTTCGAGCTTGTCCGCATCAACTTCGACGAAGCTAGATCCCCAAACTTTAAGAAACGACAACTTAGGTTTAGCACCAAACCACAGTTCATACGGTGTCGTTTCAACGGATTTAGATGGAGCCCTATTTAAAGTGAATGCAGCGGTTTCTAATGCATAACCCCAAAATGATAACGCAAATCAAGAAGAGACATCATTGATCGGACCATATCTAATAGGGTTCGATTCCGCTGCTCGCACACACCATTGTCTTTGTGGTGTTCCGGGTGGCGTGAGTTGTGAAACGATTCCACTTGCTTTAAGATGCGCGAGAAAATCATAACTCAAATATTCACCTCCACGATCGGATCGTACAAACTTAATCTTTCTGTTACGATGGTTCTCCACTTCATTCTGAAATTCCTTGAACTTTTCAAATGTTTCAGATTTATGTTTCATTAAATAGATATACCCATATCTACTTAAGTCATCGGTAAAAGTGAGGAAATAGCGATATCCACCGCGCGTCGAAACACTCATCGGTCCGCATACATCGGTATGTATGATTTCCAACAAGTCCGTTGCTCGCTCCATCATACCGGAGAACGGGGTTTTGATCATCTTGCCCATGAGGCATGGTTCGCATGTGTCAAATGATTCAAAATCAAGAGACTCCAAAAGTCCATCAGAATGGAGTTTCTTCATTCGCTTTACACCAATATGACCTAGACGACAGTGCCACAAATAAGTAGTATTATCACTATCTACTTTGCATCTCTTAGCCACAATGTTATGGATGTGTGTTGTCGTGGGAATGGTCACGGCAGATGCTGCAATCGGCAACGAGTAGTAGAACGAGGGGCAAGGGCGGCCAGCCATCTGCGGTGCGAGATGAGGGCAAAGACACAGGGTTTTACCCAGGTTCGGCCCCCCGGAGGGTAAAGACCTACTCCTGCTAGATTGTATTATGGAGGTGTTTACAATGGGCGAGCTCGGCGGCTAGGCGGCGAGTCGCTTGGGTGTATGAGGGAACGTGTCTCTACTCACCCCATAGGGAGGTTTATATAGGCTCACCTCCCCTAGGGTTTACATATCTCAACCGATTCGGTTACAGCTTTGGTAATCGTTTAACCTAATCCAACTGGGCCTATCTACTCGCCTGGGCCTTCAGCTTCCAGTCGCCTGATACCTTGCTGGGCTTTGATCCACTCGCCGTTCTGCAGGCCCACTCGCCAGCCCTTGGGCCAGTCGGAAACGTCCTGCTGAGTATACCCCAGTAGGCGTATCCCCATCGCAGTCCCCGAGGCCGTCGTTGATTAGGCGTAAGTGGCTGCGCCGGAGTATACGGCTTCAAAGTAGGCATCCAAATAATCGTCGGGCGGGCTCAGATGAAGGAGAGAATCCGTGAACCGAGTCGGCTTGGTAGTCGAACCAACGGACGCGTCATGGCGAGTGACCTAGCGAGCCGAGTGGTGGAGTTGGACCGTCAGCGTGGTCAAACTAGCCGTTAAGGTAACTCAACGGTAACTTTTGGCGTAATCATCGCTGTAACGGCCCCGATTTGGCGGGTAACTCCCGCTATATAAGAGGAATGGCAGTAATCGAGAGCCAATCGCCCACCACTTCTTCCGAAAAGTGCGCATCCTCTTTCTTTTCTCCTTGATCCAATCGACCAAATCCTCCGACCTCCAACCAACCTCTCGGCTATGGCCCTTCTCACCGAACCATGGGCGGGTCCAAGTGCGAGGGCGCAGTGGCCTCCTCGAGGAGGCCGGAATCCCGCGAGCCGTTGGCGTATCCTCGCAGCCGAGAAACGACCCCAAACCCGCGAGAGGGAGTTCGTCTGTTTCACCATCATCTCGAGCGGGGTTAGGGTTTCCACGTCTTTGTTCTTCCGCGCTTTTGGCGCTTACCACGGATCCAGCCTCGATCCGGGTCCCCACAAAGATCGAGCAGCTCGCCATCTTCGTATGCTCATGAAAGTGCTACTTGGCTGCCGCCCTACTTTCCTTGTGGCAAGATCTATTCCACGGACGGATCACCGAGGAGGGGGCGGCCCAATGCTAGCCGCGGCGGCCCGACGCTCCAGCTCAAGTCCAAAGCTTCCTTCTTCGATCCGATGCTGCCGCCAAAGCAGCAGCGATCGAAGAAGTCATGGTTCTACGTGACCGAGGCGACTCGAGGACGAGGCGGCGATCCCGCATTTCGCCAACCGCCCGAGCCACGCCATCTCCGTGTCGGCAGCTTCCCGACGACCAGCGGATGGTCGTCGACGAGATGCTCCAGCCATCCGTGATCTCAAGAAGAAGGCCCGCATTTATAAACTTGTACAATTGTTGGCTTGGGCGGCTCGTTCCGCCGCCTAACGCAACCATTACATGTATCAAGACATCGGACGGGGAGACTCGACGAAAGCCTGCCTCGACGAGTGGAAGCCGGAGGACTATCTCAGCGTTGAAGAAGATCACCCAGCGATGTACGCGATGCGCAGGCCGGGTCCCCTACACCGCAAGCGTCCGGCCCGACGGTAATTTCTTTATCTTGTTCGCGATCGCAGTATGCATCGCGTAATTCTAACTCGCTTCAGATTCATCGCAGCTTGTTCCAAGTGGTGGAAGGGTGGCTCCCACCGATGACGAGAGCCCGGCCATCCGCCCAGATATAAGAATCGCCACCGCCACCAAGGGCAACGAGGACGACGAGGATGAGTCCGAAGAGGAAATTGCCCCGCTGGTCCGAAGACCCGGGCAACGCCGCCAATCGAGCGAGCAGAGCCTCGGCGTCATGATGATGACGACGAGCTCCTGTGAGACCACCTCGCGCTCGCCACTCCTTCAAGAAGAAGAAGAAGGAAAAGGAGGCGAGGCCCCCGAGGAGGAAAACGGCCACCGAAGATGGCCTCACCGCAGACTCAACGAGCAGCTCGATGCTCACAGCTCGGCCGACGATGCCCCGGCGACAACCGCTAGATGCGCCATCTGTGGAAGTGTCGCTGGCCTCGATGCCCCGCCATTCGCCAGCCTCGGTCTAGGGAAGGCTCCACCGGCGACTTCGCCGCAAGGAGGTTCCGATTAGGCGGCCCGCAAGGAGGCTCCGCCGAGCGGCTCCAGTCGCGAAGAAGCCCCCGCCAAGGTATCCTGAGGCGCCACCGCAGCCTCGACAACGAAGCCGTCCGTGTCTTGGGCACGCGACGTCATGGAACTAGGGCTCACCGCCAATTGGGCCCCGAGTTGAAAACCGCCGCCTTCGCACAGGCTACGCTTCATCCCGCTTGCCAAGTGAGTGCATTCGCCTTCTATTTTCTATAGCTGTTTCGATTGTCTTTACTGATTCGACCGATGTGCGTGACCGAGTGAAAGGATGGGCCACCCGACCGCGGGCCTGTACCTCCACCGCTAGCGAGGAGGATCCTTCCGTAAGAGGAAGGCGGACGAGGTCGTTGCCTCGGATGGCAGTAAGAAGGCCAAGGGCGACGACATCGCCATCGCTCGACGACACGGTCGCGCGCCGCCGCCCTGGTGGAGGCAGCCGCGTCACTGAAGGAGGGCGCTTCGCTCGAACGGCGAGGCGATTCCTTTGAGCGGTGCCTCTATCGCCACCTTCCTCGCCGTGACCAAGGCGGCGCGAAGCGGGCTTCATCCCGAGCCTCGCTCCGTGGAGCGTCGATGCTGAAGTCGACCAGCGTCAGGCACACACGCCAGCGTTATCGCATCCGTGGACGCAATGCAACTTCATGGCATGCTTGGCGCAGCCATCCAGGTATATCCAGTCCCCGAGGATCAAGTCGGTGCTTTGCAGCGGCTTGATTCTTATTATTTTCTCGTCTTTTACTTTCTTATCCAGTCCGAAAAGCGCACGCTAAATTTTAGCGGGTGGGCACTTGGTAATTTCTTGATCGCCAGCCCTCGAGTGCACTCGCTGAATTTCAGCGGTGGGCACTTAGGAAGTTCGCTTTACCGACTTTTTGATGGTATGCGGTGGTCTGCTCGAGTCGGCGGATCGGCCAAGAACGGCGTCGAGAAGGAGCTAACCACCATCCAGAGGCGAACAAAGAGCTTCAGCTGTTGCGAAGGCAGAGGAAGCTCGCCAGATCTTGTCCCTACCGGTGAGTTGGAAGCGGCGCGATACGCCTGGCGCCGAACAATGGGTCGCCGACCTCGAGCGAGCTGCGGGAGGCGAGGGAAGAAGCTAGCTTGGCGGACGGGCGGGCTAAGGCCGCCATTGCAGCCGCGGAGGAGGATCGCAAGGTGTCGGAAGTCCTTATTGCTGGGCTTCAGGACGACCACACGTCGCTTCAGTGCTTCATCACGGGGCTCGCCCGCCCGTTGCTTGGTGAGTGCATCTTCCCTTTCCATTAGTTGGGGTGTTGCGGTGTCCGTCGCACTCATCATTGTCTCCTTCTCGCAGGCCGCGGTATTGGTAGCCAAGAAGAAGCGAGCTCGCTTGACGCGAGGCAGTGCGTAAGCATGCTCGTCGACTCGGCTACGCTATCGGCGACGTGCATCCGCGCCTATCTTCAAGAAATGTCTCCCACGGAGGTTATTCCCAGTGACCTCGTTGAGGTGTGGGAGTATTTGGAGAAAGCGCCCGCGGTCGTTGAGTTCATGACGCGGTCGGCGTTTCGGCGTGGAGCGTCGACAACGCTGAGCCTTGGACTCGCCCACTTCCCCGAGGATTTCGACCTCGACGATGTGACGAGTGGGTATCCTTCGTCGACTAGCGCGGTGGACCTGTCCGAGGTTCTCAAGTTGCAGGAGCGTGCCGCCGCGTACTCGGAGCGTGTCTGGGCGATGGGCGACCTCCTTCCCTACCAGGAAACGGTCGTCGCACCGAACGACCCCGAGCCGCCGCATCGTGACTTCAGGGTCAAGCAACCTTTTCGCTCGGCGATGGCGGGTGAGCTGACGACGTATCCGTCAAACCCGTACACCGCGTTCATCCGTAGGCGCCGGGATTCTGGCGAGTCGTCGTCGAAGCCTGCAGAATAGGGTAGTTTGCCTGGGTGTGTTAGCAGCAGTTCTGCCACGCGGGCATAATTTGTAATATAAGACAATGCAATATGCGATTGAATGGGACGTCGTGTCGATTTTGCTATTTGTTTGTGTGTTTTGGATTGATTTTGGACGAGTCCCCGAGCGCCCTTTGTGGGGTTCACCTCGTATGATGTTTGTTGTTATCATGTGTTTTGTTAGTTTAGTCGACTCGCCCGAGCTGGAGAGCCAGCCGCAAGGCGACTCCCTTGAGTGCTCATTTTACTGCTTTTCCAGACGTGAACGGGTCGGTGGCCGAGTCCCCGAGCGTGGTACTTGGTAGTTCTAGGCGCGACTCGAGGGTGGTTGAGGACTTAGCGTTGGTGTGAGCGCCACTCCGCCTGGCCCGAGGGTCACCGCGTGCGAGTCCCGGGCATGCTCTCTTACTTGGCGTTTTCCGACCGCCGCGACGAACTGGTTTTCCCCGAGCGTGGTACTTAGCCGCTCGAGTCGCTATGCCGAGGATGCGGGGACCAAGGTCGCTGTGAGAAGCGAGGCGTTGTCTTGGTTCAGAAAAACCCGGGCTAGGCGACTCAATGGGGCTCGTTGGCGTTGTGGACGATGCAAGACTGAGTGATTCAAAGGTTTTACACCACACTACTTAGCCGTGCCGATCGCTGTACCAAAGGTTGACTTCTGCATTTAGCGTATCATTTGTTATTACGAACGAGTGGCACAAGTCATGGAGAGTAGGCGCAATTTGCGGTAACCGCTTTTTATTTCATAGCGATCGGAGAGTACATGTGTGGGTTCTAGGAGTAGAACTTCCGGAGGAGGTTTACATTCCATGGTCGCTGACGTCGAGCTCGCCATCCCCGAACGTCGATGAGGTAGTAGGCGTCGTTCCGAGCACGCGCCGATGGCGAAACGGCCTTCCCACGGGGAGAGCTTGTGCATGCCCTTCTTGTCTGGATGAGGCGTAACACCGGTCGCCTTCTGGAAGGTGCGGGTTTTCACCCGTCGGCCGTGGTAGCGGAGTCCTTGCCGGTAAATGGCGGTGCGCGATCGAGAGGTCGCGTGCGTCGAGCTGGTCGAGCCCATCTTGGCGGGCCAGCTTGCGGCTCTCAGATAGTGGACGACCAGCGCGAGTCGTGTTCGAGGTCGGTGGGCATGACTGCTTTGGCGCCATGAAGAAGGGAGTGAATTCCGTCGACTGTTAACCGAGGTGCGGATTCCCAGATGACAGAGGGCAGCTCTTGACCCAGCATCCGGTGCGCCGAGTGGTACTTTGGAGTCGCGGCTTCAGCCGTGGAGGATGCTTTGTTGGCCTGCCCGCTTTGGCTGTTGGATTCCGGTGGCGATCGACGCGAGGTCGAGCCGGATGTGGTGCTCTTCGCAAATTCGCCATTGCTCCTTGGCGAAGTTTGTGCCGTTGTCCGTGATGATACTGTTTGGGAACCCGTAGCGATATATGAGCTCGCGTAGGAATTTAGTGGCGGTCTTTCCGTCGCATTTCCGGACTGGCTTGGCCTCCACCCACTTGGTGAATTTGTCGACGGCGACTAGAAGGTGGGTGTAGCCGGAGGGCTTTCTTGAAGGGCCTACCATGTCCATGCCCCATACGGCGAATGGCCAAGTGATGGGGATCGCTTGAGCGCCGAGCTCGCACGCGTCTGGTTGGCGATGCCGGCACCCGGCGATCGCTGGACGATGTCGGCGTCGGCGTGCAGCGGTGGGCCAAGAGAAGCCGTGTCGCATAGCCTTGGCGATCAGGAGGCGGCGGCGTGGTGGCCGCTACCGAGTGGATGTCGTGGAGGATTTTGCCTTCACGGTTGGACGCAACGTTGGAACACGCCGGTGACGCTGCACTTGTATAGCTCGCCGATGATGGTGTAAGACTTGCATCGGCGACGATCATTCGAGCGTTGTATCGTCGCTAGCAGTGGTGCGGTTTCTGTGTAGGCGATGTAGGGCTTGGTCGATCCGTCTGCTCGGTGATGAGTGCGACCAAGGCTGCCTCTGGTTGAGTGGGACTCGATGTCGATCTCCCTCGGGAGACCGATGGTTTGGAGATTGTGTCGAGGAACACGCGGCGGGTGGTGCGAGTCGAGCCGACCGATGCGAGAGGCGTCGGCCTCCTGCTTTTTTCTGCCGATCCACTCGGCGAGTAGCCGTGAAGTGGCCGCAGCTTGTCCACCTCTTGGCGTACGCCGCCATGGTAGGGAGATGGCGCGTGCCGGCGACTTGCCTGTGACGAGGTCGGAATCTCCGTAGCATCAAGGCGATTGACGTTCATCTCCTTGGCGGCTCGCATGCCGTGAGTAGGGCCTCGATTCAGCCATGTTGTTGGTGCAGGGCGTGAATTGGCGGAGGATGTAGCGGAGCTTGTCGCCTTTGGTGAAGTCAACACTATCCCCGCTCTGCACCGCCGGCGTTCTTGGAGCCGTCGAAGTGCAGGCTCGAATGGAGGTACGGCGGCTTCTCCGCTTTGGGCCTCCTCCGGCCGGCGATGAAGTCCGCTGCTGCGACTTAATCGCCCTTCGTGGCTCGTATTTAATGTTGTGGACGCCATCTCGACGCCCACTTGGCGACCGTCCGGCCGCCTCGCGATATGGATGATGTCTTGCGGTGGCGCGAGGAGACGACCGTGACCGGTGCTCTGAAGTAGTCGGCAGCGCCACGAGCCCCAAGACCGCGTATACTAGTTTTTGGTATTGTGGGTACCGCTGGCGCGACTCGGTGAGGACCTCGCTGATTTAGTACACCGGACGCTGAACCGGGCGCTCCTTTCCTTCCTTCAGTCGGATTCGACGACCATCACAATACCGACGGCTTTCGGATGCCGCGACGTAAACCAGCATAGGTTCTTTGTCGGCGGGAGCGGCGAGTAATGGTGCGGCGAGTAGAACTTTTTTGAGGTCGCGGAGCGCGTGGTCCGCCTCCTCATCCCACTTGAAGGTGGGGTTCTTGCGCATCAGGCGGTATAGGGGCATCGCCTTTTCGCCCAGGCGGGGGATGAAGCGACTGAGAGCCGCTACTCGCCGGGCCAGCTTCTGGACGTCACGCAGGCACTCGGGTTTGCCGAGCCGGGCGATCGTGTCGATCTTTGTTGGGTTCGCCTCGATCCCTCGTTTGGAGACGACGCATTAAAGAGTTGTCCGCCGGTACACCAAGGTGCACTTGCTCGGTTGAGCTTTATCTTGTACCTTCGCAGAAGGGTTTCGCCAGTCGGCGGTGCGAAAAGGCGTCGTGGCCTCAAAGGTTGAGGTGTTTGCGCCCGAGTTGGGCTTCTTGAGTATTGTGGGGTCGTCATGGTTGACCCGCGCTATGATTTGGCGAGCTCGTCGGCGTGATTAGTCTCGCCGCGATGACGGCGTCGAAGTTCGCCTTTTGGCCTCGCATTCGGCGGCCATGTCGGGTCGCCGTTGATGGTGATGACGCCGCACGGCCGGAGCTTCATCGCGTTACGCGAGCGGGCCGCCATGAATTTAGCGAACGCTGGCGCCCAGTGACGCAGTGGTAAAGGCTGTCGAAGGGCACCAGCTCGAAGACGATCCGCCGGTGCGGAAGTTTGCCGAGTACCGAAAGTGACGGTAGCGTGACTTTGCCGATCGGGTACGCCTTCCGACCGGGACGATGCCGTGGAACGTGGTGTGGGTTGTCTCGATCATCGATTGCGGAGCCGCAATCTCAAGGTGTCGAGGTAGAGGATGTTGATGGAGCCGCCGCCCCATCGGTGTCTTGGGGAGCCAGTCGCCAACCTTGGGCTTGACCACCAAGGCGACTCGCCCCGGTACTCGGCGCGTGGCGAGTGGTCTTGCCGGCTCCGTGATGGTTGTTCCGACCAGTTCAGAACCGGGGACATCTGTTTGGGCCACCGTATGGACGGCGACGGCTGGCGATGACCTTCTTTTCGCCCGTGTTGAAGCTCGTGAAGGTGTGGAGCGAGCTACTTTGCGAATTTTCCGCCATTTGGCGGGTCGTTGTCTGTCCTCCGCTACCGCCGTGCCTTCTCGATTTCCACGAGGGTGGCGATCGTCGGCGGTGGTGCGGGCTTCCTTCCCCGCTATGGAACGCACATGGTTGGTTAAGGAGGGCCGGATCGAACCTTGGCTTGTTCTTGTAATTGCCGCCATCGCGCTTTGCCCTCCGTCGCGGTAGCTCTTGGGCTCAACAGGCGTGCTCAGCGTTAGCGACGAAGTCGACTTCGTCTGTCGCTGGCGCTTGCCGAGGCGGTGCCGTATGGCGTAGGTTCGGCGTCGGCCCGTTGCCGCCTGCGGCGCGTTGCCCTCGACTCGCCGCCGGTTCCTGGTTTGGATCTTCCTCGGCGTATTGTTTGGCGATCTCGAGGAGGTCGGGGATGTTGTCGAGTGTGCGGGAGTGTCGCTTGAGCTTGGCGACTAGAGGCTCGTAACGGCACGAGGTCTTGAAGCAATGGATCGCGGTGTCCGGGTGGATGCCGACCGCGTTGTACCAAAGCTCTTGCCACCTTTGGACCCAGTTGCGGGTCGACTCGCGGGGTCCCTGGACGCATCGTTCCAGGTCCTCAATGGTGGTGGCGGGTGTAGGAGCACTGAAGTGCCCGACGGCGCAGATTTCCTCCCGTGAGTCGACATCACGGGGAGAGTGTTGATCCACTGCCTGCACGTCCCCTCCATCATTAGTGGGAGGTAGCGGGCGGCGAGTAAGTCGGTGTGACCTGCGATCCCCATTGCCATGAGGTATGTATCGAGCCGATGCGGGTCGACGAGGAGTCGATTTTTCTATCTCCTTTGGCGCCTTGAAGTTTGGCGGGTACTTCTCGGATCATTGGTCCAAGCACTTAGGCCGAGTCGATCGAGCGACCCCATAGGTTCGCCATCGCGGCGATTAGTTAGGTGTGCCGCAAAATCGTCTTGGCGCGCCAGCTTTGGTTGTTGATGATGTGGGTGCGCGTCGATGGGTTGTCCGTTAGCGGCGACGGGTTAGTCGCCCGGGATCAATTGGAGAGTGCTGCTCATGGGTCGGTGTTGGAGCCAGTGGCTCGTGGTGGGCGATTGAGGGTGTTTGCCGGCGGCCGCTAAAGGCCGCTCTGCTTCCCGAGGAACGTGAGTATACTCGACCTTGCGAGTCGGCGCCCGCTCTTTGCTGCTCCGCGGCCTTCGCGAGCAGGGCCTTGACGTACTGGATCTGTAAGGCGCCGTCGCCGGTGGCCGTGATGCTATCGGCTGCCGCCGCTCGCCACGAGGTTGTCCATCGGGTGGAGAACAGTGGGAGGCCGTTTGCGTCGCCGTGAGGAGACAACTATCCGCGGCTGGTCCTCGAGGGTGCGGTTGTGGTGGTGGGGCACCCATCGCCGATCTGGCGGGGCCGGGCGCTTCCTCTGGTGGCGCGTTCGCAGATCGCGCTCGGCTATGCGAGCCGGGTCGTTGTCGTCGAAGTTCAGGGCACGCCTTGAACGCGGTGGGGTTCAAACGTGACCTGATCCGCTGCTGGTGGTAGCGATGGCTCTGCGGCGTCACTTGCTCGAGGCGGAATTTTTCGCGCCGCCTGCTCCTTGCGCATCGCCCGCCAGTTTCAAGCGGAGTTCCTCGACCTCCGCTGCCGTGGCGTTAGGAGGATTGGGTGGAGAAAGGATCCTCCGGCGGATCGGCCGTGGCCATGTAAGCCTGGCGTGGCGATCGGCTCCTTCAAGGAGGTCGGAATTCTCACCCGAGTCGACCAAGATTCCGAGGATGGAGGGTCCTCAAGTCTTCCGCTGGAGACTGGCGATGGAGCCCGCGAAGAAGCCGCGCGATGGATCCGTGAGTGACGCCGGTCGCCGAAGTCGGCGTCGGTGAGGGCCGCATCTTCTGCGGCCGTTGATTTCCCGGCCACGTTGCTGTGGGCCGAGTTGTACTCGGAGGCAAGGCGGTGGATCGTGCGAACCTGGCTCTCAGAGAGCCGATCGCGTGGCGGCGACTCGCAGATGCGAGCCGAGTCCTCCGAGACGATGACGTCGGTGAGGCCGACGAAGAGGCTGATCGTGCCGATTGGCAGGATCACTCTGTGCGTGACGGGTCGCGCCGCCGGGACGTAGCTGCTCGGCAAGATCTGGAGCATCTCGCCGATCGCTATCATGCGACCGGTGGCGACCGTCTCGTTGATAGGCAGATTGGATCTCGCCGCAGAACACCAGCCAGACCGGCCAGGCCCCACGGTGGGCGCCACTGTCGTGGGAATGGTCACGGCAGATGCTGCAATCGGCAGTGAGTAGTAGAACGAGGGGCAAGGGCGGCCAGCCATCTGTGGTGCGAGATGAGGGCAAAGACAGTGGTTTTACCTGTGTTCGCCCCGGAGGGTAAAGACCTACTCGCTAGATTGTATTATGGAGGTGTTTAATGGGCGAGCTCGCCAGGCGGCGAGTCGCTTGGGTGTATGAGGGAACGTGTCTCTACTCACCCCATAGGGAGGTTTATATAGGCTCACCTCCCTAGGGTTTACATATCTCAACCGATTCTGACTTGATGTAATCGTTTAACCTAGTCCGACCGGGCTATCTACTCGCCTCGGCCTTGACTCCAATCGCTTGGTATCTTCTGGGCTTTGATCCACTCGCTCACAGCCCACTCGCCACTTCTTGGGCGATCGGAACGCCCCACTGAGTATACCCCAGTAGGCGTATCCCCATCATGTGTTTCATCCCTTTCGACATTTAGAAGAAATAAACCATTCACAAGAGGTGCATGACCATAAAAGATGTTACTCATATAAATAGAACAACCATTATTCTCCGATTTAAATGAATAACCGTCTTGCAATAAACACGATCTAGAAATAATGTTCATGCTCAACGCAGGCACATAATAACACTTATTAAGGTTTAAAACTAATCCCGAAGGTAAAACTAAGGAGAGCGTGCCGACGGCCATCACATCAACTCTTGATCCGTTGCCAACGCGCATCGTCACCTCATCCCTCGCAAGCCGCGTCTATTCCGTAGCTCCTCTTTCGAGTTACAAATATTAGAAATTGAACCGGTATCAAATACCCAGGCACTACAACGAGGGCTAGTAAGGAAAACATCAATAACATGTATATCAAATATACCTTTGATGGTGCCAGCCTTCTTGTCCGCTAAGTACTTCGGACAGTTGCACTTCCAGCGACCCTTGTCCTTGCAATAGAAGCACTCAGTGTCGGGCTTAGGACCAGACTTGAGCTTCTTCTCTGCAGGGGCATTGCGCTTGCCGCCGCCCTTCTTGAAGGGTTTCTTTGCTCCCTTACCTTTCTTAAAGGAGGGCTTGTTGACCATCAACACATGATTATCCTTCTTGATGTCCACCTCTGCAGCCTTCAGCTTTGCGAAGAGCTCGGTGATCGTATCAGTGGAACCAATCTGATTATGAGTCACTACAAAACTTTTGTAGCTGGGAGGGAGTGATTGCAGAACCCTGTCAATCTTGAGCTCCTCTGGAATCGTGCATTCCAATTGCTCACATGCTGAGTGTAGCCCGACATCTTTATGGCGTGCTCCAACGGAACTCCCTTCCTCCATCTTGCGCTTAAAGAACTTCTCGGAGATCTCATATCTCTCGAGCGAGCCCGAGTGCGAAACATGGTTTGGCTCAGCCTCGAGAATCTCGAAGGGCCCGGGATACTCTTCAAAATGATTTTGAAGCTCCGGTTCCATATCAAACAACATGGTGCTCTTAATCACACCATAATCATATTTGCGCGACTGATCGGCAGCTTTCTCATCACCAGCGATTGCTTAGGGTCACCTAACGCTTTCCCAAGGACATAGTCCTTTTGTCCGCAGAATGATTCTTAGATTGCGAACCAATTGGTGAAGTTAGACCCATTGTTTCTAAGCTTTTCCTTCTCAGCAAAAGCGTTGAAGTTGAAGTTGGACTTGGCCATGTGATCTACAAGATTGGCAAGTACAATTTAGACTATGTTCATGATAAATAGTTCAACTTAATCAAATTACTAGATGAACTCCCACTAAATTCAACATCCCTCAAGTTGTTTAGTGAACACGATCCAAATTCACCACACCTAATCCGATCATCACGAGAAGAGATGTGGTTTCAATGGTGGACAACAAAGCGCCGATCATATCATTCATATGACTCATGCTTAACCTTTCGGTTCTTGTGTTCGAGGCCATGTGCCGTACATGCTAGGCTCGTCAAGCTAGACCCAAGTATTTCCGCGTGTAAATGGCGCTTGCACCCGTTGTATGTGAGCGTAGTCTATAGCACCCGATCATCACGTGATGCTTGGACACGATTTAACTTTCGCACGGTGCATACTTGGGAGAACACATTTTTATCTTGATCCTTAAGTGAGGAATCATCTTATAATGCTACCGCGATCTAAGCATAATAAGATACATAAAAGGATAAACATCACATGCATATAACTTTATGTGACATGGTATAGCCAATCTTCGCGCAATGATCTCCATCTTGTGCGTTCCGGCATGATCTCCATCACTCCACCATGATTGCCTCCACCACGAATAGCAACTACAACTATTGCTAACTACTTAGCGATAAAGTAAAGCTATTACATGGCGTATAAGAAGTTGACACACAGGTCATACACAATTATAAAGACAACCATATGGCTCATGCCGGTTGTGTACTCATCGACATGCAAGTCGTGAAACATTACAAAACATGATCATCGCATACAATATACACATCACATCTTGGGCCATACCATATCACAGAAAATACTCCCTGCAAAAACAAGTTAGACGCCTCTACTTTGTTGTTGCATGTTTTACGTGGCTTATGGGAGTAGATGCTAAGAACGATTCTTACCTACGGAAAGCCACAACGGTGATATTATGGTTGCCAAACTCCGTGTTAATCCCATGACAACTATAGCGAGAGAAATCGACATCCACCACCGCATGTGTGGAACAAGCCACACGTCAAGTGCGGAGCCGGTCTCGACGACGCCGTCGTAAGGTTGGCCCGGACCGCTTCAATCTCACTATCCCGCGTCATAAGAAGAACACAAACAAGAGGCTTCCAACAGAAAACATCAACGCCCCCAACAACCATGTTGCGTTCTACTCGTGAAACACATCTACGCATAGATCTAGCTCTGATACCACTAAAGGGTTTCGCGGCATAGTAAATCAAAATTTTCTACGGATGCGAATAGAGGGAAAGCCAAGATCTAATCTAGGAGATGCAATCAACGAGAGAGATTGGATTAGATCTTCATACCCTTGAAGATTCGACAGTGAACGCTTTCGGAACGCGTGGGTGATGTAGTCGCTCGCTTCTCCTCCTCGCGATCCGATCCGATCTAGCACCACAAGTGGCGGTGCCTCCGTGAGATGCACACGCAAGACTGACGTATCCTCCTTCCTCGGACCAGCAAGTATGGTGGATAGATAGATTGGATCTACAACACGACGTGGTGTATATGGTGGAGAATTTCACAGCAGGCTTCGCCTACAAGCGGAGGAGAGAGGAAGAAGCAGGCGGCTAGGGTTGGAGGGAAGGTGGGGGGTTGGTGCGCCCCCACCCCTCTTTATATAGAGGGGGGGGTGCAGCCCTAGCCCCTCCCCCAAGCCCAAAGGATAAGGAGTGGGGGGCATGGACTCTCCCCTCTTCTAGAAACCCTATCTCTAGTTTAAATGATTTAAACTCTCTAGGATCGGCTGGGCCCTATGGGGCCTTGTGCCCTGGAAGAATGCGGAGGACACTCCCTCATAGGCCCATGCCCCTCCCGGAAGGTGGGGCCACGTTGGTCCCTTCCGAAGGTTCTAGAAGCTTCCAGACAATACCCATGAACCCGGAACAATTCCGAACTCCAAAAACTGCACTTCCTTATATGAATCTTATTCTCCGGACCATTCCGGAAACTCTCGTGATGTCCCGGATCCCATCCGAGACTCCGAACAAAAATTCATAAACCAATTATCCAATCTATCCTAGCGTCAAGACACGTTAAGTGTGTCACCCTAAGGGTTCGAGAATATGCGCATGATCTTCTCTCAATAATCAACAGGTGCAGGCACCCATATTGACTCCCACACATTCATCGATGATCATATCGGATGAACCACGATGCCAGGATTCAACCAATCCCATATATATATTCCCTTCGTCCCGCGATATTTTACTTGCCCGAGATTCGATCGACGGTACCGGCATACCTAGTTCAATCCGCTCACGCAAGTACTTTACTGCTCCGTAATCCGATATCACTTTGTGATTAACTCCTTAACCACATGCTTGCAAGCGGTGTTGATATCGACACGAGTGGGCCCTAAGTATATCTCTCCGACTTGGGAGGGACAAATCCCATCTTGATACATACAACCCAACAGATACTTTCCGATCACCTGAGAGACACCTTTATGATCACCCTCTCATAGGATGACGTTTGATGACCTCAAAGCTTTCTTCCGATACCAGGGAGTTGTATTATCTCATGGTCTAAGGAATACAATATTTGACATAGGAAAAGCTTCGCAAAGACGAACACGATGACACGATCTAATTGCTTTGCTTAGTTTGGGTCTGTCCATCATATCATTCTCCAATGATATGATCTCATTATCAATTGACAACTCAAGTCTATGGTTAGGAAACCTTAACCATCATTGATCAATGAGCTAGTCCATAGAGGCGTACTAGGGACACGGTGTTGTTCACAAACCACACAAGTATTAAAGTTTCCGCTTAATACAATTCTAGCATGGAATATAAACTTTATCATGAACAAGAATTATAATAATAACATCTTTATTATTGCCTCTAGGGCATAATTCCAACAAAAGGAGGAAGAACACTACAACAAGTTTTGTGAGTAGATGAAACCTTTATTTTAGCAAATTCCTTTGACTGATGCTATTAAGTTGCCTCCTTATTCAAAGTATATGAAGGATATTGTCTCTAATAAAAGGAAGATTCCTAATGAGGAGATTACTACTTTGCTTGCTAATTATTCCTTCAACGGTAATGTTACAAAGAAACTTGGTGATCCAGGTATACCAAATATTCCTTGCTCTATTAAGAACAATTACGTTAGAACTGCTTTATGTGATTTGGAAGCTGGAGTTGGTGTTATGCCTTTTTCTCACTACAAGAGACTATATCTAGAAAAGTTGATACCAGCTAATATATCTTTGCAAATGGCTGATAAGTCAACTACTATTCCCGTTGGTATATGTGAGGATGTTCCTGTTCAGGTGGCTCATAATTGCTTGGTTTTAACTGATTTTGTTGTGCTTGAGATGCCTGAAGATGATAATATGTCTATTATTCTTGGGAGACCTTTCTTAATACTACAGGTGCTGTCATCAATTGTAATCAAGGAAAAGTAACATTCAATATTAATGACAAAGAGCATACTGTCTATTTCCCCAAGAAGGTTGTTAAGAGCTATTGCCTGGATTCTATTGAAAATATTGAGAGCATCAAGGTTGGAGAAATATATTGTCCCATTCCACAAGAAAGTTTTGAAACTATTATGATTGGGACCATTGCTATCAGGTTTTAGGTAACATAATCATTTTGTGGAATACAAAGTTTTGTTTCATATAAGATTGTTTTGGTAACAAGACTTGATCAACCTTGTTAACAAAAGGATTTTAATGAACAAAATAATGTTTTCACTGTGGTTATACTTGCTCACTTTTATTTTTCTCCTTCCTTGTCTTTGCTTTTTCTCTTGTTAGCTTTGGTTTTGCTAGTTGTTTGCTTGTTAGAGTGTTTTAGAACTTCTGTATTTTTGGTTTTTGTTTGCCTTTGCTTCTTCTAAAAAAAATCTTTTCTGCGAGAAAATCAATTTTCATACCCTGAAAATTGGCCAAAAAATAAAGTTTCCCGAAAAATTGCAGAAAATTCAAAATAAATTTTTCCTCGAAAAATGGGGCAGAGGGACACCTGGAGTGCCCCCCCCCCCAGGACAGCACACCCCTGGGTGGCGCGGCCAGCCCCTAGGTGGCGCCTGGCCAGGGTGTGGCCCACCTGTGGCCCTCCAAAGTGCCTTCTCCCAGCCATCTTCTTTCTCTCTTCTGAAAAACACCGGAAAACTTTGTCAAGCTCGAGTTCCTGCTATTCTTGCTCCCGATTTTCGCTATCCTTGCTCAGCCCATCTTTGCTGCTGATTTTTGGAGGGATTGCTCCTTGGTATGTGCCTCCTCCACTTGTCCAATTAGATTTGTGATTGGTAGATTGTATCTTGAGTATTTTTCTGCTAGAGTTGTCAGGTTGTATGAGCTTGCATGCTTGTTATACGCTTAGAGATTTCATTTTGATGCATGTTGTCAGGTTGTCTAGTTGTCAGGTTGTATGAGCAAGCTCCTATAGTAGTTTCTCATCATTTATGAACTTAGAAATCACTTGGTTTGATGTGTGTCTAAAAATTTCAGAAAAAAGAGGTCATGGACAACCATACCTTTAGTGAAATATTTGAGAGTGATGCACCTAGGAGGGAAAGGCCTTCAAGATCATCCTCACGAGCTAGGCCCTCATACAATGAGGATCTCATTACACCGCGATTTGGCGACGAGGGAGATGGGGGGATGTACACCCTTCTACCTTCCCTTGTCCTACCTTTTTGCGGGCTGATAGGATTCTTAATGATTTCCTAACTTTGGTTCAGAGGGTTGGACTAACGAGTTATATGCAGGATGAGAGCGTGCAATATGCTACGCTCACTAAAACCTTTGTGGAGAGATTCTATTTTTCTAACAGCCTGTTCAAACCAGACGTGTCTTTCAAAATTTATGGCAGACCTTACACCATGACATTGAAGAAATTTTGTGACATCCTGGGTCTTGGTACAACTGGGACGGTGAAAAAGATTCCAGCTCAACCCAATGATTTGTTGGAGCTCTACCGCGGGATAACTAATGATGATAACCGTAGAGCCCAGCGGGGAAAGATAAGAAATATTCAACTCCCGGCTATCAGGTACTTTGCTTATTATCTTGCCACTAGTGTTCTTGGTAGGGAGAACACTAGTAATATTTTCAACTATCATTTGGCCTTTTTAGCTACTACGCTCAACAATGAAACTAGGTACAATCTTGGTTCTCTCATTGCTCGTCTCTTAGCTGCTAAGGGACCCATTTATGGGGGAATTATTGTTGCATGTGTTGTTGTTGCTTTAGACATTGCTGATGATCCAAATGATATAGTTTTGGCTCCTCAGAGGCTTGATCTTGTTGTCATGAAAGCGCATCACTTTGCCACTGCTGGATCTAGTCTTGAGAGCCTGGTTTATAGAATGTTGTTTACTGACTGGGAAGAGAGAGAGATCCCTCTACCCCAGACCACTTTGTTCAATATTTCCTAGGGACCTTTGTCACGCTCCAAGGAGTAGATGGATGAGAAGTTGCGCATTCTTGGCTTCGATGGACACTATAAGGGGGACGCGCCCTCATATGACCCCTCTATGCACTACACAGGAGAGTCCTCGAGCTCGTACCAGGACGAAGGGGCCTCCTCGTCGTACTACGGAGGTGCACCTTCTTGGTCACCATGGAGTTGAGCCCCACTTAGGACAAAAGCCTAAGCTTGGGGGGAGGTACACCGACATCACACTCATCTATATATCATGTTTTGTCGGTTCTTTGTATATCCATTGTTTCGCTTTCTTTTTGGTTTTCGTTTCTGCTTTCTCAAAATACAAAAATACCACAAATATTTTTGTTGTTTCTCTTGGTTTGTTTCTTTGTTTTTTAGCTTTGGTTTACCTTAAATAAAAATCCAAAAAGATTTTGCTTTGTTTGCTTTCTTTAAAAAATCGAAAACACCAAAAATATTTGTTCTTCTTCTTTGGTTTTGTGAGTTCTTTTCAGGGTTCAGCCGTCCTCAGTGGAATTTGGTTTCATGTTATTATTCAAGTCACACAAGTGAAGGGCAATACTAAATATTAAGACAACTTGAGGTGTGGTAAGAGGCTGGTAACGAACTCTATTTGTTTTCATTTTTGTACATATACTCATCATTGTGAGCATGCTTAGTCTGTTCATGTAGGGTGTATGTTATTTATAGATGCTTAGTAGTTCTTGATTTCTTGTGATTAGCTCTAGATTGCTAATAGTTTGTGGCATGTCATATGAACGTTTGCTTGCATTGTTCTATTCATAACTTGGTATGATATTGTGGTATCCTCCTCTGAATGTTGCTTGTGAATCGATTTGGCACATGCTCACGCATGCATATGACTAAACAATAGTCAGTAAGCCTCGATGATTTATTTTGCCTCGGAGTTCTTGTATCACTTTCATGTCATAATTAGTCATGTTTTGTTGCAAGCATGATTATGATAGTTATTGCTCTCTCATTTGTTGCTCCCTCTCTATTGCTAGCCTTCATTTGCACTGAGTATGAGCTCTACTTGTGCATCCAACTCCCCAAAACCAATATTGCCAACAGTGTCCACCATACCTACCCATTAGCATCATTTGCTATTCCGAGTGCATATTCATTATGCCTTGTTTTCTTCCAAATAAAATGTTTGACTGTTTTGAGAAAGTTAGTTAGTAAAGCTCTCACAAACTTGATGGCACAATTTACTCCTTGCACTTAATAAACCTGAACCATTGTGACTGTCCATGAAAGTTATATGCTTGCAAATTAGAGGTTGGGAGTTAATAGAACTATGTTATCACGGGGAACGCTTTCAACACGTATGGATACATATCCAGTTGATACCATGCTCTTTTATTTGCGGATGTCGTTGGTGTGAAATAAAAGGGGAGCTTGTGAGTTCATGGAGTTATATATATGTGTTAGAGAAACGCCTGGGCCGCTAGCCTAAGCCATGCCTAATCATGGTGGAAACTTGCAGCACTACCATAATGAGCATCCGTGAAGCATCCTCAATAAAAACCTATGCAAATAGCAAATAAAAAAATCGTTGAGATGCTCATTGTCTGCTTGCCTTGTCATTTTGATTATAGGATAGCTCATGTATCATGTGCAAGGGGTACCCCATTGGTGGTTCTCTATGATATGCATGTATTTATGATGATAAGAACTTACAGGTAACTAAAGTTGAGTAGCATGAGGAGCGGCCCTCGTACTCAAGGGACATGGGATTTCCAGTTTATGGTCTGTCAAGCATATAACTCATATTGGACCTCACTTTCACCATTAACCACATAAAGATGCCTATGATAGGGGCAATGAGATCTCAAAGCTAATGAGTACCTCACTTTCAGCATTTGGAAGCCTTTCAAACTTTTCAAAACCTTTTCACTTTCTTGTTGAGTCACCACTTATTCTATGAGCACCTTCTTGAGAGCATAGTTTTCATTCTTGTGTTTGTCACAAAACTTGGTTAATTATGTCATGACTTTGATGCTTGTATCTCTAATATCTTTACTTCTAGTCTTCACTTGAACTTCAGAGGTGACTTGGCATTTATATTATGCTCTACAAACAAGGGCAAGCGAGATACCACTCTATCATACCTTATTATGAGCATTGCAATGTTGCTTATGTTTATGTTTCATGCTACATATTATTATTGAGTTGATTTCTCTTCATAGCTTGCAATGACTATTGAGTAGACTTAGTTGCATACTTCTTATTATGAATGGTTTAAGTATCTACTCTTGTGCTGAGAATATTTACATCGTATGAATCAAATGTGTTCGTGAAAGTTCTTTTATCGCACTCAGTTTTCAACTGAATTGCTTGAGGACAAGCAATAAGATAAGCTTGGGGGAGTTGATACGTCCAAAACATATCTACTTTCCCAAACACTTTTGGTATTGTTCCTCCTCTAAACTTGTGTGATTTGGATACAACTAACACGGACTGACGCTGTTTTCAGCAGAATTACCTTGGTGTCTAGTTTTTGTGCAGAAAATCAACTATCAGGAAAAATCCCTGAAAATATGCCAAAAATCCTATTTCACGAGAAGATCCACAGAGCCAGAGTACGATATGGAGTGGATCCCTGGGGGGCCCACACCCCCTGCCGCACGGGTGGGCCCAGCCCACGCCTGGGGGTGTGCGGCCGCCTCAGGCACCCCCTCGGCTGCCCTCTTCGCCTATAAGATACCCCTTGACCTAAAAACCGAGGGAGTTCCTCGTTTTTCCAGAAAGAGTTCCGCTGCGCCGCCACCACCAGAAGCCGCGATTCGGAACCAGAAACTCCGTTCTGGCACCCTGCCGGGACGTGGAATTTGGGGAGGATCATCGCCATCATCATCACCAACGCCTCTCCATCAACCATCAATGTTTCACTCATCCATGAGTGAATAATCCCCTGCTATAGGCTATGGGGATGGTAGGGATTGGATGAGTTCTATCATTTAATCGAATAATATTGTTAGGGCATGGTGCCTAGTATCTCTATTAGTGCTATTTGACTTTGTTGCAACTTGTTGTGCTTAATGCTTGTCACTAGGGCCCGAGTGCCATGATCTCAGATCTGAACTTATTATTGAATCATTATGATATTATTGTTTGTGATCTTATATGCAAGTTATGTACACATATCATTGTCCGGATCCAAAGGCTCCGAAGTGAAAGAAATTGGGACAACCGGAGGGGATGGCTGTGATGTGAGGATCACATGTGTTCACAAAGTGTTAATGCTTTTCTCTAGTGCTCTATTAAAAGGATCACCTTAATTGCTAGTAGTTCCCTAGAGGCCACCCTGCAACGGGCTGGCAGGACAAAAGATGTTATGCAAGTTCTCATTGCGAGCATGCATGACTATATATGGAGCACATGCCTATGATTGTTTAGTACTTGGATGCTTATTATCATTTATCTGCAACTGCCCTAGATCTTGAAGTTACATGTTTAGACTCGTCCATGCAACGCCCGTCCATCCATCCCTATGCCTACCGCACTCATATCCTACTGTTTGCTACTACTGTTACTGTTGCTCTTGTTTTACTGCTGCTATTGCTACTACAAACTGTTGCTACTGATAAACTTCTGTGAGAAAGAACTATTTCCAGGTGCAGCTGAATTGACAACTCAGTTGTTAAGGCTTGCAAGTATTCCCTTGTGAAAAATCAATAAATTGGATAATACTACCTGCGAAGACTGTTGCGATCCCCTATACTTGTGGGTCATCACAGGCGCACCCTCCTGGCGGCGGCGAGGGAAGGGGAAGGGGTGAGGGGGCGGCGATGGAAGGGAATCTAGGGTTCCCCTGTCGCCTTGTGGGGGCCTTCAAGTTCTTACCAATTGCCCCTTTCGTGTGGTTGACGAGATAAAGATGATTTAATTTATTACTTGTTACTCATGGGTTCGATTCTGCAACTTTAATTTCCATATGAAATTAGGGCCGCATGACACCTTTTATCGAAAAAGAACAAGTGGCAATCTTTTTTTGAAACCATTATATATTAAGCATGAAGCCGTCTCATTAAAACCTTCCAGTCCCCTTAGGTACTCTGGTAAGGAAAAAAGAGTGCGTCTGGAACTTGCAGACCTTCAACCAATAGATACATCATTTATGAGAGTTTCAAGGATTAATCTAGGGGCTCATCCTCCCAATTACAAGATAGACTATTGGAAAAACAATGACTAGCTAGTTCATGAGCCACTTGATTAGCTTCTCACGGGCAGTGTTTTAAGGAGACTGATCCAATAGATGTAGCCAAGTCAATACAGTCAGCATAAACAGCAGATGCATCATTCCACCAACGATTGCCTCCATTTAGAGCCTCCATTACTTTAGTAGAGTCTGACTCTGCTTGTACCTTGTTTAATCCTAGTCTATTTGCTAGAGTAAGACCTTCTCTCATAGCCATCGACTCTTCCATTGATGTCGTACCCACATGCGGTATGAAACAGCAGGATGTCGCAACAAACTGCCCTTGATAATTTCGAATCACAGCACCAGCCGAACCTGCACAAATATCTCCATGGAAAGACGCATCAACATTAAGCTTCATTTGACGAGGTTCTGGCTTGGACCACTTCGTCGCTCCTGTGGTATTTGAAATCAACGAAACAACAACATTAGCAGTAATGGCTAAGATTGACAATTTACATTGGTATATCAGGAGAATAGTTTCATTGTGTGTTCTTTGTCGTCTGATCCACCATAAATACCAGCAGCACACATAGACCACTTCTTTTAGTCCAATATTATTAAATCCAGGAAGCATATTGTCCTCACACCAGAGAATATTCTCTAGCACAACCAAACCAGAAAGCTCATTCTGCAATGTTTGGTTAATGATGTCTCATATACCAAGATCTGCCCATAGATCAGACGCAGTCTACCAGAGAAAAAACAGGTGCGGGATATCCTAGATCGGACATCCTCCCTCATGACCAATATGTCGATTGACCAAAACAAACTTTAGTGGAATAATACCATGGAGGGAATGCCATATGATTTTTTTTTATCTTGCTTGGGATTTTTAGTTTCCATAAAATTTGTCATACCGGATTGATTGCCGAACTACCAGTAGCATCCAGAGGAGCTTAGCCAAATTTGTGCCACCACTTTAAACAATATCCTGATCTAACAGTGTATCTGTCGTGTTGTTTTGAAGCCTAGGCTATAAAGTCCTCAAACCCATGATTGTGCAAGGGGATTTGCAATATCCAATTCACATCAATAGAGCTGAATATTTCGTTGAGCATCTCAATGTCCCAAGTACATGATATCGGATCAATTAATTCACTAACCTTGTTGTATACTATTGCTCCCCTAGGTGACATAATTTTTCTATCAGGGCTGTTCGGCACCCAAGGTTCACGCTAGATATTAATATGCTCTCATGTCCCCACTCTCCATACATACCCTCTTTTGAAGGTAGCGATGCCAGCTATGATACTTTGTCAAGTATAGGATGAGCCAGCCTTTGGTCCAGCCCTTAGAATATCACCATCCAGATAATACTTGGCTCGTAAGACTTCAGCACACAATGAATTCAGATCATCAATAAGTCGCCAAACTTGCTTTGCCAACATTGCTAAGTTAAAATAATGAAGATCTCTGAATCCCATGCCACCCTCTTTCTTTGGATAACACAACTTCCATCATGCATACCAATGCATCTTATTACTATTGTCATCATCTACCCACCAAAACTTGGCAATAACATCCATCATCCTCTTGCAGACACTTTTTGGGATAAAAAACACAGACATAGCATAAACTGAGATGGCCTGTGCAACAGATTTCAACAATATTTCTTTACCTCCAATAGAGAGAAGTTTTTCCTTCCAGCCATTTAACCTCTGAATAATTCTTTCAATAAGATACTCAAAACTGTCGCTTCTATCCGCCCCAACTAGTACAGGGAGACCCAAATATTTATCCGAGAGAGCTTCTGTATCAATGTGGAGAGCCCCATAGACTTCTGTTTTAATAAGGCCATTAGTATTAGGGGAAACAATATACTCGACTTTGCTAGACTCACCAACTGTCCCGAATTTGCATAGTATGTGTCCAGCAACCGTTGTAAGGAAGTTGCATTATTCATATCAGCTTTCATGAGGATCAAGAAATCATCAGCAAATAGTAGATGTGAAACTGATGGTGCATTCCTGCACACCCTAACCCCATCGATGCCACCAACTTCTTCTTCATACAACAAGAGGCTGGATAACCCCACTACAAGGAATCTGTCTATATATGACCCTCAATTTTCGTCACAGAATCGTCATAGTAGTCCGTTTATGACGATTCTATGACGATTTTGAGATCGTCGAAAGCTGGGCGTCGCAAATGAACTATAACGACGTTTTTGGTAAAATCGTCATAACCGTCTATGACGATATTGAATCGTCATAACGTCTATGACGATCCAATATCGTCATGGACCATCTAGCCAGGCCAGCTCAGATCCTACGTGGCAAAATTGTGACGAAATGAAATCGTCTTAAATCAAAATCAGCCCAGTCCATTTTAGTGATCTAAATGGGCTGACCCAATAATTCTAGCCTTTTATTTGCTAGGCCTTGGCCTTTTTAGGTTTGTCACTTTTGGGCCATGCCTTCTTACGGTACACTTATTTATTTTCAGATTTGTTACAATATATTTTGGGCCTGACCTTTTTAGAGCCCAAATATATTTCATCCATCAGATTTACGCTATTTTTAACTAGAATTTGCATTTTCATTTCGGAATTGCTTGACCATGCAATAAATCGAGAAAATACACCAGAGTTTCCAAATACATCAATAAAATACACCATTTTCAGCAAATACACAACAGGCATATAATTTATCAGCAAATAGCAGTCTCACAAATGCACATCCAAGATTACAATTCAGTATTTACATTCACTTATTAGCAAATAGCACCAATTGCAACACCTCGGACAAGCTCCTCGGATCATGCACGAACAAGCTCCTCCGCTCTCCCGGTAGCGGCTCCACTCCGGACGATCGGTGAAACATGAACAAAGCCTAGTTTCGAATATGGGTAGCGACAAATTTTACATATAGTTCTAGCAATCCATAATAGGGGTAGCAGAAAATTTACATAATGTATTAGCATCCATAATCAGTTTATTTTGTGACATTCTCTGATTTTTGTTCTATCATAATGGTACACATAGATCCAAAACATGTGGAGCATTTTACAATTTGTGAATGACCATAGTTTATCACCATTCACTTTCATCCTAGAGATCATCGCTTAACATTCTTGTTGATACATCTATTCACCACTAGCCCCAAAGCGAAGGCATCTGATCAAAATGGATGCGACCTTATCAGCAAATCTAGAAAGCATAATGTGTCTCGATGGATGCTAGCTTTCCTTTTGGTGGCTCACATAGTAGTACATTGTCAAACAGCTTCCTAGAGCAATTGGCCTACTACCATAAACTAGTAGAGGGCACGTGCTTTGCACGTGTGCGTTGCTATACATTTGTATATACCTTTGCACGGAAATATATCGTATTTGGGATGGAATACAACATACATGACTTGTTAATATCGTGTAAACTCCACCTAATTTCTCAGATATTTATCCTTTTGACTTATGTACTATTGTATCTTCTCTAATACTCGTTCGATTGAGTTATCAGCATGAGTGAAGAAATACCGTGTGCAATGAAATGATCGGGTATTAAGTCCACTTGAGAAGCCCAATGGCTCGTGCATCCGAAAATGATCTATGCTTACTTATGGGGTGTCATTTTGCGATCAGGTAGCATTGCCTTTTATGGTCTACCAGCAGATAGCAGTATGGAAATAAACACAAACACCTTACATGCAAGAAAAAACAGAGCAATCGATACAGGTATAACCATACCAATCTCCAAATCTTGCGTGCTAGTATAATGAAACTTGATCACCATTAGTAAGAAGAAACACGTGTGTAGAATTTTCTTACAAAAGAATCCTCACAAAACTCATAAGCAACCGGAAAAGGGCAACCAAGAGAAGGAAAAACTTACTCG
Organism: Avena longiglumis; assembly: GCA_030063025.1. Lineage (NCBI taxonomy): Eukaryota > Viridiplantae > Streptophyta > Magnoliopsida > Poales > Poaceae > Avena > Avena longiglumis. Next base: position 513,154,343 of record CP125974.1, on the reverse strand, counting down.
TGGCTTGTGGTGGCACTATGGTTGTTGGTCATAGAAGGATGCCCAGCTCCCATGAGGCTGGATCCAAGAAAGGCGTCAGATTTCAACTGATGCGATACTACAAGGAGATGGTGGAGCTGCAATGTGGATGTGAAGCGACCTGAAGGAGGTAATGGTGTGGGACGGAGGCTGCTAGGGGATGGACTGATGGAGGTGGTGGACTGGTGATGTGTGATCTACAGCTAGCAGTACATATAGGCGAAAGTAGAATATGTGGCACATGGAAAACGACATACCTTTAAATAATTCTAGTCTATATCATGTAGTTCTGTATTTCTGCAAAACAAATCAACACAATATCAGATAAGTAGGGTTCAATGGAGATGGGCTACCATGTCATCTCACTGATATGACTATAGTTTTTCCTTCTCCACCAGATACAGACCCCTTTTTTCGTTCGGACCCCTTTTTTTCAGGAGACAATATGCAGGCATAGTGTGCAGATCCTTCATGGTGGAATTATTATTGTGAGGAGCTAAAAGATAAAGCATTACACATGAACACTAAAGCAAATGTAAAAAACATCACAAAACCCGCTATATGCCTGATGATCAAAATCAGGATAGCAAAAATAGTGCACTGGCATATCTATGTTATAGTTTCCTTAATTTTGGAGCTACTGCCTTGCCTTGCCCATGGCGACACCATCACAACATTCTATGGAGTTGCAAAACACAGATAGGTACAGAAATTGTGTTGACCATTAGATATGGCACTAAGCTTAAGAAATAAAACTAAACAGCTAGGAGTGTTTCCTTGTGCCATCTAGTGAAATTTTCAACTATAGAAGATACACCGTAAAAATTACAAAGCAACTGCAGTACCACAAAAATATGCGAGCACAATTTTAGTTTTATATTTCCCACAAATTGTCAAACACGCAAAGCTAATCCTGACATCTCACAAAATATAATTATATGCAAATTCTATCCATCGTCCAACAGAAAAAGTTAATCAATCAAGAAGCAAGCTTTATCTATTTCTCGGGAATCAAGTCAAGAACACACCAGAGGGAGCAACTATCATGAGGAGGGGGCAAGGAGCTCACCAGACCAATTCTGTTGCTACTCCTTCAATACTCTCTGAGATCTCAGCCATCCAGACATTATTTAGCAGAGTCAACAACACTTCATCCTCATCGTGTCCCAAGAGTGAGCCTGCATAGCTAGACCAACCAGAGTACACGCCACTAACGGCGATGGTCGCAATGGTACCTAGGCGTAGATAGGACTATAATGATTTAATTCCTTTTATGAGTATAATTGAGTAAATATGGATATTCCGGGCATGCTTGGCGGTGCAACGACGAGCAACAAAGAGGTGCAAACAAAGTCGAGGCAATCAAGGAAAAATGAAAGAGCCTACACATGCACTACAGGGGAAAACAAATTGTGAACCCAACAAGGGTACCAAGAAGAACACACTTAAAGCAGGATGATGGTGATAACAGATATATAAATTTCTGGAACACGTCAAGCACTACCTGATGGCTGATGCAAGGCCAATTACCTTCTCCATGGCAAGGTTTCGATCATTGGAGATGATATAGCAATAAAATGTCGCTAACCAATAACAAGAAAGTTCCAGCAGACCATATGGTCACTTGTTTGTAGAAATATCACTCTTTAGTAAGTAGATATTCCAAGAAATCTAAAAAGAATAAAAGATATATCAGCAAACATAATAAAGGGGGAAATTGGCCAAGCTATAAAGCTAATCACAAGAAATAGGATTATTTATTTGGTTAACTGAAGTTAGGCCCCCTCTTAATTATATATCATATATCCCACCTACCATAAATGTGATTTATAGGAATTGCATCTAACCAACTCTATCCAGAAGTGTAGCAGACTATAGCACACCAATTCATGTCTGCGTTTTTTTATCGAGTTCAGTAAATCACCAAAAGTATTCTTGTTCATACGTCTCTAAATCCAGGCTCCTCCTAATATTTTTATAACCAAATAGTTTTCATTTTAGATTTAAGAACATATACGTAAAACACAATCTACTAAATTTTGTTCTTTTATCTAAACTAAATTCCACCACTAATCTAAAGAGCAGCTTCTGCAAAGAAATATTTTTCACTTATCAATTTTAGACTTGTAAGAAACCGGGTAAAGTACAAAAATTGCATTGACGCTAAACACAAGCACGAGCCATCTGATTCTAAAGAATAGCATCACAGATCCCATAATTGAGCATGTTTCCCTTCAAACCCAGAAGGTGGATTCGATCTGGGTAGTTTGTTGGTTAGAGGAGACCATACCTCTCTGGAAGATCTAGGGCGGAGCGTGCGATGATCAGGTCGACGAAGAGGCAGGGAGGGATAGCGGTGAGCCTGGGGAAGCGCCACATCGTCGTCCTTGATGCCGGCCGGAAAGACCGACGCTAGGGTTCGCAGAAGATCGTCCGTGGGGTGCTCTTCCAGGGAGGACGGCCGCCGCTCCTCGTACAAGCATGGGAGGAGGAGATGGCCACCGCCGCTCGAGGTCGTGGCGCTGCGGATTCGTGGGAGGAGGAAATCCGGCTCTGAGGGAGGGGAAGAGATCTGGTGGGGCAGAGGCATGATGCTGGTGGCGGCCCTGCAGGGCAAAGGCGAGACAGTGGTTGCAGCGTTGCAGGGCGAACGCGAGAGGATGGCAATTAGGTTTCAGGGAGGCTGCGAGATGGTGGTGGCGGTGGCAGGCGAATCTTGAGAAGGTGGTGGCGGCTGAGGCGAGAGGGTGGCAATTAGGGTGTGGGGAGCGGTGGCAGGAGGATGGCGATTAGGGATTGTGTGGACGGGAGCGGATTGGGTTTGGGTTCTCTGGGTGGCATCGTGAACTTCTCCAAAATACCCCTGGATATTTGTGTGATGCAAGACTGTATTTGTGGGTGTTCTGGTCATTTCAATTTCTAGGTGGAGAAAATAGGTGGAGAAAAACAGGAGGCCTCGTGTCTCCTTGGCCCAGGCCCAACAAAGAAAACGTTGTTTAAAAAGGGCGAGCTCCATTCCTTGACACAACCGACTAGTGGCACGGTGGTTAACCACCATCGACCTAGTCAGGCTATGGGTTCGAACCCCGTTCCACCCCTTTTTGCTCTATTAATTGACAATGCTCAACCGAACATGGCCATATTCATAAATTTGTAGCGTGGGATGAAAGCACAAATGCCATCGTGGCTCGATGGTTCTAGTCCTCCTTAGTCGATAGAGAAATTGGTTGCGGTTCGAACCCGCACCTTTTTTTCTCGCTTAATTGGCAACGCTCTAAAGCGGAACCGTGGATTGTCACATAGCCAAAATTGACACATAAAATCACACGAGGCGTAAATGATGAGGTGGCGATAACTCATGTCAAGTTATGCTAATTTGGACAATATGACGATTTAAAATCGTCATAGTGAGCTACAAGTAACACCATAGGCTGCTTCCATCAAATTATGACGATTTCATCTAAAGTAACTATGACAATTTTTGGCAAAATCGTCGTAATTTTCCAGGGTATAGGCCCTCTTGAACTGCTTACGACCATCTCATGCAAAATCGTCATAACTCTATGACGATTTTGTTCACGGTCACTATTAGAAGGTCATAGAATAACACATTCCTTGTAGTGCCCCTCCGCACATAACAAGAACAAGTAAGGTGAAAGAGGATCACGCTGACGCAGTCCTCTTGTAGGTGTAAACATATCCATTTCTTCTGAATTAAACCTTACTTGGTACTTGACCGATCTCACACAAGCCATCATCAAAGAAACCCATCTTTCATCAAAACCAAGCTTCATCATCATATTCTCAAGGAAAATCCATTCAATTCTATCATAAGCCTTGTTCATATCGAGCTTCACCGCACAACTGCCATTACTCTCGGATCTTTTATCCTTAATGGCATGGACACACTCGTATGCAACAAGAACATTGTCAACAAGAACATTGTCAGTAATCAAGCAACCAGGAACAAAAGAACTTTGCATGGAAGATATAATGGCAGGTAAAATATATTTAAGTCTCCTTGCAAGCATTTTAGAGATAATCTTATAAATGACATTGCATAAACTAATAGGGAGAAATTGAGTTACCAATTCTGGAGAATCAATCTTGGGAATCAGCATAATGGTAGTGTTGTTCCACCCATCAGGAATAATTCCAGTTTGCAACGCCTGAAGGACCTCATGAGTAATATCCTCTCCATAAATACTCCAGAACTTTTTATAAAATATGGCATGCAGGCCATCTGACCCTGGGGCTTTAAAGTCCCATATACTAAAATCTGCATTTTTACATCTTCGGCCGAGAAAGGAGCAACCGGTTTCTTGTTCATCGCTTATGTTACTCGAGGATTTATTTTGTCCAAGACGGTCGGATTAGTCATATGAACCTAAGAGGTAAACAGATTTGAAAAGTAGTGTAAGATCAAAGGTTTAAGAGAGTCCATACCATCAACCCAATTCTTAGCATCATCCTTCATCCTTTTAATGTAATTTTTCTTCCGTCGCGCCGAAGCAAAGTTATGGAAGAAAGATGTATTCCGATTGCCATGTTGAATCCAGTTAGCTCGAGATCTTTGTGACCAGGAAACCTCTTCCTGTTCTAACAAAAGTTAAAAAAGATTTGGCATTTCCTTCGCCTTAGCTTCCGACTCATCAGTAATCTACCCGCTCAAAGCTTTATCGAGCTTTCTTTGGGCCTTACGAAGACGCTGTTTTGGTCTTTGGAGCACCGAAGCGTCCCAAGCATGAAGTTCTGCATACATGCGGACCTAGCTTGGCTAGCACATCACCTCCCTCTAGTGCAGCCAATTCCCAAGCCTGCTCCACGACTTGTCTGAAGTTTTCTTCCTTCAACCATTTCGCCTCAAACCTCCGAGGTTTAGTTCTCTGATTAGTAAGATCTCTCTGGAACTCCGTATCTAGCAATATTGGTCGATGATCCGACCGAATATATCCAATATGTTGCACCTCATGTTATTGTTGAGCTCTCGTATCTTGTCCCAAGTTTTGTACTTGTCTTCCCATCGGGGTTCACCGTAAAAACCTGTTAGTCTCCAAATCTTCTCAGGTGATTCGATCACCTTAACATCAATATATTTAGGGGCCGAAAAAAACTGTTGTATGACTATATCTCTTTTACATAAAAGAATGACTCCACCCCTTCTACCATCACTAGGGTTAACAATTTCCAGGTCCATATGAAGCCTTATCTTCAAACACTCAGCCGGATAATCGTCCAGGTGTGTCTCCGACAAAAACATCACCTCGGGGTCTACTGTCCTTTGGATATCCAAAAGCGCTCGAACTGTCGGGTCGTTCCCCAAACCCTGACAGTTTAAAGATAATATTTTCATTGCGACCGGATAGGTTCCTCACGGGAATCGAATGATTCTACTGAAGAGGATATAGCTCCATCCTTCTTTGTTCTCTTCTTATGGTCCTTCTCATTATCACTCGCCAGTGCCTCAGCGATCGCGTTGCCATCGGTGATCATTGCTACCACACACATGTCCATCTTTGCTACCCAGAATATCCAAATCAGTTTCATCTCTTTGATCATCCATATCCAATGTTCTTTTTGTCATCGTAGGTACTATTTTCCGGTTATCTAGATCCATGTCCCTAGACTTCTCAGGGTTAGCAGTTGTATCATCAAGAGCGTCGTCCTTCCCATTAGCATTAGGATTGGTCCTGGCATTATACCTCCAAGGCGTCGTTGTAGCTCTGCCTTTGCCGCTTGGGTCTCTCCCTCTACCATAACCAGGGAAGACCCCAGATCGTCCACCGCTGTGTCCACCACCACGGCCAGCGCCAAAACCACGACCATGCCAGGTGTTCCAATCAGCTTTTAGAAAGTATCCCCATCTTAGATTCGCCTCTGCATGCTCACCAGTTCCACATTCTAGATGAGTGTGACCAAAAAATTCACAAGCACCACAAAATCTTGGAATTTTCTCGTATTTGATTTGATGAAATTCATGGTTACCAGCCCTAGAAATAGTCACCACTCGAGCCAGAGCTTTCCTCACATCCAGTTTAACCCTAACACAAACAAAGTTCCCTGCACCATTAACATCCATCTCCACTTTGATTACCTTTCCCACCTTCTTCTCCGTTAAATTTTTTATGAGGGTTTCATTACGATAACCAATGGGCAGTTTATGGATTTGAATCCACGCCGCAAAGAAATTTATATCAAAGGCATCAGTCGAGGATAGACCGTCGTATTCTTAAATGCAAACTGCGTTCTGATGGAACAACCATGGTCCCCCTTCCACAACTTTTAGCCAATCTCCAAGACAAAAGCATTGGATCGTAAACATATTACCTTCCAGATGCTGAATCTCGATGTGCTTCGCTGGACTCCACGCGTTCTTCATGTGTTTTTCAAAAGTGAGAGGGCTACATAAATTTTCTCTATGCACTTTAACCAACCCCATCCACTTCATGCCCTCTTTAGGTGCAGCTTCATCATCTTCGAACACCAGATCATCTATCTCATCATCCTCAATGCCCATACGCAAGAATAGATCATCTATTGCGTCCGATTTCTTCCCATGATCTCCAGCCTGATTTGACGAGCTCCGCGAGCTCGCCATGGGGACTTTGGCGGAAAACCCTAACCGAGGGCACCCACCCACGATTGCAGCTACACAGAGAACAACCCGGGGGCCGACTCCAATCTGAAGATGAAGGGGGTCTTGCTGGGGAGGGAGAGAACACTGTACCGGAGAAGATCCGGCGACGGTGTTGGAAAATCCTAGTCACCCTAGAGCGCTAGGTCTAAACGGAACCGTGCTAATATGCGTTTACTGAACAATTGGCAATCTTAATATAGGTATTCTGATAACTGTGCAAGAATCCAGTATATACGATGCATCACAACAACACATACAAAATTAATGTACAATTCGATCACAGGCTGAAAAGGGAAAAAAGAAGAGAAAGAAAAAACCCATTGAAACAACTCCAAAATGAATGTACAAATCCTATTTGGGCTTGACCTCGAAGTAGGGCATGTAATCCGACGCGCCCTCCCCGCCGGCGTAGGACGACCCGGTGATCTCCACGTCGCTGTACGGGTGCGGGGGCGCCCCCCTGCCAGCGCCGTCGAACTCGGTGGCCGACGACCCGGCCGAGTTGGCCCCGTCCCCGTCGGGCTCGTTCAGCAGCATGGCCTCCACCTCCTTCACCACGGTGCCCATGGCCGGCCGCGCCGCCGCCGACTCGTCCACGCACTGCATCGCCAGCTGCACGTACCGCCTGAACCCGGCGGTTCGCGCGGCGTCCCGGATCGCCGGGTCGACGATGGCGCGCAGGCCGTAGTAGTCGCGGTCGGCCGGGTCGAGCACCTGCCTCACCTCCCGCACGATGTACTTCCCCTTCTCGATCGGCTGCCTCCCGCTCACCATCTCCAGCATCACCACACCGAAGCTGTACACGTCGCTCTTCTCCGACAGCTGCTGCGTCATGTAGTACTCCGGATCCAGGTAACCCTACCAAATATACACGCATGATTCGAAATTAGATCAATTGGCAGATCGATCCAGGTGAAAATTGTACTAGGTAGTGGTTGTGATTTGTTACCAGTGTTCCTTTGACTTGGGTGGAGACATGGCCCTTCTCGGTGTCGGCGAGGAGCTTGGAGAGGCCGAAGTCGGCGACCTTGGCCTTGAGGTTCTCGTCGAGGAGGATGTTGGTGGACTTGATGTCCCGATGAATGATCGGCGGGTCGGCGAGCTCATGGAGATATGCCAGCCCCCTCGCCGAGCCGAGAGTGATCCTGAGCCTCTTCTTCCAGTCAAGGTAAGATCCTCTCACTGCAAAAGTATAGTTCCATAAACTTTTTCAGCACTAGCCAAGTGACAAACAACCTACTGAGATCAGTGGCGATGCTAGTGGACAATTGGAGTTGCCTGGATTTAGAATTCAGATGTATACTTACCAACAAGGTTCTCCCTCAGTGTCCCACCAGCGACGTACTCGTACACCAGCATCTGCTCTCCCTGCTCGAAGCAGAAACCGATCAGGCTCACCAGGTTCCTATGGTGAACCCGGGACAGCAGCTCGATCTCGTTCTTGAACTCCGGCGCACCTTGCATCGACCCGGACTGCGCCCGCTTTATCGCCACCCGTATTCCATCCACCAGCGTTCCCTTGTACACCTATCGATCGGACACATTACAGTGAGTAAGCTAGTGTTATTTTGTTTCAATTATTTGTGCAGTGCCAGTCATATTTCAGGAACATGGATAGATGTGCTGATGCGGTTTTCAGTCGTTACCTTTCCATAGCCTCCTGCACCTATCTCATAGCTATCTGAGAAATTCTCGGTGCAGGCTTTCAGCTCGTCGAAGGAGAAGAACCTCGCTCCCTTCAGCTGTGGAGCTCCTCCGCTGTCTTTCTGCATAGTGCCCCATGAAGCTGGAATTTTTACAACAATGGTCATCAGGTCAGTTTCAACGTTCATTATCCATGCCATGGTTGCTTTTGGATGTTCAGTTCAGTTCATCACAGATTGTTTAATGGTAATGCCAGTGGCATAACAGAAATTGCAAGGCCAGCTTTGCATATTCATTCTTACCAAAAGGGTTGGCCTGTACTTTTAGTTCCTGGTTCTTTCTCTTTTGTCGCAAAGCGAATAAGGCCACCAAAATGAGGGCAATCACAAGAACCCCACCGCCTGCTGCGATTCCAGCTATAGCACCTGTACTGAACTTTGAGTTTTTGCCACCATCAACTGACACAGATGCAGATGTCACAATAGTTAGTTTCACACAGCCATGCTACTTCAAATCTTCAATGCAAATGAGGGAAATTCATGTACCTATAAAGGGGACATATTGATCTCCAATGAAGAAATAAGGTCCGAACTTTGCCGGTGGCTTGAAAATCTGGTTGCTGAAAAGAGTCCCCATGAAGGTCACTTCAGACGTGTTGAAGATTGTCCCAGACGTGGGGAACAGATCCATTTGAACTTCGAGGTAGCTGTCGTTGTTAAACTGGACATTGTACAGGTAAACTGAACCTGCACGCAGCTTCAACGTCGTCGAGATGCTTGTCTCCAATTCCTGAAATGTATCGCTGTCCGTCAAGTCCTTGAAGAACGGAGCTCTGAAGGTCATCTTGCCACTGTAGGCATATGCGCAGCCACAGGTTGCGGGGTTCTGATTCTGACTACTGGGGCACGAATTTGCGGAGGCACATCTGTCCATGCTAGTTCTGTATGTGATCACGTTCTGGTCCTGGATAATGCAGTACGGACCATTTTTCCATTTTTCATCTTGGCACGCTGGATTCCCGACAAGCCTGTACACAGATTTGAGAAATGAGAAAAGTGATGCTGCTGATGCGCGGAGAAAACAACTGAATACCAGCATTTTTTTATGAGTTTGTATGATCTTACACCAGTGCTTTTTTGTAGTCTGGATTGACGTCGGCCTCAAATATGTTGTTTGTACTGAGATCAACAGATTGCAGCCTTTTACTGATGCTGCCTGACATGTCCAGTGTCCCGTTGTGCCGGTTTTTGCTCAGTACACTGCATAAAACATGACTATTACTACTTTTCTTGTCTTGAATTTATTATGTTCAAATATTCTAGAAACTTACACTTCCTGCAGCTGGGGCAATGTGAAGAGTGCCGCGGGAACCTCGCCAACGAGTCCTCCATTAGATACCGATCTGAGTGATAACAACGACATCATGATCACTATGAGATTGTTCAAAGGACTTGTTGATTTAGAGAGAACTGTTTAAGATAACTCACAGTGAAGTAAGATTTGTTAGAGTGGTGAACCAGTCTGGGGCTACCGAAGGATTGAACTGGTTGTTGCCTAAATCCCTGGTGGTTAATAACATAGACGAGTCAGTATTTAGCCATATCACTTAGTATATCATTGGAAACTAAATACTCCCTCCGTTTGGAAATATAAGATGTTTTAGGTTTATGAAGAAGATGTATCTAGACTTATTTTAGTGTCTAGATTCAATGAAAACGGAGGGAGTAGTCATCACAGTTAGGTTCTTACACAACATTTAACACGTTCATGGTGCTGAGATCTGGTAATGATCCATTCAGCTTGTTGCTAGCCAAGTTCCTGCATAAGATTGCATTATCAGAGATGGGTACCTCAAGTGTGTCCTAAAACTTGGGAGGTCGTCGTATCTTGACAGAAAACTTACAGCTCATTTATGCTGACCAAGTTGGTCATGTTAGGAACTGGTCCCTCCAACCCGTTCCTATCCAATCGACTGCCGGAGCCGGAAAATATGTCAAAGATTATGATAAAAACCACGGAAAATCTAGTACTTGTAGAAAAAGCAGAGTGTCATCGATCTGAAGATACTTACAGTACTTGGAGCGAGCTAACATTTCCAATCTCAGGAGGAATTGGGCCTGTGAACTGATTGCTATCAAACAATCTAAGAAAAACACGGGGAGAAAACTTAGCAGGAGATATTCATCCATATGATGGAACATAAAGCTAGGAATCTGGCAGTCCCCTACATGTGTATCAGAGTCATCTTAGAGTTGAAGAGGCCCGTAAGCGTTCCGGATAGCTGGTTCTTGTTGAAATGGCTGTCCACGAATTTGTAGCTTAGAAAGATGGGACAAATCGGAATGCGTACGATCTTTCTTAATTGATCTAGACGCGGAAGAAGAAGAAGAAGAAGAAGAAGAAGAAGAAGAAGAAGAAGAAGAAGAAGAAACCTGAAACTTACAAGTGCTTCGTGTTGACGAGCAGGTCAAGGCCCGGTGTGGTTGTTGTCGAGATAGGGACCTGTCCTGTGAGGTTATTGTCTGCCAGGTCTAGCCAGAAGAGTTCCGAGAGTAGGCCAAGTGAAGACGGTATCGTGCCCGTAAATTGGTTCGAATTCAGCGCGCTGCAGAAGAAGTCCCACAGAATAATCAGTTAACGCTGTCTGTCCAACAGAAGAAAATAATATTACGGTACAAGTTTATGATGCAAGAAGTTTCATCCTAGTAGATACTTACAGGAAAGACATCTTGAGCAGGTTGCCTAGTTCTTTAGGAATGGCTCCGTTGAAGCTGCAGCCAGCCACGATCCTGAGAAGCGCATAGCAAAGCAAGTCAGCAAGTCTGTGTAGTGATTGAATGAGGAAAGGTAAGGGGCTGGAAACAGCGAGTGTGATGCATCGCTTACAAGGTGGTGAGCTGCACAAGGTTCCCGATCGAAGCAGGCAGCGGACCACCGAGATCAATGTTGAAGGAAAGATCCCTGCAATGCAAATGCATGTGTGCCATGAGCTACCACACGTTTATTTCCTGTCTTGCATAGATTTTGTTGCTGACAATATGAATTAAAGCGTCTTTACTGTATTTCCTCCATTTTATTTTGTATAAAGGACTAAATCAACCAAGATTTACTGAACCCATGTGTTGTATATTGTCAAACTAGCCTAAAGGTAAAACGGGTAAAGCTGAATTGGTCGGCTTAGTTCTTTTCTTCTTCTTTGTACAATAAGACTTGGTCAGAGCCGTAGAAAGCAGAGGCGATACGCTAGAAGCAAAAGTGCTCTGACTAGCTCAACATCCCAAAAACTTCCAACTAATCTCTCATCATGTTCGATACCAATACCATGGCGGGCGAGGGAAGGTGAGGCCAAGCGGCGTGTGGACTTACAGAAAGGAGAGCTGGGTGAGTTGTCCGATGCTGTCGCTCAACGTGCCCTGCAGGTTGACGCTGGACAGCCTCCTGCAGAAACCAAAGGCGGGAGGATGAGGATGATGATACTTGGAAGTGATGGGGACGAACGAATGATGGAAACCGCGGTATTCTGGCGGTGGACGGGAATTGTTTGTGTGTACTCACAGCGATGTGATCCTCCCGTTGCTGCACATGATCCCGTCCCAGTTGCCGCTGCAGGGGTCGCCGGACCACGACCAGGTCGACGGGTAGTTGGCCCACTCGCTCATCAGCGACTGGATCGCCGAAACTGCCACAACAACAAAAATCCACACGAAGAACAAGGTGTTAGAAAACTGGACCAGCAAAAAATGATGGAAAGAGAGAAACAGAGCTTTCTGATGATGATGATCATCGATGTGGACTGACCATCTTGCACGTTGGTCTGGCAGAGCCCCGCCGGCACGCTGCTCGCCACCAGCAGCAGGAGCAGCAGCGCCCGCCGCGTCGCGGCCTCCATTCTCTCCGCGATGGTTGGCCGCTGCCGCCGCCGCCTAGCGGACTTGTCGGAGAGCGCCCGGAAGCACGTCGGAGCAAGTAGAGCACTGCCGGTACTACCTGAAGCACGTCGGAGCCCAGCCGCGTTGCGCCCCTAATTCTCTCTCGATCGTGTACCTCGCAATTCCGAATTTTCGATTCCCTCTCCCTCGTCGGCGACGCCTGCCTCCTTCTCCTCTCGCAAAAAAGTCGCAGGGCGAAACTAAAAGGGAACGAGTGGAGACCAACTCCTGGGTGTGTATATATGTTTACCAACCAACCAACCAAGCCGCCAGGCAGGCAGGCAGGCTGCTAATTCTTCGTCTTCCCCAGCGAGCGCAGGGAAGAGGTCAACCGGGGCAAAGGGCGATGGTGAGCTCAGCGCGCGCGTTCAGACGACAGGATAAACCAAGTTTGCACCGCAGCATCTCGGTCAAACCGAACGTGGGGAAGAAAAAGGAAACGGAGAGGGAGCCGACTGTCGATGCCGAGTACCGCGATGCAGGCAAGGCTCAGAAGAAAACCAAACGCCGCCGCCCGCCGTTTGCTTAATATTTGGAACTCTTCTATCATTAACATTTTTTTAATCGATCGAAGGTTCAATTTGAAAACTCCCCTATGGGCGACTCTGCTGGTGCTGGTGGGAAGTAGCCGTCGCCGGGTCCGACACCCAGTTCCAGCCCGGTTCCCTGCTTGAATGATTTGCGCATTGCCATCGTCTCTCCCTAGCTTTGGGTGCTGGAGCCGGGCCATCGGCTTAATCCAACCACCCGACGTCTGATCGCGTCCTCATCCAGACTTTTTTACTCCTCCACTTTCGTGCGACGATTATACTATGTAACCAGTTAGATCGGGGCCAGCGACCGCGGCGCAGTTGACAATTCAAGGGGGTGGTTCTCCATCTCCATCTACTCACTTCATGCCGGTTTATTGAACTAACACGGAGTCTAAGAAATATATTTGACTATAAATTTAACCAACAAAATATGAATCACGTGTCATAAAAATTATATTATTAATCCAATAATATAATGACCTTGGTGGGGAACCAAGACGACACCGTTAGATGGAGCTTAACCGGGGATGGAAACTACAGCGCCAACTCCGCCTATCTCGCTCAGTTTTAAGGGAGTTACCCCACGTTCAAGGCGGAGAAAATTTGGGAAGCACACGCGAAACCGAAGTGCAAGCTTTTTGCTTGGCTTGCCATACACGGTAAGCTTCTTACGGCTGACAACTTGGCAACGCATGGTTGGGACCATGATCCAATCTGCGCTCTATGCCTAAGTGCCAACGAGACGATCGGCCACCTGCTAAAAGACTGCCAATTCACCGCCGCAGTCTGGAGCCTGGCCCAGCTCAGGGACAACAATGGTGGTGCTGCCGGGCTCGAAATGCCCTCAGTCTCGGACTGGTGGGATAGCCTCATTGCGGACCACCCTGCAAAGGAGAAACGAAGAATCAGTGGGCGTCTTCTCTACGTTCTATGGAACGCTTGGAAGGAAAGAAATCGGAAAATTTTCACAGGCAAACGACTAACATACATTGAGGTCGCGGAGCTTGCCAAAAAAGATATCAGGCAACGTGCTAGGCGTTCACTACAGGTGGAGAGGCAATTCCTGCGGAACCAGACTAGACTAGAAACTCTTTTTTTTCCTTTCATCTTCTGTTGTTTTGGTTCTTGCCTTCTGACATGAACCTTTGCATGAACCACCGCCCTGTACACCTTGTTGGAGCTTTCCCTCTATCTTAATAAAAAGGCAGTGCTCCTGCCGGTTGCCCCAAAAAAAAATATGATATATGGTTAAACTTATTTTTTAAAACTCCGTGTTAATCCGATGAACCAGTGTAGAGAGAGTAACGGCGATCAAGGGACATGCGTGGATATTACATGCTTGTCAGGTTCTGGCGAAATGGTGCCGCTAGTTGCTAGGATAAGGGCCAATCGGCGAGTGGGTCGATCGTCGGGTCGGCCTGCTAGATCTTATGCTGTTCTTTACCTCGATCGTGGGTCGGAGATTCAAATAGTCGCGTTGTGGACGTGGTAGACGTAGAAGTAGAACTGGCTCATGGTGACGGCAACTAGTATCTCTTGTTTTTGTTGTTTGGGGGAAGACGGCGTCTATTCTATCTTGGATGCCTGCCTACCTGCCCGGCCGGTCTCTGATTGGAACAGTTGAGGGACACTGCAACTTGGCTCTCATCGGTGCATGTATCTGTCAATCCATATTATCTACGTGCGTTTATTGAAAAATCTAACGCACGAACGGCCATGCTAGCCTTAGAGCATCTCTAACTCATTCCAAAAATTTAGAGGAGGAAAAGACCGGGAATCCCTTTTGGCTCATGAGTGCATTCCGAATATTTTATGTCCGTTCACAAGTTTAGAATATAAAAAAATTTAAAAAAAATGTCTATATGTATATTTCGAACAATTTATGTTCGTTCACAAGCTTTTGGGACGAAAGAACATTTTATTTATCATGTATAAAAAAAACAAAAAATATAACATGACTATTCACATGACTTTTTTTTTATTTTTTTTGCATAGGACACGTACGTAAAATTAACTAAAAGCTTAAGCGTGAGATAAAGGACTCACTCTCAGCGATTTGAGGGGGCATCGTGTGTTTCCCTTGTCGCTGCTTTGTGGGACTTCTGCCTGTCACTGCTGGGCTTAGACAGCTTAGATAGATTTGGGTTGTTGTTGTTTGAGGCAGACGGCGTCTATTCTATCTTGGATGCCTGCCTACCTGCCCGGCCGGTCTCTGATTGGAACAGTTGAGGGACACTGCAACTTGGCTCTCATCGGTGCATGTATCTGTCAATCAATATTATCTACGTGCGTATGTTGGAAAATCTAACGCACTCACGAACGGCCATGCTAGCCTTAGAGCATCTCTAACTCATTCCAAAATTTTAGAGGAGAAAAACACCGGAAATCCCTTGCTCACGGTGCATTTGCACCTATTATGAGAAAAAAAACATATTTTAGAATATAAAAAAATTCAACATATATATATATATATATATGTACATTCGTATTTTATGTTCGTTCACAAGTTTTTGGGATGAAAGAATATTTTATTTATCATGTATAAAAAAGACAAAAATATATCACGTGACTATTCACATGACATTTTTTTATATTTTTTGCATAGGACACGTAAAATATTATTTCATCACGAAAACTTATGAACAAACATAAAATATTCGAATGCATATGTTAAAATTTTATTTTAAATTTTTTGATATTTTAAAATATGTTTTCTCACAATGGGTGCAAATGCACCCATGAGCCGAATAGCCACCTCCAGAAAAAGACTTAAAATCCTTTAGAGGAGCAAATATACTCCTCTAAATTTTGTGCCGCGGAACCAATCCCTAATAATTTAGAGTAGTAAAATCTTTTTGAACAAATTTTGCAAATTTGAGCACATGAATACATGGAAACATATCACATAAAGATTCATAGTTCATATATATCAATAAATTAGTCATACATAATGATAGCATCACTGGAATAGCAAGATCCATTTATTCATAGATTCTACTCGGCCGCATTGGAGCGCATTACTAGCAAAGTCCACCTATTCATAATCGATACTAATGACCTTGCATCTCAACTAGTTCTTTGATTGAAATTGCATGTAATTCTTTCCAAAATTGTTGGAAAGGTTGGTCAGCTCCAACAATTGTTTGATGATGCCAAGAAAATTACAAACCATTGTCGTCATTCTTCGACCATGGAGCTTCTCTCTTCTTCATCTTGCTACCAAGAATCACCTAGATTAGAAAATTGACGAGTTTTAAGCAAAAAATACTACAAAGAACCATGGAGCTTATCTCTTCATCACCTTGTTCCAGCAACGCCGGTATGGGAAGGTGCCGGTGTGGGTCCAAGGGCTGGCACGGCTGCTAGTGCCGGTGCAGGCGACGAAGCCGGAGCAAGTGGGGGGGATGGGACCAAGTGTCGGAGCAAGTAGCGGCGCGGGTGCTCGCGGAGGCGCTCCTGCGAGCGCGGCCGGGGAGTTGCAACGACGGGTTGTCATGCCGGAAGGTGCTTGGCCCCGAGGGCCTGGTCGTATCCTGGCGAATTCCGGCCACGGTGCGTCAAATCCTAGATAAGCACAGAGGGTAGCTCACCGTCGGCGGAGGACAGATCTGGCGAAGGGCGGCGGGGAGGGCAGTTGGCCTGCGACGGGCAGGGCAACTGGTTGGAGGCGGAGGACATGGTGGAGGGAGAAAAAAATAAAGGAGTCGAGGTCACGGCCACCTAAATATAGGAGTCGAAAACGGCGACTCCTACATTTATTCTTCTCTAAACGGTGATAGGGTTCAGTATGATGTGGCTTCAGCCATTAGAGGAGTAAATTTACTCCTCTATAGCCGTTTTGGGGATGAGTTAAAGATGCTCTTAGCGCGTGACCGTTTGTCGTTGTCCGATCAGCAAGTTCAGACGCCGGAGGAGAAACCCCTCCAAATTAAATCGGCAGTCTGCCCCAGTGCAATAGATGGCCTGGCCTGGCCTCGGGCGCCCCGTCTCGCCGCCGGCAATAGATATGGGACGGTCTAGCAGGAGACGAGGAGGATAAGTTGTAAGATGGGAAAAAGGAGTAGGAACCATGAAGAGCTGTTGATGGCGCCCAGCAATGTCGTGGGATGCTTCATTGGAAACCCCAAGAGAAAGGTGTGACGAGCACAACAGCAAGTTTTCCCTTAGTAGAAACTGAGGTTATCAAACCAGTAGGAGGAAGGAAACGTCACACAGGTGTTGCAAGCAACACGGAGACCTGCACAACACAAACTCAAGACTTTGCCCCAACGAATCAGTGAGATTGTCAAACTCACCGGTTTGCTGTAACAAAGGATTAAACGTATGGTGTGGAAGGTAATGATTTGCAGCAAGTAAACAAGTAATAGTGGAAGATGTATCAATGGTAAAGATTGGACCGGGGTCCATAGTTCACTAGAGGTGCTCTTCTTAGATAAACAACATGGCATGAAGGGTAAACAAATTACAGCAGGGCAATTGACAAGAACTGAGCAAGACATAATAATGCAATACTAGTCAAAAAGATCCTATGAGATTCGATTGGACAATACAACAAGATACATAGACCAGTATTAAGTTGCAAGCAACAGACAACTGCTTTAAACAAAGTGCGTAAGGTAAACAGTCCACATGTTCCATAAACAAGAGACCATTGTTTTCTCCCTAGTGACAACGACACATCTACAACCGAAGAGATTTCTGTCACTTCCCTTGGAAACTAGAAGCATGAACCCACTATCGAGCATAAATACCCCCTCTTGGAGTCACTAGCAACTACTCGGCCAAGATAGCTACTAACAACGGAGAGCATGCAAGATCACAAACAACACAGACATGATAGAATCATAAAGACAAAACCATTAACCAATCTGACATAATAATCTCAATATCCATAGGATCCCCGCAAACACAACATGCATGATTACAAATAGATTAGATCTTGATCATGAACGGACCTCACAAGATCTATACATGAAAGAACAAGGAGGAGATACAACCATCTAGCTACTACATGGACCCATAGTCCAAGGTGTAACTACTCACGCATCATACCGGAGAGAAGGCCTCTGGGATGATCTCCCCTCTGGCAGGGTGCCGGGAAGAACTTCAGATCCCCCCGATCTAGGGACGACGGCGGCAGCGGCTACAGAAGGTTTCGTGGAATATTGATCGGGTGCTTAGGGTTTCTGCATCGGGGGCTTCTTATAGGCGAAGATGCGAGGCAGGGGCGCCCGGGGGGGAGGCACACCCTGCCCAGGTGCGGGCCAGGCTTGGCCGCGCCTGGGGGTGCGGCCATCCCGTGGCTCCCCTCTGTCTCTCCTTCTGGATTCATGTCCCTCACAGAAAGTTATTGACTTTGGCTTTTGTCCCGTCCAATTCCGAGAATATTGATTTTCTGTCTTTCTGGAACCAAAATGTAAGAAAATGCATAACAAATCTGTGGCAACTTGTTAATAGGTTAGTTCCAGAAAAGATATAAAAATACCTCAAAGAAAGACAAAGCAAAGCAAAGTATATACTAAACAAGCATGGAACATCATAAATTATAGATACGTTTCCGACGTATCAAGGATCCCCAAGCTTAACTCCTGCTCGTCCTCGATTAGGTAAGTGATAAAAGAATAATTTTTTAGGTGACATGCACCTTCACAATAAAGATCAAACCATTATTGAAAGCTGGGATCAAAGAACTCTAAACATGTGCATGAAAGATGGAGTTCTAACAATAGGACATAGTAACTATGCATGCAACATGAAAGGCTACAAACAAAGATCATGAATAACATGCATTGAAAAACGTTTGTTTGTTTCGCATACAGAAAACATAGCATAGTGGCAATCATGTTGTCCCTCGTAGAGTAGCAATTAGATGCATAGGACACCTTCAAAGTTCACAAGGGTGACTAGAAACAAATAGCACAAGAACAAGTAATATCACAATATGCATCAATCAATAAGCTTTGGGACACTGCACACAAGATGGCAACTATGCTCTCTTAATGGTGCCTAAAGGTAGAAGGTGGAGACTCAATAATGGTGGAAGAAAGGCCTTTTGTAAAGGAAGCAGGGATTTCAAGTTTCAAAAAGAGCTTCCAAAAATTATGGTACTTGTTAGCTTTCAGCCCTCATTGCCCCTATCATAAACATCTTGAAGTGATTAAGGTTAAAGTGAACAAACTATGGAGTATATGCTTGACAAAGTATAAGTTGGCAATATCAAGTCCCTTGAATACAAGGGCCACACCTCATGCTACTCAACTTCAGTCACATGTAAGTTTTTGTCATTGTAAGTATTTGCATATCATAGAGAACCGCCAATGGGGTACCCCTTGCACATGGTACAGGAGCTATCCCATAACCAAAATGACAAGGCAAGCAGACAATGAGCATCTCAACGATCTTTTTATTTACTATGTGCATAGATTTTTATTGAGGATGCTTCATAGATAGCTCACTATGGTGATGCTGCAAGTTTCCACCATGATTAGGCATGGCTTAGGCTAGCAGCCTAGGCGTTTCTCTAACACAAAATACTTACTCCATGGACTTACAAGCTCCCTCTTTATTTCACACCGGTGACATCCATAGACAAAAGAGCATGATATCAACTGAGTACAAAGTACAAGTGCAATGTTGAAAACGTTCCCCATGACAGCATGGTTATGCTAATTCCAACGTATAAGTGCAAGCATATACAACATAGACGACACAATGGTTCAAGTTTATTAGGGTCAAAAAATATAAAGTGTGCCATCAAGTTCGTGAGGGATTTAATCACTAAGTTTTCACATAATAAAATAGTTTTTAATTGGAAGATAGCTGAAAACAAGAAAATATACTTGGAATGGTGTAACACACCATGCATAGGAGTTTATAGTGGACACTTTGTAAAAACTTGGTTTCTTGGGAGTTGGAAGCATGAGTGGAGCTTACTCATACAAGTGGAGGCTAGCAAAAGACTGGGAGTAACCAACTAAGAGAGCATAATTGCCATAATCATGCAGAGCAACAAAACATTACTAATCAAAGCATAGAGTGGTACTACAAGTCAAGGACTAAATGATCATAGAGGCTATGGTGACTTGTCATAGTCATAACATGGTGTGAGCATGTGCCAAGTCAACCCATCAAAGCATTAAAGGAGAATACCACAATACTATGCTTTTGCATGCTAAAACAACGCATAATTTCTTCAAGGCACACTAAGTAATCCCAATTGTTTGAAACAAGACATGCTACAAAAATAATCACTAAGCATAAGGTTAAAACAACACCTAGCATGTCATGCTAAAGTCTAAGTCACAGTCAATGCAAGCTCCTCTTGCACTTACAAGCAAGAACTTACTACTCCTTTCCAACACCAAGCAACTTATTTGCAAAACAACACAGCGAGAACGGGGGTCCAAACTACTTTATTCAAGCAAACTGAACAACCTAAGCAAAGCAAACAAAAACTAAGATGCTCCAAGAACAACACAACTGTGCATGCAACAATAAAAACGAAGTGTCTAGATAGACCTGAGCGTTTTATTGATGAAGAAGGGGATGCCTTGGGCATCCCTAAGCTTTAACGCTTGTACCTCTTGGATATTTCTTGGGGTGACACCATGCTAGCATCCCCAAGCTTGAGCTTTTGTCCATTCTTCATCTTATTACATCATTCTCTCTCTACACCTGAAAATTTTCCTTCATACAAAACTTCACACAATCTTCATTAGCAACATTAGTTTATTCAAAAGATATTAGACCTCTGGCAAATCTTTGGAATAGTAAGACTTTTCACTAAAAACACAAGCTACTGCAGCAACTCCTTCAAAAAGCTCAATTCCCCAAAAGAGAACTCAAAAAGGAATCAATAAGAAGCAAATGCAAATAATGGCAGAAATTTGTCAAAACAGACCAGCAGGTAGAAACCGATTTTTTCGAAACTCTTCTGTTGCTCAAATCAAAAAGTTTTGAACTAACGAAAGTTAGCTAACATACTGGGAGATTTGTTCATAAATTTTCAGCTCAATCGACTTACAGAGACTCCTCACGATTTTTTATGGTGGAGGACAAAAATCTGTTTCGGGACAACAACTCCGCAAATCTTACTTTCCTCTCATTAGAGGTCATTCTTGGCACAAAAAGCAAACAAAAAGGATAAGGAGAGGTCATTACTGAAGTAATAACTTCCAAGACTCAAGTAAACTCTTGGGTTATCTCTCAACAAGTACTTTTCTTTAACGCATATAAGTTAGGCTTGATAGCTTGAGAAGATGCTCACATAAGAATTATGAATTGAAGTCAAAGAGAGCATCAAGAAGCAAATTCAAAACACATTTAAGTCTAACCCACTTCCTATGCATAGGAATATTGTATGCAGATAAATTCACAAAGAACAAAGTGACAGGCATAGGAAGATGAAACAAGAGCAACTTCAAAACTTTCAGCACATAGAGAGGTGTTTCAGTACCACGAAAACTTCTAGAACCATATTTTACTCTCTCATAATAATTTTCAGTGGCCTCATGAATAAACTCAACAATATAGCTGTCACATAAAGCATGCTTTTCATGATCTACAAACTCATAATTTCTATCAATCTCAAAAACAGTGGGATTAAAACCTCCACAGGTTTTATCCAAAGTAGATATTTCAAAAGGATCCACGGGAACATAACATTCATCCTCCTTTGATAAGAATGGGGGACAATCAAATAATGTAAGGGATAAAGAGTTACTCTTATTAGAAGGTAGGCATGGGTAGACAATCCATTCTTCCTCCTTTTGTTCATCACTCTCCTCCTCTTTTTCATCTAATGAGATTCCAGTTTCAACAATTTATTCTTCCATAGGCTCCTGCAAGGCATTAGTCTCTTCCATTTGTGGAAAGCATCTATTAAAATATTCAAGAATATATCTGTTTGCTTCTTTGTAATTATCAAAGCAGAATTTAAGTATCTCATAAACCTCATATTCATAAGGTGAATCATCAGTATTTTCAAGCAAACTAGCAAGTTCAAATGCACCCTTGAAAGCAATAAATTCTTCAATTTGTTCCACATCATAAAAGTCATAATTTCCTTAACATAAGAAGATGTGGTAATATTATCATTATACTCACACTGAAAAGGAAGGTGTTTATACCTCCTACAGCAACAAGATTTATCAAAGCAATAAGTAACATCATAAGTAGAGCACACGTCTCTAGCAATAGTATTCAACTTATCATTTTTTTCCCATAAGTGTTTTCCTTTTTGTGACAAATAGTGTTCATTATAATAATAATTTTGTTCTTTCGTGAACCACCTTGCCAATAAGAACTAGTTTCAAAGAAACCATCCATTAATAGAAAGCATGACCAAGCAAGGCAATAACAGACCAGCAACTAGAGCAGGAACTATTTTTTTGTGTTTTTGAATAAAGCAAGCAAACCAAACTAGACTAATTTTTTGGGTTTTTTGAAAGAGGCAAACAAAACCAAGCAAAAGAAACTAAGCAAACTAAAAACAAAGTAAATAGAAAGGAAGTGAAGGAATCCCCTTGTGAAGACGTCCTTAGCCTCCCCGGCAACGGCGTCAGAAAAGTTTGATGATGGCGCCCAGCAATGTCGTGGGACGCTTTGTTGGAAACCCCAAGAGCAAGGTGTGATGAGCACAGCAGCAAGTTTTCCCTCAGTAGAAACCAAGGTTATCGAACCAGTAGGAGGAAGAAAGCGTCACACAGGTGTTGCAAGCAACGCGGAGACCTGCAGAACACAAACTCAAGACTTTGCCCCAACGAATCAGTGAGGTTGTCAAGCTCACCGGTTTGCTGTAACAAAGGATTAAACGTATGGTGTGGAAGGTAATGGTTTGCAACAAGTAAACAAGTAACAGTGGAAGATGTATTGTAACACCCTCAGAATCGGACCTATGCAAGTTTTAGCGAAACCCGCCAAACCCGCATAGAAACGATTCAAAGGTGCCCACTAGGCACTTTCGTGCGGGTGGAAAACGAAGTAATAACATTACACAACAGTCCTCGATGGGACCCACAAAACAGATATATATAAAACAGCGACTCGAAGAGTCAAGAATACAGATATAATATACAAAGATCCAAATCACCTTGAAATCGATAGAGCGTCCAGCTACGGACAAGATGCAAATGGGGCTAAGAGCCCTGAAGAATAACAATGGCGTCCATAACCTGCCAAGCCGGAAGGGTAACCCCGCTAACGACGCCGATCTCAAAACCTGCTTAAACAAAAGGTGCCGAAAGGGCAAAGGAAAAGAGGAGTCAAGATCGAGGCCAAGACAGCGAGGCTAGAATTCGGCGGTCCTCGCCTACATAGGTATGGTGGACTGAAGCGGCAGCGGCAACATGCACTAAACAACCGATAGAGACTCGATACGACAGGCGACTATCAGAGAGAGGATAAGAATGACCTATCCGGAAACAACCTGATACTACCATCAAACAAACCCATCCTGGTGTTTCCCCCTCGAAACCAAACGAGGAAGTCAACCGAGGAACTAACACCGTTGGCAGTTTTACTTATTCAGTTATCGTTGCAGCAATTACTAGTCAGGTATAGATAATTGTCCTGATAAAAGAAACAGTGGGCCCTTTTAGTTAATCATTCTGTTGTAGTTGCAACAATTACTAATCAGGTACAGATAGCATGAGATAAACCCCAAAACCCGGCAGTTGTTGGTACTTTTATTTAGCCATTCCATTGTAATTGCCATACTTACTAGTCAGGTACAATGGTCGCAAGCGACACTCCAAACAATCAATTGTGGGCAGTATTATTTAGCCATTCCATTGTAGAAAAGCTGATTACTAGTCATTATAAAGTCAAATTTATAGCAATAAACTTTAGTTATGCTTGTCTATGATCGAGATACTGTGCTCCAAGTCGTCCATATCCGCGGACACGGCTTTCAGAAAGTTTTACCCGGTGCACCAATAGCAACACACGCCGATCAACCTCGGAAAACCAAATCAAAACCCAACGAGGCCTTCACGACAAAGCAATCACAGATTCGAATTATTTCGTGGGGACACCCTTAAAGTAGAACCAACGAAGCCGGGCTCCGAGACGGACTTAAGGTTGTGGGGACGGCCAGAACGATCGGGAACCCGAAGTGTGGCTGGGCTTGTCGACACCATGAATCGCCACGATCCTAACAAGACAAAGGTGCTCCTCGACAATCGTAAATACATAAGTAGCATGGCATAAGTACAGATCGTAAATAAAACCTCAAACTAGTTTGTGGCCCCAAGAAATAAGATGAATCAAGCTCGCCTGTGGGGGTCCCATATACCTCCGGATGTGGATAGCGATAAATCAAGGAACAGTATCAAGTACTGGGGTCCTACGGGACACAAGTGGGCTCGAAACCAAATATTATCTATCACCCACCGATGCCTCTCGCTTTCAATTTTAGTTGTTAAACAGAATTAAAGTGAACGATAAGTAAAACTATGATCATCTCCAACATCAAACATGTGGCCATTCTCCAACAACTGGCACTTGACAACACGCAAAAGATTTTAGCAAGTTTATCACGACGCGCAAGTCCAACTAGCTACCAAACAACAGTAAATAGGATGTGTCCAAGGCAATATAAGGCGAGGGATAGCACGGGCGAAAAACTAGAGCATCGCAACACAGATAGCAATAGATCAACAGGAGGGAAATAAATACTATAAATGTAAGATAGGTAGAAAGGGGGGAGATGCTCGCCTGAAACATTGTCGAAGGTTCAACCGAAGATCGGGTCGACACTCACATCAACTCAACGGCCCAATCCGCGAAGAAGCAAAACACTAGAATAAACACCGGATGCAATATTTAATACAACGGCAGAAGATCGGCATGATGCATGTATGATGCATGACATGGCAAGGGTGCGATGCGATTAGGTCAATATTAAGCGGAACCAGGGTCCCGACAGATATTCAAGTGGTTCAAGTTGTTTAGCTACCCTGCATTTTAAATGTTGTTTGAACATGGCAAAAGATAGTACCGGTTCGATGCACAAATTTAAATGAGGCCAATATAAGGCTAGATTTGCCCGCATATGGGCCCCATATTTAATTAGAGGTGAATAGGCATAAGGCCCCCAAACCACACAAATATGCATGCGAGATGAACAATTAATATGCAATAAGTTGTTATTACATTTAGAAAATAGGGCTCGAGAAAGGGGTTCACACATCGAGGGGTCTCGACGAACTTGAGGTTCCGGGGTTCGGGGTTCGAGGTCGGTCTCGGGGTCCAGGGTTCGACGGATTCGGTCTCGGCGGGATCGTTCTCGGGTAGCGGGGTAGATCTTGGCGCATCCGTGGTCTTCGGGTCATGTTGTTGGTCTTGTCGTCTCATGGGGACCTTGGCGCCCGGAGGGCGATTTGGTCCGGGCATCGGACTCGCCCTGGCCGGTGTCGAACTTGTCGGGTCCTCGTGTCGGCTCGGTCTTGGCATTCGGGGTGAATTTCTTGGCGTTCCTTGTCTTGTCGAAGGCCTTGTTGCTCTACGGCGAAGAACTTAGCGTCATCGGGGTCCGAGAAGGAGATCTTGGAGCGGCACCGGGTACGGGATCGGTCTTTAAACTCCAAGTGGACGGTCTTGGCTATCATGGCTCTTCGGGATCGGTCTTCGGTCCGCGGAGGAGATCTTGTCGATCCGCGATGAAGATGTTGGTGGTTCCTGGAAGGAGCCCTTGAGGTTTTCGGGTTGGTTGCAGATGGCGATCTTGAGCTTCACTTGGGGTTCGGAATCGGGGTGAGCAGCTAGCAAAGCCACTTGCCAGGCGTACGTGATGTAGGAGCAAAGGGAGCTACACGGTAGCACCTACACCTCAAACAACCAGGGATCCACGCGAGCAGAGGATGGGGATGAGGTGGCGTGCGGCAGTGGGGAGACCGCAGCTCTCGGCGGCAAGACTGCGGAAAGACTGCGGTGGCGGAGATGAGCAGACGGGCGGCTCAAGGCTCGGGAGCGACGGAGGATGAGGATGCGGCCAAGGCTGGCGGTGGAGAGGTGGCCCGCGCAATGAGCGAGGGTAGGAGCGGAAGGGTGTCGCCGGGCGAGGCGGGCGAGGAGCGGCAGACGCGGGGCACTGGAGGCGGCGGCGACACGCTGGGAAGAGAGGCGAGGGAGAGGCGAAAGGCAGGTGGGGTCTGGGCGGAGGGCGGTGGCGCCGAGGGAGGCGAGGAGAGGAGCACGCGGCGGGACGGGGAGATTGAGGGCGACGAGGCGGCAGCGGCAGAGGACGGCATGGGCGCTGGGCCGCGAGACGGAGGCGTCCCGAAGGACGCTGGAAGGACGCGTCCGGGCAGGGCCAAGGAGCTTCGGTGGAGGGCTGGCGGCGAGGCGGGAAGCGACGCGCCGGAGGAGGAGGTTGGTCGGAGGCGCGGCAGGCGGGCGGCGCTGCGCAGGGGGATGGGGCGGAGGCGTGCGCGTGGTCGCCGGGGAGGAGGGAGATGGGGTCGCAGGCGGAGGGAGAGAAAGGAGGAGGGAAACGCGGGATGAGCGGTGGCCTCGGGGAAGAAGACGAGGGGCGGGGAACGCGTGGGGGCCGCGGGGACACGCGTGCGGGGAGGTTGGGGGTGTGACGGGTGGGCCAGGGGTAGGTCCCGCGGGACAGGGCATGTGGGTGAGTGGGGCCCTTGAGAGGCCGAGAGGGTGCGACAAGGGTCAGGGGTCAGGGGTGTGGGTCGGGTGGCTGTGTGGTGAGGCCGGTGGATTGAGGGGAGGGAGAGGTGGGGCACATGGTGATAGGAGGAGGGGGTGAGGTGGTGAGGTGGCGCGACGGGGTTGGCCGGTGAGGTGGCTGCAGAGGTGGTAGACTAGGTTGGGTGGGTTTAGGAATTTTGGGACTGATTTTGAACCGCTTATTCGGGTGGTCGTCGGGTCGAACCGCCCTCGACGCTTCCGCTAAAATAATTTAATATTTTATTTGATTAAAACAAAGCCTCTGCAAACCGATAGCAGACAAAACAAAATATTCCGGCGACCCGGGTTTTGGCGTTTGCATAAAGACGGGCCGTTTGGAATACAAATTAGGTTTTTCCGCAAATAGTTTTATGCAAGAACATGCAAGATGATGACGATGCTCAAATGCAATGTGGCATGATGACATGAGCATGCGGTCATGATGATGCAATGCACAAAAACAACGCGATTTTCTAGTAGTGGTTTTGCGGGATGCCACAATTCGACACCACTAACAATGGATCTCGCCCTCGAGATCCGCCTCATGGTACCGAAAGGAAGGTCGGCGAACGGCGTCTTCTCGCTTCGTGTAGATCCTCGCGACACCACTAACGAGGGTTCCTTCTTCATCTGGAAATCGGCGACACCACCAACAAAGGGTCGTTGTTCCTGATCGTCGAGAGAACACTCCGGAGAACAAAGGACGAAGGTAGAGGTATCAAACGATAAGGTCACCTCTAACTTCCATTAGAAGAGGGAAAATTTACATTGATCCACCCGTTCGATGTACAGAGCGAACAGTAAGAGTCGGGTAGGGTGATCAGTCCATCCCGTACCCAAACTATCAACTCTATACATGAGTAGGAGAATCAGGCAACTCAACTCTCGAGATTTAGACTGAAGATCTTCCTAGGCGGTTTCCGGAACAAAGGTATGATGCCAGCAGAAATCGTATGAAAGACACACTGATTAGGTTCCGCGATGGTTCCATTGGCATGAACAACACATGCTCAAGGTATACTCCAACTTCACCAATGCTCGTCCTTCTCATATGTTTTTCAACGACACGGATATCCAGCAAGGAACACACATGGATAAAGAGCTCAAGAACAAAAGATTGGAGGAAGGGTACAACAGACAAGTTGTAGATTGATGATCAGAGCACTCCTTACATAGAGAAAGCCACCACGAACTCCTCAAAGAAAGTTATAGAACGATTCACTAGGCACTGGTGGAAAAGCAATAACATTACACAACATCTCGATGGGACCCATATAAACAGACTCAAGAGTCAAGAATACGTATAATATACAAAGATCCAAATCACCTTGATAACGGACAAGATGCAAATGGGGCTAAGATCCTCAAGAATAACAATGAAGGGTAAAACGACGCCGATCTCAAAACCTGCTTAAACAAAAGGGTGCCGACAAGGGCAAAGGAAAACAGAGAGAATTGGCCCTCGCCACATAGGTATGGTGGATCGAAGGCAACATGCACTAAACAACCTATAGAGACTCGATACGACAGGCGACTATCAGAGAGAGGATAAGAATGACCTATCCGGAAACAACCTGATACTACCATCAAACAAACCCATCCTGGTGTAGGCGAGGACCGCTGAATTCTAGCCTCGCCATCAGGTTGGATCCGGTTAGGTCATTCTTATCCCTCTCTGATGTCCGCCAGTTGTATCGAGTCTCTATAGGTTGTTTAGTGCATGTTGCCGCTGCCGCTCAGTCCACCATACCTATGTAGGCGAGGACCGCCGAATTCTAGCCTCGCTGCAATCGCCTCAAGATCGACGCCCTTCTTTTTCCTTGCCGTTGTCGCACCCCTTTTGTTTAAGCAGGTTTTGAGATCGACGTTAGCGTGGTTACCTTCCGCTTGGCCCGGCAGGTTATGGACGCCATTGGTTATTCTTCGTGGCTCTTAGCCCCATTTGCTTCTTGTCCAGAATGGACGCACTATCGCTGAGGTGATTTGGATCTTTGTATAATATATGTATTCTTGACTCTTTGAGTCGCCATATATCTACCTGCTCGTGGGTCCCATCGAGGACCGTTGTGTAATGTTATTACTGCTTTCCACGCAAAAGTGCTCGGCAGTACCTTTGAATCGCTTTATGGGTTTATGGGCGGAATCAAACTTGCATAGGTCCGATTCGAGGGTGTTACAGAGTGGTATCGAGCTCAGCTATGATACTTACAAGTCCAAAATTTCAGAGGATAACCTAGCTAACGGCCGGCGAGAGTGTCAAAACTATTTTTTTGCAAAACCGTTGATAGTTCGTTAGGTCTGATTTACCTTACCGCTGTTCTCCTTACCCTACGTGTTTTGAATCCGCACTCTTCTTTCTTCGAGTCCGTGAATTCTCGTGGTTTCCGGCCGCACTTTTAGGGTTTCGCTTCCTCCTTTGTAACGGTGTTCTACCATCCGGTGTTCAAGCTGCCTGATGAATCCGTCTACGGTGTTACCATCTTTGTTTCTTGTTTGTTCCTTCCGGTGTTTTCCGCCGCAACGACATCATCAATGCCAGATCCGATGCAGAGTCTGCATCACCCCTTTGATCCGAACCTCGCTTGTCGAGATCTTCAGTCTGAATCCTGTGAGTTGGTTGCATAATCTGTCTATTCGTGTACATAGTAATGCTTTGAGTGCGGGATGGAGTCGCCATACTACTCTTATCATTCGCTATGTACATTGAATGGTGGATCGATGCAATTTACTCCTCCATGGAAGTTAGAGGTGGCCTTACCTTTAACTTCGTTGTTTTCCGGAGAGTTCTCTCGATCACGGACAACGACCTTGTTAGTGGTGTCGAGAACCTACACGGCGCGAAGTATCGCATCAGACCTTCCTTCCGGTACCATGAGGCGGATCTCGAGGGCGAGATCCTTTGTTAGTGGTGTCAATTGTGGCATCCCGCAAAACCACTACTAGAAAATCGCGTTGAATTTGTGCATTGCATCGTCATCATGCATTGTTTGCATAAACTATTTTCGCAAAGCCGTTTTGTTTTCCAAACGCCCACCTTTGTTCTAATGCAAACCGGTCCCGGAATATTTTGTTTTGTTTAAATATGTCAGCAACGTCCGCTTAACTAAATAAAACTTTTAGTTAATTTTAGCGGAAAATCGAGGCCGTTTTGACCCGAACGACCACCCCTAAAATCTAAATCGGTCCATTCAATCCAGCCCCATCTAAATCCTACATCTACCTAAAATTCTACCAGCCCCAGCCTCCACATCACCCCCACCAATCCCCATAAGCCACCTCATCTCTTCCCTCTTTCCTGGCCACTCCCTAGCTGCCACATGGCCTACCCAACCCACACCCCACCAAAACTTCCCCCAACCGGCCCCACTCCCTCACAAAGACTCACGCCCCCTGTGCCAAAGGCTCACGCGCCCCCAACCGTCTGTCCCCTCGGCCCCACCATCCTCGCCTGGCCCACTGGTCCCCTCCTCCTCCACCCAGACCCACCGGCCAAATTCTTTTTCCTTTCTCACCCAATCCTCCCGACCACTGACCCACTTGCCAGCCCCTACACGCTACCAAAGACACGCCTACATCGCTGGCGCCCAGACGCTGCAGCACGCCAGCACGCACCGCACACGCCCACCTCCCTCTCTCTCGCACGGCCCTTCTCCCGACCCACGATCGCCTTTCCCCACCCAGCACGCGCTCACCCTCGACCCCGGCCCGCCTCATGACCCCACCGTGTCCCTACTGCCACCCTGCCTCCCACTGCTGTCCTCCCTCCGCAACCTCCCTCCCCAATCGCCGCTCTCCGCCGGCCCCTCAAACCACCGGGCGCCACGGCTGCGTGCCTCTCCGTGCCTCCTGATCCAGCTGCCCTCCGCCTCCCCTCACCGCAGATGCTCCGCTGGCCACTGCCCGCCCGGCGGCCCCCGCTGCGCCTCGTGGCTCCGCCGCCTCAACCTCGTGCGCGCCCATGAGCTCCTTCAAGGCTGTCGCCGTTGCCTCCGAAGCTCCTCCGACGCCGCCCAAGACCGCCAGCGCCTCGCCAGCCCGCCAGAGCCTGCGCCCCAGACGCCTGTAGCGCCTCCGGCCGACGCTGGGCGCCACCTTCCGCTGCCGTCCTGTGCGCCCCGCTTCCCCGACGCCCCCGAGCACCACCCGGCGACATGCCTCTCCTCAACTCGCGTGTCCACAGGGATGTGCGAGAACCGAGGCCCGGATGTGTTCCTGTGTGGTGATGTAACCACGAAGGCGAACCGAGAAGATTGTGTGGTGGTGATGCGGCTGCACTTCCAAAGACAAGATCGCCACCAACGGAATCCGGCAACAACAACCTAACCGCGATGCCCCGAGGTCGCCTTCACGGAACGGCATGTACCGGCCTCGGCCGCCAAGCTCTCCTTCATGGGACGCCAAGACAGCCGCCAAACCCCGGACCACAAGAACGTTCCCGAAGCCGAACCCCGAAGCCCGACACCAGGCGCGCCAAGGTCGCCGAGACCCGGATATCGTACCCGGAGGCCCAAGCTCTTCCTCCCGGATCACCGAGCACCTCGTCACGGAATCGAAGGCGCCGAGGACACCGAGGCTCCGGCGCGATAAGTACTCCCGAATGCCAAGATCGACTCGATGGCGCGAGTCTGACAAGATCTGCAGGTGGCAAGAGCGACGCCAGAAAGCAGGAGACCGGCGCTTCGACGCCAACCAAGCCCGCTCTTGCGCCAAGACCTAACCCCGAGTCCGAGAACGCCTCGAGACCGCTCATCGGACTGGACCCCGAGACCGACCCCGAACCCCCGGATCCCCCAAGTTCGTCGAGAACCCTAATGTGTGACCCTTTTCCTCGACACCCTATTTTATAAATGATAACAACTTGTTGCATATTGAATTGTCATTATCGCATGCATATCCGTGGTTTGGGGGCCTTATGCCGATTCACCTTATAATTAAATATGGGGCCCATATGCGGGCAAATCTAGCCTTATATTGGCCTCATTTAAATTGATGTAGCGAACCGGTACCGTATCTTGGCCATGTTAATACAATATTTAAATTGCGGGGTAGATAAATAACTTGAACCGTCTCATAAATTGTCGGGACCCCGGTTCCGCTTAATATGACCTATTTGCATCGCACCTTTGCCATGTCATCCATCATGCATGCATCATGCCGATCTTCTGTCGTTGTATTAAGTAGTGCATCCGGTGTTTCTTCTAGTGTTTTGCTTCTTCGCGGATAAGGCCGTTGAGTTGATGTGAGCTTCGCCCCGTTCTTCGGTTGAACCTTCGACCATGTTTTCAGGCGAGCATCTCCCCCTTTCTACCTATCTTACTTTTATAGTCTTTATTCCCTCCTGTTGATCTATTGCTATCTGTGTTGCGATGCTTTAGTTTCCGTACCTGTGATATCCCTTGCAGCCTTATATTGCCTTGGACACACCCTATTACCTGTTGTTTGGTAGATAGTTGGACTTGCGCGTCGATGCTTGCTCAAGTCTTGATGTGTCGCCATATGCCACAGCTTGTATTGCCGCATGATGTGTTGGAGATGATTCTAGTTTTACTTATCGCACACTTTAATTTCTGTTAACAACTAAAATTGAAATAAGCGAGGCATCGGTGGGTGATAGATAATATTTGGTTTCAACGCCCACTTGTGTCCCGTAAAGACCCCGAGTACTTGATACCTGTTCCTTGATTTATCGCGCTATCCACATCCGGGAGGTATATGGGACCCCCCCTGAGCCAGAGCTTGATTCATTCTTATTTCTTGGGGCCACAAACTAGTTTGAGGTGTTTTTACTATCCTGTACTTATGCCATGCTACTTTCTGTATTTAAATTGTGCGAGGTACTGCACACTGTACTGTTTTGGAAGCGGAATGTTTACGCGGTATCGACAAGCCCAACCACACTTCGGTTCCCCGCCATTGCCATTGTCGAACCTTGAGGCCGTCCTTGAGCTTGCTTACTCCGCTATGGGATCTACTCAAAGGTGGCCCTGAAATATTTCTGAATCCTGTGATTGTTCAGTCGTGAAAGCCTCGTTGGGTTTTGTTTTGGTTTTTCCGAGGTTGATCGAGCGTGTGTTGCTATTGGTGCACCCCGGCCGGGTAAAACTTTCTGAAAGCCGTGTCCGCGGATATGGACGACTTGGAGCACAGTTTCTTGATCATAGACAAGCATAACTAAAGTTTACTGCTATAAATTTGACTTATAATGACTAGTAATCAGCTTCACTATAACGGAATGGCTAAATAATACTGACCACAATTGCTTGTTTGGTTGTCGCTTGCGACAATTGTACCTGACTAGTAAATCTTGCAGCTACAACGGAATGGCTGAATAAAAGTACCAACAACTGCTGGGTTTATGGGTTATCTCATGTTACATGTATTTGACTAGTAAGTGCTGCCACTATAACGGAATGGTTAACTAAAAGTGCCCACTGCTTACTTTATCAGGACGATTATCTAAACTTGACTAGTAAAGTGCCGCAACTATAACTGAATAAGTAAATCGCCAACCGTGAGTTCCTCGGTTGACTTCCTCGTTTGGTATCGAGGGGGAAACACCAGGATGGGTTTGTTTGATGCTAGTATCAGGTTGGATCCGGTTAGGTCATTCTTATCCCTCTCTGATGTCCGCCAGTTGTATCGAGTCTCTATAGGTTGTTTAGTGCATGTTGCCATCGCCATCCACCATACCTATGTAGGCGAGGACCGTCAATTCTAGCCTCGCTGCATCGCCTCAAGATCGACGCTCCTTCTTTTTCCTTTCCGTTGTCGGCACCCCTTTTGTTTAAGCAGGTTTTGAGATCGACGCCGTTAGTGGTTACCCTTCCGCTTGGCCGGCAGGTTATGGACGCCATTGGTTATTCTTCGGGCTCTTAGCCCCATTTGCTTCTTGTCCAGAAATGGACGCACTATCGTTTTCGAGGTGATTTGGATCTTTGTATAATATATCTGTATTCTTGACTCTTTGAGTCGCCGTTATATCTACCTGTTCTGTGGGTCCCATCGAGGACTGTTGTGTAATGTTATTACCGCTTTTCCACCGCACGAAAGTGCTCGGTAGGCACCTTTGAATCGCTTCTATGGTTTGGCGGAATCACTGAAACTTGCATAGGTCCGATTCGAGGGTGTTAGAGTGGTAGCTCGAGCCTAGGTTGCGATACCCCACAAGTCCAGCCTGTAGGATAACCTAGCTAACGGCCGAAGTAGAGTGTCAAAACTATTTTTTTTTGCAAAACCGGTTGGATAGTTCTGGTTAGGTCTGATTTTACTCCTTACCCCTCTGCTGTTCTCCTCTTACCCCTACGTGTTTTGAATCCGCACTCTTCTCTTTCTTCGAGTCCAGGAATTCTCGTGGTTGGGTTTCCGTCGTACCTTTAGGGTTTCGCTTCCTCCTTTGGTAACGGTGTTCTACCATCCGGTGTTCAAGCTGCCTGATGAATCCGTCTACGGTGTTACCATCTTTGTTTCTTGTTTGTTCCTTCCGGTGTTTTCCGCCGCAACGACATCATCTATGCCAGATCCGATGCAGAGTCTGCATCACCCCTTTGATCCGAACCTCGCTTGTCGAGATCTTCAGTCTGAATCCTGTGAGTTGGTTGCATAATCTGTCTATTCGTGTACATAGTAATGCTTTGAGTGCGGGATGGAGTCGCGACCATACCACTACTCTTATCATTCGCTTATGTACATTGAATGGTGGATCGATGCAATTTACTCCCTCCATGGAAGTTAGAGGTGGCCTTACCTTTAACTTCGTCCGTTGTTTTCCGGAGAGTTCTCTCGACGATCACGGACAACGACCTTTGTTAGTGGTGTCGCGAGAACCTACACGAAGTGCGAAGTATCAGACCGCCGACCTTCCTTCCGGTACCATGAGGCGGATCTCGAGGGCGAGATCCTTTGTTAGTGGTGTCGAATTGTGGCATCCCGCAAAACCACTACTAGAAAATCGCGTTGAATTTGTGCATTGCATCGTCGTCATCATGCATTGTTTGCATAAAACTATTTTCGCAAAGCCGTTTTGTTTTCCAAACGCCCCACCTTTGTTCTAATGCAAACCCCGGGTCCCCGGAATATTTTGTTTTGTTCAAATATGCTGTGCAACGGTCCGTTTAACTAAATAAAACTTTTAGTTAATTTTTAGCGGGGCAGTCGAACGGGCCGTTTTGACCCGAACGACCACCCCTAAAATCTAAATCGGTCCATTCAATCCAGCCCCATCTAAATCCTACATCTACCTAAAATTCTACCAGCCCCAGCCTCCACATCACCCCCACCAATCCCCATAAGCCACCTCATCTCTTCCCTCTTTCCTGGCCACTCCCTAGCTGCCACATGGCCTACCCAACCCACACCCCACCAAAACTTCCCCCAACCGGCCCCACTCCCTCACAGCACTCACGCGCCCAGCCCCAGGCCAGTGCCTCACGCGCCCCAACCGTCGCTGTCCCCCTCGGCCCCACCATCCCTCGCCCTGGCCCACCTGTCAGTCCCTCCTCCTCCACCCAGGACCCACCGCGTCCAGCCCCCTCTTTTTCCTTTCTCACCCAATCCCTCCTGACCCGCCCTGGACCCACTTGCCAGCCCCACACGCTGCACAGCACACGCCATCGCTGCCAGCACGCTACTGCACACGCCCCAGCCTCCCTCTCTCTGCACGTGGGCCCCTTCTCCCCTGACCCACGATCAGCTTTCCCCACCCAGCCCACGCGTTCACCCTCTGACCCCCGGGCCCCGCCCCGCGACCCCACCGTGTCCCTACCGCGTACCACCCCGTCTCCCACCTGCGTTGTCCCCTCCCTCTCCCGCAACCTCCCCCTCCCCAATCGCCGCCCCCTCTGCCGGCTCTCCGCGCCGCCGGCCCCTCAAGCCACCCAGGGCCGCCGCCGGCGAGCGTGCCTCTCCGTGCCTCCGTCAGATCCCGCGGCCAGCTGCCCTCCGCCCGCCTCCTCACTGCAGATGCTCCGCCACTGCCACTTCGCCCCCGCTGCTGCTTCCCCCACTGCGCCTCCTCGGCTCCGCCGCCCAACCTCGTGGCGCCTCATGAGCTCCTCCGCGCCGGCTCGTCGCTGCCTCCGGGCGAAGCTCCTCCGGACCCCGCCCAAGACCGCCTCAGCGCCAGTTCGCCAGAGCCACCGCCTCCGCCTGCACGCCTGGGCGCCGCCTCCGGCCTCATGGGCGCCACCTTCCGCCCGCCCCTGTGCCCGGCCCGCTTCCCGACGCCCCAGAGCACCACCGCGACATGCCTCTCTCAACTCGTGTCCTCGGGATGTGCGAGAACCGAGGCCCGGATGTGTTCCTGTGTGGTGATGTAACCACGAAGGCGAACCGAGAAGATTGTGTGGTGGTGATGATGCGATGCGGCTGCACTTCCAAAGACAAGATCGCCACCAACGGAATCCGGCAACAACAACCTAACCGCGATGCCCCGAGGTCGCCTTCACGGAACGGCATGTACCGGCCTCGGCCGCCAAGCTCTCCTTCATGGGACTCCAAGACAGCCGCCAAACCCCGGACCCCGAAGCCCGACACCAGGCACGCCAAGGTCGCCGAGACCCGGATATCGTACCCGGAGGCCCAAGCTCTTCCTCCCGGATCACCGAGCACCTCGTCACGGAATCGAAGGCGCCGAGGACACCGAGGCTCCGGCGCGATAAGTACTCCCGAATGCCAAGATCGACTCGATGGCGCGAGTCTGACAAGATCTGCAGGTGGCAAGAGCGACGCCGTACAGTGTGAGACCGATGCGCCCCCGACGCCAACCAAGCCTGCTGCTTGCGCTTAAGACCCTAACCTCGAGTCCGAGAACGTTCGCTTGAGACCGCCTGCCGACTCGACCCCGAGATCGACCCCAACTCAACCGGATCCCCCAAGTTCGTCGAGAACCCTAATGTGTGACCCTTTTCCTCGACACCCTATTTTATAAATGATAACAACTTGTTGCATATTGAATTGTCATTATCGCATGCATATCCGTGGTTTGGGGGCCTTATGCCGATTCACCTTATAATTAAATATGGGGCCCATATGCGGGCAAATCTAGCCTTATATTGGCCTCATTTAAATTGATGTAGCGAACCGGTACCGTATCTTGGCCATGTTAATACAACATTTAAATTGCGGGGTAGATAAATAACTTGAACCGTCTCATAAATTGTCGGGACCCCGGTTCCGCTTAATATGACCTATTTGCATCGCACCTTTGCCATGTCATCCATCATGCATGCATCATGCCGATCTTCTGTCGTTGTATTAAGTAGTGCATCCGGTGTTTCTTCTAGTGTTTTGCTTCTTCGCGGATAAGGCCGTTGAGTTGATGTGAGCTTACCGCTCTTGGTTGAACCTTGACCATGTTTTCAAAGCAGCATCTCCCCTTTCTACCTATCTTACTTTTATAGTCTTTATTCCTCCTGTTGATCTATTGCTATCTCGCTATGATGCATGCTTTAGTTTCCGTACCTGTGATATCCCTTGCAGCCTTATATTGCCTTGGACACACCCTATTACCTGTTGTTTGGTAGATAGTTGGACTTGCGCGTCGTAGTTGCTTGCTCAAGTGCTGATGTGTGTCGCCATATGCCACAGTTGCTGATGTATTGCCGCATGATGCTGTTGGAGATGATTCTAGTTTTACTTATCGCACACTTTAATTTCTGTTTAACAACTAAAATTGAAATAAGCAGAGGCATCGGTGGGTGATAGATAATATTTGGTTTCCGAACGCCCACTTGTGTCCCGTAAGACCCCGAGTACTTGATTCCTGTTCCTTGATTTATCGCGCTATCCACATCCGGGAGGTATATGGGACCCTCCTGAGCCAGAGCTTGATTCATTCTTATTTCTTGGGGCCACAAACTAGTTTGAGGTTTTATTTACGATCCTGTACTTATGCCATGCTACTTTCTGTATTTAAATTGTGCGAGGAGCACACTGTACTGTTTTGGAAGCGGAATGTTTACGCGGTATCGATAAGCCCAGCCACAGTTTCGGGTTCCCAGTCGCTTACAGCCATCGTCGCAACCTTGAGGCCGTCTCGGAGCTTGCTTACTCCGTTGCGGGATCTACTCAAAGGGGTGGCCCCCTGAAATATTTCTGAATCCTGTGATTGTTCAGTCGTGAAAGCCTCGTTGGGTTTTGTTTTGGTTTTTCCGAGGTTGATCGAGCGTGTGTTGCTATTGGTGCACCCCGGCCGGGTAAAACTTTCTGAAAGCCGTGTCCATGGATATGGACGACTTGGAGCAGCTTTCTTGATCATAGACAAGCATAACTAAAGTTTATCGCTATAAATTTGACTTATAATGACTAGTAATCAGCTTCACTATAACGGAATGGCTAAATAATACGACCACAATTGCTTGTTTGGTTGTCGCCATACAATTGTACCGACTAGTAAATCTTGCAGCTACAACGGAATGGCTGAATAAAAGTACCAACAATTCCGGGTTTATGGGTTATCTCATGTTACATGTATTTGACTAGTAAGTCTTGCCACTATAACGGAATGGTTAACTAAAAGTGCCCACCGCTTACTTTATCGACGATTATCTAAACTTGACTAGTAAAGTGCCGCAACTATATGAATAAGTAAACCGCCAACCGTGTGAGTTCTCGGTTGACTTCCTCGCTTGGTATCGAGGAAACACCAGGATGGGTTTGTTTGATGCTAGTATCAGGTTGGATCCGGTTAGGTCATTCTTATCCCTCTCTGATGTCCGCCAGTTGTATCGAGTCTCTATAGGTTGTTTAGTGCATGTTGCCGCCGATCCACCATACCTATGTAGGCGAGGACCGCGAATTCTAGCTCGCCTGTACTCGCCAAGATCGACGCTCCTTCTTTTCCTTTGCCGTTGTCGGCACCCCTTTTTGTTTAAGGTTTTGAGATCGACGCATAGTGGTTACCCTTCCGGATTGGCCTGGGCAGGGTTATGGACGCCATTGGTTATTCTTCAGGGCTCTTAGCCCCATTTGCTTCTTGTCCGTAGCTGGACGCACTATCGTTTTCGAGGTGATTTGGATCTTTGTATAATATATCTGTATTCTTGACTCTTTGAGTCGCCGTTATATCTACCTGTTCTGTGGGTCCCATCGAGGACTGTTGTGTAATGTTATTACTTCGTTTTCCACCCGCACGAAAGTGCCTGGTGGGCACCTTTGAATCGTTTCTATGCGGGTTTGGCGGGAATCGCTGAAACTTGCATAGGTCCGATTCTGAGGGTGTTACAAAACTCCAAGTGGACGGTCTTGGCTATCATGGCTCTTCGGGATCGGTCTTCGGTCCGCGGAGGAGATCTTGTCGATCCGCGATGAAGATCTTGGTGGTTCCTGGAAGGAGCCCTTGAGGTTTTCGGGTTGGTTGCAGATGGCGATCTTGAGCTTCACTTGGGGTTCGGAATCGGGGTGAGCAGCTAGCAAAGCCACTAGCCAGTGACGGTCTTGTAGGAGCAAAGGAGCTACGGTAGCACCTACACCTCAAACAACCAGGGATCCACGCGAGCAGAGGATGGGGATGAGGTGGCGTGGCAAGGGGAGACCGGCAGCCTCTCGGGCAAGATCATGGAAAGGACTGCGGTGGCGGAGATGAGCAGACGGGCGGCTCCGGCGGGCTCGGGAGCGACGGAGGATGAGGCCAGCGGCGCTGTGTCGGCGGTGGAGAGTGCGGCCGGGCGAATCGAGCGGAGGAGGCGGAAGGTGTCGCCGGGCGAGGCGGGACGGGAGGAGGCGGGCACTGAGGCGAGCGGGCGGCGGGCTGGGAAGAGAGGCGGAGGGAGAGGCGAGCGCGAGGTAGGGTCTGGGCTCGGGCAAGTGGCGCCGGGAGAGGCGAGGAGGAGGAGCAGGCGGGGACGGGAGCTTGAGGGCGACGGAGGCCTTGCCAGAGGGCAGTGGCGGGCGGGGCTGAGACGGAGGCGTCTGGGAAGGACGCGCGGGGCGGATGCGTCCGGGCGGCCGAAGGAGCTTCGTGGAGGGCCTGGCCAGGCGGGCGGACGACGCGGAGGAGGAGGTTGGTGAGGCGCGGCAGCGGGCGGCGCCAGGGGATGGGGCGGCGGCGTGGTCGCGGGAGGAGGGAGATGGGGTCAGTGAGGAGAGAAAGGAGGAGGGAACGGGGTGGCGGTGGCCTCGGGAAGAAGACGAGGGCGGGAACGTGGGGCAGGGCACAGCGTCTTTGGGAGGTTGGGGTGTGACGGTGGGCCAGGTAGGTCCCATGACAGGGCATGTGGGTGAGTGGGGTTGGGGCCGGTTGAGAGGCCGAGAGGGTGCACATGGGGACAGGGGTCACTGGGATGTGGTAGTGGGGAGGCTATGTGGTGAGTCTGGGTGGATTGAGTGGGGAGGGAGAGGTGAGGTGGCACATGGTGATAGGAGGAGGGTGAGGGTTGGTGAGGTGGCTGACGGGTTGGCCGGGGTGAGGTGGCGAGAGGTGGGTAGACTAGAGGTTGGGTGGGTTTAGGAATTTAGTGACTGATTTTGAACCGTTTATTGGGGTGGTCGTCGGTCAACCGCCCGTTGACCCCGCTAAAATAATTTAATATTTTATTTGATTAAAACAAAGCCTCTGCAAACCGATAGCAGACAAAACAAAATATTCCGGCGACCCGGGTTTTGGCGTTTGCATAAAGACGGGCCGTTTGGAAAACAAATTAGGTTTTTCCGCAAATAGTTTTATGCAAGCAAATGCAAGATGATGACGATGCTCAAATGCAATGTGGCATGATGACATGAGCATGCGGTCATGATGATGCAATGCACAAAAACAACGCGATTTTCTAGTAGTGGTTTTGCGGGATGCCACATGTATCAATGGTAAAGATTAGACCG
The DNA here is from genome assembly GCA_030063025.1 of Avena longiglumis. Lineage (NCBI taxonomy): Eukaryota > Viridiplantae > Streptophyta > Magnoliopsida > Poales > Poaceae > Avena > Avena longiglumis. The sequence goes on along the minus strand of CP125974.1, from coordinate 513,114,084 downwards.
GGGTCCATAGTTCACTAGAGGTGCTCTACTTAGATAAACAACATGGCATGAAGGGTAAACAAACTACAGCAGGGCAATTGACAGGAACCCAGCAAGGCATAACAATGCAATACTAGTCAAAAAGATCCTATGAGATTCGATTGAGCAATACAACAAGATACATAGACTGCCATCCAACTTCATCTATGACTAGAAGTCCACCTTCAGGTTATCATCCGAACCCCCTCCAGTATTAAGTTGCAAGCAACAGACAACTGCTTTAAGCAAAGTGTATAAGGTAAACAGTCCACATGTTCCATGAACAAGAGACCGTTGTTTTCTCCCTAGTGGCTATAGCACATCTACAAACAGAGAGATTCCTGTCCCTTCCCTTGGAAACTAGAGGCATGAACCCACTATCGAGCATAAATACCCCCTCTTGGAGTCACTAGCAACTACTCGGCCAAGATAGCTACTAACAACGGAGAGCATGCAAGATCACAAACAACACAGACATGGTAGAATCATAGACAAAACCATTAACCAATCTGGCATAATAATCTCAATTTCCATCGGATCCCCGCAAACACAACATGCATGATACAAATAGATTAGATCTTGATCATGAACGGAGCTCACAAGATCTATACATGAAAGCACAAGGAGGAGATACAGCCATCTAGCTACTACATGGACCCATAGTCCAAGGTGGAACTACTCACGCATCATACCGGAGAGAAGGCCTCCGGGATGATCTCCCCACCGGCAGGGTGCCGGGAAGAACTTCAGATCCCCCCGATCTAGGGACGACGGCGGCAGCGGCTACAGAAGGTTTAGTGGAATATTGATCGGGTGCTTAGGGTTTCTGCATCGGGGAATTCTTATAGGCGAAGATAGAGGCAGGGTGCCCACACCACCTTGCCCAAGCAGGCTAGGCCGCACTGGGGTGCACCACCCGTGGCTCCGTCTCTCCTTCTGGATTCGTGTCCCTCACGAAAAGTTATTGACTTTGGCTTTTGTCCCGTCCAATTCCGAGAATATTGATTTTCTTCCTTTCTGGAACCAAAAATAGAAGAAAACAAGCAACTGGCACTGTGGCCACTTGTTAATAGGTTAGTTCCAGAAAAGATATAAAAACACCTCAAATAAAGACAAAGCAAAGCAAAGTAGATACTAAACAAGCATGGAACATCAAAAATTATAGATACGTTTCCGACGTATCAAGAGCTTAGGAACCGTTCACAGGCTAAGCCAAGGCCGAACGGTCGCCGTCCTAGTATCATCCATGTACTTAGAGCATCTCTAGTAGATATCATATCCTGCGGTACTGCAAAACGCGGATGCGGTAGACCGGAAACCTAGTTTGCGATGCGAAAAGGGGTGGGACGGATCAGATGCCACATAGTTGTATTGCAAAATAGAATATTCCAATTTACGGTTCAGTTATGCGACATCTGTTTGGCCCCATCGTGTGTACTGTAAAATAACGTATACTGTAAATCAAATTCTACAAACGAACAGCTCAAACCAATACAAAATTTTCAAACTTTATAACAGCACATAGTTACAACAACACAAATAAATGGTGACAAGGTTTGATCTCATCAATGCCAATTGTTATGGACTTGGGTTTTGGAGAAGATGGGGATGCTGGAAGTCGTGAGACGGTTAACAGGCAAGCAACATGGGGACATGAGGTTTACCCAGGTTCAGGCCCCCGGAGGGAAAACCCTACTCCTGCTTGTCTGTTCTATATTACGGCGAAACCGAAAGTTATAGGGGGTGCGCAGATGCGATCTGGCGTGAGATGTGTGTATGAGGTGTTGAGATGTGTGTATGAGGTGTTGATATCCTTCTCGTCGTGCCCTCCTAACCTTTATATAGATAGGCCAGGTTCCGGGGGTAGGTCGAGTCGGTTACAAATTAGGGTTGAACCTTTTGAAATTCTATCTATAGCTAGACGTGTCCTCCAAGGAGTCGAACTTGTAATGGGTTTGGGCCACCCGATATCTTCTTGGGAAGCAAGTCTTCACGTGGGCTTTCCATGGTCCGGACCGGGTATACCAATGTAAGGCACCCGTAGGGTATATCCATGTCAGTAGCCCCCGAGTGTTCAGTCGAATCGTAGATTCGAATCGAGACTCTATAATCTTTCGGGTGCTTCGTATTTGAACCTGTCTTTAGGAATAAACATGTCAGTTCATAGGGATTGTTGATACATATGCCTGACTCACCTGACGAATCAGGGCCAATTAATTGTCATAGGACAAAACAACACGATCTTCTTCAGACTCGAGTCCCGGACTCGAATCCGGAACAAATGCTAAAGGGAATATGCCCGAGAGGCAATAATAAAGTGGTTATTGTCGTATTCCTTATTTATGATAAATGTTTATTTTACATGCTATAATTGTATTAATACGGAAACGTTAATACATGTGTGTGTAATAAACAAAAAGGAAGTTCCTAGTTATGCCTCTCTTATAAACTAGCTCGTTGATTAACATGATGATGAAAGTTTCCTGATCATGGACATTGGATGTTGTTAATAACGAGGTCACAACATTAGTGTAATGATGTGATGAACATTCATCCGAAGTATAGCATTACGATCAAAGTCATTGAGTTTATATTGCTATAGCAACTTACGAAGTGATCCTAATCCTTAGACCATGAGATCATGTCAATCACTAACACCGGAAGAGTTTCTCGATGACATCAAACGTCACACCGTAACTGGGTGATTATAAAGATGGCTTCAGAACTACTAAAGTGTTATGTTGGGACCCATGGATCGAGAGTGGAATTTGTTCATCCCGATGACGGATAGATATGCTCTGGGCCCTCTCGGTGATATCACATTGATTAGCTTGCAAGCAAGTGATTTGATCACTAGAATGTTATATCACGGGAACGAGAAAAGAGTGCATGTAGGTAACGAGATCAAACTAGGTATGGAGATACCTATGATCGAATCTCGGACATGTAATATATCGTGAAACAAAGGGATTAAGATACTAGCGTAAAAGGTTCACACGATCATAGAAGTCATCGTTGAATGTGTGGGAGTCAGTATGGATCTCCAGGTCCCGCTACTGATTATTGATTGGAGAAGGGTCTCGATCATGTACGCATTATTAGCGAACCGTAGGGTGACACACTTAAGGGATGCCAACACCATTCGGAACAAATGATATGCCAGAAAAAGAAAAGGAAAGCGCAGGAATTTATTTCACTAGACACCGAAACTGTTTCAGTTGAAATTGCTGAAACTGGTTCTGCATGTGAAATTGAAATGTTGTAAGGGGTTTTATGTGAATGTTTGTTAATTAAAGTAATTAACAAAATTCTGAATAAATAAATAAAATAGTTTTATTTAAATGAGACTTGCATTAAATTTGGTGGAAATTTAATGCATGTGAGTGGATTTTTGAGTGGAGGCTTTTTAATGGGAGTGGAGGCTTTTCATTTTGAGTGGGAGCTCCACCCACATGAATGTGGAAGAGGTGGGGGCAGCCCCATGGCTGGGCGCCATGCCCTTGGTGCCCCCTCTCCTCCTCTCAAAACACACCTCCTCATGAAGGATCTCTCCCCCTTTAGAATTTCCCCATGGTCTCGGATCAGCGAGATACATGTTCCCGGTGGCTTTTTCTGGAAGGATTTGTTGCTTCCGCTGCTTCACTGGAGCGAGGGCGCGGAGGTTGTCGGGGTACCCGTACGTGTGTGCGATCACGGATGCACCACTGCTTTGAGGTACTGGACTTGATCGTGCTGGACCGGTTGGACCAGAAGGACTTCATCACGATCTTGAGATTGGCAAGCGTTCGTCTATATCATCCACGAGTACAACCTCGTTAACGCTATTAGGTCTTCGAGGGTATGTATTCTATGGATGTATATCCACCCGTTGCTTGTATCTAGTAGATAGATCTTGGTACATAGATGTTCCCATCGTAGGAAATTTTTTGTTTTCTATGCTGCGAACCCTACAGTGGTATCAGAGCCAGGTTTATGCGTAGATACTTTGCACGGGTAGTACACATATGAGTATGTGGGCGATGATGATCATTTTATTGCTTCTTAGTTGTAGTTTGGATATTGGTGGCATAGTGGGATGAAGCGGCCCGGACAAACTTTACATGTCCTCGCACATGAGACCTGTTCCACGCTTGACATGCAACTAGTTTGCATAAGTGGCTAGCGGGTGTCTGTCTCTCCTACTATAGTCAATATCTAATTTGCAACGAGTTGTCAACAATTTGGTTATCCTCGTTGTGGTTCATGTTCGTAGGTAAGAACGGTTCTATCTTCAAAAGCCCTAAGCCACGTAAAATTTGCAATGGATAAATTAGAGGCGTCTAGTTTAGATTGTTGCTGGGCTAGTGTTATGATATGGTGATGTTGTAAGTAGAAGTATGACATGATAATCTTACAACACACATAACGTGTAAACTGTGGCATCCTGCAAAACTACTACTAGAAAATCGCTTTGAATTTGTGCATTGCATCGTCATCATCATGCATTGTTTGCTTAAAACTATTTTTGCAAAGCCCGATTTGTTTTCCAAACGCCTCGTCTTTATTCAAACGCCAAAACCCCGGATGCTGCCGGATATTTTGTTTGTCAAAAACTATTTACAAAGTTCGTCGCAATCAATTAAAAATATTAAATTATTTTGGGCGGGGCAGTCGAACGGGCCGATTGACCCGAACGACCGCCCCAGAAATTAAATCTGTCCAACCAGTTCCACCCCTTATTCCTAAACCTACCAACTAATCTACCCAACCCAGCCTCCACATCATCCCACCCAATCCCACGCTGCCACATCTCCCTCTCTCTCCCCCTCTCTTTCCCTGGACCCACTCCCCCTGCCCCACCCAAACCCAGCCACACACGCACGCACCCAGACACACCACCCCCACCCTCTGACCCGTGGCACCTGCCCTCCCCTGGGCCCGCACCAGTCCCTCCACTTCCCCCCACGCGCACAGCCCCCTGGGCCCCACCGCGGGACCCACCCCCACCGACACCCTCATCCTCTCTTCCTCCCCCTCGAACCCAACCTCTCCCCGCGTCCCCCTCCGGCGACCGCCTCTGGTCCCTCCGAGCGCCCGCCTCTGCCTTGCCTCCTCCCTAGCGCAGCCGCGCTGCCATGCTTTCCCAAGACCGCCACCCTCCATGGCTGCCTCCTTCCCTGCGCTGCCGCTTCGCCGCTCATCTTCGCTGCCGCCTCTCCGCTGCTCATGAAGCGCCGCCTCGCCGTCCAGCTCCGCTTGGCCCCGCCGCCAGCAGCGCTGCTGCCGCGTCGCCTCCCTTGCCGCTCCGCTGCCGACGGAGGCCGCCTCCGCCAGCCGCCGCTGCTCTCCTCTCTCGCAACCTTCTCCGACGCTCCTGCCGTCGCCGCTGCCACCCTGGCCCGGCCCGATCTTCTCCGCCCGGCCTCGCCCTACACCCTCGCGGGCGCCGCCGCCCGGACCCTCCCCGAGCTTCCCCAGCAGCCGCCGCCCCGCTCGGCCTCGGCTCCTCCAGCGGCCGCCTCCGAGGTCGCCGACGCGCGCTGCTTCGCCAGCGTCTTCGCGGGGGCGCCCGACGGCAAGGAGGCCGTGGACGCGGCCATGCGTGCAGGAGCGCCTCTGCTCCCTGTCGACCTCGTGTCCTGCCTGCCACCGCGTGGTGCCTGCCATCGCTCTTGTCCTAACGGCCAGCCTACCCGTTTTGGTCGGTGGTAAGTTGTTGGACGGTGCGCCAGATGGCCGATCTGCGACATGGAGTCGGAATCATAAGTTCTCCACATGGAACCCGACCCCGTCGAAAAGAACAGCATCATGGAAGCATGTCGCCAAGATCTTCTTCCCGGAATCCGCGGTTCCGATGGCAAGACTCTCCTCCACGGACCCGAGGCTCGATCCACAAGACCGATCCTGAACCCGACGTCGCGTCAAGTTCTGCCTCACGGATTGAAGACCGAACCCGATAACCGCCAAGGCCGCCAACACGGTTACGACCAGGCCTCCTTCACGGAACTCCGAGAACTTCCCCCTGAACGCCAAGGTCGCCAAGACCCCCGTACCCGAAGGCCGCCGACGCGGAACCACAAGAGCTTCTCCTAGACCGCCAAGATCGCCTCCCGGACGCCGTGACTGTCGACTTGACCCGAAGACACGGTTGCGCCAAGACCCTAACTCCCGGAGTCCGAGGACGACCCGTCGAACCCTGGACCCCGAGACCAACCCCGAACCCCGGAACCCCAAGTTCGTCGAGACCCCCTCAATGTGTGACCCTTATCCGAACCCCTATTTTATAAATGCTAAACATAAAACCTGTTGCTTATTAACTTGTCATTCTTGCATGCATCTTGTCATGTGGTTTGGGGGCCTTATGCCGATTCACCTAATAATTAAATATGGGGCCCATATGCGGGCAAATCTAGTCTCATATCGGCCTCATTTAAACTTGTGTATAACAGGTATCTTATCTTGCCTTGTTATAACAACATTTAAATTCGGGGTTCTAAATAACTTGAACCATTTAAGTAATTGTGGGACCCTGGTTCCGCTTAATATGACCTAATTGCAAGACCTTGCCATGTCATGCATCATACATGCATCATGCCGATCTTCTGCCGTTGTATTAAGTACTGCATCCGGTGTTTATTCTAGTGTTTTGCTTCTTCGCGGATAAGGCCGTTGATTTGATGTGAGCTTCGCCCCGATCTGCGGTTGAACCTTCAACAATGTTTTCAGGCGAGCATCTCCCCTTTTCTACCTATCTTCCTTTTATAGTATTTATTCCCTCCTGTTGATCTATTGCTATCTGTGTTGCGATGCTTTAGAATTTCCGTACCTGTGATATACCGTGCAGCCCTATATTGCCTTGGACACACCCTATTGCCTGTTGTTTGGTAGATAGTTGGTCTTGCGCGTCGCAGTCGCTTGCTATATTGCTGTTGCTTGTCGTCAAGTGCCACAGTTGTTGATGTATTGCCGCATGCTGATGTTGGAGATGATTCTAGTTTTACTTATCTTCCACTTTAATTTCTGTTTAACAACTAAAATTGAAATAAGCAGAGGCATCGGTGGGTGATAGAAAATATTTGGTTTCCGAACGCCCACTTGTGTCCCGTAAGACCCCGAGTACTTGATACCTGTTCCTTGATTTATCGCGCTATCCACATCCGGGAGGTATATGGGACCCCCCTGAGCCAGAGCTTGATTCAGTCTTATTTCTTGGGCCACAAACTAGTTTGAGGTTTTATTTACGATCCTGTACTTATGCCATGCTACTTTCTGTATTTAAATTGTGCGAGGAGCACACTATACTGTTTAGGTAAGCGGATTGATTACGCGGTATCGACAAGCCCAGCCACACTTTCGGGTTCCCTACCGCCATACCATTGTCGAAACCTTGAGTCCGTCTCGAGCTTGCTTACTCCGCTATGGATCTACTCAATGGGTGGCCTCGAAATATTTCTCAATCGTGATTGTTCACCGTGAAAGCCTCGGGTTTTGTTTTGGTTTTTCCGAGGTTGATCGAGCGTGTGTTGCTATTGGTGCACCCCGCCGGTAAAACTTTCAAAGCCGTGTCCATGGATATGGACGACTTGGAGCACGATTCGATCATAGACAAGCATAACTAAAGTTTATTGCTGTAAATTTGACTTTATAATGACTAGTAATCAGCTTCACTATAATGGAATGGCTAATTAATACTGCCCACAATTGCTTGTTTGAATTGTCGCTTGCGACCATTGTACCTGACTAGTAAATCTTGCAACTACAACGAAATGGCTGAATAAAAGTACCAACAACTGCTGGGTTTTGGGTTTATATCATGCTATCTGTATCTGATTAGTAATTGTTGCAACTATAACGGAATGAAGAACTAAAAGTGCCCACTGCTTATTTTATCAGGATGATTATCTATACCTGACTAGTAAATTGCTGCAACGATAACTGAATAAATAAAACTGCCAACTGTGTGAGTTCCTCGGTTGACTTCCTCGATCGGTGTCGAGGGGGGAGACACCATGATGGGTTTGTATGGTGTTAGTTTCAGGTTGGATCCGGATAGGTCATTCTTACCCCTCTCTGATAACCGCCAGTTGTATCGAGTCTCTATAGGTTGTTTAGTGCATGCTGCCGCTGCCGCTCAGTCCACCATACCTATGTAGGCGAGGACCGCCGAATTCTAGCCTCGCTGCATCGCCTCGATCGACGCTCCTTCTTTTTCCTTTGCCCTTTGTCGGCACCCTTTGTTTAAGCAGTTTTGAGATCGACGCCAGAAGGTTACCTTCCGCTTGGCTCGGGGTTATGGACGCCATTGGTTATTCTTCAGGGCTCTTAGCCCCATTTGCATCTTGTCCGTAGTCGGACGCTCTATCAATTTCAAGGTGATTTGGATCTTTGTACTTTATATCTGTACTCTTGACTCATGGAGTCGTCGTTGTATATATATCTGTTCTGTGGGTCCCATCGAGGACTGTTGTGTAATGTTATTACTTCGTTTTCCACCCGCACGAAAGTGCCTGGTGGGCACCTTTGAATCGTTTCTATGCGGGTTTGGTGAATTTTGCTCAAACTTGCATAGGTCCGATTCTGAGGGTGTTACAGAGTGGTATCAGAGCACATCAGTTGCGATACCCCACAAGTCCAGCCTGTAGGATAACCTTAGCTAACGGCCGAAGTAGAGTGTCAAAACTATTTTTGCAAAACCGGTTGGATAGTTCTTATTAGGTCTGATTTTACTCCTTACACCTCTGCTGTTCTCCTCTTACCTCTACGTGTTTTGAATCCGCTCTCGTCTCCTTCTTCGAGTCCAGGAATTCTCGTGGTTGGGTTTCCGTCGTACCTTCAGGGTTTCGCTTCCTCCTTTGATAACGGTGGTGCTACGTCCGGTGTTCACGCTGCCCGAGGAATCCTTCGTCTGTGGTACCGTTCTTTGTTCCTTGTTTGTGCCTTCCGGTATTTTCCGACGCGACGACATCCTCTACGCCAGATCCGATGCAGAGTCTGCATCACTCCTTTGTTCCGAACCTCGCTTGTCGAGATCTTCAGTCTGATTCCGAGAATGGCTGCATGCTTTTCTACTGATAGTGCGGAGTAATAGTTTGGGTGCGTGATGGATTGGCCCCCATGCCGACTGCCCCTTCTATTCGCTTTTGTACATTGAAGTGGATGAGAATGCATCGGTTCCCTCTCTCTACGGAAGCTAGAGGTGGCTTTATTTGTTGATACCTCTACCTTCGCCCTTTTGTCCCCGGAGTGTTCTCTCGACGATCACGGACAACGACCTCTTGTTAGTGGTGTCGCGAGGATCTACACGAAGCGAGAAGACGTAGATCGCCGACCTTCCTTCCGGTACCATGAGGCGGATCTCGAGGGCGAGATCCTTTGTTAGTGGAGTCGAATTGTGGTATCCCGCAAAACCACTACTAGAAAATCGCTTTGAATTTGTGCATTGCATCGTCATCATCATGCATTGTTTGCTTAAAACTATTTTTGCAAAGCCCGATTTGTTTTCCAAACGCCTCGTCTTTATTCAAACGCCAAAACCCCGGATGCTGCCGGATATTTTGTTTGTCAAAAACTATTTACAAAGTTCGTCGCAATCAATTAAAAATATTAAATTATTTTGGCAATGAACGGGCCGATTGACCCGAACGACCGCCCCAGAAATTAAATCTGTCCAACCAGTTCCACCCCTTATTCCTAAACCTACCAACTAATCTACCCAACCCAGCCTCCACATCATCCCACCCAATCCCACGCTGCCACATCTCCCTCTCTCTCCCCCTCTCTTTCCCTGGACCCACTCCCCCTGCCCCCCCCAAACCCAGCCACACACGCACGCACCTGCACACACCACCCCACCCTCCCACCTGTGGCACTGCCTCCCCGGCCCGCACTGCCCCTCCACTTCCCCCACGCCAAGACACTGGGCCCCATCATGGGACCCACCCCACCGACACCCTCATCCTCTTCCTCCCTCGAACCCAACCTCTCTCGGCCCCCTCCGGCGACCGCCGGGCGGTCCCTCCGAAGGCCGCCGCTGCCTCTCCCTAGCGCAGCAGCCAAGGCTCCTGCTTCACAGACCGCCACCCTCCGCGGCCTCCTTCCCTCAGGCGCGCCGCTCTTCGCTGCTTCGGCGCTCGCTCCTCCGCTGCTCATGAAGCGCCGCCCGCCGCTGGCTCCGCCCGCTCGCCCCGCGCCGCAGCAGCTGCCGCCGCTGCCTGCCCGCTCCGCCACCGACGGAGGCCGCCTTCCGCCGCCACTGCCTCCTCTCCTCGCAACCGCCTCCAACGCTGCCTCAAGCCGTCGCCACCGGCCCGCCCGATCTCTCCCCGCCGGCCTCGGCCATCATGCATCCTTCCTCGGGCGCCGCCGCCTTCGCCCGCCTCCTCGAGCTTCCCCAGCCGCCCGCCGCCTCGGCCTCCAGCGGCCGCCTCGAGGTCGCTGACGCTGCCGCCCGCTTCGGGCGCCCGACGGCAAGGAGGCCGTGGACGCGGCCATGCGTGAGCGCCTCGCCCCGTCGACCTCGTGTCCTGCCTGCCACCGCGTGGTGCCTGCTGCTACTGTTCCTACAACGGCTCAGTGGCCACTCCGTTTTGGTCGGTGGTAAGTTGTTGGACGGTGCGCCAGATGGCCGATCTGCGACATGGAGTCGGAATCATAAGTTCTCCACATGGAACCCGACCCCGTCGAAAAGAACAAAGATCATGGAAGCATGTCGCCAAGATCTTCTTCCCGAATCCGCGTCGATGGCAAGACCCTAAAGACGTCTCCTCCACGGGACCCGAGGCTCGATCCACAAGACCGATCTCGAACCCGACGTGGTCAAGTTACGCCTCACGGATTGAAGACCGAACCCGATAACCGCCAAGGCCGCCAACACGGTTACGACCAGGCCTCCTTCACGGAACTCCGAGAACTTCCCCCTGAACGCCAAGGTCGCCAAGACCCCCGTACCCGAAGGCCGCCGACGCGGAACCACAAGAGCTTCTCCTAGACCGCCAAGATCGCCTCCCGGACGCCGTGACCGTCGACTTGACCCGAAGACACGGTTGCGCCAAGACCCTAACTCCCGGAGTCCGAGGACGACCCGTCGAACCCTGGACCCCGAGACCAACCCCGAACCCCGGAACCCCAAGTTCGTCGAGACCCCCTCAATGTTTGACCCTTATCCGAACCCCTATTTTATAAATGCTAAACATAAAACCTGTTGCTTATTAACTTGTCATTCTTGCATGCATCTTGTCATGTGGTTTGGGGGCCTTATGCCGATTCACCTAATAATTAAATATGGGGCCCATATGCGGGCAAATCTAGTCTCATATCGGCCTCATTTAAACTTGTGTAGCGAACCGGTATCTTATCTTGCCTTGTTATAACAACATTTAAATTGCGGGGGTTCTAAATAACTTGAACCATTTAAGTAATTGTCGGGACCCCTGGTTCCGCTTAATATGACCTAATTGCATCGCACCTTGCCATGTCATGCATCATACATGCATCATGCCGATCTTCTGCCGTTGTATTAAGTACTGCATCCGGTGTTTATTCTAGTGTTTTGCTTCTTCGCGGATAAGGCCGTTGAGTTGATGTGAGCTTCGCCCCGATCTGCGGTTGAACCTTCAACAGTGTTTTCAGGCGAGCATCTCCCCTTTTCTACCTATCTTCCTTTTATAGTATTTATTCCCTCCTGTTGATCTATTGCTATCTGTGTTGCGATGCTTTAGAATTTCCGTACCTGTGATATACCGTGCAGCCCTATATTGCCTTGGACACACCCTATTGCCTGTTGTTTGGTAGATAGTTGGTCTTGCGCGTCGCTTGCTATATTGCTGTTGCTTGTCGTCAAGTGCCACAGTTGTTGATGTATTGCCGCATGCTGATGTTGGAGATGATTCTAGTTTTACTTATCTTCCACTTTAATTTCTGTTTAACAACTAAAATTGAAATAAGCAGAGGCATCGGTGGGTGATAGAAAATATTTGGTTTCGACGCCCACTTGTGTCCCGTGAAGACCCGAGTACTTGATACTTTCCTTGATTTATCGCTATCCACATCCGGAGGTATATGGGACCCCCGAGCGAGCTTGATTCATCTTATTTCTTGGGGCCACAAACTAGTTTGAGGTTTTATTTACGATCCTGCTTATGCCATGCTACTTTCGTATTTAAATTGTGCGAGGAGCACACTTTATCTTTAGGTAAGCGGATTGATTACGCGGTATCGACAAGCCCATCCACACTTTCGGTTCCTACGCCATGTACCATTGTCGCAAACCTTGAGTCCGTCTCGAGCTTGCTTACTCTTCTGGGATCTACTCAATGGGTGGCCTGAAATATTTCTGAATCCTGTGATTGTTCAGTCGTGAAAGCCTCGTTGGGTTTTGTTTTGGTTTTTCCGAGGTTGATCGAGCGTGTGTTGCTATTGGTGCACCCCGGCCGGGTAAAACTTTCTGAAAGCCGTGTCCGCGGATATGGACGACTTGGAGCACAGTATCTCGATCATAGACAAGCATAACTAAAGTTTATTGCTGTAAATTTGACTTTATAATGACTAGTAATCAGCTTCACTATAATGGAATGGATAATTAATACTGCCCACAATTGCTTGTTTGAATTGTCGCTTGCGACCATTGTACCTGACTAGTAAATCTTGCAACTACAACGAAATGGCTGAATAAAAGTACCAACAACTGCTGGGTTTTGGGTTTATATCATGCTATCTGTATCTGATTAGTAACTGTTGCAACTATAACGGAATGAAGAACTAAAAGTGCCCACTGCTTATTTTATCAGGATGATTATCTATACCTGACTAGTAAATTGCTGCAACGATAACTGAATAAATAAAACTGCCAACTGTGTGAGTTCCTCGGTTGACTTCCTCGATCGGTGTCGAGGGGGGAGACACCAGGATGGGTTTGTATCGTGTTAGTTTCAGGTTGGATCCGGATAGGTCATTCTTAGCCCTCTCTGATAACCGCCAGTTGTATCGAGTCTCTATAGGTTGTTTAGTGCATCTTTGCCGCCATCCACCATACCTATGTAGGTGAGGACCGCCGAATTCTAGCCTCGCTGCTTGGCCTCAAGATCGACGCTCTTCTTTTTCCTTTGCCCTTTGTCGGCACCCTTTTGTTTAAGCAGGTTTTGAGATCGACGCCGTTAGCGGGTTACCCTTCCGCTTGGCTCAAGGTTATGGGCGCCATTGGTTATTCTTCGTGGCTCTTAGCCCCATTTGCATCTTGTCCATAGTCGGACGCCTATCAATTTCAAGGTGATTTGGATCTTTGTACTTTATATCTGCATTTTGACTCATGGAGTCGTCGCAGATATATATCTGCTCGTGGGTCCCATCGAGGACTGTTGTGTAATGTTATTACTTCGTTTTCCACCCGCACGAAAGTGCCTGGTGGGCACCTTTGAATCGTTTCTATGCGGGTTTGGCGAATTTTGCTCAAACTTTCATAGGTCCGATTCTGAGGGTGTTACATAAACTCCATATACCTTGGATTTACACATAAAGATATGATAGTGATCATACCACGGTGCACATGATAGAGATCATATGCGGGAACCATATCATTTCACTAAATAAACATGTGATGTTTGATTGCATCTTATATTGCTTGTTTCGCGTTTTATTAGCATAATAAGATGATCCCTCATTTAGATATCAAGATAAAAATGTGTTCTTCCTTAAGTATGCACCGACAATGTTTCGTCGCTTCAAGGCATCACGTGATGATCGGGTGTACTTCAATCCACGAGCATATCTCGGGTGTAAGACAGTTACACACGCGAATACTAAGGTTCTTACTTGGCGAGCCTAGCATGTATAGACATGGCCTCGGAACACGGACCGAAAGGTTAAGCATGAGTCATATAGTAGATATGATGCCCATTTTATGCTCGCCTTTGAAGCTACACCGACTCACGTGATGATCGGACTTGGTGTAGTGGATTTGGTTCATGTAATCACCAAAAAGGCACGAGGGATGTCGTTTTTGAGTGGGAGTTCATTTCTAATTTGGATTAGTAGAACTCAATTTATCATAAATTAAATCAAAGTGAATTTGCATAATTTGTTGTAGTCATTGGCATTCGTTCACCACCTTATGCATAGTTGTAATTGAGATAATAGAACTATAGAATTATGGATATATACTTTACGAACTGGTATCGTATTGTGTTGAGTGTCAATCTAAAGTTTAAAGTCCTATTGCAAACTTTCAGCAAACTCTATTTACTCCGTGGAATTTAATAGTTGGTATTAAATCGAGGGTAACAATTCCAGTGTTAGTATCTTAAGTATCATGTTTGCCTCCATGATTCTTGATTGTTTCAATATCAAGTTTATCTAGGAGCTGAAAGAATTGTTTCAGAAACCATCATGTGTGACAGATATAACGATATCTGAAACAGTGTTTTGGTTGCAATATGATAGAGTATAATATGTGTTCTCATATAGGATGAGAATTTACAAAGGTTGGAGATGCTAGACATCCTAATCATCCAAAAGGGTTTTGGAAAGCAACATTATACTCACGATTCTCCTTATAAGCTACATTATCTTGATCATGAAAGTCGTCATGATAAGGATGAATAGAAGATGTATGTAAAGTGTTTACTACACTAAAAGATTACTAAAGAATGGATTTTAAAAGAATACCGATCATTTTGATGATGGTGATCTACTTCAAAGTGCAAGTCCAAAGGTATTATTATTTGAATATACACGCTTTGGACTATGTGTCATGTATATGGCGCCACTTTTGATGTTGATAGATTCTTTTAAAAAGAAAAAGGAAATGCTGAAAGAGAATCTATAAAATATATTTAGCAGAAAAGAAAAGATTGGAAATATCCAATTTAGGTATATGGATGATATACATGTTATGGTTATATTCTTTGCTTGTTAAACAATGTGGTTCTTGGGTATTGGATACCGAATTGGTTGGTATGAAATTTCATAACGGAGCGACGCAATTCATAAACCACAATGACCTAAATAACTAGCAAGAGAATATGTGATGATGTTCATCGAAAATAAACAAACCGTTGTTTGTATTTCTCGTTGACATCAAAGCTTGACTTCAAGATTTGTTTTAATAATTGTTATTTGAATCAGGTTATATGAGAACAAAGGTTGTTCAAATAATTATCGTATTCCATATAAGATGGATGATTTACAAATCTAGTTGGAGAAATCACATCCATAAAACCTAATACTAAAATGTCGCAAGACAAATGATTGAAAGATCACTTACGAAGTGACATCGCCATTTAAATTATATTGGAAAGAAAACATGAAGAATCTCCATATTCATGGATTTTTGGAGTCTTTGATTTGATCAAGTGACGCGTGTGATACTTTCCTAGGGATAATTAAAACTTCGTTCAAAGGCCAAAGAAGAACGATCGACTAAATTATTGGAATTAATACATATCGATGTATGTAGTCCATTAAGTATAGTCGTAAGCGATGGATTTCAACTTCATATGCTTTCTCCGGAAATTTGAGTGAATATTCACTTAATGAGAAAGAAGTATGAAATATTTGAAAATGTTCAAAGACTTTCAAGATGAAGTGGAAAATCATTGTGACAAGAAAATAAATGGTTTATGATTTTATCATAAGGGATTTATTTGAGTTACAAGTGTAACAAGAAAATAAATGAATTATGATTTTATCATAAAGGGATTTATTTGAGTTGCAAGTTTAGCAAAACACCTAGATTTACATCTCCCGAAACACCATAGGAGTATGGAGTGTTTGAGATTTGTAATGAAACCTTGTTTGACATGGTTGGATCAAAGGTGTTATTTATTAAACTGTCATTATGTTTTAAAAGATTAAAGCTTTAGAGACTACCGCTTTTACACTGAAAAGAGCTCCATCTTGATCCGTTGAAATGACACCATATGAGTTATGGTCTGGGGTAAAACCCAAGTTGTCATTTCTTAAATTTTGGTATGCTAAACATAAGTAAGATGTTTACAACCAAAGTCGGATGAGCATGTCTTTGTAGGTTATTTCGAATAACAATTGGTTATTCCTCCATAACACCAAGGACAAAAGGGTTTGTCGCTTGAAACATGAAGTTTCTTGAAGAAGAATTTTTTCATAAAAATTAAGTGGGGGACAATAGAACTTTGATAAGGTTAACGAACCTTAGCTATATGTGCTGAGTTGCGCAGCGCCGGAAATCGTTCCGGAGGCTGCCATAATGCTCATAGCTTATGTGCCTCAAAGGTTGTGGTCACGGAGATCTAAGTTCCTATTAAACCAAGTAGGTCGGTTAAACAATCAAATGCTAAGATTTGAGAGTAAATCATTATTGTTTGACAACGATGAACTGAATACATACAAAGAAGCGATGATGGGCCCTGACTCCGTCAAATGGCTTGAAGCCATAAAATCCGTGATAAGTCCATACACGATAAATCAAGTTTTGAACTTGGAAGACCCTCCGGAAAGGTGTAAAAACCTATCGGTCGTATTTGGATCTATAAAGAAACAGACATGGATGTTTCAAATCTATGAAATTGTCGACATGTCGTAAAGTATTTTATGACAATGTTCAAGGAGTAGACTATGACAAGATTTGATCTTTCATAGCGATATTTAGTCTGGACGGATTAAAGTAGCAACCACTACATATAATTTGGTATATGGTAGATGAATAAACAAAACAAAGTTCTTCTAATAGAATGGTTACCTAGGACGTGTACATGACACGGTCCAAAGGGTTTTGTTAAATTCAAAGGATGCTAAAAGGGCATGCAAACTTCAATGGTTGAAGTAAGCATCGCGGAGTTGGAATCTTCACCGTGATGAAAAGGAGTTTTCATCCGGAGACGATGAAGATGCTTGCATTTGCAAGAAATTAAGTGGGAGCGCTGAGACACATTTCTAATACATTATGTGGATGACATCTTGTTGATTAGAAATGATGTATCTTTTATTGACAAAGGTTAAGAATTTCATTTCGATGAAATACTTAGGCAAAACCCGAATATTTAGCATGAATGTCTATAGTGGATAGACTGTGACGCTAATATGGTTGTGCCAAACGTACATATATGAGATATTGAAGGAGTTCAATATAGAAACGACAAGAAAAAGTCCTTGTTGCATGGAAAAGGATTTGAATCAAGATTCAAGTGTATCGACACTTGATAAGTGAAACAAGATTCAAGTGCTTTGACACTTGATGAGTGAAATCACGAGAATGTTTTGATCAATCATACCATGATATGTACACATCCAGATATGTCCTATGCTCTAAGTGTTATGAGCATATACCAGAATGAATCATAAAATGATCATTGGACGATAGTAAGGATATTCTTATGATCTTTTGAAAGAACTAAGAATATATTTGTCTAGAGGTGACAAACAATTACAAATAGTTCATTGTAAAGAGTTACATTGATACTAGTTTTGTCACAAGATACAAATTAAGTTTATCTCAATTTAAACTATGAGTGGCACAATGAAATGGAAAGGAGTTTTCATGATGTATTTGGATGTATTCTAAAGTTAAGACATTGTGACGAATACTACAACAAAAGG
Organism: Avena longiglumis; assembly: GCA_030063025.1. Lineage (NCBI taxonomy): Eukaryota > Viridiplantae > Streptophyta > Magnoliopsida > Poales > Poaceae > Avena > Avena longiglumis. Next base: position 513,096,522 of record CP125974.1, on the reverse strand, counting down.
CTAAGTATATGACTGCTATAGTAGCAGCAAAGGAGGGAATTTGTGTCAAGTAGTTTGTTATCAAACTAAGGTGTGGTTCGCAACGGGCTAACACTAAAGATATATTGTGTGACAATAGTATCGACGTGTTTTAACCCCAAGGAACTAAAGGTCTCACCAAAAGACCAAATTTATACAATGCCATCTCATTGGAGAATGAGTGATGTGTGAAGACACAAAGACATGCAAATACACACGGACCTGAAAGCGTCAGATCCGTAGATTATGTTAACCACTTGCAGTTGTGTATTTGGAACACCAGAAAGCCATAGGTGTTCAATACACAAATTTTTCAAACTAGATTATTGTCTCTAGTGCAAGTGGGAGACTGAAGGGAATATGCCCGAGAGGCAATAATAAAGTGGTTATTATCGTATTCCTTATTTATGATAAATGTTTATTTTACATGCTATAATTGTATTAATACAGAAACGTTAATACATGTGTGTTTAATAAACAAAAAGGAAGTTCCTAGTTATGCCTCTCTTATAAACTAGCTCGTTGATTAACATGATGATCAAAGTTTCCTGATCATGGACATTGGATGTTGTTAATAAAAAGATCACAACATTAGTGTAATGATGTGATGAACATTCATCCGAAGTATAGCATTACGATCAAAGTCATTGAGTATATATTGCTATAACAACTTACGAAGTGATCCTAATCCTTAGACCATGAGATCATGTCAATCACTAACACCGGAAGAGTTTCTCGATGACATCAAACGTCACACCATAACTGGGTGATTATAAAGATGGCTTCAGAACTACTAAAGTGTTATGTTGAGACCCATGGATCGAGAGTGGAATTTGTTCATCCCGATGACGGATAGATATGCTCTGGTCCCTCTCGGTGATATCACATTGATTAGCTTGCAAGCAAGTGATTTTATCACTAGAATGTTATATCACGGGAACAAGAAAAGAGTGCATGTCGGTAACGAGATCAAACTAGGTATGGAGATACCGATGATCGAATCTCGGACATGTAATATATCGTGAAACAAAGGGATTAAGATACTAGCGTAAAAGGTTCACACGATCACAGAAGTCATCGTTGAATGTGTGGGAGTCAGTATGGATCTCCAGGTCCCGCTACTGATTATTGATCGGAGAAGGGTCTCGATCATGTCCGCATTATTCGCGAACCGTAGGGTGACACACTTAAGGGATGCCGACACCATTCGGAACAAATGATATGCCAGAAAAATAAAAGGAAAGCGCATGAATTTATTTCACTAGACAGCAAAACTATTTCGGTTGAAATTGCTGAAACTGGTTCTGCATGTGAAATTGAAATGTTGTAAGGGGTTTTATGTGAATGTTTGTTAATTAAAGTAATTAACAAAATTTTGAATAAATAAATAAAAGAGTTTTATTTAAATGAGAGCTTGCATTAAATTTGGTGGAAATTTAATGCATGTGAGTGGATTTTTGAGTGGAGGCTTTTTAATGGGAGTGGAGGATTTTCATTTTGAGTGGGAGCTCCACCCACATGAATGTGGAAGAGGTGGGGGCAGCCCCATGGCTGGGCACCATGCCCCTTGGGTGCCCCCTCTCCCCTATAAAAGTTCCCCCTCTCCTCCTCTCAAAACACACCTCCTCGCGACGGATCTCTCTCCCCCCTTTAGAATTTACCCATGGTCTCGGATCAACGAGATACATGTTCCCGGTGGATTTTTCTGCAAGGATTTGTTGCTTCCGCTGCTTCGCTGGAGCAAGGGCGTAGAGGTTGTCGGGGTACCCGTACGTGTGTGCGATCACGGATGCACCACTGCTTTGAGGTGCTGGACTTGATCGTGCTGGACCGGTTGGACCAGAAGGACTTCATCACGATCTTGAGATCGGCAAGCATTCGTCTATATCATCCACGAGTACAACCTTGTTAACGCTATTCGGTCTTCGAGGGTATGTATTCTATGGATGTATATCCACCCGTTGCTTGTATCTAGTAGATCTTGGTACATATATGTTCCCATCGTAGGAAATTTTTTGTTTTCTATGCTGCGAACCCTACAAATGCTAGTGTGATTTTACTCGTCCCATTGAGGTCTTACAGTAGTCGAATCCCGGTGATTTTCAAGTGATATACCCAACGCGTCCGTTGGGATTTTCTTCGTGCCTGCTGACACGGTAGTTTACTAGCAGAGCGTAGTCTGGTGCATTATTAGGCCATCAGATGATATCTGTATGGCTAATCCTTGCATCGTAGACACAGCATCCGAAATGTTATCACCACAAAGGTGTTTCGTGTGACCAAGGAGGCTGCTTCTCACTTGGCGTTAATTAGGGCAAAGTTGCCCAAAAGTTTTCGGTGACACATGATCCGAAGGATCTCATTCGAATAGTTCATACGGTGCACGACTAGCGCTCCCTATGGGAGTAGCCTTCGAGTGTATGTTCTAGTCGTAGACTCGAGCATAGACTTTAGTTCATTCATTTGTGGATGCTTCGATTATCTGTCCAAAGGATGCATTTTTTTGAATGCACGACCAGCACTCCCTATGGGAGTAGCCCCCGAGTCCGTACTGGAGTCGCAGACTCGACGTAGGACTCGAAGATTTCTTCGAGGTGATGTTACCATTGTAATTTCTCAGGTGTGTGGCCAGTGCTCCTGATAGGAGTAGCCCCTGAGTAGTTGGTTGAGTCATAGACTCGAGTAAGTACTTTATGTTTAGTCGAAACCTTCGAGCCATTGTTGGCTTTGCTTTGATGATGTCATTGTTGATGATTGGTGAGCTCAAACGTCTGCGGCAGCAGAGACGATGCGACGGGACGATCGTGGGCCCCACCGCCTGACTTGAATTTGACTAGTCACGCGTAATCGTGGCAAAAATTACGACGTCTCCTCGATTTCCATGCATAGTGGACGGCGTGCTTGCGACGGTTCAGGTTCATGCTAACATGTGGACGGTGAGATCTGGGGCACGCGTTAGGGATTCTACATCGATGGTTCTGCTTCGTCGTCCTCGTCCTTTTATACCATGAGGGAAAACAGAGGATTTTTACCCCTTCGCCATTTGCATTGCTCTTTCACCATTGCCACCATTTCCTAAGCACTTGCTTTCATCGCGCACTGGGCATCCTCTGTGTGTTTCCTTCCTCCTTTCTCTGCACGCACCGCCGTGCTCGCCGCTCCTCGATGGGCAAGCCGAAGAGAAGCTCATCAGCCGCAGCGGGCTCGAGCACCGTCGGCGCCGCCAAGAAGGTTGCCGCTCCGAGACGGACCACCGATGGCGGGTGGCGGAGCACAGAGATGCGGGTATCGAACTTGCGCAAATTGCATGAGGCCGACTTGATTTCGAAGACCAAGGGCGACGCCATCCTGCCGGATCAAGAGGTAATCCCGCGCCCACCAAAGGGTTCCGGGTTATGTTCTTTGCATTTGTCATCCGCGGTCTTTCTTTGCCCGACCACGAATTTCTTTGTGGGCTCCTTTTTCTCTATGGGATTCATCTTCATGATGGTGGCTCAGATCAATGTAGAGCTTCATTGGGAGTCCCCAAGAGGAAGGCGTGATGAGCACATCAGCAAGTTTTCCCTCAGTAAGAAACCAAGGTTATCGAACCAGTAGGAGGAAGGAAACGACTCAAAGGTGTTGCTAGCAACTTGGAAACCTGCACAACACAAACTCAAGACTTCGCCCCAACAAACAGTGAGGTTGTCAATCTCACCGGTTTGCTGAAAACAAATGATTAACTGTATGGTGTTGAAGGTAATAGTGGTTTGCAGAAAGTAAATGGTAACAATGGAAGATGTATCAATGGTAAAGATTGGACTGGGGTTCATAGTTCACTAGTGGTGTTGGCATGCTGGGTAAAAAAATTACAGCAGGGCAATTGACAGGACTGAGCAAGGCATAACAATGAAATACTATACATTCATGATTCTATGAGATTTGATTGGGCAATACAACAAGATACATAGACCGCCATGCAACTGCATCTATGACTAGTAATCCACCTTCAGGTTATCATCCGAACCCCTCCAGTATTAAGTTGCAAGCAACAGATAACTGCTTTAAGCAAAGTATGTAAGCTAAACAATCCACTTGTTCCATGAACAAGAGACCGTTATTTCCCCCTAGTAGAAACAACACATCTATAACCTTAGAGATTTCTCTGACTTCACTTAGATTAAATAGAGGCATGAACCCACTATCGATCTTAAATACTCCCTCTTGGAGTCACTAGCATCTACTTGGCCAAGATAGCTACTAGAAACGGAGAGCATGCAAGATCACAAACAACACAGACATGATAGAATCAATAAGAAATAACCATTAATTAATATGACATAGTAATCTCAATATCCATCGGATCCCCTCAAACACAACATGCATGATTACAAATAGTTGATCTTGATCATGAACGGAACTCACAAGATCTAAACATGGTAGCACAAAGGAGGAGATACAACCATCTAGCTACTACATGGACCCGTAGTCCAAGGTGGAACTACTCACGCTTCATACTGGACGCTGGCATGGTGAAGAAGAAGGCCTCCGGGATGATATCCCCTCCGACAGGGTGCCGGGAAGAGCTTCAGATCCCCCGATCTAGGGACAATGGTGGCGGCAGCTACAGACTGTTTCGTGGAAGATTGATCGGGTCCTTAGGGTTTTGGTATCGGGGGCTTCTTATAGGCGAAGAGGCGAGGCAGGGGGCAGCCAGGGCGGCCGCACCTCCTGATGACCCACAAGTATAGGGGGTGTATCGTAGTACTTTCGATAAATAGGAGTGTCGATCCCAACGAGGAGCAGAAGGTGCTGAAGAGTGGTATGGAGCAGGAACTCTTTGTAAATACTTAGCAAACAGATTTTTAGTGGTTTTATGATAAGGCAACAAAACAAAGAGCAAGTAATAAAGACAACAAATAAATAGAGCAAGTGGCCCAATCCTTTCTTAGTAAAGGACAAGCCGGTGGAAATACTTATAAGGACCAAACGTTCTCGAGGACACATGGGAATTCTGTCAAGTGCTTTCACTTCAGATAGTTGAGTACTCTTCTCTGGTGTTGTAAGTGTTGTGTGGGTGAACCTGTGCTAACATACCGACCTTACTTGGACTAATACATACTTGTGATTAAACCCCCTGCAAACATCCGTAACTACAGGAAAATAATTAAGATATAAATCTAACCACAGCCTTAAACTCTGAGATCCTACACTCCCTTGTGCAAAGGTGTCCTAACGGGGGTTCAGGTTTCTGTCACTCCGGCAACCCCACAATTAGTAGCCAAATACATAATGCATCCCCCTAGGCCCATAAATGGTGAAGTATCATGTAGTCGGCGTTCACATGACACCACTAGAAGAATAGCACCATAACTTAAATACTAAACCATTGAATAATAACTCAACACAAATCCACTACTAACAACATGACTTCTCCCATGTCCTCAAGAACTAAACAAACTACTCACAAGACATCATATGGATCAAGATCAAAGATGATGTGGTAATGGATAACAATCTGAACATAAACAATAATCCAAAGGTTCCACTCACAAGCATCAACTACAATAGTAATCAACACTGGGAAAGTTTCCCCTAAGAACTAAAGCAATATCCAACACAATTGTTACAGCAGGACGGAGTGGTGATGATGGTGCTGGTGGAGATGATGGTGTGGATGATGATGATGATCCCGATGAAGCCTAGCTTGATGATGGTGTTGATGGCGACGGTCTCCCATCTCCGGGAAGGAATTCCCTCGGTAGAAATCTGTTTGTCGGAGAGATCTTTCTCTCTTGGTGTTTTCCACCCCTAGAGGCAGCGGAAATCTATCTGTGGTTTCTCTCCTATCCTTAGGGTTTCGTAGGGAATATATATGCGAAGGGGCAGAGTAGGGAGCCGGGTAGGTGGGCCACACCTGCTCTAGGCGCGTCCCAAGGTGGGCCCACGCCTAGGGGGTGTGGGCCCCCTGCGGCCCTTCTTCTCTCCTCCTTCTAGCTTCCCCAATCTCCTGGAAAAATAATATTTTCCCATATTTTTCTGGTATTTTTCAGTTCTTCGCGAAATTGCACTGAAACGCCTTCTTTTCCATCAGAATCCAGACTCCGGCAGTTCATCCTCCAAAAATCATCCAACATGCATAAACAGATGAAAAGCTATAAGTAATACCTCATAATAAGACATATATCAATGAATAGAGGTAAATTATGATATAGAATGGTGATGCATAATGGGCGTATCACCCCCCAGGCACAGGCTAGGGTTAGCCGCATAGCCAGGGGGTGTGACCCCCTGGTGGATCCCCTCCGTCTCATATTCTGGCTCCATGTTCCCCACGATAAAATATTGACTTTGGCTTTTGTCCCGTCCAATTCCGAGAATATTGATTTTTTGCCTTTTCTGGAACCAAAAATAGAAGAAAACAGGCAACTGACACTCTGGCATCTTGTTAATAGGTTAGGACCAGAAAGCATATAAAGACACCTCAAAGTGTAGACAAAGCAAAGCAAAGTAGATACTGAACAAGCATGGAACATAAAAAATTATAGATACTTTTTCGACGTATCACTTCATCATTTGTCTCCCAATTCTCTTCTCCATAATGCCTGCTTCATTACCCTCTGCGAGTGCTGGCTCGGTATCGAGCCTTACTTTGGCCTCTTCCGGATACTCTACTCCGTGAAGAGGCAATCTAGCACCGGTGGTGTTTATCCAGCGGTGGATCGACTCCATTGTTGACGTCTCTGCCATGGATGATGGTGCACAGGTAGCGCTCACATAGAGGGTCGCTGCTCCCACATCTCTCAGATCCGGAACCATAGGTTCCTTCATCCGAAGGGGGGTCACACAAATCGGAGTTGCAGCTGCTGCTGTCATCTGAATCGCCCGTCAGCGTGCGTCGATGGGTGAGCGGGACCAAGCGGCTCGCTTGATGGAATTGGCACCGGGCCGGAGAGGGTGCCACTTCCACAGGCGAAGCTCCCGAACAGCATCTCGATTCCGTCGCCTACGGATTCGAAATCTTTGCGGGTGGCCGGCGAGTCGACGGTGAATTCGAAGGCGCTAAAGAGGAGGTGGTTCTCTGTCGCCAAGGAATTGTAGATCGCTCTAGATAGGACCGTCACAACCGCACGATCAGCGTCCCCGCTTCCCACAGACGGCGCCAATTGACGAGGTTTGATCTCATCAATGCCCATTGTTATGGACTTGGGTTTTGGAGAAGATGAGGATGCTAGAAGTCGCAAGATGGTTAACAGGAAAGCAACACGGGGACACGAGGTTTACCCAGGTTCAAGCCCCTGGAGGGAAAACCCTACTCATGCTTGTCGGTTCTTGATTACGGCGGAACCGAAAGTTACATGGGTGCGCAGATGCGATCTGGCGTGAGGTGTGTGTATGAGGTGTTGAGATGTGTGTATGAGGTGTTGAGATCCTTCTCGCTGTGCCCTTCTGGGCTTTATATAGATAGGCCAGGACTCGGGGGTAGGTCGAGTCGGTTACAAATTAGGGTTGAACCTTTTGAAATTCTATCTATAGCTAGACGTGTCCTCCAAGGAGTCAAACTTGTAATGGGCTTGGGCCACCCAAAATCTTCTTGGGAAGCAAGTCTTCACGTGGGCCTTACCTGGGCCAGACCGGGTATACCAATGTAAGGCACCTGTAGGGTATATCCATGTCAAACGGAAAATAAACATACTAGGCTTCCTCATGACCAGCCCCACCATTCGCAGCAGCACTTGCAGCAGCTCTGCGAGCTTTCCTTGCCTAGAGGATCTCCAACCTTCTATCTTCCCATCACTGTTTTGTGATCGGATCCATCTTCTCGGGATTCATGGTCATCACTCGTGTTTCATTGGCAATCGCAGCTGCCCTAGATTTTTTCCTCTTTGAGACGGATCCTCTGCTCCTTAAACTCAGCTTTGCGCTTTTCATCTTCACGAGTTGCAAGACACATTTGCAGCTTGATCTCTTCTCTCTTGTGAGGCATCTTTATCTTGGTTTCCATTTGTTGTTGTGCTACTAGAAACTTATGCTTCATCATTTCATCAATCTTGTCCCTCAACTTTTCGTGCTCAACCTTTCTCTTCAACTTTTCTTTCATCTTCTTTGTACCATCTAGCCTTTTCCTTTTGGCTTTCGGTTCGCCATCTTCCTCCTCATCTTCTTCCTCCAAGTTTATTGCTGCACCGTTTCTCGGAGGTGGTACCTCTCGATCCCATACTCTCAAATTCTCATTGTCCTTGAGCAATTCCTAGCACCGATGAAGAGCAAATGATTTGTTCCTCGATGCGGCCATGTCCTTGTACCTAAATTGGGAAATCTTCTTATATTTATCAATGTTGACCCTGCTAGGGGGATGAGTCTTGACTTGCTCGTAGGCGGCACTCCAACGACTACAAGATTGTTTGATTGTATCCCACCGACCTTGGAGAGATCTCAATGTGCGAGTGCTTCCTTTAGGCACTAGCTTGAAAAAAAATCCTCAATCCGCTGCCAATACTTCTTTCAGGATTGGTCACTTCCGGTGACATCGTCCATGGACACACCCTCTCAAGCCCGGATCAATCCAGTGTCTTCGTCCATGGTGTAGTTGGCTGATCTCTTAGATTTCACCTTCTCTTGGGAAGCATCGAACACCTCCTCGTCCACCTCTTCTAGTTCATCGTCCTCCCAGTCATCGCTCTCGCGCACTCCTTCCTCCCATTCACCCTCCCCTTCACCATCACCGGCAGCAGTAGTAGCAGCCTCGTCGGGTAGGGGCGGACCTCCTTTCACCTCCGCGTCGTTCAACATGTCAACGAACGAACACGAAACCGAGCGAAGATTCTCGCTACGAACACCCCAAATATGGCTGTTTTCAGGCAATCAATTTCTACGCGGCATGTGTGACAAATCTAGGGCGAATTCGACTGCAATCATATCAACACAGAAACATACCTTTCAGGAATAGGGGTGAATTGGGTGGGCGGTCGCGGGGAGACACTGTCACCAGTGTGCATGCAGAGAGGGGCTTCCAGCTCATGGGTTTCTTTGGCTTTGGGAAAGAGAGTGCCTTCGATCCGCTGATTTTCCTCCGACTGCCGAAGGGATGTATAAGGCCAGTCGAACCATCGGCTGCATGGGGCTGCGCTCCTAGTCGCTTCCTGACCGGTTTCGCCACCGGCGCAAGCGCAAGTCTATCATCGATGATATCCGCAATGGGGTGGAATCGGTAGGGATTCGGCCGATCTTTCGCCACCGGTAGGGATTCGGCCATGGAATCGATCGGCTGAGGCTGGAGAGTGTTCATGACGACGGTGGTGGGCGGCGGTGCGGTGGGAAAAGGCTAGAGGAGCGAGGACGACGAGATCGAAAACTGGCGGAGATGGCGGGGCCGGAAATGTTCCTCGCGCCAAGCGAAAGTCAGGATGCGGCTCACTGCATCCGCAATATGCGGTACGGAAGCGAGCTTTTGTGGGGAACCGCAAAAAAATCCGGATACAATATGTTTTAAGGTATTTAGAATGATCACTTTTTCCACCTCGTACCGCAAACGAACGGTTATTTTGCGGGACGGGACCGATCGTAGTTTCTGCTACAGATGCTCTTACTACGTTAGAGAGTGCGTGTCAATCCAAAGCAGAGACGTAACATCAGAATTCGATTGACGGTAATGTGTATACGGCCTGCAAGTTACAGCATTCAGTGGACGTACATGAGCCCCGGTCAATGAGGTATACGCTCCCATGCTAGCTCTCGGTCAGAGCGCTTCAGCCTGCATCGACAGTGCCATCCTCCGCTAGCTCTATCCCAATCAGAATTTCGTGTCCCTAGCGACGTGTCCTGTCTTGTGTTCACGCACGTCCCGACGAGCTGGTGCGAATGATGTGTGTCGCTGAGGAGAGAACACCGGCCATCGGAGATGCAACTCTGGTGCCGCTACTCATCAGCAGCAGAATATAACAGCTGAAAAAGAGCCTAGGAAGAGGTCCGGGTGGCCATCGTCACCGCAGGCGTCTCGCGTGCCCAGGCACAAGTTTTGGAGAACTAATCCAAAGCTTTCCTTTTGACAGTTTCATAGTTGGATGGATTCTCCTTGCATGTTGCATCGCCGTGCTACACAATACCACGAGGATATCCCCCACGGTAGACTAATGGTAAACTGCTAAACAACAACTAGATTGACCGTAGTGATTAATAAAACAGAACCCTATCTAACCAAGCAAAAAAAAAATGATATTTGCAACTACGGTGAAACTCGTGCCGACTGGGGCAGCCAGTGAAAGGCACATTACCTGGTCAACAACAGCCCTGATTAGATTAAAACCAAAACGTGACGTCTCAGCATACACGGCGAGTACCCAGGGTTCGAATTTTTCTTTATATATATTGCCTCGCAAAAAGAAAGCTAACTGGGTTCAGAAGCTCGATGGAAGGTGTGGATATTAGCTTTAGATTCGATTACTCCCTCCGTTTTAAAATATATAAAATGTTTTAGGTTTGTGAAAAAATGTATTTAGACTTCTTTTAATATATAAATTCATTCAAAATCTGAGTGAACTTATATATACTAAAAGAAGTTTAGATACACAAAGCTAAAAGATCTTATATTTTAAAACGGTGGAATACAAAACAGGTCAAATGTCCTCAGTAACGCCTCGCCTTAGACGTGTCAACCTCGTAAGGCCTTGTTTTACAGATAGGGTTTAGAGTGTTTTACTGGGGTATTACCTGACGGGATTGGGTGAAAACACTTCCTTCGCTCAATCCCCTCTCACCCTATCCTCTTCCCTGTTCAATTGATTTTCCTTTTCATGTCTTTGGATCACATCTTGTTTCCCGAAAGAGAGGAGGCAGTATACATGGGCATGTTCCGGGCCGGGCCTGACAAAGCCCGCCCGTGCAAACCCTAGGCCCGAGCCCGGCCCGGCTGTCGGGCCTAAAAACTGAGCCCAAACCCGGCCCGTGCTACACATTTTTCTTCGGGCCGCGGGCCGGACTTCTCCCTATTTTTCACTTTTCTCTGGCCCGAGCCCAGCCCGTGCATCCTTCGGGCCGCAATTGTGAAGCCTAGGCCCGGCCCGTCGGTCTTTTTTCGGGCCGGGTCGGGCCGACCGGGCCGGGCTGCCCATGCCCAGGTATGGGAGGCTATACGTGGACCAAACAGTTTTCTGGGATCGCTGGGGGTGTCTTTCAATGGAGTCGGGATAATACTTGGTAATCCTTGTCAAAACACGTCTGCAAAATGGCGTAGCCGAACAAAACAATTAGTTAAGTGACCATCAGAAAAGCAAAAAAAAAAGGATAAGAAGAAAGGCGAAGGCACCAAAATATCGGATGGAAAGAGAGAGCTCATGTTGCTCTGAGCTAAGTCTGCTAAGCTTCTATATCATGTGCCAGAATAATATACGCACCACAAAATGACGCATGGTGGATGACTGGATGGAGCAAATAAACTCGGCCTACAGTGCTATAAACAACTGTCTGCCTCCAGTCATGACTGCTAGGTGGCTGAACTTTTCTGACTAGCTGGAGATATTTTGTTGCATGCAACAAATACTCATTCTAAATGCGACAGGCTATACAAGGATCACTAAATTAGATGGATTCTCGGCTGCTAATCATGCATCCTATAACTTCTATCAACATCTAACAATATGTCAACTACAGTTGGCCATGTTGTTAATATATGGAGAGTATATACACAATCTAATACAGTTCTTTGCAATATACAAAAGCGTTAGTATTTTTCTATTAACAGCCGTTAAACTCTGAGTGAACTTGTTAACTTATTCTCCCCTCTCCTCTTGCAAACAAGAGGATATTTTTATAAAGATTATTTCCATTTCTCTCCACCAAAAGCAGAATGGAAATTCATAAATAAAATACCCCAATAGCATATCTGAGATTAGCATCTCTTAACAGAAGCCATCCAGGTCAATAAATGGGTTCTTGAATTCTCGGGATGAAACAAGGAGTAAGGACTTGTGCAAAGAAATTAGTGAAGCATATTTTCAAAGTAGCATACCATGTTGTGATACAAACACGATGGACAGTACCACCTACAATAAGAGCAACAAGTTCTGCTACAACAACTGCATAGAAAGAACAAAATTGATGACATACAGTTCAAGTTACTATTACAATAGAAGATGGGACTAAAGTCATATGCTGCTATATGTACCCGCACCCCATCAGTTCTGACGCCACTAGTTTCTTGGCAAATCCCAATAATGGCTCAAGTTAGAACAGTAAAAAAAAATCTGTGCGCAGCACTGCGGTACTTGCTAATGAATGAATGTATATAGAACTTAACAATCTCACTTTATTTCATATATGCTTGCTTCATTTTTTACTCTTCCTGAAGGTCTGCTTGCACTAGTTTCTTGTTAGATTGGACAAGCAAAACTTCTCCATATCTATATGAGGAGTTTTGGGGGGTTTAGGTGATGTTAGGCAAGGTTGTCCATGCTGAAGCCAGAGGGACATGAACCCACATAACTATAAAATGGAGGTCCGATTTAAGGTGACATGAACCCAGGTAACTACCACAGATAAGTTTTGCACCACATGCCTAAGAATCCAATTACAATTCATTTCCTGAACCGATTAGACTTGACCAGACAATATTGTGTCTCCAGATTGCCAGATATGAAGAGCCGATGCTTCATGTCCAGCTGGAGGTGGATATACTTGTACGAAAAGGTCCTTAGTTGTTACTCCCTCCGTTTTAAAATATAAGATGTTTAACTTTGTGAAGAAAATGTATCTAAACTTTTTTAGTGTGTAAATTTACTCAGGTTTGGAGTGAATCTACACACTAAAAGAAATTAAGACATTTTCTTCACAAATCTAAAACATCTTATATTATGAAACAAACGGAGTACTTACTATAACCTACATTGTGGGAAGCAATTGGCAACTGAGCTTACATAGTAGACCAAAACCAATGTGATTTTCGTATCAACTGATGAGAAAGTTCAGAGCTGGAGGACAAGAACCTCCAAATTAAACCGGCAGTCCGTCCCAGTGCAATAGATGGCCTGGCCTAGGGCGCCCTGTCTCGCCACTGGCAGCAGATATGGGACGGTCTGGCAGGAGACGAGGAGGAGAAGGTGTATAAGAGGAGCAGGAACCAGGCAGAGCTCGCATCCCCCAGGGGATCACGCGCTCGCATCGGCTGTTGGATGGGAATCGATCGTGTGGTACCGCTTTCATTGGCCCCACCAGCCCATCGCCCCGGTCAATTAAAAAAATCTCTACCTTATCCCCTCTCTGGACTCCGTCCGTCCGTCGACCTCGTCTTCTCAACATCTCGTTCTGCCCATCTCAAATTCCTCTCTGCTTCTCTCCGGCGGAAAATCTCTCTCCTCCTTTTGCGACAGGGCTCATCACGCATGCCCCATGGATATCCCTTTCTTTTCTTGCTGCAAAGATCCCGCGGACAACCAATTTTGGAGGCGTGCTAGGCTGCTAGCGCTATTTAGGTGGCCACTTCAAGGGATTGCAGCTGGTATAATTGACGGCGCCGATTGCTACAAGCAGCTTCTGTGGCGTTTGCTCCAGAGACATGCGCCTGTTGCTACAAGGGGCGTCCGCGCCTGCTACCAGAAGCCGACGGCGGCGCTACGAGCGTCTGCGCTAGTTGCAACCGCGCCGGCGACAACGGTTGCTACAAGGGCCTGCGACAGTTGCTACAAGGGGTGTCCGTGGCTGCTACCACATGCCTACACCGTCACTACGGCAGACGGACGGTGGCGCTACGAGCTGCGGCGCCGGTTGCTACAAGGGCCTACTGAGGACGCTACTAGAGGCCGGCGGCGGCTGCTACAGCGGCATGCGCCCGTTGCTACAAGGGGGCAGCGGCGGCTGCTACCAGAGACCTACGGCGTTGCTACAGGCGGCTGCTCCGACGAGTCGTCCTCCCTTCGTGGTCATCGTTTTGCAACAGAGCCACGACAGGGTGCTACACAGGTAGAAAGACAATGCTACTCGAAGTGGTCATCGTTGCTATAGACGAAGAGTCGCGATGCTACCGACTAATAGATGCGTTTTAATATTTTTGCTACACCGTAATGCTACAATAGTAGCAAGTTTTTTCTATTTCTCTTCTATGCTTTTGCTACTATAACACAAAGTATTTGCTATGATATTTTCGACGAAAGTTCTCAGTAAAGTCAGTTTTTCTACGGCAAGCACCGGTGATATCTCCGACGAGATCTTTTTTTGCTACATTAGCTACCACTATTTTATGTTTTTGCTACAATAGCGTAACGTTTTTGCTACACGGTCGCCGATGAGGTCTACCGGCGAGGTCGGATATGCAATATTAGCACAACTTTTTTGCTACACAGTCACCGACAAGGTCTCTGGCAAACTCTCCAGCGAGGTCCAGTCTGTTTTTCTATTTCTGAGCCGAACCGTTTTCTACTGCATAACAAAAATGGGACTATTTATAGCTAAAGCTAGTACGATTGTAGCAAAAGCAAGATTTTATGGGTTTTTTAAGGACACGTGTTAGCAGAAGGACCCAGAAGATTTTAGAGAATTATCCCCGGGACGCGTACTGCTGTCCCTACACTACGGGAATAACAAGATAGGCCGACGGCCTTTTTATACGTCGACGGCATGTCGGGCCGTCGGGCCAGTTTTGCCGTCGGCGTAGGATAAATAGGCCGACGGCGGCCGTCGGCATAAATGGAACCATCGGTGTAACATATTAGGCTAACGGCAGAGCGACGGCGGCGTAGATTTTACACCTAAGCCGTCGTAGCCATTTTCTTTTTTTGCCACATTAATCTTAGAAAAATCATAACTAAATCATTTAAATTTAGAAAAATACATATAATATATCAAAATTTGCAGAAAATATGATCTATCTATATAAACTGAAATATTATATATTTGTTATCAGAAAAATATATAAAAAATACAAATACTTTTGTATAACATATTTTTTATTTTCCGAGTGCAAAAAACGGGGTGTTTTGTGAAGCAACCACAAAATGAAAGTTTTAAAATGATACTACCCCATTTTTCAAAAATAGTAGACCATATTGAATGAACAATTTCCTAACCTGGATTTCTCAAACCTTTTCGTCCATCCCTCTTAAAAAAATAAAATTCCGCTGAATCGGGAGGAAATGAGTTAGATTTGAACTACAGGTACATGATATGATGCCCATATTTTTTTGTAAAAATTATTTTTAGATTCACAATATGCTATTTTATCAGAGATCTAATGCAAGTTTAGTGAGGCTCAGCCCCGAGCTAGAATCTTCATGCCCCTCGATTTAAAAAGTTTGACGATAGTTTAAAACGGGCATAAAAATTTCAAAAAGATTGAAACAATGCAAAACCTTCGCGTGGTGTCATATTATGTGACATAGTTGCATAGAAAAATACCAAACTTGGTATATATTGATTGTGTCTCAAAAAACCTTCACAAAATGATCTATCTCAATCGAGGTTTTCTGGATTTCAGGTCAAATGACCAATGTTATTGCTAGAATCGCAGTATAGTTTGCGATAATATGGCCATATTGTGCATGCATGTGTACCATGAGATGGCAAACCATATTAGAGGAGGAAGTTTTCCTTTTCGTCGCACCGAAAAGCCATTTTTATTTTCCGAGTGCAAAAAACGGGGTGTTTGGTAGCAACCACCAAATGAAAGTTTCAAAATGATAATACCATATTTTTCAAAAATACTAGACCATATTAAATGGACAATTTCCCAACATGGGTATCTCAAACCTTTCCGTACACCCCTCGTGAAAAAGACAAATTCCTGCTGAATCGATAGGAAATGAGTTAGATTTGAACTACATGTACATGATATGATGCCCATGATTTTTTGAAAAAATCATTTTTAGATTCACAATATGCTATTTTATCAGAGATCTAATGCAAGTTTAGTGAGGCTCAGCCCCGAGCTAAGAATCTTCATGCTCCTCGATTTAGAAAGTTTGACAATAGTTTGAAACGGACATAAAAAATTCAAAAACGATCGAAACAATGCAAAACCTTCACGTGATGTTATATTATGTGACACAGTTGCATGGACAAATATCAAACTTGGTATATTGATTATGTCTCAAAAAAACTTCACAAATGACCTATCTCAATCGAGGTTTTCTGGATTTCAGGTCAAATGACCAATGTTATTGCTAGAATCGCGGTATAGTTTGCGATAATATGGCCATATTGTTCACGCATGTGTATCATGGGATGATAAACAATATTGCAGGAGGAAGTTTTCCGTTTCATCGCACCAAAAAGCCTTTTTTTATTTTCCGAGTGCAAAAAACGGGGTGTTTTGTGAAGCAACCACCAAATGAAAGTTTCAAAAATGATAATACCACATTTTTCAAAATACAAAACCATATTGAATGAACAATTTCCCAACATGGGTATCTCAAACCTTTCCGTCCACCTCTCGTGAAAAAGACAAATTCCTGCCGAATCGGTAGGAAATGAGTTAGATTTGAACTGCAGGTACATGATATGATACTCATGATTTTTTGCAAAAATCATTTTTAGATTCACAATATGCTATTTCATCAGAGATCTAATGCAAGGTTTCCTTTTTGTCGCACCAAAAAGCTATTTTTCTATTTTCCAAGTGCCAAAAACGGGGTGTTTCATGAATCCTGACATAGTTTCAGTTGGTCTAATATTAAAAAGTTATGGTATATAATTAAATAGATGATAGGAATGTCATATTTGGATTCCTCACATTTTTCTGATCGATTTGGATATATTATTTGTCGAATTATGATTTATGGATTTGTAGATATGAATTATTCAATTTTAAATGAAAAAAGGAAAAAATAATTAAAATTTATTTTATTTTTATTTGAATTCAAGATTATTATTACTTATTCATTGTTGTTTACTTAAATAATTGTATAGAATATAAAAAAATAAAGACGTCTAACATTATAGTCTAATGGTTAATTGGATTGATATGATAATATTGACAACAAGTTCTAATTTCTTTATCGGAAGCTCATGTGGAAGGAACAGAGAAGTTAAGCGTGTTGGGGCTAGAGTAGTATTAGGATGGGTGACCGATTAAGAAGTTTGACTAATTGTGCAATTTAACTTAAGACTAAGTGTACTTAAAATAAAAAATGTCCATATGAAATTAACGAGTTACAATTCAAAAATGTGAAAACAAAATTGAAAAAAAATTGATTTTTTTTTTGGAAAAATATAGACCGACGGCTTGCCGTCGGCGTAACAAAACGGCCGTTAGTCATCTAGGTGAAACCTATACGGTCTACGCCGACGGCGTTTCTACACCGACGGGAAATAGGGCTACGCCGACGGGCATGTATACCGACGGCAGCCGTCGGGCCAGCCTACGCCGACAGAATTTAAGACTACGCCGACGGGACCCGGCCGTTGCCGTATTCGGCTTCTCCTATAGTGCTAAGGCAAGGGCCGAACGGTCACCGCCAAGATATCGTCATGTACTACGTTAGGAAGTACATGTTAATACAAGCAGAGACGTAACTGTCAGAATGCAATTGCCGTGATGCTAATGTGTCTACAAACTGCAAGTTGAAGCATTCAGTGGACGTACATGAGCCCCGGTCAATGAGGTATGCATACGCTCCCCGGCTAGCTCCCGGTCAGAGCGCTTCAGCCTGCATCGACAGCGCCATCCTAAGCTCTATCCCAATCAGAATTTCATGTCCCTAGCTACGTGCTTGGATCTCCTTTTTGTTTTTTGTTTTCTTGAAACGCTTCTGTGCCGGTTATATTATCGTGAAATCTTATACTCCATTCGTTTTAAAATATAAGATGTTTTAAATTTGTGAAGCAAATGTATCTAGACTAGTTTTAGTATGTAGGTTCACTAAGAATTGAAATGAATCTAGACACTAAAACAAGTCTAGATATATTATCTTCATAAATCTAAAACATCTTATATTTTAAAAGAAAATACTCGTGTGTGGCTTTATTTATAAAATAGACAGAGGAAAATGGTACGGTTCCCCGGGGGATTGAACGATTCGATCCCCCGAGTCACTGTCGCGCGCATTCGCTAACTTTCTCTAGACTTACCGTAC
Organism: Avena longiglumis; assembly: GCA_030063025.1. Taxonomy (NCBI): domain Eukaryota; kingdom Viridiplantae; phylum Streptophyta; class Magnoliopsida; order Poales; family Poaceae; genus Avena; species Avena longiglumis. Next base: position 513,078,466 of record CP125974.1, on the reverse strand, counting down.
GTACATATTTTCGTTCGTATTAAACCAAAGCAGAAGCGTCGGTGATGTACTGGCCCATATTCAGTCTTATCTTTTCCTAGAGTGCTTCTCCTCCATTCATCTTTCTCCTTTCTCCCATCTCTCACAGCGATTAAGGCAGCCATGGCACCGCACCTTGCCTGCTGCTACCTATGTATGGCACCACACAGCCTGCTGTTGATTTCACTGCTGGTACCTACGTATGACACCGCATCGCCTCCTGCTGATTTCGCTGCTGCTACCTACGTACGCCTCCTGTTGGTTCTGTCGGTTGCTGCTACCTACGCGCAAGGTAGGTGCTTCCATGAACCTCCCGCCGCGGCTGCTCTGCAAGGTGCTACTTTGCTACATACACGAGTGATGTTGCTACATGCGGCGAGAGACGTCGCTATCTACGGCGAGCAGCGTTGCTATTTGCGGTCAAATTCTCCAGCGAGGGCTCTCGAAAAATCAGATTTGCTAAATTAGCAGATTTTTTGCTACAATCTTTTACTGGTTTTGCTATAATAGCGTATAGTTTTTGCTATCGGGTCTTTTTGCTACGATCCCGGGCGATGTCTTCGGCGAAGTTATTTTTTTGCTACATATGCTGAACTTTTTTGCTACAATTGTTCTTATGTGTTGCTACATTAGCATAATTATTTTGCTACATAGTTTCCGACGAGGTCTCCGGCGAAAGCCTCCGGCAAGTCTCCGGCGAGGTCGGATATGCTACATTAGCACAATTTTTGCTACCCGGTCGACGGCGAGGTCTCCGGCGAGGTCCAGTTTATTTTTCTATTTTCGGGACCAAACCTTTTTTGATACGTATAGCAAAAACGGGATATTTGTAGCTAAAACGGGGATGTTGTAGCAAAAACGAAAATTTTAGATTTTTTTCGATACACGTGTCAGCAAGGAGGAACCGGAGGATATTTAAAAATTATCTCCGGGGACGCTAGTACGACCCATAGACGAAAGCCTAATCCGATGAAGCTACGTGTCCGTCTCAACGCAAACTGGTGCGGGTGGACGGCCATGACAGGATCCTCCACCTGATGTGGGTCGTCGTGGAGAGACGGCGCCAGACGGCTCTGTCAGCCTCCCCGGAGATGCAACTCTGGTGCCGCCTACTCAGCAGAAGCAGCAGAATTCTACAGCTGATAAGAACCCGGGAAGAGGTCTTGGAGAACTGATCCAAGGTGACCATCGTCACCGCAGAGCGCAGACGTCTCGCACACCCAGGCACAAGTTTTAGAGAACTGATCCAAGGTTTTCTTTTTGACACTTTCATAGCTGCATACTACTACTTCTACTTGCATCGTGGTTCACGATACAACCAGGAGATCCCCGATCGTGGACTCCTGATAATAAATCTTCTGGCGATTTATCGCGCTTCATAAAGAGTACCTCTAACAGATACCACGCGTTTGATCAAACCCACGAAATATACAGTTTTATTTTAAAATGGCTAAAAAACAGCCAGAGCGGATGCCGTAAATCTGGTCAAAACCGCGATTTTTGTACAGTTTTCCGGATATCAACTTGCATGTATCCCATATATCTAGTTTCTCCAATCTGTTTTACGGCTTCCCGCAAAACGGTCAACGATCATGAGGATAAAATTTCTAAACACGCCACTAATAAACTCGTCGGAGTTCACCAAATTCTGGCAAGGTGGTTTGATTCTCCGCGCCAATCTACAATTATGGACGAGGAGACTCGATTCCCTTGTGGAAGAGCTCTCTGGTCCCGCAGTCTGTCATCTTCGCCCAACCATGGCACCAAAGCAGTACACATGCAGAAGCAGCACGGCTCCTCCTCCTCGATAGCTTGGCCAGCGGGCTAGCAGCCGCGCGCTCCCGGCCTTCGTCCGTCGCATCGAGCTCCAAGCTGGCCCCATTCCCGGTCAATTGCATCTTAATTTCTAGCTCGCGCAGGGAACGGCGCTGGAGCAAGCTACACAGCTAGCTAGCTCTTTGGTCAGGAAGAAGGCAAGGCTGCACATGAACATGTCGCACGGAACAAAAAGAACGATGGACTGGTGCACTACGTGCGGACGAAAGGAAAAAGACGACGAAAGTATTCGAGAGTATATTCTGTTTTGCGGTATGTATACGTAGTATTTGTTTCGTGCCGATGTTTTTGAAAAAAAAAATTGCAGTACACCATATTCATGTTTTGCAGCACTGCGGGATGTGTTATCTGCTAAAGATGCTCTAATATCACTAGTTTCATAGCGTGTACATCTAATATCTCCAATGTTTAGCCTTAGCGTGTGAAGGTTTCCTCCTCGAAAAAGACTTTCATTGCGCTATGTTAATATAGCAACCACACAATACAACTATAGGACTAGTGTCGGACCTAACACATGAAGGTCTAGTCATCGTCCGTCGAGCAAGTTCAGATGCCAGAGGAGAAACACCTTCAGACGCCGAAGGAGAAACACCTTCAGGGCTTGTTTGATTCGTAGGATAGAAAAAGTCAAGGAATAAGGAAAATATAGGATTGCAATGTCATGTCCACCTCAATCCTATAGGAACTCACATACAATAAAGTTTACTTGATTCCACCACAGAAACAAAAAGAATTCTAAGAAAGAGGTTTGAGTGGATGTTAGATTTCATATATGCAACCTAGTGCAAAGAATTCTCTAGGAAAATTTTCTATAGAAATCAATCATACAAATCAAACAACCAAAAAAATTCCTATGAAATTTAACCCTACAAATTTCTATGCAAATCCTTTGAATCAAACATGCCCTCGATTTCGATTGGGATATAGCAACGAACTGTGGTTTTGTATCTTGTAGTGCCATGTGAGCCATGTGATGATGTTGGTAGTGTTGACGTTGTAAGAACCTGAATAGTTGGAGGCATGGGTGGACCTAGCGCCCCTCTAGTCCGGGCGTCCGCCTAGGCTTGTTGGCGGTGCAACCCTTGCAATTTGTAATCTTTTATAGCAATTTTGTTTAAATTTTGATAGTTAAAACTCGTTTTCCTATGCTTCCGAAAGTTTCTGGATCCGCCACTGGTTAGTGGTTTGGGCCTCGGCCTTATGTTTAAAAAAAATAACCGACAATCCGCCTCATTGTTAAAGAAGAACATAAAACGTTCGTTGGTCAACCAACGCTCCAGCGCAAGAGACAGCCTGATTGGCCTCCAACGCTCCGTCTCGCTGTCCGGTAGCGGATAGCAGATATTGTTGCGACGGTCTGACAGGAAATGAGGAGGAGGAGAAGCTGTAAGAGCAAGAAAGGAGTTGGAACCAAGAAAATCTGGAGGAGGAAGGAGGGGCAGTGACATGGTTATACCCTACGGGTACACGATCTTAGCATACCTAGTTCAGCCCAAGAAAGGCCCACGAGAAATATGCGCCAGCCCATGAAGACTTTCGGGTGGCCAGGGCCCATGACTCCTTCGGATCCTTGGAGAACAAGATTAGAGTAGATAGAATATTCAAAGGAGCAAACCCTAAAACCTGTAACTGACTCGATATGTGCCTGGGACCTGCCTATCTCTATATAAAGTCTAGGAGGGCACGACGAGGAGGGCACCTTCGCATACCACCGCATACACACCTCCACGCCAGATTGCGTCTACGCACCCCTGTACTTTTCGTTCCGCCGTAATCAAGAGCAGACAAGCAGGAGTAGGTTTTCTCTCCGGGGGCCTGAACCTGGGTAAACCTCGTGTCCTCGTGTTGCTTGTTTGCTAACCGTTCTGCGATCTCCAGCATCCCCATCTTCTCCAAAACCCAAGCTCATAACAATGGGCATTGACGGGATTAAACCTCGTCAGGCAGCATTACAGGTGACCACGAAACTACTTGTGAAGCAAGTCCTACTTTTTGGTAATGTCTAATAATATTATTATGGAAAAATAAATCCAGAGAAGGTCCTCACAATGCACGGGCGTTAGACGTTTGAAGGACTTGCTCTTGAAAATGTTGAGAGGAAAAATAGCTCAAGCCGAGCAATGAGTCGCGCCCTCGCTCCCGCATGCTTGTCGAGTGATCATGTCGCCTCTGGTTTGCAGTCACGTATCCGAATGGCAATGGATATCCGTCACCCGTTAACCCACCGGGTACCCGCATCAAATGGAGGAGGGTTTGGTTGGGAAAAAACACACGGGTCTCTTAATGGTAAAATATGTGACCCAAAGGGTCTGGCGGAGGCGGGTATGGAGGTATGAAAACCATACCCGTTAACCCGTAGACCCGCCATAGACGGGTAGAGCTTCATGTCATGTGCTTGTTAGACTTTTTAATTGTGATAAACTTGCTGGACATGTATTTGTTATTGTAATATTTGTACTTGTTATTGTGAATTGTGATGGACTTGTTAAATGCAATAAGGTGATGTCAAAATTTTGTACATAATATACAATTTGTTGTTAAATTTGTATGCTCTAGTTCACCTTGACGGGTATCCATAGGGTCACGGGTACCCGTCACGGGGCGGGTCTGGTGGAGTTTAGGATCCGCCGGCGGGTATGGAGACGGGTGGTGGTGGCAGGGAGAGGTGGCGGAGGCGGGTATGGAGGTCGCAAATCTGCCTCCATACCCAGCGGGTGCCACCACTCACGTACACATACAATTCGCTCGCAAGTCGTTACAGAGTACCAGGTCTCCTGGGTGGGCCTCTTCTTCTATTTCTCACCGAAAATTCAATTCCCAAAATCCCTAACATGAAGCCCCTATCTTCAAATGACTGGGACAATGTTCCACCGGCACAAAATCGGATCTGCACAGAAAAGGCTGAGCTCGCTGCCTTTCACCTTGACCGCTAATGTTGCAGCTGCTCCACCGCGTGTTGTGCTCACCGTCGCTCGTCACCGCTGAAGTCAAATAGAAATTGTAGCTACATAAGTTTCACAATTAATATACTGCATTTTTTTCTACACAAAAGAAAAGAATTAACCTTCTAGTACAAACTCCAGCCCACAAATACATGTCCCTATAATTTAAAACATCAGCCCCATTGCATTTGTTATGTAAACAGGATGCATCACATAAATTTGAAAAGAAAACTTCACCTAGATAAAAACGAATTGGCAAAGAATCTTGCCTCGGCTGATATAAAGGTTCAACTTCAATTCTGGTCATTTCTTTGAAAATTAAACACACGGTCTCATCTTATTTCCTCCCTAGTAAGCAGATAGGCAGCCAAGCTCGCAACCAACCCTGTGGAATTTTTTCAGTAAATATATGGCCCTGTGGAACCATTAGGTAAGGAAAAGGGAGATTACCAAACTCAACCTGTCAAAAGAGTAAATTTCACTTTTTATTCTCTATTTGTGTATTTGAGACACTAATTACCTCATTTAGTAGAAGTTGTATCCGAATGTCCTATTTAAGAAAATTTTAAGCATGATTTTATCCTGTTTTAGCATTCAACACGTGTTCTTGGATAATGCCGACATGTTAGGACGACGTGTCGCCACAAAATATGTCAAGATCGGAGGACATCGTCGTTGATCATATCTACCCTTCTCTGTACCAAATGTTTTATTCTTTGTTGTCCACTACTGCAGAATAGGTTATCAGTGACATGCTCAAAAGCCCATTAGTGACAGGCAAAGCATCTGTCACTAATAACTAGTCACTGGTATAAAGCTAAGTGCCTGTCACTAGTATGTGTATACCAGTGACAGGCAAAAAAAATACATGTCACTAGTTGCGATGAAATGCCACAGCCCTATGGTGTTTTGTAGTGACAGGTTCATTATCTTGCCTCTCACTAGTTGAGTTTTGGTAACAAAAAAAATTAAATGCATCTTCCACGTCATATTCCAAATGGCACAATTAGATGTTATAAGAATATAAAATGCATTTTCCACGAATATTTCAGATAACACAATAAGATGTATCAATGAATCTCACATGAACCAATATGACATAATATTTGCAGAACAAACACACTGACATAAAAACTTGCAAGCTATCATACACTAAGTAAGAATAGTTTGTTGATCAGTAATCTTGCAAGCATTTTGAACTCTAAAGAACAGAACCACCATAGTACATGTATTATGTCCATAATATGCATAGTTGCAAGTTTCTTGCACCGTTCTACATTTTCATCATCTTGTTGAGGTGCAAATTTTTCATTACGTATTCCTTGTATGGACCTGAATCGCGCAGGATACTGATGGCATGCTTAACCTGATACAAACAAGGTAATGAGCATATAATATATCAGGTGTGCTTTTCATGATACACATTTTCCATAAAAATTCAAAGGAACAAGCATACATAGATCGACTAAAAACACATAACAAGGAAATGTCAAGAAACTAGAGACTGTCAATTATTGAATCACCGAGCTAATGTATGCCTGAGAAAAGCGTGTCAAGATAAAAGGCGGCTGTGTTATATAGTAAACTACTCAGGACTAGATTTTTTTGAACATGCAAGGCCCTGAAGTGAAGCAGTGAAGCCTTGGGGTGCCTCTTGTGTTCAAATCAATCTTTGATAAAGCGAACCTTACAACATCAAAATCATTCAGTGGTCCTAGTCTAGAAGAATGTCTAAAGCAGTGGCAAAATAATATTAGATCTTTTGTCTCATTTTTATATAACTTTGTCACCTTGCTATATCAGATACTTGAACGGTGAAGGCCACATATGACCTTCCAGTGGTCACTTACGTGCAGGGTATTCATTTTATTGTATTAGTCATATATGCAATCTTCATTGCTTTGGTTAAAAAAGTTTCAGCTGTATCACTTTCCTAATATTCCAACAAACTTAGCTGTACACTAATTATGTTTCCCTTCCATGCAATGTACTATATTATAGGTACTGCTGCTTGTTCATGCATTTGAATACAACATGTCTGAATTTAAAAGATCGTTGTTTGGATATATCACTAGTTTTATTTGTTAAGTTCATAGTACTACATGTGTTCATTGCACCCATTGCATTCAAGTTCGTGCAATTCATATCCTTTGCTCTGAAGTGCGAAGGGAAGATTGTTTCTAACTAATTCATTAAATTAGTGTGAAGCTGTTGGAAGAGTTGTTGATACCATACAGATTCTAGCTTTCCTCTGTCGCTAGGTACAACTTTAACGTATGCATGTTAACCATACTAAGCAATACAATGGAAAGCAGTAACTAGTAAAATAGATCTTTCATTTTGTCCAACACAGGACATATTACTTAATCTTTTCATAATAATTAATTTTCTACGCGAAATCTAGCAAACTATGCGAGTTATAACATCAGAAAAATATGCTCCACAAGCCGGTGCATATCATCAAGAAATAAGTATCAAAACCTTGCTCCCTTTAAGATACTACAAACAAAGAGAACTATATCTTTTGAACACAACCATACAGTAGAACTTCATGAAAAATAATAAGACCAAAAAAGCATACCTTTTGCATTCATATTTCAAACATCATCAGCTTTAGAAGTGATGCTCAAAAGTCTGAAGAAAATCCTTGGGAACAAATATATGTTAGCTTCAAGAAAAGCGGACAAAGGATTTTTTTGTAATATAAAAATTCAGTTATGTTTCATACCTGGCCTTCCGGTCCTTAGTGTTTATGTTTGTTGGAAAAAAATTGCACTGTGATTACTATACACATAGGAAAAACAATCACCATCTGAAAGACTGTTTCGTGAAGTTTCATTAGCATCCGTGTACTAAAAATGCTTGGCTAAACTCATGAAACGGTTTCCAGTTGTTGCATTCAGAAAATAAGTTATGTACCGAGCTCAGTCTAAAAGGAGGATAAACAAACACAAAGTAAGAGCTGCAAACTTTATGCAATACAGATAAATGTTGATCAGACACATCGCGTCTGAAGCATCACTTATGAAACCAATACGAACTAGGCACATTGGTGTGTGCGCGACTGCGATGGCGACTGCGCCGTCCCCTGCGCCCGCCGCCAAGACGGCGCCACCCCCGACGACCATTCCCACGTCCCTGCCTCTGCAGGCCACCTCGCCGGTGCGGCTCTCCCCGCAGGCCCCGTGGTTCCTCTCGACGGAGAGGCGCCTGTCCCTGCGTGCGTCATCGCCAGCGACCGACCCCGATCCAGATCCGGTGCCAACACCGGCGGCGTCCACGCCGGCTCGCTCCCTCAGCCTCGACTCCATCGACTCGGAGGTTGTGCTGGACTCCGCCTCCTTCACCGACCGATGGGGGCCCCATGCCTTGCCTCGTCTCTCTCAACCGCCCAACGGTAAGCTGGTCGCCATTAATGCTCACGAAGAGCAGCCGCCTTCAATGCCAGTCCTTCGCTCCATCGTCGTGGTGCCCGACCGGCAAAGGGTTGAACGCCATCAAGACTGTCTTCCACCACGCGCCCCATACCCAAGACGAGGAAGGGTGGCGATCAGGTCACGCAAGACGCTGACGGGGCATGCCTTCAAGCCGCCATTACGCCGTACCGCCCATCCTCGCCGCCTCTAAGCCGAGGCTGCAGCGGCTGTAAGGCGACCGAGGGCCTCTCGTGTTGCCTTGCCCCTCGCTTCTCCACCATAAAGCCGGTGCCCGCGACCCTTTCCACGCCTCACGCAATCTCCCGGACACAGGAACGCGACCGCCTTCGCCGCCAAAGTCGCAAAGCGCTGGCCCACGCCACCCACCGCACAAAGAACACCGACAAGCTCTCTCTCGCGCAAGGAGCCCTGCCCCTGGCCGAGGTCGCGTCAAGAATCCTCCAAGCGTCGGCCTCTTTCGCCTCCCCGCCGCCAAGATATGGCTCGAGCGGCATTGTTCACCGCGACCCGACCGAAGAAGACACGGTCATCATCGCCTCATCCTTCGACCGACCAAGACATGAAGATTTGGGCGGCTACCGCCATCGCCGCCCATTGGTGGGAACCGCAAGATCGAGGCTTTCCATCGACCGCGCCATCCGCAAGGATTTCCGCCTCGACCACCGCGACTCACCACCGCCCGCATCACTGGGCAATTTGCTCAAGTTCGAGCACAAGGACCATCGCCGAGGTGATCGAAGCGGCGCGTCAAGGCGGATGGCACCGCCCAGCCTCGTCCGTGGCGGCCATTGGAAAATGCCTTCGGCGGCCATGTCGGGTTCGGGTTACAGGCTCGAGGTGTCCCCGTCTATGGGCACACACCGTTCGTCGCCGAGCGAATCATCGCCCGCCGCTGCTCTTTCGACCGCCTCGACGACGCCTCCGTCCTGATGACACATGCTCGCTCGCTCGACTGCTGGGCGTGGACCGCGAACCCCAGCTCCATCCCTAAGGTGGTCTGGCTCACCTTCACCAGCCGCGGTGTGGGAGGCGCGGCCTCGGAGGTCTTCGTCGACGAGTACCGCCCCACGGGCAGCAAGCGAGGCGCCACCTTCAGGGTCATCGTGCACCTGGACAAGATGGAGGACTACTCCTCCGCGCCGCTAGACTTCTTCGGGCTTAGCACCGACGCGAACGCCTTCAAGCCGTGCCGCTTCTTCACCGCACTCTCACCGTCGATGGGCGTACCGTCCCATTCTGGTGCCGAAGATGATGAAGCGGTACAAGAAGCTGCCGGCAAGCCGCGACAAGCACGGTGGCGGACGACCACCACGACAAGATCGCTTGCCGCGAAGACCGCGATGACGATCGGGACCGTGATTTGCCGACGCGACAAGGCGCTGTAACCTTAGGGTGCGAGGACGCAGCGGCTCTTTTTCGTCGGGAGCGCACGCCGCCAGCGTCGCCGAGGAGTATAGCTTCTTCTATGGGAGGCACCGCACTTCTCAATCAGCCCCCTCTCCTTGCGATGAGCTGCCTCTACTGCCAGAGAATGCTTCTGCCTCGGCCGGCCTGTCCGCTTCGGAGCTACGCTGCAGCTTGCAGCAGGTGCCGGGCTGCGTGAGGCTTAAGGAGCCGGTCGGGTCGCCCAGCCTTCTTGCCGAGGCTACCTGGCAATCGACGGCGCGGCATCTACGCCTCAAGACGCTTCTGAGGCCACGCCAAAGGATCGTTCTGCTGGCCGACTGACACACGCTCGTCGGAGAGGGACTGGCTCGTGGCGCCGACCCGGTCCTCCACTCGCAGACGCCACCCCCATCTGCCGCGCAGCCTCGATGACGAGGCCGGCTTTGGGATCAGGCACCACCGGCGAGGGCTCCGGATCGCCTCAAGTCGTGTCCCGAGGCCTGGAAGAAACCACAGGCGATGGCGAGGCTTGACTCGCTATGGTGCATGGCCCGGTTTGGATCAAGCTCGCACGACTCTCGGTCCTCGCCACGACGAACGAGATCCCTATCGCGCCGCCATCGTCGGGATGCGATGATCTTGTTGTCGCCATCGACGAGCGAGGCATCAAGTCCTTTGTCCTCCCCCGGGCCTTGACGCCGGAGATTCATCCACGCCTGCGGCAATTTCGCCGGTTCCGCGCTTAAAGCCTCACAACCGCCGCCACCCTCCAACGCGCATCAAGAAGAAAGATCGATCCCCACCGCCCTCGCCGCGCGGGACGTCTCGCAACAAAGAAGAAGGCGGCGAGATCATGGGCGCCGACCAGCATCGAGAGGTCATCAGCGTGTCCGTGGGATCCTCCGAGAGGAATCCTTCGACGACGAGGCGTCGCGCGGCTTACCACCGGATGTTCTGCGTGCTCTCGCCGTTCTTTGCTATACATGCCATGGACGCTACCGTCAAGCAAGTCAAGAAGTCAAGAAGAAGGCCCCGCAAAGAGCAAGGCCACCCCGTGAAGACCACTTGGCGATGTGTAATCTCCTTCATGAAAAAAAGCTCCAAGGCGTCGTCCCAATGCTTACGTGCATTAAGCACTCGTAGTTTTATAGTTCATGCATCTTCACCGAAACGCTTAGTTTGGCCTTCTTCCAAGGCTGCAATGTCATCTACTATGTACCGCGCTTCAACGAAGTCTTCACGGGCTACTACTCCAAGTCGGCTTTCAAACGTGTCCAGTGTTTGCCTTAATGTCACAAAAAATGTCAATCTTCTCAATCTGGAACCCGTGGGTTCGAACAACTCGCCGTCGCGATGCGCGGCGTGACATTGTTCGGGACTCCACGCCCATTGTCATCTCCAAGAAACAAAGCTCGACATCGTCGACGACTCGATTATTTCCACCATGCTTGGTACTAACTTCACGGCTAACTACGCTTTCCTGCCGGCTATAGGCACTCGTGGAGGCATTATCATTGCGGCGTCAAGTGCCTTTTTCAGCCTGTCTGAGCCCCACACAACTGAATGCACGCTATTTGCTACGATAACCATCTTTGGAGGAGGGACTTCTTGACGCTAACATGTGTTTACTGGCCAAGGCGACTCTGAAAAGGTTGCTTTCATGGAGGAACTCAAAGACCTCAAGCCACTTGTTCGGAACGTTTGGCTGTTACTGGGCGACTTCAATCTAATCACCAAAGCCTCAGATAAAAACAACCTCAACATAAGCCGACGCCTCATCCGCAAGTTCAGAGAGGCAAGAGATTTTCTTCAGCTTAAGGACATGCGCATGGTTGGAAGACGTTTCACATGGACAAACGCCCAAAGCGATCCTGTGGCTTACCAAGATTGACCACTTTTTTACTCGACGAGTGGGACATGCTCTTCCAGACGCTCATCTTCGTGCCATCACCTCGGCTGTTTCGGACCATGCTCCTCCTTCTTCAAGGATGTGTTGCAACGAGGAAACCTTCCTTCAAATTTGAGGTAATCAAGCTACGTATGGAGGGTTTCACGAAGCAGTTATCGAGGGCACGGAACAAGGTCATCCAAGACCCGGACCCCATCCGCAGGATACACATAAAGTCGCACGGCTAAGGCGCTCAAGAATTGGCGCCAAAGTATTGGTGACTGAAGCAATTGGTGCTATGGCAAAAGAAATCATCTGGCGTTCGATCTGGCGGAAGAATCCACCTTTGTCGACGAGGAAAGAGATCCGAGGCGACGCCTAAAAGCAAATTACATCGGATTGCTCACCTTTCAAAAGTTAAGCTCGACAGAGATCGAGGCTAACTCGGATCGGTGGGCGACGCGAACAAGCTCTTTCATGCTAGAGCTAACAGGCGAAGAAGGAAAGTCTACATTCAATCTCGGACGACGTGCAGGCGGCTATTACGACGCAGGACAAAGAGGATATCCTGCTTCAACATTTCAAGGATCAACTTGGGACAAAAACCCAGAGGCAGACGAGCCTCAACTGGGAAGGACTGAACTACGCCCCCCATGACCTAGCCGACCTCGACGCCCCTTTCAATGATAACTTGAGATAAAAGAGGTTTTTTCCTTGCCCTCGGCCAAGGCCCAGTCCCGATGGTTACATTGGAGCTTTCTACAAATCCTGTTGGGATATCATCAAGAGCGATGTCACCAAAGCCATCATCCGCATGTCTGAGCTACGAGGAAATTGCGTTAACCTCATAAACTCCGCAAACATCATTCTCATCCCAAAACAATCTGACGCCACGGCTGTCGGAGACTACAGACCCATTAGCCTGATCCATAGCCTATCAAAGATTTTCTCTAAAGTGCTCGCTAACCGGATGACCCCGATTCTTCCGGATATTGTCTCCAATTGCCAAAGTGCGTTTGTCAAAAAGAGAAGCATTCACGACAATTTTATGCATGTGCAAAACCTGATCAAAGAGCTACAGTCATCGAGGAACCCAGGACTATTCCTGAAGCTTGACATCTCAAAGGCCTTCGACTCGGTCGGTTGGGCCTACTCGCCGAGGTGTTGGCCGCTAGGTTTCGGTCCAACTTGGCGCAATCGATCCGCCTCTCTGCTACTTCATCTCGCGTGCTCCTAAACGGAAATCTGGCAAGGCCTTGAGCATGCCCGGCCTAAGGCAAGGACGACCCGCTATCCCCGATGCTCTTCATCCCGGCCATCGATCCTCTTCAACGATTTTGTCCGGGCTACTCTTAGCGAATTCTAAGTCCCATCCGTTCTAAATCGACGACTGCAGAATCTCCTCTATGCCGATGACGCCGAATTTTTGTAAACCCGTCAAAGAGAGTTGGATGCTATCTCCGCCATCCTAGCTTGCTTGAAATGCCAGTGGCCTTGTCACCAACATGACCAAGACGGAGGTTTTTCGATTTAGCGGGCAAATCAACTTGGATGAGGTGTCCTTCCCCGCCAACAAAGCTTCCTTCCTGGGAAGATACTTGGGCCTCCCTCACACATCCGCCGCCACGCAAAGTGGACTTTCGACCTTTAATCGACAAAATTGCAAAGAAGTTTGGTGGTTTGGGAAAAACATCGCGAGACCGGAAGATTAATTCGGCAAAGAATGTCCTAATGGCCATCGCAACATACCACACCACCTCCATTCCGCTCGAAATGGGCTCGCAACCAAATTTCTAAGATTGTCCGTACATTTCGCAGGCAGCGACGAAGAGCACGCATCTAAGGGCAAGGCGCTCGTCAATTGGAAGACGGTTTGTAGACCAAAGGAGTGGGTGGTGGAATGCTGCACTGAACGCACCGGGAGAGCTCGAGGCTGCGATGGCCACAGCTACAATGGACCGACCAAGGCGCACTTGGTGGGTCAAAGCTTCCTGACTCGCCGATATGACACTTTTGAGCCTCGACAAAAATAACTTTAGGAAGCGGTGAGAGGCCTCCTTCCGCATGACAAGCTGGAGCAATCGGGGCCCAATCTGGCTGGCACTGATCTATACAAGATCGCCACTAGAAAGAATAGGATCATGCGAAGAGACCAAGAATAACAGTTGGATCCGCTCGTCGCCGCCTCAACACGCCTATCTGACTAACCCAATACTGCAGTTTGGGACCTCATTCAGAGACCAGTGACCCCTTCACCCGACTCGATCAAATGGACCGACTACGACGGAAACTACGGTCGCTTGCTTACCACGCGCAATTCAATGGAAGTTTCCCAAAGTTCAAAGCAAGAAGATTTGGTCGACATGCGAGCCTAAATGCAAGCTTTTCTCGGCTCGCTCGCATGGCAAGCTCTTGACGGCCGATATGCTTGCGATCCGAGGATGGCCTCATGCCCCTTTGTCCTCTTTGTGTCTCGCTTCAAACAGCCGACCACCTGCAAAGATCGCCCATTCACAACGGCGATCTGGAACACCACGCAATCTTGGGACAATGAGGGCACGGGCAAACAGGGACAATCCTTCAACTCCATCTCGGAATGGTGGGACGATTTAATAAAGGGGAAGACAAATGCCGAACAGCGACGTCTTAGCGGCCGCCTGCTTTATGTCCTCTGGAATGCTTGGAAGGAGCGGAATCGGAGAATTTTCACCGGGAAAAGACTCACCTACATTGAGGTGGCCTCCATTGCTAGAGACGACATTCGCCAAAGGGCGTGCGCTGTTGCATCCTATGTGCCCAACATTCCGGCTGAGCCCGATTAGGCTCTAGGTTTTTCTTTTTGCTCCTGGGTGGTTTTTGGCTTTTTTCCACCTTAACACAAAATTGCCTTCTCTGTACAGTGAACTATGGCTTTTCCCTCTTCTAATAGAATTAGACAGTGCTCCTGCCGGTTGCCCTAAAAAAAAAAAGGCAGGCGGCCATACAGCAACTTATTTGCAGACGTTGACCCAAAAACACATAGTACCTTTTGCATTCATATTTCTACTAATAAATTCAACACTTGCAGTTTCAGCTACTCATGTTACCTAATTAGCCCTCTCTCAAGAGCATCCATCCCTACAAACTGAATGAATGTTTCGACCATCACGTAGAGGTGAATATCAAAGCATACGTCTGCCAAGCTGACGAACCTGAGACTCGTCGGCGGTGGCTGGCCTGGCGGCGTCGACAGCATCGACGGCGGAAGGCCTGGGACGTGTCGGCGGCAGGAGGCCTGGCCGGGTAGGGTAGGAAACAACACAACTTCGGGAAGCGGCATCCTCGGGGGGTGATGTCCTTGCGTCGGTGGAAGGTGTCGCTCGTGCCGGCGTTGGAGGGGCTGGCGGTTGGAGGGGCGGCTGCGATTGGGGAGTTGTGGGCGGGGAGCAGGGCTGGCGGCGGTGGACGGGCAGCGGCGGCGGCGGCGACTTGGGAGTCGTGGACGGCAGGGGGACGGGGAGAAAGACGGCTGCGATTAGGGACGGGACGGGAGGGTAGCCTTTAGTGAGATCCTTTTTTCCGGTGAAAAAATTGTCCAAGTTTTTTAATATCGCGAGCCGGCCCAGAGCCGCGTATCCGGTGCAGTCGCGGGCATAGAATCGTGAGCCTTTGACGCTGTGTGTGTCGCTCGCGCGGCCCTGACATCGTACTACAGTACATACTAACTATTCCAACATGAGCGTAATCAACTGTTGTACCTGATGTCTCCAGGAGAGAAAGAGACAGGCAGAACTATTACTACTGGCTGGTCTGGTCGGATCGGCTGGCGCAAAAAAAACCTATTACTACTATTAACATGTGTTTATAGGGTGTCAGGTGGGATCCCGCCTAAATCCCACTTTTAGTTCATTTCTTAAAATTTAGTGTAAATTTTTGTTCAAAATTTACATTAGAATTTGGCAAATGAACTATAAGTGGGATTTAGGTGGGATCCCACTTGACACCCTATGTGTTTACAGACGACCCACTGACTACCAAATTGTCTTTTTCAGCCGGCCGCCCGCGGAAAATATCAGTGATAGACATATTTTAAATATGTCACTACTCATATAGTTATCAGTGACAAGCATTTATATATGCTCGTCACTAAATAACTTTTTATTCAGCTAGCCTCCACAAAAAGTACTAGTGACAGTTACTTTTATGCGTCTGTCGCTAGTGTTTCATACTAGTGACAGACATAATTATGCCTGTCACTAGAATACTTACTAGTGACATACATAATTTTGCCTGTCACTAACCACTTGGAGGCTATAAGCCTTTCTGCAGTAGTGGTCATCTCGATAATTTCGTAGTTCAGTCGTCACCTTACATCTTGCCCAATAGATATGCATCGGAAGATGAGGGTTTAAAGTTTTCAAACACGGTAATTTAGATGAATTTTCACTATATAGGATAATTAGTGTCACAAATGTACAAGTAAAGGGTAAAAAGTGAAATTCACTCTTGTCAAAAATATGTTTCTGTTTGCAACTGATCTAGCATGAAGAAACCTGGCACCAACGTACCTGTACAAAGAGGAAGAAAACACATATGGCTGTATGAGACAAGGAAAGAGAGACAATGCTTATTTTCAGCATGAGAGAAACCTAAAAAAATGAAAGAAAGGGAGAAAAAAAGATAAAAGATAAAAAACATGATAAGGTAGGACAAGGCGGTGCTGCAATAGGCCAATAGCAAGAGGTGGTATTATATGCACCATAAAACTTAAAAGGCTAAGAAGAAAACAATCAGCCCTTCATCATCGAGAACTGAAGATAATTTTCCTGCGTTTTCTTATTCAGGATCTAGGAGATATTTACACTACAACACAATGGTCTATTTTACGCCATTAATTGTTGTACCCAGATAAACTTTAGAGGACAAAGCATTAAGCAATAAGGTTTAGTAGGCAGCGTCAATAGGTTAATTGGAGGAACGGCTCCGCAATAGAGTTCATGATTCAACGATTCATCAATTTACCACCGCAAAAATAAAATCACTCATTTACAAAGAGGTGCGACATTTAGGATTACCAACGGAGCGGAGAGTCAGAGATACAAACCTTGTCATCGTCGTGGTAATCCAG
This sequence comes from Avena longiglumis, assembly GCA_030063025.1. Lineage (NCBI taxonomy): Eukaryota > Viridiplantae > Streptophyta > Magnoliopsida > Poales > Poaceae > Avena > Avena longiglumis. The sequence goes on along the minus strand of CP125974.1, from coordinate 513,061,852 downwards.
CCCGAGATGCGCCCTCCTGCCGCCGTGCACATCACTGCCACACCACTACCTTGCTCATCACCGACACACGGTGATGCGCTCCTACTCTGAAACTGGACCGAAAAAAGACATAAATCACATGGAAGAAGGAGATAATCCAAGGATGGAACATGAAGAAATTACCTAGGGTTTGGGGATTTTTGTCACCAACGTCATGGAGATGAGGGAATCCCAGCGGCCACCCCATCTCCTGTCGACCTCCACCTTTTCCCCTCCCAAATCGTTGAGAGAGAGAACAGAGGGAGGGATAGGGGACGACCATGCCATGAACAGAAAAAAACCCGGAGGAGAAGAGGTAGGAGGAGGAGGGTGGAAGACATAGTGAATACCAAAGAGCATCAGGGAGAGACTGAGAGCAGCTGCCGCCTGCGACTCCTCCCGGTGATGGCAATGATGCAAGGTTGCGGGACGAGTGGTGGCCTGCAATTCCTCTCATGGCCATGGCGATGACGCGATGTGGCGGCGCGAACGATGACCTGCGCTTCCTCCCGACGATGGCAGCGCGAAGAACTCCACCAGGAGACACAGCGGTCCGGCATGGCGCGGCGGCGGCGTGGCGCAGAGCGATGACGACGGAGTGGCGCATTGACGGCGCGGTGGCGGGGGCAGACGGGCGTGGAGGAGGTCGTGGAGGGCAGCGGCTTGCCGCAGGGAAGGAGGAGGAGGGACGCGGTGCGGTGCGACATGGCGCGGCGTGATGACGACGCGGTGGCGGTGGCAAAGGGCGTGGATGAGGTCGCGTGAAGGAAGAAGTTAGGTTCTCAGCATCTGTTTAATTTACGCGGTGCCTTTGCCCCTCCCATATCCAGGGCACCCAAAAAGTGTCCCTATAAACATTACGAGTGAGGCTGACTAGCGGGTCTAGACCGAATTTTTTTTACAGGTCGAAGCCAGACAGAGAGAGCACAAGCCTTATGTATGAAAGGGTGTGCAGTCAGCGTTTTTGTTCTTTACTACACACGTGGATAAAATCATCTTAGCACCAACGAACCGTCCAGATCTCATTTTAGAACCCAATCCAACAGTCCACGGCTAAGCGTTCCTAGGAGCCCAATGGGAAACATCAAGAGAAAACGCATCCGCGGTCCCTATTCTTTCCTCTGTGCGTCAGTTTAGTCCTAATTCTATCAAAATGCACATTCAAGTCTTAATTGTTTCGAAAGTGAGTCACCGAAGATCCTAATTTGGTTCTACCTTGCCACGTAAGCTGCAGTACAGTTTGGCGGGATATTTCCCGCGGCTGACGGTTGCGTTTTTTTGCAAATGAATCCCTATAACTACTTGCCTTCCTATTCCACAGCCCTTAGTTGTCTCTGTCTCTCTATCTCTCTCTGTTTGCTCTCTCGCCCCCGCTGCAGCACCATAAAAAGCTTGGCGAGCTCGTCTACTGGCACTAGTCCAAGGAGGAAGCCAGCTTCTACATCCCCCTCGCTAGCATCTCTTGCACTGGCCCAACCCGCAGCTATTGTGCCGACGGGAAATCTGTCGTTGGTGCCATGTCCCTGCTATGGATTTCGGAGGACAATCCGTCTTGTCTCTTAATCAAGCGCAAATCCAGGCCGAGTGTTCTACAAATGCCTTAATCATAGTGTAAGTTTGTTGGTTGATGGATCTGGACACTGTTTTGGCTGCAGTTTTCTGAATTTTTATGAGTTTTTGCTGATTTCTGGCGCTGGTTGGTCCTAATCCTTGCAACCACTACTACTGGGAGGATGGTGAAGATAGCTATGTTGATTTTCTCATAGCTAATGGTTATACTGTTGATAGAATTGAAGAAAAAGGGGAGGAGAATGGAAATGCTGGGCTGCAGATGATGGATGGGGTGATGCAGAAGATGGATGAGCTCATCAAGTTGTGCAAAATAATTTGTGCTGGCCTAGTTATTGTCATTGTTGTACTGGTGCATGATGTACTTGCTAAATGATGGATGAATGAATGTAATGGACAAATGATGGATGAATGCAAGGTTCTTAATTGCCAAGTTCAGATAAACTGTCATTAGAACAAGCAGAATAGTCTGATAAGTAGGCAGATAAACTGCCATTACAACAAGCATAGAGGAATAGTTTTGGGACCAATGGGTTTGGTTGAAACCAGAGCTAGAACTAAGCATTAGGTTTCTGACAAACCTATTCAAAATATGACAGACCAAAATATTGCAACCTAACTAGTGAGCATGAGTAGAGCTACAACTAAGCATCATGTTTCTTCTTAGAGACAGGCTTCTTCTTAAGGCCATAATGCATTGACTGCATTGATCAAATCCTACACAGAATAAATGAAAAATTCAAACAATGCATAAAGATAACTCAACTGTCCCACAACTTAATAAATGAACAAGATCTTAGATTACCTTTTGTCTGTCACTAATAAATGTCTAAGGCCTAGTGTTTTCAATGCCAAGATCACCCTTAAGTGTGTCTAGAAACCATTTCCAATTGTTTGTGTCTTCCACTTCTATAATAGCAATGGCCAGAGGGTAAATGCAATCGTTTGGATCAACTCCCACAGCTGCAAGCAACGCACCACCAAATTTATTTTTCATGTGGCAGCCATCAATACCTATAGTAGGCCTGCAATCTGTCATAAAGCCTCTTTTGCAAGCATCCAGTGACATATAGCAATTCTGAAACACACCAGCATGTGCGCTGACAAACATAGTGCTTCCTGGATTTAATCTTCTAATTTCAGCAGCAAAATCCCATAGCAAATTATACTGTGCCAATTCATCACCATGAATTTGCTTCAATGCACACCTTCTGGCCCTAGTTAACTTGCTTCTGCTGGCTGACATGTTGAAATCCTGCTTAACTAGCCTAGAAAAATTCTTCAATGACATCTTGTCATCAGCCCTGAATTTCTCCAAGTATTTGCCAGCTAGGAATCTTGTTGTGAATTGCTTGATCTTGAAATTTCTCTCACAGTTGTGTTGAGGCTGGTACTTCTTGATAGTCCAAGCTTTGGTAATGCTAGAAGGTGCAGCATACATGTACCATGGGCATCCTTCCTCACAACATGCCCTAATTATCTGCAAATCATTTTTGACATAATGCACACCAACTCTCTGCCTCACAATGTATTCCTGTATTGCTCCTCTAAGCTCAATAACTGATATAAAAACCATTCAATCTTGAATTCCAGTTCTTTCATATTCTATGGCCTCCACCTTCTGAGTTTAACTTTCTTCTTCAGCTTCTTCCTTCCTTGCTTGTCCTTCACTTCCACTTCATTTTCTGAATCTGCCTCTGGAATGTCTGAATCTTCAAGCTCCTCCAAATTTGCATCTGTGTCATAATCACTGTCTTCTTGACATTTGCTTCTATTCTTTTTGTCATCATATGTTTCATCCACCCATTCATCAAACATATTGTCATCATCTGCATCTAGCTCATTTTCAGAGTCCACCCAATCAGAATCAACATCACTGTCTTCACTGCAATGTGCTTCCTCTTCTACATACAGCTTCCTCCTGCTTCTTCTGGTCTCATGGCCATCATGTTGTCGCTTTGATGCACTTCTAGTACCTGCATTGTTACTACCTGCTGCTGTTTTGTCCATATTTTTCAGTGTATTTAGACTCAAGACAGAAGGCAATTCAGGAGATCCATATATTATAACATCATCAATTCTTCTAGCTCTGCCAGTATTTAAATTCTTGTGATCCACAAACAACTGAAAATACTGAAATTTTGGCACTACTGCAATCATATGCAGTGTATCTACATCACTGTCCACTATGCGCAATCCTGATCCTAGATCTTTACCAGGGAGCAACCAATACAAATTATATTCCACTGGATTTTTATACCCTAGTTGCTCCATAAAATCAACTAGCCACAAAGGCGACCATGTGTCTGCCTCGCATCCGTCAAACTAAGCTACTGTACCATCTACATAGCTCTTAGCTGCCCCAAATCCGCAAAAAAATCCACCATGATTTATTTCTACCGTGAACTCGTCGTCAAATACACCTACGACCTAGAAAAATCATCACTTTTTGTGGCTAGAATAGGGACTAGCAGATGCTCGCATTGGGGATTTAGGGTTCAGATAACTGATCGTAACGCGGCGGAGCATCACTAGGCCACCGCAGCTTCGGGCCCTTGCTCGCGGGCGCCATCGTCGACTCCTCCGTCCCCGCGGTGCCGCCCACCGCGATATCGCCACCGGTGTCGTCAACCTCCCAACACCACCGCCTCCAAATCGCCGCCTGCTCTATCGCGGAAGCTCCGAGGAGAAGTGGAAACGATCGAGGGTGGAGGTTATGACGAGAAATGAAAGGCATGGGGCTTTTTGCAAAAATGTAGCACCAACAGTTGCTCCTGGCCCCGCATCCTACGTGACAGCAGTCAACGGTGGTGAAACCAAATTAGGACCCACGGTGACTCGCTTTCGAAACAATTAGAACTTAAATATGTATTTTAATAGAATTAGAACTAAACTGACGCACAAAAGAAAGAACAGGGACCGCGGGTGCGTTTTTCTCAAACGTCAATAACACCTTTAGATATACAATTCATCACCGATCACAGGCTGAAAGGGGAAGAAAAGAAGAAGAAAATGAAAAACCCATCGAAACAACTCCAAAATGAATGAACAAATCCTATTTGGGTTTGACATCGAAGAAGGGCATGTAATCCGAGGCGCCCTCCCCCTCCCCGCCGGCGTAGGACGAACCGGTGATCTCCGTGTCGCTGTATGGGTGCGCGGGCGCACCCCTGCCAGCGCCGTCGAACTCGGTGGCCGACGACCCGGCCGAGTTGGCCCCGTCCCCGTCGGGCTCGTTCAGCAGCATGGCCTCCACCTCCTTGACGACGGTGCCCATGGCCGGCCGCGCCGCCGCCGACTCGTCCACGCACTGCATCGCCAGCTGCACGTACCGCCTGAACCCGGCGGTTCGCGCGGCGTCCCGGATCGCCGGGTCGACGATGGCGCGCAGGCCGTAGTAGTCGCGGTCGGCCGGGTCGAGCACCTGCCTCACCTCCCGCACGATGTACTTCCCCTTCTCGATCGGCTGCCGCCCGCTCACCATCTCCAGCATCACCACCCCGAAGCTGTACACGTCGCTCTTCTCCGACAGCTGCTGCGTCATGTAGTACTCCGGATCCAAGTAACCCTACCAAATATACACACATGATTACAGAAATTAGATCAATTGGCAGATCGATCGAGGTGAAAAATGTACTAGTAGCGGTTGTGATTTGTTACTTACCAGTGTTCCTTTGACTTGGGTGGAGACGTGGCCCTTCTCTGTGTCGCCCATGAGCTTGGAGAGGCCGAAGTCAGCGACCTTAGCCTTGAGGTTCTCATCGAGGAGGATGTTGGTGGACTTGATGTCCCGGTGGATGATCGGCGGGTCGGCGAGCTCGTGTAGGTATGCCAGCCCCCTAGCCGACCCGAGCGTGATCCTCAACCTCTTCTTCCAGTCCAGGTAAGACCCTCTCACTGAAAAGTTCAATCAATTTCAGCACAATTTGAGTAAGAGAAAGTTGTGGCGATGCGGAGAATGTAGTGGTCTGGGATTCAGAATTCATTCAGATGTAGTACTTACCAACAAGGTTCTCTCTCAGCGTCCCACCGGCGACGAACTCGTACACCAGCATCTGCTCCTGTTGCTCGAAGCAGAACCCGATCAGGCTCACCAGGTTCCTGTGGTGAACACGTGACAGCAGCTCGATCTCGTTCTTGAACTCCGGCGCGCCCTGCATCGACCCGGACTGTGCCCGCTTTATTGCCACCCGTATTCCGTCCACCAGCGTTCCCTTGTACACCTATTGATTGACAAAATGCAGTGAGTGATCCAGTGTTATTGTGTTGTTTGTGCAATGCCATCCATATTTAAGGAAGATGGGATAGATAAGCGCTGTTTATTGTTACCTTTCCATAGCCTCCTGCACCTATCTCATAGCTATCTGAGAAATTGTCGGTGCAGCTTTGCAGCTCCTCGAAGGAGAAGAACCGCGTTCCCTTCAGCTGTGGAGCTCCTCCACTGTCTTTCTGCGTAGTGCCCCATGAAGCTGGAATTTTGGAACAATGGTCAGGTCAATTTCAACCTTCATTATCCATGTCATGGTTGCTTTTGGATGTTCAGTTCATCACATATTGTTAAATGGTAATGCCAGTGGCATAACAGAAATTGCAAGGCCAGTTTGCATATTTATCCTCACCAAAAGGGTTGGCTTGTACTTTTAGTTCCTGGTTCCTTCTCTTCTGTCGTAAAGCGAATAATCCCACAAAAATTAGGGCAATCACAAGGACCCCACCGCCTGCTGCAATTCCAGCTATAGCACCTGTACTGAACTTTGTTTTTTCGGCATCAGGAACTGACACAGAACGTCATAATCGTTAGTTTCACATGCAATGCTAGTTCAAATCTTAAATACAAATGGGGTAAATTCAAGTACGTACCTGAAAAGGGGATATATATATCGGCAATAAAGGAATAAGGTCCGAACTTTGCTGGTGGCTTGTAGTACTGCCGTCCAAGAAGTGACCCAAGGAGGATCACTTCGGAATGGTTGAAGCTTGTCCCCGACGATGGGAACAGCTCCACTTGAACTTGGATGTATCCATTGCTGTCGAAGTGGACTTTGGACAGGCCAACTGCACCGCTACGCAGCTTCAAATCCGTCCAGAGGCTCGTCTCCAATTGCTGAAACGTATCGCTGTCTGTCAAGTCCTTAAAAAATGGTGCTCTGAAGACCATCTTGCCACTGTATGCATAGGCACAGCCACAGTTCGCAGGGTTCTGATTCTGAGGAGGGCACGAATTTGCCGAGGCACATTTGTCCATGCTAGTTCTGTATGGTATCACTATCTGTGGCTTCGGGCTGCAGAACGGGCCACCTAATAAAGATTCATAGCCACACGCCGGATTGTTGCGAAGTCTGTACACAGATTTGAGGAAGAAGAAAAGTGATGTCAGTGATGAATGGAGAAAATAATTTATTAGCAGCTTTCCATGATGAGTTTATATGATCTTTACACAAGTGCCTTTTTGTAGTCTGTGGTCACATCGGCAGAAGTTATGCTGTTTGTATCGAGATCAACAGATTGGAGCTTTTGGCTGATGTTGCCCGACATATCAAGTTTCCCGCTGAGCAGGTTTTTGCTTAGTACACTGCATAAATATGAGAATTACTTCTTTGTTTCTTCATGAATTTATTCTGAGCATGATTTACTAGAAACTTACACTTCCTGCAGCTGGGGCAATGTGAAGAGTGCCTTAGGAACCTCCCCAATGAGATTTCCAGAAGATATTGATCTGAGTCATAACAACAATATCATGATGACATTATGAGTATGAAACTGTTGAAGATTTGGAGAGTCAACCATTTTAGATGACTCACACTGCAATAAGACTTGTTAGAGTTGTGAACCAGTTCGGGGTTACTGAAGAAGTAAACGAATTGTTGCTCAAATCCCTGGTTACGAAAGCATCGACTAGTCAGTCTTTATCCAGATAATTTATATCATTGGACAGTTCAGCATGGAGGTATTATAGTTAGGTCTTACACAACATTTAACATGCTCATGCTGCTGAGATCTGGTAGTGATCCTGTTAGCTGGTTATTTGCCAAGTTCCTGCAGAAAATGACATTATTAGAAACTAGGTACCTCAAGTGTGTCGTACCTAGATGATCTGATCTTGAGTGGTCTTATAAGATCATACGAAACTTACAGCTCATTTAGTTTGACCAAGTTGGTCATGTTAGGAACTGCTCCAGCCAACTTGTTTCTATCCAATCGTCTGCCGAAGACGAAAAGATGGGACAGATTAGTAGTAACTTTTGAGTAAAAGTGAGTTTGATTGATCTGAAGATACTTACATTACTGTGAGTGAGTTAATGCTTCCAATCTCAGACGGAATTGGACCTGAGAATTGATTGCTATCGAACAATCTGACAAAGATGAAGAGAGAGTTTAGCAGGATATATTTGTCCATATGAAACGTAAACTTGAAATTTGAAACTCCTTACATGTGTATGAGAGACATATTAGAGTTGAAGAGGCCTGTAAGTGTCCCATATAGCTTGTTCTTGTTGAAATGGCTGTGCACCAATTATAGTTTAGAGAGACGAAACGATCGGAAGGGATGTGCTTGCAAATTTATCTTACTTAATTGATCAAGAAGAGAGATAGTATCAAACACCAAACTTACAAGTGCTCTGCGGCGGTAAGCATGTTAAGGCCCGGAGTCGTTCCTGTTGAAATAGGGACAGATCCTGTGAGCTGATTATCTGCCAGGTCTAGCCATTCGAGTCTTGAGAGTAGGCCAAATGAAGCGGGTATTATGCCCGTAAAATTGTTTGAATTCAGTGCCCTATAGAAGAAGTTGCACATAATAATTAGTTAATGTTGTGTGTCCAACCGAAAGGAATAAGAAGAGAATTTTATGATGCTAGAGGTTCCAGGCAGGTACTTACATGAAAGACAACTTCAGCAGGTTACCCAGTTCTTCAGGGATGCCTCCGTTGAAGCTGCAACCAGCTACGATACTGAAAAAGTACATCGCAAGCAATTGAGACTGAGTAAGTCTATTTGGTGATTGCATGAGGAATGGTATGGTTGATAACAACCATCCATGCATGGCTTACAGTGTTTCAAGCTGCGCAAGGCTCCCGATCGAAGCAGGCAGTGGACCACTGAGACGAGGGTTGAATGAAAGATCCCTGCGATGCATACGCAGATGTGTCACGAGCTACCAGGTATCGTTCTTATCACATCTTGCAAGTTATTTGTTCCTTGACAATATAAAGTAATACGATGCATCATGTCCAATCAATAGGCCCAACCATCCCAAATTCTAAGTAATATCATGCTCCATGAACCATGCATGGCAGCTAGCGATATCATGGTGGGCGCGCGAGGTGTTTCGACGACTTACAGTGAGACGAGCTGGCTGAGCTGGCCGACGCTGTCGCTCAGCGTGCCCTGCAGGTTGACGCCGGATACCATCCTGCGAAAACCAGAGGCGATTTGCATGATGATGAATGATACTACTTGCTGTGGCAGCTGAAAGAGCTGGGAAGAATGGAAGCGCGGTGTGGGGGAGACGGAACTGCACTCACAGCACCGTGATCCTCCCGTTGCTGCACTGGATGCCGTCCCAGCTTCCGTCGCAGGGGTCGCCGGACGACGTCCAGGTCGACGGGTAGTTGGTCCACTGGCTCATCACGGACCGGAGCGCAGAAACTGTTCAACAAAAACCCAGACAAAGAAGGTTATGAGGCTGCTGGAAAAATGATCACTCGGCGGCACAAAGATTTGTTACTAGAATAAATAAGCAGAGCTTCTGATGATCGATTTTACTGACCATCCTGTGGGTTTGTGTCGCAGAGCCCCGCCGGCACGTTGCTCGCCACCACCAGAAGCAGGATCGCCAGCGGCGTTGCCCACCACCGCTTCCGTGCCTCCATACTCCTCACGGTGTCGAGGACGAGGACGATGACGATCACAATGGCGGCCTAGCTGACTGACCGGAGCCTGGAGGCACGCCCGTGTACTACCTCGCGGCGGGTGTGCTCCTTCTGGTGATACCGGATGGGAGACTTTGGTTCACTCCTTCTCGTGATACCAAACTGAAAGGATGGGAGACTTTGGTTCACTCGATCTCTTTCTCTCGCAAAAAAGTCAAGGTGAAACTAGAACGGAATGGTGGGAGACCAAGGCCTCGTCGGTGCATATATATGTTCACCAAACGCCAGGATATCTTCTCCCCCAGCGCAGGGAAGAGGTCAACCGGGGCAAAGGGTGGTAAAAGTTTATTGTAAGTCAACCGGGGCAAGGCCTCCGTACTCATCCCTAAAAGTTCATTCATTTCTAAATTGCCCATGGGGCGACTACTGCTGGTGGCAAGTAGCCATTGCCGGTTCCAGTGCGGTAGCGGATTGCGTTGCTACCGTCTAAAATAGCTATCTGAAAACGTCTTACACTTTGGAAATAGATGTACTCCTACCAGCCATCAGCTTATTAATTAATCCAACCACCCGATGTTTGATCGGGTCCCTTCTTACATGCTTGTTTATGTATCCACTTCCACATCAGACGTATCAGAAACCCATTTAAATCGGGGGACGGGGTGCAGTTGACAATCCTTGTAACGGCAAAGGGAAGTGCATCTTCTGAGCTTGTGGCAAAAAAATTGCTGCTACCTGCAAGAATGAGGCCCAATTGGGCGGGCAGGTCATCGGCCAGCCAGATCGTACCTGTTGTTTACCTCGTGATGATGACGAGTTGGAGCTACTCGTGGCTCATGGTGACGACGGGCTTCTATCTACCTTGGCTGCCCGGTCTCTGATCGGTACATTCAAGAGACACTGCAACTGGCTCTTAACCCCGTATCTATCAACCTATGTACTGTAGTACATATTCATGCTTACAAAATCTAATGCCCGAACTGTCAAGTGTTATTGTTAGCGCGGGAAAGTTCAGCCAGCTTCCGATCGACGAGCTTGGAGGCAGGAGGAAAGGAAGATGGGGGACTGACCTATCTTTGGTGGGGGACAAGGAGGAGGAAGAAAGGGAGGAACGGATGCCTGTCCGGAGAAAGTGTATATCAATACACAGCAGAGGGGGTAGCTATCAGAATGCAATTGCCATGGCGCGAAAGCCTGCAAGTTGCAGCAGAAATTGGCCATGATCCCCTGCCAATGATGCGCTCAAGATCACATCGGCTCTGCATATACAGAGCTCGTTCTCCTCCTATCCCAATCAGAATCTCGTGTCCATCGCGAGAATCCTCCACCTTGCGATTCCAGCGTGCTGAGAGAGGAGAAACCGTTTCCTCGTCGGCCTCCAGTCCGGACGATGCATTCCTACACGCAGCAGCAGCAGCAAAATCTCCTGCAATGATTTCACCAGCACGCGTAGCACAGCACGGACGGACGTCGGCCACCACAGACCTTTTCAAATAAGTTTCATCCCAGGCTGTATACCTGTAAGGAAATAGCCCAGCGTGGACTTCCGATAAAACTGCTAAACGACATGCCTGACAGAAATTAAAAAACAGAATCCCAACTAGTCAGGCGACAACTTTAATATTCGCAACTAGGCGATGCTACCTGCGGTGGAAAACTCATGCCGACTGGAGCAGTTGGTAAATGGTACACTACCTGGTCAGCAACAACTCTGCTTAGATTAAACCAAAACACGACCTCGCAGCAAACATGTTGAGCACCCAGAGTTCGAATTCTACATGTGCCTTACGGGAAGAAAGCTAATTGGGCCGGGAAGTCTGATGGAAGGTGTGGGTATTAGTTTTTCATCATCCGTCTAAGAAACAGGCCGTCCATACATGAATGTGTCCTTAGTACCGCCTCGCCTTAGACTCGCTCCTCGCAAGGATCATCCCGGAGAGCTTGTCAACCTCATAAAGGATTCCCGCGGAGAAAAGGAAGCTGCCGCATAGTGGAACAAAAGTATCAGTTAAGTGACCATCAGAAAAAGGGTAAGAACAGCAAAGATACCAAAATACTGAAAAAAATAGAGCTAGTATTTAAAAGGCAAGGCCCTTGATTATATTTTTTTAAATGGCGCCCCTTCCCCTGCTAGTAATTCTAGGGGAATAGTCACTAGCCGACTAGCTCCATGATGGTTCCACCAAGGCTTTTGCTGGTGGCCTGTGATGTTTCAGCACACAAACGCTTGGAAAATACTCCCTCATCATGTACTAGAGTAACATAAGCTAAGTCTGCTAAGCTTCTACATCATATACCAGAATAATATACCCACCACAAAATGTTGTGTAAGCACCATGGTGGATGGAGGAAGTGAACTCAGCCTACGTAACTAAAGTTGTGTTTATTTGTTATTAAATAAATAACTTTGTCATTCATGACTGCTAGGTGGCCGAGTTTCTGACTAGCTGGAGAGCTTTTGTTGCATGCAACAATTACTCATTCTATGTGACAGGCTATAGAAGGATCGCTAAATTACATGGATTTTACTCAGCTGCTAATCATGCATCTAATAACTTCTATCAACATCAAACAATATGTCAACTACAGTTGGCCATTCTTTGCAACATACAAAAGCCTTAGCATATTTCTTGTACCAGTCAATTATACTCTGTATGTATTTGTTATCTTGCAAACAAGTGGATTTTTTCCATAAAAGCTATCATTTCTCTCCACCCAAAGCAGAATGAAAACTCATAAAGAAAATATTCCAAATTTCCAAATAGGACATCAAGGATTAGCATCTCGTAACAAGAACTATCCAGGTCAATAAATGGGTTCTCGGGACCAAACAATTGCAAGGATTTGTACAAACAAATTGATGAAGTATGTAAAAGGCAGCATACCATGTTGTGATACAAACGCGGTGGACAGTGCCAGCTACAATAAGAGCAACGAGTTCTGCTACAACAACTGCATATAAAGAACAGAAGTGATGACAAATAGTCCAAGTGAAAAATTACAAGAAAAGATGGGAATGAAGTCATATGCTGATGTATGTACCTGCACCCCACCCAGTTCTGACGCCACTAGTTTCTTGGTAATTCCCAATAAACTGCAAAACTGGCTCCAGTTAGAACAGTAAAAAAAATTCTGTGCAGCACTGCAAAATACTGCTAATGAATGAATGTATATAGAACTACAGTCTTATAGTTCCAGCACAAAACCATAAAAGAACGCCAGACAAACATTCTTACTTTATTTCATATATGCTTTGCTTCCTTTTTTACTCTTCCTGAAGGTCTGCTTGCACTAGTTTCTTGTTAGATTGGACAATCAAAACTTCTCTATATCTATATGAGGAGTTTTGGGGGTTTAGGGGATGTTAGGAAAGATTGTCCATGCTGAAGCCAGAGTGGCATGAACCCGCATAACTATAAATGGAGGTCCAATTTGAGGTGACATGAACCTAGATAACTACCACAGATAAGTTTTACCATAGGCTAACTTTTTGTCTACGTTCTACCGACGCTGTAGGCATGGACTTCAGGATCAGCCAAGTGCTTGTTTCACATGTTTGCAGGAGGAAGACAATGTCGAACACATCATCTCGCAATGTGTCTTATGCAAGGCGGGTCTGGCACACTTGCCTACAAGCTGCCAGGCTGCAGATGGAGGAACCACAAGCGGACAGCACGTGGGGATCTTGGTGGCTTCAAGCCAAGGAGGGTGTGCCGACGGAGCACAGGAGGACATTTGACACTCTAGCCATACTAGTGTCCTGTATGCTTTGGAAGCAACGTAATGCACGTGTTTTTGGCAACACTCGGGATCAGTGTAATGTCATGCCGTTAACAGAGAGGATTAGAGCTGAGTTTCTCCTTTGGGAGATGGCGTTTGTCAGAAGGAGACAAAATAGATTGCGAGAGTAGGCTTTAGGTTTTATGAGGGGTGTGTGCGCGTGCTGGTGTTTAGCTAATCCAACTGTCAGCAGTTGGTGCTTTGGCTTCTTGTATTTGAGTTTTCTTCCTTCTATAAAGATAAGGCACGCTTTTGGCATGCTCTCGAAAAAAAAGGCAACTACAATTCAGTTGCTGAACCGATTAGACTTGACCAGACAATATTGTGTCTCCAGATTGCTAGATATGAAAAGCCAATGCTTCATGTCCAGCTGGAGGTGGATACTGTACAAAAAGGTCCTTGGTTGTTATTTACTATTACCCACATTGTGGGAAGCAATTGGCAACTGAGCCTACATAGTAGAGCAACGTGATTTTCGAATCAACAGCTATTTATAAATTTCTAGAGCAATGTGATAGGGGATTTTCTATTTGGGAAGCTATACAGGGCCCTGAAAACTGAAGCTAGGGAATTTATACAGCTAGCGGAAACTAGCTAGCAGGTGATACATGCTCCGTATTTTCATTTTTTTTATTGCAAATAAAAGGCCCATTTTCTCCCAGCGCTACAGCCTAACATGCAGCGTAACGAACCAAGGTTTCAGGAGAAATCCTTGTCGGCTCGACCGACACCAATGCGGTGCCACCTGCGGGTGGCATCTTTCCTTCCTGGAGGGCATCGCGGCTACCCTTCATCCACTTCCCTTTGTGTGTCGGGGGAAACCCTAGGGCCAATCTCTGGTCCGGGCAGCAGCGGTCGATTTCCCTCTTGAGGGTGCTGCTTGGTGCTTGACGACTCAGGGCTAGGAGCATGGTGGGAATTCTTCGGTGGGCGCAGCGGTTGTGGTCTTCCTCGTTTAGTTGAACCGACTCCGTCTCCATTTTGTTTGTCTTTGTTTTCTTTCGGGCGTGTGTGTGCTGCTGCCCCAACATCTTGTATCGTTTTTAGTTTGTCTTTGGGCGTTGTGCTGTCTAGCCCAGCAGCGGTCTCACCGGTGGTTGCTATATTTATATAGCTAGGCGTATGCCTGTTTCGAGAACCAAGGTTTCTACCACTCGCATCACTTCAACTTAGCAGCGAACCAGCCAAACGAACAATCACAGAGGCTTCTCCACCCCCACAATAAGAAGATGAAAGGGAAGAGAGCATGACGCACGGTGAGGAGGAGGAGGAAGAGGAGGGAGCTGACGAATCCGCCGGCTATGGTCTTGAGCTCCGACGAGGCGAACCAGCCCCGGTACATCTCCAGCAGCGACAGCGTCACAGCGAAGAGCAGCAACGACAGAAGCATCGACCGCCCCGTGCTCGCCATCTGCAACACCAGATCTCCAACAAGCCAAAGGGAGAAATCAAAATTCAACATCCTCGCACCAAAGGACCAGAACCGTTGATGCACACGAACGAACTGAAAATCTCACCTTGGTCGGATCGGGGATCGGGGATCTGCGGGGACAGTGCAGGAGCTAGAGGGGGCAGTAGGGTTTTGGCGCTGCCGCTTGTTCCCCCAGTCCGTCTCTGGTCTCGCGAGGTGAGTGGTGAGATCTACGACGCCGAGCTGCTGCGGTCGCCTGATGGAAGACGAAGACGCAGGCCGTGCTGGGCCGTTAGCCCAGAGGCCGACGGACTCTTCTCCGGGCCTTTGGTAACTTGGCTGGAATTATATTGGCCGTTGGTTAGGGCCTGATGAAATTGGACACGCACCGCCCCTCCCCCTTCCGTTTTTTTTTTGAGAAGTCCCCTCCCCCTCCCCCTTCCCTTCTCCCCATCCCTTCCGCCGGCCGCACTCGTGCTGCTGCTCCCCGCATCCTGCTCTCTCCGTCTCCGCCTCGACGCCTCGACGCGGGGGGTCCGCGCGCGAGGCCTCGCCGCCGTCACTCCGTCAGGTTCGTCTCTCTCCCTCTCTAGAACCTGATGCTAGTAGTACCTTCTCTATCCCCCCGCCCCTCGTGCAGTCGTGCGTATGACGACGAACGCCGCCGCCTTGGGTTTAGGATTCCACTCGCCTTGGGTTTAGATTCGATTTTGGCGGTGGCGCTTTTTGTAGATTGCAAGTGGCGCTGATTGGGTGTCGGGACGAATCTGCGTGAATTGGGGCCTGGGGAGAAGGATAGTGTACGACGGTGCTAGGCTATGCTTGCGATTGCTTTGATTCGCAGTAAGTGGGTTTTCTTAGCTGTTTTTGGGCGGCGGCTGTGATGGGTAGCTTTGAGCTTGACTTCAGCTCGAGAGCAGCACATGAGTTGGGCAAGCTAGTTATGCACTGTCCTGTTCCCGTTGCCATCACAGTTCTTCTAGTCTGGACCTTTTGTCAGCCGGAGCATCATACTCCCACTGGTTGTCTTCTACCCGGAAACATGTGTGACAATGACTTGCCAACGTTTCTGCTGTCAATGTATAATCTAACTGTTCACCAGCATTTTGTCCTCTGTTTTTATATTACTGTAACCTTGAGTGTAGCAGAGTTAGGTTCAGAGTTTAGGACACAATACATTACAGTACTCCTATAGGTCTAGCTTCAACTTTCCGATAATTGCGCAGAAATAGTTGTAACTTGTACAAGGAGATAAGATTGGCAACAAACTAGACAAATCATTTGATGCTCCTATTTTTACTAAGATTTTCTTCCTTACCTCTTTGTGTCCACCTGTTCGGTCGGATCAGATGGACCGGCTTGGTTAGTTTGAGTCACGCCATCCCCTATGAGCAAAAGGGGCACCCTTTTTTTTGATACGCAGAGCAAATGGACTCTCTAAATCTGGCCATCGGGCTGGCCCAGGCACGGCCCGAAGCGGCCCAGTTTCTTTCCTGCCGGGACGGGCTGACCCACTTGCCTGGAATGAGAAAAAGGCCTGGCATGCCAGTTCTATGGGCCTGGTACGGTGGCCCGATGGCCCGGAAGGCACGCCACGACATGTTTCCGGCTCCCGCCCATTTTTGGCCGGTTTAGACTTTTTGGCCTGTCCTGGCCTGGTTTTTCCGTGCTTCGTGCCATGCCGTATGGCCGTGCCTCATGCTCAGCAAAAAAGCCCGACCGGATAGCCAGCTTTACCGACTCTCCCCCACGTGGACCCTACTGAGACGCCTCACCCTGCTCGTGAACCGTGTCCATGCTTCAAACCCTCACATGAGAACGTCCGCCATGCTGTCCAATTGGCTCCTTGCGCCCTACTATGCCCTCATGCTTTCCCAGCCACCGCCGCCGCTGCCTCCACTTAAACCCTAGCGCGCCGCTTGCAATCGCATCACCCTCGAATCTCCCGGCGTTCTCCCAGATCCCAGCGGATGAGAGCAAGGCAAGCAAACCCCAGATCCCACCCAACGGTTTGTCCGAGGTTATTGTTGGAACTAGGCTACTAGTTCCCACCCAGCTCTCATCCGCTCTGCCTTTATGTGCTTCACACACACTGGACTTCTACTAGTAGGAAGCTTTATTAGATATCTCAAGTGATACAAGCTTGGTTACATGGGAGGGATGGTACCACTATTTATACTAGTAAATTGCACGTGCAAAAGCACGTAATACATGTTCTATTTTGCGCATGACAATATTTTACCTTATTAAGTCATAATAATAATAATATTCATGCAGAATTTAGAAGTTGCGTACAACACTTGGCCGACATAGAAATAACCACTACCCACGGCCTGCCAGTACCTCCGTTCCAGAATATAAAAAGTTTTGATGGGTTAAAATAGCGTAGTATTTGTCTAGTACTTAGATAGAAATATCAACAACTCTAGCGAGATGACTCTGGTCTCACGGGACTATCTGGCCTTTGTAATTCCGTTTATTTGTACCGTTTACATTTGTCGTCCAGGCAGACAATGCGGATATACCTCTCCATGAACAATTATTTAAGCTTACATTCAATGTTAGCGTGTAACAGTGTTTCATCAAAGTTTTATGACCATTTTTTTCATATCTATAAGTACGTGACTATTAATAGTATTTAATTTGTAACGAGAAATGTCAGGCAGTGAAGATGTTAACTTAATTTGGAGGTGCTGGGTGATGTTTTTTGATTTAGTAAATGTACTACATTCACGCGGACGATTGGCGCCTTGTCTTAGGAGGCTTGTGATAAAACAGTTATATATCAAAAAGACCTTGTACATTGCAATGTTTTTATGACAAGTAATTATATTAAGCGCACTCTGTCGTGGTCTTGCCAACACGAACATCGAGGATGCTAGACACCCCCTATTTATTCGATAGTAGGCACGAAGGCGTTTCGACCTCAACAGCAACGAAGGAACATACTTATTCGAGCACACAACACACACAAAGCACACACGGTCATTTTTTACCCAGGTTCGGGCCGCCCTTCCGCTAACAACCCTACGTCCTGCTTTGGTGGATTATCTAGGGAAGATCAAAGTACAAGATGGTGATCTCTCTCGTGCCGGGGAGCCACTTTCTAGCTTAGCTTCTACACTCCTCGGGCTTCCTCTTTCTTTCTCTTCTCATTCTCTATATGCCCTTTCTTCCTCTCTCCGGCGGGGAGTAAGGCTCTCCCTCTCTCTAGCAAACCCTAGCTCTCCTCTCAGCAGTCGCTCCAAGAAACCCTAACTTTCCTCTCCTCAACCCAACCTTTTCCTCTCAATGGCCAAGTGCCTCCTTTTATACTCCAAGGGTTCACCACAAAGGCCAGCGCGGAGAACCGTCAAGGGTGTTCCCGGGTGCAATCGCGGCATGCCACGCGGTCTTCAGGCAGACGGGCAGCGCCTGTGGCCAATAAACGGCCAGGGGCGGTGCACAGGTGCGCTTGATGGTCGAGTGACAGCTCAGGCTCCTGTCGGTGGCGCGCTGCAGTGGGCTGCAGCGCCATGATGATGTCTGCACTGGCGTGTCACCAGTTCCCAAGGCTAGGCTTGACGTGTCCTGTCAGGCTCAGTTGACTCCGGCTCCCGGGCTGCGCCTGGCCCAGGAGAAGTGCTCCCATGGTCCTTCCGGGGCATAGCTGAGGCCACTCCTTAGCCTCACTGCCCTTGCCCCCGGAAGGAGAGGTTAGACCGCCTCGCCTACGCCGTTGTTTTTTCCTCCTTGTCCGTGCTCGGCTGGCGGATAGAAGCTCGTCTTGTAGTGCTTGTCTTGCCCATAGGTACCTACACCATAGCTGACACTTAGTCTCCATAGACTTCATCATATCGAAACCATACCTTTGCCGAGCACACGGTGCTCGTATCTCGGCGAAGCCTTCGTCGTCCAGGCCACTCGTCTGCTGAGCCTCTGACCGGTGGGTCCTAGCCCACGCGCTACGGCGCAATGCCAGGGACCCCCGATCTCATTACGCCGACACACTCCATAAAAGAACCATGATTTTTATTGTCTAGGTCTTACGTACATATATATTTTTACTAAAGTACACAAAAAAGGATAAAAAATTGTTACATGTTAGAGACTATATATTTCGGATAAGTTATAGTTACATTGGGAGAAACTACTACGTACACTATAAACATTTTTAATAAGAATAGTGTATACAGTCAGGGTCTCATACAGTGATCTCTCGTTCTCTCTTTCTAAGAGAGTTTTCTAGTTGCTGTTGGTCTGAAGAATCTTTTGTAAGGTAGGAGAAATTGAACGATTTGACTTATGCAACAACTGATCAGATGGACTGATGATTTACTGCATAGTATAACTATCAACTTGGTAAAATGCTCGCATTTAATGGCAGCGGTAGTTCGCTCCAGACCATGAAGCGAAAATGGGGATAAGATATGAGTGGAAGTTTGCCACATGGGCCAGTGGAGCTATTTAGCTCGAGCAGTGTCGAGTTAGCCCAAAGCATCTAGCTGTTTTAGCAACGCAGCAGCGGTGTGAATCCACCAGCGCGGGAATGCTGGGTGGCGAATCCATGCATTCAGAGCCATCCGATTAGCGGCATATAGCACCTCTAACCTGCAAATCAACGGACTGGATTAGTTCAAAGGTGCATTGGCAGGAAGGTTGTGGAACTGAGTGGTAAATCCGAATTCAAAAACTCGTGTACTATATAGTGGTATAGACTTGTACAAGACCCTATAGATTGTTGCCATGTGGCACAATCCAAACCCTACACCATACTTCTAGAATACTCTACAAACTCTAAGATATTTCATACTACTACTAAATATCTTACTCTAGAACATTCCTAATTCTAGAGTTCTCCTACATACCCTGGATACTTAAGCTAGCTCCATCTAAACGCCAACTGTATTCTCTTACATATCACAACTATGCTATGATGACAAGATTACTCCTAACAGTTATTTGGTTTTAGATTTATGTGTTTCGTCTCCTCGTGCTGCAGCGGCGGTTTGGGATCCAGCCATGTCGACTAGCAAGGGCGGAGGCGGTGCCGGAGGCGGAGGGGGAGGTACGTTGCTGTTCTTCTTCTAACGCTGTTGGCTGTGCTGGATTTGAGGTTTGATCTTCGGTCTTTGTGTTCTCTGAGCTGGTTTCTTGGTGCGTGGGTTGCAGGGAAGAAGAAGAAGGAGGTGAAGAAGGAGACGAAACTGGGGATGGCATACAAGAAGGACGATAACTTCGGGGAGTGGTACTCCGAGGTGTGTTTTCTTGCATCTATTGTTTCTATTGCCGTATTGGTGAGGTTTACCATATGTTTTGTGCTCATGGAGGGTGATTATTTAAGCACTCATAGTTTCTGCCCCGGGCAAGCTTTCGTGAGATTGCTTGGGAAGTTCTGTGGTGTGAGTAGCTTAAAGTTTGTTAATAGTTAGTACTACTAAGCAATATTGACTTTCTTGTTAGATGTTGCGTTTATAATTTATTTGGTTATAGTTGCTCTGTTTGTATGTTGTTATGGAAGAAAAAGTAGCAAACTTACAGTATTCGATACTAAACTTTTTTTTGTTCTACTTCTCTTAATGCTAGTATGCCCCTTCATTGCATTTTCGTAAAAATGAAAACAACAAATGCCAAGGATATACTGTCTGCTAGATGGATGAGTAGATTCCCTTCAAACTTCAACTTAATACTGTTCTCGCTAGGCGCTTGTTTGAAGCTTTGTTTTTGTTCATCCAGGTTGTTGTTAACAGCGAAATGATTGAGTACTATGACATCTCTGGTTGTTATATCTTGAGGCCTTGGGCAATGGAAATATGGGAATTGCTGAAAGTAAGTTCTCTCAATACTGAAATGTATCTAACCAATCTGTATTGTACTGTTTGTTAGTATTTCCCCTTTTTTACAATGAAACTAGCACAATGCCCGGGCGTTGCTGCGAAGGTCAAGTTTGTTTCCCACTCATATCCCTATTTGTTACTTCGATACACCACATCACCTTTCCAGTGTTGGACAGCCTCTGTCTCAGCAATCATGCGCAGGAGCCTGCCGCGGCGGTCCTGGAGGTGGAACCGAGAGACCTATGGCTGGTAACCGGTGGCTTTTCTTTAAGTCTCATCGTTTCTCCTGGTCTCGTAGACACGCCAGAAAATAGAGAGCGAACCCCTTCGACGCCATGGCCACGTTCCAAAGTTCTCCGTCCCTGCCCCTCATGACCCTCATGCTCCTGTTGTACTGCTCCCGCATGTTGTCGAGCTATCGAGCACCAGGAGGTACGCCTCTCTCTCGTCGTCCATCACCCAGTACACGCAGCCATTTGCGTCCGCAGGGCGGCCCGCCCGCTCAGCATCGGCATCACAGACTTGCCGCAATCGGCTTCTGAGCCGCAGTCGATGAAATTTCCTGGGATGTTCTCGCGATTGTTAGAGAAGGTGAAGGAGAAGAGACTCTCCACCATAAAACCGCCGCCATGAGTTTCATCTCGATCTGATCCTTGATGAAGAAAAACTCTCATAAAGGTCGATAGATGCGGAGTCTATATATACCTTTACATGGAGCAACCGTACGAGATACGGGACTCTTTTTTGAGCGAGGGACGGAAACTACTCAGAGCAGATCTCGGACGGCGACTCCTTTTTTGTGAGACCAGATCGGTTCGTTTTGACTTCACGGTGGCAGTGCTGTAATATTTTCAAACTGATAGGGGTAAAACCATCCAAAAAACCAAAAATCGAACAATTGTTTACTTACCAGTGGCGTTGGGTAATACGTGGTTTGGTGGGAGGGCAAACTGGTCCAAAAAAGTGTTGGACGACAAGAAACAATCTGTCCTTTATTATTATTAGGTATAGATATATGTCTTGTGAGTTCTGTACTAATGTACTACCACTGTTCCTAAACATAAGATGTTATGGTAGGTTATTTACTTAATTTAGCCTACCAAAACATCTTATATTTAGGAACGGAGGTAGTAGATGGCAATATTTGCGACTGTAAGAAGGCCATCTCTATTTTTGGAGATGGATTTTGATTGTCATCTGAAACTTATCTTTTGCTTATGCCTGTCTTGCTTTTTTCTTCTCCTTTTGCAATTAATTTTGAGCTTCTGTATGTCTAATCAATATTTGATATTACGAGTTATGAACGCATTGCCCCCTTTCAGTGTTATACATGTAACATACATTTTTTTCCTTCATTAAATGTGTTCCTATTTTCGCGGCGGGCAGTTTCTTCTACCGCGAGATCATGTTAACCCCTCGGTGCTGAGATGGAATTTCAACCTTAAATGTAAAACATGTTAGAACACAACTCTCAACTTAAAAACCATTTAATTTATCCCCTTACCCCTTTGACAAAACCAGTGTGGTTTTTGCTCTGCTGGTACACGTGAATTTAAATTTGCCTGTGAAGCTAAGGTTTGCACATCAAGCCCCCCTCTCCCCCCTGCTTCTACCCTGGTTTGATCAAAGGGTTGAGGGATGGGTTCTAATAGGTTTTATATCTAAGTGTCCAACTAAAAACTTGGCCCTAAGTTCAGTTGGTAATAGGCCTTCCTTATCTCTTGTTCTAAATATTGCAAATACATACTGTCAGTTTTTATTTAATTACCAAGTAACACTGATATCATTGTATTTTTCCTGTTCCATTTAAGTAACCACTATTTGATTTGGTGCAGGAATTCTTCGATGCAGAAATAAAAAAGCTGAAGCTGAAACCATATTATTTCCCATTGTTTGTTACTGAGAATGTCCTGCAGAAGGAGAAAGATCATATTGAGGGCTTTGCACCCGAGGTGTGCCTTTTCCTCCATTTCTTTTCAGACTGCTCTGGTATTTTGCAAGTTATTACTCCCTCCTTTCCAAATTAGTTGACGCAATATTTTTCCAAAATGAGTGAACCTACACACTGAAACGTGTCTAAGACACATGCGTATCTAGACAAAGCCGTGTCAGTTAATTTGGGACGGAGGGAGTATTATATTGGTTTAGCCTGCTATTTAACCCGTCCAATTATGGCAGCAACTGTTGGAAAGTTAAAAGTTGAAATGAAAAGAAATACGATAACAGTTCCCACATGTGGCCAAATTTGTCGAGGCATAACTATGAACCAAACAAATCATTGTTTTCTTTGACCTTAGCAAATCTCGTAAGTTGTGTTTTGCTTGACCTGTCGAATGGTTTCTATATGTATGAATTCATGAGATAGCACAGAGAGTCAAAGTTATAGGAATAATTTGAAGTATTGCACTATTGGATGTAGTATAATGTGAATAACTTTTCTTATTTGTGAAAATTCTGTACTTAATCCGCACAAAGGGAAATTTTATGCCCCTGAATCCGTATGATGTATGGAGCCATTGTACTTAGGAAGGGGTGAAAGGCTGGTATTGCATATCTATTAATTAAGTTCAAGCAACCCTTATTTAATGATACTATCTCCTTCTCGAAAGAAAAAAACATAAATGAATGAACAGTATGCTTCGTCATCCTATCTGGACATTGAACTAGTTTTGTGTCAGCCATTTGGTTTGTCGGTGTTGGCAACTGCCTTTTGATGCAAGGTTATAGTCCGACCAATAAAATTGGATATTTGTGTGTCACGATCGTTGTCTGCTGGCGTGTTTTCATCATTTTTGAGAGGTTCTAGACCCTCATGATGCAGATGTGTGAATATTATTATAATTAAGTTTCTCTGTGCTATGGTCCTAATAATATTGTGCCATGTTTACTTTATGTATTTTTTTCTGAACATATTTTAATTAAGTTTCTCTGGGCTATGGTCCTAATAATCCTGTGCCATATTTACTTTATCTATTTCTTGTATTGCTTTCTGAACATACTGACCTTTTCATTTGTCTCCAGGTTGCATGGGTTACTAAATCAGGAAAATCTGACTTGGAAGCTCCGATTGCTATCAGACCAACAAGCGAGACTGTCATGTATCCATACTTCTCTAAATGGATAAGAAGCCACCGGGACTTACCTTTGAAGTGTAACCAGTGGTGCAATGTTGTTAGATGGGAGTTTAGCAATCCAACTCCTTTCATAAGGTAGCTCATTGTTTAGTGGCCTATACATTTGTCTAGGATCTTCTCTGAGTCTGCCTTGTTTCTTATAATGCCTGCATGAATGCACCATCATGGTCTTAATAGTGCGATAGTGCCTACTGCCTAATCGCATGCTTGAGTAGTATATTTGCAAAATCGGTATATTCATTTATGTGAGGGAAATATGAACAATGGCAAGATGGCTGTTAAGTATTAACCACAATCATTCTTCCCATCAAAATTATGAAATATCTATCAGAAAAATGTCATGCCAACATCGCTAGTCAAAAGTACCGATGAAGATTGGAAAGTTTTTTTTGGGAAATTTCCGATTTTCACTACTATTAATTCTGTCTACTACAATTCCAACGTTAGATTTGTGTATGGTACAAGTAACAGCAACCATTAGTGCTATTCATTTTTTTGCTTGGAGTTTGTGTTGTTCATTTTTATGTTGTACTCTCCATCCCAAATAAGTACCACGGCTTTGTCTAGATACATGCACATGCGTATCTAGACAAAGCCGTGGTACGTATCTAGACAAAGCTGTGTCACTTAATTTGAAATGGAGGGAGTACCAATTTGCTACTCATCAACTAAGCTATGATTTTTTCACATTTTATTTTCATCAGCTGTCTGGACTAAACACTCTGCAACTGCTGAATTTTTTTTTTGACATAGTCTGCAATGGTTCTCCTCAGGAGCCGTGAATTTCTCTGGCAAGAAGGGCATACGGTTTTTGCGACTAAAGAGGAAGCAGATGAAGAGGTATTACTTCCAAAAAAGACCGTACTACCCCATATTTACTACTCAAAATTTTAGAAGGCGAGTGTTACTGTTGTACTAGTAATTAATGACAATGGAATTTCGAAATGACCAAATGGAGGGGTATGTAAATGGTGAAATTGACCAAATGTGTATAATGGTGTAAATGACCAAATTGAGGGGTATATAAACGGAAACTGGTCTGAAGTTATCTCCAAATTTTCGTATACAAACTGTGAATTCTAGAATGACACTCAAATGAATGGAGATTAATTATCTCAGTATTTCTATTGTGAATTAGTAGTTTTTGTACGTTTTATTCATTATGAACTACGCATGGCTATTCTGAAGCAAGGGTGTATCAAGTTGTAAGCTATGAATCTTGTGCCACGGATCAACATCTAACCTCTTGCATAAGTAGCAGAATGCTATACACACATAACTTCACTATCATGTTTGGATATAGGATGACATGTATGTAAGTTATTGTTCTGACCCAAAACTATTTGAATCATTCCTTATGTATCGGAGGAACACCTAAATAAATGCAGAACTATGGTATTTGTTCTATGCTGTATTTGATAAAATAATTTTATGAATTTTACATGTTAAAACATCAAATTGTTGATCAGTCGTTTATGGCAATGTCATCAGGTCCTCCAAATATTGGAACTCTACCGGAGAATATATGAAGAATTTTTAGCAGTTCCAGTGTCCAAAGGGAGGAAAAGTGAGATGGAAAAATTTGCTGGTGGACTGTATACAACCAGTGTTGAGGTATTTTGATATATAACTGTTTGCTGCATTTAGCTTTCTATAAACTATCTTGGTAAGAATACAAGTGATTTCTGTATTTTCCTTTGCTGCAAGATTAAAGCCTATCTTTTCGTTTTCTTCAGGCCTTCATCCCAAACACTGGCCGGGGTATACAGGGTGCAACTTCACATTGCCTTGGTCAAAATTTTGCAAAGATGTTTGACATTACTTTTGAGAATGAAAAGGGCGAAAGGTCCATGGTGTGGCAGAACTCTTGGGCATACACTACCCGCTCGGTAATTCTTATACTCCCTTCGTCCTCCCTCCATCCGGAAATAAGTGACTTGCATTTGTCTAGATTCGTATGTATCTATACATTAAAACATGTATAGATACATGCATGGTTTTAAAGGCGTCGCCTAGGCGTCCAGGCGCCCCTCCTCCGCCTTGCAAAATTGGCCGCTTTAGGCGCCTAGGCGTCCAAAGCGCCCGCCTAGGCGTCAGAGCACCCCAAAGTCGCCTTAAGACGCCTTAAAAAAAATGGATACATGCAAATCTAGACAAATCCAAGTCACTTATTTCTGGACAGAGGGAGTACTTGAAATGGATTTTGTTGGAGTTCTGGACTCGGCAGTGTCATGTTCACATTTTAACTTGCATTGTTGTAGTTACTGCTTAGGCATCTTGCTGGATGACATAAATGTAAATTATGTAATACTAACCTTATAAGTTGTCCCTTATAATAACAAATGTTGGCAGAATAGATTCATGGTATTTATAATATTTGGTTTCCAAGATGAAATGCTATTTTTTAAGTATGATGTTACCTTTGTCAAGGCTTCAGAGCTACTCCCTCTGTTCCTAAATATAAAGATGTTCTAGCAGTTTAAATCGAACTGCTAGGATGTCTTATATTTAGACAAAAGGGTTTGGCAATTGCCATGTGTTGTAATTTTTTGTTACGTCGCGTGTATTTTCTTTCTTGAGTAGCTCATTTCATTTTATAAATTTTTGTGGGGTTTTCAGTCTCTGGATGTTCTTTCTAGTTATGGTTACATTTCTAATATCTAGATTTTTTGCTCTTTTTACAGATTGGGGTCATGGTAATGACACATGGTGATGACAAGGGCTTGGTCCTGCCACCCAAGGTGGCACCTATCCAGGTCATCGTAATTCCTGTGCCATTTAAAGATGCTGACACAACAGCTATTAAAGGAGCATGCGAGTCGACCGTTTACACCTTGAACCAAGAAGGGATTCGAGCAGACTTGGATGCTCGCGAAAACTATTCTCCAGGCTGGAAATATTCTCAATGGGAAATGAAAGGTGTTCCTTTGAGAATTGAGATAGGTCCAAAAGATTTGGCGAACAAGCAGGTACTGACGTGTCACTTGTCAGCATTCAGTTTATGGGCTATCCCGCCAGTGATTGGAAGTAGGTCATTTACTTTTTGATCATGCAGATAGTGTGCTTCGTAAGCTACTCCTGTTTTTGTTTGGCGCTCTAGGAATATGCACAATAGTTAGCGCTGGTGCCTTTCATATCCATCATACAATTACTTGCAGCCTTATTAGTGGCCATGTTGCTCTCTGCTCTTATATAATATGTTCCCATTTTTTCTTTCTATTGGCTTGAAGATAGTGGATATGTGTATTTCTTTAACTTGTTCCTGAATTCTAAGATGTGTATTCGTTCCGATCAAAATTTGATTTAAATTATCATACTTTGGAGATTAAACGTAACAGGCTGTAGTTGTTCTTTTGTGTGGTGAAAGCAAGTAGCTACTGGATATTTATAACTAGTCAGAGGCACTGTTGCATGATTCCAGGAATTAGTTGCACATACAGATTTAGATATTATTTTGTCTTGCCTCACTAACTATATGATGGCACCCACAAAGCTGGTACATCTGTCCGGAGGCTAGATGATCCTTTTATATTTCTGCAGAGTTGTAACAATGACCTCGTAGTCTTTAGTTGATTTTTCACTTCCATATGGCAGATAAATGAAGTATAATTGTATTTCTTTTCAGGTGCGCATTGTCCGGCGAGACAATGGTACAAAGGTTGATATTCCTTCGACCGACTTGGTAGAACAGGTTAGAGTGTTGCTGGATGGGATTCAAGTGAACTTGTTGGAAACAGCGAAGCAAAAGAGGGATGCTTGCATTGCACCCATCAGCACTTGGAGTGAATTCACGGAAGCTCTCAATGACAAAAAGCTGATCTTGGCTCCATGGTGTGATGAAGAGGTATTTGATGTAGTAACCTACATTTTTCACCTTCCACCTGATACTTTTCGGTCACGAGTAACTTGGAGTGACTGTTCAGTAATGACATATTTGTTTCTAGTGCATATTCTATTAGTAACTTCATTATATTGCAAAACTGGTGGGAGTGATGGGATGTAAACAAATGTGGATAATTGTTTCTGAGACTTGTATAACTAAACTCTGTATCATAGCCATTTGATTAACTAATGATAAACCTTCATATTCTGAAGCACTCTGCAAATATAACAAATTTTCTGAAGCTATTCCATGGATTGGAAGTTAGAAGAAACTGATGGATTATGATAGAGAAAAGCTCCCTATCATGTTTCCACCAGGGTAGCACCCCATTCATTTGTTCTCGTATTTTTTGGTAGCATGTGAGTACATCGGAAGTTATAGTTATTGTTCACAACTAGTAGTGAACATCTCCGGCAGGCATGCATCTGACCTGATCACCCTCCTTTGTTAGGTCACTTTTAGCTCTTGGAAATTTGTGTTTAGTCTAGTTCAGGTTAGTAAAGGTTAGGTTGTATGAGTGAAATATTGTTTCAAATCACAAAGTATCTAAGAATAAATTTTAACCCTAGGTTGACTTATTTGAGTGGAGGACTAGCATTTAGCAGACATATTCAACATGTTGTATTTGGCTTCGTGAAGTATTTACATTATCCTGTGTGCTAGGCGTTCCGAACTCCTTTGCTAAAAAAAGGTGTGTTTCAAACTTTGTTATACAATTTGTTCCCTCAGGAAGTCGAGAAGGACGTGAAAGCTCGGACAAAAGGCGAACTTGGAGCTGCAAAAACATTGTGTACTCCATTTGATCAGCCAGATCTTCCTTCTGGTATGCTATGCAAACAACTAACCGTGCATTTATTACATTTGGGTTTTTTCTTTCGCTACATTTCAACGAAGGGTTCTATACACTAAGGCACTAACCACTGCCTGAATAATACAGGAACCGTGTGCTTTGCTTCTGGAAAGCCTGCTACAAAGTGGTCGTTCTGGGGTCGCAGCTATTGATCTCTGTGACCTATTACATTACTAGTTTCTTCATCCATTTGTCCTAGCAAGGCCGTTTGTCATATACCTGATCTTTGATGATTTTGTAGTACTGTTTGCAGGTTGCATCATCATATTTTTCATATACCTGTATTGCACATCAATCCAATTGCTTGTAAAAATCTTCTGTTGTGACAATGCGCATTGATCTGACAACTTTTTTCTGATTATATGTTATGTTTTCTTTTTTTCTTGACAAAAACTTTCGAAGCAAATACAGGAAAAAACAAGTAGAATTTTTTTTTTTTTAATTTTATGACAGTTTTAGCAATTTGTGCTTTGCTCAGCTTCAGTTCCCAGTTAAGGGCAACTCTCACCCAATAGTCATTTAGTTTCTAGTCCTCTAGTTGACGATCAAAGTTCATTGCAATCAGATTTAGCTATGCCTAAAGGGACTATTTCTGCATGGATTTGTTTAACGCTAGTGAAAACGTTTGAACTTAAAATATCTTTACTCAAGTATATCTTTATAACGTCTGTCAAGTTAGACCTCACGTCCGTTTTCACTGTTATTTTGTTACTAGCCGAGCTGCCATGTGACTGCACTGTTGGCGCCAATATCCATTTCTCATTCTTCTTTTCTCTCCCCTCTCCTCCCTAAATTGGAGCTCCCAGTCGTCTTTATACTACTTTATCTTTCAATTGTTTTTAAAATATGGCTAGATTTGTCGGCATGTAAATTCATGGATATGGATCATCAATATAAATTATGATGTAGATATGGCCATGATCTTGGTCATTTGGCTTAAAATCCAAAAATATTTATACTCATTGACAACTAAGTTTAAATCCATTTACATTTTACCACTTACTTTTAAGTAAAATTTTATATGGGCGGTGGGAGTATATTTTATACCAAGGATCTAAAAAAGAAAATTACATTGATATCCATACATTTAACACAAAGGACCATAAAATAATTAAGAAAAAAAAACAGTCGGGTTTGGCTCTTTCTCGAGAGAGCAGCCGATCGAACCATACTCTTCATACTACTTTCTCTTCAGTTGTTTTCAAAATAAGGCCAGATTTGTCGGCATGCAAATTCTTGGATATGAGATCATCAACATAAAGTATGATGTTTGATTGTTTTCAAAACAAGGATAGAAATTTTACATGCAAATTCTTAGCAAGATGTTAAATATTTCAAAAAAGAACCTCGGTGGTTTTTAATATATTGAATGCTTGGTGAGTACTACCGTAAAAAGATATTTTATTTATAGAACTTTGAGAGCAATCTACTATTTCCTTTTGGGTTAAAATTTTCACCTAACGTTGCGAACTAAGATTAAATTCATTTAAATGGACGAACTTAGCTTAGGAAGCTTAAGAACTTATAAAACTTGTTGTAATCATAAGTGAAACATGGTCCAAACTTTGCATGGGAAATGGGCTTGTGGTATTCCAAGCCATATTCTTCATACTTGCTTTAATTTAAAGGAAACACATTCATTTTCACTTTGATAATTCAAAAATGTTTTTTTTTCTTCCTAAAAGTTGGAAACTCTCATTATGGGCAGCATTATTGTTCACCATGCTAAGATGCACCCATCTACCAAATATAGAAACATTACCATAAAGTATTATGTATATATATGTCCATTTATTTACCCTTGTTCGGCTTGAATGTTCATACGGTGTAGGCCATATTGCGAAGTAGATTTATTTTTTCTAAAAGTTGTAAAGACTCATGATTGTCAAATGCTTAGCAAGAAATTGAATCTTTCAAAAAAAACTCGTTGATTTTTGGTACATTGATTGTCTTAGGCTACCATCAAAAGATAGTTGTAGGACTTTAAGAGCAATCTATCACTTACTCGTATTTTAAATTTTACATAATATTGACAAATTGGCTTAAATTCTTTGGGAAGGAGGAATTAATACTTGCTTCACGAAAAAAAGAGCGCCCCTCACTTTCGAATCAGCTTGTTATGGGTGTGCTTGATGCTTCCTCTTCCTAGGGTGTGAAATGAAACGAATTGAGGTGGAGTAGTTGGAAGTATGAAGGTTGGCCAGATTACAGTGGTGTCCCCCGCAAAAATAAAAAAATATCATAATGATGTGCATCCAATGCGATGGGACGTAGTATTAACCCACCCCTTGTCCACCACTTAAAGTAGTACTAGTACTCTGTATGTCGATATTTTAATATCCTTCCCTCCTAAAAGTTACTACTATTCATTGTAAATGTACCTCGTGTCAGGAACTCATCGCAGCTTTGCTCTAACATCGCACCGCCTTCAAATTCTATATTTTTTGCCAAATCTGCCCAAATCTGGAAAGTTCAACCAAATCTGGCCCTTTCTCGAAACTAATTCGGAATCTGACCCCTGGGGTCAGCGCCATTTAAAATAGTGCCGAAGTTGTACAGGTCGGTGCCAAGATGAAGCAGCTGGGAGGCAAACTAGAGATGTCAGCGTCGTTTTAAATGGAGCCGACCTCCTTCGGTTCGGTTTTCTGATGTCTGTGCGCCGACATGTACAACTTTGGCGCCATTTTAAACGGCGTCGACCCTAGGGGTCAGATTCCGAATTAGTTTCGAGAGGGGGTCAGATTCAGTTGAAATTTTTAGAATTGGGCGGATTTGGCAAAAAATACTCAAATTCTCCTCTTCGCTGCTCTCGGGCTGCCTCCTCTATGCTCTCGGTCCCTTCTTGCTCCTAGTTTTTTTCCAACAGGGGAACACCTATTGGAAATATTGTTTACCATGACAAGATTTTACCACCAGTTACTTTTATGTTAAAATTTTACACGGACGGTGGGAGTATATTTTACATCAATGACCTAAAAATAGGAAAATTACATCGAGGTCCATACATTTAGTAGAAAGGACCCTAAAATAACTAAGCACGGAAAACATTCGGGTTCGGATCCTTCTCGAGAGAGCGGTTGATCGAGCCATACTCTTCATACTACTTCCTCTTTCGATGGTTTTCAAAATATGGCCAGATTTTTTAGCATGCAAATTCTTGATATGGGATCATCAATATAAAGTATGATGTAGATATGGCCATGACCTTGGTCGTTCGGCTTGAAATCCAAGAATGTTCATACTCATTGACAACTAAGCTTAAATTTGTTTAGATTTTATCACTTACTTTTAGGTTAGAATTTTACACGGGTGGTAGGAGTATATTTTATGCCAAGGACCTAAAAAAGAGGAAAATTACATTGAGGTCCATATATTTAGCACAAAGGAACCTAAGATTATTAAGCAAGGAAAATAGTCTGGTTCGGATCCTTCTCGAGAGAGCAGCCGATCGAGCAATACAGTTCATGCTACTTGCTCTCATGATTGTTTTGAAAATATGGCCAGATTTCCCGGCATGCAAATTCTAAGATATGGGGTAATCAATATAAAGTATGATATATATATGGCCATGACCTTGGTCATTCGGCTTGAAATCCAAGAATATTCATATCATTGAAAACTAAGCTTAAATTTGTTTAGATTTTACCACTTACTTTTAGGTCAAAATTTTACATGGGCGGTGGGAGCACATTTTACACCAAGGACCTAAAAATAGAAAAATTACATCAAGGTCCATACATTTAGCACAAATGACCCTAAAATAATTAAGCAAGGAAAACAATCGGGTTCGGTTCCTTGTTGAAAGATGTCGTGGTGGTGTCACGGTAGATGCCATGGTAGGCTTAATTTGGGGTCGTATGGATGCATGAGGAATCCGGGGAGGAAGAGTGCAGTGGATCTGCACACGAAGAATAGTGAAGAAGCTCGGAGACAATTGATGTGCGTCAAGCTCGATCTCTTATTCCTTCTATGTATTGTGGTTATAAGTGCTCCTTTAGATGTTTGCCAAGTAGTTTCCAAGAGCTAGAGGAAGAAGAAGTGTCCAACCTCCTGTAACCCTAGCTCACCCCTCCTTATATACTAGATGGGAGAGGCTAGGTTACAATGTGGGTTCTAGGGTTTACAGAATGAGATTCTGCTTTACCCAATGGGTCGGGTTATAGGGCATGTCCTTTGGTCCAGGACCCGGTCAGCAAAGTGTTGCATGCCAACGGTACTACGGTACATAGCCGCCAGTCCTTTAGGCGTCACCCGACAAAGCTCTCCTCATCATTCAGCTTTGGCCCACTTGTTACAGTGGGCCTGTAGCACCGTCAGAGCCATGCGCCAGCCTGTTTGGTGACGCATGGATCCAGAAGCATAGGCAAGAAGGATTGTCTATCCCTTCATGACTCGGATCCATCTCGATGACTCGGCTTTGGTGTACCTGAAAGTAAGAACCACACATATTCTTGTGCCGACATAAATTATATGTTGTCTGGGCCTTGCCGTTATTACTCGTCTATTGATAACTCGACCCATGTCGGCCTAACTTGGATAAGATCAGACCGAGTCAACCTTAACTTTTACCTCTTATGACCCTACCGGGGTTATCCTCCCAACATTAGTCCCTGAAGCTGTTAAGGTCTAGCAGTTTTAACTGATAGGCCTTGGTAGGTTTCTTTAGCGAGTTTGGAACATCTCTTTTTTTATCCGACATATAATATGCCCGCTCAACTCTTTGGATGCGACATTGGTAACTGTCAACATCTTTTCGAGTTACAATCTGTTTCCCTGTGCCGAGTCTTATTTCGGTCTTCACTCTTTGCTGCTTTCCTCGGGGTCTCCGATGTTCTCCAAGTCTCCCTTTGCTTTATACTATTTTATCATGGGCGGCGCATAATCATCACACTTTTCCACATTTTCTTCCAAAATCCTGACGCGCTGCACTGTTACTGCTGTGTAGTGCTATATGTCACTATAGCGGTCACGTCGCACGGCGCCTCGGTTACATTTTGACCGGTCCGCTGCAACGCGGTGAGAGATTCCTGTGCATGTGGCACAACCTCTCGCGGCAGTTGCTCGTGTACATGGCCACACTATGGCCCTGACGCACAACTGATCCCACTACAGCGGGTTTCCATCGCGCCCTTAAGTAGGGTGTGTGGGAAGAAACCCCCATCGCCTCTTTCTTTTCTCCTTCATCTTCCTCACGTCGCCGCTCTCTTCCCAAGTTCTTGTGCTTCTCCGCCACTACCTTGAGTTTACTATGCTATCGTCGTTATTCTTCTCAGGCAACATGTGGCTATTCATGTGCGAGCTCTTGCGCCGCTGCGACGGGGCCGCGGTAATCTCTGCCTCTTCCAGAGGAGGAGGAGATCGTGGAGCTAGAAGAAACCATGGACCCCCACAACATTGTCGCCATCGAGGAGGTCAAAGCAGGCAAGGACACCAGCGAGCGTGGCTCCTGAGAGGGCTTTCAGGTTTCCATGGAGGAGCTTGAATGGATCCATTCTACGCCGCGGATCCCATTCGGGGTCGAATGCCGCCCTCCCCTTGGTGAGATGGATCCAAATCCTCAGCCCGGTGAGTTTGTGGTGTTCATGTCCCACTTTGAGTGTGGCTTTGCTCTCCCCTTGATCAATTTTGCCAAATATTTCTTCGAATATTTCCATCTTCAACCGCATCACCTTCCTGCGAATGCGATTGGTTCGCTTTCTTGTTTTATCTCTGCCGTTGAGGGTTACCTCGGCCTTTGGCCCATTGTCTTCCTTTGGGCCAAATAATTTCAATTTAGAATCCAAGTCATACCCGATCCGGGTGTCCCTTCGGGTGACAAACGGCCGACTTAGTGTGGTGCCTCCAGTATCACCCCTAGGAAGAGGTCAATTTCCCCCAAGTACATGGCCTTGACTCTTGCAAGAAGTGACAGTGCACCTTCTTCTATGTCAAGAATTCAGGTGACCACAATTTGATTCGGCATCCCCATTTCAATGGCGGCATGCCCGACAAATTCAATTGGGGGTTTGACCCAAAGAACAATTACTTGGCCGTCAATGGGGACCACGCCCTCTTGGAGCAGCTGGTGAAGGAGGATGCAGGGCAGAGGTTGACGGGAGAGGACCTCATGCGCACTTTTATAAGTCGTCGATTTAGCCCCCTCCAGCTCCGCTCCCACAAGATTTGTTTCATGAGCGGTCACTTTGACCCGACGCACCAATCGACCTATGATCTCGACAAGGCGCAGGTCGCCAGGCGAGTCAATTCCATCTTCAAATTGACGACGGCTTCTGACTAGGAATGGGGCATTGCTCCCTTCGACCGCATCAACCTCGTGACTTGGGTAAGCTTACAAATCATCCACTTGGTTAATTTTCTTCACTCGGTTTCCATTTCAGTTGTTCGGATCATCTGCCCTTTGCAGAAATTCACTCACCAAGGAGATGACAATGTCAACCCGGCTCTCGCCTGGGATGAGGACCAGGACTGCTCTGACTCGGATGACTACATTCCCATACCTCATGCAGGTTCTAGACCATCTCCGGGTAAGACTCATACTCACGAGCCTCTAAGGGAGTGGGCGGATGATGATGATGATGATGATTGTCAGATTATGGAGGTACTTGATCCTAGGCCAATATCCTTTGCTTATCATCTATACCTAGGCCAATATCCTTTGCTTATCATCTTGGTTCTGCACCTACTGATGTAGCCGTCTAGGTGCATGAGGTTGCGCCTCTCGCTGTTGGGGGTCGGGCCAAGGGGAAGAAGTGTCGTGCAGCTGCTGAGACTGTGGTCGAGCAAGCCAAGACCACCAAGAAGCGCAAAGCCACCAAGAGGGTTTACCGCACACCCGTCGCTGCCGGGTAAGCTTTATTGTACCAATGCTTATCTTCTGTATTTCTTGTTTCTATCTTTCTTTGATCTTTTATTCACATATTTTTTCTGCCTGGCAAATCTACCATTAATGCCCCTCAGTAGGAAAGTTGCATCACATCCGAGATTGCCCCTTCTTATTCTCCACCCCCGACCGACACTCATATTCCAAGTCTGATACGTGCCTCTTATTCTATGCCGGATATCATTGTATCCTGGCTTGAAGAGAGTCCCTGAGTTCGGAGAAAGGAGGAGCCAAAGGAGAAAACCTCGGCCCCCGAGAAGGAGAAGAGACCCGGCGCAAGCAGCACCGCTGCCGGGTCAGTTGATGTTGAAGTTCTTGTGACCCAGCAACAGCCACCGCAAAAGAAGAAACCGCCTCACACAGTGTCACATCCCAAAATTTTCCAAATTTTGAAATGTGAAAAAATAAATAAACAAAATAAATAATTATTGAAATTTAGGGTGAAAAGACACCTTTTGTTTTAAAGTGGAAACATCAAAACCCATCTTGAACAAACTTTGAATAAAATTTGAATCCAACTAAATTCAAATCAAGTGAAATGCATTCTTCATAAATGCATCTTAAAATTTAAACATTTGGAAAATTAAACCAAAACCCAAAACCCTAATGGAATAAATCATTTCCAAGATCTCTCTAAGACTATGGATTTGATCCATATAAAAAAAATCAACAAAAATTTATAAATGATCAAGAATGATAAATAAAATATTATAAAACCATAGAAATTGATTTCATTCAATTTAGAACCATAGATAAAATCTTATGAAGCTATTAAGATAAAAGGGATTTATTTTCAAAGCTAATAAAACTCCTACCTAAAAATCCATACCAAAGTATGAGAAAAATAATCCTAAAGGATATAAAAGGATAAACAAATATTAAATAAAATTATACAAATTGGAATCACCAAATTTGGATCTATAAATAAAAAGATATGGATTTTATAGGATAAGGAAATAAATAAATAAATAAATAAATAAGGATATATAAAAGCCAAATTAAAACTTGGCCAAATCCATAAGCAAATGAAATAAAAGTATTCCAATTAAAATAAAAGGATAAAGAATATTCAAATAAAATTATATGGCATTAAGCAAATTCCATTCTATTAAATAAAGATAAAATTCCTAATAGAAATGATTAATTAAATCATGAGAAAATAATAAATGGAATTTGCCCAAGTGGAATAAAAGTTATTTAATTAACCTAAATGAAATGAAATAATCATTTAAATAAAATTTATATGGAATTAAAACCATATTTGATTTCATTGGAATAAAGACATTTGCCCAATTTAAATGATTAATAAATCATATTAAAATATTTAAATTAAATCAAAATGAATTATTAACACACTTTTGAATAAATAAAACCTACTGAAAAAGGTTTGTTGAAAATTAGAATTCAAATAAGGATTTAAATTATATTCAAAACTTATTTGGTTAAAGACAAATGGCTAAATTGAATAATTAATAAACCATGAAGGAATAAAATTAATTATTCTAAAATGAACCTTAAAACACATATAAAACAGTATAGAAACTACTGAAAAGTTTTGAAAAGATTTGATAAATAAATCTGATTCAAATAAGAGTTTGAATTTGAAAACAGAAAATCAAAATGGAAAAAGGAAAAGAAACAGGAAAAGAAAAAAAATAGAAACCAGCCTAGCCCAGCAAGCCCAGTCCGACCCAGCTAGCCCATCTCTTTCTTTCCCCTTAGAAAAACGATTCGTACCAAAAAGTAAACCCGCGCTGCCACTGACGAGGTGACCCCACTCCTAACCCCGCACCTCGTTGACGAAGCGACCCCACGCTGTCAGCCCTTCGTCCTCACCCGCGCGAAGACCACGCCGTCCGTTTCTGTCGATGATCAATCCCCTTCAATACGCGTAGATGACGCCAGTAATTCCTTCCCCGACCACGCGTACTTAATCGCCTGCTCCTCCTCTCCATTTCCCCTCTCTTGCTCGGCTCTCTCTGCCTCCAGGCCGTTCAAATTTCTCACCCCAAACCTCCTGTCTCCGACGAGCCGCCGTGACGATTCCAGCCAGCACCCTCACCCTCACAAGCCCTGCTTCACACGAACATGATCCCCATCGTCCTGCGAACCTCCCAGTACCCCCACTCGCCCGCGCGAGCACCGTAGCCTCGACTACGACCTCGACAATACACCGCCGTCGTCTGCCTCCACTCCGGCGAGCTACTGACGTCGACCCCAAGCGCCCCTCGTGTTATGGTGAGCATTCCTGCAACCCTCGAGACTGTGTGCACCTCTCTGACCTGCTGCCTTGCCTTCTTGTGCCCTAGGAGGTCGTCCCCATCAACAAACAGTACGTGCCCGACGCCGCGACAACTCCGGCAAGGAATTATGATCGTCCTTGAGCGCCCCTTCTCCAACGAAGACCACCTCGAGCATCAGCGACATCACGCGAACTTGGTAAGCCCATCTGTAGGGTTTTGTAGCATGGAAAACAAAATTTTCTATCGCATACAAACAAACAAGCCAAGATCTATCTACTAGATTGTAGCAACAAGTCGATGGAATAACTTACCCTCGAAGATTCCAAAGTGTTTAACGAGAGCGGATTCTCGTGGGTGATGTAGTCGTACTCTTCCCGATCTCAAGATCGCGTAGACGATCCTTCTGGCGCTGCGTTCCGGCAGCGCTCATGTAGTTGGTCACACGTTCGGTACTCGATGAATACTTTCCTCTCCCATGTTCCAAAGTGGCGGAGGTTGTAGCACTCTCCTCGTGATTCCGCAAGACAACTGGTGGTACGGAAGTAGAGGGAGATCTCGCAGGCTTCGCCTTAAGCCGGAGCGAGTATGGTGGAGTATGAGAGAGCTCCTCGGCGATCTAGTTTTAGACACACCAAGGAGGAGGCTAGAGCCGGCTGGGGTTGGGACCCCAAGTCGGCTAGGGCAAAACCCTAGGGGCGGCTATGGTGGTAGCGCCAAGCTAGGGTTTGAGGAGAGGTACTTGTGTGCTAGGAGGAGCCCTGCCTCCTTATATAGGTGGAGGGGCCGGCCAGGGAGGAGGAGTCCCTCCCAACTCGGCTTGGGTGGCGCGGCTTGGGAGGAGGACTCCTCCCAACTCGGTTCAACCTCCTCCTCCTCTTTCCAAAACTTGCCGTTTGACTTTCAAACTAGCCGTTTGACTTTTCAATTTAGGATTTGAATAAACCCTTTATTTTGGACAGCGAAGACACTTAGTACATGATGCAATCATTCCAACTTGCAATGACACATTCATGTACCCTTCCTCCGGTCTTGGGACATTCTGGAACCTTCTAGAACATTGCCGATGAAAACACCGGAATCATTCCCCAACTCCGAAACGGAACTTTACTTATATGAATCTTATTCTCCGGACCATTCCGGATCTCCTCATTATATCCCGGATCCCATCCGAGACTCCGAACAACATTCGGTCTCTTTCTCATTCATTCCATAACTACTCAAACAACGTCGAATCCTTAAGCGTGTCTCCCTACGGTTCGTGAATTATGCGGACATGATCGAGACACTTCTCCGAACAATAACCAATAGAGGAAATTCATATGGCTCCCACATATTTCTACGATTACTTTGCGATCGAATGAACCACTTACATACGATACCAATTTCCCTTTGTCTCACGATAGTTTACTTATCCGAGGTTATGATCGTCGGTATCTCTGCATACCTAGTTCAACCTCGTTCGATAAGTACTCTTTTCTCGTTCCGTGATATGTGATCCCTTGTGAGCGGTCACATGCTTGCAAGCTAATTGGATGACATTCCACCGAGAGGGCCCAGAGTATATCTATCCGTCATATGGATGGACAAATCCACTCTTGATCCATGTGTTTCAACCAATACTTTCGAACACTCAATGCCACCTTTATAGCCACCCGATTCACGGTGTGGTGTTTGATGTCATCAAAGCATTCATCCGTAAAGGTGATATGCATGATCTCATGGTCGAAGGAATTAGGTTACTATGTATCAGAAAGCATATAGCAATTGAACTATTAAAATGACTTGATCTTTATGCTACGCTTATCTATAGGAGTATGTCCACCATATCATTCTCCTAACGATATGATCTTGTTGTTGATAACATCTCAATGTTCATGATAGGGAAACCACAATCATTTATCAACCAACAAGCTAGTGATGTATAGAGGCTATACTAGGGACTTCAAATTAAGTTTACAAATCACACAAGTATCAATGTTTCCTTGTTAATACTATTATAGCATGAATGTAAACATTTATCATAAACACAAATATATAATAATAACTACATTTATTATTGCCTCTAGGGCATATCTCCAATAGTCTCCCACTTGCACTAGAGTCATCTAATCTAGATTACATGGTAATATACCGAACACCCATGGCAGTTTGGTGCTGGTCATGTTTTGCCCTCGGGAGAGGTTTAGTCAACGGATCCGCCACATTCAGATCTGTGTGTACTTTGCAAATCTTTATATCCCCATCTTGGATATGTTCTCGAATAGCCTGAAAACGTAGCTTGATGTGCTTGACTTCTTGTGTGACCTTGGTTCTTGCGCATTGGCTATGGCGCCCATGTTATCACATAGATAGACATTGGGTCCGTAGCACTAGGAACCACACCCAGCTCTGTAATGAACTCTTTCATCCATATCGCTTCTTGTGAAGCCTCCAAGACCATGTATTCCGATTCAGTTGAAGATCTCGCCACAACGCTTTGCTTTGCACTCCTCCAGCTAACTGCTGCACCATTCAAAATAAATCATTATCCAGTTGTGATTTAGAATCATCCGGATCGGTGTTCCAACTAGCATCGGTGTAACCATTAACAACGAGCTATTCATCACCTCCATAAGAAAGAACCATATCCTTAGTTCTTCTCAAGTACTTAAGGATGTTTTGATCATTGTCAATGATCCACTCCTGGATCACTTTGATATCTGCTAGTCAAACTAACAGCATATGCAATGTCGGGTCTAGTACATAGCATGGCATACATTAGAGATCCTATGGCTGAGGCATAGGGAGTCTTACTCATCCTTTCTCTATCTTCTGCCGATGTCGGACTTTGAGTTTTACTCAAGTTCGTATTGGGCAACATGGGCAAGAACCCTTTCTTGCTATCTTCCATTCCAAATCTCTTTAGAACTTTGTCCAAATATGTACTCTGTGACAATGATATTTGGCGTTTCGATCTATATCTATAAATCTTTATGCCTAATATGTAAGCTGCTTTGCCAAGATCCTTCATTGAAAAACTATTATTCAAATATTCCTTGACACTATTAAGAAGGTCTACATCATTCCCAATCAATAATATGTCATCCACATATAGTATTAAGAATGCTACAGAGCTCCCACTCACTTTCTTGTAAATACAAGCTTCTCCATAAGTTTGTATAAAACCAAAACTTTTGATCACCTTATCAAAACGTTGATTCCAACTTCGGGATGCTTGCTTCAATCCATAGATGGACCGCTGAAGTTTGCATACCTTGTTAGCATCTTTAGGATCGACAAAACCTTTGGGTTGCATCATATGCAACTCTTCATCAATATCTCCATTGATGAATGCTGTTTTGACATCCATCTGCCATATCTCATAATCATAATATGCAGCGATTGCTAACATAATCCTCACAGACTTTAGCTTTGCTACTGGTGAGAAAGTCTCATCGTAGTCAACTCCTTGAATTTGTTGAAACCCTTTTGCGACAAGTCGAGCTTTATAGACAGTAACATTACCATCAGCATATGTTTTCTTCTTGAAGATCCATTTGTTCTCGACAGCCTTCCGGCCATCCGGTAAGTCCACCAAAGTCCATACTTGGTTTTCGTACATGGATCCAATCTCGGATTTCATGGCTTCTTGCCATTTATTGGAATCTGGGCTCATCATCGCTTCCTCATATGTCTCGGGGTCATCGGTGTTGTCCACCAACATGACACTCATAACAGGATCATACCAATCTGGAGTGGTACGAGTTCTCGTTGACCTCCGAGGCTCTGTAGCAACTTCAACCGAAGTTTCATGATCATCATCATTAGCTTCCTCTCTAATTGGTGCAGGCACCACAGGAACTTCTTCCGGTGCTGCGCTACTCGCAATTTCGAGAGAAGGTTCGACAACCTCGTCGAGTTCTACTTTCCTTCCAGTCACTTCTTTCGAGAGAAATTCCTTCTCTAGAAAGGATCCATTCTTAGAAACGAAGATTTTGCCTTTGGATCTATGATAGAAGGTATACCCAATAGTTTCCTTCGGGTATCCTATGAAGACGCATTTTTCCGCTTTGGGTTCAAGCTTGTCCGGCTGTAACTTCTTTACATAGGCTTCGCAACCCCAAACTTTAAGGAACGACAATTTAGGTTTCTTCCCAAACCATAATTCATACGGTGTCGTTTCAACGGTTTAGACGGTTCCCTATTTAAAGTGAATGCGGCTGTTTCTAATGCATAACCCCAAAATGATAGCGGTAAATCTGTAAGTGACATCATAGAACGAACCATATCTAAGAGAGTTCGATTACGACGTTCGGACACACCATTACGCTGTGGTGTTCCCGGCGGTGTCAACTGTGAAAGTATTCCGCATTTCTTCAAATGCTCGCCAAACTCATAACTTAGATATTCACCTCCACGATCAGAACGTAGATATTTAATCTTCTTGTTACGTTGATTCTCTACCTCACTTTGAAACTCCTTAAACTTCTCGAAAGTTTCGGACTTATGTTTCATGAAATAGATATACCCATATCTACTCAAGTCATCTGTGAAGGTAAGAACATAACTATAACCACCGCGCGATGCTACACTCATTGGACCACACACATCGGTATGTATGATTTCTAATAAGTCCGTAGCTCGCTCCATCATACCAGAAAATGGAGTCTTAGTCATT
The DNA here is from genome assembly GCA_030063025.1 of Avena longiglumis. Classification (NCBI taxonomy): domain Eukaryota; kingdom Viridiplantae; phylum Streptophyta; class Magnoliopsida; order Poales; family Poaceae; genus Avena; species Avena longiglumis. Next base: position 513,019,740 of record CP125974.1, on the reverse strand, counting down.
TTACCCATCAGACATGCTGCGCATCTATCAAGTGATTAGAAATCAAGTGATTCAAGAAGTCCATGGAGTTTCTTCATACGCTTCACTCCAATGTGACCAAGACGACAGTGCCACATATAGGTCGAATTATCGCTTGATTTCAAACGTTTAGCCTCAATGTTGTTGATATGTGTATTTCCACTATCGAGATTCAATAAGAATATACCATCTATCAAAGGTGCATGTGCATAAAACATATTACTCATATAAATCGAACAACCATTATTCTCGGACTTAAACAAGTAACCGTCTCGCAATAAACAAGATCCCGATATAATGTTCATGCTCAACGCAGGCACCAAATAACAATTATTTAAGTATAAAACTAATCCCGATGGTATATGAAGGGGTAGCGTGCCGACCGCGATCACATCAACCTTTGATGCGTTTCCCACGCGCATCGTCACCTCGTTCTTCGCTAGCTTCCGTTTATTCTGCAAAGACTGTTTCGAGTTACAAATATGAGCAACCAACCAAGATTAAATACCGTGCACTACTACGAGTACTAGTGAGATACACATCAATAACATGTATATCAGATATAACTTTCTTCTTGATGTTGCCGTTCTTCAAATCCTCCAAGTACTTTGGGCAATTCCGCTTCCAGTGACCTTCTCCCTTGCAGTAAAAGCACTCAGTATCAGGCTTAGGTCCAGCCTTGGTATTCTTCGTCGGCGTGGTAACTTTCTTACCACCCTTCTTGAAGTGTCCCTTCTGCTTAGACTTGCCTTTCTTGAATTTGGTGGTCTTATTGACCAACAACACTTGGTGCTCTTTCCTGATCTCCACTTCTGCAGACTTTAACATAGCAAACAGTTCTGGCAACTGCTTGTTCATGTTCTGCATGTTATAGTTCATCACAAAGTTCTTGTAACTTGGTGGTAGTGATTGGAGGACATGGTAAATCCCCAAAGCATTAGGAATCACTATACCCAAGCTTTGAAGTTTGTTTGCGTGCCCAGACATCTTAAGCACATGCTCCTTGGGAGCCCTCTTCCATCTTGCAGTTAAAGAACTTTTGAAGCCTCATAGCTTTCAATTGCCGCATGAGTCTCAAAGATCAATTTGAGATCCTCGACAATATCATATGGGTCTGAATTCTCAAACCTTTTCAAGCTCGATTCCAAACCATACAAGATAGCACCTTGAACTATGGAGTCTTGATTCTTCCGGCGAGGTAAACATTCTTTACTTCATCGGAAGCATCACCGCAGTGGTCACCATGGTGCATCCGGCACATAGGTCAAATTACCATGTGAGGACAATCCTCAAATTCGGAACCAATCCATAAAGTTGCTTCCATTGTTTTTCAACTTTTCTTTCTCTAGGAGCATTAAAATTGATGGTAGGGCTGCCATTGATCTACAACATATTTGCAATAGTTTAGACTAAGTTTATGACAAATTGAGTTCAAATTAATAATAAAGTTAATCTAGGTGAACTCCCACTCAAAACAACATCCCTCACATTGTTTTAGTGATCACACGAACCAAATCCACCACATCAACACCGATCATCACGAGAGTTGATATAGTTTCAATGGCGAACAATCGACATGTTCATCATATCTACTATATGATTCATGCTTTACCTTTCGGTGATCCGTGTTCCGAGACCATGTATGTACATGCTAGGCTCGTCAATATCAAACCTTAGTTTCCGCATGAGCAAATCTGGCTTGCTTACGTTGTATACACTTGCGGAATCTAACACACCCGATCATCACGTGGTGCTTCGAAACAACAAGCTTTAGCAACGGTGCTAACTAAGGGTGAACACTTTATGACTTGAAATTCATGTGCATGAGGGATCATCTTATAATGCTACCGTCGTCTACTAAGCAATACAAGATGCATAAAGGATTAACATCACATGCAATTCAAAATATGTGATATGATATGACCTTTCTTCTTTGTGCTTCCGATCTCCATCTTCTAGCACGGACATGATCTCCATCATCACCGGCATTGCATCAAGGTCAATGACGCTTCTCCATGGTTGTCGTCCACCGGCTTCAACTATTACAACTACTTTGAATAGACACGCGGGTCTTAACATAATTTAAAGACAACCATATGGCTCCTGTCGGTTGCCAACTTACAATAAGGAACATTGCATACATCAAATATAATCACAATCATGGCCATATCACATCACTGCACACCCCTGCAAAACAAAGTTAGACGCCTCTACTTTCTTTGCATGTTTTACGTGGTTTGGGGCTTTCAATAAGTGTCGTTCTAACTTACGAACATGAACCACAACATTGATACTAGTATTGTTAATCACCCATTGTAAATTGGATCTTAACTATGCTAGGATAAACAGGCACCCGCAAAGCCACTTATGCAATACAAGTTGCATGTCAAGCGTGGAGCAAGTCTCATGAACGATGTCATGTAAGGTTAGCCCGGGCCGCTTCATCCCAACATACCGCAAGATGCAAAGTACACAAGAAGCAATCGACAATAAAAGCATCAACTCCCACAATGACCATTGTGTTCTACTCGTGCAACAGATCTACATATAGACACGGCTCTGATACCACTGTAGGGTTTCGTAGCATGGAAAACAAAATTTTCTATCGCATACAAACAAACAAGCCAAGATCTATCTACTAGATTGTAGCAAAGAGTCGATGGAATAACTCACCCTCGAAGATTCCAAAGTGTTTAACGAGAGCGGATTCTCGTGGGTGATGTAGTCGTACTCTTCCCGATCTCAAGATCCTTAAGCCGGAGCGAGTATGGTGGAGTATGAGAGAGATCCTCGGCGATCTAGTTTTTAGACACACCAAGGAGGAGAGGCTAGAGCCGGCGGCTAGGGTTCCGGGGACCCCCAAGTCGGCGGCTAGGGAAAAACCCTAGGGGGCGGCGGCTATGGTGGTAGGCGCCAAGCTAGGGTTTGAGGAGAGGTACTTGTGTGTGCTAGGAGGGAGCCCTGCCCCTCCTTATATAGGTGGAGGGGCCGGCGGCCAAGGGGAGGGAGGGGAGTACCTCCCCAACTCGGCTTGGGTGGTGCGCCGGCTTGGGGAGGAGGGACTCCCTCCCCAACTAGGTTTCAACCTCCTCCTCCTCTTTCTAAAACTTGTCGTTTGACTTTCAAACTAGCCGTTTGACTTTTCAATTTAGGATTTGAATAAACCCTTTATTTTGGACAGCGAAGACACTTAGTACATGATGCAATCATTCCAACTTGCAATGACACATTCATGTACCCCTTCCCCTCCGGAGTGCCGGACATTCCGGAACCTTCTAGAACATTCCCGATGAAAACACCGGAATCATTCCCCAACTCCGAAACGGAACTTTCCTTATATGAATCTTATTCTACGGACCATTCTGGATCTCTTCGTGATATCCCGGATCCCATCCGAGACTCCGAACAACATTCGGTCTCTTTCTCATTCATTCCATAACTACTCAAACAACGTCGAATCCTTAAGTGTGTCTCCCTACGGTTCGTGAATTATGCGAACATGATCGAGACACTTCTCCGAACAATAACCAATAGAGGAATCTGGAAATTCATATGGCTCCCACATATTTCTACGATTACTTTGCGATCGAATGAACCACTTACATACGATACCAATTTCCCTTTGTCTCACGATAGTTTACTTATCCGAGGTTATGATCGTCGGTATCTCTGCATACCTAGTTCAACCTCGTTACCGATAAGTACTCTTTTCTCGTTCCCGTGATATGTGATCCCTTGTGAGCCAGCCACATGCTTGCAAGCTAATTGGATGACATTCCACCGAGAGGGCCCAGTATATCTATCCGTCATATGGATGGACAAATCCCACTCTTGATCCATGTGTTTCAACCAATACTTTCTGAACACTCAATGCCACCTTTATAGCCACCCAGTTACGGTGTGGTGTTTGATGTCATCAAAGCATTCATCCGGTAAAGGTGATATGCATGATCTCATGGTCGAAGGAATTAGGTTACTATGTATCAGAAAGCATATAGCAATTGAACTATTAAAATGACTTGATCTTTATGCTACGCTTATCTATAGGAGTATGTCCACCATATCATTCTCCTAACGATATGATCTTGTTGTTGATAACATCTCAATGTTCATGATAGGGAAACCACAATCATTTATCAACCAACAAGCTAGTGATGTATAGAGGCTATACTAGGGACTTCAAATTAAGGTTACAAATCACACAAGTATCAATGTTTCCTTATTAATACTATTATAGTATGAATGTAAACATTTATCATAAACACAAAGATATAATAATAACTACATTTATTATTGCCTCTAGGGCATATCTCCAACACCATCCCCTCTCTCTCTCTAGCCTCATGTATCACCGGCAACCTCACTGGTCGAGCGCGCCGCCCATCCTTGGTCGCACGCACTGCAGCCGTTCGATTTAGATCCTGTGGCTATGATAGAACTTAACCCGAAGGGGTTTGCGCTGATCTGTGCCACACGATCCTCTTTAGATCCAACGCACCACGTTAGCTTATCCGTGCGAACTGGTACCAACGAATCAAAACATGACTCGTGGCCAGCCTTCGATTTAAAAACCAGATTTTGTTATATGGAATGCTCAAACTTGCAAAAATCATAACTTTTGATCCACATGACCAAATTTTGCAAATTTTATATAAATGGAATCATCAAAACAAATAATTTCCAACCATGCACTTTGTTTAGTGAATTGCTTCTGGAAAATTGGTTGTTTTGCAGAAACTTGTATAGGCATATTTTGTGTATAAAATTTATTCTAGAAATGTTTTTAGGATAAAATCTTTGGCAAATGGTTTGTTTTGAACTCAGTGACCATAGAAACCAACTTGTGGATTTAAAAACATATTTTGTGATACTAAAGAATAAATCTTTGAATAAGAACATTTCTAGTTAAATAAAAATATTGGTTATGTTTTAAAAATGCTTTTTGAGTAAAACCTTTGGAAAATGATTTGAATTAAAACTCTCTGACCCTAAACACCAAGTTTTATGATTTAAAGATATACTTGGTGAACCTTAGAAAAATTATTACTTTGTTTAAAGGCATTTCTAACAAATAAAATATTGCTTTGGTATAAAAATGGTTTATAAGTAAAACCATTTGCAAATGGTTTTTATAACAAACACTTGACCATAAAACACTAACATTTGTGTTTAAAAATATAATTGTCAAACACTAGAACGTATTGCTTTGATTTAAATCATTTCTAATAAAACAAAAATGATTTAAAGTGGCTATTTTCACTAACTTAATATCAAATGGTTTTGCCACTTTTATAAATGATCAATAGGTGTTTTAAAATGTTTATAACCTATTAGAAACCACTTTTCCAAATAAAACAATCTTTGGCATGCTTGCATGCATTACTTTGTTTTTATTATTCTATGTGATGAATTGCTTGAATGGTAGATTGAATTTGTGCCTTGATTGAATTGTAGTGAAATTTGAAGAGTGTGACTATTGCAAGATCAAGGAGTGAACTTATATTCTCTACCAAAAAGGCAAGTGGTGCTTCATACTTTTGTCCTATTATTTTCACTATGCATTAGTGATATTTCTAAGTAGGACTTGCATGGAAATTTTGCTAAGTATAAACTATGCCATGGGAAATACTAGTAGATGATACCTTAGTAGAATTTTCCTAAGTTAAGATTCCTACTACTATAATGCTTAGATTAGCTAGTAGAAAACAAGGGTGGATTATATTCATGCTATGAAATATTTCTAAGTCAAGGACTTGTGTTTTGTTTAATAAAACAACCATGTGAATGAATCACCTGGGTGGAATGGTGGATTGGTTTGTGTTGAGTGGTTACATAAGGCCCATTTCTATGGTTTGCCTTGTGTATCTCACTTGTGGAATGCCACCCAGGAACAAAGAGATTTGAGATGTCAAATGTTGAGAAGCTTCAACTGCAGCCACTTGGCATTATGGGCTCTGCCTGGATCATATAGGTTGCAATAACTTAGCCAAACGGACAGTTGGTGGTAGGGGATGTTAGGTTTGGAGCGCGTCCATTCTGGTCTAAGGGAAGGCTTCTGAAAGATCTTGTCTCGATGCATGTCGAGTCTTGTGGGGAAAGTGCACCACCTCTGCAGAGAGTAAAATCTAAGTACTTAGCCGTGTCCCCGGTAATGGACAATTTGAGAATCAAGACATGGAAGCTATCAAGAATCTCCTCATCCCAATTTATAAGTTAAAAACTTGTGGTTGAACAAGGGTTAAAGGATCACCAATTTATATTGGGAGATGCCTTGGGTGATTTTGACAAACAAAAACTTAGTGTTTTCAAATGATAAGGAAAATCTATTTTGAGCAAAGCAAGCCTAAGCTCCACCTAGCCAAATGCATATAGATGATAGACTCCACTATACTACCATAGTACCACTTGCCAATACAATTCAAATGTATTGACCCTTGTGGTTGTAACTTATTATGTTGCAGGTTTGTTTGATGTTAGTAAAGTGTGTTGATTAGGATTACTAGTCTACAACCAACATGATTTCCTGTGGCACTTTGAAGATGAAGGACTCCATGCTATATAGTTATTTCTGTTGCATTGTAATGAGATAGCCAAATGAGCTATGTAAGATGTAATGAATTACTTTATTCTTGGTTATAAAGTTTTATTATGACCTTTGTTTCTTGATATTACATCTTAACTGTGGATGCTAGCTATTGATCGAGGGACTAGCATTGTAAACACAGGGATATCTATCTTATTAAAGGTTGGGACCTCTTACACATAGCATAACCAGATCCGTTGCACCGGAAGAAACTAAGTCAGTCAACTCCATCTGGTCAGCAGAAACAAGCCACTCCATGATACGTCGGAAACGTATCTATAATTTTTGATGCTCCATGCTTGTTTAGTATCTAGTTTTCTTTGTCTACACTTTGAGGTGTTTTTATATCTTTTCTGGAACTCACCTATTAACAAGTTGCCACAGTGCCAGTTGCATGTTTTCTTCTATTTTTGGTTCCAAAAAGGCAGAAAATCAATATTCTCGGAATTGGACGGGACAAAAGCCAAATTCAATATTTTACCGTGGGCGACACGAAGTCCAGAGGAGAGACGGACAGGCGCCACAGGGCGACCAAACCCCCCTAGGCGCGGGTGGGCCCAGCTCGTGCCTGGGCAGGGTGTGGCCCCCCTGGTCGCCTCCCAGCCTCGCCTCTTCGCCTATAATAAACCCCCGATACAGAAACCCTAGGCAGCCGATCAAAAACTCCACGAAACCTTCTGTAGCTGCTGCCACCGTCGTCCCTAGATAGGGGGGTCTAAAGTTCTTCCCGGCACCCTGCCGGAGGGGAAATCATCCCCGGGGCCTTCTTCTCCGGTATGAAGTGTGAGTAGTTCCACCTTGGACTACGGGTCCATGTAGTAACTAGATGGTTGTATCTCCTCCTTGTGCTTTTATGTATAGATCTTGTGAGCTCCGTTCATGATCAAGATCTAATCTGTTTGTAATCATGCATGTTGTGTTTGTGGGGATCCGATGGATATTGAGATTACTATGTTAGATTGATTAATGGTTTTGTCTATTTGATATTGTCATGTCTGTGTTGTTTGTAATCTTGCATGCTCTCCGTTGTTAGTATCTATCTTGGCCAAGTAGTTGCTAGTGACTCCAAGATGGGGTATTTATGCTCAATAGTGGGTTCATGCCTCTAGTTTCCAAGGGAAGTGACAGAAATCTCTTCGGTTGTAGATGTGATGTTGCCACTAGGGAGAAAACAACGGTCTCTTGTTCATGGAGCAAGTGGATTGTTTACCTTACACACTTTGCTTAAAGCAGTTGTTTGTTGCTTGCAACTTAATACTGGAGGGGGTTCAGATGATAACCTGAAGGTGGACTTCTAGTCATAGATGCAGTTGGATGACGGTCTATGTATATTGTTGTATTGCCCAAATGAATCTCATAGGATATTTTTGTCTGGTATTGCATTGTTATGGCTTGCTCACTTCTTGTCAACTGTCCTGATGTAATTTGTTTACCCTTAATGCCATGTTGTTTATCTAAGGAGAGCACCTCTAGTGAACTATGGACCACGGTCCAATCTTTACAATTGATACATCTTCCACTGTTACTTGTTTACTTGCTACAAACCATCATCACCTTCCACACCGTAGGTTTAATCCTTTGTTACAGCAATCCGGTGAGCTTGACAACCTCACTGATTCGTTGGGGCAAAGTCCTGAGTTTGTGTTGTGTAGGTTTCCATGTTGCTTGCAACACCTATGTGATGTTTCCTTCCTCCTACTAGTTCGATAACCTCGGTTTCTTACTGAGAGAAAACTTGTTGTTGTGCCGCATCACACCTTGCTCTTGGGGTTTCCCGACGAAGCACTGCACGTTGACGCAATGCCATCACTCCACCGCCAAAGCATCCAAGACAGAAACTGTCTCACTCGGCTCAATCTGGTCAGTCGCAGGCAACATCCCTGAAGCAGCAGAAGCTTACCTTTGGTAAGACTTCGTCCCAGCTGCAGTCAGAGCAACAAAAAACAACAAATACATCAACATGTGCGCCCAAACCCAGGCCTGTTGTGGATTTGCTGAAAAAGGTTGCAGCTGCTGCCGAGTCAATTTTCACCGATAGACAGCTTTCCCTTCATGTCATCCCAGCTACGGCCAGGAGTGGCAGTACCTCATCCGCCAAAGGAAAAGGTCTAGTTTTTACCTAGATGCTCAGCGGCCAAAGTCTCGGCTCTATCGAGCCATATCCTATGGACTAGAATGACACCAACAGCTATAAAGTTTCTTCTAGCAATCCTCATATACAAGCACCGCATGCAATGACCGTTGGTCCCCAGACTATGGCTAAGTTAATGAACACGGCTATCACCATGATGATAGGTGTTGATAAAGTCAATGAGGTATGCATGCTTCACTCTTTTGTGTTCTAAGTATATATATATCCTAGTCTCTGAGGTTACAACCGAGTAAATCATGAGGTATGCATGCTTCACCCTTTTGTGTTCTAAGTATATATATATCCTAGTCTCTGAGGTTACAACCGAGTAAAGCATTACTCGGTTGTAACCTCAGAGACTAGGATATATATATACTTAGAACACAAAAGAGTGAAGCATGCATACCTCATTGACTTTATCAACACCTATCATCATGGTGATAGCCGTGTTCATTAACTTAGCCATAGTCTGGGGACCAACGGTCATTGCCTGCGGTGCTTGTATATAAGGACTGCTCGGCCATAAGCTCATAGAACGAGACTCGGCTTACAAGCCCTTTGTTAATATGATGTCACTCATCAAATTAGATCCTTGTTTTCTGAGGTTTGAGTCGAGTTTTACTCGGCTTGAAATTTATAGACCCGGGTCCTTATTCCTTGTCATTCTTTGTAGTTTTCCTCCAACACTCGCACGAAAACCTTCAAGACCTTGCTCTTGGAGTATAGGAAGATCTCTGCTGAGCACAAGGACCTATAGGCCGAGATGAAAGGCAAAGGTACTTTCATATACCTAGCTTATCCATTTGTCAGCTTTTGCTTCTTTGCCGCGTTAACCCTTTGACTTCTTTAACCTTAGCCACGGCTCAATCCACTATGGAGGAGCTGCACTAGAAACTCTCTGACACTGAAGGTATTCCATTTTCTTTGTGATTTTATCTCTCTATGGTTTTATATCTCACCATAGCCAAGAAATCCTTGCTTGCAGAAAAACTCCAAGAGAGTGTGCCTATGCCAAAACTGATGATTCACTTTCTGGAACAAGCAGGGCAACACCAACTCAAGCTCTAGAAGGACCGAGAGGAGATATATCGGCTTAAGAAGCAGATCACTGATATCAGAGTAAGCATGAAGCCGAGATAGAAGGTGTTTGCCAGGAGTTCATAGAGGAAAAGGGCCAACTGTAGGGCAAGGTTGAGAAGACTGGGGAGTTTCTCTAGACCGTTGAGTCTCTGTTGGATTCAGCTCAACAAGACCATGAAGCGCTTCAGAATAAGTCCAGGACCTGGCAATCAGAGCTTGGCCGAATCAACGCCTATCTGGGTAGTGAGTTCTTGATTTTATTTTGCTTTCCGATATTCCTTCGTAACTTAGTCATTTTTTGACATTTCCTTGTTTTCTCTAGAGAACTTCCCTAAAGCCATAATGTTTGCCATTAAAGCCATTGAGAAGGCCAGGTCTAAAGCGGGCGAGTCTACCTCTTACACCGCCAAGTATACCATTGACGAGCACTTGGTCGCTCTTTCCGCTCGAACAGAAATGATGAAATCTTACGGGGTGGATCTTCTCAAGGCCAGCATTCGTGTCTTTAGGACATTTTGGCCCAAGGAGAAAACCCCTAAGAATATTCTAGGGCTAGCTAAGCAACTGATGCTTGCTGAGGAAAGACTTGACCAGTGGCGTGAGTCAGTTGGTCGGGTTGTTGTTGATACTGCTCTAGCCTTTGTGCTCTCCTAGTATGAGACCATCAACCTCGACGTCCTGCAGAATATGCGAGAGGGTGCCAAATGGACCAATGACCCGGAACTCATTTGGCAATACCAGGAGAGAGCATATGCCTTCATGCAATATGCTAATGTGCACAGTTGGTGCGATGGCCCAAGTTTCCTGGACATGGTGGAGGAGGTTGAGGAGGAGCTCTTCGAAGAAGAATACGAGACAGGTGATGAGGACGCTGAGATAGACGCCTCTGCAACAACTGATGCTTCTATCATAGCCGCTGACACCCCTGCTCTGGGATCAGGACCTGCTAACTCATCTTCCGATCATGTAGCCTCTTAGGCTAAGAAACTTTAAATTTGTTCAATCCCCGGTATGACAGGTGCAGATGTAAGATATACTTTGATCCTTTTAGTGGTCTTCTGCACAATGTTGAACTTTTAAAATTTGGGCTTGACACCAAATCACTTTAGGGCAAGTCCCCAAGTTTTCTTTTTGCGTTCTCCCAATTTCATAACCTTGGCTCCTGTCTACCTTTTTGGCGTTCGACGTATGAGTCTCAAGGTCATAAAATTTAAGTTAACAATACTCAAAACTTTGAAATTTGACATGAAGTAATCCGACATAAAAGCTAACATATCATGCAAGGGGTTAGTCAAAAGGCAAATGCCATCTCGCTCATTTTTCCTTTCCTTAGTCATTTTTCATGTTTATTCACCTCTTGCCTTTTTCTCTTGCTTGCCATGAATTCGGGTTTCGTATAGTAGCTAATTCGAAGAGTTGACCCTTGGTATTTATACATTATTAATGCGAGATGAGAATAGGAGAGCAAAGCCAGTTGACACAAAAAACGAAATACTGAAAAAAACAGGCAAAATTTCGACGAGGGAATCCCCGGGTCGGTTTTCGGGCTCCATCATTTTCATTGATAGCACATAGCCTACATACATGTCCGACATATGAGAGTTTAGAGATACATACATTGTTCCCCTTGGTATAGGAAGGGCGAAGCAATGCAACATTCCATGGCCTCTTGGTTTCCTCACTCGACATGTACGCCTTATTCTTCCGTGGAGCTTGAGCATGTATGGGTTAGTATGCATCATTATGCAGAGCCTTGCTCACAATAAATGGTCCCTACCATGAGGTTATAATGTTTGCATTCCAGTAGTGTGTTGCACTAAACTGAGCACCAAATCCCCTTCCTTGAATACACGAGGGTTTATTGTCTAGCTATGATAGCGTCAGAGACTTTAATGGTATATCGCGGATCTGGACAATGTCAATTCTCTTTTCTCTTCGAGTAAGTCAATATCATTCTCGCGGGCTTCTTTTACCTTGGCCTTAGTGTATTGAGTAACTCTTGGCGAGTCATGCTCTATGTCGGCTGGTAGTACAGCTTCTGCCCCATACATGAGGAAAAATTGTGTATAGCCGATTAAACGATTCGGGGTGGTTCTCAAACTCCACAGTACTGAGGGTAGTTACTCTATCCAACAGCCAGGTGTTCTCTGGAGTGGTTCTATCAGCCAAGGTTTTTCTCGGATAGGATGAGCCCATTTTCTCTTTCAACTTGCCCATTTGATTCTAGGTGAGCAGCTGATGCAACATCAAGTCTTATTCGTTTGTCCATATAGAATCAAGCAAATGCTCCTTAGGCAAAGTTTGTGCCATTATCTGTCATTATGCTATGTGGATAGCCATATCTTAGGATTATATCCTTTAAGAGTGGTAAGATTGTTTTTCCATCACATTTCTTAATAGGATTACTTCTATCCACTTGGTTAATTTTTTGACCATGACCAATATATGAGTCATATTGCCTCTTGCAGGCTTGAATGGTCCCACCATATCCAAGCACCACACTACAAATGGCCAAGTAATATGTATAGTTTTGAGCTCAAATGATGGCGTATGTATCTTACTCCAATACCTTTGGCAGCCATTGCATTTCTTCACTATGTCCTCTGCTTCTTGCAGTGCACTGGGCCAGTAAAACCCATGCCGAAATGCTTTAGCCACTAAGGCTCTGGCTGAGGCGTGGTGCCCACATTCCTCTTGGTGAATATCCAGGATTATTTCTTGACCTTGGTTTGAGCTAACATAGTGTTGTAGTACACTGGTTACACTCCTTTTATATAGCTCATGATCTTTGCCCTTCTCTGTACTCGCCTGGCCAAGGTTTCATCACTCAGCAAGGTTCCATCTTTCAAGAAATTGAATATTGGCTATGCCCAAGTTGGTATAACCGGAACTGGGAAAACCTCCTCGTAAATTTGCATTGGTTGAACCAACATTGCCTCTATTGACATATTCTGACCAGTCCGAGGGTTTGATTCGCCAGTCCCCGGGTTGAATGGAATAGTAACCAGGTTACTCGGATCTACCCCCACATCTATATCCATTGGTACCACATCGGTCCCTTGACTCGTCGGGATAAAGATTGACTCGGACTATGGCCATGGTTTGATGGAAGGTTTCCTGAGGTATCCCAGTGCTATACTGGGAGGGATTAACTACCGAGATGAGCCTATCTTGGACAAAACATCAACTGCTTCATTTTCTACCCGAGGCATATGATGGAATTCACATCCATCGAAATATCCCAAAATTTGTTGGACGTGGAAGCGATATAATGCCATGTCTGCATCTAAAGCATCCCAATGACCCGACACCTACCGAATCACCAGATCCGAGTCACCAAAACATTGAATTCTCTTAATGCCAATTTCTTTCACCACTTTTATCCCATGGACAAGTGCTTCATACTCGGCCACATTGTTTGATGCTGCAAAATGGATTTGCAACACATATCTTAATTGATCCTTTTTGGACGAGGTGAGGACTATGCCGGCACCTAGACCCGTTTTCATTTTTGACCCGTCACAGTGCATCCTCTAGTAATTTGAGTCAGCTAACGACGATCATATTGCATTTCTGCCCAATAATCAACAAAAAAGTCGGCCAAAGCCTAGAACTTGATTGCTTCTCACCTATCATATTGTGGGGTATATGGGGCTAGCTCTATGGCCCATTTTTCTACTCTACCACTTGCATCTTTACTACCCAAGATATCCGAGATAGGTGCTTCACATATCACTCGGATTGGATGTTCTTGGAAGTAGTGTTTTAGCTTCTTGGATGATATATAGACACCATAGGTCATTTTCTCGTAATGGGGGTAGTTCTGTTTCGATGTAGAGAGTACTTCGCTCGGATAGTATGCCTTTGTATGGATTTTACCTCTTAATTGCACTCAAACACCACTATAGCACTAACTACTCGATTAGTCGCTGCAACATAGAGCAGCATTGGCTCTTTGGATAGTGGTGAGGTAGCACTGGTGTTGTGGCCAACATCTTTTTAAGCTCATGGAAAGCGCTATTAGCTTGATGTGTCCATGTAAATTTTGTAAATTTTTCATCAGTTGATATAATGTCAATGCTTTTTCGCCTATCCTACTAACAAATCGACTCAATGATGCTAGGCATTCAGTAAACTTCTGGACATCATTGAGGGTCTTTGGTAGTTACATTATTTCTATTGCCCCGATTTTAGTCGGATTTTCCTCTATGCCTCGGTTGGACACGAGGAAACCAAGTAATTTTCCGGTCGGGACAGCGAATGTGCAGTTTTCTGAGTTAAGTTTCATTCAGAATCTCCTTAAGTTTGCGAATGTTTGCCGCAAGTCATCAATGAGAGTGTGACTCTTCTTGGTTTGTATTACCACATCATCGACGTATACTTGGACATTTTTGCAATTTGATCATGTAAGCATTTTTGCGTGCATCTTTGATATGTGGCGCCAGCATTTCTCAAGCCAAATGGCATAGTGCAATAGCAATAATCCTCGTACGGGGTAATGAAAGACATCTTTATTTGATCATCCGGGTTTAGTGGTATCTGGTGGAAACCAGAATATGCATCTAGAAATGAGAGTAGCTCACACTGGGGCCGTCAAATCGATCACTTGATCAATTCACGGTAGTGGAAATGGATCTTTGGGACACACCTTGTTCAGGTTCGTGTAGTCAATACACATACGCCATACCAGAGCGACATTCAGATCATCTTTTTTTATCAACCAGAATCGGGTTTGACAACCAGTCCGGGTGTAGTACTTCCATGACAAACCCGACGGCTGGGAGCCAAGCTATCTCGTCGACAATCACTTTTCTCCTATCCTCAGCAAAGCGGCGGAGAGGTTGCTTCACCATCCTTGCATCTAGCCTTACATGCAAAGAGTGCTCAGGTAACTCCCTCGATACATCTTAAAAATCATGTGTGGACCATGCAAAGATGTCCCGATTCTCATGGAGGAAGTTGGTGAGCTCGCTCTCCTATTTCTCACTTAACCCGACACTAATGATATGCGCTCCGGGAAAGTATCATCAATATAAATCTTCCTTGTCTCTTTTGTTGCCTAGAAAGAAACATTCACATGTGGGCTAGTCAGCGGCGACATAGCCAACTGAGCCGACTTAGCCAGAGCTACAACTTCCATGACCTTCTACTTCTCATGAGCTATAACCAGTGACTCGGCAAGTGATGAGCCAGCCGAGGAACACTCCATAGAGCGCTTGTAGTTGCCCTCAATAGTGATAATTTTTGGGTTCATGGCATAGAAAACAAAAAAATTCCTACGATGGGAACTAAATGCACCAAGATCCATCTATCTAGATACAAGCAACGGGTGGATATACATCCATAGAATACATACCCTCGAAGATCGAAAAGCTTAACGAGTATGAACTCGTTGGTGATGTAGTCGATCTCTTGTTGGTCTCAAGATCGTGATGAAGTCCAGCTAGTCCAACACCATCAAGTCCAGCACCGCAAAGCAGTGGTGCATCCATGATCACACACACATTAGGGTATCCCGACAACCTCCGCTCCCTCGCTCCAGCGAAGAAGCAGAAGCAACAAATCCTTCCATAAAAATCAACCGAGAACATGTATCTCACTGATCCGAGACCATGGGGAAATTCTAGAGGGGGAGAGAGATCCTTCGCGAGGAGGTGTGAGATGAGAGGAGTAGAGGGGTCCTTTATAGGGAGAGGGGGGCAGCCCAAAGGGCATGGCGTGGCAACCATGGTGGTTGCCCCCACCTCTTCCACATTCATGTGGGTGGAGCTCCCATTCAAAATAAAAAGCCTCCACTCACATAAACATGCCTCCACTCAAAATTCCACTCACCTCCATTAAATTTCCACTAAATTTAATGCAAGCTCTCATTTAATAAAAATCTTTTATTTATTTTATTCAGAATTTTTTAATTACATTAATTAACAAACATGCACATAAAACCCCTTGCAACATTTCAATATCACATGTAGAACCAGTTGTAGCAATTTCACCCGGAACAATTCTGGTTTCCATTGAAATAATTCCAGCGCTTTTATAATCTTTTCCTGGCATATTATTTGCTCCAAATGGTGTCAGTGTCCCTTAAGTGTGTCACCCTACAGTTCGCGAATAATGCAGACATGATCGAGACCCCTCTCCGATCAATAATTAATAGCGGGACCTGGAGATCCGTACTGACTCCCACACATTCAACAATGACTTCTATGATCGTGAGAACCTTTTACGCATGTAACTCAATCCCTTTGTCTCGCGATATATTACATGTCCGATATTCTATCATTGTATCTCCATACCTAGTTTGATCTCGCTACCTACATGTACTCTTTTCTTGTTCCCGTGATATAACATTCTAGTGATCACATCACTTGCTTGCAAGCTAACTAATGTAGTATCACCGAGAGGGACTAGAGTATATCTATCCGTCATCGGGATGGAAAAATTTCACTCTTGATCCATGAGCCTCTACATAACACCTTCATAGCATTAAACCCACCTTTATAGTCACCTTGTCACGGTATGACGTTTGATGTTATCAAGATACTATTCCAGTGTTAGTGATTGACATGATCTCATGGTCTAAGGACTAGGATTACTTCGTACGATGTTATAACAATATAAACACAATGACTTTGGTCATAATGCTATACTTTGAATGAATGTTCATCGCATCATGTCGTGGTGGTGGCACGGCAGATGCCATGGGTAGGCTAAAGTATGGGGCCAATGGATGCTAGTGGGATCTGGGGAGGGAAGATGCAACCGTGTCTACACTCAAGCTGCTAAAGTTATGATCTTTATTTCTCTCTTGTTGGGTTACAAGTGCTCCTCGAGCTGTATACAGGGGGACAAGATGAATCTCCCCAGCCTAACGGTGCTCAAAGAGTCGATGCCTTCCTCAGGGTCCAAGCCTCCCCTTATAAAGGAGTGCCTTGGGTGCCCTTAGGTGACGAGCAAGCATATTCGTGGAATATGCTTGTCCCAAAATAGTAGTTCGGCGGCCTCCTTTCCCTGTCGCCCTTCTAACGACGGCAAGGCTCTAGTGGCCCCCTCCTGCGTGCCTCGGGCTCCAGGACTGTCACCTCCGTGACCTCCTTCTGCCCCTCTGACGCTGTGTATCCTTGTCTCTTGTGCTTGGCTCCGCTCTGATTCCTTTTAGCCTACAGCTATAGTTTGACCTTGGGCTTCTCCTTCTCCTGCAAGCTTCGTATAACTCGGCCCTACCTTACCTTGTGTAACTCGGCTCGTTCTTCACCTGCATCAAGATCACTTGGGCTAACCCGGCCGACCCTCTTAGTAACTCGGCCGGGTGACTGCTTGATACATATACACGGTCTTCTCGCCTCCGTACATTGGCCGACATATTCATGATTCGGCCGACCTGGACCGTAACTCGGAAACTATACGGGGAATGTACCTCTGTCTTTCCCCGTCTCTGACCTACCCGAGGTCAACCCCCCGACATTAGTCCCCGAAGCTGGTGTGGCCCTGTCGATAGCTTTGGCCGGGTCATATCAGCTTCATTATATTCTTCAGTTTTGTTTCCGAGTTATATCTTCATCCGAGGTCTCCTCGTTCCTTCCCTCGTACGCCATGTCCCACGTGTCATCCTCATCATTGTTCTTCTAGTTTTTAGGTCCCTCTACAGTACTTACTGACAAGCTACAGTTAACTTTGTACCTGCTGCGCCGCCGCTGCGACGCCTCGGGTGCCGTTCCCCTTGGGGATCGTAACGCTCTTTCTTCGTGTGTGGCCGTTGGTGTGGCTCCGCTCACCGTCGTGCGTTCGTGCTGCACCCACGATCTACACGGACAACCGCCACACCCACGATCCCACTTCCCTGTTCAAGGCTCGATTATAAAGAGAGGGACTGCGTTTGGGGGATTCACTTTTCCCCTTATCGCTCGCCTCCGTCCTCCTCCTTCCTCTCGCCGGCGCGTCCTCTTGCAGTTCCGCCGCCGCTCGCTTGCCAGAGCCTCCGCCGGTGAAGATTCCGCCGCGCCGTTCTGCCTGCTTTGCCCGCGCTCCGCGGCTTTGGCTCCGTCGCCGGTGAGTCCTCTCTGGTCGCCTTGCCCTGATCTTTCCCTAGATTCATCTGCTCCGATTCCGTGCTCGTGCGACGGTTCCTCTGTTTCTTTGCCATTGTTCTCGTGCAAAGTCCCGACGGGGCCTTGCAGCTCTAAACTCCCCTCCGTCCGATCTTTCCTCCGGCGATCTTTCCGGCGCACATATGTCTAGTTCCTTTAGCGGCGCTCTGGTTGAGGACGACGACGCTGGCTCCGGGCCTGAGCGTGGCTCGTGGCAGGGTTCTTCCGTCACACGCCGTGAGATTGAATGGCTCATCCGGACTCGAAGAATTCCCGCCGAGGTTTCTTGCCGTTTACCCGGCAGCGAATCCTCTCCGGATATCAGAGAGGGCGAGTATGTGGTTTTCATGTCGCACTTCGCCCGTGGCTTCGGTCTCCCTCTTAGTGATTTCGCTAGAGAATTCCTCGATTACTTCGGCCTTCAGCCGCATCATCTTCCTGCGAACGCCATAGCTTCTCTCTCTGCTTTCATCTCCGCCCGGAGGATACTTGACTGTGGCCGTCGGTGCATGTCTGGTCGAAGTTCTTCGATCCGCTCAATGTTGTCCTGGCAAATCTCGCACCCTTCCGAAGTTGCTCACCCAATGTGGGGCGTCTATCACACCTCGGAGGAAATCCGTGTTTCCTCGTGTCACCGGATTGGAGTGCAAGAAGTGGCACAAATCATTCTTCACGTCAAGAAGAGGGCGGAGGACAAGATTCGCTCCTCCATTCTCAATTGGCCCACCTTCTAAAGTGAACTGGCTCTACAATCCGAGGAAAACTCATGCCTTGGCCGAGGCCTTGAGATTCGGCTTAAAGAGTTGATCCGGGCCGGGTTATCTGCGCGAAGACCGATGGCAACTTTCATTAGTAGCGGATTTGCCCCTTCGAGCGGACCCACAAGTGCTACATGAGTGGTCCCTTGACCCTAATCGAGTTTCACCGTGGAGCTGGATAACTACCTTATTTATAAGCGTCCGAGCTATCTTTAAGACTGAGATGCACGAGGATTGGGCTTGGGATTAAAACCATTCACCGCGATCATCCGCCTCCCGAGGTGAGCTTAATCAACATCGCTCTGCTATTCCAGTTTTTGAAACTGGTTTATCTAATTCTCTTTCTCCTCGTCTTGCAGAGGTTCGCAGCGAGAAAAATGAGGACGCCAAGTTCTGCTCCCTTGGCCCACGGACAGAGTACCCGGATCTTGGTGAGCCGGACTCGAGGAGTTCGTCCCTAAGTCGATCCTGCCCGAGCTCATCGGCAAGACTTCAAGACGAGGAGGAAGGTGATTCGGACGAGGTCCAAATTCTTGAGGTAGTTGCCATGCCTATTTCTTATGCATTTCGGCTTCTACTTCCCAGCTAATCCGCGGTCAGGTTCACGACGCCGAGCCTATTGCTTCCCGACCTCCCGTTACCTCGGGAAAGCGGGGCTCTGCTAGTGCCTCGAGGCGGTTCCTAAGAAACGAATGAAGAAATCCGCTCGAACCTCCCAGCGCAAGACTATGCACTGTCGGTAAGTTCCTTTTTCTTATATTTCTTGTTTCTCTCTTTCGCTTTCTTATCTTGTGATTCTTCTTTCTTATTTTTGCGGTGCTCCTCTTTCTGTTAAACCGGCGGTCCTAGTATGACTAGCCGCCGCCATCTCCTCCTCCCGCTGATGATACCAGGATTCCTAGTCCTATTCGTCCTGCTTCTCCTCCAGCTCCGAATACGTCGCCTGTTCGTCGCGATGTCCATGAGAGCCCTTCCATTGACCTGGATTCGAACCGTCCCTCCGAAGTTTTCGTCGAACCCGCCGCCCCTTCTATGGGCCCCGGCGCTGCTACTGAGCCTCTATCTACTCCGGCAGTTTCTACGGCCATTCCGACCTCAGCCGAAAAGGTCGTTATCACGACGCCCTCTGCGACCTTAACCTCCGCTGCTCCTAAGGACGCCGTCCCCACTTCCGAGGCGTCACTTCCTGCTGATGCCTCTTCTAAGACGAAAAAAGCTATTGCCGTCAAGACTTCTTCTTCTCAGAAAGTTCTTGCCGGCTCTTCTCAGCCGAGTATTGCTGACGTGCTGCGTAAGGGAGCTGCGCCTACCAAAGTCCCCGTTACCTCGGCCGCCGGCACCCAGCTTGCTCTTCATAAGAGCCTACTTGATGCCGTGGTCGAACAACTGCCGGGTAAAGTTTTAACTCGATTGCTAGTGGGAACACCTTGGAGCTGGTTGAGTACGCCAATAATTGAACGCTTCCGATCAGTTTGAGGGTAATCCTATGAACCAGCCCTTTATTTTTCGACATCGGCCGTTTTGACCATGCTGCCAAGTTCATCGTTGATACCAACAAGATGAATGAGGTAATTATTGTTTCTCTGAGTCTTAAATTATTCCTCAGATGTTACCATATGCTCTAGTTCCCAAAACTTGCAAGGAAATAACTTGTTGTATACTTGGAAGTTTGATTTAAATCTATTTCTAAGGTTCGTTAATCCGGCCATCTAGATCCGTGTTTAGTTGTGTGTGATACGGACTTGGTTTAGCTTTGAATATCCAGCCACCTAGATCCGAGTTAAGTCCTGCTTGACTCTGATCTGGTTTAGCTTTGAATATCCAGCCACCTAGAGCCGAATTAAGCTTTGCTTGATTCGGATCTAATTTAGCTTTGAATATCCAGCCACCTAGAGCCGAATTAAGCTTTGCTTGATTCGAATCTAATTTAGCTTTGAATATCCAGCCACCTAGATCCGAGTTAAGTCCTGCTTGACTCGGGTCTGGTTTAGCTTTTAATATCCAGCCACCTAGAGTCGAATTAAGCTTTGCTTGATTCGGATCTAATTTAGCTTTGAATATCCAGCCACCTAGATCTGAGTTAAGTCCTGCTTGACTCGGATCTGGTTTAGCTTTGAATATCCAGCCACCTAGATCCGAGTTAAGTCCTGCTTGACTCGGATCTGGTTTAGCTTTCAATATCCTGTTGGAGATATGCCCAAGAGGCAATAATAAAGTGGTTATTATCATATCTTCACACTTATGATAAATGTTTACATACCATGCTATAATTGTATTAACCGGAAACATTAATACTTGTGTGATTTGTAAACTAAAATAAGAGTCCCTAGTAAAGCCTCTTGTTAAACTAGCTTGTTGGTTAATATATGATCATGGTTTCCTGATCATGAACATAGAGATGTTATTAACAACAGGATCATATCATTAGGAGAATGATGTGATGGACATACTCCTATAGATAAGCTTAGCATAAAGATCAAGTCATTTCAATAGTTCAATTGCTATATGCTTTCTGATACATAGTAACCTAATTCCTTCGACCATGAGATGATGCATATCACCTTTACCGTATGGATGCTTTGATGACATCAAACACCACACCGTAACTGGGTGGCTATAAAGGTGGCATTGAGTGTTCGGAAAGTATTGGTTGAAACACATGGATCAAGAGTGGGATTTGTCCATCCATATGACGGATAGATATACTCTGGGCCCTCTCGGTGGAATGTCATCCAATTAGCTTGCAAGCATGTGACTGGGTCACAAGGGATCACATATCACAGGAACGAGAAAAGAGTACTTATCGGTAACGCGGTTGAACTAGGTATGCAGAGATACCGACGATCATAACCTCGGATAAGTAAACTATCGTGAGACAAAGGGAAATTGGTATCGTATGTAAGTGGTTCATTCGATCGCAAAGTAATCGTAGAAATATGTGGGAGCCATATGAATTTCCAGATTCCTCTATTGGTTATTGTTAGGAGAAGTGTCTCGATCATGTCCGCATAATTCACGAACCGTAGGAGACACACTTAAGGATTCGACGTTGTTTGAGTAGTTATGGTATTATGAGAAAGAGACCGAATGTTGTTGAGTCTCGGATGGGATCCGGATATCACGAGGTGATCCGGAATGGTCCGGAGAATAAGATTCATATAAGGAAAGTCCGTTTCGGAGTTCGGGAATGATTAGGTGTTTTCATCGGAATGTTCTAGAAGGTTCGGATTGTCCAAGACTCCGGGGAGAGGGTACATGAGTGTGTCATTGAATGATTTCATCATGTACTAAGTGTTCTTGCTGTTCCAAAAACATGAAAGTCAAATTGCCGTTTGAAAGTCAAACGGCTAAAACAGAAACGTGGAAAACAGGAACTGTGGGAAACAGAACTGTGGGAAACAAGCAAGAGGAGTTGGAACCAACTTGGAGGAGGAGTCCCACTCCTCCGGGCGCCCAGCCCTAGGCGAGTTGGGAGGGACTCCTCCTCTCTCTGGCGCCTAGCCCTCCACCCATAAAAGGAGGCGGGCTCCTCCTTGAGACACACAAGTTTCCACCTCTAATCTCAGGTTTAGAGCCGTTTGGTTTAGAGCTTCTAATTGCTTTAGCCTGCGGTTTAGAGCCTTCTAATTGGTGTGTCTAATCTCTAGACCACTAATAGCCCTCTCTCATAATCCACCATACTCGCTCCGGCTAAAGGCGAAGCCCTGCGGATCTCCCTACTTAGGTACCACGCCGTTGTGCTGCCGGAATCGCGAGGAGAGTGCTACAACCTCCGCTGCCTACTGGAACAAGGGAGAGGAAGGTCTTCGTCGAGTACTGAACGTGTGACCGACTGCGGGAGCGCTGCCGGAACGCAGCGCCGGAAGGATCGTCCACACGATCTTGAGATCGGAAAGAGTACGACTACATCACCCACGAGAATCTGCTCTCGTTAAACACTTTGGAATCTTCGAGGGTAAGTTATTCCATTGACTCGTTGCTACAATCTAGTAGATAGATCTTGGCTTGTTTGTTTGTATGCGATAGAAAATTTTTGTTTTCCATGCTACGAACCCCTATAGTGGTATCAGAGCCGTGTCTATATGTAGATCTGTTGCACGAGTAGAACACAATGGTCATTGTGGGCGTTGATGCTTTTATTGTCGATTGCTTTTTGTGTACTTTGCATCTTGCGGTATGTTGGGATGAAGCGGCCCGGGCTAACCTTACATGACATCGTTCATGAGACTTGCTCCACGCTTGACATGCAACTTGTATTGCATAAGTGGCTTTGCGAGTGCCTGTTTCTCCTAGCATAGTTAAGATTCAATTTACAACGGGTGATTGACAATACTAGTATCAATGTTGTGGTTCTTGTTCGTAAGTTAGAATGACACTTATTGAAAGCCCCAAACCACGTAAAACATGCAAAGAAAATTAGATGCGTCTAACTTTGTTTTGCAGGGGTGTGCTGTGATGTGATATGGCCATGATTGTGATTATATATGATGTATGCAATGTTCCTTATTGTAAGTTGGCAACCGGCAGGAGCCATATGGTTGTCTTTAATTTATGTCAAGACCCGTGTCTATTCAAATTAGTTGTAATAGTTGAAGCCGTGGCGACAACCATGGAGAAGCGTCATTGACCTTGATGCAATGCCGATGATGATGGAGATCATGTTCGTGCTTGAAGATGGAGATCGGAAGCACAAATAAGAAAGGCCATATCATATCACATATTATTGAATTACATGTGATGTTAATCCTTTATGCATCTTGTATTGCTTAGTAGAGCGGTAGCATTATAAGATGATCCCTCATGCACATGAATTTCAAGTCATAAAGTGTTCACCCTTAGTTAGCACTGCTAAAGCTTGTTGTTTCAAGCACCACGTGATGATCGGGTGTTAGATTCTACAAGTGTATACAACGTGAGCAAGCCAGATTTGCTCATGCGGAAACTAAGGTTTCATCTTGACGAGCCTAGCATGTACAGACATGGCCTCAGGAACACGGATTACCGAAAGGTAGAGCATGAGTCATATAGTAGATATGATGAACATGTTGATTGTTCGCCATTGAAGCTATATCAACTCTCGTGATGATCGGTTTTGATGTGGTGGATTTGGTTCGTGTGATCACTAAAACAATGTGAGGGATATTGTTTTGAGTGGGAGTTCATCTAGATTAATTTAATTATTAATTAGAACTCAATTTATCATAAACTAAATCAAAGTGAATTTGCATAGTTGTTGTAGTCATTGGCATCCGTTTACCACCTTGCGCTTAGTTATAATTGAGATAATAGAACTATAGAATTCTGGTTAGTTACTTTCTTAACTGGTATCGTATTGTTTTGAAGTGTTAATCTAAAGTTTAAAAGTCCTATTGCAAACTTTCCGGTTACTCCATGAAGTTTAATAATTAGTATTAAATCAAGAGTAACAATTCCAAGTGTTAGTATATGAGTATCATGTTTGTCTCCATGATTCTTGATATTCAAAGGATTCTCTTAATATCAAGGTTATCTAGGATCTGAAAGAGTTGTTTCAGAAACCATGATGTGTGGAAGATATTGTGATATCTGAAACGAAGTATTGGTTACAACATGATAGAGTATAATATGGCAAAAGTCATGTTCTCATATTTAATGAGAAATTGCAAAAGGTTGGAGACACTAGTTGTCCTAATCGTCCAAAAGGATTTGGAGAGCAACATTATACTCATGTTTCACCATTATAAGCTAAAAGTAGCTTGATCATGGATAATTCCATGATAAGGGTGAATATTTGATGTAGGTAAAATGTTTACTACACCAAGAGATTACTAAAGAAAGGAATTTGAAAGAACACCAAACATTTGATGATTGGTGATCTACTTCAAAGTGCGAGTCCAAAGACATTGGTATTTAATTATACATGCTTTGGATTATGTGTCATATGTATGACTCCACTATTGATGTTGATAGATTCTTTCAAACAGAAAAGGAAATACTGAAAGAGAATTTCATAAATATATGGCAGAAAGGAAAAGACTAGAATTGTTCAGCTTAAGTATATAGATGATATACATGTTATGGCTATATTCTTTGCTTATTAAACAATGTGGTTCTCAAGTATTTGATACTGAATTTGTTGGTGTGAATCGTCATACGAAACAACACAATTCATGAACTACAATGGCCTAAGTAACTAGCAAAAGAATATGTGATGATGTTCATCGAGAACAAATAAAGGGTTATTGTGTTGCTCGTTAAACATCAAAGCTTGCCTTCAAGATTTGTTTTATCAGGTATTTTGAGAACAAAAGGGTTGTTCAAATAAATTACCGTAATCCATAAAAGATGGATGATTCACAAATCTCGTTGGAGAAATCACATCCATAAAACTAGTGCTAAAAATGTCGAAAGACAAATTGATTGAAAGATCATTTAGGAAGTGACATCGCCGTTTAAATTATAATGGAAAGAAAACATGAAGAAACTCCATGTGGATGGAATTTTGGAGTCTTCTGATTTTTGATCAAATGACGCTTGTGAAACTTTCCTAGAGATAATTAAAACTTCGTTCATAGGCCAAAAGGGAACGAATGACTAGCTTATTGGAACTTGTACATATTGTTGTATGAAATCCATTATGTGTAGTCAAAAGCGATGGATTTCAACTTCATATGCTTTCTCCGAAAATTTGAGTGAATATATGAATATTTACTTAATAAGGATAAAGTATGAAACACTTGAAAAAGTTCAAAGACTTTCAAGATGAAGTGCAAAATCATTGTAACAAGAATATGAATAGTTTATGATAAGATCATAAAGGAAAATATTTAAGTTACAAGTTTAGCATAATACCTAAGATTTAAGGAATCGTTCCGTGGATTTGCATTTTCGAAACACCATAAGAGTATGGAATGTTCGAGATATGTAATTAAACCTTGTTTGACATGGTAAGATCAAAGGTATAATTCATAAAACTGTCATTATATTTTAAAGATTAAAAGCTTTAGAGATTACCATTTTTCCACTAAAAAGAGCTCCATCATAATCCGTTGAAATGACACCATATAAAGTTATGGTTTGGGATAAAACCCAAGTTGTCCTTTCTTAAACATTGGTATGCTTTGCATAATAAAGATGTTTGCAACCAAAGTCGGATGAACCTGTCTTTGTATGTTATTTCAAATAACTGTTAAGTATTCCTCCATAACACCAGAGACAAAAGTGTTTGTCGCTTAGAACGTCAAATTTCTTTTGGAAGGAATTTTTCGTGAAAAGTAAAATGGGAGGACAATAGAACTTTGATAAGGTTAAAAGAACCTTAGCTATATGTGCAGAGTTGCGCAGCGCCGAAAAGTGTTCCGGAGGCAGCAACAATGCTCATGGCTCACGTGCCTCATAGGTTGTGGTCACGAAGATCAGGTAGATCGGGTAAACAATCAAATTCCAAGATTTGAGGGTTGAATCATTATTTGAGAATAATGAACCGACTACATGCAAAGAAGCGATGATGGGCCCTGACTCCGTCAAATGGCTTGAAGCCATAAAATCCGTGATAGTTCCATACACGAGAAATCAAGTTTTGAACTTGAAGGACCCTCGAAAAAGGTGTAAGACCTTACAGTTGTGTCTGGATCTATAAAGAAATAGACATGGATGTTTTACATCTATGAAATAGTCGACATGTTGGGAAAGAGTTCACAACAATGTTCAAAGGTTGACTATGACAAGATCTGATCTTTCATAGCGATATTTAGTCTAGACGGATTAATGTAGCAACCACTACATATAATTTGTTATATGGTAGTTGAATAAACAAAACAAGTTCTTCTAATAGAATCGTTACCTAGGACGTGTGCATGACACAGTCCATAGGGTTTTGTTAATTCAAAAGGATGCTAAAAACATATGCAAACTTCAATGGTTAAAGTGAGCATCGCGGAGTTGGAATCTTCACTGTGATGAAACTGTTAAAGGAGTTTAAAAGTTCATCAGATAAAATGAAGATGCTTGCATTTGCAAGAAATTAAGTGGGAGCGCTAAGACATGTTTCTAATACGTTATGTGGAAGACATATTGTTGATTGGAAATGATGTATCTTTTATTAACACATATTAAGAATTTCATCTCGATGAAAGACTTAGGCAAAACCTAAATATTTGGCATCAATAGATGCTAATATGGTTGTGCCAGAAGTACATAGACGAGATATTGAATGAGTTCAATATAGAAACTACAAGAAAGGTTCTTGTCGCATAGAAAGGATTGAATGAGTTCAATATTGATGATATATACAAGTGTATTGACATTTGGTAAAGTGAAACAAATAATCAAGTATAGATTGATACTTGATGTATGAAATCACAAAGAATATTTATATCAATCATACTGTGATATGTTAAAATCCAGATATGTCCTATGCTCTAAATATTGTGAGCATATACCAGAATGATTCGTAAGATGATCATTGGACAATAGTAAGGATATTCTTATGATCTTTTGGAAGAACTAAGAGTATATTATTTGTAGAAGTGACAAATAGATGGTTAGTTCATTGTAAAAGTACTACATTGATACTAGTTTTGTCGCAAAGTACAAATTAAGTTTATCTCAATCTAAACTAAAGGTGGCACAATATAATGGAAAGTGAGTTCCATAATGGATTTGGATGAGTTCCAAAGTTAAGACATTGTGACAGATACTACAACAAAAGGCTAAGTATATGACTGCTATTTTAGCAACAAAAGAGGGCATTTGTGTCAAGTAGTTTGTTATCAAACTAGGTGTAGTTCACAGTGGGATAATACAATCATGTACATACAACACCAGAAAGCCATAGGTGTTGAATACACAAAGGTTTAAAACCAGATTATTGACTCTAGTGCAAGTGGGAGACTGTTGGAGATATGCCCAAGAGGCAATAATAAAGTGGTTATTATCATATCTTCACACTTATGATAAATGTTTACATACCATGCTATAATTGTATTAACCGGAAACATTAATACTTGTGTGATTTGTAAACTAAAATAAGAGTCCCTAGTAAAGCCTCTTGTTAAACTAGCTTGTTGGTTAATATATGATCATGGTTTCCTGATCATGAACATAGAGATGTTATTAACAACATGATCATATCATTAGGAGAATGATGTGGAACATAGAGATGTTATTAACAACAGGATCATATCATTAGGAGAATGATGTGATGGACATACTCCTATAGATAAGCTTAGCATAAAGATCAAGTCATTTCAATAGTTCAATTGCTATATGCTTTCTGATACATAGTAACCTAATTCCTTCGACCATGAGATCATGCATATCACCTTTACCGGATGGATGCTTTGATGACATCAAACACCACACCGTAACTGGGTGGCTATAAAGGTGGCATTGAGTGTTCAGAAAGTATTGGTTGAAACACATGGATCAAGAGTGGGATTTGTCCATCCATATGACGGATAGATATACTCTGGGCCCTCTCGGTGGAATGTCATCCAATTAGCTTGCAAGCATGTGACTGGGTCACAAGGGATCACATATCACAGGAACAAGAAAAGAGTACTTATCGGTAACGAGGTTGAACTAGGTATGCAGAGATACCGACGATCATAACCTCGGATAAGTAAACTATCGTGAGACAAAGGGAAATTGGTATCGTATGTAAGTGGTTCATTCGATCGCAAAGTAATCGTAGAAATATGTGGGAGCCATATGAATTTCCAGATTCCTCTATTGGTCATTGTTCGGAGAAGTGTCTCGATCATGTCCGCATAATTCACGAACCGTAGGGAGACACACTTAAGGATTCGACGTTGTTTGAGTAGTTATGGTATTATGAGAAAGAGACCGAATGTTGTTCGGAGTCTCGGATGGGATCCGGATATCACGAGGTGATCCGGAATGGTCCGGATAATAAGATTCATATAAGGAAAGTCCCGTTGAGTTCGGGAATGATTAGGTGTTTTCATCGGAATGTTCTAGAAGGTTCGGATTGTCCGGCACTCCGGTGGGGAGGGTACATGAGTGTGTCATTGAATGATTTCATCATGTACTAAGTGTTCTTCTTGTTCCAAAACATGGAAGTCAAATTGCGGTTTGAAAGTCAAACGGCTAAAACAGAAACTGTGGAAAACAGAAACTATGGGAACAGAAGCTGTGGGAAACAAGCAAGAGGAGTTGGAACCAACTTGGAGGAGGAGTCCCACTCCTCCGGGCGGCCAGCCCTAGGCGAGTTGGGGAGGGACTCCTCCCTCCTGGCGTGCCTAGCCCTCCACCCATAAAAGGAGGCGGGGCTCCTCCTTGAGACACACAAGTTTCCACCTCTAATCTCGGGTTTAGAGCCGTTTGGTTTAGAGCTTCTAATTGCTTTAGCCTGCGGTTTAGAGCCTTCTAATTGGTGTGTCTAATCTCTAGACCACTAATAGCCCTCTCTCATAATCCACCATACTCGCTCGCTTAGGCGAAGCCTGCGGGATCTCCCTCTACTTCGGTACCACGCCGTTGTCTTTGCCGGAATCGCGAGGAGAGTGCTACAACCTCCATTTCTTTGGAACAAGGGAGAGGAAGGTCTTCGTCCGAACGTGACCGATCTGGAAGCCTGCTTAACGCATGGGAAGGATCGTCCACACGATCTTGAGATCGAAAAGAGTACGACTACATCACCCACGAGAATCTGCTCTCGTTAAACACTTTGGAATCTTCGAGGGTAAGTTATTCCATTGACTCGTTGCTACAATCTAGTAGATAGATCTTGGCTTGTTTGTTTGTATGCGATAGAAATTTTTTGTTTTCCATGCTACGAACCCCTACATATCCAGCCACCTAGAGCCGAATTAAGCTTTGCTTGATTCGGATCTAATTTAGCTTTGAATATCCAGCCACCTAGATCTGAGTTAAGTCCTGCTTGACTCGGATCTGGTTTAGCTTTTACTCGTTGATTTATCATTTTGCCTCATTACTCAGGTTGCACATGACCGGCGGACCGCCGAGTTCCAGAGGTTGCTTTTTTCGCACCGCAAGCTGGAAG
This sequence comes from Avena longiglumis, assembly GCA_030063025.1. Taxonomy (NCBI): domain Eukaryota; kingdom Viridiplantae; phylum Streptophyta; class Magnoliopsida; order Poales; family Poaceae; genus Avena; species Avena longiglumis. The sequence goes on along the minus strand of CP125974.1, from coordinate 512,990,078 downwards.
AAAAGTACGAGAAAGTTCTTCCCGTGGTGAAGAAGGCTGGTATGTCGAGAGTTCCTTTTCCTTATTCCCAACGTTCTCATGTATTTGTCCACGGAATGCCGGCTTATTTCTTGTTGAATAGGTAACATTAATAACCTCAATATTCGTCTTGAGAAGAAGATCAAGAACCTGGAAGGTTAGTTTCCGTTCTATTTTACTCCTTCTCCCTTTTACTATATATGCTAAGCTTCCTTATTGCGTTTGGCTGTGGTAAAGCCGAGTTGCAAGACTTTGCAGTGTCACATCAAGATTGCATGCCCATGCCTGACGTGATGCTGCATTTTTTAGAACAAAACGCAGTTCATTCGGCGCAACTACAAGAAAAAGATGATGAGATAGCTCGCCTGCGATCCGAGGTGGATACCCTCAAGCTCTCTCAGAAATCCGAACTAGAAAAGGTCGACCAAGAATTTTACGAGGAAAAGAATCGGCTGACTTTGGATCTGCAGAAGAACAAAGAACTCCTTGAAGCTGCCGAACTTAAAACCCGGGGTTTGAGCGAGGAAATTGCTCGTTTTGAGAAGAGTAAGGTTGATTGGGCCAAAGACCTTCAGATAATGATGAGCTACATTCATCGTAAGCTACTTGGCATGGCCGAATTTTATATTTTTTTTGTCCCTACTACCCTTTGACACGTTCATGCTTCGCGCAGATCATTTCCCCGAGGCCAAGCCCGTGAGTTCTAAAGCGGTTCTTGCAGCTCATACCGAGGTGAACCTTTATTACCGTTGATTCAGAATATTCAATGGAGGATTACTTGGTTGCCGTTGGTGCCGTTGGTCCGATGAAAATTATGGGTGGGACTTGGTGCGGCCGCTATCCGAGCTTACCATGTACTCGGCGAATACCTCGGGACTCGATATCAACGAAGTCAAGTTATTGGTGACAAGGCTAATGGCATCCGAGAGGCGGTTGAGTCTTTGGAGAGAATCTGCTGGGCGTCTTTGGTGCCGACATGGCCCTCTTGTTATCATGTCATGGTATGAAGACATCTCTTGACATCCCGAGAAATTTGCGCCCCGCTGGGTTGAAGATCCCACTTTTGTTGCTCTTCGCAAGCTCGGCGTTCAACTCGTCGAGTACCGACGCACACTTGGAATGAAGGGCCGAGTTTTCTCCTGCACCGGATCGAGGTTGTGGCTGAGGGTACCTCGGATGATAATTCAGCTGAGCAGGGGAAGGTGAAAATGATTCGGCTGCATCTGATAGCTCCAGCTCAAGCTCGGACAGCAACGGCGATGCGCGATCCTCGTCCAAAGGTACGGGCATTCTACCAGACGATCGATGCTCCTGAGCAACCTCGTACTTCCGCCGAAGTTGCACCTGGGTCGGAGGAGGGCGAGGCAACCTCCGTCGAAGTTCCTCCTACCTCGGAGTGCCCTGCACCTGAGCAAGTAGCTGCCTCCCCAACGAACAACGCCTAAGTTATTTCCGATCCCTGGCATGCCGGGCATATGATGTAGGCGAAACATTTGTCAACTCTCTGTATGATTTGAATGTCTTTTGCCATGTACTGTTGTGACATTTGGTTAAGTGGGTGTTCGTCAGAATTCTTGCTTTGCTGGCCCTCAATTTCCTGACCTTTTAGGGCTTATCTTTGCCTTTATTTTTTATGGTTTTATCCATGCGTGAGCTTTGAATATCATATGATATTGATCTGTTCTGAACATAGATTAACTACTTCATTGTGAAAGTATATAGCAATCGCTGGATCATTGTTTATTGTACGAAACTTCAATATGTAAATCAAATTTCAGAGGTAGTATAAGACTAAGTGCGTTCAGCATAAGTTTGAGGTAGCATACGGTAGTTCCTGAGTCGCTGCTTTAGATGCCGAGATTTAAATATTAATATGAAATTGATATATCATATGGCAGTCCCCGAGTCACTGCTCTGGGCACCGAGGTTCATATTTGTAACATGAAATAAATATAACATATGGCAGTCCCCGAGTTACTCCTCCGAGCGCCGAGGTTCAAGTACACAACGCGAAATAGATATAACATATGGCAGTCCCCGAGTTACTCCTCCGAGCGCCGAGGTTCAAGTACACAACGCGAAATAGATATAACATATGGCAGTCCCCGAGTCACTGCTCTGGGCGCCAAGGTTCAAGCACATCACTCGAAATAAATATAACATATGGCAGTCCCCGAGTCATTGCTCTGGGTGCCGAGGTTCAAACACATAACACGAAATAAATATAACATATGGCAGTCCCCGAGTAACTGCTCTGGGTGCCTAGGTTCAAATACATAACACGAAAGAAATATAACCTATGGCAGTCCCCGAGTCACTGCTCTGGGTGCCGAGGTTCAAATACATCGTTGGATTTTGACTTTGAGATATAATGCTACGAGTAGAATGGCCGAAGTAAAGCCACATTCGAGGACGCCGTTTCTTTGCCGCTTTGTCCGCCTTTTTCTCCGGGACCGAGCGTCGATTAGATAATATGCATCGTTGTGCAATGCTTTGCTCACAATAAACGGTCCTTCCATGGGGTGACAACTTGTGCATGCCGGCCGTGCGTTGCAGAGTCGGAGGACCAAATCTCCTTCTTTGAATACTCTTGATTCACTTTCTTGCTGTGATACGCCGCAAGTTCTGTTGATAAATAGGCGATCGTGATAATGTCAACTCTCGGCTTCTTCCAAAGGTCTACGGCATCTTGCCGAGCTATCTCATTTGTCTCTGAGGTTGTGTACTGAGCAACTCTTGGCGAGTCATATATTATGTCGGCTGGAAGTATGGCCTCTGCCCCGTACACCAGAAAGAATGGAGTGTAGCCTGTTGATCTATTCGGAGTAGTCCGGAGGCTCCATAGTATGGCTGGGATTTCTTCGATCCAACATCCTGCCGACCTTTGCAAAGGTTCGACGAGTCGCGGTTTTATTCCTGACAGCACCAGTCCATTAGACCTTTCCACTTGTCCATTGGATGCTGGGTGAGCCACAGAGGCAATATCTAGTCTTATGTGCATCTCTCGGCAAAATCTAGCGAAAGCTCCTTCTGCAAAGTTTGTGCCATTATCCGTAATAATACTGTGCGGGTACCCGTATCTCAAGATGATATCCTTGAGAAATTTCACTGCTGTGTGCCCATCACACTTTTTAATTGGTTTTACTTCAATCCATTTTGTGAATTTGTATACCATAACCAATATGTGGGTCATTCCTCCTCGCGCCGGCTTGAATGGTCCCACCATATCTAAACCCCATACAGAAAATGGCCAAGTGATGGGTATTGTTTTTAACTCGGCCGACGGCATATGTATTCTGGTTGCGTATCTCTGACACCCATTGCATTTCTTAACCAATTCTTTTGCTTCTTTTAATGTCGTTGGCCAGTAGAATCCATGCCTAAATGCCTTGGCTACTAAAGCGCGAGATGAGGCATGGTGCCCACATTCTCCTTGCTGTATGTCTAGAAGGATTTCCTGACCTTCTGTGGAACTCACGCACTTCTGCAATACGTTTGTGACGCTTCTCTTATATAACTCATTGTTTATGATTGTATAGGCTTTTGCTCTTCTTACGGTTTGTCTAGATAATACCTCATTACTCGGCAACATCGCGTCTTTTAGGTAAGAAAATATGAGTTGCGCCCATATCGGTGTTACTTTTTCTGATGTGATCTCACTATCTATCTCCATGTTCTCTGCCGACGTATATACCTCGGCTCTCTCCATGATTGTGCTTACCTCGGTTGTCCCCCTCTTTAGGGGTTCCGAGTCATTCTGCAGACCTGCCTCCATTGGCGTGTGATCTTCTGCAGAAGTTGCTGGGATAAAGATAGATTCAGATTCTGGTGATGGGATTATTGATGGTTTCCTGAGGTGCTCCAGGGCAATACCTGGAGGAATTGACTGCCGGGTTGATCCTAATTTTGACAATGTGTCGGCAGCGTCATTTTTTGCTCGAGGTATGTGGTGGAATTCACATCCTTCAAAGTATCCACTGATTTTTTGCACATGGAATCTGTATAAAGCCATATTAGCATCTAACGCGTCCCAACCGCACGATACTTGTCAGACTACTAGATCCGAGTCACCATAGCATAGGATTCGGCGTATACCAATTTCTTTTGCTACTTTCAATCCATGGACTAGCGCTTCATATTCAGCTACATTGTTGGACGCAGCAAAATGTATTTGCAGTACATATTTCAATTGGTCTTTTTTAGGCGAGGTTAGCACTATTCCTGCTCCCAAACCATTCCTTAGTTTGGAACCATCGAAATGCATTGTCCAGTAATTTGGATCTGGCAATGGTGGCTCATACTGCACCTCGGCCCAGTCTACGAGAAAGTCGGCGACAGCCTGAGATTTGATTGCATCTCTTCGATCAAACTGTGGAGCATACGGTGATAGCTCGATCGCCCATTTTGCTATTCGGCCACTTGCGTCTTTGTTGCTCAATATGTCGGCTATGGGTGCCTCACAGATTACTTTGATGGGGTGCTCTTCGAAGTAATGCTTAAGCTTTTTTGCCGACATATATACTCCATAAGCCATCTTCTGATAGTGCGAGTAATTCTACTTTGAAGTGGATAATACTTCACTTAGATAATATACCGGCCTCTGAATCGACTTACCATCTTCAAGTCATTCCACTACGACTACAGTACTAACTACTCTATTGGTAGCCGCTACATAGAGTAGCATAGGTTCTTTTGATAATGGAGAAGCTAAAATGGGTGCCGTAACTAGCATCTTTTTCAACTCACGAAATGCAAGGTCCGCCTGCGGAGTCCAACTGAATTTGTCCGACTTTCTCATCGGTGATAGAGGCGGTGCCTTCTCTCCTAGCCGACATACAAATCGACTAAGCGAGGCCAGCAGCCCGTGAATTTTGTACATCATTCAAACATTTTGGCAATTCCATTCTTTCTCTTGCTCTTATCTTTGTTGGATTAGCCTCGATACCTCGGTTGGACACAAGGAAACCGAGTAGTTTTCCTGCCGCACCAAATGTGCATTTCTCTGGATTAAGCTTCATTCGGAACCTTCTCAGGTTCGCAAAAGTTTGTCGTATATCTTCTAGCAAAGTTTTGCTCTCTTTAGTTTTGATGACCACGTCATCCACATACACTTGTACATTTTTCCCTATCTGATCATGCAGGCATTTTTGCATGCATCTTTGATATGTTGCTCCTGCATTTCGCAGGCCAAATGGCATTGTGCGATAACAATAAGCCCCGTACGGGGTGATAAATGCAGTCTTTATTTGATCGGCCGGATTTAACGGTATCTGGTGGAAACCAGAATACGCGTCTACAAACGATAACAGCTCACAACCAGCGGTCGAGTCAATGACTTGGTCTATTCTAGGCAATGGAAAAGGATCTTTCGGACATGCCTTGTTCAGGTTGGTGTAGTCGATACACATTCGCCATACAATGGCTACATTGGGGTCATCTTTCTTCTTTTCTACTAGCACCGGATTTTATAACCAATCCGGATATAGCACCTCCATGATGAACCCGGCTGCGAGGAGCCGAGCTATTTCATCCCCTATTACTTTTCTCCTGTCTTCGGCGAAGCGGCGGAGAGGTTGCTTCACCGGCCTTGCTCACGGCACGACGTTTAAAGAGTGCTCACTAACTCCTCGGCACACCTTGCGATCTTGAGTTGACCATGCAAATATGTCCCGATTCTCACGGAGGAAGTTGGTGAGCTCGCCTTCCTATTTAGCGTCAAGGCCTGCACCAATAGTAACAGTACGCTCTGGGAATTGCTCATCAATCTGAAATTTCTTCGTCTCTTTAGTCGGCTGAAAAGAGACACTGCCATGAGGTTGGCGGTCAAGGCATGTTCGATTGCCGACTGAGCGAGGGCTGCTACCTCTTGAATCCTTTTCTTTTCTCTTGCTATAACCAATGACTCGCCAAATTTGACCCGGCTGAAGCACACTCCATTGACTTCTTGTAATCCCCTACAACTGTTATCACCCCCTGTGGTCCGGGTAACTTCATCTTTAGATAACTCATATGACAGCTGCTCATGAATTTGGCGGTCATGGGCCGTCCGAGTAGAGCATGATAACAACTTTCCGGATCCACCACTTCAAATTCTAAATTTTACGCTGCAGTTATCTCTTATGCCGAATAACACGTCCACTCGGACTTTACCGATGGGCTCACATGAAAGCCCCGCACTATCCCATGGAAAGTTGTCCTCGTGGATCGCATCATATTCTGCGATATTCGAGTTTATGCATGGTATCTTTGTACATGATGTTGATCTGCTCCCATTGTCAATAAGTACTTTTGAAAATTTCACGTTGATGCTTGGTCCAACAAATGTCGGATCCAACACAAGTGCATATGATCTGGACTCGGCATTATTCGGGGTGGTCTTTCATGCTCCGTGTCACCTCTGAGACCATGGCTGGTATCTTGGTACTTCTTGGCATAACGCATTCACTTCCATATGCGGTCTTGCACACTTTGCTTGTCCTCTTGTCGCTAGAACACACAATAAGACCGGTGATGTTCCTGTAATCATTACGTCCGGTATTTGCGATTCATCCTTCCGTCTGGACTGGTTTATTACTTGATGCACCGCATCCCTCCGATCCGAGTTATCGTACCTAGGGGAGGCGGTAGCATCGATTCTGTGTATTTGCTCCGATTAATTGCGGTGATGTCTTGCACTTGATGGGGAGCTGAACTCCTGCTGGTTCCCCATCGCATTTTCATCCAGCACATTGGCGGGTCGTATGATTGGCTGGTGCGGATGGGTTTGATGTGTGAAATTTGCACGGTGATCTAACATGGATTGAACGTGTATTTCGCCTCTCTTGCCATTGCTTCTTTTGCTCGGGGTCCATTGCCTTTTTCCTCATTTCTTGATGTCCACGTTGAGGTCCATTCTTACGTCGTTGAATTGCTCCGTGACTCGCTGATCTTGTGCTATCGCCGCCACCGGGCCAAATTATATCTATAATCCCTCTCTCTCTCTTCTTCTTCCTCTGAAATCACGCTGGGACGACCCGCCAATTCTCTCGCATAATGGTCCTGTTGCTCACGATGATCCGCGACATTAATTCCGGTTGGGTCGCCCAATGCATAGGAGTCGCTATTACGATAGTTTACGCGGTGGTTGGCATATCTCTTTGCAAAGGCCTGCCACAACACGCTGGCGTAACGGCAGCCTTGCGCGAACCAAGCGATTTCTTGCGATTCGATAACTCCCTCACATGAGTTTCTCAGGTTGCACCATCGAGTTAAAAACTCTCTATCTGTTTCATTCGGCCTCTGCTTGCACATGGCTAACTGTTGTGGCCTATTTGGCCTCTTATGCGTCTTGGTAAAGTTCTTTAACATTTCCTCGAAATCTAACCAATGGTTGATACTGCCGGCTGGTAGATTATCCAACCATACCCTGGCTGGTCCTTCCAACATCTGTGGGACATACCGCACTGCCCATCTTAAGTTGCCACCCGCTATCTTCACAGCAGTGGCATAATCAATCAACCAGTCTTGTGGCTTGGTACTTCCATTGTATGTTTTGTGCCTCTTGCTAGCGAAAATTCGCAGCCGGTGGTTCGCCCATGATCCGTGGTCCAAAACATGTCGGGCCTGGTGGACCTTGTTCTTCCAACAGTTCGGATCGGTATAGCCGATCCAACTTTACTCTCGCATCACTTGCTGGCAAATCCCTGTACAGGATTCTGTCCTGCATCCCATAGTGATTGTTTCCACCCTGGATTGCGTATTCCACCTCGGAATAACCATCATTGTACCTTTCATTCATTTCATTGTGGCGAGCTGGCCTTACTTCTCTTTCCTGCCGAGGTTCATGTCTTGGTTGCGGGTTGGGCGGCATCTCTCTCCTTACTTCGGCCGGGGTCTGGTTTTCATGATTGCCTCTCGCGGGTTCTCTCCTGCCGAGATCCCCATTGCCTCGGCCCCCGCCGTCCTTTTCCACACGGCCGTGGTTTCTCTCCCCACTCTTACCTCGGCTTGCATTTCCTCTGTTCTCATTTGCCTTTCCAGCCACTGCCGGGTCATATGGAACAATTTGCTTGTTCCTCTTCCCTGAGGTTACTGCTTTGTATCTTCGAGCGTTGTTTCCGGGTGAAGATGCTGCTGCCGCGGATAAGGCAGGTGCTGCCCCAGCCGAATGAACCATCCGTGAAGCCCCCGGTCTTGCCGGGTTAGTTCTGAGTATCTCCTCATTTTGCTGGTTCGCGATGCGCACCAGCTCATTCACTCTTTCTTGTTGTTTCTGCTGAGCTTCCCCGGTCAACCCCTCCAATTCCAATGCTGCGGCATTTGCCGCTCTCAGGTTCTTCATTGCATCAGTACTCGGCAAACCCAAATCACTGACTACGCTCTGTGAGCTTCATGCTCTTTGTTAATGTCATCCATGAGGTTCTTCCTCTTAATCTTAGTTCGTCCACCCGCCGGTGCGATATATCAATCTTATTAGCTTTTGCATATTCTCTCGTGGTCTGTTCAAGATTTCATGGTGATACTTTTTGGCCTCTAAAGCACCTTTTGCCTAGTTTCTTCTAACTCTGCTGAGCATTTGCGGATCAAGGATCGGCGCCATGTGTGGTTAAGTTTTCTATAGTCGCTCAAGAATGTTCTCCGGCCTTTCCAGGTGGCCCTCTCACTCGTGGTGCCTTTGGGGTGGTGTCATGTAGCTCGGTCGGGTTTGTCCTGGCGGAATTACCTCGGTGGTTTGCGGTGGTGATGCCTTGTCGCCTTTAATGCGCTGCGGCGGGTTCTCTGCTTGACCCGGCTACTGCTGTTCCAACTTGAGCTATTGTTGTGACCATCACCTCGACGCTGCCTGCAGGATGCTCTCTTGATGGATGGCTTGCTGCGCTACGAGGTGGCTCTCCTGCAACAACAACCTGGTGAGGATAAATGTCGGTGATGTCGACGCCGACGTAGACCCTGTGCTCGCCCAGGCTGATGAAGACCCCATTGCGCGGGGGAGTTTTCCCCCTGAAGCTTCCTACATTGTCGCTGACATAGTCGCAGAGACCAAATCTCTGGACCAAGCCAGAAACAACGCGCTCGCCGGTGTTGTTGAAGTTTCCCGTCTGGATCACAACTCCAGCTAGCACCGCTGCTGGCCCCACGGTGGGCGCCAACTATCGTGGTGGTGGCACGGCAGATGCCATGGGTAGGCTAAAGTATGGGGCCAATGGATGCTAGTGGGATCTGGGGAGGGAAGATGCAACCGTGTCTACACTCAAGCTGCTAAAGTTATGATCTTTATTTCTCTCTTGTTGGGTTACAAGTGCTCCTCGAGCTGTATCTGAGGGGACAAGATGAATCTCCCACCTAACGGTGCTCAAAGAGTCGATGCCTTCCTCGGGTCCAAGCCTCCCTTATAAAGGAGTGCCTTGGGTGCCCTTAGGGTCGACGAGGCAAGCATATTCGTGGAATATGCTTGTCCCAAAATAGTAGTTCGGCCTCCTTTCCCTGTCGCCCTTCTAACGGCAAGGCTCTAGTGGCCCCTCCTGCGTGCCTCGGGCTCCGGGACTGTCACCTCCGTGACCTCCTTCGCCCTCCGACTTGTGTATCCTTGTCTCTTGTGCTTGGCTCCGCTCTGATTCCTTTTAGCTCAGCTATAGTTTGACCTTGGGCTTCTCCTTCTCCTGCAAGCTCAGATAACTCGGCCCTACCTTACCTTGTGTAACTCTCGTTCTTCACCTGCATCAAGATCACTTGGGCTAACCCGACCCTCTTAGTAACTTCGCCGTGATCGCTGATACATATACACGGGCTTCTCGCCTCCGTACATCGGCCGACATATTCATGATTCGGCCGACCTGGACCGTAACTCGGAAACTAGACGGGGAATGTACCTCTGTCTTTCCCCGTCTCTGACCTACCCGAGGTCAACCCCCCGACACATCATTCCAACAATGTTGTGACCTCGTTATTACAAACATCCAATGTCCATGATCTGGAAACCTTTGATCATCTTGTTAATCATCGAGCTAGTTTATAAGAGAGGCTTAAATAGGAATCTTCTATTTGTTTATTAAACACACATGTATTAACGTTTCCAAATTAATACAATTATAGCATGCAAAATAAACATTTATCATAAACAAGTAATAAGATAATAACCACTTTATTATTGCCTCTCGGGCATATTCCCTTCAATCTCCCACTTGCACTAGAGTCAATAATCTAGTTTGAAAACTTTGCGTATTGAACACATATGGCTTTCTGGTGTTGCATATATGCGATTTCTAGTGGTTAACATAATATTCGGATCTGACATTTTCAGGTCCGTGTGTATTTGCATGTCTTTGCGTCTCTATGCATCACTCATTCTCAAATGAGATGGCATTATATAAATTTTGTCCTTTGGTGAGACCTTTAGTTCCTTTGGGTTAAACATGTTGATATAATTGTCATACAATGTATCTTCATAGTACTAGCCCGCTTAGAACCATACTTAGTTTGATAACAAACTACTTAACACAAATGCCCTCCATTGCTGCTACTATAGCAGTCATATACTTAGCCTTTTGTTGTAGTATTCGTCACAATGTCTTGACTTTGGGACTCATCCAAATACGTCATGGAATCTCCTTTCCATTACATTGTGCCACCCATAGTTTAAATTGAGATAAACTTAATTTGTATCTTATGACAAAACTAGTATCATTTTACAATGAACTATTTGTCTCTTCTACAAATAGAATAGAATCTTAATTCTTCCAAAAGATTATAAGAATACCCTTACTATCGTCCAATGATCATCTTATGATTCATTCTGGTATATGCTCATAACATTTAGAGTATAGGACATATCTGGATGTGTACATATCACGGTATGATTGATCAAAACACTTGAATCTTGTTTCACTCACCAAGTGTCAAAGCACTTGAATCTTGTTTCACTTATCAAGTGTCAATACACTTGAATCTTGATTCAATTATTTTCCATGCGACAAGAACCTTTATTGTCATTTCCATATTGAACTTATTCAATATCACATATATGTATGTATATCATAACCATATTAGTTTCTCAATCTATCCATATAGACATTGATGCCTAATATTCAAGTTTTGCCTAAGTCTTTCATCGAAATATAATTCTAATGAATTCTTAACCTTTGTCAATAAAAGATACATGATTTACAATCAACAATATGCCCTCTGCATATTGTATTATAATTGTGTCTCAGTGCTCCCACTTAATTTCTTGCAAATGCAAGCATCTTCACCGTCTTCGATGAAATTAAACTCCTTTAACAGTTTCATCACGGTGAAAATTCCAACTCCGTGATGCTTACTTCAACCATTGAAGTTTGTATGCCCTTTTTAGCATCCTTTGAATTTAACAAAACCCTTTGGACCGTGTCATGTACACGTACTAGGTAACCATCCTATTAGAAGAACTTTGCTTTTTTGTTCAACTATCATATAGCAAAATTATATGTAGTGGTTGCTACATTAATCCACCCAGACTAAATTTCGCTATGAAAGATCAAATCTTGTCATAGTCAACTCCTTGAAAATTGTCGTGAAATATTTATCGACACGTCGACTATTTCATAGATGTGAAACATCCATGTCTATTTCTTTATAGATCCAGATACGAACGATAGGTTTTACACCTTTCGGAGGGACTTCCAAGTTCAAAAAACTTAATTTCTCGTGTATGGAACTACCATGGATTTTATGGCTTCAAGGCATTTGACGGAGTCAGGGCCCATCATCGTTTCTTTGCATGTAGTGGGTTCATCATTGTCAAACAATAATAATTTACTCTCAAATCTTAGTATTTGAATGTTTACCCGACCTACTTGGTTCAATAGGAACTTAGATCTCTGTGACCATAACCTCTGAGGCACGTAAGCTATGAGCATTATGGCTGCCTCCGGAACATTTTCCGGCGCTGCGCAACTCAGCACATACAGCTAAGGTTCATTAATCTTATCAAAGTTCTATTGTGATCCCACTTAACTTTTGCGAAAAATTCCTTTTTCAAGAAATTTGACGTTCTAAGCGACAAACATTTTTTTCTTCGGTGTTATGGAGTTATACCCAACAAATTATTTGGGATAACCTACAAAGACGTGCTTATCCGACTTTGGTTGTGAACATTTTACTTATGCATAGCATACCAAAATTTAAGAAAAGACAACTTAGGTTTTATCCCAAACCATAACCTTTATGGTGTCATTTCAACAGATCACGGCAGTACTCTTTTCAGTGTAAAAGCGGTAGTCTCTAAAGTTTTAATACTTAAAACATAATGGCAGTTTTATAAATGACACCTTTGATCTTACCATGTCAAACAAGGTTTGATTTTATCTCTCAAACATACCATACTCCTATGATTTATCGGGAAATGCAAATCCATGGAACAATTCCTCAAATCTTAGGTGTTTCGCTAAACATGTAACTCATATATATTCCTTTATGATCGAATCATAAACTCTTTATTTTCTTGTTACAATGATTTTCCACTTCATCTTGAAAGTCTTTGAACAATTTTCAAATGTTTCATACTTCTTACTTATTAAGTAAATATACAGATATATTTACTCAAATTTCTGGAGAAAGCATATGAAGTTGAAAGGTCCACCACACATGGCTACACATAATGGACTATATACATCAACATGCATAATGTCCAATAAGTTAGTCATCCATTCCTCTTTGGCCTATGAATAGAGTTTTAGTTATCCCGGAAAGTCTCACGAGCGTCATTTGATCAAAATCAAAGACTCCAAAAATCCATGAACATGGAGTTTCTTCATTTTTTCTTTCCAATATAATTTAAATGGTGATGTCACTTCATAAGTGATCTTTCAATCATTTGTCTTGCGACATTTTAGATTAGTTTTATGGACATGATTTCTCCAACTAGACTTGTAAAAGTTCATCCATTGCGGTGATCCAGCATACCACTGCATGATGTAGTACACTATAGTCGTTGACATAACACCAATGAAACACCATTCACTAGTATTGCATCCCTCGGAGTGGTACAACAGAAACACAGCAGGTCCAAGACATGACTATAGGTTACAACTCGACTCTTTACAAAAGATCCAGATAATACTCTAGGTTAAAGAGAGAGAAATAAACTTCTTACAAAGAAGAATCAGGAATAATCAACTCATAACTATCATACTAATAAGACTAGTATCTTAACTATTGGCCTGGCATTGCTGCTATTGCAATACTCTACAGAAATAGGTTCTATGGCTAGAGATTATATTCCTATCTAACCAGTAACTTCGTCTTCACTTTAATTGATGTATATGTTGACTTCCTTGACTTCAATGAAGATCTTGAGTTGTTGATGAAGATTCCCTTGAGCATAGGTTGATGTAGACGTCGTCTGTATCGGCTTTAGAATCTAGCAAGGGTTAATAGGATACGTTGAGTACGAGCTTACTCAGCAAGTTCAAGAAAGGATAGTTTGATGCACTATATCTACAGCCACAGACCATAGGTCATAGGCAATGCAGGTTTTCATAAATATTTCTTTAAAGGTTGCTTTTATTTTGAAAAGCTATGTCCGTCAGCCTTCACAGGTTTACCAGAACTTTTGTGGAGTTCCTTTCCTTCCGCGTTCATAGCTCCTTCCCGGAACAGGGAGTAACAAGTTACATTTCTTACACTCTGCATAGGTGCGTTATTTTACCCATGAGAGATCTTAGCTTTGTTTCACATCCGAGTTGCAGGCTCGTTCACACTTCCTTGGTGTGAGGCCCAGACTAAGATCCAAGCCAATCACTGCCCTTCTCCACGACCCCACATAGAACACGACCCCCCAAGCAAAACGACCTCTATTATTCCGCATAACTATGGTTGACTCCTTGAGGACTCCAGTGAGCACACAGGAACCTGGTCGCCCCCATTGATACGTCAGAACGTATCTATAATTTTTTATGTTCCATGCTTATTTAGTATCTACTTTGCTTTGTTTTGTCTACACTTTGAGGTGTTTTTATATGTTTTCTAGTACTAACCTATTAACAAGATGTCACAATGCCAGTTGCCTGTTTTCTTCTGTTTTTGGTTCCAGAAAGGTAGAAAATCAATATTCTCGGAATTTGACGGGACAAAAGCCAAAGTCACTATTTTATCGTGGGGAACATGAAACCAGAAGACAAGACGGCGGAGGGCCTCGAGGAGACCACACCCCCTGGCCACGTGGGTAGGCCCATCCCACTCCTAGGGGGTGCAGCCGCCTAGGGCACCCCCTCGGCCTCCCTCTTCGCCTATAAGAAGCCCCCGATGCCTAAACCCTAAGCACCCGATCAATATTCCATGAAACCGTCACACTAGGGAGAAAACAACGGTCTCTTGTTCATGGAACAAGTGGATTGTTTACCTTACACACTTTGCTTAAAGCAGTTGTATATTGCTTGCAACTTAATATTGGAGGGGGTTCGGATGATAACCCAAAGATGGACTTCTAGTCATAGATGCAGTTGGATGGCGGTCTATGTATCTTGTTAAATTGCCCAAATCGAATCTCATAGGATCATGATGTCTAGTATTGCATTGTTATGCCTTGTTCAGTCCTGTCAATTGCCCTGCTGTAATTTGTTTACCCAGCATGCCATGTTTGTTTATCTAAGGAGAACAGATCTAGTGAACTATGGACCCCGTTCCAATCTTTACCATTGGTACATATTCCACTGTTACTGTTTACTTTCTGCAAACCACTATTACCTTCCACACCATACAGTAAATCCTTTGTTACAGCAACCGGTGAGATTGACAACCTCACTGTTCGTTGGGGCAAAGTCTTGAGTTTGTGTTGTGTAGGTCTCCAAGTTGCTTGCAACACCTTTGAGGCGTTTCCTTCCTCCTACTGGTTCAATAACCTCGGTTTCTTACTGAGGGAAGACTTGCTGCCGTGCTGCATCACACCTTACTCTTGGGGTTTCCCGACGAAGCGTTCTCAGGCGCCATCACCCATCAATATGAGGACATACCTACGACGGTCTCTCAGGGATAGTCTAGACAGCAATATCGCGGGGAACTAAGGGGTCCACCCTTGCTGAGCCTCGTAAGGTACAACAGCGTCACGAGATGGTCTTCCGTTCATGTGAAAGAAAGAAGATCCATCTGACTTCTCCGTCCCATTCCAAATCTCATGGTTAACGTGTAATATATGGCGCAAGAATCACTGGTGGAATTGGTTGTTAAGTCCTAGATAATATGTTCCTTTACCACTTGAACTTTCATAGTAGGTTATTACCTCATGGTAAATAACCTATAATCATAATATTATGAAAATAGTGTTTTCTGACCTTTTTGAAATGCAGGTGATGACAACACTGGATTTGCAAAATACTTTACAGAAAATAATCAAAGGATATGAGCAAGTGTGAACTTGCCTTTTGTGATTGCAAGATTATGCACTCACGGTCTTCGAGACAATAAAAGATCCAATATCTGAAATCAGCGTCATTGGTCTAATAAGGACTAATTTTTAAAGAAGCAAGATGCTATTATGCATAAGTAATGTAATGCGATTTGCTAAACTCGAATCTCCGGAATAAGCATTGATCTAGGGTTTGGATACTGGAAATGGTTTCTTTGTAATGTGTTGCTCTTTTAGATATGTTTCACACTTGCGATTCTTATTAAGGCTTGTGAGTGTGTGTGAAACAACATGTAATTATAATATTATACATCAATAAGATACATAAATGTGGAATGCTACTCAAAGACTACTTATATAAGAATTGTCTTATCTTCAAACTTTACTTTACAAGTAATGGAATTTATAAGGAGCTTAAGTGTCAACAATCCTAAATATACAAGTAAAGTATAAAGTAATGTGATTAAGATTAATTGTCATCTATTGACCATGATAAAAGTCCTTGAGTTTAGTTGTCTAGAGTTAGAGATATTATTACAAAATTTGTTGTTTGAAGTGGCAAAAAGGATAACCTTCGAAGAAAAGGTTTCTTTCCTAAGGTTTAAACAATCTTTATGGTTAGAATGTGGTCGATGTCTTTTGGTGTTTACTCGGTTAGTGTGGTCTTGGGATGCACTAGGTCTTAATTTAAATAGACTAAAGTAAACTATAAAATTCATAGTGAAGCCTTAAACATGGTGTTTTCAATCTTGTATACTAACGTTTAACTTTAAGGACATAGATGGACTTAAGGTGCAATGATTATGATATTTGTACTTTGTTCACGTCATAATGTTTTCCTTAAAGTTACTTAAGAGTGGTAATACTTCTATTTGAGTAGTGGTTTCTTAATATTATAATGGAATGGAATCATTTATCTCCTTATAAAGTTGTGGTTATGGTTTGTGAGTAAGAAAACAATATTACTTAACTACTCATGAATTTCTTTGGATTTATACATTTATAAAGTTGTGAGTGAAACAATGGTAAGAAGCTTTATTAAATCAAAACATATTGCTCTTGAAGATTTTATAATTTCTTAATAATTCTTTTAGAAAGTAATATTCCTTTATAGTTGAATGATAATTGAATAAAAATTGTATTTTAATCGTGTTGAACTATTTTGACTTTATATTATCAATATTTAAGACTAATACTATTTTTAGACCTCAAAGGGATAATTTTAGAATTATTAGTAATTTTTATTTATCCTTATATGAGTTATCAATCAAAGAAATACATTGGAATTCAATTTATTAGGTTACTAGATTTGTACTTACTTCAAAAGTGGAATGTTATATTTTTAACATGTAGATATTGTTTTTGCGATCATTTTGGTATATTACATTTATTTTTGTGATTTATAAATAATAAGACATGATTTTTATAAGATTTATTACTTTATAAACACTTAATAAATGATAGATATTTAATTAAGTGAAATAATAATACAGGATTATAGTATTAAATTATAGTTCTTGTTTTTCTAAGAATTTTGATATATTATTTATATTTTTATCATTTACCATTATTAAAATATGAACTATCAAAGTATTATTACTTATAAAATCTTTATTAAATAATATTTATTTAAATTATTAATATAATAATGTTTGATAATATTTTTAAGTTGTAGATTTTATTTTTCTGTAAATTTTCATATATTAAACATATTTTATGAATTATAAAATAATAGTTATTGAATTTATAAGATTTATTCATTTCTTAAATTATTAAAATACAATAACAGAATGTTTTACTGCGTCACTGCTGATGTCAGCGTGACACACACATACGGTTAAATCATTTTACACCGAACCTGATCTACCCAGAGCGACTGACTAGTGGGGCCTATGCCATGTCATTTCCAGAAACAATAAAACAAATCAATAAAAGGTTTTATGACATCAACATGATGTCTGATGTCTACGCAGTTCTTTTCTTGTAGACAGTTGTTGGGCCTCCAAGTGTAGAGGTTTGTAGAATAGCAGCAAGTTTCCCTTAAGTGGATTACCCAAGGTTTATCGAACTCAGGGAGGAAGTGGTCAAAGGTATTCCCTCTCAAGCAACCCTGCAATCAAGATAAAAGTAGTCTCTTGTGTCCCCAACACACCCAATATAGGTGCACTAGTTCGGCGAAGAGATAGTGAAATACAAGTGGTAATGGTGCCAGAAAATAGCTTCTGACTTATTGTTGACGTGGGGTAACGGTGCCAGAAAAGAGCTGATGGCGTGGAGGAAAGGTAAAGGCCCAAAACCTCCCCGACAAATGGAACAAAGATGGAAGCAATGTTGGGGATATGCTATATGCGTATCCTCATAGCATGTCTCTTATCCGACTAACCCGGGTGGCCCATAGTCGGTAGCATGGCCTGTGGCCTGCTGGGCGGCCCAGTTAGGTGGATCCAGAAGGGAGGCCCATGCCGGATAAAGGAAGGCTACGGTGGAGTCACCAGCGTACCCGGAGGCTTGGAGTATAAGATACACAAGACTAGTGATAGACGGTGTAGGACTCTGTAACCTATCTGGCTATGACTTTTCCCTGTAACCCTAGGACCTAGCGACTATATAAGTCGGGCCTATGGGAGCCTTTAGGGCATCGTTTTACACACACCTCGCACAGCGAACCTATCTCTGTAACTCGGCGTATTGCCATTATAGTGATTTATAGTAGGAGTAGGATTCCGCCACCGTCGTGGGATCTGAACCTGGGTAAGTTGTGTTACCTCGTACCCGTCAACCGTCCGCCTTACCCCACGTCTCTAAACACGCACTGTGAGGACCCCTCCATGGCGTACTCGTCGGCAATACCACGACAGTTGGCGCCCACCGTGGGGCAAGAGGCGCTTCAGGATCTTCAGCGGGCGAGGACCAAGATCTTCGCGGGAATCAGCAAAACCGTAGCCATCGGTTGTGTTCTCTTCTCCGGCAACATTCCGATCGCCCCCCCTGACGAGTTCTGGATCCCGGCAAAGACGAACCCTACGCGGTGTTTGATCGTTCCTATCGGAGACATCCACCTCTTCATCGGCGAAACCGACTCGGGAACTAGTTCCCTGGGAGTCGGAGGAGCATCAAGACCCGCACGGACCGCCTACGGGCAGGATACGTTCGCGGAAGGATCGATGCCGGATCTCTCCTCGGAGTTTTCCGACAAAGATCGGAAAAATTCAAGACCCACCCAAACCGCCCCTGTGCAGGATATAAAGGTGGAAGATCACTGCAAGTTCGCTGGCTTCATCCGCGCGTCTGGACAGCAGAGATCCAAGTTTGTCGGTGTGGTTACCATCTTCGATCTGGCGCGCTGCATTCAGAGAGAGGGCGAAAACCCCCGCGATTACCTGTCCAGGTGGCTCCGTATACGAGCCGATCTGGCCCACTACCCCAATGATGATGCTATCTATCACTTTGTGGAAGGACTGGACCATGGCACGCTTCTCCGACACTCTCTAAGACGGCAACAGGCGTCAGGACGCCTTACCTTCGAAGGCATGGTGAACACCGTCAACAACTACGCGGAGGCGAGCGGCTCGGGACGGCACTTGCGCTCATTGACGGAGCCCCTCCGCTTCAGCCACCACCGCCACCGCCTCCGGCCGCCATCGTCGTAGCAGCACCACCACCTCCAGTCATCGTCGAGGCCGTTGCACCTCCACCGCCCGTCATTGAGGAAGTCTTGGCACCCTCTGACTCTGTCATTGACGCGCTTTATGCTGATTTTAGTGCAGATTCATAGGAAATAGACTTCAGTCCAGAAGAGCTAGACTCCGCTATGCAGGATATGGAGGAGGAGTACTCGCGCGACGAGCAAGCTAATAATACCGTCATGTCTCGAGGGGTGTTCGTCACCATTGGGACAGCGATGGATGAAGATCAACCCGGGCAAGCTCCGCCTACGGCGCTGGAAAAGGGGAAGGGGCCACTAATTGCTGCTGACGATGATCGCGCAAAGGTCATGCCTCCTCCGCCTAACCCAGTGCAGCAGCCGTAGGAACTAGGCACCGGTCCGAGCAACAACAACACCGCAAACTTGCCGCCTCCGGCATCCACGTCGGCAGCAGCCCATGTTACTCCAGCTAATAGAGTGATGTACGACAACCTCCTCGTTGAGCCACTAACTGTTGATCATATCCGGAACGTGACCCAGCTTGACGAGAAGCGCCAGCATCTGCTGGAGGAGGCGCAAGCCATCGCGGAACTAATTCAGTTACAACTAGAGGCTTGGGGGATACAGCACTTAAAATTATGAACACTGTGTATGCTACTCTTAAAGCATCTAGTCAGAATAATTCATTCCATCTAAATGCTTGGGGGCTACAGTGAGAGTTTCTTCTAAACTTAGTCACTCTTAGAGCATATATATGCAAAACCTATGGTTTTCCGTCTACATCCTTGGGGGCTACAGTGGGATACTCATACGAAATGAAAAAGGTAAAGCAAAACTTACAAGTGCAATGATCTTGAGGTTTGTAGCGCTCTCAGCTAGCAACTTGCCAAAGGAAATGCTATTTCCTCGCAAGATGTCTGCTTGTCGGAGTAGCTCCTCAAGACCGCACGTCGGAGATGACGGCACTCCTCCAGGAACCATAGTTGTGTTACTCGGCATGAGCATCGGGTAAACTATCTTCGGAAACTCGAAGGGTTTCTAGGGAGCAGAGGCGCCGCCTTCGGCAAAAATACCAGCTCCCACCACCGCCTTGCCGCTACCGATGGCATCCTTAGCCGGAGCTTCAGCCATTTGAAGCGTGCTCTCTGCGTCGCTTTGCTGCCGACAATAGCGAGTTCGGTAGAGGCGCCAGAATCCACTTCCATGGCGGAAGGGACTGGTACCTCCTGGACTTGAGAGCTTGTCGGAGCGGAGGAGGGCTTGACGACAGGAGTAGCAGGGGCGATGGCGGGGGAGGAGTCGCGATGCAGCATATCTTTGATATTCCTAGAAGCCCCAAGAGTCTTGGAGGACTTCTTGAGGCTGGTTGTGGATTTCTTTCTGAAATGTGCAAAATGCATAAGTACAGGAATAAGACAGATAAATAAGACAATGTCGGAGAATGAGAGGCTTACACTAGGGGGGGCGCTTTGGCAAACATCCTGGTGGCTTTCTTCTTTTCCGCCTCCAGGGCGGCAATACTCTTTTTGGAGGCTCCACCCTCCGTCTTCTTCTTCTTGCCTCCGTTGGCAGCATCAGAGGTGGAGCTCTTCCGCTTTCGTGCCAACGGGGGCATTGTCATCGGACACGACCGTGACTTCCTTCATCTTTGGATCGTAGATTTGGCCAGCCAGGTTGTCCTCATCTAGATCGCTAAGCTGTTAAGTGAGAAATCACCGTGTTAGATAAGATGGCACTGGCAAGACGGAGAAACTGGACCAATGTCATACACGGAAAATAAATACCTACCTTTGGGCACTTGCCGTCTACGTACATGTCGTAGGTGATGGTGAAGCCGCGCTTCTTATCCTTCACCTTTACGATGTCCTTTAGATGGAGCTTGACGGAGTCGCTCGAGAAGTTATCCATGGAGATCCGAAGGGAATCCTTTCGGTCGCCCGTGTACTCGTGCATGAACTTCGTGCGGTGCTGCAGGGGTTGGATTCGCCTGATGAACCAGCACATGGCTTGGTCCAATCCGGTCAAACCCGTCTCCACGAACCACTCGATCCGCCTTATTGCACGGGAAGCGTTGAGGTCGGAGGGAAGGGAGGCATGGGATCTCCATGTGGAAACTTCAGCGGTGGCTCCGTCCACGAAGTCCGGGTAGGTCACTTCTCGTCCCGCCAAAGGAATGTCGGGGCCGTAGAAGTATGCCCGCTGCCAGTTTTTGCACGACTCGTGGCCGACGATGTCGGGGAACCGCCGGCTAGGTCGGATCTTGAAGCTTATGGTGCCGCGGTTCCTAAGCTCCTCCCTACTATGTCCGGCTTCATGTTTGACGGTGAAGAAGTACACGAACAAGTCTAACCTAGGCTTGATCCCTAGGTAACCCTCACAAAGTGTCGCGAAGTTGCTAAGCACTAAGATACTATTGGGGGAGAGGTTATGGGGTTTGACTTTGAAGTGGTTCAAGATGGACAGAAAGAAGTGGGAGATGGGAAGAGAAACGCCGCGTACCATCTGAGCTTTGAGGTACACCTTTTCTCCGGCTTGGGGAGAAGGTGTCACCTCGCCGGCCGGCACCGCCCGCTAGACGAGCCCTCCGTCGCGGGAAGGTAGCCACCGGCGACCATCTCTTGGATGTCGCGGTCAGTGATGTCCGAGACGCGCCAGTCGCCCTTGTGCGAGTCTGGCTCCTCTTCCAGAGGCTCCAGTGCCGCCAGATTGTGGTCACCGCTGGTGGTTTCAATCACCGCCGACGCGGGGATGACCAGGCCCTTTGGGGGCACGACGACGGAGCTCGCCGGCTTCGCCGTGGCTTCGCTCGATGCCGCCATCGACGGGGATGAGCTACTGCTAGCCATGGAGGACTGGGAGGACGCGACTGGTGCAGAGAGAGGTTAGGGTTTCTTCGAGGTTTTCCGCGGAGAGCTCGAGGAGGCGTGCGGCTGGAGGAAGAAGATGATGACGCGAGAGAATGGGGTGAAAAAGTGGCAAGTGTCCCACGGTTACTATTTATCTTACTCTGCGTCATGATTCGTGCAGCTAATCGGACGGTTGCCGCGTAGACGACGTGTTCGTGAACGTGCGCGGTAATTTCGCCACGTCTCCAACCTCCGCCGCCAACGGTTCGTATCGCTCGCGCGGGAAAATCGGATATGATTGCGTTCTCTGCATGTGTGAGTTACGAGGCGTCGCTGACCAACAGCCTACGTCGTCATAACTGACATGGTAGATGAGCCATCCCATCGAAGATCCCGGCATGGACGGATTTAATCTGACTACGGAAGAGTACGATGGAAGATTCAACATTTCTCCGACTTACTCATAGAAGACGGAGAAGCCTTTGCAGGGTTCTTTGGGAGGACTACAAGATATTGCTTGACGATTTGCCGACATCCATCTAGACGGAGCATTCCACGGGAAGAGGCAAGATGGCGCAAGATCTCGGAGTTCTCCGGGGGCTACTGTTGGGGATATGCTATATGGGTATCCCCATAGCATGTCTCTTATCCGACTAACCCGGGTGGCCCATAGTCGGTAGCATGGCACGTATTTCTGGCGATTAGGTGGATCCAGAAGGGAGGCCCATGCCGGATAAAGGAAGGCTACGGTGGAGTCACCAGCGTACCCGGAGCCTTGGAATAGAAGATACACAAGACTAGTGATAGATGGTGTAGGACTCTGTAACCTGTCCGTCTAGGACTTTTCCCTGTAACCCTAGGACCTGGCGACTATATAAGTCGGGCCTATGGGAGCCTTTAGGGCATCATTTTACACACACCTCGCACAGCGAACCTATCTCTGTAACTTGGTGTATTACCATTATAGTGATTTATAGCAGGAGTAGGATTCCGCCACCGTCGTCGGATCTGAACCTGGGTAAGTTGTGTTACCTCGTACCCGTCAACCGTCCGCCTTACCCCACGTCTCTAAACACGCACTGTGAGGACCCCTCGATGGTGTACTCGTCGGCAATACCATGACAAGCAAGCAAACATGCAACAGATCTAGTAGCAAATATTGTTTCAATGTTTAGAAACGAGGCCTAGGGATCATAATTTCACTAGTGAACACTCCCTTATATAAATATATTCTCTTAATGATACTACTCTTAACTACTCTCCGGTTGGACACTCTAATCATCGGTAGGGCTATAACAACACTCCTCAAATTCCGCCTTCCCCAATCTAGATAACCCCACACTGTCACCTTGAGCACTAGATGGTTCCAACAAACACCATAATTTAATAGAGACATCCAAATACAAATATAACTCATAACAAATATTCAATCTAGCCAAAGTGCCACACAGGGTATGCACGCTGTCACTTTCACACACGTGGGGAAAAGCATAGATCTATTAAAGCACAAAGAGTATTTATGTAGACTCAAGCCTAAGTGCCACCATGGCGTGCACGTTGTCACTTTCACACACATGGGGAGAGCAGAGATCTAATGAAGCACTTGAGTAGCAAGGTAGATCTACTTGATTACAAAGCTCATGACCACAAGATCATGCATAGAGAGAGAGAGATGAACACATAGCTACCGATAGAGCCCTTAGCCCTGAGGAATAACTACTCCCTCCTCATCATAGGAATCAGCAACGGTGATGAAGATGGTGATGGAGATCGATGGAGATGGCTTCAGGGGCACTTCCCCGTCCCGACAAGGTGCCAGAACAGAGACTTTCTGTCCCTCGAATCTCCCCTTCGGTGGCGGCGGCGCTACAGAGGTTTTTTTGGCTTTCTGATGGATGCATCTAGGGTTTTTGGGTCGGAGGCTTCATATAGGCGCATGAATCAAGGTCGGTGGGGGTCCAGGGGGCCCACACCCCCTCTAGGCGCCCCTAGGGCTTGCCCGCGCCTAAGGGGGTTTGGCCACCCTTTGGCCCCCCCCTCCGGCTCTGCTTCGTGGTTCCGTGTTCCCCTCGGTGAAAAACTGACTTTGGCTTTTGTCCCGTCCAATTCCGAGAATATTGATTTTCTACCTTTCTAGAACTAAAAACAGAAGAAAACAGGCAACTGACACTATGGCAACTTGTTAATAGGTTAGTTCTAGAAAAGATATAAAAACACCTCAAAGTGTAGACAAAGCAAAGGAAAGTAGATACAAAACAAGCATGGAGCATAAAAAATTATACATACGTTTCCGATGTATCAATGTCACGCTAACGTCACCTGAGACTGATCCTCTTAGATCGATTGTCGATCGATTGATCCCGTACTCGCGCGCGGCTGTGGTTGTGTTTTTCGGAAAGAGGGCGTCGCAAAGAACCTAGCAGTGGTGGCGCCGCTCTATTTTGGTTGTCGGAGGACGACCGACGATGAGCTTGCACGGCGACACGGTCGGACTCACGTGGGTAGGCCACTACAGCGAACGAGACACGAATCGGAGGGTACCATGGTACTCAAAAGCTCACCAGGAGCGCGATGAAGGGCTCATCAAAGTGAATCGTGGCCGGAATCAATGGAGACCGCGACGGCCAGACTTCGGGCAGGAGATGCCGATTGGTGCGCTTAGGACCTCTTCTGCTTGGGTGCTTCATCAGAGAGCTCGAGGAAGACACGGCGGTGCTCGCAGCCTGCTCAGAGGGCCAAGGGGAACCCCCAATGGTGTCGCCGGAATTCTCTGGTCAGCCTAAGGTTTCGTCTAGAGGAAGCTTTTGAGGAAAGAGGAAGCTAGGGTTCGCCGGTGCGGCGGAGGGATTCTTATAGGCATCGAACAACGGCGGCGCGGATCTTGGCATAGTGTGACGGCGGTATGGACGCCAGTGAGCTGCTTGCTCGATTGGGAGGTCGACGGCGACGCGAGGAAGACGACGAACAGATCATGCGAAGGGGTATGGGCCGGTCATGGGCTGTGCTTGGGCCAGGTGGGACGTAGCGAAGTGAGCGAGGAAACGGCTGTTGCTGTTCGCGGGCGACAGATAAGTGAGAGGGAAAATAGGCCTCGGGCCAGAAACTATTATTTCCTATTTTTCTTTGTTCTTTATTCTTTTCTATTACTGTTTTGTTTCAAGATTTGTATTTTCACATTTGCTTTGAACTTTTCTTCATAGAATTTATTTGCTAAATAGTTATAGCAATAATAAAGTGTATTTAGGGTCTTTTATGAGTTTTCATTATGATGTTATTATTCCTTTATTTACTTTATATATATACTTTTCCTTTTAATATTTTATAGGAACCTTGGTTATGGATTTGATTACATAATATACCATTAACTTATTAAAGGATATATTACTACTCATTCATAAAACTTGGTTCTCATTAACTTATAGCTTTTAAGAGAAATTTTATATATAGGGGTCCTTTATTATCATATGATGTATAAAGTTCTAAAAAATTAATATGGTTAATATTGTTCCCATGAGCTTAGGTGATATCAAGATATATAGTTTGTTATAACTTGCATAAAAGTTAGGGTTTAACATTATAAATGTTTACCATGAGTTTTAGGATATTTAATATACATATATCCTTTTATTGATGTGAATAAAGATTAGTGGTTAAGACATCGTGTCTTTATGTTTGTGATAAAAAATGATATCACCATCTAAAGTAAAATAGTGGGGTTGTTCTCTAAGATGGCCTAAAAGATATAATTGATAATTATAGTTTCTAGGCACATAAGATTTTAATTTTTTGTAGTGGCAAAATATGCTCAATTGATTTGCTATAGGAAAATATTCCTGTCAACCATTGTGGAAATAAAATGAGTGATCAAATAGATGAAATAGATATTAAGTTTGATTATAGATTTAAGTTTGAGTGTTTATCAAAGATTCCTATCTTCATACTTTATAAATATTGTCTCTTACTTGAGGAATTCCTTTCCTAGATATACTACTCCTTCATATCCATCATCATGTGTTAACATGATGAGCTTTACTACTTATACTTTTACTAATAACTTCTCCCTCTAAATCCATTTGTAAATCCAATGAGCTTGACACTAAATCTCTACATGATTTCCTCATAGAAATAATTATCACCTTTAGGATATTTCTAATGAATCCAATTCCACTGGGATGATTACTCTCTTACTTCACAATTACTTTGTAATCTCACTTATAAATCTCAGAATCTTATTACTAAAGCTTTCCAAAATCTGCTCCTTTCTACACTTGATTATATCAAATTACTCTACTAATTATAATCTCCAATCCAACAAATGGTTACAATTAACTCCATTCAAACTCTTCCTTTACCATTAATCACTAGTATTACTCCAATAGATTTATATATCAAATTCTACTTTCCTCAAAAGCTTACTATCCTTTAAGAGGAATAACACTACTTCAACAACTCCATGCTACTCTAGCTTCAGCTTAGTCATACTATCTTATCTAATTATCTCCAGTAACTCATACACCAACTTCTCATTATACCATTGTGACTTGTCATGACTAACCTAGGATAACATATCTATAATAGGGTTTAATCATGTTATATCCACCAATGTCACTTATATATGATATAATTATTCACTCTTCGTGACTTAAGCATGATCATTATAATGCTTTGATCATTGATGTCTTAGGTTTCCAGTTGGCTAATCAAGACTTCATCAATACAACATTACTGTTGTATTATAATTATCTTCTTAGTATCCTAACTGACTAGAAGATATTATTCATTGACTATACCTACTTGATCCAATAAGATTACTCCTTGGTAACTAACTTCAATATTCATCCTTATGATCCTCTTTGTTACCACATATATCTTTATTTCAAATAACTCTTTTATCCATTCAGGAGTGAGTTAACTCCATCAATTATCATATTGATTTGATTCTCTTCAAACACTCCCATCCTATAAATGATATCTAGGACTAGCATTACCACCTACCTCTTCTTACTTCTTTCTTTATAGGACTTAAGTGAATGCTATGATAAGGACAAGAGTTGATAGATCAAGAATTGATAGGCTAAGAATTGATAAATCAATAATTGATCACTCAACATTGATTAACAACAAATATTAGAATCTGGTTTAAAAGAGATGATAAGGATTGATATGGAAAGAAAGATATGTGGTGAATGGTCTTGACTTGATTTCCTTCCTACTCAGCAAGTGATAAGGAATTAGTGTTTAAGAAATACCATGATGCTCATGGTAGGAATAGATAAGAATAAGATAGGTCAAGATTTAGTTATCAAATTCTTGTTGCTTGAGTGATACTCTTAACTTATTATTCAAGAGTTGTTGTAATGAATACTATGATATGATCACTAGAGGATATGATATTAATTATTAAGCAGTGTATTATGTTTAAATTTATTACATTAGATCTACCCTTAGATCAAATCACATTTACCCAAAAAATAAGGTTTTAGCAAAGATCATATTGATACTTATCGCAGTAAACTTGGTGATCTACTTCAATTCCATCAAGTTAAGAGAAGCTTCAATCACTTTGACAAGTTTTGTTCAAAAGCGTGAAAATTATTCAGATTTTCTATGCATGGATGCAATGCACACATCTGAGTTCAGCTTATTTCTAAGCTCTAATGTTGGGATGTGATACGTCCAAAACTTATATAATTTCTCGAACACTTTGCTATTTTTTTCCTCTATACTTGTGTGATTCGGATACAACTAACACGGACTAACGCTGTTTTCAGCAGAATTACCTTGGTGTCTTGTTTTTGTGCAGAAAATGAACTATCAGGAAAAATCCCGGAAAATATGCCAAAAATTATATTTCACCAGAAGATCCACTTGAGCGGAAGGGAGAGGGAGACACAGGGGCCCAGACCCACCCCAAGCGTGGGCCCACTGACCTCGCGCCTAGGGGAGGTTTGGCCACCCTAGGCAGCTTCTCGGCCTTCCTCCGCGTCTATAAGTTGCCTTCTGACCTAAAAACAGAGGAGGGTCGATAGTTTTATAGAAAGAGTTCCACTCCGCCTCCGCCACCAGAAACCAAGATTCGGATCGAGAAACTCCGTTCTGGCACCCTGCCGGGACAGGGAATTTGGAGAGGATCATCGCCATCGTCATCACCAACGCATCTCCATCAACCACCTATGTTTCCCTCATCCACGAGTGAGTAATCCCCCGTTGTAGGCTTAGGGATGGTAGGGATTAGATGAGTTCTATCATGTAATTGAATAAGATCTCTTAGGGGCATAGTGCCTAGTATCTCTATTAGTGTTATTTGACTTTGTTGCAACTTGTTGTGCTTAATGCTTGTCACTAGGGCCCGAGTGCCATGATCTCAGATCTGAACTTATTATTGAATCATTATGATAGTATTGTTTATGATCTTATTTGCAAGTTGTATACACATATCATTGTCCGGATCCAAAGGCCCCAAAGTGACAATAATTGGGACAACTGGAGGGGATGGCTGTGGTGTGAGGATCAGATGTGTTCATGGAGTGTTAATGCTTTGCTCCGGTGCTCTATTAAAAGGAGCACCTTAATTTCCAGTAGTTCCCTAGAGGCCCCGCTGCCACGGGATGGCTGGAAAGAAGATGTTGTGCAAGTTCTCATTGCGAGCACGTATGACTATATTTGGAGCACACGCCTAGGATTATTTAGTACTTGGATGCTTGTTATTATTTATCTGCAATGCCCTAGTTCTTGAAGTTACATGTTTAGACTCATCCATGCAACGCCCATCCATCCATACCTATGCCTACCGCACTCGAACCCTACTGTTACTGTTATTGTTACTATTGCTCCTGCTTCACTGTTGTTGTTGCTATTGCTTTGTTGTTACTACTACAAAATTGTTGCTACTGATAAACTTCTGTGAGCAAGAACTATTTCCAGGTGCAGCTGAACTGACAACTCAGTTGTTAAGGCTTGCAAGTATTCTTTGGATCCCCTTGTGTTGAATCAATAAATTGGGTAATACTACTCGCGAAGACTGTTGTGATCCCCTACACATGTGGGTCATCAAGACTATTTGCTGGCGCTGTTACCGGGGAGCATAGCTTTATTTGTAAGTTCACTTGGATCTATTATTGTTCACTGCTACTCCTTTCATCATGGGAAAGTCTCGTGATGGAAAGTTCCCTATTTTACCATCCACTACTAGAAGAGGTACAATCCTAAACACCTCTGTTGCTCTTGATTCACCGTCTGTTATAAGTAAGCTTGTCACGCCACCACCATATGCTTATGCTACACACACTGCTACTACTGCTGAATTTGAAATTGCTTTTGATGCTCATGATGTTACTTCTACTGTGCTTGATGCAAGTGGTTCATTAGGTCCTTTTCTAGATGCTACTATGGCTAGTCTAGGAAATACCAAAACTCCTAGTGAAGACACTGTTACACCTGTTAGCTCACCTGAGTCTAGTGAGAGTTTTGATATTAATGATGGTTACATTGATCTCACTAATGAATTTGTTGAACAGTGTCGAAACTGTTGCAATTATGCCCTAGAGGCAATAATAAAGATGTTATTATTATAATTCTTGTTCATGATAAAGTTTATATTCCATGCTAGAATTGTATTAAGCGGAAACTTTGATACTTGTGTGGTTTATGAACAACGCCGTGTCCCTAGTATGCCTCTATGGACTAGCTCACTGATTAATGATGGTTAAGGTTTCCTAACCATAGACATGAGTTGTCGATTAATAATGAGATCATATCATTGGGAGAATGATATGATGGACATACCCAAATCAAGCAGAGCAATTAGATCGTGTCATCGTGTTCGGAGTCTCGGATGGGATCCGGGACATCACGAGAGGTTCTGGAATGGTCTGGAGAATAAGATTCATATAAGGCAAAGTAGTTTTTGGAGTTCAGAAATGTTTCGGATTGTTCGGTATTGTACCGGAAGCTTCTAGAACCTTCCGGAGTGGGACCAACGTGGCCCCACTTGTCGGGAGGGGGCGTGGGCCTAAGAGGGAGTGCCCTGGCTGCATTGGGCCAGGGGAACAAGGCCTCATAGGCCCAGCCAGCCAAGCCCTAGGGGAAACCCTAGGGAGAGCTTCTAGAAGGAGGGGGAAACTTGCCCCCCCCCACTCATCCCCCTTGGCCGCCGGCCCTAGGCTTGGAGGAGGGGCAAGGGGCAACCGCACACCCCTCTATATAAAGAGGGCTAGGGGCGCACCCTCCCCACACACCTCCTCAAGCCCTAGCCCCCCTGCTTCCCTCCTCTCTCTCTCCCTCCCGACTGCGTGTAGGCGAAGCCCTGCCGCAGAAACTCTCCACCGTTTGCACCACACCGTCGTGTTGTAGATCCAATCTATCTCTCCACCCCACTTGCTGCACCGAGGAAGGAGGAGACGTTTAGGTGTCGTATGTGTGCATCTCTTGGAGGCATCGCCACTTGCGGTGTTGGATCGGATCGGATCGCGAGGAGAAGAAGGCTAGTACGACTACATCAACCACGTTCCGTCGAACGTTCCGCTGTGTGAATCTTCAAGGGTATGAAGATCTCATCTATCCCCCTCGTTGTTTGCATCTCCTAGATTAGATCTTGGCTTTCCCGTTCGCATCCGTAGAATTTTTTTGATTTACTATGCTGCGAAACCCTTCAGAAACACACATGGTGCTAGTGCTATTAAGAGTCTCCTTGCTAGATGTACTATTATGCCCAAGAAGTCTTATGATCCTTAGTTTTCCACCTCTCCCATTGATATTAAGGATAAAGATTATGATTTCTCTCTTTATTTAACTTATTTAGATATTGTTGAGAAAGAACCATTTTGTGGTACTGAAAATGAGAGTGATGTGGCTCATATAAATGAGCTTTCTACTATGAGTTCTTTGTTCTTTGATGATTTTAAAATGCGCAAGTACTTTGTTGCTAAGATCTTCCCTTTTTCACTAAAAGGAGAAGCTAGGGCTTGGTTTAATAGATTACCTCTTGGTTCCATTGATAGCCCTGATTGCTTGATTGCTTCTTTCTTCCATAAATATTTTCCTCCTAGTGATACACATGCTGCTTTGTAGAAACTTTTTGATTTTAAACAGGAAGAAGAAGAGAAATTGCCGGAGTCATGGAAAAGATTCTGTTCCTTGATTCATGCATATATTGGATGTCCATTACCTTAGAATGAGATTCTTGATATTTATTATAATGGACTAGCTGATGATTCTAGGACCTACCTAGATAGCTTTGTTGATTGTGTTTTCAGGAAAAGGACTCCTGCAGATGCTGAAGAATTAATGAACAAGATAAGCAAGAATTATGATGATTGGACTTCAACTGAGTTGAATACACCTGAGCCTATTTGTGGCGCCCCGCAAAAACCACTACTAGAAAACCGCGTTGTTTTTGTGCATTGCATCATCATGACCGCATGCTCATGTCATCATGCCACATTGCATTTGAGCATCGTCATATCGTCATGCATATGTCTGTCTAAAACTATTTCCGAAAAGCCTATTTTGTTTTCCACTAGCCCTTCTTATTTCAAAGTATCAAGTCGGTTTGTCCGGATCTTTGTTTTGATTAAAAACTATTTATAAATCTTTTACAATTGAAAAATAATAAAAACTATTTTTGTCGGGGAGGCCGTCCAACCGGTCAAGCCAAAAGCCCAACCGGCCAGACCACCTACTACCCGGCCCAAAAGAAAACCTAGTCAAAAATATCTAATCCTAAAACTACCCAATCCTAATCTACCCACCCTGCCTCCACCTCACCCCACCCAATAGTCAACCGCCACCTCACCTCTCCCTTTCCCTCATCCAATCCTAGACCGCCACCTGCCCCACTCCTCACCTTTTCCCTCCTGCCCTGCCGCCTCTCTCTCTTCCTCTCTCTCTCTCTCCCTCTCTCTCTCTCACCGCCCGCCACCTCCCCACCTGGCCCACCACCTGGACGCTCCTCACACGCACTCCCCGCCCCCGGCCCCACCACTCCCGAAACCCCCACCCCGACGCAATCCCGTCTCCTCTCTGCCATCGCCCCGTCCCTCCCCTTGCAGATCTCGTCGCCGCCGCTCTCTCCCGCGACCGCGGCCTCCTTCCTCCTTAGCGTCGCCGGCCCCTCCACAAGAGCTTCTTCCCCAGGGCCCTTCCTCCACGGCCACCTGAAGACCTGCCTCCCTCCGGCCCTCCCCGTCCTGGCCTCCCTCTGCCTCCTCGCCGGACGAGCTTCCCTCTGGCAGCCCTGCTCCCCCGTCGAGCTTCGTCGCCGCCCCTCCCGCAGAACCGCGGCCACCGTCGGGCAACCGCCGCCGCGCGTTCCCTTGTCGCCTCCTCGTCACCGCCTCTGGTCATCGCGACCCCACGCCCCGAGCTCCACCCGGCCGCCAGTCACGCTTCCTCTCCACCGACCGCGGCTTGTCCCATCCTCCCGCGCCCGGCGCCTCCCGTCAAGCTCCTCCGCCCGCCTCCCGCGTACCCGGCCGCCGCCCAGGTCCACCCCTCCCTCTTCAACGCTCCCCGGCCCGAGCTGCCGCGACTGCGTGGTCCGGCCAGCTTCTCCACCGGCGCGGGCCTCCTCGCCGAGACGTCGTCCCTTCTTCTCTGAACCCGCGCGGCCGCGTCGAGGCCTCCCCATCGCCAGGCTCCTCATCCGTTGTCTCCGGGTGTTGCTCCGTCTGGGCCTCGCGAGTTCGTCGCCCCTTGTTTTCTTCTTGGCTGCGTGCGCGTCCTGGTTATCTTCAGTGCAGGCACAAACCGCATTCCTGTTTTGGTTGAGTTGTTGGTACAGGCAGCTACAGATCCTTGTGGTTGTGATGTATGCGTTAAGTGATTCTTCCGTGTGACCCAAAGTTGGTGTGGTAATGTTTTGTCGACAAGAACTTCTACCGGAGTCCAAACCCCGAAGACCGAACCCCGGTGTGACAAGTACCCCTTCCCGGACGCCAAGTTCGCCGAGAACCCGGACGCCAAGATCACCGACACGGAACGACAAGACCCCCTTCCCGCACCGATGCCGACGACGTCGCACGCCAAGTTCTTCACCGGGACGCCAAGACCGACGTCACGCTGGGCGACAAGATCGACACCGACCAGGCGAGTCCGATCGCGACGCCACACCAAGTCCTTCTTCCCGGAACGCCAAGCTCTTCATCTTGTATCCGACCTTCGAAGACCGATCCTGTCGAACCCTGAACCCTGAGACCGAACCCCGAACCCCGGAACCCCAAGATCTCCGACCCCTAATGTGTGACCCCTTTCTCGAGCCCTATTTTTATAAATGTAATATCAAACTGTTGCATATTTAATTGTCATACTCGCATACATAATGTGTTTGTTGGGGGGCATTATGCCGATTCACCTCATAATTAAATATGGAGTGTTTATGCAGGATATACTTGTATTATACCGCCTCCATTTAAATTGGTGTAGCGAATCGATGCCATGTTTCACCCTGTTAAGACAACATTTAAAATTGCGGGGTATCTAAACAACTTGAACCTATTAAATAATTGTCGGGACCCCGGTTCCACTTAATATGGTCTAATTGCATCGCACCTTTGCCATGTCATACATCATACATGCATCATGCCCGATCTTCTGTCATAATATTAAATAGTGCATCCGGTGTTTGTGCTAGTGTTTTGCTTCTTCACGGACTAGGCCGATGAGTTGATGCGAGTGTCGACCCGACCTTCGGATGAACCTTCGGCAATGTTTTTCAGGCGAGCACCTCCCCCTTTCTACCTATCTTAATTTTATAGTATTTATTCCCTCCTGTTGATCTATTGCTATCTGTGTTGCGTTGCTCTAGTTTTCGTACCCGTGATATCCCTTGCAGCCTTATATTGCCTTGGACACATCCTATTACCTGTTGTTTGGTAGATAGTTGGCCCTGCGCGTCGTAGTCGCTTGCTCAAGTGCTGTTGCGTGTCGTCAAGTACCACAGTTGTTGGAGTATTGCCGCATGTTTAATGTTGGAGATGATCATGGCTTTAATTATTGTTTAATAACTAAAATTCAAAGTAGGTAAATGCAGAGGCACAGGTGGGCAATAGATTTTATTTGGTTGTTAACCGTCCACTTGTGTCCCGTAGGACCCCGAGTTCTTGACACCTGTTCCAAGATCGAGCGCGCTAACCACAGGTGGGGTGTATGGGCACCCCATCGATTTAGTACGATTCCAAATCTTGTCTTTGGGGGCCACAAAGTAGTTTGGGGCTTTATTACTATCATGTACTTATGCCATGATTTACTGCTTAATTTAAGATTGTGCGAGGAATGCACCTGTCTGTTTTAGGCAGTGTTTTGCGATGTCGACAAGCCCATCACATTTTCGGGTTCGATCGTTTTGATAGCAGCGCAAACCACAGGTCCGTTTGAGCCGCCAACCGTTCTGGGTAGCTTAGTGGGGTGGCCCCGTGCTTGCTTTAGTGCAGGAAGCGTCGTGTCCGAAACCCGTCGACATACCGTTGGGTGTATGTTTTGTGATCTTGTACCTACGATCGACAACAAGGGTGTAGGTGCGTGTGGATACTTTGGTGCACCCTGCGGTTAAATCTTTCGAGAAGCCGTGTCGCGGTTATGGACGACTTGGAGCAGTTCTCGATCATAGACAACTATAACTAAAGTTTATTGTTATAATTTGACTTGTATCCGATATGACTAGTAATCAGCTCCACTACAGCGGAATGGCTAAATAAAAGTGCCAACAAGCTTTGGGTTTTGGGATATCTCATGCTAATTGTATCGACTAGTAAGTGTTGCAACTTCTAGCGGAATGGTTAACTAAAGCGCACTTGCTTATTGTATCGGGATGACCATCTATACCGGACTAGTAATTGATGCAACGATAATCGAATAAATAAAGCGCGCCATGTGTGAGTTCCTCGGTTGACTTCCTCGTTTGGTCTCGAGGGGGAATACCAGGATGGGTATGTTTGGTGGTAGTATCAGGTTGGATCCGGATAGGTCTTTCTTATCCCTCTCTGGTAGCCGATAGTTATATCGAGTCTCTATAGGGTGTTTAGTGCATGCTGCGCTGCCGCTTCAATCCACCATACCTATGTAGGCGAGGACCGCCGAATTCTAGCCTCGTCGTGTACTGGCCTCAGTACTGACCACTCTCTCTTTTTCCTTTACCCTTTGTCGGCACCCCTTTTGTTTAAGCAGGTTTTGAGATCGACGTCGTTAGTAGGGTTACCCTTCCGGCTTGGCCTGGGCAGGTTTATGGACGCCATTGGTTATTCTTCAGGGCTCTTAGCTCAATTTGCATCTTGTCCGTACTCGGACGCTATATCGTTTTAAAGGTGATTTGGATCTTTGTATTGTACATCTGTATTCTTGACTCTTTGAGTCACTGTTGTATATATCTGTTCTGTGGGTTCCATCGAGGACTATTGTCTAATGATATTACTTTGTTTTCCACCCGCACGCAAGTGCCTGGTGGGCACCTTTGAATCGATTCTATGCGGGTTTGGCGGGAAGCGCTAAAACTTGCATAGGGCCGATTCTGAGGGTGTTACACTATTACTCCTGAACCAAATGTTCCTGAACCAGTTCCAACACCAACAACAAAGAAGAGGGGAGTTATAGTATTAAATGATGAAGTGATGAAGGAAGCTAAAAAGTGTCTAAAGGAGAAAGGTATCAGAGCTGAAGATGTGAAGAATCTACCTCCTATAGAAGAATTATGTAAGCCAATTCCCCACTCATCTACTATTGAGGTACACTCTCTCCAATTTAATGAAAGTGATATTCCTTATGTTAAGCCTCCTGATCAATGCTTAGAGGAACTTGACACGTTTATTGTTAAACAAGGTAATTTTAATAAACAAGTTCAGAATTATTTATTGGAAAACTCTAGAGCTATCCATGAGTTGAAAGATATTGTGGAAATAACTTCTAATGATATTAAAATGCTTTGTAAACACTTTCAAATGGTTCAAAATCAACTTGATCCACTTGTTAAAGTACAAAAGGATATGCTAGTTAATGCTTCAGGAAATAAACATGCTTAGAACTAGGAGTAGTGTAGCTACTCAGGATCCTTTATATCCTGAAGGACACCCTAAAAGAATAGAGCAGGATTCCCAACAAGGTGAGGATATTGGTAGTCCTCGTAAGAGGAAGAAAAAGAAACATAAGAAAGTTGACGAACCACTTGAACCTGCTATAGATCCTAATAGTATATTTGTCTCTGATGCTGAAACTGAGAGTGGTAATATTGATGAGTCTCCTGATAAGGAGGAAATTGAGGAAGAACCTGAGAAACACACTAAAAACACTAGGTACACAAAGGAAGATTTTATTGCTAATAAACATGGTAAAGAGAGAGAACCATGGGTGCCGAAACCTATGCCTTTTCCAGGTAAGAAACACAAGTCAAAGGAGGAAGAACACTACAACAAGTTTTGTGAGTGGATGAAGCCTTTATTTCTGCAAATTCCTTTGACTGATTCTATTAAGTTGCCTCCTTATTCAAAGTATATGAAGGATATTATCTCTAATAAAAGGAAGATTCCTAATGAGGAGATTTCTACTTTGCTTGCTAAGTATTCCTTCAATGATAAGGTTCCAAAGAAACTTGGTGATCCAGGTATTGTTGGAGATATGCCCAAGAGGCAATAATAAAGTGGTTATTATCATATCTTCACACTTATGATAAATGTTTACATACCATGCTATAATTTTATTAACCGGAAACATTAATACTTGTGTGATTTGTAAACTAAAATAAGAGTCCCTAGTAAAAGCCTCTTGTTCAACTAGCTTGTTGGTTAATATATGATCATGGTTTCCTGATCATGAACATAGAGATGTTATTAACAACAGGATCATATCATTAGGAGAATGATGTGATGGACATACTCCTATAGATAAGCGTAGCATAAAGATCAAGTCATTTTAAATAGTTCAATTGCTATATGCTTTCTGATACATAGTAACCTAATTCCTTCGACCATGAGATCATGCATATCACCTTTACCGGATGGATGCTTTGATGGCATCAAACACCACACCGTAACTGGGTGGCTATAAAGGTGGCATTGAGTGTTCGGAAAGTATTGGTTGAAACACATGGATCAAGAGTGGGATTTGTCCATCCATATGACGGATAGATATACTCTGGGCCCTCTCGGTGGAATGTCATCCAATTAGATTGCAAGCATGTGGTAGCTCACGGGATCACATATCACGAACGAGAAAGAGTACTTATCGATAATGAGGTTGAACTAGGTATGCGAGAGATCTGACGATCATAACCTCGGATAAGTAAACTATCGTGAGACAAAGGGAAATTGGTATCGTATGTAAGTGGTTCATTCGATCGCAAAGTAATAGAGCCATATGAATTTCTAGATTCCTCTATTGGTTATTGTTCGGAGAAGTGTCTCGATCATGTCCGCATAATTCACGAACCGTAGGGAGACACACTTAAGGATTCGACGTTGTTTGAGTAGTTATGGTATTATGAGAAAGAGACCGAATGTTGTTCGGAGTCTCGGATGGGATCCGGGATATCATGAGGTGATCCGGAATGGTCCGGAGAATAAGATTCATATAAGGAAAGTCCAATTTCGGAGTTCGGAAATGATTCCGGTGTTTTCATCGGGAATGTTCTAGAAGGTTCCGGAATGTCCACGCCGGAGGGTACATAAATGTGTCATTACATATTGGAATGATTGCATCATGTACTAAGTGTTCTCGCTGTTCCAAATAAAGGATTAAATTGAATCCTAAAATTGAAAAGTCAAATGGCCAGTTTGAAAGTCAAATGGCTAAAACAGGAAACTGTGGGAAACAAGTGTCACATCCCAAGATTTTCCAAATCTTGTAATGTGAAAATAAATGAATAAAATAAAACTTTGTTGAATTTTCAGAGCCAGAAGAAACTTTTTGAATTCAATTGGAACTTCAAACCCATTTGAATTAAATAAAATCCTAAAGGGATTCATAAAGATGAACATTTAATAAAGGAAATAAAAATGTTTTAAAACTACTATTTTGGATCCTTTAATAAAAGATTTGGTTTTCAAAAGAAAAGGTGGATTTATAAATAAAGATTATTTTATAAAGCCAAATTAAACCTTGGCCAAACTTTGGGAAATAAACATTTTATTTTAAATAAAATTAGCAAAGGTTTATTTAAATAAATTAATAAGGATTTAATATCCAACCTTATTTAAATAAAAGGTTTACCAATTTAGATTGAAACAATCAAAACTTATTAAAGTATTTAAAATAAGTTTTCTAAATATTTGATATTCACAAATAAAATCTACGAAAGTGTTTGGCTTTATTATAGATTCAAAATAAATATCTTAGTAAAACAAATCCTATTTTAGATTTAAAATGGAAGTCTATTATATTTAATTAATAATGGACCCTAAAATAAAATGTTATTTTATTTTAAACAAGTTTCCAAGTATTCTATAATTCCCAAATAAAACCTACTGATTTGGTTTTGAAAATATTTGAGTTTTAAATGAAGATTTTATTAATCAAAACAAACCCTATTTTATTAAAATAACAAAAAGATCCATTTTATTTAACTAAAGGATGGATCCTAAAGAGAATAAAAGTTATTATTTTATGTTGGAATGTGAATTATGTTGATGAACAGAAACAAATTCATAGTTACAAGGTTTGTTGATTGTTTGTATTGTTTTGAGTATGATTTGTTTGTTTGGAATTTCAAAACAGAAATAAGATTTAGAAAAAGAAAAGGTTACAGAATAAAAAAAATGAATTTGAGCCAGACCCAACCCAGCAGCCCACTAAGGCCCAAAGAACCAGCCAGTTTCACTCCCGGAGAAAAGCGAATCGCACTCAAGATTCGACCCTTGAGAGAGAATGACCGGTGGACCCTCTCCTCCTCTCATTCCTCGGACGGTATGGACCCACACCGCCAAAGACATCTTCTTCCTCCTCGCTAACGGCGCTGCCGTTCTTGCCCATTTACGGCGTTGAATACGCATTGATTCCGCGACCGTTACTCGCCGTGACTGCGTGCACTTAAGCGCCTCTCCTTCCTCCCTCATTCCCCTCAAGCTTCCCCCTCTCTCTGCCCCGAGGCTGCCCCAATTTGACTCGAACATCGCCTCTGCTCCGACGACCCTCCTCACCAATTCCGGCAGCACCGCAACGCCCCGTGCCTCCTCGACCTAGCACACACCTTCCCCACTCCCAGACGCTTCTCCCCGTACCCTTCATTCAACCTGGGCGCCCGGAGAGTCGGCTAGGACAAGCTTTGTGGCCGCCGTCATCTCGTCTCCGTCGAACTTCCCGGTAAGTACTGACCGCCCTGCGCCATCTCATTCACACGAGGAGCTTTGTCTTGGTCCCGCGCATCTAACCATGCCATCCTTTCGCCTTGGGGTGATCCACAGCGCCATCCACGACCACAGAAGCACCCCGCGTCCTCCACTCCGGCGAGCAATTGCAACTGTACCAGAGCGCCCCTTACCGCGACAAGCACACGTTGAGCATCCTCGTGCCTCGGCGATCACGGTGAGCCACTCCTCCCTCTCTCTAGCTTCCTGTGTTAGCCGGAACTCCACCGCCCAGCCGCTGGCCGCTTGGCCTCGCCCATCTGACGAGCGGTAGTAGCCGTTAGATGGATCGAGCGAATCGGATAGATTACTTAAACACCGAAGGGTATGCCCTCTGGACCGTCGCGATCGATCAGATCCAACGCCCACAGCCGCGATCCACGCAATGCCGCATGAATAGAAACGTGTCGTGTGTCACCTGTCTCGTTTTAAAAGAAATTTGAATCTGATTTAATTGCAAACTTCAAACCCTTATAACTTGAGATCTACACGTCCAAAAATTGCAAATTTTATGTCGTTGGATTCAGGAGAACAAGCCCTAGACAACTGTGGAATTAGTTTAGCAAATAGTATCTGTTTGTTTGCTCATTTTTGCATATTCATTTGTATGCTTGTTTAGAGTATAAAAATTGTTTAAAATTGAATTTAAGGATAAAACCTTTGCAAATTAGATTGTTGTGACCTTACTGACCCTAGGAACCAACCCATGGTTTTGAAAATGAAATTAGAAAAATTTAGAATGGATTAATTGAATTAGTCTATTTCTAGCTAATTAAAGATAAGGGTTTTATTATGAAAAAGGTTTTTGGAATAAAAACCTTGGGAAAATATTTTGATTCAAAGCTACTGAACCAAAACACCAAGACTTGAGAGTTAGAAACTTTTGGTGAGAAACTTAAAGATTTTTGATTTGATAAAACCATTTTCCCACCATATAAAATATTGAATGGAATTTTAAAATAGTTTTTTGGGCAAAATCCTCTAACTAATGACTTTGCCATTTTGGTAAATGACCAATTTGGACCTTACAAAGTTTAGAAACCTAATGGAGACCATCCTTGCAGTAGAACCATCCTTTGCATACTTATGCATGACTAAGTTTCCTTCTTGTCTTGTGTGTGTGATTTTGTTTGAGAAATGGTGGTTTGGAATGTTAGTTGATTTGGTGTTTGCTTGATTGACTTGTAGTGAAATTAGAAAAGTGTGAGACTAGCAAGATCAAGGAGTGAACCCTCATTCCCTACCAAAAAGGCAAGTTACACTATCATACAAATGTCCTACTACTTTCATTATACTTAGTGGATTATGAAAACATGCATGAAAAAGATTTCTTTATACTTATGCTATGCTAAATCCTAATAGGATTCCCTAAACACTCCTTAGTGAAAAATATATTGTAGTTGTACATGCTTAGCCATACTTTATTTTGAAAAGAGATACATGTTGAGATTTACAATGGTTGAGAAAAGAACTTATGTTTTACATAATAAAACAAGGACTCAATGAACCACCTAGGTGGTGGACACTTTAAGTTTTGGAGAAGGTGGCAACAAAAGGAACCATGTCTATGGGAATCACTTTGTGTTGTGCTCCAAAAGAAAACCACCTAGGAAACTTAGAGATTGAACATGTTTCTCCAACTGTGGCTTTCGTGTGCAACCACATGCTATTATGGCTCTGGCTTAGTCAACTACATTAGGAAGACCCATACATTGTCTTTAGTTACCGGACATGGGGATCTAGAATGCTTCATGGGGGCTGAATACAAGCTAGCAATGATGTATGGGAGGACCTCTTGGAAAGACTTTGTCACACTCTCAGTATGCCGGTACTCCATCTTGGTGAGCACTAATCCAGTAGGCCACTGGAGGCAACAAGATGGGATTGTGTCATGTGGGTAAAGTGTACTCCTTCTGTAGAAGTTAATAAAATCTAAGTACTTAGTTGTGTCCCCGGTTATGGACAATACTGAGCAACTAAAGTTTGAACTATGGGAGATCTCGACATTCCAACTTCTAATATAAAAACTTGATGCACTTGGGGGTACCAAGGAATTCAAAGAGATTTTGTTAAGCTTGTTGCACTTGGGGTTACCAAGGTGCTCAAGAGTATGATGTACTTGGGTTTCCAAGGAACTCATGAGTTTTGATAAAACATGTTGCACTTGGGGTTACCAAGGTGCTCAAGAGATTTTGACAAGGACTTGAACACTTGAGTTTCTACCAAGGAGTTCAAGGGATTCTTGGAAAAGAGATTTGACAAAGGACTTAAACCCTTTTTGAAAAGATAGGATAAAATAATGCTTTATGCAAATAAGCCTTAAACTCTACTTAGCCAAATATGCATATAATGATAGGATCCATTCTTATTATACATAAAAGTGAAGCTTGCCAATACAATTCAAAATGTATTGACCCTTGTGGCTGTAACTTGTAATGTTGCAGGTTGATTGTTTTTAAATGAAGATTGTTTGATTGACTAGGACTACAAATTCTACAACCAACATCTGCCTGTGGCACTTTGAAGATGAAGGACCCATGACTATAGTTATTCCGCTGCAATGTATTGTAAATAGCCAAATGAGCTATGTTTGATGTAATAAACTTATGTTATTACTGGTTATAAATTTATATTATGACCTTTGTATCTTGATATTACATCTTAACTGTGGATGCTAGATAATGATCCAGGGACTAGCATTATAAAACACAGGAGGAATCTACCTTATTAGGTTGGGACCTCTACAGATGGTATCAGAGCATTGTGTTGCCTGTAGGATTTGTAAACCTAGGATTGGACAAAAACCCTTAGAAAAATAGGAGTTATGATTTGATCAAAAACTTATTTACAAACACTTGTAACCTCTTTCCTTAACCATTTTGGTTTCAACTCTACACCTCTTATCCTTCAACTTGATGGAAAAACCTACCCATGGATAAGGACTACACCATGTGCAAAGGATGACTTCAACTTCTTCAACTCTAATGACTTCAACATCTTCAGCCTCTTCGCCAAGAACTTCCAACTTGGATATCACTAAGGACCACAAGTGAAACAAGGAAAATCTTACTCCAGATTTAGAGACTGAGGGAATGCAAAATAAGAAGGAACCATAAACAACTTTGAAGTGTTGTAACCAAGAGTTTGTCTCAAAGAAACCATGATCTCATACAAAGGAAGGAAAGATCACAGGTGAACCCTATAGATGAACCACCATATTTTAGCTAAGTCAAAAAAAAACACCAACTTATGTGGTGTAACAAAAATATTTTGTTGCCTAAGTATGTGCTTGAACCTTGTATGAGTGAAAATTTTGGTTTGTGATTGCATGCACATTGCTTGTGTGAATTGTGATGTGTGTGATTAGAAATATTGCCTTAGAAATATCTTGCCTATTCTAATCTTCCTTCAATCCAAACAGATGTCTACTCCAAAGGACTCCAACATCAAGGTTGATGACACCAACACCAACCAAGCTGATAGCATGAAGGAGCTCATAGCAACCCAACATCAGTTGAACCAACTGACGGCTCAGTTCCTAGCTAACAATAGTGATAAAGATCCAGCACTGCAAAAGTTTTTGGAGGAACAATCCCAACTGATGCTTAAGGTGACTAATCAAATGATTAGCATGGAAGAAAGCTATCCTAGAAGAGTGTATGATAACAAGGATGACAAGAATGTTATTCTAGATGGAGCCCCAGCTTGCATTATTTGTGGAGACAAGGATCATACTTCCAAGGAGCATGAAGGACAATGCCCCAATTGTGAAGAAGAACATCCTGTTGGACAATGCCCCACCTCTCAAGCTACTTGTTACCTTTGTGAAGGAAGTGATCATACTCCTGGCCAATGTCCCATCTATGCCATGGTAGAACAAAGGAAACAAGAAGGATCCAAGTCTACCAAAGGAAAAGGACCACTCCTACCTCCAAACAAGACCACCCAATTCAAAGGATCAAAGAAAACCAAGAAACCTAAGCAAGACATGAGCCTTGCACAATGTCGTAAATGTAAGGAAATGGGACACTACTCCAGTGGATGCCCAGAGAACAAGAAGAATAAAGAGATTGACCAAGTGTGGTGCAACAACTGCAAAGAGATGGGTCACTATGTAGCCACTTGTCCACAAGAGCCACGTAAAGAACTCAAGGACATTCATTGCTTCAACTGCAAGAATTCAGGACACTATGCAAGCAACTGTCCAGAAAAGATGAAGAACAAGTTGAACAAGCCTATGGAGAAACTCAACCTTGGCCCATGAGTCAAGTATGGAAACCAAAGAAACCATGCAAATGTTTGCTATAAGAAATTTTCCCTAGGATCCCAAGAAGGACAATATGTAATTTTTGTTTGAAACTTTTTAAGGGTGGTAGTACCCTAGTTGTTTTGAACTTTCTTATAACCCCAGCCTCCCCAAATCTCGGGACGAGATTTATTTTAAGGGTGGTAGCCTGTCACATCCCAAGATTTTCCAAATCTTGTAATGTGAAAATAAATGAATAAAATAAAACTTTGTTTAATTTTCAGAGCCAGAAGAAACTTTTTGAATTCAATTGGAACTTCAAACCCATTTGAATTAAATAAAATCCTAAAGGGATTCATAAAGATGAACATTTAATAAAGGAAATAAAAATGTTTTAAAACTACTATTTTGGATCCTTTAATAAAAGATTTGGTTTTCAAAAGAAAAGGTGGATTTATAAATAAAGATTATTTTATAAAGCCAAATTAAACCTTGGCCAAACTTTGGGAAATAAACATTTTATTTTAAATAAAATTAGCAAAGGTTTATTTAAATAAATTAATAAGGATTTAATATCCAACCTTCTTTAAATAAAAGGTTTACCAATTTAGATTGAAACAATCAAAACTTATTAAAGTATTTAAAATAAGTTTTCTAAATATTTGATATTCACAAATAAAATCTACGAAAGTGTTTGGCTTTATTATAGATTCAAAATAAATATCTTAGTAAAACAAATCCTATTTTAGATTTAAAATGGAAGTCTATTATATTTAATTAATAATGGACCCTAAAATAAAATGTTATTTTATTTTAAACAAGTTTCCAAGTATTCTATAATTCCCAAATAAAACCTACTGATTTGGTTTTGAAAATATTTGAGTTTTAAATGAAGATTTTATTAATCAAAACAAACCCTATTTTATTAAAATAACAAAAAGATCCATTTTATTTAACTAAAGGATGGATCCTAAAGAGAATAAAAGTTATTATTTTATGTTGGAATGTGAATTATGTTGATGAACAGAAACAAATTCATAGTTACAAGGTTTGTTGATTGTTTGTATTGTTTTGAGTATGATTTGTTTGTTTGGAATTTCAAAACAGAAATAATATTTAGAAAAAGAAAAGGTTACAGAATAAAAAAAATGAATTTGAGCCAGACCCAACCCAGCAGCCCACTAAGGCCCAGCAAACCAGCCCAGTTTTCACTCCCCGGAGAAAAACGAATCGCTTTTCGATGTCGACCCTTGAGAGAGAATGACGGTGGACCTCTCTCCTCTCATTCCTCGGACGGTATGGACCCACACTTGACACATCTTCTTCCTCCTCGCGCTATGACGCCTGCCGTTCTTTGCCCATTCGCCCGGCGTTGAATACGCATTGATTCCGTGACCGTTACTCGCCGTGACTGCGTGCACTTAAGCGCCTCTCCTTCCTCCCTCATTCCCCTCAAGCTTCTCCCTCTCTGCCCCGAGGCTGCCCCAATTTGACTCGAACATCGCCTCTGCTCCGACGACCCTCCTCACCAA
Source organism: Avena longiglumis (assembly GCA_030063025.1). Lineage (NCBI taxonomy): Eukaryota > Viridiplantae > Streptophyta > Magnoliopsida > Poales > Poaceae > Avena > Avena longiglumis. The sequence goes on along the minus strand of CP125974.1, from coordinate 512,945,108 downwards.
TTCCGGCAGCACCGCAACGCCCCGTGCCTCCTCGACCTAGCACACACCTTCCCCACTCCCAGACGCTTCTCCCCGTACCCTTCATTCAACCGCGGGCGCCCCAGAGAGTCGGCTAGGACAAGCTCGGCAGTCGCGTGCATCTCGTCTCCGTCGAACTTCCGGTGAAATCTTGACCGCCTGTGCCATCTCATTCACACGAGGAGCTTTGTCTTGGTCCCGCGCATCTAACCATGCCATCCTTTCGCCTTGGGGTGATCCACAGCGCCATCCACGACGACCACCTGAAGCACCCGACGCCGTCCTCCACTCCGGCGAGCAATTGCAACTGTACCAGAGCGCCCCTTACCGCGACAAGCACACGTTGAGCATCCTCGTGCCTCGGCGATCACGGTGAGCCACTCCTCCCTCTCTCTCGCTTCCTGTGTTAGCCGGAACTCCATCGCCAGAGCGCCGCCGCCGTCTGCCATGTGCCCATCTGTGACAAGAGTAGCCGTTAGATCTGGATCGAACGAATCGGATAGATTACTTAAACACCGAAGGGGTATGTCCTCTGGACCGTGTGATCGATCAGATCCAATGCCCTGACCGCGATCCACGCCAAGCGTACCATGAATAAACGTGCGCGTGTCACTGTCTCGTTTAAAAGAAATTTGAATCTGATTTAATTGCAAACTTCAAACCCTTATAACTTGAGATCTACACGTCCAAAAATTGCAAATTTTATGTCGTTGGATTCAGGAGAACAAGCCCTAGCCAACTGTGAAATTAGTTTAGCAAATAGTATCTGTTTGTTTGCTCATTTTTGCAGATTCATTTGTATGCTTGTTTAGAGTATAAAAATTGTTTAAAATTGAATTTAAGGATAAAACCTTTGCAAATTAGATTGTTGTGACCTTACTGACCCTAGGAACCAACCCATGGTTTTGAAAATGAAATTAGAAAAATTTAGAATGGATTAATTGAATTAGTCTATTTCTAGCTAATTAAAGATAAGGGTTTTATTATGAAAAAGGTTTTTGGAATAAAAACCTTGGGAAAATATTTTGATTCAAAGCTACTGAACCAAAACACCAAGACCTGAGAGTTAGAAACTTTTGGTGAGAAACTTAAAGATTTTTGATTTGATAAAACCATTTTCCCACCATATAAAATATTGAATGGAATTTTAAAATAGTTTTTTGGGCAAAACCCTTTAATTAATGACTTTTCCATTTTGGTAAATGACCAATTTGGACCTTACAAAGTTTAGAAACCTAATGGAGACCATCCTTGCAATAGAACCATCCTTTGCATACTTATGCATGACTAAGTTTCCTTCTTGTCTTGTGTGTGTGATTTTGTTTGAGAAATGGTGGTTTGGAATGTTAGTTGATTTGGTGTTTGCTTGATTGACTTGTAGTGAAATTAGCAAAGTGTGAGACTAGCAAGATGTAACACCCTCAGAATCGGACCTATGCAAGTTTGAGCAAAATTCGCCAAACCCGCATAGAAACGATTCAAAGGTGCCCACCAGGCACTTTCGTGCGGGTGGAAAACGAAGTAATAACATTACACAACAGTCCTCGATGGGACCCAGCAGATATTTATAACGGCGACTCAATGAGTCAAGAATGCGAATATAATTTACAAGATCCAAATCACCTCGAAAGCGGTAGAGCGTCCGACTACGGACAAGATGCAAATGGGGCTAAGAGCCACGAAGAATAACCAATGGCGTCCATAACCTGCCCGGGCCAAGCGGAAGGGTAACCTGCTAACGACGTCGATCTCAAAACCTGCTCAAACAAAAGGGGTGCCGACAAAGGGCAAGGAAAAAGAAGGGCGTCGATCGAGGCGATTACGGCGAGGCTAGAATTCGGCGGTCCTCGCCTACATAGGTATGGTGGATGGCGGCAGCATGCGCTAAACAACCTATAGAGACTCGATACAACTGGCGGTGATCAGAGAGGGGTAAGATAGACCTATTCGGATCCAACCTGAAGCTAACACCAAACAAACCCATCCTGGTGTTTCCCCCTCGAGACCAAACGAGGAAGTCAACCGAGGAACTCACACAGTTGGCAGTTTTATTTATTCAGTTATCGTTGCAGTAGTTACTAGTCAGGTATAGATAATCATCCTGATAAAATAAGCAGTGGGCACTTTTAGTTAATCATTCCGTTAGAGTTGCAGCAATTACTAATCAGATACAGATAACATGATATAAACCCAAAACCCAGCAGTTGTTGGTACTTTTATTCAGCCATTCCATTGTAGTTGCAATACTTACTAGTCAGATACAATTGTCGCAAGCGACAACCAAACAAGCAATTGTGGGCAGTATTAATTAGCCATTCCATTATAGTGAAGCTGATTACTAGTCATTATAAGTCAAATTTATAGCAGTAAACTTTAGTTATGCTTGTCTATGATCAAGAAACTGTGCTCCAAGTCGTCCATATCCGCGGACACGGCTTTCAGAAAGTTTTACCCGGCCGGGGTGCACCAATAGCAACACACGCTCGATCAACCTCGGAAAAACCAAATCAAAAACGAGGCTTTCACGAACAATCACGATTGAGAAATATTTGAGGCCACCCATTGAGTAGATCCATAGCGGAGTAAGCAAGCTCAGACGGGCTCAAGGTTTGCGTCGATGGTCAACGATTGGGAACCCGAGTGTGGCTGGGCTTGTCGATACCGCGAAAACACTCGCGTTCCTAAAGACAGTGTGCTCCTCGCACAATTTAAATCTGAAAGTAGCATGGCATAAGTACAGGATAGTAAAACACCTCAAACTAGTTTGTGGCCCCAAGAAATAAGAATGAATCAAGCTCGCTCGGGGTCCCATATACCTCCGGATGTGGATAGCGCAAAAACAAGGCAGGAATCAAGTACTGGGGTCTTACGGGACACAAGTGGGCGTTCGGAAACCAAATATTTTCTATCACCCAATGCCTCGCTTATTCAATTTTAGTTGTTAAACAGAAATTAAAGTGACGATAAGTAAAACTAGAATCATCTCCAACATCAACATGCGGCAATACATCAGCAACTGCGGCATATGGCGACACACATCAGCACTTGAGCAAGCAACTACGACGCGCAAGTCCAACTATCTACCAAACAACAGGTAATAGGGTGTGTCCAAGGCAATATAGGGCTGCACGGTATAACACGGGTACGGAAACTAAAGCATCGCAACACAGATAGCAATAGATCAACAGGAGGGAATAAAGCACTATAAAAGTAAGATAGGTAGAAAGAGGGAGATGCTCGCCTGAAAACATTGTCGAAGGGTTTTCCCCGAAGATCGGGGCGGAGCTCACATCAACTCAGCGGCCTTATCCGCGAAGAAGCAAAACACTAGAAGAAACACCGGATGCAATATTTAATACACGGCAGAAGATCGGCATGATGCATGTATGATGCATGGCATGGCAAGGTGCGATGCAATTAGGTCATATTAAGTGGAACCGGGGTCCCGACAATTAATTAGGTGGTTCGAGTTATTTAGATACCCCGCAATTTAAATGTGGTTTAGCATGGCATAATATGGTACCGGTTCGCTACATCAACTTAAATGAGGCCAATATGAGACTAGATTTGCCCGCATATGGGCCCCATATTTAATTATTAGGTGAATCGGCATAAGGCCCCCAAACCACAGATGTGCATGCGAGATGACAATTAAACATGCAACAAGTTATTATGTTATAAAATAGGGTTCGAGGAAAAGGGTCACACATCAGGGTTCTCGACGATCTTGGGTTCCGGGGTTCGGGGTCGGCCTCAGGGTCCAGGGTTCGACGGGTTCGGCGAGAACGTTCTCGGAAAGGGTAGATCTTGGCGTTCCGAGAAGCCGGACTTGGTTCGGTGTCGGGGTTCATCGGATCTTCCGGGGCGGTACCGTTCTAGTAGTCGCGAAGATCTTGTTGGCCCGCGTTTCGGATTCCATGAGACGATCTTGGCGCGCCGTGCCGAAGTCCTCGAGGGTTTCTCCTTATTCACCGGTGGCGAACTTGGGGAACGGTGCCAGGGTCCGCGGGGTCCGGGGTGAAGTACTCGGCGTCTCCGTGTCGTGGTTCTTGTCGGGGTCCTCGGCCTCGGGCGTCGGGCGTCAGTAGAACTTAGCGATTCCCTGAGGGAGGCCTTGGTGCTACAGGATCGGGACCTTGTCGAATTGGCGTCAACGTCTCCGAGTTCCATGATAGAAGGTCTTGGGACTTGCGGCCTCGGTTTTCCGACAACGGACTGGGCAGCTCCACCTGTAGCGGTACGGATCTCCACTTGCGGCTTCGGGTTCGCGACCACGGCGACGAGGATGGGCGGCACGAGCGGCAGGATGATGCGGGAGGGGCGCGGTCGGGGCCGAGCGGGTCGCCGGAGCACGCGAGGCGGAAGGCGGTTGACGCGGGGCAGGGCAGGCGGGCGGGGAGGAGCTCGCTGCGAGGCCGGGCTTGGGCTCGGCCGGAGGTGGCGGCAGCGAGCCTTGGCGAAGGCCAAGCGGCGGCAGCGAGCAGGCGGTAGGTGAGGGGCTCGAGCGGAGGCCGGAGGGCTGGCGGTGGAAGCGAGCTCTGCGGGAAGCGGTCGCGGTGGGCGGTGGTCGTCGAGGTGGAGGTCCCTTTGGCCTTGGCGGCTCGCGGGCGGGCATGGCGCAGCAGGCGAGAAGCTGGCGCCAGCGGGCTCGGAGGATGGCGGCAGCGCGCGCGGCCCGAGATGCGCGAGGCGGCGGGACGGGGCGGGAGGTCGGCGGGAGGAAGGGTGAAGCGGCAGCTCTTGGAAGGAGAGCGAGCTACAGGCGGCAGCAAGGCAGCCGGCGGAGGCGGGGGCGGAGGAGAGAGGGAGAGCCGGCGGGCGGGCGGTCAGCGTCTTGTGCGTGAGCGAAGAGAAGAAGGGAGAGAGGGAGGAGGCCGCGGGGTGGGGTCTGCAAGCGGGACCAGGCGGGGGGCCACAGGGAGTGGGGTCGGGCCAGGCGGAATGGGTGAGTGGGCCGCGTGGGTGGGGGTTGTTTTGCAGGGGTGTGTGTGGCTGGCGCGCAGCTGGGAGAGGGGTAGGTGGCATGGGACCCAGGGGGTGGGGCCAGGGTGAGGGGGTGGGCGCGTGAGTGCTGTGAGGGAGTGGGGGGCCGGTTGGTGGGTGTGAGAGAGGGAGAGAGAAAAGAGAGGGAGAGAGAGGGACAAGTGGCAGGGAGGGATTGGGTGAGGGAGAGAGGGTGGCTGAGGTGGCAGGATGTTATTGGGCAGGGTGAGGTGGCCAGGTAGGGGTGGGTAGAGGACTGGGTAGCTTTAGGATTAGATGGGCAAATAGGTGGACCGTTTTATTAAACTGGGGGTGGTCGTTCGGGTCGGGACGGCCCGTTCGACTGCCCCCGCTAAAATAATATAATACTTTTATTTAATTTAAATGCAACTTTTGCAGACCGATAGCAACAAACAAAAATATTCCGGAGACCCGGTGTTGATGTTTGAAAATAAAGAGGGGCGTTTAGAAAACAACACGGGCTTTGCAAACATAGTTTTAGCAAACAATGCATGATGATGACGATGCAATGCACAAATTCAACGCGATTTTCTAGTAGTGGTTTTGCGGGATGCCACACAAGATCAAGGAGTGAACCCTCATTCCCTACCAAAAAGGCAAGTTACACTATCATACAAATGTCCTACTACTTTCATTATACTTAGTGGATTATGAAAACATGCATGAAAAAGATTTCTTTATACTTATTCTATGCTAAATCCTAATAGGATTCCCTGAACACTCCTTAGTGAAAAATATATTTTAGTTATACATGCTTAGCCATACTTTATTTTGAAAAGAGATATATGTTGAGATTTACAATGGTTGAGAAAAGAACTTATGTTTTACATAATAAAACAAGGACTCAATGAACCACCTAGGTGGTGGACACTTTAAGTTTTGGAGAAGGTGGCAACAAAAGGAACCATGTCTATGGGAATCACTTTGTGTTGTGCTCCAAAAGAAAACCACCTAGGAAACTTAGAGATTGAACATGTTTCTCCAATTGTGGCTTTCGTGTGCAACCACATGCTATTATGGCTCTGGCTTAGTCAACTACATTAGGAAGACCCATACATTGTATTTAGTTACCGGACATGGGGATCTGGAATGCTTCATGGGGGCTGAAGACAAGCTAGCAATGATGTATGGGAGGACCTCTTGGAAAGACTTCGTCACACTCTCAGTCTTCCGGTACTCCATCTTGGTGAGCACTAATCCGATGAGCCACTTGGAGGCAACAAGATGGGATTGTGTCATGTGGGTAAAGTGTACTCATACTGCAGTTAATAAAATCTAAGTACTTAGTCGTGTCCCGGTTATGGACAATCTTGAGCAACTAAAGTTTGAACTATGGGAGATCTCGACATTCCAACTTCTAATATAAAAACTTGATGCACTTGGGGGTACCAAGGAATTCAAAGAGATTTTGTTAAGCTTGTTGCACTTGGGGTTACCAAGGTGCTCAAGAGTATGATGTACTTGGGTTTCCAAGGAACTCATGAGTTTTGATAAAACCTGTTGCACTTGGGGTTACCAAGGTGCTCAAGAGATTTTGACAAGGACTTGAACACTTGAGTTTCTACCAAGGAGTTCAAGGGATTCTTGGAAAAGAGATTTGACAAAGGACTTAAACCCTTTTTGAAAAGATAGGATAAAATAATGCTTTATGCAAATAAGCCTTAAACTCTACTTAGCCAAATATGCATATAATGATAGGATCCATTCTTATTATACATAAAAGTGAAGCTTGCCAATACAATTCAAAATGTATTGACCCTTGTGGTTGTAACTTGTAATGTTGCAGGTTGATTGTTTTTAAATGAAGATTGTTTGATTGACTAGGAATACAAATTCTACAACCAACATCTGCCTGTGGCACTTTGAAGATGAAGGACCCATGACTATAGTTATTCCGCTGCAATGTATTGTAAATAGCCAAATGAGCTATGTTTGATGTAATAAACTTATGTTATTCCTGGTTATAAATTTATATTATGACCTTTGTATCTTGATATTACATCTTAACTGTGGATGCTAGCTAATGATCCAGGGACTAGCATTATAAAACACAGGAGGAATCTACCTTATTAGGTTGGGACCTCTACAACAAGCAAGAGGAGGTTGAAACCGACTTGGGGGAGGAGTCCCTCCTCTCCAAGCCGGCGCACCACCTAGGCCGAGTTGGGGAGGGACTCCCCTCCCTCCCCTTGTCCGCCGGCCCTCCTCCACCTATAAGAGGAGGGGCAGGGCCTCCTCCTCTAGACACACAAGTTCCTATCCTCTAATCTAAATCCTAGCCCTAAACTCCGGTTTAGAGCCGCTTTGGTTTAGAGATTCTAATTGCACTAGCCTTCGGATTAGAGCCTTCTAATTGGTGTGTCTAAATCCTAGACCACTAATAGCTCTCTCTCATACTCCACCATACTCGCTCCGGCTTAAGGCGAAGCCCTGCGGGATCTCCCCTCTACTTCCGGTACCACGCCGTTGTGCTGCCGAAATCGCGAGGAGAGTGCTACAACCTCCGCTGCCTGCTGGAACAAGGGAGAGGAAGGTCTTCGTCGAAATCGAGCGTGTGACCGATCTGGAAGCGCTGCTAGCAGCGGCTTAGGAAGGATCGTCTACGATCTTGAGATCGGAAGTGTCTGACTACATCACCCACGAGAATCGCTCTCGTTAGCTTTGGAATCTTCGAGGGTAAGTTATTCCATCGACTCGTTGCTACAATCTAGTAGATAGATCTTGGCTTGTTTGTTTGTATGCGATAGAAAATTTTTGTTTTCCATGCTACGAACCCCTGATGGTATCGAGCCGTGTCTATATGTAGATCTGTTGCACGAGTAGAACACAATGGTCATTATGCGTTGATGCTTTTATTGTCGATTGCTTCTTGTGTACTTTGCATCTTGCGGTATGTTGGGATGAAGCGGCGGGCTAACCTTACATGACATCGTTCATGAGACTTGCTCCATGCTTGACATGCAACTTGTATTGCATAAGTGGCTTTATGGTGCCTGTTTCTCCTAGCATAGTTAAGATCCAATTTACAACGGGTGATCAACAATACTAGTATCAATGTTGTGGTTCTTGTTCGTAAGTTAGAGCGACACTTATTGAAAGCCCCAAACCACGTAAAATATGCAAAGAAAGTAGGCGTCTAACTTTGTTTTGCAGGTGTCTTGATGATGTGATATGGCCATGATTGTGATAATATTTGATGTATGCAATGTTCCTTATTGTAAGTTGGCAACCGGTAGGAGCCATTTGGTTGTCTTTAATTTATGTTAAGACCCGCGTGTCTATTCAAAGTAGTTGTAATAGTTGAAGCCGGTGGACGACAACCATGGTGAAGCGTCATTGACCTTGATGCAATGCCAGTGATGATGGAGATCATGTTTGTGCTTGAAGATGGAGATCGGAAGCACAAAGAAGAAAGGCCATATCATATCACATATTATTGAATTGCATGTGATGTTAATCCTTTATGCATCTTGTATTGCTTAGTAGACGACGGTAGCATTATAAGATGATCCCTCATGCACATCAATTTCAAGTCATAAAGTGTTCACCCTTAGTTAGCACCGTTGCTAAAGCTCATTGTTTCGAAGCACCACATGATGATCGGATGTGTTAGATTCTGCGAGTGTATACAACGTGAGCAAGCCAGATTTGCTCATGCAGAAGCTAAGGTTGATCTTGACGAGCCTAGCATGTACAGACATGGTCTCGGAACACGGATCACCGAAAGGTAAAGCATGAGTCATATAGTAGATATGATGAACATGTTGATTGTTCGCCATTGAAGTTGCATCAACTCTCGTGATGATCGGTTTTGATGTGGTGGATTTGGTTCGTGGGATCACTAAAACAATGTGAGGGATATTGTTTTGAGTGGGAGTTCACCAAGATTAATTTAATTATTAATTAGAACTCAATTTATCATAAACTAAATCAAAGTGAATTTGCATAGTTGTTGTAGTCATTGGCATCCGTTTACCACCTTGCGCTTAGTTATAATTGAGATGATAGAACTATAGAATTCTGGTTAGATACTTTACGAACTGGTATCGTATTGTTTTAAGTGTTAATCTAAAGTTTAAAAGTCCTATTGCAAACTTTCAGTAAGTTCCGGTTTCTCCATGAAGTTTAATAATTAGTATTAAATCAAGAGTAACAATTCCAAGTGTTAGTATATAAGTATCATGTTTGTCTCCATGATTCTTGATATTCAAAGGATTCTCTTAATATCAAGGTTATCTAGGATCTGAAAGAGTTGTTTCAGAAACCATGATGTGTGGAAGATATTGTGATATCTGAAACGAAGTATTGGTTACAACATGATAGAGTATAATATGGCAAAAGTCATGTTCTCATATTTGATGAGAATTTGCAAAAGGTTGGATACACTAGTTGTCCTAATCCTCCAAAAGGTTTTGGAGAGCAACATTATACTTGCGATTCACCGTTACAAGCTAAAAGTATCTTGATCATGGATAAATCCATGATGAGGGTGAATATTTGATGTAGGTAAGATGTTTACTACACCAAGAGATTACTAAAGAAAAGAATTTGAAAGAACACCAAACATTTGATGATAGGTGATCTACTTCAAAGTGCAAGTTCAAATACATTGGTATTTAATTATACACGCTTTGGATTATGTGTCATATGTATGACTCCACTATTGATATTGATAGATTCTTTCAAACAGAAATATTGAAAGAGAATCTCATAAATATATGGCAGAAAAGAAAAGACTAGAATTGTTCAGTTTAAGTATATAGATGATATACATGTTATGGCTATATTATTTGCTTATTAAAAAATGTGGTTATTAAGTATTTGATACTGAATTTGTTGGTGTGAATCGTCATACGAAACAACACAATTCATGAACTACAATGGCCTAAGTAACTAGCAAAAGAATATGTGATGATGTTCATCAAGAACAAATAAAGGGTTATTGTGTTGCTCGTTAAACATCAAAGCTTGCCTTCAAGATTTGTTTTATCAGGTGTTATGAGAACAAAAGGGTTGTTCAAATAAATTACCGTAATCCATAAAATATGGATGATTCACAAATCTCGTTGGAGAAATCACATCCATAAAACTAGTGCTAAAAATGTCGAAAGACAAATTGATTGAAATATCACTTAGGAAGTGACATCGCCGTTTAAATTATAATGGAAAGAAAACATGAAGAAACTCCATGTGGATGGAATTTTGGAGTCTTCTGATTTTTGATCAAATGACGCTTGTGAAACTTTCCTAGAGATAATTAAAACTCCGTTCATAGGCCAAAAGGGAACGAATTACTAGCTTATTGGAACTTGTACATATTGTTGTACGAAATCCATTATGTGTAGTCAAAAGCGATGGATTTCAACTTCATATGCTTTCTCCGAAAATTTGAGTGAATATATGAATATTTACTTAATAAGGATAAAGTATGAAACACTTGAAAAGTTCAAAGACTTTCAAGAAGAAGTGCAAAATCATTGTAACAAGAATATGAATAGTTTATGATAAGATCATAAAGGAAAATATTTAAGTTACAAGTTTAGCATAATACCTAAGATTTAAGGAATCGTTCCGTGGATTTGCATTTCTGAAACACCATAAGAGTATGGAACGTTCGAGATATGTAATTAAACCTTGTTTGAAATGGTAAGATCAAAGGTATAATTCATAAAACTGCCATTATATTTTAAAGATTAAAACTTTAGAGATTACCGTTTTTCTACTGAAAAGATCTCCATCATAATCCGTTGAAATAACACCATATAAAGTTATGGTTTGGGATAAAACCCAAGTTGTCCTTTCTTAAACATTGGTATGCTATGCATAAGAAAGATGTTTGCAACCAAAGTCGGATGAACCTGTCTTTGTATGTTATTTCGAATAACTGTTAAGTAATCCTCCATAACATCGGAGACAAAAGTGTTTGTCACTTAAAACGTCAAGTTTCTTTGAGAAGGAATTTTTCGTGAAAAGTTAAGTGGGAGGACAATAGAACTTTGATAAGGTTAAAAGAACCTTAGCTGTATGTGCAGAGTTGCGCAGCGCCGAAAAGTGTTCCGGAGGCAGCAACAAAGCTCATGGCTCACGTACCTCAAAGGTTGTGGTCACAGAGATCCAAGTTCCTATTGAAACAAGTAGTTCGGATGAACAATCAAATACCAAGATTTGAGGGTTGAATCATTATTTGAGAATAATGAACCGACTACATGCAAAGAAGCGATGATGGGCCCTGACTCCGTCAAATGGCTTGAAGCCATAAAATCCGTGATAGTTCCATACACGAGAAATCAAGTTTTGAACTTGAAGGACCCTCGAGAAAGGTGTAAGACCTTACAGTTGTGTTTGGATCTATAAAGAAATAGACATGGATGTTTCACATCTATAATCGACATATTGGGAAAGAGTTCACAACAATGTTCAAAGATTGACTATGACAAGATTTGATCTGTCATAGTGATATTTAGTCTAGACGGATTAATGTAGCAACCACTACATATAATTTTGTTATATGGTAGTTGAATAAACAAAACAAGTTCTTCTAATAGAATCGTTACCTAGGACATGTGCATAACACGGTCCATAGGGTTTTGTTAATTCAAAGGATGCTAAAAGCATATGCAAACTTCAATGGTTAAAGTGAGCATCGCGGAGTTGGAATCTTCACTGTGATGAAACTGTTAAAGGAGTTTAAAAGTTCATTAGAGACGATGAAGATGCTTGCATTTGCAAGAAATTAAGTGGGAGCGCTAAGACATGTTTCTAATACATTATGTGGAAGACATATTGTTGATTGGAAATAATGTATCTTTTATTAACACATATTAAGAATTTCATCCCGATGAAAGACTTAGGCAAAACCCAAATATTTGGCATCAATAGATGCTAATATGGTTATGCCAGAAGTACATAGACGAGATATTGAATGAGTTCAATATAGAAACTACAAGAAAGGTTCTTGTCGTACAGAAAGGATTGAATGAGTTCAATATTGATGATATATTCAAGTGTATTGACATTTGGTAAGTGAAACAAAGATTCAAGTATAGATTGATACTTGATGTATGAAATCACAAAGAATATTTATATCAATCATATTGTGATATGTACAAATCCAGATATGTCCTATGCTCTAAATGTTATGAGCATATACCAGAATAATTCATAAGATGATCATTGGACAATAGTAAGGATATTCTTATGATCTTTTGGAAGAACTAAGAGTATATTATTTGTAGAAGTGACAAATAGATGATTAGTTCATTGTAAAAGTACTACATTGATACTAGTTTTGTCACAAAATACAAATTAAGTTTATCTCAATCTAAACTAAGGGTGGCACAATATAATGGAAAGTAAGTTCCATAATGGATTTGGATGAGTTCCAAAGTGAAGACATTATGACAGATACTACAACAAAAGGCTAAGTATATGACTGCTATAATAGCAGCTAAAGAGGGCATTTGTGTCAAGTAGTTTGTTATCAAACTAGGTGTAGTTCACAGCGGGATAATACTATGAAGATATATTGTACGACAATATTATCAACATGTTTTAACCCCAAAGAACTAAAGGTCACACCAAAGGACCAAATTTGTACGAAGCCATCTCATTAGAGAATGAGTGATGCGTAGGGACGCAAAGACATGCAATTACACACGCACCTGGAAGTGTCAGATCCAGAGATCAGTTGACCACTAGCAATCGTGTACATACAACACCAGAAAGCCATAGGTGTTGAATACACAAAGGTTTGAAACTAGATTATTGACTCTAGTGCAAGTGGGAGACTGTTGGAGATATGCCAAAGAGGCAATAATAAAGTGGTTATTATCATATCTTCACACTTATGATAAATGTTTACATACCATGCTATAATTGTATTAACCGGAAACATTAATACTTGTGTGATTTGTAAACTAAAATAAGAGTCCCTAGTAAAAGCCTCTTGTTCAACTAGCTTGTTGGTTAATATATGATCATGGTTTCCTGATCATGAACATAGAGATGTTATTAACAACAGGATCATATCATTAGGAGAATGATGTGATGGACATACTCCTATAGATAAGCGTAGCATAAAGATCAAGTCATTTTAAATAGTTCAATTGCTATATGCTTTCTGATACATAGTAACCTAATTCCTTCGACCATGAGATCATGCATATCACCTTTACCGGATGGATGCTTTGATGACATCAAACACCACACCGTGGCGGGTGGCTATAAAGGTGGCATTGAGTGTTCGGAAAGTATTGGTTGAAACACATGGATCAAGAGAGGATTTGTCCATCCATATGACGGATAGATATACTCTAGGCCCTCTCGGTGGAATGTCATCCAATTAGCTTGCAAGCATGTGGTAGCTCACAAGGGATCACATATCACGGAGCGAGAAAAGAGTAATTATCGATGTGAGGTTGAACTAGGTATGCAGAGATAGACGATCATAACCTCGGATAAGTAAACTATCGTGAGACAAAGGAAATTGGTATCGTATGTAAGTGGTTCATTCGATCGCAAAGTAATCGTAGAAATATGTGGGAGCCATATGAATTTCCAGATTCCTCTATTGGTTATTGTTAGGAGAAGTGTCTCGATCATGTCCGCATAAGTCACGAACCGTAGGAGACACACTTAAGGATTCAACGTTGTTTGAGTAGTTATGGTATTATGAGAAAGAGACCGAATGTTGTTGGTCGAGTCGGATGGGATCCGGATATCATGAGGTGATCCGGAATGGTGCGGAGAATAAGATTCATATAAGGAAAGTCCCATTTGAGTTCGGAAATGATTCGGTGTTTTCATCGGAATGTTCTAGAAGGTTCGGAATGTCCAAGCACTCGGGGAGGGTACATGAATGTGTCATTACATATTGGAATGATTGCATCATGTACTAAGTGTTCTCGCTGTTCCAAATAAAGGATTAAATTGAATCCTAAAATTGAAAAGTCAAATGGCCAGTTTGAAAGTCAAACGGCTAAAACAGGAAACTGTGGGAAACAAGAAAGAGGAGGTTGAAACCGACTTGGGGGAGGAGTCCCTCCTCTCCAAGCTGGCGCACCACCTAGGCCGAGTTGGGGAGGGACTCCCCTCCCTCCCCTTGGCCGCCGGCCCTCCTCCACCTATAAGAGGAGGGGCAGGGCCTCCTCCTCTAGACACACAAGTTCCTATCCTCTAATCTAAATCCTAGCCCTAAACTCCGGTTTAGAGCCGCTTTGGTTTAGAGATTCTAATTGCACTAGCCTTCGGATTAGAGCCTTCTAATTGGTGTGTCTAAACCCTAGACCACTAATAGCTCTCTCTCATACTCCACCATACTCGCTCCGGCTTAAGGCGAAGCCTGGGATCTCCCTCTACGGTACCATGCTTGGTTGTCTTGAAACCGCGAGGAGAGTGCTACAACCTCCGGCCTGCTGGAACAAGGAGAGGAAGGTCTTCGTCGAAGTACGAGCGTGTGACCGGCTGCGAGCACTGCAGGAATCTGCAGGAAGGATCGTCTACACGATCTTGAGATCGGAAGTGTACGACTACATCACCCACGAGAATCTGCTCTCGTTAACCGCTTTAGAATCTTCGAGGGTAAGTTATTCCATCGACTCGTTGCTACAATCTAGTAGATAGATCTTGGCTTGTTTGTTTGTATGCGATAGAATTTTTTGTTTTCCATGCTACGAACCCCTACAGGTATACCAACTATTCCTTGCTCCATTAAGAATAATTATGTTAGAACTGCTTTATGTGATTTGGGAGCTGGAGTTAGTGTTATGCCTTTTTCTCTCTACAAGAGGCTCTAGCTAGAAAAGTTGATGCCAACTGATATATATTTGCAAATGGCTGATAAGTCAACTGCTGTCCCTGTTGGTATATGTGAGGATGTTCTCGTTCAAGTTGCTCATAATTACATGGTCTTAACTAATTTTGTTGTGCTTGAAATGCCTGAAGATGATAATATGTCTATTATTCTTGAGAGACCTTTTTCTTAATACTGCAGGTGTTGTCATCAATTGCAATCAAGGAAAAGTAACATTCAATATTAATGACAAAGATCATACTGTCTAATTCCCCAAGAAGGTTGTTAAGAGCTATTGCCTAAATTCCATTGAAAATATTGAAGGCATTAAGGTTGGAGAAATATATTGTCACATTCCACAAGAAAATTTTGAAACTATTATGATTGGGACCATTGCTATCAAGTATGAGGTAACATAATCACCTTGTGGAATGCAAAGTTTTGATTCATATAAGATTGTTTTGGTAACAAAACTTGATCAACCTTGTTAACAAAAGTATTTTAATGAACAAAATAATGTTTTCACAGTGGTTATACTTTCTCACTTTTATTTGTCTCCTTTCCAATTTTTGCTATTCGTCGTGCCTAACTTAAAGGCGTTAAAGAAAAGTACTTGTTGGGAGATAACCCAAGAGTTTCCTTGAGTATTGGAAGTTATTAATTCAGAAATTACCTCTCCTTATCCTTTTTGTTTGCTTTTTGTGCCAATAATGACCTCTAATGAGAGAGAAGTAAGATTTGGAGAGTTGCTGTCCCGAAACAGATTTATGTCCTCCACCAAAAAAATTCGTGAGGAGTCTCTGTAACTCGTATGGAGCTAAAAATTTACAAATAAATCCCCTAGTATGTTAGATAACTTTCGTTAGTTCAACACTTTTTGATTTGAGAAACATAAGATGCTCGAAAAAATAGGTTTCTACCTGCTGGTCTGTTTTGACAGATTTCTGCCATTATTTGCATTTGCTTCTTATTGATTCCTTTTTGAGTTCTCTTTAGGTGAATTGAGATTTTTGAATGAGTTGCTACAGTATCTTGTGTTTTTAATGAGAAGTCTTGTTGTTCCAAAGCTTTGCCAGAGGTCTAATATCTTTTGAATAAACTAATATTGCTAATGAAGATTGTGTGAAGTTTTGTATGAAAGAAAAATTCCAGGTGTAGAGAGAGGATGATGTAATGAGATGAAGAATGGAAAAAAGCTCAAGCTTGGGAGGGTCCACTCCATGTCACCCTAAGAATTACTCAAGAGGTATAAGCATCAAAGCTTGGGGTGCCCAAGGCATCCCCTTCTTTATCAATAAAAATCTCAGGTCTTTCTAGATACCTCGTTTTTGTTGTTTCATGCACAGTTGTGTTGTTCTTGGAGCGTCTTAGTTTTTGTTTTTGGTTTTCTTTTGCTTTGTTTGGTTTGATTTGTTTTTGTTTGGTTTTTCTTTGTATTCTTGTTTCTAAAAAATCAAAAACACCAAAAATATTTGTTGTTCTTTTTTGGTTTTGTGAGTTCTTCGCAGGGTTCAGTCGTCCTCAGTGGTATTGGTTTTCATGTTAATTATTAAAGTCACACAAGTGAAGGGCAATAATGAAGATTAAGACAACTTGAGGTGTAGTAAGAGGCTGGTAACGAACTCTATTTGTTTCATTTTTATACATATACTCATCATTGTGAGCATGCTTAGCCTGTTTGTGTAAGGTGTATGTTATTATGGATGCTTAGTTGTTTTTGCTTGTCTATGATTAGCTCCAGCTTGCTAATAGTTTGTAGCATGTCATATGAATGTTTGCTTGCATTGTTTTATTCATACTTTGGTATGATATTGTGGTATCCTACTCTGACTGTTCATGTGAATCGACTTGGCACATGCTCACGCATGCATATGAATAATCAATAGTCAGTAAGCCTCGATGATTTATTTTGCCTCAGAGTTCTTGTATCACTTTCATGCCATAGTTAGTCCTGTTTTGTTGCAAGCATAATTATGACTATTATTGCTCTCTCGTTTGTCGCTCCCTCTCTATTGCTAGCCTTCACTTGCACTGAGTATGTGCTCTACATGTGCTTCCAACTCCCCAAAACCAATATTACCAGTTGTGTCCACCATACCTACCCATTAGCATCATTTGCTACTTCAGGCATATTCCATATGCTGTGTTTTCTTCCAAAATAAAATGTTTGTCTCTTTTGAGAAAGTTAGTTAGTAAAGCTCTCACGAACTTGATGGCACACTTTATTCCTTGCGCTTAATAGTCTTGAACCATTGTGACTAGTCCATGAAAGTTATATGCTTGCTAAGTATATACTGGGAGTCAGCAGAACCGTGCTGCCACGGGAAACGCTTTCAACACCTGTTGGATATCTCATCCAGTTGATACTTTGCTCTTTTGTTTACGAATGTCGACGATGTGAAATAAAAGGGGAAGTTGTTAGTTCATGGAGTTTATACATTGTGTTAGAGAAACGCCCGTGCCGCTAGCCTAAGCCATGCTTAATCATGGTGGAAACTTGCAGCATCACTATAATGAGCATCTATGAAGCATCCTCAATAAAAATCTATGCATATGGTAAATAAAAATATTGCTGAGATGCGCATTGTGTGCTTGCCTTGTCATTTTGGTTATGGGAAAGCTCATGTACCATGTGCAAGGGGTACCCCGTTGGCGGTTCTCGATGATATGCATGTATTTACAATGACAAGAACTTTCATGTGACCAAAGTTGAGTAGCATGCGGAGCGACCCTCGTACTCAAGGGACTTGAGATTTCCAGTCTATGGTCTGTCAAGCATATGATTCAGAGTGGACCTCACTTTCACCTTAACCACATGAATATGCCTATGATAGGGGCAATGAGAGCTCAAAGCTAACGAGTACCTTCCTTTCAACATTGTGAAGCCTTTCAAACCTTCACAAAACCATTTTCACAACTTTCTGGGTCACCACTTATTCTATGAGCACCTTCTTGAGAGCATAGTTGTCATTCTTGTGTTTGTTCCAAAACTTGGTTAATTATGTCATGACTTTGATGCTTGTATCTCT
Organism: Avena longiglumis; assembly: GCA_030063025.1. NCBI lineage: Eukaryota > Viridiplantae > Streptophyta > Magnoliopsida > Poales > Poaceae > Avena > Avena longiglumis. The sequence continues at coordinate 512,927,267 of CP125974.1, read as the reverse complement.
CATATCTTTATCCCTAGTCTTCATGTGAACTTTAGATGTGCCTTGGCATTTATATTGTTCTCTTCAAACAAAGGCAAGCGAGGTACCACTCTATCATACCTTATTATGAGCATTGCAATGTTGCTTATGTTTATATTTCATGCTACTTATTATTATTGAGTTGGTTTCTCTTCATAGCTTGCAATGACTATTGAGTAGACTTAGTTGCATACTTCTTATTATGAATTGTCTAAGCATCTACTCATGTGCTGAAAATATTTAAATCATATGAAGCAAAGTGTTCGTGAAAGTTTTTTTTATCGCACTCAGTTTTCAACTGAATTGCTTGAGGACAAGCAATAAGCTAAGCTTGGGGGGAGTTGATACGTCCAAAACGTATCTACTTTCTCGAACACTTTGCTATTGTTTTTCCTCTATACTTGTGTGATTTGGATACAACTAACACGGACTGACGCTGTTTTCAGCAGAATTACCTTGGTGTCTTGTTTTTGTGCAGAAAATGAACTATCAGGAAAAATCCCAAAAAATATGCCAAAAATTATATTTCACCAGAAGATCCACGGAGCCAGAAGGGGAGACAGAGGGGAGACACAGGGGCCCAGACCAACCCAGCGCAGCCCACCGACCTCGCACTGGGAGGTTTGGCCACCCCAGGCAGCTTCTCGGTCTCCCTCCGCGTCTATAAGTTGCCTTCTGACCTAAAAACAGAGGGGGTTCAATAGTTTTCCAGAAAGAGTTCCGCTCCGCCGCCGCTACCAGAAACCAAGATTTGGATCCAGAAACTCCGTTCTGGCACCTGCCGGGATGGGTAATTTGGAGAAGATCATCACCATCGTCATCACCAACGCATCTCCATCAATCACCGATGTTCCCTCATCCATGGGTGAGTAATCCCCCTTTGTAGGCTTGAGGATGGTAGGGATTGGATGAGTTCTATCATGTAATCGAATAAGATCTGTTAGGGGCATAGTGCCTGGTATCTCTATTAGTGCTATTTGACTTTGTTGCAACTTGTTGTTCTTAATGCTTGTCACTAGGGCCAGAGTGCCATGATTTCATATCTGAATTTATTATTGAATCATTATGATAGTACTGTTTATGATCTTATCTGCAAGTTGCATACACATATCATTGTCCGGATCCAAAGGCCCCAAAGTGACAATAATTGGGACAACCGGAGGGGGTGGCTGTGGTGTGAGGATCATATGTGTTCATGGTGTGTTAATGCTTTGCTCTGGTGCTCTATTAAAAGGAGCACCTTAATTGTCAGTAGTTACCTAGAGGCCCTGCTGCCACGGGCTGGCTAGACAGAAGATGTTGTGCAAGTTCTCATTGCGAGCACGTATGACTATATTTGGAGCACATGCCTAGGATTGTTTAGTACTTAGATGCTTGTTATTATTTATCTGCAATGTCCTAGTTCTTGAAGTTACATGTTTAGACTCATCCATGCAACGCCCGTCCATCCATCCCTATGTCTACCGCACTCGAATCCTCATTCTTGTTACTATTGCTCACGCTTTCATACATTTGCTTTGCTGTTACTACTACAAAACTGTTGCTACTGATAAACTTATGTGAGCAAGAACTATTTCCAGGTGCAGCTGAACTGACAACTCAGTTGTTAAGGCTTTCAAGTATTCTTTGGCTCCCCTTGTGTCGAATCAATAAATTGGGTAATACTACCCGCGAAGACTGTTGCGATCTCCTACACTTGTGGGTCATCAGGATGTTACATCTATCTTCTATGGAATACGGTAATTATTTGAACAACTATTGTTTTCATAATACCGGAACAAAAATAACAATTATTTAAACAAATCTTTAAGGAAAGCTTTGATATCAGCGATAAACACAATAACACTTTATTTGTTTTTGATGAACATCATCACATATTTTCTTGCTAGTTACTTAGGCCATTATGGTTCATAAATTGCGTCGTTTTGTATGACATTTCATACCAACCAATTCAGTATCCAATACCCAAGAACCACATTGTTTAACAAACAAAGAATACTATCATAACATGTATATCATCTATATATCTTATCTGGACATTTCCAGTCTTTTTTTTGCCAAATATTTTATAGATTCTCTTTCAGCATTTCCTTTTCCTTTTAAAAGAATATATCAACATCAACAGTGGCATCATACATATGATACATAGTCCAAAGCGTGTATATTCAAATACTAATACCTTTGGACTTGCACTTTGAAGTTGATCACCATCATCAAATGTTTGGCATTCTTTCAAAATCCATTCTTTAGTAATCTTTTAGTGTAGTAAACATTTTACCTACATATTCTATTCATCCTTATCATGACAACTTTCATGATCAAGCTAATGTAGCTTATAAAGGCGAATCGTGAGTATAATGTTACTTTACAAAACTTTTTGGATGATTAGGATGTCTAGCATCTTAAACCTTTGCAAATTCTCATCCAATATACAACATGTATTTTACCAAATTATACTCTACTAGCAGAATGCCCGTGCGTTGCAACGGATCTAATTATTAGATATCGACTACCAAATTCTCACTCAATATATTTGTTATGCCATTAATTAGTCCAAATTAAGATCGCGTATGGCTGATTACATATTTAGTGAGATGTCGTTGCTCCGCAATCTTCCCCGTTATTGCAAAGTGTAAGTATAAATCATGTCTTATAACTTCTTGCCAATATCAGATGGTCTTTATAAACTAATAAAAGAGAAAAATAATTGGTTCATGATCGATGCTGCCTCCATAAGCAATAGAAGTCGAAGCATGTGGCAGTCGTCGAGAAGAACACCCAACTCTACCAAGCTAACACTAAGACTCTGAAAACCTCTCTTCTTGCAATATTTAATAAGACAATGTAGCAGAAAAATGCAAGAAAGAAAATAGTTTTTCGACTTGATGAGCTTTTCTCCAGTAGAAAATATAGCTATTGTTTTTTTCCTCAACCGAAAACACAAGACCAATTGTCAAAGTCAGCCACGGTAAAATCAACAATAATTACAACAAACAGAGAATACAACTGAAGGTATGCACTGTAGATTTAACATATAGCTAGATAAGTTTATTTATAAAATCCACAGCATAGAAACGTTCAAAAATTGCTTGAAGCTCATGTTAACTAAGCATCAGGTTCATTCATTCAGCTCTAAAGACTAAGTCTAATCAAGCATCATCAGGTTATCAGGCACCCCGGTATCGTCAAACAGCTTATTGGTTTCAAATTTCAATCTCGCCATATACTCCACTTCTACTCTCTTAGCGAAACAATAGCATACACAATCAGTAGTTCATTTGTGAGCCGGGGAGCAAACAACTACTCCCTCAGTCCAAAATAGAGGTGGCAAATTTGTCCAACTTCCGACATCTACTTTTACACGGAGAGAGTAATATAATAACATTTCAATTTATGTAAATAGATGAGTAAGAATTCATATATATGGGTAAGCAAAAGTTGTTTAGGTAAAATGAGAGATAAGGTATAGGTAAGGATAGTTTGTTTCACTTTTCCACGTTACCCATATGAGCCTACCCGAAACTACACTAAGAAAAATCTACATGTAGGACCCACTTGTAAGTGGACCTTTTTTTCTCCTCATTTCCCCTTTCTTCTTCGTTGTCCATCCAACGCATCATTCCCCGATCTCATCCATGTCCGCCACCGAAGAAGCCCCGATCGTCGTTGCCCCACACCAGAGACCCCAGCCACCGCCACTGCTCTCCTCCCCGACCGCCAGCGACCCACCCCGCCCCGAGAAGTCCAGACCGCCTCCTTGTTAGTGGCCTGCAGTCGCTGCCCCTCTGCTCCCCGTCATGTTCGTGGCCCGTTGGAGTCAAGGATGCCGGGATCGAGTTTTTCCCAACCAGAATCGAGCTTCACTGGCCGAAATCGAGCTTACCCGGCCGAAATTGACCCTAGCACCGGCGGGCTTGATCTTGGCCGCATTGGCGTCGGGAGTGGAGGGAGATGGTTGGTGAGGACATTGGGAGGTGGGGCCGGGGTTGGGCGGCGTGGCCGATGGTCACCGTCGAGCACACACGACGAGGACGACGGTGCGGCATCAGGCAGCTCGCGAGGAAGTTTCCACGTGGAGCGGTTGGGCTTTCCGATGATGGTTTCGCTGACGTGGCATCTTACCCAAAAATAGTAAGCCTTACCAAAAAATGGATATGAGAGGCTAAAAAATAGGTGATCACTAAATCTTCTATATCTAAATAGCAAGCCCCCACTACATAATTTCTCTACAATTCTGTGAAGCCACGTCACCCTAAATTGCTTAGCAAGGCTGTTCTGCCATAATTACTTGTCGCGACTCCTTAACTAATATGTTGGCCAGTGCATCGTCGTATACTCCCTTCGCCTCCTATTCCCTCCATTAATCCCTTACAGCTTTTATTGTCACGTAAATGCAAAAGAAATGGGTGAGGGATACCAAATGGTGGGCATGCTTGGTTTTAAGTACCCTTCGCCTCCTATTCCCTCCATTAATCACCAGGGCGCTGCAGTGCAGACTATGATCCGCCCTTGACTCCCAAACACCTTTTGTATGTTATTTCGTTTTATAGTAGATTTATGCATATGAATCGGAGATTAACACTCCATACTTGCAGATTCATATCATGTTGGATAATATTGTGATGTCAATTAGAACACAACTTCCATTTCGGTGAGGTTTTTATGCCAAGGCTGCAATATGTATTTTTTCCTTCCCTTCCTGTTTCATAGTGTTTATTACAGATTAGAACACGTGACATATATCGTTTTGTTTTACTTTCAGAATTACTATCTGTTTATGCATCATCTAAGGAAATATTTTGAGGGTGGTTTGTGTGTCTCAAAGCACTGAATATTATTTGTTCAAGTATCTTCTTTAGGATGACGTCTCAGAATTATCAAGATAAAAACATGGAGCAGTTGATCCATGCTTAATTAACATTGCACATGAATATTTCTCACATAACCATGAACTCGATATGAACAACTTTAGACATGTCTTATGTGTTTCAGATTTGAGCCCTGAAGTTGATGGCAGCAAAGCAAAGAGTTTCTATATATACACACCATGAATTAATCTTTAGTATTCTGATTGTAATGTATGGATTGATCGAGTCTATGACATATTTTTCTCAAATATATTCCAAAAAAAATCCTGTTTGTGTCAACCCCTAAATTCTCTATAGCGCTATAAAATGTCGTATATAAATAACCAAACATCCCGCCGCAACGCGCGGGGTATCATCTAGTTTTTCCAGTTGGAGAACACTTTTGGGTAAGCTGTTGAAGCTGCCCCATCTTACCTAAAAAGCGGTTATTGTCTCTATAATAAGCTGTTGAAGATGCTCTAAGAATCAGATACAATTATGTTAGTACGGGACATGGATCCTCTGAAACTATGTGGATACAAGACATGGATACCTTGACCTTGACGGGAGAACTCTTTCAGTACGTACAGGGTTCTGAAATGTTATTGTCATACAACAACTGAAAAGCTTGGTAGAGCTATGAACTTAGCTAGACTCACGACCGATCCAATATGATATCCTCAGCTGCTATCAATCCTACTCCTCATTGGAGCAGCATCATGTAGGTATTTAGGCCTAGTTTTTGGTGGCTTCTCTGAGAAGCTGCCCTACCCCCAGCTTTCTAGTAAAGCCGGTTCGAAAATTTTGTGAGGTTTCTAAATTAGTTTAGTCTTAGACACTTTGGAAGTCTCGTAATTTTTTTGAACCGACTTCCCCAAGAAGCTGAGGGGTAGGGCATGTTGGAGATATGCCCTAGAGGAAATAATAAATATAGTTATTATTATATCTTTGTGTTTATGATAAATGTTTACATTCATGCTATAATAGTATTAACAAGAAACATTAATACTTGTGTGATTTGTAAACTAAATTAGAGTCCCTAGTAAAGCCTCTTCTTAATACTAGCTTGTTGATTAATAGATGATCATGGTTTCTTGATCATGAACATTTGAGATGTTGTTAATAACAAGATCATATCATTAGGAGAATGGTATGGTGGACATACTCCTATAGATAAGCGTAGCATAAAGATCAAGTCATTTTAATAGTTCAATTGCTATAAGCTTTCTAATACATAGTAACCTACTTCCTTCGACCATGAGATCATGCTTATCACCATCACCGGAAGGATGCTTTGATGACATCAAACACCACACCGTAACTGGGTGGCTATAAAGGTGACATTGAGTGTTCGGAAAGTATGGGTTGCGACACATGGATCAAGAGTGGGATTTGTCCATCCATATGACGGATAGATGTACTCTAGGCCCTCTCGGTGGAATGCCATCCAATTAGCTTGCAAGCATGTGACTGGATCACAAGGGATCACATACCACGGGAACGAGAAAAGAGTACTTATCGGTAACGAGGTTGAACTAGGTATGCAGAGATACCGACGATCAAAACCTCGGATAAGCAAACTATCGTGAGACAAAGGGAAATTGGTATCATATGTAAGTGGTTCATTCGATCGCAAAGTAATCATAGAAATATGTGGGATCCATATGAATTTACAGATTCCTCTATTGGTTATTGTTCGGAGAAGTGTCTCGATCATGTCTGCATAATTCACGAACTGTAGGGAGACACACTTAAGGATTCGATGTTGTTGAGTAGTTATGGAATGATGAGCAAGAGACTGGATGTTGTTCGGAGTCTCGGATGGGATCCGGGATATCACGAGGAGATCCGGAATGGTCCGGAGAATAAGATTCATATAAGGAAAGTCCTGTTTCGGAGTTGGGGAATGATTCCGGTGTTTTCATCGGGAATGTTCTAGAAGGTTCCGGAAGGTCCGACACTCCGGAGGGGAAGGGTACATGAATGTGTCATGACAATGTGGAATGGTTGCATCATGTACTAGGTATCATGGCTGAGCAAAATAAAGGGATGAATCAAAACCTAGTTTGAAAAGTCAAACGACAGTTTTGCTTGGTGGAGGGAGAGTAGGAAACCTACTTGGGGAGGAGTTCCTCTTCCTCCACCCGTGGGCCAAGGAGGCCGACTTGGGGGAGGACTCCCTCCCCTTGGTCGGCGCCCTCCCACCTATAAAAGAAGGGGCAGGGGTGCCCCCTCTAGCACACACCTCTCTCCACCAAAACCCTAGCCCTAGCCGCCGGCCACCACAAGTCGCCGCCGCCCTAAGGTTTTCCCTAGCCGCCGAGTTGGGGCTCTCCCCAAGCCCTAGACGCTGGCCTAATCCTCCTCCCTTGGTGCCTCTAAACCCTAGATCGCCAAGGCCTCTCTCATAGTCCACCATACTCGCTCCGGCTTAAGGCGAAGCCCTACAAGATCTCCCCTCTACTTCTGGTACCACGCCGTCGTGCTGCCGGAATCACGAGGAGAGTGCTACAACCTCCGCTGTCTGCTGGAACAAGGGAGAGGAAGGTCTTCATCAGTCGAACGCGTGTGACCGATCATGAAGCGCTGCCGGAACGCAGCACCGGAAGGATCGTCTACACGATCTTGAGATCGGCAAGAGTACAACTACATCACCCACGAGAATCTGCTCTCGTTAAACACTTTGGAATCTTCGAGGTTGAGTTCCTCTATTGACTCGTTGCTACAATCTAGTAGATAGATCTTGGCTTGTTTGTTTGTATGCGGTAGAATTTTTTTGTTTTCCATGCTACAAACCCCTACAGTGGTATCAGAGCCGTGTCTATATGTAGATCTGTTGCACGAGTAGAACACAATGGTCATTTGTGGGTGGTGGTGCTTTTATTATCAATTGCTTCTAGTGTACTTTGCATCTTGCGGTATGATGGGATGAAGCGGCCCGGGCTAACCTTACATGACATAGTTCATGAGACTTTCTCCACGCTCAACATGCAACTTGTATTGCATAAATGGCTTTGCGGGTGTCTGTCTCTCCCATTATAGTATAGATCCAATTTACAACGGGCACTTGATAGTTCAAACATCAACGTTGTGGTTCTTGTTCGTAAGTTAGATCGACACTTACTGAAAGCCCCAAACCACATAAAATATGCAAAGAAAATTAGAGGCATCTAACTTTGTTTTGCAGGGGTGTGCTGTGATGTGATATGGCCATGATTGTGATTATATTTGATGTATGCAATGTTCCTTATTGTAAGTTGGCAACCAGCAGGAGCCATATGGTTGTCTTTAAATTCTGTTAAGACTCGCGTGTCTATTCAAAGTAGTTGTAATAGTTGGAGCTGGTGGATGACAACCATGAAGCGGCGCCATTGACCTTGACGCTATACCGGTGATGATGGAGATCATGTTCGTGCTTGAAGATGGAGATCGGAAGCACAAGAAGATAGGCCATATCATATCACATATTATGAATTGCATGTGATGTTAATCCTTTATGCATCTTGTATTGCTTAGTTAACGACGGTAGCATTATAAGATGATCCCTCATGCACATTAATTTCAAGTTTTAAAGTGTTCATCCTTAGTAAGCACCGTTGCTAAAGCTTGTTGTTTCGAAGCACCACGTGATGATCGGGTGTGTTAGATTCTGCAAGTGTATACAACGTGAGCAAGCCAGATTTGCTCATGCGGAAGCTAAGGTTTGATCTTGATGAGCCTCGCATGTACAGACATGGTCTCGGAACACGGATCACCGAAAGGTAAAGCATGAATCATATAGTAGATATGATGAACATGTTGATTGTTCGCCATTGAAGCTACATCAAATCTCGTGATGATCGGTTTTGATGTGGTGGATTTGGTTCGTGTGATCACTAAAACAATGTGAGGGATATTGTTTTGAGTGGGAGTTCACCTAGATTAATTTAACTATTAATTAGAACTCAATTTGTCATAAACTTAGTCTAAACTATTGCAAATATGTTGTAGATCAATGGCAGCCCCTACCATCAATTTTAATGCGTTCCTAGAGAAAAAAAGTTGAAAAACAATGGAAGCAACTTCACGAATTGGTTCCGCAAATTGAGGATTGTCCTCAATGCTGGTAATTTGACCTATGTGCCGGATGCACCGCTGGGTGACCCCCCTGCAGCTGATGCTACCGATGAAGTAACGAATGTTTACCTCGCTCGGAAGAATCAGTACTCCACAGTTCAGTGTGCTATCTTGTATGGTTTGGAATCGGAGCTTCAGAAAAGGTTTGAGAACCATGACCCACATGATATTGTCTGTGAACTCAAATTGATATTTGAGACTCACGCGGCAGTTGAGAGTTATGAGGCTTCTGAAAAGTTCTTTAACTGCAAGATGGAAGAGGGCAAATCCGTCAGTGAGCACGTGCTTAAGATGTCTGGGCACGCAAACAAACTCCAAAGCTTGGGTATAGTGATTCCTAATGCTTTGGGGATTTACCGTGTCCTCCAATCACTGCCACCAAGTTACAAGAACTTTGTGATGAACTACAATATGCAAAGCATGAACAAGACGTTGCCAGAACTCTTCTCCATGTTGAAATCTGCAGAAGTGGAGATCAAGAAAGAGCATCAAGTGTTGTTGGTCAATAAGACCACCAAATTCAAGAAAGGCAAGTCTAAGCAAAAGGGAAACTTCAAGAAGGGTGGTAAGAAAGTTACTGCACCGGCGAAGAAGACCAAGGCTGGACCTAAGCACGATCTCGAGTGCTTTTACCGCAAGAGAGAGGTCCTGAAGCGGAATTGCCCAAAGTACTTGGCGGATTTGAAGAACGGCAACATCAAGAAGAAAGGTATATTCGATATACATGTTATTGATGTGTATCTCACTATTACTCGTAGTAGTGCAGGGTATTTGATCTTGGTTGGTTGCTCATATTTGTAACTCAAACAAAGCCGCAGAATAAGCGAAGCTAGCGAAGAACGGGGTGATGATGCGCGTTGGAAATGAATAACAGGTTGATGTGATCGCGGTCGGCACGCTACCTCTTCATCTACCATCGGGATTAGTTTTATACTTAAATAATTGTTATTTGGTGCCTGCGTTGAGCATGAACATTATATCCGGATCATGTTTGTTGCGAGGCGATTACTTGTTTAAATCGAGAATAATGGTTGTTCGATTTATATGAGTAATATGTTTTATGCACATGCACCTTTGATAGATGGTCTATTCTTATTGAATCTCGATAGTGAAATACACATATTAATAACATTGAAGCTAAACGTTTGAAATTGAGCGATAACTCGACCTATATGTGGCAATCGTTGCCTTGGTCATATTGGAGTGAAGCCTATGAAGAAACTCCATTCCGATGGACTTCTTGAATCACTTGAAAGATGCGAAGCATGTCTGATGGGTAAAATGACTAAGACTCCATTTTCTGGTATGATGGAGCGAGCTACGGACTTATTGGAAATCATACATACCGATGTGTGTGTGGACCAATGAGTGTAGCATTGCGCGGTGGTTATCATTATGTTCTTACCTTCACGGATGACTTGAGTAGATATGGGTATATCTATTTCATGAAACATAAGTCCGAAACTTTCGAGAAGTTTAAGGAATTTCAAAGTGAGGTAGAGAATCAATGTAACAAGAAGATTAAACTTCTACGTTCTGATCGTGGAGGTGAATATCTAAGTTACGAGTTTGGCGAGCATTTGAAGAAATGCGGAATACTTTCACAATTGACACCGCCGGGAACACCACAGCGTAATGGTGTGTCCGAACGTCGTAATCGAACTCTCTTACATATGGTTCGCTCTATGATGTCACTTACAGATTTACCGCTATCGTTTTGGGGTTATGCGTTAGAAACAACCGCATTCACTTTAAAAGGGCACCATCTAAATCCGTTGAAACGACACCGTATGAATTATGGTTTGGGAAGAAACCTAAATTGTCGTTCCTTAAAGTTTGGGGTTGCGAAGCCTATGTAAAGAAGTTACAACCGGACAAGCTTGAACCCAAAGCGGAAAAATGCGTCTTCATAGGATACCCGAAGCAAACTATTGGGTATACCTTCTATCATAGATCCGAGGGCAAAATCTTCGTTGCCAAGAATGGATCCTTTCTAGAGAAAGAATTTCTCTCGAAAGAAGTGACTGGAAGGAAAGTAGAACTCGACGAGGTTGTTGAACCTTCTCTCGAACTTGCAAGTAGCGCGGCACCGGAAGTAGTTCCTGTGGCGCCTACACCAATAAGAGAGGAAGCTAATGATGATGATCACGAAACTTCGGTTGAAGTTGCTACAGAGCCTCACAGGTCAACGAGAACTCGTACCACTCCTGATTAGTATGATCCCGTTATGAGTGTCATGTTGGTGGACAACACCGATGACCCTGCAACATATGAGGAAGCGATGATGAGCCCAGATTCCAATAAATGGTAAGATGCCATGAAATCCGAAATTGGATCCATGTACGAAAACCAAGTATGGACTTTGGTGGACTTACCGGATGGCTAGAAGGCTGTCGAGAACAAATGGATTTTCAAGAAGAAAACAGATGCTGATGGTAATGTTACTGTCTATAAAGCTCGACTTGTCGCAAAAGAGTTTCGACAAATTCAAGGAGTTGACTACGATGAGACTTTCTCACCAGTAGCGAAGCTAAAGTCTGTGAGGATTATGTTAGCAATCGCTGCATATTATGATTATGAGATATGGCAGATGGATGTCAAAACAGTGTTCCTCAATGGAGACATTGATGAAGAGTTGTATATGATGCAACCCAAAGGTTTTGTCGATCCTAAAGATGCTAACAAGGTATGCAAACTTCAACGGTCCATATATGGGTTGAAGCAAGCATCCCGAAGATGGAATCAATGTTTTGATAAGGTTATCAAAAGTTTTGGTTTTATACAAACTTATAGAGAAGCTTGTATTTAAAAGAAAGTGAGTGAGAGCTCTGTAGCATTCTTAATACTATATGTAGATGACATATTGTTGATTGGGAATGATGTAGACCTTCTTAATAGTGTCAAGGAATATTTGAATAATAGTTTTTCAATGAAAGATCTTGGCGAGCGACTTACATATTAGGCATAAAGATTTATAGAGATAGATCGAGACGCTTAATATCATTGTCACAAAGTACATATTTGGACAAAGTTCTAAAGAGATTTGGAATGGAAGATAGCAAGAAAGGGTTCTTGCCCATGTTGCCCAATACGACCTTGAGTAAAACTCAAAGTCCAGCAACGACAGAAGATAGAGAAAGGATGAGTAAAACTCCCTATGCCTCAGCCATAGGATCTCTAATGTATGCCATGCTATGTACTAGACCCGACATTGCATATGCTGTTAGTTTGACTAGCAGATATCAAAGTGATCCAGGAGTGGATCATTGGACAGCGGTCAAAAACATCCTTAAGTACTTGAGAAGAACTAAAGATATGGTTCTTTCTTATGGAGGTGATGAACAACTGGTTGTTAATGGTTACACCGATGCTAGTTGGAACACCGATCCGGATGATTCTAAATCTCAATCTGGATATGTATTTACTTTGAATGGTGCAGAAATTAGCTAGAGGAGTGCAAAGCAAAGAGTTGTGGCGAGATCTTCAACTGAATCAGAATACATAGCTGCTTCGGAGGCTTCACAAGAAGCGATATGGATGAAGGATTTCATTATAGAGCTCAGTGTGGTTCCAAGTGCGCTGGACCCAATGTTTATCTACTGTGATAACATGGGCGCCATAGCCAATGCGCAAGAACCAAGGTCACACAAGAATCTAAAGCACATCAAGCTACGTTTTCACGCTATTCGAGAACATGTCCAAGATGGTGACATAAAGATTTGCAAAGTATACACAGATCTGAATGTGGCGGATCCGTTGACTAAACCTCTCCCGAGGGCAAAACATGACCAACACCAAACTGCCATGGGTATTCGGTATATTACCATGTAATCTAGATTAGTTGACTCTAGTGCAAGTGGGAGACTGTTGGAGATATGCCCTAGAGGCAATAATAAATGTAGTTATTATTATATCTTTGTGTTTATGATAAATGTTTACATTCATGCTATAATAGTATTAACAAGAAACATTAATACTTGTGTGATTTGTAAACTAAATTAGAGTCCCTAGTAAAGACTCTTCTTAATACTAGCTTGTTGATTAATAGATGATCATGGTTTCTTGATCATGAACATTTGAGATGTTGTTAATAACAAGATCATATCATTAGGAGAATGGTATGGTGGACATACTCCTATAGATAAGCATAGCATAAAGATCAAGTCATTTTAATAGTTCAATTGCTATAAGCTTTCTGATACATAGTAACCTAATTCCTTCCGACCATGAGATCATGCTTATCACCATCACCTAAGGATGCTTTGATGACATCAAACACCACCTCAGAATCGGGTGGCTATAAAGGTGGCATTGAGTGTTCGGAAAGTATGGGTTGAGACACATGGATCAAGAGTGGGATTTGTCCATCCATATGACGGATAGATGTACTATGGGCCCTCTCGGTGGAATGTCATCCAATTAGCTTGCAAGCATGTGACTGGATCACAAGGGATCACATACCACGGAAATGAGAAAAGAGTACTTATCGGTAACGAGGTTGAACTAGGTATGCAGAGATACCGACGATCAAAACCTCGGATAAGTAAACTATCGTGATACAAAGGGAAATTGGTATCATATGTGAGTGGTCCATTCGATCGCAAAGTAATCGTAGAAATATGTGGGAGCCATATGAATTTCCAGATTCCTCTATTGGTTATTGTTCGGAGAAGTGTCTCGATCATGTCTGCATAATTCACGAACCGTAGGGAGACACACTTAAGGATTCGATGTTGTTGAGTAGTTATGGAATGATGAGTAAGAGACTGAATGTTGTTCGGAGTCTCGGATGGGATCCGGGATATCACGAGGAGATCCGGAAAGGTCCGGAGAATAAGATTCATATAAGGAAAGTCCTGTTTCGGAGTTGGGGAATGATTCCGGTGTTTTCATCGGGAATGTTCTAGAAGGTTCCGGAAGGTCCGGCACTCCGGAGGGTAAGGGTGCATGAATGTGTCATGACAATGTGGAATGGTTGCATCATGTACTAGGTATCATGGCTGAGCAAAATAAAGGGATAAATCAAATCCTAGTTTGAAAAGTCAAACGCCAATTTGAAAAGTCAAACGGTAGTTTTGCTTGGTGGAGGGAGAGTAGGAAACCTACTTGGGGAGGAGTTTCTCTCCCTCCACCCGCCGGCCAAGGAGGCCGAGTTGGGGGAGGACTCCCTCCCCTTGGCCGGCGCCCTCCCACCTATAAAAGAAGGGGCAAGGGTGCCCCCTCTAGCACACACCTCTCTCCACCAAAACCCTAGCCCTAGCCGCCGGCCACCACAAGTCGCCGCCGCCATAGGGTTTGCCCTATCCACCGAGTTGGGGCTCTCCCCAAGCCCTAGCCGCCGGCCTAATCCTCCTCCCTTGGTGCCTCTAAACCCTAGATCGCCAAGGCCTCTCTCATAGTCCACCATACTCGCTCCGGCTTAAGGCGAAGCCCTGCGAGATCTCCCCTCTACTTAGGTACCACTTCGTCAGCCGAATCGCGAGGAGAGTGCTACAACCTCCGCTTTCTTTGGAACAAGGAGAGGAATGTCTTCATTGAGTACCGAACGATGCGACCAATCATGGAAGCTACTTAGCCTTGGGAAGGATCGTCTACACGATCTTGAGATCGGCAAGAGTACGACTACATCACCCACGAGAATCTGCTCTCGTTAAACACTTTGGAATCTTCGAGGGTGAGTTCCTCTATCGACTCATTGCTACAATCTAGTAGATAGATCTTGGTTCGTGAAAGGATACAGATGTCGCCTAGAGGGGGGGTGAATAGGCGATTAAAACTTTTCCTAGAGTGGCTCAACAAATGCGGAATAAAACTAGTGTTTACTTTGTAAAGCACAACCTAGAAACAACTAAGGTTTACCTATGTGCACCAACAACTTATGCTAAGCAATACGCGCAACAAAGTGATAGCAAGATATATAGTACTTCAAGCACGAAGGCTATCACAATGTAAAGTGCATAAGTAAAGAGCTCGGGTATAGAGATAACCGAGGCACGCGGGGACACCAATATTTTACCGAGTTCCTCCCAACATTGAGTATGTATATTTTGGAGAGGGGGTGGTATCAAACCACCAACTCCACAAAAGGCCTCCCTTATTCTCCGGTGAATCTCACCCCAATGGGATCGATCCACACTTCCACTATCGGTGCACTTGTCGGTGGCAACCGGAACCTCTCACAAGGTTGGGGAACAACTCCACAACTTAATTGGAGGCTCCCAACAAATGCCACAAAAGGCCTCAACAAATGCCACCAAGGCCACAATGCCACCAAGGCCACAAAACCGTCTAGGGTTCCAAGAGCCCAAGGACAAGCTCCAATGATCAATTCAAACCAAATCCTCCAAGGAGAACTCAAACCGATGCACCAAATGCAAATGGCAAGAACACCACAAAGATGCTCAAATCCCTCACTCTCAAGTTCCAACAAATCTACTAAAGCTATTTGGGTAACAAGAGAGGAGGAATCAAAGAGAGACACAAAATCCCCCAAAATCTAGATCCCCAAAGATACACTCACAAAGAGATGTTTTGGTTTGGTCAAAATGTAGATCTAGATCTCCTCCAACTACCCCTCAAATATATGCAAGAATCAATGGAGGGGTGAGTAGAAATCAAGCTTAAGGAGTAAGGCAAATAGGGGCAAAGCTTTAGATCCAAAGAGGAGGAAGAAGTAACCCTAAAAGGCAAAGGGGCAAAGCTATTTATAGGGCTAGGCAAAATATGGCCGTTGGAGCCTTAATGTAGCGGTAGTACCGGAATTTCAAGCGGTACTACCGGAGAACTCCCAGATTGGGACCAGGACTGGACTTGGTACCAAGACAAATATTCAAACTTCATAAGCCACAGCCACGCCGGTAGTACCATTGATGCTCAGTAAAGCGGTAGTACCGCAAATGGCAACCGTACTACCAGACGTGAAGTGGAATCAGGCTTAGATTTAAAAGTCTCATCACGCCAGTAGTAAAATGCGGTACTACCGCATTTTACTACCTAGGCGACATGTGTTTTTGCCAACGCGTTCAAAAGTCTACTGTGCGGTACTAAATGCGGTACTGGCATTTTAGTATCGAGCAGCGGCTTTTGACAAGTGGTCAAGTTATCGTCGCTTAGGTACTAAAATGCGACTACCGCTTTTTAGTACCTAGCCACAGAGGCTTTTGACGCTTAGTCAAATCATACGTGCATCCCAGTAGCAAAAAGCGGTACTACCTCTTTTTGGTACCGCACCAGGTAAATATTTAAACGGCAATAACTTTTGACTGGAAGCTCCGATTGACCCGATTCCAATTGCGTTGGATAGAGGACGACAAGGGCTTGGTGAGAAAGTATCAAGTAGAATAATGTGATATACCTCACTTGGTGAGAAACCAAAAAGCCGCATAAATCAAAATCGCAATAAGATACAAATGGAAGATCCGATTTTGATGAACAAGAGCTTTTTATGGAGATTAACACAAGCCCTATATCCTCACATGGATAAGACCAAATAACAACCAAATACGATGATGCAAGTATGCAAAGGTTTGAGCTCTCTCCAAATGATGTGACCGAATTACTCTTACGAGAGCCCCTCTTGATAGTACGGTTATCTATCCTAAACCCGGTCTCACACACACAACGTGAGACCGGCAAAAGGGAAAACCTATCAAGATTATACCTTTGCCTTGAGCATTCCACTTGAGCTCAATGTAGATGATCTTGACCTTCTCAAGATGGAACGCCTTTCTTAATTCCTCATCATCGACCTCGCATATTGAGCTTGCCCAACATATCTTCTTTGCATTTCATCAACCTTGAAGCCAACACATGCTCCAAGCGATGCCAATGGAAAAATCCTACAAGTATAAATTAATACACACATTAATCCATAAAGATTGTCATTATTTACCAAAACCACACATGGGGGCCCAACATGTTCTTTCAGTTTGTTTGTTTGTATGCGGTAGAATTTTTTTGTTTTCCATGCTACGAACCCCTATAGGGCAGCTTCTCGAAGAAGCCACCAAAAGAACTGGGCCTTATTCGCTTGCTCTCGCAGCAGGTTGAAGCCGAACAAGGCCGATTGTAGTATGGGATGGGACATCCGGGTTGGCAGGTTGCCTGGGACAAGTGCGGCGGCATGAGCAATTGAGCATTCTGTTCCCATTCCGGAAGCGGAGCAGACACGAAGGGGCGGTGCGGCTCGATGCTCGCCTCTCACCAGTGGTAGAGGAGCATGTACGGAGGGGTGGCGTGGCATGACGCTCGCCTTGCAGCGGCAGTAGAGGAGCAGGGATGGGGGGTGGCAGGGCGCCATGTCCAGGACGCCGGAAGCAGCAATTCCGGCAGGACACCGACAATAGAGGAAAGGGGTTCGTCTTGCGTCGGCCTCCTCCACGTTGCCCCACGCCATCGGACTCCGCCGTCTCTGCTCTCGACCTGTACGTCCGCGACGCCGGCCCACCTCCTGTGCTCTGGCCACACGAGGCTGGCTCAGATCGATCGATCTCTGCCGCCAGGAGCTCATCCCCGTCTACAAACAACCTCCCTGGCCTCTCTTCGCCTCTGCCACATGTTCTCCGTCCTCACCACAGTCTCCCTCGTCGTCGACCGGCACCACTCGCCCGCCATCGCAGGAAGATGGCCATGCACCTGCGGTGCTTCCTGAGTTCGCCATCGCCAGCCGACTGTCGCGGCCATCCTCTGGGCTTCCCAATGGCTATTGCTCCTACTCCCATGCCAGGTGCTCGCGCCGCCGCCGCCCGGGCTAGCTGCCCCTACGGTCATGAGGAGGAGCGCGTCGGCAAGATCGATCTCTGCATGGTGTCCTCCTAGCGGTGAGGGGCAGGGGATCGAGTGCCTGTGTGCGTGAACGAGATAGTTATGCAGTCGTGGTCGCGTGGCTGGTCGAACGGCCCGCAGATCCTTAGCACACCAAAGTGACAGCGATGCGCGATTCCAGGTCAACCCTGAGGCAAGGAGCTAGGGCATCGACCGTCGCCGAGGCGGACGACACACGTCTCCGGGCTCCGGCAACCACAACGCAGCTCTGACTCTCTTCTCCACCTAACCCGCCTCAGCTCGTAGGCTATTGGCCCCGCCTTTCCGTCCATGTCCGAGACGCCGCCTCGATCTCCTCCACCTCGCGTAGCTCGTCCCCGCCGTCCTCGATGCCACCAGGGCAGCCCAGCGTCTACTCCTTCTCCCTGCTCGCCCTCCTCCCGCCTGCCCATCGGCGGCGCATCGCTGTTTCTTCGAGGGGATAAGGTCGGGTGGGAGAGAGAGAGAAGATGGAGAAAGGGACGATTTATGGCGGCGGGGTGGATCCTAGGCTTGGGGAACAAGGGGGGACACGTTCACGAGGGAAGAACCGGATTGTGACTTGGCGGTGGCAGACTATGTAAATTCTCAGAACTTAATCATCCAACAGAAAATCAGAACGAAAATAGGGTGGCGGGCGAACCTACCTGTGTGTAAATTAGTATATAGATCATATTGCAACCTAAACATTATTTTAGATATCACAATATCTTTCACACATGATGGTTTCTGAAACAATTCTTTCAGCTCCTATATAATCTCGATATTAAAACAACATTTGAATATCAAGAATCATGGAGACAAATATGATACTTTAGATACTAACACTGAAATTGTTACTCTTGATTTAATACTACCTATTAAACTTTATGGACTAGATGGAATTTACTGAAAGTTTGCAATAAGACTTTCAGACTTTAAATTGACACTTAAAACAATACGATACCATTTCGTAAAGTAAATATCCAGAATTCTATAGTTCTATTATCTCAATTACAACTAAGCATAAGGTGGTGAACGAATGCCAATGATTACAACAAATTATGCAAATTTATTTTGATTTAATTTATGATAAATTGAGTTTGACTAATCCAAATTAGAAATAAACTTCCATTCGAAAACAACATCTCTCGTATCTTTTGGGTGATTACATGAACCAAATCCAATACACCAAGTTCGATCACCACGTGAGTCGGTGTAGCTTCAAAGGCGAGCATCTAAATGGACATCATATTAACTATATGACTCATGCTTAACCTTTTAGTCCGTGTTCCGAGACCATGTCTGTACATGCTAGGCTCGCCAAGTAAGAACCTTAGTACTCATGTGTGTAAAACTATCTTACACCCGAAATATGATCGTAGATTCAAGTACACCCGATCATCATGTGATATCCTGAAGCGACAAAACATAAACGGTGTGTACTTAAGGAAGAACATAGTTTTACCTTGATATCTAAATGAGAGATCATCTTATAATGGTACTAAAAAGCCAAACAAGCAATATAAGATGCAAACAAACATTATATGCTAACGTGGTATGATATGGTTGCACTTGGTCACTATCTTGTGCATCGTGGAATGATCTTTATCATTCCTATATTTGTAAGGCCAAGGTCTATGGAATTTACATTTTGTCATATTATAATTTTCAATATTATCAATTCATACTACAAATTGTAACATTACCATATCATAGTACTTGTCCGAAAAAACAAAAAACTAGATGCCTCTAATTTATCTTTTGCATATTTTACGTGGTCGAGGACTTTCGAAGATACAACCGTTCTTACCTATGAACATGGAACCATAACGATGATAATCAAATTATTGGCAACTTGTTGTAAATCGGATATCGACTATATTAGGAGAGATAGACACCCGCAAGTCACTTATGCAAAACTAGTTACATGTCAAGCATGTAACATGTCTTATATGCGAGGACATGCAAAGTTTGTTCGAACCACTTCATCCCACTATATCACCAATATTCAAATACATATAAAAATCAATAGCATGATCATCAGCGTCCACGCTCATATATGTACTATGCAAAACATCAACTCTGATGGGTTCGGGTATGGTAACGGCCGACCTAACTGTCTCGCGAGGTGAGTGGTGAGATCTACGGCGCCGAGCTGCTGCGGTGGCCTGATGGAAGACGAAGACGCGGGCCGTGCTGGGCCGTTAGCTCAGAGGCCGATGGACTCTTTTCCGGGCCTTTGGTAACTCGGCTGGACTTATTTGGGCCGTTAGTTAGGGCCTGATGAAATTGTACACGCACCGCCCCTCCCCTTCTCCCCATCCCTTCCGCCGGTCGCACTCGTGCTGCTGCTCCCCGCATCCTGCTATCTCCCGTCTCCCGTCTCCGCCGCGACGCCTCGACGCGGGTGGATCCGCGCGCGAGGCCTCGCCGCCGTCACTCCCTCAGGTTCGTCTATCCCTCTCCAGAGCCTGATGCTAGTATAACCTTCTCTATCCCCCGCCCCTCGTGCGTAGGACGACGAGTGCTAGCTTGCTTCTGGATCCGTGGCATTCGGTCTCGCGGTCCGCTGTAGGTTTCATTGTGGGTGGTGTGGTCTTCGGATTCCACTCGCCTTGGGTTTAGATTCGATTTTGGCGGTGGCGCTTTTTGTAGATTGCAAGTGGCGCTGATTAGGTGTTGGGACGAACCTGCGTGAATTGGGGCCTGGGGAATAGGATAGTGTACGACGGTGCTAGGATATACTTTCGATTGCTTTGATTCGCAGTAAGTAGGTTTTCTTAGCTGTTTTGGGGCGGCAACTGTGATGGGTAGCTTTGAGCTTGACTTCAGCTCGAGCCTAGCACATGAGCTTGGGCAAGCTAGGTATGCATTGTCCTGTTCCCGTTGCCGTCACAGTTCTTCTATTCTGGACCTTTTGTCGGTCAGAGCATCATACTCCCACTGTTGTCTTCTGCCCCGAAGCACATAGCTAGAAAACATGTGTGAGAATAACTTGCCAACGTTTCTGCTGTCAATGTATAATCTAACTGTTCACCAGCATTTTGTTGTCTGTTTTTGCATTACTGTAACGATGAGTATAGCAGAGTTAGGTTCAGAGTTTAAGACACGATTCAATACAGTGCTCCTATAGGGCTAGCTTCAACTTTCCGATAATTGTGCAGAAATATTTTCAACTTGTGCAAGGAGATAAGATTGATAACAAACAAACTAGAAAAATCATTTGATGCTCCTATTTTTACTAAGATTTTAATCCTTATCTATTTCAAATGTTGCATTGCTGTATCTTATCGTAGAAATATGCCACATCTAGACAAATATGCACACGCTTCTTATTCTCTAAAAATGTCTTTGTTTTAAAATGTTTTTTACTTCTCTAAAAACCCTTATAGCCTTATCAAACTTGGAACATATATTTGGAATTTAATATAAGAATATATTTTATATTGTTTCCTTTGTATTTCCTGATTATTATGACATTATATATCTTGTATGTTGTCAATTAGGATAATTTTTAGGTTAGTAAACAAGCATGAAGCATACATGCAAATATTTTCAGTTACAATTAACCCTACTCAAAATGGATTCTTGTGGAAGATGGAACTGGGCCAACTGGCAGTGAACTAATCAATATAGAAAGCATTTTCCTCACTGTTCTTTATGCAGCTCAATCAGTTGAAACATAGGATAACCATAGTGATTTGAGATTGCATATGCCTTGACAAAATTGTGACCTGATAGAATATTGGCATGGCTTCATTTCTAATAACATACATAGTTTGGGTAATCTGTCTAATGATGATCAGAGGGAAGGAAGACGAGCGTTTCAACATGATGTGTTGTGATTGTACAGGCAGGCCCCACCATTGGAAGTTCAGAATAATGTGGAAATTCTTAGGTCCTTTCCATTTTTCTTGTTTGATACTGTGAAATTTACCACCTCTATGATTAATGTGAGTCCTCCAATCACATCTAACCTTGTCAAATACAAGAACCAAACCCTTGATTGAAGAGGCCTGCATGCTAGCCTGTTGAGGTTCCCTGGAAAAGTTTCCTTGTTTTGTTCCCGGAAATCTATTTTAGGAAATAGAAGGCCACCAGAAGCCCACATCTAATGCTAAACCAAAATATTGATATTGTTTCAAGGTTTTTGGCTTGCCAAGTTGAGTCGAGACGTCATGCAACCATCTAGGGATTAGCCAGGACTATTCCGGCAACTAGTTATGACTAATCGTGCCCAGTCACACTCAGGGAAGATTTATGGAGAGGGTGAGAGGATATTAAGGGCAGAGTCGCAGTTTTGAAAGAGCTTGAATAAGAAGTCAATGTGACGTGAAGCTCCTGGGAAAGGTCCGGGTGGCTGAAGCGGGGCGACAGTAGACTAGAAGGGCCGAGTTGCTTCAGTGGAGGAGGACGGCAAGTCTAAGTTGGTAATGGCAGGGGCATATCTGGCCCATGAAGGCCCATTTGAAAACCCTAGCTTTTTAGATATATCCAGACCGTCCATACTTATCCAAGCCATCCATACCATCCATCAAGATGGTAACTGATAAGTAGCATGATGCGAGGACTTTTGTGCTTTACATAGCAGCCGCCTGGGAAGCTTCCTTCCCCCTTCCCACACCTTCTCTCTCCTACCACACACCTGCAGGGTAGATCTATGGCTGGTAGCGTCAAGAAGATTGATTCCTCACGGAAGACCTTGTCGGCCGCCTAAAACAGCATACGGAATTTTCCTGCCAGTGGATCGTACCAAAGCGAGCTGCGGCGGCTGGGTGTTTCTAGTCGCTGTCTAGTCAGAGCAAGCCGTCTGCTGGCCGGCATGTCGCAGGACTTGCTCTGCTAGTCGGGTCTCTGCTCTGGCTCAGTGATTATCCGGTGACTAATTGGTGATTAATCAGCGACTCAAACCCTTGTCGATTTAGTAACTACTCGTTGTTTTCATGACTAGATTTATTATAAAGGCTCATAGATATAAATATGGGGACCATCTGAAGCAGGGAACACCAAAAAGTATAAGTTTGTGCTCTTCTGGACTGTTAGTCATGGCCTTCTTTTTGTTCAGTATTGGTGGTCTGTTCCTTCCATTCAGTTTTTTGTCTAAATATCTTTTGTAATTTTGTAGAACTTTATGTTTCCATTTGGATCTTAGCTAGTAGTTTTCTTGTAGGTGTAAACTTGGAAGTAAATCATGATTTATCTTGTATATCAACCTGCCTACTTTTTTGCTTGTCAGTTCAGGTCTTAGAATGCCAGTCCTATGTTCTAAATATACCAAGCTGGTCCTGGAAGTTACACACACCTTCATTTGTTTTTTAGATTGGTTCTCATGTTTTCCCTACCCTCTTGTGCCATCTTGCTGACTTGCTCACAGTATTTTCTAAAGTTTTGCTATTTGATAGTTTGTCATGCATGACTTCCTTTTCAGAATGTAACATATATAGAATTCTAATGTCTTCTAACTAGTTAGTGTTTTAATCTAGCAATTCAACTTTTGGTCCTGCCTTGCGTGTAGCCATGCATTTCTTTCCATTTTTTTCTATAAGTATCCTGCATTTGTGGAAGGACCTGGGGTATAAATTACTTACACATATATATTATCTCTTCTTGGACTCCAGATTGGATTCATTATCACTCAGTTGGTGGGATACTGGAATAGTATTTTGACTTCCTCTTGCATTGCCGCTCTTTCGGCATCATCACAATGTCAGGATCACTGAATGTATGCTTTTATCCTTCTTTACTTAATATATGGTTATGCATTTTCTCCTTTGCGTTCAGTAAATATGGCAACTTATTTAACTTGTCCTTTTTAGTCATGGTATTGTTCTTATGTTATTTTACTCCCTGCCTAGTTCCTCTACCTCAAAGCATGGGCAGACTGACTTTTTGTTGTGATCAAGGTTCATTGTCCACTTCTATGTACTGATGACAATGGCTAGCTATGTTTTTGAAAAGGTCTTTGGTTTATTGTTATAACTTTTTTCAGTCGAATATGAGTGGGGATTCAACAGGAAGGCCATTCACATCAACTTTTTCTGGTCAGTCTGGATCATTTCCTGGTTTCCATCATTCTGGTTAGTACATCTTACAGATTGGTTAGTCCAATAATTCATTTTGCAGAGTACTGTTTTTTCTCATAAAGCTAACTTATTTGAACTTCTTGGAAGGCTTGCATAATATCCATGGAAATCTCAATCTTGCATCACTAGCACCAAGGAATGCTTCATTGTCCGGTATTCCATCCCCAGGTGTTCAACAACCTGGCGGTAGTATTTCTGGTAACCGGTTTCCCTCAAATAACCTTCCAGCGTCCATGTCTCAGGTTTGTTCTTCTTTCAAAGTCCACACTGTTTCTATCCATTCTGAGTGATCAATCACTTGACTTATTTGTTTGCCCCTTTTGTAGATTCCTCATGGGCATTCTGGGATCAGCAACAGAGGAGGTATGAATGTTGGGGGGAATCCTGTATTCAGTAGTAGCATGAATGCTATTGGTGGTTCAGGACAAGGTTTATCCTCAAGCTTGGCTAATGTTGGTAACCGAAATTCTGCTCCTGGGTTGACAGCTTCTTCAGTTTTGGGGAATTTAGGCCCACGGATAACAAATTCTGTGGGCAATATAGTGGGTGGCAGCAGTATTGGTAGAAGCATAAGCTCCGCAGGACTGTCTATGCCTGGTATTACATCCCGTATCAGTTCAAGTGGCAACTCTGGAAGTGGGGCTCTTAATATCCCAGGATCCAACCGAATGAGTAGTATGCATCAAGGTACATGGTTAAGTGAATCTTTATTTGTTCTTTTGCACTTCTCATGCTTCTTTGGTGAACAGCTATCTTCAATTTATCTTTCTTGCTGGCTGAATAGTGGAGTGGTGTGGGTGTACTGTATGTCTTGTCTTTGGCCGTGGTCCTGCCTTGAGTGGTTGGATGTTTCAGTCTAGTCATAGGCCTGTAATTGTTTTCTTTCTAGCAATGCATGGAGCTGCAAGCTTTGCATGTTCTTGACAAAAATATGGAAGTAGTTTGTAAGGGTGGTTAAAAGGGTGGAAATAGGAAAATGTGTAACTCTTTGAAGTTCTATGGATTGAACTTCAACGTGGCTCGATTTGATTGGAAATTGACATGGGGAACTGAAAACTTCACACATTGTATTATAAAGCAGTGGCACTACCTTTAGGGCTGTCTGCCTCGGTTGCCCACACATGAAAATTGGAAGCAACTAAACTGTATATAGAATTACTGGGTTTATGAATAGCTTGGAATTTCTTCTTTCTTTTTGTAAGGGCTGTGGGTGAAAAATGACCTAGTGGATTTCTATTGTTCTAATTCTTTTTGAGTCTTTTTTTCCTTAACCAGCATCACCACAGTTCATGAACATTCTTGGGAGCTCTTATCCAACACCTGGAGGGATGCTATCTCAGAACCAAGTGCAGGCGGGAAACACTTCTTTTGGTTCTTCAGGAATGCTACATGATGGAAACCCCGGTGAAAATTCTCCGTTTGATATAAATGATTTCCCCCAGTTAACCGGCCGTCCTAATTCTGCTGGAGGTGGTCAAGGGCAATATGGTAATGCTAAAACACAAACAAAATCTTCAATCCTCAGTGCTTAGATAATGTTAGGTTAACTAACTTTTCTTAATTTGTAATTTGAAGGGTCACTGCGAAAGCAAGGAGTGAGTGTAAATGCCATTGTGCAACAAAACCAGGAGTTCAGCATTCAGAATGAAGATTTTCCAGCTTTACCAGGATATAAAGGTGTGTCTCGGCCATTGCTAGTCTCATTATGCATGCAGTGGACAACTCTATAAATCTTGATGAGATCAACCATCTGTTTCTTGTTAGTTTTTAGCTTTTTCCCTTGCATTTTTCCTTGTTGATTTTTTTATCTGGACAAGATAAGTTCATGTTTTATCACTCCTTCACTGTTTTCTTCTCTATTGACCACATATCATGGTTCTAATCCTTCCTCAATTTTTCATCTGGCATATGTTTATCCTTTTCTTGCAAGTTGGGTTATTTAACTTTAAGATTTATAACCAACTCATGTATTACAATTTGATCTGTCGAAATTATTCGGCTAAATTCAGAGCATGGGAGTTATTCCTACGGTGTTTCTTTCTGCTGATTATTTCTGGGCAACCTCCTTTCTTTCCTTTCTCGATATTACATTATGATATGTTTCTTTGGGATATAAGGTAGTTCGTCAGATTACGGTATGGATTTGCATCACAAGGACCAGCTTCATGAGAATGCAAATATTATGCAAGGACAACATTATCCCGTGAGTTCATATTGTTTTATCATTTCATCCCAGATTAGCTATACCTTCTTACTCTTAAATTTCTACATATGATTCTGCAGATGGGTAGATCATCTGGCTTTAATTTGGGGGGTAGCTATCCACCCCGCCAACAACATCAGCAGAGCACTACTCAGGTAAGCATTCTAGCAACCTTTGTTGCATCAACACCAAATATTTGAGGCTGAGCACACCAGTCTTATAATTAGTATAAACACCTCTTAATTTTAACCTCTTTTATGTGCAGCTGTATATGTAGAACCTGTTATTGAAATTTTAATATTTAGTATCTGCTAAACCTTTTGAATCTAGATTGTTAACTACTTTCTCTTCTTGTGCTAATTAGGCTCAAAACGGCCTTGATAGTATCGGGCTAAGGCCGATAAATTCTCCAAATCCGTCTTCTAATTCAGGGTCTTATGAGCAACTTATCCAACAATACCATCAACCACAGACTCAGAATTCACTTAGGTCGCAGACGTCTTCGGGCCCACAGTCATATAAGGATCAGAGTCTAAAGTCTGTTCAGGGAACACAGACTGCTCCAGACCCATATAGTTTACTTGCATTGTTGCATCTAATAAGAGCGAAAGAGCCTGGACCAACATCTCTTGCCTTAGGGCTTGATTTGACATCCCTAGGGTTGAATTTGAACTCTCAAGATAGTCTTTACAAGACGTTTGGGTCTCCATGGTCAAATGAGCCAGCTAAAGGAGAACCTGATTTTCAGATTCCTGCTTGTTACTCTGCCGAGCAACCTCCAGCACTGCAAGTAAGCTGTTTCCTATTTGGTTTGCAGTAGCCTCTTGAACTCTGACGTTTCAATTTTTTTCTCCATTTTCTCCATCTGCAGCCATTCATTTTTCCAAAGTTTCAAACCATGACACTATTCTACATCTTCTACAGGTATATTTAATATAATGAACTGTGTGTTTGGTTTTACTAGCCTATGCATTATTTCACTTTGCTCTTTTGTGCAGTATGCCGAAGGATGTTGCTCAGTTGTATGCTGCGAATGAATTGTAAGTACAAACATGTACCGTTTGTGGTATCTCAGCAGAATATACTATTTTAGCGACCTGCATTCGGTGCTGTTCACACACACACACCCTATATGATTGTTATCTGTTTTCATGTGTATGCTCTTCTATTTATAGTCTAATATTAACAGTCTTATATGCATAAATATTATTTGTCTACATCATTTTCTACTATGAGTTGTTTTCTCAATTATCCATTACTTTTAGTCCAAATGACAATGTCAGATGACTCAGATTTCTGATTCTCCTTTTCCAGATATAACAAAGGGTGGCTTTACCACAGAGAGTATCGTGTGTGGCTCACAAGAAATCCAAATGTGGCACCTCTTGTGAAAAATTCACTTTATGAACGAGGGTCCTACCTTTTCTTTGATCCAAGCGTTTGGGAGACAATTCAAAAGGTTCCGTCATTAAAAACTGTGAAACTTTATAGCCTGATGGCACATCAGGGAAAGTAATCTGAGCATTTGTTCATCGCAGGACAACTTTGTTCTCCAGTATGATTCTGTAGAGAAGAGACCTGCCCTCCCTTCGGCCAGCCAAAATGTTAGATTATAAGGTCAGCAGCTGGATTCTATCATTCCATTCGAGTGTGTTCCTGTCCTCCAGTGTCATAATTCCCTCCATATGTATGTAGTGGCTTTTCTGACATACAAATTTGCACTTGCAGCAGCTATTGGACTTTCCTTCAGCATTTAGAGGATGTCGATTTTCTTCAGTCAGACCACCTTTTATTATCATCATAGGATATAGGGTGGCGTACATTTGTGCAAAATGATTCTGTAAGCACATCCAACAAAACTGTATTTACTTTTGTTGAGATTAATTTACTACTATGCCGTGCTAAATTTCATTTCCTCTGAACAGGACATGTAAGCTGTTCCGAACGGAGCTTCTGTATTGGCTGACAGCCCTGATGGTAGCTTTAGAGATGTAGCTGAGGAAAGTGCGCATCGTAATTCGTTGGCTGTATCCAGTAGGGTCGATTCGATGTCTTCTTGCTGTAAATGACTTGGATTTCTAGCTTCTGTAAACTTCAGACATGTACTATCCTGTGCTCTTTAACTAGAAATTTGTTTCCGGCACTTACGTTTTAGAATATGCCCCCTGTTTTTTTTGAAATATATATAAATAATCAGACAGCAGGACGTTTCATTAAAAACATTTCAGTCCCCTTACGTATCCTAGAAAGTAAAAGAGTGTGTCTGAAATCTGTTGCCCCAAGTTTACATGATGACCCTCTCCTTTATACAATCAGGTACAATCAGGAGTGTCATAGCTTAGATAACCATTAAACCTAGCTTTGCCTAATTGCGCTAACACATGTGTAGTACCATTACTCAGATGATCTACTTTGGAGATACTTCATTGTAAATCTTTAGAAGTTCACGCCCTCAAGGACTAAGAGCATCTCCACTCAATCTTTAGAAGTTCATGTCCCTCAAGGACTAAGAGCATCTCCACTAGGAAGCCGATCAAATGGTGAAAATTAGGTCCGAACGCCGAAATTCAGCTCAGTCGTGTTTTTAGGAACCTCTTTTCGTCTTAATTCGGGCGAACTTTGGTCCGGATTTCCCAGGCCATTCCCAGGATCCCGGGAACGCCCTGGGAACGCCGGACGAAGCAAAAACGAGCGTGGGCCGGCTCTATCGGCGAGAGAAGGCCGAACTCCCGCCCTTTTCTTGCTCCTGCCCCCGCCTTTCTTCCCCATTCCCTCCACTTCGCCGAGCTCCCCCCCCCCCGCCACCCAAGAGTTTTGTCAAACCCAGATCGAAACTCGGTGAGGATTCGATGGAAGCTCGTCGCAATCATCATATGGCGAGGCCGACACGCACAACCTGTTCGGCGGAATGCTGACCGACATTTCGGCCGAGACATACATGCAGGACATGATCGCCCAAGGCTCGGCCATCAACCCCTCCTTCTTCACTTAAGAACAGTCCCGGTCCAATGCTGAACACGGCATCGAGTCTCAGGATTTCGTCGACCTCGACGCCGAGGAGACGCATGCCGAGGACACCGAGGTTGATGTCGTGGTTCCGGCGAAGGGCAAGACGGGCAAGAAGAAGCCGGTCACATCATCGTCGGAGGCACGAATCAAGTGGACGGTGCCTGAGGACCTTTATCTCGCCGAAACCTGGAAAACGGTAAGTATGGATCCCATCACCGGTGCCAACCAAAACTCCGACAACTATTGGAAGCGCGTAAAGCTAGCGTTCGACGATCGTAGCCTTTGCGACCTGAAGTATAACAAAATTCATATGGAGCAAGGGGAAAAGGCGATGACCAACCACTGGGGTCTCATCCAGCATGCATGTAGCAAGTGGCACAGCTGTGTGGAGGAAGTCGACCGCACACAAGCCAACGATGAAAACATGGACAACAAGTATTCCCGAACACTAGCCGAAGTTATGTCAAGCTCAAGCATTTCTTGACACACTTTGTCTTCCATTTTGCAGCTCCTTCGTGCACTCGCTTTGTACCGGGACGACATGAAGGCGGAGTTCAAGTTCCACCATGTGTTCACCAAAATCGAGCACTGCGAAGAATGGCGGGACACTCGCCTGAGCCTCGCCAAGACCAAGGATGGCGTGTACAACCTGGAGGCCCTAGCCCCTGCTGCCGACGAAGGAAGGCCGGAGATCGGCCAGAAGAAGGCTAAGATGCTCAAAGCCGCCGAACCTCCCGCCGAGCGCCCTAGGCTTCAATCGAGAAGTGCATCGCCGACCAGAGGGCACATGCTGACAAGAGGTCCGAGAAGAACGACGAGAGGTGGGCGCAGCTGCTCCAGAACCAAGGGCAGAAGATGGACCTCCTCAAGGCCAACTACGCTGCCAAGAAGAGGAACATGGATCTCCAGTTCCTGATGGGCGGCGAGGACACGTCGACGATGAGTTCGCCGGTCAAGGCATGGTACATGGCACGCCGCAATGCCATTCTCCAGGAGGACAACGCCGAGATCACGCCTGCCCCTGCGCCGGATGCCCCTGCGCCGAACGCCACTGCTACGCCGAGCTCCGCTTCCACCTCTTCCAACCAGTCGGCGTCCGCCGGCTAGATGCCCGACCCCGCCGCATCGACCACGCCGCAGGAGCCCATCCCCATCGACGATTGATGGCCGAGCCTTTTTTACCTGGTTCTATAATAATTTGTCGCCGGAGTTATTGGGCGTAATTCTGTCGAACACCTTTTGGCCGAGCTCGCGCCGGCAGGAACGATAAAAATTCGAATATTTCGCTGTTTTCTCTTTGCCCGGGAACACAGCCTGGAAACGCGAGTGGGAAACTCGGTGTTCCTAGGCCAAAATCAGGTTTCGTCGATCCAAAAAAGGTCCGAATTTTGGCCGGGGAACGCCCAACGAGTGGGGATGCTCTAAATCCCAACTCCGAGAGTTCTCAGGGGTATCCGACGAAAGTGCCTGCACTTCTCTAAGACAATCGCTCTCAACTGTTGCTAGCCTTTGTCGTAGGTCAATCAGATGTTTTAACCCCTCAAGACAAGCCAAAATCTTAGCCTCTTCCACGCTTCCGCAGTTTGGGACATACTTCTACTCTGATAGCACCGTGTTTCCTCCATTGTCGCGGACAATAATACCCAGGCCAGCGTCTCTTGAATAAGCATCCCACCCAACATCGACATTCGCCTTTAAGGAGCCCACCGTCGGAGCACTCCATGAGGCACCATTATCGCATGTAGTGCTTGGTGAAGGGGAGTGTATAGCAGCAAACGAGGACAAATGATTTGCAAATAAATTGGGGGATGCCGAGATTGATGCTTTACCATCACCATGCACAATGTTATTTCTGTGGTGCCAGAAACGCCATAGGAGGAACAGAATTTTTGGTTGCATTTCCTTTGTGATATTGCCTAGAAGATGGAGCAGCCACTCTTTCCCCTTTATGTTAAAAATTTCCTCATCAGGCAGAGACCATAGATTTCTCATCTCATGCTGCAACGCTTTAGCCAATGTGCAACCTATAAGGGCATGATTATCGTCCTCCACACACGTACCACAGATGACGCAGACAGGGTCCAAGGTAGAAATACGCCGGTGTAGCCCCAGACGAATAGCTAGGGAGTGATAACTTGGAAACGTATCTATAATTTAAGATGCTCCATGCTTGTTTAGTATCTACTTTGCTTTACTTGTCCACACATTGAGGTGCTTTTTACATGTTTTATGGTACTAACCTATTAACAAGTTGCAACAGTGTCAGGTGCCTGTTTTCTGCTGTTTTTGGTTTCAGAAAAGTTAGTAAAGAAATATTGTCGGAATTAGACGGGACGAAGGACAAAGTCAATTACTTTCCGTGGGGAACAAAAAGTCCAGAGGAGAGCCGGAGAGGCCAGCCAGAGGGGCCACCCCCCCAGGCACGACCACAAGTGGGCCCGCGCCTGGCTAGGTTTGGTGGCCCTGGCCGCCTCCCGGTCTCGCCCCTTCGCCTATAATAAGCCCCCGATGCAGAAACCCTGAGTACCCGATCAGAAATCCACGAAACTGTTTGTATCCGCCGCCACCATCGTCCCTAGATCAGGGGGATCTGAAGTTCTTCCCGGCACCCTACCGGAGGGGAGATCATCCCGGAGGCCTTCTCTCCGGTATGATTCGTGAGTAGTTCCACCTTGGACTATGGGTCCATGTAGTAGCTAGATGGTTGTATCTCCTCCTTTGTGCTTTCATGTATAGATCTTGTGAGCTCCGTTCATGATCAAGATCTAATCTATTTGTAATAATGCATGTTGTGTTTGCGGGGATCCAATGGATATTGAGATTATTATGTTGGTTTGATTAATGGTTTTATCTTTATGATTCTATCATGTCTGTGTTGTTTGTGATCTTGCATGCTCTCCGTTGCTAGTGGTTATCTTGGCCAAGTAGTTGTTGGTGACTCCAAGAGGGAGTATTTATGCTCGATAGTGGGTTCATGCCTCTAGTTTCCAAGGGAAGTGACAATAATCTCTTTGGTTGTAGATGTGATGTTGCTACTAGGGAGAATACAACGGTCTCTTGTTCATGGAACATGTGGACTGTTTACCTTACACACTTCGCTTAAATCAGTTATCTATTGCTTGCAACTTAATACTGGAGGGGGTTCGGATGATAACCTGAAGGTGGACTTCTAGTCATAGATGCAGTTGGATGACAGTCTATGTATATTGTTGTATTGCCCAATCAACCTCATAGGATCTTTCTGGCTAGTAATTGCATTGTTATGCCTTGCTCCGTTCCTGTCAATTGCCCCGCTGTAATTTGTTTACCCTTCATGCCATGTTATTTATCTAAGGAGAGCACCTCTAGTGAACTATGGATCCAGGTACAATCTTTATCATTGATACATCTTCCACTGTTACTTGTTTACTTTTTGCAAACCATTACCTTCCACTCCATACGTTTAATCCTTTCTTACAACAAACCGGTGAGCTTGACAACCTCACTGATTCGTTGGGGCAAAGTCTTGAGTTTGTGTTGTGTAGGTCTCCACGTTGTTTGCAACACCTGTGTGACGTTTCCTTCCTCCTTCTGGTTCGATAACCTCGATCTCAACTAAGGGAAAACTTGCTGCTTGCTGCTTCACACCTTGATCTTGGGGTTTCCAATGAAGCGCTTCCACTTCAAACACCAGGCACCATCAAGCTTTCTGGTGCCGTTACCGGGGAATCTACTTCAACCTCTTCCACCTCGTCAAGCGCTATCAACAAGTTTTCTGGCGCCGTTGCCGGGGAGGCTAAGGACATCTTCACTAGGGGAGTCCTTCACTTCCTTTTGTTGGAGATATGCCCAAGAGGCAATAATAAAGTGGTTATTATCATATCTTCACACTTATGATAAATGTTTACATACCATGCTATAATTGTATTAACCGGAAACATTAATACTTGTGTGATTTGTAAACTAAAATAAGAGTCCCTAGTAAAGCCTCTTGTTAAACTAGCTTGTTGGTTAATATATGATCATGGTTTCCTGATCATGAACATAGAGATGTTATTAACAACAGGATCATATCATTAGGAGAATGATGTGATGGACATACTCCTATAGATAAGCGTAGCATAAAGATCAAGTCATTTCAATAGTTCAATTGCTATATGCTTTCTGATACATAGTAACCTAATTCCTTCGACCATGAGATCATGCATATCACCTTTTCCGGATGGATGCTTTGATGTCATCAAACACCACACCGTAATGTGGTGGCTATAAAGGTGGCATTGAGGGTTCAGAAAGTATTGGTTGAAACACATGGATCAAGAGTGGGATTTGTCCATCCATATGACGGATAGATATACTCTGGGCCCTCTCGGTGAAATGTCATCCAATTAGCTTGCAAGCATGTGACTGGCTCACAAGGGATCACATATCACGGAAACGAGAAAAGAGTACTTATCGATGTGAGGTTGAACTAGGTATGCAGAGATACCGACGATCATAACCTCAGATAAGTAAACTATCGTGAGACAAAGGGAAATTGGTATCGTATGTAAGTGGTTCATTCGATCGCAAAGTAATCGTAGAAATATGTGGGAGCCATATGAATTTCTAGATTACTCTATTGGTTATTGTTCGGAGAAGTGTCTCGATCATGTCCGCATAATTCACGAACCGTAGGGAGACACACTTAAGGATTCGACGTTGTTTGAGTAGTTATGGTATTATGAGAAAGAGACCGAATGTTTTTCGGAGTCTCGGATGGGATCCGGGATATCACGAGGTGATCCGGAATGGTCCGGAGAATAAGATTCATATAAGGAAAGTCCCGTTTCGGAGTTCGGGAATGATTCCGGTGTTTTCATCGAGAATGTTCTAGAAGGTTCCGAAATGTCCGGCACTCCGGAGGGGAAGGGGTACATGAATGTGTCATTGCATATTGTAATGATTGCATCATGTACTAAGTGTTCTCGCTGTTCCAAATAAAAGGATTAAATTGAATCCCAAACTGAAAAGTCAAACGGCCAGTTTGAAAGTCAAACGGCTAAAACAGGAAAGTGAGGGAAAGAGGAGGTTGAAACCGACTTGGGGGAGGAGTCCCTCCTCTCCAAGCCGGCGCACCACCCATGGCCGAGTTGGGGAGGGACTCCCTCCCCTTGGCCGCACCTCCCACCTATAAAAGGAGGGGCAGGGCCACCTCCTCTAGACACAAGTTCCTATCCTCTAAATCTAAACCCTAGCCACAGCCTCCGGTTTAGAGCCGTTTTGGTTTAGAGCTTCTAATTGCCCTAGCCTTCGGTTTAGAGCCTTCTAATTGGTGTGTCTAATCCCTAGACCACTAAAGCCTCTCTCATACTCCACCATAATCGCTCCGGCTTAAGGCGAAGCCCTGCGAGATCTCCTCTACTTCGGTACCACACCGTTGTCTTCGGAATCGCGAGAGAGTGCTACAACCTCCTTTTCTTTGGAACAAGGGAGAGGAAGGTCTTCGTCGAGTACCGAACGTGTGACCGACTACGGAAGCGCTGCCGGAACGCAGCGCCGGAAGGATCGTCTACGCGATCTTGAAATCGGCAAGTGTACGACTACATTACCCACGAGAATCTGCTCTCGTTAACCGCTTTGGAATCTTCGAGGGTGAGTTCCTCTATCGACTCGTTGCTACAATCTAGTAGATAGATCTTGGCTTGTTTGTGTGCATGCGGTAGAATTTTTTTGTTTTCCATGCTACGAACCCCTACACCTTTCTCTTTACTTTGTTTTTTATTTGCTTGGTTTTGTTTGCCTCTTTCCAAAAAAACCCAAAAAATTAGTCTAGTTTGGTTTGCTTGCTTTATTCAAAAACACAAAAAATTAGTTTCTGCTTTAGTTGCCACCTTACTATAGCTCACCATGTTGCTCCCCCAGTTCTCTCTGAAAAATCTTGCAATAGGTAGTGGCTCCATAATTGGGAAACATAATATTGAAGAATTCTTTAATTATGTTAGCAAGCATGAGGATATTGAGGATAAATCTATAACTGAACTTGCTCATAATTATGAGATTGCTGCAGCTTATTTAGTTCATATGTTGGAGGGTAGGTTTGTTAGCCTTAACCCCTTCATACAATTCTTATTCCTAAAACTAAAAGAAGAGAAGAATGTTGAAAAAAGGGAATTCATCCTTGAAATTTATCAAAAGAATTCCATGATGTTGCTAGGGAGGCCAAAAAGGTTTTTGAACGTTTCAATATGTTAGGTTCAAGTGTAGATGTTGTGGGTATTTCTGATAAAACTAAGCCTAGAGAGGAATTCAATGTACCCATACCCTATAAGCTTGTTGGAATGCATGAAGCCTTTGAAAATAACTTCGATTGGATTGCCCCTGAAAATCTTTTTGATGAAGGTAGTAGACCAAAGAGAGATGAGAAAGGATCCTCCAAAACCCATTTGGATGACATACCTTTCATAGTTGAAGAATTTGCAAGTATGAATGTTAATTCTTCCTCATTTGAAAATACTTGATTCTTCTTGCTTCTTGTGCCTAACTTAAAAGCGTTAAAGAAAAGTACTTGTTGGGAGATAACCCAAGAGTTTCCTTGAGTCTTGGAAGTTATTACTTCTGTAATGACCTTTTCTTATCCTTTTTGCTTGCTTTTTGTGCCAAGAATGACCTCTAATGAGAGGTAAGTAAGATTTGGGGAGTTACTGTCCCGAAACAGATTTATGTCCTCCACCAAAAAAATTCGTGAGGCGGCTCTGTATCTTGGATTGAGCTCAAAATTTATGAATAAATCCCCTAGTATGTTGGCTAACTTTCTTTAGTTCAACACTTTTTTATTTTAGCAACAGAAGATGTTCGAAAAAATTCGTTTCTACCTGATGGTCTGTTTTGACAGATTCTGCCATTATTTGCATTTGCTTCTTATTGATTCATTTTTAGCCATCTTCAGGTAAATTGAGTTTCTTTGAAGGATTTACTACAGTAGCTTGTGTTTTTAGTGAAAATCCTTGCTGTTCCAAAGCTTTGCCAGTGGTCTAATATCTTTTGAATAAGCTAATGTTGCTAATGAAGATTGTGTGAAGTTTTGTATGAAGGAAAAAAATTCAGGTGTGGAGAGAGAATGATGCAATGAGATGAAAAATGGACAAAAACTCAAGCTTGGGGATGCCACCATGGTGTCACCCCAAGAAATATCCAAGAGGTACAAGCGTCAAAGCTTGGGGATGCCCAAGGCATCCCCTTCTTCATCAATAAAAAGCTCAGGTCTGTCTAGACACTTTGTTATTATTGTTTCATGCACAGTTGTGTTGTTCTTGGAGCTTCTTAGTTTTCATTTGCTTTGCTTAGTTTATTTAGTTTACTTAAGTAGTTTGGACCCCCGTTCTCACTGTGTTGTTTTGCAGATAAGTTTGCTTGATGTTTGGAAAGGAGTAGTAAGTTCTTGCTTGAAGTGCAAGAGGAGCTTGCATTGACTGTGACTTAGACTTTAGCATGACATGCTAGGTGTTGTTTTAGCATTATGTTTAGTGATTATTGCTATAGTATGTCTTGTTCCAATTGGGATTGCTTAGTGTGCCTTGAAGAAATTATGCGTTGTTTTAGCATGCAAAAGCATAGTATTGTGATATTCTCCTTTGATGTTTTTCTTGGGTTGACTTGGCACATGCTCACACCATGTTATGACTATGACAAGTCACCATTAGCCTCTATAATCATTTAGTCCTTGACTTGTAGTACCACTCTTTGCCTTGATTAGTTTGCTTTGTTGCATTGCATAATTTTGGCCATTATTGCTTTCTTAGTTGGTTGCTCCCAGTCTTTTGCTAGCCTCCACTTGTATGAGTAAGTTATACTCATGCTTCCAACTCCCAAGAAATCAAGTTATTCCAAAGTGTCTACTATAAACTCCTATGCATGGTGTGTTACACCATTCAAAGTATATTCTTGTTTTCACCTATCTTCCAATTAAAAACTATTTTGTTATGTGAAAACTTAGTGATTAAAGCCCTCACGAACTTGAAGGCACACTTTATATTCTTTGCCCCTAATAAAATTGAACCATTGTGACAACTTTGTTGTATATGCTTGCACTTATACGTTGGAATTAGAAGAACCGTGCTGTCACGGGGAACGTTTTCAACATTGCACTTATACCTTGTTGTACTCAGTTGATATCATGTTCCTTTGTCTATGGATGTCACCGGTGTGAAATAAAGAGGGAACTTGTAAGTCCATGGAGTTTGTACCCTATTTTAGAGAAACGCCTGGGCCGCTAGCCTAAGCCATGCCTAATCATGGTGGAAACTTGCAGCATCACCATAGTGACATCTATGAAGCATTCTTCTTATAAAAAGAAGAGACACATTGAGAAAAGAGGAAAGAGAGAAAAAAGCACCATATTCCCATGGTATATAACAAGAATTGCTGAGATGCTCATTGTCTGCTTGCCTTGTCATTTTGGTTATGGGAAATCTCTTGTGCCATGTTCAAGGGGTACCCTGTGGCGGTTCTCAATGATATGCAAATACTTACAGTGACAAGAACTTACTTGTACCCAAAGTTGAGTATGCATGAGGTGTGACCCTCGTATTCAAGGGGCATGAGATTGCCAGCTTATACTTTGTCAAGCATATACTCCATCTTTGCCACTTTAACCTTAACCACTTCAAGATGCTTATGATAGGGGCAATGAGGGCTGAAAGCTAACCAGTACCATAATTTTTGGAAGCTCTTTTTGAAACTTGTAATCCCTACTTCCTTTACAAAGGCCTTTCTTCCACCATTATTGAGTCTCCACTTTCTACCTCTAGGCACCATTAAGAGAGCATAGTTGTCATTCTCTGTGCAATGTTCCTAACCTTGTTAATTGATGCATATTGTGTTATTACTTGTTCATGTGCTATCTGTTTCTAGTCACCCTTGTGAAATTTGCAGGTGTCCTATGCATTATATTGCTACTCTATGAGGGACAAGCTGATTGCCATTATGCTATGTTTTCTGCATGTGAAACAAACAAACATTTTTAAATGCATATTATTCATGATCTTTGTTTGTAGCTTGCCATGTTGCATGCATAATTACTATGTACTATTGTTAGAACTCCATCTTTCATGCACATGTTTAGAGTTCTTTGATCCCAACTTTCAATGTTTGCAAATGGTTGGATATTTATTGTGAGGGTGCATGTCACCTAAAAAAATATTCTTTTATCACTTACCTACTCGAGGACGAGCAGGAGTTAAGCTTGGGGATGCTGATACATTGGAAACGTATCTATAATTTTTGATGCTCCATGCTTGTTTAGTATCTACTTTGCTTTACTTGTCCACACTTTGAGGTGCTTTTTACACTGGCACTAACCTATTAACAAGTTGCAACAGTGCCAGATGCCTGTTTTCTGCTATTTTTGGTTTCAGAAAAGTTAGTAAAGAAGTTCTCGGAATTGGACGGGACGAAGGACAAAGTCAATTACTTTCCGTGGGGAACAAGAAGTCCAGAGGAGAGCCAGAGAGGCCGGCCAGAGGGGCCAAACCCCGCAGGCGCGACCACAGGTGGGCCTGCGCCTGGCTAGCGTTTGGTGGCCCTGGCCGCCACCCTGTCTCGCCCTTCGCCTATAAGAGGCCCCCGATGTAGAAACCCTGAGTACCCGATCAGAAATCCACGAAACCGTCTGTAGCCGCCACCACCATCGTCCCTAGATCAGGAGGGGATCTGAAGTTCTTCCTAGCACCCTGCCGGAGGGGAGATCATCCCGGAGGCCTTCTCTCCGGTATGATTCGTGAGTATTTCTACCTTGGACTATGGGTCCATGTAGTAGCTAGATGGTTGTATCTCCTCCTTTGTGCTTTCATGTATAGATCTTGTGAGCTCTGTTCATGATCAAGATCTAATCTATTTGTAATCATGCATGTTGTGTTTGCGGGGATCCGATGGATATTGAGAATATTATGTTGGTTTGATTAATGGTTTTATCTTTATGATTCTATCATGTATGTGTTGTTTGTGATCTTGCATGCTCTCCATTGCTAGTGGTTATCTTGGCCATGTAGTTGCTAGTGACTCCAAGAGGGAGTATTTATGCTCGATAGTGGGTTCATGCCTCTAGTTTCCAAGGGAAGTGACAATAATATCTTCGGTTGTAGATGTGCTGTTGATACTAGGGAGAAAACAATGGTCTCTTGTTCATGGAACATG
Source organism: Avena longiglumis (assembly GCA_030063025.1). Lineage (NCBI taxonomy): Eukaryota > Viridiplantae > Streptophyta > Magnoliopsida > Poales > Poaceae > Avena > Avena longiglumis. The sequence continues at coordinate 512,888,055 of CP125974.1, read as the reverse complement.
TGGACTGTTTACCTTACACACTTTGCTTAAACCAGTTGTCTGTTGCTTGCAACTTAATACTGGAGGGGGTTCGGATGATAACCTGAAGGTGGACTTCTAGTCATAGATGCAGTTGGATGACGGTCTATGTATATTGTTGTATTGCCCAATCAACCTCATAGGATCTTTCTGGCTAGTAATAGCATTGTTATGCCTTGCTCCGTTCCTGTCAATTGCCCCGCTGTAATTTGTTTACCCTTCATGCCATGTTGTTTATCTAAGGAGAGCACCTCTAGTGAACTATGGACCCCGGTCCAATTTTTACCATTGATACATCTTCCATCTTTGTTTGTTTACGTCGCAAACCATTACCTTCCACACCATACGTTTAATCCTTTGTTACAGCAAACCGGTGAGCTTGACAACCTCACTGATTCGTTGGGGCAAAATCTTAAGTTTGTGTTGTGCAGGTCTCCACGTTGTTTGCAACAACTATGTTAAGTTTCCTTCCTCCTTCTGGTTCGATAACCTCGGTCTCAACTGAGGGAAAACTTGCTGCTTGCTGCTTCATACCTTGCTCTTGGGGTTTCCAACGAAGCACTTCCACGTCAAACACCAGGCGCCATCAAGCTTTCTGGTGTCGTTACTGGGGAATATACTTCAACCTCTTCCACCTCGTCAAGCGCTATCAGGGAGCCTGTGGCAGCACGCCAAGCAAAAATACGAACCTTTTGTGGCACCTCAGCTTTTCAGATAAGATTTGAAACACGCCTACCCCCAGTGGGTTCCGAACTGGACTGTCCATGGTCAGTCTCTTGCCATTTATCTGTCATACCAATCTGATATGCTGAACGTACACTGAAAATACCATTACTCTCACCACTCCAGGCTAAGAAATCATCCGTGATCCAAGCTAAAAGTTTTATACTCAAGATGGCTGCAGCATCAGTTGGGACACAACAGTCACGGACAGCCGCTTCATTCCATGATCAGGAGTCCTGTCATATAAGTTCAGAAACCCAACGTTTGCAGGAATTTTATTTTCTCCCCTAAACTTTCAGAGCATCTATCCTTGGGAGCCAATTGTCTCGGAAGATTTTAACCTTGGTTCCATCACCAATTCTCCAGATAATACCCTTCTTCAACAGTTCAAGTCCATGTACAACTCCTTGCCATGATTGAGATTGTTGCTGGATGAAGACTGTGTCAAGAAGATCTCCCGAGGGATAGTACTTAGCTTTAAGGAGGCGGACACATAGGCTATTAGGAAATTGCAGAAGGCGCCAGGCTTGGCGAGCTAGCAGAGCTTGATTAAACATACTGAGATCATGGTATCCAACTCCTCCCTAAGACTTTGGTCGGGCAATTCTTTCCTAGGACAACCAATGCATACTATTGGAATTTGGTGAGTTTTGAGCTATTGGCCCGTTAGACAAATTCTGAAATTCTCTTTGGCCCACTTGTATATGGCAGCATATGGCTGTGCTAGTGGTGCTAAAGTTTAGTCCCACATTACTTGTTGAAGGGGAGTTGGACTACCTTATATAGTCGAGTGTTGCACTACTCACTAAGGTGTGATAAGAAGAGTAGCCCTCGCGCACTCCTCCTCCGACGCCGCCCGCCTCGCCTCGCCATGCCATGCCTCGTCACGACGCGCGCACGTGCCGCGGGTTGCGGGAATCTCGCTGAGCCGAGCTTTATTTTGGTGGTTGGGAAAACTGATTATGATTCATTAACAGACGCGTTAATTACAGCCGCTTCTAGTTTTTATGGACGTGGCTGTTACCGACTCGGACGTGGGCTGAGCCCACGATCTTCCTAACCTGCACTATATAAGCGTCTGCGCTAAACCTAATCGGTGAATCAATCTACACATGAATCGACCCTCCAGAACCTTGCGCCGCTGCTTTCGTCTTCCCCATCTCGGCTTGCAGCGTGCACCGCAGATCGGATGAGCCTCCGGAACCCGCCTCGTGAACTCAGACGGGTGAGGGGCGATCACGTTTTTGGGGAGTGGTCAAGCGCGACTACTGGCAACCACGACGTCGTCCGACAGCGAGTTCCCGAATGACGACTTCTTCCCGGACGTCAGCGACCTCTTCGACAACCTCAACATTGGCGGTGGCTCTGCTGCTACCGCCGCGGCTACTACCACAACTGCATCGTATGTGATCTCAATCTCTCTCTTTCGGATTATGCTAGAGTTTCTAGTTCTAGAGTTTGGCGTAGATGTGATAGGTTTGTCTTGTATAGATGTAATATGTTCATCTACTTTGTTGATCTGCATGATTGGTTTTAGTACTGTTTGTATAATCATGATTTATCAATTTATTATTTGGATTAAATCATATGGATTATTGCTTATATTTCCAACAATCCAAAAACCTGATTATAGGCAACTGAATTCCACTGGTGTAGCCGCGGCTACTAGGCCGCCTCCTTTTGATGGCATGCACTATAAGAGATGGCGCAAGAGAGCAGTTCTCTGGTTTGAAAACCTAAACTGCTATAGCGCCACTCTTGGCAAGCCTGAAGGAGAACCTTCACGAAAGGTGAAGCGAACTTTAAGAAAGTCGATACCATGTTTATGGCGGCTTTGTTCAGTGTTCTTGGGGACAACATTGTTGACCAGTATATGTCATTTGATAATGGCAAGGACGTGTGGGAAGCGCTCGAGGCCAAGTTTGGGGTCTCGGACGCTGGCACTGAGTTGTATGTCATGGAGCAATTTTATGACTACAAGATGGTTGATGAGTGCTCCGTTGTTGAGCAAGCTCATGAGATACAATCATTTGCCAAAGAACTTGAGCAGTTCAAGTGTACCTTACTGGACAAGTTTGTAGCCGGTGGCATTATTGCCAAGCTTCCTCCCTCATGGAGGAACTTTGCTACCTCTCTGAAACATAAGAGACAAGAGTTTTCCGTTATGGATCTCATTGGGTCTCTTCATGTGGAAGAGAAGGCGAGAGCAAAGGACAAAACTGCTCGAGAATTTGAGGGAGGTTCTATTGCCAATTTGGTGCAGAGGAAAAACTTCCAATCCCACAATTTCAAGAATAAGAACAAAACTGAAGGAAAGGGAAAGTTCGATGGCAAGAACAAGGCCACGCACTCAACCAACTTCAAGAAGAAAAATGATAAGAGGAAAGGCTCTTGCCACGTCTGTGGTGATCCTGGTCATTGGGCTCCTAGCTGCCCTAATCGCTTTGACAAGCGTCAACATGGGAACAGCGGCAATGCCGCTAATGTTGTTATTAGTAATACTGAGATGAAGGATGTTGGGTACGGTATTTTGTCTACTATCCTTTCAGTATGTCATTCTCCTGATTGGTGGATAGACACAGGTGCTAATACACATGTATGTTCTGATATTTCCATGTTTTCCTCTTATCAGGTCTCAAGGACCTCTTCCGTGCTGATGGGAAATGGCTCACGTGCTTCTGTTCATGGTGTTGGTACGGTAAATCTGAAGTTTACTTCGGGGAAGACCGTAGAGATGAAGAATGTGCAGCACGTTCCCTCCATCAATAAGAATCTCGTCAGCGGATCACTTTTATGTCGAGATGGCTTTAAGTTGGTTTTTGAGTCCAATAAAGTTGTAATTTATAAGTATGTACAATTTGTTGGAAAGGGTTATGAGTGCGGAGGTCTGTTCCGCTTGTCTTTGTCAGACTCATGTACTAAAGTTATTAATCATGTGTGCAATGATAATGAGTCCAATGTTTGGCATTCACGACTCTGTCATATTAACTTTGGTTGCATGACGCAGCTAGCCAATATGAGTTTAATTCCGAAATTTACCACTGTCAAAGGTTCTAAGTGCCATGTTTGTGTGCAAGCAAAGCAACCCCGCAAGTCTCATATGACTGCGGAACCGAGAAACCTAGCACCACTGGAACTTATACATTCAGATATTTGTGAGATGAAAGGTGTGTTGACAAAAGATGGAAAAAGATACTTTATGACGTTGATTGATGACTCCACTAGATACTGCTATGTTTATCTTCTAAAATCTAAAGATGAAGCTTTGAACTACTTCAAAATCTATAAAGCTGAGGCAGAAAACCAACTTGATCTTAAAATCAAGCAGCTAAGGTCGGATCGTGGTGGAGAGTACTTTTCAAACAAATTTGATTTATTCTTTATGGAACATGGTATCATACATGAGAGGACGCCTCCCTACTCACCTCAGTCAAATGGGGTGGCCGAAAGGAAGAACCACACTCTAACTGATTTGGTTAACGCCATGTTAGATACATCGGGTCTTTCCAAGGAATGGTGGGGGAGGCGCTAATGACCGTGTGTCATGTCCTAAACCGTGTTCCTGTAAAGGATAAAACCATGACTCCATTTGAGTAATGGGAAAATAAAAGGCTTAAACTCTCTTACTTACGAACATGGGGTTGTTTGGCGAAAGTCAATATTCCAATACCCAAGAAGCGAAAGCTTGGACCAAAAACCGTTGATTGTGTTTTTCTAGGATATGCTTTTCATAGCATTGGCTATAGATTTTTGATAGTAAAATCTGAAGTATCCGACATGCATGTTGATACAATTATGGAGTCGAATGATGCGACTTTCTTTGAGGACATCTTTCCTATGAAAGGTATGTCTAGCTCATCAAATCAGGAGATGACTAGTTCATATAGTCAGGAATTTGTTATAATTCCTGAACCCACTATGCCGATAGAACACTCTAATGATCCTGTGGAGGATGAAAATGAAGCTCCCAAAAGGAGTAAGAGACAAAGGACTGCAAAGTCATTTGGTGATGATTTCATTGTGTACCTTGTGGATGATACTCCCACTTCTATTTCAGAAGCCTATGCATCTCAAGATGCTGACTACTGGAAGGAAACCGTCCGAAGCGAGATGGACTCCATCTTAGCTAATGGTACTTGGGAAATCATTGATCGTCCTTATGGGTGCAAACCTGTAGGATGTAAGTGGGTGTTCAAGAAAAAGCTTAGACCCGATGGTACTATTGAAAAGTACAACGCACGTCTGGTGGCCAAGGGTTATACCCAAAAAGAAGGTGAAGACTTCTTCGATACCTATTCACCTGTAGCTAGATTGACCACTGTTCAAGTACTTCTATCCTTGGCTGCCTCACACGGTCTTCTTGTTCATCAAATGGACGTTAAGACAACTTTTCTAAATGGAGAGCTAGAAGAGGAAATTTATATGGAGCAGCCTAATGGATTTGTAGTAGATGGTCAAGAAGGAAAGGTGTGTAAGTTAGTGAAGTCTTTATATGGTCTTAAGTAAGCTCCTAAGCAGTGGCACGAGAAGTTTGAAAGAACTTTAACTGCTGAAGGCTTTGTTGTAAACGAAGTTGACAAATGTGTGTACTATCGCCATGGTGGGGGCGAGGGAATTATTATGTGTCTCTATGTCGATGACATATTGATATTCAGGACCAACCTTGTAGAGGGATCTCAACCTAATAAGGTAGATTCCTCCTGTGTTTTACAATGCTAGTCCCTAGATCAATAGCTAGCATCCACAGTTAAGATGTAATATCAAGTTACAAAGGTCATAACATAACTTTATAACCAGGAATAACATAATTTTATTACATCATATATAGCTCATTTGGCTATTACATTACATTGCAGCGGAATAACTATAGTCATGGGGTCCTTCATCTTCAAAGTGCCACAGGCAGATGTTGGTTGTAGGCTTTGTAATCCTAATCAAACAATCTTCACTAAAATCAATCAAACCTGCAACATTACAAGTTACATCCACAAGGGTCAATACATTTGAATTGTATTGGCAAGTTTCACTGTTATGTATAATATAAGTGGATCCTATCATTACATGCAAATTTGGCTAAGTAGAGTTTTAGGCTCATTTGCATAAAGCAATATTTTATCCTATCTTTTCAAAAGGGTTTTGGTCCTTTTTCAAATCTCTTTTCCAAGTTCCTTGAACTCATTGGTAGAAACTCAAGTGTTCAAGTCCTTGTCAAAATTCCTTGAGCACCTTGGTAACCCCAAGTGCAACAAGTCTTATCAAAATCTCATGAGTTCCTTGGTAACCCCAAGTACATCAAGTGTTAAGCAAAATCTCTTGAGCACCTTGGTAACCCCAAGTGCATCAAGCTTAACAAAATCTCTTTGAATTCCTTGGTAGACACACAAGGGCATCAAGTTTTTATTTTAGAAGTTGGAGTGTCGAGATCTCCCATAGTTCAAACTTTAGTTGATCAGTATTGTCCATAACCGGGGACACGGCTAAGTACTTAGATTTTATTAACCTGAAGGAGAGTACACTTTACCCACATGTCACAATCCCATCTTGTTGCCACCAGGGCCCTCTGGATTAGTGCTCACCAAGATGGAATCTTGGCATCGAGAGTGTGACGAAGTCTTTCCAAAAGGTCCTCCCATACATCATTGCTAGCTTGTCTTCTGCCCCCATGAAGCATTCCAGATCCCCATGTACGGTAACTAAAGACAATGTATGGGTCTTCCTATTGTAGTTGACTAAGCCAGAGCCATAATAGCATGTGGTTGCACACGAAAGCCACAATTGGAGAAGCATGTTCAATCTCTAAGTTTCCTAGGTGGGTTTTCTTTTGGAGCACAACACAAAGAGATCACCATAGACATGGTTCCTTTTGTTGCCACCTTCTCCAAAACATAAAGTATCCTCCACCTAGGTGGTTCATTGAGTCCTTGTTTTATTATGTACACAAGTCCTTTTCTCAACTTTGTAAAATCTCAACATGTATATTTCTTTTCAAATAAGCATGGCTAAGCATGTACAACTACAATGTTTTCTCTAAGGAATGTATAAGGTATCCTGTTAGGATTTAGCATAGCATAAGTATAAATCATTTTCATGCATGTTTTCAAAATCCACTAATGTATAATAAAAATAGTAGGACTTTTGTATGATAGTGTAACTTGCCTTTTTGGTAGGGAATGGTGGTTCACTCCTTGATCTTGCTAGTCTCACACTTTGCTAAATTCACTACAAGTCAACCAAGCAAACACAAAATCAATTAACATTCCAAACCAAAGTCAAACAAACAATCTCACACTCACAAAGCGATGAAATCTAAGTCATGCCTAAGTATGCAAAGGATGGTTCTATTGCAAGGATGGTCTCCACTAGGTTTATAAACTTTGTAAGGTCCAAATTGGTCATTTACCAAAATGGCAAAGTCATTAGTTAGAGGGTTTTGCCCAAAAACTATTTTAAAATCCATTCAACATTTTAGGTGGTGGAAAAATGGTTTTATCAAATCAAAAATCTTTAAGCTTCTCACCAAAAGTTTCTAACTCTCAAGATTTGTTGTTTTGGGTCAGTAGCTTTGAATCAAAATATTTTCCCAAAGTTTTATTCCAAAATCCTTTTTCATAATAAAACCATTATCTTTATTCAGCTAAAACTAGACTAATTCAATTAATCCATTCTAATTTTTTCCAATTTCATTTTCAAACCATGGGTTGGTTCCTAGGGTCAGTAAGGTCACAACAAACCATTTTGCAAAAGTTTTAACCCTAAAATCAATTTTAAACAATTTTTATACTCCAAACAAGCTCACAAAAGAATTTACAAAAACAAGCAAGCTAACAAATACTACTTTCTAAACCAAGGGCATGGTTGTCTAGGTCTTGTTCTCCTGAATCTATTGATATAAAATTTGTAATTTTTGAACGTGTGGTTTGAATGTTACAGGGGTTTGAAGTTTGCAAATAAATCTGATTCAAATCTGTTTTTTAGTTCTAATACTGGCCACGCGTCGCTGTTTCATTGGTCGATACCGGTTCGGTTGGATCGACAATGTGGACCGCAGGATTTAGTTTGATCGCATGGCGCAGGGCGCGTACCTCTTCGCGGCTTAAGTGATCTATCGTAGGCGTTGGATTAAGATCCTACGGATGCTACTACTCGGTCCTGAGATGGTATTGGCGGTGGACGGCGACGGCGGACAAAGTGCTCGCGGTGGTTCTAGGAAGCAAGGAAGATGGAGGTGGCGCCATCGTGTTCGCGAGGACGAGGTGGTGCTTGACGTGGTCTATGTGGCAAGGGCGACGGTGGAATCCTCGCCGGAGTTCATTCGCGGCGGTGGCTCGTTGAGGTCGAGAACGTTCTCGCAGATCGCCCTAAGGCAAAACGAAGGCGCCACGATCGCGAGATCAAGACAACGCTGTGTGCGTGAACGAGAAGTGAAGGGGCGGTCTGGTTCACCTGGAAAACATCGTCGGAGAAGAAACAGACGGCGGCGCTGTCGGAGCTTGTCAAAGCCGATGCTCCGGGGCGCCCGCGGTTGAATGAAGGGCACGGGGAGAAGCGTCAGGGAGTGGGGAAGCTGCCAGCGTGCTTAGGGAGGCTCGGGGTGGTGTGGCTTGGCCGGAATCGGTCGAAGACGGTGGTCGGAGCTGGGAGTGTGTCGAGTCAAATTGGGGCAGCCTCGGGGCAGAGATGGAATGACGACAGAGGGAAATGGAGGGGAAGATGCAGACGCTTAATATCGTGCAGTCACGGCGAGATTAACGCGCGGCATTACTGTGAATTGAACGCGGCATTCAAAGGCAGCAACGGCAGCGAGGTTTGGGGTTAACAGGGTTGCGCGGGTGTGGACGATGAGCAGTAGAGGTGGGGTCCACCGGTCAGTGGGAAAAGAAGTGAGAGTGAGGTCCACTGGCCTCATGGTCGAATCGAGGTGCGAAACGCTTTTCTTGCGGGGTGAGGAAGCTGGGCTGGTTCTCGGGCTCATTGCTGGGTTGGCTTAAATCTTATTTTTTTTCATTTCGATTCTTTTCTTTTCTATTTCTATATTCTGTCTTAAATTTCAAACAATTTCCAAGCAATCAAAACAATTCAAATCTTCACCCAATTTTGTAACTCTGAATTTAGTTCTGTTTAGTAACCTGAACCAAATTCTAAAGTCAAGATAATAATTTTATTTGTAGGTACCATTTTTAATTAAATAACATGGTTCATGATTTATTAATCAAATAGGGTTTGATTTTATTAATAACATCTCCATTTGAAGTCCAATTATTTTCAAAACCAAATCAGTAGGTTGTATTTGAAAATAAGGAATATTTAGAAAGCTTGTTTAAAATAAAATAACATTTTTGGTTATAGGGTCCATTATTAATTAAATTAAATGGGCCTTATTAAATAAGATTTGTTTTATTAGAATATTTATTTTGAAATCTAAAATAAAATCAAAACTCTTCAGTAGGTTTTATTTAAGAATATAAAATACTTAGAAAACTTATTAAAAATAAATAAATAAGTTTTAGTGTTTAATTAAAATAGGAAAAGCCTTTACTTAAATAAAATTGGATATTAAATCCTTATTAATTTATTTTGAATAAACCTTACTATTTTTATCAAATAGAAATATTTTTATTTCCAAAAGCTTGGCCAAGGTTAAATTTTGCTTTATAAAATAACCTTTATTTATAAATCTATCCTTTTCTTCTGATAACAAAATCTTTTTATTTAAAGATCCAAAATAGTAATTTTAAATATTTTTTTTATTTTCCTTTAATAAAAGTTTATCTTTTTAAATCCCTTTAGTACTTTATTTGATTCCAATTGGTTTGAAGTTCCAATTAAATTCAAAAAGTTTCTTTTGGCCCTGAAATTCAAACAAAGTTTTATTTTATTCATTTATTTTCACATTACAAGATTTGGAAAATCTTGGGATGTGACAGGCTACCACCCTTAAAATAAATCTCGTCCCGAGATTTGGGAAGGATAGGGTTACAAGCAGGTTCAAAACAACTAGGGTACTACCACCCTTAAAATTTTTCAAACAAAAATTACACATTGTACTTCTTGGGATCCTGGGAAAACTTCTCTAAGCAAACATTTGCATTATGTCCTTGGTTTCCATTCTTGACTCATGGGCCAAGGTTGAGTTTCTCCATAGGCTTGTTCAGCTTGTTCTTCATCTTTTCTGGACAGTTGCTTGCATAATGTCCTGGGTTCTTGCAATTGAAATAGTGGATATCTTGGAGTTCTTTACGTTGCTCTTGTGGACAAGTTGCTACATAATGGCCTGGCTCTTTGCAGTTGTTACACACCACTTGGTCAATTCCCTTGTTTTTCTTGTTCTCTGGGCACTCACTGGAGTAGTGTCCCATTTCCTTACATTTACGACATTGCACAAGGTTCATGTCTGGTCTTGGCTTCTTGGGTTTCTTTGATACTTTGAACTGGGTTGTCTTATTTGGGGGTATAAGTGGTCCTTTTCCTTTGGTAGACTTGGATCCTTCTTGTTTCCTTTGTTCCACCATGGAGTAGATAGGGCATTGGATAGGAACATGGTCATTTCCTTCACAAAGGTAACAAGTAGCTTGAGAGGTTGGACATTGTCCAACAGGATGATTTTCTTCACAATTAGGGCATTGACCTTCATGCTCCTTGGAAGTATGGTCCTTGTCTCCACAAATAATGCAAGCTGGGGCTCCATCTAGAATAACATTCCTGTCATCCTTGTTATCATAAACTCCTTTAGGATAGCTTTCTTCCATGTTGATCATTTGATTAGTCACCTTAAGCATCAGTTGGGATTGTTATTCCAAAAAATTTTGCAGTGCTGGATCTTTATCACTATTGTTGGCTATGAACTGAGCTGTCAGTTGGTTCAACTGGTGTTGAGTTGCTATGAGCTCTTTCATGCTATCAGCTTGGTTGGTGTTGGTGTCATCAACCTTGGAGTCTTTGGGAGTAGTCATCTGTTTGGGTTGAAGGAAGATTAGAATAGGCAAGATATTTCTGAGGACTTAATTCTAATCACACACATCACAAGTCACACAAGCAATGTGCATGCAATCGCAAACCAAACATTTCACTCAAACAAGGTTCAAGCACATACTTAATCAACAAAACATTTTTTTTTGCTACACCACATAGGTTGGTGTGTTTGACTTAGCTAAAATATGGTGGTCCATCTATATGGTTCACTTGTGATCTTTCCTTCCTTCTTGATTCTTCTTGTATGAGATCATGGTTTCCTTGGGAAAAACTCTTGGTCACATAACTTCAAAGTTGATGATGGCTCCTTCTTATTTTGTATTCCCTTAGTCTCCAAATCTTGAGTAAGATTTCCTTGTCTCTCTTGTAGTCCTTAGGGGTTTCCAAGTTGGAAGTCCTTGGGGAATATGCTGAAGATGTTGAAGTCATTAGAGTTGAAGAAGTCCTTTGCAAATGGTGTAGTCTTTGGCCATGGGGTAGGTTTTTCCATCAAGTTGAAATAGAAGAGATGTAGAGTTAAAACCAAAATGGTTGAGGAAAGAGTTTACAAGTGTTTTTGTAAATAAGTTTTGGATCAAAATATAACTCTTATTCTTCTAAGGGTTTTTGTCCAATCCTAGGGTTTACAAATCCTACAGGCAACACAATGCTCTGATACCATCTGTAGAGGGATCTCAACCTAATAAGGTAGATTCCTCCTGTGTTTTACAATGCTAGTCCCTGGATCAATAGCTAGCATCCACAGTTAAGATGTAATATCAAGTTACAAATGTCATAACATAACTTTATAACCAGGAATAACATAATTTTATTACATCATACATATCTCATTTGGATATTACATTACATTGCAGCGGAATAACAATAGTCATGGGGTCCTTCATCTTCAAAGTGCCACAGGCAGATGTTGGTTGTAGGCTTTGTAATCCTAATCAAACAATCTTCACTAAAATCAATCAAACCTGCAACATTACAAGTTACATCCACAAGGGTCAATACATCTAAATTGTATTGGCAAGTTTCACTGTTATGTATAATATAAGTGGATCCTATCATTACATGCAAATTTGGCTAAGTAGAGTTTTAGGCTCATTTGCATAAAGCAATATTTTATCCTATCTTTTCAAAAGGGTTTTGGTCCTTTGTCAAATCTCTTTTCCAAGTTCCTTGAACTCATTGGTAGAAACTCAAGTGTTAAAGTCCTTGTCAAAATTCCTTGAGCACCTTGGTAACCCCAAGTGCAACAAGTCTTATCAAAATCTCATGAGTTCCTTGGTAACCCCAAGTACATCAAGTGTTAAGCAAAATCTCTTGAGCACCTTGGTAACCCCAAGTGCATCAAACTTAACAAAATCTCTTTGAATTCCTTGGTAGACACACAAGGGCAGCAAGTTTTTATTTTAGAAGTTGGAGTGTCGAGATCTCCCATAGTTCAAACTTTAGTTGCTCAGTATTGTCCATAACCGGGGACACGGCTAAGTACTTAGATTTTATTAACTTCTGCAGAAGGAGTACACTTTACCCACATGTCACAATCCCATCTTGTTGCCACCAGTGGCCTACTGGATTAGTGCTCACCAAGATGGAGTACTGGCAGACTGAGAGTGTGACGAAGTCTTTCCAAAAGGTCCTCCCATACATCATTGCTAGCTTGTCTTCAGCCCCCATGAAGCATTCCAGATCCCCATGTCCGGTAACTAAAGACAATGTATGGGTCTTCCTATTGTAGTTGACTATGCCAGAGCCATAATAGCATGTGGTTGCCCACGAAAGCCACAATTGGAGAAGCATGTTCAATCTCTAAGTTTCCTAGGTGGGTTTTCTTTTGGAGCACAACACAAAGAGATCACCATAGACATGGTTCCTTTTGTTGCCACCTTCTCCAAAACATAAAGTATCCTCCACCTAGGTGGTTCATTGAGTCCTTGTTTTATTATGTAAAACACAAGTCCTTTTCTCAACTTTGTAAAATATCAACATGTATCTTTATTTTCAAATAAGCATGGCTAAGCATGTACAACTACAATGTTTTCTCTAAGGAATGTATAAGGTATCCTGTTAGGATTTAGCATAGCATAAGTATAAATCATTTTCATGCATGTTTTCAAAATCCACTAATGTATAATAAAAATAGTAGGACTTTTGTATGATAGTGTAACTTGCATTTTTGGTAGGGAATGGTGGTTCACTCCTTGATCTTGCTAGTCTCACACTTTGCTAAATTCAATACAAGTCAACCAAGAAAACACAAAATCAATTAACATTCCAAACCAAAGTCAAACAAAAAATCTCACACTCACAAAGCGATGAAATCTAAGTCATGCCTAAGTATGCAAAGGATGGTTCTATTGCAAGGATGGTCTCCACTAGGTTTATAAACTTTGTAAGGTCCAAATTGGTCATTTACCAAAATGGCAAAGTCATTAGTTAGAGGGTTTTGCCCAAAAACTATTTTAAAATCCATTCAACATTTTAGGTGGTGGAAAAATGGTTTTATCAAATCAAAAATCTTTAAGCTTCTCACCAAAAGTTTCTAACTCTCAAGATTTGTTGTTTTGGGTCAGTAGCTTTGAATCAAAATATTTTCCCAAAGTTTTATTCCAAAATCCTTTTTCATAATAAAACCATTATCTTTATTCAGCTAGAAATAGATTAATTCAATTAATCCATTCTAATTTTTCCCAATTTCATTTTCAAACCATGGGTTGGTTCCTAGGGTCAGTAAGGTCACAACAAACCATTTTGCAAAAGTTTTAACCCTAAAATCAATTTTAAACAATTTTTATACTCCAAACAAGCTCACAAAAGAATTTACAAAAACAAGCAAGCTAACAAATACTACTTTCTAAACCAAGGGCATGGTTGTATAGGTCTTGTTCTCCTGAATCTATTGATATAAAATTTGTAATTTTTGAACGTGTGGTTTGAAAGTTACAGGGGTTTGAAGTTTGCAAATAAATCTGATTCAAATCTGTTTTTTAGTTCTAATACTGGCCACACGTCCCTGTTTCATTGGTCGATACCGGTTCGGTTGGATCGACAATGTGGACCGCAGGATTTAGTTTGATCGCTGACACGTATGCGTACCTCAGCGGCTTAAGTGATCTATCGAGGCGTTGATTAAGATCCTACGGATGCTACTACTCGGCCACAGATGCGGGCGCTGCTTGGCGGTGGGCGACGGCCAGACAAAGTGCTCGCGGTGGTTCTAGGAAGCAAGGAAGATGGAGGTGGCACTTACTGTGTTCGCGAGGACGTGGTGGTGCTTGACGTGTGGTCTATGTGGCAAGGCGACGGGTCGTGGAATCCCTCGCGGAGTTCGTTACGGCGGTGGCTCGTTGAGGTCAAGAATGTTGCCGCAGATCGCCCTAAGGCAAACGAAGGCGGTCGATCGCGCAGATCAAGACAACGCTGTGTGCGTGAACAAGAAGTGAAGGGGCGGTTTGGTTCACCTGGAAAACGTCGTCGGAGAAGAAACAGACGGCGGCGTTGTCGGAGCTTGTCAAAGCCGACGCTCCGGGGCGCCCGCGGTTGAATGAAGGGCACGGGGAGAAGCGTCAGGGAGTGGGGAAGCTGCCAACGTGCTCAGGGAGGCTCGGGGTGGTGTGGCTTGGCCAGAATCGGTCGGAGACGGTGGTCGGAGCTAGGAGTGTGTCGAGTCAAATTGGGGCAGCCTCGGGGCAGAGAGGGAATGACGACAGAGGGAAAGGGAGGGGAAGATGCAGGCTCTTAATATCGTGCAGTCACGGCGAGATTAACGCGCGGCATTACTGTGAATTGAACGCGGCATTCAAAGGCAGCAACGGCAGCAAGGTTTGGGGTTGACAGGGTTGCGCGGGTGTGGACGATGAGCAGTAGAGGTGGGGTCCACCGGTCAGTGGGAAAAAAAGTGAGAGTGAGGTCCACTGGTCTCGGCTGGTCGAATCTGAGGTGCGAGACGCTTTCTTATGGGTGAGGAAGCGGGCTGGTTCGGGCCTATTGGGCTCTTGGGTCGGCTTAAATCTTATTTTTTTACATTTCGATTCTTTTCTTTTTCTATTTCTATATTACATCTTAAATTTCAAACAATTTCCAAGCAATCAAAACAATTCAAATCTTCACCCAATTTTGTAACTCTGAATTTAGTTCTGTTTAGTAACCTGAACCAAATTCTAAAGTCAAGATAATAATTTTATTTGTAGGTACCATTATTAATTAAATAACATGGTTCATGATTTATTAATCAAATAGGGTTTGATTTTATTAATAACATCTCCATTTGAAATCCAATTATTTTCAAAACCAAATCAGTAGGTTGTATTTGAAAATAAGGAATATTTAGAAAGCTTGTTTAAAATAAAATAACATTTTTGGTTATAAGGTCCATTATTAATTAAATTAAATGGGCCTTATTAAATAAGATTTGTTTTATTAGAATATTTATTTTGAAATCTAAAATAAAATCAAAACTCTTCAGTAGGTTTTATTTAAGAATATAAAATACTTAGAAAACTTATTAAAAATAAATAATTAAGTTTTAGTGTTTAATTAAAATAGGAAAAGCCTTTACTTAAATAAAATTGGATATTAAATCCTTATTAATTTATTTTGAATAAACCTTACTATTTTTATCAAATAGAAATATTTTTATTTCCAAAAGCTTGGCCAAGGTTAAATTTTGCTTTATAAAATAACCTTTATTTATAAATCTATCCTTTTCTTCTGATAACAAAATCTTTTTATTTAAAGATCCAAAATAGTAATTTTAAATATTTTTTTATTTTCCTTTAATAAAAGTTTATCTTTTTAAATCCCTTTAGTACTTTATTTGATTCCAATTGGTTTGAAGTTCCAATTAAATTCAAAAAGTTTCTTTTGGCCCTGAAAATCAAACAAAGTTTTATTTTATTCATTTATTTTCACATTACAAGATTTGGAAAATCTTGGGATGTGACAAACCTTGCTGTTATCGAGGAGGTCAAAGAGTTCCTATCTCGCTGCTTTGAGATGAAGGACTTGGGAGTGGCTGATGTAATCTTAAACATCAAGCTACTAAAGGATGACAATGGTGGGATTACATTGCTTCAGTCTCACTATGTGGAAAAGATATTGAGTCGCTTCGGGTATAGCGACTGCAATTCTTCTCCAACGCCTTATGATCCGAGTGTGCTACTTCAAAAGAATCGAAGGAATGCTAAAGATCAATTGAGATATTCTCAAATCATTGGCTCGCTTATGTATTTAGCTAGCGCTACTAGACCTGACATCTCCTTTACTGTAAGCAAACTGAGTCGATTTGTGTCAAATCCTGGAGATGATCATTAGCACGCTCTTGAAAGAGTTTTGCGCTATTTGAAAGGCACTACGAGTTATGGTATTCACTATACTGGGTATCCATGGGTACTTGAGGGTTATAGTGATTCAAACTAGATATTTGGTGCTGATGAGATTAAGGCCACAAGTGGTTATTTGTTTACACTTGGTGGTGGCGCTCTTTCCTGGAAGTCTTGCAAGCAGACCATCTTAACAAGGTCAACAATGGAAGCAGAACTCACAACATTAGACACAGCTACTGTTGAAGCAGAGTGGATTCATGAGCTCTTGATGGACTTACTATGGTTGAGAAACCAATACCCGCCATCCCAATGAACTGTGATAATCAAATTGTGATCGTCAAAGTAAACAGTTCTAAGGATAATATGAAGTCATCAAGGCATGTGAAGAGGAGATTGAAATCTGTCGGGAAACTGAGAAACTCTGGAGTTATTGCGTTGGATTATATCCAAACATCTAAAAACCTGGCAGATCCCTTCACAAAGGGTTTATCATGAAATGTGATAGTTAATGCATCGAGGGAGATGGGTTTGAGACCCACGCTATGAGTTGATCCCAGTGGCAACCCACTCTATGTGATCGGAGATCGCGTGAATTAGAGCTGGGAGACAAGCTGTTGGTCAGCTGAGAGGAGAGTATTCCCATATTATATTTACATCTCCATAAAGATGCAATACTCTTAATCTCCATGGCATGTTGATATTTATCTTAATGTGTTCCAAGTGGCTTTTTATAAGCGGAGATGTTGTCCTGCAGAATATCTCTTGAGGAACACACCTATATGAGTCTGACTGTTAAACATCGCAGTCCGTGAGAATTGGGTGCTCTCTAATATACTCATGAAAGGCCCTGTAGTATGACGCATAAGCTCCAAACCGCAGGGAAGCCGGCGGTAGCCCTGTACCGGTCTAGATTTTGTGTGAAACTAGCGCGCAGAAAACTTGTAGTTCAAGGCATAGTCCACTATTCAAGTTGATAACTAGTGTAGTATGAAGTTTAAGGTGGAAATTCAACTTAACAGTCTCCACTACATACCAGTATATAAAACAATGTTCTAGAAGGAAAAGTGATGTCATGTGCCAATGAGACTTTGTGGGGGATTGTTGGAATTTGGTGAGTTTTGGGTTGTTGGCCCATTAGACAAATTCTGAAATTCTCTTTGGCCCACTTGTATATGGCATCATATGGTTGTGCTAGTGGTGCTAAAGTTTAGTCCCACATTGCTTGTTGAAGGGGAGTTGGACCACCTTATATAGTAGAGTGTTGCACCACTCACTAAGGTGTGACAAGAAGAGTAGCCCTCGTGCACTCCTCCTCCGACGCCGCCCGCCTCGCCTTGCCACGCCACGCCTCGTCACGACGAGCGCGCGCCGCGAGTTACGGGAATCTCGCCGAGCCGAGCTTTATTTTGCTGGTTGGAAAAACTGATTATGATTCATTAACGGACATATTAATTAAGCGTCTGCGCTAAACCTAATCGGTGAATCAATCCACACATGAATCGACCCTCTAGAACCTTGCGCCGCCGCTTTTGTCTTTGTAACACCCTCAGAATCGGACCTATGCAAGTTTTAGCGATTCCCGCCAAACCCCGCATAGAAACGATTCAAAGGTGCCCACCAGGCACTTTCGTGCGGGTGGAAAACGAAGCAATAACCTTGCACAACAGTCCTCGATGGGACCCACAGAACAGATATATACAACAGCGACTCCAAGAGTCAAGATTACAGATATAATATACAAAGATCCAAATCACCTTGAAAATGATAGAGCGTCCAGCTACGGACAAGATGCAAATGGGGCTAAGAGCCCTGAAGAATAACCAATGGCGTCCATAACCCCTTGAGCCAAAGGAAGGGTAACCCCTTCTAACGGCGTCGATCTCAAAACCTGCTTAAACAAAAGGGTGCCGACAAAGGGCAAAGGAAAAAGAGGAGCGTCGATCTTGAGGCCAAGACACGGCGAGGCTAGAATTCGGCGGTCCTCGCCTACATAGGTATGGTGGACTGAGCGGCAGCGGCATCATGCACTATACAACCTATAGAGACTCGATACAACTGGCGACTGTCAGAGAGGGATAAGAAAGACCTATTCGGATCCAACCTGAAGCTAACACCAAACAAACCCATCCTGATGTTTCCCCCTCGAAACCAAACGAGGAGGTCAACCGAGGAACTCACAGTTGCAGTTTATTTATTCGATTATCGTTGCAGCAATTACTAGTCAAATATTGATAGTCATCCTGATAAAATAAGCAGTGGGCACTTTTAGTTAATCATTCCGTTATAGTGGCAACACTTACTAGTCAGATGCAATTAGCATGAGGTAACCCAAAAACCCAGCAGTTGTTGGTACTTTTATTAAGCCATTCCGTGGTAGTTGCAATACTTACTAGTCAGATACAATGGTCGCAAGCGACGATCCAAACAAGCAATTGTGGGCAGTATTATTAGCCATTCCATTAGAGTGAAGCTGATTACTAGTCATTATAAAGTCAAATTTATAGCAATAAACTTTAGTTATGCTTGTCTATGATCGAGAAACTGTGCTCCAAGTCGTCCATATCCGCGGACACGGCTTTCAGAAAGTTTTACCCGGCCGGGGTGCACCAATAGCAACACACGCTCGATCAACTTCGGAAAAACCAAATCAAAACCCAACGAGGCTTTCACGACTAAACAATCGCAGGATTCAGAATTATTTCAGGGGGCCACCCCTTAAGTAGATCCCGCAACGAAGCTAGCTGACTCCGAGACGGACTCAAGGTTTGGGTGGACGGCGGTAAACGACTAGGAACCCGAAAGTGTGGCTGGGCTTGTCGATACCGCGTAAACGTGTCCCGATCCTAAACAGTATAGTGTGCTCCTCGCACAATTTAAATACATAAGTAGCATGGCATAAGTACAGGATAGTAAATAAATCCTCAAACTAGTTTGTGGCCCCAAGAAATAAGACTGAATCAAGCTCTGGCTCAGGGGGGGTCCCATATACCTCCCGGATGTGGATAGCGCGATAAATCAAGGAACAGGTATCAAGTACTCGGGGTCCTACGGGACACAAGTGGGCGTTCGGAAACCAAATATTATCTATCACCCACCGATGCCTCTACTTGTTTCAATTTTAGTTGTTAAACAGGAATTAAAGTGAACGATAAGTAAAACTAGGGCCATCTCCAACATCAGACATGCGGCAATACATCAACAACTGTGGCATTTGACGACACGCAACAGCACTTGAGCCAGCGACTACGACACACAAGTCCAACTATCTACCAAACAACAGGTAATGGGATGTGTCCAAGGCAATATAAGGCTGCAAGGGATATCACGAATGAAACACTAGAGCATCGCAACGAGATAGCAATAGATCAACAGGAGGGAATAAATACTATAAAAGTAAGATAGGTAGAAAGGGGAGATGCTCTTTGAAAACATTGTCGAAGGTTCAACCAAGATCGAAGTGCTCACATCAACTCAACGGCCTTATCCGCGAAGAAGCAAAACACTAGAAGAAACACCGGATGCAATATTTAAGATTACGGCAGAAGATCGGCATGATGCATGTGTGATGCATGACATGGCAAAGGTGCGATGCAATTAGATCATATTAAGCGGAACCGGGGTCCCGACAATTAGTGAGATGGTTCAAGTTATTTAGAAACCCCCGCAATTTAAATGTTGGATTAACATGGCAAAATATAATACCGGTTCGATGCACAGATTTAAATGAGGCCAATATAAGGCTAGATTTGCCCGCATATGGGCCCCATATTTAATTATAAGGTGAATCGGCATAAGGCCCCCAAACCACACAAATATGCATGCGAGTATGACAATTCATTATGCAACAAGTTGTTAATATATTATGAAATAGGGTTTTCGGGAAGGGTTCACACATTAGGGTTCGGCGATCTTGGGGTTCCGGGTTCGGGGTCGGTCTCGGGGTCTAGGGTTCATTCGGAACGCGTTCTGACTCGGTAGGTCTTGTCGCATTCGCGATGGCGGGCCATCTTGTCGGTCCTATCGTCGGCTGAAGCACTTGTCGCATCGGGGTCTCGGTGTCCGGGGTGAAGTACTTGTCGTTCTTGTGGCGATCTTTGCGTCCTCCCGGTTCGGGTCTTGGCGTCCGAGGGTAGATCCTGGCGTGTTGAGGGTCCGGTCTCCGGTACATCGGATCGGTCTTCGGGGAACTTTTCGATCCATGCCAAGATCTTGGAAGCATCGCAAGGCGTCGAGGGCCTCGGTTCGCCGTCGGTGGCCTCGGGTTCGGGTCTCGGCGTTAGTAGGTCTTGGCGCTTCGTTTGATGTCGCCTCCGTACCGCGGGTTCTCGGCGTTGGTTGGCGCACTTGGTTAAGAGTCGAGGTTTCTACCAAAGATCCCGGGTCCCCTCTTGGCCTTGCCGATGCCAAACTTGTCGGGGCTCGGGCGTTGACCGCCGCAAGGCAGGTGCTCAAGGCTGGCGAGGCGAGGCGGGGCATGGCTCGCTGCAGACGACGATGGCGAAGCGCTGGTTGGCGACGGAGGTGCTCAGCGGGCGGTGAAGCGCAGCCAGTTTTGCGCCTGTGGCTCGGCCTGGCCTTGGATGAAGCATGGAGGCTCGGCCTCGAGGCGACGTGCGCAGGGTCGGGTGCCGGAGGAGGACGACGGCAGCGGCCAGCACGCCGGCGGACAAAGCAGCCCATGGCGGTGGGACCTGGAGGCGGCGAGGGAGCAGGCGACAGCCGCAGATGGATGCGGGTGGTCACTGGCAGCGGCGCTTGGCGAGCGCGGCGGAGGACGATGGAGGCGACGCCGAGACGGCTGCTCGGGCGGCTCAGACGCTGCCGAGGCGCGGAGGACTCCGGTGATGGGCCGGGCGAGGGTCGACGGGACGCGAGGGAGGCGGGCGGGCGACGAAGGGCGGCAGCGGGGAGGGCTGGCGCAGGCGGGACGGCCGACGGCGCCGGGGCGAGGTTGCATGCAGTGAGGTCTTGAGAGCGGCGGTGACGGAGAGGAGGACGCAGCGAGGCGCGACGCGCCGGCGGTCGAGGAGCACGGTGTCATGCCGGTGGAGTGGAAGAGCGGAGGCGAGGGCTAGGAAGGGCAAGGCCAAGGGAGGGAGAGGGAGGCTGGGCTGCTGGCAAGGTGGAGGAGCGAGCGGGGCGGAGAGGAGGCCGGCATGGCCGGGCCATGGTTGTTGCCTGAGGGAGGACGAGCGGGGAGGGTGGTCTCGGGGGAGAGGAGAGCTGGGGAGAACGGGGCCGCGTGGGTGGTGGGGCCAGGGGACAGCTGGGTGAGGTGGGACCCAGGCGGGACCCGCGAGCAGGGGGGTTGGACCAAAACGAGTGGCCAGGGGCGGTGCAGCGTGCGCTGTGTGGTGGTTGTGTGTTGGGGCTTGTGGGGGCAGGTGGTGTGGGAAAAGGGAGAGGGAGAGAGGAGGGAGGCCACGTGGCAAGCTGGGATTGGGGGGGAAGAGGGAGAGAGGTGAGGTGGCGTATGGCGATTGGCCAGGGTGAGGTGGCCGGTGGTTGAGGGTATATTATCTGGTGGCTGTAGGATTTTCAGGTGGACCGATTTGAAAAAAAAAATGGGGGTGGTCGTTCGGGTCGATACGGCCCGTTCGACTGCCCCTACTAAAACAATTAAATGTTTTATTTAATTTAATCGCACCGTTTGCAAACCAATAATAGACAACAAAAATATTCCGGCGACCCGGGCTTTGCATTTGAATTAAGATGGGGCGTTTGGAAAACAAATCGGGCTTTGCGAAAATAGTTTTATGCAAACAATGCATGATGATGACGATGCAATGCACAAATTCAACGCGATTTTCTAGTAGTGGTTTTGCGGGATGCCACAGTCTTCCCCATCCCAGCTTGCGGCGTGCACCGCAGATCGGGACAGTAGTCCTCCGGAACCCCGCCTCTCGTGAACCTGTATGGGTGAGGGGCGATCAGGTTTTTGGGGAGCGCTCAAGCACTACTACTGGCAACCACGGCGTCGTCCGACGGCGAGTTCCCGAACGACGACTTCTTCCCGGACGTCAGCGACCTCTTCGGTAACCTCAACATGGGTGACAGCTCTGCTGCTGCTACCGTCACGGCTACTGCCGCAACTGCATCGTATGTGATCTCAATCTCTCTCTCTTTCGGATTATGCTAGAGTTTCTAGTTCTAGCGTTTGGCGTAGATGTTACAGGTTTGTCTTGTATAGATGTAATATGTTCATCTACTTTGTTGATTTGCATGATTGGTTTTAGTATTGTTTGTATAATCATGCTTTATCAGTTTATTATTCGGATTAAATCATATGGATTATTGTTTATATTCCCAACACATACGTCTTCTATTCTGCTCATCGCCCCAACAAAAGTTCTAGATAACTTGCTCTAATTCATCCACTAACCCATAGGGGAATTTGAATACCCCCATAGCGTAGGTTGATATTGATTGTAGGATGGATTTTATGAGGATTTCTTTCGCACCAGAGGACATATACTTTTTGGACCAGTCGCTCGCATGCTTGACAAATTTTCCTTTTGTCGTTTTGAATTTCCCTTTTGTCAATCTTCCCTCAGGTACTAGAAGACCAAGGCACCTCTCTTCAAAGCATTCAGTTTCATACTTAAGGATGTGCTTTAGTTGAACCTGGGTCTCAGAAGAACAACCACTACAAGGAATGTGGTATACTATGACCTTTTGAAAGTGACCCCGAAAGAAATCGTCATAAATTTATGACGATCTTGCTGCATATGGTCATGAGCTGTTTGGGAGGGGCAAAGGATAGCAAATGCATGACGATTTGGCCCAAAAACGTCTTAAATTCATTACATGAAATCGTCATAAGCTGGTATGTACTGTTTGGGGTCTTGTTTGGAGCTTACTACGACGATTTAAAATCTTCATAGTCACTTATGACGCTATAAAACGTCGTAGTATGTTAAGCACTAGGATGACTGTGCTGCCACCTCCTCATTGTGATCCACGTGTCGCTCTTACGTGGTAATATTTTTGGGCTGTTAGTGTTACTTGTGTGCTGGGTGGGCCGATTCTTTCGGGTCGAGCCCAACAGCTTCTTTGGCCTAAATAATATTAGGGAAAAAATATTGCGCGAGTGGGGACTTGAACCACGACCTAGCGTTGTGAGGAAGATGTCATAACCAATATGCTATTGTTGTGTTGTTGTACATAAGATAGAAAGTGTTGTATCTATACTATGACTAGTCCGCTGCTTAATAAACTGACCACACCCAACGAAGCAGCACGCTGCAGAACACATACCATGCTCCCTTCATGGTGACCGGGCGGCAATGGGCACGCTGAGCAGCGGGGTGATCAGTCTGCAGTGGCGGTGGAGGGCCGAGGCGGTGGTGACGACGGAGGGCTGAGCGACGCAGGGTCAGGCGGTGGCCAATGGAGGGGCTACGGCGGTGGTGGCCGGCGGAGGGGCTGCGACGGTGGTGACTGGAGGAGGGGCTGCCAGCAGTGGTGACCGATGGAGGAGGCGGGGGCATCGACATCGGTTAGAACCCTCTCCTCTATCCCCTGCTGATATACTTCACTGTTAATTTTAGATCCTGGTTTCATTAGGGTTTCAAAATCCATAGTTTCAGATGATGTTTAGAATCAATTCAAGCCCAAATCTTCAGGTTTTTTTGCATTTAGCTAGATGTAGGCATAGAACTATATTGTTGGAGCTTATCTAGGTTTTGGTTTAATTTCTTAGCTAGATGTAGGCATAGAACTATATTTTTGGAGCTTATCTAGGTTTTGGTTTAATTTATGCTAGCTAGTGTGTACACTTCAGTGCAATTCTAACTTGCAACATTTTTCGGTCTTTTGCAGATGGACAGAAGCTGGATAACATAATGAGTTAGAAGGCTATCTTATGAGCATCTAAGGGGAGTGGATG
Source organism: Avena longiglumis (assembly GCA_030063025.1). Taxonomy (NCBI): domain Eukaryota; kingdom Viridiplantae; phylum Streptophyta; class Magnoliopsida; order Poales; family Poaceae; genus Avena; species Avena longiglumis. Next base: position 512,864,142 of record CP125974.1, on the reverse strand, counting down.
AGTTCATGCGATTTGTTCGCAGAAGTGTTCCCGTTGATGCTCAAGTTTTATTCCCATTCCCCAGCTGTATGAATCGTGTTGAACAAACTCTACCAAATGTAGAGGCTCATCTGCTAATGCGTGGAATGGCATGCACGTATGATAGGTGGATCCATCATGGAGAGCCTTTACATCCAGAACCCAAAGCTGAACCTGAACCCAGTGAAGGCGCTGTAACTACCTCGGTGAATTACGCTCCTAGATACAAGCCTGGATGAGCGGCAGTGGTTGAAATAGTACGGTGGGGCCCCAAAAGCCACTCACTGGTAGACCTTTCGGACGTCCCAACCACTACCCTCTCAACGGGACCTGACTGGCGGCGTGAATCCAGAAAGAAGGATCAACTACATACACAAGTGGGTATGTATGCAAGCCACCATACAAGAGTACATCGAGCCATACCATCTAGAAAGAAAGGAATATAGCAACGCCATACCAAGAAGATTCAAATGACCTAGATAGATCTATATTTTAGGATACTTCCTCATACAAAGACACATCGAGTATCATGCGGAAGCGGCAAACAAGTCCGAGTACGGATAAGAAGCAAATCGGCATAAGATGCCATAGAAATAAGCACATCCCAACCACAGATCTCACGGATCCCGTTCCGGAATCTCTACACCAACGATCGCTGCCCACATCATCGCCTCTTCCACCCAAAGATCCGTCCCGCGAGGTACCTGTTCATGTGAACCAATAATTTATCGTGTGAGACCCTAAGGGTACTCAGCAAGTCTTAATGCCTCTAAAGGGGACACAACCTGGGGTGATGCAATTGCAGCGAAAGATAAACCCTAGCAGTTCTACAGATACTCGCTAACCATCCGCCTAACCAATGATAGACGGATGTCCGTGAATTTAGGACAACAGTTATATAGTAATTTCATCAGATCCATCCTCCTCCTCGCTTACCATCGAGGAAGCGGACGAACAACCCCCATCCGTTGGCAATTTTATTAACCATTCCATGAGTATTGCACTATTTACTAGTCAAATTACTTAGTCAGATTAAAGCGGTACTTTAGTTATGCTTGTCTATGATCGAGAAACTGTGATCCAAGTCGTCCATAACCGCGGACACGGCTTTCAGAAAGTTTTACCCGGCCAGGGTGCACCAATAGCAACACACGCTCGATCAACCTCGGAAAAACCAAATCAAAACCCAACGAGGCTTTCACGACTGAACAATCACAGGATTCGGAAATATTTCAGGGGGCCACCCCTTAAGTAGATCCCGCAACGAAGATAGCTGACTCCAAGACGGACTCAAGGTTTGGGTGGACGGCGGTAAACGACTGGGAACCCGAAAGTGTGGCTGGGCTTGTCGATACCGCGTAAACGTGTCCCGATCCTAAACAGTACAGTGTGCTATCTGTCGCACAATTTAAATTCAGAAGTAGCATGGCATAAGTTCAGGATAGTAAATAAAACCTCAAACTAGTTTGTGGCCCCAAGAAATAAGACCGATTCAAGCTCTGGCTCAGGGGGGTCCCATATACCTCCCGGATGTGGATAGCGCGATAAATCAAGGAACAGGAATCAAGTACTCGGGGTCTTACGGGACACAAGTGAGCAGGAAAAACCAAATAGCAGATATTGCTCACCGATGCCACTTTCATTAGTTATCCCATTACTACTCAGGTTAAGTTGTTTATGTACCTCGTTATCCATCAGACTCTCACAAACCCTACACATGTTGTTCTACGACTCGCATGGCTCAAACAACTCCTGTAGTAATGGCTCATGGGATGGAGGAACAAGCTTGGTGGGGTTTAAAAGTAAAGGCTATGCATACTTGGGATTCAATTTAATGCAATCGCGACTCAATGATGCAAATAAGATAGAGGCAATAGGTATTGTATGTATGCAAGCATGTGGAAGTGCTTGCCTGGCAACTCAGTTGAAGCGAGAGACGGATCTGGGTAGTGCTCCTGGTTCTCTTGATATATCCCACGGCGTCTATTCGAAAGAAGAACCAAACAAGCAAGGGCCAACATAAATAAAGTGCACAAGCATAGGAATAAAATGCGACAAGCAAACAATCATGCCATGATGAATGATGCACAAGTTGCATGGCAATAAGTAGCATGGCATGGGTGAGGTGTGGAAGACAAGAAATAGCATTTTAATGGGGTTTTGGATCACATTTGTTGCCATAATAGTTGCTGTACCCTATATTTTTATATGATGCATGCTGCAATTGAAGTCATGGATAGCATAAACAGAAAGGTCTCGTCGAGCTGATCATTTTAGACATATCATTTGCTAAATTTGGAATTATAAAACAAAAGTTATTAATTATTTAAGTTCCAGTGGCATTTGTTGTAATTTAGCTCAACTTGGAATTTTAAATGTGCAAAAGGCAATTTGAAAAGCATATTTAAAATCCTTGCATTTTTCTGGTTCAGAAACATATATTGTTTGTATTATTTGAGTTTGTTTTCCAAAAGTTATATTAAAGCTGAAATGAATTTGAATTTAAATAATTGGATTTAGTTTTTGAATTTAAACAGACAAACAGCCCACTTTGCACCCAGGCGCAGCTAGCCCAGACGCTGACAGGGGGACCGGCGCTCTCCCGGACCCACATGCCAGTGGTTGGGAGGAAGGTGGACCGCGGGTTGAATAAATAAAACCAGAGGACTCTTTTTATAAAACGCACCCTGCTACTGACGGTGGGGCTCCGAGGACCGCGGGTTGACCAAAAAGGTTTTGGGGGGGGTTTGTGCAAAGCGGACAGCGGTACTGTTTTTCTTCCCCTGAACTGAACAGAGTGTGCGCGACGGGCGCTCGCGCGACGCGCGCGGCGCGGTGGTGGTTCGAACGCGGGATCGCTGGCTCGCGCAGAGGGCCTGAGCCACTGCGGTAGGCTTGGGGTAGGTGACGGTGAGGTGGGCGCGTGCTAGATAGGGTTAGGCGGCGCGTGTTAGCGGCAGACGCTCGCGAACTCTGGCGGAGATCGCCGACGTAAGGACCGCCGCGTCCAGGAAACGACTGGGAACAGGAGGATGTTTGGGAGACGGGGGTGCTCACCGCGGGTGTGCTGGTGCAGATGGTTCGAGGGGCGCTTGATCGGCGTCGAGGCGGTGGCAGGTGCTAGGGTTCCGGGCGACGCCGACGTGGCTACTGGGCGTCTCCTCGCGTCACAGGTCTGTGGGCGACGCAGGTGCTACGCGACCACGCCGACACACTCTCTCCCGCTGCGCCTCTGGATCGATGACGAACGGAACCGACGGTGGCGGCGCTCGAGGTGACGGTGTGGGGTGAGGGAGGGAGGCGAGGCCTCAGGATGGATCTGGGGTGCGGGAGGTAGAGAGGGGTAGATAAGGCGGAGGGGGAGAGGGTGCCGTGGTTGCCGTGTGGGGTGGCGATAAGGGTGGCCTCGGCCACCTTTTCTCCACCTCCTCACGTGCTCCCAGACGGGCCAGGCAGGGTGGCTTCCAGGTGGGACCAGGGGCGAGGCCAAGGAGGCAGGGCAGGCTCGGTGTAGGGCTTCCAGGCAGAGAGATAAAGAGGGGAGGGAGGAGCTCGGTTTGGGGTGGTGGTAGCTTCGGCTAGGGTTGGAGCTAGGGTAGGAAGTAGAGGGGGTATGGCTCGGGTAGGGTTTGTCTTAGATGGGGTAGCTAGGTGGCATGGTGGGTCCAGCTGGCTGAGAGACAAGGGGCCGAGAGAGAGGGGTAGGTTTTAGGGTTTAGCTTAGAGCTAGGATTAGAGGGGATGGTAGATTAGATGAGATGGAGGGGTAGGTTTTAGGGTTTTGGAGATAGGGGAAGAGGTTAGATGCTAGGGTGTTCTTTGGGCAAGATCAAGCCAAGCACAAACCAAACCCCAACAAGATCAAGACTAGAAAAGAGAGGAAAAGGTGATAGGGTTTTGGCAAGATCAAGAAATATCAAGCCAAAAGAGAAAAGAGCTGGAGATGATCAACTCAAAAACCAAATAAAAACCAATGACAAGCACAAGATGGTACCTGCATGGCCCATGCAGAATATTTAATGCCCTGATGATTTTTGTGAAAACAATATTATTACATGGCATTATTATTTTGCATCTCCAAAGTTGGAATAAGGCCAAGCAAAAGATGATGGGTGGAATCCAACCAACCAACATGAGCTCATATTAATTGGATGGTGGAATTTATAAGGTGGTGAAAGAAAGGTGGTGGAGTCAAAAAGAGATATGCCCCCAACTCAACTTGGGCATTTAACAATATATCAAGAGCCAAATACAATATCAAGAGGTAAATACAATTAATAGTGCACATGAGATAAGAACCAAACAAGAATAGGTTTTATATGATGCTCAAATGCAAGGGGATATGATGACATGAGCATGATATGATGATGATGCAACAATTATATGTTGGAAGTGGCCCTTTTTATTACTAGAACAAGTAGCATTACAGGTGTTAGACAACTGGGATGCTACAACTCTCCCCCACTAAACAGGAATCTCGCCCCGAGATTCTAGGAAGAAGAAGAAGACACAAAGAGAGAAGGATGGTTGACACGGAGTTCATCTTCACGTTCCCAAGTGGCTTCATCAACAGAATGGTGTGACCACTGCACCTTGCAGAACTTGATGGACTTGTTGCGAGTCCTTCTTTCTGCGGTCTCAAGGATTTTGGTGGGGTGTTCTTGATAAGACAGGTCCTCTTGGAGATCGATTAGCTCATGATCCACGGTCCTGCCGGGATCTTTGAAGCACTTCTTGAGCTGAGAGATGTGGAAAACATCATGGACTTTGAGTTTTTCCGGGAGCTCCAGGGCATAAGCAACTTCTCCTCTTCTACCACGAATCTTGAAAGGACTGATGTATCTAGGAGCCAACTTTCCTTTGATACCAAAGCGGTGTGTTCCTCTCATGGGAGTGACACAAAGGTACACGAGATCACCAGGAGCATATACCATGTCCGTGTGCTTCCTGTCATAGTTGCTCTTCTGACGACTTTGAGCAACCTTCAGGTTCTCCAGAATGATATGCACCTTCTCCTCTGCTTGAGTTACAATGTCAGGGCCAAACCAGATTCTTTCTCCTGCACCTGACCAACCAATCGGAGTTCTGCACTTACGACCATAGAGAGCCTCAAATGGTGCCATCTTCAGACTCTTCCGAAGTTGTTGTAGGAGAATTCAGCATATGGAAGGCATTCCTCCCACTTCATTCCAAAAGATGACGCAAAGCCGAAGCATATCCTCCGTAACTGATTGATTCTTTCCACTTGTCCTGCGATCGAGGGTGGTAAGCAGGTTGAAGTTCAACTTTGTTCCCAAAGCTTTTGGAAACTCTCCGTAAATTTGAGGTGAAGATGCTCCCACGGTGCGAACTGATTTCAAGTGGAACCCCATACAGAGACAATTGTTGATATAGAGCTCACCAACTGAATTCCGTAAATTGTTTCTTTGATCGGGAAGAAATGAGCCACTTTAGAAAGCCTGTCGATGACAACAAAAATTGCATTGTTGCCCTCGCGACCTTGGAAAGCCGTGATGAAGTCCATCTCTACTTTCTCCCATTTCCATTCCGGAGGTTTCAATGGCTGTAAAAGACCGAACGGTTTCGATGGACAGCCTTGACTTCTGCGATGACATCACATTCTCGAGACATACTTGGCACAATACCGCTTCAACCTGTGCCACCAAAGATTGTGTTTTCAAGTCCATGTACATCTTTGTGCTGCCAGGATAGATAGAAAGAACCGAATCATGCGCCTCCTTGAGAACTTGCTCTCGCAGACCCGGGTAGTTTGGAACAAACATCCGGTGTTCAAAGAAAAGCGTGCCTTGATCATCAACGTGGAAGGACTCATACTTCGGAAGCTCAAGTTTAGAGATGAGCTTTTTGGTGTGCGGATCACCAAGCTGACGAGAGCGAATCTTTTCTTCCAAAAGAGGAGTAGCCAGAAGATTCAGGAGATGCCCTTGTTCCACAATTTCCAGGTTGAGCAGACGGAATTCCTCGCGAAAGAGAGGTTGCTACTCTTCCATCATGAGGTTGTTGACATAAGCTTTACGGCTAAGCGCATCTGCCATTACATTGGCTTTGCCCGGAGTGTAGTTGATGGTCACATCGAAGTCATTGATTTCTTCAATCCATCTCCTCTGCCGAAGGTTGAGATCAGGCTGAGTGAAGATATACTTCAAACTCTTGTGGTCAGAAAAGATCTCACAACGGTTACCAAGCAAGTAGTGCCTCCATAGCTTCAAAGCAAAGACAACTGCTGCTAGCTCGAGGTCATGTGTGGGATAGTTGATCTCATGCGTCTTCAACTGACGAGAGGCATAAGCAACCACCTGTTTCTCTTGCATAAGGACCGCACCCAATCCTTGCAAAGAGGCGTCACATAATATCTGGAAAGGCTTAGAGGTATCCGGAGGAACCAAGACTGGTGTGGAAGTGAGCTTCTCTTTGAGTGTATCAAAACTTGCTTGACACGCAGGAGTCCACTGGTATTTCTTGCCCTTCTTGAGGAGATCGGTAAGAGGCTTCGCTATCTTCGAGAAGTTCTGAACGAAGCGACGGCAATAACTAGCCAAACCAAGAAAACTCCGCACTTCTTTGACATTAACCGGAGGAAGCCAATCGACAATTGTCTTCGTTTCCGGGTTGACTGCAATGCCCTTGGCAGAGATAACATGACCAAGATAGGTTACTTCAGGCAGCCAAAACTCACACTTTGAGAACTTTGCATACAAGCGGTTCTCACGAAGCTTGTTTAGGACACACCGCAGGTGTTCTTCATGCTCCTCCTTAGACTTGGAATAGACCAGAATGTCATCCAGATAGACCACGACGAACTTATCAAGGTACTCCATGAAAACGGAGTTCATCAGCCTCGAGAAGGTAGCAGGTGCGTTGGTAAGGCCGAAAGACATGACCGTGTACTCATACAGGCCATAGCGGGTGGTGAAAGCTGTTTTGGGCACATCTTCCTTGCGAATCTTGATTTGGTGATAACCACTTCTCAAGTCCAGCTTAGAGAACACCACAGCTCCAGCTAGCTGATCGAATAGATCATTAATCCGCGGGAGAGGATATTTGTTCTTGATGGTTTTAGCATTTAGAGCCCGGTAGTCAACACAGAGTCTATCGGTTCTGTCACGCTTCTTCACAAAGATTGTTGGGCTACCCCAAGAAGAAGTGTTGTGTTGAATCAAACCCAACTTCTCTTGTTCATCAAGTTGTCGTTTGAGTTCAGCCAACTCAGAAGGACCCATTTTATAAGGCCGCTTGGAGATAGGAGCCGTTCCAGGTTCAAGCTCAATCACAAACTCAACCTCACGATCCGGAGGCATACCCGGCAGCTCTTCAGGAAAGACATCTGGGAACTCACAGACCACCGGTACACTCTGAATAGCTTGCATAGCATCATCATTCAGAGCCGCCAAGGAGAAGAGCTGGACAGCAGGAGACAGACTTGGAGAAAAGACTATATGGCCTTCAGGAATCTTCAGAAACCGGCGTTCAAAGACAATCAATCACAGCTGCATTTGCCGTTAACCAATCCATGCCCAAGATGACATCAATGTCAGAATTGCCCAGAACAATTAAAGAAGCCGAGAATGAAGAACCACCAATCTCAACTTGATTGCCATGACTGATATGCTCAGCCCTCATGTTTGAACCAGGAGATTGTACTACCAACCGCTTAAGGAGAGGAACCAAGATCAACTCATTCTCATCTGCAAACTTGTGTGACACAAAAGAATGCGATGCACGAGAATCAAACAAAACTCATGCAGGGACTGAGTTAACGGATAGCATACCCATCACAAATCCAGGTGCATGCTCAGCTTGAGCGGCGTTGACGCAGTTGGCACGAGCAACCGTAGACCCGGGCTTGGTGTTGATGTTGAGAGCCCGAGGCGGTGGTGCACGAACCGAAGGAGAGCTTGTTGCAGATCTTGGCGGGGGTGGAGGGAGAGCTTTGTTCTTCATTGGACAGCCTGGGATGTCCAGATCTCCACACGTGAAGGTGCACCGTGTGACGTGGAGCGAGTAGCTGGGGACTCCGCCAGCGCCTGTGGTAGTGGTGGTTGTAGCCCCGGAGCCGCAGTGGTGAAGTTTGGTGGCCTTGGCGCGTAATCGGTGTCTTGGTGGAGCCGGGAGCGACGGTGGGGTGTTAGGAACCCAGACACGCCGCTTAGAAGGAGCTGCCATAACTGCAGAGCTTGATGCATCCCTGTTGTGTTTCTTGGACTCCTCGAACACTTGCCTGCTTTCCTCCTCTTGCAGGGCTGTGTGCTGTAGTTCCAGGAAAGATGCCGGCCTTGCATGTGTGATCGCATACTTGATCGACGCATTGAGCCCTTGCCTAAACCTCTTCTGCTTCTTCTTGTCATCAGCTACCTCATCGCCACCATAACGAGAGAGATTCATGAAGTTCCTGATATAGGTGTTGACGTTATCATTTCCCTGCTTCAGGTTGAGAAAAGCCTCCTTCATCCTTTCCATTACAATCTCTGAGAGGAACTGCTCTTTGAAAGTTGCAGTGAACCTTTCCCAAGTTGGCTGGAAACCAGTGCAGCTTGCCTTCAAGTAGTTCTCCCACCAGAGAGCTGCATCTCCCTTGAGAAGGTGAGTAGCACACTTGACCTACTCCTGCTCCGGAACATCAGCAGTCTCGAGCAACCTTGACATCTCACGCAGCCAATCATCCGCGTCCAGAGGTCGGTCAGAAACATCAAACTGACGGGGGTTGAATTTGAGGAAGCTCTTGATGTCTCCACGCCTGGGAGGTGGAGGGAGTGGAGCAAACTCGTTTCTCCTGACGCTTTCTTCCAGACGTTGCTGGTTCTGCTGCATGGCTGCCAAGGCATTGGCTATGTTTGACAACGCAGCCCCAAGCTCTGGTGGTATGTCCTCATCAGAACGACGTGGCGGAGCCATCCTGTCATTGATATAAAACTCAAGTCAGTACTATAATGGAGAATGATAATAATCCAAAATAGTACCAAGATGGAATTACTCAAGATTAAGGATACAATTTACTGAGATGATATTAAAATATCAACAAAGTTCAAAGCACCTAAAAGATATTAAGCATATCGCACACGACTGAAAAGGAGTGTGGTACACAAATATATCAAAGAAAAATTTTCCACAAATTTCGGCATTAAAATACCAATAGATGCGCAAAATTACTTAACGAATCAAGATTAGTGACTCTACCGATTCAATATACAAAAGCGAATGATAAAAGTAGTGGTATGGTCGCGACTCCATCCCGCACTCAAATCATTACTCCGCACATGAACAAGTGGAACACATATCCCAACCCCTTCTTCTCACGTTGAACCTAAAGATTGGTAACTACGGAAATGAACACCCCAAACAAGATAGCGTCGGATACAAAAAGAAAGATAGATTGCGTCGGTTTGCAAAAGCCTGTCGGTATGGATTGTACCAACAGTTGATAACCAAAGGCAGATAAGATAACAACTTGGATGCAACAAATATACAAGGGATTACACACACACACACACACACACACACACACACACACACACACAACCTATGGTACTACGGAAACCCAGAACACGTGAATCCTAGTTTGAATTTTGAGAAGAGGATTTAAAACGTTGCACTTCCTTACCAGAAAAGGGTGGGTGGGTGGGTAAGAAGAAAAGTGGAAGCAGTCCTACTCTCGCGTTTTGTTTTTCCCTAATATACGTAACTACCAAAATATTTGCTAGACTGACAACGACCGTTTGGCTGAAACCCTGAAGGTCGGGATGGCTCTAATACCAATTGTAACTACCTCGGTGAATTACGCTCCTAGCTACAAGCCTGGATGAGCGGTAGTGGTTGAAATAGTACGGTGGGGCCCCAAAAGCCACTCACTGGTAGACCTTTCGGACGTCCCAACCACTACCCTCTCAACAGGACTGTCAGGCGTGAATCAGCGAAGGATCAACTACATACACAAGTGGGTATGTATGCAAGCCACCATACAAGAGTACATCGAGCCATACCATCTAGAAAGAAAGGAATATATAGCATACGGCAAGATTCAAATGACCTAGATAGATCTATATTTTAGGATACTTCCTCATACAGCACACATCAGAGTATCATGCGGAAGCGGCAAACAAGTCCGAGTACGGATAAGAAGCAAATCGGCATAAGATGCCATAGAAATAAGCACATCCCAACCACAGATCTCACGGATCCCCGTTCCCGGAATCTCTACACCAAACGATCGCTGCCCACATCATCAGCCTCTTCCACCCAGTATCCGTCCTGCGAGGGTACCTGTTCATGTGAACCAATAATTTATCGTGTGAGACCCTAAGGGTACTCAGCAAGTCTTAATGCCTCTAAAGGGGACACAACCTGGGGTGACGCAATTGCAGCGAAAGATAAACCCTAGCAGTTCTACAGATACTCGCTAACCATCCGCCTAACCAATGATAGACGGATGTCCGTGAATTTAGGACAACAGTTATATAGTAATTTCATCAGATCCATCCTCCTCCTCGCTTACCATCGAGGAAGCGGACGAACAACCCCCATCCGTTGGAAATTTTATTAACCATTCCATGAGTATTGCACTATTTACTAGTCAAATTACTTAGTCAGATTAAAGCGGTACTTTAGTTATGCTTGTCTATGATCGAGAAACTGTGCTCCAAGTCGTCCATAACCGCGGACACGGCTTTCAGAAAGTTTTACCCGGCCAGGGTGCACCAATAGCAACACACGCTCGATCAACCTCGGAAAAACCAAATCAAAACCCAACGAGGCTTTCACGACTGAACAATCACAGGATTCGGAAATATTTCAGGGGGCCACCCCTTAAGTAGATCCATAGCGAAGATAGCTGACTCCGAGACGGACTCAAGGTTTGGGTGGACGGCGGTAAACGACTGGGAACCCGAAATTGTGGCTGGGCTTGTCGATACCGCGTAAACGTGTCCCGATCCTAAACAGTACAGTGTGCTATCTGTCGCACAATTTAAATTCAGAAGTAGCATGGCATAAGTTCAGGATAGTAAATAAAACCTCAAACTAGTTTGTGGCCCCAAGAAATAAGACCGATTCAAGCTCTGGCTCAGGGGGGTCCCATATACCTCCCGGATGTGGATAGCGCGATAAATCAAGGAACAGGAATCAAGTACTCGGGGTCTTACGGGACACAAGTGAGCAGGAAAAACCAAATAGCAGATATTGCTCACCGATGCCACTTTCATTAGTTATCCCATTACTACTCAGGTTAAGTTGTTTATGTACCTCGTTATCCATCAGACTCTCACATACCCTACACATCTTTGTTCTCACGACATGGCTCAAACAACTCCTGTAGTAATGGCTCATGGGATGGAGGAACAAGCTTGGTGGGGTTTAAAAGTAAAGGCTATGCATACTTGGGATTCAATTTAATGCAATCGCGACTCAATGATGCAAGAATAAGATAGAGGCAATAGGTACTGTATGTATGCAAGCATGTGGAAGTGCTTGCCTGGCAACTCAGTTGAAGCGAGAGACGGATCTGGGTAGTGCTCCTGGTTCTCTTGATATATCCCCTGCTCAGCGTCTATTCGAAAGAAGAACCAAACAAGCAAGGGCCAACATAAATAAAGTGCACAAGCATAGGAATAAAATGCGACAAGCAAACAATCATGCCATGATGAATGATGCACAAGTTGCATGGCAATAAGTAGCATGGCATGGGTGAGGTGTGGAAGACAAGAAATAGCATTTTAATGGGGTTTTGGATCACATTTGTTGCCATAATAGTTGCTGTACCCTATATTTTTATATGATGCATGCTGCAATTGAAGTCATGGATAGCATAAACAGAAAGTTCTCGTCGAGCTGATCATTTTAGACATATCATTTGCTAAATTTGGAATTATAAAACAAAAGTTATTAATTATTTAAGTTCCAGTGGCATTTGTTGTAATTTAGCTCAACTTGGAATTTTAAATGTGCAAAAGGCAATTTGAAAAGCATATTTGAAATCCTTGCATTTTTCTGGTTCAGAAACATATATTGTTTGTATTATTTGAGTTTGTTTTCCAAAAGTTATATTAAAGCTGAAATGAATTTGAATTTAAATAATTGGATTTAGTTTTTGAATTTAAACAGACAAACAGCCCACTTTGCACCCAGTAGCTAGACGGGCAGGGGACCGGCGCTCTCCCGGACCCACATGCCAGTGGTTGGGAGGAAGGTGGACCGCGGGTTGAATAAATAAAACCAGAGGACTCTTTTTATAAAACGCACCCTGCTACTGACGGTGGGGCTCCGAGGACCGCGGGTTGACCAAAAAGGTTTTGGGGGGGGTTTGTGCAAAGCGGACAGCGGTACTGTTTTTCTTCCCCTGAACTGAACAGAGCGTGCGTGACGGGCGCTCGCGCGACGCGCGCGGCGCGGTGGGGGTTCGAACGCGGGATCGCTGGCTCGCGCAGAGGGCCTGAGCCACTGCGGTAGGCTTGGGGTAGGTGACGGTGAGGTGGGCACGTGCTAGATAGGGTTAGGCGGCGCATGTTAGCGGGAGACGCTCGCGAACTCTGGCGTGCGGAGGCTGCTCGACGTAAGGACCGCCGCGTCCAGGAAACGACTGGGAACAGGAGGATGTCTGGGAGACGGGGGTGCTCACCGCGGGTGTGCTGGTGCAGATGGTTCGGGCAGGGGCGCGCTTGATCGGCGTCGAGGCAGACGGTGGCCGGTGCTAGGGTTCCGCGGCGACGTCGACGTGCAGGGCTACTGGGGGGCGTCTCCTCCTCGCGTCTGGGTCCAGGGGCGACGCAGAGGTGCTACGCGACCACGCCGACACACTCTCTCCCGCCTGCGCCTCCTGGATCGATGACGACGAACGGAACCCGACGGTGGCCGGCGCTCAGAGGTAGACGGTGGAGAGGGTGAGGGAAGAGGGGAGGCGAGGCCTCTGGGATGGATCTGGGGTGTAGGGGAGGTAGAGAGAGGGGTAGATAAGGCCAGAGGGGGGGAGAGGGTGCCGTGGTTGCCGTGTGGGGTAGCTGGCGATAAGGGTGGCCTCGGCCACCTTTTCTCCACCTCCTCACATGCTCGGTACGGCCAGGCAGGGCAGGGTGGCTTCCAGGTGGGACCAGGGGCGAGGCCAAGGAGGCATGGCAGGCTCGGTTTAGGGCTTCCAGGCAGAGAGATAAAGAGGGGAGGGAGGAGCTCGGTTTGGGGTGGTGGTAGCTTCGGCTAGGGTTGGAGCTAGGGTAGGAAGTAGAGGGGGTATGGCTCGGGTAGGGTTTGTCTTAGATGGGGTAGCTAGGTGGCATGGTGGGTCCAGCTGGCTGAGAGACAAGGGGCCGAGAGAGAGGGGTAGGTTTTAGGGTTTAGCTTAGAGCTAGGATTAGAGGGGATGGTAGATTAGATGAGATGGAGGGGTAGGTTTTAGGGTTTTGGAGATAGGGGAAGAGGTTAGATGCTAGGGTGTTCTTTGGGCAAGATCAAGCCAAGCACAAACCAAACCCCAACAAGATCAAGACTAGAAAAGAGAGGAAAAGGTGATAGGGTTTTGGCAAGATCAAGAAATATCAAGCCAAAAGAGAAAAGAGCTGGAGATGATCAACTCAAAAACCAAATAAAAACCAATGACAAGCACAAGATGGTACCTGCATGGCCCATGCAGAATATTTAATGCCCTGATGATTTTTGTGAAAACAATATTATTACATGGCATTATTATTTTGCATCTCCAAAGTTGGAATAAGGCCAAGCAAAAGATGATGGGTGGAATCCAACCAACCAACATGAGCTCATATTAATTGGATGGTGGAATTTATAAGGTGGTGAAAGAAAGGTGGTGGAGTCAAAAAGAGATATGCCCCCAACTCAACTTGGGCATTTAACAATATATCAAGAGCCAAATACAATATCAAGAGGTAAATACAATTAATAGTGCACATGAGATAAGAACCAAACAAGAATAGGTTTTATATGATGCTCAAATGCAAGGGGATATGATGACATGAGCATGATATGATGATGATGCAACAATTATATGTTGGAAGTGGCCCTTTTTATTACTAGAACAAGTAGCATTACAGGTGTTAGACAACTGGGATGCTACAGGCGCAGATCATGTTGATGATGGCAGTGAGTTTGTACAAGATGATGTTCCGCAAGAGGATGTTGGTTTGGAGGCAGAGAATGGCTATGAGGATGATAGAATCCCCGATCTATTTAGGTATTTGTACGAATCTGAACCGCAAGGTGCTGGAGAGCATACGATCTATGCCGAGCTGATAGAGGAGACCAAGCGCGCAGCTAGTGATGGTGGGACATTGTCCAGATTTTATTTTTACCGTGAAGTTACGCCATGTCAAGTCCTTCTACCGAATAAGCAATGTTGCCTTCAACACAATACTCCATACCTTGACCATCCAATACCCTAAAAGTGCAATTCCCAAATCTTATGAAGAAGCATTGGGTATAATCGGTCGATTGGGGCTTGGTTATGATTCAATCCATGTCTGCCCGAACAACTGTATTTTGTTTCGGAACACGTACGCCAGCATGACAGGTGCCCGAAATGTGATGCCTCTAGGTGGAAATATGCGAATGGGAGGAACAAGATACCGAAGAAGGTGTTGAGGTACGTTCCTGTGATTCCAAGGCTACAAAGGCTGTTCATTTTGAAGCAACAGTTGGAGGAGGTATAGTGGCACAAGCTAAAGCGGCAACCCGTGGATAATGAACTTAGCCATCCAGCTAACGGATAGGCATGGAAAGATTTTGATGATAAACATAAAGAGTTTGCCACTGATGCGAGGAACATTAGACTCGGCCTTGCCACAGATGGCTTTAATCCATTTGGAATGAGCTTGAAATATAGCATGTGGCCGATATTTGTTGTGCTGTACAATCTTCCACCATGGGCATGTATGGATCAGTCCAACTTCATGATGGCTTTGCTAATCCTGGGTCCAAAATCTCCAGGAAAGGATTTTGATGTCTTTATGGAGCCCCTAGTAGAAGATCTCCTCAAACTCTTGAAGGGTGTCCGTACCTATGATGCCCTGAGTCCTAATAAATTTGATCTCCGTGTCGCGGTACTATGGTGTATCCATGATTTCCTAGCGCTGCACACTTTGTCGGGGAGGCTCACGTCTGGTTATCAAGCATGTGTGCGTTGTGACAAGGATCCGTGCTCGAAAAGAATAAGGAACAAGATATGTTGGACCGGGGGCACCGTTTTCTTCCCCGCCACCATCCTTGGTGAAAAAGCAAAGATTTCAATGGAAAAACTGAAAACCATGACCAGCTGGCGGAGTTCACTAAAGAAGAGCTCGAGCAACAGCTTCACAATGTGAAAGATGTGAGACCTGGAAAACATCAAAAGAAAAGGAAGCGTGAGGATGGTCAATGTTGGCACCGGAGGGCTATTTTGTGGGACCTCCCTTACTGGGGAGATCTCAATTTGAGGCACAATCTTGATGTAATGCATATCGAGAAAAACATATGTGATCATCTACTTGGCACATTTATGAACATCGATAGGAAGTCAAAGGATACAATTAACTCTAGGCTTGATTTGGAAGACTTGGGCATAAGAAAAGATCTGCATCTTCAGCCTGTTGAAGGTGGAGATTCGTTTGAGATGCCAGAAGCATGGTATACAATGACAAAAGAAGAAAATCTTGCATTTCATGAATTTATAAGAGCGGTGGGATTTCCAAATGGGTTTGCCCTTAACCTAGCAAAATGCGTGTCTCCTGATGGATGCAAGCTCTAGGGACAAAAAACTCATGATTGTCACATCCTCCTTCAAAGGATTTTACCGGCTGGATTCCGTGGAAATTTGGATAAAGAAATATATGAAGCAGTTGCTAAGCTGGGGAATTTCTTCAGAGAGTTGTGCGCCAAAACACTGAAGCTATCTGTTCTTGAAAGACTCGAAAAAGAAATCATAGTTATCCTTTGCAAGCTTGAAAAGATCTTTCCTCCGGCCTTCTTCACGGTGATGGTTCATTTGAACGTGCATTTACCCAAAGAGGGAAATGCTTAGAGGCCCCGTACAATACGACTGGATGTACCCTCTCGAAAGAAGGATGCTTACATTTAAGCGTTATGTACAAAACACCGCCAGGCCTAAAGGGTCGATTGCCGAGGCATATGTTGTTGATGAGTGTCTTACATTTTGCTCGAGGTACTTCGATGATCTAGAAACAAGATTCAATAGGCCGGGCATAAATAGAGAGTGGGATGAATCGCACATTGGTGATGTCTTTGTTTTCAAACATGGTGTAACCCTTCTTGGAGGGTCGGAGTACTCGGGGGCTGGTGATGACTATGACAGGATGCATTGGTATGTGCTAAGGAGTTTCCCTGAGGTTCTACCATATATCGAGTATGTCATCTCTTGTGCATGCACCCTTATCTTTTTTATTGAGTTGGAAGGAACCCATTTGCAAGCCTAATGATTTAATTAACTTTATGTTTTTGTTGGCATTGCAGGTTGTGCAAAAAAGAGATGAATAGGCAAGATAGCCGCATCAATGTTGATAGATGGTTTACGAAGGGATTTGCTAAGTGGTTTAAGAATCATGTGAGATCTTAAATCTTGGAATCATGATTTTTGTGTGTGTTTTTGTTACTAGACCTGGTTTATTTGTGCAAATTGGAAATTGCATGAGGACAATAAGGCCAGTGATGATCTTTTTGGACCTATGTCCATGGATGAAAGCTCAACGCAAATATATGATGGGTCTATGTCCATGGATGAAGGAAGTACTGTCCGTATGGACATCAGCCCTGTTGCACAGACGGTGGATAGAAATGACTTCAATTCCGAACCTGAGAAGCCTATGGGTGATAAAGGCAAGTATGAAATAGTAGTAGCACAAATCCTTTACTAGTCAATTAATTCAGATTATTGCTGGGCATGGATGTCAGTATTTCCAAACTAAACAAGCGCCCAAATCTATTTGTTGTAATTTATTTGCACATCTGATTTAAAATATAATTTATTTGCGCATATCTGATCTGATCTATAGCTTTTATTTCTACTGTTGTAGCTTGATAAGCTTCTAGTATAGATAAGCTTGATTGCTGCAATTATTGTACTGATATTGTATTGCTTGCTTGCTTCTATTTCAGGTTGTAGCTTCTATTGTACCGCTATTATACTGATATTTGGAAAGCTTGCTGTAATTTTTTACTGTTGTAGCTTCTATTTCTACTGATATTGTACTGCTTGCTTCTATTTCAAGCACAACACTTGTGGTAGTCAGCCGCAAGAGAAAAGGCACATGTCTGGAAAATATGACCAAGGGTTTGGGAAGCAAAGTGAGGATTGAAATTGCTGAAGGGATGAAATGCCCCGAGAGGCCCGTGCTAGCTACAAATTTTGCATCAGAAGGTGGGATGCTTGCAAGAAGCCATACACCGATTCTTCCACACTTCAAGGAATACAAAAAGGACAAGACTATGGTGAAAGACTATATAGGAAAAGTTGTTGTAAGCTCATGAGTCCTTACCTGAATGTGTTTTTCTACTATTTTTGTCATTTGGTTACTCATCTTATCATTTCTTTCTTTGATGTGTTTGTACGCAAATTTTGAGATGGACACTGATGCAAAGGAAGTTAAGGTAGCCTGCACTAATATCTTGAAGAATGTTTCAAAGCAAAGACGACATTTGGTCAAGAAGAAGTTTTTCTACCAGGAGCTAAACTCAGCATCAAGTCCCCGGTTTCATACATCTCCGATGACGAATGGCAAGCACTACTCAAGTTGTGGACAAACCCAAAACACATGGTATTCTGCATTGCTTAACCTTTTCATTCTGTAATTACCATGTATTGTAGTTTTATATGCTGTCAACTACTGTTTTTTGAAGTTTGAATGTTGAAGGAACAAAATAGTAGCTATTTAGATGCTATCAAATAAACTTCTTATATTGGATGAACAAAGCAACTTTTATTTACATGTTGTCAACAAGTCAAGTGAACTACTTCATTTTATTTGATGATGTATGTGATAGGACACATGCTCATTTTGTTGCTTGATATGATACATAATCTGGTCAAGTCTCGTGAAGTAGTTTATATTCTAGTATGCAGATTGTTGGAAATGTTCTTATAAAAATGCTCCCATATGTAGGACACGTGCCAAAAGAACATGACCAATCAAGGACTAGTCAAATTTCAGCAGAAGACTGGTTCGCGGTGCTATCTAGCTCATCTGTATGTAGCTGTAAGATACTCTTACATTTTTATTTAGGCATAATTAACTTGTGTCCTTATAAGCCTATGTCCTTATTAATGTTGGAAATAATTTCAGAGGGAGGAATGTTAAGATGAAGAGCTTAATGCCATTGACATGTTTAAGGTCACCCACAACAGCCAGAACACTGGTTTCTCTGTCGCAGTTCAAGATGCTATAGTGAGTCACTCCTTTCCTGGTTGTGATTAAATCTGAGAATGGTTTCGTGATAACCAGGTGAAAGTGCAATGGACGTCGCCTAGAGGGGGGTGAATAGGCTTTTAAAATTGTTACAGTTTAGGCTCAAGTAAATGCGGAATAAAACTAACGTTTAATTTATTGAGCACAAAACCTAGCCACTAGGTTCACCTAAGTGCACCAACAACCTATGCTAAGCAAAACAAGCAACAAGGTGATAGCAAGATATAAATACTTCAAGCATGATGGCTATCACAATGTAAAGTGCATAAGTAAAGTGCTCGGTTGAGAGATAACCAAAGGACGCGGAGACGAAGATTTGTTTCTCGAAGTTCACTTCCAAAGTAGCTATGTCTCCGTTGGAGAGGTGTGATGGCGCAATGCTCTTCGAATGCCACAAGTGACTCACCTCGAGGTGTGGTGGCTCGATGCTCACCCAACGCCACACAAGGCCTCACCCTGGATGTGGAAGCACGTAACTCACCGACGCCACAAAAGGCTCACCCTATTCTCCCGAGTGCGCACCACAAAAGATGGGCACTCGCTCCACTATGGTACGCTTAAGGGCGGTCACCAAACCCGTACAAGATTGGGTCTATCTCCACAACTCAATTAGAGGCTCCCAACAACAAAGCCACAAAAGTCTACAACGCCACAAAAGGCCAACAAGCCACAAAAGGCTACAAGACCACAAAAGGTCAACAAGACCATAAAAGATCAACAAGACCACAAAAGGTCAACAAACGATCCACACAACCGTCCAGGGTTCCAAGAACCCAAGAGTAATGATACGTCAGAAACATATCTATAATTTTTTATGCTACATGCTTGTTTAGTATCTACTTTGTTTTGTTTTGTCTACAATTTGAGGTGCTTTTTACATATTTTCTGGTACTAACCTATTAACAAGTTGCCACAGTGCCAGTTGCCTGTTTTCTGCTGTTTTTGGTTTCAGAAAAGTTAGTAAAGAAATATTCTCGGAATTGGACGGGACAAACGTCAAAGTCAATTACTTTCCGTGGGGAACAAGAAGTCCATAGGGTAGACAGATACACAAGCCAACGCGGCCACCCCCCCTAGGCGTGGGTGGGCCCTGCCCCGCGCCTGGGTAGGGTTTGACCCCCCCTGGCCGCCTCCTCGGCCTCCCCCTTCGCCTATAAGAAGCCCCTGATGCACAAACCCTAAGCACCCGATCAAATCTCCATGAAACCGTTTGTAGCCGCCGCCACCATCGTCCCTAGATCAGGGGATCTGAAGTTCTTCCCGGCACCCTGCCGGATGGGAGATCATCCTGGAGGCCTTCTCTCCGGTATGATACGTGAGTAGTTCCACCTTGGACTATGGGTCCATGTAGTAGCTAGATGATTGTGTCTCCTCCTTTGTGCTTTCATGTATAGATCTTGTGAGCTCCGTTCATGATCAAGATCTAATCTATTTGTAATCATGCATGTTGTGTTTGCGGGGATCCGATGGATATTGAGATTATTATGTTGGTTTGATTAATGGTTTTGTATTTATGATTCTATCATGTCTATGTTGTTTGTGATCTTGCATGCTGTCCGTTTTTAGTAGCTATCTTGGCCAAGTAGTTGCTAGTGACACCAAGAGGGAGTATTTATGCTCGATAGTGGGTTCATGCCTCTAGTTTCCAAGGGAAGTGACAATAATCTCTTCGGTTGTAGATGTGCTGTTGCTACTAGGGAGAAAACAATGGTCTCTTGTTCATGGAACATGTGGACTGTTTACCTTACACACTTTGCTTAAACCAGGTTATGCTGTTGCAACTTAATCTTTGGAGGGGTTCGGATGATAACCTGAAGGTGGACTTCTAGTCATAGATGCAGTTGGATGACGGTCTATGTATATTGTTGTATTGCCCAATCAACCTCATAGGATCTTTCTGGCTAGTAATTGCATTTTTATGCCTTGCTCCATTCCTGTCAATTGCCCCGCTGTAATTTGTTTACCCTTCATGCCATGTTGTTTATCTAAGGAGAGCACCTCTAGTGAACTATGGACCCCGGTCCAATCTTTACCATTGATACATCTTCCACTGTTACTTGTTTACTGTCTGCAAACCATTACCTTCCACACCATACGTTTAATCCTTTGTTACAGCAAACCGGTGAGCTTGACAACCTCACTGATTCGTTGGGGCAAAGTCTTAAGTTTGTGTTGTGCAGGTATCCACGTTGTTTGCAACACATGTGTTAAGTTTCCTTCCTCCTACTGGTTTGATAACCTCGGTTTCTTACTGAGGGAAACCTGCTGCTGTGCTGCTTCATACCTTGCTCTTGGGGTTTCCAACGAAGCATCCCACGACAAGTGTTGGGCACCATCAAGTAACAAGCCCACAAGCTTGTACTCGCCGAATCTATGAGGAGAACTCAAACCTATGCAACAAATGCAATAAGCAATTCCTTCTCTCTCAAATTCCACCAAAGCTACAAAAGCTATTGGGGAATAAGAGAGGAAGAACACAAGAGGAGAACACAAAACTCTCCAAGATCTAGATCCCAATGATTCCTTCACAAAGAAGGGATTTGGCTTGTGGGGTTGTAGATCTAGATCTCCTCTCTCAAATCCCTCAAAAAGATGCAAGAATCATAGAAGGGGAAAGGGGGAGGAACAAGATCTTCAAGGTCAACAAGGGAGGAGAGAGAGAAAGCCAAGAACCAAGAAAAGAGCTAGTACCCACGAAGGGGAAGAGGATCCCCTTTTAAAGGGCTCCCAGATCTTCTCGTTATGGGCAAATGCGACCCTGGACGGAACTTCCGGTGGGAGATCGGAAGTTCTGGTGGCACACGGCCAACGGTCAGAAAACTGTGATGCGAGATACTGAAAACGCGAGCCTGGTCGGAACTTCCGCTGGTCCACCGGAACTTCCGGTGAGAGTGGAACTTCCGGTGGAAATTCCAACTAAAGTTCCGTCAAATAGAGTACTCCAAAACAGAGAGGTTACTGAACATGGGCGGAACAAGAGCCGTATATTCAACCAGAACTTCCGGCGACAACTAGGCCCGAGCAGAACTTCCGGTCCCTGATCGGAACTTCCAGCGGGGGCAGTATTACCGCCGAAACTTCTGACCCAAATTCCATCAAATACAACAAACCAGACAGAGAGTATACTGAACGTGAGCGTAATAATAACCGGAAATTCCGGCGGAAAAATGCCCTAGCGGAACTTCCGATGGGTAGACGGAACTTCCGGTCAGAGAAATTCCAGAAACCAAAACTGCAATAACTTTTGCATCCTAATTCCAAACGAGATGAAACCAATTTTGTTGGAAAGATAACGACGAAATATTGGGTACCACCTAGGGAGAAAATACCATGAATATATATGTGATGTATCTGCCAAGGTGTGGAGCCAGAAAACTCGCAAGATCAAAAACTGCAATAAGATATGCAAGTGAAATCCTTATTTGATGAACTAGAGCTTGTTATGATGATGACCATAAGGTCTAGATCCTCCCATGGACAAGAACCAAACAACCAAGAAATATGATGCTATGAATGCAAAGGTTTGAGCTCTCTCCGAACGATGCGATCGAGACACCTGCTTGAGAGCCCCTCTTGATAGTACGGGTATCTATCCAAAACCCGATGTCCCAACTAACAACACGAGACCGGCAAAAGAGAAGGCCTATCAAGATCATACCTTTGACTTGAGCATTCCACTTGAACTTGATGTAGACCATCTTGTTCTTCTCAAGTGGGAACACCTTTCTTGTTTTCTCTTGCTCGCTCTTGCTTGATGAAGACTTGCAAATTGCTCCCCCATACACCATGGGGAAACCTCTTCTTGAACTTGTCTTCATCACTCCATGATCACGAGGATGGAAATCTTCAAGCATGAGATCTTCAATTATAGAGATGGCGCATCTTTGAGCTCGCCCTTCTTCATCCCTTCTTGAGGTTGATCCATCTTGATGCAACTCTTTGCACTTGTCTTAATCAACCTTCAAGCTCCTTCTTTCTTCATCTTTCAACCTTGAGACCAACACATGGCCCAAGCGATGCCAATGGACAAACCTACAAGTGAAACTCAATTTACACATTAGTCCATAGAGATTGCCATTAATTACCAAAACCACACATGGGGAATACATGCCCTTTCACCAGGTCCGTTGGTTTGGGTTCTGTGTGTGGGCTTGTTTAGTTCTGCCTAGGTTTCTTTAATGGTATACTTGATAAGCTTATTAATGTTGGAAATGGTCTAGTTGTGATAAGAATGTTACTCTTCATTTCTTACCAGAAGGTTCCTTTCCAAGTATCGTGTAGTTCTAGTCTACTTGAAGAACTTATAATACTGTCCATTTCATATTTCTTTGCTTCTGCTGCTAGTGGATTACCTTATTTTTCTGGAATTCTGCTCCTACTGTTTGTGCTCATGCTAATGTTTCCTAACATCTTTGAGCAACTGATTCCAAATGGCAGAGCAAAATGGAAGTTGAGATGGCTAAGCGATACTGGAGAAATGCAAAGTATCTTTGGAGGTGGTTGCCCAAGTTCTCACCAATGAGGCGCCATCAAGCACATTCCTGAAGAATCTTGGCCTCCAGACAGGCTCCAAGAACAAGATGAACAGTCCACATGCGGCTGTATCCGCTCATGTCCCTGACCAGCAAGAGAAGTTGCAGAAGTCGGAGCAGAGAAGTGAAGAGATGTCTGAAGAATTGGCTGCAATCAAGAAGGCGGCGTAGGAGGCAGAAGCTGCACAACCTCAATGAAATAAGGAGTACCGGGTGCTGGTCAAGAGGACACAAGAGCATGAGGAGAAGCTTACTCACATGCTGGCTTTATTTGGAGCCAAAATTACTGGGATGTAGCTGTTGGTCAATGGGTATCTTGTTGGGTGATGGGTATCTTATTACTGTTTTTTAGCGATGAGCATCTTGCTGTTATTTGAGTACCTTGTTGTCATTTGAGTATCTTGTTGTCGTTTTGGCTGTGAACCTGATGTTACATGATGATGGTGACTATGAACCTGATGCTACATGATGATGGTGGGCTGTGAACCTGATGTTACTCTAGTATTTGAAATGATACCCGATGCTACATGATGTTAACTTATTGTTTGAAATGCTACCTGATGTATTTGAAATGTTGTTTTTGAATTTCAAATGTTGATTTCCTGTCTATTTAGTTTGGGTTGAATGAAATAGTGGCCTTAGTAAACAGGACACAACCCAAAGTAATGAAATGGCCATAGTCCAAAGTAATCTGGACCGGAATAAAAGGCCTTGGCCCAGAAGAAAGTATAAATGAAAATTTATTTTTCAGAAAAATAATACTAAATTATAAGCTAATAGACTGAGTAAGACCATGGCCCAAATGTAAGCCCGACACTGAAAAGGCCACTAGCCAGAAAATAGAAAGCCCTAAAAATTCTAAGTTTGGCCCAATAACTCGAAAAAATAACCAGAATAATAATTCATAATGGACCGAATTAATGGGCTGGCCCATATAACAATCAATATGGACCAGGCTAAATTCACGTTAAAACGTTTTCATTTTGTCACAAAGATCTGCCATGTCAGATCGTCCACGTGGCGTGGGCTGGTTACACATGACGATTTTGGAACGTCGTAGAGGTTATGACGATCTCAAATCGTCATAGTACCTGATGATGATTTCAATAAAATTGTCGTTATAGTTCATTAGCGACGTCTAACTTTTGATGATCTCAAAATCGTTATAGAATCGTCATAAACGGACTATTGTGAAGATTTTGTGACGAAAATAGAGTGTCATATAATGCTAGATTCCTTGTAGTGAACCCTCACCAAACATGATCGAGCATTTCCCCATGCTAACAAGTTGACCCGTTCCCTCCTCATAATAGTCAAGTATTGATTTTATCACCGTGGCTTGCTCCACAGAAGCTTCAAAAAATAGGAGACTGTCATCGGCGAAGAGGAGATGTGAAATGCCAGAGCACTACGAAAAATATGGAATTCACGAAGCGAGTTGTTTTCAATCTCTTTCCTGATCAATCAATACAAACCATCAGCCACAAAAAGGGAGAGGTACAGTGAAAGAGGATCACCTTGGCGAATGCCCCAGGATGGAATGAAGGAGTCCAACATATTTCTGTTAAAGCGAATTAAGTAGCGCACAATGGTGACACACGCCATCACCCACTGTACCCATTGACTATGAAATCCCAACTTCGCTAAAACTCCCTCAAGAAATCACCAATCCACGTGATCATACGCCTTGGCCATGTCCAACTTGTATGCACAAAACTTCTTTCGAGTGGAAGAAGCCGTTTGTATTGCATGAATGCACTCAAAGGCAATAAGAGCATTGTCAGTAATGAGGCGGCCTGGGATAAATGCACTTTGCATAGGAGCGATGATGTCCTGGAGGAGAGGACGTAAACGGTTTACCAGACATTTGGAAACAACCATGAAGGTGACGTTCCATAAACTGATGGGCCTAAAATCATTCAAGTCAGCTGGGTCGTTCTTCTTAGGACTAAGCACAATTGTGGTATCATTGACTCATTCTGAATGAATCCATCTGCAAAGAATTTTTGCACTGCATGAACCACATCGGCCTTCAGGAGATTCCAGTTCAGCAAAGAATTTATGCACTGCATGAACCACATCGGCCTTTAGGAGATCCCGGTTCGTTTGTAGAAAATGCGCCGAGAAACCATCGGGACCACGAGCTTTAAGAGGACCGATTTGGAAAAGAGAATTACTGATCTCCTTCTCCAGAAACGGCGCACAAAGGTTGTTGTTCATATCCTCATCCACACATGGCTGTAAAAGATCAGTAATGATATGTGGGTTTACATTATCATCCCGAGTATAAAGATTTTGGAAAAAATCCGATGCCAAACCCTCCATCTCAGTCGTATCACAAGTCCATGATCCGTTTGACCGCTTTAGCGTCCTAACCTTGTTCTTTTTCTTCCTCCACGATGCACGACGGTGAAAATACTTGTGTTTCCGTCTCCTTCTCGCAGCCATGCAATCCTTGATCGTTGCATCCAAAGGATCTCCTCATGGTATAAAAATACTTTGTGTTTCCGTCTCCTTCTCGCAGCCATGCAATCCTTGATCATTGCATCCAAAGGATCTCCTCATGGTATAATAACTCATCCATCACTTTTTCAAGGCCAGCACATAAAGCAGTACTAGCATCACCCATAGCTGATTGCAAAGCTTCTAGTTGAGTTATCTTTTTTTCAATCTATTTCAGGACAGATTTGAAGTGTTGTGTTTTCCAGAAATATAAGCTCGTCATCATCGAGCCTAGGTACGAAGCCACATCGCCAAGGTCAGAAACAGGGACTCGTCTAGACCACGCCTCCTCTACAGCCGTAGACAAAGAGGGTTCCCTCTCCAATACAATCTCATAGCGACGAATAGGTCTATCCCCACGAGCATTTGTCGAAGCATCCTCCAATAATAAGATTGGGCAGTGATCCAACTGGGAAGAGAGCAGATGACGAAGCCAAAGATCAGGGAACAAAGAAGACCACGCGGGAGAAGCCATTGCACGATCAAGACAAAATGTAACGTTGTGATCACCTCATTGCTTGTTGTCGAAAGTCCACGGCAGGCCAGTAAAACCCAGGTCATGGAGGTCGCAGTGGGATAAAACCTCACGAAAATCACGCATGAGCCTCTCAGATCTAGAAGTCCTGGAAAAATGCTCCTCTTGCCAATTGCTTCATTGAAGTCGCCCATCATGACCCAAGGTTTGTCAGAGCGAGACTTGATGTTTCGAATTTTGGTCCACATCTTATGGCGGTCGCAAGGTTTTGGTTAACCATACACAAAGGTACCCCGCCACTGATGATCAAAGGGGCCTCCACTGACATGCACGTCTATGTGATTAATACTGAAAGATAGAAGCTCAACCGTCAGATTCTCCAACCAGTATAAGGCAATACCACCGCATGTTCCTTCCCCTTTGACATGAAAGCATTACTTCATGCCCAATCTGTATCTTAAGTTTTAAACTCTCTCTTTACTTTGCCTGGTCTCACAGATGAATACCAAGCAGGGCTTGTATGTTTGCACTAGGCATACTAGCTCTTGAACGGTCGCATGCTGCTCCAACCCACACCCATTCCAGCATAATGTCATCATTTGGCCCGGCGGTCCTCCTCGGAGGCCACCGATGTTGCCAATTCATTTTTGTTCTCTATCCTTCTCATTTTTGCTCGATCACGGGGGTCAGTATATGCCTATGGAGGTGGTGGAGTTACGACAGTACTTGTAACAGGGAGCCCATCATCCCCTACACTACCTGGGGTCATAGGTCCAAAATCAATGGACATCTTTGCATTCATAGGATCACGCCTGTCATCACCCTCTTCCATAGGAACATGTTTAACCAGGCTCGAAGCCAAGTCCTTTAGGGCGTCCTCATCGTCAGTATCTAGTGCCGTGTAACACCCTCAGAATCGGCCCTATGCAAGTTTTAGCGAAACCCGCCAAACCCGCATAGAAACGATTCAAAGGTGCCCACCAGGCACTTTCGTGCGGGTGGAAAACGAAGTAATAACATTACACAACAGTCCTCGATGGGACCCACAAAACAGATATATATACAACACGACTCCAAGAGTCAAGAATACCGATTTACAGAACAAAGATCCAAATCACCTTGAAAACGATAGAGCGTCCAGCTACGGACAAGATGCAAATGGGGCTAAGAGCCCTGAAGAATAACCAATGGCGTCCATAACCCCCGAGCCAAGCGGAAGGGTAACCACCTAACGACGTCGATCTCAAAACCTGCTTAAACAAAGGGTGCCGACAAAGGGCAAAGGAAAAGAGAGAGCGGTCGATCGAGGCCGATTACAGCGAGGCTAGAATTCGCGGTCCTCGCCTACATAGGTATGGTGGATGGCAGCGGCGGACATGCACTAACAACCTATAGAGACTCGATATAACCGCCGGCTATCGAGAGGGATAAGAAAGATCTATTCGGATCCAACCTGAATCTAACACCAAACAAACCCATCCTGGTATTTCCTCGAGACCAATCGAGGAAGTCAACCGAGGAACTCACACCGTTGGCAGTTTTACTCATTCCGTTATAGTTGCGGCAATTACTAGTCAGGTATAGATAGTCATCCTGATATAATAAGCAGTGGGCACTTTTATTTAACCATTCCATTGTAGTTGCAACACTTACTAGTCAGATATAATTAGCATGAGATATCCCAAAACCCAGCTTGTTGGTACTTTTATTTAGCCATTCATTGTAGTTGCAATACTTACTAGTCGATACAATGGTGCATGGCGACAACCCAAACAAGCAATTGTTGGCAGTTTTATTTAGCCATTCCATTATAGTGAAGCTCATTACTAGTCATTATAAAGTCAAATTTATAGCACTACTTTAGTTATAGTTGTCTATGATCGACATACTGTGCTCCAAGTCGTCCATAACCGCGGACACGGCTTTGAAAGTTTTACCCTGAGGGTGCACAAATAGCAACACACACTCGATCAACCTCGGAAAAACCAAATCAAAACCCAACGAGGCTTTCACGACAAAGCAATCACAGGATTCGAAATATTTAGAGGCCACCCCATTGAGTACACCATAGCGAAGTTAGCTGACTCGAGACGGACTCAAGGTTTGCGCCGGTGGTACGATCGGGAACCCAAAACTGGGCTTGTCGATACCGCGAAAACACTCCGCTTACCTAAACAGTACAGGTGCTCCTCGCACAATCGTAATAAAGAAGTAAAGCATGGCATAAGTACCGGATAGTAAATAAAACCTCAAACTAGTTTGTGGCCCCAAGAAATAAGAATGAATCAAGCTCTGGCTCAGGGGGGGTCCCATAATCCTCCCGGATGTGGATAGCGCGAATATTCAAGGAACAGGTATCAAGTACTCGGGGTCCTACGGGACATAAGTGGACGGTTAACAACCAAATAACATCTATTGCCCACATGTGCCTCTGCTTACTTACTTCAATTTTAGTTGTTAAACAGTAATTAAAGTAAACGATAATGAAAGCCATGATCATCTCCAACCTTAAACATGCGGCAATACTCCAACAACTGTGGTACTTGACGACACGCAACGGCACTTGAGCAAGCGACTACGACACGCAAGTCCAACTAGCTACCAAACAACAGGTAATAGGATGTGTCCAAGGCAATATAAGGCTGCACGGGATATCACGGGTACGAAAACTAGAGCATCGCACACAGATAGCAATAGATCAACAGGAGGGAAATAAATACTATAGAAGTAAGATAGGTAGAAAGGGGGGAGGTGCTCGCCTGAAAACATTGCCGAAGGTTCAACCGAAGATCGGGGCGAAGCTCACATCAACTCAACGGCCTTATCCGCGAAGAAGCAAATCACTAGAAGGAACACCGGATGCGCTATTTAATACTATGACAGAAGATCGGGCATGATGCATGTATGCTGTATGACATGGCAAAGGTGCGATGCAATTAGGCCATATTAAGCGAAACCGGGGTCCCGACAATTAATTAGATGGTTCATGTTATTTTTCTACCCCGCAAATTAAATGTTGTAATAACAAGGCAAGACATAGTATCGGTTCGCTAGGAAAATTTAAATGGAGCCAATATTAGACTAACTTTGCCTGCATATGGGCCCCATATTTAATTATGAGGTGAATCGGCATAATGCCCCCAAACCACATGACAATATGCAAGTATGACAATTTTATACGCAACAAGTAATATCATTTATAAAATAGGGTTCGAGAAAAGGGGTCACACTTTAGGGTTCGGCGATCTTGGGGTTCCGGGGGGTTAGGGGTCGGTCTCAGGGTTCGACGGGGCCGGCGAGGTTCAGATACAAGATGGAGAGCTTAGCGTGTCGGGACGGAGAACTTGGTTACAAGCAGTCGACCTCGTCGTCGATGGCGGACTTGAATGAATCGGGTACCGGTGGTCTTCGGGTCCGTGTAGACGGTCATGGCGTTCAAGGTGGAGAACTTGGTGTGCCGTGTAAGCGATCTTGGCGTTCTTCAGGTTCGGGTCTTGGCGTTCGGGGAAGAAGATCTTGAGGGTCCATGTCGAAGATCTCGGGTTCCGATGTCGGTGGCCTTCGAGTGGCTCCATGTACAACCTTCGATATCCTCGGCATCAAGCCGGTCTTGTTAGCGAGGATATCTTAACACATCTTGTTACCGAAACTTTCACGGATCAACAGATAAACAAACGTTCATGAGCCCCCATGAACACACAAGCACATGACAGACACGCGTGTAGAGAGGCACAAGGTCGACATCGGGACCTTGATGGTTGGCGACGGGCGGTACAGGTGGCGGCGGTGCTCGGTCTTGGGCGGTTGCGAAGCGGCCCGTGGCGATCGCGAGAGGCATTGGCGCGCTCCAGGGACGCTGGGTAGCGAGCTCGGGAACGGCGGCCTCGGCAGAGGCGGCGGGAGCGGACGACACGGAGAGGCCCGGCAGCCGCAGAGCGCCAGAGGAGAAGCGGCGGCAGGCGGGAGGTCGTGAGGTTCCATCGGCGGCGACCAGGCGAGGGCGGTGCGGTTGCGAGCTTAGTGGCGGCAGGCTTGGCGAGGCGGCCACGATGCGCGGCGGATGCTGTCGGCAGCAACCAGCGAGCCGCCGCCGGCCGGTCGAAGACGCTGGAGAGGGCGAGGGCGGGCGGCGGCTCGCCGGGCGTCGAGGCAGCGGAGGTCACGGAGGCGGCTGCTTGGGGAAAGGTGCGGTCCGGGCTCGGATGGGAGGGTGCGCCAGCGGCGAGGCACCTGTCGCGGGCGGAGGCGGCAGGTGACGAGGGGGGTCGTGGCGGTTCTGCGATCGACAGGCGTCGCGAGGAGGAGGCCATGGGTGGCGAACCAGGAGCAGGCGGAGAGAGGCAGGCGTGGCGGGCTTGCGGAGCAGCCAGGCGGGAGAGGAGAGAGGAGGTCCTGGTTCCATGGGGAACGAGGAGAGGAACGGGGTGGGCCAGGGGGAGGAGGCGCGTGGGGAGGAAGAAGGGGGTCGGGGTCACGAGAGGATCGAGAGGAGCGGGGGGACTGCGTCGGGTGGGTCCTGTGGGGAGTGGTTGGACAGGAGGTGGAACCCAGGCGGGCCAGGGGATCGTGCTGGGGGGCGCGCGCCCAGGTGGGGTGGGGATCTGGGATTGGGAGCGAGGGGTGGAGTGGGTCAGCAGGCGTGTGTGTGTGTGGTTGGGGCTGGGAGTCTGGGGCAGAGTGGGTGAGGTGGCAGTGGGGGGGAGAGAGGGGTGAGGATAAGATGAGGTGGCAGTGTGTGATTGGGTGGAGTGAGGTGGAGGGGTGAGGTGTCGCCAAGTGATTGGAGGGGGTGAGGTGGCTGGAGGGGTGGGTAGATTAGGACTAGGTAGAAAAAGATTTAGGTGGATCGATTTTGTACTGGGGGTGGCCGACTGGGTCGGATCGGCCCGGTTGGCTGCCCCCTAAAATAATTAAATATTTTATTCAATTAACACCGGGCTTTTGCAAACCGTGGGTAGACAAAAACAAAATATTCCGGAGACCCGGGTTTTGGGTTTTGAATTAGAGACGGGGCGTTTAGAAAACAAAATCAGGCTTTTCAAAATAGTTTTATGCAAACAAATGCAAGACGACAAGACGATGCTCAAATGCAATGTGGCATGATGACATGAGCATATGGTCATGATGATGCAATACACAAAAACACAGCGATTTTCTAGTAGTGGTTTTTGCGGGATGCCACATGCCGCCTCAGCTGAGGACCGCTTGTGTGGATGAGAAAATGCAGTACCCCTTCCGGACCAGCCACTGTGCCCGCGGTTGGAAGCTCTTGATTCGGCAATGGCCTGGTTTGCACGACGTGTGGCAAGCATGAATTCGCCATATTGTAGCTCTTTGGCTGACCAGACCCCATCTCCACACTCCTCGTGGTTGTTGCCGATAAGACTACAATGTTTACAGAAAAATGGCACTTTCTCATACTTTCTCATACTTGACGAACAACCATTTCTTCCCCTCCCCTTCTATATACAAAGACACCACCCTCTTCAACTTGCTAAGCACATCAATCATCACCCGGGACATAGTTCCCCTCAAAGAAAAGCTTTGGTGACATCTGTACTTCTTTCGTCTTTCCAATCTTCCTGGCCAGATCATCCACCACCCACGTCTTCCTGTAGAGTTCAGGAATTCCGTGAATTTGTGCCTAGACATATAGACCATCGAAGGAGATTTTTTCCGGGTCCTCCTTTCCATCATAATCCGCAATGAGAATAGCCCAGCCTCGGAACGTCCAGGGGCCTTGATGAACGACCCTCTTCCAATCCCCCAAACAATGCATCTAGAACACGAACAAATTTTCGCTGGCCTCCCTGCAGATCGGTTCTCTAGATAAGTTCCAAATCGTTTTCATCTTCCCAAAGAGTGCATTTTCACTAAAGTTTCTGGTGGTGTGCACTTTGGCGATCGCAAGCCAGCGCACCGCCTTCTGGAGCTCCTTTGCCTCTTCTACCCCGATGGTCACCTCTTCTAACTCGTCATCCCGTAGATCAAGGTGCGCCAGAAGGTCATCAATCGTCGGGTCCTTCCTGTCTGCCACACCCGATGAGCTCCCTCCCTTCGTTGCCATGAGCAAGGCCACCACAAAACCCTAGGTTTCAGGGGCGCTTGCCATGGGAAACAGGAGAAGGAAGCAGCCAAAGCAGGGGAAGCCACGATCACCGGGAGTGATTACTGGGGAACACACGGATCAACACAGGAAATTGGGGCGGAACCGAGTAGATCTCACGGGGCGCACTGAGACGCCGCCGGAGCAGAAAAACCCTAACGAGAGGGTAGAAAAAACTTGAGCCTTAAATATGCCACCTATTTTAATATCCCGGGAAGGGGAAAATTCAACATCAAAGTAGATGGTCATGATTTTCTCATGATAGAGTGGCTTGCTCTACTTGCCAATTTCATGTGAATTCACTCCGATGAAAGATATGAAGTTCACAAAGTGCAATCAGTCTTGCATTTCACTAAATTTTGATTATAAGAGCTGGTATGGATAAAAAGGAGGCTATATGAAAAGTTGCACAGTGGAGAATTAAAGCACCCAAAGACCAGAAGTAGGGCTTACTACTACCCGTATTCAATAGCTAGCGCGGGCAGGCGATGCTCCACCAGACACTGCAAATTTACACGTGAAATAGTGATTCACTGGATGCTGAATTGCAGCGTGCGCGGCGGCACAAACACATTTCAACGGACCAATTTCAAACAAAAAAAATCAGAAAATACAATAAAATCAACAAAATATCAAAATAAAGAAAAAATACTAGAAAATAGGATTATATTACAAGCACAAGAGTTCAACGATGATGAAATTAAACACAATAATAAAAAATAATACTACTTATATACTAAAACATGCTTAAACATGATAAAGAAACTAATCGGAGTCCTCCCAAACGTAATCGGAGCCGTCCTCCATTGAGGACGAAACTGGCATCGACGACCAAAGGTCCATCCAACGCAGGCCGTCCTCCGGGATCATGGAATTGTCCAGCTGTGTGAGGATGTAGGCACGCCGGCGCGCCTTGTTTGCCCTCCTCTCGCAGCGGTTTTGCCGCCGCTATTGCATCCGCTGCTGCAGTTCGGCGTAGAATTTCTCCTCGGCTCGGACGTCCTCCGGGAAGCGCTTCGCCCACAACAGGTGGCAACGCTCGTCCTCCTCGGCATTCACGAGTCGACGCTGCTGGGCGCAATGGCGGCGGCGCTCCTAGTCGGTGATGAGGCACGGCGGCAGCGGGAGCATCTCCGCCTGCTCGTGTGTGTGGACATCGTGGAAGTTCATCGGAGGACAGCCGAGGCGCTACGCCGCCGCGTCGTACGGGTGCGGCCTCGTGCTCCATATCGAAGGTCTCGAGCCCGATGCACATCTTGCCGGAGGAGATCTCCGCGTAGAAGTTACCCGTCGGGCACACTCGGACACCGACGTAGCCGGAGGATTTACCGCGGCGACACGGCGGCTTCTCGATGTCGGTGGCGGCGTGGGCTTGCGTGGCGCGCGGAGGTGAAGCGGGAGAGCGGGCGTGGCATGCGCAGAAGAGGGGGAAGTTTCCCGGCGGTTGGTTTGTGCGCACTAAATCGAGGTTTTTTCCACGCCACGCTATTTTAGCGCTTTTGTTGGAGATGCTCTTATACTTATGTTATGCAAAAAAAAATAGGAGGGAGAAGAACCAAAAGACAGAGGACATACTCCCTCCCGATTTATTAGGAGTGCATGACAATTCTCTACACCTAGGCGCTCTTTGATTGTAAGAGAAATAGCATGCAATCGTTAACTATTTTTTCGTGAAGTAATTAGGGGAATCCAAATATGATAGGTTAGACCCACCCGCTAGGGAGAGAAGAGAGGCCAAGCACGTATGCAGAATTGTGTTCGCACCTCAGAATGCATATTTGCTTTAGAGCATCTCTAACGAAGCCTATGAAAATACGAACTGAAAAACTTGTTTACAATCCAGTGAAAATTCGATTTATCGTTCGAAAATGGCCTACACAGAATGAAAATAAAAAACAAATTGTATCACGTAGGACCCACCAGATCCCCCCTCCCAAACTCCTTCCTCAGAGGTTTCAGATTTAGTTTCCCCTCCTCACCGCGACGCCGGCCTCGCCGCCCCCCCCCCCCCCCCTCCCCCCCACCGGCCTCCACCACCTCCCTTGTGCCTTTACCCCCCACCGCGACGCGAGCGCCTCCTGGCTGCCTCCACCCCCACCGCCAGTACCTGCCCACCGCAAAGACCACGCCGCCCCTGCTCTTCTACGGCGACGACCTGCGCCCCTTGTCCCACCAGCCTCCCGCCCCGTGTCCAACGCCCGCCGTTGACGACGGAGGAGGACCAGAAGCTTGTCGGCTTCCTCCTCACCCACGGACACTACTGCTGGCGCCTCGTCCTCAAGCTCGCAGATCGCGGCAAGGCTCCCCGGCGGGACGGACAACGAGATCAAGAACCACTGGAACACCCACATCAAGAAGAAGCTCTCCTAGACTTCCTTCTTCTCTCCTTGACTTCCTTAACTACCGGAGAGAAGAAGGAAGTCAAGGAGAGATTACCGTGAGGAGTTAATGCTAACGGGCCTAGTGCTAAAGTTTTTTTTTTAGAATTGCATGATTTTTTAAGCATGACTAATAAACCGGACACCGGACTGGAGGGTCTATCTTGTGAGTTCACTTAAACTTTTGATTTTTCCTGTAAAAGAAATACACTTCTGATTTTACATATATTTAAAATGATATTTATGGTGCAAGCAAGAGCTTAAAACAATAGATCTTATTCAAAACTTTATCATTTTAGATTTATTGTGCACCAAAAAAAGAGAAAAATTCTACACATAGTAGTAATAAGGTGTTGTGAGCACATGCAACTTACCAGTAAAACATACTCGCTCCATTTTAAAATATAAGATGTTTTAGTTTTATGAAGCAAGTGTATTAAGACTACTTTTAGTATGTAGGTTCACTCGTGTTTAGAGTGAATCTACACACTAAAAGATGTCTAGATATACTTTCTTCATAAACCTAAAACATCTTATATTTTAAAACGGAGGGAGTAGCACATTTCCCATTCTTCTGTCAACCTATTACGATGCCAAAATATATGATGTTGCCGAGCAGAGATACAGACATTGCCGCGAAGTTCAGAGAGTTGAGCAGCAGGCGCCTCTAGATCACCTAACGATCATCCGACAGCAAGTGTTTCGGCTGCTCAACAGCCAACCATCACCAATACAACAATAACATTGCAGCCAAGCCATCACACCAACAAAAGCTGACTATTTGGCTGGGTACCCTCCTAACATGAGCCGAAAGCTACGCCTAGGTCTTCGCGATAACTCTGTTCCAGCATCCGTGCATCGTAAGACGCGATAGCATCAAACAGCCAAAGGTGGCGGATCACCTTTGCTCCCGAGGCCCTGTACTGGCGTACCTCCTCTATCTCCTTCAAGGCAAATAAAGTGGAAGCGTAATCTCTCGGAGGGCCGCTAACATAGATGAAGTATACCTTCCCAGGATTTTTGTCCACATCCTCTTGTAATAAACGCTGGCTCATTGCCTCCAGGACCTGCCCTTCGGCGGCTGCTATGAGACCTTTTATGTTTTCCCTGTCTTCTGGGCCCATGTACTTGCTGAGGCAGAAATGCAGCCCTGAGAAAAGTTTCGGTGCCTGCAAGCATCATCTTCTCATTATGCAGATGTAATGGTATGACACAATTCTCAAGAGACATGTAACATAAATGGAAATCGTACTATGGATGTAGAAATGCATTCAGAATACTATTACATTTATTTGATAGTTGAAGTGCATTAATGATGTCGTTTTTCAAGATAACTGAAGTGGGTCATAAAATAAACACATTATGATTTATGGCACTCCAAAACAAAGAATTTCGGATGACACTTCAAAAGAGAATTTGCAATTGTATTGTTGGATAAGGATGTAACCAAAACATGTAAATCTGTTTAGCGCCCAACTTATAGAAAAGGTTGCTGGAAATATACTGAGCATAAACACCTAATTTTCTCTAGAGATGCACTTTAAGCCTTTGACATTAAACAGCC
The DNA here is from genome assembly GCA_030063025.1 of Avena longiglumis. Lineage (NCBI taxonomy): Eukaryota > Viridiplantae > Streptophyta > Magnoliopsida > Poales > Poaceae > Avena > Avena longiglumis. The sequence goes on along the minus strand of CP125974.1, from coordinate 512,828,157 downwards.
TCCGAATCACCTCAATACATTTTTGTTGTATACAATATTATTGCCAGAAAAAGACATCCATACATACCCCTTCAGCTGCTCCAGCTCTTCCTTTCTTTGGTCCATTAATTGATGGATGCGAAGCATCGAAGAATTCCACCTCGTAAGAAATTTCCGGAACTATAATCGGCTCTGCCAAGCAAGTTTTTGGACCTGGAATCGGCTCCGCCAAGCAATCCACAATCCCTGACAGGAACATGATGCGAACTGCTTTAGTGCAAGAAAAAATAAATAATAATCTCTGCGGAGCTAGGATAAGTGTGAATAGACCAGCAGCTTGTTATGTTAAGAAGTAGTATGTAACATGGACTTGGGAATTGTGAAGTAATTATCAAGAATACAAACAAGGGAGACATAAGATGGATTAATACTAACATCCAGCTGTGACAACCCATTTCCCAGACAATATCGCCATCAGGACCTCATATGATTTTCCACATGAGATACCAGCGCCTCTGCCCACAATAACGTGAGTCACATTTTTGTCCCATTCCTCAGCCAAGGTTGAACGGGTCAAGGAAGCAAAATCCTTGAGGGAATCCTGTGACAAACATAAACAGTTTCTTCACAACTTGGTATGGAACAGAAATTATTTCGAAAATTAGCAGATCATATATATTTTTTAAATTTGACCATAAAAAAGAATTGCTACATTATTTGTCCACCAACATGTTTGCCAGTACTATTTAGATATATTCAAATGCTCCAAAAAGAGACTATTGTTTGCTAGAACATTCTATGGTACCTTCTCAGATGCATTTATAACTGAACCGAGCAGAACCCATTGATCCATAGGGGCTCTAGAGTGGTTTATTTGTCTTTCTTCTCTCCGGTAATCGGCATAAATTCCTTCTTTGAACAAACATTGACTGTCATGATGAGATACAATGCAAATTACAGAAGAATATTAATGAATAATGGTAATAGGAAAACAATACTTCTTTGTCTGAACACTGAGGGTAACGACAAAATACAATGTAAATTATGGAGGTATAGTAATGAATAATTATTTGAATATCTGATCAGTAACCTCTGCACCTTCTCCCAAGAAAGGTAAAAAGGGCAACATACCCCTGAGAAAAGGAAGAAATCAAAGTGTTCAGCTGATCTACTTGTTGATCTTCCCTTCTAAGAATGACCGGCATTACTTGTTCATCTAAATATTGTCTGGAAGAATACAATGCAAAATAAATAAATTACAAAATAAAGACTAATGACTGATAAAACAAACGGGGACCATCTTGACGGCTGGCGAAGAAAGATACCTGGCCACTTGCTTAGGCAAAGAAGAATTTGATGTAATGAGTGGATGAATTTGTCTATCTTCCATATGACAGTCAGCGGAAATTTCTTTGTTGGCAGGACATTGGCTGGAATGAATAAATATACAACAATGAATTATAAAATGAAAGATTAATGAAGTGATGGAAGTTGAAGAATCACATACTTCTGAATGATGGTGGAACATGGTAATGGATCGGATGCATGATTGGGGCACCAAACATTGTGATTCTCCTTCAACATCAAAACTAGACATGTCAGAACATTGAAGTGTATAAATGGATTAATGACAGGGTATATTAAAAAACTTACAACATCCCAGCGGCATTCCGGTATCATCACTGCACACGGGACATGATAAGTTTTGTGGCAGGACTTCAGATAACAACCAAGGGCTGCTCCCGGGAGCCTGCATCTGCTGCAGTTCAATCCTTTAGCACGTTCGATTTCTGTCTCCATGTTAACAATATTATCGCCATCGAGATACACTTGCGGGGCCCTTCACAAATATTAATAGGGGAGGCTAAAGATTACATCAAACATAAAGCCTACTTTAAGATTAATATCATGCCAAAGAATAAAACAGATGGATGAACACTGCATGATGATTCTAAATAAATTAATATGGATAGTTGAATGTTATGCCTAAAGAAACTTACCATTCCATGCATTTTGTATGGACATACATGGTATTGGTTAGGTTACCCTCGTCGCTGGACACAATCCTTCCATCCCGATATTGTACCATCAGACCATGAATCTGATACAGGAAAAGTGAATATTTTTTTAGGGCCAGTAAAATATAAGAAGACTTCAACAGATCTTCTTTCTACTTGATATATGTAAATGAATGATATGCAGCATATTACCTCACTGGTTCTAAATGAATGGCAGAAAACACATTCATCTTCAAATAAGTCAATTGGTGTTGGCGGTCTCCTCAGTACAGTACCGCCTTTGTTATCTTCCAACTTGCCATGTTTCCCCAAACCCTTGCTTTTTTTACAGGGCCGCAGGTCTTGTCCAGTCCTACTTGCATTAACACGTGGTCTCTTATATGGACCTTTCCCTGGTGACACGTTTTTATTCTATAACAAAACAGTATTCTCTCAGAATGTTAAATACAAAATGTTCACAATGCATGAAATTCATCAAGGAATGATGAACAGTTAATTTTATTAAAGGGTTGGTATCTCCAACCATAAAAAGTTTACCAGCCATTGGCGTAAAAACTATGTTATACTTTTGCATGCATAAGTAATGATCAAATCTGCCAGGATTTGGGCAAAGACTATGTCGAAAAAAAAAGATATTTGTTTTTCAAAAAGGAAAAAAATGAACAAAGTACCCCAGCAAGACTTGATTTTGTCCGACAGCTCCTTTGACTAGCCATTGCCTCGTTCTGCATTTGACTTTGCTGTTGGACCTCAAGACTCCCATCCTCAGTTTCTGTTTTTATGTTGACCGTCGTGCTGGCACGAGCAGAAGACTTGGCACCTAGAACTAGAAGCATCAAAGTGGTGAGTAGGATGAAGCGGAAAGCAAGTACTGAATAAGGCTTGTTCTATCATAAATTTAAGTAAATGTCTAGATAAACTGAATATTTGACATATAGTATTTTCTTTTAAACAATAGTTCATTGAGCAAACAGACCTAGGCCGCTAGTAGACGGATCGTTGTGTTTGAACAGGTGTTCGAAGGAACACTCGGGATTCGGATGTCCGATTCGTGAAAACAATTGGGACATGACAAATGCTACTCCTGAATCCGGCAAATATCATGGGTATCCGATGGTAGACAATGCACGCTAATACTGCAGTTTACAAACGCCTTGCTATAACATCCCACATGTGTTACATTACATAGCCTGGATTTTACGGTTAGATGAGGAGCAATCACGCTTTACCATTCACAACAAATAATTGCTGCCTGCCTAGAAATTGCTCCAGAAACTAAAGGGACAGGTAAGTTAGGGGCAGCAAGAAGCACGTAGACAATACATTACAGAACTGCAGAGATGTCTCTGCTCAAGATCATAAAAGCAAAGCATCAGATCACACCCCAGAAGGCAGCTAGGTTACGCCGAGCATGCCATCGGAGGGCGCGCAAATGTAAAGGCTGGGTAGCATGTTCAGCTCAAAATTTGAATCTGAAGGGCGTTTCGGGGAGAAGTGGGTCTGGGAGAAGAATGAACCGGCGTCGAGCAGAGCAAGATACACGAATCCGATCACGTACTCGGCTACTGCTGCAGTACTGAAACTGAAGGCAAGAAAGGGACCGCCGGCTGGAAGAAATAGAGACGAGAGGGCAAACCTCCGGAATCCTCCCAGAGCGGTCGCCGGCCGGCCGCAGCGGCGCCGAACCCTGCAGGGGGTGGCCTGCCGCCGCAGCTCATCCTCCTGCGTCGGCGGGCACGTGCCGCTGCTACGACGATGGCGACGACGGTCTCATCCGGCGACGAGGGAAAGGCAGTTAATGGAGGGAGCCACGGAGGGGACGGCGAGGAGAGCAGGGGACGAGAGGAGAGCGCGGCGCTGGGGTGTGGGCGGGAGGAGCGAGGCGTGATTTGACAGAGGAGGGCAGGGGCAGGCGCGCGGCGTGGCCAGTGTGCGTACGGGGTTTGGTTGCGCGAAGTCAAAAAATCCTGGCAGTTTTGCGTGCGCGGGTGGCTGTCGCCTCGGCTCCTGCACCCTCAACGGCCTACTATTACGAGTAGGTCCTCTTCGGTTCGGAGGCCCAATCCATTGGCGTCGCTCCGTGCACTAAAACCGGTCCCCGTTACTGTAACAGTGCAGAGTAATTTAGGGTGTGTTTGTTAGACCGGTTGTGCAATCTCATCATATCCAAGCTGAGTCTAGCACTGCCCACCTCAGTTGAGAATGTGTTTGGTTGTTTATCTGGCCTCAACCGAGCTCACTTGAGATTGTGTTTGGTGCGTTTATCTGGCCTCAGCTTTGCCACAGAAAAATGAATAGCAACCAGGTCACTGGACAAAAAGAAAAAAAGCAATCGGGTCTATGTGTGGTCTGGTTGGGCTCTGGCCGGCGAGGGAGCCGCCAGCGAGCCCCGCAGTCATGCGCCAAGCCCCGCCACCATGCGCCAAGCCCCGCCGCCAGGAGGCCATGCGCTGAGCCCCGCCAAAATCCGCCGCCAGGAGGCCGTCGCCTGGATCTCGCGAGGTGCTCTTCATGAGCTCGCGCGATGGACGAGCCAGGGACGGGCGTGTCGCCCTTTCGAGAGACCGGCGCATGTGGGTGCGGAGGCATGCTGACGGGAGGAGGGCTAACGGGAGAGGAGGCGTGCGGCCGGTCGGGAGGAGATGAAAGCGCTAGGCAAAAATGGAAAAGAGAGAGAGACGGGGCGGGTGGGGGTCTGGGGGGTGGGGGCGCGGACCGACGCGGTCAGTTTTCGGGCGAAGCCAGCAGGGCTGAGTAGCGAAGCTCGATTTGAGCTTCTCTACTCGGCAGGGCTGAGAGGCGTTTTCGGGGTGAGGTGGGCAGTGTCGGACAGGACCGACCCGGTCTAACAAACAACAAAAGGTGGGATGAGGTGGGAGTATCTGGGTTGGACCGACCTAACAAACACATCCTTAGAGTACTAATATTCATATGTTATTATTAGTCTAAGTTACTATCTTTATAGTGAAAAATAATATATGTGTGATGTCATGCAAAAGCTTATTTATTATAATATAGACTCATTTTGTCTTGAAATATATGATGTTATGGTAACATAGCTAGTTACCACAAGCCCCTCTCTCATCATTTAATTGCATGTCATGTCAGTAAATGCTTAGTTGGCAATACATGTAGGACTATGATATTATTCAAGTTACTCCCACTATGACTAGCCTAAAACACGGCGGTCTGTCCACATGAAGAAACTACTCCCGCACTGCACGTCGAGCACCGCTACGTGCCTACGTACATGCTGAACCGCGTTCTTGTCAAGGTTGTATGTCTTTTTTCAACCTACTCAAGTCCAAACCGTTGGGGCCCCTTAGAGTTTCTAACCATAGAGCACGAAGGTCCCAAAAACGCATAGTTTCCCCTTCAAAGATAACCTCCCCAGTTGGCGAACACATTAGATATTTACCTAAACATGTGGGTTCTTGAGCTGATCCGACATGAGCTCCAAGACGTTGATCTCTAACTAAAAAAGTAAATGCTTGAGCTTGAGAAGCTTCTGGCCCGGTGAGTCCATAAAACTCACTTGGATAAACCTTATTATTAAGATTTGAACATACGATATCGGGTTTTGGAGACCCGCGTTCTACCAAACTAAACTAAGAGTGCTTTCATTCACTCAAAAAGAAAATATTTTTCTATTCCTAACGTATCTCGCGTATGTATAGTCTCCACAAATTCAAGTTATACCCACCTTACTTTCAATTGATCTCTTCGCTACTGCCCAAAAGGAATAAAAAAGTAATAGGTAGGGATGACATAATTTGAACTTGTGACATTTTGTACCTAAAACAAACGCGCTACCAAGCTGCGCTACATTCCTTTTTAAAATTGTTATACAATGCCATTGTACACAATTCCTGTCTTCTTTTCCACATTGTAATTTTATTCTTATTTCTCTATCTATATAAAACCCTCCTGTCATTTCTTCTTTTTGGTCTCATATAATTAAGGAATTATATACATCTAAAATCCAATAAAATTTTGCCTATACAAGAAGGATTACTTTTCCTTGGTAATGTATAGGAAGAAGGGGTCATTTTTTAGGGATAAGAAAATTTCGTCTATATGGTTCATTTTATATATAGCATAACGTCATTTTTTTCCGACTTAATAAGGAGCAAACTTCGTAGAAGTTGATAAAAGAGCGAACGTAAAACAAATCTTCGCAAAAATACGTTTTTCCCGCACACTCACGCCCCTTCTACCATACACCACTACAACTGCTATTAGGGCAACTTTAGGGCATTTTTACCGGGCCGACTTAAACGGTCTGCGCGTGTCCGAAACTGTCCGCGCGGACGCGCTATGCATACGCGGCGCCCCAGCGGGCCGACCCATCCGGTGAAACGCGTCCGGCTCGACCCGTCCATGCATCTAATCTGGGGCTCGGTTGCATCGGCCCGGACGCGCGCTGACAGCGCAAGGACTCGTCCACATGCCCGCCCGTCAGCCATCGCTTACCGGCGGCATTGATTCAGACGGTCAACGACACCGATTCAGACACAACCGTGACACCGATTCAGAGGCGCTGCGCGGAAGGCTGACCGACAGCAACCTGTGCCATCAATGGCAACGAGACGACACATTGACGCCGCCTGTGTTCCCGCGCCGGTATTGATGGCGAATGAGCGGCCCGTCGGTGTTGTCATCCTCACCTCTAGCCATTACAAAACCTAGCCCGCCGCCGCCACCACCACCATCAACGATGAAGACCCCGTCGTGGCTGAAGCGGAGCAAGAACGACCACGAAGCATTTAGCAGTCGTGGCTCTCGGCTGCCGGCCTTCCTCCGCGACACGTCCTTGCCGCCTCCGCCGCGGCCGGAGGAGTTCCGGAGCAACCCCGTGGGGGACTACCCGCCCCGCGGGAACTGACGAGGGTTTAACTCGTCAATGCCCATTGTTATGGACTTGGGTTTTGGAGAAGATGGGGATGTTGGAAGTCACGGAACGGTTAACAGACAAGCAACACATAGACACGAGATTTACCCAGGTTCAGGCCACCGGAGGGAAAACCCTACTCCTCTTGTCTGTTCTTGATTGCGGCGAAACCGAAGGTTACAGGATGCGCAGATGCAATCTGGCGTGGAGGTGTGTGTATGAGGTGAGTTGATCCTTCTCGCCGTACCCTCCTGGTCTTTATATAGATAGGCCAGGTCCCGGGAGAGGTCGAGTCGGTTACAGATTAGGGTTGATACCCTTTAAAATTCTATCTACTCTAGAATTGTCCTCCGAGGAGTCGAAATCGCCACGGGCTTGGGCCACACGAAATCTTCATGGGCTGCGTGTCCTCACGTGGGCCTTCCTTGGGATGGACCGGGTATGCCAACGATGTGCACCCGTAGAGTATATCCACCCGAACAAGGACGCGAGCCCACTTGTTTCGTCTTGGATGCGTCCCCTCACCACTGCTTGTTCTGCCCCGGTGTTCCCGAGGACCTTGAGCACCTGTTCGTTTGGTGCGCGCGCCTGGCGCCCCTATGGGAACGCATGTCCGGTGGCCTGCAGCTGCCCCCGACACGGATGTCTCTATGTTACTTGGCTTACTCCCGACCCGCCTCCCCGTATGCACCCATCCGCCTTGCACACAGTCTTGCTCGATGTCTTGTGGTCAGTTTGGAAGTCGCGCAACCGGATGGTGTTTGAGGCGTCTCGTCCACCGTCGGCCAGGTCTCCTCGTTGATTGTTGAACACCTGCGGTTGTGGGTTGTCCGGACTCCCCGCCGGGTAGATCTCGCCCCTCTCCAGGCTTGGTGTGACCGCTTAGCTTAGCATCCCCCACCCCTCCCTCCCTATCTCTTTGTTCTATGGGGGTGGTATGCCACCCCCACGAGTCACTGTGTCCCACGGTGTCGCTACTCTGTAACCTTTAAAAATGAAAATGAAATCGCGTTCAGGTGGGCTATCGCCCCCGTTGCACCCTCAAAACAAAAAGAACACAACTACTATAATTCTTTGTACAATTCATAGACGTCATTACTGTGACACACGCGAGTCGCTGTGCCCCGCGGCGTCGCTACTCTGTAACCTTTAAAAATGAAAATGAGATCACATTCAGATGGGCTATCGTCCCCGTTGCACCCTCAAAACAAAACAAAACAAAAATCTCTGTACAATTCATAGGCGTCATTACTGTGACACAATATTGTTTATCCAATATAGTCTGCTTCTTTGATAGATGAGGGAGATTGGAAGGAAGTAAACGGAAGACCAGCAATAGGCTTTGAGTAGAGACAAAGGATAGCACATTTCCCATTCCTTTCTCAACCTATTACGATGCCAAAATGAAAATATATGATGTTGCCGAGCAGAGTTACAGACATTGCCGCAAAGTTCAGAGAGTTGAGCAACAGGGGCTTCTAGATCAGTTAACAATCGTTCGACACAAGTGTTTTGGCTGCTCAACGACCAATCCATCACCAAAACAACAACAATACTGCACCCAAGCCATCACCCCCACCAAAGCTGACTATTTGGCTGGGTACCCTCTGACGCAGACAAGCTCTAAACCCTCCTAACATGAGCAGAAATTTGAGCTTAACGAGCGGTCTTCACGATAACTCTGTTCCAGCATCCGTGCATCATAAGACGCGATAGCATCAAACAGCCAAAGGTGGCAGATCGCCTTCGCTCCCAAGGCCCTGTACTGGCGTACCTCCTCTATCTCCTTCAAGGCAAATAAAGTGGAAGCATAATCTCTTGGAGGGCCACCAATATAGATGAAGTATACCTTCGCGGGATTTTTGCCCACATTCTCTTGTAATGAATGCAGGCTCATCACATCCAGTACCTGTCCTTCGGCGGCTGTTATGAGTTCTTTTATGTTTTCTCTGACTTCTGGGTACATGTATGCGCTGAGGCAGAAATGCAGTCCTGAGAACAGTTTCGCTGCCTGCAAGCATCATTTTCTCATCATGCAGATGTAATGGTATTGTACAATTCACAGGAGATAGGTAACATAAATGGGGACACTTATGGATGTACAAATGTATTCATATTACTTATATTCAATTCATAGAAGTGCATTCACAGAATTCATTTTTTAGATAATATAAACACATTATGATTGATGGCACTCTACAACACAACATTTCGGATGCCACTTCAAAAGAATATTTGTAAATTGTTTTGCTGGATGTGGATGTAACCAAAATATGTAATTTTGTTTAGCAGCCAACTTATAGAAAATGCCGTCAAAATAAACTGACCACAGAACACCTGATTTTCTCTAAAAATGCACTTTAAGCCTTTGATATTATACAACCTCTCTATGAACACTTCAATACACTTTTACATCTTGATGTAGTAGGATAGTTCTTTGACAAAAACAATGGTAAACAAATTCCCTGGACTTATGCATATGGCAAATTGCAATCTGTTATCATTAAATATATTTATCTCTATAATGGAGTCACATAGAATAGCATTGTCAGAAAACAGATGTTTATACATACCCCTTTAGCTGCTCTAGCTCTTCCTTTCTTTGGTCCATCAATCGATTCCACCTCGTAAGAAATTTCCGGAACTGTAATTGGCTCTGCCAAGAAAGTTTTTGGACCTGGAATCGGCTCCGCCAAGCAATCCGCAATCCCTATGACAGGAACATGACACGGACTGCTTCAGTGCAGGAGCAAATAATATTCTCTGCCGAGCTAGGATAAGTGTGAATAGACCAGCAGCTTGTTACATTAGGCAGTATGTAACATGGACTTGGGGAAAGTAAAGTAATTATCAACATATGAACAAGTGAGATGTAAGATCACATGATACTAACATCCAGCTGTGACAACCCATATGCCAGACAGTATCGCCATCAGGACCTCATACGATTTCCCACATGAGATACCAGCGCTTCTGCCCACAATAACATGAGTCACATTTTTGTCCCATTCCTCAGCCAAGGTTGAACTGGTCAAGGAAGCAAATTCCTCAAGAGAATCCTGTGGCAAACATAAACAATTTGTTCACAACTTGGTATGAAACAGAAATTATTTCGAAAATAAGCAAATCATATATAATTTAAATCTGACCCTAAAGTAGTGCTCCCTCCGTCCGGAAATAAGTGACTTGGATTTGTCTAGATTCACATGTATCTACAACGCGTTTAGATACATGTGAATCTAGACAACTCTAAGTCACTGATTTCTGAACAGAGGGAGTACATAATTTGTCTATAAACATATTTGCTAGTATTATTCAGATATATCCAAATGCTCCAAAAAGAGGGTGTTGTTTGCTAGTATAGTCTATGCTACCTTCTCTGATGTACTTAAAACTGAACCGAGCAGGACCCATTGATTCACAAGGGTTCTAGACTCATTCATTCGTTTTTCTTCTCCCTGGTAATCGGCAGAAAGTCCTTTGTCTGACCATTGACTGCAATGATGAAATACAGTGCAAATTATAGAAGAATATAATAATGAATAATGGAGAGAGAGGATTTGTGGCCTCCAGTGAGCTCGGTTTTTCAAAAAATCGAAAATCATACTTTTTTGTTTCAAAAAAATCCAAAATTTATTTCGAGAATACATATTTGCGGGCTGAATGACCATGGCAAGTTTCGGTTAAAACTCGTTTTGTTTTGGGCTACAGAAAAACAACAAATTCCCAGCTATATATCTATACCTAATAATAAAGGAAGGAGCGTTTCTTGTCGTTCCTACACTTTTTTGGACGGTTTTACCCTCCCACAGAACCACATATTACCACAAACATCACCGGTAAGTAAAATAACTGTTCGTTTCTATCCAGTCGGAGCGATAGGTTTTTCCGGTCTCCGGCTGCCGTTGTTTGCGCACGTCAATGTATTTTCCCGTTGGAACACGGCCGCACGGGAGGCTGCTTTGACCTTCTCGAGAGTTGTCTCGGGAATCAATAAGTAGCACCACTGATTGAGTCGACTGGAATCTGCTGCCTGCTTGAATTAAAGTGAATGAATTAAAAGGAGGATGCGGATGCCTGGCGGGAGAGCCAAACTAAATAGACAGTGTGGGTTTGTGCACTTAGAGAGGCAGAAGCAGAACACGTTCACACCAAGTGTGGTGGAAGCGATGAAATAATTCTTGCCTGCTCTTCGCCGGATTCTGAAGAAAATCAGCACAGCCAGCATATACGTTGAATACAACAGGAGCACAGTTCATGTCAGTTTCGTACTCGCTCAACGTCTAATGTACCGTGGATGAGATATGAAGAAGGATGTGTTGGTCTAGCTGGTGGGATCCTTCGCCTTCTTTTTAAATCCAAGTCAGGGAGGTTTGGGAGAAAGAAAAGTTTCCCGGTGCAACGCACGGGTATTTTTGCTATAGTACAGAAAGCACATATTTATTTGTCTTTTATGTATTTTGCAAATTAAAACGTATTTTTATCTGAAAATTCTTGTGTACCTTGTATAAATGTTTGTGCCTGATTTTTTTCATAATTTTTAGAGTCCTAAAATACCTTTTTTTTTCAAAAAGCGAGCTCCAGTGAGCTCGGGAGCCACTAGAGTTTTTCGTCAATAATGATTTAATATCTGCCCAGTAACCTTTGCACCAACATCCAAAAAAGGTAAGAAAGACAGGATACCCCTGAGGCAAGGAAGAAAAGGTCAAAGTGTTCGGTTGATCTACTTGTTGATGTTCCCTTCTATGAAGGACAGACATTCCTTGTTTATCTAAATATTGGCTGGAAGAAAAAATTCAAACGAATCAATTACAAGATGAAAGATTAATAATTAATCAAACGACCAGGAAAATCTCCAATACGAGTGAAAAAAAGATAGCCTCCGCAAGCAACAGAGAATTTAATGTAGCGAGTGAATTTATTTGTTTATATTCCATATGGCAACCGACGGAAATTTCTTTTTTAGCTAGACATTGGCTGGAATGACTAAATACACAACAGTGAATTTATTAAAAATGAAGTATTGATCAAGTAACATGAAGATTGAAGAAAATTCACATACTTCTGAAGGATGGGCGAAGTAACGTCACATACTTCTGAAGGATCAGGCGCATGCTCGGGGCACCAAACATGGCAATTCTCCTTCAACATCAAAACTAGACATGTCAGAACATCGCAGTGTTTATACAAATGGATCAATGACAATCTAGTAAACACTTACAGCATCCCAGAAGCATTCCCATATCATCAATGCACACGGGACATGATAAGTTCTGGGGCAGCCGTCCTCACAACAACGAAGGGCTGCTCCCGGGAGTCTGCATCTGCTGCATTTCTCTTTTGAAGCACGTGTGATTTCTTTCTCCATGTTAACAATATCATCACCATCGAGATACACTCGTGGGGCCCTTCACAAATATAGTAGGGGAGGCCAAAGATTATATCAAACATAAAGCCTACTTTAAGATTAATATTGTGACAAAGAATGGAATGGATGGATGAGCACTGTGTGATGATTCTGAATGAATAAATATATATAGTTGAATGTTATGCCTAAAGAAACTTACCAGTCCATGCATTTTTTATGGACATATTTGGCATTGGTTGGGTTTCCCTCATCGCTGGACACAATCCTTCCCTTTCGATATTGTACCATCGGACCATGTACCTGACACAGGAAAAGGGAATAATTTTTAGGGCCAGTAAAATATAAGAAGACTTCAACAGATCTTCTTTCTACTAGATATATGTAAATGATATGCAGCATATTACCTCGCCGGTTCTAAATGAATGGCAGAAAACACATTCATCTTCAAATAAGTTGATTGGTGTTGGCGATCTTTTTTTACAGGGGTGCAGGTTTTGTTCAGTGCTACTTGCATTAGCACCTGGTGATGCAACTTCGGTTGCATCAGCACGGACTCTCTTATATGGACCCTCCGCGAGTGATGCATCTTTATTCTATAACAAAACAGTATTCCCTCAGAATGTTGAATACAAAATATTCACAATGTATGTAAATCATAAACATATGAGCAATTAATTCTATTAAAGGGTTGCTATTGTTAGCCCATAACAATGTACCAGCCATTGGCATGAAAACTATGTTATTCTTTTCCATGCATAAGTAATGATGGAATCTGCCATGATTTGGGCAAGGAACCATGTCGAGAAAAGAGAATATTTGTTTCAAAAAAGAAAAGAATGGAAAAAGTACCCCGGCAAGACTTGATTTGGTCTGACAGCTGCTTTGACTAGCCATTGCTTCGTTCTGCATTTGACTTTGCTGTTGAACCTCAAGACTCCCATCGTCAGTTTCTGTTTCTATGTTGACCATCGTGCTGGCACAAGTAGCAGACTTGGCACCTAGAAGCATCAAAGTGGTGAGTAGGATGAAGCGGAAAGCAAGTACTGGGCAAGGCTTGTTCCATCAAAATTTTAAGTAACTGTCTAGATAAACTGAATAATGATATTTTTTGTAAGAAAAACAAATAGTTGATTGAGCAAACAGACCTAGGTCACTAGTAGACGGATCGTCGTGTTTGAACAGGTGGCGGACACGATGATAGTATCACTACTCCAGCAAGGGTTTCCGAATAACACTCGGATTCGGACCGACAAAACAATCGGGACATGACAAATCCTACTCCTGAATCTGGCAAATATCGGGGTATCCGATGGATGTGGTAGACAATGCAAGCATTTTTTTCTTTAGAAGGAAATAGACAATGCAAGCTAATACTACTGTAATTTACAAATGCCTTGCTATAACATTCCACTTGTGTTACATATCCTCCACTACGATGCAGCCTGGATCTTACGGACAGATCAGGAGCAATCATGGTTTACCATTCACAAAACCGACAATTACTGCCTGCCTGGGAATTGCTCGAGGAACTGATGAGAGGACAGGCAAGTTGGAGGTCGCCACTCGCGAGAAGTGTTGAAGTACATTACAGATTTGCAGATATCGCTGCTCAAGATCATAGAGGTAAGCATCACATCACACCCCAGACCGCGTAGTTCGGCGCGCAAATGTGGAGGCCGCGTAGCATGTTCATCTCAAAACTTTGAATCTTATTAAGGATTTGATTTGGGGAGAATTGGGAAGAACAATATGAAGTGGCTTTGAGCGGAGTTGCGAGAAATACGAGCCCGATCACGTACTTTGCCGATGCAACCGCCGCAAGAAACGCGACCGCCGGCCGGAAGCAAGAGGCAAAAAAGAATGGGGGTAGATGGAGAGCAAACCTCCGAAATCCGGTCGAAGCGGCCGCCCGCCGGCCGCGGGGGCGCCGAAGCCCGGGGGTGGCCCCTCGCGGCGGCTCATCCGCCTGTGTGGAAACGCCTCGCGTCTACGACGAGGGCGACGATCTCATCGGGCGCTGGGACGAAGGCGCTGGGACGAAGACGAGAACGGCGCTGGTGTGGGCGCGAGGAGCGAGGAGGCGACGATTTGACCGAGGAGAAGGGCAGGCAGGCGCGCGGCGTGCGTACTCCTACGTGTTTTGGCTCCGCAGAAGTCAAAAAAGCCTGGCAGTTTTTGCGTGTGGGATGGTTTCCTTCTCGCTCGCATCGTCCCCGGCCTACTGCTAGACTAGACCCGGACCAGTACACTTGACTAGACACGGCACGGACGGACCGGGCGCCCATCTGCTCGCTGACGCCAGTTTCTGAATTTTTGGAACAGGAAGCAAGTCGGTGCTGGGCACTGACACGCCCATTCTCCTCGTCGCGTGCACCGAGAGACGAACCCGTTACGGCCAAGCACGGCCGCTCGCTGGTCTTTAGATTCTTTCCACCGAAACGTCTCAGAAGCCAAGTAACATGCACCAGTTTCCCGAGTTTCTCCTCCAGCTCGTGGACCGTTTTTTAAGAATAGATATGTCCTTGTCAAAAATTACAACAGAATGCCACCGCAAGGAACCGATCGATTAGAAGAAAAAAAACTCAGCGTCCCGAGCCCGTTCCTGCCCGACCCGCTCGCCAACCGTCCCCCGCTCGACCCCTTTCTCCCAGCGTTGCGCTCGAAGGCATCGAGCCGCCGCCTCCCCCCAGCCCGTCGACGCTCCAGCACCGCCGCCTCCCAACTCCTCCGCGACGAGATCCCGGCCGCCAGCGGCCGGATCATGCCCTCCACCCTATCTTCCTGGCCAGATCCCACCCGCCCGAGACCCCATCTGCTCCACCCGAAGCTCCAGGCCGGTGAGGAGATACTCGGTCGGCCGCCCTCTGCTCGTCAGGCAGGACTCCGCCGCGGCCTGCTATTCCCTCCACACCGCGGTCAGCTTCAAGGCCGGGCTAGTTGGCCTCGTTTCCTGCAGTATGTCGTCTGAGGCAGCTGAAAGGATCGTATGGGCACCTAGAGGGGGAGTGAATAGGTGCTACTTCAAATTTTTCTTCTTTTTCAAATTAAGGTTTGACAATAAGGTAAATTCTCTAGATAATGCAACTACGGTGAATTTACCTATATGACAAAAATGCAAGGGCTACCACAACACAAAGTAGTAACAAGTAAGTAAGGTGCGGTAAAGGATAGAGGTAACCGAAAAGTGGACGCGGAGACACAAGGATTTGTTTCCCGTAGTTCCTTCCTTTTAAGGGGAAGTACGTCTACGTTTGGAGAGGGGGTGGTTTCAAACCACCAACGCCACGAGAGGCCTCCCTTGTTCTCCGATGAATCTCACCCCAATGGGATCGATTCACCTTCCACTATATCGACAACCTTCAAGGTGGAAGCCGGCACCGTTACAAGTTTGGGGCACACATCCACAACTTAATCGGAGGCTCCCAAATACAAGCAAGATGTCAAAGCAATCAAAGACAAGTTTGTAAGAACAAAAACAAGAGCTAGGGTTTCCAACAAAACACTAGAGCAAAGGGGGCCTCAATGAAATGAGGGAGAAATGAAGATCTCTTTTGGTGAAGTAGTAGATCGGGGACTCCTCCTTCGATTCCCCAAAGATCAAGGACTTTGGGTGGTTGGATGATGAGATCTTGAGAATTTGAGTGGCTCCAATGGACTCCAATGGTGGGCAATGACTTTAATGAGCTGAGCAACTTGTCCCAAGGTAGGTGGAGGGGTATTTATACCCCTGCACGAAATAAATGGCCGTTGGAGCATTTAATGACCGGTAGTACCGGTACTCAAGCGGTAGTACCGCTTGCATGCGGTACTACCGGTCCACTACCGGACCAAGTACCGGTGGTGACCTTGTTTCTCAGAATTCTTCAGTCTTGGGCGGTACCCCCTTGCGGTACTACCCCCAAGCGGTAGTACCGGAGGTAGTAAGCGGTACTACCGGTTCGAGCGGTAGTACCGGTCCCAAGTACCGCTTGGTACTGACCAAAACGGAGAGGGGAGGGTGCTAGTCAGTATGCAGCGGTACCGACGAGCGGTACGACCGCCTCAAGCGGTAGTACCGCTTCTACCAAGCGGTACTACCGGTTGGGCCGGTAGTGCCGCTCCGTGGTACCGGTGGGTACTGACTGGTACTCACCCTTCTCTCTTTTGATCGGTGCCAACCGGTACTGGAACCGGTAGTACCGGTGTCAAGCGGTAGTACCGGTTGCAGATCCGGTACTACCGGTTGACACAGAAGATTTTGCAAGGGAGAAATGCTATGCCATGACTTGTGCCTTCTTTTATCAATCCTGTGATAAACTTAGTACATGGTTAAATCGATAAATGTATTGTTATCAAACATCAAAATCAGAGGGATAGAAAAATGCTCTTTCAATCTCCCCTTTTTTGGTGTTTGATGACAATACACTTTTGCAGGATTATTTTAACAATGGGCAAATGAGATTTGTAAAATAGAGAAGAGAATCCCGCTAGATGTGTAAAGACAAATCTCCCCCTCTATTTTACAAACCCAACATGGGTGCACAAGTAGGGATACTAGCATTAGAAGACATACCTTTGCACAAAACATGTGATGAGGAATATATAGACAATAGATATTGCATAACATCACAAGATGGATCCACAGAAATAAACCACATAGACGCATAAGATGGATCCAACCACATAGTTTCACACAACATAAACCACATAGTCTCACACGACATAAACACATAGTAGTCTCACACATAGAATAGAGAGAAATCAAAGTTCACAAGCAATAAAAGGATCAAAGAGAAGAGCGATCTTGTGACTTCCCATGCAACACCCGTGCCTAAAGTGCAACTTCTCCCCCTTTGGCATCAAGACGCCAAAAAGGGACAAGTGCAGAACTACCGCCCCAAAGGTCAATCATCATACTCCTCCTCCTCCTCATCCTCAAGATCCTCCTCATCCTCATATGTAGGTGGGGCGCGGTGCGAGGAAGAGACATCATCGTCCCAACGGCTGTGCTGAGAAATCCATTGGTCCTCTAGAGTGATATTGTTCTCGGATCCCTCGGAGATGGTCAACCCTTGAGCAGACATGAGTTCCTTCTGACGAGCACAGGCTTTCTTTGCATACACGTGCGCCTCATACATACGCTTCTGGTTGTCAACCTGGAAGCAGAAGATCTTCTTGAGCTTGACCTCCATCCTTTTGGCCCAAGAGGGATTGGCATTCTTGCGGCGAGAGACCTCATAGTCAGTGTCATGACCACTGTTAGCATGCTCAGAGTCATCCTCATCCTCATCCTCATCCTCCTCACCTGGCGGAGCGCGAGGTTTAGCATGTACCTTGATCTTGAGTGCCTTTGGCTTGTGCACAACAAGAGAGCGAGTGGAGAGTGTCCTAGCAACGACGGGGCACTTGGACACAATGAGGGACATAATGTAAGGAGCAAAGGGTGGAACCCTCCGAGTGTGTGCAGCGGCAACCATCTCATTCCAAATGAAGTCTGTCACATCAAGAGGTTGGCCTGATTCTCTGTTGAGGAAGGTGTTGAACAACAAGTCAACGGAGAACCCATGTATCTCGTCCTTGTTGCCCGCATGAGGAGCAACAGTCTCACAGAAAATGCGATGGAGAATGTCATATGTGGGGAGGAGATCCTTGATTTTGCCAGCAATCCCACGGCCTCGAATATACAAAGGTCGGAGAACATCCTTTTTGGAGGGATTCTCCCGCATGTGACAGCGGAAACCACAAGGAACGTCATGGCCGCGGTCCTCATACCCCAATATGGCAACAAACTCCGCAAGCGTAGCTTCCTTGGCAGCACCTTGAGTCATCCAGGTAATCTTCCGATTGCGGCCATTGTGGAAGTGTGTAGTGGCATAAAACTGGCAGATGAGTAGGGGATCATAGTCATGCTGAAACTCCATAATGGGGAGCATGCCAAGGTTTGAGCAGATTTCCTTAGCTTCACCAAAGTAGCCAGAGTTCTTGTCAATGTGTCCCATGTCAATCCACTGCTGAGGCACCACCAGCTGGGTATTGGTCATAAGAACCTCATGATACACACGCTCTTGGAAGTCATCATAGAAAAGACTTTTGCCCTTAACGGCGCTTTTGTGGGAGTATGCATTGTCCAGTCGGAGAGCCCTAAATTCTGCCTCAGAGATGTCAGAGAGTGTCTTTGGCCCAGATGGCCCAGAGCTGAGACTCTTGGTACGCCCAGTGGAAGGGGGGCGAGAGGGAGGGGCTCTGCCACGCCCAGCTGAGCGCTTGGTAGCCCCTTCGCGACCCCCACGACCACCTCGATTGGTAGGCAACTTGGAACGGCGTCTTGGCTGTGGCATAACTTCTTCCTCAGACTCAGTCTCTTCCTCAACAATCTCACGGTCAGACTTGGAGCGCTTCCGTGCACCCCGAGAACCACCTGCATCTGTGAAAGCACGAGGGAGGATAGCACGGAGATAAGGACAAAAGAATCAAGAAGGCAAAACCGAGAGAATCTACAAGTTGAGCAGAACATAGTGGTCAGAATGGACCGGTACTACCGTACCTGATAACCGGTATGTGGCATCCCGCAAAACCACTACTAGAAAATCGCGTTGAATTTGTGCATTGCATCGTCATCATCATAGGTTGTTTGCCTAAAACTATTTTTCGCAAAGCATGTTTTGTTTTCTAAAACGCCCCGTCTTGTTTGCAAACACAAACCCGGGTCTCCGGATTATTTTGTTGTCTACTATCGGTTTGGAAAAAGTGCATTTAAAATAAAAGATTTAATTATTTTTGTGGGGCAGTCGAACGGGCCGAATGACCCGAACGACCACCCCCATTTCCAAATCGGCCCACCCCATTAATCCTACAGCTACCAACTAACCTACCCACCCTTGCCTCCACCTCACCCCACCCAATAGACCGCTGCCACCCCACCCTCCCCCCCCCCCCCACCAATCCTATGTTGCCACCTAGACCCAACCCTGTTCCCACCACCCCACTCAACACACACCACACACACACAGCCACACACAGCACGCACGCTCCCCCTCTCCACAGCAGATCCCGCGGGACCCACGCCTAGCCCCACCGCTTCCTCTCCTCTCCCCGAGACCGTCCCTCCCCTGTGCTTCTTCCCCGAGCCCAGCGTCCTTGCCCGCTCAGCCGCTCCCGCCCCGCCGCTTTCTGCGCCTCCCGCCCTCCAGCCACCTCCGCACCTCGCCGCTCCTGCCTCACCTCCCCTCCGTCCCGCTCCCAGTCGTCCTCCGCCCCCGCCCCGAGGACCTCCCCAGCAAGCGCCCGCGCTCGCCCCGGCACGAACCCCGTCGCCGCCGCGTCTCCTCCGATCGCCGCCTTCCTGGCGCGCCCGGCGCCTCCCCACCTCGCCATGGCCCGGCCCCTCGCCCCTCTCTGACCCTCGCGCAGCAAGCCTCGCCCTCCGCCCGGCCCCTCAGCAGCATGCCGAGACTCCTCGCCGTCGCCTCTCCGCTACCCCTTCGCCCCGCCTCGCCACGCTCTGCTCCTGCCCGCCATGCCGCGTCCTCCCCTGGCCCGCGCCTTCTTCTCCGTCGCCTCACGCCTCCGGCCAGCCACCGTCATGTGGCAGTCTGCAGCCCGTGGCCTGCCTCCGTCGCCGCAGGAGCCCCGCCTCGCCTCCGACCAGCCGCCCTGCTCCTCCCCGTCCCCGCGCTCGCCGCCCTCCATCGGGCCCGCCTCCGGCCGAAGCTCCGCCATCTGCCCCGAGTGCGTCGCCGGCGTCGACGACCTCTGCATCCGGCCCGCGCATGGCCACCGGCGACCAGCGTGCATGTGCTCCTGTTCCCGTGTCCATGTCGTTGCCCAGATGGTTCACCGCGAGCAGCAGACTTTCAGGTCCCTGTCGTTGTGGAGTTATGTTGGGATGTTCAGGCCCACCTGATCGGCTCCGTCAAGTGTGACGCTACCGCAAGACCTTCCGTAGGGGCTGTCGCCGAGGGCCACGAAGTCCTACTTCATGGAACTCAAGTTCGACATCGAAGAGGATACGGACGACAAGGCCGCCTACATGGAACTTCAAGACCCCGAACCTCTCGGATCCGAGGACCGAAGATGACCGGAACGCCAAGACCGACCCGATACACGGGCCCGACAAGACCTTCGCGACGACAAGAACGGCACCGACCCGGGCGAGTCCGATGCCCCGACGCCAGACCAAGTGCTTCCTCCCGAACGCCAAGATCTACCCCGATCCGAAGACCCTAACCCTGTAATCCGAGACCGATCCGTCGAACCCTGAACCCCGAGACCGGACCCCGGACCCTGTCGAACCCCGGAACCCCAAGATCGTCGAGACCCCTAATGTGTGACCCCTTTTCTCGAGCCTTATTTTATAAATGAAATAAAACCTGTTGCATATTAAATGTCATACTTGCATGCATCTTGTCATATGGTTTGGGGGCCTTATGCCGATTCACCTAATAATTAAATATGGGGCCCATATGCGAGCAATCTAGTCTCATATTGGCCTCATTTAAATTGATGTAGCGAACCGGTACCATATTTTGGCCATGTTAATACAACATTTAAAATTGCGGGGGTTTCTAAACAACTTGAACCGTTTAATTAATTGTCGGGACCCCGGTTCCGCTTAATCTTGCCTAATTGCATCGCATCTTCGCCATGTCATACATCATACATGCATCATGCCGATCTTCTGCCGTTGTATTAAATATTGCATCCGGTGTTTATCCTAGTGGTTTGCTTCTTCGCGGATAAGGCCGTTGAGTTGATGTGAGCTTCGCCCCGATCTTCGGTTGAACCTTCCGACCATGTTTTTAGGCGAGCATTCCCCCCCTTTCTACCTATCTTACTTTTATAGTATTTATTCCCTCCTGTTGATCTATTGCTATCTGTGTTGCGATGCTATAGTTTTCGTACCCGTGATATCCCTTGCAGCCTTATATTGCCATGGCCACCTCCTATTACCTGTTGTTTGGTAGATAGCTGGACTTGCGAGTCGTAGTCGCTTGCTCAAGTGTTGTTGCGTGTCGTCAAGAACCACAGTTGATGGAGCCCTGCCGCATGTCGTTGTTGGAGATGATTATCGCTTTACTTATCGTTCACTTTAACTCCTGTTTAACAACTAAAATTGAAGTAAGCAGAGGCATCGGTGGGTGATAGAAAATATTTGGTTTCCGAACGCCCACTTGTGTCCCGTAGGACCCCGAGTACTTGATACTGTTCCTTGATTTATCGCGCTATCCACATCCGGAGGTATATGGGACCCCACAGCGAGCTTGATTGATCTTATTTCTTGGGGCCACAAACTAGTTTGAGGTTTTATTTACGATCTGTACTTATGCCATGCTACTTATGTATTTACAATTGTGCGACGTGATAGCACCTGTCTGTTTAGGATCGGGACACGATTCATGGGTGTCGACAAGCCCGATTTTGGGTTCCCGATGTTCACTGACCGTATACCCAAACCTTGAGTCCGTCTCGGAGCTTGCTTACTTCGTTGCGGGTAGCTTAATGGGGTGGCCCCCTGAAATATTTCTGAATCCTGTGATTGCTTAGTCGTGAAAGCCTCGTTGGGTTTTGATTTGGTTTTTCCGAGGTCGATCGAGCGTCTGTTGCTATTGGTGCACCCCGGCCGGGTAAAACTTTCTGAAAGCCGTGTCCGCGGATATGGACGACTTGGAGCACCATATCTCGATCATAGACAAGCATAACTAAAGTTTATTGCTCTAAATTTGACTTTATAATGACTAGTAATCAGCTCCACTATAATGGAATGGCTAAATAATACTGCCCACAATTGCTTGTTTGGAGTGTCGCTTGCGACCATTGTACCTGACTAGTAAGTATGGCAACTACAACGGAATGGCTGATTAAAAGTACCAACAACTGCTGGGTTTTTGGGTTACCTCATGTTAATTGTATCTGACTAGTAAGTGTCGCAACCACAACGGAATGGTTAACTACAAGTGCCCACTGCTTACTTTATCAGGACGATCATCTAAACCTGACTAGTAATTGCTGCAACGATAACTGAATAAGTAAAACTGCCAACTGTGTGAGTTCCTCGGTTGACTTCCTCGATTGGTCTCGAGGGGGAAATGCCGGGATGGGTTTGTCTGATGGTAGTATCATGTTGGATCCGAATAGGTCTTCCTTACCCCTCTCTGTTTGCCGCCAGTTGTATCGAGTCTCTATAGGATGTTAGTGCATGCTGCCGCTGCCGCTCAGTCCACCATACCTATGTAGGCGAGGACCGCCGAATTCTAGCCTCGCGTGTCTTGGCCTCGATCTTGGCCTACTTCTTTTCCTTTGCCCTTTGTCGGCACCTTTTGTTTAAGCAGGTTTTGAGATCGGCGTCGTTAGCGGGGTTACCCTTCCGCTTGGGCAGGGTTATGGACGCCATTGGTTATTCTTCAGGGCTCTTAGCCCCATTTGCATCTTGTCCGTAGTCGGACGCTCCATCTTTTCAAGGTGATTTGGATCTTTGTACCGTATATCTGTATTCTTGACTCTTTGAGTCGTTGTTATATATCTGTTCTGTGGGTCCCATCGAGGACTGTTGTGTAATGTTATTACTTCGTTCTCCACCCGCACGAAAGTGCCTGGTGGGCACCTTTGAATCGATTCTATGCGGGTTTGGCGGGTTTCGCTAAAACTTGCATAGGGTCGATTCTGAGGGTGTTACAGAGTGGTATCAGAGCTCAGCAGTTACGATACCCCACAAGTCCAGCATGTAGGATAACCTAGCTAACGGCCGAAGTAGAGTGTCAAAACTATTTTGAAAAACCGGTTGGATAGTTCTGATTAGGTCTGATTTTACTCCTTACCCCTCTGCTGTTCTCCTCTTATCTCGACGCGTTTTAAATCCGCTCTCTTCTCTTTCTTCGAGTCCAGGAATTCTCGTGGTTGGGTTTCCGTCGTACCTTCAGGGTTTCGCTTCCTTCTTTGATAACGGTGCTCTACCATCCGGTGTTCATGCTTCTTGAGGAATCCGTCTACCGTGGTACCATTCTTTGTTCTTTGTTTGTGCTTTCCGGTGTTTTCCGACGCGTCGACATCATCTACGCCAGATCCGATGCAGAGCCTGCATCACTCCGTTGTTCCGAACCTCGCTTGTCGAGATCTTCAGTCTGATTCCGAGAGTTGGTTGCATAACCCGCCTATTCGTGTGCAGAGTAATGGTTTGGGTGCGCGATGGACTGATCACCATCCGACTACTCTTATCATTCGCTCTTGTGCATCGAATCAGTGGGTCCAGCAGTTTTACTCCGTCCACGAAAGTTAGGGGTGGCTTTATTCGTTGAAACCTCTACCTTCGACCTTTTGTTCCCGGAGTGTTCTCTCGACGATCACGGACAACGACCTCTTGTTAGTGGTGTCGCGAGGATCTACACGAAGTGAGAAGAAGCAGATCGCCGACCTTCCTTCCGGTACCATGAGGCGGATCTCGAGGGCGAGATCCATTGTTAGTGGTGTCGAATTGTGGCATCCCGCAAAACCACTACTAGAAAATCGCGTTGAATTTGTGCATTGCATCGTCATCATCATAGGTTGTTTGCCTAAAACTATTTTTCGCAAAGCATGTTTTGTTTTCTAAAACGCCCCGTCTTGTTTGCAAACACAAACCCGGGTCTCCGGATTATTTTGTTGTCTGCTATCGGTTTGGAAAAAGTGCATTTAAAATAAAAGATTTAATTATTTTTGTGGGGCAGTCGAACGGGCCGAATGACCCGAACGACCACCCCCATTTCCAAATCGGCCCACCCCATTAATCCTACAGCTACCAACTAACCTACCCACCCTTGCCTCCACCTCACCCCACCCAATAGACCGCTGCCACCTCACCCTCTCCCTCCCCTCTACCAATCCTATGTTGCCACCTAGACCCAACCCTGTTCCCACCACCCCACTCAACACACACCACACACACACAGCCACACACAGCACGCACGCTCCCCCTCTCCACAGCAGATCCCGCGGGACCCACGCCTGGCCCCACCGCTTCCTCTCCTCTTCCCGAGACCGTCCCTCCCCTGTGCTTCTTCCCCGAGCCCCGCGCGTCCGCCCGCCGCTCATGGCTCCCGCCCGCCCATTGCTGGCGCCCTCCACCCTGGCCACCCTCCGCCGCACCTCGCCGCTGCCTCACCTCCCCTCCGTCCGCTCCCGTCCTCCGCCCCCCGAGGACCTCCCCAGCGCCGCGCTTCGCCCACGAACCCGCCCGCGTCTCCTCGATCGCCGCCGCCTTCCCTGGCGCCCGGCGCCTCCCCACCTCGCCATGGCCGCCCGCCCCTCTCTGCAACCTATCGCTGACAAGCCTCGCCCTCCGCTCGGCCCCCTCTGCCCGCCTTGAGCCTCCTCGCCCGTCGCCTCTCCGCTACCTTCGCCCGCCTCTCCACGCTCTGCTCCGTCGCCACGCGTCCTCCACAGCCCGCTTGCGCCTTCTCCGTCGCCACCGCCTCCGGCCAGCCACCATCGCGCAGCAAGTCTGCAGCCCTGCCTCGCGTCGCCCGCCGCAGAGCCCCTCGCTGCCTCCGACCCGAGCCGCCCCTGCTCCTCCCCGTCCCTGCGCTCGCCGCCCTCCATCGGGCCCGCCTCCGGCCGAAGATCCGCCATCTGCCCTGAGTGCGTCACCGGCGTCGACGACCTCTGCATCCGGCCCGCGCATGGCCACCGGCGACCAGCGTGCATGTGCTCCTGTTCCCGTGTCCATGTCGTTGCCCAGATGGTTCACCGCGAGCAGCAGACTTTCAGGTCCCTGTCGTTGTGGAGTTATGTTGGGATGTTCAAGCCCACCTGATCGGCTCCGTCAAGTGTGACGCTACCGCAAGACCTTCCGTAGGGGCTGTCGCCGAGGGCCACGAAGTCCTACTTCATGGAACTCAAGTTCGACTTCGAAGAGGATACGGACGACAAGGCCGCCTACATGGAACGTCAAGACCCCGAACCTCTCGGATCCGAGGACCGAAGATGACCGGAACGCCAAGACCGACCTGATACACGGGCCCGACAAGACCTTCGCGACGACAAGAACGGCAACGACCCGGGCGAGTCCGATGCCCCGACGCCAGACCAAGTGCTTCCTCCCGAACGCCAAGATCTACCCCGATCCGAAGACCCTAACCCCGTAATCCGAGACCGATCCGTCGAACCCTGAACCCCGAGACCGGACCCCGGACCCTGTCGAACCCCGGAACCCCAAGATCGTCGAGACCCCTAATGTGTGACCCCTTTTCTCGAGCCTTATTTTATAAATGAAATAAAACCTGTTGCATATTAAATGTCATACTTGCATGCATCTTGTCATGTGGTTTGGGGGCCTTATGCCGATTCACCTAATAATTAAATATGGGGCCCATATGCGAGCAATCTAGTCTCATATTGGCCTCATTTAAATTGATGTAGCGAACCGGTACCATATTTTGGCCATGTTAATACAACATTTAAAATTGCGGGGGTTTCTAAACAACTTGAACCGTTTAATTAATTGTCGGGACCCCGGTTCCGCTTAATCTTGCCTAATTGCATCGCATCTTCGCCATGTCATACATCATACATGCATCATGCCGATCTTCTGCCGTTGTATTAAATATTGCATCCGGTGTTTATCCTAGTGGTTTGCTTCTTCGCGGATAAGGCCGTTGAGTTGATGTGAGCTTCGCCCCGATCTTAGGTTGAACCTTCCGACCATGTTTTCAGGCGAGCATTCCCCCCTTTCTACCTATCTTACTTTTATAGTATTTATTCCCTCCTGTTGATCTATTGCTATCTGTGTTGCGATGCTCTAGTTTTCGTACCCGTGATATCCCTTGCAGCCTTATATTGCCATGGCCACCTCCTATTACCTGTTGTTTTGTAGATAGCTGGACTTGCGCGTCGTAGTCGCTTGCTCAAGTGTTGTTGCGTGTCGTCAAGAACCACAGTTGATGGAGCCCTGCCGCATGTCGTTGTTGGAGATGATTATCGCTTTACTTATCGTTCACTTTAACTCCTGTTTAACAACTAAAATTGAAGTAAGCAGAGGCATCGGTGGGTGATAGAAAATATTTGGTTTCCGAACGCCCACTTGTGTCCCGTAGGACCCCGAGTACTTGATACCTGTTCCTTGATTTATCGCGCTATCCACATCCGGGAGGTATATGGGACCCCCCTGAGCCAGAGCTTGATTCAGTCTTATTTCTTGGGGCCACAAACTAGTTTGAGGTTTTATTTACGATCCTGTACTTATGCCATGCTACTTATGTATTTACAATTGTGCGACAGATAGCACCTGTACTGTTTAGGATCGGGACACGATTCCGCGGTGTCGACAAGCCCAGTTTTGGGTTCCCAGTCGTTCACAGCCGTATACCCAAACCTTGAGTCCGTCTCGGAGCTTGCTTACTTCGTTGCGGGTAGCTTAATGGGGTGGCCCCCTGAAATATTTCTGAATCCTGTGATTGCTTAGTCGTGAAAGCCTCGTTGGGTTTTGATTTGGTTTTTCCGAGGTCGATCGAGCGTGTGTTGCTATTGGTGCACCCCGGCCAGGTAAAACTTTCTGAAAGCCGTGTCCGCGGATATGGACGACTTGGAGCACCGTATCTCGATCATAGACAAGCATAACTAAAGTTTATTGCTCTAAATTTGACTTTATAATGACTAGTAATCAGCTCCACTATAATGGAATGGCTAAATAATACTGCCCACAATTGCTTGTTTGGAGTGTCGCTTGCGACCATTGTACCTGACTAGTAAGTATGGCAACTACAACGGAATGGCTGATTAAAAGTACCAACAACTGCTGGGTTTTTGGGTTACCTCATGTTAATTGTATCTGACTAGTAAGTGTCGCAACCACAACGGAATGGTTAACTACAAGTGCCCACTGCTTACTTTATCAGGACGATCATCTAAACCTAACTAGTAATTGCTTTAGCGATAATCGAATAAGTAAAACTGCCAACTGTGTGAGTTCCTCGGTTGACTTCCTCGATTGGTCTCGAGGGGGAACTGCCGGGATGGGTTTGTCGGATGGTAGTATCATGTTGGATCCGAATAGGTCTTCCTGACCCCGCTCGTTTTGCCGCCAGTTGTATCGAGTCTCTATAGGATGTTAGTGCATCTGCCTGCCGCTCGATCCACCATACCTATGTAGGCGAGGACCGAATTCTAGCCTCGCCGTGTCTTGGCCTCGATCTTGACGCTCCTTCTTTTCCTTTGCCCTTTGTCGGCACCCTTTTGTTTAAGTAGGTTTTGAGATCGACGTCGTTAGCAGGGTTACCCTTCCGGCTTGGCCTGGGCAGGGTTATGGACGCCATTGGTTATTCTTCAGGGCTCTTAGCCCCATTTGCATCTTGTCCGTAGACGGACGCTCCATCTTTTAAGATGATTTGGATCTTTGTACCGTATATCTGTATTCTTGACTCTTTGAGTCATTGTTATATATCATTACGTGGGTCCCATCGAGGACTGTTGTGTAATGTTATTACTTCGTTCTCCACCCGCACGAAAGTGCCTGGTGGGCACCTTTGAATCGTTTCTATGCGGGTTTGGCGGGTTTCGCTAAAACTTGCATAGGGTCGATTCTGAGGGTGTTACACGGTAGTACCTCTTGCAAGCGGTAGTACCGGAAAAAGTTCCGGTACTACCGGTTGAGCGGCACACAGGTTGTCAGATTTTATGGGAACGGCCCAAATTGACAATATAAACTGCTAAATTGAAGATTCTACGCGGTAACAAGGAATAATATGGCAGTACAACCTTGCAAGTAGTCAATTTCTCCACGGATCTAAGCCAAAACCTAGATCTAATGGGGAAATCAAACAAGAAGAGGAGGGGCGGTTGTACCGGGATCCATGGCGGTGGAAAGGAGTGGGAGCCTGCCCGGAGGCCGAATCCAAGGGGAATCCGGAGGGAGGAGGGCGCGACAGGGCTCCGGGGCCTTCAAGATCTCCGGTGGCGGCGCAGGTAAGAGTGGGGAATATGGGAAATAATGAGGCACTGAGGGGTGCCTCTCCCCACGCGTCCCTTATATACCTGGAACCGTCAACCGGTAGTACCGGTTGTTGGAGCAGTACTACCGCTTGGAAGCGGTAGTACCGGTTCTACGACCGGTATTACCGGTTACCGGTAGGACCGGACATGCGGGCGGTAGTACCGTTCCTAGAGCATTTTGCGAGGCGACACAGGAACTTCCAGTCGTAGTACCACTCTCACATCCGGTAGTACCGGTCCCATCTGAGTCCAAAGCCAGGGATCAAGGATGATTCTTGTGCGGGAAGAGAGAGGGTTTTCATGAGGGAGTACGGAGGCTTGGGTTAAGACTAGTGAGCTGAGAAGCACATGCACTCTAAAACCAAATGGAGGAAACAAATAAATACCAAACTAGAGTGCATGAGACAAAGAAAGATGAAGACAATTCAAATAGATGGAAATTAAGAGTGAAGACCAAATCAACTAAGTGACAAACATGAGTAAGTACATCAACCTCTCGATTGAGAGGGGGCGGTGGCCTAGGCCACCATATTTGAGTATACTCGGCTTGGCACCACGAAGATATATCTTGAGTCCATTACCGAAACTCATCATTGAGCTCACATATCACAAAATGATATTAAGAGGAATGAATTTTGTTTAATTTGCGCATAATGGGGGGAGGGATAGTCCAATCAATTAGGACCGCACTCCCCCTATGTCCATTTTTTTTGAACAGGGGTTGGGTGCTAACGCACCCAAATATATTGCAGCTCAAAAACATTGTACATCGAGAATTACAAACCCAAGTTGCCTTATCTTATCGATAGCATCAAGCACTGGGCATAACTGGTTGTTATGAGCTGGGTTCCTGCAAGAACAGATAGGCTCAGATCCAGCTGATCTTCTTGCCTGTTGTGCACAATTGTGAGCTACACCATTGATTTCTCTTTTGATATGGTAAATAGAACCAAGAAGGGGAAGAGCCAACTTCTGATATTCAATTGCTTGTCTTCTTATTTCCCAAGTCATGTTAATATCAGCTGCTCCTCTAGCCGTTGCTGCCTTAGCCAACGATAGATTGTCTGTGAAGAAAACAGGACTTACAAGTTTCAGAGCATCCGCGAAGTTAGCAGCAAGAATTAAAGCTTGGGCTTCAGCCTGCAAAGGGGAGGGCACATCTTTTTTTGTAGCTAATATGAAAACATCAGTTCTCGCTTCGCCCTGCAAAGATTCAGTGAAGTAAATGCCAACTCCAGCCGTATCGGTTGAGGATCCAGGTTGCTTCCTCCAGGCTGCATTGATGTACACCTTTGGGCCTGTAAAGTGGAAGTCAGTAGGAACAGAAACTCCCAAGGGAACCTTTGGAGGGTGAGGGGGTTTTATTGGATCATCAGTTTCCAGGTCCTTGAGAAGAGCAGCAGTATGCATTGGTACCTGCTGAGGAGAAGTCTTTTTCCTGCAAAATAGCTGATCATTTCTGGCCTTCCAGACACACCAAAGGAAAGTAAAGATATAATTCAAATTGGCAGAAGGGTGGTTCTGGTTTAACAAATTCACAATGATTTGTGAAATATCAGAAGTATTACTAGCTAAGATTTCACTTTTTATGAAACAAGGGGGAAGCAGCCAAGCAGCTTTGACAAAAGGACAGAGAAAAAATAGGTGAGCATCAGTTTCTGGAATGTTACACCTGCAACAATCCCTGTCAATGTGAGCAGAGAATTGAGATCCTCTAGCACCAGTGGTTAGAGCTCCCCTAAGCAGTCTCCAGGCAAATGTTTTAACTCTGGGAATCATCTTATTGCATCTCCAGACTTTCTTGAGAATCTCCTTGGTTGAATCTTGGACCTGTTCTGGCCTGGGGGTTCCTGTAGCAAAAGGCCAAGACAAACAAGTTTTGTATGTAGATTTGGGGTTGCATTTTCCATTTGGGGTTGGCTTCCAACAGAGAATGTCATCTTCTTCGGAGGGAATAATATTAATATTTTTAATAGCCTGGACAACCTCAGCAGTAAACAGACTCTCAATAAGATTGATGTTCCAAGTCTGAGTGTTGGGAAGCCAAAGTTGATTAATGCTGGAAGGGTAGGTGAAGCCCTGATGTTGGATAATGAGGTTGTCATAAATAGTTTCCCAACCAGAAAACCAAGGAGAGCTCCATATGGAAGAGTTACCTCTGCAAATTTGATAATAGGAATTATTGGTGAGGAGATGTCTGACCTTCAGAATTGAGGACCAGAAAGCAGATTTGGGGACATTCTTGCTAGCTCTCCAAATGGAAGAATCTGGGAAATATTTAGATTTGAGCACACTTTGCATGAAAGATTTTGGATTTTCAGCAATCCTCCAGGCAGCAGAGAGAATGAGGCTCATATTAGTGGCTTGGAGATTTCTAATTCCCAGTCCCCCTTCAGACTTGGGAGCACAAAAATTGTTCCAAGCGGTTAGACAAAGGGCTTTTTTGGAGGGTTCAGAGGATGAACCAGTCCACCAGAAAATTCTCATAATGGCCTGAAGTTTTTTGAGGAGTTTTTTTGAAAACAGCAGGTTTGACATATAGTAGACAGGAATTGAGGATAGAACAGACTTGATTAGCTCTAACCTAGCAGCATGAGATAGGGAATTGGCCTTATAAGTAGAGAGCTTTGATTTAAATTTTTGGATAATAAAGTTATAGGCTTCACTCGTATTTCTAGCAGGCAATATGAGAGGATGACCCAGGTGAGTAAAGTTTTCATCAATATATGTAACAGGAAAGATCTGAGAAATGTTGGCAGCTGTGATTGGATCAACATTCTTGCTAAAGATAATGCCAGATTTTAGACCAGTTGGGAGTTTGTCCAGAGACATTGCAAAAATTATGGAGAATGTTTTTGATTGCTTGAGCTTCTTGAACAGAGGCAGTCCCACAAACCAGAAGATCATCAGCAAAAAGCAGAGAGTCGATAGGGGGACAGTGAGGCCCAAGAGCGATTCCAGAGAGGTCAGCTTTAGCCAAGGCCTCAGACAACATGATGGAAAGCTCATTGATGCCAAGAATAAACAAATAGGGGGATAAAGGGCACCCCTGTCTTATACCTCTAGAGCTGGTGAATTTCGCATAGGCCTGACCATTAATAATGACAGAAAAACAGGAGAGGAAATGCAAGCATGGACCATTTTTATAAAGTGAGAATGCAGATTTTTCCTAGCCAGGGCTTTGCAGATAAAATTCCATTCTATTCTATCAAAAGCTTTAGCCAGATCAATCTTAAGCATGAAAGCCTTAGACTTCCAACTAGACAGATTGAATGAGTGGGTGATTTCTTGAGCAACAATGATGTTATCACTAATTCTTCTTCCTTCAATAAAAGCTTGCTGAGCAGGATGGATATGGTCTGGGAGATGTGGCTTAAGTCTATTAGCCAGACATTTAGATATGATTTTATAAACAACATTGCAAAGGCTTATGGGTCTGTAATCAGTGGGGACAGTAGGGATAAGCTTCTTAGGGATGAGGACAATATGAGTATCACTAATATGATTAGGTAGGGTAGCAGTGGTAAAGAAGTTCCTAACCAAGTTGGTTACATCATTTCCAATCCAATCCCAAGTAGCAAGATAAAATTCAACATTAAAACCATCAGGTCCTGGAGAAGCATTTCTTTTCATATCATTTAAAACTTCTAAAATTTCTTCTTTTTCAGGAATAGAGTAAGTAGGTTCATTAGGAATCTGATGATCAAAGTGAAAAAAACCTGGGGGATTATTATTACAGGAGGAAGTGAAAATGGATCTAAAGTAAGAGACAAAGGTGTTAGCAATTTGATCTGGCATGTGATGAGTAACATCTTGTTCATCTTTAATAGACAGGATCATATTTCTCCTCCTCCTCTTAGCAATGGCTCTATGAAAGAAAATAGTGTTTCTGTCACCATCTTTAACCCAACTCTTTTTTGCCCTCTGCATATTAGCATCATTAATTTTAGTAATGTTTTGTTCATACCTTTCCATCAGGCTTGTTTCCTTTTGAAGATCCTGCTGATCTGGAGGAAGTAATTGAATCCTCTCAATTTCATTCTCTAGCTCCTTGAGCTCCTCCTGCAACGGCTTCTTCTTCATGCACCAGATTTTTAACTTGGAAGCAAGGTTGTTAGTTCTTTTTGAAAAAGAGACATTAGAGCAGTTGTTCCAGCAGTTCTTCGCATATCTTTGAAAATCCTCTTCTCTAAGCCACCAGTTTTCAAACTTGAAAGAGTTCCTGGGCTTGCAAAATTTACCTTCAGTAGAGAGGAGGATGGGTGCGTGGTCACTGAAAGTGTGAATAAGAGGCATATTATAAACGTTTGAAACAGGATAAACAGAGCACCACTCATGGTTAACCAGGCATCTATCCAATCTCTGAAAAAGAGGTTTAGAAGCAAAACGACGATTTGTCCAAGTGTAAGCAGGACCAGTGAAACCAATGTCAAACAAACCACAACTTTTAACAAAAGAACGGAAAGCAAACATACGATTATAATTTACATTAGGGGTACTTTTGTCTGAGTCATACAGAAGATTGTTCATGTCGCCAATACACATAAAGGGCAGGTTGCTGTTATAATACACAAAGTGAGCAACCTGCTGCCAGATAGTACTAGTAGTACGGTGGTAAGGATCGCCATAAATACAAACAAGGCCAAATTTCTGGTTTTTGGCACGATCCGGGACAAGAGCTAAGATTAGGTTACTAGAGTGCAGGTGCAAATCAACATCAACTTCATCTGACCACATCATCCATAGGCCCCCAGCTTTCCTTTGAGAAGGTACTACAATGCAGTCATTCATATTAAATCTAGAGCAAATGTTAGTGGCAGCAAACTTGGCATTTTTTGTCTCAGAAAGAAAAGTTACCTGAGGTCTCGTCGCCGTGATCATCCTGGCAAGATGACAAAGCTTAGCAGTGCCAAGGGTCTTGCCCACCCCTTGACAGTTCCAGGCCAGGGCTTTCATGGCGCCCGTGGCGCCTTGAAGGCTGGCGCCATCGCCTGAGTCGCTGAAGATTCCTCCTGAGCCAAATAGACCTGTAGATTGTTCTCATTACCTGAAGGAGCTGCTGCAGGTTGAGCCTCGCATCGAGCATCGAGGTGTCCGCCGGGGCCAGAAGCATGATGAGGAGCATAGAAAGCCACGTAGGGCTCGCTAAGCTCCTGAGGAGGAGAGAACGCACCCCTGCGAGAGTCATCAGAACCATCCGAAGCAGGCGAGCTCGACGAGAGAGGCCATGGGTCGAAGTCGGCAGTGTCTCCATAGCCTGAATCCTCTGATCTGCGAGATGGAGAAGGGCTGGGGAGCAGATTTCTTCCCATAGCAAAGCTACTATTCCTGCACACATCATTGCTCGTGCCCATGCCCATGGCTGCTGGAGAACGGAGCCAAATGGAAGCACCAGGGCGATTGAGACTAAATCCCAGAGGAGATCGGAGCTGAGCTCCAGCTTGAGTCGATCTTCTCTTATCCCAGCGAGACCTTCGTGGACGACCCCGAGCCTTTGGATCGGCGGCGCCCCGGTGGCCGGAGGACGAACCGGAGAAAGCTGTTGAAGATCCTCCATTGAAATATGCACCTGCGACAGATCGATGTTGATCTCTGGCCTCCAGGTATCCTTGTCCTTCTTGAAGCTCATCGCTGCCTGCCTGCTGCGACAAGCCGGCGCCGATCTTCTCCTCAAACCTTCCTCCAGATCTCCCCACTGCTCCTTGCTGGCCGGCCGGAGGCGAGCCTCCGACCAAGCCCTCTTCATGTCCTCGAAGAGTTGCTCCACTAGGTCTCTGAGCTGGTTCTCCTGCGAGAGAGTGAGCTCCTCTTCTCTTTGGGGGGTGCTGATATTTCTCAGGGTGCTCTGGTCTGTCCTCTACCTGCCTCTTATTGATTCCTTCCTGGTGGAACTGGTGTGAAAACGGTGACCGGCGGGGAGAAGGTTGGAGCTGGGGAACATTATGCACTTCTTGCCCTTCATTGCTGGGGAGGTGTTCTTTCTAAGGGCCAAGCTGAAGCTGGAGTGTAGAGGTTTCTCTCCCTCTGTTGCTCTCTGGAGAAGAAGAATGGGGCGTTGTAAACATCTGATGTGTTATTGCATCAGTATATAAGACTCCTTTCTGCTTATTTGGGCCAGGGATAGAAGATGAATTTGTTTGCAGGCCTTGGCCTGCAAGAAAGTGATGGCCCAAGATTGAAAGTTTTGAAGACTGGACATTTTCACCAACCTTCTTTAAAATATCATTTTCCTCCTCTATAGTGTATGGAAGGCTCTTTTCAGTTCCCACCCTGTGCGCTTGACTATGGCCAGCATTCATTTCGAGTTCCATCATCTGACAGCCCTGCTGGTCCTCTTGAATTTGCAGCTCCATATTGCTTGCCATCTGTACTGCACCGCCTTCACCTCTGCTCGTCTCTCCACGCGACAGGTTGCCGACCAGCTCACTCATTACGTGTCTCTCCTGCATGTCCTTGTTGCTCTGTAGCGTGATGGAGGGCCACGCGTCCCTACCAGGAATAGTGCCTTCGTCTACCTCCGGCTGCAAGCTATTCTTTGCTTTGCAATACTTTCCTCTGTCTTTCTCCATCTGAATCAACATTGCCATTGGAGATAATTCCTCTAACTCCTTATCCCTTTCTGTGTTACTGAAGATCTTGTTGAATACTGAGAGCTCTCTGCTTTGGAAAGTACTGAATATTGGGTTTTCCTGCGACACTCTCTGTCTCACACCTTGTGGGATTTTTCCTCACTTATAATCCAAGCTCCATATCTTTGGAATGGGACTTGGTCAGGATCTTGATGAAGCTTGATCTGATCAGTTACAATGCAATTCCTGAGATAGCAGTTGCTAATTGTGTGAAACATAACTCCACAAAACAAACAGATCCTTCCAACTTTTTCATAGTGTAGATAGGCCATCCCTTCTTTCAGCACACCCAACTTAAGCTTGATTCTGTCTAAAATCGGATTGCACACCGTGTGTCTGATTACCCCCCAGATGTAGTCAGGATGGCTGAAAAGCATATTCTCCTTCAACTCATGGAATTCAGAGGGAGCCCCTATCATTCTGAGAATGTTTCTAAGAAGTTCTATCG
This sequence comes from Avena longiglumis, assembly GCA_030063025.1. Lineage (NCBI taxonomy): Eukaryota > Viridiplantae > Streptophyta > Magnoliopsida > Poales > Poaceae > Avena > Avena longiglumis. The sequence continues at coordinate 512,792,888 of CP125974.1, read as the reverse complement.
GTCTATTCTTCCAAGGGATACCATAGACTCGAACTGTGACATACACATACTTGAAGCAGTACCTTGGTTTCCCTTTCTTAACCATGAAGTCATTTTGCTCTTTCTCATAACCTTCTCCTTTTCCATCAGCAAACTCAGATAAAAGCACGTCTGGCCCCATCAACCACGACTGTTTCTTGAAAACCCACATGAGGGACTCGAAGGAATCAAAGGAGGCTTTGAAAACATACATATGCACTTGGGTAATATCTCCATAATGCTGTCTCCAGTCTCTTCTCATTTGTTGCTGCACCGCTGTGAGAGATATATCTCTAGGAGGGCCTCTGGTAGCTGCAAGCTTAAAATATAGACTGTGCTTACTATCCTGTAACTTGCAACTGAGACTTTGTTCCTGGCTCTCGAGCATCATGGATTTCATGGAGCACTCCAGCGAGGGAATTTCCGGGGCGAGAATCACCGGAGGATTGTGCGGAGCAGATGGGCTTCCTTCTTGACAAACAGGAGAGATGGGAGTGAGGTCCATCCCCTCTCTGGCCGCAGCTTCCCAATCAGGGAGGCCTCGACTATTAGCATCGATGAACTGTTGGTGCACGAACTGATCTGGAGTTGGAGTGGAAGGTTGGTGAAGATCAGGGGTGGTAGGTCTCGTGGGATCAGGGGGAGGGTGGTGGGAAGGATTCATGGCTGCAAATCTAGGCTAGAGATTGAGGGAGGAAGAGAGTTTAGAGGAGGAGCGGCATAACGCCATACACCACTTTGGGCAACTTCCTGAGTATTAAAAAATCCCCCCCTATGTCCATGCCTACACCTAAACCAAACATGGGTCGAGTATTAGGTGAGAGTGCAAGATAATCAAGTCAAACTCCTAGAATCTACGATATTTAGTTCATTCCTCAAGTAGCAAAACCTTGCTTCATCAAGTGGCTTCGTGAAGATATAGGCAAGTTGATCTTTGGTTGATACATAGGATAGATCAATATCACCTCTAGCAACATGATCTCTAATAAAGTGATGTCGAATCTCAATGTGCTTTGTCCTTGTGTGATCCACCGGGTTGTATGCAATCTTGATGGCACTTTCATTGTCACACAGAAGAGGCACTTTGGCACAATGGACACCATATTCCTTTAAAGTTTGCCTCATCCATAGCAATTGGGTGCACGCACTAGCAGCAGCAACATACTCGGCTTCGACGGTGGAGAGTGATATACAATTTTGCTTCTTAGAAGACCAACATACCAAGGACCTACCAAGGAATTGGCAAGCCCCGGATGTTGATTTTCTATCATCCTTGTCTCCCGCCCAATCCGAGTCCGTGTATCCACAAAGAGCGAATGTTGAGCCTTGAGGGTACCAAAGACCATAAAATGGGGTATGAACTAAATATCGAAAGATTCTCTTGACCGCCATTAAATGGCTTTCCTTAGGAGCCGCTTGATATCTTGCACACACACCTACACTCAACACAATATCGGGTCTAGATGCACAAAGGTAAAGCAAAGAACCAATCATAGATCGGTATACCTTTTGATCCACATCTTTACCATTTGGATTTTGTTCTAGATGAGTCTTTGTTGCCATGGGAGTAGGGGCTCCATTCAAATCTTGCATTTTGAATCTCTTGAGCATATCTTGAGTATACTTGGCTTGATTGAAGAATGTTCCTCCTCTAACTTGCTTGATCTCAAAGCCAAGGAATACTTTCAACTCCCCCATCAAGGATATCCGGAACCTACTAGTCATAAGCTTTGAGAATTCAGCATTAAAAGCTTTGTTAGATGAGCCAAAGATAATATCATCAACATAGATTTGGCATACAAAAAGCTCCCCATTAACCCTCTTAGTAAAAAGAGTGGGATCGATTTTCCCAACCTCAAAGCCACGGTCAAACAACAACTCTCTAAGGTGCTCATACCACGTGCGTGGGGCTTGCTTGAGCCCATAGAGCGCCTTATCAAGTTTGTAGACATGGTTTGGGAAGTTGGGGTCCTCAAATCCCGGGGGTTGCTTAACATATACCAATTCATTCAAAGGACCATAAAGGAATGCACTTTCTATATCCATTTGTTGCAACTTAAAGTTATGATGTGCCGCAAAAGCAAGAAGGATACGAATGGACTCAAGGCGAGCCACGGGTGCATAAGTCTCTCCATAATCAATGCCTACAATTTGGGAATAACCTTGTGCAACCAATCTAGCCTTGTTCCTTACAATAATCCCATGCTCATCTTGCTTGTTCTTGAATATCCACTTTGTTCCAATAACATTGCGGCAATCCTTTGGCTTCTCAACTAACTTCCACACTTTGTTTCTCTCAAAATTATTGAGCTCTTTGTGCATAGCTTCTAACCAATCCGAATCTTCAAGAGCTTCCCACACTTTCTTTGGTTCAATCATGGAAATGTGAGCTTGATGTTCACTGAACCTCTTCAATTGTGCTCGTGTGGAAATACCTTTCCTTAAATCTCCAACAACATTTTGGAGGGTGTGGTCTCTTATTTCCAACATTCTTTCCTTTCTAGCTTCATGACGGCGTGGATCTCCTCATTGTTTCTTGGAGGACCCTCTTCATCATTTTGATCCTCGTCTTGACCATCAACTTGACCTTGATCATTATTGGATTCATCCTCTATATTGGGAGGCACGGATTGACCTTGGTCTTGATCAAGTGTTCTTCTAGCCTCAACTTGAGCACCCCTCAAAACAGCTTGGATGGATCTTCCTTGGCAAATTGACTTGACTCCACTTGACACCCCATCAAATGGACCAAGCTCCCTTTGACTAGAGTTCACACATTGATAACTATGTTGAGGTTCCACATCTTGTCTTTGGCTTGAGTCAAAGTCCTCCTCGGTAGATGGAGCATGTTGAGGTTGTGAAGATGAGGGCTCCACTCGAGTGGAGCATAGTTCTTCTCGATCCGCCATAAGGGGTTCCTCAATGGGGCGGATATAACCCACACCCATTCTTCCTATGGCATACTGAGGCATTTCAACATCTGCATCACAAGCATCAACACGCCCCCCTTGGGGACCATCATATTCTTCGAAGGTCACACTACAAGATTCTGTGACGGCTCCGGAGAGCTTGTCATAGATTCTATAAGTGTGAGATTCGAGACCATAGCCAACAAAAATACCCTCTAATGCTTTAGATTCGAATTTAGACAAACGAACACCTTTGATGAGATAGAAACAATTACAACCGAACACCCGGAAATAAAATATGTTGGGCTTGTTACCGGTAAGTATCTCATATGGAGTCTTGTTGATTTTCTTGCGGAGGTAGAGCCGGTTTGAAGCATGGCAAGCGGTGGAGACGGCTTCGGCCCAGAAGTTGTATGGAGATTTAAACTCCGCCAACATGGTCCTAGCCATCTCAATGAGAGTCCGGTTCTTCCTTTCGGCCACACCATTTTGTTGAGGGTGTATCGGCGAGAATATTGATGCTTAATCCCCTCATCACTAAGAAAGTCATTCAAGGTGTAGTTCTTGAACTTCGGTCGTTGTCACTTCTTATAATCAACACGGGAACATTGTTTTGCCGTTGAACCAAGTTGATGAAGTCGATAAAGGTCCTCTGAGTTTCACTCTTCAACTTGAAGAAATAAACCCAAGAGTATCTTGAAAAGTCGTCAACAATCACCAAACAATATTTCTTCCCACCAAGACTTGCATGAGATGGAGGATAAAATAGGTCCACATGAAGGAGTTCCAAGATCTTGTTAGACTTGATTTGGTTCGTGGGCTTATGAGGAGCGTCATGCATCTTCCCTAGAACACATGCCCTGCAAACACGATCTTTGGCAAAGGAAACATTTTCTTTTAGTCCAACAATATGGCCCTCTTTATGGAGACTTTGTAAAGTTCTCATATTGACATGGGCTATTCGGCGGTGCCATAGCCAACCCACATCAGCCTTTCCATATAAGCACATCGGACCTGCAGTGGCTTGCCCCGAAAAGTCCACCACATACAAGTCATTTTCGACGTACCCAACGAAAGCGACCTTGAGAGACTTGCTCCACATGAGGACCACAATATCATTATCAATAAAGACGGCAAAGCCCATCTTTCCAAGAGCACGGACAGAAAGTAAATTGTATCCAAGGGTTTCAACAAGCATGATGTTCACGAGTGTAATCTCGTGAGCCACCACTACCTTGCCGAAACACATTACCGTAGATTTTGACTTGTCGGCATATGTGACGGTGATCTGATCTTCATTTGACACCAAGTCCTTGACAATAGACGAGCTTCCGGTCATATGACAAGTGCAACCACTATCAAGCACCCATTTTGAACCTCCGGAAGCATAGGTCTACAAAAGATCAAGCTAGTTTTTAGGTACCCATTTTTCAATGGGTCCTCTTTTGTTAGCAAGAAGGGTCTTGGGAACCCAAATAGACCAAGCAATATAACCATCATAAGGACCAACATATTGTGCATACACATCACCATAGTAATCACGCATTAGAACATAGTGAGGGTTAGCACTTCCCGCAAAATCGTCATGAGACATAGTTTTGCCAATTGTGGTCTTACTTCCCACAATGGTCTTGTTGGTCTCTTGTGCGGGCTTGTCCTTCTTCTTCTTGTTGTTCTTCTTATTTGTTTTGGAGACAAAACCAATGCCCCCTTTATCACCACTACGCCTTTTCTTGCTCAAAAGATCATCAATATACTTGTTACCTTGTGGAAATGTGGTCTTCGCAAGCACCCCCTTCAACCTAGCATTCTCTTCAAGGATAGTCGTGCTACTCGATGGAATGAAGTTACTAGGTGAAGGAATATTGGCCAATTGAGTTTGAAGCGTTTCACGGGACTTTGTGAGAGACAAGAGTTCACTCTCCAAGGCTTTGTGGGCCTTGTTAAGCAAGCTAAAGTCCTCGGCAAGTTTTTCATGAACCACACCAAACTCAACCTTGTCCTTTTTAGCTCTTTTGTATTTAGCAATAGCACGATCACGCTCTTTAATGAGTTTGTTAACAATGATGTCATTGGCCTCATCAAGCCCTTCAAGTTTTGACTCAAGGGACAACCTAGTCTCTTGTTCTTCTTCTAGAGCATTGCCTAAAGCCTCTAGTTCAATCATATGTTCATGCCCAAGTTTACATCTAACATCTAGAAGTTCTTGAGTGTGGGAGAGTTGATCTAAGATGTTCCCAAAATGTAGTTTAGCATCACCTTCTAGGTTAGTCATGAACTCATCAAAGGCAATTAGTTCCTTTTTTAACATCAAGAGACATTTCATCATCAATTTCATCATTATCTAATTGAGTAGAGTGGGATGATGAGGATACCTCCGTTCCTCTTGCCATAAGGCAAGTGACGTCCTTGGAGGAAGAGTTCTCATTTGGAGAGTCGAAGAGTGAGAGTGTCGGAGTAGAGGTGGTGGCTAGAGCCGCCATACCATGTGAGGTTTCTTCTTCTTCCTCATCTTCCTCATCTTCATTATCGGAAGAGTATTCTTCATGAGTTATCAAGACAATTTCTCCCGATTTCTTGTTGATGGGGTTCTTTTTGATGAAAGGTTTCTTGTAGGGTGCCTTGAGAGTCTTCTTCAACACAAGCTTCCCACCATTATCTTCTCTCTTCTCATAGGGGCAGCTTGCCACAAAGTGGTAGCGGTCACCACAGTTGAAGCAAGTTCTCAACCTAGTGGCATTCTCTCTTTTCCCATTTGGATTGCTTCTTCGTTGCATTTCCATCTTGGCCTTGGCGGGATTCTTCCAAAAGTTCTTTGCATAGAAAGCCATATATTGACTATGAGCAATCTTGACATCATCGGGATGGTCCAAGGAGAGGCCTTCATCACTATCATCTTCATCTTCAAAGTCCACAGCTTTGGCCTTTAAAGCAACATTGACCACATTGCTCATACTGAGGGCACGAGCACGGGCATCTTTGGCGTTCTTGGCGACCTTGAAAGCGGACATCTCTTGCATAACCGTTTGAGGTCATGAGATGGTAGTTGTGTCTTCCTTGTAAGCTCTTCAAGTCGGTGGGCTCAAAAGGCATGAGTGCACTCACATATTTCCTTTTTATCCATGCATCATCCACATGTGAGGCACCCACATTTCTAAAAGCGGTGGTGGTGGTCTTGAGCCTTGATACATGTCTTCGTGATCTTCACCTTCTTTCATGTAGAAACCTTGGCTTCATTGCTTAGAGCATCATATCTGTTCCTCCTCATACTCTCATTTCCAACAAACAACACAGTGAGAGCATCCCAAGCTTCCTTGGCAATGCTAAAGTGCTCAATGTGTGGATAATCTTTTGTTCCTAATCCTTGTTGAATCATATGCAAAGCAGTGGCATTGAGTTGACTATTGACAACCTCTCTTCTTGTCAAGTTGTTTGGATCCCCAATAAAGAGTCCATGCTCGATGATGTTCCATAGTTCAATGCAAGAGCTGCGCATATGAGTTCTCATTAGTGATTGCCATTGAGAAAAAGTAGCAGACTCTTCTAGCTTAGGTGGGTAACCTCTATTGTACACATGAGGGTGAGGGATGGGAGGATCGGGAGAGTACCAAGAATCACGGTGCTCGCCCTTCCCCCCATCAAGTCATGTGGAGGAATTAGTAATGTCTAGTTTATCCCCTACCACCATACCTTCGGGGGATACCGGAGTATTCCCTTTAGGTGCGGATGGTAGTTCCTCTTGAGGGGATGTGGGTGATGAGCCATATTTGTCTTTAAGAAGTTGCTCAAGCATCTTCTTGACTTCGTTGACCAAGGAAGAGCTCAATCTTGTTTCCAGGTTTCTGAGATCTTCCATGGTCACCGGAGTTGACTCACTACCACCTTCCCCTTCTTGGCTACCCATATTATCTTAGGCGGTAAAGCCCGAATAAAGAGCCGAGGCTCTGATACCAATTGAAAGGATGGTATGGGCACCTAGAGAGGGGGTGAATAGGTGCTACTTCAAATTTTCTTCTTTTTCAAATTAAGGTTTGACAATAAGGTAAATTCTCTAGATAATGCAACTACGGTGAATTTACCTATATGACAAAAATGCAAGGGCTACCACAACACAAAGTAGTAACAAGTAAGTAAGGTGCGGTAAAGGATAGAGGTAACCGAAAAGTGGACGCGGAGACACAAGGATTTGTTTCCCGTAGTTCCTTCCTTTTAAGGGGAAGTACGTCTACGTTTGGAGAGGGGGTGGTTTCAAACCACCAACGCCACGAGAGGCCTCCCTTGTTCTCCGATGAATCTCACCCCAATGGGATCGATTCACCTTCCACTATATCGACAACCTTCAAGGTGGAAGCCGACACCGTTACAAGTTTGGGGCACACATCCACAACTTAATCGGAGGCTCCCAAATACAAGCAAGATGTCAAAGCAATCAAAGACAAGCTTGTAAGAACAAAAACAAGAGCTAGGGTTTCCAACAAAACACTAGAGCAAAGGGGGCCTCAATGAAATGAGGGAGAAATGAAGATCTCTTTTGGTGAAGTAGTAGATCGGGGACTCCTCCTTCGATTCCCCAAAGATCAAGGACTTTGGGTGGTTGGATGATGAGATCTTGAGAATTTGAGTGGCTCCAATGGACTCCAATGGTGGGCAATGACTTTAATGAGCTGAGCAATTTGTCCCAAGGTAGGTGGAGGGGTATTTATACCCCTCCACGAAATAAATGGCCGTTGGAGCATTTAATGACCGGTAGTACCGGTACTCAAGCGGTAGTACCGCTTGCATGCGGTACTACCGGTCCAGTACCGGACCAAGTACCGGTGGTGACCTTGTTCTTCAGAATTCTTCAGTCTTGGGCGGTACCCCCTTGCGGTACTACCCCCAAGCGGTAGTACCGGAGGTAGTAAGCGGTACTACCGGTTCGAGCGGTAATCTGGGTCCTGTACCGCTTGGTACGACCAAAGCGGAGAGGGAGGGTGCTAGTCGGTATGCAGGCGACGAGCAGATGACCGCCTCAAGCGGTAGTACCGCTTGTACTACCGGTTGGGCCGGTAGTGCCGCTCCGTGGTACCGGTGGGTACTGACTGGTACTCACCCTTCTCTCTTTTGATCGGTGCCAACCGGTACTGGAACCGGTAGTACCGGTGTCAAGCGGTAGTACCGGTTGCAGATCCGGTACTACCGGTTGACACAGAAGATTTTGCAAGGGAGAAATGCTATGCCATGACTTGTGCCTTCTTTTATCAATCCTGTGATAAACTTAGTACACGGTTAAATCGATAAATGTATTGTTATCAAACATCAAAATCAGAGGGATAGAAAAATGCTCTTTCAATCTCCCCCTTTTTGGTGTTTGATGACAATACACTTTTTGTTAGATGCTAGTGTGATGGTACTATTTGATGCTTACTAGTAGATATTAAGCGTAGTGATTGTGCTGTCCCAAAAATCATGTCATGTTAAAAGATGATACAGGTGTACCGATAGTGGTGTGTGTGGTAGTGTGACATAAAAATGGTGGATAATATTTTTTGTTGTATATCTAGATTGTAAAGCCGAAACAGGTGAAAGCTAGTTGGGATGTTGTAGCTCATCGTGTATTTCTTGACGTGTGCATCGAAGAGATTAATGCAAATAATCGTCCGGTGCATGTTTTGTCCAAACATGGTTACTCAAATTTGGTTACGAAGATCAACAAACGCACGAAGAGAAACTATGACCAGAAACAAATGAAAAATAGGTGGGAAACACTCAAGAAGGATTACACCATTTGAAAAGGATTGATCCAACATGCATCCGGTTTGGGTGTTGATCCTGTCACTCATACCATTGATGCTAGCAACGATTGTTGGGCACACGAGATACAGGTAATGATGATAACTTGGTTGGCAATTATTGTTGTTCAATGCATATTTTTGGCAATTGTTGTTATTCTAATAGCATTTTGTGATATGCAGATGTGTTTGGAGGCTGCCAAGTTTCGGATAGCTCCACTGCAGGATGAGGAGGACCTAAAGATACTGTTTGACGAAAATGTTTTGACCAATGTGGCTGCTAGGGTGCCTCCAACTCCTCAGGCTCGAGTGGACATTGAAGTGGATGGTGAAGATTCAGGTTGTGAGGCTGATGACCCTCTTGTTACACCTGTGCGTACACATGGCAAGAAGAAGAGAGGATGATGAAAAGGATACAGATGCCGCCTAAAGGGGGGTGAATAGGCGGTTTAAAACTTATACGAGATGGTCTTAACAAAGGCGGAATAAAACTAGCATTTATTTGTCAAGCACAAAACCTATATAAACTACGGTTCACCTATGTGCACCAACAACTTATGCTAAGCAAAAAAAGCAACTATGTGATAGCTAGATATAATAATTCAAGCACGAAGGCTATCATAAAGTAAAGTGCATAAGTAAATAGCTCGGGTATAGAGATAACCGAGGCACGCGGAGATGATGATTTATTACCGAGTTCCTCCCATAAAGAGAGTATGTCTCGTTGGAGAGGGGGTGGTATCAAACCACCTACGCCACAAAAGGCCTCCCTTATTCTCCGGTGAATCTCACCCCAACGGGATCGATCCACACTTCCACTATCGGTGCACTTGTCGGTGGCAACCGGAACCTCTCACAAGGTTGGGGCACTTTTCCACAACTTAATCGGAGGCTCCCAACAAACGCCACCAAGGCCACAACCTGCAACACCAACAAAACGTCTAGGGTTCCAAGAACCCAAGAGTAAAAAGCTTCTCAACTTTCACTCACCAAATCCTCCGAGGAGAACTCAAACTGATGCACCAAATGCAATGGCAAGAACACATGAAGTGCTCAAGTCCTTCTCTCCCAAATTCCACAAAAGCCACAAAAGCTAGTGGGAGAATAAGAGAGGAAGAACACACGAGGAAATCCACAAAAGAAACCCCAAGATCTAGATCCCAATATGTTCCCCTCACATAGAGGAGAGATGGATTGGTGGAGTTGTAGATCTAGATCTCCCCTTTCACCCCTCCCACAAAAAAAGATTCAAGAAATATGGGAGGGATTGAGAGTATTTGCAAGCTCTTGAAGGTCAAAACAATGGAGGAGAGAGCGAATGCAAGCAACGAACCTAAGGAGGAAGAAGGGGTCTATTTATACCCCTTCCCAACGAAATATGACCGTTTGGGACCTTCCAGGCCGGATAATCCGCCCCTCCCCCGGATATTCCGGGTTCCCGGGGCCAAAAAAAATGGCTAAGGACTTCGCGGCGCGACCCTCAGTATAGGGGTGGATATTTGGGGCGGATAATCCGCCCCCATTACTGGGAGCCACGCCTCAAAGTCCTTAGCCATTTTCTAAAAATTTGGCCGGATAATCCGCCCCCCTGAAAACTGGCAGGAATAGCAAAACTGAAATCATCATAACTTTTGCATTCGGACTCCGATTTTGATGATCTTGGGCTCGTTTCGAAGATAGTAACGAGATCTACAAGATCATGCAGGGAACCATCATATTCCAGCAAGGAAGGATAGAACCAAATGATGAAAGGTTTAACCTATCTATAAAAGACAAATCGGTAAAACCTCCAATATCGAAAACACAATAAAGAATGCATAAGAAATCCGTTTTCGATGAACTTGAGCTTGTTATAGAGATTGACACAAGATCTAAATCCTCTCATGGATAAGAACCAAATAAGAACCAAGAAGGAGTATGCCAAATATGCAAAGGTTTGAGCTCTCACCGAGGGATATGATCAAGTTACTCACTCGAGAGCCCCTCTTGATAGTACGGTTATCTATCCTATAAACTGGTCTCCCCAACTAACACCACGATACCGGTAAGAAATAAACCCTATCAAGATCAAACCTTTGCCTTGTATATTCGACACCTCAAGATGGAGCACCTTTCTTGATTGCACTAGCATAGGCTCAACTTCTACTTGACCAATCTCCAGATCATTCCTTGAAACCTTGATCAACACTTGATCTTCTTCAATTTATTCTTATTCCAACCTTGAAGCCACCAAATGGTTCAAGCATTGTCTATGGACAAATCCTACAAATAAAACTCAATGCAAACATAAGTCCATAAAACATTGTCATTAATTACCAAAACCACACATGGGGGCACACATGTTCTTTCAGATGCCCCTACTCACCTACTACACAGTGTTATGGGGAAACCCCTTGGGGTGGCCCGATCTTTCACGAATATCCACGGGAAAACGAGGGGAAAGCGGTGGACGGGGGAAGAAGGGATGAAAACCACGAACACACACACACAAATCACGATACACGCCGATAACTCACGCCGGTGGCAACCGGTCCAACATAATCCCTAGGATCGGTGTTGGACGAAGCTCTCTCTCTCCACGACCAACAATGGGGGCTAGATGCTTGGTGAGATCTTGACGACTTGGGGGCGAGAAACCGAGAACCCAAGGCCTTGTACAACTTGAACGCACTAGGCAAGATCCAAGAGGGGGTGGATAATAGGGTGCTCCTTGGTAGGAGCATGAGACCAATAGATGAAAGATCCTCAAAGGGGTGTCCTCAATCTATTATTATCCAAGTCTAGGGTTTACAATAGAGGGTGGGGGCTATTTATAGGCCAGCCACATAAACAGGGGTAGTTTAGGAACAAAATGGCGAAATATAGAGAGGGTTACAGGGCGCTGGGCCGACTTAACACGATCTGGTTCACGCACGTCCGGTAGTACCGGCCTAGCGACCGGTAGTACCGGTCTCAACCGGTAGTACCGCTTCCGGGTCTGATAGTACCGCTTGCAGCCCTGGGACTTCCGTTGGCGTCTTCAGTGGGGAGCGGTAGTAGGGGGCGGTAGTGCCGCAGACCCAGCGATCGGGTTCCAGATCGTAGTACTGGAGATAGAGTTTTGGCTTCGTTGGCGTCTTGATGGGAGCGGTAGTAGGCGGTAGTGTCTGGCTGGTAGTACAGACGCCCGGATCCGTAGTACCGAGAGAGAATATTTGGCTTCTTTCATTGGTGTTCCTCACCTTTGGGTCCTTCTCTTCGTACCTGATGATGCACAAGGTATGCGTATGAAGTAGCAGGCCATCCAAGGGTGTATCGAAGTCACACAAGGAAAGGAGCGAGTTCACCTTAGCTTGTAGGAGTTTGTCTCGGGCGCGAGTCATGGGTCCACTTGGGGAGCTCGTGGGGGTAGATGTAGTAGCGTTCGTAGGACGGGCTGCATCAGCCCCCCCCTTGGGAAAGAGTCGTCCTCGACTCTTCAACCTTCTCAACTTCATCTTCTCCATGGTAGGGTGAGAGGTCCTTGACATTGAATGTCGAGCTCATAAGATACTTTGATGTTGGGATATCGATGATGTAGGCATTGTTGTTGATCCTCTTTAGCACTTTGAATGGTCCATCACCTCTTGGCTTGAGTTTGGAGTCGTGTTCCTTGGGGAAGCGGTCTTTACTTAAGTGTATCCACACAAGGTCGCCTTATTCAAAGATCATCTCTTTCTTGTTCTTGTTTAGCCTTGATGCTTGGCGAAGGACTTGTTGCTCGATCGTAGCTCTTGTGTCTTCATGGAGTTTCTTCATTGTTTGGGCACGCTTGACAACGTCCATATTGGCACGTTCATGGAGCAGGAGTGGAAGGATATCGAGCGCGGTGAGAGGCTCGAAGCCATAGACGACCATGAACGGGCTCCTCATGGTGGTGGAGTGCTTGGCGCGGTTGTAGGCGAACTCGGCGTGTGGAATACATTCCTCCCAGTCTTTAAGGTTCTTCTTTATCAACACACGGAGGAGTGTGACAAGGCTTCGATTGACGACCTCGGTTTGTCCATCGGTTTGAGGATGCGATGCGGACGAGAAGAGAAGCTTGATGCCGAGCTTGGCCATGAGAGTCTTCCAGAAGTAGCTCATGAATTTGACGTCGCGGTCGGAGACGATTGTTCTTGGTACACCGTGTAGCCGAATTATTTCCCTGAAATTTTTTTTGCTACATGTGAAGCATCATCGGTCTTATGGCACGGAATGAAGTGTGCCATTTTTGAAAAGCGATCCACTACCACAAATATAGAATCATGTCCATGTTTAGATCTAGGCAAGCCTAACACAAAGTCCATGCTAATGCCCGACCAAGGTGCATGAGGAATAGGCAATGGCATATAAAGACCAAAGGGGTTAGATTTAGACTTAGCTTGGATACATGTAGTGCATCGTTGGACGTGGCGCTCCACGTCGCGTTTCATATTTGGCCAAAAGTAGTGAGTGGATAGCATGTCATACGTCTTGTCACGGCCAAAGTGACCCATAAGGCCTCCACCATGGGACTCTTGAAGAAGCAAAATTTGGAGAGATGACTTCGGAATGCAAAGCTTGTTTTGTTTGAAAATAAAACCCTTATGCAAATAGAAATCATCAATCCCTTTGTCTATTGAACATCTTGCAAAAATTGGTCCAAAGAAAGGGTCGGACGCGTACAAAGATTTGATGTCATCAAAGTAAACAACGACACTCTTCCCAATGAGAGATCTCAAAATATGGTTCATGAGGCGCATGAAGGTAGATGGGGCATTTGATAATCCAAAAGGCATAACCAACCATTCATAGAGACCAAGCTTGGTCTTGAAGGCGGTTTTCCACTCATCACCTTCGGCCATGCGAATTTGATGGTAACCACTACGAAGATCAATTTTCGAAAATATAGTGGATCCACATAACTCATCAAGCATGTCATCAAGACGCGGTATAGGATGTCGATAACGCACGGTGATAGCATTGATTGGACGACAGTCCATGCATAACCGCAACGTATCATCCGTTTTTGGAACTAGAATCACGGGACCGCGCTTGGGCTAGTGCTTACTTGGATCAAACCTTTGGAGACGAGTTGGTTGATTTGACGTTCTATCTCCTTCGTATCTTCCGGGTTCGTGCGATACGCGGCGCGGTTTGGGAGTGGGGCGCCGGGTATGAGGTCGATGCGGTGCTCGATTCCACGAAGAGGAGGAAGGCCATGAGGAAGCTCTTTAGGAAATACATCTTGGAATTCCTGCAAAATAGCCATCAAAGAAGGAGGAACATTTTTCAAGTCATTAGTTCTTGCGCTAGTCCCTTGCATACAAGGACATAGTGCAAGATGGATGGGTTGTTCCGCACTTCTCTCATCTCACTTTTGGTGGCAAGAAGAACACTCTTAGTTTTTCCACTCGAGTTTGGCTTGTGGCACTCACTCACTATAGTGTGGTTCTCTCGCTCACCACTCTTCTCACAAGATGTTTTTGTGTATTGCGCCCTCGCTAAAGCCTTTGCATTGTCCGCAATTATTTGGCTAGGAGTCATTGGTTGCAAAACACAAGTTTTTTCAAGCCATTTGAAGGTATAAGTGTTTGAGTGACCATCATGTAAAGCACGCTTGTCAAATTGCCACGGCCTTCCTAGCAACATATGTCAAACTGTCATGGGGACCACGTCACATTCCACCGTGTCTTTGTATGGTCCAATTGAGAACGTTACCGAGACGGTGTGCTTGGTCTTGACGGACCCTTGGTCACTTAGCCATTATATATGGTATGGGTGCTTATGCGTATGGAGGGTGAGGTTGAGTTTCTCACACAATTCCGTACTTGCAAGATTGTGGCAACTCCCTCCATCGATGGCAACTTTGATGGACTTCCCATTGATGTCAGCACGAGTTTGGAAGATGTTTGATCGTTGGTCTTCATTCTCATTGGCTTGAGTAGTTAAGACCCTTGTGACCACAAGCGATGGACTTGCGTCATGCTCACACACAAGAAGTTCTTGGTCCTCTTCCAATTGTTGCCTTGCCATGGCTTCCTTGACCCTTGCATCAAACTCTTCTTCACTCAAGTATTCTTCATCTCCGTTGTCATGGATGAACAAAACTTTCTTGTTCCCACATGCGGCCGACTTGTGTCCTTTGCCTCCACACTTGTAGCATTCACCATTGAATGGTTGATCATCCCTTGTGTATTTGCCACTTGGGGCCTATTTTCCTTGAGGGAGTGTTGGCTTGAAGGGAAGCGTGGTAGTACTTGATGAGCTTCCACTTGGTGTCGTTGGAGTAGTGGTTGGTGCTTGCTTGTAGGTGAAGTACGTCTTTGGCTTGTTGTACTTTATGTCCTCTTGCACTTGACGCTTGGCTTTTGATGCTATGTGCACAAGCTCAACCATGTTGTTGTACTTTTGGAACTCGGTGATGCGCTTGATTGGATGGTTCAAACCATTGAGGAAGCGTGCCATTGTTTGTTCATCACGCTCTTCAATGTTGGCACGGATCATGTTGAGCTCCATTTGCTTGAAGTACTCTTCCACGGTCTTTGTACCTTGACTAAGCGTTTGAAGCTTGTTGAAGAGGTCACGCGTGTAGTGCGAAGGAACAAAGCGGGATCTCATATGGGCCTTCATATCTTGCCAAGTTGAGATTGGAGGCTCTTCTTTTGATTCACGAGCGAGTTGGACTTGTTCCCACCAAAGATTGGCATACTCATCAAACTCGAGGGATGCCATGGCCATCATCTTCTCATTGCTATAGTTGTGCATGCGGAAGATCTTGTCAACCTTGAGTTCCCACGAGAGATATTCCTCGGGTTCATTGGAACCGGTGAACTTGGGCATGGTGAATTTGAGCTTGCCGAAAGTTTCTTCTCCATTGCGGTTCCGGTGGCGGCGGTTGCCATGATTATGGCGGTCGTCATCATCATCCGATCTCTCATGTCTTGCTTGGTGATGGTTGCGTTGCCCTTGCGGTTGTTGAGGTGCCGCATTTGGTGGTGGAACTTGGTTTTGATGACGAGCTTGGGGAGCTTGCTCGTGTTGTTGGCACAGTTGAGGACGAGGAGGAGGTTGTTGATCCTCACGACGAGCTTGGGGAGCTTGCTCTTGTTCTTGTCGTGGTTGATGCCGAGGAGCATTGTCTTGCGCCATGTGGCGAGGAGGACATCGAGCCGCATGCGCAATGGGCTGCTCTCTTTCTTCCAGATGTGGAGGAGGCTTGTCATGGTGATCATGTTGTCGACGTGGACGTTCATGTCGATGATGACGCCTTGGTGGATCTTCCAGTGCTTCACGCCGACAGTGATCTTGTTCGTCCACTTCGGATGCTTCACTTGTTGTTGAAATAACATGTCGACGGCGATGGGCTTGGTGGTCCATGTGAGGTTGCTCTTGTTGAATCACAATTGCCCTTGGTTGTGGCCGGTTCGCTTCACGTCTTGGAGGTCTTACAAAGAGGTCACCATCATAGCTTGACGTTGCGGTGTGTCGCGGAGATGGTACCGCTTGAGAAGAGCTCATGGATTGAAGGACGGGTCCATCCCGATGCCTTGAAGCGTGACAACGAGGTGCACTTGATTCACTTGAGGAGTGCCGAGATGAGCTTGAATCGCGCGAGCGTGGCCTTGCTAGCCCATCAATGAGGCGTTGAAGCTTCTCATCCGTTGAGGCGAGGGCGCGACCAAGAGCTTCATTTTGATGACCGAGGTTGTGTTGCATGGCATGCATTTGGCCTCGGACTTCTTCGAAGCGGTTGTCGATGTTCTTGAACTCCACGCGGGCTTCGCTAAATTGTTCATCTTGGCGCCGCTCAAGAGCTTCACAATGGTAGTTGAATTCTCCTCGGACCTTCCAATGGTCCCATCTTGTCATGTATTGTGTGTCGTCCTCCGGAGGTGGTGGTGGTTGGGACGGCTCGCCATTCCTGTCCATGATGCAAAGCCGACAAGGGTTGTATATGGAGAATAAGGGTGCGTAGAGTTAGCCTTTTACCTCACCTTGGAGATTATATCAAACCAATTGCCACACAAAGGAGCGAACAACATGCAAAGTTAAATGGTAAAGAAACTCACACACAAATATGCTACAACTCTCAAAAGCTTTTGGTGGAAGGTTAGGATTGTGGAAAACCAAACGAAACGATCCAAGCAAAAGGTTATTGTTCTAAGTGGTAAAGAACCAAAGATCAAAAGCAAAAGGATACGATCTACAAAAACACGGAAGAACGCACACGTGGAGAATAACGGGGTTAGCACGACTATGAAAATGAGCACAAAAGGTCCTAACGAAGACTACACTCAGTTGTCGTGCCAACTCAAGGAGAGACCACAACTCGTTTGCTAAAAGAGGATAAGCAATAGATTTGTGCACTTGGCTTGGTGCTCTCTTTCTTCTCTCTTTTTGGCTTACAAGCTTGGTATTCTCTTTGTATTGGGAGACTATGTATCTTTCTATTTTTTTTGATTCTTTTCCTTTTTCTCCCTTTCTATGCTACTATGTTAACTTTTGTATTTTGGCCTCACACTCTCACTTTCCAAAGGCAAGTGCACAATGCTTAGACAAACACAAAATGAGTTGCTCTCATAGGATAGATACACACAAAAGAAGATATGGGGCTGTCAAAGTGGCGCAAGTTATACCTTTGGTATTGTTGACGACTTGCAACCGTTGGTGGGGATGATGTTCGAGTGTCGCGGTGTCGTTGAGCGCGTGGTGACTTTGATGCGGAAGCTTTTGTTAAAATGGCGACAAACACGCGAAACACGAACAGGTTAAAGAGGAAAGTCAGCAAACGAAGTTGAGGCGTCAAAGAGAAGAAGAAAAACTGTCTGTGTCGCGCGGTAGTACCGCCAGGGACGACCGGTAGTACCGGGGAGCGGTAGTACCGCTTGTGCGAACGGTAGTACTGTCGGGCGCAGAACTTGAACGAGATCCACTTGACAAAAACCTCAAATTCGTGGTAATCTGACCGAAAGGCTGGTCTAGGAACAGAAAAAGGCTATAGATCGACTCCAAAAGCAACAGATCTATGGACCAAAACCACGAAAAACTCACCAAATCCAAAGATCGATCCGAAGGCAAATTGGGGCTCTTTTTGGTGGGATTTTCGATTTTAAGGGGATAGAAGAAAAATTGGGGGGAAATTCGTGATCAACCTTGATCTTGATACCAATATGTTATGGGGAAACCCCTTGGGGTGGCCCGATATTTCACGAATCTCCATGGGAAAACGAGGGGAAAGCGGTGGATGGGGGAAGAAGGGATGAAAACCACGAACACACGCACACAAATCACGATACACGCCGATAACTCACGCCAGTGGCAATCAGTCCAACATAATCCCTAGGATTGGTGTTGGGCGAAGCTCTCTCTCCACGACCAACAACGGGGGCGAGATGCTTGGTGAGATCTTGACGACTTGGGGGCGAGAAACCGAGAACCCAAGGCCTTGTACAACTTGAACGCACTAGGCAAGATCCAAGAGGGGGGGTGGATAATAGGGTGCTCCTTGGTAGGAGCATGAGACCAATAGATGAAAGATCCTCAAAGGGGTGTCCTCAATCTATTATTATCCAAGTCTAGGGTTTACAATAGAGGGTGGGGGCTATTTATAGGCCAACCACATAAACAGGGGTAGTTTAGGAACAAAATGGCGAAATATAGAGAGGGTTACAGGGCGCTGGGCCGACTTAACACGATCTGGTTCACGCACGTCCGGTAGTACCGGCCTAGCGACCAGTAGTACCGGTCTCAACTAGTAGTACCGCTTCCGGGTCCGGTAGTACCGCTTGCAGCCCTGGGACTTCCGTTGGCGTCTTCAGTGGGGAGCGGTAGTAGGGGGCGGTAGTGCCGGTAATCTGGACCCAGAGGTACCGGAGACAGAGAGTATTTGGCTTCTTTCGCTGGTGCTCCTCCGTCACTAGGTCCTTCTCTTCGCACTGATGATGCACAAGGTGTATGAAGTGTGCCAGTCATCCAAGGGTGTATCGAAGTCACACAAGGAAAGGAGCGAGTTCACCTTAGCTTGTAGGAGTTTGGCTCGGACGCGAGTCATGGGTCCACTTGGGGAGCTCGTGGGGGTAGATGTAGTAGCGTTCGTAGGACGGGCTGCATCACACATCCACGCCAAAGATGAGTGCTACAACTAGCAACGCTTCTAGGTTGGATCGTATGATGGAGCTCATGGAAAAGAGGGAGAAATACAAGGAGAGGATTAGGATGATGGAGGAAGACAAGAGTAAGAATTATGTGACATCTCCGGACAAGAGTAAGGAATCTTTTAGGGATGAGATTAGGCGGTTGGTTTCCTTGGTATATCGGGATGGAGCTAAGCCTGGGAGTTTGGAGTACTTCTATGCGATACAACTTTTCATTTTACAGGAGTATCGTGAGATGTTTGCTTGTTTGGTGGAGGATGCAACGCCTTCCCAGAGGATAGAATCGATTAAAATGACATGGGAGCATCATAGCAAGAAGTAGTGTTTGTAACTTGTATCTGTAATGAACTATGTTATTTGCTAGGAACTTGTATCCGTACTGAGATGTGTTATTTTCTAGGAACTTGTATCCGTACTGAGATGTGTTATTTATATGTTGCCGTGAACTATGTTTGTTCAGTACAACTTCAATTTGTCTTGCTCCCTAGTTATTCGGTTTCTTCTTATGATCGTTTGCTTTTGTATAATTACAGATGAACTCAAATGATGACCCGGATAAAGAATTTGATATGATGTTTATGCTTGCGGCCTGTATTGCCGACAATGAGAAGGTTCCTTATGCTGCTAGAAGACCCCCATATTTGGTGTCAGGGATACAATGGGTTGAGGACAGGATGACTGATCCAAAGAGATTCTACAAGGCTTTTAGAATGAGGAGGTAAGTCTTTCAAATGTTGCATGCCATTCTTGTTACTGACTATGGCCTCCTTTAGACTGCTCAGATGTCGAGTGTAGAATCACTATCTATGTTTCTTTGGATATTGGGGGGGGGGAGGCTGCAACCAATAGTCAAGCTGCAGATCGTTTTGAGCGTAGTGTTTCTACTGTGAGCAACAAATTTCATGATGTTTTAGACTGTGTAGACCGTATGGCGGGTGATTATATTAGACCTAATGATCCTACTTTCACCCAAGTTCATGATAAACTTAGACAACCTAGATTTTGGCCCAATTTTAAAGATGCCATTGGAGCAATTGATGAAACACACATTCCTGTGATAGTTGCTGATCAAGACATGCAAAAATATACTAATAGGAAAGGTTATACAAATCAGAATGTGTTGGCAATATGTGATTTTAACATGAGGTTCACATTTGCTGTTGCTGGATGGTCTGGATCTGTTCATGATACACGTGTATGGACTGATGCCCGGCCCCATTTCTCCAACTATCCGCACCCTCCTACTGGTAATCTTCTCGTATATGTAGAACGCATAAAAAATATATGCTGATAAATACTATATATTTATGTTCTGCTTTGATTGCTACTTTCAGGAAAATACTATCTTGTTGACTTTGGATATCCAAACAGAATTGGTTATCTCGCCCCATTCAAAGAATAGAGCTACCATGTTCCGGAATTCCAAGGGACACCTCCACAAAACATGATGGAGAGATTCAACCATCTCCATTCATGTCTACGAAATGCTGTCGAAAGAGCATTTGGCGTTCTAAAGAAGAAGCGGCGCATTCTGCAAGGATTGCCATATTTTCACGATTCTCTGGCGCAAACGAATATCATCACTGCGTTAATGTGTTTGCATAACTTCATCCGTGATAGTAAGCTATATGATCAATATTTTCACAACTTTGAGCGATGCCCATATATTCACGAGAATAGCGCATCGTATACTGGTGCAACCGCTCCCTCTTCATCTGATAGTGTCATGGGTACACTACGACAAAGCATCACTGAAGGAATAGTAGCTTGAGATGTTATTTTTATAATAATTTCAGAATCGTATGACACTTTCTATTATTTTGGCATGTACTGAATTATACTACATCATGTTTTTTATTTTATTTCTAGCTCTATTTCTACTTATAACTAGCGTACGTATACAATATATCGTTTTATTAAAAGTGGCCATGGGCATAACAAACATGTCACAGCTCATCGCAACAAATAAGCCAAAATAGCATAAGCCCAAAAGAAGTCTCCCGAGAGTTTCTACAGGCTTCTGCCCACCGCAATCTCTCCCAACCGGAATCTATAAGTAGGCTTATGTATAAGCAGAAGCCCAAAAAAAATCACCCTTACTAGCCCACGTTTCGACAGGACAAGAAACCTCTACCCAACACAGGCTGAATACGCCTCGCAGGCAAAGGCGGACACTGAAAAATTTCAAAGCCTAGACAAGCCCAAGTGTTGCTAAAATTTCACATACAAATAACCGAATATAAACATTAGATTGGGAAAACACACTTTCAACAAGAGCATCTTGCAATAATAACATGCAATGTCAACTAGGTATTTTTTTTGCAAAAAAAATGTCAACTAGGCATTTGGGATATGACGTGTTGCTAAATATGCTAACTACTAGCTATGTTAATATAAGAGCATCTCTAACATATGCGCTAAATTCTAGCACTATAAAAACAGTTCCAGCATGTAGTATACATGTTTTAGCGCTTTTTTCGTCGCTCGTCGCCGCTTCACCGGCGTTGTATTTTGTAGCGCGAATGATCAGCGCTTCACCGGGCGCCGCAAAGTACAGCGTGCGCGAGAGCACAGACATCAATTCGACAAAAATATGCAACCAACAAGATCAAACACACGAAATAAATCACCAATAAATAGTCTAATTATTATTACAACACAAATTACTCATCACCAATACAATAAAAATACAACAAAATGTTCATCACCAATACAACAATTTTATCATCAACAATACAACAAACATACAAGAAGTATGAGCTCAAGGAGACCAAGTGGCTAGCCTACCAGGAAGATGACAAGAAGAAACTTGAGCTTAAGGAGATCGAGGCGAGGGCCGAGGCGATGAAGGCCCACCAAGGACAAGGCTACACAACTCGCCGAGGACAACCGGATCATGATGTTAGACCCCAGGTGAGATGGATCCCTTGGCAAAAGGAGTTTTGGGAGATGCAAAGAATGAAAATCATGCAACAAAAAAGACGAGAGCTTCTTGCTACAATGGCCGATGGTGGTGGTGACGCTACGATGGGTGGTGGTGATAGCTCTATGACAATGGTGATGGTGGCACTACGACCCAAGGTGATCATGGCATTATGGCCGATGGCGACGCAGATGGTGTTGAAGACGATCTGGACAACAATTGTGTTGTTTGATCATCGACTATATTCTAGATTGCGCATTCTTTTGGACTTTTTTAATTGATGTTTGTGTTTATGCGCAAGTTTTATTTGATATGAGGCGATTCAGATAGAATAATTTATACCAATTTGTGTTGAGACATACTCCCTCTGTTTCAGGGCTTAAGGCGTCCTCGTTTTACGTGTTTTTTTTTGACCAAGAATTATTACTCTAAATACGTAAAGAGTTTTGGTATAAAAATAGTATCACTGGAAAGTATTTTTCAATACGAATCTAACGGTACTAATTATGTATAATATAATCAAGATTTTGTTCATTTTTTTTCAAATTGCTTTAAAAGCAGACGCTTTTAGCGCAAAGCGGAGATAATTATGAAATCTATACCAATTTATGGTGCCACGCGTTTCTCGATCTATACGGTTCCCATTAAACACTCTTCCTACATAAATCGTCGTGTGTCCGAACACACGACCACCGGATACGTGTTTTCCATTTTGCTATTACCGTACTAGTCAGATTTTTATCCGAGAAGTGACATAAAAGAAGTTTGTGTCAAAGCCAGTAGTACTCCTATTTTGGTTTATAAAACAAATACATACTTTGAAAAAATAATTTGACCATAAATTTGATCAATAAAATACAAATTGTATTTAACAAAAAATATGCCATTAAATTCATATTTAAAATACGTTTCAAATAATATATATTTTATAACATATAATTTATATATTGTTGACAAAATTTAGTCTTAATTATTTTCTAGAACTACGTATTAGCCCCTATAATCCGATAGATAGTTACTCCCTCGTTTCTGAAAAGAATGCCATAGGTTTAAGGTATAGATACATCCGAATTATGATAATTTGACAGAGGAGTAGATCTGATCGAAGAAACAGTTGAAGGGTGTGCCAAACAAAAAAATGCTGATAGGAACCGAGTTGAAAAAAAAACTCTTCGATCTTGGACGAGTGAAAGGTCGATTCATGGCCTAGGCGCCTAGCCTATGTAGACACCGAGACACGGAGTGGCCCAAAAGGGTAGGCGACCACCCAAACCCTCTGAGGCCTGAACGGCTCAACCTGAAGTGCGGGCTCGAGCAGCGCCGCTGAGGCGACTAGCGCTTGCTCGCTTCAGGTCGGCTGCGTCGCAGCGAGCGGCGAACCGGAACAGGCGGCGTGGGGGCGCCGCGAGCAGGCGGCGGCGGGCACTGGGGCTCCCTCAAGAGCAGGCGGTGGCGCGTACTGGGGCTCAAGAGCAGACGGCGGCGCGTACTGGGGCTCAAGAGCAGACGGCGGCGGGTAATCTCTCGTATGTTTTTCCTCTAAAAAAGATGTGAGTTTTTTTCCCCAATGTCAAGTTCGAATCGTGCTACCTTCCCCGTCATGTTAGTTTCAGTATCAATTTGTTAAAAGTCCGCCCCTTTATCTACAAATCCCCCCTCCGAGTTAAAATTCAGAAATAATCTGAACTTCGTCGCTTGCAGGGAAGTCGACGGCGTCCACGAAAACCTAGCCTTAACCAGCAACGATGACCTTCAGCACATGGCTTGATGGGATCGTGGGAGGAGGGGTTACGGAAACTGCAACTTCTCGGGTCTTCGATCGAGCGACTGGGACCTACCAAACACGCTCCTACCAACGTCCGAACGAATTGCTGGATGATTTAGCTGTCGTGGTCTGTACCGGAGCAGCTGCCGCTTTGTGCTGGGCAGCGTGGAGGTACTACCGATGCAATGTTTCTCTGCGGAAGTATGGCCGGGACATGACGGCCTCGGCTGGCAAGGCCGACCCGGTAATTGGCCGCGACGAGGAGATTGACCGTGTTATCTGCATCCTCTGCCGCCGGACCAAGAACTGCGCCGCCCTCGTCGGTGCGGCAGGGGTCGGCAAGACGGCCATTGCCGAGGGCCTTGCCCAACGCATCGCCGCTGGGACAGTCCCTGCCGCACTCGCTGGAGCACGCGTCGTGGAAGTGGACCTCGCGGCCATGGTGGCCGGGACTTGTTACCGCGGCATGTTTGAGGAGCGTATGAAGAATGTGATAAAGCAGGCAGAGGATTCGGGCGGCAAGGTGATTCTCTTCATCGACGAGATGCACATGCTTCTTGGCTCCGGTGGCAGTCTGGTCCACGAGAGTGGCACGGATGCTTGCAACATGCTGAAGCCGGCGTTGGCCCGTGGCCGTATCCGCTGCGTTGCCGCGACAACTTTGGATGAGTACAACAAGTACATCGAGAAAGATGCAGCATTGGAGCGGCGATTCCAAAAGGTGCACATTGCGGAGCCGAGCATGCAGGTGACCATTGCCATTCTGCGAGGGCTAAAGAGAAGGTTCGAGGAACACCATGGCTTGGAAATCCAGGATGCTGCTATTGTTGCTGCTGCACAGCTTGCTGCCCGATATATCACAGGTGGAATTTTACTCATTTACGCCATTAGCAAGTGCAAATACACCTAGTCACTTAAGAAGCAAGGATAAGGAAGTGAAGAAAATTAAGTATGTTGATCTCAAATAGTTATTAGTCAGATACCCATCCTTGTTAAGGCTCACTTGCTAATTTAAACTATTTGCGTCCATGTGTGCTGTGCAGTTTGAAAGTCAAGAATAATCAGTTCATCACATTAAAGCGCTGTGGAATGCCCATGTTTCAATGAATAAATTATGTTCAAAATAATTTATAACTTGTGTAGGGCGCTGTGGAGTCCTGTGTTGCATTAGATACGATTAAGTTGGAATGGTTTTAATTTTGTGTTAGAGGGCTGTGGAGTACCTTGTAGCACTGGATACATTAACTGAAATAATTTATAAATCTTGTTTAGAGCGCTTTGGAGTACCCACCTTGCATCAGATACATTAATAGCAAGAGAGTACTCTTGTTGCATTGTATGCGTTAGTTTGGACTGAATTATAAATTGTGTTTAAGGATTGAAAAAATCCATGATAATGACGTATATATGTATATATAGATTAATCAAGGAACCTGCACTGCGGTGTTTCTTTTCTACTGAGTGGAATTCACGAGTGCTATAAATGAGAAATGTATGTATGTTGGAGAAAATTGATGGATATTATTGCTGTCTGTACTGTAGGTCGTCAATTTCCTGATAAGGCAATTGATCTGATTGATGAGGCATGTGCTACCACAGCCAAAAGGATGATGCAAATCGGCAAACAAGAAAAGGAAGTGAACACTGTTCTAACTACCTCTCCGTATGCAGTGAACGAAGCAATTGTTGTCCCGAATGAAGTTGCACTAGTAGGCATTATCTTCTCATTGATATTTGTGTCTATAGTTCAATCAGTGATGTGAACCTAATGTTCTGATTTGAAGGTTGTGAGCCGATGGACTGGAATTCCTGTTGCCACGCTTGATCAAGGGGAGAAGGATAAGTTGATCCACCTAGCGGCCAGATTGCACGAGCGAATTATTGGCCAGGATGAAGCGGTTAATAAGGTTGCGCGAGCAGTGTTGCGTTCTAGGACTGGCCTTGATCAGCCTGGCCAACCAATAGGCTCATTCCTCTTTTTAGGCTCGACTGGTGTTGGAAAGACAGAGCTTGCAAAAGCTCTTGCCGAACAGCTATTTGACAGCGATAAGATGCTAGTTCGCATTGATATGTCTGAATATGTTGGGGCTGGATCTGTCTGGCGTCTGATTGGAGCGCCTCCAGGGTTTGTCTTCTCTATTTGAACTCTACTACATTATCCTATCATAGTTAGTCATTAATTAGTTTGACTCATCTTAATATTTATTTTGTATTGGAACATGTTAAAGCTCCTATGAACATCAAGATGGTGGACAACTGACCGAGAAGGTGCGGAACCGCCCATATAGTGTCATTCTTTTCGATGAGGTGGAGAAGGCAGATTCCTCGGTGTTGAATGTTTTTCTTCAGCTCCTTGATGATGGTATGTTGACTGATGGCAAAGGGCGGACAGTAGATTTCAAGAATACCATTATCATCATGACCTCAAATCTGGGGTCAGAGCACCTAATAGCAGGAATGTCTGGAGGAAACACAATGGAAATAGCAAGGGACCTTCTCATGAAACAGGTTTGTTTGTGAATCCAAAACTGCGGCTGCATTTGATAGTTATCCGTCAGCTGGTTTTTACATATATGTTTGCTTGTGCAGGTTCAGAAACACTTCAAGCCCGAGCTTCTCAACAGACTGAGTGCGATCGTTGTATTTGAGCCGCTCTCACGAGACAGACTGAAAGAGATTGTGGCAATCCAAATGAAGAGCGTCATCGCCAGAGTTGCTGCCAAGGGCATCTCTCTATCTGCAAGCGACTCCGCATTGGACGTCATTTTGTCGGAATCATACAGCCCAGTATGTCCTATTTCCAGATAACCAAGTTATCCATTGAATATATGCTTTTAAACCGCGCTTGATATTTCGCTTTGCAGATGTATGGTGCAAGGCCCATAAGGAGGTGGGTGCAGGAGAACGTGGTGACGGCGATCTCGGAGATGCTGGTCAGAGGAGAGGTCG
Organism: Avena longiglumis; assembly: GCA_030063025.1. Taxonomy (NCBI): domain Eukaryota; kingdom Viridiplantae; phylum Streptophyta; class Magnoliopsida; order Poales; family Poaceae; genus Avena; species Avena longiglumis. The sequence continues at coordinate 512,766,417 of CP125974.1, read as the reverse complement.
GTGCGGGCATGACAATCTCCATGGATGCAACCGACGACAAGAAGGGGCTGAAGTACGAAGTGGTGAAGGAAGTCGCCGATCCAGCGGCAAGACTTCCCGGTGTGTCTGGCGATGACAGTGATGATATGGTGTCATGGTCACTCCAGCTGCAAATGGCAACACACCTGAAGCGATGAGGCCTTCGGAGACTATCCCACCTCGTGTCACTTCGGGGTCTGGGTTGAACGTGTATTGGCCAATCAGGGCTTTGTTAGCAAGGCTTAACACCTGAACATCAAGCCAATCGAGGCTGCTTTAAGAACTTGTGATGGAGTTTAGTTCGATGTGTAGGGTGTAACTATGGCAGACCTTCAGGACCTAGGATCGCTTATGTTGTCAGACTGATAGTCTAATTGTCTAGATTCATGGAGGATGAAACTTGTAGGGTTTCAGAGCAAATGGAGGTTTGGGAGTAGGCGTTAGAGTTGTCCAAATATATCTTGACTTCTTCTGAATGAACCAAAGAAGAATGTACTCACTCCATTTCAAAATATTTGTCGTGGTTTGGTACAACCACGGCAAGTATTTTCGAACGGAGGGAGTAGCATTTTGCTTTATCTCATTCTTCCTGGCTTTTGTTGGTCAAGAAGGCAACATTTGCTGGATCTTTTCAAGAAAGAAAAATGCAACTAGTTTGGTGCAAAAGGAGTGTTAGAGGCGGATGGGATCGATTATGAGTGTGGTCTTACACAACAGAAACAAATTTGCAACAGGTAGAACGAATTTGCAGGGAGAAACAAATGACAAAAAATTGTATTTATGGTCTTACACACCAGAAAGAAATGAATATCTATCACTCGTTGGGTTATTTACCAGAAGTTCTAGTTACATTTTTCTTTGTGTGGACATATAAATACCTTTGTAATTTTTTTTTGAAACAAATAATATATTAGGCAAGCAAGCCGCCTCATTAAAAACCTTCTAGTCCCCTTAGGTACCCGGGAAGAAAAATAGTGCGTCTGGAATTTGCTGCCACATTCGGAACAAAGTTATATCTTTGATTATAAAAGGCATAAATGCAGAAGGGGGATCACCCTCCCAAATAAACCTATTCTTAGAAATAGAACCATGCCTAGCTAATTCATGTGCCAGCTGATTAGCCTCACGAGTACAATGTTGGAAGAAAATATCACCCATCTAACCAACCTTTAGAAAACACTCGGCCAAAATAGCAGAATAAGGGCTCCACACTTCTATCACCCCATTGCAAGCCTCAACCAGTTCAAGGGAATCTGATTCAATCACAACTCGATTCGTAACACAGCTCCTGCACCTCCGGTGCCATCCAACTAATAGGAAGCATCAGTATTAAGTTTGATCCTCCCGGGAAGTGGTAAAGACCAAGAAGACTCCTTCATCTTTGCATTTGGTTTAGCTGCATAAAAAATTGAGGCCAAGGCGTTGATTGCAAAAGCCGAGATAGATGGTTTGCCCACAGTAGAACCATTCACCAACTGTCTGCGCTGCCACCATATATACCAACAACCCATCGCGATCATTTCTTGGAGACCCACATGTCCGATAATAGGAGACTTTTTTGTTTATTTACTACATAGAAGATTTTCCAAAACTACCGTGCCAGAATAATTACTTTGTGCCCCTTGATTAATTACCTCTTTTAATCCCAAATCTTTCCATACCTGTCGTGCTCTTAAGCAAGAGAATATCAGATGCTTCATATCCTCTGGTCCTTGTTGACACACTGGGCACTATGGTTGCATCTTGATATGTCTGTGGGCCAGGATTGATTTCCCAGGAACAATACCATGCAAAGCCCTCCACATAAATATTTTCACTTTACACGGAATTTGTAAGTTCCAGAGAATTTCCCATATCGTATTAATATCAGAAGAACCCTGACCATCATCCCGCCTAGTTCTTGCCCCGAATTGGTGTTCCCACTCAAGATGATATGCAGATCTGACAATAAACATATAGTTATTTGAGTAATGCCATGCCACAAAGTCCTTGGTTAGATGATCACTTAGGGGAATGTGTAATATCCTCTCCACATCAACAACAAGAAAGTTTCCCCTTAATAGTTCTTAATACCATTGTCCAGTAGATGGGTTGATTAATTCATCAACCGTCCTAAGCAAGCAATGTCCTCTGGTTGATAGTACCTTTATTGTATTAATACTTGAGATCCATGGGTCATACCATATGTTAACCCGTGCTCCTGAACCAATTATCCAAATATGACCTCTTTTATAAGTGAATAGACTAGCAATAATACTCTGCCATGTAAAGGAAGATCCATTTTTAGACCCCACCTTCAACAGATTTCCTTCTGGGTAATACTTAGCTCAGATTACTTGTGCACACAAAGAATCAGGATTAGAAAGTAGCCTCCAACTTTGTTTAGCCAACATTGCTAGATTAAAAGCATGTAAGTCCCGGAAACCCATACCACCTCTTTTCTTATGAATACACATATGCCACCATGCAAACCAGTGCATTTTCTTTTGGTCATCAGTGTCCCCCCACCAAAATCCGGCCATTGCATCATTTAGTTGTTCGCATAAAGACTTTTGGTATCGTAAATACAACCATGGCATAAACCGGAATAGATTGAATAATAGCTTTTAGAAGCATCTCTTTATCTCCCATTGACAGAAATTTCTCCTTCCTTCAATCACCCTTTATAGAAGGTAGAGGAAGCTCTCAGAACGATCAAGTCCAACCATAGCCGGTAGACCAAGATATTTTCCGGAAATAGCCTATGTCGTAATATTTAACTCAGTACAGATTTGTGCTTTCAAATTCACCTCCACATTCGGACTAAAGAACATGCTACATTTTGCTTCACTCACCAATTGACCCGAGCTTGCACAATAAAGGTCTAGAACTTGTCTCAATGAGGTAGCATTAATCATATTTGCCTTCATAAGAATTAGGGAATCATCAGCGTCAAGAATATGAGATACCGATGGTGCATTCCTGCACACCCTAACCCCTTCAAAGCACGAACCTCCTCTCTATGAGCCAACGCACAGGAAAGACCCTCTGCACAAATAAAAAACAAATATGGTGAAAATGGATCACCTTGAAGGATACCCCTTGAAGGAGTAAAGCTATCAGTTTCCTGATCATTAAAAAAATTTTTGTATGTGACTGAGCAAACACAAGCCATCAGTAATTCAACAACTTCATCATGGAACCCGAGGCGATTAAGCATACACTCTAGAAAAATCCATTCCATAGATCATAGGCTTTAAGCATATCAAGCTTCACAGCACAATAACCCTCCTTCCCTGTCTTATTTTTTATTGTATGCATGCACTCATAGGCCAGCAGGATATTGTCCGTAATTAACCTTCCAGAAACAAATGCACTTTGTACCTTGGATATTACTTCATCAAGAATAACCTTCAAACGAATCACAATCATTATAGAGATCACCTTGTAGAGTACATTACACAAACTAATAGGTCTATACTGGGAGATCCTTTCAAGGGATTCCACCTTAGGAATTAAAACATTTATGGTATCATTCCATTCATCCGGAATCACTTTGTTGTTTATTGCCAATAAGACTTCAGATGTTAGAGCATCACCAACAATGTCCCAACACTTTTTGAAGAATAAGGCATGTAGACCATCTGAACTAGGGGCTTTCATATCCCCAATTGAAAACATAGCCTTCTTTACATCATCTGTAACATAAGGTCTCGTAATTTTTTCATTCATCGCTGATGTAACTCGTGGAGTGACCAAATCAATAAGATTTGGATCGGGTTCGTCCACTTCAGTAGCAAAAAGACTCGCAAAGTAACCAGATACTAAGGGGTATAGATATGCTGCACCTTCTTGCCAAGCCCCTGAATCATCCTTTAACCACTTTATTTTGTTTCTATCTCTTCGGGAAGAAGCAAACTTATGAAAACAAAAAGTATTCCTATCTCCAAATTGAAGCCAATTCACCTTGCTCCGCTGAGACCAATGTATTTCCTCCTGTTCTAAAAGCTTTTCTATTTCAAAAGTTATCTCTCTTTCCTTAGCAATATTAGCATCAGATAGCTCAATCCTTGTTACCTCTTCAAGCTCCTTTTTAACTTTACTTAATCTGCGTTTTGATTTTTGAAGCACTGTTCTGTCCCAATGATGCAGCTGATCATGAACCATTGCTAATCTTCCCACCAGATCATTAGTTTGAAGGCTTTGGCTAGAAAGATCCCATGCACCTTGAACCACTTCACAGAAACTCGGGTCTTTGAGCCAGCGGGCCTCAAATCGCAGAATTGTAGGCCCAGATCTCTCCTCTGGTTCAGATACACCAAAATACATTAAGATCGGCCTATGGTCAAAGCGGCTATAGTCACAATTTTGTAAGACAACATCTTCATATTTTGACTGCCAAGCTTGGATGGCTAAGCATCGATCGAGACGCTCTCCGCTCCGTGTCAGGTAAATTTATCTCCAATGTAGCCACAATACGATAGACCACAGTCACTCAGAATATCCCAAAAATCTTGCATACTATTTTCATGGCGAGCCCTTCCCCCTTCCTTTTCAAGCTAATAAAGAATCTCGTTCATATCACCAATAATGAGCCATGGCAGATTACCTGTATCATTAAGGTCACGTAGTCTCTGCCATGACAGGTGTTTATCTGACCACTTTGTCTCTTCATAAACCCCCGTAAATCTCCAAAAATTCTCTTGACCAGACCCCACAAAAATGTCAATGTAATTATTGGTTTTGTGTTTTAAAGATACAACCACATCCCTCTTCCATAAAAGGAGTAGACATCCTTTTCTTCCATCACTAATAACCACCTCCTTGTGATCCATTCTAAGTTTTTTGCGTAAACACTCTGCCGGCCAATCATCTAGGTGAGTTTCCATCAGAAATAACATATCAGGATTATACCACTTTTGGATCTCCGCAAGCGACCTGATCGCCGTGGCTTTCAGAAGACAATGACCATTGTAGATGAGGATTTTCATTCGGTCAACCTCCAAACCAGAGGTTGCCGATATCTTAGTTGGTTGATCTTCATCCTTCCTAGAACGTTTTGGTGGTTGGGAATTCCCCGGAGTACCCCCTTCCACGACCATATTGTCGCTACTCACACCCTGGTTCAGCATAAAGACAATACCAACAATAGATTGGTGCCATTCATTACCTTCCATAGCGTGATACACTTCTTGGTGCCTCGGCTCCCCATTATATGAAAGCCCAGGCGCCACCCTTCTATCATCCCCTTTATTTTGTTCATTACCTGCAACAACTAATGCCATCTGATCATCTAGTCTTTTCCTAATGAATGGGTTATACAGAGGATACCCATTGATGACTGCAAGTGCACAGATCGATTTTAGCTAGTTTCAAAATAAAGATATCGATCCCACATGGAGCAGGAGTCTGAAGTCTAGGAATTCTTGAAATAAATACTGAAAATAGAAATGCTAAATGAAGTTCTAAGCGACAAGATAAAATGCGAGTATTGCGTAAAAAGGTGTTTTTGGGTTTTTTGTATAAGAGAGCAATGAGTAAAGTAAACAAAGCTGAATACAAAAAATAAGTATCGCGTATGTAAAAGAGATTTGAAACTTCAGTGGAAAAAAGCGTTCTCAGGGATTAATGGATACACCACTAGCATTATAAAGGGCTAATGTAAAGATTATTATCATGAACATTCTCAACTATGTATGTGTGGGAGGAACTCCGTATTTGGACAAAGAGGCAACAACCACTGCTCAAATCATCCTCATGACCACATCAGAGAGCAATCAACATCAACTGAATTACTGCGCTATTAAGGGACATAATCCCGCAGGACGTATCCCATGGCATGGATAGTGTTTTGTGAGTTTTCTCGATTCCGAAGTTGATACATAAGGAGTGACAATAGCTTTATAGTCACTGTAAGTGCTAACATCCCTCTATCTACCAACAAGTAGTTCCCTCCATCAAGTTCCCACAAGAAGCAAATATTGAGAGGTCGACTTCTCCCAACATCAAGATGAAGACAATCTAACACATGGTCACAACGATGAATATCATAATAAAATTTATCTTATTTCAATCTCATGCTAGGGTTTCTCCATCTCCCCAAGAACTAATGATCTACTCAGACATGGAGGCAAACAACATCATGGCCATGGTAATGGAAACAATTATTGATGAATAGTACTTGTATAAATCCACAACTAGTGCAAGAATTACAACAAGATCTAGATGGGATGGATGGAAGTGATGGCGGTGATGAAGATGCAGTGGTTGATGAAGATGGATATCGACGCCTCGACCTCCTAGATCTACTTAGGGCGAATATGGATCCACAGGGCAAGTTCCCCCTCCAGATGCCTTTCGGAGGTGAGGTTTCGATGATTTCTAGGTGTTCTGTATGTCGTCTCTCCGAACCAGCTGCACAAGGTGAAACTATTTTAGGAGGCTGAGGCGGCGCCAACTATACAGCCGAAACTATACGTCGGCAGCCCGTATAGTTGGTCGTCAACCCTTCTGTCTCCTTTGATCGCGTCGAGTTTTCTTCTGGTATTATTAGTATTCCCCAAATAAGCGATTTACGTTGTTTTTTACTCCTTTTCGCTCTAGTATAACTGCTCCAAGAATTGCGTCCATTGGATCCATCATCTTATCTAATCCTTGTCAAAATAAACATAAAAAGTGCGTGGAACGCCGTAAAATACCAAGATCCTACTACTACAAGGCAAAATAATAATCTAAAACATGATGCAAATATGCAACCATCAGCTTCCCCAAGCTTAGAATCTTGCTCGTCCCGAGCAAGTTTAGCTTAATGGATGTGATCCTCATATTCATGAAGCTGAGTTGATAAAATAAATGAGGCAGTTGCAGCATATGTTTATCATAAATGATACATATAAATATATTCATGAATAGTAACTTACTCGAACCATCTGAATAATATTAGTAGGCTTCCACACCTTAGCAATTAACAATTCATAAAATATTATTCTGAACATGATGTAAAAGTATTCGGTTCAACTGAATGAGTTAGTGAGGTAGTCCCAAGTGTTTTTAGGATTAACATATTCACTTGGGATTCAAAATCTCAAACGTCTCTTTGTCTTACTACAATTTAGTGGTATATGCCTATTTGATCTTTCCACATTCGCTCTTTTCTCTTCTTTTTTTATATATATTTGTGCTCACACTTTTGTTTAAGTGTTGTACAAAGAAGCTAGCCATATATTCCACTTCATGTAGGAATTTCAAAGTTTAACGATCTCAATTACCAAATTCCAAATATATAGGAAGCATCTTTATCACTTGAGTATTCTACCTCAACTTGTTCTCACTCTATTTGATAGCACTTATAATTTCTCCTTTGTTCAAGGTTTTTATTCTTCATCTTAATTAATTAGATAATCTCTCCTTTTTGTAAATCAAACCATTAGCCTATAACATATTGATCAAATTATTTTTATTTGTTCTGTTAATACCAATGGCATGGAAGACTACTATTGCTATCATAAAGTGCAAGTAAAATCATACTCAAGCAATTCATATATCCAATAAGACAAACTCAAACTCAATAATGCTCCATATATTATAATAAAACTCAGAATTTTATAAGAGGGATCAACTATTCCTGAAGGGAATTCTAATGATGCAAACTTTATTTATGAGCTCGAACTAATGCAAAACTATAATAGAAATAAAAAAACTTGTAAGATAGATTACACGGTCTTAAAGATCTCTCCAAGCTTGGAATCAAGCTAGGCAGGATCAAATAATCCCTCGTGATTATTTGATACCATAATTTATTGAAGGTCACTGTGGTGCCATGGCATGTAGAACCGTGGTGCGTAGCTTCTTGTTGGTATCCTCCAGAGCAGTGATGCGGCTATAGCACCTGCACAAATTAGATTGCAGAGTATCCACCCTATCTGCGAGCTTAGTTACCAACCAGAGAAGATCATCCTTCTCCTCTATCTCCTTAAGGCGGTGACGGACTTTAGCGCGATGGGTAGCTCTTGCTTCTGATATATCTCTAGTGCCCGCACGTGATCCTTTGTCCTGGGGACAACTTATTCTTCCTCATACATTATTGATGGATCGGGGAAGTAGAAGCTGCTCCTCCAGTCCTCTTGAGGTTTCACCCTCATACGAGCGCCCGTGGTAGGCCTCGAGCGGGGCAACGCCGGTCCCTTGCTAGCACATGCACCAATGTTAGGTATTTGCTTACGCTTGTGCGGCCTCGGATCTGTAGTGATGAACTTGACTGTCTCCACACGCCCTTTTCCATGCGGTTTGCGTCCTTCTCTCTCTTCTTGGGTTCTTTTCATCGCCGCCCAGTCAACCTCCAGGGGATCATAGACATCGCGATAGATGTAAACGTCGCCCCAACCTTCATCAGGGTCGCTGTTGTAGAAGCTTGGCTCGACATAATCTTTGTACCCCGGGCTAAACCTCTCCACCTCCTCATCGCCGTCCTCCATCGATGGGCTGCTAGAAAGGTCCCTAGGAGCAATGAGCCCCATAGGTTTTCCACGGCCTGGGACTGGATAGCGCATAGCTGGATTTGTTCCTGGTGATTTGTGATTAGAGAGATACAATAGAGCGGTATATAAGAGGAGTCAAAGGTCGGTAAAACTCGCGAGAAACACCAAATTCTCGTCCAAGAAAAGAATCCAAACTGACTAGGAAAATAAATCGCGGATTTGTAGGAGTCCTGCGTCGTAGACCAACTATATGGTCACGACCCGTATAGTTCTGGACGTATAGTTGGTTCCGGGCAGATAATTCCAAATATCTCGAGCCCAGGTCGGTTAGATGACCGACTAGGAACCGACAAAGCGTTTTTTATATCGATGAATAATATAAGAACGAAAAAGGTTCGAGGGTACTGTAGCTTTGATGACCAACTATACGGCGGGAGAGCCTTCTCCGGCCGTATAGTTGAGGCTGTATAGATACTGCACCTCGAATTTGTTTTGCGAAGGGGTACAAAATGTTTAACGACCAACTATACGACGGGAGATTTTTCTCCGGCCGTATAGTTGCGCCCGTATAGTTACAATATCCAAAAGTTATTTCATGAGGGGGATACATAATGTTTAACGACCAACTATACAGCGGGAGATTTTTCTCTAGACGTATAGTTGCGCCCGTATAGTTACTGAAACCCCTCAAAACTTCAGAAAAACAAGAGGAATTCAAAGGCAAAAAAAATAGCAGTAGAAACTGTGAAAACAAGGCACTTATTTGAGTTAGAAAACTTACCTTCCACTTACCGTTTATTTAGTCAGGAGTGACAAGCTCCTACAATAATAAGGACTTCTTTTTCTTGGGAGGATTTGACCTTATCTCATATAATAATTCTTCAAAACAAAAATCATCAAGACTAAAGTTCCTCTCAATAAGATCGGTATCTTGCTGGGCACATAGAGATGCTACATCCACTATCTTTGCTTCCTGTCTCTGCATAACCTTCAACTCAAATTCTTGAAGTAAAAGGATCCAATGGATCAGTCTTGGCTTATGAATCTTTCTCTCGAGGAGTTCTTTTAAACCATCACGATCCGTATGAACTCTTACTTTTGCATCAACAATATAGCAACAAAACTTATCACAAGAGAAAAATACAACAAAGAGTTCTCTTTCTTCCTTAGGATAATTCTTTTGAGCACTATTGAGAGTTCTACTAGCATGATGTATAATATTAAATCTGTGACCTATGTGTTGTCCCAGAGTTACTCCTACATCATCATCACTAGCTTCACATATTAAACCAAAAGTCATATCCCATATAGGTGGTTTAATGATGGGAGCACGAGATAAAGCATATTTAAGTTTATCAAAGGCAATAAGGCACTTATCATTAAAATTGAATCTTACTCCCTTTTTCAACAGATTAGTCAAAGGTTTAGAAATTCTATAAAAAATCCTAATGAACCTTCTATAAAAGCCTACATGACCAAGAAAACTTCTTATACCTTTTATGTCCCTTGGTTGTGGCATTATCTCTGTTGCTTCTACTTTAGCCCTATCTACTTGAATACCCTTACGTGATACATTGTGTCCAAGGACTATGCCTTCTTTGACCATAAAGTGACACTTCTCCCAGTTTTGAAAAAGATTGGTATCTTCGCAACGCTGCAATATTCTATTGAGATTATCCAAGCAACTAGTTTACGAAGTTCCATAGACAGAAAAATCGTCCATAAATACTTCCATTATTAGTTATATAAAATCTATGAAAATAGCAGTCATGCATCTTTGAAAAGTAGCTGGAGCATTACATAACCCAAAAGGCATGCGTCTGTAAGCATGTAAACCATAAGGACTAATGAAAGTTATTTTAAGTTGGTCATTAGGATGAACAACTATTTGGGAAAAACCAGAGTATCCGTCCAAGTAGCAAAAATGAGTTTGGTTTGCTAACCTTTCTAAAGTTTGATCTATGAACGGTAAAGGATAATGATCTTTCCTAGTTTCCTTATTCAATTTCCTGAAATCTATGCAAATCCTATGTCCAACAATAGTTCTAGTAGGTATCAATTCATTGTTTTCATTAGGAACAACACTAAAGCCGCCTTTCTTAGGAACACAATGAATATGACTTACCCATTCACTTTCTTTTACAGGATAAATTATACCTGCATAAAGTAGGCGTACTATTTATTTTCTTACCACTTCATTTTAGGTTTTAGTCTTCCATTAAATTATGCAACTGTTTTAGCACCTTCCTCCATGAATACCCGATGGACGACTATCATGGGACCAATACCCTTCAAGTCGTCCATTGAGTACCCAAAGGCCTTGTGGTGTTCCTTTAGTAGCTTCATAAGTTCTTCTTCTTCTTCTCTTAAAAGTTTAGCACTAATAATAATAGGGAATTTATTAGTATCATCTAAGAATCTATACTTAAGATTATCTGGTAGAGTTTTTAATTATGGGGGTGGTAATTCTTCATCCCCTCTCTTTTCTGGATCTTAAAAATCTTCATCAGTTGGAGGTTCTAAAATGGAAAATGAATCAAATTCACTTTCTAGTTCTTCTAAAGTTATATCCTCCATAATTATTTCCTCACAATTTGAGTTTTCATTTATTTCTTCTTCTTGATTACTTAAGAAAAGAGCTGCCATCTCCTCGATGGTTTTTTCTTTATCTTCTTCTTGTATGAATGGAGGTCTGTCTTTAAATTTGGAAAAGTGGAATTCTTTTTCCGCTTTCCAAAGCTTGAGATACAAACTCCTTTTTAAAGTCAACTGTGGCACCTATATCACTCAAAAAGTTTCTTCCAAATATGATTGGGCAAAGAGTGTCAATTGGCATATCAACAACTACAAAATCAATAGGGAAATTTTTATTGCCAATTGTGACAGTTGCATCTTCAAGTACTCCCGTTGGAATTCTAAGATTTTTATTGGCTAACATAATTGTCATATCAGTATTTTATATTGCAGTCGGTGCTATCTCTTATTTTAATTCTAAATAAAAATCATAAGATATAACAGTAACTTCGGTGCCAAGATCACATAAATCATAATGCGAGGTTTCTTTAAATATGCAGGGAAGAATAGGCTTACCCACATCTTTTATCTTAATTTTACCTTCAACCAATATAGAAGTCTCTTCATCAAGTTCAAATATGTTACAATGTGCATAAATAGCCATGATTGCTTCCTTGGTTACTGATACGTATAAAACGTATCTACTTTCTCAAACACTTTGCTATTGTTTCTCCTCTAAACTTATGTGATTTGGATACAACTAACACGGTCTGACGTTGTTTTCATCAGAATTACCTTGGTGTCTAGTTTTTGTGCAGAAAATCAACTATAAGGAAAAATCCCAGAAAATATGCCAAAAATCCTATTTCTCCAGAACAACCACGGAGCCAGAAGACGAGACAGAGAAGGGGCCTAGGGGGCCCACACCCCTGCTAGGCGCGGGCCCACCACTGGTCGCGCCTAGGGGGGGTGCAGCCGCCCCATGCACCCCCTCGGCCTCCCTTTGCGCCTATAAGTTGCCTTTCGACCTAGAAACCGAGGGGGGGGGTCGATAGTTTTCTATAAAGAGTTCCGCTACGCCGCCGCCACTAGTAACCAAGATTCGGATCCAGAAACTCCGTTTTGGCATCCTGCCGAGACGAGGAATTTGGAGAGGATCATCTCCATCGTCATCACCAACGCATCTCCATCAACCATCAATGTTTCCCTCATCCATGAGTGAGTAATCCCCCGCTGTAGGCTTGGGGATGGTAGGGATCGGATGAGTTCTATCATGTAATCGAATAAGATCTGTTAGGGCATAGTGCCCAGTATCTCTATTAGTGCTATTTGACTTTGTTGCAACTTGTTGTGCTTAATGCTTGTCACTAGGGCCCGAGTGCCATGATTTCAGATCTGAACTTATTATTGAATCACAATGATAGTATTGTTTGTGATCTTATCTGCAAGTTGTGTACACATATCATTGTCCGGATCAAAAGTCCCCAAAGTGACAATAATTGGGACAACCGGAGGGGATGGCTGTGGTGTGAGGATCACATGTGTTCATGGAGTGTTAATGCTTTGCTCCGGTGCTCTATTGAAAGGAGCACCTTAATTGCCAGTAGTTCCATAGAGGCCCCGCTGCCACGGGCTGACTGGACAGAAGATGTTGTGCAAGTTCTCATTGCGAGCACGTATAACTATATTTGGAGCACATGCCTAGGATTGTAGTACTTGGATGCTTATTTTTATTTATCTGCAATGCCCTAGATCTTGAAGTTACATGTTTAGACTTGTCCATGCAACGCCCTAGATGAACTGACAACTCGGTTGTTAAGGCTTGCAAGTATTGTTTGGCTCTCCTTGTGTCGAATCAATAAATTGGTTAATACTACCCGCGAAGACTGTTGCGATCCCCTATACTTGTGGGTCATCAAGACTATTTTCTGGCGCTGTTTGCCGGGGTGCATAGCTTTATTTGTAAGTTCACTTGGATCTATTATTGTTCACTGCTACTCCTTTCATCATGGGGAAGTCTCGTGATGGAAAGTTTCATATTTTACCATCCACTACAAGAGGTACAGTCCTAAACACCTCTGCTGCTCTTGATTCACCGTCTGTTATAAGTAAGCTTGTCACACCACCACTACATACACATGCTACACACACTGCTACTACTACTACTACTAAGTCAGAAACTGCTTTTGATGCTCATGATGTTACTTTACTGTGCTTGATGCAATTGGTTCATTAGGTCCTTTTCTAGATGCTACTATGGCTGGTCTAGGAAATACCAAAACTCCTAGTGAAGACACTGTTACACTTGATATCTCACCTTAGGCTAGTGAGAGTTATGATATTAATGATGGTTACATTGAGTTCACTGATGATTTTGTTGAAGAATGCCGAAACACACATGGTACTAGTGCTATTAAGAGTCTCCTTGCTAGACGTACTATCATGCCTAAGTTGTTCTCTGATCCTAAGTTTTCCACTTCTCCCATAGATATTAAAGATGAAGATTATGATTTCTCTCTTGATTTATCTTATTTAGATATTGTTGAGAAAGAACCTTTTTGTGGGACTGAAAATGAGAGTGTTGTGGCTCATATGAATGAGCTTTATACTACGAGTGCTTTGTTCTCTGATGATTTTAAGATGTGCAAGTACTTTGTTGCTAAGATCTTCCCTTTTTTTTACTAAAAGGAGAAGCTAGGGCTTGTTTTAATAGATTACCTCCTGGTTCCATTGATAGCTCTGATTGCTTGATTGCTTCTTTCTTCCAGAAATATTTTCCTCCCAGTGCTAGACATGTTGCTTTGCACAGACTTTTTGATTTTAAACAGGGAGAAGAAGAGAAATTGCCTGAGTCATGGAAAATATTTTGTGCCTTGATTCATGCACATCCTGGATGTCCATTGCCTAAGAATGAGCTTCTTGATATTTATTATAATGGACTAACTGATGATTCTAGGACCTGCCTAGATAGTTTTGCTGATTGTGTTTTCACGAAAAGGACTCCTACAGATGCTAAAGAATTAATGACTAAGTTAAGCAAGAATTATGATGATTGGACTTCAACTGAGCTGAATGCACCTGAGCCTATTACTCCTGAACCAGTTATTCCTGAACCAGTTCCAACACTAACAACAAAGAAGAGGGGAGTTATTGCATTAAATGATGAAGGAAGCTAAGAAGTCTCTAAAGGAGAAAGGTATTAGAGCTGAAGATGTGAAGAATCTACTTCCTATAGAAGAATTATGTAAGCCAATTCCCCACTCATCTAATATTGAGGTACAGATATTCCTTATGGTAAGCCTCCTGATCAATGTTTAGAGGAACTTGACACTTTTATTGTTAAACAAGGGTATTTTAATAAACTAGTTCAGAATCATTTATTGGAAAAATCTAGAGCTATCCATGAGTTGAAAGATATTGTGGAAAGAACTTCTAATGATATTAAAATGCTTTGTAAACACTTTCAAATGGTTCAAACCCAACTTGATCAACTTGCTAAGGTACAAAATGATATGCTAGTTAAAGCTTCAGGAGCTAAACATGCTTATGGAATTAGAACTAGGAGTGGTATAGCTACTCAAGATCCTTTATATCCTGAAGGACACCCTAAAAGAATTGAGTAGGATTCCCAACAAGGTGAAGATAGTGGTAGTCCTCGTAAGAGAAAGAAAAAGAAACACAAAATAGTAGAGGAACCACTTGAACCTGCTGTAGATCCTAATAGTATATCCGTCTCTGATGGTGAAACTGAGAGTGGTAATGATAAAAATGATGCTCCTGATAAGGAGGAAGTTGAGGAAGAACCTGAGAATCACACTAATAACACTAGGTACACTAAGGAAGATTTTATTGCTAATAAACATGGTAAAGAGAGAGAACTTTGGGTGCAGAAACCTATGCCTTTTCCAGGAAAGAAACACAAGTCAAAGGAGGAAGAACACTACAACAAGTTTTGTGAGTGGATGAAGCCTTTATTTTTGCAAATTCCTTTGACCGATGCTATCAAGTTGCCTCCTTATTCAAAGTATATGAAGGATATTGTCTCTAATAAAAGGAAGATTCCTAATGAGGAGATTTCTAATTTGCTTGCTAATTACTCCTTCAATGGTAAGGTTCCAAAGAAACTTGGTGATCCAGGTATACCAACTATTCCTTGCTCTATTAAGAATAATTATGTTAGAACTGCTTTATGTGATTTGGGAGCTGGAGTTAGTGTTATGCCTTTTTCTCTCTATAAGAGACTCCATTTAGAAAAGTTGATACCAACTGATATATCTTTGCAAATGGCTGATAAGTCAACTACTATTCCTGTTGGTATATGTGAGGATGTTCCTGTGCAAGTGGCTCATAATTGCTTGGTTCTAACTGATTTTGTTGTGCTTGAAATGCCTGAAGATGATAATATGTCCATTATTCTTGGGAGACCTTTTCTTAATACTGCAGGTGCTGTCATTAATTGTAATCAAGGAAAAGTAACATTCAATATTAATGACAAAGAGCACACTGTCTATTTCCCCAAGAAGGTTGCTAAGAGCTATTGCTTGAATTCCATTTAAAATATTGAGAGCATCAAGGTTGGAGAAATATATTGTCCCATTCCACAAGAAAATTTTGAAACTATTATGATTGGGACCATTCCTATCAAGCTTGAGGTAACATAATCACTTTGTGGAATACAAAGTTTTGTTTCATATAAGATTATTTTGGTAACAAGACTTGATCAACCTTGTTAACAAAAGGATTTTAATGAACAAAATAATGTTTTCACTGTGGTTATACTTGCTTTCTTTTACTTTTCTCCTTCCTAGTCTTTCCTTTTGCTCTTGTTAGCTAGTTTCTTGCCTTTTAAAGTGTCTTAGAATTTCTGTAGTTTGGTTTTTGTTTGCTTTTGCTTCTTCTGAAAAAACTGTTTCTATGAGAAAATCAATTTTCATACCCTGAATATTGGCCAAAAATAAAGTTTCCCAAAAAATTCCAGAAAATTCAAAATAATTTTTTCCTCAAAAAAAGGGGCAGAGGGACACCTGTAGTGACCTAGGGGTCCACCCCAGGCCACCACACCCATGGTAGGCGCGACCTACCTAGGGGTGGGGTCTAGGGTTTTTTTGGCCCACCTGGGCCCCTCCAGGCTGCCTCCTCAAAGCCACCTTCTTTATCTCTCCCGAAAAACACCAGAAAACTTTCTCAAGCCCAAGTTCTTGTTGTTCTTGCTCGCGATTTTCGATCTCCTTACTCAGCCCATTTCAAGTGCTGATTTTTGGAAGGTTTGCTCCTTGAAAAAGTAAAGTCATGGACAACCACAAATTTGGTGAAATATTTGAGAGTGATGCACCTAGAAGGGCTAGGCTTCCAAGATCATCCACCAGTGCTAGACCCTCATACAATGAAGATCTCATTACTCCGCGGTTTGGTGACGAGGGAGATGAGGGGGATGCGCATCCCTCCACCTTTCCTTGCCAAACTTTCTTGCGGGCTACTGGGATTCTTGATGATTTTATGACCTTGGTTTGGAGGACTGGACTAACAAGTTACATGCAGGATGAGAGCGCGCAATATGCTATGCTCACTAAAACATTTATGGAGAGATTTTCTTTTACTAACAACATGTTCAAGCCATATGTGTCTTTCAAAATTTATGGCAAGGCTTATTCTATGACTTTGAAGTAATTTTGTAAGGCTCTGAGACTTGGTACAGCTGGGTCAGCAAAGAAGATTCCAGCTCAACCCGCTGATTTGTTGGAGCTTTACCGAGGGATAACCAATGATGATGACCGTAGAGCTCAACGGGGAAAGATAAAGAATATTCAACTCCCAGCCATCAGGTACTTTGCTTACTATCTTGCCACAAGTGTTCTTGGTAGGGAGAACACTAGTAATATTTCCAACTATAAATTGGCCTTCTTAGCTGCTGCGCTGAATAATGAAACTAAGTATAATCTTGGTTCTCTCATTGCTTGTCGCTTAACTGCAAAGGGACCCATTTATGGGGGAATTATTGCTACTCATGTTGCTGCTGCCTTAGACATTGCTGTTGACCCAAATGATACAGTTTTGGCTCCTTAGGGGCTTGATCTTGCCGCTATGAAGGCACATCACTTTGTCACCACTAACTCTACCCTTGATAGCTTGGTTTATAGAATGATGTTTATTGATGGGGAAGAGAGAGAGATCCCTCTACCCCAAACCACTTTGTTCAGTATTTCTCAGGGACCTTTGTCACGCTCCAAGGTGGAGATGGATGAAAAGCTGCACTCTCTTAACTTCTATGGGCACTATCAGGAGGAAGCACCATCATACAACCCCTCTGTGTATTACACAGGGGAGGCCTCGAGCTCATACCAGGACGAGGGAGCCTCCTCGACATACTACAGAGGTGCATCTTCTTAGGTACCGTGGGATTGAGACCCACTTAGGCCAAAATACTAAGCTTGGGGGGAGGTATACCGACATCACACTCATTTATATATCATGTTTCATCGGTTCTTTGTATATCCATTGTTTCGCTTTCTTTTTGGTTCTTGTTGCTTCTTTCTCAAAAACACAAAAATACCAAAAATATTTTCGTTGTTTCTCTTGGTTTGTTTCTTTGCCTTTTCGTTTTGGTTTGCCTTAAAAGAAAAATCCAAAAAGATTTTGTTTTGTGTGTTTCTTTTGCTTTGTTTGGTTTTTATTTGTTTGCTTGTTTCTAAAAAATCGAAAACACCAAAGATATTTGTTATTCTTATTTGCTTTTGTGAGTTCTTTGCAGGGTTCAGCCGTCCTCAGTGGAGTTTTGGTTTCATGTTATTATTCAAATCACACAAGCGAAGGGCGATAATGAAGATTAAGACAACCTGAGGAGTGGTAAGAGGCTGGTGAACTCTATTTGTTTTCATTTTTGTACATATACTCATCATTGTGAGCATGCTTAGCCTGTTTGTGTAAGGTGTATGTCATTATGGATGCTTAGTAGTTCTTGCTTGCTTGTGATTAGCTCCAGCTTGCTAATAGTTTGTAGCATGTCATATGAATGTTTGCTTGCATTGTTTTATTCATACTTTGGTATGATATTGTGGTATCCTCCTCTGACTGTTCATGTGAATCGACTTGGCACATGCTCACGCATGCATATGAATAAACAATAGTCAGTAAGCCTCGATGATTTATTTTGCCTCAGAGTTCTAGTATCATTTCCATGCCATAATTAGTCATGTTTTGTTGCAAGCATGATTATGATAGTTATTGCTCTCTCGTTTGTCGCTCCCTCTCTATTGCTAGCCTTCACTTGCACTAAGTATGAGCTCTACATGTGCTTCCAACTCCCCAAAATCAATATTGCCAGCTGTGTCCACCATACCTACCTATTAGCATCATTTGCAAAATAAAATGTTTGTCTGTTTTGAGAAAGTTAGTTAGTAAAACTCTCACGAACTTGATTGCACACTTTATAACGTGCACTTAATAATTTTGAACCATTGTGACCTGTCCATGAAAGTTAGATGCTTGCAAATTATATGCTGGGAGTCTGCAGGACAGTGCTGTCACGGGGAGCGCTTTCAACACTTTTTGGATATTTATATCCAATTGATACCTTGTTCTTTTGTTTGCAGATGTCGTCGATGTGAAATAAAAGGGGGACTTGTGAGTTCATGGAGTTTATACATTGTGTTAGAGAAACGCGTGGGCCGCTAGCCTAAGCCATGCCTAATCATGGTGGAAACTTGCAGCATCACCATAATGAGAATTTATGAAGCATCCTCAATAAAAAGCTATACACATAGTAAATAAAAAGATCGCTGAGATGCTCATTGTCAGTCTGCGTTGTCATTTTGATCACGGGATAGCTCCTATATCATGTGCAAGGGGTACCCCGTTGGCGGTTTTCTATGATATGCATGTATTTATAATGACAAGAACTTACAGGTAACCAAAGTTGGGTATCATGCGGTGCAGACCTCGTACTCAAGGGACTTGGGATTTCCAGTTTATGGTCTGTCAAGCATATGATTCAGAGTGTACCTCACTTTCACCTTAACCACATAAAGATGCATATGATAGGGGAAACGAGAGCTCAAAGCTAACAAGTACCTTACTTTCAGCATTTGGAAGCCTTTCAAACTTTTCAAAACCTTTTCACTTCCTTGTTGAGTCACCACCTATTCTATGAGCACCTTCTTGAGAGCATAGTTGTCATTCTTGTGTTTGTTTAAAAACTTGGTTAATTATGTCATGACTTTGATGCTTGTATCTCTGATATCTTTATCTCTAGTCTTCACTTGAACTTCAGAGGTGCCTTGGCATTTATATTGTGATCTTCAAACAAAGGCAAGCGAGATACCACTCTATCATACCTTATTATGAGCATTGCAATGTTGCTTATGTTTATGTTTCTTGCTACTTATTATTATTGAGTTGGTTTCTCTTCATAGCTTGCAATGACTATTGAGTAGACCTAGTTACATGCTTCTTATTATGAATTGTCTAAGCATCTACTCCTGTTCTGAGAATATATACATCATATGGAGAAAAGTGTTCATGAAAGTTCTATCATCGCACTCAGTTTTCAACTGAATTGCTTGAGGACAAGCAATAAGCTAAGCTTGGGGGGAGTTGATACGTCCAAAACATATCTACTTTCTCGAACACTTTGCTATTGTTTCTCCTCTAAACTTATGTGATTTGGATACAACTAACATGGACTGACGCTGTTTTCAGCAGAATTACCTTGGTGTCTAGTTTTTGTGCAGAAAATCAACTATCAGGAAAAATCCCGGAAAATATGCCAAAAATCCTATTTCTCCAGAAGATCTAGAGAGCTAGAAGACAAGACAGAGAAGGGGCCTGGGGGCCCACACCTCTGCCAGGCGCGGGCCCACCACTCGCCACGCCTAGGGGGGGAGGGTGTAGCCACCCTAGGCACCCCCTCGGCCTCCCTCTACGCCTATAAGTTGCCTTTCGACCTAAAAACTGAGGGGGGGGGTCGATAGTTTTCCAGAAAGAGTGCCGCTATGCCGCCGCCACCAGAAACCAAGATTCGGATCTAGAAACTCCATTCTGGCACCCTGCCGGGACGGGGAATTTGGAGAGGATCATCGCCATCATCATCACCAACGCATCTCCATCAACCATCAATGTTTCCCTCATCCATGAGTGAGTTATCCTCCGCTGTAGGCTTGGTGATGGTAGGGATTGGATGAGTTCTATCATGTAATTGAATAAGATCTGTTAGGGCATAGTGCCTAGTATCTCTATTAGTGCTATTTGACTTTGTTGCAACTTGTTGTGCTTAATGCTTGTCACTAGAGCCCGAGTGCCATGATCTCAGATCTGAAATAATTATTGAATCATTATGATTGTATTGTTTGTGATCTTATATACTAGTTGTGTACACATATCATTGTCCGAATCCAAAGGCCCCAAAGTGACAATAATTGGGACAACCGGAGGGGATGGCTATGGTGTGAGGATCACATGTATTCACAGAGTGTTAATGCTTTGCTCCAGTGCTCTATTAAAAGGAGCACCTTAATTGCCAGTAGTTTCCTAGAGGCCCCGCTGCCACGGGCTGGCTGGACAGAAGATCTTGTGCAAGTTCTCATTGCGAGCACGTATGACTATATTTGGAGCACATGCCTAGGACTGTTCAGTACTTTGATGCTTATTATTATTTATCTGCAATGCCCTAGATCTTGAAGTTACATGTTTAGACTCGTCCATGCAACGCCCGTCCATCCATCCCTATGCATACCGCACTCGAATCCCACTATTACCGTTACTGTTACTATTTCTCTTGTTCTACTGTTGATGTTGCTACTACCAAACTGTTGATACTGATAAACTTCTATGAGCAAGAACTATTTACACGTGCAGCTGAACTGAAAACTCATTTTTTAAGGCTTGCAAGTATTCTTTGGCTCCCCTTGTGTCGAATCAATAAATTGGGTAATACTACCCACGAAGACTATTGCGACCCCCTACACTTGTGGGTCATGAGTTACCTTTTCATCTTTAGTTTCTTCCAGATGTTCTTCAATTATTGGCACACTTTCCTCTTCTTTCTCCTCCTGTACTGCCTTGACCTGTTCATATTCCAAAATATGCTTCTATGTAGTTTTAGGGAAAGGTATCTCATACATTGGTCCTTGGTAGGCCAATGTTGCTTTAACTTCTTTTTTATTCTCAGGTTCAGGTGGTGGATCATACTTGGCCGAACCCTCTTTTGGAGCTTTGATGTGTTCTGTAAGAGCTTTAGCAACTTTGAACACAAGATCTGATTCTAAATAAAGCTCTTTATATAATTCATTAACATGGACCTTTTTATTATAGTCATGATCTATTTTTGTGCCTCCTTCACTTCCTAGACCAAAATTCCAAGAAACTCTATGGTCGCGAATTCTATTAAGTAAATCCCAAACTTTAGTTATAGGTAAATCCATAAAATCTCCTCTCGCGCAAGAGTCTAGTTCAATTTTAGTAGGTTCAATTAAACCGCCATAAAAGATATGCAATAAATACCATTCAGGCAAATCATGGTGATGACATTGACTTAGTAAATATTTAAATCTTATATAAGCTCTTACTAGTCCTTCATTGGGACGGTTCCTCCAAGTCATTATAAGATGCCTGATTCCAAAATATTTTGATAACGGATAATAATTGGACAAAAATTCGCAAGCTAGATTATCCCAATTAGTAGTGGCTTCTGGGGGTAGGGATCTATACCATGAGAGAGATGCACTTGTCAAAGTTTGACTAAAAAGTTTAACCTTTACCTCATCGGTGGTATACCCCGTTAATTGGAACGTGCCACATATATATATTTGAAACATGCAATATTATCATATGGATTAGGATCTTCTTCATCTCTAGTAAATTGCTCCTTGTGTAAAATACCAAGTAGTATAGGATTTATTTCAAACCCCCTTGTCTTCTCGTTGGAGTTGTATCTTTTATAAATATCATAGGGCTTCCCAAAGTGGTTGAGTGGGTTAGCACTAGTCATATGCTCGAACTCCATCATGTTGGTGGACACCTGTAATTCAAAACACAACTTAACAAAACTAAAGTAAATAAGCAAAAAATAAAAAACCTACATTGCTTAGCTCCCCGGCAACAGCGCCAGAAAATAGCTTGATGACTGCAAGTGCACATATTGGTTATTACTAATTTCAAAATAAAGATATCGATCCCACAGGGAGCAGGAGTCTGAAGTCTAGGAATTTTTGAAATAAATACTGAAAAATAGAAGTGCTAAATAAAGTTCTAAGCGACAAGATAAAATGCGAGTATTGCGTAAAAATATGTTTTGGGGTTTTTGGTATAAGAGAGCAATGAGTAAAGTAAACAAAGCAGGATACAAAAAATAAGTATCACGTATGTAAAAGAGATTTGAAACTTTAGTGGGAAAAAGCGTTCTCGGGGATTAGCGGATACACCACTAGCATTATAAAGGGCTAAGGTAAAGATTATTATCATGAATATTCTCAACTATGTATGTGTGGGAGGAACTCCATATTTGTACAAAGAGGCAGCAACCACTGCTCAAATCATCCTCATAACCACATCAGACAACAATCAACATCAATTGAATTATTGCGCTATTAAGGGACATAATCCCGGAGGATGTATCCCATGGCATGGATAGTGTTTTGTGAGTTTCCTTGATTCCCAAGTTGATACGTATGGTGTGCCAACAACTTTATAGTCACTGTAAGTGCTAACATCCCTCCGTCTACCAACAAGTAGTTCCATCCATCAAGTCCCCACTAGAGGCAAATAATGAGAGGTCAACTTCTCCCAACATCAAGATGAAGACAATCTAACAGATGGTCACATCGATGAATATCATAATAAATTTTATCTTATTTAAATCTCATGCTAGGGTTTCTCCATCTCCCCAAGAACTAATGATCTACTCAGACATGGAGGCAAACAACATCATGGCAATGGTAATGGAAACAATTATCGATGAATAGTACTTGTATAAATACACAACTAGTGCAAGAATTACAACAATATATATAGATGGGATGGATGGAAGTGATGGAGGTGATGAATATGTAGTGTTTGATGAAGATGGAGATCGATGCCTCGGTCTCCTAGATCTGCTTAGGGCGAAGATGGATCCCTAGGGAAAGTTCCCCCTCCAGATGCCTTCCGGAGGTGAGGTTTCGGTGATTTATGGGTGTTCTGTATGTCGTCTCTCCAAAACATTTGCACGAGGTGAAACTATTTGAGGATGCGGAGGCGGCGCTAACTATACGGCCCGGACTATATGGCGACAACCCGTATAGTCGGTCATCAACCCTTCTTCCTCCTTTGCTCGCGTCGGGTTTTCTTCTGGTATTATTAGTATTTCCCAAATAAGCGATTTACGTTGTTTTTTACTCCTTTTCGCTCCAGTACAACTGCTCCAAGAATTGTGTCCATTGGATCCATCATCTGATCTGATCCTGGTGAAAATAAACATAAAAGTGTGTGCGAACACCGTAAAATACCAAGATCCTTCTACTACAATGAAAAATAATAATCTAAAACATGATGCAAATATGCAATCATCACCCATCAATAATCATCTCGGAATTAGAACACTCAGTCTCCCCTACGGGGTCAACATCTTCATCAAAACCAGAAAAACCTCATCCTTTACCACGACCCCATGGGCCACCATCCCTTCCTCCACCACCACGGCCTCGTCTTGGACCCCTACCACGAACTCTTCCTCTACCTCCATCAGCAAGAATAAAATTCCCCCATTCTAGTTTAGATACATCATATTCACCAGACCCATATTTTCCGTGTTAATGACCAATGAAGCCACAATTTCCACAAACGTTGGCATTTTTTCATATTTGATCTAATAGAATTCGTTCTTCCTGTCCTTAGTAATCGATGAGAACTTGCCGAGATTCTTATGAATATCCAATTTAACTTTAGTACGAACAAAGCTACCCACAAAGCCTGAAGGAATCTTGATCTGAACCTCTTGCACCTCCCCCATTCCACGGTACATCCCTTTGATGATTGGCTCCTAGAGATAATTATTGGGTAGTGGATTTGAGCCCAAACCGTTATCTTATCGAGCTTCACCGATCTAGGGTTTGTAAATCCGTCATATTCCTCCATTATCAAAGCTTGATCTCTGAATAGCCAAGGACCCTGATGCATAGCTTTATTCCAATCCGCAAGACAACTGAATTGGATCGTGAACAAGTTATCATCCACTCTCATCCATGTCACCTCCTGCAGTGGGTTTCACGACGATCTCATGTCCACAAACAAAGCACTCTGGCTAAAACCTAGCTTGGTACTATGGACCGTAGCTATGAGCAACCACTTTGCCTTAAATTCAGGTTCTACATCCTCATCTTTGCAAACGAAATCCTCGATCTCATCCGCATGAAGATGGATCCTATCCAACAGATCATCCACTTCTTCCTTCTTCGTCCCACCAGCACCAGATGATCCACTTTCATCCTTCGTCTCCTCAGAAGACTTTTGGGAAGCCATCGCAGCACACCCTCCGAGGGAAGGAATGGGAATAAGGATTAGATCAGCGAGCTAATCACCTTAATAGGATCCAAAACTCATGTTGGCGAAGGTCGCCGCTGGAGGAGACCTAAACCCTAGTTATTTCGCTAGGGAAAACAATAATGGGAGATACCTTTGTAAATATTTAGTGCCACTTGGCTTGAAAAAGCTGGAAGATCATTTTCAGTACCTTCCGTGCTGGTACCGTGAGTATGTGACCTCCAGCATAGCCTGTTTATGCTATCGAAGGTGGCGCTACTATTGCGGCTCGCCGTGTGTTCACACGAGAAGAGCACCTATGTCAGGCCATGAACAGTCGACCAAAGTATTCACGAGTTCTCGGGCGCGTTTGGTAGCCTGCATATCCTCTAAACAGACTAAAGCGGTACAAAAAGGGTTGTTTGGTTGTTTGCCTGGCGTCTGCGTTGTGGCCAACACCATCTGTAAAACAGACGAAAGACATGCCCAATGACAACGCTCGAATCGATCATTTCCGTGGAGCCATGCCCCAGAGCTGCAAAAGGAGCGCCGTTAGGCGCGCGGTTTCCATAGCCGCGCAGGCGGGAAACAAAAGATTCTCGGCTCTATTTTGCACCAAGAGTGGCCTCACCTGCCCGACCTCGCTCACCTCTCAGCATTTCCCTCCCCAAAATCCCCTTCCTCCTAGTTCGACACCAAGAGTGGCGGCGATGAGATTGAGGTGGCGACTGCGACACAGATCTACCATACCCGCAACTTCCTCCTACTTTGGCAGCTCATCCACGGTCAGGAGAGTCTTTGTGCATCTCACTCCCTCTCCCCGGCTGCGCATCGCCATGGCCACGATAAACCACCGTGAATCCCTCTCCTCTTTTTTTGACTAGGCCTGGAGTATGGATCTAGGAAGAATTCATGGTAGAACAACCTCATTAGGTTGACATGATGGCCCGTATCCATCAGAAAGTTCCACTCATAGCTGTGATTTAGGCATGGATCTTGCTACTACACAAGAGAGCTATTAGACATGTTCCTTTCCTCGCCTGATGTACACTCCTATGTTGACCCGAGATCAAGAGAGGATGCCCAATCTACATCTTCAACTACAATGATGTAACTCCGAACGAAAAGAGTTCGCTTCTTTGCACTTGTAAGATGGTTTAGGGGAGTGTATTGTTGGAAGACATCATTCACACCTCAGTCAAATAAAAAATTGTTATGTTCTTTCATGTGGTTGGCCATAACCAAAGGTTTTGGGTCATCAATGATACCTTCAATCCAGATTACAGATGAAGTATAGTAGCTTTTTCCCTAAAAAGGACCTAGGTTTATTGAACCTTGGGAAACACTTGCAAAATGGAATTGAGGAATGTCTACAAGACATGCTAAATGATTTTGTTTCTCGTTTACTGTTCTTTCTTGTTTAATTTGTATCTTGGGTTGTTTGCAATGATGGAGATAGGCCAGGGTTGAAGATTCACCTGCAGCTATGCGTTCATATGGGATAAGATAAAGTTAAGCACATTCATGTATAAAATGATCTAATAGTGATAAGAGTTGTGGGCAGGACATTCTTAGCTACTAGAGACCCTGAAACCACATGCGACAATAGTCTCTTGGTACAACTCTTTACACCACCAAACCATGGGTTAAAACGATTATTAAGTAAAGTAGACCAAATCCTTAAGACTAGTGATATTGTTTTAGATCCCAAGCGGATCACTATGAGAATATTGTACTCCCCCTTTCTGTTACTAGGGTTTCGCGTGTCAGACGCTGTTCTCTACTCATCTCACCTCACACCTTGATTATCCGCGGGACCTTGGGTACTTACAAGTCCTTGGATTGAGGTAGAGACAAAGATACAAGATAACATAGGTCCTATTCAATCACTACACAATATTACCATGTAATTAGATGGACATAATCGATGCGAGGTTTCACCTCAAACCGCAACCCGTGTGGACCACTCAATCATAATAATAAGATCAAGAATATAAATCATTCTTGGAATACTTAGATTGAAATCAAATATTCTTATAATGGTAGCTAATTCACAAGGAGATCTCTATTACAAGATGATGGTTATGGTTATGAAGGAGATTGGAGATGGAGGTGATGAACTATGGTGGTGTGGATATCTTATGATGTGTGATGGATGATACCTGGATGGCGAATCTGTTGTGCGGCGGCTGAATAGTTTGTATCTCCTCGAATGATCTTGCTCCATTCACATAAGTAGTTATGTTGGACCTATGGAAGACTCAGGCGGGCCTCACCGGTACTGATGCTCGTTATTGCTCCTGAGGCTCCCATTTCGCCCCGGTTGACTTTGCTGTGCTAACAGCGACATATTCTTCAATATTTTCTCCTGTTTTTCCATAAAAGTGTGATTTTTTGCACATCACAAATTAAGATAAGGATTTGCACATATTTGCAACAATTAGTCATTAGTAGTAAGGCTAGAGAGATAGTATTCAATTTCTTGACTTCAAATAAGATTTAAACGTGATAAAGATGGCTAGTTTCACAGCCATCAATCCACAACACATTCAGAAGTAGCATGGAGACAATAGGTGAGCTTAGACAAGAGATGATCAAGTCACCTAGAGGTCAAACACCTGCAAAGATACGCAATAGCAGGAGGTGGATGCCAAATTTCAAGGTGAGCACTTATATTGTCTTTGGATCACATCACATGCATCACTTTTTTGAAGGGTTCGCAGCATAGAAAACAAAAAATTTCCTACGATGGGAACAACTATGTACAATATCTATCTACTAGATACAAGCAACAGGTGGATATACATCCATAGAATACATACCCTCGAATACCGAATAGCATTAACGAGGTTGTACTCGTGGATGATGTAGTCGAACGCTTGCCGATATCAAGATCGAGAAGAAGTCCATCCTGTCCAGCAGGTCCAGCACCATCTAGTTCAGCACAGCAAAGCAGTGGTGCATCCGTGATCTCAGACACGTTCGGGTACTGATACGCCCAATTTGCATCACCTTTCTATATCATAATTTACCTGTATTCATTTATATATGTCTTATTATGAGGTATTACTTATGGCTTTTCATCTGTTTATGCATGTTGGATGATTCTTGGAGGATGAACTGCTGGAGTCTGGATTTTGATGGAAAAGAAGGCGTTTTGGTGCAATTTTGCGAAGATCATAAAAATACCAGAAAAATATGGGAAAATATTATTTTTCCAGAAGATTGAGGAAGCCATAAGGAGGAGCGAAGAGGGGCCGCAGGGGGCCCACACCCCCTAGGCGCGGGGACCCCCTGGGCCACGCCTAAGGCAGGTGTGGCCCACCCGCCCGGCTCCCGATTCCGCCCCTTAGCCTATATCTTCCCTACGGAACCCTAAGGCTAGGAGAGAGACCACAGATAGATTTCCACCGCCTCTAGGGGGCGGAAAACACCGAGAGAGAAAGATATCTCCGGCAGACAGATTTCTGCCGAGGGAATTCCTTCTCAGAGAGGGGAGACCATCACCATCAACACCATCATCAAGCTAGGCTTCATCGGGATCATCATCATCCACACCATCATCTCCACCAGCACCATCATCACCACTCCATCCCGCTGTAACAATTGTGTTGGATATTTCTTTAGTTCATTAGGGAAAACCTTCCCGGTGTTAATTACTATTGTAGTTAATGATTGTGAGTGGAACCATTGGATTATTGTTTATGTTCAGATTGTTATACATTACCATATCATCTTTGATCCTGATCCATATGATGTCTTGTGAGTAGTTCGTTGTGTTCTTGAGGACATGGGAGAAGTCATGTTGTTAGTAGTGAATCTGTGTTGAGTTATTATTCAATGGTTTAATATTTAAGTTGTGGTGCTATTCTTCTAGTGGTGTCATGTGAACGTCGACTACATGACACTTCACCATTTCTGGGCCTAGGGGAATGCATTGTGTATTTGGCTACTATTTGTGGGGTTGCCGAAGTGATATAAACCTGAACCCCCGTTAGGACACCTTTGCACAAGGGAGTGTAGGATCTCAGAGTTTAAGGCTGTGGTTAGATTTATATTTTAATTAATTTCCTATAGTTACTAATGTTTGCAGGGGATTTAATCACAAGTATGTATTAGTACAAGTAAGGTCGGTATGTTAGCACAGGTTCACCCACACAACACTTACAACACCAGAGAAGAGTACTCAGCTACTTGAAGCGAAAGCACTTGACAGAATTCCCATGTGTCCTCGAGAACGTTGGTCCTTATAAGTATTTCCACCGGCTTGTCCTTTGCTAAGAAAGGATTGGGCCACTTGCTCCGTTTGTTCATCACCTTTGTTACTTGCTCTTTGTTTTGTTGCCTTATCAGAAAACCACTAAAAATCCGTTTGCTAAGTATTCACAGGGATTTCCTGCTCCATACCACTGTTCAGCACCTTCTGCTCCTCGTTTGGATCGACACTCCTATTTATCGAATGTACTACGATACACCCCCTATACTTGTGGGTCATAAAGACTATTTTCTGGCGTTGTTGCCGGGGAGTGAAGTGCTATTGAAGAGTGGAACTGGTAAAGGAAGATTTTACTGTGAGTATTGTTTTTGTTTCTGTTTGTTGCTTTGTTTCCAATATGGATAACCCACTTGGTTTTCTGTTTGGGAGAACTACTACCACTAAAAGGTTAGTAGAGGAACCACCACTTGTTGAGATAGATACTTTTTAGATACCTACAAGTATTGTTGATCGTGTTATGGATAATTATTATTTAGGGGATGGAACTGTCCATCCTGGTGATCACTTGCTATTTATCCATGAATTATGCGGGTTGTTTAAGTACGAAGGTATCACAACTGAACAGGTGAAGAAGAAGTTACTCTCCATATCCTTGAAAGGGAGAGCTGAAGAATGGTATAAGATGCTGAAGAATGGACAATCCATGGAATGGGAGGAGATGGCATCTCTCTTTTACTCCAAATTTTATCCTCCCAGTGAGATTCATAAGGATAGAAATCTTATATATAACTTTTGGCCTCTTGATGGAGAGAGTATAGCTCAAGCTTGGGGGATATTGAAGTTACTAATGCTTCAATGTCCTATTCATGAACTCCCTAACAATATTATTCTCAATAACTTTTATGCTAGGCTTTCTCTTCATGATAAAGATTTACTAGATGCTTCTTGTGCTGGATCATTCACACGTATGAAGTAAGAAGCTAAATGGGATCTACTAGACCGTATTCAAGAAAACACTGAATCTTGGGAGAATGACAAAGGAAGGAAGTCAGGTATAAACTATGATTATGAATGCAATAAATATTTTATGGGAACTGATGGCCTCCGTGATATTAGTATTGAGTTTGGTCTTGATTCCCAAAGTATTGCCAACTGTTTTAAGGCCTTTGCCTCTTACATAGAAATTCCCAAGAAGAAGTGGAATAAGTACCATGCTCCTTATAAAGATGTTGTTAGTCATGTTCCCATTAGAAGTACTGAAGTTTGTACTACTAATCATATTATGCCCGAACCTCATGTTGATAAATTACCTTTCCCAGCTAAGGTAAAGTAGTATTCTATGATAGTAGTGCAAATAACAAAGGTACAATAAAAACCATGGAGCCCGGTGAGAAAATTAATGATGAACTTGTGGTAGCCATTGTGAAAGACACTGTCACTAGAAATATAGAGGATAAGCACATTTTCTTCTGTGAAGACGCTTCTAATATTATCTATCATCCTAGTAAAGCTAGAAAAGCTAGTGTTCATGTGCTTTCTGTTAAAATTGGTGATCATTGGTATTATGGTTTATGTGATATTGGTGCTAGTTCTAGTGCTATTCTTTATGAGCTTTATAGGGAAATTATGCATGGGATTGGTCCTTGTGAGATTGAGTACATTGATGTGGTTATTCACCTTGCTAATAAGGAAACCATTTGCCCCATTGGCATTGTAAGAGATGTGGAGGTTCTCTGCGGTAAGATTAAGTATCCTGCTGATTTTCTAGTGCTTAATTCAGCAACTAGCAAAACTTGTCCTATCATTTTTGGTAGACCTTTCTTGAACACTCGTGGAACTATTATTGATTGTAAGAAGGAAAGAGTTTTAACTAAGTTTGATGGAGATTCTTATGAGTTTAACTTTTCCAAATTTGCTAAAGCTCCTTGTGAAAATAGCTTGCCTAATAAAGATTTCAGGATGGAACAACTTTCTTCTATTGATCCATTCTATGACCTTGGACCTCTTTTTGATGACTATAAGTATGCTTATTCTAATGATAAAGTTGTTTCCAGTGACAGTTATATTGTCAACTTTATTCAAAGTGCCACTGAAAGTTATTTTGAGATAGGGAAACATGGTTTTATGCAGCTCAATGATGTTAAGTTTCCCCGTTTTATGTTGAAAGCTTTGAAGTTGCATTTGTTTTGTCTTCCTATGCTTGTGGATTTTTGTTTCAACAATTTGTTTTCTCATGATACTCCCATGCATAGGAAGTGAGTTAGACTCAAATGTGTTGGTTATTTTCTTCTTGATGCTCTCTTTCACTTCAAATATTTATCTCCTTTGTGAGCATATTTGAAAGTTTCAAGCCTAACTTAAAGGCATTAAAGAAAAGTACTTGTTGGGAGATAACCCAAGAGTTTTGTCGAGTCTTGGAAGTTATTACCTCAGTAATAACCGCTCCTTATTGTTTTTGTTTTGGTTTTTGTGTCAAGTTCAACTACTTTTGTGAAGTAGAGGAGTTGTGAAAAGTGGCTGTCCCGGGACAGATTTTTGTGCTGCATTGTAAAAAATCGTGAAGGAGCTCAGTACGTCGGATGGAGCTGTATTTTTCTGATCTTGTTCTACAGGTTGTTACACAACTTTCATTAGTTCTGCACTTTTTGATTTGAGCAACAGAAGGTTTTCGAAAAAATCAATCTTTGGCTGTTGGTCTGTTTTGACAGATTTCTGCCATCATTTGGATTTTGCCTCTTAAAGAAGCTTTTGTGTTGATGGGTTTTCAGTTGAAGTGTGTACCTAAAGGTTATTGTTTTTGCTTACACTGATGTTGTCATTGATTTTGTGCAAGGGTTTTATAAGAAGGAAGTTTTCAGGAGAAGGAGAAAAGGAAACTGCAGAGTTCGTCATTGAATAGGTAAAAGTGGTGAAAACAGAAGGTTCGTGAAACTCCATTTTTTTATATTTTTGATGTTTTTAACACATAAGGAAGACTACGAGATGGAACAGAGGACGGATCAGAGTCCGGGGTGGACAAACCTGATACGTCGGAAACGTATCTATAATTTTTGATGCTCCATGCTTGTTTAGTATCTACTTTGCTTTACTTGTCTACACTTTGATGTGCTTTTTACATGTTTTCTGGTAATAACCTATTAACAAGTTGCAACAGTGCCAGATGCTTGTTTTTTGCTGTTTTTGGTTTCAAAAAAGTTAGTAAAGAAATATTCTCGGAATTGGATGGGACAAACGTCAAATTCAATTACTTTCTGTGGGGAACAAGAAGTCCAGAGGGGAGGCGGAGAGGCCAGCCAGGGCGGCCAGACCCACCCTAGGCGCGAGTGGGCCCTGCCCCGCGCCTGGGAGGGGTGTGGGGCCCCTGGCCGCCGCCTCGGCCTCCCCCTTCGCCTATAAGAAGCCCCCGATGCAGAAACCCTAAGCACCCGATCAAATATCCATGAAACCTTCTGTAGCCGCCGCCACCATCGTCCCTAGATCAGGGGGATCTCAAGTTCTTCCCGGCACCCTGCCGGAGGGGAGATCATCCCGGAGGCCTTCTCTCCGGTATGATGCGTGAGTAGTTCCACCTTGGACTATGGGTCCATGTAGTAGCTAGATGGTTGTATCTCCTCCTTGTGGTTTCATGTATAGATCTTGTGAGCTCCGTTCATGATCAAGATCTAATCTATTTGTAATCATGCATGTTGTGTTTGCAGGGATCCGATGGATATTGATATTATTATGTTGTTTTGATTAATGGTTTTGTCTTTATGATTCTATCATGTCTGTGTTGTTTGCGATCTTGCATGCTCTCCGTTGTTAGTAGCTATCTTGGCCAAGTAGTTGCTAGTGACTCCAAGAGGGGGTATTTATGCTCGATAGTGGGTTCAAGCCTCTAGTTTCCAAGGGAAGTGACAATAATCTCTTCGGTTGTAGATGTGTTGTTGCTACTAGGGAGAAAACAACGGTCTCTTGTTCATGGAACATGTGGACTGTTTACCTTACACACTTTGAAGCATTTGTCTGTTGCTTGCAACTTAATACTGGAGGGGGTTCGGATGATAACCTTAAGGTGGACTTCTAGTCATAGATGCAGTTGGATGGCGGTCTATATATATTGTTGTATTCCCAATCGAATCACATAGGATCTTTTTGACTATTAATTGCATTGTTATGCCTTGCTCAGTTCCTCTCAATTGCCCTGCTGTAATTTGTTTACTCTTCATGCCATGTTGTTTATCTAAGGAGAGCACCTCTAGTGAACTATGGACCCCGGTCCAATCTTTACCATTGATATATCTTCCACTGTTACTTGTTTACTTGTTGCAAACCATTACCTTGCACACCATACGTTTAATCCTTTGTTACAGCAAACCGGTGAGCTTGACAATCTCACTGATTCGTTGGGGCAAAGTCTTGAGTTTGTGTTGTGCAGGTTTCCACGTTGCTTGCAACACCTTTGAGACGTTTCCTTCCTCCTTCTGGTTCGATAACCTTAGTCTGTACGGAGGGAAGACTTACTGCTGTGCTCATCACGCCTTGCTCTTGGGGTTTCCAACGAAGCGCTCCCACATCAAGAAGGCGCCATCAACAAGTTTTCTGGCGCTGGTGCCGGGGAGGCTAAGTACGTCTTCACAAGGGGAGTCCTTCACTTCCTTTCTCTTTACTTTAGTTTGGTTTGTTTCTTTTTCTTGGTTTTGTTTGCCTCTTTTAAAAAAACCCAAAAAATTAGTCTAGTTTGGTTTGGTTTGCTTTCTTTATTCAAAAACACAAAAAAATTAGTTCCTGCTCTAGTTGCCACCTTACTCTAGCTCACCATGTTACTCCCCAAGTTCGCCCTAAAAGATCTTGCAATAGTTAGTGGCTCCATAATTGGGAAAGATAATATTGAACAATTCTTTAATTATGTTAGCAAGCATGAGGGTATTGAGGATAAATCTATAGCAGATATTGCTCCTAATTATGAAATTGCTTCAGCTTATTTAGTTCATATGTTGGAGGCTAGGTTTGTTAGCCTTAACCCCTTCATACAATTCTTGTTCCTAAAACTAAAAGAAGAAAAGAATGCTGAAAAGAGGGAATTCATCCTTGAAACTTTATTAAATGAATTCCACGATGTTACTAGGGAAGCCAAAAAGGTATTTGAGCGTTTCAATGTGCTAGGCTCAAATGTAGATTTTGTGGGTATTTCTGATAAAACTAAGCCTAAAGAAGAATTTAAGATATCCATACCCTTTAAGCTTGTTGGAATGCATGAAGCCTTTGAAAAGAATTTTGATTGGATTGCTCCTGAAAATATTTTTGATGAAAGTAGTAAACTGAAGAGGGATGATAAGGGATCCTCCAAAACCCATTTGGATGAGATACCTTTCATAGTTGAAGACTTTGCAAGTATGGATGTTAATGCTTCTTCATTTGAAAATATTTGATTCTTCTTGCTTCTTGTGCCTAACTTAAAGGCGTTAAGGAAAGTACTTGTTGGGAGATAACCCAAGAGTTTTCTTAAGTCTTGGAAGTTATTACTTCAGTAATGACCTCTCCTTATCCTTTTTGTTTGCTTTTTGTGCCAAAAATTACCTCTAATGAGAGGGAAGTAAGATTTGGGGAGTTGCTGTTCCGAAACAGATTTCTGTCCTCCACAAAAAATATTCGTGAGGAGGCTCTGTAACTCGGATTGAGCTCAAAATTTACTAATAAATTCCCCAGTATGTTGTCTAACTTTCGTTAGTTCAACACCTTTTGATTTGAGCAACATAAGATGTTCAAAAAAATTCGTTTCTACCCGCTGGTCTGTTTTGACAAATTTCTGCCATTATTTGCATTTGCTTCTTATTGATTCCTTTTTGAGATCTCTTCAGGTAAATTGAGTTTCTTTGAAGGAGTTACTTTAGTAGCTTGTGTTTTTAGTGAAAAGCCTTGCTGTTCCAAAGCTTTGCCAGTGGTCTAATATCTTTTGAATAAACTAATGTTGCTAATGAAAATTGTGTGAAGTTTTGTATGAAGGAAAAATTTCAGGTGTAGAGAGAGAATGATGCAATGAGATGAAGAATGGACAAAATATCAAGCTTGGGGATGCGACCATGGTGTCACCCCAAGAAATATACAAGAGGTACAAGTGTCAAAGCTTGGGGATGCCCAAGGCATCCCCTTCTTTATCAATAAAAAGCTTAGGTCTGTCTAGACACTTCACTTTTATTGTTTCATGCATAGTTGTGTTGTTCTTGGAGCATCTTAGTTTTTGTTTGCTTTGCTTAGTTTTTTTTAGTTTGCTTTAGTAGTTTGGACCCCCGTTCTCGCTGTGTTGTTTTGCATATAAGTTTGCTTGGTGTTTGGAAAGGAGTAGTAAGTTCTTGCTTGAAGTGCAAGAGGAGCTTGCATTGACTGTGACTAAGACTTTAGCATGACATGCTAGGTGTTGTTTTTTTACATTATGCTTAGTGATTATTGCTGTAGCATGTCTTGTTCCAAACAATTGGGATTGCTTAGTGTGCCTTAAAGAAATTATGCATTGTTTTAGCATGCAAAAGCATAGTATTCTGGTATTCTCCTTTGATGCTTTTCCTGGGTTTACTTGGCACATGCTTACACCATGTTATGACTATGACAAGTCAGCATTAGCCTCTATGATAATTTAGTCCTTTACTTGTAGTACCAATCTTTGCTTTGATTAGTATGCTTTGTTGCTCTGCATGATTATGGCCATTATACTCTCTTAGTTGGTTGCTCCCAGTCTTTTGATAGCCTCCACTTGTATGAGTAAGTTCTACTTATGCTTCCAACTCCCAAGAAACCAAGTTATTCCAAAGTGTCCACTATAAACTCCGATGCATGGTGTGTTACACCATTCCAAGTATATTCTTGTTTTCAACTATCTTCCAATTTAAAACTATTTTGTTATGTGAAAACTTAGTGATTAAAGCCCTAACGAACTTGATGGCACACTTTATATTCTTTGCCCCTAATAAATTTGAACCATTGTGACAACTTTGTTGTATATGCTTGCACTTATAAGTTGGAATTAGTAGAACCGTGCTGTCACGGGGAACGTTTTTAACATTACACTTGTACTTTGTACTCAGTTGATATCATGCTCTTTTGTCTACGGATGTCACCGGTGTGAAATAAAGAGGGAACTTGTAAGTCCATGGAGTTTGTATTATGTGTTAGAGAAACGCCTGGACCGCTAGCGTAAGCCATGCCTAATCATGGTGGAAACTTGCAGCATCACCATAGTGATCTATCTATGAAGCATCCTCAATAAAAAGCTATGCATATGGTAAATAAAAAGATTGCTGAGATTCTCATTGTCTGCTTGCCTTGTCATTTTGGTTATGGGAAAGCTCTTGTACCATGTGCAAGGGGTACCCCGTTGGCGGTTCTCAATGATATGCAAATACTTACAATGACAAGAACTTACCTGGGCCCAAAGTTGAGTATGCATGAGTTGTGGTCCTCGTATTCAAGGGACTTGAGATTTCCAACTTATACTTCGTCAAGCATATACTCCATCTTTGACACTTTAACCTTAACCACTTCAAGATGCTTATGATAGGGGCAATGAGGGCTGAAAGCTAACAAGTACCATAATTTTTGGAAGCTCCTTTTGGAACTTGTAATCCCTGCTTCCTTTTAAAAAAGGCCTTTCTTCCACCACTATTGAGTCTCCACCTTCTACCTTTAGGCACCATTAAGAGAGCATAGTTGTCATTTTGTGTGCAGTGTTCCAAAGCTTATTGATTGATGCATATTGTGATATTACTTGTTCTTATGCTATTTGTTTCTAGTCACCCTTGTGAACTTTGAAGGTGTCCTATGCATCTATATTGCTACTCTATGAGGGGCGAGCTGATTGCCACTATGCCGTGTTTTTTGTATGTGAAACAAACAAACGTTTTTCAAATGCATGTTATTCATGATCTTTGTTTGTAGCCTTTCATGTTGCATGCATAGTTACAATGTCCAATTGTTAGAACTCCATTCCTTCATGCACATGTTTAGAGTTCTTTGTTCCCAGCTTTCAATGCTTGCAAATGGTTCGATCTTTATTGTGAGGGTGCATGTCACCTCAATAATTATTCTTTTTATCACTTACCTACTCGTTGATGAACAGGAGTTAAGCTTGGGGATGTTGATACGTCGGAAACGTATTATAACTTTTGATACTCCATGCTTGTTTAGTATCTACTTTGCTTTACTTTTCTACACTTTGAGGTGCTTTTTACATGTTTTCTGGTACTAACCTATTAACAAGCTGCAACAGTGCCAGATGCCTATTTTTTGCTGTTTTTGGTTTCAGAAAAGTTAGTAAAGAAATATTCTCGAAATTGGACGGGACAAACGTCAAAGTCAATTACTTTCCGTGGGGAACAAGAAGTCCAGAGGGGAGCCGGAGAGGCCGGCCAGGGCGGCCATACCCACCCTAGGCGCGGGTGGGCCCTGCCCCGCGCCTGGGAGGGGTGTGGGCCCCTGGCCGCCGCCTCGGCCTCCCCCTTCGCCTATAAGAAGCCCCCGATGCAGAAACCCTAAGCACCCGATCAAATATCCATGAAACCATCTGTAGCCACCGCCACCATCGTCCCTAGATCGGGGGGATCTAAAGTTCTTCCCGGCACCCTGCCGGAGGGGAGATCATCCCAGAGGCCTTCTCTCTGGTATGATGCGTGAGTAGTTCCACCTTGGACTATGGGTCCATGTAGTAGCTAGATGGTTGTATCTCCTCCTTGTGCTTTCATGTATAGATCTTGTGAGCTCCGTTCATGATCAAGATCTAATCTATTTGTAATCATGCATGTTGTGTTTGCGGGGATCCGATGGATATTGAGATTACTATGTCAGATTGATTAATGGTTTTGTCTTATGATTCTATCATGTCTGTGTTGTTTGTGATCTTGCATGCTCTCCGTTGTTAGTAGCTATCTTGGCCAAGTAGTTGCTAGTGACTCCAAGAGGGGGTATTTATGCTCGATAGTGGGTTCATGCCTCTAGTTTCCAAGGGAAGTGACAATAATCTCTTCGGTTGTAGATGTGCTGTTGCTACTAGGGAGAAAACAACGGTCTCTTATTCATGGAACATGTGGACTGTTTACCTTACACACTTTTCTTAAAGTAGTTGTTTGTTGCTTGCAACTTAATACTAGAGGGGGTTTGGATGATAACCTGAAGGCGGGCTTCTAGTCATAGATGTAGTTGGATGGCGATCTATGTATCTTGTTGTATTGCCCAATCGAATCTCATAGGATATTTCTGACTAGTAATTGCATTGTTATGCCTTGCTCAGTTCCTGTCAATTGCCCCGCTGTAATTTTTTTACCCTTCATGCCATGTTGATTATCTAAGGAGAGCACCTCTAGTGAACTATGGACCTCGGTCCAATCTTTACCATTGATACATCTTCCACTGTTACTTGTTTACTTGCTGCAAACCATTACCTCCACACCATATGTTTAATCCTTTGTTATAGCAAACCGGTGAGCTTGACAACCTCACTGATTCGTTGGGGGCAAAGTCTTGAGTTTGTGTTGTGCAGGTTTCCATGTTGCTTGCAACACCTTTGAGACGTTTCCTTCCTCCTTCTGGTTTGATAACCTCGGCCTCTACTGAGGGAAGACTTTCTGCTGTCCTCATCACACCTTGCTCTTGGGTTTTCCAACGAAGCGCTCCCACATCAAGAAGGCGCCATCAAAACCCACCCAGGCGCGGGCCCAGCCTGGCCGTGCCTGGAGGGGGTGTGCCACCCTCGAACTCCGTCTCCGCCTCGTTTCCGTGTCAGTACCTTCCTTATGCATTGAAACTTCGTAATATATAACCCCCCCGGATCCCCCGAGGTTCGTGTATCGTGTTCTCGTCATGTTTTCGTTTCGATCTGTTTCTGTCAGGAAATCTTCTCAAGTTTAGAGCATCATGGTCTCCGCCAACGACAAAGGAAAGAAGCCCGAGGAAGAAGAACCTCAAGGCCCCAAGGAGGAGGAGATTTTGGTTGGTGATGATGAAGACATGGAGGAGGACAAGCATCCGGACACCCGCGCTACCGTCGCAAGCATTCAAGTGGTGGCAGACCCTATCAAGCTTAGGATGACAACACATATGTCTACAGGAGGGAAACCTCCACGTCGTTTCTATAATCCATGATCATCTTCTCCATGTAACAAGATACCTTTCCATACTCTTATATATGAGCATCAATACCAATATGTGCCCAAAGGGAACTTTCCCTTGATTTGGGATATGCCCCGTTCTAACAATGCAGAGAAGGAACATGCTAAGGATGAAGAGTGGGGAAAGAATAACAAGGACTAGGATCCTCGGTCCGAGTTGATCATGAGCTGCATTAAGCATCATTTGGAGTTGATTCGTACTCTGACCTTCAATATGGAGGATTTGAAGAAACTTATTGAAGAGCTTATCAAAAGAACACCACCACCACCGAAGGAGTAATTAGTCATCATGTTTGGCATCCCCTTGGCTTGTTCCATGCTTGGGGGAGTGTCGTGGTATCACCATCATTATCTTCCATCTTTTACCTTTTCAGTGGATTCATATCTTTGATAGAGAAGTTGTCTTATAGGTTGGTTTGCGTGTGGAGGTATATCTCCTTTAGTTGATTATCTATGTATCCCTTGGTGTGAGTGCCTTTATTGAATATTAATGAGAAGTCTCATCTTTTACTTTTTGCACTTCTTATTTTAGTTTGCAATCTCTATTATACGATGGATCTTGTTGATCAGTATTGGCATCACTTTGGGAGCATCAAGTAAATTTAAATTGGTTTTTGGCAAACCGAGCTCTGGTCTGTAGCAACAATTTTTGAGGTTTGAAAGAAAAAGAGAAAAAGCTTACAGGTATTTTGTATCATCTATTTTCTTTTTGGTTGGCTCATAAGCTTAGTATTCTTTATTTAAGTTGTTTTGTGTCTTCAAGGAAGATTGCATGTTTGGCTTTATTACTTGTATGTTTGCTTGTTTCTTTCAACTCTCTTGCTTGCTATCTAGCCTTGCTAGCCAAAAACCTGTTTTGAGAAGACATACTTCTCATGTTTCCAATCCCTTTGAACCAAACTTATGCCATTTGTGTCCACCATATCTACCTAGTAGCATTATTGCTATTCCAAGCAAATTCTCAAGCTTCATCTATCTTTCGAATTAAAAAGTATTTTGTTATGTGAAAACTAGTTAGTAAATCTCTCACGAACTTGATGGCGCACCTTATTTTCTTTCCCCTAATAGACTTGAACCATTGTGAACATCGAAGATGTATATGCTTGCATATATACGTTGGAATTAGCAGAACCGTGCTGTCACGGGGAACTTTTTCAACATTGCACTTGTACTCTGTACACAGTTGATATTGTGCTCTTTTGTCTGTGGATGTCACCGGTGTGAAATAAAAAGGGAGCTTGTAAGTCCATGGAATTTGTATTTTGTGTCAGAGAAACGTCTGGGCCGCTAGCCTAAGCCATTCCTAATCATGGTGGAAACTTGCAGCATCACCATAGTGAGCTATCTATGAAGCATCCTCAATAAAAATCTATGCATATAGTAAATAAAAAGATCGCTGAGATGCTCACTGTCTGCTTGCCTTATCATTTTGGTTATGGGAAAGCTCATGTACCATGTGCAAGGGGTACCCCGTTGGCAGTTCTCAATGATATGCAAGTACTTACAATGACAAGAACTTACCGGTGACTGAAGTTGAGTAGCATGAGGAGTGGCCCTCATATTCAAGGGACATGAGATTGCCAACTTATATTTCGTCAAGCATATACTCCAACGTTGTTCACTTTAACCTTAATCATCTCAAGATGCCTATGATAGGGGCAATGAGGGCTCAAAGCTAGTAAGTACCATAATCTTTTGGAAGCTCTTTATGACTTGTAATCCCTGCTTCCCTCTAAGAAGGGACCTTTCTCCCACTTCCAAGTTGAGTTAGTAAACCTATTTCCTCTCTATCTCCAGCAAGCATTTGAGTTGTTGTGTTTCAAGCATTCATATGGTGATTTATTCAATCATGTTCTTTATCTTCCTTATTTGCACAAAACTCTTATCTATTGAGTATTACTTTGAAATCCTTCACTTGTGAAAGACCTTTTTGAGCAAAGAGTTCTCCTGTTTTGAAACTTCTACAAAAAGGTTTTGTGAAACTGTTTGCCAGGTGTTCTCTTACCAAGACCAAAGTTTGCCAATTCCAATTATGATTTATCTTTATGCATCTCTATTGTGACTGCTGTACTTGGTTGCAAGCTAAGTTATATAATGGTGAGTTGCTTTCTTTTATGAGTTGTGCAATGGTAAGTGTGATGCTTCTTGTTCGTATTATTTTATCGACACTTCACTCCATAAACCTGTGGACATGTTTACCAAGCTCAGTTTTCGCTTGGGGACAAGCGAAGGTCTAAGCTTGGGGGAGTTCATACACCCAATTTGCATCACCTTTCTATATCATAATTTACCTCTATGCATTGATATATATCTTATTATGAGGTATTACTTATGTTTTTCAATTGTTTATGCATGTTGGATGATTCTTGGAGGATGAACTACCGAAGTCTGGATTCTGATGGAAAAGAAGGCATTTCGATGCAATTTCGCGAAGATCAGAAAAATACCAAAAAATATGGGAAAATATTATTTTTCCAAAAGATTGAGGAAGCCAGAAGGAGGAGCGAAGAGGGGCCGCAGGGGGCCCACACCCCCTAGGCGCGGATCCCCCTAGGCCACGCTTAGGGCAGGTGTGGCCTACCTGCCCGGCTCTCGACTCTGCCCCTTCACCTATATCTTCCCTACGGAACCCTAAGGCTAGGAGAGCGACCATAGATAGATTTCCGCCGCCTCTAGGGGGCGGAAAACACCAAGAGAGAAAGATCGCTCCGACAGACAGATTTCTGCTGGGGGAATTCTTTCCCGGAGAGGGGAGACCGTCGCCATCAACACCATCATCAAGCTAGGCTTCATCGGGATCATCATCATCATCCACACCATCATATCCACCAGCACCATCATCACCACTCCATCCCGCTGTAACAATTGTGTTGGATATTTCTTTAGTTCATTAGGGGAAACCTTCCCGGTGTTAATTACTATTGTAGTTGATGCTTGTGAGTGGAACCATTGGATTATTGTTTATGTTCATATTGTTATACATTACCATATCATCTTTGATCTTGATCCATATGATGTCTTGTGAGTAGTTCGTTGTGTTCTTGAGGACATGGGAGAAGTCATGTTGTTAGTAGTGAATCTGTGTTGAGTTATTATTCAATGGTTTAATATTTAAGTTGTGGTGCTATTCTTCTAGTGGTGTCATGTGAATGTCGACTACATGATACTTCACCATTTCTGGGCCTAGGGGAATGCATTGTGTATTTGGCTACTATTTGTGGGGTTGCCGAAGTGATAGAAACCTGAACCCCCATTAGGACACCTTTGCACAAGGGAGTGTAGGATCTCAGAGTTTAAGGCTGTGGTTAGATTTATATCTTAATTAATTTCCTATAGTTACTGATGTTTGCAGGGGCTTTAACCACAAGTATGTATTAGTACAAGTAAGGTCGGTATGTTAGCACAGGTTCACCCACACAACACTTACAACACCAGAGAAGAGTACTCAGCTACTTGAAGCGAAAGCACTTGACAGAATTCCCATGTGTCCTCGAGGACGTTTGGTCCTTATAAGTATTTCCACCGGCTTGTCCTTTGCTAAGAAAGGATTGGGCCACTTGCTACGTTTGTTCGTCACCTTTGTTACTTGCTCTTTGTTTTGTTGCCTTATCAGAAAACCACTAAAAATCCGTTTGCTAAGTATTCACAGGGATTTCCTGCTCCATACCACTGTTCAGCACCTTCTGCTCCTCGTTGGGATCGACACTCCTATTTATCAAAAGTACTACGATACACCCCTATACTTGTGGGTCATCAGGTACCCCGACAACCTTCGCGCCCTCGCTCCAGCGAAGCAGCACAAGCAACAAATCCTTCCAGAAAAATCCACCGGGAACATGTATCTCGTTGATCCGAGACCATGGGGAAATTCTAAAGGGGGAGAGAGATCCTTCGCGAGGAGGTGTGAGTGAGAAGTGAGAGGAGGGGATCCTTTTATAGGAAGAGGGGGCAACCCACTAGCCATGTACGGTGGCCAAGGTGGTGCCCCACATCTTCCTCCATTCATGTGAGTGGAGTTCCCACACACACAAATGCCCCTCCATTTCCTCCACTCAAAATCCCACTCAAATCCAATTAAATTTCCACCAAATTTAATTCAATCTCTCATTAAATAAATCTCTTTTATTTATTTATTAAGAATTTTTTAATTACTTTAATTAACAAACATTCACATAAAACCCCTTGCTAGTATTCAATTTCACATGCAGAACCAATTTCAACAATTTCAAACGAAACGATTCCGGTGTCTAGTAAAATAAATTCCTGCGCTTTCTTTTTCTTTCTCTGGCATCTTATTTGCTCCAAATGTTGTCGGTATCCCTTAAGTGTGTCACCCTATGGTTCGTTAATAATGTAGACATGATTGAGACCCCTCTCCGATCAATAATCAGCAGCGGGACCTAGAGATTCATACTGACTCCCACACATTCTACAATGACTTCTGTGATCGTGTGAACCTTATACGCATGTAACTTAATCCCTTTGTC
Source organism: Avena longiglumis (assembly GCA_030063025.1). Classification (NCBI taxonomy): domain Eukaryota; kingdom Viridiplantae; phylum Streptophyta; class Magnoliopsida; order Poales; family Poaceae; genus Avena; species Avena longiglumis. Next base: position 512,723,102 of record CP125974.1, on the reverse strand, counting down.
TCGCGATATATTACATGTACGAGATTCTATCATCGGTATCTTCATACCTAGTTTGATCTTGTTACCGACATGTACTCTTTTCTCGTTCCCGTGATATAACATTCTAGTGATCAAATCACCTGCTTGCAAGCTAACTAATGTGATATCACCGAGAGGGCCCAGAGTATATCTCTCCGTCATCGGGATGGAAAAATTCCACTCTTCATCCATGGGCCTCAACATAATACCTTTGTAGCACCAAACCCATCTTTATAGTCACCCCGTTACGGTGTGACGTTTGATGTTATCAAGATACTCTTCCAGTGTTAGTGATTGACATGATCTCATGATCTAAGGGCTAAGATTACTTCGTATGATGTTATAGCAATATAAACACAATGACCTTGATCAAAATGCTATACTTCGGATGAATGTTCATCACATCATTCCAACAATGTTGTGACCTTGTTATTAACGACATCCAATGTCCATGATCGGGAAACCTTTGATCATGTTGTTAATCAAAGAGCTAGTTTATAAGAGAGGCATAACTAGGAACTTTATTTTTGTTTATTAAACACACATGTATTAACGTTTCCGTATTAATACAATTATAACATGCAAAATAAACATTTATCATAAATAAGGAATATGATAATAACCACTTTATTATTGCCTCTCGGGCATATTCCCTTCAGTTTTCTCTTGTGTGCCTTGTGCTCCTCTGATTTGTCAATGCATCCTTGTCTTCATGTATCAGGATTATCTTGGTGCAATCGATGATACTCATGTCACTGCTAGAGTTCCAAGAGCACAATGTGCATTTTACATAAGAACGACTCACTACACCATCCAGAATGTGCTTGCTACTTGTGATTTTGACATGAAGTTCACATACGTGCTAGCTAGTTGGGAAGGATCGTCCCAAGATAGCATGCTAGAGATGATGAGATCAATATCCCTGATGGAAATTTCTATCTAGGAGATGATGGATATGGTTGTCACCCTGGGATTCTTTCACCATTCAGGTCAACCAGGTACCATCTAAACGATTTCACTTGCAGGAACATGCCAATGAATGCCAAGGAGCCGTTCAATCTCAGACACTCTAGTCTTAGGGTCACCATTGAGATCGAATTCACTGCTTTGAGAATAGGTTCAAGATTCTTGATCAGAAGCTATTACACCCCTTCCCCACCTAGGTAAAGCTAGTGTTTGCTTGTTGCATACTCAACAACTAGATCCTGGGGTATGGCCTTGATACATATGTGCCGGATGAGGAGACTGGCATTCCCGACGACAATCACGTTGTTCATGGTGTTGAGGCATCTGAGAATGAAGCTTGGAAGAACAAGAGGGGGAGTGAGAAATGGCAATGTGGAATGAGAGAGGTTCCTCCACGATCTAATAAGAAGAAAGGTTGCACCCCCTTTCCTGGAAAATATTTATGACCGACTATACTTTTGAACTTCCATTCATAGTAGCTAGGGCTGTCACCATGAACTGATGTACTGCCATTTATAGTAGTTAGGGTTCTGTGATCATGAACTGTACCGGTTCTACCTTTGTTTGTGATAGAATGGTAATATCACCCATAGAGAGAAGATGTGAGCACAAGCCTAGCCTAGAGGAAAATGAACACACATGATTGCTTTCCTTTGTGCTCTGCGCTTGCATGAAGGTTACCAAACAAGTTGCACAAAATGTCGATTGAGAAAATACAGGCTATCAAAAGGGTTGCAATACATGGCTCATAATACACTACAAGAAAAATGTCCTTTTATAACGGATGATTTTCATGGTTGAAGGTACGTTTTTCATGGTTGAAAAGCCTTCTATGATGGATTCCCTTCGTGGTAGAAGCCCCATCACAAATGAATCTACCATGGGTTTTCAACTGTGTCGGATTGCACCCTTTAGCCACGAAAAGTCGTTCCTTCGTAGATCTGTTCACCAGTTTGAATAATATCTACAAATATTATCGAAAACATTGTTAAAATACTTCTAAGCCCCGTTGACTGCTGACGTCATGCAAACTGCCATGTGGCAAACACCGTTAACGGCCAGTTAGCGTTGTTAACTGTCAGTTAAAACCATGGTAGAAGCCAGGCCCAGCCAAGGCCTAATGATTATTAAGTGGAACAACCCATTAAGAGAGCCCAAAAGTATCATGACCCGTTACTGTTTCGTTATGCACAGTTACAAATGGACCCACTAGTGCTGCTTGCAGCGACCCATAAAATTTTGGGCCTGTTATTGTTTCGATCTATATTGTTTGAAATTGGCCCATTTGTAAGGTCCATAAAATGGTGGGACCGTTGCTGTTCCGCTCTGTAGTAGTTGAATTGGACCCGTTTGTCCAACCCGCTTTGTCCCATAACCAATCTGGACCGTTACTGTACAGATATGCACTATTGAAAATGGGCCCATTTATGCAATCTACTGTGGACCATAAACATCCGGGCCCGTTACTGTTCAGGCCCATAAACGTCCTACACAAATTCTGGCCTATTACTATTTTGGCCTGGTAGGTTTCTCGGCATGTTATTGTTCCTTCATGGTGCAATTCAGCATGTTACTGTTCTGTCCTGCTACAACCCTGGCCTTTTTCTGGCCTAGCCCGTTACTGTTTTGGCCATTTAAGCTTGTGGCTCTTTTACTGTTCTGGTCCATTACTGTTCTCGAGCTGTTACTGTTTTGGTTGGTTACTGTTTTATCCTGTTATTGTTTTGACCGGTTACTGTTTTGGCATGTTACTGTTTTGTCGGTTACTGTTTCAGACTGTTACTATTTTGGCCATTTAATGTTACTTACCACATCTATGGGTCGGGCCCGTTACTTTTACATTCCTTTATAGTTTTTGTTCTGTAACGACATTCTGATATCATAAAAGGTGTACAAATTGTGAGCATTTTTACTGTTCATCGTCAGCCTAATACAAGACATGCAAATACAAAGCACGATACTGTACCCTAATCGACCTGGCTAGTGCATGTATGAAACTGCCTACCGCTATGTGTGGACAGCGTCAACTAAATTCCTACACGACCTATGCAATTTATCTAGATATTATATCAAATGCAAACTACGTACAATTATTACATATTATCAACTCAAGGAAAGAAAATTCAGCATTTTAGTTGACAATCGAGTTAATAGCAGTCCTCAATTTGCTTTCTCCATCTATCACCTACATCTCCCTTTTGAGTGACATATACAATGGAAAATAACCTTGAGACATGATCTTGCAGCCCCCTCTTTGGTGGCGATAGCAATAATTACAGTCTGAAACTCAATAATAACAAGCTAATACATTAAACAAGACAAACTACTCATTTAACTGATACGACGGGAGCTATGAAATGGAGTTTACTACTTGTCAATGATTCAAATATATTGACCATCACGTCAAACAAACAGGAAAAACAAGCATTAAACAAGTATGCCTACCATGAAACGAGGAATATAACAATGTGGGTGGTTTAGAATTTTAGCAAATATAAACTAGCCAGGTCATATCAACAAATATATATAGAAAAATAAACCAGACAATAGCATGCAGTTACTGTTCGTATCTAAGAATGAACGAGACAAAAATTTAACGACATCATGCGAGAATTTGTAGAGCAGGAATGCAAACCATAAATGAACTATACAGTAGAGGATAGTTAGGTCGTTGCTTAAGACGAACCAGAACCAGATATAAACTATAATGGAGTCGCTTGTGAACCTGTAGAACAGGATATGCAAGCATTAGACAAGTGTGTCTACAACGAAATGAGCAATCAAACAAAGTGTTTCTTAGAATTTCAGTAAATACAAACTACCAGGTTATTTTAACAAATATATATGAAAGCAGTTGTATATCCTGGAAAGCAAGAGGAGTTGGTTGACTCAGAATTTGCGGTGAGCTATACAATGTCATGCAATTACTGTCATATCTAAGAATAAACCAGATAGAAATTACAATGGTGCCATACCAAAACTTGCAGAGCAGGAACACACACCACGAATAAAATACACAATAGATGATAGTTATGTCGTTGCTTAAGGATGAACCGGTATCAAATTAAAAATATAATGGTGTCTCTGACGAACCTGTAGAAGAGGATAAGTAAGCATTAGACAAGTGTGCATACAATAAAATGAGCAATCAATCAAAACGTTTCTTTTAATGAGAGGCTGACATTATACACATGATTCTTCTAATCATACACACGATTTTTCATAATAAGAGGCTGGCATGTAGGACCCAACATCGTGGTTAACATCAGAGATAGACCGAGCAATGTTATAGAGTTCATATCAGGGAGGCATGAGCCAAGAAAAAAATCCATCCACACGTTTCTGCTAGTGTGAGAATGACACGTGAGACCCAATAGCCTGATCAAACGACAAATGCATCAAGCGGCGCTTTCAAGTTCAGAACAGGGAAAGAAAAAATTCCATGATACACACGATTCCTCTAATGTGAGGTAGACATGCGGGACCCAGCAACCTTACTAAATGGAAGAGGCATCGAACAACATTATCGACTTTAAATCAGAAAGGCGCGACCAAAAAGTTTGGTCCGCTAGAGTCACTGACGTCTAGTATCGACACCCAAAAAATACTTCGGCGAGTCAACATCTTGCAAGGAAGCGGAAATCTTACTTCTGCCACGCGCCCATCGAGCTCCGTCCATGTTTTAGCGGTTTCGTTGTAGTAGACGGGCGCGAAACCGGAAAAAAAAAGTTTTGCATCGGCTACGGTCAAGCCGAGAATTTCGTCGCGGAAGACGTGCCTTCTACGACGACCGACGTGTCCAGTATTTGTGGAAGAAAACATTTCTTGTAGTGAGATATTTTGTCCCTGCTCTCCATGGCAGTGCCAGACCAGACTGAGACTCGTGACTTGCGGGGTCCAAATTGTCTCCTTATTTTATCTACATTCGCATGAAGCGTGCTGGTATGATTGAGCTAATAATGTTCACCGTTGGACATTAGCTCGCGGTAATGCTATTGGGATAGAGGGTCCTTGTCCATTAAAAAATATAGAAAATTCACATTTAGGCTATGACGTTAAGTACATCATGCTTAAGACATGCAAAATCTGCGGTATGATAATTTGCACGATTATTAATTGGCTAAACATGGGTGCCTGTAGAAAAATGGATGCCACAACATTAAGGATGCACATAGTCAAAACAAACAATGAAAAAACAAAAATAGAAAAACGTCCCGCCATAGCAAACAACGCTTCACATCAGTACGCAAATCGTCATCACCCTCAATGTGAAGATGGTTCGTAGTTATGGACGACAAGGTAAGGGTATATGGAAAAAAAATGCCCGTGGATGCGTGAATTGAAAATATCATACAATAGGATAAATCAGGTACATATATGAGATAATATAACCCATACCCGCGTACTCATATATTCGTCTAATAGTATGACAAGTGGCCTTACGCAGGGTCAAATTTGCATTGTACTATGTGATGAATTTGTGAACATAAATATATGACTATGTATCGTTGTTTATGATTATGTGACAGTGATTTTTTATGTATGATGTGTTTTTTTATGTGCAAGTGCTACTGTTTATAATATGTTGTTTTTTATAAGTACGTGTTATTGTTTACACTATGATATTGTTTAGAAATGATGTGGTTATTTATTGCTTTCTTACGATTATTTTCTATTTTCTGCTCATTTTAAGTGTTGTAAACTCTAATATTTTTACGTGTGCGTATCCATTTACCCTATTGGGTATGAGTAAAGGTAACACTACTAGAAAAACGGTCGTCTGTGGCGCACGTAGAAGGCCCATCCGTGGCGCACTAGTGGTGCGCCACGGGCCTTGCGCTACGGCTATCTCCTAGCCGTGGCGCACTGAATGGTACGCCACGGTTATGTCGAGATAGACGTAGCGCACCTGCTAGTGCGTCACGGACATGTTGGCAGGTGCGCTACGCCTTGGATCTTCTGTGGCACATCTGTCAGTGCGCCACAAGCATGCGCAGGTGCGCTTTAGGCACTGTGTGCCACATAAGCTGTGCCATGTGCGCCACAGGTGTCTTTTAAAAAAAAAATTCAGGGCCAGATGATATACAAATACAGATTATATAGGCAGATATACACACAAATATAAGATATACAGTTATATATATATAAATACACAATTCACAAAACAAGATTGAAACAAATACATATAGATAAGTCTCATACATGAATACATAAGTTATACATTGTTTCGATCAAGTTACAAAGTAGTTGGTGACATGCGAATACATGTGTCGATCGAATAAGTTAGAGCTCGGAAGCTCGCCTACACATCTAAACTAGCTAGACACAAACGCAGGATAAATAACCAAAAAAGATAAGCATGATCACCGCCGCGACGAAGGTATAGGTCTTCATCCGGTTTCTCGTCCTAACTCCCTCTAGATAGCGCATGTATCTAGCTTCCGCCTCCACCATAGTGTTGTACCCTTTGTAGCTATTGCCGCTGAAACGATGCACCTGTCTCCGGCAGTCTTTCCAATCATCGTAGACTCCGGAAACCCGTCCCTTGTACACGACGTACCACGTCATCTACAAGTTGACAATAATAATTAACCGGTGATTAAAAAAACATGTATAATTAAAGTCGCATATGAAGATACACTTATAGAAAGTACTCCTAAATCAAAAAGACCAAACTCAAAAAGCATGCCTCATATATAACTAGGTTGTTCGACATAGGAATATGCTACGATGGAACTTTACGCCAAGTAGGATGCACAACACCTAGACCTGTGCATAGCACAAGGCGGACAATCCCATCGCAACACATTCACATATAGTGTGCCACGACATTTCAATCATCGGCATTATTCTCGAAAAATACCAAAGTAACTCAAAAAGCATGCCCCATATATAACTGGCTAGGTCGTTGGACACATGAATATGCTACGACGGAACTGTTCGCCAAGTAGGATGCACAACACCTGGACCTGTGCATAGCACAAGGCGAACAATTCTATCTCATCACATTCACATATATAGTGTGCCACGACATTTCAATCATCGACATTATTCTCAAAAAAGACCAAAGTAAATCAAAAAGAATGCCTCATATATATATACATAGGTCGTTGGACACAGGAATATGCTACGATGGAACCATAAGCCAAGTAGGATGCACAACATCTAGACTTGTGCATAACACAAGGCTTACAATCCCGTCGTAGCACATTCACATATATATTGTGCCACGACATTTCAATCATCGACATTATTCTCGAAAAAGACCAAAGTAAATCAAAAAGAATGCCTCATATATATATATATATGTATAGGTCGTTGGACACAGGAATATGCTACGACAGAACCGTGAGCCAAGTAGGATGCAGAAGACCTGGACTTGTGCATATCACAAGGCTCACAATCCCGTCGTAGCACATTCACATATATATTGTGCCATGCCATTTCAATCATGGGTATTATTCTCGAAAAAATACTAATGAAGTAAGGAAAAAAAGAAGGACCAAAGTGAGCAAAGGACCAAAGAGTAAGCAAAAAAACCAAGCATTGATTGATATATAATAATAATAAGCAAAAGAAGTAAGCGATGATTCATAAACCTAATAAGATAAGTATAGTAGCATGTACACTTGTCCACATACAGACAAAGGTCATATATAGTTTGTAACTACAACTAGGCCAACATCAAGCCTTCTGGCTTGGCTTAGAGGAACGGGAGGATGCCTTGTCTCGTCATGAACTTCCTATAGTCACCCTGCATCTCTAGGAGATCTTCTATGTCACGGTTATTCGGGATATTTCCTCCGTAGAAGATCCCCCCCCGAAGTCATGACATCACGAAAGATGATTGCCCCAAACTGGTGCTGGATGCGATACATCTCTTGTCTAATATCTGAATCAGTGATCTTGGCCTTTGCTTCGGCCCACTATTTGAGATGATCTGACTGCGTAGAATTCTGCTGGTCAAGTAGGAACACCCTCATGTGATGGAGTGCGTAGTAGGCTTCCTTCTTACTGTTTTCCGGCTGCTTCACGCAGGGGAACTCCGTTACGTGGTTGAAGGCGTGCTGCCGAACTTGACCTTCAGACGAAGGTGGTGCCTTCCGTCGAGGCAAAGCCAGTGAGAGCATCATCCAGAACTTCCTTGATCTTGTCGTAGTTTTTCTTCTTTTCTAGACTCCCCGAGTCGAAATACGTGGCGTGGGAATGCTTCGGCGATAAGGAGATGAGCGTGCAATGTTCATCTCTATGCAAAAAATTCAAATGGAATGTATTGGAAAAATAATGATAATAATCTAATAAAGCCAATCGACGGTGGCGAGTGAATAACGACTTACTTGGGAAAGTAAGGCACAAGAATGTATTCCTTTGTCTTGTTCGCCACGAGGATTCTTTTTAGGTACGAAGCCACGATACGTCGTTCGATGGGGGAACCGAATCAGCCGTCACACATGTAGTAGGGGTCCACTATAGCGATGCCCGGTGTGTTCTCTCTAATGATCTGCATGGCCACGCTGAGAGAAAACAAACGGACCATGGTATAGTGCAGCGGGTATAGGTGGAACATATTGAAGATGTCGTCGAACCGCAGGAAGAACAGACCTGCAGGGGCATTGTCGACGAAGCCCAAGCCTGGTGGCACCTTAACCACGAATACCGGGTGCGAGGGATCTTTCTCCGATAGAAGGCGTCTCTCTATCGTCAGCACTCTGTCATACACACTCTGCAGTTCCGAACTGGCGAGCCTCCGTAAATTCTTAGGTAGCATGGGCTCACCCGCCACATGAATCCTCCACATAATACCCTCGGGTCTTGGTGGCCCGTCCCGAAACCTGATCGGATTCGCAGTTGTTGACGCCACCGGCTGGCTCGAGCTGCTAGATTTTCTTTTCGTGCCCTTTTTTCCTTTTGGAGAGCGGGCAGGCACCGCAATCTGAGCACCGGCCGCCCTATGTAGTGTGTCAGGGCTTAGAATAAAGGGCCAGTTGGTAGTATCATCTGGATCTGTAAAGGCGCAAGCTGGAGGCGTCTCCTGAGAACCAAACAGACGCTTGGTGATAGTGTCTTTCTCTGTGGGGCCACCAGCTAGGTCTTCGTTGCTAAACTGAGTGTTGAAGAAGTGATCATTCCAGTCTTCGTCGTCCTCGGCTGGATCCTGCGCCATGTGCATATAATCAACATGATCATCCGACCCACCGCGTGGAGGTGACGGCGAGGGCGGTAAGGGGGCCTTGCCACCGCTTGTCGCTGGCACGAGGGCGGTAAGGGTAAGGGTAACCGTAGCGCACTTGGTCAGGGTGCGCTACGCCTAACTCGATACTACTAGTCACATAAGACGGCGCGGCCACCCCTGTTGTACAACTATACTAGCCTATCCCACTGGTTCCACCCATTTCTCTAATCTAAACCTGTGGGCACCTAGGTTCGAATCCTGGTGCCCACCTTTTTTATTTTTATTTTAAAAATATTTTAAATGTTCCAAAAAATGCCCAAAAGTGGTGATATATTCCATAAAAGTTTTGTTTTATTTTTAAAGTATTTTTAAATACTCCAAAAATGCCCGAAAGTGATAATATATGTCATAAAAGTGATACAAATTAAATTTGATTCAAATATGTCATAATAATTTGTCCATGATACAAATATGTCATAATAATTTATCCATGAATATTACAATCTTTTTCGACCATGCGTTTTACAATATTTTTTGAGCTAGCGTTTTACAATCTTTTTTCCCTTCTTTGTCGCGGTTGAATAATTTAGCCCCGGCACTTTAATGTTTCTTCTTTCGAACGGGCTACCTTTTGTGGGTAGGGTTGTCCTTTTTCTTCTTGTGATGAATGTTGCTGCATCGTAGTCGTCATCATCTTCAATCTTTGGAACGCCGTACTGGTCGAAGTCTTGCTCGTTGGCGACTCCATCCATTCCGATGATGTTTCTTTTTCCTCTCCTCACGACAACACGGCTAGGCTTTGTCGGGTCGGTAATGAAAAAAAATTGGTCCACTTTTATAGCTAGTACCCACGGTTCATTTTTCGCGGCCACGTTCGCACCAGCGGCCTTGGATTTGGCTGCTTCGGGTATAACCATGGTTGTGAAATACCGGTCTTCTCTTTCGACGCTCTTTGCCCATCTGACACGGAACATCGACACCTTTTCTCCACAGTAGTCGAGCTCCCAGATCTCCTCGATTCTTCCATAGAATCTTTCCTTCACGTTGTCATCGGTGTAGAATTTCGACGTTACGCCTTAGTTCTGATAATCACACTTGTTGTCCTTTTTCTCAGTGTAGAATGTGTAGCCGTTGATATCATACGCCTGATAGGTCACCAGGTTTTGCATCGGTCCCTGCGACAAGGTGAATATGATCTTTTCCGTGTCAGAAGAATGCGATCGCGGGGGATTATCAAGGACCGTCTGCCTAAACCAACGCATGAAATCTGAGTTGTGCTCTTTGATTATTTCTCCCTGCGTCCTTTGTATGCCCCGGTCACTGTACTTCTTCTCGATTAACCTTTTGTGCTTCTATACCCAAGGATCGACCAGTTCTAAATGCTGTAGCGCGACGAGGTTTGCTCGATCAAAGTCTGCGCGTCGAAAATCGAAGTCTGCATGCAGTATGCGATGACCCTCTCGGTGACTAAATCCGTCGAGCTTGCCAAGGTGCCTGTTGACGGGAAGACCGACAGGGTTCTCGATGTCTGTCCATTTATAGAACAGAGAGGCCTCCACTTAGGCGTAGCGCATGTAGGGATTCGTAGCATGGAAAACAGAAATTTTCTATCGCATACAAACAAACAAGCCAAGATCTATCTACTAGATTGTAGCAACGAGTCGATGGAATAACTCACCCTCGAAGATTCCAAAGTGTTTAACGAGAGCGGATTCTCGTGGGTGATGTAGTCGTACTCTTCCCGATCTCAAGATCGCGTAGACGATCCTTCCGGCGCTGCGTTCGGAGCTCCCGCGATCGGTCACCGCTCGATTTTCGATGAAGACTTTCCTCTCCCTTGTTCCAGCAGGCAGCGGAGGTTGTAGCACTGTCCTCACGATTCCGGCAGCACAACGGCGTGGTACCGGAAGTAGAGGGGAGATCTCGCAGGGCTTCGCCTTAAGCCGGAGGAAGTATGGTGGAGTATGAGAGAGTCCCTCGACGATATAGGGTTTAGACACGCCGAGGAGGAGGCTAAGCCGACGGCTAGGGTTTCTAGGCGGCGGCGGCAGTAGGTGGCGGCGCCGGCGACTTAGGGTTTGGAGGAGAGGATCTTGTGTGTCTCTAGGAGGGAGCCCTGCCCCTCCTTATATAGGTGGAGGGGCCGGCCGGCCAAGGGGAGGGAGAGGAGTACCTCCCCAACTCGGCTTGGGTGGTGCGCCGGCGGTGGGGAGGAGGGACTCCTCCCCAACTCGGTTTCCTCCTCTTTTTCCACTTCCCAAAAATAGCCGTTTGACTTTCAAACTAGCCGTTTGACTTTTCAAACTAGGATTTGATTTAATCCTCTATTTTGTTCAGCGATGACACTTAGTACATGATGCAATCATACCAAATTGGTATAACACATTCATGTACCCTTCCCCTCCGGAGTGCCGGACATTCCGGAACCTTCTAGAACATTCCCGATGAAAACACCGGAACCATTCTCCAACTCCGAAATGGGACTTTCCTTATATGAATATTATTCTCCGGACCATTCCGGATCTCCTCGTGATATCCCGAGTCCCATTCGAGACTCCGAACAACATTCAGACTCTTTCTCATCATTCCATAACTACTCAAACAACGTCAAATCCTTAAGTGTGTCTCCCTACGATTCGTGAATTATGCGGACATGATCGAGACACTTCTCCGATCAATAACCAATAGAGGAATCTGGAAATTCATATGGCTCCCACATATTTCTACGATTACTTTGCGATCGAATGAACCACTTACATACGATACCAATTTCCCTTTGTCTCACGATAGTTTACTTATCCGAGGTTATGATCGTCGGTATCTCTGCATACCTAGTTCAACCTCGTTACCGATAAGTACTCTTTTCTCGTTCCCGTGATATGTGATCCCTTGTGAGCCAGTCACATGCTTGCAAGCTAATTGGATGACATTTCACCGAGAGGGCCCAGAGTATATCTATCCGTCATATGGATGGACAAATCCCACTCTTGATCCATGTGTTTCAACCAATACTTTCTGAACACTCAATGCCACCTTTATAGCCACCCAGTTACGGTGTGGTGTTTGATGTCATCAAAGCATCCATCCGGTAAAGGTGATATGCATGATCTCATGGTCAAAGGAATTAGGTTACTATGTATCAGAAAGCATATAGCAATTGAACTATTAAAATGACTTGATCTTTATGCTACGCTTATCTATAGGAGTATGTCCACCATATCATTCTCCTAACGATATGATCTTGTTGTTAATAACATCTCAATGTTCATGATAGGGAAACCACAATCATCTATTAACCAACAAGCTAGTATTATATAGAGGCTTTACTAGGGACTCTTATTTTAGTCTACAAATCACACAAGTATTAATGTTTCCTTGTTAATACTATTATAGCATGAATTTAAACATTTATCATAAACACAAAGATATAATAATAACTATATTTATTATTGCCTCTAGGGCATATCTCCAACAGTCTCCCACTTGCACTAGAGTCAACTAATCTAGATTACATGGTAATATACCGAACACCCATGGCAGTTTGGTGCTGGTCATGTTTTTCCCTCGGGAGAGGTTTAGTCAACGGATCCGCCACATTCATATCTGTGTCTACTTTGCAAATCTTTATATCCCCATCTTGGATATGTTATCGAATAGCGTGAAAACTTAGCTTGATGTGTTTCAGCTTCTTGTGTGACCTTGGTTCTTGCGCATTGGCTATGGCGCCCATGTTATCACAGTAGATAGACATTGGGTCCAGCACACTAGGAACCACACCCAGCTCTGTAATTAACTCTTTCATCCATATCGCTTCTTGTGAAGCTTCCAAAGCAGCCATGTATTCCGATTCAGTTGAAGATCTCGCCACAACGCTTTGCTTTGCACTCCTCCAGCTAACTGCTGCACCATTCAAAATAAATACGTATCCAGATTGTGATTTAGAATCATCCGGATCGGTGTTCCAACTAGCATCGGTGTAACCATTAAAAATGAGCTGTTCATGACCTCCATAAGAAAGAACCATATCCTTAGTTCTTCTCAAGTACTTAAGGATGTTTTTGACCGCTGTCCAATGATCCACTCCTGGATCACTTTGATATCTGCTAGTTAAACTAACAGCATATGCAATGTCGGGTCTAGTACATAGCATGGCATACATTAGAGATCCTATGGCTGAGGCATAGGGAGTCTTACTCATCCTTTCTCTATCTTCTGCCGATGTCGGACTTTGAGTTTTACTCAAGGTCGATATAGCAACATGGGCAAGAACCCTTTCTTGCTATCTTCCATTCCAAATCTCTTTAGAACTTTGTCCAAATATGTACTCTGTGACAATGATATTTGGCGTTTCGATCTATATCTATAAATCTTTATGCCTAATATGTAAGCTGCTTTGCCAAGATCCTTCATTGAAAAACTATTATTCAAATATTCCTTGACACTATTAAGAAGGTCTACATCATTCCCAATCAATAATATGTCATCCACATATAGTATTAAGAATGCTACAGAGCTCCCACTCACTTTCTTGTAAATACAAGCTTCTCCATAAGTTTGTATAAAACTAAAAATTTTGATCACCTTATCAAAACGTTGATTACAACTTCGGGATGCTTGCTTCAATCCACAAATGGATCGTTGAAGTTTGCATACCTTGTTAGCATCTTTAGGATCGACAAAACCTTTGGGTTGCATCATATACAACTCTTCATCAATGTCTCCATTGAGGAATGCTGTTTTGACATCCATCTGCCATATCTCATAATCATAATATGCAGCGATTGCTAACATAATCCTCACAGACTTTAGCTTCTCTACTGGTGAGAAAGTCTCATCGTAGTCAACTCCTTGAATTTGTCGAAACCCTTTTGCGACAAGTCGAGCTTTATAGACAGTAATATTACCATCAGCATCTGTTTTCTTCTTGAAAATCCATTTGTTCTCGACAGCCCTGCGCCATCAGGTAAGTCCACCAAAGTCCACACTTCGTTTTTGTACATGGATCCAATCTCGGATTTCATGGCTTCTTGCCATTTGTTGGAATCTGGCTCATCATTTCTTCCTCATATGTCGCAGGGTCGCCGGTGTTGTCAACCAACATGACATTCATGATAGGGTCATACCAATCAGGAGTGGTACGAGTTCGTTGACTGCGAGGCTCAGAGCAACTTCAACCAAGTTTCATGATCATCATCATTTGCTTCCCATCTAACCGGTGCATGCACCACAGGAACTTCTTCGGTCTGCGCTACTCGCAATTTCGAGAGAAGGTTCGACAACCTCGAGTTCTACTTTCCTTCCAGTCACTTCTTTCGAGAGAAATTCCTTCTCTAGAAAGGATCCATTCTTGCAACGAAGATTTTGCCTTCGGATCTATGATAGAAGGTATACCCAATAGTTTCCTTGGTATCCTATGAAGACGCATTTTTCCGCTTTGGGTTCAAGCTTGTCCGTAACTTCTTTACATAGGCTTCGAACCCCAAACTTTAAGGAGCGACAATCTAGGTTTCTTCCCAAACCATAATTCATACGGTGTCGTTTCAACGGATTTAGATGGTGCCCTATTTAAAGTGAATGCGGCTGTTTCTAATGCATAACCCCAAAATGATAGCGGTAAACTGTAAGTGACATCATAGAACGAACCATATCTAAGAGAGTTCGATTGACGTTCGGACACACCATTACGTTGTGGTGTTCCGCGGTGTCAATCATGAAAGTATTCCGCATTTCTTCAAATGCTCGCCAAACTCGTAACTTAGATATTCACCTCCACGATCAGAACGTAGAAATTTAATCTTCTTGTTACGTTGATTCTCAACCTCACTTTGAAATTCCTTAAACTTCTCGAAAGTTTCAGACTTATGTTTCATGAAATAGATATACCCATATCTACTCAAGTCATCTGTGAAGGTAAGAACATAACGATAACCACCGCGCGATGCTACACTCACTGGACCACACACATCGGTATGTATGATTTCCAATAAGTCCGTAGCTCGCTCCATCATACCAGAAAATGGAGTCTTAGTCATTTTACCCATCAGACATGCTTCGCATCTTTCAAGTGATTCTAAATCAAGTGATTCAAGAAGTCCATCGGAATGGAGTTTCTTCATACGCTTCACTCCAATGTGACCAAGACGACAGTGCCACATATAGGTCGAGTTATCGCTCGATTTCAAACGTTTAGCCTCAATGTTATTAATATGTGTATTTCCACTATCGAGATTCAATAAGAATAGACCATCTATCAAAGGTGCATGTGCATAAAACATATTACTCATATAAATCGAACAACCATTATTCTCGAACTTAAACAAGTAACCGTCTCGCAATAAACAAGATCCCGATATAATGTTCATGCTTAACGCAGGCACCAAATAACAATTATTTAAGTATAAAACTAATCCCGATGGTAGATGAAGGGGTAGCGTGCCGACCGCGATCACATCAACCTTTGATCCGTTTCCAACGCGCATCGTCACCTCGTTCTTCGCTAGCTTCCGTTTATTCTGCAGTATCTGTTTCGAGTTACAAATATGAGCTACCGAACTAGTATCAAATACCCAGGCACTACTACGAGTACTAGTGAGATACACATCAATAACATGTATATAAGATATACCTTTCTTCTTGATGTTGCCGTTCTTCAAATCCGCCAAGTACTTTGGGCAATTCCGCTTCCAGTGACCTTCTCCCTTGCAGTAAAAGCACTCAGTATCAGGCTTAGGTCCAGCCTTGGTCTTCTTCGTCGGCGCGGTAACTTTCTTACCACCCTGCTTGAAGTGTCCCTTTTGCTTAGACTTGCCTTTCTTGAATTTGGTGGTCTTATTGACCAACAACACTTGGTGCTCTTTCTTGATCTCCACTTCTGCAGACTTCAACATGGCAAAGAGTTCTGGCAACGTCTTGTTCATGTTTTGCATGTTGTAGTTCATCTGTCGTGGTGGTATCACGGCATATGCCATGGGTAGGCTTAAGTTGGGGCCGATAGACGTGGAGGAATCCGGGGAGGGATGATGCAGTGAAGACCGCACTCGTATGAACAGAGAGAAATACAATGTATGTTGGATTGAAGCTCTCCAGTGGAGATAACTCCTCCTTCTATACATCTAATCTCTTATAATCTTGCCATACTTGTGGCTACAATCATGCTCCTGGAGCTGTATCTTCTATCCTTCTATCTAGATCTCTCTATGAGAGTGTAGGAAGAGGAAGAAGGAGAGCTCCTAGTGAGCAGACAGGGGAGGAGCCCTTCGGGCCTCCTTCGTGAACGATCCCCCTGGTGCTCCTTATAAAGGGGAGCCCAGGGGACAAATCTTGCTCCCTACGATTGGCATCTTCTCAGCATATTCCGGGCATCTTCTGGAGATGCTCAGCATATGCCTTGGCATCTTTGGAGATGCTAAGACATATTCCTTAGCATATTCTTGGATGCCATTGGCATATTCCTTACTGCACGTGTCAGTCTGAGCCATGGGCGTCCCAAGACTGACACGATAGTTGCAGAGCTCGTCTTGGCTCAATGGAGTGTTTGCTGTGGTGGTTGACGTAGCATTCGGAGACATATAAGGGGACTCCCGGGATGATTTATGTCGATTAAGAGGTTAATTCCAATAAATATCTTAGTCTGGGGTTGGCTAATTCGGACTGTGGGACTCCTAATTCGGCCCAGACAGATGTAGCTGCTTCATGGACCCTGCTGGATTACTGTTTGACTCGGCCTGGGAAAATGGCCCATCCGGGGCGAAGGAGGCCCAGCCGAGCTCCCTCTCATTCGGCCCGAGCGAGGCAGCAAGGAGAGGAGCCCAGCTAGGGCAGGTGTTGTTGGCGTGCGCGGTTATGAAGAAGTGGCCCGTGGTGGGCTGGCTTAGTCCAGTGCCGGCCCACCGGGGGTTAGCTCGGTGACTGGCGTTGGCCCATGGTGGGCCGAGCTGTCCATGCCGGCCCACCCGGGGTGGATTGGCGAGGCCGCCTGGCGGGACTGATTCGTCCGTCGATGCGGTGTGCGGGAGATCGGCGATGGGAGGCTTGGCGGGAGTAGCGCGGGAGCTCAGGAAGCGTCGTCCTGCAGGGGAAGGTTCGGTGAGATGGGCTGGCTTCTCCGTGCCGGCCCATGCGCGGAGTTGGTGACGAGATGGCATATGATTCGGCATGTAGAGCCTTTGGGCCGAGATAAATTGATTCGTCCCATAGCAGTTATCTCAATTTGCCCAGGAATAAGTAAATTCGGCCAGGGAAATATCTCTCTGGGCCGAGATATCCTTGATCCGGCCCAGTTTAGCTTTTTTCCTTTATCTTTTTCTATTTAGCCTTTATATTTATTTAAAATATCCTTTTCATATATAAACCTCTTGACGACTTAGTTATAACTCAACTCTGGGGTACCCGGGGTTGTATCCCCGACATTAGTCCCCGAGTCTATGTGGGATTCGTAGAGTCGCTCATAGACTTTGTATCAAATATTCCCAGAGTTGTCTTATGACCTATAACCTCTTTGTCATTTATTTCTTGGTCGCATAATCCCTTTGGGCAAGTCTGTGACTTTGTCCTTCTTGGGCTCTGCTCATAACCTTTCTGGGCAGGTTGTTTGACTCCTGGCCTTCTTGGGCTCTGGTCATAACCCTTTTTGGTAAGTTTCTGGACTTCTGGCCATCATGGGCACTGGTCATAACCCTTTTTGGTAGTTTATGAGTTCTGGCCTTGTTGGGCACTGCTCTTTTAACCTATTTGGGTAAGTTACGAGTTCTGGCCTTATTGGGCACTGCTCCTTTAACCTCTTCGGGTAAGTTATGAGTTCTGGCCTTCTTGGGCACTGCTCTTTTAACCTCTTTGGGTAAGTTATGAGTTCTGGCCTTCTTGGGCACTGCTCTTTTAACCCCATTGGGTAAGCTATGAGCTCTTGCCTTCTAGGGCTTTGCTCTTTTAACCTCTTCGGGTAAGTTATGAGCTCTTGCCTTCTTGGGCTTTGCTCTTTTAACCTCATTGGGTAAGTTATGAGCTCTTGCCTTCTAGGGCTTTGCTCTTTTAACCTCTTCGGGTAAGCTATGAGCTCTTGCCTTCTAGGGCTTTGCTCTTTTAACCTCATTGGGTAAGTTATGAGCTCTTGCCTTCTAGGGCTTTGCTCTCTTAACCTCATTGGGTAAGTTATGAGCTCTTGCCTTCTAGGGCTTTGCTCTTTTAACCCCATCGGGTAAGTTATTACCCGGGTCATCTGATCTCAAAGCCGAGTTACTTTATTTAAAATTGAATTTATGTCTTAAGTCTGAGTTATCTGACTCAGATCCGAGTTATATGACTCAAATCCGAGTTAACTCATCCTAAATCCGAGTTACTTTACTCAATTTTGACTTGCATCCCGAATCTGAGTCTTCTGACTCAAATCCGAGTTAACTCATCCAAAATCCGAGTTACATTACTCGATTTTGGCTTGCATCCCGAATCTGATTTATATGACTCAAATCCGAGTTAACTCATCCTAAATCCGAGTTACTTTACTCAATTTTGGCTTGCATCCCGAATCTGAGTCTTCTGACTCAAATCCGAGTTAACTCATCCAAAATCCGAGTTACTTTACTCGATTTTGGCTTGCATCCCGAATCTGAGTCTTCTGACTCAAATCCGAGTTAACTCATCCAAAATCCGAGTTACTTTACTCCATTTTGGCTTGCATCTCGAATCTGAGTCTTCTGACTCAAATCCGAGTTAACCCATCCAAAATCCGAGTTACTTTACTCAATTTTGGCTTGCATCTCGAATCTGAGTCTTCTGACTCAAATCCGAGTTAACTCATCCAAAATCCGAGTTATTTTACTCAATTCTGGCTTGCATCCCGAATCTGAGTCTTCTGACTCAAATCCGAGTTAACTCATCCAAAATCCGAGTTACTTCACTCAATTTTGGCTTGCATCTCGAATCTGAGTCTTCTGACTCAAATCCAAGTTAACTCATCCAAAATCCGAGTTACTTTACTCAATTTTGGCTTGCATCTCGAATCTGAGTCTTCTGACTCAAATCCGAGTTATCTATTCGCCACGATATAGCTTGACTTGGCGTGATGACGATAATTTGCCTTTGATATAGATTCGAGATATAGATCCGAGATTAAGCTTTGGGACATGATAATAGGGCTAACCGCTGAGAGATCTGATTCGAGAAGTAGATATGAGATATAGGTTCGTGATATGATAAGCTGACCAATAGTCATCGAGATATGGGATAATCTGGCAAGATGGTGAGATATCCATTCGAGTCATAACATAACCTGGCAATCTGGTGAACTGAATAAAGCTTCGGCCTGAATCAGAGATACAATTAGTACGCCGAGTCTGAATACCAATCCGAATTATAAAGTACCCTGGAAAGCTGAATCAAATGTTAGTCCGAATTAGAGACAATTTACTGAGCTGAGTTAAGAATTAATTCAAAGCATAAACAAATTGACTTCAAGTTATATTTGAATCAACGAGTAAGATGATTCAACTTATGGCCGAGTTAACAGAAATGTTGGCTGGTGAGCTGAGTTAATGGGTAATCCAAAACATAAACTAACTGATTCAAAATCTATCTGAATCACAAATAAGATGATTCAACCTATGGCCGAGTTAACATAAAAGCTGGCTGGAGTACAGATCCAAATCAACATAATGCTCTCTTAATCTAACGGTGACTCTACGGATAAGTTGACTAGTCCCCGGGTTGAGTTATTCTCTCCCTGGGATGAAGGATTGAGCGTAGGTGGCTGAGTTATCTGGCACTTATAACATACTTGGAGAAGTGTTTGGCTGAGTTTTGCTAGGTCATACCGGCTCTTTGAGTTACTTGGTACTTACGGTAAGCTTGGAGTAGTGCTTGAGTCCTTCCTGCTGAGTCTTACCAGCTTTGATAAGTTAAACTTGTAGAGCCTCTGCGCTTACCTCTTTGTTCTCTGTTGACTTGGTGAAGCTAAATTAGCTCTATGAGGAAGAAGTTGATGAAGATGCTCCCGTCCGGATGGAAACCCAACCAACGCCACTAGAAGGCCCCACGGTGGGCGCCAAATGTCGTGGTGGTATCACGGCATATGCCATGGGTAGGCTTAAGTTGGGGCCGATAGACGTGGAGGAATCCGGGGAGGGATGATGCAGTGAAGACCGCACTCGTATGAACAGAGAGAAATACAATGTATGTTGGATTGAAGCTCTCCAGTGGAGATAACTCCTCCTTCTATACATCTAATCTCTTATAATCTTGCCATACTTGTGGCTACAATCATGCTCCTGGAGCTGTATCTTCTATCCTTCTATCTAGATCTCTCTATGAGAGTGTAGGAAGAGGAAGAAGGAGAGCTCCTAGTGAGCAGACAGGGGAGGAGCCCTTCGGGCCTCCTTCGTGAACGATCCCCCTGGTGCTCCTTATAAAGGGGAGCCCAGGGGACAAATCTTGCTCCCTACGATTGGCATCTTCTCAGCATATTCCGGGCATCTTCTGGAGATGCTCAGCATATGCCTTGGCATCTTTGGAGATGCTAAGACATATTCCTTAGCATATTCTTGGATGCCATTGGCATATTCCTTACTGCACGTGTGTTATCACCATATTTTGGCCAAAGACGGAGATGGGCCGTGATCAAGATGGGCTTGGAAGATACATATATTCAAGGTGTTGTTGGATCGGCCTAGTGCGTATATTTGGGCTGAATTGCCCGTGTATCTTGTATCATAGTAGGATTCGTGTTTGTTTAGGTTCCGTTTATGTTTAGGTAAAGATAGAGTTGTAGAGTTATTCCAAAAGTAGAGAGTCTCCGGACTATAAATATGTACCTAGGGTTATTGAAAGAGGAGGACAACCACGTTCACGACAAACACAATCTCGGCGCATCGCCACCCCTTGTTCTTAGGGTTTCTTTCGGGTAAGTGCCATGCTGCCTAGATCGCATCTTGCGATCTAGGCAGTATCTACTTATTTCGTTAACCGGTTTTACTCGTACTGAAGCGTTGTTGATGGCGAGTAATACCATTATCATAGATTGTTTGAGGCTAGCATCGGCACGCTTTCATTATTATCGTAAGTTATGCTACCTCTAGCTATCTCGCTACCCTTGCACCGTGTCCCAAAGTGCAAGGGTAGCACCTGCTTGATCTTTATTTAGTCGATTCGATCTGTTATAGTTGTGCCTTGTTCGTCAAGGTTTAGTTTAATATCTACGTAATCAGGCCTTACAAGCGGGTTGAACGATCCGGTAATGCATAAGGATGTGGCTTATTCGTTCTAGAGAGGATGTTAGGTAATTGGCTTTATGTTGGTTATTAGGCCTTCTCTAGGGTTGATATTCTTCATCTTTTGTACGTACTAGGCTCAATTACGTAGGGCGTTCGATTATGTGGTGAAAACATTAAACTATCGTAGATCGATTTAACTTGTAATGATCAAGCAAAACCCCATGTTATCATAAATCTAACGCAGAACCATGGGGCAATCGGCTTTAAGATTCTGTGGAAACCTTGGAGCCGATCACGGCTCGAATTTTACGATACTTGTTTATCATGCAGAAATCAATCGAGCAATCCTTCACCTTCGACCAGGTATAGGTCAGGTGGCACGCCGAACCAAGCGGGACGTGTGCGGAGCTTTGCGGGCCGTCGCCCGAGGGAGTGGCCCACCAGAGCCCCTGGAGCCTCCGGCTCCGTGTTGCCGATCGCTGCCCGGGTTTTGGCAGGCAACACATTTCGCACGCCAGTGGGACATTCAACAACGTCTACATCAACGCCGACTGCTGCGATGGAGAATGGACCACTTACGACGATCACTGGCGAGCACAAGGCCAAATACGACGAGATCAAGGCCTCTTCGAGGAAGACCTCATCGCTCTTTTGAGAGGACCCGACGCATGGCATCGTGGAAAGGGTTCTCCCAGGGCGCTCTTAATGAGGTGGATCTGTCCTTCGGAGGAGCGCACGAGCTCTGACGTGAAGTCAACTACATGGTGGCTCATTATTTGCACCGCCATTACGAGAGCACGTGAACGCTTTCGGCGGTCGCGTCCGCGTAGTCCAGAGATCATGAAGCATCGATACTCCCCGGGACCTACTTTAGGTACTCACCGTGGGGAAAGACCGCTGCATCAGGCCGCAGATCCTCGCAGACTTGCCGCTCGTAACCGCCGGGGCAGCGGCCACGTCTACAAGGCTGGAGGCGACCCAGGCGATTGCCAATTCCTGTTCGAGCCACCTAAGGAGATCCCACACGGATATATATGCGCCTACGTGCCGGACTGCAATAACCTGACACGCACCAAACAGATTGCAACCGCAGGAGTTTCTGCGGTAGGAACCCTTGGTCCAGGATCTTCCGGGGCAGGCGTGTCCGGAGCAGCGATGGCTGGGATGGACGCTGACAAACAGGCGTGGCTAGCCAAGTATGCCACTGGAGCAAGTCATGAGAATCTAACCCCTACAGCTCAAACAGTGGAGCAAATCGGTACCATCCTGAGGGACCAGTTCGGCTTCGTGCCGAAGAGAAGGACAATCGGCTATTCAAAGCCGTACCCCAACGAGTTTGATCTGATTCCGCTGCCACCCAAGTATAAGATCCCTGAGTTCTCAAGGTTCAGCGGGTCAGAAGGGTCAAGCTCGATCGAGCACATAAGCCGATACCTGGCACAACTAGGCATGATTTCGGCATCGGATCAGATGCGCGTAAGATTCTTTGCGCAATCTCCGACAGACCGCCTTTGGGTGGTACACCTCCGCCACTGATTCAATTCATACCGAAGCAACGGAAGAGCAGTTCCACATCCGGTACCATTCGAGGCATCGAGGCTGGCATTGCGACTGGCGCAGTGCGGCGAGTAGAAACTGTACATCCGCGCCAGATCGTCAAGAACCGATGTTACTCGGCTCGTTTAATCGAGAAGGAAGCCGTCGAGCTGGCGTGTTGGGTCTCAAAGACCCATCAAGGACTTGGCATTCGGTAGAATACAACTCATTGGCGCACATGGCCCGTAAACCGGCGATGTATGAGCAACGCCACCGAGTTGTACCAAGACAAATTCAAGCGTCCGATAAGCACGGTCGATGCGTAAGAAGAAGATCCGACGCAGACCGAAGTGGCCGGCTGAATGGGCGGGGCAGATCCGTGGCCTGCAAATGGGTGAAACAGCAAGGGCTGAAAGGGTTCGACTTGATGTGAGCAAAGGCGGCGGATATTCGATCTCTTTGAAGGAGAAGCGGTGAGATTACCGAAGGCCACAAAATCCCTACGGCTCGGAGATGAGCGGAGACCATACTGCAAGTGGCATCATTCGTTCACTCACACCACCAACAGTGCAAGGAGCTTCGCCAAATCCAAATGGCGATAGAACAAGGTCGTCGATCCTTGGGCGTTCGCCATGAAAGTGGACACAAACCCATTTCCGAGTCAACATGGTAGAACTCAAGCTCGCGAGGCGTAAGCTGGATTTCGCTCGGCGTTAACATGTGGTCTGGATACCACCATGACACGTACAAGGAGAACGGTGTTCGCTCCCGGGGCAAGGAAAGAAAGGAGGCTAGTCCATGCGACCGGCCCAGCCACAATGACAGGCGGTACTTAACAGAGGAACAAGTGAGGAGAGTGCGATATCAGAAGCCACATTCCACGCATCTCCTTAACAAGTATGAGCGCCAGTATGACCAACGTCGCCAGCACGACAGAGACGACGGAAGATATGAGCACCTTGCTAGGGGACCGTCGAAAGAGAAGGAAGGCGCAGCTAGGCATTGGGATTGTCCTTTCTTCAAGTATTGCTGGGGCACCGGAATGAGCCGATTGCCTACAGTCGACAACTGCCCGGAATGCAACCAGCAGAAAGAGGACACGAGGCCAGTGTCAGTATTCAAACGCCTAGGACCTCTTCCGTCCCAGAGCCGACGTAAGGAGTCCGCTCGAGCAGGAGACCTTGAGGAGCCGAAGGATGACAAGGTCAAAGACAGGTATCACCGTCCAAGGTGGTGCCCCGACGGACTCAGACATACCCAGAAGCGTAGAGTGCAGCGGCTGCGCAACCTAGAGGAAGCTGAAGCGCAGTATCTCCACGCTTTGAAGAAAGCACGGCCTGATCTGGCTGTCAAAGTGAGACAGGATGTGGAAACGGAAGACCGCCCGACCAGGAAAGAGTGGCGCCCCAAACCGGTAAGAGCTGATACAAAGACATCGGCTAGCACAAACATGGTGTTCGTGCTCCCGTCAGAATTCTGCGCGCCAAGAACCGATGAGCTACTCGTGGCACAATTTGATCGCGCCACGGCCGGTTATCTTTGAAGCCACGTGAGAAGGGTTACAAACATCGAAAGCCACAGCCTGCGAGGTTACATCAATGGGCAACCTGTCGGCAAGATGTTGGTGGACACGGGCGGCGATCAATATCATGCCATACTCCATGCTCTGACGTTTGGGACGCTCCACTGCAGATCGATCAAAACCAACGTCACGTTGAGCGACTTCAACGGTCGGTCTTGGGAACACAAGGTGTCGAGCGTGGACTTGACGGTGGGCAGGAAAACCGTACCACGTCATTCTTCGTTGGACAGCAAGAGCACTTACACATCTTGCTAGGAAGGATTGGATTCACGCCAATTCTGCATCCGTCCACAATGCATCGGTGCACGATCCGATGGGATGGAGGCGAAGTGGAGGTCATCCGCAGACGATTCCATCGAGATCTCCATAGCGCATGAACATCCGGGAGGCGAAGACCAAGAGCCGATCTCGGGATCAATCTAGACGGCTGCGGCGTATTGAAGCTACAAAAAGCGGGGTGAGGCTGGTCTTATCCGCGGCCTTACAGTAGAAAAGCCCACGATCATCAGGTGGTACGGCGATCCTGCGATCGGCCACAAAAATAAAAAGCAGCGATCATCGACAAGCGGTTCATGTAGTCGTAACGGAGATGCTCCGCCTGTAAAATAATAAGGTGTAAACCGTCCTTGACAGATGCAAGCAAAAATGGGGCGATTCAGATCGGCCCAAATTATTTTGTCCTCACCGCCGTTTGCCTGTGTTTAGCGTCGATTTGTGGTGGGAAAGCTAGGGTATGGGTTTACATCGATGAGCTAGAAGAGGTCGACATTGGTCTGAGGATAAGCCACGACCAACATTTATCGTGAAAGTTAGAGCCAAGTCTGTGGGGCCCGATGATAGCCTGTTGAAACAATATCGATTGCTTGCACGGGACTACGAGAGATGCTGGACTAGACAGAGCATCATCGAGCATCGTCTCCCGCTCAAAAAGGATTTCGCCGTTTCAGCGAGCACGACAAATGAAGGCCGAAATTCTGGAAGAAGTCAAGAAAGAGGTCGAAAAAATGTTGACGGCCAATTTGATCAGACCATGCAGGTATGCTGAGTGGATTTCTAGTATCGTACCTGTCGAGAAGAAGAGTGGCCAATGGCGGGTTGCTATAGATTTTCGAGATCTCAACAGGGCTACCCCAAAGGATGAGTATCCGATGCCAGTGGCAGAAACATTAATCAATGCAGCAGCTGGTCATAAAATTTTGAGCTTCATGGACGGCAATGCCGGGTACAATCAGATCTTCATGGATCCAGAAGACATACACAAGACTGCATTCAGAGTCCCAGGGTCCGTGGGGTTATTTGAATATGTAGTCATGACGTTTGGACTGAAAAATGCCGGCGCCACGTACCAAAGGGCCATGAATTATATCTTCCATGATCTGATCGGCAAACTGGTGGAAAATTACATCGATGACGTGGTGATCAAGTCGGCTTCGACGCACGGACACTTGGACGATCTGCAACGCGTCCTGGACCGAACAAGAAAATTCGGCCTACGGATGAATCCAAAAAAGTGCGCTTTCGGGGTGACGGCCGGTCAGTTCTTGGGTTTTCTGGTCCATGAGCGGAATTGAGATCGGCTGAAAAGTCGAGGCGGTCGCGAACGATGAAGCCACCCACCACAAAGAAAAGCTGCGGTCCCTTATCGGCAAGATCAACTTCGACGATTCATTTCAATCTGTCGGGAAGGATTGAGCCGTTCATGGGACTAGTTAAAATCAAATCGACGAGGAATTCGGCGGGCGAGCAACAACGCCTTTTGGCGAGATCAAAGAATATCGACAAAGCGCCGGTGTTAGTTCCACCTCGGCTGACAGGCCATTCTACATTTACTTGTCGATGGGCGACACATCGCCTCGGTAGTGGTGCAAGTTTATGATGGGCTGGGCGGGTCATCTTTTACATAAGCGGGAGGATCTTTGGGCCTTGAGACAAGGTACCACGATATCGATAAGTTGTGCCTGCCTGTTTTCACTGCACCAAGTTGCGACACATTTTGTTATCGGGAGATCATCATCATATACCGTCGGGCGTCATAAAGCACATCTGTCGGCTCCTATGTTAAAAAGGCGGCTGGGCAAATGGATGTTTGCATTGTCGAGTTGACATCCGGTATCAACCCGAAAGCGATTAAGGGGCGGTAGCTGATCTTATCGCTGAAAGGATCAACACTAACATAGCCGCCTTGTCCATAAGGCGTGGGCTATGTTTTTGACGGATCGGTTTGTGACGATGGCTGCGGCATCGGCATTTTACTCGTAACTCGGGGCAACATTTTACTTCTCCATCAGTTGTCTACCTCTCGCACTAACAATGTAGCCGAGTGCGGCGATACGCAAGGGATGGAGTTACTCCTCGGCCGAGGGAAGCGATGGAAATTTTGGAGACTCCAAGTTGGTGATTTCCCAGCTCACGGAGGACTACAAGTGCGAGGCGAGTCCCTCTTCCCATTATGGTTGCCTTTGCCAGCGATGACGCAATTCGGTACATCAACTTCACTTGGATCCCACGAGAATACCGAGGCGAGCGATCTTGCGAGATGGCTTGAGGATACAAGGATGTGGAAGAAGGAGCCTACGTTCAAATCAGTTCACGAAGCGGACGATGGAGAGCCGATATCTTCAATTACTTGAAAGATTCGCTGGGGCACACCTAAGCGGATAAGGTACAAAGCCATGAAATGCGTGCTTATTGGGGATGACATGTTTCTGAGGACTCGAAGGGCTATTGCTCAAGTGCTTGGGGACAGCAGAGGCCAATCAGCTCCTACGACGAGGTACAGCGGGCGCTGTGGAACTCAGCAATCGGCTCATAAGATGAAATGGTTGATCAGGCGATCAGGGTTTTATTGGCCCACCATGCTTGAGGACTGTTTCAACTACTATAAAGGGTGTCAAGCATGTCAGAAATTTGGAAAAATCCAGATGGTACCCGCGTCAGCAATGAACCCCATCATCAAGCCTTGGCCATTTCGAGGTTGGGGCATGGACATGATCGACAAGATCAATCCTCCATCAAGCAAAGGCCACATGTGGATTCTGGCTATCACTGACTACTTCACTAAATGGGTAGAGGCTGTCCCGATGAAGTCAGTAAACTCGAAGGATGTTATCAATTTTGTGAAGGAACATGTCATCCATCGATTCGGAATTCCCCAAACTATCACGACCGATGGAGGTTCGGTCTTTATTTCTCAGGAATTTAGAAATTCGGAATTCCCCAAACTATCACGACGGATGGAGGTTCGGTCTTTATTTCTCAGGAATTTAGAAAATTTTGTGAGGACATGGGGATTAAGCTGATTAGATCATCTCCATACTATGCTCAAGCAAATGGGCAAGCTGAAGCGTCCAATCAGAGTCTCATCAAGCTGATCAAGAGAAAAGTCGATGAGCACCCAAGGCGTTGGCACGAGGTTTTGTCAGAGGCGTTATGGGCTTATCGTATGTCATGCCATGGAGCAATAAAAACCTCACCCTACCATCTAGTATATGGACAAGAAGCCGTCCTACCGTGGGAAATTACGGCTGGATCGAGACGCGTCACTTTTCAGGACGATCTAACAACTGAAAATCGCAATACGATGAGTGAGTGTGGAGGATTTAAGCGAGCTCAGGTTATGGTCACTAGAAAATCAAAGAAAACAAGGCCAAGGTAGCTCGTGCATACAACAAGAAAGTGAAGCGAAGGAGTTCCACGTTGGTGATACGGTATGGGAAGGCATGTTGCCCTTGGGGACTAAGGATGCGAAATATGGTAAATGGTCTCCAAATTGGCACGGTAAAATGCAAGTCGACCAAGTTTTAAGAGGAAACGCATACATGCTCGAGCAGTTGGATGGAGTAAAGTTCCTAGTGGCAGTCAACGGACAACATCTCAAGAAATATTTCCCAAGCATGTGGGATGTTGGACAGTAAAACTGGAAGGGCCGATACATGAAATCGGCTAGGTAAAGGCACGAGAATATGGGGGCCGATTCTGGAAATCGGCCGAAAGAAAAAAAAAAGAAAAGGGGTTCACACATGTTACAAAAAGGTCCACCTCGGCGATCTCAGCTTCGCCATCTTCATCTTTGCTTGTCACTAATCGTCTGTGCGGGGCACGTTTTTCGGTGGGCAATTGGAGATTTGGGTCGTCCGTGTTTGAATCCACCGTGTTGAGGAAGGTCGCAGGTCGTCATTTAAAACCAAGAAGTGGCCGTTGTGAGGCGTCTAAGGATGCGACTGAAGGTTGACCCTGTCAACGTTTTTCGGGAGAAGCCGATGGGTAGTCATCGGCTCTGTGCGGTTTGACTTGTTTGACTGTATACGTGCAGCATGATGAAAGACGATATGGTGTCATCGACTTTTGAAGCATCGACCTATTTCGGTTATCGGCAAAATTGAAGCAAAGAGAAACAATATTTGGGAATCAGATTTTCATTCATTCAAAAGATCATTGCTTACAGGATGATCGATTACAAAAGGGGCCTACTACTACTACGGCCATTACTACTGATTCCTAATCTAAGCCGAGGTAAATGCCGTCGTCGCCCGTCCTCTTGGCATCTTATTGCTGCTCGGCATCGTCCTCGCTTCTTCTTCTTGAAGAAACCAACGGGGACCTCTTCGTCCTCGTCGTCATCTTCGATATCTTATTTGGACCCGTGGGAAGCGCTTCGTGGCGGATACTCGTCGGAGGTGTCCTCCTCGATTCTTCCTCTTCGGCGGAAGAGTCGGCGCCGTCCACGACCCGATTGTCGTCGCTGCTCTTCGCCTCCGGTTCCCGTTGGCGAGAGGCTCTCTTCGTCGATCGAGGGGCGCGCCGTCCTCGACGGCGGCAAATCGATCCTTCGTCCCACCATCGTGGGCGAAAATCTTATCGCCGTGGCGGGTGCTGGCGTTGGCTCTCGGTCGCTAATCGAGTTGGGCGTGGGAGGACACATCGGAGGAAGCAGGGAGGCCATGGCGAAAGAGGGTTTTCGGTGACGGAGAAGGTTTTCGCAGCTGGAGGAAGATGGGGGCTGCTGACTGATCTGATTTAAATAAGGGAATAGTGGAGACGGTTCAATGCCATAGCGGTTTCCCAGATTGCACTGCCAAAATCGTCAAATCACGCGCTGCGCAGGAGTTGAGAAGACAGGGCATCATGATGAAGGGGTAGCGTGACGGTGCTGTGCTGCCACGCATTCTATCTACGCGTAGCCCGATAAAAAAAAGAGGAGAAGAAGAGGAAAAAAACGCACAGAGTGGTTTTGGAATTATCATTGCCAAAACCAGGGGGGCATGTGTGTTATCACCATATTTTGGCCAAAGACGGAGATGGGCCGTGATCAAGATGGGCTTGGAAGATACATATATTCAAGGTGTTGTTGGATCGGCCTAGTGCGTATATTTGGGCTGAATTGCCCGTGTATCTTGTATCATAGTAGGATTCGTGTTTGTTTAGGTTCCGTTTATGTTTAGGTAAAGATAGAGTTGTAGAGTTATTCCAAAAGTAGAGAGTCTCCGGACTATAAATATGTACCTAGGGTTATTGAAAGAGGACAACCACGTTCACGACAAACACAATCTCGGCGCATCGCCACCCCTTGTTCTTAGGGTTTCTTTCGGGTAAGTGCCATGCTGCCTAGATCGCATCTTGCGATCTAGGCGATATCTATATTCGTTACCGGTTTTACTCGTCTTGAAGCGTTGTTGATGGCGAGTAATACCATTATCATAGATTGTTTGAGGCTAGCATCGGCCTTTGTTTCATTATTATCGTCGAAGTTATGCTACCTCTAGCTATCTCGCTACCCTTGCACCGTGTCCCAAAGTGCAAGGGTAGCACCTATGATCTTTATTTAGTCGATTCGATCTGTTATAGTTGTGCCTTGTTCGTCAAGGTTTAGTTTAATATCTACGTAATCAGGACTTACAAGCGGGTTGAGCGATCCGGTAATGCATAAGGATGTGGCTTATTCGTTCTAGAGAGGATGTTCGGTAATTGGCTTTATGTTGGTTATTAGGCCTTCTCTAGGGTTGATATTCTTCATCTTTTATGCGTACTAGGCTCAATCGCGTGGACGTTCGGTTATGTGGTGAAAACATTAAACTATCGTAGATCGATTTAACTTGTAATGATCAAGCAAAACCCCATGTTATCATAAATCTAACGCAGAACCATGGGGCAATCGGCTTTAAGAGCCGATTCTGAGAAACACAGGAGCCGATCACGGCTCGAATTTTACGTATACTTGTTTATCATGCAGGAAATCAATCGGAGCAATCCTTCACCTTCCTGACCAGGTATAGGTCAGGTGGCACGCCCTCGAACCAAGCCAGGACGTGTGCCGGAGCTTTTGCGGGCCGTCGCCCGAGGGACCAGGGCCCACCAGCAGTCCTGGGAGCCTCCCGGATCTCCGTGTTGCCAGTCGCTGCCCGCCGGTGGGTTTTGTCAGGCAACAACGTGTCAGTCTGAGCCATGGGCGTCCCAAGACTGACACGATAGTTGCAGAGCTCGTCTTGGCTCAATGGAGTGTTTGCTGTGGTGGTTGACGTAGCATTCGGAGACATATAAGGGGACTCCCGGGATGATTTATGTCGATTAAGAGGTTAATTCCAATAAATATCTTAGTCTGGGGTTGGCTAATTCGGACTGTGGGACTCCTAATTCGGCCCAGACGGATGTAGCTGCTTCATGGACCCTGCTGGATTACTGTTTGACTCGGCCTGGGAAAATGGCCCATCCGGGGCGAAGGAGGCCCAGCCGAGCTCCCTCTCATTCGGCCCGAGCGAGGCAGCAAGGAGAGGAGCCCAGCTAGGGCAGGTGTTGTTGGCTTGCGCGGTTATGAAGAAGTGGCCCGTGGTGGGCTGGCTTAGTCCAGTGCCGGCCCACCGGGGGTTAGCTCGGTGACTGGCGTTGGCCCATGGTGGGCCGAGCTGTCCGTGCCGGCCCACCCGGGGTGGATTGGCGAGGCCGCCTGGCGGGACTGATTCGTCCGTCGATGCGGTGTGCGGGAGATCGGCGATGGGAGGCTTGGCGGGAGTAGCGCGGGAGCTCAGGAAGCGTCGTCCTGCAGGGGAAGGTTCGGTGAGATGGGCTGGCTTCTCCGTGCCGGCCCATGCGCGGAGTTGGTGATGAGATGGCATATGATTCAGCATGTGGAGCCTTTGGGCCGAGATAAATTGATTCGTCCCATAGCAGTTATCTCAATTTGCCCAGGAATAAGTAAATTCGGCCAGGGAAATATCTCTCTGGGACGAGATATCCTTGATCCGGCCCAGTTTAGCTTTTTTCCTTTATCTTTTTCTATTTAGCCTTTATATTTATTTAAAATATCCTTTTCATATATAAACCTCTTGACGACTTAGTTATAACTCAACTCTGGGGTACCCGGGGTTGTATCCCCGACATCATCACAAAGTTCTTGTAACTTGGTGGCAGTGATTGGAGGACACGGTAAATCCCCAAAGCATTAGGAATCACAATACCCAAGATTTGAAGTTTGTTTGCGTGCCCAGACATCTTAAGCACATGCTCACTTGAGACTGCCCTCTTCCATCTTGCGGTTAAAGAACTTTTGAAGCCTCATAGCTTTCAATTGCGCATGAGTCTCAAATATCAATTTGAGATCCTCGACAATATCATATGGGTCTGAATTCTCAAACCTTTTCAAGCTCGATTCTAAACCATACAAGATAGCACACTGTGAGTCTTGAGTCTTCGAGTGAGGTAAACATTCTTTACTTCATCGGCATCATCACCGCAGTGGGTCACCCGGTGCATCCGACATAGGTCAAATTACCAGCTGTGAGGACAATCCTCAAATTGCGGAACCAATCCGCTAAGTTGTTTCCATTGTTTTTCAACTCTTCTTTCTCTAGGAATGCATTAAAATTGATGGTAGGGGCTGCCATTGATCTACAACATATTTGCAATAGTTTAGATTAAGTTTATGAAAAATTGAGTTCATATTAATAATAAAATTAATCTAGGTGAACTCCCACTCAAAACAATATCCCTCACATTGTTTTAGTGATCACACGAACCAAATCCACCACATCAACACCGATCATCACGAGAGTTCATATAGTTTCAATGGCGAACAATCGACATGTTCATCATATCTACTATATGATTCATGCTTTACCTTTTGGTGATCCGTGTTCCGAGACCATGTCTGTACATGCTAGGCTCGTCAAGATCAAACCTTAGTTTCCGCATGAGAAAATATGGCTTGCTCACATTGTATACACTTGCGGAATCTAACACACCCGATCATCACGTGGTGCTTCGAAACAACAAGCTTTAGCAACGGTGCTAACTAAGGGTGAACACTTTATGACTTGAAATTCATGTGCATGAGGGATCATCTTATAATGCTACCGTCGTCTACTAAGAAATACAAGATGCATAAAGGATTAACATCACATGCAATTCATAATATGTGATATGATATGGCCTTTCTTCTTTGTGCTTCCGATCTCCATCTTCTAGCACGAACATGATCTCCATCATTACTGGCATTGCATCAAGGTCAATGACGCTTCTCCATGGTTGTCGTCCACCGGCTTCAACTATTACAACTACTTTGAATAGACACGCGGGTCTTAACATAAATTAAAGACAACCATATGGCTCCTGCCGGTTGCCAACTTACAATAAGGAACATTGCATACATCAAATATAATCACAATCATGGCCATATCACATCACATCACACCCCTGCAAAACAAAGTTAGACGCCTCTACTTTCTTTGCATGTTTTACGTGGTTTGGGGCTTTCAATAAGTGTCGTTCTAACTTATGAACATGAACCACAACATTGATACGAGTATTGTTAATCACCCGTTGTAAATTGGATCTTAACTATGCTAGGAGAAACAGGCACCCGCAAAGCCACTTATGCAATACAAGTTGCATGTCAAGCGTGGAGCAAGTCTCATGAACGATGTCATGTAAGGTTAGCCCGGGCCGCTTCATCCCAACATACCGCAAGATGCAAAGTACACAAGAAGCAATCGACAATAAAAGCATCAACGCCCACAATCACCAATGTGTTCTACTCGTGCAACAGATCTACATATAGACACGCCTCTGATACCACTGTAGGGATTCGTAGCATGGAAAACAGAAATTTTCTATCGCATACAAACAAACAAGCCAAGATCTATCTACTAGATTGTAGCAACGAGTCAATGGAATAACTCACCCTCGAAGATTCCAAAGTGTTTAACGAGAGCGGATTCTCGTGGGTGATGTAGTCGTACTCTTCCCGATCTCAAGATCGCGTGACGCGATCCTTCCAAACCTTGTGTTCGGCGCTCCATGATCGGTCACACGTTCGGTACTCGACGAATACCTTCCTCTCCTTGTTCCAGGCAATGGAGGTTGTAGCACTCTCCTCGCGATTCCGGACTGGCGTGGTACCGGAAGTAGAGGGGAGATCTCGCAGGGCTTCGCCTTAATCCGGAGCGAGTATGGTGGAGTATGAGAGAGTCCCTCGACGATCTAGGGTTTAGACACACCGAGGAGGAGGCTAAGCCGATGGCTAGGGTTGCTAGGCGGCGGCGGCGGTTTGACCTAGGGCGCGGCGGCGGCAGCAGGTGGCGGCGCCGGCGGCTTAGGGTTTGGAGGAGAGGATCTTGTGTGTCTCTAGGAGGGAGCCCTGCCCCTCCTTATATAGGTGGAGGGGCCGGCCGGCCAAGGGGAGGGAGAGGAGTCCCTCCCCAACTCGGCTTGGGTGGTGCGCCGGCGGTGGGGAGGAGGGACTCCTCCCCAACTCGGTTTCCTCCTCTTTTTCCACTTCCCAAAAATAGCCGTTTGACTTTCAAACTAGCCGTTTGACTTATCAAACTAGGATTTGATTTAATCCTCTATTTTGTTCAGCGATGAGACTTAGTACATGATGCAATCATACCAACTTGGTATAACACATTCATGTACCCTTCCCCTGATTTGGAGTGCCGGACATTCCGGAACCTTCTAGAACATTCCCGATGAAAACACCGGAACCATTCTCCAACTCCGAAATGGGACTTTCCTTATATGAATCTTATTCTCCGGACCATTCCGGATCTCCTCGTGATATCCCGAATCCCATTCGAGACTCCGAACAACATTCGAACTCTTTCTCATCATTCCATAACTACTCAAACAACGTCGAATCCTTAAGTGTGTCTCCCTACGGTTCGTGAATTATGCGGACATGATCGAGACACTTCTCCGATCAATAACCAATAGAGGAATCTGGAAATTCATATGGCTCCCACATATTTCTATGATTACTTTGTGATCGAATGAACCACTTACATACGATACCAATTTCCCTTTATCTCACGATAGTTTACTTATCCGAGGTTATGATCGTCGGTATCTCTGCATACCTAGTTCAACCTCGTTACCGATAAGTACTCTTTTCTTGTTCCCGTGATATGTGATCCCTTGTGAGCCAGTCACATGCTTGCAAGCTAACTAGATGACATTTCACCGAGAGGGCCCAGAGTATATCTATCCTTCATATGGATGGACAAATCCCACTCTTGATCCATGTGTTTCAACCAATACTTTCCGAACACTCAATGCCACCTTTATAGCCACCCAGTTACGGTGTGGTGTTTGATGTCATCAAATCATCCATCCGGTAAAGGTGATATGCATGATCTCATGGTCGAAGGAATTAGGTTACTATGTATCAGAAAGCATATAGCAATTGAACTATTAAAATGACTTGATCTTTATGCTACGCTTATCTATAGGAGTATGTCCACCATATCATTCTCCTAACGATATGATATTGTTGTTAATAACATCTCAATGTTCATGATAGGGAAACCACAATCATCTATTAACCAACAAGCTAGTATTATATAGAGGCTTTACTAGGGACTCTTATTTTAGTCTACAAATCACACAAGTATTAATGTTTCCTTGTTAATACTATTATAGCATGAATGTAAACATTTATCATAAACACAAAGATATAATAATAACTATATTTATTATTGCCTCTAGGGCATATCTCCAACAGCGCACCCCCTCCACGTGTACCACAGTTGAACGTAACATCTGTAGCACACCTTACCCATGTGCGCTACATATATGAGGCATGAGGCCAGCAGGGACCTGGCCCACACACATCTGTGGCGCACCATAACCATGTGCGCCACAGTTGTTGTAGTTACTAGTAGGGCACTGTCCACAGGTGAGCCACGGCTGTTTTACCCGTGGGGCACTTCAACCACGTGAGCCACGGAAGTTTGGATTACCTATACCCGTTTTCTTAGTAGTGTAAGTTGTATTTTCTCCATTCCAACTTACATATTTAGTCAAAGTCAACGCATTCTAAGTTTGACCAATATTTTAGATAAAATTATGAACAATTACAACACTAAATCAATGTCAATAAATTCATTATAAAACTATATTTTTTATAGTATATCTATTTTATATCTAGATATTGCTATTTTTTGCTATATGTTTGGTCAAATCATAGTAATTTTTTCTCACAAAAGAAAAGTTCATAGTAAGGTTTGACTTTTGACTAAATTTATAAGTATTATTCATTAAAAATAGGTAGTACTTGTAATAGGTATGGGTATGGGCGATAATCAAGCAAGGGGTGGACGAGTAAGTGTATGAGGTAGCTCACATGTACATAACCTGACTGAAACTTGTTAGTTATATTATGTTCCATGTAATTATGTATATATTTTCTTATTGTATGAAGGGTTTTCTGCATATTTACCACACATACATGTACTCTATACATTGGCTTTTGGACTCTAGGGTGTTAGGTAGAACTCTACGGTGGTAGCACAAGATCATGCATGAGCAACATCTAGAACACCTAATGAACATAAATATGAGAGTTGATTAGATATTTACTTGGTGCTAGAGTCGAGGAAGTAGCCATTGCTCACTAGTGCAGAGCCCCCCCTTTAACTCCGGTTGGGAGGGCCCTCTAACAGCGGTTCCCCAACCGCTGTTGAGGGTTCGGTGTTAGAGGGGGGGCACCTTTAACACCGGTTCTTATACGAACCGGTGTTAAAGGGTGGCGCACGTGGGCTGCCAG
Source organism: Avena longiglumis (assembly GCA_030063025.1). Taxonomy (NCBI): domain Eukaryota; kingdom Viridiplantae; phylum Streptophyta; class Magnoliopsida; order Poales; family Poaceae; genus Avena; species Avena longiglumis. Next base: position 512,686,593 of record CP125974.1, on the reverse strand, counting down.
TTCAGTTCCCCTTAACACCGGTTCGATTCTGGAACCGGTGTTAAAGATTCTGCCATGGCGAGAGATTTAGGCCGTTTTCCGCCGCTGGCGAGAACTCTGCCGCGGGCAGAAAACGCCTAAATCTCGCCGCGTATTTCGCCGCCTGCTCGGGCGTATTTGCGGGAGGGGGAGCGAGGGAAATCGATCGAGCGGTATACTTATAAATCGTCATCGGTACATACGAGTACATGAATAATTAAGCAACTATTATTATACACAAACATCGTCATCGGCACATACATCACATCGGCACATACATCGTCATCGTTCATTTTGGTGGATATCTATAGAGTTCTCCGCCAGCGTGACGACCTCATCAAGTATGAACCCGCCAATTCCTCTTAAATGGCTCGTATATGCTCAAATGGTAGGAGTTGGTCCCGCATCCGTTCGATCTGAATATATATGAAGAATGGGCCAATATATATATAAGAATAAAACTCAACACAATTGATGGTAATAAAATAATGTTGTGGACTTTGTTTACTTACTCTAAGTTGTTCTAGTGCGGCAGCTGTCGCACATATCGTGTTCTAATGAATTCGCAAACATAGTACCCACATAAGTTATTGCCGTGTCCTCGATGCGCACTTTACGAGAATAGAGAGTTCAATCAAAATAATAATCAATAAAGCATGATATAATGGAATTGGAAGCTAGCTAGTATTCTGACATTTTGGTCTACAAATTTAGTTCTTCCGACCATTCACCCACGGCCCTGCCCGTGAACATTTTCCAAACCCGTCCGACAAAGAAAATGGATAAAGGAGTAATTAATTACTTATTGTCACGAAAGTTGCCGATCTAGTGCGATAATATGATTGAAATTACCTGGAGCATCTCTCTAAAGTCTGCCCATAGCTCTTTTTCTTTTCGTAACGAGTCCATGACAAGGACTTTTCTGAGTCGGGTTGAATGACTAGCGAATAAAGTGGAACCTACGACGCATTACTCATCATCGTTACACTTAACATCGAGTAAGCGAAACAGAATGTGTACAAGAGAGGGTAATGTACTCACGAGAAGTTGTAAGGCAATAGTATTTCCCTTTTGGTTTGTTGTCTCAAGAAAGACTTTAGCAAGTAATCTTCGCTTTGCGGGTTTGTCTCTTACCACTTCTTCATGAACTCTATTTGGGTCAACGAACCCAATGTCAAAAGGGCCTCCTTTCATGCATTCCATAACCTTTTTCCTGCATAATAGTATATACATATATGGTGAGCATATATATATACATGCAATTAATGAAGTGAATGAGTTGAGATAAAAATTACAGAAATAGTACTTACACACAATAAAGGCTGATGGCAGATTTGTCGAGTTCCTTCTGATTGAATAAAAAATGCAAGTCTTGAATGTTGAAGTCGATCGCGTCGTCTCCGCACAAGAAAATCTGATCTCTTATATGCGCCGTGATCCATTCTTCTTTTCTCGTCTTGCAGAAATCAAGGTACCACTTGTGCAATTTTCGCATCTTTGTTGGTAGATTCTTGAGCTCCTCTTTCTTGACTAGATTCTTCCCATACTTCCATCGATGTATGGGGTTGACATCGCATTTGGGCAAGTTGTCTTCCATGACGTTCAAGTATGCAATGTAAGTCATCCCCATCTCATTGGCCTTTCTTTGTAGCTCTGCCTCGTAATCATCTACGGGAGGAGCGTCCCGTTTGTCAAACATTTGGAGCGGGGCGCATGATTGGTTTTCCTGCTCTCCGATCATGGGAACTGTTTTCTGGGGTGCCTCACTACTGCTACTTTCAGTCTCCCTACGGCGCCTTGCATCCGCCTTCAAAATCTGGCGCCAGAGTCCGCACAAGTGGGGTTTCAGGTTTCAAAAGATTTTGTAAAACTTCTCCACCACCGCCGGATCTATTTTCTCCTTTGGCTCGGCCCGTCTAGGTGCAAAGAATTTCTTGACCTGTTCTCCGAGATCCTATTGGTCTCCTCGTCGCTGCGATTCCACGGTAAACCGCAATGGCTTGGCGGAAGGCTGCGACGTAGTTTTTGAACTCTTTGGCACGGTTTCCTGGAGTTCTTTGTGCCAAGCTCGATGCTCCTCATGGCAGTGCTCTTCCGCCACGCCGAGGAGATGGCTGAAGCACCGGAGATGGTGACGGGCGGAGATGGCTGCCGCCAGAGATGGCTGCCGCAGAGATGGCCGACGGCCGGAGATGGCTGCTTGCAGAGATGGCCGACGGGCGGAGATGGCTGCCAGCAGAGATAGCTCAAGCGGCTCACGACGCTGCGGAGGCGGCGGGTGCCAGTGACCTCAATTTGGAAGCACAATGTGTTCCTTCTTCCAAAGAATGGTTGTTTTCACCGCAAATTTGAGTTGAGTTTCCCTTCACCGTAGCATGGTCAAGCTGTGCTTCCTCATATTCCTTCACAACCTCATCCACCCGACAATAGCATAGCCATCCGGAATCGGTCGGCGGTGGTAAGTTCCAGCTACAGGAGGTAAGGCATAGCCGATGACCACCTTAATGGATAAGCCCATTAATCTCACATGCAGCTCAGCGTGTTCGCTCCGTGATCTCATCAACGGGTATCGAGGACCCGTCATTTCAGCGTTGCTGCACGTTCTCCGTGGAAGCCACCGCTTCCGCAGAGTCCGGCGGGCAGCTTCCAATGCGGCTCTTCATGCCCGAGATGGGCCGGTAGCTTGATGGCTCTGTTGTGCATTCACTTGCGTCTGCGCCGCAAGTGCATGTTCTATCTGTCATCCGCTCAGACGCTTTTTTTCTTTTCGCCGCGCCATCTGTAAGAGTCGCCCATCGGCAAACCCATCCTTCCACGTCATACCCCCTGTGCCTCGTGCATGTCCAGGGTGTTCTTTTTTACCGATTGCGCGTGTGAGCTGGTCATTCTCTCTGTCGGGATGGAAGGTCCTGGCGGATGTTTCCTCGTATGCCGTGATGAGTTCAGTGACGGGTTTGGCAAGGATGGTTGGGAAGATACACAATCGCTTTCTGGGTCCAACCTTGCCCCGATTCCGTAGAACCAAGTCTTTGCACGTAGGTCCCACCCATCTGTCTGGGGTGTGATCCCTCTCTCGCGCAGGGCCCTCTCAGCTTCCTCCCACTTAGGCCTCTGAGATATGTAGCCACCTGACCCCGTCCTCTGGTGATATTCCTTCTTCAGGGCATTAAGAGTATTGGTTTCTGACCTCTTTTTAGCTATAGCACTTTTTTTATATGTCTCAAATTCAGGCCAGTGAGGTCTTATCTTCGCATAATATGCGTCTTCGAAATTTGGAGTCTCGCCAGCTTTGACAAATTTGTTTAATTTTGTCTTCCAGTTGCGGAAAGCCTCAGCCATATTCTTTAGAGTCCACTCTTTGACCTTTTTCTTTATAACCGGGTTGTTTTCATCCTCCTCTGGCGGAAGGGTGAAATTTACCAACAACGAATTCCAAAGCGTTTCTTTGGATCTGTCATCGACAAAGGTACCGTCGCCCTTCTTTGGCTTATTCCAATTTTCAATTATGATTGGGATTTGGTCCCAACAAGAACACCAACTGACGTATAAATTTGTGCATGGCCTTCTTGGGCTCCATCGGCCTGCCATCAACACGACCGCTTGATCGTGAACTTTGCATGATCTTTCAACCGCCGGGCTCGCGCCTCGCTTGCTCTTTTTCGTAGAAGAAGATGGTTGGGTCGATCTGGCAGGAGGATAAAAGAAAGAAGAAGTGTTAATTAATACATGTAGAAGAAGATTGTTGGTGGAAGTCGGTGAGGCTTAATCAATGCATATACCTCGAACTTTGTAACCATTAAATTGCGTCACGAGTCTTCATCTTCTCCATGACTAGTACTTGAGTCATTGCCGTCATGTCCCTCCAAGTTCAGATATTGTGAGGTGTCCTCATCAATAATGTTTTCCATTATTTCTTCTTCTTCAAGGTTTCTACTAAGTGGATCCATAGTTTCTAAAACAATAATATTATCTAGAGTAAGAGTGTAAACATTCAAGTGGACTTGGATTCATACACAAATATACATATTATTCATACCAAAATACACAAATAAATACACAAATGAGTCGAGGTCCAATTTGTATACAAGTTTTAATCTATGCATGTAGTACAATTTATCGAGCAAACAAGTTTTAATCAGGATGAGTCAAGAATCATACACGGCGGAACACGTGGCGCCACCGGTGGGGTGACGTTGGTCTCGTCGGGCGGTGCTCGTTGGGCAGCGGTGCTCGTCGGACGGATCTTGGCGGTGCTAGCGGCGGGCTCGTCAGGCGGCGGCATCGGCGTTAGGCGTGGCCTATGAGCTCAAGCGGCGGCGTAGACGCCCTGCAGGGAAGAGAGCGAGGTGGTCAGTTAGGGTTTAGGCGTGGCCTATTATAATATCTTTGCTATAAGCTATTTTATTTTTACTCCACATGCTTCTAATTCACATGTGCAAGGATTAAGGCCTAGATCGTCGGAGTCGATGTCACTACGTTCATCTCGCCCATCTTTGGCACCCTGGAATCGTTCCGAGGGTCAATTGGCGATTATTTATTTTCATCCCAAGACTATGTAAATGAAATGGATTGGCCAAACAAAAAAATTCTATACAGAAATAGACCCTGGAATCGTTCTGAGGGCAACCGAGCTCGCCGCTCCGCGCCCTCGCCGGCCACGCACGTGCTGGCCACACGCCCCCACACAACACCACGCACGCACGCGACCACATCACCACCTCTCCACTCGCCTGACCCGATCCCCAGTAACCGCACCGTCCCCACCTGGACCAACCGACACCCTGGCCCCACTCCCCTCCAGTCGCTCCCAACCCCACCCCGCTCCCTTCCTCTCGTTCCCAATACCGAGCGCGGCCCCTGAACCGATCCCCGCCGCTAGGACCTCCCTTGCCCTCGCGTCCCCGCTCGCCCCGCTCCTCGCCCTCGCTCACGGGATCCCCTCCTGCGGCCGCTCCCCTCCGCCAAGGCCATCCCCACCTTCCTCCTCGACCACCTCCTGGGCCGCTTCCTGCTCGGCCTCCTCGGCAGAGCTCCTCCCGGCAAGCCGAGCCGTCCGCCTGCACCCGCCCGACCGCGTCAGGCCTCCCGGCTTTGACCCGCCCTGCCGGATGTCGACCATCCTCCACGCATCGGCCTGCCCAGCACCGTTGCCTCGGGCAGCGGCCGGGCCCTTCTCCGGCGCGCCCCCGCCTTCCGCAGAGAACCCCGTCGCTGTTTCCCCTGACCCTCTGCAGCCACCACCTCGCGCTCCGGCGATGCACCGCTACCACTGCCTCTGCGCGACACCCGTCGTTCGCCTACGCTGGCGGCAGCCGGCGAGGTGCGGGCGGCAACCCGCGCCGCCGGGAGGGCTGGCGCCACGAGCAGGCCGAACGAAGGAGGGAAGGATGCGGGAAGAGAGGGTCGGGGCGGAACTCGAGCTCGAGCGGCGGCGTAGACGGCGGTTTGGGCGGGCGAGACGGCGGGCTCGGGCTGAAGGCGACGGCAGGGTCGGGGCGGCGCTTATCGATCGATCGGCATGGGGAAGAAAGGAAGGTGAAAGGTAAATACACCCCTTTAACACCGGTTCGTGGTGGAACCGTGTTAAAGGGGGATTTTCCACACACCCTTTAACACCGTTCGTGGCAGGAACCGTGTTAAAGGGATTCGTTCTTGCCACAGATTACACTTCTTTAACACCGGTTCGACCACGAACCGGTGTTAAAGGTTAAGGGCGTGTTGGAAGCGAAATAAATGTTCTTTAACACGGTTCTGTCGAACCGTGTTAAAGGGGGCATTTATTTCATGCATTAAAGGGCTTTTTAATTAAAAAATATGATATGAATTTAGAAAATTCATATCTTTTTCATTTCAACTCGTAAAAATATGAATAATATATCATAATTTTCAAAAAATAATATCTATCCATTCATGTAAATCATTTTATATTTACTTTACATGAAATTTTTAAAATAATTAAAACACTTATTTCATGCATTAAAGGGGCTTTTTAATTCAAAAATATGATATGAATTTAGAAAATTCATATATTTTTCATTTCAACTCGAAAAATATGAATAATATATCATAATTTTCAGAAAATAATATCTATCCATTCATGTAAATCATTTTATATTTACTTTACATGAAATTTTTAAAATAATTAAAACACTTATTTCATGCATTAAAGGGCTTTTTTAATTCAAAAAATTTGATATGAATTTAGAAAATTCATATCTTTTTCATTTCAACTCAGAAAAATATGAATAATATATCATAATTTTCAAAAAAATAATATCTATCCATTCATGTAAATGATTTTTATTAGATCAAATCATATTTTAATGCCGCATCTTTTGTATTAACATTTTTGAATTGATTGGATATTTAAATGTCGCATCTTTTGTATACACTTGAATCTCACCAAGCCTCTCTCAACTTGCATTGTTTTTTGATCAATGTGTTGGTGGTTTTTTGAATTAGCCATTTGGTGGTTGCTTCACAAAACCGTCCGTTTTTTATGCTCGGAAAATGGAAAATGCCTTTTTGGAACAATCGGCCAAACTGGAACTAAAAATTAAGATACATAAAAGAACTGAAAATTAAGATACATGGCCAGATTAAGTAACAATCGGCCGAACTTGTTTCGGAATGTTGGAGTAATTCAGTCATGATCCTGCCTACACCTGTAATACTCGCCATCAGTAGTCATGCCGTACCGCCGTCATCGCTGTCGTCATCGGGCTCGCCGTAATTGAACCTCTGGAGAGTACGCGTGGGCTGGACTTGAGGGTAGCGCGTGGGCTGGACTTGAGGGTAGCGCAGACGGGGGTTAGAGTCGGCGGCAGTGTCATAGGCCATGACGTTCTGGAGAGTCCGACCGCGCCACCATAGCCGACGGCCGGCCTCGTTGAAGTTAGGAGGAGGTGGGCCGTCCTCCTCGGGCGAGCGCCTCTCATGCCGATCCACGAAGAAGGCTTCCCAAGTAGGGAAATAGTCGGATGCCATCCGGGATTCTCCGCTGCTCGCGTGAGCTCAGTAGTAATGGTTCGTGATGGCCATCCGGCGCCACACCTAGAGGGACAGAGGAACTGCACGCCCGACGCCAAAGATCCACCGACAGGGACACAAGAGCCTGGCAGGGGGTAGTTCGAGGCGCAAAGCGCCTCCGCCTCCCTGGGGGTTAGTGCTACGGTGGAAGCCATGGGAAAGAGTGATGAGGTTGCAGATATGAGTCTAGAGATGTGCAATGACAATGGAGGCCAACCCCCTACATATATATATATATAGTGAACTAGCGGGAAGAACTGGAGGGAAGAACTGGCGGGAAGAAAAATGGCGGGAAGAAAAATGGCGGGAAGAACTGGCGGGAAGAAAAATGGAGGGAAGAAAAATGGCGGGAAAAAATGGCGGGATCAACCTTTAGTCCCGGTTGGAGACACCAACCGGGACAAAACACGAGTCAGCACTAATAATAGGGGTGAGTGCATGTCGACATTATGTCGTGCGGCGTGTACCTTGTCCCGGATTGTACCACCAACCGGGACTAAAGATGAACCTTTAGTCCCGGTTGGTGACACACACCGGGACTAAAGATGAGTCAATACTAATAATAGGGGTGAGTCCTCCTGCAACATTGTTCTCCATACTAATAATAGGGGTGTGCATGAAGATAGGGGACGAGCATCGTTAGAACTTGCATTGGATCTCTGAAGAAACCACATATTGCGAGTCTAAAAATGATTTTTTCAAAAAATCACGGGCGATAGATCATGTACCTGTAGTACAAACCGGACCCACTTCGCCGATTCTACAGACATTTGTCCTTTTACCGGGATGGACGAAAAGGTTTGAGATGTACCGTTGGAAGATAGTACATGTAAGGTGGTCTAGTATTTTAGGAAAATGGACGGTAGCATTCAAACGGCATTTTGGTGGTTACTTCACAAAGACCCGCTTTTGCGCCGGAAAATGGAAAAGGTCTTTTCCGTATGCGAAAAAGGAAAACTTCCTCTGCAACATTGTTCTCCATACCAATGTCCACACACATGCATAATATGGGCACAACATCACAAACTATGCCGTGATCCAAAGACATAACATCGGTCATTTGGACCGAAAGCCATGAAACCTCGAACATGATAGGTCATTTTGTGAAGGTTTTTGAAACATGATCAATATACCAAGTCTGGTATTTTTCCTTTCAACTATGTAAAAAATATGACACCACGAAGGATTTTCATTGTTCGGATTTTTTTGAATTTATTATGCCCGCTTTTGAATTATCTGAATTTCTAACTATGGTCGAACCGTGTGCATGAAGATAGGGACGAGCATCGTTAGAACTTGCATTGGATCTCTGAAGAAACCACATATTGCGAGTCTAAAATGATTTTTTCAAAAATCACGGCGATAGATCATGTACTTGTAGTACAAACCGACCCACTTCCTACCGATTCTACAGACATTTGTCCTTTTACCCGGATGGACGAAAAGGTTTGAGATGTACCGTTGGGAGATAGTACATGTAAGGTGGTCTAGTATTTTAGGAAAATGGACGGTAGCATTCGAACGGCATTTTGGTGGTTACTTCACAAAGACGTTTTTGCGCTCGGAAAATGGAAAAGGTCTTTCCATGCGACAAAAGGAAAACTTCCTCCGCAACATTGTTCTCCATACCAATGTCCACACACATGCATAATATGGGCACAACATCACAAACTATGCCGTGATCCAAGACATAACATCGGTCATTTGGACCGAAAGCCATGAAACCTCGAACATGATAGGTCATTTTGTGAAGGTTTTTTCAAACATGATCAATATACCAAGTCTGGTATTTTTCATTTCAACTATGTAAAAAATATGACACCACGAAGGATTTTCATTGTTCGGATTTTTTGAATTTATTATGCCCGCTTTGAATTATCCGAATTTCTAACTATGGTCGAACCGGTGTGCATGAAGATAGGGACGAGCATCGTTAGAACTTGCATTGGATCTCTGAAGAAACCACATATTGCGAGTCTAAAATGATTTTTCAAAAATCACAGGCGATAGATCATGTACTGTAGTACAAACGGACCCACTTCCTGCCGATTGCAGACATTTGTCCTTTTACCCGGGATGGACGAAAAGGTTTGAGATGTACCGGTTGGGAGATAGTACATGTAAGGTGGTCTAGTATTTTAGGAAAATGGACGTAGCATTCGAAACGGCATTTTGGTGGTTACTTCACAAAAGACCCATTTTTGCTTCGAAAATGGAAAAGGTCTTTTCCGTGCGACAAAAAGGAAAACTTCCTCCTGCAAATTGTTCTCCATACCAATGTCCACACACATGCATAATATGGGCACAACATCACAAACTATGCCGTGATCCAGCACATAACATCGGTCATTTGGACCGAAAGCCATGAAACCTCGAACATGATAGGTCATTTTGTGAAGGTTTTTTCGAAACATGATCAATATACCAAGTCTGGTATTTTTCCTTTCAACTATGTAAAAAAATATGACACCACGCGAAGGATTTTCATTGTTCGGATTTTTTTTGAATTTATTATGCCCATTTTGAATTATCTGAATTTCTAACTATGGTCGAACCTGTGTGCATGAAGATAGGGGACGAGCATCGTTAGAACTTGCATTGGATCTCTGAAGAAACCACACATTGCGAGTCTAAAAATGATTTTTTCAAAAAATCACGGGCGATAGATCATGTACCTGTAGTACAAACCGGATCCACTTCCTGCCGATTCGGCAGACATTTGTCCTTTTTACCCGGGATGGACGAAAAGGTTTGAGATGTACCGGTTGGGAGATAGTATATGTAAGGGTTCATCTTTAGTGCCGGTTGGAGAAACCAACCGCGACTGAAGGGATTGCGTCAGAGTGGGGTGAGTGTCGACATTATGTTGTGCGGCTTGTACCTTGTCCCGGATGGTGTCACCAACCGGGACTAAAGATGAACCTTTAGTCCCGGTTGGTGACACCAACCGGGACTAAAGATGAGTCAATACTAATAATAGGGGTGAGTGTCGACATTATGTCGTGAGTGTCGACATTATGCCGAGCTTGTACTATAAATAGGCATCCTTGTGAGTCCAGTCCTCCAGCCGTTTGAGGCATCTCCAAGATGGTTTTCGAGAGCAGGACACCACTGCGGCTGTTCGAGGAGATGCCGAGCGGAGCCCAGTCCTCGGCATCTCCTAGAAACTGGTCATAGAGGCACCCTAATATGTGAAATTAGTTAGCTCGAGGCGTATTGATCTAGTTAGAGAAGTTACAAGCTGCAAGATGGTTTTCGAGCAGGACACCACTGCGGCAGTTCGAGGAGATGCCGACGAGCCTCAAGCATCTCCTAGAAACTGGTCATAGAGGCACTCCTAATATGTGAAATTAGTTAGCTCGGAGGCGTATTGATCTAGTTAGAGAAGTTACTAGCTGCAAGATGGTTTTCGAGAGCAAGGACACCATCTGCGGCCAGTTTGAGGAGATGCCGACGGAGCCCAAGGCATCTCCTAGAAATCGGTCATAGAGGCACTCCTAATATGTGAAATTAGTTAGCTCAGGCGTATTGATCTAGTTAGAGAAGTTACAAGCTGCAAGATGGTTTTGAGAGCAGGGACACCACTCGCCAGTTCTGTGGAGATGCCGGAGCCTAGTCCTCGGCATCTCCTAGAAATCGGTCATAGAGGCACTCCTAATATGTGAAATTAGTTAGCTCAGGCGTATTGATCTAGTTAGAAAAGTTACAAGCTGCAAGATGGTTTTAGAGCAGGTACACCATCTGTCAAGCAAAAAATAATAGGGAGATGACCATTTATATATATAGTACATCAATGACACATGAAACTATAGTTGCCGACCTCGACCGAGACGGAAAGAGCAACAAGAAAGCTTATTTTGAGCTCTCGGGCATTTCACCGAACACCTCTAGTGCATATGAAAAAAACACAAACTAGCACTCTTCACACCCTCTTGCTAGGCTCCAAAATGTGAAAGAATGGAAGAGTGGTGTGTGTGGGCTAGGGTGTCTTATATAGCCCCCTTTAACACGGTGTTAAAGGAAAACTATGGTCAAATGACCAATGTTATGACCAATGTTAATACAAAATATGCGGCATTAAAATATGATTTGATCTAATAAAAATCATTTTTTAGATGCTTAATATTTCTTATGTTCAAAGTTTTAGGATTTAACAATTTATTTTTGTTTGAATTGAATAATCAAAATTTATATGTAAGTGCTTTAATTATTTTGAAAATGTTCATGTAAAGTAAATATAAAATGATTTACATTAATGGATAGAAATTATTTTTATGAAAATTATGATATATTATTCATATTTTTCTGAGTTGAAATGAAAAAGATATGAATTTTCTAAATTCATATCATATTTTTTGAATTAAAAATGCCCCTTTAATGCATGAAATAAATGCCCCACCTTTAACACGGTTCCGCACAGAACCGTGTTAAAGGGTGGGCATTTATTCGCTTCACAAGCACCAGCCCCTTTAACACCGGTTCCAGCCACGAACCAGTGTTAAAGGGGGGGCTCCTTTAATGCCGCAGGGCCACGCCAGACGGTTTCTTTAACACCGGTTCGTAGAAGAACCGGTGTTAAAGCCCCTTTTCGGGATCAACAAAAGACCTCGTTTCCACTAGTGGCTGCCTGGGAGATGCAAAATTGTTCTGTAGTCAAGGGAGACACCCTAGGGAAGGAACATATGCCCTCTAGCCTCCAGCGGCACTGCCCCGACACTGCCTCGACACTGACCGGGTGTAGCCTGGCCTTTCCGCCGTTGCTGAGCCTCCCTAGATCGGTAGGGTTCATGGGATGTGGGCAAGGAGCAGTAGCAGATCGTAAACTAGAGCGGAGTCGATTGCTGCCAGGCCCCTCCCTTTATATGGCGTAGATGATAGGGGACCAAGAGCCACGCGTTTTTTTGGTGCCCCCGATCAGGGCGCGTTAGTTAGCATACGAGGTGCTTCAAAATGTTGGTTTTGTGGGGCCCCTTTTACTTAAGGTTAACTGCACTTATCCTTTTATTGAATTTGTCTATTGCCTGGTAACGTGACATATAAACAACCAACATTGTCCCTCTTGATCGTTAGGTTTAACTTCGTTCGCCCATTCTCCATAGGAATAATACACCAAAGTGAGGTGTTGCAACAACGGATAAAATACTATTGAACCACAATACTTATATAATACAAGACTATTTTGTAATTGATAACATTTTACTTAATGGAAGTGGTTCTTTATAGTGGTCCCTCTATTACAGAATCATAAGGCTTCCAGTAGTCCTATGCCGGCAACATGCTCACGAAAAATACTGGATTGTAAGATTTTTGTTAGCGGATCTGCAAGCATACGAGTAGTACTAATATGCCTAAAATCAATAGTATGATCCTGGATTCTATCTTCCACAACATGATACTTTTTGTAAATGTGCTTGGCAGCAGAACTTGACTTGTTTCTTGTATAGAAAACCATAATTTCATTATCGTAGTACAATACAAGTGGTTTAGAAATGTTGTCAACCACTTTAAGCCCGAGAATAAAATTCTTTAACCATACAGCCTGCCTAGTGGCCTCATAACATGCTATAAATTCTTCTTGCATCGTATATGAGGTTATTGTTTGCTTGGAGATTTTCCAGGATATGGCTCCTCCGGCAAGTGTGAACACATAACTTGACGTGGATGTCTTACTACCCACACAAATGGCATAATCAACATCTGAATAGCCAATAACTTCTAGGGTATGAGACCTTCTATATGTACGCATGTAGTCTTAGTGCCTTGCATATAACACAAGACTTTCTTTGTGGCCTTCTAGTGGTCTAATCCTGGATTCGATTGGAATCTACCAAGCATTCCCGCTATAAAACCCAAGTCAGGGCGCGTACAAACTTTTGCATACATGATGCTTTCGACACCTCAAGCATAAGGAACCAACTTCATCTGATCAGTTTCAATTTGGTTCCTTGGACATTAAAATGTCCCAAATCTATCGCCCTTGACTATTGGAGCAGGTGAGGCCAAACACTTATGCATATTGTATTTCTTTAGTACTCGCTCAAAGTATGCCTTTTGTGATAGTTCCAACACACCTTTAGACATATCCTGATGAATTTCTATGCCAAGGACATATCGGGCTTCACCGAGATCTTTCATATCAAAATTGGAACACAGAAAATTCTTAGTCTCATGCAGCATAACCTTATCTCTACAAGCAAACAATATGTCATCCACATACGTAACTAATATTGTGAACCTACTACCCTTAAACTTGACATAAATGCAGTTGTCTTGTAACACTACAGTGCTGAAAAAACTATAGCTCCTATGTGACACGCCAATCCCCGGATCAGTTCATTGGCTCACATAGAACATAGATAAATAACATAGAAAAATATCCGTGTATCATAAATAACGAAAGATCTAGAGTAATCATTTATTACAATAATGCTTAACTCTAAGGATAGCTCAACTTATTCGAGTAGCAACATAAATAAATAACTCCTCCATTTTTCAAATTTCCCATAAGTGAACAAGTGCCGAGTGGAGTTCGCGACCTATTCGTTCACTCAGAATTATAACATCCTGCAACATGAAATGTAGCATCCCTGAAGGGTCAATACATGGAGTTGTGGCTAGCTTGCATTTTTTAATACCTTTGCCCTACTTTCATAATCAGTATTTGATTTTCTTTGAAAAGATCCCAATTAAGTTAACCCATCAACATTAAAGCAATTAGGAAATTAGAATGGGCGAGAAACATGTCATGAACTTAATAGCAAGCAACTCAGATGTCCATAACTGGGGAGACGACTAATCGATTACTTTATACACCCTGCAGGGGTTAGTACACTCTACCCATGTGAATTGTCTAGCCCAGCTTATACCACCACTCTCATATTCGGTGATGATAGGGAGAAGTCCAAGATGCGACCGTTTGGGAAGTAGCTCCCAAAACCCGACACGCACGGTACCAACCTATCAAAATTCTACATCTCTGGCTATGTGGGTTCGAGTTACCACAACCTACCGAGTCTAACCAACCTCCCATTTTATTATTGGCACATGGTTATACATGTAAGCTATAAAATAAAGAAGTCAATCATTTTCTCTTGATACCTGGGTTCCTTTCCGCAATGATACCACCAAAAATATCAATCCCATTACACCCCGGAGATTCATTGATTAAGTTGTGTTTAATTTTCGCAAACCAATACTTTAGAAACAACTTTCAAGTAATGTAACCCATCCCTCGTCTATCTCAACACGGCTAAGCACATATACCAACGGTGGCTCAACTACAAGAGATCCCTACCACATAATAGGACATAGCATAGCGATAGTAGTTCCTATTCATGCATCTACAAAATACACCACAATGCATTAAAAATAGTAGGACAATAATCATGAACAAATTATCATCTACTTGCCTTGGCTATAGCGATCGAATGAACAATCCTCACACGAGCAAGCGTTGCACTCATCACAATCTACACGGCACAATTGCAACACATAAAAAATCCAAACACAATCATCGATAAATGCACAAATGAATGCATGACATCTTCAATCAAGTTTCAGTAGCATATGCATGTTCTCTGTTCTTTATGACTACTGATGGCATGCATGAAAAGGTTTTGATGCATTGAAAATCATTTTTTAAGAATTATTGATCCCATTAATGGATTTTAAGGTAAATAATAAGCCCAAGCCATGTAATGTGTTGTAAAACCTTGGAAAATATTTACTGTATATATAATTAAATTTTTGACCAGGGGAAACTGGAATCATGCAAAAAAGATTCATAGATCTTTTATATAATTAAAATACTCCAGAAAGCATTATATTATCTTAAAAGTATTATGTACATTAAACATGTCATATTAATTCATAAACATGTTCTACATGTTCTTGCGACACCAGGTACATATTATTTGTATTTTTCTAAGAAGTACTTATTTTATTATGAATTTATTACTCTAAAAGGCCATTAACTCATTTAAATAATTACTACAAAACCTTTCTGTAAAAGTTTGAACTAATTGCGCATCCGTAATCTACACAAGATTATGAATCCAACGGTATATTATTTGTGATTTTTGGCCAGTACATTATTTACTATGAATTTTTGAAGTTTTATACAATTTCTGCCAATTAATCAATATAATAAAAACAGGGGAAACTTTCCGCTGCCTGATCAAGGCGACGTGGCGCTTACTGGACCTTTGACCGTTCAGCAGTCCACTGCATGGTCAACGAGTGGATCTGGGTCACCTAGACGTGGTACTCACCGACGGCTGCTCGGGAGTCGGTGGCGACGGAGGGTCCGGCGAGGTTCGTCGGCGGAGAGGTGGTCCATGGCTTGCAGCGGTAGGCGGCGGTCTTGGGGGAGGTCACGACGACGATTCTCGCGTCCATGAACGACGGCGGTGATGAGCTGGAGCGGCGCGGCGCGTCGGTCTCCGAAGGGGTCGAGCGGGCGGCTCGGGGGTGCTGCGAGGTAAGGCGAGGTCAGAACGAAGGTGGGTGCGGCATTGTGGAGCGGATGGAGAGGAAACGAGGGCGAGGGGCGAGCTTCCGAGATCGTAACGAGCAATGGCGACGGCGACGGCGTGGAACTCCGACGAGGAATCGGGGGTTCTTGCGGCGGCGGCGTAGATGCGATTCTAGGGGGCTTCGACATGGGACTCGAAGGGCTATATGACAAGGCAGATAGGGGCGCGGGGTGTGACTGAATTCGCGAGAAACATGGCGTCGTGGTGGCCTCGGCGTCCGTTCCCGACACGGACGGACGAAGTCTTTGGCGAGCTATGGCGGTGCTGGTGGGCGGCCGGTGGCCGTCTGCTGCGCTGACGTGTGACAGAAGAACCGCCATCGCTGCTACTGGTTGGCACAAGGTATCGGTACGCGCTGAGTTTTTTTATTTTTATTTTCCTTATTTCTGCTGTCTGCTGTTAATTGAACTTCTGTAGTTTGCTGAAAATTCTGAAACTGAAATTTGACTGAAACTTATTTAGCCATAACTTTTCCCTGTAGCTTCGAATTGAGTGAAACAAATTTCTTCAGCTTTGTGTTGGAACCCTCTTTGCATCTGTACACCTGGATTGGGTATATAATCCCATCCCATCATAATGCAAGATAAAACCATGCTATTCATGTGTATGTGACAACAAGCAAATTTGTGGTGTTTTTGGCAAAAAGCTTTAAAACTGATTCTTTTGCACTGATGATTATGATGCAATGATATGTATGATATGCAGTACCAATTCTTTAGTCTTGGGATGTGACAATACTAACCACCTTAAGATGAATCTTGTCCATGGGACCCACCAGCCTATATAAACGGCCGATGCATCAAGCAACGTTGCCAAGTTCGAAACACGGAGGCGTGAGCGAGAAAAAGTCCTACATGAACACGTTTCTTCTAATAAGTTGTTGACATATGGGACCCAGCAGCCTGTATAAATGGCTGATGCATCGAGCAACGTTGCCAATTTCGAAAAACGGAGGTGCGGACAAGAAAAAAGTCCAACATGCACACGTTCTTCTAATGAGATGCTGACATATGGGACCCACCACCTAAATAAACGGCTAAAGCAGCGAGCAACGCTATCAAGTATGACACGTGGGGCCCAGCTGCATGATTATGCATCTGGCAACACTATCAAGTTAGAAACGGGGTAGCGCGACCAGGGGCAAAAAATCCATCATACACATGCTTCTTCTAATGAGATGATGGCATGTGGGCCCAGATGCGTGATTAAACGGCAACGCAATCAAGTTCAGAACAGGGTAGCGGGAGCGAAGGAAAAAGTTCCATCATATACACATGATTCTTCTAATGATAGGCTGGCATGTGGGACTGAGCGTCGTGATTAACGGCAGATAGATCGAGCAACGTTATCGAGTTCATATCAGGGAGTCACGAGCCAAGGAAAAAATCCATCATGCACACGTTTCTTCTTGTGTGAGGATGACATGTGGGACCCAGCAGCCTGATTAAACGACAAATGCATCGAGGCTATGCCATCAAGTTCGGAACAGGGAAGGAAAAAAATTTCATCATACACACGATTCCTCTAATGTGAGGCAGACATGCGGGACCCAGCAGCCTGACTAAACAGAAGAGGCATCGAACAACTTTATTGAGTTCAAATCAGGGAGGCGCGACTGAAAAGTTTGGTATGCTAGAGTCACCGACGTCCGAGACCCACACGTAAAAAACTATTCCAGCGAGTCAACATCTCGCGAGGAAGCGGAAATCTTACTTCCGCCATGCGCCCGTCGAGCTTCGTCCATGTTTTTAGCGGTTTTGTCGTAGTAGAGGGGCGTGAAACCAGAAAAAAAGTTTTGCATCGACCATGGTTGAGCCAAGAATTTCGTCGCGGAAGACGCATCTTCTATGACGGCCGACGGGCCCAGTCGTTGCGGAAGGAAACATTTCTTGTAGTGGACAACTTACGCAAAGAAATACAAACAACTATATGATAAAAAGATATATAACTTGAAGTAGGAAGGCTCTCACAAAGTAAAATGTATAAGTAAAGAGTTCGAAGCAAAATAAACGTGCGTCCCAATCATGACTTGAGGTTTCTTTTGAGGTCATGACTTGAGGTTCAAAAGGCGATTTAGGCGTCAGCTGGAAAACCCATCAAGGGTTTTATTCCACTCGCCAGTGACGCCGTTTGTCTGCTCCGTCTCCAGTGGTCTTAGGGACATGGAGGTGTGTAGGACCATGTCCCTTTGTAGGTGAGAGGTATTTTTCTTTGTTTTAGGTTATTTTTTCGTGTCTTTTTCATGATGGTGAGGCAATGGATACATCCTGAAATTAGATTAAGGTCTTGATACCTTTGATCCGGATTTATACTAGATTTTTCCATAGTAGACCTAGGTTTAATAGAATCTCAGGAAACAATGCTAAATGCAAAATAAATGAGGCAAGTATGCAAGACTTGTTTGTTAGTTGTACCTTAAATTTATGGGACCTTTCTAGTTTACTTTTAATCGTTGGTTTTTGTGATGGATGGAAATAGGTCAGGGTTGAAGATTAACCTGCAGATGTAGGTGGGATAAACATAATAATATGCACATTCACGTGAAATGATTTAACAAAGATAAGATTGTGGGCAGCACATCCAAATATACTAAAGTTCCTATGAGCCAAAAGCTTAGCAATAGTCTTTTGATCCAAACGTTATACCACAAAGCACCAGGCTATAGCAATTATTAAGTAAAATACAGATCAAATACTTAAGAAGTGATGTTGGTATTAATCCCAAGTGGATCCCTAAACGAAGACCGTACTCCCATTGTTATCACTGGGTTCCGCGTGAAATCGTTGTTCACCAATCATATCGCCTCGAGTCATTACCAATCCTAGGGATCTTGGTGTTGGGTCCACAACATAGAAATCAAAAAAATTCCTACGATGGGAACTATATATGCCATGATCCATCTATCTAGATACAATCAACAGGTGGATATACATCCAGAATACATACCCTTGAAGACAGACAAAGCTTTATGAGTATGGACTCGTTGGTGATGTAGTCGATCTCTTGCCGATCTCAAGATCATGTGGAAGTCCGGTAGCACCGCAACTTAGCGGAGCATCCATGATCGCACACATGTCTAGGAACCCGACAACCTCCATGACCTCGCTCCAGCAGTGCAATGAAACTAGCAAATCCCTGCTCTAGAAAAGCCATCGGGAACATGTATCTCGCTAAACCGAGACCATAGGGCAATAGTACTAGAGGGTGAGAGAGATCCTTCACGAGGAGTTCTGAGTGAGAGAGAGGGAGAGGGGGCCTTTTATAGGAGGAGGGGAACCCCAAGGGCCATGAATGGTGGCCATGGTGGCTGCCCCCACCTCTTCCTCATTCATGTGAGTGGAGCTCCCACTCACCCATATGGCTCTCCATTTCCTCCACTCAAATTCCATTAAATTTCCACCAAATTTAATGTAATCTCTCATTAAATAAAACTATTTTATTTATTTATTCAGATTTTTTTCAATTACATTAATTAACAAACATTCACATAAAACACCTTGCTACTATTCAATTTCACATGGAGAACCAATTTCACCAATTTCACCCGAAACAATTCTGGTGTCTAGTGAAATAATTCCAGCGCTTTCATATTCTTTTTCTGCCAACTCATTTTCTCCAAATGGTGTCAATATTCCTTAAGTGTATCACCCTAAGGTTCATGAATAATGCAGACATGATCGAGATCCCTCTCCGATTAATAATCAGCAATGGGACCTAGAGATCCGTACTAACTCCTACACATTCAACGATGACTTCTTGTGATCGTGAGAACCTTAACATTGCAACTATATCCTTTTGTCTGGCGATATTTTACATGACCAAGATTCGATCATAGGTATCGCCATACCTAGTTTGATCTCGTTACCGACATGTACTCTTTTCTCGTTCCCGTGATATAACATTCTAGTTATCTCCATCACTTGCTTGCAAGTTATATCAATGTGATATCACCGAGAGGGCCTAGAGTATATCTCTCCCGTTATTTGGATGGAAAAATCCCACTCTTAATCCATGAGCCTCTACATAACATTATTGGAGTATCTGAACCCACCTTTATAGTCACCTAGTTACGGTGTGACATTTGATGTTATCACGCTACTCTTCATATGTTAGTGATTGACATGATCTCATGGTCTAAGGACTAAAGTTACTTGTAATGATGTTATAGCAATTTAAACATAATGACTTTGATTTTATTACTATACTTCGGATGAATGTTCATCACATCATTCCACCAATGTTGTGACCTTGTTATTAACAACATCCAATGTCAATGATCAGGAAACCTTGATCATCATGTTAATCAACGAGCTAGTTTATATTAGAGGCATAACTAGGAACACTTTATTTTGCTAATTATACACACATGTATTAACATTTCCTTTTAATACAATTATAGCATGTAAAATAAACATCTACCATATACTTGGAATACGATAATAACAACTTTATTATTGCCTCTCGGGCATATTCCCTTCAGTCTCCCACTTGCACTAGAGTCAATAATCTAGTTTACATTGTGATAAATCTAGGGATTTCTATTTTCGTGCGCTTGGTTCCTTAGTTGTACTCGCTTTTCCCCAGGCGCTTAGTTTTTCCTCACTTTTGCCCAGCTCCTATTATGGAACTCCCACACGGTCTGAAACTCGTTGTCCGTCAGCCTTGTCGTTATATGTTGACAAGTGGGGACGCATTTAGTCGGGTCCCGTAGTGCACCCTCGCCGTTACATGCTGGAAAGTGGGGATGCATTTAGTTGGTTCCCGTAGTGGAAACCTCTCTCCACTTATCTAGATCAGCATGGGACCCATAGCTTATTGATGACCCACAAGTATAGGGGGTGTATCGTAGTACTTTTGATAAATAGGAGTGTCGATCCCAACAAGGAGCAGAAGGTGTTTACTAGTGGTATGGAGCAGGAAATCTCTGTAAATACTTAGCAAACGGATTTTTAGGGATCTTCTGATAAAGCAAAGAAACAAAGTGCAAGTAATAAAGACAACGAACAACTGCAGCAAGTGGTCCAACCCTTTCTTAGCAAAGGACAAGCCAGTGGAAATACTTATAAGGACCAAACGTTCTCGAGGACACATGGGATTTCTGTCAAGTGCTTTCGCTTCAAATAGCTGAGTACCCTTCTTTGGTGTTGTAAGTGTTGTGTGGGTGAACCTGTGCTAATGTACCGACCTTACTTGGACTAATACATACTTGTGATTAAACCCCCTGCAAGCATCCGCAACTACAGGAAATCAATTAAGATATAAACCTAACCATAACCTTAAACTCTGAGATCCTACTCTCCCTTGTGAAAAGGTGTCCTAATGGGGGTTCAGGTTTCTGTCACTCCGGCAACCCCACAGTTAGTAGCCAAATACACAATGCACCTGTAACACCCCGGTTTTAGCTAATTACTATTTAGGGTTTGTTTGTGCATTCATAAGCATCATCTCTTAAAAATTCATGCAAAGAGAAATAATGCAAACCCTAACCCTAGCTTTCCCTCTCTCTTTGAAAGCAATTCAAAATACTTTTGAATTTTGAAATGACAAAAATAATGGAGCCAAATTGAATATAAGGGCTCTTGATTACTTTATATATTTCACAAAACCCCTCTAGTATTTTTGAAATATTTCAAAACCAAAATGAATTTGGAAATACAAAACAGAATATAGAAACAGAAATAGAAAACTGTTTTCAGAATAAAAAACAGTAGCTAGACCCCTAGCAGGCCGGCCCATCTCCTCTCCCGCACTACCTTCAGCTCGTGCATAGCACCCTGTGGCCCATCCTCGGCCCAGTTGCAGCCTAGCCGGCCCGTACCTCTTCGACATCCTCTTCTTTTCTTCTTCCTTGGACAGAAGGACCGAGCCGAGCTCCTGCGTGCCCGTGCGTCGATCGTTGATCGTCTTCGCGTCATGATGCCCGCCGCTGCCGTAGAGCACAAGGATAAGAACGAGCGTGTCGCCCTCTCTCTCCCCATCCCCATTTCCCTCTCTCCCTCCCTTTGTGTCGCTCGCGCGCAGGGAGCCCAAAACCCTAGCTCTCTGCCTCGCCGGCGGCTCGCCGTTACCGGTCTCCCCTTGCCTAAACAAGGTGCCTGGAAGCTCCGCCATGGTGGACTCAGTCACCTACCTGAAGGAATCGAGCTCGGGCGTCCGCAACCGCCCGCATCGGCCGTCTCTTCCCCAAGTCCGACGAGCTTCGCCGACGACCTTTCCTTCTCTCCGGTCCACCTCATGCCTCGCCATCGACCCCTTCAGCTCCAGGGTGAGGAAGCCGTCCTCCTGGACCCTTTATCTTGCTTCCTCCCGCTCTGTATCGCTCCGTCGTCGTGCATCTGCCGCTGCCACCGCTCGCCGTCGTCGTTCAGCTACCTCTGGCTACCAAAATAGGGTGGCACCACCATATTTAGGTCCGCCCCGACGATCTTGTTCGAACGCACCCCTCTATGCTTCCGAGTTCTCTGCCAATCGCCGTCCCCGCCACCGATCTGAGGCTCACCGCCAGTGTGACATCGTGCTGACGTCAGCCGAGCGGGGTCAGCCCAGTCAAACCCAGCTGGGGTCCCACTTTGCCTGCGTGGCATGTCGATGTGGACTCGGCCCCACTGGTCAGTCACTGTGGGTATCCCTAGACCCAGTGAGAAATGTTCCCCAGCCCTGGATGACGTCATAAAGATGTAATAAACCTTTTTAATATTTTCAGAAATTGATATAAACTTGTAAATTCAATAAGTAATTCATATTTACTCTGAAAAATAAAAATAATATATCAAAATGTCCAGAAAAATGAGAACTATCTATTTAAGATATAATCATGCATTGTTGAACAACTTTCACAACAAGTTTAATTAGAACAACCTAGTAACCCTCACAGGTGATTCTGGAGTTTCCCAAGTTAGGGTTTTCACCCCTCAGAACCCCGATTAAATTGTCGAGCATGCCTTAGGGTTACTTTTCGATACAATTTAACTTGTCATATCATCATCCTTGCTTGAGCATTACATCGATGCCATGTGTTGATTGTTTCCCTTTCTTTCCGGTGATTTGGTTCTTCCCGGTAGAATACGATATCGAGATCGAGATTGAAGACCGAGATCAACACCGTCAAAGTTCGAAGATCGACAAACAATATTTGAACAATTTTAATCAAGTCAAGTACAAGGCTTCTGAAGATCTACTTATTGGTTATCAACTGGCAAAGGCAAGCATAGCCCCACCATGATATAATCCTATGATTTCGAAAGAATTTCAATTCCTTCCATGTTGCATACGATTCTACTGTGGTATTTTATTGATAGATAGAGTATCTATCTATTGCATTACTCCCTTGAGCTTATATTACCTGATCCACTACTCCTATCATAACTAGGTTTGGCTTGTGTGCACTGCTAGAGCTTATATTGTGTCTTGCTTAGCCATGCATAACTGTTGAGTCTGGTTCATCTAGATGATGTATCAGATGCAGAGAATCTAGTATGACAGGAGAACGTGATGAGATGATATCAGAGGTGATATGAGTTAAACATGCTAAGTCTTGTATGGGAGGCCACATTGGGATGTGCTTTTTGTAGTCCCATGCTCGCCACCACTAGGACCCGAGTTCTTGCCTCTTGAACCAAGACAAGCGTACAACCACACAAGGTTTATGGGACCCCCTGATTAACTAACTTTCCTAGTAGATTCCATGAGTCACATATTTCGGGCATTCCATTCTACATAAGCATTGAAAACATTTTCGAAAGAAGGAGGTGAAGGAGGTGCATTCATAACAGGTAGGGAAGAATGGACCGGGTTGCTTGGGGTCGATGGAGCCCCTGGTGAACCAACCTCGCCTCACATATTTAAGTACCAGCTTCGAGATTTGAACCGTTACGGTGGAACCATACTTATTGCATGACTCATGGTCTTGGCAAAATCAAGGTAAAGGTCGTGTCTAACCACCCTCTGCCGGCCTTCCAAAAAAGAGGGATAATCATTGTGGAATTAAGAGAAGGTTAGTACGTGTGGGTAAAGTTGTACACCCCTGCAGGGTAATAATATTTCAAAAAGCTGTGTCCGCGGTTATGGACGACTCGGGAATGGACGTGAGATCATAGAGAACTTGAACCTAATCATAAAACTTGACAGATCAACGTGTGCTTAAGGATGCTTCCTCATGGGTACGAGGGGGTGATCCTAGTTGGTAGATGACGATGATTGGTGGATATCAAAAGATGATGATCAATACTTTGGAGATGTCGCTCTCTTATCCCTTTTAAAAATGCTCTAACTAGATGAGCTTCTTCTCCCTCTTGTTTTACAAAGAAAAGTGGCTTTATGCAAAAAAACTCCACCGGCCATAAGTCTTGCGGAGTACACCCTGTACTCACCCTTTCTTTGTTGATACTTTTGGCAGAGTAAGTGTTCCTAGAAGATCAGTTTGGTACTACATCAACATCGATGAGTAGCTTGGGGTTCCCGGCCGGCAGCCTGGAATCTATGGGTTGGGACGTCATCGTTATGCTTCAGGCCTCTTAGGCCATTTGTTAAGTTTGCTATACTTAATAGCATAATTTGCCTCCCGTTGTTTGATGTTTGTGGTCAGTGACCTCTGCTTGTAATATTTTGGCTCTTCGCTCAGTTATGAGCTTGCTGTAATAATTTTTGTGTCGTAGGGTCACTGTTGTGTTATTGATTCTTCACTGGATATCCTCGAGCTCAAGGTTAAGCTTATGTCAGACAGAGATTTGGGATTTGTTTAGACCTGATCCCGGGGGTGTCACAGGTTTTGGTATCAGAGCCGTACCGACCGTAGGAAAACCTTGCTATTGGTCGATGTTGAGTCTAGTGTTTGAGAAAACTATTTTTAAAGATGAAAAGTATTTGCGAAAACTCTAGTATGCTTCTTTTTCTTCTTATCTAGTTTCACTCTAACTATGGGTCATCTTATCTTGTGTTGATTTTGGAAAAGTTTTGATATCTCTTCTAGTCTTTCAAAGCTTAGCTGTCTTCTGGGCATGTCGTTTCTCAACCAGTTGACCTAGTGTTGAGTTCTCTAGAGTTGTGTGTGTTGTGAATTCCTTGTTCCCCTTGCTCTTGTTCATTTGAGAGATTCCTTTCTATCATGATCTCTCTATCTTTTGGGACCCAAAATATTATATTGTTGGATCTGTAGTGTTTTGTTCTAGGCTTCGAGGTTTCCTTTCGCCTCATGTGCCTCCTTTTTATTTGTTTGGGTACTCCAGAAGTTGTTTCTTCTTTTGGAATCTACCTTGTGGTTACTACCTTGCAGTGTACACTATGTAACTCAAGTAGTAGTTACTTATTTTCTCGAGTCTTAACCCTTGGACTTGAATCTAAGATCCCTGATTATGCTGGATTCTGGTGTTGTGAATCTTGTACATGAAGCTAACCTTTAACCCAAGATCCAATCCATTGACCCCTGTTGTTAATACATTACCTTAGGATGGCTGGTACTACAACCCTAGCCTTCAAGCTTGTGTTCTTTAATGGAACCAAATAGATCACGACAAGAGTACTCCTCGAGAGTCTCGCATCTATACTCGTGACGCTGCCACACCTTACCCCTTTATCTACATTGGTTTCGGAAGATTGTTAATCTATGCATCCACATCTCGGGATCCTATCCTGAGCATGTTTCTTTCCCCTTGTTGTTTTCCGACCTTTGTTTACCAGTTGGTATCCAAGTAGTAAATATGCATTGGTGTCTTCCGATGCAAGATACTCTTGTGGTCCGTCGAGACAAACCATTTATGTATGTATAGGAGAAACAAACTCCAGTACCTCGTCATATCTAGGACTAGGTCAAAGTGTTGTAATCCACAGATCAAGAAGTGGTAATTAGCTTCTATCTATTCTACCTTAAAGTGTCACACTCGTTTATACTAAGAGATAGTGCTGAGTTTTATGACCCTTAATGAAGTGATGCTTTTACACATGGTTACCACCCTTTTGCGAGCTTTTGCGCTCGTGAAAGTTGCATGTGCATAATAATGTGACCATCTGAGATTCCTAGCAATTTTTATGCTTAGAACTCTAAGGACATTTGAGTCATTCTTAGCATGATTGGTTAACCCCATCACTAAGCAAAGATGATCGTGCTATCAAGTCCATCATTCTGGTGCACTCTCTTCGGTCAAAGAGTTAGGCTCGTGTCGAAGCTCTAATACTATGTCCTCTTGCCTTACTAAGCAAGTTTCCTCTCGAACTAAGTGACATATCAGTGGTTCGTGATATTCTACCCGTCTTTCTAGAAGTATCCCCATGTTGCCACATGACCGTGTTTTCAAGTTCTTGAGCAAGCAAGTTCTGTGAATTTCTCTTTTCTCCAAGGATCCGTACTAGATACCTCTGAACTAGTTGGTTGAGCTTAAACAACAACTTGGAGAGTTGTAAGAAAAAAGTTTATCCGACCTTGTTCCTTCTTAAAGGGTTGTCTAGTTTTGTTCGTATTGAAGAAAGATAATATTTACTTTGTGGATATGTTATCTTCCCACCTTTGATTTGATTTGGGTTATGGTCAAACCAAACTCAGTTCCAAGGATTATATGTTGTTTCTTCTCGTGATGTTTCACTTGAGTGCATCTTAATGTTCTTTGGTCTGACCAATATTCTTGCCTTGTTCACGCAACATATGAGTACATCTTCTCGGAGTGTTTTTATAATTTTCTTGTTGATCCCATAAATGATATCCCTATCTTCTCCATGTTAGACAAGATTCATATGGAACAATTGACATTAATGTTGGAAACTTTCGAGAACCATCCTCGAGTCATGTCGAAGTATGTGTTCTGGATGTTAGTAGTAACCCTCTCTGGTTCATGTGCAGTTGTTAAAAGATGTCGCTATGAACTTGAGCAGAGTTATCCTTCTTTCCTTAAGGACACATGTGTTATTGTTAGTACTTTATGTGTGTGCAGTTGTCTACCAAAAATATGCTAATACATGAGTCTAGCAATTTAGCTCATCTTTTTGGAGCTTAGCACTGTAGTCTATATCTTGAGAATCTAGTAACTTTACCTTAGTGGTAAATGTCGCAAACTTTCTATTCAGACATGCTGAATCTGAAATATCATCTCACCTAACCAAAGCTGAATCTCAAATAGCAATGATGGTTGGTATTCTTCAAGGTTTTGACATGGGTTTCTTTGTAAATCTGGCAAGATTGTTGAAATGGTTGGCACAATTAGCTGGAAAGATCCTTTGTCATATTCTCTTGATTCAGTATTAACAAACACTCTCTATGAGGCTTACTCTATAATTTGATTATAGGAGTTATGCTCATGGTTCCCTCTGTCCATGAAGTCCAACCTTTACTTGATGTCTTCTTTCTCGAACATCAAGGAGAACATTTAAAGTAGTGTTGCTAAATGTCTCTCGGTCGATCCTCCAGACCCTTTATGTTGGCAAGCGTCTGGTTGTGCCAAATAATTGCTGAGAATGAAGTTTATTTTTCTCGTGTCATCAGGAATCTTCTTAACTATTCATCTCAGTGGTGTAAAGTGATGTCACAATCTTTGGCAAAGATTCTGATAGTCCTGGATGAATAAAGAGTTTCCTTCGTTTTCTCAACCATGTTTTAAGAGTGACTATGAATTTGATAATCTGTAGTTTCTCTCGATACATGTTTCTTGTGGCTCTTATGAGTCCTCTCCACAAAACACCTTTCTGTCTTAAGCCTTCTGTTGGATGAACGAGTGATCCTTCTGTTTCAATAGTAGTTCAACAGCTTGGTTTTGTTGATCCATATCTCTATAACCTAAAATCTCTACTTAAGTCGTTTAGCAGAGGTTCATTTCTCGAAGTTTGTGGTTATGTTCTTTCTGTAGTAAGCCCTCCTTTTCAGAAGCTTAAACTCTTATGAGTTCCATGGTCTCAATCCTTATGAAGACCATCTATCTAACAAGTTGAAACCTTCTCATCTTGTTTCCTCCACTAACTTGGCGTGTTTAATGTTTGTCATCTCAGAGTTGTTTCTGAACACTCATTCATGAGTTGACCATGAGATACTCTGTGTTGTTTAGTGTGTTTCCCTCTTATCCTTAGAGTGACCATGTTTCTTTCTCCCTCTGTCTCTCTTCATACCTTTGGAATCTCGGGTCGAGATTCTCGTAAGGGGGATAGAGCTGTAACACCCCGGTTTTAGCTAATTACTATTTAGGGTTTGTTTGTGCATTCCTAAGCATCATCTCTTAAAAATTCATGCAAAGAGAAATAATGCAAACCCTAACCCGACCTTTCACTCTCTCTTTGAAAGCAATTCAAAATACTTTTGAATTTTGAAATGACAAAAATAATGGAGCCAAATTGAATATAAGGGCTCTTGATTACTTTATATATTTCACAAAACCCCTCTAGTATTTTTGTAATATTTCAAAACAAAAATGAATTTGGAAATACAAAACAGAATATAGAAACAGAAATAGAGAACTATTTTTAGAATAAAAAACAGTAGGCAGACCCCTAGCAGGCCGGCCCATCTCCTCTCCGCTACACTGCGACTTGCAGAGCACCCGCTGCCCACCCTCGGCCCGATTGCGGCCAGTACCTGCACTCTTCGACATCCTCTTATTTTCTTCTTCCTCAGACAGAAGGACCGAGACGAGCTCCTGCATTCCCTTGCGTCGACCGTTGATCGTCTTCGCGTCATGATGCCCGCCGCCGCCGTAGTGCACAAGGATAAGAACGAGCGTGTCGCCCTCTCTCTCCCCATCCCCATTTCCCTCTCTCTGCCTCACCGGCGGATCGCCGTTACCGGCCTCCCCTTTCCTAACCGAGGTGCCTGGAAGCTCCGCCATGGTGGACTCAGTCACCTACCTGAAGGAATCGATCTCGGGCGCCCGCAACCGCCCGCATCGGCTGTCTCTTCCCCAAGTCCGACGAGCTTCACCGACGACCTCCCCTTCGCTCTGATCCACTCCATGCCTCGTCGTCGACCCCTTCAGCTACAGGGTGAGCATGTCGTCCTCCTGGACCCTTTATCTCGCTTTGTCACATCCCAAAAAATTTCAAATTTTGAAATGTGAAAAATAAATAAACAAAAGAATTAATTGTTGAAATTTAGGGTGAAAAGAAACTTTTTGATTCAAAATGGAAACATCAAAACCCATCTTGAACAAATTTGAATAAAATGGAATCCAACAAATTTCAATCAAGTGAAATGCATTCATCAATGAATGTATCTTGAAATTTAAACACTTGGAAAAGTTAAACCCCCCAAAACCTAAAAATCCTAATGGAAGAAATCATTTCCAAGATCTCTCCAAGACTATGGATTTGATCCATATAAAAAATTTAACAACAAACATTTATAAATTATCAAAAGTGATAAACAAAAAATATTATAAAACCAGAGAAATTGGTTTCACTTAATTTGGAGCCATGGATAAAAACATATGAATTTAATAAGATGAAAAGAATTAATTGCCAAGGCTAATAAAAACTCCTATCTAAAATCCATACCAAATTGTGATCAAAATAATCCTAAGAGGATTTAAAAAGATAAACAAATATTAAATAAAATTATACAAATTGGAATCACCAATTTTGGATCTATAAATAAAAAGATATGGATTTTATGGGATAAAAAAAGAAATAAATAAATAAGGAATATTTAAAATCCGAATTAAATCTTGGCTAAATCCTTAAACAAATGAAAGGTTATTGAATGATAAAAAGGAGAAAAGGTTTATTTAAGTGAGATCATAAGGATTAAACAATATCCAATTTTATTGGAATAAAGATAATTTGCCTAAACTAAATAATAAATCCCAAGGAAATTATTTAGAAGGCAATTTAAATCTTGAGTTAAATCCATAAGAAAATAGAACAAAGATAATCCAAGTCCAAATAAATAAAGGAATAAAAATATTCAAATAAAAGTATATGGGACTAAACCATATTCAAATTATTTAAATAAAGACAAAATCCCTAATAAAAATGATTAAATAAATCATGGAAAAAATAAATGAAATTACCAAAGTGGATTAAAAGTTATCTAATTAACTCAAATTGAATAAAAGAATTATTTGAATAAAATTTATATGGGATTAAAACCATATTTGAATAAAGTCAAATGCCCAATTTAAATGATTAATAAATCATATTAAAATATTTTAAATAATTCAAAATGAATTATTTAACACACTAATGAATAAATAAGACCTAATGAAAAAGGGTTTGATAAACATTTGAATTTAAAACAGAAGGTTAAATCATTTGAATAAATAATCTGGATTAGAAGCATATTTAAATCCTATTTAATAAAGACAAAATTATCTATTTAAAATAAATAACAAACCATATGGGAATAAAATAAATATTCTAAAAATGGACTTTAGCATATATTAATAAACAGTATTAAATCATAGTGAATATTTGGAAAAGTTTTGAGTAAGAAATCTGAATTCAAATGGGTGTTTGAATTTGAAAACAGAAAATAAAATGGAAAAAGGAAAAAGAAACAGGAAGGGAAAAAATAAGAAAAACCAGCCCAGGAAGAACCTAGCCCAGCAAGCCCAACATCAGCCCACCCAGCAGCCCTCCCGCGAATCATTTTCTACTCAGACCTGCACCCGCACAGCCGCTGACGACCAGACCCCACATGCAAACCTTCAACTCGCTGACCGCTTGTCAACACCTGGTTTTTTTAATCCAAGAAGCATGTTATGCAATACATCGCAATCCCAGGATTACCATTTTTGCGAGACATAATAGATTTGGATGTCACAGTACATCATCCATTACAAACCATACATAAGGTCTTACACAAATAAGGATCTCATGATCCAGTTCTTAATACAACTCATGCAGCGGAATAACGTAATAATAAAGATAGCGTAGGCGAAGCTCCATCTTCGGGGTCACAAGCAATGCTGACGATGTGAGATGATCCTAGTTGTCGTAACCTTACTGCGGTCCATCATCCTGATACTCCTCTTCATAGTCTGGCCACGAGAATAGCCAGGGACAAAGCCATGAGTACTCTTTAAGTACTCGCAAACTAATACTAACAAGTGAAGGTTTTTTTTGTAGTAGGACACTAAGCTCTAGGGTTATTTTGCAAAAAGCCGGATTTACCTCTACTAAGTTCAGAAGCAAAGAAAGCTAGTTGAAGTTTTATAACACCTAAGTGGGAACTTGAATTTCATGTCACAACTCTGTTGTGGTCAAGTCAAAGTCTCAATTCACTTCACAAGTCATTTTGGAAACATCTGACGGGGGAACAGTATGGCCACTCCAACTGTCCATAACCGCGGACGTGGCTATTCAAATAGTTTGACACTCTGCAGAGATTGTACACTTTCACCACAACATTCGATACATCCGTCAGGAACAAATCCTGAATTCACCATACTCAGTATGCGGATAATCAATCCTAACCTTTCCATTACACGCCCTAGTATAGGCACCTCTCCTATGAGTTTGGCCTCCCAACCATGACCAGCTGTCATCTTGGGTACTACACATGTGGAAAATATTCACAAGGTAGCCTCAGCTTAGACCTTTGCCGCGAGGGAACCCATCCTAAGGTATATAAATTTCCAGTCAAGCCCTACCCAATTTTCGGGTATTGTGGTTATACGGTAAAATTGGAATGGTATCGCATCCAGACAACCATCAGTTTTATAAAGGGCTAAGGCTCATGCCTCAACATTTTCATCAACCAAATCATCCGGTGTTTTGGAAACACATGTCAAAACATTTCAGTAGAATGATTCATCATTCCAAGGTTTTCATAACCATTTTCACCAAGTATTCCCATCTAAAGTTGATCAAGTTTTATGCTTAGCACTAGCATCTACAAGTGGTGGTAAGTACTAATGAGGGGTGGTAAACAATTGGAGATTAATTAAGTTCAATCTCATGCCTTAGGATGACATCAAGATTATCTACTTAGGCCAAATTTAATGCTCTTTATGCAACCTTCAAATATCTTTCTAGTATCTACAGTTCACTATGTAAACTCTAAGAGAAAGCTTTGATAAAGAAATAAAGTATAAAGCTTGCAAGTAAAACTAGGATGGTTTATCAAGTGGGTATGATCACATATACTTAAGGCATCTAGCGGTCATGGTAACAAGCAAGTATTAGCTTGCGTAAGTAGGGTATCTTGCAAGGGTTAGCTTGCAAGGATTTAAGTATTGGCTTGCATAAGTATCAGTATAAGCTTGCCTTGAGCAGAGCAGTGGTTGAAGTTTTCCTCGGCTTCCTCCTCGTAGTATCCTCCTTCCTCCTCGTATCTTGGTCGGTACTAGCGTCTATAAATAAATACGAGGTACACAATCACCAAACAATACTTAACTATTTTAAATCATCACACAAAGGTGTACCATAGATGATCTAGCATCATCACCTATCATTACAAGCTTAAAACATTTGTCTTATTTATTTTTAATTTGAGAAAAGTAATTTCTACTCATTGAAAAACTACTTAAGATTTAATATTCTCCAACTCAAACATGGGATCATGTTGACACATGTCATAACCACATATTTCAGTACATGGGAATGTGATTTAAAGTGGTGTCACAATTTAATAAGGTTTAACCTTTTTATTTTAAATAAATAAAGTTACTAGAAATGCCTATGTGGCATTATTTTGTTGCTTGAACATTATTCCTGTAAGTAAACCCAAATGTTTTTATATATTCTTAAAGGTATGATCAAATGTTATATTTTAGAGTTGGAATCAACTCAAAAGCTGTTATGGTTAAAATTTGAAAAATGTTTGAATATAGAAAAGCTTCTGCCCTGTTATTTTTACCAAGGTTGATCTACAGATCCAAATGATTTGAATCCAATGGGCTTGGATTAAGCATTTCAGTACCTTTCTAACAAAATTAGTTTCATGCATTTTGGTTCACTGAATCGACCTGGGTTGATTTTTGTATATAGGTACAGAACTATGTTTGAATTAAAATAGAAAAATCTAAATTCAAACGGTTGGGTCGCGCGGGAGAGGTTAATGGGCCGGCCCAGTGTCACTTCGCAGCGCGGGGCCCAGCTGACAGGGGGGTTCCACCATTCAGTGGCTCATAACGCGGGAAGCGGTACGGGGCTGTGTGGGTCGTTGGATTAGAAGGGAGATCAACGGCTGGGGATCATCGTCGACGATGAACATGTCACCGACGAGCTCGAACCCTAGCGGCTCAGTGGGGGTGCATAGGGGGCATACCAGGGCTCCAGCGACGACGGTGAGGCGGGCAAACTAACGAGTGGTCGACGGCGGGCTCAGGGACGGTCGAGGCAGCTCCAGGGGTGGTCGCAATCAGCGGCCCCCTTCTCCTCCAGAGGCGGCCTACTCCGGTGCAATTCCGGCGAGCTGCTGCTCCTCGTGCTCCGGCTAGAGGTGGGAATGATCAGTGAGGTGAGGGGAATGGAATGGTGTGCTTCAAACGGCTGGGGTGGCTTCCTTTTATAGGCTCGACGGCGAGACCGAGAGGGATGGGCAGGCGACGGTGGCGACATGGCTACGGGCGGCTAGAGGCATGGCTTAGGTTGGCGATCGACGCGCGGTCTCCTGGCGATGCTCTAGAGCTTAAATGCGTGCGTAGGGGCGGTGGCAATCGGTCGGGAACGTGCGGTGCTCTGCGCGGTACCGACGGCGAACTCCACGGCGTGCGGTGGCTACAGGGTACGAGCGAGGAAACGATCATGTCTAGTGGTCTCCTGGGACGGTGGGGTTCATGCTGGCGGGTGGCAAGGGCTCGAGGTGGTCGGGTTGAGTGGGAACGGCGCGTGCACAGTGGTGCGCATCGACATGGTCGACACCGGCACGGGCACGGCATTCCTGGCGGTTCTTGTCTCGGTCTTTCAGCTAGGGCTGGTCGAGAGGGGGCGGTGAGGCGTGGGCAGTATGCTAGACAAGGTGGGTGCAGCTAGTTCTTCCTCTAGCTTGTTGTCCACCTTGGGGTGGCATGGTGAGGCTCGGCCTGCTCACCATTGATGGCAAGGCAATCTCACAGTGGTGCTAGAGGTTTACAATTAAGCTAGACGATCTACTAGATGTTTGCTGTGAGCTAGAGAGGAGACAAGGTTGGCCAAATCACTGCTCAAAATAGTGTTTGTTGTTGGTTTGATTTGAATCTGCAAGGTGTTTGATGAAATGGCCGCAAGAACTTGAATTTTGAATTTTGAAATGATTTTTGGTGGGTGTGCTAGGCCTGTGCTAGAGGTTCTGTAGGTGCTTGGGTTTTGAAAATTGAGCTTGTTTGAGTGGTTTTTGAAATAGTGGGATCTGCCCATATGAGATAGATTCAATTTTAAACTGTCATTTAAACCTACCATTTGAACGTTTTTGTAAGATCACAAAGTGGGCCTTGGTACCTCATTATGAGTACTAACAAGGGGTGCAAAGATCCAAAAATGTTTCTGTTAGGTTTTGAGTGCTTGGAATAGCCAAAGTAGGCATGAGAGTTAATTTGGCCAAACTGAGCACTCACTTCATTTATTCATTTTGAGTTGTTTGTCTTTGGGAAAAGTTTGGGAATGATTTAGATGATGTTTATTTCACCTAAGAATCATTTTACAAGCAAAGAAACACAGAACCATGGCAATTCAAAAGAATCCAAATTTTGAATATACACACATGAATGCTTTCTTATTTTTAGTTGGGAAAGTTTTTTGTTAACCCTAATTTTGATGATTAGCATTTGATGATCCATGTTTAATATTTTTTGGATGTTACAAACCTTCCCCCTTAAACAAAATCTTGTCCCGAGATTTGAAAAAGGATGAAAAGGATTACCTAGGATTTGAAGAGATCGGGAAACTCCGTCCTGATGTGATCTTCGCGCTCCCAGGTAGCTTCTTCTTCTGTGTGGTTGCTCCACTGAATCTTGAGAAACTTGATGCTTCGGGTTCTGGTAGTTCTAAAAGCTTCTTCCAAAATGCGGATGGGTACTTCGGGATAGGTCAGGTCATCGTTGATCTCTATGGTCTGATGATCAATGTTCTTGAACACTTCGCCTTCTCGTAACTTCGAGGCACTTGCGAAGTAATGAGATATGGAACACATTGTGCACGGCTGACATATCTTCGGGTAGTTCCAATTGATATGAAACTTCTCCTCGACGGTTCAGAATCTTGAAGGGGCCGATATATCTGGGGGCTAACTTTCCCTTGATCTGGAAACGCCGCGTTCCCTTCAATGGCGACACTTTCAGATACACAAAATCTCCGATGTTGAAGGCGAGGTCTCGACGTCTCTTGTCGGTTTAACTCTTCTGTCTTGACTGGGCGGTCTTGAGGTGCTCACGAATCTTGTGATCTTTCTCTTCTGCTTCTCGTAGGATGTCGGGTCCAAAAATCTGACTCTCTCCTACTTCCGACCAGTTCAAAGGGGTGCGGCACTTCCGTCCACACATGAATTCAAATGGGGCCATTTGCAAACTAGCTTGATAACTGTTGTTGTATGAAAATTCTATGAACGGAAGACAGTCTTCCCACTTAGATCCATACTCTAACACACATGCTCTCAACATATCTTTGAGTATTTGATTTACTTGCTCCGTTTGTCCATCGGTCTGAGTGTGATAAGTTATGCTGAAATCTAGTCGGGTTCCTAAACCTTCTTGGACTTTCTTCCAGAATCTCGAGGTAAACTGAGTTCCTCGATCAGATACGATGTTCTTGGGGACTCCGTGCAAACTAACGATTCTAGCGATGTATAACTCTGCTAGCTTCGAACTCTGATATGTGGTATTGACTGGTAAGAAATGGGCGACTTTGGACAATCTGTCCACTATGACCCAGATAGAGTCATTTCCCCTACTAGAAGTAGGCAATCCGGTGATAAACTCCATTCCAACAGAATCCCATTTCCATTCCGGAATCTGCAATGGTTTCAACAATCTAGCGGTCCTTTGATGTCCCGCCTTGACTCGCTGACATATATCACACTTGGCGATATAGCTTCCGATTTCTCTCTTCATCTTATGC
Source organism: Avena longiglumis (assembly GCA_030063025.1). Classification (NCBI taxonomy): domain Eukaryota; kingdom Viridiplantae; phylum Streptophyta; class Magnoliopsida; order Poales; family Poaceae; genus Avena; species Avena longiglumis. The sequence continues at coordinate 512,651,071 of CP125974.1, read as the reverse complement.
CACCAAAATTGTTCCTTCAAATCCTGATACATCTTCGTTCCTCCAGGGTGGATAGAATAAAGAGTATCAAGAGCTTCCTTCAGAATAACTTCTTTCAACTCAGAATCTGCTGGTACACAAAGGCGTCCTTTGTACCACAGAACTCCTTCTTCATCTTCGGTAAATCCGGGTACTTTTCCTGTACTGATACGACGCCTGATTCCGTCGATACTAGCATTTCCTTTTTGCACCTCCTTGATCTGGCTAATCAAGGTGGGTTGAAGTTCTATGCTAGCCAAAAATCCTTCACTCAGTAATTCCATTCGGAAATCCTCCATCTCTTTGTGAAGGCTTGGTCGCTCCTTCAAAATCATGGAGTTCAAGCGGCACCGAAATCTGCTAGGGGCATCTGCTACCACATTGGCTATACCGGGGTGATAGTGAATGTCCAGGTCGTAATCCTTGATTAGCTCAATCCATCTTCTCTGTCTCATATTCAGCTCCTTCTGAGTGAATATATACTTTAGGCTGTTGTGATCCTAATAGATCTCACAACGGTTTCCCATCAGGTAATGCCTCCATGTCCTCAGGGCTAGAACTACGGCGGCGAGCTTGAGGTCATGGGTTGGGTAGTTTTGCTCATGTTGTTTCAGTTGTCAGGATAGATAGGATATCACTTTGCCTTCCTGCATTAGCACACATCCGAGACCGATCTTGGATGCGTCACAATACACGTCAAAAGGCTTCGTGATATCTGGCATGATCAAGATTGGGGATGAAATCAATCTTCTCTTAAGTTCTTGAAAACTCGCTTCACATTTGTCCGTCCATTCAAACTTCTTGTCCTTCTTCAGCAGTTGGGTCATGGGTCTGGCGATACTCGAGAATCCTTCTACGAACTTGCGTAGTATCCCGCCAATCCGAGAAATGCACGGACTTGGGTTTGAGTGTTTGGGGCTTGCCAATCTTTGACATCTTTCACCTTTGCAGGGTCAACGGCAATTCCTCCGGCTGATACAATGTGACCGAGGAATCCTAACTCCTGTAACCAGAATTCACATTTGCTAAACTTGGCATACAACTGATGCTCTCTAAGGGTTCCAAGAATGGTCCGTAGGTGTAGCTCATGTTCTTATTCTGATTTGGAATAAATCAGAATGTCATCGATGAAAACAACGACAAACTTATCCAGGAAGTCCATAAAAATCTTATTCATGAGATTCATGAAATAAGCAGGGGAATTGGTTAATCCAAAAGACATGACAGTATACTCTTATAATCCATATCTGGGGGTAAAGGCAGTCTTGGGAATATCCTTTGCACGAATCTTGAGTTGATGATAGCCAGTTCTAAGATCAATCTTAGAAAACACTTTGGCACCGGTCAACTGGTCAAACAGATCTTATATATTGGGCAATGGGTATTTGTTCTTGATTGTGACATCATTCAACTTCCGGTAATCCATACACAAACGGTTACCTCCATCCTTCTTGTCCACGAACAAGACAGGTGATCTCCATGGTGACGCACTTGGTTGAATCAATCCAATTTCCAACATGGCATCCAGTTGCTTCTTCAGTTCTGCTAGTTCAGACGGGTTCATACTATATGGTCTCTGGGCTATGGGTTCGGTTCCAGGGATTTGTTCAATGATAAACTCGATATCCCGATCTGGGGGAATACCGGGTAAAACATCTGGAAATACATCGGGGTATTCACAGACTATCCATACTTGGTCAATGGTAGGTTGGGCTATACTCTTGTTGCACTTGAATTGACGAGGTAAGGTTTCAGATACATGCTCGACTGCTATTCCGGCTGTACTAGTCATGGTTATGGCTTTCTTGGTGCAGTCAATTAATCCTTTATGTTTGGACATCCAATCCATTCCTAGTACTAATTCCAAACCTTTAGTTCCGAGTACTATCATGTTAGCATAAAAATCTATGTCATGGATTCGGATAGGGACGGCTTTGCAAATTTGCCTAGCTTTGGTGGTTGATCCGAGGATTTGAACAATCATAACATGCTTCAGTTTGGTTGGTTGAATCTTACTAGTGCATGCAAATTCTTCGGTGACAAATGAGTGCGATGCACCAGAATCAAACAACACTCTTGCAAGTACTGAATTAATAGAAAACATACCCAGCACGACGTCTGGCGCTTCCTGGGCTTCTTCAGCATGCATGAGAAAAAGACGGCCGTTGCGGTTGAGCGAGTTCCCTGGGGCAAACCTTCTTCCTGGCTGAACACAACGCTGCTGCTGAGCTGGGGCATTTGCATTGGGGGCTGCGGCATTATTCTTGGGGCACTCATTGGAGTAGTGACCCTTATTTCCATAGTCATAACAAGTCACTTGCGACTTGTCCTTTGCTGCAATAGGCACATCATTTCTTCCAGTCCTCGGGGCAGTGTTGGTGTTGGCGGTAGCATTGTTGTTGTTGAACTTGAGTGGTGCACGGTTGAAATTGCCAGAGTTGCCGGGGTTGATGTGATTTCCTCTGGGCCTTGGGTTTCCACGATTGGGATAGGTCGAACGGTTCATTGGGGGTCTGTTGGTTCTCGGGGCAAATCCTGGAGATGGGTTGGGGCGATACTTTGGGGTATGATGGGTTCCTAGCTGATGCATCATGCGGTGCTTGCGGTTCTCATTTGCCTGGTTGATCTGAATGGCAGAGTCGACGAGGGCTTCAATATTAGCAAAGGGGATATTGACCAACACTGTCTGCATCTCATCGTGCAGACCATTCAAGAATCTTTCTTTCTTTTTGGCTTCAGTGTCGATCTCATCCGGGGCATACCTTGCTAATGACAAGAATTTGTCACGGTATTCCACTACGGTCATCCTTCCTTGCTTCAGTTCTCTGAACTCATCTCTCATTCTCTTGATCAAACCCGGTGGCACATGGGTTCTGCTGAACATGACCTTGAATTCCTCCTAGGTCATCATCTGTCCTCCGGTCATTGCACGAACGATGTTCCACCATGCTCTTGCATCTCCATTAAGATAGTGGGTGGCAAATAGAACTTTCTCGTTAGCTTCCACTCCGGCGACTTCCAGGTTGTTTTCCATGGTTTGCAGCCAATCATCTGCATCTAGGGGCTCTTACGACTTAGTTAAAACAGGTGGATTGGTGTTCTGGAAATTTTTGAGCTTAGATCCATGGTTGTCCTGGTTTCCTTGGCCTTGATTGTTGTGGGCCAGCTGAGATATCTGTTGGAGGGTGGCTAAGTTGGTTTGACGTTCTTCTCTTTCAGCTTCACGGTCAGAAACCAACATTTGCAGGATCTGCAACATCGGGTCCGAGGATGAACCACTTCCTCCGCGAGGCATCTAAAGATTGAGATAGATCATGAGAAAAGAGGGAAATTTCTAAGGTTCAGGGACTTTGAAAAGTTTTTAAAGCTTGACTCATATTTTCTAGCAACTTGCTTTTAATTTATTCATTCATAGCACACGATACAACACACACCACAACAAAGGAAAACATATGGTTTTAAGAACCATTCTGGAAACTACGATACAGTGGGACCGAATATCGTTCACTAATGCTAGTGCTCAGGTGCTACTATTCCTCGGAGTCGGTGTAATCATCATCATCATAGTCATCGATGAAGGCGAAATCCTCCTCATCTGTGAAGAAGTCCATGGCCTGATCCTCCAGAAAATCATCATCATCACTGAGATAGGAGTAGGGGTCTCCACGAAGATCTTCTTCGGCATTCTCCCTTTCCTCCAACTGCATGTATCTCTCGTGGATGGTCTCCTCCAAATCCGTGATACGGTGGCGAAGACGGGCAATGATGCGCTCCTTCTTATCGAGCTGACGGCGACGAGACTTGCGATCCTTCACTAGCATGGCGATGGTCTGATCCTTCGTCTTGATGATGGCGGACTTGTGGTTGGAGTAGTCACGGGCATTGTCCAATTCCTACTGACGATCATACATCATGAAGCTAAGGTGGTCCAACTGAGTCTTCAGCTCGTGGTGGTATGGGGCTTCTAGTGGCTGTCCCATAGCATCACGCCTTGGACAAAACTCAAAGCGGGTACCCTTGATCTGATTGATACTCTACCCACATAGACGGGCAAGAGCTTCCTGCATGTCCATGGCAAGTCCATCGAGCCAGTTGTTCTCTCTTAAGGTGAACTGAATTCCCTCTGCAGTGGGAGGTTCAATCTTTCGTCGGAGACTTGCAACAACTAGCCACTGCAGATCTTCTCCTCCTTGATCATTGAGCTGAGCTCCAAACAACTCGGGGTGCGGACGCTCCAGAAGTTCCGAAAGCTGGTCCAAGTCATGCTCAAAGATGAGGTCTCCTCCATTCCCCAACTGATAAAACTTGATGTACTTCACGTCCATCTATAAGAATATAGGATGAGTAAGTTAATAGAGTGATCAAGTGTGTCAAATTTTATGTATTTTGAAAGAGTTTTTGAGGAACATGATTTTTTTTAAAGAATCAAAGTGATAAGAATGAGCATAAGTTTTTGTAAATACTCACTTCCTTTGGTTTTGAAACTAAGTTTTAGATTCAAACGTCCAGTCTAACTAGGGTCTCCTATGGTCAGGATGTCTCTGATACCAACTTGTCAACACCCAGATTTTTAATCCCAGATGCCTGTTATGCCATACATCGCAATCCTAGGATTACCATTTTTGCGAGACATAACAGATTTGGATATCACAGTACATCATCCATTACAAACCATACATAAGGTCTTACACAAATAAGGATCTCATGGTCCAGTTCTTAATACAACTCATGCAGCGGAATAACGTAATAATAAAGATAGCGTAGGCGAAGCTCCATCTTCGGGGTCACAGGCAATGCTGACGATGGGAGATGATCCTAGTTGTCGTAACCTTCCTGCGGTCCATCATCCCGATACTCCTCTTCATAGTCTGGCCATGGGAATAGCCAGGGACAAATCCATGAGTACTCTTTAAGTACTCGCAAACTAATACTAACAAGTGAAGGGGGTTTTTGTAGTAGGACACTAAGCTCTAGGGTTATTTTGCAAAAAGCTAGATTTACCTCTACTAAGTTCAGAAGCAAACAAATCTAGTTGAAGTTTTATAACACCTAAGTGGGAACTTGAATTTCATGTCACAACTCTATTGTGGTCAAGTCAAAGTTTCAATTCACTTCACAAGTCATTTTGGAAACATCTGACGTGGGAATAGTATGGCCACTCCAACTGTCCATAACCGCGGAGGCGACTATTCGAATAGTTTGACACTCTGCAGAGATCGTACACTTTCACCACAACATTCGATACATCCGTCAGGAACAAATCCTGAATTCACCATACTCAGTATGCGGATAATCAATCCTAACCTTTCCATTACACGCCCTAGTATAGGCACCTCTCCTGTGAGTTTGGCCTCCCAACCATGACCAGCTGTTATCTTGGGTACTGCAGAGGTGGAGAATCTTCACAAGGTAGCTTCAGCTCAGACCTTGGCCCCGAGGGAACCCATACTAAGGTATATAAATTTCCAGTCAAGCTCTACCCAATTTTTGGGTATTGTGGTTGTACGGTAAAATTGGAATGGTATCGCATCCAGACAACCATCAGTTTTATAAAGGGACAAGGCTCATGTCTCAACATTTTCATCATCCAAATCATCTGGTGTTTTAGAAACACATGTCAAAACATTTCAGTAGAATGATTCATCATTCCAAGGTTTTCATAACCATTTTCACCAAGTATTCCCATCTAAAGTTGATCAAGTTTTATGCTTAGCACTAGCATCTACAAGTGGTGGTAAGTACTAATGAGGGGTGGTAAACAAGTGGAGATTAATTAAGTTCAATCTCATGCCTTAGGATGACATCAAGATTACTATTTAGGACAAATTTAATGCTCTTTATGCAACCTTCAAATATCTTTCTAGTATCTACAATTCACTATGTAAACTCTAAGAGAAAGCTTTGATAAAGAAATAAAGTATAAATCTTGCAAGTAAAACTAGGATGGTTTATCAAGTGGGTATGATCACATATACTTAAGGCATCTAGTGGTCATGGTAACAAGCAAGTATTAGCTTGCATAAGTAGGGTATCTTGCAAGGGTTAGCTTGCAAGGATTTAAGTATTGGCTTGCATAAGTATCAGTATAAGCTTTCCTTGAGCAGAGTAGTGGTTGAAGTTTTCCTCGGCTTCCTCCTCGTAGTATCCTCCTTCCTCCTCGTATCCTTGGTCGGTACTAGCGTCTATAAATAAATACGAGGTACACAATCACCAAACAATACTTAACTATTTTCAATCATCACACAAAGGTGTACCATAGATGATCTAGCATCATCACCTATCATTACAAGCTTAAAACATTTGTCTTATTTATTTTTAATTTGAGAAAAGTAATTTCTACTCATTGAAAAACTACTTAAGATTTAATATTCTCCAACTCAGACATGGGATTATGTTGACACATGTCATAACCACATATTTGAGTACATGGGAATGTGATTTAAAGTGGTGTCACAATTTAATAAGGTTTAACCTTTTTATTTTAAATAAATAAAGTGACTAGAAATGCCTATGTGGCATTCTTTTGTTGCTTGAACATTATTTCGGTAAGTAAACCCAAATGTTTTTATATATTCTGAAAGGTATGATCAAATGTGATTTTTGAGATTTGGAATCAACTCAAAAGCTATTATGGTTAAATTTTGAAAAATGTTTGAATGCAGAAAATCTTCTTCCCTATTATTTTTACCAAGGTTGATCTACAAATCCAAATGATTTGAATCCAATGGGCTTCGATTAAGAATTTCAGTACCTTTCTAACAAAATTAGTTTCATGCATTTTGGTTCACTGAATCGAGCTGGGTTGATTTTTGAATATAGGTATAGAACTGTGTTTGAATTAAAATAGAAATAACTAAATTCAAACGGTTGGGTCGCACAGGAGAGGTTAATGGGTCGTCCCAGTGTCACTCCATGACGGGCTCAATGGCAGGGGTTCCACCGTCGATTGGCTCAACGCCAAGCGATACGTGGTTGTGTGGGTCATTGGATTAGAAGGGAGATCGACGGCCGGGGATCGTCGTCGACGATGAACATGTCACCGGCGAGCTCGAACACTAGCGGCTCAGTGGGGGTGCATACGGGGAATACCAGGGCACTAGCAACGACGGCGAGGCGGGCAAACGATCAAGTGGTCGATGGCAAGCTCAGGGACTGTCGAGGCAGCTCCGGAGGTGGTCGCAATCAGCGGCCCCCTTCTCCTTCAGAGGCGGCCTGCTCCGGTGCAATTCCGGCGAGCTGCTGCTCCTCCTACTCCGGCTAGAGGGTGGAATGATTAGTGAGGTGAGGGGAGTGGAATGGTGTGCTTCAAACGGCTGGGGGTGTCTTCCTTTTATAGGCTCGACGGCGAGACCGAGAGGGATGGGCAGGCGACGGTGGTGACATGGCTACGGGCGGCTAGAGGCATGGCTGAGGTTGGTGATCGACGCGCGGTCTCCTGGCAATGCTCTAGAGCTTAAATGCGTGCGTAGGGGCGGTGGAAATCGGTCGGGAATGTGCGGTGCTCTGCGCGGTACCAACGGCGAACTCCGCGGCGTGCGGTGGCTACGGGGTACGGGCGAGGAAACGATCATGTCTAGTGGTCTCCTGGGACGGTGGGGTTCATGCTGGCGGGTGGCAAGGGCTCGAGGTGGTCGGGTTGAGTGGGAACGGCGCGAGCACGGTGGTGCGCGTCGGCATGGTCGACAGCGGCGCGGGCACGACGTTCCTGGCATTTCTTGTCTCGGTCTTTGAGCTAGGGCTAGTCAAGAGGGGGCGGTGAGGCATGGGCAGTATGCTAGACAAGGTGGGCGCAGCTAGTTCTTCCTCTAGCTTGCTGTCCACCTTGGGGTGGCATGGTGAGGCTCGGCCTGCTCACCATTGATGGCAAGGCAAGCTCACAGTGGTGCTAGAGGTTTACAATTAAGCTAGACGATCTACTAGATGTTTGCTATGAGCTAGAGAGGAGACAAGGTTGGCCAAATCACTACTCAAATAGTGTTTGTTGTTGGTTTGATTTGAATCTGCAAGGTGTTTGATGAAATGGCCGCAAGAACTTGAATTTTTAATTTTGAAAAGATTTTTGGTGGGTGTGCTAGGCCTGTGCTGGAGGTTCTGTAGGTGCTTGGGTTTTGAAAATTGAGCTTGTTTGAGTGGTTTTTGAAATAGTGGGATCTTCCCATATGATATAGATTCAATTTTATACTGTCATTTAAACATAGCATTTGAACGTTTTTGGAAGATCACAAAGTGGGCCCTGGTACCTCATTATGAGTACTAACAAGGGGTGCAAAGATCCACAAATGTTTCTGTTAGGTTTTGAGTGCTTGGAATAGCCAAAGTAGGCATGAGAGTTAATTTGGCCAAAGTGACCATTCACTTCATTTATTTATTTTGAGTTGTTTGTCTTTGGGAAAAGTTTGGTAATGATTTAGATGATGTTTATTTCACCTAAGATCATTTTACAAGCAAAGAAACACAGAACCATGGCAATTCAAAAGAATCCAAATTTTGAATATACACACATATGAACACTTTCTTATTTTTAGTTGGGAAAGTTTTTTGTTAACCCTAATTTTGATGATTAGCATTTGATGATCCATGTTTAATATTTTTGGGATGTTACACCGCTGGACCCCACTGCTGCGCTGTCATCGTCATCAACCTCACGCGACCAGTTCCTCCCTCCGCCTCACCGTTTCTGCCTCTAATTCCGCCGTGTAAATTCGTCTTAATGCTGCGCTAACTCCTCCCCGTGATCACGCCCTCATAAGAGCCCTCCCCTCCTTTACCTTTCCCCTCAAGCCTCTCTGCCTATGAGCCATCAGGCTGCTGCAATTGTTGCTCGAGACGCCCACTGCTCCGGCGAACCTTTCTTCTGATTCCGGCCAAACCTTACTGCCCCACTACCCCCAGTTCGCCCGCGCGTGCACGAGCATGCTCACAAGAACTAGGCGCATCCTCCAGCAACCCCAGTTCGCCCGCGCGTGCCCCAGGAGCCCGCCTCGGACTACCTCCGAAAGTCGCCGCCCACTTCTCTGAATCCGACAGCTTTCCCCGTTATACTCTAAGCGCCCCCTCCTCTCTGGATGACCCGAGCATGTTCGCCTAACTCACACGCGCTTGACACACTTCTTGTTTCTAGTTAGCACGGTCCATAGCGACGCCTCCGTCTTCAACAGAGAGAACCCGTCGCTAGGAGCTTCTCCGGCAAGCGATTCAAGTCAGCACAGTGTGCCCCTTCATCTACGACTACCACCTCGAGCTTCAGCACGTCGCAACGAATCCGGTGAGCAACCTCTCCCTCTCCCTTGCTTCCTGGTTGCGCCAGAACGTCGCAGCCCGAGCGCTGCCGCCGCGCCACCGTCGCCAGCGCCGCTAGATTTTGTCTAACTAGCCACTGTCCGTTGGATCTAGATCGCATGGCTAGGAACAAATCACTTAAGCGAACCGGTATAATCCATCTGAGCTGCACAGGTCACTTTAGATCCAGCGGTCCACAGAGCTCGATCCGTGTGAAACGGTATGCACCAATAGGGTTGCACCACGTGGCCCAGACTCTGTTTTAAAAACCAGGTTTGTTCTATTAGATGATTGAATTTGTAAAATTTATAACTTTTAATCTACATGTCCAAATTTTACAAATTTTATATCATTGGAATCAAGAAAAATAATACTTTCCAACCATGCCCTTTGTTTAGTGATTTGCTTCTGTAAAATTAGTTGTTTTGCAGAAACATGTTTAGGCATATTTGGTGTATAAAACTTATTCTAAAAATGATTTTAGGGTAAAATATTTTACAAATGGTTTGTTTTGAACCTACTGACCATAGAAACCAACTTTTGGATTTAAAAATATATTTTGTGACACTTAGGAATTATTCCTTTGAATAAAAGCATTTCTAGTTAAATAAAAATGTTGATTATGGTTTAAAAATGCTTTTTGAGTAAAACCTATTGAAAAAGGTTTGATTCAAACTCTCTGGCCCTAAACACAAAGTTTTGGGATTTAAAAATATATTTGATAAACCCTAGAAAATTATTACTTTGTTTAAAGGCATTTCCAACAAAATAAAATACTACTTTGATTTAAAAATGGTTTTTAGGTAAAACCTTTTGAAAATGGTTTGATATTAAACACTTGACCTTAAAACACTAACATTTGTGTTTAAAAACAAATTTGTCAAACACTAGAAATTATTACTTTGATTTAAATAATTTCTAGCACACAAAAATTATTTAAATGGCCCATTTTCACTAACTTGATTTTAAATGGTTTTACCACTTTTATGATAAGGAAAATCTATTTTGAGCAAAGAAAGCCTAAGCTCCACTTAGCCAAATGCATATAGATGATAGTTACCACTATTCTACCATAGTATCACTTGCCAATACAATTCAAATGTATTGACCCTTGTGGCTGTAACTTATTATGTTGCAGGTTTGTTTGATGTTAGTGAAGTGTGTTGAATAGGATTACAAGTCTACAACCAACATGAATGCTTGTGGCACTTTGAAGATGAAGGACTCCATGCTATAGTTATTTCTTATGCATTGTAATGAGATAGCCAAATGAGCTATGTAAGATGTAATGAATTATTTTATTCCTGGTTATAAAATTGTATTATGACCTTTGTTTCTTGATATTACATCTTAAACTATGGATGCTAGCTATTGATCCAGGGACTATCATTGTAAACACAGGGATCTCTACCTTATCAGGTTGGGATCTCTACAAATGGTATCAGACTGTGTTTCCTGTATGATTGTAACCCTAGGATTGGACAAAACCCCTTAGAAAAATAGGAGTTGTATTTGTTCAAACTTATTTACAAACAATCTTGTAAACTCTTTCCTCAACCTTTTTGGTTTTGATTCTACATCTCTCCTTTTTCAACTTGTTGGACAAAACCTCCACCATGAGAAAAGACTTCAACATGAGCAAAGGACTTCACCAACTCAAATGACTTCAACTTTAGTTTCATCCACGACTTCAACTTGGACATCACTAAAGACTACAAGTGAGACAAGAATAATATTCAAGACTTGAAGACTAAAGAAACACAACTTAGAAGGAATCATCATGACCTTTGAAGTTTTGTGACCAAGATGCAAGAATTTTTCCAAGGAAACCATGATCTCATTCAAGAAGAAACAACTAAGAAGAATGGAATGATCTCAAGAAAACCATATAGTTGGACCACCATACTAATGTTTAGTTTAGATCATATATTGATCACACCAACTTATGTGGTGTAGCAAAAATGTTTTGTTGCCTACAAATGTGCTTGAACCTTGTTGTTTGAGTGGAATGTTTGTTTGTGATTGCTTGCACATTGTTTGTGTGAATTGTTGTGTGTGATTAGACTTCTTCCCTAGAAATCTTTTGCCTATTCTAATCCTAATCCAACCCAAACAGATGACTTCTCCAAGAGACTCCAACATTAATAATGGTGACAACAACAACAACCAAGAGATGCACATGAGAGAACAACTTCTGGCAACCCAAGCCTAGTTGAATCAAGTGACAACTCAATTCTTAGACAACAACAACGAGCTAGACCCAACCATGCAAAAGTTTTTGGAAATCCAATCCCAATTGTTGCAAAGGATGACCAATCAAATGATCAACATGATAAGTAACTCTTCCCAAGGAGATTGTGACAACAATGACATCAAGGATGATATTATAGAAGGAACTCAAGCTTGCAATATTTGTGGAGACATTGAACACACTTCCAAAGAGCATGAGGACCAATGCCCTAATTGTTAAGAGAAACATCCAACTAAACAATGCCCCACATCTCAAGTGACTTGTTTCCTATGTGAAGGAAATGATCATGTCCCTATCCAATGCCCCATCTATCCCATAGTTCAACAAATGAAGCAAGATGGAATGCATCAAATGTTTGGAAACCTCCATAAAGGAACAACTTCTACCAAGAAGGATGAAGGCAAAGTCAGAACCATGCCCCATAGAGCCATACCCAAAGTGACCACAAAGTGTTTCTACTCTTGTGGAGAAGAAGGTCATATCTCTAGTGACTGCCCCAAGAAGAGAGAAAGATTCCCCACCTTTGAGGTGAGATATGAAGAGCATGAACTAGAAGAACTCCTAGCTTTGGAGAGACCAAAAAAGAAGAAGAAGGACAAAAGTCAAGTGCAATGTTACAATTGCAAAGAGATGGAACACTATGCCAGTGAATGTCCAGAAAATAAGAAGAACCAAGGAAACAAACAAAAGGCAATGATGCCAAAGGAGAAGAAGGATATTAGCCAGGTGATGTGCAACAAATGCACAAATCCATGCCATTATGCACCACATTGTCTAGAAAAGAAAAAGTAAAGACAAGCAGACCTATGAAGGATCTCAGCCTTGTCACATGTTTCAAGTGTGAAAATCAAGGACACTATGCAAACCTCTGTCTAGAGAAGTTACATCAAGATCCCAAGTAAGCCAAGATGTAATCTAGTTGAAATCTTTTTAAGGGTGGTAGTACCCTAGTTGTCTTGAAGCCAACTTGTAACCTCTAGCCTTCCCAAATCTCGGGACGATATTTATTTTAAGGGTGGTAGCCTGTCACATCCCAAAAAATTTCAAATTTTGAAATGTGAAAAATAAATAAACAAAAGAATTAATTAATAAAATTTAGGGTGAAAAGAAACTTTTTGATTCAAAATGGAAACATAAAAACCCATCTTGAAATTTTTTGAATAAAATGGAATCCAACAAATTTCAATCAAGTGAAATGCATTCATCAATGAATGTATCTTGAAATTTAAACACTTGGAAAAGTTAAACCAAAACCCTAAAAATCCTAATGGAAGAAATCATTTCCAAGATCTCTCCAAGACTATGGATTTGATCCATATAAATTTTTTAACAACAAACATTTATAAATGATCAAAAGTGATAAACAAAAATATTATAAAAGCATAGAAATTGGTTTCACTTAATTTGGAGCCATGGATAAAAACATATGAATTTAATAAGATGAAAAGAATTAATTGCCAAGGCTAATAAAAACTCCTATCTAAAATCCATACCAAATTGTGATCAGAATAATCCTAAAAGTGAATTAAAAAGATAAACAAATATTAAATAAAATTATACAAATTGGAATCACCAATTTTGGATCTATAAATAAAAAGATATGGATTTTATGGGATAAAGAAACAAACAAATAAATAAATAAATAATTAAATAAGGAATATTTAAAAGACAAATTAAATCTTGGCTAAGTCCTCAAACAAATGAAAGGTTATTGAATGATAAAAAGTAGAAAAGGTTTATTTAAATGAAATCATAAGGATTAAACAATATCCAATTTTATTGGAATAAAGATAATTTTCCTAAACTAAATAATAAATCCCAAGGAAATTATTTAGAAGACAATTTAAATCTTGAGTTAAATCCATAAGAAAATGGAACAAAGATAATCCAAGTCCAAATAAATAAAGGAATAAAAATATTCAAATAAAAGTATACGGGACTAAACCATATTCAAATTATTTAAATAAAGACAAAATCCCTAATAAAAATGATTAAATAAATCATGGGAAAAATAAATGAAATTACCAAAGTGGATTAAAAGTTATCTAATTAACTCAAATGGAATAAAAGAATTATTTGAATAAAATTTATATGGGATTAAAACCATATTTGAATAAAGACAAATGCCCAATTTAAATGATTAATAAACATATTAAAATATTTTAAATAATTCAAAATGATTTATTTAACACACTAATGAATAAATAAGACCTAATGAAAAAGGGTTTGATAAACATTTGAATTTAAAACAGAAGGTTAAATCATTTGAATAAATAATATGGATTAGAACCATATTTAAATCCTATTTAATAAAGACAAAATTGTCTATTTAAAATAAATAACAAACCATATGAGAATAAAATAAATATTCTAAAAATGGACTTTAGCATATATTAATAAACAGTATTCAAACATACTGAATATTTGGAAAAGTTTTGAGTAAGCAATCTGAATTCAAATGGGTGTTTGAATTTGAAAATAGAAAATAAAGTGGAAAAAGGAAAAAGAAACAGGAAGGAAAAAATAAGAAAAACCAGCCCAGGAAGAACCCAGCCCAACAATCCCAACATCAGCCCACCCGGCAGCCCTCCTGCGAATCGTTTTCTACTCAGACCCGCACCCGCACAGCCGCTGACGAACTGACCCCACATGCAAACCTTCAACTCGCTGACCGCTGGACCCCACTGCTGCGCTGTCATCGTCATCAACCTCACGCGACCAGTTCCTCTCTCCTCCTCGCCGTTTCTGCCTCTAATTCCGCCGAGTAAATTCGTCTTAATGTTGCGCTAACTCCTCCCTGTGATCACGCCCTCATAAGCGCCCTCCCCTCCTCTACCTTTCCCCTCAAGCCTCTCTGCCTATGAGCCACCAGGCTGCTGCAATTGTTGCTCGAGATGCCCACTGCTCCGGCGAACCTTTCTTCCGATTCCGGCCAAACCTCACCGCCCCACTACCCCTAGCCTGCACGAGCATGCTCACAAGAACCAGGTGCATCCTCCAGCAACCCTAGTTCTCCCGCACGTGCCCCAGGAGCTCGCCTCAGACTACCTCCAAACGTCACCGCCCACTGCTCTGACTCAGGCAGCTTTCCCCGGTAAACTCTAAGCGTCCCCTCCTCTCTAGATGACCCGAGCATGTTCGTCTAACTCACGCACGCCTGACACACTACTTGTTTTAACTTAGCATGGTCCGTAGCATCGCCTCCGTCTTCAACAAAGAGCACCCGTCGCCAGGAGCTTCTCCGACGAGCGATTCAAGTCAGCACCGTGCGCCCCTTCATCTACGACCACCACCTCGAGCTTCAGCACGTCGCGACAAACCCGGTGAGAAACCTCTCCCTCTCCCTTGCTTCCTGGTTGCGCCAGAACGCCGCAGCCCGAGCGCCGCTAGATTTTGGCCAACTAGCCCCTGTCCGTTGGATCTAGATCGCATGGCTAGGAACAAATCACTTAAGCGAATCGGTATAATCCATCTGATCCGCACAGGTCACTTGAGATCTAACGGTCCACAGAGCTCGATCCGTGCGAAACGGTATGCACCAATAGGATTGCACCACGTGGCCTAGACTCTGTTTTAAAAACCAGATTTGTTCTATTAGATGATTGAATTTGTAAAATTCATAACTTTTACTCTACACGTCCAAGTTTTACAAATTTTATATCATTGGAATCAGGAAAAAGAATACTTTCCAACCATGCACTTTGTTTAGTGATTTGCTTCTGTAAAATTAGTTGTTTTTGCAGAAACATGTTTAGGCATATTTGGTGTATAAAACTTATTATAAAAATGATCTTAGGGTAAAATCTTTTACAAATGGTTTGTTTTGAACCTACTGACCATAGAAACCAACTTTTGGATTTAAAAATTTATTTTGTGACACTTAGGAATTATTCCTTTGAATAAAAGCATTTCTAGTTAAATAAAAATGTTGATTATGGCTTAAAAATGCTTTTTGAGTAAAACCTATTGAAATTGGTTTGATTCAAACTCTCTGACCCTAAACACGAAGTTTTGGGATTTAAAAATATATTTGATAAACCCTAGAATATTATTACTTTGTTTAAGGCATTTCCAACAAAATAAAATATTGCTTTGATTTAAAAATGGTTTTTAGGTAAAACCTTTTGCAAATGGTTTGATATTAAACACTTGGCCTTAAAACACTAACATTTGTGTTTAAAAACATATTTTTCAAACACTAGAAATTATTACTTTGATTTAAATCATTTCTAGCAAACAAAAATGATTTAAATGGCCCATTTTCACTAACTTGATTTTAAATGGTTTTACCACTTTTATGAATGTCCAATAGGTGTTTTAAACTTTTTATAACCTACTAGAAACCACCTTTCAAAATAAAACAATCTTTTGCATGCTTGCATGCATTGTATTTGTTTTCTTTATTTTATGTGGTGAATTGTTTGAATGCTAGTTTGAATAAAAAGATGGAGTATATGCTTGACTAAATATAAGTTGGCAATCTCAAGTACCTTGAGTACGAGGGCCGCTCCTCATGCTACTCAACTTTAGTCACCGGTAAGTTCTTGTCATTGTAAGTATATGTGTATCATAAAGAACCGCCAACGGAGTACCCCTTGCACATGATACAGGAGCTATCCCATAATAAAAATGACAATACAAGCAGTCAGTGAGCATCTCAGCGATCTTTTTATTTGCTATTTGCATAGGTTTTTATTGAACATTCTTCACAGATTACTCACTATGGTTATGATGCAAGTTTCCACCATGATTAGGCATGGCTTAGTCTAGCGGTTCAGGTGTTTCTCTAACACACATACATAACTCATGGACTTACAAGCTCCCTTTTTATTTCACACCGACGACATCCGCAAATAAAAGAGCATGATATCAACTGGATATGTATCCATAAGTGTTGAAAGCGTTCCCCGTGACAGCACGGTTCTGCTAATCCCAACGTATAGATGTAAGCATATACAACTTCGATGACACAATGGTTCAAGGTTATTAGGGGCATGAAAATAAGGTGTGCCATCAAGTTCGTGAGAGCTTTACTAACTAGTTTTCACATAACAAAATAGTTTTTAATTTGAAAGATAGATGAAGCTTGAGAATTTGCTTGGAATCGCAACGATGCTAGTAGGTAGATATGGTGGACACAAATGGCACAAGTTTTGGTTCAAAGGGATTGGATGAATGAGAAGTATGCCTTCTCAAAACAGGTTTTTGGATAGCAAGGGTGGGTAGCAAGCAAAAGAGTTGAAGGAAACAAGCAAACCTACAAGTGATAAAGCCAAACATGTAATCTTCCTTAAAGACACAAAAGATCTTAAATAAAGAATACTAAGCTTATGAGCCAATCAAGAAAGAAAATAAATGATACAAAATACCTGTAAGCTTTTTCTCTTTTCCTTTCAAACCTCAAAAAGTGTAGGTACTGACCAGAGCTCGGTTTGCCAAAACCAATTTATATTTACTTGGTGCTCCCAAAGCGATGCCAATACTGATTAACAAGATCAATCATATAACAAATATTGCAAACTAAAATAAGAAGTGCAGAAAGTAAAAGATGAGACTTCTCTTTAATATTCCATAAAGGAACTCACACCAAGGGATACATAGATAATAAACTAAAGGAGTGATACTTCCACAATGAAAACCAACCTATAAGATAACTTCTCTACCAAAGATATGAATCTAAAAAGGTAAAAGATAATGATGGGATACCGTGGCACTCTCCCAAGCTTGGAACAAGCCAAGGGGATGCCAAACCTAATGACAAATTACTTGTCAACACCCGGATTTTTCAATCCTAGATGCCTGTTATGCCATACATCGCAATCCCAGGATTACCATTTTTGCGAGACATAACAGAATTGGATACCATAGTACTTCATCCATTACAAACAATACATAAGTTCTTACACAAATAGGGATCTCATGATCCCGTTCTTAATACATCAAGGCGGAATGGAATATAAATAATAACGGTAGCGTAGGCGAAGCTCCATCTTCGGGGTCACAGGCAATGCTGACGATGGGGGATGATCCTAGTTGTCGTAACCTTCCTGGGGTCCATCCTCCAGGTACTCCTCTTCATAGTCTGGCCATGGGAATAGCCAGGGACAAAGCCATGAGTACTCTTTAAGTACTCGCAAACTAATACTAACAAGTAAAGGGGTTTTTGGATAATAGGACACTAGGCTCTAGGGTTGTTTTGCAAAAGCCAGATTTATCTCTACTAGGTTCCAGAGCTAGTCACAATTTTATAACTCCTAAGTGGGATCTTGTAATTCAGGTCACAACTCTGTTGTGGTCAAGTCAAAGTCTCAATTCATTTCACAAGTCATTTTGAAAAGTCTGACGGGGGAACAGTATGGCCACTCCAACTATCCATAACCGCGGACGCGGCTATTCGAATAGTTTGACACTCTGCAGAGATTGTACACTTTCACCACAACATTCGATACATCCGTCAGGAACAAATACTGAATTCACCATACTCAGTATGCAGATAATCAATCCTAACCTTTCAATTACACGCCCTAGTATAAGCACCTCTCCTGTGAGTTTGGCCTCCCAACCATGACCACTGTCATCTTGGGTACTGCATAGGTGGACAATCTTCACAAGGTAGCCTCAGCTCAAACCTTGGCCGTGAGGGAACTAATACTAAGGGATATAAGTTTCCAGTCAAGCCCTACCCAATATTCAGGTGTTGTGGTTGTACGCAAAAATTGGAATGGTATCGCATCCAGACAACCATCAGTTTTATAAAGGGCTAAGGCTCATGCCTCAACATTTTTATCACCAGAATCATCAAGTGTTTGGAAACACATGTCCAAAACATTTCAATAGAATGATCCATCATTCCAAGGTTTTCATAACCATTTTTCCACCAAGTATTCCCATCTAAAAATTGATCAAGTTTTTAAGATTAGCACTAGCATCTACATGTGGGGGTAATAATAATGAGGGGTGGTAACTAGTGGAGTTTCACTAAGTCCAACCTTATATCTTAGGCTGATATCAAGGTTTCTAGCTTAGGCCAAATTTTATGCTCTTTATGCAACCTTCAGCACAACTGTCTGGTATCTACCAAACTCTCAGGTAGACTCTAAGTAAGCTTTGATAAAGAAATAAAGTAAGAAGCTTGCCATAAAACTAGGATTGGTTTAACAAGTAGGCAGGATCACAAGTATGGGTTTGTGGTATCAGTAGGGCATCTTGCAAGGGTTATCTTGCATCAATATCAGTATAAGCTTGCATAGTTATAGTATCTTGCAAGTGTTAGCTTGCATTGGTATAATATCAGCTTGCCTTGTTCAGAGCAGTGGTTGAAGTTCTCCTCGGCTTCCTCTTCGTAGTATCCTCCTTCCTCCTTGTAGTATCCTTGGTCGGTACTAGCGTCTATGAATAAATACGAGGTACACAATCACCAAACAATACTTATCTACTTGCAATCACCACACACAAGGGTCCTATAGATGATCTATCATCATCTCTAACATTACAAGGTTAAGGCTTGGTTTAAATCCTTTTTATTTTTAGAAAAGTAATTTCTACTCATTGAAAAACTACTTAAGATTTAATATTCTCCAAACTAAACATGGGATCATGTTGACACATGTCATCACCACATATTGTAGTCCATGGGAATGTGATTTAAAGTGGTGTCACAATTTAATAAGGTGTTACCCTTTTATTTTAATTAATTAAAGTGGCTAGAAATGCTTATGAAGCATTCTTTTATTCCTTGAACAATATTTCTGCAAGCAAACCTATATAATTTTATATATTCTGAAAGGTATGCTTAAATGTGATTTTTGAGAGTTGGAATCAACTCAAAAGCTTTTATTGTTTGAATTTGAAAAATGTTTGAATGCAGAAAAGCTTCTGCCTTGTTATTTTTACTATGGGTGATGTACAGATCCAAATGACTTGAATCCAACGGGCTTGGATTAAGCATTCATAGACCTTTCCAACTAAATTGGTTTCATCCAATTTGGTGCACTGAATCGATCTGGGTTGATTTTTGAAGTTGGGTGCTGAAGTGTGTTTGAAAAGAAATAGAAAAAGTTTTAATTTGAATTGCTGGGCTGCGCGGGAAATTCTAACCGGCTGGCCTGCTAAGCGCAATGCTCCCGCGGGCTGCTTAAGTGGGTGTCCCCACTTGTCAGTGACACGGGGTTGGGCGAAGCGGTATGGGGCAACGTGGATCGTTCGATCTAGTTCTAATCCAACGGCTGAGGGTCATCGTCGACGCGAGACAACTCCGGCGAGAACGAAACCTAACGCGGCCAGTGAGGGGTGCTGGGGGCTCACCGCACGGCGAGGGTCGAGGCGAACGACGAAGTCGACGACGGCGAACCTCTTGGTACCGGTGGCTTCTCCTGGGGCGGCTCCAATCGCTGGCTCCTTTCTTCTCCGGCAGCGGCAGGCTCCAGTGAAATTCCGGCGAGGTAGCTCGCCTTGCTCGAGAATGGTGTGGCACGATCGGTGAGGAGAGGGAGTGAGATGGTGTGAAGAAATCGTGGGGTGGTCTCTATTTATAGTCGGCGAGGGACCGTCAAGACGCCAGTGAGCTCGTCGGGCGACGTTACTGGACTAAAGGCATGGGCAAGGGTAGGGGCGGTCTTGTGTCTCTGGCGATGCTCAACGACATGGTCGCGAGGCATGGGGCGGTGTGGTTTGGTCTGAACGGCCGGTGCTCTGCCTTGGCGGCGTCTTCGACGGCGGGCGGTGTATGGCACGGGCGGCAAAAGGGATGTCTGGCGGTCTCTGGGTCGGTGGTGATCGTGTATACGCACGGTGAGGCGCGCGATGCGTGGGTGATGGTCGAGGTGGCGCTCGAGCACGCTCGGCATGGTCTGGGCGCGGCTTGTGCGCGTGGTCCAGGGCTTGGCAATGCTCGCGGCTGGGACAGGCAGTGGCGGTGGACGGTGGGCTGCCTCCCAGACATGCTGGCTAGGCTTGCTGCTGCTCCTAGCTTGTTGTCCACAATGGGGTGACATGGGGGTGCTCGGCTGTTCACCATTAATGGCAATGGCAAGCTCACAGGGGTGCTAGTGTTGGGCTAATCTTTCTAGATGATCTACTGGTTTGTGTGTGAGCTAACTAGGGAACAAGTTAGGCTCAAAACACTGCACACTATAGTGTTTGATGTTTTGTTTGATTTGTGTCTGCAACCTGTTTGATGAAATGGCCGCATGAAATCAAGTTTTGAATTTTGAAATGATTTTTGGTGGGTTTGCTAGATTGGTGCTGGTGAGTCTGCAGATGCTTGGGTTTTGAAAATTGAGCTTGTTTGAGTGGGTTTTGGAAAAGTGGGATCTTCCCATATGAAGAAGATTCAATTTTGAATTGTCATTTAAACTATGCATTTGAAAGTTTCTGGATGATCACAAAGTGGGCCTTGATACCTTGTTATGAGTACATTCAAGGGGTGCAAAGATCCAGAAAAGTTTCTGTTAGGTTTTGAAAGTTTGAGACAGCCAAAGTAGGCATGGGAGTTAAATTGGTCAAAATGACCATTCACTTCATATATTTGTTTTGATTTACTTGTCTTTAGGAAAAGTGTGGGAAATGTTTTATATGATGTTGTTTTCACCTAAGAAACATTTTACAAGCCATGGATCACACAAACAAGGTGGTTTTTAAAGAAATTCAAAATCCATGCATACACATATACATGCATTCATGGGTTTACTTAGAAAAGTTTTTGTTAACCCTAATCTTGATGATTAGTGTTTTGATGATCTAAGTTTGGTATTTTTGGGATGTTACATTACTCCTTCGGTGGTGGCGGTGTTATTTTGATAATCTCTTCAATTAGTTCCCTTAAATCCTCAACCTCAAAGGTTAGAGTATGAATCAACTCTGAATTATGCTCAATGAGGTTCATGGTCATGTCAGACCGAGAGTCCCAGTCCTTGTTATTCTTTCCCCACTATTCCTCCTTAGAGTGTTCCTTCCCTGCATGGTTAGAACGAGGCACATCCCAAGCGGAGGGCAAGTTCCCTTTTGGCACCTTTTGGTATTGTTGCTCATGTATAAGAGTATGGAAGGGATTCTTGGTACGTGGAGGAGATGACTGTGGAACGAAGATAAGACGTGGAGGTTTCCCTCTTGTAGACATCCATGCTGTCCTCCTAAACTTGGTAGGGTTTGCCACCACTCCAATGCTCGCGATGGTAGCGCGGGTGTCCGGATGCTCATCCTCCTCCATGTCTTCTTCATCCCCTACCAAAATCTCCTCCTCCTTGGGGTTTTAAGGATCATCTTCCTCGGGCTTCTTGCCTTTGTCGTTGGCGGAGACCATGGTGCTCTAAACTTGAGAAGATTTCCTGACAGAAACCGATCGGAAATGAAAACACGACGAGAACACGATGCACAAACCTCGGGGGATCCGGGGGGTTATATATTACGAAATTTCAATGCATAAGGAAGGTATTGATGCGAGCGGAGGCGAGCTCGGGGCTCACACCTCCAGCGCGGCTAGTGGGGCCCTGGGTGGGTGTGGCCACCCCGGCCTCTGTTTCCTCCTCTGTTTCATTTTGTAACCTTCTGTATGTAATAAAAAAATCAAAAATATAAAAAGATAGGGTTTTCACGAACCTTCTATTTTCACCACTTTTACCTATTCAAAACGAACTCTGCAGAATCCTTTTCTCCTTCTCCTGAAAATTCCTTTTCTCACAAGGCAATACACAAACTTCAATAGCAACATTAGTGTATGCAAAAACAATAAACCTTTAGGTTCACACTTAAATTGAAAACCATCAAAGCAAAATCTAATGTAGCAACTCCTTTCCAAAAACCCAAAAGAATCTACAAGGGAATTAATATAAGAGGCAAATGCAAATGACGGCAGAAATCTGTCAAAACAGACCAGCAGGTAAAGATTGATTTTTTCGAAAACCTTCTGTTGCTCAAATCAAAAAGTGCAAAACTAATGAAATTTGGGTAACAACTTGGAGAACAAGAAAATAAAAATACAGCTCCATCCAAAGTAATGAGATCCCTCACGAATTTTTCCAATGCAGCACAAAAATTTGTCCTAGGACAGCCACTTTTCACAACTCCCCTACTTCTCAAAATTAGTTGAACTTGACACAAAAACCAAAACAAAAAGGATAAGGAGCGGTTATTACCGAGGTAATAACTTCCAAGACTCGACAAAACTATTGGGTTATCTCCCAAGAAGTACTTTTCTTTAAAGCCTTTAAGTTAGGCTTGATAGTTTCAAAGATGCTCACATAGGAGATATATATTTGAAGTGAAAGAGAGAATCAAGAAGCAAATATCCAACACATTTGAGTCTAACCCACTTCCTATGAATGGGGGTATCATGAGAAAACAAATTGTTGAAACAAAAAGCCACTAGCATAGGAAGACAAAACAATTGCAACTTCAAAGCTTTCATTATTGAGATGCATAAAACCATGTTTCCCTCTCTCATAATAACTTTCAGTAGCACTTTGAATAAATTTGACAATAAAACTGTCACCGGCAACAACTTTATCATCAGAATGAGCATACTTACAATCATCAAAAAGAGGTCCAAGGTCATAAACTGGATCAATAGAAGCAAGTTGTTCCATCCTGAAATCCTTATTAGGCGAACTATTTTCACAAGGAGCTCTAGCAAATTTGGAAAAGTTAAACTCATAAGAATCTCCATCAAACTTAGTTAAAACTTTTTCCTTTTTACAATCTATAATAGCTCCACAAGTGTTCAAGAAGGGTCTACCAAAAATGATAGGACAAGTTTTGTTAGCTGCTGAGTTAAGCACTACAAAATTGGCAGGATGATATGTCGTAAACGTATATATAATTTTTGATGTTCCATGGTTGTTTAGTATCTATTTTGATTTGTTTTGGCTACACTTTGAGGTATTTTTATACACTTTCTTGAACTAACCTATTGACAAGATGCCACAGTGCCAGTTGCCTGTTTTATGCTATTTTTGGTTTTAGAAAGCTAAAAAAATGAATATTCTCGGAATTGGACGGGACAAAAGCCAAAGTTCATATTTTTTCATGGAGTGATATGGAAAATCAAAGATGATACGGAGGAGGAAACCAGGGTGGCCACACCCTAGGTGGGTGCGGGTCCTACCCTGGCAGCGCCCATAGGGGGTGTGGGCCCCCTGTCCCTCCATCGACCTTGCCTCCGCCTTCGCCTATAAGAAGCCCCTGACTCAGAAACCCTAAAGAATCGACCAGAAATCCACAAAAATTTCCATAGCGCCGCCGCCACCGAAGGGGAGATTCCGGGGACAGAATGTCTCTATTCTGGCACCCTGCCGGGACAGGGAAGTGCCCCTGGAGACATCTCCATCGATCTCGACCACCATCTCCATCACCTTTGCTGATTCCCATGATGAGGAGGGAGTAGTTCTTCCTCGAGGCTAAGGGCCCTACTGGTCGCTATGTGTTCATCTCTCTCTCTCTATGCGTGATCATGTTGTAGTCCTGAGCTTTGTAATCAAGTAGATCTACTCTGCTAATCAAGTGCTTCAATAGATCTCTGCTCTCCCCATGTGTGTGAAAGTGACAGCGTGCACGCCATGGTGACACTTAGGCTAGAGTCTACATAAATACTCATCGTGCTTTAATAGATCTATGCTTTTCCCCACGTGTGTGAATGTGACAGTATGCGCGTCATGTGTGGCACTTAAGATAGATTACATATATATTCATGAGTTATATTTTGAGTTGGTTGTCTCTATGAAATTGTGGTGTTTGTTGGAACCATCTAGCGCTCAAGATGACAGTGTGGGGTTATCTAGATTGGGAAAGGCCCTACCGTGGATTAGAGTGTCCAACCAGAGAGTAGTTAAGAGTAGTATCATGAAGAGAGGATATTTATATGAGAGAGTGTTCACTAGTGAAAGTATTATCCCTAGGCCTTGTTTCTAAACATTGAAACACCGTTTGCTACTAGATTTGTTGCATGTTTGCTTGCTTCCATCCTTTTTCCTTTAGTATTTACCTCACCGTCAAGCTATTTTCTGGCACTCACACACGTTACCCCATGTCAACAACAAGTTAGAAGCTATTTTATGGCACCGATACCACTTGTATTTCACTATCTCTTCGCCGAACTAGTGCACCTATACACCTGACAAGTGTATTGGGTGTCTTGGGAGACTTATTGTATGTTTATTGTAGGGTTGCTTGAGAGGGATACCTTTGACCACTTCCTCCCTGAGTTTGATAAACCTTGGGAAACTTGTTGATGTTCTACAAACATCTACACTTGGAGGCCCAACAACTGTCTACAAGAATAGAAGTGTGTAGACATCAAACTATTTTCTGGTGCCGTTGCCGGGGAGGTTTTGGGCTTTTGCCTTTCCTCCACGCCAGCAGCTTATTTTCTGGCGCCATTGCCAGGGAGGTAAGGTAAAAGGTACTCACATCCTCCGGTGTGAGTGCTCGAAGTTATTTATTTTAGATTCCGCGATTTTTTATTTTTGTTTATTTTTTTCACTAGTTAGGCTTAATGGAAAACAACAACAAAATTAGAGAGCTTTATAGTATCTATCTTGAGTTAGGACATCAAGTGTTTGAAGAGAAAATTAAAAAACCTATGGAAATTTCCTTGCATGCTAACAGGAATGTTATTAGTATGAATTTTTTGAACACCATTGTTGCTAATGCTATGGAAAAGTCTAAGCTCGGGAAAGCTAGTTATGAAAATGATCTTTTTAGTTCCCCAGCTTTGGAAGATAGTTATTCTATTGCTTATTATGATACCAAACCTCCAATATATGATGATTACAATGATGAGTATGATATTTTCAGTCCACCTACTATTGAGGAGAAAATTGATTGTGATTACAATATGCCTCATATATTTGATGATTATGGTGATGAGAATAACAATGATAGCTATTTTGTTGAATTTGCTCCCACTACAATTAATAAGAATGATTATGCTTATGTGGAGAGTAATAATCATTTTATGCATGTGGCTCATGATAAGAATGTTTTATGTGATAGTTATATTGTTAATTTTAATCATGTTGCTACTGAAAGTTATTATGAGAGAGGGAAACATGGTCTTATGCATCTCAAAAATATTAAGTTTCCCCTCTTTATGTTGAAATTTTTGAAGTTGCACTTGTTTTGATTTCCTATGCTTGTGGCTTTGTTATTTCAAGACTTGTTTCTTTACAAGATTCCTATGCATAGGAAGTGGGTTAGACTTAAATGTGTTTTGAATTTGCTTCTTAGTGCTCTCTTTTACTTCAATTCATATTTCTTATGTGAGCATCTTTTCAAACTATCAAGCCTAACTTAAAGGCGTTAAAGAAAAGTACTTGTTGGGAGATAACTGATGGCGCCCAGCACTTGTCGTGGGACGCTTCATTGGAAACCCCAAGAGCAAGGTATGAAGCAGCACAGCAGCAAGTTTCCCTTGGTAGGAAACCAAGGTTATCGAACCAGTAGGAGAAAGGAAACGTCACACAGGTGTTGCAAGCAATGCGGAGACCTGCACAACAGAAACTCAAGACTTTGCCCCAACGAATCAGTGAGGTTGTCAAGCTCACCGGTTTGCTGTAATGAAGGATTAAACATATGATGTGGAAGGTAATGGTGGTTTGCAGCAAGTAAACAGTAACAGTGGAAGATGTATCAATGGTAAAGATTGGACCGGGGTCCATAGTTCACTAGAGGTGCTCTCCTTAAATAAACAACATGGCATGAAGGGTAAAAAATTTACAGCAGGGCAATTGACAGGAACTGAGCAAGGCATAACAATCCAATTACTAGTCAGAAAGATCCTATGAGATTCGATTAGGCAATACAACAAGATACATAGACCGCCATCCAACTGCATCTATGACTAGAAGTCCACCTTCAGGTTATCATCCAAACCCCCTCTAGTATTAAGTTGCAAGCAACGGGCATCTGCTTTAAGCAAAGTGTGTAAGGTAAACAGTCCACATGTTCTATGAACAAGAGACCGTTGTTTTCTCCCTAGTAGCAACAGCACATCTACAACCGAAGAGATTATTGTCACTTCCCTTGGAAACTAGAGGCATGAACCCACTATCGAGCATAAATACCCCCTCTTGGAGTCACTAGCAACTACTTGGCCAAGATAACCACTAGCAACGGAGAGCATGCAAGATCACAAACAACACAGACATGATAGAATCATAAAGACAAAACCATTAATCAAACCAACATAATAACCTCAATATCCATCGGATCCCCGCAAACACAACATGCATGATTACAAATAGATTAGATCTTGATCATGAATGAAGCTCACAAGATCTATACATGAAAGCACAAA
The DNA here is from genome assembly GCA_030063025.1 of Avena longiglumis. Classification (NCBI taxonomy): domain Eukaryota; kingdom Viridiplantae; phylum Streptophyta; class Magnoliopsida; order Poales; family Poaceae; genus Avena; species Avena longiglumis. The sequence goes on along the minus strand of CP125974.1, from coordinate 512,624,234 downwards.
GGAGGAGATACAACCATCTAGCTACTACATGGACCCATGGTCCAAGGTGGAACTACTCACACATCATACCGGAGAGAAGGCCTCCGGGATGATTTCCCCTCCGGCAGGGTGCCGGAAAGAGCTTCAGATCCCCCTCGATCTAGGGACGATGGTGGCGACGACTATAGACAGTTTCGTGGATTTCTGATCGGGTACTCATGGTTTCTGCATCGGGGGCTTCTTATAGGTGAAGGGGGAGACCGAGGCGGCAGCCAGGGCCACCAAACCCTAGTCAGGCGCGGGCCCACCTATGGCCGCTCCTAGGGGGTGGCCCCTCTGGCCGGCCCCTCGGGATCTCCTCTGGACTTCTTGTTCCCCACGGAAAGTAATTGACTTTGTCCTTCGTCCCGTACAATTCTGAGAATATTTCTTTACTAACTTTTCTGAAACCAAAACAGTGAAACAGCAGGCATCACCTTTGCAACTTGTTAATAGGTTAGTACCAGAAAACATGTAAAAAGCACCTCAAAGTGTGGACAAGTAAAGCAAAGTAGATACAAAACAAGCATGGAGCATCAAAAATTATAGATACGTTTCCAACATATCAACATCCCCAAGCTTAACTCCTGCTCGTCCTCGAGTAGGTAAGTGATAAACAGAATAATTTTTTAGGTGACATGCACCCTCACAATAAAGATCCAACCATTTGCAAGCATAGAAATCTGGGATCAAAGAACTCTAAACATGTGCATGAAAGATGGAGTTCTAACAATAGGACATAGTAACGATGCATGCAACATGACAAGCTACAAACAAAGATCATGAATAACATGCATTGAAAAACGTTTATTTGTTTCACATGCAGAAAACATAGCATAGTGGCAATCAGCTTATCCCTCATAGAGTAGCAATTAGATGCATAGGACACCTGCAAAGTTCACAAGGGTGACTAGAAACAAATAGCACAAGAACAAGTAATAACACAATATGCATCAATTAATAAGCTTTGGAACACTGCACACAGAATGACAACTATGCTCTCTTAATGGTGCCTAAAGGTAGAACGTGGAGACTCAATAATGGTGGAAGAAAAAGTCTTTTTGTAAAGGAAGCAGGGATTACAAGTTTCAAAAATAGCTTCCAAAAATTATGGTACTTGTTAGCTTTCAGCCCTCGTTGCCCCTATCATAAGCATCTTGAAGTGGTTAAAGTTAAAGTGGCAAAGATGGAGTATATGCTTGACGAAGTATAAGTTGGCAATCTCATTCCCCTTGAATACGAGGGCCACACCTCATGCATACTCAAATTTGGGTCCAGGTAAGTTCTTGTCATTGTAAGTATTTGCATATCATTGAGAACCGCCAACAGGGTACCCCTTGCACATGGTACAGGAGCTTTCCCATAACCAAAATGACAAGGCAAGCAGACAGTGAGCATCTTAGCAATCTTTTTATTTACCATATGCATAGCTTTTTATTAAGGATGCTTCATAGATAGCTCATTATGGTGATGCTGCAAGTTTCCACCATGATTAGGCATGGCTTAGGCTAGCGGCCCAGGCATTTCTTTAACATAGGATACAAACTCCATGGACTTACAAGTTCCCTCTTTATTTTACACCAGTGACATCCATAGACAAAAGAACATGATATCAACTGAGTACAGCAAGTACAAGTGCAATGTTGAAAACGTTCCCCGTGACAGCACGGTTCTGCTAATTCCAACTTATAAGTGCAAGCATATACAACAAAGTTGTCACAATTGTTCGAGTTTATTAGGGGCAAAGAATAAAGTGTGCCATCAAGTTCGTGAGGTCTTTAATCACTAAGTTTTCACATAAAAAATAGTTTTTAATTGGAAGATAGTTGAAAACAAGAATATACTTGGAATGGTGTAACACACCATGCGTAGGAATTTATAGTGGACACTTTGGAATAACTTGGTTTCTTGGGAGTTGGAAGCATGAGTAGAACTTACTCATACAAGTGGAGGCTAGCAAAAGTCTGGGAGCAACCAAGTAAGAGAGCAATAATGGCCATAATCATGCAATGCAACAAAGCATACTAATCAAATCAAAGAGTGGTACTACAAGTCAAGGACTAAATTGTGGCATCCCGCAAAACCACTACTAGAAAATCGCGTGTTTTTGTGCATTGCATCACCATCATCTTGCATTGTTTGTCTGAACTATTTCGAAAAACCTAGTTTTGCTTTGTACAAATACCCCTCTTTATTTCAAAGGCAAAACCCCGATCGTATCGGATATTTTATTTCCCTAAAAACTAATTGCAAAGTGGCCTTGTTTTAAAATAAACAAAACAAAACAAACACACATTCTAATCAGCCTAAATCTAAATCCTATTCCCACCCAAACCTATCCTACCCACCAACCGCAGCGTGCCACCTCACCCCTCCCCCAATTTCCTACCCACCCCGCCACCTCATCAATCCTCCTCGTTTCCCCTCCTCTCTCTCTTTCTCACCCTCCCCACTCCTTACCCTCTCCCTTACACCTGGGCCCTCACCTGCCCACCACACCTCCCTGGACCCACTCCCCTCCCCCCTCCCCTCAGCCGGACCCACCCACCCCGGCCCCACACACACCACCTTCCCCCACCCACCCGAGCCAGCCTCACCCTCTCCCTGTTCCCCGGGGCCCGCAGCCCCTTCCTCCCTCACCCTCACCGACCTGACCCGCGCGGCCCACCGCGGGACCCACGCGTCCCCCACGCGCTCCCTCTTCCCCGCGTTCTTCCTCCTCTCTTCCCTTGCACCCGACCGCAGCCCCACGCCGCAGCCTCCTCCCTCCTTTCCCCTTCCGCCGGCTTCCCCCCCTTCCGGCGGTCCCGCTCTCCACCGGCCGCCGCCGAGCTTCTCCTCCCTCTGGCGCCGGTTTCCCTCCTCTCCACCCGCCTCGCCGCCTCTGCTCCCTCACCACGCTCCCCACCTTCCTCGCCGGCGCCGCGCCTCCACCGCCGGCCGCCTCGGCCACCTCTCCCTCGCCCCGCAGCTCCCTCTGGCCACCGCCTCTCCCCTCCCCGCCTCGCCGGAGCCAGCCGCTCCTCCTCCCTCTCCCGAGCTCACCGCGGCCCTCCGTCCTCCGCCCTCGTCGCCTGCTTCTCCCGCCATGCCTCCACCGCGCCTCCGCTCGTCACCATCGTCGCCCGGCCTTCCCCTCGCTCTCCCTGCGCAACCCCGCTGGGCTCGCCCGGCCGAGCGCCGCCGCCTCTCGCCGCCTCGCCAGGCCGCAAGCCCGCCTTCCTCTCTCGATTCGCCTGCCTCGACCTGCCGCCTCGCCTCCCCGCTCGGGCCAAGCTCTGCCGTGGCCGACGCCACGACGACCTCGCCGGCCACCGACCCGTCCGCCGCGCCAGATCGACCCCGTCGGGTCCACCACCCTCTGTTGTGTCGCTGCCCAGCGACCCCACCCCTTGCCGCGTTTGCCAGCTCGCCTCCGCCTCGAGGAGTCTAATTCAAGTTCGCCATCGACAACGGAACCGTGATACCTCGAGATATCCTTCATGGACATGAAAGCCGGGACATCAAGGCCGCCTACATGGAACATCAAGACCCCGATCCCTCTCGGATCCGAGGACCGAAGATGCCCGGAACGCCAAGATAGCCTACATGGAACCGAAGGTGTCGAGACCCTGCAGACCGACCCGAAGCGCCAGGAACCGAACCTGAAGAACGCCAAGATCGTCTCGATACCGATGTTTAGAAGAATGAACCTGGCGTACCCCAAGGACCCTGACGCCGTTTCCAAGTTCGCCGCCGGTGAATAAGGAGGATACCTCAAGGACTTCGACACGGAGCGTCAAGATCGCCTCAGGGAATCCGAAGCGCGGACCCGACAAGGTCGTCGCAACGACAAGATCGACACCGACCAGGGCGAGTCCGATGCGCCCCCGACACCGAACCAAGTACTCCTTTCCGGACGCCGAGTCCGCCGAGAACCCGGATGCGACAAGATCTGCCCCGTTGTTCGAGAATGTTCCCGCCGAGCCCGTTTCTGTCGAACCCTGAGCCCTGTCGAACCCCGAATCCCCGGAACCCCAAGATCGTCGAACCCTAATGTGTGACCCTTTCTCGAGCCCTATTTTTATAAATGAAATATAAACTCGTTGCACATTAATTGTTCATCTCGCATGCATATTGTGTGGGTTGGGGGCCTTACGCCGATTCACCTTATAATTAAATATGGGGCCCATATGCGGGCAAATCTAGTCTCATATTGGCCTCATTCAAATTTGTGTAGCGAACCGGTGATATATTCTGCCTTGTTAAACAACATTTAATTTGCGGGGTAGATAAATAACATGAACCACCTAATTAATTGTCGGGACCCCGGTTCCACTTAATATGACCTAATTGCATTGCACCTTGCCATGTCATACATCATACATGCATCATGCCCGATCTTCTGTCGTAGTATTAAATATTGCATCCGGTGTTTCTTCTAGTATTTTGCTTCTTCGCGGATAAGGCCGTTGAGTTGATGTGAGCTTCGACTCGATCTTCGGTTGAACCTTCGACAACGTTTTCAGGCGAGCATCTCCCCCTTTTCTACCTATCTTACTTTTATAGTATTTATTCCCTCCTGTTGATCTATTGCTATCTGTGTTGCGATGCTCTAGTTTTCGTACCCGTGATATCCCTTGCAGCCTTATATTGCCCTGGACACCTCCTATTACCTGTCGTTTGGTAGATAGTTGGACTTGAGCGTCGTAGTCGCTTGCTCAAGTGCTGTTGCGTGTCGCCATGTACCACAGTTGTTGGAGTATTGCCGCATGTTTTATGTTGGAGATGATCATGGCTTTACTTATCGTTCACTTTAATTCCTGTTTAACAACTAAAATTGAAGTAGGTAAGCAGAGGCACAGGTGGGCAATAGATGTTATTTGGTTGTTAACCGTCCACTTGTGTCCCGTAGGACCCCGAGTGCTTGATACATGTTCCTTGATTTATCGCGCTATCCACATCCAGGAGGATTATGGGACCCCCCTGAGCCAGAGCTTGATTCAGCCTTATTTCTTGGGGGCACAAACTAGTTTGAGGTTTTATTTACTATCCTGTACTTATGCCATGCTACTGCTTTATTTACGATTGTGCGAGGAGCACCTTTGCTTGTTAGGATCGGGACACGTTTTCGCGATGTCGACAAGCCCAGTTTTGGGTTCCCGATCGTCACTGACCGTCCACCCAAACCTCGGGTCCGTCTCGAGTCGGCTAACCGTTGCGGGTGTACTCCAAGGGGTGGCCCCCTGAAATATTTCTGAATCCTGTGATTGCTTTGTCGTGAAGGCCTCGTTGGGTTTTGTTTTGGTTTTTCCGAGGTTGATCGAGTGTGTGTTGCTATTGGTGCACCCGGCGGGTAAAACTTTCTCAAAGCCGTGTCCGCGGTTATGGACGACTTGGAGCACAGTATCTCGATCATAGACAACTATAACTAAAGTAGTGCTATAAATTTGACTTTATAATGACTAGTAATCAGCTTCACTATAATGGAATGGCTAAATAAAACTGCCAACAATTGCTTGCTTGGGTTGTCGTTTGCGACCATTGTACCTGACTAGTAAGTATTGCAACTATAACGGAATGGCTAAATAAAAGTACCAACAACTGTTGGGTTTTGGGTTATCTCATGCTAATTGTATCGATTAGTAAGTGTTGCAACTTCTAGCGGAATGGTTAACTAAAATGACCCACGCTTATTTTATCGGGATGACTATCTATACGACTAGTAAATTGCTGCAACGATAATCGAATAAATAAAGCGCCAACTGTGTGAGTTCCTCGGTTGACTTCCTCGTTTGGTCTCGAGGAAAGCCAGATGGGTTTGTTTGATGGTAGTATCGGTAGGTTCGGATAGGTCCTTCTTACCCTCTCGATTGCCGCCAGTTATCGAGTCTCTATAGGTTGTTCGGTGCATCTTGCCGCCGCTTCAAACCACCATACCTATGTGGCGAGGACCGCGAATTCTAGCCTCGCTGTCTTGGCCTCGATTGGCGCCTCTTTTCCTTTGCCCTTTGTCGGCACCCTTTTGTTTAAGGTTTTGAGATCGGCGTCGTTAGCGGGGTTACCCTTCCGCTTGGCTGGGCAGGTTATGACGCCATTGGTTATTCTTGGGGCTCTTAGCCCCATTTGCATCTTGTCCGTAGCTTGGACGCTATATCGTTCTCAAGGTGATTTGGATCTTTGTCTTTGTATATCTGTATTCTTGACTCATGGAGTCATTGTTATATATATATATATATCTGTTACATGGGTCCCATCGAGGACTGTTGTGTAATGTTATTACTTCGTTTTCCACCCGCACGAAAGTGCCTGGTGGGCACCTTTGAATCGTTTCTATGCGGGTTTGGCGGGTTTCGCTCAAACTTGCATAGGGTCGATTCTGAGGGTGTTACAGACTAAATGATCATAGAGGCTAATGGTGACTTGTGAGAGTCATAACATGGTGTAAGCATGTGCCAAGTCAACCCAAGCAAAGCATCAAAGGAGAATACCACAATACGATGCTTTTGCATGCTAAAACAACGCATAATTTCTTCATGGCACACTAAGCAATCCCAATTGTTTGGAACAATACATTATACAGCAACAATCACTAAGCATAATGCAAAAACAACACCTAGCATGTCATGCTAAATGCTAAGTCACAGTCAATCCAAGCTCCTCTTACACTTCAAGCAAGAACTTACTACTCCTTTACAAACACCAAGCAACCTTATTTGCAAAACAACACAGCGAGAACAGGGGTCCAAAATACTAAAGCAAACTAAACAAACTAAGCAAAGCAAATGAAAACTAAGACGCTCCAAGAACAACACAACTATGCATGAAACAATAAAAACGAAGTGTCTAGATAGACCTAAGCTTTTTATTGATGAAGAAGGGGATGCCTTGGGCATCCCCAAGATTTGACGCTTGTACCTCTTGGATATTTCTTGGGGTCACACCATGGTGGCATCCCCAAGCTTGAGCTTTTGTCCATACTTCATCTCACTGCGTCATTCTCTCTCTACACCTGAAATTTTTCATTCATACGAAACTTCACACAATCTTCATTAGCAACATTAGTTTATTCAAAAGATATTAGACCGCTGGAAAAGCTTTGGAACAGCAAGGCTTTTCACTAAAAACACGACCTACTGTAGTAGCTCCTTCAAAAAACTCAATTTACCTGAAGAGAGCTCAAAAAGGAATCAATAAGAAGCAAATGCAAATAATGGCAGAAATCTGTCAAAACAGACCAACAGGTAGAAACCGATTTTTTCAAACATCTTCTGTTTCTCAAATCAAAAAGTGTTGAACTAACGAAATTTAACTAACATACTGGGGATTTATTCGTAAATTTTGAGCTCAATCCGAGTTACAGAGCCTCCTCACAATTTTTTTTGGTGGAGGACAGAAATCTATTTCGGGACAGCAACTCCCCAAATCTTACTTCCCTCTCATTAGAGGACATTCTTGGCAGAAAAGGCAAACAAAAAGGATAAGTAGAGGTCATTACTGAAGTAATAACTTCCAAGACTCAAGGAAACTCTTGGGTTATCTCCCAACAAGTACTTTTCTTTAACGCCTTTAAGTTAGGCACAGAAAGTTTGAGAAGATGCTCTCATGAGAAATATGAATTGAAGTCAAAGAGAGCATCAAGAAGTAAATTCAAAGCACATTTAAGTCTAACCCTCTTCCTATGCATAGGAATCTTGTACACAAATAAATTCATGAAGAACAAAGTGACATGCATAGGAAGATAAGACAAGAGTAACTTCAAAACTTTTAGCACAAAGAGAGGTGTTTCAATACTATCAAAACTTATACAACCAAATTTTCCTCTCTCATAATAATTTTCAGTAGCCTCATGAATAAACTCAACAATATAACTATCACATAAAGCAGGCTTTTCATGAGCTACAAACACATAATTTCTATCAAGCTCAAAAAAAGTGGGATTAAAACCTTGACAGGTTTTATCCAAAGTAGATATTTCAAAAGGATCCACAGTAACATAACATTCATCCTTATTTGGTAAGCACTGGGGACAAGCAAATAATGTAAGGGATAAAGAGTTACTCTCATTAGAAGGTAGACATGGGTGGATCCATTCTTCCTCCTCTTGACCATCACTCTCCTCCTCTTTTTCATCTAATGAGCTTTTAGTTTCAGCAATTTCTTCTTCCATAGGCTCCTGCAAGGCATTAGTCTCTTCTATTTGTGGAAAACACCTATTAAAATATTCAAGAATATAGCTATTTTCTTCCTTGTAATTATCAAAGCAAAATATAAGTATCTCATAAACCTCGGATTCATAAGGTGCATCATCAGTATTTTCAAGCAAACTGGCAAGTTCAAATGCACCCTTGAAAGAAATAAATTCTTCAATTTGTTCCACATCATCAAAGTCATAATTCCCTTTAACATAAGAAGACATGGTAACATTATCATTGTACTCACATTGAAAAGGTAGGTGTTTATACCTCCTGCAGCAACAAGCTTTATCAAAGCAATAAGTAACATTATAAGTAGAGCACACATCTCTAGCAATAGTATTCAACTTATCAATTTGTTTCCATAATTGTTTCCCTTTTTGTGACAAACGGTGTTCCTTATAATAATACTTTTGTTCTTCCATGAACCCACCTTGCCAGTAAGAAGTAGTTTCAAAGAAACCATCCATTGATAGAAAGCATGACCAAGCAAGGCAACAACAGACCACAACTAGAGTAGGAACTAATTTTTTGTGTTTTTGAATAAAGAAAGAAACCAAGCTAGATTATTTTTTGGTTTTTTTTTTGGAAAGAGGCAAACAAAACCAAGCAAAAGAAACAAAGCAAACTAAAACAAAGTAAAGAGAAAGGAAGTGAAGGATTCCCCTAGTGAAGACGTCCTTATCCTCCCCGGCAACGGCGCCAGAAAAAGCTTGATGGCGCCCAACACTTGTCTTCGGACGCTTCGTTGGAAACCCCAAGAGCAAGGTATGAAGCAGCACAGCAGCAAGTTTCCCTCGGTAAGAAACCGAGGTTATCAAACCAGTAGGAGGAAGGAAACGTCACACAGGTGTTGCAAGCAACGCGGAGACCTGCACAACACAAACTCAAGACTTTGCCTCGATGAATCAGTGAGGTTGTCAAGCTCACCGGTTTAATGTAACAAAGGATTAAACGTATGGTGTGGAAGGTAATGGTGGTTTGCAGCAAGTAAACAGTACCAGTGGAAGATGTATCAATGGTAAATATTGGAACGGGGTCCATATTTCACTAGAGGTGCTCTCCTTAAATAAACAACATGGCATGAAGGGTAAACAAATTACAGCGGGGCAATTGACAGGAACTGAGCAAGGCATAACAATGCAATTACTAGTCAGAAGGATCCTATGAGGTTGATTGGGAAATACAACAATATACATAGACCGCCATCCAACTGCATCTATGACTAGAAGTCCACCTTTAGGTTATCATCCGAACCCCCTCCAATATTAAGTTGCAAGCAACAGACATCTGCTTTAAGCAAAGTGTGTAAGGTAAATAGTCCACATGTTCTGTGAACAAGAGACCGTTGTTTTCTCCCTAGTAGCAACATCACATCTACAACCGAAGAGATTATTGTCACTTCGCTTGAAAACTAGAGGCATGAACCCATTATCGAGCATAAATACCCCCTCTTGGAGTCACTAGCAACTACTTGGCCAAGATAACCACTAGCAACGGAGAGCATGAAAAATCACAAACAACACATACATGATAGAATCATAAAGACAAAACCATTAGTCAAACCAACATAATAACCTCAGTATCCATCGGATCCCCGAAAACACAATATGCATGATTACAAATAGATTAGATCTTGATCATGACCGGAGCTCACAAGATCTATACATGAAACCACAAAGGAGGAGATACAACCATCTAGCTACTACATGGACCCATAGTCCAAGGTGGAACTACTCACACATCATATCGAAGAGAAGGCCTCCGGGATGATTTCCCCTCTGGCAGGGTGCCGGAAGAGCTTCAGATCCCCCCGATCTAGGGACGATGGTGCTGGCTACAGACGGTTTCGTGGATTTCTGATCGGGTACTCAGGGTTTCTGCATCGGAGGCTTCTTATAGGCGAAGGGGGAGACCGAGGCGGCGGCCAGGGCCACCAAACCCTAGCCAGGCGTGGGCCCACCGGTGGCCGCGCCTGGGGGGTTTGGCCCCTCGGGCTCTCCTCTGGACTTCTTATTCCCCACGGAAAGTAATTGACTTTGTCCTTCGTCCCGTCCAATTCCGAGAATATTTCTTTACTAACTTTTCTAAAACCAAAAACAGCAGAAAATAGACATCTGGCACTGTTGCAACTTGTTAATAGGTTAGTACCAGAAAACATGTAAAAAGCACCTCAAAGTGTGGACAAGTAAAGCAAAGTAGATACAAAACAAGCATGGATCATCAAAAATTATAGAAACGTTTCCAACGTATCAATAACCCAAGAGTTTTATTGAGTCTTGGAAGTTATTACTTCAGTAATGGCCTCTCCTTATCCTTTTTATTTGATTTTTGTGCCAAGAATAACCTCTAATGAGAGGAAAGTAAGATTTGGGGAGTTGCTGTCCTGAAACAGATTTTTGTGCTCCACCATAAAAATTCGCGAGGAATCTTTGTAAGTCGGATTGAGCTTATAATTTACAAATAAATCCTCCAGTATGTTAGCTAACTTTCATTTGTTCAACACTTTTTGATTTGAGCAACAGAAGATCTTCGAAAAAATCTGTTTCTACCTGTTGTTCTGCTTTGACAGATTTCTGTCATTATTTGCATTTGCTTCTTATTGATTCCTTTTTGGGTTCTTTTTGAGAAATTGAGATTTTTGAGGGAATTGCTAAAGTAGCTTGTGTTTTTAGTGAAAGTGTTGATGTTCCAAAGCTCAACCCAAGGGTTTATTATCTTTTGAATATACTAATGTTGCTAATGAAGATTGTGTGAAGTTTTGTATGAAGGAAAATTTTTAGGTGTAGGGGAAGAATGATGTAATGAGATAAAGAATGGACAAAAGCTCAAGATTGGGTATGCCATCTAGTGTCACCCCAAGAAATATTCAAGAGGTAAAAGCGTTAAAGCTTGGGGATGCCCAAGGCATCCCCTTCTTAATCAATAAAATCACGGGTCTTTCTAGACACTTCGTTTTTATTGTTTCATGCACTGTTGTGTTGTTCTTGGAGCGTCTTAGTTTTTGTTTTAGGTTTTCGTTTACTTAGTTTGCTTGAATAAGTTGGCCATATCACAACACACTTATTTTGGAGAGAGACACACTCTGTTTTCATTGCTTAGAACACTCTAGTTTTCACTCTTATTGTTTTGTGAGTGTTCTCTTTTGCTAGCATTGTGTTTAGCCTTAGTTTTATTGTGCTTATTGCTTAGAAATTTTCAGTTCTTCTTTGTGTAGTTGTGAGACATGCTAACTGATATTTGTTGATTATTATCTTTGTGAGTTGTTTCAAATAAGTTGATTGTTGTTGGAAGAGAGTAGAAAGTTCTTGCTTGAGTAGTAAAAGAGGATCTTATTTTGACTGTGACTTAGACTTTATCATGTCATGCTAGATGTTGTTTTGACCTTATGCTTAGTGATTATTGCTGTAGCATGACTTGTTTCAAACAATTAGGACTGCTTAATGTGCCTCAAAGGAATCGTGCGTTGTTTTAGCATACAAAAGCATAGTATTGTGGTATTCTCCTTTGATGCTTTATTTCGGTTGACTTGGCACATGCTCACACCATGTTATGACTATGAACAAGTCACCATAGCCTCTATGATCATTTAGTCCTTGACTTTTAGTACCACTTTATTCTTTGATTAGTAATGTTTTGTCGCTCTACATGATTATGACCATTATTGCTCTCTTAGTTGGTCGCTCCCAGTCTTTTGCTATCCTCTACTTGTATGAGTAAGCTCTACTCATGCTTCCAACTCCCAAGAAATCAAGTTTTTCCAAATTGTCCACTATAAATTCCTATGCATGGTGTGTTACACCATTCCAAGTATATTCTTGTTTTGAGCTATCTTCCAATTAAAAAGTATTTCGTTATGTGAAAACTTAGTGATTAAAGCTCTCACTAACTTGATGGCACACTTTATATTTCTTGCCCCTAATAAACTTGAACCATTGTGTCATTTATGTTGTATATGCTTTCACTTATACGTTGGAATTAGCAGAACCATGTTTTCATAGGGAACGTTTTCAACATTGCACTTGTACTTTGTACACAGTTGATATCATGCTCTTTTGTCTATGGATGTCGCTAGTTGTGGCATCCCGCAAAACCACTACTAGAAAATCGCGTTGTTTTTGTGCATTGCATCGTCATGAACGTATGCTCATGTCATCATGCCACATTGCATTTGAGCATCGTCATCATCTTGCATTTTCTTGCATAAAACTATTTGCAGAAAACCTATTTTTGTTTTCTAAAACGCCCCGTCTTTGTTCAAACACAAAACCCGGGTCTCCGGATTATTTTGTTTTGTTTGCTATCGGTTTGCAAAAGTCTGTTTGAAACAAATAAAATTATTAATTATTTTAGTGGGGCAGTCGAACGGGCCGATTCGACCCAGTCGACCACCCCTAGTATTAAAACGGTCCACCTAAATCAGCCCCCTCTAATTCCTAAAACCACCCAAACCTATTCTACCCACCACTCACAGCTCGCCACCTCACCCCTCCCCCAATTTCCTACCCACCCTGCCACCTCACCAATCCACCCACTCAACCCCCACTCCTTCTCTCACCACAGCCCCTCCTACCCCCTCTCACTTACACCCCGGTCCCACGCCCCAACTGGCCCCACCAATCAGCCACTCTCTCCCTGTCAACCTCCCCACCCTGGGCCCCACTCCCACTCACCCGCCGCGGGTCCCACCTGGCCCCACCCCTGACCCGCAGCACCTTCCCCATGCGCCCACCATCTCCTTCCTCCCGCCATGAGCCAACCCTCCCCCGGCCCTCCTCCCTCTGGCGCCTCCCTCCCCCGGCCACCGCCCGCTCCCTCTCTCCTCCAGCCGCTGCCTCCTCTCTCCCGGCGTCGGCCTCCTCCTCCCTCTGCGGCGCCTTCTCCTCTCCCCGCCTTCCTCGACGCTGCCTCGCGAGACCGCTGCCGCCTGCCTGGCCCGCTCCACCCTCTGCCCGGCCGCCTCTCGCCTCCTGGGCCCGTCCTCCCGGCCCCCGCCGGAGCCACCCGGGCCCGCCACTGAGCCACCGAGCCCCGCCACGGAGCCACCCCACCGCCTTCCTCCTCGCCGCCGGCGTCTCGCCACCGGCAGTACCGCCGCCGCCTTCGCCCGCCGCGGCTTCCCTCCAGGCCCTCAGGGCCCGCCGCCATCGCCTGACCCGCACCGCCTCCGGCGCGACGCCACCGCCGGCGCCCGCCGCTTCCCGCCGCGGCCACCACCGGCAACCGCGGAACGCCTCCTCCTCGCCCTCCTTCCTCGTCACGTCCGGCCTCTCCGGTTCAGTAGCCGTACGCGCCCGCGTGCACGACGCCTCTGCAGCTGGCCAAGCTCGTCGTGTACGCCGCCCGAGACCTCCAGCCGTCGCCAGTGGCCGGTGCCCCTCCCCTCCAGCGGGACCACCCAAGCTCCTCGGCCCGCCAGCTCTGCGGCCCTGCCTGCAAGCCGCCTCCGCCAGGGGCCCTCTGCCGTCTTCTCCGCGCGGACCCGCTGAGCCGCCTCAGCGAGCTCTCCAACCACCCCCTTGTGGGCCGTCCTGTCCGCACGCCATGTGTTTGGTAGTGTGCGCACATGTGTATGGTGGTGATGTTTGTGGCGGTTCTGTGATGTAACGGTAAAAACCGTGTGAAGATGGACCCATGGCGATGCTTCGCTCCCGGCAACCCTCCTTCCTTCGAGTTAGACGAGCACCTCACCAAGATCGACGAGACCATCGCAAGGCCAAAACCGAGTCCGCCAAGGATCATCAAGACGAATGACAAGTTCTTCATCACGGAAGACCGAATCTCGTCGAACCCGTGGAACCCCGAAAACCTCCCCAAGATCTACGCTGCGGAACAACAAGGCCGTTGGAGTGGAATCGACAAGATCTACGCCGGACGCCAAGTACTTCCCTCGGACGCCAAGGCCCGAACCCGAAGACCGCCAAGATCGCCACCGAACGCGAAATCCTTCTTCCCGGATGCGAAAAGATCTGCCCCGTTGTTCGAGAATGTTCCGTCGAACCCTGAACCCTGAGACCAACCCCGAACCCCGGAACCCCAAGATCTGCCGAACCCTAATGTGTGACCTCGATCCGAGCCCCTATTTTATAAATGCCATATTTATAAATTGTTGCATATTGAATTGTTCATGCATGCATCCTTGTCTGTGGTTTGGGGGCCTTATGCCGATTCACCTAATAATTAAATATGGGGCCCATATGCGGGCAAATCTAGTCTTATATTGGCCTCATTTAAATTTGTGTAGCGAACCGGTAACTTATCTTGCCCTGTTATTACAACATTTAATTGCGGGGTGGTTAAATAACTTGAACCATCTAATTAATTGTCGGGACCCCGGTTCCACTTAATATGACCTAATTGCATCGCACCTTTGCCATGTCATACATCATACATGCATCATGCCGATCTTCTGCCGTTGTATTAAATAGTGCATCCGGTGTTTATTTTAGTGTTTTGCTTCTTCGCGGATAAGGCCGTTGAGTTGATGCGAGTGTCGACCCGATCTTCGGTTGAACCTTCAGCAATGCTTTTCAGGCGAGCATCTCCCCCTTTCTACCTATCTTACTTTTATAGTATTTATTTCCCTCCTGTTGATCTATTGCTATTTGTGTTGCGTTGCTCTAGTTTTTCGTACCCGTGATATCCCTTGCAGCCTTATATTGCCTTGGACACATCCTATTACCTGTTGTTTGGTAGATAGTTGGACTTGCGCGTCGTAGTCGCTTGCTCAAGTGCTGTTGCGTGTCGCCATGTACCACAGTTGTTGGGGCATTGCCGCATGTTTGATGTTGGAGATGATCATGGCTTTACTTTTCGTTCACTTTAATTACTGTTTAAACAACTAAAATTGAAGTAGGTAAGCAGAGGCACAGGTGGGCAATAGATGTTATTTGGTTGTTAACCGTCCACTTGTGTCCCGTAGGACCCCGAGTGCTTGATACCTGTTCCTTGATTTATCGCGCTATCCACATCCGGGAGGATTATGGGACCCCTTAGCGAGCTTGATTGTCTTATTTCTTGGGGCCACAAACTAGTTTGAGGTTTTATTTATTATCTGTACTTATGCCATGCTACTGCTTTAATTACGATTGTGCGAGGAGCACCTTTGCATCTTTTAGGAATTGTGACCCGTTTACGCGGTATCGACAAGCCCAGTTTTGGGTTCCCAGTCGCTTACAGCCGGCCCCACAAACCTCGGGTCCGTCTCGAAGTCAGCTAACTTCATTGCGTGCGTACTCCAAGGTGTGGCCCCCTGAAATATTTCTGAATCCTGTGATTGCTTTGTCGTGAAGGCCTCGTTGGGTTTTGATTTGGTTTTTCCGAGGTTGATCGAGTGTGTGTTGCTATTTGTGCACCCCGGCCGGGATAAAACTTTCTGAAAGCCGTGTCCGCGGTTATGGACGACTTGGAGCACAGTATCTCGATCATAGACAACTATAACTAAAGTAGTGCTATAAATTTGACTTTATAATGACTAGTAATCAGCTTCACTATAATGGAATGGCTAAATAAAACTGCAAACAATTGCTTGTTTGATGTGTCGCTTGCGACAATTGTATCTGACTAGTAAGTATTCCAACTACAACGGAATGGCTGAATAAAAGTACCAACAACTGCTGGGTTTTTGGGTTATCTCATGCTAATTGTATTTGACTAGTAAGTGTCGCAACTACAACGGAATGGTTAAATAAAAGTGCCCACTGCTTATTTTTATCAGGATGATTATCTATACTTGACTAGTAATTGCTGCAACGATAACTGAATAAATAAAACTGCCAACTGTGTGAGGTCCTCGGTTGACTTCCTCGTTTGGTCTCGAGGGGGAAACACCAGGATGGGTTTGTTTGATGGTAGTATCAGGTTGGTTCCGGATAGGACCTTCTTGCCCCTCTCTGATAGCCGTCAGTTGTATCGAGTCTCTATAGGTTGTTTAGTGCATGCTGCCGCTGCCGCTTTAGTCCACCATACCTATGTAGGCGAGGACCGCCGAATTCTAGCCTCGCCGTGTACTGGCCTCAGTACTGATGCTCCTCTTTCTCCTTTGCCTTTGTCGGCACCCCTTTTGTTTAAGCAGGTTTTGGGATCGACGCCGTTAGCAGGGTTACCCTTCCGGCTTGGCCTGGGCAGGGTTATGGACGCCATTGGTTATTCTTCAGGGATCTTAGCCCCATTTGCATCTTGTCCGTAGCCGGACGCTCTATCATTTTCAAGGTGATTTGGATCTTTGTATATTATATCTGTA
Organism: Avena longiglumis; assembly: GCA_030063025.1. NCBI lineage: Eukaryota > Viridiplantae > Streptophyta > Magnoliopsida > Poales > Poaceae > Avena > Avena longiglumis. The sequence goes on along the minus strand of CP125974.1, from coordinate 512,607,800 downwards.
TTCTTGACTCGTTGAGTCGCTGTTGTATATATCTGTTCTGTGGGTCCCATCGAGGACTGTTGTGTAATGTTATTACTTCGTTTTCCACCCGCACGAAAGTGCCTGGTGGGCACCTTTGAATCGTTTCTATGCGGGTTTGGCGGGAAGCGCTGAAACTTGCATAGGTCCGATTCTGAGGGTGTTACACTAGTGTGAAATAAAAAGGGAGCTTGTAAGTTGTGGCATCCTGCAAAACCACTACTAGAAAATTGCGTTGTTTTTGTGCATTGCATCATCATGACAGCATGCTCATGTCATCATGCCACATTGCATTTGAGCATCGTCATCATCTTGCATCTGTTCGCATAAAACTATTTTTGAAAAGCCTGGTTTTGTTTTCTAAACGCCCCGTCTTTATTCAAACGCAAAACCCGGGTCTCCGGATTATTTTGTTTTGTCCGCTGTCGGTTTGCAAAAGCGCTGGTTGAAATAAATAAAATATTAATTATTTTTAGTGGGGCAGTCGCACGGGCCAAATCGACCCGAACGACCACCCCCAGAATAACGGTCCATTTAAAACGGTCTACCAAAATCCTAAAACTACCTACACCCAGTCTACCCAGTCCCCTTCCACATCACCCTGGCCAATGCCCTCCCGCCACCTCACCTCTCATCCCTCCTCCAGCCAACCCACCTCTGCCACATCACCCCACCAGCCACCCCTCTCTCTCTCCACTTCCCACCCTACCAACCAGCACACACGCACACAGCTCCCTCCACCCACGTGACCCCCTGGCCCACCACCCCACCTCCCTGGCCCCACCAATCACACCCCGCACCTGCCGTTCCCACCGACCAGCCCCTGTCCCCGACGCGACCCCCACCTCGCGCCCACCTCCTCCCTCCTCTCGGCTAGCTTCCCCTCTTCCCTCCCGCCGGCCGCCGGCGACCACCTCCGCGGCCGCTCCCTACACCAACCCCGCGCCCCAACCTCCCCCTCCACCCTCTGTCGTCGCCCTCCCCCACCTACCTCGCGCGACCTCTCTCCCCGACCCGCAAGCAGCCGCCCTTCTTCCCCCGCTCCGGCCAGCCCGAGCGCCGCCCTGCCCCGCGCCTGCCTCCCCCGACCCTCTGCTCCACCCCGCGTTCCCCCTCTGGCCTCCTCGCCGCCCAGGCGCCCTCGGCCTCTCCAGCGCGTCCGTCGCCTCGCCTCCGTCCCCGCGCGCCGCCCGCCCGGCAGCTCATGCTCGCCGTCGCCGCGCCTCCCGCCCGCCGCTTTGGTCCCTCCGTCCCGGCCGCAAGCCTCGCCTCCGTCGCCGGTCGCCTCCCCGCCCGCCTCGCCCGACCTCCGAGCGGCGCGTGTCCCGCGCCAGCAAGCCCGAGCATCCTCCCCGCCGTCCGGCCGCCCCGCCGCGCCGCCCTCCCGTGGCCGCCCTCTGAGCCAGCGCCTCGGCCTCTCGCGAATCGCCGACCCGCCTGGCCGACCCGGCCGAGCCGCCCTCCCCCTCGCCCACCGCCCGTCATCGCGCCCGGGCCTCCCCGTCGACCTCCTCTGCCGGTCTCTCCCGCGGCCGACCTCTGCCAACCGAGACGCGCCGAAGCCGCCGCCGTTAGTCGCCCAGGCTCGACTCCCCGGCCTCTTTCCGTGCGTCGGCGCTGAAGCCGCCCCGCCCGCGTCTGCCGTCGGCCGGAGCTCTGCGGCATGTGCGTCCTCGACCGGCCTCTGTGTCATCCTCCGGACCAAGTCCAGCTGGTGCCAAGGGGGCTCTGCCTGTTGCTGCACAAATTCCAAGTCGGAGACCACAAGACCCCAAGCTAATCGTGACAAGACCATCAACCCCGATCCAAGTTCCACCTTCGATGCAACCCCGACACTGACACAAGTTCACCATCGGCCAACTACATGGGAACGACAAGAGATATTCGAAGATGTCCTGAAGCCCGAACCACAAGAACACCAACAGAGAGCAGATGTCCGAGGTCCTGGACCCGCAAGACCTTCGACGCGAACACCGAGCTCCTCTCCCCGAGTCCGAAGACCGAACCCTCACGGCCTTCCACACGGAACACCGAGAACTTCCCCCTAAACGCCAAGGTCATCGACACGGTTACGACATGAACTTCCGCTCGCCAACGCCAAGTGCTCCTTCCCGGATGAGATGCTCGAGAACACGGACGGTAAGGACACCGACGCTGGACGCCAAGCTCGTCGAGAACCCGGACGCCAAGTTCTTCACCCGAACGCCAAGACCGACCGATTCACGGACCCGACGAGATCTTCGCGACGACAAGATCGACAGCAACCAGGGCGAGCCCGATGCGCCCCCGACGCCACACCGAGTCCTGCCCGGATGCGAGAACGATCCCACCGAGACCGAACCCCAGATCCGAACCCTGAGACCGAACCCCGAACCCCGGAACCCCAAGTTCATCGAGACCCCCTAATGTGTGAACCCCTTCCCGAAACCCTATTTTATAACATAATACAACTTGTTGCATATTAATTGTTCATCTCGCATGCATTTTTGTGTGGTTGGGGGCCTTATGCCGATTCACCTAATAATTAAATATGGGGTCCATATGCGGGCAAATCTAGTCTCATATCGGCCTCATTTAAACTTGTGTAGCGAACCGGTGATATATTTTGCCTTGTTAAACAACATTTAAATTGCAGGGTATCTAAACAACTAGAACCATAGATGTAATTGTCGGGACCCCGGTTCCGCTTAATCTTGCCTAATTGCATTGCACCTTTGCCATGTCATGCATCATACATGCATCATGCCCGATCTTCTGCCGTTGTATTAAATAGTGCATCCGGTGCTTCCTTTAGTGTTTTGGTTCTTCGCGGATAAGGCCGTTGAGTTGATGCGAGTGTCGACCCGACCTTCGGTTGAACCTTCGGCAATGTTTTCAGGCGAGCATCTCCCCCTTTCTACCTATCTTACTTTTATAAATTTATTCCCTCCTGTTGTTCTATTTCTATCTGTGTTGCGATGCTCTAGTTTTCGTACCCGTGATATCCCTTGCAGCCTTACATTGCCTTGGACACATCCTATTACTTGTTGATTGGTAGATAGTTGGACTTGCGCGTCGTAGTCGCCTGCTCAAGTGCTGTTGCTTGTCGTCAAGTACCACAGTTGTTGGAGTATTGCCGCCTGTTTGTTGTTGGAGATGATCATGGCTTTACTTTTCGTCACTTTACTTACTTCTTAACAACTAAAATTGAAGTAAGGAAACAGAGGCATCGGTGGATGATAGATAACATTTGGTTTCCGACCGCCCACTTGTGTCCCGTAGGACCCCGAGTACTTGATACCTGTTCCTTGATTTATCGCGCTATCCACATCCGGGAGGATTATGGGACCCCCCTGAGCCAGAGCTTGATTCAGTCTTATTTCTTGGGGCCACAAACTAGTTTGAGGTTTTATTTACTATCCTGTACTTATGCCATGCTTTACTGCTTTATTACGATTGTGCGAGAGCACTGCTGTCTTGTTTAGGATCGTGGCATGATTCCGCGGTGTCGACAAGCCCAGCCACACTTCGGGTTCCCGATCGTTCACGTCCCCACAACCTTAAGTCCGTCGGGCCGGCCGGCCGTTCTTGGTCTACTTTAAGGGGTGGCCCCCTGAAATATTTCTGAATCCTGTGATTGCTTTGTCGTGAAAGCCTCGTTGGGTTTTGATTTGGTTTTTCCGAGGTTGATCGAGTGTGTGTTGCTATTGGTGCACCCCGGTCGGGTAAAACTTTCTGAAAGCCGTGTCCGCGGTTATGGACGACTTGGAGCACAGTATCTCGATCATAGACAAGCATAACTAAAGTAGTGCTATAAATTTGACTTTATAATGACTAGTAATCAGCTTCACTATAATGGAATGGCTAAATAATACTGCCCACAATTGCTTGTTTGGAGTGTCGCTTGCGACCATTGTACCTGACTAGTAAGTATTGCAACTACAACGGAATGGCTAAGTAAAAGTACCAACAACTGCTGGGTTTTGGGGTTATCTCATGCTAATTGTATCTGACTAGTAAGTGTTGCAACTATCACGGAATGGTTAACTAAAAGTGCCCACTGCTTACTTAATCAGGATGATTATCTAAACATGACTAGTAAATTGCTGCAACGATAACCGAATAAATAAAATTGCCAACGGTGTGAGTTCCTCAGTTGACTTCCTCGTTTGGTCTCGAGGGGGAATACCAGGAAGGAATTGTTTGGTGTTAGTATCAGTCTGGTTCCGAATAGGTCTTTCTTACCCCTCTCTGATAGTCGCCAGTTGTACCGAGTCTCCATAGGTTGTTTAGTGTGTGCTGCCGCTGCCGCTTCAGTCCACCATACCTATGTAAGCGAGGACCTTGGTCTAGCCTCGCCGTGTCTTGGCCTCGTCTTGACTCTCCTCTTTTCCTTTGCCCTTTCCGGCACCCTTTTGTTTAAGCAGGTTTTGGGATCGGCCGTTAGCGAGGTTACCCTTCCGGCTTTGGGCAGGGTTATGGGCGCCATTGGTTATTCTTGAGGCTCTTAGCCCCATTTGCATCTTGTCCGTAGTCGGACGCTCTATCTTTCAAGGTGATTTGGATCTTTGTACCGTATATCTCGTATTCTTGACTCATTGAGTATTTGTTGTATATATATACATTACGTGGGTCCCATCGAGGACTGTTGTGTAATGTTATTACTTCGTTTTCCACCCGCACGCAAGTGCCTGGTGGGAACCTTTGAATCGTTTCTATGCGGGTTTGGCGGGTTTCGCTATAACTTGCATAGGTCCGATTCTGAGGGTGTTACATAAGTCCATGGATTTATGTATTTTGTGTTAGAGAACGCCTGGGCCGCTAGCCTAAGCCATGCCTAATCATGGTGGAAACTTGCAACATCACCATAATGAGCTATCTATGAAGCATCCTCAATAAAAATCTATGCAAATAGTAAATAAAAAGATCGCTAAGATGCTCATTGTCTGCTTGCCTTGTCATTTTGGTTATGGTATATCTCATGTACCATGTGCAAGGGGTACCCGTTGGCGGTTCTCTATGATACACATGTACTTACTATGAAAAGAACTTACATGTGACTAAAGTTGAGTAGCATGCGGTGCGGCCCTTGTATTCAAGGGACATGAGATTGCCAACTTATACTTTGTCAAGCATATACTCCATAGTTTGTTCACTTCAACCTTAATCACTTCAAGATGCTTATGATAGGGGCAATGAGAGCTGAAAGCTAACAAGTACCATTATTTTTGGAAGCTCTTTTTGAGACTTGAAATCCCTGCTTCCCTTTATGAAGGGTCTTTCTTCCACCACTATACTGAGTCACCACCTTCTACCTTTAGGCACCAGTTAATAGAGCATAGTTGCCATTCTTAGTTCTATGTGCATTGTCCCAAAACTTATTGATTGATGCATATTGTTGATATTGCTTGTTCTTGTGTTATTTGTATCTAGTCACTCTTATGAACTTTGAAGGTGTCCTATTCATCTATTTGCTACTCTATGAGGGACAAGCTGATTACCACTATGCCATGTTTTCTGTATGTGAAACAAACAAACGTTTTTCAATGCATGTTATTCATGATCTTTGTTTGTATCCTATCATGTTGCATGCATAGTTACTTTGTCTTATTGTTAGAACTACATCTTTCATGCTCATGTTTAGAGTACTTTGATCCCAACTATCAATGCATGCAAATGGTTTGATCTTGATTTTGATGGTGCATGTCACCTCAAAAATTATTCTTTTTATCACTTACCTACTCAAGGACAAGCAGGAGTTAATCTTGGAGATGCTTGATACGTCGTAAACATATCTATAGTTTTTGATGTTCCATGCTTATTTAGTATCTACTTTTCTTTGTTTTGTCTACACTTTGAGGTATTTTTATACACTTTCTGGAACTAACCTATTGACAAGATGCCACAGTGCCAGTTGCCTGTTTTCTGCTATTTTGGTTTTAGAAAGATAAAAAATGAATATTCTCGGAATTGGACGTGACAAAAGCCAAAGTTCATATTTTTCATGGAGTGATACGGAAAATCGAAGATGAGACGGAGGAGGAAACCAGGGTGGCCACACCCTAGGTGGGTGCGGGTCCCACCCTGGTCGCGCCCATAGGGGGTGTGGGCCCCCTGGCCCTCCATCGACCTTACCTCCTCCTTCGCCTATAAGAAGCCCTCAACTCAGAAACCCTAAAGAATCGACCAGAAAGCCACGAAAAGTTCAGTAGCGCCGCCGTCACGGAAGGGGAGATTCGGGGGACAGAAAGTCTCTATTCCGGCACCCTACCGAGACAGGGAAGTGCCCCTGGAGCCATCTCCATCGATCTCCACCACCATCTCCATCACCTTTGCTGATTCCCATGATGAGGTGTCACATCCCAAGATTTTCCAAATCTTGTAATGTGAAAAATACATTAATAAAATAAAATTTTGTTGGATTTTCAGGGCCAGAAGAAACTTTTGATTCCAATTGGAAATCTTCGAACCTATTTTGAATAAAGAAATCCTAAGGGGATTAAAAAGATAAATATTTAGTAAAGGAAAAATAAAAATATTTTACTACTACTTTGAAATCTTTTTATAAAGGTTTTGGTTTTCAAAGGGAAAAGAAATATTTAAATAAAGATTATTTTATAGAGCCAAATTAAAACTTGGCCAAGCTTTTGAAATAAAATGTTTTGTTTTGATTAAAAATAGTAAAGGTTTATTTAAATAAAATAATAAGGAATTAATATCCAAATTTTATTTAAATAAAAGGTTCTACCATTTTAATTAAAACATCAAAACTTATTAAATTATTTTAAATAAGTTTTCTAAGTATTTTATATTCTCAAATAAAACGTACTGAAGTGTTTTGGTTTTATTTTAGATTTCAAAATAAATATTTTGATAAAACAAATCCTATTTGATTTAATAACTAAGGACCATTTTATTTAATTATTAAATGGATCCTAAAATAAAGATGTTATTTTGTTTTAAACAAGTTTCCAAGTATTCTTTATTTCCAAATAAAACCTACTGATTTGGTTTTGAAAATATTTGGATTTCAAATTAAGATTCTGTTAAATAAATCAAACCCTATTTGATTAAATAAACAAAAGGTCCATTTTATTAAATAATGAATGGATCCTAAAATGAATAAAAATATTATTTTATTATGGAATTTTGGATTATGCTACTGAACAGAACCAAGTTCAAAAGTTGTGAAGTGTGGTGTTTGTTTGAATTGATTTGGTTGATTGGATTGTTTGTTTGAAATTCAAATCAGTAAATAGAAATGGAAAAAGATAAATCAATCAGACAGAAAAAATGTGAAACGATCGACCCATCCGGCCCAACTAACCCAGCAACAGCCCACCTCTCTCCCCCAGCGAACCGTTCTTTCTCACTCAGACCCACACCCGTGCAGTGAATGACTGGTGGACCCCCCCTCACTCCTTTTCCCACTGACGCAACGGCCCCACTTCGCTAGCCATCGTCCTCACCGCAGCGACCTGTTCTTCCTCCCTCTCTCTCCTGTTTCTGCCAATTGATTCGCGTGGTAAATTCACATCAATGTCGTGTGATTCTTGCCCCTGACCACACTCACTTAAGCGGCCGTTTCCTCTCTTCCATTCCCCCCAAACCTCACGCCTGGAGAGCCACCAGGCTGCTCGGAAACATCTCTGAACCCCCACTGGCTCCGGCGAGCTCACATTCGAATTCTAGCCACCATCGTCAGCCCCACTACCTCCTAAGCACACGATCTTGCTCGCCAACACCCTCTGCACCTCCCAGTACTTTTCCCTCGCTCGCGCCAAGCTCAAAGCGACTCCGCCAGAACAGCTCCACCGTCTGCCGTCATTCCGACGACCTCTCCCCGTAAGTCCCGTCCTCCCCTCTCTCTCGAGATGACACACGCATGGTCGCCAAACTCTCCCGCATCTAATTACCCTATTCGCGCGTCTTCTCGTGACCTGTAGCTCTCGCCAGCGATGATGAACAAAGAGGCCGTCGATAGACACATCTCCGGCGAGGAATTCCGACTGAACCCGTGCGCCCCTTCGACCAACGCGAGCAGATTGAGCATCCCCATGCCACGGCGATCTTAGTGAGCCACACCACGTCCCCTCTCGCTTCTTGTATCACCGGCTCCGCCGCTGACAGACCCCGCCGCCGCCACCTGCCACCGTCAGCGCCGCCAGATCACGGCAAGCCTTGTAGCCGTGGGATGCGTTTTGGTAGCTAGGATTAGATCTGAGCGAAGAGGTAAGTTTGATCCTGAGCCGCTCGATCTAATTGAAATCCAACTCTCCACGGTGATGCATGCGAACCGCATCTTGGCGAATAGGAGCAAGCCACGTGGCCACTGTCATTCTAATAAAAACAGAATTGATCTATTTGATGTTCCAATTTGAAAAATCCATAACTTTCAAACCACACGTCCAAAAATTACAAATTTTATATCAATGGATTCAGTGGAACAAGCCCTAGCCAACCATGCCCTTTGTTTAACAAAAAGCTTCTGTTAAAATGGTTGTTTTTGCAGAAACATTTGTATGCTTGTTAAGGATGCGAAAATTGTTTAAAAATGAATTTGGGGATAAAATCTTTGGCAAATGGTGTGATTTGAACCTACTAACCCTAGGAAACACCTTGTGGCTTCAAAAATGTATTTTGTGAAACAAAATAATGATTCTTTGATTTAAAACCGTTTCTTGTCAAATAGAAATGTGGTTTATTTATTAAAAAATGGTTTTGGAAGAAAACCTTTGGAAAATGTTTTGTTTTAAACTCATTGACCCCAAACCCAAAGTTTTGTGACTTGAAAACATATTTGGTGAACCCTATAGGTTAATGCCTTAGTAAAAATATTTCTACACCACATAAAATGATACTTTGTTTTTAAAAAATGGTTTTTGAAGTGAAACCTTTTGCAAATGACTTTGACACTTTACAAAATGACCATTAGGTGTTTTCAAATGTTCATGACCCATTAGGAACCAATTTTTCAAACAAAACAAAGCTTGGCATGCTTGCATGCATTACTTTGACTTTGTGATTTTATGTGATTGATTTGCTTGATTGGTAGATTAAGTTTGTGCCTTGTTTGATTGGATTGTAGTGACTTGAAGAGTGTGATTGTTGCAAGGACAAGGAGTTAACCTATACCCTCTACCAAAAAGGCAAGTGATGCTTCATACTTTCTATCCCATTACTTTCACTATGCATTAGTGATTTTGCTAAGTAAAACTTGCATGGATTTTGCTAAGTATAGACCTTGCTATAGGAAAACCTAGTAGATGAAACCTTAGTGGAAATCTTCCTAAGTTAAGATTCCTATTACTATCAAGCTTAGCCTAGCTAGTAGAAAACAAGGGTGGAAATATATTCACACTATGGAAAAGAATTTCTAAGTCTGAGGACTTGTGATTTTGTTTAAAATAAAACAACTAAGTTAATGAATCACCTGGGTGGAATGGGACTTGCTTGGTGGTTTTTGGTTGAGTGGTTCACAAGGCCCATGTTTATGGTTTACCTTGTGTATCTCACTTGTGGATGGCCACCCAGGAACAAAGAGATTTGAGATGTCAAATGTTGAGAAGCTTCAAGTGCAACCACTTGGCAATATGGGCTCTGCCATGATCATATAGGTTGCAAGAACTTAGACATATGGACAGTTGGTGGTAGTGTTTGATAGGTTGGAGCGCGTCCATTTTGGTCTAAGGGAAAGCTTCTGAAAGATCTTGTCTTGGGAAACCAAGTCTTGTGGGGAAAGTGCACCACCTCTGCAGAGTGTAAAATCTAAGTACTTAGCCATGTCCCTGGTAAAGGACAATTTGAGCATCAAGACATGGAAGCAATCAAGAATATCATCATTCAAATTTATAAGTTAAAATCTTGTGGTTTGAACAAGGGTTGTTTGTAATCTTCAATCTTTGATTGAGAGATGCCTTGGTTAAAGGATCTTCAAATCTTTGATTGAGAAAAATGATTTTTGCCAAGCAAAACTTAGTATTTTCAAATGTTAAGGAAAAATCTATTTTGAGCAATGCAAGCCTTAACTCCACTTAGCCAAATGCATATAGATGATAGACTCCACTATACTACCATGGTATCACTTGCCAATACAATTCAAATGTATTGAACCTTGTGGCTGTAACTTGTAATGTTGGAGGTTTGATTGATTTAGTGAAGATTGATTGACTAGGATTACAAAGTCTACAACCAACATGCCTGCCTGTGGCACTTTAAAGATGAAGGAACCACGACTAAAGTTATTCCGCTGCAATGTAAAGTAATAGCCAATGAGCTATGTAAGATGTAATAAAATTATGTTATTCCTGGTTATAAATTTATAGTATGACCTTTGTTTCTTGATATTACATCTTAACTGTGGATGCTAGCTATTGATCCAGGGACTAGCATTGTAAACACAGGGGGCTCTATCTTATTAAAGATTGGAACCTCTACAGATGGTATCAGAGCATTGTGTTGCCTGTAGGATTTGTAAACCTAGGATTGGACAAAACCCCTTAGAAAAATAGGAGTTATACTTGTTCCAAAAACTTATTTACAAAATCTTGTAAACTCTTTCCTCAACCATTTTGGTTTCAACTCTACATCTATTCTACTTCAACTTGATGGATGGAAACCTACCCCATGGCCAAAGACTACACCATGTGCAAAGGACTTCTTCAACAACTTCAACTCTAATGACTTCAACATCTTCAGCATATCCACCAAGGACTTCCAACCTGGATACCACTAAGGACTACAAGTGAAACAAGGAAATCTTGCTCAAGATTTAGAGACTGAGGGAATGCAAAAGTTAGAAGGAACCTACATCATTGAAGTCTTGTGACCAAGGAGTTTTTCCCAAGGAAACCATGATCCCAAGCAGGAAGAATCAAGAAGGAAGGAAAGATCACAAGTGAACCATATAGATAGACCACCATATATAGTTAAGTTAAACACACCAACTTATATGGTGTAACAAAAATAATTTTGTTGCCTAAGAATGTGCTTGAACTTTGTTGTTTGAGTGAAATGTTTGTTTGTGAATGCTTGCACATTGTTTGTGTGAATTGTGATGTGTGTGAATAGAATTATTCCTTTAGAAATTGTGTTGCCTATTCTAATCCCAATCCAACCCAAACAGATGACTACTCCAAGAGACTCCAACAACAAGGTTGATGACAACAACAACAACAACCAAGAGGACAACATGAGAGAAATTATAGCAACCCAAAACCAGTTGAGCCAAGAGACAACTCAGCTTTTAGCCAACAACAATGGACTAGACCCAGCCATACAAAGGATTTTGAAACTTCAAACCCAATTGTTGCAAGGATTGGTTACTCAAATGATCAACATGGGAGAAAACTTTTCCCAAAGAGCTAATGACAACAAGGATGACAAAGATGCTATTCTAGAAGGAACCCAAGCTAGCAATACTTGTGGAGACAAGGATCATGCATCCAAGGAGCATGAAGATCAATGCCTCAAGAAGAGAAAAAGATTTCCCACCTATGGAGAGCATGAACTAGAAGAACCCCTAGCTTTGGAGAAACCCAAGAAGAAGAAGAAATGCCCCAACCCTAACAAGGAGGATATTACTCAAGTGTAATGTTACAATTGCAAAGAGATGGGACACTATGCCAATGAATGCCCAGGAAAGGAGAAGAGCCAAGAAGACAAACAAAAGCTAGTGAAACCCAAGATGAGGAAGGATATTAACCAAGTGATGTGCAAACACTGCAAGGAGTTAGGACATTATGCATCATATTGTCCAGAGAAGCCACCTCAAGACCTCAAACTTATAACATGTTTCAAATGCAAGGAACTAGGCCACTATGCAAACAATTGTCCAGAAAAGATGAAGAACAAGTTAAACAAGTCTATGAAGGATCTCAACCTTGGCCCATGAGTCAAGTATGGAAACCAAGGACACCATGCAAATGTTTGCTTAGAGAAATTTTCCCCAGGATCCCAAGAAGGACAATATGTAATTTTTGTTTGAAAAATTTTAAGGGTGGTAGTACCCTAGATGTTTTGAGCCTACTTGTAACCCCTAGCCTTCCCAAATCTCGGGACGAGATTTATTTTAAGGGTGGTAGCCTGTCACATCCCAAGATTTTCCAAATCTTGTAATGTGAAAAATACATTAATAAAATAAAATTTTGTTGGATTTTCAGGGCCAGAAGAAACTTTTGATTCCAATTGGAAATCTTCAAACCTATTTTGAATAAAGAAATCCTAAGGGGATTAAAAAGACAAATATTTAGTAAAGGAAAAATAAAAATATTTTACTACTACTTTGAAATCTTTTTATAAAGGTTTTGGTTATCAAAGGGAAAAGAAATATTTAAAGAAATATTATTTTATAGAGCCAAATTAAAACTTGGCCAAGCTTTTGAAATAAAATGTTTTGTTTTGATTAAAAATAGTAAAGGTTTATTTAAATAAAATAATAAGTAATTAATATCCAAATTTTATTTAAATAAAAGGTTCTACCATTTTAATTAAAACATCAAAACTTATTAAATTATTTTAAATAAGTTTTCTAAGTATTTTATATTCTCAAATAAAACCTACTGAAGTGTTTTGGTTTTATTTTAGATTTCAAAATAAATATTTTGATAAAACAAATCCTATTTGATTTAATAACTAAGGACCATTTTATTTAATTATTAAATGGATCCTAAAATAAAGGTGTTATTTTGTTTTAAACAAGTTTCCAAGTATTCTTTATTTCCAAATAAAACCTACTGATTTGGTTTTGAAAATATTTGGATTTCAAATTAAGATTCTATTAAATAAATCAAACCCTATTTGATTAAATAAACAAAAGTTCCATTTTATTAAATAATGAATGGATCCTAAAATGAATAAAAATATTATTTTATTATGGAATTTTGGATTATGCTACTGAACAGAACCAAGTTCAAAAGTTGTGAAGTGTGGTGTTTGTTTGAATTGATTTGGTTGATTGGATTGTTTGTTTGAAATTCAAATCAGTAAATAGAAATGGAAAAAGATAAATCAATCAGACAGAAAAAAATGTGAAACAATGACCCAATGGCCAACTTGACTAACCCGAGAAATTTCACCTCTCTCCCCAATGAACCGTTCTTTCTCACTCAGACCCACACCCGTGCAGTGAATGACTGGTGGACCCCCCTCACTCCTTTTCCCACTGACGCAACGGCCCCACTTCGCTAGCCATCGTCCTCACCGCAGCGACCTGTTCTTCCTCCCTCTCTCTCTGTTCGCCAATTGATTGCGTGGTAAATTCACATCAATGCCGCGATTCTCGCCTGACCACACTCACTTAAGCGGCCGTTTCTCTCTTCCATTCCCCAAACCTCACGCCGAGAGCCAGGCTACTCGGAATCATCTCCGAACCCCCACTGGCTCCGGCGAGCTCACATTCGAATTCCGGCCACCATCGTCAGCCCCACTACCTCCTGAGCACACGATCTTGCTCGCCAACACCCTCTGCACCTCCCAGTACTTTTCCCTCGCTCGCGCTCGCCCTGCAAGCTCAGCAACGACTCCGCCAGAACAGCTCCACCGTCTGCCGTCATTCCGACGACCTCTCCCCGTAAGTCCCGTCCTCCCCTCTCTCTCGAGATGACACACGCATGGTCGCCAAACTCTCCCGCATCTAATGACCCTATTCGCGCGTCTTCTCGTGACCTGCAGCTCTCGCCTTCGACGATGAACAGAGAGGCCGTCGACAGACACATCTCCGGCGAGGAATTCCGACTGAACCCGTGCGCCCCTTCGACCAACGCGAGCAGGTTGAGCATCCCCATGCCACGGCGATCTTGGTGAGCCACACCACGTCCCCTCTCGCTTCTTGTATCACCGGCTCCGCCGCTGACAGACCCCGCCGCCGCCACCTGCCACCGTCAGCGCCGCCAGATCCTGGCAAGCACGTTGTAGCCGTAGGATGCGTTTTGACTGGCTAGGATTAGATCTAGACGAAGAGGTAAGTTTGATCCTGAGCCGCTCGATCTAATTTAAATCCAACTCTCCACAGCGACCGATCCGTGCGAACCGGTACTGGCGAATAGGAGCAAGCCACGTGGCCCTGTCTGTTCTAATAAAAACAGAATTGATCTATTTGATGTTCCAATTTGAAGAATCCATAACTTTCAAACCACACGTCCAAAAATTACAAATTTTATATCAATGGATTCAGTGGAACAAGCCCTAGCCAACCATGCCCTTTGTTTAACAAAAAGCTTCTGTTAAAATGGTTGTTTTTCCAGAAACATTTGTATGCTTGTTAAGGATGCGAAAATTGTTTAAAAATCAATTTGGGGATAAAATCTTTGGCAAATGGTGTGATTTGAACCTACTAACCCTAGGAAACACCTTGTGGCTTCAAAAATGTATTTGGTGAAACAAAATAATGATTCTTTGATTTAAAACCATTTCTTGTCAAATAGAAATGTGGTTTATTTATTTAAAAAATGGTTTTGGAAGAAAACCTTTGGAAAATGTTTTGTTTTAAACTCACTGACCCCAAACCCCAAGTTTTGTGATTTGAAAACATATTTGGTGAACCCTATAGGTTAATGCCTTAGTAAAAATATTTCTACACCACATAAAATGATACTTTGTTTTTAAAAAATGGTTTTTGAAGTGAAACCTTTTGCAAATGACTTTTCCACTTTACAAAATGACCATTAGGTGTTTTCAAATGTTCATGACCCATTAGGAACCAATTTTTCAAACAAAGCTTGGCATGCTTGCATGCATTACTTTGACTTTGTGATTTTATGTGATTGATTTGCTTGATTGGTAGATTGAGTTTGTGCCTTGTTTGATTGGATTGTAGTGACTTGAAGAGTGTGATTGTTGCAAGGACAAGGAGTGAACCTATACCCTCTACCAAAAAGGCAAGTGATGCTTCATACTTTCTATCCCATTACTTTCACTATGCATTAGTGATTTTGCTAAGTAAAACTTGCATGGATTTTGCTAAGTATAGACCTTGCTATAGGAAAACCTAGTAGATGAAACCTTAGTGGAAATCTTCCTAAGTTAAGCTTCCTATTACTATCAAGCTTAGCCTAGCTAGTAGAAAACAAGGGTGGAAATATATTCACACTATGGAAAAGAATTTCTAAGTCTGAGGACTTGTGATTTTGTTTAATAAAACAACTAAGTTAATGAATCACCTGGGTGGAATGGGACTTTCTTGGTGGTTTTTGGTTGAGTGGTTCACAAGGCCCATGTTTATGGTTTACCTTGTGTATCTCACTTGTGGATAGCCACCCAGGAACAAAGAGATTTGAGATGTCAAATGTTGAGAAGCTTCAAGTGCAACCACTTGGCAATATGGGCTCTGCCGTGATCATATAGGTTGCAAGAACTTAGCCATATGGACAGTTGGTGGTAGTGTTTGATAGGTTGGAGCGCGTCCATTTTGGTCTAAGGGAAAGCTTCTGAAAGATCTTGTCTTGGGAAACCAAGTCTTGTGGGGAAAGTGCACCACCTCTGCAGAGTGTAAAATCTAAGTACTTAGCCATGTCCCTGGTAAAGGAAAATTTGAGCATCAAGACATGGAAGTAATCAAGAATCTCATCATTCAAATTTCTATGTTAAAATCTTGTGGTTTGAACAAGGGTTGTTTGGAATCTTCAATCTTTGATTGAGAGATGCCTTGGTTAAAGGATCTTCAAATCTTTGATTGAGAAAAATGATTTTTGCCAAGCAAAACTTAGTATTTTCAAATGTTAAGGAAAAATCTATTTTGAGCAATGCAAGCCTTAACTCCACTTAGCCAAATGCATATAGATGATAGACTCCACTATACTACCATAGTATCACTTGCCAATACAATTCAAATGTATTGACCCTTGTGGCTGTAACTTGTAATGTTGCAGGTTTGATTGATTTAGTGAAGATTGATTGATTAGGATTACAAAGTCTACAACCAGCATGTCTGCCTGTGGCACTTTGAAGATGAAGTACCCATGACTAAAGTTATTCTGCTGCAATGTAAAGTAATAGCCAATGAGCTATGTAAGATGTAATAAAATTATGTTATTCCTGGTTATAAATTTATATTATGACCTTTGTTTCTTGATATTACATCTTAACTGTGGATGCTAGATATTGATCCAGGGACTAGCATTGTAAACACAGGGGGCTCTATCTTATTAAAGATTGGAACCTCTACATGAGGGGGAGTAGTTCTTCCTCGAGGCCAAGGTCCCTACCGGTAGCTATGTGTTCATCTCTCTCTCTCTCTATGCGTGATCATGTTGTGGTCATGAGCTTTGTAATCAAGTAGATCTACTCTGCTAATCAAGTGCTTCAATAGATCTCTGCTCTCCCCATGTGTTTGAAAGTGACAGTGTGCACGCCATGGTGGCACTTAGGCTAGAGTCTACATAAATATTCATCGTGCTTTTATAGATCTATGCTTTTCCCCACATGTGTTAAAGTGACAGCGTGCGCGCCATGTGTGGCACTTAAGCTAGATTACATATATATTCATGAGTTATATTTTGAGTTGGTTCTCTCTATGAAATTGTGGTGTTTGTTGGAACCATCTAGCGCTCAATGTGATAGTGTGGGGCTATCTATATTGGGGAAGGCCCTACCGTGGATTAGAGTGTCCAACTAGAGAGTGGTTAAGAGTAGTATCATTAAAAGAGGATATTTATATGAGAGAGTGTTCACTAGTGAAAGTATGATCCCTAGGCCTTGTTTCTAAACATTGAAACACCGTTTGCTACTAGATCTGTTGCATGTTTGCTTGCTTCCATCCTTTTGCCTTTAGTATTTACCTCGCCGTCAAGCTATTTTCTGGCACTCACACGCGTTACCCCACGTCAACAACAAGTCAGAAGCTATTTTCTGGCACCGATGCCACTTTTATTTCACTATCTCTTCGCCGAACTAGTGCACCTATACACCTAACAAGTGTATTGGGTGTGTTGGGGACACGAGGGACTTCTTGTATCTTGATTGCAGGGTTTCTTAAGAGGGATACCTTTGACCACTTCCTCCCAGAGTTTGATAAACCTTGGGTAATCCAATTAAGGGAAACTTGTTGTTGTTCTACAAACCTCTGCACTTGGAGGCCCAACAACTGTCTACAAGAATAGAAGTGTGTATACATCAAAGGATACTTAATATTACCACAAAGAACCTCCACATCTCTTACAATACCAATATGGAAAATGGTTTCCTTATTAGCAAGGTGAATAACCACATCAATGTCATCAAGCTTACAAGGACCAATTTCATGCATAGTTTCCATGTAAAGCTCATAAGGAATAGCACTAGAACTAGCACCAATATAACATAAACCATAATAGCAATGATCACGAATTTTAACAGAAAGCACAGGAACACTAGCTTTTCTAGCTTTACTAGGATGAGATATAATATTAGAAGCATCTTCACAGAAGACAATGTGCTCATCTGTCACGACTCGGGATCAGGGATAGACAAATACCAGATCCTCATCTGATATAAGCCTAACCTAAATTCCAAAGCGCGCAGGGAAAGATCGGTAACATTACAGGATATACAAACCATACATTATTCTAAACAACAAACTTAGCAAAGGGCCTAAGAGGCCTTAAACAGAAGTAGCGACCCTTCAATAGATCCTAGGTTGCTGCCCGGGAACCCCGACTACTCGTCGACTTCGACGTAGAAACCACCTTCAGTTGGAGTAGCTTCATATGTAGAAAACATCAACGAAGCAAGGCTGAGTACAGGGTGTACTCCGCAAGACTTATGGCTAGTGGAGTTATTTTGCATAAAACCATCTTTTATTTTCAAAGCAAGGAGGAGAAGAAACTCGTCTAGTCAGATCATTTTCAAAAGGGCATAAGAAGACTACAACTCTAGCTCTTCGAAGTCATCTTCGATATCCACCAAGTACCATCATCAACTGAACCTCTCTTCCCGGACTACCCCCTCAAACAACCCTGGGGAAGTACTCCGGATCTCACATTAGTTGACAATTTTTTACCATTTGGTTATAGTTCTCTATGATCTTCGCGTCCGCTCCCAAGTCGTCCATAACCGTGGACACGACTTTTCGAAAAGATTAATACCCCTATAGGGGTGCACAACTTTACCCACACGTACCAACCGATTCTTAATGCCAAATTACTAGCCCTCTTCCTTGGAAGGCCGACAGAGAGTGGTTGACCACGACCTTTGCCTTGCTTTTCCCGAGACCATGAGTCACGCACTAAGGAGATGCCGACGTAACGGTTCGAGTCCCGAAGTCGGTCCCTAGCGATGTGAACAGGGTTCGAGATTACGGATGACAGGCATCTCCCATTCCCTGCCACGCTTACCTACCTGTATGAATGCACCTCCTTCACCTCCATTCAAGAACAACCAAGATGTGTATGTCGAATGGAAAGCCCGAACTATGTGACTCATGGAATCTACTAGGCAAGTTAGTTGGTCAAGGGGATTTCCAGGCCCCCGTGTGGTTGTACACTCGTCTTGGTTCAAGAGGCAAGAACATCGGGTCCTAGGGGTGGCAAGTATGGGACTACAAAAACCACAACCCACGTGGCCTCCCATACAAGCCTTAGCATGTTTATCATCCATCTCTGATCACATCACCACATCCTACCATACTAGATTCATTCGCATCTCCGGTGCATCATCTGAATGATCAGCATCGGACCACTAAGCATGGCTAAGCTTGACTGAATTGTGGCACTAGCGATGCTCATAACACAAAACCTAGTTATTCTAGGAGAAGTGCATCAGGTAGTATAGTTCACAAAGGGAAACATGCATCATATAGGATTACTATATCTACTGATAAAAGACTGTTGAACCGAATGCATATGACGAGAATTAAATACTTTGTAAACATAGGATTCATATGAACGAGTGGGGCTTTGCTTGCCTTGTCCGTTGTTGGACTGATACTGCTCTTCGGTGGCGTTGACTTCAGCTTAGGGTTTGGTTCCTATTCGTGAAGAACCAATCACCGGAAAAGAGAAAGCAACACTCAACCCATGGCATGTGCAATGCTCATACAATATGGATGATATGACAAGTTAAATAGTGTTGAAATGAACCCTAGAACATGCTTGGTCATTTTAAACGGGGTCTGAAAGGTCCAAACCCTAGAACAGGGGCATCATCGGAATCACCTATGGGGTTCAATTGGTTCTTCTCATTAAACTTGCCATCAAAGTTGATTAACCATGTATGATTATATCTTAGTTAGATAGGTTTCATTTTTCTGAACATTTTGGTATATTATTTGTATTTTTCTGATTTAAAATGAATTAGTTATGAATTTTATAAAATTTTAATTCATTTTAAATCATTTTTGGAATATTTAAAATAATTTCCAACTTGGGCCCACATGTCAGACTTTTATTAATTTCAGAAAACATTTATAGAAAATATTAAAATCCTGACAGGTAGGGCCCACCTATCATATATTTTCCATTTATAGAAATAATTACAGAATTCATTTATAGAATTGATAAAAAGAAAAGAATATTGCATAGGCATGACGTCATGCTGACATCATCCATGGCAACCTTGCAGATCATTGATCGATCGACTGATTGCGGTGACCCAACATACCACTACATGATGTAGTATACTATAGTCGTTGACATAACACCAATGAAACACCGTTCACTAGTATTACATCCCTCAGAATGGCACAACAAAAACATAGCAGGTCCAATACATGGCTAAAGGTTACAACTCACTCTTTACACAAGATCCAAAGAACACTCTGAAGGAAATATGCCCTAGAGGCAATCATAGAGATGATTATATTTCATATGTATCCATGAGTTAATGTAATGTTCCTTGAATATCCATATCAGGCAACTTGTATTGATTGGCAATTATGTGAATTGTTTGTCAAACTCTTTACTTGTATGGTTATTTAATAGTTGTCCCTAGTAGGAGTTCATGTGAGGACACACGTGAATATTAAACTAGCACATCGATTGGTTGATGACTATGTTTCGCAAGTCATAGACATGGAGATGTCAAACCAATGATGTGGACACATGTTATGAACATGGGGTTGGACTAACCCAACATGAGACTGGCAATTAGACTTGCAGCTCTCTCTACACATCGTGTACGTTTTGTCCTTAGACCTGAGATTGTCGCATGTACTTGAGATGTGGATCGACCTACTTTGGGGCTATCAGACGCTACTCCGTAACTAGGTAGTTATAAAGGTAGCTTTCGGGTTTGTCCTGAAACATGCTGCAAGGCATGGTCAATCAAGATGGGATTTCCCCTCTCTACTTGAGAGAGATATCTCTAGGCCCCTCGAGTGATCGGATCCAGAAATGCATGGCCGTGCTACATAAGGTTAAGAGTTAACCTAGTAAAGGGATTCCGAGTTACGGTATCGATAAAGAGAGGTCAGCTTGGAGCTAGACCAAATATCGTGAGGCAAAGGGAAAGACATATACTAAACCTTGTGATGGTTCGTCTGATATGATCTTTGTATGCGTTTAGGTGTTGGCACTTCTTGCTAGAGGCCACTACCAACTATTGGCAGAATAAGTGTATTCGTGTCATGTCTATGCGTATATGAACCTATAGGGTCACACACTTAAGGGGCTAGAAGCCTAATGAGGATTGGATTCTAATTAGACCAGGCTTAGGCTACTAATGGGCTGCTAATGTAGAAGCCCACTAGGGACGCCTATATAAGAGAGGGTGGGGCGAGCTGACCAGGGTTAGACCATTCCACCCAGCCGCCACACCTCACGCCTGTGTTGCATGCACGGACCTAGCAGTCCGGCGTTTGACGCTTCCACCCCGCACGTGTGGATACCTCAGAGGTGCTGCATCTGTGGCACTTGGACGAGCCGCGCAAGGGGAGCTTCTCGTGGGACGAGGACAAGGAGGAGACGTGGAACGTTTGCACTCCCTCGACGCGCTTCATCAATTCCGCAACTACGCGTCTAGTGGTAATCCCGTGATCTATGACAACAGTATTCCTGGACGCGGTAGAAAATTTTGATTTGCGCTAGTGTAGCCTACCCGTATCCCTTCACAATCTAGGTTAAAGAGAGAGAAAGAACTTCTTACGAAGAAGAATCAAAGATAAATAACGCAAAACTAGTATTTAACTAAGGAATTGGCATTGCTGTTATTGCAATACACTACAGAATTAGGTTCTTTGGCTAGAAATTATATTCCTATCTAATCAGTAACTCCATCTCCACTTGAGTGATGTATATTTTGACTTCTTTGACTTTATTGAAGAGATTTAGCTGTTGATGATTCCTGGAGCATAACTTGGTGAAGACATCGTCTTAATGGCTTCAGAATCTAGCAAGGGTTAAGAAGATACTTTGAGTACGAGCGTACTCATCAAATTCACTAGAAAAGGAGTGTTTGATGCACTATAACTATAGCCACAGACCATAGGTCGTAGGCAATGCAAGTTTTCATAAACATTTCTTCAAAGGTTGCTTTTATTCTGAAAAGCTATGTCCGTCAGCCTTCACGAGTTTACCAAAACTTTCATGGAGTTCCTTTCCCGCCGCCTTCTGCAGAGGTGCGTCACTTTACCCATGAGAGATCAACTCTTTGTTGCACAACCAGGTAGCTTATTCCCGTCCACAATTCCATGATGTGGGGCCCAGAAGATGATCCAATTCATTCACTGCCCCTTCGCGACCTCGCATGCCTCCTTGGTGTATACCATGCCCACATAAAGAATTACGGCAATGGTTTGTACAAACCGTTAGATGTCAGAACTATCGTGAGACGTTGAGGGTTCCCACCCATATGCTGCATATCCTCTACGAATTACCAATTAATATGCACGCTACGAGGAAAACAGCCACGACCTGCACATCCGGCTTCATGAGAGAGGAAGAAGATACAGCTGACTTCTCCGTCCCATTCCAAATCTCATGGTCAACGCGTAATATAAGGCGCAAGAATCACTGGCGACATTGGTTGTTAAGTCCTAGGTGATATAGTTCTGAACAGTGGTATTCCAACTGTTAGATTTAATAGATTAGCTGATCACCCTGGATCAGTAAGCAATAGGTCACATTATTATCAAAAATAGTGTTTTAAGACCTTTTTCAAATGCAGGTGATAACAACACTGGATTTATAAAATACTTTACAGAAAATAAACAAAGGACATGAGCAAGTGTGAACTTGCCTTTTGTGATTGCAAGATTATGCACTCACGGTCTTCGAGTCAGTATAAGATCCAAAATCTGAAATCAGCATCATTGGTCCGGTAAGGACTAATGTTTAAAGAAGCAATATGCTTTTATGCATAAGTAATGTGATGCACGTTCTAAACGCAAATCCCGAGGATAGCGTTGTCCTAGGGTTTGGATTCCGGAAATGGTTACTTTGGAATGTTTGGTCCTTTTAGATAAGTTTCACATTTGAGCTTCTATTAGAGTTTGTAAGTGGTTGTGAGCAACACATATGTAGCAATAAAATATATACTTATGAAATACTAGTCAAAATTGCTTATATAAGAGTTCTTGTTTGAAGTGGCAAAAAGAATAACCTTCGAAGAAAAGGTTTCTCTTCTAAGGTTTAAACAAGCTTTGGGTTTAGTTGAGTTGGGTAGCTGTTATTTATGTTTGCTCGAATGGTTTGGTTTTGAGATGTTTTTATAACTTAACTACTTCAGACCAAAGTTAACTATAAAACATATAGTAATGTTTACTATGTTATATTTAGATTTTTTGGAGACTAAAGTTAACTTTAAAATATAGATAATTTTGAAAGTATAATATTTATAACATTTGTATCTTGCGTATTTGGAATGTTTCCTTTAGGTAACTTAAAATTAGTTATCCTTTTACTTAGTGTAGTGGTTTCTTGATTTTTATAATGGAGTAGTATCATTTACCTTTTATCAATGAGTGGTTAAAGTAGATAGGAATGATCTGACTTATTTACAAGTTATTCTTTAAGGTTTTTATCATGAATTGGAATCCTTTGAGAATATAATCTTCCCTCAAGGTTGAGGATAATTTAAATAAAAGGGTATTTATAATGTTTTAAACCATTATCGCCTTATATTATTAATATTTAAGACTAATACTATTTATTAGACTTATTTGACTTATTTTAGAAATATTAATAAATTTTATTTATCCTTATATGAATTATTAATGAAGTAAATAAGTTTAAATTTGAGTTATTAAAATATTTAAATTTTTATTTAACTCAAAAGGAGATTATTAGATTTTTAACATGTAGATATTATTTTGTGATCATTTTGGTATATTATTTTGTGATTTAATAATAAGATATGATTTTTTACAATTCCTATTACTTTATAATTACTTAATAAGTAATAAATATTTACTTAAGTGTAATAATAATACATGATTATAGTTTTAAATTATAATTCTTATTTTTATAAGATTTTTGGTATTCTATTTATATTTTTAAACATTTACTATTATTAAAATATGAATTATCAAAGTTTTATTACTTATAAAACCTTTATTAAATAATATTTATTTAAATAATCATCATAATAATATTTGATAATAAGTTTAAGTTGTAGATTTTATTTTTCTACAAATTTTCATATATTATACATGTTTTTCTGAATTGTAAATCAAAAGTTATTAATTAAACAAGGTTTAATCATTTATTTGTTTTCTGGAATATCAATAATTGAGTTTATAACATTTTATTATTTCTTAAACAAGAAATACTTTTTACACCGCACTCAAAGCTAGCCTCAGTCACTGACCCGTGGGCCATTGTCCACCTCAGCTCTCAAGTTTAGAAAATGTACTTGTTACTGGCCCTCTCTCTACTCTCACTCGATGACACATGGGCCCAAGGCCATGTCATCAGCCACGCAAGACAAAGACCAGTCAAACTAGCTGACGTGGTTCGATCCTGAGGTGAGCATGATGTCACTCGAGTTGATCCTCATTGGTTGAGGATCAATCGATCGATCTGGTGCAAGCGCGGGGTTGTGGCTAGGTTCATTTGACAGAGGAGATCGAGGCGATCCTATTGATGGTGGCGGCGCTATCTATTGGTCATCGGAGGGTTATCGACGACGAGCTTCTGCGGAGGCCAGCTGCGGTGCTCAACAAAACTAGACCTATGGTGAGATTTAGCAAGCGAAATTAGGGTCCAAAGATGCATAAGCTTACCCTGATGACGATAGAGCGGTCGAGGAGGCTTGGGGAGGAGTGACGACGGCGAATCGACGGTAATGGCCACGGCGGCCGAGGAAAAGGAATGCTCGATTTCACATGATTCCTGGCGAGCGGCCTCTGTGCTTGGTCCTAGATGGTTCAGTCCACGACGGAGCGTCCAATGGTGGCTCTCACGAGGCGAGGGGTGGTCGGAGTTGACTGGAATGATGAACTCCGACGAGCTAGGTTTTAGGGTGAGGAAAGGAAGTGAGTCTGGAGAGCAAGATTGAGGATGAGAACGAGCAGGGTTGTCGTGGTGGCCTCCTTATCCTCTCCTAGCAACGGCGGCGTTGATCTTGGCACAAAGACGACGATGACGGCATCGGGCGGTGGCGAGCTCCTCCAGCGAGCTATCTATGTGCGTGAGGATGACCATGATGGGTTGTTTTGCGGATAACCCCCTGGCGATTCTTTCAGCTCAACCCGCAGTCCTTTCCCGACCCCACTCGTTAGTCACAGATGGAAACGAGTTGGGCTTGGTGTTGGGATTTTGTGGGCTGCATATAGCATCAGATAAGTATAGGGGTGTTGGGCCAAGGCCAGGTAATGTTTTTTATTTGTTTTACTTTTTTTCTATTTTCTGTTTTCCTATTCAGATTTGAATTTGATTTATATTTTGAACCTTTTTTGTAGGATTTATTTGCTGAATATTTGCAATAATACTAAAATATATTTGGTATCATTTGTGAACTTTTATTACATAATCTTTTATATTTCTTTTATTTGCTCTATATGAACCCCTTTTAATAATTTGTAGAAACTTTTCTTATTATTTTACTCTCCTCCTTTAGTTATGGATTTCTAAATGATATATTCTTATTTGTTTATAAACTTAACTCTAGTTGGCTCATAGTTTGAATAGAAACTTTTATATGTATAATTATCCTATACCATTATTTGATGCATGAAATATAAAAGACATTGATATGGTTATTACTACTCCCATTAATTTGGAAAATGGCAATGTATATATTCTATTGTGATAAACAAAGAAATTTAAGGTTTTGAATTATGAATATTTACCCTAGGGTTTAGGGTTTGTAACATACTTACATTCCTTTATGGATATGAGTAAAGAATTAATAACTAAGCATATTGTCTTCTGTTTGTGATATTTGATGACATCACCTTTTATAATAGAAAGTTATAATTAGAATGTTTTATAGAAAGGAATTGGTAAATATATGCTTATAGGATTTGCTATAGGAAAATATTCCTATGGAGTGATATGGACATAAGATGATAGATCAATAACATGCAATGGATATTCTACTTGGCTTGGGATTTAGAATTGATTGTTTACCAAGAATAAATAGAAGAGTAATTTATAACATATAATTATATTTCACAATCCTGGATTTCTAATTAAGGAATTCCTTTCCTAGATATAATACTTCTTCCTATCCATCATCATGGTTAGTATTATGAGCTTACTCATTAAAATCTTCTTATTCATATATCATTCTTCTAAACTCATGGATGAATCAAATGAGTTTGATACTACAGCATTTCATAGTTTTCTTATATCCTTGCTTGATTATACCCACTATACTACTATTGAAAATCTTCAATCCAACAAGTAGTTCTTTCAGACTCCACTCATAACCTTCCTTAATCCTCCATCATTAATATTTCTCTAATAGTTGTATGCATCCAACTACCTTTCTCTAAAGTTGACTATCCTTTAAGATGAATAACACTACTTCTATAACTCTATGCTATACTAGCTTTAATTGAATAATATCATCTTAGATTCACTTTACTCCAATAACTCACACTCCAACCCTAAATCTTATTTATGTGGTTTGTAATGACTACTCTAGGATAACTTATCTCTACTAGGGTTTCAATCATGTTTTATCCACCAATACCACTTATACATGACATAAGTACTCAATCTTGGTGAGTAAGGCTTGATCATTATAATCTTGTGATCCTTTATGGTTTAGGTTTCTAGTTGGCTAATCAAGGCTTCCATCCATACAACATTGCAGTTGTATGATAGTTATCTTCTGTTTAGTTCTATTGTATTAAGAGATATAATTCATTCACTATACCTACTTGATCCAATAGGACTACTCCTGGTAACTATCTTTAGTATTCATCTTTGTAATCTTTTTTAATACCATAGGATTAGATAATATAAATAGTTCTTATATTTATCTAGGAGGAATTTAAATTTATCAGTTATCCTATTGATTGGATTCTTTTCAATCTTTCCCATCCTATAGATGATTTCTAAAGCTAACATCACTATTTGCCTCTTCTTAATTGTTTATATATAGGCACTTTAAGTGTAAACTATGATATGGTCAAGAGTTGATAGATTGAGATCTGGTGAATCAATAGTTGATTCCTCAACATTAATGAACAACATATATTGAAATATAACTCAATAGGGATGATAAGGATTGATATGGAAAGAAAGGTATAGGTGCATGATCTAAACTTAGTTTCTTTCCTACTCAATCTTACTTAAGAAGTAGGGTTATATATTACCATGATACTCAGGGTATATGCAGATGAGATTAAGATATAGTTGTTAAATTCATATTTGGTGTTATATCCTCTAACTTGGTACTCATGAGTGATTATAATGAATACTATAATATGATCACCAAATGATCAAGTATAATTCACATTGTATTAAGGTTTAACTTATAGTACATTTGATCTACCCTTAGATCAAATCTCCCTTACCCAAAATAAGGTTTTAGCAAAGGTCTTATTGAAACTTATCGCAGTCAACTTGATGATCTACTTCAATTCCATCAAGCTAAGATAAGCTTCATTCAATTTGACAAGTTCTATTTTAAAAGTGCGAAAATTATTCAGATTTTCTATGCATGAATGCAATGCACACATTTGGGTTCAGGTTATTTTTAAGCTCTAATGCTGGGATGTTACACTGATCCAGAGCTCGCGGGGCGACGGGGAGTAGCGCGCTGGAAGAGGACGAGTGCGGGAGCCAAAAAGTGGCAGCGCCGTTGTGGATTGACCATAGGAGCGTGGCCGGCGACGACAAACAATGGCGGCGGATGCAGATGCATGGCAGCAGCTTGAACCAGAGAGGAAGGGAGACGATGGGGAGGTCTAGGAGGACCGCAAGCTCACCACGAACGCGTCGGTGGTGACGGGGAGGCAAGGCAAGAGGTCGGACGGCGATGACTCGATGGTAACAACGGCGGTGGCCGATGGCGCTTCTTTCTCGATTTCGGCCAGAGGAGGTCATCCCGGCTCACGTGCTTCGAGGAGGAGAACGAGGGAGGCGAGGCGTTTCCGACGGTGACCTCAGCGAGGCATGGGGTGGCCGGAGTCGACGAGGGCAACAGCGATCGATGGGCTAGGGTTCCTATGAGTTGGGGAAAAATGGCAGAGAACACGAGAGGAGGAGAGACGGGTATGGGAGAGAGAGCACGACGTCAGCGTTCTTATCCTTGGCACCGGGGGCGGGGCGAGCATCGCTGCGCGAGGGAGATCGACGGTGCGCGCGCTGCCAGGCAGATGCTTGCCGTCAAGGAGGAAGACGACAGGGGAGGAGGCTTATCAGGCCAGGCTGGGCTTCTGCTAGGCCAAGGTGGCTGCGCTGTGCGGCAAAGAGACGGAGGAAGAGAGATGGGCTCGGCCCAGAGAGCTGGGGAAACTTTTTTTATTTGCAGATTGTTTTCCATTTATATTTCTGTTTTCTGATTTCCCTTGTATATTTTAAATTCAACTCTGTTTTGAATAATTTCAAATTACAGAAACTTCTATAAAATAACTGAAAACACTAAGGGGGCCTTGTAAACCATTTTGGGCTCCATTTGTTTTGATAATTTTTAAAGTATAAAAACCATTTGAATGGTTTGAGAGGGAAAAGAATTAGGGTTTTGTTTGTTCTTATTTGGTTAAACCAAAGTGAAAGTATAATGCATGCATGCAATGCTCAAATAGGTCTTTATTAATATTACACAAAAGGTGGTATGTTACATCATCCTCTATATTTCTGGTGACATGATCTTTCACAATAGCTACCACAGGTTCATTATTCATTTGCTCATCAGGATCGACATTTTTCTTAGTACCTTTGTTATTTGCACTAATCATCATAGAATACTCCTTTGCCTTAGCTGGGAAAGGTATTTTATCAACATAAGGTTCAGGCAAAATATGATCAATAGTACAAACTTCAGTCTTCTAACAGGAACATTACTAACAACATCTTTATATGGTGCATGGTACTTATTCCACTTCTTTTTAGGAATTTCTATGTAAGAGGCAAAGGCCTTAAAACAGTTGGCAATACTTTGGAAGTCAAGACCATACTCATTACTAATATCACGAAAGTCATCAGTTCCCATAAAAGATTTAATGCATTCATAATCGTAGTTTATACCTGACTTTCTTCCTTTGTCATTCTCCCAAGCTTCAGAGTTCTTGTCACATCCCAAGATTTTCCAAATCTTGTAATGTGAAAAATAAATAAACAAAATAAAAATTTCTGAAATTTAGGGTGAAAAGAAACTTTTGTTTCTAAATGGAAACTTAAAATCCCATCTTGAACAAACTTTGGTTAATGTTTGAATCCAACTAAAATTCAAATCAAGTGGAATGCATTTCTCTTTAAATGCATCTGGAAATTTAAACACTTGAGAAATAAACCAAAACCATAAAACCCTAATGGAAGAAAAACATTTCCAAGTTATCTCCAAGCCTATGGATTTGATCCATATAAAGATTGGTCATACAAACATTTCAAAATGATCAAGAATGACAAATGGAAATATTATAAAACCATAGCAATTGGTTTCACTTAATTTGGAACCATAAATAAAATCTTATGAAATTAATAAGACAAGGAAATTGAATTTCCAAAGCTAATAAAGCATCTATCTATAAATCCATACCAAATGGTGAGAAAATAATCCTAAATGTATTTAAAAGGATAAATAAATATTAAATAAGAAATTACAAATTGGAGTCACCAAGTATGGATCTATAAATAAAAAAATATGGATTTTATAAGATGAAGAAAGAAATATTAAATAAGGAATATTTAAAGACCAAATTAAATCTTGGCCTAATCCATTAAGCAAATGGAATGAATAGAATCCAAATCCAAATAAAATAAAAGGATAAAGAATTTCCAAATAAAATGGCATTAACCATTCTAACCTTTTTTTTTAATAACGACAAATCTCTAATAAGAATAATTATGTAATTCATGAGAAAATAGTATTTCGGAATTTACCTAGGTGGAATAAAAGTTGTTTAATTAACTTAAATAAAATAAAAGAAATCTTCCAAATAAAATTTAGGGAATTAAAACTATGTTTAATTCCATTGGAATTAAAACGAATACCCAATTCAAATGATTTATGAATCATATTAAATATATTCCAAATAATTCTAGGTGAATATTTTGACACCCTATTAAGTAAATAAAACTTACTGAAAAGGTTTTGTGGAAAAATGAAATTTAAATAAGGATTAAAAATATATTTGATCTCATTTAATAAATGCAAGGGCCAATTTTTAAATGATTAAAAGACCCTAAAAAGAATAAGATAATTATTCTAAAAATGATTTCAGAATGTATTACTAATCAGTGTTTGATTATTCACAAAATTTGGCAAATGTTTGAATTCAAATGAGTGTTTGAATTGTTTAATCAAAATCAAAACAGAATTAAAGAAATGAAAAAGCATAAATGTAACATCCCTAAAATCATGATTTCAAAGATTGCATATCATTCATGCATGCATATAGATTTGAGATCAATTTCAAACTCATTTCAAGAAAACAGAAGCACATAGTGCTATCATTTTATGTGAGCAAACTTAAATCAAATGCCCATCCTCATTTGAGAGCATAGTGTTTTAAAACCAAGTTTGTTTGCTTCCTTGTTGATTGGTTTGAGTGTAGAGTTTGACAAAATTTTACAAAATAAAAATGGTTTCAAAACCATTTTCAAAACATTTGCAAATCTAGTTCTATGGCACTATTTATTTTGTTATTTCAAAAGAACCAAGCTTGAACAGAGAGACCACTGGATTTTATGTCCTGAAATGTGATTGATGCACACTGCAAAAATCCCAAAAAGATTTGAATTCAAATAGAGTTTGAATTCATTTGAAACTCAATCCAGAAAATCAATTTTAGAAAAAGAAAAGAGAAAGGAATTGGAAAAGGGCTGGTGCTAGGAATTGAGCCCATCAACAGAAGCAGCCCATCTAGCCCACCCGGGTCCCTTCTCTGCCTCTCTCACGCACAGACGCACTCAGCGAGCCGCTGACACCCGTACCCCACTCCCCCTCTGTTCTGTTCGCTCACAAGCGGGCCCCGTCCACGTCGTCATCGTCTTCCCCAAATTCCGCGCACGAACACCGCCGCTGGCCGTTGCTGCGTTGATTCCGCGGCGTAATTGGCATTGAACCACTGAGCGTTTCTTGTCGAGCCTCTGCCTACTTAAGCCCCTCCCTCTCGCGGCCATTTCCCCTCACCCAATTTCCTCTCCACGCCACCAGGCTGCTCGCAACTCGCCCGACGCTTCCGCTGTTCCGACGACCTCGCCGACGAATTTCGGTGAGCACCGTGTCCCCCTCTGTCCATGATTCATGCTATCAATCTCAGCAACTCCTTGCACATCTACTAACACACCCCGTTTGTTCTCGCATGGTCTGTAGCCTGGGCAGCGACTTCAACCGAGCGTCGCCGCTCTCTGCATGAACTCCGGCGACCTCTCCCCGTAAGTACCAGCCGCCCCTTGCCCTTTGTCTGATACGCCTAGGATCCCCATCGTCTTGCGCATCTAACGGTTCCCTCCTTTTGACTTAGCGCGACGCAGAACCTCGCCAAGGTCGACCAGTGCATTCGACGTCCACGAACTCCGGCGAGGAATCCCCGATGACTCCGAGCGCCCCTTGCCAAGCCACCGCCACGTTGAGCTTCACCTCGTCCCTGCGGTTTTGGTAAGCACCCTCTCCCCTCCACGGGCGACCTAGAACGCCGGCACCGCCACTGACAGAGCGCTCCGCCGCTCGCCGCCAAACCTTGGTCGTTTGATCGAGAGCCATTGGATCTAGATCCAACGCGTGTAATAGAATCACTTAGCGAAGCGGTATGTTAGATCTGAGCCGTGTGTGATCACTTAAATCCAACGATCTGCATCGATCGATCCGCCCGAACCGGTACGGGCCAATAGGAAACAGACGCGTGGCAGTGAGTTAGATTTAAAACAGATTTTGAATCAGGTTATAGTTCAAATTTGTTTTGTTTTTTACTTTTGATTTCCACGTTATATTTTGACAAACTTTATACCGTTGGAATCAGGAGAGCAAGCTCTTTCAAAATATGCAATGTGTTTAATGTTTAGCTTCTGTTAAAATGATTTTATTTGCAGAAACTTGTTTAGGACTAAATTGAGTTTATGAATTGTTTAGGAAATTGTTTTAGTGTCAAATAAACTTGGTTTAGCAAGTTTTTGACTTGTTTATGATTCAGTACTATGCACTTGCTTGGTTGAGTTTTAAAATCATCACTTAGCATTTTGCATGCATGCATATGTATTTTTGTTTGTTTGTATATGTTGTGTGTAATTTGTTGCTACCATTCTTGTGTAGACTTTGGTGCTAGTGATTGTGATTGTGAAGAGTGCTACTCTCCCAACTACCAAGGCAAGTGGTACTTCATGAATATTTCCATCCCTATATTTTTTTTATTCTAAGCATTAGAAATATTTTGCAAAGTCTTGCATGTTATTATTTTTGCCTAATGCCATGTTGGGAAATCCTAAGTAGTTGTAGAATTGCTAGGAAATTTCTAAGTTAAGTTACTATCTATGCCATGCTTAGCCTAGCTAGTAGCAAACAAGGGTTGGTAAAATATACATGCTATGATGAAAATATTTCTAAGTCTTTGGAATTATGTTTTTCTTAATAAAACAACTAATTCAATGAATCACCTGGGTGGAAAGGGACTTGATTGGTGGTTTTGGTTGAGTGGTTACACAAGGCCCATGGCTATGGTTTACCTTGTGTATCTCACTTGTGGAAAGCCACCCAGGAACAAAGGGATTTTAGAGGCCAAGTGTTGAGAAGCTTCTAGTGCAGCCACTTGGCAATTGGGCTCTGCCTGGATCACATAAGTTGCTAGAACTTAGCCATTTGGACAGTTGGTGGTAGTGGGATTGATAGGTTGGAACGCGTCCATTTGGTCTAAGGAAAGACTTCTGAAAGGTCCTGTCTTGGTGAAACCAAGTCTTGTGAGGAAAGTGCACAACCTCTGCAGATGGAAAAATCTAAGTACTTAGCCAAGTCCATGGAAATGGACAATTTGAGCATCAAGACATGGAAGCTATCAAGAATCTCATCACTCCAACTTCTAAGTAAAAACTTGTGGGTGAACAAGGGTGAAGGACCTCAATGTCTATTGGAGGTTCCTTGGGAAAAGCTTTGACAAAGAAAAACTTAATGATTTCAACTAATAGGAAAAACCTATTTTGAGCAAAGCAAGCCAAGCTACACTTAGCCAAAATGCATATAATAATATAGTCCACCTAAATTTTAATAAGGTATCACTTGCCAATACTATTCCAAAGTATTGACCCACTGTGGCTGTAACTTGTGATGTTGCAGGTTACTCTGATGAGGATTAGGTGTCATGAGTATACACTCAACATGTTTGCCTGTGGCGCATGAAGATGAAGACTTATCTTTATTTACTTATTCAAACTCTTGTATTAGGCATGTGGCCTTGAGTTGTAAAGACTATGTTTATCTCTGGAATGGATGTAATAAATGACCTTTGTATCTGTGTACTTCATCTTAAACTGTGGATGCTAGCAATGATCCAGGGACTAGCATTGCAATCACAGGGATCATTTTCCTTTATAAAGGAGGGATCTTACAAAAAACATTCAGAACAAAAAAAATGAAACGGAGCAGCCCAGCCAGCCCAGCCCACTAAGCCCACTCGCAGCCCACCTCTCCCTCTCTCCCCCAAAATGTTTTCTCACCACGGAAAGAACCAGCTCTGTCGCTGACGACCAGGCCCCACCTCCTCCTCTCTCTCACTCGTTGTCAAACAGGACCCACAGCCCCACCTGTCAGCTTTCTCTCCTACCCCGCGATGACCCCTTCTTCCCCCAACTCCGATGTCGTTGCTGCACTGATTCCTCGGCTTAAATCCGCCTTAATGTCGTGTTTATTCCTCGCCGTGACCACGCTGTATTAATCGCCAGGCTCTCCTCTCTCTTTTCCCCCGAGCACCATCTCCTCTCTGCCTCTAGGCTGCGCAAATTGCGAGCTCAAGCCTCTCTGCCTCCGACGCTCTCCGGCGGCAATTCCGACCAGTTGTCGTCGCCCCTCGCCTCCTCAACCACACGAACATACTCCCCCCCCCCCCCGGCGCTTCTCTCTGCATCCTCAGCTTGCCCGCGCTTGAACCAGAACATGGGCAACCTCCTCGACTGAACTCCGCCGCTGTCTGCCTCTACTCCGATGAGCCCTGAAGGTAGTCTCTGACCGCGCCTCCACTCCTCTTTGATGCTCTGACACTCTCCGCTCATCTGTGCATATAACCACGCCTTTTGCTTGCTCTCTCGTGCACCGTAGAGTCGCCTTCGTCGACGACTGACCGCACCCGATGGTTCCACGAACTATGGCGAGCAATAGCCAGTAACACCGTGCGCCCCTGACGCTGAAAAGACCACATCGAGCTTCTGCAACCTCCTGCGAACCTGGTGAGCCATCTCTCCTCCTCCGTTGCTTCCTGCTCCTCCAAAACCGCCGTCAGCAGAGCCGCGCCTCCGCTCGTCGCTGGATTGCGCCGCCAATCCTTGGTCAGAGCACCGCAGCCATCAGATCTCGATCGCACAGTTAGGATAGGTTGACTTAAACGAAAGGGTACGAGTGTCTCTGCGCCGCTCGATCTAACTTAGATCCAACGCTTCACAGCGACCGATCCGCGCGAAACGGTACGCACCAGTAGGAAAGCGCCGCGTGTCCCAGAGATGATTTAAAACAGAAATTGTGTTCTATTTGATGTTCCAATTTGAAAAATTCATAACTTTCAAACCACACGTCCAAATTTTGCAAATTTTATATCAATGGGTTCAGCAAAACAAGTACTTTCTGACCATGCACTTTGTTTAGTAAAATGCTTCTGTTAAATGATTGTTTTTGCAGAAACTTATGTATGCATGTTTAGAATATAGAATTTTTTCTAAAATGATTTTTGAGATAAAACCTTTGGCAAATGGTTTTTTTTTAACCTACTGACCATAGACATCAATTAGTGATTTCAAAAATGTATTTGGTGAAGCAAAAGAATGAATCTTTGATTTAAACCATTTCTAGTCAAATAAAAATATTGTTTATATGTTTAAAATGCTTTTGGAAGTAACCTTTTGGGAAATGTTTTGATTTAAACTCTCTGCCCCTAAACACCAAGTTTTATGATTTGAAAATGTATTTGGTGAACCCTATAAAAATTATTACATTGCTAAAGACATTTTCAACCACATAAAATAATGACTTAGTTTAAAAATGGTTTATGGAGTAAAATCTTTTTCAAATGGCTTTGCCACTTTATAAAATGACCATTAAGTGTTTTCAAATGTTTATGACCCATTAGAAACCACTTTTACAAATAAAACAATCTTTGGCATACTTGCATGCATTGTTTTGTTTCTATTATTTTATGTGATGTTTGCTTGAATGGTAGATTGAATTATTGCTTGCTTGATTGAATTGTAGTGGAATTTGAAGAGTGTGAACACTGCAAGATCAAGGAGTGAACTCATACTCTCTACCAAAAAGGCAAGTGATGCTTCATACTTTTGTCCCATTATTTTCACTATGCATTAGTGATATTTCTAAGTAGGACTTGCATGGAATTTTGCTAAGTATAAACTATGCCATGGGAAATCCTAGTAGATGAAACCTTAGTAGAAAAATTCCTAAGTTAAGATTCCTACTACTATCATGCTTAGCTTAGCTAGTAGAAAACAAGGGTGGATTATATTCATGCTATGGAATATTTCTAAGTCAAGGACTTATGTTTTGTTTAATAAAACAACTAAGTGAATGAATCACCTGGGTGGAATGGAAGGAATGGTTTGTGTTGAGTGGTTATGCAAGTCCAGTATGCTGGGGAAAACTTGGGCATCACCAAGTCCAGTATACTGGGGAAAACTTGGTATCTCACTTGTGTATGGCCACCCAGGAACAAAGAGATTTGAGATGTCAAATGTTGAGAAGCTTCAAGTGCAGCCACTTGGCATTATGTGCTCTGCCTGGATCATATAGGTTGCAATAACTTAGCCAAATGGACAGTTGGTGGTAGGGGATTGATAGGTTGGAGCGCATCCATTCTGGTCTAAGGGAAGGCTTCTGAAAGATCTTGTCTTGGGAAACCAAGTCTTGTGGGGAAAGTGCACCACCTCTGCAGAGTGAAAAATCTAAGTACTTAGCCATGTCCCTGGTAAAGGACAATTTGAGCATCAAGACATGGAAGCTATCAAGAATCTCCTCATCCCAATTTCTAAGTTAAAAACTTGTGGTTGAACAAGGGTTAAAGGATCACCAATTTCTCTTGGGAGATGCCTTGGGTGATTTTTGTCAAGCAAAAACTTAGTGTTTACAAATGATAAGGAAAATCTATTTTGAGCAATGCAAGCCTAAGATCCACTTAGACAAATGCATATAGATGATAGACTCCACTATACTACCATAGTATCACTTGCCAATACAATTCAAATGTATTGACCTTTGTGTTTGTAACTTATTATGTTGCAGGTTTGT
Source organism: Avena longiglumis (assembly GCA_030063025.1). Classification (NCBI taxonomy): domain Eukaryota; kingdom Viridiplantae; phylum Streptophyta; class Magnoliopsida; order Poales; family Poaceae; genus Avena; species Avena longiglumis. The sequence continues at coordinate 512,571,845 of CP125974.1, read as the reverse complement.
TTGATGTTAGTGAAGTTTATTGATTAGGTTTACAAGTATACAACCAACATGTTTGCCTGTGGCACTTTGAAGATGAAGGACCCCATGCTATTGTTATATTCTGCTGCATTGTAATGAGATAGCCAAATGAGCTATGTAAGATGTAATAAATTATTTTATTCCTGGTTATAAAGTTGTATTATGACCTTTGTTTCTTGATATTATATCTTAACTGTGGATGCTAGCTATTGATTCAGGGACTAGCATTGTAAACACAGGGATCTCTATCTTATTAAAGGTTGGGAACCTTACAGTTCTCTTGAATACGGTCTAGGAGATCCCATTTAGCTTCTTCCTTCATGCGTGTGAATGATCCAGCACAAGAAGCATCTAATAAATCTTTATTAGGAAGAGAAAGCCTAGCATAAAAGTTATTGATAATAATATTGTTAGGGAGTTCATGAAAAGGACATTTAAGCATTAGTAACTTCAATATCCCCCAAGCTTGAGTTGTACTCTCTCCATCACGAGGCCAAAAGATATATATCAGATTCCTATCCTTATGAATTTCACTGGGAGGATAGAATTTAGAATAAAAGAGAGCTATTATTTCCTCCCATTCCATGGATTGCCCATTCTTCAGTAGCTTATACCATTCTTCAGCTCTCCCTTTCAAGGATATAGAGAGTAAAATCTTCTTCACATGTTCAGTTGTGATACCTACACACTTAAACAAACCGCATAATTCATGGATAAAACCCAAATGGTCACCAGGATGGATAGTTCCATCCCCTAAATAATAATTAACCATAACACGATCAACAGTACTTGTAGGTATCTTAAAAGGATCTATCTCAACAGGTGGTGGTTCATCTACTACCCTAACAGTGGTAGTAGTTTTCCCAAACAAAAAACCAAGTGGGTTATCCATATTGGAAACAAAGTAACAAACAGAAATAAAAATGAATACTCATAGTAGAAGTTTCCTTTACCAGTTCCACTCTTCAATAACGCTTCACTCCCCGGCAACGGTGCCAGAAAATAGTCTTGATGACCCACAATTATAGGGGGTGTATCGTAGTACTTTCGATAAATAGGAGTGTCGAACCCAACGAGGAGCAGAAGGTGTTGACTAGTGGTATGGAGCAGGAAATCTCTATAAATACTTAGCAAACGGATTTTTAGGTTTTTTTTATAAAGCAAAGAAACAAAGTGCAAGTAATAAAGACAACGAACAACTGCAGCAAGTGGCCCAATCCTTTCTTAGCAAAGGACAAGCCGGTGGAAATACTTATAAGGACCAAACGTTCTCGAGGACACATGGGAATTCTGTCAAGTGCTTTCGCTTCAAATAGCTGAGTACCCTTCTCTGGTGTTGTAAGTGTTGTGTGGGTGAACCTGTGCTAACATACTGACCTTAATTGGACTAATACATACTTGTGATTAAACCCCCTACAAACATAGCCTTAAACTCTGAGATCCTACACTCCCTTGTGCAAAGGTGTCCTAACGGGGGTTCAGGTTTTTGTCACTCCGGTAACCCCATAATTAGTAGCCAAATACACAATGCATTCCCCTAGGCCCATAAATGGTGAAGTATCATATAGTAGACGTTCACATGACACCACTAGAAGAATAGCACCACAAATTAAATACTAAACCATTGAATAATAACTCAACATAGATTCACTACTAACAACATGACTTCTCCCATGTCCTCAAGAACACAACGAACTACTCACAAGACATCATATGGATCAAGATCAAAGATGATATGGTAATGTATAATAATCTGAACATAAACAATAATCCAATGGTTCCACTCACAAGCATCAACTACAATAGTAATTAACACCGGGAAGGTTTCCCCTAATGAACTAAACCAATATCCAACACAATTGTTACAGTGGGATGGAGTGATGATGATGGTGCTGGTGAAGATGATGGTGTGGATGATGATGATGATCCCGATGAAGCCTATCTTGATGATGGTGTTGATGGCAACGATCTCCCCTCTCCGAGAAGGAATTTCCCCGACAGAAATCTGCCTGCCGGAGACCTCTTTCTCTCTCGATGTTTTCCGCCCCGCAGAGGCGGCGAAATCTTTCTGTGGTTGCTCCCTGTGTATTAGGGTTCCGAGGAGAAGATATAGGAGAGAGGGCGGAGTTGGAGGCCGGCCAGGTGGGCCACACCCCCTATAGGCACGGCCAGGGGTGGCCCGAGCCTAGGGGTGTGGGCCCTTGTGGCCCATCTCCGCCTCCCCTTCTGGCTTCCTTCGTCTTCTGGGAAAATATAACTTTCCATGATTTTTCTGGTATTTTTCTGATCTTCGTAAAATTGCATCAAAACACCTCTTTTTCCATCAGAATCCTCACTCCGGCAGTTCATCCTCCAAGAATCATCCAACATGAAAAACAGATGAAAAGACATAAGTAACACCTCTTAATATGAAATATATCAATGAATAGAGGGAAATTATGATATATAATGGTGATGCAAATTGGACATATCACTTATCCACGTGAGCGTCAGACCCACAGCTTATCCACGTGAGCCAGCCCCATGCCCGCGCCCATGTCGTTGCCTCCCCTTTCTTCTTATCCTGTGACGGCGGCCCTTCTCCGATGATGGCGGCCCTTTGTAGAGCTTCACTTCGGCCTCCCGTTCGTCATGGCCGCAGTATGGTGTCATCCCGTTGGCCTGTACGAAGGATTACAATGGCAACTGTGCACAGAGAAGGTTAGATCTCGCACCAAAATCTCGCACCAAAATGGCAACCGGGGCACTTGTTGTGGAGAATGCGGCCGGCGAGCCGTTCCGATGATTTAATTGGTTTATCGAGTTAATGTCTCGGCTGCAATGAAGTGAAAGAGTGTTTACAATTAAATATTAGGGACATGGTTGTATAATAAATAAGAAAATGACACAACTCTTGAACACTTTCAAATTAAAAAATTATACAACTCTTAATGTACAAGAGTGTTTATAAATGACACAACTCTTGAACACTTTCAAATTAACAAAGTATATAACTCTTGATGTAAAATAGATGTAAAAGAGTGTTTATAATTTACACAAGTCTTGAACACTACAACTCTTAATGTAAAAGAGTGTTTATAATTGACACAACTCTTGAACACTTTCAAATTTTTTAAAAAAATTATACAACTCTTAATATAAAAGAGTGTTTATAATTGACACAACTCTTGAACACTTTCAAATTGATAAAATTATACAACTCTTAATGTAAAAGAGTGTTTATAATTGACACAACTCTTGAACACTTTCAAATTGCAAAATTACACAACTCTTAATGTAAAAGAGTGTTTATAATTGACACTACTCTTGAACACTTTCAAATTAAAAAAATCATACAACTCTTAATGTAAAAGAGTGTTTATAATTGACACTACTCTTGAACACTTTTAAATTTAAAAAATTATACATCTCTTAATGTAAAAGAGCGTTTATGATTGAAACTACTCTTGAACACCTTCAAAATAAAAAATATACAACTCTTAATGTAAAAGAGCGTTTATAATTGTCACTACTCTTTAACACTTTCAAATTAAAAAAATCATACGACTCTTAATGTAAAATAGTTTTTATATTTTACACAACTCTTGAACAGTTTCAAATTGAAAATATTATACAACTCTTAATATAAAAGAGTGTTTATAATTGACACAACTCTTGAACACTTTCAAATTGAAAAAACTTATAAAACTCTTAATGTAAAAGAGTGTTTACCATTTTTATAGTGTGAAAAGTGATCCCTAAACTTGCGTACACGAAAATTATAAACCTTTGAACACTATGAAATTTCACTTAATACGTGATAATAACGTGCTAAGAAAATCTTGAGAGATTATCATTTACATAGAATGTAATGCATAAACTTGCATATGGCAAAAATTATACACCTTTGAAGTCTTTCAAATCACACTTAGGACATGATAATGTTGTGCTAATAAAATCCTGATCATTTATCATTTTCGTGGAGTGAAATACTTTCCCTTCAAATTATATTCAAAATCATTTGTTTATGGAGTTAAAGCATTGGTGTCCCCCGATAGATACAGGGGTTATCTTGTCCGCTAGATCACAGAGGATCAATCAGAGTATCAACAGTTGGTGGGTATGATCCGCGTGACAACTATCTTGACCAATTAGAGCGTAGCAGCAAAGATGATCACAGGTGTGAGAGTTTGTGACTAAGAGGGAGGGGAAAACTGAGTAGAACTTAAAAACCAAGGCCAAAACTGACAAGGAGGTTCAAAAAGAAAACAGAAAGATATTTAAAAAATGGAAAATGCTTCTTTTATACAATAAAATACACATTAGCATACATCAAACTATTTGTAATTCAAATATATATATCAGTTTGACAATTATTGCCTCATTCAGACAAATTATCTTTTGGAGAGGGATGTTTTGGGAAGAGGCTTGAGTAGAAAGCCATGAACCTTCATATATAGTAGGTGATTTGAGAAGTGGTGATTTAGGTTAAAACTTGATTTATATACATTTCTTATGGTGACAGGTCACATATTAAGACTCACTGGGTAGATGCCACTATGTTTTGATCTTTTTGAATTTTTTGTGCATAAAATGACTCAATTAGCTAGCTAAAATCCATTCGTTGACTCTCTGTTGACCAGCCCCCGGAGGGTAAAAGTGAGTATATTGCACACGACATTGTTAGTACTTGAGGGCAAAACTGAGTACAACCAAACTGCCAGTGCTACACTCGAGGGTATAACTAAGCACAACTAAGTGGCCAAGGTTAGACACGAAAACGTGATGCACGGTGCACAAGGCGGTAGCGGACGCGTGTGGCCATGCACGGTGCAGTAGCACACGCGGTTACGCAGTGCATGGTGGTGCAACAAAACTTCTCCTCCCTTCACCTTTATAGAGGCCTCCTCACTCTCACTCATCACTCACTTTCTCACTCACTCACGCAACCATCTCCACTGTCCCATCACATTCTAAAAAACCCCAAGAAAACTCCAACCACGCCGGCGATGGAGAAGAACGGCGCGGTGGCCATTGTCGCCTCCAAGTTGGCCGATGAGGAGGCGCATGTCCCTGTACAAGCCCCCGTCGAGGCATTGAAGGCAGCCGCCATCACCGCCTGCACTTCTGCCCGCCGCCAGCCGGCGAGGAGGCCCTGCCCCAGACAAAGCCCCTGCAGATCCCGCATGGCTGGGACTCCTACAGGGACAACGATTACATCAGGCCGGAGAACCCCGTCGACACCAGCTTAGCTGACCCATGGTCGGAGGTAACTAGGGTTTTCTCCCCTTCCTTTTTTCTTCCCCCATTCCCATCGTTGGATTCTAGATCGTGCGTTATTAGGGCTTGGCTATTCGTATTTTCAATCGTTGGATGCTAGGTATTTTTATAGTAGGTAATCCTCTTGTGTTAGATCTCGTATTTCAAAGAATGCCCCTAGTTGGGATCATTACTATCACTGATCTATAGTTGGGATCAGTACTAGCGCCGATATGTAATTGGGATCAGTACTATCACCGATCTGTAGTTGGGATCAGTATTCGATTTGGTTTGAGATTTGGGGATTGGGGAATAATCAGGGGATGTCAATCGGTTAATTTATGCAATTAATCAATCCCGATAATCACGTTACTATTTTTTGTAATAGGTGGATAGCAGCGATGTCTATAGTGACGAGACGAGTCCACGGACACCAAGACTCATCAGGTGCTGAGGAAGCTAAAGTCCGACCAGTTCAATGGCTTCTTCGCAGGCGGCGTCTACAGGTGCCCCTTCTACACCAGGGGCCTCGCCACCGAATTCAACTCCCTCGTGAGGCATGCCGAGGACAAGACCTGCGGCCTGTCAAAGAACGTCAACGCCTTCAGATCCAAGCACCAGGAGCTCGGTTTTCACCTCTGCAACCTCCAGAAGTTGGACATCGAGGAGGGTCGCATGCCCCCGATCAAGCCCAAGGTGCCCAAGGTCAAGGGACTGGGTAGCAGGAAGTGGAGGAAGCACCAGAGGGAGGAGGCGGAGGCCCTCCTAGCGGAGGCCATGAGGGTACATTGATCTTGTGCTGATGTTGTAAAGTAGCTTCTTTTGTTTTGTTGTCTGTGTTGAACTTGTAAGCTGCTGGTGATCAGCCTAATTGTCGAACCTCGTTTAAGTACCGTACTATATAATCCTTTATTAGCTGCTTTATCTATGTCTGCTTTGTTTATCTACATATTTATGGTGTTGGTTATATTTGCTGCTAGATTGGAAAAATACGAGGGTCAAAAGGAACCATGAATGAAGAGAGAAGCTGCTCTACATTCGCTGCCTTTTTGGGTAAAAATAACAACTATTAGCGACATAAAGGGGAAAAGGCGCTCTTAAAAAGGTCAATTATAAAAATAACAAAAAAAGAAATCTTCCAATTTAGGCGACAGAGTGCACGTAACTACCAAACGTACCCCACATGGTCCCAAACCACCTTTCCCAAAACACGTTCCCAAAAAGTCGGCCCCACGTAGTCCAACATTGGGGGGTCCTACTACGGGACCCGACTGAACGTGGCCCCACCTGTCAGCACGTAACGGGGGTCCTACTTGTCAGAACGTAACGGCGAGGGTCCACTATGGGACCCACCTAAATGCGTCCCCACTTGCCAGCACGTAACGGCGAGGGTCCACTAACGGGACCCGACGGAGAGCGAGTTTCAGACCGATGTGATAGTTTCGTACAAGGAGCTAGGCAAAAGTGAGGAAAAGCTAAGAGGCTCGGGAAAAGTGAGTACAGCTAACAAACCAGGAGAACGAAAATAGAAATCCCATAAATCTAACACCCATGGGTTTTTGGTGTTGATCATGTTTCGCTCTGGGAGAGTTTTAGTCAACGGATCTTCCATATTCAGATCTGTGTGTACTTTGCAAATCTTTATATATCCATCCTTGACATGCTCGTGGATGGAGTGAAACCAGCGCTTGATATTCTTAGATTTCTTGTGAGACCTTGGTTCCTTGGTGTTGGATATGGCTCCATTGTTGTCACAATAGATCACCATTGGGTTTAATGTGCAAGGAACCACACCTAGTTTCGTTATGAACTCCTTCATCCAAACTGCTTCATGTGTTGCTTGCGAAGCAGCAACATATTCTGCCTCCGTTGTTGATCCCGCCACCACGGGTTGTATGGAGCTCCTCCAACTAACTGCTGCTCCATTCATGAGAAATATGTATCCGGATTGAGACTTATATTCATCCGGATCGGTGTTGAATATAGTGTCGACATAACACTTAGCGATGAGCTCTTCGTTACCTCTGTACACGAGAAACATATCCTTAGTCCTTCTTAAGTACTTAAGGATTTTCTCAACCGCTATTCAATGTTCTGAACCTGGATCAGATTGGTATCTACTAGTTAAACTAATAGCATGTGCCACATCTGGTCTTGTACATAGCATGGCATACATTATAGAGCCTATGGTCAAGGCATAGGGGATTTTATCCATTATCTCTCTTTCTTCTACCATAGCTGGACTTTGAGTCTTACTCAATGTCTTGCCTTGTAACATAGGTAAGAACCCCTTCTTACTTCCGTCCAGTTTAAACTTCTTTAAAATCTTATCAAGGTATGTACTTTGCGCTGACGCAATCATACGTCTTGATCTATCCCTATAGATCTTGATTCCTAATATGTATGATGTCACCAAGGTCCTTCATCGAAAATTTGCTGTTTAGATAACTTTTAACCTCATTTAAAAGATCTATATCATTTCCAATCAACAATATGTCATCCACATATAATGTTATAAATGCCACAGATCTCCCACTCACTTTCTTGTAAATACAAGCTTCTTCGTAAGTTTGGACAAATCCAAACCCTTTGATCACTTCATCAAAGTGGAGATTCCAACCCCGGGATGCTTGCTTCAGTCCATAGATGGAACGATGAAGTTTGCATACCCTGCTAGCATCCTTAGGATAGACAAAACCATTTGGTTGTACCATATACAACTCTTCCTCAATATTACCATTGAGGAACACGGTTTTGACATCCATCTGCCAAATTTCATAATTGAAAAATGCAGCAATTGCTAACATAATCCTAACCGACTTTAGCGTCGCTACAGGAGAGAATGCCTGATCGTAGTCAACTCCTTGAATTTTTCGAAACCTCTTTGCGACAAGTCGAGCTTTATAGATGGTCACATTACCATCAGCGTCAGTTTTCTTCTTGAAAATCCATTTATTCTCAACAGCCTTTCGATCGTGAGGTAAGTCCACTAAGGTCCAAACTTGGTTTTTGTACATGGATTCTATCTCGGATTGCATGGCTTCTAGACATTTTTTGGAATACGAGCTCATCATCACTTGTTCATACGTTGCAGGGTCATCATTTCCATCAACCATGAAATTCATGATAGGATTTCCGTACAGTTGAGGAGCTTCACGTGTCCTACTTGACCTGTGAGGTTTGGTAGTATCCTCTTTCGGAGTTTCATGATCTTTATCATTAGTTCCTCCTTCATTTGGTGAAGTCAACTCGGAAACAATTTCCAGCGTTGCGCTACTCGCCATTTCATGAAGAGAAGGTTCAATAACCTCTTCGAGTTCTACCTTCCGACTACTCACACCTTTCACGAGAAAATCCTTCTTAAGAAAGGATCCATTCTTGGCAACAAAAACCTTGCCCTCAGATCTGTGATATAAGGAATACCCAATTATTTCTTTAGGGTATCCTATGAAGACGCATTTTCCGCTTTGGGTTCGAGTTTATCCGGCTGAAGTTTCTTCACATAAACATCACATCCTCAAACTTTAAGAAATGACAACTTAGTTTTGTTTCCAACCACAATTCATATGGTATAGTTTCAACAGATTTAGATGGTGCCCTATTTAAAGTGAATGCAGTGGTTTCTAGTACATAGCCCCAAAAAGAAATTGGCAAGTCCGATAGAGACATCATAGATCGAACCATATCTAGTAAGGTATGATTACGACACTCTGATACACCATTACGTTGTGGTGTTCTGGCAGGTGTGAGTTGTGAAACTATTAAACACTCTCTCATATGTGTGCCAAACTCGTAACTTAGATATTCACCCCCACGATCGGATCGTAGAAATTTGATCTTTCTATTATGATGATTTTCCACTCCATTCTAAAATTCCTTGAACTTTCCAAAGTTTTAGATTTGTCTTTCATCAAATATATATATCCATATATACTCAAATCACCCGTGAAAGTAACAAAATAACGATATCCACCTCGTGACGACACACTCATTGGACCACACACATCAGTATGTATGATTTTCAATAAATCTGTCGCCAGCTCCATTGTACCGGAAAATGGGGTTCTAGTCATTTTTTCCATAAGGCATGGCTCACATGTATCAAGTGATTCAAAAAGTCCATCAGAATGGAGTTTATTCATGTGTTTTACGCCAATATGACCTAGACGGCAGTGCCACATGTATGTGGATATATCATCATTAAGTTTAATCCTTTTTGCATCTACATTATGAATATGTGTATCACTATTATCGACATTCAAAATAAATAAACCATTCATCACAAGCGCATGACCATAAAAGATATTATTCATATATATAAATCGAAACACCATTGTTTTCAGATTTAAAGGAATAACCGTATTGCAATAAACATGATCCGGATACAATGTTCATGCTCAACGCAGGCACCAAATAACATTTATTTAGGTTTATAACTAATCCCAACGGCGGATAGAGAGGTAGCGTCCCAACGACGATCACATCAAATTTTGATCCATTGCCGACACACATCTTGACCTCTCCCTTATCTAGTAGTTGCTTGTTCCGCATCCCATGATTCGAGTAACATATATTAGCAACTAATCCAGTATCAAATATCCAGGTGCTACTGCGAGTACTAGTCAAGTACACATCAATAACATGTATATCATATATACCTTTGTTTATCTTGCCGGCCTTCATATCAGCCAAATGCTTGGGGCAGTTCCGTTTCCAGTGACCAAACTCTTTGCAATAAAAGCATTTTGTATCAGGGTTAGGGCCAGCTCGGGTCTTCTTCTCAGGTGTGGCACCAGATTTGCCGCCCTTCTTAAAGTGGGTTCACCCTTTTCCTTCATGGCTACTTCGGTAGCCATCAAAATGGCAACAAGTTTAGTGAGCGATCCAATCGCACCACTTTTCTTGTAATTCGTCACAAACTCTTTATAACTAGGTGGGAGCGACTGCAGAACTCTATAGATAGCAATATCAACTAGGATATCCTATCCTAGTGTCTTGAGACGTTGAACATAGCACATCATCATCATGACGTGATCATTCATAGAGTTGTGTTCCTTCATCTTAACACTAAAGAACTCGCTAGAGATCATATATCTCTCATCACGGATTTGGCTCTCAAACATGGTTTTGAGTTCCTTTACCGTGGCATTAGCGCTGCTAAGTTTAAAGCGTTCTTGGAGTTTTTGATCCATTGAAAGGATCACATACTTTACAAAATTGTAGTCATCATGCTTTGTGCCATACACACTGCGCTCATCTCGAGACGCAATATTTGCAGGAGCGTCACCTATAGGACCATCCAGCACACATTGATTTTGCATAGCAGCGATGAAAAACCTCAAATTCATGAACCAGTTGGTAAAGTTGCTACCATCGTTGCAAGTTTCTCTTTCTCCATGAACACATTGAAATTAAAAGCAGGTGGTGCCATCTACAACAGAATTTGCAAATTTTATTTAGACTAAGATTATGATAGATTTGAGTTCAACTAATCCAAATTATAAATGAACTACCACTCAAAAACAACATCCCTCATGTATTTTTAGTGATTACATGAACCAAATCCGCTACAACAAGTCTGATCATCACGTGAATTGTTGTAGTTTTAAAGGCGATCATCATGATGATCATCATATCAACCATATGACTCATGCTTTACCTTTCGTTTCGTGTTCCGAGGCCATGTCTATACATGCTAGGCTCTCCAAGTAAGAACCTTAGTATTCGCATGTGTAAAACTGTCTTACACATGTTGTATGTGAACGTTGATTCTATCACACCCGATCATCACGTGGTGTCTCAAAACGTCGAACTTTTCCATGGTGCATACTAAGGAAGAACACATTCTTATCTTAATATTTCAATGAGGGATCATCTTATAATGCTACTAAAGCGCCAAACAAGCAATATAAGATGCATACAGACATCATATGCTAAAAGTGATATGATATGGTTCTTGCACTTTGATCATTATCTTGTGCATCTTGGTATGATCTTTATCGTTCCTATATGTGTAAATCCAAGGTCTATGGAACTTACACTTTGGCATATTATAATTCCAATAGTATCAATCCATACTACGAATTATAATACTACCATATTATAGTACTTTCCCGGCAAAACTCAAAAACTAGACGCCTCTAATTTATCGTTTGCATATTTTACGTGGCTGAGGGCTTTCGAAGATAGAACCGTTTTTACCTACGAACATGAAACCACAACGATGATAATCAAATTATTGGCAACTCTTTGTAGATTAGATATTGACTATAGTAGGAGATAGGGGTGGGCAGAAAAACCAAAAACCGAAAACCGAACCGAAAAGACCGAGACCGAAAGGACCAATCAAAAAATTGGGTAGAAAATTTTGTACACCGAATTTAGTTTGGTTAAATCGAATGGACCGAACTAACCAAACTTTAGGCGAGAGTGTCCTAGTTCCAAATCCCTAGTTTCCCATAACTATAGACTTATCTTCCTCGACTAAGCCAAATTTAGTATTATTGAATGTTAATTTCCGCCAGTTAATATGACTATATGAAGTGTATTTTACATTCAAATTCGAACTGACATAGTACCAAATGGTTTACCAAATATTATTCAAATTTTGTATTTGATAATATCTACCACACAATTCGGCCATGACCGAAACCGAACCCGAATTATTGGGTAACCGAATTTGTCGGTCCGTAAAAATAACAAGTAAATTTCGGTATTTATTTTTTAAAGACTGATTTGCAAAGACCGAATTTTCGGTCATGACCGAACGCCCACCCCTAGTAGGAGAGACAGACACCCGCAAGCCACTTATGCAAAACTAGTTGCATGTCAAGCGTGGAACAGGTCTCATGTGCGAGGACATGTAAAGTTTGTCCGGGCCGCTTCATCCCACTATGCCACCAATATCCAAAATACACATAAGAAGAAATAACGTGACCATCAGCGCCCACATAACCATATGTGTACTACCCTTGCATAGTATCCACACATAGATCCGGCTCTGATACCATTGTTGGGCTCGCAGCATAGAAAACAAAAAAATTCCTACAATGGTAACTATATACGCCATGATCCATCTATCTTGATACAATCAACAGGTGGATATACATCCAGAATACATACCCTTGAAGATCGACAAAGCTTTATGAGTATGGACTCGTTGGTGATATAGTCGATCTCTTGTCGATCTCAAGATCGTGTGGAAGTCCGGCATCACTGAAACTTAGCGGAGCATCCGTGACCGCACACACGTCCGGGACCCTGACAACCTTTGCGACCTTGCTCCAGCAGTGCAGCGGAAGTAGCAAATCCTCGCTCCAGGAAAATCCACCGGAACATGTATCTCCCTAAGCCAAGACCATGGGGGAATAGTACTAGAGGGGGAGAGAGATCCTTCATGAGGAGGTGCGAGTGAGATAGAGGGAGAGGGGGCCTTTTATAGGAGTAGGGGCACCCCAAGGTCCATGGCCGTCGGCCATGGTGGCTGCCCCACCTCTTCCTTATTCATGTGAGTGGAGCTCCCGCTCACCCATATGGCTATCCATTTCCTCCACTCAAATTCCCTTAAATTTCCACCAAATTTAATGTAATCTCTCATTAAACAAAACTCTTTAATTTATTTATTCAGATTTTGTCAATTACATTAATTAACAAACATTCACAAAAAAAATGTTGCTACTATTCAATTTCACATGCAGAACCAATTTTAGCAATTTCACCCGAAACAATTTCGGTGTCTAGTGAAATAATTCTAGCACTTTGATATTATTTTTCTGGCCACTCATTTGCTCCAAATGGTGTCGATATTCCTTAAGTATGTCACCCTACGATTCGTGAATAATGCATACATGATCGAGACTCCTATCCGATCAATAATCAGCAGCGGGACTTGGACATCCGTAATGACTCCTACACATTCAACGATGACTTCTTGTGATCTTGAGAACCTTAAAATTGCAACTATGTCCTTTTGTCTCATGATATTTTACATGTCCGAGATTCGATCATAGGTATCCCCATACCTAGTTTGATCTCTTTACCGATATGTACTCGTTTCTTGTTCCCGTGATATAACATTCTAGTGATATCCATCACTTGCTTGCAAGCTATATCAATGTGATATCACCAAGAGGGCCCAGAGTATATCTCTCCATTATTTGGATGGACAAATCTCACTCTTGATCCATGAGCCTCTACATAACATTATCGGAGTATCTGAACCCACCTTTATAGTCACCCAGTTACGGTGTGACGTTTGATGTTATCAAGCTACTCTGCATATGTTAGTGATTGACATGATCGCATGGTCTAAGGAGTAAAGTTACTTGCGATGTTATAGAAATTTAAACATAATGACTTTGATCGTATTACTATACTTAGGATGAATTTTCATCACATCATTCCACTAATGTTGTGACCTTGTTATTAACAATATCCAATGTCCATGATCAGCAAACCTTGATCATCATGTTAATCAACGAGCTAGTTTATATGAGAGGCATAACTAGAAACACTTTATTTTGTTCATTGTGCACACATGTATTAACGTTTCCTTTTAATACAATTATAGCATGTAAAATAAACATCTATCATATACTTGGAATACGGTAATAACAACATTATTATTGCCTCTCGAACATATTCCCTTCACTTGGGTACCTATAAGTCCATGGATCGAGACAAGATACAAATATACAAAGATACAAATCTCTATTCAATCACCACACAACATTTCCATGTATTAGATGCACATAATCGCTGCGAAGTTTTACCCTGACCCGTAGCCCGTGAGGTCTACTCAAGATAAGAGATAGAAAACATTGTGCAAAATACTTAGATTGAAATCAAATATTATTACATTTTTTTCCAATTCACTAGGAGATCTAAAGTACAATATGCTGGATATGGAGTGGATGGAGGGTGGAGAGGATTAGCTACGGTGGTGGATCTCCTTCGGTGGTGTTGTGATGCAATCTATGAATGACGGCTCTCTGCGTGGCGCCTGGAGTCTCGAAATATGTGGGCGCCTTAATGAAAGTTGTAGGGTTTGACTTGACAGAGCTAGTGCCACATGGTACGGGCGGGCCGTACGGGTGAGCGTTGCCAGTAATACATGTCGTTAAGCCTCCAGGAGGCTTCTTTTTGCTCCTAGATGACTTGGTTGTCTAGGCAATGTCATAATCTTCAATAAATGCTCCCGATTTCGCCTTAAAAGTGTGATTTCCAACACAACACAATTTAAAACAAAGGATTGCACATCTTTTCAATAATTAGTCATTAATAGCAAGGCTAGAGAGATTCTTGGTCAATTGTTTGACACAAAAGCGATTTAAATGCGGAGAAAGATGGCTATTTTCACATCCATCAACTTCCCCAAATCTCAAAACTTTATCGTCCTCGAGCAAGAAAACATAAAACCATAAAGAACTCAGCGTTTAAACTAAAATAATGATAAGATTATTTTACGTATGGTTGGTAGTCATATGCATCCAACACTTCTTCCATTTGAAAATCTCATCAAAGTTAGAGAAGTGTCAAGAGTACTATACAAGCTTCGTTAACTCAAAACAATCAAACTAGAGTTTGATATAAGTATAAACAACTATAATTGTAAAAATCATTCCAATTCCTCTAGTTAACTCTCAGCTTGCCAATGAACATACTACAAGAAAGGTTTCCTTCCGCAACGACTTGGCCCGTCGGTATTCGTAGAAGGTGTGTCTTCTGCGATGAATTTCTTGGCTCGAACATGGCCGATGGAAAATGTTTTTTTGGTTTCGCACCCCTCTACTACGACGAAACCGCTAAAAACATGGACGAAACTCGAAGGGCATGTGGTAGAAGCAAGATTTTTGGTTCCTCACGCGATGTTGACTTGCCAATGCCTTTTCAGGCGTGTAGTTCCCGGAAGCCAGTGACTCTAGCAGACCATACTTTTTGGTCACGCCTCCCTGATTTGAACTCGATAACATTGTTCGACGCGTCTTCCTTTTAGTCAGGATACTGGGTCCCACATGTGAGACTCTTATTAGAAGGATCATGTGTATGATGATTTTTTTCCTTCGCTCGTGCTACCATGTTCCAAACTTGATAGTGTTGCTCGATGCATCTGTTGTTTAATCATGCTGCTGGGTTCCACATGTCATCCTCACACTAGAAGAAACGTTTTCATGGTGGATTTTTTCCTTGGCTCGTGCCTCCCTTATTTGAACTCGATAACGTTGCTCGATCTATCTGTCGTTTAGTCATGCTACTAGGTCCCCCATGTTAGCCTCTCATTGGAAGAATCATGTGTATGCTGGAATTTTTGCCTTCGCTCATGCTAACCTGTTCTGAACTTGATAGCGCTGCCCGATGTATTTACCGTTTAATCACGCAGCTGGGTCCCACATGTCATCCTCGCATTAGAAAAAATGAGTGTATGATAGAATTTTTGCCCTCAGTCGCGCCTGCCTGTACAGAACATGATAGTGTTGCTCGCTGCATCAACCGTTTATTCAGGCTGGTGGGTCCCCTATGTAAGCCTCACATTAGAAGAATCATGTATATGATAGAATTTTTTCTTCTCTAGCGCTACTCTTTTCCGAACTAGATAGCATTTCCCGACGAATCTGGCGTCTAGTCACACTGCTGGGTCCAACATGGTAGCCTATCATTAGAAGAAACATGGGCATGCTTGACTTCTCGCTCGCGTCTCCGTGTTTTGAACTTGGCAACGCTGCTCTATGCATCAGCCGTTGATATAGGCTGGTGGGTCCCCCATATCAGCCTCTCATTAGAAGAAACGTGTGTTTGTTGAACTTTTTTCTCGCTCGCTCCTCCCTATTTCGAACTTGGCAACGTTGCTCGATGCATCAACTGTTTATATAGGCGGGTGGGTCCCCCATGCCAGCGTCTCATTAGAAGAAAGGTGTACATGCTGAACTTTTTTCTCGCTCGCGCCTCCCTGTTTCAAACTTGTTAACGTTACTCGTTGCATCAGCCGTTTATACAGGCTCGTGGGTCCCCTATGTCAGCCTCTCATTAGAAGAAGCGTGTGTGTGTTGGACTTTTTCTATCGCTCGCGCCTCCCTGTTTCGAACTTGGCAACATTGCTCAATGCCTTCTCTTTATAAGGTATCGCTGCTGGGTCCCACATGTCAGCCTCCTCTATAGAGGAAATGTATGTATGTTGGACATTTTTTCGGTCGCCTCTGCTGGTTTGAGCTTGGTAACGTTGTTGGGTCCCAAATGCCAGCCATCTCTATGCAAGAAATGTGTGTATGCTGGGAAAAATATACAAGTACGACAGAGATTATATATATTGATAAACCTAGAATTTGAATCAAACTCAAGACTTCAACAAATTGCAACTGCATGCGCTTCCACTACGCCAGAACCAACTATGCTACTCCTTAAAATATTAGGTTTAGAAATGTTGATATCACTTAAAATGAAAAGGTAGCGATCCTGATGAATTGCCATAAAAAATGCTACATGGTATGTATAAATACAATTTGGGTAGGCAAAGCTTTCCCTATACTTTAGATGCAGCGACCGAAGCAACACGCCTATTGCAAATGAGTCAGTCATCTAGTGGTCCACAAAATGAACCAGTCTCATGTACGCATCATGCATGTGCTCCAAGTGACTCTCCAAGCAAGTGTGTTCCTCCATCTTAATGGAAAAGAAGTCTCCAAGCAACTCGTACTTCCACATGCGTGTTGGGCCAACAAACTCCGCCCTCAGCTAATCGACCATCGCATATGGATCAAGATCACCCATGAGCGGATGTAGCTCATCCACCACCCTGTAGCGCATGATCACATGAATGAAGGTGGACATGTCACGTCAAAAATAGCGGTCCTTCCGCTATTGTGGGGTCTCAATGTAGTCATATGTCTCCTCCAAAAACATCGTGTAGCGTATGTAGTCGACCATGCCGTTCTTGCTAAGGATAATGTTCAGACGCACTAGCCAATCAGAAAAGTTGGATCCATCTAGTTTGAGCTTCTCGGCAGCTACCCAATCAGCAACCTCAAAATAGGCTTCTTGGTTGGCCAACATACTCTACATTTACAATTGCAAAGGGTTTCAAACTAAGTTTATAATTATTTGAGTTCAAATAACTCCACTAAAAATATTATCCCCAAAAAGGTTTTAGTGATTACATGATCCCAATTCACTACATCGCCCTCGATCGTCACGGCCGGAAATATAGTTGCAAAGGTGGACGTCGAAACGTCGATCACATCATTCATGCAACTCGTGCTTGATCTTTTGATCATCACGTGTTCCGAGGCCATGTTTGTACATGCTAGGCTCATCAAATTAACCATATGTGTATTATTGTGCAACATGGCTTACATCCACCATATGCGAACGCAATTATGTCTAACACCCGATCATCACGACCTGCCTCATAATGGAGAACTTTCTTTGTGATGCACACTAAGGGAGAACACTTTCATTGATATTATGTTTTAGGGATCATATTATTAATTCTACCCTCGAGTATCTAGTACTAGCACACAACAAGATTCACACACAATAAACATCAAATGTAAGTGTGATGTGATATGGTCTTTCGCGTTGTGATCTCCATCCCGCGCCTCCAGGTCTGGCACCTCCGGCTTGTAGTCCACCATCACAATGATCGTTACTACGACTTAGCAATAGAAAGTAAACTTCTTTACCTTGACTATGGCCATATCACACCACAACGCCCCTGGAAAAATAAGTCAGACGCCTCTACTTTATCTTTGCAAGTTTTACATGGTTGTTAGGGTTTCGCAATAGAACCGTTTCTTACCTACAAACTTCAACCACAACGCTGATTAGATAATTGTTTCTACTATACCCCTCTCGGGACCCTCCGCTGCAAATGCTATATCAACTATTGAAAGAGAGACATACACCCGCTAGCCACTTATACAGAACAAGTCGTATCTCGAGCGTGGAACCAGTCTCATGCAAGAGTACGCGTAAAGTCGGTATGAGCCGCTTCATCAATCAATACTGCGATATAAACAAGTACACATGGGAGGTAACAATTATAGAACCAACGCTCACATGTTACAACTCATGTGTTCTACCCGTACTAGCAGTACTGCACATAGCGGCTCTAATACCACTGTTGGGGTTCGAGGGATGCACTAAGATGAGGCTATACGATATTCATACCTTTGCAGACCAAACGCGGTTAACGTTCCGCGAGGAACGTGGGTGATGTAGTCATATCGACACCGACCTCAAGGTCGCTCGAAGTCCAACAGCTTCGACAACTCCTAGCACCGAAAGCACAACAACACTCGAGGGAGTCACACATGTACGATGCTTGATGAGGACTCACGCTTCTCTCTGATCCAGCTGAGATTGTGGAAGTAGATCTCCTGGATCCGAATCCCACAACGCGACGATGTTTCACGGTGAAGATCTCCTCGTTCACACAACCCTATCAATGGGATCATGCTCACAAGATAGATAGATAGAGAGAGAGGCAACTAGAGGCCTTTATTTACTTATTTGGTGTATTTAATTGCCTCCTATGCCTCTTCTTATATAGGGGTAAGGGGGCCCCGAAACTCCTTGGCCTAGCCATGTGGGACTAAGAAAAGGGGAGGGCGAGAGGTGAAGGGGTGGCCGCCAGCCAAGGGCCTCTCTTGGGCCCCGCGAGGTCCCATGGTCCCCAAGGCGGCCACTCCTCCCTTTCTCCCTTTTGCCCTTTTCCTATATGGGCCTTTTCCCCTCTAGAAATTGTCCCAATAGGGATTTTAATCCTTTTATTTTATTAAATAAATTATTAAATCACTATTTAACATTAATTACATATTATCTAATTCTCGTGGCTATGGAACACCTTATATCCCGCTCCGCACATCCTCTAGACCTTCTCAGAACCCTTCTGGTTTCTCCCTCTCTTGGTGATTCCGATGACCCCGAAATGTTCTTAGAGCTTCATCAAACCCTTAAGCGTGCTACCCAATGGTTCGGGAACACTCCATACATGGTTGAGACCCCTCTTGGACCAATGATCATGAGCGGGACCTGATTGCCCATAATGACCACATGTGCATTCCACGAAACTTGTCGTTTGAACCATCAATGATGTGTCCAATTCCTTTTGTCTCTTCGACACTTGTATTGTCTGAGGTTTGATCAATGACATCACCATGTTGTGTTCAACCTCGTTATCGACATTAGCTATTTACTCGATCATATAAGTAATATCCTCATGACCTACTCACACGTTGCGCAACTTATGGATATAACTTATCTGAGTGGGCCCAGAGTATCTTCTGTCACGCAGATGTATAAATCCCGCTCTTGACGCATACACCTCAATATGCTCCTCTGAATACCCACGAACACCCTTATGATCATCGTTTTACCGAGTGATGTTAGATGCTCTCAAAGTACTCTCGGGTGACAGTGATTAGATATGGTCTCACGGTCTAAGAAACAAGTCATTACGTTTCCTAATCATCATAGCTTGAACTTTATGACATGATCGTGTTACGATGCTTAGATAGGATATGTTCACCATCTTATTCTCCAATACGGTGACTCAATTGTCAATTGGCGTCGAGGCGCCAATATGATCAGAAAACCTTAATAATCCGTTGACGAATGAACCAGTGACTAGAGATTCACTGGGAACTACTAGTTGTTTGTATGCACATGTGTATTGATGTTTTCATTAAATATAGTTATAACATGATATAAAACCTAATTCATAAACTTCATGAAATATGATAATAATCCATATTATTATTTGTCTCTAGGGCATATTTCCTTCATGGACACGGCACCCCGGTTGCCAAGACCCCTACATTTACAATAATTAGTCATTAGTAGAAATGCTAGAGAGATTTTTGGTCAATTGTTTGTCAAAAATACGATTTAAACACGAAGAAAGGTGGCTATTTTCACAACCATCAGGTCTCCCACCTATCCTCTCTCTAGTGGGGTGTGTAGCGCCAGCGGAGAACATGTGGAGTCGTATAGACCAGAATAATGTCTCCCACCTATCCTTGCTCTGGTGTTGTGTCTAGTGCCAACGGATAATGTGTGCCGACTGCTACATCCTGAAAAGAGAATAAGGTCTCCCACCTATCCTCGCTTCGGTGGTGTGTCTAGCTCCACGTGTGGAGTTGTATAGATCTCTTGGGATTTGGTCGATTTTTGTGTTCACTAGTATGATTTAGGCCATGCTCTTCCGATCTACGCATGTCATCATTGACGATGGTTGTTGCTCTAGTGTGTTGGTTCTTTAAGCCCTTAGCACCAGGACTTCAAGTATGTCTACTATTGTCTATTATGGCAACTTTTGTCGGCTCCAGTGATGGAGAAGCGAGGATGGCGGCATGCCTTCGGCTCGTGCTACTGTTTGTAGTCTTCGCTATGTGGTCCATAAACCTTTTTGTAATTATTATTACTTTTAGACCATTTTGTAATGTTGTTTATGATTTTAAATAAATTTGTTGAATTTTTTCTAAAGTTCACTTTTAAATTGATAATCTTTGTTGGGTACTTTGTTTTAAGACAAGCCGCTAGGCTTTATTGCTCGGAGAGTATATTTAGAGATATAATATTGAAGTATGGTAGCAAGCCTCGGATGGTGGCACCCAATGTCATCATATTTGACCAGGATTAGCAGTTAGTGTTATCAAAATTTAAAATAAACTGAAGTGATGTTAAAAATTAAGATTTATAAGATCATTTAGGGTGTATTCATAGCTGAATCTTTAATGCTCACTGATTTTTTGTGTGGTCGCTTGACCACATAGTGCAGGTGTAGCTCCGCCACTCATGTGCCTAGCTAGATTGTGTGCTTCAAAATTTGAGGCTCTACCTTCATGGGTAAAACTACCATCTTAAAATATTATACTCCCTTTATTTTAAAATATAAGATGTTTTAGCTTTGTGGTAGTATGTAGGTTCATTCAGATTTGGAGTAAATCTACACACTAAAAACAGTATAGATACATTTTCTTCACAAATCCAGAACAAACGGAGGGAGTAGTCATGAATCTAATCTCAGCGATGATCGATCCATAGCTTCCCATGGTGCCATCTTTAATATCCATGACCACTCATTTGTAATCAGAGACGTCAAAAATGCTAATCAACATCATCGTCGTTGGATAGTACAAGAGCATGATGCTCCTGAAAAGTGAAAACGCCACAAAAGGTTCGCGTCAAAATGTGAAGGCCCACCACCCACCGAACGGTATAAGGACACGCGGGTTCCAGGCTGCGGCAGAAACGGCCCGTTGACTCTCCTGCTGGGCTTAGGCACGCCTGCCGACAGGCCAGCCAACGAAAAGGTGGCCCTTTTGGCCAGCCCTGGGCTGAACCTGAAGTACGGGCTCGGCGGCGCCGATGCGCACCTGACCAGGTTGAGGCGACTAGGGCCTGCTCGCTCCGGGTCGGTTGCGTCGCAGCGGGCGGCGGACCTGAGCAGGCGGCGTGGAGGCGCCGCGAGCAGGCGGGGGCGCGCACTGGAGCTCAAGAGTAGACGGCGGCGCGCACTGGAGCTCAAGAGTAGGAGGCGGCGGGTAATCTCTTACGTATCGTATTTGTTCCTCTGAAAAGGATGTGAGTTTTTGTTCCTAAATGTCAGGTCACAATCTTCTGCCATTCTTGGTAGCTTCCCATCATGCTAGTTTTAGTCTCGGTTTATTAAATTACGTCAGTCGGCGCTTTGTCCACAAAAAATCCTCCCTTACAAGTTAAAAGTCAGAAGTAATCTGAACTTTTTCGCTGCAAGGAAGTCGACGGCGTCTAGCCGCAACCAGCAAGGATGACCTTCAGTACATGGCTTGATGGGATCGTGGGAGGAGGGATTACGGAAACTGCAACTTTTCGGATCTATGATCGAGCATCTGGGACCTACGAATCACGGTCCTATCAATGTCCGAACGCATTGCTTGATGATTTTGCCGCCGTGGTCTGTACCGGGGCAGCTGCCGCTTTGTGCTGGGCAGCGTGGCGGTACTACAAATACAGTATATCTCTGGGCAAGTACGGCCGGGACATGACGGCCTCGGCTGGCAAGGCCGACCCGGTGATTGGCCGTGACGACGAGATTGATCGTGTCATCTGCATCCTCTGCCGGCGGACCAAGAACTGTGCCGCGCTCGTCGGCGCGGCAGGGGTCGGTAAGACAGCCATTGCCGAGGGCCTCGCTCAACGCATTGCCGCTGGGACAGTCCCTGCCGCCCTCGCCGGGGCACGCGTCGTGGAAGTGGACCTTGGGGCCATGGTGGCCGGGACTATTTACTGTGGCATGTTTGAGGAGCGCATGAAAAACGTGATAAGGCAAGCGGAAAATTCCGGCGGAAAGGTGATTCTCTTTATCGACGAGATGCACATGCTTCTTGGTTGTGGTGGTAGTCTGGTCCACCAGAGTGGCACGGACGCTTGCAACATGCTGAAGCCGGCATTGGGCCGTGGTCGTATCCGCTGCGTGGCCGCGACGACTTTGGATGAGTACAGCAAGTACATCGAGAAGGATACTGCATTGGAGCGGCGATTCCAAAAGGTCCACGTTGAGGAGCCGAGCGCGCAGGCGACCATTTCCATTCTGCGAGGGCTAAAGAAAAGGTATGAGGAGCACCATGGCTTGGAAATCCAGGATGCTGCAATCGTTGCTGCTGCACAGCTTGCTGCCAGATATATCACAGGTGATGATTTAAGTTTACTCATTTTGTTGAGTTGCCATTAGTAAGTACAAATACACCTAGTCACTTAAGAAGCAAGGATAAGAAAGTGAAGAAAATTTAGTATGCTGATCTCAAATAGTTATGGTCAGGTACCCATCCTTGTTAAGGCTCACTTGCTAATTTAAACTATCTGTGTCAATGTGTGCTGCGAAGTTTGAAAATCAAGAATAATCAGTTCATCACATTAAAGCTCTGTGGAATACCCATGTTTCAATGGATAAATTAAGTCCAAATAATTTATAACTTGTGTAAGGCGCTGTGGAGTCCTATGTTGCATTAGATACAATTAAGTTGAAATGCTTTTAGTTTTGTGTTAGAGGGATTTGGATTACCTTGTAGCACTGGATACATTAATTGCAATAATTTATAAATCGTGTTCAGAGTGCTGTGGAGTACCCACCTTGCATCCAATACATGAAGTTGAAATAATTTTTGAATTGTGTTATATGAGCAACGGAGTACTCTTGTTGCATTGGATGCATTATTTTTTAGTAAATTATAAATCGTGTTTCAGGATTGAAAAAATCCATGGCAATGGCGTATTTATAACTTAATCGAGCAACCTGCACTGCAGTGTTTCTTTTCTACTGAGTTGAATGCATGAGTGACAGGAATGTCTGTATGTTGGAGAAAATTGATGGATGTTATTGCTGTCTGTGTACTGTAGGTCGTCAATTTCCTGACAAGGCAATCGATCTGATCGATGAGGCATGTGCCACTGCAGCCAAAAGGATGATGCAAATTGCCAAACAAGAAAAGGAAGTGGGCGCTGTTCTACCAACATCTCCAAATGCAGTGAACGAAGCAATTGTTGGCCCGAATGAAGTTGCACAAGTAGGCATTCTCTTCTTATTGATATTTGTGTCTATAGTTCAGTGAGTGATGTGATTTTCACCCAATGTTATGATTGGAAGGTTGTGAGCCGATGGACTGGAATTCCTGTCGCCACGCTTGATCAAGGGGAGAAGGATAAGTTGATCGACCTAGCGGCCAGATTACACGAGCGTGTTATTGGCCAGGATGAAGCGGTTAATAAGGTTGCGCGAGCAGTGTTGCGTTCTAGGACTGGCCTTGGTCAGCCTGGCCAACCAATAGGCTCATTCCTCTTTTTGGGCTCGACTGGTGTTGGAAAGACAGAGCTTGCAAAAGCTCTTGCCGAACAGCTATTTGACAGCGAGAAGATGCTGGTTCGCATAAATATGTCTGAATATGTTGGGGCTGGATCTGTCTGGCGTCTGATTGGAGCACCTCCAGGGTTTGTCTTCTCTATTTGAACTCTACTACATTATCCTATCATAGTTAGTCATTAATTACTTTGACTGATCTTAATATTTATTTTGTATTGGAACATGTTAAAGCTCCTATGAACATCAAGATGGTGGACAACTGACTGAGAAGGTGCGAAACCGCCCATATAGTGTCATCCTTTTCGATGAGGTGGAGAAGGCAGATTCCTCGGTGTTGAATGTTTTTCTTCAGCTCCTTGATGATGGTATGTTGACTGATGGTAAAGGGCGGACAGTAGATTTCAAGAATACCATTATCATTATGACCTCAAATCTGGGGTCAGAGCACCTAATAGCAGGAATGTCTGGAGGAAACACAAAGGAAATAGCAAGGGACCTTCTCATGAAACAGGTTTGTTTGTGAATCCAAAACTGCGGCTGCATGTCATAGTTATCCGTCAGCTCGTTGTTACATATCTATATTTGCTTGTGCAGGTTAAGAAACACTTCAAGCCCGAGCTTCTCAACAGACTGAGCGCGATCATTGTATTTGAGCAGCTTTCGCGAGACCAACTGAAAGAGATTGTGGCAATCCAAATGAAGAGTGTCATCGCCAGAGTAGCTGCCAAGGGCATGTCTCTATGTGCAAGCGACTCCGCATTGGACGTTATTTTGTCGGAATCATACAACCCAGTACGTCCTATTTCCAGATAACCAGAAGTTACCTGTTGGTACGTTTTACTAGTAACCATACATGCTTGATCTCTCGTGTCGCAGATGTACGGTGCAAGGCCCATAAGGAGGTGGGTGCAGGAGACCGTGGTGACGGCGATCTCGGAGATGCTGGTCAGAGGAGAGGTCAGTGCGGGCACGACGATCTCCATTGATGCAACGGATGACAAGAAGAGGCTGACGTATGACGTGGTGAAGGAAGTCGCAGATCCAGTGGCAGGACTTCCCGGTGTGTCCGGTGATGACAGTTATGATATGGTCATGGTCACTCCAGCTGCGAATGGTAACACACCTGAAGAGATGAGGTCTTCGGAGACTATCCCACCTTGTGTCACTTCTGG
Source organism: Avena longiglumis (assembly GCA_030063025.1). Taxonomy (NCBI): domain Eukaryota; kingdom Viridiplantae; phylum Streptophyta; class Magnoliopsida; order Poales; family Poaceae; genus Avena; species Avena longiglumis. The sequence continues at coordinate 512,546,585 of CP125974.1, read as the reverse complement.
GTCTGGGTTGAACTTGTATTGGCCAACTAGATCATGATGGCGCGCGTTGCCGCTTTCGTCTATTTGTGCAATAGAATAATAAGTAAATGATATGACATATAAAGGTTAATTTACATATTGGTCAGTTTATAAAGGATCACAATTATTGGCCAGCTCGAAGAGGTTTTCAATCTGTTTGGACCTAAGTAGTACAGCGTGATGAAAGACAGGCCATCGTTACTGAATGTTTAAGAAAACCACCAATGCAAATGAGTGTCTAAATCTGAATGTCATTATAAAGTGAAACACTCAACCTATATATGTCTAGAGTCAAAAAAGATTTATCTTATGCCAAGTAGTGTGGTTGTATAATCTCATAGTCAGAATCTGCATCATGCAAAGAGTCTGGATGCAGTCATATATACCGGGGGTGAAAAATCTAGCAAGTGCAGCTTCTTAGTTTTGATTCTGTAATAGATAAATGGAAATACACAATAATCAATATGTCAAAACAGGGCTCGGCTCATAGAGAGGCAAAATCTCGAGTTTTTTCAGCAGAAACTTAACAATCCTATATCAAAGAAATATCAGTGGATATCACAAAGACATCAAAGAGGGTATCTATTTCTGAAGTAAAATGACCGTTTTGAACATTTTCACCGCAAGCGACCAAATAGCAACATCAATTAAGAATTATGAAATAAAAAACCTTACCTTCACCATCTGCATCCCTAGAGAGAAAAGGTCTGCGCCAATACACAGAAACGTGAAACTGACAGAACAAGTAGAACTGATCTGTTAGCATTATTAAATGAAATACTCCCTTCAAAGAGAAGGATCTAATCTGACTGACCTCACTTTCTAATAAGCACGTAAGAAAGATTGCGAGAGAGATAAACCTGCCATCATCTGGTCATCATCGAAGTACATCACCGCTTGAAGCTCGTGGTTGATTGCATACGTCCCCTTGATCGAAACTTAGAGGAAGCGTAAGAAGAAAAGGACCAGCGTACCTAGTACATTCTTTGTGTTAGTCTGCTCCCATTTCCCCTTTCCTCCTTCCACTACTGCCCTCCGCTCTGATCCCATCCCATCCTTTCCATCGTGCTCACTTCGGCGCCCGTAGAACACACACGATGCTGAAGCAGGGAGGGTTGCAAGTAGTCGAGGATGGAGTGCACGCGAGGGTCGCCATGGCGTTGGGCGGCGAGAAGGAAGTCCATGTGCGGAGCCTCAGAAGACGTGAGGCCGAGAACCGGCGAATATGGTGGCGTCACTTAGGATCGTCTTTCGCGACGATGTCGGGAGTTTTTTCTTCACACTGAAACCGGGAGTTTCCTGACGGTCGACCGAAATCGTCTGTTTTTGTTTGTTTGGATCGGCCAACGGTCGCTTTTTAGGTCGTGGTTTGGCATGTACTTACGGCTAACCGCTCCCAGCAGTTCGACCCATATGTCCGGCTCCCTTCGTCACCGCTTCAAACCCTCGGTGATAGGATGTTAATGTCGACGCGACGTCGACTATCAGCACCGACGGCTTCCTGCGCGGCCGGCGTTTCCCGCCATCGACGATTTTTGTTTCCCACGCGCGCCTCGTCTCCCACGTCCAGAAAACTTCCACGCCTCCCCGGCCATTTCCCGCCTTCGTCGTGGTCTATAAAAGACAGCCATCGGCACGGCAGAGACAACAAGCTCAAGCAAGAGCAAACCAGCAGCCGCGCCAGCCACCAGCAGTTATGCCTCGCCGCAAGATCGCCAATTGGACCAAGATCCGGGAGATGTGCTGCACCCGCTTCCCGGAGGTGGAGATCGACGACGTCGACCTCTAGGCCACGGTGTTGTCCCATCATATGACCGAGGCACAGGTGGTGGCCTTCGAGGAGGAAGGCCGTGTGGAGGAGGCGGCGTTGGAGCACGTGGTAGAGGCGGACGCAAAGGTGGCCGCCCAATGGTCGGTACGCGAGATTCACCATGTCGCCGGCAAGGAGGCTGCATCAGCGGCCCTCCGCAAGATCCGCCACGAGGCGGCCATGACCACGCTGGAGGCGGTGGCCAAGGTCACCGTCCGCGACCTACGTCGCGCCGCCGCCATGCGTAGGAAGGTGGAAGCGGTAGAGCATGCCGCCGACACAGCGGCGGCGGAGGCGTGCGTGGCTATGGCCGCCGAGGTGGAGGTCGCGCGGGCTATCATCGACAGGGATGAGACGAAGGTGGAGGAGGACGACGAGAAGGAGGGGAAGGAGGTGGATCAGCCGGAGGAGGAGGAGGGAGAGGAGGTGATCCCTATCACACTGAAGATCACGTAGGCGCTGGGCTTTGGTCACAACGGGGCTCCGGCTGGGGTGACCCCGGCTAAGGATAAGTCGCGCGCCGGGCAGAGGCCTTGGCAGCGACAACGGCGAAGGAGCTCACCGACCAGGAGGAGCGGGACCACTGAGCCGCCGAGATGAAAAAGGCCCTGGCGAATCGAGCGATGGAGGACCGCAGGAAGTAGGCAGCAAGGCGACGGCTCACGTCCATGTCCACGACCATTACCGCGAACGCCTTCAACAACAGGCCATCTAGTCCGTTAGGGCATCGATCAACGGGACCAGCAACGTCTCCCTCCTGTTTCCCAAGCGTGTAGCACGAAGCCTTCCACGAAAACGGATGATTTAGCCCTTGTCACCGAAGCTTCCTCTGAGCTGTTTTGAGAATCGCACAACCACTATACGGGGTCCCACTACAGGACTGGGAAGCTACGCCGACGGCCGGTCGCTACGCCGACGGCCAAACGTCGGGGCCGTCGGCGTAGCCATCGTTCAGGCCAGCCCCGCCAAGCAGCCGTCGGCGTAAAATTGCCCTCGGCATATTCTATGCTACGCCAACGGCTGCCCTCGGCGTAGCTATTTTTTATTTTATCTCATTAAACTTTGAAAAATCATAACTAAATCATTCTAATTCGTAAAAATACAAATAATATATCAAAATTTGCAGAAAAATAAGACCTATCTATATACACTTAAATATTACACATTTATAAATAAAAATTAAGTAAAATATAAAACATTATATATAGTTTAAAACGGGCATAAAAAATTCAAAAACGATCGAAACAATGCGAAACCTTCGCGTGGTGTTATATTATGTGACATAGTTAGAAGGAAAAATATTAAACTTGGTATATTAATTATGTCTCAAAGAAACCTTCACAAAATGAACTATCTCATTCGAGGTTTCTTGGCTTTCGGGTCAAATGACCAATGTTATGGCTAGAATCAAGACATAGTTTGTGATAATGTGCCAATATTATGCATACACATGCATCATGGGATGGCGAACAATGTTGCAGGAGGAAGTTTTCCTTTTCGTCGCACCAAAAAACCATTTCCCATTTTCCGAGCATAAAAAACGGACGGTTTTGTGAAGCAACCACCAAATGGCTAATTCAAAATACTATCACCACATTTTACAAAAATACTATACCACCTTATATGGACAATGTCCCAACAGGGACCGAAACCTTCCGTCCACCTTTGGTGAAAAGACAAATTCTGCGAATCGGTGGGAAGTGGGTCGAATATGAACTACGGTACATGATCGATGCTCATGTTTTTTACAAAAATCATTTTAGGTTCACAATATGTTATTTTATCAAAGATCTAATGAAAGTTTAGCGAGGCTCGGCCCGAGCTAAGAATCTTTATGTCCGCCGTTCGACAAAGTTTAACGATAGTTTAAAGCGGGCATAAAAATTGAAAATGATCGAAACAATGCGAAACCTTCGCGTGGTGTCATATTATGTGACATATTTATAAGGAAAAATAGCAAACTTGATATATTGATTATGTCTCAAAAAACCCTTCACAAAATGACCTATCTCATTCGAGGTTTCTTGGCTTTCGGGTCAAATGACCAATGTTATGGCTAGAATCAAGGCATAGTTTGTGATAATGTGCCCATATTGTGCATACACATGCATCATGGGATGGAGAACAATGTTGCAGGAGGAAGTTTTCCTTTTCGTCGCACCAAAAAGCCATTTCCCATTTTCCGAGCATAAAAACGGACGGTTTTGTGAAGCAACCACCAAATGGCTAATTCAAAATACTATCACCACATTTTACAAAAATACTATACCACCTTATATGGACAATGTCCCAACAGGGGGACCCGAAACCTTTCCGTCCACCTTTGGTGAAAAAGGCAAATTCCTGCCGAATCGGTAGGAAGTGGGTCAGATATGAACTATAGGTACATGATCCGATGCTCATGTTTTTTTACAAAAATCATTTTTAGGTTCACAATATGTTATTTTATCAAATATCTAATGAAAGTTTAGCGAGGCTCGGCCCCGAGCTAAGAATCTTTATGTCCGTCGTTCGACAAAGTTTAACGATAGTTTAAAACGGGCATAAAAAATTGAAAAATGATCGAAACAATGCGAAACCTTCGCGTGGTGTCATATTATGTGACATATTTATAAGGAAAAATAGCAAACTTGATATATTGATTATGTCTCAAAAAACCCTTCACAAAATGACCTATCTCATTCGAGGTTTCTTGGCTTTCGGGTCAAATGACCAATGTTATGGCTAGAATCAAGGCATAGTTTATGATAATGTGCCCATATTGTGCATACACATGCATCATGGGATGGAGAACAATGTTGCAGGAGGAAGTTTTCCTTTTCGTCGCACCAAAAAGCCATTTCCCATTTTCCGAGCATAAAAAACAGACGGTTTTGTGAAGCAACCACCAAATGGCTAATTCAAAATACTACCACCACATTTTACAAAAATACTATACCACCTTATATGGACAATGTCCCAACAGGGGGACCCGGAACCTTTCCGTCCACCTTTGGTGAAAAAGACAAATTCTCTTAGAATCGGGGAAGTGGGTCGAATATGAACTACAGGTACATGATCCGATGCTCATGTTTTTTTACAAAAATTATTTTTAGGTTCACAATATGTTATTTTATCAAAGATCTAATGAAAGTTTAGCGAGGCTCGGCCCCGAGCTAAGAATCTTTATGTCCGCCGTTCGACAAAGTTTAACGATAGTTTAAAACGGGCATAAAAAAATGAAAAATGATCGAAACAATGCGAAACCTTCGCGTGGTGTCATATTATGTGACATATTTAAAAGGAAAAATAGCAAACTTGATATATTGATTATGTCTCAAAAAACCCTTCACAAAATGACCTATCTCATTCGAGGTTTTTTGGCTTTCGGGTCAAATGACCAATGTTATGGCTAGAATCAAGTTATAGTTTGTGATAATGTGCCCATATTATGCATACACATGCATCATGGGATGGCGAACAATGTTGCAGAAGGAAGTTTTCCTTTTCGTCGCACCAAAAGGCCATTTTCTATTTTCCGAGTATAAAAAACTGACGGTTTTGTGAAGCAACCACCAAATGGCTAATTCAAAATACTACCACCACATTTTACAAAAATACTATACCACCTTATATGGACAATGTCCCAACAGGGGGATCCGAAACCTTTCCGTCCACCTTTGGTGAAAAAGACAAATTCCTGCCGAATCGGCAGGAAGTGGGTCAGATATGAACTACAGGTACATGATCCGATGCTCATGTTTTTTTACAAAAATCATTTTTAGGTTCACAATATGCTATTTTATCAAAGATCCGATGCAAGTTTTCCTTTTCATCGCACCAAAAAAGCATTTTTCATTATCCGAGCGCAAAAAGGGAATTTTCTAAAGCAACCACCAAATAGCTAATTCAAAAACGGAGGGTTTGTGATTAGTTGATATGGATATCATATTTGGATTCCTCTCATTTTTCTGATCAATTTAAACATATTATTTGTTGAATTTCGATTTACAGATTTAAAGATATTAATTATTCTATATTAAATAGAAAAATACAAAAAAATAAAATTATTATATTTTTATTTGAATTCAATAATATTTTTACTTATTCATTAATATTTACTTAAATAATTGTTTGTAATTTCAAAAAATACAAACATGTGACATGATGATATAAGAGTTAATATGATTGATATCATAGTATTGACACCAATGTATGAATTACTTTGCGGAAATGGAGTCTGAAGGAACGAGGATGTTAAGCGTGCTGAAGCTGGAGTAGTATTAGGATGGGTGACCTGCTGGAAAGTTTTACTAAGACTGGAATTTAATCAAATACTAAGTATAATTAGTGTTAAAAATGTTCAAAGTAGGAGATTAACAAATGAAACAATTCAAAGAATAAAAAAATTAAGAAAAAAATAAAAAAATATTATTTTTCAAAAAAAAAATCAAAAAAAAAATATTTTTGCAACCAGTCGACAGGCTATCTTAGCCGACAGCAAAGCCCTCGGCGTGTCGCCGACGGCATTTTGATCATGACGCTTGATTGTGCTCCGCCGAGGGAGATCTTTCCGAGGAGGCTACGCTGAGGCAGCCCTCGGCACTCATACGAGACATTTTGCCACGCCGGTCTTTTGCCCTCGGCGTAGCGCGCGTGTCCCGTAGTGTCCTATAGGCATCCAAACGGGCTGAATTCGTCACCAACAGGCCTGCAAGAGGAAATGCAACCTAATTTTCGCTGGCTCTTCTGTCATGAACGGCCATATTGTATAGCAGCCCCTCCACACACACACGCACGCACGCACGCACGGTTGCCGGATTTGTTTTTAAAAAGTACTCCCTCTGTCTTAAAGTAGATATCTTGGGTTTTATAAAATTTGAATAAATCTATATACTCCCTCTGATCCATATTAATTGACTTGAATTTGTCAAAATTTGGATAAACCTATATACTAAATAGTGTCTAGATTAAATCTAAGTCAACTAATATGAGTGAAAGGAGGTACTTCAAATTTTGACAAATTTAAGACATCTATTTCAATAAGACAAAGGGAGTAGATGTAACTTGTTAGGCACAGAAGGAGTGCTGTCAAATGTCAACCCCTATAATCCCAGTTGGTAACTGTAGCACTTTAGGCCGTCGAGTGACCTACGTCCTACGGCATAGCCTGTTTACGTGTCGCAGGTGGCGCCACTGTTGCGCTGTCCGTCTGGGTCACCGGAGAGCACTCACGTCAGGCCATGTACAGTCGACCCAACTATTGACGAGTGCTCGTGACCAGCGGGTCCAAATCACCTCCAGATCTTCTCTGATCGATGCTGCATGCATGCTGTCGGGGAGAGAGTTTCGAGTTCATCAGCGTTGGCCATTAGCTCGGAGTAGGAATGTAGCATCGTTCCAATTTTGTTGGATGTCCACGAAGGGACAGTAGGGATGTAAGATGATAGTTTGTTTAGATAATTTAAGGAATTATAAGTTGGCTAAGAATGGTGTCTAATAGAGAAACATACGTTTAACTGACTTATTAGTGCTAATGCTAAAAAATTAAAATGCATCACATGTCTTAAAAGTATTCAAGGGGTGTCAATTGAGTCCCAAAATTATGAAACTCCACGATTTATTCCTACAACTTTCTAAAGTGTGCCCCCCCCTAGCATTCTGCGGTCGACGAGCGGCACAACAGGACGACGACGACCCTCCGTTTCAAAATATAAGACGTTTTAGGTTTATGAAGAGGATGTATCTAGACTTATTTTAGTGTGTAGGTTCACTCTAAACATGAATAAATCTATATATTAAAAGAAGTCTAAATACATTTGCTTCACAAAGCTAAAACATTTTATATTTTAAAACGGAGGGAGTAGTACGGTAAGACACCTAACACTACCACTGCTCTAGTTGCCAATTCTCTTGTTCTTGGCATTCTACTAGCAAATTTAGATTTATGTTGGCAAAATAGTGATTCTGTTTCATGGTTTTCACCACTAGGACCTTTGGAAGAACATTTCTCAACAGAGATATAGTGGTCTATTTTGCGGCTATAGAATCAATAAGGCATATGTTGATTGTCAGACCAAGTGCTCTAATGATTGTGATATATAAATCTGGTCACCGTTGTGGTTATAGGATTTCTTAGGACGGCCTGGGTTTGATACTAAGAGACTGTAGGTTTACTAGTTGCTTCCAGGGAAGCGTTTCAGCGATGGATTGCACATAATTGAGAGGATGCAAATATTATGATGATGACTTTAGTTGTTGCTAAGTTTCACCAAGGAAAGAGGGCTTGATTCGTCCTCACTTTTAGAGATGAAGGGCATCATTACAAGATTTTCAACGGTGAAAGCTGGTCCGACGAGGTTAGGACCTCCGGTAACACACTTTAGAAAGTGTTAGGACTCGAATGTGCACTTTCATACTTTTGGGACTCAATTTGACACCCCTTGAATACATTTAGGACCTATGGTATATTTTACTCTTTCTAAAACCATGAAAACAAAGCTACAAAAAGTTTAAATAATTATAATTATGTAACTTTAGTCAAACTGGTAATAGTTTTTTTGGAGAAGGGGTCTCGAGGACCCCGAGACTGCCATTTCATATTCCACGGTGGGTACAAAGTACAACAGGACAAAGAACAAGTAAAATTACATTGAACATATGCAAAGAGGACCCTAAAACTAGGACGGAAAACGTGCTCAGATCCTTTATCTTCTCCACCGTCGTTGAACCTTGGTTGCCGGACGCCATGACGTCGCCGAGGACACACCACTTGGCGGGGAGATGGTGGGGAACTCCAAACTAAGGCTCCAAGGAGGGCCTCCACTCTGGAGGTTAACGAGATGCTTCCATGGCATCGAATCGGGTCGCCCTTCCGTCCCCAGATCATGGCGACGACGACGGTCACCGTGTGATTATTGTGAATCGGCAGCAGGAGATCTCCCTACCCACGAGGGGGAGCCAACAGGGGCCCGCAGAAGCCACTCCCCTCACCTCCACGGCAGGACGGAGCACCCTGCAAAGCACCACCACACCACCACGAGAAGTGGACAAACGTGACTTGATTATTTGTGGATATGGTGGTCTTCTCCGATGCCTTCAGCTTTGCTCTCCCCTCACCACCATGGACGGCCAGAGAACACAACAAGACAAGGAAGAAGAACCCTAAATGGATCTAGATCCCGTCGCTCATATCCTTCACCCTGCTCCAAACTACAGGCACAAGGCCAACAACCCTACACCTACTGCTACACTCTACATGCCGAGCTCCTCCTCCTTCCCGACTCCTAGCGGCAGCGCCGCTGGAGCGAGTACGGAGGAGAGCTCGGGAACGAGCGCCGACTCTCAACGCTTAGAGGAGAAGGAAGACCAGGGGCAAGAGGAAAAGAGGGTGGACTGGCTGTCGTGGTATTGCCGACGAGTACGCCATGGAGGGGTCCTCACAGTGCGTGTTTAGAGACGTGGGGTAAGGCGGACGGTTGATGGGTACGAGGTAACACAGCTTACCCAGGTTCAGATCCCACTGTTGGGCCACGCATAGATAAAACAAAACTTTTTCCTCTAACGTGGTGATCCCAAGATCTAGCTGAGGTAGAAGGCCACGAGGTTTACCACTAGACGCGCAGTTGCGGATTACTGATGAAGCGCGTTAGTTGATGCAGTGTAGTCCTCACGATCCGATCGTCATGGTGCTGATCGCACCTCTCTGGTATCCACGCATTACAAGGAGGGCGCGGCGAATCGCTAGGTTAAGAACGGCGGCAGGACTGCTATGGAGCTAGGATTTCCAACACATGGAATGACCTAACCGAACAACGATTTTTTTTAAACTTTTTGGGTTAAGGTGCTCCACTATATATAGGGAGTGAATGTGGGCTCTGCTCGCGCGACCCATTCACTAAAGCTTATATAACACTAGTCACCGTGAGTCCAACTCACTAACTCAGTCCTAATCAGGTTAAGGTCCAACCCAACCAGATTACATGTTCAGATCCAATCCGAACTTGCTCCTGCTCTTAAGTGTGTGACCCCACAGGCTCATGGCTACTTGGACACGATTGGAGTCCGACTCACAATCGATCAGTCGGTAGCGGCTCCTAGCAGAACATGCCGACTTCCAAGTACCAAAGAGTCATGACGACCTGCCTTTCCAATGCGACTTACGTCCGAGTCCCTTTTGCCTCACGATATACCTTGTCAGACTATAGGCGAATATATGTCATCCCTTAAATAGTCTGACTCTCTTCTCGATCCGAGATAAGTGATTCACCCGACTAACTCTTAGTTGATCGCCTCGGTTAACACTTAACCGAGTCGTTCATGGCCATGCTTTCTGAATCATATCTCACGAGAGGGCCCAGAGAATATCTCTCCAAGTGGAGGGGAAAAATCCCATCTTGGTTATTCACATCACGCAGCTTGATTCTCAGTCGACCCGAACTCTGCCTTTATAACTGACCAGTTACGGATCAGCGTTTGACAGAACCTAAGTCGGTGATCCTCAACTCGGACTATGCAACAAACTCAGGTCTAAGGATTACATTGATTGAGATATACAAATGACAGCTAGTTCGTTGTACCTCAATATGGGTCAATCCGACTCGCTAAACTCTTTAACAGAGTCTGTGTAAGTTGGAATAGCATCTCCATGCCCATGACAAGTGGAACCGAGTCATCAAGCCAACTTTCACATTGGTCTAAGTTGTGTGTCCAGCACAACCTCAATGACCAAGGATATTCAGTACAAACAACATGAATGCATAGTTCCACAACCGAATCACATATTCAATGATACACATCAGATGTTTATACAAGGACTACTTAATATCTTTATGAATACAATGGGAAATCTCATCATACATGATTGCCTCTAGGGCATATTCCCAACAGTCTCGCACTTGCACTAGAGTCAATCTTCCGACATCACATGTCTAAGCATCTAATGCCCATGGCTCTCAGGTGCGCCTCATGCTTCGGCTGTGGTAACGGCTTTGTCAACGGATCCGCAATATTTGCATCCGTGTGTATATTGCATAACTTGATATCACCCTGATCCACGAACTGGCGAATCAGGTGGTACCGCATGAGTATGTGCTTGTTCTTCTGGTGCTGTCTAGGTTCCTCGCTTTAATAGCACCATTGTTGTCACAATACACGCCTAACGGATTGGACGAGCCACGAACCACACCAAGATCCATGAGGAAATTCCTCATCCAAACGACTTCCGTTCTTGCCTCCGCGGCAATATACTCAACCTCTGTTGTAGACGCAGACACAGTCTCTTGCTTGGAACTCTTCCAGCTCACAGCACCTCCGTTTATAATAAACACGTATCTGTATTGCGAACGAGAATCATCAGAGTCGGTAAGATAACTTGCATCCGTGTAACCCTTTACACTGAGTTCATCTTCACCACCATAAACCAAGAACATATCCTTAGTCCTTCTCAAGTACTTCAGGATATTTTTAGCCGCTGTCCAGTGGATCTCTCCATGATCAGCCTGGTATCTGCTCACAACACTTAGAGCATAGGAAACATCCGGCCTAGTACAAATCATGGCGTACATGATGGATCCGACTGCAGAAGCATATGGAATCGCACTCATCCGACTTCGCTCATTAGTTGTCGAAGGACACTGAGTCTTGCTAAGTCTTACACCATGGGACATCGGTAAGAACCCCTTCTTAGACGATTCCATGTTGAACTTCTTCAACACTTTGTCCAAATAAGTACTCTGACTCAATCCAATGAGCCTCCTTGATCTATCTCTATAGATCCGGATTCCGAGGATGTATGTTGCCTCACCCAAGTCTTTCATTGAGAAACTCCTTTCCAATGATTCCTTGGTTTCTTGCAACATCTGGACATCATTTCCAATCAGTAATATGTCATCCACATATAAGATTAGAAAATTTAATTTGTTCCCACTAAACTTCTTGTATAAACAAGAATCATGATCACTCTTGATGAAGCCAAACGATTTGAATACCTCATCAAAGCAAATATTCCAACTCCGAGATGCTTGCTTCGACCCATAAATGGATTTCTGAAGTTTGCACACCTTGTCAGCATTAGCTGGATCGACAAAACCCTCGGGCTGTATCATATACACGTCCTCGGTTAAATTTCCGTTAAGGAAAGCCGTTTTGACATCCATCTGCCATATCTCGTAGTCGAAATAGGACGCTATAGCTAACATGATCCGAACTGATTTAAGCATCGCTACGGGCGAGAAAGTCTCGTCGTAATCAACTCCTTGAACTTGTCGGAACCCCTTCGCGACAAGGCGTGATTTATAGACGGAGACATTTCCATCCATATCAGTTTTCTTCTTAAAGACCCATTTGCACTCGACGGGTCTTGCACCGTCTGGCAGATCAACTAAGTTCCAAACTTGATTTTCATCCATGGACTTTATCTCGGATCTCATGGCTCCAAGCCATGACTCGGAATCAGATCCCACCATCGCTTCCGAATAATTTGCTGGCTCATCAACATCTACAAAGAACACATCACGAACACTTCGTAATCTTCCCGATCTTCGTACGGTCTGTGCCGCGGCTCATTACCACGATCGGCTCAACCTCCAAGGTTTTTGCCGACTCGCTACTAGCCGGTTCCTCTCGAATTTCTTCGAGCTGCACTGTGCTCCCACTTACTCTCCGACTGAGAAACTCTTTCTCAAGGAAGACACCGTTCCGAGCGACAAACACTTTGCCCTCTTCTCGGTTGTAGAAGTAGTAGCCCAAGGTTTCCCTCGGATACCCCATGAAAATACACTTATCCGACTTGGCTGTAAGCTTGTCCGACTGGAGTCGCTTGACAAATGCTTCACAAACCCAAATCTTAAGAAAAGACAAACTTGGCTTTTTGCCTGTCCACATCTCATGCGGTGTCTTCTCTACCGATTTTGATGGTACTCTGTTTAGTGTGAACGCCGCTGTTTCTAGACAATAACCCCAAAATGATAAAGGCAGATCTGTCTGACTCATCATTGATCGTACCATGTCTAACAAGGTCCGATTCCGCCTTTCCAAAACACCGTTCCTTTGCGGCGTTCCTGGCGGAGTAAGTTGAGGAACTATTCCACAACTTTTTAGATGGTCATCAAACTCATGGCTCATGTACTCGCCTCCTCGGTCCGACCGAAGAAACTTTATTTTCTTGCCGAGTTGATTCTGTGCTTCATTCTGGAATTCTTTGAACTTTTCAAAGGCTTCCGACTTATGTTTCATCAAGTAGATATATCCATACCTACTCAAATCATCAGTGAAGGTAATGAAGTACTCATAACCACCCCTGGCTGTCGTGCTCATTGGTCCACATACATCACTATGTACTAGTCCCAACAAGTCGGACGCCCTTTCGCAACTCTTTGCAAAAGGTGTCTTGGTCATTTTGCCGAGTAGGCAAGATTCGCATGTCTCGAACGAATCCAAGTCGAGCGAAGTTAGGAGTCCATCATCATGGAGCTTCTTCATGCGTTTCCAACTTATATGACCAAGCCGATAGTGTCAAAAGTAAGTCATATTCAGATCATTTGGTTTCAACCTTTTAACATTTATGTTATAAACCGACTCACCATCAAGATTCAAAATAAATAACCCGTCCTGGACGGGTGCAAAGCCATGAAACATATCATTCAAATACAAAGAACAACCATTATTCTTGATACTCGACTCATAGCCTTGCCTCATCAAACATGAAGCAGAAATAATGTTTCGACTGAGCACTGGAACATAATAACAATTATTCAGTTCCATAATGAATCCGGAAGGTAAATGAAGTTGCATCGTGCCGACTTCCAACGCAGCAACTCTTGATTTGTTGCCGACTCGAATATCAACCTCGCCTCTTGCTACGCTCCTAGTTCTTACCAGTCCCTTCAACGAGTTGCATATGTGAATAACTGATCCGGTATCATATACCCAAGAACTATTAGGTGCATCAGCAAGATATATGTCTATAACATTGCAAACAAGTGTACCTGAGTCGAAAGTCATACCTCCACTCTTGGCTTTGTCGGCCAAGTACTTGCTGCAGTTCCTCTTCCAGTGGCCATCCGCCTTGCAGTAGAAGCAAGTGGATCCGGCTGAAGGAGATGGCTTAGTCCCTGAGGAAGCGCTTGGGACCGGGTCCTGAGCCTGCTTTCCTCCTGACTTAGCATTCTTCTTAGTCCAAGAACTCTTCTTGAACTTAGCCTTATTCTGCACCATCAATACTTGACTGGTGCCCTTCTTGAGATCCGCCTCTGCCTGCTTGAGCATCCCATGCAATTCAGTGAGCTTCTTATCCATACCATGCATGTGGTAGTTCGAAATGAACTGCCCATATGCACTAGGAAGAGAGTTTAGAATTATATCCGTAGCGAACTCTTCGCTTATGGGGTAGCCAAGCCTCTCCAGACTGTGACGTAACCAACCATTTTGATCACATGCGGACTCGGTGGATCACCATCCTTAAGCTTGCAACTCAGCAAAGCACGAGAGACTTGATACCTCTCGGTCTTCTTGAGCACGAACATACTTTTGAGGCTTTCGATCATATCGTAGGCCTCAACATGCTCGAACTGCTTTTGCAAGTCCGGTTCCATGTGAGCAAGCATAAGACAACTAATATCCATGGACTCATCCTTAGCCCGACGGTAGGCATTGGTGGTTGCGACAGTCGCATTCTCATTCGGCTCATCTGGAAGTGGGTTGTCCAGGACATGGTCCTTGTTTTCTTGTTTGAGAACAATTCTCAGATTTCGATACCAGTTGGTAAAATTACTATCATTCAGCTTATCTTTCTCAAGAATAGTTCTCAACGCAAAACTGGATATCTGAGAGTGACTGCTACTTGGTGCCATGATCTACAACAGAAAATATGCAAAACACTTAAGACATGTATTCATAAAAGAGCAAGCATATTAAACATTTTAATATTTTATGCTCCCACTAGAACCAACACCCCTCCGATGGTTACTTAGTGATTCAGGATCCTAAATAAGCAAGTCGGCTACTGAGCTTTAGCATCACCGCTAGCCGCCAAGTGATCTAGGTAGACAACTCCTTGTCAATCGCATCTCATGCGACTCCTGTTGGACGGGTGGCATCACATGCCCCGGCTCCCATCCGACTTTTCCCCGAGTCCCACAACCGTTGTGATAGACCCGTCTAGCTTACCGAGTGTTTCTGCAGTAAGAGTCCGACTCGAACCCACCTAGTCGGAAAGAATTGGCAGCACCTCAATTTTATGAGCCCACTACCAAAAATGTCCGACTTGTGATGGTGCAAACACTGGCGGGAAAACCGACTAGACCTTCTTTGAGGGATTAAATTTACCGATTATCTAATAGGGGTAAAACAGAGACATAAAAATAACACAAAATAAAGCAATTATAATGTAAAATGGTATGGCTCTCTTCATGGCGATCTCCATCTCCACAAAGCCTGTAATCCGACCCGTGCCAACTCTTGTCACTTCCCGTCTTACTCCATGTCGCCGACATGTACAATGCCTTGCATGCCTTCCGGGTTCTCCAAACAGCTACACTATCTTAGTAAAGTAAATTACAAGGAGAATCCGACACGCAGATCGTTATACAATAAAATGACAGCACCTAGGCTCCAGCCGGCTGACAAAAACCGTGATTCGCAGATCACGTATGGATTACACACATACATCACATGCACATGAATCATACCATTCACAACTTCCTGCAAAAACAAGTTATGCATAGATACAATATCTACCGGCGTTGTGAAACTCGCAACGACATCTAAGGCGCTACGACAGGGCGAAGCCGGCAGTCCCATCTACGATCCGGACATGGATTCCGACCATCGTTCCGATTCGATCAAACTCTTTGATCTTCGATCATCGCTTCTGGGTTTATGTGTCACAGTCTACCCCGATGGCGGAAGCCGACCGGTAGGGGTATGTCGTTCCACGACCTCAGCAGTATGATCACGGAAATCAGATCTACCATTCCCCGAGTACAGTTGATACAATCAACTTCGTACAAAACCGATCTATCTCATAGATCGACCACCAAAACAGCACATAGATCTCATCTATAGCCTACCGCATATCACATATGCGAGATCTCGAGCCTAAAACCAGAAGCTATCGCTCTGATACCACTGTTGGGCCACGCAGAGATAAAACAAAACTTTTTCGTCTAACGTGGTGATCCCAAGATCTAGCTAAGGTAGAAGGCCACGAGGTTTACCACTAGACGCCAGCGCGATGGATTACGATGAAGCGCGTCGGTTGATGCGATCAGTCCTCACGATCCGATCGCCAGTGCGATCGCACATCACCTCTTTGGTATCCACACATTACAAGGAGGCCGCGTGAATCGCTAGGTTCGTAACGGATCGGGGACTTTGTGGAGCTAGGGTTTCCAACACATGGAATGACCTAACCGAACAACGATTTTTTAACCTTTTGGGTTAAGGTGCTCCACTATATATAGGAGTGAATGTGGGCTCTGCCATGCGACCCATTCACTAAAGCCCATATAACACTAGTCACCGTGAGTCCAACTCACTAACTCGATCCTAATCGGGTTAAGGTCCAACCCAACCAGATTACATGTTCGATCCAATCCGAACTTGCTCCTGCTCTTAAGTGTGTGACCTCAGCTCATGGCTACTTGGACACGATTGAGTCCGACTCACAATCCATCGATCGGTGGCGGCTCCTAGCGTAACGGCTCCCAAGTACCAAAGAGTCATGACGACTTGCCTTTCCAATGCGACTTACGTCCGAGTCCCTTTTGCCTCACGATATACCTTGTCAGACTATAGGCGAATATATGTCATATCTTAAATAGTCTGACTCTCTTCTCGATCCGAGATAAGTGATTCATCCGACTAACTCTTAGTCGATCGCCTCGGTTAACACTTAACCGAGTCGTGCATGGCCATGCTTTCCGAATCATATCTCACGAGAGGGCCCAGAGAATATCTCTCCAAGTGGAGGGGCAAAATCCCATCTTGGTTATTCACATCACGCAGCTTGATTCTCAGTCGACCCGAACTCTGCCTTTATAACTGACCAGTTACGGATCAGCGTTTGAGAGAACCTAAGTCGGTGATCCTCAACTCGGACTATGCAACAACCTCAGGTCTAAGGATTACATTGATTGAGATATACAAATGACAGCTAGTTCGTTGTACCTCAATATGGGTCAATCCGACTCGCTAAACTCTTTAGCCGAGTCTGTGTAAGTTGGAATAGCATCTCCATGCCCATGACAAGTGGAACCGAGTCATCAAGCCAACTTTCACATTGGTCTAAGTTGTGTGTCCAGCACAACCTCAATGACCAAGGATATTTAGTACAAACAACATGAATGCATAGTTCCACAACCGAATCACATATTCAATGATACACATCAGATGTTTATACAAGGACTACTTAATATCTTTATGAATACAATGGGAAATCTCATCATACATGATTGCCTCTAGGGCATATTCCCAACACCCACAACGGTGGCGGAATCCTACTCCTGCTATAAATCACTATAATGGCAATACGCCGAGTTACAAAGATAGGTTCGCTGTGCGAGGTGTGTGTGTAAAAAATGATTCCCTAAAGGCTCCCATAGGCCCGACTTATATAGTCGCTAGGTCCTAGGGTCACAGGGAAAAGTCCTAGCCGGACAGGTTACAGAGTTCTACACCGTCTATTACTAGTCTTGTGTATCTTGCACTCCAAGGCTCCGGGTACGCTGGTGACTCCACCGTAGCCTTCCTTTATCCGGCATGGGCCTCCCTTCTGGATCCACCTAACTGGGCCGCCCAGCAGGCCACAGGCCATGCTACCGAGTATGGGCCACCCGGGTTAGTCGGATAAGAGACATGCTATGAGGATACTCATATAACATATCCCCAACAGTAGCCCCCGGAGAACTCCGAGATCTTGCGTTGTCTTGCCTCTTCCCGTGGAATGCTCCGTCTAGATGGATGTCGGCAAACTGTCAAGCAATATCTTGTAGTCCTTCCAAAGAACCCTGCAAAGGTTTCTCCGTCTTCTATGAGTAAGTCGGATAAATGCTGAATCTTCCATCGTATGCTCCCGTTGTCGGATTAAATCCGTCCATGCCGGAATCTTCGATGGGACGGCTCATCTACCATGTCAGTTATGACGATGTAGGTCAGAGGTCGTCAGAACTCACACATGCAGAGAACGCAATCATATCCGATTTTCCCGCGCGAGCGATGCGAACCATTGGCGGCGGCGGTTGGAGACGTGGCAAAATTACCGTGCACGTTCACGAGCACGTCTTCTACGCGGCAACCGTCCGATTAGCTGCACGAATCTTGATGCAGAGTAAGGTAAATAGTAACCGTGGGACACTTGACACTTTTTCACCCCATTCTCTCGCGTCATTGTCTTCTTCCTCCAGCCGCACGCCTCCTCGAGCTCTCCGCGGAAAACCTCGAGAAACCCTAGCCTCTCTCTCTACACCAGTCGCGTTCTCTCCCTCCTCCATGGCTAGCAGCAGCTCATCCCTGTCAATGGCGGCGTCGAGCGAAGCCACGGCGAAGCCGGCGAGCTCCGTCATCGTGCCCCCAGAGGGCCTGGTCATCCCCGCATCGGCGCTGATTGAAACCACCGGCGTTGACCACAATCTGGCGGCGCTGGAGCCCCTGGAAGAGGATCCAGACTTCGACAAAGCGATGGCGGCTCGGACATCACCGGCGCGACATCCAAGAGATGGTTGAGGGTTACCTCCGCATGACGGAGGGCTCGCTGGCGGGCGGCGCGGCGGCGGTGACCCCTCTCCCAAGCCGGAGAGAAAGTGTACCTCAAGGCGCAATTGGTACGCGGCGTTTCTCTGCCCATCTCTCACTTCTTTCTGTCCATCTTGAATCACTTCAAGGTCCAACCCCATAACCTCTCCCACAATAGTATCTTAGTGCTTAGCAACTGCGCGGCACTTTGTGAGGGTTACCTAGGGATTAGGCCTAGGTTAGACTTGTTTGTGTACTTCTTCACCGTCAAACATGAAGCCGGACACAGTAGGAAGGAGCTTAGGAACTGCGGCACCATAAGCTTCAAGATCCGTCCTGGCCGGCGGTTCCCCGACATCGTCGGCAATGAGTCGTGTAAAAATTGGCAGCGGACGTACTTCTACGGCCCCGACATTCCTTTGGCGGGCCGAGAAGTAACGTACCCGGACTTCGTGGATGGAGCCGCCGCTGAAGTCTCCACATGGCGGTCCCATGCCTCCCTTCCCTCCGACCTCGACGCTTCTCGCGCAATAAGGCGGATCGAGTGGTTCGTAGAGACGGGTCTAACCGGCTTGGACCTAGCCATGTGCTGGTTCATCAGGCGGATCCAACCTCTGCAGCACCGCACGAAGTATATGCACGAGTACACCGGCGACCGAAGGGATACCCTCCTGATATCCGAGGACAACTTCTCGAGCGACTTCGTCAAATTCCGCCTCAAGGACATCATCAAGGTGAAGGATAAGAAGCGTGGCTTCACCCTCACCTACGACATGTTCGTAGACGGAAAGTTCCCAAAGGTAGATATTTATTTTCCGTGCATGACATTGCTCCAGTTTTTCCGTCTTGCCAATACCATCTTGTCTAACACGATGATTTCTCACTTAACAGCTTAGCGATCTAGAGGAGGGCAACCTGGCTGCCCAAATCTACGATCCCAAGATGAAGGAAGTCACGGTCGTGTCCGACGATGATGCCCCATTGGCGCGAAAGCGGAAGAGCTCCACCTCTGACGCTGCCGACGGAGGTAAGAAGAAGAAGACGGAGGGTGGAGCCTCCAAAAATAGTACTGCCGCCCTGGAGGCGGAAAAGAAGAAAGCCACCGGGATGTTTGCCGAAGCACCCCCCTAGTGTAAACTTCTTAATCTCCGACATTGTCTTTATTTTATCTGTCTTATTCCTGTACTTATGCATTTTGCACGTTTCAGGAAGAAAGCCACAACTAGCCTCAAGAAGTCCTCCAAGACTCTTGGGGCTTATAGAAATATCAAAGATATGCTGCATCGCGACTTCTCCCGCCATCGCCCCTGCTACTCCTGCCGTCAAG
Organism: Avena longiglumis; assembly: GCA_030063025.1. Classification (NCBI taxonomy): domain Eukaryota; kingdom Viridiplantae; phylum Streptophyta; class Magnoliopsida; order Poales; family Poaceae; genus Avena; species Avena longiglumis. The sequence goes on along the minus strand of CP125974.1, from coordinate 512,526,720 downwards.
CCCTCCTCTGCTCCGACAAGCTCCCAAGTCCAGGAGGCAGCAGGCCCTTCCGCCATGGAAGTGGACTCTGGCGCCTCTACCGAATTAGCTATTGTCGGCGAGCAGGCGACGCAGGAGAGTGCTGCTCTTCAAATGGCTGAAGCTCTGGCTAAGGATGCCATCGGTAGCGGCAAGGCGGTGGTGGGAGCTAGTACTTCTGCCGAAGGCGGCGCCTCTGCTCCCTAGAAACCCTTCGAGTTACCGAAGATTGTTTACCCGGTGCTTATGTCGGGTAACACAACTATGGTTCCTGGAGGAGTGCCGTCATCTCCGACGTGCGGTCTTGAGGAGTTACTCCGTCAAGCAGACATCTTGCGAGGAAATAGCATTTCCTTTGGCAAGCTGCTGGCCGAGAGCGCTACAAACTTCAAGATCATCGCACTTGTAAGTTTTACTTTACCTTTTGCATTTCGTATGAGTATTCCACTGTAGCCCCCGAGGATGTAGACGAAAAACCATAGGTTTTGCATCTATATGATCTAAGAGTGACTAAGTTAGAAAAAACTCTCACTGTATCCCCCAAGCATTTAGATGGAAGGAATTATTCCGACTAGATGCTTTAAGAGTATCACAAGCAGTGTTCATAATTTTAAGTGTTGTAGCCCCCAAGCCTCTAGTTGTAACCGAATTAGTTCCGACTAGATGCTTAAAGAAAATCTAAGCATTTTCCGAGTTAAAACTTTATACTGTAGCCCCCAAGCCTCTAATCGAGAACTGAATTAGCTTCGATTAGATGCTTAAAGAAAATCTAAGCATATTGCTAAGTTAAAAACTCTCGTTGTAGCCCCCGAGCATCTAGGTGGAAAATCTCTGACTAGAAGCTCCAAGCAGACTAAACAACGACTTGACTTTGTATTTGTTTCCACAGAAAGAGAATGCTCGGAGGCTCGTAGGGGCATGGCCAACGACAAGTACCAGAAGATGCACGCAGATCTTGAAGCCGAAAAGGGTAAAACTGCCATCTTGAAGGAACAGATGATCAAAAACAAGAGTCTGTTTTCTTTTTGCGCATTTCCGTCTTACTTTTGTGCCCATAATTTCCGAGTACTCAATGTGTACTTTGTTTTCTCCGACTTGCAGAGCATGTCACCAAGGCCAAGGATATTGTCGAGCAGTCCAAGCACATCCAGCAGCTGGACAGCGAGAACAAGATCCTTAAGAAGGAGAGAGAAGAAATGCTGAAGATGCACGAGGATTCCATGAAAGCCCTGCAGGATTCCGCCGCCGCGGAGATCAATCGCTTGAAGGAGGAGCTTGCGATCCTAAAGGATCAGAAGCAAGCTGCCGATGAGCAAAACCTTCGCCATAGCGAGGCGTTTAAGCTCCTCCAACAAGAGAAGGAATCCTTGGCGGACGTCGTCTGGCAGGCTAAGGCCAGCATCTTCAGTAAGTGTCCTCCGCCTTGTAGTTCTGTAGTCTGGATACTTAGAATTTATTGAACTCATGCAATGCTTGTTGGAATTTTCAGTGCCTTGGGTTTAACCCGCTCGCCTCCTTCGGACAAGGAATGCATGATTCTTGCCGGCAACTTCATCAACACCGCCATTACCCAAGCCAAGGAGATTGCCAAGCCCCTCCAGATATATATCAAGGCCTCGGACTCCATGGTGAAGTACTCGGAGATTCTGCGCCGAGCCCCCGAGCGTGTCGTGAGCTGGAAAGCTTCATGCGCACGGGCTGGCACAAGGATGACGTTGTACATGGTGAAGGCACACTATGAAGGTGCCGACATCGACACGGTGACATCTGGTATCCCCGACGTGGATGATGACGGCAAGGAGATCGATCATGAAGCCATCTTGTCATCACTCGCGGGGTATGATACCAGGGTTGCCGAGTTGGTAGTTGTCGACGTCTTCGTGCCCAGGAACTTTCTCGACAACGCCAACTCGGATTCCTCCGAGTCTCACCACAGCGCCGACATCGAGGCTGATTCTCCGGCTGGTGATGATGCATGCCTCCAAGTCCCCTGCATCCAAAGAGTGAAAAACACTTTGTAATTCTTGTTTCACCCTTGACGTGTGCATTGAAAAAACTTGGTGATGTAATCTTAAGGCGGAAAACAGTGGTTATCGTATCCTGCTACTTAAGAATTAAGTTTCAGCATGTATATTTTTTAAGCAAGTGTTGGCTTATCCATTACTCTGGTCCTTATGCTTGACTTTTCGTGAGTCGGAAGACTCGTTGTCGGAACCATGCGCTTAGGTGACGATGCCCAATGGCACCGTCAATAACCTGAGCACAAAATCGCCGACAATAAGTGCCGAAAGTCACGACTCCAAAATCCACATAAAAAAACAAAGAATGTGTAGACCAGAAAACTTAAGCTAACGCCCGTAGGCGGAATTTTCACAAGTGCAATCTCAAGGCTTGTGCATAAATGTTTATATGATCCAAAAATGAACACTAAAGGAGGTAAAAGACTCAACAATATGAGTGAACCAAAAGAGCTTTATTTCATTGATCATATAAGAGGTACACGATTAGATAAAAAGTGCTAAGTGTAGAAAGGACGTAGCTGTGCTATGTTCCATGGCCGATCAAGCTCCGGGTAGTCATCATCCGGGTCACATCGCTTACGCTTATGATCCTTATTGGGTCTATCCTTGAGTTCACGATTGTCGACAAGGTAGTAAGACCCATTGAGCAGCGCCTTGCTTATGATGAACGGTCCTTCCCATGTCGGGGATAGTTTGTGTGACTTCTTCTGCTTAAGTCGGAGCACTAAATCTCCCTATTTAAACGAGCGATGCCGAACGCGGCAACTATGGTAGCTGCGTAGCTTCTGCTGGTAGATGGCGGATCTTTGGCATGCCAAAACACGCTCCTCCTCGAGAAGTTCCACATCTAGGCGTCTAGATTCTTCAGCGTCATCTTCGTCGTAGGCGGCAACTCTTGGTGCATCGTGGAGGATGTCGGAAGGTAGGATGGATTCTGCTCCATATACCATGAAATAGGGGGTGTAGCCGGTGGATCTGTTGGGTGTAGTTCGTAAACTCCACAGCACAGATGGCAATTCTTCCGCCCAGGCTCCAGCTGCTCTATGTAGCGGTGCCTCAAGACGTGGCTTGATTACCTGTAGAATTAATCCATTGGCTCGCTCAACTAGACCATTGGATTGTGGGTGTGCCACAGATACAAGATCAAGTCGGATGCCTTTATCCCAGCAATAGGCCTCCACTTCTCCGAGTGACAAGTTGCTTCCGTTGTCGGTGATGATGCAATGTGGGAGACCAAATCTCGCCACTAGATCCCGGACAAACCTGAGGGCAGTTGCCCCATCAAGCTTTCTAATTGGTTTAGCTTCTATCCATTTGGTGAATTTGTCAACTGCTACAAGCAGATGCGTAAATCCGCACGGTGCCGTTTGTAACGGCCCCACCATGTTCAGCCTGCATCGCAAATGCCAAGTTATTGGTATTGTTCACAATTCTTCAGCAGGAACATGTGGTTGTCGGGCATAATACTGGCATCATGTGCATGTTTCAACCAGCTTGTCGGCGTCCGCCTTCGCGGTCAACCAGTAGAATCCTTGCCGAAAGGCTTTCGCGACCAACGATCGAGGAGCAGCGTGATGCCCGCAATCTCCGAGATGGATTTCGCGTAGGATTTCCATACATTCTAGCTGGGAAACACACTTTAAGTATACACCAGTAGTGCTTCTCTTGTAGAGTTGCCCATTGATTATGGTATAACCCTTTGCTCGTCGTACTATTTGCCGTCTTTCGACCTCGTCGTCGGGCAAAGTTCCGTGTTCGAGATATTCTATGAACGGTTTTGTCCAAGCCGAAGGGATCTTTATCACCATGTTGACGAAAGAGTCAGCTCTATCCGGGTTGTCGATGTCGGCGCCCTTCACGGATGGTGTGTGCAAATGCTCTACGAAAAATCCTGGCGGAATTTGCTTGCGCCCTGATCCAAGCTTAGAAAGTAGATCAGCCGTCTCGTTTTGCTCCCTAGGCACATACTTGACTTCGTAGCCCAAGAAGCTCTTGGCTATCTCGTCCACTTCGTCGCGATATGCCGCCATCATAGGGTTCCGCGCATTCCAGGTGCCAACCACCTCATCTCTAGTGGTTTGTCTATACTTGGTAGTCTATATCTTCATATAGACAATGGTGTAAAAAGATTTCTTTTTAGACAACCCTAATTTTTCAGTGGCTAGTCTAAATTTGGTGGTCTATATTTACGACGGCTATTTTTAAATTCTGATCTGATCACAGCTTCCAAACTAGTGTTCACCCATGTTGGATCAACACCTTGTCCTCGAAGCTTGACCAATTTCCCCCTTTTTATGGAGGCTCATGTTGTCGATCTTTTGAGTTGGCATCGTTATTTGTTCCCCAAGTTGGGCTTCAATCTGGTGTTCCAACCCAGTCTATCTCACTCGATCCCACATTTATCAGGTCCAGAAAAGATGAGTTGTTCTCATTTGAATTGTCCATCTGCACACAAATAGTTTACACATCATACTATGTACAAGCAATATCAACAGCAGATTTCAGAACATACAGAAGGCAGTACATTTTCAGTAGAAATTCATCGTGTCCAGCAGCCGCCTGTACCGGTCCAGTACATGCCTTTCCTCGGTAAAGTAATATTCAATAAATAAATAGCGGTATCATGTACAAGCAATATTCAGTACAGAAATAGCAGGATACCCCTCGTTCAGATTCAAGACAAGATTCAGCAATTCTCCTGGTCCAACCAAGCACCGCTGCCTCTGGTCGCCCCTCATCCCGACGAGCACAGGCCGAGCAGCTAGACCCCTGGTCCAAGCCCAGCCTGCCGCCTCTGGTCCCCTTCCACCCCGCCGCCCCTCATCCTCCGACCACACGCGAGCTCAACGACCATAGGCACAGTGGTCGGCGCCACACGCGAGCTCGGCGGCCACCGCCCCTCTCTCCTCACGAAAACCCCACCGCTGCCTCCTCCGTGTCCCATCTCTGTCCCCACCAGCACAAGCGTAGACCGCGGTGGCTAGTAGCCAGTATTGGCAGGATCTACACCTAGCATTTTCTTCCATTGCTCTCTTTACGAATCGGGGAAACGGGGCATACCTCGCAGTGACGGCGAGCTCGGGGCAGAGGCGTGGGCGTCTTCCTCGTCTCCAACTGCTTCGGCTTCACGCAGGATCTAGCTCGCGAGCCAGTGATTTCCGCTTGGACGTCGTCGCTCTGTAGTCCAAATATGGAGGATGGTTAGATAGTTTGGACGTGGTCTAAATTTTAGACCACGGGATAGACCAGCCGCTGGAGACGTTTTTTGGCGAGCGATGATCTAAATTTAGCATAGACTATGATATACACCATCCACTAGAGATGCTTTGCATTGTGCATGTCCTAAGGCTTTCATTTTTGGGCCACAATAACTCAGTAGGAATTTTGCATTAAACAAGTAAATGCATTCCTTTTCACAAGCAAACAGATGTACCAACTAAAATGGTTTCCATTAGCTATTAATTTTCGTTAACTAAAATGCATTCAATTCTAGGTTTCCTATTGTATAATCCGTGACAACTAAGATATAATCGAAAAATTATCCTGCCAAAGTGAGAATTAACATAACCATAAATAATCCTCACAATAGCAAGAAAGTTATACTAAACACTGATAATCTTGTAATAAAACAATTTACCATCAATTTAGTACTTATTCAGGATGAATATACTAAAGCAGTGCTAATTAATTCACTAATTATACACCTGTTAACCGAAAACGATGAAGGCCCATATTTGGGACACAATAATTCCATAGAAATTTCGCATTAAACCGTGTAGATGCCTTCCTTTCGGAAAGAGTAAAGAAGATTCTAAGACTGTACTGGTACTACTACTAAATTAAGTAGCTCGACCACACCACAAGCGCATCCACAGGAGCCGACCTCGCAGACCATCCTGCGGCTTCCAAACAGGGCAATGTAATGCGAAGTTGACCTTTTGCAGCAGGACAAGAGGAGAAGGACAGCCATCAACTGGCTAAGCTAGCTCCGGTCCAACTATAAAACCCCAAGCGCTAGCCGGCAACACCGCCAACACCACCCGTTGCCTACCAGGCCACCACCACCCGTGAGTCAGAAGACAGATCAGAGCACGCCTAGTACTTTCCCCAGCTAGCAATGGAGCCGTGCCGCTCCCGGAAGCTGAAGAAGCCTCTGCTCCCCTCCTTCCTCGTGCTTTCCTGCCTCGTCGTCGCCGTCGTCCTCCTCCTCGCCGTGCAGCCGGCGTCCGCGGTGCCCACATCAAGTAAGCCTATCGCGAACTCAATAGATTCAGTTTGCTTTTGTCTTGGTGATTGTCGCTGAATCGCTGATCATGGGCCTCTCTTATAATAATTTGCAGGAAGCATGCAGCTGAGGAACCAGCACCACCCGCCGTCGATGAAGCTTTCTTCTCTGCAGGTTTTTCCCGCGCCTTCTACGGTTCTACCTGGCTTGTTGTTTCCTAGTACAGTAGTAGTATTTCCCTTGATTTGGTTTCCTTCTGTCACCGTTCGTTGCCTGGAATCCGTATACATAGACGCTGAGAACTAATAAGGAAACCTACGCATGGCGGCTTGGGTGTGCTCTTGTTGCAGGAGACGGCAGCTGCGTCGGGGAAGCTGCAGCTGCAGGCCAGAGCCATGGCGGCGAGGATGGCCGTGGAGGTGAACGACTACCCCGGGTCGGGCCCCAACAACCGCCATGACCCTCCGAAGGGTCCAGGGAGAGGGTGAAGCTAGCACCAAAGCTTACTCTACTAGCTAGAGTGCCCGACCCGGCCCCTGCAGATCATCACGAAGGAAATAGATAGACGAAGAGAAGACCGAGTGATGTTTTGTTCCGGCGGTCTTCTCCTCTCGTCTAGTACTACTATCATCATCCATCCGTGGGTCTTCGTGTACATCATAGTATGTCGTGTTTCGGATGCCAGCACAGCACACTATTTTTGAAGCGAAAATGCCTCTCATGTCAGTACACAGATTCGGGTCAATTAGTTAATGCCGACTGGAAGACTCTCTCGGCCGGTTTAGTTTGCCCTCTCTCCGCTGATTGTCGTGCCCTACCGCCGTGTATCCATCGATGGATCCAATCAGTTTAGCGCCCACGGGTTGCACCAATCAGTTAGCGCACCCATAAGAATTCAGCGGGACACATGATTGCTCCCTTGACGTTCCTTCCGCGAGATCTTGTTTCGATGTACACCACTGCCGCCATGCGATCTGCTTCTTCTGGACTTGACCCGACGCATTCCCGGCCGGATTCCACTTGCGCGCGCGGGACCTCCGTTCGTTCGTTCGTGGCGCGTCGCTGCCTGCAGCCCGCAGGGAGAGTGAGAGAGGCTTGAGGCGTGTTTGAGCAGGGTCTTTCCTGTTCGTGACCTGCGAGCTACCTCTGCTAGCTCCGCGCTAAGGAAAACAACCCCTGTACTGTGCTGCCCGACACACGGTGCACCCACACCCACCGCTAGCTGCTGCTCGTGATGTGAGAGACGCGAGATGCTGTCCTGAGTTCTCGCTCGGTCGACCTGACTGAACTACCGAACGGAAGGCATTGTAAGGGAACTCCAAATGGGAACGTGTGTCGTTTGGTGGTCCTTCAGACCCAAATTTAGGGAGAAGATCCTTCGCTAAATTCGTGTGATCGCTCAGTCTGGCACATTCTGTGAGGTTGATTAGAGCATCTCCACTCTCGGCTGCTCAGGACGCCGATCCCAGGACAAAAATTAAGGTTGGACATCGAAAATTGGCCCAGTCGCGTTCTCGGGACTCCGGTTTCGTCCGAATTTAGGTAAACTTTGGTCCGGACTTTCTAGGTTATTCCCAGTATCCCGAAAACGCCGGACAAAGCAAAAACAGACGTGGCCAGCTCTGTCGGCGACAGAAGGCCGAATCCCCCCACATCCACTTGTCCAGACTGTGGCGAAGAGATCCCAGGCTGCCTCTGCAGCCAGGACTTTGTCCGCGGAGCTCTTCCACGCTGAGACATACACACGCCTCTAGATAGGCTCGCCATAGTCGCCGCCACTTTCGCCGCCCAAACTTCGCCGTAGCTCAGCTTCGCTACGAGCTCCAACCACCTCGCCCGCCAAGTGTTTGGCGTTTTGCCGGTTCGGCCATGGACTCCGACGACGAGGAGATGCTCGCCATGTTGTTGGAGGAGGAGAACGCCGCTGTCGCCGAAGATGCAGAGCACATACAGATCCTCGCCTCCCTCGGCCAGTTGTACCTGCAGACGGGGAAGCCGAAGCATGGAGGTTCGGCGAAGGGTCGCCGGAAGTGCAAGGCAACGCAAAGAATAGAGGGATACTGCATGTTGTATGCCGAGTACTTCGCCGACGAGCCGCTCCACGAAGAGGTCGTGTTTCAGTGCCGTTTCAGAATGAATCGGAAGCTCTTCCTCAAGATCGTGCATGCCATCCGTGAATTCGACCCCTATTTCGTGTGCAAGAAGGACTGCACCGGCATAGTTGGATTTTCCTCACTGTTGAAGACACTACTCAGATCATTTGGCAGTGGAAACATAGACTGCATGCATTGACAGTGAAAGAACCGTCTATTTGGCAGTGAATGTACAAAGGCCACAAAGGAGGTTGCATTATGATACTTAAGGCAGTTGCTACACACGATCTTTGGATCTGGCACTCCTTCTTTGGCATGGCAGGATGGAACAACGACATCAACGTCCTCAACTTCTCAAATGTCTTTGGCAAACTTGTTGAGGGTCATTGCCCCCCTGTGGACTTTGAGATCAACGATCACCACTACAATACGGGATACTATCTAGGAGATGACATAATCCAAGATGGCCAATATTTGTGAAAACTATCTCAAGCCCAATGCTCCCCAAGCATTCTCAGTTTGCCAAGGAACAGGAAGGACGTGGAGTGAGCATTTGGTGTGCTCCAACATAGGTTTGCAGTTGTCTGATTCCCTGCTATGACCTGGTCAAAAGATCAGATATGAAAAGTGATGAACTATTATGTGGTCTTGCACAACATGATCATTGAGGATAAAAGGAAGGACCCAGTGAGTTTGGTCAAGCAGAACGAGCCATACTACAAACAGGGACCTCTTGCCGAGCCTGGTCATCAGGTGCCTTCAACCTGGGATGCCTTCATCGCCATGCGTCAGGAGATCCGAGATCTGGCAGTGCATCAACATCTGCAGGATGATCTGGTTGAGCACCTATGGATACGCAGGGGCAACACGTAGATTTCGAGCATGAATTTGCCGAACTAGGATAAAATATGTTGTATTTTCACTATGCCGAACTATGTTTAATTTACGCCGAGCTATGTTTAAATTTACATCGAACTATGGTCATTTTTATGTCGAACTAGGCCGAACTATACTTTGTATTCATATTATGCCGAACTATGCAGAAAACTGGACAAATTTGAGATGAATTTGGGTGGAAAAGGGCGTCCCGGAACTCGGCCTGGGAACGCGAGTGTGAAACTCGTCCCAGGCCGAAAACAAGTTTTGTCCGGCCATATTTTGGTCCAGATTTTGGTCCAGATTTTGTCCTGGGAACGCCCAACGAGTGGGGATGCTCTTAAGGAGTCGTTCCAGTTACACGAGGACGCGTGCGTTGCTACCTCCACGAGAACATCCGAACATTTAGAGCATCTCCACTCGTTGGCGCTCCACGGTCCGAAATCCGGCGCTATTTAGCGCTGGATGGGTGAAACTTTTGGCCTGGCGAGGCCTAGGTCCCCTGCGGCGAGCCCAGGCAATGCTCCCCAAAGCGGCGCTATAATTGAAATGATGCTTCCCGCTACAAAATAGGCCAAGAGTTCGACGATCATCGGCCAATATTATAGTTCCGGCGATCAAACGGGCCACAAGTTTGGCGATCAAAAGAGAGCCACACATTTTGCGATCATATTATAGACGGTGGGGAAATCAAATGGTGGCCTCCTCGGCAGGGATGACGACGGGAACCTCCTCGGGTCCGGCACCACCTCTGCCTCGGCCTCCACTCCCAGCGGCCGCGAGTCCATCCCAGCCTCGGCGTTAGTGTGAGCCTCCTCTTGAGTGAAGTAGACGGCATTGCCGCCGACCACCACGGAGCCCGACGTGATGATGTCGTGCATCACGGAGTCGCCGTGCATTCCGGTGAACGCCGTGGCTGCGCCGACGCCCTGGTAGGAGGAGCTCGCTCCCATGATTGCGCAGGAAAGAGGACCGCGGCGCAACGATGAGGACGTGTAGTTGGGGTCGAAGGCGCCGGCGACAGGAGGGCCGCGAGGAAGGTGGAATTGCGGGAAGACGATGTTGGGGTCGAAGCCACTGTGCGCGGCGTAGCCCTCCTCGACTTCCGCCAACGCCTACGCCTGTTTGAGCTTGAGCTTGGCCAGCCGATCCTTCCGGCCTTGCGTCTCGGCCCTCCTCCGGTGGCAGTCCCTGTCCCACTCGGCGTTGCTCATGTTCGTCGGCTTCTGCTTCGGCGCCCTCGGCTTGAGCTGCTTGGGTTCGATGGCGGGATCGGTGGCGTCGACAGCGCGGGGGGCAGTGAACTTTTTGGGTGGCATGGTGGCAGGAGGACATGGGGGAAATGGCGCGAATGGCGGACGGGGGCGGGTGATATGGCAGGGAGAAATGATGGGAAAAATGGAGCAAAAGTGAAAAAAAGGGGAAACTCACCTTGTGTCGCCGACAGCGAGGTCCCACGCGGCTTTTACCTCCGTCCGGTGCTAGCAGGCGCTCCCCCCGCGTCGGGATCGGCCTACGACTGCCGGATAAAAAAGAGACCCGATCCGACGCTATTTCAGCCTAGGGAGACGTGGCTAGGATTTTTTCGCCAATCCGACACTAAATATGGGCCTGGAAAAGGGGTGCTGGGGCGACAAGTGGAGATGCTCATAGAGTCGGAGGAGGAGAACGAGAGAAAGCTTTCTGCAACTGCTCAGTCGGTCACTCGATGTGGATCAGTGGGCTCATCTCTTTTCTGGTCCTTTCGCCGGAGATGCATGCACTCCGTCAGCAAGCTTGATCTTGGCGATCAATATTCGTGGCTATATTATTTTCGCATGGCTCACCATGGTCTTCTTATCCGGCGGCCGGATCAGCTTGCATCTCCTCGTGCATGTGGTCAAATTAGTTTTATCCCCAAGGAAGAATCTATTCGAAACATGATGCAATGATGCTTTTGGGAAGAGGATGAAAGCTACGCACGTACGGAAATGACACGCGAGTTGATGATCTGGGGAAGAAAAGGAGTGGATGAAAGTTCCCGTTTGATTAGAATCAATGGAACCCTATCATTAGAGGCGTATGTATGTGTTTTACAATAACGTGGCACACGGGCGAACAGAGCTGGAAACCGGCCGGCCCTGTCAATGGGCGGCGACCTGGACGGGAAGATATTCCCCAACTCCATATCACATCACATGGTTTCTCGCGTTTTGCGTTGTATATCCACACCATCGATGGCGGATTCGGAGCGATAATGTAACCATATTCTATACCCTCTCCGTCTGATATGTCATAAATTTATTAAAATTTAGATTTATCCAAAAAAATTATAAATCTTTGACATCTATTTTAAAACCGAGGGTTATACTTTCATATTAATATTGTATTACTCCCTCCGATTCATATTAGTTGCCTTAAATTTGACTAAATTTATATGAATCTAGACACTATTTAGTATTATATAGATTCATCCAAATTTTATCAAATCCAAGTCGAGTAATATCGATGGGAGAGGGTACTACTTTGGCCTTTGACTTCGTGGATGGCATCATATATAGATCACGTTTTCAAGCCGCAAATCCAAGGATTTATTAGTTAGGTAACTAATCCACCGCTTTGCATGCAAAGCAAAATGATGGCATCGAGAAGAGATCGAACAGATCACTCGCGACGTGAAGGAATCCATCCATCTAGTCCTCTGTGTTACGTACGTACTGATCTCTAGTTCTTTTTCAGATCTAGCGTGCACGATGTGGCTTTATTGTCCCGGATTAGGTAGCATCTCCTCTCCGTACGTACTCCATCGACGTGGTAGGCCGGCTCTAGTAGTACTGAAGCGCGAGCGAGCCCGAAGGCATCAGATTCTGGGTTTAGGGTTTAGGAGACGAACGGTGCTTGGCCGCGTGTGGGACGAAATCACCGCGCAAAGGTTGTCATGTGCTTTTTGGTTACATCTTATATATTATAAAATAGAGAGAGTCCATTTTATTTTATACTCAGCAAAGTTTAGAGTTGCCGTACATTTTTTCGTTTGCCGTAGTGGCGCCTGAAGCGCTTGGCTATATCTGTAGAAGATGCTTCTTTTGATTAATTTTACTTAAAGCGTTTACGTCGCTAGCAGCTAGCTCCATGAGAACAACGGGCTATGACTGTGTGAGTGTGACGCGTTGACTTTTGGAGCCGGCCGGAGAAGAAGGAGAAGCTTTATGCAGTTCAGATCGGTGGGCTCGTCTCTTCTCTGATCCTTTCATTGGAGATGCACTCCGTCAGGAGGCTTGATCTTGGATCGCTAGTGGCTACTACTCCCATGGGCCATGGCTCCCCATCATCGCCTTATCCGGTGGCCGGATCAGTTTGCACATGCGTGAGGTGCGTATATATGGTCAAATTAGTTTCATCCGGGAGAACCTATTCCGAACATGTTGCGAGAAGCGGATGAGGGCTACGTGCGTACGGAATGCATGACACGCGATTTCCTCGATCGCGTGCTGATCTGGGGAAGAAAAGGAGTGGATGAAAGTTAATTTCGGTGTGATTAGAATCATTGGAACCCTATCATTAGAGGCGTGTGTTATTAATGACATGGAGCGCGGAGGACCGGGCTGGAAAGGTACAAGACCGGCGCTGTCGTCGACTATGCGCGCGCGGCGGTGCAGTAGTGCGGCACTGCCCGCCGGAGTCCGGACCCCGACCTCGACGGAAAGATTCCCCTGCGCGCGTGGCGTGCGGCTCCATATCTATCGCGTCACGTCGAAACCGGCAGATTCCCACGTTCGCATTGTATATATCCACGCGAGACGATCATCATCATCCCTTTTCTGCTGTACTACTATATGAAGAGTGTTCATTTCATACTCTAGCCTTTGACTTTGCCTACTAGATCAGGTTCTCACCCTTGAATGCAAGCAAAATGCGAGGCTATCGAGTTATCGAGACCTATTTATTTCTTTATTAAGAAGACTACACCGATCGATTAGATTCGTTTCTAGCTGATGATCAGAGATCGACCGAACAGATCAGTCGGAGAAGGAATCCGCGCGCGGGGTCTAGTCATCCCCGGACTGCCCGTACCGATCTGTTTCATCCGAAGAAATCCTACAGCTCGATCCGCACTGCACTGATGGAGTTAATAGCATAGAACTACCGGTTTTTGGGCAAAATTCCAGAAATCTACCAGTTTACGATTTCGCAGCAAAAATCTGACATATTTTGCGTCCGTTTTCGCAAATAGCACTAAACGTCCGCTGAACGCGAATTGACACTAGAACTGACAGGGTTGGCCCACCGTAATCGATGATGACGTGGCAGGACTGGACGGCGAGCGGCACGGCCGTTAACGCCCGTTACTTGGCGTTGTCCTAAGGCGGTAGGTTTCAGTTACTAGCTCGTGTCCGAAGCATGCGTCTGACCTTGGGCGATGGCGACGACTCCCAGCGGCCTCCGTCAGCGGCGGCAATGGTGGCGGCGGCGGCAGAACAAGCTACGACGGTGGAAGTGCTGGTTCGTTCGCGGGCGTCTATCCGCGGTGGCGTGGGGTCTGTCCGTGGTGGTGTGGGCTCAATTGATTCGCCGTCGCCGGTGCTGAACCAGGAGGCAAGGTCAGCGGCTGCACTGGCGCGGGCAGTGATCTCGTCTCCATCGAAAAGCAGCCATCGATGGGCTTCCCCACTTGGTGGAGTCGAGTAAGTCATTTTTTCTCTCCCCATTCTTCCCCTCTGTCTAGTTATGATCTGTTAATTTGCCACTCAATGGGCTTCCATGGTATTAAATTTGTTGAATGTGGCTGTCACCCTCTCCAATTGTGTTCAATGTGACTGTCATCATCTAGTACTGATCTCTTCAATGTGGCTGTCATCATTTGTTACTGAATATGCCATCTGGTTTTGTTTGTAATTTTTGTAGCCTAGATGATGACATTTGGGAGATCAGGTTTAATTTTCATGGGGAAGACAATCTGGAGAGGACACTTAGTAGATCTGACATAACAGTGTCGAATCTGGCAGCTTTAGTAGAGTGTCATGGGTATGGACATAGGGACAACATGTAGTTTGTGAGGGAAAAGGGGAAAGGACAGGATGGGATGATGGCAATTGAAAGCATGGCCAATGTAAGGGAGATGCTGGCCATTTATGAAGCTGACAGTGTTTTGAATATCACTGTTCTCAGGAAAAATGTAGAATGGCCAGCTGACCTTAACATTGGAGAAGAAGAACCAGAGATGATACAAGAACCAGTGAAACTATCAGTTGATTCAGATGGTGTGAGCTACAACTTAGTATCAGATGATGATGAGCAAGAAATTGTGCTAGTGGCAATTGATTTTTCTGATGTGTTGTTCATGGGCACTCAAGAAAGCTGTAATTTTTCTGAACCAGAGATGATACATAATGAAAAACAGAGTGTTGATGTACAAGTTATCCATGAAGATTCAGAGAATGGTGATTCAGAGAATGCTGATTCAGAGAATGAGGAGTGGGAGAATGCTGATTCAGAGAATGAGGAGTGGATGTATCCTGGCCAGGTTAACTTTGAAGAGCACAAGAGAGAGCACAACAGACAGGTTGCTGCTGAGTTAGAACTAATTAAGAAATTAAGGAGTGAGAAAAGGGAGAAAGCCATGGACCATGAAGCTGTTGCAATAATGGAGAAGATGGAACAAATGAAGAAGCAGAGAAAGGACCCTTGTCTGCATTTTGAAGGGGAAACAGATGTGGAGGAGTTCTTTGATGATGTAGAAACTGAAAATGACATAGAAACAAATGAGGAGGCTGTTGAGGATGACTATTTTGCCAAGAAAAAGGTAGCTAGGCCAGTCCCAACTAGCAACTGTCACCATGAGGCAGAGGGATCACCATTCCCTTGTTTCATTCCTTCCAGTGATGAGGACATTAGTCCAGAAGATATAGGGGATAGTGATGATGATGGGGCAGTTCAGGAGTACACACTAGCAAGTGGCAAGAAGAGAAAGTTAAAGAAGATGAAGAAGAGGATGTGGTATGATCCCAACAGAGTAGACCCACACTTACAATTCTGCATCAAGCTTTGCTTCCAAGATGTTTACCAGTTCAGAGTAGCTCTCAAAAACTACCACATAGCCCAGCTCAGGAACTTCCACTTTCACAGGAACACTCCTTCCAGGATCATTGTGTGGTGCACTGATGAAGGCAAGAAACAGGGGCGTGAGTTCTACTTGACAACCTCCAAGATTGCAAATGAGCAAACTTTTTGCATTAGGATATTCAAGTCTGAGCACACTTGCATAGCTCATGGTGAGAACACAAGAGTCACCATTGATTGGCTAGCATCTCAATCTGTGCAGGCAATAAGGACGGACCCAAATACTTATGTTGACACTTTGATAGACAATGCTAAGTTGAAGTATGGAGTTGAAGTGCCAAAGAGCAAAGCCTACAAAGCAAGAATGAAGGCATTTGCTTCTGTCATTGGAGATCAGAAGAAACAATATACTAGGCTGAGGGATTATTTGAATGCTATACTAGAGACCAACCCAGGAAGCAGGTGTGTAGTGACAACTAAGGAGCTTGTGGAACATCCTAGCCCTAACCCAAGATTCCATGGGTTATTCATATGCTTCAATGCTTCACTCCAAGGTTTCCTTAATGGATGCAGACCATTCGTAGGAGTAGATGGGTGTTTCATCAAATTGAACACTGGGCAGCAAATTTTAGCTGCAACTGGGAGATATGGAAACAACAACATCTTTCCAATTGCTTTTGGTGTAGTTGACAAGGAAGATCAAGCTAGTTGCTTTGGTTCCTAACTCAACTTAGGTACTGTATTGGAGAATCTGGCAAATTTGGTAACTACACCATTATCTCTGACAGGCAGAAGGGACTGTTAAAAGCAATTTCACAAGTTTTTCCAAATTCTCCACAGAGATTTTGTCTCAGGCATATTTATGCCAACTTCCAGGCAGCAGGTTTTAGCGGCCCAGAACTACAAAAATATATGGATGCAGCTAGCTACTCTTACACAAAGAATGGGTTTGATTTGGCAATGGAATCAATGAAGAGGGACTATGTAGAGGCATATGAGTGGCTAGTGAAAATTCCAGCTGAGACATGGGCAAGACACATGTTTGACACTAACTGTAAGACACACCTAGTTGTGAACAATATCAGTGAAGTATTCAATAGGATGATCCTGAATGTGAGAAACAAACCAATTAGGACAATGCTTGAAGGAATAAGAAACAAACTCATGGTGAAGTACAGTGGCACTAGGGTGAAAGCAGCAGCATCAAGGTGGGATATAACTCCATTCTACACAGAGAAACTTGCAGAGGCCAAGAGGTGCTCCAGGGATTGCAATGCTCAAAACTGTAAGATTGGTCTATGGCAAGTTACAAGTTGAAGTGGTAGAGTTGTTGCTGTAAATTTGATTAACAAGACATGTGGCTATAGGAAATGGGATCTTACAGGGATTCCTTGCAATCATGCAGTTGCAGCTATCATGAAAGTACAGCAACATCCAGAGGATTATGTAAATGATTTATTCAAAAAGCCCATGTACATTGAGACATTCAGGCATACAATCTACCCTGTTCCTGGCCCTGAATATTGGACAAGGACCAACACACCAGACATAGATCCACATGTATTCAGGGAGAAACCTGGTAGGAAACAGTACTAGAGAAGGAAAGGAAAATTTGAGGTGCCTGCCCCTAGGGATACATCTAGAATGGGATCTACCACTTGCAGTAACTGCAAGCTAGTAGGTCATAGGTATACTAGCTGTCAGGTAGCTTTGAGGCCAAGCCTGCAAGTAAGAAAAAATGATCACCAAGTTAGTAGCTAGTACTTGTTCTTGTTCTTCTTTATTTGGTAACTAGTAATTATATATTAATTGTTAGTGCAATTGTATCAGGCTAGCAGGCAGGACTATACTGAATCATCTGGTTCAGCAAGAAGGCCTCCAAGAACAGGTCCTAGTGCTCCTAGTGCTTCATCAAGCAGGCATCCAATTCCAGCTCATAGTGCTCCAGCACCTACTGCTTCATCTACTCCAGTTCCTAGTGCTCCAGCAAGAAGTGCACCAAGGCTAGTTTCTGCTAATAGTGCACCAAGTACTAGGGTTTTCACAGCACCAAGACCAGTTTCTACAACAACAAATGCTACCAGCACCAGGGCATTCAAGCCTACACATAAGATGCAAGGTTACCTTACTGCTGGTAAATATGGCAGCTACAGGAAGAAGGGTTAGAAGCCTGTTGTTGACAGTTCAAATGCTGGAAAATAATTCATGTTTCTTAGTTAATTTGATGGACCTATGTATTTGTTGTAGGGGTTCGTAGCATGGAAAACAAAAATTTTCTATCGCATACAAACAAACAAGCCAAGATCTATCTATTAGATTGTAGCAACGAGTCGATGGAATAACTTACCCTCAAAGATTCCAAAGCGGTTAACGAGAGCAGATTCTCGTGGGTGATGTAGTCATACTCTTTCCGATCTCAAGATCGCGTGAGCGATCCTTCCCAAGGCTGCGTTCGGCGCTCCCTTAATCGGTCACACGTTCGGTACTCGACGAAGACCTTCCTCTCCCTTGTTCCAGGCGGAGGTTGTAGCACTCTCCTCGCGATTCCTAAAGGCGTGGTACCAGAAGTAGAGGGGAGATCCCGCAGGGCTTCGACTTAAGCCGTAGCGAGTATGGTGGAGTATGAGAGAGGCTTTAGTGGTCTAGGGATTAGACACACCAATTAGAAGGCTCTAAACCGAAGTCTAGGGCAATTAGAAGCTCTAAACCAAAACGGCTCTAAACCGGAGGCTGTGGCTAGGGTTTAGATTTAGAGGATAGGAACTTGTGTGTCTAGAGGAGGGGGCCCTGCCCCTCCTTTTATAGGTGGGAGGTGCGGCCAAGGGGAGGGAGTCCCTCCCCAACTCGGCCTTGGGTGGTGCGCCGGCTTGGAGAGGAGGGACTCCTCCCCCAAGTCGGTTTCAACCTCCTCCTTCCTCTTTCCCTCACTTTCCTGTTTTAGTCGTTTGACTTTCAAACTGGCCATTTGACTTTTCAATTTGGGATTCAATTTAATCCTTTATTTAGAACAGCGAGAACACTTAGTACATGATGCAATCATTCTAATATGCAATGACACATTCATGCACCCCTTCCCCTCCGGAGTGCCGGACATTCCGGAACCTTCTAGAACATTCCCGATGAAAACACCGGAATCATTCCCGAACTCCGAAACGGGACTTTCCTTATATGAATCTTATTCTCCGGACCATTCCGGATCACCTCGTGATATCCCGGATCCCATCCGAGACTCCGAACAACATTCGGTCTCTTTCTCATAATACCATAACTACTCAAACAACGTCGAATCCTTAAGTGTGTCTCCCTACGGTTCGTGAATTATGCGGACATGATCGAGACACTTCTCCGAACAATAACCAATAGAGGAATCTGGAAATTCATATGGCTCCCACATATTTCTACGATTACTTTGCGATCGAATGAACCACTTACATACGATACCAATTTCCCTTTGTCTCACGATAGTTTACTTATGATCGTCGGTATCTCTACATACCTAGTTCAACCTCGTTACCGATAAGTACTCTTTTCTCGTTCTCGTGATATGTGATCCCTTGTGAGCCAGTCACATGCTTGCAAGCTAATTGGATGACATTCCACCGAGAGGGCCCAGCGTATATCTATCCGTCATATGGATGGACAAATCCCACTCTTGATCCATGTGTTTCAACCAATACTTTCTGAACACTCAATGCCACCTTTATAGCCACCCAGTTACGGTGTGGTGTTTGATGTCATCAAAGCATCCATCCGGTAAAGGTGATATGCATGATCTCATGGTCGAAGGAATTAGGTTACTATGTATCAGAAAGCTTATAGCAAATGAACTATATTAAATGACTTGATCTTTATGCTACGCTTAACTATAGGAGTATGTCCATCACATCATTCTCCTAATGATATGACCCTGTTGTTAATAACATCTCTATGTTCATGATCAGGAAACCATGATCATATATTTAACCAACAAGCTAGTTTAACAAGAGGCTTTACTAGGGACTCTTTTATGTTTACAAATCACACAAGTATTAATGTTTCCTGTTAATACAATTATAGCATGGTATGTAAACATTTATCATAAGTATGAAGATATGATAATAACCTACTTTATTATTGCCTCTTGGGCATATCTCCAACAGTCTCCCACTTGCACTAGAGTCAATAATCTAGTTTCAAACCTTTGTGTATTCAACACCTATGGCTTTACGGTGTTGTATGTACACGATTGCTAGTGGTCAACTGATCTCCGGATCTGACACTTCCAGGTCCGTGTGTAATTGCATGTCTTTGCGTCTCTACGCATCACTCATTCTCTAATGAGATGGCTTTGTATAAATTTGGTCTTTCGGTGTGACCTTTAGTTCTTTGGGGTTAAAACATGTTGATAATATCGTCGCACAATATATCTTCTTAGTATTATCCCTCTGTGAACTACACCTAGTTTGATAACAAACTACTTGACACAAATGCCCTCTTTTGCTGCTATAATAGCAGTCATATACTTAGCCTTTTGTTGTAGTATCTGTCACAATGTCTTAACTTTGGAACTCATCCAAATCCATTATGGAACTCACTTTCCATTATATTATGCCACCCTTAGTTTAGATTGAGATAAACTTAATTTTACTTTGTGACAAAGCTAGTATCAATGAAGTACTTTTACAATGAACTAACCATCTATTTGTCACTTCTACAAATAATATACTCTTAGTTCTTCCAAAAGATCATAAGAATATCCTTACTATTGTCCAATGATCATCTTACAAATCATTTTGGTATATGCTCACAACATTTAGAGCATAGGACATATCTGGATTTGTACATATCACAGTATGATTGATATAAATACTCTTTGTGATTTCATATATCAAGTATCAATCTATACTTGATTATTTTTTTCACTTTACCAAATTTCAATACACTTGAATATATCATCAACATTGAACTCTTTCAATCCTTTCTGTGCGACAAGAACCTTTTCTTGTAGTTTATATATTGAACTCATTCAATATCTCGTCTATGTACTTTTGGCACAACCATATTAGCGTCTATTGATGCCAAATATTTGGGTTTTGCCTAAGTCTTTCATCGGGATGAAATTCTTAATATGTGTTAATAAAAGATACATTATTTCCAATCAACAATATGTGTTCCACATAATGTATTAGAAACATGTCTTAGCGCTCCCACTTAATTTCTTGCAAATGCAAGCATCTTCATTGTCTCTAATGAACTTTTTAAACTCCTTTAACAGTTTCATCATAGTGAAGATTCCAACTCCGCGATGCTCACTTCAACCATTGAAGTTTGCATATGCCTTTAGCATCCTATGAATTAACAAAACCCTATGGACCGTGTTATGCACATGTCCTAGGTAACGATTCTATTAGAAGAACTTGTTTTGTTTATTCAACTACCATATAACAAAATTATATGTATTGGTTGCTACATTAATCCGTCTAGACTAAATATCACTATGAAAGATCAAATCTTGTCATAGTCAACCTTTGAACATTGTTGTGAACTCTTTCCAATATGTCGATTATAGATGTGAAACATCCATGTCTATTTCTTTATAGATCCAGACACAACTGTAAGGTCTTACACCTTTCTCGAGGGTCCTTCAAGTTCAAAACTTGATTTCTCATGTATGGAACTATCACGGATTTTATGGCTTCAAGCCATTTGATAGAGTCAGGGCCCATCATCGCTTCTTTGCATGTAGTCGGTTCATTATTCTCAAATAATGATTCAACCCTCAAATCTTGGTATTTGATTGTTCATCCGACCTACTTGTTTCAATAGGAACTTGGATCTCCGTGACCACAACCTTTGAGGTACGTGAGCCATGAGCTTTGTTGCTGCCTCCGGAACACTTTTCGGCGCTGCGCAACTCTACACATATAGCTAAGGTTCTTTTAACCTTATCAAAGTTCTATTGTCCTCCCACTTAACTTTTCATGAAAAATTCCTTCTCAAAGAAACTTGATGTTTTAAGTGACAAACACTTTTGTCTCCGATGTTATGGAGGATTACTTAACAGTTATTCGAAATAACATACAAAGACAGGTTCATCCGACTTTGGTTGCAAACATCTTTCTTATGCATAGCATACCAATGTTTAAGAAAGGACAACTTGGGTTTTATCCCAAACCATAACTTTATATGGTGTCATTTCAACGGATTATGATGGAGCTCTTTTCAGTGGAAAAACGGTAATCACTAAAGCTTTTAATCTTTAAAATATAATGACAGTTTTATGAATTACACCTTCGATCTTACCATGTCAAACAAGGTTTAATTACATATCTCGAACGCTCCATACTCTTATGGTGTTTCGGGAAAATGCAAATCCACGGAACGATTCCTTAAATCTTAGGTATTATGCTAAACTTGTAATTCAAATATATTCCTTTATGATCTTATCATAAACTATTTATATTCTTATTACAATGATCTTGCACTTCATCTTGAAAGTCTTTGAACTTTTCAAATGTTTCATATTTCATCCTTATTAAGTAAATATTCATATATTCACTCAATTTTTTCGGAGAAAGCATATGAAGTTGAAATCCATCGCTCTTGACTACACATAATGGACTTCGTACAACAATATGTACAAGTTCCAATAAGCTAGTCATTCGTTCCCTTTTGGCCTACGAACGAAGTTTTAATTATCTCTGGGGAAGTTTCACAAGCGTCATGTGATCAAAAATCAAAAGACTCCAAAATTCCATCCACATGGAGTTTCTTCATGTTTTTTTTCCAATATAATTTAAACGGCGATGTCACTTCCTAAGTGATCTTTCAATCAATTTTGTCTTTCGACATTTTTAGCACTAGTTTTATGGATGTGATTTCTCCAACGAGATTTGTGAATCATCCATCTTTTATGGATCACGGCAATTATTTGAACAACCCTTTTGTTCTCATAATACCTGATAAAATAAATCTTGAAGGCAAGCTTTGATGTTTTAACGAGCAACACAATAACCCTTTATTTGTTCTCGATGAACATCATCACATATTCTTTTGCTAGTTACTTAGGCCATTGTAGTTCATGAATTGTGTTGTTTCGTATGATGATTCACACCAACAAATTCAGTATCAAATACTTAAGAACCACATTGTTTAATAAGCAAAGAATATAGCCATAACACGATATCATCTATATACTTAAAATGAACAATTCTAGTCTTTTCTTTTCTGCCATATATTTATGAGATTCTCTTTCAGTATTTCCTTTTCTATTTGAAAGAATCTATCAACATCAATAGTGGAGTCATACATATGACACATAGTCCAAAGCATGTATAGTTAAATACCAATGTCTTTGGATTTGCACTTTGAAGTAGATCACCATTATCTAATGTTTGGTGTTCTTTCAAATTCCTTTCTTTAGTAATCTCTTGGTGTAGTAAACATTTTACCTACATCAAATATTCACCCTCATCATGGATTTATCCATGATCAAGCTACTTTAACTTATAACGGTGAATCATGAGTATAATGTTGCTCTCCAAATCCTTTTGGACGATTAGGACAACTAGTGTCTCCAACCTTTTGCAAATTCTCATCAAATATGAGAACATGACTTTAGCCATATTATACTCTATCATGTTGCAACCAAAACTTCGTTTCAGATATCACAATATCTTCCACACATCATGGTTTCTGAAACAACTCTTTCAGATCCTAGATAACCTTGATATTAAGACAATCCTTTGAATATCAAGAATCATGGAAACAAACATGATACTTATACACTAACACTTGGAATTGTTACTCTTGATTTAATACTAATTATTAAACTTCATGGAGTAACCGGAACTTACTGAAAGTTTGCAATAGGACTTTTAAACTTTAGATTAACACATCAAAACAATACGATACCAGTTCGTAAAGTAACTAACCAGAATTCTATAGTTCTATCATCTCAATTATAACTAAGCGCAAGCACATCAAAACCGATCATCACGAGAGTTGATATAGCTTCAATGGCGAACAATCAACATGTTCATCATATCTACTATATGACTCATGCTCTACCTTTCGGTAATCCGTGTTCCTAAGGCCATGTCTGTACATGCTAGGCTCGTCAAGATCAAACCTTAGTTTCCGCATGAGCAAATCTGGCTTGCTCACGTTGTATACACTTGTAGAATATAACACACCCGATCATCACGTGGTGCTTCGAAACAACAAGCTTTAGCAACGGTGCTAACTAAGGGTGAACACTTTATGACTTGAAATTCATGTGCATGAGGGATCATCTTATAATGCTACCGTCGTCTACTAAGCAATACAAGATGCATAAAGGATTAACATCACATGCAATTCATAATATGTGATATGATATGGCCTTTCTTCTTTGTGCTTCCGATCTCCATCTTCTAGCACGAACATGATCTCCATCATCACCGACATTGCATCAAGGTCAATGATGCTTCTCCATGGTTGTCGTCCACCGGCTTCAACTATTACAACTACTTTGAATAGACACGCGGGTCTTAACAGAAATTAAAGACAACCATATGGATCCTGCCGGTTGCCGACTTACAATAAGGAACATTTCATACATCGTATATAATCACAACCATGGCCATATCACATCACTGCACACCCCTGCAAAACAAAGTTAGACGCCTCTACTTTCTTTGCATATTTTACGTGGTTTGGGGCTTTCAATAAGTGTCGTTCTAACTTACGAACAAGAACCACAACATTGATACTAGCATTGTTGATCACCCGTTGTAAATTGGATCTTAACTATGCTAGGAGAAACGGCACCCGCAAAGCCACTTATGCAATACAAGTTGCATGTCAAGCGTGGAGCAAGTCTCATGAACGATGTCATGTAAGGTTAGCCCGGGCCGCTTCATCCCAACATACCGCAAGATGCAAAGTACACAAGAAGCAATCGACAATAAAAGCATCAATGCCCACAATGACCATTGTGTTCTACTCGTGCAACAGATCTACATATAGACACGGCTCTGATACCACTGTAGGGGTTCGTAGCATGGAAAACAAAAAATTTCTATCGCATACAAACAAACAAGCCAAGATCTATATATTATTGTAGCAACGAGTCGATGGAATAACTTACCCTCGAAGATTCCAAAGCGGTTAACGAGAGCAGATTATCGTGGGTGATGTAGTCGTACTCTTTCCGATCTCAAGATCGCGTAGACGATCCTTCCGGTAAGCGTTCGGCAGCGCTCTGCAATCGGTCACCGCGTTCGGTACTCGACGAAGACCTTCCTCTCCCTTGTTCCAAGAGGGCGGAGGTTGTAGCACTCTCTCGCGATTCCTAGTACAACGGCGTGGTACCAGGAGTAGAGGGAGATCATGAGCTTCGCCTTAAGCCGAAGCGAGTATGGTGGAGTATGAGAGAGGCTTTAGTGGTCTAGGGATTAGACACACCAATTAGAAGGCTCTAAACCGAAGGCTAGGGCAATTAGAAGCTCTAAACCAAAACGGCTCTAAACCGGAGGTTGTGGCTAGGGTTTAGATTTAGAGGATAGGAACTTGTGTGTCTAGAGGAGGGGGCCCTGCCCCTCCTTTTATAGGTGGGAGGTGCGGCCAAGGGGAGGGAGTCCCTCCCCAACTCGGCCTTGGGTGGTGCGCCGGCTTGGAGAGGAGGGACTCCTCCCCCAAGTCGGTTTCAAACTCCTCCTTCCTCTTTCCCTCACTTTCCTGTTTTAGCCGTTTGACTTTCAAACTGGCCGTTTGACTTTTCAATTTGGGATTCAATTTAATCCTTTATTTGGAACAGCGAGAACACTTAGTACATGATGCAATCATTCCAATATGCAATGACACATTCATGTACCTTCCTCTCGGAGTCTTGGGACATTAGGAACCTTCTAGAACATTCCCGATGAAAACACCTAATCATTCCCGAACTCCAAGCGGGACTTTCCATATATGAATCTTATTCTCCGGACCATTTCGGATCACCTCGTGATATCCCGGATCCCATCCGAGACTCTGAACAACATTCGGTCTCTTTCTCATAATACCATAACTACTCAAACAACGTCGAATCCTTAAGTGTGTCTCCCTACGGTTCGTGAATTATGCGGACATGATCGAGACACTTCTCCAAACAATAACCAATAGAGGAATCTGGAAATTCATATGGCTCCCACATATTTCTACGATTACTTTGCGATCGAATGAACCACTTACATACGATACCAATTTCCCTTTGTCTCACGATAGTTTACTTATCCGAGGTTATGATCGTCGGTATCTCTACATACCTAGTTCAACCTCGTTACCGATAAGTACTCTTTTATCGTTCCCGTGATATGTGATCCCTTGTGAGCCAGTCACATGCTTGCAAGCTAATTGGATGACATTCCACCGAGAGGGCCCAGAGTATATCTATCCGTCATATGGATGGACAAATCCCACTCTTGATCCATGTGTTTCAACCAATACTTTCCGAACACTCAATGCCACCTTTATAGTGTAACACCCTCAGAATCGGCCCTATGCAAGTTTTAGCGAAACTCGCCAAACCCGCATAGAAACGATTCAAAGGTGCCCACCAGGCACTTTCGTGCGGGTGGAAAACGAAGTAATAATAGTACAAAACAGTCCTCGATGGGACCCACAGAACAGATATATATACAACACGACTCCATGAGTCAAGAATACAGATATAAGGTACAAAGATCCAAATCACCTTGAAAATGATAGAGCGTCCGACTACGGACAAGATGCAAATGGGGCTAAGAGCCCTGAAGAATAACCAATGGCGTCCATAACCTGCCTGTGCCAAGCGGAAGGGTAACCCCGCTAACGACGCCGATCTCAAAACCTGCTTAAACAAAAGGGTGCCGACAAAGGGCAAAGGAAAAGAAGGAGCGTCGATCGAGGCGATGCAGCGAGACTAGAATTCGGCGGTCTTCGCCTACATAGGTATGGTGGACTGAAGCGGCAGTGGCAGCATGCACTAAACAACCTATAGAGACTCGATACAACCGGCGTCTGACAGAGAGGGGTAAGAGAGACCTATTCGGATCCAACCTGATACTACCATCAAACAAACCCATCCTGGCGTTTCCCCCTCGAGACCAAGCGAGGAAGTCAACCGAGGAACTCACACCGTTGGCAGTTTTACTTATTCGGTTATCGTTGCAGAAATTACTAGTCAGGTTTAGATAGTCATCCTGATAAAGTAAGCGGTGGGCACTTTTAGTTAATCATTCCGTGATAGTTGCAACACTTACTAGTCAGATACAATTAGCATGAGATAACCCAAAACCCAGCAGTTGTTGGTACTTTTATTCAGCCATTCCGTTGTAGTTGCAATACTTACTAGTCAGCTACAATGGTATAAGTACACTCCAAACAAGCAATTGTGGGCAGTATTATTTAGCCATTCCATTATAGTGAAGCTGATTACTAGTCATTATAAAGTCAAATTTATAGCACTACTTTAGTTATGCTTTTCTATGGTCGAGATATTGTGCTCCAAGTCGTCCATAACCGCGGACACGGATTTCAGAAAGTTTTACCCGGCAGGGGTGCACCAATAGCAACACACGCTCGATCAACCTCGGAAAAACCAAATCAAAACCCAACGAGGCCTTCACGACAAAGCAATCACAGGATTCAGAAATATTTCAGGGGGCCACCCCATTAAGCTACCATAACGGTTAGCGACTCAAACGGACTCAAGGTTTGGGTATCTGGTGTGAACGATCGGGAACCCAAAACTGGGCTTGTCGACACCAGCGGAATCGTGTCCCGATCCTAAGCAAGAGTGCTATCTCGCACAATTTAAATAAAGCGATAAAGCATGGCATACAGATCGTAAATAAAACCTCAAACTAGTTTGTGGCCCCAAGAAATAAGAGAATCAAGCTCGCTCGGGGTCCCATATACCTCCCGGATGTGGATAGCGCGATAAATCAAGGAACATGTATCAAGTACTCGGGGTCCCACAGGACACAAGTGGGCGTTCGAAACCAAATATTATCTATCACCCACCGATGCCTCGCTTACTCCAATTTTAGTTGTTAAACAGAATTAAAGTGAGCGATAAGTAAAACTAGGATCATCTCCAACAACAACATGCGGCAATACATCAACAAGCGTGGCCTCGGGCGACATAGACTTGAGCAAGCGACTACGACGCGCAAGTCCAACTATCTACCAAACAGCAGGTAATAGGATGTGTCCAAGGCAATATGAGGCCGCAGGGAATATCCAGGGAACGAAGCTAGAGCATCACAACACAGATAGAAATAGATCAACAGGAGGAAATAAATACTAAAGTAAGATAGGTAGAAAGGGGGAGATGCTCGCCTGAAAACATTATCGAAGGTTCAACCGAAGATCGGGGCGAAGCT
This sequence comes from Avena longiglumis, assembly GCA_030063025.1. Classification (NCBI taxonomy): domain Eukaryota; kingdom Viridiplantae; phylum Streptophyta; class Magnoliopsida; order Poales; family Poaceae; genus Avena; species Avena longiglumis. The sequence continues at coordinate 512,499,080 of CP125974.1, read as the reverse complement.
CACATCAACTCAACGGCCTTATCCGCGAAGAAGCAAAACACTAGAATAAACACCGGATGCACTATTTAATACTACGGCAAAAGATCGGGCATGATGCATGTATGATGTATGGCATGGCAAAGATGCGATGCAATTATGCCATATTAAGCGGAACCGGGGTACCGACAATTAATTAGATGGTTCAAGTTATTTAGGACCCCCGCAATTTAAATGTTGTCTTAACATGGGAAGATATGGTACCGGTTCGATGCACAAATTTAGATGAGGTCAATATGAGACTAGGTTTGCCCGCATATGGCCCCATATTTAATTATGAGTTGAATCGGCATAAGGCCCCCAAACCACATGGTATGCATGCGAGATGAATGATTTAATGTGCAACAATTTGTTATTACATTTATAAAATAGGGCTCGAGAAAAGGGGTCACACACGTTAGGGTTCGACGATCTTGGGGTTCCGGGGTTCGGGGTCGGTCTCAGGGTTCGGTTCTGGGGCTCGTCTCGGCGGGAGCGTTCTCGGATGACAGAGGTAGGTCTTGTCGTTCGGGTAGACAAACTTGGCGTGGCGTCGGGGCGCATCGGTCTCGCCCTGGTCGGGGTCGATCTTGTCGCATTCGTGGTCTTCGGGTCCGCGTAGACGGTCATGGCGCTCCAGGTGGAGAACTTGGCGGTCCGTGGCGAAGTGCTTGTCGTACCGGGATGAAGACCTCGGCGTCCGGGTTCTCGGCGAACTTGGCGTCCGGGCAGGAGTACTTGTCGTGTTGAGAGCTCGGCGTCGATGGTTCATCGGTTTTGGTATGGTCTTCGGGTTCCGTGGAAGGGACTGCGGCGTTCGGGGAGGAGGATCTTGTTGATGCCGCACTCTTGGTCCATCCAACCAAAGCGTCCAACTTGGTGTATTGGATGCTCAGGGAGTCCTTGAGTCGGTTACACATGGAAGCCCCAGGTACTAGATCGATGCTCTTGAACGGCCACCAACTCGCTGGCGCACACATGTGTGAACCAACACCGGTGTCTGTTCTGTGACGTTGCTCGGACAGGTCGTAGGATCCTGCGTTGGCGGGACTAGGCGTGGCGTTGCTCATGGAGACGGTGGCGAGCGGCGGCAGGCGGGCGGGCGTCTGCGGCGGCGGGGTCGGCGAGGGGAGAGGCTCGCGGCGGAGGTTGACGGGAGGCGGTGAAGGATCCGGCGGGCGGTGCGGGTCGAGCCGAGGCAGGCGCAGCCCTCGGTGGCGCGACGGCGACGCCCGGGCGGAGGAGGAGGCGGACGGGCGAGGCGGCTCCGGCGAGCGTCTGGAGGCAGCCGGGCGGGTGAGGTGGCAGGAGGGCTGGAGTGGCGGAGGGAGCTGGCGGGCGGAGGCGGAGCAGGCAGGGGCGGCAGGCTGGCGGGACCGGGAGGCGGGTGTGAGCAGGGCAGTGGAGAGAGGAGCTGCGCGGAGGAGAGGCGGGCGGCCTCGCCGTGGCAGGGCAGAGGGGAGGCGCCACGGCGCATCTGTGGCCGGGCCAGGCGGCGGAGGCGGGCGGTGGCGGGGGTTGAGCTCGGGAGGCGAGGCGGGTCGAAGGCGGTGTCGGCGGGGCGGGAAGAGGGCGGCGAGGCCAGGAGAGGCGGAGGCGGAGCTCGGGGCAGCGGTTGAGGGCAGCCGAGGTTGGGAGGCGGGGAAGGAGGAGGATGGTGGGAGGCGGGTGGGGCAGGCGAGTCCAGTGCGTGTGTCTTTGTGCGTCTTGGTGGGGCGTGTGGGGTGGGACAGGTGGCGGGCCCAGGGGCGTGGGGCCCGGGGAACAGAGGGGGTTGACCGCGTGGGTGTGTGGACAGGGAGGGGGGCGCGTGGTGTGTGTGGGTTGCTGGTTGGTGGGGTGGGGGAGTGGAGAGAGAGAGGGAAAAGGAGAGGGGTGAGTTGGCAGCATATGAATGGTGGGGAGGGGGAAGAGAGGTGAGGTGGCGACATAGGATAGGTTGGGGTGAGGTGGCCGGAGGGTGTGGGTAGATAGGTTGGTAGAAAAGGGTTTGGGGTGGACCGTTTTATAATACTGGGGGTGGTCGTTCGGATCGAATCGGCCCGTTCGACTGCCCCCGCTAAAATAATTTAATATTTTATTTGATTAAAACAAAGCCTCTGCAAACCGATAGCAGACAAAACAAAATAATCCGGAGACCCGGTTTTGGTTTTGCGTTTGAATAAAGATGGGGCGTTTTAGAAAACAAAAATAGGTTTTTCTGCAATTAGTTTTATGCAAGCAAATGCACGATGATGACGATGCTCAAATGCAATGTGGCATGATGACATGAGCATGCGGTCATGATGATGCAATGCACAAAAACAACGCGATTTTCTAGTAGTGGTTTTGCGGGATGCCACATATAGCCACCCAGTTACGGTGTGGTGTTTGATGTCATCAAAGCATCCATCCGGTAAAGGTGATATGCATGATCTCATGGTCGAAGGAATTAGGTTACTATGTATCAGAAAGCTTATAGCAAATGAACTATATTAAATGACTTGATCTTTATGCTACGCTTAACTATAGGAGTATGTCCATCACATCATTCTCCTAATGATATGACCCTGTTGTTAATAACATCTCTATGTTCATGATCAGGAAACCATGATCATATATTTAACCAACAAGCTAGTTTAACAAGAGGCTTTACTAGGGACTCTTTTATGTTTACAAATCACACAAGTATTAATGTTTCCTGTTAATACAATTATAGCATGGTATGTAAACATTTATCATAAGTATGAAGATATGATAATAACCTACTTTATTATTGCCTCTTGGGCATATCTCCAACATTTGTGCTGCTAAATGTGTTTTGGACCTATCTATTTGTGCTGGACCTATCTATTTGTGCTGAACCTATCTACCTATGTTGCAAAACTATGTAAGACATATCCAGTTGATATGCAAAACTATTTTGCTAAACTATGGAGATTTTGTTGATCATTGTGTACTTTATTTCATATGTAGTTTGCATCATGCACTGGTATTTTTCATCTTAGCTTGAACCCTTTGAAAATGGTGCACTTTATTTGAAATCCAAGGCACATGCAGCTGAACAAAAAGAAAAAAAGGGACTTTATTTCAAATCCAAGACACACACAGCTGAACCAAGAGATTCAAGGTGCCATTACATAGCTAAGATTACATAGATAGTTCCATAACATATAATAAAAGGATCACATAGATAGTTCCATTACATAGCTAAGATTACATAGATAGTTCCATAATAAAAGGATTACATAGATAGTTCCACAACAAACATTACAGTAATAGAAGGATCACTCATCACAGATAGCTTTGATTTTCTTCAGCTTTACTTTGTTCTCATGACTTGCCTGGAACATTTCATAGATGGTATACTCCGGCTTCTTCTTCTCTTCCTTCAGGACAGCTTTTTCTGCCTCCCACTTCTTCTTCTCTTCCAGCAGGGCATCTCTTCCAGCCTCTACCTTGTTTTATTTGACCCTAAACACATCATCCTGAGATTTTAACACATTCTTCAGTTCTTCTTTTGCATTTTTCAGCACCTCAACCTCATTCTTCAAAGCTTCTATGTGCTTCTGCTCCTGAAGCTCCCTGCTCCTTCTCTTAACTCTCTCAAACATCATAGTGCTACTGCAGTCATCATACATTGACCACAACTTGCTTAGTGCATTATTGAGAGTGTCAGGCCACTCTTTATCTATCCAAGACTGGAAACCACAGTTGATTGCTTGTTGCAAATTAAACATAGCATGGGTATAAGCATTTCATTCAAATTAAACATAGGATGGGCATGCTTAAGCTTGAGTAAACTAAACTATGTCAGTGGCAGTAACTAAACTATGTCAGTGGTTTAAGTTTGATTAAACTATGTGAGTAACTAAACTATGGCAGTGGTTTAAGCTTGAGTAAACTATGTCAGTGGCAGCAATCAAAAACTAAGCTTGACAGTAACAAGGATGGAGTAAATAACTTATATTTTCAATCTGGCACATGTAGAATCTCCTCCCTGTGTCTGTCCCATCAAAGGCTACGCATCTGTGCGGCTCCAGCTTGTGCATGTCACACCGCTCGGCGCCCACGGCTATCCGCAAAATAGCGGGTCATCAATCACATTAGAAGCATAGTCCAGGCATGAGAGGTCCTAATCAAAGAAGAAATCAACTTTAATTGACCTAATTTGACGACAAATCAACAAATCCCAATTTCGGAAGAACCCTAATTGGACAATGGGGTGAGGGAGATGGACTGGAGCTTACCCCTACGTAGGAGTTGCTCGACTCAGAACCGTCGTGCCAGCTAGGCATGGCGAGCGACTGGGACGGCGGCGGCAATGGCGGGGCGGTCGGCGGTGGCGCTCTGTCGCAGGAGCGTGGGCGGCAGGGAAGAAAACGGTCGGGAGGAAGACCCAGCGCGTTAGGACAGCGCCAAGTAATGGGCCCCACTCGTGCCGTGAACGGGCGTTAACGGCCGTGCCGCTCGCCGTCCAGTCCTGCCACGTCATCGATTACGGTGGGCCAACCCTGTCAGTTCCGGTGTCAATTCGCGTTCAGCGGACGTTTAGTGCTATTTGCGAAAACGGACGCAAAATGTGGCAGTTTTTTGCTGTGAAATCGTAAACCGGTAGATTTCCTGAATTTTTTCCAGAAACTGGTAGCTCTATGCTATTAACTCGCACTGATGAATGATCCCATGCGCGTCCGGCTTGACGTGTCTCGGATTAAGTAGCATCTCTCGATCGTCGGAGTAGTATGTACCCGAACCCAATCAACTTGGTGATGTAGGCCGGCGCCGGTATAGCACTACTTTCCAGTGCGCGCGAGGCATCAGATTCCGGCCGGAGACATTGACGCCGCCCGGCTTTGCAGTGTTGATCATATATACGCTCGATAGATAGTTTTTCCAGCGTTGACGTGGCGGCTAGGCTTACCAGCACAGCACATGCAGGAGTGGCTGCTGGCAGTCTGAAGCCACGCGATCCACGAGTGGAGCGCACCGCGTGGTGTGGTGAGGACTGATGTGTGGCGGATCAAAAGGTAGTATTGCACTTTCTGACCATGCATGCATGACTCTCGAATCAGGCTCGTGCCCCGTTTTATAAATAAAGCACAATTCAAGTACAATAAGGGTCAGACATACAACCAACACGACCGAGGCCAAAGAAGCAAAAAAAGGTCGCACCAACGCTGGGGCCACAGCACATCAGAGCCCAAAGAAGAAACCAAAAAAGGAGGGAGACCAGGGGAGGTGGCGTCCATCAAGGCGTCGGGCGCGAGGGAGTCGGCAGCGGTGCCACAAGCGGAGAGCTTGTTGCCGCAGGGCCGAACTTCGAGCAGCGGGCGATCACGCGAACGCACAAGGGGACCACCTTTGGAGAAAGGCAAGCAAAGAAAAAACTGAGTCAGACGCCCGGGTGGGGAAAATCCGTTCGATCACCATCTTGTTGCACACATTCCACAGCGTCCAGGACAGGGCTGCGAAGAGGAGCCAGAAAAGGCGGCGTCCTCCTCCGGTCCGATTTGCCTAGGCAAGAACTCCCGGTTCTGTGCACCAAGTCGGACCTAGCGCCTCCCGAACAAAATTCCATAAGAATCGTGCCGCCAAGCAAGAGAAAATGATATGGGTGCACGACTCCGGTGTCCCACATAGGGGGCACCGGCCGTCACCGGGGCCGTTACTCTTGGAGACTTCCACCCCCGACGGCAACCTATCCCTGAGGAGTTGCCAAACGAAGATGCGGATGCTAAGGGGCAGTGGAGCCTCCCAAAGGGGGCCCGACCACGGCCTAGCAGGGCCCTGGAATAGGGCCTTATAGGCCGAGCTCACCGAGAACTCACCCGAGGGGAGGAGCAGCCAAGAAGCCACATCCTTCCCTTGGGAGAGAGCAGTAGGCAAGGCGCCCAACAAGGACTGGAGTTCGGCAGCCTCCACCTCGTTGAAGGCACGGCGAAACAGGGGAATCCATATCCCATCCCAGAAATTCTCCGCGACAAGCGAGGATGGGGAGGCCGAGATGGCAAAGAGAGCGGGGAACCGGATACCCAACGACACCGGGAACAGCCAGGGGTCAAGCCAAAAGCGGACCCCCTGGCCATCCCCAGCCACGAAGGAGATGCCACGGCCAATGTAGTGCTTAATGTCCTGGATAGATCTCCAAAACTGCGACCCCTCCCGCCGGTCGCAGGCCAAAAGGGGCCGGCCGCGGAGGTATTTTGTGGCATCCCGCAAAACCACTAATAGAAAATCGCGTTGAATTTGTGCATTGCATCGTCGTCATCATGCATTGTTTGCATCAAACTATTTTCGCAACGCCCGATTTGTTTTCCGAACGCCCCATCTTAATTCAAACGCAAGCCCGGTTCTCCGGATTAATTATTTTGGCCGCTATTGGTTTGCACACGGCCCGTTTAAAACAAATAAAAAGTTAAATTATTTTAGCGGGGGCAGTCGAACGGGCCGACCCGACCCGAACGACCACCCCCAGGTTTTAAATCGGTCCACTGAACAACCCCTCTAAATCCTAAGTTCACCCAACTAAACTACCCACACCCAGCCTCCACCTCACCCGGACCAATCGCTGGATGCCACCTCACCCACTCCTCTCCCTCACCCAATCCGCATGCGCACCTAGGCTAAGCCCAGCTCTCTCTCCTTTCTCTCCACTAACCACCCACCCTGGTCCCACTCACTGCCCTCCAGACCACACCTGACCACTCATCCCAGCCACTCTCACCCACTGCCTGGGCCCCCTCAGCCCACCGTCACACCTCTCTTCCGGTAGCGTGGCCACCTTTCTGGGCCCGTCCCGCCTGGCCCACCCGCAAACATCCCTGTGCATCTTCCCAGCGCCCTCTCTCCCAGCAGACGCGCCCGGCCGACTCCTCAACCCCACCCCGGCGCCGCGCTCGCCCTCCGCCCGCGCCTTCCCCCTCGCCTCCGCCACGCGTCTCGCCTCCGGCCCGGCCTCGACGCGCTCCGCCCGACGCAGCCCTTCCCGGCCTCCGCTCCGTCCCCTCCCGAGCCCCGGCCTCCTCGGCCACCTCATGAGTCGCCGCCGGGCTCGTCTCTGCGCCAGCACGAGCCGCCCGCCACCGCTCCTCCCGCTCGCCGCCTCCACAGCGACCGCCCGGACCCGCTCTCCCCGCCGCGCCCCAAGCCGCCAACCTCGCCTCCGCCGCTGCCAGCAAGCGCCGCCGCTCCTCCGTCCCGTCGCCCGCTTCGCTCGCCGCCTCCTCTCCTGGGCCTCGCGTCGCGGCCCCTCTTCCCGAGCTTCGCCGGCAGCTCTGCCCGGCGACCTCCGTTCCTGCCAGCGCTCACTGCAAGCCCCGCCGCAGCGGCACTCCCGGGACCCCGTCGCCAGGCGTCCTCCGCCGCGGCGCTACCTCCCGGCCGCGCTCCGGCCATGAGCTCGCTAAGCCGGCTCCCCGGAGCCGCCCGCATCCGCCCTCTGCCGATCCCGTCGTCCTCGGCCCGTCCGATGAGCGCCGCCCTCGTCCCTCGGCAAGCTCGCCCCGGCCCTCCTGCGCTCTACCCGTGCCCGGCCGCGCCTGCCTCGCCCCTGCAAGCCAGCCTCCGCCGACGGTCCCCGGCGTCGCGGTCGCCTCTCCCGTGCCTTAGGCAGCAGCTTCCCTCAACAGTACCAGGGGCACCTGTTGGGTGCAGGACCGCGAGAAGAACGACAAGACCTTCGCCTCAGAGAACCAAGTAATCCGCTTGAACCCCGAAGACCCGAACCCTCGCCAAGATCTTCAGTGCCGAGACCCGAGTCCGACACCGACAACCAAAGACCGCGGAACCGACAGGTTCGCCAACCCGGGACCAAAGTGCGAACCCCGGTATCGACATGCCATGTTCTCCTTCACGGATGCCAAGACCGAATCTCGTCGGGCCCGGATCCCGAGACCGAACCCGACCCGCCAAGTTCTTCGATCGGATCCGAGGACACCGAGACCCCGGTGCGACAAGTACTCCGCCCGGACACCAAGTTCTGCACCCCGGATGCCAAATCCGACCCGACCCGCGTACCGGCAAGATCCCCGCAACAACAGGAACGACACCAACCAGGGCGGGTCCGCTGCGCCCCGATGCCGAACCAAGTCCTTCCTCGCGGAACGCCAAGATCTCCTCCGCTAACCGAGAGCGATCCGTCGAACCCTGAACCCCGAGACCGACCCCGAACCCCGGAACCCCAAGATCTGCCGAACCCTAATGTGTGAACCTCTTATCTGAGAACCCTATTTTATAATATAATAACAACTTGATGCATAATAATTGTCATACTCGCATGCATATATGTGGTTTGGGGGCCCTATGCCGATTCACCTAATAATTAAATATGGGGCCCATATGCGGGCAAATCTAGTCTCATATTGGCCTCATTTAAATTTGTGTAGCGAACCGGTACTATATTTTGTCTTGATAATGCAACATTAAAATTGCGGGGAGGGTAATAACATGAACCACTTAATTAATTGCCGGGACCACGGTTCCGCTTAATATGACCTAATTGCATCGCACCTTGCCATGCCATGCATCATACATGCATCATGCCGATCTTCTGCCGTTGTATTAAATATTGCATCCGGTGTTTCTTCTAGTGTTTTGCTTCTTCGCGGATAAGGCCGTTGAGTTGATGTGAGCTTCGCCCCGATCTTTGGTTGAACCTTCGACAATGTTTTCAGGCGAGCATCTCCCCCTTTCTACCTATCTTAATTTTATAGTATTTACTTCCCTCCTGTTGATCTATTGCTACCTGTGTTGCGATGCTTTGTTTTCCGTACCTGTGATATACCGTGCGACCTATATTGCCTTGGACACATCCTATTACACATTGTTTGGTAGATAGTTGGACTTGGCGTCGTGATCGCTTGCTCAAGTCTTTGCGTGTCGTCAAGTGCCACGATTGTTGATGTATTGCCGCATGTTGATGTTGGAGATGGTTCTAGTTTTACTTATCGTTCACTTTAATTCTGTTTAACAACTAAAATTGAAGTAAGTAGAGGCATCGGTGGGTGATAGATAATATTTGGTTTCGAGCCCACTTGTGTCCCGTAGGACCCCGAGTACTTGATACTGTTCCTTGATTTATCGCGCTATCCACATCCGGAGGTAGGTATGTGGGACCCCTGAGCGAGCTTGATTCATCATATTTCTAGGGCCACAAACTAGTTTGAGGTTTTATTTACGATCTGTACTTATGCCATGCTACTTATGTATTTACGTTTGTGCGAGGAGCACCTTGTCTTGTTAGGAATTGTGACCCGTTTACGTGGTATCGACAAGCCACACTTCGGGTTCCCGATCGTTTCTGCCCGCCCACAAACCTTAAGTCCGTCTCGAGTCGGCTAACCGTTGCGGGTTCTACTTTAAGGGTGGCCCCGAAATATTTCTGAATCCTGTGATTGTTCGATCGTGAAGGCCTCGTTGGGTTTTGATTTGGTTTTCGAGGTTGATCGGCGTGTGTTGCTATTGGTGCACCGGCGGTAAAACTTTCTGAAAGCCGTGTCCGCGGATATGGACGACTTGGAGCACGGTATCTCGATCCTAGACAAGCATAACTAAAGTTTATTGCTATAAATTTGACTTTATAATGACTAGTAATCAGCTTAACTACAACGGAATGGCTAAATAATACTGCCCACAATTGCTTGTTTGGTTTGTCGCTTGCGACAATTGTATCGACTAGTAAGTATTGCAACTTCTAGCGGAATGGCTGAATAAAAGTACCAACAAGCTTTGGGTTTAAGGGTTATCTCATGCTAATTGTATCGACTAGTAAGTGTTTCCACTTTCACGGAATGGTTAACTAAAAGTGCTTGCTTATTTTATCGGGATGATTATCTATACTTGACTAGTAATTGCTGCAGCGATAACCGAATAAGTAAAGCGCCAACCGTGTGAGTTCCTCGGTTGACTTCCTCGTTTGGTCTCGAGGAAATACAGGATGGGTTTGTTTGGTGTTAGCTTGGTGGGATCCGAATAGGTCTTTCTTACCCTCTGTTTGCCGATTGTATCGAGTCTCTATAGGTTGTTTAGTGCTGCTGCCGTTGCGCTCGATCCACCACACCTATGTGGCGAGGACCGAATTCTAGCCTCGCGTGTCTTGGCCTCGATCTTGGCTCCTCTTTTTCCTTTGCCCTTTGTCGGCACCCTTTTCTTTAAGCAGGTTTTGAGATCGGCCGTTAGCGAGGTTACCCTTCCGGCTTGGCACAGGCAGGGTTATGGGCGCCATTGGTTATTCTTGGGGCTCTTAGCCCCATTTGCATCTTGTCCGTGGACGCTCTATCGTTTTCAAGGTGATTTGGATCTTTGTATATTATATCTGTATTCTTGACTCTTTGAGTCATTTGTTGTATATATCTGTTCTGTGGGTCCCATCGAGGACTGTTGTGTAATGTTATTACTTCGTTTTCCACCCGCACGAAAGTGCCTGGTGGGCACCTTTGAATCGTTTCTATGCGGGTTTGGTGAATTTTGCTCAAACTTGCATAGGTCCGATTCTGAGGGTGTTACAGAGTGGTATCAGAGCTCAGCAGTTGCGATACCCCACAAGTCCAGCCTGTAGGATAACCTAGCTAACGGCCGAAGTAGAGTGTCAAAACTATTTTTGAAAAACGGTTGGATAGTTCTGACTAGGTCTGGTTTTACTCCTTACCCTCTGCTGTTCTCCTCTTACCTCTACGTGTTTTGAATCCGCTCTCTTCCCTCTCTTCGAGTCCAGGATTTCTCGTGGTTGTGTTTCCGTCATACCTTCAGGGTTTCGTTTTCCCCCTTTTGTAACGGAGGTGCTTCGATCATCAACCTGCAACTTGTCTGTTGTACCCGTCATCCAATCTTTTGTTCTTGAGCTCTTGATCCATATGTGTTCCTTGCTGGATCTCCGTGTCGTTGAAAAACATATGAGAAGGACGAGCATTGGTGAAGTTGGAGTATACCTTGAGCATGTGTTGTTCATGCCAATGGAACCATCGCGAAAACCTAATCAGTGTGTCTTTCATACGATTTCTGTTGTATCTTCCGGTGTTTCCCGATGTGTTGACATCATCTACGCCAGATCCGATGCAGAGTCTGCATCACTCCCTTGTTTCCGAACCTCGCTTGTCGAGATCTTCAGTCCAATTCCGAGAGTTGGTTGCATAATCCGTCTATTCGCGTGCAGAGTAATGGTTTGAGTGCGGGATGGAGTAGCTACCCTACCACTGCTCTTATCATTCGCTCTTGTACGTCGAATCAGTGGATCCAGCAATTTTACTCCGTCCACAGAAGTTAGGGGTGGCTTTATTTGCGATACCTCTACCTTCGACCTTTTGTTCCCGGAGTGTTCTCTCGACGATCACGGACAACAGCCCTTGTTAGTGGTGTCGCGAGGATCTACACGAAGCGCGAAGGGTCAGACCGACGGCCTTCCTTCCGGTACCATGAGGCGGATCTCGAGGGCAAGATCCATTGTTAGTGGTGTCGAATTGTGGCATCCCGCAAAACCACTACTAGAAAATCGCGTTGAATTTGTGCATTGCATCGTCGTCATCATGCATTGTTTGCATAAAACTATTTTCGCAACGCCCGATTTGTTTTCCGAACGCCCCATCTTAATTCAAACGCAAGCCCGGTTCTCCGGATTAATTATTTTGGCCGCTATTGGTTTGCAAACGGCCCGTTTAAAACAAATAAAAAGTTAAATTACTTTAGCGGGGGCAGTCGAACGGGCCGACCCGACCCGAACGACCACCCCCAGGTTTTAAATCGGTCCACTGAACAGCCCCTCTAAATCCTAAGTTCACCCAACTAAACTACCCACACCCAGCCTCCACCTCACCCGGACCAATCGTTGGATGCCACCTCACCCACTCCTCTCCCTCACCCAATCCGGTACTGCCACCTAGGCTAAGCCCACCCAGCTCTCTCTCCTTTCTCTCCACTAACCACCCACCCCAGGTCCCACTCACCTTCCCCTCCAAAGACCACAGCCACTCATCCCGGCCACTCTCTCCCCTGGGCCACCCTCAGCCCACCCACACCTCTCTTCCCAGTGCGTGGCCTTTCCTGGGCCCGTCCCCACCGCCTGGCCCACCCCTGTCAACCCCCCTGTGCATCTTCCCAGGCGCCTCTCTCTCCCAGAGCCAGCACGCCGACCTCCTCAACCCCACCCGACGCCGCCCCGCCGCGCCCGCCACGCGCCCGCCTCCTCGCGTCTCGCCTCGCGGCCCACCTCGGCACGCGCTCCCCGGACCAGATCGCCTTCCCCGGCCTCCGCTCAGCCCGTCCCCTCCCGAGCGCCGGCCTCCCTCAGCCCACCGAGTCGCCGCGGGCTCGTCTGCGCCAAGACGCCGCCGCTCCTCCCGCCCGCCGCCTCCGGCGACCGCGGACCCGCTCTCCCGCGCCGCCCAAGCCGCCAACCTCGCCTCCGCCGTCGGCGCCGAGCAACCCGCCTCCTCCGTCGCCCGCCCAGCGCCCATCGCCGCCTCCTCTCCTGGGCCTCGCGTCGCTGCCCCTCTTCCCAGCTCCCGGCAGCCGCGCTCTGCCCGGCGACCTCCGTTCTGCCAGCTCACCCACCAAGCCCGCCCGCCCGCCGGGACCCGCCGAGCGTCCTCCGCCGCCAGCGCCTCCGGCCAACCGGCGCTCTCCAAGCCCAGCGAGCTCGCCCCAAGCCGGCTCCGGAGCCGCCCGCATCCGCCCTGCCGATCCGTCGTCCTCGGCCCGTCCGATGAGCGCCGCCTCGTCCTCGGCAAGCTCGCCTGCCCTCCTGTGCTCTACCGTGCCCGCTTTGCCTCGCCCACAAGCCAGCCTCGCGACGGTCCCGGCGTCGCCTCTCCGTGCCTTAGGCGGCTTCCCTCAGCATTGCAGGGCTGTTGGGTGCAGGACCGCGAGAAGAACGACAAGACCTTCGCCTCAGAGCACCAAGTAATCCGCTTGAACCCCGAAGACCCGAACCCTCGCCAAGATCTTCAGTGCCGAGACCCGAGTCCGACACCGATAACCAAAGACCGCAGAACCGACAGGTTTGCCAACCCGGGACCAAAGTGCGAACCCCGGTATCGACATGCCATGTTCTCCTTCACGGATGCCAAGACCGAATCTCGTCGGGCCCGGATCCCGAGACCGAACCCGACCCGCCAAGTTCTTCGATCGGATCCGAGGACACCGACCCGGCGACAAGTACTCCGCCCGGACACCAAGTTCTGCACCCCGGATGCCAAATCCGACCCGACCCGCGTACCGGCAAGATCCCCGCAACAACAGGAACGACACCAACCAGGGCGGGTCCGCTGCGCCCCGATGCCGAACCAAGTCCTTCCTCGCGGAACGCCAAGATCTCCTCCGCTAACCGAGAGCGATCCGTCGAACCCTGAACCCCGAGACCGACCCCGAACCCCGGAACCCCAAGATCTGCCGAACCCTAATGTGTGAACCTCTTATCCGAGAACCCTATTTTATAATATAATAACAACTTGATGCATAATAATTGTCATACTCGCATGCATATCTGTGGTTTGGGGGCCCTATGCCGATTCACCTAATAATTAAATATGGGGCCCATATGCGGGCAAATCTAGTCTCATATTGGCCTCATTTAAATTTGTGTAGCGAACCGGTACTATCTTTTGTCTTGATAATGCAACATTAAAATTGCGGGGTAGGGTAATAACATGAACCACTTAATTAATTGTCGGGACCATGGTTCCGCTTAATATGACCTAATTGCATCGCACCTTGCCATGCCATGCATCATACATGCATCATGCCGATCTTCTGCCGTTGTATTAAATATTGCATCCGGTGTTTCTTCTAGTGTTTTGCTTCTTCGCGGATAAGGCCGTTGAGTTGATGTGAGCTTCGCCCCGATCTTCGGTTGAACCTTCGACAATGTTTTCAGGCGAGCATCTCCCCCTTTCTACCTATCTTAATTTTATAGTATTTACTTCCCTCCTGTTGATCTATTGCTACCTGTGTTGCGATGCTTTGTTTTCCGTACCTGTGATATACCGTGCAGCCCTATATTGCCTTGGACACATCCTATTACCTGTTGTTTGGTAGATAGTTGGACTTGCGCGTCGTAGTCGCTTGCTCAAGTGCTGTTGCGTGTCGTCAAGTGCCACAGTTGTTGATGTATTGCCGCATGTTGATGTTGGAGATGGTTCTAGTTTTACTTATCGTTCACTTTAATTCCTGTTTAACAACTAAAATTGAAGTAAGTAGAGGCATCGGTGGGTGATAGATAATATTTGGTTTCCGAACGCCCACTTGTGTCCCGTAGGACCCCGAGTACTTGATACCTGTTCCTTGATTTATCGCGCTATCCACATCCGGGAGGTATGTGGGACCCCCCTGAGCCAGAGCTTGATTCATCATATTTCTAGGGCCACAAACTAGTTTGAGGTTTTATTTACGATCTGTACTTATGCCATGCTACTTATGTATTTACGTTTGTGCGAGGAGCACCTTTATTTAGGAATTGTGACCCGTTACGTGGTATCGACAAGCCCAGCCACTTCGGGTTCCCGATCGTTTACCGGCCCCAAACCTTAAGTCCGTCTCGAAGTCAGCTAACTTCGTTGCGGGTTCTACTTTAAGGGGTGGCCCCCTGAAATATTTCTGAATCCTGTGATTGTTCAGTCGTGAAGGCCTCGTTGGGTTTTGATTTGGTTTTTCCGAGGTTGATCGAGCGTGTGTTGCTATTGGTGCACCCCGGCCGGGTAAAACTTTCTGAAAGCCGTGTCCGCGGATATGGACGACTTGGAGCACAGTATCTCGATCCTAGACAAGCATAACTAAAGTTTATTGCTATAAATTTGACTTTATAATGACTAGTAATCAGCTTAACTACAACGGAATGGCTAAATAATACTGCCCACAATTGCTTGTTTGGTTTGTCGCTTGCGACAATTGTATCTGACTAGTAAGTATTGCAACTACAACGGAATGGCTGAATAAAAGTACCAACAACTGCTGGGTTTAAGGGTTATCTCATGCTAATTGTATCTGACTAGTAAGTGTTTCCACTTTCACGGAATGGTTAACTAAAAGTGCCCACTGCTTATTTTATCAGGATGATTATCTATACTTGACTAGTAATTGCTGCAACGATAACCGAATAAGTAAAACTGCCAACCGTGTGAGTTCCTCGGTTGACTTCCTCGTTTGGTCTCGAGGGGGAAATACCAGGATGGGTTTGTTTGGTGTTAGCTTCAGGTGGGATCCGAATAGGTCTTTCTTACCCCTCTCTGTTTGCCGCCAGTTGTATCGAGTCTCTATAGGTTGTTTAGTGCCTGCTGCCGTTGCCGCTCAGTCCACCACACCTATGTAGGCGAGGACCGCCGAATTCTAGCCTCATAGTGTCTTGGCCTCGATCTTGGCCTCCTCTTTTCCTTTGCCCTTTGTCGGCACCCTTTTGTTTAAGCGGGTTTTGAGATCGGCCGTTAGCGGGTTACCCTTCCGCTTGGCCAGGGGGTTATGGATGCCATTGGTTATTCTTCGGCTCTTAGCCCCATTTGCATCTTGTCCGTAGAATGACGCCTATCGTTTTCAAGGTGATTTGGATCTTTGTATATTATATGTATTCTTGACTCTTTGAGTCATTGTTGTATCTCTTCATGGGTCCCATCGAGGACTGTTGTGTAATGTTATTACTTTGTTTTCCACCCGCACGAAAGTGTCTGGTGGGCACCTTTGAATCGTTTCTATGCGGGTTTGGTGAATTTTGCTCAAACTTGCATAGGTCCGATTCTGAGGGTGTTACATATTTGGCCTTGATAAGTTGCAGCCAAAGCCCCCCGTCGTCCCTCAGAATGCGCCACACCCACTTCAGCATCAGGGCCACGTTGAAGCGCCGGGAGTCCAGGATACCTATGCCCCCAAAGCATTTGGGGGCGCAAACGTCCGCCCACTTCACCATATGGTATTTTTTTATGTCCGTCTCTAGCCGCCCAGAAGAATCTCGACAGCTCCTTAGCAAAGTCGGCATGGATTCCCTCGGCGGTGAGTCTGACCACCATCGATACATGGGAAGACTCGAAGAGGCGAGTTGATCGAACCGTTTTGCTCCCCTTTGGCGTGAGCCGCTGCGCCAAGGCTCGCCCTCGGCGCCTGCAGCGTGACCAGGGGGGCAAGATCCTTGATCAACACCCGAGACTCTCGCATGGGGAACCCCAGGTAGGTAATGGGGAACTTCGCCAGGTTGCAGTTGAGGTTGTCGGCTATACGCTGCCGGTCGACGTCATCGAACCCTAGGACCATGACCTCACTTTTGTCGAAGTTGATCTTGAGCCCTGACATGGTCTCGAAGCAGAGCAGCAAGAATTTCAAATTCCTGATGTCTAGGTCCGAGCCCTGCACCATGATCAAAGTGTCATCCCCGTACTGCAGGTGAGAGATACCTCCTCCCGGGATCAGATGCCCTAACACACCAGAAATGTGGCCAGCAATTTTGGCTCTATCCTAAATCTCTGCAAGGGCATCCACCGCGGCGTTAAAGAGGAGGGGGAGATCGGATCCCCTTGCCTCACCCCACAGGAGGGGGTAAAGTAGGGTCCAATCTCCCCATTGATATTGATCGCCGTCCTACCACTCATCACAAACTGCATAATCCAGCAGATCATGCGATCATCGAACCCCCTCCTCTCCAGGACAAGTCGCAGGAAAGCCCAGTCCAACCGGTCATAGGCTTTCTGGAAGTCCAACTTGAGGAACACCCCTTTCTGATGGCGTGCCTTGACCTCATGAATAATCTCATGGAGGGCAAGGACATCATCATGAATGAGGCGTCCCTTCAAGAACGCGAACTGGAGGGGGTGCGTGAGTCTCTCTAAGACCGGCGCCAACCAGATAGCACATACTTTCGCAAAGAGGCGCTGAATGACATTGATCACTGTGATGGGGCGGAAATGGCGGATGTCTGTGGCCCCCACTACCTTGGGGATCAACGTGATCACACCAAAGTTCAGACGCGCCATCACCCGAGTCCCAGTATAGAATTCCTGGAACATCCGCAAGACCACCGGTTGGAGTTGGTCCCAGAATGTCTGCAAAAAGCTCACCGGCAGGCCATCGGGGCCAGGCGTCGACCCCGTCTTCATAGATTTCAGGGCCGCCGACACCTCGTCCGCAAGAAACGGCCGTGTGAGGTCCGCGTTCTTAGACGAGGTAACCAGCGCCCCCCCCTGTCCAGAAGGTCGGAGCAAGCGAAATGCCCGAGGGGGCCGCCGCCGAGAAGAGGGATTTGTAGAAGCTATAAATATGGGAGGAAAGCGCCTGTGGAGACTCCAAGAGCGCCCCTCCCTCCCAGAGGCAAGGGATCGAGCACTTCCTCCTCTGCCCATTGGCAATGCCATGGAAGTAGGCCGTGTTCGACTCCCCCTGGACAGTCCAGTTCTGGCGACTCCGCTGACGCCAGAACGCCTCCTCGCCCCTGTAGATCACCATAATGGAGGTCTCCAGGGCATACCTATGGGACCAAGCTTCCGCCGACAGGCCACGAAGATCAGCCTCCCGGTCCAAAGCCTGAATCTCCCGCAAGATGGACTCCTTCTGGGACCTGAGCTCAGCCCCCAGGTTGGCCCCCCACCCGCGCATGAACTGGCGGGATACCTTAGTGCAATGATGCCAGATATCCACCGCAGAGTGCGCCCGGGGGGGAGATGCGGCCGCCAGCAGCCACCTGGCCCGAACTGCCTCCACGAATCCTTGCTTCTGGAGCCAGAAGGACTCAAAGTGGAAGCGGTTCAGTCTAGGAGGACGGCCCTCTCCCGAGGAAAGAAGGAGGGGGTATGGTCGGAACTGATCCTAGTGACGGCCCGAAGAGAACA
The DNA here is from genome assembly GCA_030063025.1 of Avena longiglumis. Taxonomy (NCBI): domain Eukaryota; kingdom Viridiplantae; phylum Streptophyta; class Magnoliopsida; order Poales; family Poaceae; genus Avena; species Avena longiglumis. The sequence continues at coordinate 512,481,294 of CP125974.1, read as the reverse complement.
CAGAGGAAACATCACTTCCCAGTCAATAGAAACAAAGGCACGGTCGAGGACGCTGCGAATCGGGGCAAGCTGTTTATTGGTCCACGTATATCTAGCTCCCACCCGCACAATCTCGCGCAAAGCAAGATCCGCGATGCAGTCATTGAACATACGCATCCTAGGGAGGTCCACGTTCGCCGAGCTCTTGTCCTCCGCCGTGCGAATCAGGTTGAAATCACCGGCAACGACCACCGGGATCTCAGCCCGTTCCACTTTCAGCTTCAGCTCGAGCAGGAACTCGGCGGACCTCCTATGGTCCGCGGGGCCATAGACAATGATCATCTCCCATTTGAAATGAGATTGTCTATGGGTGAGTTACATGCTCACAAAGAAGTCCCCGCAGTCCATATCATCCACCTCAAAGGTGTCCTCCTTGACCCCAAGGAGGATGCCCCCGGAGTGACCACTAGCCGGAAGCCAGGACCAACAGAACTTGTGACCAGAGAGGCCCTCGAGCTCAGCAATAGAGAAGTCCTGGAGGATCGTCTCCTGAAGGCCGACAATATTCGGCGCTTCCAAGCGAATATACTCTTTGATCTGGCGGCGACGACCCTCGTGCCCGAACCCTCGGATGTTCCAAATGAACACCCGAAAGGCCCGGCTGAGATCCATAGGGGACCGAAAGGGCACGACAGGCGCGGGACCAGGCAGCGGCAGCCTTGGGAGGTCTACCCCGAGGCCTACCCCTCGGGGTAGACTCCAGAGGCACCTCCCTCTCATCGGTGGGAGGGATCCTTCTGGGCAGTCCGGAGGATCCAGCCACGGCCAGGATCTGGGCGCGTTCACGCTCCCGAGCATCACGCGCTCGGGCAGTAGCGATCGCACCCGCGTACCCCTCCCGCGCCTTAATGGCGGCCAGCTGCTCAACCCGGGGGCCCTTCTCACCACAGAACACGATGCCACAATCATTAGCCACCTCGCCCAGGTGGGCCAGCGAAACCTCAGACAAGACACAGAACGACGAGCCAGGAATACCAGATGGGTCAGGATCAGAAAGACGAACAGGGGGGCAGGGGAAGTACTTGAGATCTCATCACGGGCCGCGACACGAATAGCAGCCCGCTCAGCCACTGTCGGCTCAGGACGAGAGAGGCCCACCCTCGCCCCAGCAAGGCGGACACTGTGACGGGACGACGGCGGAGGGGGAGGCCTGGGGGTCTTGTGTCGACGGAGCGAGAGGGCCACCTCAGGGGAGGGAGGGACCACCTCTCCGGCGGCTGTCGACACGGGGTCCGGAGTATCCGGGGCGAGGGCAGACCTCGAGGCAGGGGAGGCGGGGGAGCAAACCACCACACTCCCAAGTCTACTCATCGAGGACAATGGCCTTGAGAGGCGCCAGAGATCAGGTCCATGCCCGCGCCCAGGTTGGAGCCGTACTGGGTGATGGGGAGGTCGATGGAGATCAGCGGATCGGAGCGGAAGCAGCGGGGGACATCGACCGGGGCCAGCTTGGCAGGGGCACTCAGCGACAGACTGGGGCACCCCGGGCGACGGGGGGAAGCACCCGGCGGAGCGTCCGCATGAAGGAGGTCCACGGTGCCCCCGGCACCACCATCCTGAGGAAGTGGAGAGGCCGGTGGCGAGGCGTCAGTGGTCAGGGGAGACTCGGGGTCAGACCTAGAGTCGGAGCCATCTGAACCCCCTCCCCCACCCCCACCCCCACCCCCGGGCTCCGCGTCGTCAGCGGGGTTCGGGGCTGGAGGAGGGGAGAGAGAGCCTCCGTGGACCGGCACCTCCTCGTCCAGCTCCACCAGGAGGTCTCTGCCCACCCGGTCAAAGAAGACGCGAGGGAGGGAGACCGGGAACACGGAGACCGCCGGGAAGAGAAGACGGAAACGAATGGGGCTGTGGCCCTGCAGAGAGCTCATGTCCATCTCCGTGAGCTTGCCCACGGCCTGGGACAACAGGGCCACCACCTCAGGGCGCCGAGCCTCGTGGGGGATCCCCTAGATCCGCACCCAGACCTCCGAGAGAGTAGCCACGGTCTCCTGCGCGGCCGAAGAGGGCTGGATGGACACCCGCAGCTGGTGGAGAGGCAGGTGAAGGACGAACCACATGCGCACATGCGCAGGATCGCCACCGAGGGAAAGTGGACCACGAACTCGGACGTCGAGACTCGGTGGACCGGCCACTCGTGGCCAGGCAGGACTGCGCGGAGCTCCTCCTGGATCAGGTCCTCCGTGACCACCAACGTCGGGGGGAGGTCCTGATCAGGGAGGATGGATACCATGGCCAGGGTCTCCGGAACAGTCATTTGCACGCCACCCATGTCGATGACGTAGAAACCGCCATCAACCCCATGGCCATAGTACTCCAAGGCCTCACGGCGGAGCGGGATAGCGGTCGCGGAGAGTAAATTAGGACGGGCCGGGGGGACCCCAGGGTGGGGACCCAGGACCCCCGGCGCAGCAGCTGCCACCGCGACCGGCCCAACCGCCGTCACCGACGCCACCTTCTTCTTCTTCTTGGACTTGCGTTTCTTCTTCTTGGGAGCCGATGACTCGGCATTCTACCCCTCCCGGAGACCCGTAGCGCCCCGGGGCTGCTGGCCAGGGACCCTATCCTCGCGCCAGGACGGAGCATCAGCCCGACTCCCTCCCTGCCTCGGCTCGGCAGCGGCCGGGGCTGGGCGGCGCCGCAGTGCTCCTCGCGCTCAGTCGAGGCTGGGCTGACAGCGACGGGTCCTCCATCCTCCGATGGGCCCGGGAAGGGAGGCGCAGGCGCCCGGTCCTGCGGGCATGAGGGAGCGACCTCCACCCGGTGGAGGCGTGGGGAGGCGCTGGCGTCGGCAGGAGGGATCGGCGAAGCGGCGTCGGCTGGGGAGAAGGCACGACGGGGGGCCGGCGGCGGGGCACCCCGCGGCGGAGGCGGGCTTCGAGGCCGGTTGGACATGGCGGCCGACAAGTAGGAGCGGGGGAGGGGGAGGAGGAGAGGGGGCGAAGACAGGGGAGGAGAGGCCGATGGATGCGCGGATCTAGGGGAGGCGGCGGGAGGGTGAGGGAACGGGTATGGGGGCGATTAGGTTAGGTCAGGGATCCAGGACCCCCCGCGGCCGCGTGGGCCGAGAGGGCCGCGGGCCCAGCAGGCTACCCAGTGGGCCACCAGAGACAACGGCCCCGGCCTCCAGTACCGCCCGAATTCCAGGCCCAGTGGCCTGCCAACCACCCCGACCCACCCCACCCCACCCCTGTTGGGGCGCCACGGCAGCCTCGACTCACTCCCGCCGTGGTCGCCAGGCAACCAGCGTCTGGCAGAAGTCCGCCGAGAGGCGGAGGAGGTGCGGCGAGGCGTGCCGTCGGGACCCCCTGTTCCTCAACGGAGACGCCACCGTCGCCGCCCAGGGGCCACGCCTCGAGGTTCACCTTCGGTTCCGACTCGTGAGGACCTCGCCGTGGGCCTCCTCCACGTCACCCCAAGCGAGGCCATGGAGGTCCGCCAGAGCAGCGCTCGGCGGCAATGAGCCTAAGCGGCCTCGAGGCGAGCCGCGAGGCGGGTAGAGTGGCCCGCCGCCGGGCCGAGCCCCGATCTTGTGGCGTGGCGAGGAAGGACAAGGAGGAAGCTTGGCGGACAAATTCTCCGCGGCGTCGCTCCCGTGCATCAAGCACAACCCCCGTCGAGGAGAGGAGGACGAGCCGGCCGTCCGCCGGCCGGAGACGGCAGTAACCCGGCCTCTCATGCCAGCCGTGAGAGCCGAGGCCCGGCCAGTGAGGGGGAGACGGAGGAGGCAGCCACGGGAGGAGGCATGACGGCCGGCGGCGCGCCGCGGCGGCGGAGGGAGGCAGGAGGCAGGGGAGGGAATTTGTCCCCTGCTGGAAAAATCGAAACTCTCCCTTAGCTGGAAAAATAGAAAGAAGAAAAAACATAATAACATTCATAAATGGGCCAAGCCTACTCAGCTGGAATATCTGCCCTACGATATTCAGCCCAATATCACGTTGTTTGCTGCTGCCCAGCGCTAACACTTCCCATGGGCCATGGACCTTCGCTTACGACAGAAGAGCGCTACGTCTCGCTTTTGCCGAGTCTTCCTCCTCCTTCCCGTGCTCAGCTTAAAAGAAAAGAAAAAATCGCCGGGAAGACACGTAAAGCTTTTCCACCGTTTAAAAATGCCAGTAATTTCGTGCTTCTTAGCTCTGTTTATTTTTTTTGGCGTGGACTTTACCCTTATTAGACCAGGTTCTCCGGAAGGAGAAAAACAGAATGGTTACGGATTTCCCTCAAAAAGTAAAAAAAATAAATGGTTACGGAATAACACCAGCACGATCCATCTCTAGTCGTTCCGCTATTTATTTCCCAGTTGAGCTCGTGGGCAGCAGGCAGTCAGGTGGCCAGAGGCCCGACTCCCGATCGAGAGAGCGACTTGATTCGGCCGTAGTACTAGGGTAGACATATAATCGATGGCGACATCTGGCAAAGTTAGGCCACGAACCGCACGTACCGATGATAAGGAAATTAAGTTTGGAGCGTGTACGTGTTCAAAAGGCACGCGAGCGGGCTTAATTTTCATGTGCAAAGTCTCGACGGGCCGGCAGAGTACCACTGGCACCGGTTAAACACACCACACCATGACACCACACGTAATCCGAGCTACTGATCAGTACTACTAGTAGGTAGGTAATTGACGCGGTAATGATCATTGCAGAAAGAAACGCGGCAATGAGTATGGCCCAGCCATGGTTACTGTAGCCCGCAGTACGTGTCGCCACCAGCCCATCAGGAAGGGCCTGACTGGTAAGCTGCACGCTTTTATCGTCTCCTTGGGACAGATCATGCATGTGAGGCTTGTCTTGTCAAAAAACGCAACTTGGCTCATGTTTGCCAATTTGTTTGATGATTGTCTACATCGCGATGAGAAAATGATACTTTGATTCGTTGGCTACAAGTAATTCGGTAACTCATCAACAATCACATTAACCCTACAGCTAAACACACGTATTTCACGCCACCAACAACTAACAGCCATGGGTGGTAGCACGGCGGAGGCTGTAGGGAAGTAGAACGCCGGCCGGGAGATGGGTCATATGAGGGTGGACACGGCGCCAGCGGCGGTGCTCCGTTTCTAAACTGGGTGTCGGCATAGGAGCTACGATAGTTCTTCACGTTATTACCTCGAGGTCGACCTCAACGCCGATATAGGTCGTTCATCCCTAATAGAATCAACGGATGGATCAGTCATCCACGCGTCAGTGGCTTTACTAAGCTACTTTCTCTGTTTTAAAATATAAGATATTTTAGCTTTATAAAAAAGTGTATCTAGACCAGTGGCGGACGTAGGATTATATTGGAGGGTGGGCACACTTAAAAGAAAATTGCGCTGACCCATGTGAAATACAAAATCTGCCTAAAAAGTAATATAAATAATTTAGTAAAATCTCATAATATTATAGTTCTATAATATGTTTCAATTTTCAGGTCAAAAATATGTTTTCATTTTGTAAGTCATGGTACACCATAGACAAATAAACAGTAAAATTAAACAATTAGAAAATTATGCCTGTTAGGTAAGTAGAGCTTATTCCTTGCTAGATTTTTTATAATAACCCATGTGGCACACAAAATCTGTCTAAAAAGTCTTGTATTGTTTTGATTGAGAGGAGATTACAGAGTTTATATACTTCCTTCGGGATCCCGCGACTTCCACCGTCGGGGTCCTTCGCGTGCGTGCAACGTTTATATTCGTGGTGGGCCTCCTGGAATCTCATCTCCTCCGCGACTCCGGTGAGGCTCTCTCTAACAAGATATGTCTTTTATTTTTTGTCCCATGGGTAAACTTTTTTGCTACATGCAAAAGCGGGACATTTTGTAGTAAAAACGACACATTTTATAGCAAAACGGGATTTTCACAAAAAGTATAAAACAAGTGTCAACAGGAGAACCAGCAGCACGCCATCAACCCGGAGCCGCTTAGTGATGTTCCTATCTTTATGCAATCAACTATTCTTACGATCGGAAAATAAATACTTCTAAACTGGTATGTGATCTAAACATTAGATTTTTTTAAATGATAAACATTAGATTAGTAGTAGTCTATTTATTCTCTAAACTTTTGGGTGGGCCACGACCCACCCGGCCCCACCCCTGCGTACGCCTATGATATAGACTCATGAATCTAAACACTAAAATGGGTTTGATACACTCATTTCATGAAGCTAAACCATCTTATATTTTGAAACGGAAGGAGTAGAATAGAAAACATCCGAGAAAACTAAGAGGCCCGATAATGACAGCGAGTCGACCGTGTTGCAACGAAGAGTGGGACAAACGAATTGCTCTGATTTGAGTACGGCTATATGTTGATGATGTGTTGCTTTCGGTAGGTGGCCTCTCATGTTTTGGACATTGGGGATAATGCAGCGTACGCGCCTAGACCGACTGTGCAAGTAACTAACTATGTACTGTACCAGCTGGTTGCCTCTTTAGAAAGTAGAAATCCACAATAGAATGAAAATGTCGGGGATGGAGTTTTAGCTCCCGGGTGTAGATAGTCTCGGCAGCTGGACCAATAGATCATGGACAAATCAGGGTTGCTGTCAGGTCTTTCGGCGTCGACACGGTATCGAAAACCACAGAATACGGGCATGTACGTACTGGGGCGTATGCTGTCGCGTGAAAGATAACTAACGTCGTGGTGACGGGGAAGAGGGGTAATCCTGTACCGGTTGGTCCAGGTTATTAGATATTTTTTTTCCATTCATCCCCAGTCTTCCTCATCCGTCAGCTCCGCGTGCATCTCTCGCCCTCGCCGCCGCCGACGCCAATCCCTTTTCGCCGGCTATCACCTGTCTTCACATATTAAACGCCGCTGGCTGCATCTTTTAAGCTCGCCGACGCCCTTCCCTCCATCATTTCTCCGAGTAGAATGGAGCCCGGCATCTGCACTGACATCGGTGCAAAGATGGATTTCCCCCTGGATCCGGTGAGGAGGTGGGTTGTTTCTTCCTTGAGATTCATTTTGGTATAGGGAGCGCTTGCTATTGACCAATTAGACTGCGTATTACGGTGACTGAAGGAACATTCTGCATTCCATTCCCCCAGCTTGCCCATATACGAAGGGAGTGTTGATCCGCAAGTTGCTGCCGGCTCAGTGGGTCTAGTACATGAGGGCAGGGGTGCCATCGGTAACGGGGGAGGTGCGCTGTTCCTCTCGGGGCGACGGGAGGTGGGATGTTCAACGGATGCATTGCTGGAGGTGCCGTTGCAGTCGGCGCGGAACTCGCTGGATGTTCGCGACCGATATCCTGCCAGGAAAAAGAGGTACGGCGATCCTTCCCACTGGCTTATTAGATATAATACCTTCGATCTGCGAGGGCCAAGTTAACAGTATGAAATAGATTTCAGCAATTGCAGCCATGGATTGCCCGCTGGGTATCCCGCAAAAAAAAAGTCTCATGTAACGGGGTCTTGCTTCATGAAAAACCAGTCTCTCTTGCAACCTGTTACAAAAAAAAGTATAGGAGCCTTTTTGTGTGAAAATTGCGTATAAGAATGGAATCGAATTTAGGCTTTACTGCGCCTTACGTGTGAAGATTTTGCGATGTAATGTACACCTGATCGCTGACTGTGGGCTATTGAACAACAGGATATGTATTGGTCAAGAAATTTCAGGAATGAGTGTCTCGTCTACGGTGGGGTGCACGAGGGATTCAGATATCAATGGATTTGCACGGCAAATGGAAACATCGGTCGGTCGGCCTAGTGCGGCGGGCAGGTTAGAATTAAAAAAATGAGACTACATTGTTGCATTACAAAAAGACAACATATAGATGAATAGCTGACACATTTTGATATGGGTGCTAGGTCCCCCGCAACTGTAAACGGTGATGCATGTATAAATTACAAAGGAGGAACACATACCATTGCAGCCGATGCAGCACGACTCATGGATGTTGGCGCAGCGGAAGAAGAGTGTAGCCATGTCGGATCGGTTGAACCTGACCAGTCAGTGCAGGGCATTGTTCAAGCAATCGGGACTGGTGGTGGGCACTGCGAGTATGTCCAGTGTGACATGGCGCAATCAAAAGGTGATGGGGATCCATTTTCCACGGGCTGGACAAAGAGGTAATCCTTAGTGTAAATGTAAAAAAACATAGATATGGAGGTGTAAGTTCTGCCAGGAAATTGGGGATTGGAAAAATGGATATCTTTTGTGAACAATGTGTTACTCAACAGTTGGGGACAAGACCCAATACAACGGCTCTCATTGTGTAATAAAATGTTATTTTTGCAGGGTCCGCGTGGGAAAAACACCTGCAGAGAGGACGCCATGCCCTTCGCGGAAAAGTGCACTGGAAATATCAATCAGGGGATACGCAGAGAAGTCGGGGGAGGAGGTCATTGACCCCTGCTTGGGGACAACTTTCGATTCATTGGGTGAAGCTTATGACTTCTATAATCTATATTCATGGGAGCATGGTTTCGGGATTAGATATGGAAAGAGCAGACTCAATGCGGAGAAGACCAAATGTATGCAGGAGATTGTGTGTGGATGCTCGGTGAGTGAATATATCCAACTCTCAAACGACATAACGACTTCCATTGCTTTTCATGTAATTGATGAACATCTTAGTGATCCATTTTTTGTACGTTGCTGGTTCGTGCCAGGGGAAACCGACGAAAGAAAACACAAAATCATGCCGTTGTGAATGTCCTGCAATGATCAGGTTACTCAGGACAACCGACAACGGCTGGTACATAACTGAACACAGAGTTAAACATAACCACACCATGACTGAGAACTGTGGGGAGAAGGTATTCTGGCCATCACACAAGCACATTGATATTTACACAAGGGATTTGGTCAGGCAGTTGAGAGAGAACAATATAAATATTGGTAAAGTGTACAGCATAATAGCAGCGTTCTTTGGGAATGAGGGGAATGTCCCGTTCACGAAACGTTCTCTCAGGAACCTATGTGGTAAGCTCAGCAGGGAGCAAGCAGACGATGATGTGCGGAAGACAGTCCAGGCGTTTGACGACCTGGGAGCAAAGGATCCAGATTTTATGTTCAGGGTCCAGCCAGATGATGAAGGGAGGATAAAAAACTTAATGTGGACAACAGGGTCTAGCAGGTTGCAGTACAAGTTTTTCGGGGATTCTATAACATTTGACACAACGTACAAAACAAATTTGTACGATATGCCATTTGGTTTGTTCGTTGGCGTGAACAACCACTTTCAGAGCATCATCTTTGCTGGTGTAATGCTTCAGGATGAGCAGGTTGATAGCTTTGAGTGGGTGTTCACAGAGTTTGTCCGTATGATGGGAGGGGTGGCGCCTAGAACTATACTGACAGGTCAGTTTGTGTGTGTTAAAAATATTAAGAATTTTCTTGTGCAGTAATGTACGTGGGTCGTTTGAACTTGGACTATTTTTCTTTTTTGATGCGGCTTTGGTTGTAAAAGTGCAGATCAATGGCGAGCCATGGAGGTAGCAATAGGTAACGTGTTGCCAAACACAACTCACCGGTGGTGCAAATGGCACGTCCTGAAGAAAGCGAAGGAAAATCTAGGACCGCTCTATAGCAAGACGAATGAGTTCAGGGCAGAATTCCACAAGCTGGTGAACACAATGTTGACAATTGACGAATTCGAGAATGCATGGAACGAGATGTTGGATAAGTACAACTTGCGGACACATGACTACATGACTCGGCTGTATGAAATAAGGGAGAAATGGGCAAAGCCATATTTTAAGGGAGTGTTCTGCGCTAAAATGACAAGCACGCAAAGAAGCGAGAGTGCAAATAGCCTGCTGAAGACATATGTGCCGAGAGGGTGTCCGATGCATATGTTTGTGAAGCAATACATGCGGATGCAGTACGGGCGAGAGGCTGACGAGAATTATGAGGAGAAGCGAACAAAGCTGGTGCCCAGAAATGCTGCTTTCCCTGTGTTTTGCATTTTTTAGAAGTTGTAAAAACGCCTATGCTGATATACTGTTGTTGTTTGCAGGGTGGGGTGGTTGTGCACCATAACCTGGACATAGAGCGGCATGCGAGCAAGGTTTACACACGTGCCATGTATGAGCAATTTGGTCAAAATTTATATAGGAGCTTTGCATTCCGCGTAGAGGAAATTGAGAAGGACAAGGTGTACAAGGCACGACACACGAATGCTGCGAGGCGTGAGAAGTGGAGCAGAGTGGAGTTTGAAGTGCGGATTTTGGGAGATAAGAAAGAATTTGATTGCGAATGCAGGATGTATGCACACATGGGTGTTCTATGTGCTCATGCTTTGAAGGTGAGGAAAAAAATATGAACCCCCTCGAAAAATAAAAATTCGCTTAACATTAAGTAGAAAAAAATGGTGTGAGTACAGTAAATGAAATCCAGGAGCTAATATGTAGCAATGGTCCATTGCAGGTTATGGATTTCCTCGGAGTAACGGAGATACCAGATAAACATATACTGAAGAGGTGGACTAGAGACGCCAGAGATGTGCTGCCAGAACATCTCCGTCACTACCAGCGTGACGAATCCAAGAGCAGGTCAGTGACACACAGGCACTCGACACTGTATGTACTTGCAATGGAGCTTGTACGTCTCGGAGATACGAGTGCCGTAGCTTGCGAGAGGCTGGTATCCCTATTTAAGAGGGATATGGTCGAGATGGCACCTTTCGAGAATTCAAGGGATGGCTTGGGACTGAAGGACAAAATTGAACAGGTCGGGCGTAGCGGTTTGGGTAACATAGGGTCTAATTCCAACAGAAGTGCCTGGAATGGATGTGCCGGTGGTAACAATCTTGCTGCACTTTCAGTGCCTCCCAAAATAAGTAAGTCAGGCCAGCCAACTTCCAGCAGGGACAAGGCACCACACGAATGTACAGGTAAAAGATCGAGGTTTTGCAGCATCTGCAAGAAGCCTGGGCACAAACGTACTACATGCCCTGAGAGGGGTGATATGCCGAAGCAGCCGAGGAAGGAAGGAAGGTGTAGCCGATGCGGTTTAGCTGGGCATAGGAAAAGTACATGTATGAAACCTATGGTATCTACTGGGAATCGAGTGGAATATCATTAGTACAAAAACTAGACAGTGGAATGTTTGGATTTGCTGTTCTTTTTAATACTATAAACTGTGTGTAGAGAAGAGGCCGTGTACGGCATGTAAGCGAATTCTAATTTTAATTATGATACAACGGATTTAGGGGGGTGCGTTGTGGTTTTGAAGAAAAAATAAAAAATTGGTGTAAAAACGATTGCCCCCCCCCCCTTGAGCTGCGTGGTACGGACAAGTGTGCAACCAGAGTGACACTTGGTGGCCATGCTGGAGATGTGCGCGATTCAAAATTTGAAAACGAGACAGATATTACTCCTGGTAGGTCCAGCACTTTAAGTAACAGGTGAAAAACCGTGGACACGCATCACCACTAACAGCAGTGGCTTATATAAGTCCTCTGCCAGCTCGTGTGTGCTGCATTTGCGAGAGCACCGATAGGGAGACGTTCATCCATGGCTCCGGTAGGAGTTTGGTCAGGCTCCGCTGCTGTCACGGCTGAGCGGGTCGCCGGTGCTGAGGTTGATGAGAATTCAGAGGTGAGGAAAACATTCCTAGTGCTACCTAGTGATGTGGTGTGCATCTGTTCTTCCCCCTTCTAATGTCATACATGTGATCTGCTTGCAGTGCAGGTCCAAGGAGACGGCTCATCCGGCGGGCAGCTAACCCAGCAGAGTACTATTCACCTGGAGGAAGATGGTGGTCGCCTGAAATCCAGATCTGCAGCTGGATCGGCCTCTGAGTGCGCGCGTCAGGAGGTTAGATCTTGTGATGTTCGTAATGATTCCATTACGCCGTGCATGTTAGAACTGATATGAGATGCCGCAAGCTACTGCTGAATCTTCGATGTTGGTAGCTTGCAGTGAAGAGCAGGGTCGTCGACGGGGACGGCAATGCATCAGGAACCAAAAGTCCACACGTGGGAGATGATATCATCGGCGACATGCGCCTGGAAATAGTCAGAGCGAATGAAGGATTTGGTGAACACGACCCGGATATGCTAGAGGATGTGGCCGGTCCAGAGGGGGAAGCGGATGCCGGCGATTTGTCTGGTGTGTGGTGCGAGTCGGAGGACATGTGCGCTACGGACGACGATGGGGAGGTCATTAGCGGATCGAGGAAGCGCCTGAGGCTGGGGTACGATTAGTAGTCAAGGCATGCATGGTCTTGCATGCGGGATGGTCAAAAAACATGCTGTGCGTGTGGAGGGTTGACTATAAAAATAATGTATGTCGCGTGGTTGCCTATAGTGGTAATTAGCTGATTACCGTGCATGGAAAGTGGTACGTGTTGGTGCCGACTTCATTAGTACATGTAGTAAGCGTGGAGTTGGTGATTAATATATGACTTTGGTAATCGCCAAAAGTAATGAGAAGACACGACCCCCGTAAAAAATGTTACGCCTTGGGCAGAGGGTTGGGATTTGGACATCCTCTGATTTTGTCGCCCCTGTAGCGGTGCAGGGCGGACACAGTAGATGCCGTCTAGCACTGCTGCAGTTTGTGGGTAGTTGTTGGCCCCGATATGAACCTTCTACTCCGTAGCGTAAGAGGGGTCCTGGCCTAGTTGGAAAAACGGGGACCAAAGAGTGCTAACAAAACGTGAAAACAGATTGGCCCAGTGGTACCAGGTTTGTTCTGTGTAGCCCCTAATGCAGCCTGTGCGTGTAAGTAATACCATGCCGAAAACAAGGGGCGTGTGCGGATGCATGTGGTCTCGGTGGCACAAATTTGTGGGGAGAAAAAGAGTATCGGGTGGTACAGACCCCCGTGCTCCTGCTTTGGAGCACCAGCAAGAACAACCCGAGAGCATCTGTGTCATGACATCTCACGTGGCTGACTCACTGCCGTCGGTTGTGCAAATCGATATGGGAAAAGAACCGCGAACTTTCCCGCTCGCTGTCTCCAAATTATTATTGGCAAGAGAGTAGTGGTGCGGAAGTCTCTAGCGGAAGCGGTGAATAAAATAGTGAAAACAGTGCACACTCCAGCTGGGCCCTACCTCCCCCCGTTGTTATATCCCGGTGAGAGATGACACGCGGAAGTTCTCAGCCAGAACATTGCACTCTCAGAAAAAGGGCAGGGGAAAAATCACCTTGTAGTTGCAGGAACGAGGAGGGAGAAAACGAGAGAAATTGCCGGTGAGATCTGGTTGCTTCGGAGGTGAACACACTGCGGGAATAGTAGGTGAGTTTTTTGTTGGCCTGTGTTGTAGATCTTCGCATCACCCCTGTATTTTGGATGCATCTCCGTGGCTACGTGCATGTTGGATTCGATCCCTTTTTCTCTATTTTCTATGTTTCCGCCATTGACTAAAAGTAGAAAGCTTCACTTTGGCAGCTGGTGTCCGCCCGTGTGTGGCCATGCTTCCGCAGCACTTTTTTGGAAGGAGGGGCCGAGGTCGCTGGAGGGGTCCAGCTCCGCCGCGACCGGAGCTGCGTGCTGGCGGGATGCATGTTGGGCCCGCCGTGACGGCCGCGGGTGGATCCTCTGAACCTGTAGACAGGCCCGGAGGCGTCGTCGTCAGAAGCGGTTTCAGCGCCACCGCAATGATGGGAGTGGGTGCATTCTACTACCCGGTCGTCGCGACCACTGGACTGGGCAGCTTGCTCACCTGCCGATTCGCGGGTGGACTGGACAAGAAGTTCTACGCGTGGTTGCTGTCCAGGATACAACCCAAAACTTTGGGGGTTTTGTTCCGAGACGGCGAGACTAGATACATTAACAGATCCACCGTGTCAAAGGTACTGGGAATCCTGTCAGGCAATAGGCAGGTTAGGAACTACTCTGGGAAGTCAAGGATTAGGTTAATAGCTGAAGTTCAAGATCTACTGGGAATGCGGGTGAACACGGCGGCGGGAATCACGGTGGAGGATCTGAAGAAGGTATTGCATTCTCGGGAGCCTGATGCGCTGGACATCCGTGGCGCCGGCGCCGCAAAGGTCGCGTACACACTGCTCTCGTGTTGCACATTCTTGGCACCCAGGCATCCAACAACAGTTCTCCCCGATGAACTGCTAAACTGTGTGTTGGTACCTGAGAACATTGGTGACTACGACTGGGGTGGGTACGTGCTGGATCAAGTAAGGGTTGCAGCGGAAAAGTTCCAATTGGCTTACATGGAAGGAGTGAGAACTTTTGCCCTGCAAGGCTGCATTCCACTAGTTAAGGTAATAGTTCTTTCCACTTGATATGATCTGCATGATTAACATGGGGATTGTTGACAGATTTGGTCCGTGCTGGCATGCATGAATATAAAAATGCAGTGTGCTACTCACTGCATGTCTGTCGGTCATACTTTATTTGCTAAAAAAAGACGACTTCAATTATTTCAGATCTTTTATTTTGAGTGGATGGACTTTGGGGAGTACAACCTGGTGACGGAGATGCACCCAAAAATTGGGGCTTACACTGAAGAAAATATGGCGGAACTTATCAGGCTAGACACAGATGACAAGAACAGTAGCGTTCCCAAGTTCAAGGTAATGGAAATTATAATGATTTGTTAAGGTTGTTGTCGTATGGCAAAGGTAGAAGTGAATGTTTTTCGTGAAAAAATAAAAAGAGTGTGGCTGACAAATTGTTTTAATTTTGTGATCAACAGACCAAGACTTATGGCTACATGGAAGGTCAGAATGAGAGACTTCATCCTCTGATTGCGGGGTTGGAAGCTACTTCGTTGATAGCAAAGGGGGAGGTAAAATAGTGATGCCATGTGTCATTCCAAACTGATGAAAAAAAATATACGATTAGTACTTACATAGAACAGAAAATAATCTCTAAGATGTGCAGGCTATTCGAAAGGTCAAAGAATTAATGGACGAAGAAGTTGCGGCAAAGATTCGGGATGCCGTGATCTCAGCGGTCTCGGAGATGAATGTGACTCCAGGAGAGGTTGGGATCAGCGAGGAAAGGAAAGCACTTGTTGTTGAACAAGTATTTGCTGGGATAGAGGTTCAGAAGAGTGATCTTCTTATGAAATTCTTGAATGCCCTTTATGAAGGATTTCGCGGCATAGTAAATCAAAATTTTCTACGGAGCGAACAGAGGGAAAGCCAAGATCTAATCTAGGAGATGCAAACAACGAGATAGATTGGATTAGATCTTCGTACCCTTGAAGATTCGCCTGCATGAACGTTCGTTTTAACGTGGGTGATGTAGTCGTACTCCTTCTCCTCGCGATCCGATCCGATCTAGCACCACAAGTGGCGGTGCCTCCGTGAGATGCACACGCAACACCTCGACGTCTCCTCCTTCCTCGGACCAGCGAGTATGGTGGAGAGATAGATTGGATCTACAACACGACGGCGTGGTATATGGTGGAGAATTTCCTGCAGGCTTCGCCACAAACATGGAGGGAGAGAGGAAGGCAGCAGGGCTACTAGGGCTTGGAGGGAGATGTGTAGGGGGGAGGGGGCGCACCACCCCTCTATATATAGAGGGGGGGCAGCCAGCCCTTTCCCCTCCTCCAAGCCTATCTCTAGTTTAAACAATTTAAACTCTCCCTTATCTAGAAATCCTATCTCTAGTTTAAACGAGTTTAAACTTATCCAGGATCGGCTGGGCCCTATGGGGCCTTGTGCCCCTGGCCCAATGCGGCCAGGACACTCCCTCATAGGCCCATGCCCCCTCCCGGAAGGTGGGGCCACGTTGGTCCCCTTCCAGAAGGTTCTAGAAGCTTAGGTAATACCGATTAACCCGGAACAATTCCGAACTCCAAAAATTGCACTGCCTTATATGAATCTTATTCTCCGGACCATTCTGGAACCTCTCGTGATATCCCGGATCCCATCCGAGACTCCGAACAAAAATTCATAAACCAATTATCCAATCTATCCTAGCGTCGAGATCGTTAAGTGTGACCTGCGGGTTCGAGAATATGCGACATGATCTTCTATCAATAATCAACAGCGGTCTGCGCACCCATATTGACTCCACACATTCATCTATGATCATATCGGATGAACCACGATGCCAGGATTCAATCAATCCCATATATATATTCCCTTCGTCTCGCGATATTTTACTTGCGAGATTCGATCATCGGTACCGTCATACCTAGTTCAATCTGCTCACGTTAGTACTTTACTGCCGTAATCCGATATCACTTTGTGATTAACTCCTTAACCACATGCTTGCAAGCGGTGTTGATATCGACACGAGTGGGCCCAAGTATATCTCTCCGACTTGGGAGGGACAAATCCCATCTCGATACATACAACCCAATGATACTTTCCGATCACGAGAGACACCTTTATGATCACCCTCTCATAGGATGACGTTTGATGACCTCAAAGCTTTCTTCCGATACCAGGAGTTGTATTATCTCATGGTCTAAGGAATACAATATTTGACAGGTGAAAAGCTTCGCAAAGACGAACACGATGACACGATCTAATTGCTTTGCTTTGTTTGGGTCTATCCACCATATCATTCTCCCAATGATATGATCTCATTATCAATTGACAACTCATGTCTATGGTTAGGAAACCTTAACCATCATTGATCAATGAGCTAGTCCATAGAGGCGTACTAGGGACACGGTGTTGTTTACAAACCACACAAGTATTAAAGTTTCCGCTTAATACAATTCTAGCATGGAATATAAACTTTATCATGAACAAGAATTATAATAATAACATCTTTATTATTGCCTCTAGGGCATAATTCCAACACTTTATCCTGGAAGCAAAGTGCCATCAGGTCCGTACTACTCCTTCCTCGTTGTCTTACTCTGCTGAACAAAGATTAAAAATTGAAGTATATAGAAAACGAGTAAAAAACCAATGTGATATGCAGGTGAGCGAGGCGGTCCAGTTACATATGCGAGTTGCGAGTCATCTGGCCAAAGGGCTGGGATCTTGGGGGATATGCAAAATGCAGGTGGTGTGGCCGACAGGGGGAAACGACCCTTGGTTGAAACAGACGGAGTAGGTGATTGCAGCGGAGACGATGGAGGTGAAATGGTTGTCCTCGGAGATGATGACTACGGCATTGTCATGCGAAGGATGTTTGGTGAAGAAAGTGAGTATCTTCTATCCATTGTATATTTCCATTTTTTCTGGTGGTTGGCATTACGTTTATGGTCCATTTGTAGCAGGTACCGAATCTGGGAAGAATACACAAAATACTAGAGGTCTGATGGGTTTGCTCTCCCCTGCTGATCAATCTCTGTATTTTTTTTAGCCATGGGTGTGGTAAGTTGATAGGATACTGAAAAGGAAATGAAATGTTGTTTTGTAGTGGATGATGGTTATACTTCAAATGTGCCATCAGCCGAAGGATTTGCAACCCGTGTTGAACCACTGCTAGAAGCGAATGGTATGTGCCAAACTATAGTGCGAAATGAAAATAAGGAATTATATAATCTTTGTGTATTGGTGTGTGCAGTGGTCGGTACTGAGAGATTCCAACAAATGACATCCGCGACTACCTGCGCTGGTGCCATATTGTCAGACGGAGAATTTGCAGCACAACTAAAAGGGCTGCTTGATGAAAATTGTATGTGGCCTGTGATTAAAAAAATTAAAAATATGTAAGTCATTACAGTTCAAGTTTGGGCTTCTCACATCCTGTCAATGTTTTCAATGTGATATGCAGTGTTTCCTCCCGCGGTTGTCGATGGGATAACTGCAGATACAATCTTTGCTCGCACAACTATAGGAGCGGACAGTGCGGTGGGATCAGGCGTCAACAACTGCATTTCAGATGATGCAGTTGTCCCACAGACGCCAACTGATAGAAGAGTTGGAAAGAGGGCAGCTGGACGGGTGGGTTTTAATGCCCCAAAAAGAATGCGTCTACCTAGCATTCCTGGTTCACCACGAGAAACATCAAGCATGGGTGGTAGGAATCTAATGGATGCATGTAATAGACAATAAACTTTAAGTGTTTATGCAGAGAGGGAATTGCGTCCCACCAGTGTGGTTCGGTTGTACTGATATTTTTTGTGATTTCGTGCTTTGTACAGTCAATGAAGCGGCTGGAGCGGACGGTAAAACAACAATTCCTTCTGGCACATCTGGAAATGGTAAAAACCTGTGTTTTGCATACCTTCGCCCAGTCTGCTACGGGTTGTTTCAAGGAAGATGTTTTTATTCCACGCTATGTTTTGCAGATGATGGTAGGCTGGGCGGTCAGGTTACAAAAGGAGCTACACCTGATACGTGCGTGTCTCAGCCTAATTCCAACGGTGTGTGCTGATAAGTGTTGTGTGCTTTGCAATTAGGTTAATTTTTTCAGATGTAAACTATCTGCTTTGCTTAAATTTGTATCTGCTGTGTGCGCTATCAATGTAGAATGGGGGCCGGTTGTTGCGGGTGAGGTCTCGGCTCTTGGGAGTGCAGCAGTGCCTTCTGCAGCAGCAGAAGGTATGTGAATCTTGGAAAAAAAATTCCGGCTCTGGGATTTGTGTGGTGTGCTGATGGCAGTTGAAGTATCTGTAGGTGGGCTGAACCAGGTGGCTGTTGTTGGGGGCTCCGGTTGGAGGAGCTTGGGTGTTGTGTCGGTAAGTGCATCTTAGATGTTAGAAAAAGTACTTGCTTCAATAAAAACATGAGTACTAAATCTGGTGCGCCCGTGTGACGTTGAATGTATTGTTCTCAGGTATTAGAACAGTCCACGGGCGAACCAGGGGGAGGGAGGCATATGGAGTGCTGATAAAACTGAAACAAGGACCCACGAAGAAGGTAGAGTTGGATGAGCAGTTCCCAGCCGATGTTGGGCTTCGTCATGATGAACCGCCTCCGTGATGGGTTGTGTACTTTCATGAGAAAATGATGAGCAGCCCTGAGTTCGAGCTTAATATGTAAGTGGAGTGGTACATATGTTTGATTACTGCGTTGGCATAATGTCTGCAAGATGCAATTTATGCTGATGTAAATGTATGTGTAACCTGCAGGACATGGTTCAGTCATGGGCATCCAAATTTGGTTCAGCTGACAGGGGTGGAGATTAAAGAGCAACTGGGTGGTCTAGGGGAGATAGATCTGAAAGGTTGGACAGCAATATGGCGGCTTCTACGGCAACTGGAGACAAAAATGTTCAGAGGGTCGTACCTCCGTTGGAGGCACATATTTGAGCCAGACTTGGCGGTGAGTGAGTTTTGTTTTCGGAAATTACATAATGGAAAGCTGCAATATGAGTCATGTGGTCATGAAAAAATCGGTTGTGCTTTAAACTGGTAGCTATTTCCTGGCAGGCTGAACTACTGTCGAAAGATAATGTGGCGGATCTGGATTTCGAGAAGCTAGGAAGGATGCTTACACCAAACTACATTGGCTACAACTTGCGATTTGTGAAGAAGGTAAAAAGGGATCATGGATGCGACCGTTGTGCATGTACATATGTTGTGTACAACAAATGATGCATGTGTGTGGTGCTGTTTTTATAGTGTGATGGATAAGAACCCTGTTTTTTCATACGCAGCTTATGGTTCCAGTGTACCACTACGAGAGCTGGGCGCTTTATGTTCTGGACATTGGACAGAAGCATCTGCTGGTTATGGACCCAACTAAAGCCTCCGAGCCAGTTGAAGAGGTGAGAGCCAAGCATGGAGCCACCGCACGTAAAATTTTGGGTGGCCTGACACGGGCAGTAGATGAGTGCTTCATTGCATGGCAGATCCCTATAGCAGACTGGACCTTTGAGTACAATACCGGGATGCACGAAAGCTTCATGAGGTACGATTTTATGAATATGGCTCATGTAGATTCTATGCTATTTGTTTGCAATAACATGTGCCAGAAAAAGTGTTGACTGCGGTGTTCTGCAGGGAGCACAGTGGAGTATGCATTGTTCACTACATCCGTGAATTTAACGGAATGACCCTTACTACGGATCTAACCCAGGTATTACTTTCGATGCGAAAATACAAATAATAGTTTGCGAATAGCAGTGTGGGGGTGCCATAGTAAACTTGGGTTTGTGGAAATTAAACTGCAGGGGCAAGTGGAATACCTTCGGATGTCGTTGGCTCTCCACATGACCGCCATGAAGGCCAATAGGGGTGAGCGTCCCCGTTGGATGCAGGCGATTGGAGGTTGATCCGCTGGTAGAGGGTTAACCCTGCAAGCCATGTAGACAAGAATGTTTTCCTATGAAGGAAAACTAATTAGTCTTGGTGTGCTGCAGGGGATAAATGAATCCACTGGGTATCTAGTGTGCATGCGTTAGTACAAATGCATGTGGGTGGGATGTTCTATGCGGGACTACTTATGTATGGACCATGGTTAAATCTATGTACGCGTAGCACTAATGTTGAATGCTATGTATAATTATGTTTGTGGACAATCATAGTGTGCTTGGTGTGCTGCTGAATGCCTATGTATGCTGGCAGCATGTCCCCTGCATCGTTTTCAGGTCATGAAGAAAAAAGTGTCAGTGGGAAGCCATGATTTATGTGTGAAGATGCTTTGGGGAGGTAAATTTGACAAGGTTACGAACTGGTATGACTCACCTCCGAGGCAGAATTGGGCCTGATGCTGCCATTGCAGCTGCAGATTCTGTTCTAAATGTACACATGGTTATGAAAAAAAGAAGTGGTGTGTGTCCGAATAGAACATTGTGTCGATCCGGCTGATATTGGAAACATAGTAGAAAAACATAGCGGGGGTGGTGATTTGCGCGTAAAATACATAAGACAGCTGAATTCTTATAAAAACAAGTACAACTAGTACGATAGGGTTACATGAGTTTTTGCCTGGTACATAACGCTAGATGTCGATCACATAGATTGGGGGAAAACATGGCATAACTAGAAATCATCCATATTGACAGCAGGTGCAAGAGCATTCCACATCACGTCACAGGCGAGGGTGGATCTGTTTCCCCTTACTTTCAAGCATTCGTGCAGTGCCATCGATTTGATTTTTCCTAGGTTGAACTACAGAAAATAAAATTGTGGGTCATTCATTTTTCAGTTTTTTCACGCGCGAATTTGCGATGGGCGAGGATACTGCACTCAATGGGCGAGTTATGGTTGCGTGTAATTACCTTGGTAAGAGGTACCCTAAGTTTAGCGCCATCATAGTACCTTATGATCTGGAGGGAAGCAAATGCAGACTCGTCTCTGTAAAACACATAGATTGGAGACAGCTTGCATTAAACAAATCCTTATCCAAAACAAATGGAATTCACATAGCACAGGTTTTTTAGAGATTACAAAAACCTGGTGAAGTATGTGTCCGTGATTCGAGGGAACAGCGTCCCCTAGCCGTCCTTCGTTATGGGCCATCCAGCAAAAAATTCAGAGAGACAATTGAACAGGGCATCATGAAGGCGGGATGCAATCAACTCGTGGCGCTCTTTCTTGCCTCCATTGTAGCCATATGGGCCGCTTCTTGGGTCAAGCACATGGATGACCCGGGACAGCATGTCCCACATATATACAGACCATCCTTCTTCGAGAATGGCGGGGACGAAAATCTGATAACAGTAAGACAGAGATGCGTGCATTCATGAAGAACAGAAAAAACAGTAGGTGACAGAAGGTATGGGAAAAACGGATACAAAGTTGGGTCGCGCGGTATAGCGGCTTGTACTCACAAATTGGCATGTCTCAATTCTGTGCTGGAGGTTATCTTGTATGAATTGCTTCTGGATGTGATCCACATACGCGATGTCTTCCTCTGCCAATGCTAGTGTCTGGTACACGTGTAATGGTACACAAAACAAATTCAGATTGGAATACAAAAAATAAATTTAAGAAGACAAAACAACGTGGCCTCGTTTCGTTACCGAGAAATCTAATTCCATCACATGCTTGAAGCTGATGTAAGGGCACTCATTCTCTGATTCCTTATCCAATTGTGCGAACCGCCTTATAATAACAGACCCCAGCTCGTGACCGAGCAGGACGTTTCCTACCAGCTGATGCCTTATGGTCAATCCATCAACAAGTATGGTTCGCGGTTCAGCATGCTCAATCCATATGCTGAAACAAAAAAAATAGTTCCGTAAATGCTGAACATGGTAGGCTATTTGCACAAATAACTCCATATTCATTCAGTAGTAAATGAAAAAATCTTTATTGACGAGATGAAGATCAGTAGTGAGGGATACCTTCGAACCTCCTCGACTGATTTATTACGTATATGATCAACGAGGAGGGCTGCATCGATAGAGGTGACAGGTGGCGGTGGTGGATTTCCATTCATCCATGGGTTGCTTGCGTACGTTTGTCCTGAAATGTACTTCCGCTTGGGCAGTGACTCTGTCTTGGAACGAAATATGGACTGGGCACCATTCTTAGAAAGATGTGCATAAAGATTGGCAATTTGGTCGGCCAGTTGAGTGGAAAAATCCTTGACCTTGGTGCATATAGCACGGTTGTTTTGTTCGATGTTCATACCCGATAATAGTGTGCCCATTGTCTTCTTGGGTGGTATCGGCTTGTGTCCTTGCGCCATAGGGCGTTTACCCCTCGACGGCGCAGCATCTACGGAGCTCTCCGCTGTGGGAGAAAATAGATGTGTGAAAATGAAAAACAGTAAAAAAAATGAAAAAAGTGGACAAGTGGCAGGAGATATGTCATGGAACCTTCATTTTCGGAAAGATCAAGAATACGAGGCGTAATCTTTTTGGTAATTGGCGTGGAAACTGGGTTGCCTGTATATTGGAAAACTCAAAAAAAAGGAAAAGGTCAGGGTTGGGTTCAGTAAATTTGACGGGCATGCAGTGAAGCAAATGCAACCAGAGAAAAAAATACCTTCTGCTGGGTTATTGCGCTTCACGGGGCAGTCGCTGTGTCCACGGATGCGGCAACAGATGCACCTCTCAGCAAGGAGACTGAGAAGCCTGTCTGTGAACCTGAACATGTGGAGCTGCGTGTTTTCTCGGGCAGTTTGGATATGCCTGATGCTATTAGCGTTGAGCTCCTTCATCAGTAATAGTACAGGATCACCTGCCTGAAGGCAGCAACAAATAAATAACTAGAATCACATGACTACGGTTGTGCTGCTGTTGTCGGTGATTTGGTATGCATTAGAGTAATCAGTGGGCAAAGAAGGAAAGGTAAGCGTTAACTTACTAGATGCGGATACGTATTGTGTACATATGCAAAGTAGTCATTCGGACCAAGTGAGCCTGATGTGGGCACAGAGGTCACCCTAGGCGCAAATGTTGTGTTGCGAGAAGAAGGTTCCACTGGAGGTGATGCAGGGGATGACAATGCAGGGGTCGTATCCCAACCACCAAGTTGGCTCGCTTGTGTTTTTTCAGGGGTGTCTACAAACTTGGAGCGTGTGTAGCAAACATTGCTGGCGTGCCTGATCTGTGGAGACAAACAAGACGGGAGTGTAAGTTTGAGACAGATTAGCCATGTAATACAGTTGAATACAAGTGAAAAAAATAGGTAGGCATGCGTACCATGACAGATTGGTAGGATGGAGGTGTCGTCCGGACATCTGATGCCATTGTGGTCATTCTCCCGAACGTAACCTGATCAAACGATATTATTCTTGGGATGACATCATGCTTCGTGGTAAAAATCCCGAGATCTAGGTTGTCCAACATGAATACCTATTTGGGAAAAAAAGGTGTGTCGAAACAATTGAATGAAAGTCCACTTCGTAGGGAAGATTGAACATGGAAAAATGCAGAAAATATACCGGCAAGAATATATGACAGCCAAACATGTTCACAATGGCGTTCTTGTTCATGGTGTCTTTCTGGAGCTTCGTGACAGCATCCAAGAGGACTTGTAAAACATACTCGCACCAGTTGAACTGAGCGATGTGCTCAGTGTTCGCCACATCACCCCAAAAATCAATCTGGCAATAATCATATTTTGTAGATGGCGCAAGCAAGTGTCCCGTTACAAATATAACAAATGCAATCTGAAAGCAGTCTTTCTCGACCTTGCTTGAATCCTCGGTGATATCCCTCCTCAGGAACTCCTCCGCTGCGCGTAGGCTATGAGCACCTGCTCTGTCCATCCCGAGTGACATCTTCAAGAAGTCGATTGACTGTTGCGTGATGTTACCGTCTCTTCCACGGACATCACGGTTGCCGCATGGTATGCCAAATACCTTATGAATGTCCTCAGCCCAGAACCTGAGTGTCTTTGTCTCCGAGATGCATATGGCACGGACGGTGACATCCACCCTTCCCATTATCCAGGCACTAAATTTTAAATTCAGTTTTTGCAACATTGGCAAATTCAGCATACCACCAAACCCAATTTCATTGATTAACCACCTCTTGAACTCGGTGAATCCGGCTACTGTGTCAACGACATGCTTCATGGAAATGCGGGAAGTGAACTGGGGCGCATACTCGTTCGACTGACCTTGTATGTGTTCATGGGTCTGCCCATGGATGCCCCCGCTTGTTCCATCTGAACTATGGGCGAGCTCTAACCCATGACGGCCTCCTGAAACAGGTGATGACGTCCAAATGTCCAGCAAACCTACAACAGAACGAAAATGCAGGGCGTCTGTCAGCGGAAGCGGATGCAGCAAATGTGAACCTAAGTTGGGTTTTTTGGGATCTCTCCAAAGATTACCATCCATTGATCCGTCAGGATTTCTGGAGGTGCCTGCTAGATGATGGAGAGCCATGGTGAAGGAGTGGTCGCGCAGTTCATCTGGTCTCTGTAAAAAGCTAGGTGGTGGGCATGTATGTGGCCGGCGGGGGGGGGAGCTTGAGGGAGGGGGTACTAGCTGTCGCACCGACGGGGTGTGTGTTCCGCGTGGCAGACATGCGCGGAAAAAATGGGGAACATGACAACGCGTGTCCTCTGTTCTCTCGTTGACCGTTGGTCCTCTCACGTACGAAAGTGATGTTAGGTAGACAGATGCAGAGATCGTGTGGAGTAATTAACGCATTGAATAAAATGGTCTTATATTAGAACTAGCAGGATTACACGGGTGATTTAATACACGGTTTTCACATAGAAGAACTACTAATCTGGCTAATTAGCTGATGACGCGTACATGGAAGCACATAAGTAGAAGGGTCTTTCTTAAACCTAGCTACTGATCTGTCTAGGTTACATACTTCGTTGTGGTCCATGCCCCAGCAAGATCGCGATTAGTACTCCAAGTACAATGAAGGTGACCATCATGTTGGTTACAGATAGTAGGAGATTCGCTCGAGCAAGATCTGGATGTTGCTGGGGTCGAGGAAACTGGGGAACCGCCGGTGGCGCAACATGGACGTCCCCGGCGACGGCTCCGGCGACGGCTCCGGCGCCCTGACCTCCATTTCCCTCCATGAGACGAGCGTACAGCTCCTTCTAGCTGAAGAAACTACACCGTCCAGTCTGCCACAAGAAAAATGGTGGAACCCCTCAGATTGCGAACGATTCGCTGCAGGTAAAATAGGCAGACGTCGAATTGGAAATTCCAAAAGTCAAAAAAAAGAAGGTGACTTACGGAGAAAAATTCGCATTTGTAGTATCTAGTGCCAGGTCGTGTTCCTCCCTTGGATACATCTGTGAGTATCCGGCTTCCACATAATGGGCATGGTATGAGAGGGAGAGCGGCGTTCGACTGGGAAGCTATAGTGGAGTTAGATGAAGACGCCATGGATCTGGGTAGTGCGGCCCTTCGGTTCGGAACAGAGGAACCCTAGATTAGTCTCTGTGGATCTCGCTTATAAAGAGGATGAGGAGTCGATGCTGGGCTGTAAGGCCTGAGTCCAAATTGAAGCGTCCTTACGACGGCTAGGGCCACCCAGCACCGGTCCATGGCGGTCTACCATGGTCCAGAACGTTTGGTCCTGCTTCCGGACCGACAGGCAGCGGGTGGGCCTTACGCGTTCGTTCCTGTTCATGTATTGAAAATACTAGTACGTATACGTGCGGGTGTACGGCCTTGTCTTGCAGCTGTACACACCTGGTTGGTCCAGTAAAACGGGATCATCTGGACCCGGGTTCCAATATGAATATCCGGAAAATGTCCCGTTACACTTGAATGCCGTGACGTAGACTCTATATGTGTGCTCATGCAACATGGACTGTAAATCTTGAGTCGTACGATATCCAGTCTTATAGTCCAACCACAGTAAGTGTGTAAAGCCTTTTTTTTTCATACCAGATGCTCACAAATACATATGCACACATCTTATCCTAAGCACCTTGGATAGACTAAGTTCGAGAGGCTAATTTAGCGGGTCTTTAGATTGATAAAGTCAGTACAGCAGCATCGCTATTGATAAGAACGCTATCTTTCACTAAAAATATTTTGCTTTTTTTATAAAACATCAAAACGTTAGACATGAGGCCTAGGGGCATCACAAACTTTCAAACCACCGACCCACAAGTGTGCAAAGACCTTTAACCATACTCAAATCGAAGAAGAATTTGACAATAAAATAAGTTAGAGTAGAGATTTTTTGGCTCCCGGGCTCTGATGCCCTTGTTATTTACAAAAAATTCAAATCATAGTACTTGAGAGCTCCAAAAAATATTTTAAAAAATCGAATGTAGCCCATGATTTGTCTCACAAACATGAAATTTCAAATGTTATGTATTCTGGGCTGTACAAAAAGATAAGAGTGTGGATCTATGTTTTCAAATCACTGGATTTTATCAGATTTGTCATTTTTGTGTAGGTCAAAATACAAAGAGTTTCACGTCATGGTTTTGCAGCGGCGGACGTAAAGAACTGTGGGGTGGGCACAGTTAAAAAAAATTCAACAATAGAACTTGTACGGTAAAAAATTGCCAAGCGAATAACATAAGTAGATAATCGATTCACAATATTGTAGTTCAATGCAAATGTTTCAAATATTCGTCATTCAGATACAAATAGTCCAAAATATTAAGAGAGTCTTACATGCCAAAATATCAAAAATATACAATCTTCTTAGCTTCATGTTTCTCGAAAAGTGCCGCAGGTTTTTCCTCTTCATATTCAATTCTACAATTACCATATAAAACATATAAACAACATGGTAAAAAACATAAACCCAAATTTGTAGACAATTTAGTTTAGGGATCAGATCGGACAAATTTGGAGACAATTTAGACTTCAGAACATACAAATTAAGCATCAAACAAATTCGTCCCCATGGGAAATTAGCCAATTTGGGATTAAATAGGAGGGGAGGTGGGAGCAGAGAGTAGCAGTTTATATCTGAAACTGGGCAGTAGCCAAGCAGCGGGCAGATCGAGCGGGTCCCACGGGAGAGCAGCAACTGCGGCGGTGGCTGGAGGAGCGATTGGTGGAGGCGGGCCAGGCAGCCGGTCGAGGACGACCCGGACGGCCGGACGGGGAGTCGGGGAGGGGGCCGAAGGCGAGCTGAGGGCCACGGCGCCAGACCGCCAGGGGGCCGCCGCCGCCGGAGCAAGTGGCCAGCCACCCGTCGCCCTTGCAACGTTGCTCTGCTCGACGTTGAGACGGACGTAACGAGGACGGGGACCGCCAGGGGACTGCTCGAGTCTGATCCTCTCGCTCGCTCCACTCGACTCGGTAAGCAAACGACGGGTCAAATTTTCTTTCGCCAAAACTCTGGGTGGGCCACGGCCCCCCCGGCCCGCCCCTGCGTCCGCCAGTGCGGTTTTGTATGCTTGTAGGATACAATATTGATTATGTTTGAAATTATTTGCAGATATTTATGAAACATGTAAAATATGATTTTTATTTTTCTAATAAAGAGAGCGCCGGTGCTTGAGAGTCAAAGATACTTTCCGAGTGATTTATGTTTCTTCATATAATTCCAACAAACGGGTCTACTTCCTCCATTTAGAATTTAAAAATAGGGAGCATTTAGGGAGCAATCGCGGGCCCGTTAGTCCAATCGAGCGCTCGCCTAAACAGGAAAGTTCCATTGCCCGTTGTTTTCTACTTTTGAAGTATTGTCTCGTCACGCGCTGGTACCGGCCCAATAGCACACCATGCAGTTTATCCCCTTTCTGGTTTACCCCTTTCCTCCTTCTCCAAGATTACCATTGATGCATATAGTTGCTTGACCGATCACCATTTGGAAAAATCAGGGCAGAAATCAGCTAAAAGTTAACCACACCCCCTTGTCCCCTTCCCTCCTCCATCACTCATGAAATACTAGATCAAATAAGCTATGGTTTAGATCCAAAATGAGAAACCAAGATCATGCAACAAACCAAGGCAAACTTGGAGCAACTTGTTGATTTTAGAACACACTCAGAGAATAAATGCATCAACTTTGGAAATGTTCTGAAGTCCTAGGTGCATGCAACAAAATAACAAATCTGCAGCAACTTGGATAGATTTCACGTAGTCCCAGGTTCGTGCAACAAAGACAACAATAGATGCAGCAACTTAGATTCAGAGGTCCCAGGACATGTAAACAAACCTAAATCAACTTAGATAGATTTCAGAAAATCCAGGTGCATGCAACAAAGACAAAAACACTGCCGCAACTTAGTTATATCCCGCACTCATGCCATCGTCAATTATCAGTGTAGGGCCATCTTTTGCCTTTTGTTCACCAACAATTCTCACTCTATTTTCTAGCAGAAATTTAGAGTGAACTTCAGCAAGAAGGCTTCCCAGCTGCCAGAAACGTAACGGAAGCAGCAATATTAGAATCGATTGTACTTGTATCCACTAGATAAAGAAGGGACACGGCATGTGGCATCCCGCAAAACCACTACTAGAAAATCGCGTTGAATTTGTGCATTGCATCGTCATCATCATGCATTGTTTGCCAAAACTATGTCTGCAAAGCCGTTTTGTTTTCCCAACGCCCCATCTTAATTCAAATGCAAAACCCGGGCTTGTCCGGATTATTTTATTTTGTCTTGCATTGGTTTGCAAAGGCCATGTTTTAACCAAATAAAAATATTATATTATTTTTGGTAGGGGCAGTCGAACGGGCCAACCCGACCCGAACGACCACCCCCGTTTTTAAAACGGTCCAGCTGAACCCGCTTTCTAATCCTACACCTACCCATTTTTCTACCCTCTCTCACCCTCCACCTCACTCCCACCATTGAGCACCACCACCCCATCTCTCTCCTCACCCAATCAGCCTTTGCCACCTAGCCACCCTTTCTCTCTAAACCCGGTCCCCACTCTCGCCCCACCCAAAGACCAAACCCACGCGCACGACGACGGCCGCACGCTGCGCCAACCCCTGGGCTGGCCCCCACCGCCTCGTCCACCTCCTCGCCGATCATGCCTAGCCACTCCGGACCCGCCTCTGCCGCCAAGCTCTGCCGCCGGCGACCTCCGGCCGCCATTGCCAGAGCCTGGCGAGCCCGCCATCGCCGTGCCCGCCACCTCAACGCCCAGCGTCCTCGGCCTCGCCGAGCCACGGCACCGCCTCGCGTTCCGCCTCCACAGTGGGCCGCCTCGCAGGTGTTCCTCGCCCATCCGGCCTTCGCATGTTTTGCGATGGTGCTTGTGTGTGCTGAACCAAGGCCGTCCCCGAAGGCCTCCCTCAGGGACCCACAAGAGCTGCCTCACGGATGCGCCACGGTTTCGGTGTAAACCTCAAACGCCAAGAACGTCCACATGGAAACCGCAAGGTCCACCCTGAATGTCAAGACCGGTCCCGGCGCGCACGAACCCCGTCAAGACCCCGAACCCTCTCGGATCCGAAGACCGAAGATGGCCGGAACGCCAAGACCGACCGACACGCGGACCCGACGAGATCCTCGCAACGATAAGAACGGCACCGACCCAGGGTGAACCCGCTGTCCCGACGCCGGACCAAGTCCTCCCTCTCGGAACGCCAAGACCTTCACCCCGGACACCGAGACCCCGGTGCGACAAGTGCTTCCTCCCGGAAGGCCAAGACCTACCCCGATCCGAGACCCTAACCCCCGGAGTTCGAGAACGACCCCGTCAGAACCCTGAGACCGATCCCGAACCCCGGAACCCCAAGTTCGTCATGACCCCTCATGTGAACCCTTTTCCTCGAACCCTATTTTATAACATAACAACTTGTTGCATGTTTAATTGCCATACTGCATGCATATTTGTGTGGTTTGGGGCCTTATGCCGATTCACCTAATAATTAAATATGGGGCCGTGCGGGCAAATCTAGCCTTATATTGGCCTCATTTAAATTTGTGTAGCGAACCCAATGCTATCTTCTACCATGTTGAACAACATATAAATTGCGGGTTCTAAATAACTTGAACCACCTAATTAATTGTCGGGACCCTTCCCGCTTAATATTGACCTAATTGCATCGCACTTTTGCCATGTCATCCATCATGCATGCATCATGCCGATCTTCGCCGTGTATTAAATATTGCATCCGGTGTTTCTTCTAGTGTTTTGCTTCTCCACGGATAAGGCCGTTGAGTTGATGTGAGCCTCGCCCCGATCTTTGGTTGAACCTTCGACAATGTTTCCAGGCGAGCATCTCCCCCTTTCTACCTATCTTACTTTTATAGTATTTATTCCCTCCTGTTGATCTATTGCTCTCTGTGTTGCGATGCTCTAGATTCCGTACTTGATATCCCTTGCAGCCATATATTGCCTTGGACACCCCTATTACTGTTGTTTGGTAGATAGTTGGACTTATGCTGTCGTAGTTGCTTGCTCAAGTCTTGATGTGTGTCATAGGCCGATTCTTGATGTATTGCCGCATGTTGATGTTGGATATGATTCTAGTTTTACTTATCGTCACTTTAATTTCTGTTTAAACAACTAAAATTGAATAAGCAGAGGCATCGGTGGGTGATAGAAAATATTTGGTTTCCGAACGCCCACTTGTGTCCCGTAAGACCCCGAGTACTTGATACCTGTTCCTTGTTTTTGCGCGCTATCCACATCCGGGAGGTATATGGGACCCCCCTGAGCCAGAGCTTGATTCAGTCTTATTTCTTGGGGCCACAAACTAGTTTGAGGTTTTATTTACGATCCTGTACTTATGCCATGCTTTACTGCTTTATTTACGATTGTGCGAGGAGCACACTGTACTGTTTATGAAGGCGGAGTGATTACGCGGTATCGACAAGCCCAGCCACACTTTCGGGTTCCCAGTCGCTTACAGCCATTGGCGCTAACCTTGAGGCCGTCTCGAAGCTAGCTTACTTCGTTGCGGGTTCTACTCAAAGGGGTGGCCCCCTGAAATATTTCCGAATCTGTGATTGTTCACCGTGAAAGCCTCGTTGGGTTTTGATTTGGTTTTCCGAGGTTGATCGAGCGTGTGTTGCTATTGGTGCACCCCGCCGGTAAAACTTTCAAAGCCGTGTCCGCGGATATGGACGACTTGGAGCCTGATATCTCGATCATAGACAAGCATAACTAAAGTTCTTGCTATAAATTTGACTTATAATGACTAGTAATCAGCTTCACTATAATGGAATGGCTAATTAATACGCCCACAATTGCTTGTTTGTTTGTCGCCATCGACAATTGTATCGACTAGTAAGTATTGCAACTACAAAAATGGCTGAATAAAAGTACCAACCAACTTTGGGTTTTGGGTTTATCTCATGCTATCTCAGATGTCGATTAGTAATTGCTTTGCAACTACAACGGAATGATTAACTAAAAGGGCCCATCGCTACTTTATCGGGACAATTATCTATACGACTAGTAATTGCTGCAACGATAACCAAATAAGTAAAGCGCCAACTGTGAGTTCCTCGGTTGACTTCCTCGTTTGGTCTCGAGGGGGAAACACCAGGATGGGTTTGTTTGGTGTTAGCTTCAGGTTGGATCCGGTTAGGCCATTCTTACCTCTCTCTGATAAACGCCAGTTGTATCGAGTCGCTATAGGTTGTTTAGTGCGTGCTGCCGCCGCTTGATCCACCATACCTATGTAGGCGAGGACCGCAATTCTAGCCTCGCTGTCTTGGCCTCGATCGACGCTCCTCTTTTTCCTTGGCCCTTTGTCGGCACCCCTTTTGTTTAAGCAGGTTTTGAGATCGACGTCGTGTTGCCTGTCAAAACTCACCGGCGGGCAGTGACGAGCAACACGAAGAGCCGGGAGGCTCCCAGAGCGGCTGGTGGGCCCTGGTCCCTCGGTCAACATAAATCTTCCCGACGCACGCGTCTGTCTTGGTTCGAGATGCCACCGACCTATACCTGGTCGGAAGGTGATGGATTGTTCCGATTGGTTTCTGCACGGTAAACAAGTATACGTAAAATTCGAGCCGTGATCGGCTCCAGTTTCTCAGAATCGGCTTTGAGCCGATTATCCCCATGGCTCTGCATTGGATCTATGATAACATGGGGTTTTGCTTAATTACTACAAGTTAAATCGATCTACGATAGTTTGGTGTTTTCACCACGCAACCGAACGTCCACGCGTAGTTGAGCCTAATAGATACGAAAATAGAAAACCGATCCTAGAGAAGGCCTAAAACCAACATAACGTCAATTCTAACGTCCCTCTAAGATCAATAAACCATACCTTACGACACGGATCGTTCAACCCGTTTGTGAGGCCTAATCACGTAGATATTAAACTAAACCTTGATGAACAAGGCACAACTATAACAGATCAAATCGACTAAGGAATCACAAGATGCCACCTTCACACCGGAAAAGGTGCAAAGACGGCGAGATAGCTAGAGGTAGCATAAACAAGCGATCATAGTAAAAGTATCGACGCTAGCTCTAACAAATCTGTGGTAAAGGTGTTACTCGCCATCAACAAGGCTTCAGTACGAGTAACACCGGATAACGCATAAGTAAATACTGCCTAGATCGCAGGATGCGATCTAGGCAGCATGGCACTTACCCGAGAAAAACCCTAGAAACAAGGGGTGGCGATGCGCCGAGATTGTGTTTGTTGTGAACGTGATTGTCCTCTTTTTCTCAATAACCCTAGGTACATATTTATAGTCCGGAGACTCTCTACTTTTGGAATAACTCTACAACTCTATCTTTACCTAAACATAAACGTAACCTAAACAAACACGAATCCTACTATGATACAAGATACACGGGCAATTCAGCCCAAATTTACGCACTAGGCCGATCCAACCACACCTTGAATATATGTATCTTCTAAGCCCATCTTGATCACGGCCCATCTCCATCTTAGGCCAAAATATGGCGATAACACATGCCCCCCTGGTTTTGGCAATGATAATTCCAAAACCACTCTGTGTGTTTTTTCTTCTCCTGGGTTTTCCTCCCCCTTTTTTTTCTCTATCGGGCTACGCGTCAGACGCAGCGTGGCGGCTGAGATAAATCACGCCACCCTTCATCATGATGCCTGTCTTCTCAACTCCTCCATGATGCATGATTTGACGATTTTGGCGGTATAATGGGAAAGCTGCTATGGCATTGAACCGTTTCTTCACTATTCCTCTTTATTTAAATCCGCTGAGCAGTTCAGTCCCCATCTTCCTCCCGTAGCGAGAAAACCCTCTTTCTCCCGGAAAACCCTCTTTCTCGCCATGGCCTCCTCTGCTTCCTCCGATGTCCTCCCACGCCTCCAATAGCCTTAGCGACCGCGAACCAACTCGGAGCACCCGCCGACAATGGCGTACAACACTCTCGCCCACAATGGTGGGACGAGAGGTTGACTTTGCGTGCAGTCGAGGACGATGCGTCCTGACGGTGAAGAGAACCTTGATTCCTCGCCGACGGGGAGGCGGCGGCAACGACGACGCCATGTCACAGGATGGCGTCGACTCCTCCAAGAAGAGGAAGAAGAAGAGGAGGAGGAGGACACCTCCTCAGGAGTACCGCCGGTGAAGTACTTCCGGTCCAAGTCGAAGGCGACGATGACGAAGGCGAGGACGAGGCCCCCTGGCTTCCTCGATGGCAGCGAAGCAATAAGACGACGCCGTAGCAATGAGGAGGGCGAGGCGGCGGCAGCGGCGACCTCGGCTTCGATTAGGATTTAGTAGTAATGGTAGTAGCGATAAGGACTCCTTTTATGTCGACCATCCTTTTGCAATCGATCATCTTCAAATGAATGAGAATCCGTTCCCAAAGCTTCTCTTTGTTTATTTCAATTTTGCCGATAACCGAAACAGGTCGATGTTCCATAAGCCGATGACACCGTGTCGGCTTTCATCATGCTGCATGCATATAGTCAAACAAGTTAAATTGCACAAAGCCGATGACCACCCATCGGCTCCTCCTAAAAGCGTTTGATAGGGTCACCCTTCAGTTGAAATCTTTTTAACACATCACAACGGTCATTTCTTGGTCTGAAACGGTAACCTGCGACCCTTTTTCAAAATAGGCGACCCGTGTCCTTCTTTTTTCAAAACGGACGATCCAAACCTCAATTGCCTATCGAAAAATGTGCCCTAAACGAACAACTATCGACCAGCAAGGATGATGATGACGAAGCTGAAATAACTGAGTTCCGTGCTGACGCTATCCACGCCCTCAAGGCATTTCCTCAGTAGAGCTCTTTTTTTTTATTCGGCCGATTTTCAACGTCGGCCCCCATATTTTACTGCCAATCGACTTAGCCGATCTCACGTATCGGCCCCTCAAGTTTTTATTGTCCCATGTCCCACATGCTTGGAAAATACTTCTTGAGATGCTGACCATTGATCGCCATCGAAATTTTTCACCGTCCATTGCTCAAGCATGTACGCGTTCCTCTTAAAACTTGGTCGACCTTATGCGGCCGTGCCAATTTGGAGACCATTTACCATATCTGCGTCCTTAGTACCCAAAGGCAACTGACTTCCCATACCGGATCTCCAACGTGGAACTCCTTTGGCTTCACCTTCTTGTTGTAGCACGAGCTACTTTAGCCTTGTTCTCTTTTATTTTCTCAGCGACCACAGCCTAAGCTCGGTCACATCTTCCACGCTGTCACTCATCAAAGCTGCATATTCTTCACCGTTAACTCATTACGAAAAGTAACACGTCTCGATCCGTAATTTCCCAAGGCAATACGGCTTGCCCATAGACCGGATAGTGCGGAGAGGTTTTATCGCCCCATGGCACGACATGCGATAAGCCCATAAAGCCGATAAAACCTCATGCCAACGCCTAGGGTGCTCATCGATTTTCCTCTTGATCGGCTTGATAAGACTACGGTTGGGCGCCTCCTTGCCCATTTGCTTGAGCGTAGTACGGAGATGACCGTATCAGCTTAATCCCTGTGTCCTCACAGAACTTTCTGAACTCGTGAGAAATAAAAACCGACCCTCCATCGGTTGTGATAGTCTGGGGAATCCCAAACCTATGAATGACGTGCTCTTTCACGAAATCGATGACATCTTTTGAACTTACTGATTTCATAGGGACAGCTTCCACCCATTTGGTAAAATAATCTGTGATGGCCAAGATCCACATGTGGCCTTTGCTTGATGGAGGATTGATCTTGCCGATCATGTCCATGCCCCATCCTCATGTCCATGCCCCATCCTCGGAATGGCCAAGGCTTGATGATGGGGTTCATTGCTGACGCGAGTACCATCTGGATTTTTCCAAATTTCTGACATGCTTGACACCCTTTGTAGTAGTTGAAACAGTCCTCAAGCATAGTGGGCCAATAAAACCCTGATCGCCTGATCAACCATTTCATCTTATGAGCCGATTGGTGAGTTCCACAGGCTCCTTCGTGTACCTCGTGTAGGAGCTGATTGGCCTCGGCTGTCCCCAGGCACTTGAGCAATAGCCCTTCCAGAGTCCTGTAAAACATGTCATCCCCAATAAGCACGTACTTCATGGCTTTGTACCTTATCCGTTTAGGTGCCCCAGAGCGAATCTTTCAAGTAATTGAAGATATCGGCTCTCGATCGTCTGCTTCTAGGAACTGCACGGACATCGGCTCCTTCTACCATATCCTTGTACCTGAAGCTTCTCTGCAAGATCGTTCGCCTCGGTATTCTGCGTGGGATCCAAGTGAAGTTGATGTACGAATTGCGTCATCGGCTCGGCGGTGCAGCCATAATGGGAAGAGGGACTCGCTCGCACTTGTAGTCCTCCGTGAGCTGGAAATCACCAACTTGAGTCTCCAAAATTTCCACTTTGCTTCCGCTCGAGGAGTAACTCCATCCTGCGTATTGCCTCGTGCTCGGCTACATTGTTAGTGGGAGGTAGACAATCGATGGAGAAGGAAAATGTTGCCCCGGCGACACGAAAAATGCCGATCTGCCATCGTCACAAACTGATCCGTCGAAAAACATAGCCCATGCTTTTATGGATGCTGCTATGTTAGTGTTGATCCTCTCGGCAATAAGATCAGCCTTTGTCCCTTAACAGCTTTTCGCAGTGATACGGATGTCAAACTCGATAATGCAAACATCCATTTGCCCAATCGGCCTTTTAACATAGGAGCCGATAGCATGTGCTTTATGACGTCCGACTTGCATATGATGATGACCTCTGCGATAGCAAAATGTGGCGCTTGGTGCATGTAAAAACAAGCGAGGCACAACTTGTCGATATCGGATACCGTCTCTGCGTCCGGCATCCTTCGCTTATGTAGAATACGACTCGCTCTAGCCCATCATGCACTTGTACCACCATCGAGGCGATGGGCGTGTCGATAGCGACAAGTAAATGTAGAACGGTTTGTCTGGGGTGGAACTAACTGGCGGCTTTGTCGGATATTCTTTGATCTCGTCGAAGGCCCGTTGTTGTTACGCCCCGGTGAATTCCTCGTCGACTTTAATTTTCACGAGCCCCATGAACGGCTCTATCCTTCTGACAGTTAGAGATGAATCGTCCGAAGTTGATCTTGCCAATGAGAGGCGTAGCTCTTTCTTTGTAGTGGGTGGCTTCATTGTTAAATCGCCTCGACTTTTCGAGCCGATCTCAATTCGCGTTCATGGACCAAAAACCCAAGAACCGGCCGTCACTCGAAGGCACACTTCTTTGGATTCATCCTCGGGCCAAACTTTCTTGTTCGGTCCAGACGCGTTGCAGATCGCCCAAGTGCCCTTCTTTGAAGCAGACTTGACCACCACGTCATCGATGTAGATTTCCACCGGTTGCCGATCGGATCATGGAAGATATAATTCATGGCCCTTTGATACGTGGCGCGGCATTTTTCAGTCAAACGTCATGACTACATATTCAAACAACCCCACGGACCACGGGACTCGAATGCAGTCTTGTGTATGTCTTACGGAGCCATGAAGATCTGGTTGTACGGCATTGCCGTCCATGAAGCTCAAAATTTTATGACCAGTGCTTGCATTGATCAATGTTTACGCCACCGGCCGGATATTCATCCTTTGGGGTAGCCTGTTGAGATCTCGAAAATCTATAGCAACACGCCATTGGCGCCTTCTTCTCTACAGCACGATGCTAGAAATCCATTCAAGATACCGCATGGTCGATCAACTTGGCCGTCGCATTTTCTCGACCTCTTTCTTGACTTCTTCCAAAATTTCGGCCTTCATTTGTCGTGCTCATTGTTGAAATGGCGAAATCCTTTTTTGAGCCGATGCTCGATGATGCTCTGTCCAACCTGAGGATCTACGTAGTCCCATGCGAAGCGATCGGATATTGTTTCAACAGGCTATCATCGGTTCCGCAGACTTGGTTCTAACTTTCTGGCGATAAATGTTGGTCGTGGCTTATCCCGGGACCAATGTCGATCTCTTCTAGCTCATCGGTGATGTAAACCCATACCCTAGCTTTCCGTCACTGTCAAATCGGCGCTAAACACAGGGCAAACGATGGGTGAGGACAACAAAAATAATTTGGGCGATCGCTGAATCGCCCCTTCTTCTTGCATCGCCAAGGACGGTTTACACCTTATTATTTCTGATGGCGAGTATCTCTGCGCCACGACTACATGAATCGCCGCTTGTCGTTATGATCGCTGCTTTTTATTTTTGTGGCGATCGCGAGGATCGGCATACCACGGATGATCGTGGGCTTTTCTACTGTAAGGCGATGGATAAGACCAGCCTCACCCGTTTTTGTAGCTTCAATACGTTCGCAGCCGTCTAGATTGATTCGAGATCGGCTCTTGGTCTTCCGCTTCCCGGATGTTCATGCCAGCGGTGGAAACCTCGATAGAATCGCTGCATGGGCGACCTCCACTTCATCCCGTCCCATCAGATAAACCTGGTGCATCGTGGATGGAATGCAGCAGTTAGCGTGGATCCAATCCCTTCCTAGCAAGACGGCGTAGGTATTTTTGCTGTTCACGACGAAAAATGACGTGGGTATTGTTTTCCTGCCCGGTCGAGATCCACGCCTATGCGTTTCGAAGACTGGCGTTGAAGTCGCTTAGCGTGGCGTTGGTTTTGATCAGTCCGCAGTGGGCGTCCCAAGCGTCGTAGCATGGAGTATGGCATGATATTAATGCCGCTCGGTGTCCACCAACATCTTGCCGACGGTTGTCCATTGATGTAGCCCCGCAGTCTGTAGCTTCGGATGTTTGTAACCCTTCTCACGTGGCTTCTCAAAGATAACGCCGTGGCGCGATCAAGTTGTGCCATTGGTAGCATATTGGTTCGTGGCGCGCGAGAACTCTGCCGGAACACGAACACCATGTTTGTGCCCGATGCTGTGCATCGGCTTTTGTTAGCAGGGTCGCCACTCTTTCCTTGTCGCGCCCTCCGTCTCGTAGTCTCGCCTTACTTTGGCCGGATCGGTAGTGCTTTTTAGCGCGTGGAGATCTGCGCTTTAGCCTCTTCTAAGTTCTGCGTTGCACTCTCGCCACGGGTGTGTGCGAGTCCATCGGGCACCATCTTGGGCGGTGAAACCTGTCTTCTTCTTTGTCATCCCTGGGCCTCTCAAGGCCCTTTGCTCAGCGGACTCCTTAGGGCGGCTCACGAGGTTGGAGAGGTCCCAGACGTTCGAACAAATCTTGGCCTCGTGCCCTTCTTTCGTTGTCCACATTACGGCGGTTGTCGGTAGGCAATCGGCTCATTCCTCGTCGGCAATGCTTGAAAAAGGGGCAATCCCAATGTTTGTCTGCGCCTTTCTTCTCTTTGGGCGGTTTCCTGGCGAGGTGCCCATGTCCTTCATTGCCTGCACTATGCTGGCGCCGTTGATCATGCTGACGCTCATACTTATTAAGGAGATGCGTGGAATGTGGCTTCTGATACCGCACCCTCCTCACCTGTTCCTCTGATAAGTATCTCCCGTCATCGTATTTGGGCGTCGCGTGGACCAGCCTTCTCTCTTTCTTTGCCCGAGTGATCGCCTCCTTCCTTGTACACGTGTCATGGTGGTGCCCAGACCCAGCCATGTTGACACCGAACGAAAAGTCGATTGACGTCTCGCGAGCGAGAGCTCTATCATGTTGACACCGGGAACGGGTTCGTGTCCACTTTCATGGCGAATGGCCGAGGATCGACGGCCTTGTTCTATAGCCATCTGGATTTGGCGAAGCTCCTTGCACTCGTTGGTGGGGTGAGTGAACGAATGATGCCACTTGCGGTATGATCTCCGCTCATCTCTCGAGCGTAGGGATTTTGTGGCCTTCGCAACCTCACCGCTTCCTTCAGCAGAGATCGAATATCCGCTTTGCTCACATCAAGTCGAACCCTCGCAGGCCCCTTGCTTGTTTCACCCATTTACTGAGCCACGTGATCTGCCCGAGCCCATTCAGCCACGGCCACCTCCACGGTCCTGCGTAGGATCTTCCTCTTCGCATCGACTGTGCTTATCGGACGTCTGAATTTGTCTTGGTACAACCTGTGGTGGCGCTGCTCATACATCGCCGGGCCATGTGCGCCAATGAGTTGTATTCTACCGAATGCCACGTCCTTGATGGGTGCCGAGAGGCGACATCGCCACTCGATTGCTTCCTTCTCGCTTAAACGAGCCGAGTAACATCTGTTTGATGGTCCCGTTACCGGATGTATTCGGCTACTCCCTCGCTTCGTGCTGCGCCAGTGCGCAATGCCAGCCTCGGTAGCCTCGAATGGTATTGGATGTGGAACTGTTCTTCTAGTTGCTTCAGTACGAATTGAATCGTGGCGGAGGTGTACCACCCAAAGGCTGGTCCTTAGAGATTGTGCAAAAATCTCACGCAAGATTTGATCCGATGTCAAATCATACCTAGCTGTGCGGTATCGGCTACGTGCTCGATCGAGCTTGACCCTCGACCCGAATCTTGAGAACTCGGGGAGCTTATATTTGGGCGGTAGGAATCAGGTCAAACTCGTTGGGGTACGGCTTTGAGTAGCCGACAGCGCCTTTTCGCCGGCCGAATCGATCTCTCAAGATGGCGTTGATTTGGTCCACTGTTTGAGTCAGGGGCTAGACTCTCATGGCTTGTTCCAGTGGCATACTTGGCTAGCCACGCCTGTTTGTCGGCCCATCCTGTACATCGTTGCTCGAGAACGCCGCCTCAAGATCTGCAGAGGAACCCCGCGGACACTCCTGCGGTTGCGATCGGCTGGTGCGCCAAGTTGTTGCATCCGCACGTAGGCACATATGTACCCATGCGGATCTCCTTGGGTGGCTCGAACAGAATTGGCAATCACTGGATCGCCTCGCCTTGTAGACAATGTATGGCTGATCTGGCGGCTCGGAGCCGCGAGTGTGAATGGCGATTGCGGCCTGGTGGAGCGGTCTTTCTCCTTGGTGGGTTCCTAAAGTGGGCCCCGACGAGAGTACCGATGTTTCATGATCTCTGGACCACGCGAACGCGACCCGCCGAACGCGCTCACTGTGCTCTCGAGTGGCGGTAGAGAATGAGCCACCATGTAGTTGACCTCCGTCAGAGCCACGAGCGTTCCTCCGAAGGAACAGACAGATCCACTTCATCGAGAGCACCCTCGGGAGAATCCTTCCACCGATGCCACGCCAGACGGTCCTTCGAAGAGCCGATGAGGTCGGCTCAAGAGCTCTTTGATCTCGCCATACCGCTTTGTGCTCAGCAGAAGCTCGTCAGACGTGATCGCCTGTTCTCCATCGCAGCGTCGACATTGATGTAGACGTTGTTGAATGTCCCACCGGCGTGTAATGTGTTGCTGTCAAAACTCACCGCGGCAGTGACGAGCAACACGAAGAGCCGGAGGCTCCCAGAGCTGGTGGCTGGTCCCTCGGCCAACGGCCCAAGAATCTTCCGGCACACGCAGCGTCTGCCTTGGTTCGAGATGCCACCGACCTATACCTGGTCGAAGGTGATGGATTGTTCGATTGGTTTCTGCATGGTAAACAAGTATACGTAAAATTCGAGCCGTGATCGGCCCTGTGTTTCTCAGAATCGGCTTTCAGAGCCGATTATCCCCATGGCTCGCATTGGATCTATGATAACATGGGGTTTTGCTTAATTACTACAAGTTAAATCGATCTACGATAGTTTGGTGTTTTCACCACGCAACCGAACGTCCCAGCGTAGTTGAGCCTAATAGATACGAAAATAGTAGAAAACCGATCCTAGAGAAGGCCTAAAACCAACATAACGTCAATTCCCTAACGTCCCTCTAAGATCAATAAACCATACCTTACGACACCGGATCGTTCAACCCGCTTGTGAGGCCTAATCACGTAGATATTAAACTAAACCTTGATGAACAAGGCACAACTATAACAGATCAAATCGACTAAGCAGAAATCATAAGATGCCACCTTCACACGGGAAAAGGTGCAAAGACGG
Source organism: Avena longiglumis (assembly GCA_030063025.1). NCBI lineage: Eukaryota > Viridiplantae > Streptophyta > Magnoliopsida > Poales > Poaceae > Avena > Avena longiglumis. Next base: position 512,439,876 of record CP125974.1, on the reverse strand, counting down.
CGAGATAGCTAGAGGTAGCATAAACAAGCGATCATAGTAAAAGTATCGCTAGCTCTAACAAATTGTAGTAAAGGTGTTACTCGCCATCAACAAGGCTTCAAGACGAGTAACACCGGATAACGTGATAGTAATATCGCCTAGATCGCAGGATGCGATCTAGGCGATGGCACTTACCCGAGAAAAACCCTAGAAACAAGGGGTATGGCGAGATTGTGTTTGTTGTGAACGTGATTGTCCTCTTTTCTCAATAACCCTAGGTACATATTTATAGTCAGGACTCACTACTTTTGGAATAACTCTACAACTCTATCTTTACCTAAACATAAACGTAACCTAAACAAACACGAATCCTACTATGATACAAGATACACGGGCAATTCAGCCCAAATTTACGCACTAGGCCGATCCAACCACACCTTGAATATATGTATCTTCTAAGCCCATCTTGATCACGGCCCATCTCCATCTTAGGCCAAAATATGGCGATAACACGTCGTTAGCCGGGTTACCCTTCCGGCTTGGCCTGGGCAGGGTTATGGACGCCATTGGTTATTCGTCAGGGCTCTTAGCCCCATTTGCTTCTTGTCCGTAGTCGGACGCTCTACCGTTTTCAAGGTGATTTGGATCTTGTATATTATATCTGTATTCTTGACTCTTTGAGTCGTCATATATATATATCTGCGTGGGTCCCATCGAGGACTTGTGTAATGTTATTACTGCTTTTCCACCCGCATGAAAGTGCTGGTGGGCACCTTTGAATCGTTTCTGCGGGTTTTGGCGAATTTTGCTCAAACTTGCATAGGTCCGATTCTCGAGGGTGTTACAGAGTGGTATCGAGCTCGGCAGCTATGATACCCCACAAGTCCAGCCTGTAGGATAACCTAGCTAACGGCCGAAGTAGAGTGTCAAAACTATTTTGCAAAAATCGGTTGGATAGTTCTGGTTAGGTCTGATTTTACTCCTTACCCCTTGCTGTTCTCCTCTTACCTCTACGTGTTTGAATACGCTCTCCTCTCTTTCTTCGAGTCCAGATTTCGTGGTTGGGTTTCCGTCGTACCTTCAGGGTTTCTCTTTCTCCCCTTTTGTAACGGAGGTGCTACGATCATCAATCTGCAACTTGTCTGTTGTACCCTTCATCCAATCTTCTGTCCTTGAGATCTTTATCCATAAGTGTTCTTTGCTGGATATCAGTGTCGTTGAAAAACATATGAGAAGGACGAGCTTTGGTGAAGTTGGAGTCGACCTTGAGCACGTGTTGTTCATGCCAATGGGACCATCGCGAAACCTAATCATTGTGCCTTTCATACGATTTCTGCTGGCATCATCCCTTTGTTCCGGATACCGCCTATGAAGGTCTTCAGTCTAAATCTCGAGAGTTGAGTTGCCTGATTCTCCTAACCATGTATAGAGTCGATAGTTGGGTCCGGGATGGACTGATCACCCTACCCGACTCTTCGTTTCGCCTGACATCGAACTGGTGGATCAATGTAATTTTCCCCTCTTCTAATGGAAGTTAGAGGTGGTCTTATCGTTTGATACCTCTACCTTCGTCCTTTGTTTATCCGGAGTGTTCTCTCGACGATCAGGAACAACGACCCTTTGTTGGTGGTGTCGCCGATTTCAAGATGGAGGATGAACCCTCGTTAGTGGTGTCGCGAGGATCTACACGAAGCGAGAAGACGGAGAACGCCGACCTTCCTTCCGGTACCATGAGGCGGATCTCGAGGGCGAGATCCATTGTTAGTGGTGTCGAATTGTGGCATCCCGCAAAACCACTACTAGAAAATCGCGTTGAATTTGTGCATTGCATCGTCATCATCATGCATTGTTTGCCAAAACTATGTCTGCAAAGCCGTTTTGTTTTCCCAACGCCCCATCTTAATTCAAATGCAAAACCCGGGCTTGTCCGGATTATTTTATTTTGTCTTGCATTGGTTTGCAAAGGCCATGTTTTAACCAAATAAAAATATTATATTATTTTTGGTAGGGGCAGTCGAACGGGCCAACCCGACCCGAACGACCACCCCCGTTTTTAAAACGGTCCAGCTGAACCCGCTTTCTAATCCTACACCTACCCATTTTTCTACCCTCTCTCACCCTCCACCTCACTCCCACCATTCAGAGCACGCCACCTCACCCCATCTCTCTCCCTCACCCAATCAGCCTTTGCCACCTAGCCACTCCCTTTCTCTCCTAAACCCAGTCCCCACTCCCTGCCCCACCCAGCACCAAACCCACGCACGACGCAGCCAGACGCCAGCGCCAACCCCTGGGCTGGCCCCCACCGCCTCCGTCCTCTCCTCGATCATGGCCTAGCCACTCCGCCGGACCCGCCTCTGTCCGCTTAAGCTCTGCCGCTGGCGACCTCCCGGCATGCTGCCAGAGCCCTGGCGAGCCCGCCATCGCCGTGCCCGCCGGCCACCTCAACGCCCCGCGCGTCCTCAGCCCGCTCGCCCGAGCCACGGCACCGCCTCGCGTTCCGCCTCCAGCGCGTGGGCCCGTCGCCCCTGCAGTGTTCCTCGCCCATCCAGCCCCTGCATGTTTTGCGATGGTGCTTGTGTGTGCTGAACCAAGGCCGTCCCCGAAGGCCTCCCTCAGGGACCCACAAGAGCTGCCTCACGGATGCGCCACGGTTTCGGTGTAAACCTCAAACGCCAAGAACGTCCACATGGAAACCGCAAGGTCCACCCTGAATGTCAAGACCGGTCCCGGCGCGCACGAACCCCGTCAAGACCCCGAACCCTCTCGGATCCGAAGACCGAAGATGGCCGGAACGCCAAGACCGACCGACACGCGGACCCGACGAGATCCTCGCAACGATAAGAACGGCACCGACCCAGGGTGAACCCGCTGTCCCGACGCCGGACCAAGTCCTCCCTCTCGGAACGCCAAGACCTTCACCCCGGACACCGAGACCCCGGTGCGACAAGTGCTTCCTCCCGGAAGGCCAAGACCTACCCCGATCCGAGACCCTAACCCCCGGAGTTCGAGAACGACCCCGTCAGAACCCTGAGACCGATCCCGAACCCCGGAACCCCAAGTTCGTCGCGACCCCCTCATGTGTGAACCCCTTTTCCTCGAACCCTATTTTATAACATAACAACTTGTTGCATGTTTAATTGCCATACTCGCATGCATATTTGTGTGGTTTGGGGGCCTTATGCCGATTCACCTAATAATTAAATATGGGGCCCGTGTCATGGCAAATCTAGCCTTATATTGGCCTCATTTAAATTTGTGTAGCGAACCCAGTGCTATCTTCTACCATGTTGAACAACATATAAATTGCGGGGGGTTCTAAATAACTTGAACCACCTAATTAATTGTCGGGACCCCGGTTCCGCTTAATATTGACCTAATTGCATCGCACCTTTGCCATGTCATCCATCATGCATGCATCATGCCGATCTTCTGCCGTGTATTAAATATTGCATCCGGTGTTTCTTCTAGTGTTTTGCTTCTCCACGGATAAGGCCGTTGAGTTGATGTGAGCCTCGCCCCGATCTTTGGTTGAACCTTCGACAATGTTTCCAGGCGAGCATCTCCCCCTTTCTACCTATCTTACTTTTATAGTATTTATTCCCTCCTGTTGATCTATTGCTATCTGTGTTGCGATGCTCTAGATTCCGTACCCTTGATATCCCTTGCAGCCATATATTGCCTTGGACACCCCCTATTACCTGTTGTTTGGTAGATAGTTGGACTTCTTGGCCGTAGTTGCTTGCTCAAGTGCTGATGTGTGTCGTCATAGGCCACAGTTGCTGATGTATTGCCGCATGTTGATGTTGGATATGATTCTAGTTTTACTTATCGTCACTTTAATTTCTGTTTAAACAACTAAAATTGAATAAGCAGAGGCATCGGTGGGTGATAGAAAATATTTGGTTTCCGAACGCCCACTTGTGTCCCGTAAGACCCCGAGTACTTGATACATTCCTTGTTTTTGCGCTATCCACATCCGGAGGTATATGGGACCCCCGAGCGAGCTTGATTGTCTTATTTCTTGGGGCCACAAACTAGTTTGAGGTTTTATTTACGATCCTGTACTTATGCCATGCTTTCTTGCTTTATTTACGATTGTGCGAGCACACTGCATCTGTTTATGAAGGCGGAGTGATTACGCGGTATCGACAAGCCCAGCCACACTTTCGGGTTCCCGATCGCTGACCATTGGCGCTTAACCTTGAGGCCGTCTCGGCTAGCTTACCGTTATGGTTCTACTCAAAGGGTGGCCCGAAATATTTGAATCTGTGATTGTTCGATCGTGAAAGCCTCGTTGGGTTTTGATTTGGTTTTCGAGGTTGATCGGCGTGTGTTGCTATTGGTGCACCCGGCCGGGTAAAACTTTCAAAGCCGTGTCGCGGATATGGACGACTTGGAGCATGATCTCGATCATAGACAAGCATAACTAAAGTTCTTGCTATAAATTTGACTTATAATGACTAGTAATCAGCTTCACTATAATGGAATGGCTAATTAATACTGCCCACAATTGCTTGTTTGTTTGTCGCTTGCGACAATTGTATCTGACTAGTAAGTATTGCAACTACAACGAAATGGCTGAATAAAAGTACCAACCACTGCTGGGTTTTGGGTTTATCTCATGCTATCTGATTCGATTAGTAATTGCGCTTCTAGCGAATGATTAACTAAAAGGGCCCACTTACTTTATCGGGACAATTATCTATACGACTAGTAATTGCTGCAACGATAACCAAATAAGTAAAAGCCTTGTGTGAGTTCCTCGGTTGACTTCCTCGTTTGGTCTCGAGAAACACCAGATGGGTTTGTTTGGTGTTAGCTTGTGTTGGATCGGTTAGGCCATTCTTACCTCTCTCGATAAACGCCAGTTGTATCGAGTCGCTATAGGTTGTTTAGTGCATCTTTGCCGCTTGATCCACCATACCTATGTAGGCGAGGACCGCGAATTCTAGCCTCGAGTGTCTTGGCCTCGATCGACGCTCCTCTTTTCCTTGGCCCTTTGTCGGCACCTTTTGTTTAAGCGGTTTTGAGATCGACGTCGTGTTGCTGTCAAAACTCACCGTGGCGACGAGCAACACGAAGAGCCGGAGGCTCCCAGGCTGGTGGGCCTGGTCCCTCGGTCAACGGCATAAATCTTCAAGACGCACGTCTGTCTTGGTTCGAGGCGTGCCACCGACTATACCGTCGGAAGGTGATGGATTGTTCGATTGGTTTCTGCGGTAAACAAGTATCGTAAAATTCGAGCCGTGATCGGCTCCAGTTTCCAGAATCGGCTTTCAGCCGATTATCCCATGCTCTGCATTGGATCTATGATAACATGGGGTTTTGCTTAATTACTACAAGTTAAATCGATCTACGATAGTTTGGTGTTTTCACCACGCAACGGAACGTCCACGTAGTTGAGCCTAATAGATACGAAAAATAGTAGAAACCGATCCTAGAGGCCTAAAACCAACATAACGTCAATTCCCGGGCGTCCCTCTAAGATCAATAAACCATACCTTACGTATTACGGATCGTTCAACCCGTTTGTGAGGCCTAATCACGTAGATATTAAACTAAACCTTGATGAACAAGGCACAACTATAACAGATCAAATCGACTAAGAAATCAAGCAAGATGCCACCTTCACACCCGGAAAAGGTGCAAAGGCGGCGAGATAGCTAGAGGTAGCATAAACAAGCGATCATAGTAAAAGTATCGACGCTAGCTCTAACAAATGTGGTAAAGGTGTTACTCGCCATCAACAAGGCTTCAAGACGAGTAACACCGGATAACGATAAGTAAATCGCCTAGATCGCGGGATGCGATCTAGGCGATGGCACTTACCCGAGAAAAACCCTAGAAACAAGGGGTGGCGATGCGCCGAGATTGTGTTTGTTGTGAACGTGATTGTCCTCTTTTTCTCAATAACCCTAGGTACATATTTATAGTCCGGAGACTCTCTACTTTTGGAATAACTCTACAACTCTATCTTTACCTAAACATAAACGTAACCTAAACAAACACGAATCCTACTATGATACAAGATACACGGGCAATTCAGCCCAAATTTACGCACTAGGCCGATCCAACCACACCTTGAATATATGTATCTTCTAAGCCCATCTTGATCACGGCCCATCTCCATCTTAGGCCAAAATATGGCGATAACACGTCGTTAGCCGGGTTACCCTTCCGGCTTGGCCTGGGCAGGGTTATGGACGCCATTGGTTATTCGTCAGGGCTCTTAGCCCCATTTGCTTCTTGTCCGTAGTCGGACGCTCTACCGTTTTCAAGGTGATTTGGATCTTGTATATTATATCTGTATTCTTGACTCTTTGAGTCGCTGTTATATATATATCTGTTCTGTGGGTCCCATCGAGGACTGTTGTGTAATGTTATTACTTCGTTTTCCACCCGCATGAAAGTGCCTGGTGGGCACCTTTGAATCGTTTCTATGCGGGTTTTGGCGAATTTTGCTCAAACTTGCATAGGTCCGATTCTGAGGGTGTTACAGAGTGGTATCGAGCTCGTGGTTGCGATACCCCACAAGTCCAGCCTGTAGGATAACCTAGCTAACGGCCGAAGTAGAGTGTCAAAACTATTTTGCAAAAATCGGTTGGATAGTTCTGGTTAGGTCTGATTTTACTCCTTACCCCTTGCTGTTCTCCTCTTACCTCTACGTGTTTGAATACGCTCTCCTCTCTTTCTTCGAGTCCAGGATTTCTCGTGGTTGGGTTTCCGTCGTACCTTCAGGGTTTCTCTTTCTCCCCTTTTGTAACGGAGGTGCTACGATCATCAATCTGCAACTTGTCTGTTGTACCCTTCATCCAATCTTCTGTCCTTGAGATCTTTATCCATAAGTGTTCTTTGCTGGATATCAGTGTCGTTGAAAAACATATGAGAAGGACGAGCTTTGGTGAAGTTGGAGTCGACCTTGAGCACGTGTTGTTCATGCCAATGGGACCATCGCGAAACCTAATCATTGTGCCTTTCATACGATTTCTGCTGGCATCATCCCTTTGTTCCGGATACCGCCTATGAAGGTCTTCAGTCTAAATCTCGAGAGTTGAGTTGCCTGATTCTCCTAACCATGTATAGAGTCGATAGTTGGGTCCGGGATGGACTGATCACCCTACCCGACTCTTACTGTTCGCTCTGTACATCGAACTGGTGGATCAATGTAATTTTCCCCTCTTCTAATGGAAGTTAGAGGTGGTCTTATCGTTTGATACCTCTACCTTCGTCCTTTGTTTATCCGGAGTGTTCTCTCGACGATCAGGAACAACGACCCTTTGTTGGTGGTGTCGCCGATTTCAAGATGGAGGATGAACCCTCGTTAGTGGTGTCGCGAGGATCTACACGAAGCGAGAAGACGGAGAACGCCGACCTTCCTTCCGGTACCATGAGGCGGATCTCGAGGGCAAGATCCATTGTTAGTGGTGTCGAATTGTGGCATCCCGCAAAACCACTACTAGAAAATCGCGTTGAATTTGTGCATTGCATCGTCATCATCATGCATTGTTTGCCAAAACTATGTCTGCAAAGCCGTTTTGTTTTCCCAACGCCCCATCTTAATTCAAATGCAAAACCCGGGCTTGTCCGGATTATTTTATTTTGTCTTGCATTGGTTTGCAAAGGCCATGTTTTAACCAAATAAAAATATTATATTATTTTTGGGTAAGGCGTCGAGGCCAACCCGACGACCACCCCGTTTTAAAACGGTCCAGCTGAACCCGCTTTCTAATCCTACACCTACCCATTTTTCTACCCTCTCTCACCCTCCACCTCACTCCCACCATTCAGAGCACGCCACCTCACCCCATCTCTCTCCCTCACCCAATCAGCCTTTGCCACCTAGCCACTCCCTTTCTCTCCTAAACCCAGTCCCACTCCCCCGCCCACTGACACAAACCCACGCACGACACGCCTTGCACGCGCCAACCCCTGGCGGGCCCCACCTCCTCCGCGTCCACCTCCTCGCCTGACCGCGGCCTAGCCACTCCGCCGGACCCCGCCTCTGTCCCGCCAAGCTCTGCCGTCGCCGGCCCGCCGGCCACCTCAACGCCCCGCGCGTCCTCAGCCCGCTCGCCCGAGCCACGGCACCGCCTCGCGTTCCGCCTCCAGCGCGTGGGCCCGTCGCCCCTGCAGTGTTCCTCGCCCATCCAGCCCCTGCATGTTTTGCGATGGTGCTTGTGTGTGCTGAACCAAGGCCGTCCCCGAAGGCCTCCCTCAGGGACCCACAAGAGCTGCCTCACGGATGCGCCACGGTTTCGGTGTAAACCTCAAACGCCAAGAACGTCCACATGGAAACCGCAAGGTCCACCCTGAATGTCAAGACCGGTCCCGGCGCGCACGAACCCCGTCAAGACCCCGAACCCTCTCGGATCCGAAGACCGAAGATGGCCGGAACGCCAAGACCGACCGACACGCGGACCCGACGAGATCCTCGCAACGATAAGAACGGCACCGACCCAGGGTGAACCCGCTGTCCCGACGCCGGACCAAGTCCTCCCTCTCGGAACGCCAAGACCTTCACCCCGGACACCGAGACCCCGGTGCGACAAGTGCTTCCTCCCGGAAGGCCAAGACCTACCCCGATCCGAGACCCTAACCCCCGGAGTTCGAGAACGACCCCGTCAGAACCCTGAGACCGATCCCGAACCCCGGAACCCCAAGTTCGTCGCGACCCCCTCATGTGTGAACCCCTTTTCCTCGAACCCTATTTTATAACATAACAACTTGTTGCATGTTTAATTGCCATACTCGCATGCATATTTGTGTGGTTTGGGGGCCTTATGCCGATTCACCTAATAATTAAATATGGGGCCCGTATGCGGGCAAATCTAGCCTTATATTGGCCTCATTTAAATTTGTGTAGCGAACCCAGTGCTATCTTCTACCATGTTGAACAACATATAAATTGCGGGGGGTTCTAAATAACTTGAACCACCTAATTAATTGTCGGGACCCCGGTTCCGCTTAATATTGACCTAATTGCATCGCACCTTTGCCATGTCATCCATCATGCATGCATCATGCCGATCTTCTGCCGTGTATTAAATATTGCATCCGGTGTTTCTTCTAGTGTTTTGCTTCTCCACGGATAAGGCCGTTGAGTTGATGTGAGCCTCGCCCCGATCTTTGGTTGAACCTTCGACAATGTTTCCAGGCGAGCATCTCCCCCTTTCTACCTATCTTACTTTTATAGTATTTATTCCTCCTCTGTTGATCTATTGCTATCGTGTTGCGATGCTCTAGATTCCGTACCTTGATATCCCTTGCAGCCATATATTGCCTTGGACACCCCTATTACCTGTTGTTTGGTAGATAGTTGGACTTATGCGTCGTAGTTGCTTGCTCAAGTCTGATGTGTGTCGTCATAGGCCACGATTCTTGCTGATGTATTGCCGCATGTTGATGTTGGATATGATTCTAGTTTTACTTATCGTCACTTTAATTTCTGTTTAAACAACTAAAATTGAATAAGCGAGAGGCATCGGTGGGTGATAGAAAATATTTGGTTTCGAGCCCACTTGTGTCCGTAAGACCCCGAGTACTTGATACACATTCCTTGTTTTTGCGCTATCCACATCCGGAGGTATATGGGACCCCGAGCGAGCTTGATTCATCTTATTTCTTGGGGCCACAAACTAGTTTGAGGTTTTATTTACGATCTGTGCTTATGCCATGCTTCGCTTTATTTACGATTGTGCGAGGCACACTTGCTTTGTTAGGAAGGCGGGTGATACGCTGTATCGACAAGCCCAGCCACACTTTCGGGTTCCCGATCGCTGACCATTGGCGCTAACCTTGAGGCCGTCTAAAGCTAGCTTACCGTTGCGGGTTCTACTCAAAGGGTGGCCCCTGAAATATTTCTGAATCCTGTGATTGTTCGATCGTGAAAGCCTCGTTGGGTTTTGATTTGGTTTTCCGAGGTTGATCGGCGTGTGTTGCTATTGGTGCACCCGGCCGGGTAAAACTTTCAAAGCCGTGTCATGGATATGGACGACTTGGAGCACAGTATCTCGATCATAGACAAGCATAACTAAAGTTTACTGCTATAAATTTGACTTATAATGACTAGTAATCAGCTTCACTATAATGGAATGGCTAATTAATACTGCCCACAATTGCTTGTTTGTTTGTCGCTTGCGACAATTGTATCTGACTAGTAAGTATTGCAACTACAACGAAATGGCTGAATAAAAGTACCAACCACTGCTGGGTTTTGGGTTTATCTCATGCTATCTGTATCTGATTAGTAATTGCTGCAACTACAATGGAATGATTAACTAAAAGGGCCCACTGCTTACTTTATCAGGACAATTATCTATACCTGACTAGTAATTGCTGCAACGATAACCAAATAAGTAAAACTGCCAACTGTGTGAGTTCCTCGGTTGACTTCCTCGTTTGGTCTCGAGGGGGAAACACCAGGATGGGTTTGTTTGGTGTTAGCGAGTTGGATCCGGTTAGGCCATTCTTACCTCTCTCGATAAACGCCCGGTATCGAGTCGCTATAGGTTGTTTAGTGCATCTTCACGCCGCTTGATCCACCATACCTATGTGGCGAGGACCGCGAATTCTAGCCTCGCCGTGTCTTGGCCTCGATCGACGCTCCTCTTTTTCTTGGCCCTTTGTCGGCACCCTTTTGTTTAAGCGGGTTTTGAGATCGACGTTAGTCGGGTTACCCTTCCGGCTTGGCACAGGCAGGGTTATGGACGCCATTGGTTATTCGTCAGGGCTCTTAGCCCCATTTGCTTCTTGTCCGTAGTCGGACGCTCTACCGTTTTCAAGGTGATTTGGATCTTGTATATTATATCTGTATTCTTGACTCTTTGAGTCGCTGTTATATATATCTGTTCTGTGGGTCCCATCGAGGACTGTTGTGTAATGTTATTACTTCGTTTTCCACCCGCACGAAAGTGCCTGGTGGGCACCTTTGAATCGTTTCTATGCGGGTTTTGGCGAATTTTGCTCAAACTTGCATAGGTCCGATTCTGAGGGTGTTACACGGCAATAAGATGAACATATTCTCAGAACAATAATTTACATGGTTCTATGCAAATGTGGCAGTGGCAGTATTGTCGCCAGCAAGCATCACAGTCTTGATGCGCAAAAATTAAAAATTAACCGTATATAAATGGACAGTAAGTAACCTAATTAAATGGGCTAAGCAATGTTAATGATTGCCTGTCACAAAAAAAATACAACAACTTACTCTATGGATGTACAACTCTAGATAAAAATAGTTGGTCCATAGTCCAAAGGAGCACACTACACAAATATGAAAAGTAGTCCAATCAAACGAACCTCATTGAGAAAAGGGAAAACGATACTAATCCCCCGGCGGATCACTCGCTACGATCAACCGCATCCTTCTGCGTGTGCGACGACGCAAACAACGGACACATTTGTCGTGGGGCTCACCATAATCACTGCCCAAAATACTTGTGAAGCGACACGCCGTGTACCGGGCCAACCTTATCACTTCATCCTCTTCATCCGCCCATCCCCATCTCACGGAGAACAAAGTGCGCCTCCCTTCGCCACCGCAACTACATAGGCTCCTCCAGCCGTTGCCTCCAACCCCGCCGCCTCGCGCAGATGCATAGGCTCCTCCGGCCGCCGTACTCGGTGAGTTGCTGCCGCGCCTCAAACCCTTCGCCGCCGCCTCCCGTCGCTGCTACGGGAGGTGCCCCGCGCACGATCTCGCCTGGCTCCTGCCGCCTCCTGCTTTTTTCCGACCACAACCCCCTACGCCTGCATCACCTCAATCTTAAGGCCCTTGTGCTTTCCCGGCTCGGCCCCGATGCTACAAGCTATGGCGGCACTCTGCTACAAGCGGCTGCAACGCTTTCTACATCGGTGGTGGTGCTTGCTACAATGGCGGTGGGGGTCTGCTACATCGGCGATAGTGCTTGCTACAGCGGCGGCGAGGGTCTTGCTACAGTGGCGATCGCGCTCTGCTACAACGGCGGACGTGATCTGCTACAAGCATCAAGCGGCTGCAACGCTTGCTACATTGGCAGCGGTGCTTGCGGCGGCCACGCCCTGCTACAGCGCCTGTCGTGCTCCACTACAAGTGGCTGCAACGCTTGCTACATCGGCGATGGTGCTTGCTACAGTGGCGGCGGGGGCCGGCCATGTTCCGGTGGGGGTGGTGCTGTGAAGCGAGATATCGGGCAATGGAGTTGTGTTGGTACTCGACAGAGAAACATGAGAGGATAGGAGGAGGAAAAACGGGTGGAATCCAATTGTGTACTCGTCTATTTCTGTTTTCACTTGACACGTGTCAGCACCTGGACCCAGAGGATCGGGGGATTTGATCCCCCGAGGGACGCTCAATGCTCCCCTTGGGAAAAGCCCTCCAATGATGATAGGTGCTTCGTGTGGCGCTGCTGACTGCATAGAAAATCGCACCCACCATCACGCGCTTGCACTAGCAGGTGCCTTCCCTTCCGTTCTTCCTCCCATCTATACACATATTTCCCCTTCTTCCTCCCAGAATCACCATGAGTGCATAGGTGCTTTCACACATCGGCATACATTTGAGCTACGAGTGATCCCCTCCAAGGATTAGGATCACCATGAATAAGTATATATGCCAAATAAAACAAAAAATAGATTCAGTATACAACTCAGGGAATGAAAAGAGCAACTTAGTTTAAAATATTTCATTGTACAACTTAATTTTCATGAAAAACAACTTAGTGAGATGGCAAAGCAACTTAAGTAAATGAGTATACTACTTAGGAGGGATTTGATTAAGTGAAAACTTAGATTAAAACGATGGAAACAACTTAAATATTCTGGATGAAACAACTTAACTATAATTAGTATACAACTTTAGTATACAACTTTAGGGATGGCAAATACAACTTTAGGGATGAAAATTAAGGAGAGATTTAGTTTAAAATCATCAGTGTACAACTTAATTTCCATGAAAACGACTTAGTGAGAGGGAAAAAAGCAACTTAATAAAATCAGTATACTACTAGGAGGGTTTGATTATAAATCAAATCTTAGATTAAATGATGGAAACAACTTAATTATGCTAGATAAAACAACTTAACTATGCTAGATAAAACAACTTATTAGAATCAGTATACTACTGAGGGGGTTTGATTATAAGGCAAATCTTAGATTAAATTATGGAAAACAACTTAAGTATGCTAGATAAAACAACTTATTAGTATCAGTATACAACTTAGGGGATGATAAAAACAAAGTTAGTTTAAAATTTCAGTGTACAACTTCATTTCCATGAAAAACAACTTAGAAATATGGAAAAAGCAACTTAATCAAATCAATATACTACTTGGGGATGTGCAGCGTAGTAAACTAGTGAGTAAACTTGACAGACAAACGGTGCATGATACACTATGGAAAACAATGACAATGAAAACAGGCCAACATCCCATGGTGCAAAACAAAACTTAAGCTAAATTGCAAGATCAATCTTAGGATAAAGTGGAAGATCAACTTAATGAAACATGATAGCACCTTAGCATAAAGTGAAAAGCAACTTAAGCTAAAGTGTCAAATCAACTTAGTGAAACGGGGTAAGCAACTTAGGATAAAGTGGGAAGAAACTTAAGCTAAATCGGCTAATCAACTTAATGAAATGGGATAGGCAACTTATTATAAACTAGAAAAACAACTAAATGTTAAGTGGTTACTCGACTTAATTAGATGGATTAAGCAACTTAGTATAAAGTGGCTAATCAACTTTGAATGATTACTTGGTCAGACAAACAACAACCCCTAGTCCAAGATGTGTACTGAACAAAATAATAAGAATGTTTTCAAAACAACTTGCTTAAACGGGCTAATCAACTTACATTTTGGATGATTCCCTGGTTAGCATGGTTTTTAAGGCATCCTAAGGCGTTCTACCCCCGCTCTAAAGCCTAAGCAGGCGCCTAAGCGACTAAAGTGGGAAAAATTCCAAGGCGCTGCCAGGGCGCCTTATCACTTGAGCATCCTAAGGAGGACACCTTAAAAACCATGCTGGTTAGAACAAAACCCTAGTCCATGGACTGATGAGACAATGTGATGATTGCATCAACTAGAACCTAACACAGAACGTAGGGATCTACAAATCTATGTTATATCCATGTTCACCCCATCTGAAAAAGCAACCAAGCCAGGATGTATTAGCATGGTGTTATATATAGATATAGCTAACGCGTATGGTGTAGGGGCATTCATGCTCTATGGCGTACCAACCATGCACCAACTTGATCATTGCTTCAATTCCGTTTCAGTGAATCAACAAATCAAGCCCATTATAGACATTCTCTTCTATAATTAAGAAAACTGCAGTGCATATATAGTGTTTATTATGTATGAGTTATCCACACTAACATAATCAACTCTAGACATAGTTGTGGAGTGCAAGAGAGATTTAAACATGTCCCACATGTCCATACACCTATATATCTATAGCATGCACAAGACGAGAGCTCAACACTACAACAGAACGAGCTGCCCACTTAACGGTCCTCTACAGCAGCTTGTAGTCAGCAAGAGTTGCACTGACAAGATTGGAAGGACCTGTAGAATCTTCCAAGCTGTCTCTAACCGTCATGGTTGTGGTGTTTCTACTGGGCATGAAGAGTGTCGCCCATGACTGCAGGAGGCTAGTCTCCAGCAACTCCGACAGTCTGACGAGCCGTACAAGAAGATGACGCTCTACTACTGCGACATCCTCTACAACGGCGTCCAAGCCGACGACACTGCAAAAGCACCTACTTTGGCGAGCCGGTGGTGTTCGATGACCCTATCACGGAAAGGATGCTACTTGTACGACAGTAAAGAATCATTCAATGCATGGTTTGGCTTGTCCGGTGTGTTCAACACCCTGATGCAGAAGGGGTATACTCAACTTCATGGGTGCTGAACAAATGAGCAAGAAACTTGTGGAACATCTCTATTATCGGCGGCACAAGCGAGTTCTTCTCCACATGGCTATGAGTGTGCAGTGCACACAAAAATCACACGAGAAAACGCGATCTCGATATCCCAAGATTCCTCAAACGAACTGGGCATAGATGGCTGAATATACCATAAGAAATTCAAAATGGGTGTGCTACGAATTTCTTTGGGGGATTACCTCGTATCTATATCTGGGGCTTTGCCCTAAAACATAGTCGTGCACGCTACCAGTCCACCGTCGAGCTCAACGCCCCCACAAGCGCGGCCGCTATCCGATGCCGAGCATCATGCACTCGTGCGCGGCCGCTCTCCTGCCGTTGAGCTCCACGACCTCGCGCGTGGGCACTCTCCGTTCACCGAGGGTCAAGCCCTCTCGCGCAGCCATGGAGGAGGGAGGACGGGCGTAGGGCAATCAACACACAGAGGCACGCGCGCCGGAGGAACTAGGCCAGGGAGAAGGCAAGCTGGCGGGAGTGGGGCACGCCGGCGAGCGGGTGGGCGGTGGGCTGCGCTCGATTTGGATCAAGGCAACTCGGTGGGGGAGCACGGATTTTTTTTACGGGGCTTGATCGAGCATCGGACGGACCACAAGTGGTGGCTCGTTCGAGCAAACCAGCCACCGTGCATTTTTTAGCACTTAGATAAAAATAAGTGTCACAGATTTATCTATACTGAGTTCTAAGCTTCACTTTCACATTGGATTTGGCCTAAATAAACCCGCTAAGGGCGTGTACAACAGTGTACAATCAGCTGTCTGCAACGAGTGCCAACCAGAATTTTCTGCTGACTTGGTAAAAGAAAGGGAAGAGAGAGAAGAAGCCTGTCGATAGAATTGCAGACGGTCTTTAGCGCTGGAAAATCGCAGCTACAGACGGCCTTCTACTGTTGTATGGAGTTTGTCTTTTCAACTGCCAACTTTTGATCTATATTGGTGGATCCGATCCTCCGATTCTATGCAGATTTTCCGAAATATTACAGACAACCCATTGTGAAAGCTGTCTTTAACTGCTGTATATAGATGACATGAAACATAACTATAGACGGATGGTGTCTAAACCATTATACATGCCCTAAGGGCATGTACAGTGATATCTAGTCAGCCGTCTGTAGCAAAGAACACGTAGGAAAATAGATGATGTGGAAGAGAGATAAAACGTAAAACAGCATAGCCCGTCTGCAAAATTAAAGACGGTCTATTCCCGTGAAAATCGGCGCTTATCGACGGACTCCCTCCTGTTGTATAGGGCGTCGCTTGCATCGTGGGTCGGTGGGATCTCGTCTGGCGCGGAAGAAATCATTCCCCTTTCCCGCGAAAATTTTCCTCACGCGCGAAGGAAATCAGAGCGAGCCACCTCCTCTTCTTCACGACTGCTCGTTCTCCTCCTCTTTCTCCACCACGCTCTCCAAAACTGAATCATATTTGTTGGTGCCCTGTGTGGCGTGGTAGCTTTTTTGCAGAGCTTTAAGGATGGTGCGCAAATCGTCGCGGGTCTCTGCACAGCCGCCGCCGCCGGCGGCACAGGAGCTTCCGCAGGTCACTACCACCGAGCATGCAGCCGCCGTTCCCTGCCCCGGCGTGGATGTTTCGCCGATTCAAGCTCCGGCGGCGGACAAGCAGCCATGGAATCCCGCGGCCGCTGCCTATGATTTCTTCTCCCCGACCATGGATTGGTACGATTTGTTCTTCTTAGAACCTCGATTTGGACAGTACCATGTTATAAATTTCTGCACGTCCTAAGTGAATCTGAAATCACACTTATTCTTGTTGAGGTTTGGAGGGGATTTACTGCTTGCTCTGGCTGTGTTCCAATCCACTCCCTTTTCTTGATTTATTATTGTTTGAATGTTTCTAGGGACATGTAGTTGAGGGTAAAGAACTCAAATAATTACTTCACATATCTGTATTTAGAATATGATCCTGATTAATTACTGGAGCTCTAGATAGCTGTAAGAAATAAATCTGAATTGTACTAGTAACAACGTCTAGAGGGTACTAGTGACACTTGATTTCTAGGTAACAGAATTTGTTCTTCTACCAAGTTTGGCTGGAGATTATTCGTTCAGTTAACTAGTTGCTGAAATTGGAGAAGAGCAAGCCTTGAGTCTGGTATATATATGATAGTGATTGTACAAATTTCTAAGCTGGCACACAACCTGTGAATAAAATGAAATACCATTACTTAAGAGAGACTTATACAGTTTTTTTCTTGTGTATGGATTAGCTGTGACTGGAAGTGAATTACAAAACTCAGTGCCAATGTTGCTATATGATGTCTCTTTTATCAGGGGGGTGGATTCCCGTCCGCAAGGTGGTTTCGTAAGCTACTTACGTAGCCCATCGGGTTTTCCTCTGCCGCAGCAGCTGCCTAATCAGCAAGCTATGTTCCAAAATGTTCATTACGCTGGTGGTTCTTCACACTATCCATTTGTTCCACCACGACCATCAGTGGTCACAAGGAATCCATCACCATTAATTCCAAAGCCAAGCATTCCACCTACACCACCTGTTCCACGACGATCCCTCAATGTGGAAAGTGGTGAGGAGAATGGAGACATTAGAACTGAGCAGCGACTTGCATGGACTACAGAGGAGGATGAAAGACTGGTTAGTTTTTTTGTGTTGTCAACTTCTCATGTTTGGTGATCTGAATTATTATGTCAGCAAGAGTACTAATATAATTTTCTCATGATATAGATGAGTGCATGGTTACGTTGCTCAACTGGCCCAATCAACGGTAACAACAAGAAGAGTGATCAATATTGGGGAGATGTGACTCGCGTCTTCAACAGCACCACTCCAAAAAAACAGGACAAGAGAAGTGAAGCAAGCAAAAGATCATTGGCATTGTCTTAATAAGCTAGTCTACCAGTTTCAATGCTCATGGACCAAGGCTTCTGCTATATACGCTAGTGGACAGTCCGACATTCAGTTGTTGGAGAAAGCCCATGCTTTTTATGAGTCTGACTACAAAGCGAAATTTTATCACATGGATTGTTGGCGGGCTATTAATACGGACACAAAGTGGCTTACATATAATGAGTGGCTGGAGCAAACAAAAAAAAGAAAGACATCAGAACCAGGGGAGAACGGAAAGAACACGTCCTCACCTATAGATGTTGATGATATCGATCGCCCAATAGGGACAAGAGCAGCGAAGGCCGAGCGTAATGGCAAATGCAAGTCAAAAGAGGCTGCAGCTGATATGGAGTTGCTCGAGAAGTTGGTAGCCACTCAAGAAGAAGCTAAGAGAACTCGTAGAGACATGATAGAAATGCAACAACGTTGCTCTACTGAGAAGCTTGAGACAGCAAGGCTCTCTGCTGAAACAGCACGGCTCTCAGCCCTTGCAGCAAAGGATACCATGGAGGCTAAGAAACAAGAAAAGGAGGCTGAAATGATGAAAGCTTACACAGCTCTCCTTATGCAAGATACAATTGGGATGACCGATGAAATGAAGAATGAGCATGTGAAGACACTGCAGGTTCTGAGAGAAATTATTTGGTGTGTAGGCTCTCTAGGGCGCTTAGTGATTATGCGCTGTGATGTGAAGAATGTTTTTTACATGATTTGCTTATTTTCCTGTCCTTTACTTTGGTATTTCAAGACATAGCAGAAATGCTCTATAGTTTCCAAGAACTCTTTCGTATTCTATGTATGTTTCTTGAAATGGTGAAGTTTAGTTCTGAGATTAGCTGAGCGAGTAGTACACATGGCACATAAAACCAGTACGAATATGTACTTGCCTACTTGGTCCATTCAACTTTCCTGCAATTGTGGATCTAATTGACTTATTTAGTTGGTGTCAAGTCAAGATCTAACAGGCACTACCTCACGACTAGCTCACCTCAGTAGCTAATTTTGTGGTGAATAAAGTCATTCCACACACGAACAACTTGTTACCCATTTCATTCTCCCTCTTTATTTGGCTGCACCTTCAATGTGTCTCCGTTGGCTGGGCTTTGTACACCGGCAAGACATCTAGTTGCCTTCTATGATAACAAGCTGTAAGTTGTTGAGTTTAATTTTTCTCATTACATCAACTGGATCATCGTTTGCACCATGCCATCCTCTATTCTTCATCATGTGTGCTATCACTAGTACTTGTAGCAACACGCACACCAATATTTTATAGTGTAATTTCTTAATGCAAGTCTACCTAAGGAATTTCAGTGACAACACTTAACATCACTAAATTTTCAACATCAGGTAGGACCCCAACTGCACGACATGTCATATGAATCATCCGATGACATCGATACCTGGGAAGAATTCACCACAGAGCAAGAAATATTTGACCAAATCATTGATACGATGGGTGATCGTCTCACAGATAGGTTGACGGCCAGGCTTGGAGAGCAATTCGACAGATCTGGTCGGCGAAGTGGTAACAGAAGGTACATACGAAGGATTCGTGAGGTCGCCCATGAGAACCTCATGCACTTTTACTTCTCTGAAAATCCAATGTACACTGATGAGATGTTCCGTAGAAGGTTTCGCATGAGAAGACCTTTGTTTCTCCGAATTGTCAATGCGCCTGGTCATTGGGATCCATATTTTACTCAGAGGACAGATGCCACCAACCGGCCAGGGCTCTCACCACTACAAAAGTGTACCGCAGCAATCCGCATGTTAGCATACGGCACCTCGGCCGACCAACTTGATGAGGTACTAATGCTTGCTGCAAGTACTGCCTTGGAGTGCTTAGGAAAGTTTGCACAAGGGGTGATTGACATGTTTGGTGAAGAGTATTTGAGGCCCCCTCGATGTGATGAAGTGGAGCACTTGCTTCGAATTGGCGAGTCACGTGGATTCCCTGGCATGTTAGGGAGCATCGACTGTATGCATTGGGAATGGGAGAAATGTCCTACTGCATGGAGAGGACGATTTGTCCGTGGTGATCATGGTGTTCCTACCATGATCCTCGAAGCGGTCGCCTCTCACGACCTTCGGATATGGCATGCTTATTTCGGTGTGGCTGGGTCAAATAATGATATTAACGTGCTTAATAAGTCACCTTTATTTATAAAGGATTTGAAAGGAGAAGCTCCGCAGGTACATTTTAGTGTGAATGGAAGTCAGTATGATCGGGGTTACTACCTTGCAGATGGAATTTATCCAGAATGGGCGGTATTTGTGAAGACTATACCGCTCCCTCAGACCGACATGGACAAGCTGTTTGCACGCCATCAAGAAGGGGCAAGGAAAGATGTTGAACGAGCATTTGGAGTATTGCAATCTCGTTTTAACATTGTGCGACGTCCGGCGCGCCTGTGGAAACGTTCTTCCGTGGGTAGTATCATAGAAGCCTGTATAATTCTACATAGTATAATTCTACATAATATGATTGTTGAAGATGAGGGAGAAATGATTAACATCCCTCTGGACTTGAACGATAATCCGGGAGGATCTTTCGTTCTACCGCGGAGGTTAATCAGGCCTAATATTCGCTTCATGGATGTGCTACGAAGGAATTCCTCTATCCGTGCTCGGTCGACGATAGGAAACTCAAGGAGGATTTGGTCGAGCATATCCGCAAAAATTTAGCGACTGAATAATTATTTTGGATTATTTTTCTTTTCAATAAATTTATATTTTTCATTTCTCCATTTAAGATACCCATATGTAATAATTCCGTAGGAACAAGTTTATTTTAATTTGATTACTAGTTGTATTATTTGTAACATTTCATTTTATTTAGCTCACTTCTGTTCAATCGAGAGGCATATGTGTAAAACTCATCTTTGTCAAGAATTCATACCGCTGCATTTTTTTTTCATACAAGCCAAGGGAATCCACTAGTACTTACTTCCTTGTGCGGTGTGTTGAAATATGCATTGAGCAAGAGTGATCAGGCAGTGGCCGGCACACGACAGACTACAAATATAGCTTTTCAGTTGATTAACGTTTTCCAAAGCGGTTCGATTATTATAGACAGCCTAAATAGACTCTCTGCTGTACGTGGTGTCTTCTGGGTTGTCTGTAGCTGATGTGGAGAGAACCCGACGAGAAACAGTCCAAACACGATGGGAGGAAACCGACGAAAGGCTCTCTTGGTTGGTTCCGCATCATTCGTCCACGCAAACACGTCACGCGGCGTCGCCGGGCACGTCACCAGACGTCGGCCGAGACGAGACGAACCGCTCACCAACCGAGTTCCGTCAAAAAATACCCAGGGCCAGGGGGGAGGGGGCCGCCGATCCCGATCGCTCCCGCGACGCGACGCGAGCGCCCCCTAGATCCCGATCCCAAATTCCATTTCCGATACCTCGCCCTCGCCCTCCGCCATGGCGGATTGCCGCAGCCTCATCGAGTTCCTCCGCGCCTTCGAGCACCGCCGCCGCGCCTCCTCCTCCCCCTCCTCCTGCACGCACCCCTCCCCGTGTTCCCACCGCTCCCGCCCCCGCCCCCGCCGCGCGACCTCGTCCTCCTGTTCCTCCGCCTCGTCGTCGCGGCGGAGGCTCTTCACCTCCCTCTGCGACCACACGCCCCCGACGGCGGCGCTCGACGTCCTCGCGCTCCTCGCCGTCCTAGGCGCGCTCGCCTTCCTCGCCGCGCCCTACGCCAGGCTGCTCGCGCACGAGGCCGCGGACCTGGTGCGCCAGTACCCGGACGAGCCCTACTCCTACGTCGCCTTCGCCGCGGGCGCCGGCGCCGCCGTGGCCGCCGTCGCGGGGCTGCTGGCCTGGGAGGCGGCGGGCCACCACGCGCGCAAGTGCGGCAGGCCCCGCTGCCGCGGCCTACGCAAGGCCGTCGAGTTCGACATCCAGCTCGAGACGGAGGAGTGCGTGCGCGGGAGGCTGGCGCCGCTCTCGGCCGCGGGGCGAGCCTCGGCCCTGCTCGCCGCGGCCGCGGGGGCAGGGGCGGCCGCGCGGCCCGTCGAGCTCGGAGAGGAGCACCGGGAGCTCGAGGCCGAGCTCAGGAAGATGGCGCCACCCAACGGCCGCACCGTGCTCACCTTCCGCGCGCCCTGCGGCTGCGCCAAGGGGAGGATGGAGGTCTGGGGCGCCAAGAAGGTGCGCCGGATCAAGAAGTAGTGGCTTCACAAACTTCCCAAACGCCTCTCGCTTTTCCCCCGGCGACCGGAGAAGCCCTGAAGCAGCTATACTCTTTTTACTGCTCCATAGTATAATAAGTATTTCTAGTTACATACAAAATACAGTGATCTGCTCTTGTAGCAAGTATAGCTGAGAATAAGGAGAGGAACAAAGGAATAGATACATGTTTTATGACTTTATATCATGCACTACATAGCTTGCTCCTTGAGTAGCAGGTTTTTATTTGGATTATGCAATAAGTGGCTGTTGCCTGTTCATATATAAATAAGTGCAGGGACAGGCTTTACGCTGTTTATGCTATGTGGGCGAGTCAGTTTATATGGTGGCTGTGTCTCTGCTGTGAAACAGCAACGTTTGTGGGGGATTTACTTCCATTTCTATTCTACACATGCTTCTCTGAAATGTTACTTGTGTTTGTAAACCATAAACATAACATTGATTTATGAACTCTTTGTTTCTGTTTCAACCTGTGTTGAGCTGGAAGCCTCTCCATATTGGCTGTCGCTAAATTGATTTTATAGTGTTATTTGGGTCGGTAAGCTTCTGCTAGTTCCCGTTATTCTTACTGCTTTAAATTTGAAAATTGGTATTCAATACATGGATGGGTATTTCACACTTTCTAGTTTGGGTCTGTAAGGCTCCAGTAGTTCCTGATATTCTTAGTGCTTGAATTTAGAAAATGGTATTCTTTACATGGATATAATTGCTGATCCATAACACCTCACTTCCTGTACTCAATGATTTAACTCTTATGTACTAGTAACTTTTTCCTCCACATACGCAGTTTAATCACCGAATAGTGATGCGAAATGCCAGGAGAAATTATCTGTATGCTCGTCTCTCCTCTTTGGTCATATTGCATATTATTAGCAATTCAGCTCCAGCTGAAGCCATTTAAATCAAAATGCCTATAACCTTGATCATTATCATCAGTGTTTTGAGTGTTCAGATCAAGTTTCTTCCCAGAACCTGGATGTTCGACCACTTGTCTCTTGCAGTTTGGTTCCTCAAGATATAGTTGGTCTGCATCTCTTTCTTTGCTTCCTGATGCTGAACTGGTGGTGCTGCCTCTGCCATTCCTTTGAGGTGTAATATACTCCTGTTGAATCTCTGTGTCACTCTCACTTCCAAACTCTGCTCTGTGGTACTGGTTTACATTGTGCAACTGACCCATTCTACGCTCGCTAAGGCTTCTATTGAGGGGAAATTGATATTCATGGTCAGGAGATTGTTTTCTGCAAAATATTGAACTATCATCATATGCTTTGAGCACTCCGTGGCTACGTAGTCTATGCTCATTGATGAATCCTTCAGCTGCAGTCAAACAGTTATTGGTTGAACTTTCTAAAAACTGGATTTGCCTTGGTTCTAGTCTGTGCATACTTGAACTTTCTTTTATTTCTGTTCCTGCATTGCTGAAACATTCATTTGATACTTGTGAGACTAGTTCTGATATTTTCATTTTTGCATCTTCCAGGTTTGCAGGACCCAAATTCTGCTTTCCAAGGCTCTCTTGCGCCTGCTCTAGAACTGCCTGCAGATACTTCCCTTGGGCTTCTATCCGTAATTGCAGATGCCGTTGTACCTGTTGCCAATTCAATTTCAGGTTAGGAACGCTGTACCGGTAGATCATCTTCTAAACACTGAATACATGATATGTTGCTTTGTTGTAATTTAATGAAAGATTGCTGCTAAATCAGAAGAAGGTATCTTGCATCAGAATTAAGTGAGTGACGTCAAATGCTTAGATTGCCTTCTTCTCTTTGGTTTCTCTAATTACTTCCGTTTCAAGGCTTAAGGCGCACACGCTTTCCAAAGCAAAGTTTGACCAAAAGAATTGAGCAACAAAATCTTGATTATATTATACATAATTAGTACCGTTGGATTCGTATTGAAAAATACTTTCCAGTGATACTAGTTTGATACCAAAACTTGTTACGTATTTATAGTAATTCTTGGTCAAAGAAAAAACACGCAAAATGAGGACGTCTTAAGCCCTGAAACGGAGGGAGTAGGTTGTAATTTGTTGTGTGGGGTCATTCCCGCCGCGAAGCGCAGCATTCACAGAAGTCAAAGAAATATTTGGAATACATAATCATTTTCTCTTTGGTTGGTACCGGAGGGTGGTAGCTGGAACCTCAACTTAGGTTATATCAATTTCCATCTACTGTATGCATCTAGTGAATAATATCATTAAGAGTCTATTACACAAGTAGTTTCAGTACCTCACCTCGAGTTGTTCGTTTAACTGCCTCTGAACCTCAATCTGCATCTGTAAGGCTTCACCAATTTGAATAGTTCTGGCACCAGTAAAAGAAATCATTACTTCAATATTCACATGAAAACTATTCTAAACTGCATGGCCTATTTTCTTACTTTTCTGCCTGTGGAATGACATTTGTATTGATCATTGCTGGTACACTTGTTCCAGGCATGCTATCAGCCACAACTGAACATCCTATGGCTGCAAATTTTTGTTACTTGTGTGTTATCATACGATTTTATTATAATGGTAAAGATGGAACTATGGAAGTTATTAAACTTTGGCTCACCATTCTTGGTTGTCCCAACATTAACTTGAGCTTGGAGGTTCTTACTGAGCCTGTATTTCTGAAACAGCAAGAAACTATATATGACTTGTTCTGCAGTTATGGGTACTATTTTTAACAGGAGAATTTCTGATGATCAGGTACCTGGAGGTGGCTTTTCAGATGATACAAGGTAAGTCCTGGAATGCCCATAAGCCTCATGACTGTTTTTGGAGTAGCTTCTGGGTGATGAACATGAGTGTAAGAATCAGCTGGTTTCTTTATCGTGGTATTTAAGAATCAAATACTTACTCTCTGCTCCACCCAATTGATTGACCGCATCTACAAATCGCTGATGTAACTCTGGTGTCCATTTCAGCCTTGGTTTTGCATCGGTCGAGAGAACTAGCCCGGAATCTCCTTGTGTACTTCCTCCATGCAGAAATAGATGCCGCTCCATTGGAAAGGTTGTCCTAGTAGTGAAGAGCTCACTAGGGCCTTGATGTTGGTGATACATCTTCTGCTATAGAATGGAAATAAATTTTTAGAACAATGGAAACATGGGGGCCAAAATATTTAACCAACTTCTTACTTGTGTTCTCCAGTTCCTTCTTCTTTGTCCTTGCACGTTGAAACTCTATATGAGTACTTCCCTACTGGCAAGATGGATACCAGCGCAATTGTCCAAGCGAGCTTAAGCCTGTTGATACCCTTTTGGTCTTCTCAGGTTGATAAGGAATGCCTTGTGAGGGGCTCCTTATATGGAGAAACATAGAATCGAGCATCTTGGAACAAACAGCAAAGGAACAATCTTTAACCCAACTGACAGAAGATGCTGTCCTTAGTTATTTTTGGAAACAATAACCAAAATCAAAATATCAGTTCTTATTTTCAACCTGTGCCTGCTAAGAAACATCAACTTTGTACCCCTAAAAAATGGTGCCTAATCCTGTATCTCTGCATTTTTTATGTGAAAACTTTAGCCATTTTACTCCTAAGATCAGTAGCAGTGTATGTATAGAATAAATACCTATGACTGGATTAGTTTATCTTTTGAGCGTTGCTTTCTGGCATATTATCTGCTATCTGCTTGGAGTGGGAAAGATGCCTTTTTTGAATCACGCCTTTCACCAGGTGGAAATATATGTGCAGCTTCTATGTTATCTTAGCTGATAAGAGTCATTTAGTTGGGGTTTAGGAGCACTTTAACGTGACTAATGAATTTAATGTTCATAGTGGAATGTTGTATGCGTATATTTTGTTCAAACAAAACAATGACATTTTTTTAATTAGTTGATACCTATTGCCGTCTTGGAGAGTGGCATCTTACACACCCAAGCGCAATTTTCTGCTAATTTTATTCTGTCCTTTATACTACTGTAAAGTGCATAGAATGTGAACAAGCATAAGTTCCGTCAGTGTCCTTTCCTAAGATTAGTACATATTCTAATTGTAGTCCAGAAAAGTATGGACCTAGAAGCTTATTCTCTTTACGCGGGATAAGCTCCATTTGAACCAGACCACTTGCTTTTAATCATCACTAGTCAAACAACAGTACTTATGTGCTATGATCCTGTATGCGTTACACAACCTTCATCATTTCAGTACTTTATGCAAACATAGGCAGCTGCCTTATTGCAATCATTCTTCTAACCAAGGCATTGAAAAGCTACGTGTGAGTTCTAAGTAAAAGTAGAGGCTCTATTTCCTCCCTCCCTCTCTTTTCCTTCTAAAACATAACATGGGTGCAATTACAATAAAATTATTTCGGGTTCACAAGGACATATGTTCGCAGCTGTTTGTCAAACTTATCCGCGTTTCATCAAGTTTACTTCATGCCTTTATAATTCTTTCTTTGAAATACTGATAGAGAAGGAACCGAGTTATCCTCATCGTCATGCATAATAAAGGAAAGTATAAAAAGGAAATCAAGTTATCAAGTTCTTCTGTATGTAAATTTAAGTGGCACCTCGTTAGAACTGTGCCAGTGGTACATGTCGACACTTGGGACCACCGGCGAGACTTTTTCAGCTGTGACAATTTAATTGTCTTTTGGACTTAGGAGGATGAGCTATCAGAATATCCTTCTTTCTGCTTCACTATCACTGATGCTGCTCCACTGAACCCTTGCCACTTCCATTAAGATCTTCCTTTGCTAGTAACTGGCAATGGTAAGTCAGTAACCATAACTTTCTTTCTATGCTACATCTTTCTTCCGTCTTCCCAAAAGTAAGACCCGGAAGGTTTTATCAGAGAACATGTACTTCTCATTTCCTGATATTTCTGACACTACTGCTATTTAAGTTTACCATTCATAAAATTACCGGGTTTACTCCATTACTCTGCTTATTAATGTGCGCATATGTAGTATGGAATGCCAATTGATACCTATCAGGTATTTAATGCTATTTGAACTGGAGGTTGGGCTATCTTGCTATCAACATGTAAAGAAGTTATCAAAAGAAGAATCCAGAGAATCATCCTTTGCTCTTCCATCTTTTGCAAAGCAGCTTCAGCTTGTAGGAGAATATTCATTCGCAAGAGACTGGTCCTGGGAGCTGTTCTAGAATTGTAGGTTATATATTGACCTGAAGCTTTCTGCTCTAGCGTCTTTGAACCTCTTTCATGTTAGTTGAATGTGCATCTTTGCCAGCCTAGAGAGCCTTGTCTGTTCAATAAAAGGCTACTGCACTGAATTTCTTGCATGAAGTAAGGAGTACACAGTCACCAGCATGGTAATTGATGATCAGACAAACTTATTAGAAAACAAAAGAATCTGATGCAGCTGGTAGGGAGGAATGGAAGGCATAGCATTCACTGGTCAGAGTTTTGTGTGTGCTTTTTTGGTAAACAAGAAAACTACTTTCGTCTAAGAATCTTTCCATTGCCAATAAAACTGAAATGCCTTTCAAGTTTCTGATCCTTTTCTCTCTCAGAAGAGTACACTAGTACACGATTTGTTCCTTTTCCAATCATCCTTTGTAAATTGGTCGTTGGTGGCAAATAAAGCAAAGTACAAATCCAATTGGAATCAATCATGAATAGCGCATCCCAATTGCACGAGCTACTTATCTCACGAAATGGGAGTTCTTCATCCAAGCGCCACGGCATCGGTTCTTTTCTCAGTGTCCTCGGCATCTGTGTTCAACCTCAAGTTGCAGGCACAATTTCGGTGAGCTATGCTTTTCATACCCCATTTTCTTTCCAATCAATGCTCCTAGATGCCCAGTTTTTATTTCTTTTTGCTGATGCTCCTTGCCCACATCCTAATCTCAATATTCCTTGCACAGCACTGGAGCTTTCTGTGGTTTTCAGAGAATATATGCTGCCTGAGCATGCAAAATAAACTATCACGGCGGCGACTATCTTACACTTATTGATAGTTACTGTTCAGCGATGCTCGTTGAGCAACTAGTCTGATCTAGTGGTTATGTGATGCTCTTGCAGTTCACGGGCATCGGGGAAGCACCTGAAAGGATCCGTTTCTGATATGGTATCTAATGCCAAATTTGCATTCCAGACTTTTTTTTACCTTGTTTATAGTTGTATGTGTGTTCTTATGCCATATGGTTAGATTTGTTTCAATGAAATCTGTGAGTAAAATTAGATTATATTGAGGTGATTGAGAGGGACATCTTTTTTGTTCTTTATTGGGAGCATCTTGGGAGCATATGGTATTTTCAATCCTGGTCAGTGCTTTTGATTTTGCTATCTTTTTCATATTCCAATGATCAGATTAACATCTGTCGTTTTCATGAGCAATATTCCCCTTAGATTGTACGCAGTTGTGCCACATTTCGCTTCCTGGTTTATCGCAGATTTAGTTACCTTGTTATCACATTCTTGGGTGTTAGGTTCCATTAGGATTTATCTGCCTGGTACAGATGGACCGATCAACAAGCTCCACCTAGCCTGGCCTGAGTTGAAGATGATTACCTAGGTGTGTCCTTAAGTCTCGGTATTTTCATTTTGAGAAACTTCCACTTAACATACCATATGTTCATGATTTGGCGCAACGAGTAACTCACAACTTCTTGCAAAATATTAACAATTCTTTAACCACGTCTAGCTATTTGACCTTGCAAATTCTTGTTGTAGCAGGATCGACATGGGCGAATCTTCTTCCACCTGATAGGTAGAAAATGAAAACGATCGTGATATGCAGGCTGCTCCACAGCTCGCACTCTAAAGCTGGCTACCGAAAGTTGGGGGATGCAATGGCATCGTAGACCCACGCTGCTGCACGCTGGAGATTAGATTTAGGATAGAGATAGGTGGATGTAGATGGAGGTATGCAAGTCTTTCCACATGCCATTCTAGTTCTAGTTACATGCACTTAAGCGCTTGTGAAGAAGCTGTTCTTTGTTTGCTGGACCAAATGCACTCCGATTCTTTGTAAAGAAGTCATGATATTATCGCACGAGAAATTCTGTATGTGCCCATATTTTGGAGGTCCAAGGGCTTTATATGAGCTACTATGATCAGCAGCATTACTGTCATTGGTTGACGGTTCACCGGGGTTCAGGCCTTCGGTGGGTGATGTTTGCATCACTCCATACGTGAACAGTTTTGAAACCTATCAGATTTTCTGCAAAGCTCAATATACAGGGGTTAGTCTGATGTTTCGCTCCGACCTTCGAAACAGAAAAGGGGTTAAATAGCAACCATGACGATCCTTGGTCGGAAAATTGCAGCGTTTACTGCAAAACTCATATGAACTACTTGCACGAAGGCAAATCAGTTAATGGTAAAGAGAAACCAGTTATGACTCTGAACCGGTGATTTAGCCGATTTCTAGAATCCAGGCACGGTAACAGCTTTTTTGCACCTGATGCTCGAGAATCGAAAGTTAATCCAGACACCATTGATTAGTGCCACATTGGAGAATTCCATATCAAACAAAGCTTATAAGCACCTCTTGGAATTTCAGGAATAATAATCAGATGCATAATGCAAAGGCAAGCATAGATCCCACAGCCACTAAGCTCGCCATTCTTTTTATCTCTGTCGCCCCCGTGGTCCTGAGTTGAACCGAGCATTTGCTGCTTGTTTAAAGATGAACAGACTGGTTTAGATTTAGATGCGATCATCTTAGATATCGTATCATTTCGTTTCCATAGCATCCACTAAGAGAATGAGCAATGATGTGGGCTAAAAAACAAGAGGATGCAATCAACTTGGAGCTGATGACTGTCACAAGTAAGCATAGGAATAGGACTTTCTGTGATACCAAAAACATATGAAACATGCACCATTCAAAGGTTTATATACCAAGAGAACGCCTATCCATGGAAAAACATCATTACCGGAGAAGTGGAAAGTTAGTCATGATACACAATGAACAGTTTCCAGTTCACCCCTCAACAAGTAGCTACCTATGTTTTAGCCCTCAAAAAAACATCTTTTAGCCCTCAAAAAAAAAAAAAAACAAGTAGCTACCTCTTGGAGGAATAGGGTTGAAGTGACACCGTAAAAAGATGCCAGTTTTTCAACCAGATGTATAACTGTGGCAACAATACCTCCATTAATGTATTCACAATATTGGCTTCACCTCCCTATGACCCTACTCATAACCTTTTCAACAAGAATGATTTAGAGAGGTTGCTTTCTGGTCGATGTTTACAAATGAACTAAGACTAGAACTAGCTCAAGATAGATCGTGCATGCA
The DNA here is from genome assembly GCA_030063025.1 of Avena longiglumis. Taxonomy (NCBI): domain Eukaryota; kingdom Viridiplantae; phylum Streptophyta; class Magnoliopsida; order Poales; family Poaceae; genus Avena; species Avena longiglumis. Next base: position 512,409,717 of record CP125974.1, on the reverse strand, counting down.
TCAATCTCCACGCCAAAGGAAATAAAGAAAATGGTGCAATAAGATGGAGAGCATGACTTAACTATGAAAACGAAGCAAAGCGAAATGAGCGCAAATCATATGTCAAAAGCAGTCACAATCTTGTACCCAGATAGATGAAAAGAAGAGTTCTACTGACAACATCGCATCACCATTCTCAGATGTATGGTCATTATTCACAAGTCACGGCAGTGGATGAGATCAACTATGCCCTGCATTTGGGTTGGTTCCAGAAGCAGGAGGCAGCTGCTGGTCGGTAGAAGAACCTCTGACATTTTGTGGTTCAGGCGTTGAGAAAAGTCCATTAAACCAAGGAACAATGGCCCAGGGTCTGCTAGTGTCCTCGCTGTCATTTGCAGGGCCATCAGCTTCGACCTCCTCCTGGCTGCCCTCTATTCGATCAATGTTGCTAGGCTCACTCAAGTCTTTTGTCTCATCAGATGGCAGCTCGAACCGGCAAACCGGGCAGGAGCTATGGAGTTCAAGCCATGGCAGGATACAAGAAGAGTGAAACTTATGTTCACAAGGCAACTGCGTAGCTTGGGACCCTAGCTCAAGATCATCAAGACAGACTGAACAGCTGACAGCCTCTTCGATTTTGACAGTGGGCAGCGCTTCAACCGCTTCTTTCTTTGCAGGAGGGGTGCCATACCGACTTGGGTCACTCTCAGCCAAATGTTGAAGAAGCAGACTCAGCCCTGCCCCGAGGACATACTCCTCTAGCAACCCATCATCATTGCCCGAGTTGCCGTTGTCGCCTCGGTCCTCATCAGGGTCAAGCGCTGCACCTTGCAGAGCGAGGGCCTGGTTGAAGGCACTGATCAGAATGGAGTTGTCCCTTTCCCGGTCATCTCTAAGGTCATCCTGGATGCTATCAAGCACACGGCGTAGTGCCGATGCCCGCCGATGCCTTCTGATGAAACCCTCAAACTCACGGCCTATATCACTACTATCTTCATCATCACTGTCCCCCATCGTCAATCCTGGCTGCTCAGAAGAGTTGTCCATCGGGTCCCACTGCGAGAGCCCTTGCTCTGATAGCTGACTTGCCAATGCCTCAAAGTGCTCACCGATCATCTCCTCGACAAATCCACTGTCACATACTGGGCACTTGATCTCCTCCACCATGGCCTCCTCAACGGCCTGCTCACATTCATGGCACCAGTACCTCGTGATGGTAGCTTCTGCCATAGTGCAAGTCCTTCCGTAGATCAAGTGCGGCACACCACGAGCAAGAGTGGAATCTGTGAACCGAGCACCATGAGTTAGTTAAAGGGTGATCTGTATAAATCCCCAAGCAGTCAACCACATGATATAAATTAGAGTAATTATCATCTATGGGCATAAGTGTAGCATCCGAGGAACAATTTTATCAAAAAGTGGAGCAAGGTGATATAGTGTCCATCTGTGACCAAATTTCACACCTCAATCGCAAGCAAACATATATCGTACAAAAGGAAAAGAACAACGCTAGTTCTTGCATCATATAAAAATTGTTAGCCCATAAATTTTGGTTCTTTAGGAACAGGAGCGGCGAAGCTGTCCTAAAGAGAAGACCCAACAGAAAGACGAGGCGAAACCGAGATCTCCGAGAAGGGGAGGCAGAGATCGAAGAGCCAAGATTCTCGGTCCAAGAATCAGGTGCCGATTCCATTCTCCGCAGAACAGGATACCACATATATATTCCCCCCAAAAGAAGAACAAAAACAAGAGACCAGTTCCCGCACCCGCTCGAGATTCACGCGGCATTGAGCGTGAGATAATCTAGTGGCGAGACCCGTCTTCGATCCCAACCTTCGCATAAATACGAACAAGCAAACCTAACCTCAATCCCTTTACAAGAGAACAATATTATTATCCGCAGGGCAGGGGGGAGATGGAATCCGTGTTCTTGATTTAGAACACCGGGACGAATTATTAGCCCCGCCCGCCCAACAAGAACATCTTTTGCGAGAAGGAAAGAGAGAAGGTTCATCACAGTACAGGATAGGAAGAAGTGGCTCTGACCTTTGGCTTTTCCTCCGCGGATCGGATTGGATCGGATAGGACTGAGGCGGCCCCCCTCCTCGTTTGCTTCGGCCAGCCAAAGAAGAACAGGGAGTTCTACAGCAGGGCGGGTGGCTAGCTTGACTGCCTGCCGGGATTGGGTACTTTACTCCTCCTTGGAGAGCTGGAGGCTATCGTCCCTTGTTTTCTTCTTGCCAATAAAAAAGAGAGGATTTTTATATGCTCCGGGCGTTAATCTCCAACCTCCAGATGAAGTTCCTTTTTGTTTTGTTTTGTTTTGTTTTGAACTAGTACGAGTAGTTATTTTTTGGTGGAAGATCCAACTCGGTGAACGAGTTTGTTATGACTCGGAAGCACGCAAAGTTTCTGATCTTTTCCGAAGACTTGATTAAAGTAGGTGTAAACTGAGGGTATAGTTTGGCTGGCTGCTGATAACGCGTCCCTTTCATCATCATCCAAAGCAGCCCACCTGTAAACTAAGCCTGATTCTTCTGTTGGGGTTTTGCCTTATTTTGTCGGTGAGCTAACTTGTGTGTACTGTACAAGATACTCCCTATATATATCTTAAAATAAGTGACTTTAATTTCTCTAGATTCCGATATATGTATACACTAAAACATATCTAGATATATATAAATTTAGACAAATTTAAGTCACTTATTTCAAGACGGACAGAGTATATCGAGTTACTTTTCCTTGCGTCTTAAGGGTGTGTGTTGGGCAGCATGGAGCATGGGTTGGGCAGCGCATGCATTCTGATCTTCCAAGTGGTTATCCAGCTGACGCTTGCGAGTTGCTTCGTACAGTAACACTTAGCGGCACGTGGTAAAGGTTAGCGAGGGTCTGTTTGGTTGAAGGCTATTTTCACTATAGTCTATCATACTGTACTTTTTTTTTTGGCCCTGCCTAACTTGCTTAGTATTAGGTGCACACATCTTTATTCACGCTTTGGCTTGTTAAGGGAATCTTGCCATATTTCCATGTGTATGCGAACAAATAGATGTTGACTGTCACAATGAAAAATCTTATCTCAGGTGTGGCTAGAATCAAACACTCGTGGGCATGACATAGTATGGTCAGGAACCGTAACGTGAATTTTCAGGATACGAGTTCTGAACCCGGCTATACGTACTTATCATACTACTATTAAGTTACATAGTTATCTGAAAACTAAGTTAATTACAGGAAAGTTTGTAACTTGTGGGTTCCTTCCTACTATGCCAATTTTGTCTAAACTATATAGTTTCGAGTTTCGATATGCAAAGAACACGCACATACATGCGTGCAGCCTCTGCATGCAAAAAAAAAGTTTAAGATTTTTTTTACAGTTCATTTAATACGATTTTCGATTTTTCAACAGGGGCAGGATCGGGAGTACCCCAATGGTTAATTAGATCGTCGCTATGTTTCATGTCTTCCTTTCAATCTTCCTACGGATCAACTTCTCCGTGTGTGGAGCGAACCTTTTCTCTGACCAACCAACCAGGTCACGTCTGGACTTTGCTTTGTTCCAGCAGCACCCTAGTGGTTCACAAGATAGGCACGCAAGCGCCGGCGTCGACACGTCGTCATCGCTTATCAGCAGTCAGGGAAACGGGCCGTTCTGCTCTAATTGCTCGCTTCTGATTCTTCTTCTTCTTCCTGCGTTTCCGTTTTTCAGCCCACACTACACGACGGGACATCGAGAACGCGGCGAGTAGTTGAGGCCTGCCATGCGCGAAAAACGCCTGCCCGCCGCGCGGCAAATCTCTAAAAAAAACTTTGGAAGATCTAGCTAACTCACTATCCAAAATTGACATATATGAATGAAAATAAAAAAGAGACTCATTATAATAAATCCATAGAAAATGTATTTATAAATGTCAAAAAATACATTCTATTTTGGGAACACAAAGTTTCGCAAGAAAAGAATACCGTTTGTGGCTTGTGTATATAAGACAAAAAATATCTTGTGGAGCATCGAAAATTGTATCTTATTATATAAGCCACAAAAAATTCTTTTCCGTCAAAACTTTGTATACAAATATAAAATATCCGGATGTATACGAAGAAATTTTTATGTTCTTTTTACATTTTAAAATATGTATTTAAACAATAGGTATATTTATACCTACGAGTTGAAGCGGATTTCACAGAAATGAATGTTCTACCAAGTAAAACACTACTAATTATGTAATAACTATGTTCACGCGCCAAAGTACCAAACCAAGGTGCAAAGTGACACGAGTTTCATACGGAATACACATAATAAGATTGGCCAACGAGATCACGCATTGCATTCTCGGATTTCCATTTACTTCTTCTCAGACCAAGCCCTTTGAGGCATGTCCATGATGCTCAAGTCCATCATCATGATCTGGTTCTCCCCGACCATCACTTTGGCATCGGCCTCCTTTGCTGTAGACTGGTCATTGCCGTTGGGGATATTGATAATAGGCTAATCATATCATATGACCTTACTCCAACTAACCCGGTGGCCCATAGATGGTGGCAAGGCCTATGGTCTGCCGGGCGACCCAGTTAGAGGAATCCAGAAGGGAGGCCCAAGCCGGATCCACGGAGGCTATTTGCGCCGATATAGACGAAGACGGAGTCTTAGAATGCAAGACACGTAGAACTATGTTGTATTAGTGTAGGACTCTGTAACCTATCCAGCTAGAACTATTCCCTATAACCCTACGTCTTTTGGCGTCTTTATAAGTCGGATCTATGAGAGCCTTTAGGGAACAACACAACTCAAGTCGATAGACTCAACCCTTGTAATCTCTGTAACCTGACATATTGTCGATATAGTGATTGCCACTAGGAGCAGGATTCCGTCATAGTTGTGGGATCTAAACCTGGGAAAGTTGTGTATCGCCTTTCTGGGATTCTCGCCACTTGATATGTCGTAAACGTATCTATAATTTTTAATGCTCCATGCTTGTTTTGTATCGACTTTCTTATGTTTTGTCTACACTTATACACTTTCTGGAACTAACCTATTGACAAGATGCCGCAGTGTCAGTTGCCCGTTTTCTGTTATTTTTTGGTTTCAGAAAAGCTAGTAAAGAAATATTCTTGGAATTATACGGGACAAAGGCCAGCGTTAATATTTTAACAGAAGGAACACAAAGTCCGGAGGGCGGCCGAAGTGTTATGGGGTAACCCCTTGGGGTGGCCCGATCTTTCACGAATCTCCGCGGGAATCGAGGGGAAAGCGGTGGAAGGGGAAGAGGGGGCGAAAACCACGAACACACGCACACTAAGAACCTGATGAACTCACGCACACAAATCACGATACACGCCGATAACTCACGCCAGGGGCAACCGGTCCAACATAATCCCTAGGATCGGTGTTGGGCGAAGCTCTCTCTCCACGGCCAACAACGGGGGACGAGGTGCTTGGTGAGATCTTGACGTCTTGGGGGCGAGAAACCGAGAACCCAAGGCCTTGTACAACTTGAACGCACTAGGCAAGATCCAAGAGGTTGTGGATAATAGGGTGACCCTTGGTAGGAGCATGAGACTTATAGATGAAAGATCCTCAAAGGGTTGCCTTAATCTATTATTATCCAAGTCTAGGGTTTACATATGAGGGGTGGGGCTTTATATAGGCCAACCACTTAAACATGGGTAGTTCTAGAATAAAACTAAAAGTTTGGGCGAAACTAGGGGTTACATGGGCCAGGCCCAAAAGGCCTTGACACGCCTGGCATCGAGCAGGCCGGAGACTCCGGTGTTGGGTCCGGAGACTCCGGTCTGGGCCAGAGACTCCGGTCAATCTCCGGACCCGTCTCCGGAGGGGGCATCTGGCTGTCCCGGGCTTGGTCCTTGGGGCCTGACCGGAGGAAGGTCCGGAGACTCTAGGGTAGGGGACCGGAGACTCCGGTCTACACCGGAGACTCCGGTGTGCAGAGCTCCAGCAGCTTCTTCTCCTGGTCCTTCTTCCTTGGGGGCTTGGTGTGGTGATGTTGCTTCATAGCTGAGGATACATAACGTAGTTGCATGAAGTAGCAAGCCATCCAAAGGTAGACCAAAATCACATGAGGAAAGGAGCGAGTTAACCTTGGCTTGTAGGAGCTTGTCTCGGGCGTGAGTCATTGGTCCACTTGGGGGACTAGGTGTTGTAGATGGAGGTGCGTCCGTAGGACGGACTGCATCAGCTCCCCCCCCTTGGGAAAGAGTCGTCCTCGACTCTTCAACTTTCTCAACTTCATCTTCGCCATGGTAGGGTGATAGGTCCTTGACATTGAATGTCGGGATCACAAGGTACTTGGATGTTGGGATATCGATGATGTAGGCATTGTTGTTGATCCTCTTTAGTACTTTGAATGGTCCATCACCTCTTGGCTTGAGTTTGGAGTCGCGGTCCTTGGGGAAGCGGTCTTTACTCAAGTGTATCCACACAAGGTCGCCTTCTTCGAAGATCATCTCTTTCTTGTTCTTGTTTAGCCTTGATGCTTGGCGAAGGACTTGTTTCTCGATCGTAGCTCTTGTGTCTTCATGGAGTTTCTTCATTGTTTGGGCATGCTTGACCACGTCCATATTGGCACGTTCATGAAGCGGAAGTGGAAGGATATCGGCCTTGGTGAGGCTCGAAACCATAGACGATCATGAACGGGCTCCTCATGGTGGTGGAGTGCTTGGCGCGGTTGTAGGCGAACTCGGCGTGTGGAATACATTCCTCCCAGTCTTTAAGGTTCTTCTTGATCAACACACGTAGGAGTGTTCCAAGACTTCGATTGACGACCTCGGTTTGTCCATCGGTTTGAGGATGCGAGGCGGACGAGAAGAGGAGCTTGATGCCGAGCTTGGCCATGAGAGTCTTCCAGAAGTAGCTCATGAATTTGACGTCGCGGTCGGAGACGATTGTTCTTGGTACACCGTGTAGCCGAATTATTTCCCTGAAAAACAAATTTGCTACATGTGAAACATCATCGGTCTTATGGCACGGAATGAAGTGTGCCATTTTGGAAAAGAGATCCACTACCACAAATATAGAATCATGTCCATGTTTAGATATAGGCAAGCCTAACACAAAGTCCATGCTAATGTCCGACCAAGGTGCATGAGGAATAGGCAATGGCATATAAAGACCAAAGGGGTTAGACTTTGACTTAGCTTGGATACATGTAGTGCATCGTTGGACGTGGCGCTCCACGTCGCGCTTCATCTTTGGACAAAAGTAGTGAGTGGATAGCATGTCATATGTCTTGTCATGGCCAAAGTGACCCATAAGGCCTCCACCATGGGACTCTTGAAGAAGAAAAATTTGGAGAGACGACTTCGGAATGCAAAGCTTGTTTTGTTTGAAAAGAAAAACCTTATGCAAATATAAATCATCAATCCCTTTGTCTATTGAACATCTTGCAAAAATTGGTCCAAAGAAAGGGTCGGACGCGTACAATGATTTGATATCATCAAGACCCAAGACATTTACTTCGAGTCGCGTAAGAAGGTTTGTGTTTTTGCGAGACAAAGCGTCCGCTACCACATTTTCTTTGCCCTTCTTGTACTTGACAATGTAAGGAAAAGATTCCATAAACTCAACCCATTTGGCGTGCCTTTTACTCAAATTGGCTTGGCCCTTAAGATATTTCAATGACTCATGGTCGGAATGGATGATAAATTCTTTGGGCCAAAGGTAGTGTTGCCACACTTGAAGGACACGAACCAAGGAAAAAAGCTCTTTGTCATATATGGGATAGTTAAGGCGTGCGCCATCAAGTTTCTCACTATGGTATGCAATAGGACGCCCATTTTGCATAAGGACGCCTCCAATGCCAATTCCACTAGCGTCACATTCAATCTCAAAGTTTTTTGTGAAGTCCGGTAATGCAAGAAGTGGTGCTTCGGTGAGCCTCTTTTTGAGCTCATCAAAAGCCTTTTGTTGTGCTTTGCCCCAAACGAACGTGAAATTTTTCTTGGTCAATTCGTTGAGGGTGCAAGCAATGGTAGAAAAGTCTTTCACAAAGCGACGGTAAAAGCCAGCCAACCCATGAAAACTACGAAGTTCACTAACATTGGTCGGTATGGGCCAATCTCGTATGTCCTTAGCTTTTGAGACATCAACTTCAATGCCATTAGAAGACACAACAAAACCAAGGAAAATCAGTTTGTCTTTTGCAAAAGTGCACTATGGGAGATTAGCATAAAGCTTTTCATGACGAAGGATTTGAAGGACCTCCTTAACATGAGTAACATGCTCCTCTAGTGACTTGCTATAGACAAGGATTTCATCAAAGTAAACAACGAACACTCTTCCCAATGAGAGATATTAAAATATGGTTCATGAGGCGCATGAAGGTAGATGGGGCATTTGATAAGCCAAAAGGCATAACCAACCATTCATAGAGACCAAGCTTGGTCTTGAAGGCGGTTTTCCACTCATCACCTTTGGCCATGCGAATTTGATGGTAACCACTACGAAGATCAATTTTCGAAAATATAGTGGCTCCACATAACTCATCAAGCATGTCATCAAGACGCAGTTTAGGATGTCGATAACGCACGGTGATAGCATTGATTGGATGGCAGTCCATGCATAACCGCAACGTATCATCCGTTTTTGGGACTAGAATCACGGGGACCGCGCTTGGGCTAGTGCTTACTTGGATCAAACCTTTGGAGACGAGTTGGTTGATTTGTCGTTCTATATCCTTCGTCTCTTCCGGGTTCGTGCGATACGCGGCGCGGTTTGGAAGTGGAGCGCCGGGTATGAGGTCGATGCGGTGCTCGATTCCACGAAGAGGAGGTAGTCCATGAGGAGGCTCTTCGGGAAATACATCCTGGAATTCCTGCAAAACAGCCATCAAAGAAGGAGGAACATTTGTCAAGTCATTAGTTCCTTGCGCTAGTCCCTTGCAAACAAGGACATAGTGCAAGATGGATGGGTTGTTCCGCACTTCTCTCATCTCACTTTTGGTGGCAAGAAGAACACTCTTAGTTTTTCCACTCGAGTTTGGCTTGTGGCACTCACTCACTATAGTTTGGTTCTCTCGCTCACCACTCTTCTCACAAGGTGTGTTTATGTATTTTGCCCTCGCTAAAGCCTTTACATTGTCCGCAATTATTTGGCTAGGAGTCATTGGTTGCAACACACAAGTTTTTTCAAGCCATTTGAAGGTATAAGTGTTTGAGTAACCATCATGCAAAGCACGCTTGTCAAATTTCCATGGCCTTCCTAGCAACATATGGCAAACCGTCATGGGGACCACGTCACATTCCACCGTGTCTTTGTATGGTCCAATTGAGAACGTTACCGAGACGGTGTGCTTGATCTTGACGGACCCTTGGTCACTTAGCCACTGAATATGGTAGGGGTGCTTATGAGGATGGAGGGTGAGGTTTAGTTTCTCACACAATTCCGTGCTTGCAAGATTGTGGCAATTCCCTCCATCGATGACAACCTTGCTGGACTTCCCATTGATACCGGCACGAGTTTGGAAGATGTTTGATCGTTGGTCTTCATTCTCATTGGCTTGAGTAGTTAAGACCCTTGTGACCACAAGCGATGGACTTGCGTCATGCTCACACACAAGTAGTTCTTGGTCCTCTTCCAAATGTTGCCTTGCCATGGCTTCCTTGACTCTTGCATCAAACTCATCTTCAGTCAAGTATTCTTCATCGCCGTTGTCATGGATGAACAAAACTTTCTTGTTCCCACATGCGGCCGACTTGTGTCCTTTGCCGCCACACTTGTAGCACTCAACATTGAATGGTTGTTCATCTCTTGTGTATTTGCCACTTGGGGGCGGTTTTCCTTGAGGAAGTGTTGGCTTGAAAGGAAGCTTGGTTGTATTTGATGAGCTTCCACTTGGTGTTGTCGGAGTAGTGGTTGGGACTTGCTTGTATGTGAAGTATGTCTTTGGCTTGTTGTACTTGATGTCCTCTTGCACTTGACGCTCGGCCTTTGATGCGATGTGCACAAGCTCAACCATGTTGTTGTACTTTTGGAACTCGGTGATGCGCTTGATTGGATGGTTCAAGCCATTGAGGAAACGTGCCATTGTTTGCTCATCACGTTCTTCAATGTTGGCACGGATCATGTTGAGATCCATTTGCTTGAAGTACTCTTCCACGGTCTTTGTCCCTTGGCTAAGCATTTGAAGCTTGTTGAAAAGGTCACACGTGTAGTGCGAAGGAACAAAGCGGGATCTCATATGAGCCTTCATATCTTGCCAAGTTGAGATTGGGGGCTCTTCTTTTGATTCACGAGCGAGCTGAACTTGTTCCCACCAAAGGTTGGCATACTCATCAAACTCGAGGGATGCCATGGCCATCATCTTCTCATTGCTATAGTTGTGCATGCGGAAGATCTTGTCAGCCTTGAGTTCCCACGAGAGGTATTTTTCGGGCTCATTGGAACCGGTGAACTTGGGCATGGTGAATTTGAGCTTGCCAAAAGTTTCTTCTTCATTGCGGTTTCGGTGGCGACGGTTGCCATGATTGTGGCGGCCATCTTCATCATCCGAGCTCTCATGTCCTGCTTGGTGATGGTGGCATTGCTCTTGTGGTTGTTGAGGTGCCTCGTTTGGTGGTGGAACTTGGTTTTGACGACGAGCTTGGGGGGCTTGCTCGTGTTGTTGGCGGGGTTGAGGACGAGGAGGAGGTTGTTGATCCTCACGACGAGCTTGGGGAGCTTGCTCTTATTCTTGTCGTGGTTGATGCCGAGGAGCATTGTCTTGCGCCATGTGGCGAGGAGGACGTCGAGCCGCATGCACAATGGGCTGCTCTCTTTCTTCTTGATGTGGAGGAGGCTCGTCATGATGATCATGTTGTCGACGTTGACGTTCATGTCGACGATGATGCCTTGGTGGATCTTCGAGTGCTTCACGCTGACGGCGATCTTGTTCTTCCACTTCGGATGCTTCACTTGTTATTGAAAGAACATGGCGACGACGATGGGCTTGGTGGTCCATGTGAGGTTGTTCTTGTTGAATCACAAGTGCCCTTGGTTGTGGCCGGTCCGCTTCACGTCTTGGAGGTCTTGCAGAGAGGTCACCATCATAGCTTGACATTGCGACGTGTCGCGGAGATGGTACCGCTTGAGAAGAGCTCATGGATTGAAGGACGGGTCCATACCGGTGCCTTGAAGCGTGACGGTGAGGTGCACTTGGTTCACTTGAGGAGTGCCGTGATGATCTTGAGTCTTGCGAGCGTGGCCTTGCTAACCCATCAATGAGGCGTTGAAGCTTCTCATCCGTTGAGGCGAGGGCGCGACCAAGAGCTTCATTTTGATGACCGAGGTTGTGTTGCATGGCATGCATTTGGCCTCGGACTTCTTCGAAGAGGTTGTCGATGTTCTTGAACTCCACTCGGGCTTCGCTAAATTGTTCATCTTGGCGCCGCTCAAGGGCTTCACAACGGTAGTTGAATTCTCCTCGGACCTTCCAATGGTACCATCTTGTCATGTATTGTGTGTCGTCCTCCGGAGGTGGTGGTGGTTGGGACGGCTCGCCATTCCTGTCCATGATGCAAAGCCGACAAGGGTTGTATATGGAGAATAAGGGTGCGTAGAGTTAGCCTTTTACCTCACCTTGGAGATTATATCAAACCAATTGCCACATAAAGGAGCGAACAGCGTGCAAAGTGAAATGGCAAAGAAACTCACACACAACTAAGCTACAACTCTCAAAAGCTTTTGGTGGATGGGTAGGATTGTGGGAAAACCAAAGAACCAACCGAACGCAAAGGATAGTCAAAAGTGGAGAAGATCTAACAAACTCAAGTCAAAAGGAAATGGTCAACTCAAAAGGTGACGAGAACCTACGACTACACACACACGTGGAGAAAAATGGGGTTAGCACAACTATGAAAGTGAGCACGAAATGGCCTAACGACGACTACACTCGGTTGCCGTGCCAACTCAAGGAGAGACCACAACTCGTTTGCCAAAAGAGGGTAAGCAAAGGATTTGTGCACTTGCCTTGGCGCGCTTCTTCCTCTCTCTTTTGCTTACAAGATTGATGCTCTCTTTGTATTGGGAGACTATGTATCTTTCTATTCTTCTTTTTCTTTTTTTTGATTCTTTTTTCTTTTTTTCCCTTTCTATGCTACTATGTTAACTTTTGTATTTTCCCTCACACTCTCACTTTCCAATGGCAAGTGCACAATGCTTAGACAAACACAAAATGAGTTGCTCTCATAGGATAGGTACACACAAAGGAAGATATGGCTACAAGGGTTTACACAAGTTATACCTTAGTTGTTGATGATGATCTTGCGTCGATGGAGCGGGGAATAGTTTGAGGTCCGTGGTGTCGAAGAGCGCGGCGAGGTTGCGGAAGCTATCTGTTAGTTGGTGACACGCACACGGAACACAAACAACAAACGGACAGATTAGCCGATGCAGAAAAGAGGAAAAAGAGCAAAACTGGCGTCCCGGGGACGGAGACTCCGGTCTGGGCCGGATACTCCGGTGTACAGGCCGGAGACTCCGGTGTGGAAGATCTTCTCGTGTTCTTGAGCGGAAATTCATGCCTAGAGTCCTCAAATCCGCGAAAATTTGGCCAAAATTGGGCTGGGAAACGCAGGCAAAAGCTGGACCAACACCTTAGACAAGATTTGGTCGGATCAAAACCACAAATAACACTCCAAAATGATAGATCGATCCAAAGGAAAATTGGGGCTGTTTTTTGGGAAATTTTCGAATTTATGGTGGATAGAAGAAAAATTAAGGGGAAATTCGTGATCAACCTTGCTCTTGATACCAATATGTTATGGGGTAACCCCTTGGGGTGGCTCGATCTTTCACGAATCTCCGCGGGAATCGAGGGGAAAGCGATGGAAGGGGAAGAGGGGGCGAAAACCACGAACACATGCACACTAAGAACCCGATGAACTCACGCACACAAATCATGATACACGCCGATAACTCACGCCGGGGGCAACCGGTCCAACATAATCCCTAGGATCGGTGTTGGGCGAAGCTCTCTCTCCACGGCCAACAACGGGGGACGAGGTGCTTGGTGAGATCTTGACGTCTTGGGGGCGAGAAACCGAGAACCCAAGGCCTTGTACAACTTGAACGCACTAGGCAAGATCCAAGAGGTTGTGGATAATAGGGTGCCCCTTGGTAGGAGCATGAGACCAATAGATGAAAGATCCTCAAAGGGGTGTCCTTAATCTATTATTATCCAAGTCTAGGGTTTACATATGAGGGGTGGGGCTTTATATAGGCCAACCACTTAAACAGGGGTAGTTCTGGAATAAAACTGAAAGTTTGGGCGAAACTGGGGGTTACATGGGCCAGGCCCAAAAGGCTTTGACACGCCTGGCATCGAGCAGGCCGGAGACTCCGGTGTTGGGTCCGGAGACTCCGGTCTGGGCCAGAGACTCCGGTCAATCTCCGGACCCGTCTCCGGAGGGGGAATCTGGCTGTCCCAGGCTTGGTCCTTGGGGCCGGACAGGAGGAAGGTCCGAAGACTACGGGGTAGGGGACCGGAGACTCCGGTCTACACCGGAGACTCCGGTGTGCAGAGCTCCAGCAGCTTCTTCTCCTGGTCCTTCTTCCTTGGGGGCTTGGTGTGGTGATGTTGCTTCATAGCTGAGGATACATAACGTAGGTGCATGAAGTATCAAGCCATCCAAAGGTAGACCAAAATCACATGAGGAAAGGAGCGAGTTAACCTTGGCTTGTAGGAGCTTGGCTCGGGCGCGAGTCATTGGTCCACTTGGGGGACTAGGTGTTGTAGATGGAGGTGCGTCCGTAGGACGGGCTGCATCACGAAGGGGGCCCACGAGGCGGCCACACCCTATGGCGGCGCGGCCAGGGGGCGCGCCAGCCCTAGGTGTGGGCCCCTCGGGCACCCATAGACCTTGCCCCTTCGCCTATAAAAGCACCCCGATGCAGAAATCCTAAGTACCCAATCAAATCTCCACGAAACAATATGTAGCCGTCGCCACCATAGTCCCTAGATCAGGGGGATCTGAAGCTCTTCCCGGCACCCTGCCAGAGGGGAGAGATCATCCTGGAGACCTTCTTCATCACCATGCCAGCCTCCGGAGTGATGCGTGAGTAGTTCACCCTTGGACTATGAGTCCATACAGTAGCTAGATGGTTGTTTCTCCTCCTTTGTGCTATCATGTTTAGATCTTGTGAGCTCTGTTCATGATCAAGATCATCTATTTGTAATCATACATATTGTGTTTGCGAGGATCCAATGGATGTTGATATACTTTGTCAGATTGATTATTGATTCTATCATGTCTATGTTATTTGTGATCTTGCATGCTCTCCATTGTTCATAGATGCTTTGGCCAAGTAGATGCTTGCAACTCCAAGACGGAGCATTTATGCTCGATATTAGGTTCATGCCTCTAGTAATCTGGGGAAGTGACAGAAATCTCTAAGGTTGTAGATGTGCTGTTGCTACTAGGGAGAAAATAACAATCCTTTGTCCATGGGGCAATTGTATTGTTTACTTTACACACATTGCTTAATGCAATTATCTGTTGCTTGCAACTTAATACTAGAAGGGGTTCGGATGATAACCTGAAGGTGGATTATTAGTCATAGATGCAGTTGGATTACGGTCTATGTATTATGTTGTAATGCCCAATCAAATCTCATAGGAGTCAAGATGTCTAGTATATGCATTGTTATGCTTTCTCAATATGTCAATTTCCCCGCTGTAATTTGTTCACCCAACATGCTATCTATCTTAAGGATAACACCTCTAGTGAACTGTGGACCCCGGTCCATTCCTTTATCATTGATACACCTTCTACTGTTACTATTTACTTTCTACAAGCAACTACTATCTTCCACACTATACGTTTAATCCTTTGTTTTCAGAAAACCGGTGAGATTGACAACCTCACTGTAAGTTGGGGCAAAGTATTGAGTTTGTGTTGTGTAGGTTCCAAGTTGTTAGCAACACCTTGGAGTTGTTTCATTACTCCTACTGGTTCGATAGCCTTGGTTTCATAACTGAGGAAAACTTGTTGTTGTGCTTATCACACCTTGCTCTTGAGGTTTCCCAACAGGCTCTACCGTCACCGAGCCACACCAAGATTTTCTGGCGCCGTTGTCGGGGAGATAAGGACAGCTTCAATCTCTTCCTCCTCGTCAATCACTTTTCTGGGAGAAAGAAGATTCTTGCAAGGGGAGTCTCTCACAGCCAATCTCTTTACTTTCTTTTTATTTTTTTTCTTTAGTTTTGCTTTGTTTTGCTTATTTCCTTTTTATCAAAAACCCAAAAATATTATTTTTGTTTGTCTTGCATTTTCTTATAAAAAACACAAAAAAATCAGTTCCTACTTTAGTTGCTATTCCTGTCGGCTTGCTTCACTCTTGCAAAAATGACTACTCCTGAAAACACTAAGTTATGTGCCTTCACTAGCACAAACAACAATGATTTCCTTTGCACACCTATTGCTCCACCTGCTCCTGATGCTACTTTTTATGAAATTAAACCTGCTTTGCTGAATCTTGTTATGAAAGAGCAATTTTCTGGTCCTAGTTCTGATGATGTTGTTGCTCACCTTAATAATTTTTTTGAACTTTGTGATATGCAAAAATATAAGTATGTAGATGGAGATATTATTAAGCTTAAATTGTTTCCTTTCTCTTTGAGAGGAAAAGCTAAAGAATGGTTTCTATCCTTGCCTAGAAATAATATTGATTCTTGGATTAAATGCAAAGATGCTTTTATTGGAAAATACTCTCCTCCTGCTAAGATTATATCTATGAGAAGTAAAATAATGAAATTTAAACAACTTGATAATGAACATGTTGCTCAAGCTTGGGAAAGAATGAAATCTTTGGTAAAGAATTGTCCCACTCATGGACTAACTGCTTGGATGATTATCCAATCTTTTTATGCATGACTAAATTTTTCTTCAAGAAATCTGTTGGATTCTACTACTGGAGGTACCTTTATGACCATTACTTTGGGAGCTGCAACAAAGCTCTTTGATAATATGATGGTTAACTATTCTGAATGGCACACTGAGAGAGCTCCACAAGGTAAGAAGGTAAATTCTGTTGAAGAAACCTCCTCCTTGAGTGATAAAATTGATGTTATTATGTCTATGCTTGTTAATGGAAAAGATCATATTGATCCAAACAATGTTCCTTTAGCCTCTTTGGTTGCTCAAGAAGAGCAAGTTGATGTGAACTTCATTAGAAATAACAATTTTAACAACAATGCCTATAGGAATAATTTTGGTAATAATAATTATAGGCCTTATCCTCCCAATAATGGTAATGCTTATGGAAACTCCTACAATAACAATAGAAGTGCGTCCTCTGAACTTGAAGTCATGCTTAAGGATTTTTTTAGTAAACAAACTGCTTTTAATAAAACTGTGGAGGAAAAGCCTTTGAATGTCAAAAAAAATATTTCATCTTTGTCTGAAGCACAATCCTCTTGAATTAATAAAATGGTTTCTAAACCTGAAACCATGGAAAATCCCTTTACTGTTGCTAATGCCATACAAGTTAGAATTGATGGAAATGTTAGACTGTTAGCTAAACTGCATGCTAAGTGGGAGGGAGTAGATGAAATTACTAGAAATAGTAGTATTTCTACTATTACCACCACCAATGCTGATGCTAGCAAACCACAATAAGCCCCCATTCCTTTTGCAACAATGCCTAAACCCAATAAGAATGCTGAAATTTTTCGAAATATGGGAAACAATAGTTCTACTACCTTGGATGCTAAGTTTGATTTTGATCTTATGGTTGCAATATTTATGAAGTAATTATGTTCCTAAAAAATCTTGCTAGAAGTCCTAATGCTAGTGCTATGAATATGGCTTTTACAAAACACATTACAGATGCTCTCATTAAAATTAAAGAAGAAAAATTGAAACATAAAGCTTCTATTCCTAGGAAATTAGAAGATGGTTGGGAACCCATCATTAATATGAAAGTGAATGATTTTGGTATCAAAGCTTTATGTGACCTTGGTTCTAGTGTCTCTATTATGCCTAGAAAAATTTATGAAATGCTTGATTTGCCACCATTGAAAGATTGTTATTTGGATGTCCATCTCGATGATAATGCTAAAAAGAAACTTATGGGGAGTATTAATGATGGTATTATTATGGTTAACAATGCCTTTGTCCCTATTGATTTCTATGACTTGGATGTTGAATGCAATGCTTCTTGTCCTATTATTTTGGGAAGACCTTTTCTTAGAACTGTTGGTGCCATTATTGATATGAAGGAAAGCACCATTAGATATCAATTCCCACACAAGAAAGGTATAGAAAACTTCCCTAAAAAGAGAGAGAAGATACCATTTGCCTCTCATATTAAAATAAAAGTTGATGCTAATGCTTCTTTATTCGAAAATACTTGATTCTTGCTTCCTATGCCTAACTTAAAGGCGTTAAAGAAAAGTACTAATTGGGAGATAACCCAAATTTCAATAGGTTTTTATTTTGTTGAGTCTTGGAAGTTATTGCTTCTGTAATAACCTCTCCTTATCCTTTTTGTGTGGTTTTTGTGCCAAGAATAACCTCTAATGAGAGAGAATTAAGATTTGGGGAAGTTGTTGTCCTGAAACAGATTTTTTGTGCTTCACTATAAAAATTCGTGAAACATCCAATTACGTCGGATTGACCTGTAATTTTCTGATAACATGCCCCAGGTTTTTATATAACTTTCATTAGTTCAACACTTGTCGATTTGAGGAACATAAGGTCTTCGAAAAAATCGGTTTTTACCCGCTGATCCATTTTGACAGATTACTGCCATTTTTGCATTTGCCTCTTATCGGTTTCTTTTTGAGTTCTCCTTGATCACTTGAGCTTTTAAAAGGAATTGATACAGTAGCTTGTGTTCTAATGAAAGTTTTACTTGTGTTGAAACTAAACCCAAAGGCTTATTATCTTGCATTCACCAATGTTGCTAATGAAGATTGTGTGAAGTTTTGTATGAAGGAAATTTTCAAGTGTAGGGGAAGAATGATGTAATGAGATGAAGAATGGACAAAAGCTCAAGCTTGGGGATGCCACCCTGTGTCACCCCAATAAATATTCAAGATGTACAAGCGTCAAAGCTTGGGGATGCCCAAGGCATCCCCTTCTCCATCAATAAAAATCTCAGGTCTCTTTCTAGACACTTCATTTTTATAGCTTCATGCACTTTTGTGTTGTTCTTGGAGTGTCTTTGTTTTTTTAGTTTTATTTTATTTGGTTTGCAATAAATTAGTTGGACCCCCTCATTCTCATTTTGTTTCAAATAAGTTGATTGTTGTTGGAAAAGAGTAGAAAGTTTCATGCTTAAGTGGTACAAAAGGGAGCTTGTTTTTACTATGGCTTAGACTTTATCATGTCATGCTAGATGTTAATTTGACCTTATGCTTAGTGATTATTGCTATATCATGACTTGTTTCAAATAATTGAGATTTCTTAATGTGCCTTGAAAGGATCATGCGTTGTTTTAGCATACAAAAGCATAATATTGTGGTATTTTCCTTTGATGCTTTATTTGCGTTGACTTGGCATATGCTTACACCATGTAATGACTATGAACCAGTCACCTTAGCCTCAATGATCATCTAGTTTTTGACTTGTGATACCACTTTATGCTTTAATTCATAATGTTTTGTCGCTTTGCATGATTATGGCCATTATTGCTCTCTTAGTTGGTCGCTCCTGGTCTTTTGCTAGCCTCCACTTGTACGGAGTAAGCTATACTCGTGCATCCAACTCCCAAGAAACCAAGTTATTCCAAAGAGTCCACTATAAATTTCTATGCATGGTGTGTTACACCATTCCAAGTATATTCATGTTTTTATCTATCTTCCAAATTAAACTTGCTATGTGAAAATTAGTGATTAAAGCTCTCACAAACTTGATGGCACACTTTATTTCTTGCACCTAATAAACTTGAACCATTGTGTCATCTATGTTGCTTATATGCTTTCACTTATAAGTTGGGAATTAGCAGAACCATGCTGTCATGGGGAACGCTTTCAACACTTGTACATATTATCCAGTTGAT
The DNA here is from genome assembly GCA_030063025.1 of Avena longiglumis. NCBI lineage: Eukaryota > Viridiplantae > Streptophyta > Magnoliopsida > Poales > Poaceae > Avena > Avena longiglumis. The sequence goes on along the minus strand of CP125974.1, from coordinate 512,390,747 downwards.
ATCATGATCTTTTGTTTACGGATGTCGACGGTGTGAAATAAAAGGGGAGCTTGTAAGTTCATGGAGTATTATATATGTGTTAGATAAACGCATGGGCGGCTAGCCTAAGCCATGCCTAATCATGGTGGAAACTTGTAGCATAACCATAGTGAGAAATTTGTGAAACATCCTCAATAAAAACCTATGCAAATAGCAAATAAAATATCGCTGAGATGCTCATTGTCTGTTGCCTTGTCATTTTTATATGGGATAGCTCCTGTGTCATGGGGCAAGGGGTACCCCGTTGGTGGTTCTCTATGATACACATATACTTACAATGACAAGAACTTGCTTGTGACTAAAGTTGAGTAGCATGAGGAACGACCCTCGTACTCAAGGGACATGAGATTGCCAACTTATGATCTGTCAAGCATATACTTCATATTTGTTTCATTTCAACCCTAAACACTTCAAGGTGCTTATGATAGGGGCAATGAGATCTAAAAGCTAATAAGTACCATAATTTTTGGAAGCTCTTTATGAAAACTTGAATTCCCTGCTTCCCTTTGTGAAGGGCCTTTCTCTTAATTTTATGTTGAGTCTCCATCCTCTATCTTTATGCACCAATTAAGAGAGCATCATTCTTAGTTTTATGTGCATTGTCCCAAAACTTATTGATCGATTCATAATGTTGATATTGTTGGAATTATGCCCTAGAGGCAATAATAAAGATGTTATTATTATAATTCTTGTTCATGATAATGTTTATATTCCATGCTAGAATTGTATTAAGAGGAAACTTTAATACTTGTGTGGTTTGTGAACAACACCGTGTCCCTAGTATGCCTCTATGGACTATCTCATTGATTAATGATGGTTAAGGTTTCCTAGCCATGGACATGAGTTGTCGATTAATAATGAGATCATATCATTGGGAGAATGATATGGTGGACATACCCAAACTAAGCGAAGCAATTAGATCGTGTCACCGTGTTCGTCTTTGCGAAGCTTTTCTTATGTCAAATTTTGTATTCCTTAGACCATGAGATAATACAACTCCCTGGTATCGAAAGAAAGCTTTGAGGTCATCAAACATCATCCTATGAGAGGGTGATCATAAAGGTGTCTCTCAGGTGATCGGAAAGTATCTGTTGGGTTGTATGTATCGAGATGGGATTTGTCCCTCCCAAGTCGGAGAGATATACTTGGGCCCCTCGTGTCGATATCAACACCGCTAGCAAGCATGTGGTTAAGGAGTTAATCGCAAAGTGATATCGGATTAGAACGAGTAAAGTACTTCGTGAGCGAGATTGAACTAGGTATGGTATGCAGCGATCAAATCTCGGGCAAGTAAAATATCGCGAGACGAAGGGAATATATATATGGTATTGATTGAATCCTGGCATCGTGGTTCATCCGATATGATCATCGATGAATGTGTGGGAGTCAATATGGGTGTCCATACCCCGCTGTTGATTATTGATAGAAGATCATATGCGCATATTCTCGAACCCGTAGGGTCACACACTAACGTGTCTCGGCGCTAGGATAGATTGGATAATTGGTTTATGAGTTTTTGTTGGTCTCGGATGGGATCCGGGACATCACGAGACGTTAGGAGTGGTCCGGAGAATAAGATTCATATAAGCGGTCGTTTTGGAGCTCGGAATTGTTCCGGATTAATCGGTATTGTACCGGAAGCTTCTAGAACCTTCCGGAAGGGGACCAACGTGGACCCACCTTCCGGGAGGGGGCATGGGCCTATGAGGGAGTGCCCTGGCCACATTGGGCCAGGAGCACAAGGCCCCATAGGGCCCAGCCGGCCAAGGGGGTTTTAAACTCGAGATAGACCTTCTAGAAGGGGGGGTTTCCTTGCCCCCCACTCCTTCTCCTTGGGGCCGCCGGTTTGGCTTGGGGGAGGGGGCTAGGGTTGCAGCCGCCCACCCCCTCACACCTTCCCCTCCAAGAGCTAGCCGTCCTGCTGCCCTCCTCTCTCCCTCCCGACTGTTTGTAGGCGAAGCCCTGCTGCAGAAATTCTCCACCATATACACCACGCCGTCGTGTTGTAGATCCAATCCGTCTCTCCACCATACTTGCTGGTCTGAGGAAGGAGGAGACGTCGAGGTGCTTCACGTGTGCATCTCACGGAGGCACCGCCACTTGTGGTGCTAGATCGGATCGGATCGCGAGGAGGAGAAGCGAGTACGACTACATCACCCATGTTCCGACGAACGTTCCGCTGTGCGAATCTTCAAGGGTATGAAGATCTAATCCAATATCTCTCGTTGTTTGCATCTCCTAGATTAGATCTTGGATTTCCCTCTGTTCGCATCTGTAGAAAATTTTGATTTACTATGCCGCGAAACCCATCAGTGGTATCAGAGTTAGATCTATGCGTAGATGTGTTTCACGAGTAGAACGCAACATGGTTGTTGCGTGCGTTGATGTTTTCTGTTGCAAGCCTCTTGTTTGTGTTCTTCTTATGACGCGGGATAGTGAGATTGAAGCGGTCCAGGCCAACCTTACGCGACTTCGTTCGCGAGACCGGCTCCGCACTTGGCGTGTGGCTTGTTCCACACATGCGGCTGGTGGATGCCAGTTTCTCTCACTATAGTTGTCATGGGATTAACACCGGAGTTTGGCAACCATAATATAACCGTTGTGGATTTCCGTAGGTAAGAATAGTTCTTAGCATCTACTCCCATAAGCCACGTAAAACATGCAACAACAAAGTAGAGGCGTCTAACTTGTTTTTGCAGGGAGTGTTTTCTGTGATATGGTATGTCCCAAGATGTGATGTGTATAATGTATGCGATGATCATGTTTTGTAATGTTTCACGACTTGCATGTCGATGAGTACACAACCGGCAGGAGCCATATGGTTGTCTTTATAATTGTGTATGACCTGTGTGTCAACTTCTTATGCGCCATGTAATAGTTTCACTTTATCGCTAAGTAGTTAGCAATAGTTGTAGTTGCTATTCGTGGTGGAGGCAATCATGGTGGAGTGATGGAGATCATGCCGGAACGCACAAGATGGAGATCATTGCGCGAAGATTGGCTATACCATGTCACATAAAGTTATATGCACGTGATGTTTATCCTTTTATGTATCTTATTATGCTTAGATCGCGACGGTAGCATTATAAGATGATTCCTCACTTAAAGATCAAGATAAAAACTGTGTTCTCCCCAAGTATTCACCGTTGCGAAAGTTTGTCGTGTCCAAGAATCACGTGATGATCGGGTGCTATAGACTCTACGCTCACATACAACGGGTGCAAGCCAGTTTTGCACACGCAGAAATACTTGGGTCTAACTTGACGAGCCTAGCATGTACAGACATGGCCTCGGAACACATGAACCGAAAGGTTAAGCATGAGTCATATGAATGATATGATCGACACTTCGTTGTCCACCATTGAAGCCACATCTCTTCTCGTGATGATCGGATTAGGTGTGGTGAATTTGGATCATGTTCACTAAACAACTTGAGGGATGTTGAATTTAGTGGGAGTTCATCTAGTAATTTGATTAAGTTGAACTATTTATCATGAACATAGTCTAAGTTGTACTTGCAAATACTGTAGATCACATGGCCAAGTCCAACTTCAACTTCAACGTTTTTGCTGAGATAGAAAAGCTTAGAAACAATGGGTCTAACTTCACCAAATGGTTCCGCATTACGAGAATCATTCTCATGGCGGACAAAAGGACTATGTCCTTGAGAAAGCGCTAGGTGACGCCCCTGCTGTAGATGCGCCGGCTGATGAGAAAGCTGTTTATCAGTCACGCAAGGATGATTATGATTTGATTAAGATCGCCATGTTGTATGCTATGGAATCGGATCTTCAAAATCGTTTTGAGGAGTTCGCCGGGCCCTTTGAGATTCTTGAGGATCTGAAAACTATGTTTCAGACTCAGGCCCGTTCTGAGAGATATGAGATCTCTAAGAAATTCTTTAACTACAAGATGGAGGAAGGGAGTTCCATTAGTGAGCACGCCATTAAGATGTCGGGCTACACTCAACGCCTTGAGCAACTGGACTGCAAGATTCCAGAGGAGCTCAAGATTGACAGAGTTATGCAATCACTCCCTCCTAGCTACAAAAGTTTTGTAGTTGCTCACAATCAAATTGGTTCCACTGATATGATCACTGAGATCTTTGCTAAGATGAAAGTAGCGGAGGTGGACATCAAAAAGAATAATCATATGTTGATGGTCAACAAGCCCCCCACCTTCAAGAAAGGTAAGGGTGCAAAGAAGCCCTTCAATAAAGGCGGCGGCAAGCGCGTTTCCCCTGCTGATAAGAAGCTCAAGTCTGGTCCTAAGCCGGACACTGAGTGCTTCTATTGCAAGGACAAGGGTCACTGGAAGCGTAACTGTCCGAAGTACTTAGCGGACAAGAAGGCTGGCACCATCAAAGGTATATTTGATATACATGTTATTGATGTTTTCCTTACTAGCCCTCGTTGTAGTGCCTGGGTATTTGATACCGGTTCAGTTGCTAATATTTGTAACTCGAAACAGGAGCTACGGAATAGACGGCGGCTTACGAGGGATGAGGTGACGATGCGCGTTGGCAACAAATCAAGAGTTGATGTGATGGCCGTCAGCATGCTCTCCTTAGTTTTACCTTCGGGATTAGTTTTAAACCTTAATAAATGTTATTATGTGCCTGCATTGAGCATGAACATTATTTCTGGATCTTGTTTATTGCAAGACGGTTATTCATTTAAATCGGAGAATAATGGTTGTTCTATTTATATGAGTAACATCTTTTATGGTCATGCACCTATTGTGAATGGTTTATTTCTTCTAAATCTCGAAAAGGATGAAACACACATCCATAACATTGAGGCTAAGAGATGCAAAGTAGATAGTGATAATACTACTTATTTGTGGTAATCGTCTAGGTCATATTGGTGTAAAGCGCATGAAGAAACCCCATTCGATGGACTTTTGGAGTCTCTTGATTTTGAATCATTTGACACATGCGAACCATGCCTCATGGGCAAGATGATCAAAACCCGTTCTCGAAGATGATGGAGCGAGCAACGGACTTGTTGGAAATCATACATACCGATGTATGCGGACCAATGAGTGTTTCGACGCGCGGTGGATATCGCTATTTTCTCACTTTTACCGATGACTTAAGTAGATATGGGTATATCTATTTAATGAAACATAAATCTGAAACATTTGAAAAGTTCAAAGAATTTTAGAATGAAGTGGAGAACCATCGTAACAGAAAGATTAAATTTCTGCGATCCGATCGTGGAGGTGAATATTTGAGTTATGATTTTCTCACGCATCTTAAAGCAAGCGGAATCGTTTTCCAACTCACGCCACCCGGAACACCACAGCGCAATGGTGTGTCTGAACGCCGGAATCGAACCTTGTTAGATATGGTCCGATCGATGATGTCTCTTACTGATTTGCCGTTATCATTTTGGGGTTATGCATTAGAAACCGCTGCATTCACTTTAAATAGGGCTCCATCTAAATCCGTTGAGACGACACCGTATGAACTATGGTTTGGTGCTAAACCTAAGTTGTCGTTTCTTAAAGTTTGGGGATGCGAAGCTTACGTCAAGAAGTTGATGCCGGACAAGCTCGAACCCAAAGCGGAGAAATGCGTCTTCATAGGATACCCTAAGGAAACTATTGGGTATACCTTCTATCACAGAACCGAAGGTAAAGTGTTTGTCGCAAAGAACGGTTCCTTTCTTGAGAAGGAGTTTCTCTCGAAAGAAGTGAGTGGGAGGAAAGTAGAGCTAGATGAGGTTATTGAACCTTCTCTTGAATTGGAGAGTAGCGCAACACCTGAAATTGTTCCAGTGCCGCCTGCACCAACGATAGAGGAAGCTAATGACAAGGATCATGAAGCTTCGGACGATCTTGCTCTTGAACGTCGCAGTCGACAAGGTCGCGTGCCCTCCCGAGTGGTACGGCAACCTGTCTTGTTGTCTTGTTAGTAGAAGACAGTGAACCTACGAACTATGAGGAAGCGATGATGAGCCCAGACTCTGAGAAATGGCTAGAAGCCATGAAATCCGAATTGGGATCCATGAGCTAAAACCAAGTATGGACTTTGGTGGACCCTCCTAGCGACCGAAAGGCCGTTGAGTGCAAATGGATCTTCAAGAAGAAAACGGACGCGGATGGTAATGTTACCGTCTATAAAGCACGGCTTGTCGCGAAAGGTTTTCGACAATTTCAAGGTGTTGACTACGATGAGACTTTCTCTCCCGTAGCGACGTTTAAGTCCATTTGGATTTTATTAGCAATTGCTGCATTTCATGATTATGAAATATGGCAGATGGATGTCAAGACTGCTTTCCTCAATGGCAACATTGATGAAGAGTTGTATATGATGCAACCCGAAGGTTTTGTCGATCCTAAGGATGCTAGTAAAGTATGCAAACTTTAGCGTTCCATTTATGGACTGAAGCAAGCATCTCGGAGTTGGAACCTTCGTTTTGATCAAGTGATCAAGAGCTTTGGATTTGTTCCAAATTGCTACGAAGATTGCATCTACAAGAAAGTGAGTGGGAGCTCGGTGACGTTTCTGGTACTATATGTGGATGACATATTGATTATTGGAAATGACATCAACATGCTTAACGATGTGAAGAGTTATTTGAACAAGTGTTTTTCAATGAAAGACCTAGGTGAAGCTGCTTATATATTGGGCATCAAAATCTATAGAGATAGACAAAGACGCCTGATACCTTTAAGCCAGAGTACATACCTAGACAAAGTTCTGAAAAGGTTCAGAATGGATAAGGCAAAGAAAGGTTCGGTGCCTATGTTGTCAGGTAAGATATTGAGCAAGGCTCAGTGTCCAGCTACGGTAAATGATAGGGAAGCTATGAGCAAAGTGCCTTATGCCTCGGCCATAGGTTCTATCATGTATGCCATGTTGTGTACTAGACCGGATGTGTCCAATGCTCTTAGTTTGATGAGCAGATATCAAAGTGATCCGAGTGGAACCTCGGACAGCCGTGAAGAACATCCTAAAGTACCTAAATAGGACTAAAGAAATGTTCTTATTCTATGGGGGTGATGAACAGCTCGTCGTAAAAGGTTACGTTGATGCTAGTTTTGACACCGACAAGGATGATTCTAAATCTCGACGGGATACGTGTATATTTTGAATGGAGGAGCGTGAGTTGGAGAAGCTGCAAGAAAAGCGTGATCGCGGGATCTGATGAGAAGCGGAATACATGGCTGCCGCAGAAGCGTCAAGTGAAGGAGTTTGGATCAGAACTTCATCATCGAGCTTGGCGTTCCAAGTGCATTGGACCTTGGAGATATTGTGTGACAACACTGGCGCCATAGCACTCGCTAAGGAACCAAGATATCATCCAAAGACCAAGCATATCAACCGCAAGTTTCATATAATCCGAGATTATATATCAGATGGAGATCTGAAGATTAGCAAAGTACATCTGATCCGAATGTCGCAGATCCATTGACTAAACCTCTTCCACGTGTAAAACATGATCGCACCTCGATTGTGCCATGGGTGTGAGATTGTTGCCAAATGTAAACTAGATTATTGACTCTAGTGCAAGTGGGAGGCTGGAATTATGCCCTAGAGGCAATAATAAAGATGTTATTATTATAATTCTTGTTCATGATAATGTTTATATTCCATGCTAGAATTGTATTAAGCGGAAACTTTAATACTTGTGTGGTTTGTGAACAACACCGTGTCCCTAGTATGCCTCTATGGACTAGCTCATTGATTAATGATGGTTAAGGTTTCTTAGCCATGGACATGAGTTGTTGATTAATAATGAGATCATATCATTGGGAGAATGATATGGTGGACATACCCAAACTAAGCGAAGCAATTAGATCGTGTCATCGTGTTCGTCTTTGCGAAGCTTTTCTTATGTCGAATATTGTATTCCTTAGACCATGAGATAATACAACTCCCTGGTATCGGAAGAAAGCTTTGAGGTCATCAAACGTCATCCTATGAGAGGGTGATCATAAAGGTGTCTCTCAGGTGATCGGAAAGTATCTATTGGGTTGTATGTATCGAGATGGGATTTGTCCCTCCCAAGTCGGAGAGATATACTTCAGGCCCACTCGGTAATCGATATCAACACCGCTTGCAAGCATGTAGTTAAGGAGTTAATCGCAAAGTGATATCGGATTACGGAACGAGTAAAGTACTTGCTGTGAACGAGATTGAACTAGGTATGGCGATGCAAGCGATCAAATCTCGGGCAAGTAAAATATCGCGAGACGAAGGGAATATATATGGTATTGATTGAATCCTAGCATCGTGGTTCATCCGATATGATCATCGATGAATGTGTGGGAGTCAATATGGGTGTCCAGACCCCGCTGTTGATTATTGATAGAAGATCATGTCTGCATATTCTCGAACCCGCAGGGTCACACACTTAACGTGTCTCGACGCTAGAATAGATTAGATAATTGGTTTATGAGTTTTTGTTCGGAGTCTCGGATGGGATCCGGGACATCACGAGAGGTTCCGGAGTGGTTCGGAGAATAAGATTCATATAAGGCAGTGCAGTTTTTGGAGTTCGGAATTGTTCCGGATTAATAGGTATTGTACCGGAAGCTTCTAGAACCTTCCGGAAGGGGACCAACGTGGCCCCACCTTCCGGGAGGGGGCATGGGACTATGATGGAGTTCCCTGGCCGCATTGTGCCAGGGGCACAAGGTCCCATAGGGCCCAGCCGGCCAAGGGGGTTTTAAACTCGAGATAGACCTTCTAGAAGGGGGGGTTTCCTTGCCCCCCACTCCTTCTCCTTGGGGCCGCCGGTTTGGCTTGGGGGAGGGGGCTAGGGTTGCAGCCGCCCACCCCTCTATATAAAGAGGGCTGGGGGCGCACCACCCCCTCACACCTTCCCCTCCAAGATCTAGCCGTCCTGCTGCCCTCCTCTCTCCCTCCCGACTGTTTGTAGGCGAAGCCCTGCTGCAGAAATTCTCCACCATATACACCATGTCGTCGTGTTGTAGATCCAATCCGTCTCTCCACCATACTTGCTAGTCCGAGGAAGGAGGAGACGTCGAGGTGCTGCACGTGTGCATCTCACGGAGGCACCGCCACTTGTGGTGATAGATCGGATCGGATCGCGAGGAGGAGAAGCGAGTACGACTACATCACCCACGTTTAACGAGCGTTCATCTTGCGAATCTTCAAGGGTATGAAGATCTAATCCAATCTCTCTCGTTGTTTGCATATCCTAGATTAGATCTTGGATTTCCCTCTGTTCGCATCCGTAGAAAATTTTGATTTACTATGCCGCGAAACCCTTCAGATATTTGTTGTTCTTAAATTATTTGTATCTAGTCACCCTTATGAACTTTGAAGGTGTCCTATGCATTTAGATTTTGCTACACCATGAAGGACAAGCTGAATACAACTCTTGCTATGTTTTCTGTATGTGAAACAAACAAACGTCTTTTAATGCATTGTTATTCATGATCATTTGCTTGTACCTTTGTGATGCAGCGCTGAGTTGATGTAGGAGCGCTTCGTTGGGAACCCCAAGAGCAAGGTATGAAGCAACACAGTAGCAAGTTTTACCTCAGTAAGAAACCGAGGTTATCGAACCATTAGGAGGAAGGAAACGTCACACAGGTGTTGCAAGCAACGCGGAGACCTGCACAATACAAACTCAAGACGTTGCCCCAACGAATCAGTGAGGTTGTCAAGCTCACCGGTTTGCTGTAACAAAGGATTAAACGTATGGTGTGGAAGGTAATGGTTTGCAACAAGTAAACACGTAATAGTGGAATATGTATCAATGGTAAATATTGGACCGGGGTCCATAGTTCACTAGAGGTGCTCTCCTTAGATAAACAACATGGCATGAAAGGTAAACAAATTACATCGGGGCAATTGACAGGAACTGAGCAAGGCATAACAATGCAATTACTAGCCAGAAAGATCCTATGAGGTTGATTGGGCAATACAACAATATACATAGACCGTCATCCAACTGCATCTATGACTAAAAGTCCACCTTCAGGTTATCATCCGAACCCCCTCCAGTATTAAGTTCCAAGCAACAAACAACTGCTTTAAGCAAAGTGTGTAAGGTAAACAGTCCACATGTTCCATGAACAAGAGACCGTTGTTTTCTCCCTAGTAGCAACAACACATCTACAACCGAAGAGATTATTGTCACTTCCCTTGGAAACTAGAGGCATGAACCCACTATCGAGCATAAATACTCCCTCTTGGAGTCACTAGCAACTACTTGGCCAAGATAACCACTAGCAATAGAGAGCATGCAAGATCACAAACAACATAGACATGATAGAATCATAAAGATAAAGCCATTAATCAAACCAACATAATAATCTCAATATCCATCGGATCCCCGCAAACACAACATTCATGATTACAAATAGATTAGATCTTGATCATGAACGAAGCTCACAAGATCTATACATGAAAGCACAAAGGAGGAGATACAACCATCTAGCTACTACATGGACCCATAGTCCAAGGTGGAACTACTCACGAATCATACCGGAGAGAAGGCCTCCAGGATGATCTCCCCTCCGGCAGGGTGCCGGGAAGAACTTCAGATCCCCTCGATCTAGGGGCGATGGTGGCGGCGGATATAGACGGTTTCGTGGATTTCTGACCAGGTACTCAGGGTTTCTGCATCGGGGTCTTCGTATAGGCGAAGGGGCGAGACCTGGAGGAGGCCAGGGTGCCCAAACCCTAGCCAGGCGCGGGGCTAGGCCCACCCGCGCCTAGGGTGGGTCTGGCCCCCCTGGCTGGCCTTCCGGGCTCCCCTTTGGACTTCTTGTTCCCCACGGAAAGTTATTGACTTTGTCCTTTGTCTCGTCCAATTCCTAGAATATTTCTTTACTAACTTTTCTGAAACCAAAAACAGCAGAAAACAGGCACCCGACACTGTTGCAACTTGTTAATAGGTTAGTACCAGAAAACATGTAAAAATCACCTCAAAGTGTGGACAAGTAAAGCAAAGTAGATACTAAACAAGCATGGAACATAAAAAATTATAGATATTTTTCCAACGTATTAGCATCCCCAAGCTTAACTCCTGCTCATCCTCGAGTAGGTAAGTGATAAAAGAATAATTTTTGAGGTGACATGCACCCTCACAATAAAGATCCAACCATTTGCAAATATTGAAAGCTGGAATCAAAGAACTCTAAACATGTGCATGAAAGATGGAGTTCTAACAATAGGAGATAGTAATTATGCATGCAACATGGCAAGCTACAAACAAAGATCATGAATAATATGTATTGAAAAACGTTTGTTTGTTTCACATGCAGAAAACATAGCATAGTGGCAATCAACTTGTCCCTCATAGAGTAGCAATATAATGCATAGAACACCTGCAAAGTTTACAAGGGTGACTAGAAATAGATAGCACATGAACAAGTAATAACACAATATGCATCAATTAATAAGCTTTGGAACACTGCACACAAAATGACAACTATGCTCTCTTAATGGTGCCTAAAGGTAGAAGGTGGAGACTCAATAATGGTGGAAGAAAGGCCTTTTTGTAAAGGAACTAGGGATTACAAGTTTCAAAAAGAGCTTCCAAAAATTATGGTACTAGTTAGCTTTCAGCCCTCATTGCCCCTATCATATGCATCTTGAAGTGGTTAAGGTTAAAGTGGCAAAGCTGGAGTATATGCTTGACGAAGTATAAGTTGGCAATATCATGCCCCTTGAATACGAGGGCCACACCTCATGCATACTCAACTTTGGGTCCAGGTAAGTTCTTGTCACTGTAAGTATTTGCATATCATTGAGAACTGCCAACGGGGTACCCCTTGCACATGGTACAAGAGCTTTTCCATAACCAAAATGACAAGGCAGGCAGACAATGGGCATCTCAGCAATTCTTCTTATGTACCATGGTAATATGGTGCTTTTTTCTCTCTTTCCTCTTTTCTCAATGTGTCTCTTTTTTATAAGAAGAATGCCTCATAGATGTCACTATGGTGATGCTGCAAGTTTCCACCATGATTAGGCATGGCTTAGGCTAGCGGCCCAAGCGTTTCTCTAACACACGATACAAACTCCATGGACTTACAAGTTCCCTCTTTATTTCACACCGCTGACATCCATAGACAAAAGAACATGATATCAACTGAGTAAAACAAGGTACAAGTGTAATGTTGAAAACGTTCCCCGTGACAACACGGTTCTGCTAATTCCAACTTATAAGTGCAAGCATATACAACAAATTTGTCACAATGGTTCAAGTTTATTAGGGGCAAAGAATAAAGTGTGCCATCAAGTTCGTGAGGGCTTTAATCATTAAGTTTTCACATAACAAAATAGTTTTTAATTGGAAGATAGATGAAAACAAGAATATACTTTGGAATGGTGTAACATACAATGCATAGGAATTTATAGTGGACACTTTGTAATAACTTGGTTTCTTGGGAGTTGGAAGCATGAGTAGAACTTACTCATACAAGTGGAGGCTAGCAAAAGACCGGGAGCAACCAACTAAGAGAGCAATAATGGCCATAATTATGCAATGCAACAAAGAAAACTAATCAAAGAAAAGAGTGATACTACAAGTCAAGGACTAAATGATCATAGATGCTAATGGTGACTTGTCATAGTCATAAAATGGTGTGAGCATGTGCCAAGTCAACCCAAGCAAAGCATCAAAGGAGAATACCACAATACAATGCTTTTGCATGCTAAAACAACACATAATTTCTTCAAGGCACACTAAGCAATACCAATTGTTTGTAACAATACATGCTACAGCAATAATCACTAAGCATAATGCTAAAACAACACCTAGCATGTCATGCTAAAGTCTAAGTCACAGTCAATGCAAGCTCCTCTTGCACTTCAAGCAAGAACTTACTACTCCTTTCCAAACACCAAGCAAACTTATTTGCAAAACAACACAGCGAGAGAGGGGGTACAAACTACTAAAGCAAACTAAACAAACTAAGCAAAGCAAACAAAAACAAGATGCTCCAAGAACAACACAACTATACATGAAACAATACAACGAAGTGTCTAGACAGACCTGAGTTTTTTATTGATGAAGAAGGGGATGCCTTGGGCATCCCCAAGCTTTGACGCTTGTACCTCTTGGATATTTCTTGGGGTGACACCACGGTGGCATCCCCAAGCTTGAGCTTTTTTCCATTATTCATCTCATTGCATCATTCTCTCTCTACACCTGAAATTTTTTCCTTCATACAAAACTTTACACAATCTTCATTAGCAACATTAGCTTATTCAAAAGATATTAGACCACTGGCAAAGCTTTGGAACAGCAAGGCTCTTCACTAAAAACACAAGCTACTGTAGTAACTCCTTCAAAGAAATTCAATTTACCTGAAGAGAGCTCAAAAAGGAATCAATAAGAAGCAAATGCAAATAATGGCAGAAATCTGTCAAAACAGACCAGAAGGTAGAAACGAATTTTTTCGAACATCTTCTATTGCTCAAATCAAAAAGTGTTGAACTAACGAAAGTTAGAAAACATACTGGGGGATATATTCGTAAATTTTGAGCTCAATCTGAGTTACAGAGCCTCCTCGCGATTGTTTTGGTGGAGGACAGAAATCTGTTTTGGGACAACAACTCCCCAAATCTTATTTTCCTCTCATTAGAGGTCATTCTTGGCACAAAAAGCAAACAAAAAGGATAAGGAGAGGTCATTATAGAAGTAATAACTTCCAATACTCAAGGAAACTCTTGGATTATCTCCCAACAAGTACTTTTATTTAACGCCTTTAAGTTAGGCACAAGAAGCAAAAAGAATCAAGTATTTTCAAATGAGGAAGCATTAACATCAAACCTTGCTTTTAAAGGAGGAGCAAAAAGCAACTTCTCTCTCGTCATAGGGAAGTGTTCAATACCTTTCTTGAATGGAAAATGATATTTGATGGTGCCTTCTTTCATATCAATGATGGCACCAACTGTTCTAAGAAAAGGCCTTCCCAAAGTAATAGGACAAGAAGCATTGTATTCAACATCTAAAACATAGAAATCAACATGGACATAAGCATTGTTAACCATAATAAGAACATCATTAATACTCCCCATGAGTTTCTTCTTAGCATTATCATTGAGTGGGACATCCAAATAACAATCTTCTAATGGTGGAAAATCAAGCATTTCATAAATCTTCCTAGGCATAATAGAGACACTAGAACCAAGATCACATGAAGCTTTGAGATCAAAGTCATTCACTTGCATTTTAATAATGGGTTCCCAACTATCTTCTACTTTCCTAGGAATAGAAGCTTTGTGTTTTAGCTTCTCTTCCTTAATCTTAACAAGAGAATCTGTTATGTGTTTGGTAAAGGCAACATGCATATCACTAGCATCAGGACTTCTAGCAAGCTTTTGCAGGAACATAATCACTTCAGAAATATTGCAACCATCAATATCAAAGTCAAACTTAGCATCAGTATTAGTAGGATCACTAGGCTTAGGCATAGTAGGAGGAGGAATAGGGGCTACTTGTGGTTTAGTGGTGATAGTGCACACACTATTGTTTCTATCAATTTCAGCTTCCCTTTCCCACCTAGCATGAAGTTGAGCTAACAGCCTAACATTTTCATCAATAGTAACCTATATGGAATGAGCAGTAGCAAAGGTGTTTTCCATAGTTTCAGTTTTAGCAGCCATTTTATTAACCAAGTAAGTTTGAGCTTCAGACAAAGAGGATATATTTTTCTCAACAGTTAAAAGCTTTTCCTCTATAGTCTTATTGAAAGTGGTTTGTTTACTAATAAAGTCCTTGAGCATTACTTCAAGTTCAGAGGGGGCACTTCTAGCATTATTGTAAGAGCTTCCATAGGAGTTTCCATTATGATGAGGATAAGGCCTATAATTTTTGTTGCTACCAAAATTATTCCTATAGGCATTATTGTTGAAATTGTTGTTTCTAATGAAGTTCACATCCACTTGCTCTTCTTGAGCAACCAAAGAGGCTAAGGGAACACTATTATGATCTAGAGGAGCTTTTCCATTAACAAGCATAGCCATAATAACATCAATCTTTTCACTCAAAGAGGAAGTTTCCTCAACATAATTTACCTTCTTACCATGTGGAGCTCTCTCAACATGCCATTCAGAGTAGTTAACCATCATATTATCAAGGAGCCTTGTTGCAGCAACCAAGGTGAGTCCCATAAAAGTACCTCCAGCAGCAGAATCCAACAGGTTTCTTGAGGAGAAGTTCAAACCTGCATAAAAAGTTTGGATAATCATCCAAGCAGTGAGTCCATGAGTAGGGCAATTTTTAACCAAAGATTTCATTCTTTCCCAAGCAGGAGCAACATGTTCACTATCAAGCTGTTTAAATTTCATAATGTCACTTCTCATAGCAATAATCTTAGCAGGAGGATAGTACTTTACAATAAAAGCATCTTTGCACTTAGTCCAAGAATCAATACTATTTTTAGGCAAAGATAGCAACCATTCTTTAGCTTTTCCCCTCAAGGAGAAAGGAAAAAGTCTGAGCTTAATAATATCTCCATCTACATCCTTATACTTCTTCATCTCACAAAGTTCAACAAAGCTATTAAGATGGGCAGCAGGATCATCAGAACCGACACCAGAAAATTGCTCTCTCATCACAAGATTCAACAAAGCAGGATTAATTTCATAAAAGCTAGCATCAGGAGCAGGTGGAGCAATATGAGTGCTAAGGAAATCATTGTTGTTGGTTCTAGTGAAGTTACACAACTTGGTGTTCTCACCAGAGTTCATTTTGGCAAAGGCGGGCAAGCCAAAAACAGCAGCAACAGCTAGAGCAGGAACTAATTTTTTTGTGTTTTTGAATAACGCAAGCAAACCAAGCTAGACTAATTTTTTTGTGTTTTTGAAAAGAGGCAAACAAAACCAAGCTAAAGAAACAAAGCAAACTAAAAACAAAGTAAAGATAAAGGAAGTGAAGGACTCCCCTAGTAAAAAGTCCTTAGCCTCCCCGCAACGGTGCCAGAAAAAGTTGGTGCTTGACGGGGAGGAAGAAGTTTGATGGCCTTTTAGTTCCCCGGCAACGGTGCCAAAAAAAGCTTGATGCAGCGATGAGTTGATGTAGGAGCGCTTCGTTGGGAACCCCAAGAGCAAGGTACGAAGCAACACAGCAGCAAGTTTTCCCTTAGTAAGAAACCGAGATTATCGAACCCGTAGGAGGAAGGAAACGTCACACAGGTTTTGCAAGAAACGCGGAGACATGCACAACACAAACTCAAGACTTTGCCCCAACGAATCAGTGAGGTTGTCAAGCTCACCGTTTGCTGTAACTAAGGATTAAACGTATGGTGTGGAAGGTAATGGTTTGCAGCAAGTAAACAAGTAACAATGGAAGATGTATCAATGGTAAAGATTGGACCGGGGTCCATAGTTCATTAGAGGTGCTCTCCTTAGATAAACAACATGGCATGAAGGGTAAACAAATTATAGCGGAGCAATTGATAGGAACTGAGCAAGGCATAACAATGCAATTACTAGCCAGAAAGATCCTATGAGGTTGATTGGGCAATACAACAATATACATAGACCGTCATCCAACTTCATGTATGACTAGAAGTCCACCTTCAGGTTATCATCTGAACCCCCTCCAGTATTAAGTTGCAAGCAACAGACAACTGCTTTAAGCAAAGTGTGTAAGGTAAATAGTCCACATGTTCCATGAACAAGGGACCGTTGTTTTCTCTCTAGTAGCAACAACACATCTACAACCGAAGAGATTATTGTCACTTCCCTTGGAAACTAGAGGCATGAACCCACTATCGAGCATAAATACTCCCTCTTGGAGTCACTAGCAACTACTTGGACAAGATAACCACTAGAAACGGAGAGCATGCAAGATCACAAACAACACAGACATGATAGAATCATAAATATAAAACCATTAATCAAACCAACATAATAATCTCAATATCCATCGGATCCCCGCAAACACAACATGCATGATTACAATTAGATTGGATCTTGATCATGAACGGAGCTCACAAGATCTATACATGAAAGAACAAAGGAGGAGATACAACAATCTAGCTACTACATGGACCCATAGTCCAAGGTGGAACTACTCATGAATCATACTGAAGAGAAGGCCTCCAGGATGATCTCCCCTTAGGCAGGGTGCTGGGAAGAACTTTAGATCCCCCTGATCTAGGGACGATGGTGGCGGCGGCTACAGACTATTTTGTGGATTTCTGATCGGGTACTCAGGGTTTCTGCATCGGGGGCTTCTTATAGACGAAGGGGCGAGACCGGGAGACGACCAGGGTGCCCAAACCCTAGCCAGGTGTGGGGCTGGGCCTACCCGCGCCTAGGGTGGGTTTGGCCCCCCTGGCTGGCTTTCTAGGCTCCCCTCTAGACTTCTTTTTCCCCACGGAAAGTTATTGACTTTGTCCTTCGTCCTGTCCAATTCCGAGAATATTTATTTACTAACTTATTTGAAACCAAAAACAACAGAAAACATGCATCTGGCACTGTTGCAACTTGTTAATAGGTTAGTACCAGAAAACATGTAAAAAGCACCTCAAAGTGTGGACAAGTAAAGCAAAGTAGATACTAAACAAGCATGGAACATCAAAAATTATAGATACGTTTCCAACGTATCACTTTGCATGTTGCAACATAGTTGCTATGTCTTATTGTTAGAACTACATCTTCCATGCTCATGTTTAGAGTACTTTGATCCCAGCTATCAATGTTTTACAAATAGTTTGATCAAGATTGTGATGGTGCATCTCACCTCAAAAATTATTCTTTTTATCAGTTACCTACTCGAGGACGAGCAGGATTTAAAATTGGGGATGCTTGATACGGCGTAAACGTATCTATAATTTTTGATGATCCATGCTTGTTTTGTATCGACTTTCTTATGTTTTGTCTACACTTTGAGGTATTTTTATACACTTTCTGGAACTAACCTATTGACAAGATGTCGTAGTGCCAGTTGCCTGTTTTTTGATGTTTTTGGTTTCAGAAAATCTAGTAAGGAAATATTCTCGGAATTGGACGGGACAAAAGCCAAAGTCAATATTTTACCAGAAGGAACACGGAGTCCGGAGGGCATCCAAGGGGGGACACGAGGCGGCCACACCCTATGGCGGCACGGCCAGGGGCGCGCCAGCCCTAGGTGTAGGCCCCTCGGGCGCCCACCGACTGCGGGAACCCATCATACCACTGCATGATGTAGTAAACTATAGTCGTTGACATAACACCAATGAAACACCGTTCACTAGTATTACATCCCTCAGAGTGGTACAACAGAAACACAGCAGGTCCAAGACAAGACTATAGATTACAACTCGACTCTTTACACAAGATCCAAAGAACACTTTAGGTTAAAGAGAGAGAAATAGACTTATTATAAAGAAGAATAAAAAATAATCAACTCATAACTATTATGCTAGTAAGGTTAGCACCTAATTATTTGGCTGATATTGCTGCTATTGCAATACTCTATAGAAGTAGGTTCTATGGCTAGAGCTTATATTTCTATTTAATTAGCAACTTCGTCTTCACTTTAATTGATGTTTATGTTGACTTCCTTTACTTCATTGAAGACTTTGAGCTTTTTATGATGATTCCTGGAGAATAACTTGATGTAGATGTCGTCTTAATGACTTCAGAATCTAGCATGGGTTAAGAAGATACGTTGAGTACGAGCGTACTCAGCAAGTTCACTAGAAAAGGAGTGTTCGATGCACTATAACTACAGCCACATACCATAGGTCGTAGGCAATGCAGGTTTTTGTAAACATTTCTTCAAAGGTTGATTTTATTCTAAAAATCTATGTCCGTCAGCCTTCATAGGTTTACCAGAACTTTCATGGAGTTCCTTTCCTGCCGCGTTCGTAGCTCCTTCCCGGAATAGGGAGTAACAAGTTACAGTTTTTACACTCCGTAGAGGTGCGTTACTTTACCCGTGAGAGATCAACTCTTTGTGGCACAACTGGACAACTTATTCCCGTCCACAATTCCATGATGTGGGGCCTAGTAGATGATCCAAGCCAATCACTGCCCCCTTCGCGACCCCGCATGTCTCATTGGAGTACACCATGCCCACCCATTGAATTACGGCAATGGTTAGTACAGACCGTTAGATGCCAGAACTATTGTGGGACGTTGAGGGTTACCACCCATATGTTGCATATCCTCTATGAATTACCAATTAATGCACGCTACGAGGATAATAGCCACGACCTGCACATCTGGCTACATGCGAGAGGAAGAAGATACAACTGACTTCTCCGTCCCATTCCAAATCTCATCGTTAACGCGTGATATATGGCGCTAGAATCACTGATGTCATGGGTTGTTAATTCCTAGGTGATTATCCTTGTTGCAATTAGAAACCTAAGTTCTATTTCTCCACTATATCATCACTTAGGATGATATCAACAATTTATTTATTTAAGAAAATAATATTTTCTTTCCTTGAAACTTAGATGATAACACACAATTTACAAATACTTTGATAAAGACTCTTCAAAGTACATGGGCAAGCGATGAACTTGCCTTTTGTGATTGCAAGATTATGCACTCACGGTCTTCAAGACAATATAAGATCCAATATCTGAAATCAGCATCATTGGTCTGGTAAGGACTAATGTTTAAAGAAGCAGGATGCTATTATGCTTAATTAATGTAATGCAATTTGGTAAATTCGTATCCCTAGAATAAGCGTTGATCTAGGGTTTGGAAACTGGAAATGGTTCCGTTAGAATGTGTTATATTTTTAGTTAAGCTTTACACTTGTGCTTCTTATTAAGGCTTGTGAGAGTGTGTGAAACAATATATAATTATAACATCGTATAACAATAAGATATACAAATGTGGAATGCTATGCAAAGACTGCTTATATAAGAATTGTTCTATATTCAAAATTTTACTTTATAAGTAATGAAATTTATAAGGAGCTTAGGTGTTAACAATCCTAGGTATACAAGTAAAATATAAGGTAATGTGATTCTTATTGATTGTCATCTATTGTTTGAAGTAGCAAAAAGGATAACCTTCAAAGAAAAGGTTTCTTTTCTAAGGTTTAAACAATCTTGATGGTTAATAGGATGTGGTCGATGCCTCTTGGTGTTTACTCGGTTAGTTTGTGTAACATCCCAAAAATCATGGTTTCAAAACTCATTTCAACCATATATGCATCTCATTCATTCATTTAGGGTTTATCAAAAATCACTTAGAAACAGAAGTTGAGTCTATGATTTCATGTGGGCATTTGATTCCAAGATGACCATCACACTTTGAAATTTGGAAGCTTAAGTACTTGTTTGTTTGACTCCATTGTTGGAATGATTGTGTGAAACTCTACCATGATTCAAAACTTAGAAGTGATTCAAAACCCTATATTCAAATAATTACAACTATAGCAAAAATCCCTGTTCATTTTGAAGACCAAGCATAACCAAACCCTACAAAGTAACCACTTGGTTAAATAACTGCATTTGAAACCACAGAACCCCACAAGGATCCCCAAACTTGTTTGAATTCAAAAGGATTTGAAAACATATCAAAATCAATTCAGAAAATAGAAAACAGAAAAAGAAAAGGGCAAAGAAATGGAAAAGGCCAAGCGGCCAGGATCTGGCCCAGTAACCAAACCAGCCCAGTAAGCCCACCCGGGCATTTCTTTTCCTCCTCTCACGCAGACGACGCCTTTGAACCCGTGACCGGACCCCACCGAAAACCTGCGCATATCACTGACAAGTGGGCCAACCCCACGACAGCGTCGTCTCCACCCGCACGACCCATTCATTCCTCAAATCAAGCGGGCGTTTCTGGTCTTGATTCGCGGCATCAATTCGAGTTATTGGCTCAGTGATTCTCGCTCGCGAGCAAGCTATAAGAAACCCCTCTGTCCCCTCTCTCTTTTCCCCAAAACCCCGAGCACTGAACGCCCCCAGGCTGCGCGCATTGCTCTCTGCAACCCCGCCGCCTCCGACGACTGCGCCGGCAAATTCCGGTGAGTATCGAGCTCCCCTCTGCCTCTCATTCACACCATCTTGTTCAGTGAACTCATACGCATCTTCTGACACTCGCCGTTTGCTTTCGCATGATCCTAGCCTTGCAGCGTCAACAACCGCCGCCACCGTCTCCTGCAAGACCTCCGGCGACCCCCCTTCGTAAGTAGCCACCGCCCCTTGATCCCTGACTGATACGCCCTGAATCCACTTCGTTTTGCGCATCTGATAGTACCCTTGTTTTGACTTAGGACGACGAGGAACCTCGCCAACAATGGCCGTGTGGGCAGCGTTCGCAAACTCCGGTGAGCAATTCCGGTAAGTTTTGGCGCCCTGCCTTCTTATTCACCCAAGCATGTTCGTAGTTGTCCTGCGCATCCTCTAAACCCATCGATTCGTGCTCGGTGGCGCAGCGGCAACTCGACAACCCTCGCTGACGCCAGACGAAACTCACGAGGTCGAGCCCATCTCCGGCGCCCTTCGCGAACAAGTACCACGTCGAGCTTCAGACGCCTTCACGGATCTGGTAAGCGCATCCTTGCATCCTAGAACGGCCCAGGCCCGGCACCACCGTGACAGAACCGCCCGGTCGAAACACCGCCGCCCATTTCGGCGATAGATTGTAGCCGTTAGATCTTGATCCCACGCGTAGAAACAGATCACTTAACGAAGGGGTAAGGGCAGATCTGAGCCGCGCATTGTTAGTTAGATCCAACGGCACGGAGAGACGATCCGGTGCGAACCGGTACGAGCGAATGAAAACATGACGCGTGGCTAGGTTTAGTTTAAAAACAGAAATTAAAACCAGATTTAGATTCAAACTTCAAATGCTTATAACTTTTGAATGCCACGTTGGATTTTTGCAAATTTTATATCGTTGAACTCAGCAAGACAAGGCCTATCAGAATATACCTTTGGATTAGCATATAGTAACAGTTAAAAATGATTTTTATTGTGAAACATGTTTAGGGCTATTTTAGATATAGTTTTATTCTTGTAGTTATTTTTGGGCCAAATAAATGTAGTTGGCAATTTTGAGCCTTGTTAAGTTTCTGTGCTCATGAACATACTTGGTATAATTTTTAAAAATCACCATTTAAGTAAATTCTTGCATACATGCATTCATATTATTTTTGATTGTATTTATATATGTGTGTAATTGTGTGCTATTGTCTCTTGTGTAGATTTTGATAGTGATTGTGATTGTGAGGAGTGCTACTCTCCCCACTACCAAGGCAAGTGATATTTTCATGAATTTCCTATCCTAAGTTTTATACTTGCATTAGATATTTTGCTAAGGTAAATGCATGATATTTTGCTTAGTGCAAGATGGGAAATCCCAAGTAGAGTGAAGTAGTGGAATTGCTAGGGAAATTTTCCTAAGTTAAGATACCATACTTTGCTTAGCCTAGCTTATAGAAAACAAGGGTGGTGAACATCTATATGGTTTATGATAAAAATATTCTAAGTCAAGAGACTTGTATTTTCTTAATAAAACAACTAAGTCAAATAAACCTCCTGGGTGGAATGGATTGATTGGGTTATGTTGAGTGGTTACACAAGGCCATGGACTTGGGTTGTGTATCTCACTTGTGGTATGCCACCCAGGCACAAAGGGATTTGGAGGCCAAGTGTTGAGAAAGCTTACAGTGCAACCACTTGGCAATATGGGCTCTGCCATGATCATATAGGTTGCCAGAACTTAGTCAATTTGGACAGAGGGTGGTAGTTGGGTTGATAGGTTGGAGCGCGTCCAATTTGACTAAGGAAAAGCTCGAAAGGTCTGTCTTGGGAAACCAAGTCTGGTGGGGAAAGTGCACAACCTCTGCAGATGGAAAACCTAAGTACTTAACCTTGTCCAAGGAAATGGACACTTGAGCATCAAGACATGGAAGCCACAAGAATCTCATCACTCCAACTTCTAAATAAAAAAAAACTTGTGGGTGAACAAGGGTGAAGGACCTCAATATCTATTGATGGTTTCCTTGGGTATGTTTTGACAAAGAAAACTTAGCAATTTCAACTAATAAGAAAAACTTAATTTTGAGCAAAGCAAGCCAAGCTACACTAGCCAAATGCATATAGAACTATAGTCCACTTAAAATGTACTAAGGTATCACTTGCCAATACTATTCCAAAGTATTGACCCTCTGTGGCTGTAACTTGTGATGTTGCAGTTACTCGATGATGAGTAGGAGTCATGAGTCTACACTCAACATGCTTGCCTGTGGCACATGAAGATGAAGACTTGTGTTTATTTACTTATTCCTAAAAACTCTTGTATTAGGCCTATGGCCCTGAGTTGTAAAAGACTATGTTTATCTCTGGAATGAATGTAATAAACGACCTTTGTATCTGTGTACTTCATCTTAAACTGTGGATGCTAGCATTGATCCAGGGACTAGCATTGCAATCACAGGGATCCTATCCTTATAATGGAGGGGTCTAACAGATGGTATCAGAGCACTGTGTTGCCTGTAGGATTATGACCCTAGGAATTGAAAACCACTAAGGAAAAAGTTTTTCAACTACTTCTACACTTGTCTATTCTTCTCGTAAAACTTTTCTAATCTTTTTCAACCTCCTTTGTAGATGAACTCCATCAACGAAGCCGTGAAGAAGGGACCACTCATGACCATGACTTTAGAGTGTGAGACGGAGTTTCCCAGTATTCTCAAGGACCTCATGGAAGCAATGGATGCACATGGTGAAGCCGTGTACAAAGGTTTTCCGTGAAGGATGAAGGAGTGGAATATTGGTGGGTACAACTTCACTTGTACAAAAACAAGGAAGACAACCACAAAGAAAGAGGATTACGCATGTACACCAATACTACAATGCACACCACATTCTTTGAGTCGACAGGATGCGACTTGGAGGACTATCAAGGAACTAAGTGCTAGAGTCAAGTGCAGAATGCTCAACCTCCAAAAGGACTTAGAAAGAGAAGGAACTTACTCAAGAATTGGAAGACAACAACCAAGAAATAAGGGGAGATGTTATAGACTTAGTGATTGAGTCAAGGGAACAAGATTGGTGGATTGCCTCTAGGAACATTGTGTTCAATAATAGGTCCCGTGAGATTGGTTGTAATGACATTTCGTTAGTTGGACCACCACTTATCACCTTATTTTCAAAAGATATTTTAATAAGTATGGACCTTGAATGATGTAATGAATTCATGTATGCATGGCTTGTGTGACAATTATGTTTCATGGATATGTATGAATGTTGTCATGGTTTATCTTGAATTGCTTTGTTCTAACTTTTAATCTTATAAATAGATGCTGTTGCCATCGAGACCGTTGAGGAGTTTCGAGTTACTCGTTTTGGTCCCGTGTCGTTGAGCTTACCACTCTGCTTGACCTCCCTCTTCCCACCATTACGGTGTACCCACTCACCAAGTTCGAGAGGAAGGACCTCAGGGGCTTCAAGGTGACCCAGCCAGGGCCTTGAGGCCCACCACGAGGCCATCGTCTTCAAGTTGATGCACGATGGCGGGAGAGAGGCATGGAGGTAGTCATGCGGGACTGATAGGGGCGATTAGGCCGTCCTCCCGCATGTGAGGGTACTCACTTTCACGCGTCTTGATGGCGTGATGATGACGAGAGTCCATCGACTTTGAGGACGACTCGAGGAGCGCCATGAGCCGTCGTCTTTATCTTGAGGACTTGGAGACTCTTCTCGAGACCGTAGATGAGACGGAGAAACGTCATGCTAGGCAATGACGAGCTTGAGTGCACTTCGCGAGAAGGACAAGCTTTTGCGGCAGGATGAGATGATCAAGGAGATGGAGACAAAATTTGAGACTCGGGACCGCAGATTCAAGAGTCGAGAAAGCGCGTCCGGGATAGGAACAAGAGAATCCGGGACATGAGGAGGCTGAAGTCTAAGGACTTGAGCTTGAGCGAAGCAGATGGTTATTGAGAGGCTTCGCTCCCGGAAGAGGGCTCTCAAGGCCAAGATCGATTCCTTGACCACTACGATTGAGGAGAACAAGACGCGATGGAGAACGCAGGTCTTACCTTCGTCGAGGAGGAGATTGACGTTGATGAGTAGACATGATCACTCGTTTATCTTGTTATTCATACTTGTTTTGTGAACTCGTTTTGGACCATCCGACATGTGGATGGCTTGCCACTTGTGTGTAACACTTCATGAACTTGTTATGTGGTTGTTGAACTTTATTTTCTTGTGTTGCTTATTATGTGCTTGTTTATGTTGTATTGTGCATAAAACATCTATGGGTATCTCATTCTTATCTATGTGAATAAACCACAGATGCCTCCCCGTCGCGCAAACCCCAACCCCAACAACATCACCCCAGAAATGCAACAAATGATGAATGCGCAAACACAGCTTATGCAAATGATGACAACGTTCATCCAAAACCAGAATAACAACAACAACAACAACAACAATGACCCCAACAACAACAACAACAACAACAACAACAACAACAACAACAACCCTCCGGGTTTCGATATGCTCACCAGATTTTTGCGTCTGAGGCCAGCAAAGTTTTCGGGAACAACTGATCCCATGGCAGCCAATGACTGGTTGCGCTCTGTGAACAAAGACTTGGTGACGATGAGGTGCGATGCTGAAAAAGTCGATTCGCGACACATCATTGGAAGGACCACCGCCACATGGTGGGATAACTTCCAAATCACCACTCCCATTGATGAAGTGACATGGGACATATTTGAGGATGGGTTTCGCACGCTCATATCTCGTCGGGATAATGAGTGAAAAGAAAGAGTTTCACAACTTGAAGCGCCATCGCATCGCGGTGGCAGAATATGTAGAAGAATTCAACAATCTGGCGCTATGCACCGGACGAGGTTGATCGATGCCAAGAGAAAGGAAAAGTTCTTGGAAGGCTTGAATGATGAACTGAACCTGATTATCGGTAGCATATGTTCCAACTTATCGATCTACGTGTGACAAGGCTGCTATTTTGGAGAGTAAAAGGAAACAAGTCGAGAGTAGGAAGAGGAAACACTCAAACAACACAGCTCGGGATCGTCTCACAAGCGGTCCCATTATGATGATGGCAGCTCGGATCCCATAAACATGGGAAGTTCAACAAGCACCACAACCACAACCGTCATGACAAACATCGTAGTCATGACAATGATAATACAAGAACCACAAGGGTGGACATAAGAGCCACCACGGTGGAAATGGTAGTGGAGGTGGAGGTCAAGATGTCAAAAAGGACCTCGGTCAAAGTTGAGTGCTACAAATGCAAGAAGTGGGGCATTATGCTAATGAGTGCCACGAAAAGAAAGTTGAAGGACCCAACAAGCCAAATCCATTTCGGAAAGGACAGGTTAACCACATCAATGTGGAGGAGGTCTATGAAGAACACGATGCCGTGGTACGGTAAGTTCAGACTCAATACAATTTCAGCATTTGTACTCTTTGATACTGGTGCATCTCATTCATTCATATCAAAGGCATTTGTGGATAGAAATGGGTTTGCATCAGAAAACATTGGGTGTCCAATAAAGGTTAGTTCTCCAGGGGGAGACATGGTAGCAAGCCTTGGATGCCGAGATCTTATCATAGAGTTTGGTAAACATAAGTTCCAAAGAAGTCGATAATCCTAGATTCCCAAGGGTTGGATGTAATATTGGGAATGGATTGGATGGCTAGGTATGAGGGAGTATTAGATTGTGCCAATCGTACAGTTACACTCACAACCCCCGAAGGAAAAAGAATAAAGTTTAAGTCAAACTTTGAATTCAAAGGAAGTAAGCTAAATTCTCTTAAGGGGTTAGCATGGACAAAGTGCCAATTGTGTGAGTATCCGGATGTATTCACGAGGAATTACAGAATGCCACCAGATAGAGATGTGGAGTTTCTTATAGATTTGGTACGAGTTACGGACCAATAGCTAAGAGACCATATAAAATGTCGGTGGATGAACTGAAAGAACTCAAGAAACAACTAGGAGAACGATTCTGAAAGGGTTTATACAACCAAGTTCTTCATCTTGGGAGCCCAGTTTTATTCGTAGAAGAAGAAGATAGAACCCAAAGATTATGTATTGACTACCGTTCTCTCAACGAGGTTACAATCAAGAACAAGTATCCTTTGCCAAGAATCAATGACTTATTTGATCGCTAGAAGGAGCATGTGTATTCTCGAAGATTGATCTTGGTCGAGTTATTTTCAACTCAAGATACGAGAGCAAGACATACCAAAACAGCATTCACCACAAGGTATGGATTGTATGAGTATCTTGTGATGCCTTTTGGATTAACCAACGCTCCCAAAGATACTTCATGAATATGATGAACAAGGTATTCATGGAGTTCCTTGACAAGTTCGTTGTCGTTTTCATCGACATCTTAGTCTACTCCAAGAGCAAGGAAGAGCATGAAAGACACTTACGCTTGATACTTGAGAACGAGGAACATAAACTATATGCCAAATTCAGCAAGTGTGAGTTTTGGTTAGAGAAGGTTGGTTTTCTTGGTCATGTGATGACAAAAGATGGTGTGGCGATTGATCCTGCTAAGGTTTCAAATGATGATTGGGAATCACCTAAAATGTGAAAGAAGTTCGTAGTTTCCTTGGCTTAGCGGTTACTACTGAAGGTTCATTGAGAATTTCTCAAAAGTTGCTAAGCCTATGATGTAATTACTAAAGAAAGACAAGAAGTTTGCTTGGTGCGAAGGTTGAAGTCGGTTTCAAGAATTGAAGAAGAGACTTGTAACACCAGTTCTATGTCTACAGTTGGAAAAGGATTTCCAAGTGTATTGTGATGCTTCTCATCAAGGCTTGGGTGCTGTACTTATGCAAGATGGTAGAGTCGTAGCTTATGCTTCGAGACAACTCAAAACTCATGAAGTAAACTACCCTACTCATGATTTGGAGTTAGCCTCTGTCGTCCATGCACTCAAAACATGGAGACATTACCTTTTGGGAAAGCGGTGTGAAGTATTCACCGATCATAAGAGTTTGAAATATATCTTCACCCAGAAGGAGATCAACATGAGACAAAGAAGATGGCTAGAACTTATCAAGGATTACGACTTGAGTTTGCAATACCATCCCGGTAAAGCAAATGTAGTAGCAGATGCTCTAAGTCGTAAGACATTTGTAAATGGTCTTACCAAAGGAGAACTGCCAGAAGACCTCTGTAAACAATTCAAGGAACTCAGATTAGAGATTGTACCAGAAGGGCATCTCATGTCTTTGGATGTCCAGCCTACTCTTTTGGACAAGATCCGAGAAGTTCAAAAGACTGACGAAGAAATTGAAAAGATTAAAGTAAACATTGGTCTAGGGAAAGCCAAGAGTTTTTATGTTGACGAACAGGGTACATTATGGCACGGAAAACGTATATGTGTTCCACAAGACCCTGAGTTGCGAAAACTGATCTTACAAGAAGGTCACAACTCTCCATATTCTATTCATCCGGGAAACACCAAGATGTACATGGATATGAAAGAAAGATTTTGGTGGAACAATCTCAAAAGGGACATAGCCGAACATATCGCTTTGTGTGATGTATGTAGCAGAGTCAAAGCGGAGCACCAGAAACCAGCAGGTCTGCTTCAACCATTGCCTATTCCCGAATGGAAGTGGGAAAATATCGGTATGGATTTCATTACCGGATTACCAAGGACTAGATCAGGATACGATTCCATATGGGTAGTAGTGGATCGTCTAACCAAAGTGGCTCATTTTATACCCGTGAAGACAACTTATACTAGTGCCAAGTTAGCAAAAATTTACATGAGCAGGATTGTATGCCTTCACGGTGTGCCAAAGAGTATTGTGTCAGATAGGGGAACCCAGTTCACATCTCACTTTTGGAGACAACTTCATGAATCCTTAGGAACGAGATTGGAGTTTAGTCTCGCTTTTCATCCTCAAACGGATGGACAAACGGAAAGAACCAACCAAATTCTTGAAGACATGTTGAGAGCTTGTGCTCTAGATTATGGAGCAAGTTGGGATGAAAGTTTGCCTTACGCGGAGTTCTCTTACAATAACAGCCATCAATCAAGTATTGGAATGGCACCGTTTGAGTTACTCTACGGAAGGAAGTGTACCACCCCATTGTTATGGAATGGTGTGGGAGAAAGAAGTTTATTTGGACCTGATCTTATCAAGGACGCCGAAGAAAAAGTTAAATTGATTAAGGACAGGTTGAAGATAGCACAATCCCGACAGAAAAGCTACGCGGATTCTAAGCGTAGAGAAGTCACCTACGAAGTTGGGGATAGAGCCTATCTCAGGGTATCACCACTCCGTGGAGTGAAAAGATTTGGAGTCAAAGGAAAGTTGGCACCAAGATACGTCGGGCCATTCAAGATTCTAAGTCGCAAGGGAGAAGTTGCATATGAAGTGGAATTACCAGAATCTCTATCAGCTGTCCATAACGTATTTCATGTGAGTCGACTTAAAAGTGTCACCCGTAAATGGAAGAGTCTTCTTTAAAGGATACCATACCTTTGGAGGAAGTTCAGCTAGAAAGTGATCTCACTTATGAGGAAAAGCCTGTCAAAATTCTAGAGACAATGAGAAAGAGTCACCAGGGACCAAGACTATCAAATTTTGTAAAGTGCAATGGAACCATCACTCGAAGAGGAAGCAACATGGGAAAGAGAAGATGATCTTCGAAAGGACCACCCTCACCTATTTGCTAGCCAAACCGAATCTCGAGGGCGAGATTCATCTTAAGGGGGTTAGATTTGTAACATCCCAAAAATCATGGTTTCAAAACTCATTTCAACCATATATGCATCTCATTCATTCATTTAGGGTTTATCAAAAATCACTTAGAAACAGAAGTTGAGTCTATGATTTCATGTGGGCATTTGATTCCAAGATGACCATCACACTTTGAAATTTGGAAGCTTAAGTACTTGTTTGTTTGACTCCATTGTTGGAATGATTGTGTGAAACTCTACCATGATTCAAAACTTAGAAGTGATTCAAAACCCTATATTCAAATAATTACAACTATAGCAAAAATCCCTGTTCATTTTGAAGACCAAGCATAACCAAACCCTACAAAGTAACCACTTGGTTAAATAACTGCATTTGAAACCACAGAACCCCACAAGGATCCCCAAACTTGTTTGAATTCAAAAGGATTTGAAAACATATCAAAATCAATTCGTAAAATAGAAAAGCAGAAAAGAAAAGGGCAAAGAAATGGAAAAGGCCAAGCGGCGGATCTCGCCCAAGAACCAAACCAGCCAGAAGCCCACCCGGGCATTTCTTTTCCTCCTCTCACGCACGGACGCCTTGAACCGCTGACCACGGACCCCACAAAACCTGCGCATATCAGCGACAAGTGGGCCAACCCCACGACGTCGTCTCCACCGCCACGACCCATTCATTCCTCAAATCAAGCGGGCGTTCGGTCTTGATTCGGCATCAATTCGAGTTATTGGCTCGGTGATTCTCGCTCGCAGCAAGCTATAAGAAACCCCTCGTCCCTCTCTTTTCCCCAAAACCCGAGCACCGAACGCCCCAGTCGCGCATTGCTCTCTGCAACCCCGCCGCCTCCGACGACTGCGCCGGCAAATTCCGGTGAGTATCGAGCTCCTCTCTGCCTCTCATTCACACCATCTTGTTCAGTGAACTCATACGCATCTTCTGACACTCGCCGTTTGCTTTCGCATGATCCCTAGCCTTGGCAACGTCAACAACTGGCCGCCACCGTCTCCTGCAAGAACTCCGGCGACCCCCCTTCGTAAGTAGCCACCGCCCCTTGATCCCTGACTGATACGCCCTGAATCCACTTCGTTTTGCGCATCTGATAGTACCCTTGTTTTGACTTAGGACGACGAGGAACCTCGCCAACGTCGACAACTGACCGTGGCAGACGCGTTCGCAAACTCCGGCGAGCAATTCCAGTAAGTTTTGAGCGCCCCCTGCCTTCTTATTCACCCAAGCATGTTCGTAGTTGTCCTGCGCATCCTCTAAACCCATCGATTCGTGCTCAGGTGACGCGAGCACGGCGGCAACTCCGACAACCCTCGCGGCGCGACGTTTAAACTCCGACGAGGTCGAGAGCCCATCTCCGGCGCCGCCCGAACAAGTACCACGTCGAGCTTCAAGACGCCTTCACGGATCTGGTAAGCGCATCCTTGCATCCTAGAACGGCCCAGCGCGGCACCACCGTAAACGAACCGCGCGCCCGGTCAAACACCGCCACGCCCATTTCGGGCGATAGATTGTAGCCGTTAGATCTTGATCCCACGTGAGAAACAGATCACTTAACGAAGGGGTAAGGGCAGATCGAGCGCGCATTGTTAGTTAGATCCAGCGGCACGGAGAGCGATCCGGTGCGAACGATGCGGCGAATGAAAACATGACGCGTGGCTAGGTTTAGTTTAAAACAGAAATTAAAACCAGATTTAGATTCAAACTTCAAATGCTTATAACTTTTGAATGCCACGTTGGATTTTTGCAAATTTTATATCGTTGAACTCAGCAAGACAAGGCCTATCAGAATATACCTTTGGATTAGCATATAGTAACAGTTAAAATGATTTTTATTGTGAAACATGTTTAGGGCTATTTTAGATATAGTTTTATTCTTGTAGTTATTTTGGGCCAAATAAATGTAGTTGGCAATTTTGAGCCTTGTTAAGTTTCTGTGCTCATGAACATACTTGGTATAATTTTAAAAATCACCATTTAAGTAAATTCTTGCATACATGCATTCATATTATTTTGATTGTATTTATATATGTGTGTAATTGTGTGCTATTGTCTCTTGTGTAGATTTTGATAGTGATTGTGATTGTGAGGAGTGCTACTCTCCCACTACCAAGGCAAGTGATATTTTCATGAATTTCCTATCCTAAGTTTTATACTTGCATTAGATATTTTGCTAAGGTAAATGCATGATATTTTGCTTAGTGCAAGATGGGAAATCCCAAGTAGAGTGAAGTAGTGGAATTGCTAGGAAATTTTCCTAAGTTAAGATACCATACTTTGCTTAGCCTAGCTTATAGAAAACAAGGGTGGTGAACATCTATATGGTTTATGATAAAAATATTCTAAGTCAAGAGACTTGTATTTTCTTAATAAAACAACTAAGTCAAATAAACCTCACAGGTGGAATGGATTGATTGGGTTATGTTGAGTGGTTACACAAGGCCATGGACTTGGGTTGTGTATCTCACTTGTGGTATGCCACCCAGGCACAAAGGGATTTGGAGGCCAAGTGTTGAGAAAGCTTACAGTGCAACCACTTGGCAATATGGGCTCTGCCATGATCATATAGGTTGCCAGAACTTAGTCAATTTGGACAGAGGGTGGTAGTTGGGTTGATAGGTTGGAGCGCGTCCAATTTGACTAAGGAAAAGCTTCTGAAAGGTCCTGTCTTGGGAAACCAAGTCTGGTGGGGAAAGTGCACAACCTCTGCAGATGGAAAACCTAAGTACTTAACCTTGTCCAAGGAAATGGACACTTGAGCATCAAGACATGGAAGCCACAAGAATCTCATCACTCCAACTTCTAAATAAAAAAAAACTTGTGGGTGAACAAGGGTGAAGGACCTCAATATCTATTGATGGTTTCCTTGGGTATGTTTTGACAAAGAAAACTTAGCAATTTCAACTAATAAGAAAAACTTAATTTTGAGCAAAGCAAGCCAAGCTACACTAGCCAAATGCATATAGAACTATAGTCCACTTAAAATGTACTAAGGTATCACTTGCCAATACTATTCCAAAGTATTGACCCTCTGTGGCTGTAACTTGTGATGTTGCAGGTTACTCCGATGATGAGTAGGAGTCATGAGTCTACACTCAACATGCTTGCCTGTGGCACATGAAGATGAAGACTTGTGTTTATTTACTTATTCCTAAAAACTCTTGTATTAGGCCTATGGCCCTGAGTTGTAAAAGACTATGTTTATCTCTGGAATGAATGTAATAAACGACCTTTGTATCTGTGTACTTCATCTTAAACTGTGGATGCTAGCATTGATCCAGGGACTAGCATTGCAATCACAGGGATCCTATCCTTATAATGGAGGGGTCTAACAGTTTGGTTTTGAGATGTAGTAGGTCTTAATTGAACATACCAAAATAAACTATAAAATAAAGTATAAAGTTTTTATCATAATATTTTAAGTCTTATAGACTAAAGTTAACTTTAAGGCTAATTAAGAATGGTACTACTTCTATTTGAATAATGGTTTCTTAATATTTTAATGGAATAGAATCATGTATCTCCTTATAAAGGTGTGGTTATGGTTTGTGAATAAGTAAATAATATTATTTACTATTTATTAACTATCTTTGGTTTTTAATTCATTTATAAATTTGTGAGTGAAACCATGGTAAAAGGTTTTATTTAGTCACAAATTATTCTTGAAGATTTTATATTTGATAAGGATCTTTTTTAGAAAATAATTTACACTTATGGTTGGACGATAATTCAATAAGATTATAATTAAAATATGTTGAACCATTTTGACTTCATATTATCAATATTTAAGACTAGTACTATTTATTAGACCTCAATTGGCTAATTTTGGAAATATTAGCAATTTTTATTTTTCTTATATGAATTATCAATTAAGGAAATAGGTTTAAACTTAAATTATTAGAGTATTAGACTTTTATTTACTTCTAAGTGGAATGCTATGGTTTTAACATGTAGATATTATTTTTGTGATCATTTTGGTATATTATATGTATTTTTAGGAATTTTAAATAATGAGATAAGATTTTTATAAGTTTTATTACTTTAAATACTTAATAAATAATAATACTTAATTAGGTGATATAATAATATATGATTATGGTTTATTTTATAGTTATTATTTTTCTAAGAATTTTGGTATATTAATTATATTTTTAGCATTTACCAATATTAAATTATGAATTATCAAAGTTTTATTACTTATAAAACCTTTATTAAATACTATTTATTTAAATATTTAACACAATAATGTTGGATAATATAGTTAAATTATAAATTTTATTTTTCTAAACATTTTCATATATTAAACATATTTTTTTGAATTATAAAACAAAAGATATTGAATTTATAAGATTTAATTATTTTCTAGAATTAAAAAAATAACTAAATGGTTTATTATGTAGTGCTGATGTCAGCATGGGGTGAAGGGTTTTTATCAATAGGTCTATTCTTACCCCCAGTCATCGACTAGTGGGCCTATGCCACGTCATATCTACGGTTTTATTTATTAAAAAAACATTAACACAATTTCTAATATGATAAAAATAGAAATATGACATCAGCGTGATGTCACGCTGGCATCATCCATGGATGATCCTCAGATCTTCGTGTGTGCGCAGGACTGTGGCTAGGTGCGTTAGAAAGAGGTCACGAAAAGTAGTCGATGGTGGTAGCGGCGGTTTTGGTCACGGAAGATGACCGGCAGCGAGGCGGCGACGGATTCGGATGAACGTGGTGGTGGTGATCCCAGAAGCAAACAAAACAACGGAGACCACTAGGAGGTAGAGCGGATCACCCTGGTCGTGATGGAATGCTCGGGGAAGCGAGGAGAGGCGTGTAGACGATGAATCGACGACGATGGCCACGGTGGCCGACAAAAAGGGAACGCTCGATTCCGCTCGATTCTCGACGCACCAGCACCCGCGCTTGGTCCTAGGTGAACAAGTTCACGACGGTGCTCCCAACGATGGCTTTAGAGATGCAAGGGATGGTCTAACATGGCCAGAACGATGAACTCTAGCGAGCTAGGGTTTCGGGTGAGGAAGAGAGATAGGGCTAGCAAGCACGACAGAGGATAAGATTAGTATGAGAGGATAGACGAGGACGCGACGGTCTTATGTACACCTCCCAGGGTGGCGGCGAGCATCACGACGGCCGATTCGTGCTGACGACGGCGGATGGCATCGGCGGAGCGCACGCAGCTGCTTGTGTGCGTGAGGATGACGACGACGAGAGTTTTGCAGAAAAACCCCTGCAATTCTTTGGAACGAACCCGCAGTCCCTAGCGGTGTCCCACCTGTCCACCAGAGAGGAAGGCGATTTGGGCTGGTTGTTGGGCAAAAGCGGGCTACTGCAAAGCACGTCGGAAACATATCTATAATTTTTGATGTTCCATGCTTGTTTAGTATCTACTTTGCTTTGCTTTGTCCACACTTTGAGGTGTTTTTATATGTTTTCTGGTACTAACCTATTAACAAGTTACCACAATGCCAGTTGCCTATTTTCTACTGTTTTTGGTTCCAGAAAATCTAGTAAGGAAATATTCTCGGAATTGGACAGGGCAAAAGCCAAAGTCAATATTTCACCGAGGAGAACACGGAGTCCAGAGGAGAGACGAAGGGGAGCCATAGGGATGCTGCACCCCCCAGGCGCGAGCCCACCCTAGGCCGCGCCTAGGCAGGGTGTGGGCCCCCTAGCCGCCCTACTGCCTCGCCTCTTCGCCTATAATAATCCCCCGATACCAAAACCATAAGGACCCGGTCAATATTCCACGAAACCATCTGTAGCCGCCGCCACCATCGTCCCTAGATCGGGGGATCTGAAGCTCTTCCCGGCACCCTGCCGGAGGGGAGATCATCTGGAGGCCTTCTTCTTCATCATGCCAGCCTCCGGTATGAAGCGTGAGTAGTTCCACCTTGGACTAAGGGTCCATGTAGTAGCTAGATGGTTGTATCTCCTCCTTTGTGCTTTCATGTCTAGATCTTATGAGCTCCGTTCATGATCAAGATATCATATATTTGTAATCCTGCATGATGTGTTTGCCGGGATCCGATGGATATTGAGATTACTATGTTAGATTTATTAATGGTTTTTTCTTATTGATTCTATCATGTCTGTGTTGTTTGTGATCTTGCATGCTGTCCATTGTTAGTATCTATCTTGGCCAAGTAGTTGCTAGTGACTCCAAGAGGGGGTATTTATGCTCGATAGTGGGTTCATGCCTCTATTTAATCAAGGGAAGTGACAGAAATCTCTAAGGTTATAGATGTGCTATTGGCACTAGGGAGAAAACAACAGTCTCTTGTTCATGGAACAAGTGGATTGTTTACCTTACACACTTTGCTTAAAGCAGTTGTCTGTTGCTTGAAACTTAATACTGGAGGGGGTTTGGATGATAACCCAAAGGTGGACTTCTAGTCATAGATGCAGTTGGATGGTGGTCTATGTATCTTGTTGTATTGCCCAATCGAATCGCATAGGATCATGATGTATAGTATTGCATTATTATGCCTTGCTCAGTCCTGTCAATTGCCCTATTGTAATTTGTTTACCCTGCATGCCATGTTTGTTTATCTAAGGAGAACACCTCTAGTGAACTATGGACCCCGGTCCAATCTTTACCATTGATACATACTCCACTATTACCGTTTACTTGCTGCAAACCACTATCACCTTCCACACCATATAGTTATTCCTTTGTTACGACAACCGGTGAGATTGACAACCTCACTGTTCGTTGGGGCAAAGTCTTGAGTTTATGTTGTGCAGGTTTCCAAGTTGCTTGCAACACCTTTGAGACGTTTCCTTCCTCCTACTGTTTCGATAACCTTGGTTTCTTACTGAGGGAAAAATTGCTACTGTGCTACTTCACACCTTGATCTTGGGGTCTCCCAACGAGGCGTCAACACGCCACCATCAAGCTTTTCTAGCGCCGTTGCCGGGGAGGCTAAGGACGTTTTCACAAGGGGAGTCCTTCTCAACCTTTCTCTTTACTTTGTTTTTGTTTTGCTTAGTTTTCTTTTGCTTGGTTTTGTTTGCCTCTTTTTATGAAAAACTCAAAAAAAATATTTTAGTTTGGTTTGCTTTCTCGTATCAAAAACACACAAAAATTAGTCCCTGCTCTAGTTTCTGGTCTATCATTGCCTTGCTTTGTCATGCTTTCTATCAATGAATGGTTACTTTGAAACTAGTTAGCAAGGTGGGTTCATGGAAGAACAAATGTATTGTTATAAGGAACACCGTTTGTCACAAAAAGGGAAACACTTATGGGCACAAATTGATAAATTGAATACTATTGCTAGAGAGGTGTGCTCTACTTATAATGTTACTTATTGCTTTGATAAATCTTGTTGCTATAGGAGGTATAAACACCTCCCTTTTCAATGTGAGTATAATGATAATGTTACCATATCTTCTTATGTTAAGGGAAATTATGACTTTTATGATGTGGAACAAATTTAAGAATTTATTGCTTTAAAGGGTGCATTTGAACTTGCTAGTTTGATTGAAAATACTGATTACGCACCTTATGAATATGAGGTTTATGAGATACTTAAATTTTTCTTTGATAATTACAAGGAATAAAATTGCCATATTCTTGAAGATTTTAATAGGTGCTTTCCACAAACGGAATAGACTAATGCTTTGCAGGAGCTTATGGAAGAAGAAATTGCTGAAACAGAAAGCTCAGATGAAAAGGAGGAGGAGGAGAGTGATGAACAAAAGGAGGAAGAATGGGTTATCTACCCATGCCAACCTTCTAATGAGAGTAACTCTTTATCCCTTACATTATTTGATTGTCCCCCATGCTTACCGAAGGAGGACGAATGTTATGCTCCTCTGGATTTTTTTGAAATATCTACTATGGTTAAAAATGATGTTCCTATGCTTGTTACCTATAGTAGTGATCATGATTGGGAAAAGCACACTACTTTTGATATTGGAAATCTCTTTGGTACCAATTCTGCAAATTCTATTACCTATGATGATACTTTACCTCTAATTTATGATGATTACAATGATGACTATGATATTTTCAGTTCACCTACTATTGAGGAGAAAATTGATTGCGATTACAATATGCCTCCTGATGGGGGAATACCAATCGGGGTATACCCACGAAGCGGATTCGCCAGCTGGATCGAGCCGGCCAAGCCAAGCCAGGGTCGACTAATACGGAAAGTGGCGTCTTGGACCCAGACGATCGGCGCCATCGAGGCCCAAGGCGGCGACTCCAATAGAAAGCCCACTAAAGCACTTGTAAACCCTAACTGGCAGCATATATAAAGCCACCAAGGGCACCCCCAAGGGGTACGTCATATTAGATCTAGTCTCCCCCACCGCCTCCGGAGGCTCCATTGTAAACCAATCTATGATCATATACTGGATTGATAGCAGGACGTAGCGATCCTCCACCAAGGGGACGTGAACCTGGGTACATCGTGTGCCAATCTCGCTCCCGG
Organism: Avena longiglumis; assembly: GCA_030063025.1. Lineage (NCBI taxonomy): Eukaryota > Viridiplantae > Streptophyta > Magnoliopsida > Poales > Poaceae > Avena > Avena longiglumis. The sequence goes on along the minus strand of CP125974.1, from coordinate 512,352,636 downwards.
ATTCTCCTACGTCGCCTTGCTCCCTCTACGTAAGCTACCCCCAGTAGCATCTGCCGTGCAATACCACGACAGTTGGCGCCCACCGTGGGGCTAGCGGTGCTTGGAGGGTGATAATCCGGGCGGGATCCCTCACTTGCGCCGGCGGCCAGATGGCATCTGGCTCGACGTCCGAATCTAATCGTGCGCGTGCGTGCCTGTCGGCCAACACCGCGTGCGTGCAATAAATCTAATCGCAACCATGTAAACGGTTCCGATCTCATCACTCTCCCGATTAATTCTTTGTCAATTCTTTATTATATTTTGGACTAACTTTACATGCATGTTGTTCGGCCCAATCGTTTGGAGAATTGAACTAGCTCTCGACCGCGCACTATTCATGTCGGGTATGATCGGAGCTTCTGGGATCATCCTCAACAGTGCCCACACGAGCTGGGTCAAGCCACTGGGTCGCTAGGTCTCCGAAGGAAAAATCTCCTTCAAAGCATGAGAAAGACTTGGCCGGCGGCGTTCTTGGCACTATCAGCGGTGATACGGGGAACCACTTTTTCCAGCGGCAGACTGGCGCCTTGCCTCTAAGTACGACAGGGCACATCAAGACTCCGGTCCCAAGGAAAAAAGGAGTTGCTCTAGTCAGAGATCCACACCCACGCGACCTTCATGCATTATTTCTATTTAATGTTTCATGTGCATTAACTTTCAAGAAAATTAGCTACTCGTATTTTACTTAGATCTAATCTATTATATGTTGTTTGCATACAAGCGCCACAGAAATAAGATGGAGATGCCTCTTTTGATCACGGCCATGATCAGCGAGTCTGCGCCGATTCGCTATGGCCAGTCTACTCGCAGACAATTTCGTCCCAGCTATGGCTCGTCACCTTCGTGACTCGTCCGGCGTGGACTCGCCTGTCGCGGATCGCTAGCGCGACCTTCGTCCGCCGCGTCGACCCAGAGTCCGCCGCGTCGACTTCGCCATAGCGCGACCTCCGTCCGCCGCGTAGACCCAGTGTCCGCCGCGTCGACTTCGCCATAGCGCGACCTCCGTCCGCGTCGACTCCGTGTCGCTGCGTCGATTTCGCCATAGCGACCTCCTCCGTCGCCGCGTCGATTTCGCCATAGCACGACCTCTCGCGCGTCGACTTCTCCATAGCGCGACCCCCGTCCGCCGCGTCGACCCTGTGTCCGCCGCGTCGACTTCGCCATAGCGCGACCTCCGCCCGCCGCGTCGACCCCGTGTCCGCCGCGTCAACTTCGCCATAGCGCGACCTCCGTCCGCCGCGTCGACTCCGTGTCCGCGTCGACTTCGCCATAGCGCGACCTCCGTCCGCCGCGTCGACCCCGTGTCCGCCGCGTCGACTTCGCCATAGCGCGACCTCCGTCCGCCGCGTCGACTCCGTGTCCGCCGCGTCGACTTTTTCCGGCTAAACGTCGTGCGACCCTGTCCGCTATGACAAATGTGTACGCCGCACCTGCTAAGGGACCTTCATCGTCCGAGTCGCCAGAGAGGGTCGCTTGCCACGCTGCATGGACTCACCACTGGGCGTCTCTTTCCCTCGGAACAAATCTATTCGCCTTTGTCAACCTTTGAAAGAGCGACTCGCAATGGCCAAGTAGTGCGGACGAGGACTCGCAAACCGAGCCTCGGATCGTCCACGAAAGACGCTAACCGAGAACCATCATTGGAGTCGCCTTGCTCGACTAGCCTCCCGGGCCAAGACAAATGGTAGTGCTACACAAACAGCACCATGTCCTCCTCAACCTTAGACAAGGCGACTCGACGGCCAAATCTGGACGAGGACTCGCAAACCGAGCCTCGGATCGTCCAGGAAGAACGCCAAGTCGAGAGCCATCTTTGGAGTCGCCATGCGACTGGCCCCCCGGGCCAAGACGAGAGACTCGCTAACAAAACAGCGCAATCAACATCATCGCGGACTCAACATGCTCGGGGACTCTCCCCTCGCGGACTCGCAATCATCGCGGACTCGCCACATTCGGGGACTCTCCCCTCGCGGACTCGCAATCATCGTGGACTCGCAATCATCACGGACTCGCCACACTCGGGGACTCTCCCCTCGCGGACTCGCAATCATCGCGGACTCGCCGCGCTCGGGGACTCTCCCCTCGCGGACTCGCAGTCATCGTGGAATCGCCACGCTCGGGGACTTGGCGTCCGTCGGTCGATCGACCTCGCCGCTCGCCGCACTCGGGGACTCAGCGCTCGCCGGTCGCTCGACCTCTCCACTCGCCACGCTCGGCAACAACCACTACTATTTTCAAAATATGAGCCTCGAGTCGCCTTTACAAGCCAACTCGAGCCTTGGGCACTACTCCTAGGCATGCTGCATGTACGCGTGGTTGCACGACCGCGGCTCTCCCTCTTCGATTCGTCACCACGGACTATCCCTCGCGTACTCAACACGCTCGGGGACTCGCCGCGCTACAGACAGCGGCACTCGCCGGTCGATCGGCCTCGCCGCTCTCCGTGCTCGGGGACTCGGCGCCCGTCGGTTTCTCGTCCTCGATGCTCGCCGGTCGCTCGACCTAGTCGCTCTCCGTGCTCGGGGCCTCGACGCTTGCCGATCGCTCGACCTCGCCCCTCGCCGCGCTCGGGGACTCGGCGCCCGCCGATCGCTCGACCTCGCCGCTCGTCGCGCTTGGGAACTCGGCACTCTACGGTCACTCGACCTCGCCCCTCGCCGCGCTCGGGGACTCGGCATGCTCCATGTTCGGAGAATCGCCGCAACTCTCGGCTTCACCGACACCTTACGTCTTTCGCCAACTGGTCATCACAGACTATCTCACGCCGACTGCCTCCCGCTTCATGATTCTTTTCTATGTTCAGGAGCTCGTCACCGATTCGCCACGACCCATCGTCAAGACTCTCCGCGCCCTGCCTCAAGCCCGCGTCGAATCGACAACGCGCTCGGGGACTACTGATGGGGGAATACCAATCGGGGTATACCCACGAAGCGGATTCGCCAGCTGGATCGAGCCGACTGAAGCCAAGCCAGGCGGGTCGACTCCTTAATCTGGCGAGTGGCGCGTCTTGGACGAACGGCTGGCGCCCTGGAGGCCCAAGGCGGCGACTCCAATAGAAAGCCCACTAAAGCACTTGTAAACCCTAACTGGCTGCATATATAAAGCCACCAAGGGCACCCCCAAGGGGTACGTCATATTAGATCTAGTCTCCCCCACCGCCTCCGGCGGCTCCATTGTAAACCAATCTATGATCTTATACTGGATTGATAGCAGGACGTAGCGATCCTCCACCAAGGGGACGTGAACCTGGGTACATCGTGTGCCAATCTCGCTCCCGGATTCTCCTACGTCGCCTTGCTCCCTCTACGTAAGCTACCCCCAGTAGCATCTGCCGTGCAATACCACGACACCTCCTATATTTGATGATTATGGTGATGAGAATAATAATGGTAGCTACTTTGTTGAGTTTGCTCCCAATACAATTAATAAGAATGACTATTCTTATGTGGAGAGTAATAATAATTATATGCATGTGGATCATGATAAGAATGTTTTATGTGATAGTTATATTGTTAATTTTATTCATGATGCTACTGAAAGTTATTATGAGATAGGGAAACATGGTCTTATGTATCTCAACAATATTAAGTCTCCCCTCTTTATGTTGAAATTTTTGAAGTTGCACATGTTTTGCTTTCCTATGCTTGTTGCTTTGTCCTTTTATGACTTGTTTATTTACAAGATTCCTATGTATAGGAAGTGGGTTAGACTCTAAATTTGCTTCTTGATGCTCTCTTTTACTTCAAATTCATATTTCTTATGTGAGCATCTTCTCAAACTATCAATGCCTAAATTAAAGGCGTTAAAGAAAAGTACTTGTTGGGAGATAACCCAAGAGTTTTCTTGAGTCTTGGAAGTTATTACTTCAGTAATGACCTCTCATTATCCTTTTTGTTTGCTTTTTGTGCCAAGAATGACCTATAATGAGAGGGAAGTAATATTTGGGGAGTTGCTGTCCCGAAACAGATTTCTGTCCTCCACCATAAAATTCGTGAGAAATCTATGTAAGTTGGATTGAGATGCAATTTTATGCATAAATCCCCCAGTATGTTATCTTACTTTCGTTAGTTCAACACTTTTTGATTTGAGCAATATATGGTCTTCAAAAAAATCGGTTTCTACCTGCTGGTCTGTTTTGACAGATTTCTGCCATTATTTGCATTTGCTTCTTATTGATTCCTTTTTGGGTTCTTTTTTGGGAAATTAAGCTTTTTGAGGGAGTTGCTATAGTAGCTTGTGTTTTTATTGAAAGTTTTTCTGTTCTAAAGCTAAACCCAAGGGTCTATTATCTTTTGAATACACTAATGTTGCTAATGAAGATTGTGCAAAGTTTTGTATGAAGGAAAAATTTTAGGTGTAGAGAAAGAATGATGTAATGAGATGAATAATGGACAAAAGCTCAAGATTGGGGATGCCACCCTGGTGTCACCCTAATAAATATTCAAGAGGTACAAGCGTCAAAGCTTGGGGATGCCCCCTTCTTCATCAATAAAAAACTCAGGTCCTTCTAAACACTTCGTTTTTATTGTTTCATGCACTATTGTGTTGTTCTTGGAGCATCTTGGTTCTTGTTTGCGTTGCTTAGTTTTCTTAGTTTGCTTGAATAAAGTAGTTTGGACCCCCGTTCTCGTTGTGTTGTTTCAAATAAGTTGATTGGTGTTGGAAAGGAGTAGAAAGTTCTTGCTTGAAATAGTGCAAGAGGAGCTTGCTTTGACTGTAACTTATACTTTAGCATGTCATGCTAGGTGTTTTTTTGACCTTATGCTTAGTGATTATTGCTGTAGCATGACTTGTTCCAAATAATTGGGATTGCTTAGTGTGCCTTGAAGAAATCATGCGTTGTTTTAGCATGCAAAAGCATAATATTGTGGTATTCTCCTTTGATGCTTTGTTTGGGTTGACTTGGCACATGCTCACACCATGTTATGACTATGAACAAGTCACCATAGCCTCTATGATCATTTAGTCCTTGACTTGTAGTACCACTCTATGCTTTGATTACTAATGTTTTGTCTCTCTACATGATTATGGCCATTATTGCTCTCTTAGTTGGTTGCCCCCAGTATTTTGCTAGCCTCCACTTGTATGAGTAAGCTCTACTCATGCTTCCAACTCCCAATAAACCAAGTTATTCCGAAGTGTCCACTATAAACTCCTATGCATGGTGTGTTACACCATTCCAAGTATATTCTTGTTTTCATCTATCTTCCAATTAATAAGTATTTTGTTATGTGAAAACTTAGTGATTAAAGCTCTCACAAACTTGATGGCACACTTTATTTTTCTTGCCCCTAATAAACTTGAACCATTGTGTCATCTATGTTGTATATGCTTGCACTTATACATTGGAATTAGGAGAACCATGCTGTCATGGGGAACGTTTTCAACATTTGCACTTGTACTTTGTACATAGTTGATATTATGATCTTTTGTATATGGATGTCGCTGGTGTGAAATAAAAAGGGAGCTTGTAAGTCCATGGAGTTATGTATTTTGTGTTAGAGAAAGGCATGGGCCGCTAGCCTAAGCCATGCCTAATCATGGTGGAAACTTGCAGCATCACCATAATGAGCAATCTGTGAAGCATCCTCAATAAAAACCTATACAAATGGCAAATAAAAAGATCGCTGAGATGCTCAGTGTCTGCTTGCCTTGTCATTTTGGTTATGGGATAGCTCCTGTACCATGTGCAAGGGGTGCCCCGTTGGCGGTTCTCTATGATACACATGTACTTACTATGTCAAGAACTTACAAGTGACTAAAGTTGAGTAGCATGCGGTGCGGCCCTCGTATTAAGGGGACATGAGATTACCAACTTATACTTTGTCAAGCATATACTCCATAGTTTTTTCACTTTAACCTTAATTACTTCAAGATGCTTATGATAGGGGCAATGAGGGCTGAAAGCTAACAAGTACCATAATTTTTGGAATCTCTTTTTGAGACTTGAAATTCCTGCTTCCCTATATGAAGGGCCTTTCTTCCACTATTATATTGAGTCTCCACCTTCTACCTTTAGGCACCAGTTAAGAGAGCATAGTTTCCATTCTTATTCTTTGTGCATTGTCCCAAAACTTATTGATTGATGCATATTGTTGACATTACTTGTTCTTGTGCTATTTGTATCTAGTCACTCTTATGAACTTTGAAGGTGTCCTATGCATCTATTTGCTACTCTATGAGGGACAAGCTGAATGCCACTATGCCATGTTTTCTGTATGTGAAACAAACAAACATTTTTCAATGCATTTTATTCATGATCTTTGTTTGTAGACTTTCATGTTTCATGCACAGTTACTTTGTACTATTGTTAGAACTCTACCTTTCATGCTCATGTCTAGAGTTCTTTGATCCCAGCTTTCATTGCTTGCAAGTGGTTTGATCTTGATCTTGATGGTGCATGTCACCTCAAAAATTATTCTTTTTATCACTTACCTACTCGAGGATGAGCAGGAGTTAAGCTTGGGGATGCTTGATACGTCGGAAACGTATCTACAATTTTTGATGTTCCATGCTTGTTTAGTATATACTTTGCTTTGCTTTGTCCACACTTTGAGGTGTTTTTATATGTTTTCTGGTACTAACCTATTAACAAGTTGCCATAGTGCGCTTGCCATTTTTCGCTATTTTGGTTCCAGAAAAGCTAGTAAGGAAATATTCTCGGAATTGGACGGGACAAAAGCCAAAGTCAATATTTCACCGTGGAGAACACGGAGTCTAGAGGAGAGATGGAGGGGAGCCACAGGGCGGCTGCACCCCCCGGCGTGGGCCCACCCTAGGCCGCACCTAGGCAGGGTGTGGGCCCCTGGCCGCCCTACTGTCTCATCTCTTCGCCTATAAGAAGCCCCCGATACCAAAACCCTAAGGACCCGATCAATATTCCACGAAACCATCTGTAGCCGCCGCCACCATCGTCCCTAGATCGGGGGGATCTGAAGCTCTTCCCGACACCCTGCTGGAGGGGAGATCATCTGGAGGCCTTCTTCTTCATCATGCCAGCCTCCGGTATGAAGCGTGAGTAGTTCCACCTTGGACTACGGGTCCATGTAGTAGCTAGATGGTTGTATCTCCTCCTTTGTGCTTTCATGTCTAGATATTATGAGCTCCTGAAAGTACAAAGGAAGTCGCCTAGAGGGGGGGGGGGGGGGAATAGGCTTTTAAAATTATTACGGTTTAGGCTCAAGTAAATGCGGAATAAAACTAACGTTTAATTTATTGAGCACAAAACCTAGCCACTAAGTTCACCTAGGTGCACCAACAACCTATGCTAAGCAATACAAGCAACAAGGTGATAGCAAGGTATAAATACTTCAAGCACGATGGCTATCACAATGTAAAGTGCATAAGTAAAGGGTTCGGTTGAGAGATAACCGATGGACGCGGAGACGAAGATTTGTTTCCCGAAGTTCACTTCCAAAGAAGCTACGTCTCCATTGGAGAGGTGCGATGGCGCAATGCTCTCCGAACGCCACAAATGGCTCACCTCGAGGTGTGGTGGATCGATGCTCACCCAACGCTACACAAGGCCTCACCCCGGATGCGGAAGCACGCAACTCACCGATGCCACAAAAGGCTCACCCTATTCTCCCAAGTGCGCACCACAAAAGGCGGGCACTTGCTCCACTATGGGACGCTTGAGGGCGGTCACCGAACCCGTACAAGATTGGGGCTAACTCCACAACTCAATTTGAGGCTCCCAACAACAAAGCCACAAAATTCCAACAATGCCACAAAAGGCCAACAACGCCACAAAAGGCTACAAGACCACAAAAGGTCAACAAGACCACAAAAGGTCAACAATCCAACCACACAACCGTCTAGGCTTCCAAGGAACCCAAGAGAAACAAGCTCACAAGCTTGAACTCGCCGAATCTCCGAGGAGAACTCAAACCTATGCACCAAATGCAAGGGCAAGTCCTTCTCCCCCAAATTCCAACAAAGCTACAAAAGCTATTGGGGGAATAAGGGAGGAAGAACACAAGAGTAGAACTCAAACCTATGCACCAAATGCAAGGGAAAGTCCTTCTCTCCCAAATTCCAACAAAGCTACAAAAGCTATTGGGGGAATAAGGGAGGAAGAACACAGGAGGAGAACACAAAACTCTCCAAGATCTAGATTCGAATGATTCCTTCACAAAGAAGGGATTTGACTTGGGGGGATTGTAGATCTAGATCTCCTCTCTCAAATCCCTCAAAAAGATGCAAGAATCATAGGAGGGGAAAGGGAGAGGGAAAGCTTCTTCAAGGTTGACAATGGAGGAGAGAGAGAAAGCCAAGAACCAAGAAGAAAAGCTAGTACCCACGAAGGGGAAGAGGAGCCCCTTTTAAAGGGCTCCCAGATCTGCCCGTTATGGGCATTCGCAACACCTGGCCGGAAGTTCCGGTGGGAGGCCGGAAGTTCCGGTGGCACACAGCCAACGGTCAAAAACTGCAGAGCGAGAAACTAAAAAAATGAATCATGGACGGAACTTCCGCCGGTTAACCGGAACTTCCGGTGGGAGCGAAACTTCCGGTGGAAGTTCCGACAGAAGTTCCGTCAAATAGACATATTCAAAACAGACGGTTACTGAACGTGAGCGGAACAAGACCCGAAACTTCCACCAGAACTTTCGGCGGCAAAGATGCCCTAGCGGAACTTCCGGTGGGAAGCCGGAACTTCCGGTCAGGGAAATTCCAGAAACCAGAAAACCAGAAACGCAATAACTTTTTCATCCGAACTCCAAACGGGATGAAACCAATTTTGTTGGAAAGATAACGACGAATAGAATCCAACAAAAATATGATGAATATATTTGTGATTTATCCCCCAAGGTGTTGAGCCGGAAAACTCGCAAGATCAAAAACCGCAATAAGATATGCAAGTGAAATCCTTAGATGATGAGCTAGAGCTTGTTATGATGGTGACCACAAGCTCTAGATCCTCTCATGGACAATAACCAAATAACAACCAAGAAAGATGATGCTATGAATGCAAAGCTTTGAGCTCTCATGGACAAGACACCCGTTTGAGAGCCCCTCTTGATAGTACGGCTATCTATCCTAAACCCAGTCTCCCAACTAACAACATGAGACCGGCAAAAGAGAAGCCCTATCAACATACCTTTGCCTTGAGCATCCCACTTGAACTTGATGTAGACCGTCTTGTTCTTCTATAGTGGGAACACCTTTCTTGTTTGCTCTCGCTTGATGAAGATGAAGACTTGCAAATTGCTCCCCCATACTCCATGGGGAAACCTCTTATTTGAACTTGTCTTCATCATTCCATGAGCACGAGGATGGAAAGCTTCAAGCAAGAGATCTTCTAGAGATGGCGCATCTTGAGCTCGCCCTTCTTCATCCCTACTTGAGGTTGATCCATCTTGATGCAACTCTTTGCACATGCCTTGATCGACCTTCAAGCTCCTTCTTTCTACATGATTCCAATGGGCACAAGGCCCTTGGACATTTCTTCATCTTCCAACCTTGAGACCAACACATGGCCCAAGAGATGCCAATGGACAAACCTACAAGTGAAACTCAATTTACACATTAGTCCATCGAGATTGTCATTAATTACCAAAACCACACATGGGGGCATACATGCCCTTTCAGCTCCGTTCATGATCAAGATCTCATATATTTGTAATCATGCATGCTGTGTTTGCGGGGATCCGATGGATATTGAGATTACTATGTTAGATTGATTAATGGTTTTGTCTTATTGATTCTATCATGTCTGTGTTGTTTGTGATCTTGCATGCTCTCCGTTGTTAGTAGCTATCTTGGCCAAGTAGTTGCTAGTGACTCCAAGAGGGGGTATTTATGCTCGATAGTGGGTTCATGCCTCTATTTAATCAAGGGAAGTGACATAAATCTCTAAGGTTGTAGATGTGTTGTTGCCACTAGGGAGAAAACAACGGTCTCTTGTTCATGGAACAAGTGGATTGTTTACCTTACACACTTTGCTTAAAGCAGTTGTCTGTTGCTTGCAACTTAATACTAGATGGGGTGCAGATGATAACCCAAAGGTGGACTTCTAGTCATATATGCAGGTGGATGACGGTCTATGTATCTTGTTGTATTTCCCAATCGAATCTCATAGGATCATGATGTCTAGTATTGCATTGTTATGCCTTGCTCAGTCATGTCAATTGCCCTGCTGTAATTTGTTTACCCTGCATGCCATGTTTGTTTATATAAGGAGAACACCTCTAGTGAACTATGGACCCCAGTCCAATCTTTACCATTGATACATCCTCCACTGTTATTGTTTACTTGCTGCAAACCACTATCACCTTCCACACCATATAGTTAATCCTTTGTTACAGCAACCGGTGAGATTGACAACCTCACTGTTCGTTGGGGCAAAGTATTGAGTTTGTGTTGTGTAGGTTTCCAAGTTGCTTGCAACACCTTTGAGACATTTCCTTCCTCCTACTGGTTTGATAACCTTGGTTTCTTACCGAGGGAAAACTTGCTGATGTGCTGCTTCACACCTTTCTCTTGGGGTCTCCCAATGAGGCGTCAACACACCACCATGCGGCTGCTCGTGGGCGACAATTAAAGAGAGGATAAATGGGTTACAAGCCAAATTCTGGACTGAGTTGTTTATTTGATTTATTTCTTTTCAAATTATGTTTACTTCTCTAGCTTTTGTATTTTAACAATTGTTTTGAATATTACTTAGAGAATTTTATTAGCTAATTACTTGCAGCAATGAATAAAATATATTTAGATTCATTTAATGAACCTCTATTATATAAGGTTTATATTTTCTTTATTTCCTTTTTATAGGTCCTTTCTCTATTAATATTTTGTAGAGGCTTTTGTTATGAAGTTGATTTACCTATATACACCATAACTTATTAAATGATGCATTACTATTAATTCATGAGATTTGATTCTTATTAACTTATCATATTAAAAGAACTTTTTTATGGTGATCCTTCATTATTATAAGACACATAATATTCTAGAGAATTAATATGGTTAATATTATTCCCATGATATTAAGTTAAATGGTTTGTTATAACTTGCATATAAGTTAGGGTTTAAAATTGTAACTGTTTACTATGAGTTTTTAGGAGATTTAATATATATATATATTATTTTATAAATAGGAGTAACATTTAAAGTTTAAGACATATTGTCTTTATGTTTGTGATTAGGAATGATACCATTATTTAAACCAAAGTAATAGAGTTGTTCTTTAGGATGGCTTAAGGAAAAGAATTGATAAGGATAATTTCAAAGCATATATGGTTATGATAATTTGGAATATCCAAGGTGTGCTTAAATGAGTTGCTATAGGAAGAATATTCCTATAAGCCATTGTGGAAATAGGATGACTTAACAAACATATGAAATGGATATTATGTTTGGTTATAAAATTAAGGTTGAGTGTTTACCAAGAATTCCTATATTCCATATTTTATATTTATTGTTTCTTACTTGAGGAATTCCTTTCCTAGACATACTACTCTTTCATATCCATCATCATGTGTTAACAGGATGAGCTTTACTTCACGAGAATATTATTATAAATACCTCCTTCTTCTAAATCCATTTGTAAATCCAATGAGCTTGACAGTAAAGCTCTATATGATCTCTTCATAGAGATAATTCTCATCTCTAGTGTACTTCTTATGAATATAGTTCCAGTTACTTATAACTCCATTCATACTCTTTCTAGATCATCCATCACTAATATTACTCCAATAGATTTATATATCCAATTCTACTTCTCTCAAGTGCTTACTATCCCCTAAGAGGAATAATACCACTTCTACATCTCAATGTTGCTCTAGTATCAGCTTTATCTTATTATCTTTTCTTTTACTTGTCTTAGTAACTCATACACCAACTTCACATTATATTAATGTGACTTGTTATGACTAACCTAGGATAACATATCTATGCTAAGGTTAAATCATGTTCTATCCACCAATGTTACTTGTACATGATATAATGATTCACTCTTAGTGATTTGAGCATGATTGTTATAATCCTTTTGATCATTTATAGCTTAAGTTTCTAGTGGTGTAATCAATGCTTTATCAATACAACATTAAAATTGTATTATAATTATCTTCTCAGAGTATCTATCTGACTAAGAGATATTATTCATTTACTATACCTACTTGATTCAATAATATTACTCCTGGTAACTATCTTCAGAATTCATCCTTATAATCTTCTTTGTTACTATAAATATCTTTATTTAGGATATCTATTCTATACATTCATGAGTGAGTTAACTCCATCAAGTATCCTATTGATTTGATTCTCTTATAACACTCCCATCTATAGGGAATATGTAAAACTAGTATTACCACCTACCTCTTCTTACTTATTTCTTTATAGGCCTTTAGTGAATACTTTGTTAAGGACAAGAGTTAATAGATCAAGATTTGATAGGTTAAAGATTGATATATCCAGAGTTAATAAGTTAAGAGTTGGTGAATCATTAGTTGATTACTCAACATTGATGAACCACAAATATTAGGATATGATTCAATAGAGATGATAAAGATTGTTATGGAGAGCAAGATATGTGGTGAATGATTTTGACTTGATTTCCTTCCTACTCCATATAACTAAAGAGTTAGGGTGAAGTAGTACCATGATTCTTATGGTAGAAATAGATAAGAATAAGATAGGTCAAGGTTAGTTATTACATTATTGTTACTTCGATTATATTCATAGCTTAGTATTCATGGGTTATTGTAATGAATACTATGGAAAGATCGCTTAAGGATTAGATATTAATCATTAAGTAGTATGTTGTGATTTAGTTTTATTGCATTTGATCTACCCCTGGATCAAATCATATTTACCCAAAATAAGGTTTTAGCAAAGGTCATATTGAAACTTATCGCGGTCAGCTTGATGATCTACTTCAATTCCATCAAGTTGAGAGAAGCTTCAATCACTTTGACAAGTTTTGTTCAAAACCGTGAAAATTATTCGGATTTTCTATGCATAAATGCAATGCACACATCTGTGCCCAGCTTATTTCTAAGCTCTGTTTCTAGGAGGTTACATCGACCTTGCCCCTTCGCCTATAAAAGCACCCCGATGCAGAAACCCTAAGTCAATCAAATCTCCACGAAACAGTTCGTAGCCGCCGCCACCATTGTCCCTAGATCGGGGGGATCTGAAGCTCTTCCTGGCACCCTACCGGAGGGGAGAGATCATCCCGGAGGCCTTCTTCATCACCATGCCAGCCTCCGGAGTGATGCGTGAGTAGCTCACCTTGGACTATGGGTCCATATAGTAGATAGATGGTTGTTTCTCCTCCTTTGTGCTATCATGTTTAGATCTTGTGAGCTCCATTCATGATCAACATCATCTATTTGTAATCATACATGTTGTGTTTGCGGGGATCCGATGGATAATCAGATACTATGTCATATTGATTATTGATTCTATCATGTCTATGTTATTTGTGATCTCGCATGCTCTCCGATGTTCGTAGATGCTTTGGACAAGTAGATGCTTGCAACTCCAAGAGGGAGTATTTATGCTCTATAGTAGGTTCATGCCTCTAGTAATCTGGGGAAGTGACAGAAATCTCTAAGGTTGTAGATGTGTTGCTGCTACTAGGGACAAAACAACAATCCTTTGTCCATGGGGCAATTGTATTGTTTACTTTACACACATTTCTTAATGCAATTATCTGTTGCTTGCAACTTAATACTAGAAGGGGTTCAGATGATAACCTGAAGGTGGATTATTAGTCATAGATGCAGTTGGATTACGGTCTATGTATTATGTTGTAATGCCCAATCAAATCTCGTAGGAGTCAAGATGTCTAGTATATGCATTGTTATGCTTTCTAAATCTGTTAATTGCCCCGCTATAATTTGTTCACCCAACATGCTATCTATCTTAAGGAGAACACTCTAGTGAACTGTGGACCCCAGTCCATTCCTTTATCATTGATACACCATCTACTTTTACTGTTTACTTTCTACAAGCAACTACTATCTTCCACAATATACGTTTAATCCTTTGTTTTCAGCAAACCGGTGAGATTGACAACCTCGCTGTAAGTTGGGGCAAAGTATTGAGTTTGTGCTATGCAGGTTCCAAGTTGTTAGCAACACCTTGGAGTTGTTTCCTTACTCCTACTGGTTCGATAACCCTGGTTTCATAACTGAGGGAAAACTTTCTACTGTGATCATCACACCTTGCTCTTGGGGTCTCCCAACAGGCTCTACCATCACCGAGCCACACCACCGCCTTTGACCCCCACCTCTCTAAACTCTCTATGAGGTAGAATAGAATGAATGAAGTAGAATAGAATGTGCATCAAAACATATATTCTCAACTTGCAAATTGGAGGGGAGGAGGCAAAATTGAAGAGGAGTACCTGGTGCTTCCTCGCGTGCTGACGCCGCACCTGTGAGCTGCCTCCCGGCGCCTGGTTCATGTTGCCACCGCCGGCCCTGGTTCCCACCTCCGCCATGCCTGCTGCCCTGATTCCCGCCGCCTCCTACCTTTGTTGCTTCCGTCGACGAGACACCTGGTTATCGCCACGCCACCTAGTTACTACCGAAGGCGACGCCGGCCCTAGTTCCTGCTTCCATCGCGCCTTCTACCCTAATTCTCACCGCCTCCTACCCCTAGTTACTGCCGCTGTCATGCCACTTGGTCGCATGGTTATTGTCGCTTCCGTTCGGGGTGACGAGGGAGAGACAAGATAAACAGAGGCTTCGTCGATGTGGGGTGAGAATACATGAGTTTGGCTCTTTTTCCCACATGGTGATCATTAGCTATCGGTTCCACCAGGTTCAACCATTTTGGTCGAACGATATAATTCCGCATATAGAGGGTATATTCCGTTCGGAGGAACTACTTGGTTCCATTCAACATTTATAACCAAACACTAGAATTGCCTCTAGGTGCGTAACGGTTCCATTCCACCTCGTTCTTTTACCAAACACACCCTTATGTTGACCAATACGAGCCATTAAAAAGTTAATATCCATGTATTTTACTCCTAGTTAGGGCATCACTAACAGACACGTCGAACTGCAAATCCGGTTTATAGGGCACCGAATTCACGATTTGCGGTTCAGAGTTCGTCCGCGCATATTAGAGCCCGGATTTTTGATGCTTACTTTTGAAAAAATGCAATACCTGAGAAAATTAAAATGTCACATCCCAAAATTTTCCAAATTTTGAAATGTGAAAAATAAATAAATAAAATAAATAATTGTTGAAATTTAGAGTGAAAAGAAACTTTTTGTTTCTACATGGAAACATTAAAACCCATCTTGAACAAACTTTGAATAAAATTTGAATCCAACTAAATTGAAATCAAGTGTAATGCATTCTTCATAAATGCATCTTGAAATTTAAACACTTGGAAAATAAACCAAAACTCTAAAACCCTAATGGAAGAAGATTAAGATAAAAGGAATTAATTTTCAAAGCTAACAAAGCACCTATCTAAACTCCATACCAAATTGTGAGCAATTAATCCTAAAGAGATTTAAAAGGATAAATAAATATCAAATAAGATTTTACAAATTGGAATCACCAAGTTTGGATCTTCAATAAAAAGATATGGATTTTATAAGATAAAGGAAGAAATAAATAAACAAGGACTATTTTAAAAATCCAAATTAAAACTTGGCAAGCAAATAAAATAAAATATTTTTGTTTAGTAAAAAGAGTAAAGGATTATTTAAATAAAATCATAAGGATTTATTAATATCCATTTTTATTTAAAGTAAAGACATTTCCCAAATTAAATATAAGTATTTTTAAATAATAATTCAAAGTGAATTATTTTTGTATAAATAAAACCTACTGAAAAAGGTTTGGTAAAATTTAGAATTCAAATAGATTTTTAAAACACTTTAAATCTTATTTTGAAATAAAGACAAATATCTATTTATAAAAAAATAGAACCTAAAATAATAAAAGAAATATTCTAAATTTGACTTTAGAATATGTTAATAAACAGTATTGAAATATACTCATGGTTTAGTGAAATTTTGATTCCAAATAAGGGTTTGAAAAATTAATAAAAATTTATTTAATAAAGGAAAGTGCCCTTTTTAAATAAAATATAAACCCTAAATAAATAAAGGATTTATTCCTAAAAAGGACCTTAAATACATGTTAAAACTTACAGAAAAGTTTGGCAAAGATTTGAAATTCAAATGGCTGTTTGATTTGTTTGAACAATTCAAAACTGAATAAAAGAAACAGGAAAAAGAAAAATAAACAGAACAAAAAAGGGAAAGAAACCAGCCCAGCTAACCTAGCCCACTGGCCCAACTAGCCACTCCCTCTCTTCCCCGAAGCGTTTTTCTTCTCACCGCAGAACAAACCCGCATTGTCCCTGACCGTTGGACCCTACCACTCCCCTCTCTCTCTCTCTCTCTCTCTCTCTCTCTCTCTCTCTCTCGCTGAACGCCAGACCCCACCTGCCAGACCTTTCTTCCTCACCCCCCGCTGACCTCGCCCCTCACCTCGCTGCCGTTTCTGCCGCGATTTAATCCAGTTAATTCGCATTGAAAGCAGCAATGACTCTCTCCCACGATCACGCGTACATAAGCGCCTGCCCTCTCTCTCTCTTTTCCCTCACTCACCGCACCTCCTCCACCCCAGGGCTGCCCAAATTTCTCGCGACAACATCCACTGCTCCGGCGAGTTTTCTCCGTCTATTCCAACCACTCCAGCCACTGCCCCTGATATCCTCAAACTTTCTCACCAACGCCTCCTGCACCCGCCAGTAGTCTCTGTTCGTCCGCACGCGCCCCACAGACTTGCCTTCGTCAACGACTGAGCCTCGACGACGTCTGCCTCAACTCCGACGAGCAGTAGCAGACAAGTCAGCTTGCCCCTTAATCTCTGGTAGGTATTTTCGAAATCCTAGAGCTCTTGCGCATCTTCCTGACTGATTCCCTCGATTTATTACGCCACAGGAACTCACCCCTATCGACCGTGCGAACCCGAGCCTGTAGACAAATCCGACGAGCAATTTTCATCAACCTCGTGCGCCCCTGCCTCCCCACGAGCACGTTGAGCATTAGCATTCCACGGCGAACATGGTGAGCATATCCTCCCTCTCCATTTCTTCCTGGAGTATCCAGAACACCGCAGCTCAAGCGTCGCTGCCACGCGCCAACGTCGAGCGCCGTTAGTCCTTGGTCAAGTCAGTTTGAACCGTTGGATTTTGATCGTGTGTACGTGATAGATTGACTAAACGAACTGTTACGCTCGATCTGCACTGCACAATTCCACTTAAATCCTGCGGTCTACATCACGCGATCCTGCCGAACCATTACCAGCCAGTAGGATACAGACACGTGGCCACCCTTTTGAATTAAAACCAGAAACATTTCTATTAGTTGTATGAATTTGTAAATTGCATAACTTTTGATCCACATGTCCAAATTTTGTGAATTTTATATCAATGGAATCAGAAGAACAAGTAATTTCCAACTATTCACTTTGTTTAGTAAATTGCTTTTGATAAATTGGTTGTTTTTACAGAAACTTGTATAGGCATATTTTGTGTATAAAATTTATTCTAGAAATGTTTTTAGGATAAAATCTTTGACAAATGGTTTGTTTTGAACCTACTGACCATATAAAACAACTTGTGGAATTAAAAGTGTATTTTGTGAAGTTAAAAGATGAATCTTTGATGTAGAACATTTCTAGTCAATTAAAAATATTGTTTATATGTTAAAAATGCTTTTGGAGAAAAACCTTTGGGAAATGTTTTGATTTAAACTCTCTGACCCTAAATACAAAGTTTTATGATTTAAAAATATATTTGGTGAACCCTATAAAAATTATTACTTTGCTAAAGGCATTTCCAACAACATAAAATATTGTTTTGGTATAAAAATAGTTTATAGGTGAAACCTTTTGCAAATGGTTTTAATATTAAACACTTGACCTTAAAACACTAACATTTGTGTTAAAAATATGTTTGGTAAACACTAGAAATATTCTTTGGATTTAAATCATTTCTAGCAAAACAAAAATGATTTAAAGTAGCCATTTTACTAACTTGACATCAAATGGTTTTGCCACATTTATAAATGACCTTGCCACTTTTATAAATGACCAATAGATATTTTATGATGTTTATAACCTATAGAAACCACTTTTCCAAATAAAACAATCTTTGGCATGCTTGTATGCATTGCTTTGTTTTTATTATTTTATGTGATGATTGCTTGAATGGTAGATTGAATATTTGCTTGCTTGATTGAATTGTAGTGGAATTTTAAGAGTGTGACTATTGCAAGATCAAGGAGTGAACTTATAATTCTCTACCAAAAAGGCAAGTGGTGCTTCATAATTTTGTCCCATTATTTTGCACTATGCATTAGTGATATTTCTAAGTAGGACTTGCATGGAATTTTTGCTAAGTATAAACTATGCCATGGGAAATCCTAGTAGATGAAACCTTAGTAGAATTATTCCTAAGTCAAGATTCCTACCACTATCATTCTTAGATTAGCTAGTAGAAAACAAGGGTGGATTATATGCATGCTATGGAATATTTCTAAGTCAAGGACTTGTGTTTTGTTTAATGAAACAACTAAGTGAATGAATCACCTGGGTGGAAAGGGACTTGCTTGGTGGTTTTTGGTTGAGTGCTTACACAAGGCCCATTTCTATGGTTTACCTTGTGTATCTCACTTGTGGATTGCCACCCATGAATAAAGAGATTTGAGATGTCAAATGTTGAGAAGCTTCAAGTGCAGCCACTTGGCATTATGGGCTCTGCCTGGATCATATAGGTTGCAACAACTTAGCCAAATGGACATTTGGTGGTAGGGGATTGATAGGTTGGAGCGCGTCCATTTTGTTCTAAGGGAAGGCTTCTGAAAGATCTTGTCTTGGTGAAACCAAGTCTTGTAGGGAAATGTAGAGGTTCCAATCTTTAATAAGATAGAGCCCCCTGTGTTTACAATGCTAGTCCCTGGATCAATAGCTAGCATCCACAGTTTAGATGTAATATCAAGAAACAAAGGTCATAATATAACTTTATAACCAGGAATAACATAATTTATTACATCATTCATAGCTCATTTGGCTATCACATTACATTGCAGCGGAATAACTATAGTCATGGGTCCTTCATCTTCAAAGTGCCACAGGCAGACATGTTGGTTGTAGACTTTGTAATCCTAATCAATCAATCTTCACTAAAATCAATCAAACCTGCAACATAACAAGTTACAGCCACAAGGGTCAATACATTTGAATTGTATTGGCAAGTGATACTTTGGTAGTATAGTGGAATCTATCATCTATATGCATTGGGCTAAGTGGAGTTGAGGCTTGCATTGCTCAAAATAAATTTTCCTTATCATTTTGAAAACACCAAGTTTTGTTTTGACAAAATATTTTCCAAGGCTTTTCTCAATCAAAGATTGAAGATTTCAAACAACCCTTGTTCAAACCACAAGTTTTAACTTAGAAAATTGAATGATGAGATTCTTGATTGCTTCCATGTCTTGATGCTCAAATTGTCCTTTACCATGGACATGGCTAAGTACTTAGATTTTACACTCTGCAGAGGTGGTGCACTTTCCCCACAAGACTTGGTTTCCCAAGACAAGATCTTTCAGAAGCCTTCCCTTAGACCAAAATGGACGCGCTCCAACCTATCAAACACTACCACCCACTGTCCATATGGCTAAGTTCTTGCAACCTATATGATCATGGCAGAGCCCATATTGCCAAGTGGTTGCACTTGAAGCTTCTCAACATTTGACATCTCAAATCTCTTTGTTCCTGGGTGGCCATCCACAAGTGAGATACACAAGGTAAACCATAAACATGGGCCTTGTGAACACTCAACCAAAAACCACCAAGCAAGTCCCATTCCACCCAGGTGATTCATTAACTTAGTTGTTTTATTAAACAAAATCACAAGTCCTCAGACTTAGAAATTCTTTTCCATAGTGTGAATATATTTCCACCCTTGTTTTCTACTAGCTAGGCTAAGATTTATAGTAATAGGAATCTTAACTTAGGAAAATCCTACTAAGGATTCATCTACTAGGTTTTCCTATAACAAGGTTTATACTTAGCAAAATCCATGCAAGTTTTACTTAGCAAAATCACTAGTGCATAGTGAAAGTAATGGGACAAAAAGTATGAAGCATCACTTGCCTTTTTGGTAGATTATGGGTTCAATCCTTGTCCTTGCAACAATCATACTCTTCAAGTCACTACAAATCAACCAAGCAAGGCACATACTCAATCTACCAATCAAGCAAATCAACACATAAAATGACAAAGTCAAAGTAATGCGTGCAAGCATGCCAAGCTTTTTTTTGTTTCAAAAAGTGGTTCCTAATGGGTCATATACATTTGAAAACACCTAATGGTCATTTTATAAAGTGGCAAAGTCATTTGCAAAAGGTTTCCCTTCAAAAACCATTTTCAAAACAAAGTATCATTTTATGTGGTGTAGAAATATTTTTACTAAGGCATTAGCCTATAGGGTTCACAAAATAAGTTTTCAAACCACAAAACTTGATGTTTGGGGTCAGAGGGTTTAAAACAAAACATTTTCCAAAGGTTTTCTTCCAAAATCATTTTTAATAAATAAACCACATTTCTATTTGACTAGAAATGGTTTTAAATCAAAGAATCATTATTTTATTTCACCAAATACATTTTTGAGTCCACAAAGTGTTTCCTAGGGTCAGTAGGTTCAAAGCAATCCAATTGCAAAAGATTTTAACCCCAAATTCTTTTTTAAACAATTTTTACATCCTTAACAAGCAGTCAAAAGTTTCTGTAAAAACCAACAAGCTAACAGATACTATTTGCTAAACTAAAGGCATGGTTGGCTAGGGTTTGTTCTTCTGATTCCAACGATACCAAATTTTCAATTTTTGGACGTGTGGATCAAAAGTTACAAAGTTTTGAAAATCACATCCAAATCTGTTTCAAATTTCTGTTTTTAAACAAAACTGGCCACGCGTCATGATTTCATTGGGCGGTACCGGTTCGGCTGGATCGGCTCTGCGGTGCGTTGGATCTAATCAAATCGTGCGGTCCAGAAAGCATACCCCTTCGCGTTTAAGTGGTCTAATCTTGCTCGCCTGATCTAGATCGAACGGCTGTCATCGCATTGACCAAACTCGGGCGGCGCAGCGACGGTCGCTGGCGGCGGCGCTGGTGATATAGGACAAGGGAGGAGGGGAAGGTGCTCACCTCGTTCGCTGAATGATGCTGATGCTCAACGTGGTATTGGTTGGTGAAGGGGCGCATGGGTTCGTCTTCAATTGCTCACCGGAGTTTGTTCTGGGCCTCGGTGCGGTCAGACGTCGACGGCGGCGAGGCTAGGGGGCACCCTAGGACAAACGGGAGGCATTGTTAGATTCGCAAGAGCATGGAGATCGTCACCGTGTCCACGAGGAAGAGAGGGGAGGTCTGGTTTACTGGGGAGACATCGCCGTAGTTGGAGCGAGCGCGCTGGCTCGGAAAAGACGCCCGGCCTTCGAGGATGCGCGAGAGCGAGCTGCGGCTGCAGAAGGGTCCGCTGGGAATGCTGATCACAGCTGCGTGATCGAGGGGGCAAGAGGTGGCGTGTGCTGGCCGGAGTTGGCAAGGGAGGTCGTCGGAGACAGAGGTGCTCGGGGAGGAATTGGGGCGGCCTAGGGGCGTGCTACTGCGGGGTGACAGAGGGGAAACAGAGAGGAGGGACAGGCGTCTTAACGTGCATGGTCAAGGTGAGTGATGGTGGCCGCGTTAAGACGAATTAAGGCCGCGGAATTCTCTGCAGGTAACAGCGACGGGGGAGGGAGAAGAGGTCGCGCGGGTGAGGAGGATGAACAGGAGAGCGGGGTCCAGTCGTCAGTGGGAAAAGAAGTGAGAGGGAGGGTCCACCGGTCATTGGTTACAGTGCGGGTGTGAGTGGAAAATAACGGTTCGCTGGGGAAGAGAGGTGGGCTGTTGCTGGGTTAGTTGGGCCGGCTGGGCTGGGTCGACTTGTTCTTATATTTTTTTCTGTCTGATTGTTTTATCCTTTTCTATTTTCTATTTAGTGATTTGAAATTCAAACAAACAATTCAATCAACCAACTCAATTCAAACAAACACCACACTTCACAACTTTGAACTTGGTTCTGTTCAGTAACATAAACCAAATTTCAAACTCAAAATAATAATTTTATTTATAGGGTCCATTATTAATTAAATAAATAGACCAAGGTTTATTAATCAAATAGGGTTTTGTTTTATTTAAAAAACCTCTTTTGAAATCTAAATATTTTTAAAACCAAATCAGTAGGTTTTATTTGAAAATAAAAGATATTTGGAAATCTTGTTTAAAACAAAATAACATTTTTATTTTAGGTTCCATTAATAATTAAATAGAATGGACCTTAGTTATTTAAATCAAATAGGATTTGTTTTAATAAAATCTTTATTTTGAAAACTAAAATAAAACCAAAAACACTTCAGTAGGTTTTGAGAATATAAAATACTTGGAAAACTTATTTAAAATAAATAAATAATTTTTAGTGTTTTATTTAAAATGGGAAAAGCCTTTACTTTAATAAAATTTGGATATTAAATCCTTATTATTTTATTTAAATAAACTTTTGCTATTTTTATTCAAAACAAAATGTTTTAATTCAAAAGCTTGGCCTAGGTTTTTAATTTGGCTTTATAAAATAACCTTTATTTATAAATTCACCTTTTCTTTTGAAAACCAAATCCTTTTATTTAAAAGATCCAAATAGTAATACTAAAATATTTTATTTTCCTTTATTTAAATGTTGATCCTTTTAAATACCTTTAGGATTTTATTTGATCCAAATTGGTTTGAAGTTCCAATTGAATTCAAAAAGTTTCTTCTGGCCCTGAAAATGATCAAAGTTTTATTTTATTCATTTATTTTTCACATTACAAGATTTGGAAAATCTTGGGATGTGACAGGCTACCACCCTTAAAATAAATCTCGTCCCGAGATTTGGGGAGGCTAGGGTTACAAGTTGGCTCAAAACAACTAGGGTACTACCACCCTTAAAAAAAATTTCAAATAAAAATTACATATTGTCCTTCTTGGGATCCTAGGGAAACTTCTCTAGCAAACATTTGCATTGTGTCCTTTGTTGTCATACTTGACTCATGGGCCAAGGTTGAGTTCCTTCATAGACTTGTTTAACTTGTTCTTCATCTTTTCTGGACAAGTGTTTACATAGTGGCCTAGTTCCTTGCATTTGAAACACATCACTTGGCTGATATCTTTCTTTTCCTTTGGTATCATTGCCTCTTGTTTGTTTCCTTGGTTCTTCTTCTTTTCCGGGCAATCACTGGCATAGTGTCCCTTCTCTTTGCAATTGTAACATTGCAACTGGCTTATGTCCTTCTTATTCTTTTTGGGTCTCTCCAAAGCTAAGAGTTCTTCTAGTTCATGTTCTTCATAGGTGGGAGATCTTTCTCTCTTCTTGGGGCATTGGTCTTTATGCTCCTTGGATGCATGATCCTTGTCTTCATCAGTATTGCTAGCTTGGGTTCTTTCTAGAATAACATTCTTGTCATCCTTGTTGTCATTAGCTCTTTGGGAAAAGTTTTCTCCCATGTTGATCATTTGAGTAATCAATCCTTGCAACAATTGGGATTGAAGTTTCAAAATCCTTTGTATGGCTAGGTCTAGTCCATTGTTGTTGGCTAAAAGCTGAGTTGTCTCTTGGCTCAACTGGTTTTGGGTTGCTATAAGTTCTCTCATGTTGTCTTCTTGGTTGTTGTTGTCATCAACCTTGATGTTGGAGTTTCTTGGAGAAGTCATCTGCTTGGGTTGGGTAGGGATTAGAATAGGCAAAAGATTTCTAAGGAAATAATTCTAATCACACACATCACAATTCACACAAGCAATGTGCAAGAAATCACAAACAAACATTTCCACTCAAACAACAAGTTTCAAGCATATTTTTAGGCAACCAAAAATATTTTTGTTACACCACATAAGTTGGTGTGTTTAACTTAACTATATATGGTGGTCCATCTATATGGTTCACTTGTGATCTTTCCATCTTTCTTGGTTGATTCCTTCTTGCATGAGATCATGGTTTCCTTGAGGAAAACTCTTGGTCACAAAATTTCAAATGATGTAGGTTCCTTCTAACTTTTGCATTCCCTCAGTCTCTAAATCTTGAGAAAGATTTACTTGTCTCACTTGTAGTCCTTGGTGATATCCAAGTTGGAAGTCCTTGGGGAATATACTGAAGATGTTGAAGTCATTAGAGTTGAAAAAGTTGAAGAAGTCCTTTGCACACGGTGTAGTCTTTGGCCATGGGTAGGTTTTTCCATCAAGTTTAAATAGAAGAGAAGTAGAGTTGAAACCAAAATGGTTGAGGAAAGAGTTTACAAGTGTTTTTGTAAATAAGTTTTTTTTGGAACAAGTACAACTCCTATTTTTCTAAGGTTTTTGTCCAATCCTAGGTTTACAAATCCTACAGGCAACACAATGCTCTGATACCATCTGTAGAGGTTCCACTCTTTAATAAGATAGAGCCCCCTGTGTTTACAATGCTAGTCCCTGGATCAATAGCTAGCATCCACAGTTTAGATGTAATATCAAGAAACAAAGGTCATAATATAACTTTATAACCAGGAAGAACATAATTTTATTACATCATTCATAGCTCATTTGGCTATCACATTACATTGCAGCGGAATAACTATAGTCATGGGTCCTTCATCTTCGAAGTGCCACAGGCAGACATGTTGGTTTTAGACTTTGTAATCCTAATCAATCAATCTTCACTAAAATCAATCAAACCTGCAACATAACAAGTTACAGCCACAAGGGTCAATACATTTGAATTGTATTGGCAAGTGATACTTTGGTAGTATAGTGGAATCTATCATCTATATGCATTGGGCTAAGTGGAGTTGAGGCTTGCATTGCTCAAAATAAATTTTCCTTATCATTTTGAAAACACTAAGTTTTTGTTTTGACAAAATATTTTCCAAGGCTTTTCTCAATCAAAGATTGAATATTTCAAACAACCCTTGTTCAAACCACAAGTTTTAACTTAGAAATTTGAATGATGAGATTCTTGATTGCTTCCATGTCTTGATGCTCAAATTGTCCTTTACCAGGGACATGGCTAAGTACTTAGATTTTACACTCTGCAGAGGTGGTGCACTTTCCCCACAAGACTTGGTTTCCCAAGACAAGATCTTTCAGAAGCCTTCCCTTAGACCAAAATGGACGCGCTCCAACCTATCAAACACTACCACCCACTGTCCATATGGCTAAGTTCTTGCAACCTATATGATCATGGCAGAGCCCATATTGCCAAGTGGTTGCACTTGAAGCTTCTCAACATTTGACATCTCAAATCTCTTTGTTCCTGGGTGGCCATCCACAAGTGAGATACACAATGTAAACCATAAACATGGGCCTTGTGAACACTCAACCAAAAACCACCAAGCAAGTCCCATTCCACCCAGGTGATTCATTAACTTAGTTGTTTTATTAAACAAAATCACAAGTCCTCAGACTTAGAAATTCTTTTCCATAGTGTGAATATATTTCCACCCTTGTTTTATACTAGCTAGGCTAAGATTTATAGTAATAGGAATCTTAACTTAGGAAAATCCTACTAAGGATTCATCTACTAGGTTTTCCTATAACAAGGTTTATACTTAGCAAAATCCATGCAAGTTTTACTTAGCAAAATCACTAGTGCATAGTGAAAGTAATGGGACAAAAAGTATGAAGCATCACTTGCCTTTTTGGTAGAGTATGGGTTCACTCCTTGTCCTTGCAACAATCACACTCTTCAAGTCACTACAAATCAACCAAGCAAGGCACATACTCAATCTACCAATCAAGCAAATCAACACATAAAATGACAAAGTCAAAGTAATGCGTGCAAGCATGCCAAGCTTTTTTTTGTTTGAAAAAGTGGTTCCTAATGGGTCATATACATTTGAAAACACCTAATGGTCATTTTGTAAAGTGGCAAAGTCATTTGCAAAAGGTTTCACTTCAAAAACCATTTTCAAAACAAAGTATCATTTTATGTGGTGTAGAAATATTTTTACTAAGGCATTAACCTATAGGGTTCACAAAATATGTTTTCAAACCACAAAACTTGATGTTTGGGGTCAGAGGGTTTAAAACAAAACATTTTCCAAAGGTTTTCTTCCAAAATCATTTTTAATAAATAAACCACATTTCTATTTGACTAGAAATGGTTTTAAATCAAAGAATCATTATTTTATTTCACCAAATACATTTTTGAGTCCACAAAGTGTTTCCTAGGGTCAGTAGGTTCAAAGCAATCCAATTGCAAAATATTTTAACCCCAAATTCATTTTTAAACAATTTTTACATCCTTAACAAGCAGTCAAAAGTTTCTGTAAAAACCAACAAGCTAACAGATACTATTTGCTAAACTAAAGGCATGGTTGGCTAGGGTTTATTCTAATGATTCCAACGATACCAAATTTGCAATTTTTGGACGTGTGGATCAAAAGTTACAAAGGTTTGAAAATCACATCCAAATCTGTTTCAAATTTCTGTTTTTAAACAAAACTGGCCACGCGTCATGATTTCATTGGGCGGTACCGGTTCGGCTGGATCGGCTCTGCGGTGCGTTGGATCTAATCAAATCGTGCGGTCCAGAAAGCATACCCCTTCGCGTTTAAGTGGTCTAATCTTGCTCGCCCGATCTAGATCGAACGGCTGTCATCGCATTGACCAAACTCGGGCGGCGCAACGACGGTCGCTGGCGGCGGCGAGGTCAGACGGCGGCGGCGCTGGTGATATAGGAAGCAAGGGAGGAGGGGAAGGTGCTCACCTCATTCGCTGAACGATGCTGATGCTCAACGTGGTACTGGTTGGTGAAGGGGCGCACGGGTTCGTCTTCAATTGCTCACCGGAGTTTGTTCTGGGCCTCGGTGCGGTCAGACGTCGACGGCGGCGAGGCTAGGGGGCACCCTAGGACAAATGGGAGGCACTATTAGATTCGCAAGAGCATGGAGATCGTCACCGTGTCCACGAGGAAGAGAGGGGAGGTCTGGTTTACCGGGGAGACATCGTCGTAGTTGGAGCAGACGGCGACGCTGGCTCGGAAAGACGTTGCCGACGCTCAGGGATGCGCGAGAGCGAGCTGCGGCTGCAGAAGGGTCCGCTGGGGAATGCTGATCACAGCTCCGTGATCGAGGGGGCAAGAGGTGGCGTGTGCTGGCCGGAATTGGCAAGGGAGGTCGTCGGAGACAGAGGTGCTCGGGGAGGAATTGGGGCGGCCTGGGGGCGTGCTACTGCGGGGTGACAGAGGGGAAACGGAGAGGAGGGACAGGCGTCTTAACGTGCATGGTCAAGGTGAGTGATGGTGGCCGCGTTAAGATGAATTAAGGCCGCGGAATTCTCTGCAGGTAACGGCGACGGGGGAGGGAGAAGAGGTTGCGCGGGTGAGGAGGATGAACAGGAGAGTGGGGTCCAGTCGTCAGTGGGAAAAGAAGTGAGAGGGAGGGTCCACCGGTCATTGGTTCAAGGTGTGTGAGTGGAAAAGAACGGTTCATTGGGAAGAGAGGTGGGCATTCTTTGGGTTAGTTGGGCCGGCTGGGCTGGGTCGACTTGTTCTTATATTTTTTTCTGTCTGATTGTTTTATCCTTTTCTATTTTCTATTTAGTGATTTGAAATTCAAACAAACAATTCAATCAACCAACTCAATTCAAACAAACACCACACTTCACAACTTTGAACTTGGTTCTGTTCAGTAACATAAACCAAATTTCAAACTCAAAATAATAATTTTATTTATAGGGTCCATTATTAATTAAATAAATAGACCAAGGTTTATTAATCAAATAGGGTTTTGTTTTATTTAAAAAACCTCTTTTGAAATCTAAATATTTTTAAAACCAAATCAGTAGGTTTTATTTGAAAATAAAAGATATTTGGAAATCTTGTTTAAAACAAAATAACATTTTTATTTTAGGTTCCATTAATAATTAAATAGAATGGACCTTAGTTATTTAAATCAAATAGGATTTGTTTTAATAAAATCTTTATTTTGAAAACTAAAATAAAACCAAAAACACTTCAGTAGGTTTTGAGAATATAAAATACTTGGAAAACTTATTTAAAATAAATAAATAATTTTTAGTGTTTTATTTAAAATGGGAAAAGCCTTTACTTTAATAAAATTTGGATATTAAATCCTTATTATTTTATTTAAATAAACTTTTGCTATTTTTATTCAAAACAAAATGTTTTAATTCAAAAGCTTGGCCTAGGTTTTTAATTTGGCTTTATAAAATAACCTTTATTTATAAATTCACCTTTTCTTTTGAAAACCAAATCCTTTTATTTAAAAGATCCAAATAGTAATACTAAAATATTTTATTTTCCTTTATTTAAATGTTGATCCTTTTAAATCCCTTTAGGATTTTATTTGATCCAAATTGGTTTGAAGTTCCAATTGAATTCGAAAAGTTTTTTCTGGCCCTGAAAATGATCAAAGTTTTATTTTATTCATTTATTTTTCACATTACAAGATTTGGAAAATCTTGGGATGTGACAGGAAAGTGCACCACCTCTGCAGAGTGTAAAATCTAAGTACTTAGCCATGTCCCTGGCAAAGGACAATTTGAGCATCAAGACATGGAGGCTATCAAGAATCTCCTCATCCCAATTTCTAAGTTAAAAACTTGTGGTTGAACAAGGGTGAAGGTTCACCAATTTCTATTGGTGGTTCCTTGGGTGTTTTGACAAGCAAAAACTTAGTGTTTTCAAAGGATAAGGAAAATATATTTTGAGCAAAGCAAGCCTAAGCTCCACCTAGCCAAATGCATATAGATGATAGATACCACTATACTACCATAGTATCACTTGACAATACAATTCAAATGTATTGACCCTTGTGGCTGTAACTTATTATGTTGCAGGTTTGTTTGATGTGAGTGAAGTGTGTTGATTAGGATTACAAGTCTACAACCAACATGATTGCCTGTGGCACTTTGAAGATGAAGGACCCCATGCTATAGTTATTTCTGCTGCATTGTAATGAGATAGCCAAATGAGCTATGTAAGATGTAATGAATTATTTTATTCCTGGTTATGACGTTGTAATATGACCTTTGTTTCTTGATATTACATCTTAACTGTGGATGCTAGCTATTGATCCAGGGACTAGCATTGTAAACACAGGGATCTCCACCTTATTAAAGGTTTGGACCTCTACATATGGTATCAGAGCACTGTGTTGCCTGTAGGATTGTAACCCTAGGACTGGATAAAACCCCTTAGAAAAAAATAGGAGTTGTATTTGTTCCAAAACTTAATTACAAACAATCTTGTAAACTCTTTCCTCAACCATTTTTGGTGTTGATTCTACATCTCTTCCTTTTCAAACTTGATGGACAAAACCTCAACCATGAGCAAAGGACTTCACCAACTCAAATGACTTCAACTTCAACATCATCAAGGACTTCAACTTTATTTTCACCAAGGACGTCAACTTGGATATCACTAAGGACTACAAGTGAGACAAGAAGTGTAACTCAAGACTTGAAGACTAAGGAAACACAACTTAGAAGGAATTATCATCACCTTTGAAGCTTGTGACAAAGACACAAGAATTTTCCCAAGGAAACCATGATCTTGTTCAAGAAGAAACAACTAATAAGAATGGAATGTTCTCAAGAAAAACCATAGAGTTGGACCACCATACTAGTGATTAGATCAAACCCACCAACTTATGTGGTGTAGCAAGAATGTTTTATTGCCTAAAAATGTGCTTGAAACTTGTTGTTTGAGTGGAATGTTGGTTTGTGATTGCTTGCACATTTCTTGTGTGAATTGTGATGTGTGTGATTAGAATTCTTCCTTAGAAATATTTTGCCTATTCTAATCCCAATCCAACCCAAACAGATGACTACTCCAAGAAACTCCAACATCAAGAATGGTGAAAACAACAACCAAGAGATGCACATGAGAGAATAACTACTAACAAATCAAACCCAGTTGAATCAGATGACAACTCAGTTTTTAGCCAACAACAATGAGTTGGACCCAACCATGCAAAGCTTTTTGGAAACCAAAACCCAATTGATGCAAAAGGTGACAAATCAAATGATCAACATGGGAGAGAACCCTTCCCAAGGAAATTGTGACAATAATGATGTCAAGGATGATATTATAGAAGGAACTCAAGCTTGCAATATTTGTGGAGACATGGATCACACTTCCAAAGAGCATGAAGATCAATGCCCTAATTGTGAAGAGAAACATCCAACTAATCAATGCCCCACATCTCAAGCTACTTGTTTCCTATGTGAAGGAAATAATCATGTCCCTATCCAATGCCCCATCTATTATATAGTTCAACAAAGGAAGCAAGGTGGAGTGCATCAACAGTTTGTAAACCCCCATGAAGGAACAAATTCTACCAAGAAGGATGAAGACAAAGGAAAATCTCAGCTTGCACCTCCATGCAATATGACTCACCTTGATGGACAGAAGAAGAGACATATGTATTATCCAAGAAAAAGATTAAGGAAACCAGGAGACTTTCCCACCTTTGAGGTGAGATATGAAGAGCATGAACTAGAAGAACTTCTAGCTTTGGAGAAACCCAAGAAGAAGAAGAAGAAATGCCCCAACCCTAGCAAGAAGGATATTACCCAAGAGCAATGTTACACATGCAAAGAGATGGGACACTATGCCAATGAATGTCCAGAGAAGAAGAAGAAGTATAAGGAAATTAGCCAAGTGTGGTGCAACAACTGCAAAGATCTTGGCCATTATGTATCGACTTGTCCACATAAGATACGTGAAGAACTCAACCTTGTCACATGTTACAATTGTGGTAACCAAGGTCATTATGCAAGCAATTATCCAGAAAAGATGAAGTACAAGACAAACAAGCCTATGAAGGATCTTAGCCTTGTCACATGTTTCTAGTGTGGAAACAAAGGACACTATGCAGATGTCTGCCCATAGAAGATTCATCAAGATTCCAAGCAAGCCAAGATGTAATCTAGTTGGAAACTTTTAAGGGTGGTAGTACCCTAGTTGCCTTGAAGCCAACTTGTAACCTCTATCTTTTCCAAATCTCGGGACGAGATTTCTTTTAAGGGTGGTAGCCTGTCACATCCCAAAATTTTCCAAATTTTGAAATGTGAAAAATAAATAAACAAAATAAATAATTGCTGAAATTTAGGGTGAAAAGAAACTTTTTGTTTCTACATGGAAACATTAAAACCCATCTTGAACAAACTTTGAATAAAATTTGAATCCAACTAAATTTGAATCAAGTGTAATGCATTCTTCATAAATGCATCTTGAAATTTAAACAGTTGGAAAATAAACCAAAACTCTAAAACCCTAATGGAAGAAGATTAAGATAAAAGGAATTAATTTCCAAAGCTAATAAAGCACCTATCTAAACTCCATACCAAATTGTGAGAAATTAATCCTAAATAGATTTAAAAGGGTAAATAAATATCAAATAAGATTTTACAAATTGGAATCACCAAGTTTGGATCTTTAATAAAAAGATATGGATTTTTATAAGATAAAGGAAGAAATAAATAAACAAGGACTATTTTAAAAAGCCAAATTAAAACTTGGCCAAGCAAATAAAATAAAATATTTTTGTTTAGTAAAAAGAGTAAAGGATTATTTAAATAAAATCATAAGGATTTATTAATATCCATTTTTATTTAAAGTAAAGACATTTCACAAATTAAATATAAGTATTTTTAAATAATAATTCAAAGTGAAATATTTTTGTATAAATAAAACCTACTGAAAAAGGTTTGGTAAAGTTTAGAATTCAAATAGAGTTTTAAAACACTTTAAATCTTATTTTTAAATAAATACAAATATCTATTTATAAAAAAATAGACCCTAAAAGAATAAAAGAGATATTATAAATTTGACTTTAGAATATGTTAATAAACATTATTGAAATATACTCATGGTTTAGTGAAATTTTGATTCCAAATAAGGGTTTGAAAAATTAATAAAAACTTATTTAATAAAGGAAAGTGCCCTTTTTAAATAAAATATAAACCCTAAATAAATAAAGGATTTATTCCTAAAAAGTACCTTAAATACATGTTAAAACTTACGGAAAATTTTGGCAAAGATTAGAAATTCAAATGGCTGTTTGATTTGTTTGAACAATTCAAAACTGAATAAAAGAAACAAGAAAAATAAAAATAAACAGAACAAAAAAAGGGAAAGAAACCAGCCCAGCTAACCTAGCCCACTGGCCCAACTAGCCACTCCCTCTCTTCCCCGAAGCATTTTTCTTCTCACCGCAGAACAAACCCGCACTATCCCTGACCGTTGGACCCCACCACTCGCCTCTCTCTCTCGCTGAACGCCAGACCCCACCCGCCAGACCTTTCTTCCTCACCCTCCGCTGACCTCGCCCCTCACCTTGCTGTCGTTTCTGCCGCAATTTAATCCAGTTAATTCGCGTTGAAAGCAGCAATGACTCTCTCCCGCGATCACGCGTACATATGCGCCTGCCCCCCTCTCTCTCTCTCTCTCTCTCTCTCTCTCTCTCTTTTCCCTCACTCACCGCACCTCCTCCGCCCCAGGGCTGCCCAAATTTTTCGTGACAACATCCACTTCTCTGGCGAGTTTTCTCCGTCTATTCTGACCACTCCAACCACCGCCACTGCCGTTGATATCCTCAAACTTTCTCGCCAACGCCTCAAAGACCCAAGAGTCTCGTTTGTTCCGACGCCCCATAGACTCGTCAAATGATCGAGCATCGACGCCGCTCGCCTCAACTCCGGCGAAAGCGAGACAAGTCGCCCCTTACTCTCTAGTGGGTATTTTCGAAATCCTAGAGCTCTTGCGCATCTTCCTGACTGATTCCCTCGACTTATTACGCCACAGGAACTCGCCCCCGTCGACGACTGTGCGAACCCGAGCCTGTAGACAACTCCGATGAGCAATTGTCATCAACCTCGTGCGCCCCTGCCTCCCCACGAGCACGTTGAGCATAAGCATTCCACGGCGAATACAGTGAGCATATCCTCCCTCTCCCTATCTTCCTGGAGTAGCCAGAACGCCACAGCCCGAGCATCGCCACCGCGCGCCACCGTCGAGCGCCGCCAGTCCTTGGTCAAGTCAGTTTGAGTCGTTGGATTTTGATCATGTGTATGTGATAGATTGACTAAACGAACCATTACGCTCGATCTGCACCGCACAATTCCAATTAAATCCTGGGTCTACATCACGCGATCCTACCGAACCGTTATCAGCCAGTAGGATATAGACATGTGGCCACCCTTTTGAATTAAAACCAGATACATTTCTATTAATTGTATGAATTTGTAAATTGCATAACTTTTGATCCACACGTCCAAATTTTGTGAATTTTATATCAATGGAATCAGAAGAACAAGTACTTTCCAACTATGCACTTTGTTTAGTAAATTGCTTCTGATAAATTGGTTGTTTTTATAGAAAATTGTATAGGAATATTTTGTTATTCTAGAAATGTTTTTAGGATAAAATCTTTGACAAATGGTTTCTTTTGAACCTACTGACCATATAAAACAACTTTTGGAATTAAAAGTGTATTTTGTGAAGTTAAAAGATGAATCTTTGATTTAGAACATTTCTAGTCAATTAAAAATATTGTTTATATGTTAAACCTTTGGGAAATGTTTTGATTTAAACTCTCTAACCCTAAACACAAAGTTTTATGATTTAAAAATATATTTGGTGAACCCTATAAAAATTATTACTTTGCTAAAGGCATTTCCAACAACATAAAATATTGTTTTGGTATAAAAATGGTTTATAGGTGAAACCTTTTGCAAATGGTTTTAATATTAAACACTTGACCTTAAAACACTAACATTTGTGTTAAAAATATGTTTGGTGAACACTAGAAATATTCTTTGGATTTAAATCATTTCTAGCAAAACAAAAATGATTTAAAGTAGCCATTTTACTAACTTGATATCAAATGGTTTTGCCACATTTATAAATGACCTTGCCACTTTTATAAATGACCAATAGATATTTTAGGATGTTTATAACCTATAGAAACCACTTTTCCAAATAAAACAATCTTTGGCATGCTTGCATGCATTGCTTTGTTTTTATTATTTTATGTGATGATTGCTTGAATGGTAGATTGAATATTTGCTTTCTTGATTGAATTGTAGTGGAATTTTAAGAGTGTGACTATTGCAAGATAAAGGAGTGAACTTATAATTCCTTACCAAAAAGGCAAGTGGTGCTTCATACTTTTGTCCCATTATTTTTCACTATGCATTAGTGATATTTCTATGTAGGACTTGCATGGAATTTTTGCTAAGTATAAACTATGCCATTGGAAATCCTAGTAGATGATACCTTAGTAGAATTATTCCTAAGTCAAGATTCATACCACTATCATGCTTAGTTTAGCTATTAGAAAACAAGGGTGGATTATATGCATGCTATGGAATATTTCTAAGTCAAGGATTTGTGTTTTGTTTAACAAAACAACTAAGTGAATGAATCACCTGGGTGGAAAGGGACTTGCTTGGTGGTTTTTGGTTGAGTGGTTACACAAGGCCCATTTCTATGGTTTACCTTGTGTATCTCACTTGTGGATTGCCACCCACGAATAAAGAGATTTGAGATGTCAAATGTTGAGAAGCTTCAAGTGCAGCCACTTGGCATTATGGGTTCTGCCTGGATCATATAGGTTGCAATAACTTATCCAAATGGACAGTTGGTGGTAGGGGATTTATAGGTTGGAGCGCGTCCATTCTGGTCTAAGGGAAGGCTTCTGAAAGATCTTGTCTTGGTGAAACCAAGTCTTGTGGGGAAAGTTCACCACCTCTGCAGAGTGTAAAATCTAAGTACTTACACATGTCCCTGGCAAAGGACAAATTGAGCATCAAGACATGGAAGCTATCAAGAATCTCCTCATCCCAATTTCTAAGTTAAAAACTTGTGGTTGAACAAGGGTGAAGGTTCACCAATTTCTATTGGTGGTTCCTTGGGTGTTTTGACAAGCAAAAACTTAGTGTTTTCAAAGGATAAGGAAAATCTATTTTGATAAAAGCAAGCCTAAGCTCCACCTAGCCAAATGCATATAGGTTATAGATACCACTATACTACCATAGTATCACTTGACAATACAATTCAAATGTATTGACCCTTGTGGCTGTAACTTATTATGTTGCAGGTTTGTTTGATGTTAGTGAAGTGTGTTGATTAGGATTACAAGTCTACAACCAACATATTGCCTGTGGCACTTTGAAGATGAAGGACCCCATGCTATAGTTATTTCTGCTGCATTGTAATGAGATAGCCAAATGAGCTATGTAAGATGTAATGAATTATTTTATTCCTGGTTATGACGTTGTAATATGACCTTTGTTTCTTGATATTACATATTAACTATGGATGCTAGCTATTGATCCAGGGACTAGCATTGTAAACACAGGGATCTCCACCTTATTAAAGGTTGGGACCTCTACATAAAAGATGTGCGATGAATATTCACATACCAAGTGTATACATACTTCATAAATTTTTAAATCACAAGTACAAAGAAAACCATCTATGGAGGAGCTGCACGGGTACGAAGACGCGACACCCTTTTGCAAAAATCGAGATCGCCGAAGGAGCTCCACGGGTATGGCGGCCTGAAGGACATCAGCGGATACTCGTCGAGGATGGTGACATCTAAATCGGGCTCGCAGGCGGGTGCGCATGTGGGGGCCTCCATCTCACGGTCTGACGTGATGGCCCGGAGCACCTCCTCACATTCGCGCCAATACTCTACCTCGCGAGCCTCCTAATGGTTGTGAAAATAGCCATCATGTTGGGAATATGACCTAAAGGCAATCATGTATGATGATATTTCCCATTGTATTCATAAAGATATTAAGTTATCCTTGTATAAACATCTGATGTGTATCATTGAATATGTGATTCATTTGTGAAACTATACATTCATGTTGTTTGTACTAAATATCCTTGGTCATCGAGGTTGTGCTGGACACACAACTTAGACCAATGTGAAAGTCGGTTGATGACTCGGTTCCACTTGTCATGGGCATGGAGATGATATTCTGACTTATACAGATTCGGCTAAAGAGTTTAGCGAGTTGGATTAACCCATATTGAGGTACAACGAACAAGTCATCATTTGTATATCTCAATCAATGTAATCCTTAGACCTGAGGTTGTTTGTCACATCCCAAATTTTAGATTTGGTCTTGTATATCATTCATATCATCGCATCATGCTTTTCCATACAAAATCGTCGATCGAGATGAGTCGACGAAACGCCATTTGCAAAGCCCTATTTTATTTTGATACGAGGTTCCTGCGGGAAGCTTTAGTAGGACTAGCGTTGACCACTCTCGTAGATTAGTGGTTTCGCTCAAACCTTGACGCTGGATTGTTCCCCTCGACCATACGAACCCGTAGGAACCATAATCGCTTGAATCGGAGCTCGTACGGAGAAGTTGCGGCCGTTTTAGTGAATCGCCGGAAAACGGTCTGAAATTTTGGACCGATTTCCGAGTTCTAATCTAACTCCGGACCGAATCAGTTTAGAATTCCGCGTGAGGCCCCACAAAAGAGGACCCCACCTGGCCTCGAAACCCGTGCCTGACCCCTGCCTCGATCGATCCCCGCCGCCATCGCCTCCTCCTGCGCGCGACCCGCCTCCCGAGGCCGCCGCCCGCCGCCGTCGCCGCCTCCGCCGCCCAGTGTCCGCCACCGCCTCTCTCTCTCTTCTCTCTCTGCGCCGCTGTTCGCAGCGCCCGCCGCCGCCGACGCTTGCGCCGCCATCCGCCGCTGGCCGCGCCGCCGCGCCGCGCCGCCATGCCGCCGCTTTCGCCGCGCTTGCTGCGCCGCCGCTGCGCTTATCGCCGCTGCCGCTACGCTTGCTGGCCGCGCCTGAAGGCTGCGCACTTCAGGTATTACACGCACACGCATGCATGCATGCACGCACACTCGCGCCGCTTTTGCGTCGCGCTGCTTTGTCTGCATCGCGTCGCACGCTGCCTTGCGCTCCGCGTTGACGATCTTGGACCGTTCGTTGACCGTCTCCCTCCGTGCAGGAAAAACCCCGACGTCGGAACCGATCGCCGTCGCCGTCCGGAACTCGCCGCCGTCCGTTTCGCCATTTGTTTCTGGTAAGACAGCAACCACCGTCAGATCTCAGATCAGCGGCTTAGATAGTTAGTTGACCGGTCAGACTCAGGCGTTGACTAGTCAGACGCCCAGTCAGCGCCCAGTCAGCAGACGCTTTGACCAGTCAACAGACATAATTGATTGGTCAATTTCGTTAATCCTGCTAGTTGACAGATTTCGGTAGAATCTTGTAAATTGCGTAGAAATTAAACCGCTTGGCCAAAATTTGCAAATAAAATATGTGTAGATTCAGTGAGTCGTGTAGATTCTCGCTGTACCTTTGGTTCAGGCTTTTGCAGCAAGGTTTAGTACAGTTTAATCAAACTAGTTAGTGGCCTTTTCGGAGTAATAAATTCGTAGAAAAAGATCCGTAGCTCCAAAAATTGCGTATGATATGTCCCTGGATTCAGTGGAACTAGGGGAATCTCATCGTAAATTAAAAAGATAGGCTTACAGTAAAAACTTCTGCAGAAACTGTCTAGTGGCTTTCTGAAGTGTTTTAATTACTCGGGGAGTTTTATAATTCCTTTTTGAGTAATTCCAGTTGGTACTGTTTCTAATCAGTGATGCCTCTGCGGTAGAATTTTTCCCAAGATTTTACAAATAGTATACTACTGGTAGTGAATTATTTAAGTTCTAGCTCTAGTTGCGAGCATTACTTTTACTTAATAGTTTTCCTAGCGCTAAAACTATTTTCCATGCATGCAACCGGTAGTATTATGGTATAGGATGTTGTGGTGCAGCTGTAGCACCAATTCACTTGTCGTTCTTGCATTCATGCATCATCTTTGTTGCATATGCTTGTGTATTGTTTGTTTATGATTGCAATTGTGTCGTGTAGATTGTGACGAGTGCAACGCTTGCTCGTGTGTGGATTGTTCTTCCGACCGCTACAACCAAGGCAAGTAGATGCTACTTTGTTCATGATATCGTCCTACTATTTTGAATGCATTATCGTGTATTTTGTAGATGCATGTGTAGGATGATACTATCGCTATGCTATGACCTATTATGTGGTAGGGCTTTCCTTGTAGATGAACCACCGTTGGTAGATGTGCTCAGCCATGCTTTGTTGAACGAGGGCTAGGTTACATCATTGATACTTGTTTCTAAAAGTATTGGTTTGTGAAAACTAAAACAACTTAATCAATGAATCCCCTGGGTGTGATGGTATTGATAATTTTTGGTGGTTTCATTGCGGAAAGGCACCCAGGTATCAAGAGAGAATGATTGGCTTCTTTATTGTGTAGCTTACGTGTACAACCATGTGCCAATAATGGAATGGGCGGTTGGTTGGACTTAGTAGGTTGTGGTAACTCGAACCCGCGTATCCATAGATGTAGAATTTTGGTAGGTTGGACCGGTGCGCGTCAGGATTGAGGAGCTACTTCCTAAAGATCTTCTTGGACTTCTCCCTATCATCACCCAAAATGAGAGTGATGGTACGAGCTGGGCTGGCCAAGTCACATGGGTAAAGTGTACAAACCTCTGCAGAGTGTATAATCTAATCGATTAGCCATGTCCCCGGTTATGGACATCTGAGTTGCTTGATATTGATTCCATGACATGTTTCTCACTCATTCCAATTTCATAATTGTTTTAATATTGTTGGGTTAACTTAATTGGGATCTTTTAAAAAAAATCAAAACTGTTTATGAAAGTAGGACAAATGTATTTGCAATTGCAAGCCAGACACAGCTCCACTTGCCAAATATGCATGTAGATGTTAGTACTATTGTCTCCATTACTAGCTCTACTTGCCATACAATCCATGTATTGACCCTTCGGGGATGCTACGTTTCATGTTGCAGGTTATTCCGATTCTGAGTAATCGAATATAGGCCACGATACTCCACTCGGCACTTGTTCACTTGTGGGCAATTTGAAGAATGGAGAATTTATCTTATTTATGTTGCTACCTGAATAATTTGAGCTAGCTTTGTGCTAAGCTTTTATTGTAATAATGGTACTCTGGATCTTCGTTATTCATGATACACAGATATTTTGCTATGTTATCTATCTTACTCTATTGTGGGCCAATGAACCGATCCAGGGATTGGCATGTCACATAGAGGTCACGGTATTTTCAGAACCGGGGTGTTACAGGATGGTATCAGAGCCCGTGTGTCGACTATAGGATCGTGACCTAGGATTGGATTAGGAAGCCATAGATTATTAAAGCCTATATTAACTCTGTCTTTCATCTTATGCCTTTCACCCTCGTAAATTATTACCATATGCTATCCTCACACTTTCCTCTTTTACTTGAAAGATGGGAGAAGTCAGGACTGAGTATGCCACCATGGAGTCACCAAGGCCCTTTGCAAGGCAGTTAGCTCAGCTCTCGCAGTCATTGGGATTGCCACTGCCCATGTTCAAGGGAAGAAGACTGTACACCTATGGATATGGAGAAGATGCATGGGAGATCACTACCTTCATATTCAGAGATGCCGCCTTGCCAAACCCCATGCACTTGATCTACACCAAGACATACTGCAATTGGGGACTTGGAATCAACTTGGCCATACATGAAGCCCTGTCTCGCCAGTGCCATTATGTCCGACACCTACTACCAGCAGATTCACCCTACCGTGACTATAGAAGGCGTGATGAAGATGGGAACGTTGTGGTTACCCCGGGCGACAGGAACAACATGCCGCCCCGTCGGAGGCACATAGAGGACATGGAAAGGAAGAATGGAGCTCTAGCAGAGAAGGCGAGGATGATAAAGGAGATTGCAGATTTTACTAGCAATGGTATGGTGGTCCAAGGATAGGAGATTGACACTTTGCATGAAGCTGTGGGAGTTCTGGAGAATGCCCTGATAGCCAGAGATGAAACCATAGCTCATCTTCATGGTACGGAGAACACCGGAACATACAACAGTTGCAAGGGACCGTCCAGGAAAGGGATCAAACTATTGAAGCTATGACATCCCAGATTGCCGCTCTCCAAGCACAGCTGAATCCACCCTCTGATGATGACAATGGAGATGATGACAACAATGGGGATGATGATGATAGTGGAGATGATGATGATGATGATGATGATGAGGACGAGGATGATGATGATGGAGACGATGATGGTGGAGGAGATGAAGCTGTTGCTATTGCAGCTGAGAATGAAGAAGAAGAGGAGGATCCAGAAGAGGTGGAGTGTGAGATCTCAAGTGATGATTCAGGAGAGGTTTACACTCCGCCGCCATGGTTGTACCGCGAGCCGAAGCGTCAACGCATGACCGCAAGGACCTACCTCAACCTCTTCAAGAAGTAGATAAAAGTCCACCAATTAGTCCACGTTAGGAGAATTCGTTAGGATTAGTCTCGATCGATGTGAAACTTAGTTCGTGTTAGTTTAAGAGTGTTTAGTTGCTTATTTGTGTACTCCAATATCCCAGGATTTATTTGTGCGAATTTTATGAAAGAGTTATGGCAATTTTGGTTACTATCTGTGTTATTTTTGCTGCAGTTTTCTGCTGATACAGCAGTACTGCGCGATTTTTCATATTTTTCTGGTAACTCGGAAAAATCTGAAAACAATTGGGCTGATGCGAAACTCTCTGTACTATATGTGCAAAAAGCAGCTAATTTTTCTGACGAGTTTAAGTCAGGCGGAAAAATTCATGAACGTTGCTCGACTGTTCTGGCAGATTGCTGTTTTGTTGTTTAGATGATCAACTGTTTAGTTAACCATTGCCAACTCTTGTAAAACTATTTCAGTAGGTATATACTGCTAGGATAACACCTGGGATGTTGCTGGATCACTTGTTTGTTGATGTGTTGCTTGCTTGTGATTGTCTACTATTGTTTGTTGTTGATTGATCATATGCATGGGTGGAGAACCGCAAGAGAAAGAACAACAATCACCACTCTGGTTCACACCACAAGTCTCGCACTTCGCATGATGGATACTCCAAGCTTGGAGGGAGTGACCATGGGAGCCATGACCGCCACCACCATGGGGGCGATGGACATCGTCATGACAACCATAGAAGAAGCCACCACAGCCACAAGGGAGTACACTCTCACCACTCTGGAGGACACGGTGGGCATGACCGCAACTGTGATCGCAGCTTTGTGAAGAAGGATCTGAGTGAGGTGACATGCTTCAAGTGTAAGCAGAAGGGACACTATGCTGACAACTGTCCGGAGAGGAAAGGACTGAAGCCAACCAACAACGAGAAGGCACGATTACAAGGAACCACATGAATGTGGAGGAGATTCCAGATGAGCCTGACCTTGTGATTGGTAAGTTCCCAATCAACACTTACCCTGCACTTATACTTTTTGATACTGGTGCATCGCATTCATTCATATCAAGAGCATTTGTGGATAAGTATAAGATACCTACTGAGTCTATGAAGAGGTCTTTTAGAGTGAGTTCACCTGGAGGAGATATGATAGCTAGCGCGGGATGCCGCGATTTAACTGTGAGGATTGGTACACACAACTTCATTGCACATTTGGTAGTGTTGGATTCACAGGGATTAGACGTTATTCTGGGTATGGATTGGATGTCTATGCATGGGGGACACATAGATTGTGCACAGCGAGCTGTTTCACTCAAAACCCCGGATGGTAAGAGGATTAGATTCAAGTCGGCTGTACGACTAGGAAGGTGTAAGTTGAATTCTCTTAAGGGGGTTAGCATGGATACTGTGCCAGTGATTAGGGATTACCCCGACGTGTTTCCGGAAGAGCTGCCAGGGATGCCACCTGACAGGAAGAGTTTTATCGACCTGATGCCGGGAATAGGATCTATAGCAAAGAAACCATATAAGATGGATGTGGATGAGCTGAAGGAATTGAAGAAGCAGTTGAAGGAGCAGCTGGAAAAGGGATTCATTCAGCCTAGTTCGTCGTCATGGGGAGCACATGTTCTGTTTGTGGAGAAGAAAGACAGCAGCAAGAGATTAGTGGTGGACTATCGCTCGCTGAATGAAGTAACCATCAAGAACAAGTACCCTCTTCCGAACATAAATGATTTGTTTGATCAACTGGAAGGAGCAAAGGTGTTCAGCAAGATTGATCTGCGATCAGGCTACTTTCAATTAAAGATCCGGGAGGAGGACGTACCAAAAACTGCCTTCACCACTAGGTATGGTTTATATGAGTATACAGTTATGTCTTTTGGACTAACGAATGCCCCGGCATACTTCATGACCATGATGAACTAGGTATTTATAGAGTATTTGGACAAGTTCGTGGTGGTGTTTACTAGATCTTCAGAAGGATTTCCAAGTGTACTGCGATGCTTCTCGACAGGGACTTGGGAGTGTGCTGATGCAAGATGGAAGAGTAGTGTCATATGCCTCGCGACAACTCAAGCACCATGAGCGGAATTACCCCACACACGACTTGGAGCTAGCGTCAATGGTTCATGCGCTCAAAGTATGGAGGCATTACTTAATGGGAAAACACTGTGATGTGTACACCGACCACAAGAGCCTGAAGTACATATTCACGCAGAAGGAACTGAACATGAGACAAAGGAGATGGTTGGAACTTATCAAGGACTATGATATGAATCTACAATACCACCCAGGAAAGGCCAATGTAGTAGCAGATGCTCTGAGCCGGAAGGTTTATGCCAATGGATTGACAATTGGTGAATTGCCTGAGGATTTGTGCAAGCAATTCAAGGACCTTAGACTGGAGGTAGTATCTGAAGGATACCTGGCTACAATGGAAGTCCAACCAACACTGCAGGACAGGATCATAAAGGCTCAGATAGGAGACAAGGAAATAGAGGAGATAAAGGAAAAGATGAAGGAGAATCGGGAAAAGGATATTCGCGAGGATGAGCATGGTACCTTATGGTATGGAGATCGTTTGTGTGTGCCCAGCAACCCGGAGATAAGGGAGTTGATTCTGCAGGAGGCTCATAACTCGCCATACTCCATACATCCGGGCAACACAAAGATGTATATGGATTTGAAGAGCAGATTTTGGTGGAACAACATGAAGGGAGATATCGCCATGCATATTGCCCTATGTGATGTGTGCAGCCGAGTGAAGGCAGAACACCAGAAGCCAGCAGGATTGCTACAGCCATTGCCTGTGCCGGATTGGAAGTGGGATAGAGTGGGAATGGACTTTATCACAGGATTGCCCAGGACCAAGTCAGGATATGACTCTATATGGGTAGTGGTCGACCATTTGACCAAGGTAGCCCACTTTATTCCGGTGAAGACGACTTGTACGAGTGCAAAGTTGGCCAAGATTTACATGGACAGGATTGTGTGCCTACACGGGGTTCCCAAGAGTATCGTATCTGATAGAGGCACCCAATTTACCTCACACTTCTGGCGCCAGCTGCACGAG
The DNA here is from genome assembly GCA_030063025.1 of Avena longiglumis. Taxonomy (NCBI): domain Eukaryota; kingdom Viridiplantae; phylum Streptophyta; class Magnoliopsida; order Poales; family Poaceae; genus Avena; species Avena longiglumis. Next base: position 512,309,154 of record CP125974.1, on the reverse strand, counting down.
TCACTTGGTACTAGATTGGAGTTTAGCACAGCGTTTCACCCACAGACCGATGGACAGACCGAGAAGGTGAATCAGATTTTGGAGGACATGCTGAGAGCTTGCGCCTTGGCTCATGGTTCTAGCTGGGATGAGAATTTGCCGTATGCTGAGTTTTCCTACAACAACAGCTATCAAACCAGTATCAAGACGTCACTGTTCGATGTGTTGTATGGGAAACGTTGTCGAACACCATTGCTATGGGATGGAGTAGGAGAACGTCAGTTGTTTGAACCTGATTTGATCAAGGATGCTAAGGAGAAGGTCACCTTGATTAGGGACAGGCTGAAGGTAGCACAATCAAGGCAGAAGAGCTACGCTGACGCCAAGCGCAAGGAAGTGGTGTATGAGATAGGTGATAGAGCATACCTCAGAGTGTCGCCACTTCGTGGAATCAAGAGGTTTGGAATTAAGGGTAAGCTGGCACCTCGATTTATTGGACCGTATCGGGTCTTAGCACGCAAAGGAGAAGTTGCTTATCAGTTGGAGTTGCCAGAGGCTCTTCCCACTTTTCACAACGCGTTCCACGTGTCCCAGCTGAAGAAGTGCCATCCGGAGATGGTGGATACACCATTGAGAGACACCGTACCGCTAGAGGAGGTTCAGCTGGAGAATGATTTGACCTATGAGGAGAAACCGGTCAAGATTCTGGAGACAGCGGAGAGGATTACCCTTACCAAGACTATCAGGTTTTGCAAGGTACAGTGGAGCCACCACACCGAAGAGGAAGCCACTTGGGAGCGTGAGGATGATATCCGAGAGGACTACCCACACCTATTTGCTAGCCGCGCCGAATCTCGAGGACGAGATTCATCTTAAGGGGGTTAGTCTTGTCACATCCCAAATTTTAGATTTGGTCTTGCATATCATTCATATCATCGCATCATGCTTTTCCATACAAAACCGTCGATCGAGATGAGTCGACGAAACGCCATTTGCAAAACCCTATTCTATTTTGATACGAGGTTCCTGCGGGAAGCTTTAGTAGGACTAGCGTTTACCACCCTCGTAGATTAGTGGTTTCGCTCAAACCTTGACGCTGGATTGTTCCCCTCGACCATACGAACCCGTAGGCGCAAGAATCGCTTGAATCGGAGCTCGTACGGAGAAGTTGCGGCCGTTTTAGTGAATCGCCGGAAAACGGTCTGAAATTTTGGACCGATTTCCGAGTTCTAATCTAACTCCGGACCGAATCAGTTTAGAATTCCGCGTGAGGCCCCACAAAAGAGGACCCCACCTGGCCTCGAAACCGTGCTCGACCCCTGCCTCGATCGATCCGCCGCATCGCCTCCTCCTACAGCGCGCTTTCTCCAGCCGCCGCGCCGCCGCCTCTTCTCCTCTTCTCTCTTGCTGCGCCGCCGCTTTGCAGCGCCGCCGCCACGCCGCTGCATTGCCATTGCCATACGGCTTAGTTGCCGCCAGGTATTACGCACACGCATGCATGCATGCATGTACACACTTGCGCGCCGTTTTGCGTCGCGCCATTTCGTCCGTACCGCGTCGCATGCGCGCCGTCTTGCGCGCCGCGTTGACGATCTTGGACCGTTCGTTGACCGTCTCCCTCCGTGCAGGAAAAACCCCGACGCCGAAACCGATCGCCGTCGCCGTCCGGAACTCGCCGCCGTCCGTTTCGCCGTTTGTTTCCGGTAAGACAACAACCACCGTCAGATCTCAGATCAGCGGCTTAGATCGTTAGTTGACCGGTCAGACTCAGGCGTTGACTAGTCAGACGTCCAGTCAGCAGACGCTTTGACCAGTCAACAGACACAATTGACTGGTCAATTTCGTTAATCCTTTTAGTTGACAGATTTCGGTAGAATCTTGTAAATTACGTAGAAATTAAACCGCTTGGCCAAAATTTGCAAATAAAATAAGTGTAGATTCAGTGAGTCGTGTAGATTCTCGCTGTACCTTTGGTTCAGGCTTTTGCAGCAAGGTTTAGTACAGTTTAATCAAACTAGTTAGTGGCCTTTTCGGAGTAATAAATTCATAGAAAAAGATCCGTAGCTCCAAAAATCGCGTATGATATGTCCCAGGATTCAGTGGAACGAGGGGAATCTCATCGTGAATTAAAAAGATAGGCTTACAGTAAAAACTTCTGCAGAAACTGTCTAGTGGCTTTCTGCAGTGTTTTAATTACTCGGGGAGTTTTATAATTCCTTTTTGAGTAATTCCAGTTGGTACTGTTTCTAATCAGCGATGCCTCTGCGGTAGAATTTTTCCAAGATTTTACAAACAGTATACTACTGGTAGTGAATTATTTAATTTCTAGCTCTAGTTGCGAGCATTACTTTTACTTAATAGTTTTCCTAGCGCTAAAACTATTTTCCATGCATGCAATCGGTAGTATTATGGTATAGGATGTTGTGGTGCAGCTGTAGCACCAATTCACTTGTCGTTCTTGCATTCATGCATCATCTTTGTTGCATATGCTTGTGGATTGTTTGTTTATGATTGCAATTGTGTCGTGTAGATTGTGACGAGTGCAACGCTTGCTCGTGTGTGGATTGTTCTTCCGACCGCTACAACCAAGGCAAGTAGATGCTACTTTGTTCATGATATCATCCTACTATTTTCAATGCATTGTCGTGTATTTTTGTAGATGCATGTGTAGGATGATACTATCGCTATGCTATGACCTATTATGTGGTAGGGCTTTCCTTGTAGATGAACCACCGTTGGTAGATGTGCTTAGCCATGCTTTGTTGAACGAGGGCTAGGTTACATCATTGATACTTGTTTCTAAAAGTATTGGTTTTTGAAAACTAAAACAACTTAATCAATGAATCCCCTGGGTGTGATGGTATTGATAATTTTTTGTGGTTTCATTGCGGAAAGGCACCCAGGTATCAAGAGAGAATGATTGGCTTCTTTATTGTGTAGCTTACGTGTACAACCATGTGCCGATAATGGAATGGGCGGTTGATTGGACTTAGTAGGTTGTGGTAACTCGAACCCGCGTATCCAGAGATGTAGAACTTTGGTAGGTTGGACCGGTGCGCGTGGGAATTGAGGAGCTACTTCCCGAACAGTCTCTTCTTGGACTTCTCCCTATCATCACCCAAAATGAGAGTGATGGTACGAGCTGGGCTGGCCAAGTCACATGGGTAAAGTGTACAAACCTCTGCAGAGTGTATAATCTAATCGATTAGCCGTGTCCCCGGTTATGGACATATGAGTTGCTTGATATTGATTCCATGACATGTTTCTCGCTCATTCAAATTTCATAATTGTTTTAATATTGTTGGGTTAACTTAATTGGGATCTTTTCAAAAAAAATCAAAACTGTTTATGAAAGTAGGACAAATGTATTTGCAAATGCAAGCCAGACACAGCTCAACTTGCCAAATATGCATGTAGATGTTAGTACTATTGTCTCCACTACTAGCTCTACTTGCCATACAATCCATGTATTGACCCTTCGGGGCTGCTACGTTTCATGTTGCAGGTTATTCCGATTCTGAGTAATCGAATATAGGCCACGGTACTCCACTCGGCACTTGTTCACTTGTGGGCAATTTGAAGAATGGAGAATTTATCTTATTTATGTTGCTACCTGAATAATTTGATCTAGCTTTGTGCTAAGCTTTTATTGTAATAATGGTACTCTGGATCTTCGTTATTCATGATACACGGGTATTTTGCTATGTTATCTATCTTACTCTATTGTGGGCCAATGAACCGATCCAGGGATTGGCATGTCACATAGAGGCCACGGTCTTTTCAGAACCGCGGTGTTACATTGTTGTACAATCCGAGTTGAGGATCGCCGACTTAGGTTCTGTCAAACACTGATCCGTAACTGGGGAGTTATAAAGGCAGAGTTCGGGTCGACTGAGAATCAAGAAGCATGATGTGAATAACCAAGATGCGATTTTCCCCCTCCAGTTGGATGATATGATTCGGAAAACATGGCCATGCACGACTCGGTTAAGTGTTAACCGAGGCGATCGACTAAGAGCTAGTCGAATGAATCACTTATCTCGGATCAAGAAGAGAGTCAGACTATTTAAGGGATGACAATTATTCGCCTATAGTCTGACAAGGTATATCATGAGGCAAAAGGGACTCGGACGCAAGTCGCACTGGAAAGGCAAGTCGTCATGACTCTTTGGTACTTAGGAGTTGGCACGTTTGCTAGGAGCCGCTACCGACCGATCGATTAAGAGTCGGACTCCAATCATGTCCAAGTAGCCATGAGTCTGCGGGGTCACACACTTAAGAGCGGGAGCAAGTTCGGATTGGATATGAACCAGAAATCTGGTTAGGTTGGACCCGAGCCGGATTTGGACTGAGTCGTGAGTCGGACTCATGGTGACTAATATGGGCTTTAGTGAATGGGCCACGAGTGAGTAGAGCCTGATGGCGCCTAAGAGCGCTATGTTGGGAAACCCCAAGAGCAAGGTGTGAAGAGCACAACATCACCGAGGTTATCGAACCAGTAGGAGGAAGCAAACATCTCAAAGGTGTTGCAAGCAACGTGGAAACCTGCACAACACAAACTCAAGACTTTGCCGCAACGAACAGTGAGGTTGTCAATCTCACCAGTTGCTGTAACAAAGGATTAACTGTATGGTGTGGAAGGTGATGATGGTTTGCAGCAAGTAAACAGTAACAGTGGAAGATGTATCAATGGTAAATATTGGACAAGGGTCCATAGTTCACTATAGATGTTCTCCTTAGATAAACAACATGGCATGCTGGGTAAACAAATTATAGTTGGGCAATTAGCAGGACTGAGCAAGGCATAACAATGCTATACTAGACAAAAAGATCCTATGAGATCCGATTGGGCAATACAAAAATATACATAGACCGCCATCCAACTGCATCTATGACTAGAAGTCCACCTTTGGGTTATCAGCCGAACCCCCTCCAGTATTAATTTGCAAGCAACAGACTACTGCTTTAAGCAAAGTGTGTAAGGTAAACAGTCCACATGTTCCATGAACAAGAGACCGTTGTTTTCTCCCTAGTAGCAACAACACATCTACAATCGAAGAGATTATTGTCACTTCCCTTGGAAACTAGAGGCATGAACCCACTATCGAGCATAAATACTCCCTCTTGGAGTCACTAGCAACTACTTGGCCAAGATAACCACTAGCAACGGAGAGCATGCAAGATCACAAACAACATAGACATGATAGAATCAAATAGACAAAACCATTAATCAATCTGACATAGTAATCTCAATATCCATCGGATCCCCGCAAACACAACATGCATGATTACAAATAGATTAGATCTTGATCATGAACGGAGCTCACAAGATCTAGACATGAAAGCACAAGGAGGAGATACAACCATCTAGCTACTACATGGACCCGTAGTCCAAGGTGGAACTACTCACGCTTCATACCGGAGGCTGGCATGATGAAGAAAAAGGCCTCCGGGATGATCTTCCCTCCGGCAGGGTGCCGGGAAGAGCTTCAGATCCCCCCGATCTAGGGATGATGGTGGCAGCGGCTACAGACGGTTTCGTGGTATATTGATCAGGTGCCCAGGGTTTCTGCATCAGGGGCTTATTATAGGCGAAGAGGCGAGGCAGGGGGGACACCAGGCCGGCTGCACCCCCCAGGCGTGGGGTGGGCCCACCCGTGCGGACAGGGTGTGTGGCCCCCTGGTGGTTCTCCTCCGTCTCGTACTCTGGCTTCGTGTTCCCCACGGTAAAATATTGACTTTGGCTTTTGTCCCGTCCAATTCCGAGAATATTGATTTTCTGACTTTCTAGAACCAAAAACAGAAGAAAACATGCAACTGGCAATGTGGCAACTTGTTAATAGGTTAGTACCAGAAAACATATAAAAACACCTCAAAGTGTGGACAAAGCAAAGCAAAGTGGATAGTAAACAAGCATGGAACATCAAAAATTATAGATACGTTTCCGACGTATCAGAGCCCACATTCACTCCCTATATATAGTGGGGCGCAGAAACCTAGAAGGGTTAACGGTTAGGTTATTCCATGCGTTGGAAATCCTATCTATCCACAGCAGTCCAGCCGTCGTATCGAACCTAGCAGTTCGCCGCCGGCGCTCCTCCTTGTATGTGTGGATACCAGCAGAGGTGTTGTACGATCAGCATCAGGACGGTCCTGATCGGATCGGATCATGAGGACTACACTGCATCAACTGACACGCTTCATCAGTAATCCGCAACTACGCGTCTAGTGGTAATCCTCGTGGCCTTCTACCTCAGCTGGATCTTGGGATCACCACGTTAGAGGAAAAAGTTTGTTTTATCTCTACGGGGCCCAACACATCATTCATCGCGTTTAAATGCATTTGAATTCAAATAATTGACCATTATTGCAAATATATACAATCCTTTGTTTTAAATTGTGTTGTGCAGGAGATCATACTTTTAAGGAGAAATCAGGAGCATTTATTGAAGATTATGGCGTTGCCTACTCAGCCAAGTTAACCAGGGTCGAAAAGGAACATTAGAAGGTTTAACTACCAGTCATATGGGCAAGGTACGCCCGTACGGTCCACTCGTACCATGTGGCAGCGGCTTTATTAGGTCAAACATTGCAACTTTCATGAAGACGCTAATGGGTGTGAAAATAGTCACCTTTCTTTGTGTTTAAATCGAATTTTAAGTAAAATAATTACCACAAATCTCTCTAGACTTGCTACTAATGACTAATTATTGCAATGATGTGCAATCCATTGTATTGAATTGTGTTGTGTAGGAAATCACACTTTTAAGGAAAAATCAAGAGTATTTATTAAAGAATATGACGTTGCCTACATAGCCAAGTCAACTAGGGTCGAAAAGAAGCCTTCTGGAGGCTTAACGACCCGCGGTACGGGCAAGGCCCGCCCGTACGACACGCCCATACCATGTGACATTGGATCTATCAGGTCAAACCCTACAACTTTCGTGTAGGCGCCTATATATTTCGAGACTCCATGCGCCACACATAGAGCCGCCATTCTCAGATTGCATCACAACACCACCGAAGGAGATCCACCACCATAGTTCATCCTCTCCACCCTCCATCCACTCCATAGCCATAGCCATCATCTTGTACTTGAGATCTCTTTGTGAATTGGATACCATTGTATGAATATTTGATTTAAATATAAGTATTTTGCACAATGTTTTTTATCCTTGATGTTATTGTTTTGAGTGAGTAGTTGATGAGCTCAAATCACAGTAGAGCTTCGTTGGTAAACCCCAAGAGAAAGGTATGATGATCACATCAATAAGTTTTCCCTCAGTTATGAAACCAAGGTTATCGAACCATTAGGAGTAAAGGAAACAACTCCAAGGTGTTGCTAGCAACTTGGAATCCTTCAAAACACAAACTCAAGACTTTGCCCCAACTTACAGTGAGGCTGTCAATCTCACTAGTTTGCTAAAAATAAAGGATTACACGTATGGTGTGGAAGGTAATGGTTGCTTGCAGAAAGTAAACAGTAACAGTAGACGATGTAACAATGGTAAAGATTGGACCGGGGTCCACAGTTCACTAGAGGTTTTCTCCTTAAGATAAATAACACAAGAGGCTGGGTAAACAAATTATAGCGGGGAAATTGACAGGACTGAGCAAGGCATAACAATGGAATACTATACATTCATGATCCTATGAGATTTGATTGGACACTACAACAATATACATAGACCGTCATCCAACTACATCTATCACTAGTAATCCACCTTCAGGTTATCATCTGAACCCCCTCCAGTATTAAGTTGCAAGCAACGGATAACTGCATTAAGCAATGTGTGTAAAGTAAACAATACAATTGTTCCATGAACAAAATATTGTTGTTTTCTACCCAGTAGCAATAGCAGATCTACAACCTTAGAGATTTCTGTCACTTCCCCAGATTCAATAGAGGCATGAACCCACTATCGAGCATAAATACTCCCTCTTGGAGTCACTAGCATCTACTTGGCCAAGATATCTACTAGAAATGGAGAGCATGCAAGTGACATGGTTATACCCCACGGGTACACAACATCAGCATACCTAGTCCAGCCCAAAGGAAGGCCCACTGCAAGATATGCGGCCTGCGGAGATTCCGTATGGCCCAGGCCCATGACGCCTTCAGATGGTTGGAGAACAAGACTAGAATAGATAGAATTTCAAAGGGCAAACCCTAATCTATAACCGACTTGACCTATGCCCAGGACCTGCATATCTATATAAAGGCTAGGAGGTCACGGTGAGGAGGGCACCTCTCACCGCATACACACCTCCACGCCAGATTGCATATGCGCACCCCTGTAACATTCGGTTCCGCCGTAATCAAGAGCAGACAAGCATGAGTAGGGTTTTCCCTCCGGGGGCCTGAACCTGGGTAAACTTCGTATCCCCGCGTTGCTTGTTTGCTAACCGTTCCGTGATCTCTAGCATCCCCATCTTCTCCAAAACCCAAGCTCATAATAATGGGCATTGACGAGATCAAACCTCGTCAATTGACGTCGTTTGTGGGAACTGGGGATGCTGATTGTGCGATCGCGACGGTCCCATCCGAAGCGATCTAGAACTCCTCGGTGGGAGAGCCACCTCCTCTTCGTCGCTTTCGACTTCACCGCCCACTCGCTGGACACCCAGAAGGATTTCGAGCTCGTAGGCGACGGGCTCGAGATTCTGTTCGGGAGCTTCTGCTTCCAGGTGGGGCAGATTGGCACTCTCCGACTCCCAGAGCAGGTGCTGCCACAATCCATCAGGCCCGCGTCGTGGGTCCCACCCATCGGCATACTACGCACGTCGACGCTGACAGACTAGTCCTATGATAGCAGCAAGTGCAACTCAGATCTGTGCGCCCCTCCATCAGACGAAGGAACCTACAGTTCCGGATCCGAAAGCTACGACATCAGTGATCCAATCTGCAGGAGATACCAATGCACTGTGGTCATCCATGGCGAAATGGAAGGGCAGCAAAATTCGACTAATCCCAACCCACCACCAAATCTACCACCCAACCCGCAGGCTAGGAACGGAGGAAACGGAGGGCAGCTGCCCCTCCAGCCCAACGAGGGCGACGCTGCCGCCTATCAGAGAATCAACCTCAACGAGGACGGATGGCACCAGGCACACGAAGCCGTGGCGGGCAACAAGATCCTACCTGTGAATTCTTCATGGGACCTGCTGATGGCATACCACCTCCTCCTCATAGGAGAGCACAATAGGCAGGTGAAGCTGCAGGAGGAGCTCGACAAATGCAAGCAAGCGGCCTCGGAGTCCAGCGCGCGGCGAGCTGCGCTCTCCGCCGCTGGCGGCTCCAGCTTGCACAACAATCACGCCAACAAGAATCGCTCTCGCACAGATAACTTGGACCCCGCCGCACGATGTGAGGTCTCCAAAACCCTCAACACGTCCTTCATGGAGATGGACGTCAACGGCAACGTCATACCAAAGACGCCGCAGGCTGAGATCATGGCAGCCACCACGTACCTCGCGTCCCATCCACCTCCCGTGGGGGAACCGAAGAGTGCCATGCACAAGTCCTCACTAGTCGGACTCGGACTCATCGGAGCTACGCTTGGTCAGATTCAACCATAGCCCCACGCCCTCATCCGACGAAGAAGAAGACGAGCACAACCTACCTTGATGACGCAAGAGCCCAAGACGTCGCAGCCGCGACTACGACGCCCAAAACGACCTCTCCTAGTGCAAGGTCGACAAGGCACACGCCAAACGCGCGTGCTCAACCGAATCCAAAGAGGATGACGACAGAGAACTGTGCGGAGCTCGATGCTTCAGCAGATCTGTTTGGCACACGTGGATGCCGAAAATTTTTAAGCTTCCTTCGAACACTCTGAAGTTCGACGGAACGCGGGATCCGAAGGCCTAGCTCAGCGACCACCTCTCGTCCGTCAAGCTGCACGGTGGCAACAAGAACACTGCCCTGCAATGCCTTCAGCTGCAGCTGACAGGCGCAACCCGGATCTGGCTCAGCAGCCTGTCCTCAGGCTCCATCCGAAGCTGGGAGGAGCTGGCGTACAGTTTCATCCGAAACTTCAAGGGAACCAGCAAGAGGCCAGCCTCGATCGAGGAACTGCGGGCCTGCACTCAACGTATGGGTGAATCCATTCGCTCGTACATCTTGCGCTGGTCCAACATCAAGAACTCCACGACACACATCTCCGAGGAGAGAACGATCGACGCCTTCAAGGATGGCGTCAAGCGCCCGGACTTCGCCAACAGGTGGGAAGATGGCGACGATTCCCTCCACCGAGCACATTTGGATGAGGAGGATGAATACGGCCACAAACGCGAATGCCGTAGCAAGCAAAGATCGCGCGTCTACGACGATCATGATGGACCCGACATGGTTGCGGCTAGCTACACCGAACGCCATAATGACAACAACCGCAACAGCGGAGGATACCACAGAGGCAACTTCCGCGACGGAGGATGCCCAACACAAACGTTGCAGCATCGCTGCCGTGACGACGAACCCTCGGCATAGGACAAGTTTTCGGGTTCCTGTACCATCCACTTCTACATCAACAAGCAGGATGGCAAAAAGAAGGCCAGCCACATGCTCAAGGACTACCGCGAGTTCCAGAAACTTAGCGAGGGCCTCACCCAAATGCAACGCCAGATCGTAAACCCTGGGTTCGGACCCGCACCTGCACCAGGTGACATCGCCCATGGAGCTCCTCCACCACCACCCGTGGGACTGTCGAATCTCGCAATCGTACCCGCGCCAAACAACAGCACAGGTGGATATCCACCGCCAAAAGGGTCCCTCATGATCCAGAAGGGATGCCCTACCAATAGGGTGCAAAAGAAGATCACTCGATAGGTCAGCCTCGCTGTAACCGCTCTGCCCGCCATCCCTGAGTACCTCAGTGGCTCGGAATCCTATATCACGTTCGACCGTTCAGATCATCCCTGACAGATCCCTCGCCCAGGTCATGCTGCCCTGGTGCTCGAGGCGTAGATCAGAGGATTCGAGATGAGACGCGTCTTAATGGACGGCGGCAGCGGCATCAACCTGATGTTCGCCAGCACCCTCACAACGATGCGGATCCCGCTGTGCAGCCTGGAACAATCCGATACAACGTTCCACGACATAGTCCCAGGGAAGGGCATATATCCCCTAGGAAAGATATGGCTCGACGTCATCTTCGACAAGCCCGAAAACTTTTAGTGTGAGCGGCTCGAGTTCGAAGTGGTGGATCGGCCATCACAGTACCACGCCATCCTAGGGCGTGTAGCGTTCGCAAGATTCCTAGCAGTACCGCACTACGTGTAACTGTTGCTCAAGATGCCAGGGACCAAAGGCGTCATCACAGTCCAGGGGAGCTTCACCCGATCAGACCACTACGATAGAGACTTGAACAGAATCTCCCAGTCGTTCGGCATGCAAGAGGAGCTAACGAGGCTCCGAGAGGTGATAGATAACTGGGCACCTACAGATGGCACCCGCGGCTGTTGGGTGCGGGTGGAGCTTAACCAAACCCACACCCGCAATCTCAGATCTTTCCCACAACCCGCACCCACACCCACATGTGGGTATAAATTTTGTCCCGCACCCGCACCCACATGTGGGTATAAATTTTATTCCATACCCGCACCCGTTGAGGGTAAAAAAAACCGCGGGTAATACCCATCCATTAGTCCAAACAACTTAACAAGGTATCAACATATAAAAAATGATAGCATATATTTTCATTCATTCACGATTTTAGCAAGCAAGCAAATATATATTAAATAATGAAAAGACATAGCCAAACACATGATATATGTGAAGAAAACAAGTTATGTTCAAACATAAGTTGTATATAAATTATATTTTTCAAATTTTGAAATCTCAAAATAATTGCAAAACAGTCACACGCCATACCACAATCAGTCACATAACAACACTCGTGAACTCCGGAATTTCACAATTTTTAAGAAAAATGCTATAATACTAATTCCTCACGTGTCATCTACTAAGATGTCGGGTGGGTGGGTATGCGGGTGCGGGTTTTCCATTACCATACCCGCACCCGCAATACCCAATGGGTAGAGATTTTTGCCTAATTACTTACCCGTGGGTATAACTTTACTACCATACCCTTACCCTAATGGGTAAAAACCCGCAGGGTAAGCGGGTTGCGGGTACCCATTGCCATCCGTAGGGGCACCCCCAGTCGCTAGGCAAAACACACCTAATATATCGTTCGAATCCACAATCAACACAAAAAAGGTGCAGGTCCACCTAACCAACGCCTCCAAGACGGCGTTGATCGCCAACGACCTCAGCCCCGCATAGGAAAGTGCGCTCGTCGAATTCCTCCATGAGCGCTGGGAAATCTTCGCCTGGTGTCTTGTGGACATGCCAGGAGTTCCCAGAGAATTCGCCAAGCACGCACTCAATGTGTTCCCGGATGTAAGGCCGGTCAAGCATTCGATCTGACGACTGTCCGAACCACAAGCAGAAGCAGTTGGAATCAAAGTCAACAGACTCCTGGACGCCGACTTCATCCAAGAAATCAAGGAGAGCGAGTGGCTAGCCAACACTATGCTAGTCCCCAAGAAAGACACGGACATCATGCGGATGTGCATGGATTTCACGTCGCTCAACAAGCACTGCCCCAAGGACCACTTCCCTCTTCCTCGGATCGGTCAGATCATCGATTCGAATGCAGGATGTGAGAAACTCTCCTTCCTCGATGCCTAGTCAGGCTACAATCAGATTCGGCTAAAGGTCGAAGATCAGGAGAAAACAACGTTCATCACGCTGTTCGGGGTGTTCTGCTACACCACCATGCCCTTCGGGCTGAAGAACGCAGGTGCCACGTACTAGAGGTGCATGCAGGCGTGTCTAAAGAACCAGATCGGTCGCAACATCCAAGTCTATGTCGACGACATAGTCATCAAGAACAGGGAAGCCAAGACGTTGATCGGCGATCTCCGCGAGACGTTCGATAACCTTGATCACTAAAAGATTAAATTGAACCTAGAAAAATGCGCCTTCGGCATCCCATCTGGCCAGTTACTTGGCTACTTCATCTCCCAATGAGGGATCGAGGCAAACCCGAAGAAAATCTGGGCCATACTGACCATGGAGAAGCCGAAAAACATTAAAGGTGTATAGCAGCTAGCTGGGCGCATCGCGGCACTGAGCAGATTCATCAGCCGCATGGGTGAGAAGGCCCTGCCTTTCTACCAGCTGCTACGCAAAGGCAGACAAATTCGAGTGGACATCTGAAGCAGACGACGCATTCTAAGATCTGAAGCGACTACTCTCCACCTCGCCTATCCGGGTCACGCCAAAGGAACGTGAGCCTCTCCTGCTATACATAGCAGCCACACATCAGGTGGTAAGCACCACACTCATGGTCGAACGAAGAAGGCAAGATCCATGGGGTCCAATGCGCAATCTACTACCTTAGAGAGGTACTGACGCCAACAAAACAGAGGTACCCTCACTACTAGAAACTCACCTATGGCATGTTCATGACGGCTCGTCGGCTGAGCCACTACTTCCAGGAGCATCAAATAATGGTCGTCAATGAGGTGCCATTGTCCAACATCCTAAACAACCCCGAAGACACGGGACACGTAGCCCTGTGGGGCATCGAGCTATCCCCTCTAGACATAGTCTACGAGCGGTACAAGGCGATCAGATCTTAGGTCCTCCCTAACTTCCTTGTCCACTGGATGGAGCTCCAGCTGCCGAACACCCCGGACATGACGCAGTCATGGACGATGCACTTTGACGGCTCCAAGCGCGAGGCTGGAGCATGAGCTGGCGTCATACTGATGTCCCCGCAAGGTGATAAGATGAAATACATCCTTCGGATGAAATTTCGCGCCTCCAACAATGAGGCCGAATACGAGGCCCTCATCCACGGCATGAGAATGGCAAAAATCTGCGGCGCAACACGCCTAGTCATCTACGGCGACTCGAACCTCGTCATCCAGTAGATGATGAACGAATGCGACACCCAAGCTGCCAACATGATCGCGTACCGCACGCTCTACAACTCACTCGAAGGAGACTTCGACGGCTGCGAGCTTTGGCATGTTGGAAGGGAAAGCAATGAGGAAGCCGATAGACTCGCCAACATCGGCTCCACCTGCGCACGGGTGCCACCAGGTGTGTTCCTCGAACAAATCTGCGTACCCTCTATCAAAAGGAAATTCCCCAAGGGATCACACGAAGAAGCAGAGCACTCGGGGCCTGCGCCACCCGAAGGACACGAAGGACCCGAAAAGCTCGACACAGAAGCCGAGCTCGTCAGCCTGATGCAGGTCATGGTGATCGAGGAGACATGGATGCAGCCGTACCTTCGGTACCTGCTCAACAAGGAACTACCTGACGACCCGACATATGCCCGACACATATCTCGCCGGTCCAAAGCATTTACTCTCCACAATGGCGAGCTGTACAAGCACAACATTTCAGGTGTACTCCAAAGATGTGTCACCATCAGTGATGGCAAAACCATCCTCCAAGGCATCCACGAAGGCATCTGCGGTCACCACGCAGGCATCTGCGCCCTCGTCACCAAAGCTTTGCGAGTTGGATTTTACTAGCCAACGGCCATGAACGACGCCAAGGACATCGTCCGAAGGTGCAACGGCTGCCAAAGGTTCACGAACAAGCCACATGCACTAGGATCGGAGCTCAGGCCCATACCACTGGCCTAGCCCTTTGCCCAATGGGGCCTCGATATGACGACAAACTGCCAAAGTCCTCGCCAGGAGGCCACGTCTTCCTCCTAGTCGCGTCGACAAATTCATCAAATGGATCGAGGCCATGCCCGTCACCAACCAAAGCGGAAAAATGACCGTCAAATTCTCCGAGTCCATAATCTACAGGTTCAGCGTGCCGCACAGCATCATCACGAACAATGGATCGAACTTCATCTCGAACGAATCCCAGGACTTCTGCGAGGGCCTTGGAATCAACATATCATATGCCTCGGTGGCGCACCCGCATACCAACAGGCAGGTCGAAAAGTCCAACGGCCTCATAGGCGGAGGCATCAAGAAACGCCTGCTCAGCCCACTCGAACGGCTTGCGGGAGCCTGGGCAGAGGAGCTACCCTCCGTCCTCTGGAGCCTACGCACAACGCCGAACAGCGCAACTGGCTTCACACCTTTCTTCATGGTGCACGGAGCCGAAGCCGTACTACCTGCCGAGGTACGCCACAAGGCCCCACGGGTCGTCGCCTACAGTGAAGCCGAATCGACGGCCACACTCAAAGACTCCGTCGACACACTCGACGAGGCACGCGACATCGCCGCGGATCGCTCAGCGGTCTACCAGCAGAGCCTCCTCAACTACCACAGCCGATGGATGCGACCAAGGTCCTTCGTTGAAGGAGACCTCGTCCTACGACTCAAACAAGAGCGGCCAAAAGATCTTGAGTCACCCTAGGAAGGACCCTACATTGTCACACAAGTCATCCCAGGCGGCGCCTATCGCCTCAAGGACATCTCGTCAGGAGTCGAATACTCCAACCCCTGGAGCGTCGTGCGTCTGTGATGCTTCTACCCCTAGTTATCCTTTACTTTCAATAAGGCTACTCAGCCAAGGCTGCTCAGCCAAACAATGTACCTCCTCGATTACGATATGAATAAAAGCTAAGTGTCTCGCCCAAAAATTTCTTTTACCTTGCATTATTTTTTGCTATAACATGCTCGGGGGATCCACCTCACCTCACAACTTCGTCGACTAAGAATAACGCATGTAACCTGGGTAGCTGACCACGTCAGGCTAACAAAAAGGACATGCACACAACAAAGGCACCACGTGCTAGCACAAACAAGCTTTACATAAAAAGGGCATAACAAGCTCACTCGAATATATACAAGTTTTACATCTATATTTTTATAGGGTCTACCTATTCTGAAGAAACACGTGTGCCTGATGCTCAAAAAGATCCACGATCTCTTCGGCATACTGCCTAACAGCCGCATAATGCGAGCGCATGTCCCAGAGGCCACCATCTGGTCGAAGGGGCGGCCTAGTCGCCACTGCCGTGAGATCAACATTAGGGCGATGCAACCGAAGAAGCGAAAGGGCATCTTTCACCCCTGCCACCAACTGGTGCCGCACCAACTCCCTCACGTGATTCATGTCCCAAAACTTTGACAACAAAACCCAAAGGGTGGACGGTGCCTCATCCAGCGGAAACATGACGTACATAATTGACGCCAGGGAAGTTTTCACCTGCCTCAGCACCCGTGACACCTGATGAACACGATCCTGCACCATCACAAGGACGGTGGCCCGTTCATGGTCCATCCAGAAGAAGCCTCCGGCTTCCATGTCCTGTTGGGTTAGGCAGTTGATTCCAACTGCAACGCGCTCCTTATCCTCCCTCAAAACAAGGTTGGCACCTGCAGAAAACTCAGAATAAGATGACGCGACACCAAGGCGCAACCAAAAACAAGCAGCAGCTCAAGAAAACTCACATTGCAGTTGCTCCCTCAACTGCCGCAGCTCCCCCATCAGATACTCCTCCCTGGCAGTAGCCCGCTCAGCCTTCGACTTCCACACGTCCGTGTGTCCTTGAACGCCATGGATATCCTTCTCCAAGCTACGAACGTGATCACAAAGAAAAACAAGCTGTGACGCATCATACAAAGATGGTCGCGGCTGAGGGACAGTCGAAGTATCGATAGGAGTCTCACCCGAAGGTCCCTAAAGGCAAGCAAGCAAGAATATGAACAACACATTTCTCGGGCACCAGTTCGAAGCATCATTTATATACATAAAAAATCCACTGCGTGGCACACGGAGAAATTGTTCGACAAAATATTACAGCAACAGAAGAAGAAAAGCTATCCTAGCTACAGCATATTTAGGCGCCCGTATCCGGGGTAGCCTCGGAGCCAGATTTCCTGCCCCTGGCTACTCCCTGCTGCCTTGTCGCGTAGTCCGCCAGCATGTCGATAAGCTTCAGACCATACCGCTTACAACGAGAGGCGAAGAGAGCAAAGGCTACCTCAGAGCCGTCGGGAGATGTTGGCATCTGGGAGGTGATGTGCGGAAGATCCAACTCCGCTCCAGATGCCATAGCCATGGCCAGGCCCATGGAGGCGCCGATGCCCTTCTGCTTGCGCTTGTAGGCCGTAGGGGCATCCTCTCACAGCGCATCCGCCAGAGAATCAACATCCTCAAGGGCAGCGCCCTTGGGAACGATCTCCCTATAGAAACACAGAAGGACCTCCTTCACCTTAGCAAGGGAACCAGCAGCAGTGCCGCAGGATCTTCGACCGCTGCGGTGGCGTCATCTAGAGCGCTCCCATGCTCCAAGACACTGCGATCAAATGCAATGACCGAAGCATCTGGCGCAAAGAAGAACAGGCAGGAGTGGAATAAGGACATGAAAAATGAGCAGTCGAAAATCCAAAAGACCAATTCTCATGCACGACACTTACCGGAGAAGGCCTTGTCCGCAGCCATCAGCTTCTCGGTCACCTCCTTCTTGCGCGCAGCCGCAACAGTTGCGAGCTGCTCCTCGCGATCTGAAGCCTCCCGCTGCAAGCGCTCCTTGGCCTCGGCAGCATTGGCCAACTCCTTTTGCACGCGCTGATTCGCCTCCACAACATCTTCGGCCTTCTTCTCCGCTCGACCGAGGATCTTTTTGAGAGCATCAAGCTGACGAAGGGCCGCATTATTTTAATCTGCAAAGCACCAAGAGCACACATGAGTAACACATGCATTACTCAATCAACAGACAAAAAAGACAAGTGTGGGCCAAACACATACCTCGAAGCTGCTGCATGCTGGCCTCCAAGGCCAGATGCTGCTGAATGAGAAGGTTTGCGCCGCGTACAAAGGACTGCGAAAAGAAGCAAAATCCAACAATCAATAAAGCACCAGGAAAAAGGCTCAGGGGCTATGCCCCTCAAGAGCAAAAAGAAGACCAGCAGGTCATCCGACAATAGGGCTCGGGGGCTCCCCCCAGGGCAAGAGGAAAAGAAACTTACATGCTCAGACGGGGACTCCGAAGGTCCAGGTGCATTCTTTTGGGAGATGACTACTCGAGCCTCCTGTGGAGAGGGGTTCGGAGTATCTCCCCTAGAGTTGGCCTCCGTCTGAGAGGGAGGGGCCGTCAACTTTGACTCCCCTACGGCCTCCTGAGCGCTCTTACTAAGAGAACCCTCCGAGGAGTAGCTGCAAGAAAAATATTCATCAAGGAAAGAAGAAAAGTGCACACGCAAAATACAAAACGAAAGCATCCAAAAACTACTTACAAGTCAATGTTGCTCAAATTGAAGACGGGCGACGCCTTCTCCTTCTTCTTCTTCTTAGCCGACGGCTGCGACGCCACTGCCCGTAGAGGCACAGCCGGTAACGATGCGGAATAACCACCGTCATCCTCGCCGTGGCGCACGAGGAAGGATGGGTCCCTAGGCGTTGGCGAAGTCGAGGCATCTGAATACTCGCTCGAACTTTGTGCCCGCTTTCGGGTCTACCCCTCGCTCGCCTTGAGGGCTTCATGAGTTGGCGACTGCGTCGGTGGAAGCTTGGACTCGGAGTCCACAACTTCGTTGTCCGGCGCAATCGAAAACTTTTCGGGCAGTGGGGGCACCATGCCAACCACCTTGAACTCCTGCATAATGAAGACATCAAAGATCAGCACAAGCAATCATAAGGAAAAGCACTCGAAAAAGGCACAACACGCATGTCGCAAATCTACAACTACGGAACTGGTTTCGTGGCACTGAAGGGGGATGTCAACGACTTCCCCGGAAGATCCTCCTCTGACTTGTATTTTAGCAGCGGCCAAAGAACTATGTCGAGGTCGCCTCGGGATAAATCCTCGGCTGAGACCCTCGTCGGGTCATTGTGGCCAGCGTAAAGAAAAATCAGATGCGCCCTCGCCTAGAGAGGTTGCACCCGACATTTGAGGAAGGTGCGGATTATATCCACATCATTGACCTCCTTCCCAGGCTGCATCTGGAGCGCCTCCACCCGACGGTAGAGCTCCTCTACCTCCGCCACCTCGCCCTCTAGGATATGGTTCTTCCAGGATCTCTTCGGCAGGATCTCCTGGGTGGAGTCGAAGGGAGCGAGGCCAGAATTTTGCCCGTCCACTGTAGAGTTGCGGATATAAAACCACATCTTTCTCTAGTATTGGACGAACTCATATATAGAAAAGGAAAAGAAGAGAACAGAAGATCGGAGGGAAATAATGCAGCCGCCGAGCGGGTAGTACCCGCCGGTGCTAGACTGCCTCTTCACGGAATAGAGCTTCCGGAAGAGGCCAAAGTGTGGCTCGATACCGAGCCAGCACTCGCAAAAAGTAATGAAGCAGGCGATGTGGAGAATAGAAATGGGCGTAATATGATGGAGTTGGATGCCATAGAAAAACAAAAGTCCACGAAGAAAATCGTGGAAATGGGAGCGAGAGGCCGCGGAGAACGATGGCGGCAAATATCACCCGAAACCCTATGGGTGGATGGGGAATTACCTCATCGCCGGGGATCTTCACGACCTCCTTCTCCTGCGGGATTAAACCCGCATCGCGCAGCTTGCGCAGGTCACCCTCGCGCGTCTCCGTGCACCTCCACCCGCCATTAGTGATGCGAGCAGTGGTGGTACTTTTCTTGCCGCTGGTGGCGGCGCTTGAGCCCGCTCTAGTAGAGGCATTCTTCGACTTCACCATGGCGAAGCGTCGATGATGGCGGTGCGCGCACAAGACTAAGGAGGGAAAGGATCGGAGAACGTCCAGCACGCGAGGAAGAGCTCGTGCAAATGGAAGCAGCGGAGAAAGCAAATGGCAAAGGGTGAAAAACATATCACTGTTTTCCCCATGGTTATAAAGATGAAGACGATGACAAGGAGCCAAGGACAGATCCAACCGTCCACGTGTCAACACAGCAGCGAACCGTCGCCCGCATGTGGTCCACTACGCACGGAAACCGAGGACACGCCGTAATTCCCGCCACGTCGTGCATGACTAGTAAACTTCAAGTCAGAAAGTGGGACCCACGTTCGTTCTGTTACGTCACCTCTGTCGCGGTAGACGGTTGAGGTCATTGATCGTCAGCACTGACGTCATCAAGCAGCCTAGCAACGGCTAGAAATTTTTTGACTGATCAAAGAAGTACTTCCTCGAATCTACGATTCAAAAAACTACTCGGGGGCTACTCCTATCAGGAGCGCTGACCGCGCACCTGAGGCATGATTAAGGTACTACACCACTGATTATTCTTCGAGTCCTACGTCGAGTCTACGGCTCCACTAGGGACTCTGGGGCTACTCCCATAGGGTGGATTGATTCAAGCATCCAAAAAAATTGTGTACTTTGGGCTTGAAGATAAGAAACAATTGAATTAAAAGTCTATGCTCGAGTCTACGACTCGAACAGACACTCGGGGGCTACTCCCATAGGGAGCTCTAGTCGCGCACCCTATGAATTCTTCGACTGTGATCCTTCGGATCAAAATGCAAAAACTTTTTAGCAACTTTGCCCAAACCAATGCTAAGTGAGAAGCAACCTCCTTGGCCACCCGAAACACGTACGCGGTGATAAAATTTTGGATGTTGTGTCTATGACGCAAAGATAAGACCTACATATATTATCTGATGGCCTAGTAACGCACCTGACTGCGTTCTTCCAATAAAAACCCGTGTCAACAGACGCGATGAAAATCCTGATGGACGCATTGGGTATATCAATCGAAAACTACTGGGATTCGACTCCTGTAAGACCTCAGTGGCCTGAGTCGAATTACATCAACACCTATTCCAGGTTCGAGTTTAGGGACTCGAATCTAAAGAAGTCGTGTTGTTTTGTCCTACGACAGTTCACTGGCCCTGATCCGTCAGGAGATCCAGGCACACACATCAGCAATCCCTACAAACTAAAACTATTCTCTTATAAACAGGCATAAAACTACACCCGAAAGACTAAGGAGTCCTCAGCTAAATCTATGATTCAACTGAGCACTCGGGGGCTACTGACATGGTTATACCCCACGGGTACACAACATCAGCATACCTAGTCCATCCCAAAGGAAGGACCACTTCAAGATATGCGGCTTGCGGATATTCCGGATGGCCCAGGACCATGACGCCTTCATGGCTCAGTTGATGTGGAGCCTGTAGGGAACCCCAAGAGCAAGGTATGAAGCAGCAAGTAGCAAGTCTTCCCTTAGTAGAGACCGAGGTTATCGAACCAGTAGGAGGAAGGAAACGTCACAAAGGTATTGCAAGCAAGACGGAGACCTGCACAACACAAACTCAAGACTTTGCCCCAACGAATCAGTGAGGTTGTCAAGCTCACCGGTTTGCTGTAACAAAGGATTAAGTGTATGGTGTGGAAGGTAATTGTTTGTAGGAAGTAAACAAGTAATGGTGGAAGGTGTATCAATGGTAAAATATTGGACTGGGGTCCATAATTCACTAGAGGTGCTCTCTTGAGATAAACAACAAGGCATGAAGGATAAACAAATTACAGCAGGGCAATTGATAGGAACTGAGCAAGGCATAACAATGCAATTAATAGTCAGAAAGATCCTATGATATTCGATTGGGCAATACAACAAGATACATAGACCACCATCCAACTGCATCTATGACTAGAAATCCACCTTCAGGTTATCATCCGTACCCCCTCTAGTATTAAGTTGCAAGCAACAGCCAACTGCTTTAAGCAAAGTGTGTAAGGTAAACAGTCCACATGTTCCATGAACAAGAGACCGTTGTTTTCTCCCTAGTGGCAACATCACATCTACAACCGAAGAAATTTCTGTCACTTCCCTTGGAAACTAGAGGCATGAACCCACTATCGAGCATAAATACCCCCTCTTGGAGTCACTAGCAACTACTTGGCCAAGATAGCTACTAACAATGGAGATCAAACAACACAGAGGTGATAGAATCATAAAGACAAAACCATTAATAAAAGCAACATAGTAATCTCAATATCCATCGGATCCCCGCAAACACAACATGCATTTTACAAATAGATTAGATCTTGATCATGAACGGAGCTCACAAGATCTATACATGAAAGCACAAAGGAGGAGATACAACCATCTAGCTACTACATGGACCCATAGTCTAAGGTGGAACTACTCACGCATCATACCGGAGAGAAGGCCTCCGGGATGATCTCCCCTTAGGCAGGGTGCCGGGAAGAACTTCAGATCCCCCCGATCTAGGGACGATGGTGGCGGCGGCTACGGACGGTTTCATGGAGATTTGATCGGGTACTTAGGGTTTCTGCATCGGGGGCTTCTTATAGGCGAAGGGGAAGGCCGAGGCGGTGGCCAGAGGGGGCAAACCCTACCCAGGCGCGGGGTAGGGCCCACCCGCGCCTAGGGGGGTTTAGCCGCCCTGGCATGCCTCCTTGTCACCCCTCTGGACTTCTTGTTCCGCATGGAAATTAATTGAATTTGATGTTTGTCCTGTCCAATTCCGAGAATATTTCTTTACTAACTTTTCTAAAACCAAAAACAGCAGAAAACAGGCATCTGGCACTGTTGCAACTTGTTAGTAGGTTAGTACCGGAAAAATGTAAAAAGTACCTCAAAGTGTAGACAAGCAAAGCAAAGTAGATACTAAACAAGCATGGAGCATCAAAAATTATAGATACGTTTCCAACGTATCACGCCTTCAGATGCTTGGAGAACAAGACTAGAATAGATAGAATTTCAGAGGGAAAACCCTAATCTGTAACCGACTCAACCTATGACCGGGACCTGCCTATCTATATAAAGGCTAGGAGGGCACGGCGAGGAGGGCACCTCTCACCGCATACACACCTCCACGGCAGATTGCATCTGCGCACCCCTGTAACTTTCGGTTCCACCGTAATCAAGAGCAGACAAGCAGGAGTAGGATTTTCCCTCCGGGGGCCTGAACCTGGGTAAACTTCGTGTCCCCGTGTTGCTTGTTTGCTAACCATTCCGTGATCTCCAGCATTTCCATCTTCTCCAAAACTCAAGCTCATAACAATGGGCATTGACAAGATCAAACCTCGTCAACAAGATCTCAAACAACACAGATATGATAGAATCAAATAATCAATAAGACATAATAGAATCAATAATCAATTTGACATAGTAATCTCAATATCCGTCGGATCCCCACAAACACAACATGCATGATTACAAATAGATGATCTTGATCATGAACGGAGCTCACAAGATCTAAACATGATAGCACAAAGTAGGAGAAACAACCATCTAGCTACTGTATGGACCCATAGTCCAAGGGTGAACTACTCACACATCATACCGGAGGCTGGCATGGTGATGAAGGACTCCGGGATGATGTCTCCCCTCCGGCAGGGTGCCAAGAAGAGCTTCAGATCCCCCCGATCTAGGGACGATGGTGGCAGTGGAAATGGATTGTTTCATGGAGATCTGATCGGGTCCTTAGGGTTTTGGCATCAGGGGGCTTATATAGGCGAAGAGGTGAGGCAGGAGGGCGGCCTGGGGGCCCACACCCTGCCCAAGCGCAGCCCAGGGTAGGCCTACGCGTGGGGGGTGTGGCCACCTTGTGGCTCCCCTTCGGTCGCCCTTTGGTCTCTGTGTTCTCCTCGGTGAAATATTGAGTTTGGCTTTTGTCCTGTCCAATTCCGAGAATATTTCCTTACTAGATTTTCTGAAACCAAAAACAGCAGAAAACAGGCAACTGGCACTGTGGCATCTTGTTAATAGGTTAGTCCTAGAAAATGTATAAAAATACCTCAAAGTGTAGACAAAGCATAGCAAAGTTGATACTAAACAAGCATGGAACATCAAAAATTATAGATACGTTTACGACGTATCAAGAATCTCCAAGCTTAACTCCTGCTCGTCCTCGAGTAGGTAAGTGATAAAAACAATAATTTTTGAGGTGACATGCACCATCACAATCATGATCAAACCATTTGCAAACATTGAAAGCTGGGATCAAAGTACTCTAAACATGAGCATGAAAGATGAAGTTCTAACAATAATACATAGTAACTATGTTGCAACATGAGAGGATACAAACAAATATTCATGAATAACAATGCATTGAAAGACGTTTGTTTGTTTCACATACGGAAAACATAGCATAGTGGCATTCATCTTGTCCCTCATGGAGTAGCAAAACATAAATGCATAGGACACCTTCAAAGTTCATAAGGGTGACTAGATACAAATATTTTAAGAACAAGAAATATCAACATTATGAAACAATTAATAAGTTTTGGGACAATGCACATAGACCTAAGAATGACAACTATGCTCTCTTAATTGGTGCATAAAGATAGAAGGTGGAGACTCAATATAAAAGTGGAAGAAAGGCCCTTCAAAGGGAAGCAGGGATTTCAAGTTTCAAAAGGAGCTTCCAAAAATTATGGTACTTGTTAGCTTTCAGCTCTCATTGCCCCTATCATAAGCATCTTGAAGTGATTAAGGTTAAGGTGAACAAAGTATGGAGTATATGCTTGATAAAGTATACGTTGGCAATCTCATGTCCCTTGTGTACGAGGGCCATTCCACATGCTACTGAACTTTAGTCATCGGTAAGTTATTGTCATAGTAAGTATATGTGTATCATAAAGAATCACCAACGGGGTACCCTGTCACATCCCAAGATTTTCCAAATCTTGTAATGTGAAAAATAAATGAATAAAATAAAACTTTGTTGATTTTCAGGGTGAGAAGAAACTTTTTGAATCCAATTTGAAACCTTCAAACCAATTTGGATCAAATAAATCCTAAAGGGATTTAAAAAGATAAACATTTAATAAAGGAAAATAAAAATATTTGGAATTACTATTTTGGATCTTTTAAATAAAAGTTTTGGTTTTCAAATGAAATAGAAGTTTTACAAATAAGGATTATTTTATAAGCCAAATTAAGACTTGGCCAAGCCTTTGAAATAAAATATTTCTATTTGATAAAAATAGTAAAGGTTTGTTTAAAATAAATTAATAAGGATTTAATATCCAAGTTTTATAAATAAAGGTTTTACTATTTTAATTAACCATCAAAACTTATTTATTTAATTCAAATAAGTTTTCCAAATATTTTATATTCTCAAATAAAACCTACTGATTTGGTTTTGTTATTGTTTTAGTTTTCAAAATGGAGTTTTGAATAAATCAAAATCTATTTGATTTAATAACAATGGTCTATTTATTTAATTAATAATGGACCCTAAAATAAAAATATTATTTTGATCTTTGAACTTTGGATTATGTTGTTAAACAGAACCAAATTCAATTGCATTGTTTGGTGAATGTTTGATTTAGTTTGGATTGTTTGATTTGATGTTTGATTTTCAAAACAGAAAATAGGAACAGAAAAGGAAAAAAAATTTGAAAGAAAAAAATAAGAATCGGACTCAGCCCAACTGGCCAGCCCAACAAGCCCAACAAACAGCCCAGTTCCTCACTCCCGCAGAAAATGTTTCGCACTCATTTTTGAACCCACAGAGACGCTGACGAGTGGCCCCTTCCTTCTCTCTCACTCTCTCGCTGACCAACCGACCCCACCCCTCCAGCTCACCTTCTTCCTCGAGCTGACGACGCCCGGCCGTTGCTGCAGGTAACGCCGGCGATCAATTTGTGTAAATGGCCGCATTAATCCACCCCGCGACCACGCCCATTTAACCGCCTGCGTCTCCTCTTCCTTTCCCCTCTGTCACCCCACATTAGCACGCCCCCAGGCCGCCCTGATTCCTCTCCGAACCTCACTGCCATCGATGAACTCTTCCCTCGATTCCGGCCGTGTCCTGCCACCCCTCGCCTCCTTGACCACACTCGCATACTCCCCAAGCCCTGGCGCACCTTTTCGTGATCGCTACCACCCGTGAGCTCTGCAAGCTCGACAAGCGTCACCAAGCCGCCGCTGCATCTCCAACTACGGCGACGTCTCCCAGGTAAACCAGACCTCCCCTCTCTTTCCCGTGGACACGATAATGATCGTCATGCTCTTGTGAACCTAACGGTGTCTCCCTTTCGTCCTAGGGTGCCCCTATCCTCGCCCTCGACGATCTCTAGAGCCGCCCGAGGCCCATCTCATCTCCGGCGAGCAATTAAGGACAGTCACGTGCGCCCCTTGCCAAGACGACTCCATGTTGAGCTTCGGCATCGCCCTGCGATCACTTTGAGCATCTCCCCACCTTCCTTTGCTTCCTGTATCGCCGGAACCGCCACCATCTGGCCGCTCCGCCGCCAGTAGCCACCGCAGTGTCGCCCATCTATGGCTGGCACGCTGTACACCGTTAGATGATGATCCAAGCGCCACGATAGATCCTTAGCCGAAGGGGTACGAGTGATCCTGTGCCGCACGATCTGACTTGATCCAACACACTAGAGTAGTCGATCCGAACGAAACGTTTTTGACCAATAGGATTGCACCACGTGGCCTGTAGTTGATTTAAAAGACAGATTTGATCTATTAGATTTCCAATTTTGTAAATTGCACAACTTTTGATCCACACGTCCAAAAATTACAAACTTTATATCGTTGGAATCAGTGGAACAAACCCTAGTCAACCATGCAATTTGTTTAGTAAATAGTATCTGTTAGATTGTTTGTATTTGCAGAAACATTTGTATGCTTGTTTAGATTAGAAAAATTATTCAAAAATGTTTTTGAGGTTGAAACCTTTGCAAATTGGTTTGTTGTGAACTTACTGACCCTAGGAACCAACCCATGGTTTTAAAAATGAATTTGGTGAAGTTTAGGATGGATTAATTGATTTAGCCCATTTCTAGCCAAATAAAAATATTGATTTTGCTATGGAAATGACTTTGGAGCAAAAACTTTGAGAAAATGATTTGGAGCAAACCTACTGACCCTAAACGTCAAGTTTTGAGAAACAACAACTTATTTTATGAACAACATAAAGTTGTTGCTTTGATAAAAAATATTTTCCACCACATAAAATAATGAAAGGATTTAAAAATGGTTTATGGACAAAACCCTTTTGCAAATGACTTTGCCACTTTGGAAAATGACCACTTTGAACCTTACATAGTTTAGAAGCCTAGTGGAGACCACCTTTGCAAATAAAACTATCTCTTGCATGCTTACATGCATGACTTAGATCCCATTGTTTTATGTGTGTGAAATGTTGGATTGATTATTGGTTTGGAATGCTTGTTGATATTGTGTTTGCTTGATTGATTGTAGTGAAGTTAGTAAAGTGTGATACTAGCAAGATCAAGGAGTGAACCAACATTCCTACCAAAAGAAAGGCAAGTGACACTATCATCTAAAGTTCTACTATTTTCATTATACTTAGTGGATTTTGAAACATGCAATAAAAAAATAATTTCTATACTTATGCTATGCTAAATCCTAATAGGATACCCTATACATTACTTAGTTCAAACAATGTAGTTGTTACATGCTTAGTCATGCTATATTTTGAAAAGAGTTACATGTTGAGATTTTATGAAGTTGAGAAAAAGACTTGTGATTTTACATAATAAAACAAGGACTCAATGAACCACCTGGGTGGACAAGGACTTTGAGTTTTGGAGAAGGTGGCAACAAAAGGAACCATGTCTATGGCAATCACTTTGTGTTGTGCTCCAAAGGAAAACCACCCAGGAAACTTAGAGATTGAACATGTTTCTCCAATTGTGGCTTTCGTGTGCAACCACATGCTATTTATGGCTCTGGCTTAGTCAACTACATTGGGAAGACCTATGCATTGTCTTCAGGTTACTGGACATGGGGACCTGGAATCCTACATGGGTACTGAAGACAAGCTAGCAATGGTGTATGGGAGGACCCTCTGGAAAGACTTCGTCACATTCTCAATCTGCCGGTACTCCATCTTGGTGAGCACCAATCCAGTGGCCACTGGTGGCAAAAAGATGAGATTGTGACATGTGGGTAAAGTGTGCAACTTCTGCAGAAGATAATAAAATCTAAGTACTTAGTCGTGTCCCCGGTTATGGACAATACTGAGCAACTAAAGCTTGAAGCTATGGGAAATCTCGACATTCCAATTTCTAAAAGAAAAACTTTTAAATGACAACAAAAGACTTGATGCACTTGGGGTTACCAAGGAGCTCAAGAGATTTTGATGAAAACTTGATGTACTTGGGGGTACCAAGGACTCAAGAGATTTTGGTGAAAACTTGAAGAACTTGGGGTTACCAAGGAGCTCAAGAGATTTTGATGAAAACTTGATGTACTTGGGGGTACCAAGGACTCAAGAGATTTTGGTGAAAACTTGAAGAACTTGGGGTTACCAAGGAGCTCAAGAGATTTTTGACAATGACTTGAATACTTGGGGATACCAAGGAATTCAAAGGATTTTGATTAAGAGATTTGACAAAAGATCAAAACCATTTTGAAAAGATAGGATAAAGTATTGCTTTCTGCAAATGAGCCTTAAAACCCTACTTAGCCAAAATGCATGTAATGATAGGATCCACCTATATTCTATATAGTAGTGAAACTTGCCAATACAATTCAAATGTATTGACCCTTGTGGCTGTAACTTGTAATGTTGCAGGTTTGATTGATTTTTAGTGAGGACTGATTGATTAGGATTACAAGTCTACAACCAACATGTCTGCCCGTGGCACTTTGAATATGAAGGACCCCATGACTATAGTTATTCCGCTGCAATGTAATGTAATAGCCAAATGAGCTATGTATGATGTAATAAAATTATGTTATTCCTGGTTATAAAGTTATATTATGACCTTTGTTTCTTGATATTACATCTTAACTGTGGATGCTAGCTATTGATCCAGGGACTAGCATTGTAAACACACAGGACTCTACCTTATTTAAAGGTTGGGACCCTTACAGATGGTATCAGAGCATTGTGTTGCCTGTAGGATTTGTAAAACTAGGATTGGACAAAAACCCTTAGAAGAATAGGAGTTATGTTTGTTCCAAAACTTACTTACAAACAATCTTGTAAACTCTTTCCTCAACCATTTTGGTTTCAACTCTACATCTCTTCTATTTCAACTTGATGGAAAAACCTACCCATGGACAAAGACTTCACCATGTGCAAAGGACTTCGTCAACTCTAAATGACTTCAACATCTTCAACTCTAATGACTTCAACATCTTCAGCATATTCCCCAAGGACTTCCAACTTGGATATCACAAAGGACTACAAGTGAGACAAGGAAATATTGCTCAAGATTTAGAGACTAAGGGAATGCAAAAGTTAGAAGGAGCCCACATCACTTGAAGTATTATACCCAAGAGTTTTTCTCAAGGAAACCATGATCTCATGCAAAAAGGATCAACCAAGAAGGTTGGAAAGATCACAAGTGAACCATATAGATGGACCACCATGATTTAGTTAAGTCAAACACACCAACTTATGTGGTGTAACAAAAATATTTTATTGCCTAAGTAGATGCTTGAACTTTGTTGTTTGAGTGAAATTTGTTTGTGAATGCTTGCACATTGCATGTGTTAATTGTGATGTGTGTGATTAGAATTATTTCCTTAGAAAATCTTTTGCCCATTCTAATATCCATTCAACCCCAAACAGATGACTACTCCAAGAGACTCCAAGGTTGACGACACCAACACCAACCAAGAGGACAGCATGAAAGAGCTCATAGCAACCCAACACTAGTTGAACCAAGTGACAGCTCAATTCATAGCCAACACTAGTGGAGAAGATCCAACCCTGCAAGGATTTTTGGAAACTCCAGGCCAACTGATGCTTAAGGTGACTGATCAAATGATCAAAATGGAAGAAAGCTATTCCAAAAGAGTTAGTGACAACAAGGATGACAGAAATATTATTCTAGATGGAGCCCCAGATTGCATTATTTCTGGAGACAAGGTGTTGGAATTATGCCCTAGAGGCAATAATAAAGATGTTATTATTATAATTCTTGTTCATGATAAAGTTTATATTCCATGCTAGAATTGTATTAAGCGGAAACTTTAATACTTGTGTGGTTTGTGAACAACACCGTGTCCCTAGTACGCCTCTATGTACTAGTTCATTGATCAATGATGGTTAAGGTTTCCTAAACATAGACATGAGTTGTCAATTGATAATGAGATCATATCATTGGAGAATGATATGATGGACAGACCCAAACTAAGCGAAGCAAATTAGATCGTATCATCGTGTTCATCTTTGCGAAGCTTTTCCTATGTCAAATATTGTATTCCTTAGACCATGAGATAATACAATTCCCTGGTATCGGAAGAAAGCTTTGAGGTCATCAAACGTCATCCTATGAGAGGGTGATCATAAAGGTGTCTCTCAGGTGATCGGAAAGTATCTGTTGGGTTGTATGTATCGAGATGGAATTTGTCCCTCCCGAGTCGGAGAGATATACTTCGGGCCCACTCGGTAATCGATATCAACACCGCTTGCAAGCATGTGGTTAATGAGTTAATCACAAAGTGATATTGGGTTACAGAATGAGTAAAGTACTTGCTGTGAACGAGATTGAACTAGATATGACGGTACCGACGATCGAATCTCGGGCAAGTAAAATATCGCGAGACGAAGGGAATATATATATGGGATTGTTTGAATCCTGACATCGTGGTTCATCCGATATGATCATCGATGAATGTGTGGGAGTCAATATGGGTGCCTGCACCCTTTGTTGATTATTGATAGAAGATCATGTACGCATATTCTCGAACCCGCAGGTCACACACTTAACGATCTCGACGCTAGGATAGATTGGATAATTGGTTTAAGAATTTTTGTTGGAGTCTCGGATGGGACCCGGATATCACGAGGTTCGGAATGGTCCGGAGAATAAGATTCATATAAGGCAATGCAGTTTTTGGAGTTCGAATTGTTCCGGTTAATCGGTATTGTACGGAAGCTTCTAGAACCTTCGAAGGGGACCAACGTGGCCCCACCTTCCGGAGGGGCATGGGCCTATGAGGGAGTGTCCTGGCCTCTTTGGGCCAGGGGCACAAGGCCCCATAGGGCCCAGCCAATCCTAGAGAGTTTAAATCGTTTAAACTAGAGATAGGGTTTCTAGAAGAGGGGAGAGTCCATGCCCCCCACTCCTTATCCTTTGGTCTTTTGTGAGGGGCTAGGCTGCGCCCTCTATATAAAGAGGGTGGGCACCAACCCCCACACCTCTCCTCCAAACCCTAGCCGCCTTGCTAGCTTTTCTCTCTCCTCCCGATCGTTTGTAGCGAAGCTGCCGCAGAAATTCTCCACCATATACACCACGCGTCGTGTTGTAGATCCAATCTATCTCCACCATTCTTGCTGGTCCGAGGAAGGAGGAGACGCCGAGGTGCTGCACGTGTGCATCTCACGGAGGCACCGCCACTTGTGGTGCTAGATCGGATCGGATCGCGAGGAGGAGAAGCGAGTACGACTACATCACCCACGTTCGATTTAACGTTCACTGCGTAATCTTCAAGGGTATGAAGATCTAATCCAATCTCTCTCGTTGATTGCATCTCCTAGATTAGATCTTGGCTTTCCCTCTGTTCGCATCCGTAGAAAATTTTGATTTACTATGCCGCGAAACCCTTCAGTGGTATCAGAGCTAGATCTATGCGTAGATGTGTTGCACGAGTAGAACGCAACATGGTTGTTGCGGGCGTTGATGTTTTCTGTTGCAAGCCTCTTGTTTGTGTTCTTCTTATGACGTGGGATAGTGAGATTGAAGCGGTCCAGGCCAACCTTACGCGACGTCGTCATGAGACCGCTCCGCACTTGACGGTGGCTTGTTCCACACGCTACCGGTGGATGTCAGTTTCTCTCACTATAGTTGTCATGGGATTAACACCGGAGTTTGGCAACCATAATATCACCATTGTGGCTTTCCGTAGGTAAGAATCGTTCTTAGCATCTACTCCCATAAGCCACGTAAAATATGCAACAACAAAGTAGAGGCGTCTAACTTGTTTTTGCAGGAGTGTTTTCGTGATATGGTATGGCCCAAGATGTGATGTGTATATTGTATGGCGATCATGTTTTGTAATGTTTCACGACTTGCATGTCGATGAGTACACAACCGTGAGCCATATGGTTGTCTTTATAATTGTGTATGACCTGCGAGTCAACTTCTTATACGCCATGTAATAGCTTTACTTTATCGCTAAGTAGTTAGCAATAGTTGTAGTTGCTATTCGTGGTGGAGGCAATCATGGTGGAGTGATGGAGATCATGTCGGAACGCACAAGATGGAGATCATTGCGCGAGGATTGGCTATACCATGTCACATAAAGTTATATGCATGTGATGTTTATCCCTTTATGTATCTTATTATGCTTAGATCGCGACGGTAGCATTATAAGATGATTCCTCACTTAAAGATCAAGATAAAAACTGTGTTCTCCCCAAGTATGCACCGTTGCGAAAGTTCGTCGTGTCCAAGCATCACGTGATGATCGGGTGCTATAGACTCTACGCTCACATACAACGGGTGCAAGCCAGTTTTGCACACGCAGAAATACTTGGGTCTAGCTTGACGAGCCTAGCATGTACATGCATGGCCTCGGAACACAAGAACCGAAAGGTTAAGCATGAGTCATATGAGTGATATGATCGACACTTTGTTGTCCACCATTGAAACCACATCTCTTCTCGTGATGATCGGATTAGGTGTGGTGAATTTGGATCGTGTTCACTAAACAACTTGAGGGATGTTGAATTTAGTGGGAGTTCATCTAGTAATTTGATTAAATTGAACTGTTTATCATGAACATAGTCTAAATTGTACTTGCAAATATTGTAGATCACATGGCCAAGTCCAACTTCAACTTCAACGTTTTTGCTGAGAAGGAAAAGCTTAGAAACAATGGGTCTAACTTCACCAATTGGTTCCGCAATCTAAGAATCATTCTGTCTGGCGGACAAAAGGACTATGTCCTTGGGAAAGTGTTAGGTGACCCTCAAGAATCGCGCTATCGATGAGAAAGCTGTCTATCGTCGCAAGAAAGATGATTATGGTGTGATTAAGAGCATCATGTTGTTTGCTATGGAACCGTAGCTTCAAAATCGTTTTGAAGAGTATCCCGGGCCCTTCGAGATTCTCGAGGAGCTGAAAACCATGTTTCAGACTCAGGCCGCTCGAGAGATATGAGATCTCCGAAGTTCTTTAACCGCAAGATGGAGGAAGGAGTTCCGTTAGTGAGCACGCCATAAAGATTTCGCTACACTCAACGTTTGAGCAACCGAATGCACGATTCCGAGGAGCTCAAGATTGACAGGTTCTCGCAATCACTCCTCCCAGCTACAAAAGTTTTGTAGTGACTCATAATTAGATTGGTTCTCTCGACACGATCACCGAGCTCTTCGCAGTCAAGGCTGCAGAGGTGGACATCAAGAAGGATAATCATGTGTTGATGGTCAACAAGCCCTCCTTTAAGAAAGGTAAGGGAGCAAAGAAACCTTCAAGAAGGGCGGCAGCGCAATGCCCTCCGAGAAGAAGCTCAAGTCCGGTCCTAAGGTGACACCGAGTGCTTCTATTGCAAGGACAAGGGTCCTTGGAAGCATAATCGTCCAAATACTTAGCGACAAGAAGTCCGCACCATCAAAGGTATATTTGATATACATGTTATTGATGTTTTCCTTACTAGCCCTCGTTGTAGTGCGGGTATTTGATACCGTTGCTAATATCGTAATCAAACAGAGCTACGAATAGACGGCTTGCGAGGGATGAGGTGACGATGCGTTGGCAACGGATCAAGAGTTGATGTGATGGCCGTCGACACTCTCCTTAGTTTTACCTTCGGATTAGTTTTAAACCTTAATAAGTGTTATTATGTGCCTGCGTTGAGCATGAACATTATTTCGGATCGTGTTTATTGCAAGACGGTTATTCATTTAAATCGGAGAATAATGGTTGTTCTATTTATATGAGTAACATCTTTTATGGTCATGCACCTCTTGTGAATGGTTTATTTCTTCTAAATCTAAAGGATGAAACACACATCCATAACATTGAGGCTAAGAGATGCAAAGTAGATAGTGATAATACTACTTATTTGTGGCAATCGTCTAGGTCATATTGGTGTAAAGTGCATGAAGAAACTCCATTTTGATGGACTTTTGAGTCTCTTGATTTTGAATCATTTGACACATGCGAACCATGCCTCATGGGCAAGATGATCAAAACCCGTTCTCCCAGATGATGGAGCGAAAGCGGACTTGTTGGAAATCATACATACCGATGTATGCGGACGATGAGTATTTCGACGCGCGGTGGATATCGCTATTTCCTCACTTTTACCGATGACTTAAGTAGATATGGGTATATCTATTTAATGAAACATAAATCTGAAACATTTGAAAAGTTCA
Source organism: Avena longiglumis (assembly GCA_030063025.1). Classification (NCBI taxonomy): domain Eukaryota; kingdom Viridiplantae; phylum Streptophyta; class Magnoliopsida; order Poales; family Poaceae; genus Avena; species Avena longiglumis. The sequence goes on along the minus strand of CP125974.1, from coordinate 512,274,968 downwards.
AGGAATTTCAGAATGAAGTGGAGAACCATCGTAACAGAAAGATTAAGTTTCTACGATCCGATCGTGGAGGTGAATATTTCAGTTATGATTTTCTCACGCATCTTAAAGCAAGTGGAATCGTTTCACAACTCACGCCACCCGGAACACCACAACGCAATGGTGTGTCTGAACGCCGGAATCGAACCCTATTAGATATGGTCCGATCAATGATGTCTCTTACTGATTTTCCGTTATCATTTTGGGGTTATGCATTAGAAACCGCTGCATTCACTTTAAATAGGGCTCCATCTAAATCCGTTGAGACGACACCATATGAACTGTGGTTTGGTGCTAAACCTAAGTTGCCGTTTCTTAAAGTTTGGGGATGCGAAGCTTACGTCAAGAAGTTGATGCCGGACAAGCTCGAACCCAAAGCGGAAAAATGCATCTTCATAGGATACCCTAAGGAAACTATTGGGTATACCTTCTATCACAGAACCGAAGGCAAAGTGTTTGTCGCAAAGAACGGTTCCTTTCTTGAGAAGGAGTTTCTCTCGAAAGAAGTGAGTGGGAGGAAAGTAGAGCTAGACGAGGTTATTGAACCTTCTCTTGAATTGGAGAGTAGCGCAGACTGAAATTGTTCCAGGTCACCGCACCAACAATAGAGGAAGCTAATGACAAGGATCATGAAGCTTGGACGATGTCTGCATCTTGAACGTCGCAGGTCGACAAGGTCGCGTGCCCCTCCTGAGTGGTACGGCAACCCTGTCTTGACTGTCTTGTTGGTAGAAGACAGTGAACCTATGAACTATGAGGAAGCGATGATGAGCCTAGACTCTGAGAAATGGCTGGAAGCCATGAAATCCGAATTGGGATCCATGAGCGAAAACCAAGTATGGACTTTGGTGGATCCTCCTAGCGACCGAAAGGCCGTTGAGTGCAAATGGATATTCAAGAAGAAAACGAACGCGGATGGTAATGTTACCGTCTATAAAGCACGGCTTGTCGCAAAAGGTTTTCGACAAGTTCAAGGTGTTGACTACGATGAGACTTTCTCTCCCGTAGCGATGTTTAAGTCCATTCGGATTTTATTAGCAATTGCTGCGTTTCATGATTATGAAATATGGCAGATGGATGTCAAGACTGCTTTCCTCAATGGGAACATTGATGAAGAGTTGTATATGATGCAACCCGAAGGTTTTGTCGATCCTAAGGATGCTAGTAAAGTATGCAAACTTCAGCTCCATTTATGGATGAAGCAAGCATCTCGGAGTTGGAACCTTCGCTTTTGATCAAGGGATCAAGAGTTTTGGATTTGTTCCAAATTGCTACGAAGCTTGTATCTACAAGAAAGTGAGTGGGAGCTCGGTGACGTTTACGTATCGTATGTGGATGACATATTGATTATCGGAAATGACATCAACATGCTTAACGATGTGCGAGTTATTTGAACAAGTGTTTTTCAATGAAAGACCTAGGTGAAGCTGCTTATATATTGGGCATCAAAATCTATAGAGATAGACAAAGACGCTGATAGCTTTAAGCGCAGTACATACCTAGACAAAGTTAAAAAGGTTCGAATGGATAAGGCAAAGAAAGGTTCAAAGCCTATGTTGTCGGGTAAGATATTGAGCAAGGCTCTGTCCACCTGATGGTAAATGATAGGGAAGCTATGAGCAAAGTGCCTTATGCCTCGGCCATAGGTTCCATCATGTATGCCATCTTGTGTACTAGACCGGATGTGTCCAATGCTCTTAGTTTGACGAGATATCAAAGTGATCCAGTGGAACACCGGACACCGTGAAGAACATCCTAAAGTACCTAAATAGAACTAAAGAAATGTTCTTAGTCCATGGGGTGATGAACGACTTGTCGTAAAGGTTACGTCGATGCTAGTTTCGACAACGACAAGGATGATTCCAAATCTCGACGTGATACGCGTTTATATTTTGAATGGAGGAGCTGTGAGTCGAGAAGGCTGCAAGCAAAGCGTGATCGCGGGATCTACAAAGGAAGCGGAATACATGGCTGCCAGAGCGTCAAGTGAAGGAGTTTGGATCAGAAACTTCATCACTGAGCTTGGCGTGGTTCCAAGTGCATTGGACCCACTAGAGATATTGTGTGACAACACTGGCGCCATAGCACTCGCTAAGGAACCAAGATATCATCCAAAGACCAAGCATATCAACCGCAAGTTTCATATAATCCGAGATTATATAGCAGATGGAGATTTGAAGATTATCAAAGTACATACAGATCTGAATGTCGCAGATCCATTGACTAAACCTCTTCCACGTGTAAAACATGATCAACACCTCAGTGCCATGGGTGTGAGATTGTTGCCAGATGTAAACTAGATTATTGACTCTAGTGCAAGTGGGAGACTGTTGGAATTATGCCCTAGAGGCAATAATAAAGATGTTATTATTATAATTCTTATTCATGATAAAGTTTATATTCCATGCTAGAATTGTATTAAGCGGAAACTTTAATACTTGTGTGGTTTGTGAACAACACCGTGTCCCTAGTACGCCTCTATGGACTAGTTCATTGATCAATGATGGTTAAGGTTTCCTAACCATAGACATGAGTTTTCAATTGATAATGAGATCATATCATTGGAGAATGATATGATGGACAGACCCAAACTAAGCGAAGCAAATTAGATCGTATCATCGTGTTCATCTTTGCGAAGCTTTTCCTATGTCAAATATTGTATTCGTTCGACCATGAGATAATACAACTCCCTGGTATCGTAAGAAAGCTTTGAGGTCATCAAACGTCATCCTATGAGAGGGTGATCATAAAGGTGTCTCTCAGGTGATCGGAAAGTATCTGTTGGGTTGTATGTATCGAGATGGAATTTGTCCCTCCCGAGTCGGAGAGATATACTTCGGGCCCACTCGGTAATCGATATCAACACCGCTTGCAAGCATGTGGTTAATGAGTTAATCACAAAGTGATATCGGGTTCTGAATCCAGTAAAGTACTTGCGTGAACGAGATTGAACTAGGTATGACGGCATCGACGATCGAATCTCGGGCAAGTAAAATATCGCGACGAAGGGAATATATATATGGGATTGTTTGAATCGACATCGTGGTTCATCCGATATGATCATCGATGAATGTGTGGGAGTCAATATGGGTGCCTGACCACTGTGATTATTGATAGAAGATCATGCGCATATTCTCGAACCCGCAGGTCACACACTTAACGTATCTCGACGCTAGGATAGATTGGATAATTGGTTTATGAATTTTGTTCGAGTCTCGGATGGGATCCGGGATATCACGAGAGGTTTCAGAATGGTCCGAGAATAAGATTCATATAAGGCAATGCAGTTTTGGAGTTGAATTGTTCCGGTTAATCGGTATTGTACGGAAGCTTCTAGAACCTTCGGAAGGGGACCAACGTGGCCCCACCTTCCGGGAGGGGGCATGGGCCTATGAGGGAGTGTCCTGGCCGCTTTGGGCCAGGGGCACAAGGCCCCATAGGGCCCAGCCGATCCTAGAGAGTTTAAATCGTTTAAACTAGAGATAGGGTTTCTAGAAGAGGGGAGAGTCCATGCCCCCCACTCCTTATCCTTTGGGCTTTGGGGAGGGGCTAGGGCTGCGCCCCCCCTCTATATAAAGAGGGGTGGGGGCGCATCAACCCCCCACACCTCTCCTCCAAACCCTAGCCGCCTTGCTAGCTTTTCCTCTCTCCCTCCCGACTGTTTGTAGGCGAAGCCCTGCTGCAGAAATTCTCCACCATATACACCACGCCGTCGTGTTGTAGATCCAATCTATCTCTCCACCATACTTGCTGGTCCGAGGAAGGAGGAGACGTCGAGGTGCTGCACGTGTGCATCTCACGGAGGCACCGCCACTTGTGGTGCTAGATCGGATCGGATCGCGAGGAGGAGAAGCGAGTACGACTACATCACCCACATTCCGACGAACGTTCCGTTGTGCGAATCTTCAAGGGTATGAAGATCTAATCCAATCTCTCTCATTGATTGCATCTCCTAGATTAGATCTTGGCTTTCCCTCTGTTCGCATCCGTAGAAAATTTTGATTTACTATGCCGCGAAACCCTTCACAAGGATCATACTTCCAGGGAGCATGGAGATCAATGCCCAAACTGTGAAGAGAAACATCCTGTTGGACAATGTCCCACCTCTCAAGCTACTTGCTACCTATGTGAAGGAAACAATCATGTCCCTATCCAATGCCCCATCTATTCCATTGTGGAACAAAGGAAACAAGGTGGAGTGCAACAAATGATTGCAAACCATCAAGAAGGATCCAAGTCTACCAAGAAGGTTGATGACAAAGGAAAAGGTCCACTTATACCTCCAAACAAAACAACCCAATTCAAAGGACCTAAGAAAGGGCATATGAAGAGCAATAGAAGGCCCAGGAAACATGTAGACATTCCTACCTACCAGATAACATATGAACAACATGAACTGGATGCACTCCTAGCTTTGGAGAAGCCCAAGAACCAAAAGAAGGACAAAAGCCATGTGCAATGTCATAAGTGTAAAGAAATGGGACACTATTCCAGTGAATGCCCAGAGAACCAGAAGAATAAGGAGATTAGCCAAGTGGTGTGCAACAACTGCAAAGAGCTAGGCCATTATGTGGAAACTTGTCCACAAGAGCCACGTAAAGAACTCAAAGACATCAATTGTTTCAATTGCAAGAACCCAGGACATTATGCAAGCAACTAACCAGAAAAGATGAAGAACAAGTTGAACAAGCCTATGGAGAAACTCAACCTTGGCCCATGAGTCAAGTGTGGAAACCAAGGACACAATGCAAATGTTTGCCTAGAGAAGTTTCCCCAGGATCCCAAGAAGGCTAATATGTAATTTTGTTTGAAATATTTAAGGGTGGTAGTACCCTAGATGTTTTGAGCCTACTTGTAACCCTAGCCTTCCCAAAATCTCGGGACGAGATTTATTTTAAGGGTGGTAACCTGTCACATCCCAAGATTTTCCAAATCTTGTAATGTGAAAAATAAATGAATAAAATAAAACTTTGTTGATTTTTAGGGTGAGAAGAAACTTTTTGAATCCAATTTGAAACCTTCAAACCAATTTGTATCAAATAAATCCTAAAGGGATTTAAAAAGATAAACATTTAATAAAGGAAAATAAAAATATTTGGAATTACTATTTTGGATCTTTTAAATAAAAGTTTTGGTTTTCAAATGAAATAGAAGTTTTACAAATAAGGATTATTTTATAAGCCAAATTAAGACTTGGCCAAGCCTTTGAAATAAAATATTTCTATTTGATAAAAATAGTAAAGGTTTGTTTAAAATAAATTAATAAGGATTTAATATCCAAGTTTTATAAATAAAGGTTTTACTATTTTAATTAACCATCAAAACTTATTTATTTAATTCAAATAAGTTTTCCAAATATTTTATATTCTCAAATAAAACCTACTGATTTGGTTTTGTTATTGTTTTAGTTTTCAAAATGGAGTTTTGAATAAATCAAAATCTATTTGATTTAATAACAATGGTCTATTTATTTAATTAATAATGGACCCTAAAATAAAAATATTATTTTGATCTTTGAAGTTTGGATTATGTTGTTAAACAGAACCAAATTCAATTGCATTGTTTGGTGAATGTTTGATTTAGTTTGGATTGTTTGATTTGATGTTTGATTTTCAAAACAGAAAATAGGAACAGAAAAGGAAAAAAAATTTGAAAGAAAAAAATAAGAATCGGACTCAAATTTCATTGGCCACCCAACAAGCCCAACAAACAGCCAGTTCCTCACTCCATGAAAAATGTTTCGCACTCATTTTGAACCCACAGACGCTGACAGTGGCCCTTCCTTCTCTCTCACTCTCACGACCAACCGACCCCACCCTCCAGCTCACCTTCTTCCTCATGACGACGCTTGCTGTCGCAGTAACGTCGGCGATCAATTCGCGTAAATGGCCGCATTAATCCACCCCGCGACCACGCCCATTTAACCGCCTGCGTCTCCTCTTCCTTTCCCCTCTGTCACCCCACATTAGCACGCCCCCAGGCCGCCCTGATTCCTCTCCGAACCTCACTGCCACCGACGAACTCTTCCCTCGATTCCGGCCGTGTCCTGCCACCCCTCGCCTCCTTGACCACATGTTAGACCCCTCCTTTATAAAGGAAAGGATCCCTGTGATTGCAATGCTAGTCCCTGGATCAATGCTAGCATCCACAGTTTAAGATGAAGTACACAGATACAAAGGTCGTTTATTACATTCATTCCAGAGATAAAACATAGTCTTTTACAACTCAGGGCCATAGGCCTAATACAAGAGTTTAAGGAATAAGTAAATAAACATAAGTCTTCATCTTCATGTGCCACAGGCAAGCATGTTGAGTGTAGACTCATGACTCCTATTCATCATCAGAGTAACCTGCAACATCACAAGTTACGTACAGAGGGTCAATACTTTGGAATAGTATTGGCAAGTGATACCTTAGTATATTTTAAGTGGAATACTTTACTATATGCATTTGGCTAAGTGTAGCTTGGCTTGCTTTGCTTGAAAAATAGGTTTTCCTATTAGTTGAAATCACTAAGCTTTCTTTGTCAAAACATTCCCAAGGATCCACCAATAGACATTGAGGTCCTTCACCCTTGTTCACCCACAAATTTATACTTAGAAGTTGGAGTGATGAGATTCTTGTAGCTTCCATGTCTTGATGCTCAAAGTGTCCATTTCCCTGGACAAGGCTAAGTACTTAGTTTTTCCATCTGCAGAGGTTGTGCACTTTTCCCACGGACTTGGTTTCCCAAGACAGGACCTTTCAGAAGCCTTTCCTTAGTCAAATGGACGCGTTCCCACCTATCGTCCCATCTACCACCAACTGTCCAAAAGACTAAGTTCTAGCAACCTATATGATCAAGGCAGAGCCCATATTGCCAAGTGGTTCTCAACACTTTCTCAACACTTGGCCTCCAAATCCCTTTGTGCCTGGGTGGCTTACCACAAGTGAGATACACAACCCAAGTCCATGTCCTTGTGTAACCACTCAACATAACCCATACTTTCCATTCCACCCAGGAGGTTCATTTGACTTAGTTGTTTTATTAGGAAAGTATAAGTCCCATGACTTAGAAATATTTTTTTTATAGTAAGTGTAGTTTTTTACCAATCCTTATTTGTTATATAGCTAGGCTAAGCAGAGTATGGCAACTTATCTTAGGGATAATTTCCTTAGCAATTCTACTAGACTACATAGGATTTCCCCACTTTTGCCTTAGACAAAATAACATGCATTACTATAACAAAATATCTAATGCTAGTTCAAAACATAGGACAAATATATTCATGTAAATATCACTTGCCTTGGTAGTGGGGAGAGTAGCACTCTTCACAATCACAATCACTAGCAAAATCTACACAAGAAATTATAGCATACCATTACACACAAATATATACATCCAAATATAATATGAATGCATGCATGCAAGAATTTACTAAGTGGTGATTTTTGAAAATTCTACCAAGTATGCTCATGTCTACAGAAACTTAACAAGTCACAAATTTGCCAACTAAACTTATTTGGCTCCAATACAATTTACTAAAATAAATCTCTAATTAAAATGGCCTTAAAACATGTTCTACAAATAAAATCATTTTAACTGTTACTATATGCTAAATAAATTGGATATTCAGAAAGGTCTTGTTTCACTGAATCCAACGGTATAAAATTTGTAAAATTCTAACGTGGCAATCAAAAGTTATAAGCATTTGAATTTGGAACAAATTTCTGATTTTAAATCTAATTTTAGATCTAACACTAGCCACGCGTCGCGCTGTGATTGGCGCGTACCGCTTTGGTTGGATCACGCTCTGCAGCCACTGGATCTAAACAGATTGAACGCTCCAGATCGCGTACCTCTTCGGGGTTAAGTGGTTCTATCCTAACGCTACGATACAGATCTAACGGTCTAAAACAACTGGTCAAAAACTAGCGGCGCATATCGGCTGTGCGCGGCGGCGACGACCAGACGGTGGCGGCGCCGGCGGTACAGATCGCTAGGTGGATGGGGGAGATGCTCACCGACATCGCGAGGGTGTGGGGATGCTCTACGTGTGAACGGCTCGGCAAGGGGCGCTCAGGGTTGCTGTAGATTTCTCGCCGGAGTTGGATCTGGCAGCGGTGGTTCTGCTCGAGGTCGGAGGCGACGTTGCAGATCACTAGGATGCCAAAGTAAGGTGTGGTTAGATGCGGACGATCACGGAGAACATGCGAGCGTGAACGACAAGGTTCGGGGCGGTCTGGACTTACCACTAGAGCTCGCCGGAGTTCGTGCAGAAGGTGGCGGCGATCGTTGGACGCTTCAAGCTACGGTTCATGCGAAAGTAAACGGAGGGTGTCAGAAGGTGCACAGAGACTCACTGAACAAGATAAAATAAACGCGAGACCGAGGGGAACTCTAGGCTCACCGGAATTTGCCGGCGCAGTCGTCGGAGACGGCGGGGTTGCAGAGAGCAATGCGCGCAGCCTGGGGGCGTTCTTTGCTTGGGGTTTGGGGGAAAAGAGAGAGGGGGCAGAGGGGGTTATTATAGACTGATCATGAGTGAGAATCACTCAGCCATTGATTCGAATTGACGCCGCGAATTAAACACAGGAAACAGCCGCGTTGATTGGGGATGAACTGGTCGTGCGGGTGGAGACGATGCTGACGTGGAGGAGGCCCGCTTGTCAGCGACGTGCGCGAGGTGGAAGTGGGGTCTGCCTGTCGGTGAGCAAGAGGCTGCTGCAGGAGGAAAAGGAATGCCCCGGGTGGGCTTGCTGCGCTTGATTCGTTGCTGGGCCAGAAACCTGCCGCTCAGCCTTTTTCTTTTGTTTAAGTCTTTTTATTTTCTAATTCTATTTTCTGGAATGATTTTTGATATGAATTCAAATCCTTTTGAATTCAAACAAAACTGGGGATATTTGCAGGGTTCTGTGGTTTCAATTTCAGACACTTAACCAAGTAGTTACCTTGTAAGGTCCTGGTCAAGCTTGGGTGTTGAACAAAGCAAGTTTTGTCTTTAGGTTGTGAATGAATGAAATAGGGTTTAGAAAATATTTCTAAATTGTAAACTTGGGTAAAAATGCTACACCTAATCTTTCCAACAATGGATGCAAGTAATCAAGTTCCTAAACAATCCAATCCCAAAGGGTGTTGGCCAATTGAGTTAAATTTGCACACATGAAATCATAGTTCAAACTTCTGTCTCCAAATGATTTTGAGAAAAACCCTAAATGGATGAATGATGCAAGGATGCTATGAATGAGTTTTGGATTCTGAATTTAGGGATGTTACACCACACTCGCATACTCCCCAAGCCCTGGCGCACCTTTTCGCATCGCCAGCTCACCCGCGCGAGCTCTACAAGCTCGACAGCGTCACCCCGAGCCAGCGTCGCCGTCTGTCTCCAACTACGGCGACGTCTCCCAGGTAAACAAGACCTCCCCTCTCTTTCCCGTGGACACGGTGTCTCCCTTTCGTCCTAGGGTGCCCCCTATCCTCGCCCTCGACGACCTCCAGAGCCGCCCGAGGCCCAGCTCATCTCCGGCGAGCAATTAAGGACAGTCACGTGCGCCCCTTGCCAAGACGACTCCACGTTGAGCTTCGGCATCGCCCTGCGATCACTGTGAGCATCTCCCCACCTTCCTTTACTTCCTGTATCTCCGGCACCGCCACCATCTGGCTGCTCCGCCGCCAGTAGCCACCGCAGCGCCACCCATCTATGGCTAGCACGCTGTACACCGTTAGATGATGATCCAAGCGCCACGATAGATCCTTAGCCAAAGGGGTACGAGTGATCCTGTGCCACACGATCTGACTTGATCTAACGCACCAGAGTAGTCGATCCAAACGAAACGTTTTTGACCAATAGGATTGCACCACGTGGCCTGTAGTTGATTTAAAAGACAGATTTGATCTATTAGATTTCCAATTTTGTAAATTGCACAACTTTTGATCCACACGTCCAAAAATTACAAACTTTATATCGTTGGAATCAGTGGAACAAACCCTAGTCAACCAAGCAATTTGTTTAGTAAATAGTATCTGTTAGATGGTTTGTTTTTGCAGAAACATTTGTATGCTTGTTTAGATTAGAAAAATTATTCAAAAATGTTTTTGAGGTTGAAACCTTTGAAAATTGGTTTTTTGTGAACTTAATGACCCTAGGAACCAACCCATGGTTTTAAAAATGAATTTGGTGAAGTTTAGGATGGATTAATTGATTTAGCCCATTTCTAGCCAAATGAAAATATTGATTTTGCTATGGAAATGACTTTGGAGCAAAAACTTTGAGGAAATGATTTGGAGCAAACCTACTGACCCCAAACACCAAGTTTTGAGAAACAACAACTTATTTGATGAACAACATAAAGTTGTAACTTTGATAAAAATATTTTCCACCACATAAAATTATGAAAGGATTTAAAAATGGTTTATGGACAAAACCCTTTTGCAAATGACTTTGCCACTTTGGAAAATGACCACTTTGAACCTTACAAAGTTTAGAAGCCTAGTGGAGACCACCTTTGCAAATAAAACTATCTCTTGCATGCTTACATGCATGACTTAGATCCCATTGTTTAATGTGTGTGAAATGTTGGATTGATTATTGGTTTGGAATGCTTGTTGATATTTTGTTTGCTTGATTGATTGTAGTGAAGTTAGTAAAGTGTGAGACAAGCAAGATCAAGGAGTGAACCAACATTCCTACCAAAAGAAAGGCAAGTGACACTATCATCTGAAGTCCTACTATTTTCATTATACTTAGTGGATTTTGAAACATGCAATAAAAAAAAGAATTTCTATACTTATGCTATGCTAAATCCTAATAGGATACCCTATACATACCTTAGTGAAAACAATGTAGTTGTTACATGCTTAGCCATGCTATATTTTGAAAAGAGTTACATGTCGAGATTTTATGAAGTTGAGAAAAAGACTTGTGATTTTACATAATAAAACAAGGACTCAATGAACCACTTGGGTGGACAAGGACTTTGAGTTTTGGAGAAGGTGGCAACAAAAGGAACCATGTCTATGGCAATCACTTTGTGTTGTGCTCCAAAGGAAAACCACCCAGGAAACTTAGAGATTGAACATGTTTCTCCAATTGTGGCTTTCGTGTGCAACCACATGCTATTTATGGCTCTGGCTTAGTCAACTACATTGGGAAGACCTATGCATTGTCTTCAGGTTACTGGACATGGGGACCTGGAATCCTACATGGCATCGAAGACAAGCTAGCAATGGTGTATGGGAGGACCCTCTGGAAGACTTCGTCACATTCTCAATCTGGTACTCCATCTTGGTGAGCACCAATCCAAAGGCACTGGTGGCAAAAATATGAGATTGTGACATGTGGGTAAAGTGTGCAACTTCTGCAGAAGATAATAAAATCTAAGTACTTAGCCGTGTCCCCGGTTATGGACAATACTGAGCAACTAAAGCTTGAAGCTATGGGAAATATCGACATTCCAATTTCTAAAAGAAAAACTTTTAAATGACAACAAAAGACTTGATGCACTTGGGGTTACCAAGGAGCTCAAGAGATTTTGATGAAAACTTGATGTACTTGGGGGTACCAAGGACTCAAGAGATTTTGGTGAAAACTTGAAGAACTTGGGGTTACCAAGGAGCTCAAGAGATTTTGATGAAAACTTGATGTACTTGGGGGTACCAAGGACTCAAGAGATTTTGGTGAAAACTTCTAACATACCTAAAAACATGATTTCAAAGTTTGCATATCATTCATGCATGCATATAGATTTGAGATCAATTTCAAACTCATTTCAGAAAAACAGAAGCACATAGTGCTATGATTTTGTGTGAGCAGATTTAAATCAAATGACTAGCCCCATTTGAAAGTTTGATTGTTTATGAACCAATTTTGTTGCCTTCTATGAGGATAGGTTTGAGTGTAGAATTCAAAACAAGTTTTTCAAATTGGAAATGGTTTCAAAAACCATTTTTCAAATTTTGCAAACCAAGTGCCTAGTCTCTGTTATTTTGATCTCCAAGCTTGACCAAGCCTTTACTTAGCAAACCACCTGACTTTGTGCCTAATTTGAGACTACTACACACTGCAAAAATCCCAAGAAAATTTGAATTCAAATGGAACTTGAATTCATTTGAAAACATATTCTCAAAATCGAATCAGAAAAAGAAAAAGAGCAAACAAATGAAAGGGGCCTAGCGCCACCAATCTAGCCCAGCATCTGAACAGGCCCAACTAGCCCACCCGGGCCTTTTCTTTTCCTTCCGCACGCGCGAGCACACCCACTCAGCCACTGACAGCCAGACCCCACACCCCCTCTGCTTATTTCGCTAACAAGCGGGCACCGTCCACGTCGCCCTCGTCTTCCTCAAACCGCGCCCGCGACCACGTCGCCGCTGCTGTCAAGGCCGGTAATAGCGCGGCGTAATTAGCCATTATGCCGCAGGCGTTTCCTGTCGCGCCTGGACCTATTTAAACCCCTCTGCACCGCAAGCTTTTCCCCCCACTCTCCTCGCTCACTCCGCCACCAGGCTGCGCACATTTGCTCTCGAAGCCCCGCGGTACCGACGACTCCGGCGTCCAATTCCGGTGATCCTCGACCGCCCCCTCCCTCTGGTTCAAACGAGGATGCCCAACTTGATCTTGCGCATACGCTGATGCCTTTCTTTTGCCTGCTCGTGATCCAGGTTGTCGTCTCCGTCCTCGACCGAAACCACCTGCGCCGCCGATAGACTCCGGCGACCAATTCAGGTAAAACCCGAGCGCCCTTGCCCCCTCCTTCACGCGAGTTTGTTCGCCTGCGTCTTGTGCAACTCCTGATGCCTCTGGTTCATGCTAGGGCGACGCCAAACCTCGGCAAGCAACACGTCTGCAAGCGACCGACGCCGCCCGCTACTCCGACGAGCTCCTGAGACAGTGCCAGTGTGCCCCTTCCCGAGCCAACGCCACCTCGAGCTTCAGCACGCCACCGCGGATCTGGTAAGCTACTTCCCTCACCCCCGCGCGACCTAGAGCGCCCGGCCTTGCCGACGCCTGTCATCGCCGCTAGCGCCGCCACTTGTTGGTCCTTTGCTTAGGATCGTTCGATTTAGATCCAGTGGACACGATAGATCCTAGCCGAAGAGGTATGGATAGATCTGAGCCGTGCAGCGATAGTTAGATCCAACGGCGCGGAAGGGTGATCCGGTGCGAACGGGTACGCACCAGTAAAATAGTGACGCGTGTCTAGGATTGGATTCAAAATTAGAATTCAAATCAGATTTAGATCCAATTTTCAAATGGCTATAACTTGAGATTTCCACGTTAGATTTTTGCAAATTTTATACCGTTGGAATCAGTGAGTCAAGCCCTTTCTGAATCTGCAATGTGTTTAACAAAAAGTTTCTGTTAAAATGACTTTGTATGCAGAAACATATTTAGGTCCATTTTGAGTATAGTTTTTGTTTAGCAAATTGTTTAGGGGCTAAATAAGTTTGGTTAGCAAACTTTTTGACTTGGTTTTGTTTCTGTATCATGCACTTGCTTGGTGGAGTTTTAAAAAATCATCACTTATCATTTGCTTGCATGCATGCATTCATATTATTTTTGTTTGTATATGAATTTTGTGTAATTTTTGTGCTACAAATTTTGTGTAGATTTTGCTAGTGACTGTGATTGTGAAGAGTGCTGCTCTCCCCATTACCAAGGCAAGTGGTACTTCATGAATATTTCCATCCCTATATTTTGTATAAGCATTAGAAATATTTTGCTAAGTCTTGCATGTTACTTTTTTCCAAATGCTATGTTGGGAAAATGTCGGTTGGTGAACTGAAAGAGCTCAAGAAGCAACTAGGAGAACAGTTGCAGAAAGGATTTATTCAACCAAGTTCTTCATCTTGGGGAGCCCCAGTTTTGTTCGTGGAAAAGAAGGATAGAAGCCAAAGGTTATGCATAGATTACCGATCACTCAACAAGGTAACTATCAAGAACAAATATCCTTTGCCTAGAATCAATGACTTGTTTGATCAGCTAGAGGGAGCATGTGTGTTCTCGAAGATTGATCTCCGGTCAGGCTATTTTCAACTCAAGATAAGAGAGCAAGACATACCTAAAACAGCATTCACCACAAGGTATGGATTGTATGAGTATAACGTAATGCCTTTTGGCTTAACCAATGCCCCAGCATACTTCATGAATATGATGAACAAAGTGTTCATGGAATTCCTTGACAAGTTTGTTGTCGTTTTCATCGATGACATCTTAGTCTACTCCAAGAGCAAAGAAGAGCATGAAGGACACTTGCGTTTGATATTTGAGAAGTTGAGAGAGCATAAACTTTATGCCAAATTCAGCAAGTGTGAGTTCTGGTTGGAAGAAGTTGGTTTTCTTGGTCATGTAATGACAAAGGATGGTCTAGCAGTTGATCCTGCTAAAGTTTCAGCTGTGACAGAATGGGAATCTCCCAAGAATGTGAAAGAAGTACGCAGTTTCCTTGGCTTAGCAGGTTACTATAGAAGGTTCATTGAAAATTTCTCAAAGGTTGCTAAGCCAATGACTGAATTGTTAAAGAAGGACAAGAAATTTGCTTGGTCTGAAGGTTGTGAAGTCAGCTTTCAAGAATTGAAGAAGAGACTTGTGACCGCACCGGTTCTATGTCTGCCAGATTTGGAAAAGGATTTCCAAGTATATTATGATGCGTTTCATCAAGGTTTGGGTGCCGTACTTATGCAAGACGGTAAAGTTGTGGCCTATGCCTCGAGACAACTCAAAACTCATGAGGTAAACTATCCTACTCATGATTTAGAGTTAGCCGCTATCGTCCATGCACTCAAAACATGGAGACATTACCTTTTGGGAAAGCGTTGTGAAGTGTTCACGGATCACAAAAGTTTGAAGTATATCTTCACCCAGAAGGAAATCAATATGAGACAAAGAAGATGGTTAGAGCTTATCAAGGATTATGACTTAAGTTTGCAATACCACCCCGGTAAAGCAAATGTTGTAGCTGATGCTCTAAGTCGTAAGGTATTTGTAAATGGCCTTACCAAAGGAGAATTGCCAGATGATTTGTGTACTCAATTCAAAGAACTCAGATTGGAGATTCTGCCTGAAGGACATCTCATGTCTTTGGATGTTCAACCCACTTTGTTGGACAAGATCCGAGAAGCTCAGAAGACCGATAAGGAAATTGAAAGGATAAAGGAAAATATTGGCCAAGGGATAGCTAAGAATTTCCATGAAGACGAACATGGTACATTATGGCATGGGAAACGTATTTGTGTTCCACAAGATCCGGAGTTACGGAAACTGATTTTGCAAGAAGCGCACAACTCTCCGTATTCTATTCACCCGGGTAACACCAAAATGTACATGGACATGAAAGAAAGATTTTGGTGGAATAATCTCAAGAGAGACATCGCCGAACATATTGCTTTGTGTGATGTGTGTAGTAGAGTAAAAGCAGAACATCAGAAACCAGCGGGTTTGCTTCAACCACTACCTATTCCTGATTGGAAATGGGACAAGATTGGTATGGACTTCATTACCGGACTACCAAGGACCAGATCCGGATATGATTCCATATGGGTAGTAGTGGATCGCCTAACTAAAGTGGCTCATTTCATACCCGTGAAGACAACCTATACAAGTGCCAAGTTAGCCAAAATCTACATGAGTAGAATTGTATGCCTTCACGGTGTGCCTAAGAGTATTGTGTCTGATAGAGGAACCCAATTCACTTCCCATTTTTGGAGACAGCTACATGAGCCATTGGGGACGAGGTTGGAATTCAGTACTGCTTTTCATCCTCAAACCGATGGACAAACAGAAAGGACAAATCAAATTCTGGAAGACATGTTGAGGGCATGTGCCCTAGACTATGGAGCCAGTTGGGATGAAAGTCTGCCTTACGCAGAATTTTATTATAACAACAGCTATCAAGCCAGCATTGAGATGGCACCATTTGAGTTTCTCTACGGAAGAAAGTGTACCACCCCGTTGTTATGGAATGGTGTGGGAGAAAGAAGTTTATTCGGGCCAGAACTTATCAAAGAAGCCGAAGAGAAGGTCAAGTTGGTTAAGGACAGGTTGAAGATAGCACAGTCCCGACAGAAAAGCTACGCAGATCCTAAGCGTAGAGAAGTCACCTACGGAGTTGGTGATAGAGCCTATCTTAGAGTATCACCACTCCGTGGAGTGAAAAGATTCGGAGTCAAAGGGAAGTTGGCACCAAGATATGTTGGGCCATTCAAGATTCTGAGTCGCAAAGGAGAAGTTGCTTATGAAATTGAACTGCCAGCATCTCTATCAGCAGTCCATAATGTGTTTCATGTGAGTCAACTTAAGAAATGTCACCCAGAAATGGAAGAATCTTCTTTGAAGGATACCATACCTTTGGAAGAAGTTCAACTAGAAAGTGATCTCACTTATGAAGAAAAGCCTATCAAGATTCTTGAGACTGCAGAAAGAGTCACGAGAACAAATACTATCAAGTTTTGCAAAGTGCAATGGAACCATCATACCGAAGAGGAAGCAACATGGGAAAGAGAAGATGATCTTCGGAAAGACCACCCTCACGTATTTGCTAGCCAATCCGAATCTCGAGGGCGAGATTCACCTTAAGGGGGTTAGCTTTGTAACATCCCTAAAAACATGATTTCAAAGTTTGCATATCATTCATGCATGCATATAGATTTGAGATCAATTTCAAACTCATTTCAGAAAAACAGAAGCACATAGTGCTATGATTTTGTGTGAGCAGATTTAAATCAAATGACAAGCCCCATTTGAAAGTTTGATTGTTTATGAACCAAGTTTGTTGCCTTCTATGAGGATAGGTTTGAGTGTAGAATTTAAAACAAGTTTTTCAAATTGGAAATGGTTTCAAAAACCATTTTTCAAATTTTGCAAACCAAGTGCCTAGTCTCTGTTATTTTGATCTCCAAGCTTGACCAAGCCTTTACTTAGCAAACCACCTGACTTTGTGCCTAATTTGAGACTACTACACACAACAAAAATCCCAAGAAAATTTGAATTCAAATGGAACTTGAATTCATTTGAAAACCTATTCTCAAAATCGAATCAGAAAAAGAAAAAGAGCAAACAAATGAAAGGGGCCTAGCGCCACCAATCTAGCCCAGCATCTAAACAGGCCCAACTAGCCCACCCGGGCCTTTTCTTTTCCTTCCGCACGCGCGAGCACACCCACTCGACCAGCGGCCGGACCCACACCCTCTACTTATTTCGCTGACAAGCGGGCCCCGTCCACATCGCCCTCGTCTTCCTCAAACCGCGCCCGCGACCACGTCGCCGCTGCTGTCAAGGCCGGTAATAGCACGGCGTAATTAGCCATTATGCCGCAGGCGTTTCCTGTCGCGCCTGGACCTATTTAAACCCCTCTGCACCGCAATATTTCCCCCCCACTCTCCTCGCTCACTCCGCCACCAGGCTGCGTGCATTTGCTCTCGAAGCCCCGCGGTACCGACGACTCCGGCGTCCAATTCCGGTGAGCCTCGACCGCCCCCCTCCCTCTGGTTCAAACGAGGATGCCCAGCTTGATCTTGCGCATACGCTGATGCCTTTCTTTTGCCTGCTCGTGATCCAGGTTGTCGTCTCCGTCCTCGACCGAAACCACCTGCGCCGCCGATAGACTCCGGCGACCAATTCAGGTAAAACCCGAGCGCCCTTGCCCCCTCCTTCACGCGAGTTTGTTCGCCTGCGTATTGCGCAACTCCTGATGCCTCTGGTTCGTGCTAGGGCAACGCCAAACCTCGGCAAGCACCACGTCTGCAAGCGACCGACGCCGCCCGCTACTCCGACGAGCTCCTGAGACCGTGCCAAAGCGCCCCTTCCCGAGCCAACGCCACCTCGAGCTTCAGCACGCCACCGCGGATCTGGTAAGCTACTTCCCTCACCCCCGCGCGACCTAGAGCGCCAGCACCGCCGCTGTCAGACGCGCCGCCGCCTGTCACCGCCGCTAGCGCCGCCACTTGTTGGTCCTTTGCTTAGGATCGTTCGATTTAGATCCAGTGGACACGATAGATCCTAGCCGAAGGGGTATGGATAGATCTGAGCCGTGCAGCGATAGTTAGATCCAACGGCGCGGAAGGGTGATCCGGTGCGAACCGGTACGCACCAGTAAAATCGTGACGCGTGTCTAGGATTGGATTCAAAATTAGAATTCAAATCAGATTTAGATCCAATTTTCAAATGGCTATAACTTGAGATTTCCACGTTAGATATTTGCAAATTTTATACCGTTGGAATCAGTGAGTCAAGCCCTTTCTGAATCTGCAATGTGTTTAACAAAAAGTTTCTATTAAAATGACTTTGTATGCAGAAACATATTTAGGTCCATTTTGAGTATAGTTTTTGTTTAGCAAATTGTTTAGGGGCTAAATAAGTTTGGTTAGCAAACTTTTTGACTTGGTTTTGTTTCTGTATCATGCACTTGCTTGGTGGAGTTTTCAAAAATCATCACTTAGCATTTTCTTGCATGCATGCATTCATATTATTTTTGGTTGTATATGAATTGTGTGTAATTTTTGTGCTACAAATTTTGTGTAGATTTTGCTAGTGACTGTGATTGTGAAGAGTGCTGCTCTCCCCATTACCAAGGCAAGTGGTACTTCATGAATATTTCCATCCCTATATTTTGTATAAGCATTAGAAATATTTTGCTAAGTCTTACATGTTACTTTTTGCCAAATGCTATGTTGGGAAATCCTAAGTAGTTGTAGAATTGTAGAATTGCTAGGAATATTCCTAAGTTAAGTTACTATGCCATGCTTAGCCTAGCTAGTAGCAAACAAGGGTTGGTAAAGTATATACATGCTATGATGAAAATATTTCTAAGTCTTTTGGACTTATGCTTTTCTTAATAAAACAACTAAGTCAATGAACTTCCTGGGTGGAATGGGACTTGAATGGTGGTTTTTGGTTGACTGGTTACACAAGGCCATGGATATGGCTTGTGTATCTCACTTGTGGTATGCCACCCAGGCACAAAGGGATTTGGAGGCCAAGTGTTGAGAAGCTTATAGTGCAACCACTTGGCAATATGGGCTCTGCCTTGATCATATAGGTTGCTAGAACTTAGTCATTTGGACAGTTGGTGGTAGTGGGATGATAGGTTGGAACGCGTCCATTTGGCTAAGGAAAGGCTTCTGAAAGGTCCTGTCTTGGGAAACCAAGTCTGGTGGGGAAAGTGCACAACCTCTGCAGATGGAAAATCTAAGTACTTAGCCAAGTCCATGGCAATGGACAACTTGAGCATCAAGACATGGAAGCTACAAGAATCTCATCACTCCAACTTCTAAGTAAAAATTGGTGGGTGAACAA
Source organism: Avena longiglumis (assembly GCA_030063025.1). Classification (NCBI taxonomy): domain Eukaryota; kingdom Viridiplantae; phylum Streptophyta; class Magnoliopsida; order Poales; family Poaceae; genus Avena; species Avena longiglumis. The sequence goes on along the minus strand of CP125974.1, from coordinate 512,255,658 downwards.
GGGTGAAGGACCCCAATGTCTATTGGTGGTTTCTTGGGAAAGTTTTTGACAGAAAACTTAGTATTTTCAACTAATAGGAAAAACCTATTTTGAAGCAAAGCAAGCCAAGCTACACTTAGCCAAATATGCATATAGTAATATAGCCCACTTAAAATCTACTAAGGTATCACTTGCCAATACTATTCCAAAGTATTGACCCACTGTGGCTGTAACTTGTGATGTTGCAGGTTACTCCGATGATGATTAGGAGTCATGAGTCTACACTCAACATGCTTGCCTGTGGCACATGAAGATGAATACTTATGTTTATTTACTTATTCCAAAACTCTTGTATTATGCCTGTGGCCATGAGTTGTAAAAGACTATGTTTTATCTCTCGAATGGATGTAATAAATGACCTTTGTATCTGTGTACTTCATCTTAAACTGTGGATGCTAGCAATGATCCAGGGAATAGCATTGCAATCACAGGGATCCTTTTCCTTTACAAGGGAGGGATATTACAAAACTTGAAGAACTTGGGGTTACCAAGGAGCTCAAGAGATTTTTGACAAGGACTTGAATACTTGGGGATACCAAGGAATTCAAAGGATTTTGATAAAGAGATTTGACAAAAGATCAAAACCATTTTGAAAAGATAGGATAAAGTATTTCTTTCTGCAAATGAGCCTTAAAACCGTACTTAGCCAAAATGCATGTAATGATAGGATCCACCTATATTCTATATAGTAGTGAAACTTGCCAATACAATTCAAATGTATTGACCCTTGTGGCTGTAACTTGTAATGTTGTAGGTTTGATTGATTTTTAGTGAGGATTGAGTGATTAGGATTACAAGTCTACAACCAACATGTCTGCCTGTGGCACTTTGAAGATGAAGGACCCCATGACTATAGTTATTCCGCTGCAATGTAATGTAATAGCCAAATGAGCTATGTATGATGTAATAAAATTATGTTATTCCTGGTTATAAAGTTATATTATGACCTTTGTTTCTTGATATTACATCTTAACTGTGGATGCTAGCTATTGATCCAGGGACTAGCATTGTAAACACAGGGGACTCTACCTTATTTAAAGGTTGGGACCCTTACATTTTAAACCCCTTGCCCCATGATACAGGAGCTATCCCATATCAAAATGACAAGGCAAAAAATGATGAGCATCTCAGTGATCTTTTTATTTGCTATTTGTATAGGTTTTTATTGAGGATGCTTCACAAATTGCTCACTATGGTTATGCTGCAAGTTTCCACCATGATTAGGCATGGCTTAGTCTAGCGGCCCAGGCATTTCTCTAGCACATATACATAACTCCATGGACTTACAAGCTCCCCTTTTATTTCACACCGCCGACATCCGCAAACAAAAGAGCATGATATCAACTAGGTAGATATTTACAGGTGTTGAAAGTATTCCCCGTGATAACACGGTTCTGCTGATTCCCAACTTATAAGTGCAAGCATATACAACATATATGACACAATGGTTCAAGTTTATTAGGGACAGGAAAAATAAAGTGTGCCATCAAGTTTGTGAGAGCTTTAATCACTAATTTTCACATAACAGTTTAATTTGGAAGATAGATAAAACAACGATATACTTGGAATGGTGTAAAACACCATGCATAGGAATTTATAGTGGACACTTTGGAATAACTTGGTTTCTTGGGAGTTGGATATATGAGTAGAGCTTACTCAATACAAGTGGAGGCTAGCAAAAGACCGGGAGTAACCAACTAAGAGAGCAATAATGTCCATAATCATGCAGAGCGACAAAACATTATCAATCAATTCATAAAGTGGTACCACGAGTCAAAAACTAAATGATCATAGAGGCTAAGGTTATTGGTTCATACTCATAAAATGGTGTGAGCATGTGCCAAGTTAACCCAAACAAAGCATCAAAGGAGAATACCACAATACTATGCTTTTGTATGCTAAAACAACGCATAATTCTTGCAAGGCACATTGAACAATATAAATTGTTTGGAACAAGTCATGCTACAGCAATAATCACTAAGCATAAGGTCAAAACAACATCTAGCATGACATGATACAGTCTAAGCCACAGTCAAAACAAACTCTCTTTTGTATCACTATAAGCATGAAACTTTCTACTCCTTTCCAACACCAATAAATTTATTTGAAACAACACAGTGAAAGCGGGGGTCCAACTACTTTATTCAAGCAAACTAAGCAAAAAAAACATAAACTAAGACGCTCCAAGAACAACACAACAGTGCATGAAACAATAAAAACGTAGTGTCTAGAAAGACCTGAGATTTTTATTGGTGAAGAAGGGGATGCCTTGGGCATCCCCAAGCTTCGAAGCTTGTACCTCTTGAATATTTCTTGGGGTGACACGGGGTGGCATCCCCAATCTTGAGCTTTTGTCCATATTTTATCTCATTACATCATTCTTCCCTTACACCTCAAAATTTTCCTTCATACAAAACTTCACACAATCTTCATTAGCAACATTAGTGCATTCAAAAGTAATAAACCTTTGTGTTTAGTTTAAAAACAGCAAAACTTTCATTAAAAACCGAAGCTACTGTAGCAATTCCCTCAAAAAGCTCAATTTACCAAAGAGAACCCAAAAAGAAATCGATAAAGAGGCAAATGCAAATAATGATAGAAATCTATCAAAACAGACCAGCAGGTAAAAACCGATTTTTTCGAAGACCTTATGTTGCTCAAATAGAAAAGTGTTGAACTAGCTAAAGTTAGCTAACAACCAGAGGGATGTATCAGAAAATTACAGCTCAATACAACATACAGAGATTTTTCACGAATTTTTACAGTGAAGCACAAAAATCTGTTTCGGGACAACAACTTCCCCAAATCTTACTTCTCTCTCATTAGAGGTTATTCTTGGCACAAAAATCAAATAAAAAAGATAAGAAGAGGTTATTACAGAAGTAATAACTTCCAAGACTCAAGAAAACTATTGGGTTATCTCACAAGAAGTACTTTTCTTTAACGCCTTTAAGTTAGGCACAAGAAGTAAGAATCAAGTATTTTCAAATAAAGAAGCAATAACATCAAATTTTGCTTTCAAAGGAGGAGCAAAAGGTAACTTATCTCTCCTCATAGGGAAGTGTTCAATACCTTTCTTGAATGGAAATTGATATTTAATGGTTCCTTCTTTCATATCAATGATGGCACCAACAGTTCTAAGAAAAGGTCTTCCCAAAGTGATAGGACAAGAAGCATTGCATTCAACTTCCAAAACATAGAAATCAACAGGGACATAGATATTGTTAACCATAATAATAACATCATTAATACTTCCCATGAGTTTCTTCTTAGCATTATCATCAAGTGGGACATCTAAATAGCAATCTTCCAAAGGTGGCAAATCAAGCATTTCATAAATCTTTCTAGGCATAATAGAGACACTAGAACCAAGGTCACATGAAGCTTTGAGATCAAAGTCATTCACTAACATGGGAGGGTGTGGCCACCCTCGCAATGATTATGTGCATCTAATACATGGGAATATTGTGTGGTGATTGAATAGAGATATGTATCTTTGTATCTTTGTCTCTTGTATCGATCCATGGACTTGTAGGTACCCAAGATCCTAGTGATTGTTAAAGGCTTGAGGTGATATGAGTGGTGAACGGTGACTTCATGCGAAACCCAGTGACAACAAGAGGAGTACGGTCTTCGTTTAGGGATCCACTTGGGAGCAACAACAACATCACCATTCTTAAGGCTTTGATTTGTATTTTACTTAATTATTGTTATAGCCCGGTGCTTCGTGGTATAATGGTTGCATAAAAAATACTATTGCTATGTTTGTAGCTCAGAGGGGCTTTAGTATATTTGGATGTGTTGCCCATAACCCTACCTATATTAGATCGTTTCTCACATGAATGTTCTTATTATTATCCTTATACCATATGTATGTGCGGCTACAGGTGAATCTTCAACCCTGGCATATTTCCATCTGTTCCAACAACCAATGATTCAAAGTAAACTAGAAAGTTCTGATAAACATAAGGTAAAATGAATCAACAAGTCTTGTAGATGTTCCTCATATTTTTCATACAACAATAGTACCAAGGTTCGATTAAACCTAGGTATACTAGGGAAAAAACTACTATATTGCACCCATGAATTCAGATCGAAGGTATCACCTCCTCTGACTCACTAGCGGCGCATGGCAGCACGATGCTCTCCTTGTTGTCATCACATGCCTAGTACACTAGTGAAATGATGCGGGAGAAGTGTTGTGGAGCGCTCAACGACGACTCCCCGACGTGAGTGTACCTTCGGATCACGGGAATGTGCTCTGACGATGGAGGATACGGAGGCGGTGACAACGGATCTTCGCCGGGGAGATCCTCCATGTACGGGAAGAGTGACGGTAGTGGCTGTCACATCCCAAGATTTTCCAAATCTTGTAATGTGAAAAATAAATAAACAAAATAAATAATTGTTGAAAATAAGGGTGAAAAGAAACTTTTTGTTTCTAATTAGAAACTTAAAATCCCATCTTGAACAAACTTTGGTTAATGTTTGAATCCAACTAAATTCAAATCAAGTGGATTGCATTCTTCATAAAATGCATCTGGAAATTTAAACACTTGGAAAATAAACCAAAACCCTAAAACCCTAATGGAAGAAAAACATTTCCAAGTTCCTATGGATTTGAACCATATAAAATTGGTCAAACAAACATTTCAAAATGATCAAGAATGACAAATGGAAATATTATAAAACCATATGAATTGGTTTCACTTAATTTGGAGCCATAGATAAAATCTTATGAATTTAATAAGATAAGGAAATTGAATTTCCAAAGCTATTAAATGTAGAGGTCCCAACCTTTTAATAAGGTAGAGATCCCAGTGTTTACAATGCTAGTCCCTGGATCAATAGCTAGCATCAACAGTTAAGATGTAATATCATGAAACAAAGGTCATAATACAACTTTATAACCAGAAATAAAATAACTCATTACATCTTACATAGCTTATTTGGCTATTACATTACATTGCAGCAGAATATCTATAAGCATGGGGTCCTTCATCTTCAAAGTGCCACAGGCAGTCATGTTGGTTGTAGACTTGTAATCCTAATCAACACACTCAACATCAAACAAACCTGCAACATAATAAGTTGCAGCCTCAAGGGTCAATACATTTGAATTGTATTGGCAAGTTTCACTACTATGTAGAAATAAGTGGATCCTAACATTACATGCATATTTGGCTAAGTAGGGTTTTAGGCTCATTTGCAGAAAGCAGTATAATTTATCCTATCTTTTCAAAATAGTTTTGATCTTTTGTCAAATCTTTCTGAACTCCTTGGAAACCTCCAAGTGCTTCAAGTCTCTTGTTGTCACTTTCAAGTTTTACTTTTAGAAATTGGAATGTCGAGATTTCCCATAGCTTCAGGCCTTAGTTGCTCAGTATTGTCCATAGCCGGGGACACGGCTAAGTACTTAGAATTTTGATCTTCTGCAGAAGTTTTACACTTTACCCACATGACACATTCTCATCTTGATGCGACCAGTGGCCGCTGGATAAGTACTCACCAAGATGGAGTACTGGCAGATTGAGAATGTGACGAAGTCTTTCCATAGGAGTCCTCCCAATACACAATGCTAGCTTATCTATCAGGCACCAATGTAGGGTTTCAAGTTCCCTCATTCTAGTAACCTGGAGAGGCCAATGCATGGGTCTTCCACTATGTAGTTGACTAAGCCAGTGCCCATTTAGCATGTGGCTGTACACGGAAGCCACTGTACGAGAAACATGTTCAATCTCTAAGTCCCTGGGTGGTTTTCTTCTAGTGCACAACAAAAAGAGATTGCCATATAAACATGGTTCCTCTTGTTGCCACCTTGTCCAAAACTTGAGTATTCCTTGTCAACCCAGGTTGTTCATTGAGTACTTGTTTTATTATATAAAACACAAGTCTTTTCAATACTTCATATAATCTCAACATGTATCCCTTCTCAATATATAAAGCAGGGCTAAGCATATTACAACTACATTGTTTTCACTAAGGAATATATAGGGGTATCCTATTAGGATTTAGCATAGCAAAATATAGTAGACCTCATCATGCATGTTTCAAAATCCACTAAGTGTAATGAAAATAGTAGGACTTGGATGATAGTGTCACTGGCCTTTTGGTAGAGGATGTTGGTTCACTTCTTGATTTTGCTAATATCACAATCTTCTAACTTCACTACAATCAATCAAGCAAACATAGATTCAACTAGCATTCCAACCAATATACAATTCATCACACATAAAATAACACAAACAAGGTCATGCATGCAAGCATGCAAAAGATAGTTTTATTTGCAAAGGTGGTTTCTACTAGGCTCTAAACATTGTAAGGTTCAAAGTGGTCATTTTCTAAAGTGTCAAACCCATTTTCAAAAGGGTTTTATCTATAAACTATTTTTAAATCAAACCATTATTTCATGTGGTGGAAAATGTTTTTAGCAAAGCAACAATTTTATGTTGTTCCACAAATAAGTTGTTAATTCACAAAACTTGGTGTTTAGGGTCAGTAGGTTTGAATCAAAACATTTTAAAAAGGTTTTTCTCAAAAATCATTTCCATATCAAAATCAATATTTTTATTTGACTAGAAATGAGCTAATTCAATTATTCAATCCTAATATTCACAAAATACATTTTTAAATCCATAAGTTGGTTCCTAGGGTTAGTTGGTTCACAGCAAACTATTTTGCAAAGATTTCAATCCCAAAAATCATTATGGAATAAATTTTATATCTTTAACAAGCATACACAAGTTTCTGAAAAAACAAACATTTTACCAGAAGATTTTTACTAAACAAAGTGCATGGTTGGCTAGGGATTGATTTTCTGAATCCATTTATATAAAATTTTCAAATTTTGGACGTGTGGATCAAAAGTTATGCAATTTACAAGTTTGCAATTTAATCAGATTCTAAATTCTGTTTTAAACGAAACTAGTGCCATGCGGCGTGATATTACTGGCTGATACCGGTTCGGGTGGATTGAGCTCTCTGGACCGCTGGATCTCATTTAAATCATACGGCTCAGATGCGCTCATACCCCTTCGTCTAAATCTATTCCTAGCCGCATGATTTACATCTAACGGTCACAGACGCTGGGTCAAAGTTTGGCGGCGTTGCGTGGCGGCGAGCGGCGGAGCTCGCTCTGGCGGTGGCGTCGCGGTGATTCCAGGAAGCAAAGAAGACAGGTAAGTGGCTCACCGTGTTCGCGTGACCGAGGTGAACCTCAAGGTGGTCTCGAGGAGGCAAGGGGCGCACAGGAATGGCGGCAATTCCTCGCCAGAGTGGGTGGCGGCGTCAGGCGGCCCTGGAGGTCGTCGAGGGCGACGCTGTGGTTCACCTCGAGGAAAAACAAGGACACGGTTAGACGCGGGAGAGTGTGGCGAGTGCAGGAGTATCATCAGTAAGGAGAGGGGAGAACGGAGTTCACCTGGGAAGCTCGACGGAGTTGCTTGCAGGCGGTGGCGCTCAGGTGGTCATTGTTGCCGGCGCTATGGATCAAGCGAGGGCAAGCCGAGGGTGCAGGGAGGAACGCCTGAGGATGGAGAGCAAGCTAGTGTGGTTGGGGAGGCGAGGGGCGGCAGTGGTTCGCCGGATTTGGCCGGGGAAGCTGTCGGGGGCAGAGAGGTTGGAGCTCTCGATTCGCTCATCCTGGGGGCAGAGAGGGAGAGGCGAGTGAGGGGAAAGGTAGAGGAGGAGCGGGCAGTTATCTACGCGTGATTGCAGGGGGAGTGATGGCCGTTGTTAACGCGAATTGAACGCCGGAGTAAATGGCAGCAACGGCAGGGCGACGTGATCAGGGGGAAGACGATGCTGAGGTGGTCAGTGGGGTCCGTTTGTCAGCGAGGTGGGGAAAAAGGGAGTGGGACCTGCCTGTCTGCGTCTGTGTGGGTGCGAGTATGGGTGAAAATCGCGTGCGTGGTGGGCTGCTGGGCCTATTGGGTTGGGTCAGGTTTGATTCTTTTTTTTATACTGATTGCCTTTTTCTTTTTCAATTTGATTTTCTGTTTTGTTTTATTCAAACCATTCAAACACTCAAATGTTTTCAAACCATTGCCAAAGTTTGTATAATTTTTAGTTATGTTTACCAACATAAACAAAGTCCAAAATAAAATAAATTTTTTTTATTCTTTTTAGGATCTATTTAATAATTAAATAAAATAGTCCTTAGTTATTAGTTCAAATAGGTTTTGATTTATTAAAATCTTCATTTGAAATCTAAATATTATCAAAACCAAAACAGTAGGTTTTATTTGAAAATATAAAACACTTGAATCATTTATTTAAAATAAAATAACAAGTTTTAGTGTTTAATTAAAATGGGGAAAGTCTTTACTTTAATAAAATTGGATATTAACAAATCCTCATTATTTTATTTAAACAAACCTTTACTCTTTTCATGAAATAGAAATATTTAATTCCAAAAGCTTCGACAAGGTTTAATTTGGCTCTATAAAATACTCCTTTTAAATTTCTACCTTTGCTTTTGAAAACCAAATCTTTTTATTAAAAGATCCAAAAATAGTAATTTCTCATATTTAATATTTTATTTATTAATTATTTAACTTTTCAAATCCCTTTAGGATTTGTTTGATCAAAAATAGGTTTGAAGGTTTCCAATTGGAATCAAGGGTTTCTTCTCACCCTGAAAATCAACAAAGTTTTATTTTATTCATTTATTTTTCACATAACAAGATTTGGAAAATCTTGGGATGTGACATTAAAGCACTTATCTAAAATTCATACCAAATGGTGAGAAAATAATCCTAAAAGATATTCAAAAAGGATAAACAAATATTAAATAAGATTCTACAAATTAGAATCACTAAGTTGGGATCCATAAATAAAAAGATATGGATTTTATAAGATAAAGACAGAAATATTAAATGAGGAATATTTAAAGGCCAAATTAACTCTTGACCTAATCCATAATAAAATGGAATAAATATAATCCAAATCCAAATAAAATAATGGTTAAGGAATTTTCAAATTAATTAAGAGGGCATTAACCAAATCCTATTCTATTTTGAATAAAGACAAAAATCCCTATTGGAATTGATTAAGTAAATCAGGGAAACTAATTTGAATTTAACCAAGTGAAATAAAAGTTTATTTAATTGACTTAAATAAAATACAAGAATCATTTGAATAAAATTTATGGAATTAAAACCATATTTTAATTTCATTGGAATAAAGACAAGTACCCAATTTAAAATGATTAATAAATCATATTAAAATTATTCCAAATAATTCAAGGTGAATTATTTGACATCCAGATAAACAAATAAAACCTACTGAAAAGATTTGGAAAGATTTAGATTTCAAATGGAGGTTGAAAAACATTATTAAATCTTATTTGAATTAATACAAGGGCCTATTTTAATTAATTAATATTTCCTAAAAAGAATAAATATATTATTCTAACTTTGACTTTAGAATGTATTATTAATCAGTATTAAAATATACTCAAAGTTTGTTTGGAGTTTGAATTCAAAAGAATGTTTGAAATAATTAAACAAAATCAAAACAGAATATTAGAATTGGAAAAAGAAAAGAGAAACAGAACAAAAAAATGAGCAAAGCCAGCCCACTAAGCCCAGCAGCCCACTCTAACCCCCCCCGAACCGTTTTATTCTACCTGCGAACGAACCCGCAAGGTCGCTGACATTTGGACCCCACCTTTCTCCTCTTTCTTTAACCGACAGGCGGACCCCATCGCCACCTCAGCATCTTCCCCACCCGCGCTAACCTCGCCGGCTGTTTCTGGCCGTTGAAGACAGCGTCAATACGCATTACTGCCTGCATTAATCCCCCCTGACCTCGCATACTTAATCATCGTGCTCCTCTATCCCTTTCCCCCCAACCAGCGCCACCAGAGAGCCACCAGTCTGCTCCGATTTTGCTCGGAACCATCACTGCCTCCGGCAAGCTACGGTGAAGATTCTGGCGCCGTCTGACCCTCTCTCGCCTCCTAGTTCACGCGAGCGTGATACCCAGCCTCTGGCGCATCTCCATGTGCTTCCCGTTCATCCGCGCGAACATTGTACCCTCAGCAACGACCTCGATAGAGCATCGCCACCGTCTGCTCCAACTCCGGCGAGTCTCCCTGGTGAGCATAGACATTTCCTTGCCCTCCTTTTGATGCTCGCTTTTCAGTGACTCGCATACGAAGCTAACCGCAACCTCTGTTCCCTCTCCCGTGCTCTGTAGCACCATCCCCGACGACGCCTGAGCGCACCCGTCGCCAGGAGCAACTCCGGCGAGAGATTGAAGACGAACCCGTGCGCCCCTTAGCCAACAAAGACCACGTTGAGCATCAGCAGTGTGCTGCGAACACGGTGAGCTCCCTCTCTCTCTTTCTCGCATCCTGCATCATCGGCAACCTCGCCGCCATAGCGCGCGCCGCCGTCAGCCGCCGCCAGCGCCGCTCGTTCTAGGTCAAACGCGTAGCAACCGTTGGATCTTGATCCTGTGGCACAGACAGAGTCACTTAAACGAAAGGGTATGAGCGATATGTGTCGTGTGATCAAGTTAATCCTTCGGTCTATATCTGTTGATCCACGCGAACCGTTTTTGTCCAATAGGAAGCAGCCACGTGGCCCAAAGTTTGTTATAAAAATAGAAAGTGATCTATTAGATTTGCAAACTTGCAAAATTCATAACTTTAATTCTACACGTCCAAAGTTTGCAAATTTTATATAAATTGAATCGGTAGAACAAGTACTTTACAACCATGCACTTTGTTTAATGTTTTGCTTCTAGAAAATTGGTTGAAATTGCAGAAACTTGTATAGGAATAATTTGAAAATTATATTTGTTATAGAAATATTTTTAAGATGAAATCTTTGCTAATTGGTTTGTTTTGAACCTACTGAACATAGGAACCAACCTGTGGATTTAAAAACATATTTTGTGAAGCAAAAGAATAAATCTTTGAATTAAAGCATTTCTAGTCAAATAAAAATGTTGTTTATATGTTAAAAATACTTTTTGGAGAAAATCTTTGGGAAATGATTTGGATTAAACTCTCTGACACTAAACACAAAGTTTTATGATTTAAAAATATATTTGGTGAACCTCATAAAAATCATTACATTGATAAAGGCATTTTCAACCACATAAAATATTGATTTGGTTTAAAAAGGGTTTATAGGTAAAATCTTTTGCAAATGGTTTTGCCACTTTTCCAATAGGTGTTTTCAAATGTTTATAACCTATTATAAACCACTTTTCCAAATAAAACAATCTTTAGCATGATTGCATGCATTGCTTAGTTTCTATTATTTTATGTGATGTTTTGCTTGAATGGTAGATTGAATTTTTGCTTGCTTGATTGAATTGTAGTGGAATTTGAAGAGTGTGAATATTGCAAGATCAAGGAGTGAACTTTACTCTCTACCAAAAAGGCAAGTGATGCTTCATACTTTTGTCCCATTATTTTCACTATGCATTAGTGATATTTCTAAGTAGGACTTGCATGGAATTTTTGCTAAGTATAAACTATGCCATGGGAAATCCTAGTAGAAGAAACCTTAGTAGAAATTTCCTAAGTTAAGATTCCTACTACTATCATGCTTAGCTTAGCTAGTAGAAAACAAGGGTGGATTATATGCTATGGAATATTTCTAAGTCAAGGACCTGTGTTTTGTTTAATAAAACAACTAAGTGAATGAAACACCTGGGTGGAATGGAAGGAATGGTTTGTGTTGAGCGGTTATACAAGACCCATTTCTATGGTTTACCTTGTGTATCTCACTTGTGGAATTCCACCCAGGAACAAAGAGATTTGAGAGGTCAAATGTTGAGAAGCTTCAAGTGCAGTCACTTGGCATTATGGGCTCTGCCTGGATCATATAGGTTGCAATAACTTAGCCAAATGGACAGTTGGTGGTAGGGGATGATAGGTTGGAACGCATCCATTCTGGTCTAAGGGAAGGCTTTTGAAAGATCTTGTCTTGGTGAAACCAAGTCTTGTGGGGAAAGTGCACCACCTCTGTAGAGTGTAAAATCTAAGTACTTAGCCATGTCCCTGGCAAAGGACAATTTGAGCATCAAGACATGGAAGCTATCAAGAATCCCTTATCCAATTTCTAAGTTAAAACTTTGTGGTTGAACAAGGGTTGAAGGATCACCAATTTCTATTGGGAGATGCCTTTGGTGATTTTGTCAAGCAAAAACTTAGTGTTTTCAAATGATAAGGAAAATCTATTTTGAGCAAAGCAAGCCTAAGCTCCACTTAGCCAAATGCATATAGATGATAGACTCCACTATACTACCATAGTATCACTTGCCAATACAATTCAAATGTATTGACCCTTGTGGCTGTAACTTGTTATGTTGTAGGTTTGTTTGATATTAGTGAAGTGTGTTGGAATAGGGTTACAAGTCTACAACCAACATGTTTGCCTGTGGCACTTTGAAGATGAAGGACTCCATGCTATTGTTATATTCTGCTGCATTGTAGTAAGATAGCCAAATGAGCTATGTAAGATGTAATAAATTATTTTATTCCTGGTTATAAAGTTGTATTATGACCTTTGTTTCTTGATATTACATCTTAACTATGGATGCTAGCTATTGATCCAGGGACTAGCATTGTAAACACATGTATCTCTACCTTATTAAAGGTTGGGAACCTTACAGATGGTATTAGAGCATTGTGTTGCCTGTAGGATTGTAACCCTAGGATTGGACAAAACCCCTTAGAAAAATAGGAGTTGAATTTGTTCCAAAACTTATTTACAAACAATCTTGTAAACTCTTTCCTCAACCTTTTGGTTTTAACTCTACATCTCTTCTATTTCAAACTTGATGGATAAAGCCTACCCCATGGCCAAAGACTTCACCATGTGCAAAGGACTTCATCAACTCAAATGACTTCAACATTAAACATCATTAAAGACTTCAACTTTATTTTCACCAAGGACTTCAACTTGGATATCACTAAGGACTACAAGTGAGACAAGAAATATTACTCAAGACTTGAAGACTAAGGAAACGCAACTTAGAAGGAACCACCATCACCTATGGAGTTTTGTGACCAAAATTCAAGAAAATTCTCCAAGGATACAAAGGTCTTGTTCATGAAGAATCAACTAAGAAGGAAGGATTGATCTCAAGTGAACCATATATTTGGACGACCATATTAAGTTTAGATCAAACCCACCAACCTATGTGGTGTAGCAAAAATGTTTTGTTGCCTAAAAATGTTCTTGAAACTTGATGTTTGAGTGGAATGTTTGTTTGTGATTGCTTGCAAATTGCTTGTGTGAATTGTGTTGTGTGTGATTAGAATTATTTCCTTAGAAATCTTTTGCCTATTCTAATCCCAATCCAACCCAAACAGATGACTACTCCAGGAAACTCCAACATCAAGGATGGTGACAACAACAATAACCAAGAGATCAACATGAGAGAACTCATAGTAACCCAAACCCAGTTGAACCAAGTGACAACTCAGTTTTTAGCCAACACCAGTTAGTTAGATCCAACCATGCAAAGGTTTTTGGAAACCCAAACCCAACTGTTGCATAAGGTGACAAATCAAATGATCAACATGGGAGACAACTCTTCCCAAGGAGTTTATGACAACAAGGATGTCAAGGATGACATTTTAGAAGGAACTAAAGCTTGCAATGTTTGTGGAGACAAGGATCACACTTCCAAAGAGCATGAAGGTCAATGCCCCAATTGTGAAGAGAAATATCCAACTGACCAATGCCCCACATCTCAAGATACTTGTTTCCTATGTGAAGGAAATAATCATGTCCCTATCCAATGCCCCATCTATTCCATAGTTCAACAAAGGAAACAAGGTGGAGTACAACAACAGATTGTAGATTTCCTTGAGGGGACAACTTCTACCAAGAAAGATGAAGACAAAGGAAAATCTCAGCTTGCACCTCCATGCAATATGACTCAATTTGATGGACCAAAGAGGAGACATATGTATTATCCAAGGAAAAGATCAAGGAGACCAGGAAACTTTCCCACCTTTGAGATAAGATATGAAGAACATGAACTAGAAGCACTCCTAGCTTCGGAGAAACCCAAGAAGAAGAAGGACAAAAGTCAAGTGCAGTGTTGCCATTGCAAAGAGATGGGACACTATGCCAATGAATGTCCAGAGAAGAAACAAAAATATAAGGAGATTAACCAAGTATGGTGCAAAAACTGCAAAGAACTAGGCCATTATGTATCAACTTGTGCACAGAAGATACGAGAAGAGCTCAATCTTGTCACATGTTACAATTGTGGTAACCAAGGACATTATGCAAGCAACTGTCCAGAAAAGATGAAGCACAAGATAAAGCCTATGAAGGATCTCAGCCTTGTCACATGTTTCAAGTGTGGAAACAAAGGACACTATGCAGATGTTTGCCCAGAGAAGCTTCATCAAAACCCTAAGCAAGCCAAGATGTAATCTAGTTGGAAAATTTTTAAGGGTGGTAGTACCCTAGTTACTGTGAGCCAACTTGTAACCCTATCTTTCCCAAATCTCGGGACGAGATTTATTTTAAGGGTGGTAGCCTGTCACATCCCAAGATTTTCCAAATCTTGTAATGTGAAAAATAAATAAACAAAATAAATAATTGTTGAAAATAAGGGTGAAAAGAAACTTTTTGTTTCTAATTAGAAACTTAAAATCTCATCTTGAACAAACTTTGGTTAATGTTTGAATCCAACTAAATTCAAATCAAGTGGATTGCATTCTTCATAAAATGCATCTGGAAATTTAAACACTTGGAAAATAAACCAAAACCCTAAAACCCTAATGGAAGAAAAACATTTCCAAGTTCCTATGGATTTGAACCATATAAAATTGGTCAAACAAACATTTCAAAATGATCAAGAATGACAAATGGAAATATTATAAAACCATATGAATTGATTTCACTTAATTTGGAGCCATAGATAAAATCTTATGAATTTAATAAGATAATGAAATTGAATTTCCAAAGCTCTTAAAGCACTTATCTAAATCCATACCAAATGGTGAGCAAATAATCCTAAAAGATATTTAAAAAGGATAAACAAATATTAAATAAGATTCTACAAATTAGAATCACCAAGTTTGGATCTATAAATAAAAAGATATGGATTTTATAAGATAAAGATAGAAATATTAAATGAGGAATATTTAAAGGCCAAATTAACTCTTGACCTAATCCATAAGAAAATGGAATAAATAATCCAAATCCAAATAAAATAATGGTTAAGGAATTTTCAAATTAATTAAGAGGGCATTAACCAAATCCTATTCTATTTTGAATAAAGACAAAAATCCCTATTGGAATTGATTAAGTAAATCAGGGAAAATAATTTGAATTTACCCAAGTGAAATAAAAGTTATTTAATTGACTTAAATAAAATACAAGAATCATTTGAATAAAATTTATTGAATTAAAACCATATTTTAATTTCATTGGAATAAAGACAAGTACCCAATAAAATGATTAATAAATCATATTAAAATTATTCCAAATAATTCAAGGTGAATTATTTGACATCCAAATAAAAAAATAAAACCTACTAAAAAGATTTAGATTTCAAATGGAGTTTGAAAAACATTATTAAATCTTATTTGAATTAATACAAGGGCCTATTTAAATTAATTAATATTTCCTAAAAAGAATAAATATATTATTCTAAATTTGACTTTAGAATGTATTATTAATAAGTATTAAAATCTACTCAAAGTTTGGTTGGAGTTTGAATTCAAAAGAATGTTTGAAATAATTAAACAAAATCAAAACAGAATATTAGAATTGGAAAAAGAAAAGAGAAACAAAACAAAAAAATGAGCAAAGCCAGCCCAACTCAGCTAGCCCACTAAGCCCAGCAGCCCACTCTCACTCCCCCCCCCCGAACCGTTTTATTCTACCCGCGAACAAACCCGCAAGGTCGCTGACGGTTGGACCCCACCTTTCCCCTCTCTCTTTAACCGACAGGCGGACCCCATCGCCACCTCAGCATCTTTCCCACCCGCGCTAACCTCGTCGGCCGTTTCTGGCCGTTGAAGACAGCGTCAATACGCATTACTGCCTCCATTAATCCCCCTGACCTCGCATACTTAATCGTCGTGCTCCTCTCTCCCTTTCCCCCCAACCAACGCCACCAGAGAGCCACCAGGCTGCTCCGATTTTGCTCGGAACCATCACTGCCTCTGCCAAGCTTCGGTGAAGATTCCGGCGCCGTCTGACCCTCTCTCGCCTCCTAGTTCACGCGAGCATGATCCCCAGCCTCTGGCGCATCTCCCTGTACTTCCCGTTCATCCGCGCGAACACTGTACCCTCGGCAACGACCTCGATAGAGCATCGCTACCGTCTGCTCCAACTCCGGCGAGTCTCCCTGGTGAGCATAGACCTTTCCTTGCCCTCCTTTTGATTCTCGCTTGTCAGTGACTCACATACGAAGCTAACCAAAACCTCTGTTCCCTCTCCCGTGCTCTGTAGCACCATCCCCGACGACGCCTGAGTGCACCCGTCGCCAGGAACAACTCCGGCGAGAGATTGAAGACGAACCCGTGCGCCCCTTAGCCAACAAAGACCATGTTGAGCATCAGCAGTGTGCTGCGAACACGGTGAGCTCCCTCTCTCTCTTTCTCGCATCCTGCGTCATCGGCAACCTCGCTACCAGAGCGCGCGTCGCCGTCAGCCGCCGCCAGCGCCGCTCGTTCTAGGTCAAACGCGTAGCAACCGTTGGATCTTGATCCTGTGGCACAGACATAGTCACTTAAACGAAAGGGTATGAGCGATCTATGCCGTGCGATCAAGTTAGATCCTGCGGTCTGTATATGTTGATCCACGCGAACCGTTTTTGTCCAATAAGAAGCATCCACGTGGCCCAGAGTTTGTTATAAAAACAGAAAGTGATCTATTAGATTTGCAAACTTGCAAAATTCATAACTTTAATTATACACGTCCAAATTTTGCAAATTTTATATCAATGGAATCAGCAGAACAAGTACTTTACAACCATGCACTTTGTTTAATGTTTTGCTTCTGGAAATTGGTTGAAATTGCAGAAACTTGTGTAGGCATAATATGAATATAAAATTTGTTCTAGAAATATTTTTAAGATGAAATCTTTGCTAATTGGTTTGTTTTGAACCTACTAACCATAGGAACCAACCTGTGGATTCAAAAACATATTTTGTGAAGCAAAAGAATAAATCTTTGAATTAAAGCATTTCTAGTCAAATAAAAATGTTGTTTATATGTTAAAAATACTTTTTGGAGAAAAATCTTTGGGAAATGATTTGGATTAAACTATCTAACCCTAAACACAAAGTTTTATGATTTAAAAATATATTTGGTGAACCTCATAAAAATCATTACATTGCTAAAGGCATTTTCAACCACATAAAATATTGATTTGGTTTAAAAAGGGTTTATAGGTAAAATCTTTTGCAAATGGTTTTGCCACTTTTATAAAATGACCAATAGGTGTTTTCGAATGTTTATAACCTATTAGAAACCACTTTTCCAAATAAAACAATCTTTAGCATGATTGCATGCATTGCTTAGTTTCTATTATTTTATGTGATGTTTTGCTTGAATGGTAGATTGAATTTTTTGCTTGCTTGATTGAATTGTAGTGGAATTTGAAGAGTGTGGATATTTCAAGATCAAGGAGTGAACTTTACTATCTACCAAAAAGTCAAGTGATGCTTCATACTTTTGTCCCATTATTTTCACTATGCATTAGTGATATTTCTAAGTAGGACTTGCATGGAATTTTTGCTAAGTATAAACTATGCCATGGGAAATCCTAGTAGAAGAAACCTTAGTAGAAATTTCTTAAGTTAAGATTCCTACTACTATCATGCTTAGCTTAGCTAGTAGAAAACAAGGGTGTATTATATTCATGCTATTGAATATTTCTAAGTCAAGGACTTGTGTTTTGTTTAATAAAACAACTAAGTGAATGAAACACCTTGGTGGAATGGAAGGAAGGTTTGTGTTGAGTGGTTATACAAGGCCCATTTCTATGGTTTACCTTGTGTATCTCACTTGTGGAATGCCACCAAGGAACAAAGAGATTTGAGATGTCAAATGTTGAGAAGCTTCAAGTGCAACCACTTGGCATTATGGGCTCTACCTGGATCATATAGGTTGCAATAACTTAGCCAAATGGACAGTTGGTGGTAGGGGATGATATGTTGGAACGCATCCATTCTGGTCTAAGGGAAGGCTTCTGAAAGATCTTGTCTTGGTGAAACCAAGTCTTGTGGGGAAAGTGCACCACCTCTGCAGAGTGTAAAATCTAAGTACTTAGCCATGTCCCTGGCAAAGGACAATTTGAGCATCAAGACATGGAAGCTATCAATAATCTCCTCATCCAATTTCTAAGTTAAAACTTTGTGGTTGAACAAGGTTTGAAGGATCACCAATTTCTATTGGGAGATGCCTTGGGTGATTTTGTCAAGAAAAAACTTAGTGTTTTCAAATGATAAGGAAAATCTATTTTGAGAAAAGCAAGCCTAAGCTCCACTTAGCCAAATGCATATAGATGATAGACTCCACTATACTACCATAGTATCACTTGCCAATAAAATTCAAATGTATTGACCCTTGTGGTTGTAACTTGTTATGTTGCAGGTTTGTTTGATATTAGTGAAGTGTGTTGGAATAGGATTACAAGTCTACAACCAACATGTTTGCCTGTGGCACTTTGAAGATGAAGGACTCCATGCTATTGTTATATTCTGCTGCATTGTAATAAGATAGCCAAATGAGCTATGTAAGATGTAATAAATTATTTTATTCCTGGTTATAAAGTTGTATTATGACCTTTGTTTCTTGATATTACATCTTAACTGTGGATGCTAGCTATTGATCCAGGGACTAGCATTATAAACACAGGGATCTCTACCTTATTAAAGGTTGGGAACCTTATAGTGGCCTTAGACCCTAGTTGGTCCACCGCCTTGCCACCCGCTTCTTCGCACCGACGAAGCGGACCCACTTCTTGTGGAGCTCGTCGTTGTATGGGAGCCTTCTGCCACCTCCGCCTCCTTCGCTACGGCCACCCCCTGGTCACATCGTCCGCACAATGTTGCCATGGGCTGTCGACAACTCTGACATGTGCTCGTCTGTGGTGACCCAGCATACCACTTCATGATGTAGTATACTATAGTCATTTATATAACAACAATGAAACACCGTTCCACCAGTATTACATCCCTTAGAGTGGTACACCATAAACATCTCAGGTCTAAGACATGACTATAGGTTACAACTCGACTCTTTACAAAATATCCAAAGAACACCCTAGGTTATAGAGAGAGAGAAAGAAACTTCTTACAAAGAAGAACCAAAAATAAAAGTTCATAACCATCATACTAATAGACTAGTATCTAAACCACCTGGCTTGCAAATTCTTCTATTGAATTGCTCTACAGAAGTAGGTTCTATGGCTAGATATTATACTCCTATCTAATCAGCAACTTCTTCTTCACTTTAGTTGATGTATATGTTGATTGCCTTTACTTTATTAAAGAACTTGAGCGTTTTGGGGATGATTCCCTTGAACATAAGTTGATGTAGATGTCGTATTTATTGGCTTCAGAATCTAGCAAGAGTGGAGAAGGTACGGTTGAGTACGAGCGTACTCAGCAAGTTCACTAAAAAGAGTGTATGATGCACTATCTACAGCCATAGACCGTGGGTCGTAGGCTATGTAGGTTTTCATAAATATTTCTTTAAAGGTTGCTTTTATTCAAAGGGAGTAACATGTCACAGTCTTGTATACTCTACAGAGGCACGTTACTTTACCCATGATATACCTTATCGTTGTTGCACATTCAAGTTATAGGCTTGTTCACACTTCCTTGGTATGAGGCCTAAACTAAGATCCAAGCCAACCATTGTCCTTCTGTGTTGATGGTGCGTGGACGCTTCGTTGGGAGACCCCAAGAGGAAGGTATGATGAGCACATCAACAAGTTTTCCCTCAGTAAGAAACCAAGGTTATTGAACCAGTAGGAGGAAGGAAACGACTCAAAGGTGTTGCTAGCAACTTGGAAACATGTAGAACACAAACTCAAGACTTTTCCCCAACGAACAATGAGGTTGTCAATCTCACCGGTTTGCTGAAAACAAAGGATTAACTATATGGTGTGGAAGGTAATAGTGGTTTGCAGAAAGTAAACAGTAATAGTGGAAGATGTATCAATGGTAAAGATTGGACCGGGGTTCATAGTTTACTAGAGGTGTTCTCCTTAAGATAAACAAACATGGCATGTTGGGTAAACAAATTACAGCGGGGCAATTGACAGGACTGAGCAAGGCATAACAATGCAATACTAGACATTCATGATCCTATGAGATTCGATTGGGCAATATAACAAGATACATAGATCGCCATCCAACTACATCTATGACTAGTAATCCACCTTCAGGTTATCATCCGAACCCCCTCCAGTATTAAGTTGCAAACAACGGATAACTTCTTTAAGCAAAGTGTGTAAGGTAAACAATCCACTTGTTCCATGAACAAGAGACCGTTGTTTTCTCCCTAGTGGCAACCGCACATCTACAACCTTAGAGATTTCTGTCACTTCCCTTAGATTAAATAGAGGCATGAACCCACTATCGATCATAAATACCCCCTCTTGGAGTCACTAGCATCTACTTGGCCAAGATAGCTACTAGAAACGGAGAGCATGCAAGATCACAAACAACACAGACATGATAGAATCAATAAGACAAAACCATTAATCAATCTGATATAGTAATCTCAATATCCATCGGATCCCCGCAAACAGAACAAGCATGATTACAAATAGATGATCTTGATCATGAACGGAGATCACAAGATCTAAACATGGTAGCACAAAGGAGGAGATACAACCATCTAGCTACTACATGGACCCATATTCCAAGGTGGAACTACTCACACTTCATACCGGAGGCTGGCATGATGAAGAAGAAGGCCTCCGGGATGATCTCCCCTCCGTCAGGGTGCCAGGAAGAGCTTCAGATTCCCCCCGATCTAGGACGATGGTGGCGGCGGCTACATATGGTTTCTTGGAATATTGATCGGGTACTTAGGGTTTCTGTATCGGAGGTCTTTATAGGTGAAGAGGCGAGGTAGGGGGGCAGCCAGGGCAGTGATAGCCCTCGTCGACGTGGGAGTCTCTTCCTCTTTGTTCCCTGGCAACAGAGCCAGAAAACTTGCTGTCTGGCAGAGAGGACTTCGTTGGAAACCCCAAGAGCAAGGTGTGATGAGCATAGCGGAAAGTCTTCCCTCAGTAAGAAACTGAGGTTATCGAACCAGAAGGAGGAAGGAAACGTCACACAGGTGTTGCTAGCAATATGGAGACCTGCACAACACAAACTCAAGACTTTGCCACGAATCAGTGAGGTTGTCAAGCTCACCGGTTTGCTGTAACAAAGGATTAAACGTATGGTGTGGAAGGTAATGGTTTGCAGCAAGTAAACAAGTAACAGTGGAAGATGTATCAATGGTAAAGATTGGACCGGGGTCCATAGTTCACTAGAGGTGCTCTCCTTAGATAAACAACATGGCATGAATGGTAAACAAATTACAGTAGGGCAATTGACAGGAACTAAGAAAGGCATAACAATGCAATTACTAGCCAGAAAGATCCTATGAGGTTTATTGGGCAATACAACAAGATACATAGACCGCCATCCAAATGCATCTATGACTAGAAGTCCACCTTCAGGTTATCATCCGAACCCCCTCCAGTATTAAGTTGCAAGCAACAGACAACTACTTTAAGCAAAGTGTGTAAGGTAAATAGTCCACATGTTCCAGGAACAAGAGACCATTGTTTTATCCCTAGTAGCAACAACACATCTACAACCGAAGAGATTATTGTCACTTCCCTTGGAAACTAGAGGCATGAACCCACTATCGAGTATAAATACTCCCTCTTGGAGTCACTAGCAACTACTTGGCCAAGATAGCTACTAACAACGAAGAGCATGCAAGATCACAAACAACACAGACATGATAGAATCATAAAGACAAAACCATTAATCAAACCAACATAATAATCTCAATATCCATCGGATCCCCACAAACACAACATGCATGTTACAAATAGATTAGATCTTGATCATGAACGGAGCTCACAAGATCTATACATGAAAGCACAAAGTAGGAGATACAACCATCTAGCTACTAAATGGACCCATAGTCCAAGGTGGAACTAATCACGCATCATACCGGAGAGAAGGCCTCCGGGATGATCTCCCCTCCGACAGGGTGCCGGGAAGAACTTCAGATCCCCCCCCCCCAATCTAGGGACTATGGTGGCGGCGGATACAAACGGTTTCGTGGAGATTTGATCGGGTACTTAGGGTTTCTGTATCGGGGGCTTCTTACAGGCGAAGGGGGAGGCCGAGGAGGCGGCCAGAGGGGACACACCCCTCCCAGGCATGGGCCCACCCCTGGCCACACCTAGGGGGGTCTGGATGACATGGCCGGCTTCTCCGTCTCCCCTCTGGACTTCTTGTTCCCCACGGAAAGTAATTGACTTTGACGTTTGTCTCGTCCAATTTCGAGAATATTTCTTTACTAACTTTTCTGGAACCAAAAACAACAGAAATTAGGAAACTGGCACTGTGGAAACTTGTCAATAGGTTAGTACCAAAAAACATGTAAAAAACACCTCAAAGTGTAGACAAAGCAAAGTAAAGTATATACTAAACAAGCATGGAGTATCAAAAATTGTAGATACGTTTCCGACGTATCAAGCATACCCAAGCTTAACTCCTGCTCGTCCTCGAGTAGGTGAGTGATAAAAGGATAATTTTTTAGGTGACATGCACCCTCACAATAAAGATCCAACCATTTTCAAGCATTGAAAGCTAGGATCAAAGAACTCTAAACATGTGCATGAAAGATGGAGTTCTAACAATAGGACATAGTAACTATGCATGCAACATGAAAGGCTACAAACAAAGATAATGAATAACATGCATTGAAAAACGTTTGTTTGTTTCACATACAAAAAATATAGCATAGTGGCAATCAGCTTGTCCCTCACAGAGTAGCAATATAGATGCATAGGACACCTTCAAAGTTCACAAGGGTGACTAGAAACAAGTAGCACAAGAACAAGTAATATCACAATATGTATCAATCAATAAGCTTTGGAACACTGCACACAGAATGACAACTATGCTCTCTTAATGGTGAAGGTAGAAGGTGGAGACTCAATAGTGGTGGAAGAAAGGCCTTTTATAAAGGAAGTAGGGATTTCAAGTTTCAAAAAGAGCTTCCAAAAATTATGGTACTTGTTAGATTTCAGCCCTCATTGCCCCTATCATAAGCATCTTGAAGTGATTAAGGTTAAAGTGAACAAAGATGGAGTATGTGCTTGACGAAGTATAAGTTGGCAATCTCAAGTCCCTTGAATACGAGGGCCACACCTCATGCTACTCAACTTTAGTCACCTGTAAGTTCTTGTCACTGTAAGTATTTGCACATCATTGAAAACCGCCAACGGGGTACCCCTTGCACATGGTACAGGAGCTATCCCATAACCAAAATGACAAGGCAAGCAGACAATGAGCATCTCAGCAATCTTCTTATGTACCATGGGAATATGGTGCTTTTTTCTCTCTTTCCTCTTTTCTCAATGTGTCTCTTTTTTCATAAGAAGGATGCTTCATAGATGTCACTATGGTGATGCTGCAAGTTTCCACCATGATTAGGCATGGCTTAGGCTAGCGGCCCAGGCATT
This sequence comes from Avena longiglumis, assembly GCA_030063025.1. Taxonomy (NCBI): domain Eukaryota; kingdom Viridiplantae; phylum Streptophyta; class Magnoliopsida; order Poales; family Poaceae; genus Avena; species Avena longiglumis. Next base: position 512,231,907 of record CP125974.1, on the reverse strand, counting down.
TCTCTAACATAGTATGCAAACTCCATGGACTTACAAGTTCCATCTTTATTTCACACCGGTGACATCCATAGACAAAAGAGCATGATATCAACTGAGTACAAAGTACAAGTGCAATGTTGAAAACATTCCTCGTGACAGCACGGTTCTGCTAATTCCAACGTATAAGTGCAAGCATATACAACATAGATGACACAATGGTTCAAGTTTATTAGGGGAAAAGAATATAAAGTGTGCCATCAAGTTTGTGAGGGCTTTAATCACTAAGTTTTCACATAACAAACTACTTTTTAATTGGAAGATAGCTGAAAACAAGAATATACTCGGAATGGTGTAACACACCATGCATAGGAGTTTATAGTGGACACTTTGGAATAACTTGGTTTCTTGGGAGTTGGAAGCATGAGTAGAGCTTACTCATACAAGTGGAGGCTAGCAAAAGACTAGGAGCAACCAACTAAGAGAGCAATAATGGCCATAATCATGCAGAGCAACAAAGCATTACAAATCAAAGCATAGAGTGGTACTACAAGTCAAGGACTAAATGATGATATAGGATAATGGTGACTTGTCATAGTCATAACATGGTGTGAGCATGTGCCAAGCCAACCCAAACAAAGCATTAAAGGAGAATACCACAATACTATGCTCTTGCATGCTAAAACAACGCATAATTTCTTCAAGGCACACTAAGCAATCCCAATTGTTTGGAACAATACATGATACAGCAATAATCAATAATCATAGTGCAAAAACAACAGCTAGCATTCCATGCTAAAGTCTAAGTCACAGTCAATGCAAGCTCCTCTTGCACTTACAAGCAAGAACTTACTATTCCTTTCCAACACCAAGCAACTTATTTGCAAAACAACACAACAAGAACGAGGGTCCAAACTAATTTATTCAAGCAAACTAAACAACCTAAGCAAAGGAAACGAAAACTAAGATGCTCCAAGAACAACAAAACTGTGCATGAAACAATAAAAACGAAGTGTCTAGACAGACCTGAGCTTTTTATTGATGAAGAAGGGGATGCCTTGGGCATACCCAAGCTTTGAAGCTCGTACCTCTTGGATATTTCTTGGGGTGACACCATGGTGGAATCCCCAAGCTTGAGATTTTGTCCATTCTTCATCTCATTGCATCATTCTCTCTCTACACCTGAATTTTTTTCTTCATACAAAACTTCACACAATCTTCATTAGCAACATTAGTGTATTCAAAAGATATTAGACCTTTGGAAAAGCTTTGGAACAGCAAGGCTTTTCACTAAAAACACAAGCTACTGTAGTAACTCCTTCAAAAGGCTCAATTCACCTAAAGAGAACTCAAAAAAGGAATCAACAAGAAGCAAATGCAAATAATGGCAGAAATCTATCAAAACAGACCAGCAGGTAGAAACCGATTTTTTAGAACATCTTCTGTTGCTCAAATCAAAAAGTGTTGAACTAACAAAAGTTAGCTAACATACTGGTGGGATTTATTCGTAAATTTGCAGCTCAATCCAACTCATAGAGACTCCTCACTAATTTTTATGATGGAGGACAGAAATCTGTTTCGGGACAGCAACTCCCCAAATCTTACTTCCCTCTCATTGGAGGTCATTCTTGGCAGAAAAAAACAAACAAAAAGGATAAGGAGAGGTCATTACAAAAGTAATAACTTCCAAGACTCAAGAAAACTCTTGGGTTATCTCCCAACAAGTACTTTTCTTTAACGCCTTTAAGTGATGCTTGATAGTTTGAGAAGATGCTCTCATAAGAACTATGAGTTGAAGTAAAAGAGAGCATCAAGAAGCAAATTCAAAACACATTTGAGTATAACCCACTTCCTATGCATAGGAATCTTGTAATAAATCAAATAAGCACATAGTAACAAGAATGGGTAGATAAAACAAGAGCAACTTTAAAACTTTCAGCACATAGAGAGGTGTTTCAGTACCATGAAAACTTCTACAACCATATTTTCCTCTCTCATAATAATTTTCAGTAGCCTCATGAATAAAACTCAACAATATAGCTATCACATAAAGCATGCTTTTCATGATCTACAAACTCATAATTTCTATTAAGCTCAAAAACAGTGGGATTAAAACCTTCACAGGTTTTACCCAAAGTAGATATTTCAAAAGGATCCACAGTAACATAACATTCATCCTCCTTTGGTAAGCATGGGGGACAATCAAATAATGTGAGGGATAACGAGTTGCTCTCATTAGAAGGTAGGCATGGGTAGATAATCCATTCTTCCTCCTTTTGTTCATCACTCTCCTCCTCTTTTTCATCTAATGAGCTTCCTGTTTCAACAATTTCTTCTTCCATAGGCTCCTGCAAGGCATTAGTCTCTTCCATTTATGGAAAGCGTCTATTAAAATATTCAAGAATATAGCCATTTTCCTCCATATAATTATCAAAGCAAAATTTAAGTATCTCATAAACCTCAGATTCATAAGGTGCATCATCAGTATTTTCAAGTAAACTGGCAAATTCAAATGCACCCTTGAAGGCAATAAATTCTTCAATTTGTTCCACATCATCAAAATCATAATTTCCTTTAACATAAGAAGATATGGTAACATTATCATTATACTCACATTGAAAGGGTAGATGTTTATACCTCCTGCAGCAGCAAGCTTTATCAAAGCAATAAGTAACATTATAAATATAACACCCGTCTCTAGCAATAGTATTCAACTTATCAATTTGTTCCCATAAGTGTTTCCCTTTTTGTGACAAATGGTGTTCCTTATAATAATACTTTTGTTCTTCCGTGGACCCACCTTGCCAATAAGAACTAGTTTCAAAGAAACCATCCATTGATAGAAAGCATGACTAAACAAGGCAACAACAGACCAGCAACTAGAGTAGGAACTATTTTTTGTGTGTTTTTTAAGAGGCAAAAAAACCAAGAAAAATAAACTAAGCAAACTAAAAACAAAGTAAAGAGAAAGGAAGTGGAGGACTCCCCTTGTGAAGATGTCCTTGGCCTCCCCGGCAACGGCGCCAGAAAACTTGATGGTGGAGCTTGACGGGGAAGAAGAGGTTGAAGCTGTCCTGTAGATCCCCGGCAATGGCGCCAGAAAACTTGTTGATAGCCCTTGTCGACGTGGGAGTCTCTTCTTCTTTGTTCCCTGGCAACAGAGCCATAAAACTTGTTGTCTGACAAAGAGGACTTCGTTGGAAACCCCAAGAGCAACGTGTGATGAGCACATAAGCAAGTCTTCCCTCAGTAAGAAACCGAGGTTATCGAACCAGAAGGAGGAAGGAAACGTCACATGTGTTGCTAGCAACATGGAGACCTGCACAACACAAACTCAAGACTTTGCCCCAATGAATCAATGAGGATGTCAAGCTCACCGGTTTGCTGTAACAAAGGATTAAACGTATGGTGTGGAAGGTAATGGTTGGCAGCAAGTAAACAAGTAACAGTGGAAGATGTATCAATGGTAAAGAATGGACCGGGGTCCATAGTTCACTAGAGGTGCTCTCCTTAGATAAACACCATGGCATGAAGGGTAAAAAAATTACAGCAGGGCAATTGACAGGAACTGAGCAAGGCATAACAATGCAATTACTAGTCAGAAAGATCCTATGAGATTTGATTGGGCAATACAACAAGATACATAGACCGCCATCCAACTTCATCTATGACTAGAAGTCCACCTTCAGGTTATCATCCGAACCCCCTCCAATATTAAGTTGCAAGCAATAGACAACTGCTTTAAGAAAAGTATGTAAGGTAAATAGTCCACATGTTCCATGAACAAGAGACCGTTATTTTCTTCCTAGTAGCAACAACACATCTACAACCAAAGAGATTATTGTCACTTCCCTTGGAAACTAGAGGCATGAACCCACTATCGAGCATAAATACTCCCTCTTGGAGTCACTAGCAACTACTTGGCCAAGATAGCTACTAACAATGGAGAGCATGCAAGATCACAAACAACACAGACATGATAGAATTATAAAGACAAAACCATTAATCAAACCAACATAATAATCTCAATATCCATCGGATCCTCGAAAACACAACATGCATGATTACAAATAAATTAGATCTTAATCATGAACGGAGCTCACAAGATCTATACATGAAAGCACAAAGGAGGAGATACAACCATCTAGCTAATACATAGACCCATAGTCCAAGGTGGAACTACTCACGCATCATACCGAAGAGAAGGCCTCCGGGATGATCTCCCCTCTAGCAGGGTGCTGGGAAGGACTTCAGATCCCCTCCCCCCCCCCCGATCTAGGGACGACGGTGGCAGCGGCAACAGACGGTTTCGTGGAGATTTGATCGGTACTTAGGGTTTTTGCATCGGGGGCTTCTTATAAGCGAAGGGGGAGGCCGAGGAGGCGGCCAGAGGGGCCACACCCCTCCCAGGTGCGGGCCCACCCCTGGCCGCGCCTAGGGGGGTCTGGCTGCCCTGGCCGGCTTCTCCGTCTCCCCTCTGGACTTCTTGTTCCCCATGGAAAGTAATTGACTTTGACGTTTGTCCCGTCCAATTCCGAGAATATTTCTTTACTAAATTTTCTAGAACCAACAACAGCAGAAAACAGGCAACTGGCACTGTGGCAACTTGTTAATAGGTTAGTACCAGAAAACATGTAAAAAGCACCTCAATATGTAGACAAAGCAAAGCAAAGTAGATACTAAACAAGCTCCGTGTTCCCCACGGTAAAATATTAACTTTGGCTTTTGCCCCGTCCAATTCCGAGAATATTGATTTTTTGCCTTTCTGGAACCAAAAACAGAAGAAAACAGGCAACTGACACTGTGGCATCCTATTAATAGGTTAGTACCAGAAAACATATAAAAACACCTCAAAGTGTAGACAAAGCAAAGCAAAGTGGATACTAAACAAGCATGGAATATTAAAAATTATAGATACGTTTCCGACGTATCATCCGCGACCCCGCATACCCTACGGATTGCATGTCAGGCCTAGGATAAAACTTATTTCTAATGGCAGCCTAAAGCGTACAACCCTCGTAGATACCAGAAACCATGGGACGTTGAGGGATCCCACTCATATGCTGCCAACCCTCTACATGAGAACTTACAGCCACAACCCGGTCATCCATTGGCATGCGAAAGGGAGCCGATCCAGCCGACTTCTTCATCTGATAAGTCCAAAATTGGAGCATTTTTACTTATTGTTTTTGCATAAGTAGAGTAGGGTTTTTAGTATTTTACTGCGTTAGCACGCCCCTTTTGTCCTTGTTTCAACAGGATCCCAATTTACTAAGTATATAATGAACATATCAATTAATACTATCATATTACACAGTAATATGATATTTTTAAGTGATAAAAGTCATTGTGTTGATTTATCTTCGCACCTAGAGGAATTGCGTGCGCCCAGGAGGTTCTTGCCAGCGTAATGAACAGTGGTACGAGCGGAGCCCGCCTGTAACACATGCCCGTACGACCCGTCGATGGGACCGCCTCATCAAATACTTCCTCCTAGATCGTGAAAACAGATCACAGATCCAACATTCACAGAAACCTCCAGCCACGAAAAACCACACCAGAAAGGGATATGAAGGAGGAACTTGGAGAAAGGAAAATCCTTGCTGTTGCACGGGTCATTGGAGGACAACGTATCTGTTGGGGATATGATATATGGGTATCCTCATAGCATGTCTCCTATCCGGATAACCCGGGTGGCCCACAGTTGGTAGCATGGCCCATGGCCTGCTGGGTGGCCCAGTTAGATGGATCCATAAGGGAGGCCCATGCCGGATAAAGGAAGGCTACGGTGGAGTCACCAGCGTACCCGTAACCTGAGTGCAAGATACACAAGACTAGTAATAGACGGTGTAGGACTTTGTAACCTGTCCGGCTAGGACTTTTCCCTGTAACCCTAGGACCTGGCGACTATATAAGTCGGGCTTATGGGAGCCTTTAGGGCAGGATAACTTACTACCTAGTATCGATTCATACAACCTCGCACAGCGAACCAATCTCTGTAACTCGACGTATTTCCCTTATAGTGATTTATAGCAGGAGTAGGATTCTGCCACCATTGTGGGATCTGAACCTGGGTAAGCTGTGTTCCCTCGTACCCGTCAACCGTCCACCTTCCCCCACGTCTCTAAACACGCACTGTGAGGACCCCTCCATGGCGTACTCGTCGGCAATACCACGACAGTTGGTGCCCACCGTGGGGCAAGAGGCGCTTCAGGCTCTTCAGTGGGCGAGGACCAAGTGTTGGAGATATGCCCAAGAGGCAATAATAAAGTGGTTATTATCATATCTCTATACTTATGATAAATTTTTACATACCATGCTATAATTGTATTAACCGGAAACATTAATACTTGTGGGATTTGTAAACATAAAAGAGTCCCTAGTAAAGCCTCTTGTTAAACTATTTGTTGGTTAATATATGATCATGGTTTCCTGATCATGAACATAGAGATGTTATTAACAACAGGGTCATATCATTAGGATAATGATGTGATGGACATACTCCTATAGTTAAGCGTAGCATAAAGATCAAGTCATTTAATATAGTTCATTTGCTATAAGCTTTCTGATACATAGTAACCTAATTCCTTCGACCATGAGATCATGATAATCACCATCACCGGAAGGATGCTTTGATGACATCAAACACCACACCATAACTGGGTGGCTATAAAGGTGGCATTGAGTGTTCGGAAAGTATGTGTTGAGGCACATGGATCAAGAGTGGGATTTTTCCATCCATATGACGGATAGATATACTCTGGGCCCTCTCGGTGGAATGTCATCCAATTAGCTTGCAAGCATGTGACTGGCTCACGAGGGATCACATATCACAGGAACGAGAAAAGAGTACTTATCAGTAACGTGGTTGAACTAGGTATGCAGAGATACCGACGATCATAACCTCGGATAAGTAAACTATTGTGAGACAAAGGGAAATTGGTATCGTATGTAAGTGGTTCATTCGATCGCAAAGTAATCTTAGAAATATGTGGGAGCCATATGAATTTCCAGATTCCTCTATTGGTTATTGTTCGGAGAAGTGTCTCGATCATGTCCGCATAATTCACGAACCGTAGGGAGACACACTTAAGGATTCGACGTTGTTTGAGTAGCTATGGAATGATGAGTAAGAGACCGAATGTTGTTCAGAGTCTCGGATGGGATCCGGGATATCATGAGGAGATCCGGAATGGTCCGGAGAATAAGATTCATATAAGGAAAAGTCATGTTTCGGAGTTCGGGAATGGTTCCGGTGTTTTCATCGGGATTGTTCTAGAAGGTTCCGGAATGTCCGGCACTCTGGAGGGGAAGGGTACATGAATGTGTCATAACAAGTTGGAATGATTGCATCATGTACTTGGTTTCATCCCTGAACAAAGGTTTTATTCAAATCCTAGTTTGAAAAAGTCAAACACCAATTTGAAAAGTCAAACGGCTATTTTGTGAAGTGGAGGGAGAGAAGGAAACCTGGGAAGAGAAGGTTTCCCTTCTCTCCTCCAAACCGTCGGCCAGCAAGGGAGTTGGGGGAGGAATCGGCTAGCCCTAGACGCCCCTCCCACCTATAAAAGAAAGGGAGGGGCGCCCCCTCTCCCTACACCTTGTCCCTTAGCCGGCGCCCCTCTAAACCCTAGGCCAGCCGCCGCCCCCCCTCTAGATGCAGCTGCCCTAGAGCTCCTCTAAACCGCCGTCTAGCTAATCCCTAGCTGCTGGTTGCTCTAAATCCGTTGGTGCCTCTAAACCCTAGATCGCCAAGGCCTCTCTCATAGTCCACCATACTCGCTCCGGCTTAAGGCGAAGCCCTGCGAGATCTCCCATCTACTTTGTACCACAGTCGTCTCTTGGGAATCGCGAGGAGAGTGCTACAACCTCTGCACTGCTAGAACAAGGAGAGGAAGGTCTTCATCGAGTAACGTGTGACCGATCAGCGGAAGCGCCGGAACGCCTTGGGAAGGATCGTCTACGCGATCTTGAGATCGGCAAGAGTACGACTACATCACCCACGAGAATCTGCTCTCGTTAACCGCTTTGGAATCTTCGAGGGTGAGTTCCTCTATCGACTCGTTTCTACAATCTAGTAGATAGATCTTGGATTTTTTGTTTGCATGCGGTAGAAAATTTTTGTTTTCCATGCTATGAACCCCTACAGTGGTATCAGAGCCGTGTCTATATGTAGATCTGTTGCACGAGTAGAACACAATGGCCATTGTGGGCGTTGATGCTTTTGTTGTCGATTGCTTCTTATGTACTTTGCATCTTGCGGTATGGTGGGATGAAGCGGCCCGGGCTAACCTTACATGACATCATTCATGAGACTTGCTCCACGCTTGACATGCAACTTGTATTGCATAAGTGGATTTGCGGGTGCCTGTTTCTCCCAACATAGTTAATATTCAATTTACAACGGGTGATTGACAATACTAGTATCAATGTTGTGGTTCTTGTTCGTAAATTAGAGCGACACTTATTGAAAGCCCCAAACCACGTAAAATATGCAAAGAAAATTAGAGGCGTCTAACTTTGTTTTGCGGGGGTGTGTTGTGATGTGATATGGCCATGTTTGTGATTATATTTGATGTATGCAATGTTCCTTATTGTAAGTTGGCAACCGTCAGGAGCCATATGGTTGTCTTTAAATTCTGTTAAGACCCGCGTGTCTATTAAAAGTAGTAGTAATAGTTGAAGCTGGTAGACGACAACCATGGAGCAGCATCATTGACCTTGATGCAATGCCGGTGATGTTGGAGATCATGTTCGTGATTGAAGATGGAGATCGGAAGCACAAGAAGAAAGGCCATATCATATCACATATTATGAATTGCATGTGATGTTAATCCTTTTATGCATCTTGTATTTCTTAGTTCACGACGGTAGAATTATCAGATGATCCCTCAAGCACAAAATTTCAAGTTTTAAAGTGTTCATCCTTAGTAAGCACCGTTGCTAAAGCTCGTTGTTTCGAAGCACCACATGATGATTGGGTGTGTTAGATTCTGCGAGTGTATAAAACATGAGCAAGCCAGATTTGCTCATGCGGAAGCTAAGGTTTGATCTTGACGAGCCTAGCATGTACAGACATGGTCTCGGAACACGGATCACCAAAAGTTAAAGCATGAGTCATATAGTAGATATGATGAACATGTTGATTGTTCGCCATTGAAGCTACATCAACTCTCGTGATGATCGGTTTTGATATGGTTGATTTGGTTCGTGTGATCACTAAAACAATGTGAGTGATATTGTTTTGAGTGGGAGTTCAACGGCAATATGATTAAAAGTTGAACATTATTTATCATAAATTAAATCAAAGTGAATTTGCATAATTGTTGTAGTCATTGGCATCCGTTTACCACCTTACGCTTAGTTATAATTGAGATGATAGAACTATAGAATTATGGTTAGTTACTTTACGAACTGGTATCGTATTGTTTTGAAGTGTTAATCTAAAGTTTAAAGTCCCATTGCAAACTTTTAGTAAGTTTCGATTACTCCGTGAAATTTAATAGTTGGTATTAAATCAAGAGTAACAATTCCAATGTTAGTATATAAGTATCATGTTTATCTCCATGATTCTTGATAGTCGAAAGATAGTTTCAATATCAAGGTTATCTAGGAGTTGAAAGAGTTGTTCCAGAAACCATGATGTGTGGAATATATTGTGATATCTGAAACGAAGTTTTGGTTGCAACATGATAGAGTATAATATGGAAAAAGTCATGTTCTCATATTTGATGAGAATTTGCAAAAGGTTTGAGACACTAGTTGTCCTAATCCTCCAAAAGGTTTTGGAGAGCAACATTATACTCGCCATTCACCGCAATAAGCTAAAGTAGCTTGATGATAAGGGTGAATATTTGATGTAGGTAAAATATTTACTACACCAAGAGATTACTAAAGAATGAAATTTGAAAGCACACCAAACATTTGATGATGGTGATCTACTTCAAAGTGCAAATCCAAAGACATTGGTATTTAATTATACACGCTTTGGACTATGTGTCATATGTATGACTCCACTATTGATGTTGATAGATTCTTTCAAACAGAAAAGGAAATACTAAAAGAGAAACTCATAAATATATGGCAGAAAAGAAAAGACTAGAATTGTTCAGTTTAAGTATATAGATGATATACATGTTATGGCTATATTCTTTTCTTATTAAACAATGTGGTTCTTAAGTATTTGATACTGAATTTGTTGGTATGAATCGTCATACAAAACAACATAATTCATGAACTACAATGGCCTAAGTAACTAGCAAAAGAATATGTGATAATGTTCATCGAGAACAAATAAAGGGTTATTGTGTTGCTCATCAAAGCTTGCCTTAAAGATTTGTTTTATTAGGTATTATGAGAACAAAAGGATTGTTCAAATAATTGTTGTAATCCATAAAACATGGATGATTCACAAATCTCGTTGGAGAAATCACATCCATAAAACTAGTGCTAAAAATGTCGAAAGACAAAATGATTGAAAGATCACTTCGAAAGTGACATCGCCGTTTAAATTATATTGGAAAGAAAACATGAAGAAACTCCATGTGGATGGAATTTTGGAGTCTTTTGATTTTTGATCAAATGATGCTTGTGAAACTTTCCTAAAGATAATTAAAACTTCGTTCATAGGCCAAAAGGGAATGAATGACTAGATTATTGGAACTTGTACATATTGTTGTACGAAGTCCATTATGTGTAGTCAAGAGCGCTGGATTTCAACTTCATATGCTTTCTCCGAAAATTTGAGTGAATATATGAATATTTACTTAATAAGGATAAAGTATGAACCATTTGAAAATTTCAAAGACTTTCAAGATGAAGTGCAAGATCATTGTAACAAGAATATAAATAGTTTATGATAAGATCATAAAGGAAGATATTTGAGTTACAAGTTTAGCATAATACCTAAGATTTAAGGAATCATTCCGTGGATTTGCATTTTCCGAAACACCATAAGAGTATGGAGCGTTCGAGATATGTAATTAAACCTTGTTTGACATGGTAAGATCGAAGGTGTAATTCATAAAACTTCCATTATATTTTAAAGATTAAAAGCTTTAGAGATTACCGTTTTTCCACTGAAAAGAGCTCCATCATAATCCGTTGAAATGACACCATATAAAGTTATGGTTTGGGATAAAACCCAAGTTGTCCTTTCTTAAACATTGGTATGCTATGCATAAGAAAGATGTTTGCAACCAAAGTCGGATGAACCTGTCTTTGTATGTTATTTTGAATAACTGTTAAGTATTCCTCCATAACATCGGATACAAAAGTGTTTGTCACTTAGAAGGTCAAGTTTCTTTGAGAAGGAATTTTTCATGAAAAGTTAAGTGGGAGGACAATAGAACTTTGATAAGGTTAAAGGAACCTTAGCTATATGTGGAAAGTTGTGTGGCACCGAAAAGTGTTCCGGAGGCAGCAACAATGCTCATGGCTCACGTGCCTCAAAGGTTGTGGTTACGAAGGTCATAGTTTCTATTGAACCAAGTAGGTCGAGTAAACAATCAAATACCAAGATTTGAGGGTTGAATCATTATTTGAGAATAATGAACGTACTACATGCAAAGAAGCGATGATGGGCCCTGACTCCATAAAATGGCTTGAAGCCATAAAATCCGTGATAGTTCAATACACGAGAAATCAAGTTTTGAACTTGAAGGACCCTCAAGAAAGGTGTAAGACCTTACAGTTGTGTTTGGATCTATAAATAAATAGACATGGATGTTGCACATCTATGAAATAGTCGACATGTTGGGAAAGAGTTCACAACAATGTTCAAAGGTTGACTATGACAAGATCTGATCTTTCATAGCGATATTTAGTCTAGACGGATTAATGTAGCAACCACTACATATAATTTTGTTATGTGGTAATTGAATAAACAAAACAAGTTCTTTTAATAGAATTGTTACCTAGGACATGTGCAAAACGCGGTCCATAGGGTTTTGTTAATTCAAAGGATGCTAAAAGCATATGCAAACTTCAATGGTTGAAGTGAGTATCGCGGAGTTGGAATCTTCACTATGATGAAACTGTTAAAAGAGTTTAATTTCATCAGAGACAATGAAGATGCTTGCATTTGCAAGAAATTAAGTGGGAGCGCTAAGACATGTTTCTAATACATTATGTGGAAGACATATTGTTGATTAGAAATGATGTATCTTTTATTAACACATATTAAGAATTTCATCCCGATGAAAGACTTAGGCAAAACCCAAATATTTGGCATCAATAGACGCTAATATGGTTGTGCCGCAAGTACATAGATGATGTATTGAATGAGTTCAATATACTACAAGAAAGGTTCTTGTCGCACAGAAAGGATTGAATGAGTTCAATATTGATGATATATTCAAGTGTATTGACACTTGGTAAGTGAAACAAAGATTCAAGTATAAATTGATACTTGATGTATGAAATCACAAAAGGTATTTATATCAATCATACTGTGATATGTACAAATCCATATATGTCCTATGCTCTAAATGTTATGAGCATATACCAGAATGATTCATAAGATGATCATTGGACAATAGTAAGGATATTCTTATGATCTTTTGGAAGAACTAAGAGTATATTATTTGTATAAGTGACAAATAGATGGTTAGTTCATTGTAAAAGTACTACATTGATACTAGTTTTGTCACAAAGTACAAATTAAGTTTATCTCAATCTAAACTAAGGGTGGCACAATATAATGGAAAGTAAGTTCCATAATGGATTTGGAGGAGTTCCAAAGTTAAGACATTGTGACAGATACTACAACAAAAGGATAAGTATATGACTGCTACTATAGCAGCTAAAGAGGGCATTTGTGTCAAGTAGTTTGTTATCAAACTATGTGTAGTTCACAGCAGGATAATACTATGAAGATATATTGTACGACAATATTATCAACATGTTTTAACCCCAAAGAACTAAAGGTCACACCAAAGGACCAAATTTGTACGAAGCCATCTCATTAGAGAATGAGTGATGCGTAGAGACGCAAAGACATGCAATTACACATGGACCTGGAAGTGTCAGATCCGGAGATCAGTTGACCACTAGCAAAAGTGTACTTACAACACCGGAAAGCCATAGGTGTTGAATACACAAAGGTTTGAAACTAGATTATGCAAGTGGGAGACTATTGGAGATATGCCCAAGAGGCAATAATAAAGTGGTTATTATCATATCTTCATACTTATGATAAATGTTTACATACCATGCTATAATTGTATTAACCGGAAACATTAATACTTGTGTGATTTGTAAACATAAAGGAGTCCCTAGTAAAGCCTCTTGTTAAACTAGCTTGTTGGTTAATATATGATCATGGTTTCCTGATCATGAACATAGAGATGTTATTAACAACAGGGTCATATCATTAGGATAATGATGTGATGGACATACTCCTATAGTTAAGCGTAGCATAAAGATCAAGTCATTTAATATAGTTCGTTTGCTATAAGCTTTCTAATACATAGTAACCTAATTCCTTCGACCATGAGATCATGCTAATCACCATCACCGGAAGGATGCTTTGATGACATCAAACACCACACCGTAACTGGGTGGCTATAAAGGTGGCATTGAGTGTTCGGAAAGTATGTGTTGAGGCACATGGATCAAGAGTGGGATTTGTCCATCCATATGACGGATAGATATACTCTGGGCCCTCTCGGTGGAATGTCATCTAATTAGCTTGCAAGCATTTGACTGGCTCACAAGGGATCACATATCAAGGGAACGAGAAAAGAGTACTTATCAGTAACGAGGTTGAACTAGGTATGCAGAGATACCGACGATCATAACCTCGGATAAGTAAACTATTGTGAGACAAAGGGAAATTGGTATCGTATGTAAGTGGTTCATTCGATCGCAAAGTAATCATAGAAATATGTGGGAGCCATATGAATTTCCAGATTCCTCTATTGGTTATTGTTCGGAGAAGTGTCTCGATCATGTCCGCATAATTCACGAACCGTAGGGAGACACACTTAAGGATTCGACGTTGTTTGAGTAGTTATGGAATGATGAGTACGAGACCGAATGTTGTTCGGAGTCTCGGATGGGATCCGGGATATCATGAGGAGATCTCGAATGGTCCGGAGAATAAGATTCATATAAGGAAAGTCCTGTTTCGGAGTTCGGGAATGGTTCCGGTGTTTTCATCGGGAATGTTCTAGAAGGTTCCGGAATGTCCGGCACTCTGGAGGGGAAGGGTACATGAATGTGTCATAACAAGTTGGAATGATTGCATCATGTACTAGGTGTCATCATTGAACAAAGGGTTTATTCAAATCCTAGTTTGAAAAGGTCAAACGCCAATTTGAAAAGTCAAACGGCTATTTTGTGAAGTGGAGGGAGAGAAGGAAACCTGGGAAGAGAAGGTTTCCCTTCTCTCCTCCAAACCTCCGGCCAGCAAGGGAGTTAGGGGAGGACTCGGCTAGCCCTAGACGCCCCTCCCACCTATAAAATAAAGGGAGGGGCGCCCCCTCTCCCTACACCTTGTCCCTTAGCCGGCGCCCCTCTAAACCCTAGGCCAGCCGCCCCCCCTCTAGATGCGGCTGCCCTAGAGCTCCTCTAAACCGCCGTCTAGCTAATCCCTAGATGCTGGTTGCTCTAAATCCCTTGGTGCCTCTAAACCCTAGATCGCCAAGGCCTCTCTCATAGTCCACCATACTCGCTCCGGCTTAAGGCGAAGCCCTGCGAGATCTCCCCTCTACTTCCGGTACCACGCCGTCGTGCTGCCGGAATCGCGAGGAGAGTGCTACAACCTCCGCTGCCTGCTGGAACAAGGGAGAGGAAGGTCTTCATCAATCCGAACGTGTGACCGATCATGGAAGCGCCGCCGAACGCAGCGCCGGAAGGATCGTCTACGCGATCTTGAGATCGGCAAGAGTACGACTACATCACCCACGAGAATCTGCTCTCGTTAACCGCTTTGGAATCTTCGAGGGTGAGTTCCTCTATCGACTCGTTGCTACAATCTAGTAGATAGATCTTGGCTTGTTTGTTTGCATGCGGTAGAATTTTTTGTTTTCCATGCTACGAACCCCTACACCAAGATCTTCGCGGGAATCGGCGAAACCATAGCCATCGGTCGCGTTCTCTTTTCTGGCAACGTTCTGATCGTCCCTCCCGACGAGTTCTGGATCCCGGCGAAGACAAACCCTACGCGGTGTTCGATCGTTCCTATCAGAGACATCCACCTCTTCATCGGTGAAACCGACTCGGGCACTAGTTCCCTGGGAGTCGGAGGAGCATCAAGGCCCGCACGGACCGCCTACGGGCCGGATATGTTCGCGGAAGGATCGATGTCGGATTTCTCTTCGGAGTTTGCCGGCAAAGATCGAAAAAATTAAAGGCCCACCCAAACTGCCCCTGTGCAGGATATAAAGGTGGAAGATCATCGCAACCACGGCCGCTGTAAGGCCGGACAGAGAGATCCAAGTTTGTCGGAGTGGTTACCATCTTCGATCTGGTGCGTTGTGTTTAGATAGAATGCGAAAAACCCTACGATTACCTGGCCAGGTGGCTCCGTATACGAGTCGATCTGGCCCACTACCCCGATGACAACGCTTTGTATCACTTCGTAGAAGGACTGGACCGCGGCACGTTACTCCGACATTCTCTAAGACGGCAGCAGGCAACAGGATGCCTTACCCTCGAAGAGATGGTGAGCACTGTCAATAACTACGCGGAGGCCGACGCAGCAGCCCAGAAAGCACTTGCGCTCATTGACGGAGATCCTCCTGTTCAGCCACCGCCACCACCGCCTCCTGCCGCCATCGTCGCAGCTGCGCCGCCACCTCCAGTCATCGTTGCCGCTGTTGCACCTCCACCGCCCGTCATCGAGGAAGTCCTGGCACCGTCCGACTCTATTATTGACATGCTTTACGCTGACTTCAGTGCAGATTCAGAGGAGATAGATTTCAGTCCAGAAGAGCTAGACTCCGCTATGCAGGATATGGAGGAGGAGTACACACGCGATGAGCAAGCCAACAATGTCGTCACGTCTCGAGGGGTGTTCGTCACCATTGGGACGACGATGGATGAAGATCAACCTGGACGAGCTCCGCCTACATCGCTGGAAAAGGGGAAAGGGCCACCTATTGCTGCTGACGATGATCGCGCAAAGGTCATGCCTCCTCTGCCTAACCCAGTGCAGCAGCCGCAGGAACTCGGCACCGGCCCGAGCAACAACAACACCGCAAACTTGCCACCTCCAGCATCTACGTCTGCATCAGCCCAAGTTACTTCAGCTGATAGAGTGATGTACGGCAATCTCCTCATCGAGTGTCGTGGTGGTCTCACGGCAGATGCCATGGGTAGGCTAAAGTATGGGGCCAATGGATGCTAGAGGGATCTGGGGAGGGAAGATGTAGTTGATTCTACACACAGAAGAGTAAGGCAAAGTGTAACATCCCTAAATTCATATTCCAAAACTCATTCATATCATTCTTGCATCATTCATCCATTTAGGGCTTTTCTCAAAATCATTTAGAGACAGAAGTTGAGCTATGATTTCATGTGTGCAAATTCAACTCAATTGGCCATCACCCTTTGAGATTGGATTGTTTAGGAAACTTGATTGCTTGCCTCCATTGTTGGAAAGATTAGGTGTAGCATTTTAACCCAAGTTTCCAATTTAGAAATATTTTCTAAACCCTATTTCAATCATTCACAAACTAGAGACAAGTCTCTGTTTGTTTCAAAACCCAAGCTTGACCAGGCCCTTACAAGGTAACCACTTGGTTAAATAACTGTATTTGAAACCACAGAACCCTGCAAAGATCCCCAATTTTGTTTGAAATTCAAAAGGATTTGAATTCATATCAAAAATCATTCCAGAAAATAGAATTAGAAAAGAAAAAGACTTAAACAAAGGAAAAAGGCCGAGCGCCAGGTTTCTGGCCCAGCAGCGAATCGAGCCCAGCAAGCCCACCCGGGAACCTTTCTTTACTTCTCTCATGCGCGAGCGTTCAGCCGCTGACAGGCAGACCCCACTTCCACCTCGCGCACTTCGCTGACAAGCGGGCCTCCTCCACGTCAGCATCGTCTCCACCCGCACGACCAGTTCATCCCCAAATCAACGCGGCCGTTTTCTGTGTTTAATTCGCGGCGTCAATTCGAATCAATGCCCGAGTGATTCTCGCTCATGATCAGGCTATATAAACCCCCTCTGCCCCCTCTCTCTTTTCCCCCAAACCCCAAGCACAGAACGCCCCCAGGCTGCGCGCATTGCTCTCTGCAACCCCGCCGTCTCCGACGACTGCGCCGGCAAATTCCGGTGAGCCTAGAGTTTCCCTCGGTCTCGCGTTTACGCTATCATGTTCAGTGAATCTCTGTGCACCTTCTGACACCCTCCGTTTACCTCCGCATGACCTGTAGCTTCGGCAACGTCGACGACTGGCCGCCACCGTCTTCTGCACGAACTCCGGCAAGCTCTAGTGGTAAGTCCAGACCGCCCCGAACCTTGTCGTTCACGCTCGCATGTTCTCCGTGATCTTCCGCGTCTAACCACACTTTCCTTTGGCATCCTAGTGATCTACAACGTCGCCCCCGACCTCGAGCAGAACCACCGTTGCCAGATCCAACTCCGGCGAGAAATCTACCGCAACCCTGAGTGCCCCTTGCCGAGCTGATCACACATCGAGCATCCCCACATCCTCGCGGTCTCGGTGATCATCTCCCCCATCCACCTAGAAATCTGTATCGCCGGCGCCGCCATCGTCCGACCATCGCCGCCGCACACAGCCGATAAGTGCCGCCAGATTTTGGCTTGTTGTTTTAGATCGTTGGATCTGTATCGTAGCGCTAGGATAGATCCACTTAACACCGAAGCGGTACGCGATCTGGAGCGTACGATCTGTTTAGATCCTGCGGCTGCAGAGCGCGATCCAACGAAGATGCAGCGCCAATCACAATGACGTGGCTAGGGTTAGATCTACAAATAGATTTAAAACCAGAAATTTGATCCAAATTCAACTGCTTATAACTTTCGATTGCCACGTTAGATTTTTGCAAAATTTATACTGTTGGATTCAGTGAAACAAGACCTTTCTGAATATCCAATTTGTTTAACAAATAGTAACAATTAAAAAGACTTTATTTGTAGAACAAGTTTAGGGCTATTTTTAGATATAGATTTATTTTGGTAAATTATATTGGTGCCAAATAAGTTTAGTTGGCAAACTTGTGACATGTTAAGTTTCTGTAGACATGAACATACTTGGTAGAATTTTCAAAAATCACCACTTAGTAAATTCTTGCATGCATGCATTCATATTATTTTTGGTTGTATATAATTGTGTGTAATTGTATGCTATAATTTCTTGTGTAGAATTTGCTAGTGATTGTGATTGTGAAGAGTGCTACTCTCCCCACTACCAAGGCAAGTGATATTTTCATGAATATTTCTATCCTATGTTTTGTACTAGAATTAGATATTTTGCTAAAGTATTGCATGCTATTTTTGCCTAGTGCTAAGTTGGGAAATCCTAAGTAGAGTAGAATAGTAGAATTGCTAGGGAATTCTCCTAAGTTAAGTTATCATAACCTGCTTAGCCTAGCTACTTAGCAAACAAGGGTGGTGAACATCTATACTTATTATGATAAAAATATTTCTAAGTCAAGAGACTTATGTTTTCTAATAAAATAACTAAGACAAATGAACCTCCTGGGTGGAATGGATGTTTGGGTTATGTTGAGTGGTTACACAAGGCCATGGACTTGGGTTGTGTATCTCACTTGTGGTATGCCACCCAGGCACAAAGGGATTTGGAGGCCAAGTGTTGAGAAATCTTATAGTGCAACCACTTGGCAATATGGGCTCTGCCTTGATCATATAGGTTGCTAGAACTTAGTCATTTGGACAGTTGGTGGTAGATGGGATGATAGGTTGGACCGCGTCCATTTGACTAAGGAAAGGCTTCTGAAAGGTCCTGTCTTGGGAAACCAAGTCTGGTGGGGAAAGTGCACAACCTCTGCAGATGGAAAACCTAAGTACTTAGCCTTGTCCAAGGCAATGGACACTTTGAGCATCAAGACATGGAAGCTACAAGAATCTCATCACTCCAACTTCTAAGTAAAATTTGTGGGTGAACAAGGGTGAAGGACCTCAATGTCTATTGGTGGTTCCTTGGGAATGTTTTGGACAAAGAAAAACTTAGTGTTTTCAACTAATAGGAAAAACCTATTTTCAAGCAAAGCAAGCCAAGCTACACTTAGCCAAATGCATATAGTAATATATTCCACTCAAAATACACTAAGGTATCACTTGCCAATACTATTCCAAAGTATTGACCCTCTGTGGCTGTAACTTGTGATGTTGCAGGTTACTCCGATGATGAATAGGAGTCATGAGTCTACACTCAACATGCTTGCACATGGCAGATGAAGATGAAGACTTATGTTTATTTACTTATTCCTTAAACTCTTGTATTAGGCCTATGGCCTGAGTTGTAAAAAGACTATGTTTTATCTGGAATGAATGTAATAAACGACCTTTGTATACATGTACTTCATCTTAAACTGTGGATTCTAGCATTGATCCGAGGACTAGCATTGCAATCACAGGATCCTTTCCTTTATAAAGGAGGGTCTAACAGATGGTATCGAGCCTTGTTGCCTGTAGGATTATGACCCTAGGATTTGAAAACCACTAAGGAAAAATTTTCAACTACTTCTACACTTGTCTGTTCTTCTCGTAAAACTTTTCTAATCTCTTCATTCTCAACTCCATTTGTAGATGAACTCCATCAACGAAGCCGTGAAGAAAGGACCACTCATGACCATGACCTTGGAGTGTGAAACTGAGTTTCCCAATATACTCAAGGACCTCATGATGGCAATGGAAGCACATGGTGCAGCTGTGTACAAGGGCTTTCCAGTGATGGATGAAGGAGTGGAGTATTGGTGGGTACAACTTCACTTGTACAAAAACAAGGAAGACAACCACAAAGAAAGAGGATTCTGCATGTACACCAATACTAAAATTCACACCACATTCTTTGAGTCAGCCAGAGATGCAGCTTGGAGGACTATCAAAGAACTAAGTGCTAGAGTCAAGTGCAGAATGCTCAACCTCCAAAAAGACTTAGAGAAAGAGAAGGAACTTACCCAAGAGTTGGAAGCCACCAACCAAGAGTTAAGGGGAGATGTAATAGACTTAGTGATGGAATCATGTGAACAAGATAGGTGGATTGCCTCTAGGAACATTGTGATAGCCACCAGATCCAGTGAGATAGGCCTATAAGCACACTTTGTAGTGGACCACCATCTATCACCTTATTTTCCAAAATGATACCTTAAATAAGTTGGACCTTGTTTGATGTAATGGATTTATGTATGCATGACTTGTGTGATATTTGTGTTCCATGTTTATGTATGAGATGGTTGTTTTGTATTCATCTTAAATAGTGTTGTTCTAACTTTTCAATTTTATAAATAGATGCCTATTGCCGTCAGCACTATTGAGGAGTTCCAGGTTACTCGTTTCGGACCCCGTATCATTGAGCTTACCACTTTGCTCGATCTCCCTCTTCCCACCATCACGGTGTACCCACTCACCAAGTTCGAGAGGAAGGACCTCTGGGGCTTCAAGGTGAACCAGCCGGGGCCTTGATGAGCCTACCACAGAGGCCATCGTCTTCAAGCGATGCACGAGGAGAGGCATGGAGGTAGTCATGCAGGACTGATAGGACGTTTGTTAGGCCGTCACTCCCGACGGTTAGGGGCACTCACTTCCATGTCTTTGAAGGCGTGATGTTGATGGAGATTCCATCGATTTTGAGGACGACTCGAGGACATGGCGAGCCGTCTCTATCTCCAGGACTTAGAGACTCTCCTCAGGCACGTGGACACAGATAGGACGAACATCATGCTTGGCAATGACGAACTTCAGGTACAGCTACGCGAGAAGGACAAGCTTTTTGCGCAGCAGGATGAGATGATCAAGCAAATGGAGACAAAGTTCGAGGCCCAGGACCGCAAGTTCAAGAGTCAAGAGAAACGCGTCCAGGATAGGAACAAGAAGATCCGGGACATGACCGAGGAACTGAAGTCCAAGGACTTCGAGCTTGAGCAGCAGCAGATGGTTATTGAGAGGCTTCGCTCCTAGAAGAGGGCTCTCAAAGCCAAGGTCGATTCCTTAACCACTACGATTGAGGAGAACAAGACCGCGATGGAGAACGCAGGTCTTACTTTCGTCGAGGAGGAGATTGATGCTGATGAGTAGACTTGATTACTCGTTTACCTTTCATATTCATACTTGTTATTGTGAACTTATTATAGGACCATCCGACATGTGGATGGCTTGCCACTTGTGTGTTTTACTTCATGAGCTTGTTATGTGGTTGTTGAACTTTTATTCATATGTTGCTTGTTATGTGTTTGATTATGATGTATTGTGCATGAAACATCTATGGGTATCTCATTCTTATCTATTTGAACAAACCACAGATGCCTCCCCGTCGCGCAAACCCCAACCCCAACAACATCACCCCGGAAATGCAACAAATGATGAATGCGCAAACACAGCTTATGCAAATGATGACAACATTCATCCAGAACCAGAATAACAACAACAACAACAACAACAACAACAACAACAACAACAACAACAACAACAACAACAACAACAACAACAACAACAACAACAACAACAACAACAACAACAACAACAACAACAACAACAACAACAACCCTCCGGGTTTTGATATGCTCACCAGATTTCTGCGTCTGAGGCCAGCAAAGTTTTCGAACAATCGATCCCATGGTAGCCAATGGTAGCTCGTTACGTGAACAAGGACTTAGTGACCGTGGGTTGCACGGATCTTTGAAAAGGTCAGTTCGCACACATACATTGGAAGGACCAGCCGCCACATGGTGGGACAACTTCCAAATCACCACTCCTATTGATTAAGTGACTTGGGACATCTTTGAAGATGGCTTTCGCACTGCTCATATCTCATCAGGAATGATGAGTCGAAAAGAAGGAGTTTCATAACTGAAGCGGCGCCATAGTAGCGGTGAGTACATAGAAGAGTTCAACAATCTGGCGCGCTATGCACCGGATGAGGTTGATACAGATGCCAAGAGAAAGGAAAAGTTCTTGGAGGGTTTGAATGATGAGCTAAACCTACAGTTGTCTGTGGCATATGTTCCAACTTATCAGTCGTTGTGTGACAAGGCTGCTATTTTGGAAAGTAAAATGAAGCAAGTCAAGAGTAGGAAGAGGAAACACTCCGACAAGCACAGCTCGGGATCGTCTCACAAACGATCTCACTATGATGACAGTGGCAGCTCAGGATCCCATAAGCATGGGAAATTCAACAAGCACCACAACCACAACCGTCATGAAAACAAGCATCACCGCAGTCATGACAATGACAAGTACAAGAACCACAAGAGTGGACATAAGAACCACCACAGTGGAAATGGTAACGGAAGTGGAAGTCAGCCTGCTAAAAGGGACATCAGTCAGGTTGAATGCTTCAAATGCAAGAAGATGGGACACTATGCAAATGAGTGCCCCGAAAAGAAAGTTGAAGGACCTGTCAAGCCCAATCCTTTCCAGAAAGGACAAGTTAACCACATTAATGTGGAGGAAGTCTATGAAGAGCCTGATGCCGTTGCTGGTAAGTTCAGACTCAATTCAATTTCAGCATTTGTACTCTTTGATACCGGTGCATCTCATTCATTCATATCAAAAGCATTCGTTGAAAGAAATGAACTACCGGTAGAGACCATTGGGTGTCCTATAAGAGTAAGTTATCCGGGTGGAGAAATGATAGTAAACTCAGGATGTCATGACTTAGTCATAGAATTTGGGAAACATAAATTTCCAGTAAACTTAATAATTCTGAATTCCCAAGGATTGGATGTGATTTTGGGAATGGATTGGATGGCTAAGTATGAGGGGATATTAGATTGTGCCAATCGTACAGTTACACTCACAACCCCAGAAGGAAAAAGAATAAAATTCAGATCTAACTTTGAATCCAAGGGAAGTAAATTGAATTCTCTTAAGGGGGTTAGCATGGACAGTGTGCCAATTGTGTGTGAGTATCCGGATGTGTTTCCGGAAGAATTACCAGGAATGCCACCAGATAGAGATGTGGAGTTTCTGATAGATTTGGTACCAGGTTCTGGACCAATAGCTAAGAGACCGTACAAAATGTCAGTTGATGAACTGAAAGAACTCAAGAAGCAGCTAGGAGAACAGTTGCAGAAAGGGTTTATTCACCCAAGTTCTTCATCTTGGGGAGCCCAGTATTGTTTGTGGAGAAAAAGGATAGAACGCAAATATTGTGTATTCACTACCGTTCTCTCAACGAAGTGACCATCAAGAACAAATACCCTTTGCCAAGAATCAACGACTTGTTTGATCAGTTAGAAGGAGCATGTGTGTTCTCGAAGATTGATCTTCGGTCAGGCTATTTTCAACTCAAGATAAGAAAGCAAGACATACCTAAGACAGCATTCACCACAAGGTATGGATTGTATGAGTACACTGTGATGCCTTTTGGTTTAACCAACGCTCCAGCATACTTCATGAATATGATGAACAAGGTATTCATGGAATTTCTTGACAAGTTTGTGGTCGTATTCATCGACGATATCTTAGTCTACTCCAAGAGCAAGGAAGAACATGAAAGACACTTACGCTTGATACTTGAAAAGTTAAGAGAGCATAAACTTTATGCCAAATTCAGCAAGTGTGAGTTTTGGTTAGAGGAAGTTGGTTTTCTTGGTCATGTTATGACAAAGGATGGTGTGGCAGTTGATCCTGCTAAGGTTTCAATTGACAGATTGGGAATCACCCAAGAATGTAAAAAGTTAAGTAGTTTCCTTGGCTTAGAGGTTACTACTGAAGGTTCATTGAAAATTTCTCAAGGTTGCTAAGCCAATGACAGAATTGCTAAAGAAGGACAAGAAATTTGCTTGGATGAAGGTTCAAGTCGACTTCAAGAGTTGAAGAAGAGACTTGTGACAAGACCAGTTCTATGTACGCGATTGGAAAAAGATTTCCAAGTATATTGTGATGCGTCTCATCAAGGTTTGGGTGCCGTACTTATGCAAGATGGTAAAGTCGTAGCCTATGCTTGAGACAACTCAAAACTCATGAGGTAAACTATCCTACTCATGATTTGGAGTTAGCCTCATCGTCCATGCACTCAAAACATGGAGACATTACCTTCAGGTAAGCGTGTGAAGTGTTCACCGATCATAAGATCTTTAAGTATATCTTCACCCAGAAAGAAATCAACATGAGGCAAAGGAGATGGTTAGAACTTATCAAGGATTACGACTTAAGTTTGCAATACCACCCCGGTAAAGCAAATGTAGTAGCTGATGCTCTAAGTCGTAAGACTTTTGTAAATGGCCTTACCAAAGGGAATTGCGGATGACTGTAAACAATTCAAGGAACTCAGTTAGAGATTGTACGGAAGGACATCTCATGTCCTTAGATGTTCAACCCACTCTATTGGACAAGATCCGAGAAGTTCAGAAGACGGATAAGGAAATTGAAAAGATTAAGGAAAATATAAGTCTAGGGAAAGCCAAGAGTTTCCATATAGACGAACAAGGCACCTTATGGCACGGGAAACGTATTTGTGTTCCACAAGATCCGAAGTTGCGGAAACTGATTCTACAAGAGGCTCACAACTCTCCGTATTCTATTCACCCGGGAAATACCAAGATGTACATGGACATGAAGGAAAGGTTTTGGTGGAACAATCTCAAAAGGGACATCGCCGAACATATTGCTTTGTGTGATGTGTGTAGCAGGGTCAAAGCGGAGCACCAGAAACCAGCAGGTTTGCTTCAACCACTGCCTATTCCTGAATGGAAGTGGGAAAATATTGGTATGGATTTCATTACCGGATTACCAAGGACCAGGTCAGGGTATGATTCCATATGGGTGGTAGTGGATCGCCTAACTAAAGTGGCTCATTTTATACCCGTGAAGACAACTTATACAAGTGCCAAGTTAGCAAAAATATACATGAGCAGAATTGTATGCCTTCACGGTGTGCCTAAGAGTATTGTGTCAGATAGAGGAACTCAGTTCACTTCTCACTTTTGGAGACAGCTTCATGAATCTTTGGGAACGAGATTTGAATTCAGTACTGCCTTTCATCCTCAAACGGATGGACAAACAGAAAGGACCAACCAAATTCTTGAAGACATGTTGAGAGCCTGTGCTTTAGACTATGGAGCAAGTTGGGATGAAAGCTTGCCTTACGCAGAGTTCTCTTACAACAATAGTCATCAAGCTAGTATTGGAATGGCACCATTTGAGTTACTCTACGGAAGGAAGTGTACCACCCCATTACTATGGAATGGTGTGGGAGAGAGAAGTTTCTTTGGACCTGATCTTATCAAAGATGCCGAAGAGAAAGTCAAATTGGTTAAGGACAGGTTGAAGGTAGCACAGTCCCGACAGAAAAGCTACGCGGATTCTAAGCGTAGAGAAGTCACTTACGAAGTTGGGGATAGAGCATATCTCAGGGTATCACCACTCCGTGGAGTGAAAAGATTTGGAGTCAAAGGAAAGTTGGCACCAAGATATGTTGGGCCATTCAAGATTCTAAGTCGCAAAGGAGAAGTTGCATATGAAGTTGAATTGCCAGAATCTCTGTCAGCTGTCCATAATGTGTTCCATGTGAGTCAGCTTAAGAAATGTCACCCAGAGATGGAAGAATCTTCTTTGAAGGATACCATACCTTTGGAAGAAGTCCACCTAGAAAGTGATCTCACCTATGAGGAAAAGCCTGTCAAGATTCTAGAGACCGCAGAAAGAGTTACCAGGACCAAGACTATCAAGTTTTGTAAAGTGTAATGGAACCATCACTCCGAAGAGGAAGCAACATGGGAAAGAGAAGATGATCTTCGGAAAGACCACCCTCACCTATTTGCTAGCCAAACAGAATCTCGAGGGCGAGATTCATCTTAAGGGGGTTAGATTTGTAACATCCCTAAATTCATATTCCAAAACTCATTCATATCATTCTTGCATCATTCATCCATTTAGGGCTTTTCTCAAAATCATTTAGAGACAGAAGTTGAGCTATGATTTCATGTGTGCAAATTCAACTCAATTGGCCATCACCCTTTGATATTGGATTGTTTAGGAAACTTGATTGCTTGCCTCCATTGTTGGAAAGATTAGGTGTAGCATTTTAACCCAAGTTTCCAATTTAGAAATATTTTCTAAACCCTATTTCAATCATTCACAAACTAGAGACAAGTCTCTGTTTGTTTCAAAACAAGCTTGACCAGCCCTTACAAGGTAACCACTTGGTTAAATAACTGTATTTGAAACCACAGAACCACGCAAAGATCCCAATTTTGTTTGAAATTCAAAAGGATTTGAATTCATATCAAAAATCATTCGAAAATAGAATTAGAAAAGAAAAGACTTAAACAAAGGAAAAAGGCCGGCGCCAGTTTACGCCCAAGAAATAATCGAGCCCAGAAGCCCACCCGGAACCTTTCTTTACTTCTCTCACCTTGGCGCCGCGTTCATTCTGTGAGGCAGACCCACTTCCACCTCGCGCGACTACCGACAAGCGGGCCTCCTCCACGTCAGCATCGTCTCCACCCGCACGACCAGTTCATCCCCAAATCAACGCGTCCGTTTTCTGTGTTTAATTCGCGGCGTCAATTCAAATCAATGCCCGAGTGATTCTCGCTCATGATCAGGCTATATAAACCCCCTCTGCCCCCTCTCTCTTTTTCCCCAAACCCCAAGCACAGAACGCCCCCAGGCTGCGCGCATTGCTCTCTGCAACCCCGCCGTCTCCGACGACTGCGCCGGCAAATTCCGGTGAGCCTAGAGTTTCCCTCGGTCTCGCGTTTACGCTATCATGTTCAGTGAATCTCTGTGCACCTTCTGACACCCTCCGTTTACCTCCGCATGACACACCCGGCAGCGTCGACGGTAGCCGCCACCGTCTTCTGCACGAACTCCGGCGAGCTCTAGTGGTAAGTCCAGACCGCCCCGAACCTTGTCGTTCACGCTCGCATGTTCTCCGTGATCTTCCGCGTCTAACCACACTTTCCTTTGGCATCCTAGTGATCTACAATGTCGCCCCCGACCTCGAGCAGAACCACCGTTGCCAGATCCAACTCAGGCGAGAAATCTACCGCAACCCTGAGTGCCCCTTGCCGAGCTGATCACACATCGAGCATCCCCACATCCTCGCGGTCTCGGTGATCATCTCCCCCATCCACCTAGCAATCTGTATCGCCGGCGCCGCCATCGTCCGACCATCGCCGCCGCGCACAGCCGATAAGCGCCGCCAGATTTTGGCTTGTTGTTTTAGATCGTTGGATCTGTATCGTAGCGCTAGGATAGATCCACTTAACACCGAAGCGGTACGCGATCTGGAGAGTACGATCTGTTTAGATCCTGTGGCTGCAGAGCGCGATCCAACCGAAGCGGTATGCGCCAATCACAGCGCGACGCGTGGCTAGGGTTAGATCTACAAATAGATTTAAAACCAGAAATTTGATCCAAATTCAAATGCTTATAACTTTCGATTGCCACGTTAGATTTTTGCAAACTTTATACCGTTGGATTCAGTGAAACAAGACCTTTCTGAATATCCAATTTGTTTAACAAATAGTAACAATTAAAAAGACTTTATTTGTAGAACAAGTTTAGGGCTATTTTTAGATATAGATTTATTTTGGTAAATTATATTGGTGCCAAATAAGTTTAGTTGGCAAACTTGTGACATGTTAAGTTTCTGTAGACATGAACATACTTGGTAGAATTTTCAAAAATCACCACTTAGTAAATTCTTGCATGCATGCATTCATATTATTTTTGGTTGTATATAATTGTGTGTAATTGTATGCTATAATTTCTTGTGTAGAATTTGCTAGTGATTGTGATTGTGAAGAGTGCTACTCTCCCCACTACCAAGGCAAGTGATATTTTCATGAATATTTCTATCCTATGTTTTGTACTAGCATTAGATATTTTGCTAAAGTATTGCATGCTATTTTTGCCTAGTGCTAAGTTGGGAAATCCTAAGTAGAGTAGAATAGTAGAATTGCTAGGGAATTCTCCTAAGTTAAGTTATCATAACCTGCTTAGCCTAGCTACTTAGCAAACAAGGGTGGTGAACATCTATACTTATTATGATAAAAATATTTCTAAGTCAAGAGACTTATGTTTTCTAATAAAATAACTAAGACAAATGAACCTCCTGGGTGGAATGGATGTTTGGGTTATGTTGAGTGGTTACACAAGGCCATGGACTTGGGTTGTGTATCTCACTTGTGGTATGCCACCCAGGCACAAAGGGATTTGGAGGCCAAGTGTTGAGAAAGCTTATAGTGCAACCACTTGGCAATATGGGCTCTGCCTTGATCATATAGGTTGCTAGAACTTAGTCATTTGGACAGTTGGTGGTAGATGGGATGATAGGTTGGAACGCGTCCATTTGACTAAGGAAAGGCTTCTGAAAGGTCCTGTCTTGGGAAACCAAGTCTGGTGGGGAAAGTGCACAACCTCTGCAGATGGAAAACCTAAGTACTTAGCCCTGTCCAAGGCAATGGACACTTTGAGCATCAAGACATGGAAGCTACAAGAATCTCATCACTCCAACTTCTAAGTAAAATTTGTGGGTGAACAAGGGTGAAGGACCTCAATGTCTATTGGTGGTTCCTTGGGAATGTTTTGGACAAAGAAAAACTTAGTGTTTTCAACTAATAGGAAAAACCTATTTTCAAGCAAAGCAAGCCAAGCTACACTTAGCCAAATGCATATAGTAATATATTCCACTCAAAATACACTAAGGTATCACTTGCCAATACTATTCCAAAGTATTGACCCTCTGTGGCTGTAACTTGTGATGTTGCAGGTTACTCCGATGATGAATAGGAGTCATGAGTCTACACTCAACATGCTTGCCTGTGGCACATGAAGATGAAGACTTATGTTTATTTACTTATTCCTTAAACTCTTGTATTAGGCCTATGGCCCTGAGTTGTAAAAGACTATGTTTTATCTCTGGAATGAATGTAATAAACGACCTTTGTATCTGTGTACTTCATCTTAAACTGTGGATGCTAGCATTGATCCAGGGACTAGCATTGCAATCACAGGGATCCTTTCCTTTATAAAGGAGGGGTCTAACACAAAGGTCTTTCTTTCTTCTTCCTTGGACTACAAGTGCTCCTTGAGCTGTATACAGGGAGAAGAGAAGAACTTTACCAGCCTAACGGCTCTAACTCTCATCGATCCCCCTCTCTGAGTCCAAGCCTCTCCTTATAAGGAGAGCCCTGGGTTCCTTTAGGGCTGGCGTGGCAAGCATATTCGAGGAATATGCTTGTCCCAATATAGTAGTTCGGCGCCCCCCTTTCCCTGTCGCCCCTCTAACGACGGCAAGGTTCCAGAGGGCCCCTCCTTTGCGCCTCGATCTTCTGGATTGTCACCTCCGTGACCTCCTCCTGCTTCTCTGTCGCTCTGCGCCTTTGTCCGTAGCGCTTGGCACTGCTTAGATTCTCCCTAGCTTGCAACTAGGGTTTGACTTCAGGCTCCTCCTTCTCCTGCAAGCCTCACATCATTCGGCTCTCCCCTGCATAGCTCGAATTGTCCTTTACCTGCATCAAGAATACTCAGGCTAATCCGGCCGACTCACGCAGTATCTCGGCCGGGTAACATCTTAATATATGTATACGGGCCTCTCGTCTCCGTATGTCGGCCGGCTTCTTCATGATTCGGCCGACTTAGACCGTAACTCGGAAACCAGACGGGGATCGTACCTCTGTCTTTCCCCGTCTTTGACCTACCCGGGGTCGCTCCCCCAACATTAGTCCCCGAAGATGGTGTGGCCCTGTCGATAACTTCGGCCGGGTCGTATCAGCTTCATCACATTTTTCAGTTTTGTTTCCGAGTTATCTTTTTCTCGTCCGAGGTTCCGTTGTTCCTTCTCTCGTACGCCTTGTCCTACGTGTCACTCCCATCATTGTTCTTCTAGTTTTTTGGTCCCTCTACAGTATTCTTGACAGGCGCGATTAACTCAGACTGCTGCGCCCGCTGACGCCTCGCGTCGCTTCCACAGGGATCGAAACCTTCTTCATTTCTGTGTGGCCGTTGGTGCGGCTCCACTTATCGTCGTGCGTTCGTGCCGCACCCATGATCTACGGTCACGCTGCCACCCACGATCCCACTACCTTGTTCGTGGCTCGATTATAAGGAGACGCGGCGTCAGAATTTACTTTTCCCTTCTCGTCTCATCCTCCTCCTTCCTCTCGCTTGCGCGCCCTCTCGCAGCTCCGCCGCCACGCGCTCATCAGAGCTTCCGTCGGCGAGGACTCCGCCGCGCCGTTCTGCCTGCCTCGCCTGCGCTCACCAGCTTCGTCGCCGTCGCCAGTGAGTCTTTTCCGGCCGCATTGCCTGGGTTTTACCCTAGATTCCTCCGTTTCGATCTCGTGCTCGTGCGGCGGTTCCTCTGCTCCTTCGCCACTGTTCCCGTGCAAAGTCACGACGGGGCCTTGCAGCTCCAAACTTTCCTCCGCCGCCAGCTCTTCTTCCGGCGATTTTTCCGGCGAACCCATGTCTAGTTCGTTTAGCGGCGCTCTGGTAGAGGATGATGACGCTGGCTCTGGGCCCGAGCGAGGCTCGTGGCAGGCTCTTCTGTTACACGCCGTGAGATTGAGTGGCTTATCCGAACTCGGAGGATTCCCGCCGAGGTCTCCTGTCGCTTACCCGGCAGCGAGTCCTCTCCGGATGTTAGGGAGGGCGAGTATGTGGTTTTAATGTCACACTTCGCGCGTGGCTTCGGTCTCCCTATTAGTGATTTTGCTAGAGAGTTTATCGACTACTTCGGCCTTCAGCCGCATCATCTTCCTGCGAACGCCATTGCTTCTCTTTCTTCTTTTATCTCCGCTTCGGAGGGATACTTCGGCCTGTGGCCGTCAGTGCACGTCTGGTCAAAGTTCTTCCAGATTCATTCCAATGTATTCCCTGACAAATCTCTGCACCCTTCCGAGAAATCGCTTACTCAATGTGGGGCAGCGTCCATTACACCTCGGAGGAAATCCGTATTTCCTCGTGTCACCGGGTTAGAGTCGTGCAAGAAGTGGCACAAATCCTTCTTTTACGTCAAGAACAGAGGGACAGAGGACAAGATTCGGCTCCCTGCTTTCTCAATTGGTCCGTCTTCTAAAGTGAACTGGCTCTACAACCCGAGGAAAACTCATGCCTTGGCCGATGCTTTTGCGATTCGGCTTAAGGAGATGATCCGTGCCGGGTTATGCGGCGAAGACCTGATGGCTACTTTTATTAGTAGCCGGATCTGCCCATTCCAGAAGCAGACTCACACGCTGTGCTACATGAGTGGTCCCCTTGACCCTAACCGAGTCTCGACCGTGGAGCTGGACAATTACCTTATCCACAAGCGCGTCCGAGCTATTTTCAAGACGGAGAGGCCTGAGGATTGGGCTTGGGGATTGAAACCGTTCACCCGCGATCATCCGCCTCCCGAGGTAAGCTTAATCAATAACGCTCTGCTATTTCATTGTTTTCGTAACGGATTCCGCTAACTTTATGTTTCCTCGTCTTGCAGAGGTTCGCAGAGCAGAAGAATGAGGACGCCGAAGTTTTGTTACTTCCGTGGCCCGCGGACCGGAGCACCCCGGATACTGGTGAGCCGGACTCCGAGGAGTTCGTCCCTAAGTCGGATCCTGCCCCGACTCGAGCTCGTGGCAAGACTTCGGCGCACGAGGAGGAAGGTGATTCGGACGAGGTCCAAATTCTTGAGGTAGTTGTCGTAATGCCTATTTCTTTTGCATTTTCGGCTTCTACTTTCCCAGCTAATCCGGCCGGTCAGGTTCACGACGCCGAGCCTATTGCTTCTCGACCCCCTGTTACCTCGGGGAAACGTGGGGCTCCTGCTAGTGCCTCGTAAGCGGTCCCCAAGAAACAAACAAAGAAATCCGCTCCGAATCCTCCCAGGCGCAAGGTTATGCCTGGGGTTGCCGGGTAAGTTACTTCTGCTCGTATTTCTTGTTTCTCTCTTTCTGTTTTTTATACTCACATTCTTTTTTCTTTCTTATCTTTGCAAAGGTGCTCGCTTCGTTAAGCCGGCGGTCCTAGCATGACTAGCCGATTCGGCCCGTCTCCTCCGCCGTCGATGATACCAGATTCCCGATCTGCTCGCGCCTCTCCTCCAGCTCCGAATCCGCCTCCTCGTCGACGTAATTGAAACTCCTTTTGTTGACCGTGATTCCAATCGGCCCTCTGAGATCTCCATCGAACCCGTTGCCCCTCTGTGCCCAGTAGCTCTTGAGCCTCTGCCCCAAAGGTTTCTCCCACCCTCAGCCCGGCCGAAGAGGTCGTTATCCGCGCATACTGCGGCGTGACTCCTCTTGCTCAAGACGTCGTCCCCACTGAGGTGTCACTTCCTGCTGATGCCTCTTCTAAGGCAAGAAAAGCTGTTTTCACCAAGGCTTCCTCTTCCCAGAAGGGTCTTGTCGGCTCTTCTCAGCCTAGTATCGCCGACATGCTGCGCAAGGGAACTGTGCCTACCAAAACCTCCGTTGCCTCGGCTGCCAGCACCCAGCTTGCTCTTCATAAGAGCACTGACGCGATGGTTCTGAGAACATGTCCGGGGTAAGGTCTTAACTCGGACAGCTAGTGGGAACAGCCTCGGTGCACTGGTGGAGTACACCAATAATTGGAATGCTGCTGATCAGTTTGAGGGTAATCCCATTAACCATCCCTTTCAACTTTCCGACATCAGCGGCCGTTTCGACCACGCTGCCAAGTTCATCCTTGACACTAACAAGATGAATGAGGTAATTGCTGTTTCTCTGAGTTTTAGATTAGTCCCCAGATGTTACTATATGCTCTAGTCCCTGAAACTTGCAAGGAAATAACTTGTTATATGCTTGGAAGTTTAACGATCTTCGACTTAATTTAAGTTTATTTCTAGGGTTCGAATATCCGGCCATCTAGATCCGAGTTAAGTTTTGCTTGATTCGGATCTGCTTTAGCTTTGAATATCTAGCCACCTAGATCCGAGTTAAGTTTTGCTTGATTCGGATGTGCTTTAGCTTTGAATATCTAGCCACCTAGATCCGAATTAAGTTTTGCTTGATTCGGATCTGCTTTAGCTTTGAATATCTAGCCACCTAGATCCGAGTTAAGTTTTGCTTGATTCGGATCTGCTTTAGCTTTGAATATCTAGCCACCTAGATCCGAGTTAAGTTGTAACATCCTTAAATTCATATTCCAAAACTCATTCATAGCATTCTTGCATCATTCATCCATTTAGGGTTTTTCTCAAATCATTTAGAGACAGAAGTTTGAGCTATGATTTCATGTGTGCAAATTCAACTCAACTGGCCATCACCCTTTGAGATTGGATTGTTTTGGAACTTGATTGCTTGCCTCCATTGTTGGAAAGATTAGGTGTAGCATTTCAACCCAAGTTTCCAATTTAGAAATATTTTCTAAACCCTATTTCAATCATTCAAAACTAGAGACAAGTCTCTGTTTGTTTCAAAACCCAAGCTTGACCAGACCCTTACAAGGTAACCACTTGGTTAAATGACTATATTTGAAACCACAGAACCCTGCAAAGATCCCCAATTTTGTTTGAATTCAAAAGGATTTGAATTCATATAAAAAATCATTCCAGAAAATAGAAATAGAAAAAGAAAAGAAGCAAACAAAAGAAAAGGGCCAGGCGCCAGGAATTTAGCCCAAGAAAGGAACAGGCCCAACTAGCCCACCGGGCATTCCTTTTCCTCCCAAGACGCTGAGCACACTCGGCCAGTGTGACCCACTTCCACCTCGCAAGACGTCGACAAGCGGGCCTCCTCACGCCAAAGATCGTCTCCACCACGACCAGTTCATCCCCAATCAACGCGGCCGTTTTCGTGTTTAATTATGGCGTCAATTGAATCAATGGCGAGTGATTCTCGCCGTGATCAGGCTATATAAACCCCTCGCCTCTCTCTTCTCCCCAAACCCCAAGCACGTAACGCCCCAGGCTGCGCATTGCTCTGCAACCCGCCGTCTCCGATGATCGCGGCAAATTCGGTGAGCATAGAGTTCCCCTCGGTCTCGCGTTACGCTATCGTGTTCAGTGAATCTCTGCTCCTTCCGACACCCTCCATTTACCTTCGCATGACCAGAAGCCGCAACGCCGACGGTAGCCGCCACCGTCTTCGCGAACTTCGGCGAGCTCTAGTGGTAAGT
Source organism: Avena longiglumis (assembly GCA_030063025.1). NCBI lineage: Eukaryota > Viridiplantae > Streptophyta > Magnoliopsida > Poales > Poaceae > Avena > Avena longiglumis. The sequence continues at coordinate 512,197,709 of CP125974.1, read as the reverse complement.
CCAGACCGCCCGAACCTTGTCGTTCACGCCGCATGTTCTCCGTGATCTTCCGCATCTAACCACACCTTCCTTTGGCATCCTAGTGATCTAGCGTCGCCTCGACTCGGCAGAACCACCGTTGCCAGATCCAACTCCGGCGAGAAATCTACCGCAACCCTGAGCGCCCCTTGCCGAGCTGATCACACGTCGAGCATCCCCACACCCTCGCGGTCTCGGTGAGCATCTTCCCCATCCACCTAGCGATATGTACCGGGCGCCACTGCTCGTGGTCGCCACAAGACCGATAAGCGCCCAGTTTTTGGCTTGTTGTTTTAGACCGTTAGATCTGAATCGTAGCGCTAGGATAGATCCACTTAACCCCGAAGAGGTACGCGATCTGGAGCGTTCGATCTGTTTAGATCCTGCGGCTGCAGAGCATGATCCAACCGAAGCGGTACGCGCCAATCACAGCGCGACGCGTGGCTAGGGTTAGATCTAAAAATAGATTTAAAATCAGAAATTTGATCCAAATTCAAATGCTTATAACTTTTGATTGCCACGTTAGATTTTTGCAACTTTTATACCGTTGGATTCAGCGAAACAAGACCTTTCTGAATATCCAATTTATTTAGCATATAGTAACAGTTAAAATGATTTTATTTGTAGAACAAGTTTTAAGGCCATTTTAAGTAGAGATTTATTTTGGTAAATTATATTGGAGCCAGATAAGTTTAGTTGGCAAATTTGTGACTTGTTAAGTTTCTGTAGACATAAGCATACTTGGTAGAATTTTTCAAAAAACACACTTAGTAAATTCTTGCATGCATGCATTCATATTATTTTTGGTTGTATATAATTGTGTGTAATTGTATGCTATAATTTCTTGTGTAGATTTTGCTAGTGATTGTGATTGTGAAGAGTGCTACTCTCCCCACTACCAAGGCAAGTGATATTTACATGAATATATTTGTCCTATGTTTTGAACTAGCATTAGATATTTTGTTATAGTAATGCATGTTATTTTGTCTAATGCAAAAGTTGGGAAATCCTATGTAGTCTAGTAGAATTGCTAAGGAATTATCCCTAAGATAAGTTGCCATACTTTGCTTAGCCTAGCTATATAGCAAACAAGGGTTGGTGAAAACTACACTTACTATGAAGAAAATATTTCTAAGTCATGAGACTTATACTTTCCTAATAAAACCACTAAGTCAAATGAACCTCCTGGGTGGAATGGAAAGTATGGGTTATGTTGAGTGGTTACACAAAGCCATGGACTTGGGTTGTGTATCTCACTTGTGGTATGCCACCCAGGCACAAAGGGATTTGGAGGCCAAGTGTTGAGAAAGCTTACAGTGCAACCACTTGGCAATATGGGCTCTGCCTTGATCATATAGGTTGCTAGAACTTAGTCATTTGGACAGTTGGTGGTAGATGGGATGATAGGATGGAGCGTGTCCATTTGACTAAGGAAAGGCTTCTGAAAGGTCCTGTCTTGGGAAACCAAGTCTGGTGGGGAAAGTGCACAACCTCTGCAGATGGAAAACCTAAGTACTTAGCCTAGTCCAAGGAAATGGACACTTTTGAGCATCAAGACATGGAAGCTACAAGAATCTCATCACTCCAACTTCTAAAGTAAAATTTATGGGTGAACAAGGGAGAAGACCCCAATGTCTATTGGTGGTTATTTGGGAATGTTTTGACAAAGAAAACTTAGTGATTTCAACTAATAGGAAAACTTATTTTCAAGCAAAGCAAGCCAAGCTACACTTAGCCAAATGCATATAGTAATATATTCCACTTAAAATACACTAAGGTATCACTTGCCAATACTATTCCAAAGTATTGACCCTCTGTGGCTGTAACTTGTGATGTTGCAGGTTACTCCGATGATGAATAGGAGTCATGAGTCTACACTCAACATGCTTGCCTGTGGCACATGAAGATGAAGACTTATGTTTATTTACTTATTCCTTAAACTCTTGTATTAGGCCTATGGCCCTGAGTTGTAAAAGACTATGTTTTATCTCTGGAATGAATGTAATAAACGACCTTTGTATCTGTGTACTTCATCTTAAATTGTGGATGCTAGCATTGATCCAGGGACTAGCATTGCAATCACAGGGATCCTTTCCTTTCAAAAAGGAGGGGTCTAACAGATGGTATCAGAGCACTGTGTTGCCTGTAGGATTATGACCCTAGGATTTGAAAACCACTAAGGAAAAAATTTCAACTACTTCTACACTTGTCTATTCTTCTCGTAAAACTTTTCTAATCTTTTCATTCTCAACTCCATTTGTAGATGAACTCCATCAACGAAGCCGTGAAGAAAGGACCACTCATGACCATGACCTTGGAGTGTGAAACTGAGTTTCCCAATATTCTCAAGGACCTCATGGTGGCAATGGATGCACATGGTGCAGCTGTGTACAAGGGCTTTCCAGTGATGGATGAAGGAGTGGAGTATTGGTGGGTGCAACTTCACTTGTACAAAAACAAGGAAGACAACCACAAAGAAAGGGGATTCTGCATGTACACCAACACTTCAATGCACACCACATTCTTTGAGTCAGCCAGGGATGCAGCTTGGAGGACTATCAAAGAACTAAGTGCTAGAGTCAAGTGCAAAATGCTCAACCTCCAAAAGGACTTAGAGAAAGAGAAGGAGCTTACTCAAGAGTTGGAAGACACCAACCAAGAGATAAGGGGAGATGTTATAGACTTAGTGATAGAGTCAAGAGAGCAAGATTGGTGGATTGCCTCTAGGAACATTGTGTTTGCTAATAGATCCCGTGAGATTGGATTGTAAGGACACTTCGTTAGTTGGACCACCACTTATCACCTTATTTCCAAAAATGATACTTTAAATAAGTGTGGACCTTTGATTGATGTAATAGACTTATGTATGCATGATTTGTGTGATGATTGTATTCCATGGATATGTGTGAATGTTTGTCTTGAATTACCTTGAATTGTGTTGTTCTAACATTTTCATTCTTATAAATAGATGCCTATTGCCATCAGCACTGTTGAGGAGTTCCAGGTTACTCGGTTTGGCCCCCGTATCATTGAGCTTACCACTCTGCTTGATCTCCCTCTACCCACCATCACGGTGTACCCACTCACCAAGTTCGAGAGGAAGGACCTCTGGGGCTTCAAGGTGAACCAGCCCGGACGCCAGACTGAGCCTACTACGGAGGCCATCGTCTTCAAGCTGATGCACGACGACAGGGAGAGAGGCATGGAGGTAGTCATGCAGGACCTGATAGGACGACTGTTAGGCCGTCAGTCCCGACAGGTTAGGGGCACTCACTTCCACGTCTTCGGAAGGCGTGATGTTGATGGAGATTCCATCGACTTTGAGGACGACTCGAGGGACACGGCGGAGCCGATACGTCTCTATCTCCAGGACTTAGAGACTCTTCTCAGGCACGTGGACACGGATAGGACGAACGTCATGCTTGGCAATGACGAACTTCAGGTACAGCTACGTGAGAAGGACAAGCTTTTTGCGCAGCAGGATGAGATGATCAAGGAAATGGAGACAAAGTTCGAGGCCCAGGACCGCAAGTTCAAGAGTCAAGAGAAACGCGTCCAAGATAGGAACAAGAAGATCCGGGACATGACCGAGTAACTGAAGTCCAAGGACTTCGAGCTTGAGCAGCAGCAGATGGTTATTGAGAGGCTTCGCTCCCAGAAGAGGGCTCTCAAGGCCAAGGTCGATTCCTTGACCACTACGATTGATGAGAACAAGGCCGCGATGGAGAACGCAGGTCTTACCTTTGTTGAGGAGGAGATTGACGCTGATGAGTAGACTTGACTACTCGTTTACCTTTCATATTCATACTTGTTATTGTGAACTTATTATTGGACCATCCGACATGTGGATGGCTTGCCACTTGTGTGTTTTACTTCATGAGCTTGTTATGTGGTTGTTGAACTTTTATTCTTATGTTGCTTGTTATGTGTTTGCTTATGATGTATTGTGCATGAAACATCTATGGGTATCTCATTCTTATCTATTTGAACAAATCACAGATGCCTCCCCGTCGCGCAAACCCCAACCCCAACAACATCACCCCGGAAATGCAGCAAATGATGAATGCAAAACACGACTTATGCAAATGATGACAACATTTATCCAGAACCGAATAACAACAACAAAAACAACAACAACAACAACAACAACAACAACAACAACAACAACAACAACAACAACAACAACAACAACAACAACAACAACAACAACAACAATAACAACAACAACAACAACAACAACAACAACAACAACAACAACAACAACAACAACAACAACAACAACAACAAATAACAACAACAACAACAACAACAACAACAACAACAACAACAACAACAACAACAACAGCAACAACAACAAATAACAACAACAACAACAACAACAACAACAACAACAACAACAACAACAACAACAACAACAACAACAACAACAACAACAACAACAACAACAACAACAACAACAACCCCAATAACAACAACAACAACAACAACAACAACAACAACAACAACAACAACAACAACCCTCCGGGCTTTGATATGCTCACCAGATTTCTGCGTTTGAGGCCAGCTAAGTTCTCGGGGACAACTGATCCCATGGTAGCCAATGACTGGCTACGTTCTGTGAACAAGGACTTAGTGACCGTGGGTTGCACGGATGCTGAAAAGGTCAGGTTCGCAGCACATCTGTTGGAAGGACCAGCCGCCACATGGTGGGACAACTTCCAAATCATCACTCCTATTGATGAAGTGACTTGGGACATCTTTGAAGATGGCTTTCGCACTGCTCATATCTCATCAGGAATGATGAGTCTGAAAAAGAAGGAGTTTCATAACCTGAAGCAGCGCCATCGTAGCGTGGCTGAGTACATAGAAGAGTTCAACAATCTGGCGCGCTATGCACCGGATGAGGTTGATACAGATGCCAAGAGGAAGGAAAAGTTCTTGGAAGGTTTGAATGATGAGCTGAACCTACAGTTGTCTGTGGCATATGTTCCAACTTATCAGTCGTTGTGTGACAAGGCTGCTATTTTGGAAAGTAAAATGAAGCAAGTCGAGAGTAGGAAGAGGAAACACTCCGAGCACAGCTCGGGATCGTCTCACAAACGATCTCACTATGATGACAGTGGCAGCTCAGGATCCCATAAACATGGGAAATTCAACAAGCACCACAACCACAACCGTCATGACAACAAGCATCACCGCAGTCATGACAATGATAAGTACAAGAACCACAAGAGTGGACATAAGAGCCACCACAGTGGAAATGGTAGAGGAAGTGGAAGTCACCGCTAAAGGACATCGGTCGGGTTGAATGCTTCAAATGCAAGCGGGGCATTATGCTAATGAATGCCCGAGAAGAAGGTGGAAGGACCTAACAAGCCAAATCCTTTCCGAAGGACAGGTTAACCACATCAATGTGGAGGAGGTCTATGAAGAGCCCGATGTTCTTTGGTAAGTTCAGACTCAATTCCATTCCAGCATTTGTACTCTTTGACACTGGTGCATCTCATTCATTCATATCAAAGGCATTTGTTGATAGAAATGGGTTTGCATCTGAAAATATTGGGTGTCCAATAAAAGTTAGTTCTCCGGGTGGAGAAATGATAGTGAGTCTTGGATGCCGGGACCTTATCATAGAGTTTGGAAAACATAAGTTTCCAGTAAGCCTGATAATCCTAGATTCCCAAGGACTAGACGTAATTTTGGGAATGGATTGGATGGCTAGGTATGAAGGAGTATTAGATTGCGCCAATCGTACAGTTGCACTCACAACCCCAGAAGGAAAAAGAATAAAATTCAGATCTAACTTTGAATCCAAGGGAAGTAAACTGAATTCTCTTAAGGGGGTTAGCATGGACAGTGTGCCAATTGTGTGTGAGTATCCGGATGTATTTCCGGAGGAGTTACCAGGAATGCCACCAGATAGAGATGTGGAGTTTCTGATAGATTTGGTACCAGGTTCTGGGCCAATAGCTAAGAGACCGTACAAAATGTCAGTTGATGGCGAAGAAAGCGACTAGGAGAACGATTTGAGAAAGGGTTTATTCAACCCAGTTCTTCATCTTGGGGAGCCCCAGTATTGTTTATGGAGAAAAAGGATAGAACGCAAAGATTGTGTATTGACTACCGTTCTCTCAACAAGGTGACCATCAAGAACAAATATCCTTTGCCAAGAATCAACGACTTGTTTGATCAGTTAGAAGGAGCATGTGTGTTCTCGAAGATTGATCTTGGTCGCTATTTTCAACTCAAGATAAGAGAGCAAGACATACCTAAGACAGCATTCACCACAAGGTATGGATTGTATGAGTACACTTGTGATGTCTTTTGGTTTAACCAACGCTCCAAAGATACTTCATGAATATGATGAATAAGGTATTCATGGAATTCCTTGACAAGTTTGTGGTCGTTTCATCGACGATATCTTAGTCTACTCCAAGAGCAAGGAAGAACATGAAAGACACTTGCGCTTGATACTTGAAAATTTAAGAGCATAAACTCTATGCCAAATTCAGCAAATGTGAGTTTTGGTTAGAGGAGGTTAGTTTTCTTGGTCATGTTATGACAAAGGATGGAGTGGCGATTGATCCCGCTAAAGTTTCATTTGTGATGATTGGGAATCACCCAAGAATGTGAAAGAAGTTCGTAGTTTCCTCGGCTTAGCGGTTACTACTGAAGGTTCATTGAAAATTTCTCGAAGGTTGCTAAGCCAATGATGAATTGTTAAAAAGGACAAGAAATTTGCTTGGGTGAAGGTTGCGTCGGTTTCAAGAGTTGAAGAAAAGACTAGTGACAGCACCAGTTCTATGTCTGCCAGATTTGGAAAAGGATTTCCAAGTATATTGTGATGCGTCTCATCAAGGTTTGGGTGCCGTACTTATGCAAGATGGTAAAGTCGTAGCCTATGCTTCGAGACAACTCAAAACTCATGAAGTAAACTATCCCACTCATGATTTGAGTTAGCCTCACGTCCATGCACTTAAAACATGGAGACATTACCTTTTGGGTAAGCGGTGTGAAGTGTTCACCGATCATAAGAGCTTGAAGTACATCTTCACCCAGAAAGAAATCAACATGAGACAAAGGAGATGGTTAGAACGTATCAAGGATTACGACTTAAGTTTGCAATACCACCCGGTAAAGCGAGCGTAGCCGATGCTCTAAGTCGTAAGACGTTTGTAAATGGCCTTACCAAAGGGGAATTGCGGATGACTTGTGTAAGCAATTCAAAGAACTCAGTTGGAGATTGTACGGAAGGACATCTCATGTCCTTAGATGTTCAACCCACTCTATTGGACAAGATCCGAGAAGTTCAGAAGACTGATGAGGAAATTGAAAAGATTAAGGAAAATATAAGTCTAGGGAAAGCCAAGAGTTTCCATATAGATGAACAAGGCACCTTATGGCACGGGAAACGTATTTGCGTTCCACAAGATCCGGAGTTGCGGAAACTGATTCTACAAGAGGCTCACAACTCTCCGTATTCTATTCACCCGGGAAATACCAAGATGTACATGGACATGAAGGAAAGGTTTTGGTGGAACAATCTCAAAAGGGACGTCGCCGAACATATTGCTTTGTGTGATGTGTGTAGCAGGGTCAAAGCAGAGCACCAGAAACCAAAGGTTTGCTTCAACCACTGCCTATTCCAGAATGGAAGTGGGAAAATATTGGTATGGATTTCATTACCGGATTACCAAGGACTAGGTCAGGGTATGATTCCATATGGGTGGTAGTGGACCGCCTAACTAAAGTGGCTCACTTTATACCCGTGAAGACAACTTATACAAGTGCCAAGTTAGCAAAAATCTACATGAGCAGAATTGTATGCCTTCACGGTGTGCCTAAGAGTATTGTGTCAGATAGAGGAACACAGTTCACTTCACACTTTTGGAGACAGCTTCATGAATCCTTGGGAACGAGGTTGGAATTCAGTACTGCCTTTCATCCCCAAACTGATGGACAAACGGAAAGGACTAATCAAATTCTTGAAGACATGTTGAGGGCATGTGCTTTAGACTATGGAGCAAGTTGGGATGAAAGCTTGCCTTACGCAGAGTTCTCTTACAACAATAGTCATCAAGCTAGTATTGGAATGGCACCATTTGAGTTACTCTACGGAAGAAAATGTACCACCCCATTACTATGGAATGGTGTGGGAGAAATTTATTTGGACCTGATCTTATCAAAGACGCCGAAGAGAAAGTCAAACTGGTTAAGGACAGATTGAAGATAGCACAGTCCCGACAGAAAAGCTACGCGGATTCTAAGCGTAGAGAAGTCACCTACGAAGTTGGGGATAGAGCTTATCTTAGAGTATCACCACTTCGTGGAGTGAAAAGGTTTGGAGTCAAAGGGAAGTTGGCACCAAGATATGTTGGGCCATTCAAGATTCTAAGTCGCAAAGGAGAAGTTGCATATGAAGTTGAATTGCCAGAATCTCTGTCAGCTGTTCATAATGTGTTCCATGTGAGTCAGCTTAAGAAATGTCACCCAGAGATGGAAGAATCTTCTTTAAAGGACACCATACCTTTGGAAGAAGTCCAACTAGAAAGTGATCTCACCTATGAGGAAAAGCCTGTCAAGATTCTAGAGACCGCATGAAGAGTTACGGGACCAAGACTATCAAGTTTTGTAAAGTGCAATGGAACCATCACTCCGAAGAGGAAGCAACATGGGAAAGACAAGATGATCTTGGAAGACCACCCTCACCTATTTGTTAATAACCGAATCTCGAGGGCGAGATTCATCTTAAGGGGGTTAGATTTGTAACATCCTTAAATTCATATTCCAAAACTCATTCATAGCATTCTTGCATCATTCATCCATTTAGGGTTTTTCTCAAATCATTTAGAGACAGAAGTTTGAGCTATGATTTCATGTGTGCAAATTCAACTCAATTGGCCATCACCCTTTGAGATTGGATTGTTTTGGAACTTGATTGCTTGCCTCCATTGTTGGAAATATTAGGTGTAGCATTTCAACCCAAGTTTCTAATTTAGAAATATTTTCTAAACCCTATTTCAATCATTCACAAACTAGAGACAAGTCTCTGTTTGTTTCAAAACCCAAGCTTGACCAGACCCTTACAAGGTAACCACTTGGTTAAATGACTGTATTTGAAACCACAGAACCCTGCAAAGATCCCCAATTTTGTTTGAATTCAAAAGGATTTGAATTCATATAAAAAATCATTCCAGAAAATAGAAATAGAAAAAGAAAAGAAGCAAACAAAAGAAAAGGGCCAGCGCCAGAATTTAGCCCAAGAAGGAACAGCCCAACTAGCCCACCCGGCATTCCTTTTCCAAGACGCCTGAAAGCACACGCCACCACGACAAAGTGACCCCACTTCCACCTCGCAAGACGCCGACAAGCGGCCTCCTCCACGCCAAAGATCGTCTCCACCCGCACGACCAATTCATCCCCAATCAACGCGCCGTTTCGTGTTTAATTCGGCCAATTGAATCAATGGCCGAGTGATTCTCGCCGTTATCGTGCTATAAACCCCTCGCCCCTCTCTTCTCCCCCAAACCCCAAGCACGCCCCCAGTCGGCGCATTGCTCTCTGCAACCCGCCGTCTCCGACGCATCGGCAAATTCGGTGAGCATAGAAGTTCCCGGTCTCGTGTGTTTACGCCATCGTGTTCGTGAATCATGGCACCTTCGACACCTCCGCTTTACCTTCGCATGACCCGTAGCTTCGCAACGCCGACGATCGCCGCCACCGTCTTCTGTACGAACTCCGGCGAGCTCTAGTGGTAAGTCCAGACCGCCCCGAACCTTGTCGTTCACGCTCGCATGTTCTCCGTGATCTTCCGCATCTAACCACACCTTCCTTTGGCATCCTAGTGATCTACAACGTCGCCTCCGACCTCGAGCAGAACCACCGTTTCCAGATCCAACTCCGGCGAGAAATCTACCGCAACCCTGAGCGCCCCTTGCCGAGCTGATCACACGTCGAGCATCCCCACACCCTCGCGGTCTCGGTGAGCATCTTCCCCATCCACCTAGCGATCTGTACCGCCGGCGCCGCCACCATCTGGTCGTCGCCGCCGCGCACAGCCGATAGCGCCGCCAGTTTTTGGCTTGTTGTTTTAGACCGTTAGATCTGAATCGTAGCGCTAGGATAGATCCACTTAACCCCGAAGAGGTACGCGATCTGGAGCGTTCGATCTGTTTATATCCTGCGGCTGCAGAGCATGATCCAACCGAAGCGGTACGCGCTAATCACAGCGCGACGCGTGGCTAGGGTTAGATCTAAAAATAGATTTAAAATCAGAAATTTGATCCAAATTCAAATGCTTATAACTTTTGATTGTCACGTTAGATTTTTGCAAATTTTATACCGTTGGATTTAGTGAAACAAGACCTTTCTGAATATCCAATTTATTTAGCATATAGTAACAGTTAACATGATTTTATTTGTAGAACAAGTTTTAAGGCCATTTTAAGTAGAGATTTATTTTGGTAAATTATATTGGAGCCAGATAAGTTTAGTTGGCAAATTTGTGACTTGTTAAGTTTCTGTAGACATAAGCATACTTGGTAGAATTTTTCAAAAAACACACTTAGTAAATTCTTGCATGCATGCATTCATATTATTTTTGGTTGTATATAATTGTGTGTAATTGTATGCTATAATTTCTTGTGTAGATTTTGCTAGTGATTGTGATTGTGAAGAGTGCTACTCTCCCCACTACCAAGGCAAGTGATATTTACATGAATATATTTGTCCTATGTTTTGAACTAGCATTAGATATTTTGTTATAGTAATGCATGTTATTTTGTCTAATGCAAAAGTTGGGAAATCCTATGTAGTCTAGTAGAATTGCTAAGGAATTATCCCTAAGATAAGTTGCCATACTTTGCTTAGCCTAGCTATATAGCAAACAAGGGTTGGTGAAAACTACACTTACTATGAAGAAAATATTTCTAAGTCATGAGACTTATACTTTCCTAATAAAACCACTAAGTCAAATGAACCTCCCGGGTGGAATGGAAAGTATGGATTATGTTGAGTGGTTACACAAGGCCATGGACTTGGGTTGTGTATCTCACTTGTGGTATGCCACCCAGCACAAAGGGATTTGGAGGCCAAGTGTTGAGAAAGCTTACAAGGCAACCACTTGGCAATATGGGCTCTGCCTTGATCATATAGGTTGCTAGAACTTAGTCATTTGGACAGTTGGTGGTAGATGGGATGATAGGATGGAGCGCGTCCATTTGACTAAGGAAAGGCTTCGAAAGGTCTGTCTTGGGAAACCAAGTGCAGTGGGGAAAGTGCACAACCTCCAGATGGAAAACCTAAGTACTTAGCCTAGTCCAAGGAAATGGACACTTTTGAGCATCAAGACATGGAAGCTACAAGAATCTCATCACTCCAACTTCTAAAGTAAAATTTATGGGTGAACAAGGGAGAAGGCCCCAATGTCTATTGGTGGTTCTTTGGGAATGTTTTGACAAAGAAAACTTAGTGATTTCAACTAATAGGAAAACTTATTTTCAAGCAAAGCAAGCCAAGCTACACTTAGCCAAATGCATATAGTAATATATTCCACTTAAAATACACTAAGGTATCACTTGCCAATACTATTCCAAAGTATTGACCCTCTGTGGCTGTAACTTGTGATGTTGCAGGTTACTCCGATGATGAATAGGAGTCATGAGTCTACACTCAACATGCTTGCTCGTGGCACATGAAGATGAAGACTTATGTTTATTTACTTATTCCTTAAACTCTTGTATTAGGCCTATGGCCTGAGTTGTAAAAGACTATGTTTTATCTCGGAATGAATGTAATAAACGACCTTTGTATCTGTGTACTTCATCTTAAATTGTGGATGCTAGCATTGATCCGTGGACTAGCATTGCAATCACAGGATCCTTTCCTTTCAAAAGGAGGGTCTAACAGATGGTATCGAGCACCGTGTTGCTCAGAGGATTATGACCCTAGGATTTGAAAACCACTAAGGAAAAATTTCAACTACTTCTACACTTGTCTATTCTTCTCGTAAAACTTTTCTAATCTTTTCATTCTCAACTCCATTTGTAGATGAACTCCATCAACGAAGCCGTGAAGAAAGGACCACTCATGACCATGACCTTGGAGTGTGAAACTGAGTTTCCCAATATTCTCAAGGACCTCATGGTGGCAATGGATGCACATGGTGCAGCTGTGTACAAGGGCTTTCCAGTGATGGATGAAGGAGTGGAGTATTGGTGGGTGCAACTTCACTTGTACAAAAACAAGGAAGACAACCACAAAGAAAGGGGATTCTGCATGTACACCAACACTTCAATGCACACCACATTCTTTGAGTCAGCCAGGGATGCAGCTTGGAGGACTATCAAAGAACTAAGTGCTAGAGTCAAGTGCAAAATGCTCAACCTCCAAAAGGACTTAGAGAAAGAGAAGGAGCTTACTCAAGAGTTGGAAGACACCAACCAAGAGATAAGGGGAGATGTTATAGACTTAGTGATAGAGTCAAGAGAGCAAGATTGGTGGATTGCCTCTAGGAACATTGTGTTTGCTAATAGATCCCGTGAGATTGGATTGTAAGGACACTTCGTTAGTTGGACCACCACTTATCACCTTATTTCCAAAAATGATACTTTAAATAAGTGTGGACCTTTGATTGATGTAATAGACTTATGTATGCATGATTTGTGTGATGATTGTATTCCATGGATATGTGTGAATGTTTGTCTTGAATTACCTTGAATTGTGTTGTTCTAACATTTTCATTCTTATAAATAGATGCCTATTGCCATCAGCACTGTTGAGGAGTTCCAGGTTACTCGGTTTGGCCCCCGTATCATTGAGCTTACCACTCTGCTTGATCTCCCTCTACCCACCATCACGGTGTACCCACTCACCAAGTTCGAGAGGAAGGACCTCTGGGGCTTCAAGGTGAACCAGCCCGGACGCCAGACTGAGCCTACTACGGAGGCCATCGTCTTCAAGCTGATGCACGCATGTGGAGAGAGGCATGGAGGTAGTCATGCAGACACGATAGGACGATCGTTAGGCCGTCGTCGACAGAGTTAGGGGCACTCACTTCCACGTCTTCGGAAGGCGTGATGTTGATGGAGATTCCATCGACTTTGAGGACGACTCGAGGGACACGGCGGAGCCGATACGTCTCTATCTCCAGGACTTAGAGACTCTTCTCAGGCACGTGGACACGGATAGGACGAACGTCATGCTTGGCAATGACGAACTTCAGGTACAGCTACGTGAGAAGGACAAGCTTTTTGCGCAGCAGGATGAGATGATCAAGGAAATGGAGACAAAGTTCGAGGCCCAGGACCGCAAGTTCAAGAGTCAAGAGAAACGCGTCCAAGATAGGAACAAGAAGATCCGGGACATGACCGAGTAACTGAAGTCCAAGGACTTCGAGCTTGAGCAGCAGCAGATGGTTATTGAGAGGCTTCGCTCCCAGAAGAGGGCTCTCAAGGCCAAGGTCGATTCCTTGACCACTACGATTGATGAGAACAAGGCCGCGATGGAGAACGCAGGTCTTACCTTTGTTGAGGAGGAGATTGACGCTGATGAGTAGACTTGACTACTCGTTTACCTTTCATATTCATACTTGTTATTGTGAACTTATTATTGGACCATCCGACATGTGGATGGCTTGCCACTTGTGTGTTTTACTTCATGAGCTTGTTATGTGGTTGTTGAACTTTTATTCTTATGTTGCTTGTTATGTGTTTGCTTATGATGTATTGTGCATGAAACATCTATGGGTATCTCATTCTTATCTATTTGAACAAATCACAGATGCCTCCCCGTCAGCAAAACCCCAACCCCAACAACATCACCCGAAATGCAAAGAAATGATGAATGCGCAAACACAGCTTATGCAAATGATGACAACATTTATCCAGAACCAGAATAACAACAACAACAACAACAACAACAACAACAACAACAACAACAACAACAACAACAACAACAACAACAACAACAACAACAACAACAACAACAACAACAACAACAACAACAACAACAACAACAACAACAACAACAACAACAACAACAACAACAACAACAACAACAACAACAACAACAACAACAACAACAACAACAACAACAACAACAACAACAACAACAACAACAACAACAACAAATAACAACAACAACAACAACAACAACAACAACAACAACAACAACAACAACAACAACAACAACAACAACAACAACAACAACAACAACAACAACAACAACAACAACAACAACAACAACAACAACAACAATAACAACAACAACAACAACAACAACCCTCCGGGTTTTGATATGCTCACCAGATTTCTGCTCGAGGCAAAGAAAGTTTTCGAACAATCGATCCCATGGTAGCCAATGACTGCTACGCTCGTGAACAAGGACTTAGTGACCGTGGGTTGCACGGATCTGAAAAGGTCAGTTCGCAAAGACATCTGTTGGAAGGACCACCGCCACATGGTGGGACAACTTCCAAATCATCACTCCTATTGATGAAGTGACTTGGGACATCTTTGAAGATGGCTTGATCGCTCATATCTCATCGGAATGATGAGTCCGAAAAGAAGGAGTTTCATAACTCAAGGCGCCATCGTAGCGTGGCTGAGTACATAGAAGAGTTCAACAATCTGGCGCGCTATGCACCGGATGAGGTTGATACAGATGCCAAGAGGAAGGAAAAGTTCTTGGAAGGTTTGAATGATGAGCTGAACCTACAGTTGTCTGTGGCATATGTTCCAACTTATCAGTCGTTGTGTGACAAGGCTGCTATTTTGGAAAGTAAAATGAAGCAAGTCGAGAGTAGGAAGAGGAAACACTCCGACAAGCACAGCTCGGGATCGTCTCACAAACGATCTCACTATGATGACAGTGGCAGCTCAGGATCCCATAAGCATGGGAAATTCAACAAGCACCACAACCAAAACCGTCATGACAACAAGCATCACCGCAGTCATGACAATGATAAGTACAAGAACCACAAGAGTGGACATAAGAACCACCACAGTGGAAATGGTAGAGGAAGTGGAAGTCAGCCTGCTAAAAGGGACATCAGTCAGGTTGAATGCTTCAAATGCAAGAAACTGGGGCATTATGCTAATGAATGCCCTGAGAAGAAGGTGGAAGGACCTAACAAGCCAAATCCTTTCCAGAAAGGACAGGTTAACCACATCAATGTGGAGGAGGTCTATGAAGAGCCTGATGCCGTTGCTGGTAAGTTCAGACTCAATTCCATTCCAGCATTTGTACTCTTTGACACTGGTGCATCTCATTCATTCATATCAAAGGCATTTGTTGATAGAAATGGGTTTGCATCTGAAAATATTGGGTGTCCAATAAAAGTTAGTTCTCCGGGTGGAGAAATGATAGTGAGTCTTGGATGCCGGGACCTTATCATAGAGTTTGGAAAACATAAGTTTCCAGTAAGCCTGATAATCCTAGATTCCCAAGGACTAGACGTAATTTTGGGAATGGATTGGATGGCTAGGTATGAAGGAGTATTAGATTGCGCCAATCGTACAGTTGCACTCACAACCCCAGAAGGAAAAAGAATAAAATTCAGATCTAACTTTGAATCCAAGGGAAGTAAACTGAATTCTCTTAAGGGGGTTAGCATGGACAGTGTGCCAATTGTGTGTGAGTATCCGGATGTATTTCCGGAGGAGTTACCAGGAATGCCACCAGATAGAGATGTGGAGTTTCTGATAGATTTGGTACCAGGTTCTGGGCCAATAGCTAAGAGACCGTACAAAATGTCAGTTGATGAACTGAAGAAACAGCTAGGAGAACAGTTGCAGAAAGGGTTTATTCAACCCAGTTCTTCATCTTGGGGAGCCCCAGTATTGTTTATGGAGAAAAAGGATAGAACGCAAAGATTGTGTATTGACTACCGTTCTCTCAACAAGGTGACCATCAAGAACAAATATCCTTTGCCAAGAATCAACGACTTGTTTGATCAGTTAGAAGGAGCATGTGTGTTCTCGAAGATTGATCTTCGGTCAGGCTATTTTCAACTCAAGATAAGAGAGCAAGACATACCTAAGACAGCATTCACCACAAGGTATGGATTGTATGAGTACACTGTGATGTCTTTTGGTTTAACCAACGCTCCAGCATACTTCATGAATATGATGAATAAGGTATTCATGGAATTCCTTGACAAGTTTGTGGTCGTTTTCATCGACGATATCTTAGTCTACTCCAAGAGCAAGGAAGAACATGAAAGACACTTGCGCTTGATACTTGAAAATTTAAGAGAGCATAAACTCTATGCCAAATTCAGCAAATGTGAGTTTTGGTTAGAGGAGGTTAGTTTTCTTGGTCATGTTATGACAAAGGATGGAGTGGCAGTTGATCCTGCTAAAGTTTCAGCTGTGACAGATTGGGAATCACCCAAGAATGTGAAAGAAGTTCGTAGTTTCCTCGGCTTAGCAGGTTACTACAGAAGGTTCATTGAAAATTTCTCGAAGGTTGCTAAGCCAATGACAGAATTGTTAAAAAAGGACAAGAAATTTGCTTGGACTGAAGGTTGCGAAGTCAGTTTCCAAGAGTTGAAGAAAAGACTAGTGACAGCACCAGTTCTATGTCTGCCAGATTTGGAAAAGGATTTCCAAGTATATTGTGATGCGTCTCATCAAGGTTTGGGTGCCGTACTTATGCAAGATGGTAAAGTCGTAGCCTATGCTTCGAGACAACTCAAAACTCATGAAGTAAACTATCCCACTCATGATTTGGAGTTAGCCTCTGTCGTCCATGCACTTAAAACATGGAGACATTACCTTTTGGGTAAGCGGTGTGAAGTGTTCACCGATCATAAGAGCTTGAAGTACATCTTCACCCAGAAAGAAATCAACATGAGACAAAGGAGATGGTTAGAACGTATCAAGGATTACGACTTAAGTTTGCAATACCACCCCGGTAAAGCGAACGTAGTAGCCGATGCTCTAAGTCGTAAGACGTTTGTAAATGGCCTTACCAAAGGGGAATTGCCAGATGACTTGTGTAAGCAATTCAAAGAACTCAGATTGGAGATTGTACCAGAAGGACATCTCATGTCCTTAGATGTTCAACCCACTCTATTGGACAAGATCCGAGAAGTTCAGAAGACTGATGAGGAAATTGAAAAGATTAAGGAAAATATAAGTCTAGGGAAAGCCAAGAGTTTCCATATAGATGAACAAGGCACCTTATGGCACGGGAAACGTATTTGCGTTCCACAAGATCCGGAGTTGCGGAAACTGATTCTACAAGAGGCTCACAACTCTCCGTATTCTATTCACCCGGGAAATACCAAGATGTACATGGACATGAAGGAAAGGTTTTGGTGGAACAATCTCAAAAGGGACGTCGCCGAACATATTGCTTTGTGTGATGTGTGTAGCAGAGTCAAAGCGGAGCACCAGAAACCAGCAGGTTTGCTTCAACCACTGCCTATTCCAGAATGGAAGTGGGAAAATATTGGTATGGATTTCATTACCGGATTACCAAGGACTAGGTCAGGGTATGATTCCATATGGGTGGTAGTGGACCGCCTAACTAAAGTGGCTCACTTTATACCCGTGAAGACAACTTATACAAGTGCCAAGTTAGCAAAAATCTACATGAGCAGAATTGTATGCCTTCACGGTGTGCCTAAGAGTATTGTGTCAGATAGAGGAACACAGTTCACTTCACACTTTTGGAGACAGCTTCATGAATCCTTGGGAACGAGGTTGGAATTCAGTACTGCCTTTCATCCCCAAACTGATGGACAAACGGAAAGGACTAATCAAATTCTTGAAGACATGTTGAGGGCATGTGCTTTAGACTATGGAGCAAGTTGGGATGAAAGCTTGCCTTACGCAGAGTTCTCTTACAACAATAGTCATCAAGCTAGTATTGGAATGGCACCATTTGAGTTACTCTACGGAAGGAAATGTACCACCCCATTACTATGGAATGGTGTGGGAGAGAGAAATTTATTTGGACCTGATCTTATCAAAGACGCCGAAGAGAAAGTCAAACTGGTTAAGGACAGATTGAAGATAACACAGTCCCGACAGAAAAGCTACGCGGATTCTAAGCGTAGAGAAGTCACCTACGAAGTTGGGGATAGAGCTTATCTTAGAGTATCACCACTTCGTGGAGTGAAAAGGTTTGGAGTCAAAGGGAAGTTGGCACCAAGATATGTTGGGCCATTCAAGATTCTAAGTCGCAAAGGAGAAGTTGCATATGAAGTTGAATTGCCAGAATCTCTGTCAGCTGTTCATAATGTGTTCCATGTGAGTCAGCTTAAGAAATGTCACCCAGAGATGGAAGAATCTTCTTTAAAGGACACCATACCTTTGGAAGAAGTCCAACTAGAAAGTGATCTCACCTATGAGGAAAAGCCTGTCAAGATTCTAGAGACCGCAGAAAGAGTTACCAGGACCAAGACTATCAAGTTTTGTAAAGTGCAATGGAACCATCACTCCGAAGAGGAAGCAACATGGGAAAGACAAGATGATCTTCGGAAAGACCACCCTCACCTATTTGCTAGCCAAACCGAATCTCGAGGGCGAGATTCATCTTAAGGGGGTTAGATTTGTAACATCCTTAAATTCATATTCCAAAACTCATTCATAGCATTCTTGCATCATTCATCCATTTAGGGTTTTTCTCAAATCATTTAGAGACAGAAGTTTGAGCTATGATTTCATGTGTGCAAATTCAACTCAATTGGCCATCACCCTTTGAGATTGGATTGTTTTGGAACTTGATTGCTTGCCTCCATTGTTGGAAATATTAGGTGTAGCATTTCAACCCAAGTTTCCAATTTAGAAATATTTTCTAAACCCTATTTCAATCATTCACAAACTAGAGACAAGTCTCTGTTTGTTTCAAAACCCAAGCTTGACCAGACCCTTACAAGGTAACCACTTGGTTAAATGACTGTATTTGAAACCACGTAACCTGCAAAGATCCCCAATTTTGTTTGAATTAAAAAGGATTTGAATTCATATAAAAATCATTCCAGAAAATAGAAATAGAAAAAGAAAAGAAGCAAACAAAAGAAAAGGGCCAGGCGCCAGGAATTTAGCCCAAGAAGGAACAGGCCCAACTAGCCCACCCGGCATTCCTTTTCCTCCAGACTTGACACGCTGCCACCAACCGACAGTGAGACCCACTTCCACCTCGCAAGACGTCACGACAAGCGGCCTCCTCCACGCCAAAGATCGCTCCACCCGCACGACCAATTCATCCCCAATCAACGCGGCCGTTTTCTGTGTTTAATTCGCGGCGTCAATTCGAATCAATGGCCGAGTGATTCTCGCTCGTTATCAGGCTATATAAACCCCCTCGGCCCCCTCTCTCTTCTCCCCCAAACCCCAAGCACAGAACGCCCCCAGGCTGCGCGCATTGCTCTGCAACCCGCTGCCTCCGACGCAAGCGGCAAATTCCGGTGAGCATAGAAGTTCCCCTCGGTCTCGTGTTTACGCCATCGTGTTCAGTGAATCTCTGTGCACCTTCTGACACCCTCCGTTTACCTTCGCATGACCCGTAGCTTCGGCAACGTCGACGACTGGCCGCCACCGTCTTCTGCACGAACTCCGGCGAGCTCTAGTGGTAAGTCCAGACCGCCCCGAACCTTGTCGTTCACGCTCGCATGTTCTCCGTGATCTTCCGCATCTAACCACACCTTCCTTTGGCATCCTAGTGATCTACAACGTCGCCTCCGACCTCGAGCAGAACCACCGTTTCCAGATCCAACTCCGGCGAGAAATCTACCGCAACCCTGAGCGCCCCTTGCCGAGCTGATCACACGTCGAGCATCCCCACACCCTCGCGGTCTCGGTGAGCATCTTCCCCATCCACCTAGCGATCTGTACCGGCCGCCAATTATCCGTCGCCGCCACAAGACCGATAAGCCGCCGCTTTTTGGCTTGTTGTTTTAGGCCGTTAGATCAATCGAAGCGCTAGGATAGATCCACTTAACCCAAGAGGTACGCGATCCGGAGCGTCGATCTGTTTATATCCTGCGTTGCAGAGCATGATCCAATCAAGCGGTACGCTAATCACAGCTGACGCGTGGCTAGGGTTAGATCTAAAATAGATTTAAAATCAGAAATTTGATCCAAATTCAAATGCTTATAACTTTTGATTGTCACGTTAGATTTTTGCAAATTTTATACCGTTGGATTTAGTGAAACAAGACCTTTCGAATATCCAATTTATTTAGCATATAGTAACAGTTAACATGATTTTATTTGTAGAACAAGTTTTAAGGCCATTTTAAGTAGAGATTTATTTTGGTAAATTATATTGGAGCAGGATAAGTTTAGTTGGCAAATTTGTGACTTGTTAAGTTTCTGAGACATAAGCATACTTGGTAGAATTTTCAAAAAACACACTTAGTAAATTCTTGCATGCATGCATTCATATTATTTTTGGTTGTATATAATTGTGTGTAATTGTATGCTATAATTTCTTGTGTAGATTTTGCTAGTGATTGTGATTGTGAAGAGTGCTACTCTCCCCACTACCAAGGCAAGTGATATTTACATGAATATATTTGTCCTATGTTTTGAACTAGCATTAGATATTTTGTTATAGTAATGCATGTTATTTTGTCTAATGCAAAAGTTGGGAAATCCTATGTAGTCTAGTAGAATTGCTAAGGAATTATCCCTAAGATAAGTTGCCATACTTTGCTTAGCCTAGCTATATAGCAAACAAGGGTTGGTGAAAACTACACTTACTATGAAGAAAATATTTCTAAGTCATGAGACTTATACTTTCCTAATAAAACCACTAAGTCAAATGAACCTCCTGGGTGGAATGGAAAGTATGGATTATGTTGAGTGGTTACACAAGGCCATGGACTTGGGTTGTGTATCTCACTTGTGGTATGCCACCCAGGCACAAAGGGATTTGGAGGCCAAGTGTTGAGAAAGCTTACAGTGCAACCACTTGGCAATATGGGCTCTGCCTTGATCATATAGGTTGCTAGAACTTAGTCATTTGGACAGTTGGTGGTAGATAGGATGTTAGGATGGAGCGCGTCCATTTGACTAAGGAAAGGCTTCTGAAAGGTCCTGTCTTGGGAAACCAAGTCTGGTGGGGAAAGTGCACAACCTCTGCAGATGGAAAACCTAAGTACTTAGCCTAGTCCAAGGAAATGGACACTTTTGAGCATCAAGACATGGAAGCTACAAGAATCTCATCACTCCAACTTCTAAAGTAAAATTTATGGGTGAACAAGGGAGAAGGCCCCAATGTCTATTGGTGGTTCTTTGGGAATGTTTTGACAAAGAAAACTTAGTGATTTCAACTAATAGGAAAACTTATTTTCAAGCAAAGCAAGCCAAGCTACACTTAGCCAAATGCATATAGTAATATATTCCACTTAAAATACACTAAGGTATCACTTGCCAATACTATTCCAAAGTATTGACCCTCTATGGCTGTAACTTGTGATGTTGCAGGTTACTCCGATGATGAATAGGAGTCATGAGTCTACACTCAACATGCTTGCCTGTGGCACATGAAGATGAAGACTTATGTTTATTTACTTATTCCTTAAACTCTTGTATTAGGCCTATGGCCCTGAGTTGTAAAAGACTATGTTTTATCTCTGCAATGAATGTAATAAACGACCTTTGTATCTGTGTACTTCATCTTAAACTGTGGATGCTAGCATTGATCCAGGGACTAGCATTGCAATCACAGGGATCCTTTCCTTTCTAAAGGAGGGGTCTAACATAAGTTTTGCTTGATTCGGATCTACTTTAGCTTTGAATATCTAGCCACCTAGATCCGAATTAAGTTTTGCTTGATTCGGATCTGATTTAGCTTTGAATATCGATTTATCGTTTTGCCCCCTTGCTCAGGTTGCACATGACCGGTGGACTGCCGAATTCCAGAGGTTGCTTTTTTCGCACCGCAAGCTGGAAGAAAAGTACGAGAAAATCCTTCCAGTGGTAAAGAAGGCTGGTACGTCGATAGTTCCTTTTCTTTATTTTCAACGTTCTTATTTATTCGTCCGCGAGATGCCGACTTACTTTCTTGGTGAACAGGTAACATTAATAACCTCAACATTCGCCTTGAGAAGAAGGTCAAGAGCTTTGAAGGTTAGTTTCCCTTTTATCTTACACCTTTTCCCTTTTAACATGTGTGCTAAGCTTCCTTATTGCGTTTGGCTCTCGTGAAGCCGAGTTGCAAACCTTTGCAGCGTCGCACCAAGATTGCATGCCCATGCCTGACGTGATGCTGCATTTTTAGAGCAAAACGCTATTCATTCGGCGCAATTACAAGAAAAAGCTGACGAAATAGCTCGCCTGCGAGCCGAGGTGAATACCCTTAAGCTCTCTCAGAAATCCGAACTAGAAAAGGTCGACCAAGAATTTTCCGAGGAGAAGAATCGGCTGGCTTTGGAGCTGCAGAAGAACAAAGAACTCCTCGAGGCTGCCGAATTGAAAACCCAGGGGTTGAGCGAGGAAATTGCTCGTTTTGAGAAGAGCAAGGCTGATTGGGCCAAAGACCTTCAGATAATGATGAGTTACATTCATCGTAAGCTACTTAGCACAGCCGAATTATATTTTTCTTTTTTGTTCCCGCTGCCACCTGACACGTTCATGCTTTGCGCAGATCATTTTCCCGAAGCCAAGCCTGTGAGTTCTAAAGCAGTTCCTGCAGCTCGCGTGCGCCGAGGTGTTTCTGTTGCCGCTGACTCAGAGTATTCAATGGAGGATTTCCTGGTTGCTATTGGTGCTGCAGTTGGTCCAATGAAAATTATGGGTCGGGACTTGGTAAAAGCGGCCATCCGACCTTACCACGTTCTTTGGTCGAATACATCTGGTACTCCTGATATTAACGAGGTCGAATTACTAGTAAAAAGACTCATGGCATCTAAGAGGCAACTGAGTCTCTGGAGGGAATCAGCCGGGCGTGCTGGCGCTGATATGGCCCTTAATGTCATCATGTCATGGTACGAAGACATCTCTCTTGACATCCTGAGAAATCTGCGCACTGGTTCTCGCTGGGTTGAAGACCCCACCTTCGTCGCTCTTCGGCAAGCTCGTGCCTTCCAACTCGTCGAGTATGCCGACGTACATACCTGGAATGAAGGGCCGAGTTTTCTTCCAAACCCGGATGAGGAGGTCATAGTTGAAGATGCCTCGGATGACAATTCGGCTGAGCAAGGAGAGGGTGAGGATAATTCGGCCACATCTGAAAGCTCTAGTTCAAGCTCGGATAGCGGCGGCGATGCGCGGTCCTCCTCCAAAGGTACCGGGCACTCAACTGCACAGACGGATGCTCCTAAGCAGCCTCGAGCTTCCGCTGAAGTTGCACCTGGTTCTACGGAGGGTGAGGCAACCTCGGTTGAAGTTCCTTCTACGTCGGAGTGCCCAGCTTTTGACCAAGTCGCTGCCTCCCCTGCGAACAACGCTTGAGTTATTTCTTATCCCTGGCATGCCGGGCGTATGATGTACGCGAAACATTTGTCCGCTCTCCGTATGACTTGAATTTCTTTTGCGGTGTACCGCTGTGACATATACGCTTGTGGCTGTTACCCTTTGGTTAAGTTGGTGTTTGTCCGAATTCTTGCTTTGGTGGCCTGCGATTTCCTAATTTTAGGATTTATCCTTGCCTTCGTTTTTTCATGAGTCATTGTTTATCGCGCCGAACTTCATGACTACTACCTTGGGAGAATATATGGCAATCCCTGAATCATTGTTTATCGCGCCGAACTTCAATATGTAAACCAAATTTCGGAAATAATATAAAACTAATACGGGTGCGCTCCACATAAAACTGAAGCAGCATGTGGCAGTCCCCGAGTCGCTGCTTTGGATTCCGAGGTTCAAATATTTAATATGAAATGAAAATAATATATGGAATTTCCCGAGTCACTGCTCTGGGTGCCGAGGTTTAAATACATAACATGAAATTGAGATAAAATACGGCAGTCCCCGAGTCACTGCTCTGGGCGCCGAGGTTCAAATACATAACATGAAATTGAGATAACATACGGCAGTCACCGAGTCACCGCTCTGGGCGCCGAGGTTCAAATACATAACATGAAATTGAGATAACCTATGGCATTCCCCGAGTCACTGCTCTGGGCGCCGAGGTTCAAACACATAACATGAAATTGAGATAACATACGGCAGTCCCCGAGTCACTGCTCTGGGCACCGAGGTTCAAATACATAACATGAAATTGAGATAACATATGGCAGTCCCCGAGTCACTGCTCTGGGTGCCGAGGTTCAATACATCATTGGATCTTGACCTTGAGATACAATGCTACGAGTAAAATGGTCGAAGTAAAGCTACATTCCATGGACGCTTCGTTTCTTCGCCAGCTTTGTTTGCCTTGTTCTCTCCGGGGGACTGAGCGTCGACTAGATAATAGGCGTCGTTGTGCAACGCTTTGCTCACAATGAATGGTCCCTCCCATGGAGGTGACAACTTGTGCATGCCGGCCGTACGTTGCACCAGTCGAAGGACTAAATCTCCTTCTTTGAATACTCTTGGATTCACCTTCTTGCTGTGATATCGCCGCAGTTCTCTGATAAATAGCTGATCGTGACAATGTCAATTCTCCGCTTCTTCTAGCAGGTCTACTGACATCTTGCCAAGCTATCTCGTTTATCTCCGAGGTTGTATCTTGAGTAACTCTTGGCGAGTCATATATTATGTCGGTGGAAATGCGCCTCTGCCCGTATACCAGGAAGAATGGTGTATAACCTGTTGATCTATTTGGAGTACTCCTGAGGCTCCATAGTACGGCTGGGAGTTCCTCAATCCAACATCCTGCCGACCTTTGCAATGGTTCGACAAGTCGTGGTTTTATTCCTGATAGCACCAGTCCATTAGATCTTTCCACTTACTCATTGGATGCTGGGTGAGCCACAGAGGCAATATCTAGTCTTATGTGTTTCTCTCGGCAAAATCTGGCGAAAGCTCCTTCTGCAAAGTTTGTGCCATTATCTGTAATAATACTGTGTGGATACCCATATCTTAAGATAATATCCTTGAGAAATTTCACTGCTGTGGACCCATCGCACTTTTTATTGGTTTCACTTCCATCCATTTTGTGAACTTGTCCACCATAACCAATATGTGGGTCATTCCTCCTCGTGCCGGCTTGAATGGTCCCACCATATCTAAACCCCATACAGAAAATGGCCAAGTGATGGGTATTGTTTTTAACTCGGCCGATGGCATGTGTATTTTGGTTGCGTATCTCTGACATCCATTGCATTTCTTAAATAATTCTTTTGCTTATTTCAATGCCGTCGGCCAATAAAATCCATGCCTGAATGCTTTGGCTACTAAGGCACGAGATGAGGCATGGTGCCCACATTCTCCTTGGTGTATGTCTAGAAGGATCTCCTGACCTTCTGCCGAACTTACACACTTCTGCAACACGTTTGTGACGCTCCTTTTATATAGCTCATTGTTTATGATTGTATAAGCTTTTGCTCTCCTTACAGTTTGTCTAGCTAATACCTCATTACTCGGCAACATCGAGTCTTTTAGGTAAGAAAATATGTGTTGCGCCCATACCGGTGTGACTTTTTCTGGTGTGATCTCACTGTCTATTTCCATGTTTTCTGTCGACATACCTATCTCGGCTTTTCCCATGATTGCACTTACCTCGGCTGTCCTCCTCTTGGGGGGTTCCGAGTTATATTGCTGATCTACTTCCATCGGCGCGTTATCTTCTGCGGAATTTGCCGGGATAAAGATAGATTCAGATTCTGATGATGGGATTATTGATGGTTTCCTGAGGTGTTCCGGGGCAATACCCGGAGGAATTGATTGCCGGGTTGATCCTAATTTTGACAATGTGTCTGCGGCATCATTTTCTTCCCGAGGTATGTGGTGAAATTCATATCCTTCAAAGTATCCACTGATCTTTTGTACGTGAAACCTGTATAAAGCCATATTAGCATCTAATGCGTCCCAACTGCCTGAGACTTGCTGTACTACCAAATCCGAGTTGCCATAGCATAAGATTCGGCGTATGCCAATTTCTTTTGCTACTTTCAATCCATGGACCAGTGCTTCATATTCGGCTACGTTGTTGGACGCAGCAAAATGTATTTGTAACACATATTTCAGTTGGTCTCTTTTAGGCGAGGTTAAGACTATTCCCGCCCCCAAACCATTCCTTAGTTTGGAACCATCGAAATGCATAGTCCAATAATTTGGATCTGGCAATGGTGGCTCATACTGCACCTCGGCCCAATCCACGAAAAAGTCGTGACCGAGATTTGATTGCATCTCTCCTATCAAATTGTGGGCGTATGGTGATAACTCGATTGCCCATTTTGCTATTCGCCACTTGCGTCTTTGTTGCTCAATATGTCGGCTATGGGTGCCTCACAGATCACTTTGATGGGATGCTCTTGAAGTAATGTTTAAGCTTTTTCACGACATATATACCCCATAAGCCATCTTACGATAATGTGGGTAATTCGCTTTGAAGTGGATAATACCTCACTTAAATAGTATCTGACCTCGAACCGACTTACCATCTTCAAGTCGTTCTACTACATTCTGATACTCACTACTCTGTTGGTAGCTGCTATATAGAGTAACATAGGCTCTTTTGACAATGGAGAGGCCAAAATGGGTGATGTAACCAACATCTTTTTCAATTCATGAAATGCGATGTCCGCCTGTGGAGTCCAAATGAATTTATCTGATTTCTTCATCAGCTGATAGAGTGGTAGGGCCTTCTCTCCTAGCCGACATACAAACCGGCTAAGCGAGGCCAGACACCCCGTGAATTTTTGTACATCATTTAAACATTTTGGCAACTCCATTCTTTCTACCGCCTTTATCTTTGTTGGGTTGGCCTCTATACCTCGGCTAGAAACAAGAAAACCGAGTAATTTTCCTGCCGGCACGCCAAACGTACATTTTTCTGGATTAAGCTTCATTCGGAACCTTCTCAGGTTCGCAAAAGTTTGTCGTATATCTTCCAGTAATGTTTTGCTTTCTTTGGTTTTGATGACCACATCATCTACGTATACTTGTACATTTTTTCCTATCTGATCGTGTAGACATTTTTGCATGCATCTCTGGTATGTCGCTCCCGCATTCCGCAGGCCGAATGGCATTGTACGATAACAATAAGCCCCGTACGGGGTAATAAACGCGGTCTTTATTTGATCGGCCGGATTTAACGGTATCTGGTGGAAACCAGAATACGCGTCTACAAATGACAATAACTCACAACCAGCGGTCGAATCAATGACTTGATCTATTCTAGGCAATGGAAAAGGATCTTTTGGACACGCCTTGTTCAGGTTGGTGTAATCGATGCACATTCGCCATACAATGGCTACATTGGGATCATCTTTCTTCTTTTCTACTAGCACCGGATTCGACAACCAATCCGGGTATAGCACCTCCATGATGAACCCGGCCGCGAGGAGCCGAGCTATTTCATCTCCTATTACTTTTCTCCTGTCTTCGGCGAAGCGGCGGAGAGGTTGCTTCACCGGCCTTGCTCCTGGCCTCACCTTCAAAGAGTGCTCAGCCAACTCCCTCGGAACACCTTGCAAATCCTGAGTTGACCATGCAAATATGTCCCGATTCTCACAGAGGAAGTTGGTGAGCTCGCTTTCCTATTTAGCGTCCAGGCCTGCACCAATAGTAATAGTACGCTCTGGGAATTGCTCATCGACCTGAAATTTCTTCGTTTCTTTAGTCGGCTGAAAAGAGACACTGCCATGTGGGTTGGCGGTACGGCATGTTCAGTCTTGCCGACTAAGCTGCTACCTCTTGAATCCTTCTCTTTTCTCTTGCTATAACCAATGATTCGGCCAAATTTGACCCGGCTGAAGCACACTCCATTGACTTCTTGTAATCCCCAATCAATTATTACTCCTTGTGGTCCGGGTAGCTTCATCTTCAGATAACTTACATGACAGCTGCTCATGAATTTGGCCAGTGCAGGCCGTCCGAGTAGAGCATGATAACAACTTTCCAGATCTACCACTTCAAATTCTAAGTTCTCTGCTCTGCAGTTATCTCTCGTGCCGAATAACACATCCACTCGGACTTTACCGATGGGCTCGCATGAAAGTCCCGGCACTATCCCATGGAAAGTGGTCCTCGTGGACTGCAGCATGTTCTGCGATACTCCGAGTTTATGCATGGTATCCTTGTACATGATGTTGATACTGCTTCCATTGTCAATGAGTACTTTTGAAAATTTCACATTGATGCTTGGTCCAACGAATGTTGGATCCAACACGAGTGCATACGATCCTGGATTCGGCATTATTTTGGGGTGATCCTTTATGCTCCAAGTTACTTCCTGATCTGACCATGGCACATATCTTGGTACTGCCGGCATAACTGCATTTACTTCCATATGTCGGCGCTGCACACTCTGCTTGTCTTGTTGTTCCGTTGTGAACATGCAATAAGACTGATGATGTTCTCTGTAATCATTTCGTCCAGTATTTGCTGGATTTGTCCTTCCATCCTGGACTTGGTTCATTACTTGATGTACTGCATCCCTCCGATCCGAGTTATCGTACCTCGGGGGAGGAGGCGGTAACATCAGTTGCTGTGCATTTACTCCAGTCAATTGTGGTTGATGTTGTTGATGTATTTGATGGGGCGTTGCCTGAATGCCTACGGGGTTTCCCATTGCATTTTTCATCCATGCACATTGGCGGGTCGTATGATTGGCTGGCCTGGATGGGTTTGACGTGTGAAATTTGCACACGATCTAACATGGATTCGAATGTGTATTTCGGCCTCTCCTGCCACTGCTTCTTTTGTTCTGGGGTCCACTGCCTTTTTCCTTCATTCTTTGGTGTCCACTGCTGAGGTCCATTCTTCTGCCGTTGAGTCGCTCCGTGACTCGGCTGATCTTGCGCTACTGCCGCCACTTGGGCCGAATTATATCTATAATCCGGCCTTTCCTCTCTTCTTCTTCCTCTGAAATCACCACGCCTGGATGACCCGGCCAAATCTCTTGCATAATGGTCCTGTTGCTCGCGATGATCCGCCGACATTAATTCTGGTTGCGTTGGGTCCCCTAATGCATAGGAGTCTGCTATTCTGATAGTTTCTGCCAGTGTGGTCGGCATATCTCTTTGCAGGCGTTGCCACAACACGCTGCCATAACGGCAGCCTTGCGCAAACCAAGCTATCGCTTGCGATTCTATAACCCCTTCACATGAGTTTCTCAGGTTGCACCATCGAGTTAAAAACTCTCTATCTGTTTCATTCGGCCTCTGCTTGCACACGGCTAACTGTTGCGGCCTGTTTGGCCTCTTGTATGTGCTGGTAAAGTTGCTGACGAACATTTCTTCAAAATCTAACCAATAGTTGATACTGCCCGCTGGTAGATTATTCAGCCATACCCTAGCCGGTCCTTCCAACATTTGTGGGACATACCGTACTGCCCATCTTAAGTTCCCACCTGCTATCTTCACAGCAGTGGCATAGTCAATCAACCAGGCTTGTGGCTTGGTACTCCCATTGTATGTTTTTGTGCCTCTCACTAGCTGAAAGTTCGGCACGGGTGGTTCGCCCATGATCCGTGGTCCAAAACATGTCGGACCTGGTGGACCCTATTCTTCCAACAACTCGGACCTGTATAGCCGGTCCAGCTTCACTCTTGCATCATTTGATGGCAAATCTCTGTACAGAATTCTGTCCTGTATCCCATAGTGGTTATTTCCACCATGGATCGCATATTCCATGCCGGAATAACCATCATTGTACCTTTCATTCACTTGATTGTGGCGAGCTGGCCTTGCTTCTCTTTCCTGCCGAGGTTCATGCCTTGGTTGCGGGTTGAGCGGCAGCTCTCTCCTTACTTCGACCGGGGTATCGTTTTCATGATTACCTCTCGCGGGTTCTCTTCTGCCGAGATCTCCTTCGCCTCGGCTTCCTCCGTATTTTTCCATACGGCCGTGGTTCCTCTCCCCACTGTTACCTCGGCTTGCATTGCCTCTGTTATCATTTGCCTTTCCAGCCATTGCCGGATCATATGGAACAATTTGCTTGTTCCTCTTTCCTGAGGTTACTGCTTTGTCCCTTCGCGCATTATTTACGGGTGACGATGCTGCTGCCGCGGAAAAGGCAGGTGCTGCCCCTTCCGAGTGAACCATCTGTGAGGCCCCTGGCCTCGCCGGGTTTGTTCTGAGTATTTCTTCGTTTTGCTGGTTTGCGATGCGCACCAACTCATTCACTCTTTCTTGTTGTTTCTGCCGGGCTTCCCCGGTCAACCCCTCTAATTCCAATGCTGCGGCGTTTGCCGCTCTCAAGTTTTTCGTCGGGGTACTATACCTCGGCAAACCCAAGTCACCTGATTCCGCCCTATGAGCTTCATGCTCTTTGTTAATATCATCCATGAGGTTCTTACCCCTTAATCTTAATTCGTCCACCCGCTTGGGTGCGATATCAAGCTTATTAGCTTTGGCATATTCTCTCAGGGTCCTATTCAAGGACTCCCGCAAGGCCGATACTTTCTTGGCCTCTACCAGCACCTTTTGCCTGGTTTCTTCTAACTCTGCCTGAGCATTTGCCGGATCAAGTATCGGCGCTACAGGTGTAGTCAAGTTTTCTATGGTCGCCTGAAGAATGTTCTCAGGCCTTTCCAGAGGTGGCCCTCTTACTCTTGGTGCCTTTGGGGTGGTGTCCTGCTGCTCGGTCGGGTTGGTCACTGGCGGGATTACCTCGGTGGGTTGTGGCGCGGTCTGCCTGGGTGCGCCTTGTACGCCTGTTGCGGGTTCTCTGCTTGACCCGGCTACTGCTGCTCCAGTTTGCGCTCCGGCAGCGACCATCACCTCGACGCTGCCTGCAGGACGTGCTCTGGAAAGACGGCTTGCTGCGTTAAGAGGTGGCTCTCCTGCAACAACAACTTGGTGAGGATAAATGCCGGTGATGTCGACGCCGACGTAAACCTTGTACTCGCCCAGGTTGATGAAGACACCATTACGCGGGGGAGCTTTCCCCTTGAAGCTCCCTGCATTGTCGCTGACATAGTCGCAGAGACCAAATCTCTGGACCAAGCCAGAAACAACGCGCTCGCCCGTGTTGATGAAGTTTCCCGTCCGGATCATAACTCCAGCTAGCACCGCCGGCCCCATGATGGCGCCAACTGTCGTGGTGGTCTCACGGCAGATGCCATGGGTAGGCTAAAGTATGGGGCCAATGGATGCTAGAGGGATCTGGGGAGGGAAGATGTAGTTGATTCTACACACAGAAGAGTAAGGCAAAGGTCTTTTTTTCTTCTTCCTTGGACTACAAGTGCTCCTTGAGCTGTATACAGGGAGAAGAGAAGAACTTTACCAACCTAACGGCTCTAACTCTCATCGATCCCCCTCTCTGAGTCCAAGCCTCTCCTTATAAGGAGAGCCCTGGGTTCCTTTAGGGCTGGCGTGGCAAGCATATTCGAGGAATATGCTTGTCCCAATATAGTAGTTCGGCGCCCCCCTTTCCCTATTGCCCCTCTAACGACGGCAAGGTTCTAGAGGGCCCCTCCTGTGCGCCTCGGTCTTCTGGACTGTCACCTCCGTGACCTCCTCCTGCTTCTCTGTCGCTCTGCGCCTTTGTCCGTAGCGCTTGGCACTGCTTAGATTCTCCCTAGCTTGCAACTAGGGTTTGACTTCAGGCTCCTCCTTCTCCTGCAAGCCCCACATCATTCGGCTCTCCCCTGCATAGCTCGGATTGTCCTTTACCTGCATCAAGAATACTCAGGCTAATCCGGCCGACTCACGCAGTATCTCGGTCGGGTAACATCTTAATATATGTATACGGGCCTCTCGTCTCCATATGTCGGCCGACTTCTTCATGATTCGGCCGACTTAGACCGTAACTCGGAAACCAGACGGGGATCGTACCTCTGTCTTTCCCCGTCTTTGACCTACCCGGGGTCACTCCCCCAACATCGAGCCACTGACCATTGCTCATATCCGGAACGTGACCCAGCTTGACGAGAAGCGCCAGCAGCTGCTGGAGGAATTGCAGGCCATCGCGGAGCAAGGCGCTAAGCTAGATCGAGATCTGGTCAATGTGTAGAATTCCATAGAGAAAGCTAGAGCAATGGAGGCCGAGTACAAGACTTTGCTGCAGCAGCAGAAGGCCAAGAAAGCTCCGGCTCGCGTCATCAACGATCCTGGTGTACGATGCAACCTAGGATGGGATCCCTCGAAGCCGGCACAAGCTAAGCCATACATTGACAGTGAAGGCAAGCAGGTGATGCCCACCCCACTCCATAACCTCGCCGTCGCCAAGACCCTTCTGGAGCAGGATACATCGCCCGAGGCAGTGGAACAGGTCTATGACCTAGTGGCCAAGGCGGTAAAGCAGCAGGAAAAGGCCACCTCTCAG
The DNA here is from genome assembly GCA_030063025.1 of Avena longiglumis. Taxonomy (NCBI): domain Eukaryota; kingdom Viridiplantae; phylum Streptophyta; class Magnoliopsida; order Poales; family Poaceae; genus Avena; species Avena longiglumis. Next base: position 512,165,358 of record CP125974.1, on the reverse strand, counting down.
AGGATTGAGTCCGACCCAGCGCTTTCACAGTCTAGCCAGTATAAGCCGCCAAGGGACAGGTCTCCTCTTGATGTCGGGTCCTAGACGGGTTCATCAGAACAAAGACGGAGGGATGCGCGCAACAGGAAGGATGCCATCCCCATATCCTCCGACCATGGAGAAAAGGCCCGACCTCATCGCCCATCGCCACCGCCCGGTCCCCCCAACATTGCGAAGATTACAAGGCTCACCATCGTACGGATATGCCCCCACCAAAGCAGTGCGGCATTGTCATCCGCGACAACGCGGAGCAGACCCGTCATGACGAAGAGCGCAACCAAGGACACAGGAGCAGGTCACACCATGACCCTCCACGTCCGACAAGCAACCGCGGCATGCATGAGGCGTCGCAGGAGGGTAACAGCAAGAAGGCTAACCCACCGCCACCGCCGCCTCCGTCACCACCAAGCAGTCACCATGGCGGAGGAGGCCCGTGTCGTTCATGCATCCCATCCCCTGTTGACAAGAAGAAGAAGAAGAAGAAGAAGAAGAAGAAGAAGAAGAAGAAGAAGAAGAAGAAGAAGAAGAAGAAGAAGAACCCGAAGTCGTACGATGCACGTTCGTGGATCGATAAGATCCACGAGGCCTGGGAAGGACCATACCTGGGACCACATTGCTTTGGGCCTGCAATACGGTATGTAACTTACCCCAAAGGTTTCAGGATTGACAAGACCATCAAGCCCTATGCTGGCACCAACGTTGCCGTCAAGTACCTCCCGTTAATGTTGGCGGGCACGGCCCATCAATGGATATACGACTTGCCAGAGAAATCTATCTACAACTGGTTGGACATGCAAGAAGCGTTCACCAAGAACTTTGAGGGTACATACAAGCGTCCCTGCACTATGGGCGATCTACAGCGGTGCGTGCAAGAGAAAGACGAGACATCTCACGCCTACCTCTCCCGCTGGCTGGACATGAAGAATTCCTGCGTAGGAGTGCACTCTCAGACTGCCATGGCCGCCTTCATCAATGGGTTGGAAAGGGGCACGTTGCTTCGACATAAGCTGAAGCGCTTGCAGGACAATCACCAGCTTGACTTGAACCAGATGATTCAGTTGGCTAGTGAGTTCGCAGCTACCGACGACGATGCTCGCGGATCCTTTCCGGCAACGGCCGTTCCAACTCAAGCTCAGAGGAACAGCATTACAAAGCGGAAAACCGCTCCAGAAGAAAAGCAATCTACCGACATGGTCGCTATGACTTTTGCAGGACGAGGTGATGGCGGACAACGTGGTCGAGGAAGGGGAGCTGGTCATGGGCAGCAACGAGGAAGTGAAACTACCTCGGTGCCGCTCCGCGTTCCCCAAACCTACAAAGAGTACCGCGATATGCCGTGCCTCGTACATCTCGACATCAATGGCAAGGCCACCCATACCAATCGATACTGCAAGTTCGTCAACGACCTCAAGGAAGACCCGAAGTCCGGATACAAGCGAAGTCGGAAGAACAGACCGCGAGGCAAGGGCAAGGGGAAGAATAAGTAGGAGTCCAAGGATTCAAGTGACATGGACGAGGATGTTGACCCCAAGCACGCCGCCAAGAGCGACGACAAGGGCAAGAACCCCTTCGCGAAGAAGGCTCCAGCCTACCACACTTTACTTGGCACCCCCACCGTCCGACAACAGAAGACCTCTCTGAGGATCCTGATGGCTACTCTCCTCCAGTTCCCTAGTACCTGCACTGGTCAGAGGTTCCAATAACTTGGGATAGGACGGACCACCCAGACCTTATACCTACGGAGAAATAGTACGCCATGGTCATCAACCCCTTGATTGACGGTGTGGAGTTCACCAAGTGTATGGTGGATAGTGGAAGCAGCATCAACATCATGTACCTAGATACACTGCAGAAGATGAACTTGACAGAGGCAAACCTAAGGCGGACCAACACCATCTTCCACGGCATAGTTCCTGGTCGGGAGGCTCGGTCCCTTGGGTGCATTGCACTTCAGGTTGCCTTTGGCGATGTTAACAATTACCGCCAGGAGCGCATGACCTTTGAGGTGGTCCCCTTCAAGAGTGTGTACCACGTCTTATTTGGCCGCGACATATTCCACACGTTCATGGCCAAGCCATGCTTCGTCTACAACAAGCTCAAGATACCCGGACCGAACGGTATCATCATCGTATCCGGAAGCTTTACCAAGGCAAGGGACTGCGAGATCAATGAAGCAGTCGTTGCAGAAGTTGTCCTCTACATCGAAGAATTCAAAGAGATCCAGAGCAAGGCCGATGACTCAGAGATGCCCGCGTCGAAGAAGCAGATCTCCGAATCCGCTCCTACGTTCAAGGCCGCCATCAAGACCAAGCCGGTGGAACTTGTGGTAGGCGATGCCTCCAAGGTCACCACCATTGGGACGAACCTGGATCCCAAATAGGAAAGCACGCTCGTCAAGTTCCTCCGTGAGAATAGGGACATCTTTGCCTGGCAACCTGCCGACATGAAAGGTGTACCTAGGTAACTTGTCGAGCACAGCCTAAACATTGATCCAAAATCCAAACCAGTGAAACAACCTCTACGATGCTTTGGAGATGAGAAGAGACGCGCCATTGGCAAAGAGATAGCTAGGTTACTTAAGGCTATATTTATCCGAGAAGTCCTTCACACCCAATGGTTGGACAATCCTGTACTTGTCCCCAAAAAGGGAACCAATGAATTAAGAATGTGTGTTGATTACACCAGCTTGAACAAAGCACCAAGTCATTGACTTGACGGCTGGCTTAGAACTTTTGTGTTTTCTCGATGCATACTCAGGATACCACCAGATCAAGATGAGGAAGTCGTACCAATTGGCCACTTCGTTCACTACCCCATACGACACGTTTTGCTATGTTACGATGCTCTTTGGGCTGAAAAACGTAGGTGCTACGTACCAGCGGACAATGCAACGTTGCCTTAACGAACAAATTGGTCGGAACGTTCACGCCTATGTGGACGATATCGCGGTGATGTCTAAAAAGTCAAATGACTTAATCTCCGACTTAAAATAAACCTTTGATAATCTCCGGAAATACAACATGATGCTTAACCCTAAGAAGTGCGTCTTCGGGGTACCAGCCGGCAAATTGTTGGGTTTCATCGTTTCCCATCGCGGAATCGAGGTCAACCAGAAGAAAATCAAGGCCATCTTGAACATAAACCGTCCGACATGCCTAAAGGACATTCAATGACTAACAGGTTGTGTTGCAGCAGTTAGTCGGTTTGTCAGCCGACTTGGAGAGAAGGCTCTGCCGCTGTACAAGTTGCTGAAGAAGGCGGACAAATTCACATGGATGGACGAAGCAGATGCAGCATTGAAGCAGCTCAAGGAGATTCTTTCCTCAGCGCCTATCCTTGTAGCACCCGAGCCTGTAGAGCCACTGTTAATCTACATGGCGGCAACCAACCGGGTAATCAGCATCATCATCGTGGTAGAGCGGAAGGAACCAGGCTATGAGTACGGAGTTCAACGACCAGTTTACTATGTAAGCGAGGTCTTGACGGATTCCAAGCAGCGTTACCCGCACTACCAGAAGATAGCTTATGGAGTATTCCTTGCTTCTCGGAAGCTGAGGCATTACTTTCAGGAACACCCAATCACAGTGGTGAGCAAAACCCTACTGTCCGACATAATCAACAACAACGACACTACAGGAAGGGTCACGAAGTGGCGCATCGAACTTGCCGCCTTCAAGATCACTTACAAGAGACGCGACGCTATTAAGTCACAAGCCTTGGCGGATATTGTTGCAGATTGGACGGAGATGCCAGATGCTACTCTGTTGCCGGAACCAGAGTACTGGGTGATGAACTTTGACGGATCAAAGCTGCTCAATGGCTCGGGGGCTGGTGTATTGCTACAGTCACCAACAGGCGACAAGCTACACTGCGTTCTGCAGATCCACTTCGAGGCTACAAACAACATGGCGGAGTATGAAGCACTCATTCACGGACTACGTGTAGCCAAGGATATAGGCCTCAAGCGCATAGTTTGTTGTGGAGATTCCGACTTGGTTGCCCAGCAGGTGGCTGGCACCTGGAATGCGCGGAACCCCATGATGGCGGCATATCGAGACAAAGTGGACGAGATAGCCAAAAGCTTCTTGGGCTACGAAGTCAAGTATGTACCTAGGGAGAAAAACGAGGCGGCTGATCTGCTGTCTAAGCTAGGATCAGGGCGCAAGCAAATTCTGCCAGGAGTTGTCCTAGAGCACCTACGCACACCATCCGTGAAGGGAGCCGACATCGACAACCCGGATAGAGCTGACTCTTTCTTCAACATGGTGACCAAGGTCCCTCCAGCTTGGACAAAACCGTTCATGGAATATCTCGAACACGGAACTTTGCCTGATGACGAGGTCGAAAGACGGCAAATAGTACGACGAGCAAAGGGTTATACCATAATCAATGGGCAACTCTACAAAAGGATCACTAGTGGTGTATACCTAAATTGTGTTTCCCAGCTAGAAGGTATGGAAATCCTACGCGAAATCCATCTCGGAGAGTGCGGGCATCACGCCGCTCCTCGATCGTTGGTCGCAAAAGCCTTCCGGCAAGGATTCTACTGGCTGACCGCGAAGGCGGACGCCAACAAGCTGGTTGAGACATGCATGGGATGCTAGTATTATGCCCGACAACCACATGTTCCTGCTGAAGAATTGCAAACAATACCAATAACTTGGCCGTTTGTAGTCTGGGGGCTAGACATGGTGGGACCGTTACAGACGGCACCTTGTGGGTTTACGCATCTGCTTGTAGTAGTTGATAAATTCAGTAAATGGATAGAAGCTAAACCCATTAGAAAGCTTGATGGGGCAACTGCCCTCAGGTTTGTTCGGGATCTAGTGGTGAGATTTGGTCTCCCACATAGCATTATCACCGACAACGACAGCAATTTGTCACTCGGAGAAGTGGGGGCTTATTGTTGGGAGAAAGGCATCCAACTTGACCTTGCATCTGTGGCACACCCACAATCCAATGGTCAGGTTGAGCGAGCCAATGGATTAATTTTGCAGGGAATCAAGCCACATCTAGAGGCACCGCTACATAGAGCAGCTGGAGCCTGGGCGGAAGAATTGCCATCTGTGCTGTGGAGTTTACGAACTACACCCAACAGATCCACTGGCTACACCCCTTACTTCATGGTATATGGAGCAGAAGCCATCCTGCCTTCCGACATCCTTCACGATGCACCAAGAGTTGCCGCCTACGACAAAGATGGCGCTGAAGAATCCAGACGCCTAGATGTGGACCTTCTCGAGGAGGAGCGCGTTTTGGCATGCCAAAGATCCGCCATATACCAGTAGAAGCTACGCAGCCACCATAGTCGCCGTGTTCGACATCGCTCATTTAAAGAGGGGGATTTGGTGCTCCGACTTAAGCAGAAGAAGTCACACAAATTATCCCCGCCATGGGAAGGATCGTTCATCATAAACAAGGCACTACTCAATGGGTCTTACTACCTTGTTGACAATCGTGAACTGAAGGATAGACCCAACAAGGATCATAAGCGTAAGCGACGTGACCCAGATGATGACTACCCGGAGCTTGATCGGCCATGGAACATAGCACATCTACGTCCTTTTTACACTTAGCATTTTTTTATCTAATTGTGTACCTCTTATATGATCAATGAAATAAAGCCTCCGGTTCACTCATATTTCTGAGTCTTTTACCTCCTTTGTGTTCATTTTTGGATCATGTAAAACCTTTATGCACAAGCTTTGCAATCTCACTTGTGAAAATTCCGCCTACAGGCGTTAGCTTAAGTTTTCTGGTCTACACGTTCTTTGTTGTTTTTATGTGGATTCTGGAGTAGTGACTTTTGGCACTTATTGTCGGCGATTTTGTGCCTAGGTTATTGACGGTGCCATTGGTCATCATCACCTGAGTGCATGGTTCCGACAATGAGTCTTCCGACTCACGAAAGGTCAAGCATAAGAACCAAAGTAATGGATAAGCCAACACTTGCTTAAATATATATACATGTTGGAAACTAGTTCTTGAGCGGCAGGAAATAACAACCATTGTTTTCCGCCTTAAGTTACATAAACAAGTTTTTTCCGCATATGCACCAAAGATGAAACAAATATTACAAAGTTGTTCTTCATTCCTTTGGCACAGGTGACTTGGAAGCAGTGTCATCACCAGCCGGAGAACCACCCTCGAAATCGGCGCTATGAAGAGACTCGGAGGAGCTTTGGTTGCCGCCATCGATGGTGTTCATTGGCACGAAGACGTTGATATCGACCAAGTCGGCAACTCTGGTGTCATAACCCGCGAGCGACAACAAGATGGATTGATGGTTAATATCTTTGCCATCATCGTCTATGTCGGGAATGCCAGAGGTCACCGTGTCGATGTCGGCATCTTCATAGTGTGCCTTCACCATTGACAGCGCCATCCTTGCGCCAGCCCGTGCACATGAAGCCTTCCAGCTTGTGATACGCTCGGGGGCTCGGCGCAGAATCTCCGAGTACTCCACCATGGAGTCTGATTCCTTGATGTTTATCTGGAGAGGCTTGGCGATCTCCTTGGCCTGCGTGATGGCGATGTTGATGAAGTTGCCGGCAAGAACCATGAATTCCTTGGCTGGAGGAGGCGATCGGGTTAAACCCATAGGAGCTGCAAGTTCCGACAAGGAGCGCATGAGTTCAGAAATTCAGAGTACCCAAACTACAGAAATCCAAGACGGAGAAAACTTACTGAAGATGCTGGCCTCAGCCTGCCAGAGGGTGTCCGCCAAGGATTCTTTCTCTTGCTGGAGCAGTTTATACGCCTCACTATGGCGTTGATTCTGCTCATCGACGGATTTCTTCTGATCTCTTAGGATAGAGATCTCCTCCTTCAAGCGATTGATTTCCTCGGTGGCGGAGTCCTGCAGGGCCTTCATCGACTCCTCATGCATTTTCAGCATGTCGTTCCTCTCCTGCTTAAGAATTTTGTTCTCGCTATCCAGCTCTTGAATGTGCTTGGATTGCTCGACAATATTCTTGGCCTTGGCAATGGTTTCTGCAAGTCGGAGAAAGCAAAGTACACAGTGAGTACTCGGAGAATATGGGCACAAAACCAAGTCGGAATGCGAAAAAGAAAATAGACGCTTGCTCTTGGTGATATGTTCCTTCAAGAAGGCAGTTTTACCCTTTTCATCTTCCAGGTCTGCGCGCATCTTCTGGTACTTATCATTGGCCATGCCCCTCCGAGCACTCTCATTCTGTGGAAAAAGGTCAAAGTTAAAACGTTGTTCGGTCTGCTTGGAGCATCTAGCCAGAAATTTTCCACCTAGATGCTCGGGTGCTACAGCGAGAGTTTTTGACTTAGCATTATGCGTAGCTTTTCTTTAAGCATCTAGTCGGAACTAATTCAGTTTTCGATTAGAGGCTTGGGGGCTACAGTATAAAGTTTTTAACTCGGATATATGCTTAGCATTTCTTTAAGCATCTAGTCGGAACTAATTCAGTTACAACTAAAGGCTTGGGGGCTACAGTATGGAAATTTATAAACACTGCGTATGCTACTCTTAAAGCATCTAGTTGGAACATTTCATTCCACCTATATGCTTGGGGGCTACAGTGAGAGGTTTTCTAACTTAGTCACTCTTAGAGCATATAGATGCAAAAACCTATGGTTTTTCCGTCTACTTCCTCGGGGGCTATAGTGGGATACTCATATGAAATGCAAAAGGAAAATAAAACTTACAAGTGCGATGATCTTAAGGTTTGTAGCACTCTCGGCCAGCAGCTTGCCAAAGGGTTCGCTGTTTCCTTGCAAGATTTCTTCTTGCCGGCGGAGCTCCTCTAGACCGCATGTCGGAGATGTCGGTGCTGCACCAGGGACCAAAGCAGTGCTACCGGTGTAAGTACCAGATAGACTATCTTTGGATAGGCTATGGTTTTATTGGGTGCGGGGGCGCCGCCAAAGACAGAGGTACCTACTTCCACCGTCGCCTTACCGCCACCGATGGCATCCTTAGCCAGAGCTTCAGCCATTTGGTGGGCGGCACTCTCCTGCGTCGCCTGCTCGCTGACGACAGCAACCTCGGTAGAGGCACCTGAGTCCACTTCCATGGCGGAAGGGCCAGATGCCTCCTTATCTTGTGAGCTTGTCGGGGCAGACGAAGGCTTGACATAGGGAGTGGTAGGGGCGATGGCAGGAGATGCGTCGCGATGCAGCATGTCCTTGATGGTTCTAGAAGCCCCCAATTTGGAGGTCTTCTTGAGGCTGGTCGTGACTTTCTTCCTGAAATGTGCAAAATGCATAATACAGGAGCAAGACAGATAAATAGACAATGTCGGAGGAAGAGAATCTTACACAAGTGGGGGTGCTTTCGCAAAGGGGATCCCGGTAACTTTTCTCTTTTCTGCCTCCAGGGCGGTGGTAGTTTTCTTGGAGGCTCCACCCTCCGTCTTCTTCTTCTTGCCGCCGTCGGCAGCGTCAGAGGTGGAGCTCTTCCGCTTTCGCGCCAACGGAGCATCGTCGTCGGACACGACCATGACTTCCTTCATCTTTGGATCATAGATTTGAGGAGCCATGCTGTCCTCATTTATGTCGCTAAGCTGTTAAGTGAGAAGTCACCATGTTAGATGAGATGTCATTTGCAAGACGGAAGAACTGGAGTATATGTCGTACACGGAAAATAAATAACTGCCTTTGGGCACTTTCCATCTACGAACATGTCGTAGGTGATGGTGAAGCCACGCTTCTTGTCCTTCACCTTGACGATGTCCTTAAGGCGGAGCTTGACGGAGTCGCTCGAGAAGTTGTCCACAGAGATGTGGAGGCTATCCCTTCTATCGCTGGTATACTCGTGCATGAGCTTCACGCGGTGCTGCAGAGGTTGGATTCGCCTGATGAACCAGCACATGGCTAGGTCCAAGTCGGTTAAACCCGTCTCTACGAACCATTATATCCTCCTTATGGCGCGGGAAGCGTTGAGGTCGGAGGGAAGGGAGGCCTGGGATCTCCATGACGAGGCTTCAGCAGCGGCTCCGTCAACGAAGTCCGGGTACGTTACTTGTCAGCCTGCCAGAGGAATGTCTGGGCCATAGAAGTACGTCCGTTGCCAATTTTTGCAGGACTCGTGACCAACGATGTCGGGGAACCGCCGGCCAGGTCGGATCTTGAAGCTTTTGGTGCCGCAGTTCCTAAGTTCTTCCTTGCTAGCTTCGGCTTCACGTTTGACGGTGAAGAAGTACACAAAGAGGTCTAACCTAGGCTTTATCCCTAAGTAACCATCGCACAGCGCCACATAGTTGCTAAGCGCTAATATACTGTTGGGAGAAAGATTCTAGGGTTGGACTCTGTAGTGGTTTAAGACGGAGAGGAAGAAGTTGGAGATGGGCAGGGAGACGCTGCGTACTAGTTGGGCTTTGAGGTACACCTTTTCTCTATCTTGGGGAGAAGGTGTCATCTTGCTGGCCGGCGCCGCCCGCCAGGCGAGCCCCTCCGTCGTAGGGAGGTAGCCCTCGGCGATCATCTCTTGGATGTCATGGTCGGTGATATCTGAGTCGCGCCAGTCGCCCTTGTGTGAATCCAGTTCCTCCAACGGCTCTAGCGCCGCCAAATTGAGGTCTCCGCCGGTGGACTCGATCATCGCTGATGCGGGGATGACCAGGCCCTCTGGGGGCACGACGATAGAGCTCGCCGGCTTCGCCGCGGCTTCGCTCGACGCCGCCATGGAAGGAGAGGTGCTGATGCTGGCCATGGAGAGAAGTTGGATGTGACTGGTGCGGATTGAGGCTAGGGTTTTTCGCGAATTAGGCGCAGAGAGCTCGAGGAGGCACGCGCTAGAGGAAGAAGATGATGCGAGGAGAGAATGAGGTAAAAAGTGGAAATTCCACCACGGTTACTATTTATCATGTCCAGCATCAAGATTCGTGCAGCTTGATCGGACGGTTGCCACGTAGACGACGTGTTCGCGAACATGCGCGGAAATTTTGCCACGTCTCCAACCGCCGCCGCCAATGGTTCGTATCACTCGCGCGGAAAAATATGACATGATTGCGCTCTCTGCATGTGTGAGTTACGAGGCGTCGCTGACCTAAGCCTATGTCGTAGCTGACATAGGCAGATGAGCCATCACATCAGAAGATCCCGGCATGGACGGATCCAATCCGGCTACGGAAAAATACGATGGAAGATTCAGCATTTCTCTGACTTACATATTGAAGACGGAGAAAGCCTTGCAGGGTTCTTTGGGAGGACTACAAGATGTTGCTTGACGATTTGCCGACATCCATCTAGACGGAGCATTTCATTTGAAGAGGCAAGACGGCGCAAGATCTCGGAGTTCTCCGGGGGCTACTGTTGGGGATATGCTATATGGGTATCCTCATAGCATGTCTCCTATCCGGATAACTCGGGTGGCCCACAGTTGGTAGAATAGCCCATGGCCTGCTGGGCGGCCCAGTTATATGGATCCAGAAGGGATGCCCATGCCGGATAAAGGAAGGATACGGTGGAGTCACCAGCGTACCCGGAGCCTTGGAGTGCAAGATACACAAGACTAGTAATAGACGGTGTAGGACTCTATAACCTGTCCGTCTAGGACTTTTCCCTGTAACCCTAGGACCTGGCGACTATATAAGTTGGGCCTATGGGAGCCTTTAGGGCACGATAACTTATGACCTATTATCGATTCATACAACCTCGCACAACGAACCAATCTCTATAACTCGGCGTATTGCCCTTATAGTGATTTATAGCAGGAGTAGGATTCCGCCACCATTGTGGGATCTGAACCTGGGTAAGCTGTGTTACCTCATACCCGTCAACCGTTCGCCTTCCCCCACGTCTCTAAACACGCACTGTGAGGACCCCTCCATGGCGTACTCGTCGGCAATACCACGATAGTATCATCCTCTACATCATCAACCGCCGCATCTCCATCACCATATCTACCCCCATCCTCCATTCATTAGACCTTGTTGTAATTCCAGATTCAATTATGGTTTGCACTAATTCCATTACTTTCATCCATCCATTTGATTATGATGATGTTGTTGATTGCTTCCATGTCTGAGTAGTTCCCTTTGTTCTTGGGGAGATGGAGAAACCCTAGCATTATTATGAAATGAAATCAAGATGATCTATTACTTTTGTTCAAGATCCATTGATCTATGATATGGTTTGATCTCTCCCTTTAGATGGTATGCGTAGTCGGCCACATATCATTTGCCTTCGGGTTTAAAGTAAGAGGGTGAAACCCTTTGGACGTGCTTGGATGATTGAGCCGACAGCTATTGTGACTATAAGCACCGCTAGCACCCAACATGGTCGAAGGGGGAACAAAGAGAGATTCACTAAGCTAATTATGATATTCATGGAGAAACCCTTAATTGAGATGGTATGCATGGTGATTGCTTCCAAGCATCGTAGTGGTTATTTAGAGATGACCTAATTCTTGGATCAACAAAGTGACTGCCTACGAGCCTTAGTGAACATCTTATTACGGAACTCTCTCCACACATATCATGACATAAGAAATAGGTTATCCTAATTATGATTAATTACAACATGATAGTGGTGTATCCTACATCCCCGAGAATGTCTTAGCCCTATTGAGTTCAACCACCATTCCATACACTCTTTTTACTTGCTTTCTTTTTACTTGTTTTATTTACTTTCTTGCACTCAACCCCAAAACCTTTAAAACACCCTTTACTTGAAGTCAAAGGTATCTTACAAGTATCCTTTGGTAGATAGTGATGAGGGGCATAAAGATCCTAACCAACTAGCTCTCTATGGGTTCCATACTCTTATTTTGAGAGGATAACCTAAATTGAGAGGATATTCCGATGATGAACTGAAACTTAAATTGTTTAGCCAATCTCTAACCAACACTGCTTTAGCTTGGTATAGAATTTGCCCTGCAGATAAAATCGATACCTTAGAGAAGCTCAAAGCGGAATTTGTATTCCTGATGGGGATATGCCTACCGGGGTATACCCAGCAGGACGTTTCTGACTGGCCCAGGAACTGGCGAGTGGGCCTGCAAGACGGCGACTGGATCAAGGCCCGGTGTGGATCCAAGCGACTGGAAGCTGAAGGCCCAGGCGAGTAGATAGGCCCAGTCGGATTAGGTTAAACGATTACCGAAGCCTTAACTGATTCGGTTGAGATATGTAAACCCTAGGGGAGGTAAGTCTATATAAACCTCCCTACAGGGCATGTAGAGATACGTTACATCATACACCCAAGCGACTCGCCGCCTAGCCGCCGAGCTCGCCCATTGTACCTCCATCATAATACAATCTAGCACGAGTAGGTCTTTACCCTCCGGGGGGGCGAACCTGGGTAAAACCTTGTGTCTCCGCCCTCATCTCGCACCGCAGATGGCTGGACGCCCTTGCCCCTCGTTCTACTACTCGCTGCCGATTGCAGCATCTGCCGTGACCATTCCCACGACAGTGGCGCCCACCGTGGGGCCTGTCCGGTGTGGCCGATGTTCTTCGGCGAGATCCAATCTGCCCATCAACGAGACGGTCGCCACCGGCCGCATGATAGCGATCGGCGAGATGCTCCAGATCTTGCCGAGCAGCTACGTCCCGGCGGCGCGACCCGTCACGCACAACATGATCTTTCCGGTCGGCACGATCAGCCTCTTCATCGGCCTCACCGACGTCATCGTCTCGGAGGATTCGGCTCGCATCCGCGAGTCGCCGCCACACGATCGGCTCTCCGAGATCCAGGTCCGCACGATCCATCGCCTCGCCTTCGAGTACAACTCGGCCCACAGCAACGTGGCCGAAAACTCCGCAGCCGCGAAAGACGCGGCCCTCAACAATGACGCCGACTCGGCAACCCCGGCGTCACTCGCCAGATCCATCACCGCGGCATCACCCGGGGGCTCCATCACCCAGGTCTCCAACATGGGAGACTTCGAGGATCCTTCCATCCTTGGGATCTTCGACTTCGACTCCGGGTCGGAAAACTCCACCGATCTCTGCGACGGTACCGGTCGCCACGCCGTGACCTACATGGCGACCGGCACCGATCCGCCGGAGGATGCCTTCTCCACACCGATCCCTCCTAACACCACGGCAACGGAGGTCGAGGAACTCCGCCTAAAGCTGGCGGAGGCAGTCCGCAAGGAGCAAGCCGAGCGCGAAAAATTTCGCCTCGAGCGGTGTGCCAGAGAGGCTGTCGCTACCACCAGCCGAATCAGGTCACGCTGAACCCCACCGTCGGTGGCGCCGAACTTCGACGGCGAAAATGACCCGACCAGCCTTGAGCCGCTTATCTGCAAGAACGCCGCCATCAGAGGAAGCGCCCGCCCAGTCGACGGCGATGGGCGCCCCACCTCCACCCAACCGCACACCCCCCAGGGATCAGCCGCGAATAGTAGTCTCCTCACGGGAGCGAGACGCGAACGGCCTCCCACTGTTCTCCACCTCGATGGACAACCTCGTGGCGGGTCGAGCAGCAGCTGACAACATCAAGGCCACCGGCGACGGCGCCCTACAGATCCAGTATGTCAGGGCCCTGCTCGCAAAGGCCGTCGAGCAGCAAAACGCAGGCGCCGACTCGCAGGGTCGAGTGTACTCGCGTTCTTCGGGAAGCAGAGCGGCCTCAAGTGGCCGCCCAATGGCGGCAAACACCCTCAACTGCCCGCCACCAGAGCCACTGCAGCTCCAACACCGACCCACGAACGCGGCACTCTCCACCAACGACCCCAGGCCAGCGACCAACTTCGTCGCCGCCAACGGTCAACCCATCGACGCCCGCACCCACATCATCAACAACCAAAGCTGGCGCGCACGCCAGCCCGACGACCTGCGACACACCCTAACCAATCGCCGCGACAGCGAGCCGATGGGGTCGCTAAGTCGACTCAGTCCCAGGTGCTTCGGACCGATGATCCTAGGCGAGAAGTACTCGCCGAACTTCAAGGCGCCTAAGGAGATAGAAAAGTACGACCCTTCGTACAACCCCTCCGTGTGGCTCGATACATACCTCATGGCAATGGGGATCGCAGGCCACACCGACCTGCTAGCCGCCCGTTACCTCCCCTTGATGATGGAGGGGACGTGCAGGCAGTGGATCAACACCCTCCCCCAGGATAGCATCGACTCCTGGGAGGAGATGCGCGACGCCTTTGTCAGGCACTTCGAGTGCTCCTACACCCGCGCCACCACCATCGAGGACACAGGCGATGCGCCCGGGGACCCATGAGTCGACCAAGCTGCGCCCGCGGTGGCAAGAACTCTGGTACAACGCAGTCGGCATCCACCCGGACACCGCGATCCATTGCTTCAAGACCTCGTGCCGCTCCGAGCCCTTGGTCGCCAAGCTCAAGTGACATTCTCGCACACTCGACAACATACCGAACCTCCTCGAGATCGCCAAACGGTACACGGAGGAAGATCCAAACCAGGAAACCGACGACGAGTCGGGAGGTCAACGCCGCACGAGCGGCAACGACAACGGACGACGGTCCGACCTACGCTACAGTAACACTCGCCTCACTGGCAAATGCCGCAGTGACGGGCGAGTCGACTTCGTCGCCAACGCCGGGCACGCACAACGCGAGCCCAAGAGCTTCCGCTGCGACGGAGGACAACGCCGCGACGGCAGCAACTACAAGGCCAAGCCAAGGTTCGACCCCGCGGCCCTCCTTAACCAACCTTGTGTGTTTCATAGCAGGGAAGGGAAACCCGCAACGCACACGACCGCCGACTGCCACACCCTCAGGGAGATTGAGAAGGCACGGCGAGCACGGGAGGACCCCGACAACAACCCGCCAAACGGCGGAAAATTTGGCAACGTGGCCGGCTCGCTCCATACCTTCACAGTCTTCAACACGAAGCGCGAGAAGAAGGTCATCACCCGCGCCGTCGCCGTCAACGCGGTGGCCCAGGTGGACGTTCCCCAGTTCCTTAACTGGTCGGAGCAGACCATCACCTGGAGCCGCCAGGACCACTCGCCGCGCATCGAGTACCCAGGCCGAGTCGCCCTGGTGGTCAAGCCAAAGGTGGGCGACTAATGGCTCCCCAAGACATTGATGGATGGCGGCAGATCCATCAACATCTTGTACATGTACACCTTCAGGCGGTTGCGGCTCCCGCAGTCGATGATTGAGACGACCCACACCACGTTTCACGGCATCTTCCCTGGTCGGAAGGCGTACCCGATCGGCAAGGTCACGCTGCCAGTCACCTTCCGCACGCCAGCAAACTTCCGCACCGAGCGGATCGTCCTCGAGCTGGTACCCTTCGACAGCCCCTACCACTGCGTCCTGGGGCGCCAGGCGTTCGCCAAGTTCATGGCAGCTCCACACTACGCGTACAACGCGATGAAGCTCCCCGGGCCGTGCGGCATCATCACCATCAACGGCGACCCCGACATGGCCGCCGAGTGCGAGGCCAAAGGAGCCGAGCTCGCCGACGCCGTCATCGCGGCAGAGGCCAACCACGCCGTCGAGCTCGCCAAGTACGCGAGCGGGGTGAACAATGACGACCCCACCATACTCAAGAAGCCCAATTCGGAGGGCGCAAACACCTTAGCCTTCGAGGCGACAACGCACACCCGCACCGTCGAACTGGTCCCAGGCGACTCTAGCCAGACGGTGACGATCGAAACAGGGATGAGCCCAGCCTAGGAAGGCGTGCTCATCGAGTTCCTCCGTGAGAACAGGGACATCTTTGCATGGAAGCCATCTAACATGCCTGGTGTCCCTAGGGAACTCGCTGAGCACAAACTAAACGCCGACCCCAAAGTGCGACCCGTCAAACAGTCGCTGCGGCCCTTCAATGAAGAGTGCCGCCGAGGTATCGCCGAGGAGGTGCAGCATCTACTCGCTGCAGGCTTCATCCGGCCAATCAAGTACTCCAAGTGGCTGGCAAACCCAGTCCTGGTCGAGAAGAAGAACGGGACCTGGAGGATGTGTATCGACTACACAAACTTGAACAGCGCTGCCGAAGGAGCGATTCGTCCTCCATGGATCGACCAAATAATCGACTCCACCATGGGCTCGGAGTCGCTGTGTTTCCTCGATGCCTACTCTGGGTACAACCAGATCAAAATGGCTGTTGAGGATGAGAAGACGGCATTCATCGCGCCATTCGGAGCCTTCTGCTACACCGCCATGACCTTCGCCCTCAAGAACGCCGGGGTGACCTACCAGCGGTGCATGCAGGAGTGCCTCGCAAGCCAAATTGGTTGTAACATCCACGCCTACATCGGCGACGTGGTCGTGAAATCCACTCGCCAGGGCGATCTACTCGTTGACCTGGCGGAAACATTCTCCAACCTGGGGAAATACAAGATAAAACTCAACCCAGGCAAATGCACCTTCGGTGTACCAGCAGGGCAACTACTAGGGTACGTCGTCTCCAAGCGCGGGATCGAGGCGAACCCCATGAAGATCGACACGATCGCTCGACTCGGCAAACCCGAGTGCCTATGCGACGTCCAGAAGCTCGCAGGGCGAGTAGCGGCTCTTAGTCGCTTCATCCCCCGCCTGGGCGAAAAGGCGATGCCCCTATACCGCCTGATGCGCAAGAACCCCACCTTCGAGTGGGACAAGGAGGCGGACGACGCACTCCGCGACCTCAAGAAGGTGCTACTCGCAGCACCATTACTCGCCGCCCCCGTCGACAAAGAACCCATGCTGGTCTACGTCGCGGCTTCCGAGCGTGTCGTCAGCGCCGTCATGGTCGTCGAGCGACCAGAGGAAGGAAAGGAGCGCCCGGTACAGCGACCGGTGTACTACATCAGCGAGGTCCTCACCGAATCGCGCCAACGATACCCGCAGTACCAGAAACTGGTATACGCGGTCTTCAGAGCACAGCGGCGCCTGCCGCACTACTTCCAGGAGCACCCGATCACGGTCGTCTCCTCAGCACCGTTGCAGGACATCATCCGCAACCGTGAGGCGACTGGGCGAGTCGCTAAGTGGGCCGTCAAAATCGGCGTCCATAATATCAAGTACGAGCCAAGAAAATCGATCAAGTCGCAAGCTCTAGCGGACTTCATCGCCGACTGGGAAGAGGCCCAGCAGCCAAAAAAGCTGCCATACCTCCACTACTGGAGCCTGCACTTCGACGGCTCCAAGAACGCGGACGGCGCAGGTGCAGGGATCGTACTGACTTCACCAAAGGGCGACAAGCTCCGCTACGTCCTCTGCCTCGACTTCACCCCTTGCACCAACAACATGGCCGAGTACGAGGCACTACTCCACGGCATGCGCGCCGCCAAGGAGATCAACGTCCACCGCCTACGTTGCTACGGAGACTCTGACCTCGTCGCGGGGCAAGTCGCGGGAACTTGCGACGCCGTCTCCCCCACAATGGCGGCATACCGCCAAGCAGTAGACAAGCTGGGGGTACACTTCGCAGGCTACTCCATCGAGTGGATCGACATGCGGAAGAACGAGGAGGCTGACGCACTCTCTCGCATAGGGTCGGCTCGACTCGCGCCACCCGCCGGAGTCTTCCTCGACACGATCACCAAGCCGTGGCCTCACCCAAGGAGATTGACATCGAGTCCTCAGCCCAGAGGCGGCCCTGGTCGCACTCGCCGAGCCGTGCATAACCGACCAGCCCTACATCGCCTACGGAGGCGGCACCTTGCAAGACACGAGACGGACTCCCGGATGATTGCACGCCGATGAAAATCCTTCACCATCATCGACGGCGAGCTCCACAAGCGCAGCGTGACCGGCGTGTTCCAACGTTGCGTCCAACCTGCCGAAGGACGCAAGATCCTCCACGACATCCACTCCGGCGACTGCGGCCACCACGCCGGCGCCCGCTCTCTGGTCGCCAAGGCTATGCGACACGGCTTCTACTGGCCCACCGCACACGCCGATGCCGTCGACATCGTCCAGCGGTGCGCCGGGTGCCAGAAGTACGCCAACCAGACACACGTGCCGATCTCAGCGCTCAAGACAATCCCCATCAACTGGTCATTCACCGTGTGGGGTATGGATATGGTAGGCCCCTTCAAAAAGGCCCCCTCCGGCTACACCCACCTTTTGGTCGCGGTCGACAAATTCACAAAGTGGGTGGAGGCCAAGCCAGTCCGGAAATGCGACGGGAAGACCGCCACCAAGTTCTTACATGAGCTCATATATCGCTACGGGTTCCCAAACAGCATCATCACGGACAACGGCACCAATTTCGCCAAGGGAGCCATGGCCGAGTTCTGCGAGGAACACCACATAAGGCTCGACCTGGCGTCAGTCGCCCACCCGGAGTCCAACGGCCAAGCGGAAACGGGCCAACCAGAGCATCCTCCACGGCCTGAAGCCGCGGCTCCAAGTACCACTCGAGCGCACCGCCGGGTGCTGGGTCGAGGATCTACCCCCCGTCATCTGGGGCATCCGCACCTCAGTCAGCGGTCGTGGTTCACCCCCTTCTTCATGGTGTACGGTGCCGAGGCAGTCATGCCCACCGACCTCGAGCACGACTCGCCAAGGGTCGTCCACTACACGGAGGCTGCGAACGAACTCGCACGACAAGATGGAGTCGATCAACTCGATGAGGCACGCGACCTAGCTCGCTCACGCACCGCCATCTACCAACAAGGACTCGAACGCTACCACAGCCGGCGGGTAAAAACTCGCACCTTCCAAGAAGGCGACCTGGTGCTGCGCCTCATCCAGGATAAGAAGGGCATGCACAAGCTATCCCCCCCGTGGGAGGGACCATTCGCCATAGGGCGAGTACTCGGCAACGACGCCTACTACCTCATCGATGTCCGCGGGGACGGCAAACTCGACGTCAAGCGACCATGGAATGTAAACCTCCTACGGAAGTTCTATTCCTAGAACTCCACATATGTATCCTCCAGTCGCTATAAAATAAAAATATTGGCTACCGCAAATTGCGTCTACTCTCCATGTCTTGTGCCACTCGCACTCGTAATAACATCATCAAGCTAAATGCAGAAGTCAACCTCTGGTACAGCGACCGGCACGGCCAAGTAGTGCGCTACAAGGGCACTGGGGAACCCCAGGTCTTGTAACGTCCATGAAAACGCCTACCCGGAGCCCCATTGGAGTCGCCTTGCTCGACTGGCTCGACGAGCCAAGACGACTGCCTTCGTTTCTCACAGCGACCGTGATCCTCCGCATCCTCGACATAGCGACTCGAACGGCCAAGTACCACGCTCGGGGACTGATGACCAGTTCAACGCGAGCGGCTAGGGAAAACGCCAAGTATGAGAGCATGCCCAGGACTCGCCATGCGACTGATCCAACAGGTCAGGCAGGAGGGATGCGCTCAAACTAACGCGCCAAGTCCTCACCCACCCTCGAGTCGCGCCTAGAACAACCAAGTACCACGCTCAGGGACTCGGCCACCCGACCTCGTTCGCGCAAGGGAAAACGGTGAAGTACAGAGCACTCATGGGAGTCGCCTTGCGACTGGCTCTCTGAGTTCGGGCGAGTCGAACACAATAACAAAACATACAAAACCGCAAACACATAACACACAAGGTAAACCCCATAAAAAGGGCGGATGCGCTCGGGGACTCGTTCAACCCTCAATCAAAAAACACTTGACAAATCACAAAACAACACGATATCTCATTAATAGCATGTTGCAATCATCACAAAATACATAGTATGCCCAACGGCAGAACTGCTACTAACGCCCTAGGGAAAACTATTCTACTCCGCAGGCTTCGACGACGACTCGCCAGCATCCTTGCGATTGCGAATGAAGGGAGTGTACGGGTTTGACGGGTACGTCGTCATCTCACCCGCCATCGCCGCACGGAAGGGTTGCTCGATCTTGAAGTCCTGGTGCTGCGGCTCGGGGTCGTTAGGTGCGACGACCGGGTCCTGGTAAGGAAGGAGGTCGCCCATCGCCCAGACGCGCTCGGAGTACACCACGGCCCGGTCCGTCAACTTGAGCACCTCAGAGATCTCCACCGAGCCAGTCGACGACGGGTAGCCACTCGTCACGTCGTCCAGGTCGAAGTACTCCGGGAAGTGAGCAAGCCCAAGGCTAAGTGCTGTCGCTGCTCCACGTCGGAATGCCGATCGCGTCATGAAATCGAAGACCGACGGCGCCTTCTCCAAGTACCGCCACACCTCGACGAGGTAGCTGGGAATTACTTCCGTGGGCGACATCTCCTGGAGGTATTCCCGGATGCATGTTGCCGACAACATCGCCGAGTCGACGAGCGTGGCCACACATTGTCGTGCGTCGAACGAGCTCGCCTCTTCCGCGCTATCAAGGATACGACCTGTGGATAGAAGATAACAGTGAGTACATCGGATATTACAAAAAATGCACATGCAACAGGCAGGAGCAGACACACTCACCAATCAAGGGACGGGAGAGATCCGTGATGAAGCTCTGAAGAGAAGTGTAATCATCCTGAAGCCCAGCAACAAGGGCGTCAGAAACCTTACGTTCTTCCGCGGCGACTGTAACAGCGGCCTTGGCTCGACCATCCTCCGAACTCTCTTCCTCTTTTGCTTCCCTCAGCTCGCGCTCGAGGTCGGCGATCTGCTTCTCAGCCGAGCTCAACGCTGATTGAGCTGCTGCCAACTCACTCGCTGGGATAAGTCCCTGGAGGGCCTCCTCTGCCTTTGCGGCAATCGCCTGAAGCCCCTTGTTCGCCTCTTGGACGGTGGCCAGTTCCTTCTCCGCGCGGCGCTTCGCAGCAAGCCGGTCAGCTGACTCACGTTGCAAACCCTGCACACAATTCAAACAGTTAACAAAAGCGGAATCCTAAGTTCCCACCCGCTGAAATTCAGCGAGTGTGCACTCGGGGACTGGCAATCAAAAAATCCTAAGTGCCCACCCGCTGAAATTCAGCGAGTGTGCACTCGGTGACTGGCAATCAAAAAATCCTAAGTGCCCACCCGCTGAAATTCAGCGAGTGCTCACTCGGGGACTGGCAATCAAAAAATCTTAAGTGCCCACACGCTGAAATTCAGCGAGTGCGCACTCGGGGACTGGCAATCAAAAAATCCTAAGTGTCCACCCGCTGAAATTCAGCGAGTGCGCACTCGGGGACTGGACGCGAAAAATAAAAACAAGACACTAAAAGAATCAGACCGCTGCAACACACCGGCCTGATCCTCGGGGACTGGACATACCTGGATGGTTGCGCCAAGCATGCCATGAAGTTGTATCGCATTCATGGACGCGAGAAGAGCCGGCGTGTGCCCGCGACGCTGCTCGACCTCCGTATCGGCGACCCCTGGCGCATGGCTCGAGGGCGAGGTACCACTCGTTGTAGCCACTTTGGCCATGAAGCGCGGGAACGTTGCGATGGAGGCACCGGCACCAAAGGAGGCCGGCTCGGCTGCCCTAGGCGAGGGAGCACCCTCCTTGGTGGGTAAGGCCGCCTCCGCCACGGGTTCACTCGGCGCGATCGACGTGTCGTCAGATACCGTGACGACTTCGTCGCCCTTGGCCTTCTTGGCGCTATCCGAGGGGATGACAACCTCGTCCGCCTTCCTCTTCCGGGAGGGATCCTCCTTGCTGACGATGGGTGGCACCTTGGCCACAGTCGGATGGCCTATCTTCTTCGCTCCGGTCCTACAAATTGATCGCGTGAGCAGGATAATCCAAGTACAACGAAAGACAAAAGTAGGTGAGAAAAACTCACTTGGCGACTGGAATGAAGCGTAGCCCCGTGCGGATGCCGGCCGGCTTCTCGATTCGGGCCCGATCGGCGATCGAGGCCCATCTCCAGGACATCGCGTGCCCAAGACACGGACGGTTTCTTCGTTGTCGAGGCTGCGGTCGGAGCCTCCGAAACATTTTCGGCAGGAGCATCCTTGGGCGGCGAAGCTACCGCGACCGGAGCAGCCCCCAACCCAGAGACTGGGGCGAACGGCGGAGGCATCGAGGCCAGAGGCACCTCGTTCAGGATGGCGGTGATATATGGCGCCGTCGCCATCTGTGGGGATTCTCCCTTGGCCAGGCTGGTGGCGTCGGAGCTGCTTGGCGAATGAGGTGGAGACGCCTGTTTCGCTGGCTTCGCCTTCTTCTTTGGAGGGGCCTTCACCTCCTTCTCCTTCTTCTTATTCTTGTTCTTCGATGGAGTAGCCTCGCGACACGAGGTGTGCTCGGGGAGCTCGTCGTCATCATCGTCATGACGCTCGAGGCTTTTGCTCGCCTCGAGCTCACGCTGCCGCTGTCCGCGCGTCTTCCGGACCAGCGGGGCAACGTCTTCCTCGGATTCGTCGTCGTCGCCACTCCCGTCGCTCTCGACGCCTCCCCACGCTAGAGGCGATTCGCCCACCTCCTGGACGGACGAACTCGAATTCTCGTCGTCCGCGGGCGGAAGCCACCCTTCAACTACTTGAAATAGCTGCAATAGACACAAACAACATCAGTATGACCGCGACTACATTTAACTGCGACTGCGAATGAAGAAAGGATGACTTACCGTTGGGGCTGGATGCTTCGCGGTGTAGGGGGCGACCCCGGCTTTCGCGTCGAGGTACGTCGCCTGGGTGATCTTCTTCAGCGCCAGGAGGTAATCCTCGAGTTGCCACTCGTCGAGGCAGGACTTCGTCGAGTCCTCCCGGCCCGCGTACTCGTACATATAGTGGTCGCGGCGGGCCGAGAGGCCGATCGAGCCAAATAGTTGTACAAATTGATGGGCAGGAGACCCCTCTTCTTCAGGCCTCGAATGGTCTGAAGCATTTCGTCCATGACCATCCGCTGGTCTATTGGAAGCTTGCCGACTTGAAGTCGGCGTGGTTCAGGCCGGTCGGCGGAGTATCTTGGGATCGCCACCTCGCCGTCTGGAGTCGCCTCGGTGACGTAGAACCAAGAATTCTTCCATTGGCTCGCCGCCTTGGCGGGTAGCATCAGATCAAAGAAGGAAGCCTTCGATTTCAGCTGAAACGTCAGGCCACCCGCGGCGAGCATTGGGCCACCTGTTTCCTCGCGACTGAACCGCCCGTGGAATAGATCTTGCCACAGGGGGAAGTGGGGCCTGCAGCCCAGGTAGCACTCGTGAGCATAACGAAATGGCGAGCTTCGATGTTGTGCGCAGTGTTAAGTTGGATCCCATAGAAGGCGCAGAAGCGCCGGAAGAAGAGAGATGTTGGGAATCCCAACCCCCGCTCTAGGTGGCTGGTGAAGCAGATGAACTCTCCCTCGCGCAGGTTCGGGGTCACCTCTCCGGCCGCAGGGATGCGCCACCTGCCAACACGCAGGATCCCGGCCTCCTCGAAGGACGCCAGATGCGCTCTCGTACACTTAGATCTACCCCAAGGCTCGGTGGAGGGGGGCATTGGCGGAAGGATTCGTGGGGGTCGGAGGATTTCGGGTCGGCTGGATCGCAATGCGGAGGAAGGCGAAAGTGCGCGCAATCGGAGGAAATGACGAGGAGGTGGTTCTCCGATCGCCTGCCATTCCCCTTATATAGCGGTTGTTACCCGCCAAATCAGGGAGTCGTTACTACGCGGTGATTACGCTAAAAGTTACCGTTGGATTACCCCAACGGCTAGTTTGACCACGTTTAACGGTCCGACTTCAGCCACTCGGCTCGCCGACCCAATCACTACGACAGTGACTGAGTATTTCGCCGACTCGACTCGCCAAAGCTGCGATCAGAATGACTAGTTTCCTCCTTTATTCAGGAGCCCACCAACGATTCGACTGGATGTCTGCTTTGAAGCCGTATACTCCGACTGCCAGCAACCACCTGTGCCCAATTGACGACGGCCTCGGCGACTACTGATGGGGATATGCCTACCGGGGTATACCCAGCAGGACGTTTCCGACTGGCCCAGAATCGGCAGTGGAGTGCAAGACGGCGGCGATCGATCAAGGCGGTGTGGATCCAAGCGGGGAAGTCAAGGCCCAAAGGTAGATAGGCCCAGTCGGATTAGGTTAAACGATTACCGAAGCCTTAACTGATTCGGTTGAGATATGTAAACCCTAGGGGAGGTAAGTCTATATAAACCTCCCTACAGGGCCTGTAGAGATACGTTCCATCATACACCCAAGCGACTTGCCGCCTAGCCGCCGAGCTCGCCCATTGTACCTCCATCATAATACAATCTAGCAGGAGTAGGTCTTTACCCTCCGGGGGGCCGAACCTAGGTAAAACCTTGTGTCTCCGCCCTCATCTCGCACCGCAGATGGCTGGCCGCCCTTGCCCCTCGTTCTACTACTCGCTGCCGATTGCAGCATCTGTCGTGACCATTCCCACGACAATTCCTATTCTTTCCAAGGTTAAGACCGCTAAAGTGAGAAGGGCAATTACAAACGTCAAGAATCACCCGGGTGAAGGCTTGGTAAGAGCCTTCAAAAGGTACAAATCTATCCTTAATAAATGTCCCCACCATGATTTACCAGAATGGTATGTGTTACATATTTTCTATGGGAGACTTAATCAAAAAATTAAACATGAGCTTGATACAAATTCTAGAGGCTCTTTTATGAAGCTAACTATAACTAAATCTTGGGAACTCCTAGAACGCATTCGTCGAAATAGAGAAACATGGGTATTTGATTTAGGTGGCGAAGGAGTAGTAGAAATTGAATATGATTGTCTCAATGCTTATAAAGAATCTGGTAAGATAAAAGAAACAACTAATGAGCTTCAACTTGATGATGATATTATTGTCCAAATCATTTAGTTGTTTACAGAGAACATTGAAGCTTCCAAGAAAGACTGGCTTCATCATACTCCTGAACCAGTCGAACATGTCGATGTAATAATTGTGGCTCACTAGGAGCCATCGAGGGAGGTCCCTCAATATGTTGAACCCTTTCCTTTTCAAAGGACTGCAAGGAAACATATGATGGTCCAGCAACTTGAAGACTAATGTGAGGAAGAAAGAATGTTCCTCAAAATGCTAGAAGAAGAGACACAAGCAAGAAAATCTAATGAGGTAAGTAAGGAGAAGACCGGGGAACCAACAAAAGAATATATCTTTAATTATGTTTGCACATTGCAATGTAATAGAGCTTGATACCGAAGCTTCGCAATTTGTTGAAGGGAAGGTAAAAACTAAATAAGTTGGTAAACCTATTCTCCCTTGCACTTTTAGTGGATCTTCTTATTATGGCCTCTGTGATATAGGAACAACATTTAATGTAATCCCCTTTAATTTTTATTTGAAAATCCAAAAAGAATTAACCCTAGTCGAGTTAGAATATATCAATATGACAATAATGCTTGCTGACACAACACTCAGAGTTCCTATGGTAGTAATTAGAGATGTTCCAATTTGTATTGGACCCTACCAGTATCCTATTTATTTTGTACTTGTTGACATGTGAAAGAACATGTTGGGCCCCCATGTGTGGTTTTGGTAATTAATGACAATCTTTATGGACTAATGTGTGTATTAAGTTATACTTGTAGGATTTGTCCATTATCATCGCTTGGAGCATGTGTTGGCTTCAATGTCGATGAAATGCAAATAAGATATGTTGTGCAAGCTCAATATGCGAGTTCGATGATGAGGAATTAAGAAAGGTGTTCCATATTGAGAAGGGCAAGACCGTCTACATCGAGCTCAAGTGGAATGCTCAAGGCAAAGGTATGATCTTGATAGGTTTTCCCTTTTGCCGCTCTCTTGTTGTGTGTAGGAGACCGGGTTTAGCATAGATAACCGTACTATCAAGAGGGGCTCTCGAATGAGTAACTCGATCACATTGTTCGGAGAGAGCTCAAACCTTTGCATACTTGCATCATCATATTTGGTTACTATTTGGTCTTATCCATGAGGATTTAGAGCTTGTGGTAATCTCCATAACAAGCTCTTGTCATCAAAATCAGATCTCTCTTTTATATCTTATTGCAATTTTGATCTATGCGGTTTTTCGGTTTCTCACCAAGTGAGGTATCTCACATTATTGTACTTGATACATTCTCACTTGGTGATAACCAATATTTTCACTTCTTATAGGGTAGATTTTATCGTCCTCTTTCCAACGCAATTGGAATCGGGTCAATCGGAGCTACCGTTCAAAAGTTATGACTGTTTGAATATTGGTTGCTATTCGGTTTAAAAAGAAAAAGAAAAAGTTATTTTCTAGGCCGTCCGGTACTACCGGGCCCAGTACCGGACGCGCCTGAGAGGCGCAGCCCATTCTCAGTCTGGCCTGGCACCCACTTCCCGTACTACCGGCCCGGCCCGGTAGTACCGCCCGAGTGGGCCGGTACTACCGGCTGGCCCATCCGGCTTACCCAGTCTGCTAGGCCGCCCCTCCCCACCGCGAGCTGGCCCAACTGCTCCCTAGATGTTGCTCTGCCTGGGCGCGCCATCGCCCGCTTCATGGTCGTCGCCGCTCGCATCCCCGTATTTGTTGTCGCTGTCACTGCTCTGTTGTCGTTGACCGTGCATCGCCTCTTCGCACTTTCGCTTTCTTTGCCTTGAGGTCAGTGGCATACGTGTGTGTGGCTTGTTGCATCTTGGCATTCTTACTGTTCCCACAGGCCCATGTTGGCGTGTGCTGGATTCCTATTTGCTGCTCGCGCTGCCACCGATGGCCCCGCCAGATCTGCTGCCGCTGTTTTCCTGGAGCAGAATCTGCCCCAACGGGCAGAATCTGCCCATTTCTTTAAATAGTTTTGCCCCTTTGTCTTTTAGGGTCGCTTCTTCCTCCTCCTTTTGTCTAAGCTTTACCCTCATTTGCCTTACTCTTTGAGCTTGATTTATAATCACCCCTCCATTGATTCTTGCATATATTTGAGGGGTAGTTGGAGGTGATCTAGATCTACGTTTTGACCTAACCGATTCATCTCTTTGTGAGTGTATCTTTGGAGATCTAGATTTTGGGGATTTTGTGTCTCTCTTTGATTCCTCCTCTCTTGTTCCCCCAATAGCTTTAGTAGCTTTGTTGGAACTTGAGAGTGAGGAATTTAAGCACCTTTGTGGTGTTCTTGCCATTTGCATTTGGTGCATCGGTTTGAGTTCTCCTCAGAGGATTTGGTTTGAGTTACTCATTGGAGCTTATCCCTCTTGGGTTCTCAGAACCCTAGACGGTTTGTGGCCTTGGTGGCATTGTGGACTTTTGTGGCGTTTGTTGGGAGCCTCCAATTAAGTTGTGGAGAAGTGCCCCAACCTTGTGAGAGGTTCCGGTTGCCACCGACAAGTGCACTGATAGTGGAAGCATGGATCGATCCCATTGGGGTGAGATTCACCGGAGAATAAGGGAGGCCTTTTGTGGCGTAGGTGGTTAGATACCACCCCCTCTCCAAACAAGACGTACTCCATGTTGGGAGGAACTCGGTAAAATATCTTTGTCCCCGTGTGCCTCGGTTATCTGTATACCCGAGCTCTTTACTTATGCACTTTACATTGTGATAGCCTTCGTGCTTGAAGTAATATATGTCTTGCTATCACTTTGTTGCTTGTATTGCTTAGCATAATTTGTTGGTGCACATAGGTGAACCTTAGTTGTTCTAGGTCGTGCTTAACAAAGTAAACACTAGTTTTATTCCGCCTTTGTTGAGCCACTCTAGGAAAAGTTTTAATCGCCTATTCACCCCCCTATATGCGACATCCGTATCCTTTCAACATGCCTACTGATGATGTTTATTGTCCAATTATTTTTGGAAGAACTTTCTTAAACACTGCAGGAGCAAACATTGATTGCAAGAAATAGATGGTATTCGAGACAATAGAAGATCGAATATCTAAAAACATCATCATTGGTCTGGTAAGGACTGAGTTTAAAGAAGCAAAATGCCATTATGCAATAGTAACATAAACCAATTTGATAAACTCGAATCCCTGGAATAAATGTCGATGATCTAGGGTTTTGGAAACTAGGAATGGTTTCTTTAGAACGTGTTGCCCTTTTAGATAAGTTTCACACTTGTGATTCTTAGTAAGGTTTGTAAGTGTGTGTGAAGCAACATGTAAGTATAATAAGTAGTATACAATAATAAAGCACTCAGGTGTGGAATGGTATACAAAGACCTTTTATATAAAGATTGTAAATCAGTTAGAGCCTTTATGGAAATTCTTAAGTATTGCTTTTTAATACATCTTAAAAGAATAAATTTTGAAGAAAAGCTTTCTTTACAAAGTAAAATCATTCAAACTTGTAAACATGTATTACTAAGGTTTTCTGTTAGCTCAAGTTATTATAAAAGACACATAGATTTAATTAAGTTAAGTGGATTACATACACTTAGGACTTGTCTATTCTTGATATTAAATGATATTATAATTTGTTCACTTCATAATCGTTCCTAGAGGTTAATTAAGATTGGTAATACTTCTATTTGAGTAGTGTTTTTTAACATTATAATTGAATGGAATCATTTATATACTTACAAATGAGTGGTTATAGTTTATAAACATAGAAACAATCTTACTTATGAGTTATCTTTGTATGTTCAATACATTTATAAACTTGTGAGTGTAATAATAGTAAAAAGGTTTTAATAAGTCAAAAAAATTATTCTTGAGGATTTCATATTTGATAAAATCCTTTTGGGAATTGATATACACTTATTTGTGAATGATAATTTAACAAAAACTGTATTAAATATGTTTTGGACTATTTTGACTTCATACTATCATTACTTAATACCAATACTATCATTAGACCTTAATTGGATAATATTAGAAATATTAGCACATTTTTATTTCCTCTTTTATGAATTAATTATTAAGGAAATATGTTTAAATTGAAGTTATTAAATTATTAAATTTTTTTATTTACTTAAAAATTGGAATGTTATATTTTTATCATGTAGATATTATTTTTGTGATCATTTTGGTATATTATATGTATTTTATGTTTTCAAATAATAAAATATGATTTTTGCAAGCTTTGTTACTTTATAAAAACTTAATAAATAATAGATATTTATTTAAGTGATATAATAATTTCTTTTTCTAAAATTTTTGATATATAATATATATTTTTCTAAATTGTAAAATAAAAGTTCTTGAAATTTCTTCAATTTAATCAATTTTGGGAATATACAATTAGTTATATATTGGATGTCTAATTATAGTTTATAATTCAGTAACATTTCAAAAATGTTCTTAAGACTAACAAATGGGTCCCATTGGACATAAATATATGTACTACAGAATTTTTTTAGTGAAGGATAAAAGAAAAATAGAAATGGAAATATTGCATCACCATGACGTAATGTTGACGCCATGCTGATCTCACCAATGGCGGCTCTCAGATGATGCTCGATTTGGGCGATATAGTGCATGCGCACTTGAGTGGTTAGGGACGTTTGAGAGAGGGCGCGATGATGAGTCGAATGGTGGCTGCGCCGCCAAGAAATGGTCACTGAAACAGTGCGTGCGACGACGATCTGCAGCGGAGCTTACGGGTGATCGCGGTGGGGATGAACCAGAGCGAAAGGGAGAGAACGGAAGGTACAGGAAGAACCAGTGGCTCACTAGGAACGCAATGATGCGGTCGGTGAAGCTAATCATGGCCGGAATCAATGGGGGACGACAGTGACAGGCGGCAACTGTGAGGTGTCGATTGGTTTGACAAGGGGTTCTCCGGCTTCTGCGGTCTGGCGAAGCGAATCCAATGGTGTGCTTGGGAAGTCCAGGGGAGCTTAGGAATGACGTGCTCCGGCAAGACCTGGGGTTAGTGTTTCGGCCCGAGAGGGAATTCAAGAGGGCAGAAGAGAAGCTAGGGTTCATTGGAGATGTCGTGGGATACTTGTAGACGACCATATGCGGTAGCACGGATCTTGGCACGAACGACGGCAGTGCTGGCGCTAGCGAGCTGCTTCACTACATTGGGAGGTCGTCGACGACACGAGGAAGACAACACGAATATAAGGCCGAAGGGGTACAAGCTCTTGGCGGTCTATCGTGGGCTGCAGCAAAGCTAGTGAGGTGGACTGCTACTAGTTGCGCTGGGCGTTGCATAGTAAACAGGTTGCGGCCTGCTTTGCAGTGCTTTTTTTGTTTCCTTTTCTAATTATCTTCTTTTTTCTATTTTTAGTTTTTTTACAAAATCTTCAAATCTTATTTTCTTAAGGTTTAAATTATTTAGAAATTTTGTAAGACACAAAGAATGTTATAAGGATCAATTATAATTAATTCTTTCTACCTTTCTAGTTGTATTTACAAAATGCATAATTAGAATAACGGTTCTTTTTATTAAGTAGTATTATTAAAATTAGGGTTTTAGGGTGTTTGTCTATTATTTAAATATTCCTTTGAAGTATGAATTTGATTATTAAAACAATGATAGACACATTAACTCTTTTAGGTATGGCATCATATAGTAATTATTACCTTTATTATGGTGGTTTATCTCTTTTTTATTTTTAAGATTTGTAATTCCTTTTATTCAATTTCCACTAAAATGTTATTTATAACCATCTACTTATTTTCAAAGATAGGTATAGACCATTTCTTAAAATAATGGTTTACTACCTTCTTAAGTGTGTTCGATGTCTTGACAAAAATTTATTATATAATGATGAATATTAATTATCATCTAGATGACACATGAGACATATATGCCAAGTAACATTTATTTAAGTTTCTACTACAAGCATTTACTATGAACTTTAGAGGATTTAATATACTTGTGTTCACTTTTGAATATTTCTAAGAATCAAGGTTAACGAACACCTTCTTTCATTTTATGATCAGGAACAACATTTCCATCTAGGTTACGATATTAAGATTGTCTTCTAATGTGAACTTGATGGTTTCCTAGTACTAAGTTTTAGGTTTTAGAAGAACGACATAAATATGGGACTTGATATAACTTTATATAGTCTTGGTTAAAGGTTTCTTCAGAATTCCTATCTTCGTTACTTCATAATCCTTCTAGATGTACTACTATTTCACATCCATCATCATGTAGTAACACGATGATCTCTACTTCACAAGTATATTCTTACCAATAATTCCTCCTAAATACATTTGTAAATCCAATGAGCTTGACACTAAAGCTCTACATATTCTCCTTATAGGGATAACTCTCATCTCTAGAATACCTCTAATGAATCCAAATCCACTTGAATGATTACTCCCTTTCTAAATGAATTACTTTGTAATCTTTCTTATGAATCTCAAAAGCTTGTCATTGAAGCCTTTCATAATCTTCCCATATCTACACTTAGTTATATCAAACTATTCCTGATAACTTCCTAGATTCACTCCCATTTTCCTTTATCACTTATCACCAACATCCTTCTAGTAGATGTATACTTTCTTCATTTTGATACCTCAAATATTTACTAGTCTCTTAGAGGAATGATACTCCATGTTGCTCTAGTATGAACTTTGTTATACTATCTTAACTTTAGTTACCTATAGTAACTCATACTTCAACTTCACATTGCACATATGTGTCTTGTTAGGACTAACCTGAGATAACATATCTATATTAGGGTTTAATCATGTTCTGACCACCAATGTCACTTATGCATCATATAATCAATCACTATTAGTGACTTAAGCATGATTATTATAATCCTTTTATCATTTATGGCTTAGGTTTCCAGTTGGCTAATCAAGGCTTCCATCAATACAACATTACAGTTGTATTATAATTATATTCTTAGTATTTCCATTTGATTAATAAATAATATTAAATGACTATGCCTACTTGATCCAATAAGATTACTCCTTGGTAACTACCTTCAAAATTCATCCTTTTGATCCACTTGTTACCAATTATCATGTTGACTCCACCAATTATCATGTTGATGTGATTCTCTTATATTCCATTCAAAAGTGAGTTGACTCCACCAATTATCATGTTGATGTGATTCTCTTCAAACACTCTCATCCTATAAATGATATCTAAAACTAGCATAACTATTTACCTCTTCTTACTTCTTTCTCTGAAGGCTTTATAATGAATGCTATGATAAGACAATATTTGATAGATCAAGGATTGATCACTCAACATTGATGATTAATAGATACTGAAACGTGGTTCAGTAGAGATGATAAGGATTGGGATGGCAAGAAAGATATATGGTGAATAGTCTTGACTTGGTTTCCTTCCTACTCAATATAACTAAAGAGTTAGGTTTAAGTATTACCATGATGCTCATGGTAGGAATATATAATAATAAGATAGATCAAGATTTAGTTATTGAATTCTTGCAACTTGAGTTATACACTTAACTTTGTATCCAAGAGTTATTATAATGAATACCATGATATGATCTCTAATATATCTAGTATTAATCATTAAGTAATGTGTTGTGGTTTAGTTTTATTACATTTGATCTATCCTTAGATCAAATCATCTTTACCCAAAATAAGGTTTTATAAAAGGTCATATTGAAACTTATCGCAATCAACTTGATGATCTACTTCATTTCCATCAAGTTAAGAGAAGTTTCAATCACTTTGACAAGTTTTTATCAAAAACGCGAAAATTATACGATTTTTTATGCATGAATACAATGCACACACCTGAGCTCGGCTTATTTATAAGCTCTAATACTGGGACGTTACATCGTCGGCCCCGCTATTGCTCGTTGAAGCTCGGAACAGAAGGTGGTGGCGCTGCTGTGCTAGGGTTGGCAGTAGGGAGGGGAGAAATGTGGGTTTGGACCTGTGTCCATCGCTTCGGCCGGTAGAAGTAGGAGGCGAGTCAGGCCGTTCACAGGGTCTCGTGAAAAATAATATGTGCTTGGGCTAGGCCGTTTACAATACCTGTTAGTTCACAGACCCAACCCATAATCCTTAAATCCGCCTAAATTTTGGGGGTTTCGCCATTTTACAGTGTGTTAGTGATGCCCTTAGAGCAGCTCTAACGGATCCCATAAAGTCACACAAACTGTAAATTAACCGCCATTTTTGGTTTCCGCAAATAGTGGAGCTCCAATGGTAATGTGGGCGACGGAGAAAACTGTCGATCGACCTAGACATTCCTGGGCCAGACGGCCGACCCGAGCGCGAACGCCGCATCTCCCTTCCCCTTCTGCCCGCATCTGCCGCCATCCACCCGTCGCCGCCCCATCCTTGTCGCCTTCCTCCCCGGTGCTCTGCACGCAAGCGAATAGATCCAGTCACCACGCGTTCCGCTATGCGCAACGCCGCTGTGCACGATGTCGCTGCCGAAAACATCGAAATCGCTGGAATCGATCTCGCCCACCACACCGCGGTAAGATCTGGTCCCCTTGCCGCCGCCGATCGAATCGACCTAGCCAACCACCTTCTTGACGTCATGTGTGTTTGCTACAGATGTCTTCAGAGGTGAGCGAGAGCGAGGAGTTATTTTTTGACGACTCGTCCTCCTCCAACAATTCCGACCTCGACGAGCTACTCCTTGACAACGACACCAAACAGTTCACCATCATCCTCGTTGTCAAGGAGATTGAGGATAGGTTCATGCTCATGAATCGTCATCACGGCTTGGTGCCCAGTCTTATTTTCCTCCCATGCAATCGCTCACTCGGACACCACTCCCTCATGCAAGATTACTTCGTTGAGGTACCAACCTACTCCCCGCATCTCTTCCATAAGAGGTATCGAATGCGCCGAGAATTGTTCGTCAAAATTGTAGAACCTTGTGAGGCCAACATCGCATACTTCTAACACCGTAGAGACGTAGCCGGGGTTCTTGGGTTTATCACTTACCAGAAAATCTCCATAACCATGCGTGTGATTGCATATGGCATGCCTGCAAATTATTGTGATGAGTATCTTCGCATTGGTGAAGATACAACCATTGAATTTGTTCGACGATTTGATAGGCTAGTGATTCGCTTGTTTGGTGAAGAGTACCTTCGATCTCCCAACGAAGAAGACACCATCTCATTGATGCAGATGAACGATAGGAGATGTTGGCCACGCATGCTAGGAAGTGTGGACTGTATGCACTAGAGGTGGAAGAATTGCCCGAAAGTGTGGCACGGGTAGTACTGTGGTAAAAGTATCGATCCAATGATTATGCTTGAGGCCATAGCATCAGAGGACTTGTGGATTTGACATTGTTTCTTTGGCTTGCCGGGATCACTGAATGACATTAATGTCTTGCATTGATCTCATCTATTTGCAAAACTTGCCAATGGAGAAGCTCCTGCTTGCAATTATAAAATTGGGAGACATGGGTACACAATGAGCTACTATCTAGCTGATGGCATATATCATGATCGGCCAACTCTAGTGAAGACTATTCATGATCCACCAAAAAGGAAAGAAGTTGTATTTGCCAAGGCACAAGAGGCAGCCCGAAAGAATGTTGAAAGAGCCTTTGGAGTTTTGCAAGCAAGATTTTCTATTGTGCGAGGTCATGCTCGTTTTTTGGACATGCCAACCCTCAAGAACATCATGACATATTGTGTCATTCTTCACAACATGATCATCGAGGATAAGAGCGATCTAGTCTTGGAGTGTTTCTATGATAATGTTGGGAGCCGAGTGAAACCACAAAGGAACCCCGATAACCTTCAAGCTTATCTTGATTCGTTCAAGAAAATGAAGCACGAGGGAACCCATGCGCAGCTCTAAAAGGATCTCATCAACCACCACTGGGTGAGACATGGCCGCCAATGATCTACATTGTGTTTGTGTACCATTAATCATTGTTGTTGTATGATTTGATTGAAACTATTTGGGTGAATTTGATCGTTATTGTAGCATTAAACCTTGTTGTTTTAATTTGATTTGAATAATGTAGATGATCATTTGATTTCAACTATTTATTGCATTTGCTGATTGAATCAATTTGCATAAACTCTGATATGTGAAAATACTGAGATCCTGGTTTTACCGTCCTTCTCTTTTACGGATCAAGTTTACAGGTTTTATTCTGCGTCGGCTGTTTTTTGGACAGTGAAAATAATTTTCCATAACCTATAAACACGATTTACAGTTTACGATTTTACACGCTCCATTGGAAGCACAAGACAAATGGTTGGTTGGCTTTCCCCCCCCCCCCTCTCTCCCTCTCCTCCTCTCCTCCTCTAGGCGGCTTGAGAGTCTTCCAGAGAGAAACGAGCCGCCCTCGAGCCTTATCCGCCGGCATCGCCGGTTGGAGACGGCGGAGGGGTGGTGTCGTTGTAGATAGGAGTAGATGTAGTGGCAATATGCCGGTAGTTGGCCGTTTGGCCGGTAGTTGGAGCAGAGCTCCGGATCTCTCCGCCTGGATCCTGCGAGCTTTAGGGCGTTTCCTCCTCTTTCTTCTTCCCTGGTGGTGGGCGAGGAGGATGATGAGGACCGCGGCTGCTCCCTTGAATAAATTTCTGGCGGTGTATCTCCTGGTGGTTCTCGAGAGCGGTCTAGCTGCTTTCCCGGCCGTGGGCGCGGGGAACGAGCGTGTCTCGGCGAGGGTGGCACACCGCTCCAGGCCGGCCGTGGTGGCGAGTGGAGCGGTTGTCAGAAAGGTCCTATCTCGTCTTCCTCCGGAGATCTTATCCTTGCCCCTTTGCTCTAGCTCGGTGTTCTTTGCTTCTCTTGGCCCGCCTCGGGCGGGAGAGAAGATCGGAGACGCCATGGCTACGAGTGGAGGTGGCGGTTCGTGGTGGCCGCTAAGTCGAGGCCACGGAATAATCCCAAGCTGAGCTTTCGAACCGCTATCTTCGGTCAAGAAGCGGCCTCATTGCTTCGATTTCAAATCGAGCTCCATCTACCTCCTTTGCCGGAGGTTCTTCTTCGATCTCGACACGGCAAGAACCGAGCATCTTCTCCAAGTGGTTTCGCCCCGGTGAGAGCTGCGACCGTGGATGGAGATCTCACGGAGGTGGAGAGGACAGAGGACTCGATGGCTTTTTCTTTTTCTGTCCTAGGGTGTTTTCTGTAAACTTGGGGGCCTTTTCTTTGATTTATAGAATCTTCAGGGCATTAGATGCCAGGGGCCTTCTTGTAACCTTGTACTCACCTTTTTAATGCAGCTTCCTGCCCTTCGGGGCATTTAACGTTCAAAAAAAAAAAAAACGCTCCATTGAAGCTCCTAGAACCAAACACCACTCTCCACGCATCTGTACCGTAAGATCAACGACCGAACGGTGATCTGAACGCACGGGCAGACGGGCTAGAAACCTCCAACCAAAAGACTGACCAACCCCCGTCTTCTCCACTTCGCCGTCTTCCTCCTCCCACCTACCCTCTCCACACCATCTCATAAATCCCGAGCCCCGACGCAAATCTCTCCTCACTCGCTGTTTCAAACCCGCGCCGAGGATGGAGTTCTTGCAGGGGCAGAGCGTGGAGACTACGGTGGCCGTCGCGGTCGCCGTCGTCGCCGTGGCCGCCGGCGCCGGATTCATCCTCCTCCGCAGCAAGAAACCAAAGGGTACGCCCTCAATACATATAGATAGACATTCACGCGTGCGTGGTCGAGCTCTGTCCGGCGTGTCTCCTCGTTCGTATACAGTGATCCATTAGTTAGTGGGTTCAGTGGATCGGGGATGCTCTGCCGATGCCCAGGGAGTTGATCTGAACTGAATTATGCGTGTCTATTAGGCTGCCCTTTACTCCTTCATCCTAGGTTGTTTGTTACGGATACCTATCCTTATCTCTGAAATCCCAAATCCAAACCTCTCAGATGTTACATCCATGACCATGAGTGATCTACATGTTTGCTCTACTTATAGCAAGATTCCTGCCTTTTAAGCTTGCAGTATGATTTGAATGTTTAGCTCGCATGCTTCTGCATCTGCAGATTCGAAGACTTTTAAACTGTTTCCGTGGTACATTTTGTACTCGTGCTAATTCTGGATAAATACTTTGCTCTACTTATAGCAAGATTCCTGCCTTTTAAGCTTTGTGGACAATTCTAAGTGGTTTTACTATGATTTGTTCCCTTAGGCTGCTTGGATGCTGAGAACTTCAAGGAGTTTAAACTTGTGGAGAAGAGGCAGATCAGTCATAATGTGGCCAAGTTCAAATTTGCTCTCCCGACACCTACTTCTGTGTTGGGCCTTCCAATTGGCCAACACATAAGCTGCAGGTTTGGGCACTTCCTTGTTTTGTCTTGATTTACATGTCTGTCTTGAGTCAGATTGTTCCTTTGTTCAAGGAGCGAGTCTGATGCTCTTTTATAATCCCATTGTTCTCTTTCTTGTATGTTACCTCGTTGCAGAGGGCAGGATGCTACTGGCGAGGAAGTAATCAAACCTTATACTCCTACAACGTTGGATTCTGATATTGGATACTTTGAGCTTGTTATCAAGGTAACCTTTAGTAAACATGTTCCCTTTATTTTGTCGGTGTGTTGTTTTGTCTCAGTATCTTTTCTTGTGCTGTTATAATCTATGCTTTAGCCTGTGTATAATGTTGTGAATCCACATTTAATTTTTATTTCAAATTATATAGATGTATCCCCAAGGAAGAATGTCTCATCATTTCCGTGAGATGAAAGTTGGTGACTATATGTCTGTGAAGGGGCCTAAGGTATGTCTATCCTTTTGTTGCAAGTAGCTCCTGATCGATTCATATAGAATCTGCTGCATTTGGCCGTCTGTACATCTTCTGATGACTGACACTATCGTCCATAATTTTGCTTACCAAAATTGCGTACTTGGAATGTTATGCATGTTCTTCTTTGGATGTGGAGGTTAAATGAATTCATCTCTCATTGTAGGGTCGCTTCAAGTACCAACCTGGACAAGTGCGAGCATTTGGGATGCTAGCTGGAGGATCAGGAATTACCCCAATGTTCCAAGTAATAGATGCTCCCAAGTTCTTTTAAGGCAGTTAATATTCGAAAGAGTTCTGTTAGTATTAAGCAATTCATCTCGATATCTTGTAGGTCACAAGGGCAATTCTCGAGAACCCAAATGACAATACGAAGATCCACTTAATCTACGCTAATGTCACATATGATGACATTCTTCTGCAGGTATAATTTTATTGTCGAACCTTCTGCAGTTATCCACTGACTCTCAACTCAATTTCCAGGCAAAACAGGTTCAACTGTTAATATCTCCGGTGAAGCTTAGATATAGAATCCTATTCTTAATTTAGGGATTTTTACTGGATCATGCCACATAGAACAAAAGCGTATCATAGCAGATCAGTTATCTTCATTTGTATATAGTTGCTATAATTTCATACACACCTTTTTTCCTAAGAATTGTTTCAGTAATGTGGTAGCAACCCTCTTTCTTATTGATAAATGATTAATCGAGATGTCCCACCATGAACTTCAGTCAACAGTTTTTCTATCATGGTTTGTTATAACATTTCTTTACTAGTTTGACCTGTGCAAGGAAAAAGTCAGGTTGGACTAACACTTGTTCGGCTTGCAGTATGACTTCTGCATTATGATTGCAGTTTACTATGGCGATATGGTTTTGTGTTTATTGCTGATGTTTACCTCTTTCTTCGATTCATTCAGGAAGAACTCGACAGTCTGGCTAAAAACTATCCTGACCGCTTCAAGATCTACTATGTCTTGAATCAGGTTTATAATCTGTCTTGAAGTTTATTACTTTGTCTCCCGATCTGTAATAAATTGCTTGGCTGACCCTTTCCATTTTGGTCTTATTAATTCTTACACACTACAATTACTGCAACCCCTATTGAATCCATGTCTAGCACAATATTTTATGTCGAGGTTCCTAGCATGCACCTGACATCATAGGCATTTTTTTCATGTGCAGCCTCCTACTGTCTGGGATGGTGGTGTTGGGTTTGTGTCAAAGGACATGATCCAAAGTCACTGTCCAGCGCCTGCTGCCGACATTCAGGTAGTCTCGAGTCTTCAGTGAACTCCGAACCATCATTTCTCTGTGTAAGCTTAGTGTTTCTCATCAAGCGGAATGTGACACTGTGACTGGTCGTTTTTCAGATATTGAGATGTGGACCTCCTCCCATGAACAAAGCCATGGCTGCGCACCTAGACGACATTGGCTACACCAAGGAAATGCAGTTCCAGTTCTAGGTTTTGACGGGAGACAAGCCTACCAAAATAACGTTGCCACGTGGCCTTTCTCATTCATTTCAGTTTGACATGGGCCGATTGATGCCGTTTAGCTCGTATAGATGAACCCCCATAGTTGATGCAGCGGCGTAATTTGACGATTGATGCAGAGTTGAAGCCCTATTGAACCGTGCCAGTTATCTGTCGATGTTATCCCATTTCAGACGTGAAACTACTGCTCCATGTGTTATTTCTTCTTTCTGCAATGTTATTCCCTCTGAAGAATATAGGGCGCTTTTTCCTCTTGGAACACAGAAAGGATTGACATATGGTGCTCTGGGAAGACATGCTCTGTAACTGCCAACTTTAACCATCACTTTCCATGGTACAATATAATTTTCCTTAGAAGTTCAAAAGTTCCACATTGATATATGTAGCTGTAAATATAAAACTAGTGTATTTTGGAAGCAGTACTTGTAACAAATCTAGTGGCACTATTTTGATACGATCTGCCCAAGCAGTTCAAAACGTACTAGTAGATCTTAAGGCCGAGGGAGCAAGACCACTGGACGCCAAAACACTGTAATGCTGACCTTACAAAATTCGAAATGTCTAGCTAATCCAACTCTGCCCAACTGTTACAATTGAATAATTCTACTCCATCCGTTCTAAAATATAAGATAAAAACACATGTATTTAAACGTCTTGTGTAGGATTCACTTGTTTTATTTCGAACATATATAATAAAAAGACGTATTGATACATGTATTTTAAAAAAAAAGACTAAAACACCTTATACTTTGGAATGGAGGGAGTGTATGAGGAAAAGGTATAGTGCACATACAATCCTAGAGGGCATCTTTGTTGGAGCGTCTGTGTCTACTCCTTCTATATTATCTATAAACTTAAGCTTGGTCACATGCAAGCATAGTGAGACAATGTGTCAGTGACATCTTTTGGAGGTGAGATGGGTTTGTAGTTGTGGATGTGTACCTGAGATGGGTCTCTAGAACACATGACGTTACACCCGGCTGTAACATTATCTATAAACTTAAGCTTGGTCACATGCAAGACCATGCAAGCATACCGAGACAATGTGTCAGTGACATCTTTTGGAGGTGAGATGGGTTTGTAGTTGCGGATGTGTACGTGAGATGGGTCTCTAGAACACATGACATTACACCCGGTTGTAACGTATAGGTGAAATGCCCGTAGATTTATGACATTGATTATGCGTGCTAGGATGCCATGTAGACAGCGAGGTGAAGCTCGTCTATTCTTCTAGTACTTATTCTTCTCAGATTTTGTGGGACGTCGTCTGAATCTTAGTGGAGTGGTGTTTGCGAGTGACCCTAGTTGTGATGATGTTCGTGTGGGCTTGACCCCGGTTGTATGGACTTTCTCTTGGTATGCCGTTAATTAATTGGACACTTTTTTTTTAATCGATAGAATAGGCAAAGCTCTTGCCTTGCTAAAATTATAGATTGACATATGATTCTCTGGGCAAGACATGATCTCTTTTTTGGGGGCGAGTAGGCAAGACATGATCTCTAACTAGCAACTTTAACCATCAACTTCTATGTAGAAGTGATATAGTTTCCCGTAGAAGTTTAAAAATTATATATGTTGTGGTAAGCTTGGTCACATGTAAACATTGTGAGGCCATCTATCAATAATGTGTCACTAACATGTAAACCTTGCTACGTTTTGGAGGTGAGATGGGTCTGTAGCTGCGGATGTGTACGATGAGATGGGTCTGTATAACACATGGCATTACACCGGGTTGTAACATATAGGTGAAATGCCCGTAGATTTACGATATTGATCATGCGTGCTAGGATGCCATGTAGACGACGAGGTGAAGCACGCCTATTCTTCTAGTACTTATTCTCATTGGCTTTTGTGGGACGTCGTCCGAATCTTAGTGGAGTGGTGTTTGCGAATGATCCTAGTTGTCATGATGTTTGTGTGGGCTTAACCCCGATTGTATGGACTTTCGCCTGGTAAGCCGTTAATTAACCGGACACTCTTTTTTAATCAATAGAATAGGCAAAGATCTTGCCTTGCTAAAATTATAGATTGATATATATTTCTCTAGGCAAGACATGATCTTTTTTTTTGTGGGTAGGCAAGACATGATCTCTAATTGGCAACTTTAACCATCAACTTCCATGTAGAAGTGATATAGTTTCCCGTAGAAGTTAAAAAATTCCACAGTATATATGTTGCTGTAAATATAAAACTAGTGTACTTGGGAAGCAGTACTTGCAACAAATCTGATGGAAATGGAAAGCAGCCTCCCTCTCCTTCCTTAACCTTATCCCTTCCTTCGCCTAACCACTGCCACCCAAAATCCGGGCCGCTCCCGAGCCTCTCCCACCGGAATAGCCGACAGGAGGTGGCAGAGGAGCGGTGTCGGGGTAGATGTAGGCTTTAGGTTTTTTAGGGTTGTTAGGTTTTGGCTTTTTGCCTTTGGTTGGCGTCATGCCGAGAGGTGGCTGGAGGTTCTCTTCCCCGAGCCTTGCAGCCATCGGTGGCGCTTCTTCCTCATCGCGGAGCTCTGGTGGTCAGAGCCTTGGGCGCGGCGATGCAGTACTGCCTCCTCTTCAAATAAAGGGGCGTTTGGATCTAGGTGCCATCCTGGGTGGCAGAGATTGTTGGCGGTGATGCCTCTCCTGGCCGGTCGTGGTGGCGAGGAGGAGAGGGGTTGTGGCGTGGCGTGTGGTGTGTTGGTTTCTCTTCTGGCCGGCTGTGGAGGCGAGGGGAAGGGACCCCGCACCGACTCGTCCTCTGCTTCCTGGAGAAGGTACTGTCGATCTCCTGTCCATCGCCGTCGCATCCTCTATGGTTTCTCCTCCTCATCTCGGGCAGGAGCTCTGAGGAGAGAACTCGTTTTCTATGCGCGGCGAAGGTGGACTTTGGTTTCTTGTTGTTGGTGCTCCAACTCGATCCTTCTCGTCCTGGGTGCTGTGGTGGCGACTGTAGGTCTGGGATCCAAGTGGAGTAGTGGCGACGAGTGGCCGGTGGCTGCGACTGATGAACACACAGTGTGCCTGGCTTGGCCACTGATCTTTGATGCCCAAGATTGGCATCCTCAGACGCAATGGAAGCGTCAAAGCAACCTCCGAGAATGGAGGCAATCTTCTGATGGTGCGATGACGACACTCAATGCTGGCCTCTTCCCAAGTGG
The DNA here is from genome assembly GCA_030063025.1 of Avena longiglumis. NCBI lineage: Eukaryota > Viridiplantae > Streptophyta > Magnoliopsida > Poales > Poaceae > Avena > Avena longiglumis. The sequence goes on along the minus strand of CP125974.1, from coordinate 512,123,430 downwards.
TATCGTCCCCGGCGAAGTTGGCGGTGGTCGGCGGCGACACACATCTCTGTATCGGCGCAGTGAGACGCAGATTGCTTTCTTAGAAAAGTTTATGAGGTCCTCTATGTTTGTTTCCAGGACCTGGTTGTAATTTTTCTTTTCTCTTGGGTCCTTATTGTAATATGTACCACTGCCTCGTATTAAACGCATCCCTCTAGGTCCTTTTTCCCGTAAAAAAACAAATCTAATAGCACTATTTTAATACGATCTACCCAAACAGTTCAACACATACTGACACAGAGTAATGTATTCCACTTACAGTTTATTTAAAAAATTATAGTTTAAATTTTAGACCAAAATTTGAACTAAGATTTTTCAAACAAACTATAAGTTAGAAAATTGCGGGATCCCACTCGACACCTTACTAGAGCTTAAAAGTCGAGAAAGTGTGAACACTGAATGCCAAAACACTATGTACTTCTGAACTTAAAAAATTCGAAATCTCTGGCTAATCCAGCTCTGCCGAACCCAACTGGTACACTTGCGTAGTAATGGGAAAAACAACTCTGGCTGCGCCATTTGGGTGCGAACCTGTGACATCAAAGCAGCAGCTGCTGCCCGCATGTTCTCTCCAGGCAGGCCATGTCCTCTTCTGCAAAGCCAAAAACAGCACAGCAGATTCAGCTGGATATTTATATGCGCAAAGTGCAACTCTGGGACAGCAGAGCGGCCGTCTTTTCTCCTCGGCTCCGTATGTACGTCCCGTACTGTACTGTACGTTTGTGCCCCTCTCCGCTCCACTCCACTTGGGGGGACAACAGCGCGAGGAAAGCGCGTGCCGTACAGGCTGCAAGACAAGCACAACCTAATCCTATCAGTACAAAAATACTCAAACATAAAGCAATGTCTCTACAAAAATACGTGGGCTTTTTGCAGATACGGATGGGAACCCATACAGAAAGAAAAAACCGATGAGGACGCCACATAATTTCGCAATGCCATTTTAATTACATTTCCTTTTTTATTGTCATCAACCAACGGCCCCAACTCTGCAAATATACTAGGGCTAAAGAAAAAGTTTGTTATAACACCGTTACCCTCCCTCTCCTCTTCCCTGCAAAGGTGGCCAGGATTTCACTGTCTCCATCGGCATTATCACCGACCTACCTCGCTTTTTTGGCCTTCGGGGGCCATGGAGGCGGGATGGATCAAGGCCCCCGCCCGTAGGAGGGCTTCATTTTTCTGTTTTTAGGTTTTAAGTTTGGTGACGGCGGTGTTTCTTCCAATATGGTCTCCCCAGCTTTAATTTCATCTCGACTGCAGCATCCAGGAGCTTGTGTGACTGGTGTGGTCCTCGAGAACTTTATTAGTAGTCCATCCTTCTTCTTCGTCTTCGGGACGGATATGGTCTTTTTATCCTATTCGGTGACTTCCCGTACACCAACCAACAAAACTAGGCCAGCTTAGGGAGGAACAGCAGAGACGACATGTTGTCGACACAATTTGGAGGTTAAAGATGAAGGACTTCCGAAGGATTTTGATATAATTTTCGTTTTTTTAGCTGCTTTGTACTATTCGATTTTTTTAATACCAGAATCCTATACGAAAAAGACGGCTCGAGATTGAAAGTGCTGACTGCAGATAAAAAAGAAGTGGGGACTGAAAAGTGCAGTAATCTCAGTTTTGGTGTGACTTTGTGAAGAAATTTCGAACAAGATTTGGTTTCCAACACATCGGAGAGTTTTTTGTTTTTTGAACGCGCATCGGAGAGTTTAATCTCCTCTCCCATCTGGCCATCTCAGTTGAGTATAGTAGTAGCGTCTACACGAGACCTAGCTGGCGCTTTCGGTTATCATTCGATCGGACCGCTCCCCGGCCCGTGTGCAAAATCACTGTCACCATCGTCGTCGTCATATTTAAATGCGCATCATGGACCCCCACTAATCCTCGAGATCGAGAGAGGGGTATAGTCTAGTCTAGTCTAGTCTTAATAATGGAGACGATGATGCCACCCCGTAGGTAGCTCGTAGCCTCATACCGATCGACGAACCGACTCGATTGCGTGCACGGCCACGTTGCATGCGTTTCCTACTCAGATTTGCACCACTCCAGTGTTATCCCTTGCCGACAAAAAACATCAACGTCTCCATCCACCGTGAGGAAAGGGAAACTAGCTAAAAGGGCCAGTGAAGAATTAATTACCACCACCGTAGTATACTATGCCGGATGCGTAGAAGCTAATTAAAGCCAGAATGCCTAGCTTCGAACCTAAGCTTAGCAGAGAGTGTGAAATGATGTCAAGGGTCTCTTTTGTTCGCGGGAATAATACATGATCAAATGCAATAGGTAGAACAAATGATCGGAAAATACATAGGTTATGTTGAATTTTCCTACTAGTTGATTCAAAGGAAACGTGAACAAAAAATCAGAATAGATAAGAAGGCAAGAATTTTGCTCAAACCACTCATTCAACCCCTTTCTAATTCCTAAGCAGTAATAACAAAGCAATAATCATCAGTGGGGGCTAACAAACATTCTAATTACTACTACATGTCATTTTGATTTTGATTCGACCATGTGAACTAGGATGCATGTGTGTTTTTATACTCCTATGAATCAAACACTCTTGTCGAATGAATCCTTGTGTTTCCCAATACTTTGTGTTACGCATGCATTTCTGTCATGTTGCTATGTTTTCATAATCTCGTGAATCAAAGAGATTTTCTCGATTAAATGTGAGTTGGTGTCGGTACATCGTGACTTGACACTTTGATATCAAACATTAGAAGAATCAAGACCGCCCAATCTGCATCCGATCTCACAGAGGATCCACCACAAAAACACAAGATCTAAAAAAAGGACATCACACATCACCGAGGTAGGCAAATAAATGCAGTAGGATCAGAGCTAGGAAATGCCATATTTCTATGCTTTCCTCCACTTTTCTTATGAATCAAATAGAACCTTTTTATGAGCTATTTAAATAATAAATTAAAGCATATGATGTCAATCTAGCATTATGGTAATAACCGGCCTCGGAAGGTAGCTAAAAGATGCGCGAGGATGATTTTTTTTCACCTTAGCATCTAATTCAAATTCTACGCGGTGTGGATACATGCTTAGCCCTGCGTGTTCCGTTGACATAATTATTTAGGCACAATATTACCCATAGATCTCAAGCAGTTATTAATGGTCTTGATTCATCCTCTGCTAGAAACATGAACCAAATTTGGGTCGGTTAAGGGTCTCTATTTTGTTCACAAGATTCAATAAACATAAGAATAGAATAGTCCTACATGAATACAATATGCAAAACAAATGATTGTAAAATAAATATAGTTTGTTGACTATCCAATTGATTCAAAGAAATGTGAAAATCGGAATATATAGGAAAATGCATGAATTTCGCAGAATGAGTTCCCTTTTTTAATTCCCGCTAAGCAATTAAATGAAACGAGGTTCTTTAATGACATTAACAACATTTAGTTACAGCTACATGTGAATTGAGTTTGATTCAACCATGTTTTCCTTTTATATATGTATTTGTATGAATCGAGAACTTAAGCTAAAGGAATCCTTGTGGTTCCCGGTACCCTTTTCTACACATACCTTTTTGTCACACTCATATGTTTTCATAATCCTCCAAACAAGATATGTTTTACGTGTTTGATTTACATGAATGAAGAAAACACAAATATCCTAATAAATATGGTCAAACCAAAGTAAGAGTGAAAACCAAAATTCTATTGTTAACATGCCGCCAAATACCTTTCTCTCACTCTTCATGCGAAGAAAATCCAAAAGGAGATCTAGCGAAGGGTTTAAATCTACCTTTTCCCCCATGAATGATAAAGCATTTTTTATGAATGGTTTTAAATGATAAATTTTCATTTTGTCATAGTGGTGATAAGTGGCCTCGCAAAAGTTGCTAAAGATTGCCATATATTGTGGTGTGAGGGTGATTTTATCCACCTTAGCATCTAATTCAAATTCTACGTGATGTGAATGCATGATTATCATTGCATGTTCCATTGACATTATTCGATTCTACACCTCTACTGGCATCCTTTTATAGTCATTATTCTTGTCGCTATCAATTTGATGCCACTTTTCCATGTCAGGTAAAATTGGTTGGAGCAGGACGATGTGGCACAAGATGACTAAGACATTGTCTGTGATGTGTGATAAGTCGAGGATATAAAGTTTTTAAAGACATACTACATAAGCAACACAAAATTGGCACCACGATCAAACTGCTTCGAGTTCATAGAACAGATCAAACATCTCTCATTACTAGTTTAACACGCTAGGTAAATACATCTCGTTCTTGAAACAAAATTTTCACGTCGCAACTCTTGCCGCGGTCTAGATTTCACTGGTCAACTACACTTATCTAACACCGGGTCATGTATCTTTCACGTCGTGTTTGTTTTGAATATGTTTAAATAAGAAATTCATTCCGGCATAGTGGTGATAAGTGGCCTTGCAAAGGTAGCTCAAGATTGCCATATATTGTGGCGTGAGGGTGATTTTTACCCACCTTAGCATCTAATTCAGATTTTATCCACCCTAGCTAGCATCTAATTCAAATTCTACGCGATGTGGACGCATGCTTATCCTTGCGTGTGTTCCGTTGACATAATTGGATTCCGCGCCTCTACTAGCATCCTTTTATAGTCATTATTCGTGTAGCTGTCAATTGGTTGAATTGGTTAGAGCGGAGCAATAACGTGGCACAGGATGACTAAGACATTATCTGTGATGTGTGATAGGTTGAGGATAGTTTCTAAAAACACACTGCACAAGCAACACAAAAAATCGGCACCACGGTCAAACTGGTTTGAGTTCATAGCAAGGGTCAAACATCACGCAATACCAGTTTAACACGCTAGGTAAATACATCATATTTGTGAAACGAAAATTTCACGTCGCGACTCTCTGACACGGTCTAGATTTCACCGGTCAACCACAATTACCTAGACTAGACCGGGTCATGGATCTTTCTCGGTGGTTCTTCAGAAATCACCGGTCTAGGTCGATGTTAACTTTCGGCTACCTCGAAGAACAAACAACCAATATACAAGTGCTAATGGGGTGAATTGCATGGTTTTGCTTTATGTTATGTTATGCCATCAAAGTACACACTCTAGTTAAGATTTGGTGTACTTCTGAAGAACAACTACGCAAAAATATTCATTCGACCAAAAGCTGCGAGAGAAAAGCTCAGACAACAAAAGAGCCACAGCACTATAAAAACCGCTTCGGCTTTGTCCTTGTGCCCCCGCGTTGACCTCTCGAGGCTGAGAGGCGCCACTGCCAGCCAACTAGCCAACTAGGCAGCCAAACCAACCAACAAACCAAACCGCCTCCACCACCACCTCCTCCGCCGCGACCGCGACCGCGCCAAAATCCAATCCGACGGGACGAGAGTACGAGACCGCCCACACGTGCACCGCTCAACCTCCCCCACCCCCTCCGGCTCCTGCTCCTCCTCCGCGTCGTCCTCATCCTCATGGTCCACCACCACCCGCGACGAGCCGTGCTCGTGCCGCGTCGTGCCGCCCAAAAACAATCTTTCTCCTCCCCGGATCCCGCGACGAAAACGCCGCTGGCGAAAACAATTCAAGTCTCGGGGCAGTACTTGTACAGTTGTCCGGGCACATACTAGTTTAATCCTCGGGGAGCAAGGGGGGGCCGGCCTAGGTAATGGCCTCGTGCGCTCCCTCCCGCAGACCCTGCCCCCGGTTTGAGGGGTCCTCGTCTCCGCGCCGCCGCTCTCCTTCCTGTTCCTCCTCCTCATTCTCTTGGCTCCTTCATGGTGGTTAGGGGTAGATAGAAGACAGACAGAGGAGTTGTTGTTGGCTTGGTTCTTGGCTGGCTGGGGTTTAATTCAGCCCCCCTGCTCCTTGCGTGGGGAGTTCGCTCTCGTGCGGCGCTGCGGTGGCCGGATTTGGTGGCTGATTTGGCGGTGGGTTCCCGCTTCCCTGGCCTTCCTACGCTGTTTGTTTTCTGCCCTGTCCTGTCCGTCTCTGTTTCTTCTGTTGCTAGCTGTAATGTGCAGTAGATTCTGAAGATCCTGTGTGTCAGAGGGGCTTGTTTTGGAAGGATTCTCAAGTCTAGCTGAGGGTGTCCTTTTGACGAGCGAAGTCTGAAGATCCTGTGTGTCAGAGGGGCTGTTTTTTTTTAAGATTTGGGCGATGTGGTTGTTCTTCCAGTTTAGAGCTAATGAGTTTGAATTTTCAGAGCTTATTTTGGGATCTGCCAAGTTTTTTCAGGATTCTATAAATGTTTTACCCTGTTCCTTTTTCTGTCAAAAGTCCATGGGCATGCTTCTTTTCCATGTTTACTTGTGCTGGTGTCCGAATTATTTCGTTGTAATTGTTCTTTACGATGAACCGCTAGCAGTCTTTGATTCTGGTAAATTGTATGTGGTCAGACACTCAGACTTGAAATTGGGAAAAGCTTCAATTGTTTTTTCTCCGGCTTCAGAAAGAATGGCATTCCCAGATGATGATGAAAAGATGAAGGTATAATCATGTTGTTTCTTAACTCCAACTTTTTTTTGTTCCTCTTTCTTGTTTTCGTAAAATGCATCTTGAAGGCATCTGCAAGCTAAACGGAGCATTGACTTAAGTTTATCATGTCTTTGCATAATTGTACTCTAGGGCTGTGGACCAAAGATTTTCGGGGCGAAAGATAAGAAAGCCGCAAAGAAGACAGACCGCCCAAGCAGCTCCACAGGTAGTTCATCTTCTTTCTTTTAGAAACTGAATAATCGAGTCAGTGTCTCGTAGGAAGGTGATAGCTACTAACAAATACATGAGCATAACTATTTCGAAGTTCAGCGCGTCTGGTTGAATAGGGATTTTTGTAAGTCAATTGATCCTCAGTTGACTTCATAGAATGAGTGCTATGGTGAAGCAGCCAGTTCAGATGTGTTTACTTGAATATGCTAGACTTCATGTGTTCAACAATTCCACATTGGGTCACTTCGGTTCAGATATTTGAATTTTCGTACTATTGAACTATGTTTCAATCGTCGTTAAGATTTCGTTATGACATAATAGCAACTGTTCCATGTTCTCTTGTCATCTGCAGTTAAGTCCGCATCAAGCTCCTCCAAGCCACCATCTTCTTCCCCCTTCAGGACACTTTCAGGTGGTTTTCTATCTGGCACTTTGCTGCACCGGACCACTCTTTTCATGATGCTGATTTAAAGTTTGTTTGGCTTATTATTACCTTTCCTTGGATTAATTGGTAGCAGAAGTTAGGAGCATACGTCTCAGCCATTTCCTAGCTCGTTCTCCAAGTGCTATAAAAGCTGAACATTTCAGGTTAACACAGCTAAACTTGCATGTTCAGTTATATTCAGTCCTCTTGGTGGAAATCAGATTAGTGTCTTGAATTTTATTTAGTTCATTCATTATACAGGATATTCATTTCTACATGGAACGTTGGTGGAAACACACCTACTGCTACCTCTGAATTGAATCTGGACGACTTCATTCCTGCTGATGACCACTCGGATATTTATGTTCTAGGGTAGGTAATCCATCTATTTTTCGCAGCTGAAATGTACATCTGTCAATATTAGTAGTCGCAATACTAAACACTATCAGGATAATGTACAGTACATTCCTCCCCTGTTCATTTACTTATAATAAGAAAAAAAAAGTAGTAGTATTTTCTCTTGTTTCTTACGGCTCTTATGGTTTTGTTGACATTCTGGCATAATCTTTATCACTATGAAGCTCTGTTTCTCCTGGAATTGACATTGTTACATCTCTTTTTTAACCTTCTCACAGTTTTCAGGAAATTGTCCCTCTCAATGCCGGCAATGTGCTTGTGCTGGAAGACAATGAACCAGCTGCGAGATGGCTCGCTCTTATACACCGCACGCTAAACCGGCCAGCTAACGGGGATGCTGATATCTTCCAGCACAAGCCATCTCTATCCCTTGATTCAACCTCGTCTCGGTCTTCCTCAAACCTTGACGCCTCTTTCTCTAACCGCTCTAGTTCTGCAATCTTCCAGATGTCCTCCTTAAAATCTATCAGGAAGCCTTATATGCCTACTCAGAGAAAACTGCTGAAACTCTGCAACTGCTCAGTAGAAATGAGCAGGAAATCCTATAAAGATGCTTGCTTTGGATGCCCACAAGCATACACTAATGAGACAGACTCTTCAGAAGAAGATGAAGTAGATGATAAATCGAATAATACTCATGGTTATGCGGTTGATGGAGTGACTTCTGCTTCTGCTTCTAGGGATCAGCTAAAATATAACCTGGTTTCGTGCAAACGAATGGTTGGTATTTTTGTTACAGTATGGGCAAAAAAGGAGCTAGTGCCACACATTGGTCATGTGAGGACATCATGTATAGGCCGTGGAGTACTGGGTTATCTTGGAAACAAGGTTAGAACTGAATCAATTATTCAAGTAAATTCCATCTGATTATGCAAACTGTAGCATGCCCTGAATTTTTTATGGAGCTATAGGTGCAAGGTGAAATATTAGTCACAAAGACAACAGAAATACAATTATGTAGTACTAATGTATAGAGTATAGACTATGCTCCTTTTCTTTTCCTCGTATCAAGTTCTTTATTGGCATTCAACATTTTTCTTTAACTATACCAGCATTTTACTTGACATACTCCAACCTAGCTTGCCAAAAAAGCAGAAAAAGAAAAACAACTCTGAAGCACCCTGTGCTTTTTTTGGATCCAGGGATGTATATCAGTGAGCATGACACTGCACCAGACGAGCTTTTGTTTCATCTGTAGCCATTTGGCTTCAGGCGAGAAAGAAGGCGATGAGTTGCGGCGTAATTTGGATGTGTTAGAGATCCTGAGGGTCACACAGTTTCCAAGAGTTTGCAGAAGAGCTGGACAACGAACCCCCGATAAAATTATTGACCATGAGTAAGAAACTCATGCTACAGTTCTTTTTAAGCTTTTATTTCTCTTGCTATTTTCTGATTCTTGTGCTGTTTATTTTAGCCGCGTGATATGGTTGGGGGATCTGAACTACCGTATTTCCTTGAGCTATGAAGATACCAAGAAACTTCTGACTGAAAATAACTGGGATGCCCTTTTTCAAAAGGATCAAGTAAGCACCTAAAAATCACACAGCCTTTTGCTAATGAGTTGGGCTCAACTCACTTCCCCCCTACAATTTTATGTTCTGGTTATATCATGGTGCATTTGTTACACATTTCGTTTTCAGCTTAACACTGAGCGCAATTCTGGAAGGGTGTTCAAGGGTTGGAGCGAGGAGAAGATATATTTTGCCCCCACGTACAAGTACACCTTTAACTCAGATTCTTATTCTGGAGAAACTGCAACCTCAAAGAAAAAGAGGAGAACCCCAGCCTGGTATTTATCTTATTCAATATAGTTTGTTCAATTTTACAAAATAATTCTGAATTTAGCTGATATCACAACCTTGAATAATACTACCTATATTTTGGGACAAAGGTAGTACTAAAACTTAATTATGACCACAAGGGATATACACACTTGAGTATGACTTCAGTAATCTTGCATTCCCATCTTTGTGTACCAGAAGAGGCTTAGACATGGTAAATAGCCTACTAAAACGTCCTATATTTTGGGAAAAAGGTAGTACTAAAAGTTAATTATGACCACAAGGGATATACACACTTGAGTACGACTTCAGTAATCTTGCATTCCCATATTTGTATACCGGAAGAAGCTTAGACATGGTTTGTTCTCTTGAGATAAAACCAAAAGTACATTAGCACAACCACACTGTTTAAAGTCATGGACTCAGAAACAATAGAACTATCTGCACCATCACATAACGCATCAAGAACACGTTTCAAGACTCGAGTCTATAATTTGGTTGATATACTATTTTCTTGTTTGCAGTTTGACAAAGGTTATAGTGTAATTCTAATTTCTACAGACCTAACTGCACAATGAACCATTAACAGTTTATTGATTTGTGTACACTAAGCGGGTCAACTTGTTCAGGTGTGATAGAATACTGTGGCATGGAGATGGTATTGCGCAGTTATCCTACTTCCGTGGGGAGTCTAAATTTTCTGATCATCGTCCTGTCTGTGGATCGTTTAACGTGGTGGTGGATCTACTTGACGACAAATCAAAGAGGCGCACATCCAATACTAACATCCGAATTGGTGCCGAAGAGCTCTTACCGACAAGAACGAACAAGTTTAATAAAGGTACATTCTTTGCTTAACAATAAAATACAGCCAATAAAGTTTACATAAAGAAATGGAATGAAACTCCACTATATGCATAATATAGGAGTACAAGCTAATTAGTATGAGCATTACGCTGCAGGTGCTGGGACCAAAATCAAGCAATAAATCGGTTCATATGATGCAACTCATGGAGTAAGGCGGCATGGAAAATTTCCACAGTTGTCGTCTGGTATTTGTTTCCCAGCAAATTATTGTGTGAGACAGAGAAATACCGTTGTTCTGTTGTACAGCAAATGCAATGACACGACATAGTTTTTAAAGTGACAGCGAGTAGGTTATATTCTCAAGCAATTTTCAGGAAGATTAATTTCTGTTCTTTCAGTAGAACCAGTGAGCCTTTGCACAGTTTTGCGAGTTGTATTTTATAGACCACTGTAGTCGTAGATGGGGGGCAAATTTGAGTTTGCCTGGAACGAAATTGTACCGAAACAAGACACGCAGTCAAAATGTACAGTATGATGGTCATTTTGGTTTCCATTTTGATCAGTATGATGGCCATTTTGGTTTCCATTTGGTATGAGTACTTAATTACTTATTCATATTATTGTTTCCTTACTTAGTGTTCATAATCTCATCTTGTTAAGCACGTCTGTTACCCTTTCGTGTCTGCTGCTCTTTGCTGGCATTAAAAGGAAAGCTTTTTTGAGAGAAGAACTGTAGCCTGTAGTGAGGACCCCACAGTACAATTTCATCGAGGGCAGAGATATTTATGGGCCTAGCACAGATCATCAAGCCAGTGAGAGGAGCAGGGAGCTCCTCCATTGTGCAACACAGAAGGAAAATATCCTTTCTTTTAATAAGCTAGTAATAAAAGGACGAAGCGCCTAAATTAGGGCTCGCATTGCCAAACGCTTCAGAGTTTCTATATGTTCCAGGCAGCTGCGACGTCCCTCCCTGAAGAAAGACTCGTTCAAGGAAGCCCTGGCCATGCGTTTTCCACAGCTAGGCTGCTATATATGCAGATGTAAATCAATGGAGTCTTTGCTGAAGCAAACGATTCCAGAAGAGGCTGTGTTGTGCAGTAGCACGCCAAACTGTCTCGAGGCTAATGGCTTCATACATACATCAGGCTGGCTGGGCATTACACTCAATTTCGTGGTGCATTCGAGATCGAAAACAAAGTTACTCCCTCCAATCCATAACAAGTGTCGCTGATAGAAAGTGTCGTTGATTCAAGGGGGAGAGATCTCACCACATACCTCCACGGCGGAGCCCTGCCGCTGCCGCTGCCGCCGCCGTGCCGCCTCCACTCAGATCTCCACCATCACCGTTACATACGAGGAGAAAAAACTTGGATCATTGGAGGACAAGGCACCACCCCTTCATCATCAACCGCTGCATCTCCATCTATATCACCGTTCTCCATCTCACTTATCCCCATTAGTTGTAATTGCAATTGATATCGTGCATTTTTACTCGAATTCCTCCGTACATATACTTTCATTCCATATCCATATGATTATGATGATGTTTTTGATTGTCTCCATGTGTAAGTAGTTTGCCTTCTTTTTGGGGTTGATCTATAACTTTGTGCTATGAATATGTGTTAGTTCTCTCTCTAGATACTATATGAAGTTGACCACGTAATATTTGCCTTCCGGACTAGAGAGGGAATTACCCTAGGAAGTATGGAATTGCGTACCGCGGGAAGTGACATACCGTGTTCGGCGCTTTACTATTGGAATTTGGTGAGTTTTAGGTTGATGGCTCATTAGACAAATTATAAAATTCTCTTTGGCCCACTTGTGCATGGCAGCATATGGTTGTGCTAGTGGTGCTAAAGTTTAGTCTCATATTGCTAGTGGAAGGGGAGTTGGACCACCTTATATAGTAGAGTGTTGCACCGCTCACTGAGGTGTGAGAAAGAGAGAAGCCCTCGCGCACTCCTCCTCCTCTGACGCCGCCCTCCTCGCCACGCCTCGCCAGGACGCGCGCGTGCGTCGCGGGTTATGGAAATCTTGCCGAGTCGAGCTTTATTTTGCTGTCTGAGAAAATTAATCATGGATTAGTTATGAGTCATTAATGGACGCGTTAATCAATCAATTGTTTCTAGTTTTATGGATCGTGGGCTGTTACTGACTCAGACGTGGGATATGCCCCACGATCTCCCTGACCTGCACTATATAAGCGTCTACGCTAAACTTAATCGGTAATAAATCCATACACGCGCCTACCTCCAGAACCTTGCGCCGTCGTCTTCGTTTTCCCCATCCCAGCTTGCGGCATGCACCGTAGATCGGTACAATAGGCCTCCGAAAACCCGTCTCTCGTGAACCTTTACGGGTGAGGGGCGATTAGGTTTTTGGGGAGCGCTCAAGCGCGACTACTGGCAACCACGACGTCGTCCGACAACGAGTTCCCGAACGACGACTTCTTCCCGGACGTCACCAACCTCTTCGACAACCTCAACATGGGTGACAACGCCGTTGCTACTGTCGCCGCTGCTATTCAGCCTACACTATAGTCTATATGTGATCTTAATCTATCTCTTTCAGATTCTGCTAGAGTTTTTTATTCTAGCGTTTGGTGTAGATATGATAGGTTTATCTTGTATAGATTTAATATGTTCATCTACTTTGTTGATCTATATGATTGGTTTTAGTATTGTCTGTATGCTCATGCTTTATCAGTTTATTATTCGGATAAAATTATATGGATTATTGCTCATATTTTCAACATTTACCATATGGAAAAGGGAATAAAGAGGAATTCACTAAGCTCATTTCGATATCCACGGAGTAAACCTTAATTGCAATGGATCCATAGGTGGTTGCCAAAGATCATTGCAGTGGTTATTTAGAGACATGATGACCGATGGTTTTCTAGGTAAATCTTATGATGAAGCTCTTCCCACACATATCATAATAAAAAATATAGATTTATCCTACTTATAGTTAATATCAATACTAGTGGTGTATCCTACATTCTTCGAGAATTCCTTAGTTATATTGTCATCACCATAACCTCGCTCGCTTGTTCTTGTTTACTTTAGTAATTTATTTTATTCTTTTTTACTTTTGCTCTCAGACACCAATACTTTTTATACACCATTTTTTTGCGAATTCCACCGATCTATTAATAATCATCAACAACAGTATAAAGAGGCCCAAAAGTAATAAAAATTACAAATAGATCATTGGATCAGCTAGCAACGACTACAAACACTAGCACGAGTCAAAGGCGTGTCGCTGTCCTCGCCCCTCCATCACCGGAGGCAGTTAAAGCTTGTCATAGTAGAACTTTTGTAGTAGACAAATAGAAAGTCGTCGTGCTAAGACCATAAAGAACCAGCGCACTAGAGCATCAACCATCGCCAATGATGACAATCGTAGATCGGAAGAGACCGACCTAAAAACAAACCAACGAAGACGAAAACGGACAGAATTCCAGGAGATCTGTCGGGCAAATAACTTCACGCGTCCTCCGTCGGCGCTAGATACACCACCGAAACAAGAATAGCGCGGGGAGAACATTATTCTGACCATAGGACATAGCCGTCGTCTCAACATCCCGATAAAGACACTAGAAAACAGGTTAAACAAAGAACAGAAAACCTCCCGCCGGCGAGAGGCCATGGTTTGCCATACCTTTAAGGCCCTAAAGCCACCGAAGGCGGAGCAGACCGACGTTGTTGACGAGGGGTGCGGAACCCTAGATGGGTTTTTTCTCCTCCCAGTCGCCTCTCCCTGGCGGGCGCTGTACGTACCGGTTTCCCTTTATACACCATTAATTAGAGATATTCTCTCTATTTGGGATTATAGATCACGCATGGTTAATTAGATTGTCAGTTTAACCAACAAAATATAAATAGAATAAAATATAAAAATTATACCATTAGAAACTTGAGATGTGGAATTTTCTAATGGTATAATTTTTACGCTATATAATTTATATTTTATTAGTTAAATTAGCGATCTAGCTATACGCATAGTACCTATAATTCCAAACAGAAGGAGTAATTTGCAAGTACTCTCTAATAAAGTAACATGGACATAAAGAAATCAGCAACGCTGACCGGAGGGAGTACTATTTTTGAAACCGAGAAAAGCTTCGAATAAACAACAATCATGTGGATTTTTCTAAAACTTGTATTCAAACCATCTACTCGAGAAAAGGAGGGCTCAACTCAACCAACGGCTCGAGAAAAAAGAATGGCAATTCATGTTACGAGCAGCGTTTTCGTTTTTATTGCAGGGAATTATTTTAAGAATGGCAATTCTGAAGCTAGGCGATGATTAGACAGTCTATATTGTATATGTTGACAGCTGAGATCTGTACCTGCTTGCCTGCCTGCCGAGGCGCACGTTTCCGCCTCGCATGATTCTGCCTTGCTGCCGAGCGTGCGCGCACGCTTCTTCGCTGCGTGTCGGCCGTCAGATCGACGAATCCTGCCACCTGAGCGGCACAGATCTCTCCTGCTCCTCCTCCTGGGCCCCGCACCCTCTTCCCCACTCTCTGTCCCTGTCCGAGACGTGGCTACTGGCGACCATTTCCAGGTAGCTCGCCACCGCCGTCACCGCTCTTCGCCGCGCGCCGCGGCCTCCTCCTCTCCCCTCGGCCCGCCCATTGCTCGCCTGCGGGAGCGAGCCACACCTCGGTTGCATTCTCAATTCGGATGGCTCTGTCTCGGGCGGGGGCTCCCCCACCCGCCCCCGTGCCGTTCCTCCTCTCCGCCCTCCTCCTCCTCCTCGGCCGCCGCAGCGCTGCCGGAGGCGGCGGCGGCAGGGGAAGCTCGGTATACCCGGCCCCCGTGGTCTACCCACACCACTCCCGCCAGATCTCCTGGCATCCCAGGTAAGGCGAATTTTCATACTCCTTATTCATTTCACCGCCCCGTCGCCTTACCTGCCTCGATCTCGATTTGAATGGGGTGGAATTAGACGATTTATTCCGCTCTCCGCAGGGTGTTCCTCTACCCGCACTTCCTCAGCGACGACGAGGCCAACCACCTCGTCTCCCTCGTCAGTGCCTCCTCTGCCGCTGCTGCTCCCGTTCCCCCTGTAAAAATTCAGAGCTCTTGCTGTCGGAACTGATCTGATTCCGGGATTCTCCTTCTTGTCCAGGCGAGGGGCGAGCTCAAGAAGTCGGCCGTCGCCGATAACACGTCCGGAAAGAGCACGCTCAGCGAGGTCCGCACCAGCTCCGGCACCTTCATCAGCAAGGGCCAGGTTGGTCGTTTGCTTCTGAGCTCATCCACAAATATTAGAAAAAATATATAACAAAATGATCATCTCGTTTGCATGTTCCATCTGACTGACAGTGTTGAACTCAACCTATGTAGTACTCCCTCCGTTTTAAAATATAAGATGTTTTAGCTTTGTGAAGCAAATGTATCTAGACTTGTTTTAGTGTCTAGATTCACTCCAAACATGAGTGAACCTATATACTAAAACAAGTCTAGATACATTCTCTTCACAAACCTAAAACATCTTATATTTTGAAACGGAGGGAGTAGTACAACTTTCATGTACACCTCATGAGGTGACATATGCTTTGAGGGTCAATTCTTCCATTCAGTTGTACTCCCTCTGTCCCAAAATAGATGTCTCAGATTTATCAAAATTTGGATGAATCTAGACACTATTTGGTACTCCCTCCGGCCCATATTAATTGACTTAAATTTGTCTAGATTTGAATGAATCTAGACACTATTTAGTATATAAGTTCATCCAAATTTTGACAAATCAAAGTCAAGTAATATAGATCGGAGGGAGTATATAGGTTCATCCAAATTTTGACAAATCTAAGACATCTATTTTAAGACGGAGGGAGTACCATTTTTTAAAAACAGTATCCATATGTACTCTGATGTTATCATTTCTCAAGGCATCAGTATCTTCGTTATCGAGTGACTTACCATAACTGGGGTCCAGGAGTATAGTACAGTTCAGGAATTTCTCTCGCTGGCATGGTTTTTATCTAATGAACAGTCATGTCCACATTTCTAGGATCCAATTGTTGCTGGTATAGAGGATAAAATTGCTGCATGGACATTTCTTCCAAAAGGTTTGTGAGACAGTAACACTGCATCTTACAGTTCATGCATTTCAGGGGTTCTTATTCTTGCACTTCTAGAAGACAGAGTACTTCATTTGCATGTCATCCAGTAAACTTCCGAGTTGTATTTAAATTTGGTACGGGAAGCATCTTTTGTAACCAAATCAGAATCTAGTGTAATGTACCCTAACATCTGAATAATGATCTTCATAATTTTTTTTTTGTATTTGGTTAGGAAAAGAAAGGAATTTCACACACACTCACACCGAGTGAAAAACACATCTAGCAGCTCAAGATGTAGAACAGCTAAGAAAAATACCGCTATAGTTGTCCTACCACGATATGTTCGACTAGTTTGCCAGATTTGAGCTCAAATTCCTAGAACACACTATCTTCATTATTTGATCCAAAATTTTCAAATTGTATTTACCAACTATGGATTGTTACTTAGACATATCTGTACCTGTTGCGGAATCAGTCCCAATGTACTACATAAATTAAAGAAACCTAAAAAGACTTTTATATGACCTAATTTAGAAGCTTCAAATTCTGTATTTTAGCATTAGAATTTGTGTGAACTCTGAAAGCATGTCATAAAAATCCTCAGCTAGATCAAGGGGAATTATTAGGTTGTTTGCTTGTCACCCTTCTTTTTTTTTACCTTCGAATCCATGTGTAGGATCTGATCATTTTACTGTTTCTAGTTTTGCTTATAATTGTTACATGATAATCAGAGAACGGTGAAGATATGCAAGTTCTAAGATATAAGCGTGGGGAGAAGTACGAACCACACTATGATTACTTTACAGACAGTGTTAACACTATTCGTGGTGGCCATCGCGTAGCTACTGTGCTTTTGTACTTAACAGATGTCGCGGAAGGAGGAGAAACGGTTTTCCCCTTAGCCAAGGTAAATTTTTTTCTTTCTTCAGGGTCATAATGTTCAATTAGATGGTACAAAATGCTTGCTGATTTTTCTAATGAGACAGCCACAAGTAGCCATTAACACCATAATTTTCTCTTGTACCTTTTCCCAGTTTGTTTTCTATTTGTTATTAAATATCCACATGCATTTGTGAAATAGGAACATATGAACAAGGGATCACACGGTAAATATGCAACCTTGTCAGAATGTGCAAAGAATGGCATTGCAGGTACAGTTTTTGTGCTCATCTCCTTTTTAATAAACCTGATTCCGGTGCTATTAGCAAGACACCTGAAACATTCCTTGGCTGATACACACCCGTGGCCGTCGTGTCTCAGTGAAACCACGGAAAGGGGACGCCCTTCTGTTCTTCAACCTTCGCCCGGACGCCGCGACGGACCCGTCGAGCCTCCACGGCGGGTGCGAGGTCATCAAGGGGGAGAAATGGACCGCCACGAAATGGCTCCGTGTGGCCTCCTTCGACAAGGTCTACCACGCGCCGGGCGGCAACTGCACCGACGGTAACGACAGCTGCGGGAGGTGGGCAGCGCTGGGGGAGTGCACGAAGAACCCCGCGTACATGGTGGGGACCGCGGCGTCGCCCGGTCACTGCAGAAGGAGCTGTGATGTGTGCTAACGGCAGCACCGGAACGTGGAGAATCCGAGATGGAACGTGAACTGCTACCGCCCTGTAGTTCGAGATCAGGTTCATACAATACAGGAGCGGCGGCGGCGGCGGCGATGGAGTCGGTTCATGAGGCTGTTTCCAAAATTTTGGTTGCAAGTTTTGTTGTTGTGTAGAGTAACTTGGCTGTGATCAGAGGACATACATGTTCAGTAGCGCTCATTATTTATGCTGGGCAGGCAGATGTAGTAGTACTATCAGTTTATTGTTAGTGCCCCCAAGTTGTGTATGCCGTACGTGATATTTGAACATGTTGTTCCATTAATTTTGCCTGTGCAGAGACTGTATTCTTTCTCACCAACAACTACTTTTGTTGTATAGCATATCTAGCACCAATCTGTCTTCCCTGAATTCCAAGAAACCTTTCTGAATCCGTTCGTTTTATGCTCGTTTTTGTGCAACGAACTGGACCGTTCTTGTGCAGGGAATCTTCTGGCATGCATTTGCTTGGCCGTGACGCTGAAAGGGAGAGTCCAGTAGGTCTTTGCGGTTTGCACGGGATCGCTCGAATTGAAGGGTGGGGAATTGAATGGCTCGATCACGGACGGCCGGGTGGATTGATGATGCATGCCTTCCATTCATTGCAAAGTGGAGTAGCACTCCAACATACAACCGCCTCCGAATTCAATGCTTATCGTTCCCAAATTGTATGAGGCCGATGACGGCCCCGTCTACCACACTTTCTTATCTCAAAATTTATAGAATGGCAAAAGGCGAATTTCGTGCTGAAAATGCTACGGTATGCAGTAGCCATTCTGTATCAAAAACTGAACATGCTTGAATAAACTCGTCTCCGCTCATCTTACCTGGAAATGGAAATCAATTAGGCCTCGTTTTGTATAAGAGGTCGTTTGGTATCCATCATTTGGGCCTGGAATTCTGGAATTCATTTTGCAATTCCATCCCCATGCTGTTTGGTTGGCACGGAATTGAGCTGTCATTTCATTTGGCAAATCCATTCAAATATTCCCATGTGTAAACCTGATTCCTATCTTAAACCTGTCATTTCCAAATTCCGGTGACAGCCAAACATGTGAGTGTTTTTGGAATCATAATATAAATAAAATGAATCCATGTATTCATTTCATTTCCACTAAATGAAATGAATACCTGGATGCCAAACGACCTCTAAGAGTATTTACAGGGTTTGTAGTGTATTTCCCCAGCCAACCCTATACTCTCAAAAACTCTCCACATAGCGTTTTGCAGGCCGGGCTCTGACGGGCTGAGCCCTAGGAATCACTTGGAAACTCGCCGGGTTGATGTGGATCAGAGAAACGAGTTCCCCTCGCGTTTTTGGATGTTCCGTCTCGGCGGGCGAAAGGCTGTTTAGAATCCCGATCTGACACCTCCTCCATCTCCCGTACAGAGCACGTCACGCTCTGCTGCCATCTCATGGACAGAGAAAGCCCTCATGAATCAAACCCATATACAAAACAGCCAAATTCCATAGATGAGCAAGGGGATTAGGCTGAAGAAGAGTATTAGGTGAATCAAGTGTTTTCATCCAATCACCGCGTCATGATATTCAGCAAAACACCTGAAACCTCTCCTGCCAAACAAGGCCTTATGGTAGATTACCTACCTCATCGGAGATGAAGGAATTTCCTACTTAAGATTCGTATATGGCTATTTTGCTCTTGATGTGGAGGAGTTGGTACTAGCCTACTCGATACGTTCCTTGCGTGGTTCGCTATAGGAATTGCTTTCACCAAATGAGTAGGGGAATATTCATAGGTATGCATCTTCTGTCAACGGTAAAGGTTGAAGGCAAACCTTCATTGGAATTCTTTAACTTTAAAGGAAAAGATTGGATTGGAACAAAACTTTAACTAAAAATAGATAGATTTCACATATACTTGCCCTTATATTGTCTCATTATGGGTATGATTTTTATTGTGTCGTATTTTATTATATAAAAACCTCTACTTTAGTTTTATGCAAGTAATAAGAGAGAATATTTTCGCAAAAAAAAATGAGAATATGAAATATTTTCTTATTTTTTTAACTTTATCGATTTTTGATTTCGTGGCATATTGAGGAACAATATAAATTCTCACGATTTGTTTTCAAAGATTAATTAAAATTACATCCAAAATACAAATTAGATTAGGGGTACGAAGTCACGAAGGATAATTGGTTGGGGACTGGCTTTGAGACCAATCCCTCGTCTTCGTCTTTTTTTTTCTTCCTTCAAAATACTTACTTCCGAGGAGGCTCACTAGAAAAAGTTACCTTTATTTATAGGACGTGGACAGCATTGTGAAAGAAGCTATGATCTAATTTTTAGACGTATAATAAGATCCTGATAAAAACATATTTGTTCCTTGCCAATTGGAAACAACCTTCCAAGTACTTGGAGGATTTAAATACTATTCTTTAATGGATGAAAAACAAACGATGTCGAATTTCGATACTAGTAACATAATGTTGGATCCATTACTTTCCGAAGAAAGGAAAACGTCCATGGCAACCGGAAGAAAGAGAGCACGCGAAGTTCATGCGATGAATTTCGCGACGATTACGCAGAGCTGGAAACAACTCGGCGTCACGCGAAAGAGATGAGGACGCAATGCGTGTCTTCTTTACATACGGAGCCTGCCTGGGATTCCGGGAATCCCGGTCCAGCAATTAGGTTACATCACACATCATGAGGGAAGCGAGACAATCGGATCAGATATCATATCAGCCGGGAAATGACAGGTATATGCTGCACCTAGCATGTAGTATACTGTAGTATACCATGCTGCTGCTGCTACGGTGAAGGAATCCTCATCTCGAACAGTCTGGCCGGTGGGCGCGCGCCTCTAGAACATCATCACGGTGGCGAAGGCGGCGGCGAGGGCGATGATGCTGCCGGTCGCGGTGGTGGAGCGGCGGTTGGCCTTGGCGTGCGGCGCCGGCGGCGAGGGGAAGGGCGAGGAACCTGCGTGAGAGATTGATGGCCTCGTCAGGGTTGATAATTGTACACCTACTGCTAGTACACACGGGGTCCGTGGCAGTCCACAGTACCAGTGGGTAGTGCTAGCACGTGAAGGAACCTGAACGGCAGGGCAGCATCGACTGTTCAATCGACTGTGTATGTTTGAGCGTACGAATGTAGTACGAGCATATTGAATAGTACTAGTTCTGTAAGTAGTAGCAATTAATAGTATACTAACATGGATTCTGTTTTTTCTAAGTTTTTAATTAACTAACTGCCGTCACGAATTTCTTGTAGTGCCATGAAATACGAATGATGAGTCCTTGCTATATATCGGTCTCGCGGGGTGAGGCGCTTACCGGGGAACTGCGGGCTGTCGCCGGAGGGAGAGGGAGAGGGCGAGGGAGACCCGCCGGACATGGGCGGCGCCGCGGACGGGGCCAGGCCGTAGACATGGTACCCGAGCGCTGCACATTTTTGCAAACAGATTATTCAAATCCAGATCGATCGATCAATCAAATCTACTACGGAGTAGTATCTCTGAAAAGATTGGCTGCACAGTGATGACTAACTACACGACCGAACTTTGGGTTTTAGTACCTTGGCATGTGGTGACGGGCGGGGTGGCGACGCGGCATACGCCCGGGAGCGCGAGCGCGCGCGGGTAGTCGACGGCGATGCCGTAGGAGTCGGCTGCGCCGGAGAGGAGCTCGCAGAGGCAGACCGGGTTGGAGTCCACCATCCCGGCCAGCTCCGGGCAGCACGCCGCGTCGGGCCGCGCCGTGGTGCTGCCCGCCTGCACGTACGGCAGGCAGTCGGACATGTTGAGCAGCGCGTTGAGGCACGCCGCGTCCATCCCGGCGGCAGGGGCGGGCGCCGCCGCCGTGGCCGCGGGTGGTGGCGCCGAGACGTGCTGCGACGTCCCCGCCCCCGCGCACATGGTGGTGGTCGTTGTGGACAGGAGCAGTGCCGCGAGCACGGCCCACAGCAGACGCGGCGCCGGCGCCATGGACGATGAGGAGGAGTCGCGGCGGGCGGGCGGGCGGCTGGTTTGTTGGGGGAGTAGTTAATGTGGAGGCGGGCGAGAGGGGGAAGGAAGGAAGCGAGCGGCGCTGCTTGGAGCGTTGTGGTGGTAGGGAGAGGGGAGCGAGCGTGCGGACATATATAGCCGTGGCCGTGGCGTGCGCGTCCTGGTGGCGATCGACTCAGACCAGCTGCGTGCGTCATGGAATGAGTTGGTACGTACGTGGCGAGCTGCGTTGCGTCTGCGAGTTCGCGACGCTCTCTCGGTGCATTGCATTGGGAGGCTGCCATCTTTGGTAACCATGAATGAAGCTCACTAGTGGTAGTTCAGGTAAGTTTGGTGATCGATGACGAGGTACTAGTAGTTCACTACACGCATGCAGACGGAAAATACATCCTGGGAACGAAGCTCCTGGAATTCTACCGGCCACAACTCTGTCGATGGATCGAATTGGGTTGCTGGTTTCTCGGTGCGGTGCGGTGGACATCGAGTTCCACCTTGGCGAATCAAAGACCCCGAACGGCGTGCCCAACGTAGTACGTACGTGTCGTGGATGGGGGCCTAGCTTTTAGTGAGATGACGGCAGCAGGAAGGAACACCGTCGGAATCGAACGAACCCCATCTAGTACCCATTAAGGCCTTGTTTGGTGCTAGTGTTTTGGTAGGATCAGCGGGGATAATCCCTAAGGTCTTGTTCGGTTTCAAGGGAATTGACCGGGAATGGCAGGTATTGATGGGTATTAATTCCCTTTTAGATCAATATCCCCTTGATTCCCCTCCATTCCACCCCAATCCACTTGGGGAGTGGAATAACCGAACAAGCCCTAAGGGGATTGGGTGAAACCCCCACCTTTACCCAAACCTCTCTAATCCCTAATCTCTTTCAATCCACTAAGTATGGGTAGTGTATTGGATATTGAAAAAAATACACTAAAATTTGGGGAACAGTGGGGATAAACGGGGATTGAATTGGTCTAATACTCTAGAACCAAACATACTTTTAGCAACAAATGGGGATTTGGGGTTTGGTGAGGATTATCCCCTCTAATCCCCACAAAAACTCTAGTACCAAACAAGGCCTAATGGAACGGAACGCGTACGTAGGTCCATCTCGATCGCCCTCTTCTTAACCTGCTCGATCGGCGACGCGAAAACTGGTCGCCATCTGTGCCGTGACGCGAGCTCTAACTCGCTCCGCTCGATCGCCATCCGTGTCGTCGTTCGCCTGGCAAGCTGCGATGCACGACACCTTCGAAGAAACGCGGCGCATACATACATAGAGCGTGATTCCGCCATCCGTTTCTGCCCGACTTGCCCCGGCCGGAAGAGGATGATGCTGACCGGTTTGGCTCGGGCGCTCATGCATGGCAGGCAGTCGATCAGGAGTACACATACAGAGAGACAATCCCGCCTGGGAGAGAGAGAATTGCATGAACCAGCGTCTATCCGGGCAAAATGTTGCACCAGACCGGTGGCTCAAATTTACTTCGCCTCTGGAGCGCATGGCAGGCAGTCGATCGAGAGTCCACACACATAGACGACTGGGCTTGGGCGCTTGGTTTTGTTCCGGTGTTCGGGTGGGGGCTCAGTCAGTCCCGGTTGTAACGGTTTTAGCTCGATTTCCTGTTAATTAAACAGACAACTCACGAGACACAACACATTAACTGCTTTCCTAGCCTAAGTTGTGGAAACGTTTTCTGGGACCTAGGGTTTGCTTTTCCTTCGTCGCTGATGCATTGCCGGTACGGAGTTCCTTTTGATCTTGGATTAGGTTTCCCCATGTCTGCTCGGGGCACAAGGCAATTTTCGTCCATAGTTTCTCTTGATAGCTGGCCGATCTAGCTCCTTCCTGCGAGTGTGTTCGTTGTGTTTTTGGCTAGATTGATATGATGTCGTCTTCATCGGCAAATTCGGCGAATCGATCGGGAGGGTCGGGAAGTAGGAAGGATGAGGCGATCGATGATCTACTAGAGAGATTGGGAATTGAGGAAGATGAGTTCGATGATCTAGTCTTTGAAGAAGAAGAAGAAGAAGAAGAAGAAGAAGAAGAAGGGGCCCCAAAGGAGGGCATCAAGTGAATGGCGCTCGCAAGAGTGCACACCACAAATTTCTTCAAACCTTAGACTTTCGAGCAGCATATGAGGGTGGCTTGGAGCTCAGCAAGAGAAATCAAATTCCAACATCTTGAGGGTAATATTTTCACGGTTCAATGCTTTTGCCTAGGCGATTGGTTGAAAGTTGAAAAGGGTGGTCCGTGGTTGTTTCGCCAAGCTGCAGTGTGTATCGAACCCTATGATGGATTCTCTCCTATTGAATCTGTTGACCTCAATTATTTCACAACCTGGGTTCAGATTCACAAGGTGCCAGTAGGATACGTGATAATTCTCTTGTGACTAACTTGGCGGAGAAGAAGACTGGAAAGGTAGTGGAGGTGCAAACTGATGTCCAGGGTGCTGGAAACTTTGTCCGTGTTCGTGACAAGATGGACGTACGGAAAGTGTTAGCGCGGTTTGTTTCAATGTCAAGAGGGGGCAAAAGAGAAATTTACCAGATCAAGTATGAAAAAATGCCGAGGTTTCGTGGAGCATACGGATTCATTGGTCATACACACTTGGAGTGTGGCACTGGAGAGCATGATGAGAATTCCCTCAAGTGGGGAGAGTGGATAAAGGCTGAAAGGGAATCATGGCATATGTGTTATCCTGGTGGTGCTGGGGAAGGTGGGTGAAAGGATAGAGATGTCGTCTAGAGGGGGGGTGAATAGGAAATTTCAAAATTATTACGGTTTTGGCTTGATAGAATGCGGAATTAAACTAACGTTTATTTTACAAGCACAAAACCTAAATACACTAGGCTCAACTAAGTGCACCAATAACAAGGTAAACTAAGCAAGATAGCACAAGATAAATATGCCACAAGTGATAAGCAAGATATAAGTACTTCAAGCTCGATGGCTTTATCATAAGGAAAATAAGCTCGAATATAGAGATAACCGAGCCACGCGGAGACGAAGATGTATTCCTATGTTCCCTTACAAGTAAGGTACGTCACGTTGGAGAGGTGTGAGATTCCACGAAGGATTTCCCAATGCCATGAAGGCTCACCTTCTTATCCGAGTCTATCCCACGAAGGAATAGGCCCTTTCCTTATGGATAGATTTTCCTCCACTCCGGAGATGGCAAGCTCCACAACCACTTCACAAGCTCCACGAAGGAGAAGCCCGAGTCTCTTCACAATCTTCGATGAAGAGGACACCGCGGTACCAACCGCCAAGCCAACTAGGAGGTCACCCTCAAAGAGTAACAAGCTCACAGTCTCTCACTCGAACAAATCGCAATGGAGAGCTCAACACTTATGCAAGAATACAAAGTAAGAACACCAAGGGTGCTCAAATCCTCCACTCTCAAATCCCACAAAAGAAACAAGTGCTAGGGAGGAATTAGAGAGGAAGAACAATGGTGGAAACCAACAAATGGCTCCAAGATCTAGATCCAATGGGTTCCCCTCACTTAGAGGAGGAATTGATTGGTGGGGATTGTAGATCTAGATCTCCTCTTCCAAAGGCCTCAAAAAGATGCAAGAATCATAGGAGGGAAGGGAGAGGAAGAAAGCTCAAGGGGGTCAACAATGGAGGTAAAAAACATGCTTAAGAGCCTTAAAACTTTGGGGAAGAAGCCCCATTTTATACCCCTTCAAGGGGGGTGACCGTTGGAAGCAAGATGTGATGGGCGAACACGTTTCGACGACAAAGCCGGCGCCGTCGGATCAGCCGACGAAATTTTCGGTTAAAACCGAAAGTTCCGGTACAAACCGAAACAGATCTGAAACAGTTTTCGGCGGTTTGCGGAAATTTCAATGATCGCCGAAATTCGACCACAAACTTCGTCACTTGAAATCCCGCCAGAATTCCGCTAAAACCAAACAGGACACACGAAAACAGCAATAACTTCTCTGATTTCGATGATCTTGGGCTTGTTTTGATGAGGACAACAAGCCCTACAAGATGGTGCAGAGAAACATCATAGTCCAATAGAGGGGGATATAACCAAATTAAGAAAGGTAATAAGCCTCCATATAAGAAGAACCGATAAAACCTTCAAACTCGAAAACGCCATAGAAGATGCATACGAATTCCGTTTTTGATGAACTTGGGCTTGTTGAAGAGCTAGAAACAAGCTCAAGAACCTCACATGGAGAAACACCAAGAAGCAACAAAATAGGAAGATGCAAATAATGCAAAGGATTGAGCTCCCTATGACGATGTGATCAAGTTATCCAACCGAAAGCCCCTCTTAATAGTGCGGCTATGTATCCTATAACCCGGTATCCCAACAACCACCTTGAGACCTGTAAAAGGAAAACCTAGCAAGGCCATACCTTTGCCTTGCGCATCCCGCTTGATCTTGATGACAACACTTTAATCTCCATCCAAGACGGAATGCATCACTTGATCATTGTTGCTTTGTGAAGACTCCTAATTTGCTCTCCCATACACCACTATTGGATAGATTCATTAATACATG
This sequence comes from Avena longiglumis, assembly GCA_030063025.1. Classification (NCBI taxonomy): domain Eukaryota; kingdom Viridiplantae; phylum Streptophyta; class Magnoliopsida; order Poales; family Poaceae; genus Avena; species Avena longiglumis. Next base: position 512,097,123 of record CP125974.1, on the reverse strand, counting down.
TCTTCACATGTCCATTATCACCAATATGGATGACAAGCTACAAGCAAATGATCTTCTCGAGATGTTTATCTTGAACTTGCCCTTCTCAACCTTGATGACGATCACCACTTGATGTCATCCTCTCATGGGCTATATAAGATCTTCACTTTTGAAGCATACCCATGGAAAGATACCTATACCATATAGAAAACGCAAAGGCACATATATAATGGGTTAGTTCATGACGCATAATTGACAAGGCTTGCCATACCACAAGATCATGTGGTACATTCTTTATGCTTCATGTGTTGACCAACTTGAAATCACTCTTTACTCTTTGTATAGGTCAACCATGTATCTTATCATGCTCCATCTCAATATCTTGAGGTACATAAAAAACTCTTAATTTGATTACATGCTCTAAATCTTAGTCAATCATAGATCAACTAATGAGGCTATCATGACACAGTCTTAGAGCCATATCTTGAATTCTTCTATTGAAATCACACTCTCAAGATCTTGATCATATCATATTCTTCTCTTCAACTCGATGATCTTTATGCCAATACTCAAGGTATACCTTTATCTTCATGGCATCCATACTTGAATCCAACACAAAGACTACAAGCATGACCTATGGAATATTCCTTCATATAAAACTCAGTGAAAAATAGTCCATAGGGATTGTCATTAATCACCAAAACCACACATAGGGGCAATTACTCTTTCAGTGGGCATGGTCGTGGCCGGTCTAGTCACCCTCCTGGCTCTGGCCGCGATCAAGATCCAGCGGGAAGGGGTGGAATCATGCCTAGTTGGAGACACAATGCTCGACCAATCGATGGAATTGGTATAGCTGATGAGTCTCTAAAAGATACTGCAACCAGCCCCTTGAAGGATAAAGAGATGGAAACGGACAATCAGACTATTATAAACTTCGGGGCAAAACGTGGCCTTGGTGATGAGTTTGATAAAGCAACTGACTTAGAAACTACACCTGAAGCGAGGGAGTTAATTCCCTGTCGGGGGGTTGACCTCGGGTAGGTCAGATACGGGGAAAGACAGAGGTACAATCCCCGTCTAGTTTCCGAGTTACGGTCTAGGTTGGCCGAATCATGAATATGTAGGCCCGTGTATATGTATCAGCACTACCGGCCGAGTTCTGCGAGGGTCGGGTTAGCCGAGTGATCTCGTCAAGGTAAAGGACAAGCCGAGTTACGCAAGGTAAGGTAAGGCGGTGATCTGAAGCTTGGGAGAAGGAGAAACCCAAGGTCAAACTATAGGCTAGAAGGAATCGAGCGAGCCAAGCACAAGAGACAAAGATGCAGGCCGAGGGGAAGGAGGTCACAGAGGTGGCAGTCTGGAGCCCGAGGCCAGGAGGGGTCCTCTGGAGCCTTGCCGTTGTTAGAAGGGCGACAGGGAAAGGAGGCCGCCGAACTACTATTTTGGGACAAGCATATTCTTCGAATATGCTTGCCTCGTCAGCCCTAAGGGCACCCAAGGCACTCCTTTATAAGGGGAGGCTTGGACCCTGAGGAGGGCATCGACTCTTTTAGCACCGTTAGGCTGGTGAGATTCATCTTTTCTCCCTGCATACAGCTCGAGGAGCACTTGTAACCCAAAGAAAGAGAAATAAAGATCTGAGCCTTAACCACTTGAGTGTGAAATCAGTTGCATCTTCCCTCCCCAGATCCCACTAGCATCCATTGGCCCCATACTTTAGCCTACCCATGGCATATGCCGTGCCACCACCACGACAGTTGGCGCCCACCGTGGGGCCAGCAGCGGTGCTAGCTGGAGTTATGATCCGGACGGGAAACTTCATCAACACGGGCGAGCGCGTTGTTTCTGGCTTAGTCCAGAGATTTGGTCTCTGCGACTATGTCAGCGACAATGCAGGAAGCTTCAGGGGGAAAACTCCCCCACGCAATGGCGTATTCATCAGCCTGGGCGAGCACAAGGTTTACGTCGGCGTCGACATCACCGGCGTTTATCCCCACCAAGTTGTTGTTGCAGGAGAGCCACCGCTAAACGCAGCAAGCCGTGCGTTCAAGGCACGTCCTGCAGGCAGCGTCGAGGTGATGGTCGCGGCAGGAGCACAAGCTGGAGCAGCAGTAGCCGGGTCAAGCAGATAACCCGCCGCAGGCGCACAAGGCGCACCCAAGCAGACCACGCCGCAACCCACTGAGGTAATCCCGCCAGTAACAAACCCAACCGAGCTACATGACACCACCCCAAAGGCACCAAGAGTGAGAGGGCCACCTCTGGAAAGGCCAGAGAACATTCTTCAGGCGACCATAGAAAACTTAACTACACCTGGCCGCGATACTTGATCCGCAAATGCTCAGGCGAGTTAGAAGAAACCGAGCAAAAGTCTTGGTAGAGGCCAAAAAAGTATCAGCCCTGCGGGAGTCCTTGAACAGGACCCTGAGAGAATGTGCAAAAGCTAATAAGCTTGATATCGCACCCGAGTGGGTGGATGAATTAAGATTAAGAGGAAAGAACCTCATGGATGACATTAACAAAGAGCATGAAGCTCACAGAGCAGAATCAGGTGATTTGGGTTTGCCGAGGTACCGGCGAAGAACACGAGAGCGGAAAATGCCGCAGCGTTGGAGTTAGAGGGCGACCGGAAGCTCGGCGAAACAACAAGAAAGAGTGAATGAGGTGCGCGCATCGCGAACCAGCAAAATGAAATACTCGAACTAATCCGGCAAGGCGGGCCTCATGGATGGTTCATTCGGAGGGCAGCGCTTTATCCATGGCGGCATCTTCACCGAAAACAACGCTCGAAGAGACAAAGCGATAAACTTCGGGGAAGAGGAACAAGCAAATTGTTCCATATGACCCGCAATAGCTGGAAAGGCAAATGAGAGCGAGGCAATGCAAGCCGAGGTATGATGGAGAGAAACCACGGCGTGTGGAAAAGGCGGCCGAGGCAATGGGGAACTCGGCGAAGAGAACCATGAGAGGTAATCATGACAACCAGATTCCGGCCGAAGTAAGGAGAGAGATGCCGCTCAACCCGCAACCAAGGCATGAGCCTCGGCAGGAAAGAGAAGTGAGGCCAGCTCGCCACAATCAAATGAATGAAAGGTACAATGATGGTTATTCCGAGGTGGAATACGCAATCCAGGGTGGAAACAACCACTATGGGATGCAGGACAGAATCCTGTACAGAGATTTGCCAGCAAGTGATGCAAGAGTAAAGCTGGACCGGCTATACCGGTCCGAATTGTTGGAAGAACAGGGTCCACCAGGTCCGACATGTTTTGGACCACGGATCATGGGCGAACCACCAGTGCCGAATTTTCAGTTAGCAAGAGGCACAAAAACATACAATGGAAGTACCAAGCCACAAGACTGGTTGATTGATTATGCCACTGCTGTGAAGATAGCGGGTGGGAACTTAAGATGGGCAGTGCGGTATGTCCCACAGATGTTGGAAGGACCAGCCAGGGTATGGCTGAATAATCTACCAGCCGGCAGTATCAACTGTTGGTTAGATTTCGAAGAAATGTTAAATCGACAACTTTACCAGCACATACAAGAGGCCAAACAGGCCACAACAGTTAGCCATGTGCAAGCAGAGGCCGAATGAAACAGATAGAGAGTTTTTAACTCGATGGTGCAACCTGAGAAACTCATGTGAAGGAGTTATCGAATCGCAAGCAATCGCTTGGTTCGCGCAAGGCTGTCGTTACGCCAATGTGTTGTGGCAGCGCCTGCAAAGAGATATGCCAACCACACTGGCAGAGACTATCATAATAGCAGACTCCTATGCATTAGGCGACCCGACCCAACCGGAATTAATGTCAGCAGATCATCGCGAGCAACAGGACCATTATGCGAGAGAATTGGCCGGGTCATCCAGGCGTGACTTCAGAGGAAGAAGAAGAGAGGAGAGGCCGGATTATAGATACAATTCGGCCCAAGTGGCGGCAGTAGCACAAGATCAGCCGAATCATGGAGCAACTCAACGGCAAAAGAATGGACCTCAACAGTGGACGTCAAGAAATGAGGGAAAAAGGCAATGGACCCCAGAGCAAAAGAAGCAATGGCAAGAGAGGCCGAAATACACGTTCGAATCCATGTTGGATCAGCCGTGCAAATTTCACACATCAAACCCATCTAGACCAGCCAATCATACGACCCGCCAATGTGCATGGATGAAAAATGCGATGGGGAACCCCGCAGGAGTTCAGGCGTCCCATCAAGTGCAACAGCAGCATCAGCCGCAGTTAACTGGAGCAAATACACAGCAACTAATGCTACCGCCCCCTCCCCCGAGGTATGATAACTCGGATCGGAGAGACGCAGTGCATCAAGTAATAAACCAGGTCCAGGACGGAAGGATGAATCCGGCAAATACCGGACGTAATGATTACAGAGAACATCACCAGTCTTATTGTGTGTTCTAGCGGAGCGGCAGACAAGCGAGTGTGCGGCATATGGAAGTGAATGCAGTTATGCCGGCAGTACCAAGATACGTGCCATGGTCTGACCAGGAGGTGACCTGGAGCATGAAGGACCACCCCAGAATAATGCCAAGTCCGGGATCATATGCACTTGTGTTGGATCTGACATTTGTTGGACCAAGCATCAACGTGAAATTTTCAAAAGTACTCATTGACAATGGAAGCAGTATCAACATCATGTACAAAGATACCATGCATAAACTCGGAATATCACAGAACATGCTGCAATCCACGAGGAACACTTTCCATGGGATAGTGCCAGGGCTTTCATGTGAGCCCATCGGTAAAGTCCGAGTGGACGTGTTATTCGGTACAAGAGATAACTGCAGAGCAGAAAATTTAGAATTTGAAGTGGTGGATCTGGAAAGTTGTTATCATGCTCTACTCGGACGACCCGCACTGGCCAAATTCATGAGCAGCTGTCATATAACTTATCTGGAGATGAAGCTACCCGGACCACAGGGGGTGATAACGGTTGCAGGGGATTACAAGAAGTCAATGGAGTGTGCTTCAGCCGGGTCAAACTTGGCCGAGTCATTGGTTATAGCAAGAGAAAAGAGAAGGATTCAAGAAGTAGCAACCCTCGCTCAGTCGGCACAACTGAACATGCCGGCGCTGGCCAACCCTCATGGCAGTGTCTCTTTTCAGCCGACTAAAGAGACGAAGAAATTTCAGATTGATGAGCAATTCCCAGAGCCTACTGTTACTATTGGTGCAGGCCTGGATGCTAAATAGGAAGGCGAGCTCACCAACTTCCTCCGTGAGAATCGGGACATATTTGCATGGTCAACTCAAGATCTGCAAGGTGTTCCGAGGGAGTTGGCTGAGCACTCTTTGAACTTCAGGCCAGGAGCAAGGCCGGTGAAGCAACCTCTCCGCCGCTTCGTCGAAGACAGGAGAAAAGTAATAGGAGATGAAATAGCTCGGCTCCTCGCAGCCGGGTTCATCATGGAGGTGCTATATCCGGATTGGTTATCAAATCCGGTGCTAGTAGAAAAGAAGAAAGATGACCCCAATGTAGCCATTGTATGGCGAATGTGTATCGATTACACCAACCTGAACAAGGCATGTCCGAAAGATCCTTTTCCGTTGCCTAGAATAGACCAAGTCATTGACTCGACCGCTGGTTGTGAGTTGTTATCGTTTGTAGACGCGTATTCTGGTTTCCACCAGATACCGTTAAATCCGGCCGATCAAATAAAGACTGCATTTATTACCCCGTACGGGGCTTATTGTTATCGCACAATGCCATTTGGCCTGCGAAACGCATGAGCGACATATCAGAGATGCATGCAAAAATGCCTGCATGATCAGATAGGAAAAAACGTACAAGTGTATGTGGATGACGTTGTCATCAAAACTAAAGAGAGCAAAACATTATTAGAAGATATACGGCAAACTTTTGCGAACCTGAGAAGGTTCCGAATGAATCTTAATCCAGAGAAGTGCACATTTGGTGTGCCGGCAGGAAAATTACTCGGTTTCCTTGTATCTAGCCGAGGTATCGAGGCTAATCCAACAAAGATAAGAGCAGTAGAAAGAATGGAATTGCCAAAATGTTTGAATGATGTACAAAAATTCACGGGCTGCCTAGCCTCGCTTAGTCGATTTGTATGTCGTCTAGGAGAGAAGGCATTGCCGCTCTATCAGCTGATGAGAAAGTCAGATAAATTCATTTGGACTCCACAGGCGGACCTTGCATTTCGTGAGTTGAAAAAGATGTTGGTTACGGCACCCATTTTGGCTTCTCCATTATCAAAAGAGCCCATGTTACTCTATGTAGCGGCTACCAATAGAGTAGTTAGTATTGTAGTCGTAGTGGAACGACTTGAAGACGGTAAGTCGATTCAGAGGTCGGTCTATTATCTAAGTGAGGTGTTATCCACTTCAAAGCAGAATTACCTGCATTATCAGAAGATGGCTTATGGAGTATATATGTCGGCGAAAAAGCTTAAACATTACTTCGAAGAGCATCCCATCAAAGTAATTTGTGAGGCACCCATAGCCGACATATTGAGAAACAAAGACGCAAGTGGCCGAATAGCAAAATGGGCGATCGAGTTATCACCATATGCTCCACAGTTTGATAGAAGAGATGCAATCAAATCTCAGGCTGTCGCCGACTTTCTCGCAGACTGGGCCGAGGTGCAGTATGAGCCACCATTGCCAGATCCAAATTACTGGACAATGCATTTCGATGGTTCCAAACTAAGGAATGGTTTGGGAGCAGGAATAGTGTTAACCTTGCCTAAAAAAGACCAATTGAAATATGTATTGCAAATACATTTTGTTGCGTCCAACAATGTAGCTGAATATGAAGCGCTAGTCCATGGATTGAAAGTAGCAAAAGAAATTGGTATCACGAATCCTATGCTATGGTGACTCGGATCTAGTAGTACAACAAGTATCAGCGGTTGGGACGCGTTAGATGCTAATATGGCTTTATCTGATTCCATGTGCAAAAATCAGTGGATACTTTTAAGGATGTGAATTCCACCACATACCTCGGGCAGAAAATGACGCCGCCGACACATTGTCGAAATTAGGATCAACCCGACAATCAATTCCTCCAGGTATTGCCCTGGAACACCTCAGGAAACCATCAATAATCCCATCACGTAATCCGAATCTATCTTTATCGAGCAAATTCGCAAAGATCACACGCCAATGGAGGTAGATCCAGAATGACTCGGAACCCTAAAGAGGGGACAGCGAGGTAAGCGCAATCATGGAGAGAGCCGAGGTATATACGTACAGAGAACATGGAGATAGAGCGGTGAGATCACATCGAAAAGTAACACCGATATGGGCAACCCATATTTTCTTACCTAAAAGACGCGATGTTGCCGAGTAATGAGGTATTAGCTAGACAAACCGTAAGAAGAGCAAAAGCTTATACAATCATAAACAATGAGCTGTATAAAAGAAGCGTCACAAACGTATTGCAGAAGTGCGTAAGTTCCACAGAAGGTCAGGAAATCCTTCTAGACATACACCAAGGAGAATGTGGGCACCATGCCTCATCTCGCGCTTTAGTAGCCAAGGCATTCAGGCATGGATTTTATTGGCCAACGGCATTGAAAGAAGCAAAAGAATTAGTTAAGAAATGCAATGGATGTCAGAGATACGCAACCAGAATACATATGCCATCGACCGAGTTAAAAACAATACCCATTACTTGGCCATTTTCTGTATGGGGTTTAGATATGGTGGGACCATTCAAGCCGGCGCGAGGAGGAATGACCCACATATTGGTTATGGTGGACAAGTTCACAAAATGGATTGAAGTAAAACCAATTAAAAAGTTTGATGGGCACACAGCAGTGAAATTTCTCAAGGATATCATCTTAAGATACGGGTACCCGCACAATATTATTACGGACAATGGCACAAACTTTGCAGAAGGAGCTTTCGCTAGATTTTGCCGAGAGAAGCACATAAGACTAGATATTGCCTCTGTGGCTCACCCAGCATCCAATTGGCAAGTGGAAAGGTCAAATGGACTGGTGCTATCAGGAATAAAACCACGACTTGTCGAACCATTGCAAAGGTCGGCAGGATGTTGGATCGAAGAAATCCCAGCCGTACTATGGAGCCTCCGGACTACTCCGAATAGGTCAACAGGCTACACTCCATTTTTTCTGGTGTACGGAGCAGAGGCCGTACTTCCAGCCGACATAATATATGACTCGCCAAGAGTTGCTCAGTACACAACCTCAGAGACAAATGAGATAGCTCGGCAAGATGCCGTAGACCTGCTGGAAGAAGCCAGAGAGTTAACATTATCACGATCGGCTATTTATCAACAGAACTTGTGGCGGTATCACAGCAAGAAAGTGAATCCAAGAGTATTCAAAGAAGGAGATTTGGTCCTCCGACTCGTGCAACGCACAGCCGGCATGCACAAGTTGTCACCACCATGGGAAGGACCATTTATTGTGAGCAAAGCGTTGCACAACGATGCCTATTATCTAATCGACGCTCAGTCCCCCGGAGGGAACAAGGCAGACAAAGCTGGCGAAGAAACGAAGCGTCCCTGGAACGTGGCTTTACTTCAGCCATTCTACTCATAGCATTATATCTCAAAGTCAAGATCCAATGATGTATCTGAACCTCGGCACCCAGAGCAATGACTCGGGGACTGCCATATTTTATATCAATTTCATATTATGTATTTGAACCTCGGCGCCCAGAAGCGGTGACTGGGACTGCCATATGTTATATCTATTTCGTGTTATGTATTTGAACCTCGGCCGGGATAACTCGGATCGCCATATGTTATATCTATTTCGTGTTATGTATTTGAACCTCGGTGCCCAGAGCAGTGACTCGGGGACTGCCGTATCTTATATCAACTTCATGTTATGTATCTGAACCTCATCGCCCAGAGCAGTAACTCGGGGACTGCAATATGATATATCAATCTCATATTAATAACTAAACCTCGGCATATAGAGCAGCGACGCGGGGACTACCGTATGCTACCTCAATCTTATGCCGAGCGCGCCCGTATAAGTCTTATATTACCTCTGAAACTTGATTTACAAATCGAAGTTTCGCACAATAAACAATGATCCAGCGATTGCTATATATTTTTTCACAACGAAGCAGTCAATCTCTGTTCAGAACAGATCAATATTATATGATATTCAGAGCTCGCGCCTGGATAAAACCATAAAAAATAGAGGCAAAGATAAATCCTAAAAGGTCAGGAAGTTGAGGGCCAACAAAGCAAGAATTCGGACGAACACCCACTTAAACGAGTATCAAAGCAGTACACAGCAAAAGAAATTCGAATCATACAGAGAATTGCCAAATATTTCGCCTACATCATACGTCCGGCATGCCAGGGATCGGAAATAACTTAGACATTGTTCGTTGGGGAAGCAGCAGCTTGCTCAGGTGCGGGGCACTCCGAGGTAGGAGGAACTTCAACTGAGGTTGCCTCACCCTCCGCCGACCCAGGTGCAACTTCAGCGGAAGTCCGAGGTTGCTCAGGAGCATCAGTCTGTGCGGTAGAATGCCCGGTACCTTTGGAAGAGGACCACGCGTCGCCATTGCTGTCCGAGCTTGAGCTGGAGCTATCAGATGCGGCCGAATCATTTTCATCCTCCCCCTGCTCAGCCGAATTATCATCCGGAGCATCCTCAGCTACAACCTCCTCATCCGGGTCTGGAAGAAAACTCGGCCCTTCATTCCAAGTGTGCACGCGTACTCGGCGAGTTGGAAGGCCGAGCTTGCCGAAGAGCAACAAAGTGGGATCCTCAACCCAGTGGAACCGGTCGCAAATTTCTCGGGATATCAAGAGAGATGTCTTCATACCATGACATGATAATGAAGAATATATCGGCACCAAAGCCAGTGATTCCCTCAAAGACTCAAGCGCCTCTCGGATGCCATTAGTCTTTTCACCAATAACTTAACTTCGTTGATATCAGGAGTCCCCGAGGTATTTGGCCAGAGCACATGGTAAGCTCGGATAGCGGCTTGCACCAAGTCCCGGCCCATAATTTTCATCGGACCAACTGCGGCACCAACGGCAACCAAGTAATCCTCCATTGAATATTCCGAATCAACGGTAACAGGTTCACCTCGGCGCACGCGAGCTGCAAGAACCGCTTTAGAACTCACGGGCTGGGCCTCGGGAAAATGATCTGCGCAAAGCATGAACGTGTCAGATGGTAGCGGGAACAAAAAAGAAAAATATAATTCGGCCATGCCAAGTAGCTTACGATGAATGTATCTTATCATTATCTTAAGATCTTTGGTCCAATCGACCTTACTCTTCTCAAAATGAGCAATTTCCTCGCTCAAACCCTGGGTTTTAAGTTCGGAAGCCTCGAGGAGTTCTTTGTTCTTCTGCAGCTCCAAAGTCAGATGATTCTTCTCCTCGGAGAATTCTTGGTCGACCTTTTCCAGCTCGGATTTCTGAGAGAGCTTGAGGGTATCCACCTCGGATCGCAGGCGAGCTATTTCATCATCTTTTTCTTGTAGTTGCGCCGAATGAATAGCGTTTTGTTCTAAAAAATGCAGCATCACGTCAGGCATGGGCATGCAATCTTGATGTGACACTGCAAAGTTTTGCAACTCGGCTTTACCAGAGCCAAACGCAATAAGGAAACTTAGCATATATATTAAAAGGGAAAAGGTGTAAAATAGAAAGAAAACTAACCTTCCAGGCTCTTGACCTTCTTCTCAAGGCGAATATTGAGGTTATTAATGTTACCTATTCACCAAGAAGTAAGCCGGCATTTCGTGAACAAATACATGAGAACGTTGGAAATAAGGAAAAGGAACTATCGACATACCAGCCTTCTTCACCACGGGAAGAACTTTCTCGTACTTTTCTTCCAGCTTGCGATGCGAAAAAAGCAACCTCTGGAATTCGGCGGTCCGCCGGTCATGTGCAACCTGGGCAATAAGGCAAAAGGATAAATCGACAGTAAAAGCTAAATTAGATCCGAATCAAGCAGAGCTTAATTCGGCTCTAGGTGGCTGGATATTCAAAGCTAAACCATATCCGAGTCAAGCAGGACTTGACTCAGATCTAGGTGGCTGGATATTCAAAGCTAAATTAGATCCGAATCAAGCAGAGCTTAATTCGGCTCTAGGTGGCTGGATATTCAAAGCTAAACCAGATCCGAGTCAAGCAGGACTTGACTCAGATCTAGGTGGCTGGATATTCAAACCTAAATTAGATCCGAATCAAGCAGAGCTTGACTCAGATCTAGGTGGCTGGATATTCAAAGCTAAATTAGATCCGAATCAAGCAAAGCTTAATTCAGCTCTAGGTGGCTGGATATTCAAAGCTAAACTAGATCCGAGTCAAGCAGGACTTAACTCAGATCTAGGTGGCTGGATATTCAAAGCTAAATTAGATCCGAATCAAGCAGAACTTAGTTCGGATCTAGGTGGTTGGATATTCAAAGCCGAATTAGATCCGAATCAAGAAGAACTTAGTTCGGATCTAGGTGGCTGGATATTCAAAGCTGAATCAGATCCGAGTCACGCAAAACTTAGTTCGGATCTAGATGGCTGGATATTCAAAGCTAAAGCACATCCGAGTGAAGCAAAACTTAACTCGAATCTAGATGGCCGGATTAACGAACCCTAGAAGTAAAATTAAGTCAAAGGTAATTAAACTTCCAAGTATATAACAAGTTATTTCCTTGCAAGTTTCGGGGACTAGAGCATATAGTAACATCTGAGGAATAATTTAAAGCTCAGAGAAATAGTAGTTACCTCATTCATCTTGTTGGTATCAACGATGAACTTGGCAGCATGGTCAAAACGGCCGCTGATGTCAGAAAGTTGAAAGGGCTGGTTCATAGGATTACCCTCAAACTGATCAGCAGCGTTCCAATTATTGGCATACTCCACCAGCGCTCCGAGGCTGTTCCCACTGGCTGTCCGAGTTAAGACCTTACCCCGGACAGGCTGTTCAACCACGGCGGTCGCAGGGCTCTTATGAAGAGCAAGCTGCGTGCCGACGGCCGAGGCAACGGGGACTTTAGTAGGCGCAGCTCCCTTACGCAACACGTCGGCGATACTTGGCTGAGAAGAGCCGACAAGACCTTTCTGAGAAGAGGAAGTCTTGGCGGCAACAGCTTTTCTCGCCTTAGTGGAGGCATCAGCAGGAAGTGACGCCTCGGAAGTGGGGATAGCGTCTTTAGGAGCAGCAGGGGTTATAGTCGCAGAGGGCGCCGAGATAACGACCTCCTCGGCCGAGGTTGGAATGGCTGTAGAAACAGCCGGAGTAGATAGAGGCTCAGTAGCAACGCTAGGACCCATAGAAGGGGTGGCGGGTTCGACGAAAGCTTCGGAGGGCCGGTTCGAGTCCGGGTCAATGGAAGGGGTCTCAGGCACATCGCGACGAAGAGGCGACGTATTTGGAGCTGGAGGAGAAGGAGGACGAATAGGACTAGGAATCCTGGTGTCATCAGCGGGAGGAGGAGACGGCTGCCGAATCGGGCGACTAGTCATACTAGGACCGCCGGGTTTAACAGAAAGAGGAGCACTACAAAAATAAGAAAGAAGAATTGTCAGTATGAAAAACAGAAAGAGAGAAACAAGAAATATAAGCAAAAGGAACTTACCCGGCGACCCCAGGCATAGTCTTGCGCCTAGGGGGTTCGGAGCGGATTTCTTCATTCGTTTCTTAGGAACCGCCTCCGAGGCACTGGCAGGAGCCCCGCGTTTCCCCGAGGTAACAGGGGGTCGAGAAGCAATAGGCTCGGCGTCGTGAACCTGACCGGCCGGATTAGCTGGGAAAGTAGAAGCCGGAAATGCATAAGAAATAGGCATGGCGGCAACTACCTCAAGAATTTGGACCTCGTCCGAATCACCTTCCTCCTCGTCTTGAAGTCTTGCCACGAGCTCGAGCCGGGGATCCGACTTAGGGACGAACTCCTGAGTCCGGCTCACGATATCCGGGGTACTCTGTCCATGGGAGGCGAGAACTTGGCGTCCTCGATGTTCTGCTCTGCGAACCTCTGCAAGACGAGGAAAAAGAGAGTTAGATAAACCCATTACAAAAGCAATGGAATAGCAGAACTTTGTTGATTAAGCTCACCTCGGGAGGCGGATGATCGCGGGTGAACGGTTTTAATCCCCAAGCCCAATCCTCAGGCATCTCTGTCTTAAAGATAGCCCGGACGCGCTTATGGATAAGGTAGTTGTCCAGCTCCACGGTCGAGACTCGATTAGGGTCAAGGGGACCACTCATGTAGCACAGCTTGTGAGTTCGCTTCTGGAATGGGCAGATCCGGCTACTAATGAAAGTAGCCATCTGGTCTTCGCCGCATAACCCGACCCGGATCAACTCTTTCAGCCGAATCTCGAAGGCCTCGGCCAAGGCATGAGTTTTCCTCGGATTGTAGAGCCAGTTCACTTTAGAAGGCGGGCCAATTGAGAATGCTGGGAGCCGAATCTTGTCCTCTGCCCCTCTGTTCTTGACATAAAAGAATGATTTGTGCCACTTCTTGCACGACTCCAACCCGGTGACACGAGGAAACACGGACTTCCTCCGAGGTGTAATAGACGCTGCCCCACATTGGGTAAGCAACTTCTCGGAAGGGTGCAGAGATTTGTCAGGGACCACGTTGGAGCGAATCTGGAAGAACTTCGACCAGACATGCACTGACGGCCACATGCCAAAGTATCCCTCCGATGCGGAGATGAAAGCAGAAAGAGAAGCGATAGCATTCGCAGGAAGATGATGCGGCTGAAGGCCAAAGTAGTTGAGGAATTCTCTAGCAAAATCGCTAAGAGGAAGACCGAAGCCACGCGCGAAATGCGACATAAAAACCACGTACTCGCCCTCCCTAACATCCGGAGAGGATTCGCTGCCGGGTAAATGGCAAGAAACCTCGGCGGGAATTCTTCGAGTCCTGATAAGCCACTCAATCTCACGGCGTGTGACATAAGAGCCCTGCCACGAGCCTCGCTCGGCCCGGAGCCAGCGTCGTCGTCCTCAACCAGAGCGCCGCTAAACGAACTAGACATATGTGCGCCGGAAAGATCGTCGGAGGAAAAACTGGCGGCGGAGGGGAGTTTAGAAATGCAAGGCCCCGTCGGGACTTTGCACGAGAACAATGGCGAAGAACCAGAGGAACCGTCACACGAACACGGAATCGAAACAGATGAATCTAGGGAAGAATCCAGGCAATGCAACCGGAGAGAATTCACCGGCGACGGAGCCAAAGCCGCAGAGCGCAGGCGAGGCAGACAGAATGGCGCGGCGGAATCTTCACCGACGGAGGCTCCGGCAAGTGCGCGGCGGCGGAGCTGCGAGAGGACGCGCCGGCGAAAGGAAGGAGGAGAACGAAGGCGAGCGAGAAGGGGAAAAGTGAATTCCCCAAACGTCGTCCCCCTCTTTATAATCGAGCCACGAACAAGGTAGTGGGATCGTGGGTGTGGCGGTTGACCGTGTAGATCGTGGGTGCGGCACGAACGCACGACGATAAGTGGAGCCACACCAACGGCCACACAGGAAGGAAAAGCATTACGATCCCCAAGGGGAACGGCACCCGAGGCGTCATGGCGCAGCAACAGTACAAAGTTAACTGTAGCCTGTCAGTGAGTACTGTAGAGGGACCAAAAAACTAGAAGAACGATGATGGGGGTGACACGTAGGACATGGCGTATGAGGGAAGGAACGAGTAAACCTCGGATGAAGAAGATCTAACTCGGAAACAAAACTAAAGAATATAATGAAGCTGATACGACCCTGCCGAAGTTATCGACGGGGCCACACCAGCTTCGGGGACTAATGTCGGGGGGTTGACCTCGGGTAGGTCAGGGACGGGGAAAGACAGAGGTACAATCCTCGTCTAGTTTCCGAGTTACGGTCTAGGTTGGCCGAATCATGAATATGTCGACCCGTGTATATGTATCAAGCAGCTACCCGGCCGAGTTACTGCGAGGGTCGGCCGGGTTAGCCCGAGTGATCTCGATACAGGTAAAGGACAAGCCGAGTTACGCAAGGTAAGGTAAGGCCGAGTGATACGAAGCTTGCAGGAGAAGGAGAAACCCAAGGTCAAACTATAGCTGCAGGCTAGAAGGAATCAGAGCGGAGCCAAGCACAAGAGACAAAGATGCAGGGCGTCAGAGGGGCAGAAGGAGGTCACGGAGGTGACAGTCCTGGAGCCCGAGGCACGCAGGAGGGGTCCTCTGGAGCCTTGCCGTCGTTAGAAGGGCGACAGAGAAAGGAGGCCGCCGAACTACTATTTTGGGACAAGCATATTCTTCGAATATGCTTGCCTCGTCAGCCCTAAGGGCTCCCAAGGCACTCCTTTATAAGGGGAGGCTTGGACCCTGAGGAGGGCATCGACTCTTTTAGCACCGTTAGGCTGGTGAGATTCATCTTTTCTCCCTGCATACAGCTCGAGGAGCACTTGTAACCCAAAGAAAGAGAAATAAAGATCTGAGCCTTAACCACTTGAGTGTGAAATCAGTTGCATCTTCCCTCCCCAGATCCCACTAGCATCCATTGGCCCCATACTTTAGCCTACCCATGGCATCTGCCATGCCACCACCACGACATTCCCACGGCGATGATTACTGATTATGAAGAACCATATGAGGTGGAAAATAAGAATATGTATGTGGAAAATGAGAGCAACAAATGCCCAAAGAAGACTGGAGTTGTCTCCTCTTCACTAGGATCGGGGGTTCCCGAGAGGAGCCTGTCCGGTCGCAATGAAAATCTTATCCCTAAACTATTAGGGCTTGGATAATGCCTCGACAGTTCTCTCGCTTCAAGACTTAGAGAGGTGAGTTAACCCCATGGTGATGTTCTTGTCGAAGACACACCTTGAAGTGTGAAATTAAAGATGGATTTCATGATTGTGAACCCTAGTACTAGTAGAAGTGGGGGTGTCATTCTATGGAAGAGGGAGATAAATATACAACCGATTTTTTGAGCACCAAAGTACATTGATGTCAAAGTTGTTGAAGGCCCGAACAAAATATGGAGATTAACGGGCATCTACGGAGAGCCGCGTTGGCAGGACAAGTATAAAACTTGGGACCAGCTGAGAGAGTTAGGGGGACAATATGATATTCCTTGGGTGATAATTAGAGACTTTAACGAAATCATGTTCTCTAGTGAGAAAGATGGTGGCAATGTGCACCCTACCAGTATATGCAAGCCTTTCACAATGTGCTAGAAGAATGTGAACTAGAGGATATAGGATTCTCTGGAGATGCTTATACATGGAAGCAGGGTCGCCTCCGTGAGAGGTTGGATAGAGCTGTTGCGACAAATTCTTGGTGTTTGATGCACCTTGGCGCTGTTGTGCAACATTTGGGTTATATTTGGTTAGATCATATACCAATCCTTCTTGACACTGAGTATCAGGACGCCTCTTTGCGGCCACAGTCTGTTCCTTGACGATTTGAGGCTAAATAGTTAAAGGAAAAAATCTGAGATATTGTATCTCAGGCCTAGGAAGCAGCGGCACAGGCAATACCGAATGGAAATGTGTTGGTCAGACTTGGGAATCTACACGACGCGAAAACTGGTCGCCATCTGTGTCGTGATGCTAGATCTAACTCGCTCCGCTCGATCGCCATCCGTGTCGTCGTTCGCCTGGCAAGTTGCGCTGGACGACACCATCGAAGAAACGCGGAGCACACATAGAGAGTGATTCGACCATTCGTTTCTGCCTGACTTATCCCTGGAAGAAGATGATGATGACCGGTTTGGCTCTGACGCGCATGGCAGGCAGTTGACCAGGAGTCCATGTACAGAGACGATCCCGCTTGGGAGAGGTAAAATCGCACAAACCAGCGACTATTCAGGCAAAATATTGCACAGATCGGTAGCTTGAATTTACTTTTTCACAAACTACTGGCTCTAGGGATAGTCTGTTGTAGAAAGCTCCAATATTAGCATTTAACAACCATTCTGACAATCAGGCCCACCCTTTGGGCCGACGGGACATCCAAAGACACGTTAGATGTCTGCTGCGTGGTGAAAAATATAGAAATGAATCTATGAGACCAAGTCTATTGCTAGACCCTCTTCTATCCATGCCACATGTCTATCCTTTTAGTTTTCTATACTTTTTTTCATTTGTTAATAATTAGTCTTTTTTCTATCTTTCAAAAATATAGACCGGGTCTCATAGAATTTTTTCCACGAGGCTAACCAGTTTCTTCCCCATCCCCTTCGCTCCCAGGCGGTGGCGCTCGTCCGACTTAGGAAGACGTGGTTGAGTAAAGTTGGGTCGTGGTAGGCCGTGATCCGAACCTGTTTCTCTCCTATCCCCTTCGCTCCCGGGTGGCGACGACAACAGAGGTGAAGACGCACAGTGTTCAACACGGTATATGTTATAAACGCGACAAGAAGATAACGAAGAACGAAAAAGAGATCACAGCAAGGAGGCTAATACGTCCAAAACGTATCTACTTTTCCGAACACTTTTGCTATTGTTTTTCCTCTAATTTGTGTGATTTGGATACAACTAACACGGACTGACGTTGTTTTCGGCAGAATTGCTTTGGTGTCTAGTTTTTGTGCAGAAAATCAACTTTCAGGAAAAATCCCGGAAAATATGGTAAAAATCTTATTTTACCAGAAGACTCACGGAGCCAGAAGATGAGATGGAGGTGGGCCACGAGGGGCCCACACACCCTGGCCGTGCGGGCCAGCCCAGGCCGCGCCTGGAGGGGGTGTGGCCACCTCGGGCACCCCCTCGGCCTCCCTCTTCGCCTACATAAAGCCTCCTGACCTAAAAACGAGGGGGTCGACAATTTTACAGTGAGAGTTTCGCTGCGCCGCCACCACAAAAAACAGCGATTCGGAATCAAAAACTCCGTTATGGTACCCTACCGGGTCGGGGTTTTGCAGGAGATCATTGCCATCATCATCACCGACGCCTCTCCATCAACCATCCATGTTTCCCCCATCCATGAGTGATTAATCCCACGTTGTAGGCTATGGATATGGTAGGGATTGGATGAGATCTATCATATAATCAAATAATATTGTTAGGGGATGGTGCCTAGTATCTTTATTAGTGCTATTTGACTTTGTTGTAATTTGTTTTGCTTAATGCTTGTCACTAGGTCCCAAGTGCCATGATCTCTGATCTGAACATGTTATTGATTCATAATGATAGTATTATTTGTGATCTTATCTACAAGTTGTTTACACATATTATTGTCCGAAACCATAGGCCCCGAAGTGACAGAAATTCGAACAACCGGAGAGGATGGCTGTGATATGAGGATCACATGTGTTCACGGAGTGTTAATTCTTTGCTCTTGTACTCTATTAAAATGAGTACCTTAATTGTCAGTAGATTCCCTTGAGTCCCCGCTGCAATGGGCTGGCAGGACAAAAGATGTTGTGCAAGTTCTCATTGCGAGAACGTATGACTATATATGGATCACATGTCTATGATTGTTTAGTACTTGGATGTTTTATCTTATTTATCTGCAAATGCCCTAGATCTTGATATTATATGAATAGTCTTGTCCATGCAACGCCCGTCCATCCATCTCTATGCCTACCGCACTCGAATCGTACTGTTTGCTACTATTGTTACTATTGATTTTGTTCTACTAATGATGTTACTTTGCTATTGCTACTACAAAACTGTTGCTACTGATAAACCAATGTGAGCAAGACTATTTTCAGGTGCAGCTGAATTGACAACTCAGTTGTTAAGGCTTATAAGTATTCTTTGGCTCCCTTTGTGTCGAATCAATAAATTGGGTTATACTACCCTCGAAGACTGTTGCGATACCCTATACTTATGGGTCATCAGAGACACAAATTTAAAGTGGAAAAACCTCTCCAACAAATAGAGGAAAAAACCATGAGCGCCAATCAGTGAAACTTCACTATATCGGGGAGTGTTTACAAACGCCGAGGATTTTCACAGATGCAACTTATCCCAGCTGGCGGCTTACAAGAGGTTTATGTAGCGGTGGAAACCTAGGTATTCAACGATCCATACCGACAGCCCCCGCACCCCCCAACTCTGCCCAAGACTTTGGCGATGGGCCTCGCTCTGCTGGTCAGAACTTGCCCTTTACTTTATAGAATTTGGCTCAACATATAACAAACTTCACCTTGAGACAAATTCCTTCTTGTAGCATCAACATCAATCATCTCCCTAAACAAACAAAGCAAATACTTTCGGCGCCAATAGCCGCTTGGACTAATCAGTTAAACCAACTAAGTTCGATAAAATCTCAAACTTAGCAATAGGAACAGGTTTAGTCATCATATCAGCAGGATTATCATGAGTGATGATCTTGCATACCTTTAGTTTACCTTGATCAACGGTGTCTCTAACAAAATGGTACTTGACATCAATGTGCTTAGTTCTCTCATGGAACATCTGATATTTTGTAAGGTATGTGGAACTTTTACTGTCACAAAAAAAAGTAATGTAAGAATTATCTCCACAAAGCTCAACAAATAAATCTTTCAACCAAATAGATTCTTTGCAAGCTTCAGCAAAATCCATGTATTCAGCCTCAGTAGTAGATTGTGCAACAACTTGCAACATAGCCTTCCAACTAACAACACAACCACCAACATTAAACACATAACCTATGATGGATCTTCTCTTATCCAAATCGGCAGCAAAATCTTAATCCATCTAGCCAACGAGTCCCTCACCGGTCCTGCCAAACTTCAAGAAAGCATTGGAAGTGCCAAGAAGGTACCTGAAAACCCACTGAACAACCTTTCAATGTTCTTTACCAGGATTAGCCATGTATCTACTTATCAAACTCATAGCATATGATAAATCAGGATGAGAACAAACCATGACATACATCAAATAACCAATAGCACTAGAATATGGTACCTTTGACATGTACTCAAACTCTTCATCAGTAGTAGGACATTGTGAAACTGACAATTTAAAATGAGGAGCAATAGGAGTACTAACTGATTTGGCACCATCCATATTAAAACGATAAAGAATTTTCTTAGTATAACTTTGCTGACTAAGAAATAACAAACCGGCTTTTCTATCTCGGGTAATCTCCATACCTAAGGTCTTCTTAGCAGCTCCAAGATCCTACATCTCAAACTCACTAATTAGGTGTGCATTCGAAGTAGTGATTTCTTTCATGCTCTTGGCAGTGATTAACATATAATCAACATATAATAGCAAGTATATAGGTGATCCATCAACAAACTTAATGTAAACATAACTGTAATATTGAGACCTCTCAAAACCATATGAGATCGTAAACGATTAAAACCTTTTATACCATTGTTTTGGAGATTGCTTTAAGCCATAAAGAGACTTCTTTAACTTGCACACAAAATTCTCTTTATGAGGCACTATGAACCCTTCTGGTTGGTCCATGTATATTTCCTCCTCAAGCTCTCCATGCAGAAAATCAGTCTTGACATTTAACTGCTCAAGATCAAGATCACGCATAGCCACAATACTAAGTTTTCCATCTGTTCTGCACAACTTAAAGCATAATGAACAAGATTATACTCTTCAATTAAACAAGGACGAGGACCACAGTTACACTTTAGTCTATCAGCAGCAATAGAATCATGTGGCTGCTGCAAAACCACAGATGAGTGCTAAACAACAATATCGTTAATGTTTTCCTCATGTGTATCTTCAACGACAACATTATTATCAACCGTTTTTTGCAGGTTCTCCACCTGCACACTAAATCTCTCCTCTCCAACAGCAACCGGATAGGGATCTGATGGCAAGCTATCATGATACATAATAGATTCATTGAAAATAACATTTCTACTCAACAAAATCTTTTTAGTTTCAGGATTCCATAGTTTATATGTTTTAACCCCTGAACCATAACCAAGGAATATGCAATTATCAGCCCTAGCCTCTAACTTTCCATTATCAATGTGAGCATATGCAGTGCAACCAAAGACTCTCAACTATGAATAATCAATAGGCGAACCTGACCATACCTCAATGGGAGTTTTCTTCTCAACTGGAATAGAAGGTGACTTGTTGATGAGGTAGCATGATATGTTGGTTGCTTCAGCCCAAAAAAGCATGTTCATATCTGCATTAGACAACATAAAACGAGCCCTCAAGAATATGATTATGTTCTTGCGCTCAGCCATGCCATTCTGATAAGGAGTATAGAGGATGGTGTGATGCCTGATCATGCCATCGTTACTGCAAAACTCCTCAAACTGATTAAAACAGAATTCCATACAATTGTCGGTATGTAGTATATTTACCCTTTTTAGTTTGTTTTTCAACCATAACTTTCCACTTCTTAAAAGCATAAAAAACATCAAATTTATGCATCAGAAAATAAGGCCACACTTTTCTTGAGTGGTCATTAATAATAGTAAGCATGTAATTAGCACCACCAATAGAAGTCTTACGGGAAGGTCCCCATACATCAGCATACACGTAATCTAATATTCCTTTGGTAGTATGAACAGAAGCATTGAATTTAACTTTGTTATGCTTACCAAAAATGCAGTGCTCATAGAACTCAAACTTACTCAAGTTGCAATCATCAATCAACTCTCTCTTGACCAACTCTGCCATGTCATGTTCGCTCATATTCTCAAGACGCATATGTCACATATTTGTTTTACCACAATCATTAGAATCATTAGAAGTAACAGCAGCAGCAATACCAGACAAAGTGCTATCTCTAAGAACATATAATTTATCAGAATTCATATCACCTATCATGTGAATAAGAGAACATTTTGATACCTTCAGAACTCTATGCCCATCGGCATCCTTGTATCCATCAACGTCCATGATACTCGGGAAGATCAAATTTTTGGCCATGTTTGGTATGTGCTTCACCTTAGTCAACGTGTGTGTCACGCCATCATGTATTGATCTTAACAGATCCAACACCAACAATATGGCAAGAGTTGACATTCCCACACGTACAAAATCTCCAGTCTGCACAGACTCATATGAACTAAACCAATCTTTGTTACAACAAATATGAAACGAACATGCAGTATCAAGTGTCCATTCATCATCATGAGAAGCACAAGCAGCAAAAAGGGCTAAACATTCACCATTAGAACTATCACCAGAAATGACAAGAACCTTACTAGTACCTTTAGACTTATCTTTCGGTTGGTAAGTTATGTTCCTTTTCTCCTTATTCTGCAACTTCCAACAATCATCAATAACGTGGTTAGATTTCTTACAATACTTGCAGAATTTGTCCTTTCCCTTAGACTTTGAACGACCTCTGCCACCCTTGCTCTTGTCTCTGTTGCCATAGTTGTTATTCCTCTGCTTGGTCTTGCCACGAACCTGTAGAGGCTCAGCCTTGGATGATGTCTCATCTTTCTACACCATAGTTTTCATCTTTTCCCTCTGGTTGAGGGTTTCATGTACTTTGGAAAGGGTTAGTTTATCATGGCTCAATAATATTATATCACAGAAATTTGTATAGGAACTAGGCAATGATCATAAGAGTAGAAGAGCTAAATCCTCATCATCATACTTTACTTCCATAGACTCTAAGCCTGAAACAATGTCTTTAAAAACAGATAAGTGATTCATTACCGACCCCCCTTCTTGCAGCTTATGCGAGAACAACTTCATCTTCATATGCATATTATTGGTTAGATCCTTTGACACACATATCGTTTCCAGTTTCGCCCAAAGGGTAGCAGCAGATTTTTCCGCCAACACTTCCTGCAAAATATTATTGGATAGATAAAGTTGAATAAAAACAAAGCCTTACGGTCCTTTCGCTTCTCTTTGTCGGACCAGCCCTTATCATGGTTTCCGCCAAATCCATCCAGCGCTTCATCAAAATTAGAAGTTTGGGCGAGAATCGCCCATATCTTCACCTGCCATAAGGAGAATCTTGTGGTGTAATACAGCTGCGTTAGATTGAACTTCAATGACGACATGTTGCAAACCCTAGATTGGAACCTGGGTCTCTAATACACTTGTTATAAACGTGACAAGAAGATAACGAAGAACAAAAAATAAATCACAGCAAGGGGACATAGATTTAACGTGAAAAAACCTCTCCAACAAAAATAGGAAAAAACCACGGGCGCTAGCCAGTAAAACTTCACTATATCGGAGAGTGTTTACAAATGCCAGGATTTTCGCAGATGCGACTTTTCCCAACCAGCGGCTTACAAGAGATTTACATAGTGGTGGAAATCTAGGTCTTCAACGATCCATACTGCAGGGGGTGTCATCCCCCACGCCCCCACTCGGCTAAAGCCTCCGACGATGGGCCTCGCTCCGCTCGTCAAAAGTTGGTCTTTACTTTGTAGAATTTGGATCAACATATAACAGTATAGGGCTTTCCGGGCGATGTTGGCTCGTTGAGAGGGCCAGGGACGGATGTGAGACCCTGACGCATGGCTTAATAGGATTGATAGTATACTCATAACAATAAGTTGTAACTTTTTTCTGGAAGCTCATCTGAAAAGAACTCTGAGGTTAAGCATGCTTGGCCTAGAGCAATTTGAGGATGGGTGACCGACCGGGAAGTGGGTACCGGGTGCGCACGAGTGAGGACAAAGTGCGTAGAAAAGACTAGTGTTAGTTTGTGGGGTTAGTCTAGAGATTCTATTGAGGTGTCAAGAGTGACAGTCGCTGCTTCGGAGGCGAAAAAATGTTTGAGGGGGGGGGGGGCGAAAAATTACCAAAAAGTCGCTAGTTTGTGTAACGAAAGATTAGAGTCGCTGGTATGGACAACTTTCATCCTAAAGAGTTGCTGGCCTATGCAGTTTCCTCCTTGGGAGAGGTTGAACAAGACAAGCCTAGAGAGCATGGCTCGCTGTAAACCTATATAAAACGCATTCTTTTTTTATTTATAGCTTGTTTGATTCAAAAGAGTTGTATAGGATTTTTATAGGATACGGATACTTAAGATGTTTTCCTACAAAAGTTTGATTCAAAGGATTAAAATCCTTAGAAATTATTTCAAACGATTCCTTTGCTCTCTAGATTAAAGGAAAATTTCCATCAATTCCAATCACTTTTTACAATCGCTTTGATTTTTCTGTGCAAACAAACACTACTTGATCTAAAAAATCTTATAGTTTTCTAATTCTATAAAGTTTAACTGTATATGCCACTTCAATCCCATGTTTTTTCTGTTCATATGCTTTGAGAATCCTACAAATCAAACCAGCCGGACGTTTTGTTTCCTTCACCCGTCTCGATTGGCATTCAGACATAAGCAGACGCACCGTGTGCTCTGCTTTCAGACATGGCGGATGCCGCATGGCTTAAATCTAAGCCTATGCAAATACGGTTTTGCCAGTTTGAACGGTTTAGCCTAGTTCAAAATTGTGTACTAGTTCCAAAGTTTAGATCCGTGAATGAGATTGAACTAGGCAATTTTTGGCTAGTTTGAACGGTTTCACTTTTTGCACAGGCTTAGCTAAACCGATAGCAGAGATGGCCTATCTATGTTAGACGTGAAACTTCCATTCAAAGTCTTCAGGGCAGGGGACTATATCAATCGAGAAAAGATAGAGTGTTCGATTCACTGACCATAGTACAGACAGTTTCCAAGTTTAGTCCAATGCACTCACAAGATGGTAGAACTCCTACATGTAGGATCTACCTCTCTCTATCTCTGGGAGGAAAATGCACATGCCACCAGGTATTGCTCCCAGCATTGCCAAGTCGAAGTTTTTTTTGGCAGCTTTCTCCGTGTTTTGGTCTAATTTGTTTGCACATTGGTCTAAACGAATCATTAGTTTTCCTGTGGACAGCCAATCTGACGATGGGCTGCACACAACCGAGTCGAACCCCGCCATGAGCTCTCTCTCTCGTCCCCCAGTTCCGTCCAGTGAATTTGGTTGCCCAAGCACGGCGACCAGCTGGCTGCGCCAAATCTGCCTGACTCGTTGGCAATCTTGCAGTCAGTGCTGATGATCCGGACGGCGGTGGTTCCCGTCGCGGACGTCATGGTCTCTTCTTTGTTGTACATGCGCAAATCTTAGATTTAACAATGGTTGCCGGCCTTTCATTTGTAAGCAACGAACATATTTAGTGATCTCTGCCTATGCTTAAAGACAACAACGGGTTTACGTTATTTCACGTGTTCTGCTCTTGTTTGTCTGCTTGTAGTTTGGTTCGACTTGGTCTGGGAAGTTTGCCTAATGTAAATTTGAGGCATGTGCAGTTTGGTTCGACTTGGTCAGTGCAGTTCACCTAATGAAAGCTATGTGCACAACCAGATGGTAAATGCTGCAAAAGAGTGGTGAAATGCGCAACTAGCAAGCCGTCTGACAGAACACTGAATAAGGAAATATTACTGCATTCTAATCCATTTGATTTAACAAAAATGATCAATGCTGCAACACTCCATGGAGTGTGTTTGTGCGCACCCAATTCACTCTGCTCATCAGAAGACTAGTGATCAAGACAACGAAACGATTTGTGGATTTCAAAGATATTCCCGTTCAACATGAAATCAACATCAGCCATAACAATTCAAAAGAAACATGATAGACCACACTGACAACAAGCTATGCCATGACAAGTCAATACTACAATGTCTCAAGTCTCTCTGGGAGTTGCAAGTACAGAGTACAGAGTGGACATAACGAGACATTGATGGGCAGGGAAAACAAAGAGCGCCAAGGACAATTAACACCCACGAAAACAATCTGATAGCTAGCTCTTTGACAAAGAGCTTTATCTTTTCCCAGAACAACCCCAAAGTATCTGTCAAGACTATGTAGTTTATAATACGTAAAGGCGGTATTAGTCCGAATATCCAGCTTATCCAGATATACAGAAGCCCCTGCCGAGATGCTTCAAGCCTATTTCAACAAATTGAGCACAGGAGGTTAGTTGCAGAAAGTAGTGGTGCAAAATTACTTAGGGTAGGAAATTCACACAGGCTGAGAATGAGCAAACAGACATCTCTATATACTTTTTTTAGAGAATATCTATGTACTAACGCTGCCAGGTAAAGTTACTTGGTTAAAGATACTTTATCTAACACAGGTGGCGGCTTGATTTTAGGGCATTGCATGTAGAGCAGACAGATAACACTAATTTGAATCCATCAATGTTTGTGCAGTACTTCAGCGTGCAAAATGTTTATCCATTTGATAAAAAATAGCGAAGTACACCAATTTTATAGCTAACGCACCTTGTTGGCAATGTTGTTGGACAGCCAGTCAAGCCCCTCATACAAACCCTCACCAGAGGTAGCACAAGTGCTCTGGATGTACCTGAAACAAGTATCAAAACACAAGTTCACGGACAAATGGTAAATTGAGTCATTATGGAAAGGGGGAAAAAGGATAGGTTGGATAATGGAAATTACAGAACCAAGTACTTTTACTTGGTCTGGTAATAGATCTGATGCAAAAGAGACTGCTTAATTGATGCAATATAGTATTACACCTCAGGACCAAGACTACAGCATTTAAGTGCTACAGGCAGATATGCTACTGGAGACCAATCATATTGTGCAACAGAGCATAAACATTCATTTGACATGGATAGAATCATACCAGTGTCGCTGGCGGAGGGAATGCAGGCCAAGCTTATCAGTGATTTCAGCAGCGTTCATGGCATTAGGAAGATCTTGTTTGTTTGCAAACACCAGAAGCACAGCATCACGCAGCTCATCCTGTAATCATCATACAATACATTGATGTCAATAATCAATGAATCACTGAGAAAATATTAACAGGATAAAATATCCTCAAGCAAACTTTTGGACATATATGACGATGAGCATTTTGGAAGGAATAAACAAACTCATACGCCTACTTGATAGACATAGTACATATATTACTTGTCAGAGACACACTAGTACTAGATTATTTGCTACGATTATTATGCTATATGTATCACCAACAACCAAGAGATTAAGTCCAATATGCAAGTAAATGGGGGATCCTGGTGAAGGAATCTACAAACATACACTTCTATATGATTTTCAATAGCAGCCTATGTGTAGAAATTTTTATCTGTGGCGATACCTCGTTGAGCATCCGGTGAAGCTCATCTCTGGCCTCAACAACACGCTCTCTGTCATTGCTGTCCACAACAAAAATGAGGCCCTGGGTGTTCTGGAAGTAGTGCCTCCACAGGGGCCTGATCTGTATTGGAGACGTAAACAAAGGAACATCAGATTACAAGCACACAATAAGATAAAACCAATTAGGACAGAAAGTATACAATATAATGACAGGTTTCTGACTTCTTATAGGAAATACAAGTTAACTTGACTATATATTATGAATCGTTCGTAGGTTTTGAAGATGGTTTCATTCAGTGTAATTTTGACCTTGCAAGTTCTATAGAATGGACATTAGGCAATTTTCCTTACCTTGTCCTGACCTCCGACATCCCACACGGTGAAGCTAATGTTCTTGTACTCAACAGTTTCAACATTGAATCCTGCAGTTTAAAAAACATACATAATTTATCAACATAGATATGCAGTCAAACAGAGGTGAACTAAAATACACCTAGAACATAATCACAATCCTAACTAAAACCGACATACCTAAAATAAGCATCTGAACAAGCATAATATCAAGCATGGCGCAACAGAGGTAAACTAAATACCTAGACCAGACTCACAATACTCACTAAAATCAGCCTTCCAAAAAATAAACATCTGAACACATATCATTGCATGCATAATTGCTTATATTTGTCCAAAACATAGTTTTAAGCATGAATTTGAAAAACATCAAGAATAACTCGTACAGGAGGCTATGCTGCCCATGAGTTGGAACTTCCACACAATTACATGTTTGCTAGGGCTCCTGGTTACTGGATAAATAGCATGCTGTAACAGCAAATCAGACATTGGGGATGGAGCTTACCGATCGTGGGGATGGTGGTGACGATCTCGCCGAGCTTGAGCTTGTAGAGGATGGTGGTCTTACCGGCCGCATCGAGACCGACCATGAGGATCCTCATCTCCTTCTTGGCGAAGAGGCGGCTGAACAGCTTCGTGAACGTGAGCCCCATCTCCGCTCCTGCGCTGAAACCGCGAAGAGTCAGCCCCATGGATCCACACAGACACACATGCTCGCTAAGAAGAAAAAATAACAACAGAATAGAAGCCCAACACAGCTAGATCCACGAGATCTGGTGCCCGCGGCACGCAGATCCGCCACCCGGCGGACGAAAACCGCCGAACAGGACCATATTCGCGACCCAACTTGCGCGGGAATCTGGCCGGATTCCCGAACCCCAGCGTGGGAACGAAGCTGGATCCGGCGGAAACGGTCAAAGCAGGAAGATTCCTCGAATCAAACCTCCCAAAAACTAATCGAATCTAGCGGATACTAACAAAAATGAGGAGATCGAACTCCGCAGATCAACCAAAACTACGCAGGTGAAGGCGATCGCGACAACCGAAAAACTACGCCGTGATTCGACGGCGCGACCGATCGGAAGAGTTGCGGTAGGACCAACGGGAAGAAGGGGAGATCCGTCGGTAAGATGGATGGGCGCGAATGGTTGTTACCGAGATCGCGACGCTTCCTGCCTTGTGCTTGACGCGCGCTCGCTCGGCTGGGTGATCTCCTCCTCTCTTCCTCGCCCTCCTCGCGCCGGGTCCTCCTCGGTTCGGGATCGGGTGGCAGGAGGAAGAGGAGAGAAATGGAGGAGAGAGAGGGAGAGACCGAGATGGTCGCCCGTAGGAGGAGACTATATACGGAGGGTCACCGGTAGGTGGGGCCGAATTTCATTGTGGAGGCCGCATAGAAGGGCAGCGTGGGCCAGCTAGTAAGTGGGTCCACCTACGTGCGGTGCCATTAACTTGGGCGGTCACTGCAAACCTGGCCAACGGGCCCTGATTTGGGTGGCCCGGCCCGGCCCGCGGCACACAAAAATAGCATGGCACCAGTTCATGGTGTGCCGGGCCCGTGTTGTCCCGTGAAGAAGCGGGTGTGCCTGGGCTGTGTCCTTACGCAACCGGGCTGGCCCACGCTGCCGTGCTCCACACAATCACTAGTCCACCAAACGTGAAATATTATAGTTTAGGCCTGTTTTGAAGGTTAATTTTGACGGGTCAGCGGAAAAACACAACACGTGTCGCGGACTAGCCCGCCAAGCCATTCTGATGTGCCGTGCCGTGCAGACATGGGGGCCTACCTATACGGGCCGCCGCGTGCCGTTCCGGGCCAGACCCGCAAGGGCAGTGTCGGGTCGGCCGGTTGGCCAGGTTTGGATCGCTGTGGCGACGTGGTCTTTGGGAAATTTGGTGCCTTTGCCTAAGAGCATTTCGAGCGGCTGTTGTATAACGCGCTCACGCTTATAATAACCATTGATATACAGCATGAGACGTATTTTAGTGCTATAAAAATAACGTGCGCTGCAAAAGTTTTAGCGTGTGCGAAACTTTGCGCTATCCAACGCGACATATTTCACGCTTGCTCTGCAACGCGCTCCATTCTTCAGTCTCGTGCTTGAAGAAAAAGTGGTGAAATTTTTTCTCCCGCGAGAGCAACCTCCATCACCGTCGGCGCTATTCCAGCGCGATTCCGGTGATGGACGGAGCCTTCGGGACGCCACCGCCTCCTCCCTACTCGGCCCTCGCCTCCAGCGGAGGCGTTCCACCACAACCTGCACCAAACCTGATTGAATTATGTGAATGTGAATGGTTTTTAAGGAAGAGTAATCTTCTCATTCCGACAGACACGGCACGAACAATACATAAAACCATTCCGCTTGTTTGCCTCGGCTAAATCGAGGAAAAAATGTACACCTTTAATGAACACGCCAAACATTCGGAGAGCGTCGTACATCCGTTTTTGGCTTATCTGCATTATAATTAAAATTTGTATCGTATAAAAGCGGTTGGATCATTTTTACTACATTTACTTTTTCAGATCTAAAAATTTAGTGTGTACAGCATGTATATATATGTAATCTTACATGCCCCAATTTTTGAATTGGACAAAACTATTAACATAAAAAATGTTGAATTTTTAATTATTGATATAGCAGTGAAAACCTTATTCAATTCTAAGCTCCGAAACTCTAAAAATACATATCTTAATTTTCGGTAACTTTTTGCATAATCAAAATTTGCTTAAAATTATACATCTAAAATTCTCTCTACTTCTAAGCATAAAATCCCTCTCTACTTCTAGAGCATTGAGCTAAACTACTAGGGTCATGGGTTGCTAACCTTTTAGAAACTTGGATTGATGAATGCCACCAAATCTTGACAAAGTTTTAAAAAATAGGATAAACTTGAGCTAGCTTGGAGAAAATGGCCATGGGTTCGTGCAGGGTCAAAACAGGGAATATATAGAGAAAACATTAGTCTCGGGTGGTGCTACAAATCAGGACTAGATCATGATCTCTAGTCCTCGTCTGTAACACCATCTGATACTATATATTCTTTTAGGTCCTAGACGTTGGCGCCAGACCTGTAGTCCCAGCTGGTATTACCAACCGAGACTAGAGATTCCCAATGAGCCGGGACTAGGCAATTACTGCCTTCTAGCTGTTGCAAAGGGGACGAACCGGGACTAGTGCTCACACTAGTCCCGGTTTTAGACATGGCCGGGACTAGAGGCCAGAGTAGCTCCAAACCAAAGATTGATTTTCTACTGGTGGTCGGAACGAGGCCATCCTTTGTACAAGAATTTGATTTGTTTTTTCTCGGTAAAAATGTCAGTTTGTTTTGTCCGAGAGTATCCTATTAAAGGAGTAGTAAACATGCACACTTTGTTTTTCTTATGTCTACAATCCAAGTCATGTCCTTTACTTACAACAGGGATGTAAAATGTATGTTTCCCCAGAATTTGTTCTCCTCTCTTTCTTGAATTCTTTTAAAACTCATATAAGTTGATGTAGAAATCATGCTTTGTGATCTTTGGTGATTGAACCATCAGGCTTTGTTAACTAGGTAATTTTATTCTTCGGTCTTCGATTACTCGCTCGATGATGAAATAAATGGGTATTACGGTCACCTTCGGCTAGCTACTTCACCCGGGAACCGGGACCTTTGCCTCCACATTATTGCTTCTCTATGCTCAAGCTCAATTAATCTTTTCGTAGTTTCCAGTTCCTCGTACGAGGGTTCCAATCTCATTAGATCATCTCGCTGACGGGCCAGAACTGTGATAATTTGGGTTAAACGAGTTGCTTTATCTCGCACTCGATTTCGTGTTAAATATGCACACAACCATCGACAGATTACAATCATGGGAAGGTTAAAATGATGGATAGATTGGTGGGATCGATCTGATCCTTATCTCTAGATCAGATTGTTACAAGTAATCCTAACAAACTCTAAGTCAATCCCTTCCTATCGTACACACACACAACAAGGGGTTCGTCACGGTACACATACAATATAAACACGTATACATGCCACGCTGCTAACACCCCTCCTTAATCACAACCTTCCTTAGGTTGAGATTGTGTTTAAACTCTTGAAGTTGCCGAGCCACCTAATCTTGGGATGGAATAAACCTGATCTCAAGTAATTTATTTGAAACTCTTTCTCTTATAAAATGAAAATCTATTTCAATGTGATTCATTCTTGCATGAAAAATAGGATTAGCAAAGAGATAAGTAGCTCCCATGTTATCACACCATAGTCATGAAGTTTGTTTCCTTTCGACACCAAGTTCTCCCAATAGAGACTCAATCCAAATGATTTCAGCAGTAGCATTTGCCAAACCCTTGTATTCAGCCTCTGTACTGGATCTAGAAATTGTTGCCTTTTTTGGCACTCCAAGAAATAAGGATAGTACTAAAATAAACTGCAAATCCTCCAGTAGACCTTCTATCATCTACACATCCTGTCCAATCAGCATCTGAGAAGGCACTAACTAAGGTAGAGGAGGATTTTCTGAATGTCAAGCCTGAACTTGAGGTTCCTTTAATATGCCTTAGTATTCTTTTGACAGCTGTCCAATGAACAATTGTTGGAGCATGGAGGTATTGAAAAACCTTATTGATTGGAAAAACAATGTCTGGTCTTGTGAGTGTCAAATATTGGAGTGCACCTACAATACTTTTATAGTTTGTTCCATCTTCAGGTCCAAGTACATCTCCTTCTTTAGCCGACAGTTTCTCTGAGGCTGATAATGGTGTTGGAGATGGCTTTGAGTCCTTCATGCCAACTATGGTTAACAAGTCTAAGTCATACTTTTCTTGGGTTAGAAAAATATCATTATTACATCTCTTAACTTCAATTCCTAGAGAATAATGCAAGTCACCTAGATCCTTTAATGCAAAGGCTGCCCCTAAATCTTGGAGGAGCGCAGTAATAGCTTTTTTGGAGGAGCTAGTGACTATAATATCATCAACATATACTAGTACAAAAATCGTGATACCTAACTTGTTATAAATAAATAGAGATGTGTCACCTTTGGATGGTGAGAAGCCAAGCTCTTGGAGTTTTGAATTCTACTTGACAAACCATGCCCTTGGTGCTTGCTTGAGACCATATAAAGACTTGTCCAATTTGCACACATGATGTGGTGCTTTGAGATCCTCATAGCCAGGTGGTTGCTTTATGTATACCTCTTCTTTCAGAACACCATAAAAAAACACGTTCTTTACATCTAGTTGCCTTAAGCTCCATTGTAACACCCTCAGAATCGGCCCTATGCAAGTTTCAGCGCTTCCCGCCAAACCCGCATAGAAACGATTCAAAGGTGCCCACCAGGCACTTGCGTGCGGGTGGAAAACGAAGTAATAACATTACACAACAGTCCTCGATGGGACCCACAGAACAGATATATATACAATAGCGACTCAAAGAGTCAAGCATACAGATATAATATACAAAGATCCAAATCACCTTGAAAATGATAGAGCGTCCGACTACGGACAAGATGCAAATGGGGCTAAGAGCCCTGAAGAATAACCAATGGCGTCCATAACCCTGCCCAGGCCAGGAAGGTAACCTGCTAACGACGTCGATCTCAAAACACGCTTAAACAAAAGGGTGCGGCAAAGGGCAAAGGAAAAAGAGAGGCGGTCAAGATCGAGGCGATGCAGCGAGGCTAGAATTCGGCGGTCCTCGCCTACATAGGTATGGTGGACTGAGCGGCAGCGC
Source organism: Avena longiglumis (assembly GCA_030063025.1). NCBI lineage: Eukaryota > Viridiplantae > Streptophyta > Magnoliopsida > Poales > Poaceae > Avena > Avena longiglumis. The sequence goes on along the minus strand of CP125974.1, from coordinate 512,064,163 downwards.
AGCATGCACTAAACAACTATAGAGACTTGATATAACTATCGGCTACCAGAGAGGGATAAGAAAGACCTATCCGGATCCAACCTGCTTCTACCATCAAACAAACCCATCCTGGTGTTTCCCCCTCGAGACCAAACGAGGAAGTCCACCGAGGAACTCACACAGTTGGCAGTTTTATTTATTCAGTTATCGTTGCGACAATTACTAGTCAGGTATAGATAGTCATCCTGATAAAATAAGCAGTGGGCACTTTTAGTTGATCATTCTGTTGTAGTTGCGACAACTACTAGTCAAATACAATTAGCATGAGATATCCCAACACCCAGCAGTTGTTGGTACTTTTATTTAGCCATTCCGTTGTAGTTGCAATACTTACTAGTCAGTTACAATGGTCGCAAGCGACAACCCAAACAAGCAATTGTTAACAGTTTTATTTAGCCATTCCATTATAGTGAAGCTGATTACTAGTCATTATAAAGTCAAATTTATATCACTACTTTAGTTATAGTTGTCTATGATCGATATACTGTGCTCCAAGTCGTCCATAACCGCGGACACGGCTTTCAGAAAGTTTTACCCTGCAGGGGTGCACAAATAGCAACACACACTCGATCAACCTCGGAAAAAACCAAATCAAAACCCAACGAGGCCTTCACGACAAAGCAATCACAGGATTCAGAAATATTTCAGGGGGCCACCCCATTGAGTACACCATAGCGAAGTTAGGCGACTCGAGACGGACTCAAGGTTTGCGTCTGGTCAGAACGACTGGAAACCCAAAACTGGGCTTGTCGATACCGCGAAAACACTCCGCTTACCTAAACAGTACAGGTGCTCCTCGCACAATCGTAAATAATACAGTAAAGCATGGCATAGGTACAGGATAGTAAATAAAACCTCAAACTAGTTTGTGGCCCCAAGAAATAAGAATGAATCAAGCTCTGGCTCAGGGGGGTCCCATAATCCTCCCGGATGTGGATAGCGCGAATATTCAAGGAACAGGTATCAAGTACTCGGGGTCCTACGGGACACAAGTGGACGGTTAACAACCAAATAACATCTATTGCCCACCTGTGCCTCTGCTTACCTACTTCAATTTTAGTTGTTAAACAGTAATTAAAGTTATGATCATCTCCAACAATAAACATGCGGCAAATACTCCAACAACTGTGGCAATTAGCGACACGCAACAGCACTTGAGCAAGCGACTACGGCGCGCAAGTCCAACTATCTACCAAACAACAGGTAATAGGATGTGTCCAAGGCAATATAAGGCTGCAAGGGATATCACGGGTACGAAAACTAGAGCAACGCAACACAGATAGCAATAGATCAACAGGAGGGAATAAATACTATAAAAGTAAGATAGGTAGAAAGGGCGAGATGCTCGTCTGAAAACATTGCCGAAGGTTCAACCGAAGATCGGGTCGACACTCGCATCAACTCAACGGCCTTATCCGCGAAGAAGCAAAACACTAGAATAAACACCGGATGCAATATTTAATACTACGGCAAAAGATCGGGCATGATGCATGTATGATGTATGATATGGCAAAGGTGCGGTGCAATTAGGCAATATTAAGCGGAACCGGGGTCCCGACATTTAATTAAACGGTTCAAGTTATTTAGAACCCCCGCAATTTTAATGTTGTAATAACAGGGCAGGATAAGTTACCGGTTCGCTATACAAATTTAAATGGGACCAATATTAGACTAGATTTGCCCGCATATGGGCCCCATATTTAATTATATGGTGAATCGGCATAAGACCCCCAAACCACATGACAATATGCATGCAAGAATGTACAAATTAATATGCAACAATTTGATATTACATTTATAAAATAGGGCTCGAGAAAAGGGGTCACACATTAGGGTTCGGGAGATCTTGGGGTTCGATGGGTTCGGGGTCGGGTCTCAGGGTTCAGGATTCGACGGGATCGGTCTCGGGGTTGGATACAAGGTGAAGAGCTTGGCGTTCCGGGAAGAAGGACTTGGCGTTCCACGGTGAAGTGCTTGTCGTTCCGGTGGCGATCTTGGCGTCAGGGTTCTCGGTCATCGGTAGATCTTGTCATCGCTTTGGTGTTGGTCTCGACACATACGATGGAGATCTTGGGGTACCATCTTGATTATCGGAGGCGAACTTGGGGCTCGACATCGGGGTCTTCAGGGTTCCACGAGTTCCGGGCAGAAGATCTTGGGGTCCATGCCGAGGTTACTAGCGGACCGTGTTGGAGATCAAATCGGTCGTCTTTCTCCCAAGGCAAACTTGGCAGATGGTCTTTACCGCTCCAGGATCGAACTTGTGCAACCACAACAATCTTGGCGTACCCATGTTGGATATCTGGTACTTGGCTAGCAAAACGGTAGGACGATGGCGTCGACTTGGACGCGGGGCCCCGAGGTCAACTACCACGGCGCACGGTCCACGGGGGCGGCAAGGTCACCTGCAGCGCCGCCACGCGCGGGAGGAGAACGAGAGGAGGACCGGCGGCTGGACATGGGGGAAGCCGAACGACGGGGAGTCGCGGGGCGGACGAGGAGGTGGCCGCGGGAGGTGACCGTCCCCTACCGTCGCCCATGCCGATAGCCGTCTGTACCATCGCCCCTGACGAGCTCACCGTGCACCCTGTCTGACATGGTTATACCATACGGGTACGTGACTTCAGCATACCTGGTCCAGCCCAAGGAAGGCCCACAGCAGATATACGCTGGCCCAAGAAGATTTTCGGGTGGCCAAGGCCCATGACGCTTTCGGATCCTGGGAGAGCAAGACTAGCATAGATAGGAAATTCAAAGGGGTAAAACCCTAGAACTTGTAACCGACTAGGACTATGTCCGAGACCTGCCTAAGTCTATATAAAGTCCAGGAGGGCACGTCCTAGATCTCTTGCCTCATACTTTTCGCACACACCTCCATGCCAGATCGAATCTGTGCACCCTGTAACCTTCGGTTCCGCCGTAATCAAGAGCAGACAAGCAGGAGTAGGGTTTTCCCTCCGGGGGCCTGAACCTGGGTAAATCTCGTGTCCCCTGGTTGCTTGTCTGTTAACCGTGCCACGATCTCCAGCATCCCCATCTTCTCCAAAACCCAAGTCCATAACAATGGGCATTGACGAGATTAAACCTCGCCACTGTCGATCCCCTCGCCCGACTATAAATAGAGGACACCCCCAGTCGAATTCTTCACACCATTATACTCCCCTCTCCTCACTGATCGTGCCACATCGTTCCCGGAGCAAGGCGAGCACCACCTCGTCGAAATTTCACCGGAGCCCGCCGCCTCTGGAGAAGAAGGGAGCCAGCGATTGGAGCCGCCCCAGGAGGAGCCACCGGTACCAGGAGATTCGCCGTCATCGACTTCGTCGTTCTCCCGCCTCGCCGACCCTCGCCTATACCCCGATGAGCCCCCAGCAACCCCCACTGGCCGCGCTAGGTTTCTGTCTCGCCGGCGTTGCCCAACGTCGACGATGACTCCCAGCCGTTGGATTAGAACCAGATCGAACGCCCCACAGCGCCCCATACCGCTCCGCACCCCCTGTCTCACTGACGCATGGGGACAGCCACTTAAACAGCCCGCGGAAGCGCTACGCTTAGCAGGCCGGCCCAGTATCGTTTCCCGCACAGCCCAGTTATTTAAATTAAACTTTTTTATTTTTATTTCAAACACACTTCTGTACCCAGTTTCAAAAATCAACCCAGATCGATTCAGTGCACCAAATTGAATAAAAATAATTTTGTTAGAAAGTACTGGGAATGCTGAATCCAAGCCCGTTGGATTCAAGTCATTTAGATCTATAGATCACCCCTGGTAAAAATAACAAGGCAGAAGCTTTTCTGCATTCAAACATTTTTCAAATTTAAACCATAATAGCTTTTGAGTTGATTCCAACTCTCAAAAATCACATTTAACTATACCTTTCAGAATATATAAAAATATATAGGTTTAGTTACAGAAATAATTTTCAAGTAATAAAAGAATGCTACATAGGCATTTCTAGACACATTATTTAATTAAAATAAAAGGACAAAACCTTATTAAATTGTGACACCACTTTAAATCACATTCCCATGGACTAAAATATGTGGTGATGACATGTTTCAACATGATCCCATGTTTGGTTTGGAGAATATTAAATCTTAAGTAGTTTTTCAATGAGTAGAAATTCTAAAATTAAAAAGAATTAAACCAAGCCTTAACCTTGTAATGTTAGAGATGATGCTAGATCATCTATAGGACCCTTTTGTGTGATGATTGCAAGTAGTTAAGTATTGTTTGGTGATTGTGTACCTCGTATTTATTTATAGACGCTAGTACCGACCAAGGATACGAGGAGGAAGGAGGATTCTACAAAGAAGAAGTCGAGGAGAACTTCAACCACTGCTCTGCACAAGGCAAGCTGATACTATACCTATGCAAGCCAGTAACCTTGCAAGCTTTATTAACTAAGTGGACCAATGCAAGCTAACCCTTGCAATATACCCTACTGATGCCACAAACCACTACTTGTTACTATGCCCACTATATGCCTTAAGCATATGTGATCATATCCACTTGATAAACCAATCCTAGTTTTACTTACAAGCTTGATTACTTTATTTTCTTTATCAAAGCTAGTACTTAGAGCTTACTTAAGTGAATGGTAGATACTATAAAGATATGTGAAGGTTGCATAAAGAGCATAAAATTTGGCCTAAGCTAGATAATCTTGATGTCATCCTAAGGCATGATATTGAACTTAGTTAAAATTCCACTAGTTTACCACCCCTCATTAGTGCTTACCCCCACCTGTAGATGCTAGTGCTAAGCATAAAACTTGATCAACTTTAGATGGGAATACTTGGTGGAAAAATGGTTATGAAAACCTTGGAATGATGGATCATTCTATTGAAATGTTTTGGACATGTGTTTCCGAACACTTGATTATTTTGGTGATGAAAATGATGAGGCATGAGCCTTAGCCCTTTATAAAACTGATGGTTGTCTAGATGCGATACCATTCCAATTTTATCGTACAACCACAATACCCGAAGATTGGGTAGGGCTTGACTGGAAACTTATATACCCTAGTATTATTTCCCTCACGGCCAAGGTCTGAGCTGAGGCTACCTTGTGAAGATTGTACACCTGTGCAGTACCCAAGATGACAGTTGGTCATGGTTGGGAGGCCAAACTCACAGGAGAGGTACTTATACTAGGGCGTGTAATTGAAATGTTAGGATTGATTATTCGCATACTGAGTATGGTGAATTCATGATTTTTTCCTAACGGATGTATCGAATGTTTTGGTGAAAGTGTACAATCTCTACAGAGTGTCAAACTATTCGAATAGCCGCGTCATGATTATGGACGATTAGATGGCCATCTTGTTCCCCCGTCAGACTTTTCAAAATGACTTGTGAATTGAAGTGAGACTTTGACTTGACCAGAACAGGGTTGTGATATGAAATACAAGTTCCCACTTAGGTGTTATCAACCTTCAACTATCATTCGTTGCTCCTAAACTTAGTAGAGATAAATCTGGCTTTTGCAAAACTACCCTAGAGCCTAGTGTCCTATTATCCAAAAACCCCTTTACCTGTTAGTACTAGTTTGCGAGTACTTAAAGAGTACTCATGGTTTTGTCCCTGGCTATTCCCATGGCCAGACTATGAAGAGGAGTGCCTGGAAGATGGAACCTAGGAAGGTTACGACAACTACGATCATCTCCCATCGTCAGCATTGCCTGTGACCCTGAAGATGGAGCTTCGCCTACGCTACCGTTATTATTACGTATTCCGCTGCTTGAAGTGGTATTAAGAACTGGATCATGAGATCCCTATTTGTGTAAGACAATATTTATGGTTTGTAATGAATGATGTACTGTGGTATCCAATTCTGTTATGTCTCGCAAAAATGGTAATCCTGGGATTGCGATGTATGGCATAACAGGCATCTGGGATTAAAAATCCGGGTGTTGACACGATGGATATTGAGATTACTATGTCAGATTGATTAATAGTTTTGTCTTATTGATTCTATCATGTCTGTGTTGTTTGTGATCTTGCATTCTCTCCGTTGTTAGTAGCTATCTTGGCCAAGTAGATGCTAGTGACTCCAAGAGGGGGTATTTATGCTCGATAGTGGGTTCATGCCTCTATTTAATCTAAGGGAAGTGACATAAATCTCTAAGGTTGTAGATGTGTTTTTGCTACTAGGGAGAAAACAATGGTCTGTTATTCATGGAACAAGTGGATTGTTTACCTTACACACTTTTCTTAAAGCAGTTATTTGTTGCTTGCAACTTAATACTCGAGGGGGTTCGGATGATAACCTAAAGGTGGATTACTAGTCATAGATGCAGTTGGATGGCGGTCTATGTATCTTGTTGTATTGCCCAATCGAATCTCATAGGATCATGGACGTCTAGCATTGCATTATTATGCCTTGCTCAGTTCTGTCAATTGCCCTACTATAATTTGTTTACCTAGCATGCCATGTTGGTTTATCTTAAGGAGAACACCTCTAGTGAACTATGGACCCCGGTCCAATCTTTACCATTGATACATCTTCAACTGTTACTGTTTACTTTTTGCAAACCACTATTACCTTTCACACCATACGGTTAACCCTTTGTTTTCAGCAAACTGGTGAGATTGACAATCTCACTGTTTGTTGGGGCAAAGTCTTGAATTTATGTTGTGCAGGTTTTTCAAGTTGATAGCAACACCTTTTAGTCGTTTCCTTCCTCCTACTGGTGCGATAACCTTGGTTTCTCACTGAGGAAAGAACTTGCTGCTGTGCTCATCATACCTTCCTCTTGGGGTCTCCCAACGAAGCGTAACAATCAACTGAGCCGCCATCAGTCTACAAGAATAGAAGTGCGTAGACATCAGGGATATGCCCTGATTGGCCCACCCGGTCTGGCAGGCGCTCGTGATGCGGCGGGTCGCTGGTGCATTGCCCCTTCGGTCGATGGAGAGCCAAGCGATCCTGGCAACGTGTCGGGCAAGTCTTGGCTGGCGCCGAACTGGTGCGACGCAGGGTGCGACGCGGCGGATGAGGAGCCTGGGGACGTGGCAGACGACTGCGACGTGTGAGTTCTACGTGTGCCTGACGCGCCTGCGATGGCTGATCTCGAGGCGGATGACACGTGTCACATACCAATTTTTAAAATTGGTACTGCATATCATACATGTCATTGCATCATAGTCATGTTTGCAAAAATTCAGTTTTAAAAGCATTTGTCAAAAACATCACTTGCATATGCCTATTGTCACACACACAAACTAGCTTGGTTTTTACCTTGCATCTGCTGAAAAGTTGTTGCTTGATAAATGAAAGGCACAGGTGCATAGAGGGTTCCACCACGAACCTGTCGCACTTTTAATCACCTCAATCGGATATGTAGATCAAAAGTTATGACTTGCTGAATTTTTACAGAAAACTCGGTCAGTTTCAGACAAAGTTCGGACAGTCAAATATTCAGTTAACTGTTCCTCCCTGAAAAATAAAAAAACGAAGCCAGCGCGCATGCCAGCCACGGCCCAACGTTGTCCCACCTAGGGCCCATCCAAGACCAGAGCGCAGCCGATCGAAGCGTAAGCGCCACGCGCCAGCAGTCACTGATCGGCCGCTTCACGCCGGCTGTGTCGGCCCCACTGCCAGAAGGCGTCGCCGCTGCTCAACAGGGCACAAACGCTGAGGCGTATCCCCCGTGGAATCGGACGCACCACGAGATCCCGATCGTCCCGCCTTATAGCCCAGGAGCCCCTCTACCTAAGCCCCCTTGAACCCTAGCCTAACGCGCCGCCAAGACCCGGCGATTGCTCGCCGGAGTTGGGAATAGCCGCCGCAACCATTGTTTCGGTGCGGAACACCACCGCTGCGAGCAGCCACCCCCTTGCCCTCTTTTCCCCTTGAGAACCTTCCCCGCCTTTGACTATTTCGACCCGTCGTTTTCCCGTGCAGCGCAGACCCAGAGCCCCCTCGCGACCTCGCCGGAGTCACGTGCCTCCGCCGCGCCTCCAGCCCGCCACTACCGCCGCCCTAGGATGCAGGAAGTGCCACCCACACCACCTTGAGAACCGCCGCCACCCCCTGCACGACGTACACCGCCTCGCCACCATCGGGGATCGCCGAATCACACCGCCAACACCGCCGGTGAGCACCCTCGCGACCACCCCTGCTCCATCGCCACGCATTTACTCGGATCGAGTGTTGACCATGGACTGGTCAACTGCACCGTAAGCGCTGACTCAGCGTTTGACCAGTCAGCCCCCTTTTCCGATTAAATAAATAGGTTAAAAACTGCAGAAATTGGTTAAAACTTGTAAAATTCATATCAAATAATCTACTGGTCCAAAAATTGCAAATGAGGTATCGTTGGATTCACAATTTAACCTATAACATTGCTTTGTAGTTAGTTTGGACTTTTGCGGCAAGGTTTTTCCGTGATTAATTAAATAGATTAATGGCTTATTTAGAGTAATAAAATCATAGTAATTCGAGTACTGCTCAGAAAATTACAAATGATATGTCCCTGGAATCAGTAGAACAAGTGAAATATGTTTGTGAATTAAAAAGGTAGCCTTACAGTACTGGAAGTTGCAGAAACAATTAAAAGGCTTTTTGGAGTATTTTATTTATTCGAAAAGTTCTGAAAATCCTTTTGAGTGATTCCAGTTGGCCCTGGTCAAAAATTAGCTTGCTTATGCAGTGGGAATTTATTCCAGATTTTACCACACAACACACAGCCTCGACTTATTATTTGCCTTAGAATCCACTATTTGGATCACTATTTTCTTATCAATTGATTTCAATGCATCAAAATTATTTCTTTCATGCCATCAGTAGTCATTTGTATCAGAGAACACCTGTGTGCTACCCAGACTTGCATTTACATGCCATGCATGCATTTGTGCATCTATCTATGGTTGTGTTTGGATTGTTTATGTGTTGCAATTGTATCGTATAGATTGTGACGAGTGCAACGCTTGCTCGTGTGGGGATTGTTTGTTCGACTGCTGCAGCCAAGGCAAGTACATGCTAATTTGTTCATGATTATTGTCCTACTATTTTCAATGCATTGTGGTGTATTTTGTAGCTGCATGATAGGGATTACTATCGCTTTGTTATATCCTATTATGTGGTAGGGATCTCTTGTAGTTGAGCCACCGTTGGTAGATGTGCTTAGCTGTGCTATGATGAATGAGGGTTGGGTTACATCATTGAAAGTTGTTTTTAAAAGTGTTGGTTTGCAAAACTAGAAATAACTTAATCAATGAACCTCCTGGATGTGATGGGATTGATAAGTTTTGGTGGTATCATTGCGGAAAGGCACCCAGGCATCAAGATAAAATGATTGGCTTCCTTACTTGGTAGCTTTCGTGTACAACCATGTGCCAATAATGAAATGGGCGGTTGGTTGGACTTAGTAGGTTGTGGTAACTCGAACCTACGTAGCTAGAGATGTGGAATTTTGGTAGGTTGGTATGGTGCGTGTCGGGTTTGGGAAGCTACTTCCCGAACGGTCCCTTCTTGGACTTCTCCCTATCATCACCCAATATGAGAGTGGTGGTACGATCTGGGCTAGCCAAGTCACCTGGGTCAAGTGTACTAACACCTGCAGGGTGTGTAATCTAATCGATTAGCTGTGTCCCCGGTTATGGACATCTGAGTTGATTGATATTGAGTTCATGACATGTTTCTCGCTCATTCTAATTTCCTAATTGCTTTAATGTTGATGGGTTAACTTAATTGGGATCTTTTCAAAGAAAGACAATTTTTTTTAGGAAAGTAGGACAAAGGTATTTGCAAATGCAAGCTAAACACAACTCCACTGGCCAAATATGCATGTAGGTGCTAGTTCTATTGTCTCCTTTAATAGCTCTACTTGCCATACATTCCATGTATTGACCCTTCGGGTCTGCTATGTTTCATGTTGCAGGATATTCAGATTCTGAGTGATCGATTAGGTCGCGGAACTCCACTCAGCACTTGTTCACTTGTGGGCAATTTGAAGAATGGAGGAGTTATTTTATTTGTGTTGCTACTTGAATAAGTTGAGCTAAGCCTTATTGTAATAATGTTACTATGGATCCTTCATTATTTATGATACACGCATATTTTGCTATGTTATTCATCTTTATTCTATTGTGGGCCAATGAACTGATCCGGGGATTGGCATGTCACATAGAAGCTACGGTCTTTTTAGAACCGTAGTGTTACGAGATGGTATCAGAGTCCGTGTGTCAACTATAGGATCGTGACCTAGGTTTGGAATAGGAAGCCATAGAATTACTAAAGCTTATATTAACTTTGTCTTTCATCTTATGCCTTTCACTCGTAAATCTTTATCATTTGCTATTATCACACTTTCCTCTTTTAATTAATAGATGGGAGAAGTCAGGACTGAGTATGCTAGGATCGAGTCGACAAGGTCCTTCGCAAGACAGTTGGGACAGCTCTCATGGTCATTGGGCTTGCCACTGCCCATGTTCAAGGGAAGAAGGCTATATATCTATGGATATGGTGAGGACGCATGGGAGATCACCACTATCATCTTCAGAGACTTCGCCTTGCCAAACCATGTGCATCTGGTCTACACCAAGCGTTATTGCAATTGGGATCTTGGAATAAACTTGGCCCTGCATGAATCCCTGTCATGCCAGTGCCATCTTGTTCGACACCTACTGCCAGAAGACTCCCCTTACCATGACTACAGAAGGTGTGATTAGAATGGGAACGTTGTGATCACCCTAGGCAACAAGAACAACATGCTGCCCCATCGGAGGCACATGGAGGATATGGAGGTGCAGAATTAAGTCCTAGCTCAGAAGGTGATGATGGTAAAGGAGATAGCTAATTTTTCCATCAACGGTCTATTGGTTCAAGGACATGAAATTGATACCTTACACGACGATGTGGATGTTCTGGAGGAAGCACTTATTGGTAGGGACGAGACCATAACACAACTGAATGAAGCCGTCCAAGAGAAGGATGAGACCATAGCATAGCTTAATGGGACCGCCAGGAGAAGGAACAAGCCAAGAGCAGCTGCAAGGGACTGTCCAAGAAAGGAACCAAGTGGCGATGGAAAGGGATCAGACCATTGTTGATATGGCAACTCAAATCGCCGCTCTCCAAACACAGTTGAATCCACCACCTGAGGATGACAACAATGGAGATGATGACAATGATGACGGAGGTAACAGTGATGATGAGGATGAAGATGATGATGATGGGGATGGAGACAACGATGGTGGAGGAGATGAAGCAGTTGCTATTGCAGCAGAGGATGGAGAAGAAGAGGAGGATCCCGAAGAGGTGGATTTTGAGGTCTCAAGCAAGGATTCAGGAGAAGTGTATACACCACCACCATGCAGGGGCGGACCCACCATAGGGGCGAGCAGGGGCGGCCGCCCCAGGTCTCCCGGCGCTGAGCAGGGTACCCCATGGCTCATTTTCTCTATTTTTCATCGAAAGGAGCAGCTACCTCTCTTTTCTGTCGAACAGGTAAGCAGAGGAGGAAGAAACTATGATGGGCCTAGGATATATTGGGTTTAAGTGACATCACGTTACAAAGGAAAGGCCCATTTGTAGTTGTTTTCAGCTGGCCAAACACGATCATCCATGAACTAGTTCGGTTCGATCAGAAAAATCTCCACGTCTCCGCGTCCTGCTCACAACGGTTCAGCCTCCCGATTCCCAATTCCACCGGTGCGCCCGACCGAACCTGGCCGCCTCTGTTGGCCAGTGCCGCCGCGGTTGCTCCCATGGACGCGGAGGAGGAAAACCTGGAAGAAGAGGCCTACCTGATCGCGCTGCAGCTAGATGAAGAGGAGGAGGAGGCAGCAGTAGCGGCAGCAGCTCCGGCGTCGGCGCCGGCAAGAGATGGCGCAGATGAAATCAACCGCAAGCGAGCACGCGATGACAACAACCAACAGCAGCAGAAGGTATTCTTCCTTGTGGGTTTGTGGTGATTCACCTCTGTATGTATGTTCATAGAGCGCTTAATTTGGGCATTTAATTTTGTAGGAAATTCCCCAAACTGTTCCTATTGTGTTTAATCTAGCTGATGTGGTTGCCGACCCGGGTACCCGGAAACAAATTGAAGAGTATTCTACACCAGAAATTAGGGATGAAATGAGGAGGGCGTATTTGTCGAAGGGTCCATGTCGTTTGATCGGTCATGTTTATCCACGCACAAAATTTGGGTCAGATTGACGGGCATTCAAAGAAGCATGGTATAAAGAATATGATTGGTTAGAGTATAGTATAGAGAAAGATGCTGCATATTGTTTTTATTGTTTCCTCTTCAAACCTCCAACTATTGGTCAAAAATTTGGGCATGATGTGTTCATGAAGAAGGGGTTTACAAATTGGAAGAAAGCGGTGGAATATTTCAAGACTCATGTAGGTAAACAAAACAGCGCTCACAACAATGCTAGAAGAAATCGTGAAGCTTTCTGAAATCAAAAGCAAAGTGTGTCGTATGCAATCACTTGTCATGTTGAGAAATCACATGTTGAATATGAACAACGTTTGAGGGCTATTGTAGGTATTGCAAGATTTCTAGTTTCACAAGGCCTAGCTTTTCGTGGGCATGACGAGACACAAACTTCCTTGAATAAGGGTAATTTCCTTGAGATGGTGGATTGGTTTGCCGAAAGATGTACGGATGTAGCTAATGTGATGAACGAAAATGCTCCGGGCAATCTTAAATTGACTTCTCCTAAAATCCAAAAACAGATAGTACAAGCATGCGCAGAAGAGACTATGCAAGTCATCAAGAATGAACTTGGGGATGGTAAATTTTCTCTACTTGTTGATGAGTCTCGTGATGCATCGGTTAAAGAGCAAATGGGTGTGATTTTGAGGTTTGTTATTTGGCATTACATTTGTAAATTTACTCTCTCCTTCATATAATTATTCTAAGTTTATGTATTGTTGGTTGTAGATTTGTGAACCAAAAAGGGGAGGTGCTGGAAAGGTTGCTTGGTGTTGAGCATGTTGTTGATACTAAATCTGCTTCTTTGAAAAGATCTTTGGATAAAATGTTTGTTAAACATAATTTATCCATGTCAAGATTGAGGGGACAAGGATATGATGGCGCCTCAAATATGCGAGGAGAACTAAGTGGGTTGAAAAAAATGGTGTTAGATGTCAATCCTCATGCTTATTATGTGCATTGTTTTGCCCACCAACTTCAATTGGTGGTTGTTGCTGTTGTGAAAGGAGTTCTTGCAGTTGGTGATTTCTTTGGGCATACAAATAAAATAGTTACCATGGTTAGTGTTTCTCTCTTATGTTTGCAAGTCTATAGTATATTTTCTTCCATTATACAATTCTAAATGTACATAATCTTTTATGTAGGCGGGTGCCTCTTGTAGGAGGAAAGATGACTTATTGCAGAAGCATCATGACAAATTGGTAGCACGGTTAGAGAATGGCGATATCGTGTGAGGAAGTGGTCAACATCAAGAGACAAGCTTGGCAAGACCTGGTGATACACGTTGGGGGTCACACCATAAAACTCTAATTCGTTTACATAGTATGTGGGATTCCGTGGTTGAAGTGCTTGGAGGTATTGTTGAGGATGGAGATACAGAAGATAGAGGCGTGGCTTCAGGTTATCTCATAAACATGGAAACCTTTGAATTTGTTATTATCTTGCATTTGATGCTTCGAGTGCTTGGTTTAACAAATGATTTGTCACAAGCATTGCAACTAAAAGATCAGAACATAGTTAGTGCCATGAATATGATTGTCTCTGATGGGTGGGAGCCTCTTTTGTTGGTTGCTACTAATTTTTGTGCTGGAAGAAATATTTTGGTGCCAAGTATGGATGAAAACATTTATGCTAGAGGTTATCCAAGGAGCTCACGTAAGATGGTCACTAACTTCCATCACTATAAGGTACAAATATTCAATGAGGTGATTGACAGAAACATAGTTGAGATGAATCATCGATTTAGTGAAACTTCAACACACTTGTTAAAGTGCATCGCATGCCTTGATCCTAGGGACTCATTTAGTAGCTTTGATTGTGAGAAGCTACTTGAGCTTGCAAAGATTTACTCTGTTGATTTCTCTACACAAGATTGTTATGTTTTGATTGATCAACTCAACATATATGTTGATGTGATGAGAAAAGCCCAGATTTCTTGACTTGTGGTAGTCTCAGTGATCTTGCTCTCAAGTTGGTTAAAACTAGACAACATTTGGTCTTTCCATTGGTTTATCGCCTCATTAGGCTTGCATTGACACTGCCCGTGGCGACGGCATCAGTTGAGAGGGTTTTCTTAGCCATGAATATTGTAAATACGGCTCTTCGAAATAAGATAGGTGATGATTGGCTTAATGACCTGATGGTATGCTTTGTTGAGCGAGAGATATTTGCAAAGATATCCAACAGGCAGATTATGTTACGTTTTCATGCGTTGAAGTATCGTCGAGGCCATTTACCTCGACAAGTTCATGCTCCTTAAATTACTACAACTTAATGGTACACAACAATCTTATCAACTGATTTACAATTGTGCCAAGATTTACACTCATATTTCCTTTATTCACATGTTGTAGGTCTCCGCTTGGACTTTGAGGGTACTATTTGGCTGCCAATGTATGTCTCAAGCAGCAAAAGTCCAAAAGTCCAAGTCAGTAGGTTCTTGTATTTTTTTCACGTTCCTAGTAGTTGTATGCATTTCATCGATAATGACAACTCAGTATTTTCCGTACCATTTACCATATGATTTATATCTAGTAGAGTTACATTTTTTTGTGAATTTTTTTACCTGTAAATATTCGCCCCGGCTAAACAAAATTTCTGGGTCCGCCACTGCCACCATGGATGGTTCGTGGACTGAAGCGCCAACGCATGAATGCAAGGACCTATTGCAACCTCTTCATGAAGTAGTTAGATGGCCACCAATTAGTCCTCGTTAGGATACATTGTTAGTTTTGAAGGCCTCGATTAATGTAAAATTTTGTTGCTATTAGTTTAAAGTGTTTAGGATTCTCTATAGTGTACTCTAAAGTTTCAGGATTATTTGTGTGAATTTATAAATGATATATGGCAGACTTTTAGTTGAAATTCGTAGTTTTCCTGCTGCAGTTTTCTGCTGACCCTGCTGTACTGTATGATTTTTTATGTTTTTTTGGTAACCGGGAAAAATCTGAAAAATATGGTTTGGTGCAAAACTCTCTGTACTATATGCATAAAATCAGCTAAATTTTCTGACGAGTTTAAGTCAGGCAGAAAATTTTGTGAACAGTGCTGGACTGTTTTAGCAAAATTTTGTTTTATGCTTTTGTTGGCCTGTTTATGTTTGTAACTGTTGCCGACGCTTCTAAAACTATTTCAGTAGTTGTATACTGCTAGGATAACCCCTGAAACATTGTTTGATTGCTTATTTGCTAATGTGTTGCTTGCTCATGATTGTATGTGATTGTTTTGTTGTTGTTTGATCATAATGCATAGGTAGGATCCTAATTTCGTAATTGATTCTTTCTAAGCTTACCTGTGCTGAACCACAGATGCCTCCCCGCCGTCAACCCACTAAGACGGAGCAGCTTATGGCAGCTCAGGCATAGCTAGCCCAGGTGATGACCCATTTCATGGCTGCTCAGAACAACAATAACAACAACAACGGGAGGGTGATGCACTTGCAAGGATTCTGAGGCCAAGGCTAGCAAAGTTCTCTGTTGCACCTAAGCCAGTGGTTGCTATCGACTGGTTGTGTTCGGTGAACAAGGATCTGGTAACTGTTGGATGCATAGATGCTGAAAAGGTGAGGTTTGCTGCTCACCTACTGGAGGGACCAGCTGCTTCGTGGTGGGATACTTTCTAGATCACCCACCCGCTGGACACAGTTACCTGGGCCATGTTTGAGGAAGGTTTCAAGACCAACCATGTTTCTTCAGGAGTTCTGAGTCTGAAGAGGAAGGAGTTCAACTTGCGCCAGACCAACCGCACTGTGGCTGAATACATAAAGGAGTTCAACAACCTGTCGCGTTATGCCCCTGAAGATGTTGACACTAATGCCAAGAGGAGGGAGAGGTTCATGGATGGCCTCAGTGATGAGCTCTCGCTGCAATTGTTTGTGGTCTATTGCCCCACTTTCCAGGAGCTTATGGACAAGGCCAAAATTTTGGAGGGAAAGCACAAACAGGTGGAGGACCGCAAGAGAAAGCACAACAACCACCACTCTGGCTCTCACCACAAGTCTCGCACTTCTTATGATGGATACTCCAAGCATGAAGGGAGTGACTATGGGCGCCATGGAAGCCATGACCGCCACAGCCATGGAAGCAATGGACATCGCCATAAGAGCCACAAGAGCAGCCGCCACAGCCACAAGGGAGGACACAATCACCATTCTGGAGGACACAATGGACATGACCGCAACCATGATTGCAACTTTGTGAAGAAGGACCTGGGTGAGGTAACATGCTTCAAGTGCAACCAGAAAGGACATTATGCAGACAACTGTCCAGAGAAGAAGGGACTGAAGCCAGGCACCAACCAGAAGGCCATAGTGAACCACATGAATGTGGAGGAGATCCCAGATGAGCATGAGCTTGTGGTTGGTAAGTTTCCAATCAACACCCACCCTATACTTATTCTTTTTGATACTGGTGCATCGCATTCATTCATATCAAGGGCATTTTTGGATAAGTATAAATTACATGTGGAGTCTCTAAAAGGGTCTATTAGAGTAAGCTCACCTGGAGGGGAAATGATAGCTAGCGCGGGATACCGTGACTTAACTATGAGGATTGGAGCACACAATTTTATTGCACATCTGGTAATATTGGAGTCACAAGGTTTATATGTAATACTAGGCATGGATTGGATGTCTATGCATGAGGAACACGTAGACTGTGCACAATGAGCGGTTTTGCTCAAAACCCCGGATGGTAAGAGAATTAGGTTCAAGTCGTCGGTATAACTAGGAAGGTGTAAGTTGAATTCTCTTAAGGGGGTTAGCATGGATACAGTCCTTGTAATAAGGGAGTACCCCGACGTGTTTTCTAAGGAGCTACCATGGATGCCACCTGACAGGGATGTGGGGTTTCTCATCGACCTGATGCCTGGGACAGGACCTATAGCAAAAAGGCCATACAAGATGGATGTGGATGAGCTGAAGGAATTAAAGAAACAACTCAGAGAGCAGTTGGACAAGGGATTTATTCAACCCAGTTCGTCGTCATGGGGTGCACCTGTTCTGTTTGTGGAGAAGAAGGATAGTAGCAAGAGGTTAGTGGTGGATTATCGCTCGCTGAATGAGGTGACCATCAAGAACAAATACCCCCTGCCGAACATAAATGATTTGTTTGATCAACTAGAAGGAGCAAAGGTGTTTAGCAGAATTGATCTGAGATCGGGCTATTTCCAATTGAAGATCCGGGAGGAGGACATTCCTAAGACTGATTTTACCACTAGGTATGGTTTATACGAGTATACGGTTATGTCTTTTGGACTAACAAATGCTCTGGCAGATTTCATGACTGAAAGGACTATATTTTCCCATGCTATTTTGGTGATGATGACAATCCCACTTGTGGTTTAACCGTGTAATTGAGTTTCAGGAAAAATGCTTTTGATGATTCCTATGGATTTTTTGGATGCACTCTTTGGGATCTCGTGAAGTCGGCGACTTTTAGTTTTTCTAGTTTCTCTCTTTTTATTGCTTTAGGTCGCCGTACTATCAAGAGGGGGTCCATCTCGGAAGGCTGTGGGAAATCACTTGTTCTTGCACAAACCCCATATGCACCGCCATAGCCATCCTACTTTTCTGCGAGAGAGCGAGGTTCTGATCAGCTGGAGCTGTTTTTGTCTGATCGGAACTTCCGACCTGGCGGCGGAAGTTCCGCTCAGGAATTTTTTGTGGGTTAATCTGGAGCTTTGTTCCGATCCAACTTCCCCTGGAACTTCCGGTGAGCTCCCAGAACCTTCTGTTTGGGTATGCTCTATTTGCCAGAACTTCCACCGGAAGTTGCACCGGAAGTTCCGGTGAGGAATTTCCACTGCTCCTACCAGAAAGTTCCTGAGCGGAACTTCCGCCCTGGCACCGGAACTTCTGGCCAGACATGCTTCGCGACCCAGAAGTTCCGCTCCTAGTTCCTCCCCTAGTTCCGCTCTAAGTTCCGCTGAAGGGTCAGTACCCTTCTGTTCGAGTGGTATATTTGATGGAACTTGGGACGGAACTTCCGGTCAGTTTAACCGGAACTTCCAGTCGAGCTTTTGGAGAGGGCGTCAACGGGCTGATGACCATTGGAGCCTTGCTCGGCGGAACTTCTGGCCCCTCACCAGAAGTTCCAGTGAGGTCGCGGAGGCTGTAACGGTTCAACGTGGAGGGAGCCTATTTAAGGTGCCCTCCTTCTTCCTTCCACGCAACTCGAATATTTTCTCTCTCCTCCATTAATGCTTGAGCTTCACCTCACTAGATCTTTCTCTAGCCACTCAAATCACTTGATATTTTGTGAGGTGACCTAGATCTACACTTCCACCAAAGAAGATTTGATTTCCCCCACCTATCCTTTGTGGATCTTGTTGCTCTTGGGTTTCTTGAAACCCTAGATGGTGTAGGGCATCCTCGGAGCTAAGGGCTTATGTTGTAAAGCTATGTGGTGTTGTTGAGGGCATCCAATTGAGTTGTGGAGCTTCCCCCTCAACCTTGTTGTAAAGGTTTCGGTTGGCACCTTCAAGGTCACCTAGTGGATTGTGAGGCCTCCTTTGTGGGGGAGATCACCGGAGAAGAAGGTGAGGCCTTTGTGGCGCTCGGGTGACCTTGTGTGGCCCCGACACCTCTCCAACATAGACGTAGCTCCTTTGGGAGTGAACTACGGGAATTACATCTCCGTGTCCCCGCTCCGGTTACTTCATTCCCTTACTTTACTTCTTGTCCTTTACCGTTCTTATGGTTGTTGTAAGTTATCTTACATATAGGTTGTTCACCTAGTTGCACATCTAGATAAATTTCCTTCTCGTTAAGCCTAAAATTGTGAAACAAATTAAAAATTGGTAGTCGCCTATTCACCCCCTCTAGTCGATTCAAAGTCGGTACTTTCAATTGGTATCAGAGCCAAGGATCTTATTTCGGGCTTTACCGCCTAAGAGACAATGGCCGACAAAGGGGGTAGTGAAACTAAAAATCCCAAGAGCTTGGCCACCATGGATGACCTCAAGCAATTGGAGACATCCATGATGTCCAAGTTCGAGGAAATGATGACTATCTTGCAGTCTCTCAAGCCAAACCCCATGGTTGCTCTTGCGACACCCCAAACCACCGAGCTTCCTCCCACCGTTACGGTGACCGCCCCGGGGTGAATCCCACGGCTGTCATCACTCACTTGGGACTTGGTTTTGTTGCTCAAACATCCACCAAGGTCCCAAGTGAGAACACCGAGGAGCCCGAGAACTCAACTTCCAAAGAGGAAAATGGAGGAAAGGACTACTCAGTGGTACCCCCACCGCCAAAGTACACTCCGGATCCACCCATTCCCATGCCACACATCATTCCTAAAGGAGCACCACCTATGACAGATACTTCAAATTTCGCCAATTGGCAATATCTAATGCGCTCACATATTTCCAGCTCTTCTATTGAGTTAATGAGGATTGTGGATGTCACATCCCAAGATTTTCCAAATCTTGTAATGTGAAAATAAATGAATAAAATAATATTTGTTTGATTTTCAGAGCCAGAAGAAACTTTTTGAATTCAATTAGGACTTCAAACCCATTTGAATTAAATAAGATCTTAAAAGGATTCATAAAGATAAACATTTAATAAAAGAAATTAAAAATGTTTTGGAAATACTATTACTTGATCCTTTAATAAAAGATTTGGTATTCCAAAAGAAAAATATGGTTTTATAAACAAATATTGTTTTATAAAGCCAAATTAAAACTTGGCCAAGTTTTGGAATTAAAACATTTTATTCTAAATAAATTTAACAAAGGTTTATTTAAAATAAGTTAATAAGGATTTAATATCCAATTTTATTTAATAAAGGACTTTACCATTTTAATTAAAACATCAAAACTTATTAAATTGTTTAAAATAGGTTTTCCAAGTATTTATTATTCTCTAATAAAACCTACTAAAGAGTTTTAGCTTTATTTTAGATTCAAAATAAATATCTCAAATAAAATAAATCCTATTTGAAATAATAATGAAAGTCTATTATATTAATTAATAATGAACCCTAAAATAAAATGTTATTCTATTTTAAAACAAATTTCCAAGTATTCTATATTTCCCAAATAAAACCCACTAATTTTGTTTTGAAGATATTTAGTTTCAAATAAAGATTTTATTAATAAAATCAAACTCTATTTGATTTAATAACTAAGACCCATTATATATAATTATTAGTGGACCCTAAAGAAAAAGGATTATTTTATTTTTAACAAGTATCAAAATATTCTTTATTTCCAAATAAACCTACTGATTTAGATTTGGAAGTGTTTGGATTTTAAATGAAGATTATATTAATTAAAACAAACCCTATATTATTATGTAACTAAAATATCTATTTATTTAAATTAAAGAATGGATCTTAAAAAGAATGAAATTATTATTTTGTTTTGAGATTTGGATGATGTTGAAAAACAGAACCAAATTCAAAGTAAAATTGAGTGTTTGTTTGATTTGATTTGGGTGTTGTTTGAATGTGAATAATTGTTTGAAATTCAAAAGAAAAGAATTAGAAAAGGAAAAATAAAGGCGAGAAAAAATAGTGCAAAGGCCCAGCCCACTAAGCCGCCCAGCCAGACTTCTCCCTCCCCGAGCGTTACTTTTCTCACCCGAAGCAACCCACATCCTCACCGGTGGACCTCCCCTCGATTCTTTTTCCCCACTGACCAGTGGACCCTTTCCACTGTTTGTCCTCCCCACCCGCACGACCCTTCTCCCCCACCCCTCGCCGGCCGTTGCAGGCGGATTAACTCCGGCGTAATACGCCTTAATCACGCAATGAATCTGGCCCTTGACCACGCAGGATAAATCGCCAGCACCCCTTCTTCATTTTCCCCCTGCCTTCTTCCCCAGACACGCCCCCAGGCCGCCTCGATTTCGCTCTGAGCACCCTCGGCTCCGACGACCTTCCTCATCGATTCCGGCGACACGACACCGCTCCTAGCCTTCCTAAGCACACTCACACACTCTCCTAGCCTTGGCGCTTCTCCCGGCGCTTCCCACTCACCCGGAAGCCCTGTAATGTCAACGACGACAACCGTCATCGCCACCATCCGGTTTCTCCGACGAACCCTCCCGGTAAGCTAGACCACCCCTTTCCTCGTTGATGCTAACTTGTCAGGAACCGCACGAAGCTAACCCCATTCTCCGTTCCTCTCCGTGCCTTGTAGCAACAACCCAATGACGCTGAACGCGCCGACGCCGAAGAACTCCGGAAGCGATTAGTATCGCCGATGCACCTCGCCTCCTCGAAACCACGCCGAGCTTCCCCACGACCCAGCAATCACGGTGAGCCTCTCCCCACTTCCTCGCTTCGTATCACGGGCCGCCACAGACCTCGCCGCCAACTACGCCGCGCCGCCTTGCTGTTTGGCCAAGCAAGTAGAGCCGTTAGATTAACATCGGATGGCCTGGATAGATCCATTAACACGAAGGGGTATCGAGCCATCTGTGCCGCACGATAGGAGTAGATCCAACGCACCAGAGCGTGATCCGCAGCGAACCGTTTTCGGCCAATTAGAATGCGACGCGTGGCAGGATCTGTTTTAAAACTGATTTTGAAATCAGATTGATTTGCAAACTTCAAACCCCTGTAACTTTCAAACCACACGTCCAAATTTGACAAATTTTATATCAATGAATTCAGGAGAACAAGCCCTAACCAACCCTACCCTTAGTTTAGCAAATAGTAGCTGTTAGCTTGTTTGAATTTGCAGATTCATTTGTATGCATGTTTATAGTATAAAAAATCATTTAAAATTGAATTTAAGGATAAAACTTTTGCAAATTGGTTTGTTGTGACCTTACTGACCCTAGGAACCAACCCATGGTTTGGAAAATGAATTTGGAAAAGTTTGGAATGGATTAATTAGTTTAGTCCATTTCTAGCCAAATAAAATTATTGATTTTATTATAAAAATGTTTATGGGAAGAGAACTTTGAGTAGATGGTTTGGACCAAACCTACTGACCCAAAAACACCAAGTTTTGCAATAGCAACTCATTTGGTGAACCCTATGGGCTAATGCCTTAGTAAAAATATTTCTACACCACATAAAATAACACCTTGTTTTGAAAATGGTTTAAAAGTGAAACCTTTTGCAAATGACTTGGACACTTTAGGAAATGACCATTAGATGTACCCAAATGACTATGACCCACTAGGGACCACCTTTTCAAACAAAACAAAGCTTGGCATGCTTGCATGCATTTCTTTTACTTTGTTATTTATGTGTGTTGTTTTGCTTGATTGGTAGATTGAGTTTGTGCCTTGCTTGATGGATTGTAGTGACTTGAAGAGTGTGATTGTTGCAAAGATCAAGAAGTGAACCTATACTCTACCAAAAAGGCAAGTGATGCTTCAAACTTTCTATCCCAATACTTTTATTATGCATTAGTGATTTTGCTAAGTAAACTTGCATGGATTTTGCTAAGTGTAGATCTTGCAATAGGAAAACCTTGTAGATGAATCCTTAGTAGGATTTTCCTAAGATAAGATTCCTACTACTACCAAGCTTAGCCTATCTAATAGAAAATATGGGTGGAATATATATTCACACTATGGAAAAATATTCTAAGTCTGAGGACTTAAGTTTTGTTTAATAAAACAACTAAGTTAATGAGTCACCTGGGTGGAATGGGCTTGCTTGGTGGAGAATGGTTGAGTGGTTCACAATGCCATAGGCTTGGATTGTGTATCTCACTTGTGGAATGCCACCCAGGAAACAAAGAGATTTGAGATGTCAAATGTTGAGAAGCTTCAAGTGCAACCACTTGGCAACATGGGCTCTGCCATGATCATATAGGTTGCAAGAACTTAGCCAAATGGACAGTGGGTGGTAGTGTTTGATAGGTTGGAACGCGTCCATTTTGGTCTAAGGGAAGGCTTCTGAAAGATTTTGTCTTGGGAAACCAAGTCTTGTGGGTAAAGTGCACCACCTCTGCAGAGTGTAAAACCTAAGTACTTAGCCATGTCCCTGGTAAAGGACAATTTGAGCATCAAGACATGGAAGCAATCAAGAATCTCATCATTCCAATTTCTAAATTAAAATCTTGTGGTTTGAACAAGGGTTGTTTGAATTCTTCAATCATTGATGAAGAGATGGCTTGGTACAAGGATCTTGAAATCTTTGATTGAGGGAAATGATTTTGTCAAGCAAAAACTTAGTATTTTCAAAATGATAAGAAAAATATATTTTGAGCAATGCAAGCCTCAACTCCACTTAGCCAGATGCATATAGATGATAGACTCCACTATACTACCATAGTATCACTTGCCAATACAATTCAAATGTATTGACCCTTTGTGGCTGTAACTTGTATGTTGCAGGTTTGATTGATTTTAGTGAAGATTGTTTGATTAGGATTACAAAGCCTACAACTAACATCTGCCTGTGGCACTATGAAGATGAAGGACCCATGACTATAGTTATTCCGCTGCAATGTAATGTAATAGCCAAATGAGCTATGTATGATGTAATAAAAGTATGTTATTCCTGGTTATAATGTTATAATATGACCCTTGTATCTTGATATTACATCTTAACTGTGGATGCTAGCTATTGATCCAGGGACTAGCATTGTAAAACACAGGAGGACTCTACCTTATTAGGTTGGGATCCCTACAGTGGAGGATGGGTTCTCTCCATATGACCCAAAGAAGTTGACACGAGGTGAAGTGGTGGACAAGTAACTCAATACCACGGCTTTGGGGATGATTCATAAGGCTTTGACTCCAAAGTACTTTGCTCACATTCGCCAATTCGACACCGCCAAGGGAGCATGGGATCAACTCACCGAGCTCTTTGTTGGGAATGCAAGCATCCAAAGCTCCAAGTTTGATGAAGTCAACAACGAGTGCGATGGTTTCGCTATGCAATATGATGAGACCCCCGAAGACATGTATAGGCGGCTCAAGGTCCTTTGTTGCACTATGAGGGATCTTGGGGCCACCTATGTTGATGAAAAGTTCATGAAGAGGAAGTTCATTCAAGATCTCCTTTCGTTTGAAGAACAAAAGCTCAACTCTATCAAGGGAAGAACCAACTTTCACCTAATGACCTCCTAAGAAGTCTTGAGTGAAGTGATTGCCATGACCATTGCCAAGAAGAATGTGGAGTCCTCCCGTGCTAGGGCCATTGGATCAACCAAAGTGAATCTTGCTTTGAAGGCTAAGGCTATTGAGGTTGTTGATGATGATACATCAAGTGAGTGGTCTCAAGAGGACCTCAAATGTGCCTTAAACGAACATCTTGCTCTCACTTCAAGGGCCTTTTGGAACAAGTCCAGGCTCAAGTCAAGGTCAAGGGACAACTCAAGATTCAACTCATCCAACAAGTCTCTCAAGGAAAGGTCATGCTATAATTGCAACGACAAGAGTCACTTTGTGGCCAAGTGTCCCTTTGAGAACCGTGAAGACAATGGTGGTCATATCATTTGCAAGATCAAGTCAAGACCTCCTCATCCTTTGAAGAAGAACTATGCCGTCAAGAACGTCGCCAACAAGGAATGAGCTATTATGGTCCCTGAAGAAAACATTTCAGGCACAGATGAAGAAGATGATGATGAAGTCCAAGGTGGCGAGATTGTGGGAGTTGCTGCCATTTCCACTACCTCTACCCCACAATTTTCCATCTTAGACTCACCTAATGAGAACGTCATCTCCTCCAACCAATAGTGTCTCATGGCCAAGGCCACCTAGGTAACATCTAAACCCACTCCTCAACCCATCTCTAGTGAGCCTTCTTCTCTTGATCTTGTTGGTCTAGAGGTGAAGAAAGAGATGATTGACATGTGTGAATTTTTTGCTACCTTGGATGAAGAAACTAAAACTTGCTTTGAGTCCTTGCTTGCACAACTTGACAATGCTAGGGATGCTTTAGATGAAAAGGAAGAACTTCTTGACTTGTTAAGTAAAAATGAAAGAGATGTCGCCGATGAAATTGACTCTCTCACTCAAAGTCTTGAGGATGAACAAAATATGAGAATTAATCTTGAAGAAAGTGTGTCTAAACTTGTTGATGACCATAACAACACCATGTGCTCTCTAGTTAAAGAACATGATCATGCTCTTGCTTTGGTTAAAGTGCTTAAGAAAGAAAAAGTTGAGTTTGTGGTTGGTCATGATAGGACTCAAGAAGACCATGAGAAACTCAAAGAGGAACACAAAGCCTTGGAGAGCAAATTCTCAAGTCTTTTCGAAGCCCATGAACAACTTCAAACCCAACTAACTTGTGAACATGCTAAGTCTTCCGCTGTGCAAATTATAGACTTGTCTAGCACTCCTAACCCTTGTTGCAAGCATGAGAATCTCATTGAGGAGAACAAGGAGTTGAAGGATCAACTTGCCAAGACTAAGAAGAAGAAGAAGAAGAAGAAGAAAAAGAACAAGTGCATGGCTCAAGGACCCTCATATGGTCCAACCATCTTGCAAAGTGACAACTTTGCCGGAAAGAACAATCCCTCTTATATTCTTTGCAAGTCCTATGATGGTCATGTATATGCTAGATATGTTGGAACTTCTTACACGCATGATTATGATTGGGCCATTTGGGTGCCAAAGACTCTTGTTACTAACAAAAGGGGACCCATTGCAAAAGGGGACACATTGCAAAATGGGTACCTAAAACCAAAGCTTGATTTTCTTGTAGGACTATGCTTCCGGTGGATCAAAATGGGTGCTTGATAGTGGTGCCACAAGTCATATGACCGGAAGCAAGTCTATCATGACGGATATGAGGCCAAATATTTCGAACACCATGGTCTCCTACGGTGATAAAACAAGTTCTCAGGTTTTGGGTTTTGGCAAAGTGGTGGTAACCCCGGATATATCCTAGGTTGACGTCATGCTTGTCAAAACTCTTGGTTACAATTTACTTTTAGTTCGTGGTCTTGCCCTTATGTATCTTTCTTCTTTCTTCCATGTGCATTCAGTGGTCCTCATGTGGAGCAAGTCTCTCAAGGTGGCCTTCATAGGGTACGTAGAGCATGACTTGTATGTGATAGACTTTTTAGGTACCACTACTCCTCATGCTCTATGTCTCTATGCTAAAGCCGACAAGGGATGGTTGTGGCATCGCTGCCTAGCCCATGTTAACATGAGAACTTTGCAAAGACTTCACTTCGAGGGCCACATCCTTAGACTTCACTCCTCACAAAGTTCTTAATCAAATCACCACGGAGAGATGTTTGGAGCTCTTGCATATGGACCTTTTTGGTCCTCCCTCTCATGATAGCCTTGGAGGCAAGAAGTATTGTTTGGTTATTGTGGATGATATCTCAAGATACACTTGGGTGTTATTCTTCAAGTACAAGAGTGAGACTCAACAAACCGTCATCGATTTTTCCAATGAGGTTCAACGGAAACACAATGCAACCATTCTCTCAATTCGAAGTGACAATGGCACCGAGTTCAAGAACTATACTTTGGATGAGTTTCTTAGTGATGAAGGAATCAAGCATCAATACTCCACTCCTTATACCCCTCAACAAAATGGTGTTATCGAAAGGAAGAATCGCACTTTGATGGATGCGACTCGGTCTATGCTAGCTGAATTCAAGTCTCCATACAACTTTTGGGCTGAGGCCATCTCCACCGCTTGCCATGCAACAAACCGGCTCTACCTTCGCAAGAAAAAGAACAAGACCCCCTATGAGCTGCTCACCGGGAAAAGCCAAATGTTAGCTACTTTCGAGTGTTTGGTGGCAAGTGCTACATTCTCAAGAAAGGAGTTCGTTTGTCCAAGTTTGAATCCAAGGCTCAAGAAGGAATTTTCGTTGGTTACTCAAATCAGTCCCATGCTTATAGAGTCTACAACAAAGCCAATGGAAGAGTTGAAGAGACAAGCAATGTGAAGTTTGATGAAAAACAAGAGTCTCTTGTTAGACTAGACGGTGTTTGTGATCCAAGTGATAAAATTCCTCCTAAGGCCATAAGAAGAATGGGTGTAGGTTTCCACCTCCCCATTGAGGATCCCCTTGTGGACGAAGGAGGACCAAGCTCTACTCAAGTGGAGCCCTCACTCTCACAAGACCATCTTTCCTCTCAAGGACCTACTATTTTGGCACAAGCTCTTCCGAAGATCCTCATGCTCATGACTCTACAAGCTCCAAAGATCAAGCTCTTCATCAACAACATTAACCTCCCCAAGATGGGGCTCCTCCTCAAGGCACCTCCCAAGGTCAAGCTCTTCATCAACCACATCAACCTCCCCAAGATGGGGCTCCTCCTCCTCAAGGTCACTATAAGATCCCTCCTTTGTAAAGGAAAGGATCCCTTTGATTGCAATGCTAGTCCCTGGATCAATGCTAGCATCCACAGTTTAAGATGAAGTACACAGATACAAAGGTCGTTTATTACATTCATTCTAGAGATAAAACATAGTCTTTTACAACTCAGGGCCAAAGGCCTAATACAAGAGTTTATGGAATAAGTAAATAAACACAAGTCCTCATCTTCATGTGCCAAAGGCAAGCATGTTGAGTGTAGACTCATGACTCCTACTCATCATCGGAGTAACCTGCAACATCACAAGTTACAGCCATAGTGGGTCAATACTTTGGAATAGTATTGGCAAGTGATACCTTAGTAAATTTTAAGTGGACTATATTACTATATGCATTTTGGATAAGTGTAGCTTGGCTTGCTTTGCTCAAAATAGGTTTTTCCTATTAGTTGAAATCACTAAGTTTTTCTTTGTTAAAAACTTTCCCAAGAAACCACCAATAGACATTGGGGTCCTTCACCCTTGTTCACCCACAAGTTTTACTTAGAAGTTGGAGTGATGAGATTCTTGTAGCTTCCATGTCTTGATGCTCAAGTTGTCCATTGCCATGGACTTGGCTAAGTACTTAGATTTTCCATCTGCAGAGGTTGTGCACTTTCCCCACCAGACTTGGTTTCCCAAGACAGGACCTTTCAGAAGCCTTTCCTTAGTCAAATGGACGCGCTCCAACCTATCATTCCCACTAACACCAACTGTCCAAATGACTAAGTTCTAGCAACCTATATGATCATGGCAGAGCCCATATTGCCAAGTGGTTGCACTGTAAGCTTTCTCAACACTTGGACTCCAAATCCCTTTGTGCCTGGGTGGCATACCACAAGTGAGATACACAAGCCAAATCCATGGCCTTGTGTAACCACTCAACCAAAAACCACCATTCAAGTCCCATTCCACCCAGGAAGTTCATTGACTTAGTTGTTTTATTAAGAAAAGCATGAGTCCAAAGGACTTAGAATTATTTCTTCATAGCATGTACATTATTTACCAACCCTTGTTTTCTACTAGCTAGGCTAAGCATGGCATAGTAACTTAACTTAGGAAAATCCCTAGCAATTCTACAATTCTACAACTACATAGGATTTCCCAACATAGCATTTGGCAAAAGTAGCATGCAAGACTTAGCAAAATAATTCTAATGCTTATTCAAAATAAAGGGAATGGAGTTATCATGAAGTATAACTTGCCTTGGTAATGGGGAGAGTAGCACTCTTCACAATCATAGTCACTAGCAAAATCTACACAAAAATTTGTAGCATACAATTACACACAATTTATATACAAACAAAAATATGAATGCATGCATGCAAGCAATTACTAAGTGATGATTTTGAAAACTCTACCAAGCAAGTGCATGATACAGAAACATAACAAGTCACAGAGTTTGCTAACTAAACTTATTTAGCACTAATACAAATTACTAAACTAAATCTATGCTCAAAATAGACCTAAATATGTTTCTGCACACAAAGTCATTTTAACAGATACTTTTTGTTAAACACATTGCAGATTCAGAAAGGGCTTGACTCACTGATTCCAACGGTATAAAATTTGCAAAAATCTAACGTGGGAATCAAAAGTTATAACCATTTGAAATTTGGATCAAAATCTGGTTTGAATTCTGTTTTTAAATCTAACCCTAGCCACGCGTCGCGATATTACTGGCGCGTACCGGTTCGCACCGGATCACCCTTCTGTGCCATTGGATCTAACTAACGCTGCACGGCTCAGATCTGTCCATACCCCTTCGTTAAGTGAACTATTTCTACGCGTAGGATCCAGATCTGACGGCTAAAAATCTCTAACTAAACGAGCGGCGAAGCGGCGGCGACAAAGCGGCTGCTCGATGGGCGGTGCTAGCGCTCTAGGTCGCCCGGGAAGAAAGGCGCTTACAGACCGCAGTGGCGTCTTTGAAGCTCGAGGTGGCGTTGGCCGAGGGCGCCAGGTTGCGTGGATTGCTCGCCGGAGTAGGGTCAGCAAAGGTGGCTCTGCTCGAGGTCGGCGACTGCCGGTCACGAGGAGGCAAATGAGGGTTTGGTCGATGCGGGGATCACGGAGAAGACGCGTGCGTGAAGGAGAAGGCTTGGGGCGGTCTGGACTTACTGGAGGAGCTCGACGGAGTTGAAGCCAAAGATGGTGGCGCTACCGCTATGCGTTCGACGTTCGGGTCACGGCAGCGAAGCTAGTGGACTGGGAGGTGCGCGAGGTCAAATGGAGCCTGCTCATGTGAACCAGGAGTAGAGGGGTGGTCGGAGTTGGCCGGAATCGTGTCTGCAGCTCGTCGGAGACAGCGGGGTTGCGGTGAGCAATTCTTGCAGCCTGGGGCGCCTGGCTTGGGGTTTGGGGAGAATGGAGAGGGGTAGAGGGGTTTTAGTAGCCAGGATACGGCGAGATTTACTCATGCATTTACGAATTGAAGCTGCAAATCAGGAAACGGCCGGTGTCAATTTGGGATGAACCATCGTGGGTGGAGACGACCAGTACCTGTGGGCAAGTTGTCGCGAGAGAGGAGGAGGGAGTGGGTCCTTCCTGTGCCGAGTGTGGTGGGGCGTGAAAGAAAACGTTTCGCGGGGTGGAGGGCTGCTGGACTAGCTGGCCCGTGTTGGGCTGAGTCGGCCAGATTGGCTGTCTGCCTATTTTTTCTTCTTTACTCCTTTTCTTTTTCTGATTGTTTTTCTAGGAATGGTTTTCAAATCCTATTTCAAATAATTTTGAATTCAAACCTTCTCTATCTTTTTGTACAGTGTTCCTTGTACCCAAATAAGTGTCAAACAGCTCTGTTCACTCAGACTTTACTTGGGTTATTTGAAAATAATACAATAAAACCAAGCCTTTTTGGAGATAATATAATATGCATAACTTTGGTTTTATTTCATATTTTGTTTTGAAACTTTGCCCAAGATTTTGAAATCACTTAAGTTTGAATTCAAAATATCCTGAATGAAAAATAGCACCTTTCTCATTAGCATGTAGCACAAAGGCTAGGGTTTTCATACATCAAATAATGAGCAACATTTGCTCCTATTTTTGAAATGATTTTGAGATAAAACCCTAAATGATGATGGATGCATGGATGATATGCATGAGTTTTGAATTATGATTTTTGGGATGTTACAGTCACGGCTCTCCTCAAGGTCACGCTTGTAAAGATCAAGGGCAAGCCAATGATAATCAAGGCTCTACTCCAAATGATGACTCCCCCGAAGTGGAAATTGATGATGATGATCCTCGTGTCCGTGCTTATAGTCAAGGCGGGGACTCCAATGGTGGCAATGACCAAGTGATTGCTCAAGAATCTCGTGTTAAAGCACAAGCCCGCCGTCAAGCCTATCGTCTCGCCAAGCTCGTTCGAGATGGCCAAATCCTTGATAATGTTTATGGAGATTTGTTATCACCATATCTTGGCCAAAGACGGAGATGGGCCATGATCAAGATGGGCTTAGAAGAGACATATATTCAAGGTGTTGTTGGATCGGCCTAGTGCGTAAATTTGGGCTGAATTGCCCGTGTATCTTGTATCATAGTAGGATTCGTGTTTGTTTAGGTTCCGTTTATGTTTAGGTAAAGATAGAGTTGTAGAGTTATTCCAAAAGTAGAGAGTCTCCGGACTATAAATATGTACCTAGGGTTATTGAGAAAAGGAGGACAATCACGTTCACAACAAACACAATCTCCAAGATCGCCACCCCTTGTTTCTAGGGTTTTTCTCGTAAGTGTTATGCTTCCTAGATCGCATCTTGCGATCTAGGCGATATTTATGCTTATCCGGTGTTACTCAGATCAAGCCTTGTTGATGGCGAGTAACACCTTTACCACAGATCTGTTAGAGCTAGCATCGATACTTTTACTATGATTGCTTATTTATGCTACCTCTAGCTATCTCGCTGCCTTTGCACCTTCTCCCGTGTGAAGGTGGCATCTTGCTTGATTTCGCCAGCCGATTTGATCTGTTATAGTTGTGCCTTGTTCATCAAGGTTTAGTTTAATATCTACGTGATTAGGCCTCACAAACGGGTTGAACGATCCGTAATACGAAGGTATGGTTTATTGATCTTAGAGGACGTTCCGAATTGACGTTATGTTGGTTTTAGGCCTTCTAGGATCGGTTTTCTACTATTTTTCGTATCTATTAGGCTCAACTACGCGTGGACGTTCCTATGGTGAAAACACCAAACTATCGTAGATCGATTTAGCTTGTAGTAATTAAGCAAAACCCCATGTTATCATAGATCCAATGCAGAGCCATGGGGATAATCGGCTCAAAGCCGATTCTGTGAAACACAGGAGCCGATCACGGCTCGAATTTTACGATACTTGTTTACCGTGCAGAAACCAATCGAACAATCCATCACCTTCTGACCAGGTATAGGTCAGGTGGCACGCCGAACCAAGACAGACGCTGCGTGCGTCGGAAGATTTGCGGCCGTTGACCGAGGGACCAGGGCCCACTACCGCCCAGGAGCCTCCGGCTCTTCGTGTTGCTCGTCGTTGCCCGCGGTGAGTTTTGACAGCAACACATTTCGCACCGGTGGGACCTTCAACAACGTCTACATCAATGTCCGACGCGATGGAGAACAGCCGGTCACGCATTTACGAGCTTCTGCTGAGCACAAAGTGAAGTATGACGAGATCAAAGGCTCTTCAAGCCGACCATCGGCTTTTCGAGAGGACCCGCACGTGGCATCAAGTGGAAGGGATTCTCCCCGAGGGTTCTCTCGATGAAGTAGATCTCTGCCTTCGGAGGAACGCCCAGGCTCTCTGACGGAGGTCAACTACATGGTGGCTCATTCTCTACACCGCCACTCGAGAGCCCGGTGAACGCTGAGCGGTCGCGGTTCGCGTGGTCCAGAGATCATGAAACATCGAACTCTCCGTGGGCCTACTTTAGGAACCCACCAAGGAGAAAGACCGCTCACACCAGCCGCAATCGCCATTCACGCAGCGGCTCCGAGCCGCCAGATCAGCGGCATACATTGTCTACAAGGCCGAGGCGATCCAGTGATTGCCAATTCCTGCTCGAGCCACCCAAGGAGATCCCGCATGGGTACATATGTGCCTACGTGTCGGATCGCAACAACTTGGCGCCACCGGCAGATCGCAACCGCAGAGTCTCCACGGGGGTTCCCGCCGCAGATCTTCGTGAGCAGCGTTCTCGAGCAACGATGTCCGGATGGACGCCGACAAACAAAGCGGCTAGCCAAGTATGCCAATCGAACAAGCCATGAGAATCCAGCCCTGCAGCTCAAACAATGGACCAAATCATCGCCATCTTGAGAGATCAGACCGTCGGCGAAAAGGCGACAATCGGCTACTCAAAGCCGTACTTCAACGAGTTTGACCTGATTCCACCGCCGCCAAATATAAGCTCCCCGAGTTCTCAAGATTCATGGTCGGAGGGTCAAGCTCGATCGAGCACGTAAGCCGATACCGCACAACTAGGCATGATTTCGCATCGGATCAAATGCGTGAGATTTTTTGCACAATCTCTAACAGACCAGCCTTGGTGGTACACCTCACGCCACCGATTCAATTCGCACTGAAGCAACTAGAAGAACAGTTCCACATCCAAGACCATCTGAGGCTACCGAGGTCGGCATTGCGAACTGGCGCAAGTACGAAGCGGGAGAAATCAGAGCGAATACATCCGGCTTCAGACCATCAAGAACAGATGTTACTCTGCTTAACGAGAAGGAAGCAATCGAGCTGGCAAGTGTTGGGACTCTTAGCACCCATCAAGGATATGGCTTTCTGTGTGGAGTACAACTCATGCACACATGGCCCGTAAACGACGATGTATGAACAGCCACCGAGTTATACCAAGACAGTTCAAGCGCCCGTAAGCCCGGTCACATGAAGAAGATGATCCTACACAAGACCAGGAGGTGGCCGTCGAGTGGGCTCGGGCGACTCGTGTCCCGCAAGTGGGTGAAACAGCAGGGCCTTTGAAAGGGTTTGACTTGACGTGAGCAAAGCTGAGCAGATATTCGATTATCACCGAAAGAGAAACGGTGAGGTTACCCGAGGCCACAAAATCCCTACCGCTCGAGAGATGAACGGAGACCATATCGCAAGTGGCATCATTCGTTCACCCACACCACCAATGATTGCAAAGAGCTACGCCGCCAAATCCAGATGGCAATAGAACAAGGCCGCCGATCCTCGACCGATTCGCCATGAAAGTGGACACGAACCCGCTTCCGGTGTCAACATGATAGAACTCACCGCCCGCGAGACGTCAATCGGACTTTTCGCTCGGTGTCAATATGGCTGGGTCCGGTACCACCATGACACGCATAAGGAAGGAGGTGATCACTCGGGCAAAGAAAGAGAGAAGGCTGGTCCACGCGACCGCCCACGATGACGGAGATACTTAACAGAGGAACAGTGAGGAGGGTGCGGTATCGAAGCCACATTCCACGCATCTCCTTAATAAGTATGAGCGCCAAGATGATCGACGCCAAAGACAAAGGAGGCAATGAAGGACATGGGCACCTCGCTAGAGACCACCCAAAGAGAAGGAAGGCATGACAAACATTGGGATTGCCTTTTTCAAGCATTCTTTGGGACGTGGAATGAGCCGATTGCC
Source organism: Avena longiglumis (assembly GCA_030063025.1). Lineage (NCBI taxonomy): Eukaryota > Viridiplantae > Streptophyta > Magnoliopsida > Poales > Poaceae > Avena > Avena longiglumis. The sequence continues at coordinate 512,030,111 of CP125974.1, read as the reverse complement.
TACACCGACAACCGCCTGTAATGTGGACAACGAAAGAAGGGCACGAGGCGATATAGGTGTTCGAACGTCTAGGACCTCTCCAACCTCGTGAGCCGCCCTAAGGAGTCCGCTGAGCAAAGGGCCTTGAGAGGCCTGGGGATGACAAAGAAGAAGACAGTTCACCGCCCAAGGTGGTGCCCGATGGACTCGGACACACCCGTAGCGAGAGTGCAACGGCCACTTAGAAGAGGTCAAGCGCAGATTCCACGCTAAAGAAAGCACACCCGATCCGCCGTCAAAGTAAGAGACTACGGACGGAGGGTCAGCGACAAGGAAAGAGTGGCGCCTGCCAAGAAAAGGCGATGCACGTGCATCGGCTAGCACAAACATGGTGTTCGCTCCCCGTAATTCGCGCCAAGAACCGATGAGCTACTCGTGGCACACTTGATCGCGCCCACGGCGGTTATCTTTGAGAAGCCACGAGAGAAGGGTTACAAACATCCGAAAGCTCAGACTGCGGCTACATCAATGGACAACCGTCAAGAAGATGTTGGTGGACACCGAGCGGCGATCAATATCATGCCATACTCCATGCTACGACGCTTTGGGACGCCCACCGTGGACTGATCAAAACCAACGCCACGTTAAGCGACTTCAACGCCGCTTCTAAACGCATGCTCGAACGTGGATCCGACTGCAGGTGAAAACCATACCCACGTCATTTTTCGTCAGAACAGCAAAAGTACCTACGCCGTCTTGCTAGGAAGGGATTGGATCCACGCTAATCGCATTCCATCCACGATGCACCGCGTCTGATGGGACGGGATGAAGTGGAGGTCGCCCATGCGACGATTCTATCGAGGTTTCCATTGCCGGCATGAACATCCGGGAAGGTAAGACCAAGAGCCGATCTCGAATCAGTTTGACGGTGAGCGCATTGAAGCCAAAAACGGGTGAGGCTGGTCTTATCCACCGGCCGACAGAGTAGAAAGGTCCACGATCATCGAGTAACGGCCGATCCTCGCGATCGCCACAAAAAATAAAAGCAACGATCATCGACAAGCGAGATCATGTAGTCAGTGAGACGCCGCCATTGTAAAACCATGAGGTGTACGCCACCGACTAACGCATCAAAAGGGGCGATCTGTGCAATCGCCCAAATTATTTTTGTTGTCCTCACCTACCGCTTGCGTGTTTAGCATCGACTGACAGTGACGGAAAGCTTGGGTATGGGTTCACATCCGCCGATGAGGAAGAGATTGATATTGGTCCCGGGATAAGCCACCAACATTTATCGCCAGAAGTTAGAGCCAAGTCTGCGGCTCAATGATAGCCCTTGAAACAATATCCAGATTGCTTCGCCGACTACACAGAGATGCTCGATTGGACAGAGCATCATCGAGCATCGCCTCCGCTCAAAAAGGATTTCGCCGTTTCAGCGAGCACGACAAATGAAGGCCGAAATTCGGGCAGAGGTCAAGAAAGAGGTCGAAAAATGTTGACGCCAATTTGATCGGACCATGCGTATGCCGAGTGGATTTCTAGTATCGCATGCAGAGAAGAAGGGTGGCCAATGGCGGGTTGCTATAGATTTTCGAGATCTCAACAGAGCTACCCCAAAGGATGAGTATCCGATGCCGCGGGCGTAAACATTAATCAATGCAGAATGGTCATAAAATTTTGAGCTTCATGGACGGCAATGCCGGGTACAACCAGATCTTCATGGCTCCGTAAGACATACACAAGACTGCATTTAGAGTCCTGTGGTCCGTGGGGTTATTTGAATATGTGGTCATGACGTTTGATCGAAAATGCCGCCACGCACTAACGGGCCATGAATTATATCTTCCATGATCCGATCGGCAAACCGGTGGAAATCTACATCGATGACGTGGTGGTCAAGTCCGCTTCAACGCGGACACTTGGACGACCGAACGCGTCTGGACCGAACAAGAAAATTCGCCTACGGATGAATCCAAAGAAGCGCTTCGGTGACTACCGGCCGGTTCTTGGGTTTTTGGTCCATGAACGCGGATTGAGATCGGCCTGAAAAGTCGAGGCAGGCGAACAATGAAGCCACCCACCACCAAGAAAGAAGCAGTCCTTATCGGCAAGATCAACTTCGTCGACGATTCATCTCCAATCTATCGGAAGGATTGAGCCGTTCATGGGACTAGTTAAAATCAAAACCGACGAGGAATTCCGCTGGGGGCGAGAACAACGAGCCTTTGACGAGATCAAAGAGTACCGACAAAGCCACCGGTGTTAGTTCCACCTCGGCTGTGCCATTCTACATTTACTTGTCGATGGTCGACACGCCCATCGCCTCGGTAGTGGTGCAAGTTTATGATGGGCTGGAGCGAGTCGATTTTACATAAGGGAGGATGCGGACGCAGAGACAAGGTACCCGATATCGATAAGTTGTGCCTCGCTTTTTCACCGCACCAAGTTGCGACACATTTTGCTATCGCCGAAATCATCATCATATGCAACCGACGTCATAAAGCACATGCCGTCGGCTCCTATGTTAAGAGGCCGGGCAAATGGATGTTTGCATTGTCGAGTTTGACATCCGTATCAACCCGAAAGCGATTAAGGGAGTGCGGCTGATCTTATCGCTGAAAGGATCAACACTAACATAGCACCTTGTCCATAAGAGCGGCTATGTTTTTCGACGGATCGGTTTGTGACGATGGCTGCGGCATCGGCATTTTACTCGTCGCCCGGGGCAACATTTTCCTTCTCCATCGATTGTCTACCTCGCACTAACAATGTAGCAGCACGAGGCGATACGCAGGATGGAGTTACTCCTCGGAGCGTAAAGTGGAAATTTTTGAGACTCCAAGTTGGTTATTTCCCAGCTCACGGAGGACTACAAGTGCGAGAGCGAGTCCCTCTTCCCATTATGGCTGCACCGCCAGTGATGACGCAATTCCAGACGTCAACTTCACTTGGATCCCACGAACGAATACCGAGGCGAACGATCTTGCGCAGATAGCTTGTGGTACAAGGATGTGGAAGGAGCCAATGTTCAGGTACAGTTCCTAGAAGCAGACGACTGGAGAGCCGATATCTTCAATTACTTGAAAGATTCGGCTCGGGGGGCACCTAAACGGATAAGGTACAAAGCCATGAAGTACGTGCTTATTGGGGATGACATGTTTTACAGGACTTTGGAAGGACTATTGCTCAAATGCCTGGGGACAGCCGAGGCCAATCAGCTCCTACACGAGGCACACGAAGGAGCTTGTGGAACTCACCAATCGGCTCATAAGATGAAATGGTTGATCAGGCGATCAGGGTTTTATTGGCCCACTATGCTTGAGGACTGTTTCAACTACTATAAAGGGTGTCAAGCATGTCAGAAATTTGGAAAAATCCAGATGGTACCCGCGTCAGCAATGAACCCCATCATCAAGCCTTGGCCATTCCGAGGTTGGGGCATGGACATGATCGGCAAGATCAATCCTCCAAGTCAAGGGCCACATGTGGATCTTGGCCATCATGATTATTTTACCAAGTGGGTGGAGGCCGTCCCTATGAAGTCGATAAGTTCAAAAGATGTCATCGATTTCGTGAAGGAGCACGTCATTCATAGGTTTGGGATTCCCAGACTATCACAACCGATGGAGGTTCGGTTTTATTTCTCACGAGTTCGAAAGTTACGTGAGGACACGGATTAAGTCGATACGGTCATCTCCGTACTACGCTCAAGCAAATGGGCAAGCCGAGGCCCAACCGAGTCTTATCAAGCTGATCAAGAGGAAAATCGATGAGCACCCTAGGCGTTGGCATGCGGTTTTATCGAGGCTTTATGGGCTTATCGCATGTCGTGCCATGGGGCGATAAAACCTCCGCACTATCCGGTCTATGGGCAAGAAGCCGTATTGCCTTGGGAAATTACTACTGGATCGAGACGTGTTACTTTTCGAATGAGCTAACGGTGAAGAATATGCACTTTGATGAGTGACGGTGGAAGATGTGGTGAGCTTAGCTGTGGTCGCTGAGAAAATAAAAGAGAACAAGGCTAAAGTAGCTCGTGCCTACAATAAGAAGGTGAAGCCAAAGGAGTTCCACGTTGGAGATCCGGTATGGGAAGTTGTGTTGCCCTTGGGTACTAAGGACAAAGATATGGTAAATGGTCTCCAAATTGGCACGGCCATAAGGTCGACCAAGTTTTAAGAGGGAACGTACATGCTTGAGCAGCTTGGACGGTGAAAAATTTCCAAGGGCCAATGGCGCATCTCAAGAAGTATTTTCCAAGCATGTGGGATATGGGACAATAAAAACTTGAGGGGCCGATACGTGAGATCGGCTAAGTCGATTGGCAGCAAAATGTGGGGGCCGACGTTGAAAATCGGCCGAGTAATATGGGGGCCGACGTTGAAAATCGGCCGAATAAAAAAAAATCGGCATAAGTTACCAACAGTTGCCAGCCTGCACATGCAAGCTACTGAGGAAATGCCTTGAGGGCGCGGAGAGCATCGGCACGGAACTCAGTTATTTCAGCTTCGTCATCATCATCCTTGCTGGTCGATAGTTGTTCGTTCAGGGCACATTTTTCGATGGGCAATTGAGGTTTGGGTCGCCTATTTTGAAAAAGGCGCGAGTTATCGCTTCGCAGAGAAGTGGCCGCTTTTGATGTGCCTAAAGATGCGACCAAATTTTCACCAACGTCGGACGCTAAGGATGGGCATGCAATGAAACCATACGGTGTCAACGCGTTTTTCGGAGAAGCCGATGGGTGGTCATCGGCTCTTTGCGGTTGAACCTGTTGGACTTAATACGTGTAGTATGATGAGAGCCGATACGGTGTCATCGACTCTTTGGGCAGCGACCTATTTTGGCTATCGGCGAAATTAGGGGCAAACAAGCAAGGAAAAGCTTTGGGCAACGAATTCTCATTCATTTAAAGATGATCGATTGCAAAAGGATGGTCGATTAAAAGGAGTCCTGCTACTACTAATGCTATCGCTACTAAATCCTAATCGAGGCGAGGTCGCCGCCTTGCCGCCCGCCTCCTCGCCGTCTTCGGCTGCTACCGGCGTCTTCTTATTCGCTCTCGAGGAAGCCGGTAGGGCCTCCTCGTCCTCGTCTTCGTCATCGTCGTCTTCGGACCCGCACGGAAGTACTTCACCGGCTGGTACTCCTCGAGGAGGTGTCCTCCTCCTCCTCTTCTTCTTCCTCTTCTTGAGGAGTCGACGCCATCCCAGGACATGGCGTCGGCTGTGTCCGCCTCCGCTCCCGTCGAGGAAGGTTCTTCGCCCGTCTGTCAGGACGATCGTCCTCGACGGCGGCAAAGTCCCAACCTCTCGTCCCCACCATTGTGGGGCGAGAGTGTGGTACGCTTGTGTCGGTGCTCCGAGTTGGTTCGCGGTCACCGAGGCTATTGGAGGCGGGAGGACAGACTGAGGAAGCGAGGAGGCCATGGCGAAAGAGAGTTTTTCCGGTGGAGAAAGAGGGTTTTCAGCAACGGAGGAAGATGAGGATCGCGAACTGCTCAGCTGATTTAAATAAGGGAATAGTGGATGACGGCGGTTCAATGCCATGGCGGTTTCCCAGATTGCACCGCCAAAATCCAAATCACGCTAACAAGCAGGAGTTGAGAAGACAGGCATCATGATGAAGGGGTAGCGTGATTTGCTTTTCGCGCCACGCATTCTGTCGACGCGCAGCCCGATAAAAAAAAAGAGGAGGAGAAGAGGAAAAAACGCACAGAGTGGTTTTGGAATTATCATTGCCAAAACCAGGGGGGCATGTGTTATCACCATATCTTGGCCAAAGACGGAGATGGGCCATGATCAAGATGGGCTTAGAAGAGACATATATTCAAGGTGTTGTTGGATCGGCCTAGTGCGTAAATTTGGGCTGAATTGCCCGTGTATCTTGTATCATAGTAGGATTCGTGTTTGTTTAGGTTCCGTTTATGTTTAGGTAAAGATAGAGTTGTAGAGTTATTCCAAAAGTAGAGAGTCTCCGGACTATAAATATGTACCTAGGGTTATTGAGAAAAGGAGGACAATCACGTTCACAACAAACACAATCTCTACAAGATCGCCACCCCTTGTTTCTAGGGTTTTTCTCGGGTAGTGCCATCGCCTAGATCGCATCTTGCGATCTAGGCGATTTACTATGCGTTATCCGGTTACTCGTCAAGCCTTGTTGATGGCGAGTAACACCTTTACCATGATCTGTTAGAGCTAGCATCGATACTTTTACTATGATTGCTTATTTATGCTACCTCTAGCTATCTCGCTGTCTTTGCACCTTCTCCCGTGTGAAGGTGGCATCTTGCTTGATTTAGCCATTTGATTGATCTGTTATAGTTGTGCCTTGTTCATCAAGGTTTAGTTTAATATCTACGTGATTAGGCCTCACAAACGGGTTGAACGATCCGTAATACGTAAGGTATGGTTTATTGATCTTAGAGGACGCCCAGAATTGACGTTATGTTGGTTTTAGGCCTTCTAGGATCGGTTTTCTACTATTTTTCAGATCTATTAGGCTCAACTACGTGGACGTTCCGGTATGGTGAAAACACCAAACTATCGTAGATCGATTTAGCTTGTAGTAATTAAGCAAAACCCCATGTTATCATAGATCCAATGCGAGCCATGGGGATAATCGGCTCCGAAAGCCGATTCTGTGAAACACAGGAGCCGATCACGGCTCGAATTTTACGATACTTGTTTACCGTGCAGAAACCAATCGGAACAATCCATCACCTTCGACCAGGTATAGGTCGGTGGCATCTCGAACCAAGACATGACGTATGCGTTTGGAAGATTTATGGGTCAATGAGGGACCAGGGCCCACCAGCCGCTCTGGGAGCCTCCCGGCTCTTCGTGTTGCTCGTCGTTGCCCGCCGGTGAGTTTTGACAGGCAACAAGATTTCAATAAAGGTTCCACTACTAGGAGGCAACTTGATGGGGATATGCCTACTGGGGTATCCTCAGCGGGACGTTTCCGACTGGCCCAAAGGTTGGCGAGTGGGCCTGCAGAACGGCGAATGGATCAAGACCCATCAGGGTACCAAAGCATCGAGGTCAAGGCCCAGTAGTAGATAGGCCCGGTCGAAAGTTAAATGATTAACAAAGTTGTAAATCAATCGGTTGAGATATGAAAACCCTAGGGAGGTAGGCCTATATAAACCTCCCTAAGGGGTGAGTAGAGAATCGCCTCATACACCAAGCAACTCGCCGCCTAGCCGAGTTCGCCCATTGTAAACACTTCCATAATACAATCTAGCAGAGTAGGTCTTTACCGGGGCCAACCTGGTAAACCCCGAGTCTCCGCCTCATCTCGCACCGCAGATGGCCGCCTTGCCCTTCGTTTCTACTACCGCCGATTCAAAGGCTGCCGTGGTCATTCCCACGGCTGGCGCCCACCGGGCCTGGCCGTCCGGCCGGTGTTCTCGCGGGCGAGATCCAATCTGCCCATCAACGAGACGGCCGCCACCGGCCGCATGATAGCGATCGGCGAGATGCTCGAGATCTTGCCGAGCATACGCCCCGCCGGGCGCGACCCGTCACGCACAACGTGATCCCGCCATCGGCACGATCTCTTCGGCTTCACCGACGTCACCACCGGAAGACTCGGCAGCATCCGCGAAGTCGCCGCCACGATCGGCTTTCCGAGAGCCGATCCGCACGATCCACCGCCTCGCCTCCAAATGCGACTCGCCACAGAACGTGGCGGGCGAGAATTCAGCCGCGAAGACGCGACCCTCACCGACGACGCCGACTGCGACCCCGGCGTCACTCGCCGGATCCATCACCGCTGCCTCGTCTGGCTCCATCGCCAGTCTCCAACGGAGATTTCGAGGACCCTCCATCCTCGGGATCTTCGACCCGACTCGGGTCGGAGAACTCCGCCGACCTCCATGACGGTGCCGCCACGCCGCGCCTATGGCTACCGCACCGATCCGCCGGAGGACCCTTTCTCCACGATCCTCCTAACGCCACGGCGACGGAGGTCGAGGAACTCCGCTGAAATCGGGCGGAGGCAAGACGGCGAGCAGGCCGAGCGAAATTTCGCCTCGGCGGTGTGACAGCAGAACTGTCGCGCTACCACCAGCAGCGGATCAGGTCACGCTGACCCCACCGCTCAGGGCGCCTGAACTTCGACGACGAACGCCCGGCAGATAGCCGAAGGCGATCCGCGAGAACGCGCCACCGTGGAAGCAACCGCCTCCGCCAGATCAACGGCGGGCGCCCACCACCACCCAACCGCACCCCTCCCAGGGACCAGCCGCGGATAGTCGTCTCCTCACGGGAGCGCGACGCGAACGGCCTTCCACTGTTCTCCACACCGATGGACAATCTCGTGGCAGGCCGAGCCGCGGCCGACAGCATCACGGCGACCGGCGACGGTGCTTTACAGATCCAGTACGTGAGGGCCCTACTCGCGAAGGCCGTGGAACAGCAGAAAGCAGGCGCCGACTCGCAGGGGCGAGTGTACTCGCGCTCCTCCGGGAGCAGGGCAGCCTCAAGCGGCCGTCCAGCGGTGGCAAACACCCTCAATTGCCCGCCGCCGGAGCCACTGCAGCTCCAACGACGACCCGCGAATGCGGCACTCTCCACAGCGATCCTGGGCGGCGACCAACCTCGCCGCCGCCGCCAATGGAGAGCCAATCGACGCTCGCACTCATATCATCGCCAACCAGAACTGGCGCGCACGCCAGCCCGACGACTTGCGACACACCCTAACCACTCGCCGCGATGGCGAGCCTATGGGGTCGCTCAGTCGACTAGGGCCCAAGTGCTTCGGACCAATGATCCGAGGCGAAAAGTACCCACCCAACTTCAAGGCGCCAAAGGAGATCGAAAAATACGACTCGTGACGACCCCGCTGTCCGGCTTGACATACCTCATGGCAATGGGGATCGCGGTCACACCGACCTACTGCCGCCTGCTACCTCCCACCGATGATGGAGGGACGTGGGCAATGGATCAACACGCCCCCGTGAGATCGACTCGGGAGGAAATGCGAGACGCCGTCAGCACTTCGAGTGCTCCTACACCGCGCCACCACCATCGAGGACCCGAACGATGCGTCCAGGGACCCCGCGAGTCGACTCCGCACCGGGTCCAACGTGGCAAGAGCTCTGGTACAGCGGTCGGCATCCACCCGACACCGCCATCCATTGCTTCAAGACCTCGTGCCGCCACGAGCCCCTAGTCGCCAAGCTCAAGCGACACGCCCGCACACGACAACATCCCGACCTCCTCGAGATCGCCAAACGATCCGAGGAAGATCCCAATCAAGACGCGACGACGAGTCCGGCGGACAACGACGCGGGCCAAGAACGACGGGCGGCCGCCGAGCAGACCTACGGCGGCACTCGCCTCACGGCAAGCGCCGCAACGATGGGCGAGTCGACTTGCCGCGCGAGCACGCACGACGCGACCCAGAGCTACCGCCGCGACGCGGAGAACGACGCGGCGGCGGGAACTACAAGAGCAAGCCAAGGTTCGATCCCGCGGCCCTTAACCAACCATGTGCGTTTCACACGGCAGGAAGGAAAGCCCGCCACGCACACCACCGCCGACCGCCACACCCTCGGGGAGATCGAGAAGGCACGCACGACGCGGAGGACATCGACGACCCGCAAAATGGCGGAAAATTCGGCAAAGTGGCCGCTCGCTCCACACCTTCACCGCTTCAACACGGCGCGAAGAAGGTCATCGCCAGCGCCGCCGCCGCCAACGCTGTGGTCAGTCGCTTCAAGGTCGGCGACATCGCTCCCCAAGACTCGATGGACGGCCAGCTCCATCAACATCCTCTACCTCGACACATTCGGCGATTGCGCTCCCGCGATGATCGAGACAACCCACACCACGCCCACGCATCGCCCCCGGGAAGGCGTACCCGATCGGCAAGGTCACGCTACCCGTCACCTTCGCACCGCGAACTTCCGCACCGAGCGGATCGCTCGAGCTGGTGCCCTTCGACATTCTTACCATTGCGTCACTGGGCGCCAGCTCGCCAAATTCATGGCGGCACCACTACGCTGCATAACGCGATGAAGCTCCCCGGCCGCGGCGTTATCACCATCAACGGCGACTCGACATGGCTGCCGAATGCGAGGCCAAAGGAGCCGAACTTCGCCGATGCCGTGATCGCGCGGAAGCTAGTCACGCCGATGAGCTCGCCAACACGCGAGCGGGTCAACAACGACCCCAATACTCAAGAAGCCCAACTCGACGGCACAAACACCTCAACATTTGAGGCCACGACGCACACACCCGCCGAGCTGGTCCCAGCGACCCCACCAGACGGTGACGATCGGGACAGCATGAGCCCAAAGCATAGGAAGGCGCTACCATCGAGTTCCTCCGTGAGAACAGGACATCTTCGCATGGAAACCATCCGACATGCCCGGTGTCCCTAGGGAGCTCGCTGAGCACAAATTAAACGCCGACCCCAAAGTGCGACCATCAGCGGTCGCTACGGCCATTCAACGAAGAACGCGTCGGGCAATCGCCGAGGAAGTGCAGCGTCTACTGCTGCCGCTTCATTCGCCAATCAAATACTCCAAGTGGCTGGCAAACCCAGTCCTGGTCGAAAAGAAAACGGACCGAGAATGTGTATCGACTACACAAACTGAATACCGCCCAAAGGAGCGTCGTCCTCCGCTGATCGATCAGATCATCGACTCCACCGCGGCTCGAGTCGTTGTTTCTCGACGCCTACCGGTATAACCAGATCAAAATGGCTGTCGAGGCGAGGAGAAGACGGCGTCATCACGCCATTCGAGCCTTCGCTACACCGCCATGACCTTCGCCTCAAGAACGCCGAGCAACGTATCAACGGCATGCAAGAATGCCTAGCGAGCCAAATTGGCGCAACATCCACGTCTACATCGACGACGTGGTCGTAAAATCCGCCAAGGCGACCTACCGCCGACCTCGCAGAGACCTTCGCCAACCTGCGGAGGTACAAGATAAAGCTCAACCCAGCAAGTGCACCTTCGTGTACCCGGCAATTACTAGGGTACGTCGTCTCCAAACGAGGGATCGAGGCAAACCCAACGAAGATCGACACGATCGCCTCGGCAAAACCTGAGTGCTCGCGCGACGCCCGCTGGCCGGCGCGTAGCGGCCCTCAGTCGCTTCATCCCCCGCTTGGGCGAAAAGGCGATGCCCCTATACCGCCTGATGCGCAAGAATCCCACCTTTCAGTGGGACAAGGAGGCAGACGATGCGCTCCGCGACCTCAAGAAGGTGCTACTCGCAGCACCACTACTCGCCGCACCCGTTGACAAGGAGCCCATGCTGGTCTACGTCGCGGCGTCCGAGCGCCGTCAGCTTTGTAATGGTCGTCGAACCACTGAGGAAGGAAAAGAGCGCCCATCCGGTGCCGGTATACTACATCCGAGGTCTTAACCGAGTCGCGCCAGCGATACCCACAGTACCAAAAGCTGGTATATGCGGTCTTCAGAGCTCAGCGGCGCCTGCCGCACTACTTTCAGGAGCACCCCATCACGGTCGTCTCCTCCGCTCCACTACAAGACATCATCCGCAATCGCGAGGCGGCCGGGCGAGTCGCCAAGGGCCGTCGAGATCGGCGTCCCACAACATTAAGTACGAGCCACGCAGGCCATTAAGTCACAGTGCACCGCCGACTTCCTCGCCGACCGGGAGGAGGCCCAGCAGAGAAGCCGCATACCTCCATTATCGAGCTCAGATTTCGACGGGTCCAAGAACGCGGACGCAGAGCGGGATAGTACCGATCTCCAAAGGCGATAAGCTCCGCTACATACTCCGCCTCGCACCAACAACATGGCTGAATACGAGGCCCTACTCCACGGCATGCGAGCCGCAGCGAGATGAGCGTCAATCGCCTTCGATGCTACGGAGACTCCGACCTCGTTGGGTCAAGTCGCCGCACTGCGACGCCGTCTCTACCATGGCGGCATACCGCCAAGAGGTGGACAAGGTGGGCGGCCACTTCACCGCTACTCGGTCGAATGGATCGACAGAGGAAAACGAGGAGGCCGACGCCTCTCGCATCGGGTCAAGACGATCCGCACCACCCGGCGTGTTCCTCGACACCATCTTCACGCCCGGTCTCTCCTCAAGGAGATCGACATTGGAGTCCCGCCCAACCAGAGGCAACCTTGGTCGACTTTCGCCACCGAACCGCACGATCGACCAAGCCATACATCACCTACCGAGACGGCAACCTGCCCGCAGATGAGACAAGCGCCGAATGATTGTTCGCCGATGCAAGTCCTACACCATCGCCGACGGCGAGCTACACAAGCGCAGCGTCACCGGTGTTCCAACGCTGGCCCAACCAAAAGGACGCAAAATCCTACACGACATCCACTCAGCGATTGCGCCACCACGCCGCCGGCCTCCTGGTCGCCAAAGCCATGCGACACGGCTTCATCGCCCATCAGACACGCCGACGCTGCCGACATCGCCCATGCGCCGGTGCCGGCACGCCAACCAGACGCACGCCCAAGTTCGGCGCCAAAACAATACCCATCACCGCCATTCGCCGTGTGGGGCATGGACATGGTCGGTCCCTTCAAGAAAGCCCTCCGCTACACCCACCGCTGGTCGCCACGACAAATTCACAAAGTGGATAGAGGCCAAGCCAGTCCGAAATGCGACGGAAGATCGCCACTAAGTTCCTACGAGCTCATATACCGCCACGGCTTCCCAACAAAGATCATCACGGATAACGGCACAAACTTCGCCAAGGGAGCAATGGCCGAGTTCTGCGAGGAGCACCACATCCGCTCGACCGCCACCGTCGACACCCGGAATCCAACGGCCAGCGAACGAGCCAACCAAAGCATCCTCCACGGTGAAGCCGCGACTCCAAGTACCACTCGAGCGCACCGCCGTGCCGGGTCAAGAGCTTCCTCCGTCATCCGGGAATCGCACCTCGGTCAACAGGTCGACCGGGTTCACCCCTTCTTCATGGTCTACGCGGAAGCCGCCATGCCAACCGACCTCGAACACGACTCGCCATGGATCATCCACTATACGGAGGCCGAAACGAACTGGCCCGCCAAGATGGGCTCGACCAACTCGACGAAGCCGCGACCGCCCGATCGCGCACCGCTATCTATCGGCAAGGGCTCCGCTACCACTACCGACGGGTGAGAACCCGCACCTTCCAGAAGGCGACTTGGTGCTACGCCATCCAGACAAGAAGGGCATGCACAAGCTCTCCCCATGGAAGGCCCGTCGCTATCGGGCGCAGATTGCAATGACGCTTACCTCGTCCGACGTCCCGGGACGGTGAACTCGACGTCAAAAGGCCGTGGAATGTAAATCTCCTCAAAGTTCTATACCTAGAACCCCACATGTGTACTCTCCATCGCTATGAATAAAAGAAACGCATCGCAAAATTGCCTACTCTCCATTCCTTGTGCCACTCGCTTCGTAATTAACGTCATGCTAAAATACGAAGTCAACCCTTGGTACAGCGATCGGCACGGCTAAGAAAACGATGTAAGAGCACCGAGTCATTTCAGTCTTGCATCGCCCACAAAAACGCCAATCCGAGCCCCATCGAGTCGCTTAGCTCGACTGGTTTTACGAACCAAGACATCATCCTCGCTTCCCACAGCGACTGGTCCTCCGCATCCTGGCGTAGCGACTCAACGGCTAAGTACCACGCCGGGACCGGATACCGTTCGTCTCGATCGGACAGGAAAACGCCAAGAGAGCGTGCTCAGACTCGCCACGCCGACCCACGGGCCAGCAGAGCGACGCGCTAACACAAACGCTCGATCCTCAACCACCTCGAGTCGCGCCGAACTACCAAGTACCACGCCGGGACTCGGCCACCGCACCGTCACAGACGGAAAACGGTAAAGCACAGAGCACTCGAGGAGTCGCTTGCGATCGCTCTCCGAGCTCGAGTCGACTCAACCAACAACACACATGATAAACAACAAAACATCATATTTAAGGTGAAACCCTTAAAGGGCGGACGCTCGGGGACTCACCCAAAATCAATCCAAAACACGCAAACAAATAGCAAAACGAACACAACGTTCCATTCAAATCGCATATCGCATTGTCTTACATTACAAAATATGCCTACTCGGCAGAATTGTTACTAACACTACTCCGCAGGCTTCGACGATGATGCACCAGTCCGGCGCTCCGGACGAATAAAGATACGGGTTCGATGGATAAGTCGTCACCGCCCGCCATCGCCGCGGAAGGGCTGCTCGACCTTGAAGTCGCGATGCGGCTCGGCGTCGTTCGCGCGACGACCGCTTCTGGTACGGAAGAAGGTCGCCCATCGCCCAAACACGCCCGAGTACGCGGCAAAGACGCTCCTGCAGCTTAAGAACCTCGACAGATCCACAAATACGGACGATGAAGGATAACCACTGCCACGCCGTCGAGGTCGAAATCTTCGGGAAGTGGGCGAGTCCTGCACTCAGAGCCGTCGACGCCACGCCGAAAAGCCGACGCCATGAACTCCACGGCTGGCGCCTTCTCCAAGTACTCCCACACCTCAATGAGGTCATTGGGAATAACCTCCGTGGCGACATCTCTTGAAGGTAGGCGCGATGCAAAGCCGACACAGCGTCGCCGAAGTCGACGAGCATGCTCACGCACTCCCTCGCATCAAGAGAACTCGCTTCTTCATGGCTATCAATCATACGGCCTGCGAGAAGGAGACAACTGTGAGTACAATGGAACCCACAAACGGTACAATCGCAAAGGCAAGGAAGACGCACTCACCAATCAAAGGGCGGGCGAGCCCCGTGATGAAATCTTGAAGCGATGTATGGTCGTTCTGAAGCCCAACAATGATGGCTTCAGACGCCTTTCGATCGTCCTCCGCGGCCACAACGGCAGCCTTCGCCGCCTGCTCACGAATCCTTTCTTCTTTCGCCTCCTTAAGCTCGCGCCGAGGTCGGCGATCTTTTGTTCGGCGGTGCCCAATGCATCAAGACGCTTCCAGCTCTCCGGGACAAGCCCTTGGCGAAGCCACCTCCGCGCAGCCACAACCAAGTTCCTTGTTCGCTTCGGAGAGCAGCCAGCCTTCTCAAGACGCCGTCATAGCCAATCGCTCGCCGACTCCAAATGCACTCGACATCGCCAAAGTTAGCACATGAATTATTAAGTGCCCACCCGCTAAAATTTAGCGAAAGCGCACTCGAGGGACCGGTTGAAAAAATTCCTAAAGTGCCCACCCGCTAAAATTTAGCGGGCGCACTCGGGACCGGCGGTTGAAAAAAATTCCTAAGTGCCCACCCGCTAAAATTTAGCGAAAGCGCATCGGGACCGACTCAACGCAAATCAGAATTAAAGAATCGCCGTTGCAAAACAACGACCGATCCTCGGGACCGAGGTACCGGATGGCCGCGCCAAGCATGTTGTGTAGCGCGCGGCCCACGACGCAAGCAACGCCGTGTGTCCGCAACGTTGGTCAATCTCGGCGGCGATCTCGAGTAGGGCTCGCAGCCGCAGCCGCCGTGCGTGGCCGCCTTTGGTCATGAAGCGGGAAGAAGGCGACGCGCCCGCCCAAGGGAGCTTCGCCTCCTCGGCCTCGCAACGAGATGCCCCTTCGTGGATGCGGTCGCTTCCACAGCGGCCCAGCGGCGGTTGTCGTGTCATCGAGACGACGACAATGTCGCCGCCTTGGCCTTCTTGCTACCCTCCGTGGCGGCGGCGACTTCGTCCGCCTTCCTCTACGAGAAGGGTCCTCCTCGCTAGCGGCGAGGGCACCTGGCCACCGTCGGGTGGCCCATCTTCTTCACTCCGGTCCTATGTATCGAGACAACTCAGTGAAGAATTTAAATACTAAGAGAGGAAGATGAAGGCCGAGTGCACTTACTTGGCAATGAAGCGCAGCCAAGACGGAGGCCGGCGGTTTCTCCAGCTGTGGGCCCGCGGCGACTAAGCCCTGTGTCCAGACGCCAGGCCCAAGAGACGGAGGGCTTCTTTGACGTTGAGGTAGCGGTTGGTGCCTCCGGAACACCTTCGACGGAGGCCCCCTCGTGAAGTGGAGCTGCCGCGGCCGGAGCCTCCTTGCGAGGCGAGACCGCCACGCTCGGGACCTCCTCGCGAGGCGAAGCCGCCTCGGCCGGAGCCGCTCCTAGCCCGGAGACCGGCGCGAAGGGCGGAGGTAGTGAAGCCAGCGGCGCCTCCATGGATGGCGCATCCGGCCTTGTTGCCGAGCCGCCCGTCGTCGGCCGAGCTATGGGCATCGGAGCTTGCCGAGCGCGGTGAGACCATCCTCGGCTTGCCCTCCTCCTCGTGGGGCCTCGCCTTTCTCCTTTCTCTTCTTTGCGGGAGTGGCTTGACGAGCGAGGTGGTCTCCGGAGTTCTTCGTCATCATCATGACGCCGAGGCTCTTGCGCCTCGAGCTCGCTGACGTTGCCCACGGGTCTTCGGATCGATGGGGCGATCTCTTCTTGGATTCGCTCGTCGTCCTCATTGCCTTGGCGGAGGCGACTTCGCTTGTCCCGGGCGGATGGCCCGAACTCTCGTCATCGGCGGGGGGAGCCACCTTCCACCACTTGAAATAACTGCGTTAAACATGAAAGAAAGTTAGAACTACCGCGATCGCATATGCTGCGATCGCGAATGGGATCAGATTATTACCGTTGGAGCCGGACGCCGTGGTGTATGGAGGAGCCCGGCTGCGCATCCGTGTATGCCGCTGGTGATCCTCTTCAACGCCAGAGATAGTCCTCCGCTTCCATCGGCGAGGCAGCCTTCGCCGAGTCTTCGCCCGATGTCTTGGTACATATAATGCTCGCTGGGCGAGTGGAACGAGACGCCGCCCAAGCCAGCAGTTGTACAGTTCACCGTCTGGAGCCTTCTTCTTCGCACGAATGGCCCGGAGCATCTCGTCGACGACCATCCGCCGGGTCGCCGGGTAGCTTGGCGACCGAGATTGCGCTGCTCGGCTACCGAGTATCGTGGGATCGCCGCCTCATCTTCCGGGGTCGCCTCGGTCACGTAAAACCAAGACTTTTTCAGCCGCCATTGCTTTGGCCGGCAGCATGAGGTCAAGAAGGAGGCTTTGGATTTCAGCCGAAGGTTAAGCCGCCAGCGGCTAGCATTGGGCCGCCTCGCCACTGATCCGTCCATGGAATGATCTTGCCACAGGGAAAATAGGGCGGCAGCCCATAGCACTTTCAACGCCACAAAGATGGCGAGCTGCTCGATACTATGGGGACCCAGATCTGAGGGCTGGATCCCGTAGTAGGCGCAGAAGCGCCGGAAGAACAGAGAGGTGGGAAACCCTAAACCCCGCTCGAGGTGACTAGTGAAGCATATGAACTCTCTCTGGGTTCGGATCGTTTCTCCGCGGGATTCGCCAACAGCCGCCCAGGATTCCGGCCTCCTCGAAGGAGGCTGGCGCTCGGTGCACTTGGATCGCCCAAGGTTCGGTGGAAAAAGCCATGGCCGAGGATTTGGAGGTCGGAGGATTGCGGGTCGCGAGATCAGCGAAAGGTGTGCGATCTCGGAAGAAATGGTGGGCGGTTGGCTTTCCGATGGCCAACCATTCCTTATATAGCGAGAGCTGCCCGCCAAATTAGGGGCCGTTACTGCGATGATTACGCCGAAAGTTACCGTTAAGTTACCTTAACGGCTAGTTTGACCACACCCGACGGTCCGCCTCCTGGCACTCGGCTCGCTAAGTTACTCGCCGAGGTTGCGACCCGTTGGCTCGTGTCACCCGGGACGCGACTCGGTTCGCCGGATTTTTTCCTTTGTACAGGAGCCCGCCGACGATTCGACTGGATGCCAACTTGAAGCCGTATACTCGATCGCCAGCCCACCCGCGCTAATCAACGACGGCCTCGGACTACGATGGGGATATGCCTCCTTGGGGTATCTCACGGACGCTTCCGATCGCCCAAAGGTTGGCGAGGGGCTGCAGAACGCGAATGGATCAAGACCCATCAGGTACCAGCGATCGGAGGTCAAGGCCCAGCGAGTAGATAGGCCCGGTCTGAAAGTTAAATGATTAACAAAGTTAAATCAATCGGTTGAGATATGAAAACCCTAGGGAGGTAGGCCTATATAAACCTCCCTAAGGGGTGAGTAGAGATACGCCCTCATACACCCAAGCAACTCGCCGCCTAGCCGCCGAGTTCGCCCATTGTAAACACTTCCATAATACAATCTAGCAGGAGTAGGTCTTTACCCTCCGGGGGGCCGAACCTGGGTAAAACCCTGAGTCTCCGACCTCATCTCGCACCGCAGATGGCTGGCCGCCCTTGCCCTTCGTTCTACTACTCGCTGCCGATTGCAGCGTCTGCCGTGGTCATTCCCACGACACAACTAGCCTGTTAGACCCCTCCTTTATAAAGGAAAGGATCCCTGTGATTGCAATGCTAGTCCCTGGATCAATGCTAGCATCCACAGTTTAAGATGAAGTACACATATACAAAGCTCGTTTATTACATTCATTCCAGAGATAAAACATAGTCTTTTACAACTCAGGGCCATAGGCCTAATACAAGAGTTTAAGGAATAAGTAAATAAACATAAGTCTTCATCTTCATGTGCCACAGGCAAGCATGTTGAGTGTAGACTCATGAATCCTACTCATCATCGGAGTAACCTGCAACATCACAAGTTACAGCCACAAAGGGTCAATACTTTGGAATAGTATTGGCAAGTGATACCTTAGTATATTTTAAGTGGACTATATTACTATATGCATTTTGGCTAAGTGTAGCTTGGATTGCTTTGCTTGTAAATAAGTTTTACCTATTAGTTGAAATCACTAAGTTTTCTTTGTCAAAACATTCCCAAGAAACCACCAATAGACATTGGGGTCCTTCACCCTTGTTCACCCACCAAATTTTACTTAGAAGTTGGAGTGATGAGATTCTTGTAGCTTCCATGTCTTGATGCTCAAATTGTCCATTGCCTTGGACTAGGCTAAGTACTTAGGTTTTCCATCTGCAGAGGTTGTGCACTTTCCCCACCAGACTTGGTTTCCCAAGACAGGACCTTTCAGAAGCCTTTCCTTAGTCAAATGGACGCGTTCCAACCTATCATCCCAACTACCACCAACTGTCCAAGTGACTAAGTTCTAGCAACCTATATGATCAAGGCAGAGCCCATATTGCCAAGTGGTTGCACTGTAAGCTTTCTCAACACTTGTCCTCCAAATCCCTTTGTGCCTAGGTGGCTTACCACAAGTGAGATACACAACCCAAGTCCATGGCCTTGTGTAACCACTCAACATAACCCATTCTTTCCATTCCACCCAGGAGGTTCATTTGACTTAGTGGTTTTATTAGGAAAGTATAAGTCTCATGACTTAGAAATATTTTCATCATGGTAAGTGTAGATTTTCACCAACCCTTGTTTGCTATATAGCTAGGCTAAGCAAGGCATGGCAACTTATCATAGGGAAAATTCCTTAGCAATTCTACTATTCTAAACTACATAGGATTTCCCAACATATCATTTGACAAAAGTAGCATGCAAGACTTAGCAAAATTTCTAATGCTAGTACAAAACATAGGTTAGAAATATTCATGAAAATATCACTTGCCTTGGTAGTGGGGAGAGCTGCACTCTTCACAATCACAATCACTAGCAAAATCTACACAAAAATTATAGCATACAATTACACACAATTATATACAATCAAAAATAATATGAATGCATGTATGCAAGAATTTACCAAGTGGTGATTTTGAAAATTCTACCAAGCATGTGCATGATACTGAAACACAACAGGACACAAAATTTGCCAAAACAAACTTATTTGACACTAAAACCACTTACCAAAATAAATCTATACTCAAAATAGCTTTAAACATGATTCCACAAATAAAGTCATTTTAATGGTTACTATTTGTTAAACACCTTGCATAAACAGAAAGGTCTTGAATCACTGAATCCAACGGTATAAAGTTTGTAAAATTCTAACGTGGCATTCAAAAGTTATAGCAGTTTGAAGTTTGGATCTAAATCAGGTTTAAATTCTATTTTTGAATTCATCCTAGCCACGTCGCAACCTCACCGGCACGCATCGTCAGCGGATCGAGTTTCATGGACCGCACGATCTAAATGAGATCTGGCGGCTCGACACACGCTGCATTCTTCGCCCTACTTCTATTCTACGCCACAAGATCTAGATCCAACGCTCCCAAACATTCTCGACCACACTGGCGACGCTTAGCGGCGACCAGCAATGAGTCGACTACAAGGGCGCCGGCGTTCTAGATCGTCCCAGAGCGTGGAGGTGCTTACCAGATCCGCAAGGTCGTGGAAGCTTGACGTGGTACTTGGTTTGAGGGCGCCGGAGATGGACTCGATCTCGCTTGAGTTGCGTCTGGCGTCGGTGGATGTTGTCGGAGTTGCCGAGGCTCCGCGTCGCCCTAACACGAACCAGGGGTTTAGGAGGTGCGAAGACAGTTTCAACACGCTCAGTGAAGGAAAAGGCAAGGGTGCATGGGACTTCTCGAGATTGGTCGCCGGAGTTGGGGTGGTCGCCGTGCTTACGGTGTCAAGCGAATACGGCGACTGGGCAATACAGATGAGCTAGTGGGGTCGAGGTGTGCCAGGGAGATTACAAAGTGGCTCGAACAATCCAGGGAAGGCGACGGGGCTCACCCGAATCGATCACGGAGTGAGCTCCGTCAGGGCGGTTTTGAGCGAGTCGTGGGCAGCGGTGGCGTGAATGCGGAATTGGTGGGGAAAATGACTGCGAGGAGGGGATCTTATAGCGGTGCCTCGACAGGAAATGCTCGAGGTTTAATGCCCATTTAAGCCGCCATTACCGCGATGATCGCAGCTGCGACGTGGTCGTGGGCGGTTTGGGGAAGACGATGACACAGTGATGGGCCCGCTCGCCGATGTGTCTTGAAATGAGGGTGGGTCCGTCTGTCGACAACCTGGTGCTCACAAGATGAGAAAAGAAAAGGAAACTGCCGGGTGGGCTAGTTGGGCTCGATCCTCTGCTGGGCCAGATATCTGGCGCTTGGCCCTTTTCCTTTGTTTAATTCTTTTTCTTTTCTAATTTGGTTTCCAGGAATGATTTAGGTATGAATTCAAATCCTTTTTGAATTCAAGCAATTCTGGGGATTTTTGCAGGGTACTGTGGTTTCAAAAATCAATTATTTAACCATGTGGTTACCCTGTAAGGGCTTGGTCAAGCTTGGACTTAAAACAATCAGAGACATTGCCTCTAGTTTGCAATGTTTTTGAAAATAGGTTTTTGAATTTATTTACAAATTGAAAACTTTGGTCAAACTTTTACACCTAAACTTTCCAATAATGGAGGCAAGCAAACAAGTTCCTAAACATTTCAAGTTTCAAATGGTGTTGGTCTTTTGAATTAAATCTGTCCACATAAAATCATAACATCAAAAGCTTCTGTTTTTCTGAAATGATTTTGAGAAAATCCCTAAATGATGATGAATGCAAGGATGATATGAATGAGTTTTGGAATATGAATTTAGGGATGTTACATAGCCTCCTTTAGCTCTCACCATGCTTTTATCTCTCTTGTGGAACCACAGAAAGTCTTCGAGGCTCTTGAAGATGATGATTGGCTTGACGCTATGAACAAAGAACTTTACAACTTCAAGAAGAACAATGTTTGGACATTGGTTAAGTGGCCCAAAGATTGTCAAAACATCATCAGTACCAAATGGGTTTTCAAGAACAAGTGCGATGCGAATGGAATAGTTGTGCGCAATAAGGCAAGGTTAGTTGCCCAAGGATACTCACAAGTTGAGGGCATCGACTATGGTGAGACTTATGCCCCCGTTGCTCGCCTTGAATCCATTCGTATGCTTCTTGATTTTTCTACTCATCATAATTTCAGGTTGCATCAAATGGATGTTAGTGCTTTTCTTAATGGGCCTTTGAAAGAGTGGTATACGTCAAGCAACCTCCGGGCTTTGAGGATCCACTTTGCCCGAACCATGTCTATAAGCTCAATAAGGCACTCTATGGCCTCAAACAAGCCCCACGTGTGTGGTATGATTGCCTTAGAGAGCTCTTGTTAGTGTTGGAATTATGCCCTAGAGGCAATAATAAAGATGTTATTATTATAATTCTTGTTCATGATAAAGTTTATATTCCATGCTAGAATTGTATTAAGCGGAAACATTAATACTTGTGTGGTTTGTGAACAACACCGTGTACCTAGTATGCCTCTAAGGACTAGCTCATTGATCAATGATGGTTAAGGTTTCCTAACCATAGACATGAGTTGTCAATTGATAATGAGATCATATTATTGGGAGAATGATATGATGGACAGACCCAAACTAAGCGAAGCAATTAGATCATTTCATCGTGTTCATCTTTGCGAAGCTTTTCCTATGTCAAATATTGTATTCCTTAGACCATGAGATAATGCAACTCCCTGGTACCGGAAGAAAGCTTTGAGGTCATCAAACGTCATCCTATGAGAGGGTGATCATAAAGGTTTCTCTCAGGTGATCGGAAAGTATCTGTTGGGTTGTATGTATCGAGATGGAATTTGTCCCTCCCAAGTCGGAGAGATATACTTCGGGCCCACTCGGTAATCGATATCAACACCGCTTACAAGCATGTGGTTAAGGAGTTAATCACAAAGTGATATCGGATTACGGAACGAGTAAAGTACTTGCTGTGAACGGGATTGAACTAGGTATGACGGTACCAACGATCGAATCTCGGGCAAGTAAAATATCGCGAGACGAAGGGAATATATATATGGGATTGATTGAATCCTGGCATCGTGGTTCATCCTATATGATCATCGATGAATGTGTGGGAGTCAATATGGGTGCCTGCACTCCGCTGATTATTGATAGAAGATCATGTCCGCATATTCTCGAACCCGAGGTCACACACTTAACGTGTCTTGACGCTAGGATAGATTGGATAATTGGTTTATGAATTTTTGTTTGGAGTCTCGGATGGGATCCGGACATCACGAGATTCGGAATGGTCCGAGAATAAGGTTCATATAAGGCAAAGGTGCTTTTTTGGAGTTCGAATTGTTCCGTTAATCGTATTGTACCGAAGCTTCTAGAACCTTCCTAAGGGGACCAACGTGGCCCCACCTTCCAGGAGGGGGCATGGGCCTATGAGGGAGTGTCCTGGCCGCATTGGGACAGGGGCACAAGGCCCCATAGGGCCCAGCCGATCCTAGAGAGTTTAAATCGTTTAAACTAGAGATAGGGTTTCTAGAAGAGGGGAGAGTCCATGCCCCCCACTCCTTATCCTTTGGGTTTGGGGGAGGGGCTAGGGCTGCGCCCCCTCCTCTATATAAAGAGGGGTGGGGGCGCACCAACCACCCACACCTCTCCTCAAAACCCTAGCCGCCTTGCTAGCTTTCCTCTCTCCCTCCCGACTGTTTGTAGGCGAAGCCCTGCAGCAGAAATTCTCCACCATATACACCACGCCGTCGTGTTGTAGATCCAATCTATCTCTCCACCATACTTGCTGGTCCGAGGAAGGAGGAGACGTCGAGGTGCTGCACGTGTGCATCTCACGGAGGCACCGCCACTTGTGGTGCTAGATCGGATCGGATCGCGAGGAGGAGAAGCGAGTACGACTACATCACCCACGTTTAAACGCGTTCAGCGTAATCTTCAAGGGTATGAAGATCTAATCCAATCTCTCTCGTTGATTGCATCTCCTAGATTAGATCTTGGCTTTCCTCTCGCATCCGTAGAAAATTTTGATTTACTATGCCGCCAAACCCTTCAAAGGGTATCGAGCTAGATCTATGCGTAGATGTGTTTCGCGAGTAGAACGCAACATGGTTGTTGCGGGCATTGATGTTTTCTGTTGCAAGACTCTTGTTTGTGTTCTTCTTATGACGCAGATAGTGAGATTGAAGCGTCCGTGCCAACCTTACGCGACGCCGTCATGAGACCGGCTCCGACTTGACGTGGTGGCTTGTTCCACACATGCTTGGTGGATGTCGTTTCTCTCACTATAGTTGTCATGGGATTAACACCGAGTTTGGCAACCATAATATCACCGTTGTGGCTTTCCGTAGGTAATAATCGTTTAGCATCTACTCCCATAAGCCACGTAAAACATGCAACAACAAAGTAGAGGCGTCTAACTTGTTTTTGCAGGAGTGTTTTCGTGATATGGTATGGCCCAAGATGTGATGCGTATAATGTATGCGATGATCATGTTTTGTAATGTTTCACGACTTGCATGTCGATGAGTACACAACCGACAGGAGCCATATGGTTGTCTTTATAATTGTGTATGACCTGTGAGTCAACTTCTTATACGCCATGTAATAGCTTTACTTTATCGCTAAGTAGTTAGCAATAGTTGTAGTTGCTATTCGTGGTGGAGGCAATCATGGTGGAGTGATGGAGATCATGCCGGAATGCACAAGATGGAGATCATTGCGCGAGGATTGGCTATACCATGTCACGTAAAGTTATATGCATGTGATGTTTATCCCTTTATGTATCTTATTATGCTTAGATCGCGACGGTAGCATTATAAGATGATTCCTCACTTAAAGATCAAGATAAAACTGTGTTCTCCTAAGTATGCACCGCTATGAAAGTTCGTGTGTCCAAGCATCACGTGATGATCGGGTGCTATAGACTCACGTCACATACAACGGGTGCAAGCCAGTTTGCACACGGAAATACTTGGATCTAGCTTGACGAGCCTAGCATGTATGCACATGGCCTCGAACACAAGAACCGAAAGGTTAAGCATGAGTCATATGAGTGATATGATCGACACTTTGTTGTCCACCATTGAAACCACATCTCTTCTCGTGATGATCGGATTAGGTGTGGTGAATTTGGATCGTGTTCACTAAACAACTTGAGGGATGTTGAATTTAGTGGGAGTTCATCTAGTAATTTGATTAAATTGAACTATTTATCATGAACATAGTCTAAATTGTACTTGCAAATACTGTAGATCACATGGCCAAGTCCAACTTCAACTTCAACGTTTTTGCTGAGAAGGAAAAGCTTAGAAACAATGGGTCTAACTTCACCAATTGGTTCCGCAATCTAAGAATCATTCTGTATGGCAGACAAAAGGACTATGTCCTTGGGAAAGCGTTAGGTGACCCCCCTGCAATCGCTACTTACCGATGAGAAAGTTGTCTATCGATCGGCAAAGATGATTATGGTGTGATTAAGAGCACCATGTTGTTTGCTATGGAACCGAGCTTCAAAATCATTTTGAAGAGTATCCTGCCCTTGAGATTCTCGAGGAGCCGAAAACCATGTTTGACTCAGCCCGCTCGAGAGATATGAGATCTCCGAGAAGTTCTTTAACGCAAGATGGAGGAAGGGAGTTCCGTTAGTGAGCACGCCATAAAGATGTCGGGCTACACTCAACGTCTTGAGCAACCGGAATGCACGATTCGAGGAGCTCAAGATTGACAGGTTCTCGCAATCACCCTCCTAGCTACAAAAGTTTTGTAGTGACTCATAATCGATTGGTTCCATCGACACGATCACCGAGCTCTTCGCAGTCAAGGCTGCAGAGGTGGACATCAAGAAGGATAATCATGTGTTGATGGTCAACAAGCCCTCCTTTAAGAAAGGTAAGGAGCAAAGAAACCTTCAAGAAGGGCGGCGAAGCGCTTAATGCCCCCGAGAAGAAGCTCAAGTCTGGTCCTAAGCCAGACACTGAGTGCTTCTATTGCAAGGACAAGGGTCACTGGAAGCGCAACTATCCGAAGTACTTAGCGGACATGAAGGCTGGCACCATCAAAGGTATATTTGATATACATGTTATTGATGTTTTCCTTACTAGCCCTCGTTGTAGTAGTGCCCGGGTATTTGATACCGTTGGTTGCTAATATTTGTAACTCAAACAGAGCTACTGAATAGACGGCGACTAGGGATGAGGTAACGATGCACGTCAACGGATCAAGAGTTGATGTGATGGCTGGCACGCTCTCCTTAGTTTTACCTTCGGATTAGTTTTAAACCTTAATAAGTGTTATTATGTGCCCGTTGAGCATGAACATTATTTCGGATCGTGTTTATTGCAAGACGGTTATTCATTTAAATCGGAGAATAATGGTTGTTCTATTTATATGAGTAACATCTTTTATGGTCATGCACCTCTTGTGAATGGTTTATTTCTTCTAAATCTCAAAGGGATGAAACACACATCCATAACATTGAGGCTAAGAGATGCAAAGTAGATAGTGATAATACTACTTATTTGTGGCAATGTCGCTCAGGTCATATTGGTGTAAAGTGCATGAAGAAACTCCATTCGATGGACTTTGGAGTCTCTTGATTTTGAATCATTTGACACATGCGAACCATGCCTCATGGGCAAGATGATCAAAACCCCGTTCTCCCAGATGATGGAGCGAGCAACGGACTTGATGGAAATCATACATACCGATGTATGCGGACCGATGAGTGTTTCGACGCGGGTGGATATCGCTATTTCCTCACTTTTACCGATGACTTAAGTAGATATGGGTATATCTATTTAATGAAACATAAATCAAACATTTGAAAAGTTCAAGGAATTTGAATGAAGTGGAGAACCATCGTAATGTAAAAGATTAAGTTTCTACGATCCGATCGTGGAGGTGAATATTTGAGTTATGATTTTCACGCATCTTAAAGCAAGTGGAATCGTTTCACAACTCACGCCACCGGAACACCACAACAAGAATGGTG
Source organism: Avena longiglumis (assembly GCA_030063025.1). NCBI lineage: Eukaryota > Viridiplantae > Streptophyta > Magnoliopsida > Poales > Poaceae > Avena > Avena longiglumis. The sequence continues at coordinate 512,003,521 of CP125974.1, read as the reverse complement.
TGTCTGAGCAGGAATCGAACCCTATTAGATATGGTCCGATCAATGATGTCTCTTATTGATTTGCCGTTATCATTTTGGGGTTATGCATTAGAAACCGCTGCATTCACTTTAAATAGGGCTCCATCTAAATCCGTTGAGACGACACCGTATGAACTGTGGTTTGGTGCTAAACCTAAGTTGTCATTTCTTAAAGTTTGGGGATGCGAAGCTTACGCCAAGAAGTTGATGCGGACAAGCTCGAACCCAAAGCGAGAAATGCGTCTTCATAGGATACCCTAAGGAAACTATTGGGTATACCTTCTATCACGTAACCAAGGCAAAGTGTTTGTTGCAAAGAACGGTTCCTTTCTTGAGAAGGAGTTTCTCTCGAAAGAAGTGAGTGGGAGGAAAGTAGAGCTAGACGAGGTTATTCAACCTTCTCTTGAATTGGAGAGTAGCGCAGCACCTGAAATTGTTCCAAAGTACCGCACCAACAATAGAGGAAGCTAATGACAAGGATCATGAAGCTTGGACGATGTCTCATCGAACGTCGCAGGTCGACAAGGTCGCGTGCCCCTCCTGAGTGGTACGGCAACCCTGTCTTGACTGTCTTGTTGGTAGAAGACAGTGAACCTACGAACTATGAGGAAGCGATGATGAGCCCAGACTCTGAGAAATGGCTGGAAGCCATGAAATCCGAATTGGGATCCATGAGCGAAAACCAAGTATGGACTTTGGTGGATCCTCCTAGCGACCGAAAGGCAGTTGAGTGCAAATGGATATTCAAGAAGAAAACGGACGCGGATGGTAATGTTACCGTCTATAAAGCACGACTTGTCGCAAAAGGTTTTCAACAAGTTCAAGGTGTTGACTACAATGAGACTTTCTCTCCCGTAGCGATGTTTAAGTCCATTCGGATTTTATTAGCAATTGCTGCGTTTCATGATTATGAAATATGGCAGATGGATGTCAAGACTGCTTTCCTCAATGGGAACATTGATGAAGAGTTGTATATGATGCAACCCGAAGGTTTTGTCGATCCTAAGGATGCTAGTAAAGTATGCAAACTTCAGTGTTCCATTTATGGACTAAAGCAAGCATCTTGGAGTTGGAACCTTCGTTTTGATCAAGTGATCAAGAGCTTTGGATTTGTTCCAAATTGCTACGAAGCTTGTATCTACAAGAAAGTGAGTGGGAGCTCGGTGACGTTTCTGGTACTATATGTGGATGACATATTGATTATTGGAAATGACATCAACATGCTTAACGATGTGAAGAGTTATTTGAACAAGTGTTTTTCAATGAAAGACCTAGGTGAAGCTGCTTATATATTGGGCATCAAAATCTATAGAGATAGACAAAGACGCCTGATAGCTTTAAGCCAGAGTACATACCTAGACAAAGTTCTGAAAAGGTTCAGAATGGATAAGGCAAAGAAAGGTTCAAAGGCCTATGTTGTCGTGTAAGATATTGAGAAAGGCTCGGTGTCCATTACGGTAAATGATAGGAAGCTATGAGCAAAGTTCCTTATGCCTCGCCATAGGTTCCATCATGTATGCCATGTCAGGTACTAGACCGGATGTGTCCAATGCTCTTAGTTTGACGAGATATCAAAGTGATCCAGAGTGGAACATCGGATGCCGTGAAGAACATCCTAAAGTACACGAATAGGACTAAAGAAATGTTTTTAGTCTATGGGGGTGATGAACAGCTTGTCGTAAAAGGTTACGTCGACGCTAGTTTTGACACTGACAAGGATGATTCAAAATCTCAGACAGGATACGTTTATATTTTGAATGGAGGAGCTGTGAGCTGGAGAAGTCAAGCAAAGCGTGATCGCGGGATCTACGTGGAAGCGGAATACATGGCCGCTTGAGGCCAAGTGAAGGAGTTTGGATCAGAAACTTCATCACTGAGCTTGGCGTGGTTCCAAGTGCATTGGACCCACTGGAGATATTGTGTGACAACACTGGCGCCATAGCACTCGCTAAGGAACCAAGATATCATCCAAAGACCAAGCATATCAACCGCAAGTTTCATATAATCTGAGATTATATAGCACATGGGGATTTTAAGATTAGCAAAGTACATACGGATCTGAATGTCGCAGATCCATTGACTAAACCTCTTCCACGTGTAAAACATGATCAACACCTCAGTGCCATGGGTGTGAGATTGTTGCCAGATGTAAACTAGATTATTGACTCTAGTGCAAGTGGGAGACTGTTGGAATTATGCCCTAGAGGCAATAATAAAGATGTTATTATTATAATTCTTGTTCATGATAAAGTTTATATTCCATGCTAGAATTGTATTAAGCGGAAACATTAATACTTGTGTGGTTTGTGAACAACACCGTGTCCCTGGTACGCCTCTAAGGACTAGCTCATTGATCAATGATGGTTAAGGTTTCCTAACCATAGACATGAGTTGTCAATTGATAATGAGATCATATCATTGGGAGAATGATATGATGGACAGACCCAAACTGTAACATCCCAAAATTTTCCATATTTTGGAATGTAAAGAAAATAAATAAATTATGAAATAATTATTGTGTGTTTCACTTTTACTTGAAGAATTTAAAACTTTTTGTGGACTAGTTTAACTTTTCCCAAACCTTGACCAAGATTTTCAAGAGAGGATTAAAATGACTATCCCAAATTATTAATCATGGTTTGAAATATTTTAAACAAATCAAACATGAGTATTTGATCTTGATGCCTTTAAATATTTGAACAAACCATGCTCAAGTATTTAAGAGAGGGGATAACATGACTTTCCCAAATAATATTTATGTTGGGAAAATATTCCATTTTGGGGTTTATTGAGTTTTATTGTGTTTTGGATTTTTTTAAATATATTTAAATGCATTTCCGAAAAAGGATGAAATAAAGAGAAGAGAATAATATGACATTCTCAAAATAGGTTGGAAATTATTTAAATATATTTTATATTCATTTTTTTTATTTAGAAAATATCTGTGGTTATTTATAAAATCCTAAAACTAAACTAGGGAATTTATAAAGACCATAAAACAAAACAATTTACTAAAAAAATTATATTGGACTGAAAATACTATATCTTCATTCCAATATAGTTATTTTCATTTGTTGAGTTTTTCTGAAATTTTGTTTGGTTAAACTCGAGCAGTAAATAAGACAATAGTAAATAGAAATATTAATTATGATAAAAAGAACAGGTGACCAAACCAAACGACTAAACTAGTTAAAATGGAATGACTTTTTACTCTACCTCACCGTGATGGACAACCCTTTATTCTCTTTTTTTTTCTGTAGGCCTCTTTCTTTCTTTTTTGGCGCAAAGTAACTAGATGAACCAGCTGAATCGGTCGTTATGACACTTCATGTTTTACAAAACTGAAATCGCACGCCATGAAACCTTCCCTAACGATTCCATTGATTCTAGACCATGTAACGTGCTATAAATACGTAAATTACTCATCCATCAACGACGGTTCTATTCAGGTAGTTAATTTTGTTTTGGCACACCTTAAATCTTCCGCGATTGTCCCATTACATTGCCGTGATGGTGGCGACTTAAATCGACAGCTTGGCGGGACAACGTCAAACGCCTCGATCGCTCCCTCTCTATATAATCGAGCATGAGTCCGCCCACAATTTTCTTTGTTTTCCACCCATCTTCACGTCCAAGCATCAAGTTTTATTTCATAGCTGAAGTTTTGACGGCCACGGCGAGTCGTCTTCGATTTTGTCACTGTGATCCTCCACGACGACAGCCCAAGAGCACCGCCAGAAGCTTCTCCGTGAGCAATCACCGTCATCCTCGAGCCCTCCGCCAACCAAGGACGAACGAGCATCTACTCACCACGACGATTCTGGTGAGCTACTCCTCTATCTCCTTCCTAAATCATCGGCTCGCTTGAGCCGCTTCACGCCAAATACGCCAATGTTGGTCAATCGCTGTGAACCGTAGGATTTTGATCCAGTGGGTGCGATAGAAACTTAAATGAAGAGGTATCCTGCGAACTGAGACGTGCGATGTAACTAGATCTAACGGCCTGTATCTGCTGATCCGCTGAACCTGCAGACGCCAAGAAGAGAGCGCGTGTCTAGGGTTTGTTTTAAAACAGAAATTTTGTTCTATTAGATGTTCAATCTTGTAAATTGCATAACTTTAAATATACACGTCCAAATTTTGTAAATTTTATATCAATGAAATCAGGAGAACAAGCCCTAGCCAACCATGGCCTTAGTTTAGCAAATAGTAGCTGTTAGCTTGTTTGAAATTGCAGAAACATTTGTATGCTTATTATGAATGTAAAAATTATTTAAAATTGAATTTAGGGTTAAAATCTTTGGCAATTGGATTGATTTGAACCTACTGACCCTAGGAAACACTTTGTGGACACAAAAATGTATTTGGAGAAATTAGGAAATGATTCTTTAAGTTAAAAACCATTTCTAGTCAAATAGAAATGTAATTTATTTATTGAAAATAAATTTTGAAGTAAAACCTTTGCAAATTGAATTGTTGTGATCTTACTGACCCTAGGAACCCACCCTTTGTGTTAAAAATGATTATGGAATGATTTAGGTTAGATTACTTGACTTAGTCATTTTCTAGCCAAATAAAAAGAATGGTTTTTGTTATAAAAATGTTTATGAAAAGAAAACTTTAAGGAAATGTTTTGGACCAAACCTACTGAACCAAAAACACCAAGCTTTGCAATAGAAACTCATTTGGTAAACAACTTAAGAGTTTTGCCTTAATAAAAACGTTTTTCACCACATAAATGATGAAAGGATTTAAAGATAGTTTTTGTACAAAACCCTCTTGCTAATGACCTTGCCACATTGGTAAATGACCAATTTGGATCTTACAAAGTTTAGAAACCCCATAGAGACCCCTTTGCGAAATAAAAACTATCTTGTGCATACTCCCATGCATGACTTAGATTCCATTACTTTGTGTATGTGAAGAATTGTCTGTTTGACTTTGGTTTGGAATGTGAATTGAATTTGTGTTTGCTTGATCGATTTGTAGTGAAGTGTGAGACTAGCAAGATCAAGGAGTGAACTACCATTCCCTTCCAAAAGGCAAGTGATGCTTCATACTTTCTATCCCATTATTTTTTCTATGCATTAGTGATTTTGCTAAATAAACTTGCATGGATTTTGCTAAGTATAGATCTTGCTATAGGAAAACCTAGTAGATGAATCCTTAGTAGGATTTCCTAAGTTAAGTTTCCTAATACTACCAAGCTTAGCCTAGCTAATAGAAAACATGGGTGGAAAATATATTCACACTATGGAAAAAAATATTCTAAGTCTGAGGACTTATGTTTTGTTTAATAAAACAACTAAGTTAATGAATCACCTGGGTGGAATGGAAAGATTGGGTTATGTTGAGTGGTTCACAAGGACCATATTTATGGTTAACCTTGTGTATCTCACTTGTGGATGGCCACCCAGAAACAAAGGGATTTGAGATGTCAAATGTTGAGAAGCTTCAAGTGCAACCACTTGGCAATATGGGCTCTGCCATGATCATATAGGTTGCAAGAACTTAGCCATATGGACAGCGGGTGGTAGTGTTTGATAGGTTGGAGCGCGTCCATATTGGTCTAAGGGAAAGCTTCTGAAAGATCTTGTCTTGGGAAACCAAGTCTTGTGGGGAAAGTGCACAACCTCTGCAGAGTGTAAAATCTAAGTACTTAGCCATGTCCCTGGTAAAGGACAATTTGAGCATCAAGACATGGAAGCAATCAAGAATCTCATCATTCCAATTTCTAAATTAAAATCTTGTGGTTTGAACAAGGGTTGTTTGAATTCTTCAATCATTGATGGAGAGATGGCTTGGTACAAGGATCTTGAAATCTTTGATTGAGAAAAATGATTTTGTCAAGCAAAAACTTAGTATTTTCAAAATGATAAGAAAAATCTATTTTGAGCAATGCAAGCCTCAACTCCACTTAGCCAAATGCATATAGATGATAGACTCCACTATATTACCATAGTATCACTTGCCAATACAATTCAAATGTATTGACCCTTTGTGGCTGTAACTTGTATGTTGCAGGTTTGATTGATTTTAGTGAAGATTGATTGTTTAGGATTACAAAGTCTACAACCAACATCTGCCTGTGGCACTTTGAAGATGAAGGACCCATGACTATATTTATTCCGCTGCAATGTAATGTAATAGCCTAATGAGCTATGTTTGATGTAATAAAATTATGTTATTCCTGGTTATAAAGTTATATTATGACCCTTGTTTCTTGATATTACATCTAAACTGTGGATGCTAGCTATTGATCCAGGGACTAGCATTGTAAAACACAGGAGGACTCTACCTTATTAGGTTGGGACCCCTACACAAACTAAGCGAAGCAATTAGATCGTTTCATCGTGTTCATCTTTGCGAAGCTTTTCCTATGTCAAATATTGTATTCCTTAGACCATGAGATAATGCAACTCCCTGATACCGGAAGAAAGCTTTGAGGTCATCAAACGTCATCCTATGAGAGGGTGATCATAAAGGTGTCTCTCAGGTGATCGGAAAGTATCTGTTGGGTTGTATGTATCGAGATGGAATTTGTCCCTCCCAAGTCGGAGAGATATACTTCGGGCCCACTCGGTAATCGATATCAACACCGCTTGCAAGCATGTGGTTAAGGAGTTAATCACAAAGTGATATCGGATTACGGAACGAGTAAAGTACTTGCGTGAACGGATTGAACTAGGTATGGCGGTACCAACGATCGAATCTCGGGCAAGTAAAATATCGCGAGAAGGGAATATATATATGGGATTGATTGAATCCTGGCATCGTGGTTCATCCGATATGATCATCGATGAATGTGTGAGTCAATATGGGTGCCTGCACCCATTGTTGATTATTGATAGAAGATCATGTCGCATATTCTCGAACCATGAGGTCACACACTTAACGTGTCTTGACGCTAGGATAGATTGGATAATTGGTTTATGAATTTTTGTTTGGAGTCTTGGATGGGATCCGGGACATCACGAGAGGTTCCGGAATGGTCCGGAGAATAAGATTCATATAAGGCAGTGCAGTTTTTGGAGTTCGGAATTGTTCCGGGTTAATCGGTATTGTACGGGAAGCTTCTAGAACCTTCCGGAAGGGGACCAACGTGGCCCCACCTTCCGGGAGGGGGCATGGGCCTATGAGGGAGTGTCCTGGCCGCATTGGGCCAGGGGCACAAGGCCCCATAGGGCCCAGCCGATCCTAGAGAGTTTAAATCGTTTAAACTAGAGATAGGGTTTCTAGAAGAGGGGAGAGTCCATGCCCCCCACTCCTTATACTTTGGGCTTGGGGGAGGGGCTGCGCCTCTATATAAAGAGGGATGGGGGAGCACCAACCCCCCACACCTCTCCTCCAAACCCTAGCCGCCTTGCTAGCTTTCCTCTCTCCCTCCCGACTATTTGTAGGCGAAGCCTGCAGTGAATTCTCCACCATATACACCACGCCGTCGTGTTGTAGATCCAATCTATCTCTCCACCATACTTGCCGGTCTGAGGAAGGAGGAGACGTCGAGGTGCTGCACGTGTGCATCTCACGGAGGCACCGCCACTTGTGGTGCTAGATCGGATTGGATCGCGAGGAGGAGAAGCGAGTACGACTACATCACCCATGTTCCGACGAACGTTCCGCTGTGCGAATCTTCAAGGGTATGAAGATCTAATCCAATCTCTCTCGTTGATTGCATCTCCTAGATTAGATCTTGGCTTTCCCTCTATTCGCATCCGTAGAAAATTTTGATTTACTATGCCGCGAAACCCATCAGTTAGACCGTGGCTTCGAAGTGGGCCTCATTGATCCCACTCTTTTTACTAAGAAAGTTGGAGGCCACTTGTTCGTATGCCAAATCTATGTTGATGATATTATCTTTGGGTCTATTAACAAAGCTTTTAATGAGGATTTTGCCAAGCTCATGACCGATCGCTTCGAGATGTCCATGATGGGGGAGTTGAAGTTTTTCCTTGGGTTTGAAGTCAAGCAATTGAGGAAAGGGACTTTCATCAACCAAGCTAAATATATCCAAGACATGCTCAAGAAGTTCAAGTTTGATCAAGTTAAAGGTGCCAAGACTCCTATGCCAACTGCGGTGACCCAGCATACCACTGCATGATGTAGTACACTATAGTCGTTGACATAGCACCAATGAAACACCGTTCACTAGTATTACATCCCTCAGAGTGGTCCAACAGAAACACAACAGGTCCAAGACATGACTATAGGTTACAACTCAACTCTTTACAAAAGATCCAGAGAACACTCTAGGTTAAAGAGAGAGAAAGAATCTTCTTACAAAGAAGAATCAGAAATAAACAACTCAAAAACTATCATACTATTAAGACTAGTATTTTAACTAATGGTCTGGCATTGCTGCTATTACAATACGCTATATAAATAGGTTCTATGGATAGATATTATGTTCCTATCTAATCAGTAACTTCGTCTTCACTTGATTGATGTATATGTTGACTTTCTTGACTTCATTGGAGAACTTTAGATTCTGGTGATGATTCCTGGACCATAACTTGATGTAGACATCGTCTATACTGGCTTCAGAACCTAGCAAGGGTTAAGAAGAAACGTTGAGTATGAGCGTACTCAGCAAGTTCACTAGAAAAGGAGTGTTTGATGCACTATATCTACAGCCACAGACCATAGGTCGTAGGCCATGCAAGTTTTCGTAAACATTTCTTCAAAGGTTGCTTTTATTCAAAAAAAGCTATGTCCGAACCTTCACAGCTTTACGAACTTTCATGGAGTTACTTTCCACTGCGTTCAGCTCCTTCCGAACAGGAGTAACAAGTTCTGATTCTTACACTCTGAAGAGGTGTGTTACTTTACCCATGAGAGACCTTAGCCTTGTTGCACAACCAAGTCATGACCTTGTCCATACTTCCTTTGTATGGGGCCCAGTCTAAGATCCAAGCCAATCACTGCCCCCTTCACGACCCCGCATGCCTCCTTGGTGTACACCATGCCCACATATTGAATTATGGCAATGGTTTGTACAGACCGTTAGATGCCAGAACTATCATGGGACGTTGAGGGTTCCCACCCATATGCTGCATATCCTCTATGAATTACCAATTAATATGCATGATACGAGTGATAACAGCCACGACCTGCACATCCGGCTACATGCGAGAGGAAGAAGATACAACTGACTTCTCTGTCCCATTCCAAATCTCATGGTTAACGTGTGATATACGGCGCAAGAATCACTGGTGACATTGGTTGTTAAGTCCTAGATAATATGTTCCTTTACCACCGGAACTTTCATAGTACGTTATTACCTCATGGTAAATAACCTATAATCACATTATTATGAAAATAGTGTTTTCGGACCTTTTTCAAATGCAGGTGATGACAACACTGGATTTGCAAAATACTTTACAGAAAATAATCAAAGGACATGAGCAAGTGTGAACTTGCCTTTTGTGATTGCAAGATTATGCACTCATGGTCTTCGACACAATATAAGATCCAATATCTGAAATCAACATCATTGGTCCGGTAAGGACTAATGTTTAAAGAAGCAAGATGTTGTTATGCATAAGTAATGATATGTATTTTGTAAAATTCCCAAAGTGAATCCCTAATTATGTAAGTGAAGTGAACTTAGGTGATTCCTTTAAGAGTTGGTTTATCTTCAAATGTTTACTTCACATGAAGTGCATCTATAGGGATTTTAAGTTTTGATATTCAAGATATAAAAGTAGAGTGCAATAGTAATTTAAGATTTATATTTATGATAGGTATAACTAAGGTGTGGAATTATTCACTTTCTATTTAAGTGAATGATTAGATTAAATTTGTTTTGCTATTATGCAAAGAATATGTATTTATTTAATGGAAGCATAATTAGATGATCTTAGTAATTTGTTAGAATTTGAAGTTATGTTAATAGTGGCTAAGATATAATGATGATACCCAATGTTTATTTAAAAGGGTTTTTAATAAGATTTTTTTAAAAGAATATTTTAAAGTTAAAAGTTATACTTAAGTTTGATTATGACTTCAAGTTATGGGTTTGGAATTAGTACTAAGACACTAATTGCTCAAGGTTTTATAAGAATTGTGATTATTTCTTACCTAAGAATTGTTTTTGAAGAATTCACAAAATAAGTATTAGGTAAGGATTTATTATTTAAAATATTAAAGACTTTTCTAATAATATATTTAATATTTTTCTAGTGTAATATATTTATTCAAGGCCTTAAAAATGAATTTTATTTATTTTTATGTATTATCTTTACTTTTATAAAATTCATCAAAGAATTAAGTGTCTTTAAATATTTGCTTTATGTTTTATTTGTAAAACTCTAAGTTAGTATTTTTATAAAATAATAGAGTTATTTTGATACACAAAAATGGTTTTTTATTTATTTTTAGGGTTTTTGTTTTATTTTATAAAATTTCATTTAAGATTTAATGGTGTTAATAATTATTTTACATTAAATTTATTTTAAACACTTAAAATTATATTTTTATTAGGTAGATATTATTTTTGTGGTCATTTTGATATATCATATGTATTTTTAGGATTTTTCTATAATTTTCTATAGCTAAAAATGTTTGGAGGTTATTTTAGTAATTCATTTTTTTATTTTATTTCTTAACCTAATCAACTTGGGTCGTTTGGTTGGGTACGTGGGCTGGCCTGGCCCAACTGGACCATGCGAGACTTTTCACCCCTATCCCACCCCTCACTACACACACACACCCGTACACTCACACAGACCTCATCCTCTCCTCTCTTGCTCCCGTGCGATGTCGCCGTCGCCGCCACTCCGGCCGGTTGCCGGCCAACCTTGGCTCCGCCGCCTGCTGGTGAGGTTCCATATCGATCTCCTCCGTCAATCTTTGTCGCCCTGTTGCCACTCTACTTCCCCTGTGTATGCCTCAACGAAACCCTAGCCCCAATGGCTTGGGTCGCTGGCGTGACACCGAGCCTTCACGCCGCCGGCTGCTCGTAGAAGACGACCACGCTGCAGGTGTCACCTATGGTGTGGTGCTGCTATGGCAGCAGCCGCTACCTACGCCATGGTTGACCGTGATTTCCTGGTGCTCTCCTCCGATCTGCAACTCATCTCCTTCCTCTGACTTGTCCAACCTCGATTCGATGCTGGAGGGACGACAAGTTAAATTTGCAACCCCAGTGGTCACGGCGTGTTGCTGTTGGTTTGATTCCTGTGGTGGTGATTTCGTGGTGGTGTTTTGCTAGGGCTGCTGCTGATGGGACGGCGATGCTGTCGTCATCGCAACCTTGTAGATGTGCTGCTACCTGCCTTCGTCACGCCTACGCTCCAGGTGCTCGGCACCCTCGGTGAGTTTTATTGTGACCGACCTTCGAGCCGATGAACAAATTTAGGTATAGGACTAGGATTGTGGAGATGGTCAGTGGTTTGTGGGATATGATCTTCTGGACATGTGATGTATCCAAGGTTTTCTCTAGTTGAGCTAGTGATTGTTAACTTATTACTTGTAAATGAATTCAAGTTTGGATGATTAGTAGTTCCTAGAATGCTTTGCTCGAGGAAGTGAATAACTACCCTAAATAGCAGAAAAACATGTGCTAAAGGCAATGTCCCAATTTGGATGAAATGATCAGCCAAGCATTTGTGAAGCATTATTTAGAAATCTTGTTGTATTCATATGTTTAACTGAATCCTTTGATTCGGTGGGTTTCTTAACTAAACTATTTAGTTTAGTACATGTTGGTCTAAATGGTAACTATTTAGATTAACAATTGGAAGCTTGCTTGGCCTGATTCCTAGCTGGATTAGCTAGGAGAATGAGTTAAAATTCTATTTTATTGATGGTAGATGATTATTTTGATATTGATCATTGGATATGGAGGATTCTTGGAAATTTTATTGCTTTTAACATTTTATTGAGAGAATAGTGTTGAAATGAATTAGTTTACTTATTGATAATGTTTACATATACTTATCTTATTAGGTTGGCACATTCTGCTGAGCAATACTGTTAGGTTGAGATGGCTTATTATTGTGGTATCATATTTGGGACACAATTTGGTGTTGTGGTTTATACTACTGTGATAGCTTCCCTGAGAGTATGCATGATGGTGGCTCCTAGCTAGATGAGCTGTTGATGATCATATCTTGCAAAGGCATGATATAGGATATATTTAATGAAAGTATGTTGAGAATGATTCCTAGCAGGTGGTAGCTAGGGAAATGATTTAAATTATATTTGTATGGCTTTAGCAAGTGGCTATCTACTTCTTGTTCAGATGTTGTGTACTGTCAGTGGGGATAGTGAGTTTGGATTGCAAACCATGATTGCTTTACCTGGAATTATGATTCCTGTACCAATGTGCTTTGCAATGATTTGTCTCTATGCAGAGAGCTTGTATTCAACAAAAACTAAATCTTCTAGGTACAGAGGTGCTACCCCCAGGGGATGTGCCCTGTACCCCAGCATATGTGGTTTATGTTGGCTACTAAAATCTAGTTACTAGGCTAATGATGCTGGTCTGAAGCTGAGTTTGATAAGGACAGATAAGATTGCCTTATAGATGATTCCTAGAATACTTGTCTAGGAAAATGATAAAATCATTTGCTTGAATGACTTGAGGCTAGCTCATGAAGGATAATTTGTAGAATGGCTTTATTTGGCTTGCAAATCCTCTAGTGACCAGTTGGTCAAATGATGTGGTTTATTGCCCTAATGGCTTGCTTAATAAGATTTGAATTGTGCAATTAATTTTGGTGGCTCTGATTGTTGTGATATTACTACTGTGGTGCCTCCCTTTGGAGTGTGCATAGTAGTATGACCATGGCATATATGTTCTGATGTCCTTGCCCCTGCCAATGATGCATACATGCCGAGGCTCTGATATAGAGAAAACCAGATGCTATGATTTGGCTTTTTATTACTTTATGATGAGTTTGGCAAAGCAACTCTTTGCCATCCTGAGAGTACCACCCCATCCAATCCTCCTAGATGAAAATCTAGTTGAAGGGAAATTGGATTTGGGAGAGTTTGTACCACATTAATTATTCTACTTGAGTCTAATGGTGCATTTTAATAAGAAAAGATATGTTACCAGATCTAGCTAGTGCTCTACTGAGTTTCTACCTTGATGTATGTGGCTGCTTGGTCTGTTGTATCTTGGTCAGCTCAACCTAGTGCTCTGATCTTGAGCTGATTAGACTTCTCTTCCTGGAACTGGTAGTAGCTTGATCTTGATCTGCTAGACTTGTTCTCTTGTCTTGGCCTTGTCTTGAATTCAGGTAACTATGGTAATTGAAGTGGTGGATTGATTTGTTTAGCTGAGAACCAAAGCTGGAGTTATATGTGATGTGGTCTTGTGTTTTGAGTTGAGTTAGCTTGTGCTGTTCCGGGAGAGAATGGATGTGTGAGCTGCACCTCTCCCAGTAGTGGCTGTAGTTGCCTTTTCTATATTGGTCACTTCCCTTGCTTAATCGACAGCACATCACATACAGCTATGTGTGTAAGCTGCCTGCATGTTTCAGGTGTTTTGTCCCATTGCAAGATATTTCCTAGCCCGGAAGCTGATCCATTGTGGATGTGCTCGGCTGGTTTGGGTATTATCACTTTGCCACTTACCTGTCCTTGGTGAAACTTGCCCCTGTACCAGCCTATGATGCACCTAGTCTGAGGCTAATATTCTGATAAGAACAGATTCTACTTAGGCCCCTAATTGCTGCTCTATGATGAAAATAAACAGTGCATCTCATTGTTTAGAACTGAGAGCAAAACTAACCAACATGACCTTCTTTTATTTCTGTTTTGTTTCTTTCCTTGTTTGTTTTGCAGGAGTAAAGAATGTGAAGGAAAGAAAAGAAAATACAAGAGTGTACATGAAGAATACTTTAGATTTTTTTTATCAAATTTTGTAATTTCTTTTCTGTTGAACATTGTAAAAATTCTATTGTTGTATTATTATTATTTTTTACTTGTTTTCTTTTTTATTCCATTCATTTGTAAAGACAATGTAATATATATTTCTTCTTGTAATAAAAACTATTTGAGTTACTCCATTTATGTAATTCCTTTTTTTTCATGTAATACACTTTTAGTCTTCTTTTGTAAAAGAATAACAATACTATATGTATATATAAAGATTATTATTATAACAATTTCATTTTATTGAATTGGTTCCATTTACTCAATTGTAATTATGATTATGTATCCCTATTATATTATAGACTAATTCCTTTCTTTTCTTTATTATAATACTTGTGATTTAATTATATCCCAATCATAAATAATCTCTCAAGGATGTGAGTATAATTGTAACACTATTTCTAATTATAACTTTATTCTTTTGCAATTTAAATATATGTTTTGAATATTCAAATTTGGATTTCTTTCCCCTCAAACACAAAAGTACAATAGAGGTCATGTCGAAATCCATCGCACCTGTCCTGGTGTTTCCATCAGAACAAGAGAGATCTCGATCCCTCTATAGCTCTTTTAGTTTTGCGCGAAAATTCCCCGGATTTTCTTATGCATGAATGCAATGGACAACCCTATGTCCTCTTTATTTCTAGGTGCTAATCCTGGGATGTTACACCAACTAAGGTTAATCTTGATCTCGATCCCAAGGGTAAGGATGTGGATCAAAAACTCTATCCCTCTATGATTGGTTCTTTGCTATATCTTTGTGCATCCCGACCGGATATTATGTTGAGTGTGGGTATGTGTGCAAGATTCCAAGCCACACCGGAAGAAAGCCACATGGTGGCGGTCAAGAGAATCTTTCAATATTTGGTTCATACCCCAAACTTTGGGTTGTGGTACCCCAAGGGATCCAGCTTTGACCTTATTGAAGGGAATATGCCCTGAGAGGCAATAATAAAGTGTTTATTATGTGTATTCCAAGTATATGATATATGTTTATTTTGCATGCTATAATTGTATTAATACGGAAACATTAATACATGTATGTTTAATAAACAAACAGAAAGTTCCTAGTTATGCCTCTCACATAAACTAGCTCGTTGATTAACAAGATGATCAAGGTTTCCTGATCATGGACATTGGATGTTGTTAATAACGGGATCACAACATTAGTGTAATGGTGTGATGAACATTCATCCAAAGTAGAGCATTACGATCAAAGTCATTGAGTTTATATTGCTATAACAACTTACGAAGTGATCCTAATCCTTAGACCATGAAATCATGTCAATCACTAACACCGGAAGAGTTTCTTGATAACATCAAAGGTCACACCGTAACAGGGTGATTATAAAGATGGATTCAGAACTAATAAAGTGTTATGTTGAGGCTCATGGATCGAGAGTGGAATTTGTTCATCCCGATGACGGATAGATATACTCTAGGCCCTCTCGGTGATATCACATTGATTAGCTTGCAAGCAAGTGATTTGATCACTAGAATGTTATATCACGGGAACGAGAAAAGAGTGCATATCGGTAACGAGATCAAACTAGGTATGGAGATACCGATGATCGAATCTCGGACATGTAATATATCGTGAAACAAAGGGATTAAGATACTAGCGTAAAAGGTTCCAACGATCACAAGAAAGTCATCGTTGAATGTGTGGGAGTCAGTATGGGTCTCCAGATCCCGCTTCTGATTATTGATCCGAGAGGGGTCTCGATCATGTCCGCATTATTCACGAACCGTAGGGTGACACACTTAAGAGACACCGACATCAAATTGGAGCAAAAGTTTCATGCCGAAAGAATGAACAAGCGCAGGAATTTATTTCACTAGATACCGAAACAGGTTTTCAGGTGAAATTGCATAAAGTGGTTATGCATGTGAAATGGAATTCTAGCAAGGGGTTATTTGTGAATGTTTGTCATTAAATTAATTGACAAAATTCTTAATAAAATAAAAGAGTTTTATTTAATGAGAGTTTGCATTAAATTTGGTGGAAATTTAATGGGAATTTGAGTGGACTTTTGAGTGGAGGGAATTTAAAGGACTTCTGTGAGTGGAGTGTCCACCCACATGAAGAGGGGAGGGCAAGGGGGAAGCCCCATGCGCCGGCCACCCCCTTGGGGTTCCCCCCTCCTCCTATAAAAGGAGCCCCCTCCTCACTTGTCTCTCACACCTCCTCGTGAAGGATCTCTCTCCACCTCTAGAATTTATCCCCCATGGTCTCAGACTAGCGAGATACATGTTCCCGGTGGCTATTCGGCAAGAAAGAGTTGTGCTTCCGCTGCATCGCTGGAGCGAGGAGGCGGAGGTTGCTCGATGCCTCGAATGTGTGTGTGAGCACGGATGCGCTGCTGATTTGCGGCGCTAGGACTTCCTCTTGATCTTGAGATCGGCAAGAGATCGTCTACATCAACCACGAGTTGAACTCGTTAAGCTTTGTCGGTCTTCAAGGGTATGTTATCTACGGATATACATCCGCCCGTTGTTTGTATCTAATAGATAGATCTTGGTACATAGTTCACATCGTAGGAATTTTTTTGTTTTCTATGCTGTGAACCCTACAGTGGTATCAGAGCCGGATCTATGCGTAGATACTTTACACGGGTAGTACACATATGAGTATGTGGGCAATGATGATCATGTTGTTGCTCCTTTGTTGTAATTTTGGATATTGGTGGCATAGTGGGATGAAGCGGCCCGGACAAACTTTACATGTCCTCGCACATGAGACCTGTTCCACGCTTGACATGCAACTAGTTTTCATAAGTGGCTATCGGGTGTCTGTCTCTCCTACTATAGTCAATATCTATTTTGCAAACGAGTTGTCAACAATTTGGTTATCCTCGTTGTGGTTGATGTTCGTAGGTAAGAACGGTTCTATCTCGAAAGCCCTAAGCCACGTAAAACTTGCAATGGATAAATTAGAGGCGTCTAGTTTAGATTGTTGCTGGGCTAGTGTTATGATATGGTAGTGTTGTAAGTAGAAGTATGAGATGATACTCTTGCAACACACATAGCGTGTAAACTCCATAGACCTTGGATTTACACATATAGGTATGATAGTGATCATACCACGATGCACATGATAGAGATCATCTGCGGGAACCATATCATTTCACTAATAAACATGTGATGTTTGATAGCATCTTATATTGCTTGTTTAGCGCTTTGTTAGCATAATAAGATGATCCCTCATTTAAATATCAAGATAAGAATGTGTTCTTCCTTTAGTATGCACCGATTATGTTTCGTCGCTCCAAGACATCACGTGATGATCGGGTGTTCTTGGATCCACGACCATATTTCGGGTGTAAAACAGTTACACACGCGAATACTAAGGTTCTAACTTGGCGAGCCTAGCATGTACATACATGGCCTCGGAACACGGACCGAAAGGTTAAGCATGAGTCATATAGTTGATATGATGCCCATTTGATGCTCGCCTTTGAAGCTATACCGACTCACGTGATGATCGGACTTGGTATAGTGGATTTGGTTCATGTAATCACCAAAAAGGCACGAGGGATGTCGTTTTTGAGTGGGAGTTCATTCTTAATATGGATTAGTTGAACTCAATCTATCATACACTTAGTCTAAACTTTACAAATTCTGTTGTAGATGGCACCACCTGCTTTTAATTTCAATGTGTTTATGGAGAAAGAGAAACTAGCAACGAACGGTAGCAACTTTACAGAATGGGCCATGAATTTGAGGATTCTCCTCTCTACTGCACAAAAGCAATACGTGCTAGAAGCGCCACTAGGCCCCCCACCTTTTGATGATGCCCCTGACGAGGAAAAGAATGTCAATCAGACTCGTCAGGAGGACCACAACTTAGTTCATTGCGGCATATTGTATGGGCTAGAGCCAGAACTTCGAAAGCGTTTCGAAAACGGCAATGCATTTGATACAATGGGTGAGTTGAAAATGATTTTCGACACACATGCTGCTGTAGAGAGCTACAAAGCTTCAGAAAAGTTCTTTACAAGATGTCGGGTTACGCCGATAAGCTTGTGTCCTTGGGAATAACGATTCACATTGACTTAGGCATCCATCGTGTTCTGAAGTCTCTGCCACCTAGCTATAAGAGCTTTGTGATGAACTATAATATGCAAGGCATGAAGAAGTCTCTCCCCGAGCTTCATCGAATGCTTAAAAGCTGAAGTGGAGATCAAAAGGAACATCAAGTGTTGATGATCAATAGGAACACTGGTTTCAAGAAAGATAAGAAGGGAAAAGCAGAAGGGTAGTAAGGCGGCAAGCTGTTGCCGTGCTGAAAAGAAACCCGAGTTGGACCTAAGTCGATACCGAAGTGCTACTATTGTAAAGGGACCCTTTGGGCATAAGCGCCCCAAGTATCTGGCAGACAAGAAGGCCGGCAAGGCAAACAAAGGTATATATGATATACATGTTATTGATGTGTACTTGACTAGTGCTCGCAGTAGCACCTGGGTATTTGATACCGGTTCAGTTGCTAATATTTGTAACTCGAATCAGGAGCTGCGGAACAAGCGACCGCTAGCAAGGGGTGAGGTCAAGATGCGTGTCGGCAATGGATCAAGCGTTGATGTGATCGCCGTCGGAACGCTGCCTCTCCACTTGCCGTCAGGATTAGTTATAAACTTGAATAATTGTTATCTGGTGCCTGCACTGAGCATGAACATTGTATCTGGATCGTGTTTGATGCGAACTAGTTATTCATTTAAATCCGAGAACAATGGTTGTTCGTTTTATATGAATGAAATCTTTTATGGTCATGCACCGATGATGAATGGTTTATTTCTATTAGATCTCGATGATAATGTTACACATATTCATAATGTTGATGCTAAAAGGATTAAACTTAATGATGATATATCCGCATATATGTGGCACTGCCGTCTAGGTCATATTGGCGTTAAACGCATGAAGAAGCTCCATTCGGATGGACTTTTGGAATCATTTGATACATGTGAGCCATGCCTTATGGGCAAGATGACTAGAACGCCGTTTTCCGGTTCAATGGAACGGGCGACAGATTTATTGGAAATCATACATTCTGATGTATGTGGTCCAATGATTGTGTCGACGCGAGGTGGATATCGTTATTTTGTTACTTTCACGGATGATTTGACTAGATACGGTTATATCTACTTGATGAAACACAAGTCTGAAACCTTTGAAAAGTTCAAGGAATTTCAGAATGAAGTGGAAAATCATCGTAATAGAAAGATCAAATTTCTACGGTCCGACCGTGGAGGTGAGTATCTAAGTTACGAGTTTAGCACTCACATGAAAGAGTGTGGAATTGTTTCACAACTCACGCCTGCCGGAACACCATAGAGAAATGGTGTGTCAGAACGTCGTAATCGTACTTTATTAGATATGGTTTGATCTATGATGTCTCTGACGGACTTGCTGTTGTCATTTTGGGGTTATGCACTAGAAACTGCTGCATTCACTTTAAATCGGGCACCATCTAAATCCGTTGAAAAGACGCCGTATGAATTGTGGTTTGGAAACAAACCTAAGCTGTCTTTTCTTAAAGTTTGGGGATGCGATGTTTATGTGAAGAAACTTCAACCGGATAAACTTGAACCCAAAGCGGAAAAATGCGTCTTCATAGGATACCCTAAGGAAACTATTGGGTATTCCTTCTATCACAGATCCGAGGGCAAGGTTTTTGTTGCCAAGACTGGATCCTTTCTAGAGAAAGAGTTTCTCGCGAAAGGTGTGAGTAGTCGGAAGGTAGAACTCGAAGAGGTTATTGAACCATCTCTTCAAAGTATGGCGAGTAGCGCAGCGCCGGAAGTTGTTCCGGAGTTGGCTCCACCTGTTGAAGAGGGAACTAATGATAATGATCATGAAACTCCGAAAGAGAGTACTAACGAACCTCGCAGGTCAAACAGGACGCATGCAGCTCCCGAGCTGTACGGAAATCCTGTCATGAATTTCATGGTTGATGAAAATGATGACCCTGTGACGTATGGAGAAGCGATGATGAGCCCGGATTCCAACAAATGGTTAGAAGCCATGAAATCTGAGATGGAATCCATGTATGAAAATCAAGTTTGGAACTTGGTGGAATTACCTCACGACCGAAAGGCCGGGGAGAACAAATGGATTTTCAAAAGGAAAACTTATGCTGATGGTAATGTGACCGTCTATAAAGCTCGACTTGTCGCAAAGGGGTTTCGACAAATTCAAGGAGTTGACTACGATGAGACATTCTCTCCCGTAGCGATGCTAAAGTCAGTTAGGATTATGTTAGCAATTGCTGAATATTTCGATTATGAGATATGGCAGATGGATGTCAAAACCGCGTTTCTCAATGGTAATATTGAAGAAGAGTTGTATATGATACAACCAAAGGGTTTTGTTGATCCTAAGGATGCTAACAAGGTGTGCAAGCTTCAGTGATCCATCTATGGATTGAAGCAAGCATCACGAAGTTGGAATCTCCGCTTTGATGAGGTGATCAAAGAGTTTGGATTTGTCCAAACTTATGGAGAAGCTTGTATTTACAAGAAAGTGAGTGGGAGCAATGTGGCATTTATGATATTATATGTGGATGACATATTATTGATCGGAAATGATATAGATCTTTTAAACAGTGTTAAAAGTTATCTAAACCGCAAATTTTCAATGAAGGACCTAGGTGAAGCGTCATATATATTAGGCATAAAGATCTATAGAGACAGATCTAGGCGCCTAATAGGGCTATCACAAAGTACATACCTTGATAAGATTTTAAAGAAGTTTAAAATGGACGGAAGTAAGAAGGGGTTCTTACCTATGTTGCAAGGCAAGATATTGAGTAAGACTCAAAGTCCGGCTTCGGCGGAAGAAAGAGAGATAATGGACAAAGTCCCCTATGCTTCAGCCATAGGCTCTATAATGTACGCCATGCTATGTACAAGACCGGATGTGGCACATGCTATTAGTTTTACTAGTAGGTACCAATCGAATCTAGGTTTGGAACACTGGATAGCGGTCAAGAATATCCTTAAGTACTTACGAAGAACTAAGGATATGTTTCTTGTATACGGAGGTGAAGAAGAGCTCGTTGCTAAGTGTTATGTTGATGCTAGCTTTGACACCGATCCGGATGACTCTAAGTCTCAATCCGGATACGTATTTCTCATGAATGGCGGAGCGGTTAGTTGGAGGAGCTCCAAACAACCTGTGGTAGCGGAATCAACAACGGAGGCCGAATATGTTCTTTGCTTGAGCGGCTCAGGAAGCAGTTTGGATGAAGGAGTTCATATCCGAACTAGGAGTGGTTGCAAACGCGTTGGACCCAATGGTAATCTATTGTGACAACAGTGGTGCCATTGCCAATGCCAAAGAACCAAGGTCTCACAAGCATTCCAAGCATATTAAGCGCCAGTTTCACTCCATCCGTGAGCATGTCAGGGATGGAGATATAAAGATTTGTAAAGTACATACGGATCTCAATGTAGCAGATCCGTTGACTAAAACTCTCCCTAGAGCAAAACATGATCAACACTAGAACTCAATGGGTGTTAGATTTATCACTATGTAACTAGATTATTGTCTCTAGTGCAAGTGGGAGACTGAAGGGAATATGCCCTGAGAGGCAATAATAAAGTGTTTATTATGTGTATTCCAAGTATATGATAGATGTTTATTTTGCATGCTATAATTTTATTAATACGGAAACATTAATACATTTATGTTTAATAAACAAACAGAAAGTTCCTAGTTATGCCTCTCTCATAAACTAGCTCGTTGATTAACAAGATGATCAAGGTTTCCTGATCATGGACATTGGATGTTGTTAATAACGGGATCACAACATTAGTGTAATGGTGTGATGAACATTCATCCGAAGTATAGCATTACGATCAAAGTCATTGAGTTTATATTGCTATAACAACTTACGAAGTGATCCTAATCCTTAGACCATGAGATCATGTCAATCACTAACACCGGAAGAGTTCCTTGATAACATCAAAGGTCACACCGTAACAGGGTGATTATAAAGATGGATTCAGAACTAATAAAGTGTTATGTTGAGGCTCATGGATCGAGAGTGGAATTTGTGAAGGGAATATGCCCGAGAGGCAATAATAAAGTGGTTATTATCGTATTACCATTTATGATAAATGTTTATTTTACATGCTATAATTGTATTAATACGGAAACGTTAATACATGTGTGTTTAATAAACAAAAGAAAGTTCCTAGTTATGCCTCTCTTATAAACTAGCTCGTTGATTAACAAGATGATCATAGGTTTCCCGATCATGGACATTGGATGTTGTTAATAATGAGGTCACAACATTAGTGTAATGGTGTGATGAACATTCATCCGAAGTATAGCATTACGATCAAAGTCATTGAGTTTATGTTGCTATAATATCTTACGAAGTGATCCTAATCCTTAGACCATGAGATCATGTCAATCACTAACACCGGAAGAGTTTCTTGATAACATCAAACGTCACACCGTAACAGGGTGATTATAAAGATGGATTCAGAACTACTAAAGTGTTATGTTGAGGCCCATGGATCGAGAGTGGAATTTGTTCATCCCGATGACGGATAGATATACTCTGGGCCCTCTCGGTGATATCACATTAATTAGCTTGCAAGCAAGTGATTTGATCACTAGAATGTTATATCACGGGAACGAGAAAAGAGTGCATGTCAGTAACGAGATCAAACTAGGTATGGAGATACCGATGATCGAATCTTGGACATGTAATATATCGCGAAACTAAAGGATTAAGATACTAGCGTAAAAGGTTCCGAAGATCACAAGAAAGTGATCGTTGAATGTGTGGGAGTCAGTATGGGTCTCCAAATCCCGCTTCTGATTATTGATTTGAGAGGGGTCTCGATCATGTCCACATTATTCGCGAACCATAGGGTGACACACTTAAGAGACACCGACATCCAATTGGAGCAAAAGTTTCATGCCGAAAAGAAAAGGAAAGCGCAGGAATTTATTTCACTAGACACTGAAACTATTTCGGTTGAAATTGCTGAAACTGGTTCTGCATGTGAAATGGAATACTAGCAAGGGGTTTTATGTGAATGTTTGTTAATTAAAGTAATTAACAAAATTCTGAATAAATAAATAAAAGAGTTTTATTTAAATGAGAGCTTGCATTAAATTTGGTGGAAATTTAATGCATGTGAGTGGATTTTTGAGTGGAGGCTTTTTAATGGGAGTGGAGGCTTTTCATTTTGAGTGGGAGCTCCACCCACATGAATGTGGAAGAGGTGGGGGCATCCCCATGGCCATGCCCCTTGGGTGCCCCCTCTCCCTATAAAGGCCCCTCCTCCTCTCACACCACCTCCTCGTGAAGGATCTCTCTCCCCTCTAGAATTTATCCCCATGGTCTCGGACTAGCGAGATACATGTTCCCGGTGGCTATTCGGCAAGAAAGAGTTGTGCTTCGCTGCATCCTTTGGGCGAGGAGGCGGAGGTTGCTCGGTGCCTCGAGCGTGTGTGCGAGCACGGATCTTGCTTGTTTTGGCGCTAGGACTTCCTCTCGATCTTGAGATCGGCAAGAGATCGTCTACATCAACCACGAGTTTGGACTCGTTAAGCTTTGTCGGTCTTCAAGGGTATGTTCTCTACGGATATACATCCGTCCGTTGTTTGTATCTAGTAGATAGATCTTGGTACATAATTGTTCCCGTCGTAGGAAATTTTTTGTTTTCTATGCTGCTATCCCTACAGTGGTATCAGATCCGGATCTATGCGTAGATACTTTGCACGGGTAGTACACATATGAGTATGTGGGAGATGATGATCATTTTATTGCTTCTTAGTTGTACTTTGGATATTGGTGGCATAGTGGGATGAAGCGGCCCAGACAAACTTTACATGTCCTCGCACATGAGACCTGTTCCACGCTTGACATGCAACTAGTTTTGCATAAGTGGCTAGCGGGTGTCTGTCTCTCGTACTATAGTCAATATCTAATTTGCAACAAGTTGTCAACAATTTGGTTATCCTCGTTGTGGTTCATGTTCGTAGGTAAGAACGGTTCTATCTTCGAAAGCCCTAAGCCACGTAAAACTTGCAATGGATAAATTAGAGGCGTCTAGTTTAGATTGTTGCTGGGCTAGTGTTATGATATGGTGATGTTGTAAGTAGAAGTATGAGATGATACTCTTACAACACACATAGCGTGTAAGTTCCATAGACCTTGGCCTTACACATAAAGGTATGATAGAGATCATATTATGGTGCACATGATGGAGATCATATGCGGGAACCATATCATTTCACTTATAAACATGTGATGTTTGATTGCATCTTATATTGCTTGTTTGGCGTTTTATTAGCATAATAAGATGATCCCTCATTTAGATATCAAGATAAGAATGTGTTCTTCCTTAAGTATGCACCGACAATGTTTCGTCGCTTCAAGACATCACGTGATGATCGGGTGTACTTGAATCCACGAGCATATCTCGGGTGTAAGACAGTTACACACGCGAATACTAAGGTTCTTACTTGGCGAGCCTAGCATGTACAGACATGGCCTCGGAACACGGACCGAAAGGTTAAGCATGAGTCATATGTTTTTGATATGATGACCATATGGATGCTCGCCTTTGAAGCTACACCGACTCACGTGATGATCGGACTTGGTGTAGTGGATTTGGTTCATGTAATCACCAAAAAGACACGAGGGATGTCGTTTTTGAGTGGGAGTTCATTTCTAATTTGGATTATTAGAACTCAATTTATCATAAAATGAAATCAAAGTGAATTTGCATAATTTGTTGTAGTCATTGGCATTCGTTCACCACCTTATGCATAGTTGTAATTGAGATAATAGAACTATAGAATTCTGGATATATACTTTACGAACTGGTAACGTATTGTGTTGAGTGTCAATCTAAAGTTTAAGTCCTATTGCAAACTTTCAGCAAACTCTATTTACTCCGTGAAATTTAATAGTTGGTATTAAATCGAGAGTAACAATTCCAGTGTTAGTATCTTAAGTATCATGTTTGCCTCCATGATACTTGATTTTTTTAATATCAAGTTTATCTAGGAGCTGAAAGAATTGTTTCAGAAACCATCATGTGTGGCAGATATAACGATATCTGAAACAATGTTTTGGTTGCAATATGATAGAGTATAATATATGTTCTCATATTGGATGAGAATTTACAAAGGTTGGAGATGCTAGACATCCTAATCATCCAAAAGGGTTTTGGAAAGTAATGTTATACTCACGATTCGCCTTTATAAGCTACAGTAGCTTGATCATGAAAGTCGTCATGATATGGATGAATAGAAGATGTATGCAAAGTGTTTACTACACTAAAAGATTACTAAAGAATGGATTTTGAAAGAATACCGATCATTTTGATGATGGTGATCTACTTCAAAGTGCAAGTCCAAAGGTATTACTATTTGAATATACACGCTTTGGACTATGTGTCATGTATATGGTGCCACTTTTGATGTTGATAAATTCTTTTAAAAAGGAAAAGGAAATGCTGAAAGAGAATCTATAAAATATACTTGGCAGAAAAGAAAAGATTGGAAATATCCAATTTAGGTATATATATGATATACATGTTATGGTTGTATTCTTTGCTTGTTAAACAATGTGGTTCTTGGGTATTGGATACCGAATTGGTTGGTATGAAATTTTATTCGGAACGATGCAATTCATGGACCACAATGGCCTAAGTAACTAGCAAGAGAATATGTGATGATGTTCATCAAAAACAAACAAACCGTTGTTTGTATTTCTCGTTGACATCAAGGCTTGACTTCAAGATTTGTTTTAATAATTGTTATTTGAATCAGGTATTATGAGAACAAAGGTTGTTCAAATAATTACCGTATTCCATATAAGATGGATGATTTACAAATCTAGTTGAAGAAATCACATCCATAAAACCTAATGCTAAAATGTCGCAAGACAAATGATTGAAAGATCACTTATGAAGTGACATCGCTGTTTAAATTATATTGGAAAGAAAACATGAAGAATCTCCATATTCATGGATTTTTGGAGTCTTTGATTTGATCAAGTGACGCTTGTGAGACTTTCCACGTGATAATTAAAACTTCGTTCAAAGGCCAAAGAAGAAGCGACTAAATTATTGGAATTTATACATATCGATGTATGTAGTCCATTATGTGTAGTAAATGGCGATGGGTTTCAACTTCATATGCTTTCTCCGGAATTTTGATTGGATGTTCACTTAATGAGAAAGAAGTATGAAATATTTGAAAATGTTTCAAAGACTTTCAAGATGAAGTGGAAAATCATTGTAACAAGAAAAATAAATGAATTATGATTTGATCATAAAGGGATTTATTTGAGTTACAAGTGTAACAAGAAAATAAATGAATTATGATTTTATCATAAAGGATTTATTTGAGTTGCAAGTTTAGCAAAACACCTAGATTTACATCTCCGAAACACCATAGGAGTATGGAGTGTTTGAGATTTGTAATGAAACCTTGTGAGACATGGTTGGATCAAAGGTGTTATTTATAAAACTGCCATTATGTTTTAAAAGATTAAAGCTTTAGAGACTACCGCTTTTACACTGAAAAGAGCTCCATCTAGATCCGTTGAAATGACACCATGGAAGTTATGGTTTGGGGTAAAACCCAAGTTGTCATTTCTTAAATTTTGGTATGCTAAACATAAGTAAGATGTTTACAACCGAATTCGGATGAGCATGTCTTTGTAGGTTATTCCTAATAACAATTGGTTATTCCTCCATAACACCGAGGACAAAAGGGTTTGTCGCTTGAAATGTGAAGTTTCTTGAAAAAGGATTTTTTTGCAAAATTTAAGTGGGAGGACAATAGAACTTGGATAAGGTTAACGAACCTTAGCTAAATGTCTTTGAGTTCTTGCAGGAAATCGCTCGAGGCTGCCATAATGCTCATAGCTTATGTGCCTCAAAGGTTGTGGTCACGGAGGTCTAAAGTTCCTATTGAACCAAGAAGGTCGGTTAAACAATCAAATGCTAAGATTTGAGAGTAAATCATTATTGTTTGACAATGATGAACTGAATACATACAAAGAAGCGATGATGGGCCCTGACTCCGTCAAATGGCTTGAAGCCATAAAATCCGTGATAGTTCCATATACGAGAAATCAAGTTTTGAACTTGGAAGACCCTCCGGAAAGGTGTAAAAACCTATCGGTCGTATTTGGATCTATAAAGAAACAGACATGGATGTCTCACATCTATGAAATATTCGACATGTCGTAAAGTATTTTATGACAATGTTCAAAGAGTTGACTATGACAAGATTTGATCTTTCATGGCGATATTTAGTCTGAATGGATCAAAGTAGCAACCACTACATATAATTTGGTATATGGTAGATGAATAAACAAAACAAAGTTCTTCTAATAAAATGGTTACCTAGGACGTGTACATGACACGGTCCAAAGGGTTTTGTTAAATTCAAAGGATGCTAAAAGGGCATGCAAACTTCAATGGTTGAAGTAAGCATTGCGGAGTTGGAATCTTTACCATGATGAAAAATGAGTTTTTCATCAGGAGACAATGAAGATGCTTGCATTTGCAAGAAATTAAGTGGGAGCGCTGAGACATATTTCTAATACATTATGTGGAGGACATCTTGTTGATTGGAAATGATGTATCTTTTATTGACAAAGGTTAAGAATTTCATTTCGATGAAATACTTAGGCAAAACCCGAATATTTAGCGTGAATGTCTATAGTGGATAGACTGTGACGCCAATATGGTTGTGCCAAATATACATATATGAGATATAGAAGGAGTTCAATATAGAAACGACAAGAAACAGTTCTTGTTGCATGGAAAGTAATTGAATCAAGATTCAAGTGTATTGACACTTGATAAGTGAAACAAGATTCAAGTGCTTTGACACTTGATGAGTGAAATCACAAGGATGCTTTGATCAATCATACCATGATATGTACACATCCAGATATGTCCTATGCTCTAAGTGTTATGAGCATATACCAGAATGAATCATAAAATGATCATTGGACGATAGTGAGGATATTCTTATGATCTTTTGGAAGAACTAAGAATATATTTGTGTAGAGGTGACAAACAATTACAAATAGTTCATTATAAAGCGTTACATTGATACTAGTTTTGTCACAAGATACAAATTAAGTTTATCTCAATTTAAACTATGGGTGGCACAATGTAATGGAAAGGAGATTCCATGATGGATTTGGATGAAATCCATAGTTGAGACATTGTGATGAATACTACAACAAAAAGGCTAAGTATATGACTGCTATAGTAGTAGCAAAGGAGGGAATTTGTGTCAAGAAGTTTGTTATCAAACTAAGGTGTGGTTCGCAACGGGCTAACACTAAAGATATATTGTATGACAATAGTATCGACGTGTTTTAACCCTAAGGAACTAAAGGTCTCACCGAAAGACCAAATTTATACAATGCCATCTCATTGGAGAATGAGTGATGCGGAGAGCAAAGACATGCAAATACACAGGCTGAAGGCCGGATCCGTAGATTATGTTAACCACTTGCAGTTGCGTATATGGAACACCAGAAAGCCATAGGTGTTCAATACGCAAAGTTTTTCAAACTAGATTATTGTCTCTAGTGCAAGTGGGAGACTGAAGGGAATATGCCCGAGAGGCAATAATAAAGTGTTTATTATCGTATTCCTATTTATGATAAATGTTTATTTTACATGCTATAATTGTATTAATACGGAAACGTTAATACATGTGTGTTTAATAAACAAAAGAAAGTTCCTAGTTATGCCTCTCTTATAATGTCACATCCCAAGATTTTCCAAATCTTGTAATGTGAAAATAAATGAATAAAATAAAACTTTGTTTGATTTTCAGAGCCAGAAGAAAACTTTTGAATTCAGATGGAACTTCAAACCCATTTGAATTAAATAAAATTCCAAAGGGAATTAAAGAGTTAAACATTTAAAAGGAAATTAAGATATTTTGGATTCACTATTTTGGATATTTTAATAACAGATTTGGTTTTCAAAAGAGAAGGTGGATTTATAAATAAATATTATTTTATAAAGCCAAAATGAACCTTGACCAAGCTTTGGGAATTAAAACATTTTATTTTAAAATAAAATCAGCAAAGGTTTGTTTAAATAAATTAATAAGGATTTAATATCCAAATTTATTTAATAAAAGGCTTTACCATTTTAATTAAAACATCAAACTTATTAAATTATTTTAAATAAGTTTTTCCAAATATTTTATATTCTCAAAAATAAAACCTACTGAAATGTTTTGACTTTATTTTAGAGTTCAAAATAAATGTCTCAATAAAATAAGTCCTATTTGAATTAATAATGAAAGACTATTATATTTAATTAATAATGGGCCCTAAAATAAATGTTATTTTATTTTAAATAAATTTCCAAGTATTCTTTATTTCTAAATAAAACCTACAGATTTGGTTTTGAAATATCTAGATTCAAAATGGAGATTTTATTAAATAAACCAAACCTTATTTTATTAATAAACCATGGTCCATGATATTTAATTAATAAATGGAACCTAAAAAGATTTAAAATATTATTTTATTTTAGAATTTGGACTATGTTGTTAAACAGAACTAATTCAAGATTACAAAGTTTGTTGATTGTTTGAATCAATTTTATTGTGTTTTGATGTTTTAATTTCAAAACAGGAAAATGGAAATAGAAAAAGAAAAAGGTTTAGAAACATAAAAAGAAATTAGGTCGACCCAACCCATCAGCCCACTAAGGCCCAGAACCAGCCCAGCTATTCTTTCCCCGAAGAAAACGGTTCACACCCACTAACAGACCCGCGCAGAGTATGACATGTGGACCTCCCCTCGTATCTTTTCCCACTGACAGGTAGACCCCACCGCTCCTGTTCTTCTCTTCCACCCGCGTGACCCCTTCTTCCTCCCTCGACCACCGTTACCTGCGGTGATTCCGCGCGTTCAATTCGCGATAACGCCGCGCCTTTACCTCACCTTGACCATGCTCGATAAAACGCCTGCGCCTTCTCCTCCATTTCCCCTCACACGCCACTCCCTCTCCGCCCCGAGGCTGCTGCAATTTGAGCTCGCACCGCCGCAGCTCCGACCACCGTCCTCATCGAATTCCGGCCAAACCACATCACCCCGAGCCTCCCTGAGCACCGACAGCCTTCCCCATTCCTGCACGCCTCCCGTGTCCTTCACTCGACCGCGGGCGCCCCAGAGCTTTGGCTTGGACTAGCTCTAACAACGCCGCCGCCTATTTCTTCTCCGACGACGACTCCCCGGTAAACCAGACCGCCCCTCTTCTTCTCGTTCACGCTCACAGCACCCCCGTGATCTCCTGCGTCTAACCATAACCTCGGTTGTCCTTCTCGTGATTTGTAGCGACGTCTTCGACCATGACCGAGACCACCCGACGCCGTCCTTCACTCCGGCGAGAAATCCTGCCAAGACCAGAGCGCCCCTCGCCCGACCAACACCTCCTCGAGCATCACCGTGACCTCCTGAACCCGGTGAGCTTCTTCTCCTCCCCTCTCGCTTCCTCGAACCACCGTAGCACCACCGCCTGGCCGTGCGCCGCCGCTAGCCGCCGTCAGCGCCGCCCGCATATGGTCAAACTCGCCAGCACCGTCCGATCCAGATCTAGCACCCACGATTAGTTCACTTATCGTGGAAGGGGTACGTGTCCAGGACCGTGCGATCGATCAGATCCAACGCCCCACAACCGCGATCCACGCGAAGCGGTACCCGCAAATAGAAACGTGTCGCGTGTCACCTATTTCGTTTTAAAAGAAAATTTGAATCTGATTAAATTGCAAACTTCAAACCCTTATAACTTGAGATCTACACGTCCAAAAATTGCAAATTTTATGTCGTTGGATTCAGGAGAGCAAGCCCTAACCAACTGTGGAATTAGTTTAACAAATAGTATCTGTTAGCTTGTTTGAATTTGCAGAAACATTTGTGTGCTTATTTGTATTAGAAAAATTGTTTAAAATTGATTTTAGGGTTAAAACCTTTGCAAAATGGTTTGTTGTAATCTTACTGACCCTAGGAACCAACCCATGGATTTGAAAATAAAATTGGAAAAATTTAGAATGGATTAATTGAATTAGCCTAATTCTAGCTAAATAAAGATAATGGTTTTATTATGAAAAGGGATTTTTGAATAAAAACCTTGGGAAAATATTTGGATTCAAAGCTACTGAACCAAAACACCAAGACTTGACAGTTAGAAACTTTTGATGAGAAACTAAAAGATTTTTGATTTGATAAAACCATTTTTCCCACCATATAAAATATTGAATGGAATGTTAAAATGGTTTTTGGGCAAAAACCCTCTAACTAATGACTTTTCCATTTTGGTAAAAGACCAATTTGGACCTTACAAAGTTAGAAACCTAGTGGATACCATCCTTGCAATAGAACCATTCTTTGCATACTTATGCATGACTTAGTTTCCTTCTTGTCTTGTGTGTATGATTTTGTTTGAGTAATGGTGGCTTGGAATGTTAATTGATTTGGTGTTTGCTTGATTTACTTGTAGTGAAATTAGCAAAGTGTGAGACTAGCAAAATCAAGGAGTAAACCCTCACTCCCTACCAAAAAGGCAAGTTACACTATCATACAAATGTCCTATTATTTTCATTATACTTAGTGGATTATGAAAACATGCATGAAAAAGATTTCTTTATACTTATGCTATGCTAAATCCTAATAGGATTCCCTATACATTCCTTAGTGAAAATATTGTAGTTGTACATGCTTAGCCATGCTTTATTTTGAAAAGAGATACATGTTGAGATTTTACAAAGGTTGAGAAAAGACTTATGTTTTACATAATAAAACAAGGACTCAATGAACCACCTAGGTGGTGGACACTTTAAGTTTTGGAGAGGGTGGCAACCAAAGGAACCATGACTATGGGATTCACTTTGGGTTGTGCTCCAAAAGAAAACCACCTAGGAAACTTAGAGATTGAACATGTTTCTCCAATTGTGGCTTTCGTGTGCAACCACATGCTATTATGGCTCTGGCTTAGTCAACTACATTAGGAAGACCCATACATTGTCTTTAGTTACCGGACATGGGGATCTGGAATGCTTCATGGGGGCTGAAGACAAGCTAGCAATGATGTATGGGAGAACCTTTTGGAAAGACTTCGTCACACTCTCAGTCTGTCGGTACTCCATCTTGGTGAGCACTAATCCAGTAGGCCACTGGTGGCAACAAGATGGGATTGTGTCATGTGGGTAAAGTGTACTCCTTCTGCAGAAGTTAATAAAATCTAAGTACTTAGCCGTGTCCCCGGTTATGGACAATACTGAGCAACTAAAGTTTGAACTATGGGAGATCTCGATATTCCAACTTTTAATATAAAAACTTGATGCACTTGGGGGTACCAAGGAATTCAAAGAGATTTTGTTAAGCTTGTTGCACTTGGGGTTACCAAGGTGCTCAAGAGTATGATGTACTTGGGGTTACCAAGGAACTCATGAGTTTTGATAAAACTTGTTGCACTTGGGGTTACCAAGTGGCTCAAGAGATTTTGACAAGGACTTGAACACTTGAGTTTCTACCAAGGAGTTCAAGGAACTTGGAAAAGAAATTTGACAAAGGACTTAAAACTTTTCTTTCAAAAGATAGGGTAAAATAATGCTTTATGCAAATAAGCCTTAAACTCTACTTAGCCAAATATGCATATAATGATAGGATCCACTCTTATTATACATAGAAGTGAATCTTGCCAATACAATTCAAAATTTATTGACCCTTGTGGCTGTAACTTGTAATGTTGCAGGTTGATTGTTTTTAAATGAAGATTGTTTGATTGACTAGGACTACAAAGTCTACAGCCAACATCTGCCTGTGGCACTTTGAAGATGAAGGACCCATGACTATAATTACTCCGTTGCAACGTATTGTAATAGCCAAATGAGCTATGTTTGATGTAATAAACTTATGTTATTCCTGGTTATAAATTTATGTTATGACCTTTGTATCTTGATATTACATCTTAAACTGTGGATGCTAGCTAATGATCCAGGGACTAGCATTGTAAAACACAAGAGGAATCTACCTTATTAGGTTGGAACCTCTACATATAAACTAGCTCGTTGATTAACAAGATGATCATAGGTTTCCTGATAATGGACATTGGATGTTGTTAATAACGAGGTCACAACATTAGTGTAATGGTGTGATGAACATTCATCCGAAGTATAGCATTACGATCAAAGTCATTGAGTTTATGTTGCTATAACAACTTACGAAGTGATCCTAATCCTTAGACCATGAGATCATGTCAATCACTAACACCGGAAGAGTTTCTTGATAACATCAAACGTCACACCGTAACAGGGTGATTATAAAGATGGATTCAGAACTACTAAAGTGTTATGTTGAGGCCCATGGATCGAGAGTGGAATTTGTTCATCCCGATGACGGATAGATATACTGGGCCCTCTCGGTGATATCACATTGATTAGCTTGCAAGCAAGTGATTTGAACACTAGAATGTTATATCACGGGAGCGAGAAAGAGTGCATGTCGATGCTTGAGATCAAACTAGGTATGGAGATACCGATGATCGAATCTTGGACATGTAATATATCGCGAAACAAAGGATTAAGATACTAGCGTAAAAGGTTCCGCGATCACAAGAAAGTCATCGTTGAATGTGTGGGAGTCGTATGGGTCTCCAGATCCGCTTACGATTATTGATCGAGAGGGTCTCGATCATGTCCACATTATTCATGAACCGTAGGGTGACACACTTAAGAGACACCGACATCCAATTGGAGCAAAAGTTTCATGCCGAAAAGAAAAGGAAAGCAGGAATTTATTTCACTAGACAAAAGCTGTTTGGTTGAAATTGCTGGCTGGTTCTGCATGTGAAATGGAATACTAGCAAGGGGTTTTATGTGAATGTTTGTTAATTAAAGTAATTAACAAAATTCTAAATAAATAAATAAAAGAGTTTTATTTAAATGAGATCTTGCATTAAATTTGGTGGAAACTTAATGCATGTGAGTGGATTTTTGAGTGGAGGCTTTTTAATGGGAGTGGAGGCTTTTCATTTTGAGTGGGAGCTCCACCCACATGAATGTGGAAGAGGTGGGGGCAGCCCCATGGATGGGTGCCCCCCTCTCCCCTATAAAAGGCCCCCTCTCCTCCTCTCAAAGTACACCTTCTCGCGAAGGATCTCTCTCCCCCCTTTAGAATTTCCCCATGGTCTCGGATCAGCGAGATACATGTTCCAGTGGCTATTCGGCAAGAAAGAGTTGTGCTTCCGCTGCATCATGGGCGAGGCGGAGGTTGCTCGGTGCCTCGAGCGTGTGTGCGAGCACGGATCTTGGCTCTTGTTTTGCGGCGCTAGGACTTCCTCTCGATCTTGAGATCGGCAAGAGATCGTCTACATCAACCACGAGTTTGGACTCGTTAAGCTTTGTCGGTCTTCAAGGGTATGTTCTCTATGGATATACATCCGCCCGTTGTTTGTATCTAGTAGATAGATCTTGGTACATAGTTGTTCCCATCGTAGGAAATTTTTTGTTTTCTATGCTGCGAACCCTACAATTTGTTCATCCCGATGATGGATAGATATACTCTAGGCCCTCTCGGTGATATCACATTGATTAGCTTGCAAGCAAGTGATTTGATCACTAGAATGTTATATCACGGGAACGAGAAAAGAGTGCATGTCGGTAACAAGATCAAACTAGGTATGGAGATACCGATGATCTAATCTCGGACATGTAATATATCGTGAAACAAAGGGATTAAGATACTAGCGTAAAGGTTAACGATCACAAGAAAGTCATCGTTGAATGTGTGGGAGTCAGTATGGGTCTCTAGATCCCGCTTCTGATTATTGATCCAAGAGGGGTCTCGATCATGTCCGCATTATTCACGAACCGTAGGGTGACACACTTAAGAGACACCGAGATCCAATTGGAGCAAAAGTTTCATGCCGAAAGAATGAACAAGCGCAGGAATTTATTTCACTAGATACCGAAACAGGTTTTCGGGTGAAATTGCATAAAGTGGTTATGCATGTGAAATGGAATTCTAGCAAGGGGTTATTTGTGAATGTTTGTCATTAAAGTAATTGACAAAATTCTGCATAAAATAAAATAGTTTTATTTAATGAGAGTTTGCATTAAATTTGGTGGAAATTTAATGGGAATTTGAGTGGACTTTTGAGTGGAGGGAATTTAAAGGACTTTTGTGAGTGGAGTGTCCACCCACATGAAGAGGGGAGGGCAAGGGGCAGCCCCATGCGCCGGACACCCCCTTGCGGTTCCCCCCTCCTCCTATAAAAGTAGCCCCCCTCCTCACTTGTCTCTCACACCTCCTCGTGAAGGATCTCTCTCCCCCTCTAGAATTTATCCCCCATGGTCTCGGACTAGCGAGATACATGTTCCCGGTGGCTATTCGGAAAGAAAGAGTTGTGCTTCCTCTGAATCGCTGGAGCGAGGAGGCGGAGGTTGCTCGGTGCCTCGAACGTGTGTGCGAGCACGGATGCGCTGCTGATTTGCGGCGCTAGGACTTCCTCTCGATCTTGAGATCGGCAAGAGATCGTCTACATCAACCACGAGTTGAACTCGTTGAGCTTTGTCGGTCTTCAAGGGTATGTTCTCTACGGATATACATCCGCCCGTTGTTTGTATCTAATAGGTAGATCTTGGTACATAGTTCACATCGTAGGAAATTTTTTGTTTTCTATGCTGCGAACCCTACACTTATTGGATTCATGGACTCAGATTGGGATGGTGACAAAGTGGGAAGAAAGTCAACCTCTGGAGCTTGTCAGTTTCTTGGAAGATCTTTGGTATGGTGGTCCTCGAAGAAGCAAAACTGTGTGTCTATGTCCACTGCCGAAGCTGAGTACATTTCTGTAGCAAGTTGTTGTGCTCAATTTCTATGGATGAAACAAACTTTGAAGGATCTCGGACTATCTTTTGACAAGGTGCATCTTCTTTGTGACAATGAGAGTGCCATTGCTATTGATCACAATCCCGTGCAACACAGCCGGACTAAGCACATTGAGATTCGTCATCATTTTATTCTGGACCATGTTGCTAGAGGATACATTTCTTTGGAGTATGTTCCCACCAAGGCAAATCTTACGGATCTTTTCACGAAGCCTCTTGATGAAGCAAGGTTCCGAGAGTTAAGGCATGAGCTAAATATCATTGATTCGAGCAATGTGGATTGAGTATCTTGCACACCTACCCTTGTCTCAATGTGTATCTTGTTTGGATGTAGGCATGGATTTAGGGGGAGTGTAGGTCCTTTCATGAACAAACACTATCCCTATTATGCACACATTAAAGTTTTCATACTCTATAGTCTCTAAAGGAGACCATTTGAGATTCATGATGAGTGTTGGTAATGAACCCAAGATATATCTTCGCGGTGTCAAGCCATTTACTCTTATATAATGTGGCCTCAGCCACCGACCCGTTTTTGTCCCTTGTCTTGTTTTTATTTGTGTGCTTGGTTTTTCTTGTGCTTTTCTTGGTTTTTGTTGGCATTGGTTCTTCATAGTTTGAGCTCTCAATCCTAAGCCTTTCCTTTCCTCAAGCCCTCTCTATTCCCTGCACAAGTTCTTCCTTGTTTTCTTCCAAACCTAAGAAGTTTTTCTGGCGTCACCGGAACTTCCGGTCACCGGAACTCGATCGACTAGTTGTTCAGGGAACCACCTGCGACTGAAAGTCTTCTGACCCGGAACTTCCGGTCCCAGACCGGAACTTCCGGTGAGGCTCTCTGTCCTATATAAGGTGGGCCCTGGGGAAACGGGATCTTCTTCCTCTTTTCCCCAAGACCCATCTTTTATTTGGAGCAGCTGTCGGCGAAGACCTCTCCATGAAGGTGCTCAGTCCCCTTCATCTCCGGCCACCCCTCCTCAGATCTGCTCAATGGGAACCTTCCCCGCCTCGATCTCCTACCATGGACTCCGATATTTGCCCTCAACTGCCTCCATTAATGGAGATCTAGCTCTCTCTCACCATTGCATGAGTTAGGGCTCACCTTGTCTAGGCTAGTTCTTTGGCTAGAACTTGTTGGGAGATCTTGGTAGGCCTAGGGAATCAGGCTAGGGTAGATTGGTCCAATACATTCTTGGAAATTTTGTACTCGTGCCTTGTAGATCTAGATCTATTGAACCTGATGTTTGAACCGCCAGTTCGTGGTCTCACCGGAACTTTCGGTGAGCCATGACCGGAACTTCCGATGGACCATTTACACCGGAAGTTCCGGCGACACTAAATTTGTTCCCTGATTGTATTTTTCCAATCTCCTTTTGTACCTTCTTCTGAAGTTGTGCACTTACCCCACCTTCCCTCCCTATTCTTTTGCTTTCCTCTCAGGGAAAGGCGGTTCCCGCAAAGGCAAGCGTCTCCATTGACCATCCTCCGATATACCTCCTGAGATGGATGAAGATGATGTTGAGGTGGTCCGTCCATCCACTCAGACTAGCCGTCAGAGGTCTGCTGCTGCTCGTTGTGCTGCTGTTGCTGAGGGAAAGAGGCTTGTTCTTGCCTCTCAGAAGGCCACTGTTGCTAGGCCTAACAAATCCAAGGCCAAGATCTCTAAATGGACTTAGAAGGCCTACTCTGAATTCAAGCGTGCATATCCCTACCTTATTCCTTGTGACCGTCTCTGCTTGGATCCCCTCTTCCACAACTGTCGTCAGGAACAAATCTATGCTACCAGGACAAAGTTTGTGGTTGCTCCTCAGAAGTAGATCAATGTGGCTCACATGGAAGAAAAACATGCATACTTTGGCGAGGCTCTTGATATTTGCAGGAGGTTTGGGCTGATTCCCCTCATGGAGCACCGTCAGAACTTCGATGAAGGTGTTATTTCTCAATTCTACACTACTCTTCACCTGAATATGAGCTCCTCTACTGAAGGGGTTATGAATTGGATGACCAATGGCGTGCTGCCTACCGCCCAATGGTCCGAGTTTGCTGAGCTCCTTGGGTATCCCATTCAGCCTGGCAAAGGGGCAAATGGTTGGCATGTTCATACCGCCCAAGCTGCTGATCCTGAGGTCCTAGATCCTCTCTACATTGAAGAATGGGACATTGTTGGTTTTGTGAATCATCTGCAGCCAGTTTATGACATCATGCGCAGGGTGTACTTGAACACCATCTCTCCCAAGGCTGGTAACTTTGATCAGTTTCATGCCTATCAGGTTGATCTCATGCATCAGACTTATCTTTGCCGTGACTCTGACAGGCAGATGGATGTCATGCACTTCATCTACACCGAGATGTGGCATGTTATCATTGACAATCGATCTTGCCCCTATGCTCCCTATATTCAGACTCTCATCAATCACAAGTGGATTGAGGTGACTGGTACGCGTTTCTCTAAAGCCAACATCACCATTCATGAGGAGAAGAAGCTCCGTGTGAGCAAACATAACAAGCCTCGATCTCAAGAAGAAAAGGAAGAAGCTCTCAGGCAGGCTCGTGCTGAAGCTGGTGGTCCCTCTTTTGCTCATGGTGGCTCCAGTGCTGGTGGTCCTTCTCTCTAGAGGCAGCCATCTTGGGCAAAGAAGCTGCTTGGGAAGGTGAAGAAGACTTTCCGCTTTCTCCAGAATCGCGAGTATCAGTCTTATGTCGATCAGCAACACAGTGTTCAGCGCCAGAAGGCCATCATGACTGCTCTCAACATTCCTTGCTCTCCTGTCACTAGCTCTATCACTGCTCCCAAGGATGATTGGATTCGCGACAACTGTCGTTGGTCTGAGGATGAGTCTGAGGAGGAAGTCACTGGTCTGCCGCCTGCGTGGGATTCTTGGGTCCCTGAACCCGCTCCTCCTCCCTTTCATGGTTGGGGAGATTAGAGTGATATTTTCTTCCTTTTTGGTGTCTCGATGCCAAAGGGGGAGAAAGATGTCTATTAGGTTGCCTACGGGATTTGCATGGGTTGAGTCGCGAGCTCGTTCTTGTCTTTGATCTTTTCTAGCTCGCAAATTCTCTAGTTTATTTGTGTGCTTGTGGACCCCTTTGTGTTTGTGAACTTATGTGTGCTTGTGGACCATGTTATTTGTATGAGGCTATGTGGTATGGTATGCTATGATTGGTTAATGCCTAGTGTTTGGTATTATTGTTATTGGCTTATGGGCATTTTTATATGGTGGTGGAGCATCTTTAGTCTCCCTTGATATTTCCTCTATTGTCTCCACCAAAGTTGGTTGGTGCAATGGTATGATCTCTATACTATCTATTCCTTGCATTTGTGCTATCTTTGCAATTGGGAGGGGGAGCCTCCTTGTATGTGTGTTAGTCTTGTCCTTAGAGCATTATCTCTACCTTGCACACATATAGGGGGAGCTTATTCCATCCATTGCAAAGATTACTTCCATCATTATGCAAATCTTTGGGATTGTCATCAAACACCAAAAAGGGGAAGATTGAAAGGACTATATTTTCCCATGCTATTTTGGTGATGATGACAATCCCAATTGTGGTTTAACCATGTACTTGAGTTTCAGGAAAAATGCTTTTGATGATTCCTATGGATTTTGTGGATGCTCTCTTTGGGATCTCGTGAATACGACAGCTTTTAGTTTTTCTAGTTTCTCTCTTTTTATTGCTTTAGGTCGCCGTACTATCAAGAGGGGGTCCATCTCGGAAGGCTGTGGGAAATCAATTGTTCTTGCACAAACACCATATGCACCGCCACATCCATCCTACTTTTCTGCGAGATAGCGATGTTCTGATCAGCTGGAGCCGTTTTTGTCTGATCGGAACTTCTGGCCTGGTGCCGGAAGTTCCGCTCAGGAATTTTCTGTGGGTTGATTGGAGCTTTGTTCCGATCCAAATTCCGTTGGAACTACCGGTGAGCTCCCAGAACCTTCTGTTTGGGTATGCTCTATTTGCCCGAACTTCCACCGCAAGTTGCACCAGAAGTTCCACTGAGGAATTTCCGCTGCTCCTACCAGAAAGTTCGTAAGCGGAACTTCCGCCCAGGCACCGGAACTTCCGTTCAGACATGCTTCGCGACCCAGAAGTTCTGCCCCTAGTTCCACTCCAAGTTCCGCTGAAGGGTCAGTACCCTTCTGTTCGAAGTGGTATATTTGACGGAACTTGGGCCGGAACTTGCATCAGAAGTTTCTCCGGAAATTCCGGTCAGTTTGACCAGAACTTCCGGTCGAGCTTTTGGAGTGGACGTCAACGGGGTGATGACCATTGGAGCCTTGCTAGGCGGAGGAACCGGAACCTCCTTCTTCCTCCCACCCAACTCGAATATTTTCTCTCTCCTCCATTAATGCTTGAGCTTCACCTCACTAGCTCTCTCTCTCTCTAGCCACTCAAATCACTTGATATTTTGAGAGGTGAGGGAGGTGACCTAGATCTACACTTCCACCAAAGAAGATTTGATTTCCCCCACCTATCCTTTGTGGATCTTGTTGATCTTGGGTTTCTTGAAACCCTAGACGGTGTAGGGCATCCTCGGAGCTAAGGGCTTGTGTTGTAAAGCTCTGTGGTGTCATTGAGGGCCTCCAATTGAGTTGTGGAGCTTCCCCCTCAACCTTGTTGTAAAGTTTTCAGTTGGCGCCTTCAAGGTCACCGGTTAGTAGATTGTGAGGCCTCCTTTGTGGGGGATCTCACTGGAGAAGAAGGTGAGGCCTTTGTGGCACTCGGATGACCTTGTGTGGCCCCGACACCTCTCCAACGTAGACGTAGCTCCTTTGGGAGTGAACTATGGTAATTACATCTCCGTGTCCCCGCTCCGATTACTTCGTTCCCTTCCTTTACTTCTTGTCCTTTACTGTTCTTGTGGTTGTTGTAAGTTATCTTGCATATAGGTTGTTCACCTAGTTGCACATCTAGATAACTTTCCTTCTCGTTAAGCCTAAAATTGTGAAGCAAATTAAAAATTGGTAGTCGCCTATTCACCCCCCCTCTAATCGATTCAAAGTCGGTACTTTCAATGACCATGATGAACAAGGTGTTTATGGAGTACTTGGACAAGTTCGTAGTTGTGTTCATCGATGACATACTGATATATTCCAAGGATGATGCTGAACATGAGAGACATCTGCGAATGATTATGGAGAAGCTGAGGGAACATAAGTTGTATGCCAAATTCAGCAAGTGCGAATTTTTGTTGAACACTGTTGGATTTCTTGGACACGTGGTGTCAGGAGAACGAGTTGCTATTGACCCAAGCAAAGTGATGACAATTACTGAATGGTAAGCGCCCAACAATGTGGGAGATATTCGGAGTTTTTTGGGACTTGCTGGATATTACAGGAGGTTCATAGAGAATTTCTCCAAGATCGCGAAGCCAATGACAGAACTGCTGAAGAAGGAGAAGAAGTTTGAGTG
Organism: Avena longiglumis; assembly: GCA_030063025.1. Classification (NCBI taxonomy): domain Eukaryota; kingdom Viridiplantae; phylum Streptophyta; class Magnoliopsida; order Poales; family Poaceae; genus Avena; species Avena longiglumis. The sequence goes on along the minus strand of CP125974.1, from coordinate 511,962,289 downwards.
GACAGAGGTTTGTGAATCTAGCTTTCAGGAACTGAAGCATTGCCTAGTGGTCGCACCTGTTCTGTGTTTACTTGATCTTAGGAAGGATTTCCAAGTGTATTGTGATGCATCTCGGCAGGGACTTGGAAGTGTGCTGATGCAATATGGGAGAGTGGTGTCATATGCCTCGCGACTACTTAAACACCATGAGAGGAACTACCCCACACATGATTTGGAATTAGCTTCGGTTGTACATGCACTCAAGGTATGGAGGCACTATGTGATGGGAAAACACTGCGATGTGTACACTAACCACAAGAGCCTGAAGTACATATTCACATAGAAGGAATTGAACAGGAGGCAAAGGAGATGGTTGGAACTTATCAAGGACTATGATCTGAATCTGCAATATCACCTAGGAAAAGCCAATGTGGTAGCGGATGCTCTAAGCCGGAAGGTCTATGCAAATGGACTGACTGTTGGGAAATTGCCCAAGGATTTGTGCAAGTAATTCAAGGAGCTTAGGCTGGAGGTAGTGTCTAAGGGATATTTGGCAGCAATGGAAATCCAACCAACGCTACAGTACATGATCAGGAAAGCTCAAGTAGGAGACGAGGAGATAGAGGTGATAAAGGAAAAGATGAAGGAGGACTGGGCAAAGGAATTCCGCAAGGATGAGCAAGGAACCTTGTGGTATGGAGATCGTTTGTGTGTGCCTAACGATCCAGAGATAAGGAAGCTAATTCTGCAGGAAGCTCATGACTTGTCGTATTCCATACATCTGGGTAATACAAAGATGCATATGGATCTGAAGGACAGATTTTGGTGGAACAACATGAAGGGAGACATCGTCGAGCATATTGCCATATGTGATGTATGCAGCCGAGTGAAGGCGGAGCACCAGAAGCCAGCAGGATTGCTACATCCATTACCCGTACCGGATTGGAAGTGGGATAGAGTGGGAATGGATTTTATCACATGATTTCCCAGGACCAGGTCTGGATACGACTCTATTTGGGTAGTGGTCGACCATTTGACCAAGGTAGCCCACTTTATACCGGTGAAGACGACCTACACAAGTGCGAGGTTAGCCAAAATTTATATGGACAGTATTGTGTGCCTACATGGAGTTCCCAAGAGCATAGTATCAGATATAGGCACCCAATTTACATCACACTTTTGGCGCCAACTACACGAGTCATTGGGAACTAGGTTGGATTTTAGCACAGCATTCCACCCTTAGACAAATGGACAAACAGAGAGGGTGAATCAAATTTTGGAGGATATGTTGAGAGCTTGCGCTTTAGCTCATGGCTCTAGTTGGGATGAGAATTTGCCATATGCCGAGTTTTCCTACAACAACAACTACCAAACTAGCATCAAGACGTCACCGTTTGATGTGCTATATGGGAAAATATGTTGGACACCATTGCTATGGGATGGAGTAGGAGAGCGTCAGCTGTTTGGACTTGATTTGATCAAGGACGCCGAGGAGAAGGTCACTTTGATTAGGGACAGGATGAAGGTAGCGCAATCGATACAGAAGAGCTACGCTGACGCCAATCACAAGGAAGTGGTGTATGAGATCGGTGATAGAGCGTACCTCAGAGCATCACCACTGCATGGGATTAAGAGATTTGGAATCAAGGGTAAGCTGGCACCTCGTTTTATAGGACCATACCGGGTCTTAGCACGCAAGGGAGAAGTTGCATATCAGTTGGAGATGAAAGAGGCTTTGTCCGCTGTTCATGACGTGTTCCATGTGTCCGGCCAAAGAAGTGCCATCCGGAGATGGTGGATACACCGTTGAGAGACACCGTGCCATTGGAGGAGGTTCAGCTGGAGAGTGACTTGACTTATGAGGAGAAGCTGGTCAAGATTTTGGATACAGCGGAGAGGTTTACCCATAGCAAGACGATCATATTTTGCAAGGTGCAATGGAGCCACCACACCGAAGAGGAAGCCACTTGGGAGCGTGAGGATGACCTCCGAGAGGACCACCCACAGCTATTTGCTAGCCACGCCGAATCTCGGGGAAGAGATTCATCTTAAGGGGGTTAGTCTTGTCACATCCCAATTTTTAGAATTGGTACTGGATATCATACATGTCATTGCATCATAGTCATGTTTGCAAAAATTCAGTTTTAAAAGCATTTGTCAAAAACATTACTTGCATATGTCTATTGTCACATACACAAACTAGCTTGGTTTTTACCTTTCAACTGCTGAAAAGTTGTTGCTTGGATAAATGGAAGGCACACGTGCATAGAGGGTTCCACCAAAAACCTGTAGCACTTTGAATCGCCTCAATCGGATGTGTAGATCAAAAGTTATGACCTGCTCAATTTTTACAGAAAACCTAGTCACTTTGAGACAAAGTTCAGATAGTCAAATATTCAGTTAACTGTTCCTCCCTAAAAAAAATGAAGCCAGCGCGCGCATGCCAGCCACGACCCAGCGTTGGCCCACCCGAGGCCCAGCCAGCACCCGCAGCGATCGAGCAAGCGCCACGCACTGCCGTCTTGTAGTCACCACCGCCCGCTACCCGCGACGTCTTGTGTGGGCCCCACCTGCCAGCTGGGAGCCGCCGCTGCTCGACAGGGCACATATATCGAGGCGTATCCCGCACGGAATCGAACGCGCCACAAGCTCCCGATCGTCCCGCCTTATAGCCCAGGAGCCCCTCTACCTAAGCCCCCTCGAACCCTAGCCTAACGCGCCGCCAAGACCCGACGATTGCTCGCCAGAGTTGGGAACAGCCGCCGCCGCCATTCTTTCGGTGAGGAGCACCACCGCCGCGAGCAGCCACCCCTTGCCCTCTTTTCCCCCTAAGAACCTTCCCCGTGTTTGACTGTTTCGACCCGTCGTTTTCTCGTGCAGCGCAGACCCCGGAGCCCCCCTCGCGAGCTCGCCGGAGTCGCATGTCGCCGCGTCTCCAGCCCGCCACTGCCATCGCCCGAGGACACAAGAAGCGCCACCGACACCACCTTGAGAACCGCCGCCACCTCGTGCACGCCGTACACCGCCGCTCGCTGACACCGCCGTCGGTGAGCACCCCTCACGACCATCCCCTGCCGCTCGATCTGCCACAGACGGCTCAGATCGAGTGTTGACTGTTGATCGTGGACTGGTCAACTGCACTGTCAGCGCTGACTCAGCGTTTGACGAGTCAGCCCTCTTTTTCGATTAAATAAATAGGTTAAAAACTGCAGAAATTGGTTAAAATTTATAAAATTCATATCAAATAATCTACCGGTCCAAAAATTGCAAATGAGGTATCGTTGGATTCAGAATTTCACGTAGAACATTTTTGTATAGTTATTTTGGACTTTTGCAACAAGGTTTTTCCGTGATTAATTAAATAGATTAATGGATTATTTAGAGTAATAAAATCATAGCAATTCAAGTACTGCTCAGAAATTTACAAATGATATGTCCTTGGAATCAGTAGAACAAGTAGAGTTTGTCTATGAATTAGAAAGGTAGCCTTATAGTACTAGGAGTTGTAGAAACAATTAAAAGGCTTTCTAGAGTATTTTATTTATTCAAAAAGTAGTGGAAATCCTTTTTGAGTGATTATAGTTGTTCCTGGTCACAAAATAGCTTGCCTATGAAGTGGAAATTTATCCTAGATTTTACCACACAACACACAACCTGGGCTTATTATTTGCCTTAGAATTCACTATTTGAATCACTATTTTCTTATCAATTGATTTCAATGCATCAAAATTATTTCTTGCATGTCATCAGTAGTCATTTATATCAGAGAACACCTATGTGCTACCGAGACTTGCATTTACATGTCATGCATGCATTTCTGCATCTATCTATGGTTGTGTTTGGATTGTTTATGTGTTGCAATTGTATCATGTAGATTGTGACGAGTGCAACGCTTGCTCGTGTGAGGATTGTTCGTTCGACCGCTGCAGCCAAGGCAAGTAGATGCTAATTTGTTCATGATTATTGTCCTACTATTTTTAATGCATTGTGGTGTATTTTGTAGCTGCATGTTAGGGATTACTATCACTATGCTATATCCTATTATGTGGTAGGGATCTCTTGTAGTTGAGCCACGGTTGGTAGATGTGCTTAGCCGTGCTATGATGAACGAGGGCTGGGTTAAATCACTGAAAGTTGTTTTTAAAAGTGTTGGTTTGCAAAACTAAAAACAAATTAATCAATGAAACCCCTGGGTGTGATGGGATTGATAATTTTTGGTGATATCATTGCGAAAAGGCACCCAGACATCAAGAGAAAATGATTGGCTTCCTTATTTGGTACTTTCGTGTACAACCATGTGCCAATAATGAAATGGGCGGTTGGTCGGACTTAGTAGGTTGTGGTAACTCGAACCCACGTAGCCAGAGATGTAAAATATTGGTAGGTTGGTACGGTGTGTTTCAGGTTTGGGGAGCTACTTTCCAAACGGTCCCTTCTTGGACTTATCCCTATTATCACCCAATATGAGAGTGGTGGTACGGGCTGGGCTGGCCAAGACACATGGGTAAAGTGTACTAACCCCTGCAGGTTGTATAATCTAATCGATTAGCCGTGTCCCCGGTTATGGACATTTGAGTTGCTTGATATTGAGTTTATGACATGTTTCTCGCTCATTCTAATTTCCTAATTGCTTTAATGTTGATGGGTTGACTTAATTGCGATCTTTTCAAAGAAAGACAAAATTGTTTATGAAAGTAGGACAAACGTATTTGCAAATGCAAGCTAACCACAGCTCCACTGGCCAAATATGCATGTAGATGCTAGTTCCATTGTCTCATTTAATAGCTCTACTTGCCATACATTACATGTATTGACCCTTCGGGGCTGCTATGTTTCATGTTGTAGGATATTCAGATTCTGATTGATCGATTAGGTTGCGGTACTCCACTCGGCACTTGTTCACTTGTGGGCAATTTGAAGAATGGAGGAGTTATTTTATTTGTGTTGCTACTTGAATAAGTTGAGCTAGCCTAGAGCTAAGCCTTATTGTAATAATGTTTCATTGAATCCTTCGTTATCTATGATACACGGATATTTTACTATGTTATTCATCTTTATTCTATTGTGGGCCAGTGAACTGATCCCGAGATTGGCATGTCACATAGAAGCTATGGTCTTTTCAGAACCGTAGTGTTACAATACGCCTGTGGTGGTTGATCCCGAGGCGAATTCCTCAAACATGTCGGGCGGATCCGCTCCATGTCCCGCGCCGATGTCGTGTAGCGACGGATTTTCTTCAGTGCTTTTTCCTCCGTTTAAACATCAATTTCACCCAATTTTTCACCTTCTATTTCCTGTAACACCTTCACAGGCACACAACTAGCAGTTGGAACATTAGTCATTAGATCAGTGCATTGTTCCTCCCCTTGATCTAATTCCGGTTGATTTTGATAATATTTTAGGAGAAGGAGAATTTATTTCCGAAGGAGAGCACTGACGTTGGGACGAAGCTTAGCAAAGGGAAAAACTGATTCGTCAAAGATGACATCACGAGATATGTAGACTCGCCCACTAGATGCATCGAGGCACTTAACCCCTTTGTGCATATTGCTGTAGCAAATGAAGACACACTATTTGGAATGGAAGGATAATTTTCTGGTATTGTATGGACGAAGGTTTGGCCAATAGGCACAACCAAAGACTCGCAGGGAGGAATAATCTGGTATTTCCTTTAAGAGACGTTCCATGGGTGTTTCATTGTTTATAACTTTAGATGGAAGTAAGTTTATGAGATATGTGGCGGTCAAGAATGCTTCATCCCAAAATTTTAATGGCATTGATGCATTTGCAAGGAGAGCGGGCCCAACTTCAACTATATGACGATGTTTGCGTTCGGGGGAGCCGTTTTGTTGGTGAGCATGTGGGCATGAGACATGGTGTGAGATGCCCACTTGTTGAAAGAAGGGGTTGAGTTTTTCATACTCACCTCCCCAATCTGTTTACATATCAATGATTTTTCTATTAAATCTGCATTCAACAAGATTCTGAAAATTCTTAAAGTCTTGAAAAACCTCAGAATTTCTCTTGAGCAGATAGATCCATGAAAATTTACTATAGTCATCAACGAATCTTACATAGTACTCAAATCTACCAACAGAAATAGGTGCCTTTCCCCACACATCGGAGAAGACATGTTCTAAAGGAGCAGTTGATCTACTAGTGGAGCTAAAGGCTTGGTGGCGCTAAGGACCTATTTATTCTGATTCGACGATGACACCATAGGTAGAGACCACCAGAGCATTGATGTCTACGCACTTCTATTCTTGTAGACAGTTGTTGGGCCTCCAAGGGCAGAGGTTTATAGAACAACAACAAGTTTCCCTTAAGTGGATTACCCAAGGTTTATCAAACTCAGGGAGGAAGTGGTCAAATATATTCCTTCTCAAGCAATCCTTCAATCAAGATACAAGAAGTCTCTTGTGTCCCCAACACACCCAATACACTTGTCAGGTGTATAGGTGCACTCTTTTGGCAAAGAGATAGTGAAATACAAGTGGTAACGGTGCCAGAAAATAGCTTATGACTTGTTGTTGACGTGGGGGAACGTGTGCGGGTGCTAGAAAAGAGTTTTACGGTGAGGTAAAGACTAAAGGCAACAACAAGGAAGCAATCAAACATGCAACAAATCTAGTAGCAAACGGTGTTTCAATGTTTAGAAACAAGGCCTAGGGATCATACTTTCACTAGTGAACACTCTCTCATATAAATATCCTCTCTTCATGATACTACTCTTAACTACTCTCCGGTTGGATACTCTAATCCATGGTAGGGTTATAACAACACACCTCAAAGTCCTCCTTCCCCAATCTAGATAACCCCACACTGTCACCTTGAGCACTAGATATTTACAACAAACACCACAATTTCATAGAGACATCCAACTCCAAATATAACTCATAACAAATATTCAATCTCGACAAAGTGCCACACACGGTATGCACGCTGTCACTTTCACACACGTGGGGAAAAGCATAGATCTATTAAAGCACAAAGAGTATTTATGTAGACTCAAGCCTAAGTGCCACCATGGCGTGCACGCTGTCACTTTCACACACATGGGGAGAGAAGAGATATAATGAAGCACTTGAGTAGCAAGGTAGATCTACTTGATTATAAAGCTCATGATCACAATATGACCATGCATAGAGAGAGATAGATGGACACATAGTGTAAGATCCCTCCTTTATAAAGGAAAAGGATACCTGTGATTGCAATGCTAGTCCCTGGATCATTGCTAGCATCCACAGTTTAAGATGAAGTACACAGATACAAAGGTCATTATTACAGGCATTCCAGAGACAAACATAGTCTTTACAACTCCAAGGCCACTGGCCTAATACAAGAGTTTGAATAAGTAAATAAATAAAAGTCTTCATCTTCATGTGCCACAGGCAAACATGTTGAGTGTAGACTCATGACTCCTAATCCTCATCATAGTAACCTGCAACATCACAAGTTACAGCCACAGTGGGTCAATACATTGGAATAGTATTGGCAAGTGATACCTTAGTATAATTCAGGTGGACTATATTACTATATGCAATTTGGCTAAGTCTAGCTTGGCTTGCTTTGCTCAAAATAGGTTTTTGCATATTAGTTGAAATCACTAAGTTTTTCTTTGTCAAATTTTTTCCCAAGGAACCACCAATAGACATTGAGGTCCTTCACCCTTGTTCACCCACAAGTTTTTACTTAGAAATTGGGATGAGGAGATTCTTGATAGCTTCCATGTCTTGATGCACAAGTTGTCCTTTTCCAGGGACATGGCTAAGTACTTAGGTTTTTCCATCTGCAGAGGTTGTGCACTTTCCCCACCAGACTTGATTTTCACCAAGACAAGACCTTTCAGAAGCCTTCCCTTAGACCAAATGGACGCGCTCCAACCTATCATTCCCACTACCACCAACTGTCCAAATGGCTAAGTTCTAGCAACCTATATGATCCAGGCAGAGCCCATATTGCCAAGTGGCTGCACTAGAAGCTTCTCAACACTTGGCCTCTAAAATCTCTTTGTTCCTGGGTGGCTTTCCACAAGTGAGATACACAAGGTAAACCATAGAAATGGGCCTTGTGTAACCACTCAACATAAACCATTCCTTCCATTCCACCCAGGTGTTTCATTTACTTAGTTGTTTTATTAGGCAAAACACAAGTCCAAATACTTAGAAATATTTTCATCATAGCATGTATATATTTCACCAACCCTTGGTTGCTACTATCTAGGCTAAGAATGGCATAGATAGTATCTTAACTTAGAAATTTCCTAGCATTTCTACATCTACTAGGATTTCCCAACATGGCATATAAGCAAAATATAACATGCAAGTTTACAAAATATTTCTAATGCCTGGTAAAAACATAGTAATAATAATATTCATGAAGTACCACTTGCCTTGGTAGTTTGGAGAGTAGTTACACTCTTCACAATCACAATCACTAGCACCAAAATCTACACAAAGAATTATAGCAACAAATTACATACAAAACATATACAACCAAAAATATATGCATGCATGCAAGATGGTATGTGATGATTTTTAAAACTCAACCAAGCAAGTAAACAGTACTGGTTCATTAACAAGTTAAAATCTTGCCAAACAACATTTATTTAAACCTTAAATCATTTTCTAAACATTTCATATACTCAAATTAGCCCTACACAAGTTTCTGCCAATAAAGCCATTTTAACAGAAGCAAAACATTAACCACATTGCATATATATAAAGAGCTTGCTCTCCTGATTCCAACGGTATAAAATTTGTCAAATTCTAACGTGTGGATCAAAAGTTATAGCCAAAACAAATTTGAACATCTAATAGATTCAAATTATGTCTTTTAAATCTAGCTGCTGCCACGCGTCTTGTTCTAATTGGCCCGTACCGGTTCGGGCGGATCGATCAACGAGAGCCACACGATTTAAATGAAGATGCACGGCTAGATCTAACGCGTACCTCTTCGACACAGATCTAATCTTACTCGTCAGATCTAAATCCTACGACCCTGATCTAATCGACCACAGACGGGCGGCGCTAGCGGCGCTCTGACAGTGGCGGTGCCGGCGAACTAGGGCGCCCAGAGAGGTGGGAATATGCTCACCAGAACCGCAGTGACGAGGAGAAGCTCGACGTGTCCTTGGTTGGAGAAGGGGCGCTCGGAGCCGTCGCGGATTGCTCGTCAGAGTAGTCCCTGGCGGCTGTGGCTTCGGCTCGTCGATGTTGGCGATGTTCTGAGCCGTGCTAAGACAAGGGGAGGGTACCGTTAGATGCGCAGGACGCTGGGGATCTTACGCGTACCAAACAGAGGGCAAGGGGAGGCTGGAACTTACGGGGAAAGATCGCCGGAGTTCTAGCAGAGAGCGGCGGCGCTCAGTTGTGATGTTGCCGAGGCTACATGCCATGCGCAAGCAAACGGAAAGTGTCAGTATGCGCACGGAGATGCAGAGCAAGCCAGCATGAACCACGGGCAGAGGGGAGTGCGGTACTCACCGGAATTCGTCGGCAAGGTCGTCGGAACAGCGGGGTTGCGGCGAGGAATTCTCGCAGCCTGGGGGCGTTCTATGCTCGGGGTCAGAGGGGAAATGGAGAGGGGGTAGAGGGGGTTTAAGTAGGCGAGGTGGGGGCATGAATCACTCCAGCATTGAACGGGAATTGACGACGCGAATCAAACAGGAAACGCACGCGTGATTTGGGGATGAACCAGTCGCGGGGTGGAGACAACGATGGTCGTGTGGGCCGTGGCTATCAGCGAGAGGAAAGGAGAGGAAGTGGGTCCAGACTGTCAGTGAGCTAGTGGGTGCGGGGGCGAGTGAAGAAAATGGTTCGCGGGGTGGGGGTGCTGGGCTTAGTTGGGCCAGATTCGGCTGAGGCTTATTTTTTTCTCTTTTAAGCTTTTTCTTTTTTTGTTTGCTTTTCTAAAATGGTTTTCAAACTTCAATTCAAATCTGTTTGATTCCAAAACTTTTCAGGATTTTTGTACAATAAATCTTGTACTCAAATAAGTGTCAAACACATCTGTTCACTCAAACACACTTGGGTATTTTGAAAATAAAATAAAACCATGCCTTAATGAGGTGTGATAATAGGCATAGAATTGGTTTTTATTTCATATTTTGCTTTGAGAATTTGCTCAAGCTTTTGAAATCACTTGAGTTTGGATTCTAAACCATACTGAATGATTAACAGTACCTTTCTCAAAATAAGTAACACAAGGGCTTGAGTAAACTTACATGAAATATTAAGCAACAAAGCTTCTGTTTTGAAAAGTTTTGTTTGAAATGAAACTCATATGATCATGGATGCATGGATGATATGTATAAGTTTGAAACATGATTTTGAGGCTGTTACAAATCTAACCCCCTTAAGGTGAATCTCGCCCTCGAGATTCGGATTGGCTAGCAAATAGGTGAGGGTGGTCATTTCGAAGATCATCTTCTCTTTCCCAAGTTGCTTCCTCTTCGGTATGATGATTCCACTGCACTTTGCAAAACTTGATAGTCTTAGTCCGTGTGACTCTTTCTGCAGTCTCAAGAATCTTGATAGGCTTCTCCTCATAAGTGAGGTCACTCTCCAAATGAACCTCTACCAAAGGTATATTATCCTTCAAAGAAGTTTCTTCCATTTCTGGATGACATTTCTTAAGCTGACTCACGTGAAACACATTATGGACAGCTGACAAAGACTCTAGCAACTCAAGTTCGTAAGCAACTTCTCCTTTGCGACTTAGAATCTTGAATGGCCCAACATATCTTGGGGCCAACTTTCCTTTGACTCCAAACCTTTTCACTCCACGAAGTGGTGACACTCTAAGATAAGCTCTATCACCAACTTCGTAGGTGACTTCTCTACACTTAGGATCCGCGTAGCTTTTCTGTCGGGACTGTGCTATCTTCAATCTGTCTTTAACCAACTTGACTTTCTCTTCGGCTTCTTTGATAAGTTCCGGTCTGAACAAACTTCTTTCTCCCACACCATTCCATAACAATGGGGTGGTACACTTTCTCCCGTAGAGAAACTCAAATGGTGCCATCTCAATGCTGGCTTGATAGCTGTTGTTATAAGAAAATTCTGCGTAAGGCAGGCTTTCATCCCAACTGGATCCATAGTCTAGGGCACATGCCCTCAACATGTCTTCAAGAATCTGATTAGTTCTTTCCGTCTGTCCATCAGTTTGAGGATGAAAAGCAGTGCTGAATTCCAACCTCGTTCCCAATGACTCATGTAACTGTCTCCAAAAATGGGAAGTGAATTGAGTTCCCCTATCAGACACAATGCTCTTGGGCACTCCATGTAGACATACAATTCTACTCATGTAGATCTTGGCCAACTTAGCACTTGTATAAGTTGTCTTCACGGGTATGAAATGAGCCACTTTAGTTAGGCGATCCACTACTACCCAAATAGAATCATATCCTGATCTGGTCCTAGGTAATCCGGTAATGAAGTCCATACCAATCTTGTCCCACTTCCAATCAGGAATAGGTAGTGGTTGAATCAAACCGGCTGGTTTCTGATGTTCCGCTTTCACTCTACTACACACATCACACAAAGCAATATGTTCGGCGATGTCCTTCTTGAGATTATTCCACCAAAATCTTTCCTTCATGTCCATGTACATTTTGGTGTTACCCGGATGAATGGAATATGGAGAGTTGTGTGCTTCTTGCAAAATTAGTTTCCGAAGCTCCGGATCTTGTGGAACATAGATACGTTTCCCATGCCATAAAGTACCCTGTTCGTCTTCACGGAACCCTTTGGCTTTTCGTTTGCCAATCTTTTCTTTAATCTCTTCGATTTCTTTATCAATCTTCTGGGATTCTTTGATCTTGTCCAACAAAGTAGGTTGAACATCCAAAGACATGAGATGTCCTTCGGGCACAATCTCCAATCTGAGATCTCTAAATTGGGCACACAAATCATCTGGCAATTCTCCTTTTGTAAGGCCATTCACAAAAACCTTACGACTTAAGGCATCCGCTACAACATTTGCTTTACCGGGATGGTATTGCAAACTCAAGTCATAGTCCTTGATGAGTTCTAGCCATCTTCTTTGTCTCATATTAATTTCCTTCTGGGTGAAGATATACTTCAAACTCTTGTGATCTGTGAACACTTCAGAACGCTTACCCAAAAGGTAGTGTCTCCATGTTTTGAGGGCATGGACAACAGAGGCTAACTCCAAATCATGAGTAGGATAGTTCACTTCATGAGTTTTGAGTTGTCTCGAGGCATATGCCACAACTTTTCCTTCTTGCATAAGTACTGCTCCCAAACCATGATGAGATGCATCACAATATACTTGGAAATATTTTTCCAAGTCTAGCAAACACAAGACTGGTGCTGTCACAAGTCTCTTCTTCAATTCCTGAAAGCTGAGTTCACAACCTTCAGACAAAGCAAATTTCTTGTCTTTATTTAGCAATTCTGTCATAGGCTTAGCTACCTTGGAGAAATTCTCAATGAACCTTATGTAGTAACCTTCTAAGCCAAGAAAACTACGAACTTCTTTCACTGACTTGGGAGATTCCCATTCCGTTACAGCTGAAACTTTAGCAGGATCAACTGCAACACCATCTTTTGTCATAACATGACCAAGAAATCCAACTTCATTTAGCCAGAATTCGCACTTGCTGAATTTGGCATACAGTTTATGCTCTCTGAGTTTCTCGAGTATCAAGCGCAAATGTCCTTCATGCTCTTCTTTGCTCTTGGAGTAGATTAAAATGTCATCGATGAAAACGACAACAAACTTGTCAAGGAATTCCATGAACACCTTGTTCATCATATTCATAAAGTATGCTGGAGCATTGGTCAAACCAAATGGCACCACAGTATACTCATACAATCCATACCTTGTGGTGAAAGCTGTTTTAGGTATGTCTTGTTCTCTTATCTTGAGTTGAAAATAGCCTGACCGGAGATCAATCTTTGAGAACACACAAGCTCCTTCTAGCTGATCAAACAAGTCATTGATTCTAGGCAAAGGGTATTTGTTCTTGATAGTCACCTCATTGAGTGAACGGTAATCTATGCACAACCTTTGACTTCTATCTTTCTTCTCCACGAACAAAACTGGGGCTCCCCAAGATGAAGAACTTGGTTGAATAAAACCTTTTTGTAGCTGTTCTCCAAGTTGTTTTTTGAGTTCTTTCAGTTCATCAACTGACATCTTGTACGGTCTCTTTGCTATTGGTCCCGATCCTGGTAGCAAATCAATAAGGAATTCCACATCTCTATCTGGTGGCATTCCCGGAAATTCTTCCGGAAACACATCCGGATATTCACTCACAATTGGCACACTGTCTATGCTAACCCCCTTAAGAGAATTTAGCTTACCCCCTTTTGATTCAAAGTTAGACTTGAATTTAATCCGTTTTCTTTCCGGGGTTGTGAGTGCGACAGTACGATTAGCACAATATAATACTCCTTCATATTTAGCCATCCAATCCATTCCCAATATTACGCCCAGTCCTTGGGAATCTAGGATTATCAGACTCACTGGAAATTTATGCTTTCCAAACTCTATTACTACATCCCGACATCCAAGACTTACTATCATATCTCCACCCGGAGAACTAACTTTTATTGGACACCCGATGTTTTCAGTTGGAAACCCATTTCTATCAACAAATGCTTTTGATATGAATGAATGTGATGCTCTAGTATCAAAAAGAACAAATGCTGGAATAGAATTGAGTCTGAACTTACCAGCAGCAGCATCAGGCTCCTCATAAATTTCCTCCACATTGATGTGGTTCACTTGTCCCTTCTGAAAAGGGTTGGGTTTGTTGGGTCCTTCAACTTTCTTTTCTGGGCATTCATTTGCATAATGCCCCATCTTCTTGCACTTGAAGCATTCAACTTTGTTGATGTCCTTCTTGCGGTGGCTTCCACTGCCACTTCCATTTCCACTGTGGTGGCTCTTATATCCACCCTTGTGGTTCTTGTACTTGTCATTGTCATGACTACGGTGATGCTTGTTGTCATGACGGTTGTGGTTGTGGTGCTTGTTGAATTTCCCATGCTTGTGGGATCCTGAGCTTCCACTGTCATCATAATGGGAACGTTTGTGAGACGATCCCGAGCTGTGCTTGTCCGAGTGCTTCCTCTTCCTGCTCTCAACTTGCTTCATTTTGTTCTCCAAAATAGCAGCCTTATCACAAAGAGACTGGTATGTGGGAACATATGCCACAACCAACTGCAGGTTCAGCTCATCATTCAAGCCTTCAAGAAATTTTTCCTTTCTCTTAGCATCGGTGTCAACTTCATCCGGTGCATAACGCGCCAGATTGTTGAAATCCTCGATATATTCAGCCTCGCTGCGGTGGCGCTGCTTCAGATTATGGAACTCTTTCTTTTTCAGACTCATCACTCCAGATGAGATATGAGAAGTACGAAAGCCATCCTCAAAGATAGCCCATGTTACATCTTCTATGGGAGTGGTGATCTGGAAGTTATCCCACCAAGTGGCGGCTGGTCCTTCCAGCAAATGTGCTGCAAACCTAACCTTTTCTGCATCACTACAGCCCACAGTTACCAAGTCCTTGTTCATAGAGCGTAGCCAATCATTGGCCACCATGGGATCAGTTGTTCCCGAGAACTTTGTTGGCCTCAATCTCAAGAACCTGGTAAGCATGTCAAAACCCGGTGGATTGTTGTTGTTGTTATTGTTGTTGTTATTGTTGTTGTTTTGGTTCTGGATGAGTGTCGTCATCATTTGCATCAGCTGAGTTTGAGCGGTCATCATTTGCTGCATTTCTGGAGTGATGTTGTTGTTGTTGGGGTTGGGGTTTGCACGACGGGGAGGCATCTGTGTTTTGTTCAATAGAGATAAGAATGAGATACCCATAGATGCTTTCATGCCCAATACATCACATAAAACAATCACAAAGCATGCAACATAATGATAAAGATTCAACAACCATATAATAAGTTCGCAAAGTAAAACACACACAAATAACAAGCCATCCACATGTTGGATGGTCAATAACAAGTTCACAACGACAAGTATGATAATAAATGATAAATGAGTAGTCAAATCTACTCCTAGGCATCAACCTCCTCCTCTACAAAGGTAAGACCATCGTTCTCCATCACGGTCTTGTATTCCTCGACACTAGTGGTCAAGGTCTCTATCTTGGCTTTGAGAGCCCTCTTCTGGGAACGAAGCCTCTCAATCACCGTTTGTTGATGCTCGAGCTCGAAGTCCTTGGCTTGCAGTTCTTCAGTCATGTCCCGGATCTTCTTGTTCCTATCCTGGACTTGCTTCTCCTGACTCTTGAACTTTCTGTCCTGGCTCTCGAACTTCGCCTCCATCTCCTTGACTATCTCGTCTTGCTCTGCGAAGAGCTTGTCCTTCTCGCGAAGCTACACCTGGAGTTCGTCATTACTGAGCATGACGTTGGTCCTATCAGAGTCCACGTGCCTAATGAGAGCCTCTAAGTCCTAGAGGTATAGACGAATCGGCTCCGCTGTGTCCCTCGAATCGTCCTCGAAGTCGATGGACTCTCCATCCTCATCACGTCTATCGAAGACGTGGAAGTGAGTACCTCTAACCTGTCGGCAGTGTCTCCCTAGCAGACGTCCTATCAGATCCTGCATGACTACCTCAAGGCCTCTCTCCTTGTCATCATGCATGAGCTTGAAGATGATGGCCTCCATAGTAGGCTCTGTCTGGCGTCCGGGCTGGTTGACCTTGAAGCCCCAAAGGTCTTTCCTCTCAAACTTGGTGAGGGGAAGTACCATGATGGTAGGAAGAGGGAGATTGAGCAAAGTAGTAAGCTCAACAATACGAGGACCAAAGCGAGTTCCCTGGAACTCCTCAACAGTGCTGATGGTAACAGTAGGCATCTATTTATAAGATAGAAAAAGTTAGAACAACACAATTCAAGATAAAACACAAGGCAAAACATCACATTCATATCCTTGGAAATCAAAACACATAAGTCATGGCACACATGGATCCATTACATCAACCAAGGTTCAACTTATTTTAAGGCAACATTTGGAAAATAAGGTGATAAGTGGTGGTCCAACTAACGAAGTACGTTTACAATCCTATCTCATTGGATCTGTTGGCTAACACAATATTTCTAGAAGCAATCAGTCTATCTTTCTCACATGACTCCATCACTAAGTCTATAATGTCTCCTCTTAAGGTTTGGTTGGTAGCTTCCAACTCTTGGGTATGTTCCTTCTCTTCCTTTAGGTCACTTTGGAGGTTGAGCATTCTGCACTTGACTCTATCACCAAGTTCTTTGAAGGTCTTCCAAGCTGCATCCCTTGTTGATTCAAAGAATGTAGTGTGCACCACTGAATTGGTGAACATGCAGAATCCTTTTTCCTGGTGGTTGTCTTCCTTGTTTTTATACAAGTGTAGTTGCACCCACCAGTATTCAACTCCTTCATCCATCACAGGAAAACCTTTGTACACAGTTGCACCTTTTATTTCTAATGCAACCATGAGGTCCTTGAGAGCCTTGGGGAATTCTGTCTCACACTCCAAGGTCATTTTCATGAGTGGTCCTTTCCTCACGGCTTCATTGATGGAGTTCATCTACAATTAGAGATGAGAGAGAAGATTAGAAAAGCTTACAAGAAGAATAGACAAGTGTAGAAGTTGTTGAAATTTTTTCCTTAGTGGTTTCCAATCCTAGGGTCATAATCGTAAAGGCAACACAGTGCTCTGATACCATCTGTAAGATACCTCCTTTATAAAGGAAAAGGATCCCTGTGATTGCAATGCTAGTCCCTGGATCATTGCTAGCATCCACAGTTTAAGATGAAGTACACAGATACAAAGGTCATTATTACAGGCATTCCAGAGACAAACATAGTCTTTACAACTCCAAGGCCACTGGCCTAATATAAGAGTTTGAATAAGTAAATAAATAAAAGTCTTCATCTTCATGTGCCACAGGCAAACATGTTGAGTGTAGACTCATGACTCCTAATCCTCATCATAGTAACCTGCAACATCACAAGTTACAGCCACAGTGGGTCAATACATTGGAATAGTATTGGCAAGTGATACCTTAGTATAATTCAGGTGGACTATATTACTATATGAAAATTGGCTAAGTGTAGCTTGGCTTGCTTTGCTCAAAATAGGTTTTTGCCTATTAGTTGAAATTACTAAGTTTTTCTTTTGTCAAAAAATTTCCCAAGGTACCACCAATAGACATTGAGGTCCTTCACCCTTGTTCACCCACAAGTTTTTACTTAGAAATTGGGATGAGGAGATTCTTGATAGCTTCCATGTCTTGATGCTCAAGTTGTCCTTTTCCAGGGACATGGCTAAGTACTTAGGTTTTTCCATCTGCAGAGGTTGTGCACTTTCCCCACCAGACTTGATTTTCACCAAGACAGGACCTTTCAGAAGCCTTCCCTTAGACCAAATGGACGCGCTCCAACCTATCATTCCCACTACCACCAACTGTCCAAATGGCTAAGTTCTAGCAACCTATATGATCCAGGCAGAGCCCATATTGCCAAGTGGCTGCACTACAAGCTTCTCAACACTTGGCCTCTAAAATCTCTTTGTTCCTGGGTGGCTTTCCACAAGTGATATACACAAGGTAAACCATAGAAATGGGCCTTTTGTAACCACTCAACATAAACCATTCCTTCCATTCCACCCAGGTGTTTCATTTACTTAGTTGTTTTATTAGGCAAAACACAAGTCCAAAGACTTAGAAATATTTTCATCATAGCATGTATATATTTCACCAACCCTTGGTTGCTACTAGCTAGGATAAGCATGGCATAGATGGTATCTTAACTTAGAAATTTCCTAGCATTTCTACATCTACTAGGATTTCCCAACATGGCATATAAGCAAAATATAACATGCAAGTTTACAAAATATTTCTAATGCCTGGTAAAAACATAGGAATAATAATATTCATGAAGTACCACTTGCCTTGGTAGTTTGGAGAGTAGTTACACTCTTCACAATCACAATCACTAGCACCAAAATCTACACAAAGAATTATAGCAACAAATTACATACAAAACATATACAACCAAAAATATATGCATGCATGCAAGATGGTATGTGATGATTTTTAAAACTCAACCAAGCAAGTAAACAGTACTGGTTCATTAACAAGTTAAAAACTTGCCAAACAACATTTATTTAAACCTTAAATCATTTTCTAAACATTTCATATACTCAAATTAGCCCTACACAAGTTTCTGCCAATAAAGCCATTTTAACAGAAGCAAAACATTAAACACATTGCATATATAGAAAGAGCTTGCTCTCCTGATTCCAACGGTATAAAATTTGTCAAATTCTAACGTGTGGATCAAAAGTTATAGCCAAAACAAATTTGAGCATCTAATAGATTCAAATTATGTCTTTTAAATCTAATTGCTGCCACGTGTCTTGTTCTAATTGGCCCGTACCGGTTCGGGCGGATCGATCAACGAGAGCCACACGATTTAAATGAAGATGCACGGCTAGATCTAACGCGTACCTCTTCGACACAGATCTAATCTTACTCGTCAGATTTAAATCTTACGGCCCTGATCTAATCGACCACAGACGGGCGGCGCTAGCGGCGATGGCGCGGCCTTCTGACGATGGCGGTGCTTGAACTAGGGTGCCCGGAGAGGTGGGAAGATGCTCACCAGAACCGCAGTGACGAGGAGAAGCTCGACGTGTCCTTGGTTGGCGAAGGGGCGCTCGGAGCCGTCGCGGATTTCTCGTCGGAGTAGTCCCTGGCGGCTGTGGCTTCGGCTCGTCGACGTTGGCGATGTTCTGAGCCGCGCTAAGACAAGGGGAGGGTACCGTTAGATGCGCAGGACGCTGGGGATCTTACGTGTATCAAACAGAGGGCAAGGTGAAAGGGCATGTATGCCCCCATGTGTGGTTTTGGTAATTAATGACAATCTCTATGTACTAATGTGTAAATTGAGTTTCACTTGTAGGTTTGTCCATTGGCATCGCTTGGGCCATGTGTTGGTCTCAAGGTTGGAAGATGAAGAAATGTCCAAGGGCTTTGTGCCCATTGGAATCATGAAGAAAGAAGGAGCTTGAAGGTCGATCAAGGCATGTGCAAAGAGTTGCATCAAGATGGATCAACCTCAAGTAAGGATGAAGAAGGACGAGCTCAAGATGCGCCATCTCTAGAAGATCTCATGCTTGAAGCTTGCCATCCTCGTGCTCATGGAATGATGAATACAAGTTCAAAGAATAGGTTTCCCCATGGAGTATGGGGGAGCATTTTGCAAGTCTTCATCAAGCAAGAGCGAGCAAGAGCAAACAAGAAAGGTGTTCCCACTATAGAAGAACAAGACGGTCTACATCAAGTTCAAGTGGGAAGCTCAAGGCAAAGGTATGTTGATAGGACTTCTATTTTGCCGGTCTCGTGTTGTTAGTTGGGAGACCGGATTTAGGATAGATAGCCGTACTATCAAGAGGGTCTCTCAAGCGGGTGTCTCGTTTGCATCATTCGGAGAGAGCTCAAATCTTTGCATTCATATCATCATCTTTCTTGGTTATTATTTGGTTCTTGTCCATGAGAGGATCTAGAGCTTGTGGTCACCATCATAACAAGCTCTAGCTCATCATCTAAGGATTTCACTTGCATATCTTATTGCGGTTTTTGATCTTGCGAGTTTTCCGGCTCCACACCTTGGGGGATAGATCACATATATATTCATGATATTTTCTCCCAAGGCTCCACACCTTGGATTCTATTCGTCGTTATCTTTCCAACAAAATTGGTTTCATCCCTTTTGGAGTTCGGATGCAAAAGTGATTGCGTTTCTGGTTTTCTGGTTTCTGGAATTTCCCTGACTGGAAGTTCTGGCTTCCCACTGGAAGTTCCGCTAGGGCATCTTTGCCGCCGAAAGTTCCGGTGGAAGTTCTGGGTCTTCTTCCGCTCACGCTCAATAACCTTCAGTTTTGAAGCGTTCTATTTGCCGGAACTTTGTCGGAACTTGCATCGGAAGTTCACCGGAACTTCCGGTCTGTTTTGACCGGAACTTCGATGCTCGAGCGGCCAACGGTCCGATGACCGTTGGAGCCAGCTGGAACTTCAGAGCCCAGGAAGTTCCGCCATGATTCGTTTTCAGTTTCGCCGCCTGATTTTTCGACCGATGGCTGGGTGCCACCGGAACTTCCGGCCTCCCACCGGAAGTTTCGGCCAGGTGTCGCGAATGCCCATAACGGGCAGATCTGGGAGCCCTTTAAAAGGGGCTCCTCTTCCCCTTCATGGGCACTAGCTTTTCTTCTTGGTTCTTGGCTTTCTCTCTCTCCTCCATTGTCAACCTTTAAGAAGCTTTCCCTCTCCCTTTCCCCTCCTATGATTCTTGCATATTTTTGAGGGATTTGAGAGAGTAGATCTAGATCTACAATCCCCCAAGTCAAATCCCTTCTTTGTGAAGGAATCATTGGGATCTAGATCTTGGAGAGTTTTGTGTTCTCCTCTTGTGTTCTTCCTCCCTTATTCCCCCAATAGCTTTTGTAGCTTTATTGGAATTTGGGAGAGAAGGACTTGCCCTTGCATTTGGTGCATAGGTTTGAGTTCTACTCTTGTGTTCTTCCTCCCTTATTCCCCCAATAGCTTTTGTAGCTTTGTTGGAATTTGGGGGAGAAGGACTTGCCCTTGCATTTGGTGCATAGGTTTGAGTTCTCCTCGGACATTCGGCGAGTTCAAGCTTGTGAGATTGTTTCTCTTGGGTTCCTTGGAACCCTAGACGGTTGTGTGGTTGGATTGTTGACCTTTTGTGGTCTTGTTGACCTTTTGTGGTCTTGTAGCCTTTTGTGGCGTTGTTGGCCTTTTGTGGCATTGTTGTCCTTTTGTGGCTTTGTTGTTGGGAGCCTCCAATTGAGTTGTGGAGTTAGCCCCAATCTTGTACGGGTTCGGTGACCGCCCTCAAGCGTCCCATAGTGGAGCAAGTGCCCGCCTTTTGTGGTGCGCACTTGGGAGAATAGGGTGAGCCTTTTGTGGCGTCGGTGAGTTGCGTGCTTCCGCATCTAGGGTGAGGCCTTGTGTGGCGTTGGGTGTGCATTGAGCCACCACACCTCGAGGTGAGCCATTTGTGGCGTTCGGAGAGCATTGCGCCATCGCACCTCTCCAACGGAGACGTAGCTTCTTTGGAAGTGAACTTCGGGAAACAAATCTTTATCTCCGCGTCCATCGGTTATCTCTCAACCGAACTCTTTACTTATGCACTTTACATTGTGATAACCATCGTGCTTGAAGTATTTATACCTTGCTATCACCTTATTGCTTGTATTGCTTAGCATAGGTTGTTGGTGCACCTAGGTGAACTTAGTGGCTAGGTTTTGTGCTCAATAAATTAAACGTTAGTTTTATTCCGCATTTACTTGAGCCTAAACCGTAATATTTTTAAAAGCCTATTCACCCCCCTCTAGGCGACTTCCTTTGTACTTTCACAAGGGGAGGCTGGAACTTACGGGGAAAGATCGCTGGAGTTCGAGCAGAGAGTGGCGGCGCTCAGTTGTTGATGTTGCCGAGGCTACAGGCCATGCGCGAGCAAACGGAAAGTGTCAGTAGATGCGCACGGAGATGCAGAGCAAGCCAGCATGAACCACGGGCAGAGGGGAGTGCAGTACTCACCGGAATTCGTCGGCGAGGTCGTCGGAACAACGGGGTTGCGGCGAGGAATTCTCGCAGCCTGGGGGCGTTCTGTGCTCGGGGTCCAGGGGAAATGGAGAGGGGGCAGAGGGGGTTTAAGTAGGCGAGGTGGGGGCGTGAATCACTCCAGCATTGAACGGGAATTGACGACGCGAATCAAACAGGAAACGCCCGCGTGATTTGGGGATGAACCAGTCGCGGGGTGGAGACGACGATGGTCGTGTGGGCCGTGGCTGTCGGTGGGAGGAAAGGAGAGGAAGTGGGTCCAGACTGTCAGCGAGCTAGTGGGTGCGAGTGAAGAAAAGCAGTTCGTGGGGTGGGGGCTTAGCCAATGATTCAGTGAGGCTTATTTTTTCTCTTTTAAGCTTTTTCTTTTTTTGTTTGCTTTTCTAAAATGGTTTTCAAACTTCAATTCAAATCTGTTTGATTCCAAAAAAATTCAGGATTTTTGTACAATAAATCTTGTACTCAAATAAGTGTCAAACACATCTATTCACTCAAACACACTTGGGTCTTTTGAAAATAAAATAAAACCATGCCTTTATGAGGTGTGATAATAGGCATAGAATTGGTTTTTATTTCATATTTTGCTTTGAGAATTTGCTCAAGCTTTTGAAATCACTTAAGTTTGGATTCTAAACCATACTGAATGATTAACAGTACCTTTCTCAAAATAAGTAACACAAGGGCTTGAGTAAACTTACATGAAATATTAAGCAACAAAGCTTCTGTTTTGAAAAGTTTTGTTTGAAATGAAACTCATATGATCATGGATGCATGGATGATATGTATAAGTTTGAAACATGATTTTGAGGCTGTTACACATAGCTACTGGTAGAGCCCTTAGCCTCGAGGAAGAACTACTCCCTCTTCATCATGGGAATCGGCAACGGTGATGAAGATGGCGATGGAGATTGATGGAGATGGCTCCGGGGGCACTTTCCCGTCTCGGCAGGGTGCCGGAACAGAGACTTTCTATCCCCCGAATCTCCCCTTGGTGGCGGCGGTGCTACGGAGGTTCTTGTGGATTTCTTCTGGATGCCCTAGGGTTTTTGGGTCGGAGGCTTCTTATAGGCGCAGGAATCAAGGTCGGTGGGGGTCCAAGGGGCCCACACCCCCTCCAAGCACCTCCAGGGCTTGCCCGCGCCTAGGGGGTGCGGCCCCCCTATGGCCCCCCTCTGGCTCTGCTTCGTGGTTCCGTGTTGCTCCGGGAAAAATAATAACTTTGGCTTTTGCCCGTCCAATTCCGAGAATATTGATTTTCTGCCTTTCTGGAACCAAAAACAGAAGAAAACATGCAACTGACACTGTGGCAAATTGTTAAAAGGTTAGTTCCAGAAAATATATAAAAACACCTCAAAGTATAGACAAAGCAAAGCAAAGTAGATACAAAACAAGCATGGAACATCACAAATTATAGATATGTTTCCAACGTATCAAGCATCCCCAAGCTTAACTCCTGCTCGTCCTCGAGTAGGTAAGTGATAAAAAGAATAATTTTGAGGTGACATGCACCATCAAAACGAAGATCGAACCATTTGCAAGCATTGAAAGCTGGGATCAAAGAACTCTAAACATGTGCATGAAAGATGGAATTCTAACAGTAAGACAAAGTAACTAAGCATGCAACATGAAAGGCTACAAACAAAGATCGTGAATAACATGCATTTAAAAACGTTTGTTTGTTTCACATACAGAAAATATAGCATAGTGATATTCAGCTTGTCCCTCATGGAGTAGCAAATAGATGCATAGGACACCTTCAAAGTTCACAAGGGTGACTAGAAACAAATATCATAAGAACAAGTAATATCACAATATGCATCGATCAATAAGCTTTGGAACACTACACAAGGAATGACAACTATGCTCTCTTAATGGTGCCTAAAGGTAGAAGGTGGAGACTCAATAGTGGTGGAAGAAAGACCTTTTATAAAGGAAGCAGGGATTTCAAGTTTAGAAAAGAGCTTCCAAAAATTATGGTACTTGTTAGTTTTCAGCCCTCGTTGCCCCTATCATAAGCATCTTGAAGTGATTAAGGTTAAAGTGAACAAAGATGGAGTATATGCTTGACGACGTATAAGTTAGCAATATCAAGTCCCTTGAATACGAGGGCCACACCTCATGCTACTCAACTTTAGTCACCAGTAAGTTCTTGTCATTGTAAGTATTTGCATATCATTGAGAACCGCCAACGGGTACCCCTTGCACATGGTACATGAGCTTTCCCATAACCAAAATTACAAGGCAAGCAGACAATGAGAATCTCCGCAATCTTTTTATTTACCATATGCATAGCTTTTTATTGAGGATGCTTCATAGATAGCTCACTATAGTGATGCTGCAAGTTTCCACCATGATTAGGCATGGCTTAGGATAGCGGCCCAGGCGTTTCTCTAACACAGGATACAAACTCCATGGACTTACAATTTCCCTCTTTATTTCACACCGATGACATTCATAGCCAAAATAACATGATATCAACTGAGTACAAAGTACAAGTGCAATGTTCAAAACATTCCCCGTGACAGCATGGTTCTGCTAATTCCAACTTATAAGTGCAAGCATATACAACAAAGTTGTCACAATGGTTCAAGTTTATTAGGGGCAAAGAATATAAAGTGTGCCATCAAGTTCGTGAGGGCTTTAATCACTAAGTTTTCACATAACAAAATAGATTTAAATTGGAAGATAGTTGAAAACAAAAATATACTTGGAATGGTGTAAGACACCATGCATAGGAGTTTATAGTGGACACTTAGGAATAACTTGGTTTCTTGGGAATTGGAGGCATGAATAGAACTTAATCATACAAGTGGAGGCTAGCAAAAGACTGGGAGCAACCAACCAAGAGAGCATAATGGCCATAATCATGCAGTGCAACAAAGCATACTAATCAAAGCAAAGAGTGGTACTACAAGTCAAGGACTAAATGATCATAGAGGCTAATGGTGACTTGTCATAGTCATAACATGGTGTAAGCATGTGCCAAGTCAACACAAGCAAAGCATCAAAGTAGAATACCACAATACTATGCTTTTGCATGCTAAAACAACGCATAATTTCTTTAAGGCACGCTAAGAAATCCCAATTGTTTGGAACAAGACATGATACAACAATAATCACTAAGCATAATGCTAAAACAACACCTAGCATGTCATGCTAAAGTCTAAGTCACAGTCAATGCAAGCTCCTCTTGCACTTACAAGCAAGAACTTACTACTCCTTTCCAACACCAAGCAACTTATTTGCAAAACAACACATCGTGAACGGGGGTCCAAACTACTTTATTCAAGCAAAGTAAACAACCTAAGGAAAGAAAACGAAAACTAAGACGCTCCAAGAACAACACAGCTGTGCATGAAACAATAAAAATGAAGTGTCTAGACAGACCTGAGCTTTTTACTGATGAAGAAGGGGATGCCTTGGGCATCCCCAAGCTTTGATGCTTGTACCTCTTGTATATTTCTTGGGGTGACACCATAGTGGCATCCCCAAGCTTGAGCTTTTTTCCATCCTTCATCTCATTGCATCATTCTCTCTTTACACCTGAAATTTTTCCTTCATACAAAACTTCACACAATCTTCATTAGCAACATTAGTGTATTCAAAAGATATTAGACCTCTAGCAAAGCTTTGGAACAAAAAGGATTTTCACTAAAAACACAAGCTACCGTATTAACTCCTTCAAAAAGCTCAATTCACCTAAAGAGAACTCAAAAAGGAATCAATAAGAAGCAAATGCAAATAATGGCAGAAATCTGTCAAAACAGACCAGCAGGTAGAAACCGATTTTTTCTAAGACCTTATGTTGCTCAAATAAAAAAGTGTTGAACTAACGAAAGTTAGCTAACATACTGGGGGATTAGTTCGTAAATTTTCAGCTCAATCCGACTTACATAGACGCCTCACGAATTTTAATGGTGGAGGACGGAAATCTGTTTTGGGACAGCAACTCCCCAAATCTTACTTCCCTCTCATTAGTGGTCATTCTTGGCACAAAAAACAAACAAAAAGGCTAAGGAGAGGTCATTATATAAGTAGTAACTTCCAAGACTCAAGAAAACTCTTGGGTTATCTCCCAACAAGTACTTTTCTTTAACGCCTTTAAGTTAGGCACAATAGTTTGAGAAGATGCTCACATAAGAAATATGAATTGAAGTAAAAGAGAGCATCAAGAACCAAATTCAAAACACATTTAAGTCTAGCCCACTTACTATGCATAGAAATCTTGTAAATAAACAAGTCATGAAAGCACAAAGCAACAAGCATAGGAAAGCAAAACAAGTGCAACTTCAAGATTTTCAACATAAAGAGGGGAAACTTAATATTGTTGAGATACATAAAACCATGTTTCCCTCTCTCATAATAACTTTCAGTAGCAACATAAATAAAATTAATGATATAACTATCACATAAAACATTCTTATCATGAGCCATATGCATAAAATGATTATTACTCTCCACATAAGAATAGCCATTCTTATTAATCATAGTGGGAGCAAATTAAAAAATAGCTATCACTACTATTCTCATCACCATAATCATCAAATATAGGAGGCATATTGTAATCACAATTATCTTCCTCCTCAATAGTAGGTGGACTGAAAATATCATACTCATCATTGTAATCATCATAGATTGGAGGTTTGGTATCATCATAAGCAATAGAATATCTATCTTCCAAAGCCGAGGGACTAAAAAGATCATTTTCATCAAAACTGGCTTCCCCAAGCTTAGACTTTTCCATAGCATTAGCAATAATGGTGTTCAAAGAATTCATATTAATAACATTGCTATTAGCATGCAAATAAAGCTCCATAGGTTTTTAATTTTCTCTTCAAACACTTCATGTCCTAACTCAAGATAAATACTATAAAGCTCTCTAATTTTGTTGTTGTTTTCCACTAAGCCTAACTAGTGAAAACAAGAAATGAAAAGACAAAACTGCAGAATCTAAAGTAAATAACTTCGAGCACTCACACCCGAGGATGTGAGTACCTTTTACCTTACCTCCCCGACAACGGCGCCAGAAAAGAGCTTTCTGGCGTGGATGAAAGTTAAAAGCCCAAAACCTCCCCGGCAACGGCGCCAGAAAAGAGCTTGATGTCTACGCACTTTTATTCTTGTAGACAGTTGTTGGGCCTCCAAGTGCAGAGGTTTGTAGAACAGCAGCAAGTTTCCCTTAAGTGGATTACCCGAGGTTTATCGAACTCAGGGAGGAAGTGGTCAAAGTTATTCCCTCTCAAGCAACCCTGCAATCAAGATACAAGAAGTCTCTTGTGTCCCCAACACACCCAATACAGTTGTCAGGTGTATAGGTGCACTAGTTTGGCGAAGAGTGTAGGGGTCCCAACCTTTCATAAGATTGATCCCTCCTGTGTTTACAATGCTAGTCCCTGGATCAATAGCTAGCATCCACAGTTTAGATGTAATATCAAGAAACAAAGGTCATAATATAACTTTATAACCAGGAATAACATAATTTTATTACATCAAACATAGCTCATTAGGCTATTACATTACATTGCAGCGGAATAAATATAGTCATGGGTCCTTCATCTTCAAAGTGCCACAGGCAGATGTTGGTTGTAGACTTTGTAATCCTAAACAATCAATCTTCACTAAAATCAATCAAACCTGCAACATACAAGTTACAGCCACAAGGGTCAATACATTTGAATTGTATTGGCAAGTGATACTATATTAGTAAAGTGGAATCTATCATCTATATGCATTTGGCTAAGTGGAGTTGAGGCTTGCATTGCTCAAATTAGATTTTTCTTATCATTTTGAAAATACTAAGTTTTTGCTTGACAAAATCATTTCCTCAATCAAAGATTTCAAGATCCTTGTACCAAGCCATCTCTCCATCAATGATTGAAGAATTCAAACAACCCTTGTTCAAACCACAAGATTTTAATTTAGAAATTGGAATGATGAGATTCTTGATTGCTTCCATGTCTTGATGCTCAAATTGTCCTTTACCAGGGACATGGCTAAGTACTTAGATTTTACACTCTGCAGAGGTGGTGCACTTTACCCACAAGACTTGGTTTCCCAAGACAAAATCTTTCAGAAGCCTTCCCTTAGACCAAAATGGACGCGTCCCAACCTATCAAACACTACCACCCACTGTCCATTTGGCTAAGTTCTTGCAACCTATATGATCATGGCAGAGCCCATATTGCCAAGTGGTTGCACTTGAAGCTTCTCAACATTTGACATCTCAAATCCCTTTGTTTCCTGGGTGGCATACCACAAGTGAGATACACAATCCAAGTCCATGGCATTGTGAACCACTCAACCAATCTCCACCAAGCAAGCCCATTCCACCCAGGGGATTCATTAACTTAGTTGTTTTATTAAACAAAATCACAAGTCCTAAGACTTAGAATATTTTTCCATAGTGTGAATATGTTTTCCACCCATGTTTTCTATTAGCTAGGCTAAGCTTGGTAGTATTAGGAAACTTAACTTAGGAAATCCTACTAAGGATTCATCTACTAGGTTTTACTATAGCAAGATCTATACTTAGCAAAATCCATGCAAGTTTATTTAGCAAAATCACTAATGCATATAAAAAGTAATGGGATAGAAAGTATGAAGCATCACTTGCCTTTTTGGTAGAGTATAGGTTCACTTCTTGATCTTTGCAACAATCACACTCTTCAAGTCACTACAATCCATCAAGCAAGGCACGAACTCAATCTACCAATCAAGCAAAACAACACACATAAATAACAAAGTCAAAGAAATGCATGCAAGCATGCCAAGCTTTGTTTTGTTTGAAAAGGTGGTCCCTAGTGGGTCATAGTCATTTGGGTACATCTAATGGTCATTTCCTAAAGTGTTCAAGTCATTTGCAAAAGGTTTCACTTTTAAACCATTTTCAAAACAAGGTGTTATTTTATGTGGTGTAGAAATATTTTTACTAAGGCATTAGCCCATAGGGTTCACCAAATGAGTTGCTATTGCAAAACTTGGTGTTTTTGGGTTAGTAGGTTTGGTCCAAACCATCTACTCAAAGTTTTCTTCCCATAAACATTTTTATAATAAAATCAATAATTTTATTTGGCTAGAAATGGACTAAACTAATTAATCCATTCCAAAACTTTTCCAAATTCATTTTCCAAACCATGGGTTGGTTCCTAGGGTCAGTAAGGTCACAACAAACCAATTTGCAAAAGTTTTATCCTTAAATTCAATTTTAAACAATTTTTATACTCTAAACATGCATACAAATGAATCTGCAAATTCAAACAAGCTAACAGCTACTATTTGCTAAACTAAGGGTAGGGTTGGTTAGGGCTTGTTCTCCTGAATTCATTGATATAAAATTTGTCAAATTTGGACGTGTGGTTTGAAAGTTATAAGGATTTGAAATTGGCTTTTAAATCTGGTTTCAAAAATCTTTTATAACATCTCCATGCCACGTTACGTATCTTATTGGCTCATAACGGTTCGGTAGGATCGCGTGATGTGGACCGCAGGATTTAAGTGGAGTGTGCGGTGCATATCGAACGTAATTCAGTTTAAGTGATCTATCGTGTGCATAGGATCTTGATCTAACGGCTCACATCGTATCGGCCCGAGCTGGCGTATTGATGGCTACCGGCGGGCGGCCTGGTGGTGACGTTGCGGCGATGCGAGGAGCGGAGAAGAAAAGAGGATGCTCACCGAGTTCGTGAGGTGGCCGATGCTCAACTTCGCTACGGTTTGTCGGGGGTGCCTGGTCGAGCTTGATTGCTCGCCGGAGTTGAAGACAACGTCAGGCGTGTCGGTGGTTGTCGTGGGCGAGGATAGGGGCGCCCTAAGACAAGCGGAGAATCTGATTAGGTTCGTAAGCGAGAGGCGAGTATGTGTGCATCATCGAGACGGAAGGGGCGAGGATGTTACCTAGAGGACTCGCGGAGTAAAGCGAGCCGGCAGATCTTGGTGGTTGTCGTTGGCGAGGCTCGAGGTGCCAGCGGTCAAGTGGGTGGTACAGGAAGGTGCAGGAGTGGGAAGCTTCCGGGGTGCTCGGGAGGCTCGGGGTCGTGTGGGTTGGTCGGATTTTGGCGAGGAAGGTCGTCGGAGCCGAGGGTGCTCAGAGCGAAATCGAGGCGGCCTGGGGGCGTGTCTGGGGAAGAAGGCAGAGGGAAAACGGAGAGGAGTGGCTGGCGTTTAAAGGGGCATGGTCATTACAAGGATTCAATGTCTCCTTCACGCGCAATCAATCGCCGGAGTTACTCCACTGTGATCGATTTGAGTCCGGTTGAAGATGATGAACAGCGATGGGTGGGTCCTGCTTGTCAGCGAAAGAGAGGGAGGGAGAAGAGGGGGCCACCGTTCAGTCTCTGTCTGAGTAAGTTTCTGAGTAAGAAAAGAAACTCTTCGGGGGAGGGGAGAAGTCTGGGCTGGACTGGTTTAGTGGGCTGGGCCTTTGCACTATTTTTTCCTATCTGCTTCTTTTTCCTTTTCTAATTCTATTTTCCTGTTTTGAAATCTAAACAACCAAACACATTCAAAATGATTCAAACAATCATCAAGCTTTTCAAATTTGAATCTGGTTCTGCTTAACATCATAATTCACATTCTAAAATAAAATATTATTATAAATCTTTTTAGGTTCCATTTATTAATTAAATAAAATGGACTATGATTTATTAATAAAATAGGGTTTGGTTTAATTAATAAAATCCCCATTTGAAATCCAAATATTTTCAAAAACTAAATCAGTAGATTTTATTTGAAAATATGAAATACTTGAAATATTTGTTTAAAATAAAAATAACATTTTATTATAGGGTCCATTAAAAATAAAAATGAGCCTTAGTTATTAATTCAAATAGGGTTTGATTTTGTTAATAAAATATTTATTTGAAACCTAAATATTTAAAATAAAATTAGTAGCTTTAATTTGGGAAGTACATAATATTTGTAATTTTGTTTTAAAACAAATAACATTTTTAGAGTCTATTATTAATTAAATAAAATAGACTTTCATTATTAAATCAACTTGGGTTTGTTTTATTGAGATATTTATTTTGAAATCCAATATAAAGCCAAACATTTTAGTAGATTTTATTTGTGAATATAAAATACTTAGAAAACTTATTTTACATAATTTAATAAGTTTTGATGTTTCAATTAAATTGGTAAGACCTTTTATTTTATAAGAGTTTGGATATTAATTATTTTGTTTAAGAAATCCTTTATTATTTTTAATTAAACCTTTGCTATTTATTTAAAATAAAATGTTTTAATTCAAAAGCCTGGCCAAGTTTTATTTTGGTTTTATAAAATAATCCTTATTTGTAAATCCATCTTTTCTTTTGAATATCAAATCCTTTTATTAAAAGATCCAAAATAGTAATTCCAAAACATTTTAATTTCCTTTATTAAATGTTTATCTTTAAGAATCCCTTTAGGATTATTTTAATTCAAATGGGTTTGAAGTTCCAATTGAATTCAAAAAGTTTCTTCTGGCTCTGAAAATCAAACAAAGTTTTATTTTATTAATTTATTTTCACATTACAAGATTTGGAAAATCTTGGGATGTGACAAAGAGATAGTGAAATACAAGTGGTAACGGTGCCAGAAAATAGCTTCTGACTTGTTGTTAATGTGGGAGAACGTGTGCGGGTGCCAAAAAAGAGCTTAGCGATGAGGTAAAGACTAAAGGCAACAAGAAGGAAGCAAGCAAACATGCAACCGATCTAGTAGCAAACGGTGTTTCAATGTTTATAAATAAGGCCTAGGGATCATACTTTCACTAGTGAACACTCTCTCATATAAATATCATCTCTTCATGATACTAATCTTAACTACTCTCTGGTTGGATACTCTAATCCATGGTAGGGCTATAACAACACACCTTAAAGTCTGCCTTCCCCAATCTAGATAACCCCACACTGTCACCTTGAGAACTAGATGGTTCCAACAAACACCACAATTTCATAGAGACATCCAACTCCAAATATAACTCATAACAAATATTCAATCTAGCCAAAGTGCCACACACGGTATGCACACTGTCACTTTCACACACGTGGGAAAAAACATAGATCTATTAAAGCACAAAGATTATTTATGTATACTCAATCCTAAGTGCCACCATGGCGTGCACGCTGTCACTTTCACACACATGGGGAGAGCAGAGATCTAATGAAGCACTTGAGTAGCAAGGTAGATCTACTTGATTACAAAGCTCATGATCACAATATGACCATGCATAGAGAGAGAGATGAACACATAGCTACCAGTAGAGCCCTTAGCCTCGAGGAAGAACTACTCCCTCCCATCATGGGAATCAGCAACGATGATGAAAATGGCGATGGAGATAGATGGAGATGGCTCCGTGGGCACTTCCCCGTCCTGGAAGCGTGCCGG
This sequence comes from Avena longiglumis, assembly GCA_030063025.1. Lineage (NCBI taxonomy): Eukaryota > Viridiplantae > Streptophyta > Magnoliopsida > Poales > Poaceae > Avena > Avena longiglumis. The sequence continues at coordinate 511,930,329 of CP125974.1, read as the reverse complement.
AACAGAGACTTTCTGTCCCCTGAATCTCCCCTTCGATGGCGGTGGCGCTACAGAGGTTCTCGTGGATTTATTCTGGATGCCCTAGGGTTTTTGGGTCGGAGGCTTCTTATAGGCGCAGGAATCAAGGTCGGTGGGGGGCCAGGGGGCCCACACCCCCTCCAGTCGCCTTCAGGGCTTGCCCGCGCCTAGGGGAGTGCGGCCACCATGTAGACCCCCTCCGGCTCTGCTTCGTGGTTCCGTGTTGCTCCGGGAAAATAATAACTTTGACTTTTGTCCCGTCCAATTCTGAGAATATTGATTTTCTGCCTTTCTGGAACCAAAAACAGAAGAAAACGGGCAACTGGCACTGTGGCAACTTGTTAAAAGGTTAGTTCTGGAAAAGATATAAAAACACCTCAAAGTATAGACAAAGCAAAGCAAAGTAGATACAAAACAAGCATGGAGCATACAAAATTATAGATACGTTTCCGACGTATCAAGCATCTCCCTTTAAGAACTACCTTCTTCGTTGTTCGATCCTTCAAATAAAAATGCCACGGATGAAATTCAACAAAAACATGATTGTCTAGGGTTAGACGATGGATAGATACAATTTTTGTGGCACTAGGAACATGAAGAACATTTTTGAGATGGAGAGGTTTGGATGGGGAATCAACAAATGCATGACCAACATGACTAATTTCCATACCTGCTCCATTGGTCGTGTGGATATTGTCGTGGCCATTGTACTTCTCCTTCATGGTGAGCTTGTCGAGCTCACCGGTGACGTGGTCCATGGCGCCGGTGTCGCAGTTCCAGTTGGTGTCGATGCCATTGTTGGGGATATGCTATATGGGTATCCTCATAGCATGTCTCATATCCGGATAACCCGGGTGGCCCACAGTCGGTAGCATGGCTCTTGGCCTGCTGGGCGGCCCAGTTAGATGGATCCAGAAGGGAGGCCCATGCCGAATAAAGGAAGGCTACAGTTGGAGTCACCGACGTACCCGGAGCCTTGGATTGCAAGATACACAAGACTAGTAATGACGGTAGGACTACGTAACACAATGCTAGGACTTTTCCCTGTAACCCTAGGACCTGGCGACTATATAAGTCGGGCCTGTGGGAGCCTTTAGAGCACGATCATAGACAACTTTATACAACCTCGCACAACGAACCAATCCCTGTAACTCGGCGTATTGCCCTTATAGTGATTTATAGCAGGAGTAGGATTCTGCCACCGTCGTGGGATCTGAACCTGGGTAAGCTGTGTTACCTCGTACCCGTCAACCGCCCGCCTTCCCCCACGTCTCTAAACACGCATTGTGAGGACCCCTCCATGGCGTACTCGTCGGCAATACCACGACAACCGTAGGAGGCGCCATAGGCAACACCTTGGCTGCCCTGCTCTTCCTCTTCTTCGTCATCAGATTAGTGGTGCCAGCACTTCTAGGCGGGATGGCTCGGCTTGCCACAAATCCGACAAATGATGGGGTTGTCTTTGCCCTTGCCGCCACGTCCGTCGCGACGGACGTTGCCGCCCCCTCCTTGGTGTGGACGTCCATGTCCACGTCCATAGCCGCGTCCACCGCCACGTCCACGAGGTGCACTTCGGCCACCTAGCGTCCACCACATCCACGCGCGGCTACATTGGCGGAGGAGTTCCCATCGCTTGTGTCGATGCCGAGCATCTCCATGTGGTTGTCATACGTCATCACCTGGAAGTACAGGCTGGAAATGGTGAGGTTGTTGTCGGGGTTGGCCCCGATGGCGGCGAAGAGGGGGTTGTAGGGGTTGTCTAATCTCGCGAGGAGGTACTCCACGATCTTGTCCTCCTCGAGCTTGCGGCCCGCAGCTACGAGCTCGTCCGTGATCGCCTTCACCGCAACAAAGTACTGCGATGTTCTCTTGCCTTCCTTCTTGGTGTTGGCGAGCTTGGTCCTCAGATTGGCGATGCGGGTGCGGGATTGTGCATTGAACATTGATGTGATTGTCGTCCAGATGGTGGCCGCTGTCTTCATCCCGATGCAAGAGACCTCGATGTCTCTCGACAACGATGCAAACAGGTACGTGAGCACCTGCTGATCGGTTTGTACCCAGGCATCGTAGGCCGGGTTTTCCACCTCCTCTCTCTTGCCGTCCTTGTCTTTGAGGGTGATCTTCTTTGCCGGCGCCTTGGAGGTCCCATCAAGGAACCCCATCATGCGGGCTCCACGAATGGCCGGGAGCACCTCCGTCTCCCATTGCAGGAAATTGTCCCGGGTGAGCTTCTCGGTAGTGCCGTGGCTCAGGAGGATTGAGGCCATGGGGCCGGTGGAGGAGGATGGGATGCGCATGGCGCTAGATGAGTTTTATTTGGAAGATTGGCTCTGATTCCATGTGATAATTTGGGTTAAACGAGTTGCTTTGTCTCGCACTCGGTTTCGTGTTAAATAGGCACACAACCATCGGCAGATTACAATCATGGGAAGGTTCAAACGATGGAGGGATTGACGAGATCGATCTGATCTTTAACTCTAGATCAGATCGATATAAGTAATCCAAACAAACTCTAAATCAATCCCTTTATATCGTACATGCACACAACAAGGGGTTCGGCATGGTACACATACAATATAAACACGTACACATGTCACGTCGCTAACAAGAACATCTCTAAGTTTCTTCATTTCCTTCTTGACACTTCCAAAAGTATTCTCATCCCAATCAACTAGTAGTACTTTGGTGAACTTTCTCCATCTCGCGCGGAAGAACTTGCATAGATACAACATGGTTATATCTTGATCCACCATCGCCACAAAATCAAGTTGTTTTTGTAGGGGTTCGTAGCATGGAAAACAAAAAAAATTCTATCGCATGCGCACAAACAAGCCAAGATATATCTACTAGATTGTAGCAATGAGTCGATAAGAATACTCACCCTCGAAGATTCCAAAGCGGTTAACAAGAGTAGATTCTTGTGGGTGATGTAGTCGTACACTTGCTGATCTCAAGATCGCGTAGACGATCCTTCCGGCGCTGCGTTCTGGCAGCGCTTTCGCAGTCGGTCACACATTCGGTACTTGATGAAGACCTTCCTCTCCCTTGTTCCAGCAGGCAACAGAGGTTGTAGTTCTCCCCTCGCGATTCCGGCAGCACGACGGCGTGGTGTCGGAAGTAGAGGTAAAATCCTACAGGGCTTCGCCTAAGCCGGAGTAGGTTATGGTGGATCTAGGGTTTCCGGTGATCTAGGGTTTAGAGGGGCGGAGAGGAGGAGGAGTGGCCGGCGGCGGCGAGCGGCAGCGCTGGGGCGGTGGCGCGCCTAGGTGGGGAGGTGCTGGTGTTGTGTATCCTTGGGGCATCCCCTCCCTCTATTTATGAGAGGGAGGGCCTCTTGGGAGAGGGGAGTTTGAATCCTTCCCCAACTCCCTCTCCTTGTTGTCTTGTGGTGGAGGGAAAGAAGTATTCTTTCCTTCCTCCACCAGGACACACTGTCCCAGTTTGACTTTTCAAACTTGCCTTTTGACTTTCAATTTGGAGCTTGATTTCTTTCTTACTAATGCCCAACCAAGTGACCTAGGGAACGATCCAATCATTCCACTTATCCATGACACATTCATGGTCCCTTCCCCTTCAGGTCCGGTGAACCTTCTAGACCCTTCTAGAACCTCTTTGATGAAATCATCGGAATCATTCCCGAACTCCGGAATTGGACTTTCCTTATATGAATATTATTCTCCGGACCATTCCGGATATCCTCGTGATATCTCGGGTCCCATTTGAGACTCCGGACAACATTCGGTATCCCTACTTACATTCCATATCTATTAAACAACATCGAATCCTTAAGTGTGTCTCCCTACGGTTCGTGAATTACGCGGAGATGACCGAGACACTTCTCTAATCAATAACCAATAGAGGAATCTAGAAATTCATATGGCTCCCACATATTTCTATGATTACTTTGTGATTGAATGAACCACTTACATACGATACCAATTTCCCTTTGTTTTGCGATAGTTTACTTATCCGAGGTTTGATCATCGGTATCTCTGGATACCTAGTTCAACCTCGTTACCGATAAGTACTCTTTTCTCGTTCCTGTGATCTGTGATCCCTTGTGAGACAGTCACATGCTTGCAAGATAATTGGATGGCATTCCACCAAGAGGGCCCAGAGTATATCTATCCGTCATATGGATGGACAAATCCCACTCTTGATCCATGTGCCTCAACACATACTTTCTGAACACTCAATGCCACCTTTATAGCCACCTAGTTACGGTGTGGTGTTTGATGTCATCAAAGCATCCATACGGTGATGGTGATTAGCATGATCTCATGGTCGAAGGATTTAGGTTACTATGTATCTGAAAGCTTATAGCAACTGAACTATATTAAATGACTTGATCTTTATGCTATGCTTAACTATAGGAGTATGTCCATCACACCATTCTCCTAATGATATGATCTTGTTGTTAATAACATCTCAATGTTCATGATTAGGAAACCATGATCATATATTAACCAACAAGCTAGTTTAACAAGAGGCTTTACTAGGGACTCTTTTATGTTTACAAATCACACAAGTATTAATGTTTCTAGTTAATACAACTATAGCATGGTATGTAAACATTTATCATAAGCATGAAGATATGATAATAACCTCTTTATTATTTCCTCTTGGGCATATCTCCAATAGTATCCCACTTGCACTAGAGACAATAATCTAGTTTCAAATCTTTGTGTATTCAACACCTATGGCTTTCCGGTGTTGTATTTACACGATTGCTAGTGGTCAACTGATCTTCAGATCCGACTCTTTCAGGTCCGTGTGTAATTGCGTGTCTTTGCGTCTCTACGCATCACTCATTCTCTAATGAGATGGCTTTGTACAAATTTGGTCCTTTGGTGAGACCTTTGGTTCCTTGGGGTTAAAACATGTTGATAATATTGTCGTACAATATATCTGCATGGTACTATCCCGCTGTGAACCACACCTAGTTTGATAACAAACTACCTAACACAAATGCCCTCTTTTGATGCTATAATAGCAGTCATATACTTAGCCTTTTGTTGTAGTATCTGTCACAATGTCTTAATTTTGGAACTCATCCAAATCCATTATGGAACTTACTTTCCATTATATTGTGCCACCCTTAGTTTAGATTGAGATACACTTAATTTGTACTTTGTGACAAAACTAGTATCAATGTAGTACTTTTACAATGAACTAATCATCTATTTGTCATATATACAAAAATAATATATTCTTAGTTCTTCCAAAAGATCATAAGGATATCCTTACTATCGTCCAATGATCATCTTATGAATCATTCTAGTATATGCTCATAACATTTAGAGCATAGGACATATCTGGATTTTTACATATCACAGTATGATTGATATAAATACTCTTTGTGATTTCATACATCAAGTATCAATCTATACTTGAATCTTTGTTTCACTTATCAAGTGTCGATACACTTGAATTTTGATATAATCCTTTCTGTGTGGCAAGAACCTTTCTTGTCATTTCCATATTGAAATCATTCAATATCTCATCTATGTACATTTGGCACAACCATATTAGCGTCTCAGTCTATCTATATAGATCTTGAAGCCAAATATTCGGGTTTTGCCTAAGTCTTTCATCGAGATGAAATTCTTAACATGTGTTAATAAAAGATACATCATTTCCAATCAACAATATGTCTTCCACATAATTTATTAGAAATATGTCTTAGCGCTCCCACTTAATTTCTTACAAATGCAAGCATCTTCATCGTCTCTGATGAATTTAAACTCTTTTAACAGTTTCATCATGGTGAAGATTCCAACTCCGCGATGCTCACTTCAACCATTATAGTTTGCATACGCTTTTAACATCATTTGAATTAACAAAACCCTATGTACCGTGTTATGCACACGTCCTAGGTAACAATTCTATCAGAAGAACATGTTTTGTTTATTCAACTACCACATAACAAAATTATATGTAGTGGTTGCTGCATTAATCCGTCTAGACTAAACATCGCTATGAAAGATCAAATCTTGTCATAGTCAACCTTTGAACATTGTTGTGAACTCTTTCCCAACATGTCGACTATTTCATAGATGTGAAACATCCATGTCTATTTATTTATAGATCCAAACACGACTGTAATGTTTTACACCTTTCCAGGGGGTCTTTCAAGTTCAAAGCTTGAGTTCTCGTGTATGGAAGTATCACGAATTTTATGGCTCCAAGACATTTGACAGAGTCAGGGCCCATCATCGCTTCTTTACATGTAGTCAGTTCATTATTGTCAAATAATGATTCAACCCTCAAATCTTGGTATTTGATTGTTTATCCGACCTACTTGGTTCAATAGGAACTTAGACTTCCGTGACCACAACCTTTGAGGCACGTGAGCCATGAGCATTGTTGCTGCCTCCGGAACACTTTTCGGCGTTGCATAACTTTGCACATATAGCTAAGGTTCTTTTAACCTTATCAAAGTTCTATTGTCCTCCCACTTAACTTTTCATGGAAAATTCCTTTATCAAAGAAACTTGACGTTCTAAGCGACAAACATTTTTGTGTTTGGTGTTATGGAGGAATACTCAATGATTATTCGAAATAACATATAAAGATATGTTCATCCGATTTTGGTTGCAAACATCTGTCTTATGCATAGCATACCAATGTCTAAGAAAGGACAACTTGGGTTTTATCCCAAACCATAACTTTATATGGTGTCATTTCAACGGATTATGATGGAGCTCTTTTCAGTGGAAAAACGGTAGTCTCTAAATCTTTAATCTTTAAAATATAATGACAGTTTTATAAATTACACATTTGATCTTACCATGTCAAACAAGGTTTTATTACATATCTCGAACGCTCCATACTCTTATGGTGTTTCGGGAAACGCAAATCCACGGAACGATTCCTCAATCTAAGGTATTATGCTAAACTTGTAACTCAAATATCTTCCTTTATGATCCATACATAAATTCTTTATTTTCTTGTTACATTGATTTTGCACTTCATCTTGAAAGTTTTTGAACTTTTCAAATGTTTCACACTTCATCCTCATTAAGTAAATATTCATATATTCACTCAAATTTTCGGAGAAAGCATATGAAGTTGAAATCCATCGCTCTTGACTACACGTAATGGACTTCATACATCAAATATGTACAAATTCCAATAATCTAGTCATTCGTTCCCTTTTGGCCTATGAATGGAGTTTTATTTATCTCTAGGAAAGTTTCACAAGCGTCATTTGATAAAAAATCAAAAGACTCCAAAATTCCATCCACATGGAGTTTCTTCATGTTTTGTTTCCAATATAATTTAAATAGCGATGTCACTTCCTAAGTGATCTTTCAATCAATTTGTCTTTCGATATTTTTAGCGCTAGTTTTATGGATGTGATTTATCCAACAAGATTTGTAAATCATCCATCTTTTATGGATTACGGCAATTATTTGAATAACCCTTTTGTTCTCATAATACCTGATAAAACAAATCTTGAAGGCAAGCTTTGATTTCAATGAGCAACACAATAACCCTTTATTTGTTTTCGATGAATATCATCATATATTCTTTGCTGGTTACTTAGGCCATTATAGTTCATGAATTGTGTTGTTTCGTATGACGATTCACACCAACAAATTCAGTATCTAATACTTAAGAACCAAATTATTTAACAAGCAAAGAATACAACCGTAACACGTATATCCTCTATATACCTAAGCTGAACAATTCTGGTCTTTTCTTTTCTACCATATATTTATGAGATTCTCTTTCAGTATTTTCCTTTTCTGTTTGAAAGAATCTATCAACATCAATAGTGGAGCCATACACATGACACATAGTCCAAAGCATGTATAGTTAAATACCAATGTATTTGGACTTGCACTTTGAAGTAGATCACCATCATCAAATGTTTGGTGTTCTTTCAAATTCCATTCTTTAGTAATCTCTTGTGTAGTAAACATTTTACCTACATCAAATATTCATCCTTATCATGGAATTATTCATGGTCAAGCTGCTTTAGCTTATAACGGTGAATCGCGAGTATAATGTTGTTCTCCAAAACCTTTTGGAGGATTAGGACGACTAGCGTCTCCAACCTTTTGAAAATTCCCATCAAATATGATAATATAAACTTTGCCATATTATACTCCATCATGTTATAATCAAAAACTTCGTTTCAGATATCACAATATCTTCCACATATGATGTTCCTAGATAACCTTGATATTAAAACAATCTTTTGAATATCAAGAATCATGCAGATAAACATGATACCTATATACTAACATTGGAATTGTTACTCTTGATTTAATACCAATTATTAAACTTCACGGAGTAACCAAAACTTACTAAAAGTTTGCAATAGGACTTTTAAACTTTAGATTAACACTTCAAAACTATACGATACCAGTTCGTAAAGTAATTAACCAGAATTCTATAGTTCTATTATCACAATTATAACTAAGCGCAAGGTGGTAAATGGATGCCAATGACTATAACGACTATGCAAATTCACTTTGATTTAATTTATGATAAATAGTGTTCAACTTTTAATCATATTGCTGTTGAACTCCCACTCAAAACAACATCCCTCGCATTGTTTTAGTGATCACACGAACCAAATCCACCACATCAAAACAGATCATCACGAGACATGATGTAGCTTCAATGGCGAACAATCAACATGTTCATCATATCTACTATATGACTCATGCTTTACCTTTCGGTGATCCATGTTCCGAGACCATGTATGTACATGCTAGGCTCGTCAAGATCAAACCTTAGCTTCCGCATGAGCAAATCTGGCTTGCTCCTGTTGTATAACTCGCAGAATCTAACACACCCGATCATCACGTGGTGCTTCGAAACAATGAGTTTTGGCAACGGTGCCTACTAAGGACGAACACTCTATAACTTGATATTGTGTGAGAGGGATCATATTATAACGCTACCGTCGCGAACTAAGCAATACAAGATGCATAAAAGGATTAACATCACATGCAATTCAAAATATGTGATATGATATGGCCTTTCTTCTTTTGCTTCCGATCTCCATCTTCAAGCATGAACATGATCTCCATCATCACCGGCGTGGTGTCAAGGTCAATGGCGCCGCTCCATGGTTGTCGTCCACCAGCATCAACTATTACAACTAATTTGAATAATAGACACGCAGGTCTAGACGAAATTAAAAGACAACCATATGGCTCCTGCCGGTTGCCGACTTACAATAAGGAACATTGCATACATCATATATAATCGCAATCATGGTCATATCACATCACAACACAACTATAAGATCCCTCCTTTGTAAAGGAAAAGGAACCCTGTGATTGCAATGCTAGTCCCTGGATCATTGCTAGCATCCACAGTTTAAGATGAAGTACACAGATACAAAGGTCATTTATTACATCCATTCCAGAGATAAAACATAGTCTTTTACAACTCAAGGCCACAGGCCTAATACAAGAGTTTTGGAATAAGTAAATAAACATAAGTCTTCATCTTCATGTGCCACAGGCAAGCATGTTGAGTGTAGACTCATGACACCTAATCATCATCGGAGTAACCTGCAACATCACAAGTTACATTACAGTGGGTCAATACTTTGGAATAGTATTGGCAAGTGATACCTTAGTAAATTTTAAGTGGACTATATTACTATATGCATTTTGGCTAAGTGTAGCTTGGCTTGCTTTGCTCAAAATAGGTTTTTCCTATTAGTTGAAATCACTAAGTTTTTCTTTGTCAAAAACTTTCCCAAGAAACCACCAATAGACATTGGGGTCCTTCACCCTTGTTCACCCACAAGTTTTATTGAGAAGTTGGAGTGATGAGATTTCTTGATAGCTTCCATGTCTTGATGCTCAAGTTGTCCATTGCCATGGACTTGGCTAAGTACTTAGATTTTCCATCTGCAGAGGTTGTGCACTTTCCCCACCAGACTTGGTTTCCCAAGACAGGACCTTTCAGAAGCCTTCCCTTAGCCAATGGACGCGTTCCAACCTATCATCCCACTACCACCAACTATCCAAATGACTAAGTTCTAGCAACCTATATGATCAAGGCAGAGCCCATATTGCCAAGTGGCTGCACTGTAAGCTTCTCAACACTTGGCCTCCAAAATCCCTTTGTGCCTGGGTGGCATACCACAAGTGAGATACACAAGGTAAACCATGTCCATGGGCCTTGTGTAACCACTCAACCAAAAACCACCATTCAAGTCCCATTCCACCCAGGAGGTTCATTGACTTAGTTGTTTTATTAAGAAAACATAAGTCCAAAGACTTAGAAATATTTTCATCATAGCATGTAGATACTTGACCAACCCTTGTTTGCTACTAGCTAGGCTAAGCATGGCATAGTAACTTAACTTAGGTAATTTCCTAGCAATTCTACCATTCTACAACTACTTAGGATTTCCCAACATAGCATTTGGCAAAAGTAACATGCAAGACTTAGCAAAATATTTCTAATGCTTATACAAAATATAGGGATGAAAATAGTCATGAAGTACCACTTGCCTTGGTAATGGGGAGAGTAGCACTCTTCACAATCACAGTCACTAGCAAAATCTACACAAAATTTGTAGCACAAAATTACACACAATTCATATACAAACAAAAATATATATATGTATGCATGCAAGAATGCAAAGTGATGATTTTTAAAACTCCACCAACCAAGTGCATGATACAGAAACATAACCAAGTCAAAAACTTGCTAACTAAACTTATTTAGCACTAAAACAATTTACTAAACCAATTCTATACTCAAAATGGTCCTAAACAAGTTTCTGCATAAAAAGTCATTTTAACAGAAACTTTTTGCTAAACACATTGCATAAACAGAAATAGCTTGTCTCCCTGATTCCAACGGTATAAAATTTGCAAAAATCTAACGTGGGAATCAAAAGTTATAGCTATTTCAGTTTTGGATCAAATTCTGATTTCAAAACTGTTTTTGAATCTAACCCTAGCCACGCGTCAAGTTCTTACTGGAGCGTACCGATTCGCTCCGGATCACGCTCGCGAGCCATAGGATCTAACTAACGATGCACGGTTCAGATCGAAACATAACGGTTCGTTAAGTGGCTAATCCTATGCGTTGGATCCAGATCCAAGGGCTCTCGATCAAGCGACCATGTCCTGGCGGTAGCGGCGGCGAGTGCTCTGAAAGCGGCGGCGCTAACGTTCTAGATCGCTCGGGGAGGAAAGGGCGTGCTTACCAGATCCGCAAGGTCGAGGCGAAGCTCAACGTGGTGGTGGCTGGGCAAGGGGTGCACTGGTACGGTGTCTAGGGCTCGTCGGAGTTGCGGCGGCGTCTGTCGCTTGCAGTCGAGGTCGTTGCCGAGGTGTGGCGTCGCCCTAGCACAAGGCAGTGGGTTCAGAAGATGCGCAAGTGACTGGAGAATCAACTGGTGACAAAGGGAAAGCGAGGGGCGCACGGGACTTACCGCTATTGCTCGCCGGAGTCGAGCGACGGCGCAGGTGGTTGCGGTCGTGAACGGGATCGACGACCTGGGTCACGAGCAGGCAAAAGAAAAGTATCAGGAGGTGCGCAAGATCAAGATGGACACGACAGTTGGAACCAGAGAGAGGGGGGCGGTCGAGGCTCACCGGAATTAGTCGTCGGAGTCGTCGGTGCTACGAGGTTTCGAGGAAAATGCGCGACTGGTGGAGTGAGAGAGGAGAGTGAAATGATCGCGGTGCGGAGGGGGTTTGTGGCGAGGAGAGGCGATTAAGCGTGGAATCAATGGCAATTAGCGAGAATCAATCGCGGCGGTGAAAGCGGAGAAACGGCGGCGGGTCGGCGTGATTTGTGGAAGACGAGGTGGCGTGGAGAGGGCCCGTCGGTCAAACGTGAAGAGAGGAGGTGGGTTGTCACGACTGGAGGTGCGCTTGCGGCGTCTAGAGAGAGACAGACAGGGAGAGAGAGAGAGTGGGCAGTTGGGCGATTCTTGGGCTAGAATCCTGGCGCCTGGCCCTTTTCTTTTCATTTGTCCTTTTCTTTTTCTATTTTGATTTTCAGGAATGGTTTTGATATGAATTCAAACTCTTTTTGAATTCAAATATTTCTGGGGTTTTTGCAGTGTGCAAAAGTTTCAAATATAGGCATAAAACCATGTGGTTGCTTTGCAAAAGCTTGGTCACTCTTGGAGAAACAAAATATCAGGAGCTTGCATAAGATTTGCAAATGTTTGAAAAATGGTTTTTGAACCATTTCCATTTTGTAAAAATTAGTTCAAATTTCCACACTCAATCCATTCAACAAAAGAGACAAGCAATCTAGGTTTAAAACATTCAAACTCTCAAATGGGGGTGGCCATTTGATTTTAGCTTGCTCACATAAAATGATAGCACTATGTGCTTTGTTTTTCTGAAATGAGTTTGAAATTGACCTCAATTCTATATGCATGCATGAGTGATATGCAAACGTTGAAATCATGATTTTAGGGATGTTACAAATCTAACCCCCTTAAGGTGAATCTCTTCCTCGAGATTCGGATTGGCTAGCAAATAGGTGAGGGTGGTCTTTCCGAATATCATCTTCTCTTTCCCATGTTGCTTCCTCTTCGGTATGATGATTCGATTGTACTTTGCAAAACTTGATAGTATTTGTCCTTGTGACTCTTTCTGCGGTCTCAAGAATCTTGATAGGCTTCTCCTCGTATGTGAGGTCACTTTCTAATTGAACCTCCTCCAAAGGTATAGTATCCTTCAAGGAAGTTTCTTCCATTTCTAGGTGACATTTCTTAAGCTGACTCACATGAAACACATTATGGACTGCTGACAAAGATTCTGGTAGTTCAATTTCATAAGCAACTTCTCCTTTGCGACTCATAATCTTGAATGGCCCAACATATCTTGGTGCCAACTTTCCTTTGACTCCGAATCTTTTCACTCCACGGAGTGGTGATACTCTAAGATAGGCTCTATCACCAACTTCGTAGGTAACTTCTCTACGCTTAGGATCTGCGTAGCTTTTCTGTCGGGACTGTGCTATCTTCAACCTGTCCTTAACCAATTTGACCTTCTCTTCGGCTTCTTTGGTAAGATCTTGCCCAAATAAACTTCTTTCTCCCACACCATTCCATAACAATGGGGTGGTACATTTTCTTCCGTAGAGAAACTCAAACGGTGCCATCTCAATGCTTGCTTGATAGCTGTTGTTATAAGAAAATTCTGCGTAAGGCAGACTTTCATCCCAACTTGCTCCATTGTCTAGGGCACATGCCCTCAACATGTCTTCCAGAATTTGGTTAGTCCTTTCCGTTTGTCCATCGGTTTGAGGATGAAAGGCAGTACTGAATTCCAACCTCGTTCCCAATGACTCATGTAGTTGTCTCCAAAAATGGGAAGTGAATTGAGTTCCCCTATCAGACACAATACTCTTGGGCACACCATGTAGACACACAATTCTACTCGTGTAGATTTTGGCTAACTTGGCACTCGTATAAGTTGTCTTCACGGGTATGAAATGAGCCACTTTAGTTAGGCGATCCACTACTACCCATATGGAATCATATCCGGATCTGGTCCTAGGTAATCCGGTGATGAAATCCATACCAATCTTGTCCCACTTCCAATCAGGAATAGGTAGTGGTTGAAGCAAACCTGCTGGTTCCTGATGCTCCGCCTTTACTCTACTACACACATCACACAAAGCAATATGTTCGGCGATGTCCCTCTTCAGATTACCCCACCAAAATCTTTCTTTCATGTCCATGTACATTTTGGTGTTACCCGGGTGAATAGAATACGGAGAGTTGTGCGCTTCCTGCAAAATCAGTTTCCGTAACTCCGGATCTTGTGGAACACAGATACGTTTCCCATGCCATAAAGTACCCTGTTCGTCTTCATGGAAATTTTTAGCTTTCCCTTGGCCAATCTTTTCCTTAATCTCTTCAATTTCCTTATAAGTCTTCTGAGCTTCTCGGATCCTGTCCAACAAAGTGGGTTGAACATCCAAAGACATGAGATGTCCTTCAGGCACAATCTCCAATCTGAGTTCTCGGAATTGGGTACACAAATCATCTGGCAATTCTCCTTTGGTAAGGCCATTTACAAATAGCTTACGACTTAGAGCATCTGCTACAACATTTGCTTTACCGGGGTGATATTGCAAACTTAAGTCATAGTCCTTGATAAGCTCTAACCATCTTCTTTGTCTCATATTAATTTATTTCTGGGTGAAGATGTACTTCAAACTCTTGTGATCAGTGAACACTTCACAACGCTTTCCCAAAAGGTAGTGCCTCCATATTTTGAGTGCATGGACGACAGAGGCTAACTCCAAATCATGAGTAGGGTAGTTTACCTCATGAGTTTTGAGTTGTCTCGAGGCATAAGCTACAACTTTACCGTCTTGCATAAGTACAGCACCCAAACCTTGATGAGACGCATCACAATATACTTGGAAATCCTTTTCCAAATCTGGCAGACATAGAACTGGTGCTGTTACAAGTCTCTTCTTCAACTCCTGAAAGCTGACTTCACAACCTTCAGACCAAGCAAACTACTTGTCTTTCTTTAACAATTCAGTCATTGGCTTAGCAACTTTTGAGAATTTTCAATGAACCTTCTGTAGTAACCTGCTAAGCCAAGGAAACTGCGAACTTCTTTCACATTCTTGGGAGATTCCCATTCCGTCACAGCTGAAACCTTAGCAGGATCAACTGCTACACCGTCCTTTGTCATAACATGACCAAGAAAACCAACTTCCTCTAACCAGAATTCACACTTGCTGAATTTGGCATAAAGTTTATGCTCTCTTAACTTCTCAAGTATCAAACACAAATGTCCTTCATGCTCTTCTTTGCTCTTGGAGTAGACTAAGATGTCATCGATGAAAACGACAACAAACTTGTCGAGGAATTCCATGAACACCTTGTTCATCATATTCATGAAGTAGGTTGGAGCATTGGTTAAGCCAAAAGGCATCACGGTATACTCATACAATCCATACCTTGTGGTGAATGTTGTTTTAGGTATGTCTTGCTCTCTTATCTTGAGTTGAAAATAGCCTGACCTTAGATCAATCTTTGAGAACACACAGGCTCCTTCAAGCTGATCAAATAAGTCATTGATTCTAGGCAAAGGGTATTTGTTTTTGATAGTCACTTCGTTGAGTGAACGGTAATCTATGCATAACCTTTGACTTCTGTCTTTCTTCTCTACGAACAGAACTGGAGCTCCCCAAGATGAAGAACTTGGTTGAATAAATCCTTTCTGCAACTGTTCTCCTAGTTGCTTCTTGAGCTCTTTCAGTTCATCAACTGACATTTTTTATGGTCTCTTTGCTATTGGTCCAGATCCTGGTACCAAATCTATCAGAAACTCCACATCTCTATCTGGTGGCATTCCTGCAATTCTTCCGGAAATACATCCGGATACTCACACACAATTGGCACACTGTCCATGCTAACCCCCTTAAGATAATTAAGCATACTCCTCTTTGCTCCCAAGCTGGTCTTGAATCTGATCCTTTTATTTTCTGGAGTTGTGAGTGAGACAGTATGGCTGGCACAATCTATCACTCCTTTGTACTTAGTCATCCAGTCCATTCCCAGAATGACATCCAATCCTTGGGAGTTTAGTATTATCAAGTTAACGGGAAACTTATACTTCCCAAATTCTATGACTAGGTCATGGCATCCTCAATTCACTATCATTTCTCCACCAGGAGAACTTACTTTTATAGGACATCCAATAGTTTCTACCGGTAGTTCATTTCTTTCAACAAATGCTCTTGATATGAATGAATGAGATGCACCAGTATCAAAGAGTACAAATGCTGGAATGGAATTGAGTCTGAACTTACCAGCAACAGCATTACGCTCCTCATAGACCTCCTCCACATTGATGTGGTTCACCTGTCCTTTCTGGAAAGGATTGGGCTTGACAGGTCCTTCAACTTTATTTTCGGGGCACTCATTTGCATAGTGTCCCATCTTCTTGCATTTGAAGCATTCAACCTGACTGATGTCTCTCTTAGCAGGCTGACTTCCACTCCCACTACCATTACCACTGTGGTGGCTCTTATGTCCACCCTTGTGGTTCTTGTACTTGTCATTGTCATGACTGCGATGATGCTTGTTGTCATGACGGTTGTGGTTGTGGTGTTTGTTGAATTTCCCATGCTTGTGGGATCCTGAGCTTCCACTGTCATCATAGTGAGATCGTTTGTGAGACGATCCCAAGCTGTGCTTGTCGGAGTGCTTTCTCTTTCTACTCTCGACTTGTTTCATTTTGTTCTCCAATATAGCAGCCTTGTCACAGAGCGACTGATAAGTGGGAACATATGCCATAGCCAGCTGCAGATTCAGCTCATCATTCAAGCCTTCCAGAAATTTTTCCTTTCTCTTGGCATCTGTGTCAACCTCATCCGGTGCATAACGCGCCAGATTGTTGAACTCTTCAATGTATTCAGCCACGCTGCGGTGGCGCTGCTTCCGATTGTGGAACTCTTTCTTTTTCAGGCTCATTATTCCTGACGAGATATGAGCAGTGCGAAAGCCATCCTCAAAGATCGCCCAAGTCACCTCATTTATAGGAGTGGTGATTTGGAAGTTGTCCCACCAAGTGGCGGCTGGCCCTTCCAGCAGGTGTGCTGCAAATCTGACCTTTTCAGCGTATGTGCAGCCCACGGTCACTAAGTCCTTGTTTACAGAACGTAGCCAATCATTGGCCACCATGGGATCAGTCGTCCCCTAGAACTTAGCTGGCCTCAATCGCAGAAATCTGGTGAGCATATCAAAGCCCGGAGGGTTGTTGTTGTTGTTGTTATTGGGGTTGTTGTTGTTATTATTCTGGTTCTGGATGAATGTTGTCATCATCTGCATGAGCTGTGTTTGTGCATTCATCATTTGCTGCATTTCTGGAGTAATGTTGTTGTTGTTGGGGTTGGGGTTTGCGCGACGGGGAGGCATCTGTGGTTTGTTCAAATAGAGATAAGAATGAGATACCCATAGATGTTTTCATGCACATTACATCACATAAGCAAAAACAAGCATGCAACAGAAGATAAAAGTTCAACAACCAGATAACAAGTTCACAAAGTAAAAACACACAAGTGGCAAGCCATCCACAAGTCGGATGGTCCAATAATAAGTTCACAAATAACAAGTACGATAATTAAAGATAAACGAGTAGTCAAGTCTACTCATCAGCATCAATCTCCTCCTCGACAAAGGTAAGACCTGCGTTCTCCATCGCGGTCTTGTTCTCCTTAATGGTAGTGGTCAAGGACTCAATCTTGGCCTTGAGAGCCCTCTTCTGGGAACGAAGCCTCTCAATCACCATCTGCTGCTGCTCTAGCTCAAAATCCTTGGACTTCGGTTCTTCAGTCATGTCCCGGATCTTCTTGTTCCTATCCTAGACACGTTTCTCCTGACTCTTGAACTTCCGGTCCTGGGTCTCTAACTTCGCCTCCATTTCCTTGACTATCTCGTCCTGCTGTGCGAAAAGCTTGTCCTTCTCGCGAAGCTGCACCTGGAGCTCGTCATTACTGAGCATGACATTGGTCCTGTCCGTGTCCACGTGCCTAATGAGAGACTCTAAGTCCTGGAGATAGAGACGTATCGGCTCTGCTGCGTCCCTCGAGTCGTCCTCGAAGTCGATGGACTCTCCATCCTCATCACGTCTTCCGAAGACGTGGAAGTGGGTGCCTCTAACCTGTCGGGAGTGACGGCCTAGCAGACGTCCTATCAGGTCCTGCATGACTACCTCCATGCCTCTCTCCCTGTCATCGTGCATAAGCTTGAAGACGATGGCCTCCGTAGTAGGCTCTGTCTGGCATCCGGGCTGGTTCACCTTGAAGCCCCAGAGGTCCTTCCTCTCGAACTTGGTGAGTGGATGCACCATGATGGTGGGAAGAGGGAGATTGAGCAAAGTGGTAAGCTCAACGATACGAGGACCAAAGCGGGTAACCTGGAACTCCTCAACAGTGCTGATGGTAATAGGCATATATTTATAAGATAGAAAAGTTAGAACAACACTATTTAAGATAAAACAAAGACAAACATCTCATACATCCTTGGAACACAAAATCACACAAATCATGCATACATGAATCCATTACATCAACCAAGGTCCAAACTTATTTAAGGTATCATTTTGTAAAAATAAGGTGATAGGTGGTGGTCCAACTAACAAAGTATGTTTACAATCCCATCTCACTGGATCTGTTGGCTAACACAATGTTCCTAGAAGCAATCAGCCTATCTTGCTCACATGATTCCATCAATAAGTCTATAATATCTCCTCTTAAGGTTTGGTTGGTGGCTTCCAACTCTTGAGTATGTTCCTTCTCTTTCTCCAAGTCTTTTTGGAGGTTGAGCATTCTGCACTTGACTCTAGCACTAAGTTCTTTGATAGTCCTCCAAGCTGCTTCTCTTGCTGACTCAAAGAATGTGGTATGCACCACAGTGTTGGTGTACATGCAGAATCCTCTTTCTTTGTGGTTGTCTTCCTTGCTTTTGTACAAGTGAAGTTGCACCCACCAGTACTCAACTCCTTCATCCATCACTGGAAAGCCTTTGTACACAGCTGCACCATGTATTTCCATTGCCACCATGAGGTCCTTGAGAATTTTGGGAAACTCAGTTTCACACTCCAAGGTCATGGTCATGAGTGGTCCTTTCTTTACGGCTTCGTTGATGGAGTTCATCTACAAATAGAGATGAGAATGAGAGGATTAGAAAAGCTTACGAGAAGAATAGACAAGTGTAGAAGTAGTTGAAAAATTTTCCTTAGTGGTTTCCAATCCTAGGGTCATAATCCTACAGGCAACACAGTGCTCTGATACCATCTATAAGATCCCTCTTTTGTAAAGGAAAAGGATCCCTGTGATTGCAATGCTAGTCCCTGGATCATTGCTAGCATCCACAGTTTAAGATGAAGTACACAGATACAAAGGTCATTTATTACATCCATTCCAGAGATAAAACATAGTCTTTTACAACTCAAGGCCACAGGCCTAATACAAGAGTTTTGTAATAAGTAAATAAACATAAGTCTTCATCTTCATGTGCCACAGGCAAGCATGTTGCGTGTAGACTCATGACACCTAATCATCATCGGAGTAACCTACAACATCACAAGTTACAGCCACAGTGGGTCAATACTTTGGAATAGTATTGGCAAGTGATACCTTAGTAAATTTTAAGTGGAATATATTACTATATGCATTTTGGCTAAGTGTAGCTTGGCTTGCTTTGCTCAAAATAGGTTTTTCCTATTAGTTGAAATCACTAAGTTTTTCTTTGTCAAAAACTTTCCCAAGAAACCACCAATAGACATTGGGGTCCTTCACCCTTGTTCACCCACAAGTTTTATTTAGAAGTTGGAGTGATGATATTTCTTGATATCTTCCATGTCTTGATGCTCAAGTTGTCCATTGCCATGGACTTGGCTAAGTACTTAGATTTTCCATCTGCAGAGGTTGTGCACTTTCCCCACCAGACTTGGTTTCCCAAGACATGACCTTTCAGAAGCCTTCCCTTAGCCAAATGGACGCGTTCCAACCTATCATCCCACTACCACCAACTGTCCAAATGACTAAGTTCTAGAAACCTATATGATCAAGGCAGATCCCATATTGCCAAGTGGCTGCACTGTAAGCTTCTCAACACTTGGCCTCCAAAATCCCTTTGTGCCTGGGTGGCATACCACAAGTGAGATACACAAGGTAAACCATGTCCATGGGCCTTGTGTAACCACTCAACCAAAAACCACCATTCAAGTCCCATTCCACCCAGGAGGTTCATTGACTTAGTTGTTTTATTAAGAAAACATAAGTCCAAAGACTTAGAAATATTTTCATCATAGCATGTAGATACTTTACCAACCCTTGTTTGCTACTAGCTAGGCTAAGCATGGCATAGTAACTTAACTTAGGAAATTTCCTAGCAATTCTACCATTCTACAACTACTTAGGATTTCCCAACATAGCATTTGGCAAAAGTAACATGCAAGACTTAGAAAAATATTTCTAATGCTTATACAAAATATAGGGATGAAAATAGTCATGAAGTACCACTTGCCTTGGTAATGGGGAGAGTAGCACTCTTCACAATCACAGTCACTAGCAAAATCTACACAAAATTTGTAGCACAAAATTACACACAATTCATATACAAACAAAAATATATATATGTATGCATGCAAGAATGCAAAGTGATGATTTTTAAAACTCCACCAACCAAGTGCATGATACAGAAACATAACCAAGTCAAAAACTTGCTAACTAAACTTATTTAGCACTAAAACAATTTACTAAACCAATTCTATACTCAAAATGGTCCTAAACAAGTTTATGCATAAAAAGTCATTTTAACAGAAACTTTTTGCTAAACACATTGCATAAACAGAAAGAGCTTGTCTCCCTGATTCCAACGGTATAAAATTTGCAAAAATCTAACGTGGGAACCAAAAGTTATAGCTATTTCAATTTTGGATCAAATTCTGATTTCAAAACTGTTTTTGAATCTAACCCTAGCCACGCGTCAAGTTCTTACTGGCGCGTACCGATTCGCTCTGGATCACGCTCGCGAGCCGTAGGATCTAACTAACTATGCACGGTTCAGATCGAAACATAACGGTTCGTTAAGTGGCTAATCATATGCGTTGGATCCAGATCCAAGGGCTCTCGATCAAGCGACCATGTCCTGGCGGCGCGCGGCGACGGCGAGCGGCGGAGTGCTCTGACAGCGGCGGCGCTAACGTTCTAGATCGCCGGGGAAAGGCGTGCTTACCAGATCCGCAAGGTCGGCGAAGCTCAACGTGGTGGTGGTGGGCAGGGTGCTGATGCGGTGTCTGGGGCTCATCGGAGTTGCGGCGGCGTCTGTCGCTTGCAGTCGAGGTCGTTGCCGAGGTGTGGCGTCGCCCTAGCACAAGGCAGTGGGTTCAGAAGATGCGCAAGTGATTGGCGAATCAACTGGTGACAAAGGGAAAGCGAGGGGCGCACGGGACTTACCGCTATTGCTCGCCGGAGTCGGCGGCAGTGGTTCTTGGTCGTGAACGGGATCGACGACCTGGGTCACGAGCAGGCAAAAGAAAAGTATCAGGAGGTGCGCAAGATCAAGATGGACACGACAGTTGGAACCAGAGAGAGGGGGGCGGTCGAGGCTCACCGGAATTAGTCGTCGGAGTCGTCGGTGCTACGAGGTTTCGAGGGCAAATGCGCGCAGCCTGGTGGCGGAGTGAGCGAGGAGAGTGGGGGGAAATGACCGCGATGCAGAGGGGGTTTTGTAGGCGAGAGGGGAGCGGCGATTAAGCGTGGAATCATTTGCAATTAAGCGAGAATCAATCGCGGCAGTGAAGGGCGGAGGAAACGGCCGGCGACGGGGTCGGGCGTGATTTGGGGAAGACGAGGGTGACGTGGAGAGGGCCCGCTCGTCAGCGAAACACACAGAGAGGAGGTGGGTCTGGTTGTCAGCGACTGCTTGGGTGCGCTTGCGCGTGCGAGAGAGAGAGAGAGAGAGAGAGAGAGAGAGAGAGAGAGAGAGGAAGGCCGGGTGGGCTAGTTGGGCCAGTTCTGTTGCTGGGCTAGAATCCTGGCACCTGGCCCTTTTCTTTTCTTTTGTCCTTTTATTTTTCTGTTTTGATTTTCAGGAATGGTTTTGATATGAATTCAAACTCTTTTTGAATTCAAATCTTTCTGGGGTTTTTGCAGTGTGCAAAAGTTTCAAATATAGGCATAAAACCATGTGGTTGCTTTGCAAAAGCTTGGTCACTCTTGGAGAAACAAAATATCAGGAGCTTGCATAAGATTTGCAAATGTTTGAAAAATGGTTTTTGAACCATTTCCATTTTGTAAAACTTAGTTCAAATTTCCACACTCAATCCATTCAACAAAAGAGACAAGCAATCTAGGTTTAAAACATTCAAACTCTCAAATGGGGGTGGCCATTTGATTTTAGCTTGCTCACATAAAATGATAGCACTATGTGCTTTGTTTTTCTGAAATGAGTTTGAAATTGACCTCAATTCTATATGCATGCATGAATGATATGCAAACGTTGAAATCATGATTTTAGGTATGTTACAACAACCGTGCAAAACAAATTTAGACGCCTCTAATTTTCTTTGCATGTTTTATGTGGTTTGGGGCTTTCATCAAGTGTCGTTCTAACTTACGAACAAGAACCACAACGTTGATACTAGTATTGTCAATCACCCGTTGTAAATTGAATCTTCACTATGTTGGGAGAAACAGGCACCCGCAAAGCCACTTATGCAATACAAGTTGCATGTCAAGCATGGAGTAAGTCTCATGAACGATGCCATCTAAGGTTAGCCCGGTCCGCTTCATCCCACCATCCCGCAAGCTGCAAAGTTCACAAGAAGCAATCGACAACAAAAGCATCAACGCCCACAATGACCATTGTGTCCTACTCGTGCAACAGATCTACATATAGACACAGCTCTGATACCACTATAGGGGTTCATAGCATGGAAAACAAAAAAAATATATCGCATGCACACAAACAAGCCAAGATCTATCTACTAGATTGTAGCAATGAGTCGATTAGAATACTCACCCTCAAAGATTCCAAAGCGGTTAACGAGAGCAGATTTCGTGGGTGATGTCGTCGTACACTTGCCGATCTCAAGATCGCGTAGACGATCCTTCCGGCGCTGTATTCCGGCAGCGCTTCCGCAGTCGGTCACACATTCAGTACTCGATGAAGACCTTCCTCTCCTTTGTTCCAGCAGGCAGCGGAGGTTGTAGTTCTCCCCTCGCGATTCCGGCAGCACGACGGTGTGGTGTCGGAAGTAGAGGTAAAATCATGCAGGACTTCGCCTAAGACGGAGTAGGTTATGGTGGATCTGGGGTTTCTGACGATCTAGGGTTTAGAGGGCCGGAGAGGAGGAGGCATGGCCGGTGGCGGCGCGAGGCGGCGGCGTGGCAGCGGCTAGCGGCGGCAAGCGGCGGTGCGGCTAGGTGGGGAGGGGCTGGTGTTGTGTGTCCTTGGGGCACCCCCTCCCCTCTATTTATGAGAGGGAGGGCAGCTTGGGAGAGGGGAGTTTGAATCCTTCCCCAACTCCCTCTCCTTGTTGGCTTGTGGTGGAGGGAAGGAAGGATTCTTTCCTTTCTCCACCAGGACACATTGTCCCAGTTTGACTTTTCAAACTTGCCTTTTGACTTTCAATTTGGAGCTTGATTTATTTCTTACTAATGCCCAACAAAGTGACCTAGGATATGATCCAATCATTCCACTTATCCATGACACATTCATGTTCCCTTCCCCTTCCGGTCCGGTGAACCTTCTAGACCCTTCTAGAACCTCTCTGATGAAATCATCGGAATCATTTCCGAACTCCGGAATTGGACTTTACTTATACGAATCTTATTCTCCGGACCATTCCGGATCTCCTCGTGATATCCCGGGTCCCATCCGAGACTCCGAACAACATTCGGTCTCCCTACTTACATTCCATATCTACTAAACAACATTGAATCCTTAAGTGTGTCTCCCTACGGTTTGTGAATTACGCGGACATGACCAAGAAACTTCTCCAATCAATAACCAATAGAGGAATCTGGAAATTCATATGGCTCCCACATATTTCTACGATTACTTTGCGATTGAATGAACCACTTACATACGATACCAATTTCCCTTTGTCTCGCGATAGTTTACTTATCCGAGGTTTGATCGTTGGTATCTCTGCATACCTAGTTCAACCTCATTACCGATAAGTACTCTTTTCTCGTTCCTGTGATATGTGATCCTTTGTGAGCCAGCCACATGCTTGCAAGCTAATTGGATGGCATTCCACCGAGAGGGCCTAGAGTATATCTATCCGTCATATAGATGGACAAATCCCACTCTTGATCCATGTGCCTCAACACATACTTTCCGAACACTCAATGCCACCTTTATAGCCACCTAGTTACGGTGTGGTGTTTGATGTCATCAAAGCATCCATACGGTGATGGTGATTAGCATGATCTCATGGTCGAAGGATTTAGGTTACTATGTATCTGAAAGCTTATAGCAACTGAACTATATTAAATGACTTGATCTTTATGCTATGCTTAACTATAGGAGTATGTCCATCACACCATTCTCCTAATGATATGATCTTGTTGTTAATAACATCTCAATTTTTCATGATTAGGAAACCATGATCATATATTAACCAACAAGCTAGTTTAACAAGAGGCTTTACTAGGAACTATTTTATGTTTACAAATTACACAAGTATTAATGTTTCCAGTTAATACAATTATAGCATGGTATGTAAACATTTATCATAAGCATGAAGATATGATAATAACCTCTTTATTATTGCCTCTTGGGCATATCTCCAATAGTTTTTTCTGGATTAGTTTGTAACTGATCAACTTATCTACGCACCTACCAACTCCAACACCTTCGTGTCAAAACCGAAGTAGGATAGGGGAATTGAGCACGTTGCAGTCGGCTTGTTTTAAAACATCATTAGTAATCTTGCACTTGCTAGTGCTAGTAGGAGCAAGGACACACAAACCATTGACATCAACCATGTCATGAAACCCCATCGTCTAAGCAAAGCTCCGTTCATTTACACCCAGTGCTCCTCAGGATGCAAAACCTCGTTAAAATCTCCTATCAACAACCATGATAAATCTGACAAAGATTTAAAAACCTGAGCATAGTTTTATGTCTCTCACCCACCTGCACATCTCCATATACAGAGGTTACACACCAATGGGTCTTTACCCCTTCCCGTCATAATTAAATCAATGTGGTATGGCCAGAAAGGTAAAATCTACATAGAAGTGTTTTTCTTCCAAAACACTCCTAAACCTCCACTTGGACACTAACCGTTCCCTACAAAACATTTATCATATTCCATCCCCAAAAAAAAAAAAATTTTTTTTTTTGTTTTTTTGTCAAAAAAAAAAATAGCACGCATGGGGCATACCTCCTCACAAAAGTTTGTACTTTGATTACTATCGCAACATTGCCAAGACCACGGCACCATTGTACTCATTATTCCCGATGATCCTCCATCCCAGAGGTCACCGATCCTTCAACATGCTGCTTCTCACCTTGTTGTCCATTCCTACTTTTCTCTATTCTCTTCATTTCTCTAATCGTCAACAAAGAGGGAGGTGGTGATGGCACCTATCCCACTCCATCTTCTCCCCTTCATTCTGTAAGAAGAAGGGTCTCCAGACTAGTTTGCTTCTTAGGAGTCCAATCCAACTACTTCCTACTCAGTGGCGGATCCAGAATTCCACCAAACCCAAGGCCAACATCGTATTATATGTTAAAATTAGGCTAAATTCTAGAAAAAATAGTGTGTTTCTACTAATATGTAGGTGAAAATTTTGTCTACGCCCCGGGCCATGGCCCGGGTTGCCCGGGGTGTAGATCCGCCTATTGGAGATATGCCCTAGAGGCAATAATAAATGTAGTTATTATTATATCTTTGTGTTTATGATAAATGTTTACATTCATGCTATAATAGTATTAACAAGGAAACATTGATACTTGTGTGATTTGTAAACTTAAATTTGAAGTCCCTAGTATAGCCTCTATACATCACTAGCTTGTTGGTTGATAAATGATTGTGGTTTCCCTATCATGAACATTGAGATGTTATCAACAACAAGATCATATCGTTAGGAGAATGATATGGTGGACATACTCCTATAGATAAGCGTAGCATAAAGATCAAGTCATTTCAATAGTTCAATTGCTATATGCTTTCTGATACATAGTAACCTAATTCCTTCGACCATGAGATCATGCATATCACCTTTACCGGATGGATGCTTTGATGACATCAAACACCACACCGTAACTGGGTGGCTATAAAGGTGGCATTGAGTGTTTGGAAAGTATTGGTTGAGACACATGGATCAAGAGTGGGATTTGTCCATCCATATGACGGATAGATATACTCTGGGCCCTCTCGGTGGAATGTCATCCAATTAGCTTGCAAGCATGTGATGGCTACCAGGATCACATATCACGAACGAGAAAAGAGTACTTATCGGTACGAGGTTGAACTAGGTATGCAGAGATCAAGCGATCATAACCTCGGATAAGTAAACTATCGTGAGACAAAGGGAAATTGGTATCGTATGTAAGTGGTTCATTCGATCGCAAATTAATCGTAGAAATATGTGGAGCCATATGAATTTCAGATTCCTCTATTGGTTATTGTTAGGAGAAGTGTCTCGATCATGTCCGCATAATTCACGAACCGTAGGAGACACACTTAAGGATTGACGTTGTTTGAGTAGTTATGGTATTATGATAAAGAGACCGAATGTTGTTCGGAGTCTCGGATGGGATCCGGGATATCACGAGGTGATCCGGAATGGTCCGGAGAATAAGATTCATATAAGGAAAGTCCCGTTTCGGAGTTCGGGAATGATTCCGGTGTTTTCATCGGGAATGTTCTAGAAGGTTCCGGAATGTCCGACACTTCGGAGGGGAAGGGGTACATGAATGTGTCATTGCATATTGGGATGATTGCATCATGTACTAAGTGTTCTCGCTGTTCCAAATAAAGGATTAAATTGAATCCTAAATTTGAAAAGTCAAACGGCTAAAATTGGAAAGAGGGAAAGAGGAAGGAGAGGGAAACCGAGTTGGGGAGGGAGACCCTCCTCCAACCGGCGCGCCTCCTCCAAGCCGAGTTGGAGAGGGACTCCCCTCCCATGGCGCCGGCCCTCCACCTATATAAGGAGGCGGGGCTCCTCCTATACACACAAGTTCCTATCCTCTAAATCTAAACCCTAGCCCTAGCCTCCGGTTTAGAGCCGTTTTGGTTTAGAGCTTCTAATTGCCCTAGCCTTCGGATTAGAGCCTTCTAATTGGTGTGTCTAAACCCTAGACCGCCGAGGAAACTCTCTCATACTCCACCATACTCGCTCCGGCTTAAGGCGAAGCCCTGCGGGATCTCCCCTCTACTTCCGGTACCACACCGTTGTCTTGGGAATCGAGGAGAGTGCTACAACCTCCGCTGCCTTTGGAACAAGGGAGAGGAAGGTCTTCGTCAGTACCGAACGTGTGACCCATTGGAAGCTTTAGGAGCGTTGTGGGAAGGATCGTCTACGCGATCTTGAGATCGGGAAGAGTACGACTACATCACCCACGAGAATCCGCTCTCGTTAAACACTTTGGAATCTTCGAGGGTAAGTTATTCCATCGACTCATTGCTACAATCTAGTAGATAGATCTTGGCTTGTTTGTTTGTATGCGATAGAAATTTTTTATTTTCCATGCTACCAAACCCTACACCGCCCCTGTTTCTACTACTAGGAGGCTTGATAGGTTCACTTTTATTTTTAGCTAGCACCGCACCTCCATCTTGATTCTCATCTTTTCATTCCAAAGGTTCTGCCTAGTCTCCTTTCCTCAATTACCATTCTTCTCATAAGCATTCTTACGATCCAGAGCAGTAATCTGGAAGTTTCACTCCCTATCTTTTTAAGTCAATCTTCCCATTTAAGGTCTTCTAGGGAGTGTTCTCCAGTGCCATACTTGAGCTCATTATGTCCCATTTTACCGCACGTATCACAAAAGTTGGGAACTTCTTGTATTTTATCTAATAAACCAACCTCCCGTCTCCTTGAATATCATGAGAGGCAGACCTCTTAAGAGGAGCCTCATCTTTCAGAGTAACCCATACCCTCATAAAATCCTCCGAGGTAACCATAATGACCTTCTTTGTCAAACCTATCTTCGAAGCCATTTGTCTCACAGAATGCTCTTTTTTGTATAAGTGTGGTATCTTATGTATTTGGAGCTAAACATCAATGTTGCCCATCATAATTTTCTCCGGCTCCTCAATACCATCGTACTCGTTAATCACCACACCGTAGCCTCTAAGAATCCATGGTCCCATCGCAGTTATCCTCTTCTAGCCCCTAGGCAACTCACTTGTATAACAAACGTATTATCCTTTAAACCTCGGAAGAATACCTCTTGGGCTAGATTCCATGCAGAACGCATATATGCGTAAAAAGCATCCTTTTTCGTGATAATCTTTGCAACTGCTAACCACTTTGTGTTGGCTTTCAAATTGTTCAGTTCCTCCTTGCAATCTCCACATCGTCAAAATCCCACTCCTTCAAATCCATGTTGCGGAGAAGATCCTAATGGATGGACCACCAGTCCTCTTCGCATCTCCCCTCGATGATGTCCCTGATGAGGACGCCATCATCTCAGATTCAATGGCGACGCGATCACGTCACACCCACTAGGCACACTCAGAATCGCACCAAGACCAAGTGGATATATGAAGTTGTCCATTTGATCAGCCCGAGCGGACCATAAGGCGACGAGTGCGCAAGGGAACTGTCGCACTTCATAGAAATCTCGCCGGAGATGAGTTCAATGTCGAGAGAGCCAAAATCGTAGATGAGTATGGTAGGAGCATCTCTAGCAGATACCGCAAAAGTGGTCAAACCCACAAAATAACTGTCAGTTTTAGTTTTGGTAAAAAAACGCACCGAGTAGATACCGTTAAAGTGGCCAAATCCATAATTTTTGTTGCGGTTCCCCACATATCAAGCCCATGTATCTCATATATTTAGTTTTGATATCTATTTTTTAGGTAAACTGCAAAGCGGTAAACGCTCGCCCAAACAGAAATTTCACACCCAACCGCTCCTGCCGCCGGTCGATTTCGCGGTGGCTGAGGCTCACCTGCAGTGTCCAACTTGAGTTCTTGCCGCTAGCGATTCCCACAATCAGTTTTCGATTCGTTGGATATCCTCGTCGGCAAGAGGAAGACAAGAAACATCCTAAGGCGTCCATGGACAGATGGTGAAGATCTTGGCGCCGTCGGCCGGCCGGAGTCATTGTTGCGGCTGCCTCGTTCCGCTAGCCAGTTATACCACGTGCTAGCTCATGTCCGTCGAGTACAATTTCGGTTGTCGCGTTCCGCTGTGCTAGCTTGTTTCTGTATACGTCCATAGCAAAGCTATAGCTTGTGTTTGCGTGCATAGCTCTTGTCCGTCCACGTGCATAAGCTAGACAGCTCTATGCACTTGTGTCTAGGCCGGGCAACGGTGTAAGAAAGACGTCTAGGCCGGGCAACGGTGTGAGAAAGACGATCGAATATTTTAAAAATATTAGGTTTCGTAAGATGTATACGTGGTATCTGTTTTTCGCGCTGACGTTTTTCGAAAAAAAATAGCTTTACGGTATATCTCATCCGTGTTTTGGATGAACCGGTTATCTATACAAACTTTTTTTTAGAAGGACCTGTTTTTTATCCTCCGGATCCCAAGCCAACCATGTGTCCTTTTTTTGGATTCAAAATCTCGTTTTTGCTATATTTGCCCTGTTTTTGCAATATTTGCCCCGCTTTTGCTACATTATAGCAAAAAACGGTTCAGTCCAAAAAATAAAAAAACAGACTGGACCTCGTCGGAGATTTCGCCGGCGACCGTGTAGCAAAAAAGTTATGCTAATGTAGCAAACCCGACCTCACCGGAGACTCGCCAGAGGCTTTCGCCGGTAGACCTCACCGGAGACCGGGTAGCAAAAACGTTACGCTGGTAGCAAAAAAAAAGTACTAATGTAGCAAAAAGAACGACCTCGCCGGAGATATCACCAGTGCCTGCCGTAGCAAAATCGACTTTGCCGAGGACTTTCGTCGAAAATGTCGTAGCAAATATTTTGTGCTATTATAGCAAAAACATAGAAGAGAAATAGAAAAAACTTGCTACTATTGTAGCATCACCCTGTAGCAAAATATCAAAACGCGTCAATTGGTCAGTAACATCGTGACCCTTCATCTGTAGCAACAATGATCACTTCCAGTAGCATTGTCGTCCTGCCTGTGTAGCACTGTGTCGGAAGAGAAAACTCCAGCGCAGAGGGGCGGCCATAGCACGGAGGTGTGGCGGTGGTACCTCCGTGAGGAGGAACAACGGATGGCGGCCATGGCACGTAGGTGTTGCGGTGGGACCTTCGAGGCGGTAGCGGTTGGCGGCGGCCTACTCCGGCCGCGATGGTGGCGGAGGACGGAGCTTGGCGGCGGTGTGTGGCGGCGGCCTACTCCGGTAGCGGTGGTGGCGGAGGGCGGAGCTAGGCGGCAGCTGCACGCGGCAGGAGATGAGCGGCTGTGCACGAAGAATAAAGACAAGGAGGAGAAGATAAGGTTGTACGCTCGCAGAAGATAAGACGTAGTGGGCCTCAGGTACATACCTAGTGAGCCGAAGGATCGAATCCCCTAAGGATGTATATCATTTTCCTTTTTTACCGAGGGAAACCTCATTTTGTTGCAAGCTCAAACTGGAACGCGACACGCCCCCAGTCCGGCACTTCAATTTTATCTACTTGGCTGAAGTGCCCAGGCCCATTTCTGCGTCATAGTGGGCCCGTTTCCCCCATCGCCCACGGTTTCGCATCAGAACCCGCAGCAGTTTCTTTCTTCTCCTCCAGTCTCACTTCCACCATGGCTGCCTCTCCCAAGAACCCCAACGTCGCGTCCTCCTCCCTCCCTCCCTCCCTCCCTCCCAATGGTAGGTGCTAGCAGTCGGAGCCAAGACTGACCGCGATCCGGCGCCACGCAGACGGGAACCGCGCGGAACTCCCGGGTGCGGGGGTCCAGCTGGAAGGTTGGAGCGACGGAGATCCGGCCGCCGGAATACCCTCGATTCTGCTGGTTACCGTCGTCTCCAGAGATAATTCGAGGTAGGATTACATTCCCGCGTGTTCTCCTTGTTCGCGCTTGCAATTTTCGTATGTTGTACGGAACAACTGTGCGATTCTATCTGATGCAACCGTGCTGCCTTTCTATAGCAGCTCCATTCCCTGGTGCGTGCAGTTGCAGTTGTGTGCGGTCTCGTGGATCTGCTTTTCGGTGATCCCTGTGCCAAGGCTCTGCCGCTGGAAAGGTGGCCGCTTTGGCCGTCGTTGTTCCCGAGGTCTTTGTGGGGGTTGAAATCCCCATAGGGGCGACCAGTTCAAGAGAGTGCCTGTTGATGATTCAAGCAATGGCGTCGCACTCGCAGTCGCAGGCTGGAGGCGGCGGCGGCTATGCTGGCTCGGGGGCACAGCGTGGGCAGGCGCAGGGCCTGGCTAGGCAAGGCTCCATGTATAGCCTGACCCTCAACGAGGTGCAGAGCCAGCTGACAGAGCCCTTGCTTAGTATGAACCTTGACGAACTGCTAAAGAGCGTGTTTCCTGATGGTATGGACCCTGACGGTGGCGTAGCTGGCCCGTCTGAGCCTGCGGTGGGACTGCATCGCCAGGGGAGCATCACAATGCCTCCGGAGCTGAGCAAGAAGACCGTTGATGAGGTGTGGAAGGGTATCCAGGATTCACCGAAGAGAAGTGGCGAGGAGGGTGGTCGCCGGCGGCGGGAGAGGCAGCCGACGCTTGGTGAGATGACACTTGAGGATTTCTTGGTGAAAGCTGGGGTCGTCACGGAAGGGTGTTTGAAGGATTCGAGTGACTTTCCAGCTAACATGGATGCTGCTGGGAGCAGTGTAATCACGGCTGGTGCGCCCAGTTTGAGTGCCACAGCACAGGCACAGTGGTTACAGCAGTACCAGCAGCAAGCTTTGGAGCCTCCACATCCAAGCATGGCAGGTTCTTTCATGGCAACTCAGTTGGGCCCTCAGCCACTGGCTGTCGCTACAGGAGCTATCTTGGAATCGATTTACTCGGATGGCCAGATCACTTCACCCATGCTCAGTGCACTTTCAGATCCTCAAACACCTGGGCGCAAGCGTGGCGCCTCCTCAGGGGGTGTACCTGATAAGGTTGTAGAAAGAAGGCAGAAGAGAATGATAAAAAACAGGGAATCAGCTGCGCGATCAAGAGCGAGGAAGCAGGTCGACTTCTATTATCCTGTCTATTCTTGATTTTCTATGTATTGAGTTTTGTCTTGCTATAACGTTCTGACTGCAACATCAAAGCATAATGGATATTTATCCTCTAATATATTGATTTCAGTATATCTCTTACATTGTTTAGCCCAAAACTGCAAGCATATTGTTAGGTGCTATGGTACTGGAGTGGCGTGTCGTTCTTCTACGCCATTCTAATGTATTAATAACCGCGTGCATTGTGCTTCACAGGCTTACACTAATGAGCTTGAAAACAAGGTATCTCATCTAGAGGAGGAGAATGAGAGGCTAAAGAGGCAAAAGGTACTTTATGTCCTGTTATCATAGCACCGTTACCTTTCACCCCTTCTTTTTGGTGGAGGATATTTATCTACAGCATTCCAGTAGTAATGAACTGTAGGTTCTTTTAACACTGTTCTTGTTCAGATGGTCAAACTGTTTTTTGTGTCACACTAGACATCTAAGACATGTGCAATAAGTGTGTTGTACTGTTGTACTGTTATACCCATGTTTTAGTTTGTTGTATAACCACCATCCACACAATTAGTTTACTTTGCAAACCTGTATCTACGTTTTTACCACTGAACCCATATGACGAGTGTAACTAATTTTGGTTCAGTATTGGTGAGAACTCATTTTGATTTAGTTAAAGCAACATAAATTTTGTTTCTGGATTACCCTACACGTACACCTGTGGTGATATCACTGTTTGTTTTTTTATGTTCAAACATCCATTGGAGACTGTAAAGAAAGAAGAGTCGGAAATTCACCTTTGATCCCATGTGCATATGTTCCCTTTATCACAAACACACATATTTCAAATTATTAAAAAAAATCTAAGAAAGTATTCACGTGTGCAGCTTCACATTCTATGTGCTCACGTAAAGCTTCACGAAACACTGATATTTTCATGAGCCGAGCTAACTAAGTTTAGGCAATTGGCAATTTGGCATTGACATAAAGATTATGACACGCTTTTCTCTTGAAAGGACAAAACATATCAGATAATGCTCTAATGTATGTAAGTATGTAAGTATGTATAACTTCGAGCCAACAAAATGAGGCTAGATTGTGTTAGCATAAACATAATAATTGTTGGAAATATGAGCAGCTGCCTATTCGATTTTAGAGGGAACTCTTACGAACTTCTTCAGATTGTTGTTCAACCCTAATTTTGCTGATTTGTCTCGCTGCATTAAACTGGTCGCTGAGTATGTAATATTCTAATAATGGCATCATCATCATTATGCCAGCATTTCTGTGTTGTACCTGGTGGTACATGTTGTATGCATCCCGACAAACAATTATTAGAGATCAATACATTAGTAACAAGATTGGATTATAAGCGTGAAAAATATTGTCATCATACATTAGTTATAAGTACTCATTAAATTGTAATCATGTGCCAAGCCACAGAACACCTTTTCATGGGTTTCTGTATTCTGTTCATTTATCCCTTGGATAGGTGGTGCTCATTTACTTAGAGAAGATGCTGGTGATGTTGATCATATGTTGCAAATACTCACGAACACACCCTTCCATGTAAATTCGTTCTTTGATGGTATGGCCTTACGGTCTATGCATAGTTTCTTTTGTCAGCATGAAGTAATTGACTTGTGTAAACGATAGCCTCAGTCACACTTCTTTGCGTGCTACTTAGCCTACAACACTGTACAGTATCACGTGCTATTCATGTCATATCTGATGTCTCTAATTATACTCACTGGTTTTCTTTCTTCCATTTCACAAAATTTTCAGGAATTGGACATGCTATATATCTCCGCTCCACCCCCAGAACCAAAGTATCGGCTCCGCAGAACAAGTTCCTCCCCTCTTTAACTGTGCCGGCGATGTTCATAGTAAATTTTGTAGATTACACCGCATATATATTCCTGCGGTAGAAACAGTTGGTATGGTAGCTCAAGGTTCTAGCTTGTCGCAGCAGCCCGGTGGTTCAGAGTTTGTAGATCAGTAGCAGCCCTAGGCCCCTAGCATGTCCTAGATGATCTCGTCCGAGGCTTTGTCAGTGTGTAAAATCTGCCAGGCGCATGTTTAATTTATCAGAGCTTTTTTCCTTGTACATGATAAGTTATAGCACCTGTCTGTTGTTCATCATGATCATGTATGTCGCCATAGCCATAGAATATGTCCTTTTGTTTCTGCCGGAGAGTGGCACTGGGCGTGATCTGGTGAATAGCTCTGTTTTAGCAAGATATTTTGGGTGAGGAATTGACAGCCAATTCCCACAAAGAGTCGTGATATCGTTGTTTCGTCTCTGGAAGAATGGTGTGGCCAGTGCTGCGGTACAACTGGCTGTCAGCTATAAACTTTCACCAGCCTCAATCATTTCTAGTAATACGGAGTAAAAAAAGTTCATGATGTTCACAGAGAAAATTTTGGAATCCACATTTCCTTCTGTCTAAGTAATCTTAGAGAACTTCAAAAGCTTTTTAGACACTGACTGGAAATAGGAGTCTCACATAACAACTGCACGGATCCACGGACAGCATCCTTTGCTCGCAAGATATATAGTACTCCCTCCGACCCCATATTAGTTGACTTGGATTTGTCTAAATATGATATATTAGTGCTAGATATATCCAAATTTAGACAAATTTAAGTCAACTAATATGGTAGAGCAAATAGTTTCAAACGTTTGTACACACAATTCTGGCGTTTTCCACTAATAGCATAAAAATGCACAACAATATCAAGTCACAATCCGCATCTTTGGACAGTTCGTGAAAACAATGAAGTAGATCAATTAAAATGGAGCGCAAAGGCTGGAAAGGTCAAATGACCCCTAACACGTAAGGAACCAGAATCAACTTCAAAGAAGACAGGCTAACTACATGAAGATACAACTACAGTACTTCCTAACATTGAGTATCCACTGCCAATTTGTCTATTTGATCACTACCACCACGGCCATTGCACCCCACAAAATATCTCCCATCACCACCTTGGCCCCCCGATACGCCTGGCGAGATGGATGTCCTTTTGCACTGCATAGAAGCAAATAAAAAGTCAGGTAAATGTGGAAATGCTAATCTATACAAGTATTTTCTTCATAAAAATAGACGCTTCTGTTCAGGAGTTTCCTTCTGAAGATATATATATAGTCTGGTTGAAATATGTATTGTTTGTTATGATACAACATAATAAAAATGATAAAGATTCGGGTGTGTTTCTTACGATAAAATAGTTCCCAGCTTTAAGAAGGGAATAAAACATATTTTACAATAAAAATTATGATTTGATGCTTGTTTATATCCTCAAGATAAGAAATAAACAGGTAATTACCCTGACTTTCCTGCTATAGTAACCAAATTTGATATCTAAATATGCAGCATGAGAAAATTCTGGACCATCCAGAAGCCATAATTGTTAGCATATCAACTGTTTGTTTGACATGTTCATTAAGAACAAAAGATACGAGGAACTGCTGAAATTTGATAAATAACTCTAGCATGTTTTGTGTTGCATAATAATGCTGTAAAAAGAAAAGAAGTGTCCGTGCAGTGACAACTTACTGAGGGTAACACGCTTTGCATGGATGGCGCAGAGATTTGCCCTTTCAAATAAGTCTACCAACATATACTCTGCAGCCTGCAGAGGGAAAAGGAAAAGAAAATCATGTGTCAATTCAAAGCAAACAGGATAGCAATTGAAAGTACAATTAGGACATTAACTTGTTTCTTAGGTCAAATGGAATATTGTCAACTCTATGTTCTTTTTGCTGCTTATGCAGAG
The DNA here is from genome assembly GCA_030063025.1 of Avena longiglumis. NCBI lineage: Eukaryota > Viridiplantae > Streptophyta > Magnoliopsida > Poales > Poaceae > Avena > Avena longiglumis. The sequence continues at coordinate 511,894,773 of CP125974.1, read as the reverse complement.
GAACACATTCTGGCAAGAGGAGACTAAATTAAGTTTTAGGTAGAATAATAATCTTGTATAAAAGAACAATAGACTTGAATGGTTCTAAAGTACTTATGTTATTGTACTGGATACATACAAAGATAATCAGCACCATAACCATCAAATGATAATATTCAATTTAGTGGATCGCACAGTCTCCTTCCTGATTCCAAATTTAAGGTACCGCTGATAACTATGTCTTCATTCACCTCTCAGTTACACCCACATTTCACAAGAAAAATGGAATCTAAAACAATGGTTAAGTTTTGCACCCGTGACATGATTATGTTGCAAGACACAGAGTATATATTAGACCAAAGAAACAGACACACTAAAGACAGTGGATACCCTTCAGCTTGTCATTACATTTCAGTTTTGAGTTACCAGCCACCGAAGAACAAGAAAGCTACCAGAACAACAGCTACACCCAGACAATTGAATTAATACAAGAGTATTCGAAAACTATGAATTCTGATGATAAATTTATCTATCAGGCAATTCATGGTATTCGGATCCGAAGTTAGCGAACATTATAGTTCTGTAATCAAACCATGAGGTCTAATAGTACATGACAGGTTTCAGCATTAACCTCTTGCAACCCAACGAGCGCTTGAGGAGTCCAGCGGGTCACTTTGGGTGACGCCCAGTCAGTGACCTCCTTAACCTGCAGGTTTATCAGGCAAAAAAAAGCTTCCATCACAGTCTGCACTCTAAACCGGTCACACAGAGAGGGAACTTTATAAGAGGTACCCACCAGACGGACGAAAGGTGCGAACGGGATGAGCAGCTCGGTGGACTTCTGGTACTTCCTGATCTCCCGCAGTGCGACCGTGCCTGGCTTGAATCTGTGCGGCTTCCTCGTCCTCTGTTGCTCAGGTGCCCCTGCTTCTCCAAGAATACAGACATGCAGAGTCAGTCACAAACCCAAATAACAACTACATGGCAGAGAGTAACCCCAAACAAAGTATTTCACAGACCCAAATAGCAACTACACGGCAGAGAGTAACCTCAAACAAAGCATGTCACAAACCCAAATAACAACTACCCGGCAGAGAGTAACCCCAAACAGAGCATGTCACAAACCCAAATACTAACAACTACCCGGCAGAGAGTAACCCCAAACAGGACTGGGAGTTCCATGTCCACCCTCGCCGTTATGCCTCTGCGAGATAAACTAAGAAACTGCACCAGGGAAGTACAGGAAAACTGTCGATCTACCCCTAGGGACAGGGAACGATACAGGGAGAATCATAAAAATGGCTCCTTTAAGCAGCATCCCAGGAAGTGTCCGCACCAAAGCGGTTCATCGAGAAAGAAAGAAAAGTCCCCACCCCCAAACAACACGGAAGTAACCCTGGAAAGCGGCCCATGGCCCTAAACACGCGGCGTAAAACCGTAAACCACACAAGAACACCGCACCTGGAGCCGGCGTTGCGGTTGGCCTCCTCGCGCCTCGCCTCTGCATTCCGTCGAACAGGTGACGAGCAAGTCAGCAAATAAATAAAAAAGGAAGAAAACGAAACGACCGAGACCGGATCACGAACCGGTGCCGCCGACGTGCTCGCGCCGCCTGCAAATAAGGAGAGAAAGGGCTTAGCATCACGCGCGGTATCTCTCTCAGCAACAAAGCGACGGCCTTCGCTGGAAGGGGAGAGGGATGTGGGGGCGCTCACCTGTCTCCTGCTCCGCCGTACGGGCCGCGAACCCGAGCTTCTTCCTGGGCGGCGGCCTCGAGTTCCGCACGGCCGGGTGCTTCGTGCGAGCCATCGCGGCGGCGGGGTGGGCTCTCGACGGTGGCGGCGGCGGCGCGGGGGGGTGAGGGGGGCTCTGGACGGTGCCGACGGTGAGGCTTCTCTTTTTTCCTTTTCAAATGAGCCGTGCGTGGTCTTTCCCTACTCCTTAGAATAAAAGCGAGTCGTGGGATGTAGCGGTTATCACTAGCGCGAGTCGAACGTTGGACGCGTGGGACCCGGTGGCAGAGGCGGGTGGGAGAGGAGCGGTTCGTGGAGAGACGCGATCGGTTCTCGAATGAAGTTGCCAAATTCATTTACCGTTGAAATACAGGAGTATGCGTTCCACCTAATAATTTCTTCATGGTTGTACCAATTCTGACATATCCAAAAAGAATAAATAAAGAAAAATTGATACGATACCCTCAGGGGATCGTGCGACTCGCGTTCCCCGAATCCGATGCGTGACATGCGTCTAACACCGCTCCGCTCACAATCGCGTCACCTCTTCCTACATCTACTTGCGTCCTCTCCTAACATCTCGTTGGCCCAACTTATCGCATCGTCAACACCACTCGTTCCCCTTCTTCCTCGGTAGGGAGACATCCAAGTATTTCTCCCACCATTGCGCCTCCGCCCTTCCTCCCTGGCCGACACGCCACCACGCCGTGATGTCCTGCTGGCCAATCACATGTCTCCTCTTAATTTTTCCCTTCCACTTCAAATTTTTCTCAAGAGAAGGAAACAACCAGATCCCTCTGCCGTCAAGGTTTCGTTCTGAGTTCCTCGCATCGTCAGACGATTGGTCTCCGCAGCGCTTTTCCTGCAAGGCACGACGTGTTTTTGCTTCTAGACAAATTTTTCTACGGCATGACGGCATTGCTTGGGAGCCACAGCTTCTACAAAAGCACGGTGGTGACGCTTGTTGCCACGTCGACGGGATTTGCTACATCGGGATTGGGGGTTTGCTAGCACAGGCGGACAACTGTGCTATCGGCGGTCGGCGGTGATGCTACGTGCTGGCCAGTGGTGGCGTTTGTTATAATGGCGACAACGCTTTGCTACAAGCAGCGGCGGCGGATGCTACCATGGGCGTGCGGACTTGCTACTGACGGCGGGTGGTGCTGCTACTGCTACCATGGTGACGACGGGCGGCGCTGCTACAACAACGAGGACTCTTTGCTACGAGAGACGATGGTGCTTGCTACCATTGGTGTGTGGCCTTGCTACCGACGGCGGGCGGCATTGCTACCATGGTGACGGTGGGCGGCGCTGCTACAACGGCGATGACTCTTTGCTATGAGAGGCGACAGTCTTGCTACCATTGGTGTGTGACCTAGCTATCGACGGCAGGCGACACTACTACCATGGTGACAGCGGGCGCTGCTACAACAACGACGAAGCTTTGCTACAAGGGACGACGGTGCTTGCTACCATGGGTGTGTGGTCTTGCTACCGACAGCAGACGGCGTTGGTACCATGGCGACGACTGGCGGCACTGCTACAAGCCTACAATGGCGACGGCGATTTGGTACAAGAGGCGGTGGCGTTTGCTATCATGATGTAGTACACTATAGTCGTTGACATAACACCAATGAAACTTCGTTCACTAGTATTACATCCCTCAGAGTGGTACAACAGAAACACAGCAGGTCCAAGACATGACTATAGATTACAACTCAACTCTTTACACAAGATCCAGAGAACATTCTAGGTTAAAGAGACAGAAAGAATCTTCTTACAAAGAAGAATTATAAATAATCAACTCAAATCTAATATACTAATAGACTAGTATCTAAATTATTGAGGCTTGCATTGCTGTTATTGCAATACTCTATAGAAGTAGGTTCTATGGCTAGAGATTTTATTCTTATCTAATCAGCAACTTCATCTTTCCTTGAGTTGATGAATGTGTTGACTTTCTTGAATTTATTGAAGAGCTTTAGCTTTTGACGATGATTCCTAGAGCATGACTTGATGTAGATATCGTCTGTACTGGCTTTAGAACTTAGCAAGGGTTAAGAAGATACTTTGAGTATGAGCGTATCCAGCAAGTTCACTAGACAAATGAGTGTTTGATGCACTATATCTATAGCCACATACCATAGGTCGTAGGCAATGCAGGTTTTCGTAAACATTTCTTCAAAGATTGCTTTTATTCTGAAAATCTATGTTCGTCAGCCTTCACGGGTTTACCAGAACTTTCATGGAGTTCCTTTCCCGCCGCGTTCGCAGCTCCTTCCCGGAACAGGGAGTAACAAGTTATAGTTCTTACACTCTGCAAATGTGCGTTACTTTACCCATGAGAGATCAAATCCTTGTTGCACAACCGGGTGATCTTTCCCGTCCACACTTCCTATGGTGTGGGGCCCAGTAAATGATCCAAGCCAATCACTGCCCTCTTCGCGACCTCGCATACCTCCTTGGTGTACACCATGCCCACATATTGAATTACGGCAATGGTTTGTACAGACCGTTAGATGCCAGAACTATCGTGGGACGTTGAGGGTTCCCACCCATATGCTGCATATCCTCTACGAATTATGTAACACCCTCAGAATCGGACCTATGCAAGTTTTAGCGAAACCCGCCAAACCCGCATAGAAACGATTCAAAGGTGCCCACCAGGCACTTTCGTGCGGGTGGAAAACGAAGTAATAACATTACACAACAGTCCTCGATGGGACCCACGAGCGAGATATATATATGGCGACTCCATGAGTCAAGAATACGATACAAAGACAAAGATCCAAATCACCTTGAAAGCGATAGGCGTCCGCTACGGACAAGATGCAAATGGGGCTAGAGCCACGAAGAATAACCAATGGCCCATAACCCTGCCAAAGCGCCGGAAGGGTAACCACCGCTAACGACGTCGATCCCAAAACCTTAAACAAAAGGGTGCCGACAGGGCAAAGGAAAAAGAGGCGTCGATCTTGAGGCCAAGACACGCGAGGCTAGAATTTAAGGTCCTCGCCTACATAGGTATGGTGGATGAAGCGGCAAAGATGCACTAAACAACCTATAGAGACTCGATACAATGGCGGCAATCGAGGGGGTAAGAAAGACCTATCCGTATCGACTGATACTAACACCAAACAAACCCATCTGGCGTTTCCCCTCGAGACCGCAGAGAAGTCAACCGAGGAACTCACACGTTGGCGTTTACTTATTGATTATCGTTGCAGCAATTACTAGTCAGGTTTAGATAATCATCCTGATAAAATAAGCAGTGGGCACTTTTAGTTAACCATTCCGTTATAGTTACAACACTTACTAATCAGATACAAATAGCGTGAGATAAACCCAAAACCCAGCAGTTGTTGGTACTTTTATTGACCATTCTGTAGTTGCAAGATTTACTAGTCAGTACAATGGTCGCAAGCGACACTCCAAACAAGCAATTGTGGGCAGTATTAATTAGCCATTCCATTATAGTGAAGCTGATTACTAGTCATTATAAAGTCAAATTTATAGCAATAAACTTTAGTTATGCTTGTCTATGGTCGAGATACTGTGCTCCAAGTCGTCCATATCCGCGGACACGGCTTTGAAAAGTTTTACCGCCGGGTGCACCAATAGCAACACACGCTCGATCAACCTCGGAAAAACCAAATCAAAACCCAACGAGGCTTTCACGACAAAGCAATCACAGGATTGAATTATTTAGGGGCCACCCTTGAGTACACCAAGAGTAAGCAAGCTCGAGATGGACTCAAGGTTTGCGACAATGGTCAGAACGATGGGAACCCGAAAGTGTGGCTGGGCTTGTCGATACCGAAAACATTACGCTTACCTAAGCAAGACAAAGTGTGCTCCTCGCACAAACGTAAATACGTAGTAGCATGGCATAAGTACAGGATAGTAAATAAAATCTCAAACTAGTTTGTGGCCCCAAGAGATAAGGTGAATCAAGCTCGCTCTGGGGGTCCCATATACCTCCGGATGTGGATAGCGATAAATCAAGGAATGTATCAAGCACTCGGGGTCCTACGGACACAAGTGGGCGTCGAAACCAAATATTATCTATCACCCACCGATGCCTCGCTTACTTCAATTTTAGTTGTTAAACAGGAATTAAAGTGAGCGATAAGTAAAACTATGATCACCATGACAACATGCGGCAATACATCAACAAGCGAGGCCTTGGGCGACACGCGACAAAGACTTGAGCAAGCGACTACGACGCGCAAGTCCAACTATCTACCAAACAACAGGTAATAGGATGTGTCCAAGGCAATATAAGGCTGCAAGGGATATCACAGGTACGGAAACTAAAGCATCGCAACACAGATAGCAATAGATCAACAGGAGGGAATAAATACTATAAAAGTAAGATGGGTAGAAAGGGGGAGATGCTCGCCTGAAAACATCGTCGAAGGTTCAACCGAAGATCGGGTCGAAGCTCACATCAACTCAACGGTCCAATCCGCGAAGAAGCAAAACACTAGAATATACACCGGATGCAATATTTAATACACGGCAGAAGATCGGCATGATGCATGTATGATGTATGGCATGGCAAGGTGCGATGCAATTAGGTCATATTAAGCGGAACCGGGGTCCCGACAATTAATTAAACGGTTCAAGTTATTTAGAACCCCCGCAATTTAAATGTTGTTTAACAAGGCAGAATATATCACCGGTTCGCTACACAAATTTTAAATGAGGCCAATATGAGACTAGCTTTGCCCGCATATGGGCCCCATATTTAATTATTAGGTGAATCGGCATAAGGCCCCCAAACCACATGATATGCATGCGAGATGAATGATTTAATATGCAACAAGTTGTTGTTATGTTATAAAATAGGGTTTCGGGAAGGGGTTCACACATTAGGGGTCTCGACGATCTTGGTTCCGGGGTTCGGGGTCCGGTCTCAGGGTTCAGGGTCTGGGGTTCGATCTTGGAGTAACATTCTCGACCAACGGGGGTAGGTCTTTTCGCGTCCGGGAAGAAGGACTTGGTTCGGTGTCGGGGGCACATCGGACTCGCCTTGGTCGGTGGTGATCTTATCGGGCCCGCGTATCTGGTCGGTCTTGGCATCCGCGATGAAGTACTTGACGTATCCGGGATGGAGAGCTTGCCGTTCCGTGGCGATCTTAGCGGTCTTCGGATCCAGGTCTTGATGTCCATGTAGAAGTACTTGGTGCTCCGTGACGGTTTTCTCGAAGTACGACCACCGGGTACCGGGTGGGAGAGCTCGGGGTGTCGTGACGAAGATCTTGGTGGTTCCTTGAAGGAGCTCCTGAGGTTTTCGGCTTGCTTACCGATGGCGATCTTGAGGTTACGGGGTGTTCAGGTTAGGCCTTCGGCAGGATCGGTCTTCGGATCCACGGTCTGGGGTCTTCAGATATCGTGTCGAAAGACTTGCGTTCTGAGAGGTTCACGATCCGCGGGTTCTCGGCGCGCTCGCTTTTGCTATGTGGATCCTTCATGTTCCATTTTTCCCTATGCACGAGCGTCAGCACACTCTCGAAGGAGCTTCTCGGGCAGCTTGTGGCGGACTTGCTTGCAGGCTTGACTGCTGTTACTCCGACGCTTGCGAAGAGGTGGGCCCTGTGACGGAGGCCAGGCTTGGGGAGGCTCGAGGCGATCACTGCGGAGGCGGACGCGATGCGCACGGGACGAGGAGGACGCAGGAGAGGGAGACGCAGGCGCGGGACCGGGCGGCAAGTGGCGAGGCCGTGGCCGAGGCATAGGGCCGACGAGGAGAGGCAGAGCGGCAGAGGTCGGCGAGGCGCTGGCGAGGCAGCTCGCGGAGGGGCGGTGGTGGCGCAGGGAGCCTGGAGGGCGCGGCGGAGGTGGGAGGCGGTGGGCGATGAAAGGAGCTGGCGCATGGCGGGGGCTGGGTGCAGAGGGGCGCGAGGAGGCGGCTCGAGGCGGACGCGGGCGGCGCGAGGCGGCGGAGGAGGGGCGGTGGGCTCGCAGCCGGCGCGTCCGCGAGGAGAGGAGCGGCGAGGTGGGGCGCGGGCGCGGCATGGCGGAGGGCGGGTGGCCCGGCCGGAGCGGAGAAGAGGGCCCGTTCGACGGTGGCGGCGGGTTTGCTGAGGCGGGCGGCTGGTCCGTGGCGCTGGAGGCACAGTGGCGAGCGGAGCGCGGTGGGGCGCTGGCCTGTGGAGAGGGAGAGGGTGCAGTGGCGCGGGAGGCCAGGTGGGAGGCCAGGCTGCGGGAGGGATGGTGGAGGAAGATGAGCAGAGGAAAAAGGGAGGCAGGGGCTGTGGGGCCAGGCGTGGGGACAGGGGGCTGGCGTGGGGATCTGGGCAGGGGTGCGTGCGTGCGTGGCGTGGTGTTGTGTGGCCAGGGGTGTGGGTTGTGTGTGTGGAGAGGAGGTGAGGATGAGGTGGAGGCTTCTGATTGGAGGGGAGAGGGAGGGAGGTGAGGTGTCACGAGGGGAGTGGTTGGGGTGAGGTGGAGGGGGGGTGTGGGTAGATAGGTTGGTAGGTTTAGGAATAAGGGGTGGACCGATTATATTTTTTGGGGTGGTCGTTCGGGTCATTCGGCCCGTTCGACTGCCCCACTAAAATAATTAAAGATTTTATTTGTTTTAAACGGGCTGTTTGCAAACCGATAGCAGCCAAAACAAAATAATCCGGAGACCCGGGTTTTGCGTTTGAATTAAGATGGGGCGTTTAGAAAACAAAACCAGGCTTTTTCCAAAATAGTTTTATGCGACCAGATGCAAGATGATGACAATGCTCAAATGCAATGTGGCATGATGACATGAGCATGCGGTCATGATGATGCAATGCACAAAAACAACGCGATTTTCTAGTAGTGGTTTTGCGGGATGCCACAAATTACCAATTAATATGCATGATACAAGGATAACAGCCACGACCTACACATTCGGCTACATGCGAGAGGAAGAAGATACACATGACTTCTCTGTCCCATTCCAAATCTCATGGTTAACGTGTGATATACGGCGCAAGAATCACTGACGATATTGGTTGTTAAGTCCTAGATAATATGTTCCTTTACCAACGGAACTTTCATAGTAGGTTATTACCTCATGGTAATTAACCTATAATCATATTATTATGAAAATAGTGTTTTCTGCCCTTTTTCAAATGCAGGTGATGACAACACTGGATTTTCAAAATATTTTACAGAAAATAATCAAAGGATATGAGCAAGTGTGAACTTGCCTATTGTGATTGCAAGATTGTGTACTCAAGGTCTTCGAGACGTCATAAGATCCAATATCTAAAAACTGCATCATTAGTCTGGTAAGGACTAATGTTTAAAGTAGCAAGATGCAGTTATGCATAAGTAATGATATGCATTTTGTAAAACTCCCAAAGTGAGTCCCCATACTTTGAGTGAAGTGAATTCAGTGATTCTTTTAAGAGTTGGTTTACCTTCAAATTTTACTTTATAAGTAATGACCTTTATAAGGAACTTAAGTGTTAACAATTCAAAATATATAAGTAAAGTATAAATTTATGTGATTATGGTTAATTGTCATCTGGTGACTATTAATAAACGTCCTTGGGATTTATTTGTTAAGAATTGAAGAACTTATTGTTTGAAGTGGCAAAAAGAATAACATTTGAAGAAAAGATTTCCTTCTTAAGGTTTAAACAACCCTGATAGCTTTTAGAATATGATGGATAGAATGTGATTGATGTTGTTTATGCTTGCTTGAATAGTCTGGACTTGAGATGCTTTAAGTCTTAATTGAAATAAACCAAAGTTAACTATAAAAACATAAGTAGTGCATTAGACTTTATGTTTATAAGCTTTGAGACTAAAGTTAAATTTAAAAGGGTAAGTAAACTTAAGATTTAATATGTTTTAATTATTCCCAAGTTTTAGATTTATGATAAGTATAATTAAGGTGTGGAATTATTCACTTTATATTTTAGTGAATGATTAGATTAAATTTGTTTTGCTATTCTGAAAAGAATAGATATTTATTTAATGCAAACATAATTAGATGATCTTAGTGATTTGTTAGAATTTAAAATTATGTTAATAGTGGTTAAGATATAATGATTATTCACCATATTATATAAATGGGTGATACCCAATGTTTATTTAAAAGGATTCTTAATAAGTTTTTTAAAAGAATATTTTAAAGTTAAGAATTATAATTAAATTTGATTATGAATTTAAGTTATAGGTTTGGAATTTAGTACAAAGACACTAATTGCTCAAGGTTTTATAAGAATTGTGATTATTTCTTACTTAACAATTATTTTTAAAGAATTCACAAAATAGGTATTAGATAAGGATTTATTATTTAAAATATTAAAGACTTTTCTAATAATATATTTAATATTTTTCTAGTGTAATGTATTTATTAAAGACCTTAAAAATTATTTTTATTTAATTTTTAAGTAATATTTTTATGTTTATAAAATTTCATAAAGGATTAAATATCTTTAAATATTTATTCAGATTTTATTTATAAAAGAGTTAAGTTAGTATTTTTATAAAATAGTATATTTATTTTTATACACAAAAATAATTTTTATTCATTTTTAGGATTTTTCCTTATTTTATGACATTTCACTTAGGATGTAATGTTGTTAATATTTATTTATATTTTATCTATCTTGAACAAGTAATATTATATTTTTACTAGGTAGATATTATTTTTATGGTTATTTTGATATATCATATGTATTTTTAGGATTTATCTATATTTTTTTAGAGGTGAAACAATCTTTGGGGTGTTTTGATAATTTTTATTTTTAAATCAGACCCTGGACCCACTGGTCAGTCTGACCCATGGTTGGGTTAGACCAACCCGAGCGGTGAACCGTGCCGGTCAAACCGACCCGCTCGATCCAGTTCATATTTTCCCTCTCGATTGGCCTCTCCTTGGCGCCTGGAAGTTTCTCGTCGTCGCCGCTCGATTCCAATCATCTCTAGACCCTCAGACCGCCGCCGTGTTGCACGTTGAGGTAGTCGACGATGCTGCATCGAATCGCCCAGCTCGATTCGATCCTCAGGCCCTCTTCTAGCCACGCCGTATCCTCTTTGGTGCCTAGGGTTTCGGACGCCGCGTCTTTGCCGTGCTCCAGTGACCTTACGGTGGCTTATTGGATAGGTGGTGTGGGCTGATGTTCGTTGGTTGCTGTAGATTTCCCTTGGGTGCTAATGGTAGGGCTTGGCGCGGGTTGAGCGCCACCGGTGCTCCTCGTGCCGCCCTGCCAATCTTCACCGCTGGTCTTCTTCCTCTCCAATCTCTAAGCGAGGACCACGGGTAAGTAATGATTCTCCTCCCCCTTGTTCTGTGTCTACGTCTACCCTTAGATCCCTTACTGCCACTCTGATAATTCTAATTGGGTTTCTATCCTCTGTTGTTCTATTAAAGATTGCTAAGATTGGTCCCATAATAATTGGTTATAGTAAAAATGTTTGGTTTCAAACATATGTTTGAATGCAACTTAATGGGCTCCTTGTGTGATTTGATGTATACCAATCATGATTTGGTGTTGACAGTGATGTGTGATACTAGATTGTTCATGTGTTGTTATGGTTCATCTGTTAGCATGGGGATATATACATATCATGAATTTCTGGTCCTATCTATTGATGTTATGACAATTGAATTATAAAGGACTCCTAAAGGGTTGGCTAAGATGATAATATGCTAGGCTTTGAGTTATTGAACCTTTGGTTCAATGATGATCTGAAGTCTGTATTGAACTAAACTTAGTTATCAATGTTGACAGCTAGTGTTCCAAATGATTCCTGGAAGCAAGTATTCAGGGAAATGATATAAGTAGACTTCTTGGATTTATTACAGAAACTATGTGATGCTCTTGGAATTGAATTAAGATATGTGTAAGCTATGCATTGGCACTGCCAATCTAATCTTGTGTTGGTACTCATATATTTTTTTATAAGTTATGGATTCATAATGTTCAACTGAATTCTATGTTTGTCAATATGACAGAGTTGTTACACACAAATGATTCCTAGCCATATAGCTAAGAAAATGATCTAAAATTTTAATGTTGGTTGCCTGCAGAGGGTTTTGGATGAGCTATTGATGATCATATCTTGCAAAGGAATGATCTAGGATATATTTAATGAAAGTATGTTGAGAATGATTCCTAGCAGGTAGTAGCTAGGAAAATGATTTAAATTATATCTGTATGGCTTTAACAAGTGGCTATCTAGTTCTTGTTCAGATGTTGTGTACTGTCAGTGGGGATAGTAAGTTTGGATTGCAAACCATGATTGCTTTATTTGGGATTATGATTCCTTTACCAATATGCTTTGCAGTGATTTGTCTCTATGCAGAGAGCTTGTACTCAACAAATACCGAATCTGCTAGGTACAGAGGTGCTACCCCCATGGGATGTGCCCTGTAACCTAGCATATGTGGTTTATGTTTGGCTAATAAAAGCTAGTTGCTAGGCTAATGATGCTGGTCTGAAGCCAGATAACTTAGGGTTGATTTGTGTGGAGGAAATTCTTGACCCAACCAATGATGCAAAGGCTGAGGCACAAGATGTAAATAAGAATAGATTTTTGTTCTTGATTTCTGGACCTGGCCTATGATGCAAATGCTGAGGCATATCTTAGATTAGGACAGATTTTCCTGTTAGCTTTAAACCTCTATGATGAACCTTGCATGGCACTTCCATGCAAGTCTGAGAGCATCCTCCCCTCCAATCCTCCTAGATATATATATATATATATCTAGTTGAAGGGTAGTTGTAATTATCTATTTTGGGTGTTGTTTCCCCTAGTCTACCCATGATCCAGGTGATGCAAGCTATTAAGAATAGATGCTACATGACTTGGTGATATTTTGCTGTACCTTGCTACTTGGTGTAGATTGTGTACTATATCTTGGCTTCTTCATCTACTTACCGTTAACTTGAGGATCTGATAATGTGTAACTTCTCTATCTAGTACTATGGTCTTTCCCTTGTGATGGATCTTGATTGGTTTCTGTCCAATCTGTTGGATATCATTCTTGCCTTGTACAACTGGCCTCCCCTTCCTCCTCTTTCCACTGTCCAGCTCCTACTGTTGTAGTCTGTTCTTCTTTTCCTGGAGCTGCAGCCTGGCCTTGATTTCCCCTTGTCTTAGCTCTAGGATGGCTCCTGGGAGCAACCATAGCTAAGGTGTGAGGATTTGGTGGAAGGATTTGTTGTTCTTGTTGATGAAGCTGGACAGTTCAGTGATAATCTGATACTGGGTTGTGGTGTTCTTGAGATGGTACTATGGTTAAGTTATGATGTTGAGAAGTTAAAGTGTGTAGGTGCAGATGTGTGAAACTGGTGATGTGCTTGGTGGTGCTACGGTTGGCTGTTGTTTTTAGCTACCTGATCCAGTCTCTGCTGTGTTGACAACACAACACATGCATGTGTTGTGTGAGCTGCTGTCCAGTGGCCCCCTCTGGTTCAAGTTTCTATGTCTGTGGCTCCTCCTTAGAGATGAGATCAAGTAAAACTAGATATTTTCTTGATGCTTTACCATTTTCCCTTTTATCTAGCTTTGGTGAAACTTGCCCCATAAGGCCTATGATGGTGCTCTGAGGCCTATTGTTATTTTTAAGATAAGAACAGATTACTATTTTGCCCCTTTTGAATTACTCTATGATGATATTGGAAGTAGCACTTCTCTACCTAAACTGAGAGTTCATTTCCCCAACATTCTTCCTTTTGGCTTATATTATCTGTTGGAGATATGCCCTAGAGGCAATAATAAATGTAATTATTATTATATCTTTGTGTTTATGATAAATGTTTACATTCATGCTATAATAGTATTAACAAGGAAACATTAATACTTGTGTGATTTGTAAACTTAATTTGAAGTCCCTAGTATAGCCTCTATACATCACTAGCTTGTTGGTTGATAAATGATTGTGGTTTCCCTATCATGAACATTGAGATGTTATCAACAACAAGATCATATCGTTAGGAGAATGATATGATGGACATACTCCTATAGATAAGCGTAGCATAAAGATCAAGTCATTTCAATAGTTCAATTGCTATATGCTTTCTGATACATAGTAACCTAATTCCTTCGACCATGAGATCATGCATATCACCTTTACGGATGGATGCTTTGATGACATCAAACACCACACCGTAATCGGGTGGCTATAAAGGTGGCATTGAGTGTTCGGAAAGTATTGGTTGAAACACATGGATCAAGAGTGGGATTTGTCCATCCATATGACGGATAGATATACTGGGCCCTCTCGGTGGAATGTCATCCAATTAGCTTGCAAGCATGTGAATGGTTCACAAGGGATCACATATCACGGAACGAAAAGAGTACTTATCTAACGAGGTTGAACTAGGTATGCAGAGATACGACGATCATAACCTCGGATAAGTAAACTATCGCGAGACAAAGGGAAATTGGTATCGTATGTAAGTGGTTCATTCGATCGCAAAGTAATCGTAGAAATATGTGGGAGCCATATGAATTTTCAGATTCCTCTATTGGTTATTGTTCGGAGAAGTGTCTCGATCATGTCCGCATAATTCACGAACCGTAGGGAGACACACTTAAGGATTCGACGTTGTTTGAGTAGTTATGGTATGATGAGAAAGAGACCGAATGTTGTTCGGAATCTCGGATGGGATCCGGGATATCACGAGGAGATCCGGAATGGTCCGAGAATAAGATTCATATAAGGAAAGTCCCATTTGGAGTTGGGATATGTTTAGGTGTTTTCATCGGGAATGTTCTAGAAGGTTGGAATGTCCAAGACCTCCGAGGGAAGGGGTACATGAATGTGTCATTGCAAGTTGGAATGATTGCATCATGTACTAAGTGTCCTCGCTGTTCCAAATGAAGGATTAAATTAAATCCTAGTTTGAAAAGTCAAATAGCTAAATTGAAAAGTCAAATAGCTAAAATTGGAAAGTGGAAAAGAGGAGGAAAGGGGGAATCCGAGTTGGGGAGGAGTTCCCTCCTCCAACCGGCGGCAACCCTCCAAGCCGAGTTGGGGAGGGACTCCTCTCCCTCCCCTTGGCCGCCGGCCCCCCTCCACCTATATAAGGAGGGGCAGGGACCCCTCCTAGAACACACAAGTCCCTCACCTCAAACCCTAGAAGTCAGTAGCACCATAGCCACGCCCCTTAGGGTTTTGTTCTAGCCGCCGACTTGGGGTCCGGAACCCCAGCCGGCTCTAGCACTTCCTCCTTGGTGTGTCTAAACCCTAGATCGCCGAGGAGCTCTCATACTCCACCATACTCGCTCGGCTTAAGGCGAAGCCTGTGAGATCTCCCTCTACTTCGGTACCACGCCAGCCTTGGGAATCGCGAGAGAGTGCTACAACCTCCGTCTGCTGGAACAAGGGAGGAAGGTCTTCGTCAAGCCCTAACGTGACCGATGCGGGAGCGCTGGGAACGCAATGGAAGGATCGTCTACGCGATCTTGAGATCGGGAAGAGTACGACTACATCACCCACGAGAATCCGCTCTCGTTAAACACTTTGGAATCTTCGAGGGTAAGTTATTCCATCGACTCGTTGCTACAATCTAGTAGATAGATCTTGGCTTTTTTGTTTGTATGCGATAGAATTTTTTTGTTTTCCATGCTACGAAACCCTACATTATCTACTAGCATTTCTTGTTTACTTGTCTCATTTGCAGGGATCCAATAGAGGAGAAAAGATCAGAAGTATAATTGAAAGATTAAGAAGATGGGGAAAGTGAAGATTAATATAGCTTTAGATTTTACTTACTTCTTTGTAATTTACTTTATCATTTTTAAAGGACATTGTATATATATATATATTCTTGTAATAAATATTATTTCACTTATGAAATTCCTTTTTCAATTTATTTGTCTCCTATAATTTTCTTTCATTCTTTTATTGTAAAAGAACAACAATACTATATGTATATATAGGGATTATTATTGTAATAATTTCATTTTATTCAAAAGTGTAAAAATATAGTAATATTGAGTAATGCTATTTTTGTATGAAGGTATTCTTTTTGTTTAAAGTAAAGTTTTATTCTTTACTCATATTAGTATTCAATAGATGTTGTAAAATATTCTTATGGGTAATAATTATAAGTAGTATTTGTTTCTTATTCTTGTAAGATTATGTTATGATGATAACAAAGTAAACGCCTTGTTTCTTAATATAACCTAGAACTTGTAGATATTTATATTTTATTTATAAATAAGAATTCTATTATCTCTGTATTATTGGAATTCATCTATTATTCCATTTACCTATTCTTTTATAATTCAAATATATCTTTAGAATATTCAAACTTGAATTTGCTTTCCTCTCAAACACAGAAGTAAAATAGAAGTCATGTCGAAATCAATTGCACTTGTCTTTATGTTTGCACCAGAACAAGAGAGATCTCGATCCCACTATAGATTCTTTAGTTTTGCTCGAAAATTCCCCGAATTTTCTTATGCATGAATGCAATGCACAAACCTGTGTCCTCTATAATTCTAGGTGCTAATCCTAGGATGTTACACGCTTCTACCATGGTTGGCGTTGCTGCGGCCGGCCCTCGCCGGAGCTGAACGACAGGGCTACGACCGACCCTTGCCGGAGCTAGATAGCGGGGATGCAATCGGTTCTTGCCAGTGCTAGACAGCGGTCAGTGTCGGGGTTGGGAACATCCTAAGTAAGGACGCGTGAGGTTAGAGGTTGCATTTTTCTCGGGAGGAGCTAGGACTTTTCTTCTGCGTGCCATGGTCCTAGAGGACACGCGTCAGATGGGGAAGGCGGGGGATCGGGGTTTCCGATCCCCCAGGACACGTAGGGCTCTCCATAAATAAATACATACTATACTACCATATAAGGAAACTACATAGTACTATCTTTATATAAGTACATATAAATGTTGCTAGGATTCTACTATACACACTAGTATAATAAAGAACGTCTAATTGTATGCAAAAAAGATCTATGTGCGACGGAAAAAATATATCATGTCGTGCAACGGTTGTCTCCATGTCACCTACGAATGCATGTTGGATCCCATATATCTCTTATTTATAAGCCATTTATTTCCAAAAGATTCTGAATTTAAAGATGGCTTAGAAGTTAGACATGAGTGGTATGTCACTTGACACCCCCGAGTATCCTTAAAACATGTTTTCGTCCCGTTTTATAAATAAGTCACATGGCCGAACCGATACGGGATGATGACAAAGAAATATTCTTACAAAGAAGACCAACGATAAAATAAAATAAAATAAAAATACAGAGAGGACACACCCAAGACACCCGACTAGAAGATCCACCACGCATGCTTGTGAAAACGCTGGACATTGTCACCCCGGACCAAGCTATCGCTGGAAAGGGTCGCATGCCCTCTTGCTTTAGGCCATGGAGCATTGATCCTACCAACATACAACGAGCACAAGGACTGGATATCGTTAGTATCGTTGTATATATCCCATTGTTTTTTTGCATATATCATCCAAAACTACCGCTAGCAAAACTCTCATATCCTAAAAGTACCCATCAACAAATCCTCCTCCCGACTCTCACTCGCGTGTGAGTGTGTCTATGGACTCCATACGTATCACCTCTCTTCGAGATAAGTCATGATACTCCTTTTTCAACGCTTAAGCCATGACCAAAACCAAAATCAAGATATTCGGGGTTGAGGACTACAGATCCATACAACTTGCCGGTGTGAAGAGACGTGTGGCATCGACGGATCAGGTGGGCTTCGTTCGGTGGGATTTGGGAAGAAAATGAACCGACACAAAGGGATCAAAGATGAAGGGAGGGGGCGGACGAAGAAAAATAGAGCTTGTTCTTTCTCAACCGTTTTCACTTATCAGCGAAAATGAGAGTAATTTCCTCCAACTCCAATTTCATTTCTATGTTAATGAAAATATCACGAGTTCATGACCTACAATCACCACCTAACAAAATTTAATAGTAAATATTGTTAAATGACAGATGAAAAAAATCAGCTCTTTCATAAAAAATACTATCACATAGCACCCTATTTCTAAGTATGTGCCAAATAACTTCATCTAGAAAACAACAATATTGAAATGTTCTTTTTGGCTAACCAAAGCTTAGGAAAGCCAATGGAAGCTTCATCAAGGAAACAACATATCAAAATGTTATTTAAGTATCACAAGATTAGTAAAGCAAAAGTAAGGAAATGACACATAATTTAAGCATTAGAATAGTTGTTCATCTGGTCTTACAGTTACGAAAGAACGTCTTACATACTATGAAATATGAAAGCACATTTGAAAGGGCATTTATTGTCATAATCACTTTTGGTGTTCGGTAACAACAAGTAGATCATTTTACAGTTTGTCACTGTCCACAGGTTGATATTATGATAAGTGAAAAGCACCCTCACACTTGGGAAAAGTCCACACTCATTTGAAACATATCTGGAAACTCCAGACCGGAGTCTCCGGTCTGCCAAGACCGGAGTCTCCGGTGTGGTCTGGAGTTTTCGGATCTGTCTCCGGTGGTGTCTTGAGGATCTGGGCTGGGACATTCTGACTAGGGGTCCGGAGCCTGCACCGGAGGATACTCTAGAGTCTCCAGACCTTGCTCAGTACGGAGTCTCCGGTGTTGGAAGACCGGAGTCTCCAGTGTTGCTGGGTCATGATCGGTCTGGGTCATTCAGATGGGCGGTCCGGAGGCTGGTTCGGAGATTGGCCAGATTCTCCGGTGTAGACCGGAGTCTCCGGTCTACAGACCAGAGTCTCCGGTCTGACTTTTGTACAACGGTCAGAAAACGGTTCGTGGAGGGGGCTGCCTATAAAAAGGGACCCTTATCTTCTTCCTCTAGTTGCTCGAGCTGCTCAAGAACACCAACTCCATTAGAGCCACCAAATCTACAAGATCTCTCCATCCAACCATCCAAAGTCATTGATCTTTGTAGAATCGAAGGAGGAGGCCTTGATCTACATCTTCACCAAGAGAGATCTTCATTTCCCCCTCATTCACTTGAGGGCCCCCAAGCTCTAGTGTTTCATTGGAAACCCTAACTTTGATTTGGTTCTTACAAGCTTGTCTTTGATTTGTCTTGACAGCTTGCTTGTATTTTGGATCCTCCAATTAAGTTGTGGATGTGTGCCCCGAACTTGTTGTAAAGGTGCCAGCTTCCACCTCGAAAGTTGCCGATATAGTGGAAGGTGGATCGAGCCCGTTGGGGTGAGATTCATCGGAGAACAAGGGAGTACTCTCGTGGCGTTGGTGGTTTGAAACCACCCCCTCTCCAACGTACTTCCCCTCAAAAGGAAGGAACTACGGGAAACAAATCCTTGTGTCTCCGCGTCCACTCCTTTGGTTACTTCTATCCTTTACCGCACTTTACTTACTTGTTCTTGCTTAGAGTTGTGTTAGGTTGTGCATGGTTGACATATAGGTAAATTCACCATAGTTCCATAATCTAGAGAATTTACCTTTCTTGTCAAACCCTAATTTTAAAAAGAAGAAAATTTGAAGTAGCACCTATTCACCCTCCTCTAGGTGCCCATACGATCCTTTCAATTGGTATCAGAGCCTCGGCTCTTTATTTGGGCTTTACCGCCTAAGAGAATATGGGTAGCCACGAAGGGGATGGTGGTGGTGAGCCGACCACGGTGACCATGGAAGATCTCAGAAACTTGGAAACAAGATTAAGCTCTTCCTTGGTTAACAAAGTCAAGAAGATGCTTGAGAAACTTGTTAAAGACAAAGATGGCTCATCACCCCCATCTCCTCAAGAGGATCCACCATCCGTTTTACCTAAAGGGAATACGTCGGTATCCCTCGAGGGTATGATGGTGGGGGTAAACAAGACAACGCTAATTCCTCCACACATAATGATGGTGGGAAGGGTGAGCACCGTGATTCATGGTACTCTCCAGACTCTCCAATCCCTCACCCTCATGTATACAATAGAGGTGACCCACCTAAGCTTGAAGAATCTGCTACTTTTGCTCAATGGCAATCACTCATGAGAACTCATGTGCGTAGCTCTTGCATTGAACTATGGAACATCATCGAGCATGAACTCTTTATTGGGGATCCAAATAATTTGACAAGAAGAGAGGTTGTCAATAGTCAACTCAATGCCACTGCCTTGCATATGATTCAACAAGGTTTAGGTACAAAGGATTATCCACACATTGAGCACTTTAGCATTGCCAAGGAAGCTTGGGATGCCCTGACCGTATTGTTTGTTGGAAATGAGAGTATGAGGAGAAATCGGTATGATGCTCTAAGCAATGAAGACGAAGGCTTCTACATGAAGGAAGGTGAAGATCACGAAGACATGTACCGAAGGCTCAAAACCACCGCCACCGCTTTTAGAAATGTGGGTGCCTCACATGTGGATGATGCATGGATAAAAAGGAAATATGTGAGTGCACTCATGCCCTTTGAGCCCACCGACTTGAAGATCCTACAAGGAAGACACAACTACCATCTCATGACCTCAAATGAAGTAATGCAAGAGATGGCCGCCTTCAAAGTTTCCGCCAAGAATGCCAAAGATGCTCGTGCCCGTGCCCTTGGCATGAGCAACGTTGTCAATGTTGCCTTGAAGGCCAAAGTTGTGGACCATGGGGATGAAGATGAGAGTGATGAAGGCCACTCCATGGACCACCCTGATGAAGTCAAGATTGCACATAGTCAATATATGGCCTTCTATGCAAAGAACTTTTGGAAGAACCCCGCCAAGGCCAAGATGTAAATGCAACGAAGAAGCAACCCAAATGGGAAAAGCGAAAATACTACTAGATTGAGAACTTGCTTCAATTGTGGTGACCGCTATCACTTTGTGGCAAGTTGTCCCTATGAGAAGAGAGAAGATCATGGGGGTAAGCTTGTGTTGAAGAAGACTCTCAAAGCACCTTACAAGAAACCTTTCATCAAGAATAATCCCATCAACAAGAAGTCGGGAGAAATTTTCTTGATCACTCATGAAGAATACTCCTCCGACAATGTAGATGATGAAGATGAGGAAGAGGAAACTTCTAATGGTGTGGCGGCTCTAGACACTACTTCTACTCCGACATTCTCACTCTTCGATTCTCCAAATGAGAATTCTCCCATCAAGAACGTCACGTGCCTTATGGCAAGAGGAACGGAGGTATCCTCATCATCTCACTCTACTCCCTTAGATAATGATGAAATTGATGATGAGATGTCTCTTGATGTTAAAAAGGAATTAATTGTCTTTGATGAGTTTATGACTAACCTAGAAGGAGATGCTAAGTTACATTTTGGAAACATCTTAGATCAACTTTCACATGCACAAGAGCTTCTAGATGTAAGATGTAAACTTGGGCATAAACACATGATTGAGCTAGAGGCTTTAAACAATGCTCTAAAAGAAGAACAAGAAACTAGGTTGTCACTTGAATTAAAACTTGAAGGGATTGATGAGGCCAATGACACTATTGTTAACAAACTCATCAAAGAGCATGATCATGCTATTGCTAAATACAAAAGGGCTAAAAAGGACAAGATTGAGTTTGGTGTGGTTCATGAAAAACTTGCCGAGGACTTTAGTTTGCTTAACAAGGCCCACAAGGCCTTGGAGAGTGAACTCTTGTCACTCACAAAGTCCCATGAAACGCTTCAAACTCAATTGGCCAATATTCCTTCACCTAGTAACTTCATTCCATCTAGTAGTACAACTATTCTTGAAGAGAATTCTAGGTTTAGGGGGGAGCTTGCTAAGGCCACATTTCCACAAGGCAACAAGTCCATTGATGATCTTTTGAGCAAGCAAAGGCCTAGTGGTGATAAAGGGGGCATTGGTTTTGTCTCCAATACTAAGAAGAAGAAGAACAACAACAACAACAATAAGAAGGCCAAGCCCACACGAGAGACTAACAAGGCCATTGTGGATAGTAAGTCCACAAGTGGTAAAACTATGTCTCATGATGACTTTGCAGGAAGTGCTAACCCTCACTATGTTCTAATGCGTGATTATTATGGTGATGTGTATGCACAATATGTTGGCCCATATGATGGTTATATTTCTTGGTCTATTTGGGTTCCCAAGACCCTTGTTGCTAACAAAAGAGGACCCATTGAAAAATGGGTACCTAAAAATTAGCTTGATCTTTTGTAGACGTATGCTTCCGGGGGTTCAAAGTGGGTGCTTGATAGTGGTTGCACAAGTCATATGACCTGAAGCTTGTCTATTGTCAAGGACTTAAATCCAGATGATGATCAAATCACCGTGACATATGCCGACGAGTCAAAGTCTAAGGTAATGGGTTTTGGCAAGGTTGTGGTTGCTCACGACATTACACTCGTGAACGTCATGCTTGTTGAGACCCTTGGATACAATTTACTTTCAGTCCGTGCTCTTGGAAAGATGGGTTTTTCCGTATTTGTTAATTATGATATTGTGGTCCTCATGTGGAGCAAGTCTCTCAAGGTCGCTTTTGTTGGGTATGTCGAACATGACTTGTATGTGGTGGACTTTTCGGGGCAAGCCACTACAAGTGCGATGTGGTTATTCGGAAAGGCCGATGTGGGTTGGTTATGGCATCGCCGACTAGCCCATGTCAATATGAGAACTTTGCAAAGTCTCCACAAGGAGGGCCATATTGTTGGACTAAAAGAAAATGTTTCCTTTGCCAAAGATCGTGTTTGCAGGGCATGTGTTCTAGGGAAGATGCATGACGTTCCTCACAAGCCTAAGAACCGCATCAAGTCTACCAAGATCTTGGAGCTCTTCCATGTGGACCTTTTCGTTCCTCCATATCATGCAAGTCTTGGTGGGAAGAAATATTGCTTGGTGATTGTTGATGACTTTTCAATATACTCTTGGGTTTATTTCTTCAAGTTGAAGAGTGATACTCAAAAGACCTTTATCGACTTCATCAACTTGGTTCAACGGTAATACAATGTTCCCGTGTTGATTATAAGAAGCGACAACGGCACCGAGTTCAAGAACTACACCTTGAATGATTTCCTTAGTGATGAGGGGATTAAACATCAATATTCCGCTGCATACACCCCGCAAAGAATCAACAAGACTCCATATGAAATACTTACCGGTAACAAGCCCAACATATCCTACTTTCGGGTGTTCGATTGTAAGTGTTTCTATCTCATAAAAGGTGTTTGGTTTTCCAAATTCGAGTTTAAAGCATTAGAGGGTATTTTTTGTTGGCTATGATCTCGAATCTCACACTTATAGAATCTATGATAAGCTCTTCGGAGTCGTCATAGAATCTTGTAGTGTGACCTTTGAAGAATATGATGGTCCCCAAGGGGGCGTGTTGATGCTTGTGATGCAGATGATGAAATGCCTCAGGATGCCATAGGAAGAATGGGTGTGGGATATATCCTCCCCGTTGAGGAACCCCTTATGGCGGATCGAGAAGAACTATGCTCCACTCAAGTGGAGCCCTCATCTTCACAACATCAACAAGCTCCATCCACCGAGGAGGACAATGGCTCAAGCCAAAGACAAGATGTGGACCCTCAACATGATGATCATAGTGACAACTCTAGTCAAGGGGATCTTGATTCATTCGCAAGGGTGTCAAGTGGTGCCAAGGCAATTGCTCAAGGAAGATCCATTCAAACTGCTTTGAAACAAGCTCAGATTGATGCAAGAAGGGCACTTGGTCAAGACCAAGGTCAATCTGTGTCTCTAAATGAAGAGAATGATTCCAATGATGATCAAGGTCAAGTTGATGGTCAAGACGAGGATCAAAATGATGAAGAGGGTCCCCCAAGAAACAACACGGAGATCCACGCTCGTCGCGAAGCTAGAAGGGAAAGAATGTTGGAATTAAGAGACCACTCTCTACAAAATGTAGTCTGTGACCTAAGGAAAGGTATTTGTTGGAATTATGCCCTAGAGGCAATAATAAAGATGCTATTATTATAATTCTTGTTCATGATAAAGTTTATATTCCATGCTAGAATTGTATTAAGCGGAAACTTTAATACTTGTGTGGTTTGTGAACAACACTATGTCCCTAGTACGCCTCTATGGACTAGCTCATTGATTAATCATGGTTAAGGTTTCCTAACCATGGGCATGAGTTGTCAATTAATAATGAGATCATATCATTGGGAGAATGATATGATGGACAAACCCAAACTAAGCGGAGAAATTAGATCATGTCATCGTGTTCATCTTTGCGAAGCTTTTCTTATGTCAAATATTGTATTCCTTAGACCATGAGATAATGCAACTCCCTGGTATCGGAAGAAAGCTTTGAGGTCATCAAACGTCATCCTATGAGAGGGTGATCATAAAGGTGTCTCTCAGGTGACCGGAAAGTATCTGTTGGGTTGTATGTATCGAGAAGGGATTTGTCCCTCCCAAGTCGGAGAGATATACTTCGGGCCCACTCGGTAATCGGTATCAACAACGCTTGCAAGCATGTGGTTAAGGATTTAAACACAAAGTGATATCGGATTACGGAACGAGTAAAGTACTTGCTATGAACGAGATTGAACTAGGTATAGCGGTACCGACGATCAAATCTCGGACAAGTAAAATATCGCGAGACGAAGGGAATATATATATGGGATTGGTTGAATCCTGGCATCGTGGTTCATCCGATATGATCATCGATGAATGTGTGAGAGTCAATATGGGTTTCCAGACCCTGTTGTTGATTATTGATAGAAGATCATGTCTGCATATTCTCGAACCCGAAGGGTCACACACTTAACGTGTCTCGATGCTAGGATAGATTGGATAATTGGTTTATGAGTTTTTGTTTAGAGTCTCGGATGGGATCCGAGACATCACGAGAGGTTCCAGAATGGTCCGGAGAATAAGATTCATATAAGGCAGTGCAGTTTTTGGAGTTCAGAATTGTTCCAGGTTAATCGGTATTGTACCGGAAGCTTCTAGAACCTTCCAGAAGGGGGCCAACGTGGTCCCACCTGTCGGGAGGGGGCATGGGCCTATGAGGGAGTGCCCTGGCCGCATTGGGCCAGGGGCACAAGGCCCCATAGGGCCCAGCCGGCCAAACAAGGGGAAACCCTAGTTTGGAGCTTCTAGAAGGGGGGGTTTCCTTGCCCCCCACTCCTCCCTCCTTTGTCCGCCGGCCTAGGCTTGGGGGAGGGTCTAGGGCTAGCGCCCACCCCTCTATATATAGAGGGCTGGGGCGCACCACCCCCCCTACACCTTCCCCTCAAGCCTAGTCGCCCTGCTGCCCTCCTCTCGCTCTCCCTCCCGACTGCGTGTAGGCGAAGCCCTGCTGCAGAAACTCTCCACCACTTGCACCGCGCCATCGCGTTGTAGATCCGATCCGTCTCTCCACCATACTTGCTGGACCAAGGAAGGAGGAGACGTCGAGGTGCTGCACGTGTGCATCTCATGGAGGCATCGCCACTTGCGGTGCTAGATCGGATCGGATCGCGAGGAGGAGAAGCGAGTATGACTACATCACCCACATTCCGACGAACGTTCCGCTATGCGAATCTTCAAGGGTATGAAGATCTAATCCAATCTCTCTCGTTGTTTGCATCTCCTAGATTAGATCTTGGCTTCCCTCTGTTCGCATCCGTAGAAAATTTTGATTTACTATGCCGCGAAACCCTTCAGTATTTCCACAAGAGCACAATTGAAGAGGTTCAGTGAACACCAAGCACACATCTCCATGATTGAACCAAAGAAAGTGTGGGAAGCTCTTGAAGATTCGGATTGGTTAGAAGCTATGCACAAAGAGCTCAACAACTTTGAGAGAAACAAAGTATGGAAGTTAGTAGAGAAGCCAAAGGATTACCGCAATGTTATTGGAACAAAGTGGATATTCAAGAACAAGCAAGATGAGCATGGAATTATAGTAAGGAACAAGGCTAGATTGGTTTCACAAGGGTTCTCTCAAATTGAAGGAATTGACTATGGAGAGACTTATGCACCCGTGGCTCGCCTTGAGTCCATCTGTATCCTTCTTGCTTATGCGGCACATCATAACTTTAAGTTGCAACAAATGGATGTAGAAAGTTCATTTCTTTATGGCCCATTAAATGAATTGGTATATGTTAAGCAACCCCTGGGATTTGAGGACCCCAACTTCCCTAACCATGTCTACAAACTTGATAAGGCGCTCTATGGGCTCAAGCAATCCCCACGCACGTGGTATGAGCACCTTAGAGAGTTATTATTTGACCGTGGGTTTGAGGTTGGCAAAATCGATCCCACTCTTTTTACTAAGAAAGTCAATGGGGAGATTTTTGTATGCCAAATATATGTTGATGATATCATCTTTGGCTCATCTAACAAAGCTTTCAATGATGAATTCTCAAAGCTTATAACTAGTAGGTTCCGGATGTCTTTGATGGGGGAGTTGAGAGTATTTCTTGGTTTTGAGATCAAGCAAGTGAGAGGAGGGACATTATTCAATCAAGCCAAGTATACTCAAGATATGCTCAAGAGATTCAATATGCAAGACTTAAATGGAGCTCCTACTCCCATGGCTACAAAGACTCATCTAGAACAAAATCAAAATGGTAAAGATGTGGATCAAAAGGTATACCGGTCTATGATTGGTTCTTTGCTTTACCTTTGTGCATCTAGACCCGATATTGTGTTGAGTGTAGGTGTGTGTGCAAGATATCAAGCGGCTCCTAAGGAAAGCAATTTAATGGCGGTCAAGAGAATCTTTCGATATTTAGTTCATACCCCATTTTATGGTCTTTGGTATCCTCGAGGCTCAACATTTGATCTTTGTGGATACACGGATTCAGATTGGGCAGGGGACAAGGATGATAGAAAATCAACATCCGGGGCTTGCCAATTCCTTGGTAGGTCCTTTGTATGTTGGTCTTCCAAGAAGCAAAATTGTATATCTCTCTCCACCGCCGAAGCCGAGTATGTGGCAGCTGCTAGTGCTTGCACCAAATTGCTATGGATGAGGCAAACTGTAAAGGAATACGGTGTCCATTGTGACAAAGTGCCTCTTCTATGTGACAATGAAAGTGCCATCAAGATTGCCTATAACCCGGTGGATCACACAAGGACAAAGCATATTGAGATTCGCCATCACTTCATTAGAGATCATGTTGCTCGAGGTGATATTGATCTATCATATGTGTCAACCAAAGATCAACTTGTCGATATATTCACGAAGCCACTTGATGAAGCAAGGTTTTGCTATTTGAGGAATGAACTAAATGTCGTAGATTCAAGGAGCTTGACTTGATTTTCTTGCATTCTCACCCATGTTTCAACTCATATTTGGTTTAGGTGTAGGCATGGATATAGGGGGAGTGCGGTCCTAATTGATTGGACCATCCCTCCCCCCATTATGCCAAAGCAATCAAAATCATTCCTCTTAATATCATTTAGTGATATGTGAGCTTAATGATGAGTTTTGGTAATGGACCCAAGATATATCTTCGTAGTGCCAAGCCGAGTATACTCAAATATGGTGGCCTAGGCCACCACCCTCTCTCATTCGAGAGGTTAGTACTTACTCATGTTTGTCATTTGCTTGATTCTAGTCTCTAGGAGCTTTTCTGAATGTTTTTGTGAATTCCTATGGCTCTTGTTGGTTCTTCATAGTTTGATGTCTCAACCCAAGCCCTATCTCTATCTTAAAAACTATATATCTCTCATATATGTCCCCAAAACACCTTTCCTGGAACTTTTGGTCGAGGAGGACCGGAGTCTCCAGTGTACATACACCAGAGTCTCCGGTCTAGACGGTTTCTGTCACTTAAAGAAGGGGGCGCGGGGTGAACTGGTACAGCAGTTCCTCATTCTTCACCCCGTCCCCTACCTCCAAACCCGTCGCCTCCTCTTCTAAAACCCCTCCCCGGAGGTCAAGAAGCCCCTGGGATCCTCCGTGCCGCCGGCCAACCTTCCCCTCTCCTCCATTGGGTCATTCCCACCGGAGGAATTGATCCCATGGACAGATCTGGTACCTCTCCTCTACTTTTTCTCCTAGGGTTCATCTCTAGATGTGTTTTTGAGGATTGTTGTTGATTTGTCCATTGGAATCACTTGTTTGCGTGCACTCTAGTACTTTAGCCTTGTTGCATTGCCCGATCTACTAGATTCACCCTCACCAGCATCTTCCCATCTCATGCACGAGCCTCCCGACCGGAGATTACGGACTTAGGTCTGGAGACTCCGCTGAGCCGGAGACTCCGGTATAAGGTGCGGAGACTCTAGTGTTTGGTGAATCAAAATAGTCCAGAAATGCATCAAAGCTCTTGTACTGCTTTATTGGGACATATATACTCATGTCCATGCTATCTCCCTCACTGCTGTTCACATGTGATGGTTCTAGTCGTCCTTGTCGTACCAAGGCCAAGTCTCAAAGGGGCAATCCTCGCTATGACGAAGCTCAGGGTCAGTTTATCGTGCCTCCATCCAACCGGAAACAGCGGGCACGTGATGCAGATTACTTGAAGAGGGATCAGGAGAGGGCTGAACGAGAGGACCGTGCCAAGAAGGCAAAACATGACAACCTTCAGACCTTGGCCAAAATGTCTAAAGAGGAGTACTGTGAGCTGAGAAAGACAAATTTCTATACGCTGCCTCGCACTAGTGATGACCCTCGTTTCTGGAGGAAAGAACAGGCTATGTTCATGAAGGATGTGTATGGTGTTCTCACCAAATCACCTGTCTGCCCTTAGAAGTTCATGAGTGTTGAGCAGATGCGCCTCAGCCCCTACTTCAATGATGCCTTGTGGATCTGTGAGAAGCTGGGTCTGTATAACTTGATGGAGCTACGTGAAGACTACAATATCTACCTTGTACAACAGTTCTATGCCACAGTTGTGTTTGGGTCTGATCAAGACAGGACTATGGTTTGGATGTCTGGTACCACTCGCTGCACAACTACATTCCATGACTTTGCCAATGTCATTTTTGAGACCTTTCACGGTGTCTCCACTCCTGTTGGGCTGCGTATGCACTCTACAGCTCTGGGTGAGAACAAGTTGAAGCTGGCGCCTCTATATGATGAGGGTGTTGCGGGAGGGTCCAAGGGACTCAAGACCCTCTACAACCTTATGTTGAGGATTTTCCGTCATACCATTGCACCAAGTGCTGGAAATGATGATGCAATTAGGGGCGGGCTTGTCAATATTCTATACCACACTCACCGGACCTACAATGCTGGACCGAAGGAAGATGCTGCACCTATTGATGTGATGGACTTTATTTTCGAGGAGATGTTCCATGCCATTCTCTACAAGAAATCTCCTCCTTATGCACCTTTGGTTATGAGGCTCATCAACTCCCAGGAGCATGATTCTCCACTTGGCATACCATAACAACTCACTGAACACTTGTTGGTATCACTGCAGCAGAAGGGGCGTATGGGGCCTGCTCCAAGGTGTCGCTATGGGGATGATGATGAGGAGATTGAGACTGAGAGGTCTCCCTCTCCACCTAGAGTTCGGAGAAAGAATGCCTCCAATGCCCCTATGCCTACTATGACTCGATACTATGTGCATGAGCGGGTCAAGAAGGCCAGCTTTTGGGAGAGGACCCTTTGTTGCATGAACGTCGACATCCGTAAGCAACAACATGCATCCTACCAAAGCAACCGTCGCATTGAGAAGCTCCTCAAGTAAATCAAGGAACATGGTGCTGAGGATAATGAGGAAGGTGAAGATGAATACAATGATGAGCATGGGGCTCAGCAGTCCACAGAGTCCGATCACACACTCTTATTTGAGGAATGGAATGCCCAACAGGATAGTCTGGTGGATTGGAAAACTTTTGCTGATGTCACCTCCGGTTTCGGGTACCAGGGTACTTCCTCTTCTCGTCCTCATGGCAAAGGGCATGCTGTCCCTGAAGACGATGATGATGACTATGATGAGGATGATGATGACCAAGAGGAGGATGAGGATGGCGAGGATGCCGAGGATGACAATGACTACTGAGCTGTTGGGGTGCTAGTTTAGGTCTTTTCCCTTTTTCGGCGTTTCGATGCCAAAGGGGGAGAAGACATTCTCATCGGTTTGCATGGGCTTGGGACTTTGGATTTGCGACTATATGATTTTATTTGCCATATTCGAACTTGAACTTTATGTGTGTTATTTGCTGTTCATGTGTGTGACTATGACTATGTGCTTGTGTGCACCATCTATTGTAACTCATGTGAGATTTATGTGTGCTACCGTTGATACTATCTACCTTACATGATTTACTTAATTATCTTGCTGCACATAGTCAGGGGGAGTCCCATATATATGTTATTACATGCAAATCACTTGTTGTAATCGAACACCAAAAAGGGGGAGATTGAAAGGGCATTTATTGTCATAATCATTTTTGGTGTTCGGTAAAAACAAGTAGATCATTTTACAGTTTGTCACTGTCCACATGTTGATATTATGATAAGTGAAAAGCACCCTCACACTTGGAAAAGTCCACACTCATTTGACACATATCTGGAAACTCCAGACCGGAGTCTCCGGTCTGCCAAGACCGGAGTCTCTGGTGTGGTCTGGAGTTTCCGGATCTGTCTCCGGTGGTGTCTTCAGGATCTGGGCTGGGACATTCTGACTAGGGGTCCGGAGCCTGCACCGGAGGATACTCCGGAGTCTCCGAACCTTGCTCAGTCCGGAGTCTCTGGTGTTGGAACACCGGAGTCTCCGGTGTTGCTGGGTCATGATCGGTCTGGGTCATTCAGATGGGCGGTCCGGAGGCTGGTCCGGAGATTGGCCGGATTCTCCGGTGTAGACCGGAGTCTCCGGTCTGACTTTTCTACAACGGTCAGAAAACGGTTCGTGGAGGGGGCTTCCTATAAAAAGGGACCCTTATCTTCTTCCTCCAGTTGCTCGAGCTGCTCAAGAACACCAACTCCATTAGATCCACCAAATCTACAATATCTCTCCATCCAACCATCCAAAGTCATTGATCTTTGTAGAATCGAAGGAGGAGGCCTTGATCTACATCTTCACCAAGAGAGATCTTCATTTCCCCCTCATTCACTTGAGGGCCCCCAAGCTCTAGTGTTTCATTGGAAACCCTAACTTTGATTTGGTTCTTACAAGCTTGTCTTTGATTTGTCTTGACAGCTTGCTTGCATTTTGGAGCCTCCAATTAAGTTGTGGATGTGTGCCCCGAACTTGTTGTAAAGGTGCCGGCTTCCTCCTCGAAGGTTGCCGATATAGTGGAAGGTGGATCGAGCCCATTGGGGTGAGATTCATCGGAGAACAAGGGAGTACTCTCGTGGCGTTGGTGGTTTGAAACCACCCCCTCTCCAAACGTAGATGTACTTCCCCTCAAAAGGAAGGAACTATGGGAAACAAATCCTTGTGTCTCCGCGTCCACTCCTTTGGTTACTTCTATCCTTTACCGCACTTTACTTACTTGTTCTTGCTTAGAGTTGTGTTAGGTTGTGCATGGTTGACATATAGGTAAATTCACCATAGTTACATAATCTAGAGAATTTACCTTTCTTGTCAAACCCTAATTTGAAAAAGAAGAAAATTTGAAGTAGCACCTATTCACCCCCCCCCCCTCTAGGTGCCCATACGATCCTTTCAACATTTGAACATATAATTCCGATTTCCTTCCCAGATATATAATAAATTGACAATGATTTCATGTATTTCAGAATCCATATCCTTTGGGTATTTCGAGAGTTTATGAATTGAATGAATTAAAAGGGAGCAAATCCTAATAACATGTAACATACCAAAAATAACTTTGAATGCTTCCTAACAATACACTCACACAAATTTCCTATACATAAAACATTTTCCTAGTATCAGCTTTTCTTCTAGCCACCTTAGAGTCACACACACAAACCTTGTGGTCACGAGGAGTGGCCGAACTTGCGGGTGTGTGGGTGGGGGTGGGTTGCTCGGCGATGTAAATTAGTCGTCTAGCCCTTGTTTTGCATCCGTAGTGTTAGAGTATATCACAGTTTTGTATTAGATTGCTATATTTGATAATTTAGGATTCTATCTCTATTAGGCTTTTTAGTCCTCAAGTCTTCTAATACTATATAAATATGCTTTCAATGTAATAACAAATACACAATATCAATCTAGCAATACAATCAACTATTATTGCCTTTATGATATCAGATTCTCTTGGTTCTCGACCTAGGGTTTAGCCCACTACTTCTGTCACGCCGCCCCTAGGAAGAAAAATCTCCATGGGGGACCGCGAAACTCGTAGATTGGATCCAATAGACATCGTCAAAATTTTCTCGCCGGTCGCTTGGCCGGCGTTTCTTTTTCTTTCGCTGATCATTGATCCGATTGCGTCGTCCACAGCGTGCATTTCGTCATCATGCACCTCTACTCTAACCTCGACATCGACTCATCTCTGGCAAATCCTCGCCAACGACTGTGCCAAGGATACTATGCGCGGCGCCCCAAGGGACGCCTTTCACGTGTCACACCGGCTTCTCTATCCACATGTTGCCACCTTGCTAGCTCGTGTTCACCGACATGAAACAGAACAATTGTGCCCGAGTATGCGCCTCGCCATCAACAAAGGGTCGCATATGCATCGTCGCTGATCATCATCACCGACAATAATCTACACCAACAACTCCGCCGCATAATCGCCGCACCACCAAGCAAGGTCTTCGTCAATGCCAACAGGTTCTGCGGCGCCATGCTCCTGCATGTATATGAATAAAACGGGTTTGATCCTGGCATCTACAACCTCTCCTTCAACAAACGCCAAAGAGCTCATGCATGTATATGAATAAAATGTTGGAATTATGCCCTAGAGGCAATAATAAAGATGTTATTATTATAATTCTTGTTCATGATAAAGTTTATGTTCCATGCTATAATTGTATTAATGTTAGACCCCTCCTTTATAAAGGAAACGATCCCTGTGATTGCAATGCTAGTCCCTGGATCAATGCTAGCATCCACAGTTTAAGATGAAGTACACAGATACAAAGGTCGTTTATTACATTCATTCCAGAGATAAAACATAGTCTTTTACAACTCAGGGCCATAGGCCTAATACAAGAGTTTAAGGAATAAGTAAATAAACATAAGTCTTCATCTTCATGTGCCACAGGCAAGCATGTTGAGTGTAGACTCATGACTCCTATTCATCATCAGAGTAACCTGCAACATCACAAGTTACAGCCACAGAGGGTCAATACTTTGGAATAGTATTGGCAAGTGATACCTTAGTATATTTTAAGTGGAATACTTTACTATATGCATTTGGCTAAGTGTAGCTTGGCTTGCTTTGCTTGAAAAATAGGTTTTCCTATTAGTTGAAATCACTAAGCTTTCTTTGTCAAAACATTCCCAAGGATCCACCAATAGACATTGAGGTCCTTCACCCTTGTTCACCCACAAATTTATACTTAGAAGTTGGAGTGATGAGATTCTTGTAGCTTCCATGTCTTGATGCTCAAAGTGTCCATTTCCCTGGACAAGGCTAAGTACTTAGTTTTTCCATCTGCAGAGGTTGTGCACTTTTCCCACTGACTTGGTTTCCCAAGACAGGACCTTTCAGAAGCCTTTCCTTAGTCAAATGGACGCGTTCCCACCTATCGTCCCATCTACCACCAACTGTCCAAAAGACTAAGTTCTAGCAACCTATATGATCAAGGCAGAGCCCATATTGCCAAGTGGTTGCACTGTAAGCTTTCTCAACACTTGGCCTCCAAATCCCTTTGTGCCTGGGTGGCTTACCACAAGTGAGATACACAACCCAAGTCCATGGCCTTGTGTAACCACTCAACATAACCCATACTTTCCATTCCACCCAGGAGGTTCATTTGACTTAGTGGTTTTATTAGGAAAGTATAAGTCCCATGACTTAGAAATATTTTTTTTATAGTAAGTGTAGTTTTTTACCAACCCTTATTTGTTATATAGCTAGGCTAAGCAGAGTATGGCAACTTATCTTAGGGATAATTTCCTTAGCAATTCTACTAGACTACATAGGATTTCCCCACTTTTGCCTTAGACAAAATAACATGCATTACTATAACAAAATATCTAATGCTAGTTCAAAACATAGGACAAATATATTCATGTAAATATCACTTGCCTTGGTAGTGGGAAGAGTAGCACTCTTCACAATCACAATCACTAGCAAAATCTGTAGGGGTTCGTAGCATGGAAAACAAAAATTTTCTATCGCATACAAACAAACAAGCCAAGATCTATCTACTAGATTGTAGCAACGAGTCGATGGTATAACTTACCCTCGAAGATTCCAAAGCGTTTAACGAGAGCGGATTCTCGTGGGTGATGTAGTCGTACTCTTCCCGATCTCAAGATCGTGTAGACGATCCTTCCAGCCACGTTCCGCAGGCGCCCCTTGATGGTCACATCGTTCGGTACTCACGAAGACCTTCCTCTCCCTTGTTCCAAAGAAATGGAGGTTGTAGCACTCTCCTCATGATTCCGGCAAAGACAACGTGGTGGAAGTAGAGGGAGATCCTGCAGGCTTCGCCTTAAGCCGGTGCAGTATGGTGGAGCTTATGAGAGGCTATTAGTGGTCTAGTAATTAGACACACCAATTAGAAGGCTCTAAACCAATTAGAAGGCTCTAAACCTGGCTAAAGCAATTAGAAGCTCTAAACCAAAACGGCTCTAAACCGGAGATCTAGAGTAGAAAGTTATGTGTCTATGGAGGAGCCCCGCCTCCTTATATGGGAGGGGGTCCTTGGCGCCAGGAGGAGGAGTCCCTCCCCAACTCGGCCTAGGGCTGGCGCCGGCCTGGAGGAGTCCAACTCCTCCTCCCGGTTGGTTCCAACTCCTCTTGCTTGTTTCCCACAGGTCCTTGTTTTGGCAGTTTGACTTTCAAACTGTACATTTGACTTTTCTGTTTTAGGATTCAATTTATTCCTTTATTTGGGACAGCAAGAACACTTAGTACATGATGCAATCATTCAATGAGCAATGACACATTCATGTACCCTTCCCCGAGTCTTGGGACAATCCGGAACCTTCTAGAACATTCCCGATGAAAACACCGGAATCATTCCCGAACTCCGAAACGGGACTTTCCTTATATGAATCTTATTCTCCGGACCATTACGGATCACCTCGTGATATCCCGGATCCAATCCGAGACTCCGAACAACATTTGGTCTCTTTCTCATAATACCATAACTACTCAAACAACGTCGAATCCTTAAGTGTGTGTGGCATCCCGCAAAACCACTACTAGAAAATCGCGTTGAATTTGTGCATTGCATCGTCATCATCATGCATAGTTTGCATAAAACTATTTGGCAAACCCCGATTTGTTTTCCAAACGCCCCAACTTTTATTCAAACGCCAAACCGGGTCCCCGGAATATTTTGTTTTGGCCGCTATCGGTTTGCCAACGGCCCGATTAAAACAAATAAAGTTTATATTTATTTTTGCGGGGCAGTCGAACGGGCCGATTGACCCGAACGACCGCCCCAAGAACTAAAAATCGGTCCACCCCAACCAGCCCCAGCTAAATTCTAAGCCTACCAGAAAAACTACCCAACCCACCCTGGCCACCTCACCCCCTCCTATCAGGAACCGCCACCTCACCCCTCCTCTCTCCCTCTACCTATCCCATGCTGCCACGTGGCCCTCCCTCTCTCACCCAATCCCCCCAACCGGTCCCACCCCCACCCAAACACACCCACGCACGCACGCTTTTCCTTCCCCCCACAGCCGATCCCAACCTCCCTGGTCCACGCGGGACCCGCCTCCCCTGGCCGCTGTCCCCCTGGCCCACTGCGCCTGCCTCCCCACGCGGTCTTCCTCTTCCTTGGCTCGCCTGCCCCTTGCCCACCAGCCGCCTGCCAGCCCTCGCTCCGCCTCCGCCTCGCTGCTCCACCCTCCCTCACCTACCACGCCGCCTCGCCCATCTTCCTCGCTTCACGCTCTCTCTCTCTGGCGCGTCGCTCCACCGGCGACGCCCTCCTCATGCCACCTCGCCAAGGCCAGCCTCCCCAACCGCCTCACGCCCGGCCGCCGCCTCCCTCCTCCTCAAAGCTTCCACGCACAAGCCGCCACCCCTCACGTTTCGCCGCTGGAGCCTCCGGCCACGGCTACCACCCGAGCTCCTCTCCGCTCAACCTCGCTGAGCTCCGCCGCTGAGCCTGCTGCCGCGTCGCCGCCTCGCTCCGCTGCCAAGGCCCTCCGCTCTCGCTGCCGCCTCGCCTCGCCTGTCGCCTGCCGCCCGCCGCTGCCTCGCTGGCTCCGCCCGCACCCGCCTCCTCGAGCTCCGCCTCCTGCTCCTCCTGGCGCCTGACAGCCCTGCCGCTGGCGACCAGCGTCGCCCGGCCCAAGCGCCGCCGTCGCCAGGCGCCTCCGCCAGACCTCGCCAAGCCCGCTCGCCAGACAGCCTGCCCGGCTGCCTCGGGTCCCCTGGTTGGCCCCACGTGCCCCGCTGCGCCTGCGGCACGCCACGTGCTACCGCCCGATGTCGCTTTGATCCGAGCCCGCCGCCTCCGTCGCCAAGATCTTCTTGAGGCCATCGACAAGCAAAGATGAACCCCGAGCTCTCCTCTTGAAAACATGATCGCCACCGCGTACACTAGCGCTTGTTCCGGAGCTCGACGACCGAACACGACGTTCTCCCCATGGAATCAAGACCCGATCTCAAGGCCACTTCGGAACCCGAGATCGACACAAGACTGAAGCACCAAGGCCTTCCTCATGGAATCGCTAAGTTCTACCGACGCCCGACGCCGAGGCCGAGGACCCCGACAAGAACCACGACACGGATACGACAAGTACCCCTTCGAGGACGCCGAGATCTACAATCGGAACCGAGGATGCCGAGATCGCCGAGAACGCCAAGATCTTCACCCCGAACGCCATGACCGACAACATGCCCCGGAAACCCCGGATGCGCCAAGACCGATAAGATCTACCCCGATCCGAAGACCCTAACCCCGGACGCCAAGCACTGCACCCCGACATCGAGACCCCGATGCGACAAGATCTGCCGTGACCGAGAACGCTTCCGTCGAACCCTGGACCCCGAGACCGGACCCTGGACCCTGTCGAACCCCGAACCCCGGAACCCCAAGATCGTCGAGACCCCTAATGTGTGAACCCCTTATCCGAGAACCCTATTTTATGATATAATAACAATTGATGCATATTGAATTGTCATCTCGCATGCATATCTGTGGTTTGGGGGCCTTATGCCGATTCGCCTAATAATTAAATATGGGGCCCATATGCGGGCAAACCTAGCCTTATATTGGCCTCATTTAAACTTGTGTAGCGAACCGGTGCTATCTTTTGTCTTGTTAAACAACATTTAAATATGCGGGGGTTTAAATAACATGAACCACCTAACTTAATGTCGGGACCCCGGTTCCGCTTAATATGACCTAATTGCATCGCACCTTGCCATGCCATACATCATGCATGCATCATGCCGATCTTTTGCCGTGTATTAAATATCGCATCCGGTGTTTCTTCTAGTGTTTTGCTTCTTCGCGGATAAGGCCGTTGAGATGATGTGAGCTTCGCCCCGATCTTCGGTTGAACCTTTCGACAATGTTTTCAGGCGAGCATCTCCCCCTTTCTACCTATCTTACTTTTATAGTTTTTATTCCCTCCTGTTGATCTATTGCTACCTGTGTTGCGATGCTTTAGTTTCCGTACCTGTGAATTTCCCTTGCAGCCCTATATTGCCTTGGACACACCCTATTGCCTGTTGTTTGGTAGCTAGTGGAGTGCAGTGCGTCGCCGCTTGCTATATTCTTGTTGTGTCGTCATATGCCACGATTCTTGATGTATTGCCGCATGTTGTTGATGGAGATGATTCTAGTTTTACTTATCGTCACTTTACTTTCTGTTTAACAATTAAAATTGAATAAGGAGGCATCGGTGATAGATAATATTTGGTTTCAACGCCCACTTGTGTCCCGTAAGACCCAGTACTTGATACTGTTCCTTGATTTTGCGCTATCCACATCCGGGAGGTATATGGGACCCCGAACCGAGCTTGATTCATCTTATTTCTTGGGGCCACAAACTAGTTTGAGGTTTTATTTACGATCCTGTACTTATGCCATGCTTTCTGCTTTATTTACGATTGTGCGAGGGGCACATGCTGTTTTAGGAATTGTGACCCGTTTACGTGGTAGCGACAAGCCCAGCCACACTTTCGGGTTCCCGATGCCATCACGCCCCACAAACCTTGAGGCCGTCTCGGAGTCAGCTAGCCGCTATGGATTCTACTTAAGGGTGGCCCCAAATATTTCTGAATCTGTGATTGTTCATCGTGAAAGCCTCGTTGGGTTTTGATTTGGTTTTTCCGAGGTTGATCGGCGTGTGTTGCTATTGGTGCACCCGGCCGGTTAAAACTTTCGAAAAGCCGTGTCTCATGGATATGGACGACTTGGAGCACAGTATCTCGATCATAGACAAGCATAACTAAAGTTTACTGCTATAAATTTGACTTATAATGACTAGTAATCAGCTTCACTATAATGGAATGGCTAATCAATACTGCCCACAATTGCTTGTTGGTTGTCGCTTGCGACAATTGTACCTGACTAGTAAGTACTGCAACTACAACGAAATGGCTGAATAAAAGTACCAACAACTGCTGGGTTTTGGGTTTATCTCATGCTATCTGTACCTGATTAGTAATTGCTGCAACTATCACGGAATGGTTAACTAAAAGTGCCCACTGTTTATTGTATCAGGACGATTATCTAAACTCGACTAGTAAAGTGCCGCAACTATAACTGAATAAATAAAACTGCCAACTGTGTGAGTTCCTCGGTTGACTTCCTCGTTTGGTCTCGAGGGGGAAACACCAGGATGGGTTTGTTTGGTGATAGTTTCAGGTTGGATCCGGCTAGGTCATTCTTACCCCTCGATATCCGCCATTGTATCGAGTCTCTATAGGTTGTTTAATGCGTCTTGCCACGCCGCTTGATCCACCATACCTATGTAGGCGAGGACCGGAATTCTAGCCTCGCTGTAATCGGCCTCGATCGACGCTCCTTCTTTGTTTTCTGCTTTGCCCTTTGTCGGCACCCCTTTTGTTAAGGTGTTTGAGATCGACGCCGTTAGCGGTTACCCTTCCGCTTGGCCTGGCAGGTTATGGACGCCATTGGTTATTCTTCGGGCTCTTAGCCCGTTTGCTTCTTGTCCGTAGTCGGACGCTCTACCGCTTTTCAAGGTGATTTGGATCTTTGTATATTATATCGTATTCTTGACTCTTTGAGTCGCTGTTATATATATCTCTACGTGGGTCCCATCGAGGACTGTTGTGTAATGTTATTACTTCGTTTACCACCCGCACGAAGTGCTGGTGAGCACCTTTGAATCGCTTTCTATGCGGGTTTGGCGAATTTTGCTCAAACTTGCATAGGCCCGATTCTCGAGGGTGTTACAGTGGTATCGAGCTCAAAGATTGCGATACCCACAAGTCCAAATCAGTAGGATAACCTAGCTAACGGCGAAATAGAGTGTCAAAACTATTTTTGCAAAATCGGTTGGATAGATCGATTAGGTCCGATTTTACTTCTTACCCTACGCTATTCTCCTCTTATCCCGACGTGTTTTGAATCCGCTCTCTTCTCTTTCTTCGAGTCCAGGATATCTCGTGGTTGGGTTTCCGTCGTACCTTCAGGGTTTCGCTTTCTCCCTTTTGGTAACGGAGGTGCTACGATCATCAATCTGCAACTTGTCTGTTGTACCCTTCCTCCAATCTTTTGTTCTTGAGTTCCTCATCCATATGTGTTCCTTGCGGGATACCAGTGTCGTTGAAAAACATCTGAGAAGGACGAGCTTTGGTGAAGTTGGAGTCGACCCTGAGCATGTGTTGTTCATGCCAATGGAACCATCGCGAAGCCTAATCATTGTGTCTTTCATACGATTTCTGCTGGCATCATCCCTTTGTTCCGGATACCGCCTATGAAGATCTTCAGTCTAAATCTCGAGAGTTGAGTTGTCTGATTCACCTACCCGTGTATAGAGTTGATAGTTTGGGTCCGGGATGGACTGATCACCCTACCCGACTCTTACTGTTCGCTCTGTACATCGAACGGGTGGATCAACGTAACTTTCCCTCTTCTAATGGAAGTTAGAGGCGGCCTTATTGTTTGATACCTCTACCTTCGTCCTTTGTTCTCCGGAGTGATCTCTCGACGATCAGTAGCAACGACCCTTTGTTGGTGGTGTCGCCGATCTCCCAGATGAAGAAGGAACCCTCGTTAGTGGTGTCGCGAGGATCTACACGATGAGAGAAGATGCAGATCACCGACCTTCCTTCCGGTACCATGAGGCGGATCTCGAGGGCGAGATCCCTTGTTAGTGGTGTCGAATTGTGGCATCCCGCAAAACCACTACTAGAAAATCGCGTTGAATTTGTGCATTGCATCGTCATCATCATGCATAGTTTGCATAAAACTATTTGGCAAACCCCGATTTGTTTTCCAAACGCCCCAACTTTTATTCAAACGCCAAACCGGGTCCCCGGAATATTTTGTTTTGGCCGCTATCGGTTTGCCAACGGCCCGATTAAAACAAATAAAGTTTATATTTATTTTTGCGGGGCAGTCGAACGGGCCGATTGACCCGAACGACCGCCCCAAGAACTAAAAATCGGTCCACCCCAACCAGCCCCAGCTAAATTCTAAGCCTACCAGAAAAACTACCCAACCCACCCTGGCCACCTCACCCCCTCCTATCAGGAACCGCCACCTCACCCCTCCTCTCTCCCTCTACCTATCCCATGCTGCCACGTGGCCCTCCCTCTCTCACCCAATCCCCCCAACCGGTCCCACCCCCACCCAAACACACCCACGCACGCACGCTTTTCCTTCCCCCCACAGCCGATCCCAACCTCCCTGGTCCACGCGGGACCCGCCTCCCCTGGCCGCTGTCCCCCTGGCCCACTGCGCCTGCCTCCCCACGCGGTCTTCCTCTTCCTTGGCTCGCCCTGCTCCCTTGCCCACCAGCCGCCGCCTCGCCTGGCCAGCCCCTGCTCCGCCGCCTCAGTCCGCCTCGCTCGCTCCACCCCCCCTGCTCCCCTCACCTACCACGCCGCCCCCGCTCGCCCCATCTTCCTCGCTTCCCCGCCGCTCTCTCTCTCTGGGCGCGTCGCTCCCCACCGGGCAGCCTCCTCCGGCAGCCACGCCGCCAAGGCCAGCTCCCTCTCAGCCCGCTCAGCCACTCCGGCCTCGCCCCCCTGCAGCCTGGGCCACCCCCACGCCCCTCGCCCCCCCTCTCGGCTGAGCCCGCCACCGCCTCGCTGGCCGCTGCCCGCTGCCAAGGCCTCCGCCTCGCCTGGCTCGCCTGCCCGCCGCGCTGCCGCTGGCCCCGGCTCCCTGCCTGGCCAGCCCTCGCCTCGAGCTCCGCCGCTCTCGCGCTCGCCGCTGCTGCGGCTGGCGCTGCTGCCGCTCGCCCAAGCGCCGCTGGCCGCTGCGGCGCCTCCGCCAGACCCTCGCCAAGCCTCCGCCTCGGCCAGACCCGGCTGCCTCGGGTCCCCTGGTTGGCCCCACGTGCCCAGCGCCTGCTGAGCCGCTGCCGTCTGCTACCGCCCGATGTCGCCTCGATCCGAGCCCGCCCGCCGCCAAGATCTTCTTGAGGCCATCGACAAGCAAAGATGAACCCCGAGCTCTCCCTCTTGGAAAACATGATCGCCACGCGTACACTGCGCTTGTTCCCGGAGCTCGACGACCAACACGACGTTCTCCCATGGAACAAGACCGATCTCAAGGCCACTTCGCGGAACCCGGAGATCGACACAAGACTGAAGCACCAAGGCCTTCCT
Source organism: Avena longiglumis (assembly GCA_030063025.1). Taxonomy (NCBI): domain Eukaryota; kingdom Viridiplantae; phylum Streptophyta; class Magnoliopsida; order Poales; family Poaceae; genus Avena; species Avena longiglumis. Next base: position 511,853,447 of record CP125974.1, on the reverse strand, counting down.
CATGGAATCGCTAAGTTCTACCGACGCCCGACGCCGAGGCCGAGGACCCCGACAAGAACCACGACACGGATACGACAAGTACCCCTTCGAGGACGCCGAGATCTACAATCGGAACCGAGGATGCCGAGATCGCCGAGAACGCCAAGATCTTCACCCCGAACGCCATGACCGACAACATGCCCCGGAAACCCCGGATGCGCCAAGACCGATAAGATCTACCCCGATCCGAAGACCCTAACCCCGGACGCCAAGCACTGCACCCCGACATCGAGACCCCGATGCGTCAAGATCTGCCGTGACCGAGAACGCTTCCGTCGAACCCTAAACCCCGAGACCGACCCCGAACCCCGAACCCCGGAACCCCAAGATCGCCGAACCCTAATGTGTGACCCTTTTTCCTCGATACCCTATTTTATGATATAATAACAATTGATGCATATTGAATTGTCATCTCGCATGCATATCTGTGGTTTGGGGGCCTTATGCCGATTCGCCTAATAATTAAATATGGGGCCCATATGCGGGCAAACCTAGCCTTATATTGGCCTCATTTAAACTTGTAGCTTAACGGTGCTATCTTTTGTCTTGTTAAACAACATTTAAATATGCGGGGGTTTAAATAACATGAACCACCTAACTTAATGTCGGGACCCCGGTTCCGCTTAATATGACCTAATTGCATCGCACCTTGCCATGCCATACATCATGCATGCATCATGCCGATCTTTTGCCGTGTATTAAATATCGCATCCGGTGTTTCTTCTAGTGTTTTGCTTCTTCGCGGATAAGGCCGTTGAGATGATGTGAGTCACCGATCTTGGTTGAACCTTTCGACAATGTTTTCAAAGAGCATCTCCCTTTCTACCTATCTTACTTTTATAGTTTTTATTCCTCCTGTTGATCTATTGCTACGTGGTTGCGATGCTTTAGTTTCGCACTGTGAATTTCCCTTGCAGCCCTATATTGCCTTGGACACACCCTATTGCTCGTTGTTTGGTAGCTAGTGGGTGCAGTGCGCCGCTTGCTATATTCTTTGTTGGGTGTAAATCATATGCCACGATTCTGATGTATTGCCGCATGTTGTTGATGGAGATGATTCTAGTTTTACTTATCGTCACTTTACTTTCTGCTTAACAATTAAAATTGAATAAGCGAGGCATCGGTGGGTGATAGATAATATTTGGTTTAACGCCCACTTGTGTCCCGTAAGACCCGAGTACTTGATACTGTTCCTTGATTTTGCGCTATCCACATCCGGGAGGTATATGGGACCCCCTGAACCGAGCTTGATTCAGTCTTATTTCTTGGGGCCACAAACTAGTTTGAGGTTTTATTTACGATCCTGCTTATGCCATGCTTTACCGCTTTATTTACGATTGTGCGAGGGCACACTGATTGTTTAGGAATTGTGACCCGTTTACGTGGTAGCGACAAGCCCAGCCACTTTCGGGTTCCCGATCGCCATCACGGCCCCACAAACCTTGAGGCCGTCTCGAGTCATTAGCTTCGCTGGATTCTACTTAAGGGTGGCCCCAAAATATTTCTGAATCTGTGATTGTTCAATGTGAAAGCCTCGTTGGGTTTTGATTTGGTTTTTCCGAGGTTGATCGGCGTGTGTTGCTATTGGTGCACCCGGCCGGTTAAAACTTTCTCAAAGCCGTGTCCATGGATATGGACGACTTGGAGCACAAGATCTCGATCATAGACAAGCATAACTAAAGTTTATCGCTATAAATTTGACTTATAATGACTAGTAATCAGCTTCACTATAATGGAATGGCTAATCAATACGCCCACAATTGCTTGTTGGTTGTCGCTGCGACAATTGTACTGACTAGTAAGTTTGCAACTACAACGAAATGGCTGAATAAAAGTACCAACAAGCTTTGGGTTTTGGGTTTATCTCATGCTATCTGTACCTGATTAGTAATTGCTGCAACTATCACGGAATGGTTAACTAAAAGTGCCCACTGTTTATTGTATCAGGACGATTATCTAAACTCGACTAGTAAAGTGCCGCAACTATAACTGAATAAATAAAACTGCCAACTGTGAGTTCCTCGGTTGACTTCCTCGTTTGGTCTCGAGGGGGAAACACCAGGATGGGTTTGTTTGGTGATAGTTTCAGGTTGGATCCGGCTAGGTCATTCTTACCCCCTCTGATATCCGCCAGTTGTATCGAGTCTCTATAGGTTGTTTAATGCGTCTTTGCCACGCCGATCCACACCATACCTATGTAGGCGAGGACCGAATTCTAGCCTCGCTGTAATCGCCTCGATCGACGCCTCCTTCTTTGTTTTGCTTTGCCCTTTGTCGGCACCCTTTTGTTAAGCAGGTTTTGAGATCGACGCCGTTAGCGGTTACCCTTCCGCTTGGCCAGGCAGGGTTATGGACGCCATTGGTTATTCTTCAGGGCTCTTAGCCCCGTTTGCTTCTTGTCCGTAGTCGGACGCTCTACCGTTTTCAAGGTGATTTGGATCTTTGTATATTATATCTGTATTCTTGACTCTTTGAGTCGCTGTTATATATATCTGTTCTGTGGGTCCCATCGAGGACTGTTGTGTAATGTTATTACTTCGTTTACCACCCGCACGAAAGTGCCTGGTGGGCACCTTTGAATCGTTTCTATGCGGGTTTGGCGAATTTTGCTCAAACTTGCATAGGCCCGATTCTGAGGGTGTTACAGTGTGTCTCCCTACGGTTCGTGAATTATGCGGACATGATCGAGACACTTATCCGAACAATAACCAATAGAGGAATCTGGAAATTCATACGGCTCCCACATATTTCTACGATTACTTTGCGATCGAATGAACCACTTACATACGATACCAATTTCCCTTTGTCTCACGATATGTTACTTACCCGAGGTTATGATCGTCGGTATCTCTGCATACCTAGTTCAACCTCACATCGATAAGTACTCTTTTCGCTCCGTGATATGTGATCTCTTGTGACCCAGTCACATGCTTGCAAGCTAATTGGATGACATTCCACCGAGAGGGCCCAGAGTATATCTATCCGTCATGTGGATGGACAAATCCCACTCTTGATCCATGTGTTTCAACCAATACTTTCCGAACACTTAATGCAACCTTTATAGCCACCCGATTCACGGTGTGGTGGTGTTTGATGTCATCAAAGCATCCATCCAAAGAAAGGTGATATGCATGATCTCATGGTCGAAGGAATTAGGTTACTATGTATCAGAAAGCATATAGCAATTGAACTAATGAAATGACTTGATCTTTATGCTACGCTTATCTATAGGAGTATGTCCACCATATCATTCTCCTAACGATATGATCTTGTTGTTGATAACATCTCAATGTTCATGATATGGAAACCACAATCATTAATCAACCAACAAGCTAGTGAAGTATAGAGGCTATACTAGGGACTTCAAATTAAGTTTACAAATCACACAAGTATTAATGGTTTCCATGTTAATACTATTATAGCATGAATGTAAACATTTATCATAAACACAAAGATATAATAATAACTACATTTATTATTGCCTCGTCTTGCACTTGCACTAGAGTCATCTAATCTAGATTACATGGTAATATACCTAACACCCATGGCGCTTGGTGTTGGTCATGTTTGGTTTGGTGAGGTTTAGTCAACGGATCCACATCGAGAGGTGTGTCAGGTACTTTGCAAATCTTTATATCCCCATCTGGATATGTTCTCGAATAGCGTGAAAGCTTGACTTGATATGCTTGACTTCTTGTGTGACCTTGGTTCTTGCGTGGCTATGGTGCCCATATCATAGTAGATAGACATTGGGTCATAGACATTGTCCAGACTGTAATGAACTCTTTCATCCAGAATGAACTCTTTCATCCATATCGCTTTGAAGCCTCAACCATGTATTCGATTCAGTTGAAGATCTCGCCACAATGCTTTGCTTTGCACCTCCAGCGCTGCACCATCATTCAAAATAAATACGATCCGGATTGTGATTTAGAATCATCTCGGACTGTCGGTGTTCCAACTAGCATCGGTGTAACCATTAACAACGAAATCATCATCACCTCCATAAGAAAGAACCATATCCTTAGTTCTTCTCAAGTATGTTTTTGTTTGATCCAATGAATGATCCACTAGATCACTTTGATATCCGTTAGTTAAACTAATAAAATATATATGCAATGTCGGGTCTAGTACATAGCATGGCATACATTAGAGATCCTATGGGCATAGGAGTCTTACTCATCCTTTCTCTATCTTACGCCGATGTCGGACTTTGAGTTTTACTCAAGGCGTATTATTGAAACATGGGCAAGAACCCTTTCTTGCTTTCTTCCATTCCAAATCTCTTTAGAACTTTGTCCAAATATGTACTGTGACAATGATATTTGGCGTTTGATCTATCTCTATAAATCTTTATGCCTAATATGTAAGCTTCGCCAAGATCCTTCATTGAAAAACTATTATTCAAATATTCCTTGACACTATTAAGAAGGTCTACATCATTCCCAATCAACAATATGTCATCCACATACAGTATTAAGAATGATACTGAGCTCCCACTCACTTTCTTGTAAATACAAGCTTCTCCATAAGTTTGTATAAAACCAAAACTTTGATTACCTTATCAAACGTTGATTCCAACTTCGGATGCTTGCTTCAATCCATAGATGGACCGTTGAAGTTTGCATACCTTGTTAGCATCTATAGGATCGACAAAACCTTTGGGTTGTATCATATACAACTCTTCATCAATGTCTCCATTGAGGAATGCTGTTTTGACATCCATCTGCCATATCTCATAATCATAATATGCAGCGATTGCTAACATAATACTCACAGACTTTAGCTTCGCATCGTGAGAAAGTCTCATCGTAGTCAACTCCTTGAATTTGTCGAAACCCTTTTGCGACAAGTCGAGCTTTATAGACAGAACATTACCATCAAGATCTGCTTTCTTCTTGAAAATCCATTTGTTCTCGACCTTCCTACCATCCGGTAAGTCCACCAAAGTCCATACTTGGTTTTCGTACATGGATCCAATCTCGGATTTCATGGCTTCTTGCCATTTATTGGAATCTGGGCTCATCATCGCTTCCTCATATGTCTCGGGGTCATCGGTGTTGTCCACCACCATGACATTCATAACGGAATCATACCAATCTGGAGTGGTACGAGTTCTCGTTGACCACCGAGGCTCAGAGCAACTTCAACCGAAGTTTCATGATCATCATCATTAGCTTCCTCCCTTATTGGTGCAGCACCACAGAACTTCTTCGGTCTTTGCGCTACTCACAATTTCGAGAGAAGGTTCAACAACCTCGTCGAGTTCTACTTTCCTTCCATTCACTTCTTTCGAGAGAAATTCCTTCTCTAGAAAGTATCCATTCTTAGCAACGAATGTTTTGCCTTCGGATCTATGATAGAAGGTATACCCAATAGTTTCCTTCGGGTATCCTATGAAGACGCATTTTTCCGCTTTGGGTTCAAGCTTGTCCGGCTGTAACTTCTTTACATAGGCTTCGCATCCCCAAACTTTAAGGAACGACAATTTAGGTTTCTTCCCAAACCATAATTCACACGGTGTCGTTTTAACGGATTTAGACGGTGCCCTATTTAAAGTGAATGCGGCTGTTTCTAATGCATAACCCCAAAATGATAGCGGTAAATCTGTAAGTGACATCATAGAACGAACCATATCTAAGAGAGTTCGATTACGACGTTCGGACACACCATTATCTTGTGGTGTTCCCGGTGTCAATTGTGAAAGTATTCGCACTTCTTTAAATGCTCGCCAAACTCAGAACTTAGATATTCACCTCCACGATCGTAACGTAGAAATTTAATCTTCTTGTTACGTTGATTCTCTACCTCACTCTGAAACTCCTTAAACTTCTCGAAAGTTTCGGACTTATGTTTCATGAAATAGATATATCCATATCTACTCAAGTCATCCGTGAAGGTAAGAACATAACGATAACCATCACATGACGCTACACTCATTGGACCACACACATCGGTATGTATGATTTCCAATAAGTCCGTAGCTCGCTCCATCATACCGTAAAATGGAGTCTTAGTCATTTTTCCCATCGACATGCTTCGCATCTTTCAAGTGATTCAAAATCAAGTGATTCAAGAAGTCCATCGAATGGAGTTTCTTCACGTTTCACCGATGTGACCAAGACGACGATGCCACATATAGGTCGAATTATCGCTGATTTCAAACGTTTAGCCTCAATGTTGTTGATATGTGTATTTCCACTATCGAGATTCAATAAGAATAGACCATCTATCAAAGGTGCATGTGCATAAAACATATTACTCATATAAATAGAACAACCATTATTCTCAGATTTAAACAAGTAACCGTCTACTTAATAAACAAGATCCCGATATAATGTTCATGCTCAACGCAGCACCAAATAACAATTATTTAAGTATAAAACTAATCCCGATGGTAGATGAAGGGTAGCGTGCCCCGCGATCACATCAACCTTTGATCCGCTTCCCACGCGCATCGTCACCTCGTTCTTCGCTAGCTTCCGTTTATTCCGCGACACTGTTTTGAGTTACAAATATGAGCAACCGAACCATATCAAATACCCAGCACTACTACGAGTACTAGTGAGATACACATCAATAACATGTATATCGATATACCTTTCTTCTTGATGTTGCCGTTCTTGAGATCCGCCAAGTACTTTGGGCAATTCCGCTTCGATGACCTTCTCCTTGCGGTAAAAGCACTCGATTTAGGGCTTAGGTCCACCTGGTCTTCTTCGTGGCGTGGTAGCTTTATTACCACCCTTCTTGAAGTGTCCCTTTGCTTAGACTTGCCTTTCTTGAATTTGGTGGTCTTATTGACCAACAACACTTGGTGCTCTTTCTTGATCTCCACTTCGCAGATTTCAACATGGCAAAGAGTTCGGCAACTTCTTGTTCATGTTACGCATGTTGTAGTTCATCACAAAGTTCTTGTAACTTGGTGGTAGTGATTGGAGGACACGGTAAATCCCCAAAGCATTAGGAATCACTATACCCAAGCTTTGAAGTTTGTTTGCGTGCCGGACATCTTAAGCACATGCTCACTTGTGGACTGCCCTCTTCCATCTTGCGGTTAAAGAACTTTTGAAGCCTCATAGCTTTCAATTGCGCATGAGTCTCAAAAATCAATTTTAGATCCTCGACAATATCATATGGGTCGACTCTTCAAACCTTTTCTAAAGCTCGATTCTAAACCATACAAGATAGCACACCTGAACTATGGAGTCTTGATTCTTAGGCGAGGTAAACATTCTTTACTTCATCGGGCAGTGGTTAAGTGGGTCACCCATGTGCATCCAAAGACATAGGTCAAATTACCACCGTGAGGACAATCCTCAAATTGCGGAACCAATCCTGAAGTTGCTTCCATTGTTTTTCAACTTTTCTTTCTCTAGGAGCATTAAAATTGATGGTAGGGGCTGCCATTGATCTACAACATATTTGCAATAGTTTAGACTAAGTTTATGACAAATTGAGTTCAAATTAATAATAAAATTAAACTAGGTGAACTCCCACTCAAAACAATATCCCTCACATTGTTTTAGTGATCACACGAACCAAATCCACCACATCAACACCGATCATCACTAGAGTTGATATAGTTTCAATGGCGAACAATCATCATGTTCATCATATCTACTATACGATTCATGCTTTACCTTTCGGTAATCGTGTTCAGAGACCATGTCTGTACATGCTAGGCTCGTCAAGATCAAACCTTAGTTTCTGCATGAGCAAATCTGGCTTGCTCACGTTGTATACACTTGCAGAATCTAGCACACCCGATCATCACGTGGTGCTTCGAAACAACAAGCTTTAGCAACGGTGCTAACTAAGGGTGAACACTTTATGATTTGAAATTGATGTGCATGAGGGATCATCTTATAATGCTACCGTCGTCTACTAAGCAATACAAGATGCATAAAGGATTAACATCACATGCAATTCAATATATATGTGATATGATATGGCCTTTCTTCTTCGTGCCTCCGATCTCCATCTTCAAGCACGAACATGATCTCCATCATCACCGGCATTGCATCAAGGTCAATGACGCTTCTCCATGGTTGTCGTCCACCGGCTTCAACTATTACAACTACTTTGAATAGACACGCGGGTCTTAACATAAATTAAAGACAACCATATGGCTCCTGCCGGTTGTCGACTTACAATAAGGAACATTGCATACATCAAATATAATCACAATCATGGCCATATCACATCACTGCACACCCCTGCAAAACAAAGTTAGACGCTTCTACTTTCTTTGCATATTTTACGTGGTTTGGGGCTTTCAATAAGTGTCGTTCTAACTTACGAACAAGAACCACAACATTGATACTAGTATTGTTGATCACCCGTTGTAAATTGGATCTTAACTATGCTAGGAGAAACATGCACCATAAAGCCACTTATGCAATACAAGTTACATGTCAAGCGTGGAGCAAGTCTCATGAACGATGTCATGTAAGGTTAGCGGGCCTTCATCCCAACATACCGCAAGATGCAAAGTACACAAAAAGCAATCTACAATAAAAGCATCAACGCCCACAATGACCATTGTGTTCTACTCGTGCAACAGATCTACATATAGACACGGCTCTGATACCACTGCTGGGGTTCGTAGCATGGAAAACAAAAATTTTCTATCGCATACAAACAAACAAGCCAAGATCTATCTACTAGATTGTAGCAACAAGTCGATGGTATAACTTACCCTCGAAGATTCCAAAGCGTTTAACGAGAGCGGATTCTCGTGGGTGATGTAGTCGTACTCTTCCCGATCTCAAGATCGTGTAGACGATCCTTCCAGCGCCACGTTCGGCGCTCCATGATCGGTCACACGTTCGGTACTCGTGAAGACCTTCCTCTCCCTTGTTCCAAGGTGACGGAGGTTGTAGCACTCTCCTCGCGATTCCGGCAAACGGCGTGGTACCTAAGTAGAGGGAGATCCGCAGGCTGAGGCCTTAAGCGGTGCGAGTATGGTGGAGCTTATGAGAGAGGCTATTAGTGGTCTAGTAATTAGACACACCAATTAGAAGGCTCTAAACCAATTAGAAGGCTCTAAACCGCTGGCTAAAGCAATTAGAAGCTCTAAACCAAAACGGCTCTAAACCGGAGATCTAGAGTAGAAAGTTATGTGTCTATGGGAGGAGCCCCTGCCTCCTTATATGGGAGGGGTCCTTGGCCAGGAGGAGGAGTCCCTCCCAACTCGGCCTAGGGCTGGCGCCCGGCTGGAGGAGTCCAACTCCTCCTCAGTTGGTTCCAACTCCTCTTGCTTGTTTCCCAGTTTCTTGTTTTGGCGGTTTGACTTTCAAACTGGACATTTGACTTTTCTTTTAGGATTCAATTTAATCCTTTATTTGGGACAGCAAGAACACTTAGTACATGATGCAATCATTCAATGAGCAATGACACATTCATGTACCCTTCCCCGGTCTTGGACAATCCGGAACCTTCTAGAACATTCAGATGAAAACACCGGAATCATTCCCGAACTCCGAAACGGGACTTTCCTTATATGAATCTTATTCTCCGGACCATTCCGGATCACCTCGTGATATCCCGGATCCAATCCGAGACTCCGAACAACATTCGGTCTCTTTCTCATAATACCATAACTACTCAAACAACGTCGAATCCTTAAGTGTGTCTCCCTACGGTTCGTGAATTATGCGGACATGATCGAGACACTTCTCCGAACAATAACCAATAGAGGAATCTGGAAATTCATACGGCTCCCACATATTTCTACGATTACTTTGCGATCGAATGAACCACTTACATAGGATACCAATTTCCCTTTGTCTCACGATATGTTACTTACCCGAGGTTATGATCGTCGGTATCTCTGCATACCTAGTTCAACCTCGTTACTGATAAGTACTCTTTTCTCGTTCCCGTGATATGTGATCCCTTGTGACCAAGTCACATGCTTGCAAGCTAATTGGATGACATTCCACCGAGAGGGCCCAGAGTATATCTATCCGTCATGTGGATGGACAAATCCCACTCTTGATCCATGTGTTTCAACCAATACTTTCCGAACACTTAATGCCACCTTTATAGCCACCCAGTTACGGTGTGGTGTTTGATGTCATCAAAGCATCCATCCAGTAAAGGTGATATGCATGATCTCATGGTGAAGGAATTAGGTTACTATGTATCGAAGCATATAGCAATTGAACTAATGAAATGACTTGATCTTTATGCTACGCTTATCTATAGGAGTATGTCCACCATATCATTCTCCTAACGATATGATCTTGTTGTTGATAACATCTCAATGTTCATGATATGGAAACCACAATCATTAATCAACCAACAAGCTAGTGAAGTATAGAGGCTATACTAGGGACTTCAAATTAAGTTTACAAATCACACAAGTATTAATGGTTTCCATGTTAATACTATTATAGCATGAATGTAAACATTTATCATAAACACAAAGATATAATAATAACTACATTTATTATTGCCTCTAGGGCATATCTCCAACAAAATCTACACAAGAAATTATAGCATACCATTACACACAAATATATACATCCAAATATAATATGAATGCATGCATGCAAGAATTTACTAAGTGGTGATTTTTGAAAATTCTACCAAGTATGCTCATGTCTACAGAAACTTAACAAGTCACAAATTTGCCAACTAAACTTATTTGGCTCCAATACAATTTACTAAAATAAATCTCTAATTAAAATGGCCTTAAAATATGTTCTACAAATAAAATCATTTTAACTGTTACTATATGCTAAATAAATTGTATATTCAGAAAGGTCTTGTTTCACTGAATCCAACGGTATAAAATTTGTAAAATTCTAACGTGGCAATCAAAAGTTATAAGCATTTGAATTTGGAACAAATTTCTGATTTTAAATCTAATTTTAGATCTAACCCTAGCCACGCGTCGCGCTGTGATTGGCGCGTACCGCTTTGGTTGGATCACGCTCTGCGGCTTTGGATCTAAACAGATCGACGCTCCAGATCGCGTACCTCTTGAGTTAAGTGGTTCTATCCTAACGCCACGACATGATCTAACGGTCTAAAACAACCGGTCAAACACTGGCGGCGCATATCGGCTGTGCGCGGCGGCGACGACCAGACGGTGGCGGCGCCGGTGGTACAGATCGCTAGGTGGATGGGGGAGATGCTCACCGAGATCACGAGGGTGTGGGGATGCTCGGCGTGTGAACGGATCGGCAAGGCGCTTCAGGTTGTCAGAGATTTCTTGCGGTTGGATCCGCAGCGGTGATTACGCCGAGGTCGGAGGTGGCGTTGCGGATCACTAGGATGCCAAAGGAAGGTGTGGTTAGATGCGGACGATCACGGAGAACATGCGAGCATGAACGACAAGGTTGGGCGATGCGGACTTACCACTAGAGCTCGCGGAGTTCGTGCGAAGACATGGCGGCGATCGTTGGCGTTGCCAAGCTACGGTTCATGCGAAAGTAAGCGGAGGTGTCGAAGGTGCACAGAGACTCACTGAACAAGATAAAATAAACGCGAGACCGAGGGGAACTCTAGGCTCACCGGAATTTGCCGGCGTAGTCGTCGGAGACGGCGGGGTTGCAGAGAGCAATGCGTGCAGCCTGGGGGCGTTCTTTGCTTGGGGTTTGGGGGAAAAGAGAGAGGGGGCAGAGGGGGTTCTTATAGCCTAATCATGAGCGAGAATCACTTGGCCATTGATTCGAATTGACGCCGCGAATTAAACACAGGAAACGGCCGCGTTGATTGGGGATGAACTGGTCGTAGGGTGGAGACGATCTTGGCGTGGAGGAGGCCCGCTTGACGTCGCGCGAGGTGGAAGTGGGGTGCCACTGGGCGAAAAACCGCGCTCGGCCTTTTTCTTTTGTTTAAGTCTTTTTCTTTTCTAATTCTATTTTCTGGCATGATTTTTTATATGAATTCAAATCCTTTTGAATTCAAACAAAACTGGGGAGCTTTGGGTGGTGGTGTTTCAATTTCAGACACTTAACCAAGTAGTTACCTTGTAAGGTCTGGTCAAGCTTGGGTGTTGAACAAAGCAAGTTTTGTCTTTAGGTTGTGAATGAATGAAATAGGGTTTAGAAAATATTTCTAAATTGTAAACTTGGGTAAAAATGCTACACCTAATCTTTCCAACAATGGATGCAAGTAATCAAGTTCCTAAACAATCCAATCCCAAAGGGTGTTGGCCAATTGAGTTAAATTTGCACACATGAAATCATAGTTCAAACTTCTGTCTCCAAATGATTTTGAGAAAAACCCTAAATGGATGAATGATGCAAGGATGCTATGAATGAGTTTTGGATTATGAATTTAGGGATGTTACAAATCTAACCCCCTTAAGATGAATCTCGCCCTCGAGATTCGGGTTGGCTAGCAAATAGGTGAGGGTGGACTTTCCGAAGATCATCTTCTCTTTCCCATGTTGCTTCCTCTTCGGAATGATGGTTCCATTGCACTTTACAAAACTTGATAGTCTTGGTCCTGGTAACTCTTTCTGCGGTCTCTAGAATCTTGACAGGCTTTTCCTCATAGGTGAGATCACTTTCTAGTTGGACTTCTTCCAAAGGTATGGTATCCTTCAAAGAAGTTTCTTCCATTTCTAGGTGACATTTCTTAAGCTGACTCACATGGAATACATTATGAACAGCTGACAGAGATTCTGGCAATTCAACTTCATATGCAACTTCTCCTTTGCGACTTAGAATCTTGAATGGCCCAACATATCTTGGTGCCAACTTCCCTTTGACTCCAAACCTTTTCACTCCACGAAGTGGTGATACTCTAAGATAAGCTCTATCCCCAACTTCGAAGGTGACTTCTCTACGCTTAGAATCCGCGTAGCTTTTCTGTCGGGACTGTGCTATTTTCAATCTGTCCTTAACCAGTTTGACTTTCTCTTCGGCGTCTTTGATAAGATCAGGTCCAAATAAACTTCTCTCTCCCACACTATTCCATAGTAATGGGGTGGTACACTTCCTTCCGTAGAGCAACTCAAATGGTGCCATTCCAATACTAGCTTGATGACTATTGTTGTAAGAGAATTCTGCGTAAGGCAGGCTTTCATCCCAACTTGCTCCATAATCTAAAGCACTGGCTCTCAACATGTCTTCAAGAATTTGGTTGGTCCTTTCTGTTTGTCCATCCGTTTGGGGATGAAAGGCAGTACTTGTCACATCCCAAGATTTTCCAAATCTTGTAATGTGAAAATAAATTAATAAAATAAAACTTTGTTGATTTCAGAGCCAGAAGAAACTTTTTGAATACAATTGGAACTTCAAACCCATTTGAATAAAAATAAATCTCAAGAGATTTAGAAAGATAAACATTTAATAAAAGGAAAATAAAAACATTTGGAAATACTATTTTGAAACAATTAAATGAAAAGATTTGTTTTCAAATGAAATAGAAGTTTTATAAATAAAGATTATTAAATAAAGGAAAATTAAACCTTGACCAAACTTTTGGAATTAAAACATTTTATTCTAAATAAATTTAGCAAAGGTTTATTTAAAATAAAATAATAAGGAATTAATATCAAAATTTATTATGAAAGGTTTTACTACTTTAATTAAAACATCAAGACTTATTAAATTGTTTAAAATAGGTTTCCAAGTATTTTATATTCTCTAATAAAACCTACTAAAGTGTTTTTGCTTTAGATTCAAAATAAATATATCAAATAAAATAAATCCTATTTGAAATAATAATGAAGGTCTATTATATTAATTAAATAAGGAACCCTAAAATAAAATGTTATTCTATTTTTAAAACAAATCTCCAAGTATTCTATATTTCCCAAATAAAACCCACTAATTTAGTTTTGAAGATATTTAGTTTCAAATAAAGATTTTAAATTAAACTCTATTTGATTTAATAACTAAGGCCCATTATATATAATTATTATTGGACCCTAAAGCAAAATAATATTTTGTTTTAAACAAGTATCCAAGTATTATTTATTTTCCAAATAAAACCTACTGATTGGGTTTTGAAAATATTTGGATTTTAAATGAAGTTTTTATTAAATAAAAACAAACCCTATTTTATTAAATAGCTAATGGTCCATTTATTTAATTATAAATGGAACCTAAAATAAAAGGTTATTTTATTTTAAAACAAGATTTCCAAGCATCCTTATTTTTCAAATAAAACCTACTGGTTTGATTATGAAAATAATTAGATTCCAAATGGAAGTTTTATTAATAATCAAACCCTATTTTATTAAATAACTAGTGATCCATTTTATTTAACTATTAAATGGATCCTAAAATAAATAAGGATATTATTTTATTTTATTTTGAGATTTGGTTTATGTTGATAAACAAAATCAAATTCAAATTTACAAACTGAATGATTGTTTGGATTGACTTGGGTGAGATTTGTTTGTTTGAAAATTCAAAACAGAAATTAAAATTTGAAAAGGAAAAAGAAAACAGACAGGAGATAAAAATAAAGCAGCCCAGCCCAACTACCCCAGCCCACTAAGCCCACCAACCAGCCCAACATCGTTTCCCGCAGGAAACGTTTCGAACCAATAACCTGACCCGCACAGGAAATGACAGGTGGACCTCCTCCTTCCTTTCTTTTTCGCTGACCAGAGGACCCCACCATCCACTGTTCTCCTTCTTCCTCGCGCGACGACCATGCCTTCTCCCTCGCTGCCGTTGCTGCTTTGATTTCGCGGAATCAATACGCTCTAATGCCGAGCCTTTACCTCACTTTGATCACACAGATAGAAACGCCCAAGCCTCCTCTATAAGTTCCCTCTGACACCCCAAGTACGCCTTAGACCGCCCAATTTCTCCTCGACCGTCCCCTGTCTCCGGCGATGTTCGATGTGATTCCGATACGACACTACCCCGAGCCTCCTTGATCACCCTGGCAGTTTTCCCCCTCCCAGACCTTCCTCCCCGTACCATCCACTTGACCGCGGGAACCTCTGAGCCTCGCCAACGACAACATCTGGCCGCGCCACCGCATTTTCTTCTCGTGGCTCGCAGTAAACTCGACCGCCCCTTCCGTCTCGATGATGCACACATACTCGCCTTCCGCCTACGAACCTAATCGTACCCTCCGTTTGTTTTAGGGCGCTCCCTATCCACGTCCACGACGATCACCGACGACCCCGCAACTCCGGTGAGTATCCCGATGGTTTCCGTCCGCCCTTTCCACTCTAGTTCACGCGCACAACATTGCCTTGACCTCACGCGTCTGACCGCACCTCTGTTTCGCCTTAGGGTGGTCTCCAGCGACGTCCTCGACCACGACCAGAGCCGCCGTCGCCAGTAACAACTCCGGCGAGAGATTCGTCCCGACGCAGTGCGCCCCGAGCCACGCTGACCACACGACGTGCTTCACCACAGCCTCGCGACCTCGGTGAGCTTTCCCCTCCTCGTTTTGCATCCTGTTTCGCCAGCACCGCCGTAGTCTGACCGTCGCCGCCGTTAGCCATCGCCGGCGCCGCTCGCGAATGGCCGAGCAAGCGAACACCGTAGGATGCAGATCCACTGGCTGAGATAGAACGACTTAAGCCGCGAAGAGGTACTCGATCGAGCCACGATTGAGTTAGATCCAACGCATCTGGGCGTGATCCGCAGCGAAGCGGTACCCGCGAATAGAAACACGCCGCGTGTCCAGTGTTCGATTTAAATCAGAAATTTGAATCCGATTTAATTGCAAACTTCAAACCTTTGTAACTTTTGATCCATACGTCCAAATTTGACGAATTTTATATCAAAAGATTCAGGAGAACAAGCCCTAGCCAAACCTACCCTTAGTTTGTCAAATAGTATTTGTTAGCTTGTTTGAAATTGCAGAAACTTTTGTGAGCTTGTCTAGAGTATAAAAATTGTGTAAAATTGAATTTAGGAGTAAAACCTTTGCAAAATGTTTAGCTGTGACCTTACTGAACCTAGGAACCAAACCATGCCCTTATAAATGTTTTTGGAAAGATTTAGAATGGATTACTTGATTTAGTCCCTTTCTAGCTAAATAAAAATATTGATTTGATTATGAAAAATGGTTTTGAATGGAAAACTTTGGAGGAAATGTTTGAACCAAACCTACTGACCCCAAAACACCAAGTTTTGCAATAGCAACTCATTTGGTGAACCCTATAAGCTAAAGCCTTAGTAAAAATATTTCTACACCACATAAAATAACACTTTGTTTTAAAAATGGTTTTAAAGTGAAAACCTTTAGCAAATGACATGGCCACTTTAGGAAATGACCATTAGATGTACCCAAATGACTATGACCCACTAGGAACCACTTTTCAAACAAAACAAAGCTTGGCATGCTTACATGCATTTCTTTGACTTTGTTATTTATGTGTGTTATGCTTGATTGGTAGATTGAGTTTGTACCTTGCTTGATTGATTTGTAGTGACTTGAAGAGTGTGATTGTTGCAAAGATCAAGAAGTGAACCCATACTCTACCAAAAAGGCAAGTGATGCTTCATAATTTCTATCCCAATACTTTTATTATGCATTAGTGATTTTGTTAAGTAAAACTTGCATGGATTTTGCTAAGTATAGATCTTGCTATAGGAAAACCTTGTAGAAGAATCCTTAGTAGGCTTTTCCTAAGTTAGAGATTCCTACTACTACCAAGCTTAGCCTAGCTAATAGAAAACATGGGTGGAATATATATTCACACTATGGAAAAATATTCTAAGTCTAAGGACTTGTGATTATGTCTAATAAAACAACTAAGTTAATGAATCACCTGGGTGGAATGGAATAGATTGGTGGAGAATGGTTGAGTGGTTCACAAGGCCATGGACTTGGATTGTGTATCTCACTTGTGGAATGCCACCCAGGAAACAAAGAGATTTGAGATGTCAAATGTTGAGAAGCTTCAAGTGCAACCACTTGGCAATATGGGCTCTGCCATGATCATATAGGTTGCAAGAACTTAGCCAAATGGACAGTGGGTGGTAGTGTTTTGATAGGTTGGAACGCGTCCATTTTGGTCTAAGGGAAGGCTTCTGAAAGATTTTGTCTTGGGAAACCAAGTCTTGTGGGTAAAGTGCACCACCTCTGCAGAGTGTAAAACCTAAGTACTTAGCCATGTCCCTGGTAAAGGACAATTTGAGCATCAAGACATGGAAGCAATCAAGGATCTCATCATTCCAATTTCTAAATAAAACTTGTGGGTGAACAAGGGATTGTGTGTATTCTTCAATCTTTGATGGAAATATGGCTTGATATAAGGATCTTGAAATCTTGGATTGAGGAAAATGATTTTACCAAGCACTTCAGTCTTTGATTTGTAGATGCCTCGAGAAGGATCTTCAGTCTTTGATTGAGAGAAGCATTGGAAAAGTTTTTGACAAAACTATTTATTTTCAAAACGTTAAGGAAAAATCTATTTTGAGCAATGCAAGCCTCAACTCCACTTAGCCAAATGCATGTAGATGATAGATTCCACTATACTACATAGAATCACTTGCCAATACAATTCAAATGTATTGACCCTTGTGGCTGTAACTTGTATGTTGCAGGTTTGATTGATTTTAGTGAAGATTGATTGTTTAGGATTACAAAGTCTACAACCAACATACTCCGTGGCACTTTGAAGATGAAGGACCCATGACTATATTTATTCCGCTGCAATGTAATGTAATAGACTAATGAGCTATGTTTGATGTAATAAAATTATGTTATTCCTGGTTATAAAGTTATATTATGACCCTTGTTTCTTGATATTACATCTAAACTGTGGATGCTAGCTATTGATCCAGGGACTAGCATTGTAAACACAGGAGGGATCAATCTTATTAAAAGTTGGGACCTCTACAGATGGTATCAGAGCATTGTGTTGCCTGTAGGATTTGTAAACCCTAGGATTGGACAAAAACCCTTAGAAAAATAGGAGTGATATTTTGTTCCAAAAACTTATTTACAAAACACTTGTAAACTCTTTCCTCAACCATTTTGGTTTCAGCTCTACATCTCTTCTACTTCAACTTGATGGAAAAGCCTACCCCATGACCAAAGACTACCCCATGACCAAAGACTACCCCATGTGCAAAAAAAAAAAAAACTTCTTCAACTTCTTCAACTCTAATGACTTCAACATCTTCAGCTCTAATGACTTCAACATCTTCAGCATTCTCACCAAGGACTTCTAACTTGGAAACTACTAAGGACCACAAGTTAGACAAGGAATTCTTACTTAAGATTTAGAGACTGAGGGAATGCAAAATAAGAAAGAGCCATCAATAACTTTGAAGTATTGTGACCAAGAGTTTTCTCAAGGGAACCATGATCTCAAGTAAGAAAAATCAAGAAGGAAGGAAAGATTACAAGTGAACCATATAGATAGACCACCACAATTTAGTTAAACCAAAACCACCAACTTATGTGGTGTAACAAAAATATTTTGTTGCCTAAGTATGTGCTTGAACCTTGTTGTTTGAGTGGAGTGTTTGCTTGTATTTGCATGCATATTGTTTGTGTGAATTGAGATATGTGTGATTAGAAATATCTCATTAGAAATATCTTGCCTATTCTAATCTCCCTTCAAACCCAAACAGATGACTACCCCAAAGGATTCCAAGGTTGATGACACCAACACCAACCAAGTCGACTGGAGAACTCATAGCAACCCAACATCAATTGAATCAATTGACAGCTCAGTTCCTAGCCAACAATAGTAATGAAGACCCAGACTTCAAAAGTTTTAGAGGAACAGTCCCAATTGATGCTTAAGGTGACTAATCAAATGATTAGCATGGAAGAAAACTTACCTAGAAGAGAGTATGATAGCAAGGATGAAAAGAATGTTGTTCTAGATGGAGCCCCAGCTTGCATTATTTGTGGAGACAAGGATCATACTTCCAAGGAGCATGAAGGACAATGCCCAAATTGTGATGAAGATCATCCTGTTGGTGAATGCCCTACCTCTCAAGCTACTTGCTATCTTTGTGAAGGAAGTGATCATACTCTGCCTATGTCCTATTTATGCCATGGTAGAACAAAGGAAACAAGAAGGATCCAAGTCTACCAAAGGGAAAGGACCACTACTACTTCCAAGCAAGACAACCCAATTCAAAGGATCAAGGAAAATCAAGAAGCCCAAGCAAGACATGAGCCTAGTACAATGTCGTAAATGTAAGGAAATGGGACACTATTCCAGTGGATGCCCAGGGAACATAAAGAATAAAGGAATTGACCAAGTGTGGTGTAACAACTGTAATGAACCAGGTCACTTTGTAGCAACTTGCCCACAAGAGCAACGTAAAGAACTCAAAGACATTAATTGCTTCAACTGCAAGAATCCAGGACACTATGCAAGCAACTGTCCAGAAAGGATGAAGAACAAGTTGAACAAGCCTATGGAGAAGCTCAATCTTGGTCCATGAGTCAAGCATAGGAATAAAGCAAAAGTTTAACTTAGAGAAATTTCCAGGACCCAAGAAGGCCAATATGTAATTTTGTTTGAAAAATTTTAAGGGTGGTAGTACCCTAGTTGTTTGAACTTGATTGTAACCCCAGCCTCCCCAAATCTCGGGACGAGATTTATTTTAAGGGTAACTGTCACATCCCAAGATTTTCCAAATCTTGTAATGTGAAAATAAATTAATAAAATAAAACTTTGTTGATTTGAGCCGGAAGAAACTTTTTGAATACAATTGGAACTTCAAACCCATTTGAATAAAAATAAATCTCAAGAGATTTAGAAAGATAAACATTTAATAAAAGGAAATAAAAACATTTGGAAATACTATTTTGAAACAATTAAATGAAAAGATTTGTTTTCAAATGAAATAGAAGTTTTATAAATAAAGATTATTAAATAAAGGAAAATTAAACCTTGACCAAACTTTTGGAATTAAAACATTTTATTCTAAATAAATTTAGCAAAGGTTTATTTAAAATAAAATAATAAGGAATTAATATCAAAATTTATTATGAAAGGTTTTACTACTTTAATTAAAACATCAAGACTTATTAAATTGTTTAAAATAGGTTTCCAAGTATTTTATATTCTCTAATAAAACCTACTAAAGTGTTTTTGCTTTAGATTCAAAATAAATATATCAAATAAAATAAATCCTATTTGAAATAATAATGAAGGTCTATTATATTAATTAAATAAGGAACCCTAAAATAAAATGTTATTCTATTTTTAAAACAAATCTCCAAGTATTCTATATTTCCCAAATAAAACCCACTAATTTAGTTTTGAAGATATTTAGTTTCAAATAAAGATTTTAAATTAAACTCTATTTGATTTAATAACTAAGGCCCATTATATATAATTATTATTGGACCCTAAAGCAAAATAATATTTTGTTTTAAACAAGTATCCAAGTATTATTTATTTTCCAAATAAAACCTACTGATTGGGTTTTGAAAATATTTGGATTTTAAATGAAGTTTTATTAAATAAAAACAAACCCTATTTTATTAAATAGCTAATGGTCCATTTATTTAATTATAAATGGAACCTAAAATAAAAGGTTATTTTATTTTAAAACAAGATTTCCAAGCATCCTTATTTTTCAAATAAAACCTACTGGTTTGATTATGAAAATAATTAGATTCCAAATGGAAGTTTTATTAATAATCAAACCCTATTTTATTAAATAACTAGTGATCCATTTTATTTAACTATTAAATGGATCCTAAAATAAATAAGGATATTATTTTATTTTATTTTGAGATTTGGTTTATGTTGATAAACAAAATCAAATTCAAATTTACAAACTGAATGATTGTTTGGATTGACTTGGGTGAGATTTGTTTGTTTGAAAATTCAAAGAAATTAAAATTTGAAAAGGAAAAGAAAATGACAGAGATAAAAATAAAGCAGCCCAACTACCCCAGCACTAAGCCCACCAACCAGCCCAACATCGTTTCCGCAGAAACGTTTGAACCAATAACTGACCTTACAGAAATGACAGTGGACCTCCTCCTTCCTTTCTTTTTCACGACGGAGGACCCCACCATCCATCGTTCTCCTTCTTCCTCGCACGACCATGCCTTCTCCTCTCGCTGTCTTTGCTTTGATTTCGGAATCAATACGCTCTAATGCCGAGCCTTTACCTCACTTTGATCACACGTAGAAACGCCCAAGCCTCCTATAAGTTCCTCCGACACCCAAGTCGCACGCCTTAGACCGCCCCAATTTCTCCTCGACCGTCCTGTCTCCGACGATGTTCGAAGAACGATTCCGACGATACGACACTACCCCGAGCCTCCTTGATCACCCTGGCAGTTTTCCCTCCTGACCTTCCTCCCTGCACATCCACTTGACCGCTGGAACCTCCGAGCCTCGCCAACGACAACATCTCGCCGCCACACTGCTTTCTTCTCCGTGGCTCGCAGTAAACTCGACCGCCTTCCGTCTCGATGATGCACACATACCGCCTCCGCCACGAACCTAATCGCATTCTCCGTTTGTTTTAGGGCGCTCCCTATCCACGTCCACGACGATCACCGACGACCCCGCAACTCCGGTGAGTATCCCGATGGTTTCCGTCCGCCCTTTCCACTCTAGTTCACGCGCACAACATTGCCTTGACCTCACGCGTCTGACCGCACCTCTGTTTCGCCTTAGGGTGGTCTCCAGCGACGTCCTCAACCACGACCAGAGCCGCCGTCGCCAGTAACAACTCCGG
This sequence comes from Avena longiglumis, assembly GCA_030063025.1. Lineage (NCBI taxonomy): Eukaryota > Viridiplantae > Streptophyta > Magnoliopsida > Poales > Poaceae > Avena > Avena longiglumis. The sequence goes on along the minus strand of CP125974.1, from coordinate 511,831,794 downwards.
CGAGAGATTCGTCCCGACGCAGTGCGCCCCGAGCCACGCTGACCACACGACGTGCTTCACCACAGCCTCGCGACCTCGGTGAGCTTTTCCCTCCTCGTTTTGCATCCTGTTTCGCCAGCACCGCCGTAGTCTGACCGTCGCCGCCGTTAGCCATCGCCGCTCGCGAATGGCCGAGCAAGCGAACACCGTAGGATGCAGATCCACTGGCTGAGATAGAACGACTTAAGCCGCGAAGAGATACTCGATCTGAGCCACACGATTGAGTTAGATCCAACGCATCTGGGCGTGATCCGCAGCGAAGCGGTACCCGCGAATAGAAACACGCCGCGTGTCCAGTGTTCGATTTAAATCAGAAATTTGAATCCGATTTAATTGCAAACTTCAAACCTTTGTAACTTTTGATCCGTACGTCCAAATTTGACGAATTTTATATCAAAAGATTCAGGAGAACAAGCCCTAGCCAAACCTACCCTTAGTTTGTCAAATAGTATTTGTTAGCTTGTTTGAATTTGCAGAAACTTTTGTGAGCTTGTCTAGAGTATAAAAATTGTGTAGAATTGAATTTAGGAGTAAAACCTTTGCAAAAGGTTTAGCTGTGACCTTACTGAACCTAGGAACCAAACCATGCCCTTATAAATGTTTTTGGAAAGATTTAGAATGGATTACTTGATTTAGTCCCTTTCTAGCTAAATAAAAATATTGATTTGATTATGAAAAATGGTTTTGAATGGAAAACTTTGGAGGAAATGTTTGAACCAAACCCATCGACCCCAAAACACCAAGTTTTGCAATAGCAACTCATTTGGTGAACCCTATAAGCTAAAGCCTTAGTAAAAATATTTCTACACCACATAAAATAACACTTTGTTTTAAAAATGGTTTTAAAGTGAAAACCTTTAGCAAATGACATGGCCACTTTAGGAAATGACCATTAGATGTACCCAAATGACTATGACCCACTAGGAACCACTTTTTCAAACAAAACCAAAGCTTGGCATGCTTACATGCATTTCTTTGACTTTGTTATTTATGTGTGTTGTTATGCTTGATTGGTAGATTGAGTTTGTACCTTGCTTGATTGATTTGTAGTGACTTGAAGAGTGTGATTGTTGCAAAGATCAAGAAGTGAACCCATACTCTACCAAAAAGGCAAGTGATGCTTCATAATTTCTATCCCAATACTTTTATTATGCATTAGTGATTTTGTTAAGTAAAACTTGCATGGATTTTGCTAAGTATAGATCTTGCTATAGGAAAACCTTGTAGAAGAATCCTTAGTAGGCTTTTCCTAAGTTAGAGATTCCTACTACTACCAAGCTTAGCCTAGCTAATAGAAAACATGGGTGGAATATATATTCACACTATGGAAAAATATTCTAAGTCTAAGGACTTGTGATTATGTCTAATAAAACAACTAAGTTAATGAATCACCTGGGTGGAATGGAATAGAATGGTGGAGAATGGTTGAGTGGTTCACAAGGCCATGGACTTGGATTGTGTATCTCACTTGTGGAATGCCACCCAGGAAACAAAGAGATTTGAGATGTCAAATGTTGAGAAGCTTCAAGTGCAACCACTTGGCAATATGGGCTCTGCCATGATCATATAGGTTGCAAGAACTTAGCCAAATGGACAGTGGGTGGTAGTGTTTTGATAGGTTGGAACGTCCATTTTGGTCTAAGGGAAGGCTTCGAAAGATTTTGTCTTGGGAAACCAAGTCTTGTGGGTAAAGTGCACCACCTCTGCAGAGTGTAAAACCTAAGTACTTAGCCATGTCCCGGTAAAGGACAATTTGAGCATCAAGACATGGAAGCAATCAAGGATCTCATCATTCCAATTTCTAAATAAAACTTGTGGGTGAACAAGGGATTGTGTGTATTCTTCAATCTTTGATGGAAAGATGGCTTGATATAAGGATCTTGAAATCTTGGATTGAGGAAAATGATTTTACCAAGCACTTCAGTCTTTGATTTGTAGATGCCTCGAGAAGGATCTTCAGTCTTTGATTGAGAGAAGCATTGGAAAAGTTTTTGACAAAACTATTTATTTTCAAAACGTTAAGGAAAAATCTATTTTGAGCAATGCAAGCCTCAACTCCACTTAGCCAAATGCATGTAGATGATAGATTCCACTATACTACATAGAATCACTTGCCAATACAATTCAAATGTATTGACCCTTGTGGCTGTAACTTGTATGTTGCAGGTTTGATTGATTTTAGTGAAGATTGATTGTTTAGGATTACAAAGTCTACAACCAACATCTGCCTGTGGCACTTTGAAGATGAAGGACCCATGACTATATTTATTCCGCTGCAATGTAATGTAATAGCCTAATGAGCTATGTTTGATGTAATAAAATTATGTTATTCCTGGTTATAAAGTTATATTATGACCCTTGTTTCTTGATATTACATCTAAACTGTGGATGCTAGCTATTGATCCAGGGACTAGCATTGTAAACACAGGAGGGATCAATCTTATTAAAAGTTGGGACCTCTACAGTACTGAATTCCAATCTCGTTCCCAAAGATTCATGAAGCTGTCTCCAAAAGTGAGAAGTGAACTGAGTTCCTCTATCCGACACAATACTCTTAGGCACGCCGTGAAGGCATACAATTCTGCTCATGTAGATTTTTGCTAACTTGGCACTTGTATAAGTTGTCTTCACGGGTATAAAATGAGCCACCTTAGTTAAGCGATCCACTACCACCCATATGGAATCATACCCTGATCTGGTCCTTGGTAATCCGGTAATGAAATCCATACCAATATTTTCCCACTTCCATTCTGGAATAGGCGTTGGTTGAAGCAAACCTGCTGGTTTACGGTGCTCTGACTCTACACACATCACATAAAGCAATATGTTCTGCGACGTCCCTTTTGAGATTGTTCCACCAAAACCTTTCCTTCATGTCCATGTACATCTTGGTATTTCCCGGGTGAATAGAATATGGAGAGTTGTGAGCCTCTTGTAGAATCAGTTTCCGCAACTCCGGATCTTGTGGAACACAAATACGTTTCCCGTGCCATAAGGTGCCTTGTTCGTCTATATGGAAACTCTTGGCTTTCCCTAGACTTATATTTTCCTTAATATTTTCAATTTCCTCATCAGTCTTCTCAACTTCTCGGATCTTGTCCAATAGAGTGGGTTGAACATCTAAGGACATGAGATGTCCTTATGGTACAATCTCCAATCTGAGTTCTTTGAATTGCTTACACAAGTCATCTGGCAATTCCCCTTTGGTAAGGCCATTTATAAACGTCTTACGACTTAGAGCATCGGCTACCACATTTGCTTTACCGGGGTGGTATTGCAAACATAAGTCGTAATCCTTGATAAGTTCTAACCATCTCCTTTGCCTCATGTTGATTTCTTTCTGGGTGAAGATGTACTTCAAGCTCTTATGATCGGTGAACACTTCACACCGCTTACCCAAAAGGTAATGTCTCCATGTTTTGAGTGCATGGACGACAGAGGCCAACTCCAAATCATGAGTAGGGTAATTTACTTCATGAGTTTTGAGTTGTCTCGAAGCATAGGCTACGACTTTACCATCTTGCATAAGTACGGCACCCAAACCTTGATGAGACGCATCACAATATACTTGGAAATCCTTTTCCAAATCTGGCAGACATAGAACTGGTGCTGTCACAAGTCTCTTCTTCAACTCTTGGAAACTGACTTCGCAACCTTCAGTCCAAGCAAATTTCTTGTCCTTCTTTAGCAATTCTGTCATTGGCTTAGCAACCTTCGAGAAATTTTCAATGAACCTTCTGTAGTAACCTGCTAAGCCGAGGAAACTACGAACTTCTTTTACATTCTTAGGAGATTCCCATTCTGTCACAGCTGAAACCTTAGCAGGATCAACTGCTACACCATCCTTTGTCATAACATGACCAAGAAAACCAACTTCCTCTAACCAAAACTCACACTTGCTGAACTTGGCATAAAGTTTATGCTCTCTTAGTTTTTCAAGTATCAAGCGCAAGTGTCTTTCATGTTCTTCCTTGCTCTTGGAGTAGACTAGGATATCGTCGATGAAAACGACCACAAACTTGTCAAGGAATTCCATGAATACCTTATTCATCATATTCATGAAGTATCTTTGGAGCGTTGGTTAAACCAAAAGGCATCACAGTGTACTCATACAAGCCATACCTTGTTGTGAATGCTGTTTTAGGTATGTCTTGCTCTCTTATCTTGAGTTGAAAATAACCTGACCGAAGATCAATCTTCGAGAACACACACGCTCCTTCTAACTGATCAAACAAGTCGTTGATTCTTGGCAAAGGATATTTGTTCTTGATGGTCACCTCGTTGAGAGAACGGTAGTCAATACACAATCTTTGCGTTCTATCCTTTTTCTCCACAAACAATACTGGGGCTCCCCAAGATGAAGAACTCGGTTGAATAAACCCTTTCTGCAACTGTTCTCCTAGCTGTTTCTTGAGTTCTTTCAGTTCATCAACTGACATTTTGTATGGTCTCTTAGCTATTGGTCCAAAACCTGGTACCAAATCTATCAGAAACTCCACATCTCTATCTGGTGGCATTCCTGGTAACTCCTCCTAAACACATCCGGATACTCACACACAATTGGCACATCGCCCATGCTAACCCCTTAAGAGAATTCAGTTTACTTCCTTGGATTCAAAGTTAGATCTGAATTTTATTCTTTTTCCTTCAGGGTTGTGAGTGCAACTGCACGATTAGCACAATCTAATACTCCCTCGTACTTAGCCATCCAATCCATTCCCAAAATCACATCCAACCCTTGGGAATTCAGAATTATCGTGTTCATTTGAAACTTATGTTTTCCAAACTCTATGACTAAGTCATGACATCCGAGTTCACTAACATTTCTCCACCCGAGAACTTACTCTTATAGGACACCCAATGGTTTCTACCGGTAGTTCATTTCTTTCAACAAATGTTTTTGATATGAATGAATGAGATGCACCGTATCAAAGAGTACAAATGCTAGAATGGAATTGAGTCGAACTTACCAAAGAATCAAGATCGCTCTTCATAGACCTCCTCCACGTTGATGTGGTTAACCTGTCCTTTCCGGAAAGGATTTGGCTTGTTAGGTCCTTCCACTTTCTTCTCGGGGCATTCATTAGCATAATGCCCCAGCTTTCTTGCATTTGAAGCACTCAACTTGGTGATGTCCTTTTTAACATCTTGACTTCCACTTCCACTACCATTTCCACCGTGGTGGCTCTTATGTCCACTCTTGTGGTTCTTGTACTTATCATTGTCATGATCATGTGATGCTTGTTGTCATGATGGTTGTGGTTGTGGTGCTTGTTGAATTTCCCATGTTTATGGGATCCCGAGGTGCCATTGTCATCATAGTGAGATCGTTTGTGAGACGATCCCGACGTGCTTGTCGAGTGTTTCCTCTTCCTACTCTCGACTTGCTTCATTTTACTTTCCAAAATAGCAGCCTTGTCACACAACGATCGATAAGTTGGAACATATGCCCTGCATAACCGTAGGTTCAGCTCATCATTCAAACCTTCCAAGAACTTTTCCTTCCTTTTGGCATCAGATCAACCTCATCCGTGCATAGCGCCAGATTGTTGAACTCTTCTATGTACTCACCACGCCACGATGGCGCCGCTTCAGTTATGAAACTCCTTCTTTTCGACTCATCATTCCTGATGAGATATGAGCTGCGAAGCCATCTTCAAAATGTCCCAAGTCACTTCATCAATAGGAGTGGTGATTTGGAAGTTATCCCACCATGTGGCGGCTGGTCCTTCCAATGATGTCTGCGAACTGACCTTTTCAAAGATCCGCAACCCACGATCACTAAGTCCTTGTTCACAGAACGTAGCCAGTCATTGGCTACCATGGGATCAGTTGTTCCCGAAAACTTTGCTGGCCTCAGACGCAGAAATCTGGTGAGCATATCAAAACCCGGAGGGTTGTTGTTGTTGTTGTTGTTGTTGTTGTTGTTATTGTTGTTGTTGTTGTTGTTGGGGTTGTTGTTATTCTGGTTCTGGATGAATGTTGTCATCATTTGCATAAGCTGTGTTTGCGCATTCATCATTTGTTGCATTTCCGGGGTGATGTTGTTGGGGTTGGGGTTTGCGCGACGGGGAGGCATCTGTGGTTTGTTCAAGTAGATAAGAATGAGATACCCATAGATGTTTTATGCACAATACATTATAAGCAAACACATAACAAGCAACGTAAGAATAAAAGTTCAACAACCACATAATAAGCTCATGAAGTAAAACACACAAGTGGCAAGCCATCCACATGTCGGATGGTCCAAATATAAGTTCACAATAACAAGTATGAATATGAAAAGTAAATGAGTAGTCAAGTCTACTCATCAGCGTCAATCTCCTCCTCGACGAAGGTAAGACCTGCGTTCTCCATCGCGGTCTTGTTCTCCTCAATCGTAGTGGTCAAGGAATCAACCTTGGCCTTGAGAGCCCTCTTCTGGGAGCGAAGCCTCTCAATAACCATCTGCTGCTGCTCAAGCTCGAAGTCCTTGGACTTCAGTTCCTCGGTCATGTCCCGGATCTTCTTGTTCCTATCCTGGACGCGTTTCTCTTGACTCTTGAACTTACGGTCCTGGGCCTCGAACTTTGTCTCCATTTCCTTGATCATCTCATCCTGCTGCGCAAAAATCTTGTCCTTCTCGCGTAGCTGTACCTAAAGTTCGTCATTGCCAAGCATGACGTTCGTCCTATCCGTGTCCACGTGCACGAGGAGAGTCTCTAAGTCCCGGAGATAGAGACGTATCGGCTCGCCGTGTCCTCGAGTCGTCCTCAAAGTCGATGGAATCTCCATCATCATCACGCCTTCAAGACGTGGAAGTGAGTGCCCCTAACTTTGCCGGGAGTGACGGCCTAATAAGCGCCCTATCAGGTCTGCATGACTACCTCCATGCCTCTCTCCTCGCCATCGTGCATCGGCTTGAAGACGATGGCCTCGTAGTAGGCTCGGTCAAGGCCCCGCTGGTTCACCTTGAAGCCCTAGAGGTCCTTCCTCTCGAACTTGGTGAGTGGGTACACCGTGATGGTGGGAAGAGGGAGATCGAGCAAAGTGGTAAGCTCAATGATACGGGGTCCGAAACGAGTAACCTGGAACTCCTCAACAATGCTGACGGCAATAGGCATCTATTTACAAAATTGAAAAGTTAGAACAACACTATTTAAGATGAACATAAAACAACCATCTCATACATAACCATGGAACACAATTTTCACACAAGTCATGCTTGCACAAACCCATTACATCAAACATGGTCCAATTTATTTAAGGTATCATTTTGGAAAATAAGGTGATAGATGGTGGTCCACTACAAAGTGTGTTTACAGGCCTATCTCACTGGATCTGGTGGCTATCACAATGTTCCTAGAGGCAATCCACCTATCTTGCTCACATGATTCCATCACTAAGTCTATTATATCTCCCCTTAACTCTTGGTTGGTGGCTTCCAACTCTTGAGTAATTTCCTTCTCTTTCTCTAATTCTTTTTGGAGGTTGAGCATTCTGCACTTGACTCTAGCACTTAGTTCCTTGATAGTCCTCCAAGCTGCATCTCTGGCTGACTCAAAGAATGTGGTGTGCATTTTAGTGTTGGTGTACATGAGAATCCCCTTTCCTTGTGGTTGTCTTCCTTGTTTTTGTACAGGTGAAGCTTCACCCACCAATACTCCACTCCTTCATCCATCACTGGAAAGCCCTTGTACACAGCTGCACCATGTGCATCCATAGCTACCATGAGGTCCTTGAGAATATTGGGAAACTCAGTTTCACACTCCAAGGTCATGGTCATGAGAGGTCCTTTCTTCACGGCTTCGTTGATGGAATTCATCTACAATTGGAGTTGAGAATGAAAAGATTAGAAAAGTTTACGAGAAGAATAGACAAGTGTAGGAGTAGTTGAAAATTTTCCTTAATGGTTTTCAATCCTAGGGTCATAATCCTACAGGCAACACAGTGCTCTGATACCATCTGTTAGACCCCTCCTTTATAAAGGAAAGGATCCCTGTGATTGCAATGCTAGTCCCTGGATCAATGCTAGCATCCATGCTTAAGATGAAGTACACAGATACAAAGGTCGTTTATTACATTCATTCCAGAGATAAAACATAGTCTTTTACAACTCAGGGCCATAGGCCTAATACAAGAGTTTAAGGAATAAGTAAATAAACATAAGTCTTCATCTTCATGTGCCACAGGCAAGCATGTTGAGTGTAGACTCATGACTCCTATTCATCATCAGAGTAACCTGCAACATCACAAGTTACGACCAGAGGGTCAATACGTTGGAATAGTATTGGCAAGTGATACCTTAGTATATTTTAAGTGGAATACTTTACTATATGCATTTGGCTAAGTGTAGCTTGGCTTGCTTTGCTTGAAAATAGGTTTTCCTATTAGTTGAAATCACTAAGCTTTCTTTGTCAAAACATTCCCAAGGATCCACCAATAGACATTGAGGTCCTTCACCCTTGTTCACCCACAAATTTATACTTAGAAGTTGGAGTGATGAGATTCTTGTAGCTTCCATGTCTTGATGCTCAAAGTGTCCATTTCCCTGGACAAGGCTAAGTACTTAGTTTTTCCATCTGCAGAGGTTGTGCACTTTTCCCACCAGACTTGGTTTCCCAAGACAGGACCTTTCAGAAGCCTTTCCTTAGTCAAATGGACGCGTTCCCACCTATCGTCCCATCTACCACCAACTGTCCAAAAGACTAAGTTCTAGCAACCTATATGATCAAGGCAGAGCCCATATTGCCAAGTGGTTGCACTGTAAGCTTTCTCAACACTTGGCCTCCAAATCCCTTTGTGCCTGGGTGGCTTACCACAAGTGAGATACACAACCCAAGTCCATGGCCTTGTGTAACCACTCAACATAACCCATACTTTCCATTCCACCCAGGAGGTTCATTTGACTTAGTGGTTTTATTAGGAAAGTATAAGTCCCATGACTTAGAAATATTTTTTTTATAGTAAGTGTAGTTTTTTACCAACCCTTATTTGTTATATAGCTAGGCTAAGCAGAGTATGGCAACTTATCTTAGGGATAATTTCCTTAGCAATTCTACTAGACTACATAGGATTTCCCCACTTTTGCCTTAGACAAAATAACATGCATTACTATAACAAAATATCTAATGCTAGTTCAAAACATAGGACAAATATATTCATGTAAATATCACTTGCCTTGGTAGTGGGGAGAGTAGCACTCTTCACAATCACAATCACTAGCAAAATCTACACAAGAAATTATAGCATACCATTACACACAAATATATACATCCAAATATAATATGAATGCATGCATGCAAGAATTTACTAAGTGGTGATTTTTGAAAATTCTACCAAGTATGCTCATGTCTACAGAAACTTAACAAGTCACAAATTTGCCAACTAAACTTATTTGGCTCCAATACAATTTACTAAAATAAATCTCTAATTAAAATGGCCTTAAAACATGTTCTACAAATAAAATCATTTTAACTGTTACTATATGCTAAATAAATTGGATATTCGAAAGGTCTTGTTTCACTGAATCCAACGATAAAATTTGTAAAATTCTAACGTGGCAATCAAAAGTTATAAGCATTTGAATTTGGAACAAATTTCGATTTTAAATCTAATTTTAGATCTAACCCTAGCCACGTCCGCACTGTGATTGGCGGCATCGCTTTGGTTGGATCACGCTCGCACCGCTGGATCTAAACAGATCGAACGCTCCGGATCGCGTACCTCTTCGGGTTAAGTGGTTCTATCCTAACGCCACGATATGATCTAACGCCTAAAACAACCGTCAAAATCGGCGATATCGGTCTTGGCGCGGCGACGACCAGACGGTGGCGGCGCTGGCGGTACAGATCGCTAGGTGGATGGGGGAGATGCTCACCGAGATCGCGAGGGTGTGGGTATGCTCGACGTGTGAACGGCTCGGCAAGGGGCGCTCAGGGTTGCTGTAGATTTCTCGTCGGAGTTGGATCTGGCAGCGGTGGTTCTGCTCGAGGTCGGAGGCGACGTTGCAGATCACTAGGATGCCAAAGGAAGGTGTGGTTAGATGCGGACGATCACGGAGAACATGCGAGCGTGAACGACAAGGTTCGGGGCGGTCTGGACTTACCACTAGAGCTCGCCGGAGTTCGTGCAGAAGACGGTGGCGGCCAGTCGTTGACGTTGCCGAAGCTACGGTTCATGCGAAAGTAAACGGAGGGTGTCAGAAGGTGCACAGAGACTCACTGAACAAGATAAAATAAACGCGAGACCGAGGGGAACTCTAGGCTCACCGGAATTTGCCGGCGCAGTCGTCGGAGACGGCGGGGTTGCAGAGAGCAATGCGCGCAGCCTGGGGGCGTTCTTTGCTTGGGGTTTGGGGGAAAAGAGAGAGGGGGCAGAGGGGGTTCTTATAGCCTGATCATGAGCGAGAATCACTCGGCCATTGATTCGAATTGACGCCGCGAATTAAACACAGGAAACGGCCGCGTTGATTGGGGATGAACTGGTCGTCTGGGTGGAGACGATCTTGGCGTGGAGGAGGCAGCTTGTCGCCGACGCGCGAGGTGGAAGTGGGGTTCACTGCCGGGCCGAGCGTCAAGCTGCAGAGAGGAAAAGGAATGCCCCGGGTGGGCTTGCTGGGCTTGATTCGTTGCTGGGCCAGAAACCTGGCGCTCGGCCTTTTTCTTTTGTTTAAGTCTTTTTCTTTTCTAATTCTATTTTCTGGAATGATTTTTTATATGAATTCAAATCCTTTTGAATTCAAACAAAACTGGGGATCTTTGTAGGGTTCTGTGGTTTCAATTTCAGACACTTAACCAAGTAGTTACCTTGTAAGGTCCTGGTCAAGCTTGGGTGTTGAACAAAGCAAGTTTTGTCTTTAGGTTGTGAATGAATGAAATAGGGTTTAGAAAATATTTCTAAATTGTAAACTTGGGTAAAAATGCTACACCTAATCTTTCCAACAATGGATGCAAGTAATCAAGTTCCTAAATAATCCAATCCCAAAGGGTGTTGGCCAATTGAGTTAAATTTGCACACATGAAATCATAGTTCAAACTTCTGTCTCCAAATGATTTTGAGAAAAACCCTAAATGGATGAATGATGCAAGGATGCTATGAATGAGTTTTGGATTATGAATTTAGGGATGTTACAATTAAGCGGAAACTTTAATACTTGTGTGGTTTGTAAACAACACCGTGTCCCTAGTACGCCTCTATGGACTAGCTCATTGATCAATGATGGTTAAGGTTTCCTAACCATAGACATGAGTTGTCAATTGATAATGAGATCATATCATTGGGAGAATGATATGATGGACAGACTCAAACTAAGCGAAGCAATTAGATCGTTTCATCGTGTTCATCTTTGCGAAGCTTTTCCTATGTCAAATATTGTATTCCTTAGACCATGAGATAATGCAACTCCCTGGTACCGGAAGAAAGCTTTGAGGTCATCAAACGTCATCCTATGAAAGGGTGATCATAAAGGTGTCTCTCAGGTGATCGGAAAGTATCTGTTGGGTTGTATGTATCGAGATGGAATTTGTCCTCCCAAGTCGGAGAGATATACTTGGGCCCACGCGTCAATCGGTAGCAACACCGCTTGCAAGAATGTGGTTAAGGATTTAATCACAAAGTGATATCGGATTACGGAACGAGTAAAGTACTTGCTGTGAACGAGATTGAACTAGGTATGACGGTACCGACGATCGAATCTCGGGCAAGTAAAATATCGCGAGACTAAGGGAATATATATATGGGATTGATTGAATCCTGGCATTGTGGTTCATCCGATATGATCATCGATGAATGTGTGGAGTCAATATGGGTGCCTGCACTACCGCTGATTATTGATAGAAGATCATGTCTGCATATTCTCGAACCCGCAGGGTCACACACTTAACGTGTCTCGACGCTAGGATAGATTGGATAATTGGTTTATGGATTTTTGTTCGGAGTCTCGGATGGGATCTGGGATATCACGAGAGGTTCCGGAATGGTCCGGAGAATAAGATTCATATAAGGCAAAGGCAGTTTTTGGAGTTCGAATTGTTCCGGTTAATCGGTATTGTACGGAAGCTTCTAGAACCTTCGGAAGGGGACCAACGTGGCCCCACCTTCCGGGAGGGGCATGGGCCTATGAGGGAGTGTCCTGGCCATATTGGGCCAGGGCACAAGGCCCCATAGGGCCCATGATTCTAGATAAGTTTAAACTGCTTAAACTAGAGATAGAATTTCTAGATAAGGGAGAGTTTAAATCGTTTAAACTAGAGATAGGATTTCTAGATAAGGGAAAGTTTAAATTGTTTAAACTAGAGATAGGATTGGAGTAGGGGCAAGGGCTGGCCGCCCCCCTCTATATATAGAGGGGTGGTGCGCCCCCTCCCCCCTACTACTCCACACCTTTCTCCAAGCCCTAGCTGCCTTGCTACCTTCCTCTCTCCCTCCCGACTGTTTGTAGGCGAAGCCCTGCAGCAGAAATTCTCCACCATATACACCACGACGTCGTGTTGTAGATCCAATCTATCTCTCCACCATACTCGCTGGTCCGAGGAAGGAGGAGACGTCGAGGTGCTGCACGTGTGCATCTCACGGAGGCACCGCCATTTGTGGTGCTGCATCGGATCGGATCGCGAGGAGGAGAAGCGAGTACGACTACATCACCCACGTTCCGACGAACGTTCCGCTGTGCGAATCTTAAAGGGTATGAAGATCTAATCCAATCTCTCTCGTTGATTGCATCTCCTAGATTAGATCTTGGCTTTCCCTCTGTTCGCATCCGTAGAAAATTTTGATTTACTATGCCGCGAAACCCATCAGTGGTATCAGAGCTAGATCTATGCGTAGATGTGTTTCACGAGTAGAACGCAACATGGTTGCGGCGTTGATGTTTTCTTGCAAGCCTCTTGTTTGTGTTCTTCTTATGACGCGGATAGTGAGATTGAAGCGGTCCAGCCAACCTTACGCGACATCGTCATGAGACCGCTCCGACTTGACGTGTGGCTTGTACCACACATGCGGCTGGTGGATGTCGTTTCTCTCACTATAGTTGTCATGGGATTAACACCGAGTTTGGCAACCATAATATCACCGTTGTGGCTTTCCGTAGGTAAGAATCGTTCTTAGCATCTACCCCCATAAGCCACGTAAACATGCAACAACAAAGTAGAGGCGTCTAACTTGTTTTTGCAGGAGTGTTTTCTGTGATATGGTATGGCCCAAGATGTGATGTGTATATTGTATGCGATCATGTTTTGTAATGTTTCACGACTTGCATGTCGATGAGTACACAACCCAGGAGCCATATGGTTGTCTTTATAATTGTGTATGACCTGTAGTCAACTTCTTATACGCCATGTAATAGCTTTACTTTATCGCTAAGTAGTTAGCAATAGTTGTAGTTGCTATTCGTGGTGGAGGCAATCATGGTGGTGTGATGGAGATCATGCCGGAACGCACAAGATGGAGATCATTGCGCGAGGATTGGCTATACCATGTCACATAAAGTTATATGCATGTGATGTTTATCCCTTTATGTATCTTATTATGCTTAGATCGCGACGGTAGCATTATAAGATGATTCCTCACTTAAAGATCAAGATAAAACTGTGTTCTCCCCAAGTATGCACCGTTGCGAAAGTTCGTCGTGTCCAAGCATCACGTGATGATCGGGTTCTATAGACTCTACGCTCACATACAACGGGTGCAAGCCAGTTTTTGCACACGCGGAAATACTTGGGTCTAACTTGACGAGCCTAGCATGTACGGACATGGCCTCGGAACACAAGAACCGAAAGTTTAAGCATGAGTCATATGAATGATATGATCGACACTTCGTTGTCCACCATTGAAACCACATCTCTTCTCGTGATGATCGGATTAGGTGTGGTGAATTTGGATCGTGTTCACTAAACAATTTGAGGGATGTTGAATTTAGTGGGAGTTCATATAGTAATTTTATTAAGTTGAACTATTTATCATGAACATAGTCTAAATTGTACTTGCAAATACTGTAGATCCAATGGCCAAGTCCAACTTCAACTTCAACGTTTTTGCTGAGAAAGAAAAGCTTAGAAACAATGGGTCTAACTTCACCAACTGGTTCCGCAATCTAAGAATCATTCTGTCTGGCGGACAAAAGGACTATGTCCTTGGTAAAGCGTTAGGTGACCCCCTTGCAGAATCGCGGTGATGAGAAAGCTGTATCGAACAAGAAAGATGATTATGGTGTGATTAAGAGCACCATGTTGTTTGCTATGGAACCGAGCTTCAAAATCGTTTTGAAACCTATCCGGCCCTTTGAGATTCTCGAGGAGCTGAAAACCATGTTTCATACTCAAGCCCGTTCTGAGAGATATGAGATCTCTGAGAAGTTCTTTAACTGTAAGATGGAGGAAGGGAGTTCCGTTAGTGAGCACGCCATAAAGATGTCGGGCTACACTCAACTCCTTGAGCAACCTGGAATGCACGATTCCGAGGAACTCAAGATTGACAGGGTTCGCAATCACTCCTCCCAGCTACAAAAGTTTTGTAGTGACTCATAATCGATTGGTTCCATCGATACGATCACGAGCTCTTCGCAAAGTCAAGGCTGCGGAAGTGGACATCAAGAAGGATAATCATGTGTTGATGGTCAACAAGCCCTCCTTTAAGAAAGGTAAGGAGCAAATAAGCCCTTCAAGAAGGCGGCAAGTTTAATGCCCTGCCGAGAAGAAGCTCAGTCCGGTCCTAAGCCGGACATCGAGTGCTTCTATTGCAAGGACAGGGTCACTGAAGCGCAATCGTCCAAGTACTTAGCGGACAAAAAGGGCACCATCAAAGGTATATTTGATATACATGTTATTGATGTTTTCCTTACTAGCCCTCGTTGTAGTGCTCGGGTATTTGATACCGTTCGGTTGCTAATATTTGTAACTCAAACAGAGCTACGGAATAGACGGCGGCTTGCGAGGGATGAGGTGACGATGCGCGTTGGCAACGGATCAAGAGTTGATGTGATGGCCGTCGGCACGCTCTCCTTAGTTTTACCTTCGGGATTAGTTTTAAACCTTAATAAATGTTATTATGTGTCTGCGTTGAGCATGAACATTATTTCCGGATCATGTTTATTGCAAGACGGTTATTCATTTAAATCGGAGAATAATGGTTGTTCTATTTATATGAGTAACATCTTTTATGGTCATGCACCTCTTGTGAATGGTTTATTTCTTCTAAATCTCGAAATGGATGAAACACACATCCATAACATTGAGGCTAAGAGATGGAAAGTAGATAGTGATAATACTACTTATTTGTGGCACTGTCGTCTAGGTCATATTGGTGTAAAGCGCATGAAGAAACTCCATTCTGATGGACTTTTGGAGTCTCTTGATTTTGAATCATTTGACACATGCGAACCATGCCTCATGGGCAAGATGATCAAAACCCCGTTCTCCGGTATGATGGAGCGAGCAACGGACTTGTTGGAAATCATACATACCGATGTATGCGGACCTATGAGTGTTTCGACGTGCGGTGGATATCGCTATTTCCTCACTTTTACCGATGACTTAAGTAGATATGGGTATATCTATTTAATGAAACATAAATCTGAAACATTTGAAAAGTTCAAGGAATTTCAGAATGAAGTGGAGAACCATCGTAACAGAAAGATTAAGTTTCTACGATCCGATCGTGGGGCGAATATTTGAGTTATGATTTTCTCACGCATCTTAAAGCAAGTGGAATCGTTTCACAACTCACGCCACCCGAACACCACACAAGCAATGGTGTGTTCGAGCGCCGGAATCGAACCCTATTAGATATGGTCCGATCAATGATGTCTCTTCGATTTGCCGTTATCATTTTGGGGTTATGCATTAGAAACCACGCATTCACTTTAAATAGGGCTCCATCTAAATCCGTTGAGACGACACCGTATGAACTGTGGTTTGGTGCTAAACCTAAATTGTCGCTTAAAGTTTGGGGATGCGGCTTACGCCAAGAAGTTAATGCCGGACAAGCTCGAACCCAAAGCGAGAAATGCGTCTTCATAGGATACCCTAAGGAAACCATTGGGTATACCTTCTATCACGTAACCGAAGGCAAAGTGTTTGTCATGAAGAACGGTTCCTTTCTTGAGAAGGAGTTTCTCTCGAAAGAAGTGAGTGGGAGGAAAGTAGAGCTAGACGAGGTTATTGAACCTTCTCTTGAATTGGAGAGTAGCAAGACCGAAATTGTTCCAAAGGTCGCTGCACCAACAATAGAGGAATCTAATGACAAGGATCATGAAGCTTGGACGATCTGCCATCGAACGTCGCAGTCGACAAGGTCGCGTGCCCTCCCGAGTGGTACGGGCACCTGTCTGACTGTCTTGTTGGTAGAAGACGGTGAACCTACGAACTATGAGGAAGCGATGATGAGCCCAGACTCGAGAAATGGCTAGAAGCCATGAAATCCAATTGGGATCCATGAGCGAAAACCAAGTATGGACTTTGGTGGACCCTCCTAGCGATCGAAAGGCCGTTGAGTGCAAATGGATCTTCAAGAAGAAAAGAAGCGGATGGTAATGTTACCGTCTATAAAGCACGGCTTGTCGCAAAGGTTTTCGACAAGTTCAAGGTGTTGACTACGATGAGACTTTCTCTCCGTAGCGGCGATGTTTAAGTCCATTCGATTTTATTAGCAATTGCTGCGTTTCATGATTATGAAATATGGGATGGATGTCAAGATCGCTTTCCTCAATGGCAACATTGATGGAGAGTTGTATATGATGCAACCCGAAGGTTTTGTCGATCCTAAGGATGCTAGTAAAGTATGCAAACTTCAGCTCCATTTATGGATCAAGCAAGCATCTCGGAGTTGGAACCTTCGCTTTGATCAAGTGATCAAGAGCTTTGGATTTGTTCCAAATTGCTACAAGCTTGCATCTACAAGAAAGTGAGTGGGAGCTCGATGACGTTTACGGTATCGTATGTGGATGACATATTGATTATCGGAAATGACATCAACATGCTTAACGATGTGAAGAGTTATTTGAACAAGTGTTTTTCAATGAAAGACCTAGGTGAAGCTTATATATTGGGCATCAAGATCTATAGAGATAGACAAAGACGCTCGATAGCTTTAAGCCAGAGTACATACCTAGACAAAGTTCTGAAAAGGTTCAGAATGGATAAGGCAAAGAAAGGTTCAGTGCCTATGTTGTCAGGTAAGATATTGAGCAAGGCTCAGTGTCCAGCTACGGTAAATGATAGGGAAGCTATGAGCAAAGTGCCTTATGCCTCGGCCATAGGTTCCATCATGTATGCCATACTGTGTACTAGACCGGATGTGTCCAATGCTCTTAGTTTGACGAGCAGATATCAAAGTGATCCAGGAGTGGAACATCGAGACCGTGAAGAACATCCTAAAGTACCTAAATAGAACTAAAGAAATGTTCTTAGTCTATGGGGTGATGAACGACTTGTCGTAAAGGTTACGTCGATGCTAGTTTCGACACCGACAAGGATGATTCCAAATCTCATGTGATACGTTTATATTTTGAATGGAGGAGTGAGTCGGAGAAGCTGCAAGCAAAGCGTGATCGCGGGATCTACAGTGGAAGCCGAATACATGGCTGCTGCAGAAGCGTCAAGTGAAGGAGTTTGGATCAGAAACTTCATCACTGAGCTTGGCGTGGTTCCAAGTGCATTGGTGTGGCATCCTGCAAAACCACTACCAGAAAATCGCGTTGTTTTTGTGCATTGCATCGCCATCATCATGCATTGTTTGTCTGAACTATTTTGAAAAGCCTAGTTTTGCTTTGCACAAATACCCCTCTTTGTTTCAAATGCAAAACCCCGAACGAATCGGATATTTTATTTCCCTAAAAACTCATTGCAAAGTGGCCTTGTTTTAAAATAAACAAAACCAAACAAACACATAATTATGAAACCTAGACTCTAAATCCTATTTACACCCAGACCTATCCTACCCACCTCTCACAGCCCGCCACCTCACCCTCTCGCCCAATTCCTACCCACCCCGCCACATCATCAATCCACCAGCCCCACTTCCCCCTCTCCCTCTTTCTCACACAGTCCCACCTTACCCCTCTCACTTACAATCTGGACCCACCCCAACCCGCTGCCACCTCACCCCCTTTTCCTTCTCTCACCGAGCCACCGCAGACTCTCTCTTCCCCCTGGGCCCTGCCACTCCCTCTCTCCTCCCTGCCACCTGGGTCCCGCTCCCCTGGCCCCACCCTGGACCGGTCCACCCCCACCCCAGGCCCCACTCGCCCGGCCCCACTGCCCAACCTCTCTCCCTCCCCACCTTTCTTCCTCCCTAGCCACCCGACGCGCGCACCGCATCCCCATCCTCCCTCTCTCCCCGACGCTCCTCTTCCCCCGTCTTCCCTCCTCTCGGCTCGCAGCCACCGGCGGCCTCTGCTCCGGCGCCAACCGCCAGCTCGTAGGCCTCCTCGCCCAGCCGCCTCGTGGTCTTCTTCGTCCGCCGGGCTGCCTCCTCCGCCTCTGCTTGCCCCCGGCTCCGCCTGCCCGCCTGCGGACCCCCAAACTCCGCCGCCTCGACCTCGCCCGGCTCCACACCTCACACCTGTCCCGAAACCCTTCCTCTCACAGCCGCCTGTTCGCCGGCCAGACCCCCGTCGTGGTTCCGCCTCGCTGCGGCCTTCGTCTGCAGCGCTGCAGCAGCTCGTCGGCGCCCCTCCCGCGGCCCCTGCAACAACCTCGGCAACCGCCGTGCCGCTCTCGGGCCACCCTCCTGCGACCCAGGTTCCGCGCGCCGCCGTCCTCGAGGCCAGCTTGTCCCCGACCCCGTCTGCGAGATGGCCGCCTGCAACCGTCATCCGACCTCCAGCTCGTCTCGGCGAGGCCTTTAGATGATAACAAGACAGACCAAGGCCGACTCCGTCAGGTGCCCTGTCCTTGCAAGATATTCTAACGAGAACTACACCGAGAACCGCGGTACTGGGAGGACGACATCAAACCGAAGCGCCAAGACCTACTACGGACGCCGAGATCCCCGGACCCGAAGACCACATGTGCGCCAAGATCTTCTACACGGAAACCTCAAGTACTCCCTCCCGGACCCGAAGACCGTACCTTCGCGGAACAAGTTCGCGGCCAACGACCAAGGTCGGAACCCCAAGGTCGTCAACACGGACTCGAAGGCCCTGGTGCCGGAACGCGAAGACTGATCCCTGAAGACCTGTTCTCGGACGTCGAGAACCCGAAAACCCATCCCGCCGGACGCCAAGATCGTCAATCGGATCCGAGGACACCGAGACCCCGGTGCGACAAGTACTCCGTCCCGGACACTAAGTTCTGCATCCCGAACGCCAAGACCGACCGGTACGCGGTACCGAAAAGATCTTCGCGACGATAAGAACGACACCGACCCGGAAGAATCCGATGCGCCCCCGGCACCGAACCAAGTCCTTCTTCCCGGAACACCAAGCTCTTCCCCTTGTATCCGACCTTCGAAGGCCGATCCCGTCGAACCCTGAACCCTGAGACCGAACCCCGAACCCCGGAACCCCAAGATCGCCAAACCTCCATGTGTGACCCTTATCCGAGAACCCTATTTTATAAATTGTCAACTATATAAATTGTTGCATATTAAATCATTCATCTCGCATGCATATCATGTGGTTTGGGGGCCTTATGCCGATTCACCTCTAATTAAATATGGGGCCCATATGCGGGCAAATCTAGTCTCATATTGGCCTCATTTAAATTTGTGTAGCGAACCGGTGCTATCTTTTGTCTTGATAATGCAACATTTAATTTGCGGGGTATCTAAATAACTTGAACCGTTTAATTAATGTCGGGACCCCGGTTCCGCTTAATCTTGCCTAATTGCATCGCATCTTTGCCATGTCATGCATCATACATGCATCATGCCCGATCTTTTGTCATAGTATTAAATAGTGCACCCGGTGTTTCTTCTAGTGTTTTGCTTCTTCGCGGATAAGGCCGTTGAGTTGATGTGAGCTTCGCCCCGATCTTCGGTTGAGCCTTCGGCAATGTTTTTCAGGCGAGCATCTTCCCCCTTTCTACCTATCTTACTTTTATAGTATTTATTTCCCTCCTGTTGATCTATTGCTATCTGTGTTGCGATGCTCTAGATTTCGTACCCGTGAAATCCCTCGCAGCCTTATATTGCCTTGGACATATCCTATTACCTGTTGTTTGATAGATAGTTGGACTTGCGCGTCGTAGTCGCTTGCTCAAGTGTTGTTGCGTGTCGTCAAGTGCCACAGTTGTTGGTGTATTGCCGCATGTTGATGTTGGAGAGGATCATGGCTTTACTTTTCGTTCACTTTAATTCCTGTTTAACAACTAAAATTGAAGTAAGTAAGCATAGGCATCGGTGGGTGATAGACAATATTTGGTTTCCGACCGCCCACTTGTGTCCCGTAGGACCCCGAGTACGTGATACCTGTTCCTTGATTTATCGTGCTATCCACATCCGGGAGGATTATGGGACCCCCCTGAGCCAGAGCTTGATTCAGTCTTATTTCTTGGGGCCACAAACTAGTTTGAGGTTTTATTTACTATCCTGTACTTATGCCATGCTACTACTGTATTTACGATTGTGCGAGGAGCACATCATCATTTAGGATCGGGACACGATTCCGCGGTGTCGACAAGCCCAGCTTTTTGGGTTCCCGATCGTCACCTGGCCCACCCAAACCTCGGGTCCAGATCGAGTCGCCTAACCGTTCATGGGTGTACTCCAAGGGTGGCCCCTGAAATATTTCTGAATCCTATGATTGCTTTGTCGTGAAGGCCTCGTTGGGTTTTGATTTGGTTTTTCCGAGGTTGATCGAGTGTGTTGTTATTGGTGCACCTGGCCGGTAAAACTTTCTGAAAGCCGTGTCCGCGGTTATGGACGACTTGGAGCACAGTATCTCGATCATAGACAACTATAACTAAAGTAGTGCTATAAATTTGACTTTATAATGACTAGTAATCAACTTCACTATAATGGAATGGCTAAATAATACTGCCCACAATTGCTTGTTTGGATTGTCGCTTGCGACCATTGTACCTGACTAGTAAGTATTGCAACCATAACGGAATGGCTAAATAAAAGTACCAGCAACTGCTGGGTTTTGGGAAATCTCATGCTAATTGTATCTGACTAGTAAGTGTTGCAACTACAACGGAATGGTTAACTAAAATTGCCCACTGCTTATTTTAACAGGATGACTATCTATACCTGACTAGTAATTGCCGCAACGATAACTGAATAAATAAAACTGCCAACTACGTGAGTTCCTCGGTTGACTTCCTCGTTTGGTCTCGAGGGGGAAACACCAGGATGGGTTTGCTTGATGGTAGTATCAGGTTGGATCCGAATAGGTCTCTCTTACCCCTCTCCGCTAGCCGCCAGTTGTATCGAGTCTCTATAGGTTGTTTAGTGCATGCTGCCGCTGCCGCTTCAGTCCACCAAACCTATGTAGGCGAGGACCGCCGAATTCTAGCCTCGCTGCATCGCCTCAAGATCGACGCTCCTCTTTTTCCTTTGCCCTTTGTCGGCACTCCTTTTGTTAAGCAGGTTTTGAGATCGACGCCGTTAGCAGGATTACCCTTCCGGCTTGGTCTGGGCAGGGTTATGGACGCCATTGGTTATTCTTCAGGGCTCTTAGCCCCATTTGCATCTTGTCCGTAGTCGGACGCTCTATCGGTTTACAGGTGATTTGGATCTTTGTACCGTATATCTGTATTCTTGACTCGTGGAGTCGTGTTGTATATATATATCTGTTCTGTGGGTCCCATCGAGGACTGTTGTGTAATGTTATTACTTCATTTTCCACCCGCACAAAAGTGCCTGGTGGGCACCTTTGAATCGTTTCTATGTAGGTTTGGCGGGTTTCGCTAAAACTTGCATAGGTCCGATTCTGAGGGTGTTACAATTGGACCCACTGGAGATATTGTGTGACAACACTGGCGCCATAGCACTCGCTAAGGAATCAAGATATCATCCAAAGACCAAGCATATCAACCGCAAGTTTCATATAATCCGAGATTATATAGCAGATGGAGATATGAAGATTAGCAAAGTACATACGGATCTGAATGTCGCAGATCCACTGACTAAACCTCTTCCACGTGTAAAACATGATCAACACCTCAGTGCCATGGGTGTGAGATTGTTGCCAGATGTAAACTAGATTATTGACTCTAGTGCAAGTGGGAGACTGTTGGAATTATGCCCTAGAGGCAATAATAAAGATGTTATTATTATAATTCTTGTTCATGATAAAGTTTATGTTCCATGCTAGAATTGTATTAAGCGGAAACTTTAATACTTGTGTGGTTTGTAAACAACACCGTGTCCCTAGTACGCCTCTATGGACTAGCTCATTGATCAATGATGGTTAAGGTTTCCTAACCATAGACATGAGTTGTCAATTGATAATGAGATCATATCATTGGGAGAATGATATGATGGACAGACCCAAACTAAGCGAAGCAATTAGATCGTTTCATCGTGTTCATCTTTGCGAAGATTTTCCTATGTCAAATATTGTATTCCTTAGACCATGAGATAATGCAACTCCCTGGTACCAGAAGAAAGCTTTGAGGTCATCAAACGTCATCCTATGAAAGGGTGATCATAAAGGTGTCTCTCAGGTGATCGAAAAGTATCTGTTGGGTTGTATGTATCGAGATGGAATTTGTCCCTCCCAAGTCGGAGAGATATACTTCGGGCCTACTCGGTAATCGATATCAACACCGCTTGCAAGCATGTGGTTAAGGAGTTAATCACAAAGTGATATCGGATTACGGAACGAGTAAAGTACTTGCTGTGAACGAGATTGAACTAGGTATGACGGTACCGACGATCGAATCTCGGGCAAGTAAAATATCGCGAGACGAAGGGAATATATATATGGGATTGATTGAATCCTGGCATCGTGGTTCATCCGATATGATCATCGATGAATGTGTGGGAGTCAATATGGGTGCCTGCACCCACTGTTGATTATTGATAGAAGATCATGTCGCATATTCTCGAACCCGCAGGTCACACACTTAACGTGTCTCGACGCTTAGGATAGATTGGATAATTGGTTTATGAATTTTTGTTCGAGTCTCGGATGGGATCCGGGATATCACGAGAGGTTCGGAATGGTCCGGAGAATAAGATTCATATAAGGCGGTGAAGTTTTGGAGTTGAATTGTTCGGGTTAATCGGTGTGCGAAGCTTCTAGAACCTTCCGGAAGGGGACCAACGTGGCCCCACCTTCCGGGAGGGGGCATGGGCCTATGAGGGAGTGTCCTGGCCATATTGGGCCAGGGGCACAAGGCCCCATAGGGCCCAGCCGATCCTAGATAAGTTTAAACTCGTTTAAACTAGAGATAGAATTTCTAGATAAGGGAGAGTTTAAATCGTTTAAACTAGAGATAGGATTTCTAGATAAGGGAAAGTTTAAATTGTTTAAACTAGAGATAGGATTGGAGTAGGGGCAAGGGCTGGCCGCCCCCCTCTATATATAGAGGGGTGGTGCGCCCCCTCCCCCCTACTACTCCACACCTTTCTCCAAGCCCTAGCTGCCTTGCTACCTTCCTCTCTCCCTCCCGACTGTTTGTAGGCGAAGCCCTGCAGCAGAAATTCTCCACCATATACACCACGCCGTCGTGTTGTAGATCCAATCTATCTCTTCACCATACTCGCTGGTCCGAGGAAGGAGGAGACGTCGAGGTGTTGCACGTGTGCATCTCACGGAGGCACCGCCACTTGTGGTGCTGCATCGGATCGGATCGCGAGGAGAAGAAGCGAGTACGACTACATCACCCACGTTCCGACGAACGTTCCGATGTGCGAATCTTCAAGGGTATGAAGATCTAATCCAATCTCTTGCATCTCCTAGATTAGATCTTGGCTTTCCCTCTGTTCGCATCCGTAGAAAATTTTGATTTACTATGCCGCGAAACCCATCATAAAACGGGTTCGATCCCTGACATCTACTACTCGCTACAGTTCTATCGCCATCGACAACCACCTGGCCGTCTTCGTCCACCACGACCTCGCTGCCAGGGCTGTAGTCTAATTTTTTTTGCACCGCTTGTGCTAAATTTCCTTCTTGCAACCACTTCGTCCACTCTGGCACATACAGTGTGCAATCGACCGTACATGGAGGTCTTCTCTGATGCTCTGGCTCGCATGGTTCGTGATGGTACCTATCTTCGTACGTCCGGTATTGGCAACACCGACACGTGCCTTCGTTCTCGGCACACTCCCGAGTTTGGCAAGTTTGGCTTGGCGTGTCGTCTACCTCTACTACCATAACTCCAGCTACATCTACCTTGAGTTGACTATTGCTACGGCTGCCTTTTACTATTTTATTACTCTGACGACTTTTCTCGAGCTTAAAGACGACACCGACCACAACTACGTCAACCTGAACAACTTCATCAACAACAACTACATCACCAATACTCCAACAACACCATCGACAACAACTACGACGCCCTCACTCTTGGCCACATTGACATTGACATCAAGGAGTATCATCCACCCGCAACCTCTCTAGTCGGCGTGTGGAGCTTATGTTTCAGTCGGACCGTCCATGACGGGAACTGGAAAGGCAGATCGTGGGGCAACTTTTTTTTTTTTGGTCCAAGAAGGGACTGTAATCGAGGCATGGTGACGGTGGACGGAACCCGCATATTCTTAGGACGGTCGGACATCAGACGAACCAGGTGATCAAATTATCCAAACATCTCTACTTCTCATTCCTCTATGATGCATATATACCATCCGGGCAGTCTCTAGGATACGAGGACTGACTACTGAGGCTACATCAGGAGAAATGGTGCCTGGGAGTATACATTTGCTAGAAACGACCGAAACTCCACAGATTAAAAATCACGAGTTCACCACAGGGCATTGGCGAGAAAATAACGGCGTTGGTTATTGGTTCACTCCAGGTTCATCTACAAATCTAATCTCAAGGAGAGGCTACTGCTCCAGCCTCAGTGATGAGAGAGAACCACGTCCAGGAGGGAGCTGCTCCTTGTGCATCGCGGCCTTGAATGTGAACTTGCCGTCGCCGTTGGCGTTCAGCAATGTCCCCCGTAAGGCACTCCTCCGGCAGAGCCAAGGAATCACAAGTTCAGAACAACAACTTCCACAACATCAAGACCTGAAGAAATGCTTGGCCTGGTACATATGAACTCTGGACCCTCGGTAAAGGAAAGCTCGGATTTACTTGTAATACTTCCTCAGTTCGGAAATAAGTGTCGCAGATTCGACTAGACACGCATAAATCTACACACTTAAACGCCTCTAGATACATGTGCATCTAGACAAATCCGCGACATTTTTTTCCAACGAAGGAAGTAATAAAGATGCTGCAAGAGTTGCAGAGTCAAATATATATCTGAATTATAGCTAACTGAAGCAGAGCCAATGGCTGTTTCATCAAGAGAACGGAAAGTGTCAGATAATCTTGTTATCAGTATTGATGTTACTCACCTGGACTGAAAGTATAGCCGAAGCACAATAAGCACCAAAAAAGTACAGCAATCAAGTCATTTAAGAATCCATATCATAGGGCTATCTCTGAATCAGACCAAATAATATGGAGCAAAGGCTGAAAACTCAAACGAGCCCTAACACGAATCAAGTCAGAATCAACTTGGAAGTCAAGCTAACTAAATGAAGATACATCCAAAGTACTTGTTAACGACACGCTCGACTAATATCACCACCGTCTTTGCACACCCCAACCAAAGAAAGCATCTTCCATTATTATCATCAATGCCTTTTCCCACCGATACGCCTGGCAAGCTGTATGTCCGCTGGCACTGTAGCAAAAAACCAGTTAAACGGGAGCATGCTAATCTATACATGTATTTTCTTCATATATAAAGTCGTCATTAGTTGAGACATCCACTATTTGCTAAGATAGAATAGAAGCAACAGCCATGATGGTGATTGTAGTGACGTCTATTTGTTATGATAATAAAACAGTACGCAAGCGTTCAGAAGGAAATAAAAATTCTTATTTGATACTATGTTTGTATCCACAAGATAACAAATAAATAGTAAGCAACCAGATTTGGTATCTGCATGCAGGATTGAAAATTTCTGGCATCCTAGTCATAATTAATTGTTAGAGTATCTACTACTGTTTGTTCGACATGTTCACTGAAAAAAAAATACAAGGTCCTGCTGAGATCTGATATTTGAATTAGTTTTGCAACTTCAAATAGCATTAAAACTAGATGTCACATCAAATAAAAGCAAAGATAATCCTGTAATTGAAGTGCTTTCATCACTCTGGCATGTTTCACTTGCAATTATCAGAAAAGAAAGAAACGCGTAGAGGAAAAGAAGTGTTCATTTGGCGACAACTTACTGAGGGTAACACGCTTGGCATGGATGGCGCAGAGATTTGCCCTTTCAAACATGTCCACCAAGTTATACTCTGCAGCCTAAAGAAGGAAAGTAAAAGAAAAGAAAATCAAATGTTAATTCAGAGCAAAATACGGAGGACAGTGACTGAAAATACAACCAGGGCATTCACTTATTTCATGGGTCAGAGGACAAAATACAGTGAACTCTGTGCTATTTTTGCTGGTGTGCAGAACAAGGCAATTTCTGGCAAGCGGTGACTAAAGCAAGTTTATCTGTACAGTATCAATCTCGCATTAATGCATAATAAAATTCAATGGTTCTAATAAATCTGAAGTAAGATACAGATTATGGTTCGGCATTGCGACTCAGAAACCATCAGACACACACACGCACACGCGACAGCAGTCAGCTTTCTGATCTGCACGATCGTCTCCCTGAATCAATATTCAGCTGCAAGAGGGTCCGAAATCTATCTATCTACTGTATCTATCTAGGAGGGTTTTCAATCGGATCTTGCGCACTAGAAAAATACTAGTTTTCTACCATTAAAAAAAATGTACTAGATTTCTAATCAAACCACCATCAGGTCTTAAAGTAACAGCAGTACATGAGAGTTTCTGTTCAGCGCTGACTGACCGCTTGCAACGGGACGAGCGCTTCAGGAGTCCAGCGGTTCACAGTCTTAGAAAGGGAGCCGGTGATCTCCTTAACCTGCAAAATTATCAGTCCGAATCGTGGACAGAGAGAGAGGGGGGATGGCAGTCAGACGGACAGGAGAAAGAAGGGTGCTACTCTGACTGACAGAGGAGAAGAGAGGACACGGCGGGGGCACGCACCAGGCGGACGAAGGGCGCGAAGGGGAGGAGCAGCCCGGTGGAACGCTGGTACTTCCTGATCTCACGCAGCGCCACCGTTCCCGGCCGGAACCGGTACGCCCTCTTTTTTTTCTTCTTCTTCTTGCTCTTCTCCTCCCCCTGCTGCGGCGGCACCACCCGCAGCGGCGGCGGCGGCCTCCAGGGACGGGAGCGCTCGAAGCGGGGCGGCGCCTCCTTGGGATCCAGCCTGAGCATCCTCGCCACAGGGTGCTTCGTGCGGGCCATCGCGGCGGCGGGCGGGACGGAGGCGCTGCCGGCCGGCGAGTGTGTCCGGTGGGAGGGGGCAGTGTGTTTGGGGGTAGGTGGCAGCTAGCAGCCTGTGAGTGTGAGTGTGAGTGAGCCGGTGGAGTATTGTGGTGGGGTCGTGAAAAACAAGAAGAAAAAAAGATGGAGTTTTTCTTTGAACCGGAAAGGTCCAGAAGAATCTAGGATTGCTGTATTCAGTTAAAGGGATGGTACAGCTTACACACAATGTTAGAGATACTAGGAAAGTTGGCGCGGCACCGCGCCCGTGGCTTAATCTGATTTGTGTATGTGATTAGGTTTGATGTTGATGTGAATTTGAAATGTTGATGTTAGCCAATGTGTTCAATATAACAGGAGTAGTAGATCAGTAGATGTATTTAAAACGGAACTATGTCTCTCCAGAACCGCTAGGTTAGCTATTACTATAGGTGGGTCAGCTAGTAGTATTGATACATTTATATCTGTTCACATAATCTAGGAGACACTGGCATAGATAGTATACGGAAGAAACTGAGTTTGTAGAATCTACTTACGAAACAGAGATAAACCAATGGTACTAATATGTATCCATGAATGATAGATTTACGTAAGAGTACTTAACACGCCGCATCAAGTTCCCTAGTGTTTTCTTAAGCGTGACCAGTCAAGGGTCTTTTGGATGCTAGGATTGAAAAACCATGAATAAAAAATAAACATTAATTTCATAAGTTTGTCCGTGTAAACACCGAGGACTGTAAAATCTCAGTTTAAAATGTCTTGCACTTTATAGCTGATGATAGAACTGGCTTACGTCCCATATTGCCTTCATGAGAGTATGCATGGAATGAGCGGATGTACTGGTAGGTCGTACATGGTTGCAGTCTGGGAGTATGTGTGTATCTGTAGTATCAGTAGCCATCTTCATTTTCATGGCCAAATAATTTATGAAATGGGAAATCTAAAGATCAATAAAATGGTGGCCTATTTGTTAATCACTACAGCTATATTGGCAGCCTACTTGGTAATCACTACAGCTACATTGGCTTGTGATCTCGTACAAACCTTTGTCGTGCCAAACGATAGAAGAGCAACGTAAGTCTAACATGGACCATCAATCAAAACCGAACCTCTCTCCCAGTGGCGTCTAAATGGTACTGACCTGAAGCATCTGAGTTATATCATTTTCTCAGAAAAAATAAATGGTTCAAACACATGTTGAAGCCTGTTCTCTAGCAACCTGCCAAAAGTAATATCATCCTATCAATATCTGGTTTTCTTAGTGCTCAATAGCTCAACAATATCATTGACCCATATTTGCAATGCTCCTAAGAACTCAAAAAAGCACTTTGCAAGATTGGGTGGCTTAAATAAAACAATCATGTTACATACCCTTTGTCTTCCCGTAAGCATCTTATCACAGCCACACTGGAAATTACTACAGTAAGCTGAAACTTGGAATTCAGTGAAATACCTTCCATGAATAACCTCCAACTATGTCACTTTGACCGTCTTTGTTTCTCAATCCTCACTGAATCGCTGATGAGACCCTGCTTTTAGGACTCCTAGCCTCTTCTAGGCCATGGACACCTCTGACAAACCCAACTGAGTTTGAGTCTGGGACATACAGTGCAGCACGACGTAGGGCTCCCATGGTCGCCGCCTCCCTGCCCTGCTTGAAGTAGCCGAAATTCATGAACACAAAAAAAGTAAATCGCAAATACAGGTGGCAGGCCATGTAGACTATATATATTTCTAAAGATACAACTCTATTTTTTGTGTGCTCTAGTATATATAGTATAAGACTGCAGATGAACAAATCCTATGATCCAAGAAGAAAACCATGCGACAATAGAGATGAATGATCCCTAACTATGCGGCATGCAAATAGAAATTCCTAAAAATTGGAGATCGTAGCGTACTCTCTAAATAGAAAACTTGGAAGTTTAAACTGTACATAGTTAACACAATTGTACTCGTGAAATTTACTTCCAGTATACTCTAAATTAAGCGCACCATCATGTCTCAATGTCAAGCGTGCAGGGTCCTAAGAAGCAGGCATCACATTGAAGTACAATAAAGAATTGATGGAAAAAAAAGTAATGTGAGTCCTTTTGTATATATACAACAGGGCCTTTTCTTTTCATTCTTAAGCCCAGAGGAAAAGTGAAAAACAACTATCCAAAGATATATGCAGGTGCATAGGGCTTGAAATAATCCACCAAAGGGTTTAAAATCTCTCTCTCTCATTAACATCTTTAACATCTGAGACACCTTTGTATAACATTATATCACATAACTCTCTTATATCCTCTAAATCGTGAAGAGTTTTTATTATTATAATCTTTTATTTATGATTAGGATTGTAATTCTTATATAAATACATATGCAATGGAAAGACCGAGTTATAGTCAATTCTTTCATATGGTATCAGCCTAAACAATCCTACATAGCTTCCGTTCCTCCCGCTCTCCACCATAGACGCCGTCAGCCGCTCTCCAACCCCTGCCGCCCGCCGCCGCCCAACCCTCCCTCTCCTCTCTCCTTCCTACCATGGCTACTCTTCCTATGCAGCTGTCCTACTTCCTCGACCACGCTGCCCCTTACACCGCGTCTTTGTGCGGCGCTGCCTGGCGCCGTCCTCTACACGACTCTTTTCACGTCGGCCACGCCGCCCCCTACGGCACGTCTTCGTACATCGCACCTCCTGGTGTCGCCCCCTACGCGGCTCTTCCCCACGCCGGCTACGCCCCCCCCCCCAACGCGGCTCCTACCCACGCCGGCTACGCCGCACCCCTACGGCGTTTCTATGTACGGCGTTCCTACTGGTGTCGCCTCCTACGCGGCTCTTTCCCACGGCGGCTACGTCGTCCCCAACGTGGCTCCTACCCACGCTGTCCATGTCGCCCCTTATGGTGTGTCTTCGTACGACGCTCCTCATGGCGCTACCCTACGCGACTCTTTCCCATGACGGTCACACCGCCCCTACAGTGCGGTCACGTACAGCGTCCCGCAAGGTGTTGCCGCGTACAGTACCACCTTCTATGTTACCGCGTCGGCATCGGTGAAAACATGGGCTCCCTCACCCCCACGGAGTGGGTCTTCGACAGCGACGCCACCGCCCACCTTTCCAAGGACGCTGGTATCCTTCGCTCTCTTTCTCCACACCCTATTTACAGTCATGTCACCGTTGGAGACGGCACCTCCGTTCACGTCTCCTCCTCCGGTCATACTTTCCTTCCTTATTTTTTATCTAACCGTCCTCTTCATCTTTGCAATGTTTTTGTTACACCTAACATTATTAAAAATCCTGTCTCCGGCTGTCAGTTCACTATTGATAATAATTGCTCCGTAGATTTTGACTCTTTTGATTTTTCTGTAAAGGACCTTCTTTCCCGGCGTGAGCTTCTTCGATGCAATAGTACGGGTGTCAACACTCGGATTTTTAATCCCAGATGCATGTTATGCCATACATCGCAATCCCAGGATTACCATTTTTGCGAGACATAACAGATTGGTACCATAGTTCATCATCCATTACAAACCATAATAAAGGTCTTACAAATAAAGGATCTCAGGATCCAGTTTTAATATAATCAACGCAGCGGAATAATAGTAAGGATAGCGTGGTCTAGGCTCCATCTTCAGGGTCACAGACAATGCTGACGATGGAAGATGATCCTAGTTGTCATAGACCTCCTGCTATCCATCATGTTGATAGTCCTCTTCATAGTCTGGCCACGGGAATAGCCAGGGACAAAGCCATGAGTACTCTTTAAGTACTCGCAAACTATCATTGACAAGTAAAGTAGTTCGATTAGGAATTTTAAGCTCTGGGTTTATTTGTAAAAATGCAGGTTTATATCCAACTGAGTTTGGAAGTAAAGAAAACTAGTTTAAAGTTCTATAATAAGGAACTTAGTTTTCATGTTCACAACCCTGTTGTGGTCAAGTCAAAGTCATAGTTCATTTCACAAGTCATTTTGAAAACATCTGATGACGGAACAGTATGGCCACTCCAACTATCCATGACCACGGACACGGCTATTCGAATAGTTTAACACTCTGCAGAGATTTTACACTTTTCACCACAACATTCGATACATCCGTAGGGACAACCCTGAATCAACATAGTTAGTATGCGGATAATCAATCATAACCTTTCAATTACACACCCTAGTATAGGCACCTCCCCTATGAATGTGGCCTCCCAACCATGACCGTCTGTCATATTGGGTACTGCATAGGTGGACATTCATCACGAGGTAGCCTCAGCTCAACCTCTTCCGCAAGGGAACCCATACTAAGATATATAAACTTCCAGTTAACCGCTACCCAAATTCGGGTATTGTGGTTGTACAGTAAAATTGGAATGGCATCGCATCCGAACCCAACCATCAATTTTAAAAAGGGCTAAGGCTCATGCCTCAACATTTTCATCATCAAATCATTTTGTGTTCATAACTCATGTCAAAACATTTCAACAGAATGAATCTTCATTCCAAGGTTGTCATACTCATTTTTACCAAGTATTCTCATCTAAAGTGATCAAATTTTATGCTTAGCACTAGCCACTAAAGTTGAGAGTATTCACTAATGAGGGGTGCTAATCATGGGTAATTATCCAAATCTAGTCCAATGCCTTAGTATGACATCTAGTTCTAACTACTTAGGCCTAGTTTTATGCTCTTTATGTGATCTATACTATCTTTACAAAACTCACAAAGCACTAACTCAAAGTAATAAAGAACTTTGGTAAAATAAAATAATAAAGCTTGCAAGTAAACTTAGGATTGGCGTAATCAAAGTTGCATAACCAAAGCATGCCTATTGACTCTTGCATAGGTTATCTAGCTTGCATAGTTAACTTGTACTGTGGGGCTTGCAAGTATTAGCTTGCCTTGATTGGTGCAGTGGTTGAAGTTTTCTTCTTCGTAGTAGTAGTACTCCTCCTCCTCGTAGCCTTGGTCGGTCCAAGCGTCTATAAATAAATACAAGGTACACAATCACCAAACAATACTTAACTACCTCTATTTAGCACACAAAGGTTCACACTAGATGATCTAGCATCATCATAATCATCACATGAAATAAAGACCTAGTCCTTTTTATTTTATTTTGGGAAAAGTAATTTCTACTCATTGAAAACTACTTAAGATTTAATATTCTCCAATTAAAATATGGGATCATGTTGACACATTTCATCACCACATATTCTAATACTTGGGAATGTGATTTAAAGTGGTGGTCCTATATTATAAAGTTTAAAATTACTATTTTATATAATTAAAGTGACTAGAGATGCTTATGGAGCATTCTTTTTAGTACTAGTACAAGATCACTGCATGTAAACCTAAATATTTTTACATATTCAGTTAGATCTTGTCAAATGTGATTTTTGAGAGTTGGAATCAACTCAAAAGCATTTATGGTTGATTTTTGAAAAATGTTTGAATGTGTAAAAGTCTTTTTCTTGTTATTTTTACTATAGGTGATCTATAATTTCAAATGGTTTGAATCCAACGGGCTTGGATTGATAATTTGAATACATTTTTAGCAAAATTGTAATCATGCAATTTGGTTTAGTAAATCATTTTTAATTGATTTTTGAATCTACTGACAGAACTAGGATTTGAATAAAATGGAAAATATTTATTTGAATCTCTGGCTACGCGTGGGAAAGGGAATGGGACGGCCCAGCTGCACTGTGCGCGCGCAGCGGGCTGCTGACTGGGGGATCCCATGCGTCAGTGGCTCTATCTAAACGAACTATTATGTTTTAATCTAAGCCCTACAATTAGAACAAGATCTACGGTTGTGGTTCGTCGTCTCCATCGGATAGCTCCGGCGAGACTGAACCCTAATGGCGACGGTGGGGGTACGCGGTGGCTCACCTGGGCTCCGGCTAGGGTCGGCGATGGGGGCGAACGACGTTGTCGACAACGGCGGTTCGAACGGTGGTCGCGGCGGCTCCTGGGATGGCTCCAATCAACGGCTCCTCTCCTCCTCTGCAGCGGCATACTCCGGCAAAATTTCGGTGATGTGGTGCTCGCCTTGCTCCGGGGAAGGGTCAGGGGTGGTTCTGAGAGAGAGGGGAGTGAGATGGTGTGGTGAATTGAGGCGGAGGGGGCCTCTATTTATACACCGGCGAGAGGGGCAGAGCGGCATGGCCGGGCTCCTCCGGCGACATCGTTGCAGTGAGATACGGGCATGGCTGAGGGCGTAGGATAGTTCGGTGTTTCCTGGCGGTCGTCGCAGGCTTAAAGGCGCAGCACGGGGCGGCCGAGGATGGTCGGGAGCGTTCCATGCTCTGCGCGGGAACGGCGGTGTTCGTGTCGGCTGCGGCGCTCTGGCGCGCTCTCGTCATGGCGACAGAGAAATGGACGCGGCATTTCTCTGGTGGTCCACGGCTTGCCTGCGATCGAGGGATGGATAGGGAGTGGCGGTGGACGGTGGCATGTCTTCTAGACATCGTGGACGGGCACGGGGCTTCCTCCTGCGGGTTGTCCATGGTCGACCGGCAATGGTGGTTCGGGATGTGCCGCACTGGTGAAAACAGTAGAGGGGTAGCTGCTTCAATGCATTGCTGGGCACTAGGGGAGACAAGGGGAGTAAAATGGGGGCAACTGGTAGACAATGCATTAATCAAGAACAAGAAGTTAGGCAAGTTTGATCTGTGTCTGCCAGGTGTTTGATGAAATGGCCGCATGAATTCAAAGTTTGAATTTTTCGATGAATTTTGGTGAGTGATCTTGTCATAATCTTGGTAGTCTGAGGTTGCTTGGGTCTGCCAAGGTGAAGTGGTTTGGTTGGTTTTTGGGAAATGGTCATCTTAGTACATACACTTGATTCAATTTTTAATTGTCCTTTATAGTTTTGGAATTTGTTTCTATTGGTTTGTAAAGTGGGCTTGGGTTCAATTTTACTTGATCTAGCAAGGGGTGAAAGTAATTGGATTTGTTTCTATTAGAAATCATTTACTAGGAACATCCAACGTGGTCTAGTGAACAAGTTTTGACCAAAATGACCATTTGTTCATATTTCTTATATTTGATTTTCTCTTCATTTGATTCTGCTTGGAAAAGATCTAAATGATGTTGTTTTTTCATCTTTAAACCAATCCTTATCATTCATAGCAATCAAACATGGCAATTGCACTCAAGTATGCATTAATCACACACACACATGCATTCATATTAAGTTTAATAATAAAAGTTTTTGTTAACCCTAAACTTTGGTGATTAGAACTTGATGACCACACACAATCGGCGTCCGTTCTCTCACCACGACCACCACCCCTCATGATATTTGGCATCGTTGCCTCGGTCACGACACCTATCGTCATCTTTCGCAGCATATTTATTTGGCATCGTTGCCTCGTTCACGACACCTATCGTCATCCTTCTAATAAATAAGTCTCTCATAGTACTCTTTGTCATGTATTCAACTTGGACGCCATGTATGTTTGTCTTTTTCTTCTTCAGTGTTGCCTCCTAATAAGCAAGTCTCTCATAGTACTATTTGGCATGCATGTCAACTTGGACGCCATGTACGTTTGCCTTTTCTTCTTCCATGACTAGAACCACTTGTCCTTTTGAGTTAATTCACTGCGATCTTTGGATATCTCTGGTCTTAAGTATTTCTGCCTTTAAATATTTCTTAGTCATTCTTGATGATTTTACTCATTTTTTATGGACCATTCCTCTTCGTCTAAAATTGATGCCTATACCGCGCTCGCCTCTTTTCGCGCATTTGCTTATACACAGTTTAATTTATCTCTTGCGTCCCGTCCATATAGTGTGACAACAGTCGTGAGTTCAACAATGTCAAACTCCACTCCCTCACCGCCGCACAATGCGTACACATTCACTTCTCGTGCTCATACACCTCCCAACAAAACGTAAAGCTGGGCATATTATACCTACAATCAATGACATCGTGCGTCCTCTCTTATTTCAGGCTAGTTTACCACCTTGTTTTTGGGTCGAAGATCTTCATCACGCCACTCACGTTCTTAATCGCCTCCCCACCAAAACCATTAGCGCTCCCTACCCATACTTCGCTCTTCATCACACGCACCCCGACTACTCGTCTCTTCGTGTTTTTGGATGTCTTTGCTACCGCAACACCGCATCCACTGTGTCTCACAAACTCGCACCCTGGTCAAGTGCTTGTGTTTTTCTTGGTTATTCACCTCATCGTAAGGGTTATCGTTGCATGGACCTTACCACTCAGCGCGTCCTTATTTCTTGCCATGCTATTTTTGATGAGTCTAATTTTCCCTTTGCCTCGCCACAGCCTCCCTCTGCTACCACTTACGAGTTTCTCGACGACGTTCCTTCTATCATCGTTCCTCCAGTTGCCCCGCACACCCCTATGGCATCGTCCTTGTCGGTGCCCTTCCCACCGCCCTCGCTCGTGCATCGCACACGCATCACCTCCAGCATACATGTCCCTCCCCGTGAGCAGCTTAACCTGCATGCTTCTGTCAACAGGTACTCGTCGATTCCCCTCTGCACGTGCGGCACTCAAGGATCCCAACTGGCACAAGGCTATGACGGAGGAGTATTGCGCTCTGCTCGGCAACGACACTTGGGATATCGTGCCTCCTCCTCGGAACACCAACATCATCTCCAGCAAGTGGGTCTTTTGCCACAAGATGAAGCACGATGGCTCTCTCGACCGCTACAAAGCACGTTGGGTGCTTCGCGGTTTCTCTCAGGAGTAAGGCATTGACTTCGACGAGACGTTCAGTCCGGTTCTCAACCGGCCACGGTCCGAGTCGTCCTCTCCATCGCGCTCTCCCTTAAATGGGAGACTTGCCATATCAACGTCAAGAACACCTTCCTCCACGGCAAGCTTGCCGAGGTCGTCTACAGTCGCCAACCCACCGGCTTCATCGACTCTACTCGCCTCGAGCACATCTATAGACTGAATTGTTCTCTATACGGTCTCAAGCAGACTCCTCGCCTGTGGTACCAGCACTTGACCTTCATCACTTCGATCGTCTTCACGTTCTCACACTCTGACACGTCACTCTTCATTCTTCAGTGCGTGAAGGTTACGACTTTCCTCTTGATGTACGTCAAAGACATCGTCCTCACCGCATCCTCGACTTGGCTTCTTGACTAGATCACTCCCTTCCTTCGCTCCGAGTTTGCCATGACGGACATGGGCAACCTTGACTACTTCCTCGGGATAGCGGTCACCCGCGACTCCTCCGGCATGCACCTCTCGAAGGTCAAGTACGTGGCGGAGATTCTAGACAACGTCAGCATGACTGCCTGCAAGTCTGCCACGACACCGATCTACACATCGCTGAAGCTCTCCACCTCCACCGGCCCTCCCATGGACGTCCCGATATGTTATTCATGATCTTTGTTTGTAGCATTTCATGTTGCATGCATAGTTACTTTGTATTATTGTTACAACTCCATCTTTCATGCACATGTTTAGAGTTCTTTGATCCCAGCTTTCAATGCTTGCAAATGGTTTGATCTTGGTTTTGATGGTGCATGTCACCTTAAAAATTATTCTTTTATCACTTACCTACTCGAGGATGGCCAGGAGTTAAGCTTGGGGATGCTTGATACGTCGGAAACGTATCTATAATTTTTTATGTTTCATGCTTGTTTACTATCTTCTTTGTTTTGCTTTGTCCACACTTTGAGGTTTTTTATATGTTTTCTGGTACTAACCTATTAACAAGTTGCCACAGGTCGTCTGCTTTTCTTCTGCTTTTTTGGTTCCGTAACGATTTAAAATCAATATTCTCGGAATTGGACGGGACAAAAGCCAAAGTCAATATTTTATCGTGGGGAACATGAAGCCGGAGTACGAGACAGAGGGGACCACACCCCCTAGCCGCACGGGTGGGCCCACCCCGCGCCTGGGGAGGGGTGAAGCCGCCCAGGTGGCCCCCTGCCTCGCCTCTTCACCTATAAGAAGCCCCCGATGTAGAAACCCTAGGACCTCATCAATATTCCACGAAACTGTCTGTAGCCGCCACCACCATCGTCCCTAGATCGGGGGATCTGAAGCTCTTCCCAACACCCTGCCGAAGGGGAGATCATCCCGGAGGCCTTCTTCTTCATCATGCAAGCCTCCGGTATGAAGCGTGAGTAGTTTCACCTTGGACTACGGGTCCATGTAGTAGCTAGATGGTTGTATCTCCTCCTTGTGCTTTCATGTCTAGATCTTGTGAGCTCCGTTCATGATCAAGATCTAATCTATTTGTAATCATGCATGTTGTGTTTGCAGGGATCCAATGGATATTGAGATTACTATGTCAGATTGAGTAATGGTTTTGTCTATTTGATTCTATCATGTCTATGTTGTTTGTGATCTTGCATGCTCTCCGTTGTTAGTAACTATCTTGGCCAAGTAGTTGCTAGTGACTCCAAGAGGGGGTATTTATGCTCGATAGTGGGTTCATGCCTCTACTTAATCAAGGGAAGTGACAGAAATCTCTACGATTATAGATGTGTTGTTGCCACTAGGGAGAAAACAACGGTCTCTTGTTCATGAAACAAGTGGATTGTTTACCTTACACACTTTGCTTAAAGCAGTTGTCTGTTGCTTGCAACTTAATACTGGAGGGGGTTCGGATGACAACCCAAAGGTGGACTTCTAGTCATAGATGCAGTTGGATGGCAGTCTATGTATATTGTTGTATTGCCCAATCGAATCTCATAGGATCTTTTTGTCTAGTATTACATTGTTATGCCTTGCTCAGTCATGTCAATTGCCCTGCTGTAATTTGTTTACCCAGCATGCCATGTTTGTTTCTAAGGAGAACACCTCTAGTGAACTATGGACCCTGGTCCAATCTTTACCATTGATACATCTTCCACTGTTACTGTTTAATTGCTGCAAACCATCATCACCTTCCACACCATACAATTAATCCTTTGTTACAACAACCGGTGAGATTGACAACCTCACTGTTCGTTGGGGCAAAGTGTTGAGTTTGTGTTGTGCAGGTTTCCATGTTGCTTGCAACACCTTTGAGACGTTTCCTTCCTCCTACTGGTTTGATAACCTTGGTTTCTTACTGAGGGAAGACTTGCTGTTGTGCTGCATCACACCTTGCTCTTGGGGTTTACCACGAAGCGCTCCACGTCAACAAGGAGCCATTAGTCACCCACACCGACGCCGAGTGGGCGTGCTGCCCCGACACTCGATGTTGCACGTCAGGTTTCTGCGTCTACCTCGGTGACAACCTCGTCTCATGGCCTTCGAAGCGGCAAGACATGGACTCTCGCTCTAGCGCTGAGATTGAGTAACGTGTTGTGGCTAATGCTGTTGCCGAGGTTAGTTGGATGCGCCAACTCCTCCACGAGCTTCATCGACCATCTTCTCTAGCTATGGTTGTGGTCTGGGACAATGTTAGCGTCGTCTACATGTCAACGAACCCCGTCCAACACCAGTGCACCAAGCACATCGAGATCGATCTTCACTTCGTTCGCGATAGTGTTGCCATGGGTTAGGTTCGCGTGTTGCATGTTCCTTTGTCTCAACAGTTTGCCAACATCTTGACGAAGGGTCTTCCATCACCGTTGTTTCTGGATTTTCGGTCCAGTCTCAATGTCCATACTCCTCCCGCTGTGACTGCGGAGGAGTGTTAGAGATATGTCACATTATGTGACATAACTCCTTGATCCTATGAATCATGGAGAGTTCTTATTATTGTGATCTCCCATTTATGATTAGGATTGTAATTCTTGTATAAATACACATGCAATGGAAAGGCCTAGGTGTGGTCAATTCTCTCACACATAAGATGAGGAATGCTTCTTCCTCCTTTCCCCCATGCGTCCTTCCCTTGAGAGTCTCCCTTGCTATCAGGCCCGATCCTTAGCCCCCTCAGCCGGCAAGGCTAGATGGAGTTGGCATGGAGATGTGTGATGTAGGTTTTAGATATAGTTTTAGGCTTAGGTCCGAGTGTTTGGCCCGTATGGGCGCTTGGGAGTAGAGCTCTGGTTCACGCCGGCTAGATCCAGAGCGTCTTAGTGCTCTACATCATGGCGACGCTCCTCAGGTGGCAGGAGGTGAGGCCGATGGTGGTGGGGAGACTGAGGATCTCCGTCAATAAGGCTATTGTTGTGTTCTTCTCTGAGTTGGTGCCTGGGTACAGCGCCGACGAGGTGCTGATGATTTTGTCCGTCGGGGTTCTGAGGAGGAAGACGATGGCAGAGCCCCACTCAGCTGGCTCTTCAAATAGGCGCTCTTGCCTCAATCTTCATGATCTTCTGCTTCTTCTGGTGCTCCTGGCCTGCCATGACATTGAGGGGAGCCTGGGAGGAGCTTGAGGCAGCGGACAGTATGAGGTCATACGAACCAAGAGGTGTTGCGATTCAAAGCCCTCTTGAAGCCGTACTTCTTCATGTGGAATACATCATGTCGGATGCCAATGTGATCCTTGGCCAGAATGGTGGCCTGTACCAAACCTCCATTGCGGAGGCTCTCCCTGGAACCAGTCGTCGGAGCTCGACATCTTGTCACCACCAAGTGGTTTGTCCCCGGTGGCGTCGAGATGGCCAGCGGGAATGGTTATGCGTCGACTATGAGACTCCTTCGATCACCTTCTTTGTGAGACCCAACAAGTTGCAACTTCTTTTCCGGAAGCTCATCTGGAAATAACTCTGAGGCTAAGCGTGCTTGGCCTAGAGAAATTTGAGGATGGGTGACCGACCGAGAAGTGGGTACCGAGTGCGCACAAGTGAGGACAAAGTGCGCGGAAAAGACTAGTGTTGGTTTGTGGGGTTAGTCTAGAGATCCTATTGAGCTGCCATGAGTGACAGTCGCTGGTCCGGAGAGGCCGCGGTGTTACATTCTTCTCGGAGCTCGGTGTGGCCAGCACCTTGAGGTCGTCGGCGAGCGGCAGTGAAAGATCCTAGACACCTGATTGCTTACCTTTATTCTGTGCCAGGGTCTTTTTGTAAAGTTTGAACCCCTTCTTCAAATTTTAGGTCTTTTAGTGCAAAAGACGATTACATGGGGTTTGTTGTAATTTGTACCACTGTGATTTATTGCAGCTTCTACGCCCTTCATGGCTTCCCCTTGTTCAAAAAAAACTTACACATAAGACCGAAAAAAGATGAAAATTACAACTAGGTCCTAGAGAAATACATAGAGGGCCTTAAGAAAATTGCTGGAAAAGCAATCAAGTCCTTCCTCTACCTCACTGCGAAGCTCCAGAGATGGATGCCAACATCGGCCATCGTCTTCCTCACCGAGGACTACACCATTTGGTACGAAGAGGGTAAAGAGTGTCACTGTCGCTCCATCGAATAAAGGCCTCCTCTGTTGGAGGTTGGAAAGACACGTCCATGGCGTCTGGTGATGCCATCCATGGGCATCACTGATCACTGGTCTACAGAGGACCACTATGGAATAGTTTGAGGGTGCAGTAGTAACTTCCTGTCACTACAGAGCCCGGACTCCCAGAAGGCACACACTCATTTCTCTCTGAAGCTCACGGGGACCCTAGGTCTTACTGTTGGAGACGCCGGTGGAGATCGACAATGCCGCTTCTAGTTCTTCGCAAAGGAGCACCATGGAAAGACCAATCACCATCAACGAGCAGAGGATCTGGCCAACGAGATCCAAAGTGAAGCCCCCGTATAGCCAAACTCCTGCACAATGCCAACTCCTACTACTACTAAAAATCCTATCTACTCTGGCGCCCCTACTAATCCAACTCTGAATATCTCTTGCGCCATCACACACTTCTCATGTTGCCGTGTCGAGCCGCTGCTCTGACAATTTGACGTTGGCCGAGCTCGAGCATGTTGCACACCTCCACCGCATGGATTCCTCGGCTGGTGAGACGCATGACTCATGGCGTGGTAGGAGGTCGACCGCCTCCATGGGGAGGAGACATCCGTCGCATCAGTGAGGTTCTCTCTTGCGGTCTCCGCCGCTACCAACTTGGGGAGACATAGAGGCGGCATCGTGGGGAGGCAGGTGCACGCGCCGGTGTCAGAGAGAGAGAGAGAGAGAGAGAGAGAGAGAGAGAGAGAGAGAGTAGACGAAGAGAGGGGAGAAACAAGGTGGGTAGGAGACTAGAGGCCACCAGTCAGTCTGTCCAGTGGGCCCTATCAGTAAGTATCTAGCTTCAAATCGAAAAGTAAGATAGAGTGTTGGGAGTTGCAAAAAAATGCACTGGTCAAGTAGTGCCATGAGTAGCATAAGTCTCGTATTTGGAAGATGGGTTATGGTACCGCGCGAAGGTGCAAGTTCGAGTACCGTGGATGGATTTTACTTAGCTTGAAGCGTCGATCCAGATTGGGATGATTCTGAACAATTGATTCATACCATCAAAAGAGTATATCTATTTCTTTCCTCTCACGCTCTCTCCGCCTTCACCTTGAGGGTAGACCCCAGATCCCGAGTGTCGCCCCTCTCCTTCCTTCTCCCAGGAGGTACTCCGATAGGCGAGGGGATGGACTAGGTGGTAGTCTTCTCTTATACATAGTAGTTGTAGGATTGGCACTAGGTTTCCCTAGGTGGGTGGGTGGCCATGTGCCATATCAGAGCGTCTTGATGGTGCCGACAAGTGGCATCGGCTGACTTACGGTTCTTCCCTTCCTGGCCATGGTGGCGAGGTGCCACAGGTGGCAAGGAAGAGCTACATCGGTGTCTCTATTAATCAGCTCGCAAGATCTTCGCTATTGGAGCTCTAGAGGTTGCGATGCGGGTGCAACCTCTTCTTCTCGTCATGGCGACGATGAGGAGAAGCTGGATTATGTGCTCTGCGTCCAACGATCTGCCACTCCTGGAGTAGAGATGTTGCCCAATCTTGAGGAACAATCTCGGTGCCCTTTGATTCGGTGTCCGACTCTAGTGACCATCTGGTGGCCTTTGTTGCCGGCGATGAAAGTGGGCAGTTCTACAACCTCCAGACGAAGTCCCAGTTCTGAGCTAACGAATACATTCCCATCCTCTTGGCTCCAAGTGGTCTCGTGCCCGGCGCCGACAAGGATGGTCGTGGCTCGAGGTCGTAGATCACCGACTGTAGCAGAGGACCTTGATTGCTTTTTCCATCTTCTGTTAAGGGTCTTTTTTGTAACTAGGGGCTTGGTTGTATTTACTTTTTTACATTGGGGTCCCTACTGTAAATTGTACCTCCACCCGCTTAATTAAGAAGCATCCAGGCCCTTCCAGGCCTCTCTAGTGTTCAAAAAAAAATCGGCCGCGTCTTTCCAATTGTGCTCCCCCTATTTTATTTGGATGTGCCTAGGGAGCATCCCGATGCTAGTTAGTCCAACACGGCATCCACCCTAAAAATAGAAAGTCTAGCACACGAACACCACGCGTGCATTTAATTTCATGTGGGAGAAATTGAAAAGGTCATAACTCTTAAACCGTGTGTCGGATTGTGATCTATTTTCACTGTTGGGCTTGTTGTGACAAGATCTTTAAAAGTAGATCTCATTTGTATATGTTTTGACAAACTTTTTTTTTTTGAAAAACAACTTAGTGTTGTATTAAAGCAACTTTGTACAAAGAGTTGTTTCGCTGTCGGAACGATCGTTATCTCACGGCTTCATCACGCGCCAACTTAATTAACCCGAGGTTAGCCAACTTAGGCATATAAACAATACAACTTAATTAACCCGAGTAGCCAACTTGTGCATTTTGCTCTTAAAAACCGATTAGACTATAAAACACAAATTAAACATGTTGGTAGGACCAACTTAATCCAATTCGGTAGCCAACTTAGGCATGTTGACAAATACAACTTAATTAACTCAAAGTAGTCAACTTATGCATGTTGCTCCAAAGAAAAAAAACTAACGCGACTATATAACTTAAACATGCCGGTGAAACCAACTTAATTCATTTTAGTACACAACTTAGGCATATAGACAATACAACTTAATTAATCCGAGTAACCAATTTATGCATGTTGCTCTGAAACATGAAATAAAATCAACTAGACTATAGAACACAAATTAAGCATGTTGGTCAAACCAACTTAATTCATTTCAGTAGCCAACTTAGGCATCTTGACAATACAACTTAACTCAAAGTAGTCAACTTATGCATATTTCTCCAAAAAAAAAAAAAGTGAAACTAACTAGATTATTAAACACAACTTAAACATGTTGTGGTGGAACCAACTTATTCATTGCAGTATGCAACTTGCACATATTCATATTCACATATTTTTAT
The DNA here is from genome assembly GCA_030063025.1 of Avena longiglumis. Lineage (NCBI taxonomy): Eukaryota > Viridiplantae > Streptophyta > Magnoliopsida > Poales > Poaceae > Avena > Avena longiglumis. The sequence continues at coordinate 511,788,160 of CP125974.1, read as the reverse complement.
TTGAACGACACATATTCAAATTCTTTCGTTCAAAACTGATCTCACGTGTGTGCCCATAAGTACAAGCCCAAAACAAAGGAGATTAGACGCAAATAGGAAAGCAGCAGAACGGCTTCTTCCTTGTCACCACAATACCATGCAGAAGAACTGTCGGCCTGCGGCAATGGTGCTGCTGCCACATGAGCTTCTGCGCCGCTGCATCTGCCATGTGGGGGTCCATGGTTTCAGGGGACGAGGCGGTCGCCCCCCTCCCCCTCCTCCTCCTCCTCCTCCTCCTGCTCTTAGGGCCAGGCCTGGGAAGGAGGCATGTGGCGGTGTATTTTGAGGTAGGTGGGGAGGTGCTGCGCCGGCGTTTTGTGTGAGGTAGCAAGGGAGTTGGGCAGGGGATCGCCGGAGGTGTGGGCTGCCCGGAAGGTCGCTAGAGGTGTGGCAGGGCGGCGCACACGATGGTCGGTGGGCATTGTGTACGGGGGTAGGTAGGCGGCGTAGAAGACGAAAGTTGCGCTGTCGGAAGGATGCGTCGTGTCTCGATCAAAATAAATAAGGCTACTCGCTCCAATCCAACTCTTCTATTCGCCGTCCACCGAATTCAGGCGTCAGATCAAGGAACTAGCTGCAGAGGCAGGCTCATCGAGCAGCAGCATCATGGAGGTTAAATTAGGACGATCACAAAACTTGCTCGACTTGCGAGAGACTACGTCAGCAACAATCTGTGTGATTCCCCCCAGAAATGTTAGCGACCTCTTTGATCCGGAACTCCGTGCGCCCAAATCACATCGCGGCACAAGAAACGATCAAAACTCTAGAAATAAGAACTCGCGAGCATTTTTTTGCAATAAAACGAGATTCTGACAGCAGGCTTTTGTTTCGTTCATCGCCTACAGACAGAATATACAGATTCGATCCGAAGGAGGCTGGCTACTGCCCCGATCGCAGCGACAAGAGGACCACGTCCTGGAGGGAGCTGTCTTGAACTCGCCCAATGTGATCTTGCCGTCGCCGTTGGCGTCGATTGGTCGAACATCTCTTTCAGCTTCCCCGGCTTCGCGATGTCGCCTGTAAGGCAAATCCTCCGGCAGGGCCTACCAAAACATGGAATACGATCTTAGTTACAGCTCTGTCAAACTCTCAGCCCAACCCTGAACGATATTTTGATCTGGTCCGCATCGTACATCTGAAATTTGTGTTTATTGATGTTGAATAAGCTGCCGTGTCAGTTTATTAGGAACCGGTGTGAAAGCAAACATCAATATGCGTGGCGTTGCTACCGGATTCTGCAGCATCCACATCTTTCTCCACTGGAATGAGATTTTGGGTATATACCTTGAAACAGAGCCAGAGTGCATCGCCGCCGCGAAGAGTTCCTCGGGCTGGAGAGCCCGCACAGGATCTCCCTCATGTCCACCGTTCCATCACGGTTGTTGTCAAACAGATCAAACACGCGAGGAGGTAGAGGGATCAGCGACTCCATCTTCATTGCTTTCAGCACCAGCATCACCTTGTAATTAAACACAAGTGTTGAAACAAAACATAGCAGGTATTAAATGGACAGATACCATAAATAATGCAGCTTTTTATGAGGGACTGAAACTATCCCTACTTTAATCTGCTTATTACTATACATTAAGGCCAATTATCTATATTGAGATTACCCACGTTTTGAACAACTTGTCACTAACTGAGATATGCTGTATACTCACATCCGTGCGAAATGAAGCCGCAGATTATCTAGCTCTTCCGAGGTAAGATCGGGGGTTCCTAAAAGACTCCTCAGCCTCTTTGTCCATAATGCCACTTTGCTGCTCAGGACGCTGGCTATCGCTGCTGCCCGCAATTTCCTTCTAGCATTTGAACCTTTGCAGTTTTGAGAGCACATCTGCATCCATGCGATCTTGCTTGGCACGGTCTCCTACCACCCAAGAATGCATCAAAAGCTGGTTTTTCATCATAAATGGGCCCACAATTAATTCGTTTACATCATCAAGTAGGAAGAAGCAGAACAGGGAACAGTAGTCATACATCACTCGCGGTGGGCCTTTTGTAAGTTTCAACAGAAAGAAGACTGGAGATCAATTCTTTGGCTGATGAAGTTATTGTTTCCCATGTATGCTCCTCAAAACTGAATTCGCCCTGAAAGTAAGCAATCAATCACGAGTTTTTGTGTAGACACTCAAGTGCTCAAGTTCAAAGATACCCTGTTATTATTATTATTATTATTATTATTATTATTATTATTATTATTATTATTATTATTATTATTATTATTATTATTAAAACCTTAATCCTTCAAAGACAAAGGTACCAATTCCTTTTTGAGTGGCTTATGACACAATCCTCGATTAACCCCACATCCATGATAGCTCATAGTTTGGTTGCTATTCTGAGTAGAACATGTTATATTCTTGTGGATTACAGTGTAAGACAATATTTTGTTTGCATCCTTAAGGAATCTCTAGTTAGTTACTGACTTAGACATGTCAAAAAACTTGCCCATTGGAATTTTGGAACTGGACATAATATAAGACAAATCTATGCTAAGCACTGGCAATAACTAACAGAGAAGAAAACTTAGCAATGATTGACAGGCATGTTTCTATGCTAAGCTCAGTCAATTGCTCCAATCCAGCTGACAAAAGGTGGACGCTCATGCTCACATTACGCACCTCGCCCGTAATTTATACAGGAAGAGCATAAAGCATACAGTATGGGGATCAGATGATTCATGGGCACAACAATCTTGTTTCATAAGAAAATGCATGCAAAGAAAATTATTGAACATCCTTTTCCACTACAGATACTGTCATACAGGTTGTAGAAATGCTGATAGGTGAAAAACTGGAGATATGAATCGGAAGAAAACTCCGAACCAATTATATAACCATTGCAGAACAATTTCCCCAGATGCTAGTTCAGAGGGATACTTACTTGGAGGATCCTTTGATGCTTTTCTAGATTAGTTGGAGCATGAAATGGCGGCATCTAAAATGTGCAATAAAGGCTGTGAACTATGATGCATGAGTCAAGCCAAGAGAATTATCATAGAAAGGATGGCTAACGTACCCAGAAAGGAGAATATACAGAATCACCCCAACAGACCACATACCGCTTGCAGCCGAAACCTCTTGCCTCGATAGTGCTTCCGGTGAGACATAATCTATCGACCCAAATAACGCCGCCACAATCGGTCACTGAAATATTCTACAGAGCTCAAACCAAAATCCATGATAAGTGGAATCTTTTTTTCTGTCTGAACAGGCAATTCTGGGGCTTCAAGTCTCTTTGTATGATGTTGGCCTTGTGAAGAGCTTTCAACCACCAGCAATCTGACTAATGATAGCAGCCACATCAAACTCCGAATACCGTTCACGTCCAATTATCCTGTCAAACGGCTCACCGCAAGAGCACAGCTCAAGGACAAGGTGCACGCCATTCGCATCCTCATAGACATCGTGCAGGCTGATAACATGTGGATGTGGCGCGACATTCTCCACTATCCTCCTCATGACAAGTATCTCATTAGTGAGCAACGTGTCGGAGATGGATACCTGCTTCCACATCAGGAGGCCTGAGCTTGGCTAACCACCCTTTGATCCTTGCTGCTGCATCCCCGTCATCGCCGGGCCAAGCCTCGGGAGGATCTTCATCGCGACCTGGGTGTTCCCTTTGGACTTTCTCACCCCTCTTCTCACTATCGAGAAACCACCCCGGCCAAGGACATCCACAACTTCATAGTCGTCAGAAAGGCTCCTGCTTTCGGTCCTGGACATTGTGCGGCAGCAAGAACAGCTTCAATTGGTTGACAAATACCATTAAGAAAGAAGCCAAGAGGGCACGAGCACCCATAAATCGGCAGTAAACTGGTACAAATCGACCTGTTTCACACAGGAAATCAGAACATTTTGAGCACTACTACTGGAAGAGCAAATTGAGCATAGGTCTCTGTGGACAAGAAAAATTGGGGAAACGGCAGAGCACAAACTGGAAACAGTTGGGAACAGACAGGGGAAAGGGACATGTGCAACAACCAACAAAAGGGAATAAACTCACCGAGTAATTCTTTTTCGCGCAGAGGGCAAGATGACAAAGAATAGATAAATTAGATGATATAAGAGGAAGACGCCAGGCCAAAAAACTATCGTGTTGACCTGGTTGTCACTGCTCTAGGGCAACCATAGATTCGGTGAGGCCAGACATATATTAGTTTTAGTTTACTGTATCGTCTTCACATTATTGATGGAGATTTCTTCTTCAGCCAGAGCTGGAGGGCAGTAAACATATTGAATCCGAGAGCTGAGGGCAGTAAAACATATATGCATGTGAAAAAGATACTCGCATTGCACCAGATAGGAGCTCCAGCAGAAGAACTGCACCCACTTCGCAGTTGATCTGATCTGACTAACATTTTATAGTGCACAACAATGAGCAATGCTTAAAAACAATCACCACAACTACTATACTCCTACTAAACATATTGAGATGGCATTCACCTGAATATTGCCAACAGATTCAGACAATCTGTCATCAAAAATGGTAAGCAACTGCTCCAGGAAGAGCAAAATGTTAGCATGAAAGTAACCAAAATTGCTCAAGCAAACAGGGACTGTATACTACTCCGTACCATATAACTAATATCATGAAGAATGGGATCTTTCTGGTTCCAGAGCATATGTGAATTCATCTGTCAAATCACACATATTTGATGATAACATAAGCATTACTTTTACCACTCATCCAGAAACTACATACTTTAACAGCAAAGCTAAGATGATAATAGTCGTGCAACTGTTTTCAAAACTTTCAGAGACAAATAAGTTACTACTAGGATAACACTGGGTTTGTAACTCCCAAAAATCAGAAAAAGAAACACCCTACTTAAATAATATATCGGTTTTGCTATTTCTCAGGCGCCTGAGAAATAGTTATTTCTCAGTCGCCTCTTTCACCGTTTGATTTACCTCGTGATTCGTGCTATACATGAGTTGCAACTCGGGTGTAACTAAGAATTTAATGAGTTGCAACTAGGTTGTAACTGAGAACTAGTACAAATCTTAGGAGTTGCAACTAGGTTGCAACTGAGAATTAGCACAAATATTAGGATGACATCAGCGACTTAGACATAACTATTTCTCAGGCGCCTGAGATCTAGGCACTCCCATAATATATTGATGGCTCCAAACAGGGTAACACCCGCCCAGAAGGGCATTAAGAACTAATTCTAGATAAACTCTGATGAGTCCCCAAAACTCAATTGCTCTTGTGATGCTTTCGATCTGTCACTCATATGCCTTACGTCTGGCGTCGGATATACGCAAATCCTTATTCCGCCGATTTCTTCGTTTACTTCTAGTTGACTTTGACTTTTCCTTAGCATCTGTTTCTTCTTGTCCACTTGTCTGTTTGTCTTTCTCTGGCTCTTCAGAACTAGGGCCTTCCTCGGACCTAGATCTCTTGCCAGTCTTGACCTTCTTGCCTTCTGATTTTGTCTTGGCATATGTCTCTTCAGAATTAGGATCTTCCTCGGACCTAGATCTCTTCCCAGACTTGACCTTCTTGCCTTCTGACTTTGTCTTGGCATTCGTTTCTTCTTGCTCACTTGTCAGCTTATCTTTCCTTGGCTTTTCAGAACTACGACCTTCATCAGAATTAGATTTCTTGTGAGCTTTGACCTTCTTAACATCTATCTTCTGTCCTCCAAGGATCGAGTCCTTCTGCATCTTCTTATGATGAGTCACCTGCCATTCATCCTCCCTATATGGTGCAAGCTTCTTTATGGAAACATATTGGTTCAAATCTCTGTCATCTGATTGCAATATCTCCATGGTATTCAGGCCATAACTGTTTGGCTGAACTTGCCTATACTTGAACCTAGTCTTCAGATCTCCAATTGTGCCCTCATAGTCTAGCTTATAGTACTCATCAAACTCATTCTCAAGCTCCACTTTGTCCTTTTCAGAGATCTTCCCTTTCCTCTTCTCACCGACCTCGTTGCCATCTGCAAGCTCCTTATTTTTCTTTTTCTTCTTCTTCTTCTCGCTAATATCTTTCACACCACTAGCAGTAGACCCTTCTTCATCATCAAGAGCCCACTCTTTAGGTAGACCAAGCACTTCATCTTCCTTGTCAAAATCAGGTTTTCCCAAATCAAAATCGTCCCCACCACCAAACCCTGGATCAGCCTCATCAGCACCATAGTAGTTCTCATCGAACATCTCCCGCATTTTCCTGTCGTAATCCTCTGGATCAAAATCCTCCTCCAAGTCATCTGCACCAAGCTTGCAAGCAGCATCCCCTTCAATTCCAGCAATCATCCGGATCTTCTCAAGCTTCTCATTAATCTCTTTCATTTTCAAATTCTTGAGATGCTTCAGCTCCTCTGCCTGCTCCTGCTTGGCTCGTGCATTCCGTTCCTCTTTGCTCTTCCGCTGCTTCTTCCTGCTGCTCTCCTTCTTTCTGACAGACCCCTCAACAACCCGGGGATGTCCCATTACCCTATCAGTCACTGGCACCTCAGACGCTGCCACCTCCTCATGCCGGTAATTATAACCTCGGGCATTATAAGTATCCTGATAATCCTCCCACTTCTGGATCTCAGCCTCTTCCTCCGACACCTCCTGGATATCATCCAGAGAGAAGTTATTGCCCATCCCTGTTTCAAGGTACGGCCTATTGAGTATGTAATTCTTCAAGAACTTCTCGTTTTCATCCAGCTCCTCATCATTCCCGAAAACCTCACCCAACAGCTCCTCCGTCTGCTTCTCATCTTCATCCTCTTCACTCTCGTCCCCATCTCCATCAGCCTGCTTCTCCATGAACAAATCGTCCTCATCACCATCACCATCGCCTAATTCCTTCTTCTCTGCCTCAAGGAACTCTTTCAGACCCTCCCTCTGGCGCTCGTCATACGCAATCCTGTCGTACTTGTTGCCGCGGCCAGTCTGCGCCGCGAACTCGGGGCCCTCCTCGAGCAGGTGCTGGGCGTTCACGTCCTTGAGGTAGAGTGGCCGCTCCTTCTTGGCCTTCCCCTCCTTGGGCTCCCCCTCCTCGTCGGCCTCGTCCTCGTCCTCAGACGAGGAGTACACCTTGGCTTTCTCGTCGAAAAGGGCGCTGTCGCCGCTGCGGATGCGGCGGATGACCTGAAGCAAGCGGCGGTCGACGCGGCGGGACGCCACGGCGACGTCCTCGTCCGACGAGTCGTCGTCGTCGTCTTCCTCGTCTTCGGATTCGGCGATGAGGCCCTTCTTCTTCTGCTCCTCACGGCGCTGAAGAGCCTCGCGCCGCTTGTTGTGCTCGAAGCGGCGCGCGTACTCCTCGTTGATCTGGATCTTCGAGTTGTCCTCGGCGGGGGCGTCGGAGTCGTCGTCGGAGCCCGCGAGGATGTCCAGCGCCTTCCCCTTGCTCTTCCCCTCCTCCTTCATCTTCTCCGGCAACGCCTACACAGCTGCTGCTAGCGCGGTGGCGGCGGCGGCGGCGGCGGCGGTGGGGCGGCTAGTGCTAGGGTTTTTTGCAAACAGAGGCGAGATGGGCTGGAACTAAGGAACAGCCAAAGCCTATTTACGATCAAGTTACCTGACAGCACGGACCCACTTTGTCAGCATAAGGCGTACGCTACGGAAAGTTCAGGACGCGTTTGTTAGACAATCTCCAACACGCGTGGCAAAAGACGCGTGCGGTAAATAAACCGTCGATTTGGCGTCCGTAGGAACCGGTGCGAATCTTTAGTGGATGCGTGAAAAATCACGTGCGCTAAAAAATTTGTCACGCACACTATAGACGCCACGCGCACGCTCAACTGTTCATAAGTTTTATAAAAACCGTGTGTCGCTTCACCGTGAAGAGAATATATTCTGAGAGGCAATGATAAAGTTGTTATTATGTATACTAGACCATGTTGGCACGCGCTGCCGCACCCGTCTATGTTTGTTATAATATGATAGGAATTTCAATAATAGAGGTACAAGAAATAGGGGGCTCAAATTTTCCAAACAATATACAGCTTATTTCGATGATTGGTCATTTTTCATTGTCGATGTATCAAGTAAATTTCAGTATAAATAAAAAAAGACCCGCAAGTCAACATTTTGATTAAGCCGAGAGCGGATAGATCCATCAGTCCGTATAGAAGGGACTTTTCATTCTTTAGAAGCAAACACATTCCCTGAAAAGGGATCGATGTTAGATGAGAAACAAAATATCTTTATTAATAAACTTATCGCTTCATTAGCATCTAGCTGTGGATGTAACTATTTAAGGTAGAGGGTTCGCTAACAGAACGACACTGGATTGCTAAGAGTTCTACATTTTCTATATATGAAATTTATACAAAGTTTTTTTTCTGTAAATGAAATTTATACAGAGTTCTAATTCAATTGATCCATCAATGGAAATGATACAAAGGAAATTACAAGACACTTATTTTGAGCATAGCCCACTTACGAATAAGTAACAAAAGAGCTTCAGCCCTTAAATTTATATGTGAACTAAATACATAAATTGGAATTAACTTGATGTCCTAAATTACATAGCAAACCTTGTATGTACCTTAAATACAGGGCCGGCCCATAAGGGGGGGCAACGGGGCGCCTGCCCAGGGGCCCAAGGAGGCAGGGGCCCTAGCCCAGGTAGCTGTCCAGTATAGTAGTAATTATATTTCTGTGTTAGATCCGAAAAAAAAGAAAAAAGTCCCAAGTTCACCACGTAGCTATAAGTCACGGACCAACATGGATTGATCAGTAGTGCTAAATTAAATTAAATTGATCAATCTCTGTGAACATGCGACCTACACGTACATCTCTCTCCTTTGTCTTTACTCCTCCGGCTCGTCTTCTTCCCAAATTCTCCACTCCCAGAAAACAGCGCCACCGCCTCCCATGCTTTTCCAATTCCGAGATCTTCGCAGTCATTAATGGAGAGCTATTGCGCTATTCTTCTCCCTAATCTTCTCTCTTTCTATCCTCAATGTTATAGCCATTCCCCATGAACTAGACATTGAGCCTTGGAGGCATCCTGCATCGAGAGATGGTACGTCCCCTCCATCCACTTGATTCGTTGTTAAATTGCAGGACTTCATGACTCTGACGCTCCATGTCTCCAATTCTACTCTTCTTTCTATGGTATGTTCTTCAAGCCTCCATTGGATCTGATTCTTAAGCATATTTGGACAAGAGAAGGCGGCGGACGGGAATGACAAAGTTATATTTTTCATCATCTTGGTCTTTGGCGGATCAAGGATCCAACATCGACAATTCAAAATCGAACAATATTCCCATATCCAGGATCCAACACCGACAAATCAAAATGTAAGTTCTCCAAGATCTGATCATCATAGTATAAACACATGTGCTAAGTTTGTTTTACTAATTATTTATTTTATGGTAGGACAAAAGCTTTACGTAGCAATCAGTTCTGACTTGCCACATTGCCAGTTAAGAGCCACTTAGAAGATCAGTTGTTTGTCAATATTATTTCTTACTAATATCATGTAGTTCCTTGTATCATTACAAATAAAGAATTTTAGTGTAAGTTTTATAATTCAAATACAATCAGTCTATGATAGGTACTTACTGGATTGCTTTTGAAATACAATACATTTTAAATATGGGTTTATGAATAAGGGCCCTTTTTGTTGTATTGCCCCAGGGCCCTCAATATGTATGGACCGGCCCTGCTTAAATATACTTCGTATGCACAGAAGGAGTATAATAGCTAGCAGAGCTAAAAAGACACAGTCCCCAAATTTTGATTAACTCCAGCCAACTGGAATTAGGCTGGATAGTAAACAAGCACATTCCATTTTATTGCAAAAGTCACCTAAAAACAGTTGATTGGATTGGCATAGCTTGTTCATTTAAGTATGAGCACATCAGTAGAATAAGTGTCCTCATCTTTCCAAATATTTAATTCGAGATGTAAATTTCCAGTGATGTTTCTATCTTGACGGCGAACATTGTGCTTTCAGATTGAATGACTTAACTGTACGATGTGAATTAACAGTTAGCATTTTTACGGATAAGTAAAGTCGCTTGATGAAAAATGCTTTCGGGAATTATCCTGCGCTGCCTGGCCAAATATAAACAGTGCCGATGATACATGAAAGACTAACCTTTCAACCCCTGAAACTCAAAACAGCAGTATAAACAGGAGTAACACATCTGATAATTAATTCTAACATGAACGCAGCAGCAGTAGCAATTGAAAAGAAGCTTTTCTAGTGAACATAAAACAACAATTCTTGGACCAATGTTCATCAAATATCTCAATCTAAGTCATAGGTAAATGAGAGCAAGCACCTTCATGTAAGAGCTCAATGCACCGACATTTCACAAAGATGCAAGTGGTATGCAACATTCTCAACATGTAACCATACCGTCCATGGTGTATCCATACTGATACAAAAGCAGTGTATAAACGTTTCAACCTGTAGAAAAGATCCAGTCAAGAGGGTACATGGGACTGTCCTAAAATACTATGAAACCTCTTTCCTTTGTTACAGTTTGTCACAGAAAAGATACTTGGATCATTGACAGTAAGCATTTAAAAAGATATCATAGAAATGCCCATGATACTTTTGGAACCAGGAATACATACATAAAATCTATTTGCATAAGATAAATAAGGATAAGTCTCTTGCCTTCCGTGAAACAATCTCATTATTGGCCTTCTGATAGGTGAAAAGGCAAAAGAAACTAATCAGATCCATGGTAACTCGGTGGTCCTAGTCTGTTGTAATCAGCCTGCCATAATACAAATTTCTTATATTTGTTCTACCAGATACAAACCATGCCGGAGATAAACTTTTTAACCATAAGAGAGTTAGAGAACATCAGGGCACATAGATAAAAAAAGGGTGTGCGGCCAGGGCCAGAGAAGCAGCGTTGTGTCTTGAGTTGGCAAGCTGCAGCAACAGTGCCTCCTCTGATCCTCCTTTGCATTCTCAAGCCCACTGACGGCGGTGCCTCCTTTCTCCTCCTCCTCATCGCTCGCTGTGGAGAATAAGGCCACGAAGTCGGTGAGCTTCTCTATTGACGCCAAGTTTATCTCGCCAGAAGGTGATTCCCTCAATTCTTATGAGTAGTTACTGGAATTTCCCCACATACATGGAGATCCGCACAAGCCGCATGAGGCCGCCTACTTAGGCAAAAACCATGGGTGGATCAAACCTCAAAATCGAATCCATCGAAGATTTGTGGTACATAACTTGTTACCGAGATGGCCTAATGGAAGTCATGGCCGCACTGCAGCGCCTCATAGAGTTCTTCCCCCACCAGGAGCTGCTCACCCTATTGAGCACGGGACGAGCCGTGCACAAACTCATGGATACCTGGAGCTCCCCTCACACCACCTTCTCGGGCTGCCTCGCCATCGCCTGTGAGTGAGAGCTAGGGTGTTAGTGTACCATCCTCTGATCCCCATCACCCCATGAGGAAGAGAGATATAGATGGAAGGAGGGAGGGGCTGACGATGATGAGACGAAGTGAAGTAATAGGCCGGTCATATAGTAACATACATCCATTCATTGCATGCGACACATGCACATCACGCTTGGTTCAATGCTGGTTTTAATCACCCACGCGGCATCACTCACCGCCGCAGCGACTCCTCGCCTCTTCCTGCCGAATAAGGTGCGGATGAATCCGTCGGCGTGCGAGGAGATCCCATCTATGATCTATAGGAGGGGCACACCTTCTGCCCTGCATCGCCCGTAAGGCCCATGACCAGGCCACCAGGCGGGCTTCTCTACTACGGGAGACATCTTTTTAGTCTCCCAAACAAATGAAAGTGAGTCTGAAGCGGTCCGCTTTGGTCCCGGTTAACGAAAAAATGCCCAGGTCAATCTAAGGAGTAGCAGCCCAAACAATGTTGGACCCGCTTTTGATGAGAGTTACGATGGAAATAGGCTTCTGCAACGTATCGACTGGATGGAAAGATCTGAATCGTTTAAGCGAGTGATCGGACAGTTGATGACACATAATCGCTGTGGTAGCTCCTAGGAGGTTGAGTTTTACTGTTTCTTAATTTCAAGTATACAATAGATGTTTATTTTGCATGTTACAATTGTATTAATACGGAAACATTAATACATGTGTGTTTAATAAACAAACAGAAAATTTCTAGTTATGTCTCTCTTATAAACTAGCTCGTTGATTAACAAGATGATCAAGGTTTTCTGATCATAGACATTGGATGTTGTTAATGACGAGATCACAACAATATTAAAATGGTGTGATCAACATTCATCCGAAGTATAGCATTATGAATTTACGATCAAAGTCATTGAGTTTATATTGTATTAACATCATACGAAGTAATCCTAATCCTTAAACCATGAGATCATGTTAATCACTAACACTGGAAGAGTATCTTGATAACATCAAACATCACACCGTAACAGGATGATTATAAAGATGGATTCAGTGCTACTAAGGTGTTATGTTGAGGCCTATGGATAAAGAGTTGAATTTATTTATTCCGATGACAAATAGATATACTCTGGGCCCTCTCGGTGATATCACATTGATTAGCTTGCAAGCAAGTGATTTGATCACTAGAATGTTATATCACGGGAACAATAGAAAAGTACATGTCACTAAAGAGATCAAACTAGGTATGAAGATACCAATGATCGAATCTCGGACATATAATATATCGCGAGACAAAGGGATTAAGATTCTAGTGTAAAAGGTTCTCACGATCACAAGAAAGTCATCGTTGAATGTGTGGGAGTCAGTATGGATCTTGAGGTCCCGCTTTTGATTATTGATCCAAGAGGGGTCTCGATCATGTTCGCATTATTCGCGAACCGTAGGGTGACACACTTAAGAGACACTGATGGCGCCCAACACTTGTCGTGGAACGCTTCGTTGGAAAGCCCAAGAGCAAGGTATGAAGCAGCACAGCAGCAAGTTTCCCTCAGTAAGAAACCGAGGTTATCAAACCAGTAGGAGGAAGGAAACGTCATACATTTGTTGCAAGCAACGCGAAGACCTGCACGACACAAACTCAAGACTTTGCCCCAACGAATCAGTGAGGTTGTCAAGCTCACCGGTTTGCTATGACAAAGGATTAAACTGTAACACCCTCAGAATCGGACCTATGCAAGTTTGAGCAAAATTCGCCAAACCCGCATAGAAACGATTCAAAGGTGCCCACCAGGCACTTTCGTGCGGGTGGAAAACGAAGTAATAACATTACACAACAGTCCTCGATGGGACCCACAGAACAGATATATATAACAGCGACTCAAAGAGTCAAAATACAGATATACGGTACAAAGATCCAAATCACCTTAAAATGATAGAGCGTCCGACTACGGACAAGATGCAAATGGGGCTAAGAGCCCTGAAGAATAACCAATGGCGTCCATAACCCCTGTGCCAAGCGGAAGGGTAACCCGCTAACGGCGTCGATCTCAAAACCTTAAAACAAAGGGTGCCGACAAAGGGCAAAGGAAAAGAAGGAGCGTCGATCGAGGCCAAGACACGGCGAGGCTAGAATTCGGCGGTCCTCGCCTACATAGGTATGGTGGACTGAGCGGCAGCGGCAGCATGCACTATACAACCTATAGAGACGCGATACAACTGGCGGTTATCAGAGAGGGATAAGAGGGACCTATCCGGATCCAACCTGAAGCTAACACCAAACAAACCCATCCTGGTGTTTCCCCCTCGAGACCAAACGAGGAAGTCAACCGAGGAACCCCCACAGTTGGCAGTTTTACTTATTTAGTTATCGTTGCGGCAATTACTAGTCAGGTTTAGTTAATCGTCCTGATAAAATAAGCAGTGGGCCCTTTTAATTAACCGTTCCGTTATAGTTGTAGCACTTACTAATCAGATATGAATAGCATGAGGTAAACCCAAAACCCAGCAGTGGTTGGTACTTTTATTCAGCCATTTCGTTGTAGTTGCAATACTTACTAGTCAGGTACAATGGTCGCAAGCGACACTCCATACAAGCAATTGTGGGCAGTATTAATTAGCCATTCCATTATAGTGAAGCTGATTACTAGTCATTATAAGTCAAATTTATAGCATTAAACTTTAGTTATGCTTGTCTATGATCGAGATACTGTGCTCCAAGTCGTCCATATCCGCGGACACGGCTTTCAGAAAGTTTTACCCGGCCGGGGTGCACCAATAGCAACACACGCTCGATCAACCTCGGAAAAACCAAATCAAAACCCAACGAGGCTTTCACGACTGAACAATCACAAGATTCAGAAATATTTCAGGGGCCACCCTTAAGTAGAACCCAAGCGGCCGGCTCAGACGGGCTTAAGGTTGTGGGACGGTGTGACGATCGGGAACCCGAAGTGTGGCTGGGCTTGTCGACACATGAATCGTGCCACGATCCTAAAGATGCAGTGTGCTCTCGCACAATTTAAATACATAAGTAGCATGGCATAAGTACAGATCGTAAGTAAAACCTCAAACTAGTTTGTGGCCCCAAGAAATAAGAGAATCAAGCTCGCTCGGGGTCCCATATACCTCCCGGATGTGGATAGCGCGATAAATCAAGGAACAGGTATCAAGTACTCGGGGTCTTACGGGACACAAGTGGGCGTTCGGAAACCAAATATTTTCTATCACCCACCGATGCCTCTGCTTATTTCAATTTTAGTTGTTAAACAGAAATTAAAGTGACGATAAGTAAAACTAGAAGCATCTCCAACATCAACATGCGGCAATACATCAGCAACTGTGGCATATGACGACACACATCAGCACTTGAGCAAGCAACTACGACGCGCAAGTCCAACTATGTAACACCCTCAGAATCGGACCTATGCAAGTTTGAGCAAAATTCACCAAACCCGCATAGAAACGATTCAAAGGTGCCCACCAGGCACTTTCGTGCGGGTGGAAAACGAAGTAATAACATTGCACAACAGTCCTCGATGGGACCCACAGAACAGATATATATAAAAGCGACTCAAGAGTCAAGGATACAGATATAATATACAAAGATCCAAATCACCTTGAAACGATATAGCGTCCAGCTACGGACAAGATGCAAATGGGGCTAAGAGCCCTGAAGAATAACCAATGGCGTCCATAACCCTGCCCAGGCCAAGCCGGAAGGGTAACCCTGCTAACGGCGTCGATCTCGAAACCTGCTTAACAAAAGGGGTGCCGACAAAGGGCAAAGCAGAAAACAAAGAAGGCGTCCAAGATCTTGAGGCCAAGACAGCGAGGCTAGAATTCGGTCCTCGCCTACATAGGTATGGTGGATGGCGGCGTGGCGGCATGCATTAAACAACCTATAGAGACTCGATACAATGGCGGATATCGAGAGGGATAAGAATGGCCTAACCGGATCCAACTCGAAGCTATCACCAAACAAACCCACCGGTGTTTCTCGAGACCAAACGAAGTCAACCGAGGAACTCACACGGTTGGCGCTTTAATTATTCGATTATAGTTGCGGAACTTTACTAGTCGAGTTTAGATAATCATCCGATAAAGTAAGCGATGGGCACTTTTAGTTAATCATTCGGTTATGGTGGCGGTACTTACTAGTCGTACAATGATCATGAGATAACCACAACCCCAAAGCAATTGTTGATACTTTTACTTAGCCATTCCGTTGTAGTGAAGCGATTACTAATCATATCGGAAACAAGTCAATTTAAAACAGTAAACTTTAGTTATAGTTGTCTATGATCCGACATCGTGCTCCAAGTCGTCCATAACCGCGACACGGCTTCTCGAAAAGATTAAACCTGCAGGGTGCACCAAAGTATCCACAGCACTTGACCCTTTTGCGGATCGGTTAACATACACCCATCGGTATGTCGGGGCCTAAGTCACGACGTTCCCGGACAAAGCAAGCAATGGGGGCCACCCACTAAGTACACCCGCGAAGTCGGCGGTCTCCGAGACGGACTTAGGGTTGCGCCAATGGTATGTGACAGTATGCCCCAAACGGGACTGCCGATACAGCGTAATCACTCCGCTTCCTAACAAAGCGATGTGCGTTACCTCGCACAATCGTAAATAAAGCGATAAAGCATGGCATAAGTACAGGATAGTAAATAAAACCCCAAACTAGTTTGTGGCCCCGACAAGATACTTTGGAATCGGTAATTATCAATGGGGGCCCATATCTCCCTTTGTGGTTAGCGCTCGATCTCGGAGCAGATGTCAAGAACTCGGGTCCCACGGGACACAAGTGGTGATCGGAAACCAAATCTTACCTATCACCCACCGATGCCTCCGCTTAGTTCAATTTTAGTTGTTAAACAGAAATTAAAGTGAACAACAAGTAAACCATGATCATCTCCAACGCCAACATGCGGCAATTCTCCAACAATGGTGGTACTTGACGACAAGCAAAACACTTGAGCAAGCGACTACGACACGCTGGTCCCACTATCTACCAAACAACAGGTAATAGGATGTGTCCAAGGCTATATATGGCTGCAAGGGATATATCACGAAATCTAAAGCATCGCATAACACGTATAGCAAAGATCAACAGGAGGAAATAAATACTAGCAAAGTAAGATAGGTAGAAAGGGAGATGCTCTTTGAAAACATTGTCGAAGGGTTCATCCGAAGATCGGGGCGAAGCTCACATCAACTCAACGGCCTTATCCGCGAAGAAGCAAAACACTAGAAGAAACACCGGATGCAATATTTAATACAACGACAGAAGATCGGCATGATGCATGCATGATGGATGACATGGCAAAGGTGCGATGCAATTAGGTCAGATTAAGCGGAACCGGGGTCCCGACAGTTAGTTAAATGGTTCAAGTTGTTTAGAACCCCGCAATTTAATGTTGTTTTAACATGGCCAAAGATAGCATCGGGTTCGCTACACAAATTTAAATGAGGCCAATATGAGACTAGATTTGCCCGCATATGGGCCCCATATTTAATTATTAGGTGAATCGGCAAAAGGCCCCCAAACCACACAAATATGCATGCGAGTATGGCAATTCAATATGCAATAAGTTGTTATTATGTTATAAAATAGGGTCCTCGGATAAGAGTCACACTTTAGGGTTCTCGACGATCTTGGGGGTTCCGGGGTTCGGGGTCGGTCTCAGGGTCCAGGGTTCGGCGGAAGCGTGCTCAGATAACGGGGTAGATCTTGTTGTCCTGTGTCGGTGACCTTGGCATCCGGGAAGCAGGACTTGGTTTGGCGTCGGGGGCGCAACGGTTGCTTTCGGGTCGGTGTCGTTCTTGTCGTCGGCCAGATCTTGCCGGGCCCCACGGGGTCGATCTTGCCGTTCCGGGATGGAGAACTTGTCGTCCGGGGGAGTACTTGGCGTTCCGGACTCTCGACGAACCTTGGCGTCCGAGTAGAAGATCATGTCGGTCCGCTGCGTAGATCTTGGGGGGTTCGGGTTCCACGGGTTCGGCTTGACAAACGGAATCCGTGAACGGGTCTTGGCGAACTTGGCGGTTATTCGGATCCGGGCATCGGGGTTCGATGTTTCCGCTCCGGGAACGGTCTTGTGGTCCGAGTAGACGAACTTGACGCCGGGCTTCAGCAGATCTTCGGAGCCTCGGGATTTTCTGTGGTTCATACGTGGTTACCATGACACATACACGCGCACACGAGCACACGCATACGAGCACACACATACACGAGCACACGCATTACACGGGCACTGCAGACACGGGCACACGGGACACGGTGGCGGCCAGGCGTGGAGGGGCGGGCGCCGGCGAAGCTTGGCGAGGTCCAAAGTGAGGAGAGGGGTGACTCGAGGCGAGTGGGGTTGGCGCGACGGCCGGGCGCGGACGGAGGCGATGCGGGCTCGTGACGGAGGCGGGCCGGGCGACGCGGGGACCAGGCCGGAGAGAGGCGGACGCCGGGCGGGCTCAGGAGGCGCACGGGCTCGGCGAGGCGAGGCCGAGCAGCTCGGCGCGGAGGCGGCAGCGGAGGCGGGCCGGCCGGGGCTGCGACGGGCGCCGGGTGACGGGGGTCCGCGGTGCTGCGCGAGGCGGAGGGGTCAAGGCGCGGCCATGAGGTGAGAGGTGGCGGCGGCCGCGAAGCTGGCTGAGGAGCGGAGGCGAGCGCGGGCGGAGGCGGAGAAACTCGGTCCGGGCGGCACAGGCGGCTTCATGGGCGAGGCGCGGGCGGCGCAGGGAGGGCGAGCCCTGGCTGAGGGCACCGCCGCCGTGGACGGGTAGAGCTGCTCAGAGAGAGGAGAAGAGAGCACGCCGTGGGGGGTCTGGGTGCTCGTGGTGGGCAGGCGGGCGTACTGTGGGGAGGTGGGACGGGGAGTGGAAGCTGACCCGAGGTGGGGCCTGGGAAGGACGGCCCAGGCCACAGGGTGGCGTGTGTGGTGGGGGGTTGCGTGGGTGGCTGGGTGAGTTTGGGGTTGGTGGGTGGTGTGAGCTGAGAGAGGAAGAGAGAAAAGAGAGGGAGAGTTGGTGAGTGATGTGGCATAGTTTGATTGGTGGGGGGTTTGGGGTTTGCCGACGTGGCGCTCAGGGATTGGCCAGGGTGAGGTGGAGGTTGGGTTGGGGTAGTTTTCTGGGTAGTCTTAGGATTTAGAGGGCAGGCAGGTTTGGACCGATTTGGTTTTCTTTCTGGGGCGGTCGTTCGGGTCGCTTGGCCCGTTCGACTGCCCCGCCAAAAATAATTATAAATTTTATTTATTTTAATTAGAACATTTGCAAACCGATAGCAACAAAATAAAATACTCCGGAGGCCCCGGGGTTTGGCGTTTGAATAAAGAGCGGCGTTTTAGAAAACAAAACGGGTTCTGCAAACATAATTTTGGCAAACAATGCATGATGATGACGATGCAATGCACAAATTCAACGCGATTTTCTAGTAGTGGTTTTGCGGGATGCCACAATTCGACACCACTAACAATGGATCTCGCCTCGAGATCCGCCTCATGGTACCGGAAGGAAGGTCGGCGATCTGCATCTTCTCGCTTGTAGATCCTCGCGACACCACTAACAAGGGTCGTTGCTCACGATCGTCGAGAGAACACTCGGATAGACAACGACGGGTTAAGGGTAAGGCCACCTCTAACTTCCATGGAAGGAGTATAGTTGCATCGATCCACCATTCAATGTACATAAGCGAATGATAAGAGTAGTGGTATGGTCGCGACTCCATCCCGCACTCGAAGCATTACTCGATACACGAACAGATAGATTATGCAACCAACTCACAGGATTCAGACTGAAGATCTCGACAAGCGAGGTTCGGGTCAAAGGAGTGATGCATCAGATCGAGCCGGGTAGAGATGTCGTCGCGTCGGAAAACACCGGAAGGAACAAACAAGGAATGTAGGATGGTAACACCGTAGACGGATTCCTCGGATAGCATGAAGACCGGATGTAGCAACACCGTTACCAAAAGAGGAAGCGAAACCCTGAAGGTACGACGGATCCCAACCACGAGAAATCCTGGACTCGAAGAAAAGATAAGATAGCAGATTCAAAACACGTCGAGGTAAGAGGAGAACAAAGAGGGCAAGGAGTAAAATCAGACCTAACCGTAACTATCCAACCGGTTTTGCAAAATAGTTTTGACACTCTACTTGGCCGTTAGCTAGGTTATCCTACTTTGGACTTGTGGGGTATCGCAACGCCGGGCTCGATACCACAGAACACCCTCAGATCGGACCTATGCAAGTTTGAGCAAAATTCACCAAACCCATAGAAACGATTCAAAGGTGCTCACCAGCACTTTCGCAAGCGGGTGGAAAGCAAGTAATAACATTGCACAACAGCCCCTCGATGGGACCCACGAGCAGATATATAAAAGCGACTCAAGAGTCAAGGATACATATAATATACAAAGATCCAAATCACCTTGAACGATATAGCGTCCAACTACGGACAAGATGCAAATGGGGCTAAGAGCCACGAAGAATAACCAATGGCGCCCATAACTGCCTGTGCCAAGCCGGAAGGGTAACCGCTAACGGCGCCGATCTCAAAACCTGCTTAACAAAAGGGGTGCCGACAGGCAAAGCGAAAACAAAGAAGGAGCGCCAAGATCGAGGCCAAGACAGCGAGGCTAGAATCGGCGGTCCTCGCCTACATAGGTATGGTGGATCGAGCGCGGCAAAGATGCATTAAACAACCTATAGAGACTCGATACAATCTGGCGGATATCGAGAGGGATAAGAATGGCCTAACCGGATCCAACTCGAAGCTATCACCAAACAAACCCACCGTGTTTCCTCGAGACCAAACGAGGAAGTCAACCGAGGAACTCACACGGTTGGCGCTTTAATTATTCGATTATAGTTGCGGAACTTTACTAGTCGTTTAGATAATCATCCCGATAAAGTAAGCGTGGGCACTTTTAGTTAATCATTCGGTTATGGTGGCACTTACTAGTCGTACAATGATCATGAGATAACCACAACCCAAGAATTGTTGATACTTTTACTTAGCCATTCCGTTGTAGTGAAGCCGATTACTAATCATATCGGAAACAAGTCAATTTAAAACAAGAAACTTTAGTTATAGTTGTCTATGATCCGACATCTGCTCTAAGTCGTCCATAACCGCGACACGCTTCTCGAAAGATTAAACCTGCAGGGTGCACCAAAGTATCCACAGTGCACTTCCCTTTTGCCGATCGGTTAACATACACCCATCGGTATGTCGGCGGGCCTAAGTCACGACGTTCCTGCACACAAAGCAAGCATCGGGGCCACCCCACTAAGTACACCAACGAAGTCGGCCGGTCTCCGAGACGGACTTAGGGTTGCGCAATGGTCAGAAGCGACAAGATGCCCCCAAACGGGACTGCCGACACCGCGTAATCACTCCGCTTCCTAACAAAGACAAAGTGCAAGACTCGCACAATCGTAATAAAGCAAGAAGCATGGCATAAGTACAGATAGTAAATAAAACCCCAAACTAGTTTGTGGCCCCCAAGACAAGACTTTGGAATCGTGTAATTATCAATGGGGCCCATATCTCCCCACCGTGGTTAGCGCGCTCGATCTCTAATGATGTCAAGAACTCGGTCCCACGGGACACAAGTGGGCGGTCGGAAACCAAATCTTACCTATCACCCACCGATGCCTCTGCTTAGTTCAATTTTAGTTGTTAAACAGAAATTAAAGTGAACAACAAGTAAACCATGATCATCTCCAACGTCAACATGCGGCAATTCTCCAACAATGGTGGTACTTGACGACAAGCAAAACACTTGAGCAAGCGACTACGACACGCGGGTCCCACTATCTACCAAACAACAGGTAATAGGATGTGTCCAAGGCTATATATGGCTGCAAGGGATATCACAGGTACGAAATCTAAAGCATCGCAACACAGATAGCAAAGATCAACAGGAGGGAAATAAATACTAGCAAAGTAAGATAGGTAGAAAGGGGGAGATGCTCGCCTGAAAACATTGTCGAAGGGTTCATCCGAAGATCGGGGCGAAGCTCACATCAACTCAACGGCCTTATCCGCGAAGAAGCAAAACACTAGAAGAAGCACCGGATGCAATATTTAATACAACGACAGAAGATCGGCATGATGCATGCATGATGGATGACATGGCAAAGGTGCGATGCAATTAGGTCAGATTAAGCGGAACCGGGGTCCCGACAGTTAGTTAAATGGTTCAAGTTGTTTAGAACCCCGCAATTTAATGTTGTTTTAACATGGCCAAAGATAGCATCGGGTTCGCTACACAAATTTAAATGAGGCCAATATGAGACTAGATTTGCCCGCATATGGGCCCCATATTTAATTATTAGGTGAATCGGCAAAAGGCCCCCAAACCACACAAATATGCATGCGAGTATGGCAATTCAATATGCAATAAGTTGTTATTATGTTATAAAATAGGGTCCTCGGATAAGAGTCACACTTTAGGGTTCTCGACGATCTTGGGGGTTCCGGTTCGGGTCGGTCTCGTGGTCCGTGGTTCGTGAAGCGTGCTCGATAACGGGTAGATCTTGTTGTCTGTCGGTGACCTTGGCATCCGGGAAGCGTGACTTGGTTTGGCGTCGGGCGAACGGTTGCTTCGGTCGGTGTCGTTTCTTGTCGCCGGATCTTCCGGCCCCACCTGGTCGATCTTGCTGCTCCGGATGGAGAACTTGTCGTCCGGGAGTACTTGGCGTTCGGACTCTCGACGAACCTTGGCGTCCGAGTAGAAGATCATGTCGGTCCATGCGAGATCTTGGGGGTTCGGGTTCCACGGGTTCGCTTGACAAACGGAATCCGTGAACGGGTCTTGGCGAACTTGGCGGTTATTCGGATCCGGGCGTCGGGGTTCGATGTTTCCGCCCGAACGGTCTTGTGGTCCGAGTAGACGAACTTGACGGGCTTCAGCAGATCTTGAGCCTCGGATTTTCCGTGGTTCATACGTGGTTACCATGACACATACACGCGCACACACATACGAGCACACGCATACGAGCACACATACACGAGCACATCGCCAGACACGGGCACACGCGTACACGGGCACACGGGCCACGGTGGCAGCAGGCGTGGAGGGCGGGCCGGGCCGCGGCAGCTTGGCGGTCCAGCGGAGGAGGCGGTGGCGGCTCGAGGCAGTGGTTGGGCGCGACGGCGGCGGGCGAGGCGATGCGGCTCGTGGCGGAGGCGGGGCACGCTGGGGACGAGCAGGCGGAGGCGGGGCAGCAGGCGGGGCCTGCGAGGCGCAGGCTCGGCGAGGCGAGCTTGGCGGCTCGAGCGGGCGGCGGGCCGCCGGGCCGGCGGCGCTGGGTGACGGGGTCCGGCAGCTATGGAGGCGGAGGGTCGCTGGCGCATGAGGTGAGAGGTGGCGAAGCCGCAAGGCGAGTGGCGAGGTGAGCGTGTGGCGAGGCGGAGAAACTTCCGGGCGGCCGGTAATGGCCATGGGCGAATGGCGCTGAGGCGAGGGCAGTCGGCTGAGGCGAGGGCACCGCCGCCAGGGGCGGGTAGCGGCTCAGAGAGAGAGGAGAAGAGAGCACGCGTGGGGTGCAGGGTGCTCGTGGTGGGCGGGCGGGGCGGCTGTGTGGGGGAGGTGGGGAGTGGAAGCCGACCCAGGGTGGGGCCTGGGAAGGACGGGCCAGCGGTGGGCTGGTGGCGTGTGTGGGCAGGGGTTGCGTGTGTGGCTGGGTGAGTTTGGGGTTGGTGGGTGGTGTGAGAAGAAGAAGAGAGAGGAGAGTTGGTGAGTGATGTGGCATAGTTTGATTGGTGGGGTTTGGGGTTTCACGTGGCGCCTGTGGATTGGCCAGGGTGAGGTGGAGGTTGGGTTGGGGTAGTTTTCTGGGTAGTCTTAGGATTTAGAGGGGGGTGCAGGTTGGACCGATTGGTTTTCTTTCTGGGGCGGTCGTTCGGGTCGCTTTGGCCCGTTCGACTGCCCCGCCAAAAATAATTATAAATTTTATTTATTTTAATTAGAACATTTGCAAACCGATAGCAACAAAATAAAATACTCCGGAGGCCCCGGGGTTTGGCGTTTGAATAAAGAGCGGCGTTTTAGAAAACAAAACGGGTTCTGCAAACATAATTTTGGCAAACAATGCATGATGATGACGATGCAATGCACAAATTCAACGCGATTTTCTAGTAGTGGTTTTGCGGGATGCCACAAACTATCTACCAAACAACAGGTAATAGGGTGTGTCCAAGGCAATATAGGGATGCACGGTATATCACAGGTACGGAAACTAAAGCATCGCGACACAGATAGCAATAGATCAACAGGAGGGAATAAAGACTATAAAAGTAAGATAGGTAGAAAGGGGGAGATGCTCGCCTGAAAACATTGTCGAAGGTTCATCCGAAGATCAGGGCGAAGCTCACATCAACTCAACGGCCTTATCCGCGAAGAAGCAAAACACTAGAAGAAACACCGGATGCGATATTTAATACACGGCAGAAGATCGGCATGATGCATGTATGATGCATGACATGGCAAAGGTGCGGTGCGATTAGGTCATATTAAGCGGAACTAGGGTCCCGACAATTAATTAGGTGGTTCATGTTATTTAGAAACCCCGCATTTTAACTGTTGTTTTAACAAGGCAAAAATATAACAACGGTTCGCTACACCAATTTAAATGAGGCCGATATGAGACTAGATTTGCCCGCATATGGGCCCCATATTTAATTATTAGGTGAATCGGCATAAGGCCCCCAAACCACATGAATGTATGCATGCAAGACAATTAAATATGCAACAAGTTGATATCATTTATAAAATAGGGTATCGAGGAAAAGGGTCACACATTAGGGGTCTCGGCGATCTTGGGATCTGGGGTTCGGGGTCCGACAGGGTCCAGGATCCGGTCTCGGGGTCCAGGGTTCGACGGGTTCGTTCTCGGGCTCCGGGGGCGTTCTCGGATATCGGGGGTAGATCTTGTCGCGTTCGGAAGGCAGGACTTGGGTCGGTGTCGGGGCGCGTCGGATTCTTTCGGGTCGGGGTTGTTATTGTCGCATGCAGATCTTGTCGGTACCGTGTGCCGGTCGGTCTTGGCGTTCCAGGGTGTCGAACTTGGCGTTCTCGTGGCGGAGAACTTGAGGGTCCAGCGTCTCGGTGTCCTCGGATCCGAGCGGAAGAACTTGTCGGGCTGGGTCCGGTCTTGGGTTCGGAGGAGAACTTGGCGTGTTGGTAGAAGAACTTGTCGTTCCGACAGTTCAATTCGCCTTCGGGTTCTACCTTGTTGTTGCACTCCATCGGTCAAGGTTGAGGTTGTTCAAGATCTTGCCATGCGCGCATAGTCGATGTAATACCCACCACATCGAAGACAACGTCGGGTAGCTCTTGAAGAGGTCCTTTAGCACCAACATGTCACCTTGAGCTCATAGAACATGGTAACCAAGAATTGCCGAGGTGGTCCCGAGAGGCAGGGCCCACGAGCTCGAGACGGTGCACTGCAGCGAGGCGATCGCCGAGAGGAGGGCACGGTGCGGGCGCGGTCGGGCTCGGGTTCAGGCTGTGATCGGCAGCCAGGCCGTGTCTTGCGGCGATGGCGGTGGAGGTCGGGCCGGCTCGTCGCCGAGGAGGCGAGGTCGGCATCAGCGTGGCGGCGGCGGCTCGCGAGGAGTGCAGGTGGCGGGGAACGGGTGGCGGCGGAGGTCGAGGCGAGGGCGGCGCTGGCGCGGCGGAACGACGGAGGCGAGGGCGCGGAGGGTTGCTCGCGGCGGCACGCTGACAGTGGCGGGGGAGACCGGCGCCGGAGAGGCGCTCGACGAGCTAGGCGGCTCAGGCGGGGGGGAAAGGGAGGCGACGCGGGGCTAGGCCGAGGTGGACCGGCGGCGGAGCGTACGGCGGAGGCGGCGACGCGCGCGTGAGGCGTGGGGAGGAAGAAGATGTGGGGCCGGGCGCGTGGCCGGGAGGGCGGTTGTCGGCGTGGGACGTGGGGAGGTGGGGGAGCGGGGAGGTCTGGGCTGGGTGGAGCGCCGGGGAGAGGCGACGCAAGGTGGGGGGGTCGAGCGGCGCGGTTGGTGGGCGAGAGCGGTGGGGAGCGATCGCCATGAAGAAGAACAGGGAGAGAGCGGCACGCTGCTAGGTGGGGCCCAGGGGCAAGGTGGGGCCGGGGGCCACGCGGGCAAAGCGCTTGGCGCAAGTGCTCATGGGTGAGTGCGCGCCGGTGGGTGTTGGTGGGGCAAGGTTGAGTGGAGGGAGGGTGAGTGGAGGAGAGGCCAAGTGGCAGTGGGGATTGGGTAGAGGGAGGCGCCGAGGTGGCATGTTCGATTGGGTGGAGTGGTGGCAGGGGTGTGGGTAGGATAGTGGGTAGCTTTAGGAATTTAGGAGGTGGACCGATTTAAAAACAGGGGTGGTCGTTCGCGTCTATTCGGCCCGTTCGACTGCCCCACTAAAACAAATTAAATATTTTTAATGTTTTAAACGGGGCTTTTGCAAACCGATGCTAGACAAAATAAATAATCCGGACAAGCCCGGGTTTTGCGTTTGAATAAGGATGAGGCGTTTTAGATAAACAAAACGGGCTTTGCGAAATAGTTTTATGCAAACAATGCATGATGATGACGATGCAATGCACAAATTCAACGCGATTTTCTAGTAGTGGTTTTGCGGGATGCCACAATTCGACACCACTAACAATGGATCTCGCCCTCGAGATCCGCCTCATGGTACCGGAAGGAAGGTCGGCGATCTGATCCTTCGCGCTTCGTGTAGATCCTCGCGACACCACTAACAAGGGTTCCTTCTTCATCTTGAAAACGGCGACACCACCAACAAAGGGTCGTTGCTCCTGATCGTCGAGAGAACACTCCGGAAACAAAAGGTCGAAGGTAGAGGTATCAACAAATAAAGCCACCCCTAACTTCCGTGGACGGAGTAAATTGCTGGATCCACTGGTTCGACGTACAAGAGCGAATGATAAGAGCAGTGGTAGGGTAGCTACTCCATCCCGCACTCAAACCATTACTCTGCACGCGAATAGACGGATTATGCAACCAACTCTCGGAATTAGACTGAAGATCTCGACAAGCGAGGTTTGGAAACGAGGGAGTGATGCAGACTCTGCATCGGATCTGGCGTAGATGATGTCGTTGCGTCGGAAACACCAGAAGAGACAACTGAAATCGTATGAAGGACACACTGATTAGGTTTCGCGATGGTTCCGTTGGCATGAACAACACATGCTCAAGGTATACTCCAACTTCACCAATGCTCGTCCTTCTCATATGTCTTTCAACGACACTGATATCCAGCAAGGAACACATAGGGATAAAGAGCTCAAGGACAAAAGATTGGATGAAGGGTACAACAGACAAGTTGCAGATTGATGATCGTAGCACCTCCGTTACAAAAGGGAGATAGCGAAACCCTGAAGGTACGACGGAAACCCAACCACGAGATATCCTGGACTCGAAGAAAGAGAAGAGAGCGGATTCAAAACACGTAGAGGTAAGAGGAGAATAGCAGAGGGTAAGAAGTAAAATCAGACCTAATCAGAACTATCCAACCGATTTTCAAAAATAGTTTTGACACTCTACTTCGGCCGTTAGCTAGGTTATCCTATTTGGACTTGTGGGTATCGCATCGCTGAGCTCGATACCACTCAGAACACCCTCAGAATCGGACCTATGCAAGTTTGAGCAAAATTCGCCAAACCCGCATAGAAACGATTCAAAGGTGCCCACCAGGCACTTTCGTGCGGGTGGAAAACGAAGTAATAACATTACACAACAGTCCTCGATGGGACCCACAGAACAGATATATATAACAGCGACTCAAAGAGTCAAAAATACAGATATACGGTACAAAGATCCAAATCACCTTAAAATGATAGAGCGTCCGACTACGGACAAGATGCAAATGGGGCTAAGAGCCCTGAAGAATAACCAATGGCGTCCATAACCCTGCCCAGGCCAAGCCGGAAGGGTAACCCTGCTAACGGCGTCGATCTCAAAACCTGCTTAAAACAAAGGGGTGCCGACAAAGGGCAAAGGAAAAAGAAGGAGCGTCAGTACTGAGGCCAGTACACGGCGAGGCTAGAATTCGGCGGTCCTCGCCTACATAGGTATGGTGGACTGAGCGGCAGCGGCAGCATGCACTATACAACCTATAGAGACGCGATACAACTGGCGGTTATCAGAGAGGGATAAGAGGGACCTATCCGGATCCAACCTGAAGCTAACACCAAACAAACCCATCCTGGTGTTTCCCCCTCGAGACCAAACGAGGAAGTCAACCGAGGAACCCCACAGCTGGCGCTTTTATTTAGTTATCGTTGCGGCAATTACTAGTCAGGTTTAGTTAATCGTCCTGATAAAATAAGCAGTGGGCCCTTTTAATTAACCGTTCCGTTATAGTTGTAGCACTTACTAATCAGATATGAATAGCATGAGGTAAACCCAAAACCCAGCAGTGGTTGGTACTTTTATTCAGCCATTTCGCTAGAAGTTGCAATACTTACTAGTCAGTACAATGGTGCAAGCGACACTCCATACAAGCAATTGTGGGCGTGATAATTAGCCATTCCATTATAGTGAAGCTGATTACTAGTCATTATAAGTCAAATTTATAGCATTAAACTTTAGTTATGCTTGTCTATGATCGAGATCATGCTCCAAGTCGTCCATATCCATGACACGGCTTTCGAAAAGTTTTACCCGGGGTGCACCAATAGCAACACACGCTCGATCAACCTCGGAAAAACCAAATCAAAACCCAACGAGGCTTTCACGACTGAACAATCACAGGATTCAGAAATATTTCAGGGGGCCACCCCTTAAGTAGAACCCGCAACGAAGCCGGCCGGCTCCGAGACGGGCTTAAGGTTGTGGGGACGGCTGTGAACGACCGGGAACCCGAAAGTGTGGCTGGGCTTGTCGACACCGTGGAATCGTGCCACGATCCTAAACAGTACAGTGTGCTCCTCGCACAATTTAAATACATAAGTAGCATGGCATAAGTACAGGATCGTAAATAAAACCTCAAACTAGTTTGTGGCCCCAAGAAATAAGACTGAATCAAGCTCTGGCTCAGGGGGGCCCATATACCTCCCGGATGTGGATAGCGCGATAAATCAAGGAACAGGTATCAAGTACTCGGGGTCTTACGGGACACAAGTGGGCGTTCGGAAACCAAATATTTTGTGGCATCCCGCAAAACCACTACTAGAAAATCGCGTTGAATTTGTGCATTGCATCGTCATCATCATGCATTGTTTGCCAAAACTATTTTTCGAAAACCCCGATTTGTTTTCCAAACGCCCCAACTCATTTCAAACGCCAAAACCCGGGGCTCCGGAGTATTTTGTTTTGTCCGCTGTCGAATTGCAAAGCGTTGTTTAAAAATAAATAATTTAATTAATTGTTTAGTAGGGGCAGTCGAACGGGCCAAACCCGACCCGAACGACCGCCCCAGAAAAACTATAACGGGCCAGCTATCCCGCCCCTCTAATCCTAGAGCTACCTAAAAACCTACCCACCCCTACCTGGCCACATCACCCCACCCAATCCCCATAAGCCACCTCACCCTCTCTTCCTCCCCCACCAACCATAACCTGCCAACTCAGCACACACAGCCGACCCAGCCCCACTCAACTCCCCTCTGTCCCGTGGGCCCCACTCCCCTGCCCTCACCCACCAACCCACACACACACTAGCACCCACGCACACACAGACACCTCACCCGTCCCTGCCCCTCCCCACTGGGTCCGCCCACTGGCCCACGCCACCTCTGGCGTCCTCTCCTCCTTCCTCCGTCGCCCGACGCACCGCCCGCCTCGCCTGCCGAAGGCCGCCTTGGCCGCTTTACCCTCTCTCCATGGCGCCGCCATGTGAGCCGCTTGCTCCCTCTCGCTGCCGCCGCTCAAGCCGCCGCCCCTTCCCCGCCTCAAGCTCCTGGTCCGTCACAGCCCTCCTCCGCGTCGGCCTGCTGAGCCGCCTGGCCCGCCTCGCCAGCGCCTCGCGCACACCGCGCCTTCAGACCTCCTCCGCCTCGCTCCCACCGCCGCTGCCGCCGCGCTCCGCTCGGACCGCGCCAGGACTCCCGCCTCCCCCTCGCAGCGCCGCCCGCCTCTAGCTCGCCGCGCCTGCAGCCCGCCCGAGCCTGCTCGCCGCCGTTCGCCCAGACCACCGCGCCACCGCCCGTCCTGGCCTGCCGCCTCCATGACGAGTCCTCCACCGCGCCTCGACCTCATCCTCCTCAAGCTCGCCTCCCGGCCGCACCGCCCATGAGCCCGCCGGCCGCCACTGGCCGCCTTCGCCGGGCCAGCCCCGTGATCCGCCTCCTCGAGCCTGCCCGGCGTCGCCGCCTCTGCCGTCGCCCGGTCGGCCGCGCCTTCCCCGCCGCTGCTCGCACGCAGCGCCGCGCCTGCGCAGTGACCTCCGTTCCGCTGACGCTCTCCGCCTACCGCGTTCTCCACCGCCCTTCGCCGCCGGCTCGTGGGTCCCGCCACAAGTTCTGCCCGCTACATGCTTTGCGGTCCGATGAGGAACGTCCATGACCATCGGCGCCAAGCCAAGTTCGACACCGGCAAACCCGGAAACCGCTAGAGGAATCATCGACCAGATCTTCTACAAGGACGCCAAGCTCGTCGAGACCCCGAACCCGAGGATCGCCAAGTCCGACCCGAGAACCGCGAGTCCGACAAGATCTGCGCAACGACAAGAACGGTACCGACCAGAACGAACCCGACGAGCCCCCGGCGCCAATCCAAGTCCGGCTTCCCGGAACGCCAAGGTTCATCGAGAGTTCGGAACGCCAAGTACTACCCCGGACAACAAGTTCTCCATCGCGGAACGGCAGGATCGACCGCATAGAACACCAAGATCTTTCAGTACCGAGACCTGCACCGACAATCGAAACCGCTGAACCGACAAGATCGCCTACCCGAACACCGAGCGCTAAGATCTACCCCTTTCCGAGAACGATCCCGCCGAGCCCGAACCGTCGAACCCTGGACCCTGAGACCGACCCCGAACCCCGGAGCCCAAGATCGTCGAGAACCCTAATGTGTGAACCCCTTCCCGCAAACCCTATTTTATAAATGCATAATAACAACTTGGTCGCATATTGAATTGTCATACACGCATGCATGTCTGTGGTTTGGGGCCTTCTGCCGATTCACCTAATAATTAAATATGGGGCCCATATGCGGGCAAATCTAGCCTTATATTGGCCTCATTTAAACTTGTGTAGCGAACCAGTATCTTATCTTGCTTTGCTAAAACAACATCTAAATTGCGGGGTTTCTAAACAACTTGAACTGTCTCATTAATTGTTTGCATTTCCGCTTTAATATGACCTAATTGCATCGCACCTTTGCCATGACATACATCATACATGCATCATGCCGATCTTCTGCCGTGTATTAAATATTGCATCCGGTGTTTCTTCTAGTGTTTTGGTTCTTCCCGGATAAGGCCGTTGAGTTGATGTGAGCATCGCCCCGATCTTCGGGGAAAACCTTCGACAATGTTTTCAGGCGAGCATCTCCCCCTTTCTACCTATCTTACTTTCTAGTATTTACTTCCCTCCTGTTGATCCATTGCTATCTGTGTTGCGATGCTTTAGTTTCCGTACCCTTGATATACCGTGCAGCCCTATATTGCCTTGGACACACCCTATTACCTGTTGTTTGGTAGATAGTTGGACTTGCGCGTCGTAGTTGCTTGCTCAAGTGCTGATGTGTGTCGTCATATACCGCAGTTGCTGATGTATTGCCGCATGTTGATGTGGAGATGAATTCTAGTTTTACTTATTGTCACTTTACTTTCTGTTTAACAACTAAAATTGAATAAGCAGAGGCATCGGTGGGTGATAGATAATATTTGGTTTCCGAACGCCCACTTGTGTCCCGTAAGACCCCGAGTACTTGATACCTGTTCCTTGATTTTGCGCGCTATCCACATCCGGGAGGTATATGGGACCCCCCTGAGCCAGAGCTTGATTCATTCTTATTTCTGGGGGCCACAAACTAGTTTGAGGTGTTTTTACTATCCTGTACTTATGCCATGCTACTGCTTTATTTACGATTGTGCGAGGAGCACCTTTGTCTTATTTGGATCGGGACACGCTTCCTGGGTGTCGACAAGCCCAGCCACACTTTCGGGTTCCCATCGTTCACTGGCCCACCCAAACCTTGAGGCCGTCTCGAGCTTGCTTACTCGTTGGATTCTACTCTAAGGGTGGCCCCAAATATTTCGAATCCTGTGATTGTTCACCGTGAAAGCCTCGTTGGGTTTTGATTTGGTTTTCCGAGGTTGATCGGCGTGTGTTGCTATTGGTGCACCCGCCGGGTAAAACTTTCGAAAGCCGTGTCGCGGATATGGACGACTTGGAGCACGATATCTCGATCATAGACAAGCATAACTAAAGTTTATCGCTATAAATTTGACTTATAATGACTAGTAATCAGCTCACTATAACGGAATGGCTAATTAATACGCCCACAATTGCTTGTTTGGTTGTCGCTTGCGACAATTGTATATGACTAGTAAGTATTGCAACTACAACGAATTTGAATAAAAGTAACAACCACCTGGGTTTTGGGTTTATCTCATACTATCATGTCGATTAGTAATTGTTGCAACTATCACGGAATGGTTAACTAAAAGTGCCCACTTGTTTACTTTATCGTGACGATTATCTAAACTTGACTAGTAAAGTGCCGCAACTATAATCGAATAAATAAACCGCCAACCGTGTGAGTTCCTCGGTTGACTTCCTCGTTTGGTCTCGAGGGGAAACCCGGGATGGGTTTGTTTGGCTTGTGTTGGATCCGTTAGGTCATTCTTACCCCTCTCGATAACCGCCATTGTATCGAGTCTCTATAGGTTGTTTAGTGCATGCTTTGCCGCTTGATCCACCATACCTATGTAGGCGAGGACCGAATTCTAGCCTCGCTGTGTCGGCCTCAAGATCTTGGCCTCCTTCTTTTTCCTTTGCCCTTTGCCGCACCCTTTTGTTCAAGCAGGTTTGAGATCGACGTCGTTAGCGTGGTTACCCTTCCGCTTGGCCGGGCAGGTTATGGACGCCATTGGTTATTCTACAGGCTCTTAGCCCCATTTGCATCTTGTCCGTAGCGGACGCCTATCGTTTTCAAGGTGATTTGGATCTTGTATATTATATCTATTCTTGACTCTCGAGTCGCTATTGTATATATCTGCTCTGTGGGTCCCATCGAGGACTGTTGTGTAATGTTATTACTGCTTTCCACCCACGAAAGTGCTGGTGGGCACCTTTGAATCGTTTCTGCGGGTTTGGCGAATTTCGCTAAAACTTGCATAGGTCCGATTCGAGGGTGTTACAGAGTGGTATCGAGCTCGTGATTCGATACCCCACAAGTCCAGCCTGTAGGATAACCTAGCTAACGGCCGTAGTAGAGTGTCCAAAACTATTTTTTTGAAAATCGGTTGGATAGTTCTGGTTAGGTCTGATTTTACTCCTTACCCCTCTGCTGTTCTCCTCTTACCTCTACGTGTTTTGAATCCGCTCTCTTCTCTCTCTTCGAGTCCAGGATTTCTCGTGGTTGGGTTTCCGTCGTACCTTAGGGTTTCGTTTTCCCCTTTTTGTAACGGAGGTGCTACGATCATCGATCTGCAACTTGTCTGTTGTACCCTTCCTCCGATCTTTTGTTCTTGATCTCTTTATCCATATGTGTTCCTTGCCGGATATCAGTGTCGTTGAAAAACATATGAGAAGGACGAGTTTTGGTGAAGTTGGAGTATACCTTGAGCATGTGTTGTTCATGCCAATGGAACCATCGCGAAACCTAATCATTGCGTCTTTCATACGATTTCTGCTGGCATCATCCCTTTGTTCCGGAGACCGCCTATGAAGATCTTCAGTCTAAATCTCGAGAGTTGAGTCGCCTGATTCCCCTACCCATGTAGAGAGTTGATAGTTTGGGCCGGGATGGACTGATCACCCTACCCGACTCTTACTGTTCGCTCTGTACATCGAACTGGTGGATCAATATAACTTCTCCCTCTTCTATCGGAAGTTAGAGGTGGCTTTATTTGTTGATGCCTCTATCTTCGTCCTTTGTTTCCCCGGAGTGTCTCTCGACGACCAGGAGCTACGACCCTTTGTTGGTGGTGTCGCCGATTTCAAGGTGGCGGATGAACTCTTGTTAGTGGTGTCGCGAGGATCTACACGAAGCGCGAGGGTTCAGAACGCCGACCTTCCTTCCGGTACCATGAGGCGGATCTCGAGGGCGAGATCCATCGTTAGTGGTGTCGAATTGTGGCATCCCGCAAAACCACTACTAGAAAATCGCGTTGAATTTGTGCATTGCATCGTCATCATCATGCATTGTTTGCCAAAACTATTTTTCGAAAACCCCGATTTGTTTTCCAAACGCCCCAACTCATTTCAAACGCCAAAACCCGGGGCTCCGGAGTATTTTGTTTTGTCCGTCAATTGCAAAGCGTTGTTTAAAATAAATAATTTAATTAATTGTTTAGTAGGCGGTCGAGCAGGCCAAACCCGAACGACCGCCTCGGAAAAACTATAACAGGCCAGCTATCCCGCCCCTCTAATCCTAGAGCTACCTAAAAACCTACCCACCCCTACCTGGCCACATCACCCCACCCCATCCCCCTAAGCCACCTCACCTCTCTTCCTCCCCACCAACCATAACACCAACTCAAGACACACTGACCCAGCCCCACTCAACTCCCCTCTGTCCCGTGGGCCCCACTCCCCTGCCCTCACCCACCAACCCACACACACACTAGCACCCACGCACACACTGACACTCACCTGGCCCCCGCGTCCCCCTCCCAAATTGGTCCGCCCACTGGGCCCACGCCACATCCCTCTCCTCCTTCCTCCGTGGCCAAGCACCGCCTGGCCCGCCTCGGGCCGCCCGGCTGCCGCTCTACCCTCTCTCCATGGCGCCCGCGCCATGGCCCGCGCCGCCTCTCCCTCTCGCCTGCCGCCGCCGCTCGCCCCGCCTCAAGCTCCTCGCCGCGTCACAGCCTCCTCCGCGTCGGCCCCGCCTCGCCCGCTGGCCCTCCTCGCCCAGCCGCCCCGCGCCGCCGCCTCAAGATCCTCCTCGGCCTCGCTCCACCGCTGCCGTCGCCCGCCTCCTCGGACCCTGCGCCAGGGACTCCACGCCTCCTCGCGCGCCCGCCGCCCTAGCCTCGCCGTGCGCTGCAGCCCGCCCACGAGCTCCGCCGCCGCTGCGTCGCCCGGACCACCGCGCCACCGCCGTCTGCGCTGCCTCATGCGACGAAGTCCTCCATCCGCGCCCGCCTCGGCCTCGAAGCCAGGCTCGCCTCGGCCAGGCGCCCGCATGGAGCCCCGCGGCCGCCGCTTCCGCCGAGCCCAGATCGCCTCCTCGAGCCTGCCTCGGCGTCGCCGCCTCGCCGCCCGTTGCCCCGCAGCGTCCGCCCGCCGCCGTCGCACGCCGCCGCCGCACAGCAGTGACCTCCGTTCGCGCGACGCTCTCCGCCTACCGCGTTCTCCACCGCCTTCGCCCGGCTCGTGGGTCCCGCCACAAGTTCTGCCGCTACATGCTTTGCGGTCCGATGAGGAACGCCCATGACCATCGGCGCCAAGCCCAAGTTCGACACCGCAAACCGGAAAACCGCTAGAGGAATCATCGACGGATCTTCTACAAGGACGCCAAGCTCGCCGAGACCCGAACCCGAGGATCGCCAAGTCCGACCCGAGAACCGCGAGTCCGACAAGATCTCAAGCGACAAGAACGGTACCGACCAGAACGAACCCGACGAGCCCCCGGCGCCAATCCAAGTCCGGCTTCCCGGAACGCCAAGGTTCATCGAGAGTTCGGAACGCCAAGTACTACCCCGGACAACAAGTTCTCCATCGCGGAACGGCAGGATCGACCGCATAGAACACCAAGATCTTTCAGTACCGAGACCTGCACCGACAATCGAAACCGCTGAACCGACAAGATCGCCTACCAGAACAAGCGCTAACATCTACCCCTTTCCGAGAACGATCCCGCCGAGCCCGAACCGTCGAACCCTGGACCCTGAGACCGACCCCGAACCCCGGAGCCCAAGATCGTCGAGAACCCTAATGTGTGAACCCCTTCCCGCAAACCCTATTTTATAAATGCATAATAACAACTTGGTCGCATATTGAATTGTCATACACGCATGCATGTCTGTGGTTTGGGGCCTTCTGCCGATTCACCTAATAATTAAATATGGGGCCCATATGCGGGCAAATCTAGCCTTATATTGGCCTCATTTAAACTTGTGTAGCGAACCAGTATCTTATCTTGCTTTGCTAAAACAACATCTAAATTGCGGGGGTTTCTAAACAACTTGAACCGTCTCATTAATTGTCGGTACCCCGGTTCCGCTTAATATGACCTAATTGCATCGCACCTTTGCCATGACATACATCATACATGCATCATGCCGATCTTCTGCCGTGTATTAAATATTGCATCCGGTGTTTCTTCTAGTGTTTTGGTTCTTCGCGGATAAGGCCGTTGAGTTGATGTGAGCATCGCCCCGATCTTCGGGGAAAACCTTCGACAATGTTTTCAGGCGAGCATCTCCCCCTTTCTACCTATCTTACTTTCTAGTATTTACTTCCCTCCTGTTGATCCATTGCTATCTGTGTTGCGATGCTTTAGTTTCCGTACCCTTGATATACCGTGCAGCCCTATATTGCCTTGGACACACCCTATTACCTGTTGTTTGGTAGATAGTTGGACTTGCGCGTCGTAGTTGCTTGCTCAAGTGCTGATGTGTGTCGTCATATACCGCAGTTGCTGATGTATTGCCGCATGTTGATGTGGAGATGAATTCTAGTTTTACTTATTGTCACTTTACTTTCTGTTTAACAACTAAAATTGAATAAGCAGAGGCATCGGTGGGTGATAGATAATATTTGGTTTCCGAAACCCACTTGTGTCCCGTAAGACCCGAGTACTTGATACTGTTCCTTGATTTTGCGCTATCCACATCCGGAGGTATATGGGACCCCCTGAGCGAGCTTGATTCATTCTTATTTCTTGGGGCCACAAACTAGTTTGAGGTGTTTTACTATCTGTACTTATGCCATGCTCTCGCTTTATTTACGATTGTGCGAGGAGCACCTGACTATTTTGGATCGGGACACGTTTCATGTGTCGACAAGCCCAGCCACACTTTCGGGTTCCCGATCGTTTCGGCCCACCCAAACCTTGAGGCGTCTGAGCTTGCTTACTCTTGCGGATTCTACTCTAAGGGTGGCCCCAAATATTTCTGAATCCTGTGATTGTTCACCGTGAAAGCCTCGTTGGGTTTTGATTTGGTTTTTCCGAGGTTGATCGAGCGTGTGTTGCTATTGGTGCACCCCGCCGGGTAAAACTTTCGAAAGCCGTGTCCATGGATATGGACGACTTGGAGCACGATATCTCGATCATAGACAAGCATAACTAAAGTTTACTGCTATAAATTTGACTTATAATGACTAGTAATCAGCTCCACTATAACGGAATGGCTAATTAATACCCCACAATTGCTTGTTTGGTTGTCGCTTACAATTGTATATGACTAGTAAGTATTAACAACAACGAATTGGTGAATAAAAGTAACAACCACTTTGGGTTTTGGGTTTATCTCATACTATCATGTCGATTAGTAATTGTTGCAACTATCACGGAATGGTTAACTAAAAGTGCCCACTGTTTACTTTATCAGGACGATTATCTAAACTTGACTAGTAAAGTGCCGCAACTATAACTGAATAAATAAAACTGCCAACTGTGTGAGTTCCTCGGTTGACTTCCTCGTTTGGTCTCGAGGGGGAAACCCCAGGATGGGTTTGTTTGGCTTCAGGTTGGATCCGGTTAGGTCATTCTTACCCCTCTCTGATAACCGCCAGTTGTATCGAGTCTCTATAGGTTGTTTAGTGCATGCTGCCGCTGCCGCTTCAGTCCACCATACCTATGTAGGCGAGGACCGCCGAATTCTAGCCTCGCTGTCATGGCCTCGATCGACGCTCCTTCTTTTTCCTTTGCCCTTTGCCGGCACCCCTTTTGTTCAAGCAGGTTTGAGATCGACGTCGTTAGCAGGGTTACCCTTCCGGCTTGGCCTGGGCAGGGTTATGGACGCCATTGGTTATTCTACAGGGCTCTTAGCCCCATTTGCATCTTGTCCGTAGCGGGACGCTCTATCGTTTTCAAGGTGATTTGGATCTTGTATATTATATCTGTATTCTTGACTCTCTGAGTCGCTATTGTATATATCTGTTCTGTGGGTCCCATCGAGGACTGTTGTGTAATGTTATTACTTCGTTTTCCACCCGCACGAAAGTGCCTGGTGGGCACCTTTGAATCGTTTCTATGCGGGTTTGGCGAATTTCGCTAAAACTTGCATAGGTCCGATTCTGAGGGTGTTACATATTTTCTATCACCCACCGATGCCTCTGCTTATTTCAATTTTAGTTGTTAAACAGAAATTAAAGTGACGATAAGTAAAACTAGAACCATCTCCAACATCAACATGCGGCAATACATCAGCAACTGTGGCATATGACGACACACATCAGCACTTGAGCAAGCAACTACGACGCGCAAGTCCAACTATCTACCAAACAACAGGTAATAGGGTGTGTCCAAGGCAATATAGGGATGCACGGTATATCACAGGTACGGAAACTAAAGCATCGCGACACAGATAGCAATAGATCAACAGGAGGGAATAAAGACTATAAAAGTAAGATAGGTAGAAAGGGAGATGCTTTTGAAAACATTGTCGAAGGTTCATCCGAAGATCAGGGCGAAGCTCACATCAACTCAACGGCCTTATCCGCGAAGAAGCAAAACACTAGAAGAAACACCGGATGCGATATTTAATACACGGCAGAAGATCGGCATGATGCATGTATGATGCATGACATGGCAAAGGTGCGGTGCGATTAGGTCATATTAAGCGGAACTAGGGTCCCGACAATTAATTAGGTGGTTCATGTTATTTAGAAACCCCGCATTTTAAATGTTGTTTTAACAAGGCAAAAATATAACAACGGTTCGCTACACCAATTTAAATGAGGCCGATATGAGACTAGATTTGCCCGCATATGGGCCCCATATTTAATTATTAGGTGAATCGGCATAAGGCCCCCAAACCACATGAATGTATGCATGCAAGACAATTAAATATGCAACAAGTTGATATCATTTATAAAATAGGGTATCGAGGAAAAGGGTCACACATTAGGGGTCTCGGCGATCTTGGGATCTGGGGTTCGGGGTCCGACAGGGTCCAGGATCCGGTCTCGGGGTCCAGGGTTCGACGGGTTCGTTCTCGGGCTCCGGGGGCGTTCTCGGATATCGGGGGTAGATCTTGTCGCGTTCGGAAGGCAGGACTTGGGTCGGTGTCGGGGCGCGTCGGATTCTTTCGGGTCGGGGTTGTTATTGTCGCATGCAGATCTTGTCGGTACCGTGTGCCGGTCGGTCTTGGCGTTCCAGGGTGTCGAACTTGGCGTTCTCGTGGCGGAGAACTTGAGGGTCCAGCGTCTCGGTGTCCTCGGATCCGAGCGGAAGAACTTGTCGGGCTGGGTCCGGTCTTCGGGGTTCGGGAGGGAGAACTTGGCGTGTTGGTAGAAGAACTTGTCGTTCCGACAGGTTCGGATTCCGTCTTCGGGGTTCTACCTTGTTGTTGCACTCCATCGGTCAAGGTTGAGGTTGTTCCGAAGATCTTGCCATGCGGCGCATAGTCGATGTAATACCCACCACATCGGCACAACGTCGGGTAGCTCTTGAAGAGGTCCTTTAGCACCAACATGTCACCTTGAGCTCATAGAACATGGTAACCAAAGAAATTGCCGAGGTGGTCCTGAGAACGGCAGCGGGCCCACGAGCAGCTCGAGACGGTGCAGACCGCAGCGAGGGGCGACTGTCAGAGAGGAGGGGCACGGGTGCGGGCGCGGTGCCGGTCGGGCTCGGGGTTCCAGCGGCGCAGCCAGCGGCCAGCCGTGTGCGGCGAGGCGGTGGCGGTGGAGGTCGGCTCGTCTGCAGCGAGGAGGCGAGGCGGCGGCATCAGCGTCGCGGCCGGCTCGCTGGAGGTGCAGGCCGGGAGGCAGGGTGGCGGAGGCCGACGAGGCGAGGCGACGGCGGAGGTCGAGGCAGGAAGGCGCCTGGCGGCGGCCGAACGAGAGGCGAGGGCGCGGAGGGGTTACTGCGGCGGCACGCTGCCAGACGGTGGCGGGAGACCGGCGCCGAGGCGCCGGCAGCTAAGCGGCTCAAAGGGGGGAAAGGGAGGCGACGTGGGGCTAGGCCGAGGTGGACCGGCGGCGGAGCGTACGGCGGAGGCGGCGACGCGCGCGTGAGGCGTGGGGAGGAAGAAGATGTGGGGCCGGGCGCGTGGCCGGGAGGGCGGTTGTCGGCGTGGGACGTGGGGAGGTGGGGGAGCGGGGAGGTCTGGGCTGGGTGGAGCGCCGGGGAGAGGCGACGCAAGGTGGGGGTCGGCGGGCGCGGTTGGTGGCGAGGAGAGCGGTGGGGAGGCGATGTCATGGGAAGAAGAACAGGGGGAGAGAGAGCGGCACTTGGCTAGGTGGGGCCCAGGCAGGTGGGGCCGGGGCAAGGGCAGCAGGTGTAGCGCGGTGTGCTCTGTGGTGAGTGCGTCTTCGGGTGTTGGTTGGTGGGGGCAGGTTGAGTGGAGGGAGGGGTGAGTGGAGGGAGAGGCCAAGTGGCAGGTGGGGATTGGGTAGAGGGGAGAGGGGCGCTGAGGTGGCATGTTCTGATTGGGTGGAGTGAGGTGGCCAGGGGGTGTGGGTAGGATAGTGGGTAGCTTTAGGAATTTAGGAGGTGGACCGATTTAAAAACAGGGGTGGTCGTCAGGCCTATTCGCCTGCTCGACCGCCCACTAAAACAAATTAAATATTTTTAATGTTTTAAACGGGCTTTTGCAAACCGATGCTAGACAAAATAAATAATCCGGACAAGCCCGGTTTTATGCTTGAATAAGGATGAGGCGTTTTAGATAAACAAAACGGGCTTTGCGAAATAGTTTTATGCAAACAATGCATGATGATGACGATGCAATGCACAAATTCAACGCGATTTTCTAGTAGTGGTTTTGCGGGATGCCACATAAACGTATGGTATGGAAGGTAATGATTTGCAGCAAGGAAACAGGTAACAGTGAAGGATGTATCAATGGTAAAGATTGGACCGGGGTCCATAGTTCACTAGAGGTGCTCTCCTTAGATAAACAACATGGCATGAAGGGTAAACAAATTACAGCAGGGCAATTGACAGGAACTGAGCAAGGCATAACAATACAATTACTAGTCAGAAAGATCCTATGAGATTCGATTGGGCAATACAATAAGATACATAGACCGCCATCCAACTGCATATATGACTAGAAGTCCACCTTCAGGTTATCATCCGAACCCCCTGATACGTCGGAAACGTATCTATAATTTTTGATGTTCCACGCTTGTTTAGTATCTACTTTGCTATGTTTTGTCTACACTTTGAGGTGTTTTTATATCTTTTCTGGAACTAACCTATTAACAAGTTGCCACAGTGTCAGTTGCCTGTTTTCTTCTGTTTTTGGTTCCAGAAAGGTAGAAAATCAATATTTTTTGGAATTGGACGGTACAAAAGCCGAAGTTATTATTTTTCCCGGAGCAACACGAAACCACGAAGCAGAGCCGGAGGGGGGCCACAAGGTGGCCACACCCCCTAGGCGCGGGCAAGCCCTGGAGGCGCTTGGGGAGGCTGTGGGCCCCCTGGCCCTCCACCGACCTTGCCTCCTACGCCTATAAGGTGCCTCCGACCCAAAAACCCTAAGCCACCCGATCAAATCTCCATGAAACTGTCTGTAGCCGCCGCCACCATCGCCCCTAGATCAGGGGGATCTGAAGTTCTTCCCGGCACCCTGCCGGAGGGGAGATCATCCCAGAGGCCTTCTCTCCGGTATGATGCGTGAGTAGTTCCACCTTGGACTATGAGTCCATGTAGTAGCTAGATTGTTGTATCTCCTCCTTTGTGCTTTCATGTATAGATCTTGTGAGCTCCGTTCATGATAAAGATCTAATCTATTTGTAATCATGCATGTTGTGTTTGCGGGGATCCGATGGATATTGAGATTATTATGTTGGTTTGATTAATGGTTTTGTCTTTATGATTCTATCATGTTTGTGTTGTTTGTGATCTTGCATGCTCTCCGTTGTTAGTGGCTATCTTCGCCAAGTAGTTGCTAGTGACTCCAAGAGGGGGTATTTATGCTCGATACTGGGTTCATGCCTCTAGTTTCCAAGGGAAGTGACAGAAATCTCTTCGGTTGTAGATGTGTTGTTAATACTAGGGAGAAAACAACAGTCTTATTCATGGAACATGTGAACTGTTTACCTTACACACTTTGCTTAAAGCACTTGTCTGTTGCTTGCAACTTAATACTGGAGGGGGTTCGGATGATAACCTGAAGGTGGACTTCTAGTCATAGATGCAGTTTGATGACGGTTTATGTATCTTGTTGTATTGCCCAATCGAATTTCATAGGATCTTTCAGACTAGTAATTGCATTGTTATGCCTTGCTCAGTTCATGTCAATTGCCTTGTTGTAATTTGTTTACCTTTCATGCCATGTTGTTTATCTACGGAGAGCACCTCTAGTGAACTATGGACCCTGGTCCAATCTTTACCATTGATGCATCCTCCATTGTTACATGTTTACTTGTTGTAAACCATTATCTTCCACACCATATGTTTAATCCCTTGTCATAGCAAATCGGTGAGCTTGACAACCTCACTGATTCGTTGGGGCAAAGTCTTGAGTTTGTGTTGTGTAGGTCTCCGCGTTGATTGCAACAACTGTGTGACCTTTCCTTCCTCCTACTGGTTCGATAACCTCGGTTTCTTACTGAGGGAAATTTGCTGCTGTGTTGCTTCATACCTTGCTCTTGGGGTTTCCAACGAAGCGTTCCACGACAAGTGTGGGGCGCCATCAAGCTATTTTATGGCGTCGTTGCCGGGGAGGCCAAGGACGTCTTCACAAGGGGAGTCATTCACTTCCTTTCTCTTTACTTTGTTTTTAGTTTGCTTTGTTTCTTTTGCTTGGTTTTGTTTGCCTCTTTCCAAAAAAAAAACAAAAAATTAGTCTAGTTTGGTTTGCTTTCTTTATTCAAAAACACAAAAAAATAGTTCCTACTCTGGTTGCTGGTCTGTTATTGCCTTGCTTGGTCATGCTTTCTATCAATGGATGGTTTCTTTGAAACTAGTTCTTATTGGCAAGGTGGGTTCACGGAAGAACAAAAGTATTATTATAAGGAGCATCATTTGTCACAAAAAGGGAAACACTTATAGGAACAAATTGATAAGTTGAATACTATTGCTAGATATGTGTGCTGAAAGGATCGTATGGGCACCTAGAGGGGTGTGAATAGGTGCTACTTCAAATTTTACTCTTTTTCCAATTAGGGTTTGACAAGAAAGGTAAATTCTCTAGAATATGCAACTATGGTGAATTTACCTATATGTCAACCAAGCACGTGCTAACACAACACTAAGCAAGAACAAGTAAG
The DNA here is from genome assembly GCA_030063025.1 of Avena longiglumis. Lineage (NCBI taxonomy): Eukaryota > Viridiplantae > Streptophyta > Magnoliopsida > Poales > Poaceae > Avena > Avena longiglumis. The sequence goes on along the minus strand of CP125974.1, from coordinate 511,745,293 downwards.
TAAAGTGTGGTAAAGGATAGAAGTAACCAAAGGAGTGGACGCGGAGACACAAGGATTTGTTTCCCGTAGTTCCTTCCTTTTGAGGGGAAGTACGTCTACGTTTGGAGAGGGGGTGGTTTCAAACCACCAACGCCACGAGAGGCCTCCCTTGTTCTCCGATGAACCTCACCCCAACGGGATCGATTCACCTTCCACTATATCAGCAACCTTCGAGGTGGAAGCCGACACCTTTACAACAAGCTCGGGGCACACATCCACAACTGAATTGGAGGCTCCCAAATACAAGCAAGCTGTCAAGACAAATCAAAGACAAGCTTGTAAGAACCAAATCAAAGTTAGGGTTTCCAACGAAACACTAGAGCTTGGGGGCCCTCAAGTGAATGAGGGGGAAATGAAGATCTCTCTTGGTGAAGATGTAAATCAAGGCCTCCTCCTTAGATTCTCGAAAGATCAATGACTTTGGATGGTTGGATGAAGAGATCTTGTAGATTTGGTGGCTCTAATGGGGTTAGTGTTCTTGAGCAGCTCGAGCAGCTGGAGGAAGAAGATAAAGGTCCCTTTTTATAGGCAGCCCCCTCCACGAACCATTTTCTAACCGTTGTAGAAAAGTCAGACCGGAGACTCCGGTCCGTAGACGGAGACTCCGGCCAATCTCCGGACCAGCCTCCGAACCGCCCATCTGAATGACCCAGAGCAATCCTGACCCAGCAACACCGGAGACTCCGGTCTTCCAACACCGGAGACTCCTGACCGAACAAGGTCCGGAGACTCCGGAGTATCCTCCGGTGCAAGCTTCGGACCCCTAGTCAGAATGTCCCAGTCCAGATCCTGAAGACTCCACCGGAAACAAGTCCGGAAACTCCGGACCACACCGGAGACTCCGGTCCTGGCAGACCGGAGACTCCGGTCTAGAGTTTCCAGAAATGTGTCAAATGAATGTGGGCTTTTCCCAAGTGAGAGGGTGTTGTTCATATATCATAATATCAACCTGTGGACAATGACAAACTGTAAAATGATCTACTTGTTGTTAACGAACACCAAAAGTGATTATGACAATAAATGCCCTTTCAATCTCCCCCTTTTTGGTGTTCGATGACAACAAGTGATTTGCATGGAATAAAATATACATGGGACTCCCTCTTACTATGTGCAACAAGATAATTAAGTAAATCATGCAAGATAGATAGTATCAACGGTAGCACACATAAATCTCACATGAGTTACAATAGATGGTGCACACAAGCACATAGTCATAGTCACACACATAAAGTTCAAGTTCGAATATGGCAAATAAAAGGCAAATAAAGACAGATAGTCGCAAATCCCAAATCCAAATCCCAAGTCCATGCAAACCGATGAGAATGTCTTCTCCCCCTTTGCCATCGAAACTCCGAAAAAGGGAAAAGACCTACACTAGCGCCCCTAACCGCTCAGTATTCATCGCCGTCCTCGTCATCCTCGGCATCCTCCTCCTCCTCCTGGTCACCATCATCCTGATCATAGTCATCATCATCGTCTTCAGGGACAACAGGCCCTTTGCCGTGAGGGCGAGAAGAGGAAATACCCTGGTACCCAAACCCGGAGGTGACATCAGCAAACATCTTCCAATCCACCATACTATCATGTTGGGCATTCCATGCCCCAAATGAGAGTGTATGATCAGACTTTGTGGACTGCTGAGCCCCATGCTCATCATTGTATTCATCCTCATCTTCCTCATTGTCCTCAGCACTATGTTCCTTGATCTCTTTGAGGAGCTTCTCAATGCGGCGGTTGCTTTGGTAGGATGCATGCTGCTGCTTGCGAATGTCGACATTCATGCAACAAAGGGTCCTCTCCCAAAAGCTAGCCTTCTTGACCCGCTCATGCACATAGTATTGAGTCATAGTAGGCATAGGGGCATTGGAGGCATTCTTCATCCGAACTCTAGGTGGGGAGGGAGCCCTCTCCGTCTCAATCTCCTCCTCATCATCCCCATAGCGACGCCTCGGAGCAGGCCCCATACGCCCCTTCTGCTACAGTGAGACCAGAGTGTGCTCAATGAGGTGTGGTGGTATGCCATGTGGAGAATCATGCTCCTGGGAGTTGATGAGCCTCATAACCAAGGGTGCATATGGAGGAGATTTCTTGTACAGAATGGCATGGTACATCTCTAAAATAAAGTCCATCACATCAATAGGTGCAGCATCTGCCTCAGGTCCAGCATTGAAGGTCCGGTGAGTGTGGTATAAAAGGTTGACAAGCCCACCCCTAATTGCATCATCATTCCCAGCACTTGGTGCAATGGTATGGCGGAAAATCCTCAACATAAGGTTGTAGAGGGTCTTGAGTCCCTTGGACCCCCCACAACACCATCATCATACAGAGGTGCCAGCTTCAACTTGTTCTCACCCAAAGCTGCAGAGTGCATGCGCAGTCCCACAGGAGTGGATACTCCATGAAAGGTCTCAAAGATGACGTTGGCAAAGTCATGAAATGTAGCTGTGCAGCGAGTGGTACCAAACATCCATACCATGGTCCTGTCAAGATTAGACCCAAATACTATGGTGTCATAAAACTGTTGTACAAGTTGGATATTGTAGTCTTCACGCATCTCCATCAAGTTGTACAGTCCCAACTTCTCACAGGTCCACAAAGCATCATTGAAGTAGGGGTTGAGGCGCATTTTCTCAACACTCATGAACTTCTGAGGGCAGACAGGTGATTTAGTGAGTACACCATACACATCCTTCATGAACACAGTCTGTTCTTTCCTCCAGTAGCGAGGGTCCTCACTAGTACGAGGCAGCGCATAGAAATCTGTCTTTCTCAGCTCACGGTACTCCTCTTTAGACATTTTGGCTAAGGACTAAAGGTTGTCATACTTGGCCCTCTTGGCACGATCCTCCCGTTCAGCCCTCTCCCGATCCCTCTTCAAGTAAGCCGCATCACGTGCATGGAGATGAGTATATATGCCCCAAGAATGTAATACAAAAGCTTTGATGCATTTCTGGTCTATTTTGATTCACCCAACACCGGAGTCTCCGCACCTCAGACCGGAGTCTCCGGCCTGGACCAGAGTCTCCGGACCTGGGTCCGGAATCTCCGATCGAGAGGCTCGGGCATGAGATGGGGAGATGCCTGTGGGGGTGAATCTAGCAGATCAGGTAATGCAACAAGGCTAAAGTACTAAAGTGCACGCAATCAAGTGATTCCAATGGACAAATCAGCACCAATCCTCAAAAAAACATCTAGGGATGAACCCTAAGAGAAAAAAAAGTAGAGGGGAGGTACCAGATATGTCCATGGGATCAATTCCTCCGGTGGGAATGACCCAATGGAGGAGGAGGGAAGATTGGCCAGCGGCACGGCGGATCCCGGGGGCTTCTTGACCTCCGGGGAGGATTTTTGGAAGAGGGGGCGACGGGGTTGGAGGTAGGGGACGGGGTGAAGAATGGGGAACTGCTGTACCAGTGTGGCATCCCGCAAAACCACTACTAGAAAATCGCGTTGTTTTTGTGCGTTGCATCATCATGACCGCATGCTCATGTCATCATGCCACATTGCATTTGTGCATCGTCATCATCATGCATATTATTTTGCCTAAAACTACTTGCAAAAGTCTATGGTTTTCTGAAACTAGCCCTCCGTCTATTTCAAATTAAACCCCGGGCCTCCGGATTATTTTGTTTGTCCGCTATCGGTTTGCAAACGGTGCATTCAAAATAAATAAAATATTAAATTATTTTTGTGGGGGCAGTCGAACGGGCCGATTCGACCCGAACGACCACCCCCAGTATTATAAACGGCCCAACCTACAAACCCTTTTTCCACCCATCCTAACTTACCCAGGCCATCTCCACATCACCTTCCCCAATCGCAGCTCGCCACATCAGCCGTGGAAATCCCCCCTCCACTCAGACACCGCCACCTCACCTCCCACTAACCAGCCCCAACCAACCCACCCCTCACACGCCACCACACTCCACCCCACACAACCCCACCCCTCTCTCACCGCCCCCGGGTCCCACTACCTGGCCCCAGCCGGCCACCCCCCTGGACACACACACGCACGCAGCACACACAGCAACACACGCACACCGACAACCCCCTGGAACCGCCCCTGCCCCGATCCCCACGCGGGACCCACCCGACGCATCCCCCCACGCGCGCCCGCGTCCCTCACCTTCCTCTCTTCTTCCTTCCCCCACTCCTCTCTCTCCTCCGTTCCCCATCTCCTTCCTCTGCGCCTGCCCCTCCTCCTCGCCGCCTCCCGCCCGCCTGCCACCTCTGCCTCTCCGCCCGGTGGCCAAGATCCGCCGCACTGTCGTGAAGCTCGCTTTAGCGGACGCGCCTTCCTCCTCGTCTGCTCGCCTCCCCGCACCGGAGCTCGCCGGCCCGCCTCCGCGCGCCCGCCGGTCCGCGCTCGCCTCCGTGTCCCTCCTCGTCGCTGGCCCTCTCGCCGCCGCCTTGCTGCGTCCTTCCCGCCGCCGCCGTCGTCGACCTCCACCCTACCGGCCGGCCCCTGCAAGGCCTCATACTTGCCTTCCCCGCCTCCTCTGCAGCCCGGCGTCACGCAAGGGCCCTGGTCGAGACCCCGCCCTGCCTCGGACGCTCGCCTACAAGGCCGAGCTCCCGAGCCTCTTCCACCTTGCTGCGGTACCCCGTCGGTGCCCCGGCCGCCAACCCTCGATGTCGCGGCAGCTCTGGCCGCCGCGCGAGCCCCGCTCTGCCCCGAGCTCGTCCGGCCTCCGCCACCGCATGTGTGCCTCTCTGCTGTGCTTGCGATCGATCACGGACATCGCGTTCAGCAGCTTCTCGTCCTCAGTGACATTCGGTTGATGCCTCGTTTGATGTGATGTTGTGGTATGTGCGTACTTAGACGAAGTGTGTTGATGGATGGGGGTAGTGGTGTTGATATGACCGCAGATGTGGTTTAAGAGTTGTCCGTCAAGCTCTACCTAGCGTTGTTACCAGACTGGTGCTACTGCTACGAAAGAAGAGCCACCCGATAAGATGAGATCGACTTCGGCAAACCAAAGTCGGAACCCCGAGGTCGCCAACACGGACTCGGAGGATCCCCGGACGACGAGCCCTTCATCTCGGATGCCAAGACCGATCCTGAACCCGACGCCGCGTCAAGTTACGCCTCACGATTCGAAGGCGTCGAGACCCCGATCCCGAAGACCGCACCCGAACCCTCGGAGCCATCAAGATCTCCTTCCCGGATTCAAGGACTCCGACTTGGTGCGACAAGTATTCCTATCCGAGCACAAGACCGGTCGAAAACGCCAAGATCTTCAATCGGAACGCCAAGTTCGTCACCCTGAAACGCCAAGACCGTACCGATCCGAGGACCCGACAAGGTCTTCACGACGACAAGAACGACATCGACCAGGGTGAATCCGATGCGCCCCGACACCGACCCAAGTCCTTCTTCACGGAACGCCAAGATCTACTTCCGATGTCCGAGACCGATCCCTTCGAACCGTTCTCCCCGTCGCCCTGAGTCCGAACCCCGAACCCCCGGAGCCCAAGCTCGTCGAGACCCCTAATGTGTGACCCCTTTTCTCGAGCCTATTTTATAATTGTAATAACAACTTGTTGCATATTTAATTGACATTCTTGCATGCATATTGTCATGTGGTTTGGGGGCATTAGGCCGATTCACTTCATAATTAAATATGGGGCCCATATGCGGGCAAATCTAGCCTTATATTGGCCTCATTTAAATTGGTGTAGCGAACCGGTAACTTATTTTTGCCATGTTAAGACAACATTTAAATTGCGGGGGGTTCTAAATAACTTGAACCGTTTAATTAATTATTGGGACCCCGGTTCCACTTAATATTGACCTAATTGCATCGCATCTTTGCCATGCCATGCACCATGCATGCATCATGCCGATCTTTTGCCGTAGTATTAAATAGTGCATCCGGTGCTTCTTCTAGTGTTTTGCTTCTTCGCGGATTGGGCCGTTGAGTTGATGCGAGTGCCGACCCGATCTTCAGTTGAATCTTCGGCAATGTTTTTAGGCGAGCATCTCCCCCTTTCTACCTATCTTACTTTTATAGTATTTATTCCCTCCTATTGATCTATTGCTACCTATGTTGCGATGCTCTAGTTTTCGTACCCGTGATATCCCTTGCATCCTTATATTGCTTTGGACACATCCTATTACCTGTTGTTTGGTAGATAGTGGGACTTGCGCGTCGTAGTCGCTTGCTCAAGTGCTGTTGCGTGTCGCCATGTGCCACAGTTGTTGGTGTATTGCCGCATGCTTGATGTTGGATATGATTATGGCTTTACTTATCGTTCACTTTAATTCCTGTTTAATAACTAAAATTGAAATAAGCAGAGGCATCGGTGGGTGATAGATAATATTTGGTTTCCGAACGCCCACTTGTGTCCCGTAGGACCCCGAGTACTTGATACCTGTTCCTTAATTTATCGCGCTATCCACATCCGGGAGGTATATGGGACCCCCGAGCCGAGCTTGATTCACTTATTTCTTGGGGCCACAAACTAGTTTGAGGTTTTATTTACGATCCCGTACTTATGCCATGCTATCAGATATTACACGTTTGCGAGGAGCACTGCATCGCTTAGGTAAGCGGAGTGTTTTCGGTATCGACAAGCCACCACACTTTCGGGTTCCCAATCGTTTCTGACCATTGTCGAAACCTTGAGTCCGCCGAGTCGCCTAACTGCTATGGTCTACTCAATGGGTGGCCTCAAATATTTCTGAATCCTGTGATTGCTTTGTCGTGAAGGCCTCGTTGGGTTTTGATTTGGTTTTTCCGAGGTTGATAGAGCGTGTGTTGCTATTGGTGCGCCCCGGCCGGGTAAAACTTTCTGAAAGCCGTGTCCGCGGATATGGACGACTTGGAGCACAGTATCTCGATCATAGACAAGCATAACTAAAGTTTATTGCTATAAATCTGACTATATAATGACTAGTAATCAGCTTCACTATAATGGAATGGCTAAATAAACCTGCCAACAATTGCTTGATTGGTTTGTCACTTGCGACAATTGTACTGACTAGTAAATATTGCAACTACAACGGAATGGCTGAATAAAAGTACCAACAACTGCTGGGTTTTGGGTTATCTCATGCTAATTGTATCTGACTAGTAAGTGTTGCCACTATAACGGAATGGTTAACTAAAACTGCCCACTGCTTAATTTATCAGGATGATTACCTACACCTGACTAGTAACTGCTGCAACGAGAACGGAATAAATAAAACTGCCAACTGTGTGAGTTCCTCGGTTGACTTCCTCGTTTGGTCTCGAGGGGGAAACGCCAGGATGGGTTTGTTTGATGGTAGCATCAAGTTGGTACCGAATAGGTCATTCTTACCCCTCTCTGATAACCGCCACTTGTATCGAGTCTCTATAGGTTGTTCATTATCTGCCGCCGCCGATCACCATACCTATGTAGGCGGACCAATTCTAGCCTCGCTGTCATCGCCTCAAGATCGACGCTCCTCTTTTCCTTTGCCCTTTGTCGGCACCCTTTGTTTAAGCAGGTTTTGAGTTCGACGCCGTTAGCAGGTTACCCTTCCGCTTGGCCCGCAGGTTATGGACGCCATTGGTTATTCTTCGTGGCTCTTAGCCCCATTTGCATCTTGTCCGTGGCGGACGCTCTCATTTTCAAGGTGATTTGGATCTTTGTATATTATATCTGTATTCTTGACTCATTGAGTCGCTGTTGTATATATATCTGTTATGTGGGTCCCATCGAGGACTGTTGTGTAATGTTATTACTTCGTTTTCCACCCGCACGCAAGTGCCTGGTGGGCACCTTTGAATCGTTTATATGCGGGTTTGGCGGGTTTCGCTAAAACTTGCATAGGTCCGATTCTGAGGGTGTTACAACCAGTTCACCCCGACCCCCCTTCTTTAAGTGACAGAAACCGTCTGGATCGGAGACTCCAGTCTACACCGGAGACTCCGGCCTACATCAGAGACACACCGGAGACTCCGGTCCTCCTCGACCAAAAGTTCCAGGAAAAGTGTTTGGGGACATATATGAGAGCTAGATGGTTTTTAAGATAGGGATAGGGCTTGGGTTGAGACATCAAACTGTGAAGAACCAACAAGAGCCATAGGAATTCAAAAAATATTCAGAAAAGCTCCAAGAGACTAAAATCAAGCAAATGACAAACATGAGTAAGTACCAACCTCTCAAATGAGAGAGGGCGGTGGCCTAGGCCACCATATTTGAGTATACTTGGCTTGGCACCACGAAGATATATCTTGGGTCCATTACCAGAACTCATCATTAAGCTCACATATCACTAAATGATATTAATAGGAATGATTTTGATTGCTTTGGGCATAATGGGGGGGAGGGATGGTCCAATCAATTAGGACCGCACTCCCCCTATATCCATGCCTACACCTAAACCAAATATGAGATGAAACATAGGTGAGAGTGCAAGAAAATCAAGTCAAGCTCCTTGAATCTACGACATTTAGTTCATTCCTCAAGTAGCAAAACCTTGCTTCATCAAGTGGCTTCGTGAAGATATCGGCAAGTTTATCTTTGGTTGATACATATGATAGATCAATATCACCTCGAGCAACATGATATCTAATGAAGTGATGGCGAATCTCAATATGCTTTGTCCTTGTGTGATCCACCGGGTTGTAGGCAATCTTGATGGCACTTTCATTGTCACATAGAAGAGGCACTTTGTCACAATGGACACCTGTAACACCCTCAGAATCGGACCTATGCAAGTCTTAGCGAAAACCGCCAAACCCGCATAGAAACGATTCAAAGGTGCCCACCAGGCACTTTCGTGCGGGTGGAAAACGAAGTAATAACATTACACAACAGTCCTTGATGGGACCCACGAGATATATATACAATGACTCAATGAGTCAAGAATACAGATATACGGTACAAAGATCCAAATCACCTTGAAAATGATAGAGCGTCCGACTACGGACAAGATGCAAATGGGGCTAAGAGCCTTGAAGAATAACCAATGGCGCCCATAACCCCGCCTGTGCCAAGCCGGAAGGGTAACCCCGCTAACGACGCCGATCTCAAAACCCGCTTAAACAAAAGGGGTGCCGACAAAGGGCAAAGGAAAAGAGGAGCGTCAAGATCGAGGCCAAGACACTACGAGGCTAGAATTCAAGGTCCTCGCCTACATAGGTATGGTGGATCAAGCGCAGCGACAAAGATGCACTAAACAACCTATAGAGACTCGGTACATCGGGCGGCTATCGAGGGGGTAAGAAAGACCTATTCGGAACCAACCTGATGCTACCATCAAACAAACCCATCCTGGTATTTCCCCCTCGAGACCAAACGAGGAAGTCAACCGAGGAACTCACACAGTTGGCAGTTTTATTTATTCAGTTATCGTTGCAGCAATTACTAGTCAAATATAGACAGTCATCCTGATAAAATAGGCAGTGGGCACTTTTAGTTAACCATTCCGTTATAGTAGCAACACTTACTAATCAGATACAGATAGCATGAGATAACCCAAAACCCAGCAGTTGTTGGTACTTTTTTTTAGCCATTCCGTTGTAGTTGCAATACTTACTAGTCAGGTACAATGGTCGCAAGCGACCCCAAGCAAGCAATTGTTGGCAGTATTATTTAGCCATTCCATTATAGTGAAGCTGATTACTAGTCATTATAAAGTCAAATTTATAGCACTACTTTAGTTATGCTTGTCTATGATCGAGATACTGTGCTCCAAGTCGTCCATAACCGTGGACACGGCTTTCAGAAAGTTTTACCCGGTCGGGGTGCACAAATAGCAACACACACTCGATCAACCTCGGAAAAACCAAATCAAAACCCAATGAGGACTTCACGACAAATCAATCACAGGATTCAGAAATATTTCAGGGGGCCACCCCATTGAGTAGACCCGCAACAAAGACAGCTGACTTCGAGACGGACTCAAGGTTTGCGACAGTGGCTGTAAACGAATGGGAACCTAAAACTGGGCTTGTCGATACCGCGAAAACATTCCGCTTACCTAAACAGTACAGTGTGCTCCTCGCACAATCGTAAATAAAGCAGTAGCATGGCATAAGTACAGGATAGTAAATAAAACCTCAAACTAGTTTGTGGCCCCAAGAAATAAGACTGAATCAAGCTCTGGCTTAGGGGGGTCCCATAATCCTCCCGGATGTGGATAGCGCGATAAATCAAGGAACATGTATCAAGTACTCGGGGTCCTACGGGACACAAGTGGGCGGTCGGAAACCAAATATTATCTATCACCCACCGATGCCTCTACTTACTTACTTCAATTTTAGTTGTTAAACAGTAATTAAAGTGAACGATACATAAAGCCATGATCATCTCCAACATCAAACAGGCGGCAATACTCCAACAACTGTGGTACTAGACGACACGCAGCAGCACTTGAGCACGCGACTACGACGCACAAGTCCAACTATCTACCAAACAACAGGTAATAGGATGTGTCCAAGGCAATATAAGGCTGCGAGGGATATCACGGGTACGAAAACTAGAGCATCGCAACACAGATAGCAATAGATCAACAGGAGGGAATAAATACTATAAAAGTAAGATAGGTAGAAAGGGAGATGCTCATTTGAAAAACATTGCCGAAGGTTCAACCGAAGATCGGGGCGAAGCTCACATCAACTCAACGGCCTTATCCGCGAAGAAGCAAAACACTAGAATAAACACCGGATGCAATGTTTAAGATTACGGTAGAAGACCGGGCATGATGCATGTATGATGTATGACATGGCAAGGGTGCAATGCAATTAGGTCATATTAAGCGGAACCGGGGTCCCGGCAATTAATTATTAGGTTTAAGTTATTTAGAACCCCCGCAATTTAAATGTTGTCTTAACATGGCAAAAGATAGCACCGGTCCGCTACACAGATTTAAATGAGGCCAATATAAGGCTAGATTTGCCCGCATATGGGCCCCATATTTAGTTATGAGGTGAATCGGCATAAGGCCCCCAAACCCAATGATATGCATGCGAGAATGACAATTTAATATGCGACAAGTTTATGATATTATAAAATAGGGTTTCGGGAAGGGGTTCACACATTAGGGGGTCTCGACGAACTTGGGGTTCTGGGGGTTCGGGGTCCGGTCTCGGGGTTCAGGGTTCGACGGGATCGGCGGGAGCGGATACAAGACGGAGAACTTGTCGTGATGTGCCGGAGATCTTGGTTCCAAGCGGTCGATCTTGTCGGGCCCACGGATCGGCCGGTCTTGTCGTTCGGAAGTAGAACTTGTCGTACTTGTGGCGATCTTGGCGCCCCGGGAGGAAGTACTTGGTCTGGCGTCGGGGCATCTGACTCGCCCTGGTTGCTGTCGTTCTTGTTGTCGATGGCGAACTTGAGGGGATCGGGTACCGGGGTACTCGAGTCCGTGAAGTAGATCTTGAGGCGCCCGCTTCACCGGGTCCAGTAGGTGTTCTTGTCTTCCATGTAGAATACCTTCGGGTTCGCGGCTTCGGATCCGCAAAGGGGCGTCGACGTTCCGGACTTCGGTGGTCGGTGGAGAACTTGGGTTACCCGTTGGTGCGGTCTCCGAGTGGCACCGATGGTCTTGTGGCTCCGACTTGTTGCAACCATGCGTCTTCCAGGGAACAACTGGACGAGTTTGGCAGACGGTGTCTTGCGGGCCTTGACCCCCTTGCGGCCACGCATGTGCACCCTTATGACTTGCTGCCACGGGTTATTGCTCGAGCGGAAGCCTCGAGTCATCGGTATCTCCACGGTAGATGCTGCACATTGGCGTGGTGTTACGATGACCCCTTGCCGGGTTTGGGCCCTTGGCGAAGACAAGCACGCCACCTCCGTCGAGAACAGCAGAGCCAAACACCATGGTGTCGTTCCAATTTAGCATCTTCCCAGAAACGGGCGGCAAGGGTGGAGCAAAGTGAGCAACAAAGAAGAATCGCCGAGAGGAGGAAACCAGCATGGGTGCTTGAAGGCTCAGATCCCGTCGCTGAGTCGGGCATCGCAGAGGAAGGCGGCGCCTGGGCGGGGTGGGTTGGCCGAGGGGCCGAGGCCGAGCGGGCGCGAGGGCTTGAGGAGAGGCGAGGGGCGGACTGCCCGGCAGTGGGCGGGAAGAGCTGGGGAGGCGAGGCGGCAGTTTGGGGGGCCTGGGCCAAGGTTGGAGGAGGACGGGCCAGAGGGGGAGGACGCTGAAGGCGGCCAAGGCGAGGTCGGAGAGGAGGCCTGAGGGCCATGAGGAGAGGAGAGGCGGGCAAGAGAAGGCGGGCGGGGAGGCCGAGAGGAAGGCGGAGGCGGGCGAGCTGGGGGCTTGGAGGGGTGAGAGAGGGGAGAGGTGAGCTTGGGGAGAGGGGAAGAGGAGGGCGAAATGGCGGTGGCGTGGGGAGAGGGGGAAGAGGAAGTGAGGGCGGCCAAAGAGGCGAGGCCGGTGGGAGTTGGTGAGGAGGGACGCTGGAAGAGAGAAGATGGTGGGGATGGGGCAGGACGAGTGGGCCTGAGTGGTGGGTGGTGGGACCGGTGAGTGGAGAGGTCCGGCGTGGTGGGGAGAGAGGGGTGGGGCTGGCGGTTTGGATCGGTAGGGCCATGTGGCAAGAGGAGTGGTGGAGAGAGGAGGAGGTGGAGAGAGCGGATTGGGCGGGGGGAGGGTGAGGTGGGTGTGGTAGACTAGGGGGGGTAGTTTTTAGATTTGGTGGTCGATTTTTTTTTTTATGGGGGTGGTCGGGTGGGTCCGCCCGCCTGCTCGACGCGCCCCTAAAATATTATAACTTTTATTTAATTTTATAATAACTCTTGTAATTAGTTTTAGACAAATTAAAATCGTCGGGAACATCCGGGGTTTAATTTGAAATAGAAGGAGGGCTAATTTTAGAAACGATTGTCTTTCGCAAATAGTTTTAGGCAAATTAATATGCATGATGAGCGATGCTCACGTGCAATGTGGCATGATGACATGGGCATGCGGTCACGATGATGCAATGCACAAAAATCAACGATTTTCTAGTAGTGGTTTTATGGGATGCCACACGACACCACTAACAATGGATCTCGGATCTCGAGATCCGCCTCATGGTACCGGAAGAAGGCGGCGACTGCGTCTTCTCGCATCGTGTAGATCCTCGCGACACCACTAACAAGAGGTCGTTGTCCGTGATCGGGAGAGCACGCCGGGAACAAAAGGTCGAAGGTAGGGGTATCAACAAATAAAGCCACCTCTAGCTTCGATGGAAAGAGGGAACCGATGCATTCTCATCCACTTCAATGTACAAAAGCGAATAGAAGGGGTAGTCGGCATGGGGGCCAATCCATCACGCACCCAAACTATTACCCTGCACAATCAGTAGAAAAGAGTACAACCATTCTCGGAATCAGACTGAAGATCTCGACAAGCGAGGTTCGGAAACAAAGGAGTGATGCAGACTCTGCATCGGATCTGGCGTAGATGATGTTGTCGCGTCGGAAAACACCGGAAGGCACAAACAAGGAACAAAGAATGGTAACACCGTAGACGGATTCATCAGGCAACTTGAACACCGGACGGTAGAACACCGTTACCCAAGGAGGAAGCGAAACCCTGAAGGTACGACGGAACCCAACCACGAGAAATCCTGGACTCGAAGAGAGATAAGAGAGCGGATTCAAAACACGTAGAGGTAAGAGGAGAATAGCAGAGGGGTAAGGAATAAAATCAGACCTAATCAGAACTATCCAACCGTTTTTCAAAAATTAGTTTTGACACTCTACTTCGGCCGTTAGCTAGGTTATCCTACAGGCTGGACTTGTGGGGTATCGCAACTGCTGAGCTCTGATACCACTCTGTAACACCCTCAGAATCGTACCTATGCAAGTCTTAGCGAAAACCGCCAAACCCGCATAGAAACGATTCAAAGGTGCCCACCAGGCACTTTCGTGCGGGTGGAAAACGAAGTAATAACATTACACAACAGTCCTCGATGGGACCCACGTAATGTATATATATACAGACGACTCAATGAGTCAAGAATACAGATACTGGTACAAAGATCCAAATCACCTTGAAAATGATAGAGCGTCCGACTATGGACAAGATGCAAATGGGGCTAAGAGCCCGAAGAATAACCAATGGCGCCCATAACCCCGCCTGTGCCAAGCCGGAAGGGTAACCCCGCTAACGACGCCGATCTCAAAACCTTAAACAAAAGGGTGCCGACAAAGGGCAAAGGAAAAGAGGAGCGTCAAGATCGAGGCCAAGACACGGCGAGGCTAGATTCAAGGTCCTCGCCACATAGGTATGGTGGATCAAGCGCAGCGGCAAAGATGCACTAAACAACCTATAGAGACTCGGTACAACTGGCGGCTATCAGAGGGGGGTAAGAAAGACCTATTCGGAACCAACCTGATGCTACCATCAAACAAACCCATCCTGGTATTTCCCCCTCGAGACCAAACGAGGAAGTCAACCGAGGAACTCACACAGTTGGCAGTTTTATTTATTCAGTTATCGTTGCAGCAATTACTAGTCAAATATAGACAGTCATCCTGATAAAATAGGCAGTGGGCACTTTTAGTTAACCATTCCGTTATAGTAGCAACACTTACTAATCAGATACAGATAGCATGAGATAACCCAAAACCCAGCAGTTGTTGGTACTTTTTTTAGCCATTCCGTTGTAGTTGCAATACTTACTAGTCAGGTACAATGGTCGCAAGCGACCCCAAGCAAGCAATTGTTGGCAGTATTATTTAGCCATTCCATTATAGTGAAGTTGATTACTAGTCATTATAAAGTCAAATTTATAGCACTACTTTAGTTATGCTTGTCTATGATCGAGATACTGTGCTCCAAGTCGTCCATAACCGCGGACACGGCTTTCAGAAAGTTTTACCCGGCCGGGGTGCACAAATAGCAACACACTCGATCAACCTCGAAAACCAAATCAAAACCCAACGAGGCCTTCACGACAAAGCAATCACAGATTCAGAAATATTTCAGGGGCCACCCCATTGAGTAGACTCAACGGCCACCTGACTCGAGACGGACTCAAGGTTTGCGACAATGGTCAGAAACGACTGGGAACCCAAACTGGCTTGTCGATACCGCGAAAACATTCCGCTTGCCTAAATAGTACAGTGTGCTCCTCGCACAATCGTAATAAAGCAGTAGAGCATGGCATAAGTACAGGATAGTAAATAAAACCTCAAACTAGTTTGTGGCCCCAAGAAATAAGATCAAGCTCAAGCTCGTGGGTCCCATAATCCTCCCGGATGTGGATAGCGATAAATCAAGGAACAGTATCAAGTACTCGGGTCCTACGGACACAAGTGGGCGGTCGGAAACCAAATATTATCTATCACCCACCGATGACTCGCTTACTTACTTCAATTTTAGTTGTTAAACAAGAATTAAAGTGAACGATACGTAAAGCCATGATCATCTCCAACATCAAACAGCGCAATACTCCAACAATCGTGGTACTAGGCGACACAAGAAGACTTGAGCACGCGACTACGACGCACAAGTCCAACTATCTACCAAACAATGTAATAGGATGTGTCCAAGGCAATATAAGGTCATGAGGGATATCACGGGTACGAAAACTAGAGCATCGCAACACAGATAGCAATAGATCAACAGGAGGGAATAAATACTATAAAAGTAAGATAGGTAGAAAGGGGGAGATGCTCGCCTGAAAAACATTGCCGAAGGTTCAACCGAAGATCGGGGCGAAGCTCACATCAACTCAACGGCCTTATCCGCGAAGAAGCAAAACACTAGAATAAACACCGTATGCAATGTTTAAGATTACGGCAGAAGACCGGGCATGATGCATGTATGATGTATGACATGGCAAGGGTGCAATGCAATTAGGTCATATTAAGCGGAACCGGGGTCCCGGCAATTAAATATTAGGTTTAAGTTATTTAGAACCCCCGCAATTTAAATGTTGTCTTAACATGGCAAAAGATAGCACCGGTCCGCTACACAGATTTAAATGAGGCCAATATAAGGCTAGATTTGCCCGCATATGGGCCCCATATTTAGTTATGAGGTGAATCGGCATAAGGCCCCCAAACCAATGATATGCATGCGAGAATGACAATTTAATATGCGACAAGTTTATGATATTATAAAATAGGGTTTCGGGAAGGGGTTCACACATTAGGGGGTCTCGACGAACTTGGGGTTCCGGGGGTTCGGGGTCCGGTCTCGGGGTTCAGGGTTCGACGGGATCGACGGGAGCGGATACAAGACGGAGAACTTGTCGTGACGTGCCGGAGATCTTGGTTCCAAGCGGTCGATCTTGTCGGGCCCACGGATCGGCCGGTCTTGTCGTTCGGAAGTAGACCTTGTCGTACTTGTGGCGACCTTGGCGCCCCGGGAGGAAGTACTTGGTCTGGCGTCGGGGCATCGGACTCGCCCTGGTTGCTGTCGTTCTTGTTGTCGATGGCGAACTTGAGGGGATCGGGTACCGGGGTACTCGAGTCCGTGAAGTAGATCTTGAGGCGCCCGCTTCACCGGGTCCAGTAGGTGTTCTTGTCTTCCATGTAGAATACCTTCGGGTTCGGGGCTTGGGATCCGCGAAGGGGCCTCGACGTTCCGGACTTCGGTGGTCGGTGGAGAACTTGGGTTACCCGTTGGTGCGGTCTCCGAGTGGCACCGATGGTCTTGTGGCTCCGACTTGTTGCAACCATGCGTCTTCCAGGGAACAACTGGACGAGTTTGGCAGACGGTGTCTTGCGGGCCTTGACCCCCTTGCGGCCACGCATGTGCACCCTTATGACTTGCTGCCCTGAAGTTATTGCTCGAACGGAAGCCTCAGAGTCATCGGTATCTCCACGGTAGATGCACTGCACATTGGCGTGGTGTTCGATGACCCTTGCCGGGCGGTTTGGGCCTTTGGCGAAGACAAGAACGTCACCTCCGTCGAGAACAGCAGAGCCAAACACCATGGTGTCGTTCCAATTTAGCATCTTCCAGAAGCAGGCGGCAGGAGCAAAGCGAGCAAGCGGCAGCAATCGCCGAGGAGGAGGAAACCAGATGGGTGCCGAGGCTCAGATCCCGGCGCTGAGTCGCATCGATGAGGAAGGCGGCGCCTGGGCGGCGGGGGTCGGTCGCTTGAGGGGCCGAGCGGGTGGTGAGGGGCCGGAGAGGCGACGGCCTGGGCTTGACCGGGCAGGGAGGCCATGAAGCGGGAGGCGAGGCGCAGGCCGGGGGTCGGGCGTCGCGAGGTTGGAGGAGGACGGGCGCGGAGAGGCGGTCACGGACGCAGTTGAAGGCGAGGCGACGAGGAGGTGGCTGAGGCGGCTGGCTCAAGGGCGGCCGGGAGGAGGAGAGGCGGGCAGCGGGGCCGGCGCCGGAGAGGAAGGCGGATGCGGGGCGAGCACGGGGGGGTCGGTCGCTGGAGGATGGCCGGACGGGGGGAGAGGGAGGAGAGCGGTGGTCGCGTCGGGGTAGAGGGGGAAGAGGAGGGGCGAGCGGAGGGCGGTGGCCGCGTCGGGGGAGAGGGGGAAGAGGAGGGGCGAGCGGAGGGCGGCCAGGCGAGGAAGGGAGGCCGGCGGTGGGAGTTGGTGAGGGAGGGGGACGCGGGGAAGAGAGAAGATGGTGGGGAGCGGGGCCAGGACGAGTGGGGTCGGAGTGGTGGGACCGAGGGTGAGTGGAGAGTGGCTGGCGCGGGTGGGGAGGTTGAGAGGGGTGGGGCTGGCGTGTTTGGATCGGGTAGGGCCATGTGGCAGCAGGTGAGTGGTGGAGGGAGGGAGAGAGGTGAGGTGGCGAGAGCGGATTGGGTGGGGTGAGGTGGCTGGAGGGGTGGGTAGACTAGGTTGGGTAGTTTTAGGATTTCTGGTGGTCCGATTAGTTTTTGTACGGGGGTGGTCGACTGGGTCGAATCGGCCCGTTCGACTGCCCCCTAAAATATTATAACTTTTTATTTAATTTTATAATAACTCTTGTAATTAGTTTTTAGACAAATTAAAATCGTCCGGGAACATCCGGGGGTTTAATTTGAAATAGAAGGAGGGCTAATTTTAGAAAACGATTGTCTTTCGCAAATAGTTTTTAGGCAAATTAATATGCATGATGATGACGATGCTCGAGTGCAATGTGGCATGATGACATGGGCATGCGGTCACGATGATGCAATGCACAAAAATCAACGCGATTTTCTAGTAGTGGTTTTGCGGGATGCCACAACACCGTATTCCTTTAAAGTTTGCCTCATCCATAATAATTGGGTGCAAGCACTAGCAGCTGCCACATACTCGGCTTCGACGGTGGAGAGAGATATACAATTTTGCTTCTTGGAAGACCAACATACCAAGGACCTACCAAGGAATTGGCAAGCCCCGGATGTTCATTTTCTATCATCCTTGTCACCCGCCCAATCCGAATCCGTGTATCCACAAAGAGCAAATGTTGAGCCTCGAGGATACCAAAGACCATAAAATGGGGTATGAACCAAATATCGAAAGATTCTCTTGACCGCCATTAAATGGATTTCTTTAGGAGCCGCTTGATATCTTGCACACACACCTACACTCAACACAATATAGGGTCTAGATGCACAAAGGTAAAGCAAAGAACCAATCATATACCGGTATACCTTTTGATCCACATCTTTACCATTTGGATTTTGTTCTAGATGAGTCTTTGTAGCCATGGGAGTAGGAGCTCCATTTAAATATTGCATTTTGAATATCTTGAGCATATCTTGAGTATACTTGGCTTGGTTGAAGAATGTCCCTCCTCTAACTTGCCTGATCTCAAAACCAAGAAATACTCTCAACTCCCCCATCAAAGACATCAGGAACCTACTAGTCATAAGCTTTGAGAATTCATCATTAAAAGCTTTGTTATAAGAGCCAAAGATAATATCATCAACATATATTTGGCATACAAAAAGCTCCCCATTGACTTTCTTAGTAAAAAGAGTGGGATCGATTTTCCCAACCTCAAATCCACGGTCAAACAATAGCTCTCTAAGGTGCTCATACCACGTGCGTGGGGCTTGCTTGAGCCCATAGAGCGCCTTATAAAGTTTGTAGACATGGTTTGGGAAGTTGGGGTCCTCAAATCCCGGGGGTTGCTTAACTTATACCAATTCATTTAGTGGACCATAAAGAAATGCACTTTCTACATCCATTTGTTGCAACTTGAAGTTATGATGTGTCGCATAAGCAAGAAGGATACGAATGGACTCAAGGCGAGCCACGGGTGCATATGTCTCTCCATAGTCAATGCCTTCAATTTGAGAGAACCCTTGTGCAACCAATCTAGCCTTGTTTCTTACTATGATTCCATGCTCATCTTGCTTGTTCTTGAATATCCACTTTGTTCCAATAACATTGCGGCAATCCTTTGGCTTCTCTACTAACTTCCATACTTTGTTTCTCTCAAAGTTGTTGAGTTCTTTGTGCATAGCTTCTAACCAATCCGAATCTTCAAGAGCTTCCCACACTTTCTTTGGTTCAATCATGTAGATGTGTGCTTGGTGTTCACTGAACCTCTTCAATTGTGCTCTTGTGGAAATACCTTTCCTTATATCACCAACAACATTTTGTAGAGAGTGGTCTCTTAATTTCAACATTCTTTCCTTTCTAGCTTTGCGACGAGCGTGGATCTCCGTGTTGTTTCTTGGGGGACCCTCTTCATCATTTTGATCCTCGTCTTGACCATTAACTTGACCTTGATCATCATTGGAATCATCCTCTTCGTATGGAGGCAAAGATTGACCTTGGTCATGATCAAGTGTTCTTCTAGCATCAATTTGAGCTTGCTTCAAAGCAGTTTGTACGGATCTTCCTTGAGCAATTACCTTGGCACCACTTGACACCCGGGTGAAAGAATCAAGTTCCCCTTGACTAGAGTTGTCACTATGATCATGGTGTTGAGGGTCTACATCTTGTCTTTGGATTGAGTCATTGTCCTCATCGGTGGATGGAGCTTGTTGATGTTGTGAAGATGAGGGCTCCACTTGAGTGGAGCATAGTTCTTCTCGATCCGCCATAAGGGGTTCCTCAATGGGGCGGATATATCCCACACCCGTTCTTCCTATGGCATCCTAAGGCATTTCATCATCTGCATCACAAGCATCAACACGCCCCCCTTGGGGACCATCATATTCTTTGAAGGTCACACTACAAGATTCTATGACGGCTCCGGAGAGCTTATCATAGATTCTATAAGTGTGAGATTCGAGACCATAGCCAACAAAAATACCCTCTAATGCTTTAGACTCGAATTTGGACAAATGAACACCTTTTATGAGATAGAAACACTTACAACCGAACACCCGGAAGTAAGATATGTTGGGCTTGTTACCGGTAAGTATTTCATATGGAGTCTTGTTGATTTCCTTGCGGAGGTAGAGCCGGTTTGAAGCATGACATGCGGTGGAGATGGCTTCGACCCAAAGGTTATATGGAGATTTAAACTCCGCCAACATGGTCCTAGCCATCTCAATAAGAGTTCGGTTCTTCCTTTCGGCCACACCATTTTGTTGAGGGGTGTATGCAGCGGAATATTGATGTTTAATCCCCTCATCACTAAGAAAATCATTCAAGGTGTAGTTCTTGAACTCGGTGCCGTTGTCACTTCTTATAATCAACACGGGAACATTGTATTGCCTTTGAACCAAATTGATGAAGTCAATGAAGGTCTTTTGAGTCTCACTCTTCAACTTGAAGAAATAAACCCAAGAGTATCTTGAAAAATCATCAACAATCAGCAAGCAATATTTCTTCCCACCAATACTTGCATGAGATGGAGGACCAAAGAGGTCCACGTGGAGGAGCTCCAAGATATTGGTGGACTTGATGTGGTTCTTAGGCTTGTGAGGAGCATCATGCATCTTCCCTAGAACACATGCCATGCAAACACGATCTTTGGCAAAGGAAACATTTTCTTTTAGTCCAACAATATGGCCCTCCTTATAGAGACTTTGCAAAGTTCTCATATTGACATGGGCTAGTCGGCGATGCCATAGCCAACCCACATCGGCCTTTCCGAATAAGCACATCGGACCTGTAGTGGTTTGCTCCGAAAAGTCCACCACATACAAGTCATGTTCAACGTACCCAACAAAAGCGACCTTGAGAGACTTGCTCCACAAGAGGACCACAATATCAACATCAATAAATATGGCAAAGCCCATATTTCCAAGAGCAAGGACCAAAAGTAAATTGTATCCAAGGGTCTCAACAAGCATGACGTTCACGATGTAATGTCGTGAGCAACCACAACCTTGCCGAAACCCATTGCCTTAGACTTTGATTTGTCGGCATATGTCACGGTGATTTGATCATCATTTGGCTTTAAGTCCTTGACAATAGATGAGCTTCCGGTCATATGACTTGTGCAACCACTATCAAGCACCCACTTTGACCCTCCGGAAGCATAAGTCTACAAAAGATCAAGCTAATTTTTAGGTACCCATTTTTCAATGGGTCCTCTTTTGTTAGCAACAAGGGTCTTGGGAACCCAAATAGACCAAGCAATATACCCATCATAAGGGCCAACATATTGTGCATACACATCACCATAATAATCACGTATTAGAACATAGTGAGGGTTAGCACTTCCCGCATAGTCATCATGAGACATAGTTTTACCACTTGTGGTCTTACTATCCACAATGGTCTTGTTGGTCTCTTGTGCGGTCTTGGCCTTCTTCTTGTTGTTGTTGTTCTTCTTCTTCTTCTTCTTAGTATTGGAGACAAAACCAATGCCCCCTTTATCACCACTAGGCCTTTGCTTGCTCAAAAGATCATCAATGGACTTGTTTCCTTGTGGAAATGTGGCCTTAGCAAGCTCCCCCTTCAACCTAGCATTCTATTCAAGAATAGTTGTACTACTAGATGCAATGAAGTTACTAGGTGAAGGAATATTGGCCAAGTGAGTTTGAAGCGTTTCATGGGACTTTGTCAGTGACAAGAGTTCACTCTCCAAAGCCTTGTGGGCCTTGTTAAGCAACCTAAAGTCCTCGGCAAGTTTTTCATGAACCACACCAAACTCAATATTGTCATTTTTTTCCCTTTTGTATTTAGCAATAGCATGATCACGCTCTTTGATGAGTTTGTTAACAATAATGTCATTGGCCTCATCAAGCCCTTCAAGTTTTAATTCAAGTGACAACCTAGTTTCTTGTTCTTCTTATAGAGCATTGTTTAAAGCCTCTAGCTCAATCATATGTTCATGCCCAAGTTTACATCTTACATCTAGAAGCTCTTGAGTATGTGAAAGTTGATCTAGGATGTTTTCAAAATGTAACTTAGCATCTCCTTCTAGGTTAGTCATAAACTCATCAAAGGCAATTAATTCCTTTTTAACATCAAGAGACATCTCATCATCAATTTCATCATTATCTAAGGGAGTAGAGCGGGATGATGAAGATACATCCGTTCCTCTTGCCATAAGGCAAGTGACGTTCTTGGTGGGAGAGTTCTCATTTGGAGAATCGAAGAGTGAGAATGTCGGAGTAGAGGTGGTGGCTAGAGCAACCACACCATGAGAAGTTTCCTCTTCCTCATCTTCATAATCTTCATTGTCGGAGGAGTATTCTTCATGAGTGATCAAGACAATTTCTCCCGACTTCTTGTTGATGGGATTCTTATTGATGAAAGGTTTCTTGTAAGGTGCCTTGAGAGTCTTCTTCAACACAAGTTTACCACCATGATCTTCTCTCTTCTCATAGGGGCAACTTGCCACAAAGTGATAGCGGTCACCACAATTGAAGCAAGTTCTCAACCTAGTGGTATTCTCTCTTTTCCCATTTGGGTTGCTTCTCCGTTACATTTCCATCTTGGCCTTGGCGGGGTTCTTCCAAAAGTTCTTTGCATAGAAGGCCATATATTTACCACGAGAAATCTTGACTTCATCGGGGTGGTCCATAGAGAGCCCTTCATCACTATCATCTTCATCCCCATGGTCCACAACTTTGGCCTTCAAATCAACATTGACAATATTGCTCATACCGAGGGCATAGGAATCTTTGGCATTCTTGGCGGCAACCTTGAAAGCGTCCATTTCTTGCATAACTTCATTTGAGGTCATGAGATGATAGTTGTGTCTTCCTTGTAGGCTCTTCAAGTCGGTGGGCTCAAACGGCATGAGTGCACTCACATATTTCCTTTTTATCCATGCATCATCCACATGTGAGGCACCCACATTTCTAAAAGCGGTGGCGGTGGTCTTGAGCCTTCGGTACATGTATTCATGATCTTCACCTTCTTTCATGTAGAAGCCTTCGGCTTCATTGCTTAGAGCATCATATCGATTCCTACTCATGCTCTCATTTCCAACAAACAATACAGTGAGGGCATCCCAAGCTTCCTTGGCAATGCTAAAGTGCTCAATGTGTGGATAATCCTTTGTCCCCAACCCTTGTTGAATCATATGCAAAGTAGTGGCATTGAGTTGAATATTGACAACCTCTCTTTTTGTCAAGTTGTTTGGATCCCCAATAAAGAGTCCATGCTCGATGATGTTCCATAGTTCAATGCAAGAGCTGCACACATGAGTTCTCATTAGTGATTGCCATTGAGCAAAAGTAGCAGATTCTTCAAGCTTAGGTGGGTCACCTCTATTGTACACATGAGGGTGAGGGATTGGAGGGTCGGGAGAGTACCATGAATCACGGTTCTCACCCTTCCCACCATCATTGTGTGTGGAGGAATTAGCATTGTCTTGTTTACCCCCCACCATCATACCCTCGGGGGATACTGAAGTATTCCCTTTAGGTACAACGGATGGTAGATCCTCTTGAGGAGATGGGGGTGATGAGCCATCTTTGTCTTTAAGAAGTTGCTCTAGCATCTTCTTGACTTCGTTGACCAAGGAAGAGCTCAATCTTGTTTCCAAGTTTCTGAGATCTTCCATGGTCACCGTGGTCGGCTCACTACCACCATCCCCTTCTTGGATACCCATATTCTCTTAGGCGGTAAAGCCCAAATAAAGAGTCGAGGCTCTGATACCAATTGAAAGGATCGTATGGGCACCTAGAGGGGGGTGAATAGGTGCTACTTCAAATTTTACTCTTTTTCTAATTAGGGTTTGACAAGAAAGGTAAATTCTCTAGAATATGCAACTATGGTGAATTTACCTATATGTCAACCAAGCACAAGCTAACACAACACTAAGCAATAACAAGTAAGTAAAGTGCGGTAAAGGATAGAGGTAACCAAAGGAGTGGGCGCGGAGACACAAGGATTTGTTTACCGTAGTTCCTTCCTTTTGAGGGGAAGTACGTCTACATTTGGAGAGGGGGTGGTTTCAAACCACCAAAGCCACGAGAGGCCTCCCTTGTTCTCCGATGAACCTCACCCCAACGGGCTCGATTCACCTTCCACTATATCGGCAACCTTCGAGGTGGAAGCCGGCACCTTTACAACAAGTTCGGGGCACACATCAACAACTGAATTGGAGGCTCCCAAATACAAGCAAGGTGTCAAGACAAATCAAAGACAAGCTTGTAAGAACCAAATCAAAGTTAGGGTTTCCAACGAAACACTAGAGCTTGGGGGCCCTCAAGTGAATGAGGGGGAAATGAAGATCTCTCTTGGTGAAGATGTAAATCAAGGCCTCCTCCTTAGATTCTCGAAAGATCAATGACTTTGGATGGTTGGATGAAGAGATCTTGTAGATTTGGTGGCTCTAATGGGGTTAGTGTTCTTGAGCAGCTCGAGCAGCTGGAGGAAGAAGATAAAGGTCCCTTTTTATAGGTAGCCCCCTCCACGAACCGTTTTCTGACCGTTGTAGAAAAGTCAGACCGGAGACTCCGGTCCGTAGACCGGAGACTCCGGCCAATCTCCGGACCAGCCTCCGAACCGCCCATCTGAATGACCCAGAGCAATCCTGACCCAGCAACACCGGAGACTCCGGTCTTCCAACACCGGAGACTCCGGTCTTCCAACACCGGAGACTCCGGTCTTCCAACACCGGAGACTCCTGACCGAACAAGGTCCGGAGACTCCGGAGTATCCTCCGGTGCAAGCTTCGGACCCCTAGTCAGAATGTCCCAGTCCAGATCCTGAAGACTCCACCGGAAACAAGTCCGGAAACTCCGGACCACACCGGAGACTCCGGTCCTGGCAGACCGGAGACTCCGGTCTGGAGTTTCCAGAAATGTGTCAAATGAATGTGGGCTTTTCCCAAGTGAGAGGGTGTTGTTCATATATCATAATATCAACCTGTGGACAATGACAAACTGTAAAATGATCTACTTGTTGTTAACGAACACCAAAAGTGATTATGACAATAAATGCCCTTTCATGTGCTCTACTTATAATGTTACTTATTGTTTTGATAAGTCTTGTTGCTGTAGGAGGTATAAACACCTGCCTTTTCAATGTGAGTATAATGATAATGTTACCATATCTTATTATGTTAAAGGAAATTATGACTTTTATGATGTGGAACAAATTTAAGAATTTATTGCCTTCAAGGGTGCATTTGAACTTGCCAGTTTGCTTGAAAATACTAATGATGCACCTCATGCACATAAGGTTTTTGAGATGCTTAAATTCTGCTTTGATAATTACAAGGAAGCAAATGGCTATATTCTTGAATATTTGAATAGATGCTTTCCACAAATGGAAGAGACTAATACCTTGCAGGATCCTATGGAAGAAGAAATTGCTGAAACTGAAAGCTTATTAGATGAAAAAGAGGAGGATAGTGGTGAACAAAAGGAGGAGGAATGGATCTACCCATGCCTACCTTTTAATGAGAGTAACTATTTCCTCTTACATTATTTTATTGTCCCCCATGCTTACCAAAGGAGGATGAATTTTATGTTCCTGTGGATCCTTCTGAAATATCTACTTTGGGTAAAAACTGTGAAAGTTTTAATCCCACTATTTTTGAGCTTGATAGAAATTATGTGTTTGTAGATCATGAAAAGCATGCTCTATGTGATAGCTATATTGTTGAGTTTATTCATGATGCTACTGAAAATTATTATGAGAGAGGAAATTATGGTTGTAGAATTTTTCATGGTACTGAAACACCTCTCTATGTGCTGAAAGTTTTAAAGTTACTCTTGTTTTATCTTCATATGCTTGTCACTTTGTTTTCTGTGAATTTATTTGTGTACAAGATTCCGATGCATAGGAAGAGGGTTAGACTTAAATGTGTTTTGAATTTGCTTCTCGATGCTCTCATTTACTTCAATTCATATTTCTTATGTGAGCATCTTCTCAAATTATCACGCCTAACTTAAAGGCGTTAAAGAAAAGTACTTTTGGGGAGATAACCCAAGAGTTTTCTTGAGTATTAGAAGTTATTACTTCAGTAATGACCTCCCATTATCCTTTTTGTTTGCTTTTTGTGCCAAGAATGACCTCTAATGAGAGGGAAGTAAGATTCGGGGAGTTGTTGTCCCGAAACAGATTTCTGTCCTCCACCAAAAAAATCATAAGGAGTCTCTGTAACTCGGATTGAGCTGAAAATTTACGAATAAATCCCCCTAGTATGTTAGCTAACTTTATTTAGTTAAACACTTTTTGATTTGAGCAACATAAGGTCTTCGAAAAAATCGGTTTCTACCTGCTGGTCTGTTTTAACATATTTCTGTCATTATTTGCATTTGCTTCTTTGATTCCTTTTTAGGTTCTTTTTTAGGAAATTGAGCTTTTTGAAGGAGTTGCTACAGTAGCTTGTGTTTTTAGTGAAAGTTTTGTTGTTCCAAAGCTAAACCCAAAGGTCTATTATCTTTTGAATACACTAATGTAGCTAATGAAGATTGTGTGAAGTTTTGTATGAAGGAAAATTTTCAGGTGTAGAGAAAGAATGATGTAATGAGATGAAGAATGGACAAAAGCTCAAGCTTGGGGATGCCACCCCGGTATCACTCCAAGAATTATTCAAGATGTACAAGCGTCAAAGTTTGGTGATTCCCAAGGCATCCCCTTCTTCATCAATAAAAATCTCAGGTCTTTCTACACACTTCGTTTTTATTGTTTCATGCACTGTTGTGTTGTTCTTGGAGCGTCTTAGTTTTTGTTTTTGGTTTTTGTTTACTTAGTTTGCTTGAGTAAGTTGGTTGGATCACAGCACACTTCTTTTGTAGAGAGACACACTCTATTTTCATTGCCAAGAACACTCTAGTTTTCATTCTTATTGCTCTATGAGTGTTTACTTTTGCTAGCACTGTGTTTAGCCTTAGTTTTCTTGTGATTTCAGCTTAGAACTTTTTAGTTCTTATTTGTGGATTTGTGGTACATTCTCACTGATCTTTATTGATTATTATCTTTATGAGTTGTTTCAAATAAGTTGCTTGGTGTTGGAAAAGAGTAGGAAGCTTCATGCTTAGGTGGTACAAAAGTGAGCTTCCTTTGACTGTGGCTTAGACTTTATCATGTCATGCTAGATGTTGTTTTGACCTTATGCTTAGTGATTATTGTTGTATCATGACTTGTTCCAAACAATTAGGATTGCTTAATGTGCCTTGAAGGAATCATGCGTTGTTTTAGCATACAAAAACATAGTACTGCGGTATTCTCCTTTGATGCTTTGTTTGGGTTGACTTGGCACATGCTCACACCATGTTATCACTCTCACAAGTCACCATTAGCCTCTATGATCATTTATCATTGACTTGTAGTACCACTTATGCTTTGATTAGTAATGCTTTGTTGCTCTGCATGATTATGGCCATTATTGCTCTCTTAGTTGGTTGCTCCCAGTCTTTTGATAGCCTCCAATTGTATGAGTAAGATCTACTCATGCTTCCAACTCCTAAGAAACCAAGTTATTCCAAAGTATCCACTATAAACTCCTATGCATGGTGTGTTACACCATTCCAAGTATATTCTTGTTTTCAGCTATCTTCCAATCGAAAACTATTTTGTTATGTGAAAACTTAGTGATTAAAGCCCTCACGAACTTGATGACACACTTTATATTCTTTGCCCATAATAAACTTGAACCACTGTGACAACTTTGTTGTATATGCTTGCACTTATAAGTTGGAATTAGCAGAACCGTGCTGTCACCGGGAACGTTTTCAACATTGTACTTGTACTTTGTACTTAGTTGATATCATGCTCTTTTGTATATGGATGTCACCGGTGTGAAATAAAGAGGTAACTTGTAAGTACATAGAGTTCATATTCCGTGTTACAGAAACGCCTGGGCTGCTAGCCTAAGCCATGCCTAATCATAGTGGAAACTTGCAGCATCACCATAGTGAGATATCTATGAATCATGCTCAATAAAAAGCTATGCATATGGTAAATAAAAAGATTGTTGAGATGCTCATTGTCTGCTTGCCTTGTCATTTTGGTTATGGGAAAGCTCCTGTACCTTGTGCGAGGGGTACCCCGTTGGCGGTTCTCAATGATATGCAAATACTTACAATGACAAGAACTTACCTAGGCCCAATGTTGCGTATGCATGAGGTGTGGCCCTCATATTCAAGGGACTTGAGATTGCCAACTTATACTTAGTCAAGCATATACTCCATCTTTGCTACTTCAACCTTAACCACTTCAAGATGGTTATGATAGGGGCAACGAGGGCTGAAAGATAACAAGTACCATAATTTTTGGAAGCTCTTTTTGAAACTTGTAATCTCTGCTTCCTTTACAAAAAAGGCCTTTCTTCCACCACTATTGAGTCTCCACCTTCTACCTTTAGGCACCATTAAGAGAGCATAGTTGTCATTCTGTGTGCAGTGTCCCAAAACTTATTGATTGATGCATATTGTAATATTACTTGTTCTTGTGCTATTTGTTTCTAGTCACCCTTGTGAACTTTGAAGGTGTCATATGCATCTATATTGCTACTCTATGAGGGACAAGATGATTGCCACTATGCTATGTTTTCTGTATGTGAAACAAACAAACTTTTTCAATGCATGTTATTCATGAACTTTGTTTGTAGCCTTTCATGTTGCATGCATAGCTACTATGTCCTACTGTTAGAACTCCATTCTTTCATGCACATGTTTAGAGTTCTTTGATCCTAGCTTTCAATGCTTGCAAATGGTTGGATCTTTATTGTGAGGGTGCATGTTAACCTCAAAAATTATTCTGTTTATCACTTACCTACTCGAGGACGAGTAGGAGTTAAGCTTGGGGATGCTTGATACGTTAAAAACGTATCTATAATTTTTGATGTTCCATGCTTGTTTAGTATCTACTTTGCTATGTTTTGTCTACTTTTTGAGGTGTTTTTATATCTTTTCTGGAACTAACCTATTAACAAGTTGCCACAGTGCCAGTTGCTTGTTTTCTGCTGTTTTTGGTTTCAGAAAAGTTAGTAAAGAAATATTCTCGGAATTGGACGGGACAAACGTCAAAGTCAATTACTTTCTGTGGGGAACAAGAAGTCCATAGGGGAGCTGGAGGGGCCATCCAGGAGGGCCAGACCCCCCAGGTGCGTGTAGGGTTCGCAGCATAGAAAACAAAAAAATTCCTACGATGTGAACTATATACCAAGATCTATCTACTAGATACAAACAACGGGCGGATGTATATCCATAGAGAACATACCCTTGAAGACCGACAAAGCTTAACGAGTTCAACTCGTGGTTGATGTAGACGATCTCTTGCCGATCTCAAGATCGAGAGGAAGTCCTAGCGCCAAAATCAGCGCATCCGTGCTCGCACACACGTTCGAGGCACCGAGCAACCTCCGCCTCCTCGCTCCAGCGATGTCGCGGAAGCACAACTCTTTCTTGCCGAATAGCCACCGGGAACATGTATCTCGCTAGTCCGAGACCATGGGGGATAAATTTTAGAGGGGGAGAGAGATCCTTCACGAGGAGGAGTGAGAGACAAGTGAGGAGGGGGGCTCCTTTTATAGGAGGAGGGGGGAACCCCAAGAGGGTGGCCGGCGCATGGGGGCTGCCCCCTTGCCCTCCCCTCTTCATGTGGGTGGACACTCCACTCACAAATCTCCTTTAAATTCCCTCCACTCAAAAGTCCACTCAAATTCCCATTAAATTTCCACCAAATTTAATGCAAACTCTCATTAAATAAAACTCTTTTATTTTATTCAGAATTTTGTCAATTACTTTAATGACAAACATTCACAAATAAACCCTTGCTAGAATTCTATTTCACATGCATAACCACTTTATGCAATTTCACCCGAAAACCTGTTTCGGTATCTAGTGAAATAAATTCTTGCGCTTGTTCATTCTTTCGGCATGAAACATTTGCTCCAATTGGATGTCGGTGTCTCTTAAGTGTGTCACCCTACGGTTCGTGAATAATGCGGACATGATCGAGACCCTCTCGGATCAATAATCGAAGCGGGATCCGAGACCCATCGACTCCCACACATTCAACGATGACTTTCTTGTGATCGTCGGAACCTTTACGCTAGTATCTTAATCCCTTTGTTTCACGATATATTACATGTCCGAGATTCGATCATCGGTATATCCATACCAAGTTTGATCTCGCTATCGACATGCACTCTTTTCTCGTTCTGTGATATAACATTCTAGTGATCAAATCACTTGCTTGCAAGCTAATCAATGTGATATCACCGAGAGGGCCCAGTATATCTATCCGTCATCGGGATGAACAAATTCCACTATCGATCCATGAGCCTCAACATAACACTTTATTAGTTCGAATCCATCTTTATAATCACCCCGTTACGGTGTGATGTTTGATGTTATCAAGAAACTCTTAGGTGTTAGTGATTGACATGATCTCATGGTCTAAGGATTAGGATCACTTCGTAAGTTGTTATAGCAATATAAACTCAATGACTTTGATCGTAATGCTATACTTCGGATGAATGTTCATCACACCATTACACTAATGTTGTGATCCCGTTATTAACAACATCCAATGTCCATGATCAGGAAACCTTGATCATCTTGTTAATCAACGAGCTAGTTTATGAGAGAGGCATAACTAGGAACTTTCTGTTTGTTTATTAAACACACATGTATTAACGTTTCCGTATTAATACAATTATAGCATGCAAAATAAACATCTATCATATACTTGGAATACACATAATAAACACTTTATTATTGCCTCTCAGGGCATATTCCCTTCAGTGCGGCCATAGGAGGGCCCGTGCCTGGATAGGGTTTGGCCGCCCTGGTCGCCTCCTCGGCCTCCCCCTTCGCCTATAAGAAGCCCCCGATGCAGAAACTCTGAGTACCCGATCAAAAATCCACGAAACCTTCTGTAGCCTCTGCCACCATCGTCCCTAGATCGGGGGGATCTGAAGTTCTTCCCGGCACCCTACCAAAGGGGAGATCATCCCGGAGGCCTTCTCTCCGGTATGATGCGTGAGTAGTTCTACCTTGGACTATGGATCCATGTAGTATCTAGATGGTTGTATCTCCTCCTTTGTGCTTTCATGTATAGATCTTGTGAGCTCCGTTCATGATCAAGATCTAATCTATTTGTAATCATGCATGTTGTGTTTGCGGGGATCCGATGGATATTGAGATTATTATGTTGGTTTGATTAATGGTTTTGTCTTTTTGATTCTATCATGTCTGTGTTGTTTGTGATCTTGCATACTCTCCGTTGTTAGTAGCTATCTTGGCCAAGTAGTTGCTAGTGACTCCAAGAGGGGGTATTTATGCTCGATAGTGGGTTCATGCCTCTAGTTTCCAAGGGAAGTGACAATAATCTCTTCGGTTTTAGATGTGATGTTGCTACTAGGGGTAAAACAACGGTCTCTTGTTCATGGAACATGTGGACTGTTTACCTTACACACTTTGCTTAAAGCAGTTGTCTGTTGCTTGCAACTTAATACTGGAGGGGGTTCGGATGATAACCTGAAGGTGGACTTCTAGTCATAGATGCAGTTGGATGGCAGTCTATGTATCTTGTTGTATTGTCCAATCGAATCTCATAGGATCTTTCTAACTAGTAATTGCATTGTTATGCCTTGCTCAGTTCCTGTCAATTGCCCTGCTGTAATTTGTTTACCCTTCATGCCATGTTGTTTATCTAAGGAGAGCACCTCTAGTGAACTATGGAACCCGATCCAATATTTACCATCAATACATCCTCCATTGTTACTTGTTTACTTGCTGCAAACCATTACCTTCCACACCATACGTTTAATCCTTTGTTACAGCAAACCGGTGAGCTTGACAACCTCACTGATTCGTTGGGACAAAGTCTTGAGTTTGTGTTGTGCAGGTCTCCACGTTGCTTCCAACACCTGTGTGATGTTTCCTTCCTCCTACAGGTTCGATAACCTCGGTCTCTACTGAGGAAAGATTTGCTGTTGTGCTGCTTCACACCTTGCTCTTGGGGTTTCCAACGAAGCGCTCCTATATCAACTTAGGTGCCATCACTTGCCTCTCCGGCTCCCCTCTGGACTTCTTGTTCCCCACATAAAGTAATTGACTTTGACGTTTGTCCCATCCAATTCCTAGAATATTTCTTTACTAACTTTTCTGAAACCAAAAACAACAGAAAACAGTCTGGCACTGTTTGTGAGATCCAGCACATGGCTTAATAGGATTGATAGGATACTCATACCAACAAGTTGCAACTTATTTTTCGGAAGCTCATTCGAAAAGAACTCTAAGGTTAAGCGTGCTTGGCCTAGAGCAATTCTAGGATGGGTGACCGACTGGGAAGTGGGTAACCGGGTGCGTATGAGTGAGGACAAAGTGCGCAGAAAAGACTAGTGTTGGTCTATGGGGCTAGTCTAGATATCCTATTAAGCTATCAAGAGTGACAATGTAGAGGTCCCAACCTTTAATAAGGTAGAGATCCC
Organism: Avena longiglumis; assembly: GCA_030063025.1. NCBI lineage: Eukaryota > Viridiplantae > Streptophyta > Magnoliopsida > Poales > Poaceae > Avena > Avena longiglumis. The sequence continues at coordinate 511,712,640 of CP125974.1, read as the reverse complement.
TGTGTTTACAATGCTAGTCCCTGGATCAATAGCTAGCATCCACAGTTAAGATGTAATATCAAGAAACAAAGGTCATAATATAACTTTATAACCAGGATTAACATAATTTTATTACATCTTACATAGCTCATTTGGCTATTACATTACATTGCAGCAGAATATCTATAAGCATGGGGTCCTTCATCTTCAAAGTGCCACAGGCAAACATGTTGGTTTAGACTTGTAATCCTAATCGATCAACTTCACTAATATCAATCAAACCTGCAACATAACAAGTTACAGCCACAAGGGTCAATACATTTGAATTGTATTGGCAAGTTTCACTACTATGTAGAATTAAGTGGATCCTATCATTGCATGCATATTTGGCTAAGTGGGGTTTAGGCTCATTTGCAGAAAGCAATATAGTTTTATCCTATCTTTTCAAAATGGTTTTGATCTTTTGTCAAATCTTTCTGAGCTCCTTGGTACACCCAAGTGCTTCAAGTCTTTGTCAAAATATTTTGAGCTCCTTGGTACTCCCCAAGTGCTTCAAGTCTTTTGTTAAAATCTTTTGAGCTCCTTGGTACACCCCAAGTGCTTCAAGTCTTTGTCAAAATCTTTTGAGCTCCTTGGTACACCCCAAGTGCTTCAAGTCTTTGTCAAAATCTTTTGAGCTCCTTGGTACACCCCAAGTGCTTCAAGTCTTTGTCAAAATCTTTTGAGCTCCTTGGTACACCCCAAGTGCTTCAAGTCTTTTGTTGTCACTTTAAAGTTTTGCTTTTAGAAATTGGAATGTCGAGATTTCCCATAGCTTCAGGCCTTAGTTGCTCAGTATTGTCCATAACCGGGGACACGGCTAAGTACTTAGAATTTTATCTTCTGCAGAAGTTGTACACTTTACCCACATGACACAATCTTATCTTGTTACCACCAGTGTCCGCTGGATAAGTACTCACCAAGATGGAGTACTGGCATATTGAGATTGTGACGAAGTCTTTCCATAGGGTCCTCCTAATACACAATGCTAGCTTGTCTTCAGGCACCAATGTAGGGTTCCAAGTTCCCTCATTCCAGTCAACCTGAAGACAAATGCATGGGTCTTCCCAATGTAATTGACTAATCCAGTGCCCATTTAGCATGTGGCTGCACACGGAAGCCATTGTACGAGAAACATGTTCAATCTCTAAGTCCCTGGGTGGTTTTCATCTGGTGCACAACAAAAAGAGATTGCCATATAAACATGGTTCCTCTTGTTGCCACCTTGTCCAAAACTTGAGTATCATTGTCCACCCAGGTGGTTTATTGAGTACTTGTTTTATTATATAAAACACAAGTCTTTTCAATACTTCAAAATCTCAACATGTATCCTTTCTCAAAATATATGTAGCAGGGCTAAGCATATTACAACTACATTGTTTTCACTAAGGAATGTATAAGGGTATCCTATTAGGATTTAGCATAGCAAAATATAGTAGTCCTTATCATGCATGTTTCAAAATCCACTAAGTGTAATGAAAATAGTAGGACTTGGATGATAGTGTCACTTGCCTTTTTGGTAGAGGATGTTGGTTCACTTCTTGATCTTTCTAATATCACACTCCTCTTACTTCACTACAAATCAATCAAGCAAACATAGATTCAACTAGCATTCCAAACAATAATCAAACAATCATCACACATAAAATAATAGAAACAAAGTCATGCATGCAAGCATGCAAAAGATAGTTTTATTTGCAAAGGTGGTTTCTACTAGGCTCTAACATTGTAAAGTCCAAAGTGGTCGTTTTCCAAAGTGGCAAAACCATTTGCAAAAGGGTTTCATCTATAAACCATTTTTTAAATCAAATCATTATTTCATGTGGTGAAAATGCTTTTGGTAAGGTAATAATTTTATAATGTTCACCAAATAAGTTGTTAATTCTCAATACTTGGTGTTTTAGGGTCAGTAGGTTTGAATCAAAACATTCTCCAAAGGTTTTACCCAAAAATCATTTCCATAACAAAATCAATATTTTTATTTGACTAGAAATGAGCTAATTCAATTATTCAGTCCTAATCTTCACCAAATACATTTTTAAATCCATGAGTTGGTTCCTAGGGTCAGTAAGTTCACAACAAACCATTTTTCAAAGATTTCATCCCCAAAATCATTTTGGAATAAATTTTATAACCTAAACAAGCATATATAAGTTTCTGCAAAAACAAACAATTTAACAGAAGCTTTTTGCTAAAAAAAAGTGCATGGTTGGCTAGGGCTTGTTCCACTGATTCTATTGATATGAAATTTGCAAATTTTGGATGTGTGGATCAAAAGTTATGAGGTTTACAAATTTGCATCTAAATCAGATTCTAAAATCTGTTTTAAACCAACTAGTGCCACGCAAGACGCTTTCATCGTCACATCGCTTTGCGTGGATCGAGCGATGCAGGCCGTTGGATTAAATTACATCGCACGGCGCTGAGATGCTACTTACCCCTTCGTCTAGCTTCTATCGCGTTCGTCCGATCTAGATCCTACGGTCCCTAGCGTGTGACCAAGAGCTAGCGGCGCTGGCGGCGGCGACTGGCGGCGGAGCTGTCAGACGACGACGGTGGCGACGATACAGGAGGTGGGGAAGGAAGGGGAGATGCTCACCGGGTTCAGGAGGTCACGGCGATGCTCAACGTGTTGAGATTTCGTCGAGGGGCGTACCGGAGCGGAGGGGATTGCTCGCCGGAGACGATGGCGGCGTCAGGCGGTTCTGGTGGTCGTCGAGGACGACGTTGCAGATCACCCCAAGACAAGATAGGGGCATGGTTAGAGGCGGGCGAGTATGGGATTCACGTGAGCATGATCGGGAGGGCTCGGGGCGGTCTGGCTTACCAGGGGGAGGTCGTCGGAGAAAGAAACCGACGCGGCGGCGCGTTTGTGCTTGTCCTTGTCGACGTTCTGGGGCGAGCGCGGTTGAACGGAAAGCACTGGGAGAAGCGCCAGAGGCTGGGGATCACAGCTGTGTGCTCAAGGATGCAAGGGGTGGTGTCTACTGGCTGGAATCGATGGAGAACCTCGCCGGAGACAGTGATGGTCTGAGAGGAAATTGGGGCAGCCTGATGGCTCCGGTGGTGCGGTGTCTGGGGGGAAAGAGAGGGAAGACACAGGCGGTTAAATGGGTGCGGTTACTTGGAAGAATCAAGGCTGTCTTCAATACGTATTCATCGCCGGCGTTTCTTATCTGCAACGGCAGGGCGGGGTTTGGGGGTTGAAGACGACGCTGAGGTGGCAGTGGGGTCTGGGCGTCAGCGAAGGAGGGAAGTGTGCGGTGGGGTCCGTCTGTCAGTCGCTGAGTGGGTCGATTCACGAGTTCGAATCGTTTTCTGAGGGGAGGAGAGGAGTTGGGCTAACTGGGCCAGGTGGGCTTAGCTAGGTTGGGTCAAGTTTGTTTTCATTTTTTTCTTTCTGATTGCTTTTTCTTTTTTTATTTGGTTTTCTGTTTTGTTTTTATTCAAACTATTCAAACAACCAAGTGAATTCAAACTTCCACTAAACTTTGCAATGATTTTTGTTCTGTTAATCAACACAACTCAAAGTCTAAAACAAAATAATATTTTTATTTTAGGGTCCATTAATAATTAAATGACTAGACCTTAATCATTTAATTCAAATAGGATTTGTTTTATTAAAATCTTTATTTTTGAAATCTAAATATAAAACCAAAAACACTTCAGTAGGTTTTATTTGAGAATATAAAATACTTGGAAAACTTGTTTAAAATATTTTAACAATTTTTGATGTTTAATTAAAATGGTAAACCCCTTTATTTTAATAAAATTGGTTTAATAATAAACTCTCATTATTTTATTTAAATAAACCTTTACTCTTTTAATCAAAGCAAAACATTTTACTTCAAAAGCTTGGCCAAGGTTTAATTTGGCTCTATAAAATAATCCTTATTTATAATTCTATCCTTTTCTTTGAAACCAAATCTTTTTTTATTAAAAGATCCAAAAATATTAATTCCAAATATTTTTAACTTTATTGTTTATTTATCTTTTTAAATCCCTTTAGGATTTTATTTGATCCAAATAGGTTTGAAGGTTTCCAATTGGAATCAAAAAGTTTCTTCTCACCCTGAAAATGAACAAAGTTTTATTTTATTCATTTATTTTTCACATAACAAGATTTGGAAAATCTTGGGATGTGACAGACACCCCCGGGCCCAGTGGACGGGGTGTTACAAAGTGGTATCAGAGCCGATCCTCGCGGTTAAACGAGTGTGTGCGGGTCAGTGCCGGGACATGTGGAGCATGGCGCGTGTGGCCCGGAGTGGACACGGCATGGCACATGTGCCGGCACTGGACGCACATACGCGTGTCGGGTGTGTGCGGGTCAGTGGTGGGACATGTGGAGCATGGCGCGTGTGACCTGGAGTGGACACGGCATGGCACATGTGCCGGCACTAGACGCACATACGCGTGCCAAGAGGAAACATTCCTGGGGTGTGCTTGATCGATGAGGGCATCGATCTTCTAAAGGGTGGGTGTATGTGAGATCCAGCACATGGCTTAATAGAATTGATAGGATACTCATACCAATAAGTTGCAACTTCTTTTCCGAAAGCTCATTCGAAAAGAACTCTAAGGTTAAGCATGCTTGGCCTAGAGCAATTCTAGGATGGGTGACCGACCGGGAAGTGGGTAACCGGGTGCGCATGAGTGAGGAAAAAGTGCGCAGAAAAGACTAGTGTTGGTTTGTGGGGCTAGTCTAGATATCCTATTAAGCTATCAAGAGTGACACCCCCGGGGCCCAGTGGACAGGGTGTTACACTGTTGCAACTTGTTAATAGGTTAGTACCAGAAAACATGTAAAAAACATCTCAAAGTGTAGAAAAGTAAAGCAAAGTAGATACTAAACAAGCATGGAGCATCAAAAATTATAGATACGTTTCTGACGTATCAGACACCGACACCATTTAGAACAAATAGTTTCATGTTGAAAAGATTTACAAAGCGCAGAAATTTATTTTACTAGACACCAGAATTGTTTCGGGTGAAATTGTTAAAAGTGTTTTTGCATGTAAAATAAAATACTAGCATGAGTTTTTATATAAATGTATGTCCATTAAAGTAATTGACAAGATTATGAATAAATAAAAGGAGTTTTATTTAAAGAGAGATTGCATTAAATTTGGTGGAAATTTAATGGGATTTCTGAGTGGGATTTTGAGTGGAGAAGTGAAGGGCCATATTTGTGAGTGGGATCTTCACCCACATGAATGGAGGAGAGGAGGGGTAATCCCCCATGCGCCGGCCACCCCCTTGGGGTGCCCCCTCCCTCCTATATAAAGCCCCCCTCTCACTTCTTCTCACTCACACCTCCTCGTAAAGGATCTCTCTCCCCCTCTAGTTTTTATTCCCCATGGTCTCGAACTAGCGAGATACATGTTTCCGGTGGCTTTTCGGCAAGAAATGGTTGTTGCTTCCGCTGCATCGCTGGAGCAAGGAGGCAGAGGTTGATCGGTGGCTTGGACGTGTGTACGAGCACGGATGCGCTGCTGATTTGCGGGCTGGACTTCTTCTCGATCTTGAGATCGGCAAGCGTTCGTATACATCATCCATGAGTACAACCTCGTTAAACTTTGTCGGTCTACAAGGGTACATTCTCTATGGATGTATATCCACCCGTTGCTTGTATCTAGTAGATAGATCTTGGTACATAATTGTTCCCATCATAGGAAATATTTGTTTTCTATGCTGCAAACCCTACACGCCGCCCCCGCCTCGCTCCGCCTCCCACCTTGCTCCGCGCCGCCGCCCCGTCGCCACTCGACATCCGGCTACCGCGGCGTCCGCGCGCGGCCGAGCGGCATGTTCTACGCCAAGATCCGCAGCAGCGATGAGCACATTGGGCTCGACACATTCGAGACGGAGCACGACGCGACGCACGCCTATGACGTGGTCGCCTGGATCCTCGGCCGCTCCCGCCGAACGGTGAACTTCCACGATGTGTGGACGCGGGAACAGGCAGAAAGCGCTCGCGCCGCCGCCTCCGGTCGTCACGCCCGAGCAGGAACAACGTCAAGGCGGAGCTCGACGAGCGCCTCCGCCTCAAGTGGGCGCGCCAGTTCTAGGAGGACGTCGCCACGATGGAGGCATTCTACAAGAAGAAGGAAGAGGAGAAGGCGGTGGCAAAGGCGGCGAAGAAGGCGGATCGCGAGGAGTGGAGGGCGAAGTCGGCAGCGAGGAAGGCGGAGGAGAAAAAAACGGCATCGGCCCGTCGACGATCGTCCTCTCCTCTGATGTCTACGCACTTCTATTCTTGTAGACAATTTTTGGGCCTCCAAGTGCAGAGGTTTGTAGAACAGCAGCAAGTTTCCCTTAAGTGGATCACCTAAGGTTTATCGAACTCAGGGAGGAAGTGGTAAAGGTATCCCTCTCAAGCAACCCTGCAATCAAGTTACAAGAAGTATCTTGTGTCCCCAACACACCCAATACACTTGTCAGGTGTATAGGTGCACTAGTTCGGCAAAGAGATAGTGAAATACAAGTGGTAACGATGCCAGAAAATAGCTTATGGCGTGGAGGACTAAAGCAAGCAAACATGCAACAGATATAGTAGAAAACGGTGTTTCAATGTTTAGAAACAAGGCCTAGGGATCATACTTTCACTAGTGAACACTCTCTCATATAAATATCCTCTCTTCATGATACTACTCTTAACTACTCTCCGGTTGGACACTCCAATCCATCGTAGGGCTATAACAGCACACCTCAAAGTCCGCCTTCCCCAATCTAGATAACCCCACACTGTCACCTTAAGCGCTAGATGGTTCCAACAAACACCACAATTTCATAGAGACATCCAACTCCAAATATAACTCATAACAAATATTCAATCTAGCCAAAGTGCCACACACGGTATGCCCGCTGTCACTTTCACACACGTGGGGAAAATATAGATCTATTAAAGCACAAAGAGTATTTATGTAGACTCAAGCCTAAGTGCCACCATGGCGTGCACGTTGTCACTTTCACACTCATGGGGAGAGCAGAGATCTAATGAAGCACTTGAGTAGCAATGTAGATCTACTAGATTACAAAGCTCATGACGAAAACAAGATCATGCATAGAGAGAGAGATGAACACATAGCTACCGGTAGAGCCCTTAGCCCTGAGGAATAACTACTCCCTCCTCATCATGGGAATCAGCAACGGTGATGGAGATGGTGGTGGATGTAACACCCCCGGTCACTCTAGACCGACGGCTATCACTTCTGGCAAACCGACGGCTATCACTTCTGGCAGCTCAATAGGATCTCTAGACTAACCCCACAGACCAACACTAGTCTTTTCTGTGCACTTTGTCCTCACTCGTGCGCACCCGGTTACCCACTTCCCGGTCGGTCACCCATCCTAGAATTGCTCTAGGCCAAGCATGCTTAACCTTAGAGTTCTTTTCAAATGAGCTTCCAAAAAAGAAGTTGCAACTTATTGGTATGGGTTTCCTATCAATCTTATTGAGCCATGCGCCAGGGTCTCACATACACGCACCCTTAGAAGATCGACGTCCTCGTCGATCAACCACAGGCCAGAAACGTCCCCTATTGGCACCCTTAGGGTTTTATTTACTATCCTGTACCTATGCCATGCTTTACTGCTTTATTTACGATTGTGCGAGGAGCACCTGTACTGTTTAGGATCGTGACCCGTTTTCGCTGCATCGACAAGCCCGAGAGTTTCGGGTTCCAAGTCGTTTACAGCAGGCTCCACAAACCCTGAGTCCGTCTCGGAGCCCGGCCGACTTTGTTGCGGGTAGACTTAGTGGGGTGGCCCCCCGTGCTTGCTTTGGGTCTGGGAAACGTCATGACTTAGGCCCCGCCGACATACCGATGGGTGTATGTTAATTGATCTGGCAAAAAGGGTCGAAGTGCGTGTGGATACTTTGGTGCACCCCTGCAGGGTTAAATCTTTTCGAGAAGCCGTGTCCGCGGTTATGGACGACTTGGAGCAAAGTGCTTGATCATAGACAACTATAACTAAAGTTTACTGTTATAATTTGACTTGTATCCGATATGACTAGTAATCAGCTTCACTACAACGGAATGGCTAAATAAAAGTACCAACAAGCTTTGGGTTTTGGGATATCTCATGCTAATCATGTCGACTAGTAAGTGTTGCAACTTCTGGAATGGTTAACTAAAATTGCCCATGCTTATTATATCGGGATGACTATCTATATTTGACTAGCAATTGCTGCGATAATCGAATGAATAAAGCGCCAACCGTGTGAGTTCCTCGGTTGACTTCCTCGTGCGGTCTCGAGGGGAAACACCAGGATGGGTTTGTTTGATGGTAGCATCAGTTGGTTCCAAATAGGTCTTTCTTATCCCTCTCGATAGCCGGGTTATATCGAGTCTCTATAGGTTGTTTAGTGCATCTTTGCCGCTTGATCCACCATACCTATGTGGCGAGGACCGAATTCTAGCCTCGCCGTGTCTTGGCCTCGATCTTGACCGCTCTCTCTTTTCCTTTGCCCTTTGTCGGCACCCTTTGTTTAAGCAGGTTTTGAGATCGACGTCGTTAGCGGGGTTACCCTTCCGGCTTGGCAGGGTTATGGACGCCATTGGTTATTCTTCAGGGCTCTTAGCTCAATTTGCATCTTGTCCGTACTCGGACGCTATATCGTTTTAAAGGTGATTTGGATCTTTGTTCTGTATATCTGTATTCTTGACTCATGGAGTCGTGTTGTATATATATATCTGTTTTGTGGGTCCCATCGAGGGCTGTTGTGTAATGTTATTACTTCGTTTTCCACCCGCACGCAAGTGCCTGGTGGGCACCTTTGAATCGTTTCTATGCGGGTTTGGCGGGAATCGCTAAAACTTGCATAGGGCCGATTCTGAGGGTGTTACAAGTTTCCTATCAATCCTATTGAGCCATGCGCCAGGGTCTCACAGTGGAGATCGATGGAGATGGCTCCGGGAGCACTTTCCCGTCCCAGCAAGGTGCCTGAACAGAGACTTTCTGTCCCCCGAATCTCCCCTTCGGTGGCGGCGGCGCTGTGGAGGTTTTCGTGGAAGTATTATTGACGACTTAGGGTTTTCTCATAGAGGGCTTCTTCTAGGCGAAGGGGGAGCCGAGGAGGCGGCCAGAGGGCCCACACTCTCCCCAGGCACGGGCCAGGCTTGGCCGCGCCCAGGGGGTCTGTCCACCCTCTGGTGCCTCTCCGTCCCTCCTTCTGGATTCGTGTCCCTCACGGAAAGTTATCGACTTTGGCTTTTGTCCCGTCCAATTACGAGAATATTGATTTTCTGCCTTTCTGGAACAAAAAACAGAAGAAAACAGGCAACTGGCACTGTGGAAACTTGTTAATAGGTTAGTTTCAGAAAAGATATAAAAACACCTCAAAGAAAGACAAAGCAAAGCAAAGTAGATACTAAACAAGCATGGAACATCAAAAATTCTAGATACGTTTCCGACGTATCAAGCATCCCCAAGCTTAACTCCTGCTCGTACTCGAGTAGGTAAGTGATAAAAAGAATAATTTTTGAGGTGACATGCACCATCAAAACCAAGATCAAACCATTTGCAAGCATTGAAAGCTGGGATCAAAGAACTCTAAACATGTGCATGAAAGATGGAGTTCTAACAATAGGACATAGTAACTATGCATGCAACATGGAAGGATACAAACAAAGTTCATGAATAACATGCATTGAAAAAATGTTTGTTTGTTTCACATACAAAAAACATGGCATAGTGGCAATCAGCTTGTCCCTCATAGAGTAGCAATATAGATGCATATGACACCTTCAAAGTTCACAAGGGTGACTAGAAACAAATAGCACAAGAACAAGTAATATTACAATATGCATCAACCAATAAGTTTTGGGACACTGCACACAGAATGACAACTATGCTCTCTTAATGGTGCCTAAAGGTAGAAGGTGGAGACTCAATAGTGGTGGAAGAAAGGCCTTTTTTGTAAAGGAAGCAGAGATTACAAGTTTCAAAAAGAGCTTCCAAAAATTATGGTACTTGTTATCTTTCAGCCCTCGTTGCCCCTATCATAACCATCTTGAAGTGGTTAAGGTTGAAGTAGCAAAGATGGAGTATATGCTTGACTAAGTATAAGTTGGCAATATCAAGTCCCTTGAATATGAGGGCCACACCTCATGCATACGCAACATTGGGACTAGGTAAGTTCTTGTCATTTTAAGTATTTGCATATCATTGAGAACCGCCAACGGGGTACCCCTTGCACATGGTACATGAGCTTTCCCATAACCAAAATGACAAGGCAAGTAGACAATGAGCATCTCAGCGATCTTTTTATTTACTATATGCATAGCTATTTATTGAGGATGCTTCATAGATAGCTCACTATGGTGATGCTACAAGTTTCCACCATGATTAGGCATGGCTTAGGCTAGCGGCCGAGGCGTTTCTCTAACACATAATACAAACTCCATGGACTTACAAGTTCCCTCTTTATTTCACACCGGTGACATCCATAGACAAAAGAGCATGATATCAACTAAGTACAAAGTACAAGTGCAATGTTGAAAACGTTCTCCGTGACAGCACGGTTCTGCTAATTCCAACGTATAAGTGCAAGCTGACATGGTTATACCCAACGGATGTGCAATATTAGCATATACGGTCCAGCCCAAGGAAGGCCCACTACGAGCAACGCGGCCCATGAAGCTTTCGGGTGACCCAAGGCCGTGACGGTTTCGGATCCTTGGAGAACAAGACTAAAGTGGATAGAATATTCAAAGGGGCAAACCCTAAACTTGTAACCGACTCGATCTGTGCCTAGGACCTGCATATCTCTATAGAAAGGCTAGGAGGGCACGACGAGGAGGCTCTCTCACCTCACCGTATACACACCTCCACGCTAGATTGCATCTGCGCACCCCTGTACTTTTCGTTTCCGTCGTAATCAAGAGTAGACAAGCAGGAGTAGAGTTTTCCCTCCGGGGCCTGAACCTGGGTAAATCTCGTATCCCCTGGTTGCTTGCCTGTTAACCGTTCCATGATCTCCAGCATCCCCATCTTCTCCAAAATCCGAGCTCATAACAATGGGCATTGACGAGATCGATACTCGCCACAAGCATATACAACAAAGTTGTCACAATGGTTTAAGTTTATTAGGGGCAAAGAATATAAAGTGTGCCATCAAGTTCGTGAGGGCTTTAATCACTCAGTTTTCACATAACAAAATGGTTTTTAATTGGAAGATAGATGAAAACAAGAATATACTTGGAATGGTGTAGCACACCATGCATAGGAGTTTATAGTGGACACTTTGGAAAAACTTGGTTTATTGGGAGTTGGAAGCATGATTAGAGCTCACTCATACAAGTGGAGGCTAGCAAAAGACTGGGAGCAACCAACTAAGAGAGCATAATGGCCGTAATCATGCAGAGCAGCAAAGCATTACTAATCAAAGCAAAGAGTGGTACTACAAGTCAAAGACTAAATGATCATAGAGGCTAATGGTGACTTGTGAGAGTTATAACATGGTGTAAGCATGTGCCAAGTCAACCCAAGCAAATCATCAAAGGAGAATACCACAATACTGTGCTTTTGCATGCTAAAGCAACGCATAATTTCTTCAAGGCACACTAAGCAATCACAATTGTTTGAACAAAAACATGCTACAACAATAATCACTAAGCATAAGGTCAAAACAATACCTAGAATGTCAATATAAAGTCTAATCCATAGTCAAAGCAAGCTCCTTTTTGTACCACTATAAGCAAGAAACTTCCTACTCTTTTCCAACACCAATCGACTTATTTGAAACAACTCACAAAGATAATAATCAATAAATATCAGCGAGCTTGTCTCACAAATCCACAAAGAAGAAATAAAAGTTCTAAGCTGAAAGCACACGAAAACTAAGGCTGAACACAGTGCTAGCAAAAGTGAACACTCACAAAACAATAAGAATGAAAACTAGAGTGTTCTAGGCAATGAAAACAGGGTGTGTCTCTCTACAGAAGAGGTGTGTTATGATCCAACCAACTTACTCAAGCAAACTAAGAAAACGAAAACCAAAAACGAAAACTAAGACGCTCCAAGAACAACACAACTGTGCATAAACAATAAAAACAAAGTGTCTAGAAAGACCTGAGATTTTTATTGATGAAGAAGGGGATACCTTGGGCATCCCCAATCTTTGCCGCTTGTACCTCTTGAATATTTCTTGGGGTGACACGGGGTGGCATCTCCAAGCTTGAGATTTTATCTATTCTTCATCTCATTACATCATTTTTTCTGTACACCTGAAATTTTTCCTTCGTACAAAACTTCACACAATCTTCATTAGCAACATTAGTGTATTCAAAAGATAATAGACCTTTAGGCAAAGCTTTGGAACAACAAAACTTTTCACTAAAAACCCAATATACTGTAGCAACCCCTTCAAAAAACCCAATTCCCGAAAAGAGAACTAAAAAAGAAACCGATAAGAAGCAAATGCAAATAATGGCAGAAATCTGTCAAATCAGACCAGCACGTAGAAACCAATTTATTCGAAGACCTTATGTTGATCAAATAAAAAAGTGTTGAACTAACAAAAGTTATCTAACATACTGGGGGATTTATTCGTAAATTTTCAGCTCAATCCGACATACAGAGACCCCTCACAAATTTTTATGATGGAGGACAGAAATCTGTTTCGGGACAGCAACTCCCCAAATCTTACCTCCCTCTCATTAGAGGTAATTCTTGGCACAAAAAGCAAACAAAAAGGATAAGGAGAGGTCATTACTGAAGTAATTACTTCCAAGACTGAATAAAACTCTTGGGTTATCTCCCAACAAGTACTTTTCTTTACCGCCTTTAAGTTAGGATTGATAGTTTGAGAAGATGCTCACATAAGAAATATGAATTGAAGTCAAAGAGAGCATCAAGAGGCAAATTCAAAACACATTTAAGTCTAAACCACTTTCTATGCATAGGAAATTTGTAAATAAACAAGTCATGAAAGCACAAAGCAACAAGCATAGGAAAGCAAAGCAAGTGCAACTTCAAAACTTTCAACATAAAGAGGGAAAACTAAATATTGTTGAGATACATAAGACTATGTTTCCCTCTCTCAAAATAACTTTTACTAGCGTCATGAATAAAATTAACAATATAAAGATCATATAAAACATTCCTATCATGAGCCACATGCATAAAATAATTATTACTCTCCACATAAGCATAGTCATTCTTATTAATTGTAGTGGGAGCAAATTCAACAAAATAGCTATCATTGTTATTCTCATCACCATAATCATCAAATATAGGAGGCATATTGTAATCACAATTAATTTCATCCTCTATAGTAGGTGGACTAAAAATATCATAATCACCATTGTTATCATCATAAATTGGAGGTTTGGTATCATCATAAGCAATAGAATAGCTATCTTCCAAAGCTGGGGGACTAAAAAGAACATTTTCATAAAAACTAGCTTCCCCAATCTTAGAATTTTCCATAGCATTTGCAATAATGGTGTTCAAATAATTCATACTAATAACATTACTATTAGCATGCAAATAAGGCTCCATAGGTTTTTTAATTTTCTCTTCAAACACTTCATGTCCTAACTCAAGATAAATGCATAGAGCTCTCTAATTTTGTTGTTGTTTTCCATTAAGCCTAACTAGTGAAAACAAGAAACAAAAAGACAAAATTGCAGAATCTAAAGGAAATAACTTCGAGCACTCACACCAGAGGATGTGAGTACCTTTTACCTTACCTCCCCGGCAACAACGCCAGAAAAGATCTTGATGTCTACACACTTCTATTCTTGTAGACAGTTGTTGGGCCTCCAAGTGCAGAGGTTTGTAGAACAACAACAAGTTTCCCTTAAGTGGATCACCCAAGGTTTATCGAACTCAGGGAGGAAGTGGTCAAAGGTATCCCTCTGAAGCAACCCTGCCATCAAGATACAAGAAGTCTCTTGTGTCCCCAACACACCCAATACACTTGTTAGGTGTATAGGTGCACTAGTTCGGCAAAGAGATAGTGAAATACAAGTGGTAACAGTGCCAGAAGTTAGCTTATGGCGTGGAGGACTAAAGCAATCAAACATGCAACAGATCTAGTAGAAAACGGTGTTTCAATGTTTAAAAACAAGGCCTAGGGATCATACTTACTAGTGAACACTCTCTCATATAAATATCCTCTCTTCATGATACTACTCTTAACTACTCTCCGGTTGGACACTCTAATCCATGGTAGGTCTATAACAGCACACCTCAAAGTCCGCCTTCCCCAATCTAGATAATCCCACACTGTCACCTTGAGCGCTAGATGGTTCCGACAAACATCACAATTTCATAGAGACATCCAACTCCAAATATAACTCATAACAAATATTCAATCTAGCCAAAGTGCCACACATAGTATGCCCGCTGTCACTTTCACACACGTGGGGAGAAACATAGATCTATTAAAGCACAAAGAATATTTATGTAGACTCAAGCCTAAGTGCCACCATGGCGTGCACACTGTCACTTTCACACACATGGGGAGAGCAGAGATCTAATGAAGCACTTGAGTAGCAAGGTCGATCTACTAGATTACAAAGCTCATGACCACAACAAGATCATGCATAGAGAGAGAGATGAACACATAGCTACCAGTAGAGCCCTTAGCCCTGAGGAAGAACTACTCCCTCCTCATCATGGGAATCAGCAACGGTGATGGAGATGGTGGTGGAGATCGATGGAGATGGCTCCAGGGGCACTTCCTCATCCCGACAGGGTGCCGGAACAGAGACTTTTTGTCCCCCGAATCTCCCCTTCGGTGGTGGAGGCGCTGTGGAGGCTTTCGTGGAAGTATTATTAACGACTTAGGGTTTTCTCATAGAGGGCTTCTTATAGGCGAAGGTGGAGGCCAAGGAGGCGGCCAGAGGGCCCACACCCTCCCCAAGCGTGGGCCAGGCTTGGCCGTGCCCAAGGGGGTCTGGCCATCCTCTTGTGCCTCTCCGTCCCTCCTTATAGATCCATGTCCCTCACGGAAAGTTATCGACTTTGGCTTTTGTCCCGTCCAATTCCAAGAATATTGATTTTCTGCCTTTCTGGAACCAAAAACAGAAGAAAACATGCAACTGGCACTGTGGCAACTTGTTAATAGGTTAGATCCAGAAAACATATAAAAACACCTCAAAGAAAGACAAAGCAAAGCAAAGTAGATACTAAACAAGCATGGAACATCAAAAATTATAGATACGAATCCGACGTATCAAGCATCCCCAAGCTTAACTCCTGCTCGTCCTCAAGTAGGTAACTGATAAAAAGAATATTTTTTGAGGTGACATGCACCATCAAAACCAAGATCAAACCATTTGTAAGCATTGAAAGCTGGGATCAAAGAACTCTAAACATGTGCATGAAAGATGGAGTTCTAACAATAGGACATAGTAACTATGCCTGCAACATGAAAGACTACAAACAAAGATCATGAATAACATGCATTGAAAAAACATTTGTTTGTTTCACATACAAAAAACATGACATAGTGGCAATCAGCTTGTCCCTCATAGAGTAGCAATATAGATGCATAGGACACCTTCAAAGTTCACAAGGGTGACTAGAAACAAATAGCACAAGAACAAGTAATATCACAATATGCATCAATCAATAAGTTTTGCGACACTACACATAGAATTGGAAACAAATAGCACAAGCTACAAAAGGGGTGACGGCATGCGTGCAGCGTTAGTGGCCGCGCAGGCGGGAAACACAACATTCTGGCCCCCGGTTTCACGCTAAAAGCAGCCTCACCTGTTTTAGTCACTCACCTCTCTTCACCGGATCTTCCTAAAATATCCCCTTCTTCACTCGTGGCGGTGCGGCGGGGTGCTGCTGACTAAGACGCAGATCTACCATATCGACCGCTTCCTCCCACTTCGGCAGTTGAGCGACGACCAACAGAGTCGTCGCGTATCTCTTTTCCTCTCCCACGTTGTGTACTCCCTCGACTACCATGGCAGAGGTAAACCATTGTGAATCCCTCTTCCATATTGTTTTGCCTCCAGCTACAGTATTGATTTAGGAAGAACTCATGGTAGAACCGCCTCATTAGGTCGACAATATGACACTTATCCATCGGGCAAATGCGCTTATAGTTTCATTTAGGCCTGGATCTTGTTGTTGCGCAAGAGAGCTTTTAGGCGCATTGCCTTTCCTCAACTGACGTACAATCCTATGTTGGCCTGAGATGAGGAGAGGATGGCTAATCTAAACTACAACTTCAACTTCAATGATGTAGAGGCTATCGAGATGCTCGATGAAAATAGCCCCTTCTTTGCATATGTCATAAGGTTACGAGGGAGTAGTTTGTTGGAGGACAACATCCACACATCCGTCGAAGAGCAACTTTGCATTTTCCTTCATGTGGTAGGTCATAACCAGAGGTTCAAATTCATTCACACAACATTCAGAAGAAACATGGAGACATTATCACGCTATTTCAAATGATTGTTGTATGCAATTGGGGAGCCCACGAGGAGATGATCAAGACGCCAACGGGTCAAACACCTCCCAAGATACGCAACATCCCTAGCCGGTGGCCATATATCAAGGTGATGACTTGAACTATTTTTTCATTGCATATAGGTCTCTATTTTGCCATAATCATGATTCTGTCTTGTTCCATGACAGGATTGAATTGGTGCAAATGATGGTAGTCAAGTCACCGTTAGAGTTTCAAGATTACAGTCCGCAACTTACAGGGGAAGGAAACACTTCACCATCGAGAATGTGCTTGTTGCTTGTGATTTCAAGATGAAGCTCACATATGTGCTAGCTGGTTGGGAAAGATTAGACCATGAATCAACCATCCTTGCTGGCAACATACCTAGACCTAGTTGGATCAATATTCTAGATGGAAAGTTCTACCTAAGAGATGTTAGATATGGTTGTCCTCCTGAGATTTTTCCACCCTTTAGATCAACCAGGTACCATTTGAACGAGTTCATTGGAAGGTTCAGGCCCCAAAATGCCAAGGAGTTGTTCAAACTCAAGCACTCTAGCCTAGGGTTACCATGGAGAGGGCATTCACTATAGGTTCAAGATCCTTGATCAAAAGTCATTGCACCCCTTTTCTACCTAGGTAAAGCTAGTGCGTGCATGTTGCTCCATAACTGGATTTTGGGGTACGGTCTTGATGAAGCAACGCAGTTTATATGCCACAAACAAGGAGACTGATTAGTAATTTCCAATGTTCTAGTGTGTTTGTTTCTGCAAGTAAGAAGGGAGTCGGTAGCTAATCGTCATGCAAAATGTTGAACCTTCAGCGGCACGCCCGATTTCCAAATAAGATCCCATATTTTCCTCATGCCATCTAGTGATGAGCTAGCCGACTCAGTTGATCCGCTCCAAGTTTAACTCATTGCAAGGAAATAATAACTACTTACAACAAAAATACCACCCTTCACATACGCCCAATCAAGCTGATCTACTCACAGAAAGTAATTTCTGCAATGTCATCTATCATAAAATATTGTTGCAGCAAGTCAATTTTTCATGTTCTGAACTAGTCCACTAGACATGAAACAAATCCAAGCCTTCACCTCTTCTTTGCGGAAAATGGTCTATATGATGTGGGTCTGGAATCCATGGATTTCTCCAGATTCTAATACTCTATCCATTCCCAACACGCTATAGTAGACCTCTTTTTAAGAGTTCAAGCACATACAAAATTGATTGCCACGTAGATAAAGTATTACATGTGAACACCATATTCTCCAAAATCTCCCGTTTGGATAATATTTTGCTTTCAACCTGAATACATAAATCATATGGTTTCATAAGTAATCTCCAAGCTTGACATGCTAAAGTGCTCAATTAAATGCACGAAAGTCACATAAGCCAAGGCCACCTTTATTTTTTGGTCACGCAACTTATTCCAAGCGCTCCAATGTGTTTTCCTCTTGCCATCGATAACCTTCAATAAAAATTCTTTACCGGCTTGGTCAGATCATCACAAACAGAAGATGGCAGTTTAAAAACTCCCATTAAATATGTAGGTAAAGCTTGTGTCACCGACTTAATAAAAATTCCCCGCCGGTCAGAGCAAGATGACCATTGCCCCACATTAATAACCGCTTTGTTAATTGGGCTTGACATTTTGTCGTCGGGAGTTGGTAAGCCCAAGTACTTGTCATCAAAGGCCACTGTGGTGACACCATTAGCTGATCTAACCTCCTCTTGGCTCGCAACGTTACATGAATCTCCAAATAATAAAGAGCATTTGGATGGATCTATGAGTTGATCCGTATAAGAAGCATATAAGTCAAGAGCTTGTTTAGCACTTCATCTTGTTCCGTCGTTGCTTGAAAAAATAATAGAATATCATCCGCAAACAAAAGATGAGAAACACCAGGAGCACACCGACATATTTTAATTAGAGATATCAAATTCTCATCAATTCCTTATTTAAAAATAGTCTAAAGATAGTAGGTAACAAAGAGGAATAAGAATTGAGGTAAAGGGTCGCACACCCATGTTACCGAAGCCCATACGGCACTGCAAATAAACTCAAGAATGTCCTATTGAATTTTAGAGAATAATATCTCCAGACGTTAGACGTGTCATTATCTAGTTAACGAATGAAAAAACCCAAGTTTTACATCAATTGCTAAAAAAAACTAATCAATCCGATCATATGACTTAGATAAATTCAGCTTATAAGCACGTAAGCTCATTGTGAGATCCTGGTCGCTCCAATCATGATCTCCTCTATTCCGAAATAACGGAGGTAAGTTTATATAGATACACATGTACTTCCTCAGTTTAAAATATAAGGCTCCGTTTGGCATCTAAGTATTTATAAAACCAAAGTATTGCAATACTATAATATTTTCTTGCCTGACTAACAAGTACTTTAGTTTAGGTCTAGACCTCTTTTTTCTATACTTCAAAATCAGTGTTATTCTGACAAAAATAAAGTATGAAAAATTACAGTTTTTGCTGAAACCAAACATCTCAAAGTATTTAAAACCATAGTATTTTTAGAAACCAGAGTATTCTTGGAATACTTAAAAAAAACGTTGGTGTCAAACAGTCCCTAAGATATTTTAGATTTGTAAAGCAAATGTATCTAAACTTCTTGTAGTATCTAGATTCACTTAAAGTGAATCTACATATTAAAATAAGTCTAGATATATTTTTTCACAAATCTAAAACATCATATATTTTAAAACGGAGAAAATATATCTATCGGTATATAGAAAAACTTCATTCGGTTACTGTTTTGGGTCTGAGGGTATCTTTTCTATGAGAGCATGTGACATAAACATCTGGTCGGGTCGTCACAGCTGGCCACGTTGGATGTGAGAAAAAATACCCGATCGACATCTTCGGAAGGTTCGAGAGGCGAGCAGAGATGCATGCACACACCTGCCACGCTACGTATCGCAACAGAGACCTGGTTAGGTCACCTACGAATCCTACACACACAGCAAAACAATTTTCAGATCTTTTCATCATCAGAAATAAAGAAATCTTCAGAGATTCTGGTGTTTAAAAACTATATACATACAGGAATATAAAACAATACGAGGTAAGTTTCTGTTGTTAATCCTGAAGTTAATACGTATTCGTGACTAAAAAAGATACTAGTACTACTACGTATTCGTAGAGGCGCCGGCCAGAGTTGACGACTTCCCACCCGAACCGGACCTGCCACGTCGGCGGTGTCCAACGCATTTCCGGCAGCGCCAGCCAACGGCGCCCCGCCACGTGCGCCCGGCGTGCGACGAAATTTTGCTGCAGCGCTGATCCCACCATTACTACGTTCGTCCTATGCTATATCTCCTCTTTCTCTCTCTCTCTCTCTCTCTCTCTCTCCTCCTCGTAATCTTCTCCGGTTCTTCTTCTCTCCCCACCCCTCGGCTCGTAATCCCGACCCGGACCCGGCGGAATCTCGCGGCAGGTCAAACCCGCGCAGCGCCCCGGAGACCTACGTATCTCGCTCTCACGGGCTCGGATCGGGGCCGATTTTAGGGTTCGCCAACGAGGGGAGCGAGCTGCCGGCCGGCGGTCTGTGCGGCGGCCTCGGCGGCGCCGTCCGACGAGGAGGAGAAAGATGGATGGGTTCCTGCAGAAGGTCAAGGGGCTGGACGCCTTCCCCAAGGTCAACGAGGACTTCTACAAGCGGACGCTCTCCGGCGGCGTCGTCACGCTCGTCTCCGCCCTCATCATGACGCTCCTCTTCATATCGGAGACAAGTAAGCGCCTTTCTCCCCCCGCCTTCCGTTTGGTTCCTAATGGCTCCGCCCTGACGGGGAATTCAAGGTCCCAATATTAGCCACCCTTAGGAACCATCTGCTTGGATTCTGGATTGGGTAAGCCTCGATTCCATTGGCGCGGAATCTGGTGTGCTCGCATGCTACTGTCTCGGCGGACATGGCAAAGATTTCGCCATGCTTTTTTGGCGTGCCCGTGGTGATTTCTAAGTAAAGGTGGTCTGTTGAGCCAAGCTATGTCTTTGCTGTCCGGGGAGGGAAAAGGTTCCACTTTTGGCTGGGCATTGCTGCAAATTGTAATGTGTGAGTTGTACGAAAATTCCCCAAAAGCTGTCGGTTTAGCTCGTGCCCTTGTGTCAGTTTGGTGGGCGCGTTTCCGGTATATACTTGGATTTATGTGCTGCTGTCACAATTTCATCATGAATGGTCACATGTTTTGTGTTCCTTTTTTTCTGTCTTTAAATCATGTGTTCAGAAATAGGTTCTGTATGTGTTAGTCAACATATTTAACAAGAAGGGACTTACAGTTAGTTTTGGAGAACCCGATGTGCTCATGGTCGAATTTTTATGCTCATTTTAGTTGTTACTTTGCTGCAACCTTGTGCTTCAGAGATTTTTCCTTGGGTGAATGTTGCGGATGCTGGATGACTTCTCTCTGTGTTTTGACTCCGGAATTTAGAGCAGTTTCACATTGTCCAAGTTTCTACGCACAACGAACCCTGTAATCATAATGTATGGATGACAGTCGTAGGAATCAAATTATTGCTTTTGAATATGGGGGATAGTTCCTTGCTTTAGAGACAACATCATCCGCAAACAATTAAAATTCCTGACATTTTTATGTTTGAAAGCCTTGCACGGGCATCTGCTATAGCAGTGTTGTGCTTCCTTCATTGAAATCAGAGCTATCCAACTTTTGTTAGAAGTATTTTTCCTTTACCGGTCTAATGTCTTTTGAAGGTCAGTGCTGATGTTCTGCCAGAAATTTGCAGTTGGGGCGGGAGTATATCTGATGAGGTTCTCGATTGGGCAAGTTTGGAAGTGCCCTTTTGTCCAGTATCCTGTCATAAAATCCGCTTTGTATTTTGCCTTTACCTTTTTTGCTTTTGTGTTCGGTGTTGTGGCTCGTTATATCTGTATGCCATATTCCTTGATGTTCTATGCTAGAATATCACAAATAAGTAAGGTTCTACAGACTTCTAATAATCACCTTTTATGTGTCTGCTGTTTTTGCAGGATCGTATTTTCATTCAGCAACAGAGACGAAGTTAGTGGTAGACACATCAAGAGGAGAAAGGCTAAGAGTAAATGTTAGTATTTTCTTTGTATCGATTAGACTCGGTTCTGGTTATTTCTTGTACTTCTGTTGTTTCTAAACTAAGAGGCATAGTTTCTGGGGTTGATGTTCTCTTGTAATATTTTGACAATATGGTGTGCATATCTGTTTATTTTGCAGTTTGATATTACTTTTCCCAGTATTCCCTGCACCCTTCTCAGTGTTGATACAAGGGATATTAGTGGCGAACAACACCAGGACATTGTACGGATTTAAGTCATCTCCTTTTGTGCTAAATTCTTACTCTAAATGTTGATTTGTCACCTTACTGTTACCATTTTTGTTGTAGCGGCATGACATTGAAAAGAAAAGATTGGACTCACATGGTAATGTTATTGAATCAAAAAAAGACGGCATTGGTGGAGCAAAGGTTAGTGAACTCTGTTTTGTTTGGAGTTTGTTGAGCTCATTAAAAAATCCAGGTCTAGAATACCTTGCCCAATTTAATCTTAGGGCGGTAGTGCCTTGCCACCTTCAGGCTGACCCACATGATTCAATGACAACTGTAGCTACTGTGGTAAAAGTTGAGTACTTTAGTAGAATCCCCCTTCCTAACTTTCTACGTTAACCACCTATTGTTATTATTAGGTGAGGATTTAGCGTGAACAAACTGTATATTACAAACAGGAGACTGGAATTTAAAACCTTGTGGCTCATGTATCCTTATCTGACATTAGAAGACTAGTCCGAACAAATGTGGTACTCCCTCTGTTCCTAAATATAAGATCTTTGAGAGTTCGGTTTGAACTCCCAAAACGCCTTATATTTAAGAGAGGTAGTAATAGCTATGACTTCCCATTACTTGACTCTACCATTTTCTGCAAAGTGTTTCTAGAGGTATATCATGGCGATGATGTCTGTGAGTTTTGCACATTTTTGCATGCTGTGCTTCTATCTAGTTCTCTGCCGGGGTGTGGGTTTCTCAAGGGTACACCACAATTTTTTTTTAACCTGAACTGTAGGGCTTAAGCCCCACAGTAATTTATTAAGTAAAAAAGACAAAAAGGTCCACAATATTTACAAGTAATTACACCCCACCGGTTAGATCATACTATCTATCCATCTTGATAAGCTGTCACCACAATTTAATGGAGAAACGTGTCATTTCTGGTTAGCACTGAGTAATTGGTACTTTTAAGGTTGATAGTCACTAATGTATTGCCATAGAAACATTTTTCAATTCTACGTGCCTTGATACAAAATTGTACTGGAGTAATATCTTATGCCCTTCTTGTTGCTCTTGCACATGAGTGTCTCATCTTTAGATCAAAAAATCATTTGTCAACAATGATACCGTATTGGTTGAAGTTATATGGCTAAACTAGTCTTAGTAACTGCTCTCTTCTACCTTGCCATTTACATATATGCTTGATTGACCCTTTAGATCGAAAGACCATTGCAAAAACATGGAGGAAGACTTGACAAAGGCGAGGAATATTGTGGCACATGTTATGGTGCGGAGGAGGTATGCACATTCCTATGCTGTATTTGAACCTAGCTTCTCAGTATTGATCTCATTATTGGTTATCCTGTTACTTTTTGGAGTTCAGTCGGATGAACAATGCTGCAATTCATGTGAAGAAGTCAGGGAGGCCTACAAGAAGAAAGGGTGGGCGCTTACAAACCCTGATCTAATTGACCAGGTATATCAAATTTTCTTACCATAGTTTTACCTGGATAATCAATTTCATTATTTTCTTAAGATGAAAAAGTGTATCTCTTGCATGGTATGTTCTGTTGAAATTTTGTGATGTACACCAAAGAAACCAATATTTTGATCCAATATCCCATGTTACTGTTCTCTCTCAAACTTGATAATAGTATGGCACATTCCTGAGGTAGTTGCATGCCGCACACTCTGTTGCATATTGTGCAACTTTGCATATGATACATACGCTTCTCCTGCAGCATGCCTCTAGAGTTGTATAATATATGCCTTGAATCCTACAATGTCCAACCAAGCTTCTTTTCGTGTGCTCAGTTTCTTGTTCCTGCATGCCTGCTGTTTGCAACTGCTAAAATTTAATTGACTATATGACTGTTATGGCAGTGCACTAGAGAGGACTTTGTCGAAAGAGTTAAAACTCAGCATGGTGAAGGCTGTAGTGTCCATGGCTTTCTAGATGTCAGTAAAGTTGCCGGAAATTTCCATTTTGCACCAGGCAGAGGGTTTTATGAATCAAATGTAGAGGTGTCTGAGCTATCACTGGAAGCAGGTTTTAATGTACGTATGCCATATAAATGTTTCTTTCCTTAGTTTATTGAAGTGTCTGCACTCTGCCTTCATCTACTCTTACACGTTGTGTGTAATTTTACCAGATCACTCACAAAATAAACAAACTCTCCTTTGGGACAGAATTCCCTGGTGTTGTCAATCCACTTGATGGGTAAGTTTATACCTCCAGCACATTCAGCATACAATTAACAAAATTTTATTTGGAGCGCATTTACTTCCAAATGCAGTATTATGTCTTTCTTTTTTCTTCCCTCAAGTACTAACCGATTTCATGAACACAGTGCTCAGTGGATACAACCGGCGTCAGACGGGACATATCAGTACTTCATAAAAGTGGGTATTGTTTACATTCATGTTTACTACAGTTCTATCACTTCTTTGCCCTTGGTTTATGTAACTAACCACCATGATTGTGTAAGAAATTTACTGGGTTTTCTTATCCAGGTTGTCCCTACAATTTATACTGATATAAGAGGGCAAAAAATTGACTCAAACCAAGTTAGTCGAGTTCATTGAATGATTACATGCTCAACCTTTCTGTTGTCAACCTTAATGTTGCAATTGTTACTTTCATTCACAGTTCTCAGTGACCGAGCACTTTAGAGATGGAAATGTTCATCCAAGACCCCAACCTGGAGTATTTTTCTTCTATGATTTCTCGCCTATAAAGGTAAAAACGAATCTAGCTGTATTTATTCTCACTACATATGCAGCTGGTGTAAATTGTGCCATCTTTTTTTTAATTCTCTTGAAAATGCACTTGAGAATTAATCTTATTGGAGCCAAAAGCCCTAATGTGCATCATTACCCATTATTTTGTTGTAATTGCATGTATGTAGAGTTGCAGGACAAAATTGGACTTGATGAAGTAACCTTAGACTTCAAAAGTATATAAAAATAATATTACTGGTCTGTGCTTGGAAGGAGCAAGACATTCCATCTTGTGAGCGTTGAGAGTATTCTAACATACCGAGATGCATCATAGCATATGTGCATAAACGTGTAATAAATCCAGTCGCATGGATACTTCATACAATAATGTGATTTTGTTAAATTAAACTGGTTTAGTTTTTATTTACTGTAGTTTAGCCTGTTACAAGCTACTCTGTTGATGGCCCAACTCAGATTGAGTTTGACTCGAGCTGTATGGCTGATGTTTTATGCAGGTGATATTCACAGAAGAAAATAGATCGTTCCTCCACTACCTGACAAACCTGTGTGCTATAGTGGGAGGTATGCACATTACCTCTAGTTTATGCATGAAATCGTCCTTCTATTATTATATCATGTCAAAGGCTGTGTGACTCTTCATCCTTTTACTAAATATAATGCTCCAGTTTATCGCTGGATTCTCAAGTTATATTTTTTTACCAAGTTTCTTAAAATGGTATCCCCTTATGAGTATTTCCATTTATTTATTACAGAGAGTGATCTTATATCACAGTCAAACATAGTAAAATTCTGGAGATCTATTTCTGCCGAGCTCCCCACGTCAAACGTGGTATGGATGTGACTTACAGACCTGTTTTCTGTGTTGTCTTCAGGCATCTTCACCGTCTCCGGCATCATTGACTCGTTCATATACCACGGACAGAAGGCACTAAAGAAGAAAATGGAGATAGGCAAGTACAGATAATTTATGAGAAACCTGGACCACACCTCACATTTTCCAAGTTTTGTGGCTCGTATCGAGGTGGATCCGGTATATGCGCTCCAAAGACATGAGACACCGCGAGGTTGCACGGCCATCAAAAGTGATGCTACTGCACATTAGTTGATCAAAACTTGTAAAAGGACAGAATAGGCTGGTCTTGGGGGCAAGTGCTTTGATATCCATCAGGGGCGACTGTAGTTGAATGGCCAGAACTGGCGCAATGCTGTACTGGTAACTTGGGAGTCGATAGGTCACAGAATTTTCTCTTGCAATTGCTTGCTTCCTCAAATTGTGTCACTTCTTCCTAACAATGTTTAGTCCTGTTTAGAACAGTAGGAAATTTAGAGAAAATGTATTTTCCTGTAGGAAGAGATCTCAGTGTCGTCTGGAGCAAAGGTATATCATCAGGGTTCCTTTGGTATTCGTTCTTAATGTTTTCTTCTGTCTGTCCAGCATTCCCTTGTTTTTTTTGTTTTGGTTTTCATCAAACTGTTAGTACTCACCCAAATATACATGTTACCAACCAAAGAGTTGACTTAGTTTCTACTCCCTCATTCCAAAATAAAAGATGTTTAGTCTTTTTTTTTTGAAACACATGCATCTACTCCTTTTGGTCCATATTAATGGTCTCAATTTTATTTAGATTTGTATGTATCTACTTCCTCCGTTTCAAAATATAAGATAGTTTCTTTTAGTATGTAGGTTCACTCTGAATTTGCATGAACCTACGTACTAAAAGAAGTCTAGATACACTTTTTTTCACATAGTTAAAAGTGTGTAGGTTCACTTATTTTGTTCCGAAATATTAAAAGTCGTCTAGATACATACCTTTTAGAAGCTAAAACATCTTATAATTTGGAATGAGAGAGTACATTCTTAATCAAGTACATTTGTAAGTCGGACGGGTATATATACATCTCAATTTATCTAGACACTTTTGCGAGATCCTTTTTAGGAAAGGACGGAGGGAGTACGGTAGCATTTGCTGAGGATAATAATAAGATTAGATAAATACTATTTATGTGATTAGATAAATACGTACTATTTATGTGATTCTTATTTCTTAGTGCTTTGATCGGATCATCTAAAGATCTGGATGGATATGTGGATAGGACCATATCATCAGAGCTCGAGATCTGATTGGATACATTCGATACTACAACCTTCATTTTATAATATAAGATGTTTTACTTTTGTGAAAAGAGTGTACCTAGACATCTTTTATTGTGTATTATTTTATCTTTTAGAATGATTAGGAGTAAACGTATACGCTAAAAGAGATCTATATACACTTTTGTACAAAGGTAAAACATCTTATATTATGAAACGGAAGTAGTACTACTGCTATTGCATTGATTGACCTGCGCAGGATACATATGGCCACGAGCAATGTGAATCTTTTCTTGACAGATTATATAGAAGAGAGTAGAGGAGACAGGAGAGGGTCACTCATCTTATTCGTTTCAGGCCTGAGGAAATTGATTTTCTGAATTCTCGAACAAATGAAAAGGAATATTCCAACTTTTGGAAGTTCCTTTGCTGTCTTGACAACATCTCTTAACTGCAGAACAATGCAAGTTTCGTGCTGCCCTTTTCGTGTTAACAACATCTGTAACTTGTCGGGTGGTCGTTTCTCGTGCCGGCTAGCAGAGTATATGTATGCCCCGAAGGAACTGAACCGAGCTTCAGTGCTGTGTATATTGAATTTTCTTAAAAATTGTACTTTTGAATTTTAAATAACCACAAAATTGTGAATACATACACATGTCCTAGATATTATTGCAAAGTTTCTGTAGAAATTGTGTTGTATTTTGATCTATAGAGAAAAAATCTGGCTGTATATAGTAACTCATTTTTTGGGTAATAAATTTGTCTTTTTTGTTAGCCCAAAATACAATATTTTTTCTGTAATTTCTAGCGTGCCTTTGGAATGTGTATATGTACACATGTATTTATTTACAGATTTGTTGGAGTCCCAGAAATGCGTTTTTTTTTTGAAATTTTCAAATGAAAGGAGCCATGGAGCTCGGATGCTGCTAGCATTTTTCTGAATTTGGTTGCCTATTTCTTCTATAGAAAAAAGTTACATAGTTCCTCCTAGGTATTCCCATTTTCTTTTTTGGGTATGTATGCCCCGGAACTTTCTAAAACACCTTCTAGAAGATTGTAGTTTCTAAAACAAAACACCCACTGCGGTTAGAACGCGCAAATACCTAAAGACACTTTTTGTTGGACATTATCTTGCATAAGGAGCTGCCCGTGAACAGAAGAACAAAATACAAATGACTCAATGGATAGAATTTGTTAAACTTGAGCTCAAAATACACCTTTTTATTGATCACACTTGAGCTCAAATATTTTCAAATAACAGGAGCCATTGAGCCTATCAAACAAAATATTTATAACCTGAACCTAGCTGTGAAATAATTAAAGTGTGATCTAATTTATTTGCAAAGAATACACACTTTGAGACGCCAGGCATGTACAGTTTGCACATTATCCCAAGATTCTTCTCCAGTGTTTTTGAACAGTTTAGCCACTTTTCAAGTACACATGCCAGCCTTTTTTAAAGGGAAGTAACACATGCTGGCTTTGAAAAAAAAAAGGGGAAGTACACATGCCGGCTGAATCTAAATGCTAGAAATGTAGGGAATAATTCTTGGGACAGCCTTAGGAGTGACCCCACGATAGATCTGAAACCCTCAATTATTCACCAAAAGATCAAGCAAATTATTGATATAACCTCATATGAATGGATATGGTAAGTTGACGTTTTCTGATCTCTGAAGCATTCTAAGAAATTTCATCACCAAATTATTGATGTGTTTTTTTAATACTTTTGTGGACTGGGTCATGATCCAATCACATGGGAATGGTATTATGTATGTATCCTGCCATTAATGTAATGGCCAAGGATAATTGACCGATCATACCATTAATCTTCGTTTTATGAGTAGAACTACATCTGTGCAACCCAACTAGATAAGAGAGGTACTAACCAATTAAGCAAAGTCAGCTTCAGGAAAGCATCCTCACAACTGTAACGGCCTGTCTTCAGAATAAACACGCAAATCAAAATCAAGTGGTAGCTGGTTCTCCTGCACGAATTTGTCAGCATCAGATTAGTCCTTTTCATTTCTTAATCCCAAATGGATAACACGTACCTGGAGGAAGAATCTGGTTGGTCTCTTTTAATGCTACCTCCTTCCATGAAACTGCCGTTAAGTTTGGACCAGATTTTCCAGGGGCAAAAGAACAGCTGAAACGAAAATATTGTAACCCCAGCACTGTACCAACACCAACGTAAACTTAAATCAGTGACTGAAACTGAATCTTGAGCATCCATGCAGATACAAAGAACAGAAATTGAAGAGTGGTATACTTTGAAAGAGGAAACCAACTGGTGGGGGGTAAACCAACCAGCTTGAATGATGGTTGAATCACATAACACTTTCAGAGTGTCCCACATGGCACCAGGGAGGAGATAAGTGGAAAAATATAGTAATGTGACATGATTTTCATATAACCAACGAAATGTCTCCACTGTACAAAGAGCTAAAACAACAGACAACGAGCACAAACTAGACACAGACCGAAAGTTAAAGCAGCTAAGTGTCCCTTCCATGCATCGGCAAGCTAGGAAGAACTCAGGAAATCTAGAAGCCATTCATCTCCAGAAGGTATGTGCGCCTCTTCATCAGAGCCTTTGCAGCAAATTTGAGTGGTCCATCAAATGCTCCAGAGATGAACGCATCAGTTTCCTTGCGGCTGATATGGCCGCCATTGCTTCCCTCGGTTGAGGGCTTGATAGCAACTAGTGTAGCACCCTGCAACGCAATTCCTCCAGGCAACTCGAGATAGGGAGCGTATTTGAGCTTCATGTTGCAGGCTGGGACATGAGTCCTGTTGGAGCATGCCGAGGTCGACAACTGGTTCTCTCTGAACTCCTTCAGCTGCTCTGCTCCCATGCACAGCGTGCCCTGGCCATCGGCATCTGTCAGCACCAGGCTCACAAGTGTGGGGTGGTCCTTGATGATCGACCTGAGAAGATAATGCCTCGTCGACGCCGCGATCAGGGAGCTGATTGTCCACACGACACGGAGTTTGAGCCCGCCATTGGTGTAGAAGGACTCTGGCATGCTTCCATTGTCCTCCGAAGACGACGGCTCGTGCTCTGCAGCGCCACCAACAGGCTTGCGGTCAACCACGGTACCCCCCAGGATCACACAATTCTGAAGCGCGCTCCCGTACTCGGCTCGCCATTTCAGGAGAACTCCGTCCTCGGTCCCGACATCTCCCGAAGGGAGCTCGACCTGAAGATTCCGTACGTGCGCGAAGTTCCGGAGCACCTGCGCCGGAGAGTGCTGCGCGAGCTGCGGGAAGAGCGGCCGTCCGGTGGTGCCGTTCGGGCCGCGCATGTTGTGGAATGGCTTGATGATACTGGAGAGCATCACCTTGAGGAAGTGCGAGAGGATGTTCCGGGGCTTGGGCGAGGACAGGTCGAGCGCGTCCTCCGCGTCGCCGTCGACCGTCACGACATGGTCAATCTTGACACGCACGTCGTGGACGAGGGGGACGAGGCCGTAGAACCGTTTGGACGCGGCGGAGCAGCGTCCGAGCGACCGCACGTCGTCGACCTTGTTGAGGATGAGCAGGACGAGCGAGTCCGGCAGGCAGTCGAAGCGGTCGACCTCGAACTCGAGCACCGGGTCCGCGTGGATTCGGGCCTTGGGAAGCATTCCAATGCCGGAAGGCAGACAGGAAGGTCACGCTTTTTGCTCCGCTCAGCAGTGCAGAGTGCAGGCGCCGCCCACCAAGATTTGCCTCCCGGGGATGCAAAGAATAAACTGCTCAATCAACCTTGCTTCGGCTCCGAATGGCCAAATCGACGCAACTACCTGAACAAAACGAAAAGGGGAACAGCCGTAGTAAAAACGCAGACGAGAAAGAGATCGAAATAAAATAAAATTCGCCAAGAGCACCATGGAAAATCAACCAACAGGGCCAAGCAGAATCCAACAATGGTACTACTACTACATACCTCAGTCGCCAGCAACCAACCAGCCAACCCGGGCAATCAAATCGAGCTTGAAGCCTGCCGAGCCGACCCTCGCCCCAGAACCGGTCCTCTCCGCCGGAGCACCGCCGGATCCGACGCCGGCAAGCGCCTGTACTGCTGTCCACCACAGGGAATAACCGCCCGGAATGGCGGCTTCAAGCCACAAATTCCCCCACCAAACCGACTGTGCGGCAGCAACTCTGGCGGGCCGACTCGCCCGAGAGCCTCGATTCAGCAGACCTCCAGCGCCAATCCGGCGAGACACCAGATAGCTAGGGTTTATTGCAGGTGAGAGATTGGGGATATTTTCTGCTCTTGGCGGCAGTTTTTTTTTACTCGTGTGCTATCGCAGAGGAAGAAGTGCTTCTGCTCTCTCTCTCTCGTAGCACCACCACTCTACGGAGGCGGCTTTTACTATCGTCTCGGGGGTGGTGGCGCCGAGTGGCAGATTAAATAAACTAGTTCAGTGCCCGTGCGCTGCTACGCTACGGGAGTTGGAAAACTTAATGTTTTATACTTCGAAAACAAGCTGGTGTCACCGGTCTTACCTTCATCTAGTTGGATCTCCGGAGACACTTAGACATGTTCATTCCGAAATATCTGGGTTTTAATTTTTGAGTAAAAACACGAGGTTTTCAACATAGTAAAGTTGGTTAAACTAACATATGCTGTTGCGACCTGCGATTTGGAGGTCGGGCTACACGGAGCTCGGTATCACAGTTGCTTGTCGCCTCACGATCCTAGCTGTTTGTTCTAAGTTAAATAATGGTGTATCGAATTGCATAGTAAGTGTGCACGTGAGCATATATTTTAAATTCTCGAAGCAAAAAAAATAGTATGTCTATTTGTAAAATTTATAATTTAACTCTAATATGAGGCAAAATTAATAAAAACATGTACTCAATCCGTCCAAAAATAACTGACTTAGTCTTGTCTAGATTCGATGTATCTATACACTAAAATGCATCTAGATATATTCAAATCTAGACATAACCAAGTAGTTATTTCTAGACGAAGGGAGTACTAAGAAACATTATGCACTATTTATTATCTGACAAAGGTCAACTTCTCTATGCGATAAAACACTCGGTTTAGTTACAGGGATATTGTATTTAGCTTGTTTATCCAAATAAACATTGTCATGAAACATCCATGTGCAAAGTGTGTACATATGAGGAGAAATTCTATACTTTACATGATTTTAAAAAATGAATACATGGTAAAAACAACCAATCATCGTGAGTTGTCATCTGATTCATCATCAGCTAGAACAACGGTTGTCATGGAAAAACTTGTGCTAACCTTGCCTGATCGTCTGTGCACCACCAGTCCTTGGTTGCAAGTCGACTTCCGATATCTTGCCCCTCTGTCCTTAGGAGTGTCACAATCTTAATCTGCTCTCTAACGGGGACATACTTGGCAACATACTTATTGAAGATGGTATGCTTCCAGATACAAAGTGTCACGTTAAAACAAATATGTTAGCTAAAAAATTACCAGCTTCAAGGATACAGTGAATGATAGGATTGGCTGCTGAAATGCGTGCACAAAAAATGTCGACTTACTACAATGTACATGTTTCTATCAACATTGATATTGTTCGTCATTGATATGTAAACAGGAACTTTGGAGTGAAGGGAGCAGCCTCTCTTGTCAACATTTCATCTCCTGCTTGGCTTCTCCCTAGTCAGATATTTACTGGACTCGAGAGGTTTCCAAGATCCTATGCATTTACCGGACTCGAGAGGTCTCTGAAATGCTCTATAACCATGGTCCGTCCTGAATAAGAATCATTTCCCCCTGAATGGTTTTTGAAGTGAATCAGAAAAAAAGAGCTTAAAATTCACCAAACTGTTTCAGCCTCAATACAGGTTATCTCTATCACTGTTACACCACCAGCTGTACTTACACTTTTAGGAGTAGCTGATCGTGAGGTGAAGTTACTCTTTTAGGACCAGTTCCACTTCCATCAACGGGACACTGACTTGCAAAATAGATAGACTGTTATTCGAATGTACATTGTAAAATACAGGATGCCACTTATTGTTCTTTCCTGGGCGTTGTAGTATGGCAATATGTTTTGAACGATTAAACTTACACAAAACTTAAACAACTGCATTTGTTTTTTAACCAACAGAAAATTGTCTAAAATTTCAGGGCTTAGAGGCCAGATGCTACAACGTAAAATGTATATATTTTAATAGTTTAAATATTATATTTTTCATTTTACTGAACTGGAATAATTACACATGATTACTTAAACAACTGCATTTGTTTTTTAACCAACAGAAAATTGTCTAAAATTTCAGGGCTTACAGGCTAGATGCTACAATGTAAAATGTATATATTTTAATAGTTTAAATATTATATTTTTATTTTATTGAACTGGAATAATTACACATGATTAATATGCTTTTCATATTAATGTGGATATTTAGAATCTAGCCTCTCAAAGAAGCATGGTGCCTATAATTAATCAACCCTGTCATAATCATTAGAATCATTATTAAAGCAATACCATCCCAACTATAGAAGAGAACAAAAGGTTTGTATAAAACTATAAATTAAAACATTTAATGTATTATGACTGATAAACTTAACTGAAAGAACAATAAACTTTCAAGAATAGGATTCTAAGACTTCACACTATTCTACCTCATGATAGCCACAAATAGTAAAATACAGGACCTTCATCTCCAATATCCTGGAGAAGAATAGTTACTTTCTCCCTATTTTTCCAGATAGATTTATTTCCCCAAGATAAGACATAATCATGCCTTGAAGTTGTATGAAGGAAATTCTTTAAAGGCAATCTAACTCAAACGATGATCCATATTCATGAGTGTCCTTAGTGCCTTCTCCTGATCTGGGTGGTATATGTTTATGTTGTATTACATTTTATATATGGCTTCTCTGTCCCATTTCTTTGTACTCAAAAGAAGTCTTGTTAACTCTCGGGTCTAAAGAAGAGAATTATCACAATCCTTGGAAATTTGTTCAGAAGATCAATAGGATTACAATCTCGAAATCGTATAGAAAAATGATACATGAACAATATGAAAATGGATACTTCGACAACCGATATGAATATAGTATTAAAATATGGAAGCAGAACTTGTATGGAAATAATTAAGATGATATCCTAAAATCTCAAGGTATAACCATGGGCATCCTTTGAATAGGATCAAAATCCTTAAATCATATAGAAAAATGATGAATGGATAATATGAAAATCGATACTTCAACCACTTATGTGAATACATAAATATAATCTCAAAGAAGAACTTCTATGGAATTAGTTAAGCTAATCTCCTAGAATCTCACGATATAATCATGGGTTAACCACCAAAAAAGGGGCACAAGCCACACCAACATGGAAAATTCAAGAGTGGTGGTGATGTTTTAGTCTTTTCAAACTATAGAGGTGATTACGTAGGTTGCATCAATCCCAGAGATAAACAACAAGCGAATAGAGATCAAAGCTAACAATTCGGGAAGGATTGGCACAAACCGAATTGATACACAAGCCCAACGACATGGCTAGCGAGAAAATCATGGAGGAAATGGCGGCAGAAGGTGGCGACGTCGTGTCGAGTTAGCGTTGCATGTGGCGGCAAGATGGCACGTTGGTCGCATGTTGGGCGTTGTGTCACTATAAGTATAAAGGAATCTTGAGTTAAGAAAGGTTCTTGTGTCATGAAAACTAAATCTGTTGTCTTCTTATTTCTAAACTTGTTGTTTTATGTAGTGCCCATAAGCGAGCATACAAATAAAATATATCAGTGCTCATAAGGATTGGATCGAGTTCATCCTTGTATTAGGATGGTGCAATAAGCCAATAATTCATGGTCATGTACATGGTTGATGTAAAAATGGGAGCAATACAAGCTTATCTTTACCAAAAAAACAACAGTTTTATTTTGAAACATTTCCGTGAGAGCCATGCCAAGGTGTTAGGTAATGTTAGAAAATAGGATGTGATGTTCGCATTTCATGAACAAATTTGCATCGGACAAAATCTAGATGGGTAATAGACTAATATATAAATACCATTTAAATTATGAGACAAACAATATCATACCTGATTATTTTGTTATTATGAATACTCAAGGATCGATCGAAATCAGAAACTTAACGGGTACTTTTAACACAATATTAGATAAAAGAAGACAGATTGGCAAAATACCTAAAGAGGGCTGAACACACTCAATAAAGGTCTGAAGACGTCAAACTTTCGTGAACAACTTGCTTCCATTTATTCTTCGAGCCCTCAATGTTTGATTTATTGATGAATATGACCTTATCGGAGTAACCTGTGTATAATTATCTTCAAACGAAGTGCACAGAAATAAGAAAAGAGTGCACTGATGGGAACAAAACAAGAACACAACTAACCAACTTGAAGCCATCGTTATACAGGATTTGCAAATTCTCGGGAATTGATTTATACTTCACGCCCATGGCATGCACCGATGAAGACCTTGGGTATTCTCCATGTCGATCATTGCAAAACGAAAATAGCCCTGTAAGTGAAGTCAATAACGAATCTTTAGAAACCTGAAGATTGTTTTCATAGAAGATATGTATGTGCGGGTTAAAAAGAACATAAGGAATCAGACTTGATCCTTGGCCCCTGCCAAGCTGCCGTCACCATCTCCTTCACTGATGGATTAGATATTACATGTGTAATATCTAAAATACCATCAGGTTACTCCAATACCATCACCAGCCATGGGAGAGCTTTCATATGTTACATGTGTATGTTTATTGTACATGTGTGTATCGAGTATCAACATCTCAGTTCACAAGATGGGGTTTGCCTGCTGTCGTGCGACTCATGTCCTTCCGCAAAGCTATCTACTCTACTACGTGCTCACTGCTCCCGTGTGAACCAATCTCACTGCTAGTAAATGTCCACTACATCTCAACCGATCTAATCGGTACATAATAATACAATCCATTAACGCCCATATGCATCCATTTAAAAATCAAATATACAACAACAAAAATGGCAAACCTTCGGCAGCCTTGAGAGGATAGGGGAGAGGTGCTCAGGTGGATAAGGTTGGACTGCAGGTGGTCGAGGCAACGAGGTCGAGGTTGGGAGAAGGTTGAGGTAGGAGGATGTCGAGGCGGGGTCGATGCTGGATGAGATCGAGGCAGAGTTGATGCCGAAAGAGATCAAGGCAAGATCAGGTCGGAGGAACTCCAACAGTGTGGTGTGCGAGCGAAGGAGATTGAGGCAGGCTCGTTGTGGATGAGATCCAACAAGCGGGAGGAGAACGCGGGTGGCCAGATGAGGACGCACATGATGAGGGCGGTGGCGGACGCAATATGCGCGTGGCCGCGGTGGAGAGGCTGCTGCGGTTCCTCCTTGACGGGCTGGGATAGGTCGTCGGCAGTGGTCCCAGATCACGTCGGGCTACGAGCGCTTCGGGGCCCTCCTCCTTGGACTCGGGCTATAGTGGCGGCGTGAGGGCGGCTAGGACAGAGGAGAAGATGAGAGGGGCGACAGCGGGACCCTGTGCAAGGGTTCCATGGGAGGAGGTTGGGGCCCTTGATCGCGTTCTAGGCGAACATTTACCACTTATCGGTGGCAGGAGAGAGTAATTAACTAAGCTAAGTATCTATAAAATTCACCGTACCATTCGATGTAGATTAGACGGTGTTGATTCTACTAATGTTTGATGTCAAAGTGCAAAATGCGACTTACCAACACCAACTTCTTTTTAATAGTAAAGAAATAACACTTTATTTGATAACAAATTTAAAATGGATAATCTTTTTCTGCCATTCCCGTACGCGTGGCGTCGCACGCTCGTCTGCAGCGCCAGGTAGAACGACGCCACTGCTCGCCACGCTTCGGTGGCGCCCGTGGCCAGCTGCCACGCCTGTTTCAGATATGCAGCCAAGCTCGACAAAAAAGCCCGCGGCCGGCTGACGCGACACGAGTGCCATGATGGCGCCGTGGGCCCCAGCAGCTTAAGTGCAGCGCTAGTCTGGGTGGCGCCGTACCCACCTGTGCCGTGCCATGGTGGCTGGCGCCGCACGCCTGGAGCCCTTAAGGTGGCGCTGGGTCGGTCCATTCCGACCCTCTTCTCCATTTTCCTTCCTTTCCTCCCCCCTCACGAACAGAGACATGGCTGCGGCTAGGGTTCATGTCCCCTTCCTCTAATCCCTCCCCCAATTGCTTAGATCTTGAAGAATCCCTCCGTTCATCTTGTTCTTCACCACAACCCCCAGGTATTCCTCTTAAATTTGTCCAACAAATCTCTCATTTTGCCCTAATGTTGATGGTTTAGGAAAACCCTAGTTTAGACAAAAATGAAGATATATAGTTGATTTGTTGATTACTTAGAGGGAGAATAGATAAGATGGTAGTATGTTTATGTATAGAATGAGATTTTAGTATGATTGAGGTTGGAAAATATATATGATGAGCTTTTGGTATGTTTGTTATAGATAATAACGTGGGAATATTCTTACTTATTAGTAATTGGTAATTGTTAGTAGTAAGTGGTAAGAATTGTTAGTAGTAATTGTTGTGGATAATGATGTGGGATAGTATGTTTTTGTTTTAGATTAAAAATTATCGTTAGTAGTAATTGGTAATAATTTCTTATGTACATTTTAGTTATAATTTGTTGTTGTAATAAACGTTAATACTAGAATTTGTTGATATAGTAATCCTTCATATACTTGTTAGTTTCATACTAGGAAACTTCCATACTATGAATTCTCCATGTAGTTGTGTTGCCTGTCAAAACTCACCGGCGGGCAGTGACGAGCAACACGAAGAGCCGGGAGGCTCCTGAGAGGTGGCCCTGGTCCCTCGGCCGACCAAGAATCTTCCTAAGACGCACGCCGTCTGTCTTGGTTCGAGATGCACCGACCTATACCGGTCAGGGAAGGTGATGGATTGTTCGATTGGTCTCCGCACGGTAAACAAGTATCGTAAAATTCGAGCCGTGATCGGCTCCCAGTTTCCAGAATCGGCTTTCAGAGCCGATTATCCCCATGGCTCGCATTGGATCTATGATAACATGGGGTTTTGCTTAATTACTACAAGTTAAATCGATCTCGATAGTTTGGTTTCACCACCACGCAACCTAACGCCCCACGCGTAGTTGAGCCTAATAGATACGAAAAATAGTAGAAAACCGATCCTAGAGAAGGCCTAAAACCAACATAACGTCAATTCCTAACGTCCCTCTAAGATCAATAAACCATACCTTACGACACGGATCGTTCAACCCGCTTTGTGAGGCCTAATCACGTAGATATTAAACTAAACCTTGATGAACAAGGCACAACTATAACAGATCAAATCGACTAAGCAGAAATCAAGCAAGATGCCACCTTCACACCCGGGAGAAGGTGCAGAGACGGCAGATAGCTAGAGGTAGCATAAATAAGCAATCATAGTAAAAGTATCGATGCTAGCTCTAACAAATCTGTGGTAAAGGTGTTACTCGCCATCAACAAGGCTTAGTACGAGTAACACCGGACAACGATAGTAATATCGCCTAGATCGCAAGATGCGATCTAGGCAAGATGGCACTTACCCGAAAAACCCTAGAAACAAGGGGTGGCGTCGCCGAGATTGTGTTTGTTGTGAACGTGATTGTCCTCTTTCTTTCAATAACCCTAGGTACATATTTATAGTCAGAGACTCTCTACTTTTGGAATAACTCTACAACTCTATCTTTACCTAAACATAAACGGAACCTAAACAAACACGAATCCTACTATGATACAAGATACACGGGCAATTCAGCCCAAATCTACGCACTAGGCCGATCCAACAACACCTTGAATATATGTATCTTCTAAGCCCATCTTGATCACGGCCCATCTCCATCTTAGGCCAAAATATGGCGATAACACATGCCCCCCTGGTTTTGGCAATGATAATTCCAAAACCACTCTGTGTGTTTTTTTTCTTCTCCTGGGTTTTCCTCCCCCCTTTTTTTTCTCTATCGGGCTACGCGTACGTCAGAACGCGTGGCAGAACAGGATCGTCACGCCACCCCTTCATCATGATGCCCTGTCTTCTCAACTCCTCCGCAGTGCATGATTTGACGATTTTGGCAGCACAATCTGGGAAACTGCTATGGCATTGAACCGTTTCTTCACTATTCCTCTTTATTTAAATCCGCCTGAACAGTTCACAGTCCCCATCTTCCTCCCGTAGCCAGAAAACCCTCTTTCTCCACCGGAAAAAACCCTTCTCTGCCATGGCCTCCTCTGCTTCCTCCGGTCTATCCTCCCATGCCTCCAATAGCATTAGTGACCGTGAGCCGACTCGAGCACCCACCCACACATATAGTACCTTCGCCCACGATGGTGGGACGTCAGGATCAGGACTTTGCCGTCGGTCGAGGACGATGCGTCCCGACAGACGGCGAAGAGAACCTTCGCCTCGTTGACGGGAGCCGGAGGCGAAAAGTAGTGACGAGCTTGGTCGTGGGACGGCCGAGTCTTGACGAAGAGGAAGAATCGAGGATGATTCGTCCTCCGATGAGTATCCGCCGATGAAGCGCTTCCGCGCGGGTCAAGATATCAAGATGATGATGAAAACGATGAAGCCCCTCATCGGCTTCTTCAAGAAGAAGAATGAAACGGCCGTAGCAATACCAAGACAATGAAGAAGACGGCTGACGACAATGACGATCTATCTCCTTTAAATTAGGAATTAGCAACAATTGTAGTAGTAGTAGCCGGACCCCCTTTTGTAATCAATCCGTCTCCCAATGAATGAGAATTTGTTTCCTCAAAGATGCTAATTTTGTCGTCCCAATTTTGCCGATGTTGAAAATAAATCGATGCTCCAAAAGCCGATAGCAACGCATCGGCTTTTACCTTATCATGTTTTCACAGTCAACCAAACCACAACTCAAAAGCCGATGCATATCAACTTTCCCCAAATTGTTGACAAGGTCAACCCAGCCGTATATTTAGGCAAAACCAAACGGTGACTTCCAAGTTTCAAACGGTAACCTGCGACTCTCTTCAAAAAGGGCGGCCTAGATCCCCAACTGCCTACCGACCAGATCGAGCTCATAGCAACAAGAACCCTCAATCCTTACTCCGCACAGATCCATCTCCGCCGGCAAACCAGATGGCAGAATCGTCCACCACCAATCCGGAGGTCTCCGGTCTGAAGGTACGCTTACCCTTCATAATTTTAACACAATGTTACAACTTGATGGCGAACACTTGAATTAATGCCTTTATTTCGCCATTAAATCTTCTAGGTTTCAGACATTCTGCTACCGCATCCTTCTCTCCCAAATTCTCTCTGTCTTGGCCTTCGTACAGATTCTAGTCCTGCCCATCTAATCTCTTGCGAGGCCAATAGAATCCCTTCGAAGCTGGGACCTAGATCGAACTCTTGGGCCGATTGCTATGAGCCAGCCTAATCCCTGAAATTTGGGTTTCTTGGTTCAGTAGAGTAGCTAGAACTTACCAACCCCAATGGGAAATTTTGGGAATAGCCGATGCCTTGCATCTATCATTGTCTCCTCTTGAGAAACACGAGAATCTTCTCAAAACCATCGGCTACTTCTGGTCTGACGCCCTGAATTGTTTCATATTCGGCCATGGCCCTATGTCGCCAACCTTGCTAGACGTGGTGATGATTACTGGTCTGGACGTCACATCACCCAGCCCCTCTGCTTTCAAACTGACCACAGTCCCTTACAAACTATCTTCCAAAACAGATTGCACAAGCTGGGGCGCTTATATCCAACGTCATATGAAAACCAAGGGCCCTGTTTCAGAGAAAGAACATACTGACCTTTCTCAACTTCCGGCTAGAGCATTTCATCTTCGTGGCCTTCCTGCTCCCACTAAGAACTATCTTTCCCTAGCCTACGAAACTGGCCAAAGGTACCCTTTTGGCATCGCAAACTGTTCCTTGGAGAGGTCTATCGATACCTCCAGTTGATGTCCATTGTTGTTCTCGTGCATAGCAATCGTAAGTGGACCTTGGTGGTTCATCCAGTGGGCTCATGTACTTCCAAAACCGCATCCTGCATTTCCCTTACGGCGAGTTGCACTTTCCCGACGTTAAAGGGAGGCAAATCCGATGCACCAGCTATGGCCAAGCTTTGTATCGATTGCCGTAGTAACCGACCCCTCAAGAGGCGTCAAAATGGTTCAAAGATCTTCTTCCAAGGCTCGGACAACCCCAACTTCTTCCCTTACATGGAAGAAGCGTAACATTTTGAGAATCCACTCCTTCAGCCGGACAATTTTGCCGATGACACCGCACTGCAACTCTTTTCCACCGTTATTCGCCCTGCTTCCTTCCAGTCGGCATGAGCACATCCAACCGGATAATCAAACCTGGGTACGAATTCTACCAGCCAGTCGTAGTGGCTCGTCAATTCGGCCTTGGGCAAGTAGCTCCCCACTTCTTTCTTCATCAACTCACGGAGTGTAGAGCCGATCTGCCCGATCCTCTCACCAGTCAGAGGTGCTACTCTTTCTTTGATGCTCTGACCATCCCAATTCCCACCGACCTCACCTTTGCCTCATCAACCGACGGCTTTGAAGACTGGTGGTCGATGTGGAAGACTCACGTCTTTAGGAGAGCTCTGGGACCGTTACTGAAACAGCTCGACCGACTATGACATCCCGTGGACCGTACTCCTACTTGCAAATTTTCTTGATGCAGCTGCAATTGATCCTTTATTAACTCACTCTTTCTCTTCGAGCAACAAGATGGCCCGAGCCTACTCACAGCGATGGCTCCTTCAATTCTTCCCGCCACTCTTGTGGTTCTTTTACGCAAAGACTCGCCACCTCGAAAAAGGTCATAATGCGTAAACACCGATAACCCCACGATCGGCTTCCAAGAAACCAGCAACTCCTAAGTCAGCTGCCCCTCGAGCTCCGACTAAAACCAGGACGACGGTGAGGAAGGTAGCTGCCAGAAAAACCTTGAGGCGCCGGAGCCCTTCCCCAGACAGCTCGCATGTAAGCTTAACTTTAGGTTTTAGTTGATCCTTGTTACTTCTTTTATTCTTGCAGCCGCACCTACGCCATCGACTCCTCCTTTGCGTGCTTCGTCAAGACTCTTCCATGAGGATACCTGCACCAATCGAGGGAGTTAGGTCCCACGGATTCCGAGAGGACCATCACACCGAACCAGCCGGACTCACCACCATCGGCTTCCAAGAAGAGGTTGGCCCCTGAAACTGCTGCCCCCCGAGCGTCGAGGGGGGGCCATCTGCGGGTCCCAAAAGAGCTCGCAAAGAACTGCAAGTCTCTTCGTCAAGCCAGGAGGTTCTGAAAAATCCTCATCTTCTATGCTCCTGCCCCTTACTCCCTTTTCGATATTGATAAATTACCCTTTATACAGGCAACTGACGCTTCTAGTGGGAAGGCCGGGGCCGACGCCGGATCCGGGAACCCGAAGGTGTAGATGGAACGGCCGCCAACTCCGCCGAGCCTCCAGTGACCACACACGAACCGATGGTCTCTTCATCGGCTATCTCCTTGATAGGAGAGGTACGTTTACATCCGTGTCCGTTCTTGCATGTTTAGACGCCAGATCGACGCTTTTCCGCTGCTGTGGTTGCGATCTTTCAGTTTGTCGTTCGACCGAATCCATCGAACCTACTCCTCTGCTGACCACACCGAACCACGAGCCAGATTGCTCCCCTCAATTCCAGCTACCAAAAACTTGCCGCCTTCCCCGCTTGAGGAGTTGATCGAGGGTTCGAGGAAGTGAAGGCGTTCTTGCCGAAATTCGTGATCATCTTCCGGCATATTACAAGTGAAGCTTTGGTCGGTTGCAAATCTGTCCTTTTCGCCACGGTGAAACTAGCCCGTGAAAGGATCCACTGCGCCATGCCCAACTCCCGAAAGCCGATATTGCGTAAAGATGTCGGCTTAATGAGAAAAGGCATCTCGATGCTAGAACCGACACTTCACAAGATTGCCGAGCTCGCATCCTTGAAAAAGGAGCTGGAAGATCTTGAGGAGAAGGCCCGGTGACTAAACAGCTCATCCGTGACAAGGAAGAATCCATAGCTGCTTCCCAAGACGAGGCGGAAGGCCTCAAAGCTCAATCAAGACCGATCTGGCGGGCATATACGCCTCTAAGCAAACAGCTAGTGTCGGGCAAGGATGAAGATGACGAAGCCGAGATCGCCGAGGTGGATCGTATCCGGGCTGACGCCTTCCACGCCTTCGATGCCTTCTTCAGTAGCTCATATGTGTAAACTGGCAGCTCGTATGTGTAAACTGGCACTTGTTTGTAACTGTGTGTGTGGACCACTAAAGCCGATGACCGTGCATTGGCTGTATATTGTTTCCTTATTCGGCCGATTTTTGATATCGGCCCCTACATTTTTGTTCAATATCTCCCGTGCTTTTGTGCCTTATCCGTTTAGGTGCCCCCCGAGCCGAATCTTTCAAGTAATTTGAAGATATCGGCTCTCAAGTCGTCTGATTCCAGGAACTGTACCTGAACGTCGGCACATCCTAGCCCATTCTTGCTGACAAATGTTGGTCGTGGCTTATCCCCAGGACCGATGTCGATCTCTCCTAGCTCATCAGCTGATGTAAACCCATACCCTAGCTTTCCGTCACCTGTCAAATCGACGCTAAACACAGGGCAAACGATGGGTGAGGACAACAAAAATAATTTGGTTCGATCGCCTGAATCGGCCCCCTTCTTGCTTGCATCTGTCAAGGACGGTTTACACCTTATTATTTTACAGTGGCAGAGTATCTCTCTGCGACGACTACATGAACTGCTTGTCGTAT
Organism: Avena longiglumis; assembly: GCA_030063025.1. Taxonomy (NCBI): domain Eukaryota; kingdom Viridiplantae; phylum Streptophyta; class Magnoliopsida; order Poales; family Poaceae; genus Avena; species Avena longiglumis. Next base: position 511,669,359 of record CP125974.1, on the reverse strand, counting down.
GATCGCTGCTTTTTATTTTTTGTGGCCGATCGCAGGGATCGGCCGTACCACGAATGATCGTGGGCTTTTCTACTCTGTAAGGCCAGTGGATAAGACCAGCCTCACCCCGTTTTTTGTAGCTTCAATACGTTCGCAGCCGTCTAGATTGATTCCAGAGATCGGCTCTTGGTCTTCCGCTTCCCAGATGCTCATGCCAGCAGTGGAAACCTCGATAGAATCGTCTGCATGGATGACCTCCACTTCATCCCGTCCCCATCATTGGCAGCGGTGCATCGTGGATGGAATGCAGCGATTAGCATGGATCCAATCCCTTCCTAGCAAGACGGGCGTAGGTACTTTTGCTGTTCACGACGAAAAATGACGTGGGTATGGTTTTCCGCCCACGGTCGGATCCACGCTCGTAACGCCTTGCGTTTCGAAGACCGGCCGTTGAAGTCGCTTAACGTGACGTTGGTTTTGATCAGTCCGCAGATGGCGTCCCAAACGTCGTAGCATGGAGTATGGCATGATATTAACTGCCGCTCCGGTGTCCACCAACATCTTGCTGACGGGTTGTCCATTGATGTAGCCCCGCAGGTACAGAGCTTTCAGATGTTTGTAACCCTTCTCACGTGGCTTCTCAAAGATAACCGGCCGTGGGCGCGATCAGTTGTGCCACAAGTAGCTCATCGGTTCTTGGCGCGCAGAATTCTGACGGGAGCACGAACACCATGTTTGTGCCAGCCGATGCCTGTGCATCGGCTTTTATTGGCTTGGGGCGCCACTCTTTCCTTGTCGCGCGGCCCTCCGTCTCCGTAGTCTGCCTTACTTTGACGGCGGATCAGCCGTGCTTTCTTTTAGCGTGGAGATCCGCGCTAGCTTCTTCTGTTACGCTGGCCAGTACTTCACGCCTGGGTGTGTCTGAGTCCATCGGGGCACCACCTTGGACGGTGAAACCTGTCTTCTTCTTTGTCATCCCTGGGCCTCCTAAAGCCCTTTGCTCGAGCGGACTCCTTAGGACGGCTCTGAGGTTGGAGAGGTCCTAGACGTTCGAACACCGATACTGGCCTCGCGCCCTTCTTTTGTTGTCCACATTCTGGGCAGTTGTCGGCTGTAGGCAATCGGCTCATTCCCACGTCCCAGCAATGCTTGAAAAAGGGGCAATCCCAATGTTTGTCTGCGCCTTCCTTCTCTTTGGGTGGTCTCCTGGCGAGGTGCCCATGTCCTTCATTGCCTCCACTGTGCTGGCACCGTTGGTCATGCTGACGCTCATACTTATTAAGGAGATGCGTGGAATGTAGCTTCTGATACCGCACCCTCCTCACCTGTTCCTCTGATAAGTATCTCCCGTCATCGTGGCTGGGCCGGTCGCGTGGACCAGCCTTCTCTCTTTCTTTGCCCCGAGAGTGATCGCCTCCTTCCTTGTACGTGTCATGGTGGTGCCCAGACCCAGCCATGTTGACACCGAACGAAAAGTCCAGTCGACGTCTCGCGGAGCGACTGAGCTCTATCATGTTGACACCGGGGAACGGGTTCGTGTCCACTTTCATGGCGAACTGGCCGAGGATCAGACGGCCTTGTTCTATAGCCATCTGGATTTGGCGGCGAAGCTCCTTGCACTCGTTGGTGGGGTGAGTGAACGAATGATGCCACTTGCAAGATGGTCTCCGCTCATCTCCCGAGCCGCAGGATTTTGTGGTCTTCGGCAACCTCACCGCTTCTCCTTCAGCAGAGATCGAATATCCGCCAGCTTTGCTCACATCAAGTCGAACCCTCTCGCAGCCCTTCTTGTTTCACCCATTTACAGCCCACTGATCGCCCCCGAGCCCATTCAGCCACGGCCACCTCCACGGTCTGCGTAGGATCTTCCTCTTCTGCATCGACTGTGCTTATCGGACGTCTGAATTTGTCTTGGTACAACTGTGGTGGCGCTGCTCATACATCGCCGGTTCGGGCCATGCGCCAATGAGTTGTATTCTACCGGAATGCCACGCCTTGATGGGTGCCGAGAGGTTCGACATCGCCAGCTCGATTGCTTCCTTCGCTTAAACGAGCCGAGTAACATCTGTTCTTGATGGTCCCGGTTACCGGATGTATTCGACTACGCTCTCCCGCTTCGTCATTTGCGCCAGTCTGCAATGCCAGCCTCGGTAGCCTCCGAATGGTATTGGATGTGGAACTGTTCTTCTAGTTGCTTCCAGTACGAATTGAATCGGTGGCGAGGTGTACCACCCAAAGGCTGGTCCTAGAGATTGTGCAAAAATCTCACGCGATTTGATCCGATGTCAAATCATACCTAGCTGTGCTGTATCGGCTACGTGCTCGATCGAGCTTGACCCTCCGACCGCTGAATCTTGAGAACTTAGGGAGCTTATATTTGGGCGGTAGTGGAATCAGGTCAAACTCGGGGGTACGGCTTTGAGTAGCCGATTGCGCCTTTTCTCGCACAAAGCGAATCGATCTCTCAAGATGGGTGATTTGGTCCATCGCTTGAGCTGCAGGGCTAGACTCTCATGGCTTGTTCCATGGCATACTTGGCTAGCCACGCTGTTTGTCGCGTCCATCCTGACATCGTTGCTCCAGAACGCCGCCTCAAGATCCCGCAGAGGGAACCCCGCCATGGACACTCCTGCGGTTGCGATCGCTGGTGCGCGCCAAGTTGTTGCATCCGCACGTAGGGCACATATGTACCCATGCGGGATCTCCTTGGGTGGCTCGAACAGAATTGGCAATCACTGGATCGCCTCGCCTTGTAGACAATGTATGCCGCTGATCCTGGCGGCTCTGGAGCATGAGTGTGAATGGCGATTCTTGGCTGGTGTGGAGAGGTCTTTCTCCTTGGTGGGTTCCTAAAGTGGGCCCCGACGAGAGTATGATGTTTCATGATTTCTGGACCACGAACCGCGACCCGCCAAAGCATTCACTGTGCTCGTGAGTGGCGGTGTAGAGAATGAGCCACCATGTAGTTGACCTCCGTCAGAGAGCTCGAGCGTTCCTCCGAAGGAGCACAGATCCACTTCATCGAGAGCACCCTCGGGAGAATCCTTCCACCGATGCCACACGACGGGTCCTCTCGAAGAGCCGATGAGGTCGGCTTCAAGAGCTCTTTGATCTCGCCATACTTCGCTTTGTGCTCAGCAGGAAGCTCGTCAGACGTGACCGGCCTGTTCTCCATCGCAGCGGACATTGATGTAGATGTTGTTGAAGGTCCCACCGGCGTGCGAATGTGTTGCTGTCAAAACTCACCGCGGGCGATGACGAGCAACACGAAGAGCCGGAGGCTCCCAGACCGGTGGGCCTGGTCCCTCGACGGCCGCAAATCTTCCGCACGCACGCCTGTCTTGGTTCGAGATGCCACTGACCTATACCTGGTCGAAGGTGATGGATTGTTCGATTGGTCTCCTGCACGGTAAACAAGTATACGTAAAATTCGAGCCGTGATCGGCTCCTGTGTTTCCAGTAAATCGGCTTTCGAGCCGATTATCCCCATGGCTCGCATTGGATCTATGATAACATGGGGTTTTGCTTAATTACTACAAGTTAAATCGATCTATGATAGTTTGGTGTTTTCACCACGCAACCGAACGCCCCACGGTAGTTGAGCCTAATAGATACGAAAAATAGTAGAAAACCGATCCTAGAGAAGGCCTAAAACCAACATAACGCCAATTCCTAACGTCCCTCTAAGATCAATAAACCATACCTTACGACACGGATCGCTCAACCCGTTTGAGGCCTAATCACGTAGATATTAAACTAAACCTTGATGAACAAGGCACAACTATAACAGATCAAATCGACTAAGCAGAAATCATAAGATGCCACCTTCACACCCGGGAGAAGGTGCAAAGACGGCGAGATAGTTAGAGGTAGCATAAATAAGCAATCATAGTAAAAGTATCGATGCTAGCTCTAACAAATCTGGGGTAAAGGTGGTACTCGCCATCAACAAGGCTTCAGTACGAGTAACACCGGAGAACGATAGAATATCGCCTAGATCGCAAGATGCGATCTAGGCAAGATGGCACTTACCCGAAAAACCCTAGAAACAAGGGGTGGCGATGCGCCGAGATTGTGTTTGTTGTGAACGTGATTGTCCTCTTTCTTTCAATAACCCTAGGTACATATTTATAGTCCGGAGACTCTCTACTTTTGGAATAACTCTACAACTCTATCTTTACCTAAACATAAACGGAACCTAAACAAACACGAATCCTACTATGATACAAGATACACGGGCAATTCAGCCCAAATCTACGCACTAGGCCGATCCAACAACACCTTGAATATATGTATCTTCTAAGCCCATCTTGATCACGGCCCATCTCCATCTTAGGCCAAAATATGGCGATAACAAGTTGTTAGTTGTAAATTTTTTTCATAACTATTGGAACCTTTGTCACATAGAGATGCTCATATAGAAAGAATTGTTTATATATTTTTCTCTCATAGATGCTCACATATATAGTTCTACTTTTTTTAATTAACTAGGATGTCGGAATCGGAATCGGAAGAAGCCCGTACACCACCCCATGTACAACCCCGGTTCGTAGAAGGCATGTCGCTTCTTGAGACGTCGTATGATAAGGTTCACCGTGGCTACATTCTTGCCGAGGGGATCAAGGTAAGAAAAATGAACCCTCCAAATTATTATATGTTTCTCAAGTTGGATAGACATGTTATAATCGAGCTTCTATGTATGCAGCCACTTGTTCCCCTACGACTGAGGTATCACGAGCATTTCCAAGAAGTGATGTGGTATGACGATCGGTACATGGTGCACATAAAAGCGCTAGGATTGCTCCCATTCATCCATATGGTCAATCGTGGTTCACCGCACACGAACCCTGCTGCTATCACCGCGCTCGTCGACCGGTGGAGGCTGGAGACGCATAGTTTTCACCTCCGTACCGATGAGATGACCGTCACTCTGCAGGACATGTCCATGATCCTTGCACACCCTATCCAAGGGGTTCCTCTGTGCATTAACACAGGCTCCGACGGCTGGCGTGAGCGGATGTGTGCCCTTACCGGTGGTAAGTGTCCTGGTGACACTATAAACTCGAAGGGGGAGAAATTGAGAGTCACAGCCGGGGCTACTTTCAAGTGGATAGCACAAAACTTTAGTACATGTCCTGAGAATGCTAGTGAGGATGGGATTATTATATATGCCCGTGTGTATGTGTGGTATATCATCACGAAGAATATATTTGTTGATGGTAAGGGCAACATGGCCCACTGGCACTGGCTGAAGGCCTTAACTGTGATGGATAAAAAAATGGAGCTAGGGTTCGGCGACATTGGCCTTCTTGTACGGCAGGTAATGGGGTGTTTCTATTGTTCCCCTCTTACATATGCTCTTCCAACTTATGCATGACTAAGTTTGTTTGCTTTCTTGCATAGCTGGATGAGGCTTGTCGAAGGACTGGGGCTGAGGCTTATATCAGTGGTCCGTTGCTACTCCTCTCGGTGTGGATGTGGGAACGCTTTCCAGTTGGTTGGCCAAAACATATGCCTTCCAAACCCTATAGTGATGGCGGGGAAAGGTTGAAGTGGCCCACATGGGCTTACAATTGGGACATGGTTTCAAAGCCTCCAACTGACCTACAAAATGCGTACCTGAGATACACCAATAAGTTTGACAACCTTCTCCCGGAGCAAGTAAGAATTTCTGAACATACACCGTTTAACATTCCTTTCAAGTGCTCTTCTCATTGAACTATCTTGTTTGCAATTAAGGTTGTATGGGAGGTATATGGTCCTAGGGACAATTTTGGTTGCGAGGAGTTCCGTCTTAACCCACAATGCGACGCGTAACGCAATCTATGGTATATGGAGTGCCCCATGATATGCATGTGGGTTGTTGAGCATTATATGTCGCAGCGGGTTATGAGACAGTTTTGTCTCTATCAGGCTACCCCTCCGGATTACCAGGACACCGACGAAGCTCTTCATCGGTAAGAATTGGTTCTATACATGTTTTTGAAGACAATGTATGATAGTTGTGTGTGCTAAAAAAGTTGCTCTTTATTCACATACAGGTTGGACATGCTCAAGAGCAAGAAGACTGACTGGGGCAAGATTCACTAGAAACACGTAGCTAGATTTCTTTTATGTGTGAGATAAGCTAAGAAATCAAAAACAATGGCCGCAAAACCCAATTGTGAGGACACTTTCAGCGAGTACCTCCATTGGTTTCTAGAGAACACTCGTGTGAAGCTCCTACCAGATGCATATCCGGAAGATATATTGGAAGATCCGCTGCCTGCGTGGGACGAGATGAGGAACCTTGAGTACAACCAAGATGTTAGAGAAGGGCGGCAAACCTCCTTTGCCCTCGTGATGAACTTTGTGGTAAGTTGGTAGTTCATGTTCCCGTTACTATCTGTAACATCCAGCATTTAGGACTAAACGAAGGGTAGATTTAGGATTTTGTGCATCTGCATGCATGCATCTGAAAATCCGGGTAAAATTTTCGTCAAATTAAAAGACTAGAGTGATCAGAATTCTCACTCCGATGAATTAGGTTTAGTGTCATCAGTAGGGGAGTGAGATGAATTTTGACATGACCTCAATTGTTTTCTAGAGTTATGAAGGAAGAAATTTGACTTATAAATAATTCTTCACAATAATACAAATACAAGTATTATAAATAAAAGTATAAAGATTATTAAAATCAAACATTACAATGTTCTTTTACAATAAAAGAATAAAGGAATATTACAATGAAACAAATACAAGAATAAATAAAATGGAAAATTAATTACAATAATTAAACAAGTAGAAGAATTCTTTATTAAAAGAATATGTATTACATTATCCTTTTACAACAAAGAAATGATAAGAATGGATACAATAATAATAAGACAACCTAATGCATTACAATGCCTTATATAATTTCTTGACAGCAAGGTAATTTACAAAAAAGGATAAAAAGAAAACACCTAAAACTAAATTCCTATCTAGTGTTGATATGCCTATACTTTTCTTGGTACCTGCAAAAAAATAAAATAATAATACAAAAAGAAAGGGGTTAGTGTTTATTAGGGGTAGTAACAGTGTGATGCACTGTTTTGTCACATCATTGAGCGTATCAAAATGGGGAAAGTTTCACCAAATGAAGTAGTATCTGTTCTTATTTCAAATGTGTCTCAGCACAGCATCATTGACACAGGCAAATAGGGGAAAATTTCACCAATTTAGTAAAAGGTAAAAGTCAAAGAGTAGAACCATCAGCAAATATCAAGATATTTTAACTTGATCTGATCCATAACATCACACCAAGCATACAGGCAGCACACCCATCACATGCAACTATTGTGTTGTCAACACCACAGCTAACACAGGAAGTAGATAAGCAAAAAGGCACCAGCCGTAGCAGGGCTACTAGCATATTCATCCCACACACACCACCAACCATAGTTCCTCCACTAGCTCTAGAGCACCACAAAGAACATCATATGTTCTTATTAGATGTTTCCAATAACACACAGCTCAAACCACCTCACTAGCAACCTAGTTCAATCCTCAGATTCTAAAATCTGGTTGCTCCAATGAGCCATCCAGATGTAGGTCAGGATCAAACAAGATAAGGAGGAGGAGAATATCAAGAAGGAGGCTAGTAGCAGATCAGGGAGGAGAAGGTCAACAAGATCAAAATCACAACATCAGGAAGAGCTACTCAAGCTCAAGTGAAGACATACCAAGCATCAACATATACTGCTCAACATCAGGTTGCTATTCCCCTCTAAGACAACCAAAATGTTTAATGTCAATGGATTCCCTATTTTCTTTTCCCAAGATGGATTTAGGGTAATAGGAAGCTCTCAGTATAGTGTAGAAGTGCTACACTAATTTCATCCCAGAGCTGTTAAAAATCAATAAGTATTTGTTCTTATTATACATCTGGCCTCGGAACCACATCATAGGCAAAGGTTGGACTAAATCTTAGATAAGGATATTTCAGCAGATCATATAGTTGATCTAGACAAGTATGCATCCTCCAGAGAGGTACCACATCAGCTAAATCATCTATAAAGGCTACAAATCTTACATATAGGACATAGCCAATAAATCAAAGCACCAACTTTATGAAATCTTAAGCAATCTAAATCATTTTCCTAGGTGAGAGTCACCAGGAATCATTCTATCCATTCAAAGATCTAGGTCTCAGCTTTATGCATCATTAACCAAGATCACATATTAAGCTTTAGCATCTAGATCATCCACCGTAGAGGATATCATTTTTCCATACTCTACTTGACAAGCTTAGCTTATATAGTAATGGAAATCACTGTGTTCCATCCTAAGGGAAGCATCACAGTGATATCATTAATGAATCTACAAAAGCCACCAACATTGCTTACAAGATACATCCATATAAGATTAATCACATTCCTAGACAAATGAATTCTAGGAATCATTCTTAAAATTCTGATCTCTATGTCAACCTGGACAGGAAATAAGATCAATCCTGATCATCATTTTAACCTGAAACATATCCCATTTTTACTACCATATCCAACAGATATAATGTTACAGAAAAACTACTTCCTGAAGCAAAGCTTCAGCAAGTTAAGAATCAGAACATTAAGATTAGAGTATACATTTAGAATCCACCATTCACATTAACCAAATCAACCACTGGTTCACATGCAACTATGTCTGAAAGCAAAATCATTTCTTTAGTGTTGGCCACTAGGAATCATTTCAAATAAAAGAACAAGTCATTTTCCTAAGAATAATACTAGGAATCATCTTTGGATACAAATCCATAGTCACCCATGACATTCATTCTATTTAGGGGATAGTCATTTGAGCCAACATACAGATACAATGTGTTCCAGGAACTACTCCCTAAAGCAAAGTTTTAGTACTTTAAACTCAAATATCAATCCATTCAAATACACAAGGAGCTCACTGAATGGAAATTAGACACATGGTGTAATCCAAACATTTCTTTTGTAATCAATTTAGAAAAAAGGGCCATCTGTTGCCTGAGTATAATATGAAATCTAATTAAACTAACTGACAGAAAGAAGAGCAACATGCCAGGATCATTAGGGGGGCAACAGGTACCACAAACAGATTAACACCTAGAAGAAGAACCCTAGGTTCAGGAATGAAACCTAGACATGGGGTAATCATAGAAAACACACTTAATGTTGCAAGATAAATAGAGCATGAAGAGGAGCATAGCAGAGAGAGAACCACATACCGGAGGTCCTCGCTTAAGCTCGATAAGAGGAAGCAGACCGGTGGTGAAGGGCGTAGTAAACGGCGGCACAAGAAAAATTGAGGCACTTAAACCATGCCGAGCCGCCCGAGCAACCATCCATCGATGAAGCCTCCAGGCGGCCCCCAAATCAACACCGAAACACCACTGTACCGCCATGGAAGCACCTCAGGGTGGTAGGCATAGAAACCCTAGGCACCAGATAGGGTTGCGCGTGGTCGAGGAAGGCCATGCCCATCAAATCGAAACAGACTAGTCGATGCACTGGATCCTAGTTAGTCGGCAAGCACGCAGTGGGCGCACGAGGAGGCCGGGCGCCACGAGCAATGACGGCAGCGGCCAGCGACATCGCGGGGAAGAGAGGTCGAGGCGAGGGGGAGAGAAAGGTCGTATGGGTCGGTCAACCGACCCAGTCGGTTGGGCTCTGTAAGTTTAGTCCAACCAGATGGACTGGGCTGGGTTTTGGGTTAGATGGGCCCAAGGACTAGGCCCAATTTATATAATAACAACAATAGAAATTATTAAAATACCCTCTACACATTTTAATCTCTAGAAAATGTAGAAAAATCCTAAAAATATATTTAATACATCCAAGTGTTTATTAAAATAATATCCACCTAAGAAAAATATAATCATATTTATTAAGATTAATAAAATGCAAATAAATATTAACACCCTTAAATATCTAAATGAAATTTAATAAATTTAGGAAAATTCCTAAAAATAAATAAAAATCACTTTTATAAATAAAAATAAATCTCTTATCTCATAAAAATACTAACTTAAAATTTTACTAATAAAATTTAAAACAAATATTTAAAGACATTAAAAATATATATAGAAATAATAATAATAAATATAATGTTTAAAAATAAATAAAATTCATTTTTAAGAATTTAAGGAGGTATATTTTTTAGAAAGGTACTAAGTATATTATTATAAAAATATTTTAAAGTTCTTCTATCATATAACTTGAATTATCTAAATTATTAAAATAAGATAATTGTTTTGTTAGTTGTTTAATATTATTTCCTAAGTAAGAAATGATCTTATTCAAAACAAAATCTTTTGAATCTACCTAGTCTAACCATAATTATAAATTCATGTAAAATCTAGGTGTAAACAATTAACTTTATAATATCCTTTTAAAATCCTTAACTAACTATAAGTCAAGGATTTACAAAGTTATTCTTTACAAATCATTAGCAATTCATAAATAATCATATTTATCAAACTTGAAATTCACTAAATAAATTATAATAAAATCCATGTATTTTTATTTATAAAGAAAAATCTCAAAGTGTGAGCTATAAATATTACACATACTAAAATTACATATTGAAAACAAAGTAGCATAATTATAAGATTTTATTTTTATGCTTAAGAAATACCCTAATAATTAATAATGCTACAAATGCTATATCTCAAGTCCAATTATATTTTCCATAATTTACTTTGGGCTAAGATATCTTAAGCTAGATATATAATAACTTAAATCAATTAAAACCTTATTACAAAACCATAGTTTCAATCCTATTAATCTTCAAAGTTGAATAACTTAACATAAATATGTTCTTCAAATGTTATTCTTTTTGCCACTTCAAAAGAAACACTATACCATTTCTTTAAATCCATAACAACTCAAAACATTAACTTAGTAATAATTACATAATATCATGGAACCTTAGAATTATATTATGATTGTACTTTACTCTTCATATTTATGTGTCTATCCTTCTTATGAAGTAAACCTAAACTAAAGCAAATCTTAAATAAATCATTTAAATATATCTCATAGGTAATAATTGAAGAATTACTTGGGATTTTGCATTATGCATCTCATTACTTATGCATAACAACATATTGCTTCTTTAAACATTGTCCTTACCGGGCAATGATGATATTTTTGTAGAACCCGAGGTCCAGGGTCAAGTCGAGACATTCGACTACAATACTCCGTTCAAGGAAAGTTCACACTTGCTCATGTCCTTTGATTATTTTCTGTAAAGTATTTTGCAAATCTAGTGTTGTCATCACCTGCATTTCAAAAAGGTCAGAAACCCTATTTTTAAAATTAAAGTGAACTATTGGTTACTGATCCAGGGTGATCAGCTAATCTATTAAATCTGGCAGTTGGGATACCACTGCACGGGAATATATCATCTAGGACTTAACAACCAATGTCGCCAGTGATTCTTGTGTCGTATATTATGCGTTAACCATGAGATTTGGAATGGGAAGGAGAAGTCAGCTGGATCGGCTCCCTTTCGCATGCATTGGACACTGTTCTGGGCATTTGTGAGTTGCAGATCGTGGGTATAGCCGTTTTATACAGTGAAAGGTATACCGTGGATCTAGGCTTACAAAAGACAGATTACTAGTGTTAATGGTTGTTGTGTGTATCCAACTAAGGTATAGCTATTTTATACGGGGAAAGGTCTACCTTGAGTTTGGGCATATAACAATTGCGGTGTATGCGGGGTCACGGAGAAGGACAGTGATTGGCTTGGATCATCTACTAGGCCCCACACCATAGGAAGTGTGGACGGGAAAGATTTGCCCGGTTGTGCACCAAGGATTTTGATCTCTCATGGGTAAAGTGACGCACCTCTGCAGAGTGTAAGAACTGTAACTTGTTACTCCCTGTTCCGGGAAGGAGCTACGAACGCGGCGGGAAAGGAACTCCATGAAAGTTCTGGTAAACCCGTGAAGGCTGACGGACATAGCTTTTTAGAATAAAAGCAACCTTTGAAGAAATGTTTACGAAAACCTGCATTGCCTACGATCTATGGTCTGTGGCTGTAGATATAGTGCATAAAGCACTCCTTTTTAGTGAACTTGCTGAGTACACTCGTACTCAACGTATCTTCTTAACCCTTGCTAGATTCTGAAGACAATAACGGTCAAGAAGAGGAAATACTATATCCAATTGAAGACCAAGAAGAATTCCGCTATGAAGAACCAGAAGTATCCGGAAGCGTCGAAGAGAACAATTACGAAAACATCTATGGAATGGAGACCGACGTATCAGAAGTGTAGACGTAGCATATATAGAGATCTAGTCAGTAGCATAGATTTCTATTCTCTATCTATAACTAAATCTTGTATAAACCTTAGTTGCTTCTTTATTCTATTCTTCGAGTTATTATAGTTTAGCCCGAGTCATCGGGATACCTCTATGGACCTAGGAGGATCTCAAAGTCGTCAGGTAATTTATGGTTGTAACAATGATAATGTATGTTGTGGACCCGCTTTGTTTCTGTTGTACCACTTTGAGGATGTAATATTTGCGGAATGGTACTCCGTGAGTGTTATGTCCACGACTATAGTATACTACAACATGCAGTGGTATGCTGGGTCATCGCACTATCTTAGTCGGATTTGTGTAATGTGTCATTGATTTGCTTGCAATGCAGCGCACGGAGGTCCAGAAGCAGGCGAATGAGTTGGAGGGCGCTTTGGAGTTCCCGAGGTATGAGGAGGGCAATAGTAAGTTAAGGGATTTCGTAGGAAGCAGACACAAAAGCTACGACGCTTCGCGAACTTGCTTGGTTGTTAGGATCCCGAGGTTGTTGCGACGTCGTCCAAGGAACCGGCAAAGTCTACTTCACGAGAGGAAAGCAGCCCCGACGATGAGAAATATTCCACGGTAAGAGATAAACTTGCGCCGATGACATCTTTCTTGAATTACCATGTATCACTCTAATGAGATCATTGCTCTTATTGTAAAGGCTGAAGACGAAGACGAGGCCGTGCCGGACGACATGTCATTGGAGAATTATCAACGAAAGGTACAGTCCGTAATCAAGCTAAGGCCAAGAAATCATCCTATTGTCTAGTCCGATCCCGAGGACGAGCCGCGGCAGAAGAAGATTGCTTCGAGGAGAGGAGGCAAGAGCAAGCATGCTAAAAAGTTGTTGCTAGAAAGTAGTAATTCGATGTTGTTTGAGACTATGTTGGTTCTATGACAATGTTGTGTGAGACTATGTGATGTTAATCCTATGACAATGTTTGAGACTATGTTGTTTGAGACAATGTGATGTTAATCATATGACAACGTTTGAGACTATGTTTCTAGAAAGGAGTTGTATGACAATGTTCTATGACAAGTTCTATCACAATGTTTGATGACAGACTAGTTAGAAATACACCTCCAGGCCTGCGGTGCCATGAAAGGCGGCGCTGCACCAGTGCATGCGGCGCCACTCATGGAGGCGCCGCACCCTCCCAGGCCTACCACGCCATTAGACATGGCGCCGCAACCTCCCAGGCCTGCCGCGCCACCATACCTGGCGCCGCACGTCCCAGGGTGATTTAGCAGGAGAAAACGTTGCCGCGCCAGGAGGCGCCTGGGGCCGCAGATGCACGTGCAGCGCCGCAGGCAGTGGCGCCACAACCTTCAGGCCGTGCCGCGCCAGCCCGTGTGGCGCCGCACCTTTCCCAGGGGTCCTCCTTGATTTGGCAGGAGAAAACGTTGCTGCGCCAGGAAGGGCGTGACGCCGCAGCTGCACGTGCAGCGCCGTGTCAGCTGGCGCTGCACACTCCAGGCCTCCTCCTGTCAAACTGGCAGGAGGTTTGCTTGCCGCGCCAGGAAGAACGTGGCGCCACAGATATACGTGCATCTCCAGCTCAGGTGGCGCCACATGCTTCAGGCCATGCCGCCAAAGACGTGTGGCCGCATGCTTTCAGACTCCTCCCGCGCTTGACAGAGGTTTGCTTGCGCGCCAGAACAGCGTGGCGCCAGCCTATAGGTGCAAAGACTCCGGAGATGGCGCCGCACACTCCCAATCACACATCAAACATATATGAGTAAGTTGAATATGCGTAAGTTTGTGATCAACATCAAACATACATGACTAAGCTTCTGATCAACCATCACACATCATACATAGTTCACCCATCACACATAGTTCGAACATCACACTAAGTTCACACACACATAATGATAACCCGTCTTCGACATCACTAAATAGAGCACTTGCTAGTACGCGAGCTCACGGTTACATACTCAAAGTGTAAAGCATAGGCCCTTTTCCCTTCCTCTTCTTATCTTCCTCTTCCTCCATGGAACGCCATGCCGCTCGACGTAGCATTTCCCTCTCCGCATCACGAGCCTCCTTAGCGAGGCGCTTCTCTTCCTCCTCTTTCATGCGGAGCTCATCATTACGTTCCTTGCGCTTCTTCGCCATCTCCTCGTCACATAGCGCTTCGTAGTAGCGCCTTCTTTTTATGGCAAAATCGATCTCTTGAATAGCCTTGTTGGATTCAGGTTGCTCAAGATCTATCCAAGTGCAGTACCTACATACCGGAGGGGGAGACTACAAGAAAATAGTGCATGTTATAGGCTATGATATGGAATAGTTGGGACACATGAAGAACTAAAAAGTTTTGAGCATACCGGTGGAGTGTCGTATGGGTTGCGTATACGCTCGGGAGAGCGATTATAGTTGGCACACATGAAGAACTTCTTTCCCCAACTATCGGAATAGTAGTCTTGGGATTGCTTAACAGTGCAATCGTTCCACACCAACAAATAGGAACCTCCTTTCCATGGGCCTCAGCAGTATGAAACGCATCCCGTGGCCTTTCCTCTTGGTCGACGCAAGGTGGCCTAGCATTGGCCCTCCTCTTCTTCTCTTCCTCTTCCTTCTCATTTTGCCTCTTCCTCTCGTCCTCTTCCTTCTCCTTTTTCCTCTTCCTCTCTTCCTCTTCCTTTTTCTTCTTCACCTCTTCCTCTTTGTCCTTCTTTTTCGCCAAGTCTCGAGCAAGTTGAACTACCTCTTCGAATGACTTCCTCTTATTCTCTTCCTTAGCTTCCTTCCTCTTCCTCTCTTCCTTGGCTTCCTTTCTCTTCCTCTCTTCCTCGGCTTCCTTCCTCTTCTCCACCACCTCCATAGCATTCGCCCAGACCTTCGAGTAGTTCACACCTTCCCCATCATTGTCCTTGTTGGGTTGAGTCGTCATACCTATTATAATAATAAAAGGTACAAGTTAGTTAAGTAAGCATGAAGGTGAAAATTTGGAACAAGATATGTAAAAAACATGTCACTATATAAGAATATACATACGGGAATGGTCCATTTAGGTATGTTAAACATGCTTGTACGATTAGGAGCTTGTTGCCTAGAAACTTGTTGTGAACGACCTCTAGTAAGCCCAAGTTGCCTCCCTCTTTGTTGCCTAGGATTTTTTGGCTATTCTTGGTTGTCTAGGAATTTGTTGGATACTTCTCGGTTGGCTAGGAATTTGTTGGCTTGGACCACTTTGTTGGCTACTTCTTAGTTGGCTTGGAATTTGTTGGCTACTTTTTTGTTGGCTTGGACAACTTGTGCTTGCTTCATTTCCCTTTGCCCTCTTCCATTGTGTTGCACAACTCCGTGAATTGTGTCCTTCACCACTACACTTCCCACAACGAGATATCTCACGAGGTTCTTGAAATTGATCGTTTCCCGATTCTCGTGCACCGACACGTCCCCATCCGTCCATGTAACTTCTAAAACGCTTTGTCTTGCGTCTACCACGTTTAACAACCTTCCATTACAGATGGGGCCATAGTTGGAGTCCATGGTACTCCGGCCATTGTGATTGGTCAAGGTATGGATGAAATCTAGGAGCCCATGTATCTTTTGTATTCATGATAGAGAACTCAGACTCTCTAACTATGTGCTCGTGATTATAATCCACATGGTGTTTTCGAGACGCACATAGCAAGTGAGAACAAGCTAGATGGAGCAACAACGACCTTCCGCATGTGCAATCACAATCCCTTAGAGAGACCTTAAAGGCTCGGCCTCCATGTTGGACACCATCCGAAGTGGTTCCTCTAGGCTCGACCACTTGGTAAATGAGCTCGTCGTTATCAAAAACCGTGGCAACTTGGTAGTCCGCTTTCCTTGACTGAAATGTCCTCCAATCGTCAACCCTAGGTGGGAACTCGAACTTGTACTCCTTCTTGTTTTTTCCCGCAATTTGCTTATCGGTTTCAAGTGAGTAGTTCAGAAAATACCCATTTAACTTGTCAAATGTGTATCTAACTATTATAGTGACGGGCAATGCACGAACACCTTTAAGAACCTTGTTGAAGGCCTCTGCCATGTTGTTTGTAATTTGACCATATATCCGGCCATCCTCATCATAAGCCCGTGCCCACTTGTCACGGAGCTGAATGTGCTTATTGAGAAACTCTTGACCCTTGGAATCAAGTTTTTTGTTGTTCCGCAATCTAAGATATAGATTTGTGAAACGTCGGTCCATGAAAGCAAGACAATAATCTTGAAGATCATCAGCCAACTCCTTGCTCTTACATGTCCTATAGAAGTTGGAACAAAAATGTCTCATGCACCATCGGTGGTGTAAAGGAGGATGCCCGGGAATGTCAATCGTCACCGCGTTGAGAATTCCTTGATGGCGATCTGAGATGACACATATTTCCCTATCAAGAGGTAATACCTTCGTTCTCAAAAGACGGAAGAACCACTCCCAATTAACATTGTTCTCTGCCTCTACCAAAGAAAAAGCCAAGGGAAGCAACCGATTGTTTGCATCATTTGCTTTTGCATTGTTCTTCGCCTCTACCAAAGAAAAAGCCAAGGGAAGCAACCGATTGTTTGCATCATTTGCTATTGCAATCAAGAGAGTGCCATGGAACTGCTCGGTCAAGAAGGTGCCATCCACGGAGATTACCGGCCTACAATGTTCGAAGCCCCTCACACATTGCTCGAATGCCCAAAAAGCACGCCCAAATATTCGAACATTTCTTTCATTACGAACCATCGTTTCGGTGCCATATGGCTCAACCACATGAACCATGCCCGGGTTAGCATCGGCCATTGCTAACAACAACCTAGGGATTCGGCTATATGATTCTTCCCAACCACCGTACAACATCCTGATTGCGTCTTGCTTCGTCTTCCATGCCTTCCCATACTTCACCTCATAGTGAAAGATTGCTTCCACGAACTCCATGACCATCTTGATGGTCATTGTTGGAAGTGAAGAAATTTGGTTTGAAATCCTAAAGGCGAGGAACTCAGAGGTCAGCTGTCGGTGCTCGTGCTTCACATCTTTTCCATCCACCCTTTTTCCATGGCACATGTGCATTGACACACAGCTTGAAATGCACCAATCAGGCCCCCCTTGTATGGTCTTTTCCGCACTATCCAAGGACAACCATCATCCTCGCATTTAATCGTGTAACGCTTCTTCACATCCGAGTGAAGCACCATGAAAGGACGATGATACCTAATAGAGAAGTCCTTGATCCATTTCTTAAGTTCCAACAATGTGGCAAACCTCTGTCCTTTTGAAATCCCATTCTTCTCGTGACTAACATCTCGATAGGAAGTTGGCCTTGGTCCAAGCACTACACCCTTGCCGCCATCAACCGTGGCTTCATCCGCTAGACTAAGATCATGAAACAAGGGTACCTAATGATCCCTGCCCAATACCTTCTCATGCACTTCGGCCTCATCCTTAGTGAACCCCTCCTCATCAACTTCTTCATCGGGACCATCCTCATCCGAGTCTGATACATACATTCGAAAATACGGGATGTCATGATCCATGTTCTCTTGTGTATGATATAAGTCCAAATTTCCAATAGTATTGTCACAGAGTTCAACCTCTCTCTCTCACTATCCCCATACTCATCATTCTCCTCTTCCAATGCTTCATCTTGATTCTTTGAAATGGGGCTCACAGATGTCCTCAATCCATCTTGCTGGGTCAAAGGAGGCTCAGTCAATTCCTCTTGGTTCATGGGTGGAGGACTCTGAGCTTCATATGGGGAGGCAACCGGTATGATACTCCTTTGAATATTACCATCAACCTTTTTCGTGGCAAATAACTCAAGAGCTTTGTCTTGTGATTCGGCCACCACTTCCTTGTATGCAAACCAACGTTGCTTCGAGATGATACGCATTGTCTTCCAACGGTTGTGCATCCCAAATCCCACATTGTGCCTACCCTCCAACTTAACAACATCACTAGGATCCATCCAATTCAAATCTACCCGAACTTGTTGCAACACCCTCGCATAGTTTGGACTATGATCAAACACCAAGTCAATCTCATCCGGGTCCGGCTCAATATTGCCTCTCAAGAAAGCTTCCTTGTCCATATGATGAACTTGAACAATTCTAGCCATCCCTAAAATAAATATAAGAACATAATGGTAGATAAATTCAATAAGTATCTATGCCAAAATTTACACAAACAACAAGCTCATTCAAACACACCCTAACTCTAACCCTAACCCTAACCCTAGCCCTAACAATCTTATCTCTACACATGAAGGTTTAATATACCAATCCTAACTCTATATATCAATCAAACACCTCATTGCTCCATACAACTTTACATATCCAATTGGTGGCCAAGCATTTGGAGGAATTTCTCAAACTACCAAAATTAGGGCTAAATAAAGAGATTTCTTGGATAACATGGGGAGGAATACCTGGGGGAGGAGGTCAACAACAAGATCCACTGAGCCTTTCTTCAGATCTGAGCAATGGTGAAGGATTAGAGGAGGAGGAAGATGATGAACCGCCGCCGCCTCTCTCTTCTTTGTGAGGTGTGAGAGGAGAAGAAAAGGGGTGGGTCGGGGAGAGGGAGGCCGCACGCACTTAAGGGCTCCAGTCGTGCTGCCCCAGCCACCATGGCGCTACATAGGTGGGTGCGGCGCCACCCCGACAGGCGCCACACCAACGGGCTGGGGCCCGTGGCGCCAGCGTGGCAAGTCGAGCCACGCCAGCCCGAGCGGCGTGGCGGACATGTTTGCGGCGCCAGGCTTGACGACGCTGTATATGTGAGCCAACGTGGCAGCTGTGCGGCGCCGGGCCCCAGCCAGGCAGCGTGGCAGGCCTGTGGCGCCGTCCTATCTAGCGCTGCATACGAGCGTGCGGCGCCACGCGGGCGGGAGTGGCAGAAAAGGGTTATTCAGTTTGATTTTGTTTTCAAATAGGGTTAATCTTTGATTTTCTTACTACTTTAGGTTATTTTTATTTAATTTACCGCGAGCAGTGTGAGACATGGTGGCGCGCCTTTATTTGATTAGTAGGGGACGACTCCACGCCGTTGGAGCAAGTTTAATAATATAGTCGGTTGTTAGCTATAAAAAATATCGTATCATTCATGTTAAAAAGAATATCATTTATAGCGAGTCTTATAGTTCATTTGTATAATAATTTCTTTGTTTGAGATTATAAGTCCTACATGTATACCTAGTTTGTTAATTTTACCAATAAAATATTATTTATATATCTTAAAAATTTTATTATTAGAAAATATAACCTCTAAAGTTTCTAATGATATAATTTTTATGCTATATTATTTATAATTTGTTATTCAAATTGACAACCTAGTTATTTGCGCGGGACTTATAATCACAAACGGAGTAGTTAGCTATAAAAGCCTACTCCCTCCATCCTAAGCCTTAAGGCATATAACTTTTTTAAAAGTCAAGCCATGTAAAATTTGATCAAACTTTTAGAAAAAACTATCAAGAACTATTATATCATATAGATATCATGTAAAAATATGTTTCATGATGTATGAAAGGGTATGAATTACATATTATAAATATTAATATATTTTTTACTAAAAACTTGGTCAAACTTTAGGTAGTTTATCTTTTGAAAAAAGTTATATGCCTTAAGCCTTAGGACAGAGGTAGTACTACTTAATTAATATGTGGCCCACGTTTTACTCTGCCTAGGAGAACGTGCTAAAGCTAGATGTTAACTTACAACCCACTTACATTTTCTCTCCTCTTATCTTTCCTCCACATCATCAAAACTATAATATTTTATCTCTTATAGCTTGCTGACTGTCGAAAATTCACTTTGGCTCGTAGGTGTAGATGCACCTACCGCCGAAATGACATACATCAAAATGTTTAAAAATTGAGAAAAATACACGGGTGTACATGTTGATCTTCTATGTTTGTACACGAAGTTTTATAAAGAAGACATTTTATATGGTTTGTATAAAAAAACAATTTTCTATGTTGTAAAATAGCTTTTCACATGACATATTTTTGTCCTTTTTACACAGACCATAAATAATGTATTTTCACTATAAATACTTTGTGTGACAACATAGCATGTCAAGATGTACACCTAGGATTTTGTTTTGGATTTTTCAACATTCTAAAATTTATATAAAATATATTTTTCATAATAGGTTCATCTAGACCTGGGTGCCAAAAAACGCCATATCCGCTGACTGTATCTTATTGTACTTGCTCTTAGAGCAAATTTAGACTAGCACTGGTAAGGGAGTAAATTACATTTTTTCTCATAATTGGGGATAGGGTAACAATTTAATGTCATTTTTGTGATTTTTTCTGGTACATAACTTTTTTATTTGATTTGTAATAAAATAGTGCAAACTCTGAGTTGATCACGTTTTTTTGAGGGTAAAACAGTAGGGGAAAAACCCCCACTGCAATTTTTATAGATCATAATGAGCTACATAAGTAAACATTTAGAAGTCCAAGGCCACCTCAGAGAGGGAAATCATTACAAGGCTAACTATCTCCTATCCAAATTGTTGTTGATCCAGGCTTTGAAATCCTGGAAGTACTTTTTCTTGATTCTGAACAGAACCCATCTTAATTCTTGAGAAACAATAGCCCTCCATTCATTAAGGGAAGCACGCTTGTTGTTAAAGATTTCATTGTTTCTGCAAATCCAGATGCCCCATGCCCCCAGTATAATAATTTCCATTGCAAAGGGGACTTTTAATCTGAGCTTTAAATCAGCCAAAGCCTCAAAGAGGGCTAAATCATTATCTCTGACAGGGCAGATATCATCCCAACATGCTTTTGCAAAAGGGCAGTCCCAAAATAAATGATTTAAGGTTTCCTCACTGATGCAACCAGAAAACACACAATTATATGAGGTCAGAGAAAATATTTTTCTCTTTAAAAGGTTTCTGGTGTTTAGTCTATCAATGAGAAAAATCCATAAGAAGAACTTGTGTTTTTGCTAGCAATAAGACTTCCATAACTAGGAGAAATGAGGCTATACTGCAAAATGCCCAGATAAGGATGAATAGGCCTTTTTAACAGAGAAAGAGTCACTTCCCCAAATGTAGCTCCAATTGTCTGATTCTCTCTGAATCCCCTCACTGACAATGTGTTCCAGGCACAGATAGTCGGAATAAGCTTGCTGAGACAGAGGAAGAAAGAAATGGTCTTGCATGTTGGGTATCTGAATAAACTCACTGACAGAGATATGTGGATTTTTTGCAAAAGACAGTAAGTGAGGGAACTTATGCTGCAGGCATTCTTCCTTCCACATATCAGACCAAACGAGGTTGGACTTGCCATCTCCCACCGAGCATTTTGATATTCCTTTGAAGATGTCAACTAGCTTCAGGTGAGCTTTCCACAAAAAGGATCCCTCGAAACCTCTTCCTCGCAGTTTTCCATTGCTATAGTAAGTGTTCCAGACTAGATGTACCCAAGGAATATCTTTGTGGTTATAGAATTTATCCAAATTTTTCAAAAGAAGAGCCGAGTTTTGAATGTTCAGATCAAGAACACCCAAGCCTCCATGAGCCTTTGGTCTACAAACTTTGTTCCAGACCACTAATGCTTGTCCTCTAGCTTGGACATCAGTGGTTTTTTTCCTCCACAGACATTTCCTCATGTACTTGATCAACTGATCTTTAATAGTGACAGGAAGTTCAAAGCAGCTCATATAATAAATGGGAAGGGAAGATAAGACATATTTTACCAATTGTAGATTTCCCCCATAATTTAGGAAATCTGCAATACCACATAATGTTCTCTCCACTCTCTGAACAATAGGCAGAAAATGTTCCACTGCAGGCTTGTTGATGCTTAAAGGCAGTCCAAGATAAGTGAAAGGTAATGATCCAGTGAGGCAGGAAATTGTATTAGCAAAATGCCTTAGTCTATCCGGATCCAAGTTGATTGGCATCATACTGGATTTAGAGTAATTAACCTTGTGGCACGTTTTAACAGCGAACCTGACAGATTGAGCCTACATGTTATCCCTTCCACCTCCTACCCACCCATCTCTCTTCTCTGTCTTCTTCCCCGGTCCACAACATTTTCCCGCCCACCTCTCTAGTCCTCCCCAAGCTCTATTGGTATGCCCATGATGCCTCGCCGCCCGCACCTTTCCCGTCAAAGGAATCAAAGCCAAGAATCCCTAGTCGACGCCACCATCCTGGTCCTTTTCGCTGCTGGTCGCCGTCATTGACATCGTCTCTAAGGTTCTAGTGAGATTTTGCTAGCAGCGCCGCTCGATTTTGGTTCGTCTTGAACTTTCGCGTCGAACATGCCCATCAATGTAGCCACGTGCACTCTATTTTACCGGGTCCTTGCTCGGTAGGAGAGGGAAGGCCGTCGGGACCATCGTAATCATATGACATCGTGTAGCAGGAGGGGTGGGGATCTAGCAGGAGTGATGGGGGATCTAGTAGGAGGGGCAGCAAGAGGTAGGAGTAGGGGACGGTGGGCGGTAGCAGCAGGGTTGCTGGCCCCTACAGGTAACAGGAGGGTTGCCGCCGACGGTGATTCTTCGGTAAGAGAGAGGATGAGTAGGAAGGGGAGACGAGAGATAAGGGGATGATAGTTGGGCCCCAGGTCGACCTTATCACTTACATATGGGCCCAGGTCCACGTCAACTCTTACATGTGAGGCCAGACTATCAGGTTTGCTATTAAAATGTGATCAAACAATAATTGACACTATATTGTGACAACTCGCCCAAAAGGGGTATGTATCAGCAAAAAATCACAAAAGTGGCACTAAATTGTTAATCTAGCCCCACTTGTGGTACTAAAATGTAATTTACTCCTAGTAAGGGCATGTACAATGAGTTGGCGTCATCTTTCTCTTAGAGGTGCCATGTATGATTTTGTAGGGTTCGTTGCATGGAAAACATAAAATTCTATCGCAAGAACACATAACACCAAGATCTAATCTATGGAAAAGCCAAGATCTAATCCACGAGATCAGTGCAACAAGATTAAAGAGAACTAACCCTCATAGATCCAAAGAGTTTAACGAGATCAGATTCTCGTGGTTGATGTAGTCGATCACTTGCCGATCTCAAGATCGTATAGACGATCCTTCCGGCACCGTGTTCCGACAGCGCTTACTCACTCGGTCACACGTACAGAGTCTATGAATACCTCCCTCTCCCCCTTCCAGCGGACAAGGGAGGTAGTAGATTCCCTCAGAATCCCAGAAGCATGGCGACGTGGTAGTGGTGGAGGAGAATCCCTGTAGGGCTTCACCTACAACCAAGGGCAAGGGACAAGGGGTGCTGCGCCCCCACCCCTCCTTATATGGAGGGGGAGTGCGGCCAAGGGTTCCCAGCCCTTGACCCACTCCCTCCCCAACTCGTCCAAGGGAGGCGGGAAACTTCCCCCTTTCCTTATTTAGGGTTTGATAAACTAGGGTTTGTCCCCAAAAATCCTTTGGGGCCGAATTTGCCCCTTGGGCTTTGGTGAGGTAGGACCTAGTGCTCCCCCACGGCATGCCTCAGCCCAAGTGGCCCCCTTACGGGGTGGTGGTCTCATTGGTGGCCCCTCTAGAACATTCTAGAAGCTTTCGGTCAAAATACTGAAAACATTTCCGTACCCCGGAAAATGACTTTCCTTATATGAATCTTATTCTCTGAATTATTCCGGATATCCTCGTGATGTCCCGGATCCAATTTGAGACTCCGAACAACATTTGGTATCCAACTCATATTCCCTATCTACTTAAACAACATCGAACCTTAAGTGTGTAACCCTATAGTTCGTGAACTATGCAGACATGATCGAGACACCTCTTCGGTCAATAATCAATAGCGGGATCTAGTGATCCATAATGGCTCCCACATATTCAACGATGACTTCGTGATCAAATGAACCATTCACATACGATACCGATTCCCTTTGTCACGTGATACTTTACTTATCTGAGGTGCGATCGTCGGTATCTCCATACCTAGTTCAACCTCGTTACCGATAAGTACTCTTTACTCGTTTCGTGATATGACATTCCTTGTGAACTAGTCACATGCTTGCAAGCCAATTGGATGACATTCCACTGAGAGGACCCAGAGTATATCTATCCGTCATATGGATGGACAAATCCCATTCTTGATCCATGTGCTTGAACACATACTTTCAGAATACCCAATGCCACCTTTATAACCACCCAGTTATGGAAGTGGTGTTTGATGTCATCAAAGTACTCATCCGGTGACGGTGATTAACATGATCTCATGTCACATCCCAAGATTTTCCAAATCTTGTAATGTGAAAAATAGATGAATAAAGTAAAACTTTGTTTGATTTTCAGGGCCAGAAGAAACTTTTTGAATTCCAATAGAAATCTTCAAACCTATTTGGATTAAATAAAATCCTAAAGAGATTAAAAAAGATAAACATTTGATAAAGGAAAATAAAATATTTTGGAATTACTATTTTGGATCTTTTAAATAAAAGGTTTTGGTTTTGAAAAGAAAAGGTGGATCTATTAATAAAGATTATTTTATAGAGCCAAATTAAACCTTGGCCAAGCTTTTGAAATAAAACATTTTGTTTTGATAAAAATAGTAAAGGGTTATTTAAAATAAAATAATAAGGATTTAATATCCAAGTTTTATTAATAAAGGTTTTACTATTTCCAAAATAACAAAACTTATTTATTTATTTAAAATAAGTTTTCCAAGTATTTTATACTTTCAAATAAAACCTACTGATTTGGTTTTGAAAATATTTAGATTTCAAAAGGATTATTTAATTAAAACAAATCCTATTTTATTTTAATAACAATGGTCTATTTATAATTAATAATGGACCAAAAATTAAAATTATTATTTTGATCTTGGATATTGGTTTATGTTACTGAACAGAACCAAATTCAGTGTTACAAAGTTTGGTGGTTGTTTGAATTGGATTTGAATATTGCTTGTTTGTTTGAATTTCAAAACAGAATTTGGAAATAGAAAAAGAAAAAGTTTCAGTAAGAAAAAAAATAGAAGCCAGACTCAACCCAACCCAGAAGCCCAACTAGGCCCAGCAAACAGCCCAGCTTCCCTCCCCGAAGAAAACGCTTCGCACTCGTTTCCTGACCCGTGCAGTGAATGACTAGTGGCCCCAAACCCCTCTCTCTTCCCTCACTGCCAGGTAGGCTCCACAAGCGCTGTCGTCGTTTCCACCCGCGCGACCTGTTCTTCCTCCCCTCGTCGCCGTTTCCTGCAGTGATTCCGCGGCCTTAATTCGTCTTAACGCGGCCACCATTACTCGCCTTGACCATGCACGTTAAAACGCCAACGTCTTCTCCTACTTTCCCCTCTGTCGCCACTCCCTCTCTGCCCCGAGGCTGCCTCAATTTTGCTTGGCACTCCCTCTGTTCTGACGACACTCCGGTGCCGATTCCGATGACTCAACACCGCCCCGTGCCTCACTAAGCACACTAGGAGACTCCCCACTCCCAGACGCTTCTTCCCGTACCACCCATACGACCGCGGGCGCCCCAGAGCAACGTCTGCAACAAGCTCTGAACGACGCCGCCGTCTGTCTTGCCTCCGTCGAGCTCCTCCGGTAAGTACAGACCGCCCCTCTTCTCCTCCTTCACGCACACAACATGTCCTCGATCATACGCGTCTAACCCTGCTTCTGGTTTGCCTTTTCGTGACCCGTAGCATCGTCTTCGACCTCGACCAGAGCCAACCGTTGCCAGACCAAACTCCGGCGAGGAATTCCTCCTGCCCTCGTGCGCCCCTTACCCCGCAGACCACACGCCGACCACCACCTCGTCCTCGCGAACACGGTGAGCACCCCCTCTGTCTACCTTGCTTCCTAGAACAGCCGCTAGCCTGCCGACCGTCCGGGCGCCCACCGCAAGCAGGCCACGATTAGTGGTCTGATTGATTGCGTCCGTTAGATCTAGATCGTAAGGCTGTAATAGAACATAAGCGAAGAGGTATCGTATGCCTCTGTGCCGCTCGATCTAAATGAGATCCTACGGTCTGCAGCACGTGATCCACCCAAACCGGTACCGTCCAATTAGGAAGTGCCGCGTGTCACTAGTTCCGTTTAAAAACAGAATTGAAATCAGAATAGAATGTGAATTTCAAACCTTTGTAACTTTTGATCCACACGTCCAAAAATTACAAATTTTATGTCGTTGGAATCAGTAGAACAAACCCTAGCCCACCATGCCTTTGGTTTAGCAAATAGTATCTGTTAGATTGGTTGATTATGCAGAAACATTTGTTTGCTTGTTTAGTTTAGAAAAATGATTCAAAAATGTTTTTGAGGTTAAAACCTTTGCAAAATGGTTTCACTATGAAAATGTTTTTGGAAAGAAAACTTTGAGAAAATGGTTTGGATCAAACCTACTGACCCAAAAACACCAAGTTTTGTGAGTTAACAACTTATTTGGTGAACAACCTAAAGTTGTTGCTTTGGTAAAAATATTTTCCACCACATAAAATGATGAATGGATTTAAAAATGGTTTTTAGACAAAACTCTTTTGCAAATGACTTAACCACTTTGGAAAATGACCAACTTGAACCTTACCAAGTTTAGAATCCTAGTGGAGACCACCTTTGCAAATAGAACCATCTCTTGCATGCTTGCATGCATAGCTTAGATCCCATTGTTTTATGTGTGTGAATTGTTTATTGATTGATTATTTGGAATTCTAGTTGATATAGAGTTTGCATGATTGATTGTAGTGAAATTAGCAAAGTGTGAGACTAGCAAGATCAAGGAGTGAACCATCATTCCCTACGAAAAAGGCAAGTTACACTATCATCTAAAGTCCTAATATTTTCATTATACTTAGTGGATTTTGAAAACATGCATGAAAATAATTTTATACTTATGCTATGCTAAATCCTAATAGGATTCCCTATACACTCCGTAGTGAAAATATTATAGTTGTTACATGCTTAGCCATGCTTCATTTTGAAAAGAGATACATGTTGAGAATTTATGAAGTTGAGAAAAGGACTTGTATTTTATATAATAAAACAAGGACTCAATGAACCACCTGGGTGGCCAAAGATACTTTGAGTTTTGGAGAAGGTGGCAACAAAAGGAACCATGTCTATGGCAATCTCTTTGTGTTGTGCTCCAAAGGAAACCACCCAGGAAACTTAGAGATTGAACATGTTTCTCCAATTGTGGCTTTCGTGTGCAACCACATGCTATTATGGCTCTGGCTTAGTCAACTACATTGGGAAGACCCATGCATTGTCTTGAGTTCTTTGGACATGGGGATCGGAATGCTTCATGGGTGTCAAGACAAGCTAGCAATGGTGTATGGGAGGACCCTTTGGAAAGACTTCGTCACATTCTCAATCTTCGACTCCATCTTGGTGAGTGCTAATCCAGTGGCCACTAGTGGCAAAAGGATGGGATTGTGACATGTGGGTAAAGTGTACCTTCCGCAGAAGATAATAAAATCTAAGTACTTAGCCGTGTCCCCGGTTATGGACAATACTGAGCAACTAAAGTTTGAAGCTATGGGAGATCTCGACATTCTAATTTCTAAAAGAAAACTTTTAAGGACTTGATGCACTTGGGGTTACCAAGGAGCTCAAGAGACTTTGACAAAACTTGATGTACTTGGGGTTACCAAGGAACTCAAGAGATTTTGTTGAAAACATGAACACTTGGGGTTACCAAGGAACTCATGTGATTTTGATAAAACTTGTTGCACTTGGGGTTACCAAGTAGCTCAAGGGATTTTGACAAGGACTTGAACACTTGAGTTTCTACCAAGGAGTTCAAGGAACTTGGAAAAGGATATTTGACAAAGGACCAAAACATTTTTGAAAAGATAGGATAAATTTTGCTTTATGCAAATGAGCCTTAAACTCTACTTAGCCAAATATGCATGTATTGATAGAATCCACTCATAATTTACATAGTAGTGAAGCTTGCCAATACAATTCAAATGTATTGACCCTTGTGGCTGTAACTTGTAATGTTGCAGGTTTGATTGATTTTAGTGAAGATTGATTGATTAGGATTACAAAGTCTACAACCAACATCTGCCTGTGGCACTTTGAAGATGAAGGACCCATGACTATAGTTATTCCGCTGCAATGTAATGTAATGTATAGCCAAATGAGCTATGTAAGATGTAATAAAATTATGTTATTCCTGGTTATAAAGTTATACTATGACCTTTGTTTCTTGATATTACATCTTAATTGTGGATGCTAGCTATTGATCCAGGGACTAGCATTGTAAACACAGGGGACACCACCTTATATTGTATAAAGGTTGGGACACTGCCTCTACAGATGGTATCAGAGCATTGTGTTGCCTGTAGGATTTGTAAACCTAGGATTGGACAAAAACCCTTAGAAAATAGGAGTTGTATTTTGTTCCTAAAACTTATTTACAAAACACTTGTAAACTCTGTCCTCAACCATTTTGGGTTCAACTCTACATCTCTTCTACTTCAACTTGATGGAAAAGCTTATCCATGGCCCAAGGACTACACCAGGTGCAAAGGACTTCTTCAACTTCTTCAACTCTAATGACTTCAACATCTTCAGCATGTTCACCAAGAACTTCTACCTTGGATACCACTAAGGACTACAAGTGAAAGAAGGGAATCTTGCTCAAGGTTTAGAGACCGAGGGAATGCAAAAGTTGGAAGGAGCCTACATCATTTGAAGTATTGCAACCAATAGTTTTTCTCAAGGAAACCATGATCTCCTACAAGAAGAATCAACCAAGAAGAATGGAAAGATCACAAGTGAACCATATAGATGGACCACCATATTTTAGTTAAGACAAACCACCAACTTATGTGGTGTAACAAAAAAATATTTTTGTTGCCTAAGTATGTGCTTGAACTTTGTTGTTGAGTGAAATGTTTGGTTTGTGTTTGCATGCACATTGTTTGTGTGAATTGTGATGTGTGTGATTAGAAATATTTCCTTAGAAATATCTTGCCTATTCTAATCTCACTTCAACCCAAACAGATGACTACTCCAAGAGACTCCAACCTCAAGGTTGATGACACCAACACCAACCAAGAGGACAACATGAAAGAACTCATTGCAACCCAACACCAGTTGAACCAAGTGACAGCTCAATTCATAGCCAACTCCAGTGGAGAAGATCCAACATTGCAAGGATTTTTGGAAACTCAAGGCCAACTAATGCTTAAGGTGACTGATCAAATGATCAAAATGGAAGAAAGTTATCCCAAAAGAGTCTTTGACAACAAGGATGACAGAAAAATTATTCTAGATGGAGCACCAGCTTGCATTATTTGTGGAGACAAGGATCATACTTCCAAGGAGCATGGAGATCAATGCCCCAACTGTGAAGAGAAGCATCCTGTTGGACAATGTCCCACTTCTCAAGCTACTTGCTACCTATGCGAGGGAAACAACCATGTTCCTATCCAATGCCCCATCTATTCCATGGTGGAACAAAGGAAACAAGAAGGATCCAAGTCAACCAAGAAAGTTGATGGCAAAGGAAAAGGACCACTTATACCTCCAAACAAAACAACCCAATTCAAAGGATCAAAGAAACCCAAGAAGCAAAAGATAGACAAAAGCCATGTGCAATGTTATAAATGTAAGGAAATGGGACACTATTCTGGTGAATGCCCAGAGAACCCGAAGAATAAAGAGATTGGACAAGTGGTGTGCAACAACTGCAAAGAGCTAGGCCACTATGTAGCAACTTGTCCACAAGAGCCACGTAAAGAACTCAAGGACATCCATTGTTTCAACTGCAAGAATCCAGGACATTTGGCAAACAACTATCCAGAAAAGATGAAGAACAAGTTAAACAAGCCTATGGAGAAACTCAACCTTGGCCCATGAGTCAAGTATGGAAACAAAGGACACAATACAAATGTTTGCCCATGAGAAATTTTCCCCAGGATCCCAAGAAGGACCATATGTAATTTTTGTTTGAAAATTTAAGGGTGGTAGTACCCTAGTTGTTTTGAGACTACTTGTAACCCTAACTTTCCCAAATCTCGGGACGAGATTTATTTTAAGGGTGGTAGCCTGTCACATCCCAAGATTTTCCAAATCTTGTAATGTGAAAAATAGATGAATAAAGTAAAACTTTGTTTGATTTTCAGGGCCAGAAGAAACTTTTTGAATTCCAATAGAAATATTCAAACCTATTTGGATTAAATAAAATCCTAAAGAGATTCAAAAAGATAAACATTTGATAAAGGAAAATAAAATATTTTGGAATTAATATTTTGGATTTTTTAAATAAAAGGTTTTGGTTTTCAAAAGAAAAGGTGGATCTATTAATAAAGATTATTTTATAGAGCCAAATTAAACCTTGGCCAAGCTTTTGAAATAAAACATTTTGTTTTGATAAAAATAGTAAAGGGTTATTTAAAATAAAATAATAAGGATTTAATATCCAAGTTTTATTAATAAAGGTTTTACTATTTCCAAAATAACAAAACTTATTTATTTATTTAAAATAAGTTTTCCAAGTATTTTATACTTTCAAATAAAACCTACTGATTTGGTTTTGAAAATATTTAGATTTCAAAAGGATTATTTAATTAAAACAAATCCTATTTTATTTTAATAACAATGGTCTATTTATAATTAATATTGGACCAAAAATTAAAATTATTATTTTGATCTTGGATATTGGTTTATGTTACTGAACAGAACCAAATTCAGTGTTACAAAGTTTGGTGGTTGTTTGAATTGGATTTGAATATTGCTTGTTTGTTTGAATTTCAAAACAGAATTTGGAAATAGAAAAAGAAAAAGTTTCAGTAAGAAAAAAAATAGAAGCCAGACTCAACCCAACCCAGAAGCCCAACTAGGCAACCTTCCTCTCCTCAAGAAACGCTTCGCTTTTCAGAAAACAGCCAGCTTTCCCTCCCCGAAGAAAACGCCCTTTTCGTTTCTGACCGGTGAATGACTAGTGGCCCCAAACCCCTCTCTCTTCCCTCATCGCGGGTAGGCTCCATGCCAGCTGTCGTCGTTTCCACCCGCGCGACCTGTTCTTCCTCCCCTCGTCGCCGTTTCCTACAGTGATTCCGCGGCCTTAATTCGTCTTAACGCGGCCACCATTACTCGCCTTGACCATGCACGTTAAATCGCCAGCGTCTTCTCCTCCTTTCCCCTCTGTCGCCACTCCCTCTCTGCCCTGAGGCTGCCTCAATTTGGCTTGGCACTCCCTCTATTCCGATGACACTCTGGTGCCGATTACGGCGACTCAACACCGCCTCGTGCCTCCTTGAGCACACTAGGAGACTCCCCACTCCCAGACGCTTCTTCCCGTACCACCCATACGACCGCGGGCGCCCCAGAGCAACGTCTGCAACAAGCTCTGAACGACGCCGCCGTCTGTCTCGCCTCCGTCGAGCTCCTCCGGTAAGTACAGACCACCCCTCTTCTCCTCCTTCACGCACACAGCATCTCCTCGATCATACGCATCTAACCCTGCTTCTGGTTTGCCTTTTCGTGACCCGTAGCATCGTCTTTGACCTCGACCAGACCAAACTCCGGCGAGGAATTCCTCCTGCCCTCGTGCGCCCCTTGCCCCGCCGACCACACGTCGAGCACCACCTCTTCCTCGCGAACACGGTGAGCACCCCCTCTGTCTACCTTGCTTCCTAGAACAGCCGCTAGCCCGCTGCCAGCCGTAGCGCCCGATTAGTGGTGCGATTGATTGCGTCCGTTAGATCTAGATCGTAAGGCTGTAATAGAACATAAGCGAAGAGGTATCGTATGCCTCTGCGCTCGATCTAAATGAGATCCTACGGATGCGTAGCGTGATCCACCCGAACCGGTACCGTCCAATTAGGAAGTGCCGCGTGTCACTAGTTCCGTTTAAAAACAGAATTGAAATCAGAATAGAATGTGAATTTCAAACCTTTGTAACTTTTGATCCACACGTCCAAAAATTACAAATTTTATGTCGTTGGAATCAGTAGAACAAACCCTAGCCAACCATGCCTTTGGTTTAGCAAATAGTATCTGTTAGATT
Source organism: Avena longiglumis (assembly GCA_030063025.1). Classification (NCBI taxonomy): domain Eukaryota; kingdom Viridiplantae; phylum Streptophyta; class Magnoliopsida; order Poales; family Poaceae; genus Avena; species Avena longiglumis. Next base: position 511,637,149 of record CP125974.1, on the reverse strand, counting down.
GGTTGATTATGCAAAAACATTTGTTTGCTTGTTTAGTTTAGAAAAATGATTCAAAAATGTTTTTGAGGTTAAAACCTTTGAAAAATGGTTTGTGGTAAACTTACTGACCCTAGGAACCAACCCATGGTTTTGAAAATGAATTTGGAAAAGTTTAGGATGGAAAACTTGATTTAGCCATTTCTAGCCAAAATAAAAATAATGGTTTTACTATGAAAATGTTTTTGGAAAGAAAACTTTGAGAAAATGGTTTGGATCAAACCTACTGACCCAAAAACACCAAGTTTTGTGAATTAACAACTTATTTGGTGAACAACCTAAAGTTGTTGCTTTGGTAAAAATATTCTCCACCACATAAAATGATGAATGGATTTAAAAATGGTTTTTAGACAAAACTCTTTTGCAAATGACTTAACCACTTTGGAAAATGACCAACTTGAACCTTACCAAGTTTAGAAGCCTAGTGGAGACCACCTTTGCAAATAGAACCATCTCTTTCATGCTTGCATGCATAGCTTAGATCCCATTGTTTTATGTGTGTGAATTGTTGATTGATTGATTATTTGGAATGCTATTTGATATAGAGTTTGCATGATTTATTGTAGTGAAATTAGCAAAGTGTGAGACTAGCAAGATCAAGGAGTTGTGGCATCCCGCAAAACCACTACCAGAAAATCGCGTTGAATTTGTGCATTGCATCGTCATCTTCATGCATTGTTTGACTGCATTATTTGAAAAGCCAATTTTGATTATACAAATACCCCTCTTTATTATAAAAGGCAAAACCCCGAAGGTATCGGATATTTTGTTTCACTTAAAAACTATTTGCAAAGTGGTTCTGTTTTAAATTAAAGAGGACCAAACAAACACACTTTTGAAAACGGCTCCCTCTAAATCCTAGTCCCACCCAATCTATTCCTACCCACCAACCCCAGGCTGCCACCTCCCCCTCTCACCCCAAACATACCCACCTGCCACCTCATCCATCCAGCTCCTCTCTCTCTTTTCTCACCCTAGCCATTCTACCTCTCTCCCTACCCCCACAGGACCCCACCATTCTCTCCCCTCTCCTACCACTTTGGCCACCCGCCACGTGGCCCCGACCCACCTAACCTCACTCCCTGCCCGCTCTCCCACTGCCTTGACCCGCCCCTGGACCTGGCCCATGACCCACCCGGCCACCTTTCACGCCACCTATCCACCCTCCTTCCACCCGCCACGTGCCCTCGCGCCACAGCTTGCCCACGCGCCCCACGGCCACCACACACCGCGCCTCCCAGTTCCCACCGCGCCCACACAGGCCCCGCTGGACCCACCACAGCGTCCCCTCCCTCTCTCTCAGCTCTTCCTCCACTTTTCGCTCGCTCCCAGCCTGCCGCCGGCGCTCGCAAAACCCCCTCGCCTCGCTCCTCCCTTCCCTCCTCCTCACCGGTGCCTCCGGCCGGCCTCCCTCCTCCGTCCCACATGCGTCCCACCGCGCCCGCTCAGCGCCCGCCCTGTGCTTCCTCTCCCCTCACGCTGCGAGCCACCGAGCCCGCAGCCAAGCGCCTTGGCCTCAAGCGCCGCTTCGCCCTCGCGCTCGCCGCCGCTGCCTCTCCCGCGTCGCCGTGGCTCCCACCGCCGCCCGGTGGCCTCAACGCCGCCCGCCTCCGTCAGAACCTCCACAGCCATGAGTAGCCCTTGCCCGCCTCGGCTCCCGCTCCACCGCCTCCCGCCTGCAGCCGCCTCCTCGGCGTCGCAGCCCGGCCCTCGCCCGCCTCCTGCCTCGCCCGCGTGGGCCCCTTGCCGCTAGGCTCGCTGCCTCGTCTTCATCCATGACCCGATCCGTTGACGTCAGGATCTGTTGGGTATAGTGGCAACAGTGAGGACATGGTAGGACCACCGCGAAGAACGACAACGCACTGTAGGCGGCGATGATGGAATTGAAGGACCACCAAGAACGTTCCCGTGTCAAGATCGCGTCGACCCTAGCTTCAAGTTCGCCGTCGACAAGATAGGAACCCGATCCAAGACGCCAAGTTCTTCAACGCAGCGGAGACTACCTCGAGAGCGCCAAGATCTTCTCCACGGCACATCGGGAATTCCCCGGACGCCAAGATCGACGAGACCATCGCAACGCCAAAACCGAGTACGCCAAGGATCATCAAGACGCATGACAAGTTCCCCATCACGGAACGTCTAGCACTCCGACAGGGACCCTGGAGACCCGGCGTCGAGCCCAAGTTCGTTCCCGATAATCCAGGTGGAACCCCAAGACCCCGAAGCCCCGATACAAAGGCCGATCCGAAGCGCCAAGGCCTCCGCCATGGAATCAACAAGATCAACACGATACGCCGAGTACTTCTCTCAGGACGCCACGATCGTCGATATGACCGAGACCCCGATGCGCCAAGACCTACCCCTAAGTCCGAGAACGTTTCCGTCGACCCCTGGACCCTGAGACCGACCCCGAACCCCGGAACCCCAAGTCCGCCGAACCCTAAATGTGTGACCCTTTTCCTCGAACCCTATTTTATAACATGACAACTTGTTGCATTTTTAATTGTCATCTCGCATGCATTCATGTGGTTTGGGGGCTTTATGCCGATTCACCTAATAAGTAAATATGGGGCCCATATGCGGGCAAATCTAGCCTTATCTTGGCCTCATTTAAACTTGTGTAGCGAACCGCTATCTTATCTTGCCTTGTTAAAACAACATTTAAATCGCGGGGATCTAAACAACATGAACCACCTAATTAATTGTCGGGACCCCGGTTCCCCTTAATATGACCTAATTGCATCGCATCCTTTCCATGCCATGCATCATACATGCATCATGCCGATCTTCTGCCGTTGTATTAAATGTTGCATCCGGTGTTCCTTCTAGTGCTTTGCTTCTTCGCGGATAAGGCCGTTGAGTTGATGTGAGCTCCGCCCCGATCTTTGGATGAACCTTTCGGCAATGTTTTCAGGCGAGCATTTCCCCCTTTCTACCTATCTTACTTTTATAGTATTTACTTCCCTCCTGTTGATCTATTGCTATCTGTGTTGCGGTGCTTTAGTTTCGCACCGTGATCAACCGTGCGACCCTATATTGCCTTGGACACATCCTATTGCCTGTTGTTTGGTAGATAGTTGGACTTGCGCGTCGTAGTTGCTTGCTCAAGTCTTGATATGTGTCGTCATATGCCACGATTCTTGATGTATTGCCGCATGTTGATGTTGGAGATGGTTCTAGTTTTACTTATCGTCACTTTAATTTCTGTTTAACAACTAAAATTGAAATAAGCGGAGGCATCGGTGGGTGATAGATAATATTTGGTTTCGAGCATACTTGTGTCCCGTAAGACCCCGAGTACTTGATACTGTTCCTTGATTTATCGCGCTATCCACATCCGGGAGGTATATGGGACCCCGAGCGAGCTTGATTCATTCTTATTTCTTGGGGCCACAAACTAGTTTGAGGTTTTATTTACGATCCTGTACTTATGCCATGCTATTTTCTGTATTTAATTTGTGCGAGGAGCACTGCTTGTCTTAGGATCGGGACACGATTCCGCGGTGTCGACAAGCCCAGCCACACTTTCGGGTTCCCGATCGTTCACGTGTATTACCCAAACCTTGAGGCCGTCTCGAGCTTGCTTACTCCGCTATGATTCTACTTAAGGGGTGGCCCCCTGAAATATTTCTGAATCCTGTGATTGTTCAGTCGTGAAAGCCTCGTTGGGTTTTGATTTGGTTTTTCCGAGGTTGATCGAGCGTGTGTTGCTATTGGTGCACCCCGGCCGGGTAAAACTTTCTGAAAGCCGTGTCCGCGGATATGGACGACTTGGAGCACAGTATCTCGATCATAGACAAGCATAACTAAAGTTTATTGCTATAAATTTGACTTATAATGACTAGTAATCAGCTTCACTATAACGGAATGGATAATAATACTGCCCACAATTGCTTGTTTGGTTGTCGCTTGCGACAAATGTATCTGACTAGTAAGTATTGCAACTACAACGAATTGGCTGAATAAAAGTACCAACAACTGCTGGGTTTTGGGTTATCTCATGCTATTTGTACCTGATTAGTAAGTGTTGCAACTATAACGGAATGGCTAACTAAAAGTGCCCACTGCCTATTTTATCAGGATGAATATCTATATCTGACTAGTAATTACTGCAACGATAACTGAATAAATAAAGCGCCAAGCTGTGAGTTCTCGGTTGACTTCCTCGTTTGGTCTCGAGGGGAAACACCAGGATGGGTTTGTTTGGTGTTAGCTTCAAGTTGGATCCGAATAGGTCATTCTTATCCCTCTCTGATAACCGCCAGTTGTATCGAGTCTCTATAGGTTGTTTAGTGCATGCTGCCGCTGCCGCTTCAGTCCACCATACCTATGTAGGCGAGGACCGCCGAATTCTAGCCTCGCCGTCTTGGCCTCGATCGACGCTCCTCTTTTCCCTTTGCCCTTTGTCGGCACCTTTTTGTTTAAGGGTTTGAGATCGGCGTCGTTAGCAGGTTACCCTTCCCGCTTGGCACAAGGGTTTTGGACGCCATTGGTTATTCTTCAGGGCTCTTAGCCCCATTTGCATCTTGTCCGTAGCTGGACGCTATATCGATTTCCAGGTGATTTGGATCTTTGTATATTATATTTGTATTCTTGACTCTTTGAGACGCTGTTATATATATCTGTTCTGTGGGTCCCATCGAGGACTGTTGTGTAATGTTATTACTTCGTTTTCCACCCGCACGAAAGTGACTGGTGGGCACCTTTGAATCGTTTCTATGCGGGTTTGGCGAATTTTGCTCAAACTTGCATAGGTCCGATTTTGAGGGTGTTAAAGAGTGGTATCAGAGCTCAGCAGTTGCGATACCCCACAAGTCCAGCCTGTAGGATAACCTAGCTAACGGCTGAAGTAGAGAGTCAAAACTATTTTGCAAAATCGGTTGGATAGTTCTGATTAGGTCTGATTTTACTCCTTACCCCTCTGCTGTTCTCCTCTTACCTCTACGTGTTTTGAATCCGCTCTCTTCCCTCTCTTCGAGTCCAGGATTTCTCGTGGTTGGGTTTTCCGTCGTGCCTTTAGGGTTTCGTTTTCCCCTTTTGTAACGGAGGTGCTACGATCATCAATCTGCAACTTGTCTGTTGTACCCTTCATCCAATCTCTTGTTCTGGAGCTCTTTATCCATGTGTGTTCCTTGCTGGATATCAGTGTCGTTGAAAAGCATATGAAAAGGACGAGCTTTGGTGAAGTTGGGGTTAACCTTGAGCATGTGTTGTTCATGCCAATGGAACCATCGCGAAACCTAATCATTGTGTCTTTCACACGATTTCTGCTGGCAACACTCCCTTGTTTCCGAACCTCGCTTGTCGAGATCTTCAGTCTAATTCCGAGAGTTGGATGCTTAATCCGCTTATTCGTGTGCAGAGTAATGGTTTGAGTGTGGGATGGAGTAGCTACCCTACCACTGCTCTTATCATTCGCTCTTGTACGTCGAGTTAGTGGATCCAGAAGTTTTACTCCGTCCATGGAAGTTAGAGGTGGCTTTATCGTTTGATGCCTCTATCTTCGTCCTTTGTTTCTCCGGAGTGTTCTCTCGACGATCAGGAACAACGACCCTTTGTTGGTGGTGTCGCCGATTTCAAGATGAAGAAGAAACCTCGTTAGTGGTGTCGCGAGGATCTACACGAAGTGAGAAGATGCAGATCGCCGACCTTCTTTCCGGTACCATGAGGCGGATCTCGAGGGCGAGATCCATTGTTAGTGGTGTCGAATTGTGGCATCCCGCAAAACCACTACCAGAAAATCGCGTTGAATTTGTGCATTGCATCGTCATCTTCATGCATTGTTTGACTGCATTATTTGAAAAGCCAATTTTGATTATACAAATACCCCTCTTTATTATAAAAGGCAAAACCCCGAAGGTATCGGATATTTTGTTTCACTTAAAAACTATTTGCAAAGTGGTTCTGTTTTAAATTAAAGAGGACCAAACAAACACACTTTTGAAAACGGCTCCCTCTAAATCCTAGTCCCACCCAATCTATTCCTACCCACCAACCCCAGGCTGCCACCTCCCCCTCTCACCCCAAACATACCCACCTGCCACCTCATCCATCCAGCTCCCTCTCTCTCTCTTTTCTCACCCTAGCCATTCTACCCTCTCTCCCTCTACCCCACCGACACAGGGACCCCACCAGCTAACCCCTCTCTCTCCCCTCCTACCCGCCTGGCCCACCCGCCACGTGGCCCCGACCCACCTAACCCTCACCCAGCCGCCCCGCTCTCCTCCCTGTGCCCCAGCCCACCCGCTCCCCTGGACCAGTCGCCCTGAAACCCACCACGCCCCACCCCACGCCACCTATCCACCCTCCCTTCCCCGTCCCTGGCCGGGCCCCACGCTTGAGCCACGCAGCCACGCCCTTGCCCCCCACACACCGCGCGCCCCCTCCCCAGTTCCCACCTACCGCCCCACCGCGTCCCCACGCGGGACCCACCCTGCCGCGCCGCGCTCGCTCCGCTCCCTCTCTCTCAGCTCTCCCTCCCCGCACAGCTCGCTCGCTCCCGCCTTGGCTCGCAAAACCCTCACCTCGCTCCTCCCCCCGCGCTTCCCCTCCTCCTCACCGGTGCCCTCCGGCCGGGCCTCCCTCCTCCGTCCCCGCGCGTGTCCCACCGCGCCCGCTCAAGGCCGCCCTGCGTGCTTCCTCTTCCCTCGCTGCGGCCACCGAGCCCCAGCCAAGGCGCCGCCGCTGGCCTCAAGCGCCGCGCCTCGGCTCCGCCCGCGCCCTGCCTCTCCCGTCCGTCGCCGCAGGGACCCACCGCCGCGGTGGCCTCAGCGCCGCCGCCTCCGTCGCCTGAACCTCCAGCGCGAGTAGCCTTGCCGCCTCGGCTCCCGCCGTCCACCGCCTCCCCGCGCCCTGCAAAGCCACCTCCCTCAGCGTCCACAGCCGCCGCCGTGGCCATCGCCCCGAGCGCGCCCCGCCCTCCTGCGCCTCCGCGAGCCCGGCCGTCGCCGCGTGGGCCCCCCCTGTCGCTCAGCTAGGCCCGCCGCTGCCTCGTGCTGTCCATGACCCGATCCCGTTGACGTCAAGGATCTCTGTTGGGTATAGTGGCAACAGTGAGGACATGGTAGAGGGCCACACGAAGAACGACAACGCACCAGAAGGCGACGATGCTGAAATTGAAGGACCACCAACAAGAACCGTTCCCCGTGTCAAGATCTGCCGTCGACCCTAGCTTCAAGTTCGCCGTCGACGACAAGATAGGAACCCGATCCAAGACGCCAAGTTCTTCAACGGTACGCCGGAGACTACCTCGAGAGCGCCAAGATCTTCTCCACGGCACATCGGGAATTCCCCGGACGCCAAGATCGACGAGACCATCGCAACGCCAAAACCGAGTACGCCAAGGATCATCAAGACGCATGACAAGTTCTCCATCACGGAACGTCTAGCACTCCGACAGGGACCCTGGAGACCCGGCGTCGAGCCCAAGTTCGTTCCCGATAATCCAGGTGGAACCCCAAGACCTCGAAGCCCCGATACAAAGGCCGATCCGAAGCGCCAAGGCCTCCGCCATGGAATCAACAAGATCAACACGATACGCCGAGTACTTCTCTCAGGACGCCACGATCGTCGATATGACCGAGACCCCATGCGCCAAGACCTACCCCTAAGTCCGAGAACGTTTCCGTCGACCCCTGGACCCTGAGACCGATCCCGAACCCCGGAACCCCAAGTCCGCCGAACCCTAAATGTGTGACCCTTTTCCTCGAACCCTATTTTATAACATGACAACTTGTTGCATTTTTAATTGTCATCTCGCATGCATTCATGTGGTTTGGGGGCTTTATGCCGATTCACCTAATAAGTAAATATGGGGCCCATATGCGGGCAAATCTAGCCTTATCTTGGCCTCATTTAAACTTGTGTAGCGAACCGGTATCTTATCTTGCCTTGTTAAAACAACATTTAAATCGCGGGGATCTAAACAACATGAACCACCTAATTAATTGTCAGGACCCCGGTTCCCCTTAATATGACCTAATTTCATCGCATCCTTGCCATGCCATGCATCATACATGCATCATGCCGATCTTCTGCCGTTGTATTAAATGTTGCATCCGGTGTTCCTTCTAGTGCTTTGCTTCTTCGCGGATAAGGCCGTTGAGTTGATGTGAGCTCCGCCCCGATCTTTGGATGAACCTTTCGGCAATGTTTTCAGGCGAGCATTTCCCCCTTTCTACCTATCTTACTTTTATAGTATTTACTTCCCTCCTGTTGATCTATTGCTATCTGTGTTGCGGTGCTTTAGTTTCCGTACCCGTGATCAACCGTGCAGCCCTATATTGCCTTGGACACATCCTATTGCCTGTTGTTTGGTAGATAGTTGGACTTGCGCGTCGTAGTTGCTTGCTCAAGTGCTGATATGTGTCGTCATATGCCACAGTTGCTGATGTATTGCCGCATGTTGATGTTGGAGATGGTTCTAGTTTTACTTATCGTCACTTTAATTTCTGTTTAACAACTAAAATTGAAATAAGCAGAGGCATCGGTGGGTGATAGATAATATTTGGTTTCCGAACGCCCACTTGTGTCCCGTAAGACCCCGAGTACTTGATACCTGTTCCTTGATTTATCGCGCTATCCACATCCGGGAGGTATATGGGACCCCCCTGAGCCAGAGCTTGATTCATTCTTATTTCTTGGGGCCACAAACTAGTTTGAGGTTTTATTTACGATCCTGTACTTATGCCATGCTATTTTCTGTATTTAATTTGTGCGAGGAGCACACTGTACTGTTTAGGATCGGGACACGATTCCGCGGTGTCGACAAGCCCAGCCACACTTTCGGGTTCCCAGTCGTTCACAGCCGTATTACCCAAACCTTGAGGCCGTCTCGGAGCTTGCTTACTCCGTTACGGATTCTACTTAAGGGTGGCCCCTGAAATATTTCGAATCCTGTGATTGTTGTCGTGAAAGCCTCGTTGGGTTTGATTTGGTTTTCCGAGGTTGATCGGCGTGTGTTGCTATTGGTGCACCCGGCGGGTAAAACTTTTCAAAGCCGTGTCGCGGATATGGACGACTTGGAGCATGATATCTCGATCATAGACAAGCATAACTAAAGTTTATTGCTATAAATTTGACTTATAATGACTAGTAATCAGCTTCACTATAACGGAATGGATAATAATACTGCCCACAATTGCTTGTTTGGTTGTCGCTTGCGACAAATGTATCTGACTAGTAAGTATTGCAACTAGCGAATTGGTGAATAAAAGTACCAACAATTGCTGGGTTTTGGGTTATCTCATGCTATTTGTACCTGATTAGTAAGTGTTGCAACTATAACGGAATGGCTAACTAAAAGTGCCCACTGCCTATTTTATCAGGATGAATATCTATATCTGACTAGTAATTACCGCAATGATAATCGAATAAATAAAGCGCCAACTGTGAGTTCCTCGGTTGACTTCCTCGTTTGGTCTCGAGGGGGAAACACCAGGATGGGTTTGTTTGGTGTTAGCTTCAAGTTGGATCCGAATAGGTCATTCTTATCCCTCTCTGATAACCGCCAGTTGTATCGAGTCTCTATAGGTTGTTTAGTGCATCTCCGCCGCCGCTCCACCATACCTATGTAGGCGAGGACCGCCGATTCTAGCCTCGCTGCGTGTCGGCCTCGATCTTGACGCTCCTCTTTCCTTTGCCCTTTGTCGGCACCCCTTTTGTTTAAGCAGGTTTGAGATCGGCGTCGTTAGCGGTGGTTACCCTTCCGGCTTTGGCAGGGTTATGGACGCCATTGGTTATTCTTCAGGGCTCTTAGCCCCATTTGCATCTTGTCCGTAGCTGGACGCTATATCGATTTCCAGGTGATTTGAATCTTTGTATATTATATTTGTATTCTTGACTCTTTGAGACGCTGTTATATATATCTGTTCTGTGGGTCCCATCGAGGACTGTTGTGTAATGTTATTACTTTGTTTTCCACCCGCACTAAAGTGCCTGGTGGGCACCTTTGAATCGTTTCTATGCGGGTTTGGCGAATTTTGCTCAAACTTGCATAGGTCCGATTTTGAGGGTGTTAAAGGAGTGAACCATCATTCCCTACCAAAAAGGCAAGTTACACTATCATCTAAAGTCCTACTATTTTCATTATACTTAGTGGATTTTGAAAACATGCATGAAAAGAATTTTATACTTATGCTATGCTAAATCCTAATAGGATTCCCTATACACTCCTTAGTGAAAATATTGTAGTTGTTACATGCTTAGCCATGCTTCATTTTGAAAAGAGATACATGTTGAGAATTTATGAAGTTGAGAAAAGGACTTGTATTTTATATAATAAAACAAGGACTCAATGAACCACCTGGGTGGCCAAGGATACTTTGAGTTTTGGAGAAGGTGGCAACAAAAGGAACCATGTATATGGCAATCTCTTTGTGTTGTGCTCCAAAGGAAACCACCCAGGAAACTTAGAGATTGAACATGTTTCTCCAATTGTGGCTTTCGTGTGCAACCACATGCTATTATGGCTCTGGCTTAGTCAACTACATTGGGAAGACCCATGCATTGTCTTGCCATCTTTGGACATGGGGATCTGAATGCTTCATGGTCTTGAAGACAAGCTAGCAATGGTGTATGGGAGGACCCTTTGGAAAGACTTCGTCACATTCTCAATCTGCCAGTACTCCATCTTGGTGAGTGCTAATCCAGTGGCCACTAGTGGCAAAAGGATGGGATTGTGACATGTGGGTAAAGTGTACTCCTTCTGCAGAAGATAATAAAATCTAAGTACTTAGCCGTGTCCCCGGTTATGGACAATACTGAGCAACTAAAGTTTGAAGCTATGGGAGATCTCGACATTCTAATTTCTAAAAGAAAACTTTTAAGGACTTGATGCACTTGGGGTTACCAAGGAGCTCAAGAGACTTTGACAAAACTTGATGTACTTGGGGTTACCAAGGAACTCAAGAAATTTTGTTGAAAACATGAACACTTGGGGTTACCAAGGAACTCATGTGATTTTGATAAAACTTGTTGCACTTGGGGTTACCAAGTAGCTCAAGGGATTTTGACAAGGACTTGAACACTTGAGTTTCTACCAAGGAGTTCAAGGAACTTGGAAAAGGAGATTTGACAAAGGACCAAAACATTTTTGAAAAGATAGGATAAATTTTGCTTTATGCAAATGAGCCTTAAACTCTACTTAGCCAAATATGCATGTATTGATAGAATCCACTCATAATTTACATAGTAGTGAAGCTTGCCAATACAATTCAAATGTATTTACCCTTGTGGCTGTAACTTGTAATGTTGCAGGTTTGATTGATTTTAGTGAAGATTGATTGATTAGGATTACAAAGTCTACAACCAACATCTGCCTGTGGCACTTTGAAGATGAAGGACCCATGACTATAGTTATTCCGCTGCAATGTAATGTAATGTATAGCCAAATGAGCTATGTAAGATGTAATAAAATTATGTTATTCCTCGTTATAAAGTTATACTATGACCTTTGTTTCTTGATATTACATCTTAACTGTGGATGCTAGCTATTGATCCAGGGACTAGCATTGTAAACACAGGGGACACCACCTTATATTGTATAAAGGTTGGGACACTCCCTCTACATCTCATGGTCGAAGGATTAGGTTACTATGTATTTGAAAGCTTGTAGCAAAACGAACCTAATGACTTGATCTTATGTTATGCTTACTATGGGTCCATCACATCATTCTCCTAATGCTATGATCTTGTTATTAATAACTGTCACATCCCAAATTTTAGATTTGGTCCTGCATATCATTCATGGCATTGCATCATATCTTTCCATGCACAACCATCGAATAGAAAGGTTCGGCGGAACGCCACCTTCAAAACCCTATTTTGTTTCGCTACGAGTTTCCTACGGGAGGCTTTAGAGAGACTTGCAACAACCACCCCTGTAGGTTTGAGTTTTCGCGCAAACTTCGACTGAAGGTTGTTCCCCTTGACGATACGAACCCGTAGGCGCGAGAATCGCTCCAATCGGAGTTCGTATGCAAAAGACTCGGACGTTTTAGTAAACCAAGAGACTTGCAACAACCACCCCTGTAGGTTCGAGTTTTCGCGCAAACTTCGACTGAAGGTTGTTCCCCTCGACGATACGAACCCGTAGGCGCGAGAATCGCTCCAATCGAAGTTCGTATGCAAAAGACTCGGACGTTTTAGTAAACCGCCGGAAAACGGTCCGAAAATCCGGACCGATTTCCGAGTTGTAGTATAACTGCGGACCATTCGGTTCAGGATTTTTTTCTTTCTTTTCTCACGTGAAGGACTAAATAAAAGGAGGGCCCCACCCCCTGGCCTCGGTTCCCGTGCACGCAACCCAAACCGGCACCGCCATCTCCTCCCTGGCGCGCACGCACGCAGACCGCCGCCGCCGCCGCTTCTCCTCGCCGCCGCGTACCCTCCGCCGCCGCGTCGTTGCCGGGTTCGCCTCGATCTCCTCTTTCCGTTCCGTGCTCGCGTCTCCATCCGCCGCCATCTCGCCCTGCAGATCGCCAGACGTCTGGGCGTTTATTTTTTCCGGAAGCCGTAGTTGACCGTGTGTGTACGTGCAGGTAGAACCACGACGCCGGAACCGACCGTCGCCGCCGTCCGGAGCTCGCCGGAGTTCGTTTCGCAGTCCGTTTCCGGTAAGACAGCAGCCACCGTCAGATTTCAGATCAGCGGCTTATATCGTTCGTTGACTGGTCAACATCCCAGGTGTTTACTAGTCAGATGCCCAGTCAGCGCCCAGTCATCAGGCGAGTTGACCAGTCAAACAGACACAGTTGACTGGGTCAATTTCGTTAATCCTATTTAGTTGGCAGATTTCGGTAGAATCTTGTAAATTGCGTAGAAATTAAACCGCTTGGCAAAAAATTGCAAATAAAATATGTACGCGTTCAGTGAGTCGTGTAGAATCTCGCTGTAGCTTTGGTTCAGACTTTTACTGTCAGGTTTAGTACAGTTTAATCAAACTAGTTAATGGCCTTTTCGGAGTATTAAATTCGTAGTAAAAGTTTCGTAGCTCCAAAAATCGCGTATGATATGTCCCTGAACTCGTATGAACGAGGGGAATCTCATTGTGAAATGAAAAGATAGGCTTACAGTAAAAACTTCTGCAGTATTTGTCTAATGGCTTTCTGCAGTGTTTTAATTACTCGGGATGTTCTATAACTCCTTTTTGAGTAATTCCAATTGGTACTGTTTCTTATCAGCGATGCCTATGCGGTAGAATTTTTCCAGGATTTTACGAACTGTTTACTACCGGTAGTGAATTATTTAAGTTCTAAGCTCTAGTAGTGATCACTACTTTTGGTTAATAGTTTCCCTTGCGCCAAATCTATTTTCCATGCATGTATTCGATAGTAATATGTATTAGTATTATGTGGTACAGCTGTAGCACCAATTCACTTGCCGTTCTTGTATTCATGCATCATCCTTGTTGCATATGTTTGTGAATTGTTTGTTTATGAATGCAATTGTGTCGTGTAGATTGTGTGGAGTGCAACCCTTGCTCGTGTGTGGATTGTTCTTCCGACCGCTACAACCAAGGCAAGTAGATGCTACTTTGTTCATGATATCGTCCTACTATTTTCTATGCATTGTCGTGTATTTTGTAGATGCATGTGTATGATGATACTATCGCTATGCTATGTCCTATTATGTGGTAGGGCTTTCCTTGTAGATGAACCACCATTGTAGATGTGCTTAGCCATGCTATGTTGAACGAGGGCTGGGTTACATCATTGATACTTGTTTTCTCAAAGTATTGGTTTGTGAAAACTAAAACAACTTAATCAATGAACCCCCTGGGTGTGATGGTATTGATAAATTTTGGTGGTTTCATTGCGAAAAGGCACCCAGGTATCAAGAGAAATTGATTGGCTTCTTTATTGTGTAGCTTACGTGTACAACCATGTGCCAATAATGAAATGGGCGGTTGGTTGGGCTTAGTAGGTTGTGGTAACTCGAACCCGCGTATCCAGAGATGTAGAATTTTGGTAGGTTGGACCGGTGCGCGTCGGGATTGAGGAGCTACTTCCCGAACAGTCTCTTCTTGGTCTTCTCCCTATCGTCACCCAAAATGAGAGTGATGGTACGAGCTGGGCTGGCCAAGTCACATGGGTAAAGTGTACTAGCCTCTGCAGAGTGTATAATCTAATCGATTAGCCGTGTCCCCGGTTATGGACATCTGAGTTGCTAGATATTGACTCCATGACATGTTTCTCGCTCATTCTAATTTCATAATTGTTTTAATATTGTTGGGTTAACTTAATTGGGATCTTTTCAAAGAAAATTCAAAACTGTTTATGAAAGTAGGACAAAGTTATTTGCAAATGCAAGCGGACACAGCTCCACTTGCCAAATATGCATGTAGATGTTAGTACTATTGTCTCCATTACTAGCTCTACTTGCCATACATTCCATGTATTGACCCTTGGGCTGTTGCTTTTATCTGCAGTTATTCCGATTCTGATTGATCGTTATAGGCCACGGTACTCCACTCGGCACTTGTTCACTTGTGGGCAATTTGAAGATTGGAGGATTTACTTGCTTTTGTTGCTACCTGAATACTTTGATCTAGCTTTATGCTAAGCTTTCATTGTAATAATGGTACTCTGGATCTTTGTAGATCATGATACACGGTTATTTTGCTATGATTATCTATCTTACTCTATTGTGGGCCAATGAACCGATCCAGGGATTGGCATGTCACATAGAGGCCACGGTCTTTTCAGAACCGGGGTGTCACAATAACATCCAATGTCCATGATCAGGAAACCATGATCATCTATTGATCAACAAGCTAGTTTCAACAATAGGCTTACTAGGGACTCTTTTATGTTTACAAAACACACAAGTATTAATGTTTCCTGTTAATACAATTATAGCATGGGTTGTAAAAATTTATCATAAATGCAAAGATATAATAATAACCACTTTATTATTGCCTCTTGGACATATCTCCAACAGTCTCCGACTTGCACTAGAGTCAATAATCTAGTTTCTTAAAAAACTTTGTGAATTCAACACCTATGGCTTTATGGTGTTGTATATACATGATTTCTAGTGGTAAACATAATCTTCGGATCTAACACTTCCTGGTCCGTGTGTATTTGCATGTCTTTGCGTATCTATGCATCACTCATTCTCCAATGAGATGACATTGTATAAATTTGGTCCTTTGGTGAGACCTTTAGTTCCTTGAGGTTAAACTATGTTGATATAATTTTTGTACAATATATCTTCATAGTACTAGCCCACTGTGAACCACACCTAGTTTGATAACAAACTTCTTGACACAAATGCCCTCTTTTTGCTGCTACAATAACAATCATATACTTAGCCTTTTGTTGTAGTATCTGCCACAATGTCTTCACTTTGGAACTTATCCAAATCCGTTATGGAACTTCCTTTCCATTACATTGTGCCACCCATAGTTTAATTTGAGATAAACTTAATTTGTATCTTGTGACAAAAATAGTATCAATGCAACACTTTACAATGAACTATCTAACTATTTGTCACCTCTATATAAATATGATATTATTAGTTATTCCAAAGATCATAAGGATATCCTTAATATCATCCAATGATCATCTTATAAGTCATTTTGCTATATGATCATAATATTTATAGCATAGGACATATCTGTATGTGTACATATCATAGTACGATTGATCAAAATATTCTTGTGATTTCACTCACTAAGTGTCAGAACACTTGAATATCGTTTCACTTACAAAGTGTTGATACACTTGATTCTTGAATCAATCCTTTCTGTGTAACAAAAACCTTTCTTGTCATTTCCATATTGAACTTATTCAATATCTCATCTATGTACATTTGTCACAACCATATTAGTGTCTGTCTTTCATCAAAATCAAAATTAATGTAATTCTTAACCTATGCCAATAAAATATACATCATTTCCAATCAACAATATGTCTTTCACATAATGTATTAGAAATATGTCTTAGTGCTCCCACTTAATTTCTTGCAAATGCAAGCATATTCATCGTCTCCAATGAAATTGAACTCTTTTAACAGGTTCATCACGGTGAAGATTCCAACTCCGCGATGCTTTCTTCAACCATTGAAGTTTGCATACGCTTTTAGCATCCTTTGAATTAAAAAAACCCTTTGAATCATGTCATGTACACATCCTAGCTAACCATTCTATTAGAAGAACTTTGTTCTCTTTATTCAACTACCATATACCAAAATTATATGTAGTGGTTGCTATATTAATCCGTCCAGACTAAATATCGCTATGAAAGATCTAATCTTGTCATAATCAACTCCTTGAACATTGTCGTAAACTCTTTCCCGACATGTCGATTATTTCATAGATGTGAAACATCCATGTCTATTTCTTTATAGATCCAAATACGACTGAAAGCTTTTTACACCTTTCTAGAGGGTCTTTCAAGTTTAAAAATTGATTTCTCGTGTATGGAACTATCACGGATTCTATGGCATCATGCCTTTTGACAGAGTCAGGGTCCATCATTGCTTCTTTGCATATAGTCAGTTCATCATTGTCAAAAAACAATGATTTACTCTCAAATATTAGTATTTGATTGTTTACCCAACCTACTTGATTCAATAGGAACTTAGACCTACGTGACCACAACCTTTGATGCACCTGATCCATGAGCATTGTTGCTTCCTTTTGGACACTTTTTGGTGCTACGCAACTCTGCACGTATAGCTAAAGTTTACTAATCTTATCAAAGTTCTATTGTCCTCCCACTTAATGTTTCACGAAAAAATCCTTCTAAATAAACTTGACGTTCTAAGTGACAAACACTTTTAGCTTTGGTGCTATGGAGGAATACCCAATTTTTATTTGAAATAACATACAAAGACATGCTCATTCAACTTTGGTTGTAACGTTTTACTTATGCCTTGCATACCAAAAATTTAAGAAAAGACAACTTGGGTTTTATCCCAGACCATAACTTATATGGTGTCATTTCAACAGATCATGATGGGGCTCTTTTCAGTGAAAAAGTGGTAGTCTCTAAAGCTTTAATCTTTAAAATACAATGGAAGTTTTATAACTATCACCTTTGATCTTACCATGTCAAACAAGGTTTCATTATATATCTTGAACACTCCATACTATTATGGTGTTTCAGGAAATGCAAATCCATGGAACGATTCCTAAAATCTTAGGTGTTATGCTAAACTTGTAAATCAAATATATTCCTTTATGATCCAATCATAAATTCTTTATTTTCTTGTTACAATGATTTTCCACTTTATCTTTAAATTCTTTGAACATTTTCAAATATTTGACACTTCTTCCCCATCAAGTAAATATGCGCATATATTCACTCAAATTTTTGGATAAACCATATGAAGTTGAAATCCATCGCTCATGACTACACATAATGGACTACATACATCAATATGTATAAATTCCAATAAGTTAGTCGTTCGTTCTTCTTTGGCCTTTGAACAAAGTTTCAATTATCTCTAGGAAAGTATCACAAGCGTCATTTGATCAAAATCAAAAGACTCCAAAATTCCATCAACATGGAGTTTCTGCATGTTTTCTTTCCAATATAATTTAAATAGCGATGTCACTTCTTAAGTGATCTTTCAATCATTTGTCTTGCGACATGTTTAGCATTAGTTTCATGGATGCGATTTCTCCAACTAGACTTGTAAATCATCCATCTTATATGGAATATGATAGTTATTTGAACATCCTTTGTTCTTATAATACTTGATTAAAATACCAATTATCAAAACAAATGTTGAAGGAAAGATTTTATGTGAACAAGAAACACAACAACACCTTGTTTGTTTTTGATGAACATCATCACATATTCTCTTGCTGGTTACTTAGGCCATTGCAGTTCATGAATTGTGTTTTCATGTATGACACTTCACACCAACCAATTCGGTATCCAATACCCAAGAACCACATTGTTTAACAAGCAAAGAATACAACCATAACATGTATATCATCTATATACCTAAGCAGGACATTTCCAATCTTTTCGTTTTCTGCCAAGTATTTTTGAGATTCTCTTTCAACATTTCCTTTCTCTTTTAAAAGAATATATCAACATCAACAGTGGCACCATACACATGACACATATTCCAAAGTGTGTATAGTCAAATACTAATACCTTTGGTCTTGCACTTTGAAGTAGATCACCATCATCAAATGTTTGGCATTCTTTCAAAATCCATTTTTAGTAATATTTTATTGTAGTAAACATTTTACCTACGTCTTCTATTCATCCTTATCATGACAACTTTCATGATCTAGCTACTATAGCTTATAAAGGCGAATTGCGAGTATAATGTTACTTTCCAAAACCCTTTTTTGGATGAATAGGATGTCTAGAATCTCCAACCTTCACAAATTCTCATCAAATATGAGAACATAAATGTTGCCAAATTATACTCTATCGTGTTGTAACCAAAAAAATTATTTCAGATATCGCAATATCTTCCACACATGATGGTTTCCAAAACATTTCTTTCAGCTTCTAGATAACCTTGATACTAAATCAACTTTTGAATATCAAGTATCATGGAGGAAAACATGATATTTAGACACTGACACTAGAATTGTTACTCTTGATTTAATACTACTTATTAAACTACATGGAGTAAATGGAGTTTGCTGAAAGTTTGCAATAGGACTTTTAAACTTTAGTTTGACACGCAATACTAGTTTGTAAAGTAACAATCCAGAATTCTATAGTTCTACCATCTCAATTATAACTAAGCATGAGGTGGTGAATGGATGCCAATGACTACAACAATTATGCAAATTCACTTTGATTTAATTTATGATAAATTGTGTTCAACCTTAATCACATTACTTTTGAACTCCCACTCAAAACAACATCCCTCATGTTGCGTTAGTGATTAAACGAACCAAATCCTCTACACCAAGTCCGATCATCACGAGAGATGATGTAGCTTCAAAGGCGAACAATCAACATGTTCATCATATCATCCATATGAATCATACTTTACATTTTCATATTCCGTGTTCCGATACCATGTCTGACATGCTAGGATCGTCAAGGTTAACCTTAGTATCCGCATGTGCAAATCTATCTTGCACTCGTTGTATGCACACGTAGAATCTATAACACCCGATCATCACGTGATGCTTCGAAATAACGAGTCTTAGCAATGGTGCCTACTAAGGACGAACACTTTATTACTTTATATTTAGTGCGAGGGATATCTTATAGTGCTACCGTCGTGATCTAAGCAATACAAGATGCATAAAAAGGATTAACATCACATGAAATTCATAATATGTGATATGATATGGCCTTTATTCTTGTGCCTTTGATCTCCATCTCGAAAGCACGAACATGATCTCCATCATCACCAGCGTGTCATCAAGGTCAATGGCGCCGCTTCATGGTTGTCCATCACCGAATCATTGGTAATTGCAAGGGAGAAAAGAAGAATTCAGGAAGTAACAGCTCTGGCTCAGTCGGCACAGCTTAATATTTCGGCATTAGCCAACCCGCATGGGAGTGTATCTTTCCAGCCGACTAAAGAGACGAAAAAGATCCAGATTGATGATCAGTTCCCAGAGCGCACCATCACGATTGGTGCGGGCCTAGATTCCAAATAGGAAAGCGAGCTCACCAACTTCCTCCGTGAGAATCAGGATATTTTTGCATGGTCAACACAAGACCTACAAGGTGTACCGAGGGAGTTGGTTGAGCACTCTTTTCATGTAAGGCCAGGATCAAGGCCGGTGAAGCAACCTCTCCGCCGCTTCGCCGAAGACAGGAGAAAGATAATAGGGGATGAGATAACTCGGCTCCTTGCATCTGAGTTTATTATGGAAGTGCTTCACCCGGATTGGCTATCAAATCCGGTGTTGGTAGAAAAGAAAAAAGATGACCCAAATGTAGCTGTCGTATGGCGAATGTGCATCGATTACACGAACCTCAATAAGGCGTGTCCCAAAGATCCTTTTCCTTTACCTAGGATACACCAAGTCATTGATTCGACCGCAGGCTGTGAGCTATTATCATTTGTAGACGCGTATTCTGGTTTCCACCAGATACCGTTAAACCCGGCTAATCAAATAAAGACTACATTTATGCGGTGACCCAGCATACCACTGCATGATGTAGTACATTATAGTCGTTGACATAACACCAATGAAACACCATTCACTAGTATTACATCCCTCAGAGTAGTACAACAGAAACACAGCAGGTCCAAGACATGACTATAGGTTACAACTCAACTCTTTACACAAGATCCAGAGAACACTCTAGGTTAAAGAGAGATAAATAAACTTCTTACAAAGAAGAATCATAAATAAACAACTCATAACTATTATGCTAATAAAATTAACATCTAACTATTTGGCTTGTATTGCTGCTATTGCAGTACTCTACAGAAGTAGGTTCTATGGCTAGAGATTCTATTCTTATCTAATTCGCAACTTTGTCTTCACTTGAGTTGATGTATATGTTGACTTCCTTGACTTCATTGAAGAGCTTTAGCTTTTAATGTTGATTCCTGGAGCATAACTTGATGTAGACGTCGTCTATACTGGCTTTAGAACCTAGCAAGGGTTAAGAAGATACTTTGAGTACGAGCGTACTCAGCAAGTTCACTAGAAAAGGAGTGTTTGATGCACTATATCTACAGCCACATACCATAGGTCGTAGGCCATGCAGGTTTTCGTAAACATTTCTTCAAAGGTTGCTTTTATTCTGAAAAGCTATGTCCGTCAGCCTTCACGGGTTTACCAGAACCTTCATGCGGTTCCTCTCCCGCCGCGTTCGCAGCTCCTTCCCGGAACAGGGAGTAACAAGTTACAGTTCTTACTCTCTGCAGAGGTGCGTCACTTTACCCATGATAGACCTTAGGTTTTGTTGCACGGCCGGGAGTATGCCCCGTTCAAACTTCCTTGGTTTGAGGCCCAACCTAAGATCCAAGCCAATCACTGCCTTCTCCGCGACCCCTCATGTCTCCTTGATGTACACCATGCCCACCTATTGAATTACAACAATGGTTTGTACAGACCGTTCAGATGCCGGAACTATCGTGGGACGATGAGGGTTCCCACCCATATGCTGCATATCCTCTACGAATTACCAATTAATATGCACGCTATGAGTGATAACAGCCACGGCCCGCACATCCGGATCCATGCGAGAGGGAAAAGATACAGCTGACTTCTCCGTCCCATTTCAAATCTCATGGTCAACGCGTAATATACGGCGCAAGAATCACTGGTGACATTGGTTGCTAAGTCCTAGATAATATGTTCCTTTACCACCGAAACTCTTATAGTAGGTTATTACCTCATGGTAAATAACCTATAATCACATTATTATGAAAATAGTGTTTTCTGACCTTTTTCAAATGCAGGTGATGACAATACTGGATTTGCAAAATACTTTACAGGAAATAATCAACGGACATGAGCAAGTGTGAACTTGCCTTTTGTGATTGCAAGATTATGCACTCGCGGTCTTCAAGACAATATAAAAGATCCAATATCTGAAATCAGCATCATTGGTCCGGTAAGGACTAATGTTTAAAGAAGCAAGATGCTTTTATGCATAAGTAATGTAATGTAAGTTAATAAACGCGAATCCCGAGAATAACGTTGTTCTAGGGTTTGGATACTGGAAATGTTTACTTTAGAACAGTGGCGGAGCTAGAAACGGAGCAAGACGGGTGCTAACCTGTAGTGGGTAAAAAAATTATAGCATGCAACTAAGATGAACCATAGTAAAATGGATTGACATAAATAATCTAATACGAAAATCAAAATGGATAAGTTACTCACAGGGGGCTCTAGATAAAAAAAATTCACACAAAGACAATGAGGAATATGAGAAATTATAGGGAGCTAAGCAACATAGAGAGCAGAAAATAGAAACGGAGGACGGAGCTAGCACTGCCCGCTAGCCATGCTAAATTGCGATCGTCTCCGAACACAGCATGCATGCAGCTGGTTTTCAGATGGGACCGGTACGGTGGTGCTAATGCCCTGAATTAATACAAGCTAATCAGGTGTGCAACTTTGCTGGACCGGTGCTACAGCCCCGGTAGCACCGGCCGCAGCTCCGCCCCTGCTTTAGAATGTGTTGTCCTTTTAGATAAGTTTTATACTTGTGCTTCTTATTAAGGCTTATGAGTATGTGTGAAATAACATGTAGACATAATGGCATACAACAATAAGATATACTAATGAGATGTGCTACTCAAGGACTGCTTATATGAGAATTATCTTATCTTCAAGTTTTACCTTGCAAGTGATGACATTTATAATGAACTTAAGTGTTAACAATTCTAGGTATATAAGTAAATCTTAATGTAATGTGATTATTATCAATTGTCATTTGATGTTTGAAGTGGCAAAAAGAATAACATTTGAAGAAAATCTTACTCAACTAAGAAGAAGCATTTAAGCTTTTAAGTTAACCTTATGAAGTGTTCTTTCTAGTTATAGTCTTTAAGTAAGAAAGAATTACTCCATTTGATTAATGACAACATTAGTATTTGAGACTTATCTATCTTGGTTTTTAACTTGGTTGGTTTGGTATTAGGATACTTTATAACTTAATTATAATAGACCAAAGTTAACTATAAAGCATATAATAAAGTCTTTTGCATTATTTAAAGTATTATAGACTATAGTTAACTTTAAAGACATAGATGGACTTTAGGTGAAATGCTTGTTATACTTATACCTTGTTCACTTTATAATGTTTCTTTAAAGTTACTTAAGAATGCTATTATTTTTACTTGGTAATGGTTTCTTTACATTATAAATATATAAAGGGGTTTATCTCCTTATAAGGGTGTGGTTAAGGTTTATGAATAAGTAAACAATATTATTTACTACTTATGAACTCACTATAGTGTTTTGATTTGTTTATAAACTTGTGATTAAAGTAAATGAATAGGTTTTATTTCATTACCAATTATTCTTGGAGATTTTATATTAAATAAGAATCCTTTTATAAAATAATTTGCACTTATGGTTGAAGGATAATTTAAAATGTGTTGAACCATTTTGACTTCATATTATCAATATTGAAGACCAATACTATTTATTAGACTCAATTGGCTATTTTTTGAATATTAGAAATTTTTATTTACCCTTATATGAATTATTAACTAAAGAAATAGGTTTAGATTCAAGTTATGAAAGTGTTTAACTTTTTATTTAACTCAAAAGTGGAATATTATATTTTTAGCATATAGGTATTATTTTTGTGATCATTTTGGTATATTATACTTATTTTTTTGATTTAAAAATAATAAGATATGATTTTTATAATACTTATTACTTTATAAAGACTTAATAAATAACAAATATTTACTTAAGAGGAATAATAATGCATTATTATAGTTTTAAATTATAATTCTTATTTTTCTAAGATTTTTGGTATTTTATTTATATTTTTAACATTTACCATTATTAAAATATGAATTATCAAAGTTTTATTACTTATAAAACTTCTATAAAATAATATTTTTTTAAATAATCATCATAATAATATTTGATTATAGTTTTAAGTTGTAGATTTTATTTTTCTGAAAATTTTCATATATTAAACATATTTTTCTGAATTATAAAACAAAAGTTATTAATTAAACAAGATTTAATTATTTTATTTACATTGGAATTAATATGGTTTTATTTAATTCCTAAATAGAAAGACATTTTGTACCTAAGCTAAATCTACCCACGGTCACTAACTACTGGGCCCAAGGCCACGTCATAGGCCAGATCAGCAAAGACCAGTCACAAGGCTGACCAGGTCAAGGGTGACCTCACCCTAACGTTAGTGTGACATCAACAATGGAAATGCTCACAGGTGATGCTCGATTCCGGCGACAGGACACAAGCGCGCTTGCGGGGTTAGGAGTTTCGGATGCGGGAGACTAAGGCGATCTGATTGGTGGCCGCGCCGCCCGTATTTGGTCACCGGAGCACTAGCTCCGACGAGCATCTGCGGCGGCGGACAGAGGTGCACGACGCAGGCACGATGGAGGAAGAGAGGAAGGCAACAGAGGGGTGACAGAGAACCACGAGCTCACCAGCATGCCATTGATGGGCTTTAGAAGACTCGGGGTAGCCGTAATCGAGGTGGACGACAACGGCCAGACTTCGGGAAGACGAGGTCGCCGCGTCGACTCGAGGCGTCCTACTTCAATTCTTTCAGCAAGGAGGCTCAGGGGAGCACGGCGAAGCCGTGTTCTTGATCAACGGAACACGGTGGAGCGTAGAACGGTGGCAACGCCAAGCTAGGGTTTTGACCAGAGAGGAATTTTGAGAGGGAGAAGGGGAATTGGGGCCTAGGGTTTTTTCTTGATGGCGGCGCTGAAGATTTTATAGGCGTTAATCAACGGCGACGTGAATCTGGACGGAGGCGGAAGATCGGGTGGTCGCCGAAGGTCCACCGAGCTGCTTCCCCGGCGATGCCCACTGTCACGAGGAAGAAGAAAGGGAAAAAGATCGAAGGGGTATGCGGGCTGGTGTTGGGCCGTTTGGGCTATAGGGTGTTGCGTGTGAGCGACGGGTAAGGTAGCGAGGATGTGGGCCATGGGCCAGTTTCCTTTTTTATTCTTTCCTGTTTTCTATTTTATTTTTAGGTTTGTATTTTTTTATATTTGGTTTGAACTTTTCTTCATGGAATTTTATTTGCTGAATACTTGCAGCAACAATAAAGTTATTAAGAATCAATTTGTGAACTTTTATTATATATTGTGATATTTTATTTTATTTCCTTTATATATATACTTTTTCTATTATTATTTGTGAGGGCCTTTAAATATGAATTTTTAATTTATCTAATATCCATAAACTTATCAAAGATTGCATTATTACTAACTAATGAGATTTTATTCTCATTAATACATAATATTAAGGCGACTTTTATATTTAGTGATTCTTCATAAGTATTTGGTACATAAAGTTCTAAGTAATAATGGCGTTAATATTATTCCTATGAATTTAGGAAATAGCAATATAAATATTTTATTATTACTAACTTAAGAGTTAAAGATTTGAGATTATAAATGGCTACCATGAATTATGGGAGTTTTAATATTTTTTCTAACCTTTGGTAATTGTGAATAAGGGTGAATGGTTAAGATATATTATCTTTATGTTAAAGATCTTGAATGATATCACCATTTAGAATAAAATGGTGCGATTGTTTTATAGGCTAACTTATGAGAAATAATTGATAAAGATAGTTCCTAAGCACCTATGATAATGATGATTGAAAATGACAAAGATGTGCTCAAGTGATTTGCTATAGGAAAATATTTCTATGAAGCTTTGTGTAAATAAGATGATAGATCAATCAGATGAAATGGATAATATGTTTGGTAAAGATTTAGGGTCTAGTGTTTACCAAGAATTCCTATCTTCCATAATTCACAATCCTGGACTTCTAATTAAGGAATTCCTTTCCTAGATATATTACTTCTGTATATCCATCATCATGTGCTAACAGGATGAGCTTTGCTTTACATAATCTTCTTATCCACCTTTTATTCTTCTCATTCCATTTATAAATCCAATGAGCTTGGCATTAAAGCTTTTCATAATCTTCTCAGATCCATACTTGGTTATATCCACTATTCTACTGCTGAAGATCTCCAATCCAACAAGTGGTTACTTCTAACTCCATTCATACACTTCCTTTATCATCCTTCAGTAGTAGTACTCCAGTAGATGTATATATCAAATTCTACTCTTCTTAAGTGCTTAGTATTTCCCAAGAGGAAACTACTACTTCTATATTCCAATGTTGCTCTAGTATCATCTTGATCATACTATCTGGTCTCTACTTAACTCCAGTATCTCATACTCCAACTTCACATTATATTAATGTAACTTGTCATGGCTAACCTAGGATAACATATCTATACTAGGGTTCAATCATGTTCTATCCACCAATGTCACTTATACATGATATAGGCATTCAATCTTGGTGACTTAAACATGATCATTATAATCCTTTGATCATTTATGGCTTAGGTTTCCAGTTGGCTAATCAAGGCCTCATCAATACAATATTACAATTGTATTATAGTTATCTTATTAGTATCTCTATCTATCTATGAGATATTACTCATTGACTATACCTACTTGATCCAATAGGATTACTCCTTGGTAACTATCTTCAGAAATTCATCCTTATAATCTTATTTGTTACCTCATATAATTATGTCTTCCAGATAACTCTTCCATCCATTTAGGAGTGAGTTAACTTCATCAATTATCATAATGATTTCATTCACTCCAAACTCTTCTATCCTATAGATGATATTCAATTCTAGCATTACTATTTACCCCTTCTTACTTATTTATTTATAGGTCTTAAGTGAATGCTATAATAAGGACAAGAGTTGATAGGTCAAGAATTGATAGATGAAGAATTGGTGAATCAATAGTTGATTACTCAACATTGATTAACAACAGATATTCAGATAAGATTCATTAGAGATGATAAAGATTGATATGGAAAGAAGGATATATGGTGAATGATCTTGACTTGGTTTCTTTCCTACTCAATATCACTGAAGAGTTAAGGATAGGTATTACCATGATACTCATGGTATAAGTAGATGAGACTAAAATAGATCAAGATTTATGGGGGAGATTAAAACAGATATTTAGATATTCACACTTGCTCATGTCCTTTGATTATTTTCTGTAAAGTATTTTGCAAATACAGTGTTGTCATCACTTGCATTTCAAAAAGGTCAGAAACCCTATTTTCAAAATTAAAGTGAACTATTGGTTACTAATCCAGGGTGATCAACTAATCTATTAAATCTGGTAGTTGGGATACCACTGCACTGGAATATATCATCTAGGACTTAACAACCAATGTCGCCAGTGATTCTTGCGCCGTATATTACGTGTTAACCATGAGATTTGGAATGAGACGGAGAAGTCAGCTGGATCGGCTCCCTTTCGCATGCATTGGACACTGTTCTGGGCATTTGTGAGTTGCAGATCGTGGGTATAGCCGTTTTATACGGGGAAAGGTGTACCGTGGATCTGGCCTTACAAAAGACAAATTACTAGTGTTAATGGTCGTTGTGTGTATCCAACTAAGGTATATCCGTTTTATACGGGGAAAGGTCTACCTTGAGTTTGGGCATATAACAATTGCGGTGTATGCGGGGTCGCGGAGAAGGACAGTGATTGGCTTGGATCATCTACTGGGCCCCACACCATAGGAAGTGTGGACGGGAAAGATTCGCCCGGTTGTGCACCAAGGATTTGATCTCTCATGGGTAAAGTGACGCACCTCTGCAGAGTGTAAGAACTGTAACTTGTTACTCCCTGTTCCGTGAAGGAGCTACGAACGCGGCGGGAAAGGAACTCCATGAAAGTTCTGGTAAACCCGTGAAGGCCGACGGACATAGCTTTTTAGAATAAAAGCAAACTTTGAAGAAATGTTTACGAAAACCTGCATTGCCTACGACCTATGGTCTGTGGCTGTAGATATAGTGCATAAAACACTCCTTTTTAGTGAACTTGCTGAGTACGCTCGTACTCAACGTATCTTCTTAACCCTTGCTAGATTCTGAAGACAATAACGGTCAAGAAGAGGAAATACTATATCCAATTAAAGACCAAGAAGAATTCCGCTATGAAGAACCAGAAGTATCCGGAAGCGTCAAAGGGAACAATTACGAAAACATCTATGGAATGGAGACCGACGTATCTGAAGTGTAGACGTAGCATATATAGAGATCTAGTCCAGTAGCATAGATTTCTATTCTCTATCTATAACTAAATCTCGTATAAACCTTAGTTGCTTCTTTATTCTATTCTTCGAGTTATTATAGTTTAGCCTGAGTCATCGGGATACCTCTATGGACCTAGGAGGATCTCAAAGTCGTCATGTAATTTCTGGTTGTAATAATGATAATGTATGTTGTGGACCCGCTTTGTTTCTGTTGTACCACTCTGAGGATGTAATATTTGCGGAATGGTACTCCGTGAGTGTTATGTCCACAACTATAGTATACTACAACATGTAGTGGTATGCTGGGTCACCGCAGCTGGTATCAGAGCAAAAGCTTTGACCTTAGGTTGGAAACCTATTAAATGGGTAGAACTGGTAGGAAGTATGCAGCAACGGTAAAGAGTTCTCTAGAAATATGATGAGTATTCACTTGAGAATTACATTATCATGTTTCTAGTGTGACAATTCTTTATTATGCTGCAATTTGGGTAATAATAATAAGTAATAATCTAGTAGGACCATTATAATCTATTATCTACAGCGAGGAATGACATCTCGGTACCCAAACCAGAATGTCCAAGTGATGTTCAAGTGGCATATAGGATTATGTAGAGGATTAGACAGAATTTTCAATGCAACTTTTATAGAATATGGAATTGCAAATATCGACTTTTTGTCAAGGTTTATAGTTTCCAATACGAGAAAGTGTTAGTCAAGTACTGTATAATGCATAACTTACCAAAAGAGTTGGTAATAAGAGAGGTAATGTCATCAGGGAAGATGAGATGTATGGCGGCGATGTATCAAATTGCAGTTCTAGAAGCAATAATCAGGCTTCGAAAACAAGAATCCAAGGAAATTGGTAGGTAGTACTCTTACTACTATACCTCAAGATTCTATAAATTCGAAACTTAAGTTGGATCATGCTGCATTTGTGCAGACTGAATCTACTTGAGATGCTGAATGCATAGGTCATAATAGGTCATTACTCAAAACCTACCATGACATACATTGAGGTTCAAGTCCAGAAGTTGGACACAACCTTGAGGATTAGGTTGATCTTACTAAAGAAATACAATACAAAAAGGAGTTATATAGAGAAGCTAGGCATTTTAGAACAAGTCTTCTCAAAAGTGGGGTATAAAGAGAATAAGTTTGAGGGACCATAGTCGGAAATCTATGCTTATTGTTATTAGAATGGGCCTTAGAAACATGTAGACCTTGGACAAGTATAGAGTAATACAGGAAACTTAGGAAACATCCAATTCAAAGATTCTAGTTGGGAATTACGATGGATGGGGAGTAGAATCTTACACTGGAACCAGGGAGAATCCTATACCCTGTGATCCTAATAAAGGAGTAGAAACCAGTTATGTTAGCATGGAACCTATGATCCATATGTTGGTAGTACCAATCCTATTGACCTGGAAGAAGGCACTGGCGGTTATTACATTTATATGTATAACTAAGTCAAGGAAAAAGCAGAGAATACATATTTCTTTGATAGTGCATTTGAAGGTGGACATGAGAATTCCACGGAAGATCACGCATTTTCTAGTCATTTTTCAATGGCTAAACTCAATCTAAGTACTTCTAATCAAGAGTGCACACCCTCTGGATGTTTATATACTCAAGAAGATAGTTATCGGACTTCACATCATCACAGACGGAATTCCAGGAAGTACTAGAAAGAGAGGGAAAAGTAAGAAGAGACAATCCATGGAAGTAAAGGGCTTAAATAATGTACATAACCAGTAATGTGCATCGTAGTGTTTGAGAGGCATGTCTTAAGAAGTAAGAGCATGCTCATACGAGCAAGCAAGTCCTTGTAACATACAAGTAATGTACAAAGTGAGAATCAAACCGTAGATGTGAGGATTGTTTGTGATAGCTTATAAAAACCATGTATAGTACATGGTATAGGTTTGGTTGTTATTTGGATTTGGTTCTTGATTTCCTTGTGTGACTAGCACTATGCATAGAGTTGAACTCAGAAAACATATGCATGATGTAAGTATGAGTAATCGCTTTATGTAACAGGATTAGAGAGGGTATGGATATGGGAGTAGAAGCTGGGTTTGAAGGACAACGTGTGGAACAAGAAGCTAAGCAGAGGGAAAGCAATATGGATGTAATTGCAATTGGACCATTAACTCGTCCGTTGACAGAGGAGAATTTCATGCAATACATGCAACTGATGCAAGAGTACCAGAATAAGTTCATGCAGGAAATACTCAAACAAATTGGACCCGGATGTCAACACCCGGATTTTTCAATCCTAGATGCCTGTTATGCCATACATCGCAATCCCAGGATTACAATTTTTGCGAGACATAACAGAATTGGATACCATAGTACATCATCCATTACAAACGATACGTAAGTTCTTACACAAATAGGGATCTCAGGATCCAGTTCTTAATACAACTTCAAGCAGCGGAATACATAATAATAACGGTAGCGTAGGCGAAGCTCCATCTTCGGAGTCACAGGCAATGCTGACGATGGGAGATGATCCTAGTTGTCGTAACCTTCCTGGGGTCCATCTTCCAGGTACTCCTCTTAATAGTCTGGCCATGGGAATAGCCAGGGACAAAGCCATGAGTACTCTTTAAGTACTCGCAAACTAATGCTAACAGGAAAAAGGGGTTTTTGGATAATAGGACACTAGGATCTAGGGTTGTTTTGCAAAAGCCAGATTTATCTCTACTAGGTTCCAAAGCTAGTCAAAATTTTATAACTCCTAAGTGGGAACTTGTATTTCATATCACAACTCTGTTGTGGTCAATTCAAAGTCTCAATTCAGTTCACAAGTCATTTTGAAAAGTCTGACGGGGGAACAGTATGGCCACTCCAACTGTCCATAACCGCGGACGCGGCTATTCAAATAGTTTGACACTCTGCAGAGATTGTACACTTTCGCCACAACATTCGATACATCCGTCAGGAACAAATCCTGAATTCACCATACTCAGTATGCGGATAATCAATCCTAACCTTTCAATTACACGCCCTAGTATAAGCACCTCTCCTGTGAGTTTGGCCTCCCAACCATGACCAATTATCATCTTGGGTACTACACAGGTGGACAATCTTCAAAAGGTAGCCTCAGCTCAGACCTTGGCCATGAGGGAACTAATACTAAGGGATATAAGTTTCCAGTCAAGCCCTACCCAATATTCGGGTATTGTGGTTGTACGATAAAATTGGAATGGTATCGCATCCAGACAACCATCAGTTTTATAAAGGACTAAGGCTCATGCCTCAACATTTTTATCACCAAAATCATCAAGTGTTTGGAAACACATGTCCAAAACATTTCAATAGAATGATCCCTCATTCCAAGGTTTTCATAACCATTTTTCCACCATGTATTCCCATCTAAAGTTGATCAAGTTTTATGCTTAGCACTAGCATCTACAGGTGGGGGTAGTACTGATGAGGGGTGGTAAACTAGTGGAGTTTCAACTAAGTCTAACCTTATATCTTAGGCTGATATCAAGGTTTCTAGCTTAGGCCATGCTCTTTATGAAACCTTCAAATATCTTTCTAGTATCTATAATTCACTTAAGTAAACTCTAAGTAAGCTTTGATAAAGAAATAAAGTAAGAAGCTTTCAAATAAAACTAGGATTGGTTTATCAAGTGGGTATGATCACATATGCTTAAGGCATATAGTAGGCATAGTAACAAGTAGGGGTTTGTTGCATCAGTAGGGTATCTTGCAAGGGTTAGCTTGCATCAATGTCAATATAAGCTTGCATAGGTATAGCCTCAGCTTGCATAGGTAAAGTATCTTGCAAGTGTTAGCTTGCCTTGTGCAGAGCAGTGGTTGAAGTTCTCCTCGGCTTCTTCTTCGTAGAATCCTCCTTCCTCCTCGTATCCTTGGTCGGTACTAGCGTCTATGAATAAATACGAGGTACACAATCACCAAACAATACTTAACTACTTGCAATCATCACACACAAGGGTCCTATAGATGATATAGCATCATCTCTAACATTACAAGTTTAAGGCTTGGTTTAATTCCTTTTATTTTTAGAAAAGTAATTTCTACTCATTAAAAAACTACTTAAGATTTAATATTCTCCAAACCAAACATGGGATCATGTTGACACATGTCATCACCACATATTGTAGTCCATGGGAATGTGATTTAAAGTGGTGTCACAATTTAATAAGGTTTTAACCTTTTATTTTAATTAATTAAAGTGGCTAGTAATGCCTATGGGGCATTCTTTTATTACATGAATATTATTTCTGCAAGTAAACCTATATATTTTTATATATTCTGAAAGGTATGGTTAAATGTGTTTTTTGAGAGTTGGAATCAACTCAAAAGCTATTATGGTTTAAATTTAAAAAATGTTTGAATGCAGAAAAGCTTCTGCCTTGTTATTTTTACCATGGATGATCTATAGATCCAAATGACTTGAATCCAACGGGCTTGGATTCAGCATTCATAGAACTTTCCACCAAAATTGGTTTCATTCAATTTGGTGTACTGAATCGATCTGGGTTGATTTTTGAAGTTTGGTACAGAAGTGTGTTTGAATTGAAATGGAAAAAGTTTAATTTGAATAAGCTGGGCAAGGAAAAGTAAACGGGCCCGCCTAAGCTGATGCTCAGCTGGCTGCTTAAGTGGGTGTCCCCACTCGTCAGTGACACGGTGCTGGGCAAAGTGGTATGGGGCAACATGGATCGTTCGATCTAGTTCTAATCCAACGGCTGGGAGTGATCGTTGACGCGAGACAACGCCGGCGAGAACGAAACCTAGCGCGATGAGGGGTCTTGGGGGCTCACGAAGTGCAGGGGTCGGTGAGGCGGGCGAACGACAAAGTCGACGACGGCGAACTCAGGGGTGGTCGCGACAGCTCCTGGGGTGGACGAAATCGCTGGCTCCCTTCTTCTCCAGAGGCGGCGGGCTCCGGTGAAATTCTGGCGGGGTGGTGCTCGCCTTGCTCTGAGAACGGTGTGGCACGATCAGTGAGGAGAGGGGAGTGATATGGTGTGAAGAAATCGAGCGGGGGTGGCCTCTATTTATAGTCGAGCGAGGGGACCGTCGGGGCGCACGGTGAGCTCGTCGGGGGCGATGTTACAGGCGGCTAATGGCATGGGCAAGGGTATAGGACGGTGCGGTGTCTCCTGGCGATGCTCAACGACATGGTTTTGATGCATGGGGCCGTGCGGCTTGGTCTGGAACGGGAGATGCTCTGTGCGGCAAAGGCGGCGTCTCCGACGGCGGGCGGTGGCTGTGCGGCACGGGGCGGTAAACGGGGATGTCTGGCGGTCTCCTGGGTCGGTGGCGATCGTGTGTGCACGCGGTGAGGGCGGCGCGCGGTCTGTGGGCGCTGGTCGAGGGTGGCGCTCTGGCGCATGCTCGGCATGGTTGCTGGCGAGGTTGGCATGGTTCGTGCGTGTGGTCCAGGGCTTGGCTTGCATGGTACGGGGCAAGGAGTGGCGGTGGACGGTGGGCTGCCTCCCAGACATGCTGGCTAGGCTTGCTGCTGCTCCTAGCTTGCTGTCGACTATGGGGTGGCAAGGGTGTGCTCGGCTATTCACCATTGATGGCAATGGCAAGCTCACAGTGGTGCTAGTCCTTGGATAATCTTCCTAGATGATCTACTGAGCTGGTTGTGAGCTAAATAGGGAACAAGTTAGGCAAGAATCTCTGCTCACAATAGTTTTTGATGTTTGTTTGATTTGTGTCTGCAACCTGTTTGATAAAATGGACGCATCAAAACAAGTTTTGAATTTTGAAAAGATTTTTGGTGGGTTTGCTAGATTGGTGCTGGTGAGTCTGCATATGCTTGGGTTTTGAAAGTTGAGCTTGTTTGAGTGGTTTTTGAAAAAGTGGGATCTTCCCATATGATAAAGATTCAATTTTGAATTGTCATTTAAACTATGCATTTGAAAGTTTCTGGATGATCACAAAGTGGGCCTTGATACTTTGTTATGAGTACATTCAAGTGGTGCAAAGATCCAGAAAAGTTTATGTTAGGTTCTGAAAGTTTGAGACAGCCAAAGTAGGCATGAGAGTTAAATTGGTCAAAGTGACCATTCATTTAATATATCTGTTTTTATTTACTTGTCTTTAGGAAAAGTGTGGGAAATGTTTTAGATGATGTTTATTTCACCTAAGAAATATTTTACAAGCAATGAAACAAACAAACAAGGTGGTTTTAAAAGAATTCAAAATCAATGCATACACATATGCATGCATTCATAAATTTATTTAGAAAAGTTTTTGTTAACCCTAAGTTTGATGATTAGAGTTTGATGATCCAAGCTTAGTATTTTTGGGATGTTACACCGGAGAGGAAAACAAAGATATCAAAGTAAGTCTTTCTGATTTCCAAAACGCCAAACCAATTCCTTTTGCATCTGCATCAGAACCTATGTATGCAGAGGATTGGCTGATGGATACAGAAAGGAAACTTAAAATAGTAGGATGCAATGACGAGGAGGAGTTACGATATGCAACATTTCTTCTATCCGGATCTGCCGCAAATTGGTGGGAGAATCAATTAGCTATGCACACACCAGAAGAGATATTCAACTGGGAAGAATTTAAGTGGAAGTTTCGTGAGTATCATGTTCTAGAGAGCATTATGGAATTGAAGAGGATAGAATTCATGGACTTTCGGCAAAATGATGAAACTGTGATGAAATATATTAGCAAGTTTAGTCAATTATCTTGTTATGCAGTTGATGAGGTAAATACGGAGGAGAAGCGCAAGAAAAGGTTCTTGGAAGGACTAAACCCTTATATGAAAATGAAAATACGAGGGGCTACAACAAGATTTTTCCAAGAGCTGGTTGATGTAGCCATTACTTTTGAGGATGATTACAAGATGCTATTGGAAGAGAGAAATAAATTGGCCAAGAAGAGAGCTAAAAGGGAACCGAAGAAGTTTCAATTTACTAAGTCAACATCAAACCTAAGTTTCATACCTAGATTCATATCCACAAGTGGTACATCAAAGTATGAGACATCAAAAAGAAAGAAATAAATCATGTGTGGTAAGTGTGGAGCATCAGGTCATATAAGGAGGGATTGTTGGAAGACCGGAAAGGTGTGCTATAGGTGTGGTCTGGAAGGACATAGGAGATCTGAATGTCCCAACAAGATGGGTACTCGAGGAGTACAAACACCATCAAGAGGTGGAAACTTTGGATGGAACCACGATGACGAGGCTACAACAGGTATGTTTAGTATTAGTAGTCCTTCGTCAATCAAGTTGTTCAGGGTTAAAAGTAATCTCATGAAGCTTCGGGAGTAAGTATAAATTAGCATTAGGCATTAACAATCACCGAATCAAGGTTGAGAGTAAACTCAAGGAGTGCTGAGTTTATTAAAAAACATTACTTTGGAAAGACAAGAAACTGTGAGGAAAGAATAAAACTCAAGGTGAGACTATCAGAAACCTTCTTGGACAAGAAACCACAAACTTCGGGACGAAGTTTAATTTAAGGGGGGAAGTCTGTAACATCCTAGCATTTAGGACTAAACGAAGGGTAGATTTAGGATTTTGTGCATCTGCATGCATGCATCTGAAAATCCGGGTAAATTTTTCGCCAAGTTAAAAGACTAGAGTGATCAGAATTCTCACTCTGATGAATTAGGTTTAGTATCATCAGTAGGGGAGTGAGATGAATTTTGACATGGCCTCTATTGTTTTCTAGAGTTATGTGGGAAGAAATTTGACTTATAAATAATTCTTCACAATAATACAAATACAAGTATTATAAATAAAAGTATAAAGATTATTAAAATCCAACATTACAATGTTCTTTTACAATAAAAGACTAAAGGAATATTACAATGAAACAAATAAAAGAATAAATAAAATGGAAAATTAATTACAATAATTAAACAAGTAGAAGAATGGTTTATTAAAAGAATATGTATTACATTATCCTTTTACAACAAAGAAATGATAAGAATGGATACAATAATAATAAGACAACCTAATGCATTACAATGCCTTATATAATTTCTTAACAGCAAGGGAATTTACAAAAAAGGATAAAAAGAAAACACCTAAAACTAAACTCCTATCTCGTGTTGATATTCCTGTACTTTTCTTGGTACATGCAAACAAATAAAATAATAATACAAAAAGAAAGGGGTTAGTGTTTATTAGGGTGCTCTCAGTAGTAACAGTGTGATGCACTGTTTTGTCACATCATTGAGCGTATTAAAATGGGGCAAGTTTCACCAAATGAAGTAGTATTTATTCTTATTTCAAATCTGTCTCATCACATCATCATTGACACAGGAAAATAGGGGCAAAATTCACCAATTTAGTAAAAGGTAAAAGTCAAAGAGTAGAACCATCAGCAAATATCAAGATATTTTAACTTGATCTGATCCATAACATCACAACAAGCATACAAGTAGCACACACATCACATGCAGCTGTTGTGTTGTCAACACCACAACTAACACAGGAAGTAGATAAGCAAAAATGCACCAGCCGTAGCAGGGCTACTAGCATATTCATCCCACACACACCACCATCCATAGTTCCTCCACTAGCTCTAGAGCACGACAAAGAACATCATATGTTCTTATTAGATGTTTCCAATAACACACAGCTAAAACCACCTCACTAGCAACCTAGTTTAATCCTGTACTCCTAACAATCTGGTTGCTCCAATGAGCCATCCAGATGTAGGTCAGGATCAAACAAGATAAGGAGGAGGAGAATATCAAGAAGGAGGCTAGTAGCAGATCAGGGAGGAGAAGGTCAACAAGATCAAAATCACAACATTAGGAAGATCTACTCAAGCTCAAGTTAAGACATACCAAGCATCAGCATATACTGCTCAACATCAGGTTGCTATTCCCCTCTAAGACAGCCAAAATGTTTAATGTCAATGGATTCCCTATTTTATTTTTCCAAGATGGATTTAGGGTAATAGGAAGCTCTCAGTATAGTGTAGAAGTGCTACACTAATTTCATCCCAGAGCTGTTAAAAACCAATAAGTATTTGTTCTTATTATACATCTGGCCTCGGAACCACATCATAGGCAAAGGTTGGACTAAATCTTAGATAAGGATATTTCAGCAGATCATATAGTTGATCTAGACAACTATGCATCCTCCAGAGAGGTACCACATCAGCTAAATCATCTATAAAGGCTACAAATCTTACATATAGGACATAGCCAATAAATCAAAGCACCAACTTTATGAAATCTTAAGCAATCTAAATCATGTTCCTAGGTGAGAGTCACCAGGAATCATTCTATCCATTCAAAGATCTAGGTCTCATCTTTATGCATCATTAACCAAGATCACATATTAAATTTCAGCATATAGATCATCCACCCTAGAGGATATAATTTTTCCACACTCTACTTGACAAGCTTATCTTATACAGTAATGGAAATCACTGTGTTCCATCCTAAGGGAGGCATCACAGTGATATCATTAATGAATCTACAAAAGCCACCAACATTGCTTACAGATACATCCATACAAGATTAATCACATTCCTAGACAAAATAATTCTAGGAATCATTCTTAAAATTCTGATCTCTCTATCAACCTGGACAGGCAATAAGATCAATCCTGATCATCATTTTAACCTGAAACATATCCCATTTTTACTACCATATACAACAGATATAATGTTACAGAAAAACTACTTCCTAAAGCAAAGCTTCAGCAAGTTAAGAATCAGAACATTAAGATTACAGTATACATTTAGAATCCACCATTCACATTAACCAAATCAACCACTGGTTCACATGCAATTATGTCTGAAAGCCAAATCATTTCTTTAGTGTTGGCCACTAGGAATCATTTCAAATAAAAGAACAAGTCATTTTCCTAGGAATAATACTAGGAATCATCTTTGGATACAAATCCATAGTCACCCATGACATTATTCTATTTAGGGGATAGTCATTTAAGCCAACATACAGATACAATATGTTCCAGGAACTACTCCCTAAAGCAAAGTTTTAGTACTTTAAACTCAAATATCAATCCATTCAAATACACAAGGAGCTCACTGAATGGAAATTAGACACATGGTGTAATCCAAACATTTATTTTGTAATCAATTTAGAAAAAAGGGACATCTGTTGCCTGAGTATAATATGAAATCTAATTAAACTAACTGACAGAAAGA
This sequence comes from Avena longiglumis, assembly GCA_030063025.1. Taxonomy (NCBI): domain Eukaryota; kingdom Viridiplantae; phylum Streptophyta; class Magnoliopsida; order Poales; family Poaceae; genus Avena; species Avena longiglumis. Next base: position 511,599,246 of record CP125974.1, on the reverse strand, counting down.
AGTGCAACAGGCCAGGATCATTAGGGGGGCAATAGGTACCACAAACAGATTAACACCTAGAAGAAGAACCCTAGGTTCAGGAATGAAACCTAGACAGGGGGTAATCATAGAAAGCACACTTAATGTTGCAAGATAGATAGAGCATGAAGAGGAGCATAGAAGCGAGAGAACCACATACCGGAGGTCCTCGCTTAGGCTCGAGAAGAGGAAGCAGACCGGTGGCACAAGAAAAATTGAGGCACTTAAACCATGCCGAGCCGCCGAGCAACCATCCATCGACGAAGCCTCCAAGCGGCCCCCAAATCAACACCGAAACACCACCGTATCGCCATGGAAGCACCTCAGGGTGGTAGGCAAAGAAACCCTAGGCACCAGATAGGGTTGCGCGTGGTCAAGGAAGGCCATGCCCATCAAATTGAAACAGACTAGTCGATGCACCGGATCCTAGTTAGTCGGCAAGCACGGCGGCGGCGGCCGAGGAGGCCGAAGCACGCTGGAGCCAAGCAGCGACGACGGTAGCGCCGTGGCATCGCGGGGAAGAGAGGTCAAGGCGAGGGGGAGAGAAAGGTCGTATGGGTCGGTCAACCGACGCGGTCAGTTGGGCTCTGTAAGTTTAGTCCAACCAGATGGACTAGGCTGGGTTTTGGGCTAGATGGGCCCTAGGACTAGGCCCAATTTATATAATAACAAAAATAGAAATTATTAAAATACCCTCTACACATTTTAAGCTCTAGAAAAATGTAGAAAAATCCTAAAAATATATTTAATACATCCAAGTGTTTATTAAAATAATATCCACCTAAGAAAAATATAATCATATTTATTAAGATTAATAAAATGCAAATAAATATTAACACCCTTAAATATCTAAATGAAATTTAATAAATTTAGTAAAATTCCTAAAATTAAATAAAAATCACTTTTATAAATAAAAATAAATCTCTTATCTCATAAAAATACTAACTTAAAATTTTACTAATAAAATTTAAAACAAATATTTAAAGACATTAAAATTATATATATAAAAAATAATAATAAAGATAATGTTTAAAAATAAATAAAATTCATTTTTAAGAATTTAAGGAGGTATATTTATTAGAAAGGTACTAAGTATATTATTATAAAAATATTTTAAATTTCTTATATCATATAACTTGAATTATCTAAATTATTAAAATAAGATAATTGTTTTGTTAATTGTTTAATATTATTTCCTAAGTAAGAAATGATCTTATTCAAAACAAATCTTTTGAATCTACCTAGTCTAACCATAATTATAAATTCATATAAAATCTAGGTGTAAATAATTAACTTTATAATATCCTTTTAAAATCCTTAACTAACTATAAGTCAAGGATTTACAAAGTTATTCTTTACAAATCATTAACAATTCATAAATAATCATATTTATCAAACTTGAAATTCAATAAATAAATTATAATAAAATCCATCTATTTTTATTTATAAAGAAAAATCTCAAAGTGTGATCTATAAATATTACACATACTAAAATTACATATTGAAAACAAAGTTCCATAATTATAAGATTTTATTTTTGTGCTTAAGAAAAACCCTAATAATTAATAATGCTACAAATGCTATATCTCAAGTCCAATTATATTTTCCATAATTTACTTTAGGCTAAGATATCTTAAGCTAGATATATAATAACTTAAATCAATTAAAACCTTATTTAAGAACCATAGTTTCAATCCAATTAATCTTCAAAGTTGAATAAATTAACATAAATAATATGTTCTTCAAATGTTATTCTTTTTTCCACTTTAAAAGAAGCACTATACCATTTCTTTAAAGCCATAACAACTCAAAACATGAACTTAGTAATAATTACATAATATCTTGGAACCTTAGAATTATATTATGATTGTACTTTACTCTTCATATTTATGTGTTTATCCTTCTTATGAAGTAAACATAAACTAAAGCAAATCTTAAATAAATCATTTAAATATATCTCATAGGTAATAATTGAAGAATTACTTGGGATTTTGAATTATGCATCTCATCACTTATGCATAACAACATATTGCTTCTTTAAACATTGTGCTTACCGGGCAATGATGATATTTTTGTAGAACCCGAGGTCCAGGGTCAAGTCAAGACATTCGACTACAATACTCCGTTATATCAAGGCAAGTTCACACTTGCTCATGTCCTTTATTATTTTCTGTAAAGTATTTTTCAAATCCAGTGTTGTCATCACCTACATTTCAAAAAGGTCAGAAATCCTATTTTCAAAATTAAAGTGAACTATTGGTTACTGATCCAGGGTGATCAGCTAATCTATTAAATCTGGCAGTTGGGATACCACTGCACGAGAATATATCATCTAGGACTTAACAACCAATGTCACCAGTGATTCTTGCGCCGTATATTACGTGTTAACCATGAGATTTCTAATGGGATGGAGAAGTAAGCTGGATCGGCTCCCTTTCGCATGCATTGGACACTGTTCTGGGCATTTGTGAGTTGCAGATCGTGGGTATAGCCGTTTTATACGGGGAAAGGTCTACCGTGGATCTGGGCTTACAAAAGACAGATTACTAGTGTTAATGGTCGTTGTGTATATCCAACTAAGGTATAGCCGTTTTATACGGGGAAAGGTATACCTTGAGTTGGGCATATAACAATTGCGGTGTATGCGGGGTCGCGGAGAAGGACAGTGATTGGCTTGGATCATCTACTGGGCCCCACACCATAGGAAGTGTGGACGGGAAAGATTCGCCCGGTTGTGCACCAAGGATTTGATCTCTCATGGGTAAAGTGACGCACCTCTGCAGAGTGTAAGAACTATAACTTGTTACTCCCTGTTCTGGGAAGGAGCTACGAACGTGGCGGAAAAGTAACTCCATGAAAGTTCTGGTAAACCCGTGAAGGCTGACGGACATAGCTTTTTAGAATAAAAGCAACCTTTGAAGAAATGTTTACGAAAACCTGCATTACATACGACCTATGGTCTGTGGCTGTAGATATAGTGCATAAAACACTCCTTTTTAGTGAACTTGCTGAGTACGCTCGTACTCAACGTATCTTCTTAACCCTTGCTAGGTTCTGAAGAAAATAACGGTCAAGAAGAGGAAATACTATATCCAATTGAAGACCAAGAAGAATTCCGCTATGAAGAACTAGAAGTATCCGGAAGCGTCGAAGGGAACAATTACGAAAACATCTATGGAATGGAGACCGACGTATCTGAAGTGTAGATGTAGCATATATAGAGATCTAGTCCAGTAGCATAGATTTCTATTCTTTATCTATAACTAAATATCATATAAACCTTAGTTGCTTCTTTATTCTATTCTTTGAGTTATTATAGTTTAGCTTGAGTCATCGGGATACATCTATGGACCTAGGAGGATCTCAAAGTCGTCATGTATTTTCTGGTTGTAATAATGATAATGTATGTTGTGGACCCGCTTTGTTTCTGTTGCACCACTCTAAGGATGTAATATTTGCGGAATGGTACTCTGTGAGTGTTATGTCCACGACTATAGTATACTACATCATGAAGTGGCATGCTGGGTAATCGCACTATCTTAGTTGGATTTGTGTAATGTGTCATTGATTTGCTTGCAATGCAGCGCACGGAGGTCCAGAAGAAGGCGAATGAGTTGGAGGGCGCTTTGGAGTTCCCGAGGGATGAGGAGGGCAATAGTAAGTTAAGGGATTTCGTTAGGAAGCTGACACAAAAGCTACGACGCTTCGCGAACTTGCTTGGTTGTTAGGATCCCGAGGTTGTTGCGACGTCGTCCAAGGAACCGGCAAAGTCTACTTCACAAGAGGTAAGCAGCCCCGACGATGAGAAATCTTCCACGGTAAGAGATAAACTTGCGCCGATGACATCTTTCTTGAATTACCATGTATCACTCTAATGAGATGATTGCTCTTATTGTAAAGGCTGAAGACGAAGACGAGGCCGTGCCGGACGACATGTCATTGCAGAAGTATCAACGAAAGGTACAACCCGCAATGAAGATAAGGCCAAGAAATCGTCCTATTGCCGAGTTCGATCCCGAGGACGAGCCGCGGCAGAAGAAGATTGCTTCGAGGAGAGGAGGCAAGAGCAAGCGTGCTAGAAAGTAGTAGTTCGATGTTGTTTGAGACTATGTTGGTTCTATGACAATGTTGTGAGACTATGTGATGTTAATCCTATGACAATGTTTGAGACAATGTGATGTTAATCATATGACAATGTTTGAGACTATGTTGCTAGAAAGGAGTTGTATGACAATGTTCTATGACAAGTTCTATCACAATGTTTGATGACAGACTAGTTAGAAATACACCTCCAGGGCCACGGCGCCATGAAAGGCGGTGCTGCACCAGTGCATGCGGTGCCACTCATGGAGGCGCCGCACCCTCCCAGGCTTGCCACGCCATTAGACATGGCGCCGCAACCTCCCAGGCCTACCGCGCCACCATACCTGGCTCCGCACGTCTCAGGGTGATTTAGCAGGAGAAAACGTTGCCGCGCTAGGAGGCGCCTGGCGCCGCAGATGCACGTGCCGCGCCGCAGGAAGTGGCGCCGCAACCTTCAAGCCGTGCCGCGCCGGCCCGCGTGGCGCCGCACCCTCCCCAGGGGTCCTCCTCGATTTGGCAGGAGAAAACGTTGCCGCGCCAGGAAGGGCGTGACACCGCAGCTGCACGTGTAGCCGTGTCAGCTAGCGCTGCACACTCTAGGCCTCCTCCTGTCAAACTGGCAGGAGGTTTGCTTGCGGCGCCAGGAAGAACGCGGCGCCACAAATATACGTGCAACGCTAGCTCAGGTGGTGCCGCATGCTTTAGATCGTGCCGCGCCAGCACGCGTGGCGCTGCACGCTCTCCAGGACTCCTCCTGTCAGTTTGACAGGAGGTTTGCTTGCCGCGCCAAGAACAGTGTGGTGCCGCAGCTATAGGTGCAGCACCGTCGGAGATGGCGCCGCACACTCCCAGTCAGACATCAAACAGATATGAGTAAGTTGAATATGTGTAAGTTTGTGATCAACATCAAACATACATGAGTAAGCTTCTGATCAACCATCACACATACATAGTTCACCAATCACACAGCACACATGATAAACGAGTAAGATTCTGATCAACCATCACACATCATACATAGTTCACCCATCACACATAGTTCGAACATCACACTAAGTTCACACACAAATAATGATAACCCGTCTTTGACATCACGAAATAGAGCACTTTCTAGTATGCGAGCTCCCGGTTACATACTCAAAGTCTAAAGCATAGGCCCTTTGCCCTTCCTCTTCTTCTCTTCCTCTTCCTCCATGGAACGCCACGCCGCTCGACGCAGCATTTCCCTCTCCGCATCATGAGCCTCCTTAGCGAGGCACTTCTCTTCCTTCTCTTTCTTGCGGAGCTCGTCATTACGTTCCTTGCGCTTCTTCGCCATCTCCTCGTCACATAGCGCTTTGTAGTAGCGCCTTATTTTTATGGCAAAATCGATCTCTTGAATAGCCTTGTTGGATTCAGGTTGCTCAAGATATATCCAAGTGTAGTACCTACATACCGGAGGGGGAGACTACAAGAAAATAGTGCATGTTAGAGGCTATGATATGGAATAGTTGGGACACATGAAGAACTAAAAAGCTTTGAGCATACCGGTGGAGTGTCGTATGGGTTGCGGCTACGCTCGGGAGAGCGATTATAGTTGGCACACATGAAGAACTTCTTTCCCCAACTATCAGAATAGTAGTCTTGGAATTGCTTAACAGTGCAATCGGTTCCACACCAACAAATAGGAACCTCTTTTCCATGGGCCTCGGCAGTACGAAACGCCTCCCGTGGCCTTTGCTCTTGGTTGGCGCAAGGTGGCCTAGCATTGGCCCTCCTATTCTTCTCTTACTCTTCCTTCTCCTTTTGCCTCTTCCTCTCTTCCTCTTCCTTCTCCTTTTTCCTCTTCCTCTCTTCCTCTTCCTTTTGTTCTTCACCTCTTCCTCTTCGTCCTTCTTTTTTGCCAAGTCTCGAGCAAGTTGAACTACCTCTTCGAATGCCTTCCTCTTCTTCTCTTCCTCAGCTTCCTTCCTCTTCCTCTCTTCCTCGGCTTCCTTTCTCTTCCTCTCTTCCTCGGCTTCCTTCCTCTTCTCCATGACCTCCATAGCATTCGCCCAGACCTTCGAGTAGTTCACACCTTCCCCATCATTGTCCTTGTTGGGTTGAGTCATCATACCTATTATAAGAATAAAAGGTACACGTTAGTTAAGTAAGCATGAAGGTGAAAATTTGGAACAAGATATGTAAAAAACATGTCACTATATAAGAATATACATACGGGAATGGTCCATTTAGGTACGTAAACATGCTTGTACGATTAGGATCTTATTGCCTAGGAACTTGGTGCCTAGGAACTTGGTGTGAACGACCTCCAGTAAGCCCAAGTTGCCTCCCTCTTTGTTGCCTAGGAATTTTTTGGCTATTCTTGGTTGGCTAGGAATTTGTTGGCTCCTTCTCGTTTGGCTAGGAATTTGTTGGTTTGGACCACTTTGTTGGCTACTTCTTGGTTGGCTTGGAATTTGTTGGCTACTTATTTGTTGGCTTGGACAACTTGTGCTTGCTTCATTTCCCTTTGCCCTCTTCCATTGTGTTGCACAACTCCATGCATTGTTTCCTTCACCACTACACTTCCCACAACAAGATCTCTCACGAGGTTCTTGAAATTGGTCGTTTCCCGATTTCTGCGCACCGACACGTCCCCATCCATCCATGTCACTTCTAAAACGCTTTGTCTTGTGTCTACCACGTTTAACAACCTTCCATTACGGATGGGTCCATAGTTGGAGTCCATGGTAATCCGACCATTGTGATTGGTAAAGGTATGGATGAAATCTAGGAGCCCATGTATCTTTTGTCTTCATGATAGAGAACTCAGACTCTCTAACGGTGTGCTCGTGATTATAATCCACATGGCGTTTTCGAGACGCACATAGCAAGTGAGAACAAGTTAGATGGAGCAAGAACGGACTTTCGCATGTGCAATCACAATCCCTTAGAGAGACCTTAAAGGCCCGGCCTCCGTGTTGGACACCATCCGAAGTGGTTCCTCCAGGCTCGAACACCTGGTAAATGAGCTCGTTGTTATCAAAAACCGTGGCAACTTGGTAGTCCGCTTTCCTTGACTAAAATGTCCTCCAATTGTCAACCCTAGGTGGGAACTCGTACTTGTACTCCTTCTTGTTTTGTCCCGCAATTTGCTTATCGGTTTCAAGTGAGTAGTTCAGAAAATACCCATTTAACTTGTCAAATATTGCAGTGACGGGCAATGCACTGACACCTTTATGAACCTTGTTGAAGGCCTCTGCCATGTTGCTTGTCATTTGACCATATCTCCGGCCATCCTCATCATAAGCCCGTGCCCACTTGTCACGGAGCTGAATGTGCTTATTGAGAAACTCTTGACCCTTGGAATCGAGTTTTTTGTTGTTCCGCAATCTGAGATATAGATTTGTGAAACGTCGGTCCCTGAAAGCAAGACAACAATCTTGAAGATCATCAGCCAACTCCTTGCTCTTACATGCCCTATAGAAGTTGTAACAAAAATGCCTCATGCACCATTGGTGGTGTAAAGGAGGATGCCCGGGAATGTCAATCATCACCGCGTTGAGAATTCCTTGATGGCGATCCGAGATGAAACATATTTCCCTATCAAGAGGTAATACGTTCGTTCTCAAAATACGGAAGAACCACTCCCGATTAACATTGTTCTCCGCCTCTACCAAAGAAAAAGCCAAGGGAAGCAACTGATTGTTTGCATCATTTGCTATTGCAATCAAGAGAGTTCCATGGAACTGCCCGGTCAAGAAGGTGCCATCCACGGAGATTACCGACCTACAATGTTCGAAGACCCTCACACATTGCTCGAATGCCCAAAAAGCATGCCCAAATATTCGAACATTTCTTTCATTACGAACCATCGTTTCGGTGCCATATGGCTCAACCACATGAACCATGCCCGGGTTATCATCGACCATTGCTAACAACAACCTAGGGATTCGGCTATATGATTCTTACCAACCACCGTACAATATCCTGAATGCAGCTTTCTTCATCTTCCATGCCTTCCCATACTTCACCTCATAGTGAAAGATTGCTTCCACGAACTCCATGACCATCTTGATCGTCATTGTCGGAAGTAAAGAAATTTGGTTTGAAAGCCTAAAGGCGAGGAACTCAGAGGTCAGCTGTCGGTGCTCGTGCTTCACATCTTTGCCATCCACCCTTTTTCCAAGGCACATGTGTGTTGACACACAACTTGAAATGCGCCAATCAGCCCCCCTTGTATGGTCTTGCCCGCACTATCCAAGGACAACCATCATCCTCGCATTTAACCGTGTAACGCTTCTTCACGTCCGAGTGAACCACCGTGAAAGTACGATGATACCTAATAGAGAAGTCCTTGATCCATTTATTAAGTTCCAACAATGTGGCAAACCTCTGTCCTTTTGAAATCCCATTCTTCTCGTGACTAACATCCCGATAGGAAGTTGGCCTTGGTCCAAGCACTACACCCTTGCCGCCATGAACCGTGGCTTCATCCGCTAGACTAAGATCACGAAACAAGGGTACCCGATGATCCCTGCCCAATACCTTCTCATGCACTTCGGCCTCATCCTTAGTGAACCCCTCCTCATCAACTTCTTCATCAGGACCATCCTCATCCGAGTCTGATACATACATTCGAGAATACGGGATGTCATGATCCATGTTCTCTTGTGTATGATATAAGTCCAAATTTCCAATAGTATTGTAACAGAGCTCAACCTCCCTATCACTATCCCCATACTCATCATTATCCTCTTCCAATGCTTCATCTTGATTCTTTGAAATGGGGCTCAGAGATGTCCTCAATCCATCTTGCTGGGTCAAAGGAGGCTCAGTAAATTCCTCTTGGTTCATGGGTGGAGGACTCCGAGCTTCATATGGGGAGGCAACCGGTATATACTCCTTTGCATATTACCATCAACCTTTTTCGTGGCAAATAACTCAAGAGCTTCGTCTTGTGATTCGGCCACCACTTCCTTGTATGCAAACCAACGTTGCTCCGAGCTGATACGCATTGTCTTCCAACGGTTGTGCATCCCAAATCCCACATTGTGCCTACCCTCCAACTCAACAACACCACTAGGATCCATCCAATTCAAATCTACCCGAACTTGTTGCAACACCTCCGCATAGTTTGGACTACGATCAAACACCAAGTCAATATCATCCGGGTCTGGCTGAATATTGCCTCTCAAGAAAGCTTCATTGTCTATATGATGAACATGGACAATTCTAGCCATCCCTAAAATAAATATAAGAACATAATGGTAGATAAATTCAATAAGTATCTATGCCAAAATTTACACTAAGAACAAGCTCATTCAACCATACCCTAACTCTAACCCTAACCCTAACCCTAACCCTAACCCTAGCCCTAACAATCTTATCTATACACATGAAGGTTTAATATACCAATCCTAACTCTATATATCAATCAAATACCTCATTGCTCCATACAACTTTACATATCCAATTGGTGGCCAAGCATTTGGAGGAATTTCTCAAACTACCAAAATTAGGGATAAATAAAGAGATTTCTTGGATAACATGGGGAGGAATACCTAGGGGAGCAGGTCAACAACAAGATCCACGAAGCCTTTCTTAAGATCTGAGCAATGGGGAAGGATTAGAGGAGGGGGAAGATGATGAACCTCCGCTGCCGCCGCCTCTCTCTTCTTTGTGAGGTGAGAGAGGAGAAGAAAAGGGGTGGGTCGGGGAGAGGGAGGCCGCACGCACTTAAGGGCTCCAGGTGTGCGGCGCCAGCCACCATGGCGCTGCATAGGTGGGTGCGGCGCCACCCCGATAGGCGCCACACTAACGGGCTGGGGACCGCGGCGCCAGCATGGCAAGTCGAGCCGTGCCAGCCCGAGCGGCGCGGCGGACATGTTTGCGGCGCCAGGATTGACGGCGCTGTATATGCGAGCCAGCGTGACAGCTGTGCGGCGCCGGGCCCCAGCCAGACATCGTGGCAGGCCTGTGGCGCCGTCCTATCTGGCGCTGCAGACAAGCGTGCGACGCCACACGGGCGGGAGTGGCAGAAAAGGGTTATTAAGTTTGATTTTGTTTTCAAATAGGATTAATCTTTGAATTTCTTACGACTTTAAGTTATTTTTATTTAATTTACCGCGAGTAGTGTGAGACGTGGTGGCGCGCCTTTATTTGATTAATAGGGGACGACTCCACACCGTTGGAGCAAGTTTAATAATATAGTCGGTTGTTAGCTATAAAAATATCCTATCATTCATGTTAAAAAGAATATCATTTATAGCGAGTCTTATAGTTCATTTGTATAATACTTTTTTTGTTTGGGATTATAAGTCCTACATGTATACCTAGTTTTTTAATTTTACCAATAAAATATTATTTATATATCATAAAAATTATATTATTAGAAAATATAACCTTTAAAGTTTCTAATGATATAATTTTTATGCTATATTATTTATATTTTGTTATTCAAATTGACAACCTAGTTATTTGCGTAGGACTTATAATCCCAAACGGAGTAGTTAGCTATAAAAGCCTACTCCCTCCATCCTAAGGCTTAAGGCATATAACTTTTTTAAAAGTCAAGCCATGTAAAATTTGATCAAACTTTTAGAAAAAACTATCAAGAACTATTATATCGTATAGATACCATGTAAAAATATGTTTCATGATGTACGAAAGGGTATGAATTACATATTATAAATATTAATATATTTTTTGCAAAAAATTTGGTCAAACTTTAGGTAGTTTAACTTTTGAAAAAAGTTATATGCCTCAAGCCTTAGGACGGAGGTAGTACTACTTAATTAATATGTGGCCCACGTTTTACTCTATCTAGGAGCACGTGCTAGAGCTGACTGTTAACTTACAATGCACTTACATTTCCTCTCCTCTTATCTTTCCTCCACATCATAAAAACTATAATATTTTATCTCTTATAGCTTGCCGACTGTCGAAAATTCACTTTGGCTCATAGGTGTAGATGCACCTACCGCCGAAATGACATACATCAAAATGTTTAAAAATTTATAAAAATACATGGGTGTACATGTTGATCTTCTATGTTTGTACACGAAGTTTTATAATGAAGAAATTTTATGTGGTTTGTATAAAAAACAATTTTCTATGTTGTAAAATAGCTTTTCATAGGACATATTTTTGTCCTTTTTACATAGACCACAAATAATGTATTTTCACTGTAAAGACTTTGTGTGACAACATAGCATGTCAAGATGTACACCCAGGATTTTGTTTCGGATTTTTCAACATTTTAAAATTTATATAAAATATATTTTTCATAATAGGTTCATCTAGACCTAGAAGCCAAAAAAACGCCATATCCGCTGACTGTACCTTATTATACTTGCTCTTAGAGAAAATTTAGACTAGCACTGGTAAGGGAGTAAATTACATTTTTTCTCATAATTGGGGATAGGTTAACAATTTAATGTCATTTTTGTGATTTTTTCTAGTACATAACTTTTTTATTCGAGTTGTAATAAAATAGTGCAAACTCTGAGTTGATCATGTTTTTTTTAGGGTAAAACAGTAGGGGAAAAACCCCCACTGCAATTTTTATAGATCATAATGAGTTACATAAGTAAATATTTACAAGTCCAAGGCCACCTTAGAGAGGGAAATCATTACAAGGCCAACTATCTCCTATCCAAATTGTTGTTGATCCAGGCATTGAAATCTTGGAAGTACTTTTTCTTGATTCTGAACAGAACCCATCCTAATTATTGAGAAACAATAGCCCTCCATTCATCAAGGGAAGCATGCTTGTTGTTAAAGATTTCATTGTTTCTGCAAATCCAGATTCCCCATGCCCCAGTATAATAATTTCCATTGCAAAGGGGGCTTTTAATCTCAGCTTTAAATCAGCCAAATCCTCAAAGAGGGCTAAATCATTATCTCTGATAGGGCAGATGTCATCCCAACATGCTTTTGCAAAAGGGCAGTCCCAAAATAAATGATTTAAGGTTTCCTCACTGTTGCAACCAGAAAACACACAATTATATGAGGTTAGAGAAAATATTTTTATCTTTAAAAGGTTTCTGGTGTTTAGTCTATCAATGAGCAAAATATAGAAGAAGAACTTGTGTTTTTTGCTGGCAAGAAGACTTCCATAACTAGGAGAAATGAGGCTGAACTGCAAAATGCCCAGATAAGGATGAATGGGCCTTTTTAACAGAGAAAGAGTCACCTCCCCAAATGTAGCTCCAATTGTCTAATTCTCTCTGAATCCCCTCACTTACAATGTGTTCCGGGCACTGATAGTCGGAATAAGCTTGCTGAGACAGGGGAAGAAAGAAATGGTCTTGCTTGTTGGGTATCTGAATAAAGTCACTGACAGAGATAAGTGGATTTTTTGCAAAAGACAGTAGGTGAGGAAACTTATGCTGCAGGCATTCTTCCTTCCACATATCACACCAAAAGAGGGTGGACTTGCCATCTCCCACCGAGTAATTTGCAATTCCTTTGAAGATGTCAACTAGCTTCAGGTGAGCTTTCCACCAAAAGGATCCCTCGAAACCTCTTCCTGGAAGTTTTCCATTGCTATAGTAAGTGTTCCAGATTAGATGTACCCAAGGAATATCTTTGTGGTTATAGAATTTATCCAAATTTTTCAAAAGAAGAGCCGAGTTTTGAATGTTAAGATCAAGAACACCCAAGCCTCCATGATCCTTTGGTCTACAAACTTTGTTCTAGGCCACTAATGCTTGTCTTCTAGCTTGGACATTAGTGGTTTTTTTCCTCCACAGACATTTTCTCATGTACTTGATCAACTGATCTTTAATAGTGACATGAAGTTCAAAGCAACTCATATAATAAATGGGAAGGGAAGATAAGACAGATTTTACAAATTGTAGCTTTCCCCCATAATTTAGGAAATATGCAATACCACATAATCTTTTCTCCACTCTCTGAACAATAGGCAGGAAATGTTCCACTGCAGGATTGTTGATGCTTAAAGGCAATCCAAGATAAGTGAAAGGTAATGATCCAGTGAGGCAGGAAATTGTATTAGCAAAATGCCTTAGTCTATCAGGATCCAAGTTGATTGGCATCATACTGGATTTAGAGTAATTAACCTTGAGGCGCGTTTTAACATCGAACCTGACAGATTGAGCCCACCTGTTATCCCTTCCACTTCCTACCCACCCATCTCTCTTCTCCGTCTTCTTCCCCCGTCCACAACCTTTTCCCGCCCACCTCTCTAGTCCTCCCCAAGCTCTGTTGGTATGCCCATGATGCCTCGCCGCCCACACATTTCCCGTCGAAGGAATCAAAGCCAAGAATCCCTAGTTGACACCACCATCCTGGCCCTCTTCGCTGTTGGTCGCCGTCATTGACATCGTCTCTAAGGTTTTAGTGAGATTATGCTAGCGGCGCCGCTCGATTTTGGTTCGTCTTGAACTTTCGCGTCGAACACGCCCATCAATGTAGCCACGTGCACTCTATTTTACCGGTTCCTTGCTCGGTAGGAGAGGGAAGGCCGTCGAGACCATCGTAGTCATATGACATCGTGTAGCAGGAGGGGTGGGGATCTAGCAGGAGCGATGTGGGATCTAGTAGGAGGGACAGCAAGAGGTAGGAGTAGGGGATGGTGGGCGGTAGCAGCAGGGTTTCTGGCCCCGACAGGTAACAGGAAGGTTGTCGGCGGCGGTGATTCTTCGGTAAGAGAGAGGATGAGTAGGAAGGAGAGATGAGAGATAAGGGGATGATAGTTGGGCCCCAGGTCGACCTTATCACTTACATATGGGCCCAAGTCCACGCCAACTCTTACATGTGAGGCCAGACTATCAGGTTTTCTATTAAAATGTGATCAAACAACAATTGACACTATATTGTGACAACTCGCCCAAAAGGGGTATGTATCCGCAAAAAATCACAAAAGTGGCACTAAATTTTTACTCTAGCCCCACTTGTGGTACTAAAATGTAATTTACTCCTAGTAAGGGCATGTACAATGAGTTGGCGTCATCTTTCTCTTAGAGGTGCCATGTATGATTTTGTAGGGTTCGTTGCATGGAAAACATAAAATTCTATCGCAAGAACACATAACACCAAGATCTAATCTATGGCACAACCAAGATCTAATCCACGAGATCAGTGCAACGAGATTAAAGAGAACTAACCCTCATAGATCCAAAGCGTTTAACGAGATCAGATTCTCGTGGTTGATGTATTCGATCACTTGCCGATCTCAAGATCGTATAGACGATCCTTCCGGCGCCGCATTCCGACAACGCTTCCTCACTCGGTCTCACGTACAGAGCCTATGAAGACCTTATTATCCCCCTTACAGCGGACAATGGAGGTAGTAGATTCCCTCAGAATCCCAGCAACACGACGACGTGGTGGTGGTGGAGGAGAATCCTTGCAGGGCTTCACCTACAACCAAGGGCAAGGGACAAGGGGTGGTGCGCCCCCACCCCTACTTATATGGAGGGGGAGTGCGGCCAAGGGTTCCCAACCCTTGACCCACTCCCTCCCCAACTCGGCCAAGGGAGGTGGGAAACTTCCCCCTTTCCTTATTTAGGGTTTGACAAACTAGGGTTTGTCCCCAAAAATCCTTTGGGGCCGAATTTGCCCCTTGGGATTTGGTGAGGTAGGACCTAGTGATCCCCCACGGCATTCCTCAGCCCAAGTGGCCCCCTTACGGGGTGGTGGTCTCACTGGTGGCCCCTCTAGAACATTCTAGAAGCTTTCGGTCAAAATACTGAAAATATTTTCGTACCCCGGAAAATGACTTTCCTTATATGAATCTTATTCTTCGGACTATTCCGGATCTCCTCTTGATGTCTCGGATCCAATTCGAGACTCCGAACAACATTTGGTCTCCAACTCATATTCCATATCTACTTAAACAACATCGAACCTTAAGTGTGTCACCCTATAGTTCGTGAACTATGCAGACATGATCGAGACACCTCTTCGGTCAATAATCAATAGCGGGATCTGGAGATCCATAATGGCTCCCACATATTCAACGATGACTTCGTGATTAAATGAACCATTCACATACGATACCGATTCCCTTTGTCACGCGATACTTTACTTATCTGAGGTGAGATCGTCGGTATCTCCATACCTAGTTCAACCTTGTTACCGATAAGTACTCTTTACTCGTTTCGTGATATGGTATCCCTTGTGACCTAGTCACATGCTTGCAAGCCAATTGGATGACATTCCACTGAGAGGACCCAGAGTATATCTATCCGTCATATGGATGGACAAATCCCATTCTTGATCCATGCGCTTCAACACATACTTTCAGAATACCCAATGCCACCTTTATAACCACCCAGTTATGGTAGTGGTGTTTGATGTCATCAAAGTACTCATCCGGTGATGGTGATTAACATGATCTCATGGTCGAAGGATTAGGTTACTATGTATTTGAAAGCTTGTAGCAAAACGAACCTAATGACTTGATCTTATGTTATGCTTACTATGAGTCCATCACATCATTCTCCTAATGATATGATCTTATTATTAATAACATCCAATGTCCATGATGAGGATACCATGATCACATATTAAACAACAAGCTAGTTTCAACAATAGGCTTACTAGGGACTCTTTTATGTTTACAAAACACACAAGTATTAATGTCACATCCCAAGATTTTCCAAATCTTGTTATGTGAAAAATAAATAAACAAAATAAATAATTGTTGAAATTTAGGGAGAAAAGGAACTTTTGTTTCTAAATGGAAACTTAAAATCCCATCTTGAACTAACTTTGGTTAACATTTGGATCCAACTAAAATTCAAATCAAGTGGATTTCATTCTTCACAAATGCATCTTGAAATTTAAACACTTGAGAAATAAACCAGTACCCTAAAACCCTAATGGAAGAAACCATTTTCAAGTTATCTCTAAGACCATGGATTTGATCCATATAAAAGTTATCAAGCAAACATTTCAAAATGATCAAGAATGACTTAATATTATAGAACCATATGAATTGGAATCACTTAATTTGGAGCCATAGATAAAATCTTATGAATTTAATAAGATAAGGAAATTGAATTTTCAAAGCTAATAAAGACCTTATCTAAAATCCATACCAAATGGTGAGCAAATAATCCTAAAAGGATTTAAAAAGATAAACAAATAATAAATAAAGTTATAATAGTTGGAATCACTATTTTTGGATCTTTTAATAAAAAGATTTGGTTTTCAAAAGCAAAGTAGAATTAATAAATAAGGATTATTTTATAGAGCCAAATTAAATCTTGGCCAAGCTTTTGAAATAAAATATTTCTGTTTGATCAAAAGAGTAAAGGTTTATTTAAATAAAATAATGAGGATTTATTAATATCCATTTTTATTAAAGTAAAGGCTTTTCCATTTTAAATAAACACTAAAACTTGTTAATTTATTTTAAATAAGATTTCCAAGTGTTTTAGTTTTTCAAATGAAACCTACTGAAAAGATTTTAATATTATTTAGAATTCAAAAAGAGTTTTAAAAATAAATTAAAACCTATTTGAATTAAAGACTTTTGTCTATTTATTTAATTATTAATAGATCCTAAATGAATAAAAGAATTGTTTTATTTTTTACCTTGAATTATGTTGTTAAACAAAATTAAAATCCACCCAAAGATTGGTGGAGATTTAAATTCAAATGGAGATTGAATAATATTATTAAGTCTTATTTAATTAAAAACTAGAGACTATTTTAAATAATTAAAAGACACTAAAGAGAATAAATAAATTATTCCAAATTTGACTTTGGAATGTGCTATTAATCTGTATATTAATCTACACAAAATTTGGCAAAGTTTTGAATTCAAATGAGTGCTTGAATTGATTAATAAAAATCAAAACAGAATATTAGAAAAGAAAAAGGAAAAACATTCAGAACAAAAAAAATGAAACGGAGCAGCCCAGCCCAGCTAGCCCACTAAGCCCACTCGCAGCCCACCTCTCCCTCTCTTTATCCGAAACGTTTTCTCACCGCGGAAAGAACCCACCATGTCACTGACAACCAGGCCCCACTCCTCCTCTCTCTCACTCGCTGCCAAACGGACCCCACTGCCACGTATTCATCTTCCTCCCCACGACCTGTTCGTCCGAGCGTTCCCTGCGTTGATTTCGCGGGTTGAATTCACGAGTAATGGCGCAGTTAATACTCCCCCTGACCACACATTCTTAATCGCCTGCGTCCCCTCCTCTCTTTCCCCTCTCTCTCCCGACCCTGTCTTCCCCCAGGCTGTCTCTAATTCCGCCAAGAACGCCACTGTCTCCGGCGAGCTACACCTTCAATTCCGGCCAGACCCCACCGCCCCTCGCCTCCTCGAGCACACGAGCGTGACCCCAGTCCCTGGCACATCTCTCTGCACCTTCTACTTTCCCGCGCTTGACCCCTAGCGTCGGCACGACGACAACTGAGCATCGCCGCCGTCGGCCTCGACTCCGGCGAGTCCTCCTGGTAAGAATAGACCGCCCCTTTCCCCCTCTTGGATGCTCACATGATCGAGACTTCCATACGAACCTAACTGTGCCCTCTATTTGCCTTAGCATGCCGTATATCGTCGCCCCCGTCGACCAACAGACGAGCCCGAGGCGCAACACGACTCCGGCGAGGAATCCACGCCACCACCGTGCGCCCCTTGACAAACCGCAAGCACGTTGAGCATCGCCGTGATCTCCTGAACCTGGTGAGCTTCTCCCAACCCTCTCTCGCTTCCTGCATCGCCAGCACCGCCAGCGTCTGACCGCTCTGCCGCCACCTTCCGCCGCCAGTGCCGCCACTCGATGGCAAGCACGCCGTGCATCGTCCGATCTTGATCGCGTGGCCACGATAGAATCACTTAAAGTGAAGGGGTATGCAATCTGATCCACGCGATTTAGTTAGATCCAACGCACCACACAACATGATCTGCATGAACCGTTTTCGAAGAATCAGAGCAGTCCACGTGTCCAGCGATTTGTTTTAAAAACAGAAACTTGTCTATTAGATGTTCCAATTTGAAAAATTCATAACTTTCAAACTACACATCCAAATTTTGCAAATTTTATATCAATGGAATCAGCAAAACAAGTACTTTCTAACCATGCACTTTGTTTAGTAAAAAGCTTCTGATAAATTGATTGTTTTTGCAGAAACTTGTGTATGCATGTTTAGAATATAAAAATTGTTCTAAAATGATCTTTGAGATAAAACCTTTGGCTAATGAATTGTTTTGAACCTACTGACCATAGAAATCAATTAGTGGATTCAAAAATATGTTTGGTGAAGCAAAAGAATAAATCTTTGATTTAAACCATTTCTAGACAAATAAAGATAATGTTTATTTATTAAAAATGCTTTTGGAGGAAAACCTTTGAGAAATGTTTTGAATTAAACTCTCTGACCCCAAGCACCAAGTTTTATGATTTAAAAATGTTCTTGGTGAACCCTATAAAGATTGCTACTCTGATAAAGGCATTTTCAACCACATAAAATAATGATTTGGTTTAAAAATGGTTTATAGGTAAAATCTTTTGCAAATAGTTTTGCCACTTTATAAAATGACCAATAAGTGTTTTTAGAATGTTTATAACCTATTATAAACAACTTTTGGTAAATAAAACAAAGTTTGGCATGCTTGCATGCATTGTTTTGATTCTATTAATTTATGTGATGTTGCTTGAATGGTAGATTGAAATTATTCCCTTGCTTGATTGAATTGTAGTGAGTTGAAGAGTGTGATCATTGCAAAGACAAGGAGTGAACTTATATTCTCTACCAAAAAGGCAAGTGATGCTCCATACTTTTGTCCCATTATTTTCACTATGCATTAGTGATATTTCTATGTAGGACTTGCATGGAATTTTGCTAAGTATAAACTATGCCATGGGAAATCCTAGTAGATGAAACCTTAGTAGAAATTTCCTAAGTTAAGATTCCTACTACTATCATGCTTATCTTAGCTAATAGAAAACAAGGTTTGAATATATATTCATACCATGGAATATTTCTAAGTCAAGGACTTGTGATTTGTGAATAAAACAACTAAGTGAATGAATCACCTGGGTGGAATGGAAGGAATGGTTTATGTTGAGTGGTTCACAAGGCCCATTTCTATGGCTTACCTTGTGTATCTCACTTGTGGATGGCCACCCAGGAACAAAGATATTTGAGATGTCAAATGTTGAGAAGCTTCAACTGCAGCCACTTGGCATTATGGGCTCTGCCTGGATCATATAGGTTGCAATAACTTAGCCAAATGGACAGTTGGTGGTAGGAGAATGATACGTTGGAGCGCGTCCATTCTGGTCTAAGGGAAGGCTTCTGAAAGATCTTGTCTTGGTGAAACCAAGTCTTGTGGGGAAAGTGCACCACCTCTGCAGAGTGTAAAATCTAAGTATTTAGCCATGTCCCTGGTAAAGGACAATTTGAGAATCATGACATGGAAGCTATCAAGAATCTCCTCATCCAAATTTCTAAGTTAAAAACTTGTGGTTGAACAAGGGTTGAAGGATCACCAATTTCTATTGGGAGATGCCTTGGGTGATTTTGTCAAGCAAAAACTTAGTGTTTTCAAATGATAAGGAAAATCTATTTTGAGCAAAGCAAGCCTAATATCCACTTAGCCAAAAGCATATAGATGATAGAGTCCACTATACTACCATAGTATCACTTGCCAATACAATTCAAATGTATTGACCCTTGTGGCTGTAACTTGTTATGTTGCAGGTTTGTTTGATATTAGTGAAGTTTAATGATTAGGAATTACAAGTCTACAACAAACATGTCTGACTGTGGCACTTTGAAGATGAAGGACCCCATTCTATTGTTATATTCTTCTGCATTGTAATGAGATAGCCAAATGAGCTATGTAAGATGTAATAAATTATTTTATTCCTGGTTATAAAGTTGTAATATGACCTTTGTTTCTTGATATTACATCTTAACTGTGGATGCTAGCTATTGATCCAGGGACTAGCATTGTAAACACAGGGATCTCTACCTTATTAAAGGTTGGGAACCTTACAGATGGTATCAGAGCATTGTGTTTCCTATAGGATTGTAACCCTAGGAATGGACAAAATCCCTTAGAAAAATAGGAGTTGTATTTGTTCCAAAACATATTTACCAACAATCTTGTAAACTCTTTCTTCAACCATTTTGGTTTTGATTCTACATCTCTTCTATTTCAAACTTGATGGACAAATCCTACCCCATGGCCAAAGACTTCACCATGAGCAAAGGACTTCATCAACTCTAATGACTTCAACATATTCAAGTGATTTCAACCTTATTCTCAACAAGGACTTCAACCTTGGATATCACTAAGGACTACAAGTGAGACAAGAGATGCTGCTCAAGACTTGAAGACTAAGGAAACACAACTTAGAAGGAACCATCATCACCTTGAAGTTTTTGTGACCAAGAATTTTCCCAAGGAAACCATGATCTCATTCAAGAAGAATCCACCAAGAAGGATAGAATGATCTCAAGTGAACCATATAGATGGACCACCATATTTATTTTAAGTCAAACCCACCAACATATGTGGTGTAACAAAAATATTTTTGGTTGCCTAAAAATATGCTTGAGACTTGTTGTTTGAGTGGAATGTTTGTTTGCGATTGCTTGCACCTTTCTTGTGTGAATTGTGATGTGCGTGATTAGAATTATTCCCTTAGAAATATTTTGCCTATTCTAATCCCAATCCAACCCAAACAGATGACTACTCCAAGAAACTCCAACATCAAGGATGGCAACAACAACAACCAAGAGGACAACATGAGAGAAATCATAGTAACCCAAACCCAGTTGAACCAAGTGACAACTCAATTTTTAGCCAACAACAATGGATTAGACCCAACCATACAAAAGTTTTTGGAAATTCAATCCCAATTGTTGCAAAGGATGGCCACTCAAATGATCAACATGGGAGACAACTCTTCCCAAGAAGTTTGTGACAACAAGGATGTCAAGGATGATATTCTAGAAGGAACCCAAGCTTGCAAAATTTGTGGAGACAAGGATCACACTTCCAAGGAGCATGAAGATCAATGCCCCAATTGTGAAGAGAAACATCCAACTAATCAATGCCCCACATCACAAGCTACTTGTTTCCTATGCGAAGGAAATAATCATGTCCCTATCCAATGCCCCATCTATTCCGTAGTTCAACAAAGGAAACAAGGTGGAGTGCATCAATAGTTTGTAAACCCATATGAAGGAACAACTTCTACCAAGAAGGATGAAGGCAAAGTCAAAACTATGCATCATAAGGCCAAATCCAAAGTGATCACAAAGTGCTGCTACTCTTGTGAAGAAGAAGGTCATATCTCTAGTAAATGCCCCAAGAAGAGAGAAAGATTTCCCACCTTTATGGTGAAGTATGAAGAGCATGAACTAGAAGAACTCCTAGCTATAGAGAGACCCAAGAAGAAGAAGAAGAAATGCCCCAACCCAAGCAAGAAGGATATTACCCAAGAGCAATGTTACACTTGCAAAGAGATGGGACACTATGCCAATGAATGCCCAGAAAAGAAGAAGAACCAAGGAAACAAACAAAAGGCAATGATACCAAAGGAAAAGAAAGATATCAGCCAAGTGATGTGTTTCAATTGCAAAGAACAAGGACATTATGCAAGCAATTGTCCAGAAAAGATGAAGCACAAGATAAACAAGCCTATGAAGGATCTCAGCCTTGTCACATGTTTCAAATGTGGAAACAAAGGACACAATGCAGATGTTTGTCCAGAGAAGTTTCAACAAGATTCCAAGCAAGCCAAGAAGTAATCTAGTTGGAAAATTTTTAAGGGTGGTAGTACCCTAGTTGCTTTGAGCCAACTTGTAACCCCTAGCCTCCCCAAATCTCGGGACGAGATTTATTTTAAGGGTGGTAGCCTGTCACATCCCAAGATTTTCCAAATCTTGTTATGTGAAAAATAAATAAACAAAATAAATAATTGTTGAAATTTAGGGAGAAAAGAAACTTTTGTTTCTAAATGGAAACTTAAAATCCCATCTTGAACAAACTTTGGTTAACATTTGAATCCAACTAAAATTCAAATCAAGTGGATTTCATTCTTCATAAATGCATCTTGAAATTTAAACACTTGAGAAATAAGCTAGTACCCTAAAAACCCTAATGGAAGAAACCATTTTCAAGTTATCTATAAGACCATGGATTTGATCCATATAAAAGTTGTCAAGCAAACATTTCAAAATGATCAAGAATGACTTAATATTATAGAACCATATGAATTGGAATCACTTAATTTGGAGCCATAGATAAAATCTTATGAATTTAATAAGATAAGGAAATTGAATTTTCAAAGCTAATAAAGCCCTTATCTAAAATCCATACCAAATGGTGAGCAAATAATCCTAAAAGGATTTAAAAAGATAAAAAATAAATAAATAAAGTTATAATAGTTGGAATCACTATTTTTGGATCTTTTAATAAAAAGATTTGGTTTTCAAAAGCAAAGTAGAATTAATAAATAAGGATTATTTTATAGAGCTAAATTAAATCTTGGCCAAGCTTTTGAAATAAAATATTTCTGTTTGATAAACAGAGTAAAGGTTTATTTAAATAAAATAATGAGGATTTATTAATATCCATTTTTATTAAAGTAAAGGCTTTTCCATTTTAAATAAACACTAAAACTTGTTAATTTATTTTAAATAAGATTTCCAAGTGTTTTAGTTTTTCAAATGAAACCTACTGAAAAGATTTTGATATTATTTAGAATTCAAAAAGAGTTTTAAAAATAAATTAAAACCTATTTGAATTAAAGACTTTTGTCTATTTATTTAATTATTAATAGATCCTAAATGAATAGAAGAATTGTTTTATTTTTGACCTTGAATTATGTTGTTAAACAGAATTAAAATCCACCCAAAGATTTGTGGAGATTTAAATTCAAATGGAGATTGAATAATATTATTAAGTCTTATTTAATTAAAAACTAGAGCCTATTTTAAATAATTAAAAGACACTAAAGAGAATAAATAAATTATTCCAAATTTGACTTTGGAATGTGCTATTAATCAGTATATGAATCTACACAAAATTTGGCAAAGTTTTGAATTCAAATGAGTGTTTGAATTGATTAATAAAAATCAAAACAGAATATTAGAAAAGAAAATGGAAAAACATTCAAAACAAAAAAATGAAACGGAGCAGCCCAGCCCAGCTAGCCCACTAAGCCCACTCGTAGCCCACCTCTCCCTTCCTTTCCCCAAAACGTTTTCTCACCGCGGAAAGAACCCACCCTGTCACTGACGACCAGGCCCCACTCCTCCTTTCTCACACTCGCTGCCAAACGGACCCCACTGCCACGTATTCATCTTCCTACCCACGACCTGTTCATCCGAGCGTTCCCTGCGTTGATTTCGCGGGTTAAATTCACGAGTAATGGCGCAGTTAATCCTCCCCCTGACCACACATTCTTAATCGCCTGCGTCCCCTCTCTCTTTCCCATCTCTCGCCCGACCCTCTCTGCCCCAGGCTGTCTCCAATTCCTCCAAGAACGCCACTGTCTCCGGCGAGCTCCACCTTCAATTCCGGCCACACCCCACCGCCCCTCGCCTCCTCGAGCACACGAGCGTGACCCCCAGTCCCTGGCGCATCTCTCTTCACCTTCTACTTGCCCGCGCTTGACCCCTAGCGTCGGCAACGACGATAGCTGAGCATCACCGCTGTCGGCCTCGACTCCGGCGAGTCCTCCTCGTAAGAATAGACCGCCCCTTTCCCCCTCTTGGATGCTCACATGGTCGCGATTTCCATACAAACCTAACTGTGCCCTCTATTTTCCTTAGCATGCCGTATATCATCGCCCCCGTCGACGAACAGACGAGCCCGAGGCGCAGCACGACTCTGGCGAGGAATCCATGCCACCACCATGCGCCCCTTGACAAACCGCAAGCACGTTGAGCATCGCCGTGACCTCCTAAACCTGGTGAGCTTCTCCCCACCCTCTCTCGCTTCCTGCATCGCCATTACCGCTAGCGTCTGACCGCTCCGCCGCCAGCGCCACCACTCAATGGCAAGCACGCCGTGCACCGTCCGATATTGATCGCGTGGCCACGATAGAATCACTTAAAGCGAAGGGGTATGCAATCTGATCCGTGCGATTTATTTAGATCCAACGCACCACACAACACGATCCACACGAACCGTTTTCGACGAATCAGAGCAGTCCACGTGTCCAGCGATTTGTTTTAAAAACAGAAACTTGTCTATTAGATGTTCCAATTTGAAAAATTCATAACTTTCAAACCACACGTCCAAATTTTGAAAATTTTATATCAATGGAATCAGCAAAACAAGTACTTTCTGACCATGCACTTTTTTTAGTAAAAAGCTTCTGATAAATTGATTGTTTTTGCAGAAACTTGTGTATGCATGTTTAGAATATAAAAATTGTTCTAAAATGATTTTTGAGATAAAACTTTTGGCAAATGAATTTTTTTGAACCTACTGACCATAGAAATCAATTAGTGGCTTCAAAAAAATGTTTGGTGAAGCAAAAGAATAAATCTTTGATTTAAACCATTTCTAGACAAATAAAGATAATGTTTATTTATTAAAAATGCTTTTGGAGGAAAACCTTTGAGAAATGTTTTGAATTAAACTCTCTGACCCCAAGCACCAAGTTTTATGATTTAAAAATGTTCTTGGTGAACCCTATAAAGATTGCTACTTTGATAAATGCATTTTCAACCACATAAAATAATGATTTGGTTTAAAAATGGTTTATAGGTAAAATCTTTTGCAAATAGTTTTGCCACTTTATAAAATGACCAATAAGTGTTTTTAGAATTTTTATAACCTATTATAAACCACATTTGGTAAATAAAACAAAGTTTGGCATGCTTGCATGCATTGTTTTGATTCTATTTATTTATGTGATGTTACTTGAATGGTAGATTGAAATAGTGCCCTTGCTTGATTGAATTGTAGTGAGTTGAAGAGTGTGATCATTGCAAAGACAAGGAGTGAACTTATATTCTCTACCAAAAAGGCAAGTGATGATCCATACTTTTGTCCCATTATTTTCACTATGCATTAGTGATATTTCTAAGTAGGACTTGCATGGAATTTTGCTAAGTATACACTATGCCATGGGAAATCCTAGTAGATGAAACCTTAGTAGAAATTTCCTAAGTTAAGATTCCTACTACTATCATGCTTAGCTTAGCTAATAGAAAACAAGGGTGGAATATATATTCATACCAGGGAATATTTCTAAGTCAAGGACTTGTGTTTCGTTAATAAAACAACTAAGTGAATGAATCACCTGGGTGGAATGGAAGGAATGGTTTATGTTGAGTGGTTCACAAGGCCCATTTCTATGGCTTACCTTGTGTATCTCACTTGTGGATGGCCACCCAGGAACAAAGAGATTTGAGATGTCAAATGTTGAGAAGCTTCAAGTGCAGCCACTTGGCATTATGGGCTCTGCCTGGATCATATAGGTTGCAATAACTTAGCCAAATGGACAGTTGGTGGTAGGTGAATGATAGGTTGGAGCGCGTTCATTCTGGTATAAGGGAAGGCTTCTGAAAGATCTTTTCTTGGTGAAACCAAGTCTTGTGGGGAAAGTGCACCACCTCTGTAGAGTGTAAAATCTAAATACTTAGCAATGTCCCTGGTAAAGGACAATTTTAGCATCAAGACATGGAAGCTATCAAGAATCTCCTCATCCCAATTTCTAAGTTAAAAACTTGTGGTTGAACAAGGGTTGAAGGATCACCAATTTCTATTGGGAGATGCCTTGGGTGATTTTGTCAAGCAAAAACTTTGTGTTTTCAAATGATAAGGAAAATCTATTTTGAGAAAAGCAAGCCTAAGCTCCACTTAGCCAAAAGCATATAGATGATAGACTCCACTATACTACCATAGTATCACTTGCCAATACAATTCAAATGTATTGACCCTTGTGGATGTAACTTGTTATGTTGCAGGTTTGTTTGATATTAGTGAAGTTTAATGATTAGGAATTACAAGTCTACAACCAACATGTCTGCCTGTGGCACTTTGAAGATGAAGGACCCCATGCTATTGTTATATTCTGCTGCATTGTAATGAGATAGCCAAATGAGCTATGTAAGATGTAATAAATTATTTTATTCCTGGTTATAAAGTTGTAATATGACCTTTATTTCTTGATATTACATCTTAACTGTGGATGCTAGCTATTGATTCAGGGACTAGCATTGTAAACATAGGGATCTCTACCTTATTAAAGGTTGGGAACCTTACAATTAATGTTTCCTGTTAATACAATTATAGCATGGGTTGTAAAAATTTATCATAAATGCAAAGATATAATAATAACCACTTTATTATTGCCTCTTGGACATATATCGAACAGTCTCCCACTTGCACTAGAGTCAATAATCTAGTTTTTTAAAAACTTTGTGCATTCAACACCTATGGCTTTATGGTGTTTTATATACACGATTTCTAGTGGTAAACATTATCTTCGGATCTAACACTTCCTGGTCCGTTTGTATTTGCATGTCTTTGCGTATCTACGCATCACTCATTCTCCAATGAGATGACATTGTATAAATTTGGTCCTTTGGTGAGACCTTTAGTTCCTTGAGGTTAAACCATGTTGATACAATTTTTGTACAATATATCTTCATAGTAATAGCCCGTTGTGAACCACACCTAGTTTGATAACAAACTTCTTGACACAAATGCCCTCTTTTGCTGCTACAATAAAAATCATATACTTAGCCTTTTGTTGTAGTATCTGTCACAATGTCTTCACTTTGGAACTTATCCAAATCCGTTATGGAACTTCCTTTCCATTACATTGTGCCACCCATAGTTTAATTTGAGATAAACTTAATTTGTATCTTGTGACAAAACTAGTATCAATGCAACACTTTACAATGAACTATCTAACTATTTGTCACCTCTATATAAATATGATATTATTAGTTCTTCCAAAGATCATAAGGATATCCTTAATATCATCCAATGATCATCTTATAAGTCATTTTGGTATATGCTCATAATAATTATAGCATAGGACATATCTGTATGTGTACATATCATAGTATGATTGATCAAAATATTCTTGTGATTTCACTCACTAAGTGTCAAAACACTTAAATATCGTTTCACTTACAAAGTGTTGATACACTTGATTCTTGAATCAATCCTTTCTGTGTGGCAAGAACCTTTCTAGTCATTTCCATATTAAACTTATTCAATATCTCATCTATGTACATTTGTCACAACCATATTAGTGTCTCAATCTATCCATATAGACATTAATACCTCATATTCGGGTTTTTCCTAAGTCTTTCATCAAAATCAAAATTAATGAAATTATTAACCTATGTCAATAAAAGATACATCATTTCCAATCAACAATATGTCTTTCACATAATGTATTAGAAATATGTCTTAGCGCTCCCACTTAATGAAATTGAACTATTTTAACAACTTCATCACGGTGAAGATTCCAACTCCGCGATGCTTTCTTCAACCATTGAAGTTTGCATACACTTTTAGCATCCTTTGAATCAACAAAACCCTTTGAATCGTGTCATGTACACATCCTAGGTAACCATTCTATTAGAAGAACTTTGTTCTGTTTATTCAACTACCATATACCAAAATTATACGTAGTGGTTGCTACATCAATCCGTCCAGACTAAATATCGCTATGAAAGATCTAATCTTGTCATAGTCAACTCCTTGAACATTGTCGTAAACTCTTTCCCGACATGTCGATTATTTCATAGATGTGAAACATCCATGTCTATTTATTTATAGATCCAAATACGACTGAAAGATTTTTACACCTTTCTAGAGGGTCTTTCAAGTTCAAAAATTGATTTCTCTTGTATGGAACTATCACGGATTCTATGGCATCATGCCATTTTACGGAGTCAGGGTCCATCATTGCTTC
Source organism: Avena longiglumis (assembly GCA_030063025.1). NCBI lineage: Eukaryota > Viridiplantae > Streptophyta > Magnoliopsida > Poales > Poaceae > Avena > Avena longiglumis. The sequence continues at coordinate 511,571,290 of CP125974.1, read as the reverse complement.
TTTGCATAAAGTCAGTTCATCATTGTCAAAAAACAATGATTTACTCTCAAATATTAGTATTTGATTGTTTACCCAACCTACTTGGTTCAATAGGAACTTAGACCTACGTGACAACAACCTTTGATGCACCTGAGCCATGAGCATTGTTGCTGCCTTTTGGACACTTTTTTGGTGCTGCGCAACTCCGCACATATAGCTAAATTTCAATAACCTTATCAAAGTTCTATTGTCCTCCCACTTAATTTTTCATGAAAAAATCCTTCTAAATAAACTTGACGTTCTAACCGACAAACACTTTTAGCTTTGGTGCTATGGAGGAATACCCAAATTTTATTTGAAATAACATACAAATACATGGTCATCCAACTTTGGTTGTAAACGTTTTACTTATGCCTTGCATACCAAAAATTTAAGAAAAGACAACTTGGGTTTTATCCCAGACCATAACTTATATGGTTTCATTTCAACAGATCATGATGGGGCTCTTTTCAGTGAAAAAGCGGTAGTCTCTAAAGCTTTAATCTTTAAAATACAATGGCAGTTTTATAACTATCACCTTTGATCTTACCATGTCAAACAAGGTTTCATTATATATCTTGAACACTCCATACTCTTATGGTGTTTCAGGAAATGCAAATCCATGGAACGATTCCTCAAATCTTAGGTGTTATGCTAAACTTGTAAATCAAATATATTCCTTTATGATCCTATCATAAATTCTTTATTTTCTTGTTACAATGATTTTCCACTTTATCTTGAATTTCTTTGAACATTTTCAAATATTTCACACTTCTTCCTCATCAAGTAAATATGCACATATATTCACTCAAATTTCTGGATAAACCATATTAAGTTGAAATCCATCGCTCATGACTACACATAATGGACTACATACATCAATATGTATAAATTCCAATAAGTTAGTCGTTCATTCTCCTTTGGCCTTTGAACAAAGTTTCAAGTATCTCCAGGAAAGTATCACAAGCGTCATTTGATCAAAATCAAAAGACTCCAAAATTCCATCAACATGGAGTTTCTGCATGTTTTATTTCCAATATAATTTAAATGGCGATGTCACTTCTTAAGTGATCTTTCAATCATTTGTCTTGCGACATGTTTAGCATTAGTTTTATGGATGCGATTTCTCCAACTAGACTTGTAAATCATCCATCTTATATGGAATATGATAGTTATTTAAATATCCTTTATTCTTATAATACTTGATTAAAATACCAATTATCAAAACAAATGTTGAAGGAAAGATTTGATGTGAACAAGAAACACAACAACACCTTGTTTGTTTTTGATGAACATCATCACATATTCTCTTGCTGGTTACTTAGGCCATTGCAGTTCATGAATTGTGTTTTCATGTATGACACTTCACACCAACCAATTTGGTATCCAATACCCAAGAACCACATTGTTTAACAAGCAAAGAATACAACCATAACATGTATATCATCTATATACCTAAGCAGGACATTTCCAATCTTTTCTTTTTTCGCCAAGTATTTTTGAGATTCTCTTTCAACATTTCCTTTCTCTTTTAAAAGAATCTATCAGCATCAACAGTGGCACCATACACATGACACATATTCCAAAGCGTGTATAGTCAAATACTAATACCTTTGGTCTTGCACTTTGAAGTAGATCACCATCATCAAATGTTTGGCATTCTTTCAAAATCCATTTTTAGTAATCTTTTATTGTAGTAAACATTTTATCGACGTCTTCTATTCATCCTTATCATGACAACTTTCATGATCTAGCTACTATAGCTTATAAAGGCGAATTGCGAGTATAATGTTACTTTCCAAAAACCCTTTTTGGAGGAATAGGATGTCTAGCATCTCCAATCTTCGCAAATTCTCATCAAATATGAGAACATAAATATTGCCAAATTATACTCTATTGTGTTGTAACCAAAAATATTATTTCAGATATCGCAATATCTTCCACACATGATGGTTTCCGAAACATTTCTTTCAGCTTCTAGATACCCTTGATAGTAAATCAACTTTTGAATATCAAGTATCATGGAGGAAAACATGATATTTAGACACTGACACTAGAATTGTTACTCTTGATTTAATACTACTTATTAAACTACATGGAGTAAATGGAGTTTGCTGAAAGTTTGCAATAGGACTTTTAAACTTTAGTTTGATACGCAATACCAGTTCGTAAAGTAACAATCCGGAATTCTATAGTTCTATCATCTCAATTATAACTAAGCATGAGGTGGTGAATGGATGCCAATGACTACAACAATTATGCAAATTCACTTTGATTTAATTTATGATAAATTGTGTTCAACTTTAATCATATTACTTTTGAACTCCCACTCAAAACAACATCCCTCATGTTGCCTTAGTGATTAAATGAACCAAATCCACTACACCAAGTCCGATCATCACGGGAGATGATGTAGCTTCAAAGGCGATCAATCAACATGTTCAACATATCATCCATATGACTCATACTTTACCTTTCCGTATTCCGTGTTCCAATACCATGTCTGACATGCTAGGATCATCAAGGTTAACCTTAGTATCCGCATGTGTAAATCTGGCTTGCACTCGTTGTATGCACACGTAGAATCTATAACATCCGATCATCACATGATGCTTCGAAACGACGAGTCTTAGAAATGGTGCCTACTAAGGATGAACACTTTTTTACTTTATATTTAGTGAGAGGGATCATCTTATAGTGCTACCATCATGATCTAAGTAATACAAGATGCATAAAAAGGATTAACATCACATGAAATTCATAATATGTGATATGATATGGCATTTATTCTTGTGCCTTTGATCTCCATGTCGAAAGCACGGACATGATCTCCATCATCACCAGCGTGTCATCAAGGTCAATGGCGCCGCTTCATGGTTGTCCATCACCAAAAATAACTATTATAACTACTTGGAATAAAGCTATTACATGATACATAGACACATAGGTCTTAACAAATTTAAAGACAACCATTAGTGTCACATCCCAAAAAATTTCAAATTTTGTAATGTGAAAAATAAATAAATGTTGAAATTTAGAGTGAAAAGAAACTTTTTGATTCCAAATGGAAACATCAAAACCTTACTTGAACAAAAAATATTTTTGATTGAGAAAGTTACAAACAAGTTTTCAAGAAAATAAAATGCATGTTATGCATCTTTGTCATGGAGCGTTTGCATTTAAAATCTTGGAAACGATTAAAATCCCAAAACTTAAACCCTAATGAGAAAATATTCATATCTAGTTCAACTTAAGATCATGAATATATTCAATATTAAAATTTAGCAAAAGAATTCCAAGTAGAACAATAATGATAAAGAACACATATATTTAAATTATATAAATTAGATAGACCCGTTTTGGAACCCTATGGAATATATAAGTTGAAGGAAAGAAAGAAATAAGAAAAATATGAAATAAACACCACTTGAGCCAAGGTGCAATATTATGAATTTTAGATAAACATTTTAAAAAAATGAAACAATACCATATTATTCTATTTTGAATAAGCTACCCACTATATGTTATTTCATAATTTCTAAAATGTTTTTGAATACAGATTGTAATTCAAATCAAATACAAAGAAAGAAAGAAAAAAGAATGAGAAGAAGAGAATACGTATATAACCAAATAAAGCTGGGTAGCTAACTGTAGTTTTTATTTTGCCGATCGCCGCGTTTTTCGACGACTGCGATGAGGTGTATACGGAGAAGGAGCCGGATTTCATCTGCGACAAGGACTGACGTCCGCCCGACCTCCATCAGTTGGTCACCATCACCTAGAGCCACGTCAGAATTTACCAAGGCCATATTTGACATGGACTCACGATTACAGTTTAGGATCCCTCAAAGAACAAAAGCATGGTAGTTATTTTTATGAAAAATAGATAGATAAATGTCAACTGCTTATGTCCATAACCAGAACAATATTTGATCATACGTGTTATATAAAAACCTTTATACTTTAAGCGGTTAAAATTATGAACCTATGTGACATATTTAAATTTTAATTAATTATTTTGTATATTGATAAATTACTCTATTTTGAATAATTTATCTACTGATATTTTTGCTCTAACTTTCTCGATAATTTTTAGATCAAATTTGAATCAATACAAAAAGACAAATTAAAAACTGGAAAATAAAAACAAAAAGAATAAAAAACGCATCTACCCAACTTGGCCAACTCAGTTAATTCGGCCTAATCCTAGCCCATCCGTAGCCCATAGTACTCACGTCTATTTTTTTCTCTCTCTCTTTGCTTTATTTATTTATCAAGTGAAGGGGTATCAACTAATCATAAGCTGCCACTTGTCACATCTATTTGTATTTTCGGATTTTTAGACATATGAACATTGAAACTTGTAAAAATCATAGTTTAAGTTCTGTTTATCCAAATTTAGCAAATAATATGTCTATGGATTCATAAAAACGAGTAGAACACAGTGGAGACATAATTTGGTATTTTTAAGTCAGTTAAAATCATTGTATATTTAACCCTCTGACCAGAAAAATTAACATACGAAAGTTAAAAATATAATTTGATGTCAGAAAAAAAATATCCCATTGAATAAAGCTTTTCTAGCAAAATAAGATATTTTAAATAAGCTAATTGCACTAACTTGGTTCCAATTAAAATTCTACCTTTATAAAAAGGACCAGTAGGTGTTTGTAATGTTCAGAACCTTGTTGGAACAACTTGTGCGATAAAATGATTTTGTTGCATGCTTGCATGCATTTCCTTATTGTATTGCGTTGTAGTTTTGAGTGTGTGATTTTTGCTTGATTGTATTGTTTTAGACTTTGAGGAGTGTGATATTGCAAGATCAAGGAGAGTACCTAAATATTTTACTATAAAGGCAAGTGACACTATCATCCATGTCCTACTATTTTCATTACACTTAGTGGATTTTTGTAACATGCATGATAGGACTACTATATTCCTATGCTATGCTATATCCTATTAGGATATCCTTGTATCTTCCTTAGTAAAAACATTGTAGTTATAGTATGCTTAACCCTGCTATATATTTGGGATGGGATACATGATATAATTATATGAAGTGTTGGAAAAATATATGTTTTATATAATAAAACAAGTACTCAATGAACCACCTGGGTGGAAAGAGGATACTTAAGTTTTGGACAAGGTGGCAACAAAGAGAACCATGTTTATATGGCTATCTTTTTGGATGTGCACTAGAAGAAAACCACCCAGGGACTTAGAGATTGAACATGTTTCTCGTACAGTGGCTTCCGTGTACAGCCACATGCTAAATGGGCTCTGGCTTAGTCAACTACATAGTGGAAGACCCATGCATTGGCATCTTCAGGTTAACTAGAATTGTGTATGGAAATATATCCCTACATTGGTGCCTGGTAGACAAGCTAGCATTATGTATTGGGAGGACTTCTATGGAAAGACTTTGTCACATTCTCGATCTGCAGGTACTCCATTTGGTGAGTACTTATCCAGCGGCCACTAGTGGCGTCAAGACGAGATTGTGTCATATGGGTAAAGTGTACAACTTCTGCAGAAGACCAAATTCTAAGTACTTAGCCGTGTCCCCGGTTATGGACAACTCTGAGAAACTAAGGCCTGAAGCTATGGAAGATCTCGACATTCCAATTTCTCAAAGTAAAACTTGATGGTGACAAGGGATTAGAAGCACTTGGAGTTTTCCAAGGAGTTCAGAAAGATTTGTCAAAAGATCAAAACTATTTTGAAAAGATAGGATAAAACTATATTGCTTTCTGCAAATGAGCCTAAACCCTACTTAGCCAAATATGCATGTAAAGATAGGATCCACTTATTTCTACATAGTAGTGAAACTTGCCAATACAATTCAAATGTATTGACCCTTGTGGCTGCAACTTATTATGTTGCAGGTTTGTTTGATGTTAGTGAAGTGTGTTGAATAGGATTACAAGTCTACAACCAACATGATTGCCTGTGGCACTTTGGATATGAAGGACTCCATGCTATAGTTATTTCTGCTGCATTGTAATGTGATAGCCAAATGAGCTATGTAAGATGTAATGAACTATTTTAATCCTGGTTATAAAGTTGTATTATGACCTTCGTTTCTTGATATTACATCTTAACTGTGGATGCTAGCTATTGATCCAGGGACTAGCATTGTAAACACAGGGATCTCTACCTTATTAAAGGTTGGGACCGCTACAGATGGTATCAGAGCACTGTGTTGCCTGTAGGATTGTAACCCTAGGATTGCACAAAACCCCATAGAAAAATAGGAGTTGTATTTGTTCCAAAACTTATTTACAAAAAATCTTGTAAACTCTTACCTCAACCTTTTTGGTTTTGATTCTACACCTCTTCTATTTCAAACTTGTTGGACAAGACCTTACCATGAGCAAAGGACTTCACCAACTCAAGTGATTTCAACTTCAACATCACCAATGAATTCAACTTTAGTTTCACCAAGGACTTCAACATGGACATCACTAAGGACTACAAGTGAGACAAGGAACATTACTCAAGACTTGAAGACTAAGGGAACACAACTTAAAAGAAATCATCATCACCTTTGAAGTTTTGTGACCAAGACACAAGAATTCTCTTCAAGGAAACCATGATCTCATTCAAGAAGAAACAACAAAGAAGAATGGAATGATCTCAAGTGAACCATATAGTTGTACCACCATATTTAGTTTATATCAAACACACCAACTTAGGTGGTGTAGCAAAAAAAATTTTTTTTGCCTAAAAATGTGCTTGAAACTTGTTGTTTGAGTGGAATGTTTGTTTGTGATTGCTTGCACATTGCTTGTGTGATTTGTGATGTGTGTGATTAGAATGTTGCCCATAGAAATCTTTTGCCTATTCTAATCCCAGCCCAACCCAAACAGATGACTACTCCAAGAAACTCCAACATCAAGAATGGTGACAACAACAACCAAGAGATGCACATGAGAGAACTCATAGTAACCCAAACCCAGTTGAACCAAGTAACAGCTCAATTTTGGGCCAACAACAATGAGTTAGACCCAACCATGCAAAGGCTTTTGGAAACCCAAACCCAATTGTTGCAAAGGATGACAAATCAAATGATCAACATGGGAGACAACCTATCCCAAGGAGTTTTTGACAACAATGATGTCAAGGATGATATTATAGAAGGAACTCAAGCTTGCAATATTTGTGGAGACATGGATCACACTTCCAAAGAGCATGAAGATCAATGCCCCAATTGTGAAGAGAAGCATCCAACTAAACAATGCCCCACATCTCTAGAGACTTGTTTCCTATGTGAAGGAAATAATCATGTCCCTATCCAATGCCCCATCTATTCTATAGTTCAACAAAGGAAACAAGGTGGAGTGCAACAAAATTTTGGAAAACCCCATGAAGAAACAACTTCTGAAGAGAATATGCCCGAGAGGCAATAATAAAGTGGTTATTATCGTATTCATTGTTTATGATAAATGTTTATTTTGCATGCTATAATTGTATTAATACAGAAACGTTAATACATGTGTGTTTAATAAACAAACAAAAAGTTCCTAGTTATGCCTCTCTCATAAACTAGCTCGTTGATTAACAAGACGATCAAGGTTTCCTGATCATGGACATTGGATGTTGTTAATAACGGGGTCACAACATTAGTGTAATGGTGTGGTGAACATTCATCCGAAGTATAGCATTACGATCAAAGTCATTGAGTTTATATTGCTATAACAACTTACGAAGTGATCCTAATCCTTAGACCATGAGATCATGTCAATCACTAACACCGGAAGAGTTTCTTGATAACATCAAACGTCACACCGTAACAGGGTGATTATAAAGATGGATTCAGAACTAATAAAGTGTTATGTTGAGGACCATGGATCGAGAGTGGAATTTGTTCATCCTGATGACGGATAGATATACTCTGTGCCCTCTCGGTGATATCACATTGGTTAGCTTGCAAGCAAGTGATTTGATCACTAGAATGTTATATCACAGGAACAAGAAAAGAGTGCATGTCAGTAACAAGATCAAACTAGGTATGTAGATACCGATGATGGAATCTCGGACATGTAATATATCACGAAACAAAAGGATTAAGATACTAGCGTAAAAGGTTCCGACGATCACAAGAAAGTCATCGTTGAATGTGTGGGAGTCAGTATGGGTCTCCAGATCCCGCTTCTGATTATTGATCCGAGAGGGGTCTCGATCATGTCCGCATTATTCGTGAACCGTAGGGTGACACACTTAAGAGACACCGACATCCATTTGGAGCAAAAGTTTCATGCCGAAAAGAATAACAAGCGCAGGAATTTATTGCACTAGATACCGAAACGGGTTTTCAGGTGAAATTGCAGAAAGTTTTTCTACATGTGAAATGAAATACTAGCAAGGGGTTATATGTGAATGTTTGTCATTAAAGTAATTGACAAAATTCTGAATAAATAAAAGGAGTTTTATTTAATGAGAGCTTGCATTAAATTTGGTGGAAATTTAATGGGATTTTGAGTGGGTTTTTTAGTGGAGGGAATTGAAAGGCATTTGAGTGAGTGGAGTGTCCACCCACATGAATGTGGAAGAGGTGGGGGAAGCCCCATGGCTGGGCGCATGGCCCCTTGGGTGCCCCCCTCTCCCTATAAAAGGAGCCCCCTCCCTCTCTCTCACTCACACCTCCTCGTGAAGGATCTCTCTCCCCCTCTAGTATTTATTCCCCATGGTCTCGGACTAGCGAGATACATGTTCCCGGTGGCTATTCGGCAAGAAAGAGTTGTGATTCCGCTGCATCACTAGAGCGAGGAGGCGGAGGTTGCTCGGTGCCTCGAACGTGTGTGCGAGCACGGATGCGTTGCTGTTTTTCGGTGCTAGGACTTCCGCTCGATCTTGAGATTGGCAAGAGATCGTCTACATCAACCACGAGTTTGGACTCATTAAGCTTTGTCGGTCTTCAAGGGTATGTTCTCTATGGATGTACATCCGCCTGTTGTTTGTATCTAGTAGATAGATCTTGGTACATAGTTGTTCCCATCGTAGGAAATTTTTTGTTTTCTATGCTGCGAACCCTACAGTGGTATCAGAGCCGGATCTATGCGTAGATACTTTGCATGGGTAGTACACATATGAGTATGTGGGTGATGATGATCATTTTATTGCTTCTTAGTTGTACTTTGGATATTGGTGGCATAGTGGGATGAAGCGGCCCGGACAAACTTTACATGTCCTCGCACATGAGACCTGTTCCACGCTTGATATGCAACTAGTTTTGCATAAGTGGATAGCGGGTGTCTGTCTCTCCTACTATAGTCAATATCTAATTTGCAACGAGTTGTCAACAATTTGGTTATCCTCGTTGTGGTTCATGTTCGTAGGTAAGAACGGTTCTATCTACGAAAGCCCTAAGCCACGTAAAATTTGCAATGGATAAATTAGAGGCGTCTAGTTTAGATTGTTGCTAGGCTAGTGTTATGATATGGTGATGTTGTAAGTAGAAGTATGAGATGATACTCTTACAACACACATAACGTGTAATCTCCATAGACCTTGGACTTACACATATAGGTATGATAGTGATCATACCACGGTGCACATGATGGAGATCATATGCGGGAACCATATCATTTCACTAATAAACATGTGATGTTTTGATTGCATCTTATATTGCTTGTTTGGCGTTTTATTAGCATAATAAGATGATTCCTCATTTGTATATCAAGATAAGAATGTGTTATTCCTTAAGTATGCACCGACAATGTTTCGTCGCTTCAATACATCACGTGATGATCGTGTGTACTTGAATCCACGAGCATATCTCGGGTGTAAGACAGTTACACACGCGAATACTAAGGTTCTTACTTTACGAGCCTAGCATGTACAGACATGGCCTCGGAACACGAACCGAAAGGTTAAGCATGAGTCATATGTTTTGATATGATGACCATATGGATGCTCGCCTTTGAAGATATACCGACTCACGTGATGATCGGACTTGGTGTAGTAGATTTGGTTCATGTAATCATCAAAAAGACACGAGGGATGTCGTTTTTGAGTGGGAGTTTATTTCTAATTTGGATTAGTAGAACTTAATTTATCATAAATTAAATCAAAGTGAATTTGCATAATTTTTTGTAGTCATTGGCATTCGTTCACCACCTTATGCTTAGTTATAATTGAGATAATAGAACTATAGAATTATGGATATATACTTTACGAACTGGTATTGTATTGTGTTGAGTGTCAATCTAAAGTTTAAAGTCCTATTGCAAACTTTCAGCAAACTCTGTTTACTCCGTGAAATTTAATAATTGGTATTAAATCGAGAGTAACAATTCCAGTGGTAGTATCTTAAGTATCATGTTTGCCTCCATGATTCTTGATTGTTTTAATATCAAGTTTATCTAGGAGATGAAAGAATTATTTCAGAAACCATCATGTGTGGCAGATATAACGATATCTGAAACAATGTTTTGGTTGCAATATGATAGAGTATAATATATGTTCTCATATTGGATGAGAATTTACGAAGGTTGGAGATGCTAGGCATCCTAATCATCCAAAAGGGTTTTGGAAAGTAATGTTATACCCATGATTCGCCTTTATAAGATACAGTAGCTTGATCATGAATGTCGTCATGATAAGGGTGAATAGAATATGTATGTAAAATATTTGCTACACTAAAAGATTACTAAAGAATAGATTTTGAAAGAATAACGATCATTTTGATGATGGTGATCTACTTCAAAGTGCAAGTCCAAAGGTATTATTATTTGAATATACACGCTTTGGACTATGTTTCATGTATATGGCGCCACTGTTGATGTTGATAGATTCTTTTAAAAGGAAAAGGAAATGCTGGAAGAGAATCTATAAAATATACTTGGCGTAAAAGAAAAGATTCAAAATATCCAATTTAGGTATATGGATCATATACATGTTATGGTTGTATTCTTTGCTTGTTAAACAATGTGGTTCTTGGGTATTGGATACCGAATTGGTTGGTATGAAATTTCATACAGAACGACGCAATTCATGAACCACAATGGCCTAAGTAACTAGCAAGAGAATATGTGATGATGTTCATCGAAAACAAACAAACCGTTGTTTGTATTTCTCGTTGACATGAAATCTTGACTTCAAGATTTGTTTTAATAATTGTTATTTAAATCAGGTATTATGAGGATGTTCAAATAATTACCATATTCCATATAAGATGGATGATTTACAAATCTAGTTGGAGAAATCACATCCATAAAACCTAATGCTAAGATGTCACAAGACAAATGATTGAAAGATCACTTGCGAAGTGACATCGCTGTTTAAATTATATTGGAAAGAAAACATGAAGAATCTCCATATTCATGGATTTTTGGAGTCTTTGATTTGATCAAGTGACGCTTGTGAGACTTTCCATGTGATAATTAAAACTTCGTTCAAAGGCCAAAGAAGAACGAACGACTAAATTATTGGAATTTATACATATCGATGTATGTAGTCCATTATGTATAGTCGTAAGCGATGGATTTCAACTTCATATGCTTTCTTCGGAAATTTGAGTGAATGTTCACTTAATGATAAAGCAGTATGAAATATTTGAAAATGTTTCAAAGACTTTCAAGATGAAGTGCAAAATCATTGTAACAAGAAAATAAATGGTTTATGATTTTATCATAAGGGATTTGTTTGAGTTACAAGTGTAACAAGAAAATAAATGAATTATGATTTTATCATAAAGGGATTTATTTGAGTTGCAAGTTTAGCAAAACACCTAGATTTACATCTCCCGAAACACCATAGGAGTATGGAGTGTTTTAGATTTGTAATGAAACTTTGTTTGACATGGTTGGATCAAAGGTGTTATTTATAAAACTCCCATTATGTTTTAAAAGATTAAAGCTTTAGAGACTTCCGCTTTTACACTAAAAAGAGCTCTGTCTTGATCCGTTGAAATGACACCATGGAAGTTATGGTTTGGGGTAAAACCCAAGTTGTCATTTCTTAAGTTTTGGTATGCTAAACATAAGTAAGATGTTTACAACCGAACGGATGAGCATGTCTTTGTAGGTTATTTCGAATAACAATTGATTATTCCTCCATAACACCAAGGACAAAAGGGTTTGTCGCTTGAAACGTGAAGTTTCTTGAAGAAGGATTTTTTCATAAATGTTAAGTGGGAGGACAATAGAACTTTTATAAGGTTAACGAACCTTAGCTATATGTGCTGAGTTGCGCAGCGCCGGAAAATGTTCCGGAGGGAGCCAGAATGCTCATGGATTACGTGCCTCAAAGGTTGCGGTCACTAAGGTCTAAAGTTCCTATTGAACCAAGAAGGTCGGATAAACAATCAAATGATTAAGATTTGAGAGTAAATCATTATTGTTTGACAATGATGAACCGACTATATGCAAAAAAGCGATGATGGGCCCTGACTCCATAAAATGGCTTGAAGCCATAAAATCCGTGATAGTTCCATACACGAGAAATCAAGTTTTGAACTTGGAAGACCCTCCGGAAAGGTGTAAAAACCTATCGGTCATATTTGGATCTATAAAGAAATAGACATGGATGTTTCACATCTAGGAAATAGTCGACATGTCGTAAAGTATTTTACGACAATGTTCAAGGAGTTGACTATGACAATATTTGATCTTTCATAGCGATATTTAGTCTGGACGGATTAAAGTAGCAACCACTACATATAATTTGTTATATGGTAGACGAATAAACAAAATAAAGTTCTTCTAATAGAATGGTTACCTAGGACGTGTACATGACACGATCCAAAGGGTTTTGTTAATTCAAAGGATGCTAAAAAGGGCATGCAAACTTCAATGGTTGAAGTAAGCATCGCGGAGTTGGAATCTTCACCGTGATGAAAAAGAGTTTTCATCAGGAGACGATGAAGATGCTTGCATTTGCAAAAAATTAAGTGGAGTTGAGACATATTTCTAATACATTATGTGGAGGACATCTTGTTGATTAGAAATGATGTAATTTTTATTGACAAAGGTTAAGAATTTCATTTCGATGAAAAACTTAGGCAAAACCCGAATATTTAGCATGAATGTCTATACTGGATAGACTGTGACGCTAATATGGTTGTGCCAAACGTACATATATGAGATATTGAAGGAGTTCAATATAGAAACAACAAGAAACGGTTCTTGTCACATGGAAAGGAATTGAATCAAGATTCAAGTGTATTGACACTTGATAAGTGAAACAAGATTCAAGTGCTTTGACACTTGATGAGTGAAATCACAAGGATGTTTTGATCAATCATACCATGATATGTACACATCCAGATATGTCCTATGCTCTAAGTGTTATGAGCATATACCAGAATGAATCATAAAATGCATTGGACGATAGTGAGGATATCCTTATGATCTTTTGGAAGAACTAAGAATATATTTGTGTAGAGGTGACAAACAATTACAAATAGTTCATTGTAAAGAATTACATTGATACTAGTTTTGTCACAAGATACAAATTAAGTTTATCTCAATTTAAACTATGGTTGGAACAATGTAATGGAAAGAAGATTCCATGATGGATTTGGATGAAATCCATAGTTAAGACATTGTGACGAATACTACAACAAAAAGGCTAAGTATATGACTGCTATAGTAGCAGCAAAGGAGGGAATTTGTGTCAAGAAGTTTGTTATCAAACTAAGGTGTGGTTCACAATGGGCTAACACTAAAGATATATTGTATGACAATTGTATCGACATGATTTAACCCCAAGGAACTAAAGTTCTCACCGAAAGACCAAATTTATACAATGCCATCTCATTGGAGAATGAGTGATGCGTGAAGACGCAAAGACATGCAAATACACATGGACCTGAAGCGTCAGATCCGTAGATTATGTTAACCACTTGCAATTGCGTATATGGAACACGAGAAAGCCATATGTGTTCAATACGCAAAGTTTTCAAACTAGATTATTGTCTCTAGTGCAAGTGGGGGACTGAAGGGAATATGCCCGAGAGGTAATAATAAAGTGGTTATTATCGTATTCATTGTTTATGATAAATGTTTATTTTGCATGCTATAATTGTATTAATACGGAAACATTAATACATGTGTGTTTAATAAACAAACAGAAAGTTCCTAGTTATGCCTCTCTCATAAACTAGCTCGTTGATTAACAAGATGATCAAGGTTTCCTGATCATGGACATTGGATGTTGTTAATAACGGGGTCACAACATTAGTGTAATGGTGTGATGAACATTCATCTGAAGTATAGCATTACGATCAAAGTCATTTAGTTTATATTGCTATAACAACTTACGAAGTGATCCTAATCCTTAGACCATGAGATCATGTTAATCACTAACACCGGAAGAGTTTCTTGATAACATCAAACGTCACACTGTAACAGGGTGATTATAAAGATGGATTCAGAACAAATAAAGTGTTATGTTGAGGCCCATGGATCGAGAGTGGAATTTGTTCATCCCGATGACGGATAGATATACTCTGGGCCCTCTCGGTGATATCACATTGGTTAGCTTTCAAGCAAGTGATTTGATCACTAGAATGTTATATCACGGGAACGAGAAAAGAGTGCATGTCGATGTGAGATCAAACTAGGTATGGAGATACCGATGATCGAATCTCGGACATGTAATATATCGCGAAACAAAAGGATTAAGATACTAGCGTAAAAGGTTTCGACGATCACAAGAAAGTCATCGTTGAATGTGTGGGAGTCAGTATGGGTCTCCAGATCCCGCTTCTGATTATTGATCCGAGAGGGGTCTCGATGATGTCCGCATTATTCGCGAACCGTAGGGTGACACACTTAAGAGACACCGATATCCATTTGGAGCAAAAGTTTCATGCCGAAAAGAATAACAAGCGCATGAATTTATTTCACTAGATACCGAAACGAGTTTTCGGGTGAAATTGCAGAAAGTGTTTCTACATGTGAAATGAAATACTAGCAAGGGGTTATATGTGAATGTTTGTCATTAAAGTAATTGACAAAATTCTGAATAAATAAAAGGAGTTTTATTTAATGAGAGCTTGCATTAAATTTGGTGGAAATTTAATGGGATTTTGAGTGGGTTTTTTAGTGGAGGGAATTGAAAGGCATTTGAGTGAGTGGAGTGTCCACCCACATGAATGTGGAAGAGGTGGGGTCAGCCCCATGGCTGGGCGCATGGCCCCTTGGGTGCCCCCTCTCGCTATAAAAGGAGCCCCCCTCCCTCTCTCTCACTCACACCTCCTCGTGAAGGATCTCTCTCCCCCTCTAGTATTTATTCCCCATGGTCTCGGACTAGCGAGATACATGTTCCCGGTGGATATTCGGCAAGAAGGAGTTGTGCTTCCGCTGCATCACTGGAGCGAGGAGGCGGAGGTTGCTCGGTGCCTCGAACCTGTGTGCGGGCACGGATGCGCTGCTGTTTTGCGGCGCTAGGACTTCCTCTCGATTTTGAGATCGGCAAGAGATCGTCTACATCAACCACGAGTTTGGACTCGTTAAGCTTTGTCAGTCTTCAAGGTTATGTTCTCTACGGATGTACATCCGCCCGTTGTTTGTATCTAGTAGATAGATCTTGGTACATAGTTGTTCCCATCGTAGGGAATTTTTTGTTTTCTATGCTGCGAACCCTACAACTTCTACCAAGAAGGATGAAGGCAAAGGAAAATGTCAGCTTGCACCTCCATGCACTATGACTCACATTGATGGACAGAAGAAGAAACATATGTATTATCCAAGGAAACGATTAAGGAAACAAGGAGACTTTCCCACCTTTGAGGTGAGATATGAAGAACATGAACTAGAAGAACTCCTAGCTTTGGAGAAACCCAAGAAGAAGAAGGACAAAAGCCAAGTGCAATGTTGCAGTTGCAAAGAGATGGGACACTATGCCAATGAATGTCCCGAGAAGAAGAAGAAGTATAAGGAAATCAGCCAAGTATGGTGCAACAACTGCAAAGAGCTAGGCCATTATATATCAACTTGTACACAAAAGATACGTGAAGAACTCAACCTTGTCACATGTTACAATTGTGGTAACCAAGGACATTATGCAAGCAATTGTCCAGAAAAGATGAAGTACAAGACAAACAAGCCTATGAGAGATCTCATCCTTGTCACATGTTTCAAATATGAAAACAAAGGACACTATACAGATGTCTGCCCAGAGAAGATTCATCAGGATCCCAAGCAAGCCAAGATGTAATCTAGTTGGAAACTTTTTAAGGGTGGTAGTACCCTAGTTGCTTTGAGCCAACTTGTAACCTCTAGCCTCCCCAAATCTCGGGACGAGATTTGTTTTAAGGGTGGTAGCCTGTCACATCCCAAAATTTTCCAAATTTTGTAATGTGAAAAATAAATAAACAAAATAAATAAATGTTGAAATTTAGAGTGAAATAAAATTTTTTGATTTCAAATGGAAACATCAAAACCTTACTTGAATAAAAAATATTTTTGATTGAGAAAGTTACAAACAAGTTTTCAAGAAAATAAAATGCATGTTATGCATCTTTGTCATGGAGCGTTTGCATTTAAAATCTTGGAAACGATTAAAGTCCCAAAACTTAAACCCTAATGAGAAAATATTCATATCTAGTTCAACTTAAGATCATGAATATATTCAATATTAAATTTTAGCAAAAGAATTCCAAGTAGAACAATAATGATAAAGAACACATATAATTAAATTATATAAATTAGATTGACCAGTTTTGGAACCCTATGGAATATATAAGTTGAAGGAAAGAAAGAAATAAGAAAAATATGAAATAAACACCACTTGAGCCAAGGTGCAATATTATGAATTTTAGATAAACATTTTTTTAAATGAAACAATACCATATTATTCTATTTTGAATAAGCTACCCACTGGTATGTTATTTCATAATTTCTAAAATATTTTTGAAAACAGATTGTAATTCAAATCAAATACAAAGAAAGAAAGAAAAAAGAATGAGAAGAAGAGAATACGTATATAACCAAATAAAGCTGGGTAGCTAACTGTAGTTTTTATTTTGCCGGTCGTCGTGTTTTCTGACGACTGCGACGAGGTGTATACGGAGAAGGAGCCGGATTTCATCTGCGACGAGGATTGACGCCCGTCCGACCTCCATCAGTTGGTCACCGTCACCTAGAGCCACGTCAGGATTTACCAAGGCCATATTTGATATGGACTCACAATTATAGTTTAGGATAATTATTTCTTCTATATAGATCCGTACGTAAAATCTTATAGGAAACCAAATATAATTTTGAGTTGCACCGTGTCCCTCAAAAAACAAAAGCATGGTAGTTATTTTTATGAAAATAGATAGATAAATGTCAACTGCTTATGGCCATAACCAGAAAAATATTTGATCATACGTGTTATATAAAAACCTTTATACTTTAAGCGGTTAAAATTATGAACCTATGTGACATATTCAAATTTTAATTAAATTATTTTGTATATTGATAAATTACTCTATTTTGAATAATTTATCTACTGATATTTTTGCTCTAACTTTCTCGATAATTTTTAGATCAAATTTGAATCAATACAAAAAGACAAATTAAAAACTGGAAAATAAAAACAAAAAGAATAAAAAACGCATCGACCCAACTTGGCCAACTCAGTCAATTCGGCCTAATCCTAGCCCACCCATAGCCCATAGTACTCACGTCTATTTTTTTCTCTCTCTCTTTGCTTTATTTATTTATCTTGGGTCAAATATTCTGGCCCATCTGACCACCGAGCTGCCCGGCCCATCGATCTCTCCTGCTCGTCTTCCTCTCCAACACCTACTTGTACGTTACATCCATGGCAATGACTACCTTTCTCACTTTAAATCCTCATCAATTGGCGACTGTTTCCTCTCGACTTTAATACGAATTATGTTTAAAATTTCGTGGGGGTTCCGTTAAGGGTATTAGTTCCCCGTTTTATTGTGTTAAATTGCTCAAATTCAACCGATGCTCCGAATGCCATCCGTCGGCATGCCTTCCCGATCTCCCATCTCAGACTACCTTAATACAAACCGAGAGAAGCATCGTGTACCCCTAGTCCTCCTCCTTTACTTTTGTTTCTAAACTTTCTCCAGGGGATGTCTCTACCATCCATACCAACCATGCCAACATCAGTCCAAAATACAAGTTCATCGTCATATCTTGACGCCCACGGTGAGAAACTTGTCAATTTCTTAAACCAGAATACTCTCCTCATTGATGCCTACCTCCAGGACATGATATTATGTCGTTCTTCTGCAGATGACCGCGCCGCTGATGCCGCCGCCGGTCCAGTTGTAGCCAACGTTAGAAGAACTCACGTGTACAAGCAGGGCCTTCCCAACCTCAACCTCGACGCCTACTTTATCGCCCACTGCTTCATCAGCTCCAGAAGGCTCCACAACAACGACACAAACCAGTACCTAGGCTGCTGCTCGCGTGCCAAATTTCCAATGACCTCATGCATACTCGTACGTGAGCTTCTCCTATTTTTTTTGTCCTTTTTTCCCTCCCTTCATATGATCTCTGAACCACACGATCTAGATCCTAAGGCTGAAATCAGTTCACTCAAGTGAAGGGGTATCAACTAATCATAAGCTGCCACTTGTCACATCTATTTGTATTTTCGGATTTTTAGACATATGAACATTAAAACTTGTAAAAATCATAGTTTAAGTTCTGTTTATCCAAATTTAGCAAATAATATGTCTATGGATTCATAAAAACAAATAGAACACAGTGGAGACATAATTTGGTATTTTGAAGTCGGTTAAAATCACGATTTATACAGAACCATTTGTGGAGTATTTTGAGATTAAAAATTGTTGTGTAAGTTGTTTTTGAGTGAATCCTTTTGCAAATGGTTGTATATTTAACCCTCTGACCAGAAAGATTAACATACGAAAGTTAAATATATAATTTGATGGCAGAAAAAAATATCCCATTGAATAAAGCTTTTCTAGCAAAAGAAGATATTTTTAATAAGCTAATTGCACTAACTTGGTTCCAATTAAAATTCTACCTTTATAAAAAGGACCAGTAGGTGTTTGTAATGTTCAGAACCTTATTGGAAAAACTTGTGCGATAAAATGATTTTATTGCATGCTTGCATGCATTTCCTTATTGTATTGTGTTGTAGTTTTGAGTGTGTGCTTTTTGCTTGATTGTATTGTTGTAGACTTTGAGGAGTGTGATATTGCAAGATCAAAGAGAGTACCTAACTACTCCCTCCATCCCATTTTGTGATGCGTATTGTTTGTGACTCGGATACCAATGAATCCATGCATGACTGTAAAGAAAAGATCCTAGACTGAAATACCCCTCCGATCAGTTGATGCGCATGTAGTGTTTCCCAACCACCTCCAATCAATGCTCATGCATGCATTGGCTCACGTTCCTTCGGTCTCCACCCTCGCTTCTTCCCTCGCGCTGAGAAAAATTCGCGCCAAACTTTCCTTTCATGGCTGCTCTAAGCGTAGCTAAATGGCGCCATTAGCTTTGATTTTTTGGTTTCATTTTCGCTGAAAGATCTACACATGGGAGGGAACTAAAACATGGCGCCGTTTAGGAAGAATTCAAGTGAAATTTTAGGACTCCCTCGGCCCGCACTCTATAAATAAGGCCATGGTGCCATTGAGCTGATCTCAAACTTTCCTACTCCTTCTCTCGTTCTCTCCAATGGATACGAATGATCCTATCAACTGGGACACTGTTGAAGACCAGTACGACGGTGTGGCCATCGACCTGAACTACACATACGTTTTCGAAGAAAGCGATGACGGTATGGTGCTGTTCATCGTTGTTTTGTTTGCTCTCTTGTCATGTGCTTATTTTAACTCGTAGCTGATCTTTGCTGTAGAGGAAAAAGGGGATCACGAGCTTGAGCATGTCCACAACGAGCACATGGGGAAGGAGCTGGAGCCGGACGCTGAACATGTCCACAGCAACACTATAGCCGGAAGCTCGCGGATGCGTTTTCGGCCGACCGTGGCAGAGGCCAAGCCGAGGCGCCCAGCCGCGGTGGTGTCGGGCGAGGCGCTCTAGGCAGCGGTGCGTCAAGGCGCCCATGCCGTGGTGTCGGCGCTCAGCCGCGCGGTGGTGTCGGGCGTGGCCACCCTAGTCGCGGTGGTGCGGGCATGGCGGCTCCGGGCATGGTGGAACTGGGCAAGCCATGCCAGGCCCGGTTGTGGCGGGCGTCGCATGGTCGCGGTGGAATCGTGCAACTGAGCTGGGAAGAGGTCGACGCGGACGTCTTGGCCTTGCCTGTCGAGGGCGTGGTACCATAACATGGCAGCAGACGACGGTCATCCCGCCGATCGGCTCTCGCCGTGGTCGCGACGGCCCAGGTGTTTCCGGCGCGATCGCCGAGGTGAAACAGTTGACTTGAACACGATGGCGCACGCCGATGATGCCGACGAGCTACGGGCCGGCCGACAATGACGGCGACGGTGCCGATCAGAGCCAAGCCGACCAAGGACACATCCAAAGTAAGACCGTTTACTGTTTATTTAAGATTTATTAGTGCGTTCATGTACTAGCCATGTTTAGTTTAGATTCTAAGTGTGTACACATGTTTATTTCTGTTTTTTCGAATGTAGATGGCCATCATGGTTGCATCAAGAAACAATGGTCAGAAGAAGAAAAGCTAAGAGTGTACGGCATGCTTTTGGAGAGGACGTCATTAGGGAGACTCAAGCGTGGAGTTAGTAAGGAGGTTGCGAGAATTGCAGGCATGCCATTGAGAACTGTACAAAACATTTGGACGAAGGGAAAGAGAGCTGGAAGTATACTTGGAGTGATGACCAAGAGGCCAAAGAATTGCGGTCGAAAAAAGATAACATTAGATCCACAAGCAATCAAAGAAGTACCGCCGAAGTACAAAACAACACTTCAAGATCTTGCAAATGCGCTTGGCATGTCCAGAAGCACTCTCCATAGACGATTGAAAGAGGGTAAACTTAAGCGGCACACAAATGCCATCAAGTCCACTCTCACCGACGAGAACAAGAAGCGTAGGAAAGTATTTTCACTTGTTTTGATGTCTCCATGTTTAATGAGTACATTTTTATTTTCTAATAAGTTTTTCTAACAAATTGTGTAGGGTTGAGTGGTGCCTATCTCAGTTTCAAGAAGAGAGCATGCCGGATGAGCCAACCTTTAACGGAATGTTCAACGTCATTCATATTGACGAGAAGTGGTTTTATCGCACCCGGAAAAGTCAGAAGTTTTACTTGGCACTAGATGAGCCTGAACCTAAAAGAGTCACACAAAACAAGAATTATATTGAAAAAGTTATGTTCCTCGCGGCTGTGGCGAGGCCTCGGTACGATGTAGATGGTACCGAGACCTTTGATGGAAGAATTGGAATATGGCCATTTGAGGAGGCGGCAAAAAGGGATAGTCCTAACCGTCTAAAGGGAACAATGGTAACAAAGCTTGTGACATCCGTGACTAGGGATGTCAGTAGGGAATGGTTGGTGAACAAGGTTCTTCCCGCTATAAAGGAGAAGTGGCCTGCCGCGGAACGTGGCAGGACTATATACATACATCAAGATAATGCTAGGACACATATTGATCCCAATGATCCTGTTTTTTTGGCCGTGGCCACGGCAGATGGTTGGGACATTCGGTTGGTATGCCAACCACCTAACTCTCCTGATCTTAACATCCTTGATCTAGGTTTCTTTGCAGCCCTACAATCTTTGTTTCACAAGTTGTTTCCAGGTTCAGTTGATGACATTGTGTTAAAGGTGCATCAAGCATATTATCAATACCCTGCTGAGAGAAGTAACCGAATTTTTCTCACTCTACAGTCTTGTATGATTGAGATTTTGAAGCAAAAAGGTGGTAACAATTACAAGATCCCGCACATGAGGAAGTTGGCGCTCCAAGCCCTTGATGTCTTACCGGTGAGGTTGGAGTGCACTAGAGCTATTGTTGATGAGGCTAGGGAGTGGCTAGGTGATTAGAACAATGGAAATTTGTGCAATGTACGGCTGTTGTTTGAACAATGGAATTTATTTTGTGCCTTTTGCAAAACAGATTCATCATCTTAAAACAACAATAAAAATTGGTACTGTTCATCATCCGGAAATAACAGTAATATTCATGATCTTAAAACAACATCGTTCAACAGTAAAACAACAACAATAGTCATGATCAATTCTGAATAATTATACTCCACCGTGATCATTCTCACCAATCAAAAACACAGATGATCATTTTTTCATTCTCTTGAAACCTTTAGCTTCTTTGATGGAAGGAATGAGGATCTCCACATTGTGTTCCTTACCTCATCCATGCCCTGGCTGTCTGGCGGGAACGGCGGCGAGTCTGGCAATGAGTCCGGCAATGAGTCAGGCACAGACATGGCGTTGTCGCTGATCTGATCGGTGGACGATATGACTGAGTAGCCATGCCTGCGCGTCGTGCTGAAAATGGTGTAGTCACCATGTCCATGTTCTTGGCTCAACGAGACTCGGAAGAAAGTGCACACATGCCGGCCACGCAGCTCACCGCGCACACCACGCGCGCCATGCACGCCATGCAACAGCCTGAAGGCCATGGCACGAACCTCTTTAGTTCGCTCGCGGCGCAGCTCGCCGCGGCCGCCAAGCAGTTCTCCGCGCACGTCCAGTCTGGTCGCGACGCTGCGCCATCGCTTCGCCAAGGCGTCTTGATTGCCGTGCAACTCGCCGAGGCAGATCTCTTGCCGTGCAGCTCGCTTACCACGCAGCTCGCCGCCTCCATCTTCCTCCTTCTCGCCGCAGCCGCCAAGCAGCTCACCACACAACTTTTCATCCCGGCCCACAAGTCTGCGTCCTCGACGGAGCAACTCTTCTTCATCGCGGACGTCTTCTTCCTCCTGGCTATCCTCAAACCACGACGGATCCATGCTGCCGCCCGTCGCCCAGGGAGTAAGAGAGAATCAGAGAAGGGTGAGGTGGAGATGAGACGCAGAGGAGGCTTGGGAGTCGATGGGATACGGGGAGAATATGAGGAGTGAGGAAGAAAGGAACGAGGAGTACCGTTTGGCCAGGATTTAATGCATGCACAACTAATCAGGGGCAAAAAGGTCTAAGTAGCGATAGTTAAGGCTGCTTTGCACAATACGCATCTTAAAACGAGAATTCTGTGAAAAAACAATATGCATCACAAAATGGGATGGAGGGAGTATTCTACTATAAAGGCAAGTGATACTATCATCCATGTCCTACTATTTTCATTACATTTAGTGGATTTTTGTAACATGCATGATAGGACTACTATATTCCTATGCTATGCTATATCCTATTAGGATATCCTTGTATCTTCCTTAGTAAAAACATTGTAGTTATAGTATGCTTAGCCCTGCTATATATTTGGGATGGGATACATGATATGATTATATGAAGTGTTGGGAAAATATATGTTTTATATAATAAAACAAGTACTCAATGAACCACCTGGGTGGAAAGAGGATACTTAAGTTTTGTACAAGGTGGTAACAAAGAGAACCATGTTTATATGGCTATCTTTTTGGATGTACACTAGAAGAAAACCACCCAGGGACTTAGAGATTGAACATGTTTCTCGTACAGTGGCTTTCGTGTACAACCACGTGCTAAATGGGCTCTGTCTTAGTCAACTACATAGTAGAAGACCCATGCATTGGCATCTTCAGGTTAACTAGAATTGTGTATGGAAATATATCCCTACATTGGTGCCTGGTAGACAAGCTAGCATTGTGTATTGGGAGGACTTCTATGGAAAGACTTTGTCATATTCTCGATCTGCCGGTACTCCATTTGGTGAGTACTTATCCAGCGGCCACTGGTGGCGTCAAGACGAGATTGTGTCATGTGGGTAAAGTGTACAACTTCTGCAGAAGACCAAATTCTAAGTACTTAGCCGTGTCCCCGGTTATGGACAACTCTGAGCAAGTAAGGCCTGAAGCTATGGAAGATCTCGACATTCCAATTTCTCAAAGTAAAACTTGATGGTGACAAGGGATTAGAAGCACTTGGAGTTTTCCAAGGAGTTCAGAAAGATTTGTCAAAAGATCAAAACTATTTCGAAAAGATAGGATAAAACTATATTGCTTTCTGCAAATGAGCCTAAACCCTACTTAGCCAAATATGCATGTAATGATAGGATCCACTTATTTCTACATAGTAGTGAAACTTGCCAATACAATTCAAATGTATTGACCCTTGTGGCTGCAACTTATTATGTTGCAGGTTTGTTTGATGTTAGTGAAGTGTGTTGAATAGGATTACAAGTCTACAACCAACATGATTGCCTGTGGCACTTTGGAGATGAAGGACTCCATGCTATAGTTATTTCTGCTGCATTGTAATGTGATAGCCAAATGAGCTATGTAAGATGTAATTAATTATTTTAATCCTGGTTATAAAGTTGTATTATGACCTTTGTTTCTTGATATTACATCTTAACTGTGGATGCTAGCTATTGATCCAGGGACTAGCATTGTAAACACAGGGATCTCTACCTTATTAAAGGTTGGGACCGCTACAATTAGGCTCCTGCCGGTGCCAACTCACAATAAGGATCATTGCATATATCAAATATAATCACAATCACATCATGGCCATAGAACATCACATGCCCCTGCAAATAACAAGTTAGACGCTTCTATTTTTTTTGCATGTTATACGTGGCTTGGGGATTTCGAATAAGAAACGTTCTTACTTACGAACAAGAACCACAACGCTGATACAAGTGTTGTCAAGTGCCCATTGTAAATTGAATCTTAACTATGGTGGGAGAGACAAACACCCGCAAAGCCACATGTGCAATACAAGTTGCACATTGAGCGTGGAGCAAGTCTCATGTCTGACAACATGTAAGGTTAGCCCAGAAAGCTTCATCCCACCATCCCGCAAGATGCAAAGTACATGAAAATAAAGCGGCACCAAGAGCATTAACACCCACACACTATAAGAAAAATGTCCTTTTATAACAGACGATTTTCGTGGTTGAAGGTCTGTTTTTCATGGCTGAAAAGCCTTCTACGACGGATGCCCTTCGTGGTAGAAGCCCCGTTACAAATGATTTTACCATGGTTTTTTTCAATCATGGCGGATCGCACCCTTCGGCCACAAGAAGTCGTTCTGCCGTAGATGTGTTCACCAGCCGCGTTGACTGCTGACGTCATTGAAACTGCCACGTGGTGAGCACCATTAACGGCGAGTTTATGCCGTTAAGTGTCAATGAAACTATGGTAGAAGACAGGCTCAACCAAGGCCTGGTAATTATTAAGTGGGCCGGACCATTAAGGAATCTTAACAGGATCGTGGCCCATCACTGTTTTGCCACGCACTATTACAAATGGACCCACTTGTGCTGCCGTAGGCGACCCGTAAACTTTCTGGCCCGTTATTGTTTCTACACAGACTGTTTGAAGTTGGCCCGTTCGCACGACCCATAAATATCTGGGCCCGTTAGTGTTCCACCCTGCACTATTCGAAATGGGCCCGTTTGGCCAGACCGCTTTGTCCTGTAATCTTTCCGGCCCATTACTGTATATCCATGTACTGTTCGGACCGGGCCCATATACTTTGGGCCCTCCGTTTATGCCCGTAAATGTTCGGCCCATGTTTTGTCCTATTACTGTTTTAACCTGGTGAGTTCCTCGGCCTGTTACTGTTCTGGCCTGGTAAAAACTCGGTGTGTTATTGTTCTGGCCTGCTATGATCCTAGCCTTTTTTTGGACCATTATTGTTTTGGCAATTGAAGGTTCTGGCCCGTTATTTTTTTGTCCCTAGTGTTTTGGCCTGTTACTGTTTTGGCCTGTTATGGTTTGGGCCTATTACTATTTCGGTCTGCTATGGTTTCGGCCTGCTACAATTTTGACCTTTTACTATTTCGGCCTTTTATTGTTTGGTGTTTAACTGTTTTGGCCTTTTATTATTTCGGTCTTTTACTGTTTCGGCCTGCCTCTGTTATGGCCTGTTACTATTACTAATCTCTCATGTGGGTCGGCCCCGTTACTTTTACGGTCTTTTACAATTTATGCATTTCTGGAGCCCATTTCGGTACCATAAAAGGTGTATAACGTTAAGCATTTTTACTGTTCATCGTTGGCCTAATACAAGACGGGCAAATAAAGAGCACGATATTGTACCCTAATCAACCTGGCTAGTGGAGGTACGGTACCACCTACCGCTATGTATGGATGGAATCAACTAAATGCCTGCATGACCTATTGCAATTAGTCTAGATATTACATCAAATGCAAACTACTTAAAATTATTACATATTATCAACTCAAGGGAAAGAAAAATCTGTATTTTAGTTGACAATCAAGTTGATAGCAGTCCTCGATTTGCTTTATCCATCACCTGCATCTCCCTTTTGAGTGTGACATCTACATTGGAAAACAAATGTGAGACATGATTTTGCAGTCCCCTCTTTGGTGGCGATAGCAATAATTGTAGTATGCAACTAAGTAATAACAAGTTAATACATCAAAGAAGGCAAACTACTCATTTAACTGATACGGCAAGAGCTATGAACCAGAGTTTTTACTACTGGTCAATGGTTCAAATATATTGGCCATCACGTAAAAACAAATAGGAGAAGCAAGCATTAAATAAGTTTGGCTATCGTGAAACAAGAAATATAACAATGTGTGTGGCTTAGAATTTCAGCAAATATAAACTAGCCAGGTCATTTCAACAAATATATATAGAAGAATAAACTACACAATGGCATACAGTTACTATCGTAGATAAGAATGAACAAGAGAAAAATTATAACGACATTATGAGAGAACTTGTAGAGTACGAATGCAAACCGCAAATGAACTATACATGAGAGGATAGTTAGGTCGTTGCTTAGGACGAACCAGAACCTGATATGGCATCGCTTGTGAACCTGTAGAACAGGACAAGCAAGCATTAGACAAGTGTGCCTACAATGAAATGAGCAGTCAAACAACATGTTTCTTAGAATTTCAGAAAATATAAACTAGCCTGGTTATTTCAACAAATATATATGGAAGCAGTTGTATATGCTGGAAAGCAAGAGACATTGGTTTAATCAAAATTTGCGGTGAGCTACACAATGGCATGCAGTTACTGTCGTACCTAAGAATGAACCAGATATAAATTATAATGGCATCATACCAGAACTTGCAGAGCAGGAATGCAAACCACGAATGAATTACACAGTAGAAGATAGTTATGTCGTTGCTTAGGATGAACCAGCACCAGATTAGAAATATAATGGCGTATCTGGAGAACCTGTAGAAGAGGATAGGCAAGCATTAGACAAGTGTGCCTACATTTAAATGAGCAATCAATCAAATTGTTTCTTATAATTTCAGTAAATATAAACTGGCCAGGTCATTTCAACAAATATATATGGAAGAAGTAGTTTATCTTGGAATGCAAGAGATGTTGGGTGACCCAGAATTCGCGGTGAGCTACACAATGGGCACGTAGTTACTGTCGTAGCTAGGAACCAAATAGAAATTATTAAGGCATCATAAGAGACCTTGTAAAGCAAGAATGCAAACTACGAATGAACGATATATACAGTAGATAGCTATGTCCTTGCTTAGGACAAACTATTAGACATGAAATATAATGTCATTGCTTGTGAACCTATAGAACAGGACAAGCAAGCAGTACACAAGTGTGCCTACAGATGAATTGAGTAATTGGACAGAGTGTTTCTTAGAATTTTAGTAAATATAAACTAGCCAGGTCATTTCAACAAATATATACAGAAGCAGCAGTATATCCTGGAATGCAAGAGATGTTGGGTGACTCAGAATTTTTGATGAGCTACACAATGGGCATATGTAGTTACTTTCGTAGGAGTATCTAAGAATGGACGAGACAGAAATTATAATGGCATCATGCCAAAACTTACAGAGCAGGAACGCAAACCATGAATGGACTACATAGTAGAGGATAGTTATGTCGTTGCTTAGGATGAACTAGCACCAGATAAGGAAACAATGACATCGTTCTTGTGAACCTGTAGAATAGGATGCGCAAACCAACATGTGCTGTGTTCCCTTTTGAGCTCTATGCAAATATAACCATCTGAACGACAATGCCATATATGTTGTTTAATATGAATTATATCAAACCATATTATATGTTGTTTAATATTTAATATCTGATCTTTAAGAGACCATATTATATAATTCATTACAAAAAATCATGAATACCAAGTTATGAATATAACTTAATTAAAGGAATATAACAACCAAATCTTAACCTATCTTAATCTTATCTACTTATACCATGAGTATCATGGTAATACCTAACCTTAACTCTTAGGTTAGATTGAGTAAGAAAGAAACCAAGTCAAGATCATTCACCATATATCTTTCTTCCCATATCAATCCTTATCATTTCTATTGAATCATATTCTAATATCTGTTGTTCATCAATGTTGAGTAATCAACTATTGATTCACCAATCCTTGATCTATTAATTCTTGATCTATCAACTCTTGTCCTTAACATAGCATTCACTTAAGTGATATAAAGAAAGAACTAAGGAAAGATAAGTGTCAATGCTAGTTCTAGGTATCATCTATAGGAGGGGAGTGTTGGAAGATGTTGGGGGGGGGGGGGTGACCCCGGATAGGGTCAATATAGGGGAAAGAAGAGAGGAATTTCCCTTACCTTAAGCCGAATTACTAACTGAGTCGGCCGAATCATACAAGATCCGGCCGAGGTAAGCTGAGGCTTGGTAAATATGGAGTGAGTACCACATTACTGGGCCGACGTATAAGCTAAGTCGGCCGAATAAGGTTGATTGACTTGTATGCAGGTTAAGGCCGAGCCGAATTATGCGAGATGAGGCCGAGTAACGTGAAACTTGCAGGAGAAGGAGGAACCTATAGTCAAAGCCTAGTTGCCGATTAGGAGGAATCTAGAAGGATCCAAGCGCTAAGGGCAAAGAGCAGAGAAGCAGAGGGGCAGGCGAGCATCACGAAGGTGATAGTGAGGAAGCCCGAGGCACACTTGTGAGCGCCTTGGAACTTTGCCGTCGATAGAAGGGGGACACTGAAAGGAGCCCGCCGAGTTACCACTTTGGGACAAGCATATTCCAAGAATATGCTTGCCACGTCAGCCCTAGAAGGATACAAGGAATCCCTTTATAAGGAGGGGTACGGGCTCCTGAGAGAGGGATCGATTCATCCATACCGAAGGGCTCGCGTAGTAGTTCTCTTCTTCTCTTTGATATAGCTCTTGGAGCATTTGTAGTTCTTGAGAGGAGGAATAAAGATCTACTTGTTATTCATTTGAGTGTAGAAATCACTACATCTTCCCTCCCCGGATCCCTCTAGCATCCATTGGCCCCATACTTTAGCCTACCCATGGCATCTGCCGTGCCACAACCACGATAGTTGGTGCCCACCGTGGGGCCAGCAGCGGTGCTAGCTAGAGTCAAGATCCAGACGGGAAACTTCATCCACACTGGCGAGCGGGTTGTTTCTGGTTTCGTCCAGAGATTTGATATTTGGGACTATGTCAGCGATAACGTTGGAAGCTTCAGGAGGAAAGCACCCCCGCGCAAAGGCGTCTTCATCAACCTGGGCGCTCACAAGGTCTACATCGGCATCGACACTTCCTGCGTCTACCCGCGTCGAGTCATCAAGGCGGGAGAACCTCCCCTCTGTGCTGCTAGTGGTCCGCGTGGAGTTCGCCCCGCAGGCAGCATCGAGGTGATGATGACGGCCCCAACATAAGCAGCAGGAGCAGGAGCCGGACCAAGCAAGGACCCAGCGACAGGAGGATAGGTAGCCACGAAACAGGCAGCTCCAAAACCCACCGAGGTAGATCCACTAGCAACCAGGGCGGTCGAGGTGCATGATGTGACTCCAAAGGCGGCAAGGGTAAGATGGCCACCTCTAGAGAGACTAGAGAATATCCTTCATGCAACTATAGATAACCTAACTACGCTTGTAGCGCCGATACTTGACCCGGCAAACGCACATGCGAAGTTAGTAGAAACTAGATAGAAAGTGCTAGTAGAGGCAAAAAAGGTGTCGGCCTTGCGGGAATCCTTAAACAGGACCCTGCGAGAGTACGCTAGGGCAAACAAAGTACATGTGGCCCCTGACCAAATAGATGAGTTGAGATTAAGAGGAAAGAACCTCATGAATGATATCAACAAAGAGCACGAGGCTCGTCCAGATGATTCACTCGATCCAGGCTTGCCGAGGTATAGTACGTCGACAAAGAACCTCAGGGCAGCAAATGCCGCAGCCCTGGAGTTGGAAGGGTTAAGCGGGGAAGCCCGACAAAAACAATAAGAAAGAGTAAATGAGATGGTACGCATTGCGAACCAGCAGAATGAGGAAATGCTTAGGGCTGACCCGGCGAAGCCAGGAGCTTCTCGCATGGTTCATTCGGCAGGAGCTGCCCCCGCACTATCTGCGGCAGCAGCATCCTCACCTGGAAACAATGCGCAAAAATACAGGGCAGTGACTTCGGGAAAAATAAATAAGCAAATTGTCCCGTATGATCCGGCGGTGGCTGGGAAGGTCAATGAGAATAGAGGCAATATGAGCCAAGGTAACAACAGTGATAGAAACCCCGGCCATGCAAACAGAGAGCACGAAAACCTCGAAAGGGGAAACGATGAGAACAATAACCCAGCGGAAGGGAGGAGGTACCCCCCGCAGGATCCCCGGCCGAGGTATGAGCCACGGGCAGAGCGAGAAGCAAGACCAGCTCCGCAAAATCAGGCGAATGATAGATACAATGATGTCTACTCGGACATGGATCATGCAGAGCATGGTGGACAAAATCACTATGGAGTACAAGAGAGAGTTATCTATAGAAACTTGCCGTCAACTGACACAAGATTAAAGCTGGACAGATTGTATCGGTCCGAGATGTTAGAAGAACATGGTCCACCTGGCCCAGCGTGTTTTGGACCTCGGATCATGGGCGAACCACCCATACCGAACTTCCAGTTGGCAAGGGGCATGAAAATGTACAATGGGAGTAAGAAACCATGCGGTGACCCAACATACCACTGCATGATGTAGTATATTAGTCGTTGACATAACACCAATGAAACACCGTTCACTAGTATTACATCCCTCAGAATGGCACAACAGAAACACAGCGGGTCCAATACATGGCTAAAGGTTACAACTCACTCTTTACATAAGATCCAGAGAACAGTCTAGGTTTAAGAGAAAGAAAGAGTTTTTTACGAAGAAGAATCAAAGATAAATAACGCAAAACTATTATACTATTCAAACTAGTATTTAATTAAGGAATTGGAATTGCTGCTATTGCAACGCACTAAGAACTACAGAGATAGGTTCTTTGGCTAGAGATTTTATTTCTATCTAATCAGTAACTTTGTCTTCACTTGAGTTGAGGTATATGTTGACTTCCTTGTCTTCATTGAAGAGCTTTATCTGGTCTTGATAAGTCCTGGAGCATATCTTGATGTAGACATCGTTTTAATGGCTTCAGAATCTAGCAAGGGTTAAGAAGATACTTTGAGTACGAGCATACTCAGCAAATTAACTAGAAAAAGAGTGTTTGATGCACTATATCTACAGCCACAGACCATAGGTCGTAGGCAATGCAAGTTTTCATAAACATTTCTTCAAAGGTTGCTTTTATTCTGAAAATCTATGTCCATCATCCTTCACGGGTTTACCAGAACCTTCATGGGGTTCCTTTCCCTCTGTGTTCGCAGCTCCTTCTCGGAACAGGGAGTAACAAGTTACAGTTGTTACACTCTACAGAGGTGCGTTACTTTACCCATGAGAGATCAACTCTTTGTTGCACAACCGGGCAGCTTATTCCTGTCCACCATTCCATGATGTGGGGCCTAGAAGATGATCCAAGCCAATCACTGCCCCTTCGTGACCCCGCATGGCTCCTTGGTGTACACCATGCCCACATAAAGAATTACGGCAATGGTTTGTACAAACCGTTAGATGTTAGAACTATCGTGGGACGTTGAGGGTTCCCACCCATATGCTGCATATCCTCTACGAATTGCTAATCATTATGCACGCTATGAGGATAACAGCCACGACCTGCACATCCGGCTTCATGCGAGAGGAAGAAGATACAGCTGACTTCTCCGTCCAATTCCAAATCTCATGGTCAACGCGTAATATACGATGCAAGAATCACTGGCGACATTGGTTGTTAAGTCCTAGGTGATATAGTTCTGAACAGTGGTATTCCAACTGTCAGATCTAATAGATTAGCTGATCACCCTGGATCAGTAATCAATAGTTTTCATTATTATTGAAAATAGTGTTTTCTGACCCTTTTTCAAATGCAGGTGAAAACAACACTGGATTTGTAAAATACTTACAGAAAATAAACAAAGGACATGAGCAAGTGTGAACTTGCCTTTTGTGATTGCAATAATATGCACTCACGGTCTTCAAGTCAGTACAATATCCAAAATATGAAATCAGCATCATTGGTCCGGTAAGGACTAATGTTCAAAGAAGCAGTCTGCTTTTATGCATAAGTAATGGGATGCACGTTCTAAGCGCAGATCCTAAGAACAGCGTTGTTCTAGGGTTTAGATTCTAAAAGTGGTTAGTTTGGAATGTGTGGTCCTTTTAGATAAGTTTCACAATTGTACTTTTATTAGAGTTTATGAGTGGTTATAAACAATATATATGTAAGAGTAAAGTATACATTCTTATGACATACTAGTTGGGAGTACTTATACAAGATTTCTTATTTGAGGTGGCAAAAAGGATAACCTTCGAAGGAAAGGTTTCTCTTCCGAAGTCTAAACAAACCTTTGTGGTTAATTAGTGGTGGTTGATGTTATTTATTTTGATCAAATGGTTTAGCTTGAGTTGCTTTATAGATTAACTACCTCAGACCAAAGTTAACTATAAAATATGTAGTAATGTGTGTGCTATTATATTTAGATTCTTGGAGACTAAAGTTAACTTTCAAATATAGATAGTTTTGAAAGTATGATACTTACACCTTGGTATCTTGTATATCTGAAATGTTTTCTTTAAGAATGTTTGTTTCGTTACTTGAGATAGTGATTTCTTAATTTTATGATAGAGTAGTACCATTTATCTTTTATAGATAAGTGAGTAGAGTTTATAATTCTAGATATATTTTCATTTAACTACTCTTGAACTTTCTATAGTGTTGTGGTAATTGTTGAAATTTTATTAATTTAAAGTTAATGGAAAGGATCTGATTTATTCACAAGATGTTCTTCCAGGTTTTTATCATGAATTGGAATCGTTTGAGAATATAATCTTCACTTAGAGTTGAAGATAGTTTAATATAAAGATGTTTATAATGTTTTTAAACCATTAGAGTTTCATTTCATTAATATTTAAGATTTGTACTATATATTAAACTTATTTTACTCATTTTTAAGGATATTAATAAATGTTATTTATTCTTTTATGAATTATTAATGAAGTGACTAGGTTTAATTTTGAGTTATTAAAATATTTGGATTTTTATTTAATTCAAAGTATAATATGAGATTTTTATCATGTATATATATTTTTTATGATCATTTTGGTATATTTATTTTGTGATTAAATAATAAGTTATGATTTTTTATTACTTTATAATTACTTTATAATTACTTAATAAATACTAAATATTTAATTAAGTGAAATAATAATACATGATTATTTTTTTAGTTAGAATTCTTATGTTTCCAAGATTTTTGGTATTTTACTTATCTTATAAATATTTATCATTATAGGAATTTGAATTATTAAAGTTTTATTACTAAATATTTATTTAGTATTTTAAAAAAATACTATAATATTAATAAATAATGAAAGTGATTTTTATTTGTTTTTATCACCTTTTTGATAATTTTGTAAAATTCCATAAGGAATATATAATTTACAAAAATGCTTATAAGAGTTTAAGTGTTCAAAACTTTATATTTTATTTTATTTGAACAAAGTGGATTATTGTGAATCCAAAAGTATTTTATTTATATTTTTTTGGACTTTTATTATATTTTCTATGATTTTATTGAGGTCAGGGGCATTTTGGTCTTTTCTAATTGATCAAATTTTTATTAAATAACTTGGGCTGGCTCCTTGGGCTTATTGGTCCAGAGTGGCCCAATAGGGCAGGGTCAAATGACTAACCCGAAGGGTTTTGGCCCACCCATCCCGTTCTGTCTCCGGCTCTCCCTCGACCTTATCCCCTCCTCCTCTGCCTCGACCCTGTGGCCGGCGATGCCGCCACCGTCGATTCCTGCCGCCGTCGGCCGTTCTGGCCGCCGCCGTGGTGCGAGTTGGGGTTTTTGATGACGCTTATTTGTTCTATTCACTTGGATTTGACTCCGGGGCTTCCCCGTGGCCAGGTCCATCCCATTACCGAACCCTAGGGTTCGGAAAAGGTGTTATCGCCACCGCCGCGATCCCGCCTGTGGTGGTGTGCTGATCTCGTGCGCTGATGCAACCGCCGCCGTGGCAGGTGCAGGTTGCGCCTGGTGCTCCTGTGCATGGCCGTTAAATCGGCCCCTCTGCTTCCTCTTCGATTTATCAGCGAGGACATCGGGTAAGTTATCTTTGTGGTGTTTGTGCATGCTACTGCCATGATTCTCCCTGTGTATCTAGTGGCTTTCATGTCAAGTGACTATGTGCTGGTTGAGTTCATCTCTGGATTAGAGTTCTTGCTCTGATTAGGGTTCATAACCCCCTGTTGATCATATCTATGATGCTTTAGATCTAGTGTTGATCATATTTGATCATGGGAAAAGATGGTTTGCTGTGATTGATGATTAATAGTAGCTTTGTTGCTGCTAATAGCCTGTCAGATTAATTCTAGTGGTAATCCGCCATGATCCATGCTAGTGTATCAATGAAATCCATGATTGGATTATGTTGTTAATCTAAGAGTTTACTCTACTGTCAGATTGCTTATACTGACAGTATTTGCTATATAAATGAATCAAATCACTGAATCAAATGCTTATACTGATAGTAGATTGCTTATACTGGCAATTATATTTGTTTGCTTGTCTGAGATTATACTCACTGAATCAAATCATTGCTTGCAATGATTGCTGTGGATGTATAAATGAATATAAAGTTGATTCCTGGCACTTGTCTTCAGGAAAATGATATGTAGTGGTTGTCCCTTTTTATCTGCGGAAGCTAAGTAAAGATTGGTTTTAGCTCATTAAGAACTTGTCCTTGTGATACCACAGTATTCTGGCACACAAGTGATTGGGTTTTTATTTCTGGGCTTAGCTTGATTATGCTTGTGATTAAAACTGATAATATGATATGGAAGCTTTTATTATCTTACCTGCCTATGATGTTGGTCTAAGGCTCTAGGATGTAATTCCTAGTTAGTTGGGCAATAGTTTGTTTGAACTTATATGTTTAGAGGTGCTACTCTCTGAGAGATGTGCCCTGTCCTGATAAGATCAAATGAGAATGATCTATGTTGCAAAAAAATAATAACACTAAACCCAGTGATGCTGGTCTGAGGGTTTAGTGCTTGTGGTTTGAGCTTGATGTCTTATTATTATACTTGTAATCTCTAGGATAGATGCACTCCTCTTGGGTGTTGATTGAGAGATTATCTCATAAAACAACACATGCTTTTATTTAGATAATGTGATGAAATCATGTGATGGTTTTATAAGGCTCACCACAGATTCTGATGTGGATGTAGTAGATTGACGATGATCTTGGTTTTGATCTGGATCTTGATCTGCTGTTGCTGTGCTCCTGAGCTTGCTCTTGAACTTGCTTGCTCCTCCTAGCTTCTGGCTTGACCTTGCTATCCACCAGATCCATTCCCCTCCTTATGTCACCATTCTGGTGATGTTTGGGTTGATCTGGGTGGTTGGGTTGGCTGCTGTTCTTGGTTTAGCTGCTGTTTACCCTGGCTATGTTGGTGTGTTATGTAGTGGAGAAATGCACTGAGGTGCCTCTCCACGGCTGTGCTGTGGTTTTGTGATCCTGGTTGTGCTTGTGTGGTCGACAACACACCATCTGCATGCTTGTGTGTGTGCAGCTTGTGTGCCTGCTATGCACATATGGATAGGTTCAGAAAATTTGAACTTACTATTACCAATCTACTTTTACCTTGGCTATCATTTGCATTCTGGCTTGAATTTATGAAAGATGAAATCTTTCATATTGGTGAAACTTGCCCTTTTTTAACATTTCTCAATGATGAGATTGTCAAGTGCACCTCACTGACATATCTAAGAGAAATATATACTAACAGTAATCTTGTTTTATTTTCTATTTAATCTTTGTTTTGCTCGTACAAAGATAAAGATGAAGATTTAGTGTAGTTTTAGATATAGGATAGTTAGTGGATATACAAATGTAGTTTTCTTACTCTTTTGTAATTTTTCTTTTATAATTCTTGTGATCTTCATTTGGTTAATTTGTAATAAAGTTTATTTATTTATTTATTAATAAAGGATATTCTTATTCTTTACTCTAGTGTAAATTGTGAAGTTTGGAATAGCTTCAGTATGTTCATTCTTTGTATCTTGTTTATGTATATGAAATGAATTTCATATACAATATTGTTTTTAGATAAGATTTAAGTTTTAATACTTTTCTCTTAATTAATTTAAGATTCAAATCTTATATCTAAATCATTTAAATGATTATTCAAACACTTAAGTTTTTAAATTCAAACCCATTTCAAAACATCCATAAATCCTTTAAGATCACATCAAAGTTTATAACAACTCTTCTTTAAGTCTAAACCTAATCTTAAAGTAAGAAAGAAACATTGATCACTTAAGTTTTTATTTGGCGAATTTTTTTCCCACATTTTCACAAATAGATGCATGCAACAATACATATTCCTAAATCTACCCTTCGTTAGGTTCCTAAATACTGGGATGTTACAAACCACAAGATTGGTTAATTGACTATGCCACGACAGTGAAAATAGCTGGCAGAAATTTACGATGGGCGGTAAGATACGTCCCACAGATGCTGGAAGGACCAGCCAGAGTATGGCTGAACAATTTACCAACAGGAAGTATCAATTGTTGGTTGGATTTTGAAGAAATGTTTGTCAGCAATTTCACCAGTACATATAAGAGGCCAAACATGCCACAATAGCTCGCAATGTGCAAGCAGAAGCCGAATGAAACTGATAGAGAATTCTTGACTCGGTGGTGCAACCTCAAAAACTCATGCGAAGGGGTCATAGAATCTCAAGCGATAGCCTGGTGTGCTCAGGGCTGCAGATATGCAAGCGTGTTATGGCAGAGGTTGCAAAGAGATATGCCAACCACATTGGCGAAAACCATCAGGATAGCAGATTCATACGCCTTAGGTGATCCGTCTCAACCAGAGTTAATGTCGGCAGAACATCGGGAGCAGCATGATCATTATGCTAGAGACGGAGTCGGATTATCGCGGTGTAATGAATACCGAGGCAGAAGAAGGGACGAGAGGCCGGATTACAGATATGCTTCCAATCAGGTGGCAGCAGTTGTGCAGGATCAGCCGAGTCATGGGAACAATCAGCGACAGAAGAATGGTACTCAACAGTGGACGCCGAGGAATGAAGGGAAAAGGCAGTGGACGCCAGAACAGAAGAAGCAATGGCAGGAAAGGCCAAAGTACACATTTGAATCCATGTTGGATCAACCGTGTAAGTTCCACACACCTAACCCGACGAAACCAGCCAATCACACTACTCTCCAGTGCGCTTGGATGAAAAATGCAATGGGAAACCCGACGGACATACAAGCACCTCCTCATCAAGTACATCAACAGCAGTAGCCACAGCTAACCGGGGCAAATGCGCAACAGATAATGTTACCACCACCCCCTCCGAGGTACAATAACTCGGACCGAAGGGATGTAGTACGCCAAGTGGTAAATCAAAATCAAGACGGAAGGGGAAACCCCGGGAAAAATGGACATAATGATTACAGGGAACATCACCAATCGTATTGTGTGTTCACAACAGAACAACAAGATAGACAGAGCGTACAACGCCGGCATATGGAAGTGAATGTAGTTATGCCGACAGTACCAAGATACGTGCCATGGTCCGATCAAGAGATAACCTAGAGCATAAAGGATCACCCGAAGATAATGCCGAACCCAGGTTCATATGCATTGGTATTGGATCCGACGTTTGTTGGGCCTAGCATCAATATGTGTTAGAGATATGCCCTAGAGGCAATAATAAATGTAGTTATTATTATATTCTTTGTGTTTATGATAAATGTTTACATTCATGCTATAACAGTATTAACAAGGAAACATTAATAGTTGTGTGATTTGTAAACTAAATTAAGAGTCCCTGGTAAAGCCTCTTTATAATACTAGCTTGATTGGTTAATAAATGATTGTGGTTTCCCTATCATGAACATTGAGATGTTATTAACAACAAGATCATATCGTTAGGAGAATGGTATGATGGACATACTCCTATAGATAAGCGTAGCATAAAGATCAAGTCATTTTAAATAGTTCGATTGCTATATGCTTTCTCATACATAGTAACCTAATTCCTTCGACCATGAGATCATGCATATCACCATCACCGGAAGGATGCTTTTATGAAATGAAACACCACACCGTAACTGGGTGGCCATAAAGGTGGCATTGAGTGTTCAGAAAGTATTGGTTGAGACACATGGATCAAGAGTGGGATTTGTCCATCCATATGACAAATAGATATACTCTGGGCCCTCTCGGTGGAATGTCATCCAATTGTCTTGCAAGCATGTGACTGGCTCACAAGGGATCACATATCACGGGAACGAGAAAAGAGTACTTATCAGTAACGAGGTTGAACTAGGTATGCAAAGATACCGACGATCAAAACCTCGGATAAGTAAACTATCATGAGACAAAGGGAAATTGGTATCGTATGTAAGTGGTTCATTCGATCGCAAAGTAATCGTATAAATATGTGGGAGCCATATGAATTTCCAGATTCCTCTATTGGTTATTGTTCGGAGAAGTGTCTCGATCATGTCCGCATAATTCACGAACTGTAGGGAGACACACTTAAGGATTCGACGTTGTTGAGTAGTTATGGAATGATGAGTAAGAGACCGAATGTTGTTGGAGTCTCGGATGGGATCCGGGATATCACGAGGAGATCCGGAATGGTCCGGAGAATAAGATTCATATAAGGAAAGTCCAATTTCGGGGTTGGAGAATGGTTCCGATGTTTTCACCAGGAATGTTCTAGAAGGTTCCGGAATGTCCCGCACTCCGGAGGGGAAGGGTACATGAATGTGTCATAACAAGTTGGAATGGTTGCATCATGTACTAGGTGTCATCGCTGAGAAAAATAAAGGGATAAGTCAAATCCTAGTTTGAAAATTCAAACGCCAATTTGAAAAGTCAAACGACAAGTTTGCTTGGTGGAGGGAGAGTAGGAAACCTACTTAGGGAGGAGTTCCTCTCCCTCCACCCGCCGGCCTTGGAGGCCGAGTTGGGGGAGGACTCTCCTCCCCTGGCCGGCGCTCTCCCACCTATATAAGGAGGGGCAGGACTGCCCCTCTAGACCCACACCTCTCTCCTCTAAACCCTAGCCCTAGCCGTCGGCCTCCACCAAGTCGCCGCCGCCCCTAGGGTTTGCCCTAGCTACCGAGTTGGGGCTTACCCAAGCCCTAGCGGCCGGCCTAGCCCTCTCTCCTTGGTGCATCTAAACCCTAGATCACCGAGGCCTCTCTCATAGTCCACCATACTCGCTCCGGCTTAAGGCGAAGCCCTACGAGATCTCCCCTCTACTTCCGGTACCACACCGCCGTGCTGCCGGAATCGCGAGGAGAGTGTTACAACCTCCGCTTCCTGCTGGAACAAGGGAGAGGAAGGTCTTCATCGAGTACCAAATGTGTGACCGACTGCGGGAGCGCTGCCGGAATGCAGCGCCGGAAGGATCATCTACACGATCTTGAGATCGGGAAGAGTACGACTACATCACCCACGAGAATCTGCTCTCATTAAACACTTTGGAATCTTCGAGGGTAAGTTATTCCATCGACTCGTTGCTACAATCTAGTAGATAAATCTTTGCTTGTTTGTTTGTATGCGGTAGAGATTTTTTGTTTTCCATGCTACGAACCCCAACAGTGGTATCAGATCCGTGTCTATATGTAGATCTGTTGCACGAGTAGAACACAATGGTCATTGTGGGTGGTGGTGCTTTTATTATAAATTTCTTCTTGTGTACTTTGCATCTTGCAGTATGATGGGATGAAGCGGCCCGGGCTAACCTTACATGACATCATTCATGAGACTTGCTCCACGCTCAACATGCAACTTGTATTGCATAAGTGGCTTTGCGGGTGTCTGTCTCTCCCATTATAGTATAGATCCAATTTACAACGGGCACTTGATAGTTCAAACATCAACGTTGTGGTTCTTGTTTGTAAGTTAGATCGACACTTATTGAAAGCCCCAAACCACGTAAAATATGCAAAGAAATTAGAGGCGTCTAACTTTGTTTTTCTTGGGTTGGCTGTGAGGGGATATGGCCATGATTGTGATTATATTTGATGTATGCAATGTTCCTTATTGTAAGTTGGCAACGGAGAATATATGGTTGTATTTAATTTATGTTAAGACCCGCGTGTATATTCAAAGTAGTTGTAATAGTTGAAGCCGGTGGAC
The DNA here is from genome assembly GCA_030063025.1 of Avena longiglumis. NCBI lineage: Eukaryota > Viridiplantae > Streptophyta > Magnoliopsida > Poales > Poaceae > Avena > Avena longiglumis. The sequence goes on along the minus strand of CP125974.1, from coordinate 511,530,728 downwards.
GACAACCATGGAGCAGCGTCATTGACCTTGATGCAATGCCGGTGATAATGGAGATCATGTTCGTTCTTGAAGATGGAGATCGGAAGAACAAAGAAGAAAGGACATATCATATCACATATTATGAATTGCATGTGATGTTAATCCTTAATGCATCTTGTATTGCTTAGTGAACGACGGTAGCATTATAAGATGATCCCTCATGCACATGAATTTCAAGTTCTAAAGTGTTCATCCTTAGTAAGAACCGTTGCTAAAGCTTGTTGTTTCGAAGCACCACGTGATGATCGGGTGTGTTAGATTCTGCAAGTGTATACAACGTGAGCAAGCCAGATTTTCTCATGCGGAAGCTAAGGTTTGATCTTGACGAGCCTAGCATGTACAGACATGGTCTCGGAACACGGATCACCGAAAGGTAAAGAATGAATCATATAGTAGATATGATGAACATGTCGATTGTTCGCCATTGAAGCTATATTAACTCTCGTGATGATCGGTTTTGATGTGGTGGATTTGGTTCGTGTGATCACTAAAACAATGTGAGGGATATTGTTTTGAGTGGGAGTTCACCTAGATTAATTTAACTATTAATTAGAACTCAATTTGTCATAAACTTAGTCTAAACTATTGAAAATATGTTGTAGATCAATGGCGGCCCCTACCATCAATTTTAATGCGTTCCTAGAGAAAGAAAAGTTGAAAAACAATGGAAGCAACTTCGCGGATTGGTTTTGCAATTTGAGGATTGTCCTCAATGCTGGTAATTTGACCTATGTCTTTGGATGCACCCTGGGTGACCCGCTGCGGTGATGCTACCGTTGAAGTAAAGAATGTTTACCTCACTCGGAAGAATCGTACTCCTGATTCGATGTGCTATCTTGTATGGTTTAGAATCGGAGCTTCAGAAAAGGTTTGAGAATTCAGACCCACATGATATTGTCCGTGAACTCAAACTGATTTTTGAGACTCACGCGGCAGTTGAGAGCTATGAGGCTTCTGAAAAGTTCTTTAACTGCAAGACGGAAGAGGGCATCTCCGTCAGTGAGCATGTTCTTAAGATGTCTGGGCACGCAAACAAACTTCAAAGCTTGGGTATAGTGATTCCTAATGCTTTGGGGATTTATCGTGTCCTCCAATCACTACCACCAAGTTACAAGAACTTTGTGATGAACTACAATATGCAAAGCATGAACAAGCAGTTGCCAGAACTCTTCTCCATGTTAAAATCTGCAGAAGTGGAGATCAAGAAAGAGCACCAAGTGTTGATGGTCAATAAGACCACCAAATTCAAGAAAGGCAAGTCTAAGAAAAAGGGACACTTCAAGAAGGGTGGTAAGAAAGTTGCCGCACCAACGAAGAAGACCAAGGCTGGACCTAAGCACGTCTGAGTGCTTTTCTTGCAAGGGAGAAGGTCCTTTGGGCGGAATTGCCCAAAGTACTTGGCGCATTTAAAGAACGGCAACATCAAGAAGAAAGTTATATCCGATATACATGTTATTGATGTGTATCTCACTAGTACTCGTAGTAGTGCCTGGGTATTGTTCGGTTGCTCATATTTGTAACTCAAAACAGGTGCTGCAGAATAAACGGAAGCTAGCGAAGAACGAGGTGACGATGCACGTGGGAAATGGATCAAAGGTTGATGTGATCGCGGTCGGCATGCTACCTCTTCATCTACCATCGGGATTAGTTTTATACTTAAATAATTGTTATTTGGTGCCTGCGTTAAGCATGAACATTATATCGGGATATTGTTTATTGCGAGACGGTTACTTGTTTAAGTCCGAGAATAATGGTTGTTCGATTTATATGAGTAATATGTTTTATGCACATGCACCTTTAATAGATGGTCTATTCTTATTGAATCTCGATAGTGGAAATACACATATTAATAACATTGAGGCTAAACGTTTGAAATTGAGCGATAACTCGACCTATATGTGGCACTGTCGTCTTGGTCACATTGGAGTGAAGCGTATGAAGAAACTCCATTCCGATGGGCTTCTTGAATCACTTGATTTCGAATCACTTGAAAGATGCGAAGCATGTCTGATGGGTAAAATGACTAAGTCTCCATTTTCTGGTATGATGGAGCGAGCTACGGATTTATTGGAAATCATACATACCGATGCGTGTGGTCCAATGAGTATAGCATCGCGCGGTGGTTATCGTTATGTTCTTACCTTCACGGATGACTTGAGTAGATATGGGTATATCTATTTCATGAAACATAAGTCCGAAACTTTCGAGAAGTTTAAGGAATTTCAAAGTGAGGTGGAGAATCAACGTAACAAGAAGATTAAATTTCTACGTTCTGATCATGGAGGTGAATATCTAAGTTACGAGTTTGGCGAGCATTTGAAGAAATGCGGAATACTTTCACAATTGACACCGCCGGGAACACCACATCGTAATGGTGTGTCCGAACGTCGTAATTGAACTCTCTTAGATATGGTTCGTTCTATGATGTCACTTACAGATTTACCGCTATCATTTTGGGGTTATGCATTAGAAACAGCTGCATTCACTTTAAATAGGGCACCATCTAAATCCGTTGAAATGACACCGTATGAATTATGGTTTGGGAAGAAACCTAAATTGTAGTTCCTTAAAGTTTGGGGTTGCGAAGCCTATGTAAAGAAGTTATAGCCGGACAAGCTTGAACCCAAAGCGAAAAATGCGTCTTCATAGGATATCCAAAGGAAACTATTGGGTATACCTTCTATCATAGATCCGAAGGCAAAATCTTCGTTGCCAAGAATGGGTCCTTTCTAGAGAAGGAATTTATCTCAAAAGAAGTGACTGGAAGGAAAGTAGAACTCGACGAGGTTGTCGAACCTTCTCTCGAACTTGCGAGTAGCGCATCACCGGAAGAAGTTCCTGTGGTGCCTGCACCAATAAGAGAGGAAGCTAATGAAACTTCGGTTGTAGTTGCTACAGAGCCTCGCAGGTCAACGAGAACTCGTACCACTCCTAATTGGTATGATCCCGTTATGAGTGTCATGTTGGTGGACAACACCGATGACCCTGCGACATATGAGGAAGCGATGATGAGCCCAGATTCCAATAAATGGCAAGAATCCTTGAAATCCGAGATTGGATCCATGTACGAAAACCAAGTATGGACTTTGGTGGACTTACCGGATGGCCGGAAGGCTGTCGAGAACAAATGGATTTTCAAGAAGAAAACAGATGCTGATGGTAATGTTACTGTCTATAAAGCTCGACTTATCGCAAAAGGGTTTCGACAAATTCAAGGAGTTGACTATGATGAGACTTTCTCACCTGTAGCGAGGCTAAAGTCTGTGAGGATTATGTTAGCAATCGCTGCATATTATGATTATGAGATATGGCAGATGGATGTCAAAACGGCGTTCCTCAATGGAGACATTGATGAAGAGTTGTATATGATGCAACCCAAAGGTTTTGTCGATCCTAAGGATGCTAACAAGGTATGCAAACTTCAACGGTCCATTTATGGATTGAAGCAAGCATCCCGAAGTTGGAATCAACGTTTTGATAAGGTGATCAAAAGTTTTGGTTTTATACAAACTTATGGAGAAGCTTGTATTTACAAGAAAGTGAGTGGGAGCTCTGTAGCATTCTTAATACTATATGTAGATGACATATTGTTGATTGGGAATGATGTAGACCTTCTTAATAGTGTCAAGGAATATTTGAATAATAGTTTTTAATGAAAGATCTTGGCGAAGCAGCTTACATATTGGGCATAAAGATTTATAGAGATAGATCGAGACGTCTAATATCATTGTCACAAACTACATATTTGGACAAAGTTCTAAAGAGGTTTGGAATGGAAGATAGCAAGAAAGGGTTCTTTCCCATGTTGCCCAATACGACGTTGAGTAAAACTCAAAGTCCAACAACGGCAGAAGATAGAGAAAGGATGAGTAAAACTCCCTATGCCTCAGCCATAGGATCTCTAATGTATGCCATGCTATGTACTAGACTCGACATTGCATATGCTGTTAGTTTGCCTAGCAGATATCAAAGTGATCCAGGAGTGGATCATTGGACAGCGGTCAAAAACATCCTTAAGTACTTGAGAAGAACTAAGGATATGGTTCTTTCTTATGGAGGTGATGAACAACTCGTTGTTAATGGTTACACCGATGCTAGTTGGAACACTGATCCGGATGATTCTAAATCTCAATCTGGATACGTATTTACTTTGAATGGTGCAGCAATTAGCTAGAGGAGTGCAAAGCAAAGCGTTGTGGCGAGATCTTCAACTGAATCGGAATACATAGCTGCTTTGGAGGCTTCACAAGAAGCGATATGGATGAAGGAGTTCATTACAGAGCTCAGTGTGGTTCCAAGTGCGCTGGACCCAATGTCGATCTACTGTGATAACATGGGCGCAATAGCCAATGCGCAAGAACCAAGGTCATACAAGAAACTAAAGCACATCAAGCTACGTTTTCACGCTATTCGAGAATATGTCCAAGATGGTGACATAAAGATTTGCAAAGTACACAGAGATCTGAATGTGGCGGATCCGTTGACTAAACCTCTCCCGAGGGCAAAACATGACCAACACCAAACTGCCATGGGTGTTTGGTATATTACCATGTAATCTAGATTAGTTGACTCTAGTGCAAGTGGGAGACTGTTGGAGATATGCCCTAGAGGCAATAATAAATGTAGTTATTATTATATCTTTGTGTTTATGATAAATGTTTACATTCATCTCATATGATATTAACAAGGAAACATTAATACTTGTGTGATTTGTAAACTAAATTAAGAGTCCCTGGTAAAGCCTCTTTATAATACTAGCTTGATTGGTTAATAAATGATTGTGGTTTCCCTATCATGAACATTGAGATGTTATTAACAACAAGATCATATCGTTAGGAGAATGGTATGATGGACATACTCCTATAGATAAGCGTAGCATAAAGATCAAGTCATTTTAAATAGTTCAATTGCTATATGCTTTCTGATACATAGTAACCTAATTCCTTCGACCATGAGATCATGCATATCACCATCACCGGAAGGATTCTTTGATGACATCAAACACCACACCGTAAATGGGTAGCTATAAAGGTGGCATTGAGTGTTCAGAAAGTATTGGTTGAGACACATGGATCGAGAGTGGGATTTGTCCATCGATATGACGGATAGATATACTCTGGGCCCTCTCGGTGGAATGTCATCCAATTGGCTTGCAAGAATGTGACTGGCTCACAAGGGATCACATATCACGGGAACGAGAAAAGAGTACTTATCAGTAACGAGGTTGAACTAGGTATGCAGAGATAACGACGATCAAAACCTCGGATAAGTAAACTATCGTGAGACAAAGGGAAATTGGTATCGTATGTAAGTGGTTCATTCGATCGCAAATTAATCGTAGAAATATGTGGGAGCCATATGAATTTCCAGATTCCTCTATTGGTTATTGTTCGGAGAAGTGTCTCGATCATGTCCGCATAATTCACGAACCGTAGGGAGACACACTTAAGGATTCGACGTTATTGAGTAGTTATGGAATGATGAGTAAGAGACCGAATGTTGTTCGGAGTCTCGGATGGGATCCGGGATATCACAAGGAGATCCGGAATGGTCTGGAGAATAAGATTCATATAAGGAAAGTCCTGTTTCGGGGTTGGAGAATGGTTCCGGTGTTTTCACCGGGAATGTTCTAGAAGGTTCCGGAATGTCCGGCACTCCGGAGGGGAAGGGCACATGAATATGTCATAACAAGTTGGAATGGTTGCATCATGTACTAGGTGTCATTGCTGATAAAAATAAAGGGATAAATCAAATCCTAGTTTGAAAAGTCAAACGCTAATTTGAAAAGTCAAACAACAAGTTTGCTTGGTGGAGGGAGAGTAGGAAACCTACTTGGGGAGGAGTTCCTCTCCCTCCACCCGCCGGCCTCGGAGGCCGAGTTGGGGGAGGACTCTCCTCCCCTGGCCGGCGCCCTCCCACCTATATAAGGAGGGGCAGGGATGCCCCTCTAGACCCACACCTCTCTCCTCTAAACCCTAGCCCTAGCCGCCGGCCTCCACCAAGTCTCCGCCGCCCCTAGGGTTTGCCCTAGCCGCCGAGTTGGGGCTTCCCCAAGCCCTAGCCACCGGCCTAGCCCTCTCTCCTTGGCGCGTCTAAACCCTAGATCACCGAGGCCTCTCTCATAGTCCACCATACTCGCTTAAGGCGAAGCCTGAGATCTCCTCTACTTAGGTACCACGCCGTCTGCCGGAATCACGAGGAGAGTGCTACAACCTCCATTCTTTGGAACAAGGAGAGGAAGGTCTTCATCGAGTACCGATGTGTGACCGAGTCTTAGGAATGCAGCCGGAAGGATCATCTACACGATCTTGAGATCGGGAAGAGTACGACTACATCACCCACGAGAATCCGCTCTCGTTAAACACTTTGGAATCTTCGAGGGTAAGTTATTCCATCGACTCATTGCTACAATCTAGTAGATAGATCTTGGCTTGTTTGTTTGTATGCGGTAGAAATTTTTTGTTTTCCATGCTACGAACCCCAACAATATGAAGTTCTCGAAAGTACTCATAGATAATGGAAGTAGTATCAACATCATGTACAAGGATACAATGCATAAGGTCGGAATAACGCAGAATATGCTGCAGCCCACAAGGACCACAATCCATGGGATAGTGCTGGGGATCTCCTACGAACCCACTGGGAAAGTCCGAGTAGATGTGTTATTCGGCACAAGAGAGAATTGAAGAGCTAAGAATCTGGAGTTTGAGGTGGTGGACTTAGAAAGTTGCTATCATGCTTTACTCGGACGACCAGCATTGGCAAAATTTATGAGCAATTGTCACATTACCTACTTGAAAATGAAGATTCCAGGGCCTCAGGGGGTAATAATAGTGGCTGGGGATTACAGAAAATCAATGGAATGTGCCTCGGGCGGGTCGAATCTGGCCGAATCATTGGTAATTGCAAGGGAGAAAAGAAGAATTCAGAAATGTGACTGCTCGGTGGCCTAAGACTTAATATTTTGGCATTAGCCAACCCGCATGGGAGTGTATCTTTCCAGCCGACTAAAGAGACGAAAAAGATCCAGATTGATGATCAGTTCCCAGAGCGCACCATCACGATTGGTGCGGGCCTAGATTCCAAATAGGAAAGCGAGCTCACCAACTTCCTCCGTGAGAATCGGGATATTTTTGCATGGTCAACATAGGAGATGCAAGGTGTACCGAGGGAGTTGGCTGAGCACTCTTTTCATGTAGGGCCAGGAGCAAGGCCGGTGAAGCAACCTCTCCGCCGCTTCGCCGAAGACAGGAGAAAGATAATAGAGGATGAGATAGCTCGGATCCTTGCAGTCGGGTTTATTATGGAAGTGCTTCACCCGGATTGGCTATCAAATCCGGTGTTGGTAGAAAAGAAAAAGGATGACCCAAATGTAGCCGTCGTATGGCGAATGTGCATCGATTACACTAACCTCAATAAGGCGTGTCCCAAAGATCCTTTTCCTTTACCTAGGATACACCAAGTCATTGATTCGACCGCAGGCTGTGAGCTGTTGTCATTTGTAGACGCGTATTCTGGTTTCCACCAGATACCGTTAAACCTGGCTGATCAAATAAAGATTGCATTTATGCGGTGAGCCAACATACCACTGCATGATGTAGTACACTATAGTCGTTGACATAACACCAATGAAACACCGTTCACTAGTATTACATCACTCAGAGTAGTACAACAGAAACACATCAGGTCCAAGACATGACTATAGGTTACAACTCAACTCTTTACACAAGATCCAGAGAACACTCTAGGTTAAAGAGAGAGAAAGAAACTTCTTACAAAGAATAATCAGAAATAAACAACTCATAACTATTATGCTAATAAAATTAGCATCTAACTATTTGGCTTGTATTGCTGCTATTGCAGTACTCTATAGAAATAGGTTCTATGGCTAGAGATTCTATTCTTATCTAATTCGCAACTTTGTCTTCACTTGAGTTGATGTATATGTTGAGTTCCTTGACTTCATTGAAGAGCTTTATCTTTTAATGATGATTCCTGGAGCATAACTTGATGTAGACGTTGTCTATACTGACTTTAGAACCTAACAAGGGTTAAGAAGATACTTTGAGTACGAGCGTACTCAACAAGTTCACTAGAAAAGGAGTGTTTGATGCACTATATCTACAGCCACAGACCATAGGTCGTAGGCCATGCAGGTTTTCGTAAACAATTCTTCAAAGGTTGGTTTTATTCTGAAAAGCTATGTCCGCCAGCCTTCACGGGTTTACCAGAACCTTCATGGGGTTCCTTTCCAGCCGTGTTCGCAGCTCCTTCCCGGAACAGGGAGTGTTAGACCCCTCCTTTATAAAGGATAGGATCCCTGTGATTGCAATGCTAGTCCCTGGATCAATGCTAGCATCCAAAGTTTAAGATGAAGTACACAGATACAAAGGTCGTTTATTACATTCATTCCAGAGATAAAAACATAGTCTTTTACAACTCAGGGCCATAGGCCTAATACAAGAGTTTAAGGAATACGTAAATAACATAAGTCTTCATCTTCATGTGCCACAGGCAAGCATGTTGAGTGTAGACTCATGACTCCTATTCATCATCGGAGTAACCTGCAACATCACAAGTTACAGCCACAGAGGTTCAATACTTTGGAATAGTATTGGCAAGTGATACCTTAGTATATTTTAAGTGGAATATTTTACTATATGCATTTGGCTAAGTGTATCTTGGCTTGCTTTGCTTGAAAATAGGTTTTCCTATTAGTTGAAATCACTAAGTTTTATTTGTCAAAACATTCCCAAGGAACCACCAATAGACATTGAGGTCCTTCACCCTTTGTTCACCCACAAATTTTTACTTAGAAGTTGGAGTGTTGAGATTTTTGTAGCTTCCATGTCTTGATGCTCAAAGTGTCCATTTCCTTGGACAAGGCTAAGTACTTAGGTTTTCCATCTGCAGAGGTTGTGCACTTTCCCCACAAGACTTGGTTTCCCAAGACAGGACCTTTCAGAAGCCTTTCCTTAGTTAAATGGACGCGTTCCAACCTATCATCCCATCTACCACCAACTGTCCAAATGACTAAGTTCTAGCAACCTATATGATCATGGCAGAGCCCATATTGCCAAGTGGTTGCATTGTAAGCTTTCTCAACACTTGGCCTCCAAATCCCTTTGTGCCTGGGTGGCATACCACAAGTGAGATACACAACCCAAGTCCATGGCCTTGTGTAACCACTCAACATAACCCAATCATTCCATTCCACCCAGGAGGTTCATTTGACTTAGTTGTTTTATTAAGAAAACATAAGTCTCTTGACTTAGAATATTTTATCATAAACCATATAGATGTTCACCACCCTTGTTTGCTAAGTAGCTAGGCTAAGCAGATTAGGATAACTTAACTTAGGGAGAATTTCCTAGCAATTCTACTATTCTACACTACTTAGGATTTCCCATCTTGGCATTAGGCAAAAATAGCATGCAAGACTTAGCAAAATATCTAATGCTAGTACAAAACATAGGATAGAATATTCATGAAAATATCACTTGCCTTGGTAGTGGGGAGAGTAGCACTCTTCACAATCACAATCACTAGCAAAATCTACACAAGAAATTAAAGCATACAATTACACACAATTATATACAACCAAAAATAATATGAATGCATGCATGCAAGAATTTACTAAGTGTTGATTTTTGAAAATTCTACCAAGTATGCTCATGTCTACAGAAACTTAACATGTCACAAGTTTGCCAACTAAACTTATTTGGCCCCAATATAATTTTACCAAATAAATCTATATCTAAAAATAGCCTTAAACTTGTTCTACAAATAAAATCATTTTAACTGTTACTATATGCTAAATAAATTGGATATTCAGAAAGGTCTTGTTTCACTGAATCCAACGGTATAAAGTTTGCAAAAATCTAACGTGGCAATCGAAAGTTATGAGAATTTGAATTTGGATCAAATTTCTGGTTTTAAATCTATTTTCAGATCTAACCTAGCCACGCGTCATGTTATTATTCGCCCATACCGTTTCGCACTGGATCGAGCTCCACAACCGTAGGATCTAAATGAAATCTGGCGGCTCATATCGCGTACCGCTTCGGGTTAAGTGGATCTATCCTAGCGCTACGATACAGATCTAACTCGCTATTGTCTGCCAAGAATCGGCGGGCGGTGGCTACCGGCGTGAATCGATCGGCACGACGGAGGTGGCACTACAGGGTAAGTGAGAACGAGGAGTAGCTCACCGGCCTGGGAGGTCTTGGCGAAGCTCGTCGTACTCGCGGTTGGTCAAGGGCGCTCGGGCAGTTGCGATTGTTCGCGGAGGAGGAGGCGGCCGGCAGGTCGTGGTCGTCGTGGACGTCGCTGTGAACCACCCCAAGGCAACACGAGGACACGGTTAGATTCACAGAGTCAAGGCAGAGTCGTGTGCCTGAACTAGAAGACGCGGGGCGGTCGGGGCTTACCACTAGAGCTCGCCGGAGCTCGAACAGAAGACGGTGGCGGCCAGTCGACGATGCTGCCGGAGCTACGGTTCATGCGAGGGTAAACGAAATGTGTTAAAATAAGCGCAGAGGCTCACTGATCTATTTTGCAAGAACGAGAGGCAGAGGGAAGCTCAGAACTCACCGGAATTTGCCGCGATCGCCGGAGGCAATGGGTTACAGAGGGTAATGCTCGCAGACTGGTGGCGCCTGGTTCGGGTTTGAGGGAGAAGAGAGAGGAACAGAGGGGTTCTTATAGCCTAGTCACGGCGAGAATTACTCGCCAATAAATCGAATTGACGCTTGAATTAAACACGAAGCGCCCGCGTTGATTTGGGGATGAACAGGGTCGTCTTGGTGGAGACGACGCCGACGTGGAGAAGGCCCGCTTGTCGTAGTCTTGTGAGTATAGGTGGGTCTGCACTGTCGTCGGCTCGGTAGCGTCTTGGCGTGAGAGAAGAATAAGAAGACCGGGTGGGCTTCTTGGGCTCGATTTGTCATGGCAGCATGGCCTTTTTCCCATTGAGGAGTCCTTTTCTTTTTCTAAATTCATTTTCTGGTATGAATTTGATATGAATTCAAATCCTTTTGAATCCAAACTGCTTTGGGAATTTTTGCAGGGTTTTGTGGATTCAAAAACAGTCATTTTAACTAAGTGTTTACTTTGCAAGGCTTGGTTAAGCTTGGGTTTCAAAGTAAACAGAGATTTTCTCTAGTTTGCAAATATAAAAAAAAGATTTTGAAACTATTTCTAAATTTGGAATCTTGGGTTAAAAGCTTCACCTAACCTTTCCATCAATGGAGGCAAGCAAACTAGTACCTAAACATTCAAATTTCAAAGGGTGATGGCCATTTGAGATAGATTGCCCACATGAAATCATAGCTCAAACTTCTGTCTCTAAATGATTTTGGAGAAAAACCCTGAATGGATGAATGATGCAAAGATGATATGAATGAGTTTTGAAACTATGATTTTTGGGATGTTACAGGGAGTAACAAGTTTCAGTTCTTACACTCTGCAGAGGTGCGTCACTTTACCCATGAGAGACCTTAGGTTTTGTTGCACGGCCGTGAGTATGTCCCCGTTCAAACTTCCTTGGTTTGAGGCCGAACCTAAGATCCAAGCCAATCACTGCCTTCTCTGCGACCCTGCATGTCTCCTTGGTGTACACCATGCCCACTGTCAACACCCGGATTTTTAATCCCAGATGCCTGTTATGCCATACATCGCAATCCCAGGATTACCATTTTTGCGAGACATAACAGATTTGGATACCACAGTACATCATCCATTACAACCCATACATAAGGTTTTACACAAATAAGGATCTCATGATCCAGTTCTTAATACATCTCAAGCAGCGGAAATACGTAATAATAACGGTAGCGTAGGCGAAGCTCCATCTTCGGGTCATAGGCAATGCTGACGATGGGAGATGATCCTAGTTGTCGTAACCTTCCTGGGTTCCATCCTCCAGGTACTCCTCTTCATAGTCTGTCCACGGGAATAGCCAGGGACAAAGCCATGAGTACTCTTTAAGTACTCGCAAACTAATACTAACAAGTGAAGGGTTTTTTTTGTAGTAGGACACTAAGCTCTAGGGTTGTTTTGCAAAAATCTAGATTTACCTCTACTAAGTTTAGAAACAAAGAAATCTAGTTGAAGTTTTATAACACCTAAGTGGGAACTTGTATTTCATATCACAACTATGTTGTGGTCAATTCAAAGTCTCAATTCATTTCATAAGTCATTTGGAAAACATCTGACGGGGGAACAGTATGGCCATCTAATGTCCATAATCATGACGCTATTCGAATAGTTTGATACTCTACAGAGATTGTACACTTTCACCACAACATTCGATACATCCGTTAGGAACAAATCTTGAATTCACCATACTCAGTATGCGGATAATCAATCTTAACCTTTCAATTACAAGCCCTAGTATAAGCACCTCTCCTGTGAGTTTGGCCTCCCAACCATGACCAACTGTCATCTTGGGTACTGCACAGGTGGACAATCTTCACAAGGTAGCCTCATCTCAGACCTTGGCCGCGAGGGAACCAATACTAAGGTATATAAGTTTCCAGTCAAGCCCTACCCAATTCTCGGGTATTGTGGTTGTACAGTAAAATCGGAATGGTATCTCATCGAGACAACCATCAGTTTTATAAAGGGCTAAGGCTCATTCCTCAACATTTTCATCATCGAAATCATCTAGTGTTCGGAAAGACATGTCAAAACATCTCAATAGAATGATCCATCATTCCAAGGTTTTCATAACCATTTTCACCAAGTATTCCCATCTAAAGTTAATCAAGTTTTATGCTTAGCACTAGCATCTACAAATGGGAGTGAGTACTAATGAGGGGTGGTAAACAAGTGGAGTTTCAACTCAGTACAATCTCATGCCTTAGGATGACATAAATATTATCTAGCTTAGGCCAAATTTTATGCTCTTTATGCAACCTTCAATTATCTTCCTAGAATCTACAATTTACTATGTAACTTTAAGAGAAAGGTTTGATAAAGAAATAAAGTATAAATCTTGCAAGTAAAATTAGGATTGGGTATCATCAAATGTGTCCAACCAAGCATGCTTAGTGCATGACATAGGTTATCTAACTTTCATAATTGCAAGTGCTAGCTTGCATTGGTCCACTTGGTTAGTAAGGCTTGCCTTGTGCAGAGCAGTGGTTGAATTTCTCCTCGGCTTCTTCTTCGTAGTATCCTCCTTCATCCTCATATCCTTGGTAGGTACTAGCGTCTATAAATAAATACGAGGTACATAATCACCAAACAATACTTAACTACTTTTAATCATCACAGAAAAGGGTCCTATAGATGATCTAGCATCATCAGTAACATTACAAGATTAAAGCATTTGCCTTAGGTATTTATTTGTTTAGAAAAGTAATTTCTACTCATTGAAAAACTACTTAAGATTTAATATTCTCCAACTCAAACATGGTATCATGTTGACACATGTCATCACCACATATTTTAGTCCATGGGAATGTGATTTAAAGTGGTGTCACAATTTAATATGGTTTAACCTTTTATTTTAATTAAATAAAGTGACTAGAAATGCCTATGTGGCATTCTTTTATTACTTGAACATTATTTCTTTAAGTAAACTCATATGTTTTTATATATTCTTAAAGGTATGATCAAATGTGATTTTTGAGAGTTGGAATCAACTCAAAAGCTATTATGGTTGAAATTTGAAAAATGTTTGAATGCAGAAAAGCTTCTGACTTGTTATTTTTACCAAGGTTGATCTACAGATCCAAATGATTTAAATCCAACGGGCTTGGATTAAGCTTTTCGATATCTTTCTAACAAAATTGGTTTCATTCAATTTGGTGTACTAAATCGACCTGGGTTGATTTTTGAAACTAGGTACATAACTATGTTTGAAATAAAATGGAAAAAGTTAAATTCAAACGACTGGGCTGCGAGGGAACTGCTAATGGGCCGGCCCAGTGTCACTCCGCGGCGCGGGGCGCAACTGACAGGGGGGTCTACTGCTCAGTGACTCTTAACACGCGAAGCGGTACGGGGCAATCTCAACCGCACGATCTAAGTCTAATCGAACGACTTCTACTCATCGTCCACGTCGGGCGGCGCTGGCGAGACAGAAACCTAACACGGCAGGTGGGGGTCGTCGGGGGCTCACCGGGGCTCAGGCGAAGGTCGGCGATGCGGGCGAACGACGAAGTCGACGATGGTGAACCTCCTGGTACCGGCAGCTCCTCCTGGGGTGGACGAAATCGACGGCGCCCTTCTTCTCCAGAGGCGGCCTGCTCCGGGGCAATTCCGGCGATGCGCTGCTCTCCTTGCTCCAGCTAAGGGGTGGATCGATCGGTGAGGTGAGGGGAGTGAAACGGTGTGCTCAATTCGGCTGGGGGTCGTCTCCTTTTATAGTCTCTACGGTGAGACCGAGAGGGATGGGCAGACGACGGGTGAGACACGGCTACGGGCGGCTAGAGGCATGGCCGAGGGTCGCTATCGATCAGTGGTCTCCTGGCGATGCTCTATGGTTTAAATGCGCATGTAGGGGCGGTGGCAAACGGTCGGGAATGAACGATGCTCTGCGAGGCAGAGGCGGCGAACTCTGCGGCGAGTGGTGGATACGAGGCACGGGCGGTGAAATGGGCATGTCTGGTGGTCTATTGGGACGGTGGGGTGCATGCTGGCAGGCGGCAAGGGCTCGAGGTGGTCGGGTTGAGTGGGAACAGAGCGTGCTCTACGGTGCACGTCGGCCTTGTCGACAGCGGCACGGGAGCGGCGTTCCTGGCTGTTCTGGGCGTTGTCTTTGAGCTAGGGCTGGTCGAGAGGGGGCGGTGAGGCATGGGATACCTCCCAGACAAGGTTGGCACGACTAGTTCTTCTCCTAGCTTGCTATCTACACTGGGGTGACATGGGTGCTCTCGTCCTGCTCACCATTGATGACAATGGCCAGCTTATAGTGGTGCTAGAGATTAGTTAAGGTTGTTAGATGATCTACTAAGGCTAGTGGTGTCCATATAGGGAACAAGTTAGGACAAAATCACTGCACACTATAGTGTTTAGGATTTGTTTGATTTGCATCTGCAAGGTGTTTGATGAAATGGCCGCATGAACTCAAGTTTTGAATTTTGAAATTATTTTTGGTGGGTGTTCTAGGAATGTGCTGGTGATACTGTGGATGCTTGGGTTTTGAAATTGAGTTGGTTTGAGTGGTTTTTGAAAAAGTGGGATCTTCCCATATGAAATTGATTCAATTTCAAACTGTCATTTAAACTATGCATTTGAATGTTTCTGGATGATCACAAAGTGGGCCTTGGTACTTTGTTATGAGTACCATCAAGGGGTGCAAATATACATACATGTTTCTGTTAAGTTCTGAAAGTTAGAGATAGCCAAAGTAGGCATGGGAGTTAAATTGGCCAAAATGACCATTCACTTAATTTGTTTGTTTTGATTTATTTATCTTTGGGAAAAGTGTGGGGATTGTTTAGATGATGTTTATTTCACCTAAGAATCATTTTACAAGCAAAGAAACACATAATCATGGCAATTCAAAAGAATCCAAATTTCAATGCACACTCATATGAATGCTTTCATATTTTAATTGGAAAAGTTTTTGTTAACCCTAAATTTGGTGATTAGAGTTTGATTATTCTAGTTTAATATTTTTGGGATGTTACAAACCTTCCCCCCTTAAACAAAATCTCTTCCCGAGATTTGAAAAAGGACGAAAAAGATTACCTAGGATTTGAAGAGATCGAGAAACTCCTTCCTGATGTGATCTTCGCGCTCCCAGGTAGCTTCCTCTTCTATGTGGTTGCTCCACTGAATCTAGAGAAACTTGATGCTTCTGGTTCTGGTAGTTTTGAAGGCTTCTTCCAAAATACGGATGGGAACTACGGGATTGTCACATCCCAAGATTTTCCAAATCTTGTAATGTGAAAAATAAATGAATAAAATAAAACTTTGTTGATTTTCAGGGTGAGAAGAAACTTTTTGAATCCAATTGAAAACTTGCAAAACCTATTTGGAACAAATAAAATCCTAAAGGGATTTAAAAAGATAAATAAACAATAAAGTTAAAATATTTGGATTTACTATTTTGGATCTTTTAAATAAAAAGATTTGGTTTTCAAATGAAATAGAAGTTTTACAAATAAGGATTATTTTATAAAGCCAAATTAAAACTTGGCCAAGCCTTTGAAATAAAATATTTCTATTGATAAAAAATAGTAAAGGTTTATTTAAATAAAATAATAAGGATTTAGTATCCAAGTTTATTAAAAATAAAGGTTTTACTATTTTATTTAAACATCAAAACTTATTTATTTATTTTAGACAAGTTTTCCAAATATTCTTTATTTTCAAATAAAACCTACTGATTTGGTTATGAAAATATTTAGAATTTAAATGGAGTTTAAAATAAATTAAAACCCATTTGATTTAATAACCAATGTCCATTTTATTTAATTAACAATGGACCCTAAAATAAAAATGCTATTTTGATCCTTGGATTCTGGTTTATGTTGTTAAACAGAACCAAATTCAATTGCATTGTTTGGTAAGTGTTTCAATTGTTTTGAATGTTTGTGTGTTGTTTGATTTTCAAAGAAGAAAACAAAATCAGAAAAGGAAAAAGCATTCAAAAGAAAAAATATAGAAATGGACTCAGCCCAACTAGCCAAGCCCAACAAGCCAAGCTAACCCAGCTTCTCTCCCCCACGCGCTAAGCGTTTTTCGACCTAAACCCGCACCCGCAGAGCAACTGACCGGTGGCCCCTCTTTTCCCTCTCACTCTCTCGCTGACGCACAGGCCCCACAACACTGTTCCTTCTCTTCTTCCTCTCGCCGATTACTCCCTGCCGTTGCAGCCATTATTCCGGCGATCAATACGCGTTGATTCTGTGACCGTTACTCGCCGTGACTGCGCCCAATTAACCGCCCTGGCCTCCTCTCCATTTCCCCTCAAGCGCCTCCCTCTCTCTGCCCCCAGGCCGTCGTAATTTCGAGCCACACCGTCACTGCTCCGACGAGCTCCCTCTTCGATTCCGGCCAAACCTCGTCGCCCCGTGCCTTCCTAAGCACACCGTCGTGATCCCCACTCCCAGGCGCACCTGTCTGTTCCCTCCGTTTAACCGCGGGCGCCCCAGAGCGTCGGCTTCGACAACTTCCGAGCGTCGCCGCGTCTACTTCCTTCTCCGGCGACCCTTCTGGTAAGCACCTGACCGCCCCGCTCTTTCCCGATGACGCTCCTGCACTCCCCAACCTCGGCTGCATCTAACCATGCCTTTGCTTTTCCTCGGGGCGAACCACAACACCGCCCTCGACAACGACCAGAGCCACCCGACGCCGTTTCCCACTCCGGCGAGCGATTACTCCTACGCCAGTGCGCCCCTCGACCAACCGACCACGCCTCGAGCATCACCACGACCCTGCGAGCACGGTGAGACCATCCCCTGCCATCTTTGCTTCCTGTAACCACCGTTGGTCCTCGTCCGACCGTGCGTCGCCGTCAGCCGCCGCTAGCACCGCCAGTTAATGGTTGAGCTGCTGTGAGCCGTGCGATGCAATGAGCTAGTCTGAGCCGTGCGATCTGTTTAGATCCAATGAACCGCAGAGCACGATCCGCGCGAATCGGTACCGACCAGTAGCATCACGCCGCGTGTCCCCAGTTCTGTTTAAAAACATATTTGAAATCAGATTTGTTTGCAAAGTTGAAACCCTTGTAACTTTTGATCCACACGTCCAAAATTTATATCATTGGAATCAGTGGAACAAACCCTAGCCAACCATGCAATGTGTTTAGTAAAAAGTATCTGTTAGATTGTTTGTTTTTGAAGAAACATTTGTATGCTTGTTTAGGTTAGGAAAATTATTCCAAATTGATCTTGAGGTTGAAACCTTTGCAAATTGCTTTGTGGTGAACTTACTGACCCTAGGAAACAACCCATGGATTTAAAAATGATTTTGGTGAAGATTAGGATTGATTAAATGATTTAGCCCATTTCTAGTCAAATAAAAATATTGTTTTTGCTATGAAAATGACATTGGAGTAAAAACTTTGGGAAAATGATTTGGATCAAACCTACTGACCCTAAACACCAAGTTTTGAGAAACAACAACTTATTTGGTGAACATCATAAAGTTGTTGCTTTGATAAAAACATTTTTCACCACATAAAATAATGATTGGATTTAAAAATGATCTATAGGAAAAACCCTTTTTGCAAATGATGTTGCCACTTTGGAAAATGACCACTTTGAACCTTACAAAGTTTAGAGCCTAGTAGAAACCATCTTTGCAAATAAAACTACCTTTTGCATGCTTGCATGCATGACTTAGTTCCTATGATTTTATGTGTGTGTTTGATTGTTTGAGTATTGGTTGGAATGCTAGTTGATATTGTGTTTGCTTGATTGATTTGTAGTGAAAGTTAGAAAAGTGTGAAACTAGCAAGATCAAGAAGTGAACCAACATTCCCTACCAAAAGGCAAGTGACACTATCATCTAAAGTCCTACTATTTTCATTATACTTAGTGGATTTTGAAACATGCATGAAAAGAATTTCTATACTTATGCTATGCTAAATCCTAATCGGATAACCTATACATTCCTTAGTGAAAACAATGTAGTTTTTACATGCTTAGCCATGCTATATTTTGAAAAGAGATACATGTTAAGATTTTATGAAGTTGAGAAAAGGACTTGTGTTTTTATATAATAAAACAAGGACTCAATGAACCCCCTGGGTGGACAAGAATACTTTGAGTTTTGGAGAAGGTGGAAACAAAAGGAACCATGTCTATGGCAATCTCTTTATGTTGTGCTCCAAAAGAAAACCACCCAGGAAACTTAGAGATTGAACATGTTTCTCCAATTGTGGCTTTCGTGTACAACCACATGCTACTTATGGCTCTGGCTTAGTCAACTACATTGGGAAGACCCATGCATTGTCTTCAGGTTACTGAAAATGAGGGACCTGGAATCCTACATGGGTACTGAAGACAAGCTAGCAATGGTGTATGGGAGGACCCTCTGGAAAGACTTCGTCACATTCTCAATCTGCCAGTACTCCATCTTGGTGAGTACCAATCCAGCGGCCACTGGTGGCAACAAGATGAGAGTGTGACATGTGGGTAAAGTGTACAACTTCTGCAGAAGATAATAAAATCTAAGTACTTAGCCGTGTCCCCGGTTATGGACAATATTGAGCAACTAAAGCTTGAACTATGGGAAATCTCGACATTCCAATTTCTAAAAGAAAAACTTTTAAGTGATAACAAAAGACTTGATGCACTTGGGGGTACCAAGGAGCTCAAGAGATTTTGATGAAAACTTGAAGCACTTGGGGTTACCAAGGAGCTCAAGAGATTTTGATGAAAACTTGAAGCACTTGGGGTTTCCAAGGAGCTCAAGAGATTTTGATGAAAACTTGAAGCACTTGGGGTTACCAAGGAGCTCAAGAGATTTTGAAAAAACCACTTGGTGGATTCCAAGGAGTTCAGAAAGATTTGACAAAATATCAAAACCATTTTGAAAAGATAGGATAAATTTTGCTTCTGCAAATGAGCCTTAAACCCTACTTAGTCAAAATTGCATGTAATGATAGGATCCACTTATAATCAACATAGTAATGAAACTTGCCAATACAATTCAAATGTATTGACCCTTGTGGCTGTAACTTGTAATGTTGCAGGTTTGATTGACTTTAGTGAAGATTGATTGATTAGGATTACAAAGTCTACAACCAACATGTTTGACTGTGGCACTTTGAAGATGAAGAACCCCATGCTTATAGTTATTCCGCTGCAATGTAATGTAATAGCCAAATGAGCTATGTAAGATGTACAAAAATTATGTTATTCTTGGTTATAAAGTTATATTATGACCTTTGTTTCTTGATATTACATCTTAACTGTGGATGCTAGCTATTGATCCAGGGACTAGCATTGTAAACACAGGGGACTCTACCTTATTTAAAGGTTGGGACCCTTACAGATGGTATCAGAGCATTGTGTTGCCTGTAGGATTTGTAAACCTAGGATTGGACAAAAACCCTTAGAAAAATAGGAGTTGTATTTGTTTCAAAACTTATTTACCAACAATCTTGTAAACTCTTTCCCCAACCATTTTGGTTTTAATTATACATCTCTTCTATTTCAACTTGATGGATAAACCTACCCCATGACCAAAGACTTCACCATGGGCAAAGGACATCATTAACTCTAATGACTTCAACATCTTCAACTCTAATGACTTCAACATCTTCAGCATATTCACCAAGGACTTCAACCTTGGATATCACTAAGGACAAGTGAGACAAGAAATCTTGCTCAAGATTTGGAGACTAAGGAAACACAAGTTAGAAGGAGCCCTCATCACCTGAAGTTTTTGTGACTAAGAGTTTTTCCTAAGGAAACCATGATCTCATGTAGAAAGAAGAATCAACCAAGAAGGATGGAAAGATCACAAGTGAACCATATAGATGGACCACCATATTTTAGTTAAGACAAACACACCAACTTATGTGGTGTAACAAAAATATTTTTGGTTACCTAAAAATATGCTTGAAACTTATTATTTGAGTGGAATGTTTGTTTGTGATTGCTTGCACATTGCTTGTGTGAATTGTGATGTGTGTGAATAGAATTACTCCCTTAGAAATATTTTTGCCTATTCTAATCCCAATCCAACCCAAACAGATGACTACTCCAAAAGACTCCAACATCAAGGTTGATGACACCAACACCAACCAAGAGGACAACATGAAAGAACTCATAGCAACCCAACACCAGTTGAACCAAATGACAGCTTAATTCATAGCCAACACCAGTGGGGAAGATCCAACACTGCAAGGATTTTTGGAAACTCAAGCCCAATTGATGCTTAAGGTGACAGATCAAATGATCAACATGGAAGACAACTATTCCGAAAGAGTTTGTGACAACAAGGATGACAGAAATGTTATTCTAGATGGAGCCCCAGCTTGCATTATTTGTGGAGACAAGGATCATACTTCCAAGGAGCATGGAGATCAATGCCCCAATTGTGAAGAGAAACATCCAGTAGGCCAATGTCCCACCTCTCAAGCTACTTGCTACCTATGTGAAGGAAACAACCATGTCCCTATCCAATGCCCCATCTAGTCCATAGTTGAACAAAGGAAACAAGGTGGAGTGCAACAAATGATTGCAAACAATCAAGAAGGATCCAAGTCTATCAAGAATATTGATGACAAAGGAAAATGTCCACTTATACCTCCAAGCAAAACAACCCAATTCAAAGGACCAAAGAAAGGGCATATGAATTATCCAAAGAGCAATAGAAGGTCCAAGAAACATGTAGACATTCCTACCTATCAGATAACTTATGAACAACATGAACAGGATGCACTTCTAGCTTTGGAGAAGCCCAAAAAGCAAAAGAAGGACAAAAGCCATGTGCAATGTCATAAATGTAAAGAAATGGGACACTATTCCAGTGAATGCCCAGAGAACCAGAAGTATAAGGAAATTTGCCAAGTGTGGTGCAACAACTGGAAAGAGCTAGGCCATTATGCAGCAACTTGTCCACAAGAGACACGTAAAGAACTCAAAGATATCAACTGTTTCAATTGCAAACAACCAGGACATTATGCAAGCAATTGTCCAGAAAAGATGAAGAACAAGTTAAACAAGCCCATGAAGGATCTCAGCCTTGGCCCCTGAGTCAAGTGTGGAAACAAAGGACACAAATGCAGATGGTTGCCAAGAGAAGTTTCCCCAGAATCCCAAGAAGGCCAACATGTAATTTAGTTTAAAGATTTTTAAGGGTGGTAGTACCCTAGTTGTTTTGAGCCTACTTGTAACCCTAACTTTCCCAAATCTCGGGACGAGATTTATTTTAAGGGTGGTAGCCTGTCACATCCCAAGATTTTCCAAATCTTGTAATGTGAAAAACAAATGAATAAAATAAAACTTTGTTGATTTTCAAGGTGAGAAGAAACTTTTTGAATCCAATTGAAAACTTGCAAAACCTATTTGGAACAAATAAAATCCTAAAGGGATTTAAAATGATAAATAAATAATAAAGTTAAAATATTTGGATTTACTATTTTGGATCTTTTAAATAAAAAGATTTGGTTTTCAAATGAAATAGAAGTTTTACAAATAAGGATTTTTTTATAAAGACAAATTAAAACTTGGCCAAGCCTTTGAAATAAAATATTTCTATTGATAAAAAATAGTAAAGGTTTATTTAAATAAAATAATAAGGATTTAGTATCCAAGTTTATTAAAAATAAAGGTTTTACTATTTTATTTAAACATCAAAACTTATTTATTTATTTTAGACAAGTTTTCCAAATATTCTTTATTTTCAAA
Organism: Avena longiglumis; assembly: GCA_030063025.1. Taxonomy (NCBI): domain Eukaryota; kingdom Viridiplantae; phylum Streptophyta; class Magnoliopsida; order Poales; family Poaceae; genus Avena; species Avena longiglumis. Next base: position 511,508,367 of record CP125974.1, on the reverse strand, counting down.
TAAAACCTACTGATTTGGTTTTGAAAATATTTAGACTTTAAATGGTGTTTAAAATAAATTAAAACCCATTTGATTTAATAACCAATGTCCATTTTATTTAATTAATAATGGACCCTAAAATAAAAATGCTATTTTGATCCTTGGATTCTGGTTTATGTTGTTAAACAGAACCAAATTCAATTGCATTGTTTGGTAAGTGTTTCAATTGTTTTGAATGTTTGAGTGTTGTTTGATTTTCAAAACAGAAAACAAAATCAGAAAAGGAAAAAGCATTCAGAAGAAAAAATATAGAAATGGACTCAGCCCAACTGGCCAAGCCCAACAAGCCCAGCTAACCCAGCTTCTCTCCCCCACGCGCTAAGTGTTTTTCGACCTAAACCCGCACCCGTAGAGCAACTGACCGGTGGCCCCTCTTTTCCCTCTCACTCTCTCGCTGACGCATAGGCCCCACAACACTGTTCCTTCTCTTCTTCCTCGCGACGATTACTCCCTGCCGTTGCAGCCATTATTCCGGCGATCAATACGCGTTGATTCCGTGACTGTTACTCGCCGTGACTACGCCCTAGTAACCGCCCTGGCCTCCTCTCCATTTCCCCTCAAGTGCCTCCCTCTCTCTGCCCCCAGGCCGTCGTAATTTCGAGCCACACCGTCACTGCTCGGACGAGCTCCCTCTTTGATTCCGACCAAACCTCGCCGCCCCATGCCTTCCTAAGCACACCGTCGTGATCCCCACTCCCAGGCGCACCTGTCTGTGCCCTCTGTTCAACCACGGGCGCCCCAGAGCGTCGGCTTCGACAACTTCCGAGCGCCGCCGCGTCTGCTTCCTTCTCAGGCGACCCTTCTGGTAAGCACCTGACCGCCCCGCTCTTTCCCGATGACGCTCCTGCACTCCCTAACCTTGGCTGCATCTAACCATGCCTTTGCTTTTCCTCGGGGCGAACCGCAGCACCGCCCTCGACAACGACCAGAGCCACCTGACGCAATTTCCCACTCCGACGAGCGATTACTCCTACGCCAGTGCGCCCCTAGACCAACCGACCACGCCTCGAGCATCACCACGACCCTGCGAGCACGGTGAGACCATCCCCTGCCATCTTTGCTTCCTGTAACCACCGTTAGCTCCTCGTCCGACCGTGTGCCGCCGTCAGCCGTCGCTAGCGACGCCAGTTAATGGTTGAGCTGCTGTGAGCCATGCGATGCAAATCGTCTGGCTAAGAATAGAACTTGAGCGAAGCGGTATGAGCTAGTTTGAGCCGTGCGATCTATTTAGATCCAACGAACCGCAGAGCACGATCCGCGCGAATCGGTACCGACCAGTAGCATCACGCCGCGTGTCCCCAGTTCTGTTTAAAAACATATTTGAAATCAGATTTGTTTGCAAAGTTGAAACCCTTGTAACTTTTGATCCACACGTCCAAAATTTATATCATTGGAATCAGTGGAACAAACCCTAGCCAACCATGCAATGTGTTTAGTAAAAAGTATCTGTTAGATTGTTTGTTTTTGAAGAAACATTTGTATGCTTGTTTAGGTTAGGAAAATTATTCCAAATTGATCTTGAGGTTGAAACCTTTGCAAATTGCTTTGTGGTGAACTTACTGACCCTAGGAAACAACCCATGGATTTAAAAATGATTTTGGTGAAGATTAGGATTGATTAAATGATTTAGCCCATTTCTAGTAAAATAAAAATATTGTTTTTGCTATGAAAATGACATTGGAGTAAAAACTTTGGGAAAATGATTTGGATCAAACCTACTGACCCTAAACACCAAGTTTTGAGAAACAACAACTTATTTGGTGAACATCATAAAGTTGTTGCTTTGATAAAAACATTTTTCACCACATAAAATAATGATTGGATTTAAAAATGATCTATAGGAAAAACCCTTTTTGCAAATGATGTTGCCACTTTGGAAAATGACCACTTTGAACCTTACAAAGTTTAGAGCCTAGTAGAAACCATCTTTGCAAATAAAACTACCTTTTGCATGCTTGCATGCATGACTTAGTTCCTATGATTTTATGTGTGTGTTTGATTGTTTGAGTATTGGTTGGAATGCTAGTTGATATTGTGTTTGCTTGATTGATTTGTAGTGAAAGTTAGAAAAGTGTGAAACTAGCAAGATCAAGAAGTGAACCAACATTCCCTACCAAAAGGCAAGTGACACTATCATCTAAAGTCCTACTATTTTCATTATACTTAGTGGATTTTGAAACATGCATGAAAAGAATTTCTATACTTATGCTATGCTAAATCCTAATCGGATAACCTATACATTCCTTAGTGAAAACAATGTAGTTTTTACATGCTTAGCCATGCTATATTTTGAAAAGAGATACATGTTAAGATTTTATGAAGTTGAGAAAAGGACTTGTGTTTTTATATAATAAAACAAGGACTCAATGAACCCCCTGGGTGGACAAGAATACTTTGAGTTTTGGAGAAGGTGGAAACAAAAGGAACCATGTCTATGGCAATCTCTTTATGTTGTGCTCCAAAAGAAAACCACCCAGGAAACTTAGAGATTGAACATGTTTCTCCAATTGTGTCTTTCGTGTACAACCACATGCTACTTATGGCTCTGGCTTAGTTAACTACATTGGGAAGACCCATGCATTGTCTTCAAGTTACTGAAAATGAGGGACCTGGAATCCTACATGGGTACTGAAGACAAGCTAGCAATGGTGTATGGGAGGACCCTCTGGAAAGACTTTGTCACATTTTCAATCTGCCAGTACTTCATCTTGGTGAGTACTAATCCAGCGGCCACTGGTGGCAACAAGATGAGAGTGTGACATGTGGGTAAAGTGTACAACTTCTGCAGAAGATAATAAAATCTAAGTACTTAGCCGTGTCCCCGGTTATGGACAATACTGAGCAACTAAAGCTTGAATCTATGGGAAATCTCGACATTCCAATTTCTAAAATAAAAACTTTTAAGTGATAACAAAAGACTTGATGAACTTGGGGGTACCAAGGAGCTCAAGAGATTTTGATGAAAACTTGAAGCACTTGGGGTTACCAAGGAGCTCAAGAGATTTTGACAAAAACACTTGGTGGATTCCAAGGAGTTCAGAAAGATTTGACAAAATATCAAAACCATTTTGAAAAGATAGGATAAATTTTGCTTCTGCAAATGAGCCTTAAACCCTACTTAGCCAAAATTGCATGTAATGATAGGATCCACTTATAATCAACATAGTAATGAAACTTGCCAATACAATTCAAATGTATTGACCCTTGTGGCTGTAACTTGTAATGTTGCAGGTTTGATTGACTTTAGTGAAGATTGATTGATTAGGATTACAAAGTCTACAACCAACATTTTTGCCTGTGGCACTTTGGAGATGAAGAACCCCATGCTTATAGTTATTCCGCTGCAATGTAATGTAATAGCCAAATGAGCTATGTAAGATGTAATAAAATTATGTATTCCTGGTTATAAAGTTATATTATGACCTTTGTTTCTTGATATTACATCTTAACTGTGGATGCTAGCTATTGATCCAGGGACTAGCATTGTAAACACAGGGGACTCTACCTTATTTAAAGGTTGGGACCATTACAGGGATAGGTCAGGTCATCGTTGATCTCTATGGTCCGGTGATCAATATTCTTGAACACTTCCGTCTTCTCCAGAACTTCGAGGCACTTACGAAGTAATGAGATATGGAACACATTGTGCACGGCTGACATCTCTTCGGGTAGTTCCAATTGATACGACATTTCTCCTCGATGGTTCAGAATCTTGAAGGGTCTGATATATCTGGGGGATAACTTTCCCTTAAGTTGGAAACGATGCATTCCTTTCAGCGGCGAAACTTTCAGATACACAAAATCTCCGATATTGAAAGCGAGGTCTCGACGTCTCTTGTCGGCGTAACTCTTCTATCTAGATTGGGCGGTCTTGAGGTGCTCACGAATCTTTTGAACCTTCTCCTCAACTTCTCGTAGGATGTCAGGTCCGAAAATCTGACTCTCTCCTACTTCCGACCAGTTCAAAGGGGTGCGGCACTTCCTTCCATACATGAATTAAAATGGGCCCATTTGCAAACTGGCTTGGTAACTGTTGTTGTATGAAAATTCTGCGAACGGCAGACAGTCTTCCCATTTAGATCCATACTCTAGCACACATGCCCTCAACATATCTTCGAGTATTTGATTTACTCGCTCCGTTTGTCCATCAGTCTGAGGGTGATAAGCTGTGCTTAAATCTAGGCGGGTTCCTAGACCTTCTTGGACTTTCTTACAGAATCTCGAGGTAAACTGAGTTCCTCGATCGGATACGATGTTCTTGGGGACTCCATGCAAACTGACGATTCTAGCGATGTATAACTCCGCTAGCTTCGAATTCTGATATGTGGTCTTGACGGGTAAGAAATGGGCGACTTTGGACAATCTATCCAATATGACCCAAATAGAGTCATTTCCCCTACTAGACGTAGGTAATCCGGTGATAAAGTCCATTCCAACGGAATCCCATTTCTATTCCGGAATGTGCAATGGTTGCAACAATCCAGCGGGTCTTTGATGTCCCTCCTTGACTCTCTGACATATATCACACTTGGCGATATAGCTTCCGATTTCTCTCTTCATCTTATGCCACCAAAATTGCTCTTTCAAATCTTTATACATCTTAGTTCCTCTGGGATGGATAGAATAAATAGTATCATGAGCTTCCTTCAAAATAACTTCTTTCAACTCAGAATCTGCTGGTACACAAAGGCGTCCTTTGTACCACAAAACTCCTTCTTCGTCTTCGGTGAATCCGGGCACTTTGCCTGTACCGATACGACGCTTGATTCCATCGATACTAGCATTTCCTTTCTGTGCCTCTTTGATCTAGCTGATCAAAGTGGGTTGAAGTTCTATGCTAGCCAAAAATCCTTCACTCACTAATTCCATTCGAAAATATTCCATCTCTTTGTGCAAGCTTGGTTGCTCCTTCAAAATCATGGAGTTCAAGCGGCACGGCAATCTGCTAAGGGCATCTGCTACCACGTTGGCTTTACCAGGGTGATAGTGAATGTCCAGATCGTAATCCTTGATTAGCTTAATCCATATTCTCTGTCTCATATTCAGCTCCTTCTAAGTGAATATATACTTCAAGCTCTTGTGATCCAAATAAATCTCACAACGGTTTCCCATCAGGTAGTGCCTCCATGTCTTCAGGGCTAGAACAACAGCTGCGAGTTCGAGGTCATGGGTTGGGTAATTTTGCTCATGTTGTTTCAGTTGTCGAGATAGATAAGATATAACGTTGCCTTCTTGCATTAGCACACATCCGAGACCGATCTTGGATGCGTCACAATACACATCAAAGGGCTTCGTGATATCCGGCATGATTAAGATTGGGGCTGAAATCAATCTTCTCTTGAGTTCTTGAAAACTCGCTTCACATTTGTCCGTCCATTCAAACTTCTTGTCCTCCTTCAGCAATTGGGTCATGGGTCTGGCGATACTCGAGAATCCTTCTACGAACTTGCGGTAGTATCCCGCCAATCCGAGAAATGCACGAAATTGGGTTTGAGTGGTTGGGGCTTGCCAATCCTCAACATATTTCACCTTTGCAGGGTCAACGGCAATTCCTCCGGCTGAGACAATGTGGCCAAGGAATCCTACCTCCTGTAACCAGAATTCACATTTTCTATACTTGGCATACAATTGATTCTCTGTAAGGGTTCCAAGAATGGTCCTTAGGTGTAGCTCATGTTCTTCTTCTGATTTGGAATAAATCAGAATGTCATCGATGAAAACAACGACAAACTTATCTAGGAAGTCCATAAAAATATTATTCATGAGATTCATGAAATAAGCGGGGGCATTGGTTAATCCAAAAGACATGATGGTATACTCGTATAATCCATATCTGGTGGTAAAGGAAGTCTTGGGAATATCCTCTGCGTGAATCTTGAGTTGATGATAACCTGTTCTAATATCAATCTTAGAAAACACTTTGGCACCGGTCAACTGATCAAACAAATCTTCTATCTTGGGCAATGGGTACTTGTTCTTGATAGTGACATCATTCAACTTCCGATAATCCGTACACAAACGGTTACCTCCATCCTTTTTGTCCACAAATAAGACGGGTGATCTCCAAGGTGACGCACTTGGTTGAATCAATCCAATTTCCAACATGGCATCTAGTTGCTTCTTCAGTTCTGCTAGTTCAGACGTGTTCATACTATATGGTCTCTGGGCTATGGGTCCTGTTCCGGGGATTAGTTCAATGATAAACTCGATATCCGGATCTGGGGGTATACCGGGCAAAACATCTGGAAATACATCGGGGTATTCACAGACTATCCGGACTTGGTCAATGGTAGGTTGGGATATACTCTTGTTGCACTTGAATTGACGAGGTAAGGTTTCAGATACATGCTCAACTGATATCCCGACTGTACTGGTCATGGTTATGGCTTTCTTGGCACAGTCAATTAATCCTTTATGTTTGGCCATCCAATCCATTCCTAGTACTACTTCCAAACCTTTAGTTCCAAGTACTATCAGATTAGCATAAAAATCTATGCCATGGATTCGGATAGGGACTGCTTTGCAAATTTGCCTAGCCTTGGTGGTTGAACCGGGGATTTGAACAATCATAACATGCTTCAGTTTGGTTGGTTGAATCTTACTAGTGCAGGAAAATTCTTCGGTGACAAATGAATGCGATGCACCAGAATCAAACAACACTCTAGTAAGTACTGAATCAACAGAAAACATACCCAGCACGACGTTTGGCGCTTCCTGAGCTTCTTCAGCATGCATGAGAAAAAGACGGCCATTGTGGTTGAGCGAGTTCCCTGGGGCAAACTTTCTTCCTGGCTGAACACGATGCTGCTACTGAGTTGGGGCATTTGCATTGGGGGTTGCGGCATTCTTCTTGTTGGGGCACTCGTTGGAGTAGTGACCCTTATTTCCATAGTCATAACAAGTCACTTGCGACTTGTCCTTTGGTACAACAGGCACAACATTGCTTCTAGTCCTCGGGGAAGTGTTGGTGTTGGTGGCAGCATTGTTGTTGTTGAACTTGGGTGGTGCACGGTTGAAATTCCCGGAGTTGTCGGGGTTGTTGTGATTTCCTCCGGGCCTTGGGTTTCCACGGTTGGGATAGGTCGGACGGTTCATCGGGGGTCTGTTGGTTCTCGGGGCAAATCCTGGAGATGGATTAGGGTGATACTTTGGGGTCTGATGGGTTCCTGGCTGATGCATCATGCGACGCTTGCGGTTCTCGTTGGCTTGGTTGATATTTCCTTCCATCTGGATGGCAGAGTCGACTAGGGCTTCAATATCAGCAAAAGGGATATTGACTAACATCGTCTGCATCTCATCGTGCAGACCATTCAAGAATCTTTCTTTCTTCTTGGCTTCGGTGTCGATCTCATCCGGGGCATACCTAGCTAATGACAAGAATTTGTCCCGGTATTCCACTACGGTCATCCTTCCTTGCTTTAGTTCTCTGAACTCATCTCTCATTATCTTGATCAAACCCGGTGGCACATGGGTTCTGCTGAACTTGACCTGGAATTCCTCCCAGGTCATCATCTGTCCTCCGGTCATTGCACGAACGTTGTTCGACCATGATCTAGCATCTCCGGCTAGATAGTGGGTGGCGAACAGAACTTTCTCGTTAGCTTCCACTCCGGCGACTTCTAGGTTGTTTTCCATGGTTTGCAGCCAATCATCTGCATCTAGGGGCTCTTCCGACTTAGTGAAAATGGGTGGGTTGGTGTTCTTGAAATTCTTGAGCTTAGATCCATGGTTGTCCTGATTTCCGTGGCCTTGGTTGTTGTTGGCCATCTGAGCTATGTGCTGAAGGGTGGCTAAGTTGGCTTGACGTTCGGCTCTTTCAGCTTCGCGGTCAGAAACCAACATTTGCAGGATCTGCAACATCGGGTCCGGGAATGAACCACTTCCTCCGCGTGGCATCTGAAGATTGAGATAGATCATGATAAAATAGGGATATTTTCTAAGGTTTGGGGACTTTGAAAAGTTTTTAAAGTTTGACTCAGATTTTCTAGCAACTTGCTTTTCATTCATTCATTCATTCATATCACACGATACAAACACACACTACAAAACAAGAAAAGCAGATGGTTTTAAGAACCATTCTGGAAACTACGATACAGTGGGACCGAATACTACTCACTACACTAGTGCTCAAGTGCTACTACTCCTTGGAGTCGGTGTAGTCGTCATACTCATCATCCTCATTTTCATCGATTAAGGCGAAATCATCCTCATCGGTGAATAAGTCCATAGCCTGATCCTCCAGAAAATCATTGTCATCGTTGAGATAGGAGTAGGGGTCTCCACGAAGATCCTCTCCGGCATTCTCCCTTTCCTCCAACTGCATGTCTCTCTCGTGGATGGTCTCCTCCAAATCCGAAATACGGTGGCGAAGACGGGCAATGATGCACTCCTTCTTGTCGAGCTGACGGCGGCGAGACTTGCGATCATTTGCTAGCATGGTGATGGTCTGATCATTCGTCTTGATGATGGCGGACTTGTGGTTGCAGTAGTCACGGCAATTGTCCAATTCCTGCTGTCGATCATCGATCATGAAGCTGAGGTGGTCCAACTGAGTTTTCAGCTCGGGGTGGTATGGGGCTTCCAGTGGCTGTCCCATAGCATCACATCTTGGACAAAAATCAAAAAGGGTACCCTTGATCTAGTTGATACTCTGCCCACACAGACGGGCAAGAGTTTCCTGCATGGACCTGGCAAGTCCATCGATCCAGTTGTTCTCTCTTAAGGTGAACTGAATTCCCTCAGCAGTGGGAGGTTTAATCTTCCCTCGGAGACTTGCAACAATTAGCCACTGCAGATCTTCTCCTCCTTGATCGTTGAGCTGAGCTCTGAAGAACTCGGGGTGTGGACGCTCCAGAAGTTCCGAAAGCTGATCCAAATCCCTCTCAAAGATAAGGTCTCCTCCATTCCCCAACTGATAAAACTTGCTGTACCTCACGTCCATCTATAAGAATATAGGATGAGTAAGTTAGTAGAGTGATCAAGTGTGTCAAATTTTATGTATTTTTCAAGAGTTTTTTTTGAGGAACATGAGTTTTTATGAAAGAGACAAGGTGATAAGAATGGGAATAAGTTTTTACAAATATTTGTTTTCTCTGGTTTTGAAACTAAATTTTTTATTCAAACGGCCAGTCTAACTAGGGTCTCCTATGGCCAGGACGGCTCTGATACCAACTTGTCAACACCCGGATTTTTAATCCCAGATGCCTATTATGCCATACATCGCAATCCCAGGATTACCATTTTTGCGAGACATAACATATTTGGATACCAAAGTACATCATCCATTACAACCCATACATAAGGTTTTACACAAATAAGGATCTCATGATCCAGTTCTTAATACAACTCAAGCATCAGAAATACGTAATAAGAACGGTAGCGTAGGCGAAGCTCCATCTTCGGGGTCACAGGCAATGCTGACGATGGGAGATGATCCTAGTTGTCGTAACCTTCCTGGGTTCCATCCTCCAGGTACTCCTCTTCATAGTATGGCCACGGGAATAGCCAGTGACAAAGCCATGAGTACTCTTTAAGTAGTCGCAAACTGATACTAACAAGTGAAGGGGTTTTTTGGTAGTAGGACACTAAGCTCTAGTTGTTTTGCAAATACCTCTACTAAGTTTAGAAACAAAGAAAGCTAGTTGAAGTTTTATAACACCTAAGTGGGAACTTGTATTTCATATCACAACTCTGTTGTGGTCAAGTCAAAGTCTCAATTCATTTCATAAGTCATTTGGAACATCTGACGGGGGAACAGTATGGCCACTCCAACTGTCCATAACCGCGGACGCGGCTATTAGAATAGTTTAACACTCTGCAGAGATTGTACACTTTCACCACAACATTCGATACATCCGTCAGTAACAAATCCTGAATTCACCATACTTAGTATGCGGATAATCAATCCTAACCTTTCAATTACAAGCCCTAGTATAAGCACCTGTCTTGTGAGTTTGGCCTCCCAACCATGACCAACTGTCATCTTGGGTACTGCAAAGGTGGACAATCTTCACAAGATAGCCTCAGCTTAGACCTTGGCCGTGAGGGAACCAATACTAAGGTATATAAGTTTCCAGTCAAGCCCTACCCAATTCTCGGGTATTGTGGTTGTATGGTAAAATTGGAAAGGTATCGCATCCAGACAACCATCAGTTTTATAAAGGGCTAAGGCTCATTCCTCAAAATTTTCATCATCGAAATCATCTAGTGTTCGGAAACACATGTCAAAACATCTCAATAGAATGATCCATCATTCCAAGGTTTTCATAACCATTTTCACCAAGTATTCCCATCTAAAGTTGATCAAGTTTTATGCTTAGCACTAGCATCTACAAATGGGAGTGAGTACTAATGAGGGGTGGTAAACAAGTGGAGTTTCAACTAAGTACAATCTCATGCCTTAGGATGACATAAAGATTATCTAGCGTAGGCCAAATTTTATGCTCTTTATGCAACCTTCAATTATCTTCCTAGAATCTACAATTTACTATGTAAACTCTAAGAGAAAGCTTTGATAAAGAAATAAAGTATAAAGCTTGCAAGTAAAACTAGGATTGGGTATCATCAAATGTGTCCAACCAAGCATGCTTAGTGCATGGCATAGGTTATCTAACTTTCATAATTGCAAGTGCTAGCTTCCATTGGTCCACTTGGTTAGTAAGGCTTGCCTTGTGCAGAGCAGTGGTTGAAGTTGTCCTCGGCTTCTTCTTCGTAGTATCCTCCTTCCTCCTCGTATCCTTGGTAGGTACTAGCATCTATAAATAAATATAAGGTACACAATCACCAAACAATACTTAACTACTTTCAATCATCACACAAAAGGGTCCTATAGATGATCTAGCATCATCACTAACATTACAAGATTAAAGCATTTGTCTTAGTTATTTATTTGTTTAGAAAAGTAATTTCTACTCATTGAAAAAGTACTTAAGATTTAATATTCTCCAACTCAAACATGGGATCATGTTGACACATGTCATCACCACATATTTCAGTCCATGGGAATGTGATTTAAAGTGGTGTCACAATTTAATAAGGTTTAACCTTTTATTTTAATTAAATAAAGTGACTAGAAATGCATATGTGGCATTCTTTTATTACTTGAACATTATTTATGTAAGTAAACTCATATGTTTTTATATATTCTGGAAGGTATGATCAAATGTGATTATTTAGAGTTGGAATCAACTCAAAAGCTATTATGGTTGAAATTTGAAAAATGTTTGAATGCAGAAAAGCTTCTGACTTGTTATTTTTACCAAGGTTGATCTACAGATCCAAATGATTTAAATCCAACGGTCTTGGATTAAGATTTTCAATTTCTTTCTAACAAAATTGGTTTCATTCAATTTGGTTTACTGAATCGAGCTGGGTTGATTTTTGAAACTAGGTATAGAACTATGTTTGAATTAAAATGGAAAAAGTTAAATTCAAACGACTGGGCTGCGCGGGAACTGCTAATGGGCCGGCCTAGTGTCACTCCGTGGGCGGGGCGCAACTTACAGGGGGGTCTACTAGTCAGTGACTCTTAACATGCGAAGCGGTACGTGGCAATCTCAACCGCACGATCTAAGTCTAATCGAACGGCTGCTACTCATCGTGCACGTCGGGCGGCGCCGGCGAGATAGAAACCTAACGCGGCATGTGGGGGTCGTCGGGAGCTCACCGGGGCTCAGGCGAAGGTCGGCGATGTGAGCGAACGACGAAGTCGACGATGGCTAACCTCCTGGTACCGGCAGCTCCTCCTGGGTGGATGAAATCGATGGCGCCCTTCTTCTCGAGAGGCGGCCTGCTCCGGCGCAATTCCGGCGATGTGCTGCTCGCCTTGCTCCAGCTAAGGGGTGGAACGATTAGTGAGGTGAGGGGAGTGAAATGGTGTGCTCAATTCGGCTGGGGGTCGTCTCCTTTTATTAGCTCGACGGTGAGACCGAGATGGATGGGCAGTCGATGGGGGCGACACAGCTACGGGCGGCTAGAGGCATGGACGAGGGTGGCGATCGATCAGTGGTCTCCTGGCGATGCTCTATGGTTTAGATGCGCGTGTAGGGGCGGTGGCAAACGGTCGGGAACGCACGTTGCTCTGCGAGGCGGAGGCGGCGAACTCTTGGGCAAGCGGTGACGAGGTTTGATCTCATCAATGCCCATTGTTATGGACTTGGGTTTAGGAGAAGATGGGGATGCTGGAGATCGTGGAACAGTTAGCAAACAAGCAACACGGGGACATGAGGTTTACCCAGGTTCAGGCCCCCGGAGGGAAACCCTACTCCTGCTTGTCTGCTCTTGATTACGGTGAAACCGAAAGTTACAGGGGTGCGCAGATGCAATCTGGCGTGGAGGTGTGTATGCGAATGTATGAGAGAGATCTAGGTCGTCTAGATCTGTAGATCTATTGTGGCGGTGGAGATCGTAGATCTATCTATTGTGTACGTGCCCTTCTCGTTGGACCCTCCTAGCCTTTATATATGGGGAGGCTAGGTCTCGGGTGCCAATACGATTTGGTTACAAGTTGTATTCAAACTCTAGTCTTGAGGTTTCCTTGTCTTTGTCACATCCCAAAATTCTCCTAATTTTTGGAATGTGAAATAAATAAATAAGATTGATTGATTGTTTGACTTTGTTGAAAATTCTCAAAGAGAAGAAACTTTTTGAATAGAAATTCCTCTCAACCATGAATTCAAAATCTTATATTCTTTTGTTAAGACCTAAGTAGCCATATAGGCAAAAGGGCATGGATTGATTATGGATTGTAGAATTGGTGTGCAAGATTTCAAAATGAAAATCATGAAGCATTCATAAGCATTTCATCCATGCAAAGTTCTCATAAACTGAATCCAAATCCTGGTATATAAATCCTATAGTTGATTCGCCCAAATGTTCCAAAAGGAAATTAAATTGACTTTATAAAACCCATTGTTGCTAAGACAACGATTATTGCTAAATTATAGCCTAAAAATATCCAATTAATATTACAAAATTTTAGAAACAAAATTGAGCTCATTTGGAGCTAGTATGAAAAAGTTATGAAACAAATACAAACACATAAAGATATAAATAAAATGAAATATACAAGGATTTATAAACCCACTACTTCAAAACTAGTAAGAAGATTACAAATTTAATCCTATAATAATCTATTCGATTTTAGAAAAATTTAGAAACAAGAATCATGTCATTTGGAGTTCGTATGCAAAAGATATAAGGAAAACAAGTAAATAGAAAAAGAAAAAGAAAAAAAGAAAAAAAAACTGAACGGGCCGGCCCACTCGGTCCGACGACCGAGCCAGCCAGCAGGCCACGCTGTGGGACGGTCGAGCTGCTCAAAACGACAAAAATGCTTTTGTTAGATATATCTCTACTCAAACTCTTGTAACTTTTTATCTACAACTCCAAATCGACTTCCGTTTGTTTCTACTTGTTCTCTACTCCTAGGCCTATCTCTAAACCATCTCAAACCTCCATATAATCTCGTGGAGGCATAGCTGTACGAGTTTCTCTCCTCGAAATCCCGAATCTACCTATTCCCGAATCTTGTTTCGCTTTTTAACCCATCTAGACTTCGTCTTTTGCTTTCGGTCAAAACACGAAAGTTGTAGGGATCCTCGAAATCTTTCAATCCCGACAAACCTCACCTCTTTTCATCTACCACAGCCGGAGAATTTCGTATCACAATATTTCAGATCTTACGGTGTAAATCCAAGATGTACTCGCGCTCGTTTCTTCAAATCCAAATTCCTTTGGTGAGAAGGTAGGAATAATGATTCCCCACAACTTTCATGTTCTGAGTTTTTCGATTTGACCTACGGATTTGTCTCTCTAACACAGATCTATTTCTTGTCTATTCTGAGCCAAAATCGGGTCAATCTCTTCTTCTAGCCACCGGATCCTATCCAGACGGTCGAGATCCAATCAAAGCCAAAATCGGGTCAATCTCTTCTTCTAGCCACGGATCCTATCCACGGTCGAGATCCAATCAAACCGGTGCGTGCCATGTCGTCATCCGGTCATCTTCATCGCCAACGCCACGTCAACGTAAGGTCAACATCTAGTCCCAACGGCATGCATAGTCAACCTGTCGTCGTGAGAATATTCCTGGAATATTCCGTTCGGATTTAAAATTGCATATTATAGATCTAACTTGTAAAATTCATTAGAAATTCATACCATGTCCAAAAATTGCGTATAATATATCAAATTGAAGATAATTTCACGTAGAATCATCTTATTGGAATAGATCCAACTTTTACTGTACGTGGTTACTGCAGTAATTTAATTAGTTTTAATGGTCTTTTGGGTTAATAAATTCATAAGAAATTATCTGTAACTCCGAAAAATATGAATAATATATCAATTTGAAGCTACTGTAATGTACTTTAATAATATCTGGTTGGATCTAGCCTTTGCAGATTATTTAACCCGTAGAAATTTAATTAGTTTTAATGCCTTTATAAATCATTAAATTCATAGTAAGTTAATTGCTTGTCACAAAATACAAATGATATACCGATGGAAAGCTGGTTCCATGTAGATCATCAATCTGCAATTAGTTCGGCATTTTACTGTAAGGTTTTTCCATGAATATTTAAATAGTTTAATGGCCTATTTAGAGTAATAAATTCATAAGAAAATAAATACTATTCAGAAAATTACAAATAATATGTCCCTGAAATCACAATTCCCTGGAGATTACAGATATAATTTTAGTTTGATTTTTAGACAATAGAAACTATATGAATCATTTAAAACCATTAAACACTATTTAAATCATACAAAAAGATCTATAACTCCGATTAGGGTGAATCCAAGTGCTATGGTTTTGTGTTGACAATAGCTATACAGAGAAATTGCATGACAAATTATTTGGTACTGTTAAAACAGAAATTCATACAGAAATATTTAAACCCATTGAAATAGTGTTTTAATCATAAGAAAATTTCTATAACTCCTTTTTAGGTGATTCAAATTGCCACTGTCTCTAAATTGCATTACCTATCCAGTAGCATCTAGTTCACAATTTAATATGACATAAACATATTTAGTTCAATTAAAGTGGTATACACCATATTAAATCGATATAACTTTAGTAATAAAAGCTTTAGTGCATTAAATGACTTTCCACATGCATCATGTAATCTAACTATGTTCAGAACACTAAATGCAACCATTGTGACTCATTAAATCATCATGCATGCATTTGTTCATCATTGTTTTCTTGTAATGTTGCACTGTTGTATGTTTGCAATGTTTTGAATGGTGTTTGTTGTGTTTGCTTCAAACGCTAGATTGCGAGGAGTGCAACGTGTGCGATTGCAACTACTATGATTGCAAGTATTGTGGTTATGACGAGTGCAACCATTATATATATGAGGACTGTGAGGATTATCTAATCGACTACATCTACAACAAAGGCAAGTGGTGCTATCTTGGTCATAAATGTCCTACTGTTTCCTATGCATTGTAGATGTTTTTGTAGAATTGCATATGTAGGAATTGATGTGTATATGCTATGCTATGTCCCATACTATTCCCTAGTATTCCTTGTTTATGAGCCATCGTATTGGTAGATTGCTTAGCTATGCTATCTAGACGAGGAAGGGAATCACATCATGGAAATTTATATGTTTTGAAAAGATTATGTTTTGCTAAATGACAAACCAACATGTTTTAATGAACCACCTGGGCGGAATGGCATTGATTGGGTCATCGAGTGTGGATTTTGGTGGGGAATGCCGCCAGACACTTGAGAAAGGATTGGTTTCTTTGTTTGGAAGCTTTCGTGTGCAACCATGTGCCAATAATGAAATGGGTTGGTTGAACTCGAGGTTGTGGTAACTTTCGAACCCGCGTATCCGAGATGTAGATATTGTAGGTTGGACCTTGGCGTCGGGATTGGGGAGCTACTTCTAACGGTTCCTTCTTGGACTTCTCCCTATCATCACCCAATATGAGAGTGGTGGTACGAGTGGGCTGGCCAAGTCACATGGGTAAGTGTACTAACCCTGCAGGTGTATAAACTAAGTACTTAGCCGTGTCCCGGTTATGGACAATTTGAGCGACTGACATCGATGCTATGATATTTCTCACTCATCCCAATTTCTTAATTACTAAAACTTGATGGATGAACATGGGTTTAGGAGCATACGAAAGCTGAACTGTCTTGTATCTACATGGGTTTATGCTGGTATGTCCTTAGAAGATTGTTTTTGAAGAAAGAAAAGTATTTTGAAAGTAGGGAAAAGTTGTATTGCTTTATGCAAATAAGCCTGAACTCCACTTGACCAAATAAGCATGTAGTTGATAGATCTGTTGTTAACCACTTTAGCCTACTTGCCATACATTCAATGTATTGACCATTCGTGGCTGCAACGTTTCATGTTGCAGGTTATATCGTATCTGAGTGATCGTTCATAGGTCGCGAGACTCCACTCAACAATTGTTCGCCTGTGGCACATTTGAAGGATGGAGATCTACCTTATATTCGTTTTCCGCTGTGTACTTGGATAAATAATGTAAATTCTGGATCATATTCGTTGTATTTATGATGCACAGTTATATTTGGTATCATTTTGTACTGTGTGTGCCAGTGAACCGATCCAGGGATTGGCACTATACACATGAACTCAGCCTTATCAGGCGAGGGTGTTACAAGATGGTATCAGAGCTGTGTGTTGGCTGTAGGATCGTGACCTTAGAAATGGATTACCAATAGAAGACCTCTATTAGGAGAACTATCACATTTTATACTTACTAGAGTTCTTATATTCCTTATCTATCTTTTCTATAACCTCTTCTTGTTCAAAATTTGTAGTTGTCCATTCTTATGATACCTATATGAGAGTTAGCTAAGTAAAAGAACAAATAGTATGACCTAAATAAACATCTCATCAAGTTTGGTTAGGTATGGACCACCACATTTTATCTCTTTAGGAGATCATCGCTATCGTGTTAGCATATTGTTCTTACCAACTTATGTGGTATGACAATATGGGTTGCTTGCTTGTTTGTTCTGAGCCATATTGAGTGATGCCTTGTTTAGGATATGTTGTTTTGAAACTCTAAAGTTGCTGGAGTTTTCGTGTGGTTTTAAAATTAGTTTAATGGTGTGAACTGATTGAAATTCGTGGAATAACTGCTGCAGTTTTCTGCCGGACCTGTTGTACCGCGCGATTTTTCATATTTTACGGGTAACTCAGAAAAATCCAAAAAAATAGGATCTGGAGCGTAATTACCTGTCGTATATGCACAAAAATTGGCTAAAATTCCTGACGAGTTTAAGGTGCCCAGAAAAATTCGTTAAACCTGCTGTACCGTTTTGACAGATTTAGTTTATTGCTTTATGTTGCTATGTTTTACTCTAGTATTGTTCCCAATGCTTTCAAACTATTTTGTGGTTATATACTACTAAGTTTAGACCTCTGTATTATTGTTATGCAAGTGCTTGCTTGTGTGTTGATTCCTTATGATTGTTTGCTTGTTTGTGACATTGATTGCTTCATATAGTTATGGGTAGGATTATTTTCTTAGTCGTTCTTTCCTATAGAATCTATTCTTCCCTATCTTGAACCCATGGAGATATAATGATGTGTTAAGTGGAAGGTTTAACAACACAATGCATTTAGGAAAGAAAATGCTTCACCTAATGGAAAAAGGATGTGGAAGTATGAAGTGTTGCACATGATGTTATGTAGTAGATTACCCAACCGGAAAGTTGAAGTATTGATAGTTTAGTTTTAGTAGTAGCTTTGTTGATTGAATACATGGGAGTATACATAGAGCATTAGCTCGTGCCCATGGAAACATTCTTCAAGGCAAGTGAGAATGTCCGAGTGATAGAAAACGTGATTCACCTATCCTCATGAGGTAATAATTTGGGTGCAGGATGGATTGATCACCATTCCTACTACTCTTATTATTCGCTCTTGTACTGTTGGCTTTGCGAATCTTGAGTGCCCTTTTCAACCTTAGCAGAGAGTCGACGTTGAGCCTAAACCCTAGAATGGTATATTGTTACACCCTTCTAAAGGCATCCATTGCTAAGCGTAGGAATGTACGGTAAGGATGAATCCCAACCGTGAATTATGGGCACCGTGAAGTAAACGTTCCCTATTTGCCCACCATGAGAGTTTTGCTAGCTTAAGAAGTGCTTTATCGGAAACTATCAATCATGACGTTTAGAATGTGCTAGAGACATTGTGCCAATAAAAGTCTAAAGGAGAACCAATCTGAGCTAAGTGAACCCTCAAGAAGTGACCTAGTCAATTTTCTTTTAAGGGTGGTAGCATCCTAATGGATCCCCGAACCTTTCTTTCTTTCTAGCCTTCCCAAATCTCGGGACGAGATTTCTTTTAAGGGTGGTAGTCTGTCACATCCCAAAATTCTCCTAATTTTTGGAATGTGAAATAAATAAATAAGATTGATTGATTGTTTGACTTTGTTGAAAATTCTCAAAGAGAAGAAACTTTTTGAATAGAAATTCCTCTCAACCATGAATTCAAAATCTTATATTCTTTTGTTAAGACCTAAGTAGCCATATAGGCAAAAGGGCATGGATTGATTATGGATTGTAGAATTGGTGTGCAAGATTTCAAAATGAAAATCATGAAGCATTCATAAGCATTTCATCCATGCAAAGTTCTCATAAACTGAATCCAAATCCTGGTATATAAATCCTATAGTTGATTCGCCCAAATGTTCCAAAAGGAAATTAAATTGACTTTATAAAACCCATTGTTGCTAAGACAACGATTATTGCTAAATTATTGCCTAAAAATATCCAATTAATATTACAAAATTTTAGAAACAAAATTGAGCTCATTTGGAGCTAGTATGAAAAAGTTATGAAACAAATACAAACACATAAAGATATAAATAAAATGAAATATACAAGGATTTATAAACCCACTACTTCAAAACTAGTAAGAAGATTACAAATTTAATCCTATAATAATCTATTCGATTTTAGAAAAATTTAGAAACAAGAATCATGTCATTTGGAGTTCGTATGCAAAAGATATAAGGAAAACAAGTAAATAGAAAAAGAAAAAAAGAAAAAAAAAACTGAACGGGCCACTCGGTCCGACCGGACCGAGCCAGCCAGCAGGCCACGCGCTGGGACGGTCGAGCTGTTCAAAAACGTGCAAAATCTGTTTTGTTAGATATATCTCTACTCAAACTCTTGTAACTTTTTATCTACAACTCCAAATCGACTCGCTTTGTTTCTACTTGTTCTCTACTCCTAGGCCTATCTCTAAACCATCTCAAACCTCCATATAATCTCGTGGAGGCATAGCTGTACGAGTTTCTCTCCTCGAAATCCCGAATCTACCTATTCCCGAATCTTGTTTCGCTTTTTAACCCATCTAGACTTCGTCTTTTGCTTTCGGTCAAAACACGAAAGTTGTAGGGATCCTCGAAATCTTTCAATCCCGACAAACCTCACCTCGTTTCATCTACCACAGCCGGAGAATTTCGTATCACAATATTTCAGATCTTACGGTGTAAATCCAAGATGTACTCGCGCTCGTTTCTTCAAATCCAAATTCCTTTGGTGAGAAGGTAGGAATAATGATTCCCCACAACTTTCATGTTCTGAGTTTTTCGATTTGACCTACGGATTTGTCTCTCTAACACAGATCTATTTCTTGTCTATTCTGAGCCAAAATCGGGTCAATCTCTTCTTCTAGCCACCGGATCCTATCCAGACGGTCGAGATCCAATCAAAGCCAAAATCGGGTCAATCTCTTCTTCTAGCCACCGGATCCTATCCAGACGGTCGAGATCCAATCAAACCGGTGCGTGCCATGTCGTCATCCCGGTCATCTTCATCGTCAACGCCACGTCAACGTAAGGTCAACATCTAGTCCCAGTCAGCATGCATAGTCAACCTGTCCAGTCAGCAGAATATTCCCTGGAATATTCCGTTCGGATTTAAAATTGCATATTATAGATCTAACTTGTAAAATTCATTAGAAATTCATACCATGTCCAAAAATTGCGTATAATATATCAAATTGAAGATAATTTCACGTAGAATCATCTTATTGGAATAGATCCAACTTTTACTGTACGTGGTTACTGCAGTAATTTAATTAGTTTTAATGGTCTTTTGGGTTAATAAATTCATAAGAAATTATCTGTAACTCCGAAAAATATGAATAATATATCAATTTGAAGCTACTGTAATGTACTTTAAAAATATCTGGTTGGATCTAGCCTTTGCAGATTATTTAACCCGTAGAAATTTAATTAGTTTTAATGCCTTTATAAATCATTAAATTCATAGTAAGTTAATTGCTTGTCACAAAAATACAAATGATATACCGATGGAAAGCTGGTTCCATGTAGATCATCAATCTGCAATTAGCTCGGCATTTTACTGTAAGATTTTTCCATGAATATTTAAATAGTTTAATGGCCTATTTAGAGTAATAAATTCATAAGAAAATAAATACTATTCAGAAAATTACAAATAATATGTCCCTGAAATCACAATTCCCTGGAGATTACATATATAATTTTAGTTTGATTTTTAGACAATAGAAACTATATGAATCATTTAAAACCATTAAACACTATTTAAATCATACAAAAAGATCTATAACTCCGATTAGGGTGAATCCAAGTGCTATGGTTTTGTGTTGACAATAGCTATACAGAGAAATTGCATGACAAATTATTTGGTACTGTTAAAACAGAAATTCATACAGAAATATTTAAACCCATTGAAATAGTGTTTTAATCATAAGAAAATTTCTATAACTCCTTTTTAGGTGATTCAAATTGCCACTGTCTCTAAATTGCATTACCTATCCAGTAGCATCTAGTTCACAATTTAATATGACATAAACATATTTAGTTCAATTAAAGTGGTATACACCATATTAAATCGATATAACTTTAGTAATAAAAGCTTTAGTGCATTAAATGACTTTCCACATGCATCATGTAATCTAACTATGTTCAGAACACTAAATGCAACCATTGTGACTCATTAAATCATCATGCATGCATTTGTTCATCATTGTTTTCTTGTAATGTTGCCTTTGTTGTATGTTTGCAATGTTTTGAATGGTGTTTGTTGTGTTTGCTTCAAACGCTAGATTGCGAGGAGTGCAACGTGTGCGATTGCAACTACTATGATTGCAAGTATTGTGGTTATGACGAGTGCAACCATTATATATATGAGGACTGTGAGGATTATCTAATCGACTACATCTACAACAAAGGCAAGTGGTGCTATCTTGGTCATAAATGTCCTACTGTTTCCTATGCATTGTAGATGTTTTTGTAGAATTGCATATGTAGGAATTGATGTGTATATGCTATGCTATGTCCCATACTATTCCCTAGTATTCCTTGTTTATGAGCCATCGTATTGGTAGATTGCTTAGCTATGCTATCTAGACGAGGAAGGGAATCACATCATGGAAATTTATATGTTTTGAAAAGATTATGTTTTGCTAAATGACAAACCAACATGTTTTAATGAACCACCTGGGCGGAATGGCATTGATTGGGTCATCGAGTGTGGATTTTGGTGGGGAATGCCGCCCAGGACACTGAGAAAGGATTGGTTTCTTTGTTTGGAAGCTTTCGTGTGCAACCATGTGCCAATAATGAAATGGGCGGTTGGTTGAACTCAGTAGGTTGTGGTAACTCGAACCCGCGTATCCAGAGATGTAGATATTGTAGGTTGGACCGGTCTTGGCGTCGGGATTGGGGAGCTACTTCGAACGGTTCCTTCTTGGACTTCTCCTATCATCACCCAATATGAGAGTGGTGGTACGAAATTGGCCAAGTCACATGGGTAAAGTGTACTAACCCTCAGGTGTATAAACTAAGTACTTAGCCGTGTCCCCGGTTATGGACAATTTGAGCGACTGACAATCGATGCTATGATATTTCTCACTCATCCCAATTTCTTAATTACTAAAACTTGATGGATGAACATGGGTTTAGGAGCATCTGAAATGAACTGTCTTGTATCTACATGGGTTTATGCTTTGGTATGTCCTTAGAAGATTGTTTTTGAAGAAAGAAAAGTATTTTGAAAGTAGGGAAAAGTTGTATTGCTTTATGCAAATAAGCACGAACTCCACTTGACCAAATAAGCATGTAGTTGATAGATCTGTTGTTAACCACTTTAGCCTACTTGCCATACATTCAATGTATTGACCATTCGTGGCTGCAACGCTTTCATGTTGCGGTTATATCGTATCTGAGTGATCGTTCATAGGTCGCGAGACTCCACTCAACAATTGTTACTTGTGGCACATTTGAAGGATGGAGATCTACCTTATATTCGTTTTCACTGTACTTGGATAAATAATGTAAATTCTGGATCATATTCGTTGTATTTATGATGCACAGTTATATTTGGTATCATTTTGTACTGTGTGTGCCAGTGAACCGATCCAGGGATTGGCACTATACACATGAACTCAGCCTTATCAGGCGAGGGTGTTACAGTCTTGTACGCTTGAGAATCCGTGTCCATATGGGCTTCATAGCAGCCGAAACGTCATAGGAATCATGGACCCTGGCAGGTCGTCGAGTGGGCCTTCCGTCGGGATGGACCAGGTAGGCTAACATCGGGTACCCGTAGGGTATAACCATGTCAGTAGCCCACGAGTATTCAGTTGAATCGTAGATTCGGCTGAGGACTCTTCAATCTTTCGGGTACAGCTATTTCTGTTCATCAGAGAATGATTTGAGTGTGTAGGGATTGTTGATGCGTGTGCCTGACTCTCCTGACAGATCAGGGTCAGTTAACTGTCTTAGGACAAAACAACACGATCTTCTTCAGATTCGAGTCCCTCGACTCGAACCCGGAACATATGCTGGCGTAATTCGACTCAGGCCGCGGAGGACTTACAGGAGTGGAATTCCAGTGAATTTAAATGATGTACCCAACGCGTCCGTCGGGATTTTTCATCACGCCTGTTGGCACGGATTCTTACTAGCAGAGCGCAGTCGTGTGCGTTACCAGGCCATCCGATGGTATTTGTAGGTCTTATCTTTGCATCGCAGACACAGCATCCGAATGTTTATCACTGCGGAGGTGTTTCGCGTGGCCAAGGAGAACGTTTCTCACTTAGCGTCAATTAGGGAAGAGTTGCCGAAAATATTTCCATTTTGATCCGAAGGATCGCACTCGAAGAATTCATAGGGTGCGCGACCAGCGCTCCCTATGGGAGTAGCCCCCGAGTGTCTGTTTGAGTCATAGACTCGAGCAGAGACTTTAATTCAGCCATTGTTTGGCTTCAGGTCCATAGGACACAAATTTTTTCGGATGCTTGAATCCATCCTCCCTATGGGAGTAGCCCCCGAGTCCGTAGTGGAGTCGTAGACTCGGCGTAGGACTCGAAAATCTTGTGTGTGCGCGACCAATGCTCTAGTTTGGAGTAGCCCCCGAGTGTCTGGCGGAGTCGTAGACTCTGGCAGAGACTCGAGTCTTGTATCTTGTAGACGCAATTGACAATCTCGCAGGCGTACCTCTGACCCGGAAGTACATCGGGTGCGCGACCAGCGCTCCTGATAGGAGTAGCCCCCGAGTGTTTAGTCGAGTCACAGACTCGAGTGGAGACTCATGCGATGAGAAACCACTGACCCGGAAGTGCATCGAGTCAGCGTCTCAGGCATAAGGAGACAGGAGTCAACGTAGCGGAGTGATGCGGCATTTTAGCCGGAAGGACTCGATGTTGCGGGTGAAGTTGACGCCGTTTTTTCTGTCGGGTGCGCGGCCAGCGCCGCTTTTGTCGATGATTGATGTGGTCATCCGAGGAATGCTTCGACTTGGGTCTTGGCGTCCGTTAATGTGACTGGCGCTGGTCGACTCCGTTGGAGGACCCAATAGAATAGCTCGGCACATTTGACATCCTTGTAAGCTGCAGAAAAACATGACGAATTATGAAGTACTTGTATCTTGTAAAGAATATTTGTTTGTCGGCATGTAAGATAAAATTCTGGTGCCAATTGAGTCGACTCTTTTGCACTGTTTGCTAGGCCTTTTTGTTAGCCTGATTACCCTTAGTCTCAGTACCTTGTCGAGGCACTCGGAGTTCAAGGATTCGACGATCAGGCAGAATCAGCTACTCGGGCTGTCGCGTTCGAGGTGCTCGAGTGCGTGGAGCGGATGGCACATTAGGTTACTCAAAGAGGGCGCAGTCCCCGAGTGTTTCGAGTGCGAGTTAAAAAAGGAAATCGGCTCTAAGTAGAGGGAAACTTAGCTTTGTTGGTTGTCGTGGACGGATTCGACGCGGTAGCGGGTCGCACGCGGACGTAGTCGACACAGATGACCGCACTCATAGCAGTGACAGGTTCCCATGATCGATGGCGACAACGAGTTCCGCATCCGAAGATTGTCGCGGTTGAATACCACACCGGGTCGCCATATTCGAAGGATGTATCGGGTCATCGCAGCCGAAAGCCGCATTAGGCCGCCAATGTCGAGGAAGCCCCCGAGTCGTAGTCGCTGAAGCCGATGCAACCAGTTGCGGCAATCAAAGATCGTGTCGGGTCGCCGCATCCGAAAGATGCAGCGGGTCACCGATGCCGAGGACCGCAGCGGGTTTCTAGAGACGAAGGCCACGGCCGGTCGCCGAAGCGGAGGGAGCCCCCGAGCCCCTGAGTCGTTGGAACCAAAGATCGTAGAGAGTCGCCGAAGGCGAAGAGTGCAGCAGGTCATTGGGGTCGAAGACCGCAACGGGTTACGCGGCGAAGTCGGCGCAGCTCCCTTGTATAATTGATGGGTCATAGGATCGACGGAGCGGTCGACAGTCGTTGAGGCCGCCAAGCGACGTGAAGTAGAAGTAGACAAAAGCAACATCGACATAGATTTTTTTGGACCGCTGGAAAACTCACGCCACGTAGGGGGGCCCTTGGTCGATTTTTTTGCCAGCTGAATTCTCACAACCGATCCGCCTTGTCCATTGATTTAGCTTTATTGGAGCTCTTGTCGCAAGTTTCATGCCTCCATATGGTGAGTTGATCTTTTTTTTTGTTATTATGCAGCTGCAAACACGACTAAGGATCACCGCTGAGCACGCGTCAATCACCACAGGCTGACCACAAGCTCTGCCAACTACTAGCTGTTTAGTTGTTTTCAGGATCTGATACAGTAGTTTTCGTCTCAGGACTTGGTCTGTCGTATGATCTGTTCTTGATTTTTTTTCAAGAAGCAGCACACACATTGGATGCACGCGTGGGGCGCCGATATTCAGAGTCAAGCTGCCGTACAAATTAGCTTTTCCTTTTCCTGTTCGATGCTTCCGCCAACCTTGGTGATCGCGATCGGATCATACTGTATGGACACAATACCACTAGGAATTCCAATCTTCAAGGATCGGATGCCGCAGACATAGTCGTGATGTTGTTGACGATATCTAACACGCAAACGCGGATGAATATCCAGATGAGATCTGGCCGCGGTTGGTGATGGCGGATCTGAAGTGGATCTTCTTGCTAGAAGTTGACGAATTGTAGATTTCTTCGGATGAGACCGTCACGTTCGCACAATCAGCATCCCCAGTTCCCATAGACGGCGCCAATTGACGAGGTTTGATCTCATCAATGCCCATTGTTATGGACTTGGGTTTTGGAGAAGATGGGGATGTTGGAGATCGTGGAACGGTTAGCAAACAATCAACACGGGGACACGAGGTTTACCTAGGTTCAGGCCCCCGAAGGTAAAACCTACTCCTTCTTATCTGCTCTTGATTACGGCGGAACCGAAAGTTACAGGGGTGCGCAGATCCAATCTGGCGTGGAGGTGTGTATGCGAAAGTATGAGAGAGATCTAGGTTGTCTAGATCTGTAGATCTATTGTGGCGGTGGAGATCGTAGATCTATCTATTGTGTACGTGCCCTCCTCGTTGGACCCTCCTAGCCTTTATATATGGGGAGGCTAGGTCTCGGGTGCCAATACGATTTGGTTTCAAGTTGTATTCAAACTCTAGTCTTGAGGTTTCCTTGTCTTGTATGCTTGAGAATCCGTGTCCACATGGGCTTCATAGCAGCCGAAATGTCATAGGAATCATGGACCCTAGCAGGTCGTCGAGTGGGCCTTCCGTCGGGCTGGACCAGGTACGCTAACATCGGGTACCCATAGGGTATAACCATGTCAAGCTGTGGCTACGGGGCACGGGCGGTGAAATGGGCATGTCTGGCGGTCTCCTGGGACGGTGGGGTGCATGCTGGCGGGCGGCAAGGGCTCTAGGTGGTCAGGTTGAGTGGGAACGGAGCGTGCTCTGTGGTGCATGTCGGCATGGTCGACAGCGGCACGGGCGCGACGATCCTGGCGGTTCTGGGCATTGTCTTCGAGCTAGGGCTGGTCGAGAGGGGGCAGTGAGGCATGGGCTACCTCCCAGACAAGGTTGGCACGGCTAGTTCTTCTCCTAGCTTGCTGTCTACACTGGGGTGACATGGGTGCTCTCGGCCTGCTCACCATTGATGACAATGGCCAGCTTACAGTGGTGCTAGAGATTAGTTAAGGTTGTTAGATGATATACTAAGGCTAGTGGTGTCTAGAGAGGGAACAAGTTAGGCCAGAATCACTGCACACTATAGTGTTTAGGATTTGTTTGATTTGCATCTGCAAGGTGTTTGATGAAATGGCCGCATGACCTGAAGTTTTGAATTTTGAAATTATTTTTGGTGGGTGTGCTAGGCATGTGCTGGTGATACTTTGGATGCTTGGGTTTTGAAAATTGAGTTGGTTTGAGTGGTTTTTGAAAAAGTGGGATCTTCCCATATGAAATAGATTCAATTTTAAACTGTCATTTAAACTATGCATTTGAATGTTTCTGGATGATCACAAAGTGGGCCTTGGTAATTTGTTATGAGTAATATCAAGGGGTGCAAAGATCCATACATGTTTCTGTTAAGTTCTGAAAGTTAGAGATAGCCAAAGTAGGCATGGGAGTTAAATTGGCCAAAATGACCATTCACTTAATTTGTTTGTTTTGATTTATTTATCTTTGGGAAAAGTGTGGGGATTGTTTAGATGATGTTTATTTCACCTAAGAATCATTTTACAAGAAAATAAACACATAATCATGGCAATTCAAAAGAATCCAAATTTCAATGCACACTCATATGAATGCTTCCATATTTTAATTGGAAAAGTTTTTGTTAACCCTAAATTTGGTGATTAGAGTTTGATTATTCTAGTTTAATATTTTTGGGATGTTACACCCACCTATTGAATTACGGCAATGGTTTGTACAGACCGTTTAGATGCCGGAACTATCGTGGGATGATGAGGGTTCCCACCCATATGCTGCATATCCTCTACGAATTACCAATTAATATGCACGCTACGAGTGATAACAGCCACGACCCGCACATCCGGCTCCATGCGAGAGGGAAAAGATACAGCTGACTTCTCCGTCCCATTCCAAATCTTATGGTCAATGCGTAATATACGGCGCAAGAATCACTAGCGACATTGGTTGTTAAGTCCTAGATAATATGTTCCTTTACCACTGGAACTCTTATAGTAGGTTATTACCTCATGGTAAATAACCTATAATCACATTATTATGAAAATAGTGTTTTCTGACCTTTTTCAAATGCAGGTGATGACAATACTGGATTTGCAAAATACTTTACAGGAAATAATCAAAGGACATGAGCAAGTGTGAACTTGCCTTTTGTGATTGCAAGATTATGCACTCACGGTCTTCAAGATAATATAAAAGATCCAATATCTGAAATCAGCTTCATTGGTCCGGTAAGGACTAATGTTTAAATAAGCAAGATGCTTTTAGGCATAAGTAATGTAATGTAAGTTAATAAACACGAATCCCGAGAATAACGTTGTTTTAGGGTTTGGATACTGGAAATGTTTACTTTAGAATGTGTTGTCCTTTTAGATAAGTTTTATACTTGTGCTTCTTATTAAGGCTTGTGAGTATGTGTGAAATAACATGTAGACATAATGGCATACAACAATAAGATATACTAATGAGATGTGCTACTCAAGGACTGCTTATATGAGAATTATCTTATCTTCAAGTTTTACCTTGCAAGTATGACATTTATAATGAACTTAAGTGTTAACAATTCTAGGTATATAAGTAAAGCTTAATGTAATGTGATTATTATCAATTGTCATTTGATGTTTGAAGTGGAAAAAAGAATAACATTTGATGAAAATCTTACTCAACTAAGCAGAAGCATTTAAGCTTTTAAGTTAACCTTATGAGGTGTTCTTTATAGTTATAGTCTTTAAGTAAGAAAGAATTACTCCATTTGATTAATGACAACATTAGTATTTGAGACTTATCTATCTTGGTTTTTAACTTGGTTGGTTTGGTATCAGGATACTTTATAACTTAATTATAATAGACCAAAGTTAACTATAAAGCATATAATAAAGTCTTTAGCATTATTTAAAGTATTATAGACTAAAGTTAACTTTAAAGACATAGATGGACTTTAGGTGAAATTCTTGTTATACTTATACCTTGTTCACTTTATAATGTTTCTTTAAAGTTACTTAAAAATGGTATTATTTTTAGTTGGTAATGGTTTCTTTACATTATAAATATATAAAGGGGTTTATCTCCTTATAAGGTTGTGGTTAAGGTTTATGAATAAGTAAACAATACTATTTACTACTTATGAACTCACTATAGTGTTTTGATTTGTTTATAAACTTGTGATTAAAGTAAAGGAATAGGTTTTATTTCATTACCAATTATTCTTGGAGATTTTATATTAAATAAGAATCCTTTTATAAAATAATTTGCACTTATGGTTGAAGGATAATTCAATAAAAATGCATTTAAAATGTGTTGAACCATTTTGACTTCATATTATCAATATTGAAGACCAATACTATTTATTAGACTCAATTGGCTAATTTTTGAATATTAGAAATTTTTATTTACCCTTATATGAATTATTAACTAAAGAAATAGGTTTAGATTCAAGTTATGAAAGTGTTTAACTTATTATTTAACTCAATATTATATTTTTAGCATATAGGTATTATTTTTGTGATCATTTTGGTATATTACACTTATTTTTGTGATTTAAAAATAATAAGATATGATTTTTATAATACTTATTACTTTATAAAGACTTAATAAATAACAAATATTTAATTAAGAGGAATAATAATGCATGATTATAGTTGTAAATTATGATTCTTATTTTTCTAATATTTTTGTATTTTATTTATATTTTTAAGATTTACCATTATTAAAATATGAATTATCAAAGTTTTATTACTTATAATTTTTTTATTAAATAATATTTATTTAAGTAATCATCATAATAATATTTGATAATAGTTTTAAGTTGTAGATTTTATTTTTCTGAAAATTTTCATATATTAAACATATTTTTCTGAATTATAAAATAAAAGTATTAATTAAGCAAGATTTAATTATTTTAGTTATATTGGAATTAATATGGTTTTATTTATTTCCTAAACAGAAAGACATTTTGTACCTAAGCTAAATCTACCCACGGTCACTGACTACTGGGCCCAAGGCCACGTCATAGGCCACATCAGCAAAGACCAGTCACAAGGCTGACCAGGTCAAGGGTGACCTCACCCTGACGTCAGCGTGACATCGGCAATGACAATGCTCACAGGTGATGCTCGATTCCGGCGATAGGACGCAAGCGCGCTTACGAGGTTAGGATATTCGGATGCGGGAGACTAAGGCTATCCGATTGGTGGCCGCGCCGCCCGTATTTGGTCACCGGAGCACTAGTTCCGACGAGCATCTGTGGCGGCGTACAGAGGTGCACGACGCAGGCGCGACGGAGGAAGAGAGGAAGGCAACGGAGGGGTGACAGAGCACCATGAGATCACCAGCATGCCGTTGATGTGCTTTAGAAGACTCGGGGTATCCGGAATAGAGGTGGACGACAGCGGCCGGACTTCGGGAAGACGAGGTCGCCACGTCGACTCGAGGCGTCCTACTTCAATTCCTTCAGCAAGGAGGCTCAGGGGAGCACGGCGAAGCCGTGTGCTTGATCAACAGAACACGATGGAGTGTAGAACGGTGGCAACTTGAAGATATGGTTTCCAATAGATCGGAATTTTGAGAGGGAGAAGGGGAATTGGGGCCTAGGGTTTTTTCTTGACGGCGGCACTGAAGCTTTTATAGGCGTTGATTAGCGGCGGCGCGAATCTGGACGGAGGCGGACGATCGGGCGGTCGCCGGAGCTCCACCGAGATGCTTCCCCGACGATGCCCACTATCACGAGGAAGAAGAAAGGGAAAAATATTGAAGGGGTATGTGGGCTTGTGGTAGGCTGGTGTTGGGCCGTTTGGGCTGTAGGGTGTTGCGTGTGAGCGACGGGTAAGGTAGCGAGAATGTGGGCCGTGGGCCAGTTTCTGGTCTGAGTTCCTTTTTTTATTCTTTCCTGTTTTTTGATTTATTTTCAGGTTTGTATTTTTTATATTTGGTTTGAACTTTTCTTTATGGAATTTTATTTGCTGAATACTTGCAGCAACAATAAAGTTATTAAGAATCAATTTGTGAACTTTTATTATATATTGTGATATTTTATTTATTTCCATTATATATATACTTTTTCTATTATTATTTGTGAGGGTCTTTAAATATGAATTTTTAATTTATCTAATATCCATAAACTTATCAAAGATTGCATTATTACTAACTAATTGTAACACCCTCAGAATCGGCCCTATGCAAGTTTTAGCGATTCCCGCCAAACCCGCATAGAAACGATTCAAAGGTGCCCACCAGGCACTTGCGTGCGGGTGGAAAACGAAGTAATAACATTACACAACAGTCCTCGATGGGACCCACAGAACAGATATATATACAACAGGACTCCAGGAGTCAAGAATACAGATATACAGAACAAAGATCCAAATCACCTTGAAACGATAGAGCGTCCAGCTACGGACAAGATGCAAATAGGGCTAAGAGCCCTGAAGAATAACCAATGGCGTCCATAACCCTGCCCAGGCCAAGCCGGAAGGATAACCCTGCTAACGACGTCGATCTCAAAACCTGCTTAAACAAAAGGGGTGCCGACAAAGGGCAAAGGAAAAAGAGAGAGCGGTCAGTACTGAGGCCAGTACACGGCGAGGCTAGAATTCGGCGGTCCTCGCCTACATAGGTATGGTGGACTGAAGCGGCAGCGCAGCATGCACTGAACATCCTATAGAGACTCGATACATCTGGCGGCTATCAGAGAGGGGTAAGAAAGACCTATGCGGAACCATCCTAATACTACCATCAAACAAACCCATCCTGGTGTTTCCCACTCGAGACGAAACGAGGAAGTCAACCGAGGAACTCACACAGTTGGCAGCTTTATTTATTCAGTTATCGTTGCAGCAATTACTAGTCAGGTATAGATAGTCATCCTGATAAAATAAGCAGTGGGCACTTTTAGTTAACCATTCCGTTGTAGTTGCAACACTTACTAGTCAGATACAATTAGCATGAGATATCCCAAAACCCAGCAGTTGTTGGTACTTTTATTTAGCCATTCCGTTGTGGTGAAGCTGATTACTAGTCATCTGGGATACAAGTCAAATTATAACAAGAACTTTAGTTATAGTTGTCTATGATCAAACCGTGCTCCAAGTCTTCCATAACATGGACATGGCTTCTCGAAAAGATTTAACCTGCAGGTGCACCAAAGTATCCACACGCACTTCAACCTTTTGCGGATCAATTAACATACACCCATCGGTATGTCGGCGGGGCCTAAGTCATGACGTTTCCCAGACCCAAAGCAAGCACGGGGGGCCACCCCACTAAGTCTACCCGCAACGAAGTCGGCCGGGCTCCGAGACGGACTCAGGGTTTGTGGAGCCGGCTGTAAACGACTCGGAACCCGAAACTCTCGGGCTTATCGATACAGCGAAAACGGGTCACGGTCCTAAACAGTACAGTGTGCTCCTCGCACAATCGTAAATAAAGCAGTAAAGCATGGCATAGGTACAGGATAGTAAATAAAACCTCAAACTAGTTGTGGCCCCTAGTACAGTACTTTGAAATCAGGTACTAAATCGATGGGGTGCCCATACATCCCACATGTGGTTAGCGCACTCGATCTCAGAACAGGTGTCAAGAACTCGGGGTCCTACGGGACACCAGTGAGCGGTCGGAAACCAAATATTATCTATCACCCACCGGTGCCTCTGCATTTACCTAGTTCAATTTTAGTTATTAAACAGTAATTAAAGTAAACGATAATTAAAGCCATGATCATCTTCAACATTAAACATGCGACAATACTCCAACAACTGTGGCACTCCACGACACGCAACAGCACTTGAGCAAGCGACTACGACGCGCGGGTCCAACTATCTACCAAACAACAGGTAATAGGAGG
Source organism: Avena longiglumis (assembly GCA_030063025.1). Lineage (NCBI taxonomy): Eukaryota > Viridiplantae > Streptophyta > Magnoliopsida > Poales > Poaceae > Avena > Avena longiglumis. Next base: position 511,475,994 of record CP125974.1, on the reverse strand, counting down.
TGTCCAAGGCAATATAAGGCTGCAACAGATAACACGGGTACGGAAACTAGAGCATCGCAACACAGATTGCAATAGATCAACAGGAGGGAATAAATACTATAAAAATAAGATAGGTAGAAAGGGGGAGATGCTCGCCTGAAAACACTGCCGGAGATCATATCCGGAGAACTTGTCGATACTCGCATAAACTCAACGGCCTTATCCGCGGAGAAGCAAAACACTAGAATAAACACCGGATGCACTATTTAATACAACGGCAGAAGATCGGCATGATGCATGTATGATGTATGACATGGCAAAGGTGCGATGCAATTGGGCAATATTAAGTGGAACCGGGGTCCCGACAATTAATTAGGTGGTTCATGTTGTTTAGGTACCCCGCAATTTAGATGTTGTCTTAACAAGGCAAAATATGACAACGGTTCGATGCACAAATTTAAATGGGGCCAATATAAGACTAGATTTGCCCGCATATGGGCCCCATATTTAATTATATGGTGAATCGGCATAAGGCCCCCAACCCACATGACAAGTATGCATGCACGAACAATTAAATATGCGACAATTTATATAGATGGCATTTATAAAATAGGGGCTCGGATCGGGGTCACACATTAGGGTTCGAAAGATCTTGGGGTTCGATGTGGTTTGGGGTTCGACAGGGGCTCAGGGTTCGACGGAATCGGTCTCGGCAGAAACATTCTCGAACAACGGAGTAGATCTTGTCGCATCCGGGTTGTCGGCGAGCTCGGCGTCCGGGAAGGAGTACTTGTCGCACCGGGTCTCGGTGTCCTCGGATCCGAGAGGAAGAACATGGCGTATCCGTGTCGACGACCTTGGCATTCAGGGAGGAGTTCTCGGTGTTCCGTGTGGAAGGCCTCGAGGGTTTGGTGACGGAGATCTTGACGGGTCCGAGAGAAGAACTTGGGTCGGCATCGGATCGGCCTTGTGGATCGAGTAGAAGATCTTGGCGTGCCGTGAAATCTTCGGGTCTCGGCCATCGGGTACGGTTGTTCTTAGCATCTGCGAGGAGGCCCCTGTCTCGTGCAGGCATAGGCTCAAACACCCTGCGGACGGCAAGCGACAGGAGGATCGGCGAGCTTGGCCGAGGGAGGACGGGCGGATGCGTGGCCGACGTCGACGACCTGCCGAGGACGCGCGGCCGACGGTAGCTGCGGCGGGGAGAGCTCGGGCTCGGGATGGAGGACGGCGGCGAGGAGCTCACGGGTGGCGGTCACGACGGAGGCCGCGGCGAAGGTTGATCAGGCGGGCGAGGAGGCTGAGACGCGGGTCGAGGCGGCTCGCCAATAAGGGCGAGGGGGCCCATGAGGCAGCGTCTGGCCGACGGGAGCAGGCCGAGGCGGATGGACTCGAGCGGCGGGGCGGGGAGGACCTCTGGCGCGCGGTGAGGTAAGCGGCACGCGGTCCGCGGGCGGAGGACGGACAGCGGTTGTTGGGGCAGGCGGGGCTTAGTGGAGGTGGCGGCGGAGCTCGACGCAGCGGCGGGTCCGCAGGGCGGCGTCAAGCGGTCAACGCGGTCGAGACGGAGGCGAAGCGGCGAGCAGGCTCGGTGGCGGACGCCGGGCGGCGAGGCTCGAGGAAGGACGGCGTGGCCGGCGGGTGGCCGGGACCGGCGCTGGAGGGCGGCGGCGGCGTCCGGAGGAGAGCGCGGTGGTGCAGAGGCGGGCGGGACCGACCGACGCAGAGGTGCCCAAGGCAGGCGGAGAAGGGAGATGGTGGCCAGCTTGAAGCCGGGCTGCGGCTCGAGGCCAGAGAGAGGAGAGGGTGGGGCGAGGTACCGGAGGCGGGCGGGCTGGTGGCGGTTGCCGTGCGTCGGCCCGAGGAGGAGGGAGACGCGGGGCAGAGGGGGAGGACGCGGTCGGGTGGGCAGGAGGTGAGGGAGTGGTGGGCCAGGCGCGGTGGGACCGGGGTGAAAGGGAGAGGGGGTAGGTGGGGGCTGTGTGTGAGTGCGGGTGTGGCGTGTGTGGGTGGTTGTGTGGGTGGTTGTGTGGGGTTGGGGTGGGGCCCAGGGAGAGAGGCAACAACTGCTGGGATTGGTGAGGTGGATGGGTGGAGTGATGAGGTGGAGGGACGGTGAGGTGGCAAGCTGTGGTTGGTCGCGGTGAGGTGGAGGGGGCTGGGTAGACTAGGTTTAGGTAGAAAAGGGTTTAGGGTTTTCTTTAGATGGGCCGGGTGGTAGGTAGTCTGGTCAGGTTGGGCCTCTGGCTTTGGTGATCGCCTCCCGACAAAATATTTTATTATTTATTTTATTTGTAAAACATTTTTGTAAATACTTTTTAGACAAATACAAGATCTAAACAGACCGATGTTTTAATTTGAAATAAGGACGGGGGTTATTTTGAAAATAAAACTAGGCGTTTTGAAAATAGTTTTCAGACAAACAATGCATGATGATGACGATGCAATGCACAAAAACAACGCGATTTTCTAGTAGTGGTTTTGCGGGATGCCACAATTCGACACCACTAACAATGGATCTCGCCCTCGAGATCCGCCTCATGGTACCGGGAAGAAAATTCGGTGATCTGCATCTTCTCCCTTCGTGTAGATCCTCGCGACACCACTAACAAGAGGTCGTTGTCCGTGATCGTCGAGAGAACACTCCGGAACAAAAGGTCGAAGGTAGAGGTATCAACAAATAAAGCCACCTCGAACTCCGATAGAAAGAGAGAACCGATGCATTCTCATCCACTTCAAAGTACAAAAGCGAATAGAAAGGGTAGTCGGCATGGGGGCCAATCCATCACTCACCCAAACTATTACTCCGCACAAGTAGTAGAAGAGCGTGCAACCATTCTCGGAATCAGACTGAAGATCTCGTCAAACGAGGGTCGGAACAAAAGACTGATGCAGACTCTGCATCGGATCTGGCGTGGATGATATCGTCGCGTCGGAAAACACCGGAAGGCACGAGAAGGAACAAAGAGAAGTCCACCAGACGAAGGATTCCTCGGATAGCATGAAGACCAGATGTAGCAACACCGTTACCAAAGGAGGCGAAACCACGAAGGTGACGGAACCCAACCACGAGAATTCCTGGACTCGAAGAGAGAGAAGAGAGTGGACTCAAAACACGTAGAGGTAAGAGGAGAATAGAAGAGGGGTAAGGAGTAAAATCAGACCTAATCAGAACTGTCCAACCGATTTTGCAAAAATAGTTTTGACACTCTACTTCGGCCGTTAGCTAGGTTATCCTACAGGCTGGACTTGTGGGGTATCGCAACTGCTGAGCTCTGATACCACTCTGTAACACCCTCAGAATCGGCCCTATGCAAGTTTTAGCGATTCCCGCCAAACCCGCATAGAAACGATTCAAAGGTGCCCACCAGGCACTTGCGTGCGGGTGGAAAACGAAGTAATAACATTACACAACAGTCCTCGATGGGACCCACAGAACAGATATATATATACAACAGGACTCCAGGAGTCAAGAATACCGATATACAGAACAAAGATCCAAATCACCTTGAAATGATAGAGCGTCCAGCTACGGACAAGATGCAAATGGGGCTAAGAGCCCTGAAGAATAACCAATGGCGTCCACAACCCTGCCCAGGCCAAGCCAGAAGGGTAACCCTGCTAACGACGTCGATCTCAAAACCTGCTTAAACAAAAGGGGTGCCGACAAAGGGCAAAGGAAAAAGAGAGAGCGGTCGATCGAGGCCAAGACAGCGAGGCTAGAATTCGGTCCTCGCCTACATAGGTATGGTGGACTGAAGCGGCAGCGCAGCATGCACTGAACATCCTATAGAGACTCGATACATCTGGCGGCTATCAGAGAGGGGTAAGAAAGACCTATGCGGAACCATCCTAATACTACCATCAAACAAACCCATCCTGGTGTTTCCCACTCGAGACGAAACGAGGAAGTCAACCGAGGAACTCACACAGTTGGCAGCTTTATTTATTCAGTTATCGTTGCAGCAATTACTAGTCAGGTATAGATAGTCATCCTGATAAAATAAGCAGTGGGCACTTTTAGTTAACCATTCCGTTGTAGTTGCAACACTTACTAGTCAGATACAATTAGCATGAGATATCCCAAAACCCAGCAGTTGTTGGTACTTTTATTTAGCCATTCCGTTGTGGTGAAGCTGATTACTAGTCATACCGGATACAAGTCAAATTATAACAGTAAACTTTAGTTATAGTTGTATATGATCAAGCACTGTGCTCCAAGTCGTCCATAACCACGGACACGGCTTCTCGAAAAGATTTAACCCTGCAGGGGTGCACCAAAGTATCCACACGCACTTCGACCCTTTTTGCCAGATCAATTAACATACACCCATCGGTATGTCGGCGGGGCCTAAGTCATGACGTTTCCCAGACCCAAAGAAAGCACGAGGGTCCACCCCACTAAGTCTACCCGCAACGAAGTCGGCCGGGCTCCGAGACGGACTCAGGGTTTGTGGAGCCGGCTGTAAACGACTGGGAACCCGAAAATCTCAGGCTTGTCGATACAGAGAAAACGGGTCACATCCTAAAAAGTACAGTGTGCTCCTCGCACAATCGTAAATAAAGCAGTAAAGCATGGCATAGGTACAGGATAGTAAATAAAACCTCAAACTAGTTGTGGCCCCCAGTACAGTACTTTGAAATCAGGTACTAAATCGATGGGGTGCCCATACATCCCACATGTGGTTAGCGCGCTCGATCTCGGAACAGGTGTCAAGAACTCGAGGTCCTACGGGACACCAGTGAGCGGTCGGAAACCAAATATTATCTATCATCCACCGGTGCCTCTGCATTTACCTACTTCAATTTTAGTTATTAAACAGTAATTAAAGTAAACGATAATTAAAGCCATGATCATCTTCAACATTAAACATGCGGCAATACTCCAACAACTGTGGCACTCCACGACACGCAACAACACTTGAGCAAGCGACTACGACGCGCGGGTCCAACTATCTACCAAACAACAGGTAATAGGAGGTGTCCAAGGCAATATAAGGCTGCAAGGGATAACACGGGTACGAAAACTAGAGCATCGCAACACAGATAGCAATAGATCAACATGAGGGAATAAATACTATAAAAATAAGATAGGTAGAAAGGGGGAGATGCTCGCCTGAAAACACTGCCGGGGATCATATCCGGAGAACTTGTCGATACTCGCATCAACTCAACGGCCTTATCCGCGAAGAAGCAAAACACTAGAATAAACACCGGATGCACTATTTAATACAACGGCAGAAGATCGGCATGATGCATGTATGATGTATGACATGGCAAAGGTGCGATGCAATTGGGCAATATTAAGTGGAACCGGGGTCCCGACAATTAATTAGGTGGTTCATGTTGTTTAGGTACCCCGCAATTTAGATGTTGTCTTAACAAGGAAAAATATGACAACGGTTCGATGCACAAATTTAAATGGGGCCAATATAAGACTAGATTTTCCCGCATATGGGCCCCATATTTAATTATATGGTGAATCGGCATAAGGCCCCCAACCCACATGACAAGTATGCATGCACGAACAATTAAATATGCGACAATTTATATAGATGGCATTTATAAAATAGGGGCTCGGATCGGGGTCACACATTAGGGTTCGGAAGATCTTGGGGTTCGATGTGGTTTGGGGTTCGACAGGGGCTTAGGGTTCGACGGAATCGGTCTCGGCAGAAACATTCTCGAACAACGGAGTAGATCTTTTCGCATCCGGGTTCTCGGCGAGCTCGGCGTCCGGGAAGGAGTACTTGTCGCACCGGGTCTCGGTGTCCTCGGATCCGAGAGGAAGAACATGGCGTATCCGTGTCGACGACCTTGGCGTTCAGGGAGGAGTTCTCGGTGTTCCGTGTGGAAGGCCTCGAGGGTTCGGTGACGGAGATCTTGACGGGTCCGAGAGAAGAACTTGGGTCGGCATCGGATCGGCCTTGTGGATCGAGTAGAAGATCTTGGCGTGCCGTGAAATCTTCGGGTCTCGGCCATCGGGTACGGTTGTTCTTGGCATCTGCGAGGAGGCCCCTGTCTCGTGCAGGCATAGGCTCAAACACCCTACGGACGGCAAGCGACAGGAGGATCGGCGAGCTGGGCCGAGGAAGGACGGGCGGATGCGTGGCCGACGTCGACAACCTGCCGAGGACGTGCGGCCGACGGTAGTTGCGGTGGGGAGAGCTCGGGCTCGGGATGGAGGAAGGCGGCCAGCGAGGAGCTCACGGGGTGGCGGGGTCACGACGGAGGGGCGCGGCCGTGAAGGGGCAGGCGGGCAGGAGGCAGGAGACACGGGCGGGAGGCTCGCCAGGCGGCCAGGGGGGCCCGAGAGAGAGGGCGGCCGACGGGGAGCAGGCCGAGGCGGAGGGACTCGAGCGGCGGGGCGGGGAGGACCTCTGGCGGCGGCGGTGAGATCGGCGACGCGGTTCGGCCGGCGAAGGGGCGGAGTACGGACAACGGTTGTTGGGGGCAGAGGCGGCCGGGGCTTGGTGGAGGTGGCCGGTGGAGCGGTCTCGACGGCGAGCGGCGGGGTCCACAGGGCGACGTCGGGCGGGCGGCCGAACGCGGTCGAGGACGGAGGCCGGGGCGAGCGGAAGCGGAGCTCGGTGGCGCAGGACGCCAGCGGCGAGGCTCGGGAAGGACGGCGTGGCCGACGGCGGATCGCGGCCGGGGCCGGGCGCTGAGGGCGGCGGGCGAAGCCCTGAGGAGAGCGCGGCGGTGCAGAGGCGGGACCGACCAACGCAGAGGCCGATGGGGGCGGCCCAAGGCAGAGGGCGGAGAAGGGGAGATGGTGGTGGCTGTGAAGCCATGGGCGGCTCGAGGCCAGAGAGAGGAGAGGGTGGGGCGAGGTACCGGAGGTGGGCGGGCTGGTGGCGGTTGCCGTGCGTCGGCCCGAGGAGGAGGGAGACACGGGGCAGAGGGGGAGGACGCGTTCGGGTGGGCAGGAGGTGAGGGAGTGGTGGGCCAGGAGCGGTGGGACCGGGGTGGAAGGGAGAGGGGTTAGGTGGGGGCTGTGTGTGAGTGCGGGTGTGGCGTGTGTGGGTGGTTGTGTGGGGTTGGGGTGGGGCCCAGGGAGAGAGGCAACACTACTGGGATTGGTGAGGTGGATGGGTGGAGTGATGAGGTGGAGGGACGGTGAGGTGGCAAGCTGTGGTTGGTCGCGGTGAGGTGGAGGGGGCTGGGTAGACTAGGTTTAGGTAGAAAAGGGTTTAGGGTTTTCTTTAGATGGGCCGGGTGGTAGGTAGTCTGGTCAGGTTGGGCCTCTGTCCTGACTGATCGGACTGCCTCCCCGGACAAAATATTTTATTATTTATTTTATTTGTAAAACATTTTTGTAAATAATTTTTAGACAAATACAAGATCTGAACAGACCGATGTTTTAATTTGAAATAAGGACGGGGGTTATTTAGAAAATAAAACTAGGCGTTTCGAAAATAGTTTTCAGACAAACAATGCATGATGATGTAGATGCAATGCACAAAAACAACGCGATTTTCTAGTAGTGGTTTTGCGGGATGCCACACAAATGAGATTTTATTCTCATTAATACATAATATTAGGGCAACTTTTATATTTAGTGATTCTTCATAAGTATTTGGTACATAAAGTTCTAAGTACTAATGGGGTTAATATTATTCCTATGAATTTAGGAAATAGCAATATAAATATTTTATTATTACTAACTTAAGAGTTAAAGATTTGAGATTATAAATGGCTACCATGAATTATGGGAGTTTTAATATTTTTTATAACCTTTGATAATTATGAATAAGGGTGAATGGTTAAGATATATTATCTTTATGTTAAAGATCTTGAATGATATAACCATTTAGAATAAAATGGTGGGATTGTTTTCTAGGCTAACTTATGAGAAATAATTGATAAAGATAGTTCCTAAGCACCTATGATAATGATGATTGAAAATGACAAAGATGTGCTCAAGTGATTTTCTATAGGAAAATATTTCTATGAAGCTTTGTGTAAATAAGATGATAGATAAATCAGATGAAATGGATAATATGTTTGGTAAAGATTTAGGGTCTAGTGTTTACCAAGAATTCATATCTTCCATAATTCACAATCCTGGACTTCTAATTAAGGAATTCCTTTCCTAGATATATTACTTCTCTATATCCATCATCATGTGCTAATAGGATGAGCTTTGATTTACAGAATCTTCTTATCCACCTTTTATTCTTCTCATTCGATTTATAAATCCAATGAGCTTGGCATTAAAGATTTTCATAATCTTCTCAGATCCATACTTGGTTATATCCACTATTCAACTGCTGAAAATCTCCAATCCAACAAGTGGTTACTTCTAACTCCATTCATACACTTCCTTTATCATCCTTCACTAGTACTACTCTAGTATATGTATATATCAAATTCTACTCTCCTCAAGTGCTTAGTATTTCCCAGGAGGAAACTACTACTTCTATAATCCAATGTAGCTCTAGTATCATCTTGATCATACTATCTGGTCTCTACTTAACTCCAGTATCTCATACTCCAACTTCACATTATATTAATGTGACTTGTCATGGGTAACCTAGTATAACATATCTATACTAGGGTTCAATCATGTTCTATCCACCAATGTCACTTATACATGATATAGGCATTCAATCTTGGTGACTTAAACATGATCATTATAATCCTTTGATCATTTATGGCTTAGGTTTCCAGTTAGCTAATCAAGGCCTCATCATTACAACATTACAATTGTATTATAGTTATCTTCTTAGTATCTCTATCTATCTATGAGAGATTACTCATTGACTATACCTACTTCATCCAATAGGATTACTCCTTGGTAACTATCTTCAGAATTCATCCTTATAATATTCTTTGTTACCTCATATAATTATTTCTTCCAGATAACTCTTCTATCCATTTAGGAGTGAGTTAACTCCATCAATTATCATAATGATTTCATTCACTCCAAACTCTTCTATCCTATAGATGATATTCAATTCTATCATTACTATTTACCCCTTCTTACTTGTTTCTTTAGGTCTTAAGTGAATGCTATAATAAGGACAAGAGTTGACATGTCAATAATTGATAGATGAAGAATTGGTGAATCAATAGTTGATTACCTTACATTGATTAACAACAGATATTCAGATAAGATTCATTAGAGATGATAAAGATTGATATGGAAAGAAGGATATATGGTGAATGATCTTGACTTGGTTTCTTTCCTACTCAATCTCACTGAAGAGTTAAGGATAGGTATTACCATGATACTCATGGTATAAGTAGATGAGATTAAAATAGATCAAGATTTAATTGTTACATTTGTATTACTTAAGTTATGCTTATAACTTGGTATTCATGAGTGTGTAATGAATATTAGGATATAATTACATAGGGATCAGATATAAACCATTAAGTAATGTATTTGGTTTAGTTTTATTATATTTGATCTACCCTTAGATCAATTCATGTTTACCCAAAATAAGGTTTTAGCAAAGGTCATATAGAAACTTATCGCAGTCAACTTGATGATCTACTTCAATTCCATCAAGTTGAGAGAAGCTTCAATCACTTTGACAAGTTTTGTTCAAAAGCGCAAAAATTATTCGGATTTTCTATGCATGAATGCAATGCACACTTTTGTGTTCAGATTATTTCTAAGATCTAATGCTGGGATGTTACAATTTATCACCCCTTATGGGGCTTATTGCTATCGCACCATGCCATTCGGCCTGCGTAATGCAGGAGCAACATACCAACGATGCATGGAAAAATGTCTGCATGACCAAATAGGGAAAAATGTGCAAGTATATGTTGATGATGTGGTTATAAAAACCAAAGAGATCAAAATGCTCCTAGAAGATATTCGGCAGACATTCGCCAACCTGAGAAGGTTCTGAATGAAACTTAACCCGGAAAAATGTACCTTTGGTGTGCTGGCTGGAAAATTACTCGGTTTCCTCGTATCTAGCCGAGGTATAGAGGAGAATCCAACTAAGATCCAAGCAGTTGAAAGAATGGAATTACCAAGGTGCCTGAATGATGTACAAAAATTTATAGGTTGTCTTGCCTCTTTAAGTCGATTCGTATGTCGGCTAGGGGAAAATCATTACCTCTATATCAGCTGTAGAAAAAGTCCGACAAGTTCATCTGGACACCGCAGGCTAATAGTGCATTTCATGAGTTAAAAAAGATGCTGACCACGTCACCAATTTTGGCTTCTCCATTGTCAAAAGAGCCTATGCTACTCTACGTAGCAGCTACTAACAGAGTGGTAAGTGCGGTAGTTGGTGTGGAACGGAGCGAAGAGGATAGGTCAGTACAAAGGCCGGTATATTACCTAAGTGAGGTATTATCGGCCTCAAAACAAAATTACCCGCAGTACCAGAAGATGGCTTATGGAGTATACATGTCGGCGAAAAAACTCAAACACTATTTCGAAGAACATCCAATAAAAGTGATTTGTGAAGAACCCATAGCCGAGATATTAAACAACAAAGATGCAAGTGGCCGAATAGAAAATTGGGCAATTCAGTTATCGCCTTATGCTCCGCAATTTGATAGGCGAGAGACAATTAAGTCTCAGGCAGTGGCCGACTTCTTTGTGGATTGGGCTGAAGTACAGTATGAGCCCCCATTGCGAGATCCGAATTATTTGATGATGCATTTTGATGGGTCCAAGTTAAGAAATGGGCTAGGAGCAGGAATAGTACTGACTTCACCGAAAAATATCAGTTGAAATACGTGCTGCAGATATGGCATACGTCGGATTTTATGTTACGTAGATTTAGATCTCGTGGTACAGCAAGTATTAGGGAATTGGGACGCACTAGATGCGAATATGGCCCTGTATAGGTTTCATGTGCAGAAGATGTTATTTTGATGGGTGTGAATTCTATCACATACCTCGGGCAGAAAATGATGCCGTGGATTCACTATCAAAACTCGGATCGACTAGGCAGTCAATTCCACCAGGCATAGCTCTGGAGCACCTGAAAAAACCATCGATTACACCTTCGCCAGAATCCGAATCAATTCGTATCTTGGCAGAACAGATAGAAGGAAGTTTCCCAATGGAAATTGACGAGGAATACGACCCGAATTATTTAAGGATTAATTCGGCCGACCCACGGGTGAACAGGGAAAAGCCCAAAGATGTTATGTCGGCGGAAACTATGGAAATTGACAACACAGTTTTCTCGGAAAAAGTCACGCCGACCTGGGCACAACCCATATTCTCATTCCTTAAAGAAGAAATCTTGCCAGGTGATGAGGTCCTGGCTAGGCAGATAGTGAGAAGAGCAAAACCCTACACAATCATAAGCAATGAGCTGTATAAGAGAAGTATCACGAACGTACTGCAACGATGCGTTGACTCGACAGAAGGGCAGGAAATCCTTTTGGATATACATCAAGGAGAATATGGGCATCACTCCTCGTCCAGAGCCCTAGTGGCCAAAACATTTAGGCATGGATTTTATTGTCCGACTGCGCTGAAGGAAGCTAAGGAATTGGTAGAGAGGTGTAATGGTTGCCAGAGATATGCCAGCAAGATACATCTGCCTTCGTCCGAGTTAAAAACAATACCAATCAATTGGCCCTTTTCTGTATGGTGTGTGGATATGGTAGGTCCATTCAAGCCTTCCCGAGGCGGAATGGCTCATATTCTGGTCATGGTGGACAAATTCACAAAGTGGATAGAAGTAAAACCGATAAGAAAATGTGACAGACCCACAGCGGTGAAATTCCTCAAAGATATTATCTTGAGATATGGATACCCACACAGTATTATCACAAATAATGGCACAAACTTCGCTAAAGGAGCTTTTGCTAGATTTTGCCAAGAGAAACATATAATACTAGATGTCGCCTCGGTGGCTCACCCGGCATCGAATGGGCAAGTAGAAAGATCAAATGGACTAGTATTATCAGGAATAAAACCTCGGCTAATTGAACCGCTGCAAAGGTTGGCAGGATGCTGGATTGAGGAACTTCCAGCAGTGCTGTGGAGCCTCAGGAACACCCCAAATAGATCGACAGGGTATACCTCGTTCTTTCTCGTATACGGGGCAGAAGCTGTACTTCCAGTCGACATAATGCATGACTCACCAAGAGTGGTCCAATACACAAGTGCCGAGGTAAACGAAATATCACGGCAAGACGATGTGGACTTGCTGGAGGAAGCAAGGGAATTGGCATTATCAAGATCAACTATTTATCAGCAAGAGCTCAGACGATATCATAGCAAAAAGGTCAGTCCAAGAGTTTTTAAAGAAGTAGATATAGTTCTTCGGCTAGTGCAATGCACAGCCGTCATGCACAAGCTCTCACCCCCATGGGAAGGACCATTTATCGTGAGTAAAGCATTACACAATGATGCATACTACATGATCGATGCTCAGACACCAGAAAATAACAAGGCAAACAAGACCGGAGATGAATCAAAAAGACCATGGAACATAGCCTTACTTCGCCCGTTCTACACTTAGAAGCTCTATATTGCATATTGTGATATGATGCACCAAATCAGAGTATCAAGCATGTATTAAACTTCGGCACCCCGAGCAGTGACTCGGGGACTACCCCATATTTTTTCTTATTTTGAATTATATATCAAAATTCGGCACCCCGAGAAGTGACTCGGGGACTGCCCCATGATATTTCTTATTTTGAACTATCTATCAAACTTCGGCACCCCGAGCAGTGACTCGGGGACTGCCCCATGATATTCTTTGTTTTGAATTATGTATTACATTTCGACAACCCGAGTAATAACTCGGGGACTGCCTCATGTTGTTTGATATTTTTTGAGCATGTGTGAAACTTCGGCAACCCGAGCAATAACTCGGGGACTGCCTCATATGGCCCGTTGATTTTTGGCATACATATAAAAGTTCGGTAACTCAAGCAATAACTCGGGGACTTCCCTGATTAATCAGTCATAAATCACAAGATGCGATATAAGCTTGCCTCATCCATCAGAGAAATAACACGAGGGAAACAACTAACGATTTCTAAAATCATAGTAACAAGAATGACAATGTCAGAAATTCGAGGTATAATGAGGAAAGTACCCTATCTATATCATTTTACCAATGAATACCTCGGGGAGGGGAGTAATTCAATCTATGGGCCTAGAACATAGTCCTTCAAGGAGAAATTGCGAAAATAACAATTATACAACCAAGCTTACATAAGAAACACAAGATGGATGCCGAACAAAAATTAGTCATATAAAAAAATGATCTGGATTTACGAAGTTAAAGTTTGGCAAAGCAAACATACGATTCACATAAACTCAATTAGATAGAGTAACAACAATTACCAGGGCATCAGAGGCCAAAATAAAAATGGTTCACATTATACCAAAAGGTGGATAATTGTTTCAAAGACAGCATACACCCGGCATACCGGGGACTTAAACGAGTAAGAGTTTTTGAACCTAAACATCGGCAGAGGCCGAATCACCCGTGGGAGGAACAGTAGCAGCACCAGGAGTTCCCGACATGGGTATCTCGGACGCAGTCGGGATGACCTCGGTTTCCTTCAGAGGTGTATCCTTAGAAACTAGGCACTCCGAGGTTGTTCAGGCATGTGCAGAGGTTACCTCGGCATCGACGGAAGCCGTAGTAGCGCATAGGGCAAGCTCGGGCTGTTGGGAGACATCACCTTGGGCTCGAGAAGCTTAGGTTCCTTTGGAAGACGATCGAGCGTCGTCGTCCCCCCCGGAGCTATTGTTGGAATCAACGGCATTATTAGAGCCATCCTCTGGTTCATCTTGATCAGCCGAATCACCTCCAAATGCATCTTCAGCTTCAGCATCATCTGCCGGGTTGGGAAGAAAACTCGGCCCCTCGATCCAATGATGCACGTCAGCATACTCGACAAGCTAGAAGGCACGGGCTTGACGGCGAGTAACGAACTCCGGATTATCAACCCAAGGAGAGCCAATGCGCAAATTCATCAGAATATCGAGGGAGATATCCTCGTACTAGGACAAAATAGCTATAAGTGCCATATCAGCACCAGCCCTTCCAGCAGATTCCCTCCAGAGGTTAAGTTGAGTCTGAGATTCCATCAGCCTCGCCACAAGAACTTCTACTTCATCAATATCCGGCACATTCGGCCAGAGAACATGGTAGGCTCGAATAGCTGCTTGCACCAGATCTCTTCCCATAATGTTCATTGGTCCAATAGCAGCGCCGACGGAAATCAGGAAATCTTCCATGGAATACTCTTGACTCGGAGCAATGGGAACACCTCGGCGCTCGCGAGCAGAAATCATAGCCTTGGAGCTCACAGGTTTAGCTTCTCGAAAATGATCTACACGGAAGGACGTCATATGAGTTAAAATAAGAAAAGAAGGAGAATAACTCAATGAGAGACAGAAACTTACGGTGAATGTAACTCAACATTTGTTGGAGATCCCGGGACCAGTCGGTCCTACTCTTCTCAAAACGAGTGATTTCCTCGTTCATCGCCCGGTTCTTTAATTCGGCAGCATCAAGAAGTTCCTTGTCCTTCTGCAGATGCAGACTTAGTCGATTCTTTTCTTCATAGAACTCTTGATCAACTTTCTCTAACTCGGACTTCTGGGAAAGCTTAGGAGATTCAACCTCGGCGCGCAACCGGGTTATCTCGTCATCTTTTTCCTTGAGTTGCGCCGAATAAGTGGCAGCTTGTTCTAAAAAATGCAGCATCATATCAGGCATAGATATGCATTCTTGATGCGATGCTGCAAGTGTTCGTAACTCGGCTATACCAAAGCCGGAAGGTCGTAAGAAACCCAAGATTTACCTCGAACAAAAAGTCGACAAATTAAAAGGCAAAAGGAGTAACTAACCTTCAAGAACGCCAACTTTCTTGGTAAGGCGAGCATTCAGGTTGTTGATACTAGCTGCGTACCAGCAAGATACAAGTTAGCACAAAAAACTAAATATTTTACAAGGGTAAGATAAACTAAACGGACTAGACAGTTTACCAGTTTTCTTTACAACAGGGACAATTTGCTCATATTTATCTTGAAGTTTCTTGTGCGCAAAGAGCAACCTTTGAAATTCGGTTGTCCGCCGATCATGGCCAACCTTAAAATGACAACAAGTTACACAAAGAAAAGACAGATCCGAATCAAGTAAAACTTGACTCAGATCTAGATGGCTGGATATTCAAAAGACAGATCCAAATCAAGTAAAACTTGACCCAGATCTAGATGGCTGGATATTCAAAAGTAAGACAGATCCGAATCAAGTAAAACTTGACTCAGATCTAGATGGCTAGATATTCAAAAGTAAGACAGATCCGAATCAAGTAAAACTTGACTCGGATCTAGATGGCTGGATATTCAAAAGTAAGACAGATCCGAATCAAGTAAAACTTGACTCGGATCTAGATGGCTGGATATTCAAAAGTACGACAGATCCGAATCAAGTAAAACTTGACTGGGATCTAGATGGCTGGATATTCAAAAGAAAGACATATCCGAATCAAGTAAAACTTGACTCGGATATAGGTGGCTAGATATTCAAAAGAAAGGCAGACCTAAATCAAGTAAAACTTGACTCGGAGCTAGATGGTTTGATATTCTAGAACACGGTTAATCCGAATCATGAAACAAATTGACTTAGCATGTAATGCATTTAAAACAGGATGAAGCTTCCAAACGAACAACAAATTATCCGGTTGCAAGCTTCGGGGACTAGTGTATGTATAATATCATTTGAATAGTAGACAAAGTATCAACGAAGGCGCTTACCTCGTTCATCTTATCACTTTCAAGAACAATCTTAGCAGCCATATGCAAACGACTACTGATGTCGGAAAGCTGAAATGGTTGGTTACTTGGATTGCCCTCAAGTTGATCGGCGACATTCCAATTATTCGCATATTCCACCAGTGAGCCGAGGGTATGCTCGCTCTCAGTACGGGTCAGCACTTTACCTCGGGCCTGCTGAGTAACTGCAGTCGCCGCCGGACTCTTATGAAGAATAAGCTGAGTGTCGGCAGCAAGGGTGACACCGGGTTTAGCGGTGGAAGTTCCTTTACGAAGTACATCAGCAATGCTGGGCTAAGAAGAGCTTGTTGACCCCTTCTGAGAGGCCGAGGGTTTAGTAACAACAACTTTCTTGATCTTAGTAGAGACTTCAGGAGGGGCAACAACTTCAGCACTAGGGATCACGTCCTTGGCGGCAGGAGGAACTATAGTTTCCGAAGGGGGCGAAGTAGTGGTATCCTCGGTAGGAATTGGAGTAGGAACTGGAGCTGCGGTGATCAAAGGATCATTGGGGGAAACCTCAGGGGTCTTAAGAGGGACAGCAGGGTCGGCCGGGTGATCCGGCGTAGGGGTTTTGTCGGCAACAACGGTTGGAGTAATGGGCTCATCTTGTCGAAGCGATGCATTAGTCGACATAGGAGGAGAATCAACACGAGAGGGACTGGGAACCCGAGTATCCTCCAGAGGTGGGGGAGAAGACGACCGGGTAGTATGGGTTGTCATACTCGGACCGCTTGGATTTGCGGAAAGAGGAGCTCTTCAAGAGAGAAAAAGCTGAGTCAGAAACAGAAAGAGAGAAACAAGAAATACAAATGAAAATAAACTCACCCAGTAACCCCAGGCATGGTCTTACGCCTCGGGATATGCTGAGAAAATTTCTTGACTCGCTTCTTGGGGGCAACACCAGAAGGATCCGTCGAAGCGGTGCACTTCTTCGAAGCAACATGAGCTTTGGAAGAAAGAGGTTCGGCGTCGTGCACCTGGCCAGCTTGGTTAGCTGGAAAAGAAGGAGCCGGAAATGCGTAAGAGATAGGCACCGCGGCAACTACCTCGAGAATTTGGACGTCATCCGAATCACCTTCATCAGCGTGGGCCGAGGTCTTGCTCCGGGCACGAACAGGAGCAGAATCCGACTTAGGAACGAATTCCTCCGGATCTGGTTCTCCATTATCCGGTGTATTGCGGTCAGCGGGCCAAGGAAGGGCCAGAACCTCAGCATATTTTGCGATCTGCTCAGGAAACCTCTGCGAAAAAAGCGGAAAAGGATTAACAAAGATAGAGGGAAAATACCTCGGGTCGAGCCACATGTGTACAATTTACCTGAGGTGGAGGATTCTCGCGGGAGAATGGCTTCATCCCCCATTGCCATTCCTCGGGCATCTCGGTCTTGAAAATAGCCCGAACACGTTTGTAAATCTAATAGTTGTCGAGCTCAACCGTAGAAACTCGATTCGGATCCAAAGGACCGCTCATGTAGCAGAGCTTGTGGGAGAGAAGCTGGAAAGGGCAGATTCAGCTGCTAACAAACACAATCATCAAGTCTTCACCTCGGAGCCCGGCACGCGTCAGTTCCTTAAGCCGGAGCTCGAACGCCTCGGTAAGGGCATGAGTCTTCCTCGGGGTATAAAGCCAATTCTTCTTAGATGGAGGACCAATAGAGAAAGTGGGGAGCCGAATATTGTCTTCCTTCCCCGTATTCTTGACATAGAAAAATGATCTATGCCACTTCTTACAAGACTCGAGGCCTGCAACGCGGGGGAACACGGAGTTCTTCCGAGGTGTAATGGAGGCAGCCCCGCACTGGGTGAGAGATTTCTCAGAAGGATGAAGATATTTATCCGGCACCACGTTAGCTTCGATCTGAAAGAATTTGGACCAAACGTCTACGGAGGGCCAAAGGCCGAAGTACCCCTCCGAAGCCGAGATAAAGGCGGACAAAGAGGCAACGACATTAGCTGGCAGATATTGCGGTTGAAGGCCGAAGTAATCTAAGAAGCTCCTAGCAAAGTCGCTAAGAGGAAGGCCAAATCCACGGGCAAAATGGGAGATAAAAACTACTACTCACCCTCATTAAGTACGGGGGAGGAATCTTTGCCGGGTAAGCGACTACTTACCTCGACAGGAATTCGACGTGTCTTGATCAGCCATTCTATCTCCCGGCGAGTAACTAAGGAACCTTGCCATGAACCACGCTCTGTACCGGCCGCAAGGTCTTCTTCCCTAACGAGAGCGCCGCTAGCGGAGCTAGACATAGGCTCGTCGGAGGAATCAACCGAAGAAAAACTGGTGGCGGGGAGAGGCCTAGAGGTGCAGGGCCCCATCGCGACGGTGACAAACGCAGCGGCGGAACAGAGAAATAACCGCCGCCAGAAATCTAGGAAAACCATAAGAACACCTAGAGGCGATGCTGTAGAGAAACTCACCGGAGAGAACGCCAAAGCGGGGGCGCTGCGGCGATGTCGCAGGAGCCAGGAAACCGTAGCATGACCGTCGAGGGGGAACGGAGGTGGCGCGTCCACTGGAGCACGAACGGTGGCGGCGACGCCAGGATGAATACGAAGGGAGTAAGAAGGGGGAAAGTGAACCAGCGTACCCCGTTCCCCTCTTTATAACCACATGGGTTAAACTGTAGTGGGATCGTGGTTGTGCCATGCTAACTGAGTAATCGCGTGTATCGCCTAAACCGCGCACATGTATTGGAGCCACATAGGAGGCCACATGGCGCAGGAGGAGATCGGGCCACATGACTGTTGCGGTACTCGAGGCGTCACTGCGCCGAGGCGACGGGCGTAGTAATCACTGTAGCATGTCAGTGAACACTGTAGAGGAACAAAAAACTAGGGAACAATGATGATTGGTACACGTAGGATGAGGCTTACACAGGAAGCCAAGCAAATACCCTGAACAAACGAAAATA
Organism: Avena longiglumis; assembly: GCA_030063025.1. NCBI lineage: Eukaryota > Viridiplantae > Streptophyta > Magnoliopsida > Poales > Poaceae > Avena > Avena longiglumis. Next base: position 511,457,362 of record CP125974.1, on the reverse strand, counting down.
AATCAGAATGTAGTTAATAGCGGGAAAAGGAAGAAATGAGGAAGAGGATAATAGAAAAAGAACGTCAGCTAAGAAATACCTCGGATAGAAAGTGAGAAAGGATAAATGTCTGGAAACTGATGTGGCCCGGCCGGGGTTTCCGACAGGACCGCACCAGCTTCAGGGACTAATGTTGGGGGGGGGGGGGGGGGCCCCGGATAGGGTCAAGATAGGGGAAAGAAGAAAGGAATCTCCCTTACCTTAAGCCGAATTACTAACATTACTCGGCTTGGTAAATATGGAGTGAGTACCACATTACTCGGCCGGCGTATAAGCTAAGTCAGCCGAATAAGGTTGATTGACTTGTATGCAGGTGAAGGCCGAGCCGAATTATGCGAGATGAGGCCGAGTAACGTGAAACTTGCAGGAGAAGGAGGAGCCTATAGTCAAACCCTAGTTGCTGTCTAGGAGGAATCTAGAAGGATCCAAGCGCTAAGGACAAAGAGCAGAGCAGCAGAGGGGCAGACGAGCGTCACGTAGGTGATAGTGAGGAAGCCCGAGGCACACATGTGAGGGCCTCTAGAACTTTGCCGTCGATAGAAGGGGGGCACGGAAAGGAGCCCGCCTGTAAGACCCTATAAGATCCCTCCTTTATAAATGAAAAGGATCCCTGTGATTGCAATGCTAGTCCTGGATCAATGCTAGCATCCACAGTTTAAGATGAAGTACATAGAAACAAAGGTCATTATTATAGTCATTCTAGAGACAAACATTGTCTTTACAACTCCAAGGCCGCAGGCCTAGTACAAGAGTTTGAATAAGTAAATAAGTAAAAGTCTTCATCTTCATGTGCCATAGGCAAACATCTTGAGTGTATACTCATGACTCCTAATCTTCATCAGAGTAACCTGCAACATCACAAGTTATAGCCACAATGGGTCAATACATTGGAATAGTACTGGCAAGTGATACCTTAGTATAATTTAGGTGGACTAGATACTATATGCAATTTGGCTAAGTGTATCTTGGCTTGCTTTGCTCAAAATAGGTTTTGCCTATTAGTTGAAAACACTAAGTTTTTCTTTGTCAAAACTTTTCCCAAGGAACCACCAATAGACATTGAGGTCCTTCACCCTTGTTCACCCACAAGTTTTTACTTAGAAATTGGGATGAGGAGATTCTTGATAGCTTCCATGTCTTGATGCTCAAGTTGTCCTTTTCCAGGGACATAGCTAAGTACTTAGATACTTCCATCTACAGAGGTGGTGCACTTTCCCCACAAGCCTTGATTTTCACCAAGACAGGACCTTTCAGAAGCCTTCCCTTAGACCAAATGGACATGTTCCAACCTATCATCCCACTACCACCAACTGTCCAAATGGCTAAGTTCTAGCATCCTATGTGATCCTGGTAGAGCCCATATTGCCAAGTGGCTGCACTAGAAGCTTCTTAACATTTGGCCTCTAAAATCTCTTTGTTCCTGGGTGGCTTTCCACAAGTGAGATACACAAGGTAAACCATAGAAATGGGCCTTGTGTAACCGCTCAACATAAACCATTCCTTCCATTCCACCCAGGTGTTTCATTTACTTAGTTGTTTTATTAGGCAAAACACAAGTCCAAAGACTTAGAAATATTTTCATCATAGCATGTATATTTCACCACCCTTGGTTGCTACTAGCTAGGCTAAGCATGGCATAGATAATCATCTTAACTTAGAAATTTCTAGCAATTCTACAACTACTAGGATTTCCCACATGGTATATAAGCAAAATATAGCATGCAAGACTAGCAAATTATTTCTAATGCTTAGTAGAAAACATAGGGATGAAAATATTCATGAAGCACCACTTGCCTTGGTAGTTTGGAGAGTAGCTACACTCCTCACAATCACAATCACTATTGGCACCAAAATCTACACAAAGAATCATAGCCACAAATCACATACAAAACATATACAAACAAAAATATATGAATGCATGCAATATGATATGTGATGGTTTTTAAAAATCAACAAATCAAGTTTACAGTACTGGTTCATAAACAAGTTAAAAACTTGCCAAACAACATTTATTTAACCCTTAAAACATTTCTCAAATAATTCATATACTCAAATTACCCCTACACAAGTTTCTGCAAATAAAACCATTTTAACATAAGCAAAACATTAAACACATTTCATATTTAGAAAGGGCTTGCTCTCCTGATTCCATTGATATAAAATTTGTCAAATTATAACGTGGGGATCAAAAGTTATAGCTAAAACAAATTCAAACATCTAATAGATTCAAATCCTGTTTTTAAATCTAAACAGCTGCCACGCGTCTTAATCTGATTGTCCGGTACCGTTTCGCGTTGGATCACGCTTCTGAGCCGTTAGATCTACTTAATCTGCACAGCCCAGATCTACCTATACCGCTTCGTTAAGTGATCTAATTTCACGCGCTGGATCCAGATCCAACGGTCCTAGATCAAACGACCATAGCTGGGCGGCGCTGGCGGTGGCTACTGGCGGCGGCGAGCTCTGTCTACGGCAGCGCGGCGCTATAGGGGGTTCTAGGGTTGTCGGGGGAGCTTACCAGAACCATGGCGATGCACTGATGCTCAACCTGGCGACGGCTTGGCAAGGGGCGCACGAACACGGCTGCACGGGCTCGTCGGAGTTGCTGGCGGCGTCGGGCTTGGGTGGACGACGACGTTGGCGATGCTCCTGGCCACCCTAGCACGCACAAACGGCTTCAGGAGACGCACAAGACTACGGTGAACGTGTTTGTGTGAAACAGAGGCGAAGGGGAACAAGGAGCTCACCGAATTTGATCACGGGAGTTGAGGATGTCGTCAGGAGCTTGCAGCGTTTAACTCAGTCGACGACCTGGGGCAGTACAGTACAAACCAGTGGGGTCAGAAGGTGCGCAAGGAAGTTGTGAAGAAGCTCGTATGAACCAGAGGGAGAGGGGTGCACGAGGCTCACCGGGATTGGTCACCGGAGTGCTCTCTGTCTGCGGCGGTGCGAGGATGATTGCGGGCAGCCTGGGGCGCTCTAGGCTCGGAGTTTGGGGAGGAATGGAGAGGGGGCAGAGGGGGTTTAAGTACGCGAGGCGGGGGCGTGATTTAATCCTGCAATCAACGCGAATTGACGAGCGAATCAACCAGGTAACGCACGGCGTGATTTGGGGAAGAACACGTCGCGGTGAGGGTGGAGACGACGACGCCGTGTGGGCCGCGGCTGTCAGCGAGAGAAACAGAGAGGGAGTGGGTCCTGTTTGTCTGTCACTCAGCGGGTGCGGGGGTGAGTGAAGAAAAACGGTTCGTGGGGGTGGGATTGCTGGGCTTAGTTGGGCCAGTTGGGCCAGATTCGACTGAAAGCTTATTTTTTTCCTTTTAACCTTTTTCTTTTTCTGTTTGGTTTTTCTGAAATGAATTTTAACTCCAAAACAAATGAGTTTGAATTCAAATCTTCTCTAGGTTTTTATGTTGCAAACCTTGCACTCAAATGTGTGACAAACACTACTGTTTAATCAAATGAAAATAAAAATAAACCAAGCCTTTATGTGATATATACAATAGGCATAATATTGGTTTTATTTGCTTATTTTGTTTTGGAACTTTGTTCAAACTTTTGATGGTGCCTAAGTTTGAATTTCAAACCTTACTGAATCAAAACAATCACTCTTCTTATTGGAAGATAGCACTAAGGCTAGAGCAACTTACATGAAATAATAAGCATATATGCTTCTGTTTTGAAATGATTTGTTTGAAATGAAATTCATATGATCATGGATGCATGGATGATATGCACGAGTTTGAAACATGATTTTAGGGATGTTACAAATCTAACCCCCTTAAGGTGAATCTCGCCCTCGAGATTCATATTAGCTAGCAAATAGGTGAGGGTGGTCTTTCCGAAGATCATCTTCTCTTTCCCATGTTGCTTACTCTTCGGAATGATGGTTCCACTGCACTTTGCAAAACTTGATAGTCTTAGTCCGTGTGACTCTTTCTGCAGTCTCAAGAATCTTGATAGGCTTCTCCTCATAAGTGAGATCACTTTCCAATTGTACCTCCTCCAGAGGTATAGTATCCTTCAAAGAAGTTTCTTCCATTTCTGGATGACATTTCTTAAGCTGGCTCAATGAAACACATTATGGACAGCTGACAGAGACTCTGGCAATTCAATTTCATAAGCAACTTCTCCTTTACGACTCAGAATCTTGAATGGTCCAACATATCTTGGGGCCAATTTTCCTTTGACTCCGAACCTCTTCACTCCACGAAGTGGTGACACTCTATGATAAGCTCTATCACCAACTTCGTAGGTGACTTCTCTACGCTTAGGATCTGGGTAGCTTTTCTGTCGGGACTGTACTATCTTCAATCTGTCCTTAACCAACTTGACCTTCTCTTCGGCTTCTTTGATAAGTTCTGGTCCGAACAAAATTCTTTCTCCCACACCATTCCATAATAATGGGGTGGTACACTTTCTCCCGTAGAGAAACTCAAATGGTGCCATCTCAATGCTGGCTTGATAGATGTTGTTATAAGAAAATTTCAAGAAGCGACTTTCATCCCAATTGGCTCCATAGTCTAGGGCACATGCCCTCAACATGTCTTCAAGAATCTGATTAGTCCTTTCTGTCTGTCCATCAGTTTGAGGATGAAAAGTAGTGCTGAATTCCAACCTTGTTCCCAATGACTCATGTAGCTTTCTCCAAAAATGGGAAGTGAATTGATTTCCCCTATCAAACACAATACTCTTGGGCACTCCATGTAGACATATAATTCTACTCATATAGATTTTGGCAAACTTAGAACTTGTATAGGTTGTCTTCACGGGTATGAAATGAGCCACTTTTGTTAGGCGATCCACTACTGCCCAAATAGAATCATATCCTGACCGGGTCCTTGGTAATCCGGTAATGAAATCCATACCAATCTTGTCCCACTTCCAATCAGGAATAGGTAGTGGTTGAAGCAAACCTGCTGGTTTCTGATGTTCCGCTTTCACTCTACTACACACATCACACAAAGCAATATGTTCGGCGATGTCCTTCCTGAGGTTATTCCACCAAAATATTTCCTTCATGTCCATGTACATTTTGGTGTTACCCGGATGAATGGAATACGGAGAGTTATGTGCTTCTTGCAAAATCAGTTTTCGAAGCTCCGGATCTTGTGGAACACAGATGCGTTTCCCATGCCATAAAGTACCCTGTTCGTCTTCAATTTCCTTTGCCAATCTTTTACTTAGTTTCTTCAATTTCCTTATCAGTCTTCTGGGCTTCTTTGATCTTGTCCAACAGATCGAGTGGGTTGAACATCCAAAGACATGAGATGTCCTTCAGGCACAATCTCCAATCTGAGATCTCTAAATTGGGCACACAAAACATCGGGGTATTCTCCCTTGGTAAGGACATTCACAAAAAACTTACGGCTTAAAGCATCCGCTACAACATTTGCTTTATCGGGATGGTATTGCAAACTTAAGTCATAGTCTTTGATGAGTTCTAGCCATCTTCTTTGTCTCATATTAATTTATTTCTGGGTGAAGATGTACTTCAAACTCTTGTGATCTGTGAACACTTCACATCGCTTTCCCAAAAGATAGTGTCTCCATGTTTTGAGTGCATGGACAACAGAGGCTAACTCCAAATCATGAGTAGGATAGTTCACTTCATGAGTTTTGAGTTGTCTCGAGGCATAAGCCACAACTTTTCCTTCTTGCATAAGTACTGCACCCAAACCATGATGAGATGCATCACAATATACTTGGAAATCTTTTTCCAAGTCTGGCAAACACAAGACTGGTGCTGTCACAAGTCTCTTATTCAATTCCTGAAAGCTGAGTTCACAACCTTCAGACCAAGCAAATTTCTTGTCTTTCTTTAGCAATTCTGTCAGAGGCTTAGCAACCTTGGAGAAGTTCTCAATGAACCTTCTGTAGTAACCTGCTAAGCCAAGGAAACTACAAACTTCTTTCACTGACTTGGGAGATTCCCATTCAGTTACAGCTGAAACTTTAGCAGGATTAACTGCTACACCATCTCCTGACACAACGTGTCCAAGAAATCCAACTTCATTTAGCCAAAATTCGCACTTGCTGAATTTGGCATACAGTTTATGCTCTCTAAGATTCTCAAGTATCAAACGCAAATGTCCTTCATGCTCTTCTTTGCTCTTGGAGTAGACTAAAATGTCATCGATGAATACGACAACAAACTTATCAAGGAATTCCATGAACACCTTGTTCATCATATTCATAAAGTATGCTGGTGCATTGTTCAAACCAAATGGCATCACGGTATACTCATACAATCCATACCTTGTGGTGAAAGCTGTCTTAGGTATGTCTTGTTCCCTTATCTTGAGTTGGAAATAACCTGACCGAAGATCAATCTTTGAGAACACACAAGCTCCTTCTAGCTGATCAAACAAGTCATTGATTCTAGGCAAAGGGTATTTGTTCTTGATAGTTACCTCATTGAGTGAACGGTAATCTATGCATAACCTTTGACTTCTATCTTTCTGCTCCACAAACAAAACTGGGGCTCCCCAAGATGAAGAACTTGGTTTAATAAATCCTTTCTGCAACTGTTCTCCAAGTTGTTTCTTGAGTTCTTTCAGTTCATCAACTGACATCTTGTACGGTCTCTTTGCTATTGGTCCGGATCCTGGTAGCAAATCAATAAGAAACTCCACATCTCTATCTGGTGGCATTCCCGGCAATTCTTCCGAAAACACATCCGGATATTCACTCACAATTGGCACACTGTCTATGCTAACCCCTTAAGAGAATTTAGCATACTCCTTTTGCTTCAAAGTTGGTCGTGAATCTGATCCTTTTATTTTCTGGAGTTGTGAGTGAGACAGTATGGTTGGCACAATCTATCACTCCCTTGTGCTTAGTCATCCAGTCCATTCCCAAAATGACATCCAATCCTTGGGAGTTTAAAATTATCAAGTTAACGGAAAATGTATACTTCCCAAACTCTATGACTAGATCATGACATCCTGAATTCACTATGATTTCTCCGCCAGGAGAACCTACTTTTATAGGACACCCAATAGTCTCTACCGATAGTTTGTTTCTTTCAACAAATGCTCTTGATATGAATGAATGAGATGCACCAGTATCAAAGGGAACAAATGCTGGAACAGAATTGAGTTTGAACTTACCAGCAACAGCATCAGGCTCCTCATAGATTTCCTCCACATTGATGTGGTTCACTTGCCCTTTCTGAAAAGGGTTGGGCTTGTTGGGTCCTTCAACTTTCTTTTCTGGGCATTCATTTGCATAATGCCCCATCTTCTTGCACTTGAAGCACTCAACCTGACTAATGTCCTTCTTGACAGGCTGACTTCCACTGCCACTTCCACTACCACTGTGGTGGCTCTTATATCCACCTTTGTGGTTCTTGAACTTGTCATTGTCATGACTACGGTGATGCTTGTTGTCATGACGGTTGTGGTTGTGGTGCTTGTTGAATTTCCCATGCTTGTGGGATCCTGAGCTTCCACTATCATCATAATGGGAACGTTTGTGAGACGATCCCGAGCTGTGCTTGTCTGAGTGCTTTATCTTCCTGCTTTCAACTTGCTTCATTTTGCTCTCCAAAATAGCAGCCTTATCACAAAGAGACTGGTATGTGGGAACATAGGCCACTGATAGCTGCAAGTTCAGTTCATCATTCAGGCCTTCAAGGAACTTTTCCTTCCTCTTGGCATCAGTGCCAACTTCATCCGGTGCATAACGCGCCAGATTGTTGAACTCCTCAATATATTCAGCCACACTGCGGTGGCGCTGCTTCAGATTATGGAACTCTTTCTTTTTCAGACTCATCACTCCAGATGATATATGAGCAGTATGAAAGCCATCCTCAAAGATAGCCCATGTCACATCTTATATGGGAGTGGTGATCTGGAAGTTATCCCACCAAGTGGCGGCTGGTCCTTCCAACAAATGTGCTGCAAATCTGACTTTTTCTACATCAGTACAGCCCACAGTTACCAAGTCCTTGTTCACAGAGCGTAGCCAATCATTGGCCACCATGGGATCAGTTGTTCTTGAGAACTTTGTTGGCCTCAATCTCAAGAACCTGGTAAGCATGTCAAAACCCGGTGGGTTGTTGTTATTGTTGTTATTGTTGTTATTGTTGTTATTGTTGTTATTGTTGTTATTGTTGTTGTTGTTGTTGTTGTTGTTTTGGTTCTGGATGAACGTCGTCATCATTTGCATCAGCTGAGTCTGAGATGTCATCATCTGCTGCATTTCTGGAGTGATGTTGTTGTTGTTGGGGTTGGGATTGGCACGACGGGGAGGCATTTGTGGTTTGTTCAATAGAGATAAGAATGAGATACCCATAGATGCTTTCATGCATAATACATCACATAAACAATCACCAAACATGCATCATAATAATAATAGTTCAACAACAAAAACGACAAGTTTGCAAAGTAAACACACCAATAACAAGCCATCCACATGTTGGATGGTCATTGTGACACAAATAAAGTATGATAAATAAATGATAAATGAGTAGTCAAATCTACTCCTCGGCATCAACCTCCTCGTCAACAAAGGTAAGACCTGCATTCTCCATTGCGGTCTTGTATTCCTCGACATTGGCATTTAAGGTCTCTACTTTGGCTTTGAGAGCCCTCTTCTGAGAACGAAGCCTCTCAATCACCGTCTGCTGATGCTCGATATCGAAGTCCTTGGCCTGCAGTTCTTCAGTCATGTCCCGAATCCTCTTGTTCCTATCCTGGACTCGCTTCTCCTGACTCTTGAACTTTCTGTCTTGGCTCTCGAACTTTGCCTCCATCTCCTTGACTATCTCATCTTGCTCCGCGAAGAGCTTGTCCTTCTCGCGAAGCTGCACCTGGAGTTCGTCATTGTTGAGCATGACGTTGGTCCTATCAGTGTCCACGTGCCTAATGAGAGCCTCTAAGTCCTGGAGGTATAGGAAAATCGGCTCAGCTGTATCCCTCTAAGTGTCCTCGAAGTCGATGGCCTCTCCATCCTCATCACGTCTACTAAAGACGTGGAAGTGAGTACCTCTAACCTGTCGAGAGTGTCTCCCTAGCAGACGTCCTATCATATCCCGCATGACTACCTCAAGGCCTCTCTCCTTGTCATCGTGCATGAGCTTGAAGATGATATCCTTCGTGGTAGGCTCAGTCTGGCGTCCGGGCTGATTGACCTTGAAGCCCCAAAGGTCTTTCCTCTCAAACTTGGTGAGGGGAAGCACCATGATGGTAGGAAGAGGGAGATTGAGCAAATTAGTGAGCTCAACAATACGAGGACCAAAGCGAGTTCCCTGGAACTCCTCAACAGTGCTGATGGTAACATTAGGCATCTATTTATAAGATAGAAAAAATTAGAACAACACAATTTAAGGTAAAACACAAGGCAAAACATCACATACATATCCTTGGAAATCAAAACACACAAGTCATGGCATACATGAATCCATTACAACAACCAAGGTTCAACTTATTTTAAAGCAACATTTGGAAATAAGGTGATAAGTGGTGGTCCAACTAACGAAGTACGCTTACAATCCTATCTCACTAGATATGTTGGCTAACACAATATTTCTAGAAGCAATCACTCTCTCTTGAGCACATGGCTCCATCACTAAGTCTATCATGTCTCCTCTTAAGGTTTGGTTGGTAGCCTCCAACTCTTGGGTATGTTTCTTCTCTTCTTTTAGGCTATTTTGGATGTTGAACATTCTGCACTTGACCCTTTCACCAAGTTCTTTGATGGTCTTCCAAGCTGCATCCTTTGCTGAGTCAAAGAATGTAGGGTGCATCACTGAATTGGTGAACATGCAGAATCCTGATTCCTTGTGGTTGTCTTCCTTGTTTTTATACAAGTGAAGTTGCACCCACCAGTACTAAACTCCTTCATCCATCACAGGAAAGCCTTTGTACACAGCTGCGCCATCTATTTCCATTGCAACCATGAGGTCCTTGAGAGCCCTGGGAGATTCTGTCTCACACTCCAAAGTCATTGTCATGAGTGGTCCTTTCCTTACGGCTTCGTTGATGGAGTTCATCTACAAATAGAGATGAGAAAGAAAATTAGAAAAGTTTACGAGAAGAATAGACAAGTGTAGAAGTTGTTGTAAATTTTTCCTTAGTGGTTTCCAATCCTAGGGTCATAATCCTATAGGCAACACAGTGCTCTGATACCATCTGTAAGATCCCTCCTTTATGAAGGAAAAGGATCCCTGTGATTGCAATGCTAGTCCCTGGATCAATGCTAGCATCCACAGTTTAAGATGAAGTACACAAAAACAAAGGTCATTATTACAGTCATTCCAGAGACAAACATAGTCTTTACAACTCCAAGGCCACAGGCCTAGTACAAGAGTTTGAATAAGTAAATAAGTAAAAGTCTTCATCTTCATGTGCCACAGGCAAACATGTTGAGTTTAGACTCATGACTCCTAATCCTCATCAGAGTAACCTGCAACATCACAAGTTACAGCCACAGTGGGTCAATACATTGGAATAGTATTGGCAAGTGATACCTTAGTATAATTTAGGTGGACTAGATACTATATGCAATTTGGCTAAGTGTAGCTTGGCTTGCTTTGCTCAAAATAGGTTTTGCCTATTAGTTGAAAACACTAAGTTTTTCTTTGTCAAAACTTTTCCCAAGGAACCACCAATAGACATTGAGGTCCTTCACCCTTGTTCACCCACAAGTTTTTACTTAGAAATTGGGATGAGGATATTATTGATAGCTTCCATGTCTTGATGCTCAAGTTGTCCTTTTCCAGGGACATGGCTAAGTACTTAGATTCTTCCATCTGCAGAGGTGGTGCACTTTCCCCACAAGCCTTGATTTTCACCAAGACAGGACCTTTCAGAAGCCTTCCCTTAGACCAAATGGACGCATTCCAACCTATCATCCCACTACCACCAACTGTCCAAATGGCTAAGTTCTAGCATCCTATGTGATCCTGGCAGAGCCCATATTGCCAAGTGGCTGCACTAGAAGCTTCTTAACATTTGGCCTCTAAAATTTCTTTGTTCCTGGGTGGCTTTCCACAAGTGAGATGCACAAGGTAAACCAAAGAAATCGGCCTTGTGTAACCACTCAACATAAACCATTCCTTCCATTCCACCCAGGTGTTTCATTTACTTAGTTGTTTTATTAGGCAAAACACAAGTCCAAAGACTTAGAAATATTTTCATCATAGCATGTATATTTCACCACCCTTGGTTGCTACTAGCTAGGCTAAGCATGGCATAGATAAGCATCTTAACTTAGAAATTTCTAGCAATTCTACAACTACTAGGATTTCCCACATGGTATATAAGCAAAATATAGCATGCAAGACTAGCAAAATATTTCTAATGCTTAGTAGAAAACATAGGGATGAAAATATTCATGAAGCACCACTTGCCTTGGTAGTTTGTAGAGTAGTTACACTCCTCACAATCACAATCACTATTGGCACCAAAATCTACACAAAGAATCATAGCCACAAATCACATACAAAACATATACAAACAAAAATATATGAATGCATGCAATATGATATGTGATGGTTTTTAAAACTCAACAAAGCAAGTATACAGTACTGGTTCATAAACAAGTTAAAAACTTGCCAAACAACATTTATTTAACCCTTAAAACATTTCTCAAATAATTCATATACTCAAATTAGCCCTACACAAGTTTCTGCAAATAAAACCATTTTAACAAAGCAAAACATTAAACACATTGCATATTTAGAAATGGCTTGCTCTCCTGATTCCATTGATATAAAATTTGTCAAATTATAACGTGGGGATCAAAAGTTATAGCTAAAACAAATTCAAACATCTAATAGATTCAAATCCTGTTTTTAAATCTAAACAGCTGCCACGCGTCTTAATCTAATTGGCCGGTACCGTTTCGCGTTGGATCACGCTTCTAAGCCGTTAGATCTACTTAATCTGCACGGCCCAGATCTACCTATACCGCTTCGTTAAGTGATCTAATTTCACGTGCTGGATCCAGATCCAACGGTCCTAGATCAAACGACCATAGTTGGGCGGCGCTGGCGGTGGCTATTGGCGGCGGCGAGCTCTGTCTACGGCGGCGCGGCGCTACAGGGGGTTATAGGATCGTCGGAGGCGCTTACCAGAACCATGGAGATGCACTGATGCTCAACCTGACGATGGCTTGGCAAGGGGCGCACGGACACGGCTGCACGGGCTCGTCGGAGTTGCTGGCGGCGTCGGGCTTGGGTGGACGACGACGTTGGCGACGCTCCTGGCCACCCTAGCACGCACAAACGGCATCAAGAGACGCACAAGACTATGACGAACGTGTTTGTGTGAAACAGAGGTGAAGGGGAACAAGGATCTCACCAAATTTGATCGCGGGAGTTGAGGATGTCATCGGGAGCTTGCAGCGTTTGACGCAGTCGACGACCTTGGGCTGTACAGGACGAACCAGTGGGGTCATAAGGTGCGCAAGGAAGTTGTGAAGCGTCTCGTATGAACCAGAGGGAGAGGGGCGCACGGGGTTCACCGGGATTGGTCGCCGGAGTGCTCTCTGTCTGCGGCGGTGCGAGGATGATTGCGGGCAGCCTGGAGGCGCTCTAGGCTCGGAGTTTGGGGGGAAATGGAGAGGGGGCAGAGGGAGTTTAAGTAGGCGAGGCGAGGGCGTGATTTACTCCTGAAATCAATGCGAATTGACCAGCGAATCAACCAGGTAACGCACGGCGTGATTTGGGGAAGAACACGTCGCAGTGAGGGTGGAGACGACGACGCCGTGTGGGCAGCGGCTGTCAGCGAGAGAAACAGAGAGGGAGTGGGTCATGTATGTCAGTCACTCAGCGGGTGCGGGGTTGAGTGAAGAAAAACGATTCGCGGGGGTGGGGTTGCTGGGCTTAGTTGGGCCAGTTGGGACAGATTCGACTGAAAGCTTATTTTTTTTCCTTTTAACCTTTTTTCTTTTTCTGTTTGGTTTTTCTGTAATGAATTTAAACTCCAAAACAAATGAGTTTGAATTCAAATCTTCTCTAAGTTTTTATGCTGCAAACCTTGCACTCAAATGTGTGAAAAACACTACTGTTTAATCAAAACACTTTGATCAAATGAAAATGAAAATAAACCAAGCCTTTATGTGATATATACAATAGGCATAATATTGGTTTTATTTGCTTATTTTGTTTTGGAACTTTGTTCAAACTTTTGTTGGTGCCTAAGTTTGAATTTCAAACCTTACTGAATCAAAACAATCACTCTTCTTATTGGAAGATAGCACTAAGGCTAGAGCAACTTACATGAAATAATAAGCATATATGCTTCTGTTTTGAAATGATTTGTTTGAAATGAAATTCATATGATCATGGATGCATGGATGATATGCATGAGTTTGAAACATGATTTTAGGGATGTTACAGACCCCAACCTTTGTAAAGGTAAAGGTCCCTGTAATTGCAATGCTAGTCCCTGGATCAATTGCTAGCATCAACAGTTTAAGATGAAGTACACAAAAACAAAGGTCATTATTACATCGTCACTCCAAAGATAACATAGTCTTTTACAACTCCATAGACATAGGCCAGTACAAGAGTTTAACTTAACAATATAAATAAAGGTCTTCATCTTCATGTGCCACAGGAAAGCATGTTGAGTGTAGACTCATAACCCTAATCCTCATCAGAGTAACCTGCAACATCACAAGTTACAGTCATAGCGGGTCAATACATTGGAATAGTATTGGCAAGTGATACCTTAGTAAAATAATAGTATCTAGCTTATACATGAATTTGGCTAAGTGTAGCTTAGGTTTGCTTTGCTCAAAATAGGTTTTACCTATCAGTTGAAAACACTAAGTTTTTGTTCGACAAAAACTCCCAAGGAACCACCTATAGACATTGGTGAACCTTTACCCTTGTTCAACCACAAGTTTTAACTTAGAAATTGGGATGGGTATATTCTTGATAGCTTCCATGTCTTGATGCTCAAATTGTCCATTGCCGGGGACACGGCTAAGTACTTAGATTCTTCCTTCTGCAGAGGTGGTGCACTTTCCCCACAAGACTTGACTTTCATCAAGACATGACCTTTCAGAAGCCTTCCCTTAGACCAAAATGGACGTGTTCCAAACCTATCACCCCTACCACCAACTGTCCATTTGGCTAAGTTATTGCAACCTATATGACCCAGGCAGAGCCCATAATTCCATGTGGCTGCACTAGAAGCTTCTTAAAATATGGCATCTCAAATCCCTTTGTTCCTGGGTGGCATTCCACAAGTGAGATACACAGGGTAAACCATTTGAAGGATGGGCCTTGGTAACCACTCAACAAAAATCCAACCAAGCAATTACCATTCCACCCAGGTGTTTCATTCACTTAGTTGTTTTATTAAGCAAAAACATAAGTCAAAGACTTAGAAATATTTTTCCATAGCATGTATATAATCCACCCTTGGTTGCTACTAGGTAGGCTAAGCATGACAATAGTAAGTATCTTAACTTAGAGAAAATCTAACAATTTTACAACTACTAGGATTTCCCAAGCATAGCATATAGGTACTTAGCAAAAATTATCATGCAAGCCCTATACAAAATATTTCTAATGCATAGTCAAAATATTGGGAAAAAATGTGAAGCACCACTTTCCTTGGTAGTTGGGAGAGTAACAACAATCCTCATAGTCACAATCACCACTTGCACCAAAATCTACACATAAAATGATAGCACCAAATTCATATTTCAAATCTCCAAACAAAAATATATGAATGCATGCAAATGCCATGTGATGTTTTTCTAAACCAACCAAGACAAGTAAACTAGTACTGATCAATAAACTAAACATTTATACACCAAATACACTTTATTTGTCCTTTAAAACATTTTCCAATTAATTTTTATACATAAAATAGGCCTACAAATATCTCTGCATAAAATTCCATTTTAAGGGAAACAAAATACAAAACTAAGACCATAGATGTGTAGGATTTATTTTTGTTATTCCAATGGTATATTATTTGTATTTTTTGGATAAAACAGAACAAAAGTTATTGAATTTACAAGTTTAAATATCTAATAGATAAAATTTCAGATTTTAAATCTATTCTAGTGACACGCGGCGCTTCCTGATTGGATGGTACCGTTTCGTATGGATCACGCACGTGCACCGTCAGATCTAAATGAGATCTAGCGGCTCAGATCTTCCCGTACCCTTTCGGGCTGGCGTCTAATATAGATCAGGTGGATCTAATCGTTTCGGCCAAGAACAGGCGGCGCAAATGGCCACATGTTCCGGCGAGACCAGAGAGTAAACGCGAGGGAGCTGGTGCTTACCGAGATCGTGGAGACACGGCGAAGCTCGACGTGCAGTTGGACGGGGTCGGGGTGCACGGACGAGGCGAGGATTCCTCGTCGGAGTTGCGGGCGGCCTCGGGTGTGCTCGGTTGTCGTCGCTAGGGGCGCTACAGGGCACAGGAGAGGAAATGGGGGGCAGCGTTAGATGCGTACTGACATTGCAAGTGTGCGAGCATGAACCAGAGAGGAAGGGGAAGGCCAGGTTTACCGTGTGTGCTCGTCGGAGTTGAGTGCTTCGTCGGGCACGCGCGGTCATTGACATTGGCGACGTTTTGGGTTGTCCTAGCACATACCAGCGATGTTAAAAGATGCGCAAGGATGAAGTGAACATGCTAGCAAGACCATGAGGCAAGGGGCGGAGAGTTCTCACAGGAATTTGCCGCCGGAGATGCTCGGTACCACAGCGGCGCGAGCTTGATTGTGGACAGCCTAGAGACGCTCTGTGGTTGGTGAGTGAGGGGAAAGGAGCGGAGTGGGGAGGGGTTTAAGTAGCCGGGGCGAGAGGGGGAGTTATGCCCGCAGTAATGCGTAATCAAGCGCGAGATCGTCGGGAAGAAACTGCTGCGGCGGAGCTGGTCGCGGGCGTGACGAAGAGGTGACGTGGCTGCGGGGTCCAGTTGTCAGCGAGGGGGTGTGCGCGGCAGGATGAGAAACAGAGAGGGGAGGGGGTCCCGGGTGGGCTGGCTATTGGGCTGGTTCTGGTGCTGGGCCAGATTGGTGGCGCCGGCCTTTTCCTTATTCTTTTCTCTTTTTATTTTTCTAATTGATTTTTCAGGAATCCTTTTCAAATGAGTTTGAATGCAAACTTTTTCTGGATTTTTGTAAAGTGAACCATGCACATATTTGAGTATAAAACATTGCTGTTCACTCAAAAGTACAATGGCCCAATGAAATTAAAATAAAACCATGCCTTAAATATTTATTTTTATTAGGCATTGAAATTGGTTTTAATTTAAATTCTTGTCTTTGAAAATTTGAGAAAGTTTTGAAATCATCCTTCAAACTTACATTCAAACCATTCTGGTTGAAACAAAGTGTACTCATAATTTGAGAGTAAAAAATAAAGCCATTGCCTTTCCTACATAAAATAATGGGCAACAATTTGCTTCTGTTTTGAAATCTTATTTAAAAATGATCCAAATGCTTATGAATGCATGAATGATATGCAAACTTTACAAATCATGATTTTTGGGATGTTACAAATCTAACCCCCTTAAGGTGAATATCGCCCTCGAGATTCGGATTGGCTAGCAAATAGGTGAGGGTGGTCTTTCCGAAGATCATCTTCTCTTTCCCATGTTGCTTTTTCCTCAGAATGATGGTTCCACTGAACTTTGCAAAATTTGATAGTCTTAGTCCGAGTAACTCTTTTTGCAGTCTCAAGGATCTTGATAGGCTTTTCCTCATAGGTGAGATCACTTTCCAATTTGACCTCCTCCAAAGGTATAGTATTCTTCAAAGAAGTCTCTTCCATCTCCGGATGGCATTTCTTTAGCTGGCTTACGTGAAATACATTGTGAACGGCAGACAATGATTCTGGCAATTCAAACTCATAGGCTACCTCTCCTTTACGATTTAGAATCTTAAATGTTCCACAATATCTTGGTGCCAGTTTTCCTTTGACTCGAAATCCCTTCACTCCACGAAGTGGTGATACTCTAAGGTAAGCTCTATCACCCACCTCATAAGTGACCTCTCTACGCTTTGGATCTGCTTTGACAACTATGACACCTGGAATGCCTTCTTCGCTAATAGGCGGGAAAGGGAGCTCGCCAGGTACGAGGGTGATGGCCCGCCACCGGTGAACCACAACGAAGTCGGCCGTCGTCTGTGGTGGGCGAACCGTACTATCATCGAAGTGATGCGCTACATCGCCGGGAGACCATCTCGCCACGGTGCCACGAGTCCACCCGCCACAGGCCCCACATCGTCCCAGTGTAGCAAAGATCGCCTTCCAGAGACCCTCTCCCACCCGCCGTGAACTGAGGCTGGAATGGCCCTGGTATATGCCATGGATGGGCCGAGGATCCCTGAGGTGTGTGACGGCGATGATGATGACGACGATGAAGACCACAAGCTGCGTGCTATAGGACTAGGCATGATTATGACTAAAGGGGCGCTTTAGGCCTGAGTGTTAGCTAGTCGGTTTGTCCCGGTTTTAATATTAATAAATGTCTTAAGTGTTACCTAATAAATATAGGGAAATGCCTATATAAAGAGAGGTTCATATTTAGTCCCGGTTGGAGAAACCAACATGATCAAGGGATTGCGCAGTGGGCGAGCAACACTAATAATAGGGGTGAGTGTCGACATTATGTCGCGGCGGTTACCTTGTCCCGGATGGTGTCACCAACCGGGACTAAAGATGAATTAGTCCCGGTTGGAGACACCAACCGAATAAAGATGAGTCACACTAATAGTGGTGAGTGTCGACATTATGTCGTGAGTGTCGACATTATGCCGAGCTGCTTGTACTATAAATATGCATCCTTGTGAGTCCAGTCCTCCGCCAGTTTGAGGCATCTCCAAGATGGTTTTAGAGAGCAGGACACCACTACGGCCAGTTCGAGGAGATGCCGACGAGCCCATCCTCCGCATCTCCGAGAAATGGTCATAGAGGCACTCCTAATATGTGAAATTAGTTAGCTCCGAGGCGTATTGATCTAGTTAGTGAAGTTACAAGCTGCAAGATGGTTTTCGAGAGCAGGGACACCATCATGTTGCCAGTGGAGATGCTAACGAGCCCAGTCCTCCGGCATCTCCGAGAAACCGTCATAGAGGCACTCCTATTATGTGAAATTAGTTAGCCCGAGGCGTATTGATCTAGTTAGTGAAGTTACAAGCTGCAAGATGGTTTTCGAGCAGGACACCACTACGACCAGTTGTGGAGATGCCGACGAGCCCGGCCTCCCAAGCATCTCCAAGAAACTGGTCATAGAGGCACTCCCGGTCCAGCCACAAAACGGGACTAACACTCAAGACATTTATTAATATTAAAAACCGAGACTACAAAACCGGGACTAAAGGCCACAAACCGCGAAAGATATCCTTCGGTCAAGCCACAAACCGCGAAAGACATGAACTAGAGTTACATAATATGAGCATGAACTTCTTGGCATATGTCATTCCTTATGACCGCTTCAGACGTAACCATGGAGCATCTTCTTTACTTAACGGAATGCTTGGGTCAGTTTTCACTGTGAAGGGCGGAATTTCATCAAACTTATTATAATCTTCTGACATGTCTGTCTTGTCCTCGATTCCCATGATGTTTCTTTTCCTTGAAAGAACTATGTGACGCTTTGGCTCATCATATGATGTATGCTTGCATATTTTTCTTTTTTTCGGTCCGGAGGACATGTCCTTCACATAGAAAACCTAAGACACATCATTGGCTAGGACGAATGGTTCATCTCTATAACCAAGATTGTTGAGATCCACTTGTCATTCCGCATAACCGGGTCTATATTTACCCTTCCCCATTCAGGTTGACCCATTTGCAATAAACAAAGGGACCTTAAAAGAGACTCCATAGTCTAGTTCCCATATCTCCTATGTAACCATAATATGTGTCCTTTTGTCCATTCTCGCCTATTGCATCAAAGCGACACCACTATTTTGGTTGGTGCTCTTTTATCTTGGGCGATCGTAGAATGTATTCCCATTTATTTCGCCCTTGGAAATTCAATACAGAGAAGATGGTGACGCCCAACAAGTATAGCTGATCTCCAACAGTGGTGTCATTCAAGAGATGTGTCCGCATCCAACCACCGAAAGACTTCATGTGTTCATCTCAGTAATCCATGATTCGGCTTCCCGGTTTTTGGAGCGCATTATATTCTTGTGTTCCTCGATATACGGAGCTGCCAAGGTGGAATTATGTAGAACTGTGTAGTGTGCTTTAGTGAAAGAATCCCCGTCCCTACATATCATTACTTTCTTTCCCAGCGTGCCTTTTCCACTTAGTCTTCCCTCATGCCGCGAGTCAGAAACACCAATCGGCTTAAGGTCAGGAATAAAGTCAACACAAAACTCAATGACCTCCTCTGTTCCATATCCCATGGAGATGCTTCCTTCTAGTCTAGCACGGTTATGAACATATTTCTTTAAGACTCCCATGAACCTCTCAAAGGGGAACATATTGTGCAGAAATACCGGACCGAGAATGGCAATCTCTTCCACTAGATGAACCAGAGATGCGTCATAATATTGAAGAAGGATGGTGGGAACACCAATTCAAAACTAACAAGACATTGTACCACGTCCTTCTATAACCTTGGCGTAATATCCGGATTGATTACCTTCCGAGATATTGCATTGAGGAATGCACAGCTTCACAATGGGTACTCGAACATTTTCCTAGAAGCCCCTCAATGCAATCGGAAGCAATCACGTCATAATCACGTGATGATCATGAGACTTCAGGTTTTGGAACTTTTTCTCGCCATATTTATTATCCCCTTTATATTAGATGAGAAGCCCGACGGCACCTTGATACTGTAAAGGACTTCAAAAAAGATTTCCTTCTCTGCTTTGGTAAGAGCATAGCTGGCACGACTTAAGTGATGCCCTTTATCCGTCTTGTTATCTGTATGCATGTTCTTTGGGTCTTTCATAATTTGTTGGTCCTCCCGTGCTTCAGGTGTATCTTTTGTCTTCCCATACACGCCTAGGAATCCTATTAGGTTCACGCAGAGATTCTTCGTCACGTGCATCACGTCGATTGAAGAGCGGACACGCAGGACTTTCCAATATGGCAGCTACCAAAATATAGATTTCTTCTTCCACATGGGTGTGTGTCCTGTAGCAACGCTGCTCGAACTGATTGACCGCCGACCCTTTCTAAAGATTACTTCTATGTCCTTGACCATACCAAATACATCATCACCAAATAGGAGTTCAGGCTTCTTAGGTGATCCGCCTCACCTTTGAAATGCTTGCCTTTCTTTCTTACGGATGATTGGTCGGAAGAAATCGCGATTCGCCAGTACACAACCTTCTTGCATTTATGCAAATATGTACCTTCGGTCTTATCTAAACAGTGGGTGCATGCCTTATATCCTTTGTTTGTTTGTCGAAGATTACTAAGAGGGCCAATCATTGATGGTTATGAATAACAACCCTCGTAGATTAAATGGCTCTGCTTGTTCTCATCCCATGCACGTACACCTGGTTTGTCCCACAACCGTAAGAGTTCTTCAACTAATGGCCTAAGGTACACATCAATGTCGCGTTCGGTTGCTTCGGGCCTTGGATGAGCACCGCATCATAATGAACTTACGCTCATGCACAACCAAGGAGGCAGGTTGTAGATACATAGAGTCACGGGCAGTGTGTGTGGATCGCAGCTCCCCAAAAGGATTCATGCCATCCGCATAGACCAAACCATAAGTTCCTTGTGTCACCCGCAAAGTCCGGGAAGTCTCTCGATTTTTCTCCACCGTGACCCATCGCCAGGGTGTCTCAACTTCCCGCCTTTCTTACGGTCTTGTTTGTGCCATCGCAACAACCGGCATGCTCTTTGTTTCGAACATGCTTTCAACCTTGGTATTATAGGAGCATACCACATAACCTTAGCAGAACCCTCTTCCGAGGGGCTATCCCTCAACATCACCAGGGTCATCTCGTCGATCTTATACCGCAACGCTGCATACCGGCATTTATCTAAATTCTCATACTCCTTATCATGTAGAGGATGCAATCATTAATGCATGCATGTATCTTTTGCACATCTAATCCCAGAGGATGAGAGTCTTCTTTGCTTCAGAGGTACTCTCGGGAAGTTCGTTATGTTTTGGAAACTTCGCTTCATTATTTTCAAGATCTTTTCAAATGAGGAGTCGGTTAGACCACACTCGCCTTCCATCGCAACAATTCCAAGGTGGTACCGAGCTTTGTGTTGCCATCTTCACAATTTGGGTACAATAATTTCTTGTGATCTTCTAACATGCCCTCTAACTTCAACTTCTCATTTTCTGCTTCACGCCTCGCTTTGCATCGAAATGACCCTACCAAGTTCATCACCGCTCATCCGATGCCCGTTTCACCTTTTTCCTCTCCATTGTCTTCCATTGCGGTATCAGATTCAAGAAACATATGATGATAGTTGTTATCATCATCTTCTTCTTCACCATCTTCCATCATAACCCCTCTTTCCCCGTGCTTGGTCCAGCAATTATAGTTGGCAATGAAACCTTTCATAATCAGGTGGCAACGAATAATTATCGAGGAAGAGTAATCCTTGTTGTTCCGACAATGAACACATGGACAATGTATAAATCCATTCTCTTTGTTTGCCGTAGCCACATCGATAAATTTATCCACGCCTTTGATATACCCGCCACCACCGTCATACATCCATTCCCGACCGCTCATCGCATCATATAAGTAAGTTTATCAAAAAACAGGACATCATAAATAGTGAAATAACCAATTCACACCGACACATGAATTGTATCAA
Source organism: Avena longiglumis (assembly GCA_030063025.1). Classification (NCBI taxonomy): domain Eukaryota; kingdom Viridiplantae; phylum Streptophyta; class Magnoliopsida; order Poales; family Poaceae; genus Avena; species Avena longiglumis. Next base: position 511,435,584 of record CP125974.1, on the reverse strand, counting down.
TGACCTAGAAAAGATAAGATTGCTAACCTCGATCGAGGGAAATAAAGAGGAGAAAGCTCAAGTGCCCTGACACCTTCTATATTTTTGTTCTATGGGAAATTCAACGGATTTTCACTCAAACATTTCAACAAACACCTTCAATGCATGCATGAGAAAAACTAGCACACCCCTCACACCTTACACCATTCGAAAAAGAGTGGAGGCAGAGGGGGCCAGTTGCATTTATAGAGGGCGGGTTTTAGTCCCGGTTGAGCCAAAGAACCGGGACTAAAGGTGCATGCCATGCCACGTGGCTGTGGCCAAACCTTTAGTCCCGGTTGGTGGCGCCAACCGGGATGCATACCCCCTTACCAACCGGGACGCATGCCCCCTGGCCCCGTGCCCACTCCAACCGGGACGCGTGCCAGCATTAGTCCCGGTTGGTGGCGCAACCGGGACTAATGCTCCAAGGGGTCGCGAACGGATAACCCTTTTTCCTCTAGTGGGTGTACGCCAACCCACCTATTGAATTACGGCAATGGCAGTACACACCGTTTAGATGCCGGAACTATCGTGGGACGTTGACGGCTCCCACCCATATGCTGCATATCCTCTACGAATTACCATAAATAATATGCACGCTACGAGTGATAACAACCACGACCTGCACATCCAGCTCCATGCGAGAGGGAAAAGATACAACTGACTTCTCCGTCCCATTCCAAATCTCATGGTCAACGCGTAATATACGGCGCAAGAATCACTGGCGACATTGGTTGTTAAGTCCTAGATAATATGTTCCTTTACCACCGGAACTCTTATAGTAGGTTATTAGCTCATGATAAATAACCTATAATCATATTATTATGAAAATAGAGTTTTCTGTCCTTTTTCAAATGCAGGTGATGACAACACTGGATTTGTAAAATACTTTACAGAAAATAATCAAAGGACATGAGCAAGTGTGAACTTGCCTTTTGTGATTGCAAGATTATGCACTCACGGTCTTCAAGACAATAAAAGATCCAATAGCGGAAATCTGCATCATTGGTCCGGTAAGGACTAATGTTTAAAGAAGTAAGATGCTTTGATGCATAAGTAATGTGCTGCAAGCTGATAAACGCGAATCCCGAGGATAACGTTGATCTAGGGTTTGGACACTGGAAAGGGTTTCCTTGGAATGTGTTGCCCTTTTAGATTAAATTGCATACATGTGCTTCTTATTAAAGCTTGTGAGTGTGTGGAATACAACATGTATTTATACAACAATAAAATACATAGTATGGAATGCTACTCAAGGTTGCTTACATATTAATTGTTTATCTTCAAGTTTTACTTTAGAAGTAATGTCAGTTGTAAAGAATTCAAGTATTAACACTTCTATTATACAAGTAAAGTATAAATTAATGTGATTATGATTAGTTATTATCTGTTTTTCTGAAGTGGCAGAACGAATAACTTTTGAAGAACATCTTACTCAATTATACAGAAGTATTTAAGCTTTTAAGTTAATCTTATGAGGTGTTCTTTCTAGTTATAGTCTTTAAGTCAGAAAGAATTGCCTTTACTGGAATACTGAAATTAGTAGTATTTGAGACTTATCTATCTTAGTTTTTAACTGAGTTGGTTTGGTATTAAGATGCTTTACAACTTAATTACAACAGACCAAAGTTAACTATAAAGCATATAATAAAGTTTTTAGTATTATACTCAAAGCTTGGTAGACTAAAGTTAACTTTAAAAACATAAATGGACTTAGGGTGTGTTACTTATGATACTTGTATCTTGTTCAGTTTATATTGTTTCCTTAGAGATACTTAAAATTGGTATTACTTCTATTGGAGTAGTGGTTTCCTTACATTATAATTGTATAAAAGGTATTTATCTCCCTATAAGGGTGTGGTTAAGGTTTGTGAATAAGTAAACAATATTATTTACTTCTATGGATTCACTTATAGGGTTTTGATTTGTTCATAAACTTGTGATTAAAGTAAAGGAATAGGTTTTATTTCTTTACAAATTATTCTTGGAGATTTTACATTAAATAAGAATTCTTTTATAAAGTAATCTACATTAATGGTTGAGAATTAATTTAATAAAATTGTATTTAAAATGTGTTAAACCATTTTGACTTCATAAAATTTGTATTTAAGGCTAATACTATTTATTACATTTAATTGGTTAATTTAGGAAATATTAACAAATTTTATTTGCCATTTTATGAATTATTAACTAAAGAAATAGATTTAAATTCAAGTTATGAAAGTATTTAACTTTTTATTTAACTCAAAAGTGGAATATCACATTTTTAACATGTAGGTATTATTTTTGGGATCATTTTGGTATATTACATTTATTTTTGTGATTTATAAATAATAAGATATGATTTTAATAAGGTTTATTACTATATAAATACTTAATAAATAATTAATATTTAAGTAGGTGAAATATTTATGCATGATTTTAGTTTTAAACTCTAATTCTTATTTTTCTAAGATTTTTGGTATTTTATTTATATTTTTAACATTTATCATTATTAAAATATTAATTATCAAAGTATTAAAACTTTGTAAAGTATTTATTAAATAATATTTATCTAAATAATTATCATAATAATTTTTAGTAATAGTTTTAAGTTATATATTTTATTTTTCTAAACATTTTCATATATTATATGTATTTTTTATTTATAAAACAAAAGATATTAATTTTACAAGATTTAATCATTTTATGAATTTCTTAATTAAATAACTAAATGTGTTTATTAGGTAATGCTGATGTCAGCATGGACTGAAAGGTTTTTCTCACCAGAGGCTAATCTACCCCTAGTCACTGACTGGTGGGTCATATGCCATGTCATTTCTATGTTTTTATTTAATACGGAAGCATTATTCCAAATTCTAAAATAAATAAAATAGGAATATGACATCAGCGTGACGTCACGCTGACATCACTCCAAGTTCATCCTCAGATCAAACTTGGATTCGCGAATCGGCTGTGTGCGCGGGGCTATGCTTGGGCTAGACGGGAAGAGAACGTCGCGGTGAACCGTATAGTGGCGGCGCCGCCCTGAAATGGCTACTAGTAATGGTGGCGCAATGACGGCGAGTGGCGGCGGCGTCGATCTCTCGCGGGGATGTCAATTCAGAGGAAGAGAGAGGAAACAGAAGGGTGCTTGAGCACCGGTGGCTCACCAGGAGTATGACGGTGGTGGTGCCGAGGCGATACGAGCACGAGGAAGGCCGGAATCGAGGAAGAAAGCAATGGCCGGAGCTCGGGTAGGCGGTGTCCTTGCAGACGATTAGAAGCTTCCCGTGACGATTCCTCCTACGAGGACGCTCACCGCGGGGAGGCGAAGCTTCCAGGAGCCACGGCGAGGCTTGGGGCGGCCGGAGACGACGGAACTCGACGACGTCTAAGAGCTCTGGAGTTAGGGTTTGCGCGCTGGAGAAGGAATTTGAGAGAGAGAACGCATGAAGTGAGGAGGATGCGATTTAGGGCGTCGCCGTGTTGATCTTATCCTCGCGAAGACCTCGGTGGCGGCGTGATGTCGACGGAGGCATCAGGTGGTCGGCGGCTCTCTAGCGGGCAGCTTGGCGCGAGGAGGAAGACGACGGATTTAGGATCTTAGGTTTTAGGATTTGTTTAGGATCTTATAATTTTGATATCTTGATCCTTTATTGTTATTTAATATATAAAGTTTTGAGAACTTAATATGGTTAATATTATTCTCATATTTCCTTTATTGATGTGTATAAAGATTTATGGTTAATCACATTGTCTTTATGTCTGTGATCTTTAATAACATCGCCATTCAAAGTAAAATAGTGGAATTGTTTTCTAGGATAACTTAGGAAAAACTATTAATACAGATAGTTCCATAAGCACCTATGATAATGATGGTTGAATATGACACAGATGTGCTCAGGTGATTTGATATAGTAAATAGTTCTATAAACCATTGTGGAAACAAGAAGATAATTATAAATGGCAAAGATATGCTTAATTGATTGGTTATAGGAAAATATTCCTATAAAACATTGAGGAAGTAAGATGGTAGATCAATTAGATGAAATGGGTACTATGTTTGGTTCTAGAATTAGGGTTTAGTGTGTAACAAGGATTCCTAAATTCCATACTTCATAATTCTGGTCTTCTAATTAAGGAATTCCTTTCCTACATATATTACTTCTCTATATCCATCATCATGTACTAACATGATGAGCTTTGCTTTATAGAAACTTCTTATCCACCCTTTATTATTATAAATCCATTTATAAATGCAAAATGCTTAACACTAAAGCTTTCATAATATTCTCATATTTATACTTGGCTATAACAACTATTCTACTATTAATAATATCTAACCCAACAAGTGGTTACCTCTAACTCCATTCATACCCTTCTTAAATCATCCATCACAAATACTACTCTAGTATAGGTTTATATCAAGTTCTACTCTCTAGTGTTTAGTATTTCCCCAAGAAGAAAATACTACTTCTTTAATTCAATGTTGCTCTAACATTATTTTAATCATAATTTCTTCTCTCTACTTAACTCCAATATCTAACATTCCAACCTTAAATTATATTAATGTGTCTTGTAATGACTAGTCTAGGATAATATATCTATACTATGGTTCAATCATGTTTTATCCACCAATGTCACTTATACTTGGTATAAGCATTCAATATTGGTGAGTAAGGCATGAGCATTATAATCCTTTAGGTTAGGTTTCCAATTGGCTAACCATGGCTTCATCAATATAACACTATAGTTGTATTGAAATTATCTTCTATCTAGCTCTAATGGATTAGGAGATATGATTCATTGATTATACCTACTTGATCCAATAGGACTACTCCTGGTAACTGTGTTCAGACTTCATCCTTGTAATCTTCTTTGTTACCATATTGATTTGATTCCTTCAATCACTCCCATCCTATAGATGATATCTAACACTAGCATTACCATTTACCTCTTCTTACTTATTTCTTTATAAACCTTAAGTGAATACTATAATAAGGACAAGAGTTGATAGGTTAAGAATTGGTGAATCAATAGTTGATTACTCAATATTGATGAACAACAAATATAGGGATATGATTCAATAGAGATGATAAGGATTGATATGGAAAGAAAGATATATGGTGAATGATCTTAACTTTGGTTTCTTTCCTACTCAATCTCACTAGAGAGTTAAGGTTAGGTATTTCCATGATACTCAAGGTATAAGTAGATGAGATTAAGATATAGTTGTTACATTCTTATTATTCGTGTTATATTTATAACTTGGTGTTCCTGAGTGATTATAATGAATACTATGATATGATCACCTAAGGATCAAATATAAATCATTACGTAATGGATTAGGGTTTAGCTTTATTCCATTTGATCAACCATTAGATCAAATCATGTTTACCCAAAATAAGATTTTAGCAAAGGGCATATTGAAACTTATCGAAGTCAACTTGATGATCTACTTCAATTCCATCAAGTTAATAGAAGCTTCAATCACTTTGACAAGTTTTTATTTAAAAGCGCGAAAATTATTCATATTTTCTATGCATGAATGCAATGCACATATCTGTGTTCAGCTAATTTCTAAGCTCTACTGTTGGGATGTTACACAGGGCTACCCTAATTGCACGCTGCAACCACACAGGCTCCGACGAGGTCCAGTCTGAATTCCGGCGAAGCCAGCCACCCCCACCGCCCCTGGAGCACACGAGCGTGCTCGCCAGCACCAGGCCTACCTTCCAGTAGCGGTAGCTCGCTCACGCGCGCCCCAGGACGTCGCCTCCGACGACACCAACACGCCACCACCTCCTGCTCCAACTCCGGCGGCATCTACTGGTGAGCCCAGACCTCCCTTTCCCCTCTCTGTGATGCTCACATGCTCGCAACTCTTGTTCGAACCTAACGGTACATCCCTCTTGCCTTATCGTGCCTCCAAGCCTCGTCTCCATCGACGATAGAGTGTACCCGGCGCCGTCTCGAACTCCGTCGAGAGATTGACAGCAACCCCGTGCGCCCCTTGACAAACAGCAAGCACGTTGAGCATCATCTCGTCATTGCGAATCTGGTGAGCTGCTCCCCTCTTTCTCTAGCCCCCTGTAACGCCGGCAACCGCACTGGCCGAGCGCGCCGCCACCACTCGCCGCCGCTAGCACCGCCAGAAGTTGACCAGTAGCTGTGAACCGTAGGATGTTGATCCAGTGGGTGCGATAGAAACTTAAACGAAGAGGTATCCTTTGATTTGAGCCGTGCGATGTAACTAGATCTAACAGCCTGGATCTGTTGATCCGCGCGAATCTGTACCGCCTAGTGTGAAACAGCCACGTGGCCTAGATTTTGATTTAAAAACCAGAAACTTTTCTATTAGATGTGTGAATTTGAAAATTGCATAACTTTTAATCTACACGTCCAAATTTTGCAAGTTTTATATCAATGGAATCAGCAAAACAAGTAATTTCCAACTATGCGCTTTGCTTAGTAAATTGCTTCTGTTAAATTGGTTGTTTTTGCAGAAACTTGTGTAGGCATATTTTGGATATAAAAATTATTCTAGAAATATTTTTAAGGTAAAATCTTTGGAATTTAGATTGTTTTGAACCTACTGACCATAGAAACCAACTTGTGGATTCAAAAAACATATTTTGTGAAGTTGAAGAATAAATCTTTGAATTAAAACATTCCTAGTCAAATAAAAATATTGTTTATGTGTTAAAATGATTTTTGAGTAAAACATTTGGAAAATGATTTGAATTAAACTCTCTGACCCTAAACACAAAGTTTTATGATTTAAAAATATATTTGGTGAACCCTATAAAAATTATTACCTTGCTAAAGGCATTTCCAACAACATAAAATATTGATTTGATATAAAAAATGAATTATAGGTAAAACCTTTTGCAAATGGTTTTAATATTAAACACTTGACCATAAAACACTTACATTTGTGTTTAAAATGTATTTATCAAACACTAGAAATATTACTTTGATTTGAACCAATTCTAGCAAAACAAAAATGACCTAAAATGGCCATTTTTCACTAACTTGATTTCCAATGGTTTTGCCACATTTATAAATGACCAATATGTATTTTAAAATTGTTTACAACCTATTAGAAACCACTTTTACAAATACAACAATCTTTGGCATGCTTGCATGCATTGTTTTGTTTTTATTATTTTATGTGATGATTGATTGAATGGTAGATTGAATATTTGCCTTCTTGGTTGAATTGTAGTGGAATTTGAAGAGTGTGACTATTGCAAGATCAAGGAGTGAACTTATAATTCTCCACCAAAAAGGCAAGTGATTCTTCATACTTTTGTCCCATTATTTTCACTATGCATTAGTGATATTTCTAAGTAGGACGTGCATGGAATTTTTGCTAAGTATAAACTATGCCATGGGAAATCATAGTAGATGAAACCTTAGTAGAATTTTCCTAAGTTAAGATTCCTACTACTATCATGCTTAGCTTAGCTAGTAGAAAACAAGGGTGGATTATATTCATGCTTTGGAATATTTCTAAGTCAAGGACTTGTGTTTTGTTTAATAAAAACAACTAAGTGAATGAATCACCGAGGTGGAATGGAAAGAATGGTTTTTGTTGAGTGGTTACGCAAGTCCAATATGCTGGGGAAAACTTGGGCATCACCAAGTCCAGTATACTGGGGAAAACTTGATATCTCACTTGTGGAATGCCACCCAGGAACAAAGAGATTTGAGATGCCAAATGTTGAGAAGCTTCAAGTGCAGCCACATGGCATTATGGGCTCTGCCTGGATCATATAGGTTGCAATAACTTAGAAAAATGGATAGTTGGTGGTAGGGGATGATAGGTTGGAACGCGTCCATTCTGGTCTAAGGGAAGGCTTCTGAAAGATCTTGTCATGGTGAAACCAAGTCTTGTGGGGAAAGTGCACCACCTCTGCAGAGTGTAAAATCTAAGTACTTAGCCATGTCCCTGTCAAAGGACAATTTGAGCATCAAGACATGGAAGCTATCAAGAATCTCATCATCCCAATTTCTAAGTTAAAAACTTGTGGTTGAACAAGGGTGAAGGTTCACCAATTTCTATTGGTGGTTCCTTGGTTGTTTTGACAAGAAAAAACTTAGTGTTTTCAAATTATAAGGAAAATCTATTTTGAGCAAAGCAAGCCTAAGCTCCACTTAGCCAAATGCATATAGATGATAGACTCCACTATACTCTCATAGTATCACTTGCCAATACAATTCAAATGTATTGACCCCTGTGGCTGTAACTTATTATGTTGCAGGTTTGTTTGATGTTAGTGAAGTGTGTTGATTAGGATTACAAGTCTACAACCAACATGATTGCCTGTGGCACTTTGAAGATGAAGGACTCCATGCTATTGTTATTTTCTGCTGCATTGTAATGAGATAGCCAAATGAGCTATGTAAGATGTAATGAATTATTTTATTCCTGGTTATAAAGTTGTATTATGACCTTTGTTTCTTGATATTACATCTTAACTGTGGATGCTAGCTATTCATCCAGGGACTAGCATTGTAAACACAGGGATATCTACCTTATTAAAGGTTGGGACCTCTACAGATGGTATCAGAGCACTATGTTGCCTATAGGATTGTAACCCTAGGATTGGACTAAACCCCTTAGAAAAATAGGAGTTGTATTTGTTCCAAAAATTATTTACAAAAAATCTTGTAAACTCTTTCCTCAACCATTTTTGGTTTTGATTCTACATCTCTTCTATTTCAACTTGATGAAGAAGGACCTCACCCATGAGCAAAGACCTCAACATGAGAAAAGGACTTCACCAACTCAAAGGACTTCAACTTCATCAACTCAAATGACTTCAACTTCAACTTCAGCAAAGACTTCAACTTTAGTTTCAACAAGGACTTCAACTTGGATATCACTAAGGACTACAAGTGAGACAAGAAATATTACACAAGACTTGAAGACTAAGGAAACACAACTTAGAAGGAACCATCATCACCTTTGAAGTTGTGACCAAGACACAAAATTTCCCCAAGGATACAATGATCTCATTCAAGAAGAAACACCTAAGAAGGATGGAATAATCTCAAGTGAACCATGTAGTTGGACCACCATATTAAGTTTAGATCAAACCCACCAACTTATGTGGTGTAGCTAAAATATTTTGTTGCCTAAAAATTGTGCTTGAAACTTTTTGATTGAGTGGAATGTTTGTTTGTGATTGCTTGCTCATTGCTTGTGTGAATTGTGATGTGTGTGATTAGAATTATTTCCTTAGAAATCATTTGCCTATTCTAATCCCAATCTAACCCAAACAGATGACTACTCCAAGAAACTCCAACATGAAGAATGGTGAAAACAACAACCAAGAGATGCACATGAGAGAACAACTACTAGCAAACCAAACCCAGTTGAATCAGTTGACAACTCAGTTTTTAGCCAACAACAATGAGTTAGAACCAACCATGCAAAAGTCTTTGGAAATTAAATCCCAATTGTTTCAAGGAATGACCACTCAAATGATCAACATGAAAGACAGCCTTTCCCAAGGAGATGGTGACAACAATGATGTTATAGAAGGGACTCAAGCTTGCAATATTTGTGGAGACAGGGTGTAAGGTTCCCAACCTTTAATAAGGTAGAGATCCCTGTGTTTACAATGCTATTCCCTGGATAAATAGCTAGCATCCACGGTTAAGATGTAATATCAAGAAACAAAGGTCATATTACAACTTTATAACCCGAAATAAAATAAATCATTACATCTTACATAGCTCATTTGGCTATCACATTACATTGTAGCAGAATATCTATAAGCATGGGGTCCTTCATCTTCAAAGTCCCACAGGCAGTCATGTTGGTTGTAGACTTGTAATCCTATTCAATAAACTTCACTAACATCAAACAAACCTGCAACATAATAAGTTGCAGCCACAAGGGTCAATATATCTGAATTGCATTGGCAAGTTTCACTACTATGTAGAAATAAGTGGATCCTATCATTACATGCATATTTGGCTAAGTAGGATTTAGGCTCATTTGTAGAAAGCAATATAGTTTTATCCTATCTTTTCAAAATAGTTTTTTGATCTTTGTCAAATCTTTCTGAACTTCTTGGAAAACTCCAAGTACTTCAAATCCCTTGTTGTCACCCTCAAGTTTTTAACTTCGAGAAATTAGAATGTCGAGATCTTCCATAGTTTCAGGCCTTAGTTGCTCAGTATTGTCCATAACCGGGGACACAGCTAAGTACTTAGAATTTGATCTTCTGTAGAAGTTGTACACTTTAACCACATGACACAATCTCATCTTGATGCCACCAGTGGCCGTTGGATAAGTACTCACCAAGACGGAGTACTGGCAGACTGAGAATGTGACAAAGTCTTTCCATAGGAGTCCTCCCAATACACAATGCAAGCTTGTCTTCCAGGCACCAATGTAGGGTTTCAAGTTCCCTAGCACAAATCTAGTTAACCTGAAGATGCCAATGCATGGGTCTTCCACTATGTAGTTGACTAAGACAGAGCCCATTTAGCATGTGGCTATACACGGAAGCCACTGTATGAGAAACATGTTCAATCTCTAAGTCCCTGGGTGGTTTCTTCTAGTGAACAACAAAAAGAGATTGCCATATAAACATGGTTCCTTTTGTTGCCACCTTGTCCAACCTTGAGTATCCTTGTCCACCCAGGTGGTTCATTGAGTACTTGTTTTATTATATAAAACTTATAACTTTTCAACTCTTCATATAATTCATAACATGTATCCCATCCCAATATATAGCTGGGCTAAGCATACTACAACTACAATGTTTCCACTAAGAAATATATAAGGGTATCCTATTAGGATTTAGCATAGCATAAAATATAGAAATCATTATCATGCATGTTTCAAAAATCCACTAAGTATAGTGAAAATAATAGGACTTGGATGATAGTGTCACTTGAATTTCTAGTAGATAATGTTGGTTCACTTCTTGATCTTGCAAATATCACACTCTTCTAACTTCACTACAAATCAATCAAGCAAACATAGATTCAACTAGCATTCCAACCAATATTCAAACAATTTATCACACATAAAATAATAGAAACAAGGTCATGCATGCAAGCATGCAAAAGATAGTTTTATTTGCAAAGTTGGTTTCTACTAGGCTCTAACATTATAAGGTTCAAAGTGGTCATTTACTAAAGTGGTAAAACCATTTCCAAAAGGTTTTATCTATAAACCATTTTTAAGTCATTTCATTATTTTATGTGGATGAAAATGCTTTTAGCAAAGCAATAATTTTATATTGTTCATCAAATAAGATGTTAATTCACAAAACTTGGTGTTTAGGGTCAGAAGGTTTGAATCAAATTATTTCCCCAAAGGTTTTACTCAAAAATCATTTCCATATCAAAATCAATATTTTTATTTGACTAGAAATGAGCTAATTCAATTATTTATTCCTAAACTTCACAAAATTCATTTTTAAATCCATAAGTTGGTTCCTAGGGTCAGTAGGTTCAAAACAGACCATTTTGCAAAGATTTCACATTAAAATCTTATCTAGAACATTTTTTATATTCAAAATAAGCCTACACATGATTCTGCAAATTCAACCAACTTACCAGAAGCAAATAATTAAACAAATTGCATGGTTGCAAAGTACTTGTTCTACTGATTCCATTGATATAAAATTTGCAAAATTTGGACGTGTAGATTTTAAGTTATGAATTTTACAAGTTTGCATACAAATCACATTCAGAATTCTGTTTTAAATCAAACCAGTGCCACGCGGCGTGATCTAATTGGCCGGTACCGCTTCGTGCGGATCGGGATCTCTAGACCGCATGATCTAACCTAAAACGCACGGTGCTGATCAACTCATACCCCTTTAGTTAAGATCTAATCTTAGCCAATGGTTTCTGATCTAACGGAGATGGTCGCATGGTCGGCATCGAGGCGCCACGCGATCGGCGGCGACGCCGGCTAGCGAGCCTGGCGGCCAAGGTGAAGCGAGGGAGAGGAAGGAGGTGCTCACCGTGCTCGCGAGGTCGAGGTGAAGCTCAAGGTGGCGCTGGCTTGGCGAGGGGCGCTCAGGGACGGCAACAATTCCGCCGAGTCGCCGGGCGGCGCCGCACGCCAGTGTCGGGGATGGGGCTGTAGATCATTCTGAAGCAAAATAAGCGCAAGGTTAGACGCGGGCTGGTCTGGGGATGTTGTGAGCGTCAACAAGAGGTGCTGGGGCGGTCGAGGCTTACCAGGGGAAGGTCGCCGGAGAAGGACAGTCGCGGCGGTGCTCAGGTGAAGTCGAAGTTGACGTTTTGGAGCGCGCGCGAGTGAACGAAGCACAAGGGAAGATGCGCCAGGAGGTGGGGAATGTTCTAGAGTGCAGAGGGAGGTGAGGGGAGGCAGGGTGTGGCCAAAATCGCTCAGAGATGTCGTCGGAGCAGTGTTGGTGTGGGGGCGAATTGGGGCAGCCTAGGGGCAGAGGGTGGCTGGAGCTTGGGGGGAAATAGAGAGGAGGCATGAGCGATTAAATTGGTGTGGTTACTGGGAGGAATCAAGGCCGCCATCAACGCGTATTCATCGCCGGAGTTAATCGGCAGCAACGGCAGGGAACGGCTGGCGCGAGATTGAAGACGATGACACGCTGGCGTGGGGCCTGCCTGCCTGTCAGTGAGGGAGAGAGAGAGGGAGATGGGGCCTGCCTGTATGCGTCTGTGTGGGTGCAAGTGTAGGTGAAAAACGTTTCGCGCGTGGGGGTTTAGTTGGGCTGGACTGTTGGGATGCTAGGCCTATTGGGTTGGGTCAGGTTTGATTCCTTTTTTTTATACAGTAAGATTTTTCTTTTTCTATTTGATTTTCTGTTTTGATTATCAAACAAACAATTCAAACAACAAATGCATTCAAACCTTTGCCAAAGTTTGTATAATTCTAAGTTCTATTTAACAACACAAACCAAAGTCCAAAATAAATAATACTTTTATTCTTTTAGGATATATTTAATAATGAAATAAAATAGTCCTTAGTTATTAATTCAAATAGGATTTGATTTATTAAAAACTCCATTTGAAATCTAAATAATAACAAAACCATATCAGTAGGTTTTATTTGAAAATATAGAACACTTGGAAAACTTGTTTAAAACAATTTAACAAGTTTTAGTGTTTATTTAAAATGGAAAAGCCTTTACTTTAATAAAATTGGATATTAATAAATCCTCATTATTTTATTTAAATAAACCCTTACTCTTTTATCAAATAGAAATATTTTATTTCAAAAGCTTGGCCAAGATTTTAATTTGGCTTTATAAAATAATCTTTATTTATAATTCTACCTTTGCTTTTGAAAATCAAATCCATTTATTAAAAGATCCAAAAAATGGTAACTCCAACTATCATAATTTTATTTATTAATTGTTTATCTTTTTTATCCTTTTAGGATTTTATTTGATTAAAATAAGTTTGGATATTTATAATTGGTATCAAAAAGTTTCTTCTCACCCTGAATTTCAACAAAGTTTTATTTTGTTTATTTATTTTTCACATTTCAAAATTTGGAAAATTTTGGGATGTTCACACTTCCAAAGAGCATGAAGATCAATGCCCTAATTGTGAAGAGAAACATCCAACTAATCAATGCCCCAAATCTCAAGCTACTTGTTTTCTATGTGAAGGAAATAATCATGTCCCTATCCAATGCCCCATATATTCCATAGTTCAACAAAGGAAACAAGGTGGAGTGCACCAACAGTTAGTAAACCCCCAGGAGGGAAGAACTTCTACCAAGAAGGATGAAGACAAAGGAAAATCTCAGCTTCCACCTCCATGCAATATGGCTCAACTTGATGGACAAAAGAGGAAACATATGTATTATCCAAGGAAATGATTAAGGAGACCAGGAGACTTCCCCACATTTGAGGTGAGATATGAAGAGCATGAACTAAAAGAACTCTTAGCTTTGGAGAAACCCAAGAAGAAGAAGGACAAAAGCCAAGTGCAATGTTGCCATTGCAAAGAGATGGGACACTATGCCAATGAATGTCCAGATAAGAAGAAGAAGTATAAGGAAATTATCCAAGTGTGGTGCAACAACTACAAAGAGCTAGGCCATTATGTATCAACTTGTCCATAGAAGATACGTGAAGAGCTCAATCTTGTCACATGTTACAATTGTGGTGATGAAGGACATTATGCAAGCAATTGTCCAAAAAATATGAAGTACAAGACAAACAATCCTATGAAGGATCTCAGCCTTGTCACTTGTTTCAAGTGTGGAAACAAAGGACACTATGCAGATGTCTGCCCAGAGAAGTTTCATCAAGACCCCAAGCAAGCCAAGATGTAATCTAGTTGGAAATTTTTAAGGGTGGTAGTACCCTAGTTGCTTGAGCCAACTTGTAACCCCTATCTTTCCCAAATCTCAGGACAAGATTTCTTTTAAGGGTGGTAGCCTGTCACATCCCAAAATTTTCTAAATTTTGGAATGTGAATAAATAAATAAACAAAATAAATAATTATTGAAATTTAGGGTGAAAAGAAACTTTTTGTTTCTAAATGGAAACTTAAAATCCCATCTGGAACAAACTTTGAATAATGTTTGAATCCAACTAAATTCAAATCAAGTGAAATGCATTCTTCATAAATGCATCTTGAAATTTAAATACTTGGAATATAAATCAAAACCCTAATGGAAGAAAAACATTTCCAAGATATCTCTAAGACCATGGATTTGATCCATATAAAATTTGTCAACAAACATTTATAAATGATCGAGAATGATAAATAGAAATATTATAAAACCATAGAAATTGTTTTCATTCAATATGGGACCATAGATAAAATCTTATGAATTTAGTAAGATTAGGAAATTGAATTTCCAAAGCTAATAAAGCACCTATATAAAAATCCATACTAAATGGTGAGTAAATAATCCTAAAGATATTTAAAAGGATAAACAAATAGTAAATAAAATTTTACAAGTTGGAATCACCATTTTTGGATCCTTAAATAAAAAGATATGGTTTTTATAAGCAAATGAATAAATAAGGATTGTTTTAAAAGAGCCAAATTAAAACTTGGCCAAGCAAATAAAATAAAATATTTTTTTTAATAAAAAGAGTAAAGGATTATTTAAATAAAATCATGAGGATTTATTATTATCCAATTTCATTTAAGTAAAGACATTTCCCATTTTAAATGAACATTAAAACATAATAAAGTATTTTAAATTATATTTCATAGTGTTTTATTTTTAATAAATCCTACTGAAAAGGTTTGGTAAAAATTTAGATTTCAAATAGAGTTTTAAAACATATTAAATCCTATTTGAAATAAAGACAAATGTCTATTTTTAAAATAAATAAAAGACCCTAAAAAGAATAAAAGAGATATTCTAAATTTAACTTTAGAATGTATTAATAAATAGTATTTGAATTTACACAAAGTTTGGTAGAGGTTTGATTTTAAATGGAGTTTGAATTGTTTGAATAAAAATCAAAACAGAAATTAAAAATAGTAAAAGGAAAAGCATTCTGTACAAAAAAATAGAAAGGAGCCAGCCTAACCTAACCTAGCCCAGTCCAGGCCCAGCAAGCCCATATACCTCTCCCCCGCGAGAAAACGTTTCGCACCAGTTGACCAACCCAGGCAGTCAATGTTGGCCGGACCCCACCATCCCCCTCTCTCTCTCGCTGTCCACCAGGACCCACGGCCACGTCACCGTCTTCCTCACCCCGCTGACCTCGCCCCTCTCCTCTCACTGTCGTTTCAGCCGGTGTTTAATTCGAGTTACTGGCCGAATAACTCCCGTCCGTGAACTCTCCCGCTTAATCGCCTCGCCCTCCTCCTCATTTGCCCTCAGTCTCCAGCTCCTCTCCACCCCAGGGCTACCCTAATTGCACGCTGCAACCACACAGGCTCCGACGAGGTCCAGTTCGAATTCCGGCGAAGCCAGCCACCCCAACCGCCCCTGGTGCATACGAGTGTGCTCGCCAGCACCAGGCATACCTTCCAGTAGCGGTAGCTTGCTCGCGGGCTCCCTAGGACGTCGCCTCCGACGACACCAACACGCCACCACCTCCTGCTCCAACTCCGACGGCATCTACTGGTGAGCCCAGACCTCCCTTTCCCCTCTCTGTGATGCTCACATGCTCGCAAATATCGTGCTAACCTAACGGTACATCCCTCTTGCCTTAGTGTGCCTCCAACCCTCGTCTCCGTCGATGACAGAGTGTACCCGATGCCGTCTCGAACTCCGACGAGAGATTGACAGCAACCCCGTGCGCCCCTCGACAAACAGCAAGCACGTTGAGCATCATCTCGTCGTTGCGAATCTGGTGAGCTGCTCCCCTCTTTCTCTAGCCCCCTGTAACGCCGGCAACCGCACTCGCCGAGCGTGCCGCCGCCACTCGCGGCCGCTAGCACCGCCAGAAGTTGCCTAGTAGATGTGAACGGTAGGATGTTGATCCAGTGGGTGCGATAGAAACTTAAACAAAGAGGTATCCTTTGATTTGAGCCTTGCGGTGTAACTAGATCTAACGAACTGTATCTGTTGATCTGCGCGAATCGGTACCACCCAGTGAGAAACAGTCACGTGGCCTAGATTTTGATTTAAAAACCAGAAACTTTTCTATTAGATGTGTGAATTTGAAAATTGCATAAATTTCAATCTACACGTCCAAATTTTGCAAGTTTTATATCAATGGAATCAGCAAAACAAGTACTTTGCAACTATGCACTTTGTTTAGTAAATTGCTTCTGTTAAATTGGTTGTTTTTGCAGAAAATTGTGTAGGCATATTTTGGATATAAAAATTATTCTAGAAATATTTTTAAGGTAAAATCTTTTGCATTTAGATTGTTTTGAACCTACTGAGCATAGAAACCAACTTTTGGATTCAAAAAACATATTTTGTGAAGTTAAATAATAAATCTTTGAATTAAAACATTCCTAGTCAAATAAAAATATTGTTTATGTGTTAAATGCTTTTTGAGTAAAACCTTTGGAAAATGATTTGAATTAAACTCTCTCGCCCTAAACACAAAGTTTTATGATTTAAAAATATATTTGGTGAACCCTATTAAAATTATTACCTTGCTAAAGGCATTTCAAACAACATAAAATATTGATTTGATAAAAAAATGAATTATAGGTAAAACCTTTTGCAAATGGTTTTAATATTAAACACTTGACCATAAAACACTAACATTTGTGTTTAAAATGTATTTATCAAACACTAGAAATATTACTTTGATTTGAACCAATTCTAGCAAAACAAAAATGACCTAAAATGGCCATTTTTCACTAACTTGATATCCAATGGTTTTGCCACTTTTATAAATGACCAATATGTATTTTAAAATTGTTTACAACCTATTAGAAACCACTTTTCCAAATAAAACTATCTTTGGCATGCTTGCATGCATTGTTTTGTTTTTATTATTTTATGTGATGATTGCTTGAATGGTAGATTGAATATTTGCCTGCTTGGTTGAATTGTAGTGGAATTTGAAGAGTGTGACTATTGCAAGATCAAGGAGTGAACTTATAATTCTCCACCAAAAAGGCAAGTGATGCTTCATACTTTTGTCCCATTATTTTCACTATGCATTAGTGATATTTCTAAGTAGGACTTGCATGGAATTTTTGCTAAGTATAAACTATGCCATGGGAAATCCTAGTAGATGAAACCTTAGTAGAATTTTCCTAAGTTAAGATTCCTACTACTATCATGCTTAGCTTAGCTAGTAGAAACAAGGGTGGATTATATTCATGCTTTGGAATATTTCTAAGTCAAGGACTTGTGTTTTGTTTAATAAAAACAACTAAGTGAATGAATCACCTGGGTGGAATGGAAAGAATGGTTTGTGTTGAGTGGTTACGCAAGTCTAGTATGCTGGGGAAAACTTGGGCATCACCAAGTCCAGTATACTGGGGAAAACTTGGTATCTCATTTGTGGAATGCCACCCAGGAACAAAGAGATTTGAGATGTCAGATGTTGAGAAGCTTCAAGTGCAGCCACATGGCAATATGGGCTCTGACTGGATCCTATAGGTTGCAATAACTTAGACAAATAGACAGTTGGTGGTAGGGGATGATAGGTTGGAACGCGTCCATTCTGGTCTAAGGGAAGGCTTCTGAAAGATCTTGTCTTGGTGAAACCAAGTCTTGTTGGGAAAGTGCAGCACCTTTGTAGAGTGTAAAATATAAGTACTTAGCCATGTGCCTGGCAAAGGAAAACTTGAGCATCAAGACATGGAAGCTATCAAGAATCTCCTCATCCCAATTTCTAAGTTAAAAACTTGTGTTTGAACAAGGGTGAAGGTTCACCAATTTCTATTGGTGGTTCCTTGGGTGTTTTGACAAGCAAAAACTTAGTGTTTTCAAATTATAAGGAAAATCTATTTTGAGAAAAGCAAGCCTAAGCTCCACTTAGCAAAATGCATATAGATGATAGACTCCACTATACTCCCATAGTATCACTTGCCAATACAATTCAAATGTATTGACCCCTATGGCTGTAACTTATTATGTTGCAGGTTTGTTTGATGTTAGTGAAGTGTGTTGATTAGGATTACAAGTCTACAACCAACATGATTGCCTGTGGAACTTTGAAGATTAAGGACTCCATGTTATAGTTATTTCTGCTACATTGTAATGAGATAGCCAAATGAGCTATGTAAGATGTAATGAATTATTTTATTCCTGGTTACAAAGTTGTATTATGACCTTTGTTTATTGATATTACATCTTAACTGTGGATGCTAGCTATTGTTCCAGGGACTAGCATTGTAAGCAGAGGGATCTCTACCTTATTAAAGGTTGGGACCTCTCCACTTGCTGTGCACTTGTGGATATGCTTTGGATTTAAAAGTTACTATCAGATTACTTTTACCTGGCTGGTGAAACTTGCCCCTCTTGGCTGTCATTTGAATTCTGGCTTAAAAAATATGAAAGATTGATTCTTTCATATTTGTGAAAATTGCCCCTTTTATAATTTCTCAATGATGAAATTTTGAACAGTGCACTTCACTGTCAACTTCTGAGAGTAAAACAATACTAACTCTAACCTTATTATTGTTTTATTAGTGTTTATCTTGTAGGTACAGATTTAAAGATGAAGATTTTAGTTTAGGTTTTCTTTATAGGTGTGGCATCCCACAAAACCACTACTAGAAAATCGCGTTGAATTTGTGCATTGCATCGTCATCATCATGCATTGTTTGCATAAAACTATATTCGCAAAACCCGTTTTGGTTTCTAAAACGCCCCAACTTTTATTCAAACGCCAACCCCCGGATGTTCCGGATATTTTGTTTGTCTAAAACTATTTATAAAAGCTATTTGAAAATAAATAAAATATTAAATTATTTTTAATAGGAGCAGTCGAACGGGCCGATTGACCCGATCGACCGCCCCATGAAAACTAAAACGGTCCACCTAACCGCCCTACCCAAAACCTACACCTACCAATAATCCTACCCACCCTTCCCAGCCACCTCACCCCCTCCAGTAGTATGCTGACACCTCAGCTTCCCTCTTCCCTCCACCAATTCCCAAGCGCCACTTGTCCCAGCCCACTCCCCTCTCTCTCCTTCCCCCTGGCCCCACCCGCCACCTGCACTATATTCGCAAAACCCGTTTTGGTTTCTAAAACGCCCCAACTTTTATTCAAACGCCAACCCCCGGATGTTCCGGATATTTTGTTTGTCTAAAACTATTTATAAAAGCTATTTGAAAATAAATAAAATATTATATTATTTTTAATAGGGGCAGTCGAACGGGCCGATTGACCCGATCGACCGCCCCAGGAAAACTAAAACGGTCCACCTAACCGCCCTACCCAAAACCTACACCTACCAATAATCCTACCCACCCTTCCCAGCCACCTCACCCTCCAAGAGTATGCCGACACCTCGCCTTCCCTCTTCCTCCACCAATTCCCAAGCGCCACTTGTCCCAGCCCCCTCTCTCCTTCCCCAGCCCCACCTGCACACAAGACTGCCTCACAGCCAGCCACACGCCCACGCCACGCTGGCCACGCGCCGGCCCCACCTCCCACCATCGCACGCCACAGCGCCACCCATACCCCCACCGTCACCCCGGTCCCACCTTCTCCCCCGTCCTCTATCGCCTGGCCCACCCCCAGCCCCTCTCCTGCTCCTCTTCCCGCCGACCTCTTCCTGCCAAGACGCCCGACTCCCCTGCCGCCTCGCTGGCCCCTCCCTTCTCCACCCCAACCGCCGACGCTTCCTCCTCCGCGCTGCCGGCCAGAGCCTTGGCCTCTCCCTCGGCCGCTCCCTCGACGCTCCATCTCATGAAGGCGCTGCGGGCCCATAAGTCGCCCGGCCACCGCAGCCCCGCCCCGCTCGTCGTCGAGACCCCTCTCCGTCGCCCTCCGGTTCCCCTCCGCCCGCGCCTCTCTCCCGCCCCGCTGCTCGCTCCCGACAAGCTCTGCCAGCCTCGGCCATGGCGCCGCGCAGACGCCCGCCTCGACCTCCCTTCGCTGCCCGCCGCCAGCCGCCGCCCGAGCTCCGGCCCACGCCGCCGCCGCCCCATGCTTCCTCCGCCAAGGCCTCTGCCGACCTGCTCAGGCCGCGCCGCAGCCTCCACCGCCAGCCTGGCCTCCTCGCAGCGGGCGCCGCCGCCGCCTCGAACCCCGGACCGCCTTCCTCCGTCGCAGAGCCGCACGCTGCCCGCCCCGGACGCATCCTCCTTCTTCGGGCTCTCCCTGCCGCCGCCAGCGACGCTGTCCCGATCTCCTCTGGCGCTGGGCTCGTGTCCTCCACCCCGCAGCAGGCCGCGCCCTTGTGCTACCCTTCGCCGCTCTCCGGTGCGTGTCCACGACCGCCTCGCGGCGCACAAGAGCAGCGTGTTGAGGATCACCGCTGACACTGGCCATGTGCTACCGCAACATCCGCTTCGCTCGTGTCGACAAGTTGAAGAGCCATCGCATGGAAGCTAAAAGATCATCTACACCGAACCCTCGGGTTGACAAGATCTTCATCATCGTCGATGGTCAGAATCAAGATCGATCCGGCGCCGAACCGAACCTCGCCAAGATCTTCATCGGCGCCCCGAATCAAGATCGCCACACGAACCCTGGACATGGAACACCATAAACTCCTTCACGGCACCGCAACCGGAGACCGAACCCTCGACACGCCAAGATCTACCCTCGGACCCCAAGAACCGAACCGGAAGGGCGCAAAGATCGCCACGAGAACGATAAGCACTTCACCCCGGATGCCGAGACCGACTCGATGGCGCGAGCCCTACAAGATCCTCGCAACGGCAAGATCGACCCCGTGAGGCCCGACAAGATCTTCGTGACAACAAGATCGGCACCGACCCGGAAGAATCCGATGCGTCCCGACGCCGCACCAAGTCCTGCTCCCCAGTGCGACAAGATCTACCTCCGCTATCCGAGAACGATCCCGTCAAGGCCGAACCCGTCGAACCCTGGACCCTGAGACCAACCCCGAACCCCGGAACCCCAAGACCGTCGAGACCCTAATGTGTGACCCTAATCCGAACCCCTATTTTTATAAATGCCAAACATATACAACTTGTCGCATCATAATTGTCTTGCATGCATAATCATGTGGTTTGGGGGCCTTATGCCGATTCACCTAATAATTAAAATATGGGGCCCATATGCGGGCAAATCTAGCCTTATATTGGCCTCATTTAAACATGTGTAGCGAACCGGTTCCACCTGTTGCATTGCTAAACAACATTTAATTTGCGGGGGTTCTAAACAACTTGAACCACCTAACTAATTGTCGGGACCCCGGTTCCACTTAATATGACCTAATTGCATCGCACCTTGCCATGCCATGCATCATACATGCATCATGCCGATCTTCTGCCGTGTATTAAATATTGCATCCGGTGTTCTTCTAGTATTTTGCTTCTTCGCGGATAAGGCCGTTGAGTTGATGTGAGCTTCGCCGATCTTGGATGAACCTTTCGACAATGTTTTCAAAGCAGCATCTCCCTTTCTACCTATCTTACTTTTATAGTCTTTATTCCTCCTGTTGATCTATTGCTATACGTGTTGCGATGCTTTAGTTTCCGTACTGTGATATACCGCAGCCCTATATTGCCTTGGACACCCTAATACCGTTGTTTGGTAGATAGTTGGACTTGCGCGTCGAAGTTGCTTGCTCAAGTGATGATGTGTCGTCAAATGCCACGATTGCTTGATGTATTGCCGCATGTTGATGTTGGAGATGATTCTAGTTTTACTTATCGTCACTTTAATTTCTGTTTAACAACTAAAATTGAAATAAGCGAGGCATCGGTGGGTGATAGATAATATTTGGTTTCGAATGCCCACTTGTGTCCCGTAAGACCCCGAGTACTTGATACTGTTCCTTGATTTATCGCGCTATCCACATCCGGAGGTATATGGGACCCCACGAGCGAGCTTGATTCGTCTTATTTCTTGGGGCCACAAACTAGTTTGAGGTTTATTTACGATCCTGTACTTATGCCATGTTTTACTTTATTTACGACATGCGAGCATTAATCGCATCGTTTAGGATGGGACCACGATTCGCGGTGTCGACAATCCCTTTTGGGTTCCCAATCGTTCACATTGCCTAGCCAAACCTTGAGGCCGTCTCGAGCTTGCTTACTCGCTATGGATTCTACTTATGGGTGGCCCCGAAATATTTCTGAATCCTGTGATTGTTCGGTCGTGAAAGCCTCGTTGGGTTTTGATTTGGTTTTCCGAGGTTGATCGGCGTGTGTTGCTATTGGTGCACCGGCCGGTAAAACTTTACGAAAGCCGTGTCCATGGATATGGACGACTTGGAGCACAAGATCTCGATCATAGACAAGCATAACTAAAGTTTATCGCTATAAATTTGACTTATAATGACTAGTAATCAGCTTCACTATAATGGAATGGCTAATTAATACTGCCCACAATTGCTTGTTTGGTTGTCGCCATGCGACAATTGTACCGACTAGTAAATCTTGCAACTACAACGGAATGGCTGAATAAAAGTACCAACAAGCTTTGGGTTTGGGTTTATCTCATGCTATCTGCACTGATTAGTAATTGTTGCAACTATTACGGAATGGTTAACTAAAAATGCCTATCGCTTACTTTATCGGGATGAATATCTAAACCGACTAGTAATTTGCAACGATAATCGAATAAGTAAACGCCAACGGTGTGAGTTCCTCGGTTGACTTCCTCGTTTGGTCTCGAGGGGAAACACCAGATGGGTTTGTTTGGTGTTAGCTTGGTTGGATCCGAATAGGTCTTTCTTACCCCTCTCTGATTGCCGCCAGTCGTATCGAGTCTCTATAGGTTGTTTAGTGCATGCTGCCGCTTCATTCCACCATACCTATGTAGGCGAGGACCGCCGAATTCTAGTCTCGCCGTGTACTGGCCTCAGTACTGACGCTACTCTTTTTCCTTTGCCCCTTGTCGGCACCCCCTTTTGTTTAAGCAGGTTTTGAGATCGACGCCGTTAGGTGGTTACCCTTCCGCTTGGCTCGGCAGGGTTATGGACGCCATTGGTTATTCTTCGGGCTCTTAGCCCCATTTGCATCTTGTCCGTAGTCGGACGCCTATCATTTTCAAGGTGATTTGGATCTTTATATATTATATCCGTATTCTTGACTCTTTAAGTCGTTATATATATCTGCTCATGGGTCCCATCGAGGACTGTTGTGTAATGTTATTACTTCGTTTTCCACCCGCACGAAAGTGCCTGGTGGGCACCTTTGAATCGTTTCTATGCGGGTTTGGTGAATTTTTCCCAAACTTGCATAGGTCCGATTCTGAGGGTGTTACAGAGTGGTATCAGAGCTCTGTAGTTGCGATACCCCACAAGTCCAGCCTGTAGGATAACCTAGCTAACGGCCGAAGTAGAGTGTCAAAACTATTTCGCAAAAATCGGTTGGATAGTTCTGGTTAGGTCTGATTTTACTCCTTACCCCTCTGCTGTTCCCCTCTTACCCCTACGTGATTTGAATCCGCTCTCGTCTCTTTTCTTCGAGTCCAGGAATTCTCGTGGTTGGGTTTCCGTCGTACCTTCAGGGTTTCTCTTTCTCCCCTTTTGTAACGGAGGTGCTACGATCATCAATCTGCAGCTGTTCTGTTGTGCCTTCATCCGATCTTTTGTTCTTGAGATCTTTAACCATATGTGTTCCTTGCCGGATGTCTGTGTCGTTGAAAAACATATGAGAAGGACGAGCTTTGGTGAAGTTGGAGTCGACCTTGAGCATGTGCTGTTCATGCCAATGGAGCCATCGCGAAACCTAATCATTGTGCCTTTCATACGATTTCTGCTGGCATCATCCCTTTGTTCCGGATACAGTCTAAGAAGGTCTTCAGTCTAAATCTCGAGAGTTGAGTTGCCTGATTCTCCTACCCATGTATAGAGTTGATAGTTGGGTCCGGGATGGACTGATCACCCTACCCGACTCATACTGTTCGCTCCGTACATCGAACTGGGGGATCGATGTAACTTTTCCCTCTTCGAACGGAAGTTAGGGGTGGCCTTATCGTTTGATGCCTCTATCTTCGTCCTTTGTTTCTCCGGAGTGTTCCCTCGACGATCAGGAACAACGACCCTTTGTTGGTGGTGTCGCCGATTTCAAGATGGAGGATGAACCCTCGTTAGTGGTGTCGCGAGGATCTAGACAAAGCGAGAAGACGGAGAACGCCGACCTTCCTTCCGGTACCATCAGGCGGATCTCGAGGGCGAGATCCATTGTTAGTGGTGTCGAATTGTGGCATCCCACAAAACCACTACTAGAAAATCGCGTTGAATTTGTGCATTGCATCGTCATCATCATGCATTGTTTGCATAAAACTATATTCGCAAAACCCGTTTTGGTTTCTAAAACGCCCCAACTTTTATTCAAACGCCAACCCCCGGATGTTCCGGATATTTTGTTTGTCTAAAACTATTTATAAAAGCTATTTGAAAATAAATAAAATATTAAATTATTTTTAATAGGGGCAGTCGAACGGGCCGATTGACCCGATCGACCGCCCCAGGAAAACTAAAACGGTCCACCTAACCGCCCTACCCAAAACCTACACCTACCAATAATCCTACCCACCCTTCCCAGCCACCTCACCCCCTCCAGTAGTATGCTGACACCTCAGCTTCCCTCTTCCCTCCACCAATTCCCAAGCGCCACTTGTCCCAGCCCACTCCCCTCTCTCTCCTTCCCCCTGGCCCCACCCGCCACCGCCCCCGCCAGCCCATCAGCCACCAGCAGCCACACGCCCCACGCAGCCCACGCTGCCTGCCACGCCACCGCCCCACCTCCCACCATCGCACGCCACAGCGCCACCCATACCCCCACCGTCACCCCGGTCCCACCTTCTCCCCTGTCCTCTATCGCCTGGCCCACCCCTGTCAGCCCTCTCCTCTGTTCCTCTTCCCCGCCGACCCTCTTCCTGCGCGCACGCCCCGACCCCTCCCCGCGTCGGCCTCGCTGGCCCCTCCCTTCTCCACCCCAACCGCCGACGCTTCCTCCTCCGCCCTTGCCAGTGAGCTCCGCCCAGCTCTCCTGGCCAGCTCCCAGCGCTCCCTCAGCGGCCTTGCCGCGCCGCCGCCACAAGTCGCCACCGCAGCCCGCCCGCTCGTCGCCGAGACCCCTCTCCGTCGCCCTCGGTTCCCCTCCGCCGCGCCTCCTCTCCCGTCCTCGCTCCGACAAGCTCTGCAGGCCCGCTGCCGCGCCCGGCGCCCGTCGCGCCGCCCGCCTCGACCTCCCTCTGCTGCCGCCTGCCCGGCCGCAGCGCCGCCGCTCCTCCGTCACGTCGCCGGCCGCCTCCCATGCTTCCTCCGCCTCGCGCTCCCGTCGACCGGTCAGCGCGCCGACAGCCTCCACCGCCCAGCTGGCCTCCTCCGCTGCAGCGGGCCGCCGCCGGCCGCCTCCCTGGAACCCCCGGACCGCCGCCTTCCCCTCCGTCGCAGAGCCGCACGCCGACCCCGCCCGGACGCATCCCTCCTTCTCTCGGGCTCCTCCCCAAGCGCCGGCCGCGAGCGACGCTGTCCCGATCTCCTCCTGGCGCCTGGGCTCGTGTCCTCCACCCCGCAGCAGGCCTGCGCCCTTGGTGCTACCCCTTCGTCGCTCGGCCTCTCCGGTGCGTGTCCACGACCGCCTCGCGCGTGCGCACAAGAGCAGCGTGTTGAGGATCACCGTCGTTGACACCTGTGGCCATGTGCTACCGCAACATCTGCTTCTGCTCTGGTGTCGACAAGTTGAAGAGCCATCTGCATGGAAGCTAAAAGATCATCTACACCGAACCCCTCGGGTTGACAAGATCTTCATCATCGTACCGATGGCCGTATCGAAGATCGATCCGGCGCCGAACCGAACCCTCGCCAAGATCTTCATCGGAGCCCGAATCAAGATCACCACACGAACCACGACATGGAACGCCATAAACTCCTTCACGGCACAAGCGGACCGAACCCTCGACACGCCAAGATCTACCCTCGGACCCCAAGAACCGAACCGGAAGGGCGCAAAGATCGCCACGAGAACGATAAGCACTTCACCCCGGATGCCGAGACCGACTCGATGGCGCGAGCCCGACAAGATCCTCGCAACGGCAAGATCGACCCCGTGAGGCCCGACAAGATCTTCGTGACAACAAGATCGGCACTGACCCGGAAGAATCCGATGCGTCCCGACGCCGCACCAAGTCCTGCTCCCCAGTGCGACAAGATCTACCTCCGCTATCCGAGAACGATCCCGTCAAGGCCGAACCCGTCGAACCCTGGACCCTGAGACCAACCCCGAACCCCAAGACCGTCGAGACCCTAATGTGTGACCCTAATCTGAACCCCTATTTTTATAAATGCCAAACATATACAAGTTGTCGCATCATAATTGTCTTGCATGCATAATCATGTGGTTTGGGGGCCTTATGCCGATTCACCTAATAATTAAATATGGGGCCCATATGCGGGCAAATCTAGCCTTATATTGGCCTCATTTAAACATGTGTAGCGAACCGGTTCCACCTGTTGCATTGCTAAACAACATTTAATTTGCGGGGGTTCTAAACAACTTCAACCACCTAACTAATTGTCGGGACCCCGGTTCCACTTAATATGACCTAATTGCATCGCACCTTGCCATGCCATGCATCATACATGCATCATGCCGATCTTCTGCCGTGTATTAAATATTGCATCCGGTGTTCTTCTAGTATTTTGCTTCTTCGCGGATAAGGCCGTTGAGTTGATGTGAGCTTCGCCCCGATCTTCGGATGAACCTTTCGACAATGTTTTCAGGCGAGCATCTCCCCCTTTCTACCTATCTTACTTTTATAGTCTTTATTCCCTCCTGTTGATCTATTGCTATCTGTGTTGCGATGCTTTAGTTTCGCACTGTGATATACCGTGCAGCCCTATATTGCCTTGGACACACCCTAATACATTGTTTGGTAGATAGTTGGACTTAGCGTCGTAGCTGCTAGCTCAAGTGCTGATGTGTGTCGTCAAATGCCATAGTTGCTGATGTATTGCCGCATGTTGATGTTGGAGATGATTCTAGTTTTACTTATCGTCACTTTAATTTCTGTTTAACAACTAAAATTGAAATAAGCAGAGGCATCGGTGGGTGATAGATAATATTTGGTTTCCGACCGCCCACTTGTGTCCCGTAAGACCCCGAGTACTTGATACTGTTCCTTGATTTATCGCGCCATCCACATCCGGAGGTATATGGGACCCCGAGCGAGCTTGATTGATCTTATTTCTTGGGGCCACAAACTAGTTTGAGGTTTATTTACGATCATGTACTTATGCCATGTTTCTTGCTTTATTTACGATTGTGCGAGTGCGCACCTTTATCTTGTTAGGATCGGACCACGATTCCGGTGTCGACAAGCCCGGTTTGGGTTCCCGATCGTTCACGGCCGTCTAGCCAAACCTTGAGGCCGTCTCGAGCTTGCTTACTCCGCTATGATTCTACTTAAGGGTGGCCCTCAAATATTCTGAATCCTGTGATTGTTCGATCGTGAAAGCCTCGTTGGGTTTTGATTTGGTTTTCGAGGTTGATCGGCGTGTGTTGCTATTGGTGCACCCGGTAAAACTTTCGAAGCCGTGTCCGCGGATATGGACGACTTGGAGCACAGTATCTCGATCATAGACAAGCATAACTAAAGTTTACTGCTATAAATTTGACTTATAATGACTAGTAATCAGCTTCACTATAATGGAATGGCTAATTAATACTGCCCACAATTGCTTTTTTGGTTGTCGCTTGCGACAATTGTACCTGACTAGTAAATCTTGCAACTACAACGGAATGGCTGAATAAAAGTACCAACAACTGCTGGGTTTGGGTTTATCTCATGCTATCTGTACCTGATTAGTAATTGTTGCAACTATTACGGAATGGTTAACTAAAAATGCCTACTGCTTACATTATCAGGATGAATATCTAAACCTGACTAGTAATTGCTGCAACGATAACTGAATAAGTAAAACTGCCAACGGTGTGAGTTCCTCGGTTGACTTCCTCGTTTGGTCTCGAGGGGGAAACACCAGGATGGGTTTGTTTGGTGTTAGCTTCAGGTTGGATCCGAATAGGTCTTTCTTACCCTCTCGATTGCCGCCATTGTATCGAGTCTCTATAGGTTGTTTAGTGCATCTTGCCGCTTCAGATCCACCATACCTATGTAGGCGAGGCCGATTCTAGCCTCGCGTGTCTTGGCCTCGATCTTGGCCTCCTCTTTTCCTTTGCCCTTTGTCGGCACCTTTTTTGTTTAAGCAGGTTTTGAGATCGACGCCGTTAGCGGGGTTACCCTTCCGGCTTGGCACGGGCAGGGTTATGGGCCATTGGTTATTCTTGGGGCTCTTAGCCCCATTTGCATCTTGTCCGTAGTGGACGCTCTATCATTTTCAAGGTGATTTGGATCTTTGTATATTATATCGTATTCTTGACTCTTTAAGTCATTGTTATATATATCATTACGTGGGTCCCATCGAGGACTGTTGTGTAATGTTATTACTTCGTTTTCCACCCGCACGAAAGTGCCTGGTGGGCACCTTTGAATCGTTTCTATGCGGGTTTGGTGAATTTTGCCCAAACTTGCATAGGTCCGATTCTGAGGGTGTTACAATAGGATAGTTAATGTAATCTTCTTATTCTTTTGTAATTTTTATTTTATTATTTTGTAATCTTCATTTTATTTCTGTGTAATAAAGATTATATTATTATTAATAAAGAATATTCTTATTCTTTATTTATTTGCTTTTGTGAAGTGTGTGGATGATTTCAATAAGTTACAATTTTGTAACTTATTTATAAAATAAAAATATATAATAAGTTTTCACGTCCTTAATTGTTTTATTTAGATAAAATTTGAGTTATAATAATTAACTCCTAATTAAATCAAGATTCAAACCTTATTCCTTATTCATTTGAATTATAATTCAAACACTCAAGTTTAAAATTCAAATTCATTTTCCAAAACACATAATTCCTCAGAGATCATCTCAAAGTCTATAGCAATCATCCTTTAATACTAAACCTAATCTCAAAGTATGAAAGAAACTTTTATCACTTAAGGTTTTTATTTGGCGAAAATTTTATCCACATTTTCACAGATGAATGCATGAAACATTCCAAATTCCTAAATCTACCCTTCTCTAGTTTCTAAATGCTGGGATGTTACAATTAGCCTTGGGCTAATGAGTTGTAAGAATTATTGTATCTCTGGAATTACGATGTAATAATGACCTTTGTATATGTGTACTTCATCTTAAACTGTGGATGCTAGAATTTCGATCCAGGGACTAGCATTGCAATCACAGGGGCCTTTACCTTAAAGGGTGAGGTCTTACAACCATCCTCGTCTTTATCGTTCTCATTGCCCAGGTTCTTGCATTCAGTAATAAACCCACCTTTGGAATTATTTTATGGCCTACAAATTTTCTCGTACAAATTCTCTGCCTAAAATCTATCTTCACCATTATACACTGTCTTATTGCATCTAAGAAAATAAAAATTGCAAGTGACTTCATGCTC
This sequence comes from Avena longiglumis, assembly GCA_030063025.1. Taxonomy (NCBI): domain Eukaryota; kingdom Viridiplantae; phylum Streptophyta; class Magnoliopsida; order Poales; family Poaceae; genus Avena; species Avena longiglumis. The sequence continues at coordinate 511,405,592 of CP125974.1, read as the reverse complement.
CAAATCTTAGCATTGAACCTTTATATCAGATTATTGCAAACAAAATCCACTTTGCTTAACTCACCAAACTTGATTCTGGCCCATAACTTGTTATGATGTTCTTTGAGGTATTCTTGTAGCTTCGGCATGGTATAAGAGTTCTGCATGTAAGTAGCATGCATGCTGTAGGATCCCTCCTTTGTAAAGGAAAAGGATCCCTGTGATTACAATGCTAGTCCCTGGATCATTGCTAGCATCCACAGTTTAAGATGAAGTACACAGATACAAAGGTCATTTATTACATCCATTCAAGATATAAAACATAGTATTTTACAACTCAAGGCCACAGGCCTAATACAAAAGTTTTGGAATAAGTAAATAAACATAAGTCTTCATCTTCATGTGCCACAGGCAAGCATGTTGAGTGTAGACTCATGACACCTAATCATCATCGGAGTAACCTGCAACATCACAAGTTATAGCCACAGTGGGTCAATACTTTGGAATAGTATTGGCAAGTGATACCTTAGTAAATTTTAAGTAGACTATATTACTATATGCATTTTGGCTAAGTGTAGCTTGGCTTGCTTTGCTCAAAATAGGTTTTTCCTATTAGTTGAAATCACTAAGTTTTTCTTTGATAAAAACTTTCCCAAGAAACCACCAATAGACATTGGTGTCCTTTACCCTTGTTCACCCACAAGTTTTACTTAGAAGTTGGAGTGATGAGATTCTTGATAGCTTCCATGTCTTGATGCTCAAGTTGTCCATTGCCATGGACTTGGCTAAGTACTTAGATTTTCCTTCTGCAGAGGTTGTGCACTTTCCCCACCAGACTTGGTTTCCCAAGACAGGACCTTTCAGAAGCCTTCCCTTAGACCAAATGGACGTGATCCAACCTATCATTCCCACTAACACCAACTATCCAAATGGCTAAGTTCTAGCAACCTATATGATCAAGGCAGAGCCCATATTGCCAAGTGGTTGCACTATAAGCTTCTCAACACTTGGCCTCTCAAATCCCTTTGTGCCTGGGTGGCATACCACAAGTGAGTTACACAAGGTAAACCATGTCCATGGGCCTTGTGTAACCACTCAACCAAAAACCACCATTCAAGTCCCATTCCACCCAGGAGGTTCATTGACTTAGTTGTTTTATTAAGAAAAACATAAGTCCAAAGAATTAGAAATATTTTCATCATAGCATGTATATACTTTACCACCCTTGTTTGCTACTAGCTAGGCTAAGCATGGCATAGTAACTTAACTTAGGAAATTTCCTAGAAATTCTACAATTCTACAACTACTTAGGATTTCCCAACATAGCATTTGGCAAAAAGTAACATGCAAGACTTAGCAAAATATTTCTAATGCTTATACAAAATATAGGGATGGAAATATTCATGAAGTACCACTTGCCTTGGTAATGGGGAGAGTAGCACTCTTCACAATCACAGTCACTAGCAAAATCTACACAAAAATTTGTAGCACAAAATTACACACAATTCATATACAAACAAAAATATGAATGCATGCATGCAAGAAAATGCTAAGTGATGATTTTTGAAAACTCCACCAAGCAAGTGCATGATACAGAAACATAACCAAGTCAAAAACTTGCTAACTAAACTTATTTAGCACTAAAACAATTTACTAAACAAATTCTATACTCAAAATAGTCCTAAACAAGTTTCTGCATAAAAAGTCATTTAACAGAAACTTTTTGTTAAACACATTGCAGATTCAGAAAGGGCTTGTCTCCGTGATTCCAACGGTATAAAATTTGCAAAAATCTAACGTGGGAATCAAAACTATAGCCATTTGAAATTTGGATCTAAATCTGTTTTGAATTCTGTTTTTGAATCTAACCCTAGCCACGTGTCATGTTTCTATTGGCGTGTACCGGTTCGGCCGGATCGAGCTCTGCGGGCCGTAGGATCTAAGTAAGATCTGGTGGCTCAGATGCGCGCTTACCTCTTCGCTCACGTTCTAATCTCAGCCGCAGGATCTGCATCTAACGCTCCTAATCGTTCTGACCAAACACGAGCGGCGCTAGCGGTGGCGACTGGCGGCGGCGTGTCTAACAGCGGCGTCGCTGGTGTTCTAGGTCACGCGCGAGAGGGGGAAGGGTCTTACCAGATCCGCGGTGGCATGCTGAAGCTCAACGTGGCGTTGGTTTGCGAAGGGGCGCGCTGGCACGGTCTCAGGGGCTCGTCGAAGTTGCGACGGCGTCTGTTGCTTGCAGATGAGGTCACTGGCGAGGTTTGGCATCGCCCTAGCACGAACCAGAGGGGTCAGGGAATGCACAAGACACAGGCGAACAATCTCGTATGAAAGAGGGGGCAAGGGGCGCTCGAGTTTTACCTCAATTGGTCGCCGGAGTCAAGCGGCGGCGCAGGTGGTTGCCTTCGTGAATGGAAACGACGACCTGGGTCACGAGCAGGCAAAAGAAAGGTGTCAGCAGATGCGCCAGACCATGCTGAGCAAGATAGCTTGAACCAGAGAGAGGGGGGCGGTCGAGGCTCACCGGAATCGGTCGCCGGAGTCGTCGGTACTGCGGTGCTTCGAAGACCAATGCGCGCAGCCTGGTGGCGGAGTGAGCGAGGAGAGTGGGGGAAAATTCTCACGGGGCAGAGGGGAGCGACAGGAAATGCCTGCGGCATCAAGACTAATTACGCCGCGCCATTACCGGCATCACTGCAGCGGCGACGTGGTCTGCGGCCGCGATTTGGGGAAGACGAGGGCAACGTGGAGAGGGCCCGCTTGTCAGCGAAACGCGCGAAGAGGAGGTGGGGTCTGGTCGTCAGCGACTTGGGGGTGCGCTTGCGCGTGCGAGAGGGAGAGGAATGGCCCGGGTGGGCTAGTTGGGCCAGTTCTGTTGCTGGGCTAGAATCCTGGCGCCGACCCTTTTCTAATTCTTTCTCCTTTTTCTTTTTCTGTTTCAATTTTTTGAATTGATTTTCAAATGAATTCAAGTTCCACTTGAATTCAAATTTTCTTGGGATTTTTGCAGTGTGTTGTAGTCTCAAATATAGGCATAAAATCATGTGGTTGCTTTTGCAAAGGCTTGGTCAACTTGGAGAACAAAATATCAGAGGCTTGCATTTGATTTGCCAAAGTTTGAAAAAGGGTTTTTGAAACTATTCCCAATTTGTAAAACTTGGTCCAAAACCACACTCAATCCTTTCTATAAGGAAGATAAACAAGCTAGGTTTGAAATCATTCAAAACTTTCAAATGGGGATGGCCATTTGATTTAAGTTTGCTCACATAAAATCATAGCACTAAGTGCTTCTGTTTTTCTGAAATGAGTTTGAAATTGATCTCAAATCTATATGCATGCATGAATGATATGCAAACTTTGAAATCATGATTTTAGGGATGTTACAAATCTAACCCCCTTAAGGTGAATCTCGCCCTCGAGATTCGGATTGGCTAGCAAATAGGTGAGGATGGTCTTTTCGAATATCATCTTCTCTTTCCCATGTTGCTTCCTCTTCGGAATGATGATTCCATTGCACTTTGAAAAATCTGATAGTCTTTGTCCTCGTGACTCTTTCTGCAGACTCAAGAATCTTGATAGGCTTTTCTTCATAAGTGAGATCACTTTCTAGTTGAACTTCTTCCAAAGGTATGGTATCCTTCAAAGAAGTTTCTTCCATTTCTGGGTGACATTTCTTAAGCTGACTCACATGAAACACATTATGGACTGCTGATAGAGATGCTGGTAGTTCAATTTCATAAGCAACTTCTCCTTTGCGACTCAGAATCTTGAATGGCCCAACATATCTTGGTGCCAACTTTCCTTTGACTCCGAATCTTTTCACTCCACGGAGTGGTGATACTCTAAGATAGGCTTTATCACCAACTTCGTAGGTGACTTCTCTACTCTTAGGATCGGCGTAGCTTTTCTGTCGGGACTGTGCTATCTTCAACCAGTCCTTAACCAATTTGACCTTCTCTTCAGCTTCTTTGATAAGATCTGGCCCGAATGAACTTCTTTCTCCCACACCATTCCATAATAATCGGGTGGTACACTTTCTTCCGTAGAGAAACTCAAATGGTGCCATCTCAATGCTGTCTTGATAGCTATTGTTATAAGAAAATTCTGCGTAAGGCAGACTTTCATCCCAACTTGCTCCATAGTCTAGGGCACATGCCCTCAACATGTATTCTAGAATTTGATTAGTCCTTTCTGTTTGTCCATCGGTTTGAGGATGAAAAGCAGTACTGAATTCCAACCTCGTTCCCAATGACTCATGTAGCTGTCTCCAAAAATGGGAAGTGAATTGGGTTCCCCTATCGGACACAATACTCTTGGGTACACCATGTAGACATACAATTCTACTCATGTAGATTTTGGCTAACTTGGCACTTGTATAAGTTGTCTTCACGGGTATGAAATGATCCACTTTAGTTAAGCGATCCACTACTACCCATATGGAATCATATCCTGATCTGGTCCTTGGTAATCCGGTAATGAAATTGATACCAATTTTGTCCCATTTCCAATCAGGAATAGGTAGTGGTTGAAGCAAACCTGCTGGTTTCTGATGCTCCGCTTTTACTTTACTACACAAATCACACAAAGCAATATGTTCGGCGATGTCTCTCTTGAGATTGTTCCACCAAAATCTTTCTTTCATGTCCATGTACATTTTGGTGTTACCCGGGTGAATAGAATATGGAGAGTTGTGTGCTTCCTGCAAAATCAGTTTCCGTAACTCCGGATCTTGTGGAACACAGATACGTTTCCCATGCCATAAAGTACCCTGTTCGTCTTCATGGAAATTTTTAGCTTTCCTTGGCCAATCTTTTCCTTAATCTCTTCGATTTCCTTATCGGTCTTCTGAGCTTCTCGGATATTGTCCAACAAGGTGGGTTGAACATCCAAAGCCATGAGATGTCCTTCAGGCACAATCTCCAATCTAAGTTCTCTGAATTGGGTACACAAATCATCTGGCAATTCTCCTTTGGTAAGGCCATTTACAAATACCTTACGACTTAGAGCATCATCTACAACATTTGCTTTACCGGGGTGGTATTGCAAACTTAAGTCATAATCCTTGATAAGCTCTAACCATCTTCTTTGTCTCATATTGATTTCCTTTTGGGTGAAGATATACTTAAAACTCTTGTGATCGGTGAACACTTCACAACGCTTTCCCAAAAGGTAATGTCTCCATGTTTTGAGTGCATGGACGACAGAGGCTAACTCTAAATCATGAGTAGGATAGTTTACTTCATGAGTTTTGAGTTGTCTCGAGGCATAGGCCACAACTTTACCGTCTTGCATAAGTACAGCAACCAAACCTTGATGAGACGCATCACAATATACTTGGATATCCTTTTCCAAATCTGGCAGACATAGAACTGGTGCTGTCACAAGTCTCTTCTTCAACTCTTGAAAGCTGACTTCACAACCTTCAGACCAAGCAAACTTCTTGTCTTTCTTCAATAATTCAGTAATTGGCTTAGCAACCTTTGAGAAATTCTCGATGAACCTTATGTAGTAACCTGCTAAGCCAAGGAAACTGCGAACTTCTTTCACGTTCTTGGGAGATTCCCATTCAGTCACAGCTGAAACCTTAGAAGGATCAACTGCTACACCATCCTTTGTCATAACATGACCAAGAAAACCAACTTCTTCTAACCAGAACTCACACTTGCTGAATTTGGCATAAAGTTTATGCTCTCTCAACTTCTCAAGTATCAAACGCAAGTGCCCTTCATGCTCTTCTTTGCTCTTGGAGTAGACTAAGATGTCGTCGATGAAAACGACAACGAACTTGTCAAGAAATTCCATGAACACCTTGTTCATCATATTCATGAATTATGCTGGAGCATTGGTTAAGCCAAAAGGCATCACAGTATACTCATACAATCCATACCTTGTGGTGAATGTTGTTTTAGGTATGTCTTGCTCTCTTATCTTGAGTTGAAAATAGCCTGACCGGAGATCAATTTTTGAGAACACACAAGCTCCTTCTAGCTGATCAAACAAGTCATTGATTCTTGGAAAAGGATATTTGTTCTTGATAGTTACCTCGTTGAGTGAACGGTAATCTATGCATAACCTTTGGCTTCTATCCTTCTTCTCCACGAACAAAACTGGGGCTCCCCAAGATGAAGAACTTGGTTGAATAAATCCTTTCTGCAACTGTTCTCCTAGTTGCTTCTTGAGCTCTTTCAGTTCATCAACCGACATTTTGTATGGTCTCTTTGCTATTGGTCCAGACCCTGGTACCAAATCTATAAGAAACTCCACATCTCTATCAGGTGGCATTCCTGGAAATTCCTCCAGAAACACATCCGGATACTCACTCACAATTGGTACACTGTCCATGCTAACCCCCTTAAGAGAATTTAGCTTACTTCCTTTGGATTCAAAGTTGGACTTGAATTTAATCCTTTTTCTTCCGGGGTTGTGAGTGCAACAGTACGATTAGCACAATCTAATACTCCTTCATACTTAGCCATCCAATCCATTCCCAATATTACGTCCAGTCCTTGGGAATCTAGGATTATCAGACTCACTGGAAACTTATGTTTTCCAAATTCTATCACTAGATCCCGGCATCCAAGACTTACTATCATTTCTCCCCCCGGAGAACTAACTTTTATTGGACACCCAATGTTTTCAGATGGAAACCCATTTCTATCAACAAATGCCTTTGATATGAATGAATGCGATGCACCAGTATCAAAGAGTACAAATGCTGGAATGGAATTGAGTCTGAACTTACCAGTAACAGCATCAGGCTCTTCATAGACCTCCTCCACATTAATGTGGTTCACCTGTCCCTTCTGGAAAGGATTGGGCTTGACAGGTCCTTCAACTTTCTTTTCGGGGCACTCATTTGCATAGTGTCCAATCTTCTTGCATTTGAAGCATTCAACCTGACTAATGTCTCTTTTAGCAGGATGACTTCCACTTCCACTACCATTCCCACTGTGGTGGCTCTTTTTTCCACTCTTGTGGTTCTTGTATTTGTCATTGTCATGACTGCGGTGATGCTTGTTGTCATGACGGTTGTGGTTGTGGTGCTTGTTGAATTTCCCATGCTTATGGGATCCTGAGCTTCCACTGTCATCATAGTGAGATCGTTTGTGAGATGATCCCGAGCCATGCTTGTCGGAGTGTTTCCTCTTCCTACTCTCGACTTGCTTCATTTTGTTCTCCAATATAGTAGCCTTGTCACAGAGCGACTGATAAGTGGGAACATATGCCATAGCCAGTTGCAGATTCAGCTCATCATTCAAGCCTTCCAGAAATTTTTCCTTTCTTTTGGCATCTGTGTCAACCTCATCCGGTGCATAACGCGCCAGATTGTTGAACTCTTCAATGTATTCAGCCACGCTGCGGTGGCGCTGCTTTAGATTGTGGAACTCTTTCTTTTTCAGGCTCATTATTCCTGATGAGATATGATTAGTGCGAAAGCCATCTTCAAAGATAGCCCAAGTCACCTCATCTATAGGAGTGGTATTTTTGGAAGTTGTCCCACCATGTGGCGGCTGGCCCTTCTAGCAGATGTGCTGCAAACCTGATATTTTCAGCATCTGTGCAGCCCACGGTCACTAAGTCTTTGTTTACAGAACGTAGCCAATCATTAGCCACCATGGGATCAGTCGTCCCTGAGAACTTAGCTGGCCTCAAACGCAGAAATCTGGTGAGCATATCAAAGCCCGGAGGGTTGTTGTTGTTATTGGGTTTATTGTTGTTGTTGTTATTATTCTGGTTCTGGATGAATGTTGTCATCATCTGCATAAGCTGTGTTTGAGCATTCATCATTTGCTGCATTTCCGGAGTTATGTTGTTGTTGGGGTTGGGGTTTGCGCGACGGGGAGGCATCTGTGGTTTGTTCAAATAGAGATAAGAATGAGATACCCATAGATGTTTTATGCACATTACATCACATAAGAAAACACAGGCATGCAACAGAAGATAAAAGTTCAACAACTAGATAACAAGTTCACAAAGTAAAACACACAAGTGGCAAGCCATCCACATGTCGGATGGTCCAATAACAAGTTCACAAATAACAAGTACGATAATAAAAGATAAACGAGTAGTCAAGTCTACTCATCAGCATCAATCTCCTCCTCGACAAAGGTAAGACCTGCGTTCTCCATCGCGGTCTTGTTCTCCTCAATGGTAGTGGTCAAGGACTCAATCTTGGCCTTGAGAGCCCTCTTCTGGGAACGAAGCCTCTCAATCACCATCTGCTGCTGCTCTAGCTCGAAATCCTTGGACTTCAGTTCTTCAGTCATGTCCCGGATCTTCTTGTTCCTATCCTGGACGCGTTTCTCCTGACTCTTGAACTTCCGGTCCTGGGTCTCGAACTTCGCCTCCATTTCCTTGACTATCACGTCCTGCTGTGCGAAAAGCTTGTCCTTCTCGCGAAGCTGCACCTGGAGCTCGTCATTACTGAGCATGACATTGGTCATGTCCGTGTCCACATGCCTAATGAGAGACTCTAAGTCCTGGAGATAGAGACGTATCGGCTCTGATGCGTCCCTCGAGTCGTCCTCAAAGTCGATGGACTCTCGATCCTCATCACGTCTTCCGAAGACATGGAAGTGGGTGCCTCTAACCTGTCGGGAGTGACGGCCTAGCAGACGTCCTATCAGGTCCTGCATGACTACCTCCATGCCTCTCTCCCTATCATCGTGCATAAGCTTGAAGACGATGGCCTCCGTAGTAGGCTCTGTCTGGCATCCGGGCTGGTTCACCTTGAAGCCCCAGAGGTCCTTCCTCTCGAACTTGGTGAGTGGATGCACCATGATGGTGGGAAGAGGGAGATTGAGCAAAGTGGTAAGCTGAACGATACGAGGACCAAAGCGGGTAACATGGAACTCCTCAACAGTGCTGATGGTAATAGGCATCTATTTATAAGATAGAAAAGTTAGGACAACACAATTTAAGATAAAACAAGACAAACATCTCATACATCTCCTTGGAACACAAAATCACTCAAGTCATGCATACATGTCGTGGTGGTGGCACGGCAGATGCCATGGGTAGGCTAAAGTATTGGGCCAATGGATGCTAGTGGGATCTGGGGAGGGAAGATGCAACTGTCTTTACACTCAAGCTGCCAAAGTGATGAACTTTATTTCTCTCTTGGTGGGTTACAAGTGCTCCTTGAGCTGTATCCAGGGGGACAAGATGAATCTCCCCAGCCTAACGGTGCTCAAAGAATCGATCCCTCCCTCAGGGTCCAAACCTCCCCTTATAAAGGGGTGCTTTGGGTGCCCTTAGGGCTGACGAGGCAAGCATATTCGTGGAATATGCTTGTCCCAAAATAGTAGTTCGGCGGCCTCCTTTCCCTGTTGCCCTTCTAATGACGGCAAGGCTCAAGTGGCCCCCTCCTGCGTGTCTCGGGCTCCAGGACTGTCACCTCCGTGATCTCCTTCTGCCCCTCTGACGCTGTGCATCCTTGTCTCTTGTGCTTGGCCCTGTTCTGATTCCTTCTAGCCTGCAACTGTAGTTGACCTTGGGCTTCTCCTTCTCCTACAAGCTTCGTATCACTCGGCCTTACCTTGCGTTACTCGGCTCGTCCCTCACCTGCACGAAGATCATTCGGGTAACCCGGCCGATTCTCTCGTTAACTCGGCCGGGTAACCACTTGATACAAATACATGGGCTTTTTGCCTCCGCTCATCGGCCGACATATCCATGATTCGGCCGACCTAGGCCGTAGCTCGGAAACCAGACGGGGACAGTACATCTGTCTTTCCCCGTCTCTGACCTACCCGAGGTTAACCCCCCGACATTAGTCCCCGAAGCTGGTGTGGCCCTGTCAATAGCTTTGGCCGGATTATATCAGCTTCATTACTTTCTTGAGTTTTGTTTCCGAGCTTTGTCCTCGTCCGAGGTTTCCTTGTTCCTTCCATTGTACGCCATGTCCTACGTGTCACCTCATCATTGCTCTTCTAGTTTTTAGGTCCTTCTATGCTTCTTGACAAGCTACGGTGAATTACATTCTTTGCGCCGCTTGACGCCGTGAATCGCTCCCTCGGGATCGTAACAACTTTTCTTTGTCTGTGGTTGGTGTGGCTCCACTTACCGTCGTGTGTTCGTGCTTCCACGATATACACGGTAATCGCCACACCCACGATCCCACTCCCTGTCGTGGCTCGTCTATAAAGAGGGAAAAGCGTCGCAGGGTTCATCTTTCCCTTATCGCCGCGTCGCTCTCCTTCTTCCCTTCGCTGCGTGCTCTCCTGCCGCCTCGCCCGTGCTCATCCGCCAGATCCTCCGGTGAGGACTCCGTCGCGTCGTTCGCGCGCCCCCTACGGTGTGGGTCCGCCCGGTGAGTCCTTTTCGACCATCTTGCCCAGATCTTGCCCTAGATCAATCCGCTTGGTTTTCGTGCTGCGGCGGTTCTTCCTCTCTTCGCCATTGTTTTCGTACTAAGTTCCGACGGGCCTTGTAGCTCTAAGCTCCCTCGCCGCCAGTTCTTCCTCGGCGATCTCTCCGCACCCATGTCTAGCTTCGTTTAGCGGTGCTCTTGTCGAAGACGATGACGCTGCTCGGGCCCGGCGTGGGTCGTGGCGAGGATCCTCGATCACGTGCCGTGAGATTGAATGGCTCATCCGAACTCGTGATTCTGCCGAGGTTTCTGCCGTTTACCGGCGAATCCTCTCCGATTATCGAGGGCGAGTATGTGGTTTTCATGTCTCACTTCGCCCGTGGCTTCGGTCTCCCTCTCGGCGATTTCGCTAGAGAATTCCTTGATTACTTCGGCCTTCAGCCGCACCACCTCCCTGCGAACGCCATAGCTTCTCTTTCTGCTTTCATCTCGGCATCGGAGGGTTACTTCGGCCTGTGGCCATCAGTGCACGTCGGTGAAGTTCTTCGGATCCGCTCAACGTCGTTCGACAAATCTCTGCATCCTTCCGAGAAGCTGCTCACCCAATGCGGGGCGGCGTCTACTACACCTCGGAGGAAATCCGTGTTCCCCCGTGTCACTGGGTTGGAGTCATGCAAGAAATGGCATAAATCGTTCTTCTATGTCAAGAACAGAGGGGCGGAAGACAAGATTCGGCTCCCACCGTTCTCAATTGGTCCCCCTTCCAAAGTGAACTGGCTATATAATCCGAGAAAAACTCATGCCTTGGCCGAGGCTTTCGAGATTCGGCTAAAAGAGTTGATCCGGGCCGGGCTGTGCGGCGAAGACCTGATGGCAACTTTTATCAGTAGCCGGATCTGCCCCTTCCAGCAGCGGACCCACAAGCTATGCTATATGAGTGATCCTCTCGATCCGAACCGAGTCTCGACCGTGGAGTTGGACAACTATCTTATTCATAAGCGCGTCCGAGCTATCTTCAAGACCGAGATGCCTGAAGATTGGTCTTGGGGGTTAAAACCATTTACCCGCGACAATCCGCCTCCCGGTATGCCTAATCCTCATTCTTATTTCTCCTTAATTCCTAGAGACTGGTTTACATGATTTTCTTTCTCCTCGTCCCTGCAGAGGTTTGCAGCAGAAGAACGAGGACGCCGAGGTTCTGCAGCTCCCTTGGCCCAGACAGAGTGCCCAGATCTTGGTGAGCCGGACTCAGGAGTTCGTCCCTAAGTCGGATCCTGCTCGGCTCGAGCTCATGCAAAACTCCAGCGCAAGAGGAAGAAGGTGATTCGGACGAGGTCCAAGTTCTTGAGGTAGTTGCCGCCATGCCTATTTCTTATGCATTTCCGGCTTCTACTTTCCCAGCTAATCCGGCCGGTCAGGTTCACGATGCCGAACCTATTGATTCCGGCCTCCGTTACCTCGGGAAGCGGGGCTCCTGCTAGTACCTCGGAGGCAGTTCCTAAGAAACGAATAAAGAAATCCGCTCCGAATCCTCCCAGGCGCAAGACCATGCCTGGGGTTGCTGGGTAAGTTCTTTTGCCTATATTTCTTGTTTCTCTCTTTCATTTCCCATCTTGTGAATCTTCTTTCTTATTTTGGCAGTGCTCCTCTGTCTGTTAAACCCGGCGGTCCTAGTATGACTAGCCGTCCGATTCGGCCGCCATCTCCTCCTCCCGCTGATGATAGTCGAATTCCTAGTCCTATTCGTCCTGCTTCTCCCCCCGCTCCAAATACGTCGCCTGCTCGTCGTGATGCCCCTGAGATTTCTCCCATTGATCTGGATCCGATCCGGCCCTCCGATGTTTTCGTTGAGCCAACTGTCCCCTCTATGGGTCCCAGCGTTTCCATTGAACCTCCATCTACTGCAGCAGTTTCTACGGTCATCCCGACCTTGGCCGAAAAGGTCGTTGCCCCGGCGCCCTCTGCGAGCTTATCTTCCGCTGATCCTAAGGACTCCGTCCCACTTCGGCGCAACTTCCTGCGACGCCTCTTCTAAGGAGAACGTGCTATTGTCAAGACTTCCTCTCGAGAAAGGTCTTGCCGGCTCTTCTCAACCGAGTATTGCGACGCTACTTAAGGAGCTGCATCCGCCAAAGTTATCATTCGGCCACCGCGATCGACTTGCTCTTCATAAGAGCCTGCCGCGCCATGGCCTGACCGCCCGGGGTAAAGTTTTAACTCGGACTGCTAGCGGGAACAGCCTTGGAGCGCTAGTTGAGTATGCCAATAACTGGAATGCTGCTGATCATTTTGAGGGCAATCCAGCCAACCAACCTTTCCAGCTTTCTGACATCAGTGGCCTTTTTGATCATGCCGCCCAGTATATCATTGATACCAACAAGATGAATGTGGTAATTATTTTATCTCCGAGTCTTAAATTATTCTCCAGATGTTACCATATCTCCTAGTCCCCGAAACTTGCTAGGAGATAACTTGTTGTCTGCTTGGAAGTTTGACTTAATTTTATTTCTAGGTTTTGTTAGTCCGGCCATCTAGTTCGTAGTTTATTCGGACGTGATGTAGCTTTGAATATCCATTCCCCTGTAGCCGAATTAAGCTTTGCTCGATTTGAATGTAGTTTAGCTTTGAATATCCAGCCACCTATAGCCGAATTAAGCTTTGTTTGATTTGGATTTGGTATAGCTTCGAATATCCAGCCACCTAGAGACGAATTAAGCTTTGCTTGATTCGGATCTAGTTTAGCTTTGAATATCCAGCCCCCTAGATCTGAGTTAAGCTTTGCTTGATTCGGATCTAGTATAGCTTTGAATATCCAGCCACCTAGAGCCGAATTGAGCTTTGCTCGATTCGGATATGGCATAGTTTTGAATATCCAGCCACCTAGGTCTGAATTAAGCTTTGCTTGTTTCAGATCTGGTATTGTTTTGAATATCCAGCCACCTAGAGCCGAATTAAGCTTTGCTTGATTCGGATCTAGTTTAGCTTTGAATATCCAGCCACCTAGATCTGAGTTAAGCTTTGCTTGATTCGGATCTAGTATAGCTTTGAATATCCAGCCACCTAGAGCCGAATTGAGCTTTGCTCGATTCGGATATGGCATAGTTTTGAATATCCAGCCACCTAGGTCTGAATTAAGCTTTGCTTGTTTCAGATCTGGTATTGTTTTGAATATCCAGCCACCTAGAGCCGAATTAAGCTTTGCTTGATTCGGATCTAGTTTAGCTTTGAATATCCAGCCACCTAGATCTGAATTAAGCTTTGCTTGTTTCAGATCTAGTATTGTTTTGAATATCCAGCCACCTAGAGCCGAATTAAGCTTTGCTTGATTCGGATCTAGTTTAGCTTCTACTTGTTGTTTTATGACTTTGCTTCATTGCTCAGGTTGCACATGACCGACGGACCGCCGAGTTCCAGAGGTTGCTTTTTTCGCACCGTAAGCTGGAAGAGAAGTACGAGAAAGTTCTGCCCGTGGCAAAGAAGGCCGGTAAGTCGATAGTTCGTTTTCCTTATTTCCACCTTACTCATATACTCGTCCGCGGAATGCCGGCTCACTTCTTGTTGAATAGGTAATATCAATAACCTCAATATCCGCCTTGAAAAGAAGATCAAGACCTTGGAAGGTTAGTTTCCTTTCTACTTCCTTCCTTCTCCTTTTAGTATCTATACTAAGTTTCCTTATTGCGTTGGGCTGTGGCAAAGCCGAGTTGCAAGACTTTGCAGTGTCGCAACAAGATTGCATGCCCATGCCTGACGTGATGCTTCATTTTTTAGAACAAAGCGCAGTTCACTCGGCGCAACTACAAGAGAAAGATGATGAGATAGCTCGTCTAAAATCCGAGGTGAATACACTCAAGCTCTCTCAGAAATCCGAGCTAGAAAAGGTCGACCAAGAATTTGCCGAGGAGAAGAATCGGCTGACTCTGGATTTACAGAAGAGCAAAGAGCTCCTCGAAGCTGCCGAACTTAAAACTCGTGGTTTGAGCGAAGAACTTGCTCGTTTCGAGAAGAGTAAAACTGCTTGGGCCAAAGATCTTCAGATAATGATGCATTACATTCATCGTAAGTTAGTTGGCCTGGCCGAACTATATTTTTTCTTTGTCGTCATTGCTATCTTTTGACACGTCCACGTTTTGCGCAGATCACTTCCCCGAGGCCAAAACCGTGAGTTCTAAAGCTGTTCTTGCAGCTCGCGCTCGTCGAGGTGAACCTGTTGCTGTTGACTTTGAATATTCTATGGAGGATTTCTTGGTTGCTGTTGGTGCTGCAGTTGGTCCGATGAAAATTATGGGCCGGGATTTGGTGCAGGCCGCTATCCGAGCCTATCATGCACTCTGGCCAAATACCTCGGGGGCTCCTGATATCAACGAGGTCCAGTTATTGGTGACCAGGCTGAAGGCATCTGAGAGACAGTTGAGTCTTTGGAGAGAATCTGCTGCGCGTGCTGGTGCCGACATGGCCCTTACTGTAATCATGTCATGGTATGAAGACATCTCTCTTGATATTCTGAGGAATTTGCGCACTGGCTCTCGCTGGGTTGAAGATCCCACCTTTGTTGCTCTTCGGCAAGCTCGGGCTTTCCAGCTCGTCGAGTATGCCGACGTGCATACTTGGAATGAAGGGCCGAGTTTTCTCCCAGACCCGGATCAGGAGGTCGTGGGTGAAGGTGCTTCGGGTGATGATTCAGCTGAGCACGGGGAAGGCGAAGATGATTCGGCCACATCTGATAGCTCCAGCTCAAGCTCAGATAGCAACGGCGATGCGCGGTCTTCCTCCAAAGGCACCGGGCATTCTACCGCGCGTACTGACGCTCCTGAACAACCCCATGATACCGCCGAAGTTATCCCTGGGTCAGCGGATGGCGAGGCAACCTCAGTCGAAGTTCCTCCTACTTCGGAGTGCCCCGTACTTGAGCAAGTGGTTGCCCCTCCAACGAACAACGCCTAGGTTATTTGCGATCCCTGGTATGCCGGGCGTACAATGTAGACTAAAAATTTGTCAACTCGTATGATTCGAGGTTCTTTCGCTATGCGTTGTTTGAGATTCTTAGTTAAGTGGATGTTCGTCCGAATTCTTGCCTTGTTGGCTCGTAATTTCTTCATCTTTCAAGGCTCAATTTTTGCCGTTATTTTGATGATCTTCTCCAGGTATTGGCGCTGAATAATTACTCCGTTGTGGAAGTAAGCAACGGTCGCTGGATCGTCGTTTACTATCCGGAACTTCCTTATATAAATCAAGTTTCGGATATGATTGCGTTTAGCACAGGTTTGAGGTATCATATGGTAGTCTCCGAGTCGTTGTTTTCAGATGCCGAGGCTTAAGTGTTAATACGAATTTGACATATTATATGATAGTCCCTAAGTCAATGCTTTGGGCACCAAGGTGCCTATTCGTAACATGAAAAGAACACAACATATGGCATTCCCCGAGTCACCGCTTTGGTCGCCAAGAAATAAATATACCTTATGGCAGTCCCCGAGTTATCGCTCTGGATGCCGAGATTTAAACATATAATACCAAATAATCATTACATATGGCAGTCCCCGAGTAACTGCTCTGGGTGCCGAGGTTCAAATATCAAACATGAAATAACATCACATATGGCAGTCCCCGAGTAACTGCTCTGGGTGCCGAGGTTCAAATATCAAACATGAAATAACATCACATATGGCAGTCCCCGAGTAACTGCTCTGGGTGCCGAGGTACAAATACATCATTGGTTTTTTGACCTTGAGATACAACACTATGAGTAAAAAGGCCGAAGTAAAGCCACATTCCAGGGGCGCTTCGTTTCTTCACCAGCTTTGTCTGCCTTGTTCTCTCCAGGGGATTGAGCATCAATCAGATAATATGCATCGTTGTGCAATGCTTTGCTCACGATAAATGGTCCTTCCCATGGGGGTGATAATTTGTGCATGCCGGCCGTGCGCTGCACCAGCCGGAGGACTAGATCTCCTTCCTTGAATACTCTTGGGTTCACTTTCTTGCTGTGATATCGCCGTAAGTTCTGTTGATAAATAGCCGATCGTGATAATGTCAATTCCCTGGCTTCTTCCAATAGGTCTACGGCATCTTGCCGAGCTAATTCATTTGTTTCTGAAGTTGTGTACTGAGCAACCCTTGGCGAGTCATAGATTATGTCGGTGGAGTACCGCCTCTCGTATACCGTAAAAGAATGGGGTGTAACCCGTTGATCTATTCGGAGTAGTCCGGAGACTCCATAACTGCTGGGATTTCTTCTATCCAACATCCTGCCGACTGCAATGGTTCAACCAATCGTGGTTTTATTCACGATAACACGGTCCATTAGATCTTTCAACCTGCCCATTGGATGCTGGGTGGGCCACCGAGGCAACATCTAGTCTTATGTGCTTCTCTTGGCAAAATCTGGCGAAGGCTCCTTCTGCAAAATTCGTGCCATTATCTGTAATAATGCTGTGTGGGTATCCATATCTCAAGATGATATCCTTGAGAAATTTCACTGCTGTGTGCCCATCACATTTCTTAATTGGTTTTACTCCAATCCATTTTGTGAACTTGTCTACCATAACCAAGATGTGAGTCATTCCTCCTCTCGCGGGCTTGAAGGGTCCCACCATGTCTAAACCCCATACAGAAAATGGCCAAGTGATGGGTATTGTTTTTAATTCGGCCGACGGCATATGTATTCTGGTTGCATATCTCTGACACCCATTGCACTTCTTAACTAATTCTTCTGCCTCTTTTAACGCCGTTGGCTAGTAAAATCCATGCCTGAAAGCCTTGGCTACTAAAGCACGAGATGAGGCATGGTGCCCACATTCTCCTTGGTGTATGTCTAGAAGGATTTCCTGACCTTCTGCGGAACTCACGCATTTCTGCAATATGTTTGTTACGCTTCTCTTATATAACTCATTGTTTATGATCGTGTATGCTTTTGCTCTTCTGATTGTTTGTCTGGCTAATATTTCATTAGTCGGTAACACCGCGTCTTTTAGGTACGAAAATATGGGTTGCGCCCATATTGGCGTTACCCTCTCTGCAGTGATCTCACTATCTATCTCCATGTTTTCTGCCGACGTATATACCTCGGCTCTCTCCATGATTGCTATTACCTCGGCTGTCCCTCTCTTTAGGGACTCCGAATCTTTCTGCGGATCTACCTCCATTGGCGTCTGATTTTCTGCAGAACTTGTCAGGATAAAGATTGATTCGGACTCCGGTGACGGGTTTATTGACGGATTCCTGAGGTGCTCTAGTGCAATACCTGGCGGGATTGATTGCCGAGTTGATCCCAATTTTGACAATGTGTCGGCAGCGTCATTTTCTGCCCGTGGTATGTGGTGGAATTCACATCCTTCAAAATACCCACTTATCTTTTGCACATGGAATCTGTATAAAGCCATATTAGCATCTAATGCGTCCCAACTGCCCGATACTTGCTGTACTACCAGATCCGAGTCACCGTAGCATAAGATCCGGCGTATACCAATTTCTTTTGCTACTTTCAATCCATGAACTAGTGCTTCATATTCAGCTACATTGTTGGATGCGGTAAAATGTATTTGCAGGACATATTTCAACTGATCTTTTTTAGGCGAGGTTAACACTATTCCTGCTCCCAAACCATTCCTTAATTTGGAACCATCAAAATGCATTGTCCAGTAATTTGGATCTGGCAGTGGTGGCTCATATTGCACCTCGGCCCAGTCTACGAGAAAATTGGCGACAGCCTGAGATTTGATCGCATCTCTTCTATCAAATTGTGGAGCATACGGTGATAACTCGATCGCCCATTTTGCTATTCGGCCACTTGCATCTTTGTTGTTCAATATGTCGGCTATGGGTGCCTCACAGATTACTTTGATGGGGTGCTCTTCGAAGTAATGCTTAAGCTTTTTTGCCGACATATATACTCCGTAAGCCATCTTCTGATAGTGCGGATAATTCTGCTTTGAAGTGGATAATACTTCACTTAGATAGTATACTGGCCTCTGAACTGACTTACCCTCTTCAAGACGTTCCACTACAACCACAGTACTAACTACTCGATTGGTACCCGCTACATAAAGTAGCATAGGTTCTTTCGACAATGGAGAAGCTAAAATGGGTGCCGTAACTAGCATCTTTTTCAACTCATGAAATGCAAGGTCCGCCTGGGGAGTCCAGCTGAATTTGTCCGACTTTCTCATCAGCTGATAAAGTGGCAATGCCTTTTCTCCTAGCCGACATACAAATCGACTAAGCGAGGCCAGGCAGCCCGTGAATTTTTGTACATCGTTCAAACACCTCGGCAATTCCATTCTTTCTATTGCTCTTATCTTCGTTGGATTAGCCTCGATACCTCGGCTAGACACAAGGAAACCGAGTAATTTTCCCCGCAAGACGCCAAATGTGCACTTCTCTGGATTAAGTTTCATTCGAACCTTCTCGTGTTCGCGAAAGTTTGTGATATCTTCTAGCAAGGTTTTGCTCTCCTTAGTTTTGATGACTACGTCATCCACATATACTTGTACATTCTTTCCTATTTGGTCATGTAGGCATTTTTGCATGCACCTTTGATACGTTGCTCCTGCATTTCGCAGGCCGAATGGCATTGTACGATAACAATAAGCCCCGTACGGGGTAATAAATGCAGTCTTTATTTGATCGGCCGGATTTAACGGTATCTGGTGGAAACCAGAATACGCATCTACAAATGATAACAGCTCACAGCCAGCGGTCGAGTCAATGACTTGGTCTATTCTAGGCAAAGGAAAAGGATCTTTCGGACATGCCTTGTTCAGGTTAGTGTAGTCGATACACATTCGCCACACAATGGCTACATTGGGGTCATCTTTTTTCTTTTCTACTAGTACCGGATTTGATAACCAATCCGGATACAGCACTTCCATGATGAACCCGGCTGCGAGAAGCCGAGCTATCTCATCCCCTATTACTTTTCTCCTGTCTTCGGCGAAGCGGCGGAGAGGTTGCTTCACCGGCCTTGCTCCTGGCCTGACGTTTAAAGAGTGCTCAGCCAACTCCCTCGGCACACCTTGCAGATCTTGAGTTGACCATGCAAATATGTCCCGATTCTCACGGAGGAAGTTGGTGAGCTCGCCTTCCTATTTAGCGTCAAGGCCCGCACCAATAGTAACAGTGCGCTCTGGGAATTGCTCATCAATCTGAAATTTTTTCGTCTCTTTGGTCGGCTGAAAGGAAACACTGCCATGAGGATTGGCCAGTGCCGGCATGCCTAACTGTGCTGACTGAGCGAGGGCTGCTACCTCCTGGATCCTTTTCTTTTCTCTTGCTATAACCAATGACTCGGCCAGATTTGACCCGGCCGACGCACATTCCATTGACTTCTTGTAATCCCCTGCGACTGTTATTACCCCTTGTGGTCCGGGTAACTTCATCTTTAGATAACCTATATGACAGCTGCTCGTGAATTTGGCCAGTGCGGGCCGTCCGAGTAGAGCATGATAACAACTTTCCAGATCGACCACCTCAAATTCCAAATTTTCTGCTCTGCAGTTATCTCTTGTACCGAATAATACGTCCACTCGGACTTTACCGATGGGCTCACATGAAAGCCCTGGCACTATCCCATGGAAAGTTGTCCTCGTGGACTGTAGCATGTTCTGTGATATACCGAGCTTGTGCATGGTATCTTTGTACATGATGTTAATACTGCTTCCATTGTCGATGAGTACTTTTGAGAATTTCACATTGATGCTTGGTCCCACAAATGTCGGATCCAACACAAGTGCGTATGAACCTGGACTCGGCATTATTCTGGGGTGATCTTTCATGCTCCAAGTCATCTCCTGATCAGACCATGGCTGGTATCTTGGCACTGCTGGTACAACTGCATTCACTTCCATATGCCGGCGCTGCACGCTCTGCTTGTCTTGCTGTTCTGTCGTGAACACACAATAAGACTGGTGATGTTCCCTGTAATCATTACGTCCAGCATTTGCCGGATTTATCCTTCCGTCCTGCCCCTGGTTCATTACTTGATGCCTCGCATCCTCCGATCCGAGTTATCGTACCTCGGGAGGGGCGGTAGCATCGATTGTCGGTATTTGCTCCAGCTGATCATGCGGTGATGCTGTTGCACCTGATGGGGAACCTGAACTCCTGCCGGGTTCCCCATCGCATTTTTCATCCAGGCGCATTGCCGGGTTGTATGATTGGCTGGTCTTGATGGGTTTGACGTGAAATTTACACGGCTGATCCAACATGGATTCAAACGTATACTTCGGCCTCTCTTGCCATTGCTTCTTTTGCTCTGGGGTCCATTGCCTCTTTCCATCATTTCTTGCGGTCCACTGTTGAGGTCCATTTTTCTGTCGTTGAGTTGCTCCGTGACTCGGCTGATCTTGCGCTACGCCACACTGGGCGAATTATACCTATAATCCGCCTCTCTTCTCTTCTTCTTCCTCGAAATCACGCCTAGATGACCCGCCATCTCTACGTGTCTTGGTCTTGTTGCTCACGATGATCCGCCGACATTAACTCCGGTTGGGTTGGGTCACCCAATGCATAGGAGTCCGCTATTCGATAGTCTCGCCAAGGTGGTCGGCATATCTCTCTGCAGGCGTTACAAGACACCGCCAGAACGGCAGCCTTGCACGAACCAAGCGATCGCTATATTCGATAACTCCTTCACATGAGTTTCTCAGTTACACCATCGAGTTAAAAACTCTCTATCTGTTTCATTCGCCTCGCTTGCACATGGCTAGTTGTCGTGGTCTATTCGGTCTCTTGTATGTCTGGTAAAGTTGTTGTGAACATCTCTTGAAATCTAACCAGGTTGATACCGCCATGGTTGATTATTCAACCATACCGGCTGGTCCTTCCAACATCTGGGACATACCGCCCATCTTAGGTTGCCACCCGCTATTTTCACCGCGGTGGCATAATCAATCAACCAGTCTTGTGGCTTGGTACTTCCATTGTACGTTTTTGTGCCCCTCGCCAACTGAAAATTTGGCACTGGAGGTTCTCCCATGATCCGTGGTCCAAAACATGCCGGACCTGGTGGACCTTGCTCTTCCAATAGCTCGGACCGGTATAACCGATCCAATTTTACTCTTGCATCACTTGCTGGCAAGTCTCTGTACAGGATTCTATCCTGCATCCCATAGTGATTGTCTCCACCTTGGTTTGCATATTCTACCTCGGAATATCCATCATTATACCTCTCATTCATCTGATTATAACGAGCTGGCCTCACTTCTCTTTCCTGCCGAGGCTCAGGTCTTGGTTGCGGGTTGAGCGGCACTTCTCTCCTTACTCCAGCCGGGGTTTGGTTTTCACAATTGTCTCTTGCGGGTTCTTTCCTGCCGTGCTCCCCATTACCTCGGCCGCCGCCATCCTTTTCCATACGGCCGGGGTTTCTCTCCCCACTATTACCTCGGCTTGCATTGCCTCTGTTCTCATTCACCTTTCCAGCTATTGCCGGGTCATATGGAACAATTTGTTTGTTCCTCTTCCCTGAGGTTACTGCTTTTTCTTTTCTAGCGTTGTTTCCGGGTGAAGATGCATTGCTGCAGAGCAAAGGTGTGCTCCTGCCGAATGAACCATCCGTGAAGCCCCTGGTCTTGCCAGGTTAGCTTTGAGCATTTCCTCATTTTGCTGGTTCGCGATGCGCACCAGCTCATTCACTCTTTCTTGTTGCTTCTGCCGAGCTTCCCCTGTTAACCCCTCTAGTTCTAATGCTGCGACATTTGCGTCAGAGGTTTTTCACGGGGTATTGTACCTCGAAACCCAAATCGCTCGATTCGGCTCGTGAGCTTCATGCTCTTGTTAATATCATTCATGAGGTTCTTTCCTCTTAATCTTAGTTCGTCCACCCGCTCGGGTGCGATATCGCTTATTAGCTTTTGCATATTCTCTCGTGGTCCTGTTCAAGGATTCTCGCAGGTCGATACTTTTTGGCCTCTACCAGACCTTTTGCCTGGTTTCCTCTAACTCACTCGAGCATTTGCCGGATCAAGTATCGGTGCTACAGGTGTGGTTAAGTTCTCTATAGTTGCCTGAAGAATGTTCTCAGGTCTCTCCAGAGGTGGTCCTCTCACTCTTGGTGCCTTTGGGGTGGTGTCATGTAGCTCGGCCGGTTTTGTCACCGGCGGAATTACCTCGGTGGTTTGCAGTGTGTTCTGCTTGGGCGGACCCTGTGCACCTGCGGCGGGTTCTCTGCTTGACCCGGCTAATGTTGCTCCCGCTTGTGTCCCTGCTGCGACCATCACCTCGACACTGCCTGCCAGATGCTCTCCTGACGGACAGCTCGCCGCGCTTCGAGGTGGTTCCCCTGCAACAACAACCTGGTGAGGATAAATGTCGGTGATGTCGACGCCGACGTAGACCCTGTGCTCGCCCAGGCCGATGAAGATCCCGTTGCGCGGGGGGGTTTTCCCCCTGAAGCTCCCTGCATTGTCTCTGACATAGTCGCAGAGACCAAATCTCTGGACCAAGCCAGAAACAACGCGCTCGTCGGTGTTGATGAAGTTTCCCTTCCGGATCACAACTCCAGCTAGCACCACTGCTGGCTCCACGGTGGGCGCCAACTGTCGTGGTGGTGGCACGGCAGATGCCATGGGTAGGCTAAAGTACAGGGCCAATGGATGCTAGTGGGATCTGGGGAGGGAAGATGCAACTGTCTTTACACTCAAGCTGCCAAAGTGATGAACTTTATTTCTCTCTTGATGGGTTACAAGTGCTCCTTGAGCTGTATACAAGGGGACAATGTGAATCTCCCCAGCCTAACGGTGCTCAAAGAATCGATCCTCCTCGTGGTCCAAACCTCCCTTATAAAGGGTGCTTTGGGCCCTTAGGGTCGACGAGGCAAGCATATTCGTGGAATATGCTTGTCCCAAAATAGTAGTTCGGCCTCCTTTCCCTGTTGCCCTTCTAATGACGGCAAGGCTCCAGTGGCCCCCTCCTGCGTGCCTCGGGCTCCAGGACTGTCACCTCCGTGATCTCCTTCTGCCCCTCTGACGCTGTGCATCCTTGTCTCTTGTGCTTGGCCCTGTTCTGATTCCTTCTAGCCTGCAGCTGTAGTTGACCTTGGGCTTCTCCTTCTCCTACAAGCTTCGTATCACTCGGCCTTACCTTGCGTTACTCGGCTCGTCCCTCACCTGCACGAAGATCATTCGGGTAACCCGGCCGATTCTCTCGTTAACTCGGCCGGGTAACCACTTGATACAAATACATGGGCTTCTTGCCTCCGCTCATCGGCCGACATATCCATGATTCGGCCGACCTAGGCCGTAGCTCGGAAACCAGACGGGGACAGTACCTCTGTCTTTCCCCGTCTCTGACCTACCCAAGGTTAACCCCCCGACAATACATGAATCCATTACATCAACCAAGGTCCAAACTTATTTAAGGTATCATTTTGGAAAATAAGGTGATAGGTGGTGGTCCAACTAACGAAGTGCGTTTACAATCCTATCTCACTGGATCTGTTGGCTAACACAATGTTCCTAGAGGCAATCAGCCTATCTTGTTCACATGATTCCATCACTAAGTCTATAATATCTCCCCTTCAGGTTTGGTTTGTGGCTTCCAACTCTTTGGTATGTTCCTTCTCTTTCTCTAAGTCTTTTTGGAGGTTGAGCATTCTGCACTTGACTCTAGCACTAAGTTCTTTGATAGGCCTCCAAGCTGCTTCTCTTGCTGACTCAAAGAATGTGGTGTGCACCACAGTGTTGTTGTACATGCAGAATCCTCTTTCTTTGTGGTTGTCTTCCTTGCTTTTGTACAAGTGAAGTTGCACCCACCAGTACTCAACTCCTTCATCCATCACTGGAAAGCCTTTATACATAGCTGCACCATGTATTTCCATTGCCACCATGAGGTCCTTGAGAATTTTGGGAAACTCAGTTTCACACTCCAAGGTCATGGTCATGAGTGGTCCTTTCTTTACGGATTCGTTGATGGAGTTCATCTACAAATGAAGATTAGAAAGAGAAGATTAGAAAAGTTTACGAGAAGAATAGACAGGTGTAGAAGTAGTTGAAATTTTTTGCTTAGTGGTTTCCAATCCTAGGGTCATAATCCTACAGGCAACACAGTGCTCTGATACCATCTGTAAGATCCCTCCTTTGTAAAGGAAAAGGATCCCTGTGATTGCAATGCTAGTCCCTGGATCATTGCTAGCATCCACAGTTTAAGATGAAGTACACAGATACAAAGGTCATTTATTACATCCATTCTAGAGATAAAACATAGTCTTTTACAACTCAAGGCCATAGGCCTAATACAAGAGTTTTGGAATAAGTAAATAAACACAAGTCTTCATCTTCATGTGCCACAGGCAAGCATGTTGAGTGTAGACTCATGACACCTAATCATCATCGGAGTAACCTGCAACATCACAAGTTACAGCCACAGTGGGTCAATACTTTGGAATAGTATTGGCAAGTGATACCTTAGTAAATTTTAAGTGGACTATATTACTATATGCATTTTGGCTATGTGTAGCTTGGCTTTCTTTGCTCAAAATAGGTTTTTCCTATTAGTTGAAATCACTAAGTTTTTCTTTGACAAAAACTTTCCCAAGAAACCACCAATAGACATTGGGGTCCTTTACCCTTGTTCACCCACAAGTTTTACTTAGAAGTTGGAGTGATGAGATTCTTGATAGCTTCCATGTCACATCCCAAGATTTTCCAAATCTTGTAACGTGAAAAATAAATGAATAAAATAAAACTTTGTTGATTTTCAGGGTGAGAAGAAACTTTTTGAATCCAATTGGGAACTTTCAAAACCTATTTGGATTAAATAAAATCCTAAAGGGATTTAACAAGTTAAATAAACAATAAACTTAAAAATATTTAAAATTACTATTTTGGATCTTTTAATAAAAGATTTTGTTTTCAAATGAAAAGGTGGATTTATAAATAAATATTATTTTATAAAGCCAAATTAAACCTTGGCCAAGCTTTTGAATTAAAACATTTTGTTTTGAATAAAAATATCAAAGGTTTATTTAAATAAAATAATAAGGATTTAATATCCAATTTTATTTAAGTAAAGGCTTTTCCCATTTTAAATAAACACTAAAATTTATTTTATTTTATTTTAAATAAGTTTTCCTAGTATTTTATATTCTCAAATAAAACCTACTGAAGTGTTTTGGTTTTATTTTAGATTTCAAAATAATTTTTTTAATAATAAATCAAACCCTATTTGATTAAATAGCTAAAGGTCCATTTTATTTAATTAATGAATGGATCCTAAAAAGAATAAAAATATTATTTTATTTTGGGATTTGGTTTATGTTGATAAACAGAACCAAAAACTCTTTACAAGTGTGGTGATTGTTTGAATTGTTTGAATGTTTGAATTGTTGTTTGAAATTCAAAACAGAAAAATCAATTAGAAAAAGAAAAAGGTTTCAGATTAGGAAAAAAATAGAAGTGGACAGCCAGCCCAGCCGGCCAGCCCAACAGCCCAGCAAGCCCACCTGTTCCCTCGCCCCCGAACCGTTTTCTTCACCGCAGAAGCAACCCGCGAGGACGCTGACAAGTGGACCCCTCCCCCTCACTTCCTTTCTCGCTGACAGGTATGCCCCACCCCTTATGTTCATCGTCTACACCCACGACCTGTTCCTCCCCCAGACGCCGCTGCCGTTCTGCCGTTTGATTCTTCGCTTGATTATGCCTTAATGTCGCGCCTTAATCTCGCTGCGACCATGCACGTTAAAGCGCCTGTCCCTCCTCTCCACTTCCCCTTTGTCGCCCCACCTCGACACGCCCCCAGGCTGCCAAATTCTGCTCAACCACCGCCACTGTCCGACGATGCTCCGGTGAGGATTCCGGCCAGCACACGCCACCTCTTGCCTCCTCGAGCACGCAGCTATGATCAACATCCCCAGCGGACCTTTACGCGCAGCTCACTGCTACATCGAAAGGCCGACAATGACAACAACCGCCACCGTCTGGCTCTTCTCCGACGAGCCCCACAGGTAGTTTCCGACCACCCCACGCCCTCTCCTTCACGAACACATCGTCACCATAGCTTTACGCGTCTGACACTGTCTTCCATTTGTCCTAGCGTGCATCGTAGCCCCGTCTCCGACGACGCCCGAGCGAACCCGACGCCAGCAGGAACTCCGGCGAGCAATCAAGCCCACTCCAGTTCGCCCCTCGTCGAACCAACAACGCCTTGAGCTTCTCCAGGCTTTTGCGAATACGGTGAGCCTACTCCTCCTCTCTCGCTTCTGTTTCACAGCCGCCACCATCGACCTCGCCATTGCCCACCGTCGCCGAGTTTGGTCAATGCGATAATAGCCGTTAGATGATGATCCAAGCGTCACGATAGATCCTTAGCCGAAGGGGTACGGGTGATCCTGTGCCGCACGATCTGACTTAATCCAACGGCTGCAGCTGTGCGGTCCGAGCGAAGCGGTACCGACTAATGAGAATATGCCGCGTGTCACGAGACGATTTAAAATAGAATTTGAAATCAGATTTAGATGCCATTTTGAAACCCTTGTAACTTTTAAACCACACGTCCAAATTTTGCAAACTTTATATCATTGGAATCAGTGGAACAAGCCCTATCCAACCATGCCTTTTTTTAGTAAAAAGCTTCTGGAAAAATAGTTGTTTTTGTAGAAACTTTTGTATGCTTGTTAAGGATATAAAAATTGTTCAGAAATGATTTTGGGAATAAAATCTTTGGAAAATGGTGTGATTTGAACCTACTGACCATAGGAAACACTTTGTGGATTCAAAAATGTATTTGGTGAAACAAAAGAATGATTCTTTGATTTAAAACCATTTCTAGTCAAATAGAAATGTGGTTTATTTATTAAAAAGGGATTTGGCAGAAAACCTTTGGAAAATGTTTTGTTTTAAACTCTCTGACCCGAAACACCAAGTTTTATGGTTTGAAAACATATTTTGTGAACCCTATAGATTAATGCCTTAGTAAAAATATTTCTACATCACATAAAATGATGCCTTGTTTTGAAAATGGTTTTTGAGGTGAAACCTTTTGCAAATGACTTTGCCACTTTACAAAATGACCATTAGGTGTTTCCAAATGTTTATGACCCATTAGGAACCACTTTTTCCAAACAAAACAAAGCTTGGCATGCTTGCATGCATTACTTTGATTTTGTCATTTTATGTGATGTTTTGCTTGATTGGTAGATTGAGTTTGTGCCTTGCTTGATTGAATTGTAGTGTCTTGAAGAGTGTGATTGTTGAAAGGACAAGGAGTGAACCTATACTCTACCAAAAAGGCAAGTGATGCTTCATACTTTTTGTCCCATTAATTTCACTATGCATTAGTGATTTTCTCTAAGTAAAACTTGCATGGAATTTTTGCTAAGTATAAACCTTGCTATAGGAAAACCTAGTAGATGAAACCTTAGTGGAAATCTTCCTAAGTTAATATTACTATTACTATCAAGCTTAGCCTAGCTAATAGAAAACAAGGGTGGAAATATATTCACACTATGGAAAATTTCTAAGTCTGAGGACTTGTGATTTTGTTTAATAAAACAACTAAGTTAATGAATCACCTGGGTGGAATGGTAATTGCTTGGTGGTTTTTGGTTGAGTGGTTACACAAGGCCAGGGGACTGGTGAACCTTGTGTATCTCACTTGTGGATGGCCACCCAGGAACAAAGAGATTTGAGATGTCAAATGTTGAGAAGCTTCAAGTGCAACCACTTGGCAATATGGGCTCTGCCATGATCATATAGGTTGCAAGAACTTAGCCATATGGACAGAGGGTGGTAGAGTTTTGATAGGTTGGAACGCGTCCATTTTGGTCTAAGGGAAAGCTTCTGAAAGATCTTGTCTTGGGAAACCAAGTCTTGTGGGGAAAGTGCACCACCTCTGTAGAGTGTAAAATCTAAGTACTTAGCCATGTCCCTGGTAAAGGACAATTTGAGCATCAAGACATGGAAGCAATCAAGAATCTCATCATTCAAATTTCTAAGTTAAAATCTTGTGGTTTGAACAAGGGTTATTTGAAATCTTCAATCTTTAATTGAGAGAAGCCTTGGAAAAGTTTTTGCCAAGCTAAAACTTAGTATTTTCAAAATGTTAAGGAAAAATATATTTTGAGCAATGCAAGCCTCAACTCCACTTAGCCAAATGCATATAGATGATAGACTCCACTATATTACCATAGTATCACTTGCCAATACAATTCAATTGTATTGACCCTTGTGGCTGTAACTTGTAATGTTGCAGCTTTGATTGATTTTAGTGAAGATTGATTGATTAGGATTACAAAGTCTACTACCAACACCTGCCTGGGGCACTTTGAAGATGAAGGACCCCATGCTTATAGTTATTCCGCTGCAATGTAATGTAATAGCCAAATGAGCTATGTAAGATGTAATAAAATTATGTTATTCCTGGTTATAAAGTGTATTATGACCTTTGCTTCTTGATATTACATATTAACTGTGGATGCTAGCTATTGATCCCGGGACTAGCATTGTAAACATAGGGGACTCCACCTTATATTGTTGTAAGGTTGGGCCACTCCCTCTACATTCCATGTCTTGATGCTCAAGTTCTCCATTGCCATGGACTTGGCTAAGTACTTAGATTTTCCTTCTGCAGAGGTTGTGCACTTTCCCCACCAGACTTGGTTTCCCAAGACAGGACCTTTCAGAAGCCTTCCCTTAGACCAAATGGACGCGCTCCAACCTATCATTCCCACTACCACCAACTGTCCAAATGGCTAAGTTCTAGCAACCTATATGATCAAGGCAGAGCCCATATTGCCAAGTGGTTGCACTATAAGCTTCTCAACACTTGGCCTCTCAAATCCCTTTGTGCCTGGGTGGCATACCACAAGTGAGTTACACAAGGTAAACCATGTCCATGGGCCTTGTGTAACCACTCAACCAAAAACCACCATTCAAGTCCCATTCCACCCAGGAGGTTCATTGACTTAGTTGTTTTATTAAGAAAAACATAAGTCCAAAGACTTAGAAATATTTTCATCATAGCATGTATATAATTTACCACCCTTGTTTGCTACTACCTAGGCTAAGCATGGCATAGTAACTTAACTTAGGAAATTTCCTAGCAATTCTACAATTCTACAACTACTTAGGATTTCCCAACATAGCATTTGGGAAAAAGTAACATGCAAGACTTAGCAAAATATTTCTAATGCTTATACAAAATATAGGGATGGAAATATTCATGAAGTACCACTTGCCTTGGTAATGGGGAGAGTAGCACTCTTCACAATCACAGTCACTAGCAAAATCTACACAAAAATTTGTAGCACAAAATTACACACAATTCATATACAAACAAAAATATGAATGCATGCATGCAAGAAAATGCTAAGTGATGATTTTTGAAAACTCCACCAAGCAAGTGCATGATACAGAAACATAACCAAGTCAAAAACTTGCTAACTAAACTTATTTAGCACTAAAACAATTTACTAAACAAATTCTATACTCAAAATAGTCCTAAACAAGTTTCTGCATAAAAAGTCATTTTAACAGAAACTTTTTGTTAAACACATTGCAGATTCAGAAAGGGCTTGTCTCCGTGATTCCAACGGTATAAAATTTGCAAAAATCTAACGTGGGAATCAAAAGTTATAGCCATTTGAAATTTGGATCTAAATCTATTTTGAATTCTGTTTTTGAATCTAACCCTAGCCACGCGTCATGTTTCTATTGGCGCGTACCGGTTCGGCCGGATCGAGCTCTGCGGGCCGTAGGATCTAAGTAATATCTGGCGGCTCAGATGCGCGCTTACCTCTTCGCTCACGTTCTAATCTCAGCCGCAGGATCTGCATCTAACGCTCCTAATCGTTCTGACCAAACACGAGCGGCACTAGCGGCGGCGACTGGCGGCGGCATGCCTGACAGCGGCGGCGCTGGTGTTCTAGGTCGCGCGCGAGAGGGGGAAGGGTCTTACCAGATCCGCGGTGGCGTGCTGAAGCTCAATGTGGCGTTGGTTTGCGCTACGGGCACGGTCTCGGGGCTCGCGAGTTGCGGCGTGCTGTTTGCGTGATGAGGTCACTGGCGAGGTTTGGCGTCGCCCTAGCACGAACCAGAGGGGTCAGGGAATGCACAAGATGCAGGCGAACAATCTCGTATGAAAGAGGGGGCAAGGGGCGCTCGAGTTTTACCTCAATTGGTCACCGGAGTCAAGCGGCGGCGCAGGTGGTTGTGGTCGTGAATGGAAACGACGACCTGGGTCACGAGCAGGCAAAAGAAAGGTGTCAGCAGATGCGCCAGACCATGCTGAGCAAGATAGCTTGAACCAGAGAGAGGGGGGCGGTCGAGGCTCACCGAAATCGGTCGCCGGAGTCGTCGGTACTGCGGTGCTTCGAAGACCAATGTGTGCAGCCTGGTGGTGGAGTGAGCGAGGAGAGTGGGGGCAAATGCTCGCGGGGCAGAGGGGATTAAATAGGCCCAAGCGCGACAGGAAACGCCTGCGGCATCAAGGCTAATTACGCCGCGCCATTACCGCATCATCCGCAGCATGACGTGGTCTGCGTCACGATTTGGGGAAGACGAGGCGACGTGGAGAGGGCTCGTCGGCCAAACGCCAAGAGGAGGTGGGGTCCGGTCACGATCGTGGGGGCGCTTGCACGCGTAGAGGGAGAGAGGAATGGCCCGGGTGGGCTAGTTGGGACAGTTCTGTTGCTGGGCTAGAATCCTGGCGCCGGCCCTTTTCTAATTCTTTCTCCTTTTTCTTTTTCTGTTTCAATTTTTTGAATTGATTTTCAAATGAATTCAAGTTCCACTTGAATTCAAATTTTCTTGGGATTTTTGCAGTGTGTTGTAGTCTCAAATATAGGCATAAAATCATGTGGTTGCTTTTGCAAAGGCTTGTTCAACTTGGAGAACAAAATATCAGAGGCTTGCATCTGATTTGCCAAAGTTTGAAAAAGGGGTTTTGAAACTATTCCCAATTTGTAAAACTTGGTCCAAAACCACACTCAATCCTTTCTATAAGGAAGACAAACAAGCTAGGTTTGAAATCATTCAAAACTTTCAAATGGGGATGGCCATTTGATTTAAGTTTGCTCACATAAAATCATAGCACTAAGTGCTTCTGTTTTTCTGAAATGAGTTTGAAATTGATCTCAAACTATATGCATGCATGAATGATATGCAAACTTTGAAATCATGATTTTAGGGATGTTACACATGCTTGGGGTGTACGTGTATGCTGATCGCCACAATTTGTCTTGAAAGGTCTTTCCTTTGAACTTTGTGAAGCTAGTAGCGAGGTGCCG
The DNA here is from genome assembly GCA_030063025.1 of Avena longiglumis. NCBI lineage: Eukaryota > Viridiplantae > Streptophyta > Magnoliopsida > Poales > Poaceae > Avena > Avena longiglumis. The sequence goes on along the minus strand of CP125974.1, from coordinate 511,374,081 downwards.
CATGCATTCCCTATGCTCAACCCTAGGAAGCACAACATCAACAACATTCTGAAGCCCCTTGCATGCACCAGTGTGTATCACCAAGGCTTCAGGGTGACCAATTACTACACGTAGTCTCTGCATGAACCATGTCCAGCTTTCAGTCGATTCACCCTCAAGAACAGCATAGGCTACGGGAAAAATCCAATTATGCGCGTCCACAGTAGAAGCGGTAGCAAGCTGGCGCCTGAACTTCCATGTTAAAGAAGTTGCATTTGTTGCCAAGTATGGCCTGCAGCCGTCTAGGAACCCCTTCCAGCATGCCTTCAGGCAGACAAAACATCTCTTGAAGCATTTCTTATCTAACTGCTTATACTTGACCCCACTTGAGACCTTTTCTCTTCCTTTCACAACCTCGTAATCAATGTCAACAACTCTACCAGGTGATGTCTTCTCTACCTCAGCTTTGAAACTATACAACATGTGAAAACTGTCAGTCCACTTGCCCTGAATGAAGTCTAGAGCCATCTCATTCCCATCAAAGACTCTATGGTAAGGAATCAGAACGTTAAACTTTTTGCTAAGCTTAGTTCTGAGTTCAGCCGGTCCAATGCTACGATCCTGCCTCACCCAGTCAAGTACCTTAGCAGCAATCCACTTGGTTGTCGCTGGTCTAACTTTCTCACTTAAAGCAGTATTAGGGAAGTTGTGTTTCTTCGTGTTTACCTTGATCTGCATTCAATGGGATTAAAAATAAATCAGAGGACTCATCAACAGAACAAATATGAGAAAGACCGAAACTAAATGTAGCTATTGCAACCTGAAATGGGTGTCCACCCCGCATTGGAGATGCATGCAATCTCCATTTACACAACTTACTTTCCCTACAATGCACCCTAAATCTCTTTTGGTCGCTCTTTTCAACGATAAATTCGAATCCAACTCTTATTGCATAGGTAGCAACGACATATCTGCATTCCTCCATAGTATCAATGAAAATCCCCTCATCAATTGTAGGGTTGTCCCTTTCAAAGTGTATCACCGGCCTGTCCTTGTCTTTGTCATCGTATCTGCATCCCATTTCCCCATCCTCACATTCCTCTTCCTGATCAGTCCCATAGTCAGGCTCATAGTTGTAATCAACCAAATATTCCCCACTCTCCATCCTATCAGGGTCAGCAGCCACATATGGATATGCTTTCTCATCATCATCATCATTGTAACACCCCAGTTTTAGTTAAATAGTATTTAGGGTTGATTGTGCATCCATGAGCATCATTCCTAAAAAATGATATGAAGAAAATAACAAAACCCTAAACCCTACCATCTTCCTCTATTTGAAAACAATTCAAATGGTTTTGAAAATGTTTGAAAAGTGCAACATGTGTGGAGCCCAAACAGTATAGAGGGCCCTTATGTGTTTCAAATAATTTAATAAAGTTCTGGTATTATTGAAATACTCAAAAACAGATTTTGGATTTGAAAATATAAACAGGAAAGTGAAAACAGAAAAAGAAAAGCTTCTGATAAAAAAAGGCAGCCAGAAACCTTCCAGTCCGGAGCCCAGCAACTCCCTCTCCTCTCTCCCTTTCCCTCGGCCCACATTGGCCCAGCAGTAGCCTGTTGCAGCCCATACCCCTTTGACGTTTGTTTCTTTTCTCCTTACTCGCGTCCGATGCAGCGAAGCTACTCGCTGTCGCTGTCAGTCGTCGTCCGTCCGCGTCGCAATGCTCGCTCAGCGCCAAGATGAACACCACCGCTCTCCTTCGTCTACAAGTATCCCAAAACGCCACAGAGACGAACCCTATCTTCTCTTCCTCCCCTAATTTCTATCTCCGGCCGAACCCTAGCTCATGGTAGCTCCGGCTCGCCGTCGTTTCTTGCCTCCCCTTGTCATTCCGAGCTCACAGGCATGACCGCCGTGGTCGACTCCGTCGATTGCCCCCACCCGCTTGAGTCGGCGTGCTCCTAGATGCCCCAATCGAGACCTTAGTCTCCGACGACCCCCGTCGCCGTCCTCTTTGATTCCGGCCACCCCGGACCTCGTCGTCGAGTTTTTCGTGCTCCCGGTGATCTTCTGAAGCTCAAGGTGAGCTATGTTTGCCCGCTTGCTTTCTGTAGCTGCCATGCGCCGTGTCTCTGCAAGTTCCGCCACCACCGCTCGCCGTAGTGCTAGATCCGATGACCAAATCGAGGCGGCTTCGCTATAGTTAGGTTTGTTTCCACCCGCTCGTTCTAACGAGCCCATCCGCATAAGCTGGCGTGGCCTCTGTCATCACCGGCGACCACCTCCTGAGGGTGGAGGTCGTGCTGACGTCATGCTCGCTTCAAGGTGACGTGGCCGTGGAACCTTTGACCGCTGACCGCCAGCATGGCTAATGATGTGGCATAGGGCCCAACAGTCAGTCACAGAGGCTAGGTTCTGCCTCGGTGAAAATCAAACCCCACCCCTCTGCTGGCGTCATAATGATGCAGTAAAGTTAATAAAAGGTTTTAAATAATTATAGAATTTGATATAAACTTGTAAAATCAATAACTTATTATTTATAAGTCAGAAAAATACAAATAATATATCAAAATGTTCAGAAAAATGAAACCTAGATATTTAAGCTATAATCATGCATTATTAATCAACTTTCTATACAAGTTTGATTAGAAGAACATAGTAACCCCTCATAGGTGATTCTGGAGTTTCCCCGAGTTAGGGTTTTCACCCCTCAGAACCCCGATTAAACTGCCGAGCATGTCTTAGGGTTACATTTCAATGCAAACTAACTTGTCATATCATCATACTTGCTTGAGCATTACATCGATGTCATGTGTTGATTGTTTCCCTCTCTTTCTGACGTTTGGTTTTTCCTCGGTAGAATACGGTATCGAGATCGAGATCGAAGCCGAGGTCAACACCATCGAAGATCCAAGATCGACGAATAATACTTGACCAACTATAACCAATTCAAGTACAAGGCTCCCGAAGATCTATTTATCTGCTATCAACTGGCAAAGGCAAGCATAGCCCCACCATGATATAATCCTATGATTTCGAAAGCAATTCTATTCTTTCCATATTGCATACGATTCTACTGTGGTCTTTTATCGATAGATAGAGTATCCTATCTGTTGCAAACTCCCTTTGAGCTTATATTATCTGATCCACTGCTCCTAGCATACCTAGGTCTGGCATTTGAGTGTTGCTAGAGCTTTTGAGATCGACACCTTAGCCATGCATAGTAACAACGTCCGATCTGTCCGAATGATGAATCAGAGATGCCGGAGAATCTAGAAAGGTAGGAGATGGTGACATCATCGAAGGAGTTAACTAAATATGTTAAGGCTTGTATGGGAGGCCACATTGGGTGTGGTTTTTGCAGTCCCATGCTCGCCACATCTAGGAACTGAGTTCTTGCCTTTGGAACCGAGATGAGCGTACAACCACACGGGTCCTGGAAAACTCCGCGAGCAACTAACTTGCCTAGTAGATTCCATGAGTCACATAGTTCGGGCTTTCCATTTGGCATACGCATTGAAAACGTTTTCAAAAGAGGGGGTGAAGGAGGTGCATCATAACAGGTAGGGAAGCATGGACCGGGTTTCTTGGGGTCGATGGAGCCCCTGGTAAACCAACCTCGCCTCACATTTTTAAGTACCGGCTTCGGGATTTAACACATTACGACGAAACCATACTTATTGCGTGACTCATGATCTCGGCGAAAGCAAGGTAAAGGTCATGGCCAACCACCCTCTGTCGGCCTTCCAAGGAAGAGGGCTAATGTACTGGCATTAAGAGTTGGTTGCTACGTGTGGGTAAAGTTGTACACCCCTGCATGGTTAAATCTTTTCGAAAAGTCGTTTTCACGGTTATGAACGCTTTGTGACCAGATTCTAAGATCATAGAGAACTTTAACCTAATCGTAAAACTTGGCATATCAACGTGTGCTTAAGGATGCTTCCTCATGGGTACGAGGGGGTGATCCTAGTTAGGGTTTAGATGATGATGATTCAGTGGATATCAAAAGATGATGATCAATACTTTGGAGACGTTGCTCTCTATCCCCTTTTAAAATACTCTGAATAGACGAGCTTCTTCTCTCTCTTGTTTTATAAACAAAGATGGCTTTATGCAAAACAACTCCACCAGCCATAAGTCTTGCGGAGTACACCCTGTACTCACCCTTGCTTTGTTGATACTTTTGGCAGAGTAAGTGTTCCCTGAAGACCAGTTTCGTACTACATCGACATCGACGAGTAGCTTGGGGTTCCTACCGCACGGAATCTATGGGCTGGGACGTCATCGTTATGCTTCAGGCCTCTTAGGACATTTGTTAAGTTTGCTATACTTAATAGCATAATTCGCCTTCTGTTGTTTGATGTTTGTGGTCAGTGACCTCTGCTTGTAATAATTTCTCTGCTCAGTTATGAGATTGTTGTAACAATTTCTATGTCGTAGGGTCACTGTTGTGTTACCGATTCTTCACTGGATATTCTCGAGCTCAAGGTTAAGCTTATGTTCAGACGGAGGTCTGGGATTTGTTTAGCCCTGATCCCGGGGGTGTCACAGGTTTTGGTATCAGAGTAGTACCGACCGTAGGAAAACCTTGCTATTGGTCGATGTTGAGTCTAGTGTTTATGAAAACTATTTTAAAGCTGAAAAGTATTTGCAAAAACTCTAGTATGCTTCTTTTTCTCCTTATCCAGTTTCGTTCTAACTCTGGGTTATCTTATCTGGTGTTGATTTTTGAAAAAATTTGATATCTCTTCTAGTCTTTCAAAGCTTAGGTGCCTTTTGGGAATGTCGTTTCTTAACCAGTTGACCTAGTGTTGAGTTCTCTAGAGTTTCGTGTGTTGTGAATTCCTTGTTCCCCTTTGATCTTGTTCATCTGAAAGATTATTTTCTATCATGATCTCTCTATCTTTTGGAATCGCAATATTATATTTTTGGATCCACAGTGTTCTGCTCTAGGCTTCGAGGATTCCTTTCGCCTCGTGTGCCTCCTTTTTATTTGTTGGGTACTTAAAAGTCGTTTCTTCTCTTGGAAGCTACCTCATGATTACTATCTTGTAGTGTACGTTGTCTCACTAAAGTAGTAGTTACTCCTTTCTTTGGGTTTTAACCCTTGGATTTGAACCGAAGATCCCTGATTGTGATGGATTCTGCTGTTGTGAATCTTGTACATGAAGCTGACCTTTAACCCAAGATCCCTTTTGTTGACCTTGTCGTTAATGTTCACGCATTACCTGAGGATGGCTGGTACTACAGTTCTAGCCTTCAAGCTTGTGGTCTTTGTCGCGATTGAATAGTGACAACTAAGGAATTCCCCTACCACATGCTATGGCAGATGTTCTTCAATGGAACCAAATAGATCACGACAAGAGTACTCCTCGAGAGTTTCGCATCTACCCTCGTGACTCTGCCACACCTTACCCTTCTCTGCATTGGTTTTTGGAAGATTGTTAATCTATGCATCCACATCTCGGGATTCCTTCCTAACCATGTTACTTTTCCCTTGTTGTCGTGGTATTGCCGACGAGTACGCCATGGAGGGGTCCTCACAGTGCGTGTTTAGAGATGTGGGGAAGGCGGACGGTTGACGGGTATGAGGTAACACAGCTTACCTAGGTTCATATCCCACGACGGTAGCGGAATCCTACTCCTGCTATAAATGACTATAAGGGCAATACGCCGAGTTACAGAGATAGGTTTGTTGTGCGAGGTGTGTGCTAATTGCTACTTGATCGTGCCTTAAAGGCTCCCATAGGCCCGACTTATATAGTCGCCAGGTCCTAGGGTTACAGGGAAAAGTCCTAGCCGGACAGTTATGAGTCCTACACCGCTCATTACCGCCTTATGTGTCTTGTACTCCAAGGCTCCGGCACGCTGGTGACTCCACCATAGCCTTCCTTTATCCGCATGGGCCTCCTTCCGATCCATCTAATCACACCCAAAGAGCCATGGGCCATGCTACAACTATGGGCCACCCGGGTTATCTGGATAGGAGACATGCTATGAGGATACCCATATAGCATATCCCCAACACTTGTTGTTTTCTGACCTTTGTCTACCAGTTGGTAGCCAAGTAGTAAATGTGCATTGGTGTCTTCCGATGCAAGATACTCTTGTGGTCCGTCAAGAAAAACCATTTCGGTATGCCTAGGAGAAACAAACTCCAGTACCTCATCATATCTAGGACCAGGTCAAAGTGTTGTAATCCGCAGATTAAGAATCATTGATTAGCTTCTGTCTGTTCTATCTTAAAGTGTCACACTCTTTAATACTAAGAGGTCGTGCTGAGATTCATGACCCTCTTATTGAAGTGATGCTTCCACACATCTTTAACCACCCTTCCTCGAGACTTAGCGCTTGTGAATGATGCATGTGCGTAATAATGTGGCTATCTGAGATTCCCAGCAATTATTATTGTTTTGAACTCTAAGGACATTTGTTTCATTCTTAGCGTGATTCGTTAATCCTATCACTAAGAAAAGTTTGACCGAACTACCAAGTCCTATATTCCGGTGCACTCTCTTTGGTTAAAGAGTTAGGCTTGTGCCGAAGCTCTGAGACTATGTCCTCTTGCCTTACCAAGGAAGTATCATCTGGAACTAAGTGACATATCAGTGGTTCGTGATATTCTAGTTGTCTAATAGAAGTGTTGCCATGTTGCCACATGATCGTGTTCTCAAGTTCTTGAGCAAGAAAGTTCTCTGAGCTGCTTCTTTCTCCAAGGATCCATACAGGATACCCCTGAACTAGTTGGTTGAGCTTAAACAACAACTTGGAGAGTTGTAAGACAAACGTTCTAGCCAACCCAGTTCCTTCATAAAGGGATGTCTAGTTTTGTTAGTGCTGAAGAAAGATATTATCTCCTTCATGGATATGTTATCTTCCCCTACCTTTGATTTGATTTGGGTTATCGTCAAATCAAACTCAGTTCCAAGGATTATGTTGATGGTGTTGCTACTTGTGATGGTTCATTTTAGTACATCTTCATGTTCTTTGGTCTGACCAATATTGTTGCCTCGTTCAAGAAACATATGAGTTCATCTTCTCAGAGTGTCTTAATAAGTTTGTTGTTGAGCCCATCGACAATATCCTTATATCCTCCATGTTAAGTTGGATTCATATGGACCATTTGGTGTTAATGTTGGAAACTTTCGAGAACCATCTTCGAGTTATCTAAAAGTATGAGTTCTCAATGTTAGAAGTAACCTCCTCCGGTTCACGCGCAAATGCTGAAAGATGTCGCCATGGATTCGAGAAGAGTTGTCTCCGTTCCTTAAGGGCACATGTGTGTTTTATTATTAGTACTTTATATGTGTGCAGTTGTCCGTTGTCAAGTTGCTAATGCATAGGTATAGAAATCTAGCTCAGTCCCTTAGAAGCTTTACACTATAGTCCCTATCTTGAGAATCTAGTTAATTTACCTTCGCGGTAAATGTTGCAATCTTTGTATTCGGACATGCTGAGTCTGAAGTATCATTTCACCTAACCAAAGCTTAATCTCAAGCAGCAATGATGGTTGCTGTTCTTCAAGGTTTTGACATAGGTCTCTTTGAAAATCCGACAAGATTGATGTAATGGTTGACACACCTAGCCGGAAAGACCTATTGCCATATTTCCTTGATTCAGCAGTAACAACCACCCTTCATGAGGATTCTTCTATGATTTATTATAGGAGTTGTTCTTATGGTTTCCTTTGTATCCGAAGTCCGTCCTTTACTTGATGATTGATTTCTTGAACATCAAGGAGAACATTTAAAGTAGTGTTGCTAAATGTCTCTCAGTCGATCCTCCAGACCGTCTTATGTTGGCAAGCATTATCACTACTAGGAAAACGCCTGTTCGTGGCGCACCTGAAAAGGCCTTCCGTGGGGCACTAGAAGTGCGCCACGGCTCAAGGCCACGGTTCAGAGCCGTGGCAAGATCGCATGGCGCCACGGTTGTGTCGAGATAGGCGTGGCGACTACCAGTGCGCCACGGCTAGGTATGTGGTGCTACCGGTTGAAATGACATAGGCGTGGCGCACTACCAGGTGCGCCACGGCTAGGGGTACAGGGTGCGCCACGGATGTTTTTCAAAAAACAAAAAAAATGCAAAAAACACCCTCATTTTGAATTGCAAAAGCAATCAGGTCCGTGCATCGCACCCGCAGTCGTGTCACCTCGCCGGAGCATGGCCGTGGCCGCTCTAGTCCTCGCCGGCATCGAGGTGGTAGGAAGGGTGTGGTTGGAGAAAGGAAGGTAGGAAGAGAGGAAGGAAGAGATGGAGGAAGAGAGGGAGGAAGGAAGATATGGAGGAAGAGAGGGAGGAAGAGAGGGAGGAAGGGAGGTCGGACACCGCCGTCACTACAAGGATAGGAGGAGGCCATCGTCGCGTCGTCACTGCAAGGAGAGGAGAAGGGGAAGGAGGAGAAGGATAAGGAAGAAGGAAGAAGGAGAAGGAGAAGGAAGAAGGAGAAGGGAGAAGGAAGAAGGAGAAGGGAAAGGAAAAAGGGGGAAGGGAAAGGTAGGTGGGAGGGGTGAGGATTCAAATTTTGAATCCCGCCCAAGCTTATCCGTGGCGCACTAGGTGGTGGTGCGCTACGGGTAAGTTTTCTCTATTTTTTTCTACAGGAAAAACGGTCTTTTGACCGTAACTTTTTACTCTTTTCGGATTTTGAAAATCTAAAAAATCTCTAAACGACCGGAGGTCGTTGCGAGCGGATGCGAAATCTCGTTCTCGTCATTTTGGTATATTATACATTTTTTTCGACATCGTACGCAAAAGTTACGGCCATTTTACCGTGGCATGACTTCTTTTTGCAGAAAAAGTGGAAAATCATGTTTGTTAATTTTCCTAGAAACTATACCACATTACCTACCTAAATATGAAATGATTTTATTTTTTGAAGTGTTTATCATTTTATTTAATTTTCTAGAAAGCCTAAAAAGGCGATCCACGGGGGGGGGGGAGTTGGTGTAGGACACTTAGCCGTAGGGCATTAGGACAGAGTGCCCTACGGCTAAGTTGACCCAGCTGATGCAACATACAGCCCCGTAGCGCACTAGGCCGGAGTGCCCTACGGCTAAGTTGTACATCCGTAGCGCACCTTGATCTAGTGCGCTACGGGTATGTGTGTTGCGGCCACACGTGCCCTGGACCACACATAGGCGTGGCGCACCACCCCCATGTGCTCCACGCTTATGGCAGTTAGCCGTAGGGCACCTGTGGGCAGTGCGCCACGCCTATTTTACCCGTGGGGCACCACTAGCACGTGCGCCACGGATGTGTGGATTACCTATAGCCGTTTTGCCACTAGTGTATGTTGTGCCAAGTACTTGGAGTCTATGAATGAAGTTTCTTTCTTCTCATGTCATCACGAATCTTCTTACCTATTCATCTAGTGGTGTAAAGTGATATCATGACCTTTTTTTTTGAGGAAATACAGCAGGAGAGGCTCCTACTGATCTTAAATTAAAGAAGAATATAGGTTACAACATATTTACATAGGGTAAGGAATTTTCCATCCCACTTACAAAATAAAACTAGAAGACTCTCAACTCACTTACAAAGATTTTTATTTGATCTTTATGATCAGGCTTTAGCCTAGCCCCTAGCAAATCAATATCCAGGGAGAATTGAGTCAGCCAAGATGGAATACTTGGAGCTACATCATCAAAGTATCTCCTGTTACGTTGCTTCCAAATATTCCATGCACCAATAATAACACATTCAAAGAAAAGAGGCTTCAGCCATGATCTTTGGCAAAGAATTTGATATACCTTGATGAATAAAGAGTTTCCTTCATTTTCTCAACCATGTTTTAAGAGTGACTATTGTTGGAGATATGCCCTAGAGGCAATAATAAATGTAGTTATTATTATATCTTTGTGTTTATGATAAATGTTTACATTCATGCTATAACAGTATTAACAAGGAAACATTAATACTTGTGTGATTTGTAAACTAAATTAGAGTCCCTAGTAAAGCCTCTTCATAATACTAGCTTGTTGGTTAATAAATGATTGTGGTTTCCCTATCATGAACATTGAGATGTTATTAACAACAAGATCATATCGTTAGGAGAATGGTATGATGGACATACTCCTATAGATAAGCGTAGCATAAAGATCAAGTCATTTTAATAGTTCAATTGCTATATGCTTTCTAATACATAGTAACCTAATTCCTTCGACCATGAGATCATGCATATCACCATCACCAGAAGGATTCTTTGATGACATCAAACACCACACCGTAACTGGGTGGTTATAAAGGTGGCATTGAGTGTTCGGAAAGTATGGGTTGAGACACATGGATCAAAAGTGGGATTTGTCCATCCATATGACGGATAGATATACTCTGGGCCCTCTCGATGGAATGTCATCCAATTGGCTTGAAAGCATGTGACTGGCTCACAAGGGATCACATATCACGGGAACGAGAAAAGAGTACTTATCAGTAACGAGGTTGAACTAGGTATGCAGAGATACCGACGATCAAAACCTCGGATAAGTAAACTATCGTGAGACAAAGGGAAATTGGTATTGTATGTAAGTGGTTCATTCGATCACAGAGTAATCATAGAAATATGTGGTAACCATATGAATTTCCAGATTCCTCTATTGGTTATTGTTCGGAGAAGTGTCTCGTTCATGTCCGCATAATTCACGAACCGTAGGGAGACACACTTAAGGATTCGATGTTGTTGAGTAGTATGGAATGATGAGTAAGAGACCGAATGTTGTTCGGAGTCTCGGATGGGATCCGGGATATCACGAGGAGATTCGGAATGGTCCGGAGAATAAGATTCATATAAGGAAAGTCCTGTTTCGGGGTTGGAGAATGATTCCGGTGTTTTCATCGGGAATGTTCTAGAAGGGTCCGGAAGGTCTGGCACTCCGGAGGGGAAGGGTACATGAATGTGTCATAACAAGTTGGAATGGTTGCATCATGTACTAGGTGTTATCGATGAGCAAAATAAAGGGATAAATCAAATCCTAGTTTGAAAAGTCAAACGCCAATTTGAAAAGTCAAACGGCAAGTTTGCTTGGTGGAGGGAGAGTAGGAAACCTACTTGGGGAGGAGTTCCTCTCCCTCCACCCGCCGGCCTTGGAGGCCGACTTGGGGGAGGACTCCCCTCCCCTGGCCGGCGCCCTCCCACCTATAAAAGGAGGGGTAGGGCTGCCCCTCTATACCTACACCTTGACCCACTAAAACCCTAGCCCTAGCCGCCGGCCCTCTTGCAGCCGCCGCCGTCCTAGGGAAAACCCTAGCCGCCGACTTGGGGCTCTCCCCTTTCCCTAGCCGCCGTCCTAGCCCTCTATCCTTTGTGCCTCTAAACCCTAGATCGCGAAGGCCTCTCTCATAGTCCACCATACTCACTCCGGCTTAAGGCGAAGCCCTACGAGATCTCCCCTCTACTTCCGATACCACGCTGTCGTGCTGCCGGAATCGCGAGGAGAGTACTACAACCTCCGCTGCCTGCTGGAACAAGGGAGAGGAAGGTCTTCATCGAGTACCAAACGTGTGACCGACTACGGGAGCGCTGCCAGAACGCAGCGCCGGAAGGATCGTCTACATGATCTTGAGATCGGCAAGAGTACGACTACATCACCCAGGAGAATCCTCTCTCGTTAAACACTTTGGAATCTTCGAGGGTGAGTTATTCTATCGACTGTTGCTACAATCTAGTAGATAGATCTTGGCGTGTTTGTTTGTATGCAGTAGAAATTTTTTGTTTTCCATGCTACGAACCCCTAGAGTGGTATCAGAGCCGTGTCTATATGTAGATCTGTTGCACGAGTAGAACACAATGGTCATTATGGGCGGTGGTGCATTTATTATCAATTGCTTCTTGTGTACTTTGCATCTTGCGGTATGATGGGATGAAGCGGCCCGGGCTAACCTTACATGACATCGTTCATGAGAATTGCTCCATGCTCAACATGCAACTTGTATTGCATAAAGTGGCTTTGCGGGTGTCTGTCTCTCCCATTATAGTATAGATCCAATTTACAACAAGCACTTGATAGTTCAAACATCAACGTTGTGGTTCTTGTTCGTAAGTTAGATCAACACTTATTGAAAGCCCCAAACCACGTAAAATATGCAAAGAAATTAGAGGCGTCTAACTTTGTTTTGCAGGGTGTGCTGTGATGTGATATGGCCATGATTGTGATTATATTTGATGTATGCAATGTTCCTTATTGTAAGTTGGCAACCGGCAGGAGCCATATGGTTGTATTTAATTTCTGTTAAGACCCGCGTGTCTATTCAAAGTAGTTGTAATAGTTGAAGATGGTGGACGACAATCATGGAGCAGCGTCATTGACCTTTATGCAATGCCGGTGATGATGGTGATCATGTTCGTTCTTGAAGATGGAGATCGGAAGCACAAAGAAGAAAGGCCATATCATATCACATATTTTGAATTGCATGTGATGTTAATCCTTTATGCATCTTGTATTTCTTAGTTAACGACGGTAGCATTATAAGATGATACCTCATGCACATAAATTTAAAGTTATAAAGTGTTCATCCTTAGTCAACACCGTTGCTAAAGCTTGTTGTTTTGAAGCACCACGTGATGATCGGGTGTGTTAGATTCTGCAATTGTATACAACGTGAGCAAGCCAGATTTGCTCATGCGGAAGCTAAGGTTTGATCTTGACGAGCCTAGCATGTACAGACATGGTCTCGGAACATGGATCACCGAAAGGTAAAGCATGAATCATATAGTAGATATGATGAACATGTCGATTGTTCGCCATTGAAGCTACATCAACTCTCGTGATGATCATTTTTGATGTGGTGGATTTGGTTCATGTGATCACTAAAACAATGTGAGGGATATTGTTTTGAGTGGGAGTTCACCTAGATTAATTTAACTATTAATTAGAACTCAATTTGTCATAAACTTAATCTAAACTATTGCAAATATGTTGTAGATCAATGGCGGCCCCTACCATCAATTTTAATGCGTTCCTAGAGAAAAAAAGTTGAAAAACAATGGAAGCAACTTCGCGGATTGGTTCCGCAATTTGAGGATTGTCCTCAATTGTAACATCCCAAAAATACTAAACTTGGATCATGAAAATCTAATCATCAAAATTAGGGTTAACAAAAACTTTCTAAAGGAAATCATGAATGCATGCATATGTGTATGCATGGATTTTGAAATCCTTTAAAACCACTTTGTTTGTTTGTTCCATTGCTTATAAAATTTTTCTTAGGTGAAATAAACATCATCTAAAACATTTCCCACACTTCTCCTAAAGACAAGTAAATCAAAACACATATATGAAATGAATGGTCACTTTGACCAATTTAACTCACATGCCTACTTTGGCTGTCTCAAACTTTCAGAACCTAACAGAAACTTTTCTGGATCTTTGCACCCCCTGAATGTACTCATAACAAAGTATCAAGGCCCACTTTGTGATCATCCAAAAACTTTCAAATGCATAGTTTAAATGACAATTCAAAATTGAATCTTTATCATATGGGAAGATCCCACTTTTTCAAAAACTATTCAAACAAGCTCAATTTTCAAAACCCAAGCATCTGCAGACTCACCAGCACCAATCTAGCAAACCCACCAAAAATCAATTCAAAATTCAAAACTTGATTTCATGCGGCCATTTCATCAAACAAGTTGCAGACACAAATCAAACAAACATCAAACACTATTGTGAGCAGTGATTCTTGCCTAACTGGTTCCCCATTTAGCTCACACACAACTCAGTAGATCATCTAGGAAGATTAGCCAGGCACTAGCACCACTGTGAGATTGCCATTGTCATCAATGGTGAATAGCCGAGCACCCTCTTTCCACCCCATAGTCGTCAGCAAGCTAGGAGCAGCAGCAAGCCTAGCCAGCATGTCTGGGAGGCAGCCCACCGTCCACCGCCACTCACTGTCCCAGCCGCGAGCGTTGCCAAGCCCTGGACCACGTGCACAAGTCGCGCCCAGACCATGCCGAGCGTGCGCCAGAGTGCCACCCTCGACCATCACCCACAGACCTCGCGCCGCCCTCGCCGCGTGTATACACAATCCCCACCGACCCAGGAGGCCGCCAGACATCCCCGTTTGTCGCCCCGTGACGTATAGCCACCGCCAGCGGACGAAGACGCCGCCTCTGCCGCGCAGAGCACCGCCCGTTCCAGACCAAACCGCACCGCCCCATGCCTCGAGACCATGTCGTTGAGCATCGCCAGGAGACACCGCACCGTCCCCTACCCTTTCCCATGCCATTAGCCGCCTGTAACATCGCCCCCGACGAGCTCACCGTGTGCCCCGACGGTCCCCTCGCTCGACTATAAAGAGAGGCCACCCCAGCACGAATTCTTCACACCATCTCACTCCCCTCTCCTCACTGATCGTGCCACACCATTCTCAGAGCAAGGCGAGCACCACCTCGCCGGAATTTCACTAGAGCCTGCCGCTGCCGGAGAAGAAGGGAGCCGATTGAGACCCAAGAGCTGCCGCGACCACCCCGAGTTCGCTCGTCGACTTCGTCGTTAGCCCGCCCTCGCCAAGATCGCCAGTGAGCCCCCAGCGACCCTCACTGGCCGCGCTAGGTTTCGTTCTCGCCGGAGTTGTCTCGCGTCGACGATGACTCCCAGCTGTTAGATTAGAACTAGATCGAACGATTCACGTCGTACCATACCTCTTCGCCCAGCCCCGTGTCACTGAAGAGTGGGGACACCCACTTAAGCAGCCCGCGGGAGCACTGCGCTTAGCAGGCCGGCCCAGTAACTTTTCCCGCGCAGCCCAGTTATTCAAATTAAACCTTTTTCTATTTCAATTCAAACACACTTCTGTACCCAACTTCAAAAATCAACCCAGATCGATTGAGTGCACCAAATTGAATGAAACCAATTTTGTTGAAAAGGTCTGTGAATGCTGAATCCAAGCCCATTGGATTCAGGTCATTTGGATCTATAGATCACCCATGGTAAAAATAACAAGGCAGAAGCTTTTCTGCATTCAAACATTTTTCAAATTTAAACCATAATAGCTTTTGAGTTGATTCCAACTCTCAAAAATCACATTTAACCATACCTTTCAGAATATATAAAAATATATACGTTTACTTGCAGAAATAATGTTCAAGCAATAAAAGAATGCTACATAAGCATTTCTAGCCACTTTAATTAATTAAAATAAAAGGGTAAAACCTTATTAAATTGTGACACCACTTTAAATCACATTCCCATGGACTACAATATGTGGTGATGACATGTGTCAACATGATCCCATGTTGGGTTTGGAGAATATTAAATCTTAAGTAGTTTTTCAATGAGTAGAAATTACTTTTCTAAAAATAAAAGGAATTAAATCAAGCCTTAACCTTGTAATGTTAGAGATGATGCTAGATCATCCATAGGACCCTTGTGTGTGATGATTGCAAGTAGTTAAGTATTGTTTGGTGATTGTGTACCTCGTATTTATTCATAGACGCTAGTACCGACCAAGGATACCAGGAGGAAGGAGGATACTACGAAGAAGAAGCCGAGGAGAACTTCAACAACTGCTCTGCACAAGGCAAGCTTATATTGACCTTGATGCAAGCTAAAACTTGCATGACACTCTACTTTATCAAGCTAGTAACTATGCAAGTCTAAGACTACTAGTGAATGTGCAAGCTAACACTTGCAAGATACTTTACCTAGGCAAGCCCATACTTGTTACTACACCTACTATATGCCTTAAGCATAAGTGATCACCCCCACTTGATAAACCAATCCTAGTTTTACTTGCAAGCTTCTTACTTTATTTCTTTATCAAAGCTTACTTAGAGTTTATTTAAGTGACTAGTAGATTTTGGAAAGATGCTGAAGGTTGCATAAAGAGCATAAAATTTGGCCTAAGTTAGAAACCTTGACATCATCCTAAGACATGAGGTTGTACTTAGTTGAAACTCCACTAGTTACCACCCCACATCATTACTACCCCCACCTGTAGATGCTAGTGCTAAGCATAAAACTTGATCAACTTTAGATGGGAATACTTGGTGGAAAAATGGTTATGAAAACCTTGGAATGATGGATCATTCTATTGAAATGTTTGGACATGTGTTTCCAAACACTTGAGAACTTTGGTGATAAAAATGTTGAGGCATGAGCCTTAGCCCTTTATAAAACTGATGGTTCACTAGTAGAAAACATGCCATCCGTTCGCGCCCCCTCGGAGCATTAGTCCCGGTTGCGCCACCAACCGGGACTAATGCTGGCATCCGGTTGGGCGACGCAGGGCCAGGGGGCATGCGTCCCGGTTGATAAGGGGGAATACGTCCCGGTTGGAGCAACCAACCGGGACTAAAGGTTTGGCCACAGCCACGTGGCGTGGCACACACCTTTAGTCCCGTTTGGGGGCTCCAACCGGACATTCTCCCCTCTATAAATGCATGACCCCTCTGCCTCCACTCTGTTTTTTCGAATGGTGGAAGGTGTGAGGGGTGTGCTAGTTTTTTCTCTTCTATGCATGCATTGAAGGTGTTTGATGAAATGTTTGAGTGAAAATCCCGTTGAATTTCTCATAGAACAAAAATATAGAAGGTGTCAGAGACGCACTTGAGCTTTCTCCTCTTTATTTCTCTCAATCGAGGTTAGCAATCTTATCTTTTCTAGGTCATTGATACAATTCATGTGTCGGTGTGAATTGGTTATTTCACTATTTATGATGTCCTGTTTTTTGATAAACTTACTTATATGATGCAGATGAACGGTCGGGAATGGATGTACGATGGCCAGCGTGGCCAGTATATCAAAGGCGTGGATAAATTTATCGATGTGGATACGCAAACAAAGAGAATGGATTTATACGTTGTCCATGTGTTCAATGTCGAACAACAAGGAGTACTCTTCCTCGAAAATCATTCGCGCCACCTGATTATGAAAGGTTTCATGCCCAACTATAATTGCTGGACCAAGCACGGGAAAGAGGGGTTATGATGGAAGATGGTGAAGAAGAAGATGATGATAACAACTATCATCATATGTTTCTGAATACGTTGATACCGCAATGGAAGACAATGGAGAGGAAAGAGGTGAAGAATGGGCATCGGATGAGCCGGATGATGAACTTGGTAGGGTCATTTCGATGCAAAGCGAGGTGAAAGCGAAAATGAGAAGTTGAAGTTAGAGGGCATGTTAGAAGATCACAAGAAATTGTTGTACCCAAATTGTGAAGATGGAAGCACAAAGCTCGGTACCACACTTTGGAATTGTTGCGATGGAAGGCAGTGTGGTCTAACGACTCCTCATTTGAAAAGATGCTGAAAATAATGAAGTCAAGTTTCCAAAACATAACGAACTTTCCGAGAGTACCTAAGAAGCAAAGAAGACTCTCTCATCCTCTGGGATTAGATGTGCAAAAGATACATGCATGCATTAATGATGCATCCTCTATCATAAGGAGTATGAGAATTTAGATAAATGCCGGTATGCAATGCGTTGCGGTATAAGATCGACGAGATGACCTGGTGATGTTGAGGAGAGCCCCTGGAAGAGGGTTCCTGCTAAGGTTATGTGGTATGCTCCTATAATACCAAGGTTGAAACGCATGTTCAGAAACAAAGAGCATGCCAGGTTGTTGCGATGGCACAAAGAAGACCGTAAGAAAGACGGGAAGTTGAGACACCCTGCTGATGGGTCCCAATGGAGAAAAATCGAGAGAGACTTCCCAGACTTTGCAGGTGATGCAAGGAACTTATGGTTTGGTCTAAGTACGGATGGCATGAATCCTTTTGGGGAGCAGAGCTGCAGTCACAGCACCTGGCCCGTGACTCTATGTATCTACAACCTGCCTCCTTGGTTGTGCATGAAGCGTAAGTTCATTATGATGCCAGTGCTCATCCAAGGCCGAAGCAACCGGCAACGCGACATTGATGTGTAACTTAGGCCATTAGTTGAAGAACTCTTACAGTTGTGGGGCAAACCAGGTGTACGTGCGTGGGATGAGAACAAACAGGAGCCATTTGATCTACGAGGGTTGTTATTCGTAACCATCAATGATTGGCCTGCTCTTAGTAACCTTTCAGGACAGACAAACAAGGGATATAAGGCATGCACCCACTGTTTAGATAAGACCGAAGGTACATATTTGCATAAATGCAAGAAGGTTGTGTACCTGGCGAATCAACGATTTCTTCCGACCAATCATCCCGTAAGAAAGAAAGGAAAACATTTCAAAGGTGAGGTAGATCACCGGAAGAAGCCTGAACTCCCTGCTGGTGATGATGTATTTGGTATGGTCAAGGACATAGAAGTAATCTTTGGAAAGGGTCCCGGCGGTTAATCAGTTCCGAACAACGTCGCTACAGGACACGCACCCATGTGGAAGAAGAAATCTATATTTTGGGAGCTGCCATATTGGAAAGTCCTGCGTGTCCGCTCTTCAATCGACGTGATGCACATGACGAAGAATGTTTGCGTGAACCTGCTAGGCTTTCTAGGAGTGTATGGGAAGACAAAAGATACACCTGAAGCACGGGAGGACCAACAAATTATGAAATACCCAAATAACATGCATACACATAACAAGACGGATAAAGGGCGTCACTTAAGTCGTGACAGCTATGCTCTTACCAAAGCAGAGAAGGAAATCTTTTTTGAAGTCCTTTACAGTATCAAGGTGCCGTCGGGCTTCTCATCTAATATAAAGGGGATAATAAATATGGCAGAGAAAAGTTCCAAAACCTGAAGTCTCATGACTGTCACGTGATTATGACGCAGAAGGATGTGGTACAATGTCTTGTTAGTTTTGAATTGGTGTTCCCACCATCCTTCTTCAATATTATGACGCATCTCCTGGTTCATCTAGTGGAAGATATTGCCATTCTCGGTCCGGTATTTCTGCACAATATGTTCCCCTTTGAGAGGTTGATGGGAGTATTAAAGAAATATGTTCATAATCGTGCTAGACCAGAAGGAAGCATCTCCAAGGGATATGGAACAGAGGAGGTCATTGAGTTTTGTGTTGACTTTATTCCTGACCTTAAGTCGATTGGTGTTTCTGACTCGAAGCATGAGGGAAGACTAAGTGGAAAAGGCACGCTGGGAAAGAAAGTAATGATATGTAGGGACGGGGATTCTTTCACTAAAGCACACTACACGGTTCTACATAATTCCACCTTGGCAGCTCCGTATATCGAGGAACACAAGAATATTGTACGCTCCAAAAACCCGGGGAAGCCTGAATCATGGATTACAGATGAACACATGAAGTCATTCGATGGTTGGATGCGGACACATCTCTTGAATGACACCACTTTTGGAGATCAGCTATACTTGTTGGCCGCGTCACCATCTTCTATTGTATTGAATTTCCAAGGGTACGAAATAAATGGGAATACATTCTACACGATCGCCCAAGATAAAAAGAGCACCAACCAAAATAGTGGTGTCCGCTTTGATGCAATAGACGAGAATGGACAAAAGGACACATATTATGGTTACATAGAGGAGATATGGGAACTAGACTATGGAATCTCTTTTAAGGTCCCTTTGTTTCGCTGCAAATGGGTCAACCTGAATGGGGAAGGGGTAAAGATAGACCAGTTGTACGGAATGACAACAGTGGATCTCAACAATCTTGGTTATAGAGATGAACCATTCGTCCTAGCCAATGATGTGTCTCGGGTTTTCTATGTGAAGGACATGTCCTCCGAAAGAAAAAAGAAAAAATATGCAAACGAATACATCATATGATGAGCCAAAGCGTCACATAGTTCTTTTAGGAAAAGAAACATCATGGGAATCGAGGACAAGACATACATGTCGAAGATTATAATAAGTTTGATGAAATTCCGCCCTTCACGGTGAAAAGCCCACCAAGCATTCCCTTAAGTAAAGAAGATGCTCCATGGTTACGTCCAAGCGATCATAAGGAAGGACATATGCCAAGAAGTTCATGCTCATATTATGTAACTCTAGTTCATGTCTTTCGCGGTTTGTGTCTTGACCAAGGATATCTTCGCGGTTTGTGTCCTTTAGTCCCGGTTTTGTAGTCTCGTTTTAATATTAATAAATGTCTTGAGTGTTAGTCCGTTTTGTGGCTGGACCGACTATGAAGAAGTTGTCCCGATTCGTACTTACCATTAAGATCTTATCTCCAAACGCGATCACATATTAGGAGTGCCTCTATGACGATTTCTTGGAGATGCCGGGAGGCTGGATCCGTGGCATCTCCTCAAACCGGTAAGTGGTGTGTCCTCTCTCGAAAACAATCTTGCAGCTTGTAACTTATCTAACTAGATCAATACGCCTCGAGCTAACTAATTTCACATATTAGGAGTGCCTCTATGACCAGTTCTCGGAGATGCCGGAGGACGGGCTCGTCGGCATCTCCGAATCTGGCGCGTGATGGTGTCCGCTCGAAAACCATCTTGGAGATGCCTCAAACTGGCTGGAGGACTGGACTCGCAAGGATGCCTATTTATAGTACAAGCAGCTCGGCATAGTGTCGACACTTGCGAAATAATGTCGACACTCACCCTATCATTAGTGCTGACTCATGTTTTGTCCCGGTTGGTGTCTCCAACCGGGACTACAGGTTCATCTTTAGTCCCGGTTGGTGACACCATCCGGGACAAGGTACACGCCGCACGACATAATGTCAACATAATGTTGTGCCCATATTATGCATGTGTCCCACGACATAATGTCCCGGTTGGTGACACCAACCTTTTTGTCGCACGGAAAAGCCCTTTTCCATTTTCCGAGCGCAAAAAACGGGTCGTTTTGTGAAGTAACCACCCAAATGCCGTTTCAGAATGCTACCGTCCCATTTTCCTAAAATACTAGACCACCTTACATGGACTATCTCCCAACAGGGACATCTCAAACCTTTTCGTCCATCCCGGGTAAAAAGGACAAATATCTCGTAGAATCGGTAGGAAGTGGGTCCGGTTTGTACTACAGGTACATGATCTATCGCCCGTTTATTTTTGTAAAAATAATTTTTAGACTCGCAATATGTGGTTTCTTTAGAGATCCAATGCAAGTTCTAACGATGCTCGTCCCCTATCTTCATGCACACCGGTTCGACCATAGTTAGAAATTTAGATAATTCAAAACGGGCATAATAAATTCAAAAAAATCCGAACAATGAAAATCCTTCGCGTGGTGTCATATTATGTTACATAGTTGAAAGGAAAAATATCAGACTTGGTATATTGATCATGTTTCGAAAAAACCTTCACAAAATGACCTATCATGTTCGAGGTTTCATGGCTTTCGGTCCAAATGACCGATGTTATGTGCTGAATCACGGCATAGTTTGTGATGTTGTGCCCATATTATGCATGTGTGTGGATATTGGTATGGAGAACAACGTTGCAGGAGGAAGTTTTCCTTTTTTTCGCACGGAAAAGCCCTTTTCCATTTTCCGAGCGCAAAAAACGGGTCGTTTTGTGAAGTAACCACCAAAATGCCGTTTCAGAATGCTACCGTCCCATTTTCCTAAAATACTAGACCACCTTACATGGACTATCTCTCAACAGGGACATCTCAAACCTTTTCGTCCATCCCGGGTAAAAAGGACAAATGTCTGCCGAATCGGCAGGAAGTGGGTCCGGTTTGTACTACAGGTACATGATCTATCGCCTGTGATTTTTTGTAAAAATCATTTTTAGACTCGCAATATGTGGTTTCTTTAGAGATCCAATGCAAGTTCTAACGTTGCTCGTCCCCTATCTTCATGCACATCGGTTCGACCATAGTTAGAAATTCAGATAATTCAAAACGGGCATAATAAATTCAAAAAAATCCGAACAATGAAAATCCTTCGCGTGGTGTCATATTATGTTACATAGTTGAAAGGAAAAATACCAGACTTGGTATATTGATCATGTTTCGAAAAAACCTTCACAAAATGACCTATCATGTTCGAGGTTTCATGGCTTTTGGTCCAAATGACCGATGTTATGTGCTGAATCACGGCATAGTTTGTGATGTTGTGCCCATATTGTGCATGTGTGTGGACATTGGTATGGAGAACAATGTTGCAGGAGGAAGTTTTCCTTTTTGTCACACGGAAAAGCCCTTTTCCATTTTCCGAAGCAAAAACGGGTCGTTTGTGAAGTAACCACCAAAATGCCGTTCGTAATGCTACCGTCCCATTTTCCTAAAATACTAGACCACCTTACATGGACTATCTCCCCAGGGACATCTCAAACCTTTTCTTCCATCCCGGGTAAAAGGACAAATGTCTGCGAATCGGCGAAGTGGTCGGTTTGTACATCTGAAATAATGTCGACACTCACCCCTATCATTAGTCTTGACTGTGTTTTGTCGGTTGGTGTCTTCAAACGGGACTACAGGTTCATCTTTAGTCCCGGTTGGTGACACCATCCGGGACAAGGTACACGCCGCACGACATAATGTCGACACGCCATTTTTCCCGCCATTTTTCTTCCCCGATTCTTCCTCCGATTCTTCCCTTGATTCTTCACTATATATATATGTAGGGTTGGCCTCCATTGTCATTGCATCTCTAGACTCATATCCGCAACCTCATCACTCTTTCCCATGGCTTCCACCGTAGCACTAACTCCCGGGAGGCGGAGGCGCTTTCGCCGAACTACCCTCGCCAGACTCGTGTCCCCGTCAATTTGGATCGAGCGCCGGTTCCTCCTGTCCCTCTAGGTGTGGCGCGTCGGATGGCCATCACGAAGCACTACTACTTCGAGCTCACGCCGGAGCAGCGGAGGAATCCCAGATGGCATCCCGACTATTTCCCGACTTGGGAAGCCTTCTTCGTGGATCTGCCTGAGAGGGCACTCGCCAGGCACGAGGAGGAGGGCCCACCTCCTCCGAACTTCAACGAGGCCGGCCGTCGGCTGTGGTAGCGCGGCCGGACTCTCCAGAGCGTCATGGCCTACGACACGGCCGCCGACTCTAGCCCCCGCCTGCGCTACCCTCAAGTCCAGCCCACTCGTACTCAACCTTCAAGGTTCAACTACGGCGACCCCGACGACGATAGCGACGACGGCCGCGGCGAGTACGACGACTACAGTGGCGAGTATTACAGGTGTAGGCAGGAGCATGACTGAATTATTCCAACATTGCAAAACAAGTTCGGCCGATTGTGGCTTAATCTGGCCATGTATCTTAATTTTCAGTTCTTATGTAACTTTGTGTTAGTTGCGTTATGTACTTTAATTCCAGTTCTATCCTAATGAAATTTTCTTTTCGCCCGTCCTTTTTTTTCCGCCCATTAAAAACAGAAAATGGTTTTGAATTACTTATTCAAATCCAAACATTTTTTATGTTTAAAGTTTTTCTAAATTCCAAATTGATATTAAAAAAATATAAGTTAATTCATTTTAAATTGTCAATGGTTCATATTTTAAATGGTTACATTAATTATTTTTTAAAACAGAAAATGGTTTTGAATTATTTATTCAAATCCAAACACTTTTTATGTTTAAAGTTTTTCTAAATTCCAAATTAATATTCAAAAATATAAGTTAATTCATTTTAAATGGTTACATTAATTATTTTTTAAAAATAGAAAATGGTTTTGGATTATTTATTCAAATCCATACCCTTTTATGTTTAAAGTTTTTCTAAATTCCAAATTGATATTAAAAAAATATAAGTTAATTCATTTTTAATTGTAAATGGTTCATATTTTAAATGGTTACATTAATTATTTTTTAAAACAGAAAATGGTTTTGAATTATTTATTCAAATCCAAACACTTTTTATGTTTAAAGTTTTTCTAAATTCCAAATTAATATTCAAAAATATAAGTTAATTCATTTTAAATGGTTACATTAATTATTTTTTAAAAATAGAAAATGGTATTGGATTATTTATTCAAATCCATACACTTTTTATGTTTAAAGTTTTTCTAAATTCCAAATTGATAATAAAAAAATATAAGTTAATTCATTTTTAATTGTAAATGGTTCATATTTTAAATGGTTACATTAATTATTTTTTAAAACAGAAAATGGTTTTGAATTATTTATTCAAATCCAAACACTTTTTATGTTTAAAGTTTTTCTAAATTCCAAATTAATTATCATTTAAAAAACAATACAAATTTAAACCCCAAATTAAAAAATAAGGCGGGAACAGAGAGAAAATACCTAAAAAAATTTGAAAACAGGGGAATATGTCCCGGTTGGAGCCACCAACCGGGACTAAAGACCCCCTGCGGGCTAACCCTTGGTCTGCTGAAAATATTGGAGTATACTTCCCGGTTGGTGGCTCCAACCGGGACGTATAACCCTTTAGTCCAGGTTGGAGCAGGTCCTTTGGTTATAACTGATGCCCCTCCTCTTCTTCTTCCCTTCCCCATCTCACTTCTCTTCTTCACCGACGCGTGCACAACCGCCCCCGACGCCGTGAGCTGCGAAGCCGCCGCTTCGACGCAGCCTTTGCCCGAGCCAGCGTTCCGTCACGACCGCCGCCTCCGTCCGTCTGCGCCTACTTCCCCGCCTGATGCCGCTCGAGCTCGGCGGGCGCTCGGTGACCAGAAGGCGGCGCGCCTCTCTCTAACGCACGGTGAGCCTCTGCACCTCCCAGTGCCCTCCGTTTTCCCGCTTGCTTGTTGTAGCCGCCACGCGCCGTGTCGTTGCAAGCACCGCCGCCGCTGCCCGCCGTGCGCCCAGCTCCGGTGAGCTTCTTCGAGCGGAGCCGCCACTTTATTGCCTACCATGACGCGCTGCTTCGATCAATCCTAGCCCCGTCGCCCCGCACGACTCACATCGCCGTCCCCGGTGAGCACCCGACAGTGGCCGCCGAGATGACGTCACCCCGGCGTCACGCTGACGTGGCCCACGGGCCCGCTACCCTTTGACCACCACGGTGGCTTGCTGATGTGGCCTAGGGCCCAACACTTAGTGACAGTGGCTAGGTTCTGTCTGGGTAAAAAAAACCAACCCTTTGCTGATGTCATATTGACATAGTAATTCAATTTTAAATGATTTAATAATTCCAGAAATTGATATAAACTTGTAAATTCAATATCTTTTTATTTATAAGTCAGAAAAATACAAATAATATATCAAATTGTTCAGAAAAATGAAACCTATATATTTAACCTATAATCATGCATTGTTCAACAACTTAAATGACAAGTATAATTAGAAGAACAAATGCACCCCTCTCATATGTTCCGGAGTTTCCCCGAGTTAGGTTTTTCACCCCTCGGAACCCCGATTAAATCGTTGAGCATGTCTTAGGGTTACATTCCAAAGCAAATTAACTTGTCATATCATCATACTTGCTTGAGCATTGCATCGATGACATGTGTTGATTGTTTCCCTTTCTTTTCGGTGTCTCGATTATTAGGTTTATTATTAGTTAGGTATTATTAGGTTTATTAATTAGTTAGGTATTATTAGGTTTATTAATTAGTTTGGTATTATTGGTCTTCGGCCCGACTTGTCAGTCATTGTGGGTAGCCACAGACCCGATTCACATTGTCAAGCAACTTAAAAGCCCTATCTTAGATAAGGAATCATTAATACCCCTTAGGTGCATGTGCGTTCGACGATGTGCCTATCTACTACACGGTTTCCTTTTTGTAGCTAGTTTTAGGGTTTAGGGTTTCTCTTCATTTTTATTATTGTGTATGTATATATTAGGGTTTCTCTGAATTAGGGTTTATATCTCTCAACACCGTACCTAACTTTCTCCTTTAGCTGCTTTGACTTATTCGTTTTTCCACCTATGCAGAAAATATGGACCCACACGTCAGAGACGAAGAAAAGGAAGAGTTGATCCAAGGTGTGATCCGTGGGGAAGAAAATTTAGGCGTATCAACGTTTGAACAACTCCGGTGAGGTGATCCTCTTTTTTGGAATAGATGACTTGTTTGAGGTTGAAGGTGTTGCCTTCCATGAGGGAGAAAGCGATGCCTTGTGTAATCGAGAAGACGACCGCTCGTGAGGTGCATGTAATATAATCAATTCTTTAATTAATCATATGCTATCTATATAGAAATAGTGACGATCTTTCTTCTTTTAGCCCTCCGGATCGAAGGAATCTCGAAAAAAGAGCGGCGAGGCCCAACCAAAAAGTTGCAAGACCATGAGAGGTTCAGGATCGAAGATGTCGCTGAAGACGGCAAGCCGACGGCTCCCGAAGTTGTCGCAAACAAATTTGTGGCACAATGCAGAGTAATCGTTAGGGACTTAATCCCGATCACCATTAGAAATTGGAATAGGCCTGCTAATGCGGATGAAGAGAGAACATGTTTATTTGTCCCTAACCACGCCAAAGATTTACTGTGGAAGAGGCTCATGGTTAATTTCAAACTACCGAAGATAGAGCTGGATCCAAATGCGGAGGATCTAGTTGAGGACTCCTTACCACATGGGAGAGCCATGGAGGCTAAGGTCAGGGAGTGGGCTTTGAAGAAGATGGCCCAGTGTTTCACCAACTGGAAGAAAAGATTGCACCTTGACTATGTCGTGAAAGAGAAGACTCCCGATTTCAAGAATATCCAGTTTGAGAAGATAAAACCATTCTGGGCTGAGTTTGTGGAATAAAAGACATCAGAGAAAGCTAAGAAAATTTCTGCAACGAATAAGCTGAATGCTGCTAACAAGAAGTATCACCATACTACGGGGCAAGGTGGCTACAGGGCTGGCATTCCTAATTGGGAGAAACTTGAGAATGAACTGCGTGATAAAAAGATCACCCTGCAGATGCATTATTGGGTAGAACGTGCAAGGAATTGGTTTTACGGGCATGGGGGCACGTTGGACTCGGAAGGGAGGTGTATATATAACATACGACATAAAGAAGACCCCTTGCCAATCGAGAGGATCAGAAAAGCAGTACATGCTGTTAAAGATGGGGACTTCATTCCCGATAGAGAGAATGATGAGCTCACACTTGCCCTTGGAAATAAGGAACATGATGGACGAACACGAGGCACAAGAGGCTCCCAACCATGGAGGACTGGGTTTCCAGAAGAGAGGAAGAAATACCCTGATAGAAGCCATCAGAGGAGAAAGGACAGGGTGGAAGTTGAAGCAGATAGTCAGAAAGAGCGAATGCGTTTAATTGAAGAACGATTAAAGCCACAACAAGATGAAATTAACGCACTTAAAGAGCAAAGTACTACTGCCCATCTCAAGAAGACACCGCATTCGATGCTACCGCCTATCGAATAATCGAAAAAGTGTGGCTTCCACCGAGGTCCCGGTGATGACAATGGCGATGACGATGATGCACCGACGATGGCTCTGTTGGCTACCCAGTGGATGATATCACAGATGACACACTGCGAGCTACATGTCAAAGTTGTGAACATATCAATGAAGGTGGCGGTCGGCTATGCCTTACCAATTGGACCCACACCAACTTACCACTGTCGTCCGGTTCCAGAGGGCTACGCTGTTGTCGGCGTGGATGAAATCATGCCCACCTTTGAGGTTTTGGATCTTCACTACCCTGCAGGTGAAGGGGATGTGACTGTACTGGGAGACGCAAAAAACGTCACCATTCTATGGCCGAAGGAATGTATCGTGCTTCGAAATCACACGCCAAGGCCATCTTCGCCGCCGCCTCACCCATCTCCAGCGAGGTCGTCGCCGCGGTAGCCGTCTTCGCCGCCTCACCCGCCCGTCGCCTCACCAAGCTCCGGCAGCCATCGCCATGGAGCCATCGTCGGCGCCAGATAAAAAGCGAAGCGCATTTCATCAGGCCGTCGAAGCGATCGCCAAAACATAAACAAGAGCCTCTTCCAAAAGTACCAAAGGTTCCTCCCAAGAGAGCTTATGATCAGATCAAGAGGAGATGCAGCGATCGTTGATGCGGAAATGACAGCGTTTAAGCTAAGTCGAGGCGGCCAAAGAGCGAGTTCCCCAAAGACCAAAGAAGAAAAAGCCAAAGTGTTGAAAATGCTAAAGACTCTTCATCAACCCGAGCCAAAGCTGTCATCAGACTATGAGCGTTATATTCTCAAGTCACATGCCGCACAAAGAGGCTCGAAGAGCAGTAATGATGCAAGCGAGAAATATATTGCCCAGCTCGGAGAACAAACAAAACAGACTTGCGCCCCTCTCAAGGTGATTTCTCAAACCAATGTGGGGTCGAGCAAATATGGGGCCGAAGAGCAGTATGATCCAGAGGTAGTTGCACAATACGGAGAAGCTTCCGCTGCTCAAGGTATGAGTATTGCCCAGTACTTATCCCAGTTAGAGTTCTTCCCCGTGAGTGAAGTAGCATACAAATACCAGTACGACAAACCTCTCGTCAAACCTGAGGAGGTAAACAATCTTAGAACAAAAATGCGAAGATTGCATAACTGGTACATGCATGCCACAAGGGCCAGGGCTAACTGGATAGTGCCGAGGGTTACAAAAAAGCATCATGGGAAAGAAAAGGATGACATGATATCCATTGAATTTGATGAACCATTTCAATTATTCAATCAAGACGCCTTAGACAAATCGATCATTAGTGCCTATTATCTGTAAGTACTAATTCTGTAATTAATTTAGTCTCCAGCTATATTATTTTGTTTATTGCAAGTATATAATCATACTGTAATATGCAGAATGAAGATTCTCGAATGCAGCAGAGGACAAATCTATGACATTGGCTTCATTGACCCATATTGGGTTCATGAAGCTAATCTCAAAATAAGCCCCCAAGATACGGAGGATAATATAGTACACGCGTTAAGGTTTCAAGAAACCAAAAGGGAAATACTATTTCCTTACAACTTCGAGTGAGTGTTATTGTCTTGTATACACTTTCTATTTCGCTTACTCGATGTTAAGTATATAATTGATTAGTTATGCATTTGCAGCTTCCACTATATTCTGTTAATCATTCAACTTGACAAAGGGCGTGTCCTAGTCATGGACTCGAAACGTAAACCCCTTGAGACGTGGAAGGACATGCAGATATTTCTCCAGCGGTAATTCTAATCATTACGACACTATATCAGCAACATTCGTGAATTTTATGATACCAAGTACTTAATAACTTATTTTATTCGTTTTCTACGCCGGGCAGCGCTTGGAAACGGTTCACCAACAAGGCTAGGGGTGTTTGGAAAGAGGAGCTTACATTTCAACCACTAAATGTAAGCACCACTAGCTATATCCGCGCATCTCTTTGATTCTAGTTTTGATACAGTTATTATCATGCTTGATTGAACTCTGTTCTCGTAAAGTGCCTGACGCAGGGACCAGGTAACAATCTATGTGGATACTATGTTTGCGAGTTCATCCGGCAGACGTGCGATGAAAAGGGCAGAAATTTAGAGAAACTCCACGTACGTAAACAATTTCTATAGTTTTTAATTACAATCAAATTGTGTTTAGTTTCATTCATATAGGCTGACTCCTTTTTTAAATCAGATCGAACGTCTACGGGACGGTCTGCTGCCAAAGGATCGCGTACGAGCAATTCAGGAGGAATTGGCGGGATTCTTGGATGCAGAAGTCCTAGACCCAAAAGGGGAATACTATTCTGCTGTGTATAGACAATAGGGATTGTAAAAATAGCAACTTTGAAGGAATTGGCCGGTAGCATCGAATATCAACTTTTGTATGTAGTGCATGAACTCGATCCTTGTATTCAATGTAATATTTTCATGATACTCATGATGTAATATAAGGTTACTTCATTGATAAGTGCAAATCACTAAATAAATAATAAAACAACCTAAATGAATTCTCTGCCGCGGCAGAGAAATGGGCCAAATCTCTGCCGCGGCAGAAGGTTGTTAGTCCCGGTTCGTGTTGCTCCACCCCCTCGCCCTCTGCAGCTGCCACGTGTGCCCCCTTTTGTCCCGGTTGGTGGGGCAACCGGGACTAAAGGTTAGGACTTTAGTCCCGATTGCCCCGTCCCGGTTGGGCAACCGGGACTAAAGCCCCGTACCAACCGGGACCTATAGCCCCGTTTCCACCAGTGGTTGTCTGGATGCGATACCATTCCAATTTTATCGTACAACCACAATACCCGAATATTGGGTAGGGCTTGACTGGAAACTTATATTCCTTAGTATTAGTTCCCTCACGGCCAAGGTTTGAGCTGAGGCTACCTTGCGAAGATTGTCCACCTGTGCAGTACCCAAGATGACAGTTGGTCATGGTTGGGAGGCCAAACTCACAGGAGAGGTGCTTATACTAGGGCGTGTAATCGAAAGGTTAGGATTGATTATCCGTATACTGAGTATGGTGAATTCAGGATTTGTTCCTGATGGATGTATCGAATATTGTGGTGAAAGTGTACAATCTCTGCAGAGTGTCAAACTATTCGAATAGCCGCGTCCGCGGTTTTGGACAGTTGGAGTGGCCATACTGTTCCCCCGTCAGACTTTTCAAAATGACCTTTGAAATGAACTAAGATTTTGACTTGACCACAACAGAGTTGTGATACTGAAATACAAGTTCCCGGCTAGGAATTATAAAATTATGACTAGCTTTAGAACTCAGTAGAGATAAATCTGGCTTTTGCAAAACAACCCTAGAGCCTAGTGTCCTATTATCCAAAAACCCCCTTTACCTATTAGTATTAGTTTGTGATCTTTTAATAAAATATTTGGTTTTCAAAAGAAAAGGTAGATTTATAAATAAAGATTATTTTATAGAGCCAAATTAAACCTTGGCCAATCTTTTGAATTAAAATGTTTTGCTTTGATTAAAAGAGTAAAGGTTTATTTAAATAAAATAATATGGATTTAATATCCAAAGTTTATTAAAAATAAAAAAGTTTTACTATTTTAATTAAACATCAAAACTTATTATTTTATTTTAAACAAGCTTTCCAAATATTTTATATTCTCAATTAAAACCTACTGAAGTGTTTTTGGTTTTATTTTAGATTTCAAAATAAAGTTTTTAATAAAACAAATCCTATTTGATTTAAATGACTAAGGTCCATTTTATTTAATTATTAATGGACCCTAAAATAAAAATGTTATTTTATTTTAAACAAGTTTTTCAAGTATCTTCTATTTTCAAATAAAACCTACTGATTTGGTTTTGATAATATTTAGTTTCCAAATGGAGATTTTATTTGAATTAATAATTAAGGTCTATTTTATTTAATTATTAAATAGATCCTAAAAAGAATAAAATTAATAATTTTATTTGGGATTTGGTTTATGTTGTTAAACAGAACCAAAACTCATTACAAGTGTGGCGAATGTTTGAATTATTTGAATGTTTGAATTGTGGTTTGAATTTCAAAACAGAAATTGAATTGGAAAAAGGTTCAGTACAAAAAAAAGGGGAGAAACAAACAGCCCAACCATCCGCCCAGCCCAGCCCATTAAGCCCACCTCTCCCTCTCAGCGAGCGAATCGTTTTTCACCGCGAAAGAAACCCACTAAGTCAATGACTGGTGGACCCCGTTCCCTTTCCTTCTCTCTCGCTGCCAGTGGACCCCGCCGCCACGTATCCATCGTCTTCACCCGTGGACTACGCCCCTCCCCTCGCCGGCCGTTGCAGGCGAATAAATTCCGGCGTAATACGCGTTAACCACGCCATTAATCGGCCCCTTGACCATGCACGTTAAAGCGTCTGCCCCTCCTCTCCACTTTCCCTCAGTCGCCCCAACTCAACACGCCCCAGGCCGCCCAATTCCTCTCCACACCACCCTCTACTCCGACGAGCCACCGTGCAAATTCCGGCGAGCACGAACCGCCCCACTGTCCCCAGAGCACACGGGTGTGATCCCCATCGTCTCCTGCATCTCCTAGCACCAACCCCACACCCGCGCGTGCCTTGCAGCGTCGACTACGACGACGACCCATAGCGCCACCGCCTGCCATTCACGCCGACAAGTATTCCTGGTAAGCTCGGACCGCCCCGAAGTTATTCAGTGATACTCACATGCTCCCTGGAACCATGTGCGTCTAACGCACCCTCTACTTTGCTTCGGCATGCCCTGTAGCCTCGCCCACAACGACGACCAGAGCGTGCCCGACGCCGAGCGAACTCCGGCGAGCGATTCAGGACTACCCTGTGCGCCCCTCGTCAAACAAACAACACCTTGAGCTTCCCCACGACATTGCGATCACGGTGAGCCTTCTCCTTCTCTCCCTTGTGTCCAGTATCACAATAAAGATATTTGGTGAACCCTATAGATTAATGCCTTAGTAAAAATATTTCTACACCACATAAAATGATACCTTGTTTTGAAAATGGTTTATAAAGTGAAACCTTTTGCAAATTACTTTGCCACTTTATAAAATGACCATTATGTGTACCCAATTGTTTATTACCCATTAGAAACCAATTTTACAAATAAAACAACCTTTTTACATGCTTGCATGTGTTGTTTTGTTTTATTATTTTATGTGATGAATTGCTTGAATGGTAGATTGAATTATTGTTTGCTTGATTGATTTGTAGTGACTTGAAGTGTATGAACATTGCAAAGATCAAGGAGTGAACCTATACTCTACCAAAAAGGCAAGTGATGCTTCATACTTTTTGTCCCATTACTTTCACTATGCATTAGTGATTTTTCCAAGTACAACTTGCATGGAACTTTTGCTAAGTATAAACCTTGCTATAGGAAAACCTAGTAGATGAAACCTTAGTAGAAATTTTCCTAAGTTAAGATTACTACTACTATCAAGCTTAGCTTAGCTAATAGAAAACAAGGGTGGAATATATATCCATACTATGGAAAATTTCTAAGTCTGAGGACTTGTGTTTTTGTTTAATAAAACAACTAAGTTAATGAATCACCTGGGTGGAATGGGACTTGATGGTGGATTTTGGTTGAGTGGTTACACAAGGCCCATGTTTATGGTTTACCTTGTGTATCACACTTGTGGATTGCCACCCAGGAACAAAGAGATTTGAGATGTCAAATGTTGAGAAGCTTCAAGTGCAGCCACTTGGTATTATGGGCTCACACGGATCATATAGGTTGCAAGAACTTAGCCATATGGACAGTTGGTGGTAGAGTTTGATAGGTTGGAGCGCGTCCATTTTGGTCTAAGGGAAGGCTTCTGAAGGATCTTGTCTTGGGAAACCAAGTCTTGTGGGGAAAGTGCACCACCTCTGCAGAGTGTAAAATCTAAGTACTTAGCCATGTCCCTGGTAAAGGACAATTTGAGCATCAAGACATGGAAGCAATCAAGAATCTCATCATCCAAATTTCTAAGTTAAAAACTTGTGGTTTGAACAAGGGTTAAGGGATCTTCAATCTTTGATTGAGAAAAATGATTTTGTCAAGCAAAAACTTAGTGTTTTCAAAAGTTAAGGAAAAATCTATTTTGAGCAATGCAAGCCTCAACTCCACTTAGCCAAATGCATATATATGATAGACTCCACTATATTACCATAGCATCACTTGCCAATACAATTCAAATGTATTGACCCTTGTGGCTGTAACTTGTTATGTTGCAGGTTTGATTGATTTAGTGAAGTGTGTTGATTAGGATTACAAAGTCTACAACCAGCATGTCTTCCTGTGGCATTTTGAAGATGAAGGACCGCATGCTTATAGATATTCTGCTGCAATGTAATGTAATAGCCAAATGAGCTATGTAAGATGTAATAAAATTATGTTATTCCTGGTTATAAAGTTATATTATGACCTTTGTTTCTTGATATTACATATTAACTGTGGATGCTAGCTATTGATCCAGGGACTAGCATTGTAAACACAGGGGACTCTACCTTATTAAAGGTTGGGACTCTTACATCTGTAACCTGTCCGGCTAGGACTTCTCCCTGTAACCCCAGGACCTGGCGACTATATAAGTTGGGCCTATGGGAGCGTTTAGGGCACAATCTCAGACAACTTCAGACAACCTCGCACAGCGAACCAATCCCTATAACTCGGCGTATTGCCCTTATAGTGATTTATAGCAGGAGTAGGATTCCGCCACCGCTGTGGGATCTGAACCTGGGTAAGTTGTGTTACCTCGTACCCGTCAACCGTCCGCCTTACCCCACGTCTCTAAACATGAACTGTGAGGACCCCTCCATGGCGTACTCGTCGGCAATACCACGACACTATAATAGAACTCCTCAAAGTCCACCTTACCCAATCTAGATAACCCCACACGGTCACCTTCAGCACTAGATCGTTCCAACAAACACCACAATTTCATAGAGACATCCAACTCCAAATATAACTCATAACAAATATTTAATCTAGCCAAAGTGCCACACACGGTATGCACGCTGTCACTTTCACACGCGTGGGGAAAAGCATATATCTATTAAAGCACAAAGAGTATTTATGTAGACTCAAACCTAAGTGCCACCATGGCGTGCATGCTGTCACTTTTACACACACATGGGGAGAGCATAGATCTAATGAAGCACTTGAGTAGCAAGGTAGATCTATTTGATTACAAAGCTCATGACCACAACAAGATCATTCATAGAGAGGGATGAACACATAGCTGCCGGTAGAGCCCTTAGCCTCGAGGAAGAACTACTCCCTCCTCATCATGGGAATCAGCAACGGTGATGGAGATGGTGGTGGAGATCGATGGAGATGGCGCCGGGGGAACTTCCCCGTCCCGGTAGGGTGCCGGAACAGAGACTTTATGTCCCCCAAATCTCCCCTTTGGTGGCGGCGGTGCAGGGAAACTTTTTCTGGAAGTATGATTGACGATCTAGGGTTTTCTCATCAGGGGCTTCTTATAGGCGAAGGGGGGGGTCGAGGAGGCGGCCAGAGGGCCCACACCCTCCCCAGGCGCGGGCCAGGCTTGGCCATTCCCAGGGGGGTCTGGCCACCCTATGGTGCCTCTCTGTCCCTCCTTCTTGATTCGTGTCCCTCATGGAAAGTTATAAACTTTGGCTTTTGTCCCGTCCAATTCTGAGAATATTGATTTTCTGCCTTTCTGGAACCAAAAATAGAAGAAAACAGGCAACTGGCATTATGGCAACTTGTTAATAGGTTAGTTCCAGAAAAGATATAAAACACCTCAAAGTGTAGGTAAAGCAAAGCAAAGTAGATACAAAACAAGCAGGGAGCATCAAAAATTATAGATACGTTTCCGACGTATCAAGCATCCCCAAGCTTAACTCCTGCTCATCCTCAAGTAGGTAAGTGATAAAAGAATATTTTTTTAGGTGAACACGCACCCTCACAATAAAGATCCAACCATTTGCAAGCATTGAAAGCTGGGATCAAAGAACTCTAAACATGTGCATGAAAGAATGGAGTTCTAACAATAGGACATAGTAACTATGCATGCAACATGAAAGTCTACAAACAAAGATCATGAATAACATGCATTGAAAAACGTTTGTTTGCTTCATATACAAAAAACATAGCATAGTGGCAATCAGCTTGTCCCTCATAGAGTAGCAATACAGATGCATAGGACACCTTCAAAGTTCACAAGGGTGACTAGAAACAGATAGCACAAGAACAAGTAATATCACAATATGCATCAATTAATAAGTTTTAGGACACTGCACACAGAATGACAACTATGCTCTCTTAATGGTGCCTAAAGGTAGAAGGTGGAGACTCAATAATGGTGGAAGAAAGGCCTTTTTGTAAAGGAAGTAGGGATTACAAGTTTCAAAACGAGCTTCCAAAAATTATGGTACTCGTTAGCTTTCAGCCCTCATTGCCCCTATCATAAGCATCTTGAAGTGGTTAAGGTTAAAGTGGCAAAGATGGAGTATATGCTTGACGAAGTATAAGTTCGCAATCTCACGTCCCTTGAATATGAGGGCTACACCTCATGGATACTCAACTTAGGGCCTAGGCAAGTTCTTGTCACTTTAAGTATTTGCATATCATTGAGAACCGCCAACGGGGTACCCCTTGCACATGGTACAAGAGCTTTCCCATAACCAAAATGACAAGGCAAGCAGACAATGAGCATCTCAGCAATCTTTTTATTTACCACATGCATAGCTTTTTATTGAGGATGCTTCATAGATAGATCACTATGGTGATGTTGCAAGTTTCCACGATGATTAGGCTTGTCTTAGGCTAGCGGCCCAGGCGTTTCTCTAACACAGAATACAAACTCCATGGACTTACAAGTTCCCACTTCATTTCACACCGGTAACATCCATAGACAAAAGAGCATGGTATCAACGAAGTACAAAAGTACAAGTGCAATGTTGAAACATTCCTCGTGACAGCACGGTTCTGCTAAATCAACCTTATAAGTGGAAGCATATACAACAAAGTTGTCACAATGGTTCAAGTTTATTAGGGGCAAATAATAAAGTGTGCCATCAAGTTCGTGAGGGCTTTAATTACTAAGTTTTCACATAACAAAATAGTTTTTAATTGGAAGATAGATGAAAAAAAGAATATACTTGGAATGGTGTAACACACGATGCATAGGAGTTTATAGTGGACACTTTGGAATAACTTTATTTCTTGGGAGTTGGAAGCATAAGTAGAACTTACTCATACAAGTGGAGACTAGCAAAAGACTGGGAGCAACCAACTAAGAGAGCATAATGGCCATAATCATGTAGAGCAAACGCATACTAATCAAAGCAAATAGTGGTACTACAAGTCAAGGACTAAATGACCATAGAGGCTATGGTGACTTTTCATAATCATAACATGGTGTAAGCATGTGCCAAGTCAACCCAAGCAAAGCATCAAAGGAGAATACCACAATACTATGATTTTGCATGCTAAAACAACGCATAATTTCTTCAAGGCACAGTAAGCAATCCCAATTGATTTGGAGCAAGTCATGCTACAGCAATAATCACTAAGCATAATGATAAAACAACACCTAGAATGTCATGCTAAATTCTAAGTCACAGTCAATGCAAGCTCCTCTTACACTTTCAAGCAGGAACTTCCTACTCCTTTCCAACACCAACAAACTTATTTGAAACAACTCACAAAGATAATAATCAACAAAGATCAGTGAGATTGTCTCACAAATCCACAAAGAAGAACTAAAAATTTCTAAGCTGAAAGCACAAGAAAACTAAGGCTAAACACAGTGCTAGCAAAAGAGAACACTCACAAAACAATAAGAGTGAAAACTAGAGTGTTCTAGGCAATGGAAACAGAGTGTGTGTCTCTCCAAAAGAAGTGTGGTGTAACCAACCAACTTACTCAAGAAAACTAAGCAAACAAAAACCAAAAACAAAAACTAAGATGCTCCAAGAACAACACAACAATGCATGAAACAATAAAAACGAAGTGTCTAGAAAGACCTGAGATTTTTATTAATGAAGAAGGGGATGCCTTGGGCATCCCTAGGCTTTGACGCTTGTACCTCTTGGATATTTCTTGGGGTGACACCGGGGTGGCATCCCCAATGTTGAGCTTTTGTCCATTCTTCATCTTATTACATCATTCTTTCTCTACACCTGATAATTTTCCTTCATACAAAACTTCAGACAATCTTCATTAGCAACATTGGTGTATTCAAAAAATAATAGACCTTTAGGCAAAGCTTTGGAACAGCAAGACTTTTTAATAAAAACACAAGCTACTGTAGCAACTCCTTCAAAAAGCTCAATTCACGTAAAGAGAACTCAAAAGGGAATCAATAAGAAGCAAATGCAAATAATGGCAGGAATCTGTCAAAACAGACCAGCAGGTAGAAACCTATTTTTTTGAAGACCTTCTGTTGCTCAAATCAAAAAGTGTTGCACTATCGAAAGTTATCTAACATACAGGGGGATTTATTCATAAATTTTGAGCTCAATCCGAGTTACAGAGACTTCTCACAAATATTTTTGGTGGAGGACAGAAATCTGTTTCGGGACAACAACTCCCCAAATCTTACTTCCCTCTCATTAGAGGTCATTCTTGGCACAAAAAGAAAACAAAAAAGGATAAGGAGAGGTCATTACTGAAGTAATAACTTCCAATACTCAAGAAAACTCTTGGGTTATCGCCCAACAAGTACTTTTCTTTACCGCCTTTAAGTTAGGCTTGATAGCTTGAGAAGATGCTCACATAAGAATTATGAATTGAAGTCAAAGAAAGCATCAAGAAGCAAATTCAAAACAACACATTTAAGTCTAACCCACTTCCTATGCATAGGAATCTTGTAAAGAAACAAGTCATGAAAGCACAAAGCAACAAGCATAGGAAAGCAAAACAAGTGCAACTTCAAAATTTTCAACATAAAGAGGGGAAACTTAATATTATTGAGATAAAACCATGTTTCCCTCTCTCATAATAACTTTCAGTAGCAACATGAATAAAATTAACAATATATCTATCACATAAAACATTCTTATCATGAGCCACATGCATAAAATGATTATTACTCTCCACATAAGAATAGCCATTCTTATTAATTGTAGTGGGAGAAAATTCAACAAAATAGCTATAATTGTTATTCTCATCACCATAATCATCAAATATAGGAGGCATATTGTAATCACAATAAATTTTCTCCTCAATAGTAGGTGGACTGAAAATATCACATTCATCATTATAATCATCATATATTGGAGGTATAATATCATCATAAGCAATAGAATAGCTATCTTCCCAAGTGTGTTCATTTGTAAACATATCATCATTGGAAGGAACATGGATAGTACTAATTGCACAAGAACTATTAATATCACCATTTTCAGAATTCGTACCAAAGAGATTTTCAATATCAAAAGTGGTGTGCTTTTCCCAATCATGATCACTACTATAGGTAACAGGCATAGGAACATCATCTAGTTTAGACTCATCAACAAAAACTATGATAGGAGCAACATGATTAGAGGAAGATACCGTTTCCTCTCTCCTTTTACTCCTCTTCTTCTTCTTCTTCTTCTCCTCCTCTTCTTTAGGAGGGAGAGGCTTGAAAGGAAGCTTCTCCACATACCCTGGCTTATTGTTGGAGACAATAGAGGAAACTTTGGAGGATTCCTCCTTTTCATTAATAAGATAAAAAATCATATCAGTCATGTCATATTTTGGTCAAATATCATCTTTTATAAGATTTTGTATATAAGTATTCGCGTGGAAATTATAAACACAATAAAGATGACACCCATGCAGGAAATAATTCATACCAAAAGCACTCATGTCTACCAAAGAAGTTTTTCTTGATAACTCTTCACACCCCAAAAACAATGTAAGTTCATCATGTTGATTATCAGTGATCGCGTTATCACAATACAAGCTTGCAGTACTCATATGGCCTGAGCATTGAAAATTGAAATGACCCACTTCATAGCAGAGTTCACAAATAAAAGGATAGAGGGCACAAACTTTTTTACCAAGATCATTTAGAGCCTTATACCACGTTCTAGTTCTTTCATTCTAGTGGGTGATACAATAAACTTCTTCATTTTTATTCTTTTCACAAGGTCTATGCACACCACAAAAATTAACATGCTTATAAGAAATAGTACTTTTAGAAGTTTGAGCATGTTTATTGCAATCATTAATAACATTTTCATTTTCCATGAAAGTGTATTTAAAAGTTTCATGATGCATGTCCCATTTTTCTTTAGGAGCATTAATATGGGAAGCAAAGGCTCTATAATATCTAACAAGAATTTTAGGATCAAGACCATATTTAGCACTAAGCTCTTCAAAATCAGCAGTTTCAGTGAAAGACTTAATGCAATCATACTCATAGTTTATACCTGGTTCTTTACCTTTGTCATTATCCCAACCTTCAGTATTGCTTTGAATTGTTTCAAGAAGATCCCACTTAGCTTTGACCTCCTTACTTGTGAAGGATCCCTCTGATCATGTATCTAGATAGTCCTTGTAATGTCCTGAAAGCCTTGTGTAAAAATTATTAATAACAATATTACTGGGGAGCTCATGAATGGGACATTTAAGCATTAGTGACTTCAATCTACCCCAAGCTTGGGCAATACTTTCTCCCTCCTGAGGATGAAAATTATAAATATAATTCCTATCTTTATGAATTTCACGAGGAGGATAAAATTTAGAATAAAAGAGAGATTCAAGTTCCTTCCACTCCAAATGATGAGGATCATCTAGTAGCTCATACCACTCCCTTGATTTGTCTCTAAGTGAGAAAGGGAATAACTTCCTCTTAACTTGGTCCATTGAAATACCTGCACACTTGAACAACTCGCATAATTCATGTATAAAGAGTAAATGATCACCAGGATGGACAGTTCCATCTCCAAAATAGCAGTTATTCATAACACGTTCAACAATTTCAAAACGTATTTTAAAAGGGACACTTTCAGTATGTGGCTTTAAAATATCACGAGCATCATTATAATTACCACATATGGGAGATAAAGTATCATAAGAGCAAATTTTCTTCCCTAAAGTTGGGGAACTAAAAAGATTTTTTTCATAAAAACTAGCTTCCCCAAGCTTAGACGTTTCCATACCATTAGTAACAATGGTGTTCAAAAAATTCATACTAATAAGATTGCTATTAGCATGCAAATGAAGTTCCGTTTTTTAATTTTGTCTTCAAACACTTCATGTCCTAACTCAAGATAAACACTATAAAGCTCTCTAAATTTTTTTTTGTTTTCCATTAATCCTAACTAGTGAAAACAAGAAACAAAAAGACAAAATTGCAGAATCTAAAGGAAATAACTTCGAGCACTCACACCGGAGGATGTGAGTATCTTTTACCTTACCTCCTTGGCAACGACACTAGAAAAGAGCTTGATGTCTATGAACTTCTATTCTTGTAGACAATTGTTGGGCCTCTAAGTGCAGAGGTTTATAGAACAGCAGCAAGTTTCCTTTAAGTGGATTACCCAAGGTTTATCGAACTCAGGGAGGAAGTGGTCAAAGGTATTACCTCTCAAGCAACCCTGCAATCAAGATACAAAAATTCTCGTGCGTCCCCAACACACCCAATATACGTGCACTAGTTCGGCGAAGAGATAGTGAAATACAAGTGGTAACGGTGCCAGAAAAGAGCTTCTGACTTGGAGCTTGATGGTGAGGTAAAGACTAAAGGACCAAAACCTCCCCAGCAAGCGGAATAAAGATGGAAGCAATCAAACATGCAACAGATCTAGCAGCAAATGGTGTGTCAATGTTTAGAAACAAGGCCTAGGGATCATAATTTCACTAGTGAACACTCTCTCATATAAATATCCTCTCTTCATGATACTACTCTTCGGTTGAACACTCTAATCATTGGTATGGCTATAACAACACTCCTCAAAGTCCGCCTTCTCCAATCTACATAACCCCACACTGTCACCTTGAGCACTAGATGGTTCCAATAAACACCACAATTTCATAGAGACATCCAACTGCAAATATAACTCATAAAAAATATTCAATCTATCCAAAGTGCCACACACGGTATGCACGCTGTCACTTTCACACACGTGGGGAAAAGCATGAAT
The DNA here is from genome assembly GCA_030063025.1 of Avena longiglumis. Lineage (NCBI taxonomy): Eukaryota > Viridiplantae > Streptophyta > Magnoliopsida > Poales > Poaceae > Avena > Avena longiglumis. The sequence goes on along the minus strand of CP125974.1, from coordinate 511,332,901 downwards.
CTATTAAAGAACAAAGATTATTTATGTAGACTCAAACCTAAGTGCCACCATGGCATGCACGTTGTCACTTTCACACACATGGGGAGAGCAGAGATCTAATGAAGCACTTGAGTAGCAAGGTAGATCTACTTGATTACAAAGCTCATGACCACAACAAGATCATGAATAGAGAGAGAGATGAACACATAGCTACCGGTAGATCCCCTTAGCCTCGAGGAAGAACTACTCCCTCCTCATCATGGGAATCAGCAACGGTGATGGAGATGGTGGTGGATATCGATGGAGATGGCTCCGGGGGCACTTCCCCGTCCCGGCAAGGTGCCGGAACAGAGACTTTATGTCCCCCGAATCTCCCCTTCGGTGGCGGCGGCGCATCGGAACTTTTTCTAGAAGTATGATTGACGATCTAGGGTTTTCTCATTGGGGGCTTCTTATAGGCGAAGGGGGAGGTCGAGGAGGCGGACAGAGGGCCCACACCCTCCCTAGGCACGGGCCAGGCTTGGCCGCGCCCAGGGGGTCTAGCCACCCTCTGGTGTCTTTCCGTCCCTCCTTTTGGATTCGTGTCCCTCACGGAAAGTTATAGACTTTGGCTTTTGTCCCGTCCAATTCCGAGAATATTGATTTTCTGCCTTTCTTGAACCAAAAACAGAAGAAAACAGGCAATTGGCACTGTGGCAACTTGTTAATAGGTTAGTTCCAGAAAAGATATAAAAACACCTCAAAGTGTAGATAAAGCAAAGCAAAGTAGATACAAAACAAGCATGGAGCATCAAAAATTATAGATACGTTTCCGACGTATCACCCCTAGGCGCGGGTCCCCCTAGGCCGCGCCTAGGGAAGGTGTGGCCCACCTGACCGGCCTCCAACTCTGTCCCTTCGCCTATATCTTCCCTATGGAACCCTAAGCCTCGGGGAGCGACCACAGATATATTTCTGCCGCCTCTGGAGGCGGAAAACACAGAGAGAGAAAGATCTCTCCGGCAGACAGATTTCTCCCAGGGAAATTCTTTCCCGGAGAGGGGAGACCGTCGCCATCAACACCATCGTCAAGCTAGGCTTCATTGGGATCATCATCATCATCCACACCGTCATCTCCACCAGCACCATCATCACCACTCCATCCCGCTGTAACAATTGTGTTGGATATTGCTTAGTTCATTAGGGGAAACCCTCCCGGTGTTAATTACTATTGTAGTTGATGCTTGTGAGTGTAACCATTGGATTATTGTTTATGTTCAGATTGTTATCCATTACTATATCATCTTTGATCTTGATCCATATGATGTCTTGTGAGTAGTTCGTTGTGTTCTTGAGGACATGGGAGAAGTCATGTTGTTAGTAGTGAATCTGTGTTGAGTTATTATTCAATGGTTTAGTATTTAAGTTGTGGTGCTATTCTTCTAGTGGTGTCATGTGAACGTAGACTACATGACACTTCACCATTTATGGGCCTAGGGGAATGCATTGTGTATTTGGCTACTAATTGTGGGGTTGCCGGAGTGACATAAACCTGAACCCCCATTAGGACACATTTGCACAAGGGGGAGTAGGATCTCAGAGTTTAAGGCTGTGGTTAGATTTATATCTTAATTACTTTCCTATAGGTACGGATGTTTGCAGGGGTTTAATCACAAGTATGTATTAGTCCAAGTAAGTTCGGTATGTTAGCACAGGTTCACCCACACAACACTTACAACACCAGAGAAGAGTACTCAGCTATTTGAAGCGAAAGCACTTGACAGAATTCACATGTGTCCTTGAGAACGTTTGGTCCTTATAAGTATCCACCGGCTTGTCCTTTGATAAGAAAGGATTGGGCCACTTGCTCCGTTTGTTTGTTACCTTTGTTACTTACTGCTTGTTTTGTTGCCTTATCAGAAAACCACTAAAATCCGTTTACTAAGTATTCACAAGGATTTCCTGCTCCATACCACTATTCAGCACCTTCTGTTCCTCGTTGGGATCGACACTCCTATTTATTGAAAGTACTACGATACTTGTGGGTCATCAAGACTATTTTCCGGCGCCGTTGCCGGGGAGTGAAGCGCTATTGAAGAGTGGAACTGGTAAAGGAAGCTTCTACTGTGAGTATTGTTTTTGTTACTGCTTGTTACTTTGTTTCCAATATGGATAACCCACTTGGTTTTCTGTTTGGGAAAACTACTACCACTGAAAGGGTAGTAGAGAAACTACCACCCGTTGAGATAGATCCTTTTAATATACCTACAAGTATTGTTGATCGTGTTATGGATAATTATTATTTAGGGGATGGAACTGTCCATCCTGGTGATCATTTGATATTTATCCATGAATTATGCGGGTTGTTTAAGTGTACAGGTATCACAACTAAACAGGTGAGAAGAAGTTACTCTCCATATCCTTGAAAGGGAGAGCTGAAGAATGATATAAGCTGCTGAAGAATGGACAATCCATGGAATGGGCGGAGATGGCATCTCTCTTTTACTCTAAATTTTATCCTCCCAGTGAAATTCGTAAGGATATAAATCTTATATATAACTTTTGTCCTCTTGATGTAGAGAGTACATCTCAAGCTTGGGGGAGATTGAAGTTACTAATGCTTAAATGTCCTATTCATGAACTCCCTAACAATATTATTCTCAATAACTTTTATGCTAGGCTTTCTCTTCATGATAAAGATTTACTAGATGCTTCTTGTGCTGGATCATTCACACGTATGAAGGAAGAAGCTAAATGGGATCTCTTAGACCGTATTCAAGAGAACACTGAAGCTTGGGAGAATGACAAAGGAAGAAAGCCAGGTATAAACTATGATTATGAATGCATTAAATATTTTATGGGAACTGATGGCTTCTGTGATATTAGTAACGAGTTTGGTCTTGATTCCCAAAGTATTGCCAACTGTTTTAAGGCCTTTGCCTCTTACATAGAAATTCCCAAGAAGAAGGGGAATAAGTACCATGCACCTTATAAAGATGTCGTTAGTCATGTTCTCATAAGAAGTACTGAAGTTTGTACTATTGATCATATTGTGCCTGAACCTTATGTTGAGAAAATACCTTTCCTAGCTAAGGTATAGGAGTATTCTATGATTATTAGTGCAAATAACAAAGGTACAATAAAAACTGTGGAGCCTGGTAAGCAATTGAGTGATGAACCTGTGGTAGCTATTGTGAAATACACTATCACTAGAAATATAGAGGATGAACACATTGTATTCTGTGAAGACGCTTCTAATATTATCTCTCATCCTAGTAAATCTAGAAAATCTAGTGTTCCCGTGCTTTCTGTTAAAATTGGTGATCATTGCTATTATGGTTTATGTGATATTGGTGCTAGTTCCAGTGCTATTCCTTATGAGCTTTACAGGGAAATTATGCATGAGATTGGTCCTTGTGAGCTTGAGGACATTGATGTGGTTATTAACCTTGCTAATAAGGAAACCATTTTCCCCATTGTCATTGTAAGATATGTGGAGGTTCTCTGCGGTAAGATTAAGTATCCTGCTGATTTTCTAGTGCTTAATTCAGCAGCTAGCAAAAATTGTCCTATCATTTTTGGTAGACCTTTCTTTAACACTTGTGGAGCTATTATTGATTGTAAGAAGGAAATTTTTTTGACTAAGTTTGATGGAGATTCTTATGATTTTAACTTTTCCAAATTTGCTAAAGCTCCTTGTGAAAATAGCTTGCCTACTAAAGATTTCAGGATGGAACAACTTGCTTCTATTCATCCAGTCTATAACCTTGGACCTCTTTTTGATGACTGTAAGTATGCTTATTCTAATGATAAAGTTGTTTCCAATGATAGTTATATTGTCAACTTTATTCAAAGTTCTACTGAAATTTATTATGAGAGAGGGAAACATGTCTTTATGCATCTCAATAATGTTAAGTTTCCCCGTTTTATGTTAAAAGCTTTGAAGTCGCATTTGTTTTGTCTTCCTATGCTAGTGGCTTTTTGTTTCAACAATTTGTTTTCCATGATACTCCCATGCATAGGAAGTGGGTTAGACTCAAATATGTTGGTTATTTGATTCTTGATGCTCTCTTTCACTTCAAATATATATCTCCTTTGTGAGCATCTTTGAAAGTTTCAAGCCTAACTTAAAGGCATTAAAGAAAAGTAATTCTTGGGAGATAACCCAAGAGTTTTGTCGAGTCTTGAAAGTTATTACCTCAGTAATAAGCGCTCCTTATCCTTTTTGTTTTGGTTTTTGTGTCGAGTTCAACTACTTTTGTAAAGTAGAGGAGTTGTGAAAAGTGGCTGTCCTGGGACAGATTTTTTCTGCTGCATTGTAAAAATTCGTGAGTGAGCTCAGTACTTCGGATGGAGCTGCATTTTTATGATCTTGTTCTCCAGGTTGTTACCCAACTATTATTAGTTTTTCACTTTTTGATTTGAGCAACAGAAGCTTTTCGAAAAAACAATCTTTACCTTCTAGTATGTTTTGATAGATTTCTGCCATCATTTGCATTTGCCTCTTATAGAAGCTTTTGTTTTGATGAGTTTTCAGTTGAAGTGTGTACCTAAAGGTTATTGTTTTTGCTTACACTAATATTGTCATTGAGTTTGTGCAAGGGTTTTGTAAGAAGGAAATTTTCAGGAGGAGGAGAAGAGGAATCTGCAGAGTTCGTCTTTGAATAGGTAAAAGTGGTGAAAACAGAAGGTTTGTGAAACTCCAATATTTTTATATTTTTGATGTTTTTAATACATAAGGGAAGTTACGAGACAGAACAGAGGATAAACCGGAGGCCGGGGTGGCCAAACCCACCCCAGGCGTGGGCCCAGCTGGCCGCGCCTGGAGGGGGTGTGCCACCCCTGAGCTCTGACTCCGCCTCGTTTTCATATCAAAACCTTCCTTATGATTTGAAACTTCGTAATATATAACCCCCCGATCCCCCAAGGCATATGCATCGTGTTCTCGTCGTGTTTTCGTTTCGATCTGTTTCTGTTAGGAAATCTTCTCAAGTTTAGAGCGCCATGGCCTCCGCCAACGATAAAGGCAAGAAGCCCGAGGAAGAAGAACCTCAAGTCCCCAAGGAGGAGGATATTTTGGTAGGGTATAAAGGTGACATGGAGGAGGACAAGCATCCCGACACCCGCGCTACCGTCACAAGAATTGGTTTGGTGGCACGGCCTACCAAGCTTAGGAGGATAGCACGGATGTCTACAGGAGGGAGAACTCCGCGCCATATCCTCGCTCCACACACACACTTCCTCCTAGTACCCCTTGATATAACCATGCAGGGAAGAAACACTCTAATAAGGAAGAATAGAGAAAGAATAACAAGGACTGGGATTCTCGGTCTGACATGATCATGAACCGTATAGAGCAAAACTCGGAGCTAATCCGTACTCTTACTTTTTGAGTTTGAGGATTTAAAGAAAATTATTAAAGAGCTTATCAAGAGAAAACCACAACCACCGAAGGAGTAATTCATCATCAGGTTTAGCATCCCCTTGGCTTGTTCCAAGCTTGGGGGAGTGCCGCGGTATCACCACCTTTATCTTTCATATTCTACCTTTTTAGTGGATTCATATCTTTTATAGAGAGGTTATCTTATAGTTTGGTTTGCATGTGGAAGTATCTCTCCTTTAGTTGATTATCTATGTATCCCTTGGTGTGAGTGCCTTTATTGAATATTAATGAGAAGTCTCATCTTTTACTTTTTGCACTCCTTATTTTAGTTTGCAATCTCTATTGGCATCACTTTGGGAGCATCAAGTAACTCTAAATTGGTTTTGGCAAACCGAGTTCTGGTCAGTACCAACACTTTTTGAGTTTTGAAAAAAAAGAGAAAAATCTTACAGCTATTTGGTATCATCTATTTTCTTTCTTGTTGGCTCATAAGCTTAGTATTATTTATTTAATATCTTTTGTGTCTTCAAGGAAGATTGCATGTTTGGCTTTGTTACTGGTATGTTTGCTTGTTTCTTTCACCTCTCTTACTTGCTACCTAGCCTTGCTAGCCCAAAACCTGTTTTCAGAAGGCATACTTCTCATGTTTCCAAACCCCTTTGAACCAAAGCTTTTGCCACTTGTGTCCACCATAGCTACCTAGTATCATTGTTGCTATTCCAAGAAAATTCTCAAGCTTCATCTATCTTTCGAATTAAAAAGTATTTTGTTATGTGAAAACTAGTTAGTAAAGCTCTCACGAACTTTATGGCACACCTTATTTTCTTGCCCCTAATAGACTTGAACCATTGTGAACATCGAAGTTGTATATGCTTGCATCGATACGTTGGAATTAGCAGAACCGTGCTGTCATGGGGAACATTTCAACATTGCACTTTTACTATGTACACTGTTGATATTGTGCTCTTTTGTCTGTGGATGTCACCGATGTGAAATAAAAAGGGAGCTTGTAAGTCCATGGAGTTTGTATTTTGTGTTATAGAAACGCCTCGACCGCTAGCCTAAGACATGCCTAATCATGGTGGAAACTTGCAGCATCACCATAGTGAGCAATTTGTGAAGCATCCTCAATAAAAATCTATGCATATAGTAAATAAAAAGACCGCTGAGATGCTCACTGTCTGCTTGCCTTGTCATTTTGGTTATGGGAAAGCTCATGTACCATGTGCAAGGGGTACCCCGTAGGCGGTTCTCAATGATATGCAAGTACTTACAATGACAAGAACTTACCGGCAACTGAAGTTGAGTTGCATGAGGAGTGGCCCTCATATTCAAGGGACATGAGATTGCCAACTTATATTTCGTCAAGCATATACTCCATCCTTGTTCACTTTAACCTTAATCATCTCAAGATGCCTATCATAGGGGCAATGAGGGCTCAAAGCTAGTAAGTACCATAATCTTTTGGAAGCTCTTTATGACTTGTAATCCCTGCTTCCCTCTAAGAAGGGACCTTTCTCCCACTTCCAAGTTGAGTCAATAAACCTATTTCCTCTCTATCTCCAGCAAGCATTTGAGTTGTTGTGTTTCAAGCATTCATATTGTAGAGATCCCTCCCTTTATAAAGGTAAGGATCCCTGTGATTGCAATGCTAGTCCCTGGATCAATGCTAGCATCCACAGTTAAGATGTAATATCAAGAAACAAAGGACATAATACAACTTTATAACCAGGAATAAAATAATTTATTACATCTTACATAGCTCATTTGGCTAACTCATTACAATGCAGCAGAATATAACAATAACATGGGGTCCTTCATCTTCAAAGTGCCACAGGCAAACATGTTGGTTGTAGACTTTTAATCCTAATCAACACACTTCACTAACATTAAACATAACAAGTTATAGCCACAAGGGTCAATACATTTGAATTGTATTGGCAAGTGATACTATGGTAGTATAGTGGAGTCTATCATCTATATGCATTTGGCTAAGTGGAGCTCAGGCTTTCTTTGCTCAAAATAGATTTTCCTTATCATTTGAAAACACTAAGTTTTTGCTTGACAAAATCACCCAAGGCATCTCCCAATAGAAATTGGTGATCCTTCAACCCTTGTTCAACCACAAAGTTTTAACTTAGAAATTGGGATGAGGAGATTCTTGATAGCTTCCATGTCTTGATGCTCAAATTTTCCTTTGCCAGGGACATGGCTAAGTACTTATATTTTACACTCTGCAGAGGTGGTGCACTTTCCCCACAAGACTTGGTTTCACCAAGACAAGATATTTCAGAAACCTTCCCATAGACCAAATAGACGCGTTCCAACCTATCATCCCACTACCACCAACTGTCCAAATGGCTAAGTTATTGCAACCTATATGATCCAGGCAGAGCCCATAATGCCAAGTGGCTGCACTTGAAGCTTCTCAACATTTGACATCTCAAATCTCTTTGTTCCTGGGTGGCCATCCACAAGTGATATACACAAGGTAAACCATAGAAATGGGCCTTGTGTAACCACTCAACACAAACCATTCCTTCCATTCCACCTAGGTGATTCATTCACTTAATTGTTTTATTAAACAAAACACAAGTCCTTGACTTAGAAATATTCCATAGCATGAATATAATCCACCCTTGTTTTCTACTAGCTAAGCTAAGCATGATAGTAGTAGGAATCTTAACTTAGGAAATTACCACTAAGGTTTCATCTACTAGGATTTCCCATGGCATAGTTTACACTTAGCAAAAAAATTCCATGCAAGTCCTACTTTAGAAATATCACTAATGCATAGTGAAAATAATGGGACAAAAGTATGAAGCATCACTTGCCTTTTTGGTAGATAATATAAGTTCACTCCTTGATCTTGCAAAATTCACACTCTTCAAATTCCACTACAATTCAATCAAGCAAGCAAAGATTCAATCTACCATTCAAGCAAACATCACATAAAATAATAGAAACAAAGCAATGCATGCAAGCATGCCAAAGATTGTTTTATTTGGAAAAGCGGTTTCTAATAGGTTATAAACATTCTAAAACACTTATTGGTAATTTTATATAAGTGGCAAAACCATTTGCAAAAGATTTTACTTATAAATCATTTTTAAACCAAATCAATATTTTATGTGGTTGAAAATGCTTTTTAGCAAAGTAATAATATTTATAGGGTTCACCAAATACATTTTTAATTCTAAAACTTGGTGTTTGGGGTCAGAGAGTTTAAATCAAAACATTTCCCAAAGGTTTTTCTCCAAAAAGCATTTTAACATATAAACAATATTTTTATTTGACTAGAAATGCTTTAATTCAAAGATTTATTATTTTGCTTCACAAAATATGTTTTTTAATCCACAAGTTGATTTATATGGTCAGTAGGTTCAAAACCATCCATTTGCCAAAAGTTTTATCACAAAAATAAGTTTAGAATGAATTTTATATTCTAAATATGCCTACACAAGTTTCTGCAAAATCAACCCTTTTATCAGAAGCAATTTACTAAACAAAGGGCATGGTTGGAAAGTACTTGTCTTTCTGATTTCATTGATATAAAATTTGCAAAATTTGGACGTGTAGAATTAAAGTTATGAATTTTGCAAGTTTGCAAATCTAATAGATCAAATTTCTATTTTAAATCCTTAGTCTGGCCACGTGGCTGAATCTAACTGGACGGTACCGGTTCATACGGATCAAGCAATACTGGCCGTCAGATCTAATGGAAATCGCACGGGAGACAACACACGATACCCTTTCGTTTAATGATTCTATCTCTACCGTTGGATCTACATCGGACGGCTCACAGGTGGTTGACCATCAGTTGGCGGCGTTGGCGGCGGCGACTGGCGGCGGCGTGCTCGACTTCGGCATTGCGGTGGTTACGGGAAGCGAGGAAGGGAATGGGGAGACTCACCAGGTTCGCCGGAACATGATGGAGCTCAACGTGGTCGGGGTTGGCGAAGGGGCGCACGGTGGTGACGTGGATTGCTCACCGGAGGTCTGTCTGGCATCGGGCTCGTCTGCTCGACGATGTAGGGTGTGCTAGGACAAACCGATGGCACCGTTAGTTGTGTAAGAGAGTCACGAGTATGGGAGCATCATCGGGAGAGAGAGGGAGGACGGGGCTTACGGGGAAACGTCGCCGGAGTTGACACGGTCAACGGTGGCGCTCTAATGTTGAAGTTGTCGACGTTAGGGGGCACGCGCGGGCGAGCTGGTGTTACTGCTGGATGCGTAGGAGGGTGGGGAGCAAGCTCGAGTGGTTGAGGAGGCGAGGGGCGACGGGGTTTGTTCGTAATTGTCGCCGAAAGACGTCGGAGGCAGTGGCGGTGTGGAGATGAATTAGGACGGCCTGACAGCAAAAAGGAAGGGGCGAGAGAGGCGAAATGGAGAGGAGGGGCAGGCGGTTATGAGGGCGAGATCGCGGGGTTGAATCACTGAGGAATTGATGCGAATTTATGCGAGGGATTATGGCCAGAAACGGCCGGCGAGGTGAGGGGCGTGGTCATCGCAGGGTGGGAGAGAAGACTGACAGGTGGGGTGTCGTTGTCAGCGAGAGAGAGAAAGAGGAGGTGGGGTCTGCTAGTCAGCGACGGTGTGGGTCAATTCGCGAGTGAAAACGGTTCACTACGGGGGTGGAGAGATGGGCTTGCTGGGCCAGTGGGCTAGGTTTGCTGGGCTGCTGCTTGTTTCATGTTTTTGTACTGGTTTGTTTTTCCTTTTCTTTTCCTATTTATCTGTTTTGATTTTTATTCAAATCATTCAAACTCCTTTTAAATTCAAACCTTTTCCAAACTTTGTGTTCATTCAAATACTGATTAATAATACATTCTGAAGTCAAATTTAGAATAATATATTTATTATTTTTAGGGAATATTAATTAATTAAAATAGGCCCTTGTATTAATTCAAATAGATTTAATAATGTTTTTCGAACTCCGTTTGAAATCTAAATCTTTTCAGTAGGTTTTATTTGTTTATTTGGGTGTCAAATAATTCATCTTGAATTATTTGGAATGTTTTTAATATGATTTATTAATCATTTAAAATTGGATTTGTCTTTATTCCAATGAAATTAAATATAGTTTTAATTCCATAAATTTTATTTGGAAGATTTCTTTGATCTTATTTAAGTTAATTAAACAACTTTTACTCCACTTGGGTAAATTCCAAATATTAATTTCCCATGATTTAATTAATCATTTCTAATAGGGATTTTGTCTTTATTCAAATGGAAATGGAATTTGGTTAATGCCATTTTATTTAATTTGAAAACTCTTTATCCATTATTTTATTTGGATTTGGATTATATTTATTCCATTTGCTTATGGATTAGGTCAAGTTTTAATTTGGCCTTTAAATATTCCTCATTTAATATTTCTTTCTTTATCTTATAAAATCCATATCATTTTATTTATAGATCCAAACTTGGTGATTTCAATTTGTAAAATATTATCTAATATTTGTTTATCCTTTTAAATATATTTAGTATTATTTGCTCACCATTTGGTATAGATTTTAGATAAGTGCTTTATTAGCTTTGGAAATTACTTTTCCTTATCTTATTAAATTCATAATATTTTATCTATGGCTCCAAATTAAGTGAAACTGATTCATATGGTTTTATAATATTTCTATTTGTCATTCTTGATCCTTTTGGAATGATTTTCTTCCATTAGGGTTTTAGGGTTTTGGTTTATTTCCCAAGTGTTTAAATTTCAAGATGCATTTATGAAGAATGCAATTCACTTGATTTGAATTTAGTTGGATTCAAACATTATTCAAAGTTTGTTCAAGATGGGATTTTAAGTTTCCATTTAGAAATAAAAAGTTTCTTTTCACCCTAAATTTCAACAATTGTTTATTTGTTTATTTATTTTTCACATTACAAAATTTGGAATATTTTGGGATGTGACACATATGGTGATTTATTCAATCTTGTTCTTTATCTTCCTTGTTTACACAAAAATCTTATCTATTGAGTATTGCTCCCTCCGTTTCAAAATATAATACGTTTTAGGTTTGTGGAGAAAATGAAACTAGACTTATTTTAGTGTGTAGATTCATCCCAAAGTTGAGTAAATCTACATACTAAAACAAGTCTAGATTCATTTTCTTCACAAACCTAAAACATCTTATATTTTGAAACGGAGGGAGTACTTTGAAATCCTTCACTTGTGAAAAACATTTTTGAGCAAAGGGTGCTCCTATTTTGAAACTTCTACAAAAAAGCTTGTTGTGAAATTGTTTGCCAGGTGTTCTCTAACAAAGAACAGGTTTGCCAATTCCAATTATGATTTATATTTATGCATCTCTATTGTGACTGTTGTACTTGGTTGCAAGCTAAGTTATATAATTGTGAGTTGCTTTCTTCTATGAGTTGTGCAATGGTAAGTGTGATGCTTCTTGTTCGTATTCTTTTATCGACACTTCACTCCATAAACATGTGGGCATGTTTACTGAGCTCAGTTTTCGCTTGGGGAAAAGCAAAGTCTAAGCTTGGGGGAGTTGATACGCCCAATTTGCATCACCTTTCTATATCATAATTTACCTCTATTCATTGATATTTGTCTTATTATGAGGTATTACTTATGGCTTTTCATCTTTTTATGCATGTTGGATGATTCTTGGAGGATGGACTTCCAGAGTCTGGATTCTGATGGAAAAGAAGGTGTTTCGGTGCAATTTCACGAAAATCAAAATAATACCAGAAAAATATGGAAACATATTATTTTCCCAGAAGACAAACGAAGCCAGAAGGAGGAGCGAAGAGGGGCCGCAGGGGGCCCATTCCCCTAGGCACGGGTCCTCCTAGGCCGCGCCTAGGGCAGGTGTGGCCCACCTGCCCGGCCTCCAATTCCGCCCCTTCGCCTATATCTTCCCTATGGAACCCTAAGCCTCAGGGAGCGACCACAGATAGATTTCCGCTGCCTCTAGGGGTGGAAAAACACTGAGAGAGAAAGATCTCTCCGGCAGACAGATTTCTGCCAGGGAAATTCCTTCTCGGAGAGGGGAGACCGTCGCCATCAACACCATTGTCAAGCTAGGCTTCATCGGGATCATCATCATCCATACCATCATCTCCACCAGCACCATCATCACCACTCCATCCCACTGTAACAATTGTGTTGGATATTGCTTAGTTCATTAGGGGAAACCTTGCCGGTGTTAATTACTATTGTAATTGATGCTTGTGAGTGGAACCATTGGATTATTGTTTATGTTTAGATTGTTATCCATTACCATATCATCTTTGATATTGATACATATGATGTCTTGTGAGTAGTTCGTTGTATTCTTGAGGACATGGGAGAAGTCATGTTGTTAGTAGTGAATCTGTGTTGAGTTATTATTCAATGGTTTAGTATTTAAGTTGCGGTCCTATTCTTCTATTGGTGTCATGTGAACGTCGATTACATGGCACTTCACCATTTATGGGTCTAGGGGAATGCATTGTGTATTTGGCTACTAATTGTGGCGTTGCCGGAGTGACAGAAACCTGAACCCCCGTTAGGACACCTTTGCACAAGGGAGCGTAGGATCTTAGAGTTTAAGGTTGTGGTTAGATTTATATCTTAATTACTTTCCTGTAGTTACAAATGTTTGCAGGAGGTTTAATCACAAGTATGTATTAGTCCAAGTAAGGTCGGTATGTTAACACAGGTTCACCCACACAACACTTACAACACCAGATAAGAGTACTTAGCTATTTGAAGCGAAAGCACTTGACAGAATTTCCATTTGTCCTCGAGAACGTTTGGTCCTTATAAGTATTTCCACCGGCTTGTCCTTTGCTAAGAAAGGATTGGGCTACTTGCTTTGTTTGTTCGTTACCTTTCTTACTTACTCCTTGTTTTGTTGCCTTATCAGAAAACCACTAAAAATCTGTTTGCTAAGTATTCACAGGGATTTCCTGCTCCATATCACTGTTTAGCACTTTCTGCTCCTCGTTGGGATCGACACTCCTATTTATAGAAAGTACTGCGATACACCCCTTACCCCTTATACTTGTGGTTCATCATCTATATATGAAATAACAAAGGAGGAGATACAACCGTGTAGCTACTACATGGACCCATAGTACAACGTGGAACTACTCACGCATCATACCGGAGAGAAGGCCTCCGGGATGATCTTCCCTCCGGCAGGGTGCCGGGAAGAACTTCAGATCCCCCCGATCTAGGGACGATGGTGGCGGCGGCTATAGACGGTTTCGTGGAGATTTGATCGGGTGCCTAGGGTTTCCGCATCGGGGGATTCTTATAGGCGAAGGGGGAGGCCGAGGACGCGGCCAGAGGGGCCACACCCCTCCCAGGCGCGGGCCCACCCCTGGTCGCGCCTATGAGGAGTCTAGCTGCCCTGTCACGCCTCTCCGTCTCCCCTCTGGACTTCTTGTTCTCCACAGAAAGTTATTGACTTTGACGTCTGTCCCGTCTAATTCCAAGAATATTTCTTTACTAGCTTTTCTGAAACCAAAAACAACAGAAAACAGGCAACTGGCATTGTGGCAACTTGTTAATAGGTTAGTACCATAAAATATGTACAAAGCACCTCAAAGTGTAGACAAAGCAAAGGAAAGTATATACTAACAAGCATGGAACATCAAAAATTATAGATACGTTTCCGACGTATCAATGGTCAAATCTGATAAGCTTTATTATGGGGCCCACATTGTCATGTTCCATCAACTGCTCGGACTGGCGGTTGAGCTCACTAGGCGTCATCACTGACATCATTCGAGCTCGCGCTCTCATCAACGCCAAGACTAGAAGAAGCTATTTTTTCGACTACACTGCCCTCACACGAGGTAGAAATACTCAAATTTTGCCCAAGTGTACAACTCGACCAAACACTCGGGGATACTTCTAACAGGAGCACTTGTCGCACACCCGATGTACTTCTAGGTCCGGTGAACCACCCAACATTCGCAGACCTTCGAGTGGTAAGCTCTGACTTCTTATTCAAATCAACGATTCGACCAGGGACTCAGGGGCTATTGCCATAGGAATGCTGACTGCATTCAGTCATCTACTGACAAGGATATACCCTACTGGTGCGTAACGTTGGTATACCCGGCAGCCCAAGGAAGGCCCACACGAAGACTTTCTGCCCACGGATATTTCGGGTGGCCCAAGCCCAGTATCAGTTCGTCTCCTTGGAGGACAAGTCTAGATGTATATAGAATTTCAAAGGGGCTAACCCTAATCTGTAACCGACTCGACCTATCCCCAGGACCTGGCCTATCTATATAAAGGCCAGGAGGGCACGGCGAGGAGGACGAACACCTCATACACACACCTCACACCAGATTGCATCCAAGACTTCAGTAACCTTGGTTGCCAGTAATCAAGAATGCAGACAAGGTGAGTAGGGTTTTCCCTCTGGGGACCTGAACCTAGGTAAACCTCATGTCCCCTTGCTGCGTGTCTGTTAACCGTCTCGCGATATCTAGCATCCCCATCTTCTCCAAAACCCAAGTCCATAACAATGGGCATTGGCGAGTCGAACCCTCGTTATCTGCAGAGTTCATGACGAGGAACTTTAGATCAAAGACGTCAAGCAATCGACGATGACAAGTCCCTTCTCGACTATATGACTTGACCATATAGTCAGGGGATACTCCCATAGGGAGCGCTGACCACACATTCGAAAAAGTTCGGTCGCCAACAACATCTGCATAGTTTATCATGAGGAACTTTAGATTGAAGATGTCAAGCAATCGACCATGATAAGTCCCTGCTCGATTCTACGACTTGATCATATTGAATTGATGCACTAGCGATCTGAATGAAAAGTCCGAACTGATGGAAAGAGCTAGGCGTGTATTATATTCTTAACACTCCCCCTCACGTCTAAGCTATTTTAATCCTTAGCGTGGGTTCGGTGCAGGCCGCAAAATATTTTTTTGTAAACTGCATGAGCAGGGTCTTGAACTTCAGACATCTTGGCTCTGACACCATATTGAATTGATGAACTAGACATCTGAACCAAAAGTCCGAACTGATGGAAAGAGCTAGGCGTGTATTATATTCTTAACAGACCAGACACTCGGGGGATACTCCCATAGGGAGCGCCGACCGCGCATTCGACAAAGTTCGGTCGCCAACAACATCTGCAGAGTGTATCGCGAGGAACTTTAGATCGAAGACGTCAAACAATCGACAACGATAAGTACCTGCTCGAGTCTACGACTCGACTGGACACTCGGGGGCTACTATCATTCGGAGCGCTGGACGTGCATCCTACGAAAAAATAATGTTTACTTCTTGGATCCTCTAGGTTGACTGGGTCCACGGTGCCGATCTAGTTGATGGCAATCAAATTCATTGGCGACTCCGCCTACCGCATGACACAATGTCAAGTAAAAGATACGACTTCTCCTTGGCCGCCTGAATCGCTTCCGCATCGACTAATAGTCGGATGATGCATCTACGACGTAAAGATAAGACCTATAGATACAATCTGATGGCCTGGCAATCGCATCCACTACGCTCTATCAGATAAGGGAAAATTTGCTAGAGGACACCGTTATTTTTTGGCGTTTGCCAAAACACACCGCTGGAATGTGTCTTTGCTGAGTACCATTATAATTTCATGGCACATTTGCCAGGACACACTGCATGCCGCAAATGGAAAGTTTGACTAATTTTATTGGGATGACCATTATATGTCCGGTTTGAACACTTTTTTCTCTAATTCAAATTCACCAAATCCAGCATATGCATATACCGAACATGAATTAGAAACTATACATAAGTTCACATCAAGTTGGAACATCCAGGCCAAGTCGCCATCCATTGCAGCATACAACATCGTGGTTAAGAAAAAAATCAACGAGGAAATTTGGAAAAAGCTGGATAGTTTTTTCTATCTGAAACATCTTGTATTTCAATTAAAATTCTAGACATATTTGCAACAAGGTAAACAGATAATCTAAAACGTCAAACTTTCCGTTTTGGGCAGTACAGTGTGTTCTAGCAAATTGTCACGAAATAATAATGGTACTAGGCAAAGCCACATTCCAACAGTGTGTTTTAGCAAACGCCGAAAAATTACGGTGTCCTCTAGCAAATTTTCTCATCAGATAAATACAACGCCAATAGACGTAATGAAAAATCCCGATAGACGCGTTGGATGCGTAATTGCAACTACTGGAATTTGGCTCAGTGGCATGTGTCAAATTACGCCGGCAATTTCCGAATTCAAGTCCGAGGACTCGAGTTTGAGTATGTGGCATTGTTTTTACCCGAGAGCAATTAACTGGTCCTGATCCATCGGATGAACCAGACACGTACACCAATCATCCCTATGAGTCAGGTGTCAAGCACATGCTTTTGATGACTAGGGGCTTCAAAGTCTCTATCTGAACCTACGATTCGAATGAACACTCAGGGGCTCTACGGGTACCTATTATTGGCCTATATGGTTCGGCTCGGCGGGAGGCCCATGTGATGATCCACCACTGACAGCGAATCCTATGAAGATTCAGGTGTCGTAAAGCCCATGAAAGAATCGACCTCTCGGCAGATACGATAAGAACTAGATATGAAACTTGAAAGATTAGTCCTAGAGCTTGTAACCAAATCGGATGTATCCTGAGACTTGGCTTACCCATATAAATGCCAAGAGGGAGCATCGAGAAGGGCATCGAAACCCTAGTACGCATGCACCCGCCAGATCTAATCTGCGCATCATCACTATCAAGGCACCCTTGTCATCTTCGGTTCATCATCAATCAAAAACAGACAAGCAGGAGTAAGGTTTTCCCTTCGGGGGCTGAACCACATATCTCGTGTTGCTTGTTTGTAAGCCGACAAAGTCTCCATCTCGCCGCTCTTCCTCAAAACCCAAGTCCATAAACTCTGTGCATTGACGATGTTTGTCCCACGTTAATCTATCTATTATATACTAAAAGCAATATAAGGATGTGTTTCGACTTTCGAGGCACCAGGTTGATCCACATCACCTAAATTATATTAACCATTAGATCTATTACTTAAGCCTATAATTTAATTAGCATTATGTTACATACACCGATGTTCCAACACGTCACAACTCCTCTTAGAATTAATTAGCTGTTATCCTGTAGCCAGCCGTACGGTTCCATTTAATTAGCTAACATCCGTACCCAGTCGGACCGTAACTAGAAAAAATTGGTGTCGAAAGGACACAAGAAAAAACTTACCCTAATCTCTGATGTGACGATAAAAAACAATGAGTGCAGCACCCTAAGCTTCTTCTCCGCCGTCATGGTCTAAGATCCATGCCTTCCGTCCTCGCTCCTCTGCATGTATCAGCACTGCGGTTAAGGGAGGCAGTCGGTAATGGCTGCAAGGAAAATGCTCTTCTCCTCCTAGACGGCCAGACGTCACAAACAGGCAAATGCCTAATCTACGTGTAGGTCCACCGATCCACACTTTGCCCCAAGAGATACTGCAACCAAGTCTCCCGTAAGTATGAAGTATGATCCTTGTACCGATCCACACTTTGCTCTTGCATCCACCTTAAAAATTTATGTTTCTTGTAGACAAAAAGTGTTCGGTATGATCCTGCTAGAGGTATAGCTGGCTGATAGATGGATGAATTAGTACCATGTGCCTCATGTGCTCCCTAGGACACACCTACATATGCATAATTTGGACTATCACTAGTGGAAACCGCCCCATTTGTCCCGGTTGGTAAGGGCATTTAGTTCCGGTTACCCAACCGGGACGGAGTAATCGGTATTAAAGTCTCAACCTTTAGTTCCGGTTGCCCCACCAACCGGGACAAAGGGCGTACACGCGGTCGCGGCAGAGGGCGACGGGGGAGGAGCAACCGTCCCGGTTCGTAACACGAACCGGTACAAATAATCCTCTACCGCAGCAGAGATTTGACACATTTCTCTGCCGCGGCAGAGAATTCATTTTGGCAACTTTTTTTCAGCATTTTGACCACTTTTTGTTTCACGGCAGAGAATTTATTTATGTTGTTTTATTTTTTATTTAGTCTTTTGCATTCATCAATGAAGGAACCATTATATTACACAAGATCATCATGACAATATAGATCCAAGTGTCGAACATATTACATTCGATACACTGAGTTCATGCACTACATACAAAATAAGCTCTTTGTATAATTCCTTTTGTTTATACACACCCAAATAGTATTCTCCTTTTGGGTTTAGGACTTCTGCATCCAAGAATCCCGTCAATTCCTCCTGAATTGCTCGTACGCGATCCTTTGGCAGAAGACCGTGCCGTAGACGTTCGATCTGATTTTAAAAAGGAGTCAACCTATATGAATGAAACTAAACGCAATTGGACGGTAATTAAAAACTATAGAAATTATTTACGTACGTGGAGTTGCTCTAAATTTGTGCCGTTCTCACTGAACGTCTGACGGATGAACTCGCTAACATAGTATTCACATAAATTGTTCCTTGGTCCCTGCGTCAGGCACTTTACGATAACAGAGTTCAATCAAAAAAATAATCAAGCATGATAATAACGGTATCAAAACTAGAATCAAAGAGATGCGCGGATATATCTAGTGGTGCTTACATCTAGTGGTTGAAATGTAAGCTCCTCTTTCCAAACACCCCTAGCCTTGTTGGTGAACTGTTTCCAAGCGCTGCCCGGCGGAGAAAACGAATAAAAGAAGTTATTAATTACTTGATATCATAAAATTCACGAACGTTGCCGATATAGTGTCGTAATGATTAGAATTACCGCTGGAGAAGCATCTGCATGTCCTTCCACGACTCAAGGGGTTTATGTTTCGAGTCCATGACTAGTACACGCCCTTTGTCAAGTTGAATGATTATCAGAATATAGTGGAAGCTGCGCATGCATAACTAATCAATTATATACTTAACATCGAGTAAGCGAAATAGAAAGTGTATACAAGACAATAACACTCACTCGAAGTTGTAAGGAAATAGTATTTCCCTTTTGGTTTCTTGAAACCTTAACGCGTGTACGATATTATCCTCCGTATCCTGGGGGTTTGTTTTGAGATTAGCTTGATGAACTCAATATGGGTCAATGAACCCAATGTCATAGGTTTGCCCTCTGCTGCATTCGAGAATCTTCATTCTGCATATTATAGTATGATTATATACATGCAATAAACGAGGTGAGATAGCTAGAGACTAAATTAATTACAGAATTAGTACTTACGGACAATAGGCACTGATGATCGATTTGTCCAAGGCGTCTTGATTGAATAATTGAAATAGTTCATCAAATTCAATGGATATCATGTCATCTATTTCTTTCCCATAATGCTTTTTTGTAACCCTCAGCATTATCCAGTTAGCCCCGGCCTTTATGGCATGCATGTACCAGTTATGCAATCTTCGCATTTTTGTTGGAAGATTATTTACCTTCTTAGGTTTGATGAGAGGTTTGTCGTACTGGTATTTTTATGCTACTTCACACACGGGGAAGTACTATAACTGGGATAAGTACTGGGCAATACTCATACCTTCAGGAGCGGCAGCTTCTCCGTATTGTGCAACTACACCTGGATCATACTGCTCTTCGGCCGCATATTTGCTCGACCCCACATTGGTATGGGAAATCACCTTGAGAGGGGCGCAAGACTGTTTTGCTTGTTCTCCGACCTGGGCAACAGATTTCTCGCTTGCATCAGTACTGCTCTTCGAGGCTTGTTGTGCCGCATGTGACTTGAGAATAGAACGTTCATAGTCTGATGACAGCTTTGGCTCGGGTTGATGAAGAGTCTTTAGCATTTTGAACACTCGGGCTTTTTCTTCTTTAGTGTTGGGGAACTCTGGCTCTTTCGGCCGCCTCTGCTTAGCGAAAAACGCTGTCGTTTCCGTATCAACGATAGCCATAGTCTCCTCTTCAGTATAGTCATAAGCTCTCTTGGGAGGAACATTTGGTACTTTTGGAAGAGGCTCTTGTTTACGTTTCGGCGATCGCTTATCACGATGCAGAGTAGCGGTGGTACGCTTACGCTTTTTATCCTGAGGCGCCGGCGATGGCTGCCGCGGCGATGGCTGCACCGAAGATTGGTGAGGCGACGGAGACGGGTGAGGCGACGGAGCCAGGTGAGGCGACGAAGACGGCTGCCGCGGTGGCGACAACCTCGCTGGAGACGGGTGCGGCGGCGGCGAAGATGGCCTTGGCGTGTGATTTCGAAGCACGATACATTCCTTTGGCCATAGAATGGTGACGTTTGTTTATTCTCCCAGTTCAGTCACATCCCCTTCACCTGCAGGGTAGTCAAGCTTCAAAACTTCAAAGATGGGCATGATTTCATCCACCCCGACAATAGCGTAGCCCTGTGGAACTAAACGACAGTGGTAAGTTGGTGTGGGTCCAATTGGTAAGGCATAGACGACCGTCACCTTCATTGATATGTTCACAACTTTGACATGTAGCTCGCAGTGTGTCATCTGTGTGATATCATCCACTGGGTAGCCAACAGGAGCCATCATCGGTGCACCATAGTCATCGTCATTGTCATCACCCGGGACCTCGGTGGAAGCCACACTGCTTTTTCTATTATTCGATAGGCCGGTAGCATCGAATGCAGGTTCTACCACCATGTGCTGCTGAGATGGGCAGGTAGTACTTTGCTCTCTAAGTGCTTTAATTTGATCTTGTTGTTGCTTTATTCGTTCTTCAATTATACGCATTCGCTCTTTCTGAATATCTGTTTCAACTTCCGCCTTGTCCTTTCTCCTCTTACGGCTTCTATTAGGATATTTCTTCCTCTCTTCAGGAAACCCAGTGCTCCATGGTTTGGAGCCTATTGTGCCTCGTGTTCATCCATCATGTTCCTTATTTCCAAGGGCGAGTGTGAGCTCATCATTCTCTCTATCGGGAATGAAGTCCCCATCTTTAACAGCCTTTACTGCTTTTCTCATCTTCTCGATTGGCAAGGGGTCTTCTTTATGTCGTATGTTATATATACACATCCCTTCTGAGTCCAACGTTCCCCATGCCCGTAAAACCAATTCATTGCACGTTCGATCCAATCGTCTGTCTCTCGGATGATATTTTTAGCACGCAGTTCATTCTCAAGTTTCTTCGACTTAGGAATGCCAGCCCTGTAGCCACCTTGCCCCATAGTATGGTGATACTTCTTGTTAGCAGCATTCCTCTTATTCGTTGCAGACATTTTCTTAGCTTTTTCTGATGTCTTGTAATTCACAAACTCAGCCCAGAATGGTTTTATCTTATGAAACTGAATCTTCTCGAAATCCGAAGTCTTCTCTTTCACGACATAGTCAAGGTGCAATATTTTCTTCCAGTTGGTGAAACAGTGGGCCTTCTTCTTCATAGACCACTCCCTGACCTTCATCTCCATGGCTCGCGCATGTTCTAAGGCGTCCTCAACTGGATCCTCCGCATTTGGATCCAGCTCTATCTTCGGTAGTTTGAAATTAACCATGAGACTCTTCCATAGTAAATCTTTGGCCACGGTAGGGAGAAATAAAGACGTTCCCTCTTCTTCCAAATCAGCAGGCCTATTCCAATTTTGAATGGTGATCGGGATGAAGTCCCTAACGATTACTCCACATTGTGCCACAAATTTGTTTGCGACAACTTCGGGAGCAATCGGTTTGTCGTCTTCACCGATATCTTCGATCCTGAACCTCTCATGGTCTTCCAACTTTTTGGTTGGGCCTCGTCCGCTCTTTTTAGTAGATTTCTTCGATCTGGAGGGCTAAAAGAAGAAAGATCATCGTTACTATTTCTATATAGATAGCAGATGATTAATTAATGAATTAATTATATTACATGCACCTCGCCGGAGAGGTCGTCTTCTCGATCACACAAGGCATCGCCTTCTCCCTCGCGGAAGGCATCACCTTCAACCTCAAACAAGTCGTCTCTTCCGGCAAAAAGAGGATCACCCTCACCGAAGTTGTTCAGAAACGTCGATACATCTAAATTTTCTTCCCCGCGGATCACACCTTGGATCAACTCTTCCTTTTCTTCGTCTTTGTCGTGTGGGTCCATATTTTCTTCATAGGTGGAAAAATGGATAAGTCAAAGCGGCTAAGGGAGAATGTTAGGTACGGTGTTGAGAGATATAAACAATAATAAAAATGAATTTACAATATCAGAAACCCTAATTCAGAGAAACCACCGGGCTCGGATCCTATCACGACGAACCAATACCGGAAAGAAAGGCGGCAATCGATCAACCCTCGGGTTCAGGATGCCCTGGCGAGGACACACCGTCTAACCCTAGGTGCAACATCGATTCAACTGGGGTCTATGACAACTAATATCATGGCTAAGCATCTACAATACGATGGATATCAAGAAATCTTCGATCTTCAATGGTGTTGACCTCGGTCTTTGATCTCGATCTCGTATTCTACCGCGAAGAACCAAACACCAGAAAGAGAGGGGAACAATCAACACATGGCTCGATGAAATGATCAAACAAGGATGATGATATGACAAGTTAATTTGTATTGAGAAGTAACCCTAAGACATGCTCCGCAATTTAAACGGGGTTCCGAGGGGTGAAAACTCTAACTCGGCGAAACTCCGGAGTATATGAGAGGGGTTGATTTTGTTCTCTAATTAAACTTGTCTTGAAAGTTGTTGAACAATGCATGATTATAGGTTAAATAGTTACATCTCATTTTTCTGAACATTTTGATATATTATTTGTATTTTTCTGAGTTATAAATAATTAATTATTAAATTTATAACATTATATCAATTTCTGGATTTAATTAAACCATTTCTGAATTTAAACAAAACTGAAAACATTTTTACACCGAGGCCACTGCTAGCCACAGTGGCTGACAGAGGGGCCCGTGGCCACCTCAGCCTCCACGCAGGCAGGTGGGACCTGGACCAGGACTTGACAGGGTCAGACCCTAACCTAAACTATTTGCACCACAGAGGCACCTAGCCTCTGAGGCTGGCAGGTGGGACCGGGGACACGCGGGCACCACGCGGTAGCCACGCGAGCACCATGTCACCACGACGGGCGGCGAGGCGGACGGTGGTCGACGGCGACCCTGGGGAGCGCGTGGGACTGCGGGGCTGTGCGCGTTCAAATCAGCGTAGCACGACGAACGATATAGAGGCGGCGTCGCTCCTATTTGGTAGCCGGAGCTACGACTACGGCGAGGTATGTCGGTGGCCGACGGCGGCGCTCGAGGCTAGAGCAAACCAGAGAGGGAGGAAAGGAAGGAAATGGTCCTAGAGGACCGATGGCTCACCCTGAGCGCGGTGGTGGGGTCAAGGAAGCACGGCGAGGTCGGAATCAGGCTGATGGACGGCGGTGAACCTCGTCGGGGTTGGGGAAGAAACCGTCGAGGGGGCCGGGGCGTGCTCGATCCCTCTGCTTGTGCGGACAGAGGCGGCCGGGGTGCATGCGGACGGAGGTGATGGTGTGGCGGCGGCGAGCTCGGGCAGCCTGCCTGCGTCGTTGGGGTTTCCTGTGCGCGCGTCGGTGAGAAGTAGAGAAGTGAGATGGGGAATAAGAAGAGGAGGCGTGCCAGTTATAAACGAAGGGTCTTTTATCCCGGTTGTTGGCACCAACCGGGACTAAAGGGTCATACGTCCCGGTTGGATCCACCAACCGGGACGTATACTCCACCTTTTTTTCATCAGCCCAAGCGGCGCGCGCAGGGGTCTTTAGTCCCGGTTGATACCTCCAACCGGGACGTATGACCCTGTTTTCAAAAAAATTCAGGAATTTTATCTCTGTTCCCGCCTTATTTTTTATTTTGGGGTTTAAATTTGTAATGTTTTTTAAATGATAATTACTTTGGAATTTCGAAATAATTTAAACATAAAAAGTCTTTGGATTTGAATAACTAATTTAAAACCATTTTCAGTTTTTAAAAATAATTAATGTAACCATTTGAAATTAAAAATGAATTAATTTATATTTTTTGAATATTAATTTGGAATTTAGAAAAACTTTAAACATAAAAAGTGTTTGGATTTGAATAACTAATTCAAAACCATTTTCTGTTTTTAAAAATAATTAATGTAACCATTTAAAATTAAAATGAATTAACTTATAGTTTTTGAATATTAATTTGGAATTTAGAAAAACTTTAAACATAAAAAGTGTTTGGATTTGAATAACTAATTCAAAACCATTTTTTGTTTTTAAAAATAATTAATGTAACCATTTAAAATTAAAAATGAATTAACTTATATTTTTTGAATATTAATTTGGAATTTAGAAAAACTTTAAACATAAAAAGTGTTTGGATTTGAATAACTAATTCAAAACCATTTTCTGTTTTAAATTTGGATTTGAATTAACTTATATTTTATATATATTAATGGGCGGGAATAAAGGATGGGAAATAATGGGCGGGAAGAAAATTTTATTAGGATGGAACTGGAATTAAAGTACATAATGCAACTAACACTAAGTTACATAAAGCACGACTGAAGATTAAGATACATAAAAGAACTAAAAATTAATATACATGGCCAGATTAAGCCACAATCGGTCGAACTTGTTTTGCAATGTTGGAGTAATTCAGTCATGCTCCTGCCTACACCTGTAATACTCGCCACTGCAGTCATCGTACTCGCCACGGCCGTCGTCGCTGTCTTCGTCGGGGTCGCCGTAGTCGAACCTTGAAGGCTGAGTACGAGTGGGATGTACTTGAGGGTAGCGCAGGCGGGGGTTAGAGTCGGCGGCCGTTTCATAGGCCATGACGCTCTGAAGAGTCCGGCCGCGCCACCATAGCCGACGACCGGTCTCGTTGAAGTTCGGAGGAGGTGGGCCGTTCTCCTCGTGCCTGGCGAGCGCCCTATCACGCCGATTCCCGAAGAAGGCTTCCCAAGTCGGGAAATAGTCGGGATGCCAGTTAGGATTACTCCGCTGCTCCGGTGTGAGCTCGAAGTAGTAGTGGTTCATGATGGCCATCCGACGCGCCACACCTAGAGGGACAGGAGGAACTGGCACGCCTCCGACGCTCAGCATCCAGTCGACGGGACGCAGTAGCCCGGCGGGCAGGGGTAGTTCGAGGCGTAAAGCGCCTCCGCCTCCCTGGGGGTTAGTCGTATGGTGGAAGCCATGGGAAAGAGTGATGAGGTTGCAGATATGAGTCTAGAGATGTGCAATGACAATGGAGGCCAATCCTACATATATGTACTGAGGAATGGAAGGAAGAAAACTGTGGGAAGAAATGGCGGGAAAAAACTACGGAAAGAAATCGCGGAAAGAAATGGCAAGAAGAAAAATGGCGGGAAGAAACTTGGGTTTAGGGTTTATGGTTTTATGAAGGTTTTTTCAAGCATCGTTAGAACTTGCATTGGATCTCTGAAAAAACCACATATTCCTAGTCTAAAAATGAATTTTTCAAAAAATCACGGGCGTTAGATCATGTACCTGTAGTACAAACCGGACTCACTTCCTACTGATTCGGCAGACATTTGTCCTTTTTACCGGGATGGACGAAAAGGTTTGAGATGTCCCGGTTGGGAGATAGTCCATGTAAGGTGGTCTAGTCTTTTAGAAAAATGGGACGGTAGCATTCTGAAACAACATTTTGGTGGTTACTTCATAAAACAACCCGTTTTTTGCGCTCGGAAAATGGAAAATGGCTTTTCCGTGTGACGAAAAGGAAAACTTCCTCCTGCAACATTGTTCTCCATACCAACATCCACATGCATGCATAGTATGGGCACAGCATCACAAACTATGTCGTGATTCGGCACATAACATCGGTCATTTGGACCGAAAGCCATGAAACCTCGAACATAATAGGTCATTTTGTGAAGGTTTTTTCGAGACATGATCAATATACCAAGTCTGGTATTTTTGAAGGGATACGGGTAGGCTACACTAGCGCAAATCAAAATTTTCTACCGCGTAAACCAGGATTACTGTTGTCATAGATCACGGGATTACCACTAGACGCGCGGTTGCAGAATTGATGAAACGCGTCAAGGCAGTGCACACGTTCCACATCTCCTCCTTGTCCTCGTCCCACGAGAAGCTCCCCTTGCGTGGCTCGTCCAAGTGCCACAGATGCAGCACCTCCGAGGTATCCACACCTATAGGGTGGAAGCGTCAGACGCCGGACTGCTAGGTCCGCGCATGCAACATAGGCGTGAGGTGTGGCGGCTGGGTGGAATGGTCTGAGGTCTAACCCTAGTCAGTTCGCCCCACCCTCTCTTATATAGGCGTCCCTAGTGGGCTTCTACATTAGCAGCTCATTAGTAGCCTAAGCTTGGTTTAATTCGGATTTAATCCTCATTAGGCTTCCAGCACTTTAAATGTGTGACCCTATAGGTTCGTATACATATAGACATGACACGAATACATCTATTCATTCAATAGTTGGTAGCAGCCTCTTGCAAGACGTGCCAAATCCTAAACGTATACAAAGATCATATCGGACGAACCATCACAAGGTTTAGTACATGTCTTTCCCTTTGCCTCACGATATTTGATCTAGCTCCAAGCTGACCTCCCTTTCTCGATACTGTGATACGGAATCCCTTTACTATGTTAACTCTTAACCATATGTAGCACGGCCATGCATTTCTGGATCCAATCACTCAGCCCAGAGATATCTCTCTCAAGTAGAGAGGGGCAAATCCCATCTTGATTGACCATGCCTTGCAGCATGTTTCAGGACAAACCCTAAAGCTACCTTTATAACTACTCAGTTACGGAGTAGCGTATGATATCCCCAAAGTAGGTCGATCCACATCTTAAGTACATGCGACAATCTCAGGTCTAAGGACAAAACGTACACGATGTGTAGAGAGAGAGTTGCAACTAATTGCCAGTCTCAAGTTGGGTCAGTCCAACCCCATGTTCATAACATGTGTCCACATCATTGGTTTGACATCTCCATGTCTATGACTTGCAAAACATAGTCATCAACCAATCGATGTGCTAGTCTAATATTCACATGTGTCCTCACATGAACTCCGACTAGGGACAACTCTTAAATAACCATACAAGTAAAGAGTTTCACAAATAATTCACATAATTGCCAATCAATACAAGTTGCCTGATATGGATATTCAAGGAACATTACAATAACTCATGGATACATATGAAATATAATCATCTCTATGATTGCATATAGGTCATATTTCCTCCAGTCTCCCACTTGCACTAGAGTCAATCTAAAATGTATCTAATACCAATTGCTCTTATGTGCGCTTCATGCGTGGGCTGCGGAGAGGCTTAGTCAATGGATCAGCAACATTTGAGTCCGTATATATTTTGCATATCATGACACTACCATTCTCAACGAACTCATGAATCTGATGGTAACGCATGCGAATATGTTTGTTCTTCTGGTGCTGTCTAGGTTCCTTGGCTTGTGCAATAGCACCATTGTTGTCACAATAAACGTCCAAGGGATTGGACGCGCCCTGAACCACACCGAGAGCGATCAAGAAATTCCTAATCCAAACAGCTTCCTTTACAGCCTCCGAGGCAGCAATATATTCAGCTTCTGTTGAAGAGGAGGTCACCGTATCTTGCTTGGAACTTTTCCATCTCACAGCACCACCATTCATGACAAACACATAACCTGATTGCGATTTCGAATCATCTGAGTCGTTAAGGTAACTCGCATCTGTGTAACCCTTTACACTGAGTTCATCCTCACCTCCATAAACTAGGAAGATATCCTTAGTCCTTTTCAAGTACTTAAGGATATTCTTTACCGCTGTCTAGTGACCTTCACCTGGATCAGCCTGGTATCTGCTCGTAACACTTAGATCATAGGAAACATCTGGGCGAGTACATATCATTGCATACATGATGGATCCAATATCTGAAGCATATGGAACCCTACTCATGCGCTCACGCTCATCAGTAGTCGAAGGACACTGAGTCTTGCTAAGTTTTATGCCGTGAGACATGGGTAAGAACCCCTTCTTAGCCTCTTCTATGCTGAACCGTTTCAAAACTTTGTCAATGTATGTACTCTGGCTTAATCCAATTAGCCTTCTTGATCTATCTCTATAGATCTTGATGCCAGAATATATGCCGCTTCTCCCAAGTCCTTCATCGAAAAACTATTTTTCAATGAGGTCTTAACAGACTCAAGCATAGGAATGTCATTTCCAATCAGCAATATATCATCTACATATAATATTAGAAATACAAGTGCTCTTCCACTTTCCTTCTTGTAAACACAAGTTTCTTGTTCATTTTTTATGAAGCCAAACTCCTTTACAACTTCATCAAATCGAATGTTCCAACTCCGAGATGCTTGCTTCAGTCCATAAATGGACTTCAGAAGTTTTCATCATATACACGTCCTTAGTTAGGATTCCATTTAGGAAAGCCGTCTTAACATCCATCTGCCATATTTTATAGTCGAAATGTGCAGCAGTGGCTAGAATTATCCATATAGATTTAAGCCTCGCTACGGGCGAGAAAGTCTCATCGTAGTCAACTCCTTGAACTTGTCAAAAACCTTTTGCAACAAGTCGAGCTTTATCGATGTGAACATTTCCATCCATATCAATCTTCTTCTTATAGATCCATTTGCACTCGATGGCTTCAAAACCATCAGGCAGGTCAACCAAGTTCCAAACTTGATTGTCTCCCATGGATTCTATCTCGGATCTCATGGCTATCAGCCATTTCTTAGAGTATGGGTCCACCATCGCTTCTGCATAGGTCGCAGGATCATCATTGTCTAACAATAATAATTCCCGCGCTTCGCGGAGCCTCGCCGACCTTCGTGGTTGTGGTGCTTCTGTTGCCACGGGTTCGTCAACTTGTTCTGCTACAATAGCATCACTCGTAGAAGCATCACCAACTGGCTCATCTTGAACTTCTTCAAGTCGCACCGACTTTCCACATGTTCCCTTTGTGAGAAACTCTTTCTCTAGGAAAACACCGCTACGAGTGACAAATACTTTGCCCTCTTCTCGGTTGTAGAAGTAATACCCTAAGGTTTCCCTCGGATATCCCATGAAAATGCACTTATCCGATTTGGGTGTTAGCTTGTCCGACTGAAGTCGCTTGACAAATGGATGACAACCCCAAATCTTTAGAAAAGACAAACTGGGATTCTTTCCAGTCCACATCTCATATGGTGTCTTAACTATGGATTTAGATGGTACCCTGTTAAGTGTGAAAGCTGCCGTTTCTAGAGCGTATCCCCAAAATGATAATGGTAAATCCGACTGGCTCATCATAGATCGAACCATGTCCAACAAAGTTCGATTACGCTGTTCGGAGACCCCGTTTCTTTGAGGCATTCCGGGCGGCGTAAGTTGTGGAACAATTCCACAACTCTTAAGATGATCGCTAAATTCGTGACTCAAATATTCTCCTCAACGATCAGATCGCAAGGCCTTTATTTTCTTGCCACGTTGATTCTCTACCTCACTCTGAAGCTCCTTGAACTTTTCGAAAGTTTCAAACTTATGCCTCATTAAGTATACATAACCATATCTACTGAAATCATTAGTGAAAGTAATGAAATAGTGTTATCCTCCTCTGGCTTTCGTGCTCATTGGTCCACATACATCAGTATGTTTGAGTTCCAACAAGTCTGTCGCTCTCTCGGGTAAACCCGAAAAAGGTGATTTGGTCATTTTACCAAGCAAACAAGCCTGACGTGTCTCGTATGATTCGAAATCAAACAAAGTTAGAATACCATCACCATGGAGCTTCTTCATGCGCTTTTCACTTATATGCCCCAAACGACAATGCCATAAATAGGTAGGACTCAAATCATTAGGCCGAAGCCTTTTAGCACTAACATTGTAAACATATGCATCATCAAGATTTAAAATAAATAACCCATTCACAATGGGACCATTAGCCATAAACATATCATTCTTAGAGATTACACAACCATTGTTTGCACTCGCGAATGAATAACCATCCCTCATCAAACATGAAGGTGATAAAATGTTTCGACCCATACTAGGAATGTAATAACAATTATTCAACTCCATAATAAATCCTGATGGAAGGTGAAATTGCATGACACCGACGAACAATGCAGCAACCCTTGCTTTATTTCTGACGCGAAAATCCACTTCGCCTTTCTGCACTTCTCTAGTCCTTATTAGCTCGTGCATCAAATTGCAAATATGAGCAACCGATCCGGTATCAAATTCCCAAGAGTTAACATAGGAATCAGCGAGAAGAATTTCCACAACATTTACAACAAGCGTACCTAAGTGGGAAGTACTCTTACTTCCACTCTTCTTCAAAGAAGCCTCGTACTTGCTGCAGTTTCTCTTCCAGTGGCCATGTTCATGACAAAAGAAGCACTCAGTGTCTTCTACAGGTCTAGTCTTTTGCTTGGGTGCAGGATTAGGGATCGTATCCTTAGCCTTGCCCATCTTCTTCCAAGAAGTACCCTTTTTCTTGAAGATAGGCTTGTTCTGCACAGCCATCACATGGCTATGACCTGCACACTTCTTCATATCACTTTCTGCTGTTTTTAGCATCCCGCATAACTCATTAAGGCCCTTATCCACCCCATGCATATGGTAGTTTGAAATGAACTGCCCATAGATGGATGGAAGAGACGCCAAAATTAATTCAGTGGCCAACTCTTGGCCTAGTGGAAAAACAAGTTTTTCCAAAGACTGACTGTAACCAACCATTTTGATCACATGAGGCCTACAGCTGCTCCCTCTGCTAGCTTGCATTCGACAAAGGACTTGGCAACATTGTACCTCTCAGTCCTTGCCTGATCTTGGAACATGTCCTTAAGCGCGACGATCATATTGTACACATCCTGATCCTCAAACTTCTTTTGGAGTTCAGGTTTCATGCATGCAAGCATAAGGCAGCTCACCTCAAGAGAATCATCACATGCTCTCTGGTAGGCATTCTTGAGGGCAGCAGATGCATTATCAGCAGGTTCATCGGAGATTGGGGTATCGTAACTGCTTCTTTTTATCGCACGAGAACAATTCTCAGGTTACGGACCCAGTCTGTATAGTTTGTTCCATTAAGTTTATCTTTGTCAAGAATCGAACGCTAAGAAAACGGTGATGCAGTGTTCGGTGCCATTGATCTACAACAGAAACATGCAAAATACTAAGCCATGTAACCATGAAAGAGTAAAACATATTAAACAATTTAATAGCATACACTCCCACTTAAATCAATATCCCTCTATTTATACTAAGTGATTCAAGATCCACAATTAACAAGTCGACTAGTGAGCTTTAGCATCACTGCTAGAAGACAAGATAAATCGGTAAGCAACACTTGCTAATCATTTCACATATGACTCTTGTTGTTGGGTGACATCTCTATGTCAAAACTAGGCGCCCAACCTTTATGTCCCAAGGTCCTTAACTGTTAAGATGACTTTGTCAAGCTCACCAACCCTTATGTGTGTAGGTATCCGATACAAACCCATCCAGCCAATGAAAACCGCGGCACCCTAATTTCATAGGCCCACCAATGATTGTACAGGGCATAGGATGGTGCAAGGTTTGGTTGGGAGGGCATGGTTTAACTTAAACGTTGTGAGGGATCGTTCTACTTCTATCATCTAAGCATGCATAGTAGTAAAACCCATAAGAATATCATTCACATAGATGTGACACAGTATGGCCCATTTTCTCATGGTGATCTCCATCGCCATAGAACCTGTCCACCATGATGATCTCCATCTTCATGTTCCATGTGAGCCATCTTCCAAGTGATGAGTCCTCCAAGAACTAATACAAGCTATTACTCCAAACAGCTAGTAATCAAAATTACATAGTATTGGGATCATCACAAGTTGGCACGCAGGGCATTATAATAAATGACAACACATATGGCTCCAGCCGTGTTGCCCTACTCACGACACGCAGGTCATGCAAAATTTCATACATACATCACACACATATATGGGCCATATTGATCACATACATCCTGCAAAAACAAGTTATGCATAGAATCGCGTTCTACCGGATCATGCGACATCGCAACACCTAGTAACCTTAATGAGATACAAAAGGGGCTACGATTAAGGGGGGTCTAGGGGGTCTCCCCCTGCGGGGTTCGAAGGGGCAGCGTCCCTCGCGGTATCTCCGGGCGTCCGAAAACTGTGAAAAATGAGAGATCGAATGTTCACAATTTTATTTAAGGATTTTGATCGGCAAATCAAATTTACCATAAACCGACTCCTGTCCCGATTCAATCAAACTCCTTTGATCACGGTACATCAATTTTAGATCTAGGTTCCGATTCGATCAATCATATTGATCTTCGCATGATTTAATAGGATTTATGTGTCACTGTCTACCTCGATGGCGAAAGCCGACCGGTAGGGGTAAGTCGTTCGACAACCTCAGAATCACGATCACGGAAAGCAAGATCATAGATCAATCCTGAACCACCGCAATATAAACGATCACATCATTCATATCAATCTTCATATCACCATATGCAAACATCCTGAACCTATAACTGAACAGCATCGGCTCTGATACCACTGAAGGGATACGGGTAGGCTACACTAGCGCAAATCAAAATTTTCTACCGCGTAAGCCAGGATTACTGTTTTCATAGATCACGAGATTACCACTAGACGCACAGTTGCGGAATTGATGAAGCGCGTCAAGGCAGTGCAGGCGTTCCACGTCTCCTCCTTGTCCTCGTCCCACGAGAAGCTCCCCTTGCGCGGCTCGTCCAAGTGCCACAGATGCAACACCTCCGAGGTATCCACACGTACAGGGTGGAAGCGTCAGACGCCGAACTGCTAGGTCCGCGCGTGCAACACAGGCGTGAGGTGTGGCGGCTGGATGGAATGGTCTGAGGTCTAACCCTGGTCAGCTTGCCCCACCCTCTCTTATATAGGCGTCACTAGTGGGCTTCTACATTAGCAGCCCATTAGTAGCTAAGCCTGGTTTAATTCGGATCTAATCCTCATTAGGCTTCTAGCCCCTTAAGTGTGTGACCCTATAGGTTTGTATATGTATAGACATGACACGAATACACCTATTCTATCAATAGTTGGTAGCGGCCTCTAGCAAGACGTGCCAACTCCTAAACGTATACAAAGATCATATCGGACGAACCATCACAAGGTTTAGTACATGTCTTTTCCTTTGCCTCGTGATATTTGGTCTAGCTCCAAGCCGACCTCCCTTTCTTGATACTGTGATACGGAATCCCTTTACTATGTTAACTCTTAACCATATGTAGCACGACCATGCATTTCTGGATCCAATCACTTGAGGGGCCCAGAGGTATCTCTCTCAAGTAGAGAGGGGCAAATCCCATCATGATTGACCATGCCTTGCAGCATGTTTCAGGACAAACCCGAAAGCTACCTTTATAACTACCCAGTTACGGAGTAGCGTCTGATAGCCCCAAAGTAGCTCGATCCACATCTCAAGTACATGTGACAATCTCAGGTCTAAGGACAAAACGTACACGATGTATAGAGAGAGGGCTGCAACTAATTGCCAGTCTCAAGTTGGGTCAGTCCAACCTCATGTTCATAACATGTGTCCACATCATTGATTTGACATCTCCATGTCTATGACTTGCGAAACATAGTCATCAACCAATCGATGTGCTAGTCTCATATTCACATGTGTCCTCATATGAACTCTGACTAGGGACAAATCTTAAATAACCATACAAGTAAAGATTTTCACAAACAATTCACATAATTGCCAATCAATACAAGTTGCCTGATATGGATATTCAAGGAACATTACAATAACTCATGGATACATATAAAATATAATCATCTCTATGATTGCCTCTAGGGCATATTTCCTTCAATTTTTCCTTGCAACTATGTCACATAATATGACACCACGTGAAGGATTTACATTGTTCGGATTTGTTTTGAATTTCTTATGCCCGTTTTGAATTTTTTGAATTTATAATTATGGTTGAACCGGCGTGCATGAAGATAGGGGACGAGCATCGTTAGAACTTGCATTGGATCTATGAAGATAGGGGACGGTCATGTACCTGTAGTACAAACCGGACCCACTTCCTACCGATTCGGCAGACATTTGTCCTTTTTACTCGGGATGGACGAAAAGGTTTGAGATGTCCCGGTTGGGAGATAGTACATGTAAGGTGGTCTAGTATTTTATAAAAATGGGACGGTAGCAATTTGAAACAGCACTTTGGTGGTTACTTCACAAAACGACCCGTTTTTTGCGCTCGGAAAATGGAAAATGGATTTTCCGTGCGACAAAAAGGAAAACTTCCTCCTGCAACATTGTTCTCCATACCAATGTCCACATGCATGCATAATATGGGCACAGCATCATAAACTATGTTGTGATTCAGCACATAACATCGGTCATTTGGACCGAAAGCCATGAAACCTCGAACATGATAGGTCATTTTGTGAAGGTTTTTTTGAGACATGATCAATATACCAAGTCTGGTATTTTTCGTTCCAACTATGTCACATAATATGACACCACGCAAAGGATTTAGATTGTTCGGATTGTTTTTGAATTTCTTATGCCCGTTTTGAATTTTTTCAATTTCTAACTATGGTTGAACCGGCATGCATGAAGATAGGGGACGAGCATCGTTAGAACTTGCATTGGATCTCTGAAGAAACCACATATTGCGAGTCTAAAGATGATTTTTTCAAAAATCACGGGCGTTAGATCATGTACCTGTAGTACAAGCCGGACCCACTTCCTACCGATTCAGCAGACATTTGTCCTTTTTAACATGGATGGACGACAAGGTTTGAGATGTCCCGGTTGGGAGATAGTACATGTAAGGTGGTCTAGTATTTTAGAAAAATGGGATGGTAGCATTCTGAAACAGCATTTTGGTGGTTACTTCACAAAACGACCCGTTTTTTGCGCTCGAAAAATGGAAAATAGCTTTTCTGTATGACGAAAAGGAAAACTTCCTCCTGCAACATTGTTCTCCATACCAATATCCACATGCATGCATAATATGGGCACAACATCACAAACTATGCCGTGATTCAGCACATAACATCGGTCATTTGGACCGAAAGCCATGAAACCTCGAGCATGATAGGTCATTTTGTGAAGGTGTTTTCGAGACATGATCAATATACCAAGTCTGGTATTTTTACTTGCAACTATGTCACATAATATGACACCACGCGAAGGATTTACATTGTTCAGATTTTTTTGAATTTCTTATGCCCGTTTTGAATTTTTTGAATTTCTAACTATGGTCGAACCGGCGTGCATGAAGATAGGGGACGAGCATCGTTAGAACTTGTACTGGATCTCTAAAGAAACCACATATTGCGAGTCTAAAAATGATTTTTTCAAAAAATCACGGGCGTTAGATCATGTACCTGTAGTACAAATCGGACCCACTTCCTACCGATTCGGCAGACATTTGTCCTTTTTACCCGGGATGGACGAAAAGGTTTGAGATGTCCCGGTTGGGAGATAGTCCATGTAAGGTGGTCTAGTATTTTATAAAAATGGGACGGTAGCATTCTGAAACAGCATTTTGGTGGTTACTTCACAAAACGACCCTTTTTGCGCTCGAAAAATGGAAAATGGCTTTTCCGTGCGACGAAAAGGAAACTTCCTTCTGCAACATTGTTCTCCATACCAATGTCCACATGCATGCATAATATGGGCACAGCAACATTGATAGGTTCATCTTTAGTCCCGGTTGGAGGGATTTCGGCAGGCTGGGCCAAGCAACACTAATGATAGGGGTGAGTGTCGACATTATGTCGTGCGGCGTGTACCTTGTCGCGGATGGTGTCACCAACCGGGACTAAAGATAAACATTTAGTCCTGGTTGGAGACACCAACCAGGACAAAACACGAGTCATCACTAATAATAGGGGTGAGTGTCAACATTATGTCGTAAGTGTCGACACTATGCTGAGCTGCTTGTACTATAAATAGGCATCCTTGTGAGTCCAGTCCTCCAGCCAGATTGAGGCATCTCCAATATGTTTTTCGAGAGAATGAACACCACTACGACCAGTTTTAGGGAGATGCCGCCGGATCCCAGTCCTCCGGCATCTCCAAGAAACTGGTCATAGAGGCACTCCCTAATATGTGACCACGCGCGTTTGGAGATCAGATCTTAATGGTAAGTACGAATCGGGACAACTTCTTTATAGTTCGGGAAAGTCGTTCTACCAATCGAGACTAAAGGCTCCCTTTAGTCCCGGTCCAGCCAAAAAACAGGACTAACACTCAAGACATTTATTAAACTTGGAAAATTGCAAACATCATCA
Organism: Avena longiglumis; assembly: GCA_030063025.1. Taxonomy (NCBI): domain Eukaryota; kingdom Viridiplantae; phylum Streptophyta; class Magnoliopsida; order Poales; family Poaceae; genus Avena; species Avena longiglumis. The sequence continues at coordinate 511,296,423 of CP125974.1, read as the reverse complement.
GATATCCTGGCCATACATGAACTAGAGTTACACAATATGAGCATGAAATTTTTGGCATATGTCCTTCCTTATGATCGCTTCAGACGTAACCATGAAGCATCTTCTTTACTTAACGGAATGCTTGGTTCAGTTTTCACTGTGAAGGGTGGAATTTCATCAAACTTATTATAATCTTCTGACATGTCTGTCTTGTCCTCGATTCCCATGATGTTTCTTTTCCCTGAAAGAACTATGTGACGCTTTGGCTCATCATATGATGTATTCGTTTGCATATTTTTTTCTTTTTTCGGTCTGGAGGACATGTCCTTCACATAGAAAACCTGAGACACATCATTGGCTAGGACGAATGGTTCATCACTATAACCAAGATTGTTGAGATCCACTGTTGTCATTCCGTACAACTGGTCTATCTTTACCCCTTCCCCATTTAGGTTGACCCATTTGCAGCGAAACAAAGGGACCTTAAAAGAGACTCCATAGTCTAGTTCCCATATATCCTCTATGTAACCATAGTATGTGTCCTTTTACCCATTCTTGTCTATTGCATCAAAGCGGACACCACTATTTTGGTTCATGCTATTTTTATCTTGGGCGATCGTGTAGAATGTATTCCCATTTATTTTGTACCCTTGGAAATTCAATATAGTAGAAGATGGTAACGCGGACAACAAGTATAGCTGATCTCCAACAGTGGTGTCATTCAAGAGATGTGTCCGCATCCAACCACCGAAAGACTTCATGTGTTCATCTGTAATCCATGATTCAGGCTTCCCCGGGTTTTTAGAGCGTACAATATTCTTGTGTTCCTCGATATATGGAGCTGCCAAGGTGGAATTATGTAGAACTATGTAGTGTGCTTTAGTGAAAGAATCTCCGTCCCTACATATCATTGCTTTCTTTCCCAGCGTGCCTTTTCCACTTAGTCTTCCCTCATGCCGCGAATCAGAAACACCAATCGGCTTAAGGTCAGGAATAAAGTCAACACGAAACTCAATGACCTCCTCTATTCCATATCCCTTGGATATGCTTCCTTCTGGTCTAGCACGGTTATGAACATATTTCTTTAAGACTCCCATGAACCTCTCAAAGGGGAATATATTGTGCAGAAATACAGGACCGAGAATGGCAATCTCTTCCACTAGGTGAACCAGGAGATGCGTCATAATATTGAAGAAGGATAGTGGGAACACCAACTCGAAACTAACAAGACATTGTACCACATCCTTCTGTAACCTTGGTAGAATATATGGATTGATTACCTTCTAAGATATTGCATTGAGGAATGCACACAACTTCACAATGGGTACTCAAACATTTTCCAGTAGAAGCCTCCTCAATGCAATCGGAAGAAACTGCGTCATAATCAAGTGACAGTCATGAGACTTCAGGTTTTGGAACTTTTTCTCTGCCATATTTATTATCCCCTTTATATTAGATGAGAAGCCAAATGGCACCTTGATACTGTAAAGGACTTCAAAAAAAATTTCCTTCTCTGCTTTGGTAAGAGCATAGCTGGCACGACTTAAGTGACGCCCTTTATCCGTCTTGTTCTGTGTAAGCATGTTCTTTTGGTCTTTCATAATTTGTTGGTCCTTCTGTGCTTCTGGTGTATCTTTTGTCTTCCCATACACGCCTAGTAATCCTAGCAGGTTCACGCAAAGATTCTTCGTCACGTGCATCACGTCGATTGAAGAGCGGACACGTAGGACTTTCCAATATGGTAGCTCCCAAAATATAGATTTCTTCTTCCACATGGGTGTGTGTCCTGTAGCGACGTCGTTCGGAACTGATTGACCGCCGGGACCCTTTCTAAAGATTACTTCTATGTCCTTGACCATACCAAATACATCATCACCAGCAGGGAGTTCAGGCTTCTTTCGGTGATCTGACTCACCTTTGAAAAGCTTGCCTTTCTTTCTTACGGGATGATTGGTCGGAAGAAATCATCGATTCGCCAGTTACACAACCTTCTTGCATTTATGCAAATATGTACCCCCAGTCTTATCTAAACAGTGTGTACATGCCTTATATCCCTTGTTTGTCTGTCCTGAAAGGTTACTAAGAGCAGGCGAGTCATTGATGGTTACCAAAAGCAACCCTCGTAGATCAAATGGCTCCTGTTTGTTCTCATCCCACGCATGTACACCTGGTTTTCCCCACAGCTGTAAGAGTTCTTCAACTGATGGCCTAAGGTACACATCAATGTCATTGCCCAGTTGCTTCGGGCCTTGGATGAGCACTGGCATCATAATGAACTTACGCTTCATGCACAACCAAGGAGGAAGGTTGTATATACATAGATTCACGGGCCAGGTGTTGTGACTGCAGCTCTGCTCCCCAAAAGGATTCATGCCATCCGTACTTAGATCAAACCATAAGTTCCTTGCGTCACCTGCAAAGTCCGGAAAGTCTCTCTCGATTTTTCTCCACTGTGACCCATCAGTAGGGTGTCTCAACTTTCCGTCTTTCTTACGGTCTTCTTTGTGCCGTCACAACAACCTGGCATGATCTTTGTTTCTGAACATGCGTTTCAACCTTGGTATTATAGGAGCATACCACATAACCTTAGCAGGAACCCTCTTCCGGAGGGGCTCTCCCTCAACATCACCAGGGTCATCTCGTCTGATCTTATAGCGCAATGCATTGCATACCGGGTATTTATCTAAATTCTCATACTCCTTACTGTGGTAGAGGATGTAGTCATTAATGCATGCATGTATCTTTTGCACATCTAATCCTAGAGGACAGAGAGTCTTCTTTGCTTCGTAGGTACTCTCGGGAAGTTCGTTATGTTTTGGAAACTTCGGCTTCATTATTTTCAGCATATTTTCAAATGAGGAGTCAGTTAGACCACACTCTGCCTTCCATCGCAGCAATTCCAGTGTGGTACCAAGCTTTGTGCTGCCATCTTCACAATTTGGGTACAACAATTTCTTGTGATCTTCTAACATGTCCTCTAACTTCAACTTCTCATTTTCTGTTTCACGGTCTCGCTTTGCATCAGAAATGACCCTACCAAGTTCATCAACGGGCTCATCTAATGCCCGTTCTGCACCTCCTTCCTCTTCATTGTCTTCCATTGCGGTATCACTGTATTTAGGAAACATATGATGATAGTTGTTATCATCATCTTCTTCTTCATTGTCTTCCATCATAACCCCTCTTTCCCCGTGTTTGGTCCAGCAATTATAGTTGGGCATGAAACCTTTCATAACTAGGTGGCCGTGAATGATTTTCGAGGAAGAGTACTCCTTGTTGTTCCGACATTGAACACATGGACAACGTATAAAACCATTCTCTTTGTTTGACGTAGCCACATCGATAAATTTATCCACGCCTTTAATGTACCCGGGTACACGCCGGTCATCGTACATCCATTCCCGACCGTTCATCTGCATCATATAAGTAATTTTATAAAAAATAGGACATTATAAATAGTGAAATGACCAATTCACATCGACACATGTATTGTATCAATGACAGAGAAAAGATAAGATTGCTAACCTCGATCGAGGGAAATAAAGAGGAGAAAGCTCAAGTGCGTCTCGGACACCTTCTATATTTTTGTTCTGAGAAATTGAACGGGATCATTCACTCAAACATTTCATAAAACACCTTGAATGCATGATAGGAAAAAAATAAACTAGCACACCTCTCACACCTTCCACCAAGAAAAAACAAAGGAAAGGCAGAGGGCTGGGGCATCGTATTTATAGAGGGCGGGATCGTTACAAACCGGGACTAAAGGTGTGTGCCACGCCACATGGCTGACGCCCAACATTTAGTCCCGGTTTGTGTTATAAACCGGTACGCATGACCCCTTACGAACCGGGACGCATGCCTCCAGCCACCGCGCCCGCTCGAACCGGGACGCGTGGCAGCATTAATCCCGGTTCGTGGCGCAACCGGGACTAATGCTATTAGGGGACGCAAACGGATAGCATGTTTTCCACTAGTGTATGTTAATCCGTTGATAGAGGCGATGCTCCCAAGAGTATTATTTTCTAAAAATATTATTTCCTGGAAAAATAGATTGCGTTCACTATTAATTTAAAATCTCTTCTCAAAGTATCACACGATGATAAATTCTATAGCTGCATCGCTTCAATGCAGACATCGTGATATAGCATGCAAAAGAGCAGGTCAACTACTTAATCTAATCGACTTATTTTGTGAGTGTACTAAACTGATCCGATGTATTTTTTTAAGAGCATCCTGAACTGGTAGTTGTTCTTAGTCAATTGTGTTGCGTTGTGCTAATTCACATCTAGAAATGAAATATTCTCAGCTGGTGTGGATTTACATTGTAGCCAATATGAGATAAGACATTTTACAAGATAAGTATATACAGATCCATGTTACTATCTACAAAATTATATCTTCAAAATACAAGGTTGTGTGCATCGACTGATGTAGAGACCGGGTTTTACTCCCCTTTTCAAAAATATAACTTCAAAATACATAGTTAATCAATTAAAAACCATGAGAAAAAGAAAGGCAAATTAGAAAATAAAAATATATTGATTTATATGGAAAAAATTCGTTTGCTTTGTACTATATTTATAAGGGAAAATTCAATTTGTGTCTAACATGCTGACTAGGAGTTTTTAATGAAAAATTGTGGCACTACGATGCTACTACTGGAAAGCCTAATTTGATGAATACATGGGTTGAATTTGGTATTGCCAATGATCAAGTTGAATGGGAAAGCAAAATTAAATATTGATTAAAAGGAAAGCTCTTTAGTAAATATTGATTAAAAAGAAAGCTCCTTACTACTAGAAATCAAAATTGAAATTTGGTATTGCCAATGATCACTAGTGGAAACGAGGGCTTTTGTTGATCCCGAAAATGGGCTTTAACACCGGTTCTTCTACGAACCGGTGTTAAAGGGGGGGGGCGTACCAGCGTGGCCTCTGCGGCATTAAAGGAGCCCCCCCTTTAACACCGGTTCGTGGCACGAACCGGTGTTAAAGGTCCCTGCACCAGTGGCTCAAGATTTCTTTAACACCGGTTCGTGGCACGAACCGGTGTTAAAGGGGGGGCTATATAAGACACAACCCCAGCCCACACACACCCCACTCTTCCATTCTTTCACATTTTGGATCCTAGCAAGAGGGTGTGAAGAATGCTAGTTTGTGTTTTTTTCATATGCACTAGAGGTGTTCGGTGAAATGCCCGAGAGCTCAAAATAAGCTTTCTTGTTGCTCTTTCCGTCTCGGTCGAGGTCGGCAACTATAGTTTCATGTGTCATTGATGTACTATATATATAAATGGTCATCTCCCTATTATTTTTTGATATATACTACATATTAATGCAGATGAATCGGCAATGGATGTACGGTGACCGCCGCACTTCCGAGTACATTACGGGCCTCCAAAATTTCATCGTTGTGGCTAATGCAAACCGTGGTCACAATGGTTTTATGTGCTGTCCGTGTTCACCGTCGTAACAAGAAAGACTACTCAAATACCAGAACCATTCACGCCCACCTGCTTCGATCTGGTTTCATGCCCAGCTATAATTGTTGGACCAAGCACGGAGAAAAAGGGGTTGTGATGGAAGACAACGAAGAAGAAGAGGATGATGAAAACTATCATAATATGTATCCTGAATATGATGATAATGCAACGGAGGTAGATAATAAAGATCAAGAGGGAGCAGATGGGCCCGCTGATGACGATCTTGGTCGGGCCATTACTGATGCAAAGGAAGAATGTGAAACTGAAAAGGAGAAGGAGAAGCTGGAGCAGATGTTAAAGGATCACAAAACATTGTTGTATCCAACTTGCGAAGATGGCCACAAAAAGCTAGGTGCCACACTAGATTTGCTGCAATGGAAGGCAGAGAATGGTGTGACTGACAGCATTTTCAAAGTTGTTGGTAAAATGAAGAATCTTCTTCCAAGAAATAATGAGTTGCCCGACAAGACATACCAAGCAAAGAAGGTTGTCCGCCCTCTAGGATTAGACGTGCGTAAGATACATGCCTGCATTAATGATGCATCCTCTACCGCGGTGAGAAGTACGAGAATTTGGATGCATGCCCGGTATGCACCGCATCAAGGTATAAGATCGACGAGACGATCTGGCGATGTTGAGGGCGAGGCCCCTAGGAAGAAGGTTCCGCCAAGGTTATGTGGTATGCTCCTATAATACCACGGTTAAAACGCTCTTCGTAAATAAAGAGCATGCCAAGTTGTTGCGATGGCACATGGAAGATCAGAAGAAAGACGCGATGTTGAGACACCCGCTGATGGGTCACAGTGGAGAAAAGTCGGAGAGTACCCGGACTTTGCACGTGACGCAAGGAACTTAAGGTTTGGTCTAAGTAGACGTCATGAATCCTTTTGGTGAGCAGAGCTGCCACAGCACTGCCTGTGATCCTATGTATCTATAACCTTCCTCCTTGGTTGTGTATGAAGAGGAAGTTCATTATGATGCCAGTGCTCATCCAAGGCCCGAGGCAACCCGCAACGACATTGATGTGTACCTAAGGCCATTAGTTGAAGAACTTTTACAGCTGTGGGCCAAACCAGGTGTACGATGTGGGATGAGCACAAAGGGGAGACATTTGACCCACGAGCATTGCTTTTCGTAACCATCAATGATTGGCTCTTAGTAACATTTCAGGAAGACAAACAAGGGATACAATGCATGCACACACTGTTTAGATGATCTTGAAAGTGTATATTTGGATAAATGTAAGAAGGTTGTGTACCTAGGGTATCGCCGATTTCTTCGAACTCGCATCCAAGAAGAAAGAAAGGCAAGCATTTCAAACGTCTCGCGTAACCCGGAGGAATCCTGTCCTCCGCATCGGTGAGGAGGTATTTGGTATGGTCAAGGACCTAGAAGTAATCTTTGGAAAATGTCCTGGCAGTCTATCTGTTCCGAATGACGATGCCGGACACGCGCCATGTGGAAGAAGCAATCTATATTTTGGGACCTACCCTATTGGAAAGTCCTAGAGGCCCGCTCTTCAATCGACGTGATGCACGTGATGAAGAATGTTTGCGTGAAACTGCTAGGCTTCCTGGGAGTGTATGGGAAGACAAAGATACACCGAAGCACGACAGACCAGCAACGCCCAAGGCCCTCAAGAGCCTATGCATCCCGAGAACGAGAAGGGTAAACGATGCCACTTAACTCCGCCGCCTACGCTCTTACCAAAGCGAGAAGGAAATCTTTTTGAATGTCCGAGCAGTATCAAGGTCCCGTCGGCTTCTCGTCGAATATAAAGGGAATAATAAATATGGCGTAGAAAAATTCCAAAACCTGAAGTCTCATGATCGCCACGTGATTATGACACAATTGCTTCCGATTGCATTGAGGGGCTTCTACGAAAATGTTCGAGTACCCATTGTGAAGCTATGTGCATTCCTCAATGCAATATCTCGAAGGTAATCGATCCGTAAAGCCTAGGGTTACAAACAGATGTGGCCCAATGTCTTGTCATCTTTGAGTTGGTGTTCCCACCATCCTTCTTCAATATTATGACGCATCTCTGGTTCACCTAGTAGAAGAGATTGCCATTCTCGGTCCTGATTTCTACACAATATGTTCCCTTGAGAGGTACATGGGAGTCTTAAAGAAATATGTTCATAACCGTGCTAGGCCGAAGGAAGCATCTCCAAGGGCTATGTAATGAGGAGGTCATTGAGTTCGTGGTTGATTTTATTCCTGACCTTAAGGCGATTGGTGTTCCGTAATCACGACATGAGGGAGACTGTGGAAAAGGCACCCTAGGATGTAAAGCAATGATATGTAGGGACGCATTCTCTCAATCAAGCATACTACACGGTTTTACAAATATCTATCTTGGTTGCCCGTATCAATGAACACAAGAATTTAATACGCCTCAAACACCCGGTCGATCGATGAATGGATTATAAGTGAACACATGGCGAGTTTTGGCGGTGGCTGCAAAGACTTCTCACGAATAACACCACTTTGGGGATCAAATTTGTACTTGTTGGCGGGACACCGTCTTCATTGTATGTACTTTCCAAGGGTACGAGATAAATGGGAATACATTTTACACGATAGGCCAAGATAAAAAGAGCACCAACCAAAACAGTGGTGTCCGCTTCGATGCAGCAGAAGACAATGGGCAAAAGACCACGTATTATGGGTTCATAGAGGAGATATGGGAACTTGACTATCGACCTAATTTTAAGGTTCCCTTGTTTCGATGCAAATGGGTCAAGCTAACAGGAGGAGGGGTTGAGGTAGACAAGAAGTACGGAATGACAACGGTGGATCTCAACAATCTTATGAAGAACTTAGACGAACCATTCATCCTAGCCAATGATGTGGCTCAGGTTTTCTATGTGAAGGACATGTCCTCCAGACCAAAAAAAGAAAAAATATGCAAACGAATACATCATATGATGAGCCAAAGCGTCACATAGTTCTTTCAGGAAAAGAAACATCGTGGGAATCGAGGACAAGACAGACATGTCAAGATTATAATAAGTTTGATGAAATTCCGCCTTCACAAAGGAAAACGACCCAAGCATTCCGTTAAGTAAAGAAGATGCTCCATGGTTACGCCTGGCGATCATAAGGAAGGGCATATGCCAAGAAGTTCATGCTCATATTATGTAACTCTAGTTCATGTTTTTAATATTAATACATGTCTTGAGTGTTAGTCATGTTTTGTGGATGGACCGACTATGAGAAGAAGTTGTCCCGATTCGTACTTACCATTAAGATCTCGATCTCCAAACGCGGTCACATATTAGGAGTGCCTCTATGACCAGTTTCTTGGAGATGCCGAGGACTAGGCTCCGGCATCTCCCCGAACGGCCGTAGTGGTGTCCCCGCCTCGAAAACCATCTTGCAGCTTTGTAACTTCTCTAACTAGATCAATACACCAGGAGCTAACTAATTTCACATATTAGGAGTGCCTCTATGACCAGTTTCTGGAGATGCCGGAGGACTGGCCCGTCGGCATCTCCCCGAAATCGGCCGTAGTGGTGTCCGCCTCAAATCGTGGAGGACTGGACTCACAAGGATTCCTATTTATAGTACAAGCAGCTCGACATAGTGTTGACACTTACAAAATAATGTCGACACTCACCCTATTATTAGTCGGTTGGTGTCTCCAACCGGACTAAAGGTTCATCTTTAGTCCCGGTTGGTGACACCATCCGGGACAAGGTACACGCCGCGACATAATGTCGACATGCACTCACCCCTATTATTAGTGCTTGACTCGTGTTTTGTCGGTTGGTGTCTCCAACCGGGACTAAAGGTTCATCTTTAGTCCCGGTTGGTGTCTCCAACCGGGACTAAAGGTTCATCCCGCCATTTTTCTTCCCGCCATTTTTCTTCCCGCCAGTTCTTCCCGCCATTTTTCTTCCCGCCAGTTCTTCCCGCTAGTTCACTATATATATGTAGGGGTTGGCCTCCATTGTCATTGCACATCTCTAGACTCATATCTGCAACTTCATCACTCTTTCCCATGGCTTCCACCGTAGCACTAACCCCCAGGGAGGCGGAGGCGCTTTGCGCCTCAAACTACCCCTGCCCGCCAGACCTTGTGTCCCCGTCGGCCGGATCTCGAGCGTCGGAGGTGTGCCGTTCCTCCTGCCCTCTAGGTGTGGCGCCACGGATGGCCATCACGAACCACTACTACTTCGATCTCACGCCGAGCAGCGGAGGAATCCAGATGGCATCCCGACTATTTCCCTACTTGGGAAGCCTTCTTCGTGGATCGGCATGAGAGGCGCCAGCACGAGGACGGCCCACCTCCTCCTAACTTCAACGAGGTGGCCGTCGGCTATGGTGGCGCGGTCGGACTCTCAAGAGCGTCATGGCCTATGACACCGCCGCCGACTCTAACCCGTCTGCACTACTACCCTCAAGTCCAGCCCACGCTACCCTCAAGTCCAGCCCAGCATTCTCCAGAGGTTCAATTACGGTGACCCCGACGACGATGACGGCGGCATCTGACATTTACTGATGGCGAGTATTACGGTGTAGGCGTGAGCATGACCGAATCACTCCAACATTCGAAACAAGTTCGGCCGATTGTTACTTAATCTGTCCATGTATCTTAATTTTCAGTTCTTTATGTATCTTAATTTTCGTTCCAGTTCTAGATTGTTACTTAATCTGGCCATGTATCTTAATTTTCAGTTCTTTTATGTATCTTAATTTTCAGTTCCAGTTCGGCTTTATGTAACTGTCTCAAAATGACCTATCTCATTCGGGTCAAATGACCAATGTTATGGCTAGAATCAAGGCATAGTTTGCAAGAGGAGTTTTCCTTTTTATCGCACCAAAAAGGCATTTTCCATTTTCCGAGCATAAAAAACGGACGGTTTTGTGAAGCAACCACCAAATGGATAATTCAAAAAACCACCAACACATTGATCAAAAAACAATGCAAGTTGAGAGAGTCTTGGTGAGATTCAAGTGTATACAAAAGATGCGACATTTAAATATCCAATCAATTCAAAAATGTTAATACAAAAGATGCGGCATTAAAATATGATTTGATGTAATAAAAATCATTTACATGAATGGATAGATATTATTTTTCTGAAAATTATGATATATTATTCATATTTTTCTGAGTTGAAATGAAAAAGATATGAATTTTCTAAATTCATATCATATTTTGAATTAAAAAGCCCTTTAATGCATGAAATAAGTGTTTTAATTATTTTAAAAAATTCATGTAAAGTAAATATAAAATGATTTACATGAATGGATAGATATTATTTTCTGAAAATTATGATATATTATTCATATTTTTACGAGTTGAATGAAAAAGATATGAATTTTCTAAATTCATATCATATTTTTGAATTAAAAAAGCCCCTTTAATGCATGAAATAAGTGTTTTAATTATTTTAAAAAAATTCAATTAAAGTAAATATAAAATGATTTACATGAATGGATAGATATTATTTTTCTGAAAATTATGATATATTATTCATATTTTACTGAGTTGAAATGAAAAAGATATGAATTTTCTAGATTCATATCATATTTTTGAATTAAAAGCCCTTTAATGCATGAATAATGCCCCCTTTAACACCGGTTCTGTCCTCGAACTGGTGTTAAAGAAGATTATTCGTTCACAAGATTATTCTCTTTAACACCGGTTCCACCACGAACCGGTGTTAAAGGGGGTAATAAATGCATGTGAATGCTTTCTTTAACACCGGTTCCAGCCACGAACCGGTGTTAAAGGGGGTGTATTATTTCACCTTCCTTCCTTCCTTTCTTCCCCATCGAGCCAGATCGATCGAGGTCCTCCGTCTCGCCGCCTCGACCAGCCGTCTGCCCGCCGCCGGAGCTCGAGGTCCGCCGCCTCCAGCGCCGCCGCCGGAGCTCGAGGTCTGCCGCCTCGACCCTCTTCCCGCATCCTTCCTCCTCTATGTCTCCACACGACGGTGGCAAGGTCGCCATGGTACCGAGGAGGCCGACGGAGGATGACGACGCGGCGCATCAGAGGCGGTGTCGGGTCGACCTCAGAGGCGGGCGGGCGGTGGCGCTGGAGGGCAAGACCGACGGGCGCACGCACGGCCGAGCCGTGGACTCGCAGCTGGCGGGCGCAAGGTTGGCGTGGCGAGGCCGTGGTCGGGCTTGGCGTCGGGAAGTGAGAGGGCGCCGCCGCCCGTGGCGGCAAAGGCCGCAGAAGGAGGTGTGGGAGGGCCCCCGGCCGGAGGTTGCGGTCTTGAGGACGAGGCCGAGGCGAGGCAAGGGCGCGCGCCGCCCAGCGAGCTCATCGAGTGGCGACGGAGAGGTAGACAGGCGAGGCGAGGCGACGGCCAGAGCGGAGGGAGGCGCGGGCTCGCACGGGCAACTATAGGGAGCTGGCGGGGTGGGTCACGGCCTTGCGGAGGTGGATGCAGGGAGTTCGATGGGGAGGTGCGGGTGACGCCGGAGGTGGGAACCGCGTTAAGAGGGAGATGCGGCGGCAAGCAAGGAGGGAGAGGAGCGGCGACAGAGAGGCTTCATGGCGGTGGCGGTTGTTGAGCAGAGGGACAAACCCCAGGAACCACGCCGAGATGCTAAGGTCTACCTCATGGATCCAAGAACACGGTGGGGCTCCGTCCGTGTGCACGACGGCCAACGGCGGCAATGGGAGGCTCTCGGCGCGAGCTCGAACCAGAGAGATGGGAGGATTGGAGAGGTCCTAGAGGACCGTGAGCTCACCCTTGACGTGGCCGACATCGACAAGGACGGGAGCTTGGGAACGGAGGTAATGGCGATGGCGAACGGCGTCGGTGACGAGGAAGAACGGATCGGGACGGCGATTGCAGGCCCACGCTGATTCCTTTAGACAATTTGGGACCCATAACTTATTTCACCTTCCCTTTTTGCTCCTCCAACATTGTCGTTGTATCTTGTGATTGCTATATTAATATAGCGGGCGCAGCCTATTTCGAGGAGCCTGACCATCTCGCTCTCTTCCCGTGAGCTGCCTCGCCGCTTGAGCTCGTAGGCCACGCCTCAACGCCGACGCCGCCGCCGCCGACGAGCCGCCGCTAGCACCGCCGCCGACGAGACCGCGCATCCGTCCGACGAGCACCGCCTGACGAGACCAACGTCACCCCACCGGTGAGCGCCACGGTTCGCCACGTGTGTGATTCTTGACTCATCCTGATTAAAACTTGTTTGCTCGATAAATTGTACTACATGCATAGATTAAAACTTGTATACAAATTGGACCTCGACTCATTTGTGTATTTATTTGTGTATTTTGGTATGAATAATATGTATATTTGTGTATGAATCCAAGTCCACTTGAATGTTTACACTCTTACTCTAGATAATATTATTGTTTTAGAAACTATGGATCCACTTAGTAGAAACCTTGAAGAAGAAGAAATAATGGAGAACATTATTGATGAGGACACCTCACAATATCTCGAACTTGAGGGACATGACGATTTACGGCTCAAGTACTAGTCATGGAGAAGATGAAGACTCGTGAACGCAATTTAATGGTTACAAAGTCCGCGAGGTATATGCATTGATTAAGCCTCGGTGACTTCCACCAACAATCTTCTTCTACATGTATTAATTAACGCTTCTTTCTTCTTTTAGCCCTCTGGATCGACCAGCCAGCAACCATCTTCTTCTATGAAAAAGAGCAAGCGAGGCGCGATGGTTGAAAGATCGTGCAAAGTTCACGATCAAGCAGTCCGTTGATGGAAGGCCGATGGAGCCCAAGAAGGCCGCAGACAAATTTATACGTCAGTCGAGTTCTTGTTAGGGACCAAATCCCAATCATAATTGAATATTGGAATAAGCCAAAGAAGGGCGACGATTTTGTCGATGACAGATCCAAAGAAACGCTTTGAATTCGTTGTTGGTAAATTTCACCTTCCGCCAGAGGAGGATGAAAACAACCCGGTTATAAAGAAAAGGTCAAAGAGTGGACTCTAAAGAAGATGGCTGAGGCTTTCAAGAATCGGAAGACAAAATTGAACAAATTTGTCAAAGCTCATGAGACTCAGATTTCAAGACGCATATTATGCGAAGATAAGACCTCACGCGAATTTGAGACATATAAAAAGTGCTATAGCTAAAAGAGGTCGAAACCAATACGCTTAATGCCCTGAAGAAGGAATATCACTAGAGGACGGGGTCAGGTGGCTACATATCTCAGAGGCCTAAGTGGGAGGAAGCTGAGAGGGCCTTGCGCGAGAGAGGGATCACACCCCGGACAGATGGGTGGGACCTACGTGCAAAGACTTGGTTCTACGGAATCGGGGCAAGGTTGGACCCAGAAACAGGATTGTGTATCTTCCCAACCATCCTTGCAAAACCCGTGATCGAACTCATCACGGCATACGAGGAAACATCCGCCAGACCTTCCATCCCGAGAGAGAATGACCATCTCACACGCCATCGGTAAAAAGAACACCTGGACATGCACGAGGCAGGGGGTATGACGTGGAAGGATGGGATTGCCACCGAGCGACTCTTCAGATGGCGCGCGAAAAGAAAAAGAGCGCATGAGCGGATGACACAGATAGAACATGCACTTGCGGCGCTGCAGACGCAAGTGAATGCGCAATGAGCCATCAAGCTACCAGCCCATCTCAGCGCATGAAGAGCCTGCATTGGAAGCTGCCCGCGCCCGCATCTCTGAAAAGCGGTGTGGCTTCCACGGAGAACGTGCAGCCCACGCTTGAAATGACGGGTCCTCGATACCCCGTTGATGAGATCACGGAGAGCGAACACGCTGAGCTGCATGTGAGATTAATGGGCTTATCCATTAAGGTGGCTGTCGGCTATGCCTTACCTCCTGTAGCTGGTGGAACTTACCACTGCCGACCGATTCCAGATGGCTATGCTATTGTCGGGGTGGATGAGGTTGTGAAGGAATATGAGGAAGCACAGCTTGACCATGCTACAGGTGAAGGGGAAACTCAACTCAAATTTGCAGTGAAAACAACCATTCTTTGGAAGAAGGAACACATTGTGCTTCCAAATTGGAGGTCACTGGCACCCCCGCCGTCTCCGCAGCGTCAGCAGTCTGAGCCGCTTCAGCTATCTCCTGCGCGGCAGCCATCTCCGGCCCGTCAGCCATCTCCTGCGCGGCAGCCATCTCCGGCCCATCAGCCATCTCCTGCGCGGCAGCCATCTCCGCCGTCGGCCATCTCTGCAAGGCAGCCATCTCCGCCCGTCACCATCTCGGTGCTTCAGCCATCTCCTCACAGAAGCGGAAGAGCACTGCCACGAGGAGCATCAGAGCACCGCCACAAAGAAATCCGCAGGAAACCGTGACGCCAAAGAGTTCAAAAACTACGTCCCGCAGCCTTCCGCCAAGCCATTGCCGGTTTTACCGTGGAATCGCAGCGACGAGGAGACCAATAGGATCTCGGGAGAACAGGTCAAGAAATTCTTTGCACCTAGACGGGCCGAGCCAAAGGAGAAAATAGATCCGGCGGTGGTGGAGAAGTTTTACAAAAATCTTTTGAAAACTGAAACCCCACTTGTGCCGGACTACGAGCGCCAGATTTTGAAGGCAGATGCAAGGCGCCGTAGGGAGACTGAAAGTAGCAACATCGAGGCACCCGAAAAACAGTTCCCATGCTCGGAGAGCAGGAAAACCAATCATGCGCCCCGCTCCAAATGTTTGACAAACGGGACGCTCCTCCCGTAGATGATTACGAGACAGAGCTACAAAGAAAGGCCAATGAGATGGGGATGACTTACATTGCATACTTGAACGTCATGGGAGACAACTTGCCCAAATGCGATGTCAACCCCATACAGCCATGGAAGTATGGGAAGAATCTAGTCAAGAAAGAGGAGCTCAAGAATCTACCAACAAAGATGCGAAAATTGCACAAGTGGTACCTTCATTTCTGCAAGACGAGAAAAGAAGAATGGATCACAGCGCATATAAGAGATCAGATTTTCTTGTGTGGAGACGACGCGATCGACTTCAACATTCAAGACTTGCATTTTCTATTCAATCAGAAGGAACTCGACAAATCTGCCATCAGCCTTTATTGTGTGTAAGTACTATTTCGTAATTTTATCTCATCTCATTCACTTCATTAATTGCATGTATATATATATGCTCACCATATATGTATATACTATTATGCAGGAAAAAGGTTATGGAATGCATGAAAGGAGGCCCTTTTGACATTGGGTTCGTTGACCCAAATAGAGTTCATGAAGAAGTGGTAAGAGACAAACCCGCAAATGTAGAAGATTACTTGCTAAAGTCTTTCTTGAGACAACAAACCAAAAGGGAAATACTATTGCCTTACAACTTCTCGTGAGTACTGCTACTCTCTCTTGTACACATTCTGTTTCGCTTACTCGATGTTAAGTGTAATTGATGATGAGTTATGCGCGTAGGTTCCACTTTATTCTGCTAGTCATTCAACCCGACTCAGAAAAGTCCTTGTCATGGACTCGTTTAAAAGAAAAGAGCTATGGGCAGACTTTAGAGAGATGCTCCAGAGGTAATTTCAATCATATTATCGCGCTAGATCGACAACTTTCGTGACAATAAGTAATTAATTACTCCTTTATCCATTTTCTTTGTCGGACAGGGTTTGAAAAATGTTCACGGGCAGGGCCGTGGGTGAATGGTCAGAAGAACTAAAATTTATAGACCAAAATGTAAGATAGCTTCCAATTCCATTATATCATGCTTTATTGATTATTATTTTGATTGAACTCTCTATTCTCGTAAAGTGCGCGCATTAGGGACACGGCAATAACTTATTTGGTACTACGTTTGCGAATTCATTCGCAACACGATATGTGCGACAGGCCAAGCCGCACTAGAACAACTTAGAGTAAGTAAACAAAGTCCACAACATTATTTTATTACCATCAATTGTGTTGAGTTTTATTCTTATATATATATTGACGGCCCATTCTTCATATATATTCAGATCGAACGGATGCGGGACCAACTCCTACCATTTGAACGCATACGAGCCATTCAAGAGGAATTGGCGGGGTTCATACTTGATGAGGTCGTCACGCCTGGCGGAGATCTCTTTAGATATCCACCAAAATGAACGATAACGATGTATGTGCCGATGACGATGTATGTGCCGATGACGATGTTTGTGTATAATAATAGTTGCTTAATTATTCATGTACTCGTATGTAACGATAACGATTTATAAGTATACCGCTCCCGATCGATTCCCCCTCGCTCTCCTCCTCCCGCAGAAATAGTTCTGCCGCGGCAGGAAAACGGCCTAAATCTCTGCCGCGGCAGAAGAACCTTTAACACCGGTTCCAGATACGAACCGGTGTTAAAGGGGGGGACCTGAGGCCTGCGGCAGCCCCACGTGCGCCACCCTTTAACACCGGTTCGTATAAGAACCGGTGTTAAAGGGGCCCCCCCTCTAACACCGAACCCTCAACGGCGGTTGGGGAACCGCTGTTAGAGGGCCCTCCCAACCGGAGTTAAAGGGGGGCTCTGCACTAGTGGATCCGATCTGATCAAAATCGGATATTGCCAACGATGACTATGTCATCCAAGAACATGTATCATTTACATGGAAAACCATTACCATGTAAGTGGGAGTGTACACCATTACTGTTGAAAAATGGCATATAGGAGCAAAAGAGTAAATGAAAACATATAAATTTAACAATATGTGTCTACTTTTATGTTAATCATACATTTACAATGTAATGAATTTATTTTTTACATACACATGCAAAAATATCAGTTCAAATTACACCTTGGAAATTTTATCCATGTCTAAAAGCATTGTGTATTTTTGAATAAATAGAGTAAATGTGGTTGAAATTGTACACATAAAATAAAACTATTTTATTTCACGTCTAATTGGTACGGATGTCAATATCGTGAATTATAAAACAATTTATTTAACTTATAATCTGTATCCATATAAGTATAGGTAAATTATTTTGTTGTATTTACTTTGTCATACAAAGCATTATGTACTTAAACTCATAAAATTCAGGTCAGTCTATTAAGCACTTCAAAAAAATTGTAAAGTTCATGCATTTTCACCCATTTTATTTTTTCCTGATCTTATGTTCTCATGATCTGGCCCGTTGTGTCTGTATGTTTAAGCTATAAAATAGCAAATAAAGCAAAACACTGACTACTAACATGGTTGAACCTGCTTTGTTTGGTTGAATTTAATATTGCTAAATGCCAATGATCAAGTTGAATAACCGAGCAAAATCGAACATTGATTAAAAGAAACATCTTTACTGACTATGTCGTCCACGGACGTGTATACTTTATATCGACAACCATTAAAATATGAACAAGAATATATAACATCTTGGTGATTCTATCCATGTCTAAACCCGTTGAGTATTTTGGAATACGGTGATTAAATGGGGGGAGTAAAGGTATGCATAAAATAAAAACTATTTAATTTTACATCCAATCATTATAGATTTCAATGTCATGAATAATAAATATATTTCTTTAATTTCTAACAGGCATCCATGTCAGTACAGATGAATTATTTTATTGTATTTGTTGCTTTGTTAGGCAAAGTATTATGTACTTCGATTTCAAAAGCTTACAAAAAATAGGGTTGGCCTATTAACCACTTCGAAAAATATTGTAAAGTTTATGCATTTTTTCCATTTTTTACCTAATATTAGGTTCTCATGATATAGCACACCATGTCTATTTGTTAAAAATAAGTATGTGATGAACCAAGAAAATATGACCAGGGCCAAAAACTTAAAAATAAAGCAAAATGCCCGACTTCGAACATGGTACAACCTTCTTTGTAAATGTATTTAAGCAGTGTCCGAGGTTTGTAAGTTGGATATTATTATTTCCTAATACACCATATTAAACATAGTAAAATTATAGCTATAATCACAGTATATAAATTATGTATCCGAAATTACCGTGGAACCTAATTATCAATGGACCAGAGGATATAGGTATTCAAAGTAAACATCTAATATAAATTACTCAAAATTTGCAATTCACGCTAATGCAAATATGGCATTATTATGAATTTTTGCAAGACACTAACGGTGCCTGATTTTATAAATTTTCTGGCGGCAAACAAATTTGATGAGTCTTGTCAATGGAATCACATGGAGTTCTTAGAAAAAAAAAAGATGGCGCACTCGCATTTATGAGGGCCATGGTGCTAGTTATAAACAAATTTAGATAGAGTTTAACAACGATGTGATTAACACGATAACTACAAAATGAACACCATAACTAGGAAATACTACTACTAAATGACCCCTACTCATCTCCGAAATCGAAATCGAAGGAGCCCTCCGTTGAGGACGAAACCGGTGTCGACAACCAAAGATCGGACCAACACGGGTTGTCATCTGGAATCGTCATTGGACTAGCCAGCTATGCTTGGGAAAAGGCCCGCCTCATCGCCTTATCAGCCCTCATATCCACCCGCCTCTTCTTTCTCTCCTCCCTCATCCGCTCCTTCTCCGTGTAGAAGGATACCTCGACGTGGACGTGCTCCAGGAAGCGCTCCGCCCACATGCGGCGCATGCTGCTCGTCCTGCTCGACAATGATGAGGCGACACTCCTGCCGGCAGTGGCGGCGACACTCCTCCGTGATGAGGCATAGAGGTGGCGCGAGCATCTCCGTGTTCCCGCGGTTGGCGACGTCCTGGAAGTTCATCGAGTTGCGCGGACGGCCGAGCCACCAAGCCACTGCGTCGTACGTGTGTGCCGTCTCGAAGGTGCCAAGGATGATGCGCTCGTCGCCAGAGCGTATCTCGGTGTAGAAGTTCCCTGTCGGCCGCGCGTGGATGCCAATGTAGCCAGAGGAGTTCGTGCGGCGGCGCTGCGACATCTCGTCGCCGGCTGGAGCGGTGCGTGGCGCACAGAGTCAGTGGTGGGCGCAGCGATAACGGTGCGTGGCGCGCGCCGGCGAAACGGGATTTTTACGTCGGTTGGATGCGCGCGTTCGGTTCGGTGTGTTTTTTGCCACGCGCTGCAGCGGGAGCATCATATATGGCGCTCGCGATAGCGGAAAATCTCGCACGGCAAAAGATTTCCCCGCACGCTTTTTTTTCTCGCGTCACCTGGAGCTGCTGCAGCGCACATGGGATAAAATGGCGGTTTTTTCCGCGCCACGCTAAAATGACGAGTCTGCTCAAAATGCTCTAATAACATAAAAACTGAAGGAAAATACGATACAGTTCGGCCTAACCAAAAGGCGCTTGCTTTTCTGGGCGAAGAGAGATCTGCGTTGCAGCAACCTTTGCTTGTTCGCAACAATGGTGTGACTGATTATTTATATATGGTATTCCCACCGGATGATTTCTTTTGATAACCTGGAGGTCGTTAGAGCATGACAGAGTAAGCAAAATGATCATTGCACCCAAGGTTTGCTGTTGGAATTCAAACTCTACTTTTGGAAGAGAGAGCGGAAAAAAACACTATGCTAGGTACTCCCTTCGTTAGGGATGTTTTTAAAAATGTTAGAAATTATAAGCCCTCTCGCATTTATTAGTCTCTCTTCTCCAATGTATGTTCTTCTTTTTCTCTATCTTCTCTCATGTATGTGTAACTATTGGTGCATGTAGTAATCAAGAGGATAAGTTATTGATTTTCTTAATCCTTTCAAAGTGGTCCATAGGACTTATAATCTCTAACAGAGGGAGTACAACAAAACGGAAGGACAAATATATACAATAGGAGAGGTACGGAAGTACTCCCTTCCTCTTGTCCAATTTGAAATAGTATGTAGACCTGTTATAGTGGATTTGGTTAATAGTGAAAGAAGCACAATCATCGGATAATGATTTGGAAACAAATCTAATGGGCACGATTTTCAGTAGACTATTTGTGACGGACCCACTGGATATTTTTGGCAGACTATTTTTGGAAGAGAAACTACCAGATGACAACTATGGCAGGTGCAACCAAGGACGAACACAATAGGATCCGGACAGGTATACGGGAGTGGTCCATTTCACCAGTTTAAATTTGAATACTCTGTTATATCGACCATTATTTTTTATTTTTATTTTTGCAAAAAAATTACCGATGATCATTATTAATAGATTGGTGGAATTTAAAAAAAACAAACAGTACAAAGAGCTTCGAAAGTAATAAAAGTACAAATAGGTGTCTAAACCATCCAACGACTGCGATAAACACTAGCGCGAACCGAAGGCACGCTGCTATCCTCGCCCTTCCATTACTGAAGCCGGACAAATCTTGTCATAGTAGAGCTTAGAGATTGTTGCAGTAGACAAATAAAGAATCGTTGTGCTATGCCCCCAAAGAGCCGGCGCACCAAAACAACAACAATCGCCAACTATGACAAACGTAGATCAAAAGAGACTGACATGAATCGCACAAATGAACATGAAAACCAACTGGATCTTGGAATATTCGTCGGACACACGACTTTGCGTGCCTGAGCCGAGAGGACCTCATTCTGAGTTTGGATGTAACCACCGTCTCACCATTCCAAAAAAGACACCGCAAAACAAGCTAAATGGACCCCTCCAGCTAACGAGGGGTCGTGATCCGCTACGCCTCCAAGCCCCAAGACCACCGGAGGGAGCAGACTGGCAGTGTCGGCGGGCGGAGGGATGGAACCCTAGATGGTTTACTAACCCTACTGATCGATTCTCTCCAAGCATGTATTTATTGGCAGTGAAAAAGCAGAATAGTAACCTAAAAAACTTGGCAACCTCCTCCCTCTCGGGTCGCTCTCGCGCGAGAGCGGCTCTGAAGGCCCCCAAACCTAGTAAAAAAACCCTAGATCCGGCCTCCCCTGGCCGCCGTTGCCGCCGGCGATGGCGGTGGTGGCGACACCCAGCCGCCGAAGGCGGGGGGCAAGGAGGGCAAGCCCCGACGCCCCTCTGTGCGTGGAGAGGCGGCTGCTCGGGAGCTCGCGCGGGGCGTGGCGGCGCTTCTGCAGGCGTGCGGCGGTGTGGAGGTTGGCGGGCGGAGGAATGGGGTGGCGGCGGGCGGCAGGCGTGGCCGCTCGGGAGGAGGCGTCGGCGGCGCGCGTGTGGCCCTGCGCTGTTCAGGGCTTGCTCGGCAGCGGGCGTCACAGAGGGGCGGGGTGGCGGCGCTGGACGGTCGGAGCTGGCATCGGCGGTGCTCAGCGTGACCTGAGGACCAGTCATGGAGATGGCTGCGCGGTCCCGGGTTGGGCCCGATCTGGGCCCGCACGGCCGCGACCGTGGCGCGCATCGGGGGCTGTATCGGCCTCGGCGCGAGCAGCTCAGGCTGCTGTGGTGTGCTGCTAGTTCCTGGAGGCTGCGGGAGTTGGATGCGGAGGTTTGGACGTGTATTAGGTTGTCTCGGCGTCAGTGCATTGGCATGCCCGTGTTGCAGCGGCAGGGGCTTGGCTGACCTCATTCTGGAGGACAGCAGCGGCTGCACGCGTTGTGCTTGCTCTGGCCACAGAAGTGTGAGAGAATGGCACTGGGTGAGGTGTTGCATCCTCCCGCCACCTGTGGAGAAGAGGAAGTACACTGCGACCAGGGTAGCGCGCCTAGCTTGGCAGCGCCAGCAGGGTCATGTGAGAGCAGTTGCAGCATCCAGCGCAGGGAGGAGGTCTGTGGAGAGGTGGTCAGACGCGAAGGGATAGGCGGCTGATTGGCTCCTGGTTGGGTTAGTGTAAGTGAGGCTGTTGGCGAAAGCCGTGCTCCGGAAGTCAGCGGTCGATGGCGGCACCTATGGGTGTCGCTTCCTTGTTGAAGGCATCGACTCAGCATCTCTCACCTGCCTATTCCGACATGCCCTGGGGGAAACCCCACATCCGTCACCGGATGAGACGATGGCGGCGTCGCTTGGCGTCGTGTTCCCTGTTGAGGGTATTGTTTTCGGGGTTGGATCCAATTAGAGGGACCTGTGGCCCGAGAGGTTGTGTGGCGGCAGCAGTTGGAGCCCCCTCCACATACCGGGAGCGTCAGATGAGCCCTTTGATCTCTACTCATGGGTTTAGAGAGACACTTGTTCTCTTCTTGGTTTGTCGTTTCTCTCTGGTGTCGTCGAGGTTTGGCCAAATACTCATGTTCGGCGTCTTGTATGTGTTTGGTGTTCTAGATGTGGCTTGCCGTTGTCCAGGGTTTTTGCCTGATTTCCCCGTATAAACCAAACAATTTGTTTTTTATCTAATCAATGAATTTAGCAGTTCTCCTGCTAACATAAAAAAACAGAATCGTAAAATAATAATTTAGAAACAAATTAAATGGGCATCGATTGGCTATTTGTAGCACTCCTCATTGGATATTTCTAGCTAAACCAGACATAGCTGCTCTCTATAGAAAAATCCAACTTTAGGGACAACCTCTGCTGCCTTAACGGCAAAATATTCTCTTATAGCCAGAAAATTAAGAAAGTAGTCTCCATCCAACAGAAAATTTGGTGACCACGCAAAAACTGAATCAGCAATAATATACCAACGACGCGTTCAAATTCTTTGTGTAGTACGTTGTTACTTACTTTCTCTGTTTAGAATTATAGGTCACGCGCGGTTAACTAGATTATCAATTTAACCAATAAAATATAAATACAATAACACAAAAATTATACCATTAGAAACTTTAGATGCTGTATTTTCTAATGCTATAATTTTTACACTATATAACTTATATTTTATTAGTTAAATTAGCGATCTAGGTATATGCATAGAAACTAGTATAATCGCAAACATAGGGAGTACTAGCATTTGAGAACGCCTATAAATACCTATTAGCCAGTGCCGAGACTCACACACTCACTGGAAGCAGTAATTACATAGCAACTTGAAACAAGGGAAGAAGCAGGATTCTTCGGAATTAAATGGATCGCCGTGCTAGCTTCGCTGCCCCGACTCCGAGCATCCGCATCAGGATCCCGGACCAGCTGCCGACGCTGTTCGAGCCACAGAAGGCCACGCCGCACCGTCGTCCACGCTCCAACGCTGGCGAAGAAGTGTCGTCTCCGGAGCGCCGGCTGACGGTGCTGGCCCTCCAGCTCGCCGTCCTCGAGAAAGCCGCGAGCCGTCTCGGCACGCTAGCCTTCGTCTGGGCCACGGTCGTCCTCCTCGGCGGGTTCGCCATCACGCTGGGCCGAACCGACTTCTGGTGCATCACGTGCCTCCTCCTCATTGAAGGCACCCGCATCCTGGGCCGCGGTCACGAGTTGGAGTGGCAGCACCAGGCCACTTGGCGCCGCCACCGGCCCGTCTCCTCTGCCATCGTCCGTGCCTTCTCCTGGATGCAGCTCCTCTCCGCATCGGCGTGCGTGTCCCTCTCACTCGTCCGCCTCCTCCACCAGCACTACGGCGGCACCGAGGAGGCCCGGACCAACCGCCACGCCGCGCTCAACATTTTCTACGGCCTTGCGCTCGCCGAGGCACTCCTGTTCCTTGTCGAGAAGGCACTGTGGCAGTGGAAGGTGGGCCATCGGCACCTCCTCGAGCGCGTAGCCGAGGACTGTAACATTCTCGGAGCCGCAGGCGGTGAGGTCGCCGTCCGCCGCTTCTTCTACGACTCCTACTCCTGCTGCCTCAGTGGTAGCATCTTCGACGGCCTCCGCATGGACCTTGTCTCCTACGCCGACGACCTCATCACCGTGGGCTCCCAGTATCATGACGAGCAGAGCCTCGGCGCCAGCATCCTCGTCGCGCTTGCCGAGTCTGACCGCTTCGCCGATGCCACACTCCGCAAGATTGCTGTGTCCGCGCCCACCATCGAGCGGCTCATCGAGATGCTTAGTTGGAAGGGCTTGACCGAGAGGGAAGTCCGGCGCTCGGCGGCGGTACTCGTGTCCATGCTAACAGGGAGGAAGCACGTCGCTCTCCGCATAACCGGCATCCCTGGCGCCATCGAGTCAGTTGCGACGCTGCTCTACGCTGACCTCGATGAGCTCAACCTCCTCGGTCTCTCAATCCTGGACAAGCTAGCGGTCGACCATGACAATTGCGACAGGATCGGCAAGACACGCGGCCTCCTCGACAAGATCATCTCCTACTCTAGCATCGACCACGGGCGCCTGGCCACGACGACGCCTAGGGACATGAGGCTCAAGGCGGTGAAGCAGTCGCTCCGCGTAGTGAAGAGGCTGGCTCGGACGACCGGGAACACCGGGAAGCTGCTCCGGAGGGAGCTAACCGACATCGTCTTCACTGTGAGCAACATCAGTGAGGTGCTGCAGCAGTATGATAGAAAGGTCCAGTCCGAGCTGCACCAGCTGGCCATCGAGATACTGACGAGCCTTGCCATGGACGAGGAGGCCAGGGAGGTCATCGGCGGGACGGGCGGCATGGTAACACTGCTGGTCTCCATGTTCTTGGCAACAGAGTGTGGACAGGCAGACTCGATCCGGGTGGAGGCTGGCGAGGCGCTCGCGATGCTGGCCCTGGAGAGCAAGAACAACTGTGGCATGATCATAATGGCTCTCGGCGAAGGTGTCGGCAGGCTGGTTGCGGCGCTGAACGATCCTGTTGTCAGCGTCGGTGCCGCCAGGATCCTGCGCAACCTATGCTCATATGCCGGCCACGACTGGCAGTTCGCACTGAGAGGGGTCACCGCCGGCGCCACCAAGGTGTTGAAGACAATCATGGTGGAAAAGGAGAAGATCCTCAACATCTTCCTCGGGCTTGCGGCGCAGATGCTCCGGTTCATGGAGCCGATTGAGCTCAAAGCAAGCCTCGCCAGGGCGAGGGTGGTGGACACGGTCCTGGCAAAGATGCTAGTGCAGGTGTTGCGGCAGTACGGCCGCCCGTCCATGGACGTGCCTCGGGTCCGCCGGTACACCATCGAGCTCGCCGTCGCCATGATGCGGTCGGACGCCCGCTACGTGGCCCTATTTGTGGAGCTCGGGATGGAGGGCGAGCTGAGGCGCGTCGCTGGAACCACCTCGCAGCTCGAGTGCTTCAATGCATTCTCCGGAAGCGTCGGGCTCAGTCGACACACCACCAATGTTTGCTCTCTCGTCAATTCGGCGTTGGAGTTGATGAAGAAGGACTGATCGAATCGGTAACTATACCTACATACAGAATCTATCCTATGTGTGGGGACTGGGCAGTGTGATTTGTTATGTTATGAGTCCTGTATGCATGTTGGTGTTGTGTGTATTTTATTTCATCATGATGTATTATTATCGGCTTTACTATTTATATACAATAAGGACTGAACTTTTTATTAATTTGTTTTTGCTATAATTCCATTTTGAGTAAGACTTATGTATGTTTAAACCAGAATTCTACACAAATGAACGTTTGCCACCATGCTTAATGCCACTGGATTGGATCGCCCGGCATTGTGTGTTACTAGAAGTAAGATGGCCCAAAAACATTTCGGCATGTCACACATTAATTGGGCGCTCACGCACTAGCAACTTCCCTTCTTAAGGGCATGTTCGGATCAATGGGAGAGACAAAATAGGTTTGGAGGAAAGCACAAGAAATGGAAAGGAAGGGAGGTGCAAAACATAGGAATATAAAACATTGTATAAAATCAAAAAAGGTGTTCGGAATGCAGGAAAATAACGGTAGAAAATCAACACACGTGTGTCTCATCTATAATGACTAAGTGGTTTGAATCGATGCATGGACTTGCACTCAGTGGCGAAGCCAGGATTGGAGCAAGCCCCATGCCAAAAAAAAGAAGCAAATGAAGCGTAAAAAGTTACTAAAATAACTCTTATAATATCTTAGAAATTTTAATACGATTGGAAAAACACTACAGGAAATAAGATAGACGCCGACGGTGTATGTATACGCCGAAGGGGAAAGGTCGGGCCCGTCGGCCCACTTGCTCGGGTTCGTCAGCTGGGCCAGCCAGCCGTCGGCGTACACTTTCCGTCGGCGTAGGGAGAGAAGCGCCGACGGTAGCCGTCGGCGAAGAAAAACCGTCGGCGTCAATCGGAAGCCTCCTGACGGTGACCGTCGGCCTATCTACGGCCGTCGGCGTAAAGCCCTAGTTAACAGCCCACCTGACGCGCCCCGTGACGCCGTTGCACGCACAGTTACGCCGACGGCCTAGTCAGTGGACACCGTATACGTCGACGGCAAAGCCGACGGCCTAGGATTTTTTTCTCCAATGTCTAAAATACTTATAGTTGATTTATTTATTTATTTTCCACGCTAATTTAATGTAGATGTAATTTATAAATAAATTGGTGTTTGTAAATTAACCACACGAATCTTCGCGTCTCCCACCGCACCCGCAGAGAATACGACGCGAATCTTTCGGAACCCGATGCGAAAATATAAATGTAAAATAGGAACAACAAAATACACATATAATACACAGCAACAACATAATTATTGAAGATATGTCTCATTTTGTACGAACCTCGAAGAATCGAAACCTCTCTTTTGGGGAAACCCTAGAAACCCCTCTCTTTTGGGGACCCTCGGGCATCGAACCCACTATTTGGAGAACCCTATACCGTGTGAAGGTTATCGCATGCACGCTTTTAAAGGCCAAAAATTACATTGGTATAACCTAAACAAACGAAAACTACCAAAAAAGTATATTGGTTAACCCACGATTGCATGCGATAACACTTATAGAAGTGTGCTGGACATGTAGGAGGAGGCTCCCGCCGCGGATCAAACGAGGGGAAACCGGTGGAACCTTGGGCCTATCCTTGGTTTTCCATGTAGATATGACCTAAACAAACCTAAACCACCAAGAGAGTGCATTGTTCAACCCTCGTACGGAGAATGCTACGGGGGTAGACCCGCGGGACCCTCGGATTAGGGTGTCGTCGGAAAAGGACCGCCCGAGTGTCGGGATGCCACGGGAACATGCATGTGGCCCTAGCATACATGCACAAGGGTGGTGGATTGCCCCTAGATGGAAAACCTAGCTCCCGGGTGTGACCTTCCATGTTGCATGCGATAACACTTAGAGAAGTGTGCTGGACATGTAGGAGTAGGCTCCCGCCGCGGGTCAAACGAGGGTAGACCGGTGGAACCTTGGGCCTATCCTTGGTTTTCCATGTAGATATGACCTAAACAAACCTAAACCACCAAGAGAGTGCATTGTTCAACCCTAGTACGGAGAATGCTATGGGGCTAGACCCGCGGGGCCCTCGAATTAGGGTTTCGTCAAAAAAGGACCGCCCGAGTGTCGGGATGCCACGAGAACATGCGTGTGGCCCTAGCATACATGCACAAGGGTGGTGGATTTCCCGTAGATGGAAAACCTAGCTCTCGGGTGTGACCGTCCACGTTGCATGCGATAACACTTATAGAAGTGTGATGGACATGTAGGAGTAGGCTCCCGCCGCGGATCAAACGAGGGTAGACCGGTGGAACCTTTGGCCTATCCTTGGATTTCCATATAGATATGACCTAAACAAACCTAAACCACCAAGAGAGTGCGTTGTTCAACCCTCGTCACGGAGAATGCTACGGGGTAGACCCATGGTCCCTTGGATTAGGGTTTCGTCGTAAAAGGACCGCCCGAGTGTCGGGATGCCATGGGAACATGCGTGTGGCTCTAGCATACATGCACAAGGGTGATGGATTGCCCCTAGATGGTGCTAGCTACCTCCGGGTGTGACCGTCCATGTTGCATGCGATAACACTTAGAGAAGTGTCTTTGGACATGTAGGAGTAGGCTCCGTCACGGGTCTAACGGTGGAACCTTGGGCCTATCCTTGGTTTTCCATGTAGATATGACCTAAACAAACCTAAATCACCGAGAGAGTGTGTTGTTCAATCCTCGTACGGAGAATGCTACGGGTAGACCATGGGTCCCTGATTAGGGTTTAATCGGAAAAGGACCCGAGTCTTTGGGATGCCACGGGAACATGTGTGTGGCCCTAGCATACATGCACAAGGGTGGTGGATTGCCCCTAGATGGAAAACCTAGCTCTCGGGTGTGACCGTCCACGTTGCATGCGATAACATTTAGAGAAATGTGCTCGACATGTAGGAGTAGGCTCCCGCCGCGGGTCAAACCGGTGGAACCTTGGGCCTATCCTTGGTTTTCCATGTAGATATGACCTAAATAAACCTAAACCACCAAGAGAGTGCGTTGTTCAACCCTCGTACGGAGAATGCTACGGAGGTAGACCCGCGGGTCCCTCAGATTAGGGTTTCATCGGAAAAGGACCGCCCGAGTGACGGGATGCCATGGGAACATGCGTGTGGCCCTAGCATACATGCACAAGGGTGGTGGATTGCCCCTAGATGGAAAACCTAGCTCCCGGGTGTGACCGTCCACGTTTCATGCGATAACACTTATAGAAGTGTGCTGGACATGTAGGAGGAGGCTCCCGCCGTGGGTCAAACGAGGGGAAACCGGTGGAACCTTGGGCCTATCCTTGGTTTTCCATATAGATATGACCTAAACAAACCTAAGCCACCAAGACAGTGCATTGTTCAACCCTCGTACGGAGAATGCTACGGGGGTAGACCCGTGGGGACCTCGGATTAGGGTTTCATCGGAAAAGGACCGCCTGAGTGTCGGGATGCCACGGGAACATGCGTGTGGCCCTAGCATACATGCACATAGGTGGTGGATTGCCCCTAGATGGAAAACCTAGCTCCCGGGTGTGACCGTCCACGTTGCCTGCGATAACACTTAGAGAAGTGTGCTTGACATGTAGGCTCCCGCCACGGGTCAAACGAGTGTAGACCGGTGGAACCTTGGGCCTATCCTTGGTTTTGCATGTAGATATGACCTAAACAAACCTAAACCACCGAGAGAGTGTGTTGTTCAACCCTCGTACGGAGAATGCTACGGGGGTAGACCCGCGGGTCCCTCGGATTAGGGTTTCATCGGAAAAGGACCGCCCGAGTGCCGGGATGCCACGGGAACATGCGTGTGGCCCTAGCATACATGCACAAGGGTTGTGGATTGACCCTAGATGGAAAACCTAGCTCCCGGGTGTGACCGTCCACGTTGCATGCGATAACACTTAGAGAAGTGTGCTGGACATGTAGGAGTAGGCTCCCGCCGCGGGTTAAACGAGGGTAGACCGGTGGAACCTTGGGCCTATCCTTGGTTTTCCATGTAGATATGACCTAAAAAAACCTAAACCACCAAGAGAGTGTGTTGTTCAACCCTCGTATGCAGAATGCTACGGGGGTAGACCCACGGGTCCCTCGGATTAGGGTTTCATCGGAAAAGGACCGCCCGAGTGCCGGGATGCCACGGGAACATGCGTGTGGCCCTAGCATACATGCACAAGGGTGGTGGATTGACCCTAGATGGGAAACCTAGCTCCCGGGTGTGACCGTCCACGTTGCATGCGATAACACTTAGAGAAGTGTGCTGGACATGTAGGAGTAGGCTCCCGCCGCGGGTCAAACGGTGGAACCTTGGGCCTATCCTTGGTTTTCCATGTAGATATGACCTAAAAAAACCTAAACCACCAAGAGAGTGCGTTTTTCAACCCTCGTACGGAGAATGCAACGGGGGTAGACCCGCGGGTCCCTCGGATTAGGGTTTCGTCGGAAAAGGATCGCCCGAGTGCCGGGATGCCACGGGGACATGCGTGTGGCCCTAGCATACATGCACAAGGGTGATGGATTGCCCCTAGATGGAAAACCTAGCTCCCGGGTGTGACTGTCCATGTTGCATGCGATAACACTTAGAGAAGTGTGTTGGACATGTAGGAGGAGGCTCCCGCCGCAGGTCAAACGAGGGTAGACCGGTGGAACCTTTGGCCTATCCTTGGTTTTCCATGTAGATATGACCTAAACAAACCTAAACCACCAATAGAGTGTATTGTTCAACCCTCGTACGGAGAATGCTACGGGGGTAGACCCGCGGGGCCCTCGGATTAGGGTGTCGTCGAAAAAGGACCGCCCGAGTGCCGGGATGCCACGGGAACATGCATGTGGCCCTAGCATACATGCACAAGGGTGGTGGATTGCCCCTAGATGAAAAACCTAGCTCCCCGGTGTGACCGTCCACGTTGCATGTGATAACACTTAGAGAAGTGTGCTAGACATGTAGGAGTAGGCTCCCGCCGCGTGTCAAACGAGGGTAGACCGGTGGAACCTTGGGCCTATCCTTGGTTTTCCATGTAGATATGACCTAAAAAAACCTAAACCACCAAGAGAGTGCATTGTTCAACCCTCGTACGGAGAATGCTACGGGGGTAGACCCACGGGGCCCTCGAATTAGGGTTTCGTCGGAAAAGGACCGCCCGAGTGCCGGGATGCCATGGGAACATGCGTGTGGCCCTAGCATACATGCACAAGGGTGGTGGATTTCCCATAGATGGAAAACCTAGCTCTCGGGTGTGACCGTCCAGGTTGCATGCGATAACACTTATAGAAGTGTGATGGACATGTAGGAGTAGGCTCCCGCCGCGGATCAAACGAGGGTAGACCGGTGGAACCTTTGGCCTATCCTTGGTTTTCCATGTAGATATGACCTAAACAAACCTAAAACACCAAGATAGTGCGTTGTTCAACCCTCGTACGAGAATGCTACGGGGGTAGATGTGGCATCCCGCAAAAACCACTACTAGAAAATCGCGTTGAATTTGTGCATTGCATCGTCATGACCGCATGCTCATGTCATCATGCCACATTGCATTTGAGCATCGTCATCATCTTGCATTTGTTTGCATAAAACTATTTGCAGATAAACCTAGTTTTGTTTTCTAAAACGCCCCATCTTCTTTCAAACATGCAAACCCGGGACACCGGATTAATTTGTTTTGTCTGCTATCGGATCGCAGAAGCCGTGTTTTAAATAATTAAAATAATCAATTATTTTTAGTGGGGGCAGTCGAACGGGCCGACCCGACCCGAACGACCACCCCCATGTTCAAAACGGTCCACCTAATTCCTAAACCTACCAACCTACCTACCCAGCCCTCCTCTCCACCTCACCCCAACCAGTAGCAACTCGCCACCTCAGCTCCCATCTCTTTCCCCCCAATCAAACCCTGCCACCTAATCCCCCCTCTCTCCCTCTCTCTCTAAACCCACCCCCACAAAGACACGCATGCACCTGTGCAACACTCACCCCTCCTGCCTGTGGCCCGTCCCCAGCCCACACACGCACCTGCAGCCAAGAACACACGCACGCCACGCCACGCCTGTCCTTATCCCCGCCTGCCCACCCTGCCAGCCCCTCATTCCTCCCCCGTGCCCCATCTCTCCTCTTCCTCCCCGCACCGCTTGCGACCTTGACCCTCTCTCTGCTCGCCTCCACCCGCTCTCCGGCATCGCCGCCATCGCTGCCGCCAGCTCTGCGCCTTCGCGCCCTTCCTCCCTCACCGCCTCGCGCCCACCCCATCACCTCTCCCCTGGCCGCGCCTCACCTGTGCCCGGCCGCCTCGCCATCGCCTACCCGCCTCCTCTCTCAGGCCAGCTCGCCTCCCCACACTCGCCGCCTCATTCCCTCCTCCCGCGGCCGACAGCTCCTCCTCCCGGCCGACGCGCCTTCCTCCGCCTGCCCTCCGTTCGCCTCCGCTGGCGCCTCGCCACGGCCTCCTCTCGCCGCATCCTCCCTCCTCTGCACCGCCGCCTCCCGTGCCTCCGGCGAGCCCGCCGCCCCGCCTCCTCCGTCGCGCCCCACCGCCCACTGTCTCCGGCAACCGCCCGCCCGCCTCGCCATCAGCCTCTCCGCCGCGCCTCGCCGCCGCCGGAGCGGACGTCGTCCGGCCCTCACGCCACCGCCACCGCCCGGACCCGCCAGCATCGACCCTCGCCTGCGCCGCCAAGGAGCTCCGCCCGGCCCTCCGTCTGCCTCTGCCGAGCTCGCCGCCGCCGCCGCGAGCCTGCCGCCATGACCTCCTGCGTGTGGGCCCTCTGTGACGCCGTACCTCCCGCCCATGAGTTGACAAAGTGCGCCGCGGCCCGTCAAGTTCTGCAACAAGTCGGACAAGTTGTGTTGAGACGCCATGACACATCATGAGCGCCACGAGAACGACAAGTGTTGATAGCCGAGCACCAGGCCGATCCGCTGCCGACCCAAGTTCGCCCTCCCGGAACCGTCAAGACCACCGTCACGGCCGACATGATCTCCCTCGGCGGCAACGACAAATCGGACAAGGATCACCAAATTAACTGACGACAAGATCTCCAGCATGGATAAGATGCCCAGACCCCGAAGACCGATCCCGGTGAACACACATGCGACAAGACCCTCGCAACGGCAAGACCGACCCCTTGGGACCCGACAAGACCTTCGCGACGACAAGAACGGCATCGGCCTGGAAGAATCCGACGCGCCCCGACACCGACCCAAGTCCTGCTTCCGGAGCGTCAAGACCTACCTCCGCTATCCGAGAACGTTTCCGTCGAACCCTGAACCCCAGATCCGGACCCTGAGACCGACCCTGAACCCCGGAACCCAAGACCGTCGAGACCCCTCAATGTGTGACCTCTTATCCGAGAACCCTATTTTATAATATATAATTACAACTTGTTGCATATTGAATTGTCATACTCGCATGCATATTGTGTGGTTTGGGGGCCTTATGCCGATTCACCTTATAATTAAATATGGGGCCCATATGCGGGCAAATCTAGTCTTATATTGGCCTCATTTAAATTGATGTAGCGAACCGGTGCTATATTTTGGCCATGATTAATACTACATTTAATTGCGGGGTACCTAAACAACATGAACCACCTAATTAATTGTCGGGACCCCGGTTCCGCTTAATATGACCTAGTTGCATCGCACCTGTGCCATGTCATACATCATACATGCATCATGCCGATCTTCTGCCGTTGTATTAAATAGTGCATCCGGTGTTCCTTCTAGTGTTTTGCTTCTTCGCGGATAAGGCCGTTGAGTTGATGCGAGTGTCGACCTGATCTTCTGAACCTTGACAATGTTTTCAAAGAGCATCTCCCCCTTTCTACCTATCTTACTTTTATAGTATTTTACTCCTTCTTGTTGATCTATTGCTATCTGTGTTGCGATGCTTTAGTTTCCGTACCTGTGATATCCCTCGCAGCCTTATATTGCCTTAGACACATCCTATTACCTGTTGTTTGGTAGATAGTTGGACTTGCGCGTCGTAGTCGCTTGCTCAAGTGCTGTTGCGTGTCGTCCAGTGCCACAGTTGTTGATGTATTGCCGCATGTTGTTGTTGGAGTTGATCATAGTTTTACTTATCGTTCACTTTAATTCCTATTTAACAACTAAAATTGAAATAAGCAGAGGCATCGGTGGGTGATAGAAAATATTTGGTTTCCGAACGCCCACTTGTGTCCCGTAGGACCCCGAGTACTTGATACCTGTTCCTTGATTTATCGCGCTATCCACATCCGGGAGGTATATGGGACCCCCCTGAGCCAGAGCTTGATTCAGTCTTATTTCTTAGGGCCACAAACTAGTTTGAGGTTTTATTTACTATCCTGTACTTATGCCATGCTACTTATGTATTTACGATTGTGCGAGGAGCACCTTTATCGCTTAGGTAAGCGGAGTGATTACGCAGTATCGACACCCCGAGTTTCGGGTTCCCCGCTTCTGACCATTGTCGCAAACCTTGAGTCCGTCTCGAGCTTGCTTACTTCGTTGGTGTACTCAAGGGTGGCCCCAAATATTTCTGAATCTGTGATTGCTTAGTCGTGAAAGCCTCGTTGGGTTTTGATTTGGTTTTTCCGAGGTTGATCGGCGTGTGTTGCTATTGGTGCACCCGCCGGTAAAACTTTCAAAGCCGTGTCCGCGGATATGGACGACTTGGAGCCATGATATCTCGACCATAGACAAGCATAACTAAAGTTTATTGCTATAAATTTGACTTTAAAATGACTAGTAATCAGCTTCACTATAATGGAATGGCTAATTAATACTGCCCACAACTGCTTGTTTGGAGTGTCGCTTGCGACCATTGTACCTGACTAGTAAGTATTGCAACTACAACGGAATGGCTGAATAAAAGTACCAACAACTGCTGGGTTTTGGGTTATCTCATGCTATTATATCTGACTAGTAAGTGCTGCAACTACAACGGAATGATTAACTAAAAGTGCCCACTGCTTATTTTATCAGGATGATTATCTATACCTGACTAGTAATTGCCGCAATGATAACTGAATAAATAAAACTGCCAACTGTGTGAGTTCCTCGGTTGACTTCCTCGATTGGTCTCGAGGGGGAAACGCCAGGATGGGTTTGCTTGGTGGTAGTATCAGGATGGTTCCGAATAGGTCTTTCTTCCCCTTCTCTGATTGCCGCCAGTTGTATCGAGTCTCTATAGGTTGTTTAGTGCGTGCTGCCGCTGCCGCTTCAGTCCACCATACCTTTGTAGGCGAGGACCGCCTAATTCTAGTCTCGCCGTGTCTTGGCCTCGATCGACGCTCCTCTTTTCCTTTGCCCTTTGCCGCACCCTTTTGTTTAAGCAGTTTTGAGATCGACGCCGTTAGCGGGGTTACCCTTCCGCTTGGCACAGGCAGGGTTATGGACGCCATTGGTTATTCTTCAGGGCTCTTAGCCCCATTTGCATCTTGTCCGTAGCTGGACGCTATATCGTTCTCAAGGTGATTTGGATCTTTGTACTGTATATCTGTATTCTTGACTCATGGAGTCGCTGTTATATATATATATCTGTTCTGTGGGTCCCATCGAGGACTGTTGTGTAATGTTATTACTTCGTTTTCCACCCGCACGAAAGTGCCTGGTGGGCACCTTTGAATCGTTTCTATGCGGGTTTGGCGAGTTTTGCTAAAACTTGCATAGGTCCGATTCTGAGGGTGTTACAGAGTGGTATCAGAGCTCAGCAGTTGCGATACCCCACAAGTCCAGCCTGTAGGATAACCTATCTAACGGCCGAAGTAGAGTGTCAAAACTATTTTTGAAAAAAAAATCGGTTGGATAGTTCTGATTAGGTCTGATTTTACTCCTTACCCCTCTTCTATTCTCCTCTTACCTCTACGTGTTTTGAGTCCACTCTCTTCTCTCTCTTCGAGTCCAGGAATTCTCGTGGTTGGGTTCCGTCGTACCTTCAGGGTTTCGCTTCCTCCTTTGGTAACGGTGTTGCTACATCTGGTCTTCATGCTATCCGAGGAATCCTTCGTCTGGTGGACTTCTCTTTGTTCCTTCTCGTGCCTTCCGGTGTTTTCCGACACGACGATATCATCCGCCGATCCGATGGATGCATCGGTCTTTGTTCCGACCCTCGTTTGACGAGATCTTCAGTTTGATTCCGAGAATGGTTGCACGCTCTTCTACTGCTTGTGCGGAGTAATAGTTTGGGTGAGTGATGGATTGGCCCCCATGCCGACTACCCTTTCTATTCGCTTTTGTACTTTGAAGTGGATGAGAATGCATCGGTTCCCTCTTTCTACCGGAGTTAGGGGTGGCTTTATTTGTTGATACCTCTACCTTCGACCTTTTGTTCCCGGCGTGTTCTCTCGACGATCACGGACAACGACCTCTTGTTAGTGGTGTCGCGAGGATCTACACGAAGCGCAAAGGAAGCGAGCGGCCTTCTTCCCGGTACCATGAGGCGGATCTCGAGGGCGAGATCCATTGTTAGTGGTGTCGAATTGTGGCATCCCGCAAAAACCACTACTAGAAAATCGCGTTAAATTTGTGCATTGCATCGTCATGACCGCATGCTCATATCATCATGCCACATTGCATTTGAGCATCGTCATCATCTTGCATTTGTTTGCATAAAACTATTTGCAGATAAACCTAGTTTTGTTTTCTAAAACGCCCCATCTTCTTTCAAACATGCAAACCCGGGACACCGGATTAATTTGTTTTGTCTGCTATCGGATCGCAGAAGCCGTGTTTTAAATAATTAAAATAATCAATTATTTTTAGTGGGGCGATCGAGCGGGCCCGACCCGACGACCACCCCATGTTCAAGCAGTCCACCTAATTCCTAAACCTACCAACCTACCTACCCAGCCCTCCTCTCCACCTCACCCCAACCAGTAGCAACTCGCCACCTCAGCTCCCATCTCTTTCCCCCCAATCAAACCCTGCCACCTAATCCCCCCTCTCTCCCTCTCTCTCTAAACCCACCCCCACAGCACACGCATGCACCCAGGCAACACACTCACCCCTCCCTGCCCGTGGGCCCCGTCCCCCTGGCCCACACACGCACCCGCACGCAGCCAGCAACACACGCACGCCACGCCGCCTGTCCTTATCCCCTTTGGCCCACCTGTCCCTGTCCTCTTCCCCGCGTGCCCCCATCTCTCCTCTCTTCCTCCCCCGCAGCACCCGCTCGCGACCTCCGGCCCTCTCTCTCTGCTCGCCTCGCCGCTCCACCCCCCGCTCTCCGGCAGCCGCCGGCGCCCCGTCGCCGCCGCCGCTCGCCAGGCTCCGCGCCGCTCGCGCCCTCCCTCCCTCGTCTGCCTCGCGCACGCCCCACCCCACCACCTCTCTCCTCCACAGCCCCCGGCGACCCTCACCAGCCCGGCCGCCTCGCGCCTCGCCATCGCCTACCGCCTCTCCCTCTCTTGGCTCGCCTCCCGCTCACCTCGCCCTGCATTCCTCCTCCTTGGCAGCT
This sequence comes from Avena longiglumis, assembly GCA_030063025.1. Taxonomy (NCBI): domain Eukaryota; kingdom Viridiplantae; phylum Streptophyta; class Magnoliopsida; order Poales; family Poaceae; genus Avena; species Avena longiglumis. The sequence continues at coordinate 511,259,564 of CP125974.1, read as the reverse complement.
CCTCCTCCGGCCGACGCGGCGCCTTCCTCCGCGCCCTGCCCCTCCGTCCGCCTCCGCCTGCGGCGCCTCGCCCGCCGCCGGCGCGTCCTCCTCTCGCCGCATCCTCCCCCTCCCCGCTGCAGACCGCCGCCCGTGCCTCCGGCGAGCCACCTGCTGGCCCGCCTCGCCGTCGCCGCCTCCACCGTCTCCGGCAACCGCCTCCGCCTCCCTCGCCATCGCCTCTCCGCCCTCGGCGCCCCTCCGCCGCCCGAGCCGGGTCGTCTGCCCTCACGCCACCGCCCGCTGCCCTCCGGACCCGCCCGGCGCACGCCGACCCTCGCTGGCCGCCTCGTCGGCCGCCGCCAGCGAGCTCGCCATGGCAGCCCCGTCGCCTCTCCTGTCGAGCCTGCCGCGTCGTCGCCTCGCGAGCCTGCCGCCATGACCTCCTGCGTGTGGGCCATCTGTGACGCCGTACCTCCCGCCCATGAGTTGACAAAGTGCGCCGCGGCCCGTCAAGTTCTGCAACAAGTCGGACAAGTTGTGTTGAGACGCCATGACACATCATGAGCGCCACGAGCGACAAGTGTTGATAGCGAGCACCAGGCCGATCCATGCCGACCAAGTTCGCCCTCCGGAACGTCAAGACCACCGTCACGGCCGACATGATCTCCCTCGGCGGCGACAAATCGGACAAGGATCACCAAAATAGCGGCGACAAGATCTCCGGCATGGATAAGATGCCTGACCTCAAGACCGATCCGGCGACCACACATGCGACAAGACCCTCATAGCGGCAAGACCGACCCTTGGGACCCGACAAGACCCAGCGACGACAAGAACGGCATTGGCGGAAGAATCCGGCGCCCGACACGACCCAAGTCACGCCGGGCGTCAATACCTACCTCCGCTATCAGAACGTTTCCGTCGAACCACGAACCCCAGATCCGGACCACGAGACCGACCGAACCGGAACCCAAGACCGTGAGACCCCTCAATGTGTGACCTCTTATCAGAACCCTATTTTATAATATATAATAACAACTTGTTGCATATTGAATTGTCATACTCGCATGCATATTGTGTGGTTTGGGGGCCTTATGCCGATTCACCTTATAATTAAATATGGGGCCCATATGCGGGCAAATCTAGTCTTATATTGGCCTCATTTAAATTGATGTAGCGAACCGGTGCTATATTTTGGCCATGATTAATACTACATTTAATTGCGGGGTACCTAAACAACATGAACCACCTAATTAATTGTCGGGACCCCGGTTCCGCTTAATATGACCTAGTTGCATCGCACCTATGCCATGTCATACATCATACATGCATCATGCCGATCTTCTGCCGTTGTATTAAATAGTGCATCCGGTGTTCCTTCTAGTGTTTTGCTTCTTCGCGGATAAGGCCGTTGAGTTGATGCGAGTGTCGACCCGATCTTCGGCTGAACCTTCAGCAATGTTTTTCAGGCGAGCATCTCCCCCTTTCTACCTATCTTACTTTTATAGTATTTTACTCCTTCTTGTTGATCTATTGCTATCTGTGTTGCGATGCTTTAGTTTCCGTACCTGTGATATCCCTCGCAGCCTTATATTGCCTTAGACACATCCTATTACATTGTTTGGTAGATAGTTGGACTTGCGTCGTAGTCGCTTGCTCAAGTCGCATTGCGTGTCGTCGTGCCACGATTGTTGATGTATTGCCGCATGTTGTTGTTGGAGTTGATCATAGTTTTACTTATCGTTCACTTTAATTCCTATTTAACAACTAAAATTGAAATAAGCGAGAGGCATCGGTGGGTGATAGAAAATATTTGGTTTCGAACCCACTTGTGTCCGTAGGACCCCGAGTACTTGATACTTGTTCCTTGATTTATCGCGCTATCCACATCCGGAGGTATATGGGACCCCCGAGCGAGCTTGATTGATCTTATTTCTTGGGGCCACAAACTAGTTTGAGGTTTTATTTACTATCTTGTACTTATGCCATGCTACTTATGTATTTACGATTGTGCGAGCACACTGCTTTGTCTTTAGGTAAGCGGAGTGATTACGCAGTATCGACACCCGAGTTTTCGGGTTCGATCGCTTCTGACCATTGTCGCAAACCTTGAGTCCGTCTCGAGCTTGCTTGCCGTTATGGTGTACTCAAGGGTGGCCCTGAAATATTTCTGAATCCTGTGATTGCTTAGTCGTGAAAGCCTCGTTGGGTTTTGATTTGGTTTTCCGAGGTTGATCGGCGTGTGTTGCTATTGGTGCACCGACCGGGTAAAACTTTCTCAAAGCCGTCAGCGGATATGGACGACTTGGAGCCTGATATCTCGACCATAGACAAGCATAACTAAAGTTTATTGCTATAAATTTGACTTTAAAATGACTAGTAATCAGCTTCACTATAATGGAATGGCTAATTAATACCCACAACCGCTTGTTTGAGTGTAAGCTTGCGACCATTGTACTGACTAGTAAGTATTGCAACTTCTAGCGGAATGGCTGAATAAAAGTACCAAAACTGCTGGGTTTTGGGTTATCTCATGCTATTATATCGACTAGTAAGTCTGCAACTACAACGGAATGATTAACTAAAAGTGCCTTGCTTATTTTATCGGGATGATTATCTATACGACTAGTAATTGCATAGCGATAAGCGAATAAATAAACGCCAACCGTGTGAGTTCCTCGGTTGACTTCCTCGATTGGTCTCGAGGGAAACGCCAGATGGGTTTGCTTGGTGGTAGTATCGGGATGGTTCGAATAGGTCTTTCTTCCCTTCTCGATTGCCGGGTTGTATCGAGTCTCTATAGGTTGTTTAGTGCGTCTTTGCCGCTTGATCCACCATACCTTTGTAGGCGAGGACCGCCTAATTCTAGTCTCGCGTGTCTTGGCCTCGATCTTGACGCTCCTCTTTTCCTTTGCCCTTTGCGGCACCCTTTGTTTAAGCAGGTTTTGAGATCGGCCGTTAGCGAGGTTACCCTTCCGCTGGGCAGGGTTATGGGCCATTGGTTATTCTTCAGGGCTCTTAGCCCCATTTGCATCTTGTCCGTAGCTGGACGCTATATCGTTCTCAAGGTGATTTGGATCTTTGTACTGTATATCTGTATTCTTGACTCATGGAGTCGCTGTTATATATATATATATATGTTCTGTGGGTCCCATCGAGGACTGTTGTGTAATGTTATTACTTCGTTTTCCACCCGCACGAAAGTGCCTGGTGGGCACCTTTGAATCGTTTCTATGCGGGTTTGGCGAGTTTTGCTAAAACTTGCATAGGTCCGATTCTGAGGGTGTTACAGTAGACCCGCGGGTCCCTCGGATTAGGGTTTCGTCGGAAAAGGACCGCCCGAGTGTCGGGATGCCACGGGAACATGCGTGTGGCTCTACCATACATGCACAAGCGTGATGGATTGCCCCTAGATGGTCCTAGCTACCTCCCGGGTGTGACCGTCCATGTTGCATGCGATAACACTTAGAGAAGTGTGCTGGACATGTAGGAGTAGGCTCCCGCCGCGGGTCAAACGGTGGAACACTGGGCCTATCCTTGGTTTTCCATGTAGATATGACCTAAACAAACCTAAACCACCGAGAGAGTGTGTTGTTCAACCCTCGTACGGAGAATGTTACGGGGGTAGACCCACGGGTCCCTCGGATTAGGGTTTCATCGGAAAAGGACCGCCCGAGTGTCGGGATGCCACGGGAACATGCGTGTGGCCCTAGCATACATGCACAAGGGTGGTGGATTGCCCCTAGATGGAAAACCTAGCTCCCGGGTTTGACCGTCCACGTTGCAGGCGATAACACAAATAGAAGTGTGCTGGACATGTAGGAGGAGGCTCCCGCCGCGGATCAAACGAGGGGAAACTGCTGGAACCTTGGGCCTATCCTTGGTTTTCCATGTAGATATGACCTAAACAAACCTAAACCACCAAGAGAGTGCGTTGTTCAACCCTCGTACGGAGAATGCTACGAGCATAGACCCGCGGGTCCCTCGGATTAGGGTTTCGTCGGAAAAGTACCGCCCGAGTGCTGGGATGCCACGGGAACATGCGTGTGGCCCTAGCATACATGCACAACGGTGGTGGATTTCCCCTAGATGGAAAACCTAGCTCCCGGGTGTGACTGTCCACGTTGCATGCGATAACACTTAGAGAAGTGTGCTGGACATGTAGGAGTAGGCTCCCGCCGCGGGTCAAACGAGGGTAGACCGGTGGAACCTTGGGCCTATCCTTCGTTTTCCATGTAGATATGACCTAAACAAACCTAAACCACCGAGAGAGTGCATTGTTCAACCCTCGTACGGAGAATGCAACGGGGGTAGACCCACGGGGCCCTCGAATTAGGGTGTCGTCGGAAAAGGACCGCCCGAGTGCCGGGATGCCACGAGAACTTGCGTGTGGCCCTAGCATACATGCACAAGGGTGGTGGATTTCCCCTAGATGGAAAACCTAGCTCCCGGGTGTGACCCTCCACGTTGCATGCGATAACACTTAGAGAAGTGTGCTGGACATGTAGGAGTAGGCTCCCGCCGCGTGTCAAACGAGGGTAGACCGGTGGAACCTTGGGCCTATCCATGGTTTTCCATGTAGATATGACCTAAACAAACTTAAACCACCAAGAGAGTGCATTGTTCAACCCTCATACGGAGAATGCTACGGGGGTAGACCCGCGGGGCCCTCGAATTAGGGTTTCGTCGGAAAAGGACCGCCCGAGTGCCGGGATGCCACGGGAACATGCGTGTGGCCATAGCATACATGCACAAGGGTGGTGGATTGCCCCTAGATGGAAAACCTAGCTCCCGGGTTTGACCGTCCACGTTGCAGGCGATAACACAAATAGAAGTGTGCTGGACATGTAGGAGGAGGCTCCCGCCGCGGATCAAACGAGGGGAAACCGGTGTCACCTTCGGCCTATCCTTGGTTTTCCATGTAGATATGACCTAAACAAACCTAAACCACCAAGAGAGTGCGTTGTTCAACCCTCGTACGGAGAATGCTACGGGGGTAGACCTGCGGGTCCCTCGCATTAGGGTTTCGTCGGAAAAGGACCGCCCGAGTGCCGGGATGCCACGGGGAACATGCGTGTGGCCCTAGCATACATACACAAGGGTGGTGGATTGCCCCTAGATGGAAAAGCTAGCTCACGGGTGTGACTCTCCACTTTGCATGCGATAAGAATTAGAGAAGTGTGCTGGACATGTAGGAGTAGGCTCACTTGAGTCAAACGAGTAGGCGGTGGAACCTTGGGTCTATCCTTGGTTTTCCATGTAGATATGACCTAAAAAAACCTAAACCACCGAGAGAGTGCATTGTTCAACCCTCTTACGGAGAATGCTACGGGGGTAGACCCATGGGGCCCTCGGATTAGGGTGTCGTCGGAAAAGCACCGCCCAGTCTTGGGGATGCCACGAGAACTTGCGTGTGGCCCTAGCATACATGCACAAGGGTGGTGGATTGCCCCTAGATGGAAAACCTAGCACCCGGGTGTGACCATCCACGTTGCATGCGATAACACTTAGAGAAGTGTGCTGGACATGTAGGAGTAGGCTCCCGCCGCGGGTCAAACGAGGGTAGACCGGTGGAACCTTGGGTCTATCCTTGGTTTTCCATGTAGATATGACCTAAAAAAACCTATACCACCGAGAGAGTGCATTGTTCAACCCTCGTACGGAGAATGCTACGGGGGTAGACCCGTGGGGCCCTCGGATTAGGGTGTCGTCGGAAAAGGACCGCCCGAGTGCCGGGATGCCACGAGAACTTGCGTGTGGCCCTAGCATACATGCACAAGGGTGGTGGATTGCCCCTAGATGGAAAACCTAGCACCCGGGTGTGACCATCCACGTTGCATGCGATAACACTTAGAGAAGTGTGCTGGACATGTAGGAGTAGGCTCCCGCCGCGTGTCAAACGAGGGTAGACCGGTGGAACCTTGGGCCTATCCTTGGTTTTCCATGTAGATATGACCTAAACAAACCTAAACCACCAAGAGAGTGCATTGTTCAACCCTCATACGGAGAATGCTACGGGGGTAGACCCGCGGGGCACTCGAGTTAGGGTTTCGTCGGAAAAGGACCGCCCGAGTGCCGGGATGCCACGGGAACATGCGTGTGGCCCTAGCATACATGCACAAGGGTGGTGGATTTCCCGTAGATGGAAAACCTAGCTCTCGGGTGTGACCGTCCACGTTGCATGCGATAACACTTATAGAAATGTGATGGACATGTAGGACTAGGCTCCCGCCGCGGATCAAACGAGGGTAGACCGGTGGAACTTTTGGCCTATCCTTGGTTTTCCATGTAGATATGACCTAAACAAACCTAAACCACCAAGATAGTGCGTTATTCAACCCTCGTACGGAGAATGCTACGGGGGTAGACCCGCGGGTCCCTCGGATTAGGGTTTCGTCGGAAAAGGATCGCCCGAGTGCCGGGATGCCACGGGAACATGCGTGTGGCCCTAGCATACATGCACAAGGGTGATGGATTGCCCCTAGATGGAAAACCTAGCTCCCGGGTGTGACCTTCCACGTTGCATGCGATAACACTTAGAGAAGTGTGTTGGACATGTAGGAGGAGGCTCCTGCCGCAGGTCAAACGAGGGTAGACCGGTGGAACCTTGGGCCTATCCTTAGTTTTCCATGTAGATATGACCTAAACAAACCTAAACCACCAAGAGAGTGCATTGTTCAACCCTAGTACGGAGAATGCTATGGGGCTAGACCCGCGGGGCCCTCAAATTAGGGTTTCGTCGGAAAAGGACCGCCCGAGTGTCGGGATGCCACGGGAACATGCGTGTGGCCCTAGTATACATGCACAAGGGTGGTGGATTTCCCGTAGAAGGAAAACCTAGCTCTCGGGTGTGACCGTCCACGTTGCATGCGATAACACTTATAGAAGTGTGATGGACATGTAGGAGTAGGCTCCCGCCGCGGATCAAACGAGGATAGACCGGTGGAACCTTTGGCCTATCCTTGGATTTCCATATAGATATGACCTAAACAAACCTAAACCACCAAGAGAGTGCGTTGTTCAACCCTCGTACGGAGAATGCTACGGGGGTAGACCCGCGGGTCCCTCGGATTAGGGTTTCGTCGTAAAAGGACCGCCCGAGTGTCGGGATGCCACGGGAACATGCGTATGGCTCTAGCATACATGCACAAGGGTGATGGATTGCCCCTAGATGGTGCTAGCTACCTCCCGGGTGTGACCGTCCATGTTGCATGCGATAACACTTAGAGAAGTGTGCTGGACATGTAGGAGTAGGCTCCCGTCACGGGTCTAACGGTGGAACCTTGGGCCTATCCTTGGTTTTCCATATAGATATGACCTAAAAAAACCTAAACCACCAAGAGAGTGTGTTGTTCAACCCTCGTACGGAGAATGCAACGGGGGTAGACCCACGGGTCCCTCGGATTAGGGTTTCATCGGAAAAGGACCGCCCGAGTGCCGGGATGCCACGGGAACATGCGTGTGGCCCTAGCATACATGCACAAGGGTGGTGGATTGACCCTAGATGGGAAACCTAGCTCCCGGGTGTGACCGTCCACGTTGCATGCGATAACACTTAGAAGTGTCTTTGGACATGTAGGAGTAGGCTCCTTGCCAGGTCAAACGGTGGAACCTTGGGCCTATCCTTGGTTTTCCATGTAGATATGACCTAAACAAACCTAAACCACCAAGAGTGCGTTTTCAACCCTCGACGGAGAATGCAGAGGTAGACCCATGGTCCCTCGGATTAGGGTTTCGTCGGAAAAGGATCGCCGAAAGTGCGGGATGCCACGGGAACATGCGTGTGGCCCTAGCATACATGCACAAGGGTGATGGATTGCCCTAGATGGAATACCTAGCTCCGGGTGTGACTGTCCATGTTGCATGCGATATGATTAGAGAAGTGTGTTGGACATGTAGGAGGAGGCTCCATGCAGTCAAACGAGGTGAACGGTGGAACCTTGGGCCTATCCTTGGTTTTCTATGTAGATATGACCTAAACAAACCTAAACCACCAAGAGAGTGTGTTGTTCAACCCTCGTACGGAGAATGCTATCGGGCTAGACCCGCGGGTCCCTCGGATTAGGGTTTCGTCGTAAAAGGACCGCCCGAGTGTCGGGATGCCACGGGAACATGCGTGTGGCCCTAGCATACATGCACAAGGGTGGTGGATTTCCCGTAGATGGAAAACCTAGCTCTCGGGTGTGACCGTCCACGTTGCATGCGATAACACTTACATAAGTGTGATGGACATGTAGGAGTAGGCTCCCGCCGCGGATCAAACGAGGGTAGACCGGTGGAACCTTTGGCCTATCCTTGGATTTCCATATAGATATGACCTAAACAAACCTAAACCACCAAGAGAGTGCGTTGTTCAACCCTCGTACGGAGAATGCTACGGGGGTAGACCCGCGGGTCCCTCGGATTAGGGTTTCGTCGTAAAAGGACCGCCCGAGTGTCGGGATGCCACGGGAACATGCGTGTGGCTCTAGCATACATGCACAAGGGTGATGGATTGCCCCTAGATGGTGCTAGCTACCTCCCGGGTGTGACCGTCCATGTTGCATGCCATAACACTTAGAGAAGTGTGCTGGACATGTAGGAGTAGGCTCCCGTCACGGGTCTAACGGTGGAACCTTGGGCCTATCCTTGGTTTTCCATGTAGATATGACCTAAAAAAACCTAAACCACCAAGAGAGTGCGTTGTTCAACCCTCGTACGGAGAATGCAACGGGGGTAGACCCACGGGTCCCTCGGATTAGGGTTTCATCGGAAAAGGACCGCCCGAGTGCCGGGATGCCACGGGAACATGCGTGTGGCCCTAGCATACATGCACAAGGGTGGTGGATTGACCCTAGATGGGAAACCTAGCTCCCGGGTGTGACCGTCCACGTTGCATGCGATAACACTTAGAGAAGTGTGCTGGACATGTAGGAGTAGGATCCCGCCGCGGGTCAAACTGTGGAACCTTGGGCCTATCCTTGGTTTTCCATGTGGATATGACCTAAACAAACCTAAAACACCAAGAGAGTGCCTTTTTCAACCCTCGTACGGAGAATGCAACGGGGGTAGACCCGCGGGTCCCTCGGATTAGGGTTTCGTCGGAAAAGGATCGCCCGAGTGCCGGGATGCCACGGGAACATGCGTGTGGCCCTAGCATACATGCACAAGGGTGATGGATTGCCCCTAGATGGAATACCTAGCTCCCGGGTGTGACTGTCCATGTTGCATGCGATAACAGTTAGAGAAGTGTGTTGTACATGTAGGAGGAGGCTCCCGCCGCAGGTCAAACGAGGGTAGACCGGTGGAACCTTGGGCCTATCCTTGGTTTTCTATGTAGATATGACCTAAACAAACCTAAACCACCAAGAGAGTGTGTTGTTCAACCCTCGTACGGAGAATGCTATCGGGCTAGACCCGCGGGTCCCTCGGATTAGGGTTTCGTCGTAAAAGGACCGCCCGAGTGTCGGGATGCCACGGGAACATGCGTGTGGCCCTAGCATACATGCACAAGGGTGGTGGATTTCCCGTAGATGGAAAACCTAGCTCTCGGGTGTGACCGTCCACGTTGCATGCGATAACACTTATAGAAGTGTGATGGACATGTAGGAGTAGGCTCCCGCCGCGGATCAAACGAGGGTAGACCGGTGGAACCTTTGGCCTATCCTTGGATTTCCATATAGATATGACCTAAACAAACCTAAACCACCAAGAGAGTGCGTTGTTCAACCCTCGTACGGAGAATGCTACGGGGGTAGACCCGCGGGTCCCTCGGATTAGGGTTTCGTCGTAAAAGGACCGCCCGAGTGTCGGGATGCCACGGGAACATGCGTGTGGCTCTAGCATACATGCACAAGGGTGATGGATTGCCCCTAGATGGTGCTAGCTACCTCCCGGGTGTGACCGTCCATGTTGCATGCGATAACACTTAGAGAAGTGTGCTGGACATGTAGGAGTAGGCTCCCGTCACGGGTCTAACGGTGGAACCTTGGGCCTATCCTTGGTTTTCCATGTAGATATGACCTAAACAAACCTAAATCACCGAGAGAGTGTGTTGTTCAATCCTCGTACGGAGAATTCTACGGGGGTAGACCCGCGGGTCCCTCGGATTAGGGTTTTATCGAAAAAGGACCGCCCGAGTGCCGGGATGCCACGGGAACATGTGTGTGGCCCTAGCATACATGCACAAGGGTGGTGGATTGCCCCTAGATGGAAAACCTAGCTCCCGGGTGTGACCGTCCACGTTGCATGCGATAACACTTAGAGAAGTGTGCTGGACATGTAGGAGTAGGCTCCCGCCGCGGGTCAAACGGTGGAACCTTGGGCCTATCCTTGGTTTTCCATGTAGATATGACCTAAACAAACCTAAACCACCAAGAGAGTGCGTTGTTCAACCCTCGTACGGAGAATGCTACGGGGGTAGACCCACGGGTCCCTCGGATTAGGGTTTCATCGGAAAAGGACCGCCCGAGTGCCGGGATGCCACGGGAACATGCGTGTGGCCCTAGCATACATGCACAAGGGTGGTGGATTGACCCTAGATGGGAAACCTATCTCCCGGGTGTAAGCGTCCACGTTGCATGCGATAACACTTAGAGAAGTGTGCTGGACATGTAGGAGTAGGCTCCCGCCGCGGGTCAAACGGTGGAACCTTTGGCCTATCCTTGGTTTTCCATGTAGATATGACCTAAACAAACCTAAACCACCAAGAGAGTGCGTTTTTCAACCCTCGTACGGGGAATGCAACGGGGGTAGACCCGCGGGTCCCTCGGATTAGGGTTTCGTCGGAAAAGGATCACCCGAGTGCCGGGATGCCACGGGAACATGCGTGTGGCCCTAGCATACATGCACAAGGGTGATGGATTGCCCCTAGATGGAAAACCTAGCTCCCGGGTGTGACTGTCCATGTTGCATGCGATAACACTTAGAGAAGTGTGTTGGACATGTAGGAGCAGGCTCCCGCCGCAGGTCAAACGAGGGTAGACCGGTGGAACCTTGGGCCTATCCTTGGTTTTACATGTAGATATGACCTAAACAAACCTAAACCACCAAGAGAGTGTATTGTTCAACCCTCGTAGAGAGAATGCTACGGGGGTAGACCCGCGGGGCCCTCGGATTAGGGTGTCGTCGGAAAAGGACCGCCCGAGTGCCGGGATGCCACGGGAACATGCGTGTGGCCCTAGCATATATGCACAAGGGTGGTGGATTGCCCCTAGATGTAAAACCTAGCTCCCGGGTGTGACCGTCCACGTTGCATGCGATAACACTTAGAGAAGTGTGTTGGACATGTAGGAGTAGGCTCCCGCCGCGGGTCAAACGAGGGTAGACCGGTGGAACCTTGGGCCTATCCTTGGTTTACCATGTAGATATGACCTAAAAAAACCTAAACCACCAAGAGAGTGCATTGTTCAACCCTCGTACGGAGAATGCTACGGGGGTAGACCCACGGGGCCCTCGAATTAGGGTTTCTTCGGAAAAGGACCGCCCGAGTGCCGGGATGCCACGGGAACATGCGTGTGGCCCTAGCATACATGCACAAGGGTGGTGGATTTCCCATAGATGGAAAACCTAGCTCTCGGGTGTGACCGTCCAGGTTGCATGCGATAACACTTATAGAAGTGTGATGGACATGTAGGAGTAGGCTCCCGCCGCGGATCAAACGAGGGTAGACCGGTCGAACCTTTGTCCTATCCTTGGTTTTCCATGTAGATATGACCTAAACAAACCTAAAACACCAAGATAGTGCGTTGTTCAACCCTCGTACGAGAATGCTACGGGGGTAGACCCGCGGGTCCCTCGGATTAGGGTTTCGTCGGAAAAGGACCGCCCGAGTGTCGGGATGCCACGGGAACATGCGTGTGGCTCTACCATACATGCACAAGCGTGATGGATTGCCCCTAGATGGTGCTAGCTACCTCCCGGGTGTGACCGTCCATGTTGCATGCGATAACACTTAGAGAAGTGTGCTGGACATGTAGGAGTAGGCTCCCTCCGCGGGTCAAACGGTGGAACACTGGGCCTATCCTTGGTTTTACATGTAGATATGACCTAAACAAACCTAAACCACCGAGAGAGTGTGTTGTTCAACCCTCGTACGGAGAATGCTACGGGGGTAGACCCGCGGGTCCCTCGGATTAGGGTTTCATCGGAAAAGGACCGCCCGAGTCCTGGATGCCACGGAACATGCGTGGCCCTAGCATACATGCACAAGGGTGGTGGATTGCCCCTAGATGGAAAACCTAGCTCCCGGGTTTGACCGTCCACGTTGCAGGCGATAACACTAATAGAAGTGTGCTGGACATGTAGGAGGAGGCTCCCGCCGCGGATCAAACGAGGGGAAACCGGTGGAACCTTGGGCCTATCCTTGGTTTTCCATGTAGATATGACCTAAACAAACCTAAACCACCAAGAGAGTGCGTTGTTCAACCCTCGTACGGAGAATGCTACGGGCGTAGACCCGCGGGTCCCTCGGATTAGGGTTTCGTCGGAAAAGTACCGCCCGAGTGCTGGGATGCCACGGGAACATGCGTGTGGCCCTAGCATACATGCACAAGGGTGGTGGATTTCCCCTAGATGGAAAACCTAGCTCCCGGGTGTGACTGTCCACGTTGCATGCGATAACACTTAGAGAAGTTTGTTGGACATGTAGGAGTAGGCTCCCGCCGCGGGTCAAACGAGGGTAGACCGGTGGAACCTTGGGCCTATCCTTGGTTTTCCATGTAGATATGACCTAAACAAACCTAAACCACCGAGAGAGTGTGTTGTTCAACCCTCGTACGGAGAATGCTACGAGGGTAGACCCGCGGGTCCCTCGGATTAGTGTTTCGTCGGAAAAGGACCGCCTGAGTGCCGGGATGCCACGGGAACTTGCGTGGCCTAGCAGCATACATGCACAAGGGTGGTGGATTGCCCCTAGATGGAAAACCTAGCTCCCGGGTGTGACCGTCCATGTTGTATGCGATAACACTTAGAGAAGTGTGCTGGACATGTAGGAGTAGGCTCCCGCCGCGGGTCAAACGGTGGAACCTTGGGCCTATCCTTGGTTTTCCATGTAGATATGACGTAAACAAACCTAAACCACCAAGAGAGTGCGTTGTTCAACCCTCATACGGAGAATGCTATGAGGGTAGACCCGCGGGTCCCTCAGATTAGGGTTTTGTCGGAAAAGGACCGCCCGAGTGCCGAGATGCCACGGTAACATGCGTGTGGCCCTAGCATACATGCACAAGGGAGGTGGATTGCCCCTGGATGGAAAACCTAGCTCCCGGGTGTGACCGTCCACGTTGCACGCGATAACACTTAGTGAAGTGTGCTCAACATGTAGGAGTAGGCTCCCGCCGCGGGTCAAACCGGTGGAACCTTGGGCCTATCCTTGGTTTTCCATGTAGATATGACCTAAACAAACCTAAACCACCAAGAGAGTGCGTTGTTCAACCCTCGTACGGAGAATGCTACGGGGGTAGACCCGCGGGTCCCTTAGATTCGGGTTTCATCGAAAAAGGACCGCCCGAGTGACGGGATGCCACGGGAACATGCGTGTGGCCCTAGAATACATGCACAAGGGTGGTGGATTGCCCCTAGATGGAATACCTAGCTCCCGGGTGTGACCGTCCACGTTGCATGCGATAACACTTATAGAAGTGTGCTGGACATGTAGGAGGAGGCTCCCGCCACGGGTCAAACGAGGGGAAACCGGTGGAACCTTGGGCCTATCCTTGGTTTTCCATGTAGATATGACGCTCCTCTTTTTCCTTTGCCCTTTGCCGGCACCCCTTTTGTTTAAGCAGGTTTTGAGATCGACGCCGTTAGCAGGGTTACCTTTCCGGCTTGGCCTGGGCAGGGTTATGGACGCCATTGGTTATTCTTCAGGGCTCTTAGCCCCATTTGCATCTTGTCCGTAGCTGGACGCTATATCGTTCTCAAGGTGATTTGGATCTTTGTACAGATATCTCGTATTCTTGACTCATGGATTCATGTTATATATATATACGCCTGTGGGTCCCATCGAGGACTGTTGTGTAATGTTATTACTGCTTTTCCACCCGCACGAAAGTGCGGTGGGCACCTTTGAATCGCTTTCTATGGGTTTGGCGAGTTTTGCTAAAACTTGCATAGGTCCGATTGAGGGTGTTAAGAGTGGTATCGAGCTCAGGTTGCGATACCCACAAGTCCAAATCAGAGGATAACCTAGCTAACGGCCGAAGTAGAGTGTCAAAACTATTTTTGAAAAAAAAATCGGTTGGATAGTTCTGATTAGGTCTGATTTTACTCCTTACCCCTCTTCTATTCTCCTCTTACCTCTACGTGTTTTGAGTCCACTCTCTTCTCTCTCTTCGAGTCCAGGAATTCTCGTGGTTGGGTTCCGTCGTACCTTCAGGGTTTCGCTTCCTCCTTTGGTAACGGTGTTGCTACATCTGGTCTTCATGCTATCCGAGGAATCCTTCGTCTGGTGGACTTCTCTTTGTTCCTTCTCGTGCCTTCCGGTGTTTTCCGACGCGACGATATCATCCACGCCAGATCCGATGCAGAGTCTGCATCAGTCTTTTGTTCCGACCCTCGTTTGACGAGATCTTCAGTCTGATTCCGAGAATGGTTGCACGCTCTTCTACTGCTTGTGCGGAGTAATAGTTTGGGTGAGTGATGGATTGGCCCCCATGCCGACTACCCTTTCTATTCGCTTTTGTACTTTGAAGTGGATGAGAATGCATCGGTTCCCTCTTTCTACCGGAGTTAGGGGTGGCTTTATTTGTTGATACCTCTACCTTCGACCTTTTGTTCCCGGCGTGTTCTCTCGACGATCACGGACAACGACCTCTTGTTAGTGGTGTCGCGAGGATCTACACGAAGCGCAAAGGAGCAGACCGCCGGCCTTCTTCCCGGTACCATGAGGCGGATCTCGAGGGCGAGATCCATTGTTAGTGGTGTCGAATTGTGGCATCCCGCAAAAACCACTACTAGAAAATCGCGTTGAATTTGTGCATTGCATCGTCATGACCGCATGCTCATGTCATCATGCCACATTGCATTTGAGAATCGTCATCATCTTGCATTTGTTTGCATAAAACTATTTGCAGATAAACCTAGTTTTGTTTTCTAAAACGCCCCATCTTCTTTCAAACATGCAAACCCGGGACACCGGATTAATTTGTTTTGTCTGCTATCGGATCGCAGAAGCCGTGTTTTAAATAATTAAAATAATCAATTATTTTTAGTGGGGGCAGTCGAACGGGCCGACCCGACCCGAACGACCACCCCCATGTTCAAAACGGTCCACCTAATTCCTAAACCTACCAACCTACCTACCCAGCCCTCCTCTCCACCTCACCCCAACCAGTAGCAACTCGCCACCTCAGCTCCCATCTCTTTCCCCCCAATCAAACCCTGCCACCCAATCCCCCCTCTCTCTCTAAACCCACCCCCACAGCACACGCATGCACCCAGGCAACACACTCACCCCTCCCTGCCCGTGGGCCCCGTCCCCCTGGCCCACACACGCACCCGCACGCAGCCAGCAACACACGCACGCCACGCCACGCCCCTGTCCTTATCCCCCCGCCTGGCCCACCTGCCGCCTTGTCCTCCCCTGCCCCATCTCTCCTCTCTTCCTCCCCGCAGACTCGCGACACCTCCGCCTCTCTCGCCGCCCACCTCGCCAGCAGCCGCTGGCCGCCGCCGCCGAGCGCTGCCCGCCCTTCTTCCTCCTCGTCTGCCCGCCACGCCCCACCCCATCACCTCTCCTCAGCCGCCGTGGCTCCTCACCGCTGCGCCGCCATCCGCCTCTGGCTGCTGGCCTTCCTCCTCCTCGCCGACGCGGGCGCCTTCCTCCGCGTCCGCCTCCGCTGCGGCGCCGCTGGCCAAGGCCCTCCTCTCGCCACATCCTCCCTGCAGCCACCGCCTCCCGTGCCTCCGCGAGCGCCTGCCCCGCGCCTCCGCCCTCACCGCCTCCGCCATCCGCTTCGCCCGGCCGAGCCGGGCTGCCTGCCCTCACGCCACCGCCTGCTGCCTCGGACCCGCCCAGACGACCTCGCCTCCGTCTGCCGCCGCCAAGCAGAGCTCCGCCGCTGCCCTCCGTGCTCGCCTCTGCCGAGCCTCGCTGCCGCCGCGAGCTCGCCGCCATGACCTCTCGCGGTGGGTTTCCGTGACGCCGCCCTCCCGCCCATGAGTTGACAAAGCGCGCGCGCCCGCCAAGTTCGCAACAAGTCGGACAAGTTGTGTTGAGACGCCATGACACATCATGAGCGCCACGAGAACGACAAGTGTTGATAGCCGAGCACCAGGCCGATCCGCTGCCGACCCAAGTTCGCCCTCCCGGAACCGTCAAGACCACCGTCACGGCCGACATGATCTCCCTCGGCGGCAACGACAAATCGGACAAGGATCACCAAAATAACTGACGACAAGATCTCCAGCATGGATAAGATGCCCAGACCCCGAAGACCGATCCCGGCGACCACACATGCGACAAGACCCTCGCAACGGCAAGACCGACCCCTTGGGACCCGACAAGACCTTCGCGACGACAAGAACGGCATTGGCCCGGAAGAATCCGACGCGCCCCGACACCGACCCAAGTCCTGCTTCCGGAGCGTCAATACCTACCTCCGCTATCCGAGAACGTTTCCGTCGAACCCTGAACCCCAGATCCGGACCCTGAGACCGACCCCGAACCCCGGAACCCAAGACCGTCGAGACCCCTCAATGTGTGACCTCTTATCCGAGAACCCTATTTTATAATATATAATAACAACTTGTTGCATATTGAATTGTCATACTCGCATGCATATTGTGTGGTTTGGGGGCCTTATGCCGATTCACCTTATAATTAAATATGGGGCCCATATGCGGGCAAATCTAGTCTTATATTGGCCTCATTTAAATTGATGTAGCGAACCGGTGCTATATTTTGGCCATGATTAATACTACATTTAATTGCGGGGTACCTAAACAACATGAACCACCTAATTAATTGTCGGGACCCCGGTTCCGCTTAATATGACCTAGTTGCATCGCACCTGTGCCATGTCATACATCATACATGCATCATGCCGATCTTCTGCCGTTGTATTAAATAGTGCATCCGGTGTTCCTTCTAGTGTTTTGCTTCTTCGTGGATAAGGCCGTTGAGTTGATGCGAGTGTCGACCCGATCTTCGGCTGAACCTTCAGCAATGTTTTTCAGGCGAGCATCTCCCCCTTTCTACCTATCTTACTTTTATAGTATTTTACTCCTTCTTGTTGATCTATTGCTATCTGTGTTGCGATGCTTTAGTTTCCGTACCTGTGATATCCCTCGCAGCCTTATATTGCCTTAGACACATCCTATTACCTGTTGTTTGGTAGATAGTTGGACTTGCGCGTCGTAGTCGCTTGCTCAAGTGCTATGGTCGCCCAAATCGATGCCAGCTTGTTGATGTATTGCCGCATGTTGTTGTTGGAGTTGATCATAGTTTTACTTATCGTTCACTTTAATTCCTATTTAACAACTAAAATTGAAATAAGCAGAGGCATCGGTGGGTGATAGAAAATATTTGGTTTCCGAACGCCCACTTGTGTCCCGTAGGACCCCGAGTACTTGATACTTGTTCCTTGATTTATCGCGCTATCCACATCCGGGAGGTATATGGGACCCCCCTGAGCCAGAGCTTGATTCAGTCTTATTTCTTGGGGCCACAAACTAGTTTGAGGTTTTATTTACTATCTTGTACTTATGCCATGCTACTTATGTATTTACGATTGTGCGAGGAGCACACTGTACTGTTTAGGTAAGCGGAGTGATTACGCGGTATCGACACCCCGTTTTCGGTTCCCGCCGCCATTACCATTGTCGCAAACCTTGAGTCCGTCTCGAGCTTGCTTACTTCGCTATGGTGTACTCCAAGGGGTGGCCCCCTGAAATATTTCTGAATCCTGTGATTGCTTAGTCGTGAAAGCCTCGTTGGGTTTTGATTTGGTTTTTCCGAGGTTGATCGAGCGTGTGTTGCTATTGGTGCACCCCGACCGGGTAAAACTTTCTGAAAGCCGTGTCCGCGGATATGGACGACTTGGAGCACAGTATCTCGACCATAGACAAGCATAACTAAAGTTTATTGCTATAAATTTGACTTTAAAATGACTAGTAATCAGCTTCACTATAATGGAATGGCTAATTAATACTGCCCACAACTGCTTGTTTGGAGTGTCGCTATGCCATTATTGTACTGACTAGTAAGTATTGCAACTACAACGGAATGGCTGAATAAAAGTACCAACAACTGCTGGGTTTTGGGTTATCTCATGCTATTATATCTGACTAGTAAGTGCTGCAACTACAACGGAATGATTAACTAAAAGTGCCCACTGCTTATTTTATCAGGATGATTATCTATACCTGACTAGTAATTGCCGCAACGATAACTGAATAAATAAAACTGCCAACTGTGTGAGTTCCTCGGTTGACTTCCTCGATTGGTCTCGAGGGGGAAACGCCAGGATGGGTTTGCTTGGTGGTAGTATCAGGATGGTTCCGAATAGGTCTTTCTTCCCCTTCTCTGATTGCCGCCAGTTGTATCGAGTGCTGGGATGCCACGGGAACATGCGTGTGGCCCTAGCATACATGCACAACGGTGGTGGATTTCCCCTAGATGGAAAACCTAGCTCCCGGGTGTGACTGTCCACGTTGCATGCGATAACACTTAGAGAAGTGTGTTGGACATGTAGGAGTAGGCTCCCGCCGCGGGTCAAACGAGGGTAGACCGGTGGAACCTTGGGCCTATCCTTTGTTTTCCATGTAGATATGACCTAAACAAACCTAAACCACCGAGAGAGTGCATTGTTCAACCCTCGTACGGAGAATGCAACGGGGGTAGACCCACGGGGCCCTCGAATTAGGGTGTCGTCGGAAAAGGACCGCCCGAGTGCCGGGATGCCACGAGAACTTGCGTGTGGCCCTAGCATACATGCACAAGGGTGGTGTATTTCCCCTAGATGGAAAACCTAGCTCCCGGGTGTGACCCTCCACGTTGCATGCGATAACACTTAGAGAAGTGTGCTGGACATGTAGGAGTAGGCTCCCGCCGCGTGTCAAACGAGGGTAGACCGGTGGAACCTTGGGCCTATCCATGGTTTTCCATGTAGATATGACCTAAACAAACTTAAACCACCAAGAGAGTGCATTGTTCAACCCTCATACGGAGAATGCTACGGGGTAGACCCATGGGCCCTCAATTAGGGTTTCAGGTTTAAAAGGACCGCCCGAGTGCCGGGATGCCACGGGAACATGCGTGTGGCCATAGCATACATGCACAAGGGTGGTGGATTGCCCCTAGATGGAAAACCTAGCTCCCGGGTTTGACCGTCCACGTTGCAGGCGATAACACAAATAGAAGTGTGCTGGACATGTAGGAGGAGGCTCCCGCCGCGGATCAAACGAGGGGAAACCGGTGTCACCTTCGGCCTATCCTTGGTTTTCCATGTAGATATGACCTAAACAAACCTAAACCACCAAGAGAGTGCGTTGTTCAACCCTCGTACGGAGAATGCTACGGGGGTAGACCTTTGGGTCCCTCGCATTAGGGTTTCGTCGGAAAAGGACCGCCCGAGTGCCGGTATGCCACGGGGAACATGCGTGTGGCCCTAGCATACATACACAAGGGTGGTGGATTGCCCCTAGATGGAAAAGCTAGCTCACGGGTGTGACTCTCCACTTTGCATGCGATAAGAATTAGAGAAGTGTGCTGGACATGTTGGAGTAGGCTCCCGCCGCGGGTCAAACGAGGGTAGACTGGTGGAACCTTGGGTATATCCTTGGTTTTCCATGTAGATATGACCTAAACAAACCTAAACCACCGAGAGAGTGCATTGTTCAACCCTCGTACGGAGAATGCTACGGGGGTAGACCCGTGGGGCCCTCGGATTAGGGTGTCGTCGGAAAAGCACCGCCCGAGTGCCGGGATGCCACGAGAACTTGCGTGTGGCCCTAGCATACATGCACAAGGGTGGTGGATTGCCCCTAGATGGAAAACCTAGCACCCGGGTGTGACCATCCACGTTGCATGCGATAACACTTAGAGAAGTGTGCTGGACATGTAGGAGTAGGCTCCCGCCGCGGGTCAAACGAGGGTAGACCGGTGGAACCTTGGGTCTATCCTTGGTTTTCCATGTAGATATGACCTAAAAAAACCTATACCACCGAGAGAGTGCATTGTTCAACCCTCGTACGGAGAATGCTACGGGGGTAGACCCGTGGGGCCCTCGGATTAGGGTGTCGTCGGAAAAGGACCGCCCGAGTGCCGGGATGCCACGAGAACTTGCGTGTGGCCCTAGCATACATGCACAAGGGTGGTGGATTGCCCCTAGATGGAAAAACCTAGCACCGGTGTGACCATCCACGTTGCATGCGATAACACTTAGAGAAGTGTCTCGACATGTAGGAGTAGGCTCCGCCGTGTCAAACGAGGGTAGACCGGTGGAACCTTGGCCTATCCTTGGTTTTCCATGTAGATATGACCTAAACAAACCTAAACCACCAAGAGAGTGCATTGTTCAACCTCATACGGAGAATGCTACGGGTAGACCCACGGGCACTCGAGTTAGGGTTTCGTCGGAAAAGGACCGCCGAGCCGGATGCCACGGAACATGCGTGTGGCCCTAGCATACATGCACAAGGGTGGTGGATTTCCCGTAGATGGAAAACCTAGCTCTCGGGTGTGACCGTCCACGTTGCATGCGATAACACTTATAGAAATGTGATGGACATGTAGGACTAGGCTCCCGCCGCGGATCAAACGAGGGTAGACCGGTGGAACTTTTGGCCTATCCTTGGTTTTCCATGTAGATATGACCTAAACAAACCTAAACCACCAAGATAGTGCGTTATTCAACCCTCGTACGGAGAATGCTACGGGGGTAGACCCGCGGGTCCCTCGGATTAGGGTTTCGTCGGAAAAGGATCGCCCGAGTGCCGGGATGCCACGGGAACATGCGTGTGGCCCTAGCATACATGCACAAGGGTGATGGATTGCCCCTAGATGGAAAACCTAGCTCCCGGGTGTGACCTTCCACGTTGCATGCGATAACACTTAGAGAAGTGTGTTGGACATGTAGGAGGAGGCT
The DNA here is from genome assembly GCA_030063025.1 of Avena longiglumis. Classification (NCBI taxonomy): domain Eukaryota; kingdom Viridiplantae; phylum Streptophyta; class Magnoliopsida; order Poales; family Poaceae; genus Avena; species Avena longiglumis. The sequence continues at coordinate 511,238,514 of CP125974.1, read as the reverse complement.
CCCGCCGCAGGTCAAACGAGGGTAGACCGGTGGAACCTAGGGCCTATCCTTGGTTTTCCATGTAGATATGACCTAAAAAACCTAAACCACCAAGAGAGTGCATTGTTCAACCCTAGTACGGAGAATGCTATGGGGCTAGACCCGCGGGGCCCTCAAATTAGGGTTTCGTCGGAAAAGGACCGCCCGAGTGTCGGGATGCCACGGGAACATGCGTGTGGCCCTAGCATACATGCACAAGGGTGGTGGATTTCCCGTAGAAGGAAAACCTAGCTCTCGGGTGTGACCGTCCACGTTGCATGCGATAACACTTATAGAAGTGTGATGGACATGTAGGAGTAGGCTCCCGCCGCGGATCAAACGAGGTTAGACCGGTGGAACCTTTGGCCTATCCTTGGATTTCCATATAGATATGACCTAAACAAACCTAAACCACCAAGAGAGTGCGTTGTTCAACCCTCGTACGGAGAATGCTACGGGGGTAGACCCGCGGGTCCCTCGGATTAGGATTTCGTCGTAAAAGGACCGCCCGAGTGTCGGGATGCCACGGGAACATGCGTGTGGCTCTAGCATACATGCACAAGGGTGATGGATTGCCCCTAGATGGTGCTAGCTACCTCCCGGGTGTGACCGTCCATGTTGCATGCGATAACACTTAGAGAAGTGTGCTGGACATGTAGGAGTAGGCTCCCGTCACGGGTCTAACGGTGGAACCTTGGGCCTATCCTTGGTTTTCCATATAGATATGACCTAAAAAAACCTAAACCACCAAGAGAGTGCGTTGTTCAACCCTCGTACGGAGAATGCTACGGGGGTAGGCCCACGGGTCCCTCGGATTAGGGTTTCATCGGAAAAGGACCGCCCGAGTGCCGGGATGCCACGGGAACATGCGTGTGGCCCTAGCATACATGCACAAGGGTGGTGGATTGACCCTAGATGGGAAACCTAGCTCCCGGGTGTGACCGTCCACGTTGCATGCGATAACACTTAGAGAAGTGTGCTGGACATGTAGGAGTAGGCTCCCGCCGCGGGTCAAACGGTGGAACCTTGGGCCTATCCTTGGTTTTCCATGTAGATATGACCTAAACAAACCTAAACCACCAAGAGAGTGCGTTTTTCAACCCTCGTACGGAGAATGCAACGGGGGTAGACCCGCGGGTCCCTCGGATTAGGGTTTCGTCGGAAAAGGATCGCCCGAGTGCCGGGATGCCACGGGAACATGCGTGTGGCCCTAGCATACATGCACAAGGGTGATGGATTGCCCCTAGATGGAATACCTAGCTCCCGGGTGTGACTGTCCATGTTGCATGCGATAACAGTTAGAGAAGTGTGTTGGACATGTAGGAGGAGGCTCCCGCCGCAGGTCAAACGAGGGTAGACCGGTGGAACCTTGGGCCTATCCTTGGTTTTCTATGTAGATATGACCTAAACAAACCTAAACCACCAAGAGAGTGTGTTGTTCAACCCTCGTACGGAGAATGCTATGGGGCTAGACCCGCGGGTCCCTCGGATTAGGGTTTCGTCGTAAAAGGACCGCCCGAGTGTCGGGATGCCACGGGAACATGCGTGTGGCCCTAGCATACATGCACAAGGGTGGTGGATTTCCCGTAGATGGAAAACCTAGCTCTCGGGTGTGACCGTCCACGTTGCATGCGATAACACTTATAGAAGTGTGATGGACATGTAGGAGTAGGCTCCCGCCGCGGATCAAACGAGGGTAGACCGGTGGAACCTTTGGCATATCCTTGGATTTCCATATAGATATGACCTAAACAAACCTAAACCACCAAGAGAGTGCGTTGTTCAACCCTCGTACGGAGAATGCTACGGGGGTAGCCCCGCGCCTCCCCCGGATTTGGGTTTCGTCGTAAAGGACCGCCAGAGTGGCGGGATGCCACGGGAACATGCGTGTGGCTCTAGCATACATGCACAAGGGTGATGGATTGCCCCTAGATGGTGCTAGCTACCTCCCGGGTGTGACCGTCCATGTTGCATGCGATAACACTTAGAGAAGTGTCTTTGGACATGTAGGAGTAGGCTCCGTCCACGTCTAACGGTGGAACCTTGGGCCTATCCTTGGTTTTCCATGTAGATATGACCTAAAAACCTAAACCACCAAGAGAGTGCGTTGTTCAACCTCGTGACGGAGAATGCAACGGGTAGACCCACGGTCCCTGATTAGGGTTTCATCGGAAAAGGACCGCCCGAGTGCCGGATGCCACGGAACATGCGTGGCCCTAGCATACATGCACAAGGGTGGTGGATTGACCTAGATGGGAAACCTAGCTCCCGGTGTGACCGTCCACGTTGCATGCGATAACACTTAGAGAAGTGTCTCGGACATGTAGGAGTAGGATCCGCCATGGGTCAAACTCATGGAACCTTGGGCCTATCCTTGGTTTTCCATGTGGATATGACCTAAACAAACCTAAAACACCAAGAGAGTTTTTTCAACCCTCGTGACGGAGAATGCAACGGGGTAGACCCGCTGGTCCCTCGGATTAGGGTTTCCTGGAAAAGGATCGCCGAAAGCCGGATGCCACGGAACATGCGTGTGGCCCTAGCATACATGCACAAGGGTGATGGATTGCCCCTAGATGGAATACCTAGCTCCCGGGTGTGACTGTCCACGTTGCATGCGATAATGATTAGAGAAGTGTGTTGGACATGTAGGAGGAGGCTCCACTGCAGTCAAACGAGGTAGACCGTGGAACCTTGGGCCTATCCTTGGTTTTCTATGTAGATATGACCTAAACAAACCTAAACCACCAAGAGAGTGTGTTGTTCAACCCTCGTACGGAGAATGCTATGGGGCTTGACCCGCGGGTCCCTCGGATTAGGGTTTCGTCGTAAAAGGACCGCCCGAGTGTCGGGATGCCACGGGAACATGCGTGTGGCCCTAGCACACATGCACAAGGGTGGTGGATTTCCCGTAGATGGAAAACCTAGCTCTCGGGTGTGACCGTCCACGTTGCATGCGATAACACTTATAGAAGTGTGATGGAGATGTAGGAGTAGGCTCCCGCCGCGGATCAAACGAGGGTAGACCGGTGGAACCTTTGGCCTATCCTTGGATTTTCATGTCGATATGACCTAAACAAACCTAAACCACCAAGAGAGTGCGTTGTTCAACCCTCGTACGGAGAATGCTACGGGGGTAGACCCGCGGGTCCCTCGGATTACGGTTTTGTCGTAAAAGGACCGCCCGAGTGTCGGGATGCCACGGGAACATGCGTGTGGCTCTAGCATACATGCACAAGGGTGATGGATTGCCCCTAGATGGTGCTAGCTACCTCCCGGGTGTGACCGTCCATGTTGCATGCGATAACACTTAGAGAAGTGTGCTGGACATGTAGGAGTAGGCTCCCGTCACGGGTCTAACGGTGGAACCTTGGGCCTATCCTTGGTTTTCCATGTAGATATGACCTAAACAAACCTAAATCACCGAGAGAGTGTGTTGTTCAATCCTCGTACGGAGAATTCTACGGGGGTAGACCCGCGGGTCCCTCGGATTAGGGTTTCGTCGAAAAAGGACCGCCCGAGTGCCGGGATGCCACGGGAACATGTGTGTGGCCCTAGCATACATGCACAAGGGTGGTGGATTGCCCCTAGATGGAAAACCTAGCTCCCGGGTGTGACCGTCCACGTTGCATGCGATAACATTTAGAGAAATGTGCTCGACATGTAGGAGTAGGCTCCCGCCGCGGGTCAAACCGGTGGAACCTTGGGCCTATCCTTAGTTTTCCATGTAGATATGACCTAAACAAACCTAAACTACCAAGAGAGTGCGTTGTTCAACCCTCGTACGGAGAATGCTACGGAGGTAGACCCGCGGGTCCCTCAGATTAGGGTTTCAGCGGAAAAGGACCGCCCGAGTGACGGGTTTCCTTCGGAACATGCGTGTGGCCCTAGCATACATGCACAGGGGTGGTGGATTGCCCCTAGATGGAAAACCTAGCTCCCGGGTGTGACCGTCCACGTTGCATGCGATAACACTTATAGAAGTGTGCTGGACATGTAGGAGGAGGCTCCCGCTGTAGGTCAAACGAGGGGAAACCGGTGGAACCTTGGGCCTATCCTTGGTTTTCCATATAGATATGACCTAAACAAACCTAAGCCACCAAGAGAGTGCATTGTTCAACCCTCGTACGGAGAATGCTACGGGGGTAGACCCGTGGGGACCTCGGATTAGGGTTTCATCGGAAAAGGACCGCCTGAGTGCCGGGATGCCACGGGAACATGCGTGTGGCCCTAGTATACATGCACATAGGTGGCGGATTGCCCCTAGATGGAAAACCTAGCTCCCGGGTGTGACCGTCCATGTTGCATGCGATAACACTTAGAGAAGTGTGCTTGACATGTAGGCTCCCGCCACGGGTCAAACGAGTGTAGACCGGTGGAACCTTGGGCCTATCCTTGGTTTTCCATGTAGATATGACCTAAACAAACCAAAACCACCGAGAGAGTGTGTTGTTCAACCCTCGTACGGAGAATGCTACGGGGGTAGACCCGCGGGTCCCTCGGATTAGGGTTTCATCGGAAAAGGACCGCCCGAGTGCCGGGATGCCACGGGAACATGCGTGTGGCCCTAGCATACATGCACAAGGGTTGTGGATTGACCCTAGATGGAAAAACTAGCTCCCAGGTGTGACCGTCCACGTTGCATGCGATAACACTTAGAAAAGTGTGCTGGACATGTAGGAGTAGGCTCCCGCCGCGGGTCAAACGGTGGAACCTTGGGCCTATCCTTGGTTTTCCATGTAGATATGACCTAAACAAACCTAAACCACCAAGAGAGTGCGTTGTTCAACCCTCGTACGGAGAATGCAACGGGGGTAGACCCACGGGTCCCTCGGATTAGGGTTTCATCGGAAAAGGACCGCCCGAGTGCCGGGATGCCACGGGAACATGCGTGTGGCCCTAGCATACATGCACAAGGGTGGTGGATTGACCCTAGATGGGAAACCTATCTCCCGGGTGTGACCGTCCATGTTGCATGCGATAACACTTAGAGAAGTGTGCTGGACATGTAGGAGTAGGCTCCCGCCGCGGGTCAAACGGTGGAACCTTGGGCCTATCCTTGGTTTTCCATGTAGATATGACCTAAACAAACCTAAACCACCAAGAGAGTGCGTTTTTCAACCCTCGTATGGAGAATGCAACGGGGGTAGACCCGCGGGTCCCTCGGATTAGGGTTTCGTCGGAAAAGGATCGCCCGAGTGCCGGGATGCCACGGGAACATGCGTGTGGCCCTAGCATACATGCACAAGGGTGATGGATTGCCCCTAGATGGAAAACCTACTCCCGGGTGTGACTGTCCATGTTGCATGCGATAACACTTAGAGAAGTGTGTTGGACATGTAGGAGCAGGCTCCCGCCGCAGGTCAAACGAGGGTAGACCGGTGGAACCTTGGGCCTATCCTTGGTTTTACATGTAGATATGACCTAAACAAACCTAAACCACCAAGAGAGTGTATTGTTCAACCCTCGTAGAGAGAATGCTACGGGGGTAGACCCGCGGGGCCCTCGGATTAGGGTGTCGTCGGAAAAGGACCGCCCGAGTGCCGGGATGCCACGGGAACATGCATGTGGCCCTATCATACATGCACAAGGGTGGTGGATTGCCCCTAGATGAAAAACCTAGCTCCCCGGTGTGACCGTCCACGTTGCATGTGATAACACTTAGAGAAGTGTGCTAGACATGTAGGAGTTGGCTCCCGCCGCGTGTCAAACGAGGGTAGACCGGTGGAACCTTGGGCCTATCCTTGGTTTTCCATGTAGATATGACCTAAAAAAACCTAAACCACCAAGAGAGTGCATTGTTCAACCCTCGTACGGAGAATGCTACGGGGGTAGACCCACGGGGCCCTCGAATTAGGGTTTCTTCGGAAAAGGACCGCCCGAGTGCCGGGATGCCACGGGAACATGCGTGTGGCCCTAGCATACATGCACAAGGGTGGTGGATTTCCCATAGATGGAAAACCTAGCTCTCGGGTGTGACCGTCCAGGTTGCATGCGATAACACTTATAGAAGTGTGATGGACATGTAGGAGTAGGCTCCCGCCGCAGATCAAACAAGGGTAGACCGGTCGAACCTTTGGCCTATCCTTGGTTTTCCATGTAGATATGACCTAAACAAACCTAAAACACCAAGATAGTGCGTTGTTCAACCCTCGTACGAGAATGCTACGTGGGTAGACCCGCGGGTCCCTCGGATTAGGGTTTCGTCAGAAAAGGACCGCCCGAGTGTCGGGATGCCACGGGAACATGCGTGTGGCTCTACCATACATGCACAAGCGTGATGGATTCCCCTAGATGGTGCTAGCTACCTCCCGGGTGTGACCATCCATGTTGCATGCGATAACACTTAGAGAAGTGTGCTGGACATGTAGGAGTAGGCTCCCTCCGCGGGTCAAACGGTGGAACACTGGGCCTATCCTTGGTTTTACATGTAGATATGACCTAAACAAACCTAAACCACCGAGAGAGTGTGTTGTTCAACCCTCGTACGGAGAATGCTACGGGGGTAGACCCGCGGGTCCCTCGGATTAGGGTTTCATCGGAAAAGGACCGCCCGAGTGTCGGGATGCCACGGGAACATGCGTGTGGCCCTAGCATACATGCACAAGGGTGGTGGATTGCCCCTAGATGGAAAACCTAGCTCCCGGGTTTGACCGTCCACGTTGCAGGCGATAACACTAATAGAAGTGTGCTGGGCATGTAGGAGGAGGCTCCCGCCGCGGATCAAACGAGGGGAAACCGGTGGAACCTTGGGCCTATCCTTGGTTTTCCATGTAGATATGACCTAAACAAACCTAAACCACCAAGAGAGTGCGTTGTTCAACCCTCGTACGGAGAATGCTACGGGCGTAGACCCACGGGTCCCTCGGATTAGGGTTTCGGAAAAGGACCGCCCGAGTGCCGGGATACCACGGGAGCATGCGTGTGGCCCTAGCATACATGCACAAGGGTGGTGGATTGCCCCTAGAAGGAAAACCTAGCTCCCGGGTGTGACTGTCCACGTTGCATGCGATAACACTTAGAGAAGTGTGCTGGACATGTAGGAGTAGGCTCCCGCCGCGGGTCAAACGAGGGTAGACCGGTGGAACCTTGGGCCTATCCTTGGTTTTCCATGTAGATATGACCTAAACAAACCTAAACCACCGAGAGAGTGTGTTGTTCAACCCTCGTACGGAGAATGCTACGAGGGTAGACCCGCGGGTCCCTCGGATTAGTGTTTCGTCGGAAAAGGACCGCCTGAGTGCCGGGATGCCACGGGAACTTGCGTGTGGCCCTAGCATACATGCACAAGGGTGGTGGATTGCCCCTAGATGGAAAACCTAGCTCCCGGGTGTGACCGTCCATGTTGTATGCGATAACACTTAGAGAAGTATGCTGGACATGTAGGAGTAGGCTCCCGCCGCGGGTCAAACGGTGGAACCTTGGGCCTATCCTTGGTTTTCCATGTAGATATGACCTAAACAAACCTAAACCACCAAGAGAGTGCGTTGTTCAACCCTCATACGGAGAATGCTATGGGGGTAGACCCGCGGGTCTCTCAGATTAGGGTTTTGTCGGAAAAGGACCGCCCGAGTGCCGAGATGCCACGGTAACATGCGTGTGGCCCTAGCATACATGCACAAGGGAGGTGGATTGCCCCTGGATGGAAAACCTAGCTCCCGGGTGTGACCGTCCACGTTGCACGCGATAACACTTAGTGAAGTGTGCTCAACATGTAGGAGTAGGCTCCCGCCGCGGGTCAAACCGGTGGAACCTTGGGCCTATCCTTGGTTTTCCATGTAGATATGACCTAAACAAACCTAAACCACCAAGAGAGTGCGTTGTTCAACCCTCGTACGGAGAATGCTACGGGGGTAGACCCGCGGGTCCCTTAGATTCGGGTTTCATCGGAAAAGGACCGCCCGAGTGACGGGATGCCACGGGAACATGCGTGTGGCCCTAGCATTCATGCACAAGGGTGGTGGATTGCCCCTAGATGGAAAACCTAGCTCCCGGGTGTGACCGTCCACGTTGCATGCGATAACACTTAGAGAAGTGTGCTGGACATGTAGGAGTAGGCTCCCGCCGCGGGTCAAACGCTGGAAACATGGGCCTATCCTTGGTTTTCCATGTAGATATGACCTAAAAAACCCTAAACTACCAAGAGAGTGCGTTGTTCAACCCTCGTACGGAGAATGCTACGGGGGTAGACCCGCGGGTCCCTCGGATTAGGGTTTCATCGGAAAAGGACCGCCCGAGTGCCGGGATGCCACGAGAACATGCGTGTGGCCCTAGAATACATGCACAAGGGTGGTGGATTGCCCCTAGATGGAAAACCTAGCTCCCGGGTGTGACCGTCCATGTTGCATGCGATAACACTTAGAGAAGTGTGCTCGACATGTAGGAGTAGGCTCCCGCCGCGGGTCAAACCGGTGGAAATTTGGGCCTATCCTTGGTTTTCCATGTAGATATGACCTAAACAAACCTAAACCACCAAGAGAGTGCATTCTTCCACCCTCGTACGGAGAATGCTACGGGGGTAGACCCGCGGGTCCCTCGGATTAGGGTTTCGTCGGAAAAGGACCGCCCGAGTGCCGGGATGCCACGGGAACATGCGTGTAGCCCTAGCATACATGCACAAGGGTGGTGGATTGCCCCTAGATGGAAAACCTAGCTCCCGGGTGTGACTGTCCACGTTGCATGCGATAACACTTAGAGAAGTGTGCTGGACATGTAGGAGTAGGCTCTCATGCTGGTCAAACGAGGGTAGACCGGTGGAACCTTGGGCCTATCCTTGGTTTTCCATGTAGATATGACCTAAACAAACCTAAACCACCGAGAGAGTGTGTTGTTCAACCCTCGTACGGAGAATGCTACGGGGTAGACCATGGGCCCCGGATTAGGGTTTCGTCGGAAAAGGACCGACCGAGTGCCGGGATGCCACGGGAACATGCGTGTGGCCCTATCATACATGCACAAGGGTGGTGGATTGCCCCTAATTGGAAAACCTAGCTCCCGGGTATGACAGTCCACGTTGCATGCGATAACACTTAGAGAAGTGTGCTGGACATGTAGGAGTAGGCTCCCGCCACGGGTCAAACGAGGGTAGACCGGTGGAACCTTGGGCCTATCCTTGGTTTTCCATGTAGATATGATCTAAACAAACCTAAACCACCGAGATAGTGTGTTTTTCAACCCTCGTACGGAGAATGCTACGGGGGTAGACCCGCGGGTCCCTCGGATTAGGGTTTCGTCGGAAAAGGACCGCCTGAGTGGCGGGATGCCACGGGAACATGCGTGTGGCCCTAGCATACATGCACAAGGGTGGTGGATTGCCCCTAGATGGAAAACCTAGCTCCCGGGTGTGACCGTCCACGTTGCATGCGATAACACTTAGAGAAGTGTGCTGGACATGTAGGAGTGGGCTCCCGCCGCGGGTCAAACGGTGGAACCTTGGGCCTATCCTTGGTTTTCCACGTAGATATGACCTAAACAAACCTAAACCACCAAGAGAGTGTGTTGTTCAACCCTCGTATGGAGAATTCTACGGGGGTAGACCCGCGGGTCCCTCGGATTAGGGTTTCATCAGAAAAGGACCGCCCGAGTGCCGGGATTCCACGGGAACATGCGTGTGGCCCTAGCATACATGCACAAGGGTGGTGGATTTGAAGGGTTTCGTGACATAGTAAATCAAAATTTTCTACGGATGCGAACAGAGGGAAAGCCAAGATCTAATCTAGGAGATGCAATCAACGAGAGAGATTGGATTAGATCTTCATACCCTTGAAGATTCGCTGTGAGCGTTAACGCTGGAACGTGGGTGATGTAGTCGTACTCGCTTCTCCTCCTCGCGATCCGATCCGATCTAGCACCACAAGTAGCGGTGCCTCCGTGAGATGCACATGTGCAACACCTTGACGTCTCCTCCTTCCTTGGACCAGCGAGTATGGTGGAGAGATAGATTGGATCTACAACACGACGGCGTGGTGTATATGGTGGAGAATTTCTGCTGGAGGGCTTCGCCTACAAACAGTCGGGAGGGAGAGAGGAAGGTAGCAAGGCAGCTAGGGCTTGGAGGAAGGTGTGTAGTAGTGGGGAGGGGCGCACCACCCCTCTATATATAGAGGGGGCGGCCAGCCCTTGCCCCTCCTCCAAGCCTATCTCTAGTTTAAACAATTTAAACTCTCGCTTATCTAGAAATCATATCTCTAGTTTAAACGATTTAAACTCTCCCTTATCTAGAAATCCTATCTCTAGTTTAAACGAGTTTAAACTTATCTAGGATCGGCTGGGCCCTATGGGGCCTTGTGCCCCTGGCCCAATGCGGCCAGGACACTCCCACATAGGCCCATGCCCCCTCCCGGAAGGTGGGGCCACGTTGGTCCCTTCCGAAGGTTCTAGAAGCTTCGGTACAATACCGATTAACCGAAACAATTCAACTCCAAAACTGCCATCGCCTTATATGAATCTTATTCTCCGGACCATTCGGAACCTCAGTGATATCCGGATCCCATCCGAGACTCAACAAAAATTCATAAACCAATTATCCAATCTATCCTAGCGTCGAGATACGTTAAGTGTGTGACCGCGGGTTCGAGAATATGCACATGATCTTCTATCAAGAATCAACAGCGGGTCTGGCACCCATATTGAATCCCACACATTCATCGATGATCATATCGGATGAATCACGATGCGGATTCAATCAATCCCATATATATATTCCCTGCCTCGCGATATTTTACTTGCCCGAGATTCGATCGCTTGCATGCCATACCTAGTTCAATCTCGCTCACATCAAGTACTTTACTGCTCAGAATCCGATATCACTTTGTGATTAACTCCTTAACCACATGCTTGCAAGCGGTGTTGATATCGATTACCGAGTGGGCCCGAAGTATATCTCTCCGACTTGGGAGGGACAAATTCCATCACGATACATACAACCCAATAAATACTTTCCGATCACCTGAGAGACACCTTTATGATCACCCTCTCATAGGATGACGTTTGATGACCTCAAAGCTTTCTTCCGGTACCAGGGAGTTGCATTATCTCATGGTCTAAGGAATACAATATTTGACATAGGAAAAGCTTCGCAAAGACGACCACAATGACACGATCTAATTGCTCTGCTTTGTTTGGGTCTATCCATCATATCATTCTCCCAATGATATGATCTCATTATCAATTGACAACTCATGTCTATGGTTAGGAAACCTTAACCATCATTGATCAATGAGCTAGTCCATAGAGGCGTACTAGGGACACGGTGTTGTTCACAAACCACACAAGTATTAAAGTTTCCGCTTAATACAATTCTAGCATGGAATATAAACTTTATCATGAACAAGAATTATAATAATAACATCTTTATTATTGCCTCTAGGGCATAATTCCAACAGTCTCCCACTTGCACTAGAGTCAATAATCTAGTTTACATCTGACAACAATCTCACACCCATGGCAATGAGGTGGTGATCATGTTTTACACGTGGAAGAGGTTTAGTCGGTGGATCTGCGACATTGATCCGTATGTACTTTGCTAATCTTCGATCTCCATCGCTATATAATCTCGGATTATATGAAACTTATGTTGATATGCTTGGTCTTTGGATGATATCTTGGTTCCTTAGCGAGTGCTATGGCGCCATGTTGTCACAATATCTCTAGTGGGTCCAATGCACTTGGAACCACGCCAAGCTCGATGATGAAGTTTCGATCCAAACTCCTTCACTTGACGCTTCGCAATGCCATGTATTCCGCTTCACCGTAGATCCCGCGATCACGCTTTTGCAGCTTCTCCACCACAGCTCCTCCATTCAAAATATAAACATATCCCGTCGAGATTTAGAATCATCCTTGTCGGGTCGAAACTAGCATCGACGTAACCTTTACGACAAGTTGTTCATCACCCCATAGACTAAGAACATTTCTTTAGTTCTATTTAGGTACTTTAGGATGTTCTTCACGCTGTCCAAAGGTTCCACCGGATCACTTTGATATCTTCTCGTCAAACTAAGAGCATTGGACACATCCGGTCTAGTACACAAGATGGCATACATGATGGAACCTATGGCCGAGGCATAAGGCACTTTGCTCATAGCTTCCTATCATTTACATAGTGGACACCGAGCCTTGCTCAATATCTTACACGAAAACATAGGCACCGAACCTTTCTTTGCCTTATCCATTCGAACCTTTTCGAACTTTGTCTAGGTATGTACCGGCTTAAAGCTATCAGCCTTTGTCTATATCTATAGATTTTGATGCCCAATATATAAGCAGCTTCACCTAGGTCTTTCATTGAAAAACACTTGTTCAAATAACTCTTCACATCGTTAAGCATGTTGATGTCATTTCCGATAATCAATATAATCAATATGTCATCCACATACGATGCGTAAACGTCACCGAGCTCCCACTCACTTTCTTGTAGATACAAGCTTCGTAGCAATTTGGAACAAATCCAAAACTCTTGATCACTTGATCAAAACAAAGGTTCCAACTCCGAGATGCTTGCTTCAGTCCATAAATGGAACGCTGAAGTTTGCATACTTTACTAGTATCCTTAGGATCGACAAAACCTTCGGGTTGCATCATATACAACTCTTCATCAATGTTCCCATTGAGGAAATAAGTCTTGACATCCATCTGCCATATTTCATAATCATGAAACGCAGAAATTGCTAATAAAATCCAAATGGACTTAAACATCGCTACGGGAGAGAAAGTCTCATCGTAGTCAACACCTTGAACTTGTCGAAAACCTTTTGCGACAAGCCGTGCTTTATAGACGGTAACATTACCATCCGTGTCCGTTTTCTTCTTGAATATCCATTTGCACTCAACGGCCTTTCGGTCGCTAGGAGGGTCCACCAAAGTCCATACTTGGTTTTCGCTCATGGATCCCAATTCGGATTTCATGGCTTCTAGCCATTTCTCAGAGTCTGGGCTCATCATCGCTTCCTCATAGTTCGTAGGTTCACTGTCTTCTACCAACAAGACAAGACAGGTTGCCGCACCACCAGGGAGGGGCACGCGACCTTGTCGACCGCGACGCTCAAGACAGATCGTCAAGCTTCATGATCCTTGTCATTAGCTTCCTCTATTGTTGGTGCAAAGCAATCGAACAATTTCAGGTGTCGCGCTACTCTCCAATTCAAGAGAAGGTTCAATAACCTCGTCTAGCTCTACTTTCCCACTCACTTCTTTCGAGAGAAACTCCTTCTCAAGAAAGGAACCGTTCTTCGACAAACACTTTGCCTTCGGTTTCGTGGATAGAAGGTATACCCAATGGTTTCCTTAGGGTATCCTATGAAGACGCATTTCTCGCTTTGGGTTCGAGCTTGTCCGCATCAACTTCTTGACGTAAGCTCAGATCCCCAAACTTTAAGAAACGACAACGTAGGTTTAGCACCAAACCACAGTTCATACGGTCGTCTCAACGGATTTAGATGGAGCCCTATTTAAAGTGAATGCAGCGGTTTCTAATGCATAACCCCAAAATGATAACGGCAAATCAAGAAGAGACATCATTGATCGGACCATATCTAATAGGGTTCGATTCCGCGTTCAGACACACCATTCTTGCGCTGTGGTGTTCCGGTGGCGTGAGTTGTGAAACGATTCCACTTGCTTTAAGATGCGTGAGAAAATCATAACTCAAATATTCACCTCCACGATCGGATCGTAGAAACTTAATCTTTACATTACGATGGTTCTCCACTTCATTCGAAATTCCTTGAACTTTTCAAATGTTTCAGATTTATGTTTCATTAAATAGATATACCCATATCTACTTAAGTCATCGGTAAAAGTGAGGAAATAGCGATATCCACAAGGCCGAAACACTCATCGATCCACATACATCGGTATGTATGATTTCCAACAAGTCCGTTGCTCGCTCCATCATACCGAGAACGGGTTTTGATCATCTTGCCCATGAGGCATGGTTCGCATGTGTCAAATGATTCAAAATCAAGAGACTCAAAAGTCCATCGAATGGAGTTTCTTCATGCGCTTTACACCAATATGACCTAGACGACAAAGTACAAATAAGTAGTATTATCACTATCTACTTTGCATCTCTTAGCCTCAATGTTATGGATGTGTGTTTAATCCCTTCGAGATTTATAAGAAATAAACCATTTACAAGAGGTGCATGACCATAAAAGATGTTACTCATATAAATAGAACAACCATTATTCTCCGATTTAAATGAATAACCGCCTTGCAATAAACATGATCCGAAATAATGTTCATGCTCAACGCAGGCACATAATAACATTTATTAAGGTTTAAAACTAATCCCAAGGTAAAACTAAGAGAGCGTGACGGCCATCACATCAACTCTTGATCCGCTGCCAACGCCAAGATCGTCACCTCATCCTCGCAAGCCGCCTATTCCGTAGCTCTGCTTCGAGTTACAAATATTAGCAATGAACCGTATCAAATACCTGCACTACAACGAGGGCTAGTAAGGAAAACATCAATAACATGTATATCAAATATACCTTTGTTGGTGCCAGCCTTCTTGTCCGCTAAGTACTTGGACGCTATGCCCAAAGTGACCCTGCCCTAATAGAAGCACTCAAAGGTCCCTTAGGACCGACCACTGAGCTTCTTCTCAGCAGGGGCATTGCGCTTGCCGCCGCCCTTCTTGAAGGGCTTCTTTGCTCCCTTACCTTTCTTAAAGGAGGGCTTGTGGACCATCAACACATGATTATCCTTCTTGATGTCCACTTCCGCAGCCTTCAGCTTTGCGAAGAGCTCGGTGATCGTATCAGTGGAACCAATCTGATTATGATCACTACAAAACTTTTGTAGCTGGGAGGGAGTGATTGAAGAACCCTGTCAATCTTGAGCTCCTCTGGAATCGTGCATTCCAGTTGCTCAAGACGTTGAGTGTAGCCCGACATCTTTATGGCGTGCTCACTAACGGAACTCCCTTCCTCCATCTTGCAGTTAAAGAACTTCTCGGAGATCTCATATCTCTCAGAACGGGCCTGAGTCTGAAACATGGTTTTCAGCTCCTCGAGAATCTCGAAGGGCCCGGGATAGGTTTCAAAACGATTTTGAAGCTCCGGTTCCATAGCAAACAACATGGTGCTCTTAATCACACCATAATCATCTTTGCGCGACTGATAGACAGCTTTCTCATCAGCCGGTAGCTTTGATAGGGGGGTCACCTAACGCTTTACCAAGGACATAGTCCTTTTGTCCGCCAGACAGAATGATTCTTAGATTGCGGAACCAGTTGGTGAAGTTAGACCCATTGTTTCTAAGCTTTTCTTTCTCAGCAAAAACGTTGAAGTTGAAGTTGGACTTGGCCATTGGATCTACAGTATTTGCAAGTACAATTTAGACTATGTTCATGATAAATAGTTCAATTTAATCAAATTAATAGATGAACTCCCACTAAATTCAACATCCCTCAAGTTATTTAGTGAACACGATCCAAATTCACCACACCTAATCCGATCATCACGAGAAGAGATGTGGTTTCAATGGTGGACAACAAAGTGTCGATCATATCATTCATATGACTCATGCTTAACCTTTCGGTTCTTGTGTTCCGAGGACATGTTTGTAAATGCTAGGCTCGTCAAGTTAGACCCAAGTATTTCCGCGTGTGCAAAACTGGCTTGCACCCGTTGTATGTGAGCGTAGAGTCTATAGCACCCGATCATCACGTGATGCTTGGACACGACGAACTTTCGCAACGGTGCATACTTGGGGAGAACACAGTTTTTATCTTGATCTTTAAGTGAGGAATCATCTTATAATGCTAACGCCGCGATCTAAGCATAATAAGATACATAAAGGGATAAACATCACATGTATATAACTTTATGTGACATGGTATAGCCAATCCTCGCGCAATGATCTCCATCTTGTGCGTTCCGGCATGATCTCCATCACTCCACCATGATTGCCTCCACCACGAATAGCAACTACAACTATTGCTAACTACTTAGCGATAAAGTAAAGCTATTACATGGCGTATAAGAAGTTGACTCGCAGGTCATACACAATTATAAAGACAACCATATGGCTCCTGCCGGTTGTGTACTCATCGACATGCAAGTCGTGAAACATTACAAAACATGATCATCGCATACAATATACACATCACATCTTGGGCCATACCATATCACAGAAAACACTCCTGCAAGAACAAGTTAGACGCCTCTACTTTGTTGTTGCATGTTTTACGTGGCTTATGGGAGTAGATGCTAAGAACGATTCTTACCTACGAAAGCCACAACGGTGATATTATGGTTGCCAAACTCGGTGTTAATCCCATGACAACTATAGTGAGAGAAACCGACATCCACCAGCCGCATGTGTGGTACAAGCCACACGTCAAGTGCGGAGCCGGTCCGAATGACGTCGCGTAAGGTTGGCCTGGACCGCTTCAATCTCACTATCCGTGTCATAAGAAGAACACAAACAAGAGGCTTGCAACAGAAACATCAACGCGCAAGAACAACCATGTTGCGTTCTACTCGTGAAACACATCTACGCATAGATCTAGCTCGATACCCTTTGAAGGGTTTCGCGACATAGTAAATCAAAATTTTCTACGGATGCGAACAGAGGAAAAGCCAAGATCTAATCTAGGAGATGCAATCAACGAGAGATTGGATTAGATCTTCATACCCTTGAAGATTCGTGATAGCGGAACGCTCGTGTCAAACGTGGGTGATGTAGTCGTACTCGCTTCTCCTCCTCGCGATCCGATCCGATCTAGCACCACAAGTGGCGGTGCATCCGTGAGATGCACTGCGGCAGACTCGACGTCTCCTCCTTCCTCGGACCAGCGAGTATGGTGGAGAGATAGATTGGATCTACAACAAGACGGCGTGGTGTATATGGTGGAGAATTTCTGCTGCAGGGCTTCGCCTACAAACAGTCGGGAGGGAGAGAGGAAGGTAGCAAGGTAGCTAGGGCTTGGAGGAAGGTGTGTAGTAGTGGGGAGGGGCGCACCACCCCTCTATATATAGAGGGGGCGGCCAGCCCTTGCCCCTCCTCCAAGCCTATCTCTAGTTTAAAAAATTTAAACTCTCCCTGATCTAGAAATCCTATCTCTAGTTTAAACGATTTAAACTCTCCCTTATCTAGAAATCCTATCTCTAGTTTAAACGAGTTTAAACTTATTTAGGATTGGCTGGGCCCTATGGGGCCTTGTGCCCCTGGCACAATGCGGCCAGGACACTCCTTCATAGGCCCATGCCCCCTCCCGGAAGGTGGGGCCACGTTGGTCCCCTTCCGGAAGGTTCTAGAAGCTTCCGGTACAATACCGATTAACCCGGAACAATTCCGAACTCCAAAAACTGCACTGCCTTATATGAATCTTATTCTCCGGACCATTCCGGAACCTCTCGTGATATCCCGGATCCCATCCGAGACCAACAAAAATTCATAAACCAATTATCCAATCTATCCTAGCGTCGAGATACGTTAAGTGTGTGACCTGCGGGTTCGAGAATATGCGTACATGATCTTCTATCAAGAATCAACAGGGTCTGGGCACCCATATTGACTCCCACACATTCATCGATGATCATATCGGATGAACCACGATGCCAGGATTCAATCAATCCCATATATATATTCCCTTCGCCTCGCGATATTTTACTTGCCCGAGATTCGATCGCTTGCATCCGCCATACCTAGTTCAATCTCGCTCACAGGCAAGTACTTTACTCTTCCGTAATCCGATATCACTTTGTGATTAACTCCTTAACCACATGCTTGCAAGCGGTGTTGATATCGACACGAAAGTGGGCCCAAGTATATCTCTCCGACTTGGGAGGACAAATTCCATCTCGATACATACAACCCAACAGATTTTTCCGATCACCGAGAGACACCTTTATGATCACCCTCTCATAGGATGACGTTTGATGACCTCAAAGCTTTCTTCGTACTGTGGAGTTGCATTATCTCATGGTCTAAGGAATACAATATTTGACATAGGAAAAGCTTCGCAAAGACGAACACAATGACACGATCTAATTGCTCTGCTTTGTTTGGGTCTGTCCATCATATCATTCTCCCAATGATATGATCTCATTATCAATTGACAACTCATGTCTATGGTTAGGAAACCTTAACCATCATTGATCAATGAGCTAGTCCATAGAGGCGTACTAGGGACACGGTGTTGTTCACAAACCACACAAGTATTAAAGTTTCCGCTTAATACAATTCTAGCATGGAATATAAACTTTATCATGAACAAGAATTATAATAATAACATCTTTATTATTGCTTCTAGGGCATAATTCCAACAGGATTGCCTCTAGATGGAAAACCTAGCTCCCGGGTGTGACCGTCCACGTTGCATGCGATAACACTTAGAGAAGTGTGCTCGACATGTAGGAGTAGGCTCCCGCCGCGGGTCAAACGAGGGTAGACCGGTGGAAACTAGCACTGGAGCACAAAAATGTCTTCAAAACTTGCGCAATATAACCTTATAAAATATAGATAGAAGTTTAATATTTTTAAAATATAGTGAAAAGTTATTATTTTTAAAATTTTGTATACGCCGACGGCAACCCCGTTGGCCTAGGTTGGGCCGTTTTTTCCATAGAGTCTACGCCGACGGCCTGGCCGTCGGGGTAGACCCCTACCCTCCTAGTGGATAAGGCGACCACGCCCGCGCGTCCACCCACCCTCCTCCCCCACGCGCGCCCCTACCCTCCTCTCCTCATGCCCCTGCTTGACTGCACTGCCACACCCAAGGCTTGCCACCGCCACCTCCCGCCAGGCTCCTCCCTCGAGCCGCCACCGCCGGCCCCCCTCCTCCTCCCCCGCACCCTCCTTCCCGAACCACCTCCCCGACCCATCCTCCCAGGGCCCGCCACCGCCCCTCCTCCCCGCCCTCCTCCCTAGCACCCTCCTTCCCGCCACCGCCAGCCCCTCCTCCTCCTCCCCGCCGGGCCCTGCCCCTGCATCCCCATCTTCCCATGCATCCCCCTCCTCCCCTGCCCCTCCTCCCCGCCGCCGGGCCCAACCCCTGCATCCTCCCTCCTCCCGTGCATCCCCCTCCTCCCCTGCCCCGCCTCCCCGCCGCCGGGCCCTTCCCCTGCATCCTCCTCCTCCCCTGCATACCCCCTCCTCGCCACTCCTCCTCTGCCACGCCCCCTCCTCCCCAGCTAGCCTTTCCTCCTCTCCTGCACCCCTGCCCCTCCTCCTCTCCTCCTCCCTGCAACACCTCCTCCTTACAGCACCTCCTCCTCCCTGTAGCACCTCCTCCCCGGCGCCACTCCTACTTCATCAAGGTATGTAGATTATCTGTTTGTTGTTTTTATTTTGCATTTTTTGTTAGTTGTAGTCTAGGGTTAGTTAACCGGTGTTAGTTGTAGTCTAGGGTTAGTTTTAGTTGTAGTTTAGAGTATAGTCATAGATGTAATTGTTTGGTATAATCTTGATATGGTGCATGGTAGATGAATATGAAGAAATTGACAATAAGAATTGAGTATGCTAATATTTATTCTTTTTTACAATAGGCTCCTGTCACTGTCTCGGAGGTCGTCGTCCCGGAGGTCCCCGTCCCGGAGGCCGCCGTCCCGGAGGTCGCCTACTACCTCTACCGCCGAGGGTGAGCTAGAACTCCGTCTCCTCCCTCACATTTTTTACGTCAATAGATTCCATTTCCACGTCAAGTCGTGTCACCTAGGTGTCATATCCCGTCTACGAGCGTTACGCGGATAAATATGAATTAGAGGTCGCATATGATGAAGCGTAACGCTTGCGGCATTTACGGGACAATCGGCGGATGCGTAGTTGGGTACGTTCTCCATGCTCTGTCCTGGTCCGAGTCAGGATTTCGGTAGCGCCTCCCCATTGTTCTCTGGATGCACATCCTCTTGGCTTTTTGCCGAGACGTGTATCGGGAGATCAGCGTGGAGGTGCTATCGAAATTCTGGCTTGGAACGGGGTAGAGCATGGAGAACGTACTCAATCTAAAGATCCGGCGGCTTCTAGGACCCTCTATACCTATTAGAGATGTAGGTCATGTGTTTTTCTTGGTAGATAAATAGAAAATATGATGCATTTAGTTTCATTCTATAATTTGATATGAAATGCTATGTTTATTGTTTGGTTCCCAATCAAAACAGAGGATGGCTGATAATGGGTGGATATACAGTGGACGTACTAGTGTTGTTGATAGAACAGATGAGTGGACATGGAAGACTGATCTGTTAGTGAAGGAGTTAGCGCGTGGTTCAAAGGCAGGCATTCGTCCAACTTGCCCTTGCGCTCATTGCAATAAGCGTCATCTTCAGTCAAAGGAGGAAATTAAAAAACACCTTTGGAGATATGGTTATATGCGGGACTTCGTCACGACGGTTGAATTTACTCAGTATGAACGTGATAGAGGTGAGGTGATGCGGCAACGGATCAATGGCAATGATGGCGATGGGATTAGAAATTTGCTAGATGATTTCCATGATGCCGACATGCCAGATTCGCCACCTTCACATGAACCGCCAGAACTGGAGGAACCTCGTGAACCAGAGGATCCGCAGCCAAGCGCGAAGGCCTTCTATGATTTGATGGCCTCGGCTAAGAGGCCTCTATACGAGGGTTCAAAGATTTCTCAGCTCGATGCCATCTCGCAAGCACTAGCCAAAAAGCTCTAGTACGGCAACACTCGTTCATGCTTTGAAGACCATGTGCAAACATATGGTAACATGTTTCCTGAAGGGCATTGTCTGCCTAAAACCATGTACGAAGCAAAGAAAATCCAGCGAGCGCTCAGCATGGAATACCAAAAGATAGATTGTTGTACAAAAGGTTGCCTCTTGTTTTGGAAACAGTTTGCGGATGACAATTACTGTAGCAAGTGTGGGGCCTCTAGGTATCATGAGGTACAAGGAGACGATGGTCAGAATACGCAGACAAAAGTCGCCATGAAGATTCTTCGTTATCTCCCATTCATAAAAATAATCCAGCGGCTTTACATGACCAAGGAGTCTGCCACACATATGACGTGGCACAAGACGGGGAAGAGATATGAGGATGAGCAAGGACGGGTAAAGATGGGACATCCATCTGATGGTAAGACATGGAAGAACTTTGATAGAGACCATCTCGATGAGGCAGGAGAGGCTCGGAACGTTAGAATTGCTATAGCAACAGATGGATTCAATCCATATGGTATGTCGACCGCCTCATATAGCTGCTGGCCCGTGTTTGTTATGTCGCTCAATATCCCTCCCGGAGCCCTAATGCAAAGGAAGACCATATTCCTGTCGCTGATCATTCCAGGGCCTGAATACCCAGGGAAGAATTTGAGTGTGTACATGCAACCGCTTGTGGAAGATCTGAATCACTCTTGGCACCACGGGACGTTGACATACGACCGTGCATCAAAGACAAAATTCTACATGAAAGTTTGGTTCCACTATTCCATGCACGACATGCCCGGGTACGCCCTATTCTACGGATGGTGTACAACTGGTAAGTGGCCATGCCCAGTGTGCAGGCATCTACTTGAGTTCCTTTGGCTAAAGGCGGGTAAAAAGTATTCCGCATTTGACACGCATCGACCATACCTCAAAGGAGACCATCCGTTCAGACAAGACAAAAAGAACTTCATCAAGGGAAAAGTTGTGCTTGAAGAAAAAGAGATACCAACGTTCGATGGTGCTACTGTTGATGCCGAGTTACATGCTCTCATGCGTATCGAGTCTGGTTTCCCATAGTTTGAGGAATATGGAAAAAACGCACAACTGGACACACGAGGCAGGCATAATGAAGCTCGAGTATTACAAGGACTGCGAACTTCCCTATAACATCGATGTGATGCACACTGAAAAGAATGTCACAGAGTCTCTCTTTTACACAATTCTGAACATTCCTGAAAAGTCAAAGGATAATGTCAAGGCTAGAGTCGATGTTGAGGAGCTATGTGATAGGAAGACACTATGCATGCAACCTCCTGAACGCAATCGAAAAAATTGGGTCAAGCCACATGCCTACTACTGCCTTGATAGCCTCCAAAAGAAGCAGTAATTAGGGTGGCTCAAATTCGTCGTGATGTTCCCAGATGGTTATTGTTCGAATATGAGCAAGGGAGTCAATTTGGCAACTGGAAAAGTCACTGGGCTCAAGAGTCACGACTATCATATATGGATTGAGCGGCTAATGCCGGTGATGGTTCGAGGGTATCTCCTTGAGCATACCTGGCGAGTGCTTGCGGAGTTGAGTCATTTCTTCCGCACGCTCTGTGCCAAGCAGATATGTCCCTTGATGATTGAGAAGCTGCATGATCTAGTGCCGGAGTTGCTATGCAAGTTAGAGACGATCTTTCCGCCAGGCTTCTTTACTCCGATGTTACATCTCATTGTGCATCTCGCGAACGAGGCACTCTTGGGTGGACCGGTGCAGTTTCGTTGGCAGTTTTGTATTGAGAGAGAGAGTTTAAGTATATTCGAACCAAATGTGGAAACAAAAATAAGATTGAAGCATGCATAGCTGAGGCAACTCTCCTTCAGGAGATAACAGACGCCATGACAACATAATATGGCGATGATGTTCCCACTATGCATAACCAGGTCTGCTTGCATACAATGTCGACGTCAAGCATGACCCCAAGCTCCTCCTCTTCCATTGTCCCGGTGGCAAGGCCGGTGGCGCAACAAGTTATACCTTGAAAAAGGAAGAGAAGGATTGCATAATGCTCTATGTGCTTATGAAAATGAAGGAAGTGGTCCGCGGTGAGAATGAAGAGGAGGAAGAAAATCAAGTGCCCAGTTTCCTTAGGTAAAATGGTGAACAAATTCATTTGCAACTAGTAACTCGGTTTTGATCTAATACATATTTTCTCCTTTTAGCCAATTCACGGATGAAATGTGGTCGGGAACGATGGATCCCGATGACGCGTAGTTGGAAACCCTTCTGAAAGTGGGTGCCCCTGGAAAGAAAAATTTCACGTCTTGGTTCTATGAAAAGGTAATTTATAACCTGTCCCTCTTACCTGGCAATCGTGACTTGTCCCTCTTATTACACGTAACTAATGCACAATTTGTACGCAACTTGTAGGGAGCCGATCCCAACGTTGAGATGTCGGATGAGTTGAGATGTGTCTCCCAGGGTTGTAACCGTAAAGTCGAGATGTATGAGAAGTATGATGTGAATGGTTATCGATTCCATACAGAGTCTTACCAGAATCGTCGGCCAAATGCAAAAACTGTAAATACCGGGGTCTTCACCAGAGGAGCCGATGACTTTGATTACTATGGAAGGTTACAAAACGTATACGAGATGACGTTCAATAATACGCCCCTAGAACTCAAGTTTGTTGTGTTCAAATGCCACTGGTTCGACCCACGCGGTGGATATAGAAGTACCCCTTCCATTGGGTTAGTTGAAGTTAGGCCTTCAACCACCTATAGTGGATCCGATGTCTTTATTGTGGCCCACCAAGCCAAACAAATTTGTTATTTACACTACCCATGTTATAAAGAGGAACTCAAGGGATGGGAAGTCGTGTTCCAGGTATCGCCACGTGGTAAGCTACCCATGCCCTCCGACGATGATTACAACAACATTGACCCTAAAACATACAAGGGAGTTTTCTATCAAGAACAAGAGAACTTTGACTTACAAGATCTTGATAACCTCGAGAACAATGCACATACTCGTGGTGAGGTAGTCACGAATATAAAGGACATTGATATGCTCACCAAGTTATATTCGGACAATTGCAACGATGAGCCTCCACCCTGCGATGAACCTCCAACTTACTTCTCATGTGATAGTGATGTTGATAGTGCTGATGAGAACCCAAGACATACACATGAGAGTGATGATGATGAGTGGTGAGGGTCTTTTATGTCTTTTATGCCTCGACTATGCTTAGTATCTTTATTATGCTTAATATTTATGCTTAGTATCTTTATTATGCTTAGTATTTATGCTTAGTATCTTTATTATGCTTAGTATTTATGCTTAGTATCTTTATTATGCTTAGTATTTATGCTTAGTATCTTTATTATGCTTAGTATTTATGTTTAATATCTTTATTATGCTTAGTATTTTTATTATGCTTGACTAAATTGTTTACCTCTTCTCAATGTAGGTGATTGACCAATATGAGCCAACGCAAGGAATCATCGTCCTCTATCCTTAAGTGTTTGAAGCAGAAGAAGGTTACCAAAAGTGGAAGAGCACCCATTCCCAACTCGCGTTACAATGACGACAATGCGGGAGGAGGAGGACGAGGTGAGGGAGGAGGAGGTGGACTTCCTCCGAGGCCAGGACGAGGTGCAGGACAAGGTGAGGGAGGAGGCGGACTTCCCCCGAGGGCAGGACAAGGTGCAGGACGAGGTGAGGGAGGAGGCGGACTTCCCCCGAGGGCATGATGAGGCGCAGGACGAGGACGAGGTGGAGTACGAGGTTTACGCCTTCTGAGTGACCTACCCTCCGCTTCTGGAGACGTGGCTTTCGAGTCTGCTTACTCGAAGTCTCCTGACGAGGAGGAGGAGTCTCGAGACTTGGAGGAGGAGTCTCGATACCAGGAGGGGGGGGGTCTCGAGACCAGGACTTTGATTCTCGAGACCAGGAGGGGGAGTCTCGAGACACGTAGGGGGAGCCCCGAGACCAGGAGTTGGGGCCGTCGACGCGGCCGAAGAATCCAAAGATTCGTGGGGAATCGGGTGTCCCAAGGGACGAACCTGCTTCTGAGGAGGAGAAACCCATAATTACGCCTAACGGCATTGAGTAAGTGGCTATACTAATTTTGAACATGTAATTTCATTTTGGTCATAACAATTTGGCATGCACTAATGTTTTACTATTGTGTAGCAACTAGACATTTCCTCCAGGTACCAGTGCGCCTAATACCTTGGTTGGAGCTCTGATTAGGAAATTTTGGCCAGGCTTTTACACTCCCGTCCCCAACGGCGAGAGGAAGCTAGCCACCAGTTGGGCGCACTATTAGGCCGCCGAAAACTCGGGCTATGCTGGGAAAGCTTCTGAAGCCGTGATCACCAAGTTTTGGGTAAGGCAAAGTTTTCGAGTTTCGTTCATAGTTGATGACCCCACCATGCTAACTTATGAGCCTCACAATATTTTTTATGTATGATTACAGAGATTCTATAGGGTGCTTCCGGAGGACCAGGAGAAGGCGGACAAGACTTTGTGGGGGACTTGTCAGAGGTTGACACGACAACAGTTTTACAATCAGAAGCATACCACCACCAGTCTATACAGCTCCGAGAAGTTGGGCAAGAGGGCGCCGAAGCATTTGAATGTGAAGGCCCAACCAAAGATGACCGAGGAAGATTATGCCGGGGTAAGTAAATTGTCAATCAGATTCTATGTTGTTGCTAATTGCATTATCCATTCTTCAAATGAGTATTGTTTTTTCAGTTTATGCCCACGTGGGCCGATGGTAAGGAGGACGCATGGCTGGCGTTGTCGGCGAGGTGGCGCGGGGAAGACGCCGAGTTCAACGCCTTGAGCGAGCGGAACAAGGAGGAAACCGCAACCATGGTCGCTTCAAGGCCCATATGGTATACATGTATACATGGAACAATCTGTATTTATTTCCCTTCGTGATCCTACTTGATACGCATAACATTTTTTTGGCCATGCAGGAGACACATCTAGAGAGGCCTTGTTCTGACTTTGAAGTATGGGAGAGGATGAAGCAGAAGAAGCCTGATATATCCCAGCCTTAGCCCTCGCTTCCAGAGTTCTATGGCACTTCCAAGGAGGATGGTGCTAACTACCTCGAGGCGTTCACTGGTTTTCATCCGGAGGTGGAAGATCCTAGAGCAGAGGAGACCGACGAGAGAGCGGTGGTCGTGGCGGGGCGCGGCCGGGAGCACGGCCGTTTCAACATTCTTGATAGGGTGATCCCGCGAACTCCTGCTTTGAGCCTCACGCGGATCAAGGCTACCCTCACTGCCGACGACCCCGCTATCCCGCCTCGACGGCCTTCCCGAGCGAACGGCGATGTAAGTTTTTCTCATTTCCATCATATTTCCGAAAATCATTCGTGAGTGGCTAAGTTGACGAGATTCATTGTTTTTGAAATTTTAGCCTATTTTGGACGCGGCCTACAAGGCCGCTTTTGCGGAACACTTGGTGACGCTCGAGACGAGGTCCCAGACCCGAGCGGCCTACGAGCAGTGGGCAAAGTTACGTGATGATGTAAGTTTCCACCTTTATTTTTGCAAAATATGACAAGTCTCGCATTCCCTAGTTTGAATCTTTATTTCTGCAACGCCTCACATCTAAACTATCTTGCATCTTTTGGAGAGGTTTTATGGCACTGGAGAGCGAGCCACTCTACCGCCACGGCCACCTAGGCCAGGGCCGCAGCCAATCTTCCCATCAAAGGACGAATATGCTTTGACCTTCTACTCAGGGACCCGGTAAGTTATTTGCCAAACCGGTTGTTACAACAAACCTGTGCCTTGGTGGTTGCTAACTCTGCCTCAAACATGTAGGGACCGGGATGCTCCGGTAATACACACTTTGGTCGCCCGATGCTCGCCAACTAACTATCTCGCATGATGACACCGGTTCATACCGGCCGTGCTTCTCCTGGTGCTTCCGCTGGTGGTGGTGGTGGCGGTAGCGGTGGCGGTGGCGGTGATTCTCCTTCTTTCCATCGTGCTGAGGGTGGCAGTGCTTCTCCTTCTACCGGTGGTGGTGGTCATGGCGGTACTTCTCCTTCTTCCGGTGCTGGTTCGACGGCGGCTAATCGACGTCAAGCTTCACCTTTCTTTGCGCGGGGAGACATGGGTCTCTCGAGTAGCTCTCCGGAGGTGTAGGGATGTGCATGTGTTATGATGCACTTAGAGATGTACCTATGTGTGGATGTACTAGCTATGTTGTTTGGATAAGGATGTACCTCTTTTGACGATGATGATCTTATGTTTGTTCATGTGCTGTGCCTGAAATCTGTGTCTTCTTTTGACGATGAATCTGGGAATATATAATTTGCAGGAAATGAATAAAACAAAATGAATTTTTTTTGCCAAGGCCTAAGCCGACGACAATGCCGTCGGCGTAGACCAGACCATATGGCACATAATAAGTTTGCCCGACGGCATTGCCGTCGGCGTCAGTGCGCGTGTGGCCCAGAGAGGACCCTTTGCCCGGCGGTGATGCCGTCGGCGTCAGTGCTGTAGGGCCGACGGCCAGGCCGTCGCCGTATCCGCGCTCGTAGACAGCCACAAGGGAGGCACGTGTCCCCTTAGGCCGACCGCATAACCGTCGGCGTATAGATCACTGCGCTAACGGCCGTTACCTGCTATAGGTGGGCCCCAGGTGGGCCTAGGCCGACGGGAATCTATACGCCGAAGGGTTATTGGCATACGCCTACGGCCTACTACGCCGACGGGCATACGCCAACGGCCCCGTCGGGCAAGCCTACGCCGACGGGGTCCAGCCGTCGGCCTATTTAGCATTTCCTGTAGTGAAATGAAAGTATGATTTCCAATATAATATAATGATACAACAAACTCGTACAGAAGAGATGTCAAAAAACTAAAAAAGGATAGTACGGTTATGCATAAGATAGTAAGTATATCATTTAAACCTGGTTTGAGAAGCTTCATTGTATGAGGATTTGCATTTATTTGTTGGATTCGTGTTGAAATTAATGGATAAAATCATCTTCTATTCCTCAAATATGAAATTGATAACACTCATTTTTTAAATCAACGAGCAGTCAGAAGGAGTTCTACGGTAAATCTAAGGAATAGAGGAAGTAAGGACTGAGCATATAGGCAGGCAGAGAGTCCACTAGGCTGGTGTGGCGGGCCAGCGGAGGCATAGTAGTAGCCGAGCCAAGCAGCAGGGGGCGTCACAGCAGCAGAGAAGATGACGGGTCCATGCATTCGGGAAGCTGTGTGACCGATGGACAGAACCAGAGAGCCAGAGGCATGGCGACGAGGGGAGAGGAGTGAGGGACGAACGAGACTGAAAGGACTCGATTAGTTTGTTGGTTTCTTTTTACCGGGCGTCATATGGACCAAAGGAAAGGCACCAAGTTCGGGCTGCACCCAAGGCCAATACAAAATCTGCTACGGACCCATATTAGTTGACTTGGATTTGTCTAGATCTGAATGAATCTAGACACTATCTAGTATATAGGTTTATTTAAATTTTAATAAATTCAAGTGAACTAATAGGGAGTACTACTAATAGGCTGGGAAATATGCTGAGTCCCGGGCCATGGCCCTTGTTGCTCGCGGTGTAGCTTCGCCCCTGCTTGCACTGACTACATGTTAATATAGGAAGCCAATCAACACAATTACGGGAGGAGAGTTACAACATAGGGGGAGAGAAATCACGGATCTGTATTATCTTTATAGACAAATCAGATCGTGTACATCAACAGCTCAACTACCTTTATCGCTATGTGGTGCAAGGCACATATGTTACATGAAATCCTCAGTCACAACATTTACTCAGGTTGAGATTGTGCTTGAATTCCTCAAGTTGTCGAGTTGGTAGTGTCTTGGTGAAGCCATCTTCCACTTGGTCTTTAGAGGGGATAAATCTGATATCTAACCGTTTCCTTGCTATTCTTTCTCTTACAAAATGAAAATCTATTTCAATGTGTTTAGTTCTTGCATGAAATATAGGATTAGCTAAAAGATAAGTTGCACCCATATTATCACAAACATAAAGTTTGATTTCTTTGGACTCCAAGTCATCCTAATATGGACTCGATCCAAATAACTTTTGCAGTGGCATTTGATAGAGATTTGTATTTCGCCTCTATACTTGATCTTGACATTGCTGTCTATTTTCTAGCACTTCAAGAAATCATGTTAGGCCCAAAATATTATACAAAAACCTCCTATTGATCTCCTATCATCTACACATCATGTGAAATGCATCTGAGAAGGCACTTACACGAGTGGAGGATGATCTCCTAAACGTCAAACCAAGACTTATTGTTCCGCTAACATACCTCAAGATTATCTTAACAAGTGTCTGGTAATGTCCCGATATGTATTAACCTAAAATAAGACGGCTTAGAGTGAGTGATTGTGCATTAGTGCATCTTAAGCATATAAAAATCTGGGGGAATCTCGACCGTTAGATTAAAAGGGGGAAGTAGACAACAAAGTTTCTCTTAGATGATTGCTAAAGTATAAAACCTAGACACTTCTTTGAGTGATAAGTGGAAGGGTTTCCGATTGTTCATTGTGTGCTTTGTATCTGAAACAACAATTGCTCCAGATAGAAACGGTTTGGAATAGTTGTTTGTGTGCTAGAAAATTTGACATTACCTCTCTTGTATTTTGGACAATATCAAAACAATTCAAATAAATAGATATAATACATATATATATCAGAACAAGCTCATGATAACAAAAAAACTACAACCTTTGGAAGCCTAGCTTTCAAAGCCACAGTCATATGTAATAGAACTTCTAAAAACAATAATACAATATACTCCCATATCACACATTAACCAACAATACAAGTCCATAATACAATTTACATACACTAAAATAATATTACAAATAGGATTGAACTAATACAACAATCCATGCGGACTTAAATGTCCACAAATTAAAAAGTTACAAAATGAATCAAGAAGAACAATAATACAATTAGGAAATTGAACAAATGAAAATAAGACACAAGAAAAATAAATCCTAATCTATCTTGAAACATCCAAATCTTCTCATCTTCATCTATCTTCTCATCTTCTTGTTTCTTTCTTCTCACTTGCAAACAAACAAGCAAAGGATTAGTATGGGAGCAAGAATTTTATCCTTAGGCAACAACTTGGAAATTAACCAAATCATCTATCTACTAGAGCCAAATTGTAACTACCTCGGTGAACTACGCTCCTAGATACAAGCCTGGATGAGTCATAGTGGTTGAAATAGTACGGTGGGGCCCCAAAAGCCACTCACTGGTAGTCCTTTCAGACGTCCCAACCACTACCCTCTCAACGGGACCTGTACGGGCGGCGTAGTCGGCAGGCGAAGGGATCAACTACGTACACAAGTGGGTATGTACGCAAGCCACCATACAAGAGTACATCAGAGCCACACCATCTAGAAAGAAAGGAAATATACCAACGCCATACGGCAAGATTCAAATGACCTAGATAAATCTATATTTTAGGATATCTCCTCATACAACACACATCAGAGTATCATGCGGAAGCGGCAAACAAGATCCGAGTACGGATAAGAAGCAAATCGGCATAAGATGCCAGAGAATAAGCACATCCCAACTACAGGTCTCATGGATCCCCGTTCCCGGAATCTCTACACCGAACGATCGTTGCCCACATCTTCGGCTTCTTCCACCCAGTATCCGTCCTGTGAAGGTACCTGTTCATCTGAATCAAGAATTTATCGTGTGAGACCCTAAGGGTACTCAGCAAGTCTTAATGCCTCTAAAGGGGACACAACCTGGGGTGACGCAATTGCAGCGAAAGATAAACCCTAGCAATTCTACAGATAAACGCTAACCATCCGCCTAACCAATGATAGACGGATGTCCGGGAACTTAAATACAACAGTTATAATGGTAATCTCATCCGATCCATCCTCCTCCCTGCTTACCAACAAGGAAGCGGACGAACAACCCCCCATCCGTTGGCAATTTTATTAACCATTCCATGAGTTTTGCGCTATTTACTAGTCAAATTATTTAGTCAGATTAAGGCGGTACTTTAGTTATGCTTGTCTATGATCAAGAAACTGTGCTCCAAGTCGTCCATATCCGCGGACACGGCTTTCAGAAAGTTTTACCCGGCCGGGGTGCACCAATAGCAACACACGCTCGATCAACCTCGGAAAAACCAAATCAAAACCCAACGAGGCTTTCACGATCGAACAATCACAAGATTCAGAAATATTTCAGGGGGCCACCCTTAAGTAGATTCCAGAACGGTTAGCTGACTCAGACGGCCTCAAGGTTTGGGTGGACGGCGAACGATCGGGAACCCGAAGTGTGGCTGGGCTTGTCGATAGCGTAAACGTGTCCCGATCCTAAATAAAGACAGTGCACCTCGCACAATCGTAAATAAAGCGGTAAACATGGCATAAGTACAGGATAGTAAAAACACCTCAAACTAGTTTGTGGCCCCAAGAAATAAGACGGAATCAAGCTCGCCTGGGGGTCCCATATACCTCCGGATGTGGATAGCGATAAATCAAGGAACAGGAATCAAGTACTGGGGTCTTACGGGACACAAGTGAGCAGGAAAAACCAAATAGCAGATGTTGCTCACCGGTGCCACTTTCTTTAGTTATCCCAGAACTACTCAGGTTAAGTTGTTTAGGTACCTCATTATCCAACAAACACTCACATACCCTACACATGCTGTTCTACGACTCGCATGGCTCAAACAACTCCTATAGTAGTGGCTCATGGGATGGAGGAACAAGCTTGGTGGGGTTTAAAAGTAAAGGCTATGCATACTTGGGATTCAATTTAATGCAATCGCGACTCAATGATGCAAGAATAAGATAGAGGCAATAGGTACTGTATGTATGCAAGCATGTGGAAGTGCTTGCCTGGTATCTCTGTTGAAGCAAGGGACTGATCCGGTAGTGCTCTGGTTCTCTTGATATAACCCCGCCAAAGGTTCATCCGAGAAAACCAAACAAACAAGGCCAACATGAATATAGAGCACAAGCATTGGAATTAAATGCAAGCAAACAATCATGCCATGATGAATGATGCACAAGTTGCATGGCAATAAGTAGCATGGCATGGGTGAGGTGTGGAGGACAAGAAAATAACATTTGAATTGGGTTTTAGTCACATTTTGTTGCCATAATAGTTGCTGTTCATTATATTTTTATATGATGCATGCTGCAATTGAAGACATGGATATCATAAACAGAAAGGTCTCGTCGAGCTGATCAATTTAGACATATCATTTGCTAAATTTGGAGTTTTAAAACAAAAGTTATTAAATTATTAAATTCTAGTGGCAATTGATGTAATTTAAATAAACTTGGAATTTTAATTGTGCAAAAGTCAAATTGGATGGTATATTTGAAATCCTCTCATTTTTCTGATATCCAAACATATATTATTTGCCCAATTTGGATTTAGAAATAAAAAGTTATTTGCATCTGATTTGAAATTTGAATTTTTGAAATAATTTAAACCAAGTTTGAATTTTAAAACAGTTTCTAAAACGTTTGATACCAATACTACTCTAGCCTGGGTCGCAGACAGGTGGGCCAGGGGGGTTCTCTGACCAACACGCCAGTGTCTGGGAACAGGAGGGACCGCGGGTTGACAAACGAAAAGTACAGGAGCCTTTTTATAAAAAGACAACAGACGCTGACAGCGGGCCATGGGGACTGCGGGTTGGACAAAAGGTTTGGTAGGGGGTTATGTGCAAAGTGCCACGCGGGTACTGTGGATCTTCTCTTTGCTCGACGAATTGAACTTACCGGCATGAGAAAAACAGGAGCGCGGCCGGGCTCGATTCGCGATCGCGACGCGCCAATGAGGGCGGCTACCACCGGCTGGGCCTAGGGTTGTTGACAGGAGGAGGGAGGACGCTAGTAAGGCGCTAGGCGACGTGGTGGATGCAGCAGAACGCACGGGTGCACGGTGAGCGCCGACGAAACGAACGCCGACCAGGAAGCGAGGCGTTGCAGAGCATGTCCGGGAGGATCGGTGGCTTACCGCGAGGCCGATGGAGGGCTTGATCGGGCGGGAGCAGCTGGCGACGGCAGCGTACGCCCAGGCTAGGGTTTTCGGGCGCGGGCAGGTTCTGGCGGTGCTGGTCCTTCCTCCTCGCCGGGCACGGGACGCCGCAGCCTCAGGGCTTCTCGACACCTCGCAGCAACTCTTCACCGCTAGATCGACCGGGGGTGGGGTAGCTGGCGTGGGCGAGAGGACGTTGGGTGTAGAAGAAGGGTAGAGGAGGGGAGCTGCAGGCTGCCGGGACGGATCCGGGAGGCCAGAGGGGGTGAGGGAGGATAAGAACAGAGAGGGGGCAGGCTGGTTGCGTGGGGGAGGGGAAGGTGGCCTCGGTGCCACCTTTTGCCTCCTCACGTGCTCGGCACGGCCAGGCAGGCACGGCAGGGCGGCGTGGGCACCAGGAGGGGCTGGCAGGTGGGGTAGCTAGGTCAGGGACGCCGGCAGGTGGGCCGGGGGCGTGGGCAGGTCCTGGCAGAGAGAGAAGAAAAGAGGGAAGGGGGAGGCCGGCTCGGCTAGGGCTAGGGTAGATAGGAGGGGGTCCTTGACGTGTGGGGTAGCTAGGTGGGCCAGGGTAGAGGGGCATGCTAGAGCTGGGAGAGAGGGTGGCGAGCTGGGCAGGTTTTTGGTGTGGTTGGGCAAGGTAGCTAAAAGGAAGGGGAGTGGTAGCTAGGGTTTAGCTTAGGGAAGAAGGTGTAGATTAGGGAAAGGTGGCTTAGGGTTTTGCTTAGGAAGAAAGGGGGATGGCAAGGTAGATTTTAGGGTGGCTAAGAGAGAGGGGAGAGAAGAGATGATGGTATAAGAGGTTGATCATGCATGCTTCCATTCAAACACACATGTTCAAGAAAAAGAGAAAGGGGAAAGCTAGGGAGAGGTGCTCAAGGTGATGGGGTGGTTCTCTTTGGCCCATGCATGATTCAAACAAACCAAGCAAGAACCAAGAAAGGGTGGTTTGTGTTGTGCATGCCACTTAGCACATGTGTGTGCATGGATCATGGGGGTAGGGGTTAAGCTAAAGGGGAAAAAGAGGGAGATGATTTGATGGAGCAACTACAAGCCCAAAACAAGATTAAAGCAAAAGAAAAGATCCACTTTGAATTCAAGCAAAACCAAAACTAGAAAAGGTGGCACTTGCATGGCCCATGCAACATAATTAATGCCAACTTTATCCTTGTGAAAACAATAGCATTAACTTGGCATTATTCATATGCATTCCCAAAAGGTGGGCAAGGCCGAGCAAAGTTTATGGGTGAAACCCAACCAACCAACATGAGCTAGAGATAACCCAATTTAAAATGCCAAGCTCATATTAATTGGATGGTGGAATTATAAGGTGGTGAAAGAAAAGGTGGTGGAATCAATAAGAGAGATGCCCTCAACTCAACTTGGGCATTTAGCAATATATTAAGAACCAAATACAATATCAAGAGGCAACTACAATTAATCATGCACGTGAGATAAGAACCAAACAAGAAAGGGTTTTGTATGATGCTCAAGTGCAAGGTGACATGATGACATGAGCATGATATGATGATGATGCAACATTATATGTTGGAAGTGACCCATTTTATTATTATAACATGTAGCATTACAGGGGTTAGACAACTGGGATGCTACAACTCTCCCCCACTAAACAGGAATCTCGCCCCGAGATTCTAGGAAGAAGAAGATACAAAGAGAGAAGGATGGTTGGCACGGAGTTCATCTTCACGCTCCCATGTGGCTTCATCAACAGAATGGTGTGACCATTGCACCTTGCAAAACCTGATGGACTTGTTGCGAGTCCTCCGTTCTGCGGTCTCAAGGATTTTGGTGGGGTGTTCTTGATAAGACAGATCTTCTTGGAGGTCGATTAGCTCATGATCCACGGTCTTGCCGGGATCTTTGAAGCACTTCTTGAGCTGAGAGATGTGGAAAACATCATGGACTTTGAGTTTTTCCGGAAGCTCTAGTGCATAAGCAACTTCTCCTCTTCTACCACGTATCTTGAAAGGACCGATGTATCTAGGAGCCAACTTTCCTTTGATACCGAAGCGGTGGGTTCCTCTCATGGGAGTGACACGAAGGTAGACGAGATCACCAGGGGCATATACCATATCCGTGTGTTTCCTGTCATAGTTGCTCTTCTGACGACTCTGAGCAATATTCAGGTTCTCCAGAATGATATGCACCTTCTCCTCTGCTTGGGTTACAATGTCAGGGCCAAACCAGATTCTTTCTCCTGCACCTGACCAACCAATAGGAGTTCTGCACTTGCGACCATAGAGAGCCTCGAATGGTGCCATCTTGACTCTTCCGAAGTCGTTGTTGTAGGAGAATTCAGCATATGGAAGGCATTCTTCCCACTTCATGCCAAAAGAGATGACGCAAGCTCTAAGCATATCCTCCGTAATCTGATTGATCCTCTCCACTTGTCCTTGCGATCGAGGGTGGTAAGCAGTCAAGTTCAACTTTGTTCCCAAGGCTTTTGGAAACTCTCCCGAACTTTGAGGTGAAGATGCTCCCACGCCGAACTGATTTCAAGTGGAACCCCATACAAAGAGACAATCCTGTTGATATAGAGCTCACCAACTGAATTCCGAAATTGTTTCTTTGATCGGGAAGAAATGAGCCACTTTAGAAAGCCCGACGATGACAACAAAATTGCATTGTTCTTCTTCGCGACCTTGGAAAGCCAGTGATGAAGTCCATCTTCACTTTCTCCCATTTCCATTACGAGGTTGCAATGGCTGTAGAAGACCAAATGGTTTACGATGGATGCCTTGACTCTGCAGACATCACATTCGAGACATACTTGGCACAATACCGCTTCAACCTGTGCCACCAAAGATTGTGTTTTCAATTCCAGGTACATCTTTGTGCTGCCAGGATGGATAGAAAGAACCGAATCATGTGCCTCCTTGAGAACTTGGTCTCTCAGACCTGGATAGTTTGGAACAAACATCCGGTGTTCAAAGAAGAGCGTGCCTTGATCATCAACATGAAAGGACTCATACTTCGGAAGGTCAAGCTTAGCGATGAGCTTTTTGGTGTGCGGATCACCAAGCTGACGAGAGCGAATCTGTTCTTCCAAGAGAGGAGTAGCCAGAAGGTTCAGGAGATGCCCTTGTTCCACAATTTCAAGGTTGAGCTGACGGAAATCCTCGCACAAGAGAGGCTGCTGCTCTTCTACCATGAGGTTGTTGACATAAGCTTTACGGCTAAGCGCATCTTCCATGACGTTTGCTTTGCCTGGAGTGTAGTTGATGGTCACATCAAAGTCATTGATTGCCTCAATCCA
This sequence comes from Avena longiglumis, assembly GCA_030063025.1. Taxonomy (NCBI): domain Eukaryota; kingdom Viridiplantae; phylum Streptophyta; class Magnoliopsida; order Poales; family Poaceae; genus Avena; species Avena longiglumis. Next base: position 511,202,558 of record CP125974.1, on the reverse strand, counting down.
TCTCCTCTGCCGAAGGTTGAGATCCGGTTGAGTGAAGATATACTTCAAACTCTTGTGATCCGAGAAGATCTCACAACGGTTACCAAGCAAGTAGTGCCTCCAAAGCTTCAAGGCAAAGACAACTGCTGCTAGCTCAAGGTCATGTGTGGGATAGTTGATCTCATGCGTCTTCAACTGACGAGAAGCATAAGCAACCACCTGTCTCTCTTGCATAAGGACCGCACCCAATCCTTGCAAAGAGGCATCGCAGAATATCTGGAAAGGCTTAGATGTATCCGGAGGAACCAAGACTGGTGTGGAAGTGAGCTTCTCTTTGAGTGTCTCAAAGCTTTCTTGACAAGCAGGAGTCCACAGGTACTTCTTGCCTTTCTTGAGGAGATCGGTAAGAGGCTTTGCTATCTTCGAGAAGTTCTGCACAAAGCGACGGCAATAGCTAGCCAAGCCGAGAAAACTCCGCACTTCCTTGACATTCACAGGAGGAAGCCATTCAACTATTGTCTTCACGGTTTCCGGGTTGACTGCAATGCCCTTGGCAGAGATGACATGGCCCAGATATGTTACTTCAGGCAGCCAGATCTCACACTTTGAGAACTTTGCATACAAGCGGTTCTCACGAAGCTTGTTCAGGACACACCGCAGGTGGTCTTCATGCTCCTCTTTAGACTTGGAATAGACCAGAATGTCATCCAGATATACCACCACAAACTTATCAAGGTACTCCATGAAAACGGAGTTCATCAGCCTCGAGAAGGTAGCAGGTGCGTTGGTGAGACCGAAAGACATGACCGTGTACTCATACAGGCCATAGCGGGTGGTGAAAGCTGTCTTGGGCACATCCTCTTTGCGAATTTTGATTTGGTGATAACCACTTCTCAAATCCAGCTTAGAGAACACCACAGCTCCTGCTAGCTGGTCAAAAAGATCATTTATCCGAGGGAGAGGATATTTGTTCTTGATGGTTTTAGCGTTGAGAGCCCGGTAGTCAACACATAGCCTATCGGTTCTGTCACGCTTCTTCACAAAGATTGTTGGGCTACCCCAAGAAGAAGTGCTGTGTTGAATGAAACCCAATTTCTCTTGTTCATCAAGTTGTCGTTTGAGTTCAGCCAGCTCAGAAGGACCCATTTTATATGGCCTCTTGGAGATAGGAGTCGTTCCAGGTTCAAGCTCAATCACGAATTCAACCTCGCGATCCGGAGGCATACCTGGCAACTCTTCAGGAAAGACATACGGGAACTCACACCATCGGGTACCCTCCGAATAGCTTCCATAGCATCATCATTCGTGAGCAGCCAAGGAATAGAGCGACAGCAGGAGTCGACTTGGAGAAAAGACTATATGGCCTTCGTGATCTTTAGAGACACCGAGCGTCAAAGACAATCAATCACAGCTGCATTTGCTGTCAACCAATCCATGCCCAAGATGACATCAATGTCAGAGTTGCCCAGAACAATCAAAGAAGCCAAGAATGAAGATCCACCAATCTCAACTTGATTTTCATGACTGATATGCTCAGCCCTCATGTTTGAACCAGGTGATTGTACCACCAACCGCTTAGATAGAGGAACCAAGACTAACTCATTCTTATCTGCAAACTTGTGTGACACAAAAGAATGCGATGCACCAGAATCAAAGAGGACTCGTGCAGGGACTGAGTTAACTGAAAGCATACCCATTACAACTCCAGGTGTGAGCTCAGCTTGAGAGGCGTTGACGCAGTTGGCGCGAACAACCGCAGACCCGGGCTTGGTGTTGATGTTGAGAGCCCGAGGCGGTGGTGCACGAACCGAAGGAGAGCTTGTTGCAGATCTTGGCAGGGGTTGAGGGAGAGCTTTGTTCTTCATTGGGCAGTTCCAGCTGGGATGTCCATGATCTCCACATGTGTAACAAGCACCGTGAGGACGTGGAGCAGAGTAGCTGTGGACTCCGCCAGCGCCCAGTAAGGGTTGTTGTAGCCCCGGGAGCCGCAGTGAAGTTTGGTGGCCTTGACGTGAAACTCGTGTCTTGGTGGAGCCAGAGCGACGGGGTGTTAGGAACCCGACACGCCGCTTAGAAGGAGCTGCCATAATCGCAGAGCTTGATGCATCCTCGTTATGTTTCTTGGACTCCTCGAACATTTGCCCGCTTGCCTCCTCTTGCAGTCTTGTGTCAGTAGTTCCAGAAGGTTGCCGGTCTTGCATGCGTGATTGCATACTTGATCGACGATTGAGCCCTTGCCCGAATCTTTTCTGCTTTTTCTTGTCATCAGATACCTCATCACCACCATAGCGAGACAGGTTCATGAAGTTCCTGATGTAGGTGTTGACGTTATCATTTCCCTGCTTCAGGTTGAGGAAGGCCTCCTTCATCCTTTCCATCACTATCTCTGAGAGAAACTGTTTCTTGAAAGCTGCAGTGAACCTCTCCCAAGTTGGCCGGAACCCAAAGGCATCTTGCCTTCAAATAGTTTTCCCACCAAAGAGCCGCATCTCCCTTGAGAAGGTGGGTAGCACACTTGACCCACTCCTGCTCGAACATCCAGCCTCGAGCAACCTTGAGATCTCGCAGCCCAATCATCCGCGCCAAGAGGTCGGTCGACACGCCGAATCGACGAGGGTTGAACTTGAGGAAGCTCTTGATGTCACCACGCTTGGGAGGTGGAGGAAGTGGAGCGAACTCATTCCTTCCGACGCCTCTCAAAGCGCCGCTGGTTCTCTGCATTGCCGCCAAAGCATTAGCTATGCTTGACAGCCGAGCCCGGGCCCGAGGAATGTCCTCTTCAGTCCGGCGTGGGGAGCCATCCCGTCATTGATGTAAAACTCAAGTCAAGATTATAATGGAGAATGATAATAATCCAAAATAGTACCAAGATGGAATTAACCAAGATTAAAGGATACAATTTATCGAGATGATATTAAAATATCAACAAAGTTCATAGCACATAAAAGATATTAAGCATATCGCACACGATCGAAAAGGAGTGTGGTACACAAACATATCAAAGAAAAATTTTCCACAAATTTCGCATTAAAATACCAATAGATGCTAAAATTACTTAACGAATCAAGATTAGTGACTCTACCGATTCAATATACAAAAGCGAATGATACAAGTAGTGGTATGGTCGCGACTCCATCCCGCACTCAAATCATTACTCCGCACATGAACAAGTGGAACACATATCCTAACCCTTCTTCTCACATTTAAACCTAAAGATTGGTAACTACGGAAACGAACACCCCAAACAAGATAGCGTCGGATACAAAGAGGAAGATAGATTGCATCGTTTTACAAAAGCCCGCTTGTATGGAATGTACCAACAGTTGATAACCAAAGGCAGATAAGATAACAACTTGGATGCAACAGATAGACAAGGGATTACACACACACACACACACAACCTATGGTACTACGGAAACCCAGAACACGTGAATCCTAGTTTGAACTTTGAGAAGAGGATTGAAAACGTTACACTTCCTTACCAGAAAAGGGTGGGTGGGGTAAGAAGAAAAGTGGAAGCAGTCCTACTCGCTTTTGTTTTTCCCTAATATACATAACTACCAAAATATTTGCTAGATCGACAACGACTGCTTGGCTGAAACCCTGAAGGTCGGGATGGCTCTGATACCAATTGTAACTACCTCGGTGAACTACGCTCCTAGATAAAAGCCTGGATGAGTGATAGTGGTTGAAATAGTACGGTGGGTCCCCAAAAGCCACTCACTGGTAGTCCTTTCAGACGTCCCAACCACTACCCTCTCAACGGACCTCAGACGGCGTGAGTCGTGAAAGCGAAGGATCAACTACGACACAAGTGGGTATGTACGCAAGCCACCATACAAGAGTACATCAGAGCCACACCATCTAGAAAGAAAGGAAATATACCAACGCCATACGGCAAGATTCAAATGACCTAGATAAATCTATATTTTAGGATATCTCCTCATACAACACACATCAGAGTATCATGAAGCGGCAAACAAGATCCGAGTACGGATAAGAAGCAAATCGGCATAAGATGCCAGAGAATAAGCACATCCCAACTACAGGTCTCATGGATCCCCGTTCCCGGAATCTCTACACCGAACGATCGTTGCCCACATCTTCGGCTTCTTCCACCCAAAGATCCGTCCGTGAAGGTACCTGCTCATCCGAATCAAGAATTTATCGTGAGACCCTAAGGGTACTCAAGAAGTCTTAATGCCTCTAAAGGGGACACAACCTGGGTGACGAATTGCAGCGAAAGATAAACCCTAGCAATTCTACAGATAACGCTAACCATCCGCCTAACCAATGATAGACGGATGTCCGGAACTTAAATACAACAGCTTATAATGGTAATCTCATCCGATCCATCCTCCTCCCTCGCTACCAACAAGGAAGCGGACGAACAACCCCCATCCGCTGGCAATTTTATTAACCATTCCATGAGTGTTGCGCTATTTACTAGTCAAATTATTTAGTCGATTAAGGTACTTTAGTTATGCTTGTCTATGATCAAGAACCGTGTCCAAGTCGTCCATATCCGCGACACGGCCGAAAGTTTTACCCGCCGGGTGCACCAATAGCAACACACGCCGATCAACCTCGAAAACCAAATCAAAACCCAACGAGGCTTTCACGATCGAACAATCACAAGATTCAGAAATATTTCAGGGGCCACCCTTAAGTAGATTCCAAGAACGGTTAGCTGACTCCGAGACGGCCTCAAGGTTTGGGTGGACGGTGGTAAACGACTGGGAACCCGAAAGTGTGGCTGGGCTTGTCGATACCGCGTAAACGTGTCCCGATCCTAAACAGTATAGTGTGCACCTCGCACAATCGTAAATAAAGCGGTAAACATGGCATAAGTACAGGATAGTAAAAACACCTCAAACTAGTTTGTGGCCCCAAGAAATAAGACGGAATCAAGCTCTGGCTCAGGGGGGTCCCATATACCTCCCGGATGTGGATAGCGCAATAAATCAAGGAACAGGAATCAAGTACTCGGGGTCTTACGGGACACAAGTGAGCAGGAAAAACCAAATAGCAGATGTTGCTCACCTGTGCCACTTTCTTTAGTTATCCCAGAACTACTCAGGTTAAGTTGTTTAGGTACCTCATTATCCAACAGACACTCACATACCCTACACATGCTGTTCTACGACTCGCATGGCTCAAACAACTCCTGTAGTAGTGGCTCATGGGATGGAGGAACAAGCTTGGTGGGGTTTAAAAGTAAAGGCTATGCATACTTGGGATTCAATTTAATGCAATCGCGACTCAATGATGCAAGAATAAGATAGAGGCAATAGGTACTGTATGTTTTCAAGCATGTGGAAGTGCTTGCCTGGTATCTCTGTTGAAGCAAGGGACTGATCTGGGTAGTGCTCCTGGTTCTCTTGATATAACCCCCGCCAAAGGTCTATCCGAGAAAACCAAACAAACAAGGCCAACATGAATATAGAGCACAAGCATTGGAATTAAATGCGTCACAAAACAATCATGCCATGATGAATGATGCACAAGTTGCATGGCAATAAGTAGCATGGCATGGGTGAGGTGTGGAGGACAAGAAAATAACATTTGAATTGGGTTTTAGTCACATTTTGTTGCCATAATAGTTGCTGTTCATTATATTTTTATATGATGCATGCTGCAATTGAAGACATGGATATCATAAACAGAAAGGTCTCGTCGAGCTGATCAATTTAGACATATCATTTGCTAAATTTGGAGTTTTAAAACAAAAGTTATTAAATTATTAAATTCTAGTGGCAATTGATGTAATTTAAATAAACTTGGAATTTGAATTGTGCAAAATTCAAATTGGATGGTATATTTGAAATCCTCTCATTTTTCTGATATCCAAACATATATTATTTGCCCAATTTGGATTTAGAAATAAAAAGTTATTTGCATCTGATTTGAAATTTGAATTTTTGAAATAATTTAAACCAAGTTTGAATTTTAAAAGCTTTTCAAACGCTTGATACCAATACTACTCTAGCCTGGTCGCAGGTGGGCTGGGGGTTCTCCACACACGCCAGTGTCCGGGAACAGAGGGACCGCGGGTCGACAAACGAAAACACAGAGCCTTTTATAAAAAGACAACAGACGACAATGGCCAGGGGACTGCGGGTTGGGCAAAAGGTTTGGTAGGGGGTTATGTGCAAAGTGCCACGCGGGTACTGTGGATCTTCTCTCTGCCTGACGAAACTGAACCCGCTGCGCGACAGAGGAAAACAGGGAGCGCGCCGGGGCTCGATCTCGCGACCGCGGACGCGCCAGCGAGGGCGGCTACCACCGGGCTGGGCCTAGGGTTGTTGACAGGGAGGAGGGAGGACGCTAGTAAGGCGCTAGGCGGCACGGGTGGATGCAGGCAGAAACGCACGGCGGTGCACGGCGAGCGCTCGACGAAACGAACGTCGACGGCAGGAAGCGAGGCGGTTGCAGAGCATGTCTGGGAGGATCGGTGGCTTACCGCGAGGCTGATGGAGGGCTTGGATCGGGGCGGGGAGCAGCCGTGCGACGGCAGCAGCACGCCCAGGGCTAGGGTTTTCGGGCGCGCAGGTTCTGGCGGTGCTGGTCCTTCTCCTCGCTTTGGGCACGGGACGCCGCAGCTGCTCGGGGCTTCTCGACACTCGCAGCAACTCTTCACCGGCTAGATCGACCGGTGGGGTAGCCGGGTGGCGTGGGCGAGAGGAGGCGGTGTAGAAGAAGGGTAGAGGAGGGGAGCGGGCAGGCCTTGGACGGATCTGGGAGGCCGAGGGGTGAGGGAGGATAAGAATGAGAGGGGGCTGGTTGCGTGGGGAGGGAAGGTGGCCTCGGTGCCACCTTTTGCCTCCTCACGCAGCCAAGACGGCTGTGCAGGCAGGCAGAGGGCGTGGCACCAGAGGGGCTGGGTGGGGTAGCTAGGTCGTGACGGGCAGGGCGGGCAAGGTCCCGCAGAGAGAGAAGAAAAGGGGAAGGGGGGGCCGGCTCGGCTAGGGCTAGGGTAGATAGGAGGGGGTCCTTGACGTGTGGGGTAGCTAGGTGGGCGGGTAGAGGGCATGCTAGAGCGAGAGAGGGTGGCGAGCTGGGGTTTTGGTGTGGTTGGGCAAGGTAGCTAAAAGGAAGGGAGTGGTAGCTAGGGTTTAGCTTAGGGAAGAAGGTGTAGATTAGGAAAGGTGGCTTAGGGTTTTGCTTAGGAAGAAAGGGGATGGCAAGGTAGATTTTAGGGTGGCTAAGAGAGGGAGAGAAGAGATGATGGTATAAGAGGTTGATCATGCATGCTTCCATTCAAACACACATGTTCAAGAAAAAGAGAAAGGGGAAAGCTAGGGAGAGGTGCTCAAGGTGATGGGGTGGTTCTCTTTGGCCCATGCATGATTCAAACAAACCAAGCAAGAACCAAGAAAGGGTGGTTTGTGTTGTGCATGCCACTTAGCACATGTGTGTGCATGGATCATGGGGGTAGGGGTTAAGCTAAAGGGGAAAAAGAGGGAGATGATTTGATGGAGCAACTACAAGCCCAAAACAAGATTAAAGCAAAAGAAAAGATCCACTTTGAATTCAAGCAAAACCAAAACTAGAAAAGGTGGCACTTGCATGGCCCATGCAACATAATTAATGCCAACTTTATCCTTGTGAAAACAATAGCATTAACTTGGAATTATTCATATGCATTCCCAAAAGGTGGGCAAGGCCGAGCAAAGTTTATGGGTGAAACCCAACCAACCAACATGAGCTAGAGATAACCCAATTTAAAATGCCAAGCTCATATTAATTGGATGGTGGAATTATAAGGTGGTGAAAGAAAAGGTGGTGGAATCAATAAGAGAGATGCCCTCAACTCAACTTGGGCATTTAGCAATATATTAAGAACCAAATACAATATCAAGAGGCAACTACAATTAATCATGCACGTGAGATAAGAACCAAACAAGAAAGGGTTTTGTATGATGCTCAAGTGCAAGGTGACATGATGACATGAGCATGATATGATGATGATGCAACAATTATATGTTGGAAGTGACCCATTTTATTATTATAACATGTAGCATTACAGGGGTTAGACAACTGGGATGCTACACAAATGAAATCCTTATGAACACAAGTTCTACTTACAACTAGTAGTGGAGTATGTGCAATAGTGGCTAAAAACTACATGAACTAAATAGCAGCTATAGTAGCCAAAATTTTATCTTGTCCAAGTGGACAATCTAAACCAATAGAACTACTTAGGAACCTAACTAACAAAAAACCCACCGAAGAGAATCATCCATCTCCAAGAACTAGTATAACAACCCCAAATTCCAACTTGTTCAAGTCCCAAAACCAAACCAATGGTTGACCATCAAACCTTCATAGAAACCATTTGACCAAAGGAAAATATATAATACCAAGTACTAGCAAACGACCCAAAATTCCATCTTATTCAATTGGAAATTCTAAACCTATAGAACTATTCAAGGACACACTACTAACTAATCCACCAAAGGAAATCATCTCAAGCTTTGTTCTTCAGAAACCCAAAATCTCTAAAAGTTTGAAAGATCACTAAATCAAAAAGTAATGCAATCAAACTATAGCACAACTACTAGTAGCAATGTTCATCCAATTAAAATTTAAAGGGGAGAAAAAACTTTAGTAAAAGTTAAACCTAATGTTTACCGTTACTGTCCAAATTGGCTAGGGACGAAAAAGGCAATAAGACACATCCTACTTATCATATTCCAAGTCTGCTGCTTGTCACATCCAAACTAAGCTAGCAAACAAATCTGGTGCTTGTCACATTCCAAACTACACTAAAGTTAAATGAGTATGGGCTTGACCACCTAAAGTGCACATGCCACCTCCACAAAGGACAAGCTACAAGGACTATTGCACGCTTTTCCAAGCAGCTTACTCACCTAAATGCATGGATGTGTTGTCATCACCACATGCATCCTAGTGCACTATAAATAGAGGGGCACCCCGTGCACCCCATATCTCATAACTCACTAGTATAGGTCAAGCCAAAAACACACACACTTTGAGAGAGAGAGAGAGAGAGATAGAGAGAGCAAGGAGGAAGAACATTTGCAGTTAGAGGAAGAAGAATGATCTGCTCTATAAAGGTTTTAGTCTAGATCTTTAGGATTAGAAGTAGTATAGTAGCAATAGTAGTACTAGAGTAATACATTTAGGAAGAGAGGAGAGTTACGGGATTAGTAGTCTAATAGATAATTTCGACCAGCCATAAATTTTGTCCAAAAGCACACAATTAAGCACATGTGCGCACTCTAAATCTATCTAAAATTAATCCCTAGATCATACATTTGATCTAGAAAACCTTCTATACTATTAGATGAACTTGTAATTGTCAACACCATCAAGAGCATCCTAATTACACCCAAGAACTGCAAGCACACTTTAATTTTCATCATTAATAACACTCAAGGGAACAATCAAGAACTAAATTAGAACAAACAAATCATTTAAGAACAACAAAAATGCAAAAAAGAACTAAATCATAATCCTAAGAATACAACCAATAAATCATTTATAAGTAAATGTCTAACTAATAAATGGAATCTAGTGCTAGACTAGAGTACAAGCTGCTTCTTATGGATTTTGGTTTGAACAAGAACTTACCTGGCGAGCTCATTGTGTCCTGGAAGTCCTGAGGATCTTATATGAAGATCTATGATTTGAATAATATAGTTATACCTTGTACATGTGATGTTTCTATTGTACTACTCTAGTAGGTGTAATATTCGTGGAACGGTGTTTCGTGAGTATTATGCCGACGAATCATGCTCTACAACATGCAGTGGAGAACTAGGTCACCACATGTCCAGTGTATGTTAGTTGGCGCATGGAGAAACTGGCATACCTTATTGATAGAAAATGGAATATCTGGTCGTGTGAGTGTCGGGTATTGGGGAGCTCCAACTATGCTTCTATACCTTGTATCATCTTTTGGTCCTAAGGGCTCTTCTTCTGTGACTGAAAGCTTCTCTGATACTGATAAGGGTGTTGGTAGGGATTTGCATCCCTTTAATCCAACTCTGTTACATAAATCTGAAGCATATTTCTCTTGGGTTAGTAGAATACCTTGATTGAACTTCTGTACCTAGTAGAATACCTTGATTAAAATTCTTTACCTCGATTCCCAAGAAGAAACTTAAGAAGCTAATGTTGATCTGAGATCTTGAAAGAGTGAAATAATTGTCTTGTTGGAGGAGCTAGTGACAATAATATCAACAACACACACTAGCATATATGAATAGTGAAGTGTCTGCCTTTTATGTTACAAAACAAAGTTGTTGCAACTTTGAGCTTAGCTTGGAGAACCATGCTCTTGGCTCCTGCTTGAGAACATATAGTGACTTGTCAAGTTTGTACACATGGAAAGGTGCATTGGGATCCTCATAACCAGGTGGTTGCTTCATATAGACCTCTTCCTCAAGAACATCATGGAGAAATGCTTCTTCATATCTAGTTGACTCAAACTTTATCCTTTTAAACAGAAACAACAGATTAGGTCTGCTCATAGCAGTTTTAATAACTGGACTAAAGATATCTTTATAATCTATATCGTACCTTTGTCTAAATCCTTTTTCTACTAATCTAGCATTATATCTATCAATAGTACCAACAACTTTTCTTTTAATTCTATAGACCCATTTGTAATCGCTAAGATTTCTACCTTACTTATGTGGTACTAGGTGCCATGTTTTATTTTCAATTAAGGTCCTATACTCGTCATCCATAGCAAATTTCCAATTTTTATCCGTTAGTGCTAGCTACAAATTCTCAGGTTCACTGGTTAAACATGAAAAACTGTAACAAATAACGAACGGTACCAACTTTGTATATTTTGGGTTTTGAGTTACTAGTTGTTACACTTGTTTTATGAACTAGTGGTCTAGCATGAGCTACATGAGCAGAGGATCTGACCACATGATCCTGCCTCCTCGATACGTTTGTGCGCTCCAGGACCGTGTGTGTGGTCCTGCCCACGCATGTACGCAGAGGAATCTGCACTAGACACGATCTGGTTGGCGTCGCTGGTTGGTGTAGTGGACTCGGTGCGCTTCATACATAAGTGTCCACTTTGCTGGTTCTGCGCAGGGAAGTAGCCCCTAGCAACGCGCTTGTGCGCGTCTAACACTCCTCTGTGCTGGGACGAGTTGATGGTGTGGGATCACGCGATGTATCGTCGCGTGACGAGCGTGTACCTGACCGAGGCTGATTGTTGTTGGAATTAATGCTCTAGAGGAAATTATTATTATTATATAATCCCCTGTTCAATATATAGGTTCATCAAACTATGTTAGAACTGCTGTGAACCTTGATTGTAAGAATCAAATGGAGCATCACATGCAGGCGTAGTAAAGATAGATACACTGAGTGTATGATGGTGGTTGTGGTTGTTGTACATCGGTGGATTCCCAGTGGCGGCGGGAGGGGGATGACCGCATCCTCGTCTGATGGACGACGGTGGCCTCCATTTGTCATCGGTTATCCTTCCAGTAACGGTGCTACACTTCTGTCTATCTGCACTCCTCTCTTTCTCTCCTCCCATCAAAATCCTTGTAAATTAGATTCTCGAGTCGGGATTTGATTCCACTACGGGGACACTTTAGATATAGTTTATTTAATCATGGAAAGTGCTAACGCGCGGCACCGCACAACTCCAATCCCGCGGAGGTTGTCAGTTCATGTGAAAAAAAGGCGCGCGAAAAAATCCAACTCAGCTGATGCCTCAAGACAGCGACATTCACAGCATCTAGGCCTCCCCATGACAGCTGACACCTGTGCCTAGGACAGCCTAGGACAGCTGTACTGCCAACCCACACTGCCAACCACGAAAACCCATCCCCTCTCCCCCATCTCTTGTCCTTTGCATTGTCCTTTGCAACCACTCCCATCGGCCACCTCCCACCTTCTTCTCCCTCAAGAAAACAGAACCAGATCTGAAGCCATGGAGGAGCAAAAATATTCCTCTGCCTACAGAAAAAACTAATGGAGTAAACGAACAGGTTTCATCCCCTCTCCCCATCCCTTCTCCCCATACCCTCTATTCCTTAATTCCATAAATTTCACCTCTATTGGATAAAACACACATAGAACAAGAACAGGTAGAAAAATATGAAGATGGATTCTCTCACAAAAGTTTTCATATCAGCAAACAAACAAGATACATGTCCAAGAAAGAGGATACTAATAGTATTTTAACAAACTACAAAAGAAATAAGGATAACATGTATCCAAAAAGATCCTAGGGATATCATGACAGAAATATTCCCATGCTTGTGCTGTAACCAACATTTTGAATTTGGTAACTTGATCCTTGCACATAGAAAATTGCATATGCTTCCATGTGAACGATAAACTTCAACCTTGTATCTACTTAAATGTTGCATGCATGTTGAAAATTCACTTGTCTTTCCTACATTGAAAAAAGAGTAAGCATGATGAATTTGACCAAATCCAAAAACAATTGACTTTGCAGGTACATAGAAGAAAAACCATGGATATAGATCAGATGTTAGCGATGGATGGGTCTAATGGTGATGTGTCATTGACTGGAGCACTGAATAATGAAGGTATATATGTGGGTGACATAGAATAGTAAAAACTCATAAACAAAATGAAAACTGGCAGATTATTTATCAAATGATTGTCAGGTTATATATGCAGAACTGCCAGATTATTTATGAAATGATTACCAGGTTATTAAAAAAAGAGAAAGAAATTCAAAAAACTGCTAGAATATTTATCAAAATGATTGCCAGGTTATACATGCAGAACTTCCAGATTATTTATGAAATGATTACCAAGTTATTAAAAACAGAGATGAAAATTCAAAAACTGCCAGAATATTTATCAAATGATTGCCTGGTTATACATACAGAACTGCCAGATTACTTATAAAATGATTAGCAGATTATTTCGACAAAAAGCTAGAAAAAAACAGAAATGCCAGATTGTTTATGAACTGATTACCAGGTTATACATGCATAACTACCAAAATTAGCTTTGTACATGTAGAACTACCAGAATTACCAGATTGTTTATGCACTGATTATCAGGTTATGCATGCATAACTACCAGATTGTTTTACCAAAATTAGCTTTTGTAACACCCTCGCCTGATAAGGCTGAGTTCATATGTATAGTGACAATCCCTGGATCGGTTCACTGGCACACACAGTACAAAATGATACCAAATATAACTGTACATCATAAATACAACGAATATGATCCAGAATTTACATTATTTATCCAAGTACAGAGCGGAAAATGAATACAAGGTAGATCTCCATCCTCCAAATGTGCCACATGCGAACAATTGTTGAGTGGAGTGTCGCGACCTATGAACGATCACTCAAATACGATATAACCTGCAACATGAAACGTTGCAGCCACGAATGGTCAATACATTGAATGTATGGCAAGTAGGCTAAAGTGGTTAACAACAGATCTATCAACTACATGCTTATTTGGCCAAGTGGAGTTTAGGCTCATTTGCATAAAGCAACAGTTTTATCCTAACATTTGTAACAAAGTAGTTTTCCAATACGATAAATAGGACACTCTGGTTCACTCCCAGGTGCTCCTACCCAATTAAGATCACCCAACAAGTTTTAGGTAATTAAGAAATAAGGATGAGTGAGAAATATCATAGCATCAGTATCAGGTCGCTCAAATTTTCCATAACCGGGGACACGGCTAAGCACTTAGTTTATACACCCTGCAGGGGTTAGTAAACTTTACCCATGTGACTTGGCCAGCCCAGCTCGTACCACCACTCGCATATTGGTGATGATAGGGAGAAGTCCAAGAAGGAACCGTTCGGGAAGTAGCTCCCCAATCCCGACGCTCACCGGTCCAACCTACACTATCTACATCTCTGGATACACGGGTTCAAGTTACCACAACCTACTGAGTTCAACCAACCGCCCATTCCATTATTGGGACATGGTTGCACACGAAAGCTTCCAAACAAATAAACCAATCATTTCTCAGTGTCCTAGGCGGCATTCCCCACCAAAATCCACACTCGATGACCCAATCAATGCCATTCCGCCTAGGTGGTTCATTAAAACATGTTGGTTTGTCATTTAGCAAAACATAAGCCTTTCAGAACATATAACTTTTCATGATGTGATTCCCTTCCTCGTCTAAATAGCATAGCTAAGCAATCTACCAATACGATGGCTCATAAACAAGGAATGCTAGGGAATAATATGGGATATAGCATAGCATATACACATCAATTCCTACAGATGCAATTCTACAAAAACATCTGCAATTCATAGGAAGATAATAAGACATTTATGACCAAGATAGAACCACTTGCCTTTGTTGTAGATGTAGTCGATTAGATAATACTCACAATCCTCATAGATATAACGGTTGCACTCGTCATAACCACAATACTTGCAATCATAGTAGTTGCAATCACACACGTTGCACTCCTCGCAATCTATCGATCAAACAATTGCATACAACATAAACAATAGCACATAGATATCAAACAAATACAACAAATGCATGCATGACAATTTAATAAGTCACAATGGTTGTTACTTTAGTCCTGAACATAGTTAGATTACATGATGCATGTGGAAAGTCATTTAATACACTAAAGCTTTTATTACTAAAGTTGTATCGATTTAATATGGTGTATACCACTTTAATTGAACTAAATATGTTTATGTCGTATTAAATTGTGAACTAGATGCTACTGGACAGAGGTAATGCAATTTAGAGACAGTGGCAATTTGAATCACCTAAAAAGGAGTTATAGATATTTTCTTATGATTAAAACACTATTTCAATGGGTTTAAATATTTCTGTATGAATTTCTGTTTTATTAGTACCAGATAATTTTTCATGCAATTTCTATGTATAGATATTGTCAATACAAAACCTTAGCACTTGGATTCACCCCAATCGGAGTTATAAATCTTTTTGTATGATTTAAATAGTGTTTAATGGTTTTAAATGATTCATATAGTTTCTGTTATCTAAAAATCAAACTAAAATTATATCTGTAATCTCCATGGAATTGTGAATCTAGGGACATATTATTTGTTATTTTCAGAATAGTATTTATTTTCTTATGAATTTATTACTCTAAATAAGCCATTAAAACATTTAAATCTTCACGGCAAAAAATTACGGTCAAAGGCTGAACTAATTGCATATTGATGATCTACATGGAACCAGCTTTCCATCGGTATATCATTTATATTTTTGTGACAAGCAATTAATTTTTAATGAATTTAATGATTTATAAAGCCATTAAAACTAATTAAATTGCTACGGGTTAAATAGTCGGCAAAGACTAGATCCAACCAGATATTATTAATGTACATTACAGTAGCTTCATTTTTATATATTTTTCATATTTTTCGGAGTTAAAGATAATATCTTATGAATTTATTAACCTAAAAGACCATTAGAACTAATTAAATTACTGCAGTAACCACGTACAGTAAAATTTGGATCTATTATGATAAGATGATTCTACATAAAATTATCTTCAATTTGGTAAATTATACGCAATTTTTGGACGTGGTATGAATTTCTAATGAATTTTACAAGTTAGATCTATAATATGCAATTTTAAATTCGAACGGACTGGACAGGTTGACTTTGCATGCTGACTATGACTAGATGTTGACCTTACGTTGATGTGGCGTTGATGAGGAATATGACCGGGATGACGACATGGCACGCACCGGTTTGATTGGATCTCGACCGTCTGGATAGGATCCGGTGGGTAGAAGAAGAGATTGACCCGATTTTGGCTCAAAATAGACAAGAAATAGATCTGTGTTAGAAAGACAAATCCGTAGGTCAAATTGAAAAACTCAGAACATGAAAGTTATGGGGAATCATTATTCCTACCTTCTCACCAAAGGAATTTGGATTTGAAGAAACGAGCGCGAGTACATCTTGGATTTACACCGTAAGATATGAAATATTGCGATATGAAATTCTCCGGCTGTGGTGAATGAAAAGAGGTGAGGTTCGTCGGGATTGAAATATTTCGACGATTCCTACAACTTTCGTTTTTTGACCAAAGGCAAACGACGAAGGCTAGATGGGTTAAAAAGCGAAATAAGATTCGGGCATGTGTAGATTCGGGATTTCGAGAAGAGAAACTCGTACAGATGTTGCTCCACGAGATTATATGGAGATTTAGTATTTTGTAGAGATAGGTATTGAAGTGGGGAACAAGTATAAACAAACTGAAGTTGATTTGGAGTTGTAGATAAAAAGTTATAGCAGTTTGAATAGAGATAGGTTAGAGAAAAACTGATTCGCACGGATTTTAAAGCAACCATGCATATCGGTCACGTAGGTGGCTGCTGCTCGCCCAGCTGGCTCGGTCCGGGTGGGACGGCCCGTTAGAATTTTTTTTCTTTTTCTTTTTCTTTTTCTATTTACTTTTTTCCTTATATCTTTTGCATACGAACTTCAAATGATGCGATTCTTGTTTTTAAATTTTTCTAAAATCGAATAGATTATTGTAGGATCAAATTTGTAATCTTTTTACTAGTTTGTAAGTAGTGGATTTACAAATCCTTGTATATTCTATTTTATTTATATCTTTATGTGTTTGTATTTATTTCATAACTTTTTCATACTAGCTCCAAATGAGTTCAATTTTGTTTCTAAAATTTTGTAGTATTAATTGGATCTATTTAGGCTATAATTATCAATAATTTATGCCTTAGCAATAGTGGGTTTTAATAAGTCAATTTAATTACTCTTAGGAACATTTGGGCGAATCAACTATAGGATTTAGATATCAGGATTTGGATTTAGTTTGTGAGAACTTTGCATGGATATAATGAAATGCTTATGAATGCTTCATGATTTTCATTTTGAAATCTTGCACACCAAATCTACAATCCATAATCAATCCATGCCCTTTTGCCTATATGGCTACTTAGGTCATAACAAAAGAATATAAGATTTTGAATTCAAGGTTGAGAGGATTTTCTATTCAAAAAGTTTCTTCTCTTTGAGAATTTTCAACATAGTCAAACAATCAATCAAACTTATTTATTTGTTTCACATTCCAAAATTAGGAGAATTTTGGGATGTGACAGACTACCACCCTTAAAAGAAATCTCGTCCCGAGATTTGGGAAGGCTAGAAAGAAAGAAAGGTTCGGGATCCATTAGGATGCTACCGCCCTTAAAATAAAATTGACTATGTCATTTATCGAGGATTCACTTAGCTCAGATTGGTTCTCCTTTAGACTTTTATTGGCACAATGTGTCTAGCATATTCTAAACATCATGATTGATAGTTTCCGAGAAAGCACTTCTTAAACTAGAAAAACTCGCATGGTGGGCAAATAGGGGATGTTTACTTCACGGTGCCCATTAATAATGGTTGGAATTCATCCTCGTATATTCCTACGCTTAGCAATGAATGATTTTATAAAGGTGGAACAATCTACCATTCTAAGGTTTAGGCTCAACGCCGACTCTCTTCTAAGGCTGAAAGGCACTCAAGATTCGCAAAGCCAACAATACAAGAGCGAATAATAAGAGTAGTAGGAATGGTGATCAATCCATCCTGCACCCAAATCATTACCCTGTATAAGGATAGGTGAATCACGTTTTTCTATCACTCGGGCATTCTCACTTGCCTTGAAGAATGTTTCCATGGGCACGAACTAATGCTCTATGTAGACTCCCATGTATTCAATCAACAAAGCTACTACTAAAACTAAACTATCGATACTTCAATTTTCAGGTTGCGTAATCTACTACATAATATCATTTCAACACTTCATACTTCCACATCCTTTTTCCATTAGGTGAAGCATTCTCTTTCCTAAATGTATTGTGTTGTCAAACCTTCCGCTTAAACATCATTATATCTCCAAGGGTTCAAGATAGGGAAGAATAGATTCTATAGGAAAGAACGACTAAGAAAATAATCCTACCCATAACTATATGCAGCAATCAATGTCACAAACAAGCAAACAATCATAAGGAATCAACACACAAGCAAACACTTGTATAATAACATTACAGGTGTATAAATTTAGTAGTATATAACCACAAAATAGTTTGAAAGCATTGGGAACAATACTAGAGTAAAATAGAGCAACATATAAGCAATAAACAAAATTTGTCAAAATGGTACAACAGGTTTCACGAATTTTTCTAACCGACCTAGACTCGTCAGGAATTTTAGCCAAGTTTTGTGCGTGTACTACATGTAATTACGCTCCAGATCCCATTTTTTTAAAATTTTCCAAGTTACCAATAAAATATGAAAAATCGCGCGGTACAACAGGTCATGCAGAAAACTGCAGCAGTAAAATCACGAATTTCAATCAATTCACACCATTAAACTAATTTTAAAACCTCATCACAATTTCAGAAACATTAGAGTTCAAAACTAACTGATCCTAAACAAAGCATCACACAAAATAGCTCAATACAACCAAGCAAACAACCTATATTGTCATACCACATAAGTTGATAAGAACAATATGCTAACACGATAGCGATGATCTCCTAAAGAGATAGAACATGGTGGTCTAGACCTAACCAAACTTGATGAGATGTTTATTTATGTCATACTATTTGTTCTTTACTTGTAGACCAACTCTCATATAGTGATTTTCTTTATAGAAAACTACTAATAACATTTTCCAATTCTTGTAGTTCTTATGGTAGATCACTTCTTCTACTAATCAAATGAATGGACATCTACAAGTTTGAACAAGGAGAGGTGTTGGAAAATGATAGACAAGGAATATAAGAACTCTAATAAGTATAAAATATAATAGTTCTCCTAATAGAGGTCTTCTATTGCTAATCTATTTGTAAGGTCACGATCCTACAGTCAACACACAGCTCTGATACCATCATGTAACACCCTCGCCTGATAAGGCTGAGTTCATGTGTATAGTGCCAATCCCTGGATTGGTTCACTGGCACACACAGTACAAAATGATACCAAATATAAACGTGCATCATAAATACAACGAATATAATCCAGAATTTACATTATTTATCCAAGTATACAGCGGAAAACGAATACAAGGTAGATCTCCATCCTCCAAATGTGCCACAGGCGAACAATTGTTGAGTGGAGTCTCGCGACCTATGAACGATCACTCAAATACGATATAACCTGCAACATGAAACGTTGCAGCCACGAATGGTCAATATATTGAATGTATGGCAAGTAGGCTAAAGTGGTTAACAACAGATCTATCAACTACATGCTTATTTGTCCAAGTGGAGTTTAGGCTCATTTGCATAAAGCAACAATTTTATCCTAACATTTGTAACAAAGTAGTTTTCCAATACGATAAATAGGACACTCTGGTTCACTCCGAGGTGCTCCTACCCAATTAAGTTCACCCAACAAGGTTTAGGTAATTAAGAAATAAGGATGAGTGAGAAATATCATAGCATCAGTATCAGGTCGCTCAAATTGTCCATAACCGGGGACACGGCTAAGCACTTAGTTTATACACCATGCAGGGTTAGTACACTTTACCCATGTGACTTGGCCAGCCCAGCTCGTACCACCACTCTCATATTGGGTGATGATAGGGAGAAGTCCAAGAAGGAACCGTTCGGGAAGTAGCTCCCCAATCCCGACGCGCACGGGTCCAACCTACACTATCTACATCTCTGGATACGCGGGTTCGAGTTACCACAACCTACTGAGTTCAACCAATCGCCCATTCCATTATTGGCACATGGTTGCACACGAAAGCTTCCAAACAAATAAACCAATCATTTCTCAGTGTCCTAGGCGGCATTCCCCACCAAAATCCACACTCGATGACCCAATCAATGCCATTCCGCCCAGGTGGTTCATTAAAACATGTTGGTTTGTCATTTAGCAAAACATAAGCCTTTCAAAACATATAACTTTTCATGATGTGATTCCCTTCCTCGTCTAAATAGCATAGCTAAGCAATCTACCAATACGATGGCTCATAAACAAGGAATGCTAGGGAATAATATGGGATATAGCATAACATATACACATCAATTCCTACAGATGCAATTCTACAAAAACATCTACAATGCATAGGAAAACAATAGGACATTTATGACCAAGATAGCACCACTTGCCTTTGTTGTAGATGTAGTCGATTAGATAATCCTCACAATCCTCATAGATATAATGGTTGCACTCGTCATAACCACAATACTTGCAATCATAGTAGTTGCAATCACACACGTTACACTCCTCGCAATCTATCGATCAAACAATTGCATACAACATAAACAATAGCACATAGAGATCAAAAAAATACAACAAATGCATGCATGACAATTTAATAAGTCACAATGGTTGTTACTTTAATCCTGAACATAGTTAGATTACATGATGCATGTGGAAAGTCATTTAATACACTAAAGCTTTTATTACTAAAGTTGTATCGATTTAATATGGTGTATACCACTTTAATTGAACTAAATATGTTTATGTCGTATTAAATTGTGAACTAGATGCTACTGGATAGAGGTAATGAAATTTAGAGATAGTGGCAATTTGAATCACCTAAAAAGGAGTTATAGATATTTTCTTATGATTAAAACACTATTTCAATGGGTTTAAATATTTCTGTATGAATTTCTGTTTTATCAGTACCAGATAATTTGTCATGCAATTTCTCTGTATAGATATTGTCAATACAAAACCTTAGCACTTCGATTCACCCCAATCGGAGTTATAAATCTTTTTGTATGATTTAAATAGTGTTTAATGGTTTTAAATGATTCATATAGTTTCTGTGGTCTAAAAATCAAACTAAAATTATATCTGTAATCTCCACGGAATTGTGAATCCAGGGACATATTATTTGTACTTTTCAGAATAGTATTTATTTTCTTATGAATTTATTACTCTAAATAAACCATTAAACCATTTAAATCTTCACGGCAAAACCTTACAGTCAAAGGCTGAACTAATTGCATATTGATGATCTACATGGAACCAGATTTCCATCTGTATATCATTTATATTTTTGTGACAAGCAATTAATTTTTAATGAATTTAATGATTTATAAATCCATTAAAACTAATTAAATTGCTACGGGTTAAATAGTCAGCAAAGGCTAGATCCAACCAGATATTATTAATGTACATTACAGTAGCTTAAATTTTATATATTGTTCATATTTTTCGGAGTTACAGATAATATCTTATGAATTTATTAACCTAGAATACCATTAAAACTAATTAAATTACTACAGTAACCACGTACAGTAAAATTTGGATCTATTCTGATAAGATGATTCTACGTAAAATTATCTTCAATTTGGTATATTATACGCAATTTTTGGACGTGGTATGAATTTCTAACGAATTTTCCAAGTTAGATCTATAATATGCAATTTTAAATTCGAACGGAATATTCCGCTGACTGGACAGGTTGACTTTGCATGCAGACTGGGACTAGATGTTGACCTTACGTTGATGTGGCGTTGATGAGCAAGATGACCGGGATGACGACATGGCACACACCGGTTTGATTGGATCTCTGGATAGGATCCGGTGGCTAGAAGAAGAGATTGACCCGATTTTGGCTCAGAATAGACAAGAAATATATCTGTGTTAGAAAGACAAATCCGTAGGTCAAATTGAAAAACTCAGGACATGAAAGTTGTGGGGAATCATTATTCCTACCTTCTCACCAAAGGAATTCGGATTTGAAGAAACGAGCGCGAGTACATCTTGGATTTACACCGTAAGATCTGAAATATTGCGATACGAAATTCTCCGGCCGTGGTGGATGAAAAGAGGTGAGGTTTGTCGGGATTGAAATATTTCGACGATTCCTACAACTTTCGTTTTTTGACCGAAGGAAAACGACGAAGTCTAGATGGGTTAAAAAGCTAAATAAGATTCGGGCACGTGTAGATTCGGGATTTCGAGAAGAGAAACTCGTACAGCTGTGGCTCCACGAGATTATATGGAGATTTAGGATGTTGTAGAGATAGTTATTGAAGTATAGAACAAGTAGAAACAAACGGAAGTTGATTCGGAGTTGTAGATAAAAAGTTATAGCAGTTTGAATAGAGATAGGTTAGAGAAAAACTTATTCACACGAATTTTAAAGCAACCATGCATATCGGTCACGTAAGTGGCTGATGCTCGCTCGGCTGGCTCGGTCCGATGGGCCGGCCCGTTAGAATTTTTTTTCTTTTTTTTTTCTTTTTCTTTTTCTATTTACTTGTTTTTCTTATATTTTTTGCATACGAACTTCAAATGACGCGATTCTTGTTTTTAAATTTTTCTAAAATCGAATAGATTATTGTAGGATCAAATTTGTAATATTTTTACTAGTTTGGAAGTAGTGGATTTACAAATCCTTGTATATTCTATTTTATTTATATCTTTATGTGTTTGTATTTATTTCATAACTTTTTCATACTAGCTCCAAATGAGTTCAATTTTGTTTCTAAAATTTTGTAGTATTAATTGGATCTATTTAGGCTATAATTATCAATAATTTATGCCTTAGCAATAGTGGGTTTTAATAAGTCAATTTAATTACTCTTAGGAACATTTGGGCGAATCAACTATAGGATTTAGATATCAGGATTTGGATTTAGTTTGTGAGAACTTTGCATGGATATAATGAAATGCTTATGAATGCTTCATGATTTTAATTTTGAAATCTTGCACACCAAATCTACAATCCATAATCAATCCATGCCCTTTTGCCTATATGGCTACTTAGTTCATAACAAAAGAATATAAGATTTTGAATTCAAGGTTGAGAGGATTTTCTATTCAAAAAGTTTCTTCTCTTTGAGAATTTTCAACATAGTCAAACAATCAATCAAACTTATTTATTTGTTTCACATTCCAAAATTAGGAGAATTTTGGGATGTGATAGCTTTCTACATTAGAATTCTATTGTGCTTCATACTAATGTGAAAAAATATGAAGATATGATACTTTTTGGTACAAACAATGAAGAAACACTTCCTAGGGGTGGTTCGCTCGGAATTACTGGCCCTGACATGAGTACCACAGTCAAGTACTACTCACACACCTCCGGCAGAACAAAATAGTGGTAATGATGGCATCCCAGAAGTCATTTCTACACCCAGCCGCCAACTACACACATGAGGTTCGATACATTGGAGGAAGCTGAAAGGCACTACAAGATGTATGCGCGGAGGAAGGGATTTGGCATTAGGTACAACTACAGGAAGATGTCAGAAGTAATTGGAGGGTACATAAGGGCAGCACTTATTTGTCACAAGGCAGGTCAGCAGAAAAAAGAACATGAAGACACTCAAAATCCTAAGCCTTTTGTGCCGGAGAGGAATAGGAGTACAAACACAAGAAGTACATGAACACATGAAGTTTAGGGATGGCAGCTAGGTTGTGACGGAGTTTTGTGATCAGCATAATCACCCGCTGATTAACAAATGGTCACTAACAGGATTCCTACGGTCACATAGAGAAATCCCACAGGAGGACCAAGATTTCATCAAACTTCTTCATTCGGTGAATATGGAAACAAGTAGGATGATACAAGTTATGGCTACACTCTATGAGTCGCTTGAAGGAGTTCCGTATACACCAAAAGACATGGCAAACTTCAGAGCTTCAATTCGAGATGAGAACAAGTACACAGATATGCAAGATACATTTACTTACTTTGATGAAATGAAGTAGCGAGATAATGATTTTTATTACAGATTCACACTTGATGATGAAAACAGGGTTGATAACTTATTTTGGGTAGATGGAGATGCTAGAAGAGCATACAAACACTTCAATGATTGCATATCTTTTGATGCAACATACTGTACAAACCAGTATAAGATGCCTTTTGCTCCATTTATAGGCATAAACAATCATGGGCAGTCTATCCAGCTTGGATGTGGGTTCTTAAAGAATGAGCTCAGTTCTAGTTTTGAATGGCTATTTGAAACTTTTCTAATTGCCATGGATGGTCTAGCTCCAAAAAATATAATTACAGATCAGGATTTTGGAATGATGTTAGCAATAGATAACAAGTTTCCAAACACTAGGCATAGGAACTGCCGTTGGCATATAGTTGACAAGGCAACAGAAGATATTGGGCCATTAGTTGCAAGGATTCCTGGCCTACGAGAAGTGATCAATGATTTCCTAAATTGCAGCCTGTCACCAGAGGAATTTGAAGAGAGGTGGAATGACATGATACAAAAGTTTGGCTTGCAAGGACATACTAAGTTTCTGGCACTGTATGAGAAAAGAAGTTACTGGGTCCCTGCATACTTTATGCACTCCTTCTACCCATTCATGCAGATAACCCAATGGAGTGAAGGGTTTAATGCAGTGCTGAAACAATACATTAGTCCTTCAAACTCAGTCCTCGAGTTTGTTCAGCAATATGCTTCTATCCAAGAAAAGATAATGAAAGCACAAAACAAAGAAGAAGCAGAGTCATCCCTAACTACAGCTAAGACATGGTGCTGGCACCCAATTGAACATCACTTGTCAACACTGTACACGCGTGGCATATACAACCATTTTTAGAAAGAAATGCTATACACAATGTCCTACAACATAGTACAGACTGCTGAACGTATTTACACGCTTGAATTCATCACAAAGTTTGTGCCCACATACCACAACAGAAACTACCAAGTTTATGCAGACTATGAAAATAGTGAGTACAAATGTCAATGCTGCAAATTTCAGAGGGATGGCATAGTCTGCTGTCACATTCTAAAGGTAATGTAGAACTTGTTGTCAGTTCCCAGAATAACTATTGCTAGTTAACTGTTAGGAAAATAAATGATTGCCAGGTTTTAAAAAATATAGTAGCGTGCAAATCATATGAAAAAACTCCCAGATTAAAAATGAACATAGTTAAAAATTTATTTAGTTTTCACATATTATGTTTTTGAGAAACATACTAACTATGCTACCATACTATTTATGATTTTCCACATGAAGACCATGTTCTATATAGGATTGACAGTGATGCCACCAGCATACATTCTTAAAAGGTGGACTTGGAGCGAAGAGGAGAATTTAGTGGAAGAAACACCAGGCAAACCAGCGGAGCTGCCGGAGGAGTCAAGGAAGAAGATGTCACTGGAAACAATGTGCAATGAGTTCAAAAGCATGGCACTATATGGAAATCAAACAGATGATGGTAAGAAGATAATAAGGATGCATCTAAAAATATGAAGAAGGATTTGGCTACACTAAAGAGAGAGATGGAGAAAAGAGCAAAAAAAGCTGATGCTAATTCTGCTCTCCCAACAAATTCTTCACAACATACTACAACCCAGAGAAATCAACAAGATGCAACTACAACAAGTATGGATGAACAACATCAAAAATCTGGGCCAGAAACACATCCAGCCAAACACAAGAAGGTTGCTCCAAAGTCATCAACACACACATCTGGTCCTAGGGCAACTAACAGTCCTAACTTCACAAGTTCAGACCCAATAGTACCTCGAACCACTGCAGCATCTTCGGAAACATCCCATGCTGACATACGTGATCCCCGCAAATCAAACACAAAAGGAATAAAGATAAATTATGCATTCGAGAATGCACTGAACATTGGAAGGAAGGAACTTCGTGTATGCAAACAATGTGGCTCGACGGAACATGATTTAAGAACATGCCCAGAAAGATCGCAGCTACCTAACCAGAAATAAAAAAAGCCCTCTAGATTTCCACATAAACAATTACTAATGTTCTACATTTTGTTGTTGTTTCATGTTGTAAAAGACAGTGCGAATGTATGACCTATTTACTTCCACATATATTCATATATGTATGGAGAATTGTAGTTTTACTGTATCACATTGTTGTTCAAATTATCCCTCCAGTTGTCTTTTTCCTCATTGAAATCAGTAGTGATCCACTTGTATGGTATGATCCTCCTCAATTTATAAGCATCACCTTTGCCAATCTGTGGGATGTTCTGCCCATCCCAATACTCGATGTTGTAAAGCACATGAAAACCACAATTGAAACTAAAAAAGGTGAAAAACAAAAAACACATAAATATTATCTGGAAACAGAAACTGCAACATAAAAAATTCAGAAATCATAATCTGGAAATAAAAAAGACAGAGGAAAAGTTGACATACATATTTTCCTGCACTGGCACATTGATAATTGTAAGTTCCCAATCATGTATTTGGACCTTTGAGATGGCATAATGAATTTGCCATAAAGCCTTGATCTTACCGATTAGAGCGTTTGCATGTTTAGTGAGACTTTCACTACCTTCGCCATGCATGGAGTCAAGTGCTTCAAACCTTTCAGCTTGAAAGTTCATAGACAAGGAATACCCGTGATTGCCTCCTTAGTTCCTCTGCTAACCTCTTCAAGGACTGGGAAAGAAATCTGTACCAAAAACAGACAAGAGAAAAACAGGTAACTAATCTGAATTAAACAGGCAACTTCTCTGAATTAAAACAGGCAACTTAACATTGGTAGTATGGTAATTAACCTGATGAAAACAGGCAACTTAGCACTGCTAATATGGTAATTAAAAGCTTGCTACTAATTTCAGAGTAGTTGCTAACCTGTTTCATTGCACTAAGGGAGTAATCTGATCTTCTTTTGAAATAAGAAACAACAACCTTCTTCTAAAACCGTCCAGTAATCAAAAAAGTGGAGAGCTGATATGGCATTATCATCTTGCCCTCCACTTTGTTTGTATGGTGCAGGTGCTCAATACCAACTTCCATGCAGTGATTTGATAATTCACCCCTAACGTGTATAGAGTCAGCCAAGTCACCTGTTACAACCCACCTGTCCGTGTATTATATAATCTAGTACCTAGTTTAAAAAAGAAGGAATGAAAACAATTAAGCATGAACAACCACCATGTTAAAAACACAAAAAAACAACAGCTACCAGATCAAAAATGAAAAGTTACCACAACAAAAGAGGAACAACTACCGGATTAGTTTGAACAGCTACCAGCTTAAAACTGTGTTTAGTGGATTGAAGTGCTAACCCGGGGCACCACATATTTTTCTAGAGTGTGTGCGGAAGGACGGCTCGGGTTCCGTACAACGTGTGGCATCTACCATTAGATTTTCCCTTTAGCGGAATAGCTACCAGATAAATGTGAACAATTACCAAGTTATATTTGAACAATTACCATATATATTTGAACAACTGTGACAAAAAATAACTGTCATATATATTTGAACTACCAGATTATATAAGAACAACTACTAGATTATATAAGAATAACTACCAGAATATATAAAAAACAACTACTAGAAAACATATATTATGTTTACCTTTTCAAGTTGGATTGGCTTGGCCTTGTATGTTTGCTGCTCAACATTATCTTCTGGTATACATTCTCCTGGTCTGAATTGACTTTGATCAAGTTATCAAAAGGAGACACCAGGAAACGGGACGCACACTAGAAGAAATCTGGCAATATATGACCCTCCATTTTCGTCACAGAATTGTCATGGTAGTCCATTGATGACGATTCTATGACGATTTTGAGATCGTCGAAAGCTGGGCGTCGCAAATGAACTATAACGACGATTTTGATAAAATCGTCATAACCATCTATGACGATATTAGATCGTCATAGCCGTTATGACGATCCAATATCATCATGTCCCATCTCGCCTGGACAGATCAGATCCTACGTGGCTGATCCGACGTGGAAAAATTATGACGAAATGAAATCGTCGTAGTGTGAAATCAGCCCTGTCCATTTTGGCGGTCTATATGGGCCAAGCCCAAAAAATTCAGCCTTTTATTGAATTGGGCGTGGCCTTCTGCGTGTCATTTTTCTTTTAGGGCTGGTGTTTTTATTATCCATTTCAATGTTGGGCTTTGGCCTTTTTGGTCCATTCAATCTTCCCTTTTCACAGTATAATCCTTATTCTATTTTAAACTTTATTATTCTTTTATTCTGAATTGTACACAGTTGTGAATCAGGTTTTTTGTTGGATTGTGGCCTACTTAGAGCCCAAATGTGATCCATATCACTGATACAACAACCAAGCAAAACAAATAATCCACAGATAAATCAAATTTCAATCTCAACATTTAATAAAACATCGAAGTCTCATCTATTGATAATCAAAACACTTAAAATGTATTTCAAACACCAAGCACACATAGAAAGTATAACAAATAGCTCCTGACTAAGAAGCGACAAAGTCATTTCTCAAAAAGAGAATCCAGCTGATCAACTTCTGCCACCTTGGTCTTCAGAGCATCAGGTGAACCATAGTCTGGTCCATCTCAAGAAGCATTCCAGTAACCTTAGATGACTGATCATACTATAGTTGATCGATAAGTGGTACAAGATTTCACCAAGCATCTGCAAAAATTATAGAAGTTAGTTATGTCCTAGATTTGTACCAGGTGCACAACTATAAGAACCCACCACAGCATTAGTTTTAGTTCCAATACAATTAAGATGCAAAATCAACTAGAGGACATGCTAAGGCCAGCCAGATAGATTGCCTCCATTGTCAAAAGTAAACTAGACAGTATAGCAGCAAGCAATAGAGCAAGTTCCACAAGCAACATGACAAAGAATAGCAAATAGTCAATAGAATATATATCTGCAAGTACCACACTACACATGTTTCTATCACCGTTAATGACAAAGACAAAGTTAAGGAAATCAATAGCACACTACCAGCCAAATAATTCTTCTTTTCATAGTGATTCAAAACAGAAGCTGACTGTCTGAGAGATTAATTTCCCAAATGCATCAATGAACCAACAAGAATACAATACAATACAAACAACTGGAAGCTTTTCTATCAGGAGAGATCTATAGAGAGCAGACCTTGCAAGAACGTCCCTTGCATACGGCCTGTTGCGGGTAGTTCCTCGAGGATCCAAAGTCAGCCTTGGAAAGTGGCAACCACTAGTGTACGACATCACTGATGATCCTGGGGTCTCTTCATAACAAAGAGCAAAAACAAACAGGTCAAGGACAGGATGACTAATCAAAGTCCATTGGATACTTCCATGGATCTGTACTAAGAGAGGTGAAAAATAGATAGCGTGGGGGAACAGAGGCACTTACTATGGGACCATCTTTTTGTTGGGGTTGCTTCTCCATTAGTCTCCCGGCATAGACACAAAACACACCAAAACTCTATCAGAATGCAAGTTAAAGCAGCATAAAATTTTCATTAGACTTAGGAAAGTAACTGCCCAAACAATTTAGACAAAAGAGAAGCATTGGCCATGCATATATTTTTTGGTGTGGACCAAAGTAAATGAGACAATGCAAAGGAGTACTGTAATGATATACAAGATTATTCTAGTAGCAAGGCATTCTACCATGATATAGAAGATACACTGCAGTACTGTCATGGTATACAAGTTTAATTGTTTCATCACGTTTAATTCTCAACTTAAAGTACAAGTAGGCAGTTTAGTAGTTATTTAGATATATATGATAATTCTTATACATGATAAACAGGAAATTGAAGATATGAGGAATAATATTTCACAATTTATAGCAACATCAATACCACAACCAAGCTATCACATAGCAGTGGACGCTAAATGTACTATGGGTAAAAAGAAGAGGTTCACAACAGCCCAATATACTGACTACTACACTTCATCTATTGATTGTAAAACTGACATGGGTAATCATACACCCAATAAAGCATTAGAATGGACATTTCAACTTAAATCTGAAACTATTGTGCTAACTAAACTAACGATGAATTTAGCAGTGCTTACATCTGGTCTGAACCGACGCTATAAGAATAGTAGCTGCACATCAGAGGCTATAACAACATGCAAGCATTACCACAAGCACCTAGCATGTACGAGAATAGTATATTATAGTCATTACACAGTTCAATCAAAACAACCAGATATTGTTTGAACGATAAATAACTATAGTGGGAAGAAAAACTACAGATTTAGATGCACAAATAAGAACTTCAATCATCACATTCAAGTAAATGCTAAAAAAAAGCACAACAAGCTGCAGGTATTGTTTGCAAAATAAAGACAGTCTATATATACATTATAACCTATAGTGATGCAATATGGTACTCATCCAAAGCATCTGAAAAAGCAAGAGAAGGAGAAGGTTTAGAAGCCCTGGAAGACTCCATCAGAGGCTGGCCAGCGTGTCTCGAGCCCATCGAATTCCTCCGCTCGTGACCTCACGTCGCAGCAGAACTAGGTCAACCTATGATAACAACCAAACAAAGTAGCTGTCAGTAAGCATCAAGGATGTTGCTGCTTCAGCATCAAATAGGAAATCAAGTAATGTACATAGTTATATCATGATAGTACTATCAATGATCACAACAGATTCATCTCAATTTATGCAAATGAGCACTGGTTCAAGAATGTATAACTCATTTCTAGGTCAGTAGGTGATATAATTTCCCCCTTTAATTTTGTAAGAGAAACATTAAGCTTTGCGTCCATTCTGGTTTTTTTAGTTTCATGAAAAATATGACCAATCAAGCATCTATACACAGGGACATATACAAGATAAGGAGTCTATGAAACTGTTCCTACAAAACAAGGACCATGTTTTCCTTTTTAAATAGAAACCAATTATGCGCATTCATGAAATTGTTCTAGTGTAAAGCTTTTTAGTTATAACATCCTATAGTAGAATGCATTATATACTTACTGATTATCACTTAATCAAGTCAACTGTATAGTGGAATGGTGAATGCATCTGATCAATAAGGACTTGTACATGCACACAAACAAACACGGGCAAATTAATCAAGATTTTAAATAACCAGCGCCTCAGATTACTATAAGCATGGTGTTTTCCTTCAGAAGGACATAGCATAGCTTCTAAAGGTCATTCCAGTATTTTAGGCATAATTCATCAACCTTCTAGCTACTACCTACCAATTAATAAGACATAAAGAAAACCTGATATAAGATTAATTTCTAGAACAATATCACCCACACAGTTGATATCAATCTTTGAATAAATTAATTTCTTGCTGTTACAGCTCAAGCATAAAGTTAAAGAACACACTTAAAGAACACTACTCTGCATAGTCCAACAAAATATGAAAAGAACCTGTACAATTTTCATCCCCTCCATCTAATTTAAGCACATCATATATGTATCAGTAAAACCACAGAAGAATGCACAAGCCACTAGCTATGCCACGAACATGAATAAGCCACTATCTAGGGTTTGCTAGGGAGTACAACTTGCTAGGGTTTGCTAGGGATTTTGGGGAGATGGGAGAGGAAGGGACTCACAGGTTGATGGCGTGTCGGCTCTGGATCTGGACCTCGCACGAAGTCATGGACGCGGCCAGACTTTCTAGCACCATTCGCCTTCCGCCGCTGTGACCAAGAAAGTCTTGAGATCCGCATCCTCCTATGACGCTGCCCTTGGCCGGAGAACGAGGAGGAAGGATGGCGACGGCACCACGACGGCGTCCTCCTGCTGGCTGCGGGGATGCCGTGCCGGAGAGAGGGAGGATAGGGCCGCCCTGTGCTGAGTTCCCTCGTCGATGAAACCTAAAAACAGGGGACACAGAGGGCGATAAGGGGGAGGGAATCAGCGAGACACGGTAGTTGTTGGGGAGATTGGATCAGCACAGAGGGTGGGTTCTAGTACATAGTTCATACCTGCCAGTGAGGTCGACCCCCAAATTCCGCACGAGCTCGCCGGCCGCCACCGCACCTAAAAAACCAAACAACAAAAATGTCAGATCCGTATTCAGCTAGGCTGATGTCATCCTCGACAAGCGCCGCGAACTCGACGAGGCTGATGAAACCGTCGCCGTCCGCCTCGTCCATCATTCGACTCCTCGTCGGTGGATCTCGCTGGAGGGGGTATGGATCTTGCTGGAGCGAGCGAGGAAGAGGATCCCGAACAGAGGGCGCCAGCGGCGCGTGCGGATCTTGATGGAGAAGGAAGGGAGTGGCATTCGCTGGAGAAGGAAGGGAGAGGGTGGCGTTGTTAGCTCGCTTGTGTGTGGCGGCGGGCAGTAGGATTAGGGTTGGGGAGCCGAGAAAGGAGGGGAGAGGAGTTCGCTGGGAGGGGGGACGTGGAGATTTTGGCTGGCACGCGCACGACGGTGAAATATTCGGTGTCTGCGCGCGTGAATAGGCTGGGTACTTTGCCATGTCATCTATCCGTGTCAAGGTCCCACGGATCAACATCCTGTCCATCCATCCTATACACATCCAATGGCCCATCTTGCTATCCTCCGCATTTAGACCTTTCTAGCTATTATGACGATTTCACTGAAAGAAATTACGACGTTTTGAGCGAAATCGTCATAGTTTATTGAGGTTTTGGCCCTCCCAAGCAGCTTGAGACCATCCGATGTGGAATCTTCATAAATCTAAGACGATTTTGTAGAAGGTCACTACCAAAACGTCACAACTTAACACATTTCTTGTAGTGGCATTGTTTACCCTCACTTTGTGAGCTTGCACCTTTGGTGTTATGCTTTGAACTGCGGTACCATCCATGGTGCTTGCGGGGGCTGCATCTTTTATCAACTCTCTCCTCCTTTTCGAGAATGCTTTACAATAATTCTCATACTTATTAAGCTCTGTCGCACCTTCCTCACTAAGGAAATCAGTTTTATTAAGTATGTAATCTTCTAGCTCCTTTGACAGCTTGAATTCTTCAAAATCAGATTCAGTGCATGTTTTTTCAACAGGTTTGCTTACTACTTCTGTGTACAACAACAAACAAATTATCAAAAACAGTTATCCTATATACACTTGGCTTGCATGTAAAAAAACTTGATCATAGCACACAAATTATGGCAAAAAATGCGGCTACCTAATTAAATAATATTGTCTTCCAGATTATTTAAACTAGGTTACCAGATGATTAAACTTTATTCCTATGTTTTACCGAAAGGTGATAACTACCATGTTTTGAACACATAGTTATCAGATGCAAAATTTTGATAGAAAAAAACAAAATTACAAAGGTTTATATTAATCGATATTAGCATAATATTTGCTTTATACAAAGACCATGCATGTTTATTATCATACTACCAAAAGGTGTTACCTTGTGGGTTTGCCCAAGCTATTGGAGCAACATCTTGCGCAAATACGGGCATCGAATGT
The DNA here is from genome assembly GCA_030063025.1 of Avena longiglumis. Taxonomy (NCBI): domain Eukaryota; kingdom Viridiplantae; phylum Streptophyta; class Magnoliopsida; order Poales; family Poaceae; genus Avena; species Avena longiglumis. The sequence continues at coordinate 511,169,529 of CP125974.1, read as the reverse complement.
TCCTTGGTAGCGATTGTGCAATCCATTGGAGAATCATTACCGAAATCTTCTTGTGAAATAAACCCCAAGTTGAAACGTGGAGGTGTAAACATTCCCACACGGTTATCTCTGTTTGAAATAGTAGATGGACCTCCTGCATTCATATATTTCCTTTTCCTAGAAGTACCTTCTGCTGTGCTTGCATGTGTTTCATCATCCCTAGGCAACATTCCTTGCTTTGTTACTGATTCAGACAAACCTCTAACAAGTTCTTGAATTTTTCGTGGTACTGTAACTGGTTGCCCACTAAGAAAACCAGGAATTCCCAATTGAGAACCAACTAAAGGGGACAACTTCCATGGCCTGTAATAGCTTCTACAACCCCTAGGGAATGTACCTTGTGCTACCGGTGAAACCACCATGGTTCTGCACATGTTCTCACTTGCTACAGCTGTTTTTGATTTCAAGTTGTCAACAGTTGGTGATATCTGGATTGCACTGGCCTTGTTTTTTCCATCGCCTGAATTGGTTTTTTGGCTGCCAATAGAAAGTGTTGCAGGATTGCTAGCTGATGACATCTTTGTGGCAGCAGGGGAAATAGGGATAGCAGTGATCATTGACTTCCCATCACGGATCCTCGCAGCAGTGGTATCTTTTTGATTGTTGATAACTGTAGGGAACACCACAAAAGCTGAATTTAAACTCTTCCAATCCTCGATGGTTGGAGATAAGCTAGTATACTTGCACTTGGCATCAATAACATGATCAATACCGGGTTCTTCGTATTTTGAATCTGAGCAAGCCTAGGAGATTTCCTTGAAAGTGTGTTGCTTGACAAACTACGCCGTTTCCTACATGAAAAAAAAGCAAAAAAGCGAAAAGGGATGTTAGACAAAAAAACTATATATCTTACATACTATAAGAAAAAAAAGTTGATTGCAAAAAATCCCATAAGAGTAAAAAAAGCACACCTTTGATAGGTATTCACACTCTCAGATACAGGAGAATTTTGTGCTTTATTGCTACCCCCGGACTGCTCGTGAACCTTCTTTGAATCAGCGCTGTAGTATAAAAAAAAGTAAAAACAAGGTTTAATTGCCAGATTAATTATGAACAACTATCATGTAAAAACACTTGACTACCAGGTTTTTATAAACATGGACTTGTAGCAAAAAGGAAAAAATATTTAATTGCCATATTAAATACTTGCTACTGCCATAAAAATACATTGGCTTATCAGGTTGCTGCCAAAAAAGTAACAGAAGGTTTAACTGCCATATTCATTCTGAACAATTATCATGTAAGTAGTAATTGAGTAGTAGGTTTCAACAAACATTAAAAAGACATACTTAGATTTAAGAAGACAAAATTGCCAGATTGCTTAGATATAACTGCTATGCAATTTACACTAGGTTGCTAGCATAAACAGCTGGACTATCTTACGTCCTTTTTGGATTCTTCAAAACATTCTCTTCAATTTCATTTATTGAATTATCTGTGACAATGGGATCTCCTGCTTCAGAACACTTGTTGATAGGGATCCCGAGCTCTTCTACAAATAAACACTTGCTCTTGGTTTAAGTGGCTGCTCTTTCATGGCACTTAGCCTTGCTACAAGACATGCTGCATCTCCCTTTATTTCTTGTTCAGCTTGTTGGGTGCAATCCATCGGGGAATCGTCAGCAAAATAAGCATGTCCTTCACTCTCGTCGAAAGCATCAGTGTCACTAAATGATGGAACCTTGATCTGAGAGTGCATAGTAGGAGGAGATACACTTGTACTAGCCACTGATTTGGATTTGTTTGGTGTTCCGTATGATTGAGAAATGATTCTAGTGCTTGCACGGTGACTAGGTTCTGCATCATCTTCATTTCTCTCATTTTCCTCATCTGAATCTGATGAAGAAGAACCATTTTCTTCATCTACATTTGGCTCTTGAGAATCACCATGTGCAGCTCCCTCATTTTCTTCTGTTTCATCTGACTCAGTCAAACCTTGAATAAGGTTGCTCAAAAGATTATTAAGCCTAGATGCAAAAGTCTGCATGAGATTGAAAGCTTTGATCTTTTGCTGCAAAAAAGGTACTAAGTTAGACAACAAAAAAGTTTCATACCATAAATTTAATTAACTAGTACGTAATATAAAAATATCAGCACCTTCTCCTTGCATGTAGATGAATATTAAGATTCATCCAAGCATCAAAACCATCTGACCCCCAAAAGACCCATTTCCCTAGAAAAATCATCTTTGAATTCGTCCCTTAGCTGCAAAAAAATGTGAAGACGGTGATGTTACATAAAAAAATAAAAAACAGGAACATGTAAAAGAAGCACAAAAAAGGAACGAAACCAAGGACATCGATTGCATCTTTTGTCCAACAATTAATAGCAAACTATGAATGCTCAAACCCAAGATCCATATCATCGGTATCGAGAGCAGAAAAGTATCGCAACTGCAAATTTGACAAAAAAAATCATAACGTTATGTGGCTACCAGATAAAAATTGGCTTGCCTTCCACAAATAAAAACATGGCTGCCACAAAAAAGTACACTATGATGCCAAGTAAAAAAGTGATACGGATATCTGGCTACCAGATAAAATTGTCTTGACTACCACAAAAAACACATGCCTGCCAAAAATTACAGTAGGATGCCAGGTAAATAAGTAACAAGCTATGTGGCTACCAGATAAAATTGCCTTGGCTGCCAGGAAAAAAACACATGACTACCATAAAAATTACTATAGGATGCCAGGTAAAAAGTAAAAAAGGCTGCTGTATATGAATAAAAACTCTCACCATGCAATACAACAAACACCCTTTTGTGTATTTTTTGTTGGATAGGTGCTTGTGTAGTTCATCGGCAATAAACTTGCACATATTCATTTCGTGAGCTTGCCCTACATCTCCCTAAATAAATACATTAGATCACAAGATTAAAAAAATAGGAACATGTATATAGAGATCTATAAAACTCAAAAGGAATTTAAATAGAGCTGTAAAAATGTAACAAATAGTGACGTACCAGCATTGGATAATATTTTTTACTCATTCTAGTATCAGTAGTAGGAGAAACAATTGTCGTTGTAATGAACAACATCCAAAGCTCTCTAAATGTTTCATCCGCCTCCTTGTACTCAGCTATCTTCTTGCCAATTTCAGAAACTTTTGGCCTACTACTTTCACCAGGAAAAAGCCTTGCTGCAATCTCAGCTTCCAAATCATAATCTACATAGTATTTGACAGCCAACTGTCCACATGGCAGCCCAATCATATCATGGACAGACTCCTTTGTCAAAGGGATCACTCCACGGCAAGGGATTACAAAAGATCGCCTAGCCGAATCGTAACATTGTGCAAACCAGTAAATTACAGGATTTTGCAACTGCTCACACTTGATATCAAGGAAACTACCATGCCCCATGGATACTATGGCATTGCGTTGATCGTCAGTTAAACTCTTGTACAACTTTAAGATAGGTGCCGACGAGGCCCTTTTCCTTTCTCCAGCGAAAACCTATCAACAAAACATGAGAACAAGAAAAGGATGAAAACAGGAAAAAGGTTCTTTAAATGCAGCTATCAGATTACTTTGACATAGCTACCGGAATTTTTAAATGCAGCTATCAGATTACTTTGACATAACTACCAGGCTAATTTAAGATCAACTACCAGATTTTTAAATGCAACTACCAGGCTAATTTAGTACACAACTATCATGTTAATTTGCCATAGCTACCAGGTTTTCAAGATAAAAAATGACATAGTATTACATGCAGTGCATCTTAGTAAATTTTTCTAAACTAAATGCAGATACCAACATAATAAAAAGTAGCTTTAGAAAATAAATTAATATTACAGCACATTCAACTTACAATACGCTTCTTTCTTGCAACTTTTCCATGCCGAGCAATCATAACATCCCTTTGTTTTTCCTTTCTCCGAGCCATACCATCCAAGTTATCTAGAAAAAACAAGCTACCAGATTATATACAAAAAACTTCCAGATTGTATGACTAACAGATTATGCAGGAGAGCCTAACAGATTCATCATAGTTGAACTACCATATTAGATACAAATCTCTACTAACTAAAAAGAATGACCTCCAAAATGAGGTTACAAAAAGAACTATCAGATTAAATACACATAACTACCAGATTAGTTTTAAGTAACTACCAGATTATCTATAAAACAACTAGCATCTTACTCCTTCAAATAAAAGGTTTACTTATAAAACAACTACCAGAATATGTATATACAACTAATAGTTTATTGTTGAAGGACTACCAGATTATATATGAAGAACTAGGAGCTTATTCAACATAGCTTTCCTTATAAAATTATCAGATTTTATACAACATAACTACTAGTTTATTTTAAAAATGACTACCAGATTATTCATACTTGATGAAAAACAGAATAATTCCTACTTGATAAAAAAACCACACAAATTCCTCAACCACTTGCTACCTGCACACTAATTTCAACCCCCAAAAAACTCCTTATGGCTCTTGCATATGAATTGAATCCCCTCTATCACTTGGCTTACCCATTTACAGTTGCACTTTACACTTTTGATCCATTCAAAACACAAGAACTAAATGATGTTGTTTCCCGCGATCAAAACTAAATAATGTATCTCTTGCATACTACTTGCACCCACCCAAATAAAATGAAAAACTAACACAACCAGAACCAAAAAACCAAGCACTCAAAAACTAATCAGAAACAAAAATGAAGAACCACCCACACAAATCGACCATCTACAATGCAATATTACAGATCATACAGTCGCCCCCAACTAGCAAACTAGCAAAAACCGTCACCCCAACCATATACTGGTAGTTATGGAGAGGGGATTCGTGAGGGAGAGCGGCGAAAACACAACAACGATCTACCCCCTTCCCCGAAGGTCACAAAATCGCCACCAACTACGAGCATCGGCGGCAGGAGCAGAGCGCATCGGCGGCGGCACGAGCAGAGCGCATCGGCGGCGGTTAGGAGCAGAGCGCATCGGCGCGGCGCCTCCCGTGGGCTCAGAGCGCATCGGCACGACGCATCGGTGGTAGCAGAGCGCATCGGCGCGGCGCCTCCCGTGGGCTCAGAGCGCATCAGCGGCGGTGAGAGCAGAGCACATCGGGACAACGACGGTAAAAAGAGATGCGGGATGAACTCACCACCGCAAGGGCTGCGCGGATCTGTCGGTCGCCGGTGGCGAGCAGCGAACGAGTGACGACGAGCGGCGAAGGCGTCGCCGGCGGATTCGCCTCGATGCAAACCGCTCTCGAGCAACTGTGTAGACAAAAAATGAACTGAATAAATTTTCTAGACGGCAAACCCCCCAAATTCAAACACACTGTCACAGACAGGTCGGTCCCACGTTCGGTTGGTCCCACGTTCTGTACCACGTAGGCCACGATCATGAAGAGAGTGAGCGCCGTTCTGTGCCACGTAGGCCACGACCAGAGAGAGAAGGAACGGCGCGTCGCCTTAAGAAAATCAACTTCCGGTCCGCGGCGTTATGTGCATGTTTTGGTCCCCTGCCGTTACCTGACGTCACCCACCGCACAACTCCAATCCCACGCGACACCTCCCGTTAGATTATTCATTTAATCATTAATCGTAGGACGGCAGCTCCCAGTTCATTCAGCCTCCCGGCCTATGTTTTGGAATTGCAAATATCGATAGACAATTGCTTAATGCTGCACAGTACGATTGTTATCTTTCATATGCTTATTGATGCCGATATTTTTATATCACTTTTGCACGTAGCTTGGTACTACTTTTATATTTTCTGGTCATTTTTATCTCTTCAAGTGGACGTAGGGATGTTAGACTTTGTGTTGTAGTCCAACCGTGTATACATGTAATTTAAACCATTATATATAATAGGAAATAAACCCGTGCGTTGCGACGGAAAGGAAAAATCTGTGTATATACCTTGTTATTTGTACACGGTTACAATGCCGATGACTGTTGCCAGGCATGCCAAGCTAAAACCATGGATGAGGGCCACCACGATGATGATGATTAGCTCATATTCTATGTAGCTACTCTTCATGTCAGTCGCCTTCTCCGGTGACATTTGGATTATCTTGGTTGTCACCTCGGGGTCGCTCTGGTGTCGGCAGAGAAGGAGACGACACTTGAAAAAAAGATATGAACTAAGTTATTAGTTCTGTAATTAAATTTAGTTGATTTCTATGTCTATAGACCTCTGATGAGATGTCAAGAATTTTAAGTATGTCTAAAGATACCTTGGGGTCGCTCTGGTGTCGGCAAAAAAGGAGACAACACTTGAAAAAAAGATATGAACTAAATTATTAGTTCTGCAATTAAATTTAGTTGATTTGTATGTTTATAGACCTTTGATGAGATGGCAAGAATTTTAAGTACTCTACATTAAGAAAAAAAAGATACATATGCGTTTAAAAGCTAGCACCTCACATGAGGTTATAACAAAGATATAGAATCCTCTTTTATTGCGCTAATCACTAAATGGATACATATGCATGAAGCTAAGCTAGCACCTTACTATGTGATGCTATATCTTTTCTCAGCCACAAGACCAACTTTCTCTCCTCGTCAGATTCAATTACTCGGCCCAACATAGTTCATTGGCATTGTCCTCTTTCCATTTTCCAAGGTTGCCTCATCCTGGCGTGACTTGCACAATCCCCCACCCCTTACGTGGCATCAGCACATGGCACTACTAGGAAAATGGTCGTTTGTGGCGCACCTGAAAGGCCCATCCGTGGCGCACCAGTAGTGCGCCACGGGCCTTGCGCTACGGCTATCTCTCAGCCGTGGCGCACTGCCTAGTGCGCCACGGTTGTGTAGAGATAGGCGTAGCGCACCACCTAGTGCGCCACAGAAGTTTGGCATGGTGCGCTACCCCTTGGATCTTCTGTGGCGCACTACCCAGTGCGCCACTAAACATCCATGGTGCGCTTTAGGTGTAGTGCGCCACAGAAGGTAGAACATGTGCGCCACAGATGTATTTTTTGTTTTTTTTTAATTTCCAAGCCAGATTATATGCAATACAGATTATATACAATATTACAGCAGATATACACACACAGATACAAGATATACAATTATATATATAAATACTCGATATGAAAAACAAGATTGAAACAAATACATATAGATAAGTCTCATACATGAATACATAGTCCAAGTTACATTGTTTTGATCATGTTACAAAGTAGTAGTTGGTGACATGCGAATACATGTGTCGATCGAACAAGTTAGAGCTCGGAAGCTCGCCTAGACATCTAAACTAGCTAGCTAGACACAAATGCGGGATAAATAACCAAAGAAGATAAGCATGATCACCGCCGCGACGAAGGTGTAGGTCTTCATCCGGTTCCTTGTCCTAACTCCCGCTAGATAGCGTGTATCTATCTTCCGCCTCGCCATAGTGTTGTACCCTTTGTAGCTATTGCCGCTGAAATGGTGCACTGTCTCGGCAGTCTTCCCAATCATCGAGACTCAGGAACCCGTCCCTTGTACACGACGTACCACGTCATCTACAAGTTGACAATAATAACTAACCGTGATTGAAAAACATGTATAATTAAAGTCATATGAAGATACACTTATAGAAAGTACTCTTAAATCAAAAGAGCAAACTCAAAAGCATGCCTCATATATAACTAGCTAGGTCGTTGGACACAGATTGCTTATGACGGGACCGTTAGCCAAGTAGGATGCACAATTCCTGGACTTGTGCATATCACAAGCTAACAATCCCGTCATAGCACATTCACATATATATTGTGCCACGACATTTCAATCATCGGCATATTCTCGAAAAGACAAAAATAACTCAAAAGCATGCCTCATATATAACTAGCTAGGTCGTTGGACACAGGAATTGCTTATGACGGGACTATTAGCCAAGTAGGATGCACAATTTCTGGACTTGTGCATATCACAAGGCTAACAATCCCGTCATAGCACATTCACATATATATTGTGCCACGACATTTCAATCATCGGCATATTCTCGAAAAGACAAAAATAACTCGAAAAGCATGCCTCATATATAACTAGCTAGCTAGGTCGTTGGACACGAATTGCTTATGACGGACCGTGAGCCAAGTAGGATGCACAATTCTCGGACTTGTGCATATCACAAGGCTCACAATCCCGCCATAGCACATTCACATATATATTGTGCCACGACATTTCAATCATCGGCATATTCTCGAAAAGACAAAAATAACTCGAAAAGCATGCCTCATATATAACTAGCTAGCTAGGTCGTTGGACAGGAATTGCTTATGACGGACCGTGAGCCAAGTAGGATGCACAATTCACGGACTTGTGCATATCACAAGGCTCACAATCCCGTCATAGCACATTCACATATATATTGTGCCACGACATTTCAATCATCGGCATATTCTCAAAAAGACAAAATAACTCGAAAAGCATGCCTCATATATAACTAGCTAGGTCGTTGGACACAGAATTGCTTATGACGGATCGACCAAGTAGGATGCACAATTCTGGACTTGTGCATATCACAAGGTCGACAATCCCGTCATAGCACATTCACATATATATTGTGCCACGACATTTCAATCATCGGCATATTCTAAAAAGACAAAATAACTCGAAAAGCATGCCTCATATATAACTAGCTAGGTCGTTGGACAGGAATTGCTTATGACGGGATTTGTCGGCCAAGTAGGATGCACACCCCGGACTTGTGCATATCACAAGGCTGACAATCCCGTCATAGCACATTCACATATATATTGTGCCACGACATTTCAATCATCGGCATATTCTCGAAAAAGACAAAAATAACTCACACTTGTCGTCCGAGAACCAAAGAGTAAGCAAAAAAACCAAAGAGTAAGCAAAAAACCAAGCATTGATTGATATATAATAATAATAAGCAAAATAAGTAAGCGGTGATTCATAAACCTAATAAGATAAGTACACTTGTCGTCCACACACACACAAAGGTCATCTATAGTTTGCAACTACAACTAGGCCAACATCAAGCCTTCTGGCTCGGCTTAGGGAACGGAGGCATACGCCTCGTCATGAACTTCCTATAGTCACCCTGCATCTCTAGGCGATCTTCTATGTCACGGTTATTCGGGATATTTCCTCCGTAGAAGATCCCCCCCGAAGTCATGACATCACGAAAGATGATTGCCCCAAACTGCTGCTGGATGCGATACATCTCTTGTCTAATATCCGAATCATTGATCTTGGCCTTTGCTTCGCCCACGCTTGAGATGATCCGGCAACAGAATTCTGGTCAAGTAGGAACGCCCTCATGTGATGGAGTGCGTAGTAGGCTTCCTTCTTACTGTTTTCCGGCTGCTTCACGCAGGGGAACTCTGTTACGTGGTTGAAGACGTGCCTGCCGAACTTGACCTTCTTACGCACGAAGCTGGTGCCTTCCGTCGAGGCAAAGCCAGTGAGAGCATCATCCAGAACTTCCTTGATCTTGTCGTAGTTTTTCTTCTTTTCTAGACTCCCCGAGTCGAAATACGTGGCGTGGGAATGCTTCGGCGATAAGGAGATGAGCGTGCAGTGTTCATCTCTGCGCAAAAAATTCAAATGGAATGTGTTGAAAAAAGAATGATGATGATCTAATAAAGCCAATCGACGGTGGCGACTGAATAACGACTTACTCGGGAAAGTAAGGCACGAGAATGTATTCCTTTGTCTTGTTCGCCACGAGGATTCTTTTTAGGTACGAGGCCACGATACGTCGTTCGGCGGGGGAACCCAAGCAGCCGTCACGCATGTAGTAGGGGTCCACTATAGCGATGCCTGGTGTGTTCTCTCTAATGATCTGCGTAGCGGTGAGAGAAAAGGCGGACCATGGTATAGTGCAGCGGGTATAGGTGGAACATATTGAAGATGTCCTCGAACCGCAGGAAGAACAGATCCAGGGCAGTGTCGACGAAGCCCAAGCCTGGTGGCACCTTAACCACGAATACCGGGTGCGAGGGATCTTTCTCCGATAGAAGGCGTCTCTCTATCGTCAGCACGCCGTCATGCACACTCTGCAGTTCCGAACTGGCGAGCTTCCGCAAATTCTTAGGTAGCATGGGCTCACCCGCCACATGAATCCTCCACATAATACCCTCGGGTCTTGGTGGCCCGTCCCGAAACCTGATCGGATTCGCAGTTGTTGACGCCACCGGCTGGCTCGAGCTGCTAGATTTTCTTTTCCTGCCCTTTTTTCCTTTTGGAGAGCGGGCAGGCACCGCAATCTGAGCACCGGCCGCCCTATGTAGTGTGTCAGGGCTTAGAATAAAGGGCCGGTTGGTTGTATCAGATGGCTCTGTAAAGGCGCAAGCTGGAGGCGTCTCCTGAGAACCAAACAGACGCTTGGTGATAGTGGCTTTCTCTGTGGGGCCACCAGCTAGGTCTTCTTCGTTGCCAAACTGAGTGCTGAAGAAGTGATCATTCCAGTCTTCGAAGTCCTCGGCCGGATCCTGCGCCATGTGCATATCATCAACATGATCATCCGACCCACCGCGTGGAGGTGACGGCGAGGGCGGTAAGGGGGCCTTGCCACCGCTTGTCGCTGGCATGACAAAGCGTTGTTGTGGCGTGATGGCCCCGCCGTCCCCAAACGGATCATGCTCTTTGGCCATAGCATGAACAAGCGAAGCAACTTCGAGGATGACGACTCTTCATCCGCCTCGGGGTTGAATGGGAGGTTCTGTGTCGCCGCAGCCCTTAGCACCGACTAATTTTAACCTGCACGCTATCCGCATCGGCTTTGAGTGGAACGCGCTGCAAGGGTTGAACGATGGTACCCTTGGCAACATCCCTCAGCTCGTTGTTCACGTAGCATAAGAGAGTGCAAGGAACATCCGTCTGCGGAAAACATGTACGGCGTCGTCAGAGCGAGATGCCACAAGAGTAATATATAGATGGCATGAAAGGCGGTAATTAAAGCAATTTGTTTACCGTGATGGCGTCGAGATCGGCTAATGTCGACGCACCGTATACGGCGACGGGCGTGCAAGAGACGGAAGGGCTGCTTGATGGCGCGGTGCTGGCCGCCGGTGTATTCTCCCTACCGACGGGTGCTTGGAGCTCCGGTGCCGCCGCGACGATGGCAGGGGGGGCACCAACATGTACTCCGCGCGGTGATGGCAGGGAGTCACCAACACTTGCGGCGCCCAGCAAGCTAAGCGGAGTCACGAACATGTAGTTCGCCTGATTCGTCGGCCACGTTGTTCGAGTGGCTGCGACCATGCTTGAATCGGCACGGCCCTACTCGACCACCCGCACTCCAGTTCGCTATTGACTCCACCAAGGTAGGCAGGAAGGACGTAAGGGTGATTGCCAGGTTGTCTTGGACGATCTGCGGGATCCGCGCCACTTGTGCCTTAAGTTCTTGAACCTCTCTGTTTTCCTCCTCGCTCCTTCCCGACGGTGCCACATGCGTCCTCGGCGATGGACCAAAATGATCCACCCAATTCTTACCTCCGAGGCCGGCCAGACGGCCAGCCGACGACGGCTTCTTCAGAATCGCTCTATTTTCTTGGCCCGTCATCGCCTGTTAAAAGGGTTATCCCACCGGGTGGCCGCCGTCGACCCCTGGGATGAGGAACCCTGGGATCCATGACTAGCAACAATTTCCTCCTCCTGCAGAAGAAGTAACAGTGAATCATTTAGATCATCGATTAGATTGCAATCGTGTTGATCACCGGTAATTAGATTATACTTACCACAATTTCCTCGAATTCCTTCACCGCAGGATCCGCGGTGAGTTGTTTGGTTTTTGGGTCCACATGGTAACGGGCCCTGATGAAGTTTCGAACCTGCCCGGGTTCGAATTTAGCAAAGGGGTTTTCTATCCCCTTGGATCTATACTCTTCGTCCTCCTTATTCCATTTGGCCTTCGCGGTTCTGTATCCACCAGATCCGAGATGGTGATGACCTATATTCATCGCATGCAGCGCCCGATTACTATTGGCGGGCTCTTTCGATTCACACCTCTCCTTGAACTCCGGAACTGATCTTGGTGATCTGCGGTCAATCTTCTGGATCTCCTCGAGACTTTTGCCTTCTTTATAGATCTTCTTCTTTATCCGGGTTCTCCAGTGGCTGGCGGTGCTCATCTTTGTGAGGGCGGATTTGTTTACCGTTCCCATGATAATTTGTGTTCGATACTTAGCGGAAACTTGTATCTGGCGTGCAGCTTCTCGAAGAGGAGTGTGCGCAAGTGGCCATTATCTTTATGCCGGAGATTCTCGGTGTAGATCGCGGTGGTTGTCCGGGCGATCGCCGCCACTTGCCCACCGTACCCTTTGACGACAAGGGCGGGCTCCAAAGGAACCCCTGATGGGCTCACTTCGGTAATTTCCTCCCTGACCGTGCCGACCGTGTTCGGGCGCCGGTCCTTCGGCTTCTTCTTAGGAGGGTTGCTACCACTCCCTGTGCCCTCGCCGCCATCAGTGGTTTCATCGTCCGCCGTTCCTTCGGCTTCTTCCTCCGCGTCTTCCATCTCATCATCCTCGCTCTCCGAAGGATGGTATTCTTCATCGTCTTCTAGACGCTGGGCCGCCTCCCAGAATGTCAATTGTTTATTCGGAGTTCTCCTTCAGCTGATGCGCTTAGAACATCCACCTCGTCGTTATCACACATCTTTGCACTAATAAAAAACAAATAATTGGTTAAATGCACGGAAAAATCCGGCATGACCTTTGCTAATTTTCTTAAACTAGGAGTGCCCGATTTCTGCCAAAACGGAAGTTAATCAACATTCCGGCAAAAATCGGGACTCGTTTCATACAAGAACTGGCATATATATGGCCAGCATAGCTAGCACACAATAAATGGCCATCATAGCCAAAGACAACCAACATGAATGGCCCAAGATAGCCAAAGATAATCGCACAACCAAAGACACAATAAATCTGTTTCAGAAAAATGGAGCAACTAGAATAAATGGCCAACACACAAACAGTACATCAAGCATAAATGGCTGGTTTCAGGTTTGGACTTAGCAGCTTAGGTTTTAGGTTTGGACTTAGCAGTTGTGTTTGGACTTAGCAGTTGTGTTTCAAGAAGCATAAACAGTGTAAAAATGCAAAGACAAAACTGTTCCCACCCAGAGAGGAGTTTACGAGCATGGTCCAGTGATCCTTAGCTCCAGCCACTCGGATGTAACCCCAAGAAGCATATATATGCATGGACAACTTTTGCACAATAGTATATAGCAATAAAAAAGGAACTTGTTCAAGAGAAAAAATTTAGTTAACTTGACCTTTATTTGAGAAGTAGCACCACTACTCTAGTGCATATTCACTTTTCAACAATGTAACTTGCTAAAACCTGTACTTGATCAAGTTTTACGGATTTATTTCAAACCTGTACTTTATTTCAGACAACAGAACAACAGAACAACAGAACTACTCTAGTGTTCCATGCAATTTCTTGACTAGTTTCCATGTACTTGCTGGCTGTTTTCTGGATTTTAGTTGTGCTTGTAGGATATATGTCATTGTAAACTAGCTCCAGTAACAAAAAGGAATAAACTAACCAATTACACAGAATAAACCTAACCTGAAGCTGCACACCTTGGTATATTGACCAATTACGATGTGAGCCTTGTTAATCATATCTTGAACCAAATGTTGAATTTCGTAAATCTAAAGAGCAGTTGAGAGAGAGAGGAGAGAGGAAGAGAGGGAGAGAGAGGGAACATCTAGATCATGATTAAATGACTCTGTTGATGTGCACACTCCAAATTCAACAAAAGAATTGAACTTGAACATCTAGAAGGATAAGCACGTGCTTATCCTTCTCTTCCTTCCCCTCTCTAAATTTATCAGATTATATGGATCAGGTGTTTGTTTAGGAGATGTTAGGCTGAACAGGACACTTGAACAAAATAAGGGGGAGAGAGAGGGGGAGAAGGAGAGAGGGGAGGGGCAGGGATGCAAGTTTGATATGATTATAATTTCTCAAGGTATGACATTGTTATTCATAGTACTTTGCTCGCGACTGCTAGTACACCGTGTTGAATCAGGTTTTTGGTACTCCTATATATCATTTGTTGTTGGTTAGCAATAGAACTACATGTTTAATGCCAAGAGTTCAGAATTGAACTCAACCATACTACTCCATGCAAACCGTAGCTTCTCTATCTTCATCTTTTGAGAGCACTATATCAACCCAATATCTTTTCGAAGTGTGAATACATTCAATTCTGATTTTTTAATTAGCCATAATGCCTAGGCACACTAGACTTCAATTTGAAACTTGTCTATTTGTCTTTGAAACTTATAAGTCGATCTTTGGTGGATATATAGATCAACTAGGAGTAAGTAAACATGCAAGAAATTTTCCATGGCAATGTTATCTTCAGTTCAACACCATTATTTCCTTCACTAGTTTAGCCTCTTATAGGTGTTGTCGATCCTATCCAGTCCAGTCCATTTCCAGTCCATTTCCAGTGCAAACAATGGAACTTTAGTCGATCCTCTCGGTGACGACCCTCTCGAGGTTTGCTCGATCAAAGTCTGCGCGTCGAAAATCGAAGTCTGCATGCAGTATGCGACGACCCTCTCGGTGACCAGATCCGTCGAGCTTGCCAAGGTGTCTGTTGACGGGAAGACCGACAGGGTTCTCGATGTCTAGATAATTCGTGCAGAAAGAGATGCACTCTTCGGCCAGAAAGCCCTTGGCTATGCTTCCATCTGGACGGGGCCTATTGCGAACGTATCCTTTGATGTGTCCGTTCATCCTTTCGAACGCCATCATGCTGCGGAGAAACATCGGCCCGAGTTGTACGATGTCCTCCACGACATGGACCAGCAGATGCACCATAATGTCAAAGAATGCGGGTGGGAAGTAGACCTCAAGCTCACATAGTATCACCACGATCTCCTCCTGTAGCCTTCCGAGCTGATTCAAGCCAATCGACTTCCTAGAGATGACGTCGAAAAACTTGCATAAGCCAAATAACGTTTCACGGACGTGCTCGTCCATTATCCCTCTTAGTGCGACGAAGTACTGCGTCATTAGCACGGCACGGTCGTGAGACTTCATGCCATCGAACCTCTGTCACTTCGCCTAGGTATCCGCTTATCTTGCCCGTAGCCGTAAGGAAATTTGACTCCTAGAAGGCACTTGAAACACTGTTTGATCTCATCACGGCTTAGAGTGAAGCAAGAAGGAGGGCGTAATATTCGTTCTTCTTGAACTTTTTACCCTTCCGACGACCTTGTGTCGTCTCCGACTCATGATCATCGTCATCTTCACGATCATCGGAGTAGTGCCCTCCGTGAAGCTCCTTCCGGATACCCAAGCATATCAGTCGTGCCTTGCTTCGGACCATCTTTCGTCCTATCCGGCATGTTGATTATGGTGGCGACCAGACTCGCACGCTTTTCGTGATATGCATGATGTCGAGGCTATGAGGCGCATGGAGAAACTTCCAAGATGGCAACTCCCGTAAAACCGACCTTGTTTTCCATACCTTCATCGCCGCTTGTCTTGTTGCTGCCTCTTTCGCTTCTTTCCGTGCTTAGGACAATCTTTCCAGTTTTTCGCAACTCTTCCACTTCTTCGCTGCTCCACGCTCGGGATTCCTCGGGTCTCTGATTTGCCATCGAACAGGTCTCCACGCTTTCTCCATGGATCATTCTGCCGAGCCACCTCCGTGCGCCATGAACACGGTTTCGATGACCCCGGATCTTTCTCTAGTTGGAGATAGCTTGTGTTATCCATGCACCTAACGCATGCGTGGAATCCTTGGATAACCTGCCCGAGATATACCCGCAACTGGATAGTCTTGCACCGTAGTGACCAACGCTCTCATAGTGAAATAATCTTGTGCGACGGCGTCGTAAGTATTGGCTCCAGATTCCCATAACGTGGCTAGCTCCTCTTTCAACAGCCCGAGATATGATTGATGTCGGTCAGGTTGTTTCGCCCTTGAATTAGCATACTCATTTGTATGTACTTCTTCTTCATGCACAACCATGGAGGGAGGTTGTACATCCATACAAACACAGGCCAAGTCAGGCGTCTTGCTCGCTACCGAACGGATTGAGTCCATCGGTGCTCGCACCAAGCCCGATGTTCCTCTAATCTCCACCGAATTGGGAATTCGAGGTCCAATGCTTTCCACCGGCTAGCATCCCGAAGGGTGCGTCGCAGCTCATCCTTTTCGGGTCATCATCATCTCCGGCTTCTTCCTTTCCGCATGCCATCGCATGAGCTTCCTTAGGGTCCGCGAAATAGCGCTGCAGACGAGGGGTGATAGGAAAGTACCATACCACTTTTCGAGGTGCTTTCTTCCATTTCTTGTATCGACTCACGCCGCACACGGGACATGTGGTTTTCTCCGCGTCCTCGCCCCGATAAATGATGCAATCGTTGATGCATACGTGATATCTAACGTGTGGTAGATCGAGAGGATGAGCGATTTTCTTGGCATCCTCGATACTAGTTGGACATGTTCCCTCCGGGAGACGATCGTGCCAGAATGCCATCATATCATCGAAGCTTGCGTCGCTCAATTTGTGCTTTGCCTTCATCTCCATAGCCTTGAGCGTTGCATTCAACCGGGTATCATCGGGCCTGCATCCTTCATACAATGGAGTAACCGCGTTTCTCAAGTTGCGCAAGCTTGGCTTTCTCTCTAGCGGCAGCCTGGCGTTACTAAATGCTTGAGAAGCAGCTCTTGCACATAAGGGTCCCGCACCACCGACGTTGTTCCATCGTCGTACGCTCCTCCCATCTAGATCATCATCATCCCGGTCGCTCGTACCTTCACCATCTCCAGAGCCTCTTCATCATCTCGCCCGTTCTCGCCGTGATGATGATCACCGCTCCATCATCTACGCCATCGCTTATCCAACGAGTGTATCCATCCATGAAACCATGGCGGAGCAGTGCGCTGCAGATTCGAACTGGGTCGATCACCCAGTTCAGTTTGCATCTTCTGCACGGACATCTTATATCTGTCTTGTTATTTCGTATCATGTCGGCCGTCGCACATTTCAAAAATCTAGCCACAATGCCTTCGCTCATTATGCGGACCATTTTTTCCTTCACGGTGTACACGGTACAATTTTGAAGTCTATTAGAACCACATAATGAATGCATGCATGCAATGGTCGATAGAAAATTTCGGCATGACCTATCCTAAAATTAGGACCTTTGCGAAATGCCAAAGTCTTGCCAAAATGGAAATGAATCAATATTTTGGCAAAACAAATGGCAACTTGTTCACATACAAACACAAGAGAGAGAGAGAGACCGATCCATACACACATGAACATATCATTATCCTCTCCATACACACATGCATGAGCATCATCGATACTCTCCATATACACACACATATGACCATCGATCCTCTCTCTCCACACATACACACATCATGAGCATCGATCATCTACATACATATGAGCACATGCATCATCCATATACACATGAACACATCCTTACATGGACAACTTACCGAGATGAGAGACCGATCGTGAGAAAGATGGAAAGGAGAGGTGCGCGCGTCGACCGGAGACGGATAGATGAGAGACCGGAGACCACCTCTATTACTTATGTAACATCCAAAGCAAGTTTTACATGCTAAAAATGGTGAATGTGTGGAGAAATTGAGGTGGGAAGGAGAAGAACCCGACTAGATCTAAGGAGGAAGAAGAAGGGGAAAGTGAAGTGTGGGGTGGTGGATGTGGTCACACATGTGCACATAAAGTGCTGTCCTAAAAAAATCGACACATCCGTGGCGCACACGGCCACAGTGCGCCACAGGGAGTACAAACTTCTGTGGCGCACTAGGCGGAGTGCGCCACAGATGCTCCTAGTCCCTGTGGCGCACTGGGCGGAGTGCGCCACAGAAGTTTGTGGCCGTTTCAGAGCAGAGGTGGGCATGCGCTCAGTCGTAGCGCACCATGCACACGTGCGCCACAGATGACCCTAACAACCGTGGCGCACATGGCTGTAGTGCGCTACAGAAGTTTGGCGTGTGGCCAACAGGGCCCTGGCCCACACATATCTGTGGCGCACTATGGTCATGTGCGCCACGGATGTTCTAGTTATTAGTAGGGCACTGCCCACAGGTGAGCCACGCCTGTTTTAGCCGTGGGGCACTTCAACCATGTGAGCCACGGATGTGCTGATTACCTATAGCCGTTTTCCTAGTAGTGTGGGAGTTTTATTTCTCTCTAAAATTTTTATTTCATACCAATCAACCTTCCTCCCGCTTGCTTTTCGAGGTAGCTTTGCTGATATTCCAGGATACTTAGTAACGTATATAAGCTGGTGGAAATTTGTGTGAGGGAACAAGGTGGGACTATTTGCACATGAATGGCTACAAAAAATCGCTTGTTTTCTCTACCGAGGGCCCATCTAGTGGAATCACAAGCTCCAGGCCCAACTCCTCTGATGCTCCCCGGGAGTTCATGTTTACGTCAGCCTTTTGATGATTCTTATAAGAAAACATCAGATCAGATCTTCCTAAAACGAAACAGTATGTACTAACGGGTGGCCTCGGTGGTAATACGTGGTACGATGGGAGGACAAACCTGTCTAAAAAAGTGTTCGACCGGAAGAAACACTTCGTGCTTTATTATTATTATTATTATTATTATTATTATTATTATTATTATTATTATTATTATTATTATTACTAGTTGAATGCTCGTGCGTTGCTACGGAATAACATAACTACACATATTTGAACAGTTGTTCTAAATTTTTAAAAAATAAACATAATGTCCAGTGATATCTGTTCATATGGCAACAAATAGCTATTCAGTCGACAACCTCTTTCCTCGGCACCTTATCTACGCTTCAGCAGACCTGTGAGAACAGTCTTCTAGATACCGCTGCAAGCAAGCTATTGTTAAAATATTGTAAGTTGCAAGTGATTGTGATCATTGCAAGTATTGTTCGCACCCAACGTTGTGTCGTCGTATAGTTGGCGGACAATGTTTGCTGACTTCGAAAAAGTTTATGTCCGTGTTTAGTTCTATGTACTTTTGTGCAATACTTTTTTTATAAGCGTAAAAAATTTCACATGGTATCCGTTAAATATTAAATTAAATTTTAAACTAATGATATATCTAACTATTTCTTTTAACATAAACAGCCAGACTACTCCACCACAAATTTCATATCTTCTCCCACCGCATCCCCCTCTCTCTTCTCTCTTCCTTACCTTTTTTCAGAGTGTACGAAATCCATAGCAAAATCGGATGATTGATTTTTATTTTGAGGGAATCAGATTATTGATTGGTAGAAAGAAATCATACTGGAGAGAGGAAACAACTTTGATTTAGACAAAGTAAGAGAGGAATCGAGGGCGTCAGACTTGTGCATTTTCGCTAGTGATTTCCTAGATGGGACGGCATCAGCCATTCAGGATACGAACGGTGTTGAAGTGAGGCACAGGCGCAGAACGGCGTAGGTAGGTCCGGCAGCGGAGCCTTGATGTGATGGGGCATTTTGGGGCGCCGACAGCGGGCAGGGCTAGCCTCGCCCTTCTCGTGGCCTCTCTCCCCGTCTGAGACCACAGTATTCTTTGCTCCAGTGCGAGGTCACCTCCTGCCCACACGCGCGTAGCCTCCTTCTGCAATTGTCTGGTCTGTTTTTTCACCGGCCGGCCTAGCTCAGGGCCTCGAGCTCCTCCACGTCCCCCGACACATAGCTCTCTCAACCCGATCCACCTCTTCATCCTTTGTTGCGCCATCGGCCAGAGCAAGTCAAGTGTGTTGGATCCTCCATGCACGCCACCCGCTTGAGATCCTCTCCGGCCGTCGTTCTGCTTCGCCGCCACCGCTCGCAGTCCGGAGTTTTCCTCCCGACCTCGTCACCAGCTCGCCCGCCGCGGGCGCTCTTTGTCCATGACGGCAGCGTTGCTCCCGCTCACCCATCGTCCCTCCTCCGCAAGCCCCCTACCTACTCACCGTGGTGGCCGCATCGCCTATGTTCCACGCGAGCAAGCTCGTGAGACTCGATAGGTAACACATTGATTTCTGTTCCCATCGACCTGCCACTCAGGAATCTGAAGCCGCGTCCTCAAATTGAAAAAGAGAGAACCTATCCAGTCATCAATTTATATAGTGGGATGCGCGGCGGAGCACACGCACACGGGCAGAGGAACGTCGGCTGGAGGTGGAGATCCCAGTGAAAGAACAAGTACGTGCAGCCAAGGCGTCGCGGATCAAGGACATCATGGCGAGGCGGCGGCGGCCGGCTATCCCCAGCCTCTGACCCCAACGATTCATGGTTCTTCTATCGGTACGATTCGTCTATTTCCTTTTTTTTTTACTTTGTCGTGCGTCGTCCCGGTGTTTCGGTCCTTGTTTGTATCGGGTGCGGCAGAGAAGTTCCTCGCAGACTCTAGCGACGGACGAAAACTATGGGCAACGAAAACCACCTCTAGACAAATTATATAGTAGAGATTATTATTATTATTATTATTATTATTATTATATATATATAGATAAGATAGGACACCCATAAAGGGTTGAGTCAGTTTGTCTTACATGGTATCAGCCTAACCCTAGATCGTCCCCACCCCTCCCACCGCCGCTAACCCTAGAGCCGTCTCTGCGGCCGCCATGACTGCTTCCACCTCGGGCGCCGGCAGCTCCGGGGCTTTCCCCGCCTCGCTTGCCGCCCTCCTCAACCTCCCGCCACGTGATCTGGCTCCCTCGGTGCCCCAGTTTTTTTGCACCACCGCCGTGGGCTCGATGTTCTCCGGACCGATCCCGCCAACGACGGCGACCTCCGCGCCCGCGCTCTCCGACACCACGTCGGCAGCCCCGTCCACGGCGCCACCCGCGGCCTCCACTGGCTCGACCCCGACACTCGCCATCCAACAGGCGGCCTCGGGGGTTCTCGATGCCCCGCCCGCGGCCATGGCCCCGTCGCCGTTGCTCCGCACGCGGCCACGACTCTTGTCGCCGTTGCCCCGCCCGCGGTCACGGCCCCCGCCGCCTTTGCGCCGTTCGGGCCGTTCCACCTCGACAATCTGATCACCATCCGACTCACGCCCGACAACTACTTGTTCTGGCGTGCCAAGGTTTTACCGCTGCTTCGCAGCCGCTCTCTCCTTGGGTACGTCGATGGTTCTTTGCCATGCCCTCCGCAGGTCATCGTCACCATCCACGGTCCGTCCATCAACCCGGAGCACCGTGTGTGGGTGCAGCAGGATCAGGCGATCCTCTCCGCTATCCAGGGGTCCCTGGGCGACGGGGTCACCAACCTCTACCTCTTCGCTGCCACCTCGATGGATGCCCGAATGACCCTGGACCACACCTTTGCCCAGGTCTCCACCTCCCGCTCGATGGCTCTTCGCAGCGAGCTCGCTGACGTCAAGAAGCTGGACTCCTTCGCCACGACCTACTTCAACAAGATGAAGGTGCTGGCGGACACGCTGGCCTCCATCGGTCAGGTGATTCGTGATGAGGAGTTTGCCGGCTTCATCATCAAGGGCCTCGACTCCGAGTACGGCAATCTTACGGAGGCCGTCCACAATGCCAAGCCGCCTATGACCCCTCATGTCACATCCCAACATTCCCAAATTCTAGATTTGGTACTGCACTGCATCATGATACCATTCACTTGACATGTCATTCTGCATCCACGAAGATTTTGAAATGCAAAACACTACATTCAAACCCTAGACGGAGTTACTCGAGTGCTCCTACAAAAAGGGAATAGTTGGACTTATGAAGTCACTGTTTTGAAAATAGACAAATTATTGCTAAAAATGATCCTATGTTGATCCTTTGATTTTTAGAAAACTTTGAAAACAGAAATCTATTCAATTGGCTTAGCTAATAAAAAGTTATAAAATAAATAAGGAATGCAAAATGAATAAAAGAAAAGAACAAAAAAAATGAATGAACTAACCTACCCCGGCCCACCTAGCCCCAGCCTGCCCTGGCTAACCGCCGCTCACCGCACCCCCCGTGCAGCACGCAGCGCAGCAGCAACCCAGCAAGCACCGCCGCAGCCCACTCCTCTCCATGCATCACTGACGTGTGGGGCCCGCTTCCCTCCTCCTTCCTCGCGACAGAAGCCGACCCGGGCACGAGTTCGTCGACCGAACGATTTCCTCCGCCAAATCCGCACGGATTGTTGCGATTTTGCCCCCTTTCTCCGCACAGGAACCCTCACATAAATCCCCGCCTTCGTTTCCCTTGTTCGGTTTCGTTTTCTTTTGAAACCCTAGCCGCCCTGCGAGCTCGCTGATCTCGCCGCCTCCGCCCTCCATTCTCGAGCTTCGGAGCTCGAGGTCCTCGACGAGGCAGTCGCCCCCGGCCCTCTATATCCCTCTGATATTCGCCCCCTCGCTTCGATGGACCTCCCTGACCCTCCTTCTCCTACTACAGACGACCCCAGACGCCACCCGATCCCGCCGGAGCACCGACGCCATCGCTCTCCTCCAGCTGCCCCTACACGCGGCTCCAGGACTCCATCGGCGCCGGGAACCTCGCCATCAATCTCGCCAAGATGCTCCGCACCCCGTAGACCGCCTCGACCTGGCCGGAGACCGCCGCACCCGCCGCCAGCACCGCCGCCAGCACCGCCGCCAGACCAGTCCACCGCCGCCGACGACGCCAGTCAGGTGAGCTCGCCCCGGACGCCCTCCACCGTCCGATCTTCATAAGATCCAACGGCCTCCTTTTGTTCCTGCACCGAACCGGTACTGGCCACTCGTAGCACGCCGCGTGGCACCTGCGTGGAGGTTGCGTCAGCGCCAGTCAACGTGGCATATTCCGGGAATATTTCCTTTTGAATTAAAAATGAAATAGAATTTGCAGAAAATAGTTGAACCTTGTAAAAATCATAGAAATTAATCTACTGGGCCAAAAATTGCAAACAAAATATGTGTAGATTCAGTGACTCACGTAGAACCATGCTGTACAATTGTTTTACACTTTTACAGCAAGGTTTTGTCCTGAATAATTAAATGAGTTAATGCCCTTTTTAGAGTAATTAATTCACAGAATAAGTTCTGTAACTCCAAAAATTGCAAATGATATGTCCCTAGAATCAGTAGAACAAGGGGAACCTTATAGTGAATTAAAAAGTTAGGCTTACAGTAATATTTTTGCAGAATCTATTTAAAGTCTTACTGCAGTATTTTAATGGTACTGTTCCTATTTAGGGTTGCCCACATAGTAGAATTTTTCCAAGATTTTACAAACAGTATGTTAGCAGTGGTGAATTATTTAGTTTCTAGCTCTATTATTGAGCATTATAAATTGCATACTTTTTTTCTTTGTGCTAAAAATAATTTCCATGCATGCATACAATAGCTTTACTGAATAAGATTATGTGATGCTGCTGTAGCATCAATCCACTTGTCATACATGCATCTTGCATCATCTTTGTTCGCATATGATTGTGGATGGTTTGTTTATGATTGCAATTGTATCGTGTAGATTGTGACGAGTGCAACGCTTGCTCGTGTGTGGATTGTTCTTCCGACCGCTACAACCAAGGCAAGTAGATTCTACCTTGTTCATGATGTTATCCTACTATTTTCAATGCATTGTCGTGTATTTTGTAGATGCATCTGTAGGATAATACTATCGCTATGCTATGTCCTATTATGTGGTAGGGCTCTCCTTGTAGATAAACCACCGTTGGTACATGTGCTTAGCCATGCTATGATGAACGAGGGCTGGGTTACATCACTGAGAGTTGTTCTAAATGTTTTGGTTTGCGAAAACTAAAACAACTTAATCAATGAATCTCCTGGATGTGATGGGATTGATAATTTTTGGTGGTATCATTGAGGAAAGGCACCCAGGTATCAAGAGAAAATGATTGGCTTATTTATTTTGTGGCTTACATGTATAACCATGTGCCAATAATGAAATGGGCGGTTGGTTGGACTCAGTAGGTTGTGGTAACTCGAACCCGCGTATCTAGAGATGTAGAATTTTGGTTGTTGGACCGGTGCGCGTCGGGATTGGGGAGCTACTTCCCGAACGGTCTCTTCTTGGACTTCTACCCATCATCACCCAAAATGAGGGTGATGGTACGAGCTGGGCTGGCCAAGTCACATGGGTAAAGTGTACTAACCCCTGCAGGGTGTATAATCTAATCGATTAGCCGTGTCCCCGGTTATGGACGTATGAGTTTCTTGATATTGATTCCATGACATGTTTCTCGCTCATTCCAATTTCATAATTGCTTTAATGTTGTTGGGTTAACTTAATTGGGATCTTTTCAAAGAAAATCAAAACTGTTTATGAAAGTAGGACAAAGGTTTTTGCAAATGCAAGCTAGCCACAGCTCCACTTGCCAAATATGCATGTAGATGTTAGCACTATTGTCTCCTTTAATAGCTCTATTTGCCATACATTCTATGTATTGACCGTTCAGGGCTGCTACGTTTCATGTTGCAGGATATTCCAATTCCGAGTAATCGATTTAGGCCACGGTACTCCACTCGGCACTTGTTCACTTTTGGGCAATTTGAAGAATGGAGGATTTACTACATTTATGTTGCTACTTGAATAACATTGAGCTAGCCTTGAGCTAAGCTTTTATTGTAATAATGATACTCTGGATCTTCGTTATTTATGATACACGGATATTTTGCTATGTTATTCATCTTATTCTATTGTGAGCCAATGAACCGATCCAGGGATTGGCATGTCACATAGAAGCCACGGTCTTTTCAGAACCGTGGTGTTACAAGATGGTATGAGAGCCCGTGTGTCGACTGTAGGATCGTGACCTAGGTTTGGATTAGGAGGCCATAGAATTATTGAAGCTTATATTAACTCTGTCTTTTATCTTATACCTTTCACCCTCGTAAATTCTTACCATATGCTATTCTCACACTTTCCTCTTTTAATTGATAGATGGGAGAAGTCAGGACTGAGTATGCAACCATGGAGTCACCAAGGCCCTTTGCAAGACAGTTAGCACAGCTCTTGCAGTCATTGGGATTGCCACTGCCCATGTTCAAGGGAAGAAGGCTGTACACCTATGGATATGGTGAGGATGCATGGGAGATCACCACTTTCATCTTCAGGGATGCCGCCTTGCCAAACCCTGTGCATCTGATCTACACCAAGACATACTGCAACTGGGGACTTGGAATAAACTTGGCCCTGCATGAAGCCCTGTCTCGCTAGTGCCATCTTGTCCGACAACTACTGCCAGCAGACTCACCCTACCGTGACTATGGGAGGCGTGATGAAGATGGGAACATTATGGTTACCCCGGGCGACAGGAACAACATGCCGCCCCGTCGGAGGCACATAGAGGACATGGAAAGGGAGAATGGAGCTCTATCTGAGAAAGTGATGATGGTAAAGGAGATTGCAGATTTTGCTTGCAATGGTATGGTGGTCCAAGGACTGGAGATAGAGACCTTGCATGAAGCTGTGGGTGTTCTGGAAAATTCCGTGGTAGGCAGGGATGCAACCATAGCTCAACTTAATGGAACTATGCAGGAAAACAACCAGACCATACAACAGTTGCAAGGGACCGTCCAGAAAAGGGATCAAACTATTGAAGATATGGCAGCCCAGATTGCCACTCTCCAAGCACAGCTGAATCCACCCTCTGATGATGACAATGGAGATGATGGCAACAATGATGATGATGATGACAGTGGGGACGGGGATGATGATGATGGAGACGATGATGGTGGAGGAGATGAAGCTGTTGCAGCTGCAGCATAGAATGAAGAAGAAGAGGAGGATCCATAAGAGGTGGAGTTTGAGATTTCAAGTGATGACTCAGGAGAGGTGTACACTCCGCCGATATGGTTGGTTCGTGGACAGAAGCGCCAACGCATGAGTGCAAGGACCTACCGCAACCTCTTCAAGAAGTAGATAGAAGTCCACCAATTAGTCTTTGTTAGGTAAAATCGTTAGGATTAGAATCGATCAATGTAAAACTTAATTACTGTTAGTTTAAGAGTGGTTAGTTGCTCATATGTGTACTCCAATATCCCAGGATTATTTGTGCGAATTTTATGGAAGAGTTAAGGCAAGTTTGGTTAATATCTGAGTTATTTCTGTTGCAGTTTTCTGCTGACACATCAGTACTGTACGATTTTTCATATTTTACTAGTATCTGGGAAAAATCTGAAAAAAGGGACGGTTCGAAACTCTCTATACTGTATGCACAAAAATCAGTAAAAATTCCTGACGAGTTTAAGTCAGGTAGAAAAATTCGTGAACACTGCTGAACTGTTCTGGCAGATTGCTGTTTTTAATGCTTTGGTGATCTATTGTGTAGATAACCATTGCCAACTCTTCTAAAAACTATTTCAGTAGATAAGTACTGCTAGGATAACTCCTGGTATGTTGCTGGATCACTTGTTTGTTGATGTGTTGCTTTCTTGAGATTGTCTGCAATTGTTTGTTGTTGTTTGATCATAATGCATGGGTAGAATCCTGTTTTCGTAATCGACTCTTTCTAAGCTTACCTGTTGTAACACCCTCAGAATCGGACCTATGCAAGTCTTAGCGAAACCCGCCAAATCTGCATAGAAACGATTCAAAGGTGCCCACCAGGCACTTTCGTGCAGGTGGAAAACGAAGTAATAACATTACACAACAGTCCTTGATGGGACCCATAGAACAGATATATATATATATATAACAGCGACTCGAAGAGTCAAGAATACAGATATAATGTACAAAGATTCAAATCACCTTGAAACGATAGAGCGTCCAGCTATGGACAAGAAGCAAATGGGGCTAAGAGCCCTGAAGAATAACCAATGGCGTCCATAACCTGCCTGTGCCACGCCGAAGGGTAACCTGCTAACGACGCCGATCTCAAACCTGCTTAAACAAAAGGTGTGCCGACAAGGGCAAAGGAAAAAGAGGAGCGGGGAGGCGGAGGTAGGGGAAGGTGGGGCGCAGGCTGGTGGCGGGCCGACGGAGGGAAAGGCGGGTGGGCGGCCGGAGAAGGGAGGCGGAGCGGCGCGGCGGGTGGAGGAGACGAGCAGGGTTGCCGGAGGTGGGAGAGAAGAGAAAGGAGAGAGAGAGGCGGGGCGACGTGGGGCTGAGGGGTGGTGGGTCCCATGGGAGGGACGCGGGCGGGGCGTGGCGTGCGTGTGTGCTGAGAGTGTTGCTGGTTGGTGGGGTGGGGAGTGGAGAGAGAGGGCAGGTGGGCCAGGCGCCAGGGGGGAGTGGGGCTAGGCCAGGTGAGGTGGCATGGTCTGATAGGCTAGGGGGAGGGGAGAGGGTGAGGTGGCAGCCAGGGATTGGCTGGGGTGAGGTGGAGGGGGGTGTGGGTAGATTAGGTTGGGTAGTTTTAGGATTTAGGCGGACCGATGTTTGGACTAGGGGTGGTCGTTCGGGTCGAATTGGCCCGTTCGACTGCCCCCACTAAAATAATTAAATAATTTATTTATTTAAAACAAAGCTTCTGCAACCCGATAGCAGACAAACAAAATAATCCGGAGACCCGGGTTTTGGTGTTTGAATAAAGATGGGGCGTTAGAAAACAAAAATAGTTTTTTCTGCAATTAGTTTTATGCAAGCAAATGCAAGATGATGATGATGCTCAAATGCAAGGTGGCATGATGACATGAGCATGCGGTCATGATGATGCAATGCACAAAAACAACGCGATTTTCTATTAGTGGTTTTGCGGGATGCCACAATTCGACACCACTAACAATGGATCTCGCCCTCGAGATCCGCCTCATGGTACCGGAAAGAAGGTCGGCGATCTGATCCTTCGCGCTTCGTGTAGATCCTCGCGACACCACTAACAAGAGGTCGTTGTCCGTGATCGTCGAGGAAACACTCCGGAAACAAAAGGACGAAGGTAGAGGTATCCACAAATAAAGCCACCTCTAACTTCGATGGAAAGAGGGAACCGATGCATTCTCATCAACTTCAATGTACAAAAGCGAATAGAAGGGGTAGTCGGCATGGGGGCCAATCCATCACGCACCCAAACTATTACTCCGCATAATCAGTGGAAAAGCATGCAACCATTCTCGGAATTAGACTGAAGATCTCGACAAGCGAGGTTCAGAACAACGGCGTGATGCAGACTCTGCATCGGATCTGGCGTAGAGGATGTCGTCGCGTCGGAAAACACCAGAAGGCACAACAAGGAACAAAGAATGGTACCACAGCAGACGGATTCCTCAGGCAGCACGAACACCGGATGGTAGAACACCGTTGACAAAGGAGGAAGCGAAACCCTGAAGGTACGACGGAACCCAACCACGAGAAATCCTAGACTCGAAGAGAAAGAAGAGAGCGGATTCAAAACACACAAAGGTGAGAGGAGAATAACAAAGGGATAAGGAGTAAAATCAGACCTAATCAGAACTATCCGGCCGATTTTCAAAAATAGTTTTGACACTCTACTTCGGCCGTTAGCTAGGTTATCCTACATTTGTCGGACTTGTGGGTATCGGGCTCCGAGCTCGATACCACTCAGAACACCCTAAGAATCAGACCTATGCAAGTCTTAGTGAAACCCGCCAAATCTGCATAAAGAACGATTCAAAAGGTGCCCACCAGCACTTTAAATGGTGTGGAAAACGAAGTAATAACATTACACAACAGTCCTCGATGGGACCCACAGAACAGATATATATATAACAGCGACTCGAAGAGTCAAGAATACAGATATAATGTACAAAGATTCAAATCACCTTGAAACGATAGAGCGTCCAGCTACGGACAAGAAGCAAATGGGGCTAAGAGCCCTGAAGAATAACCAATGGCGTCCATAACCCTGCCCAGGCCACGCCGGAAGGGTAACCCTGCTAACGACGTCGATCTCAAACCTGCTTAAACAAAAGGGGTGCCGACAAAGGGCAAAGGAAAAAGAGGAGCGGGGGGGAGGCGGCCAGGGGAGGTAGGGCGGTGGGCCAGAGCGAGCTGGTGGCGGGCCGGTCGACGGAGGGGGGAAGGCGGACGTGCGGCGGCCGGAGAAGGGAGGCGGGGCGGCGCGCGGCGGGTGGAGGAGACGAGCGGGGTTGCCGGAGGTGGGAGAGAAGAGAAAGGAGAGAGAGGAGAGAGCGGGGGGCGCACGCGGGGCCAGGGGTGGTGGTGGGTCCCGCGGGGGAGGGACGCGTGGGGGCGTGCGGCGTGGCGTGCGTGTGTGCTGAGAGTGTTGCTGGTTGGTGGGGTGGGGAGTGGAGAGAGAGGGCAGGTGGGCCAGGCGCCAGGGGGAGTGGGGCTAGGCCAGGTGAGGTGGCATGGTCTGATAGGCTAGGGGGAGGGGATAGGGTGAGGTGGCAGCCAGGGATTGGCTGGGGTGAGGTGGAGGGGGGTGTGGGTAGATTAGGTTGGGTAGTTTTAGGATTTAGGCGGACCGATGTTTGGACTGGGGGTGGTCGTTCGGGTCGAATCGGCCCGTTCGACTGCCCCCACTAAAATAAATAAATAATTTATTTATTTAAAACAAAGCTTCTGCAACCCGATAGCAGACAAATAAAATAATCCGGAGACCCGGGTTTTGGTGTTTGAATAAAGATGGGGCGTTAGAAAACAAAAATAGGTTTTTCTGCAATTAGTTTTATGCAAGCAAATGCAAGATGATGACGATGCTCAAATGCAAGGTGGCATGATGACATGAGCATGCGGTCATGATGATGCAATGCACAAAAACAACGCGATTTTCTAGTAGTGGTTTTGCGGGATGCCACACCTGTGCTGAACCGCAGATGCCTCCCCGCTGTCAACCCACTGAGTTGGAGCAGCTCATGGCAGCTCAGGCACAGCTGACCCAAGTTATGACCCAGTTCATGGAGGCTTAGAACAACAACAACAATGGGAACAACCAGCATCAGGGAGATGCTCTCACCAGGTTTCTGAGGTTAAGGCCAACAAAGTTCTCTACTGCAGCGGAACCAATGGTTGCTCTCGACTGGTTGCGTTCAGGCAACAAGGATCTGGTAACTGTTGGGTGCACTGATGCTGAGAAGGTGAGATTTGCCGCTCACCTACTGGAGGGACCAGCCGCTTCTTGGTGGGACACTTTTCAGATCACCCACCCGCTGGACACTGTGACTTGGGCAATGTTTGAGGAAGGTTTCAAGACCAACCACGTATCTTCAGGAGTTCTGAGCCTGAAGAGGAAGGGGTTTTGCAACTTGCGCCAAACCAACCGCACCGTGGCTGAGTATACTGAAGAGTTCAACAACCTGTCTCGTTATGCACCTGAGGATGTTGACACTAATGCCAAAAGGAGACAGAGGTTCCTGGATGGCCTCAGTGATGAGCTTCCAGTGCAGCTGCTGGTGTTTTATTGTCCCACTTTCCAGGAGCTTATGGACAAGGCCAGGATCTTAGAAGGGAAGCACAAGCAAGTGGAAAGCCGCAAGAGGAAGAGCAACAATCACCACTCTGGTTCTCACCACAAGTCTCGCACTTCTTATGATGGATACTCCAAGCATGGAGGGAGTGACCATGGGAGCCATGACCGTCACCACCATGGAGGCGATGGACATCACCATGATAGCCACAAGAGCAACCACCACAGCCACAAGGGAGGACACACTCACCATTCTGGAGGACACAGTGGACATGACCGCAATGTAGGGTTTCGTAGCATGGAAAACAAAAAATTTCTATCGCATACAAACAAACAAGCCAAGATCTATCTACTAGATTGTAGCAACGAGTCGATGGAATAACTCACCCTCGAAGATTCCAAAGTGTTTAACGAGAGCAGATTCTCGTGGGTGATGTAGTCGTACTCTTCCCGATCTCAAGATCGCGTAGACGATCCTTCCGGCGCTATGCTCGGCAGCCCATGAATGGTCACACGCTCGGTACTTGACGAAGACCTTCCTCTCCTTGTTCCAAGAAAATGGAGGTTGTAGCACTCTCTCGCGATTCGGCAAAGACAATTGCGTGGTACCGGAAGTAGAGGGGAGATCTCGCAGGGCTTCGCCTTAAGCCGGAGCGAGTATGGTGGAGTGTGAGAGAGTCCTCGGTGTTCTAGGGTTTAGACACACCAAGGAGGGGACAAGCCGGCGGCTAGGGTTTAGCTAGGCGGCGACGAGTTGGTGCCCTAGGGGCCGGCGGCGGCTTTGGAGGCGGCGGTGGCTTGGGGCTAGGGTTTGGAGGAGTAGGAGTTGTGTCAAGGAGGGGAGCCTGGCCCCTCCTTATATAGGTGGAGGGGGCCGGCCGGCCAAGGGGAGGGAGAGGAGTCCCTCCCCAACTCGGCTTGGAGGTGGGCCGACGGTTGGAGGAGGGAACTCCTCCCCAACTTGGTTTCCACCTCTCCTCCTCTTTCCAAAAACTGCCGTTTGACTTTTCAAACTAGCCGTTTGACTTTTCAAACTAGGATTTGAATAAACCCTTTATTTTGGACAGCGATGACACTTAGTACATGATGCAATCATTCCAACTTGTAATGACACATTCATGTACCCCTTCCCCTCCGGAGTGCCGGACATTCCGGAACCTTCTAGAACATTCCCGATGAAAACACCGGAATCATTCCCCAACTCCGAAACGAGACTTTCCTTATATGAATCTTATTCTCCGGACCATTCCGGATCACCTCGTGATATCCCGGATCCCATCCGAGACTCCGAACAACATTCCGTCTCTTTCTCATCATACCATAACTGCTCAAACAACGTCGAATCCTTAAGTGTGTCTCCCTACGGTTCGTGAATTATGCGGACATGATCGAGACACTTCTCCGAACAATAATCATTAGAGGAATCTGGAAATTCATATGGCTCCCACATATTTCTCCGATTACTTTGCGATCGAATGAACCACTTACATACGATACCAATTTCCCTTTGTCTCACGATAGTTTACTTATCCGAGGTTATGATCGTCGGTATCTCTGCATACCTAGTTCAACCTCGTTACCGATAAGTACTCTTTTCTCGTTCCCATGATATGTGATCCCTTGTGAGCCAGTCACATGCTTGCAAGCTAATTGGATGACATTCCACCGAGAGGGCCCAGAGTATATCTATCCGTCATATGGATGGACAAATCCCACTCTTGATCCATGTGTCTCAACCAATACTTTCCGAACACTCAATGCCACCTTTATAGCCACCCAGTCACGGTGTGGTGTTTGATGTCATCAAAGCATCCATCCGGTAAAGGTGATATGCATGATCTCATGGTCGAAGGAATTAGGTTACTATGTATCAGAAAGCATATAGCAATTGAACTATTGAAATGACTTGATCTTTATGCTACGCTTATCTATAGGAGTATGTCCACCATATCATTCTCCTAACGATATGACCTTGTTGTTAATAACATCTCAATGTTCATGATAGGGAAACCACAATCATCTATTAACCAACAAGCTAGTATTATATAGAGGCTTTACTAGGGACTTCAAATTAAGTTTACAAATCACACAAGTATTAATGTTTCCTTGTTAATACTATTATAGCATGAATGTAAACATTTATCATAAACACAAAGATATAATAATAACTACATTTATTATTGCTTCTAGGGCATATCTCCAACAGTCTCCCACTTGCACTAGAGTCATCTAATCTAGATTACATGGTAATATACCGAACACCCATGGCAGTTTGGTGTTGGTCATGTTTTGCCCTCGGGAGAGGTTTAGTCAACGGATCCGCCACATTCAGATATGTGTGTACTTTGCAAATCTTTATATCCCCATCTTGGATATGTTCTCGAATAGCGTGGAATCGTAGCTTGATATGCTTCAGCTTCTTGTGTTACCTTGGTTCTTGCGCATTGGCTATGGCGCCCATGTTATCACAGTAGATAGACATTGGGTCCAGCGCACTAGGAACCACACCCAGCTCTGTAATGAACTCTTTCATCCATATCGCTTCTTGTGAAGCCTCTGAAGCAGCCATGTATTCCGATTCAGTTGAAGATCTCGCCACAACGCTTTGCTTTGCACTCCTCCAGCTAACTGCTGCACCATTCAAAATAAATACGTATCCAGATTGTGATTTAGAATCATCCGGATCGGTGTTCCAACTAGCATCGGTGTAACTATTAACAAAGAGCTGTTCATCACCTCCATAAGAAAGAACCATATCCTTAGTTCTTCTCAAGTACTTAAGGATGTTTTTGATCACGTCCAATGATCCACTCTGGATCACTTTGATATATGCTAGTTAAACTAACGACATATGCAATGTCGGGTCTAGTACATAGCATGGCATACATTAGAGATCCTATGGCTGAGGCATAGGAGTCTTACTCATCCTTTCTCTATCTTCGCCGATGTCGGACTTTGAGTTTTACTCAAGGTCGATTAGCAACATGGGCAAGAACCCTTTCTTGCTATCTTCCATTCCAAACCTCTTTAGAACTTTGTCCAAATATGTACTTTGTGACAATGATATTTGGCGTTTTGATCTATCTCTATAAATCTTTATGCCTAATATGTAAGCTGCTTCGCCAAGATCCTTCATTGAAAAACTATTATTCAAATATTCCTTGACACTATTAAGAAGGTCTACATCATTCCCAATCAACAATATGTCATCCACATATAGTATTAAGAATGCTACAGAGCTCCCACTCACTTTCTTGTAAATACAAGCTTCTCCATAAGTTTGTATAAAACCAAAACTTTTGATCACCTTATCAAAACGTTGATTCCAACTTCGGGATGCTTGCTTCAATCCATAGATGGACCGTTGAAGTTTGCATACCTTGTTAGCATCTTTAGGATTGACAAAACCTTTGGGTTGCATCATATACAACTCTTCATCAATGTCTCCATTGAGGAATGCTGTTTTGACATCCATCTGCCATATCTCATAATCATAATATGCAGCGATTGCTAACATAATCCTCACAGAATTTAACTTCCATCGGTGAGAAAGTCTTATCGTAGTCAACTCCTTGAATTTGTCGAAACCCTTTGCGACAAGTCGAGCTTTATAGATGCGAACATTACCATCGATCGATTTCTTCTTGAAAATCCATTTGTTCTCGACAGCCTTCCGGCCATCCGGTAAGTCCACCAAAGTCCACACTTGGTTTTCGTACATGGATCCAATCTCGGATTTCATGGCTTCTTGCCATTTATTGGAATCTGGGCTCATCATCGCTTCCTCATATGTCTCGGGGTCATCGGTGTTGTCCACCAACATGAAACTCATAACGGGATCATACCAATCTGGAGTGGTACGAGTTCTTGTTGACTTGCGAGGCTTTGTAGCAACTTCAACCGAAGTTTTATGATCATCATCATTAGCTTCCTCTCTTATTGGTGCAGGCACCACAGGAACTTCTTCCGGTGCTGTGCTACTCGCAATTTCGAGAGAAGGTTCGACAACCTCGTCGAGTTCTACTTTCCTTCCAGTCACTTCTTTCGAGAGAAATTCCTTCTCTAGAAAGGATCCATTCTTGGCAACGAAGATTTTGCCTTCGGATCTATGATAGAAGGTATACCCAATAGTTTTCTTTGGGTATCCTATGAAGACTCATTTTTCCGCTTTGGGTTCAAGCTTGTCCGGCTGTAACTTCTTTACATAGGCTTCGCATCCCCAAACTTTAAGGAATGACAATCTAGGTTTATTCCCAAACCATAATTCATATGGTGTCGTTTCAAAGGATTTAGATGGTGCCCTATTTAAAGTGAATGCGGCTGTTTCTAATGCATAACCCCAAAATGATAGCGGTAAATCTGTAAGTGACATCATAGAACGAACCATATCTAAGAGAGTTCGATTACGACGTTCGACACACCATTACTTGTGGTGTTCCGGTGTCAATTGTGACAGTATTCCGCATTTCTTCAAATGCTCGCCAAACTCGTAACTTAGATATTCACCTCCACGATCAGAACATAGAAATTTAATCTTCTTGTTACGTTGATTCTCTACCTCACTTTGAAATTCCTTAAACTTCTCGAAAGTTTCGGACTTATGTTTCATGAAATAGATATACCCATATCTACTCAAGTCATCCATGAAGGTAAGAACATAACGATAACCACCGTGCGATGCTACACTCATTGGACCACACACACCAGTATGTATGATTTCCAATAAGTCCGTAGCTCGCTCCATCATACCAGAAAATGGAGTCTTAGTCATTTTACCCATCAGACATGCTTCGCATCTATCAAGTGATTCAAGAAGTCCATCGAAATGGAGTTTCTTAATACGCTTCACTCCAATGTGACCAAGACGACAGTGCCACATATAGGTCGAGTTATCGCTCGATTTCAAACGTTTAGCCTCAATGTTATTAATATGTGTATTTCCACTATCGAGATTCAACAAGAATAGACCATCTATCAAAGGTGCATGTGCATAAAACATATTACTCATATAAATCGAACAACCATTATTCTCGAACTTAAACAAGTAACCGTCTCGCAATAAACAAGATCCCGATATAATGTTCATGCTCAACGCAGGCACCAAATAACAATTATTTAAGTATAAAACTAATCCCGATGGTAGATAAAGAGGTAGCGTGCCGACCGCGATCACATCAACCTTTGATCCGCTTCCCACACGCATCGTCACCTTGTTCTTCGCTAGCTTCCGTTTATTCTGCAGCACCTGTTTCGAGTTACAAATATGAGCAACCGAACCAGTATCAAATACCCAGGCACTACTACGAGTACTAGTGAGATACACATCAATAACATGTATATCGGATATACCTTTCTTCTTGATGTTGCCGTTCTTCAAATCCGCCAAGTACTTTGGGCAATTCCGCTTCAAGTGACCTTCTCCCTTGCAGTAAAAGCACTCAGTATCAGGCTTAGGTCCAGCCTTGGTCTTCTTCGTCGGCGCGGTAACTTTCTTACCACCCTTCTTGAAGTGTCCCTTCTGCTTAGACTTGCCTTTCTTGAATTTGGTGGTCTTATTGACAAACAACACTTGGTGCTCTTTCTTGAACTCCACTTCTGCAGACTTCAACATGGCAAAGAGTTCTGGCAACGTCTTGTTCATGTTCTGCATGTTGTAGTTCATCACAAAGTTCTTGTAACTTGGTGGTAGTGATTGGAGGACACGGTAAATCCCCAAAGCATTAGGAATCACTATACCCAAGCTTTGAAGTTTGTTTGCGTGCCCAGACATCTTAAGCACATGCTCACTAACAGAGCTGCCCTCTTCCATCTTGCAGTTAAAGAACTTTTCAGAAGCCTCATAGCTTTCAATTGCCGCATGAGTCTCAAAAATCAATTTGAGATCCTCGACAATATCATATGGGTCTGAATTCTCAAACCTTTTCAAGCTCGATTCTAAACCATACAAGATAGCACACTGAATGTGGAGTCTTGAGTCTTCGAGTGAGGTAAACATTCTTTACTTCATCGGCAAAGATCACCGCGGTGGGTCACCAATGATGCATCCAAAGACATAGGTCAAATTACCATTGTGAGGACAATCCTCAAATTCGGAACCAATCCGAAGTTGCTTCCATTGTTTTTCAACTTTTCTTTCTCTAGGGGCATTAAAATTGATGGTAGGCTGCCATTAATCTACAACATATTTGCAATAGTTTAGACTAAGTTTATGACAAATTGAGTTAAAATTAATAAAATTAATCTAGGTGAACTCCCTCAAAACAATATCCCTCACATTGTTTTAGCGATCACGAACCAAATCCACCACATCAACACCGATCATCACGAGAGTTGATATAGTTTCAATGGCGAACAATCGACATGTTCATCATATCTACTATATGATTCATGCTTTACCTTTCGGTGATCCGTGTTCCGAGACCATGTCTGTACATGCTAGGCTCGTCAAGATCAAACCTTAGTTTCCGCATGAGCAAATCTGGCTTGCTCACGTTGTATACACTTGCGGAATCTAACACACCCGATCATCACGTGGTGCTTCGAAACAACAAGCTTTAGCAACGGTGCTAACTAAGGGTGAACACTTTATGACTTGAAATTCATGTGCATGAGGGATCATCTTATAATGCTACTGTCGTCTATTAAGCAATACAAGATGCATAAAGTATTAACATCACATGCAATTCATAATATGTGATATGATATGGCCTTTCTTCTTTGTGCTTCCGATCTCCATCTTCTAGCACAAACATGATCTCCATCATCACCGGTATTGCATCAAGGTCAACGACACTTTCTCCATGGTTGTCTTCCACCGTCTTTAACTATTACAACTACTTTGAATAGACACGCGGGTCTTAACATAAATTAAAGACAACCATATGGCTCCTGCCGGTTGCCAACTTACAATAAGGATCATTGCATACATCAAATATAATCACAATCATGGCCATATCACATCACAGCACACCCCTGCAAAACAAAGTTAGACGCCTCTAATTTCTTTGCATATTTTACGTGGTTTGGGGCTTTCAATAAGTGTCGTTCTAACTTACGAACAAGAACCACAACATTGATACTAGTATTGTTGATCACCCGTTGTAAATTGGATCTTAACTATGCTAGGAGAAACAGGCACCCGCAAAGCCACTTATGCAATACAAGTTGCATGTCAAGCGTGGAGCAAGTCTCATGAACGATGTCATGTAAGGTTAGCCCGGGCCGATTCATCCCAACATACCGCAAGATGCAAAGTACACAAGAAGCAATCGACAATAAAAGCATCAACGCCCACAATGACCATTGTGTTCTACTCGTGCAACAGATCTACATATAGACACAGCTCTGATACCACTGTAGGGTTTCGTAGCATGGAAAACAAAATTTTTCTATCGCATATAAACAAACAAGCCAAGATCTATCTACTAGATTGTAGCAACGAGTCGATGGAATAACTCACCCTCGAAGATTCCAAAGTGTTTAACGAGAGCAGATTCTCGTGGGTGATGTAGTCGTACTCTTCCCGATCTCAAGATCGCGTAGACGATCCTTCCGGCGATGCGTTCCGGCAGCGCTCCTTGATCGGTCACATGCGTTGACTCGACTAAGACCTTCCTCTCCCTTGTTCCAAAGGCAGCGGAGGTTGTAGCACTCTCCTCGCGATTCCAAGGCAACGGCGTGGTACCGGAGTAGAGGGAGATCTCATGAGCCTTAAGCCGGAGCGAGTATGGTGGAGTGTGAGAGAGTCCTCGGTGTTCTAGGGTTTAGACACACCAAGGAGGGGACAAGCCAGTGGCTAGGGTTTAGCTAGGTGGCGGCGAGTTGGTTCCCTAGGGACCGGCGGTGGCTTTGGAGGCGGCGGCGGCTTGGGGCTAGGGTTTGGAGGAGTAGGAGTTGTGTCAAGGAGGGGAGCCTGGCCCCTCCTTATATAGGTGGAGGGGGCCGGCCGGCCAAGGGGAGGGAGAGGAGTCCTTCCCCAACTCGGCTTGGAGGTGGGCCGCCGGTTGGAGGAGGGAACTCCTCCCCAACTCGGTTTCCACCTCTCCTCCTCTTTCCAAAAACTGCCGTTTGACTTTTCAAACTAGCCGTTTGACTTTTCAAACTAGGATTTGAATAAACCCTTTATTTTGCACAGCGATGACACTTAGTACATGATGCAATCATTCCAACTTGTAATGACACATTCATGTACCCCTTCCCCTCCGGAGTGCCGGACATTCCGGAACCTTCTAGAACATTCCCGATGAAAACACCGGAATCATTCCCCAACTCCGAAACGAGACTTTCCTTATATGAATCTTATTATCCGGACCATTCCGGATCTCCTCGTGATATCCCGGATCCCATCCGAGACTCCGAACAACATTCGGTCTATTTCTCATCATACCATAACTACTCAAACAACGTCGAATCCTTAAGTGCGTCTCCCTACGGTTCGTGAATTATGCGGACATGATCGAGACACTTCTCCGAACAATAACCAATAGAGGAATCTGGAAATTCATATGGCTCCCACATATTTCTACAATTACTTTGCGATCGAATGAACCACTTACATACGATACCAATTTCCCTTTGTCTCACGATAGTTTACTTATCTGAGGTTATGATCGTCGGTATCTCTGAAATACCTAGTTCAACCTCGTTACCGATAAGTACTCTTTTCTCGTTCCCGTGATATGTGATCCCTTGTGAGCCAGTCACATGCTTGCAAGCTAATTGGATGACATTCCACCGAGAGGGCCCAGAGTATATCTATTCGTCATATGGATGGACAAATCCCACTCTTGATCCATGTGTCTCAACCAATACTTTTCGAACACTCAATGCCACCTTTATAGCCACCCAGTTACGGTGTGGTGTTTTATGTCATCAAAGCATCCATCCGGTAAAGGTGATATTCATGATCTCATGGTCGAAGGAATTAGGTTACTATGTATCAGAAAGCATATAGCAATTGAACTATTGAAATGACTTGATCTTTATGCTACGCTTATCTATAGGAGTATGTCCACCATATCATTCTCCTAACGATATGATCTTGTTGTTAATAACATCTCAATGTTCATGATAGGGAAACCACAATCATCTATTAACCAACAAGCTAGTATTATATAGAGGCTTTACTAGGGACTTCAAATTAAGTTTACAAATCACACAAGTATTAATGTTTCCTTGTTAATACTATTATAGCATGAATGTAAACATTTATCATAAACACAAAGATATAATAATAACTACATTTATTATTGCCTCTAGGGCATATCTCCAACACGCAACCGTGATCGCAGCTTTGTGAAGAAGGATCTGAGTGAGGTTACATGGTTCAAGTGTGGTCAAAAGGGACATTATGCAGACAACTGTCCGGAGAAGAAGGTACTGAAGCCAACCAACAACCAGAAGGCCACAGTGAACCACATGAATGTGGAGGAGATCCCAGATGAGCCTGACCTTGTGATTGGTAAGTTTCCAATCAACACTCACCCTGCACTTATACTTTTCGATACTGGTGCATCGTATTCATTCATATCAAGGGAATTTGTGTATAAGTATAAGTTCCCTACGGAATCTATGAAAGAGTCTATTAGAGTGAGTTCTCCTGGAGGGGATATGATAGCTAGCGTGGGATGCCGCGACTTAACTGTGAGGATTGGAGCACACAATTTCATTGCACATCTGGTTGTTTTGGAATCACAAGGTCTAGATGTAATACTGGGCATGGATTGGATGTCTATGCATGGGGGACACATAGATTGTGCACAGCGAGCTGTTTCACTCAAAACCTCGGATAGTAAGAGAATTAGGTTCAAGTCGGTTGTACGACCGGGAAGGTGTAGGCTGAATTCTCTTAAGGGGGTTAGCATGGATACTATGCCTGTGATTAAGGATTACCCCGACGTGTTTCCGGAAGAGATGCCAGGGATGCCACCTGACAGGGAGGTGGAGTTTCTCATCGATCTGATGCCGGGAAGAGGACCTATAGCAAAGAGACCATACAAGATGGATGTGTATGAACTGAAGGAACTAATGAAATAGCTAAAGGAGCAGTTGGACAAGGGGTTCATTCAGCCTAGTTCGTCGTCATGGGGTGCACCTGTTCTGTTTGTGGAGAAGAAAGACAACAGCAAGCGATTAGTGGTGGACTATCGCTCGCTGAATGAAGTGACCATAAAGAACAAATACCCCCTGCCGAACATAAATGATTTGTTTGATCAACTGGAAGGATCAAAGGTGTTTAGCAAAATTGATCTGCGATCGGGCTACTTACAATTGAAGATCCGGGAGGAGGACATACCAAAAACCGCTTTCACTACTAGGTATGGTTTATATGAGTATACAGTTATGTCTTTTGGACTAACGAATGCCCCGACATATTTCATGACCATGATGAACAAGGTATTCATGGAGTACTTGGACAAGTTCGTGGTTGTGTTCATTGATGACATACTGATATATTCCAAGGATGATGCTAAGCATGAGAAACATCTGCGACTGATTATGGAGAAGCTGAGGGAACACAAGTTGTATGCCAAATTCAGCAAGTGTGAATTCTGGCTTAACACTTTTGGATTTCTTGGACACGTGGTGTCAGGAGAAGGAGTCGCTATTGATCCAAGCAAAGTGACTGCAGTGACTAAGTGGGAAGCACCCAAGAATGTGGGCGATATTCGTAGCTTTTTGGGACTTGCTGGATATTACAGGAGGTTCATTGAAAACTTCTCCAAGATTGCTAAGCCGATGACAGAAATTCTGAAGAAGGAGAGGAAGTTTGAATGGACGGATGCGTGTGAAGCCATCTTTCAGGAACTGAAGCGTCGACTAGTGACCGCACCTGTTCTGTGTTTACCTGATCTTCAGAAGGATTTCCAAGTGTACTGTGATGCTTCTCGGCAGGGACTTGGGAGTGTGCTGATGCAAGATGGGAGAGTGGTGTCATATGCCTCGCGACAACTTAAACACCATGAGAGGAATTATCCCACGCATGACTTGGAATTAGCATCAGTGGTTCATGCACTCAAAGTAGGGAGGCACTACCTGATGGGAAAACACTATGATGTGTACACCGACCACAAGAGCCTGAAGTACATATTTACACAGAAGGAACTGAACATGAGGCAAAGGAGATGGTTGGAACTTATCAAGGATTATGATATGAATCTGCAATACCACCCAGGAAAGGCCAATGTAGTAGCAGATGCTCTGAGCCGGAAGGTCTATGCCAATGGATTGACCGTTGGGGAGTTGCCCGAGGATTTGTGCAAGCAATTCAAGGCCTTAGACTGGAGGTAGTGTCTGAAGGATACTTGGCAGCAATGGAAGTCCAACCAACGCTACAGGACAGGATCAGGAAGGCTCAAGTAGGAGACAAAGAGATAGATGAAGTAAAGGAAAAGATGAAGGAGGATCGAGCAAAAGAATTCCTCGAGGATGAGCAAGGAACCTTGTGGTATGGAGATCGTTTGTGCGTTCCCAACGATCCGGAGATAAGGAAGTTGATTCTGCAGGAAGCTCATGACTCGCTGTATTCCATACATCCGGGCAATACGAAGATGTATATGGACCTAAAGGACAGATTCTGGTGGAACAACATGAAGGGAGACATCACTGAGCATTTGCCTTATGTGATGTGTGTAGCCGAGTGAAGGCGGAACACCAGAAGCCAGCAGGACTGCTACAGCCATTGCCTGTGCCGGATTGGAAGTGGGATAGAGTGGGAATGGATTTTATCACAGGATTGCCCAGGACCAGGTCAGGATATTACTCCATTTGGGTAGTGGTCGACCATTTGACCAAGGTAGCCCACTTTATACCGGTGAAGACGACCTATACGAGTGCAAAGTTGGCCAAGATTTATATGGACAGGATTGTGTGCCTACATGGAGTTCCTAGGAGTATTGTATCTGATAGAGGCACCCAATTTACCTCACACTTTTGGCGCCAGCTGCACGAGACATTGGGGACTAGATTGGAGTTTAGCACAACATTCCACCCATAGATTGATGGACAGACCGAGAGGGTAAATCAGATTTTGGAGGATATGCTGAGAGCTTGCGCTTTGACTCATGGTTCTAGTTGGGATGAGAATTTGCTGTATGCCGAGTTTTCCTACAAAAACAGCTATCAGACCAGCATCAAGACGTCACCGTTCGATGTGCTGTATGGGAAACGGTGCTGGACACCATTGCTGTGGGATGGAGTAGGCGAACGTCAGCTGTTTGGACCTGATTTGATCAAGGACGCTGAGGAGAAGGTCTCCATGATTAGGGACAGGCTGAAGGTAGCACAATCAAGACAGAAGAGCTACGGTGACGCCAAGCGCAAGGAAGTGGTGTATGAGATAGTTGATAGAGCATACCTCAGAGTGTCGCCACTTCATGGAATCAAGAGATTTGGAATCAAGGGTAAGCTGGCACCTCGGTTTATTGAGCCATATCAGGTCTTAGCACGCAAAGGAGAAGTTGCTTATCAGTTGGAGTTGCCAGAGGCTCTGTCTGCTGTCCACAATGTGTTCCACGTGTCCCAGCTGAAGAAGTGCCATCCGGAGATGGTGGATACACCATTGAGAGACACCATGCCACTAGAGGAGGTTCAGCTTGAGAATGACTTGACCTATGAGGAGAAGTCGGTCAAGATTCTGGAGACATCGGAGAGGATTACCCGTACCAAGACGATCAGGTTTTGCAAGGTGCAATGGAGCCACCACACCGAAGAGGAAGCCACTTGGGAGCGTGAGGATGACATCCGAGAAGACCACCCACACCTATTTTCTAGCCGCGCCGAATCTCGGGGACGAGATTCATCTTAAGGGGGTTAGTCTTGTCACATCCCAACAGTCCCAAATTCTAGATTTGGTACTGCACTCCATCATGATACCATTCACTTGACATGTCATTCTGCATCTACGAAGATTTTCAAATGCAAAACACTACATTCAAACCCTAGACAGAGTTACTCGAGTGCTCCTACAAAAAGGGAATAGTTGGACCTATGAAGTCACTCTTTTGAAATAGACAAATTATTGCTAAAAATGATCCTATGTTGATCCTTTGATTTTTAGAAAACTTTGAAAACAGAAATCTATTCCATTGGCTTAGCTAATAAAAAGTTATAAAATAAATAAGGAATGCAAAATGAATAAAAGAAAAAAAAACGAATGAACTAACCTACCCCGGCCCACCTAGCCCCAGCTCGCCCTGGCTAACCGCCGCTCGCCGCACCCCCCGCGCGGCAGCGGCCCAGCAAGCACCGCCGCAACCCACTCCTCTCCACGCATCGCTGATGTGTGGGGCCCGCTCCCCTCCTCCTTCCTCGCGACAGAAGCCGACCCGGGAACAGGTTCGTCGACCGAACGATTTCCTCCGCCAAATTCGCACGGATTGTTGCAATTTTGCCTCCTTTCTCCGCACAGGAATCCTCACATAAATCCCCGCCTCTGTTTCCCTTGTTCGGTTTCGTTTTCTTTTGAAACCCTAGCCGCCCCGCGAGCTCGCTGATCTCGCCGCCACCGCCCTCCATTGTCGAGCTTCGGAGCTCGAGGTCCTCGACGAGGCAGTCGCCCCGACCCTCTATCTCCCTCTGATATTCGCCCCTCGCTTCGATGGACCTCCCTGACCCTCCTTCTCCTAGTGTAGACGACCCCAGACGCCACCCAATCCCGCCGAAGCACCGACGCCATCGCTCGCCTCCAGCTGCCCCTACACGCGGCTGCAGGACTCCCTCGGCGCCGGGAACCTCGCCATCGATCTCGCCAAGATGCTCCGGACACCGTAGACTGCCTCGACCTCGCCGGAGACCGCCACACCCGCCGCCAGCACCGCCGCC
This sequence comes from Avena longiglumis, assembly GCA_030063025.1. Lineage (NCBI taxonomy): Eukaryota > Viridiplantae > Streptophyta > Magnoliopsida > Poales > Poaceae > Avena > Avena longiglumis. The sequence continues at coordinate 511,125,479 of CP125974.1, read as the reverse complement.
GGACCAGTCCGCCGCCGACGACGACGCCAGTCAGGTGAGCTCGCCCCAGACACCCTCCACCGTCCGATCTTCATAAGATCCAACGGCCTCCTTTTGTTCCTGCACCGAACCGGTACCAGCCACTCGTAGCACGCCGCGTGGCGCCTGCGTGGAGGATGCGTCAGCGCCAGTCAACGTGGCATATTCCGGGAATATTCCTTTTTGAATTAAAAATGAAATATAATTTGCAGAAAATAGTTGAACCTTGTAAAAATCATAGAAATTAATCTACTGGGCCAAAAATTGCAAACAAAATATGTGTAGATTCAGTGACTCACGTAGAACCATGCTGTACAATTGTTTTACCCTTTTACAGCAAGGTTTTTTCCTGAATAATTAAATGAGTTAATGCCCTTTTTAGAGTAATTAATTCACAGAATAAGTTCTATAACTCCAAAAATTGTAAATAATATGTCCCTGGAATCAGTAGAACAAGGGGAACCTTATAGTGAATTAAAAAGTTAGTCTTACAGTAATAAGTTTTGAAGAATCTATTTAAAGGCTTACTTCAGTATTTTAATTACTCAGGGAGTTATGAAACTCCTTTTTGAGAAATTCCAATTAGTACTGTTCCTATTTAGGGTTGCCCACACGGTAGAATTTTTCCAAGATTTTACAAACAGTATGTTAGCAGTGGTGAATTATTTAGTTTCTAGCTCTATTATTGAGCATTATAAATTGCATACTTGTTTTCTTTGCGCTAAAAATAATTTCCATGCATGCATACAGTAGCTTTACTGAATAAGATTATGTGATGCTGCTATAGCATCAATCCACTTGTCATACATGCATCTTGCATCATCTTTGTTCGCATATGATTGTGGATGGTTTGTTTATGATTGCAATTGTATCGTGTAGATTGTGACGAGTGCAACGCTTGCTCGTGTGTGGATTGTTCTTCCGACCGCTACAACCAAGGCAAGTAGATGCTACCTTGTTCATGATGTTATCCTACTATTTTCAATGCATTGTCGTGTATTTTGTAGATGCATGTGTAGGATAATACTATCGCTATGCTATGTCCTATTATGTGGTAGGGCTCTCCTTGTAGATGAACCACCGTTGGTAGATGTGCTTAGCCATGCTATGATGAACAAGGGCTGAGTTACATCACTGAGGGTTGTTCTAAATGTGTTGGTTTGCAAAAACTAAAACAACTTAATCAATGAATCTCCTGGGTGTGATGGGATTGATAATTTTTGGTGGTATCATTGCGGAAAGGCACCCAGGTATCAAGAGAAAATGATTGGCTTATTTATTTTGTGGCTTACATGTACAACCATGTGCCAATAATTAAATGGGCGGTTGGTTGGACTCAGTAGGTTGTGGTAACTCGAACCCGCGTATCTAGAGATGTAGAATTTTGGTTGTTGGACCGGTGCGCGTCGGGATTGGGGAGCTACTTCCCGAACGGTCTCTTCTTGGACTTCTACCTATCATCACCCAAAATGAGGGTGATGGTGCGAGCTGGGCTGGCCAAGTCACATGGGTAAAGTGTACTAACCCCTGCAGGGTGTATAATCTAATCGATTAGTCGTGTCCCCGGTTATGGACATATGAGTTTCTTGATATTGATTCCATGACATGTTTCTCGCTCATTCCAATTTCATAATTGCTTTAATTTTGTTGGGTTAACTTAATTGGGATCTTTTCAAAGAAAATCAAAACTGTTTATGAAAGTAGGACAAAGGTTTTTGCAAATGCAAGCTAGCCACAGCTCCACTTGCCAAATATGCATGTAGATGTTAGCACTATTGTCTCCTTTAATAGCTCTACTTGCCATACATTCCATGTATTGACCCTTCGGGGCTGCTACGTTTCATGTTGTAGGATATTCCGATTCTGAGTAATCGATTTAGGCCACGGTACTCCACTCGGCACTTGTTCACTTGTGGGCAATTTGAAGAATGGAGGATTTACTACATTTATGTTGCTACTTGAATAACATTGAGCTAGCCTTGAGATAAGGTTTTATTGTAATAATGATACTCTGGATCTTCGTTATTTATGATACACGGATATTTTGCTATGTTATTCATCTTATTCTATTGTGAGCCAATGAACCGATCCAGGGATTGGCATGTCACATAGAAGCCACGGTCTTTTCAGAACCGTGGTGTAACACCTCATGATCTCTACTCATGCCTACTCTTCACCGAGCAGCGTGTCGAGGTTCACTGCTCCTCCACCGTCATCACCGAAAGCGGGTGCCCATCTTGGGCAGCGTGGCAGCGCCACGGCGCGGCCGCCGGCAAACCGCCCTGCACCGACCTCGGGTGGGGCTCCCAATGCTCGGGTGTGCCAACTGTGTGGTTGTGAAAAACATGTTGCATCGAAGTGTCATCGTCGTTTCCAGCAGAGTTTCCTAGGCCTCGGCAATGACGGCAGGGGCAACGAGTGCCAATTTGCCATGGCCGACTTCAGACCTCCCAAAGCCCCGGCTGCCCACATCGCTGCCAAGGGCAAGGACCCGCTCACCAAGTAGGGGTACACCCCGACCTACCCCATTGATCCAGCGTGGTACATGGATACCGATGTCATGGATCACACGACGAATGAGCTCAACAAGCTCGCCTCCTACCAGCCCTACTACGGGCACGACAAGGTTCACACCGCCAATGGTGTAGGTATGCCCATCTCTAACATTTGCCAAGCATCTCTTTTAACTAGTCATCCTTCTCGGCAGCTTCATCTTTGTAATATTCTACGGGTACCATCAGTTACTCGTAATCTTCTGTCCGTTCCTAAGCTCACTCTTGATAATAATAATGTACTATGTGAATTCCACCCTTTCGATCTTTTTGTTAAGGACCGAGCAACCCGGGACGTTGTACTTAGTGGCCGCCTGAGCCAAGGCTTGTACCATCTGGAGGATCCATTCGCCCCGCGTGTCTTCAGCGGTGTTCGTGTGTCGCCGTCACAATGGCATGCGCACCTTGGCCACCCCGCCACACCCATCGTTCGCCACATTATTCACCGCCATGAGCTGCCATTAGAGTCTAGCAATAAATAGATGTCCGTGTGTGATGCCTGTCAACAAGGCAAAAGTCATCAACTCCCCTTTGTTTCATATACTAGAGAAGTAAAGAGTCCTCTTGAACTTGTGTTTTTCGATGTGTGGGGTCCGGCACAAACATCTGTTAGTGGTCACAACTACTATGTCAGTTTTATTGATTCCCATAGTCGATTTACCTGGCTTTATTTTATTAAGCGCAAATCTGATGTGTTTGATATATTCACCTAGTTTCAATTGCATGTTGAACGTATACTCAAGCATAATATCATACATGTTCAGTCTGATTGGGGGGGGGGGGCGAATATCGCAACCTCAACACTTTCTTTAATAAGCTTGGGATATATCATCGTTTATCATGCCCACATACACATCAGCAAAATGGCACCGTTGAGCGCAAACATCGCCATGTAGTTGAAATAGGCCTCACACTTCTTGCTCATTATTATGTACCTTTCACATTTTGGAGTGATGCCTTTGCCACTGCATGCTTATGAACCAAACGCCTACTCGTGTCCTTAATATGAAAAATCCCATTGAGCTTCTCTTGCAGGAAACTCCGGACTATGCCTTTTTCAAGGTGTTCGGGTGTGCTTGTTGGCCCCATCGTCGTCCATACAATAATCGAAAACTTGAGTTTCGCTCCAAAAAATGCGTGTTCTTGGGGTATAGTGCTCTTCATAAAGGCTACAAGTGCCTCCATGTGCCAACAAATCGTGTCTACATATCTCGAGATGTTGTCTTCGATGAGAACGTATTCCCCTTTTCTGCCATGCCACCGTCACCTATCATAGTCCCATCTATGCATTCATCTCCTATTATGCCTGGCCAATTTGAATATGTTGCATATTCGCATGTGTTGTTGCCTAACCATGGTGCAGGAACTGGACACGGAGCTTTCCTGGAACTACTACCCGATGCAACACTTGAGGAGCACGTCGATCGGCAGGCGCCTATGCATGCACCGGATCCTGACTCCGCCTCACGAGCGGATACTGCACCTGGGCCGGATCCCACGCAGGCTTCCCCAGAGCGGCCCACGTCGCCGCCCCTCGGCCGGACTCGCCACCGTCGTCGCCCACGTTGCCCGCGGCAGCGTCCCTGCCGCCCACTTCACCTGGGTCGACATCACATAGCTCGACGCCACACATGGCGCTTGGGACCCCGACGCCAGGGTCTCCCTCTAGGTCACCATCGCCCGGTGATACATCGGAAACGTATCTATAATTTTTGATGATCCATGCTTTTTTAGTATCTACTTTGCTTTGCTTTGTCTACATTTTGAGGTGTTTTTATATCTTTTCTGGAACTAACCTATTAAGAAGTTGCTACAGTGCCAGTTGCCTGTTTTCTTCTGTTTTTGGTTCCAGAAAGGCAGAAAATCACTATTCTCGGAATTGGAAGGGACAAAAGCCAAAGTCAATATTTTACCGTGGGCGACACGAGTCGAGAAGACGAGACGGAGGGGCGCTACAGGGTGGCCACGCCCCCTCCCTAGGAGCGGATAAGCCTGGCCCGTGCCTGGGCAAGGTGTGGGCCTTGGGGCACCCCCTGCCTCGCCTCCTCGCCTATCAGAAGCCCCCGATGCAGAAACCCTAGGCACCCGATCAAAACTCCACGAAACCGTCTGTAGCCGCCGCCACCATCGTCCCTAGATTGGGGGGGATCTGAAGTTCTTCCCGGTACCATGCCAGAGGGGAGATCATCCCGAAGGCCTTCTTCTCCGGTATGATGCGTGAGTAGTTCCACCTTGGACTACGTGTCCATGTAGTAGCTATATGGTTGTATCTCGTCCTTGTGCTTTCATGTATATATCTTGTGAGCTCCGTTCATGATCAAGATCTAATCTATTTGTAATCATGCATGTTTTGTTTGCAGGGATCCGATGGATATGGAGATTACTATGTCAGATTGGTTAATGGTTTTGTCTTATGATTCTATCATGTCTGTGTTGTTTGTGATATTGCATGCTCTCCGTTGTAGTAGATATCTTGGCCAAGTAGTTGCTAGTGACTCCAAGAGGCTGTATTTATGCTCGATAGTGGGTTCATGCCTCTAGTTTACAAGGGAAGTGACAGAAATATCTTCAGTTGTAGATGTGTTGTTTCTACTAGCGAGAAAACAATGGTCTCTTGTTCATGGAACAAGTGGATTGTTTACCTTACACAATTTTCTTAAAGCAGTTGTCTGTTGCTTGCAACTTAATACTGGAGGGGGTTTGGATGATAACCCAAAGGTGGACTTCTAGTCATAGATGCAGTTGGATGGCGGTCTATGTATCTTGTTGTATTGCCCAATCGAATCTTCTAGGATTTTTTTGTCTAGTATTGCATTGTTATGCCTAGCTCAGTTCCTATCAATTTCCCTGTTGTAATTTGTTTACCCTTCATGCCATGTTGTTTATCTAAGGAGAGCACCTCTAGTGAACTATGGACCCCGGTCCTTACCATTGATACATCTTCCACAGTTAGTTGTTTACTTGTTGCAAACCATCATCACCTTCCACACCATACATTTAATCCTTTGTTATAGCAAACCGGTGAGCTTGACAACATCACTGATTCGTTGGGGCAAAGTATTGAGTTTGTGTTGTGCAGGTTTCCACGTTGCTTCCAACACCTGTGTGACGTTTCCTTCCTCCTACTGGTTTGATAACCTCAGTTTCTTACTGAGGGAAAACTTGTTGTTGTGCTGCTTCACACCTTGCTCTTGGGGTTCCCAACGAAGCGCTCCTACATCAACTCAGCGCTGCATGAAGCTTTTCTAGCGCCGTTGCCGGGGAGGCTAAGGACGTCTTCACAAGGGGAGTCCTCCACTTCCTTTCTCTTTACTTTGTTTTTAGTTTGCTTAGTTTTTTTTCTTTGTTTTGTTTGACTCTTTTCAAAAACTCCAAAAATATTAGTTTATTTTGGTTTGCTTTCCCTATTCAAAAACACACAAAAAATTAGTTCCTACCCTAGTTGCTACTAGGTCTGATTTTGGACCAATCTTTATTTCACCTATGGAAGATATCTCTACTTTTAAGAAAAAAAGTGAAGAGAGTTTTAAAGAAGATTAGTCTAGAATCTCCGCTTTACAGAGGGAAACTGAGCCTAAGATGAGTCTTAGCTTGGTTATTGATAGTTTCTACCACGGTATTGATCTTCGTTATAGATACACTTTGGATGCTGTGTCTGAGAAAGATATTTTGCTATGTACTGAGGATGAAGCTTTTGATGCCATAAAGAAATTGATTATAATTTATAGTACACCTGGAAAGTCTGATTCCTCTTTCATAAATATTTTTGCTAGGTTGAACACTCTTGAGACTAGTATTGCTTCTATGAATAGTTGCTATCACACACTTAGGGCGTACCATGATTATGTACCAATAAATTCTGAGACTTCAAAGTGGTTTCCCATAATCAAAGTGTCTATAAATACCACACTTTTTGATGCCAGTTGTGATATCATGTCTGAATTTTGCCTTATGCCTAAAGATATTTATGAATCTTTGAGCCTTTTGGGGCTTTCTAAAGGAGGATAGGAAATCTCTCTTACTAACAATGCCACTTTAGTTCCCATTGGAATAGCTGAAGGTGTGTTTACAAAAATCTCAGGCAAAATGGTGTCTACTGATTATCTTGTTATTGAATGTGTAGGCAAAGGACAGATTACACTTGGAAGATCCCTACTGAAACACCTTGGAGCAATAATAGATGTGGGAACAGGCATTATGCATTTTGCTCCTGCAGTAAGCAATCATATTTTCCCTAAATAGAAGAAGAAAGGTAAAAAAAGTAAAGACAAGAGAGTTGCTTCTTCATTTGAAAATACTTCATTTTTCTTGCTTCTTGTGCCTAACTTAAAGGCGTTAAAGAAAAGTACTTGTTGGGAGATAACCCAAGAGTTTCCTTGAGTCTTGGAAGTTATTAATTCAGTAATTACCTCTCCTTATCCTTTTTGTTTGCTTTTTGTGCCAAGAATGACCTCTAGTGAGAGGGAAGTAAGATTTCGGGAGTTTCTATCCCGAAACATATTTCTATCCACCATAAAAATTCTTGAGGAGTCTGTGTAAGTCAGATTGAGCTGAAAATTTACGAATCAATCCCCCAGGATGTTAGATAACTTTTGATAGTTCAACACATTTTGATTTGAGCAAAATAAGATTTTCTAAAAAATCGGTTTCTACCTGCTGGTCTATTTTGACAGATTTCTGCCATTATTTGCATTTGCTTCTTATTGATTCCTTTTTGAGTTCTCTTTTGGGGAATTGAGCTTTTTGAAGGAGTTGCTACAGTATCTTGTGTTTTTGGTGATTTTTTTCGGTTCCAAATTTTAGCCTAAAGGTCTATTACCTTTTGAATAAACTAATGTTACTAATGAAGATTGTGTGAAGTTTTGTATGAAGGAAAAATTTCAGGTGCAAAGAGAGAATGATGTAATGAGATGAAGAATGGACAAAAGATCAAGCTTTGGGATGACACCCCGGTGTCACCCTAATAAATATCCAAGAGGTGCAAGCATCAAAGCTTGGGGATGCCCAAGGCATCCCCTTCTTCATCAATAAAAAAGCTCAGGTCTGTCTAGACACTTCAATTTTTATTGTTTTATGCACTGTTGTGTTGTTCTTGGAGCGTCTTAGTTTTCGTTTGATTTTATTAGTTGTTTAGTTTTATTGAATAAAGTATTTTGGACCCCCATTCTCTTCATGTTATTTTAAATAAGTCGATTGGTGTTGGAAAGGAGTAGGTAGTTCCTGCTTGAAAGTGCAAGAGGAGCTTGCATTGACTGTGACTTACACTTTAGCATGACATGCTAGGTGTTGTTTTGATCTTATGATTAGTGATTATTGCTGTAGCATGTTTTGTTACAAACAATTGGGATTGCTTAGTGCGCCTTGAAGAAATCATGCGTTGTTTTAGCATGCAAAAGCATAGTATTGTGGTATTCTCCTTTGGTGCTTTGTTTGGGTTGACTTGGCACATGCTCACACCATGTTATGACTATAAACAAGTCACCAAGCCTCTATGATCATTTATTCCTAGACTTGTAGTGACACTCTATGCTTTGATTAGTAATGTTTTGTCGCTCTGCATGATTATGGCCATTATTGCTCTCTTAGTTGGTTGCTCCCAGTCTTTTCCTAGCCTCCACTTGTATGAGTAAGTTGTACTCATGCTTCCAAATCCCAAGAAACCCAGTTATTCCAAAGTGTCCACTATAAATTCCTATGCATGGTGTGTTACACCATTCCAAGTATATTCTTGTTTTCAGCTATCTTCCAATTAAAAAGTGTTTTGTTATGTGAAAACTTAGTGATTAAATCCCTCACGAACTTGATGGCACACTTTATATTCTTTGCCACTAATAAAATTGAACCATTGTGTCATCTATGTTGTATATGCTGGCACTTATACGTTGGAATTAGCAGAACCATGCTGTCATGGGGAACGTTTTCAACATTGCACTTGTACTTTGTACATAATTGATGTCATGCTCTTTTGTCTATGGATATCACCGGTGTGAAATAAAGAGGAAGCTTGTAAGTCCATGGAGTTATGTATTTTGTGTTAGAGAAACGCCTGGCTGCTAGCCTAAGCCATGCCTAATCATGGTGAAAACTTGCAGCATCACCGTAGTGAGCTATCTATGAAGCATCCTCAATAAAAAGCTATGCATATAGTAAATAAAAAGATCGCTGAGATGCTTATTGTCTGCTTGCCTTGTCATTTTGGTTATGGGATAGCTCCTGTACCATGTGTGTGAACACCCGGATATTTAATCCCAGATGCCTGTTATGCCATACATCGCAATCCCAGGATTACCATTTTTGCGAGACATAACAGATTTTGATATCACAGTACATCATCCATTACAAACCATACATAAGGTTTTACACAAATAAGGATCTCATGATCCAGTTCTTAATACAACTCAATCAGCGGAATAATGTAATAATAAAGGTAGCGTAGGCGAAGCTCCATCTTCGCATGATCCAGTTCTTAATACAACTCAAGCAGTGGTTGAAGTTATCCTCGGCTTCTTCCTCGTAGTATACTCCTTCCTCCTCGTATCCTTGGTCGGTACTAGCGTCTATAAATAAATACGAGGTACACAATCACCAAACAATACTTAACTATTTTCAATCATCACACCAAGGTGTACTATAGATGATCTAGCATCATCACTTAACATTACAAGATTAAAGCATTTGTCTTGTTTATTTTAATTTGAGAAAAGTAATTTCTACTCATTGAAAAACTACTTAAGATTTAATATTCTCCAACTCAAACATGGGATCATGTGGACACATGTCATCACCACATATTTCAGTACATGGGAATGTGATTTAAAGTGGTGTCACAATTTAATAAGGTTTAACCTTTTAATTTTAAATACATCAAGTGACCAGAAATGCCTATGGGGCATCCTTTTGTTACTTGAACATTATTTCTGTAAGTAAACCCAAATGTTTTTATATATTATGAAAGGTATGATCAAATGTGATTTTTGAGAGTTGGAATCAACTCAAAAGCTATTATGGTTGAATTTTGAAAAATGTTTGAATGCAGAAAACCTTCTGACTTGTTATTTTTACCAAGGTTGATCTACAGATCCAAATGATTTGAATCCAACGGGCTTGGATTAAGCATTTCAGTACCTTTATAACAAAATTAATTTCATGTATTTTGGTTCACTGAATCGAGATGGGTTGAATTTTGAATCTATGTACAGAACTATGTTTGAATTAAAATAGAAAAATCTAAATTCAAACGGTTGGGTCGCGCGGGAGAGGTTAATGGGCCTTTGTCACTCCATGTGAGCTCGGTGACAGGGGGTTCCACCAGTCAGTGGCTCATAACGCGCGAAGCGGTACGGGGCTGTGTGGTTCGTTGGATTAGAAGGGAGATCGACGGCTGGGGATCGTCGTCGACGATGAACATGTCACCGGCGAGCTCGAACCCTAGCGGCTCAGTGGGGGTGCATAGGGGGCATACCAGGGCTCCAGCGACAATGGCGAGGCAGGCAAACGAAAAAGTGGTCGACGACGAGCTTAGGGACGGTCGAGGCAGCTCCGGGGGTGGTCGAAATCAACGACCCCCTTCTTCTCCAGAGGCGGCCTGCTCCGGCGCAATTCCGGCGAGACGCTGCTCCTCGTGCTCCGGCTAGAGGGTGGAATGATCAGTGAGGTGAGGGGAGTGGAATTGTGTGCTTCAAACGGCTGTGGGTGGTCTCCTTTTATAGGCCCGACGGCGAGACCGAGAGGGATGGGCAGGCGACGGTGGCGACATGGCTACGGGCTGCTAGAGGCATGGCTGCGATTGGCGATCGATGGGAGGTCTCCTGGCGATGCTCTAGAGCTTAAATGCGTGCTTAGGGGCGGTGGCAATCAATCGGGAACATGCGGTGCTCTGTGCGGCAGAGGCGGCGTCTTCGACGGCGAGCGGTGGCTGTGAGGCACGGGGCGGCGAACGGGGGTGTCTGGCGTGTTCCTGGGATCATGGCGAAGCGGTGGGCACGGGCTGCGGTCGAGGGGCGGCGTGTGCACGCGTGCCGGGTGCGGCGCTCTGGGGCGGGCTCGGCATGTCGCAGTGGCACTGGGCGCGCGGCGTTCCTGGTGGTCCACGGCTTGCACTGGCTTGGGGAGGGGACAGTGGGCAGCAGTGAGGTGCTGGCTACCTCCCAGACAAGGTGGGCGCGCTAGTTCTTCCTCTAGCTTGCTATCCACCTTGGGATGGCATGGTGAGGCTCGGCCTGCTCACCATTGATGGCAAGGCAAGCTTACAGTGGTGCTAGAGGTTTACAATTAAGCTAGATGATCTACTAGATGGTTGCTGTTAGCTAGAGAGGGAACAAGTTAGGCCAAAACACTATTAAAAACAGTGAATTTGATTTGGTTTAAATTTGCCTGCCAAGTGTTTGATGAAATGGCCGCAAGAAACTTACTTTTTAATTTTGAAAATATTTTTGGTGGGTGTGCTAGGCATGTGCTAAGGATTCTGTGGGTGCCTGGGTTTTAAAAATTGAGCTTGTTTGAGTAGTTTTTGAAATAGTGGGATCTTCCCATATGAGATAGATTCAATTTTAAACTGTCCTCTAAACATAGTATTTGAATGTTTTTGGATGATCACAAAAAGTGGGCCTTGGTACCTTATTATTAGTACTAACAAGGGGTGCAAAGATCCACAAATGTTTATGTTAAGTTTTGAAAATTAGAGATAGCCAAAGTATGCATGAGGGTTAATTTGGCAAAAATGACCATTCACTTCCTTTGTTCATTTTGAGTTGTTTGTCTTTGAGAAAAGTTTGGGGATTGTTTAGATGATGTTTATTTCACCTAAGAATCATTTTAGAAGCAAAGAAACACAGAACCATGGCAATTCAAAAGAATCCATATTTGGAATACACACACATATGAATGCTTTCATATTTTTAGTTGGGAAAGTTTTTGTTAACCCTAATTTGGTGATTAGCATTTGATGATCCAAGTTTAATATTTTTGGGATGTTACAAACCTTCCCCCCTTAAACAAAATCTAGTCCCAAGATTTGAAAAAGTACGAAAAAGATTACCTAGGATTTGAAGAGATCGGGAAACTCCGTCCTGATGTGATCTTCGCGCTCCCAGGTAGCTTCTTCTTCTGTGTGGTTGCTCCACTGAATCTTGAGAAACTTGATGCTTCGGGTTCTGGTAGTTCTGAAAGCTTCTTCCAAAATACGGATGGGTACTTCGGGATAGGTCAGGTCATCGTTGATCTCTATGGTCCGATGATCAATATTCTTGAATACTTTAGTCTTCTCTGGAACTTCGAGGCATTTACGAAGTAATGAGATATGGAACACATTGTGCACAGCTGACATTTCTTCTGGCAGTTCCAATTGATACGACACTTCTCCTCGATGGTTCAGAATCTTGAAGGGGTCGATATATCTGGGGGATAACTTTCCCTTGAGCTGGAAACATTGCATTCCCTTCAATGGCGACACTTTAAGATACACAAAATCTTTGATATTGAAAGCAAGGTCTTGACGTCTCTTGTCAGCGTAACTCTTCTGTCTTGACTGGGCGGTCTTGAGGTGCTCACGAATCTTGTGAACTTTCTCTTCTGCTTCTCGTAGGATGTCGGGTCCGAAAATTTGACTCTCTCCTACTTCCGACTAGTTCAAAGGGGTGTGGCACTTCCTTCCATACAAGAATTCAAATGGGGCCATTTGCAAACTAGCTTGGTAACTGTTGTTGTAAGAAAATTCTGTGAAAGGCGGAAAGTCTTCCCATTTAGATCCATACTCTAGCACACATGCTCTCAACATATCTTCGAGTATTTGATTTACTCGCTCCGTTTGTCCGTCGGTCTGAGGGTGATAAGCTGCGCTGAAATCTAGTCGGGTTCCTAAACCTTCTTGGACTTTCTTCTAGAATCTCGAGGTAAACTGAGTTCCTCGATCCGGTATGATGTTCTTGGGGACTCTGTGCAAACTGACGATTCTAGCGATGTATAACTCTGCTAGCTTCGACCTCTGATATGTGGTCTTGATTGGTAAGAAATGGGCGACTTTGGACAATCTATCCACTATGACCCAGATAGAGTCATTTCCCCTACTAGAAGTAGGCAATACGATGATAAAGTCCATTCCAACGGAATCCCATTTCCATTCCGGAATTTGCAATGGTTGCAACAATCCAGCGGGTCTTTGATGTCCCGCCTTGACTCGCTAACATATATCACACTTGGCGATATATCTTCCGATTTCTCTCTTCATCTTATGCCACCAAAATTGCTGTTTCAAATCTTGATACATCTTCGTTCCTCCGGGGTGGATAGAATAAAGAGTATCATGAGCTTCCTTCAGAATAACTTCTTTCAACTCAGAATCTGCTGGTACACAAAGGTGTCATTTGTACCACAGAACTCCTTCTTCGTCTTCGGTGAATCCGGGTACCTTTCCTGTACCGATACGACGCTTGATTCCGTCGATACTAGCATTTCCTTTATACGCCTCCTTGATCTGGCTGATCAAAGTGGGTTGAAGTTCTATGCTAGCCAAAAATCCTTCACTCACTAATTCCATTCGGAAATCTTCCATATCTTTGTGCAGACTTGGTTGCTCCTCCAGAATCATGGAGTTCAAGCAGCACGGCAATCTGCTAAGGGCATCTGCTACCACATTGGATTTACCGGGGTGATAGTGAATGTCCAGATCGTAATCCTTGATTAGCTCAATCCATCTTCTCTGTCTCATATTAAGCTCCGTCTGAGTGAATATATACTTCAGACTCTTCTGATCCGAATAAATCTCACAACTGTTTCCCATCAGGTAATGCCTCCATCTCTTCAGGGCTAGAACTACGGCTGCGAGCTCGAGGTCATGGGTTGGGTAGTTTTGCTCATGTTGTTTCAGTTGTCGGGATATATAGGATATAACTTTGCCTTCTTGCATTAGCACACATCCGAGACCGATCTTGGATGCGTCACAATACATGTCAAAGGGCTTCATGATATCCGGCATGATTAAGATTGGGGCTGAAATCAATCTCCTCTTGAGTTCTTGAAAACTCGCTTCACATTTGTCCGTCCATTCAAACTTCTTATCCTTCTTCGGCAATTGGGTCATGGGTCTGACGATACTCGAGAATCCTTCTACGAACTTGCGGTAATATCCTGCCAATCCTAGAAATGCACGAACTTGGGTTTGAGTGGTTGGGGCTTGCCAATCTTCGACATCTTTCACCTTTGCAGGGTCAACAGCAATTCCTCCGGCTGATACAATGTGACCGAGGAATCCTACCTCCTGTAACCAGAATTCACATTTGCTAAACTTGGCATACAACTGATGCTCTCTAAGGGTTCCAAGAATGGTCCTTAGGTGTAGCTCAGGTTCCTCTTCTGATTTGGAATAAATCAGAATGTCATCGATGAAAACAACGACAAACTTATCCAGGAAGTCCATAAAAATCTTATTCATGAAATAAGCGGGGGCATTCATTAATCCAAAATACATGACGGTATACTCGTATAATCCATATCTGGTGGTAAAGGCGGTCTTGGGAATATCCTCTGCGTGAATCTTGAGTTGATGATAGCCAGTTCTAAGATCAATCTTAGAAAACACCTTGGCACCAGTCAACTAGTCAAACAAATCTTCTATCTTTGGCAACGGGTACTTGTTCTTGATACTGACATCATTCAACTTCCGATAATCCGTACATAAACGGTTACCTCCATCTTTCTTGTCCATGAACAGAACAGATGATCTCCATGGTGACGCACTTGGTTGAATCAACCCAATTTCCAGCAAGGCATCCAGTTGTTTCTTCAGTTCTGCTAGTTCAGACGGGTTCATACTATATGGTCTCTGGGCTATGGGTCTTGTTCTGGGGATTAGTTCTATGATAAACTCGATATCCCGATCTGGGGCATACCAGGCAAAACATCTGGAAATACATCGGGGTATTCACAGACTATCCGGACTTGGTCAATGGTAGGTTGGGCTATACTCTTGTTGCACTTGAATTGACGAGGTAAGGTTTCAAATATATGCTCGACTGATATTCCGGCTGTACTGGTCATGGTTATGGCCTTCTTGGCACAGTCAATTAATCCTTTATGTTTGGCCATCCAATCCATTCCTAGTACTACTTCCAAACCTTTAGTTCCATGTACTATCAGATTAGCATAAAAATCTATGCCATGGATTCGGATAGGGACTGCTTTGCAAATTTGCCTAGCCTTGGTGGTTGAACCGGGGATTTGAACAATCATAACATGCTTCAGTTTGGTTGGTTGAATCTTACTAGTGCATGAAAATTCTTCGGTGACAAATGAGTGCGATGCACCAGAATCAAACAACACTCTAGCAAGTACTGAATTAACAGAAAACATACCCAGCACGACGTCTGGAGCTTCCTGGGCTTCTTTAGCATGCATGAGAAAAATACGGCCGTTGCGGTTGAGCGAATTCCCTGGGGCAAACCTTCTTCCAGGCTGAACACGACGCTATTGCTGAGCTGGGGCATTTGGATTAGGGGCTGCGGCATTCTTATTGCGGCACTCATTGTAGTAGTGACCCTTGTTTCCACAGTCATAACAAGTCACTTGCGACTTATCCTTTGCTGCAACAGGCAGAGCATTGCTTCCAGTCCTTGGGGCAGTGTTGGTGGTAGCATTGTTGTTGTTGAACTTGGGTGGTGCATGGTTGAAATTTCTAGAGTTGCCGGGGTTGTGGTGGTTTCCTATCGGCCTTGGGTTTCCACAGTTGGGATAGTTCGGACGGTTCATCGGGGGTCTGTTGGTTCTCGGGGCAAATCCTGGAGATGGGTTGGGGCGATACTTTGGGGTATGATGGGTTCCTGGCTGATGCATCATGCGGCACTTGCGGTTCTCATTGGCTTGGTTGATCTTTCCTTCCATCTGAATGGCAGAGTCGACAATGGCTTCAATATCAGCAAAGGGGATATTGACCAATACCGTCTGCATCTCATCGTGCAGACCATTCAATATAATCTCTCTTTCTTCTTGGCTTCAGTGTCGATCTCATCCGGGGCATACCTAGCTAATGACAAGAATTTGTCACGATATTCTACTATGGTCATCCTTCCTTGCTTCAGCTCTCTAAATTCATCTCTCATCCTCTTGATCAAACCCGGTGGCACATGGGTTCTGCTGAACTTGACCTTGAATTCCTCCAATGGGCATCATCTGTCCTCCGGTCATTGCACGAACGTTGTTCCACCATGCTCTTGCATCTCCGGCTAGATAGTGGGTGGCGAACAGAACTTTCTCGTTAGCTTCCACTCCGGTGACTTCCAGGTTGTTTTCCATGATTTGCAGCCAATCATCTGTATCTAGGGGCTCTTCCGACTTAGTGAAAACAGGTGGGTTGGTGTTCTGGAAATTCTTGAGCTTAGATCCATCGTTGTCCTGATTTCCTTGGCCTTGATTATTGTGGGACAGCTGAGCTATCTGTTGAAGGGTGGCTAAGTTGGCTTGACGCTCGGCTCTTTCAGCTTCGCGGTCAGAAACCAACGTTTGCAGGATATGGAACATCGGGTCCGGGGATGAACCACTTCCTCCGCGAGGCATCTGAATATTGAGATAGATCATGAGAAAAGAGAGAAATTTCTAAGGTTCAGGGACTTTGAAAAGTTTTTAAAGTTTGACTCAGATTTTCTAGCAACTTGCTTTTCATTCATTCTTTCATAGCACACGATACAACACACACCACAACAAAGGAAAAACAGATGGTTTTAAGAACCATTCTACAAACTACGATACAGTGGGACCGAATACAACTCACTACGCTAGTGCTCAAGTGCTACTACTCCTTGGAGTCGGTGTAATCGTCATCCTCATCATCCTCATCCTCATCGATGAAGGCGAAATCCTCCTCATCGGTGAAGAAGTCCATGGCCTGATCCTCCAGAAAGTCATCATCATCGCTGAGATAAGAGTAGGGGTCTCCATGAAGATATTCCCCGGCATTCTCCCTTTCCTCCAACTGCATGTCTCTCTCGTGGATGGTCTCCTCCAAATCCGAGATACGGTGGCAAAGACGGGCAATGATGTGCTCCTTCTTGTCAAGCTGACGGCAGCGAGACTTGCGATCCTTCACTAGCATGGCGATGGTCTGATCCTTCGTCTTGATGATGGCGGACTTGTGGTTGGAGTAGTCACGGGCATTGTCCAGTTCCTCCTGACGATCATACATCATGAAGCTAAGGTGGTCCAATTGAGTCTTCAGCTCGTGGTGGTATGGGGCTTCCAGTGGCTGTCCCATAGCATCACGCCTTGGGTAAAACTCAAAACGGGTACCCTTGATCTGATTGATACTCTGCCCACACAGACGGGAAAGAGCTTCCTGCATGGCCCTGGCAAGTCCATCGAGCCAGTTGTTCTCTCTTAAGGTGGACTGAATTCCCTCTGCAGTGGGAGGTTCAATCTTTCCTCTGAGACTTTCCACAACTATCCACTGCAGATCTTCTCCTCCTTGGTCATTGAGCTGAGCTCCGAAGAACTCAGGGTGCGGACGCTCCAGAAGTTCCGAAAGCTGGTCCAAGTCATGCTCAAAGATGAGGTCTCCTCCATTCCCCAACTGATAAAACTTGTTTTACTTCACGTCCATCTATAAGAATATAGGATGAGTAAGTTAGTAGAGTGATCAAGTGTGTCAATTTTTAGGTATTTTGCAAAAGTTTTTGAGGGACATGAATTTTCATGAAAGAATCAAAGTGATAAGAATGGGAATAAGTTTTTGTAAATACTCACTTCCTTTGGTTTTGATGATAAGTTTTTGATTCAAATGTCCAGTCTAACTAGGGTCTCCTATGGTCAGGATGGCTCTCGTACCAACTTGTCAACACCCGGATTTTTAATCCCAGATGCCTGTTATGCCATACATCGCAATCCCAGGATTACCATTTTTGCGAGACATAACAGATTTTGATATCACAGTACATCATCCATTACAAACCATACATAAGGTTTTACACAAATAAGGATCTCATGATCCAGTTCTTAATACAACTCAAGCAGCGGAATAACGTAATAATCGCGGTCACAGGCAATGCTGACGATGGGAGATGATCCTAGTTATCGTAACCTTCCAGTGGTCCATCATCCTGGTACTCCTGTTCATAGTCTGGCCACGGGAATAGCCAGGGACAAAGCCATAAGTACTCTTTAAGTACTCACAAAATAATACTAACAAGTTAATGGGGTTGTTGTAGTATGACACTAAGCTCTAGGGTTGTTTTGCAAAAACCCAGATTTACCTCTACTAAGTTCAGAAGCAAAGAAAGCTAGTTGAAATTTTATAACACTAAGTGGGAACTTGAATTTCATATCACAACTCCGTTGTGGTCAAGTCAAAGTCTAAATTCCTTTCACAAGTCATTTTGAAAACATCTGACGGGGGAACAGTATGGCCACTCCAACCGTCCATAACCGCGGACGCGGCTATTCGAATAGTTGACACTCTGCAAAGATTGTACACTTTCACCACAACATTCGATACATCCGTCAGGAACAAATCCTGAATTCACCATACATAGTATGCGGATAATCAATCCTAACCTTTCAATTACACGCCCTAGTACAGGCACCTCTCCTGTGAGTTTGGCCTCCCAACCATGACTAACTGTCATCTTGGGTACTGCACAGGTGGACAATCTTCACAAGGTAGCCTTAGCTCAGACCTTGGCCGTGAGGGAACCCATACTAAGGTATATAAGTTTCCAGTCAAGCCCTACCCAATTTTCGGGTATTGTGGTTGTACAGTAAAATTGGAATGGTATCACATCCATACAACCATCAGTTTTATAAAGGGCTAAGGCTCATGCCTCAACATTTTCATCATCAAAATCATCTGGTGTTCGGAAACACATGTCAAAACATTTCAGTAGAATGACACATCATTCCAAGGTTTTCATAACCATTTTCTCCAAGTATTCCCATCTAAAGTTGATCAACTTTTATGCTTAGCACTAGCATCTACAAATGGGTAAGTACTAATGAGGGGTGGTAAACAAGTGGAGATTAATTAAGTTCAATCGCATGCCTTACTATGACATCAGTTATCTACTTAGACCAAATTTAATGCTCTTTATGCAACCTTCAATTATCTTCCTAGAATCTACGAGTCACTTAAGTAAACTCTAAGAGAAATATTTGACAAGGAAATAAAGTATAAAGCTTGTAAGTAAAACTAGGATTGGTTTATCAAGTGGGTATGATCACATATGCTTAAGGCATATAGTTGGCATGGTAACAAGCAAGTATTAGCTTGCATAAGTAGGGTATCTTGCAAGGGTTAGCTTGCCAAATCAACTAGTAGTATTAGGCTTGCATAGGTAAAGTATCTTGCAAGTTTTAGCTTGCCAAATCAACTAGTAGTATTAGGCTTGCATAGGTAAAGTATCTTGCAAGTGTTAGCTTGCCTTGATCGGAGCAGTGGTTGAACTTCTCCTCGGCTTCTTCCTCGTAGTATCCTCCTTCCTCCTCGTATCCTTGGTCGGTACTAGCATCTATAAATAAATACGAGGTACACAATCACCAAACAATACTTAACTATTTTCAATCATCACACCAAGGTGTACTATAGATAATCTAGCACCATCACTTAACATTACAAGATTAAAGCATTTGTCTTATTTATTTTAATTTGAGAAAAGTAATTTCTACTCATTGAAAAACTACTTAATATTTAATATTATCCAACTCAAATATGGGATCATGTGGACACATGTCATCACCACATATTTCAGTACATGGGAATGTGATTTAAAGTGGTGTCACAATTTAATAAGGTTCAACCTTTTTATTTTAAATACATCAAGTGACCAGAAATGCCTATGGGGCATCCTTTTGTTAGTTGAACATTATTTCTGCAAGTAAACCCAAATGTTTTTATATATTCTGAAAGTATGATCAAATGTGATTTTTGAGACTTGGAATCAACTCAAAAGCTATAATGGTTGAATTTTGAAAAATGTTTGAATACAGAAAAGCTTCTGACTTGTTATTTTTAACAAGATTGATCTATATATCCAAATGATTTGAATCCAACGGGCTTGGATTAAGCATTTCAGTACCTTTCTAACAAAATTAATTTCATGTATTTTGGTTCACTGAATCGAGCTGGGTTGAATTTTGAATCTATGTACAGAACTGTGTTTGAATTAAAATAGAAAAATATAAATTCAAACGGTTGGGTCGCACGGTTAATGGACCGTCCCAGTGTCACTCACATGGGCTCGGTGACAGGGGTTCCACCAACATGGCTCATAACGCACGGGCTGCACGGGCTGTGTGATTCGTGGGATTAGAAGGGAGATAGACGGATGGGGATCATCGTCGACGATGAACATGTCACCGGCGAGATCGAACCCTAGAGGCTCAGTGGGGGTACATAGGGAGCATATCAGGGCTCCAGCGACGACGGCGAGGCGGGCAAACGAACGAGTGGTCGACGACGAGCTCAGGGACGGTCGAGGCAGCTCGGGGGTGGTCGAAATCAACGGCCCCCTTCTTCTCCAGAGGCGGCCTGCTCCGGCACAATTCTGGAGAGACGCTGCTCCTCGTGCTCCGGCTAGAGGGTGGAACGATCAGTGAGGTGAGGGGAGTGGAATGGTGTGCTTCAAACGGCTGGGGGTGGTCTCCTTTTATAGGCCCGACGACAAGACCAAGAGAGATGGGCAGGCGACGGTGGCGACATGGCTACGAGCTGCTAGAGGCATGGGTGAGGTTGGCGATCGACGGGCGGTCTCCTGACGATGCTCTAGAGCTTAAATGCGTTCTTAGGAGCGGTGGCAATCGGTCGGGAACGTGCGGTGCTCTATGCGGCAGAGGCGGCGTCTTCGACGGAGAGCGGTGGCTGTGAGGCACGGGGCGGCGAATAGGGTTGTCTGGCGTGTTCCTAGGATCATGGCGAAGCAGTGGGCACGGGCTGCGGTCGAGGGGCGGCGTGTGCACGCGTGCCGGTTGCAGCGCTCTGGGACGGGCTCGGCATGTCGTAGTGGCACTGGGCGTGCGGCGTTCCTGGTGGTCCACGGCTTGCACTGGCTTGGGATGGGACAGTGGGCGGCGGTGAGGTACTGGCTGTTGGAATTATGCCCTAGAGGCAATAATAAAGATGTTATTATTATAATTCTTGTTCATGATAATTTTTATATTCCATGCTAGAATTGTATTAAGCGGAAACTTTAATACTTGTGTGGTTTGTGAACAACACCGTGTCCCTAGTACGCCTCTATGGACTAGCTCATTGATTAATGATGGTTAAGGTTTCCTAACCATGGACATGAGTTGTCGATTAATAATGAGATCACATCATTGGGAGAATGATATGATGGACAGACCCAAACTAAGCGAAGCAATTAGATCGTGTCATCGTGTTCGTCTTTGCGAAGCTTTTCTTATGTCAAATATTGTATTCCTTAGACCATGAGATAATACAACTCCCTGGTATCGGAAGAAAGCTTTGAGGTCATCAAACGTCATCCTATGAGAGGGTGATCATAAAGGTGTCTCTCAGGTGATCGGAAAGTATCTGTTGGGTTGTATGTATCGAGATGGGATTTGTCCCTCCCAAGTCGGAGAGATATACTTCGGGCCCACTTTCGTGTCGATATCAACACCGCTTGCAAGCATGTGGTTAAGGAGTTAATCACAAAGTGATATCGGATTACGGAACGAGTAAAGTACTTGCTGTGAACGAGATTGAACTAGGTATGACGGTACCGACGATCGAATCTCGGGCAAGTAAAATATCGCGAGACGAAGGGAATATATATATGGATTGATTGAATCCTGGCATCGTGGTTCATCCGATATGATCATCGATGAATGTGTGGGAGTCAATATGGGTGCCCAGACCCCGCTGTTGATTATTGATAGAAGATCATGTCTGCATATTCTCGAACCCGCAGGGTCACACACTTAACGTATCTCGACGCTAGGATAGATTGGATAATTGGTTTATGAATTTTTGTTCGGAGTCTCGGATGGGATCCGGGAGATCACGAGAGGTTCCGGAGTGGTCCGGAGAATAAGATTCATATAAGGCAATGCAGTTTTTGGAGTTCGGAATTGTTCCGAGTTAATCGGTATTGTACTGGAAGCTTCTAGAACCTTCCGGAAGGGGACCAACGTGGCCCCACCTTCCGTGAGGGGGCATGGGCCTATGAGGGAGTGCCCTGGCCGCATTGGGCCAGGGGCACAAGGCCCCATAGGGCCCAGCCGGCCAAGAGAGTTTTAAACTCGAGATAGACCTTCTAGAAGGGGGGGGGTTTCCTTGCCCCCCACTCCTTATCCTTTGGGGCCGCCGGTTTGGGCTTGGGGGAGGGTCTAGGGCTGCACCCCCTCTATATAAAGAGGGGTGGGGGCGCACCAACCCCCTACACCTTCCCCTCCAACCCTAGCCGCCCTGCTGCAGAAATTCTCCACCATATACACCACGCCGTCGTGTTGTAGATCCAATCCGTCTCTCCACCATACTTGCTGGTACAAGGAAGGAGGAGACGTCGAGGTGCTGCACGTGTGCATCTCATGGAGGCACCGCCACTTGTGGTGCTAGATGGGATCAGATCGCGAGGAGGAGAAGCGAGTACGACTACATCACCCACGCTCGATTTAACGTTCACTGCATGTAATCTTCAAGGATATGAAGATCTAATCCAATCTCTCTCGTTGTTTGCATCTCCTAGATTAGAT
Organism: Avena longiglumis; assembly: GCA_030063025.1. Classification (NCBI taxonomy): domain Eukaryota; kingdom Viridiplantae; phylum Streptophyta; class Magnoliopsida; order Poales; family Poaceae; genus Avena; species Avena longiglumis. The sequence continues at coordinate 511,103,238 of CP125974.1, read as the reverse complement.
CTTGGCTTTCTCTGCTCGCATCCGTAGAAAATTTTGATTTACTATGTCGCGAAACCCTTGATGGTATCGAGCTAGATCTATGCGTAGATGTGTTTCACGAGTAACGCAACATGGTTGTTGCGGGCGTTGATGTTTTCTGTTGCAAGCCTCTTGTTTGTGTTCTTCTTATGACGCGGGATAGTGAGATTGAAGCGTCTGCCACAACCCGCGCCTTCGTCACCGACGGCCACCGCCTTGACGGTCGGTGGTTCACACTTCACATGCGCGGTGGATCGCGGTGGATTCACTATAGTTGTCGGATTAACACCGGAGTTTGGCAAGTATAACCATAATATCACTTTCCGCTTTTCGTGTTTAGTAGGTAAGTAGCATCTTATCCACTCCTATGCAACAATGCAAACACAACACAACAAAGCCTTTTTTTGTTGTTTGTTTTTTGTGTTTGATATGGTATGGCCAAGATGTGATGTGTGATATATGTATGATGATCATCATTTTTTGTAATGTTCACTTACTTTCATGTCGATATAGTACAACCCTCACAGAGCCATGTGGTTGTCTTTATAATTGTGTATGACCTGTGTGTCAACTTCTTATACGCCATGTAATAGTTTCACTTTATCGCTAAGTAGTTAGCAATAGTTGTAGTTGCTATTCATGGTGGAGGCAATCATGGTGGAGTGATGGAGATCATGTCGGAGCGCACAAGATGGAGATCATTGCGCGAAGATTGGCTAGAACATGTCACATTAAAGTTATATGCATGTGATGTTTATCCGTTTATGTATCTTATTATGCTTAGATCGCGACGGTAGCATTATAAGATGATTCCTCACTTAAAGATCAAGATAAAAACTGTGTTCTCCCCAAGTATGCACCGTTGCGAAAGTTCTTCGTGTCCAAGCATCATGTGATGATCGGGTGCTATAGACTCTACGCTCACATACAACGGGTGCAAGCCAGTTTTGCACACGCGGAAATACTTGGGTCTAACTTAACGAGCCTAGCATGTACAGACATGGCCTCGGAACACATGAACCGAAAGGTTAAGCATGAGTCATATGAATGATATGATCGACACTTCGTTGTCCACCATTGAAGCCACATCTCTTCTCATGATGATCGGATTAGGTGTGGTGAATTTGGATCATGTTCACTAAACAACTTGAGGGATGTTGAATTTAGTGGGAGTTCATCTAGTAATTTGATTAAGTTGAACTATTTATCATGAACATAGTCTAAGTTGTACTTGCAAATACTGTAGATCACATGGCCAAGTCCAACTTCAACTTCTACGTTTTTGCTGAGATAGAAAAGCTTAGAAACAATGGGTCTAACTTCACCAAATGGTTCCGCATTCTGAGAATCATTCTCGCTGGCGGAGAAAAGGACTATGTCCTTGAGAAAGCGCTAGGTGACGCCCCTGCTGTAGATGCGCCGGCTGATGAGAAAGCTGTTTATCAGTCACGCAAGGATGATTATGATTTGATTAAGATCGCCATGTTGTATGCTATGGAATCGGATCTTCAAAATCGTTTTGAGGAGTTCGCCGGGCCCTTTGAGATTCTCGAGGAGCTGAAAAACATGTTTCAGACTCAAGCCCGTTCTAAGAGATATGATATCTCTAAGAAATTCTTTAACTACAAGATGGAGGAAGGGAGTTCCGTTAGTGAGCACGCCATCAAGATGTCGGGCTACACTCAACGCCTTGAGCAACTGGACTGCAAGATTCCAGAGGAGCTCAAGATTGACAGAGTTATGCAATCACTCCCTCCTAGCTACAAAAGTTTTGTAGTTGCTCATAATCAGATTGGTTCCACTGATATGATCACTAAGCTCTTCGCTAAGATAAAAGTAGCGGAGGTGGACATCAAAACGAATAATCATATGTTGATGGTCAACAAGCCCCCCACCTTCAAGAAAGGTAAGGGCGCAATGAAGCCCTTCAAGAAAGGCGGCGGCAAGCGCGTTGCCCCTGCTGAGAAGAAGCTCAAGTCTGGTCCTAAACCAGACACTGAGTGCTTCTATTGCAAGGACAAGGGTCATCGAAGCGAATCGTCCAAGTACTTAGCGGACAAGAATCTGGAACCATCAAAGGTATATTTGATATACATGTTATTGATGTTTTCCTTACTAGCCCTCGTTGTAGTGCCTGGGTATTTGATACCGGTTGGGTTGCTAATATTTGTAACTCAAACAGAGCTACGGAATAGATGACGGCCATGAGGATGAGGTGACGATGCGCGTTGGCAACGGATCAAGAGTTGATGTGATGGCCGTCGGCACGCTCTCCTTAGTTTTACCTTCGGGATTAGTTTTAAACCTTAATAAGTGTTATTATGTGCCTGCGTTGAGCATGAACATTATTTCTGGATCTTGATTATTGCAAGAAGGTTATTCATTTAAATCGGAGAATAATGGTTATTCTATTTATATGAGTAACATCTTTTATTGTCATGCACCTACTGTGAATGGTTTATTTCTTCTAAATCTCGAAAGGGATGAAACACACATCCATAACATTGAGGCTAAGAGATGCAAAGTAGATAGTGATAATACTACTTATTTGTGGCACTGTCGTCTAGTTCATATTGGTGTAAAGTGCATGAAGAAACTCCATTCTGATGGACTTTTGGAGTCTCTTGATTTTGAATCATTTGACACATGCGAACCATGCCTCATGGGCAAGATGATCAAAACCCCGTTCTCCGGTATGATGGAGCGGGCAACGGACTTGCTGGAAATCATACCACTAGTGGAAACGCGGGCTTTTGTTGATCCCGAAAATGGGCTTTAACACCGGTTCTTCTACGAACCGGTGTTAAAGGGGGGGCCGTACCAGCGTGGCCCCTGTGGCATTAAAGGAGTCCCCTTTAACACCGGTTCGTGCCACGAATCGGTGTTAAAGGTCCCAGCACCAATGGCCCGCGCACCCCCCCTTTAACACCGGTTCGTGGCATGAACCGGTGTTAAAGGGGGGGCTATATAAGACACCACCTCAGTCCACACACACCCCACTCTTCCATTCTTTCACATTTTGGAGCCTAGCAAGAGGGTGTGAAGAGTGCTAGTTTGTGTTTTTTCATATGCACTAGAGGTGTTCGGTGAAATGCCCGAGAGCTCAAAATAAGCTTTCTTGTTGCTCTTTCCGTCTCGGTTGAGGTCGGCAACTATAGTTTCATGTGTCATTGATGTACTATATATAAATGGTCATCTCCCTATTATTTTTTGATATATACTACATATTAATGCAGATGAATCGGCAATGGATGTACGGTGACCGCACTTCCGAGTACATTACGGTCCTCCAAAATTTCATCGTTGTGGCTAATGCAAACCGTGGTCACAATGGTTTTATGTCTTGTCCGTGTGTTCACCGTCGTAACAAGAAAGACTACTCAAATACCAGAACCATTCACGCCCACCTACTTCGATCCGGTTTCATGCCCAGCTATAATTGTTGGACCAAGCACGGAGAATAAGGGGTTGTGATGGAAGACAACGAAGAAGAAGAGGATGATGAAAACTATCATAATATGTATCCTGCATATGATGCTACTGCAACGGGGGTAGATAATGAAGATCAAGAGGGAGCAGATGGGCCCGCCGATGACGATCTTGGTCGGGCCATTCTTGAGGCAAAGGAAGAATGTGAAACTGAAAAGGAGAAGGAGAAGTCGGAGAAGATGTTAAAGGATCACAAAACATTGTTGTATCCAACTTGCGAAGATGGCCACAAAAAGCTAGGTGCCACAATGGATTTGCTGCAATGGAAGGCAGAGAATGGTGTGACCGATGACGCATTTTCAAAGTTGTTGGTAAAATGAAGAATCTTCTTCCAAGAAATAATGAGTTGCTGACAAAGACATACCAAGCAAAGAAGGTTGTCTCGCCTCTAGGATTAGACGTGAGAAGATACATGCCTGCATTAATGACGCATCCTCTACATGGTGAGAAGTACGAGAATTTGGATGCATGCCCGTATGCACTGCATCGCAGATAAGATCGACGAGACGATCTCGGCGATGTTGAGGGCGAGGCCCCTAGGAAGAAGGTTCCCGCCAAGGTTATGTGGTATGCTCCTATAATACCACGGTTAAAACGTCTCTTCGTAAAATAAAGAGCATGCCAAGTTGTTGCGATGGCACATGGAAGACCGTAAGAAAGACGCGATGTTGAGACACTCACTGATGGGTCACGGTGGAGAAAAGTCGAGCGAGAGTACCCGGACTTTGCACGTGACGCAAGGAACTTAAGGTTTGGTCTAAGCATGCAACGGCATGAATCCTTTTGGTGAGCAGAGCTGCCACACAAGACCTGTGACCCTATGTATCTATAACCTTCCTCCTTGGTTGTGTATGAAGAGGAAGTTCATTATGATGCAGTGCTCATCCAAGGCCCGAGGCAACCCGCAACGACATTGATGTGTACCTAAGGCCATTAGTTGAAGAACTTTTACATGTGGGCCAAACCAGGTACGTATGTGGGATGAGCACAAGGGGAGCCATTTGACCTACGAGCATTGCTTTTCGTAACCATCAATGATTGGCCTGCTCTTAGTAACATTTCAGGCATAAAACAAGGGATACAATGCATGCACACACTGCTTAGATGATACCGAAAGTGTATATTTGGATAAATGTAAGAAGGTTGTGTACCTAGGGTATCGCCGATTTCTTCCGAACTCGCATCCAAAGAAGAAAGAAAGGCAAGCATTTCAAACGTCTGGCGTAACCGGAGGAAGCCTCGTCCTCCGCATCGTGAGGAGGTATTTGGTATGGTCAAGGACCTAGAAGTAATCTTTGGAAAAGGTCCCGGCGATCTATGTTCCGAATGACGATGCGGACACGCTCCCATGTGGAAGAAGCAATCTATATTTTGGGACCTACCCTATTGGAAAGTCTTAGAGGTCCGCTCTTCAATCGACGTGATGCACGTGGCGAAGAATGTTTGCGTGAACCTGCTAGGCTTTCTAGGAGTGTATGGGAAGACAAAAGATACACCGGAAGCACGACAGACCAGCAACGCCTCAAGGCCTCAAGAGCCTATGCATCCCGAGAACGAGAAGGGTAAACGATGCCACTTAACTCCCCGCCAGCCTACGCTCTTACCAAAGCGTAGAAGGAAATATTTTTGAATGTCCGAAAGCAGTATCAAGGTCCCGTCGCTTCGCCGAATATAAAGGAAAATAAATATGGCAGAAAAAATTCCAAAACCTGAAGTCTCATGATCGCCACGTGATTATGACACAATTGCTTCCGATTGCATTGAGGGGCTTCTACCGAAAATGTTCGAGTACCCATTGTGAAGCTATGTGCATTCCTCAATGCAATATCTCGAAGGTAATCGATCCGTAAAGCCTACCAGGTTACAAACAGATGTGGCCCAATGTCTTGTCACTTTGAGTTGGTGTTCCCACCATCCTTCTTCAATATTATGACGCATCTCCGGTTCACCTAGTAGAAGAGATTGCCATTCTCGGTCCTGTATTTCTACACAATATGTTCCCTTTGAGAGGTACATGGGAGTCTTAAAGAAATATGTTCATAACCGCTAGCGGAAGGAAGCATCTCCAAGGGCTATGTAACAGAGGAGGTCATTGAGTTCAGGTCTCCAACCGGGACTAAAGGTTCATCCCGCCATTTTTCCGCCATTTTTCTTCCCGCCATTTTTCTTCCCGCCATTCTTCCCGCCATTTTTCTTCCCGCCATTTTCTTCCCGCCATTCTTCCCTCCGTTCTTCTTCCGCTAGTTCACTATATATATATGTAGGGTTGGCCTCCATTGTCATTGCACATCTCTAGACTCATATCCGCAACCTCATCACTCTTTCCCATGGCTTCCACCGTAGCACTAACCCCTGGGAGGCGGAGGCGCTGCGCCGAACTCCCTCGCCCGCCTGGCCTCGTGTCCCCGTCGACTGGATGCCGAGCGCCGGAGGCGTGCCGGTTCCTCCTGTCCCTCTAGGTGTGGCGCATCGGATGGCCATCACGAACCACTACTACTTCGAGCTCACGCCGGAGCAGCGGAGGAATCCCAGATGGCATCCCGACTATTTCCCTACTTGGGAAGCCTTCTTCATGGATCGGCATGAGAGGGCGCTCGCCAGGCACGAGGAGGACGGCCCACCTCCTCCTAACTTCAACGAGGCCGGCCGTCGGCTATGGTGGCGCGGTCGGACTCTCCAGGCCATGGCCTATGACATCGCCACGACTCTAACCCCGTCTGCTACCCTCAAGTCCAGCCCACGCTACCCTCAAGTCCAGCCCACGGCATTTCCAGAGGTTCAATTACGGTGACCCTGACGACGACAATGATGACGGCGGCATGAGTACGATTTACCACAAAGTATGCAGTATTACAGTGTGGCGGAGCATGACTAAATCACTCCAACATTCGAAACAAGTTCCGATTGTTACTTAATGCCATGTATCTTGATTTTCATTCTTTATGTATCTTAATTTTCAGTTCAGTTCGCCGATTGTTACTTAATGCCATGTATCTTAATTTTCAGTTCTTTTATATATCTTAAAAAAGCACCTTTAATGCATGAAATAAGTGTTTATTTATTTTAGAAAATTTCATGTAAAGTAAATATAAAAATCATTTACATGAATGGATAGATATTATTTTTATGAAAATTATGATATATTATTCATATTTTTCTGAGTTGAAATGAAAAAGATATGAATTTTCTAAATTCATATCATATTTTTTGAATTAAAAAAACCCCTTTAATGCATGAAATAAGTGTTTATTTATTTTAGAAAATTTCATGTCAAGTAAATATAAAAATCATTTACATGAATGGATAGATATTATTTTCTGAAAATTATGATATATTATTCATATTTTTCTGAGTTGAAATGAAAAAGATATGAATTTTCTAAATTCATATCATATTTTTTGAATTAAAAAAGCCCCTTTAATGCATGAAATAAGTGTTTATTTATTTTAAAAAATTTCATGTAAAGTAAATATAAAATGATTTACATGAATGGATAGATATTATTTTTCTGAAAATTATGATATATTATTCATATTTTGAATTAAAAAAGCCCCTGAATTAAAAAAGCCCTCAATTAAAAAGCCTCGAATTAAAAAGCCCTGAATTAAAAAGCCCTGAATTAAATGTTTCTTTTAACACGGTTCCAGCCACGAACCGGTGTTAAAGGGTAAATAAATGGCTGAACACCCCTTTATCGTGGTCGGAACTGTTAAAGATGATATTTCTTAACACCGGTTCGTGGTCGAACCGTGTTAAAGGGGTAATAAATGCGCTGCTTTCTTTAACACCGTTCAGCCACGAACCGGTGTTAAAGGGGGTTATTATTTCACCTTCCTCCCTTCCTCCACAGCCAGATCGATCGCCCGCCGCCGCTCCGACGCTCAGTAAGCCGCGCGCGCAAGGCCGGCTCGCCCGCACCTGGCTGGGCTACGCGGGCGAGCGGGAACGACGTGTGGGCGCTGGAGGCGCGGCGACCACGACCGCCGGCGGCGAGGCGCTGGCGCGCGCGCCTGCAGCTCCGGAGCTACCCGCCATCGCATCGCACGAGGCGCCGGCTGAACCCGCCCACGCCGCAGTTGCCGCCCGCACCTCCGGCTGGCCATCGGCAGAGGCGGAACGACGGGTGTCGCAGAGAGGCAGGGGCCACGCGGTGGTGTAGCGGTGCATCGCGAGCGCGAGGGGTGGCTGCAGAGGTCGGGGAAGCGACGGGTGCTTGCGGAAGGCGGGCCTGGAGAAGGGCCCGCTGCCGAGGCAACGGTGCTGGCAGGCCGATGCGGGAGGATGGTCGCATCCGACCGAGGCGGGTCAAAGCCGGGAGGCCTGGACGCTGGCAGGCGGGTGCAGGCGGAGACGGCTCGCTTGCCGGGAGGAGCTCACGAGGAGGGCGAGCTGGCGCCGCAGGAAGCGCCCAGAGGTGGTCGAGGAGGAAGGTGGGATGGCCTTGGCGGCGGGAGCGCCGGAGGGGGATCCCGTGAGCGAGGGCGAGGAGCGGGGAGCGGGACGCGAGGGCGAGAGGTCCTAGCGGCGGATCGGTTCAGGCGCGGGCGAGCTGAGCCGGCGAGCGCGGCGAGCCCCTCCTCCTGCGTGTGAGCTTGCTCGATGGATGGTCGAGGTTAGGGATGACGGGTGGGGTCCAGTTGATGTGGAGAGAAAAGTGTAGAGATGACATCGACTCACGATCTAGGCCTTAATCCTTGCACATGTGAATTAGAAGCATGTGGAGTAAAAATAAAATAGCTTATAGCAAAGATATTATAATAGGCCACGCCTAAACCCTAATCGACCACCTCGCTCTCTTCCCGTGCAGAGGCGTCTCGCCGCCCGGAGCTCATAGGCCACGCCTAAACGCCGCTAGCACCGCCGCATCCGTCCGATGAGCACCGCCGCCCGACGAGACCAACGTCACCCCACCGGTGAGCGCCACGTGTCTGCCTCGCCGTCGCCCTCGCCCACACCACCCTCGTCGTCGCCCTCGCCATCCCGCGGGATATAAGTAAGGGCATGTTTGATTCAAAGGATTTGTATAGGAAATTTGTAGGATTAAATCCTATAGGAAATTTTCCTATGGTGGTTGTTTGATTTGTAGGATTGATTCCTATAGGATTCCTATAGGAAATATTGTATTGTATGTGTATTGTATATGCATGTGTATATTTTGTGCCACGCCGACGACCACCGCCACCATTATGCCGTCGACCCTGACCTCCTATGTCCTCGCTGAGCCTACACACGCGTCGAGGGTGTGTCGCCCATTTTAGGTAGACCATCACGTCGTGCTGGTTCGAACGCACACCCCCACGCACCCCGGCCCCGCTCTCGCCCTAGCGTCGCCACCTCTCGTTGTCAATATAGCATTATAATAACCACGCTATGTTAATCAACTTTGATGACAAGTTAATTAGAAGAAGTAAATGTACCTCTCATATGAACTGGGTTTCTCCGAATTAGGGTTTGAAATGACCAAGCATGTATTAGGGTTACATTTCAATACTTTTAACCTGTCATATCATCGTCCTTGCTTGAGCATTTCAATAGATGTATTACTGATATTTGTGTGATAATATTATTGTTTTAGAAACTATGGATCCACTTAGTAGAAACCTTGAAGAAGAAGAAATAATGGAGAACATTATTGATGAGGACACCTCACAATATCTCGAACTTGAGGGACATGACGACAGCTCAAGTACTAGTCATGGAGAAGATGAAGACTCGTGAACTAATTTAATGGTTACAAAGTCCGTGAGGTATATGCATTTATTAAGCCTCACCGACTTCCACCAACAATCTTCTTCTACATGTATTAATTAACGCTTCTTTCTTCTTTTAGCCCTCTGGATCGACCAGCCAGCAACCATCTTCTTCTACGAAAAGAGCAAGCGAGGCGCGAGCTGCCGTTGAAAGATCGTGCAAAGTTCACGATCGGCAATCCGTGTTGATGGCAGCCGATGGAGCCCAAGAAGGCCGCAGACAAATTTATACGTCAGTCGAGTTCTTGTTAGGGACCAAATCCCAATCACAATTGAAAATTGGAATAAGCCAAAGAAGGGCGAGTATTTTGTCGATGACAGATCCAAAGAAACGCTTTGGAATTCGTTGGTAAATTTCACCCTTCCGCCAGAGGAGGATGAAAACAACCCGTTATAGAGAACAAGGTCAAAGAGTGGACTCTAAAGAAGATGGCTGATGCTTTCCACAATCGGAAGACAAAATTGAACAAATTTGTCAAAGTGGCGAGACTCCAAATTTCAAGACGATATTATGCGAAGATAAGACCTCACGGCCCGAATTTAAGACATATAAAAAAGTGCTATAGCTAAAAAGAGGTCGAAACCAATACGCTTAATGCCCAAGAAGGAATATCACCAGAGGACGGGTCGGTGGCTACATATCTCGAGGCCTAAGTGGGAGGAAGCTGAGAGGCCTCGCGAGAGGGATCACACCCATGCAGATGAGTGGGACCTACGTGCAAAGACTTGGTTCTACGGAATCGGGCAAGGTTGGACCCGTAAGCAGATTGTGTATCTTCCCAACCATCCTTGCCAAACCCACCTTGAACTCATCACGGCATACGAGGAAACATCCGCCGGGACCTTCCATCCCGACAGAGAGAATGACCAGCTCACACGCGCCATCGGTAAAAAAGAACACTGGACATGCACGAGGCACAGGGGGTATGACGTGGAAGGATGGGTTTGCCGACTGGAGCGACTCTTACAGATGGCGCGGCAGAAAAGAACAAGAGCGTACAGATCGGATGACACATATATAACATTCACTTGCGGCGCAGACGCAAGTGAATGCACAACAGAGCCATCAAGCTACCGCCCATCTCAGCGCATGAAGAGCCTGCATTGGAAGCTGCCGCGCCCGCATCTGCGGAAAAAGCAGTGTGGCTTCCACGGAGAACGCAGCCAACGCTTGAAATGACGGTTCCTCGATACCCGTGATGAGATCACGGAGAGCGAACACGCTGAGCTGCATGTGAGATTAATGGGCTTATCCATTAAGGTGGCCGGCTATGCCTTACCTCCTGTAGCTGGTGGAACTTACCACCGCCGACCGATTCCAGATGGCTATGCTATTGTCGGGTGGATGAGGTTGTGAAGGAATATGAGGAAGCAGCTTGACCATGCTACGTGAAGGGGAAACTCAACTCAAATTTGCAGTGAAAACAACCATTCTTTGGAAGAAGGAACACATTGTGCTTCCAAATTGAGGTCACTGCACCCCCGCCTCCAGCAGCCTGAGCCGCTTCATCTCTCAAGGCAGCCATCTCTCCCGTCACCATCTCCTACCATCGGCCATCTCCGCCCGTCGGCCATCTCTCTGCGGCAGCCATCTCCGCCCGTCGACCATCTCCGTGCTTCAGCCATCTCCTCAACAGAAGCGGAAGAGCACCGCCACGAGGAGCATCGAGTACCGCCACAAAGAAATCCGCAGAAACCGACGCCAAAGAGTTCAAAAACTACGCCCCGCAGCCTTCCGCCAAGCCATTGCCGGTTTTACCGTGGAATCGCAGCGACGAGGAGACCAATAGGATCTCGGAGAACAGGTCAAGAAATTCTTTGCACCTAGACGGGCCGAGCCAAAGGAGAAAATAGATCCGGTGGTGGAGAAGTTTTACAAAATCTTTTGAAACCTGAAACCCCACTTGTGCCGGACTACGCCAGATTTTGAAGGCGGATGCAAGGCGCCAGAGGGAGACTGAAAGTAGCGATCGTGAGGCACCCACAAAAACAGTTCCCATGCTCGGAGAGCAGGAAAACCAATCATGCGCCCGCTCCAAATGTTTGACAAACGGGACGCTCCTCCGTAGATGATTACGAGGCAGAGCTACAAAGAAAGGCCAATGAGATGGGGATGACTTACATTGCATACTTGAGCGTCATGGGAGACAACTTGCCCAAATGCGATGTCAACCCCATACAGCCATGGAAGTATGGGAAGAATCTAGTCAAGAAAGAGGAGCTCAAAAATCTACCAACAAAGATGCGAAAATTGCACAAGTGGTACCTTCATTTCTGCAAGACGAGAAAAGAAGAATGGATCACGGCGCATATAAGAGATGAGATTTTCTTGTGCGGAGACGACGCGATCGACTTCAACATTCAAGACTTGCATTTTCTATTCAATCAGAAGGAACTCGACAAATCTGCCATCAGCCTTTATTGTGTGTAAGTACTATTTTTGTAATTTTTATCTCAACTCATTCACTTCATTAATTGCATGTATATATATATGCTCACCATATATGTATATACTATTATGCAGGAAAAAGGTTATGGAATGCATGAAAGGAGGCCCTTTTGACATTGGGTTCGTTGACCCAAATAGAGTTCATGAAGAAGTGGTAAGAGAAAACCCGCAAGCAGAAGATTACTTGCTAAAGTCTTTACCGAGACAACAAACCAAAAGGGAAATACTATTGCCTTACAACTTCTCGTGAGTACTGTTACCTCTCTCTTGTACACATTCTGCTTCGCTTACTCGATGTTAAGTGTAATCGATGATGAGTTATGCGTCTTGAGGTTCCACTTTATTCGCTAGTCATTCAACCCGACTCGGAAAAGTCCTTGTCATGGACTCGATTTAAAATAAAAGAGCTATGGGCAAACTTTAGAGAGATGCTCCAGAGGTAATTTCAAGCATATTATCGCACTAGATCGGCAACTTTCGTGACAATAAGTAATTAATTACTCCTTTATCCATTTTCTTTGTCGGACAGGGTTTGAAAATGTTCACGCAGGGCCGTGGGTGAATGGTCGAGAAGAACTAAAATTTGTAGACCAAAATGTAAGTAATACTAGCTAGCTTCCAATTCCATTATATCATGCTTTATTGATTATTATTTTTATTGAACTCTCTATTCTCGTAAAAGCGCGGCATCAAGGACACGGCAATAACTTATGTGGGTACTATGTTTGCGAATTCATTCAAGAACACGATATGTCTGACGAGCCAAGCCGCACTAGAACAACTTAGAGTAAGTAAACAAAGTCCACAACATTATTTTATTACCATCAATTGTGTTGAGTTTTATTCTTATATATATATTGACGCCCATTCTTCATATATATTCAGATCGAACGGATGCGGACCAACTCCTACCATTTGAACGCATACGAGCCATTCAAGAGGAATTGGCGGTTCATACTTGATGAGGTCGCCACGGCGGAGAACTCTTTAGATATCCACCTCCGTGATGTAGATGTATGTGCCGATGTATGTGCCGATGGCGATGTATGTGCCGATGGCGATGTTTGTGTATAATAATAGTTGCTTAATTATTCATGTACTCGTATGTACCGATGACGATTTATAAGTATACGGCCCCGATCGATTTCCCTCGCCTCCCAGGAAATACGCCCAGAAGGCGGGCAGATTAGATAGGCCGTTTCCGCCGCAGAAAACGGCTAAATCTCTGCAGAAGAATTTTAACACCGGTTCTAGATACGAACCGGTGTTAAAGAGAAGCTGGCGACTTATCGCGTCGCACCCTTTAACACCGGTTCGTATAGGAACCGGTGTTAAAGGGGCCCCCCCTCTAACACCGAACCCTCAACAGCGGTTGTGGAACCGCTGTTAGAGGGTCCTCCAAACCGGTGTTAGAGGGGTACGTGTGCACTAGTGTACATACCGATGTATGCGGACCGATGAGTGTTTCGACGCGCGGTGGATATCGCTATTTTCTCACTTTTACCGATGACTTAAGTAGATATGGGTATATCTATTTAATGAAACATAAATATGAAATGTTTGAAAAGTTCAAAGAATTTCAGAATGAAGTGGAGAACCATCGTAACAGAAAGATTAAGTTTCTACGATCCGATCGTGGAGGTGAATATTTGAGTTATGATTTTCTGACGCATCTTAAAGCAAGCGGAATCGTTTCGCAACTCACGCCACCCGGAACACCACAGCTCAATGGTGTGTCTGAACGCCGGAATCGAACCCTATTAGATATGGTCCAATCGATGATGTCTCTTACTGATTTGTCGTTATCATTTTGGGGTTATGCATTAGAAACCGTTGCATTCACTTTAAATAGGGCTCCATCTAAATCCGTTGAGACGACACCGTATGAACTATGGTTTGGTGCTAAACCTAAGTTGTCGTTTCTTAAAGTTTGGGGATGCGAAGCTTACGTCAAGAAGTTGATGTCGGACAAGCTCGAACCCAAAGCGGAGAAATGCGTCTTCATAGGATACCCTAAGGAAACTATTGGGTATACCTTCTATCACAGAACCGAAGGAAAAGTGTTTGTCGCGAAGAACGGTTCCTTTCTTGAGAAGGAGTTTTTCTCGAAAGAAGTGAGTGGGAGGAAAGTAGACCTAGACGAGGTTACTGAACCTTCTCTTGAATTTTAGAGTAGCGCAGCACCTGAAATTGTTCCAGTGCCGCCTGCACCAACGATAGAGGAAGCTAATGACAAGGATCATGAAGCTTTGGACGATGCTGCTACTGAACGTCGCAGGTCGACAAGGTCCCGTGCCCCTCCTGAGTGGTACGGCAACCATGTCTTGACTGTCTTGCTAGTAGAAGACAGTGAACCTACGAACTATGAGGAAGCGATGATGAGCCCAGACTCTGAGAAATGGCTAGAAGCCATGAAATCCGAATTGGGATCCATGAGCGAAAACCAAGTATGGACTTTGGTAGACCCTCCTAGTGACCGAAAGGACGTTGAGTGCAAATGGATCTTCAAGAAGAAAACGGACGCGGATGGTAATGTTACCGTCTATAAAGCACGGCTTGTTGCGAAAGGTTTTCTACAAGTTCAAGGTGTGGACTACGATGAGACTTTCTCTCCCGTAGCGATGTTTAAGTCCATTCGGCTTTTATTAGCAATTGTTGCGTTTCATGATTATGAAATATGGCAGATGGATGTCGAGACTGCGTTCCTCAATGGCAACATTGATGAAGAGTTGTATATGATGCAACCCGAAGGTTTTGTCGATCCTAAGGATGCTGATAAAGTATGCAAACTTCAGCGTTCCATTTATGGACTGAAGCAAGCATCTCGGAGTTGGAACCTTCGTTTTGATCAAGTGATCAAGAGCTTTGGATTTGTTCCAAATTGCTACGAAGCTTGTATCTAAAAGAAAGTGAGTGGGAGCTCGGTGACGTTTCTGGTACTATATGTGGATGACATATTGATTATTGGAAATGACATCAACATGCTTAACGATGTGAAGAGTTATTTGAACAAGTGTTTTTCAATGAAAGACCTAGGTGAAGCTGCTTATATATTGGGCATCAAAATCTATAGAGATAGACAAAGACGCCTGATAGCTTTAAGCCAGAGTACATACCTAAACAAAGTTCTGAAAAGGCTCAGAATGGATAAGGCAAAGAAAGGTTCAATGCCTATGTTGTCAGCTACGGTAAATGATAGGGAAGCTATGAGCAAAGTGCCTTATGCCTCGGCTATAGGTTCTATCATGTATGCCATGTTGTGTACTAGACCGGATGTGTCCAATGCTCTTAGTTTGACGAGCAGGTATCAAAGTGATCCAGGAGTGGAACACTGGACATCCGTGAAGAACATCCTAAAGTACCTAAATAGAACTAAAGAAATGTTCTTAGTCTATGGGGGTGATGAACAGCTCGTCGTAAAAGGTTACGTCGACGCTAGTTTCGACACCGACAAGGATGATTCTAAATCTCAGACAGGATACGTGTATATTTTGAATGGAGGAGCTGTGAGCTGGAGAAGCTGCAAGCAAAGCGTGATCGCGGGATCTACAGTATAAGCGGAATACATGGCTGCTGCAGAAGCGTCAGGTGAAGGAGTTTGGATCAGAAACTTCATCACTGAGCTTGGCGTGGTTCCAAGTGCATTGGACCCACTGGAGATATTGTGTGACAACACTAGCGCCATAGAACTCGCTAAGGAACCAAGATATCATCCATTGACCAAGCATATCAACCGCAAGTTTCATATAATCTGAGATGATATAGCAGATGGAGATCTGAAGATTAGCAAAGTACATACATATCTGAATGTCGCAGATCCATTGACTAAACCTCTTCCACGTGCAAAACATGATCAGCACCTCAGTGCCATGGGTGTGAGATTGTTGCCAGATGTAAACTAGATTATTGACTCTAGTGCAAGTGGGAGACTGTTGGAATTATTCCCTAGAGGCAATAATAAAGATGTTATTATTATAATTCTTGTTCATGATAATGTTTATATTCCATGCTAGAATTGTATTAAGCGGAAACTTTAATACTTGTGTGGTTTGTGAACAACACCGTGTCCCTAGTACGCCTCTATGGACTAGCTCATTGATTAATGATGGTTAAGGTTTCCTAACCATGGACATGAGTTGTCGATTAATAATGAGATCACATCATTGGGAGAATGATATGATGGACAGACACAAACTAAACGAAGCAATTAGATCGTCATCGTGTTCGTCTTCGAAGCTTTTCTTATGTCAAATATTGTATTCCTTAGACCATGAGATAATACAACTCCCAGTATCGGAAGAAAGCTTTGAGGTCATCAAACGTCATCCTATGAGAGGGTGATCATAAAGGTGTCTCTGTGATCGGAAAGTATTTGTTGGGTTGTATGTATCGAGATGGGATTTGTCCTCCCAAGTCGGAGAGATATACTGGCCTACTTAATCGATATCAACACCGCTTGCAAGCATGTGGTTAAGGAGTTAATCACAAAGTGATATCGGATTACGGAACAAGTAAAGTACTAACGTGAACGAGATTGAACTAGGTATGGCCAGTACCGACGATCGAATCTCGGGCAAGTAAAATATCGCGAGACGAAGGGAATATATATATGGGATTGATTGAATCCTGGCATCGTGGTTCATCCAATATGATCATCGATGAATGTGTGGGAGTCAATATGAGTTTCCAGACTCCGCTGTTGATTATTGATAGAAGATCATGTCTGCATATTCTCGAACCCGCAGGGTCACACACTTAACGTATCTCGATGCTAGGATAGATTGGATAATTGGTTTATGAGTTTTGTGTTCGGAGTCTCGGATGGGATCCGGGACATCACGAGAGGTTCCGGAGTGGTCCGGAGAATAAGATTCATATAAGGCGGCAGTTTTGGAGTTGGAATTGTTGGTTAATCGGTATTGTACCAAGCTTCTAGAACCTTCGGAAGGGACCAACGTGGCCCCACCTTCCGAGAGGGGCATGGGCCTATTAGGGAGTGCCCTGCCGCATTGGGCCAGGGGCCCCATAGGGCCCAGCCGCCAAGAGAGTTTTAAACTCGAGATAGACCTTCTAGAAGGGGTTTCCTTGCCCCGCTCCTTATCCTTTGGGGCCGCGGTTTGGGCTTGGGGGGGCTGGCTGCGCCCACTCTATATAAAGAGGGTGGGGCGCCAACCCCTACACCTTTCCTCCAACCCTAGCCGCCCTGCTGCCTCCTCTCTCCCTCCCGACCGCTTGTAGGCGAAGCCTGCAGAAATTCTCCACCATATACACCACGCCGTGTTGTAGATCCAATCCGTCTCCACCATACTTGCTGGTCCGAGGAAGGCGGAGGCGCCGAGGTGCTGCACGTGTGCATCTCACGGAGGCACCGCCACTTGTGGTGCTAGATCGGATCGGATCGCGAGGAGGAGAAGCGACTACATCACCCACGCCCGTTAACGCTCCGTTCAGGCGAATCTTTAAGGGTATGAAGATCTAATCCAATCTCTCTCGTTGTTTGCATCTCCTAGATTAGATCTTGGCTTTACCTCTGTTCGCATCCGTAGAAAATTTTGATTTACTATGCCGCGAAACCCTTCACTTGCTACCTCCCAGACAAGGTGGCCGCAGCTAATTCTTCCTCTAGCTTGTTGTCCACCTTGGGGTGGCATGGTGAGGCTCGGCCTGCTCACCATTGATGGCAAGGAAAGCTTACAGTGGTGCTAGAGGTTTACAATTAAGCTAGATGGCCTACTAGATGGTTTCTGTTAGCTAGAGAGGGAACAAGTTAGGCCAAAACACTATTAAAAACAGTGAATTTGATTTGGTTTAAATTTGCCTGCCAAGTGTTTGATGAAATGGCCGCAAGAAGCTTACTTTTGAATTTTGAAAAGATTTTTGGTGGGTGTGCTAGGCATGTGCTGAGGATTCTGTGGGTGCTTGGGTTTTGAAAATTGAGCTTGTTTGAGTGGTTTTTGAAATAGTGGGATCTTCCCATATGAGATAGATTCAATTTTAAATTGTCCTTTAAACATAGTATTTGAATATTTTTGGATGATCACAAAGTGGACCTTGGTACCTTATTATGAGTACTAACAAGGGATGCAAAGAGCCACAAATGTTTCTGTTAAGTTTTGAAAACTAGGGATAGCCAAAGTATGCATGAGGGTTAATTTGGCAAAAATGACCATTCACTTCCTTTGTTCATTTTGAGTTGTTTGTCTTTGAGAAAAGTTTGGGGATTGTTTAGATGATGTTTATTTCACCTAAGAATCATTTTACAAGCAAAGAAACACAGAACCATGGCAATTCAAAAGAATCCAAATTTGGAATACACACACATATGAATGCTTTCATATTTTTAGTTGGAAAAGGTTTTGTTAACTCTAATTTGGTGATTAGCATTTGATGATCCAAGTTTAATATTTTTGGGATGTTACAATGTGCAAGGGGTACCCCGTTAGCGGTTCTCTGTGATACGCCTGTACTTACAATGACAAGAACTTACAGGTGACTAAAGTTGAGTAGCATGAGGTGTGGCCCTCGTATTCAAGGGACTTGAGATTTTCAACTTATACTTTGTCAAGCATATATTCCATAGTTTGTTCACTTTAACCTTAATCACTTCAAGATGCTTATGATAGGGGCAATGAGGGCTGAAAGCTAACAAGTACCATAATTTTTGGAAGCTCTTTTTGAAACTTGAAATCCCTGCTTCCCTTTATGAAGGGCCTTTCTTCCACTATTATTGAGTCTCCACCTTCTACCTTTAGGAACCATTAAGAGAGCATAGTTTCCATTCTGTGTGCAGTGTCCCAAAACTTATTGATTGATGCATATTGTGATATTACTTGTTCTTGTGCTATTTGTTTCTACTCACTCTTATGAACTTTGAAGGTGTCCTATGCATCTATTTGCTACTACATGAGGGTCAAGCTGATTGCCACTATGCCATGTTTTCTGTATGTGAAACAAACAAACATTTTTCAATGCATGTTATTCATGATCTTTGTTTGTAGCCTTTCATGTTGCATGCATAGTTACTTTGTCTTATTGTTAGAACTCCATCTTTCATGAACATGTTTAGAGTTCTTTGATCCCAGCTTTCAATGCTTGCAAATGGTTTGATCTTGGTTTTGATGGTGCATGTCACCTCAAAAATTATTCTTTTATCACTTACGTACTCGAGGACGAGCAGGAGTTAAGCTTGGGGATGCTTGATATGTCGGAAACGTATCTATAATTTTTGATGCTCCATGCTTGTTTAGTATCTACTTTGCTTTGCTTTGTCTACACTTTGATGTGTTTTTATATCTTTTTTGGAACAAACCTATTAACAAGTTGCCATAGTGCTAGTTGCCTGTTTTCTTCAGTTTTTGGTTCTAGAAAGGCAGAAAATCAATATTCTCGGAATTGGACAGGACAAAAGCCAAAGTCAATATTTTACCGTGGGCGACACGAATCCAGAAGACGAGACGGAGGGTCGCCACGGGGTGGCCACCCCCTCCAGGCACGGCCAAGCCTGGCCCGCGCCTGGGCAGGGTGTGGGCCCCCCAGGCACCCCTTGCATCGCCTCCTCGCCTATAAGAAGCCCCGATGCATAAACCCTAGGCACCCGATGAAAACTGCATGAAACCATCTATAGACGCTGCCACCATCGTCCCTAGATCGGGGGGATCTGATGTTCTTCCCGGCACCCTGCCGGAGGGGAGATCATCCCGAAGGCCATCTTCTCCGGTATGATGCGTGAGTAGTTCCACCTTGGACTACGGGTCCATGTAGTAGCTAGATGGTTGTATCTCCTCCTTGTGCTTTCATGTATAGATCTTGTGAGCTCCGTTCCTGATCATGATCTACTATTTGTAATCATGCATGTTTTGTTTGCGGGGATCCGATGGATATTGAGATTACTATGTCAGATTGGTTAATGGTTTTGTCTTATGATTCTAGCATGTATGTGTTGTTTGTGATCTTGCA
The DNA here is from genome assembly GCA_030063025.1 of Avena longiglumis. NCBI lineage: Eukaryota > Viridiplantae > Streptophyta > Magnoliopsida > Poales > Poaceae > Avena > Avena longiglumis. Next base: position 511,083,576 of record CP125974.1, on the reverse strand, counting down.
TGCTCTCCGTTGTTAGTAGCTATCTTAGCCAAGTAGTTGCTAGTGACTCTAAGAGGGGGTATTTATGTTCGATAGTGGGTTCATGCACTACTAGGAAAACGACTGTAGGTAATCCAAACATCCGTGGCGCACGTGCTAGTGGTGCCCCACGGGTAAATAGGCGTTGCGCACTGCCCACATGTGCCCTACTGCTAACTGTCATAAGCGTGGCGCACATGGGGGTGGTGCGCCACGGCTATGTGTGGGCCAGGGCACAGATGGCCGCAACACATATACGCGTATCGCACTAGGTCAAGGTGCGCTACGAATGTGAAACTTAGCCGCAATTCACCTTGACCTAGTGCGCTACGGGCATGCATGTTGCGGCAGCTGGGTCAACTTAGCCGTAGGGCACTATGTCCTAGTGCCCTAAGGCTAAGTGGCCTGCACCAACTCCACCACCCCCTCAGTGGATTGCCTTTTTAGGCTTTGCAAAAAATAAAAGAAAATGATAAACACTTCAAAAAAATAAAATCATTACATATGTAAATAGGTAATGTGGTATAGTTTGTAGGAAAATTAACAAAAAATAATTTCGACTTTTTCTGCAAAAAAAGTCATGCCACGGTAAAATGGCCGTAACTTTTGCATACGATGTCAAAAAAATTGTATAATATACCAAAATGACGAGAACGAGATTTCGCATTCGCTCGCAACCACCTCTGGTCGTTTAGCAATTATTTAGATTTTCAAAATTTGAAAAGAGTAAACAGTTACGGTCAAAAGACCGTTTTTTCCCGCAGAAAAAAATAGAGGGCAACTTACCCGTAGAGCACCACCACCTAGTGCACTACGAGTAAGTTGGGCGGGATTCAAAATTTGAATCCACACCCCGCCCACCTACCCCTCTTCTCTTCCCTCCCTCTTCTCCTTTTCATTCTCCTCCCTCCTCCTTTTCCTTCTCCTCATTTCCCTTCTCCTCTCTCTGGACTCCTCCTCTCCTTGCACTGAAGATGGCGATGGTGGCCTTCTCCTCCTCCTTGCTCCGGCATCCTCCTCTCCTTGTAGCGACAGTGGCCTTCTCCTCCTCCTTGCTCCGGCATCCTCCTCTCCTTGTAGCGACGGTGGCCTTCTCCTCCTTGTAGTCACGACGAGCGACGACGACCTCCTTCTCCTTGCGGCCTCCTCCTCCTTGCAGTCACGACGAGCAGCGATGAAGACCTCCTTCTCCTTGCGGCGACCTCCTCCCTTCTCCAGCCACACCTCCTTCTCCCTCTCTTCCTCGATACCGGCGAGGACTAGCACATCCACGGCCTCTCGCACCTCCCTGTGGTGGTAGGTCATGGCCACGGCTACCATGCTCCAGCGACGGCGGCGATGCGGACCCGATTTCTTTTGCAATTCAAAACGAGGGTGTTTTTTGCATTTTTTTTGTTTTTTGAAAAAAACATCCGTGGCGGACCTGTACCCCTACCCGTGGCGCACCTGGTAGTGCGCTACGCCTATCCCCATATAACCGTAGCGCACCAGGGTAGTGCGCTATGGGCACTTTTTAGTCGTAGCGTATGCTTAGTGGCGCACCACTAGTGCGCCACAGATGGGCTTTTTTAGGTGCACCACGAATAGCCCTTTTCCTAGTAGTGATGCCTCTAGTTTCCAAGAGAAGTGACAGAAATCTCTTCGGTTGTAGATGTGTTGTTGCTACTACGGAGAAAACAACGGTCTCTTGTTCATGGAACAAGTAGATTGTTTAACTTACACACTTTGCTTAAATCAGTTGTCTATTGCTTGCAACTTAATACTAGATGGGGTTCAGATGATAACCCAAAGGTGGACTTCTAGTCATATATGCAGTTGGATGGCGGTCTATGTATCTTGTTGTATTGCCCAATCGAATCTCATAGGATTTTTTGTCTGGTATTGCATTGTTATGCCTAGCTCAGTTCCTATCAATTTCCCTGCTATAATTTGTTTATCCTTCATGCCATGTTATTTATCTAAGGAGAGCACCTCTAGTGAACTATGGACCCTGGCCGGTCCAATCTTTACCATTGATACATCTTCCGCAGTTACTTGTTGCAAACCATCATCACCTTCCACACCATACGTCTAATCCTTTGTTACAACAAACCGGTGAGCTTGAAAACCTCACTGATTCGTTGGGGCAATGTCTTGAGTTTGTGTTGTGCAGGTTTTCACGTTGCTTGCACCACCTGTGTGACGTTTGCTTCCTCCTACTGGTTCGATAACCTCGGTTTCTTACTGAGGGAAAACTTGTTGTTGTTCTGCTTCATACCTTGCTCTTGGGGTTCCCAACGAAGCGCTCCTACATCAACTCAGCGCTGCATCACCCGACCCCTCGTCGCTCGGCCCCTCATCGCCGGAGTCCTCTGGGCCGGCCTCGCCTGCTCCTGATGTGCAGCTGGCCCCTGTGCTCGCCGTTCCATGGCATTCGCACACGCGCAGTCGCAACGACATTGCTTGTCCCAAGAAGCGCACTGATGGCACAGTTACATACTTGGCTGCTTGTCTGGTTCATGCTGTTGAAGATCCAGCCGCCGAACCCCGCAGTTATCAAGGCGCTATGAGTATCCCACACTAGAGGACTGCTATGGAACAAGAGTATCATGCTCTTATGCAAAATGATACCTGGTCACTTGTTCCCCCTCCGCCGCGCGTCAACATAATTGATTCGAAGTGGGTCTTCAAGGTGAAGAAACATGTTGATGGTTCTATTGAGCGCTATAAAGCGCGTCTTGTGGCTAAAGGTTTTAAACAACGCCATGGACTGGATTATGAGGATACGTTCATCCCGGTTGTCAAGCCTACCACTATCCGTCTTCTCCTGTCACTCGCAGTTTCTCGTGGATGGTCTCTCCGCCAGTTTGATGTGCAGAATGCTTTTCTTCATGGGTTGCTTGAAAAAGAGGTTTACATGCGGAAGCCACATGGATTTGTTGACCACACTCAGCCTAATCATCTCTATCGTCTAGCGAAGGCTCTATATGGGCTGAAGCTGGCGCCTCGTGCCTGGCATGCTCGTTTGGCTTCAGCTCTTCGTTCTCATGGCTTTGTTTCATCGACGACTGACACTTCGCTGTTCTTGTTTCAGCGCCCGAGTGTGACTATGTACCTGCTCGTGTATGTGGACGATATTATCCTGATCAGCTCTTCACCTACTTCTGTTGATGCTCTTGTGACTGCGCTTGGTAGGGACTTTGCAGTAAAGGATTTGGGACAGCTACACTTCTTCCTGGGTATTGAGGTCGCTCATCAGGCCTGTGGCAGCCTCGCTCTCACTCAGAAGAAATATTCTCTTGATCTCTTGCGCTGTGCTGGTATGGTCAAGTGCAAGACGTCTTCTACGCCCATGTCCTCCACCGACAAACTTTCAGCTACTGATGGTGCTCTTCTGTCTCCTGAGTATCGAAGTATTGTTGGTGGTCAGCAGTATCTGACTATCACACGTCCGGATCTCTCGTTTGCGGTTAACAGGGTGTATCAGTATCTTCATGCGCCTACTGATGTGCACCGGTCTGCTGTGAAACGCATCCTGCGTTATGTGCGTCTCACTGTCTCTCATGGTCTCCACCTATGCCCCAATCCCTTCGGAGTCCTCTCTGCATTTTCAGATGCTGATTGGGCTGGGTGTCCAGACGACAGGCGATCCACGGGGGGATATGCAGTGTTCTCGGGTCCTAACTTGATCGCCTGGAGTGCACGCAAGCAAGCTACTGTTTCCTGCAGCAGCACAGAAGCCGAGTACAAGGCAGTTTCCAACGCGCGGCTGAGCTCATGTGGATTGAGTCCCTACTTCGAGAGCTAGGAGTACCTCATCCACATCCTCCGGTCCTTTGGTGCGACAACATCGGAGCTACGTTTCTATCGTCTAATCCGGTGTTCCATGCACGGACCAAACACATTGAGATTGACTATCATTTTATGAGAAAATGTGTTGCACAGAAGCTACTACAAATCAGGTTTATCTCTTCAAAAGATCAACTTGCAGACATCTTTACCAAGCCTCTACCTTCACCGATGTTCGAGATCTGTAGGCGCATTCTCAACCTTCTATACCTGTATTGTACACCATTATATATATGAGATAGGCACCCATAGAGGGTTGAGCCGGTTCCCCCAAAACTCTTTGTCTTACAAGGGATTAAAGCAAATCAGCTGATGCAAGGTGAGCGGTACATGTTTCTTATAGTACATTCCAAAACACTGACTAATCATGTCAAAAATTGTGGTATGTTCATATAATAGCCTTATTTATTTTCTTTTGTAGACCACCTTGATTCTTTTAGATATTCAGGGATTTGCCATACCACTTATGAGGAAATGGGGTCATCGGAGATCAACAACACAAATTGAATCCTAGTAAAAAACAGATCGGATCAGGGAGAAGCTTTACTTAATGAAATAAAATGACTAATTTTACTACATAAACATTACCTAGCACAGTCGAGTCAATGACAACAAAAGAACAGAGCGATTATGGCCGAAGAGATTTAGGAAGACTCAGCGATATGGGAAAGACAATACTAATGCATCCAGATCCAGTAGTAGTTCTTGATGGCATGCGTATGCTGAGAAGATCGGAAGATGCATATGAGATGTCCAGCACAATCGCGGCTCACCACAGGCCTGCAACGGCAAAATGACTCGTTGGTGGATTCCATTGCTCCTATAATCGATTGCATCCCATTTTTTGTGTTGCATCTAGGGATATATAATTGTTAACAAAACTGTAGATTTATAAATTATACTATAAAGAGACATGGTGGGAAGGGAACCGAATGAGACACAAGGCCTGACGTTACATTTCTATTGCCAGTTACACTAGACAAAAAAGGAGAGATAGATGGACTTATCGTATGTTGCATGTGTCCTCTCCAGCGACGCGAAGGGGCGACACTCATAGTGGGGTCTCTGCCGGTGATGTAGGTCCCACTGGAGCGCGTCGGCCCCGGTTTGATTCCTTCTCACCCTCTCACGTGTGTGCCTACTCTCACGCTCCCACCGCTCCCTTCCACACGCTGGCAAGCCCCTTGGCCAATGATGGCGGAAAGGGAGGACTCCCTGGAGAGCACAGGCAGGTCTCCGGTGCCTGGTCGAGGTGCCCATAGTCGAGGGGGTTCAAGGGTGGTGGAAGAGCTGAGGCAGTGGAGCGCGGCAAAGCGATTCCAGGAGGACAGATTGTATCGCCGTTGGTTCATACTGTATACGGTGCTGGGCTGCTGGCACCGGAGGAGGAGCAGGTCAGGATTTCAGAACCAGCAAGGTGGCAACCCAGCCGCCCCCAAATTGGGATCTTGAAAATCAGATCAGGCAGATGCAGGCTAGGCTAGATACCATGAGCAGGCGCGGCGCCTTGACTAATGGCAGTATCCATGCTTGTGCGCAAGGTATAAACATCATCTCCAGTGGTTTAGATTATCGAATGATTTCGGCTCTGACGGACAATCCCGGTGCCTCCATGAGTTGTTCTGCTGAAGCTGCTCTGCCTTTTTTAAAGTGAGCTAAATCAGCATATAATATCAGGTAGCCTTGGTGTTCCTTGTCACTAAATTTTGTTTTAGTGCTCCTTTGTTACATCTCGAGGAACTCAAATCTAGGTTGAGTCTCCTCCGCTTCGCTGGTTGGTGAACTTCACCTCCAATCTAAATATGCGCTGCCCCCGTGTTCATTTTGGTATTTTGTTGCTGAGACCTGTTAGATGTATATATTTGTATATTGTAGTTGAGACTTCCTACATATTTGCACTTATACCTATATTATATATCGTGGCCTTTTGCCTCCAGAGTAATACAAGTTGCATATTCCGTATCAGAGTCTAAGATCTCGAGTTCGAGTCCTGGCTTTCGCAATTTATCCTAAAATTACTGTTGACCCCTCTATGTCCACGTATAGGCCTCTTTAGTCATACGTGAGTTTCACGCGCTGTCGCTCTCTTCCGGTTGCACATGCTGACTTCTCCCCGTCACACGTGAGAGGGGGTGTTGAAGTGTATAAGTGGATTGCACTAGCCATTTTCATCAGTTCGGACTTTTGGTTGCGTTGGCTAGTGCATGAAGCTTGACATGGTATCAGAGCTAGGTTAGCCTCCTCCTACTCGCAACTTCGTCGCTGCAGCCGCCACCGTCCCTGTCACCGACGGTCTTGCCGTCGTCGACGACGCCGGTCTTGCCGTCGTCGATGCCGCCGGTCCTCGCCGTTGCCCGTTCTGTCTCCTGATCCAGATCGGTTCCTGATTCCCGATCCAGATCCGTTCCTGATCCAGATCTTCTCCTCCAGATCGATCCTCCACCCGTCGATCTCCTCCACCTGACGCGGGACTGCTCCTCCTGACGCGCTCCACCCGACGCGCTCAACGCCCGCATGCGGGACTGCTCCCGAGGAGCCTCCGGTCGATCTCCTCCACGGCGCCCGCTGCGCCGAGGCCGGACTCGACGCCGCCTGCGCCGCTGGACCGCCCGCCTCGACCGCCGATCGCTGACGTCCGTCCTCCTCCTACTGGTCGGCTGCTTGGGCCCCCTCACCTGCTGCGCTTGCCACCTCGACCTAGCGCCCTCCCCACCTGCTGGCCGGCGCCCTGCTGCATCTCTGCTGGTCCTCTCTCGTCGACGAGATCGGATCTGAGCGTTGTTTCATCGGATCTGAGCGTTGACCAAAAAAAATCAAAAAAAATTGAGCGATGTCTTCTACATCGGGCTATGTTGCGATTCCTCGCTGCCCGGTGATCTTCGATGGCGCGAATTATCCTGATTTTGCTGCCTTTATGCGCGTTCACATGCGTTGTTTCTCCGTCTTTGGGGTGTGCTCTCCAGCGAGGTCTCCTGTCCGCCGTGCCCCCTGCTCCTGTGGCTCCTCTTCCGCCGACGCCGATTGTTCTCGGCGCTGATGCTTCTCAGGAGGCCAAGGATGCTGCTCAGAGTGCCGATGATAGTGCCGTTGCTGCTTATGACCTGAAGTTCAAGCAGTACTCTGCTGATCTCGAGACCTATCGTCATGATCTAATTGCCTACACTCAGTGGGTCGATGAGGATGCTCGTGCTGCTGCTGTTGTCACCTCGATGTTACCCAAAGATGTCTCTTTGAGTTCATGAGTCTCCCTACTGTTGCCGCTCAGTGGGCACATCTTCGTCAGCGCTATCAGCCGTCCGGGGATGCACTTTACCTGTGTGTGGTTCGCCAGGAGCATGCTCTTCAGCAGGGTGATTCTACTATTGGTGAGTTCTATACTTAGAGTGCTTCTATCTGGCGTCAGCTTGATTCTCTTTGTATTGCTGTTTGTGGTACATGCTCGTGCTGCCAGATTGTGCGCTCGGATTTGGAGTTTCACCGCATATATGAGTTTCTGTCTCGGCTCCGCCAGGAGTTTGAGCCCCAGAGTGCTCAGCTGAATGCTCGTGGTCGTGTTCCGCTCTCTGAGGTGTTGTCTGAGCTTCGGGCTGAGGAGACCCGTCTCCGTGGTGCTGGTCTTCTTGCGGTTCCATCTGTGCTTGCTACTCGTGGTCCTCCTATGCCGTCTGCTCCCTCGACTCAGCCGCGGTCCTCTGTGACGCCGCCGATACTACCCACTCCTATAGATCAGGGTCCGTTTTAGCACCAGCAGTCTCAGGGTCCGAGTCAGCACCAGCAGCCTCAGGGTCAGAGTCATCATCAGCAGGCTCGTGGTCAGGGTCGCCGTGGTTCTCTTCGTCACTGCTCTTACTGCAACAAGGATGGCCACACTTGGGCCACCTGTTATACACGGGATCCCAGTTTACGTCAGCAGCATCAGGCTTGTGGGTAGTCGGCTCCTTCCGGATCTTCAGCAGTTTCTCTCTCTGATTAGGACATTATCAGGAGTCTTCGTGGTCTGCTTGCTGCTACATGCTCTTCTTTGACGGGCACCGCTTGTTCTGTGACTGATTCTTCAGGCACTGCGCGACCACCACCTTCTACACAGTCAGGTACGTCTCCGTGGTATCTGGATTCTGGAGCTTCTTTTCATATGACCTTTGAGTCTTCTTTTCTGTCCGCTCTTCGTTCTCTCCCTTCTCCTGTCCGTGTTTTCACGACTGATGGTACCTCTCTTCTTGTTTCTAGTCGGGGCACCCTTTCTACTTCTTCTTTTTTTGTTCCTGATATTTCTCATGTCCCTCTTATTAAGCTGAATCAGTTCTCTGCTAGCCAGCTTACTGACTCTGGTTGTCGCGTCATTCTTGATGCTGATTCTTGTGTTGTCTAGGATCGTCGCACACATGCCCTGGTTGGAGCTGTCCCTCATAGCCGTGACTCTTCAGGACTTTGGGAGTTAGACTGGCTTCGTGTTCCTTCCGCTACCACTTCCTCTGCCCGTTCTTCTCCGGTCGTCGCCTCTGCTACCAGCTCCTTTCAGTAGTGGCATCATCGTATTGGTCACCTTTGTGACTCTCGCCTGTCGTCATTAGTTCATCGTGGTCTTCTGGGGTCTGTCTCAGGAGATGGGTCTTTACATTGTCAGGGATGTAGGTTGGGTAAACAGATTTAGCTTCCCTATCCTACTAGCGTGTCTGTATCTCAGCGACCTTTTGATTTAGTTCATTCCGATGTTTGGGGTTCGGCTCCTTTCGCTTTGAAAGGGGGCCATCTCTACTATATTTTATTCATCGATGATTTTTCTCGGTACACTTGGTTGTATTTTATCCGCTCTCGTAGTAAAGTGCTCTCCATATATCAGCGTTTTGCGGCCATGGTCCGTACTCAATATTCTACCCCCATTCGTGTGTTTCATGCTGATTCTGCTGGTGAGTATATCTCCCAGATGTTGCGAGGTGTTCTTGCTGAGCAGGGCACCCTTGCTCAGTTCTCCTATCCTGGCGCACATGCCCAGAATGGCGTTGCTGAGCGTAAGCATCGCCATCTTCTTGAGACCACTCGTGCCATGATGATTGCTTCTTCTCTTCCGCAACATTTCTGGGCTGAGGCTGTTGCTACGTCGGCTTACCTCATCAATATTCAGCCTTCTGCTGCTCTGCAGGGTGGTATCCCTCTTGAGCGCCTATCTAGATAGCCTCCAGACTACTCCATGTTTCGCTTGTTTGGTTGTGTTTGCTATGTTCTCCTTGCTCCTCGCGAACGCACCAAACTGACCGCTCATTCTGTTGAGTGTGTCTTCCTTGGATACAGTGATGAGCATAAGGGCTATCGCTGTTGGGACCCCGTTGGTCGTCGGATGCGTATCTCTCGTGATGTTACTTTTGATGAGACGCGTCCTTTCTATCCTCGTCCCACCGCTGGTACCTATCTGGTGGCAGATATCTCTTTTATTCTCTTTCCTGAGACACCTCCTTCTACTCCTATTGTGTCTTCTTTAGGCTCTCCTCCCCCTGATGTCTCTTCTTCAACACCGTCCTCCTCTGCTCTGTTTAGTTATCCTAGTTCTCCTCGTTCTCCGGAGTCTTCCTCTGCTATACCTTCTTCTTCATCGTCGTCTCCTGAGTCGTCTTCCTTTGATGAGCTTCCCTCTTCTCGTCATGTTCATCAGCGTCGTGCGCCCAACCGTTACTCTCCCAGTCAGTATGGTCTTTCTGTTGCCTTCGAGCCGAATTCTTATCGGGATGCTGAGCATCGTCCTAAATGGCAGCTGGACATGGCTGAGGAGATTGTTGCGCTTGAGCGCACTAGCACCTGGGATCTTGTTTCTCCCCCTCCCGGTGTTCGTCCTATCACGTGTAAGTGGGTCTATAAGATTAAGACCCGCTCTGATGGATCTCTTGAGCACTATAAAGCACGTCTTGTGGCTCGTGGTTTTCAGCAGGAGCATGGTCGTGACTATGATGAGACCTTTGCTCCTATGGCTCATATGACCACTATGTGTACTCTTCTTGCTGTTGCTTCTGTTCGTCACTGGTCTGTACGTGTCCCAGCTTGATGTTCAGAACTCCTTTCTCAATGGTGAGTTGAGTGAAGAGGTTTATATGCAGCCTCCTCCTGGGTATTCTGTGAAGGGTTTCGCGGCATAGTAAATCAAAATTTTCTACGGATGCGAACAGAGGGAAAGCCAAGATCTAATATAGGAGATGCAAACAACGAGCGAGATTGGATTAGATCTTCATACCCTTGAAGATTCGCGCAGCGGAACGTTCGTCGGAACGTGGGTGATGTAGTCATACTCGCTTCTCCTCGCGATCCGATCCGATCTAGCACCACAAGTGGCGGTGCCTCCGTGAGATGCACACGTGCAGCACCTCGACGTCTCCTCCTTCCTTGGTCCAGCAAGTATGGTGGAGAGATGGGTTGGATCTACAACGCGACGGCGCGGTGCAATTGGTGGAGAATTTCTGCAGTAGGGCTTCGCCTACAAGCAGTCGGGAGGGAGAGAGGAGGGCAGCAGGACGGCTAGGGTTGGAGGGGAAGGTGTAGGGGGTTGGTGCGCCCCCATCCCTCTATATATAAGGGGTGGGTGCAGCCCTATCCCCTCACCCAAGCCAAGGCCGGCGGCCCCAAGGAGGAAGAGTGGGGGGCAAGGAAACCCCCCCTTCTAGAAGCTCTATCTAGAGTTTAAACCTCTCTTGGCCGGCTGGGCCCTATGGGGCCTTGTGCCCCTGGACCAATGCGGCCAGGGCACTCCCTCATAGGCCCATGCCCCCTCCCGGAAGGTGTGGCCATGTTGGTCCCCTTCCGGAAGGTTCTAGAAGCTTCTGGTACAATACCGATTAACCCGGAACAATTCCGAACTCCAAAAACTGCACTGCCTTATATGAATCTTATTCTCCGGACCACTCCGGAACCTCTCGTGATGTCCCGGATCCCATCCGAGACTCCGAACAAAAACTCATAAACCAATTATCCAATATATCCTAGCGTCGAGACACGTTAAGTGTGTGACACTGCGGGTTCGAGAATATGCAGACATGATCTTCTATCAATAATCAACAGCGGGGTCTGGGCACCCATATTGACCCCCACACATTCATCGATGATCATATCGGATGAACCATGATGCCAGGATTCAATCAATCCCATATATATATTCCCTTCGTCTCGCGATATTTTACTTGCCCGAGATTTGATCGTCGATACCGTCATACCTAGTTCAATCTCGTTCACAGCAAGTACTTTACTCGTTCCGTAATCCGATATCACTTTGTGATTAACTCCTTAACCACATGCTTGCAAGCGGTGTTGATATCGATTACCGAGTGGGCCCGAAGTATATCTCTCCGACTTGGGAGGGACAAATCCCATCTCGATACATACAACCCAACAGATACTTTCCGATCACCTGAGAGACACCTTTATGATCACCCTCTCATAGGATGACGTTTGATGACCTCGAAGCTTTCTTCCGATACCAGGGAGTTGTATTATCTCATGGTCTAAGGAATACAATATTTGACATAAGAAAAGCTTCGCAAAGACGAACACGATGACACGATCTAATTGCTTTGCTTAGTTTGGGTCTGTCCATCATATCATTCTCCCAATGATATGATCTCATTATTAATCGACAACTCATGTCCATGGTTAGGAAACCTTTAACCATCATTAATCAATGAGCTAGTCCATAGAGGCGTAATAGGGACATAGTGTTGTTCACAAACCACACAAGTATTAAAGTTTCCACTTAATACAATTCTAGCATGGAATATAAACATTATCATGAACAAGAATTATAATAATAACATCTTTATTATTGCCTATAGGGCATAATTCCAACAGTCTCCCACTTGCACTAGAGTCAATAATCTAGTTTACATTTGGCAAGAATCTCACACCTATGGCACTGAGGTGCTGATCATGTTTTACACGTGGAAGAGGTTTAGTCAATGGATCTGCGACATTCAGATCTGTATGTAATTTGCTAATCTTCAGATCTCCATCTGCTATATAATCTCGGATTATATGAAACTTGCGGTTGATATGCTTGGTCTTTGGATGATATCTTGGTTCCTTAGCGAGTGTTATGGCGCCAGTGTTGTCACATAATATCTCCAGTGGGTCCAATGCACTTGGAACCACGCCAAGCTCAGTGATGAAGTTCCTAATCCAAACTCCTTCACTTGACGCTTCTGCAGCAGCCATGTATTCCGCTTCTACTGTAGATCCCGCGATCACGCTTTGCTTGCAGCTTCTCCAGCTCACAGCTCCTCCATTCAAAATATACACGTATCCTGTTTGAGATTTAGAATCATCCTTGTCGGTGTCAAAACTAGCGTCAACGTAACCTTTTACGAAGAGTTGTTCATCACCCCCACAGACTAAGAACATTTCTTTAGTCCTATTTAGGTACTTTAGGATGTTCTTCACGGCTGTCCAGTCTTCCACTCCTGGATCACTTTGTGTCACATCCCAAGATTTTCCAAATCTTGTAATGTGAAAATAAATTAATAAAATAAAACTTTGTTAGATTTTCAGAGCCAGAAGAAACTTTTTGAATTCAATTGGAACTTCAAACCCATTTGAATTAAAATAAACCTAAAGAGATTTAAAAAGATAAACATTTAATAAAAGGAAAATAAAAACATTTGGAAATACTATTTTTGAAACAATCAAATGAGAAGATTTGTTTTAAAATGAAATAGAAGTTTTATAAATAAAGATTATTTAATAAAGGCCAATTTAAACCTTGACCAAACTTTGGGAATTAAAAACATTTAGTTTTGAATAAAAACAACAAAGGTTTATTTAAAATAAAATAATAAAGAATTAAAATCCAAACTTTATTAAAATAAGAAGTTTTACCAAATTAATTAAAACATCAAAACATATTAAATTGTTTTAAATAGGTTTTCCAAATACTTTATATTCTCTAATAAAACCTACTAAAGTGTTTTGGCTTTGTTTTAGATTTCAAAATAAATATCTCAATAAAACAAATCCTATTGAATTTAATAATGAAAGTCTATTATAATAATTAAATAATGGATACTAAAAATAAAAGGTTATTTTGTTTTAAAACAAAAATTCCAAATATTATATATTTCCCAAATTAAACCTACTAAATTGATTTTGAAAATATTTAGGTTTCAAATAAAGATTTTATTAATAAAAAAATCAAACCCTATTTGATTTAATAACTAAGGCCATTTTATTTAGTTATTAATGGACCCTATAATAAAATGTTATTTTATTTTAAACAAGTATTTTAAATATTCTTTATTTCCAAATAACACCTACTGATTGGGTTTTGAAAATATTTGGATTTTAAGTGAATATTTTATTAAATAAAACAAACCCTATTTTATTTAACTAATGATCCATTTATTTAATTAATAAATGGAACCTAGAAAGATTTAAAATAATATTTATTTTAGAATGTGAATTATGATGTTAAGCAGAACCAAATTCATATTTGAAAGGCTTGATGATTGTTTGAATCATTTTGAATGTGTTTGGTTGTTTGAATTTCAAAACAGGAAAATAGAATTAGAAAAAGAAAAAGGAATCAGACAGAAAAAAATAAGAAAACAGACCCAGCCCAACTACCCCGGCCCAAACAACCCATCTAGCCCACCTCCTCTCCACGCCGAACCGTTTTTCTCACCGCGGAAACAACCCGCAAAGCCCCTGACAAGTGGACCCTCCTCCCTCACTCCTTTTCTCACTGACAACAGACCCCACCACCGGCCTCTTCTTCCCCACCCCACCCCGCGAGCTGTTCTTCCCTTCTCCTCGCCGTTGCAGACATAAATTCCTGGCTTAATTACGCCTTAATCTCGCAATGAAACTGCCACTTGACCACGCAGGTTAAAGCGCCCCTCTCTCCTCTCTCGTTTCCCTCTGCTTCCTTCCCCAGACACGCCCCCAGGCCGTTCTAATTTCACCCCGAGCTCCTCTGACTCCGGCGACCTTCTCCAGCGAAATTCGGCAGCCCCTCGCCGCCCCTCTTCTCCCCGACCAACCTCACATCTTCTCCACTTCCAGGAGCATCTCGGCACTTTTTCTTTACCATGGGCGCCTGTAACGCTTTCTCCAACAAATCATCGAGCGCCGCCGCAGCTCCGACGAAGTTCCAGAGCCAAATTCCGGTGAAAGGAACACACCGCACCTTCGTTTTTCTGTGGAATATCCCTGGTATTCTTACGCGTACCCCTCTGACTCCTTGGTTCGATTTCTTGACCCCCAGGCATTCGACAGCGACAACATCTGCAAAGCATCGCCGCCAGCTCGACTCCGGCCGCCCCTAGGAACCATTCCAGGAAGCAATCGGACACCGCTCCAACGCCACTGGCCTTGCCCAGAACTTCTGCGCATCGTCTCCGTCTCCAACGTCTTCAGGAACCACCAGAACCTCGCCTTCGTACACATCCCGAGCGTCGCCGCCGTCCTCATCGTCGCCGGTGACCAGAGCCACCCGGTGAGCCAGCTCCCTCTGTTCCCCACCCTTCGATCTCACTTCGACGGACACGATTAGACAGAGCCGCGCCTAGCCGAGCCACACGCCGTGAGCCAAGCCTCCAGCCTAGCTCAAGCCTTGATGAATCCACACCGTCCGTTTTATGTGAATCGTGCGACCCACACCAGCTATCCACACTGAACCGGTATGAACCAATGGGAATCAGACACGTGGCCAGAGATGTTATAAAACAGATTTTTTGAAAACAGATTTAAATGCCATTTTCAAACCCTTACATCTTTTGATCCATACGTCCAAATTTGACAAATTTTATATCAAAAGATTCAGGAGAACAAGACCTAACCAACCCTACCCTTAGTTTGACAAATAGTATTTGTTAGCTTGTTTAAATTTGCAGATTCTTTTGTGTGCTTGCTAACATTAGAAAAATCATTTAAAAATGAATTTTGAGATCAAACCTTTGCCAATTGGTTTATGGTGACCCTACTGACCCTAGGAACCAACCAATAGTGTTAAAAATGATTTTTGTGAGAATTAAGTTGAATTATTTAACTAAGCCATTTTCTAGCCAAATAAAAAGAATAGTTTTATTTATAGAAATGTTTAAGGAAGAAAAACTTTTGAGTAGATGATTTGGACCAGACCTACTGACCCAAAACACCAAGTTTTGCAATAGCAACTCATTTGGTGAAACCTATAAGCTAAAGCCTTAGTAAAAATATTTCTACACCACATAAAATAACACTTTGTTTTAAAAATGGTTTTAAAGTGAAACCCTTAGCAAATGACATGGCCACTTTAGGAAATGACCATTAGATGAACCCAAATGGCTATGACCCACTAGAAACCACTTTTTCAAACAAAACAAAGCTTGGCATGCTTGCATGCATTTCTTTGACTTGGTTATTTATGTGTGTTGTTTTGCTTGATTGGTAGATTGAGTTTGTACCTTGCTTGATTGATTTGTAGAGACTTGAAGAGTGTGATTGTTGCAAAGATCAAGAAGTGAACCTATACTCTACCAAAAAGGCAAGTGATGCTTCATACTTTCCATCCCAATACTTTTATTATGCATTAGTGATTTTGCTAAGTAAACTTGCATGGATTTTGCTAAGTATAGATCTTGCTATAGGAAAACCTTGTAGATGATTCCTTAATAGGATTTTCCTAAGTTAAGATTCCTACTACTACCAAGCTTAGCCTAGCTAATAGAAAACATGGGTGGAATATATATTCACACTATGGAAAAATATTATAAGTCTGAGGGCTTACGTCTTGATTAATAAAACAACTAAGTTAATAAATCACCTGGGTGGAATGGAAGGATTGGGTTATGTTGAGTGGTTCACAAGGCCCATATTTATGGTTAACCTTGTGTATCTCACTTGTGGATGGCCACCCAGGAAACAAAGGGATTTGAGATGTCAAGTGTTGAGAAGCTTCAAGTGCAACCACTTGGCAATATGGGCTCTGCCATGATCATATAGGTTGCAAGAACTTAGCCAAATGGACAGTGGGTGGTAGTGTTTTGATAGGTTGGAACGTCCATTTTGGTCTAAGGGGCTTCGAAAGATTTTGTCTTGGGAAACCAAGTCTTGTGGGTAAAGTGCACCACCTCTGCAGAGTGTAAAATCTAAGTACTTAGCCATGTCCCTGGTAAAGGACAATTTGAGCATCAAGACATGGAAACAATCAAGAATCTCATCATTCCAATTTCTAAATAAAAACTTGTGGGTGAACAAGGGTTTGTGTGTATTCTTCAATCTTTGATGGAAAGATGGCTTGATATAAGGATCTTGAAATCTTGGATTGAGGAAAATGTTTTTACCAAGCACTTCAGTCTTTGATTTGTAGATGCCTCGAGAAGGATCCTCAGTCTTTGATTGAGAGAAGCATTGGAAAAGTTTTTGACAAAACTATTTATTTTCAAAATGATAAGGAAAATCTATTTTGAGCAAAGCAAGCCTCAACTCCACTTAGCCAAATGCATATAGATGATAGACTCCACTATACTACCATAGTATCACTTGCCAATACAATTCAAATGTATTGACCCTTTGTGGTCGTAACTTGTATGTTGCGGTTTGATTGTTTTAGTGAAGATTGAATGATTAGGATTACAAAGTCTACAACCAACATCCTGTGGCACTTTGAAGATGAAGGACCCATGACTATATTTATTCATTGCAATGTAATGTAATAGCCATATGAGCTATGTATGATGTAATAAAATTATGTTTTCCTGGTTATAAAGTTATATTATGACCTTTGTTTCTTGATATTACATCTTAACTGTGGATGCTAGCTATTGATCCAGGGACTAGCATTGTAAAACACAGGAGGACTCTACCTTATTAGGTTGGGACCTAACACTTTGATACCTGCTCGTCAAACTAAGAGCATTGGACACATCCGGTCTAGTACACAGCATGGCATACATGATAGAACCTATGGCCGAGGCATAAGGCACTTTGCTCATAGATTCTTTATCATTTACCGTAGCTGGACACTGAGCCTTGCTCAATATCTTACCTGACAACATAGGCACTGAACCTTTCTTTGCCTTATCCATTCTGAACCTTTTCAGAACTTTGTCTAGGTATGTACTCTGGCTTAAAGCTATCAGGCGTCTTTGTCTATCTCTATAGATTTTGATGCCCAATATATAAGCAGCTTCACCTAGGTCTTTCATTGAAAAACACTTTTTCAAATAACTCTTCACAACGTTAAGCATGTTGATGTCATTTCCAATAATCAATATGTCATCCACATATAGTACCAGAAACGTCATAGAGCTCCCACTCACTTTCTTGTAGATGCAAGCTTCGTAGCAATTTGGAACAAATCCAAAGCTCTTGATCACTTGATCAAAACGAAGGTTCCAACTCCGAGATGCTTGCTTTAGTCCATAAATGGAACGCTAAAGTTTGCATACTTTATCAGCATCCTTAGGATCGACAAAACCTTCGGGTTGCATCATATACAACTCTTCATCAATGTTGCCATTGAAGAACGCAGTCTTGACATCCATCTGCCATATTTCATAATCATGAAACGCAGCAATTACTAATAAAATCCGAATGGACTTAAACATCGCTACGGGAGAGAAAGTCTCATCGTAGTCAACACCTTGAACTTGTCGAAAACCTTTCGCGACATGTCATGCTTTATAGACGGTAACATTACCATCCGCGTCCGTTTTCTTCTTGAAGATCCATTTGCACTCAACGGCCTTTCGATCGCTAGGAGGGTCCACCAAAGTCCATACTTGGTTTTCGCTCATGGATCCCAATTCGGATTTCATGGCTTCCAGCCATTTCTCAAAGTCTGTGCTCATCATCGCTTCCTCATAGTTCGTAGGTTCACTGTCTTCTACCAACAAGACAGTCAAGACAGGGTTGCCGTACAGGAGGGGCACGCGACCTTGTCGACCTGCGATGTTCAGTAGCAGCATCGTCCGAAGCTTCATGATCCTTGTAATTAGCTTCCTCTATCGTTGGTGCAGGCGGCACTAGAACAATTTCAGGTGCTGCGCTACTCTCCAATTCAAGAGAAGGTTCAATAACCTCGTCTAGCTCTACTTTCCTCCCACTCACTTCTTTCGAGAGAAACTCCTTCTCAAGAAAGGAATCGTTCTTTGCGACAAACACTTTGCCTTCGGTTCTGCGATAGAAGGTATACCCAATAGTTTCCTTAGGGTATCCTACGAAGACGCATTTCTCCGCTTTGGGTTCGAGCTTGTCTGGCATCAACTTCTTGACGTAAGCTTCGCATCCCCAAACTTTAAGAAACGACAACTTAGGTTTAGCACCAAACCACAGTTCATACGGTGTCGTCTCAATGGATTTAGATGGAGCCCTATTTAAAGAGAATGCAGCGGTTTCTAATGCATAACCCCAAAATGATAACGGCAAATCAGTAAGAGACATCATTGATCGGACCATATCTAATAGGGTTCGAATCCGGCGTTCAGACACACCATTGCGCTGTGGTGTTCCGGGTGGCGTGAGTTGTGAAACGATTCCACTTGCTTTAAGATGCGTGAGAAAATCATAACTCAAATATTCACCTCCACGATCGGATCGTAGAAACTTAATCTTTCTGTTACGATGGTTCTCCACTTCATTCTGAAATTCTTTGAACTTTTCAAACGTTTCAGATTTATGTTTCATTAAATAGATATACCCATATCTACTTAAGTCATCGGTAAAAGTGAGAAAATAGCGATATCCACCGCGTTTAGAAACACTCATAGGTCCGCATACATCGGTATGTATGATTTCCAACAAGTCCGTTGCTCGCTCCATCATACCGGAGAACGGGGTTTTGATCATCTTGCCCATGAGGCATGGTTCGCATGTGTCAAATGATTCAAAATCAAGAGACTCCAAAAGTCCATCAGAATGGAGTTTCTTCATGTGCTTTACTCCAATATGACCTAGACGACAGTGCCACAAATAAGTAGTATTATCACTATCTACTTTGCATCTCTTAGCCTCAATGTTATGGATGTGTGTTTCATCCCTTTCGAGATTTAGAAGAAATAAACCATTCACTAAAGGTGCATGACCATAAAAGATATTACTCATATAAATAGAACAACCATTATTCTCCGATTTAAATGAATAACCGTCTTGCAATAAACACGATCCATTAATGATGTTCATGCTCAACGCAAGCACATAATAACACTTATTAAGGTTTAAAACTAATCCCGAAGGTAAAACTAAGGAGAGCATGCCGACGGCCATCACATCAACTCTTGATCCGTTGCCAACGCGCATCGTCACCTCATCCCTCGCAAGCCGCCGTCTATTTCGTAGCTCCTGTTTCGAGTTACAAATATTAGCAATCGAACCGTATCAAATACCTGCACTACAACTAGGGCTAGTAAGGAAAACATCAATAACATGTATATCAAATATACCTTTGATGGTGCCAGCCTTCTTGTCCGCTAAGTACTGGAAAGTTGCCCAAAGGACCCTTGTCCTTGCAATAGAAGCACTCGGTGTCCGGCTTAGGACCAGACTTGAGCTTCTTCTCAGGGCAAGAAGCTTCACGCCCTTCTTGAAGGGCTTCTTTGCCCCTTACCTTTCTTAAAGGAGGGCTTGTTGACCATCAACACATGATTATCCTTCTTGATGTCCACCTCCGCAGCCTTGACCTTTTGCGAAGAGCTCGGTGATCGTATCGATGGAACCAATCTGATTATGAGTCACTACAAAATTTTGTAGCCGGGAGGGAGTGATTGCAGAACCTGTCAATCTTGAGCTCCTCCGAATCGCATTCCAGCTTGCTCAAGGCGTTGAGTGTAGCCTGTCATCTTAATGGAGTGCTCACTAACGGAACTCCCTTCCTCCATCTTGCGCTTAAAGAACTTCTCAGAGATCTCATATCCTAACGGCTGAGTCTCAAACATGGTTTTAGCTCTTCGAGAATCTCAAAGGGCCGGGATAGTCTTCAAAACGATTTTGAAGTTCCGGTTCCATAGCAAACAACATGGTGCTCTTAATCACTCCATAATCATCCTTGCTGATCGACAGACCTTTCTCATCACCGCAGCAGATGAGGGGGGTCACCTAACGCTTTCCCAAGGACATAGTCCTTTTGACCCTTGAAAGAATGATTCTTAGATTGCGGAACCAATTGGTGAAGTTAGACCCATTGTTTCTAAGCTTTTCCTTCTCAGCAAAAACGTTGAAGTTGAAGTTGGACTTAGCCATGTGATCTACAATATTTGCAAGTACAAATTAGACTATGTTCATGATAACTAAATCAATTTTTAATCAAATTACTAGATGAACTCCCACTAAATTCAACATCCCTCATGTTGTTTAGTGAACACGATCCAAATTCACCACACCTAATCCGATCATCACGAGAAGAGATGTGGTTTCAATGGTGGACAACGAAGTGTCGATCATATCATTCATATGACTCATGCTTAACCTTTCGGTTCTTGTGTTCCGAGGCCATGTCTGTACATGCTAGGCTCGTTAAGTTAGACCCAAGTATTTCCGCGTGTGCAAAACTGGCTTGCACCCGTTGTATGTGAGCGTAGAGTCTATAGCACCCGATCATCACGTGATGCTTGGACACGACGAACTTTCGCAACGGTGCATACTCGGGGAGAACACAGTTTTTATCTTGATCTTTAAGTGAGGAATCATCTTATAATGCTACCGATGCGATCTAAGCATGATAATATACATAAAAGGATAAACATCACATGCATATAACTTTAATGTGACATGGTATAGCCAATCTTCGCGCAATGATCTCCATCTTGTGCGTTCCGGCATGATCTCCATCACTCCACCATGATTGCCTCCACCATGAATAGCAACTACAACTATTGCTAACTACTTAGCGATAAAGTGAAACTATTACATGGCGCATAAGAAGTTGACACACAGGTCATACACAATTATAAAGACAACCATATGGCTCCTGCCGGTTGTGTACTCATCGACATGCAAGTCGTGAAACATTACAAAACATGATCATCGCATACATTATACACATCACATCTTGGGCCATACCATATCACATAAAACACTCCCTGCAAAAACAAGTTAGACGCCTCTACTTTGTTGTTGCATGTTTTACGTGGCTTATGGGAGTAGATGCTAAGAACGATTCTTACCTACGGAAAGCCACAACAATGATATTATGGTTGCCAAACTCCGGTGTTAATCCCATGACAACTATAGTGAGAGAAACTGACATCCACCAGCCGCATGTGTGGAACAAGCCACACGTCAAGTGCGGAGCCGGTCTCACGAATGACGTCGCGTAAGGTTGGCCTGGACCGCTTCAATCTCACTATCCCGCGTCATAAGAAGAACACAAACAAGAGGCTTGCAACAGAAAACATCAACGCCCGCAACAACCATGTTGCGTTCTACTCGTGAAAAACATCTACGCATAGATCTAGCTCTGATACCACTGAAGGGTTTCGCGGCATAGTAAATCAAAATTTTCTACGGATGCGAACAGAGGGAAAGCCAAGATCTAATTTAGGAGATTCAAAAAACGAGAGATATTGGATTAGATCTTCATACCCTTGAAGATTCGCGACAATGAACGCTCGAACGTGGGTGATGTAGTCGTACTCGCTTCTCCTCCTCGCGATCCGATCCGATCTAGCACCACAAGTGGCGGTGCCTCCGTGAGATGCACACGTGTAGCACCTCGACGTCTCCTCCTTCCTTGGTCCAGCAAGTATGGTGGAGAGATGGGTTGGATCTACAACGCGACGGCGTGGTGCAATTGATGGAGAATTTCTGTAGCAGGGCTTCGCCTACAAGCAGTCGGGAGGGAGAGAGGAGGGCAGCAGGGCGGCTAGGGTTGGAGGGGAAGGTGCAGGGGGTTGGTGCGCCCCCAGCCCTCTATAGATAGAGGGGTGGACGCAGCCCTAGCCCCTCCCCCAAGCCAAGGCCGGCGGCCCCAAGGAGGAAGAGTGGGGGGCAAGGAAACCCCCCCTTCTAGAAGCTCTATCTAGAGTTTAAACCTCTCTTGGCCGGCTGGTGTAACACCCTCAAAATCGGTCCTATGCAAGTTTTAGCAAAACTCGCCAAACCCGCATAGAAACGATTCGAAGGTGCCCACCAGGCACTTTCGTGCGGGTGGAAAGCAAAGTAATAACATTACACAACAGTCCTCGATGGGACCCACAGAACAGATATATACAACAGCGACTCAAAGAGTCAAGAATACAAATAGAATGTACGAAGATCCAAATCACCTTGAAAACGATGGGGCGTCCGACTACGGACAAGACGCAAATGGGGCTAAGAGCCCTGAAGAATAACCAATGGCGTCCGTAACCCTGCCCAGGCCAGGCCGGAAGGGTAACCCTGCTAACGGCGTCGACCTCAAAACCTGCTTAAACAAAAGGGGTGCCGACAAAGGGCAAAGGAGAAAGAGGAGCGTCAGTACTGAGGCCAGTACACGGCGAGGCTAGAATTCGGCGGTCCTCGCCTACATAGGTATGGTGGACTGAAGCGGCAGCGGCAGCATGCACTAAACAACCTATAGAGACTCGATATAACTGGCGGATATCAGAGAGGGATAAGAATGATCTAACCGGATCCAACCTGAAGCTATCACCAAACAAACCCATCCTGGTGTTTCCCCCTCGAGACCAAACGAGGAAGTCAACCGAGGAACTCACACAGTTGGCAGATTTACTTATTCAGTTATAGTTGCGGCACTTTGCTAGTCAGGTTAAATAATCGTCCTGATAAAGTAAGCAGTGGGCACTTTTAATTAACCATTCCGTTATAGTGGCAACACTTACTAGTCAGATACAATTATCATGAGATAACCCCATAACCCAGCAGTTGTTGGTACTTTTACTTAGCCATTCCGTTGTAGTGAAGCTGATTACTAATCATATCGGAAAACAAGTCAAGTTAAAACAATAAACTTTAGTTATAGTTGTCTATGATCAAGCACTGTGCTCCAAGTCGTCCATAACCGCGGACACGGCTTCTCGAAAAGATTTAACCCTGCAGGGGTGCACCAAAGTATCCACAGGCACTTCGACCCTTTTGCGGATCGCTAACATACACCCATCGGTATGTCGGCGGGGCCTAAGTCACGACGTTCCCAGACCCAAAGCAAGCACGGGGGGCCACCCCACTAAGTACACCCGCAACGAAGTCGGCCGGTCTCCGAGACGGACTTAGGGTTTGTGGGGCCGGCGGTAAACGACAGCAGATCCCCAAACGGGGACTGTCGATACCACGTAAACGGGTCACAATTCCTAAACAGTACAGTGTGCTCCTCGCACAATCGTAAATACATAAGTAGCATGGCATAAGTACAGGATAGTAAAAACACCTCAAACTAGTTGTGGCCCCCAGTACAATACTTTGAAATCAGGTAATAATCAATGGGGGGCCCATATCTCCCCACCTGTGGTTAGCGCGCTCGATCTCGGAACAGGTGTCAAGAACTCGGGTCCTACGGGACACAAGTGGGTGGTCGGAAACCAAAACTTACCTATCACCCACCGATGCCTCTGCTTAATTCAATTTTAGTTGTTAAACAGGAATTAAAGTGAACAATAAGTAAACCATGATCATCTCCAACGTCAACATGCGGCAATCTTCCAACAATGGTGGTACTTGACGACAAGCAAACACTTGGGTAAGCGACTACGACACGCAGGTCCAACTATCTACCAAACAACAGGTAATAGGATGTGTCAAAGGCTATATAAGGCTGCAAGGGATATCACGGGTACGAAAACTAGAGCATCGCAACACAGGTAGCAAATATCAACAGGAGGGAAGTAAATACTATAAAAGTAAGATAGGTAGAAAGGGGGAGATGCTCGCCTGAAAACATTGCCGAAGGTTCAATCGAAGATCGGGTCGGCACTCGCGTCAACTCAACGGCCCAATCCGCGAAGAAGCAAACACTAGAAGAAGCACCGGATGCACTATTTAATACAACGGCAGAAGATCGGCATGATGCATGTATGATGCATGTCATGGCAAGGGTGCGATGCAATTAGGTCATATTAAGCGGAACTGGGGCCCCGACCATTAGTTAGGTGGTTCATGTTGTTTAGCTATCCCGCAATTTAAATGTTGTTTTAACATGGCCAACATATGGTACCGGTTCGCTACATCAATTTAAATGAGGCCCATATGAGACTAGATTTGCCCGCATATGGGCCCCATATTTAATTATTAGATGAATCGGCATAAGGCCCCCAAACCAATGATATGCATGCGAGATGAAAATTATATATACAACAATTTGATATCATTTATGAAAATAGGGTAACGAGGGAAAAGGTCACACATTGGGGGGGGCTCGACGATCTTGGGCTCTGGGGGTTCGGGGTCCGACAGGGTCCAGGGTTCGACGGGATCGACGAGGTTCGACGGAAGCGTTCTCGGACTCCGGGGTCGTTCTCGGTAGCGGGGCAGATCTTGTCGCATCGGGGTCCTCGGCGGACTCGGTGTCCGGGGTGAAATGCTTATCGTCCCATGGCGATCTTGGAGTTCCGGGGGTGTTTCCCGCGTCCGTGATTGCAGATCTTGTCGGTTCCACCTCGAAGGCCTTGTTGTTCCGCGGCGTAGATCTTGGGGGTCCACCGAGGTTTGCGAGTCCTCGACGACAACAGTCTCGTGGGCGAGCTTGGTAAGACGTCGACACATGGTACAGGGCTTCTCGGAAAATCTTGGCGTTCCATGACGAAGATCATGTCGTCCGTGATGGGGTTCTCCGGGTTCGGGCTTGCCACGTTGGCGAACTTGGCGGAACACTTCGAGTGGCGAGGATCTTGCGGCTCCGACTTGGGTTGACCTTGTCGACGGGACGATCTTGGACGTTGGCGCCGATGGTTCCTCGAGTTCATGCGGGGCGTTGGTCGGAGGTCCCATATCTTGCGGCCAGGTCTGCTGCAGTTCAAGGCGAGGCGGGAAGATGGGGACGACTCGCGGGCGCACTGCTCGGCTCGGAGGGAGACGGGGTCGGGCTGCCTGCGGTCATCGACGGGCAGCGGTCGAGGCGGGTTCGCCCGAAAGCACGGACGGCGCAACTCGAGGAGGGGGGCGGCGACGCGGTCGGCCGGAGGAGGCCGCAGCAGCAGGAGCGGGCGGAGGGGCCCAGGCGGGTCGCCATGGCCTGCTGGGGGCGCTGGACGCAGGAGGCGCACGAGAGGAAGCTCGACGCGAGGAGACCGGAGGCGGGCGAGCTTGAGCCGGGAGGCGAGGGCGGTGGCGCCGCTGGCGAGGCGAGGCGGCGGGCAGGCCGGGAGGGCGGGCTGCAAAGGGCCGCAGCGGAGCCGCGCGCGAGAGACGGACGGAGGCGGGCGACGTGGCATGGAGGCGCAGGCGGCTTGGTGGCGCTGGCTCGCGACGGAGCTCGGGCGGGCGAGGACGCGAGCAGGCGGAGGCACAAGGACGCGGGCAGGCTGGGCAGGCGCGACTCGCGCGGAGGGGGAAGAAGCGAGGCGGAGGCGCGGGGACGCGATGGGGCGCGGAGGAGGGAGGTGGCGAGGGAGAGCGCCGGCGGCGAGCTGAGGACGCGGCGGCGGGGCAGGCGGGGTCCGGGAGGAGCCTGGGAGGGGAGGGCGGCGCGGCGTGGAGAGAGGAGGACGCGGGAGGTAGGGGACGGGGCCGCGTGCGTGGAGGGTCCCAGGGTGGGGCCGGGGTTGGGTGTGGCCGACGTGGGGGAGGTGGGATCTGGTGGGGGGAGGCTGTGTGGCGTGTTGTGTGGTGTGTGGGGGCAGGGTGAGAGGGAAAAGAGAGGAGGGTGAGCCAAGTGGCAGCTCAGGATTGGGTGGGGGATAGGGCCAGGTGAGATGGCTTCTCGGGATTGGGTGGGGTGATGTGGAGAGGGGTGAGGGTAGAATATCTGGTAGGTTTAGGATTAGAGCGGACCGATTTAGTTTTTCTGGGGTGGTCGTTCGGGTCAAATCGGCCGCTCGACCCCGCTAAAATAATTTAATATTTTATTTATTTTCAAATATCTTTTGTAACTAGTTTTAGACAAACAAAATATCCGGAACATCCGGTGGTTTGGCGTTTGAATAAAAGTCGGGGCGTTTTAAAAACCAAAACGGGCTTCACGAACATAGTTTTATGCAAACAATACATGATGATGACGATGCAATGCAAAAATTCAACGCGATTTTCTAGTAGTGGTTTTGCGGGATGCCACAATTCGACACCACTAACAAGGGATCTCGCCCTCGAGATCCGCCTCATGGTACCGGAAGGAAGGTCGGCGATCTGCGTCTTCTCGCTTCGTGTAGATCGTCGCGACACCACTAACAAGAGGTCGTTGTCCCTGATCGTCGAGAGAGCCCTCCGGAACGAAAAAAGGTCGAAGGTAGAGGCATCAGCAAATTAAGCCACCTCTAGCTTCTGTGGAAGGAGTAGAGTTGCATCGATCCACCATTCAATGTACATAAGCGAATGATAAGATTAGTGGTATGGTCGCGACTCCATCCCGCACTCAAAGCATTACTATGTACACGAATAGACAGATTATGCAACCAACCCTCAGGATTCAGACTGAAGATCTCGACAAGCGAGGTTCGGATCAAAGGAGTGATGCAGACTCTGCATCGGATCTGGCGTAGATGATGTCGTCGCGTCGGAAAACACCGGAAGGCACGAGAAGGAACAAGAGAAGTCCACCAGACGGAGGATTCCTCGGATAGCATGAAGACCAGATGTAGCAACACCGTTATCAGAGGAGGAAGCGAAACCCTGAAGGTACGACGGAAACCCAACCACGAGAATTCCTGGACTCGAAGAGAAAGAAGAGAGCGGATTCAAAACACGTAGAGATAAGAGAGGAATAGCAAAGGGGTAAGGAGTAAAATCAGACCTAATCAGAGCTATCCAACCGATTTTAAAATAGTTTTTGACACTCTACTTCGGCCGTTAGCT
Source organism: Avena longiglumis (assembly GCA_030063025.1). Classification (NCBI taxonomy): domain Eukaryota; kingdom Viridiplantae; phylum Streptophyta; class Magnoliopsida; order Poales; family Poaceae; genus Avena; species Avena longiglumis. The sequence continues at coordinate 511,056,846 of CP125974.1, read as the reverse complement.
AGGTTATCCTACAGGCTGGACTTGTGGGGTATCGCAACTGCTGAGCTCTGATACCACTCTGTAACACCCTCAAAATCGGTCCTATGCAAGTTTTAGCAAAACTCGCCAAACCCGCATAGAAACGATTCGAAGGTCACCAGCACTTTCGCGGGTGGAAAGCAAAGTAATAACATTACACAACAGTCCTCGATGGGACCCATGTAAGATATATAACAAATGACTCAAAGAGTCAAGAATACAAATAGAATGTACGAAGATCCAAATCACCTTGAAAACGATGGGGCGTCCGACTACGGACAAGACGCAAATGGGGCTAAGAGCCCTGAAGAATAACCAATGGCGTCCGTAACCCTGCCCAGGCCAGGCCGGAAGGGTAACCCTGCTAACGGCGTCGACCTCAAAACCTGCTTAAACAAAAGGGGTGCCGACAAAGCGCAAAGGAGAAAGAGGAGCGTCAGTACTGAGGCCAGTACACGGCGAGGCTAGAATTCGGCGGTCCTCGCCTACATAGGTATGGATCAAGCGGCGGCAAAGATGCACTAAACAACCTATAGAGACTCGATATAACTGGCGGATATCAGAGAGGGATAAGAATGATCTAACCGGATCCAACCTGAAGCTATCACCAAACAAACCCATCCTGGTGTTTCCCCCTCGAGACCAAACGAGGAAGTCAACCGAGGAACTCACACAGTTGGCAGATTTACTTATTCAGTTATAGTTGCGGCACTTTGCTAGTCGGGTTAAATAATCGCCCGATAAAGTAAGCACTTTTAATTAACCATTCCGTTATAGTGGCAACACTTACTAGTCGACATACAATTATCATGAGATAACCCCATAACCCAAAGCTTGTTGGTACTTTTACTTAGCCATTCCGTTGTAGTGAAGTCGATTACTAATCATATCGGAAAACAAGTCAAGTTAAAACAATAAACTTTAGTTATAGTTGTCTATGATCAAGCACAGTGCTCCAAGTCGTCCATAACCGCGGACACGGCTTCTCGAAAAGATTTAACCCTGCAGGGGTGCACCAAAGTATCCACAGCACTTGACCCTTTTGCCGAGGTTAACATACACCCATCGGTATGTCGGCGGGGCCTAAGTCACGACGCTCCCACCCAAAGCAAGCACGGGGCCACCCCACTAAGTACACCAAGAAAGTCCGGTCTCCGAGACGGACTTAGGGTTTGTGGGGCGGTAACGACAGAGTCCCCAAACGGGACTGTCGATACCACGTAAACGGGTCACAATTCCTAAACAAGCAAAGTGCTCCTCGCACAAACGTAAATACATAAGTAGCATGGCATAAGTACAGAAAGTAAAAACACCTCAAACTAGTTGTGGCCCCAAAGAATACTTTGAAATCAGGTAATTATCAATGGGGCCCATATCTCCCACCTGTGGTTAGCGCTCGATCTCGGAGCAGTGTCAAGAACTCGGTCCTACGGGACACAAGTGGGCGGTCGGAAACCAAAACTTACCTATCACCCACCGATGCCTCTGCTTAATTCAATTTTAGTTGTTAAACAGGAATTAAAGTGAACAATAAGTAAACCATGATCATCTCCAACGTCAACATGCGGCAATCTTCCAACAATGGTGGTACTTGACGACAAGCAAACACTTGGGTAAGCGACTACGACACGCAGGTCCAACTATCTACCAAACAACAGGTAATAGGATGTGTCCAAGGCTATATAAGGCTGCAAGGGATATCACGGGTACGAAAACTAGAGCATCGCAACACAGGTAGCAAAGATCAACAGGAGGGAAGTAAATACTATAAAAGTAAGATAGGTAGAAAGGGGGAGATGCTCGCCTGAAAACATTGCCGAAGGTTCAACCGAAGATCGGGTCGGCACTCGCGTCAACTCAACGGCCCAATCCGCGAAGAAGCAAACACTAGAAGAAGCACCGGATGCACTATTTAATACAACGGCAGAAGATCGGCATGATGCATGTATGATGCATGTCATGGCAAGGAAAGGGCGCAATTAGGTCATATTAAGCGGAACTGGGGCCCCGACCATTAGTTAGGTGGTTCATGTTGTTTAGCTATCCCGCAATTTAAATGTTGTTTTAACATGGCCAACATATGGTACCGGTTCGCTACATCAATTTAAATGAGGCCCATATGAGACTAGATTTGCCCGCATATGGGCCCCATATTTAATTATTAGATGAATCGGCATAAGGCCCCCAAACCAATGATATGCATGCGAGATGAAAATTATATATACAACAATTTGATATCATTTATGAAAATAGGGTAACGAGGAAAAGGTCACACATTGGGGGCTCACGATCTTGGGCCTGGGGTTCGGTCCGACAGGTCCGTGGTTCGGGGATCGACGAGGTTCGACGGAAGCGTTCTCGGACTCCGGGGTCGTTCTCGGTAGCGGGGCAGATCTTGTCGCATCGGGGTCCTCGGCGGACTCGGTGTCCGGGGTGAAATGCTTATCGTCCCATGGCGATCTTGGAGTTCCGGGGGTGTTTCCCGCGTCCGTGATTGCAGATCTTGTCGGTTCCACCTCGAAGGCCTTGTTGTTCCGCGGCGTAGATCTTGGGGGTCCACCGAGGTTTGCGAGTCCTCGACGACAACAGTCTCGTGGGCGAGCTTGGTCAGACGTCGACACAGGGTACAGGGCTTCTCGGAAAATCTTGGCGTTCCATGACGAAGATCATGTCGTCCGTGATGGGGTTCTCCGGGTTCGGGCTTGCCACGTTGGCGAACTTGGCGGAACACTTCGAGTGGCGAGGATCTTGCGGCTCCGACTTGGGTTGACCTTGTCGACGGGACGATCTTGGACGTTGGCGCCGATGGTTCCTCGAGTTCATGCGGGGCGTTGGTCGGAGGTCCCATATCTTGCGGCCAGGTCTGCTGCGGTTCAAGGCGAGGCGGGAAGATGGGGACGGCTCGCGGGCGCACTGCTCGGCTCGGAGGGAGACGGGGTCGGGCTGCCTGCGGTCATCGACGGCGGGGCAGCGGGTCGAGGCGGGTTCGGCCGGCGAGCACGACCGGGCGGCGCAACTCGAGGAGGGGAGCTGGCGACGCGCGGTCGGACGGAGGAGGCCGCAGCAGGAGTCGCCGAGGGGCGGGCGACGGGCCTGCCAGGCGGGTCGCGGCACCGGGGCCGAGGCGCGGACGCGATGGGGGCGGCCGAGAGGAAGCTCGCTGCAGGCGAGGAGACCGAGGCGGGCGAAGCTGGAGCGGGAGGCGCAGTGGCGGTGGCCGCCAGCGAGGAGGCGCGACGAGGCGGGCGCGCTGCCGGCGCAGCCTGGGGGGCGGGCAGTGCAGGCCGGCGGAAGGGAGCCAGGCGAGACTGGACGGAGGCGGGCGACGTGGCCGGCGAGGCGCAGGGCGATGTGGCGGCTGGCTCTGACGAGCTCGGGCCGAGGACGAGCCCGAGGCGGCGGGCCGCCTGGCGGACGCTGGGCAGCGCGACTCGCGGAGGGGAAGAAGCGAGGCGGAGGCTGGGACGCGATGGGCGGAGGAGGAGGTGGCGAGAGGCCGTGAGCCGAGGACGCCGGCAAGGCGGGGTCCGGGAGGAGCCTGGGAGGGGAGGGCGGCGCGGCGTGGAGAGAGGAGGACGCGAGAGGTAGGGGACGGGCCAGGCGTGAGGGTCCTGGTGGGGTTGGGTGTGGCCGACGTGGGGGAGGTGGGATCTGGTGGGGGGAGGCTGTGTGGCGTGTTGTGTGGTGTGTGGGGGCAGGGTGAGAGGGAAAAGAGAGGAGGGTGAGCCAAGTGGCAGCTCAGGATTGGGTGGGGGATAGGGCCAGGTGAGGTGGCTTCTCGGGATTGGGTGGGGTGATGTGGAGAGGGGTGAGGGTAGAATATCTGGTAGGTTTAGGATTAGAGCGGACCGATTTAGTTTTTCTGGGGTGGTCGTTCGGGTCAAATCGGCCCGTTCGACTACCCCGCTAAAATAATTTAATATTTTATTTATTTTCAAATATCTTTTGTAACTAGTTTTAGACAAACAAAATATCCGGAACATCCGGGGGTTTGGCGTTTGAATAAAAGTCGGGGCGTTTTAAAAACCAAAACGGGCTTCACGAACATAGTTTTATGCAAACAATACATGATGATGACGATGCAATGCACAAATTCAACGCGATTTTCTAGTAGTGGTTTTGCGGGATGCCACAGCTGGGCCCTATGGGGCCTTGTGCCCCTGGCCCAATGCGGCCAGGGCACTCCCTCATAGGCCCATGCCCCCTCCCGGAAGGTGTGGCCACCTTGGTCCCCTTACGGAAGGTTCTAGAAGCTTCCAGTATAATACCGATTAACCCGGAACAATTCCGAACTCCAAAAACTGCACTGCCTTATATGAATCTTATTCTCCGGACCACTCCGGAACCTCTCGTGATGTCCCGGATCCCATCCGAGACTTCAAACAAAAACTCATAAACCAATTATCCAATCTATCCTAGCATCGAGACACGTTAAGTGTGTGACCCTGCGGGTTCGAGAATATGCAGACATGATCTTCTATCAATAATCAACAGTGGTGTCTGGGCACCCATATTGACTCCCACACATTCATCGATGATCATATCGGATGAACCACGATGCCAGGATTCAATCAATCCCATATATATATTCCCTTCGTCTCGCGATATTTTACTTGCCCGAGATTTGATCGTCGGTACCGTCATACCTATTTCAATCTCGTTCACAGCAAGTACTTTACTCGTTCCGTAATCCGATATCACTTTGTGATTAACTCCTTAACCACATGCTTGCAAGCGGTGTTGATATCGATTACCGAGTGGGCCCGAAGTATATCTCTCCGACGTGGGAGGGACAAATCCCATCTCGATACATACAACCCAACAGATACTTTCCGATCACCTGAGAGACACCTTTATGATCACCCTCTCATAGGATGACGTTTGATGACCTCAAAGCTTTCTTCCGATACTAGGGAGTTGTATTATCTCATGGTCTAAGGAATACAATATTTGACATAAGAAAAGCTTCGCAAAGACGAACACGATGACACGATCTAATTTCTTTGTTTAGTTTGGGTCTGTCCATCATATCATTCTCCCAATGATATGATCTCATTATTAATCGACAACTCATGTCCATGGTTAGGAAACCTTCAACCATCATTAATCAATGAGCTAGTCCATAGAGGTGTACTAGGGACACGGTGTTGTTCACAAACCACACAAGTATTAAAGTTTCCGCTTAATACAATTCTAGCATGGAATATAAACATTATCATGAACAAGAATTATAATAATAACATCTTTATTATTGCCTCTAGGGCATAATTCCAACAGTCTCCCACTTGCACTAGAGTCAATAATCTAGTTTACATTTGGCAACAATCTCACACCCATGCCACTGAGGTGCTGATCATGTTTTACACGTGGAAGAGGTTTAGTCAATGTATCTGCGACATTCAGATCTGTATGTACTTTGCTAATCTTCAGATCTCCATCTGCTATATAATCTCGGATTATATGAAACTTGCGGTTGATATGCTTGGTCTTTGGATGATATCTTGGTTCCTTAGCGAGTGCTATGGCGCCAGTGTTGTCACATAATATCTCCAGTGGGTCCAATGCACTTGGAACCACGCCAAGCTCAGTGATGAAGTTCCTGATCCAAACTCCTTCACTTGACGCTTCTGCAGCAGCCATGTATTCCGCTTCTATTGTAGATCCCGCGATCACGCTTTGCTTGCAGCTTCTCCAACTCACAGCTCCTCCATTCAAAATATACACGTATCCTGTCTGAGATTTAGAATCATCCTTGTCAGTATCAAAACTAGCGTCAACGTAACCCTTTACGACGAGCTGTTCATCACCCCCATAGACTAAGAACATTTCTTTAGTCCTATTTAGGTACTTTAGGATGTTCTTCACGGCTGTCCAATGTTCCACTCCTGGATCACTTTGATATCTGCTCGTCAAACTAAGAGCATTGGACACATCCGGTCTAGTACACAACATGGCATACATGATAGAACCTATGGCCGAGGCATAAGGCACTTTGCTCATAGCTTCCTATCATTTACCGTGGACACGAGCCTTGCTCAATATCTTACCCGACAACATAGGCCTTGAACCTTTCTTTGCCTTATCCATTACGAACCTTTTCGAACTTTGTCTAGGTATGTACCGCTTAAAGCTATCAGGCGTCTTTCTATCTCTATAGATTTTGATGCCCAATATATAAGCAGCTTCACCTAGGTCTTTCATTGAAAACACTTGTTCAAATAACTCTTCACATCGTTAAGCATGTTGATGTCATTTCCAATAATCAATATGTCATCCACATATAGTACCGTAAACGCCACCGAGCTCCCACTCACTTTCTTGTAGATGCAAGCTCAGAGCAATTTGGAACAAATCCAAAGCTCTTGATCACTTGATCAAAACGAAGGTTCCAACTCCGAGATGCTTGCTTCATCCATAAATGGAACGCTGAATTTTGCATACTTTATCGGCATCCTTAGGATCGACAAACCTTCGGGTTGCATCATATACAACTCTTCATCAATGTTGCCATTGAGGAACGCAGTCTTGACATCCATCCGCCATATTTCATAATCATGAAACGCAGCAATTGCTAATAAAATCGAATGAACTTAAACATCGCTACGGAGAGAAAGTATCATCGTAGTCAACACCTTGAACTTGTCGAAAACCTTCGCGACAAGTCGTGCTTTATAGACGGTAACATTACCATCCGTCCGCTTTTCTTCTTGAAGATCCATTTGCACTCAACGGCCTTTCGGTCGCTAGGAGGGTCCACCAAAGTCCATACTTGGTTTTCGCTCATGGATCCCAATTGATTTCATGGCTTCCACCATTTCTCGAGTCTGTACTCATCATCGCTTCCTCATAGTTCGAGGTTCATTGTCTTCTACCAACAAGACAACAAGACAGGTTGCTGTACCACTCGAGGGGCACGCGACTATGTCGACTCGACGCTTAGTAGCAACATCGTCCAAGATTCATGATCCTTGTCATTAGCTTCCTCTATCGTTGGTGCAAGCGCACCGAACAATTTCTGTGTGCTACTCTCCAATTCAAGAGAAGGTTCAATAACCTCGCCTAGCTCTACTTTCCTCCCACTCACTTCTTTCGAGAGAAACTCCTTCTCAAGAAAGGAACCGTTCTTTGAGACAAACACTTTGCCTTGCTCGTGATAGAAGGTATACCCAATAGTTTCCTTAGGGTATCCTATGAAGACGCATTTCTCCGCTTTGGGTTCGAGCTTGTCCGGCATCAACTTCTTGACGTAAGCTTCGCATCCCCAAACTTTAAGAAACGATAACTTAGGTTTAGCACCAAACCACAGTTCATACGGTGTCATCTCAACGGATTTAGATGGAGCCCTATTTAAAGTGAATGCAACGGTTTCTAATGCATAACCCCAAAATGATAACGGCAAATCAGTAAGAGACATCATTGATCGAACCATATCTAATAGGGTTCGAATCCGGCGTTCAGACACACCATTGCGCTGTGGTGTTCCGGGTGGCGTGAGTTGTGAAACGATTCCACTTGCTTTAAGATGCGTGAGAAAATCATAACTCAAATATTCACCTCCACGATCGGATCGTAGAAACTTAATCTTTCTGTTACGATGGTTCTCCACTTCATTCTGAAATTCTTTGAACTTTTCAAACGTTTCAGATTTATGTTTCATTAAATAGATATACCCATATCTACTTAAGTCATCGGTAAAAGTGAGAAAATAGCGATATCCACCGCGCGTCGAAACACTCATAGGTCCGCATACATCGGTATGTATGATTTCCAACAAGTCCGTTGCTCGCTCCATCATACCGGAGAACGAGGTTTTGATCATCTTGTCCATGAGGCATGGTTCGCATGTGTCAAATGATTCAAAATCAAGAGACTCCAAAAGTCCATCAGAATGGAGTTTCTTCATGTGCTTTACTCCAATATGACCTAGACGACAGTGCCACAAATAAGTAGTATTATCACTATCTACTTTGCATCTCTTAGCCTCAATGTTATGGATGTGTGTTTCATCCCTTTCGAGATTTAGAAGAAATAAACCATTCACTAAAGGTGCATGACCATAAAAGATATTACTCATATAAATAGAACAACCATTATTCTCCGATTTAAATGAATAACCGTCTTGCAATAAACACGATCCAGAAATGATGTTCATGCTCAACGCAAGCACATAATAACACTTATTAAGGTTTAAAACTAATCCCGAAGGTAAAACTAAGGAGAGCATGCCGACGGCCATCACATCAACTCTTGATCCGTTGCCGACGCGCATCGTCACCTCATCCCTCGCAAGTCGCCGTCTATTCTGTAGCTCCTGTTTCGAGTTACAAATATTAGCAACTGAACCGGTATCAAATACCCAGGCACTACAACGAGGGCTAGTAAGGAAAACATCAATAACATGTATATCAAATATACCTTTGATGGTGCCAGCCTTCTTGTCCGCTAAGTACTTCGGACAGTTGCGCTTCCAGTGACCCTTGTCCTTGCAATAGAAGCACTCAGTGTCCGGCTTAGGACCAGACTTGAGCTTCTTCTCAGCAGGGGCAGTGCGTTTGCCGCCGCCCTTCTTGAAGGGCTTCTTTGCTCCCTTACCTTTCTTAAAGGAGGGCTTGTTGACCATCAACACATGATTATCCTTCTTGATGTCCACCTCCGCAGCCTTCAGCTTTGCGAAGAGCTCGGTGATCGTATCAGTGGAACCAATCTGATTATGAGTCACTACAAAACTTTTGTAGCTGGGAGGGAGTGATTGCAGAACCCTGTCAATCTTGAGCTCCTCTGGAATCGTGCATTCCAGTTGCTCAAGGCGTTGAGTGTAGCCCGTCATCTTAATGGCGTGCTCACTAACGGAACTCCCTTCCTCCATCTTGCAGTTAAAGAACTTCTCAGAGATCTCATATCTCTCAGAACGGGCCTGAGTCTGAAACATGGTTTTTAGCTCTTCGAGAATCTCAAAGGGCCCGGGATAGTCTTCAAAACGATTTTGAAGTTCCGGTTCCATAGCAAACAACATGGTGCTCTTAATCACTCCATAATCATCCTTGCGCGACTGATAGACAGCTTTCTCATCAGCCGTAGCGATTGCATGAGGGGTCACCTAACGCTTTCCCAAGGACATAGTCCTTTTGACCGCCAGAAAGAATGATTCTTAGATTGCGGAACCAATTGGTGAAGTTAGACCCATTGTTTCTAAGCTTTTCCTTCTCAGCAAAAACGTTGAAGTTGAAGTTGGACTTAGCCATGTGATCTACAATATTTGCAAGTACAAATTAGACTATGTTCATGATAACTAATTCAACTTTTAATCAAATTACTAGATGAACTCCCACTAAATTCAACATCCCTCATGTTGTTTAGTGAACACGATCCAAATTCACCACACCTAATACGATCATCACGAGAAGAGATGTGGTTTCAATGGTGGACAACGAAGTGTCGATCATATCATTCATATGACTCATGCTTAACCTTTCGGTTCTTGTGTTCCGAGGCCATGTCTGTACATGCTAGGCTCGTTAAGTTAGATCCAAGTATTTCCGCGTGTGCAAAACTAGCTTGCACCCGTTGTATGTGACCGTAGAGTCTATAGCACCCGATCATCACGTGATGCTTGGACACGACGAACTTTCGCAACGGTGCATACTCGGGGAGAACACAATTTTTATCTTGATCTTTAAGTGAGGAATCATCTTATAATGCTACCGATGCGATCTAAGCATGATAAGATACATAAAAGGATAAACATCACATGCATATAACTTTAATGTGACATGGTATAGCCAATCTTCGCGCAATGATCTCCATCTTGTGCGTTCCGGCATGATCTCCATCACTCCACCATGATTGCCTCCACCATGAATAGCAACTACAACTATTGCTAACTACTTAGCGATAAAGTGAAACTATTACATGGCATAAGAAGTTGACACAGGTCATACACAATTATAAAGACAACCATATGGCTCGCCGGTTGTGTACTCATCGACATGCAAGTCGTGAAACATTACAAAACATGATCATCGCATACATTATACACATCACATCTTGGGCCATACCATATCACGAAAACACTCCTGCAAAAACAAGTTAGACGCCTACTTTGTTGTTGCATGTTTTACGTGGCTTATGGGAGTAGATGCTAAGAACGATTCTTACCTACGGAAAGCCACAACGGTGATATTATGGTTGCCAAACTCCGTGTTAATCCCATGACAACTATAGTGAGAGAAACCGACATCCACCACCGCATGTGTGGAACAAGCCACACGTCAAGTGCGGAGCCGGTCTCGCGAATGACGTCGCAGAAGGTTGGCTCGGACCGCTTCAATCTCACTATCCCGGCCATAAGAAGAACACAAACAAGAGGCTTGCAACAGAACATCAACGCCGAACAACCATGTTGCGTTCTACTCGTGAAACACATCTACGCATAGATCTAGCTCTGATACCACTGAAGGGTTTCGCGGCATAGTAAATCAAAATTTTCTACGAATGCGAACAGAGGGAAAGCCAAGATCTAATCTAGGAGATGCAAAAAACGAGAGATATTGGATTAGATCTTCATACCCTTGAAGATTCGCACAGCGGAACGTTCGTCAGAACGTGGGTGATGTAGTCGTACTCGCTTCTCCTCCTCGCGATCCGATCCGATCTAGCACCACAAGTGGCGGTGCCTCCGTGAGATGCACACGTGTAGCACCTTGACGTCTCCTCCTTCCTTGGTCCAGCAAGTATGGTGGAGAGATGGGTTGGATCTACAACGCGACGGCGTGGTGCAATTGGTGGAGAATTTCTATAGCAGGGCTTCGCCTACAAGCAGTCGGGAGGGAGAGAGGAGGGCAGGCGGCTAGGGTTGGAGGAAGGTGTGGGGTTGGTGCCCCAGCCCTCTATATATAGAGGGTGGGCGCCCCAGCCCTCCCCAAGCCAAGGCGGCCCCAAGGAGGAAGAGTGGGGGCAAGAAACCCCCTTCTAGAAGCTCTATCTAGAGTTTAAACCTCTCTTGGCCGGCTGGGCCCTATGGGGCCTTGTGCCCCAATGCTGACCAGGCACTCCCTCATAGGCCCATTCCCTCCCGGAAGGTGTGGCCACCTTGGTCCCCTTCCGAAGGTTCTAGAAGCTTAGGCAATACCGATTAACCGGAACAATTCGAACTCCAAAAGCACTGCCTTATATGAATCTTATTCTCGGACCACTCCGAACCTCTCGTGATGTCCGGATCCCATCCGAGACTCGAACAAAAACTCATAAACCAATTATCCAATCTATCCTAGCATCGAGACACGTTAAGTGTGTGACCCTGCGGGTTCGAGAATATGCAGACATGATCTTCTATCAATAATCAACAGCGGGGCCATATTGACTCCCACACATTCATCGATGATCATATCGGATGAACCACGATGCCAGGATTCAATCAATCCCATATATATATTCCCTTCGTCTCGCGATATTTTACTTGCCCGAGATTTGATCGTCGGTACCGTCATACCTAGTTCAATCTCGTTCACAGCAAGTACTTTACTCGTTCCGTAATCCGATATCACTTTGTGATTAACTCCTTAACCACATGCTTGCAAGCGGTGTTGATATCGATTACCGAGTGGGCCCAAAGTATATCTCTCCGACTTGGGAGGGACAAATCCCATCTCGATACATACAACCCAACAGATACTTTCCGATCACCTGAGAGACACCTTTATGATCACCCTCTCATAGGATGACGTTTGATGACCTCAAAGCTTTCTTCCGATACTAGGGAGTTGTATTATCTCATGGTCTAAGGAATACAATATTTGACATAAGAAAAGCTTCGCAAAGACGAACACGATGACACGATCTAATTGCTTTGCTTAGTTTGGGTCTGTCCATCATATCATTCTCCCAGTGATATGATCTCATTATTAATCGACAACTCATGTCCATGGTTAGGAAACCTTCAACCATCATTAATCAATGAGCTAGTCCATAGAGGCGTACTAGGGACACGGTGTTGTTCACAAACCACACAAGTATTAAAGTTTCCGCTTAATACAATTCTAGCATGGAATATAAACATTATCATGAACAAGAATTATAATAATAACATCTTTATTATTGCCTCTAGGGCATAATTCCAACAGTCTCCCACTTGCACTAGAGTCAATAATCTAGTTTACATTTGGCAACAATCTCACACCCATGGCGAGGTGCTTGATCATGTTTTACACGTGGAAGAGGTTTAGTCAATGGATCTGCGACATTCAGATCTGTATGTACTTTGCTAATCTTCAGATCTCCATCTGCTATATAATCTCGGATTATATGAAACTTGCGGTTGATATGCTTGGTCTTTGGATGATATCTTGGTTCCTTAGCGAGTGCTATGGCGCCAGTGTTGTCACACAATATCTCCAGTGGGTCCAATGCACTTGGAACCACGTGAAGCTCAGTGATGAAGTTCCTGATCCAAACTCCTTCACTTGACGCTTCTGCAGCAGCCATGTATTCCGCTTCTACTGTAGAACCCGCGATCACGCTTTGCTTGCAGCTTCTCCAGCTCACAGCTCCTCCATTCAAAATATACACGTATCCTGTCTGAGATTTAGAATCATCCTTGTCGGTGTCAAAACTAGCGTCGACGTAACCTTTTACGACGAGCTGTTCATCACCCCCATAGACTAAGAACATTTCTTTAGTCCTATTTAGGTACTTTAGGATGTTCTTCACGGCTGTCCAGTGTTCCACTCCTGGATCACTTTGATACCTGCTCGTCAAACTAAGAGCATTGGACACATCCGGTCTAGTACACAGCATGGCATACATGATAGAACCTATGGCCGAGGCATAAGGCACTTTGCTCATAGCTTCCCTATCATTTACTGTAGCTGGACACTGAGCCTTGATCAATATCTTACCTGACAACATAGGCACTGGACCTTTCTTTGCCTTATCCATTCTGAACCTTTTCAGAACTTTGTCTAGGTATGTACTCTGGCTTAAAGCTATCAGGCGTCTTTCTCTATCTCTATAGATTTTGATGCCCAATATATAAGCAGCTTCACCTAGGTATTTCATTGAAAAACACTTGTTCAAATAACTCTTCACATCGTTAAGCATGTTGATGTCATTTCCAATAATCAATATGTCATCCACATATAGTACCAGAAACGTCACCGAGCTTCCACTCACTTTCTTGTAGATGCAAGCTTGAGCAATTTGGAACAAATCCAAAGCTCTTGATCACTTGATCAAAACGAAGGTTCCAACTCCGAGATGCTTGCTTCAGTCCATAAATGGAACGCTGAAGTTTGCATACTTTATCAGCATCCTTAGGATCGACAAAACCTTCGGGTTGCATCATATACAACTCTTCATCAATGTTGCCATTGAGGAACGCAGTCTTGACATCCATCTGTCATATTTCATAATCATGAAACGCAGCAATTGCTAATAAAATCCGAATGAACTTAAACATCGCTACGGGAGAGAAAGTATCATCGTAGTCAACACCTTGAACTTGTCTTTCGCGACAAGTTGTGCTTTATAGACGGTAACATTACCATCTGCGTCCGTTTTCTTCTTGAAGATCCATTTGCACTCAACGGCCTTTCGGTCGCTAGGAGGGTCCACCAAAGTCCATACTTGGTTTTTGCTCATGGATCCCAATTCGGATTTCATGGCTTCCAGCCATTTCTCAGAGTCTGTGCTCATCATCGCTTCCTCATAGTTCGTAGGTTCACTGTCTTCTACCAACAAGACAGTCAAGACAGGGTTGCATACCACTCGGAGGGCACGCGACCTTGTCGACTGCGACGCTCAAGAGCAACATCGTCCAAGCTTCATGATCCTTGTCATTATCTTCCTCTATCGTTGGTGCGGTGATCGGAACAATTTCAGTGCGCGCTACTCTCCAATTCAAGAGAAGGTTCAATAACCTCGTCTAGCTCTACTTTCCTCCCACTCACTTCTTTCGAGAGAAACTCCTTCTCAAGAAAGGAACCGTTCTTTGAGACAAACACTTTGCCTTCGGTTCTGTGATAGAAGGTATACCCAATAGTTTCCTTAGGGTATCCTATGAAGACGCCGCTTTGGGTTCGAGCTTGTCCGGCATCAACTTCTTGACGTAAGCTTCGCATCCCCAAACTTTAAGAAACGATAACTTAGGTTTAGCACCAAACCACAGTTCATACGGTGTCGTCTCAACGGATTTAGATGGAGCCCTATTTAAATTGAATGCAACGGTTTCTAATGCATAACCCCAAAATGATAACGGCAAATCAGTAAGAGACATCATTGATCGGACCATATCTAATAGGGTTCAATTCCGGCGTTCAGACACACCATTGCGCTGTGGTGTTCCGGGTGGCGTGAGTTGTGAAACGATTCCACTTGCTTTAAGATGCGTGAGAAAATCATAACTCAAATATTCACCTCCACGATCGGATCGTAGAAACTTAATCTTTCTGTTACGATGGTTCTCCACTTCATTCTGAAATTCTTTGAACTTTTCAAACATTTCAGATTTATGTTACATTAAATAGATATACCCATATCTAATTAAGTCATCGGTAAACGTAAGAAAATAGTGATATCCACCGCACGTCGAAACACTCATCGGTCCGCATACATCGGTATGTATGATTTCCAACAAGTCCGTTGCTCGCTCCATCATACCGGAGAACGGGGTTTTGATCATCTTTCCCATGAGGCATGGTTCGCATGTGTCAAATGATTTAAAATCAAGAGACTCCAAAAGTCCATCAGAATGGAGTTTCTTCATGCGCTTTACTCCAATATGACCCCCCCTTCTAGAAGCTCTATCTAGAGTTTAAACATCTCTTGGCCGGCTGGGCCCCATGGGGCCTTGTACCCCTGGCCCAATGCGGCCAGGGCACTCCCTCATAGGCCCATGCCCCCTCCCGGAAGGTGTGGCCACGTTGGTCCCCTTCCGGAAGGTTCTAGAAGCTTCTGGTACAATACCGATTAACCCGGAACAATTCCGAACTCCAAAAACTGCACTGCCTTATATGAATCTTATTCTCCGGACCACTCCGGAACCTCTCGTGATGTCCCGGATCCCATCCGAGACTCCGAACAAAAACTCATAAACCAATTATCCAATCTATCCTAGCGTCGAGACACGTTAAGTGTGTGACCCTGCGGGTTCGAGAATATGCATACATGATATTCTATCAATAATCAACAGCGGGTGCAGGCACCCATATTGACTCCACACATTCATCGATGATCATATCGGATGAACCACGATACCAGATTCAATCAATCCCATATATATATATTCCCTTCTCATGTATTTTACTTGCCCGAGATTTGATCGTCATACCGTCATACCTAGTTCAATCTCGTTCATAGCAAGTACTTTTAGATTCGGTAATCCGATATCACTTTGTGATTAACTCCTTAACCACATGCTTGCAAGCGGTGTTGATATCGATTACCGAGTGGGCCCAAGTATATCTCTCCGACTTGGGAGGACAAATCCCATCTCGATACATACAACCCAATGATACTTTCCGATCACCTGAGAGACACCTTTATGATCACCCTCTCATAGGATGACGTTTGATGACCTCAAAGCTTTCTTCCGATACCAGGGAGTTGTATTATCTCATGGTCTAAGGAATACAATATTTGACATAATAAAAACTTCGCAAAGACGAACACGATGACACGATCTAATTGCTTTGCTTAGTTTGGGTCTGTCCATCATATAATTCTCCCAATGATATGATCTCATTATTAATCGACAACTCATGTCCATGGTTAGGAAACCTTTAACCATCATTAATCAATGAGCTAGTCCATAGAGGCGTACTAGGGACACGGTGTTGTTCACAAACCACACAAGTATTAAAGTTTCCGCTTAATACAATTCTAGCATGGAATATAAACATTATCATGAACAAGAATTATAATAATAACATCTTTATTATTGCCTCTAGGGCATAATTCCAACATTCTGTTCCCGAGGGGATTGTTTGTCTTCTTCGACGTTCTCTTTATGGCCTCAAACAGGCCCGTCGTGCCTGGTTTGAGCGCTTTGGTTCTGTAGTGACTGCTGCTGGTTTCTCCCCTAGTGCTCATGATCCAGTGCTGTTTGTTCACACTTCTCCTCGTGGACGCACTCTTCTTCTTCTCTATGTTGATGATATGATCATTACTGGTGATGATTCTGAGTATATCGCCTTTGTTAAGGCTCGTCTTCGTGATCATTTTCTTATGACTGATCTTGGTCCTCTTCGGTACTTTCTTGGGATTGAGGTTTCCTCCACTTCTGATGGCTTTTACGTCTCCCAGGAAAAGTATATTCAGGATCTTCTTGCTTGTGCTGCTCTTGTGGATGAGCGCACTGTTGAGACCCCTATGGAGCTTAATGTTAAGCTTCAACCTACTGATGGTGATCCTCTTCCTGATCCGACGCGTTATCGTCATCTTGTCGGGAGTCTTGTTTATCTTGATGTCACTCGTCCTGACATCTCTTATCCTGTTCATATTTTGAGTCAGTTTGTTTCTGCTCCTACCACTGTTCACTATAGTCATCTTCTTCGTGTTCTTCGTTATCTTCGTGGTACGATCACTCGTTGCCTTTTCTTTCCGCGTTCCAGTGCTATTCGAATGCTACATGGGCGAGTGATCCTTCGGATCGCCGTTCACTTTCTTCTTACTGTGTGTTTCTTGGTGGTTCGCTTATTGCTTGGAAGACGAAGAAACAGACCGTGGTTTCTCGTTCGAGTGTCGAGGCTGAGTTGCGTGCTATGGCCTTGTTGACTGCTGAGGTGACCTAGTTACGGTGGTTACTTGCGGATTTTGGGGTCTCTCTTACCACACCCACTCTAGTTTTGTCTGACAGTACAGGTGCTATTAGTGTTGCACGTGATCCGGTCTAGCATGAGCTTACCAAGCATATTGGTGTTGATGCTTTCTATACGCGTGATCAGGTGCAGGCTCAGGTTGTTGCGCTTCAGTATGTGCCTTCAGATTCTGATTGGCGGATTTCTTCTGAAGGCATGCAGAGTGCAGCATGATTTCTTACTCTCCAAACTCAGTGTTGTGCATCCACCATGACTTTGAGGGGTGGTGCTAGAGTATATATTTGTATATTGTAGTTTCCCCATATGTTAGGGGGCTTCCTGCATATTTGCACCTGTACCTGTATTATATATTGTGGCCTTTGGCCCCCAGAGTAATACAAGTTGCATATTCCTGACAAGACCATGGGCGCAGAGATGGGTTTTATTAGATGATTCATACATCACCATTGATGCACTTTGCAAAAAAGAGAATGAATAATTTTCCACTGGTGATAATATTCACTTCGCTTGTTTCTCAACAATTGTGGGGTGCAGTTAAATGATCCTGCAGGTTTTGTGAATTCGAAGCCACATTTGTGTGATATTTTAGGTTCACAGGTTGGGATTACCCCCACCTCTTTGTTGAACAATGGTTGAAAACATGCCTTCAGTCCCGGGCCGCAACTGGCTCTAGTCCCGGATTTGGGTCCGGGACTGCCAAAACGAGACTAGAGCCCCCTCCCACTAGTCCCCGCTAGCTACGGCCCGCGACTGATAACAGCCACGTGGTTGTTTCAGCGCCACGGGGGCGGAAACCCTCTAGTCCCGGGCCGTAACACCACCCGGGACTATACGGTTTCCTGCCGCGGCAGAGAATTGTGTGTTTCTCTGCCGCGCAGATATTGTGTATTTCCTTTTTTTTCCCATTTCGTTCCTTTTTCGTTTTGTGTTTCGCTATAATTTCAAACATATATTTCAGTACACATAATCTACGCTACTACATACATAGTACACGTTGATGCATCTATATATATAATTAATCGATCCCTTGCAAGCATACATATAATCAATCATATCAAAAGGAAGAAATGTTTTGAAATTACATGTTCATTGATGATATATATATATATATCATATCAACTACATGGAGATCACTAAGGCAAATCGAGTTCCACGTCATCCGCGTAATGCTCTCCATATACATCAAGGACCTCCTTCATCATAAATCCCGCCAGCTCCTCTTGAATTGCTCGTATGCGCTGGTTTGGCTCTAGTTTCTCATTGTTTAACTCGCAGATGTACTCGCAGACGTAGTATCCACATAAATGAGTTCCCGGTGGCTGCTGTAAACTCTTCACCATTTTATAAGTTAGCTCCTCTTTGAATGGACCTGTTGTTTTCTGTCTGAACCGTGTCCAACACCTGCTCAGCAAAGAAAATGAACAAAAGAGTTATTAGTTACTTGATATCAGGAAATGAACGAAAGAGGCCGATATAATGCTATAATGATTGAAATTACTTATGGAGCATTGCTTTTATGTCGCTCCACTTCTCTTGGTCCCAACTTAATGAGTCGTGGACTTCAAGTAAGGACTTGTCAACTTGAATGTTTAGCAAGATCTAGTGGAATCTGCGGACGTTTACATAAGCATACATGCATAGCTCATCGAGTAAGAAAAAATAAAATGTGTACCAGATAGAAACACTCACTTGAAGTTGTAAGGAAATAGTATTTCCTTAACAAAATTATTCTCGGTTAAGAACCTGCACAGGTCTTCCTCCACGTCTTTGGGGTGATTCTTTAACGTATATTCATTAACGATATATGGTTCAATGAACCCAACGTCATATCTTCTAGCTCTTTTGTATTCAAGCATCTTCATTCTGCAGAATATAATATCATACAAAAGGATATATAGTTAGGATAATATATTAAATACAATGAACGAGCTGAGCTACAAACTTAATTATAGAAATAAATAACTTACAGATAGTAGCAACCAATGATAGATTTGTCGAGGGAGCGTTGGTTGTATAGCTGAAACAGTTAGGTCATTTGAACCTGTATCGAGTATGGTTTGAAGTGATGCTCCTTTCTAACGTCCACTGAAAACCAATATTTCTGATGCTTTTTTCTGCTTGCGACATGTACCATTCGTGCAGATTTCGTATATGTGTGGATAGATGCGCGAGCTCCTCATTACTGACTAGAGGCTCCCCTTGGACATACTTCCGTACTATCTAACCTACTAGTGTATCTTCATAGCCTAAATATTGACCAAGAGACATATTTGCTTCGGTAGCAAGTGCTTTGGCCTGCGATACAGTGATGCCCATTAGTGCAACATTAGTACGGGCTCTGGGGTCCATTATCTGCATGTCCATATCCATTTCAGCTCTGAAGGCCTTGTCGAGGTCTGAAATGACTTTGAGCGGGGCGACCGGTTGATTCTTCTGTGCTCCGAGCTGGGAAACTTGCTTCCCGCTTTTTGCACTTGTGCTTTTTTCTTCTTTGCTTGCTTAATAATCTCCCGTCATAGTCTGATTCCAGATTCATCGATATCTGGGATGGTTGCTCAAGAAAGGACTTAGCCCACTTTTTGGTTTTTTCATAATATACCGTCTTTGGCTCAGGCTTTTAGGTGCAAAATGCGCCTTAACTTGGGCAGCCACATCCGCGTTAGTTTCCTCATCGGTCTTGTCATAAGGTCTCTTTGGAAGAGCCGACGGGATGTCGACTATCTTTGCCGTTTGACCTTTCTTCGATGTGGGGCGCGGTGGAGCGTCGACCTTCCGTTTCTTTGACGAGGTAGTAGTGTTGCATGGAGGCGGAGGCAGAGATCGAGTATTGCGCGGAGGTGGAGATCGAGTTGATGTACTCCTGCTACGGCGATCGTCAGTGGGGCGGGTGGATTTGGAGGTTGACGATAATCGGTTTGGGGTGTACTTGGAGGTTGATGATATTCGATGCGGGGTGGACTTGGATTCCTCGAAGTCGGTGGCCTTGGCGCCGAGCCTGGAAACTTGATGTACTTCTTCTTCCATAGAATGATGTTGCGCTTGACATCTCCTAGTTTCGTAAGGCCTTCAGGCGTAGCGATGTCAATCTCTAGGTCCGCAAAATCCTCCACTATGTCATCCACCGTGACACGAGCATAGCCAGGTGGAATCGGAAGTGAATGGTGGAGTGCTCCAGGTAGACAAGGTAAAGCAGTTTCGATATCCACCTTGAAGGACAGGTTGTTCATTGGCTGATGTAGCTCACATTGTGCCATCTCTCTGACATCATCCATGGGGTAGCGAGGAGCCGGTGCATAATCCAATAGTGCTTGATCATCAGCCCGGACCTCCGTGGAAGCCACGCTGCTTCTCCACTGGCTAAGATCCAATGCAGGATCATCAGCTCGCGGGTGAGTTGACGACGACCTTTGGCTAATTTCTTGCATGAGGTTCTTCTGATCAGCTAGGTCCTGCTCTACCTTAGAGATATGGTCTGCCTCCCGGTCCTTCTTTCTATGACAGCTTCTATAAATGGCATCATACTGAGGAAACCCTTTCTTCCACGAAACACTGGCGCCTTTGCCTCGTGTTCGTCCACCCTTTTCAGGATTCCCTAGGGCGCGTGTCAGCTCGTCGTTCTCTCTCTCGGGACGAAACAATCCCAATTGAGCATCGTTCATTGCTTGAATAAGGTCTTCGGAGGGTTTTAGAATTTTTTCATGAAATAATGTCTTCCCTGATTCTGGGTCCAATGATCCCCCGTGCCCGTACCACTAGTGCTTTGACCTCTCGGGCCATCCATCTGTACCAGGAGTGACGCCTCTGGCCCTTATTTCCTTCTCCATAGTTTCCCACTTAGGGACGGCACTCTTGTAGCCACCTGTCCCCATTTTATGATGGTATTTCTTTTTGGCGGCATTTAACTCATTCTTTGTCGACTTTGCCTTTGCTTTACCAGATTGATTGTACTTTACAAAACCGGGCCACTGTTCTCTCAACTTCTCGTTTCCTCCTTTGGAGTATGGAGTTTTCTTTTTCGCGACATATTTCGCGTATGAAATTTTCTTGTGGTTCTGATACAGTTCGGCCATCTTGCCCAGAGCCCACTCCTTGACTTTCGCTCTATTTTCAAGCCCACCCGGCCTTGGGGTAATACCATATGCCTCAAATTCTTCATACTCTAGAGGTAGTATGAAATGCGCTATTATCTCCTGCCAAAGGTCATCTTTGGCATCATCGGTGACATAACTGTTGGATTCTTCAACGGGTTTCTTTGACTTATTCCATTCTTGGATGGTGATCGGCAGGTTGTCCCTTACAAGCACCCCGCATTGATTTGTAAACATCCTCCGGTGCTTCTCTGGAGCAATCAGTTCACCATCATCATCTATTTCTTCGATGGTGAACCTATGATTACCATCCAACTTTTTGTTCGACCCTCGTTTCGTTCGAGCTGTCGATTGCTTCGATCTGGTGGGCTAAAAGAAGAAGAGAGAGTGATTAATATATATATATATATATATTGATATATCTAGATCAATTAATGAATAGAGGTAACACGAGGCTTTATATATATGTACCTCGCCGGATCCTGTCGAGGGGCCATCATTATTGTTGTTATTTGTTTGCCCTTCGTCCATCCTGTCTTCCCCTTGGTACATCAGGTTTTCCTCTAGTCCATCACCGGATGGATTCAGATATGAGGAAATCTCTTCCTCGAGCAAAATATCTCACCGGTAGTAATATTAAGAGGAATTTCACCTCTTATCATGCCCTGAAGAAAACCTTCACCAATGCGACCAAGATCTTCGGATGGATCCATGACTTAATTAACTATAACAGAAAGAGAGTTAAACAGGTTAGAAAAAACAATAACCTTAATAACTAAAACAAAAAAACGATAACCCTGATAACACTAATTAATAACCCTAATATTATTTGCGGTAAAACAATAATCCTAATAACTAATAAAAAACAATAACCCTAATATTATTTGTGGTAAAACAATAATATTAATAACTAAAATAAAAAACAATAACCCTAATATTATTTGTGGTAAAACAATAATCTTAATAACTAAAATAAAAAAACAATAACCCTAATATTATTTGTGGTAAAATAATAATCCTAATAACTAAAACAAAAAAAACAATAACCCTAATATTATTTGTTGTAAAACAATAATCATAATTATAATAATCCTATTATTATTTGTGGTAAAACAATATAATCGTAATAACTAAAACAATAATCCTAATCCTAATAACTAAAACAATAATTCTAATTATAATAACCCTAGCTAATATTTTGTGGTAAAAAAACACCCTCGAGCTCACCGACTCCGACGGCAGCACGTGACGGCGGCACGATGAGGCGGCGGCACGGCGAGGTAGCGTGTGGCGGCACGGCGAGGCGCGCACGCGGCAGCACGAAACGGCGGAGCGGCGGCACGTCACGGCACGGTGGAGCGGCGACACGATTGAGCACGCACGGTGGAGCGGCGGTGGAATCGGCGGCCATCCGGACAACACCTCCCCTGCGTGTGTCTTCGATGCGTCGCACGTGAGTGCTTCGTCTTCGTCTTCGTCGAGGAATTCCAAGTGCTGGGCAGCACCTCCCCTGGCGCGCGAAATATATAGGGACCCCCTTTAGTCCCGGGCTAAGCCATCACCCGCGACTAGAGGGTCTCTAGTCCCAGGCCGTGGCTTAGCCCGCGACTAAAGACCCCCCTTTAGTCGCGGGTTAAGCCACGGCCCGGACCTGCGTGTTTTTTCGGCCGCTTCGTTTTTTCTTGCGCAGGCACCCTCTAGTCCCGGGTCCAGCCACGACCCGCGACTAGTTTATTTTTGTAAATTTTCTTTTTTTAATTCAAAACAAATATAAAACTTTGGAAAATCATATCTTCTATTGTAAAAATCCAAATAAAACAAATAATATGTCTATTATTATCAGAAAAATATAAAGAATCTTGATATAAGATCCATACATCTGTTTGCATCATTTATAAATTATTTCATTTGTAAATTTTCTTTTTTTAATTCAAATCAAATATAAAACTTTGGAAAATCATATCTTCTATTGTAAAAATCCAAATAAAACAAATAACATGTCTATTATTATCAGAAAATTATAAAGAATATTAATATAATATCCATACATCTGTTTGCATCATTAATAAATTATTTCATTTGTAAATTTTCTTTTTTAATTCAAATAAAATATAAAACTTTGGTAAATCATATCTCCTATTGTAAAAATCCAAATAAAACAAATAATAATGTCTATTATTATAAGAAAAATATAAAGAATCTTAATATAATATCCATTTAGTCCCGGTTGTAGTTACTAACCGGGACTAAAGATATTTCCCGCCATTTCCCACCGCTTCCCGACAAGTTTTCCCGCCCTTTCCTTTTTACCAGAGCTTTTAGTCCCGGTTGTAGTCACTAACCGGGACTAAAGATATTTCCTGCCATTTCCCACCGCTTCCCGCCAATTTTTCCCGCCCTTTTCCTCTATATCTAGGGCGATCGCGCCATGGATATCCACACATCCACACCTTCCTCTCTTACAACAATGGACAACGCCTATTGGGCCATTCTGACCCTCGAGACCGAGAGGCCAGCGCCTCTAGCTACCCTTTTTCCGCCAGCTCACCATTTGGATGCTCAGCTGGAGGGTTCTATCCTCCTGTCCCTCAAGGTTCCGCACACCAGGCGGCCATCACGAACCACTTCTACCACGATCTCACGCCGGAGCAGCGGATGGATCCCAGTGGGATCTCGACAACTACGACACCTGGAATGCCTTCTTCGCTAACCGGTAGGAAAGGGAGCTTGCCAGGTACGAGGGTGATGGCCCGTCCCGGTGAACCACAACGAAGCCGGCCACCGTCTATGGTGGGCAAATCGTACTATCATCAGAGTGATGCGCTATATCGATGGGGGAGACCATCCTCGCCGGCGGTGCCCACAAGTCCACCCGCAACTGAGCCACAAGAAGGCCCCTGCCCGCCCGGCGATAGCGGCATCGTCTTCCAAGAGACCCCTCCCCCGCCCGTAGTGAATCTGAGGCCAGAGTGGCAGGTGCCCCCTGTATATGCTATGGCTGCACTGAGGATCCCCAAAGTGGCAGGTGACGATGACGATGATGATGACGATGACGAAGAAGACCCTGAAGCTGCGTACTATAGGACTAGGCATGACTAAAGGGGCATCTTTAGTCCTGGTTTTTAATATTAATAAATGTCTTGAGTGTTACCTAGTCCCGGGACTAAATATGAATATGTTGTATTATTGTGAGTTCGCTCAGGTGATCAAATGCTATTTTTTTTCTACCTGCGTACAACAATCAAAATGCCGTAGTATTGAACCTAATACATATTGCTCAATCAAACTAGAAGACGACTCCCAGTGCCTAAGCCGCGGGAGGTGAAAACCCAAAGAGATGGAACCATCACACGAGCATAGCTCGGGTGAGATCCTGAAGAATCTGCCAAGTATCGTCAACCCTGGTGTCCAACGTAGCCATATAGTGACGGTCGTGCTCGTCCTCCTCCCTGACACGACGCCATACCACCTCGTCGGTGGCCGGCTCCCTCTGCATGCTTCCTGGACCATTCGACCTCCACCAAAGAATCTCAAGGTCGAAGACGACACCCAGATTCCTCACCAAGCTACGCATCCCGGAAGGTAGCACCATCCAGTGCCAGCCCAGCGGAGCCCAGTCTCGGACATGCTCGGCGGAGCCTAGTACTCCATCGTTGCTGCCGAGTCGACTACGAGGATGCGGGATGGGAATCCTAAAGAACCAAGAATGTGTGTATGTGTGGGTGGCCATGACGGTCGCCCTATAAATAGAGGAAAAGGCCTATAAATAGAGAAGCCTATAAATAGAGCAGCCTATAAATAGAGGAAAGGGCGGGCAGGCTGGATCGAGCAGCCTATAAATAGAGGAAAAGGCCTATAAATAGAGGTAAATGCCTATAAAGAGAGGGCTCATCTTTAGTCCCGGTTGGAGAAACCAACCGCGACTGAAGGGATTGCGGCAGACTAGGCCAGGAAGCACTAATAATAGGGGCGAGTGTCGATATTATGTCATGCGGCTTGTACCTTGTCCCGGATGGTGTCACAAACCGGGACTAAAGATGAACCTTTAGTCCCGGTTGGAGACACCATCCGGGCCAAAACATGAGTCAGCACTAATAATAGGGGGTAAGTGTCGACACTATGCCGAGCTGCTTGTACTATAAATAGGCATCATTGTGAGTCCAGTCCTCCAGCCAGTTTGAGGCATCTCCAAGATGGTTTTCGAGAGCAGGGACACCACTACGGCCAGCTTGAGGGAGATGCCGCCGGAGCCCAGTCCTCCGGCATCTCCAACAAGCTGCCCATAGAGGCAGTCCCTAATATGTGAAACTGGGTAGTTAGCTCCCAGGCGTATTGATCTTCTTAGAGAAGTTACAAGCTGCAAGATGGTGTGCGAGAGCAGGGACACCACTACGGCCAGTTTCAGGGAGATGCCGCCGGAGCCCAGTCCTCCAGCATCTCCAAGAAACTGGTCATAGAGGCACTCCCTAATATGTGACCACACGCGTTTGGAGATCATATCTTAATGGTAAGTACGAATCAGGACTAAAGGCCCCCCTTTAATCCCGGTCCAGCCACAAAACGGGACTAACACACACAAGATGGTTTACATAAAACACTGTAAAATGGACACATGGAGCATCTTCATTCATAAAATGTTACAATTATTATACATCATTTCTTCTCATGTGTCCCTTTCTTATTCCGTCGTATCCATGGAGCATCTTCATTCATTAACATGATGCTTGGGTCATCCTTCACTACGAAGGGCGGAATTTCATGAAACTTATCACAATCTTCTGACATGTCTGTCTTGCCTCCACTCCCACGATGTTTCTTTTTCCTGAAAGAACTATGTGGCGCTTTGGCTCATCGTCTGATGTATTCTTTTTCTTATTTTTTTCTTTTTCTAGGTTTGGTAGACATGTCCTTCACATAGAAAACCTAAGCCACATCATTGGCTAGGACGAATGGTTCGTCTAAGTACCCAAGATTGTTGAGATCCAACAATGTCATTCCGTACTTCTTGTCTACCTCAACCCCTCCTCCTGTCAGCTTGACCCATTTGCACCGAAAAAGGGGACCTTAAAAGTAGGTCCATAGTCAAGTTCCCATATCTCCTATATGTAACCATAATATGTGGTCTTTGTCCCATTGTTTTCTATTGCATCAAAGCGGACACCACTGTTTTGGTTGGTGCTCTTTTTATCTTGGGCGATCGTGTAAAATGTATACCCATTTATCTCATACCCTTGGAAAGTCGATATAGTCAAAGATGGTGACCTAGACAACAAGTATAGCTAATCTCCAAGAGTGTTGTTTTTGATGAGATGTTGCAAACAACCGCTGAAACTCTTCATGTGTTCATATCTAATCCAAGAGTCATGCTTTCCAGGGTTGTTGGAGCGTAAGATTTTCTTGTGTTCCTCGATATAAGGGGATGCCAAGATAGAATTCTATAGAACTGTGTAATGTGTGCTTCGGTATAAGAATGTCCGTCCCTACATATTATTGATTTCTTTCCTAGAGTACCCTTTCCACTCAGTATCCCCTCATACCGTGATTGAGGAAGACCAATCGGCCTAAGGTCAGGAACGAACTCAACACAAAACTCAATGACCTCCTCTGTTCCATAGCCCTTGGAGATGCTTCCTTCTAGCCTAGCACAGTTAAGAACATATTTCTTTAAGATTCCCATGAACCTCTCAAAGGGAAACATATTGTGTAGAAATACAGGACCAAGAATGGAAATCTCTTCGACTAGGTGAACCAGTAGGTGCGTCATAATATTGAAGAAGGATGGTGGGAACACCAACTCAAAACTGACAAGACATTGGACCACATCATTCTATAACCATAGTAGATCTTCAGGATTGATTATCTTCTGAGAGATTGCATTGAGGAATGCTAAAGCGATCCAACCCATTAAGAATTGGATCCTATGTTTATAGTGCTAGTCCCTTGGATCGATTAGCTAGCACACACAGTTTTGATGAATAAAAGAGTATCAACGCGTCACATTATTACAACGATTGATCCAAGAATATAAATATTACAAAGTTGCTTAGCTCCTAGCTAGCTCAAATAACATAGTTCAACAAATAAACAAAATATAAAGGCTCCATCACGCCACAGGCAACTCGCTGAGGGGAGATTCGCAACCTAAACGATAACCTTAATGTCATCGAAATAACCTGCAACATAAAAAGTTGTAGCCACGAATGGTTAATACATTTGAATTGTATTGGCAAGATGTCACTGTTATGTGGACACAATTGGCAACCTGTCATATACATGCACACTTTGGCTAGTGGAGTTTAGGCTATTTGCATAAAGCAGCATTTTCTCCTACATTTTTAAATAAAGTTTTAGTTCTTAAAAATAACTACGAACAACTCGAGTCACTCGAGAGCTCCTAAAACTATGGACACATTAAGTCACTCAAGTGCTCCTATAACCCATTATGTGCACCCATCAAGTTTTATTAGAGAAATTGGAATGAATGAGACTTTTCAACTGCGTCAAGAGAAGTTACTCATAATTGTCCATTACTGGGGACATGGCTAAGTACTTAGTTCATAAACCATCTGCAGAGACTAGTACACTTTACCCACAAGACCCGATCAACCCCTTTTGAGAGAAGACCAGGACGAGACCTTTGGGAAACAGAATCATGAGCCTAGCTCCGGACCGTACCGTCCTATCAACACCTACATCTGCTAGTCATGCTACGAAAGGATCCCATAACTTACTCAGTCAAGTCAGAGCCATATGACATGTGGTTGTACATGGAAGTTACTAATCAAGACCGCCTATTATCTCTTTGAAGCCTGGGTGGCAATCCCCACCAAAACCCACACTCGATGACCCAATCAATGCCATTCCACGTAGGTGATTCATTGATTAAGTGGTTTTCGTTTAAGAAAAACATAATCCTTCTCATACTCATATGTATCATGAAAACCACCCACGCAACTAATAGCATGGCTAAGCATCTAAAATACTATGGCTATCAAGGAATCAACTAGGGAACCTATGAAAATTCTATTGGGTACTCACACCATAGCATAGAATATATAATATAAAACATTTCCTTCAATGCAAGCTACTGAAAACTAAATTTATAAAAAAACAATAGGAGATTCATGATAGTGACACTTGCCTTAGTTGTAGTAATCGTTCATACAGTCGTCGCAATCACAATAATCGCACTCTAGGCAATCTATCATGCAAAACAATAATTGCAATCAATGATATAGTAGCACAACACAACAAAACAGTATGCATGCATTTTATAGACGAGAAACAAGTTCAAAAGCATTTCATAAACATTTTCCATTAAACAAATAGGCTTTCAATAGGCATTAATGAATTCTGAATACTTTCAGTCCAAAATAGTTTCATAAAAATATGGGAACCATCCTACTGGATAGGTAATGTTCATAGCTTTCATTTGCCACCGGTTTCACCTTAAAATGATTTACAGATTAAAAGTTATAGCAAAAATACTCATTTAAGTGATTTAATCATAGAAAATTATTTTGTTATGTAACAAAATCAACTAATGCTACTGTGACGTAGATTACAATTTTCTGAATCCATAGACAAAAATTGCCAATTTTGGAGTTGTGGATATTTTCCTATGAATTATTTACCATATAATAGATTTAAATATTACAGAAACTATGCATTGGTCAAATTATGAATTTTATTGCATGATAATATTCTACACATTATTCTGAATCCAGGGATATATCATATGTATTTTTCTGATCAATATTCAATTTTATATGAATTTTACAAATTTGCACAAATTTCTATCTATTTTCTTATTCTAGAAATCCTAGGGGAATATTCCCTAGCATATTCCCGCTGACGCGACAGCTGACTCAGCGCTGTGCTGACTGGTCAACGGTCATCCACGCGGTCAAATAAACGATCTGGGCCACGGGTTTTCGATTCGACGGCGTGGGCTAGTTGGGCTTGGTGCTCACCGGCAAGGTGGAGGGCAGCAGCGGCGGACGGGGCAGACGGTGGCGATGGGCGGAAATACGGCGGTCTTCATCGGTGTCTAGATGGTCGACGGGATGTGTCGCAGCACGGGTAAAAAGATGGTGAGGATGGAGGCGTCGATTGCTTCCCCTAGCAACGGTGAGGGGCGGCTAGAGACGATGGTTCGCTGCGGGGCTCCGGCGGCTGATCCTCGGTGCTACGGTGACCCTGTGGGAAAAAGAGAGGCATGAGGAGAAGAGGTGCAGCGAGAGAGGTCGATTATAAGGAAGAAGGGGGGCGCAGGAGGCTTGGAACCTCGTTCTCGAGTTTGCGGTGAAGCTTCGATGGCGGCGGAGTGAGCTCTGGCGAGGTCCAGAGAGGCGGCTAGGGTTTCGTATAGGGAAACAAAATCACACAGGAGAGGGCCGAGGAAATATATGGAGGGGTGGTGTGCGGATAGGGCAAGGGATCAACGGAAATCGATGGAAAAATTGGGATATCCATTCAGGATCGAACAAAGGCGTACATGACGCGATGTCCATCGCGTGAGGAAGGATACGACGGGACGGGGCCCACGTGTCGGCGGCACAGGGGAGGAAGGCGGGCTCTGTTGGTGCTAGGTGGGCTGGCGTTGTGACGCGCTTGCTGCGGTCGCTGCTGCTGCGCGCGAGAGAGAAGGGGTGGGCTTGGCTGGCGCGTAGGCGACAGAGAAAGGCTGGGCCGGCCTGGTGGCCGCTCGGTTAGAGTTAGCTTAGGTTTTTTTGTTTATTATTTCCTTTTTATGATTTCTTTTGTAAATTTTGAAATATATCTCCAAATGAGCTCAAACCTGTTTGTAAATTTTTCTAAAATTCATAATATGAATATGGACTACTAGGGATACATAATACTGTCCATTCAAAATATTCAAACATAGGTTTTTGAAATAAGACCTAATAGATGCATAGAAGGGTTTTTTAAATAGGGTTCTTCACAAATGGTTTTGAATTTGAAATTTTTGCAAGATGCTTAATGCATTGCATATGAGACCGATGAACCATTCCCATTCTAAAATCTAGGATGTTATAGACTAACCCCCTTAAGATGGATCTCTTCCTCGAGATTCGAGATGGCTAGCAAATAGGTTCTGGTTGTGTTCTCGGGATCCTTGTTCTAGCTTTACCTTACTGTGGGTACATTCATCAAGCTAACCCCCCTGAAGAGAACAAAACTTGCATCTCCAAACATCTAAGACTTAATTGTGGTCTCTTGTACTATCTATCAATTTCTTCTCCAATGAATTCACTTTAACAGATCCTCTAAGTATCTCCATATGTGACTAATATCATCCATGGATGCCTTGCTAATATCATCCATGGATGCCTTGATATGAATGAATGCGATGCACTAGTATTGAAGAGGTATGAGTGCATTGCATAAATTAACTAGAGGCTTACCAGTCACAGAGCATGGTTTATTGAGTCCTCTCTTCATGTTCATGTGGTTCACAGTTGCCTTCTCAGTTGAGTTTGACTTGGTTCCATCTTCTGGACAATTGTAGGCATAGTGTCCCAACTTCCTGCACTTGTAGCATTCCACATTAATGAGATCTATATTTCCATTTTGCTGATGGCCATTGCTACCTTTGTTGTGGCCATTACCGTTGTGGCCATTACCTCCATTGTTGTGGTCATCAGAATTGTCATTGCCATCATGGAAGGTACGTTTATGGTATGGTCCTGAGTTGTGATGGCCATTGTGCTTCCTCTTGCATCGTTCCACTTGCTTGTGATTTCCTTCCCGGATCCGAGCCTTATCCATCAGCTCCTGAAATGTTGGGCAATAAACCACTAACAGCTGCACCAAGAGCTCATCACTAAGACCATACATGAACCTCTCTCTCATTTGGCGTCAGTGTCAACGTCTTCAGGTGCATAGCGTGACAGATTATTAAACTCCTCTATGTATTCTTCCACTTTATGGTTGGTTTGGCGCAAGTTGCAAAACTCCTTCCTCTTTAGACTCAGGACCCCTGAAGAAACATGGTTGGTCTTGAATCCATCTTCAAACATGGCCCAAGTAACAGTGTCCAACGGGTGGGTGATTTGGAAAGTATCCCACCAAGAAGCAGCTGGTCCCTCCAGTAGGTGAGCAGCAAATCTCACCTTCTCAGTATCAGTGCATCCATCAGTCACTAAATTTTTCTTCACCGAGTGCAACCAGTCAAGAGCAATTATAGGTTCAGGAGCAGTGGAGAACTTAGCTGGTCTAAGTTTCAAAAACCTAGTGAGAGCATCCTCCTGGGGCTAGTTGTTCCCGTTGTTGTTGTTTTTGTTGTTCCCATTGTTGTTGTTGTTGTTGTTGTTGTTGTTGTTGTTGTTGTTGTTCTAGGCAGCCATGAATTAAGTCATCACCTGTGCTAGCTATGCCTGGGCTGCTATCAGCTGCTCCATCTCAGTGGGTTGACGGCGAGGCGGCATCTGTTTGGGACAGCATAAATAAGTTATAGATAGAAGGGATTAGAGAAATTAGTACTACCCATAACTATATGAAGCAATCAGTGACACAAACAAGCAAACCATCATAAGAAATCAACACACAAGAAACCACTTGCATAACAACATTGCAAAGGTATAATCTTAGCAGTATATAACCACAAAATAGTTTGAATATGTTGGGGACAATACTAGAGCAAAATATAGCAACATATAAGAAATACACAAAATTTGTCAAAACGATACAGCAGGTTTCACAAATTTTTATGACCAACTTAAACACGTCAGGAATTTTAGCCAATTTTTGTGCTTATAGTGCAAGAAGTTTCGCACCAAATCCTATGTTTTCAGATTTTTCCCAGTTACCAAACAAACATGAAAAATCGTACAGTACAGAAGGTCAGACAGAAAACTGCAGCAGTAATATCACGAATTTCAATCAATTCACACCAATAAACTAATCTAAAAACCTCACAAAAATTTCAGAAACATTGGAGTTCAAAACTAACTGATCCTAAACAAGTAATCACTCAATATAACTTAATACAAACAAGCAAGCAACCTATATTTTCATACCACATAAGTTGGTAAGATCAATATGCTAACACGATAGCGATGATCTCTTAAAGAGATAAATATGGTGTACCAAAACTAACAAAACTTAGTGAGAAATTAATTCATGTCATTCTATTTCTTATTTTACTTGTAGGAAACTCCCATATAGGTATCAAACGAATGGACAACTACAAAATTTTAACAATAAGAGATTCCAGAAAAGGTAGACAAGGAATATAAGAACTCTAATAAGTAGAAAATATGATAGTTCTCCTAATAGAGGTGTCCTATTTCTAATCCATTTCTAAGGTCACGAACCTACAGTCAACGCAAGGCTCTGATACCATCTGAAGCGATCAAACCCATTAAGAATTGCATCCTGTGTTTACAGTGCTAGTCCCTTGGATCGATTAGCTAGCACACAAAGTTTCGATGAATAAAAGAGTTTCAATGCGTCACATTATTACAATGATTGATCCAAGAATATAAATATTACAAAGTTGCTTAGCTTGTAGCTAGCTCAAATAACATATTTCAACAAATAAACAAAAGATAAAGGCTCCATCACGCCACATGCAACTCGCTGAGTGGAGATTCGCAACCTAAACGATAACCTTACTTGTCGTCGAAATAACCTACAACATAAAAAGTTGCAGCCACGAATGGTCAATACATTTGAATTGTATTGACAAGATGTCACTGTTATGTGGACACAATTGGCAACATGTCATATACATGTACACTTTGGCTAGTGGAGTTTAGGCTATTTTCATAAAGCAACATTTTCTCCTACATTTTTAAATAAAGTTTTAGTTCTTCAAAATAACTAAGAACAACTCGAGTCACTCGAGAGCTCCTAAAACTATGGACACATTGAGTCACTCAAGTGCTCCTATAACCCATTATGTTCACCCATCAAGTTTTATTAGAGAAATTGGAATGAATGAGACTTTTCAACTGCGTCAAGAGAAGTTACTCATAATTGTCCATTATCGGGGACACGGCTAAGTACTTAGTTCATAAACCATCTGTAGAGGCTACTACACTTTACCCACAAGACCCAATCAACCCCTTTTGAGAGAAGACCAGGACGAGACCTTTGGGAAAAAGAATCATGAGCCTAGCTCCGGAACGTACCATCCTATCAACACCTACATCTGCTAGTCACGGTAGGACATGATCCCATAACTTACTCAGTCAAGTCAGAGCCCATATGACATGTGGTTGTACATGGAAGTTACTAATCAAGACTGCCTATTATCTCTTTGAAGCCTGGGTGGCAATCCCCACCAAAATCCACACTCGATGACCCAATCAATACCATTCCACCTAGGTGATTCATTGATTAAGTGGTTTTCATTTAAGCAAAACATAATCCTTCTCATACACATATGTATCATGAAAACCACCCACGCAACTAATAGCATGGCTAAGCATTTACAATATGATGGCTATCAAGGAATCAACTAGGGAACCTATGACAAGTCTATTGGGTACTCACACCAATATAAAACATTTCCTTCAATGCAAGCTACTGAAAACTAAATGCATAATAAAACAATAGGAGATTCATGATAGTGACACTTGCATCAGTTATAGTAATCGTTCATACGGTCATCGCAATCACAATAATCGCACTCCGGGCAATCTATCGCGCAAAACAATAATTGCAATCAATGATATAGTAACACAACACAACAAAACAGTATGCATGCATTTTATAACATAGAAACAAGCTCAAAAGCATTTCATAAACATTTTCCATTAAACAAATAGGCTTTAAATAGGCATTAATGAATTTTGAATACTTTCAGTCCAAAATGGTTTCATAAAAATATGGGAACCATCCTACTGGATAGGTAATGTTCATAGCTTTCATTTGTCACCGGTTTCACCTTAAAATGATTTACATATTAAAAGTTATAGCAAAAATACTCAGTTAAGTGATTTAATCATAGAAAATTATTTTGTACTGTAACAAAATCAGCTAATGCTACAGTGACGTAGATTTCAATTTTCTGAATCCATAGACACCAAAATTTCCAATTTTTGAGTTGTGGATCTTTTCCTATGAATTATTTACCATATAATACATTTAAATACTCCAGAAACTATGCATTGGACAAATTACGAATTTTATTGCATGATAATATTATACACATTATCCTAAATCCAGGGATATATCATATGTATTTTTCTGATCAATATTCAATTTTATATGAATTTTACAAATTTGCACAAATTTCTGTCTATTTTCTTATTCTAGAAATCCCGGGGGAATATTCCCTGGCATATTCCTGCTGACGCGGCAGCTGACTCAACGTTGTGCTGACTGGTCAACAGTCATCCACGCGGTCAAAGAAACAATCTGGGCCGCGGGTTCTCGATCCGACGGCGTGGGCTAGTTGGGCTTGGTGCTCACCGACAAGGTGGAGGGCAGCGGCGGCGGATGGGGCAGACGGTGGCGAAGGGCGGAAATCCGGCGGTCTTCTTCGGTGTCTAGATGGTCGACAGGGTGCGTCGCGGCACAGGTAGAAATATGGTGAGGACGGAGGCGTCGATTGCTTCCACTAGCGACGGTGAGGGGCGGCTGGAGACGATGGTTCGCTGCGGGGCTCCAGCGGCTGATCCTCGGTGCTCTGGTGACCCTGTGGGAAAAAGAGAGGCATGAGGAGAAGAGGTGCAACAAGAGAGGTCGATTAGAAGGAATAAGGGGGGCGCGGGAGGCTCGGAACCTCGTTCTTGAATTCGCTGTGAAGCTCCGATGGCGGCGGCGACGTGAGTTCTGGCGAGGTCGCGGAGAGGCGGCTAGGGTTTCGTATAGGGCAAAAAATCACACGGGAGAGGGCCAAGGAAATATATGGAGGGGTTGTGTGCGGATAGAGCCAGGGATCAACAAAAAAATCGGGATCTCCGTTCGGGATCGAACGAAGGCGTACAGGACGCGGTGTCCATCGCGTGAGGAAGGAGACGACGGGGCGGGGCCCACGTGTCGGCGGCACAGGGGAGCAAGGCGGGCTCTATGGGTGCTAGGTGGGCTGGCGCTGGGCCGCGCTTGTTGCGATCGCTACTACTGCGCGCAATAGAGAAGGGGTGGGCTTGGCTGGCGCGCGGGCGAAAGAGAAGGGCTGGGTCGTCCTAGTGGCCGCTCTGTTAGAGTTAGCTTAGGTTTTTTTTGTTTATTATTTTCCTTTTTCTGATTTCTTTTGTAACTTTTGAAATATAGCTCCAAATGAGCTCAAACTTTTTTGTAATTTTTTCTAAAATTCATAATATGAATGTGGACTACTAGGGATACATAATCCTATCCATTCAAAATATTCAAACATAGGTTTTTGAAATAAGACCTAATAGATGCATAGAAGGGTTTTTCAAATAGGGTTCTTCACAAATGGTTTTGAATTTGAAATTTTTGCAAGATGCTTAATGCAATGCATATGAGACCTATGAACCATTCCCATTCTAAAATCTGGGATGTTACAAATGCACATAGCTTCACAATGGGTATTCGAACATTATCTGGTAGAAGCCCCCTCAATGCAATCGGAAGCATTTGTGTCATAATCACGTGGCAGTCATGAGACTTTAGGTTTTGGAAGTTTTTTCTGCTATATTTATTATTCCCTTTATATTTGACGAGAAGCCAGACGGGACCTTAATACTGCTCAGGCATTCAAAAAATATTTCCTTCTATTGTTTGGTAAGAGCGTAACTCGCATGACCTTGAAACCATTCTGGATGCAGGCTATATGGGTCTTTCATACGTTAATGGTCCTTTCGTGCTTCCGGTGTATCTTTTGTCTTCCCATACACGCCCAAGAATCCTAGCAGGTTCATGCAAAGATTCTTTGTCACATGCATCACATCGATTGCAGAGCGGACCTCTAAGAATTTTCAATATGGTAGCTCCTAAAATATAGATTTATTCTTCCACATGGGTGCGTGTCCTTCAGCATCCTTCAGAACAGATTTTCCGCCAGGACCCTTTCCAAAGGTTACTATTTGATCCAAATCTTTGACCATATCAAATATATCAGCACCAGTACGCTCCTTAGGCTTCGTCCGGTGACATGCCAGACCGTTGAAATGCTTGCCCTTTCTTTCTTAAGGGATGCTTGGACAAAAGAAATCGACGATGCTCATTGTACACATTCTTCTTACAATGTTCCAAATATATACTTTTAGTCTCATCTAAACAATATGCATGCATTGTATCCCTTGTTTGACTGTCCTAAAAGGTAACTAAGAGCAGGCCAATCATTGATTGTTATGAAAAGCAATGCTCCGAGGTCAAATTCTTCCTGCTTGTGCTCATCCCACATGCATATGCCGGGTTTGTGCCATAACTGTAAACGTTCTTCAACTAATGTCCTTAGGTACACATCAATGTCGTTTCCGGGTTGCTTTGGACCTTGGATCAACATTGGCATCATAATGAAGTTCCGCTTCATGCACAACCAAGGAGGAAGGTTATTGATGCATAGAGTCACGGTCCAGGTGCTGTGACTGGAGCTCTACTCTCCAAAAGGATTCATGCCATCTGTACTTAGACCAAACCTTAAACTCCTTGCGTCATCTGCAAAGTCCGGGGTGTCTCAACATCCCGTCTGACTTACATTCCTCTTAATGCCATCGCAACAACTTGGCGTGCTCTTTGTTTCTGAATAAGCATTTCAACCGTGGTATTATAGGAGCATACCATATCACCTTGGCAGGAACCCTCTTCCGGGGGGGGGGGGGGCTCGCCCTCAACGTCACCAGGGTCATCTCGTCTGATCTTATACCGAAGTGAAGTGCATACCGGGCATGCATCCAAATTCTCATACTCCTCACCGCGGTAGAGGATGCAGTCATTAGGGCATGCATGTATCTTTTGAACCTCTAAACCTAGAGGGCAGACAACCTTATTTGCTTCGTACGTACTGGCGGGTAATACGTTATCTTTTGGAAGCATATTCTTCATCATTTTCAGCAACTTTTCAAATGAGGAGTCAGGTATAGCACACTCAGCCTTCCATCGTATCAATTCCAGTGTGCTGCCCAGCTTTTTCAGTCCATTTTCGCAATTTGGGTACAACAACTTTTTGTGATCCTCTAACATGTGATTGAACTACTCCCTCTCCTTTTCAGTTTCATAGTCTCTTCGTGCATCGGCAATGGTCCAACCAAGATCATCAGCGGATTCATCATGTGTCTCTTCTTCATCCTCCCCTTTAGCATCCCCCATGGAAGTATCTCCATACTCAGGGAAACCATAATAGTTGTCATCCTCCTCCTCTTCTTCATTTTCTTACATTATAACCCCTCTCACTCCGTGCTTGGTCCAACAATTATAATTGGGCATGAAGTCGGACTTCAATAGGTGGCTGTGAAGGATTTTTGAGTCAGAGTAATCCTTCTGATTCCTACATCCACTACATGGACATAATACAAAACAATTGCGCTTGTTTGCATCAGCAACACAAATGAATTCATGCACGCCATTAATGAACTCACCAGAGCGTCGGTCGGTACCGTACATCCATTCGCGGACCATATGCATTATAGTAAAAGTATATCAAAAACCATTACACAACATGATAAAATTATTACAAGTTATATTGAGAGCTTCTAGAGCATTAATTTTGAATTTTAAAAAATTTACATGCACCAATTTGTGAATTGGAGAAAACAATTAACATGATAAATGTGGAGTTTTTGATTATTGTTCTATTAGTGAAAACCTCATTCCATTATAAGCTCTAAAACTCTAAAATTACATATTTCAATTTTTAGTAACTATGTGCCTAATCAAAATTTGTTACACATATCAAAATCCTTCTATTTCTAGAGCATGCATGCATTGATCCATATCTCTATACTTCTAGAGCATTATAGAGCTAAAGTACCAATAAGAGATGAAAGAATGAAGTTCTAACCTTTTAAAACTTTGTATTTAGGGGTTGCAAACTAAATCTTGACAAATCTTGAGAAAAAAATGGCATGAACTCGCTTGCTTCTTTGAGTAAAATGGCCACCATATGGTTTAGGGAAGGTGGACAGGAAACAGTATATATACTGGTGGACAACTAGTCCTGGGACGTAATACGACCCGGGACTAATAGTCCACGAAAAGACCAGCTGGCCTGCTCCCGGTTATTAATCCCGGGTCGTATTACGGACCGGGGCTAGAGATCCGGTCCGGCCCGGGACTAGTGTCTACGACCATTTCTAGCTGTTAGAGGCCTCACGGCCCGGGACTGCTGGCTTTGTTCAGATCGAACCGAAGAACATTTTGCCAGTAGTGGAATCAGACTGCTGAAGTGGGGAAAATTCTTCTATCCGTGGCTATGTTGGGCCTAAGCCCATTATCCCATAAGGCGGAATGTTAGTGAGGTGAGCAATGGCCACATCCCCCAGATTCATACTCGTGCCCTAGAGCATAGAGAGGAGGTCGGGGCTGAGGCGACAGTTGCTCAATGTCGCTCGTACAAAGAAGTCTTGCTTCCCCTCCCACCACCACTAGATCCCCTAGATTCAGGGAAGAAAAAGAAGAAGACAAGAACAAATATGGCCTCCCGTGTCCATGGATGCACGGGACCAGATGACCGCCGTCATGGTATTATGACAGGGAAAGGAACCATGACTATCCTAGGATCCATGAAGGTCGGAGATCTAATGAGGATCAGCGAGGTGCCATTAAGTGGCGGCCAAATCAGCATCAATCGACAGTTACCGTCCAAAGCTCGGTGCAACTAGTCAAGCAAATCATCATGGGGTTTGTACCCAATCCTCCACTCATGCGTTTGATAGGAAGGTCATTTGTTACAAGTGTGATGCTGAAGGTCATAATTCAAAAGAGTGTTTAGTATAGGTTAGTTGCTTGATTTGTGACAAAGACACACACATCACTATTAGCCTAGCTAATCCAACGCTGGTTTTTTTGTTGCTTAATAGGAAAAAACAGAGTTAAAAGCTAAGAAGGTTTCTGCACCGGGGCTAATTAGAGTGATTGATGACCCACAAGTATAGGGGGTGTATCGTAGTACTTTCGATAAATAGGAGTGTCGATCCCAATGAGGAGCAGAAGGTGTTGACTAATGGTATGGAGCAGGAAATCTCTGTAAATACTTAGCAAACGGATTTTTAGGGGTTTTCTGATAAAGCAACAAAACAAAGTGCAAGTAATGAAGACAACGAGGAAATGCAGCAAGTGGCCCAATCCTTTCTTAGCAAAGTACAAGCCGGTGGAAATACTTATAAGGACCAAACGTTCTCGAGGACACATGGGAATTCTGGCAAGTGCTTTCGCTTCAAATAGCTAAGTACTCTTATTTGGTGTTGTAAGTGTTGTGTGGGTGAAACTGTGCTAATGTACGGACTTTACTTGGACTAATACATACTTGTGATTAAACCCCCTACAAGCATCCGCAACTACATGAAAGTAATTAAGATATAAACCTAACCATACCCTTAAACTCTGAGATCCTCCACTCCTTTGTGCAAAGGTGGCCTAACGGGGGTGCATGTTTCTGTCACTCCGGCAACCCCACAATTAGTAGCCAAATACACAATGCATTACCCTAGGCCCATAAATGGTGAAGTATCATGTATTCTACGTTCACATGACACCACTAGAAGAATAACACCACAACTTAAATACTAAACCATTGAATAATAACTCAACACAAATGCACTACTAACAACATGACTTCTCCCATGTCCTCAAGAACTAAACGAACTACTCACGAGACATCATATGGATCAAAATCAAAGATGATATGGTGATGAATAACAATCTGAACATAAATAATAATCCAATGGTTCCACTCACAAGCATCAACTACAATAGTAATCAACAGCAGGAAATTTCCTCTAAGAACTAAGCAAGTATTCAACACGATTGTTATAGCGGGATGGAGTGGTGATGATGGTGCTGGTGGAGATGATGGTGTGGTGGATGATGATGATGATGATCACGATGAAGTCTAGCCTGACGATGGTGTTTATGGCAACGATCTCCCCTCTCCGGGAAGGAATTTCCCCGGCAGAAATCTGTCTGCCAGAGATCTCTTTCTCTCTTGGTGTTTTCCGCCTCACAGATGCGGCGAAAATCTTTCTGTGGTTGCTCCCTTTGTTTTAGTGTTCCGAGAGGAAGTTATAGGCGAGGGCAGAGTCGGAGGCCAGCCAGGTGGGCCACAACAGCCCTAGGCGCGGCCTAGGGGGGCCCATGCCTAGGGGGGTGTGGGCCCCTGTGGCCCACCTACGCCTCCCCTTCTGGCTTCCTTCTTCTTCTGGGAAAATATAATTTTCCAATATTTTTCTGGTATTTTTCTGATCTTCACGAAATTGCATCAAAACACCTATTTTTCCATCAGAATCCTGACTCTGGCAGTTCATCCTCCAAGAATCATCCAACATGCAAAAACAGAGGAAAATACATATGTAACACCTCATAATAAGACATATATCAATGAATAGAGGCAAATTATGATATAGAAAGGTGATGCAAATTGGACGTATCAACTCCCCCGAAGCTTAGACCTTCGCTTGTCCGCAAGCGAAAACTGAGCTCAGTAAACATGTCCACAGGTTTATGGAGTGAAGTGTTGATAAAAGAATACGGACAAGAAGCATCACACTTACCATTACACAACTCATAGAAGAAAGCAACTCACCATTATATAACTTAGCTTGCAACAAGTATATGAGTCATAATAGAGATGCATAAAGATAAATCATAGTTGGAATTGGCAAACTTTGTTCTTGGTCAGAGAACACATGGCAAACAGTTTCTCAAAGAGCTTTTTGTAGAAGTCTTCAAAACAGGAGTACTATTTGCTCAAAAAGGTTTTTCACAATGAAGGCTTTCAAAGTAATACTCAATAGATAAGAGTCTTGTGCAAACAAGGAAGATAAAGAACATGATTGAATAAATCACCATATGAATGCTTGAAACACAACAACTCAAATGCTTGCTAGAGATAGCGAGGAAGTAGGTTTAATGACTCAATTTAGAAATAGGAGAAAGGTCCCTTTATAGAGGGAAGCAGGGATTTCAAGTCATAAAGAGCTTCTAAAAGATTATGGTACTTACTAGCTTTGAGCCCTCATTGCCCCTATCATAGGTATCTTGAGATGATTAAGGTTAAAGTGAACAAGGATGGAGTATATGCTTGACGAAATATAAGTTGGCAATCTCATGTCCCTTGAGTACAAGGGTCGCTCCTCATGCTACTCAACTTTAGTCACCGGTAAGTTCTTGTCATTGTAAGTACATGTGTATCATAAAGAACCGCCAACGGAGTACCCCTTGCACATGATACAGGAGCTATCCCATAATCAAAATGACAAGGCAAGCAGACAGTGAGCATCTCAGCGATCATTTTATTTACTATTTGCATAGATTTTTATTGAGGATGCTTCACAGATTGCTCACTATGGTGATGCTACAAGTTTCCACCATGATTAGGCATTGCTTAGTTGTAAGGTTCCCAACCTTTAATAAGGTAGAGATCCCTGTGTTTACAATGCTAGTCCCTGGATCAATAGATAGCATCCACAGTTAAGATGTATTATCAAGAAACAAAGGTCATAATACAACTTTATAACCAGGAATAAAATAATTTATTACATCTTACATAGCTCATTTGGCTATCTCATTACACTGCAACAGAATATAACAATAGCATGGGGTCTTTCATATTCAAAGTGCCACATGCACTCATGTTGGTTGTAGACTTGTAATCCTATTCAATAAACTTCACTAACATCAAATAAACCTGCAACATAATAAGTTACAGCCACAAGGGTCAATACATTTGAATTGTATTGGCAAGTGATACTATGGTAGTATAGTGGAGTCAGTAATCTATATGCATTTGTCCAAGTGGATCTTAGGCTTGATTTGCTCAAAATAGATTTTCATTATCATTCGAAAAACACTAAGTTTTTGTTTGTCAAAAATCACCCAACTCATCTCCCAATAGAAATTGGTGATCCTTTCAGCCCTTGTTCAGCCACAAGTTTTTAACTTAACATGGCTAAGTACTTAGATTTTACACTCTGCAGAGGTGGTGCACTTTCCCCACAAGACTTCGTTTCACCAAGACAAGATATTTCAGAAGCCTTCCCTTAGACCAGAATGGACGCATTCCAACCTATCATCCCCTACCACCAACTGTCCATTTGGCTAAGTTATTGCAACCTATATGATCCAGGCAGAGCCCATAATGCCAAGTGGCTGCACTTGAAGCTTCTCAACATTTGACATCTCAAATCTCTTTGTTCCTGGGTGGCCATCCACAAGTGAGATACACAAGGTAAACCATAGAAATGGGCCTCGTGTAATCCACTCAACACAAACCATTCCTTCCATTCCACCCAGGTGATTCATTCACTTAGTTGTTTTATTAAGCAAAACACAAGTCCTTGACTTAGAAATATTCCATAGCATGAATATAATCCACCCTTGTTTTATGCTAGCTAAGCTAAGCATGATAGTAGTAGGAATCTTAACTTAGGAAATTTCTACTAAGGTTTCATCTACTAGGATTTCCCGTGGCATAGTTTATACTTAGCAAAAATTCCATGCAAGTCCTACTTAGAAATATCACTAATGCATATTGAAAATAATGGGACAAAGTATGAAGCATCACTTGCCTTTTTGGTAGAGAGTATAAGTTCACTCCTTGATCTTGCAATATTCACACTCTTCAAATTCCACTACAATTCAATCAAGCAAGCAAAAATTTAATCTACCATTCAAGCAAAACATCACATAAAATAATAGAAACAAATCAATGCATGCAAGCATGCTAAAGATTGTTTTATTTGGAAAAGTGGTTTCTAATAGGTTTATAACATTTGAAAACACCTATTGGTCATTTTATAAAAGTGGCAAAACCATTTGCAAAATATTTTACTTATAAACCATTTTTAGACCAAATCAGTATTTTATGTGGTTGAAAATGCCTTTAGCAAAGTAACAATCTTTATAGGGTTCATAAAATACAGTTTTAAATTATAAAATTTGGTGTTTGGGGTCAGAGAGTTTAAATCAAAACATTTCCCAAAGGTTTTTCTCCAAAAAGTATTTCCAACATATAAACAACATTTTTATTTGACTAGAAATGCTTTAAATCAAATATTTACTCTTTAGCTTTACCAAATACATTTTTAAATCCATGAGTTGGTTTCTAAGGTCAGTAGGTTCAAAACAATCCATTTGCCAAAGGTTTTGTCACAAAAATAATTTTAGAACAATTTTTATATCCAAAATATGCCTACACAAGTTTTTGCAAAAACAATCAATTTAATAGAAGCACTTTACTAAACAAAGTGTATGGTTAGAAAGTACTTGTCTTTCTGATTCCATTGATATAGAATTTGCAAAATTTGGACGTGTGGTTTGAAAGTTATGAATTTTACAAATTGGAACATCTAATAGATCATTTCTAGTTTTTAAAATAGAAGCTGGGCCACGTGGCGCGTTTCTATAGTCTGGTACCGGTTCATGTGGATCACGCAGTTACGGCCGTTGGATCTGACTAACAACGCACGGACTAGATCAACATATACTGTTTCGCTAACTTTCTATCTAAGCCAACAGATCAACATCCAAAGGTCTAGACGCAATGACCTTAGACGGGCGGTGCTGGCGGTGGCGACTGGCGGCGACGCGCTTAGACGGAAGCATTCTCGGTGATTCAGGAAGCAAGGAAGGAAGATAGGTAGCTCACAGGGTTCGCAGGGCGATGCTGATGCTCAACGTTGTAGTATCTCGTCGAGGGGCGCACGGTGGTGACGTGGATTGCTCACCGGAGGTCTGTCTGGCGTCGGGCTCGTCTGCTCGACGACGGAGGCGATGATGTAGGGTGTGCTAGGACAAAACGATGGCACTGTTAGTTGCGTAAGAGAGACATGAGTATGGGAGCATCATCGGGAGAGAGAGGGGAGGACGGGGCTTATGGGGAGACGTCGCCGGAGTAGACACGGTCGTCGGTGGCGCTCTGATGTTGAAGTTGTCGATGTTAGGGGCACGCACGGGCGAGCTGGTGTTATTGCTGGATGCGTAGGAGGGT
The DNA here is from genome assembly GCA_030063025.1 of Avena longiglumis. Lineage (NCBI taxonomy): Eukaryota > Viridiplantae > Streptophyta > Magnoliopsida > Poales > Poaceae > Avena > Avena longiglumis. The sequence continues at coordinate 511,012,867 of CP125974.1, read as the reverse complement.
GGGGAGCAAGCTCGAGTGGTCGAGGAGGCGAGGTGCGGCGAGGAGTGGCCGGAATTGCTCGAAGAGCTCATCGGAGTCCGCGGCGGTGCGAGCCAAAATAAAAGTGCAGAGGTCCCAACCTCATAAGGTAGAGTCCTCCTGTGTTTTACAATGCTAGTCCCTGGATCAATAGCTAGCACCCACAGTTAAGATGTAATATCAAGATACAAAGGTCATATTATAACTTTATAACCAGGAATAACATAATTCTATTACATCATAAATAGCTCATTTGGCTATTACATTACATTGCAGCGGAATAACTATAGTCATGGGTCCTTCATCTTCAAAGTGCCACAGGCAGATGTTGGTTGTAGACTTTGTAATCCTAGTCAATCAAACAATCTTCACTTAAAAACAATTAACCTGCAACATTACAAGTTACAGCCACAAGGGTCAATACATTTGAATTGTATTGGCAAGTTTCACTTTTAGATATAATAAGAATGGATCCTATCATTATATGCATATTTGGCTAAGTAGAGTTTAAGGCTTATTTGCATAAAGCAATATTTATCCTATCTTTTCAAAATGGTTTTGGTCCTTTGTCAAATCTCTTTTTCCAAGTTCCTTGAACTCCTTGGTAGACACTCAAGTGTTCAAGTCCTTGTCAAAAATCCTTGAGCACCTTGGTAACCCCAAGTGCAACAAGTTTTATCAAAAATCATGAGTTCCTTGGTAACCCCAAGTACATCATGCTCTTGTGCACCTTGGTAACCCCAAGTGCAACAAGCTTAACAAAATCTCTTTGAATTCCTTGGTACCCCCAAGTGCATCAAGTTTTTATATTAGAAATTAGAATGTCGAGATCTCCCATAGTTCAAACTTTAGTTGCTCAGTATTGTCCATAACCGGGACACGGCTAAGTACTTAGATTTTATTAACTTCTGCAGAAGGAGTACACTTTACCCACATGACACAATCCCATCTTGTTGCCACCAGTGGCCTACTGGATTAGTGCTCACCAAGATGGAGTACTGGCAGACTGAGAATGTGACGAAGTCTTTCCAAAAGGTCCTCCCATACATCATTGCTAGCTTGTCTTCAGCCCCCATGAAGCATTCCAGATCCCCATGTCCGGTAACTAAAGACAATGTATGGGTCTTCCTAATGTAGTTGACTAAGACAGAGCCATAATAGCATGTGGTTGTACACGAAAGCCACACGTGGAGAAACATGTTCAATCTCTAAGTTTCCTAGGTGGTTTTCATTTGGAGCACAACACAAAGTGATTGCCATAGACATGGTTCCCTTTTGTTGCCACCTTCTCCAAAACATAAAGTGTCCACCACCTAGGTGGTTCATTGAGTCCTTGTTTTATTATATAAAACACAAGTCCTTTTCTCAACCTTTGTAAAATCTCAACATGTCTCTCTTTTCAAAACATAGCATGGCTAAGCATGTACAACTTCAATATTTTTACTAAGGAGTGTATAGGGAATCCTATTAGGATTTTAGCATAGCATAAGTATAAAGAAATCTTTTCATGCATGTTTTCATAATCCACTAAGTATAATGAAAATAGTAGGTCTTTTGTATGATAGTGTAACTTGCCTTTTTGTTTAGGGAATGATAGTCACTCCTTGATCTTGCTAGTCTCACACTTTGCTAATTTCACTACAATCAAACAAGCATAGTATCAAGTAGCATTCCAACATTCAAACAATAATTCACATACACAAAGCAATGGTTCCTAAGTCTTGTAAAAAGAGGGTTCTATTGCAAAGTTGGTCTCTACTAGGTTTATAAACTTTGTAAGGTCCACATTGGTCATTTACCAAAATGGCAAAGTCATTAGTTAGAGGGTTTTGCCCAAAGTCTATTTTAAAATCCATTCAACATTTTATGTGGTGAAAATTATTCTTTTTAAAGTAAAACTTTATGTTTTTCACCAAGTGAGTTGCTCTTGGCAAGGCTTGGTGTTTTGGGTCAGTAAGTTTGGTCCATAACATTTTCCCAAGGTTTTCCTTGCAACAACTTTTCCATAATAAGATTTAATGAGTTTATTTGGCTAGAAAATGACTAAGTTAACTAATTCAACTTAAATTTCACAAAAATTATTTTTAACACTATGGGTTGGTTCCTAGGGTCAGTAAGGTCACACAAATCCATTTTGAAAAAGATTTAATCATAAAATCAATTTTAAACAATTTTTATACTCTAAACAAGTACACAAATGTTTCTGTAAATTCAAACAAGCTATCAGATACTATTTTCAAAACTAAGGCCATGGTTGTTTAGGGCTTGTTCTCCTGATTTTATTGATATAAAATTTGTCAAATTTGAAAGTTACAAGGGTTTGAAGTTGCAATTTAAATTAGATTCAATTCTGTTTGAAGTTGCAATTTAAAACCTGGCCACGCGTCGTGTTTCTATTGGTCCATACCGTTTCGGTTGGATCACTGCTGTGGGGCGTTGGATCTAGTCAGATCGAGTGGATCAGAGGACATACCCCTACGATGATAAGTGATCTAATCGTGGCCGCTAAATCTGGATCGAACGGTACTAGCGTGTTCGACCATAGTCGGGCGGCGCTGCGACGGCTGCTGGCAGCGGTGACTCTGTTTTACGGCGGCGCCGGCGATACAGGAAGCGAAGCAGAGGGGGAGTGTGCTCACCAGGCTCGCAATGCAATGCTGATGCTCGACGTGGGACTGGTCCGTCGAGGCGACGGTCGCGAATTCCTCGCCGGAGTTGGTTCTGGCGACGGACGCGCTCGGTCGAGGTCGAAGACGGCTCTGTGGTTCACGAGAAGACGAACGGAGGGTTGGGTTAGCTGCGTAGGACCATGGCAAAGATGTGTGCATGATCCATAGGGTACGGGGTGGTCGGAATTAACCTGTGGGCGTCGTCGGAGTTGAGGCAGATGACGGCGGCGTTCGGAAGCTTGGTAACCGACGTGCTGGGGCGCCCGCGGTTGAGCGAAGGGCACGGACAGAAGCGCCAGAGGATGGGGAGCGTGTGTGCTTGGTCTAGGATGCAAGGGAAGGCAGTGTGTGGCCGGAATTGAGGGCGGAGCTCGTCGGAGACGGCGGTGGTGCAGAGAGAATTGGAGGCAGCCTAGGGGCGGAATGGAGGCGGTGTCTGAGGAAATAGGCGGAGGAGGAGCAGGCGGTTAAATGGGCGTGGCCGCGACGAGGGATTAACGTGGCGTTAAGGAGAATTGATCGCGTGGAATCAAGGCCTGCAACGGCAGCGAGGGGGAAGAGGCGTGGTTCGCGGGTGGGGAGGAAGAACAGTGGCAGGTAGGGTCGTTGTGTCAGTGGGAAAGAAAATGTGAGGGAGGTCCACCGGTCAGTGGTACAGGGGTTCTTTCTGCGGTGAAAAAAAAACGGTTCGGGAGAGGAGGTGGGCTAGATGGGCTGGAGCTGGGCCTGTCGACTGGGCTGCTTTGTTATTTTTTTCTGTTTAATTCTTTTTCTTTTTCTATTTCTATTTCCTGATTTGTTATTTCAACAATTATTCAAGCATTCAAAAAATTCAACAATTCAAACAATCATTAAACTTTGCATTGTGTTTTTGGTTCTGTTCATCAACATAATCCAACACTCCAAAATAAAATAATATTTTAAATCCTTTTTAGGTTTTATTTATTAATTAAATAAAATGGCTATGGTTTATTAATAGAATAGGGTTTGGTTTAATTAATAAGATCCCCATTTAATCCAAATATTTTCAAAAACCAAATCAGTAGGTCTTATTTGAAAGTATAAAATACTTGAATTACTTGTTTAAAAAATAATAATTTATTATAGGGTCTATTAATATTAAAAATAAGATGGACCTTAGTTATTAATTCAAATAGGATTTATTTTATTGAGACATTTATTTTGAAATCTAAATTATAGTCAAAACACCTTAGTAGGTTTTATTAGAGAATAAATAAAATACTTGGAAAACCTATTTAAATAAATTAATAGGTTTTGATGTTTTAATTTAAAAAGGTACAACTTTTTTATTTGTATAAAATTTGGTTATTGGGTCCTTAGTAATTTATTTAAATAATCCTTTGTTTATTTTATTCAATACAAAATGTGCTAATTCCAAAGCTTGGCCAAGGTTTTAATTTGGCTTTATAAAACATTCTTCATTTATGAACTTCCACTTCATTTGAAAACAAATCTTTTCATTTAATTGTTTCAAAATAGTATTTCTAAATGTTTTTATTTTTCCTTTTATTAAATGCTTATCTTTTTAAATCCCTTTAGGTTTATTTTAATTCAAATGGGCCTGAGTTTCCAATTGAATTCAAAAAGTTTCTTCTGGCTCTGAAATTTAAACAAAGTTTTATTTTATTCATTTATTTTCACATTACAAGATTTGGAAAATCTTGGGATGTGACAGGCTACCACCCTTAAAATAAATCTCGTCCCGAGATTTTGGGAGGCTAGGGTTACAAGCAAGTTCAAAGCAACTAGGGTACTACCACCCTTAAATATTTTTAAACAAAAAATTACATATTGGCCTTCTTGGGTCCTGGAATTTCTCTATGTTAAACCTTTGCTTTATTCCTATGCTTGACTCATGGACCAATGTTGAGTTTCTCCATTGGCTTGTTTAACTTGTTCTTCATCCTTTCTGGATAGTTGCTTGCATAATGTCCTGGATTCTTGCAGTTGAAGCAATGAATGTCATTGAGTTCTTTACGTGGCTCTTGTGGGCAAGTAGCTACAAAGTGACCTGGTTCATTACAGTTGTTACACCACACTTGGTCAATCCCTTTATTCTTCTTGTTCTCTGGGCATCCACTGGAGTAGTGTCCCATTTCCTTACATTTACGACATTGTACAAGGCTCATGTCTTGCTTGGGCTTCTTGATTTTCTTTGATCCTTTGAATTGGGTTGTCTTGCTTGGAGGTATAAGTGGTCCTTTTCCTTTGGTAGACTTGGATCCTTCTTGTTTCCTTTGTTCTACCATGGCATAGATGGGACATAGACCAGGAGTATGATCACTTCCTTCACAAAGGTAGCATGTAGCTTGAGAGGTGGGGCATTGTGCAACAGGATGGTCTTCATCACAATTGGGGCATTGTCCTTCATGCTCCGTGGAAGTATGATCCTTGTCTCCACAAATGATGCAAGCTGGGGCTCCATCTAGAACAACATTCTTGTCATCCTTGTTATCATACACTCTTCTAGGATAGCTTTCTTCTATGCTAATCATTTGATTAGTCACCTTAAGCATTAGTTGGAATTGTTCCTCCAAAAACTTTTGCAGTGCTGGATCTTTATCACTATTGTTGGCTAGGAACTGAGCTGTCAGTTGGTTCAACTGATGTTGGGTTGCTATGAGCTCTTTCATGCTGTCAGCTTGGTTGGTGTTGGTGTCATCAACCTTGATGTTGGAGTCCTTTGGAGTAGTCATCTGTTTGGGTTTGAAGGAAGATTAGGATAGGCAAGATATTTCTAAGGAAATATTTCTAATCACACACATCATAATTCACACAAACAATGTGCATGCAATCACAAAACAAACTTTTCACTCATACAAGGTTCAAGCACATACTTAGGCAACAAAATATTTTTGGTTACACCACATAAGTTGGTGGTTTTGTTTAGTTAAAACATGGTGGTCTATCTATATGGTTCACTTGTGTTCTTTCCTTCCTTCTTGGTTGATCCTTCTTGCATGAGATCATGGTTTCCTTGAGAAAAACTCTTGGTCACAATACTTCAAAGTTGTTGATGGTTTCTTCTTATTTTGCATTCCCTCAGTCTCTAATTCTTAAGTAAGATTTCCTTGTCTCACTTGTGGTCCTTAGTAGTTTCCATGTTGGAAGTCTTTGGTGAACATGCTGAAGATGTTGAAGTCATTAGAGTTGAAGATGTTGAAGAAGTCCTTTGCACATGGTGTAGTCTTTGGTCATGGTTAGGTTTTTCCATCAAGTTGAAGTAGAGGAGAAATATAGTTGAAACCAAAATGGTTGAGGAAAGAATTTACAAGTTTGTTTTGTAAATAAGTTTTTGGAATAAGACAACTAAGGGTTTTGTCCAATCCTAGGGTTTACAAATCCTAGAGGCAACACAATGCTCTGATACCATCTGTAGAGGTCCCAACCTCATAAGGTAGAGTCCTCCTGTGTTTTACAATGCTAGTCCCTGGATCAATAGCTAGCACCCACAGTTAAGATGTAATATCAAGATACAAAGGTCATATTATAACTTTATAACCAGGAATAACATAATTCTATTACATCATACATAGCTCATTTGGCTATTACATTACATTGCAGCGGAATAACTATAGTCATGGGTCCTTCATCTTCAAAGTGCCACAGGCAGATGTTGGTTGTAGACTTTGTAATCCTAGTCAATCAAACAATCTTCACTTAAAAACAATTAACCTGCAACATTACAAGTTACAGCCACAAGGGTCAATACATTTGAATTGTATTGGCAAGTTTCACTTTTAGATATAATAAGAATGGATCCTATCATTATATGCATATTTGGCTAAGTAGAGTTTAAGGCTTATTTGCATAAAGCAATATTTATCCTATCTTTTCAAAATGGTTTTGGTCCTTTGTCAAATCTCTTTTTCCAAGTTCCTTGAACTCCTTGGTAGACACTCAAGTGTTCAAGTCCTTGTCAAAAAATCCTTGAGCACCTTGGTAACCCCAAGTGCAACAAGTTTTATCAAAAAAATCATGAGTTCCTTGGTACCCCCAAGTACATCATGCTCTTGTGCACCTTGGTAACCCCAAGTGCAACAAGCTTAACAAAATCTCTTTGAATTCCTTGGTACCCCCAAGTGCATCAAGTTTTTATATTAGAAATTAGAATGTCGAGATCTCCCATAGTTCAAACTTTAGTTGCTCAGTATTGTCCATAACCGGGGACACGGCTAAGTACTTAGATTTTATTAACTTCTGCAGAAGGAGTACACTTTACCCACATGACACAATCCCATCTTGTTGCCACCAGTGGCCTACTGGATTAGTGCTCACCAAGATGGAGTAATCAAGACTGAGAATGTGACGAAGTCTTTCCAAAAGGTCCTCCCATACATCATTGCTAGCTTGTCTTCAGCCCCCATGAAGCATTCCAGATCCCCATGTCCGGTAACTAAAGACAATGTATGGGTCTTCCTAATGTAGTTGACTAAGACAGAGCCATAATAGCATGTGGTTGTACACGAAAGCCACACGTGGAGAAACATGTTCAATCTCTAAGTTTCCTAGGTGGTTTTCATTTGGAGCACAACACAAAGTGATTGCCATAGACATGGTTCCCTTTTGTTGCCACCTTCTCCAAAACATAAAGTGTCCACCACCTAGGTGGTTCATTGAGTCCTTGTTTTATTATATAAAAACACAAGTCCTTTTCTCAACCTTTGTAAAATCTCAACATGTCTCTCTTTTCAAAACATAGCATGGCTAAGCATGTACAACTTCAATATTTTTACTAAGGAGTGTATAGGGAATCCTATTAGGATTTTAGCATAGCATAAGTATAAAGAAATCTTTTCATGCATGTTTTCATAATCCACTAAGTATAATGAAAATAGTAGGTCTTTTGTATGATAGTGTAACTTGCCTTTTTGTTTAGGGAATGATAGTCACTCCTTGATCTTGCTAGTCTCACACTTTGCTAATTTCACTACAATCAAACAAGCATAGTATCAAGTAGCATTCCAACATTCAAACAATAATTCACATACACAAGGCAATGGTTCCTAAGTCTTGTAAAAAGAGGGTTCTATTGCAAAGTTGGTCTCTACTAGGTTTATAAACTTTGTAAGGTCCACATTGGTCATTTACCAAAATGGCAAAGTCATTAGTTAGAGGGTTTTGCCCAAAGTCTATTTTAAAATCCATTCAACATTTTATGTGGTGAAAATTATTCTTTTTAAAGTAAAACTTTATGTTTTTCACCAAGTGAGTTGCTCTTGGCAAGGCTTGGTGTTTTGGGTCAGTAAGTTTGGTCCATAACATTTTCCCAAGGTTTTCCTTGCAACAACTTTTCCATAATAAGATTTAATGAGTTTATTTGGCTAGAAAATGACTAAGTTAACTAATTCAACTTAAATTTCACAAAAATTATTTTTAACACTATGGGTTGGTTCCTAGGGTCAGTAAGGTCACACAAATCCATTTTGAAAAAGAGTTAATCCTAAAATCAATTTTAAACAATTTTTATACTCTAAACAAGTACACAAATGTTTCTGTAAATTCAAACAAGCTATCAGATACTATTTCCAAAACTAAGGCCATGGTTGTTTAGGGCTTGTTCTCCTGATTTTATTGATATAAAATTTGTCAAATTTGGAGGTGTGGTTTGAAAGTTACAAGGGTTTGAAGTTGCAATTTAAATCAGATTCAATTCTGTTTTTAGTTTAAAACCTGGCCACGCGTCGTGTTTCTATTGGTCCATACCGTTTCGGTTGGATCACTGCTGTGGGGCGTTGGATCTAGTCAGATCGAGTGGCCTAGAGGACATACCCCTACGATGATAAGTGATCTAATCGTGGCCGCTAAATCTGGATCGAACGGTACTAGCATGTTCGACCATAGTCGGCGGCGGCCAATACGGGCGGCGGAGACTACTTTACGGCGGCGCCAAATGATAAGCGAAGCGAGGGGAGTGTGCTCACCAGGCTCGCAATGCAACGCTGATGCTCGACGTGGGACTGGTCCGTCGAGGGGCGCACGGGGTCGGGCAGAATTCCTCGCCGGAGTTGGTTCTGGCGACGGACACGCTCGGTCGAGGTCGAAGACGGCTCTGTGGTTCACGAGAAGACGAACGGAGGGTTGGGTTAGCTGCGTAGGACCATGGCAAAGATGTGTGCGTGATCCATAGGGTACGGGGTGGTCGGAATTAACCTGTGGGCGTCGTCGGAGTGGAGGCAGATGACGGCGGCGTTCGGAAGCTTGGTAACCGACGTGCTGGGGCGCCCGCGGTTGAGCGAAGGGCACAGACAGAAGCACCAGAGGATGGGGAGCGTGCGTGCTTGGTCTAGGAAGCAAGGGAAGGCAGTGTGTTGCCGGAATTGAGGGCGGAGCTCGTCGGAGACGGCGGTGGTGCAGAGAGAATTGGAGGCAGCCTAGGGGCGGAATGGAGGCGGCGTCTGAGGAAAGAGGCGGAGGAGGAGCAGGCGGTTAAATGGGCGTGGCCGCGACGATGGATTAATGCGGCGTTAAGGCGAATTGATCGCGCGGAATCAAGGCCTGCAACGGCAGCGAGGGGGAAGAGGCGTGGTTCGCGGGTGGGGAGGAAGAACAGTGGCAGGTAGGGTCGTTGTGTCAGTGGGAAAGAAAATGTGAGGGAGGTCCACCGGTCAGTGGTACAGGGGTTCTTTCTGCGGTGAAAAAAAAACGGTTCGGGAGAGGAGGTGGGCTAGATGGGATAGAGCTGGGCCTGTCGACTGGGCTGCTTTGTTATTTTTTTCTGTTTAATTCTTTTTCTTTTTCTATTTCTATTTCCTGATTTGTTATTTCAACAATTATTCAAGCATTCAAAAAATTCAACAATTCAAACAATCATTAAACTTTGCATTGTGTTTTTGGTTATGTTCATCAATATAATCCAACACTCCAAAATAAAATAATATTTTAAATCCTTTTTAGGTTTTATTTATTAATTAAATAAAATGGCTATGGTTTATTAATAAAATAGGGTTTGGTTTAATTAATAAGATCCACATTTAATCCAAATATTTTCAAAAACCAAATCAGTAGGTATTATTTGAAAGTATAAAATACTTGAATTACTTGTTTAAAAAAATAATATTTTATTATAGGGTCTATTAATATTAAAAATAAGATGGACCTTAGTTATTAATTCAAATAGGATTTATTTTATTGAGACATTTATTTTGAAATCTAAATTATAGTCAAAACACCTTAGTAGGTTTTATTAGAGAATAAATAAAATACTTGGAAAACCTATTTAAATAAATTAATAGGTTTTGATGTTTTAATTTAAAAAGGTACAACTTTTTTATTTGTATAAAATTTGGTTATTGGGTCCTTAGTAATTTATTTAAATAATCCTTTGTTTATTTTATTCAATACAAAATGTGCTAATTCCAAAGCTTGGCCAAGGTTTTAATTTGGCTTTATAAAACATTCTTCATTTATGAACTTCCACTTCATTTGAAAACAAATCTTTTCATTTAATTGTTTCAAAATAGTATTTCTAAATGTTTTTATTTTTCCTTTTATTAAATGCTTATCTTTTTAAATCCCTTTAGGTTTATTTTAATTCAAATGGGCCTGAGTTTCCAATTGAATTCAAAAAGTTTCTTCTGGCTCTGAAATTTAAACAAAGTTTTATTTTATTCATTTATTTTCACATTACAAGATTTGGAAAATCTTGGGATGTGACAAAAAGCAGCCTAGGGGCAGGGAGTAGGTGATTTCTGGGGTCAAACGGAGAGGGGGAGTAGGTGATTAAGTACGCGTGGTCGCAATTGAGGTTTATTGCTGCGTTAACGTGAATTAACGCGATTGAAATCAGCCTGAAACGACCGGGGAGAGGGGCGAGGTCAGCGCGCGGGGTGGAGAAGACGACTGGCAAGCGGGACCGCTTCGTCAACGAGAGAGGAAAAGGGCAGTGGGGTCCAGATGTCAGCGGCTCCGCGGGTTGAAACTCTGGTGCGAACCATTTTCTCGCGGGAGGGGGAGATGGGCTAGTGCTGGGCTGGGTTGGGCCTGCTGGGCTAGTTGGTTTTGCTTCATTTTTTTGTACTGATTGTTTTTCTTTTTCTTTTCCTATTTATCTGTTTTGATTTTGTTTAAACAATTCAAACACTCATTTTAATTGAAACCTTTGCCCAACTTTGTGTAGATTTTAATACTGATTAATAATACATTCTAAAATCAAGTTTAGAATAATATATTTATTATTTTTAGGGAATATTATTTAATTAAAATAGGCTGTTGTATTAATTCAAATAAGATTTAATAATGTTTTTCAAACTCCATTTGAAATCTAATTCTTACCAAATCTTTTCAGTAGGTTTTATTTGTTTATTTTGGGTGTCAATTAATTCACCTTGACTTATTTGGAAAATATTTAATATGTTTTATAAATCATTTGAATTGGGTATTTGTTTTAATTCCAATGAAATTAAATATAGTTTTAATTCCATAAATTTTATTTGGAAGATTTATTTGATCTTATTTAAGTTAATTAAACAACTTTTATTCCACTTGGGTAAATTCCAAAATACTATTTTCTCATGATTTAAATAATCATTCTTATTGGAGATATGTCTTTATTGAAATAGAATAGGATTTGGTTAATGCCCTTTTATTTAATTTGAAAATTATTTATCTATTATTTTATTTGGATTTGGTTTATATTTATTCCATTTGCTTATGGATTAGGTCAAGATTTAATTTGGCCTTTAAATATTCCTCATTTAATATTTCTATCTTTATCTTATAAAATCCATATCTTTTTATTTATAGATCCAAACTTGGTGATTCTAATTTGTAGAATTTTATTTAATATTTGTTTTTCCTTTTAAATCTCTTTAGGATTATTTGCTCACCATTTGGTATGGATTTCTAGATAGGTGCTTTATTAGCTTTGAAAATCCAATTCCCTTATCTTATTAAATTCATAAGATTTTATATATGGCTCCAAATTGAATGAAATCAATTTCTATGGTTTTATAATATTTCTATTTGTCAATCTTGATCATTTGTAAATGTTTGTTGACAAATTTTTATTTGGATCAAATCCATGGTCTTAGAGATATCTTTTGAAATGATTTCCTTCCATTAGGGTTTTAGGGTTTTGGTTTATTTTCCAAGTGTTTAAATTTCCAAATGCATTTATGAATAATGCATTTCACTTGATTTGAATTTAGTTGGATTCAAACTTTAACCAAAGTTTGTTCAAGATGGGATTTTTAAGTTTCCATTTAGAAACAAAAGTTTCTTTTCATCCTAATTTTCAACAATTATTTATTTTGTTTATTTATTTTTTCACATTACAAGATTTGGAAAATCTTGGGATGTGACATTAGCCTAGCGGCTCAGGAGTTTCTCTAACACACATACATCATTCCATGGACTTACAAGCTCCCCTTTTATTTCACACCGTCGACATCCGCACACAAAAGAGCATGATATCAACTGGATAAGTATCCATAAGTGTTGAAAGTGTTCCTCGTGACAGCACGGTTCTGCTAATCCCAACGTATAGATGCAAGCACATACAACTTCAATGACACAATGGTTCAAGTCTATTAGGGGCAAGAAAATAAGGTGTGCCATCAAGTTCGTGAGAGCTTACTAACTAGTTTTCACATGACAAAATACTTTTTAATTCGAAAGATAGATGAAGCTTGAGAATTTCCTTGGAAGAGCAATAATGCTAATAGGTAGATATGGTGGACATAAATGGCACAGGCTTTGTTCAAAGGGATTGGAAACATGAGAAGTATGCCTTCTCAAAACAGATTTTTGGCTAGCAAGGCTGGGTAGCAAGCAAAAGAGTTGAAGGAAACAAGCAAACCTACAAGTGATAAATCCAAACATGCAATCTTCCTTGAAGACACAGAAGATCTTAAATAAAGAATACTAAGCTTATGATCCAATCATGAAAGAAAATAAATGATACAAAATACCTGTAAGCTTTTCTCTTTTCCTTTCAAACCTCAAAAAGTGATGCTACTGACCAGAGATTGGTTTGCCTAAACCAATTTATATTTACTTGATGCTCCCAAAGTGATGGCAATACTGATGAACGAGATCAATCATAATAGAGATTGCAAACTAAAATAAGAAGTGCAAAAAGTAAAAGATGAGACTTCTCATTAATATTCCATAAAGGCACTCACACCAAGGGATACATAGATAATCAACTGAAGGATAGATACTTCCACATGCAATCCAACCTATAAGATAACCTATCTACCAAAGATATGAATCCACTAAAAAGGTAAAAGATAAAAGATAATGGTGAGGTACCGCGACACTCCCCCAAGCTTGAAACAAGCCAAGGGGATGCCAAACCTGATGACGAATTACTCGTTCGGTGGTGGTGGTGTTCTCTTGATAAGCTCTCAAATAAGTTCCCTGAAATCCTTAATCTCAAAGTTCAGAGTACAAATCAACTCCGAATTTTTCTCAGTGCGGTTCATGATCATATCGGACCAAGAATCCTAGTCCTTGTTATTTTCCCCCACTCTTCCTCCTTAAAGTGTTCCTTCCCTGCATGGTTAGAACGAGGCATATCCCAAATCGAGGGCAAGTTCCCCTGGGGCACCTTCTGGTATTGTTTCTCATGTATATGAGTATGGAAGGGATTCTTGGTATGTGGAGGAGATGACAGTGGAGCGAGGATATGACGCGTAGTTTTCCTTCTTGTAGACATCTGTGCTGTCCTCCTAAGCGTGGTAGGGTTTGCCACCACTCCAATGCTTGCGACGGTAGCGCGGGTATCAGGATGCTCGTCCTCCTCCATGTCTTCGGCATCCCCAACCAAGATCTCCTCCTCTTTGGGATTTTGAGGATTATCTTCCTCGGGCTCCTTGCCTTTGTCATTGACGGAGACCATGGTGCTTTAAACCTGAGAAGATTTCCTCACAAAAACATATAGAAACAAAAACACGACGATAACACGATGCACGAACCTCAGGGGATCCGGGGAGGTTATATATTATGAAGTTTCAATGCATAAGGAAGGTGATGCACGAAAGTGAGGCGGAGCTCGAGGCTAACACCTCCAGCGCGCCAGTGGGGCCGTGCTTGGGGTGGGTTTCGCCACCCCGGCCTCTGTTTCCTCCTCTGTTCCATCTCGTAACCTTCCGTATGTATTAAAAACTTCAAAAATATAAAAAGATTGGGTTTTCACAAACCTTCTGTTTTCACCACTTTTACCTATTCAAAGACGAACTCTGCAGATTCCTCTTCTCCTTGTCCTTGGAATTTCCTTCATACAAGGCCTTACACAAACCTCAATGACAACATTAGTGTAAGCAAAAACAATAAACCTTTGGGTTCACACTTCAATTGAAGTCCATCAAAGCAAAAGCTACTATAGTAACTCCTTTCCAAAAACCCAAAATAATCTAGAAGGGAATCAATATAAGAGGCAAATGCAAATGATGGAAGAAATCTGTCAAAACAGACCAACAGGTAAATATTGATTTTTTAGAAAACCTTATGTTGCTCAAATCAAAAAGTTCAAAACTAATGAAAGTTGGGTAACTACTTGGAGAAAAAGCACATAAAAATACATCTCCATCCGAAGTACTGAGCTCCCTCACGAATTTTCAATGCAGTAAAAAAATCTGTCCCATGAAAGCCACTTTTCACAACTCCTCCACTTCTCAAAAGTAGTTGAACTTGAAAAAAACTAAATCAAAAAGTATAAGGAGCGGTTATTACTGAGGTAATAACTTCCAAGACTCGACAAAACTATTGGGTTATCTCCGAAGAAGTACTTTTCTTTAATGCCTTTAAGTTAGGCTTGAAAATTTCAAAGATGCTCACATAGGAGATAAATATTTGAAGTGAAAGAGAGCATCAAGAAGCAAATAACCAACACATTTGAGTCTAACCCACTTCCTATGCAAAGGAGTATTATGAGAAAACAAATTGTTGAAACAAAAATCCACTAGCATAGGAAGACAAAACAAATTCAACTTCAAAGCTTCCAACATAAAACGGGGAAACTTAAGATTATTGAGATGCATAAAACCATGTTTCCCGCTCTCACCTTTCAGTAGCACTTTGAATAAAGTTGAGAATATAACTGTCACTGGCAACAACTTTATCATCCGAATGAGCATACTTACAGTCATCAAAAAGAGATCCAAGGTCATAAACTGGATCAATAGAAGCAAGTTGTTCCATCCTGAAATCTTTATTAGGCAAACTATTTTCACAAGGAGATTTACCAAATTTGGAAAAGTGAAACTCATAAGAATCTCCATCAAACTTGGTTAAAACTTTCTCCTTCTTACAATATATAATATCTCCACAAGTGTTCAAGAAAGGTCTACCAAAAATGATAGGACAAGTTTTGCTAGCTGCTGAATTAAGCACTAGAAAATCAGCAGGATACTTAATCTTACCGCAGAGAACCTCCACATCTCTTACAATACCCATGGGGCAAATGGTTTCCTTATTAGCAAGGTGAATAACCGCATCAATGTCCTCAAGCTCACAAGGACCAATTTCATGCATAATTTCCCTGTAAAGCTCATAAGAAATAGCACTAGAACTAGAACAAATATCACATAAACCATAGTAGCAATGATCACCAATTTTAACAGAAAGCACATGAACACTATCTTTTCTAGATTTACTAGGATGAGAGATAATATTAGAAGCATCTTCACAGAAGACAATGTGCTCATCCTCTATATTTCTAGTAACAGGGTCTTTCACAATAGCTACCACAGGTTCAGTAATCATTTGCTCACCAGGTTCCACAGTTTTCTTAGTACCTTTGTTATTCGCACTAATCATCATATAATACTCCTTTACCTTAGCTGGGAAAGGTATTTTCTCAACATAAGTTTCAGGCACAATATGATTAGTAGTACAAACTTTGGTGCTTCTAACAGGAACATGACTAACAACATCTTTAAAAGGAGCATGGTACTTATTCCACTTCTTCTTGGGAATTTCTATATAAGAGGCAAAGGCCTTAAAACAATTGGCAATACTTTGGGAATCAAGACCAAACTTATTACTAATGTCACGGAAGTTGTCAGTTCCCATAAAAGATTTAATGCATTCATAATCATAGTTTATACCTGACTTTCTTCCTTTGTCATTCTCCCAAGCTTCAGTGTTCTGTTGAATACGGTCTAGGAGATCCCATTTAGCTTCTTCCTTCATACGTGTGAATGATCCATCACAAGAAGCATCTAGTAAATCTTTATCATGAAGAGAAAGCCTAGCATAAAAGTTATTGGCAATAATATTGTTAGGGAGTTCATGAATAGGACATTTAAGCATTAGTAACTTCAATCTCCCCAAGCTTGAGTTGTACTCTCTCCATCATGAGGCCAAAAGTTATATATCAGATTCCTATCCTTATGAATTTCACTGGGAGTATAAAATTTAGAAAAAAAGAGAGATGCAATTTCCTACCATTCCATGGATTTCCCATTCTTCAGCAGCTTATACCATTCTTCATCTCTCCCTTTCAAGGATATAGAGAGTAACTTCTTCTTCACTTGTTAAGTTGTGATACCTGCACACTTAAACAACCCGCATAATTCATGGATAAAAAGCAAATAATCACCAGGGTGGACAGTTCCATCCCATCCATAACACGATCAATGATACTTGTAGGTATCTTAAAAGGATCTATCTCAACAGGTGGTGGTTCATCTACTACCCTAACAGTGGTAGTAGTTTTCCCAAACAGAAAACCAAGTGGGTTATCCATATTGGAAACAAAGTAAAAAATAGAAAAAAAGCAATACTCACAGTAGAAGTTTCCTTTACCAGTTCCACTCTTCAATAGCGCTTCACTCCCCGGCAACGGCGCCATAAAATAGTCTTGATGACCCACAAGTATAGGGGTGTCTCGTAGTACTTTTGATAAATAGGAGTGTCGATCCCAACGAGGAGCAGAAGGTGTTGACTAGTGGTATGGAGCAGGAAATCTCTGTAAATACTTAGCAAACGGATTTTTAGGGGTTTTCTGATAAAGCAACAAAACAAAGTGCAAATAATAAAGACAACGACCAAATGCAACAAGTGGCCCAATCCTTTCTTAGCAAAGGACAAGCCGGTGGAAATACTTATAACACTAGTGCAGACCCCCCCTTTAACTCCGGTTGGGAGGGCCCTCTAACAGCGGTTCTACAACCGCTGTTGAGGGTTCGGTGTTAGAGGGGGGCCCCCTTTAACACCGGTTCTTATATGAACCGATGTTAAAGGGTGGCACACGTGGGGCTGCCGCAGGCCTCAGGCCCCCCCTTTAACACCGGTTCGTATTCTTCTGCCGTGGCAGAGATTTAGGCCGTTTTCCTGCCGCGGCAGAGTTCTGTCACGGCAGGAAAACGGCCTAAATCTCGCCATGCAGAAGTTCTCGCTCGCCACATTCGGGCGATTGCGGGGGGGAGGGGGAATCGATCGGGAGCGGTATACACATACATCGTCATCGGTACATACGAGTACATGAATAATTAAGCAACTATTATTATACACAAACATCGTCATCGGCACATACATCGTCATCGTTCATTTTGGTGGATATCTAAAGAGTTCTCCGCCAGGCGTGACGACCTCATCAAGTATGAACCCCACCAATTCCTCTTGAATGGCTCGTATGCGGTCAAATGGTAGGAGTTGCTCCCGCATCCGTTCGATCTGAATATATATGAAGAATAGGGTCAATATATATATAAGAATAAAACTCAACACAATTGATGGTAATAAAATAATGTTGTGGACTTTGTTTACTTACTAAGTTGTTCTAGTGCGGCTTGGCCCGTCGGACATATCGTGTTGCGAATGAACTCGCAAACATAGTACCCACATAAGTTATTGTCGGGTCCCTGATGCGCGCACTTTACGCGAATAGAGAGTTCAATCAAAATAATAATCAATAAAGCATGATATAACGGAATTGGAAGCAGAATCAAAGAGATACGCAGACCTAGCTAGCTAGTATTACTTACATTTTGGTCTACAAATTTTAGTTCTTCTGACCATTCACCCACAGCCCTTCCCGTGAACCTTTTCCAAACCCTGTCCGGCAAATAAAATGGATAAAGGAGTAATTAATTACTTGTTGTCACGAAAGTTGCCGATCTAATGCGATAATATGATTGAAATTACCTCTGGAGCATCTCTCTAAAGTCTGCCCATAGCTCTTTTTCTTTTCGTAACGAGTCCATGACAAGGACTTTTCCTGAGTCGGGTTGAATGACTAGTAGAATAAAGTGGAACCTACGCACGCATAACTCATCATCAGTTACACTTAACATCGAGTAAGCTGAAATAGAATGTGTACAAGAGAGAGGGTAACAGTACTCACGAGAAGTTGTAAGGCAATAGTATTTCCCTTTTGGTTTGTTATCTCAGTAAATACCTTAGAAAGTAATCTTCTGTTTGCCCGGGTTTGGTTCTTACCACTTCTTCATGAACTCTATTTGGGTCAACGAACCCAATGTCAAAAGGGCCTCCTTTCCTGCATTCCATAACCTTTTTCCTGCATAATAGTATATACATATATGGTGAGCATATATATATATACATGCAATTAATGAAGTGAATGAGATGAGATATAAATTACAGAAATAGTACTTACACACAATAAAGGCTGATGGCAGCTTTGTCGAGTTCCTTCTGATTGAATAGAAAATGCAAGTCTTGAATGTTGAAGTCGATCCCGTCGTCTACGCACAAGAAAATCTCATCTCTTATATGCGCCGTGATCCATTCTTCCTTTCTCATCTTGCAGAAATCAAGGTACCACTTGTGCAATTTTCGCATCTTTGTTGGTAGATTCTTGAGCTCCTCTTTCTTGACGAGATTCTTCCCATACTTCCATGGTTGTATGGGGTTGGCATCGCATTTGCGCAAGTTGTCTCCCATGATGTTCAAGTATGCAGTGTATCTCATCCCCATCTCATTGGCCTTTCTTTGTAGCTCTTCCTCTTAATCATTTACGGGAGGAGCGTCCCGTGTGTCAAACATTTGGACCGGGGCGCATGATTGGTTTTCCTGCTCTCCGAGCATGGGAACTGTTTTCTGGGGTGCCTCACGACTCCTACTTTCAGTCTCCCTACGGCGCCTTGCATCCACCTTAAAAATCTGGCGCTCGTAGTCCGGCACAAGTGGGGTTTCAGGTTTCAAAAGATTTTTGTAAAACTTCTCCACCACCACCGGATCTATTTTCTCCTTTGGCTCGACCCGTCTATGTGCAAAGAATTTCTTGACCTCTTCTTCCGAGATCCTATTGGTCTCCTCGTCGCTGCGATTCCATGGTAAAACCGGCAATGGCTTGGAGGAAGGCTGCGGGACGTAGTTTTTTGAACTCTTTGGCATACGGTTTCCTGCGGATTTCTTTGTGGCAGTGCTAGTGTTGCTCTTTGTGGCAGTGCTCTTCCGCTTACGCTGAGGAGATGGCTGAAGGACCGGAGATGGTTGACGGGCCGAAGATGGCTGGCGCGCCGGAGATGGCTGGCGCGCCGGAGATGGCTGTTGCGCAGGAGATGGCTGAAGCGCCGGAGATGGCTGCCACGCAGGAGATAGCTGAAGCGGCTCAGACTGCTGAAGCTGCGGAGACAACGGGGGTGCCAGTGGCCTCCAATTTGGAAGCACGATGTGTTCCTTCTTCCAAAGAATGGTTGTTTTCACTTCAAATTTGAGTTGAGTTTCCCCTTCACCTGTAGCATGGTCAATTTGTGCTTCCTCATATTCCTTCACAACCTCATCCACCCTGACAATAGCATAGCCATCTGGAATCGGTCGCCAGTGGTAAGTTCCAACAGCTACAGGAGGTAAGGCATAGCCGACAGCCACCTTAATGGATAAGCCCATTAATCTCACATGCAGCTCAGCGTGTTCGCTCTTCGTGATCTCATCCACGGGGTATCGAGGACCCGCCATTTCAAGCGTGGGCTGCACGTTCTCCGTGGAAGCCACACTGCTTCCGCCACAGAGTCGGGCGGCAGCTTCCAATGCAGGCTCTTCGTGCTGCTGATATGGGTCGGTAGCTTGATGGCTCTGTTGTGCATTCACTTGCGCCTGCAGCGCCGCAAGTGCATGTTTTATCTGTATCATCCGCTATGTACGCTCTTTTTCTTTTCTGCCGCGCCATCTGTAAGAGTCTCTCCACTCGGCAAACCCATCCTTCCACGTCATACCCCCTGTGCCTCGTGCATGTCCAGGGTGTTCTTTTTTACCGATGGCGCGTGTGAGCTGGTCATTCTCTCTGTCGGGATGGAAGGTCCTGGTGGATGTCTCCTCGTATGCCGTGATGAGTTCAGTGACGGGTTTGGCAAGGAGGGTTGGGAAGATACACAATCCTGTTTCTGGGTCCAACCTTGCCCCGATTCCGTAGAACCAAGTCTTTGCACGTAAGTCCCACCCATCTGTCTGGGGTGTGATCCCTCTAGCGCACAGGGCCTTCTCAACTTCCTCCCACTTAGTCCTCTGAGATATATAGCCACCTGACCCCGTCCTCTGGTGATATTCCTTCTTCTGGGCATTAAGCGTATTGGTTTCTGACCTCTTTTTAGCTATAGCACCTTTTTTATATGTCACAAATTCGGGCCAGTGAGGTCTTATCTTCACAAAATATGCGTCTTCGAAATTTGGAGTCTCGCCAGCTTTGACAAATTTGTTCAATTTTGTCTTCCAGTTGCGGAAAGCGTCAGCCATCTTCTTTAGACTCCACTCTTTGACCTATTCCTTTATAACCGGGTTGTTTTCATCCTCCTCTGGCGGAAGGGTGAAATTTACCAACAACGAATTGCAAAGCGTTTCTTTGGATCTTTCATCGACAAAGGTATCGTCGCCCTTCTTTGGCTTATTCCAATTTTCAATTATGATTGGGATTTGGTCCCTAACAAGAACTCCAGCCTGACGTACAAATTTGTTTGCGGCCTTCTTGGGCTCCATCGGCCTACCATCAACACGGACTGCTTCGATCGTGAACTTTGCACGATCTTTCAACCGATGGCTCGCGCCTCGCTTGCTCTTTTTCGTAGAAGAAGATGGTTGCTGGCTGGTCGATCCAGAGGGCTAAAAGAAGTAAGAAGCGTTAATTAATACATGTAGAAGAAGATTGTTGGTGGAAGTCAGCAGAGGCTTAATCAATGCATATACCTCGCCAGACTTTGTAATCACTAAATTGCGTTCACCGGAATCTTCATCTTCTCCATGATTACTTGAGCTGTCATAATGTCCGTCCAAGTTCAGATATTGTGAGGTGTCCTCATCAATAATGTTCTCCATTATTTCTTCTTCTTCAAGGTTTCTACTAAGTGGATCCATAGTTTCTAAAACAATAATATTATCTAGAGTAAGAGAGTAAACATTCAAGTGGACTTGGATTCATACACAAATATACATATTATTCATACAAAAATACACAAATAAATACACAAATGAAATTAAAACCCTAAGGATGCTTGATCATTTTAAACGAGTTCCGAGGGTTCCAAACCCTAATTCGGAGAAATCCCGGATGCATATGAGAGGGGCTAGCTACAGTGGATGACCGGAGGCTGGCGGCGTTGGAGAGCGACCTAGGGCGCGCGAGGTAGCGTGATGCGGCCTACCTAAAACGGGCGTTGTTCGAAAGAGGAGGCCGAGGCAAACATTATAGCGACGGCAAACAACTTGGCAGAACAGATACAATGTGGAGGGGATGTCCCCAAGATAGGCCCCAGACCGAGGGGAGAAGCCACGACGCTCGCCAAAGAGCTGCCCGCGCAGTCCACCTTCTAAGGCCGCCACCGACATCCGCGAACTCTAGCCACCACTCCGACGACCAACGACACATCGCATCGCCGAAGAGAGGGACGCCGTGCCGTCGTTACCAGCGGACACACCTGCAACCCAGAAGGACCATGCATACACCCCGACATCGCTGGCATAACGCACCCCACCTAGGCCGCACCGGAGCTTGCACCCCACCTAGGCCGTATCGCGAGCTCGCACCCCATGGCCACCACCGGAGCTCGCACCCCACCTAGGCCGCCCCCGCAGACGAGAGGGGAGGCCGTCCCCGTACCGCGCCTGGGCCCTGGGCCTCCTCGACGAATCCACCTCCCTGACCCATCCCCTCCACATCCCTGTCGTTGGCCCCAATCCGTGGACGCGCTCGTGTAGCCGCTCCTGCCCGCCACACCCGATGACGTGCTTGAAGTTTTCGTGTCCGATTTGATCCTACTACTAATAAGTACAATGGTTTGATTTATATACAGAAGTATATGAAATTGAATAAAAAATCATAGTAAATTTCTAACCCTCTAGCTTACAACATTTCTTGTAGATTGTAAATGGAATCAATAGCAAAGGATGAATCCTCCTCGGATGACGCAGAGGCGTGAACAGAGTGGTGCCACCACGCGAGCTCGCCGGCCGGCGGCGCCACCGCGCGAGCTCCACACCGCCGCCAGGAGGAAACAGAGAAGGGAGCAGGAAACAGAGGGGACGAACAGGCGCGGTCCGCTAGCTCACCACGGCGTCGGTGTTCTTGTAGGTGCCGGCGTCGTCGTCGGCTTCGGTGATGCACGCGTGGTGGCGGTGGCGGTCGTCGGCTTCGGTGGCGCGCGCGTGGTGGCGGTCATCGGCTTCGGTGGCGCGCGCGCGGTGGCGGTGGCGAGGGCGGCGACGACGAGGGATGGAGGGCTCCGGTGGCGAGGGCGCGCGGTGGCGACGGTGAGGGGTTCGATCGATCTGGCTCTGGGGGGAAGAAAGGACGGGGATGGCGCATTTATTACCCCCCCTTTAACACCGGTTCGGGGCTAGAACCGGTGTTAAAGGGGGGGCGAATTCGTTTCGCACGCGCATTTAATACCCCCCCTTTAACACCGTTTCCAGCCACGAACCGGTGTTAAAGGGGTATATAACGAATAATGCTTTCCTTTAACACCGGTTCATGTCTGGAACCGGTGTTAAAGGGGGGGCATTTATTTCATGCATTAAAGGGGCATTTTTAATTCAAAAAATAGGATATGAATTTAGAAAATTCATATCTTTTTCATTTCAACTCAGAAAAATATGAATAATATATCATAATTTTCAGAATAATAATATCTATCCATTCATGTAAAAACATTTTATATTTAATTTAGATGAAAATTTTCAAAATGATTAAAACACTTACATATAAATTTTGATTATTCAATTCAAACAAAAATAAATTGTCAAATCCTAAAACTTTGAACATAAGAAATATTAAGCATCTAAAAAAGAATCTAACCCTATTTTATTAGAGAAAATCATATTTTAATGCCGCATCTTTTGTATTAACATTTTTGAATTGATTGGATATTTAAATGCCGCATCTTTTGTATACACTTGAATCTGACCAAGCCTCGATCAACTTGCATTGTTTTTTGATAAAATAGCATATTGTGAACCTAAAAATGATTTTTGTAAAATATCATGAGCATCGTATCATGTACCTGTAGTTCATATCTGACCCACTTCCTGCCGATTCGGCAGGAATTTGTCTTTTTCACCAGAGGTGGACGAAAAGGTTTCAGATCCCCCTGTTGGTACATTGTCCATATAAGGTGGTCTAGTATTTTTGTAAAATGTGTTGGTGGTTTTTTGAATTAGCCATTTGGTGGTTGCTTCACAAAACCGTCCGGTTTTTATGCTCGGAAAATGGAAAATGTCTTTTTGGTGCGATAAAAAGGAAAACTTCCTCTTGCAACATTGTTTTCCATGCCATGATGCACATGTTTGCACAATATGGCCATATTATCACAAACTATGCCTTGATTCTAGTCATAACATTGGTCATTTGACCCGAAAGCCAAGAAACCTTGAATGAGATAGGTCATTTTGTGAAGGTTTTTTTGAGACATAATCAATATACCAAGTTTGAGATTTTTCCTTCTAACTATGTAACATAATATAACACCACGCGAAGGTTTCGCACTGTTTCGATCTTTTTTTATTTCTTTATCCCCGTTTTAAACTATCGTCAAACTTTGTCGAACAACGGGCATGAAGATTCTTAGCTCGGGACCAAGCCTCGCTCAACTTGCATTGGTTTTTTGATAAAATAGCATATTGTGAACCTAAAAATGATTTTTGTAAAAAATCATGAGCATCGTATCATGTACCTATAGTTCATATCTGACCCACTTCCTACCGATTCGGCAGGAATTTTTCTTTTTCACCAGAGGTGGACGGAAAGGTTTCAGATCCCCCTGTTGGTACATTGTCCATATAAGGTGGTCTAGTATTTTTGTAAAATGTGTTGGTGGTTTTTTGAATTAGCCATTTGGTGGTTGCTTCACAAAACAGTCCGTTTTTTATGCTCGAAAAATGGAAAATGCCTTTTTGGTGCGATAAAAAGGAAAACTTCCTCTTGCAACATTGTTTGCCATGCCATGATGCACATGTATGCACAATATGGCCATATTATCACAAACTATGCCTTGATTATAGCCATAACATTGGTCATTTGACCCAAAAGCCAAGAAACCTCGAATGAGATATGTCATTTTGTGAAGGTTTTTTGAGACATAATCAATATACCAAGTTTGAGATTTTTACTTCTAACTATGTCACATAATATAACACCACGCGAAGGTTTCGCACTGTTTCGATCTTTTTTTATTTTTTTATCCCCGTTTTAAACTATCGTCAAACTTTGTCGAACAACGGGCATGAATATTCTTAGCTCGGGACCAAGCCTCGCTCAACTTGCATTGGTTTTTTGATAAAATAGCATATTGTGAACCTAAAAATGATTTTTGTAAAAAATCATGAGCATCGTATCATGTACCTGTAGTTCATATCTGACCCACTTCCTACCGATTCGGCAGGAATTTGTCTTTTTCACCAGAGGTGGAAGGAAAGGTTTCAGATCCCCCTGTTGGTGCATTGTCCATATAAGGTGGTCTAGTATTTTTGTAAAATGTGTTGGTGGTTTTTTGAATTAGCCATTTGGTGGTTGCTTCACAAAACCGTCCGTTTTTTATGCTCGAAAAATGGAAAATGCCTTTTTGGTGCGATAAAAAGGAAAACTTCCTCTTGCAACATTGTTTGCCATGCCATGATGCACATGTATGCACAATATGGCCATATTATCACAAACTATGCCTTGATTATAGCCATAACATTGGTCATTTGACCCAAAAGCCAAGAAACCTCGAATGAGATATGTCATTTTGTGAAGGTTTTTTGAGACATAATCAATATACCAAGTTTGAGATTTTTACTTCTAACTATGTCACATAATATAACACCACGCGAAGGTTTCGCACTGTTTCGATCTTTTTTTATTTTTTATCCCGTGCTTTAAACTATCGCCAAACTTTGTCGAACAACGGCATGAATATTCTTAGCTCGGGACCAAGCCTCGCTCAACTTGCATTGGTTTTTTGATAAAATAGCATATTGTGAACCTAAAAATGATTTTTGTAAAAAATCATGAGCATCGTATCATGTACCTGTAGTTCATATCTGACCCACTTCCTACCGATTCGGCAGGAATTTGTCTTTTTCACCAGAGGTGGACGGAAAGGTTTCAGATCCCCCTGTTGGTGCATTGTCCATATAAGGTGGTCTAGTATTTTTGTAAAATGTGTTGGTAGTTTTTTGAATTAGCCATTTGGTGGTTGCTTCACAAAACCGTCTGTTTTTTATGCCCGGAAAATGGAAAATGCCTTTTTGGTGCGATAAAAAGGAAAAGTTCCTCTTGCAACATTGTTTGCCATGCCATGATGAACATGTATGCACAATATGGCCATATTATCACAAAATATGCCTTGATTCTAGCCGTAACATTGGTCATTTGACCCGAAAGCCAAGAAACCTCGAATGAGATAGGTCATTTTGTGAAGGAGATAGAACTGGAATTAAAATACAGAATGCAACTAATAGTAAGTTACATAAAGCACGACTGAAAATTAAGATACATAAAAGAACTGAAAATTAAGATACATGGCCAGATTAAGTAACAATCGGCCGAACTTGTTTCGGAATGTTGGAGCAATTCAGTCATGCTCCTGCCTACATATGTAATACTCGCCACTGTAGTCGTCGTACTCGCCGCCGCCGTCATCGCTGTCGTCGTCGGGGTCGCCATAATTGAACCTTGAAGGCTGAGTACGCGTGTGCTGGACTTGAGGGTAGCGCAGACGTGGGTTAGAGTCGGCGGCAGTGGCATTGGCCATGATGCTCTGGAGAGTCCGACCGCGCCACCATAGCCGACGGCCGGCCTCGTTGAAGTTAGGAGGAGGTGGGCCGTCCTCCTCGTGCCTGGCGAGCGCCCTCTCATGCCGATCCACGAAGAAGGCTTCCCAAGTAGGGAAATAGTCGGGATGCCATCTGGGATTCCTCCGCTGCTCCGGCGTGAGCTCAAAGTAGTAGTGGTTTGTGATGGCCATCCGGCGCGCCACACCTAGAGGGACAGGAGGAACCGGAACGCCTCGGACGCTTAGCATCCAGCCGACGGGGACACAGTAGCCAGACAGGCAGGGGTAGTTCGAGGCGCAAAGCGCCTCCGCCTCCCTGGGGGTTAGTGCTATGGTGGAATCCATGGGAAAGAGTGATGAGGCTGCAGATATGAGTCTAGAGATGTGCAACGACAATGGAGGCCAACCCTACTTATATATATATATATATAGTAAACTGGCGGGATGAGCTGGAGGGAAGAACTGGCGGGAAAAAATGGTGGGAAGAAAAATGGTGGGAAAAAATGGCGGGAAAAAATGGCGGGAAAAATGGTGGGAAAAAATATGGATTGAAGAAATAGAAGGAAGAAAAATGGGTCATTTAATACATATACTGTTAACAGAAGAAATATGACATTGTTCTAAAAATGGGACGGTTGGAGGGATTTCAGGCTGGGCCAGGCAGCACTAATGATAGGGGTGAGTGTCGACATTATGTCGTGCGGTGTGTACCTTGTCCCGGATGGTGTCACCAACCGGGACTAAAGATGAACCTTTAGTCCCGGTTGGAGACACCAACCGGGACTAAACACGAGTCATCACTAATAATAGTGGTGAGTGTCGACATTATTTCGTAAGTGTCGACACTATGTCGAGCTGCTTGTACTATAAATAGGCATCCTTGTGAGTCCAGTCCTCCAGCCAGTTTGAGGCATCTCCGAGATGGTTTTCGAGAGCAGGGACACCACTACGCGGGTTCGAGGAGAGATGCCGACGAGCCCTCCCAAGCATCTCCGAGAAACTGGTCATAGAGGCACTCCCTAATATGTGAAATTAGTTAGCTCCCAGGTGTATTGATCTAGTTAGAGAAGTTACAAGCTGCAAGATGGTTTTCGAGACTAGGGACACCACTACAGCCAGTTTCAGGGAGATGCCGACGGAGCCCAGTCCTCCGGCATCTCCAAGAAACTGGTCATAGAGGCACTCCCTAATATGCGACCGCGCGCGTTTGGAGATCAGATCTTAATGGTAAGTACGAATCGGGACAACTTCTTCTCATAGTCCCGTTCCATCCACAAAACAAGACTAACACTCAAGACATTTATTAATATTAAAAACATGAACTAGAGTTACATAATATGAGCATGAACTTCTTGGCATATGTCCTTCCTTATGATCGCTTCAGACGTAACCATGGAGCATCTTCTTTACTTAACGGAATGCTTGGGCCACCGTGAAGGGCGGAATTTCATCAAACTTATTATAATCTTCTAACATGTCTGTCTTGTCCTCGATTCCCACGATGTTTCTTTTCCCTGAAAGAACTATGTGACGCTTTGGCTCATCATATGATGTATTCATTTGCATATTTTTTCTTTTTTTTGGTCTGGAGGACATGTCCTTCACATAAAAAACCTGAGCCACATCATTGGCTAGGACGAATGGTTCGTCTAAGTTCTTGTCTACCTTCATAAGATTGTTGAGATCCACCGTTGTCATTCCGTACTTCTTGTCTACCTCAACCCCTCCTCCTGTTAGATTGACCCATTTGCATCGAAACAAGGGGACCTTAAAATCAGGTCCATAGTCAAGTTCCCATATCTCCTCTATGAACCCATAATACGTGGTCTTCTGCCCATTGTCTTCTGCTGCATTAAAGCGGACACCACTATTTTGGTTGGTTCTCTTTTTATCTTGGCCTATCGTGTAAAATGTATTCCCATTTATCTCATACCCTTGGAAAGTACATACAGTCGAAGATGGTGTCCTGGCCAACAAGTACAGCTGATCCCCAACAGTGGTGTTATTCTTGAGAAGTCTTTGCAGCCAGCCGCCAAAACTCGCCATGTGTTCACTTATAATCCATTCATCAGACTGCCCCGGGTGTTTGAGGCGTATTAAATTCTTGTGTTCATTGATATACGGGGCAACCAAGATAGATCTTTGTAAAACCGTGTAGTGTGCTTGATTGAGAGAATGCCCGTCCCTACATATCATTGCTTTACATCCTAGGGTGCCTTTTCCACGCAGTCCCCCCTCATGTCGTGATTCTGGAACACCAATCACCTTACGGTCAGGAATAAAATCAACACAGAACTCAATGACCTCCTCTGTTACATAGCCCTTGGAGATGCTTCCTTCTGGCCTAGCACGATCATGAACATATTTCTTTAAGACTCCCATGTACCTCTCAAAGGGGAACATATTGTGTAGAAATACAGGACCGAGAATGGCAATCTCTTCTACTAGGTAAACCAGGAGATGCTTCATAATATTGAAGAAGGATGGTGGGAACACCAACTCAAAGCTGACAAGACATTGGGCCACATCTGTTTGTAACCCTGGTAGGCTTTCTGGATCGATTACCTTCTGAGATATTGGATTGAGGAATGCACATAGCTTCACAATGGGTACTCGAACATTTTCAGGTAGAAGCCCCCTCAATGCAATCGGAAGCAATTGTGTCATAATCACGTGGCAGTCATGAGACTTCGGGTTTTGGAATTTTTTCTCTGCCATATTTATTATTCCCTTTATATTCGACGAGAAGCCAGACGGGACCTTGATACTTCTCAGACATTCAAAAAAGATTTCCTTCTCTGCTTTGGTAAGAGCATAGCTGGCAGGAGTTAAGTGGCATCGTTTACCCTTCTCGTTCTTAGGATGCATAGGCTCTTCAGGGGCTTTCAGACGTTGCTGGTCCTGCCGTGCTTCCGGTGTATCTTTTGTCTTCCCATACACTCCTAGAAAGCCTAGCAGGATAGGGTAGGTCCCAAAATATAGATTGCTTCTTCCACATGGGCGCGTGTCCGGCATCGTCATTCGGAACAGATAGACTGCCAGGACCTTTTCCAAAGATTACTTCTAGGTCCTTGACCATACCAAATACCTCCTCACCGGTACGGAGGACAGGCTTCCTCCGGGGTTCTGCCAGATGTTTGAAATGCTTGCCTTTCTTTCTTACTGGATGCAGGTTCGGAAGAAATCGGCGATACCCTAGGTACACAACCTTCTTACATTTATCCAAATATACACTTTCAGTCTCATCTAAACAGTGTGTGCATACATTGTATCCCTTGTTTGTCTGCCCTGAAATGTTACTAAGAGCAGGCCAATCATTGATGGTTACGAAAAGCAATTCTCGTAGGTCAAATGGCTCCCCTTTGTGCTCATCCCACATACGTACACCTGGTTTGGCCCACAACTGTAAAAGTTCTTCAATTAATGGCCTTAGGTACACATCAATGTTGTTGCCGGGTTGCCTCGGGCCTTGGATGAGCACTGGCATCATAATGAACTTCCTCTTCATACACAACCAAGGAGGAAGGTTATAGATACATAAAGTCACAGGCCAGGTGCTGTGACTGCAGCTCTGCTCACCAAAAGGATTCATGCCGTCTGTACTTAGACCAAACCTTAAGTTGATTGCGTCACGTGCGAAGTCCGGGTACTCTCGCTCGACTTTTCTCCACTGTGACCCATCAGCGGGGTCTCTCAACATCGCGTCTTTCTTACGGTCTTCCATGTGCCATCGCAACAACTTGGCATGCTCTTTATTTCTGAAGAGACATTTTAACCGTGGTATTATAGGAGCATACCACATAACCTTGGCGGGAACCTTCTTCCTAGGGGCCTCGCCCTCAACATTGCCAGGATCGTCTCGTTTGATCTTATACCGCAGTGCGGTGCATACCGGGCATGCATCCAAATTCTCGTACTTCTCACCGCGGTAGAGGATGCAGTCATTAATGCAGGCATGTATCTTCTGCACGTCTAATCCTAGAGGGAAGACAACCTTCTTTGCTTGGTATGTACTGTCGGGCAACTCATTATTTCTTGAAAGAAGATTCTTCATTTTTACCAACAACTTTGAAAATCTTGTCGTCACACCGTTCTTCGCCTTCCATTGCAGCAAATCCAGGTGGTACCTAGCTTTTTGTGGCCATCTTCGCAAGTTGGATACAACAATGTTTTGTGATCCTTTAACATCTGCTCCAGCTTCTCCTTCTCCTTTTCAGTTTCACATTCTTCCTTTGCATCAGTAATGGCCCGACCAAGATCGTCATCAGCGGGCCCATCTGCTCCCTCTTGATCTTCATTATCTACCCCCGTTGCAGTATCATCATATTCAGGATACATATTATGATAGTTGTCATCATCCTCTTCTTCTTCGTTGTCTTCCATCACAACCCCTTTTTATCCGTGTTTGGTCCAACAATTATAGCTGGGCATGAAACCGGATGGAAGCAGGTGGGCGTGAATGGTTATGGTATTTGAGTAGTCTTTCTTGTTCTGACAGTGAACACACGGGCAACACATAAAACCATTGTGACCATGGTTTCCATTAGCCACAACGATGAAATTTTGGAGGCCCGTAATGTACTCGGAAGTGCGGCGGTCACCGTACATCCATTGCCGGTTCATCTGCATTAATATGTAGTATATATCAAAAATTAATAGGGAGATGACCATTTATATATATAGTACATCAATGACACATGAAAGGATAGTTGCCGACCTCGACCGAGAAGGAAAGAGCAACGAGAAAACTTATTTTGAGCTCTCGGGCATTTCACCGAACACCTCTTGTGCATATGAAAAAAACACAAACTAGCAGTCTTCACACCCTCTTGCTAGGCTCCAAAATGAGATAGTGAAAAAATGGAAGAGTGGGGTGTGTGGGCTGTGGTGGTGTCTTATATAGTCCCCCCTTTAACACCGGTTCATGCCACGAACCGGTGTTAAAGGGGGGGGGGCTGCGCGGGCCACTGTTGTAGGGTCCTTTAACACCGGTTCGTGGCACGAACCGATGTTAAAGGGGGGCTCCTTTTTTGCCGCAGGGGCCACGCTGGTACGCCCCCCCCCTTTAACACCGGTTCATAGAAGAACCGGTGTTAAAGCCCTTTTCCAAGATCAACGAAAAGCCTCGTTTCCACCAGTGTAAGGACCAAACGTTCTCGAGAACACATGGGAATTCTGACGAGTGCTTTCGCGTCAAATAGCTGAGTACTCTTCTTTGGTGTTGTAAGTGTTGTGTGGGTGAACCTGTGCTAATGTACCGACCTTACTTGGACTAATACATACTTGTGATTAAACCCCTTGCAAGCATCCGCAACTAAAGGAAAGTAATTAAGATATAAACCTAACCACAACCTTAAACTCTGAGATCCTACACTCCTTTGTGCAAAGGTGTCCTAACGGGGGTTCATGTTTCTGTCACTCCGGCAACCCTACAATTAGTAGCCAAATACACAATGCATTCCCCTACGCCCATAAATGGTGAAGTATCATGTAGTCGACATTCACATGACACCACTAGAAGAATAGCACCACAACTTAAATACTAAACCATTGAATAATAACTCAACACAAATCCACTACTAACAACATGACTTCTCCCATGTCCTCAAGAACTAAATGAACTACTCATGAGACATCATATGGATCAGGATCAAAGATGATATGGTGATGAATAACAATCTGAACATAAACAATAATCCAATGGTTCCACTCACAAGCATCAACTACAATAGTAATCAACACCGGGAAAGTTTCCCCTAAGAACTAAGCAAGTATTCAACATGATTGTTATAGCGGGATGGAGTGGTGATGATGGTGCTGGTGGATATGATGGTGTGGATGATGATGATGATCACGATGAAGTCTAGCCTGACGATGGTGTTGATGGCGACGATCTCCCCTCTACGGGAAGGAATTTCCCCGGTAGAAATCTGTCTGCCAGAGAGCTCTTTCTCTCTCGGTGTTTTCCGCCCCGCAAAGGCGGCAGAAATCTTTCTATGGTCGCTCCCTTTGTTTTAGGGTTCTGAGATGAAGTTATAGGCAAGAGGGCAGAGTCGGAGGCCGGCCAGGTGGGCCACACCTGCCCTAGGCATGGCCCAGGGGGGCCGCGCCTAGGGGTTGTGGTCCCCCGATGGCCCAGCTACGCCTCGCCTTCTGGCTTCCTTTGTCTTCTGGGAAAATATAATTTTCCAATATTTTTCTGGTATTTTTCTGATCTTCACGAAATTGCATCAAAACACCTCTTTTTCCATCAGAATCGTGACTCTGGCAGTTCATCCTCCAAGAATCATCCAACATGCAAAAACAGAGGAAAAGGCATAAGTAACACCTCATAATAAGACATATATCAATGAATAGAGTCAAATTATGATATAGAAAGGTGATGCAAATTGGACGTATCAGTGATCAGTGGTAACCTAGACGCAACTATGCTACATACTGGTCTCTCAGCTCAATTTAATGAGGATCCCCTGGATTCAGGAAAGAAAAGGAAGAAGACGAGAACAAAGATGGCCTCCGGTGTCCAAGGACGCACGGGACCTGATGACCGCCCTCATGGTGGTTTCCGTTATGACAAGGAAAGGAATCGTGACGATCCTAGGATCCATGGAGGTCAGAGATCTAATGAGGATCAGCAAGGTGCCATTAAGTTGCTACCAAATCAGCATCAATCGGCATTTACCACCCAAAGCTTAGTGGAACTAGTCAAGCAAATCATCATGGGGTTGGTACCCAATCCTCCACTCATGCCTTTGATACGATGGTCATTTGTTACAAGTATGATGTTGAAGGTCATAATTCAAAAGAGTGTTGAGTATAGGTTAGTTGCTTGATTTGTGACAAAGACACGCACATCACTATTAGCCTAGCTGATCCTACACTAGGTATTTTGTTGCTCAATTGAAAAAATCAGAGTTAAAAGCTAAGAAGGTTTATACATCGGGGCTAATTAGAGTGATCAATGGTAACCTAGACGCAACTATGCTACATGCTGGTCTCTCAGCTCAATTTAATGAGGACCCCCTGGATTCAGGAAAGAAAAGGAAGAAGACGAGAACAAAGATGGCCTCCGGTGTCCAAGGTTGCACAGGACCTGATGACCGCTGTCATGGTGGTTTTCGTTATGATAGGGAAAGGAATCGTGACGATCCTAGGATCCATGGAGGTAAGAGATCTAATGAGGATTAGCGAGGTGCCATTAAGTGGCGGCCAAATCAGCATCAATCGATAGTTACCACCCAAAGCTCGGTGCAACTAGTCAAGCAAATCATCATGGGGTTGGTACCCAATCCTCCACTCATGCCTTTGATAGGAAGGTCATTTGTTACAAGTGTGATGTTGAAGGTCATAATTGAAAAGAGTGTGTAGTATAGGTTAGTTGCTTGATTTGTGACAAAGACACACACATCACTATTATCCTAGCTGATCCTATGCTGGGGTATTTTGTTGCTCAACAGGAAAAATCAGAGTTAAAAGCTAAGAAGGTTTCTGCGCTGGGGCTAATTAGAGTGATCAGTGGTAACCTGTATGTAGTTGTGCTACATGCTGGTCTCTCAGTGTCGTGGTATTTCCGACGAGTACGCCATCCAGGGGTTCTCATAGTGCGTGTTTAGAGATGTGGGGTAAGGCGGAAGGTTGACGGGTACGAGGTAACACAGCTTACCCAGGTTCAGATCCCACAACGGTGGCGGAATCCTACTCCTGCTATAAATCACTATAAGGGCAATATGCCGAGTTACAGGGATTGGTTCGCTGTGCGAGGTTGTATGAATCGATACTAGGTTGTGCCCTAAAGGCTCCCATAGGCCCGACTTATATAGTCGCCAGGTCCTAGGGTTACAGGGAAAAGTCCTAGCCGGACAGGTTACAGAGTCCTACACCGTCTATTACTAGTCTTGTGTATCTTGCACTCCAAGGCTCCGGGTACGTTGGTGACTCCAACCGTAGCCTTACTTTATCCGGCATGGGCCTCCCTTCTGGATCCATCTAACTAGGCCGCCCAGCAGTCCATGGGCCATGCTACCAACTGTGGGGCGCCCGGGTTATCCGGATAGGAGACATGCTATGAGGATACCCATATAGCAAATCCCCAACACTCAGCTCAATTTCCATGGCATAGGGAATGGAATATTGTGGCCAAAGCAATAAATTTTGTGGTTCAATTACCTAACGCTTAGAAACTAGAGATGCTGATGGGTTTTGAATGGGGTATTTTTTTACTCGACAAGAAAAATCAAAGTCAAAAGCTAAGAAGGTTTCTGCACTGGGTATAATTAGAGTGATCAGTGGTAAAATGGACGCATCTGTGCTACATGTTGGTCTCTTAGCTCAATTTCCATGGCATATGGAATGGAAGATTGTGGCCAAAGGAAGAAATTTGGTGGTTCAATTCCCTAAATTGAGAAACTAGAGATGCTGATGGGTTTTGTTGATTTCAAACTCAAGGGTACTAGTGCTTACATCAAGGTGGAAAAGTATCGACAGTGGTCAAACCCAAAGGCAGGCACTACACAACCTGGGCGAGCGAAAAAGATGTGCGTGAAGAAATGCTTCACTATAAGGGAATTTGCAAGGTAGAGTCTCTCATAGGTGCTGTAGATGATGGCTGATTTGGAAATTGTTAGATTTCAAGTCAATGTCATATCTTTGAAATGCTTTCCTATGGTTAAGGAATTTACTGTAAGACTTGGGCCAATGATATCTATTTCTCTATTGAAAAAGTGATAGTGGAAGGAGATCTGTACATGATTCTAGATATTGCCCCCACTGAAAACAAAACATATACTCCTAGCAAAGTTACTAATGAAGATGAAAGTGCTAGAGCTGCAAAAACATTGAAACTAGATGTTTCCCAGGATTTAACGGGAAGGAAAATGCAAGAGCCCGATGGTTATGCTAACACTAGGAACAACTCTTCTAAAAAGTTCCCTACTGTGATTATGTATAACAAAGGCACTATTGTTATGCCATGCTATGATCATGTGATAACATTCAATATGACAATTTTGCAGACCTTCCAAAAATTGAGAAAGATATAATCTTGGCCCATCAAATGCAAAACTTAGAAAATAAGGAATACCTTGAAAAATTAGCAGATAAACAGAAGAATTTGGAGCCCGAGGGTGATGATATGGAACAATCGGAAACTGATATTACAGTCAACAAGGAGGCTGATGATGAAGAACAGGTTGATTATGACTATAGCTAGGAAAACATATCTCAATAGAAATAGGCTGATGACCTGCTTGAATCCCAAGAATCTTGTGGTACTAAAGTGGGAAAGGCTTTTGCTCTAGATGCTACAATAGGAGGAGGGGAAGAAACAGGGGTGAAGCTGATCAATATCAAGATGGAAGTTGTAGAAAATGAGAAGGGTAATAAGGAAAAGAAACTGGGTAAATATAAGAAGAAGAAAGAGGTCTTGATCTTAGAGGAGCCCAAAAGATGTGACGGTTTGAAGAATCAAGAGGATGCAGACATAACTGAGCTAGCAATGAAGAGAGCTGCGCAAAAAAACACCATCCCACGTAAAAATGTGTTTCATACCCCCACTATGCTTAACACTCATAAAAATGATTTAGCTAGTATGGCAAATAAACTTGGTTGTGTAGATCCTTGTGTTGCTTATGATGGTAACCTGATAGATGCTATTAAACTCCTTGAACAATCTAGAAAAGATACCTTTGAGGAGAAAATAAAGGATAAAAATTTAAAGAAGCCTAATGATACTAATATGTTCGCTGCTATGACAGAGGAAAATGATGATATGGCTTCTGATTCTGATCCTGATAATGATTTGACCCTTAATACTAGCCCTAATAAGTCTAAGTTATTAAGTCAAGTAATAAAATTGTCAAGTTGTGCTCCCTGTTTTTAGGGTTGAGCCAGCCAAAAAAGGGGGAGACCCTGATGACTAAAAGTGCACAGATCGGTTGTAGCTAGTTTCAAAGTTAAGATATCGATCCCACAGGGGTGTGGTGGTTAGGAGGTCGAAGACAATGGAGCGAGATGAAGAACGTCTTCCTCTTCTTCTCCGGGTATCTTGTTTCTCCCTTCTGGATGGAACGGCGGCTGATGTGTTGTGTTTTCGCGTATGGCCTCTTCACGAAAGTTGCTCCTTTTAAAAGGAAGAAGGCGGTGGCAACTATATGTCCAAAACTATACGGCTGGAAAAAATATTCTCATCATATAGTTGGTCGTTAAACCTTCTGGTCGCCTTCCTCGATTTCTTCCAAAAAAGAGACTTCCTTGTTTTGGCCTGAATATTGTATTTTTGTTGTTAAAACCTTCTGTTGATGTTCAGAACCAGAAACACACTTTAAAAACTAATTTTTCTTTGCTATCGAAGTATTAGCGTTAGGTAAAGCTAGAAAACCATCAAATCTAGATGAAAACCATCAAGAAAAACCATTAAAAATGTATCGAATCTCACAGTATCAACTCCCCAAGCTTAGATGTTGCTCGCCCTCGAGTGACAAGAAAATAAGGAAGAATAGTGGAGATTCAAGACTGAAATAAAAGAACTTACAAGCTCGAATTGGTGTCAAATTCCTTTTTTCACAATTCCTACAATCTTAAACATGATCATATAAGTATTCACAAGATTGCACTGAGTCCACTTCCTAACCACGTATATCTTACTAGCAAATAAATTATATGCCCGAGCAAGTGTCAATAGTTTAGCTAGGAAAGTGAAACAAATTATTTTGGTTTCTCTCCTTGTTGAGAGATGAAAGACTTTTTGATCTTGTTTCTTTAATCAATTAAGAATACTCAAGTTGGCACCAAAAACATACAATTTAAGAACAACTCGCCTACTCCCACGTCAAAATTTCAAGACTCTCAAAGCACCTTTTTCATTTCCTTGCTTTTCAAAAACTTCAGCTCTTCCATAGAGAAATCA
Source organism: Avena longiglumis (assembly GCA_030063025.1). Lineage (NCBI taxonomy): Eukaryota > Viridiplantae > Streptophyta > Magnoliopsida > Poales > Poaceae > Avena > Avena longiglumis. Next base: position 510,976,106 of record CP125974.1, on the reverse strand, counting down.
TGCCACTATTTTTAACATGTTAATTGGGGTTGTGTTGCGTACTCGTGACCATGCCAATAGATAACTGTTGAGCAATAATGGGCCAGAGGAGTACTACAACTTCACTTGGAATGTGAGACCACGAGGAGACTAAAAAATTTAGCCTTCATAGCATTGCAGCTACAGACGCTTACATAACTCAATAGCCAAAATCAAGTGGTTTCCCACATTTAGATCGTTCGTTGGCTAGCAGAGTTAATAGTTCCCCCTGGAGCATGACAGTATTGTAATGACATGCGTAAAGCAATATCTTACTTTAATTACTAGAAAAACAGTGGCATAATCTCTACTACTTCAAAGCATCTATTTTATCAAACAATTCCATTCAAAAGTGCTATCAAGTCTGTTACATTAAGCTCAAATGGGGATGAGTAGTTTCTAAAATCAAATCCTTTGGGATATACATGGACTCAAGTCATCTTTTGGATGCCTTCTCTTGTTGTAAAAATGTTGGAAATATTTTAACCAAGTTCATTGCTCATTATTTCAAAGCTAAAAAGGAGACACTAGCAAGGAAATAAAATTTATAGGATAACAAGCGAAGTGGGGAGTGACTCAGTTGCAAGCAAGCAAATAGTTGTAGGGTCAATTTAAAATTGCAGAAGAGGTGATGAAAGTAATGTGATACCTCTTTCTTTCTTTGTTCTTATACTTGAGTTGAACCCTGCTATATTTCCCTATTGCCAAGTAACCTGAAATTGAGCAATCTTCGAGAGAAACAAAGAAACAAAATTTCAATAGAAGTTACAACTAATGTTTTTGTGTTTTTGATTTAGGTATGTAAAACAAAAAGTAAACATGCAATTTTTTAAGAAGTAAAATAAATCAAAAGGAAAAAATATGAATGCAAAGTTTGGAGGTTTTCAAACCTCCCCCAAGCTTAGACTGTTGCCATGCTTAGTTGTTGCCGTCATTCGGCAGCGGATATGGGTACTGCTGGTAGTAGTTGGAGAAGTTGGTCATGAAGTGACTGAAGCTGTTAGTTAGGAAACTAACATCCTCATTCACTTCCTGAAGAGTGTGGTCGATCTCCCCAATGCGTTGGTTGAGCTGCAGAAATTCTTGATAGGGAATGTGGTGCAACCCTTGCTGCTGTTGCTGCTGATTGGGCCATGGATCCTAGGGTCCTTCCTGTTGCTGCTGCTGTCCTTCCCAAGCAGGATTGTTCTGCTCCTCCTCCTTCTCATCCTGCTACTCTCCTTCTTCATCCTCTTCGGAGTCAGGATGGAGCCCAGCCATGATCTCCATCACTTAGTCTTTGGTGAGGATCCAGTTGTTCTTCTCCAAAATCGAGAAAGCTTGTGGACAAGGCAACGACACCTTCTCATCCTGTGAGGCATCAATATAACCAAACTGATATGCTCGGAGCCTCTTGTTAGCTCGGTAAACACCGAGGAAGCCATAAGCAGTTATATATTTGACATCCATAAGTATGGAGCCGTCAACAGGTTGCATAACAAGTATCGGAATTCCATAGGCTTGTATAAGGTGGGTTACCAATCCAACAATGCGAATATCACCTTCCGTTTTATTGCTCTGGTGGCGGAGGTGCTGGAGGAATAGAGCCGTAGGATTGGGAGTCTGTAGTGCAGCGAGGAAGAGTGCCTTGGTGATCATTGCCATGTCTGCATTGGCCATGGAACCGATATCTCTTCTTCCCAACAGAGTGTTGGAGAGAAACAAGGCGAAGTAGCGTATTGTCGGGTTCTGAATGGTGGACATATTCTTCTAGTAGAAGTACCTGCCCCGTTAGCAGAAATATCCTCCCAAATTTATCCACTTGAGACGCTATATAACTTTGTAACAGTTGATTCCTCATCTTGAGGAAATCCAAAAGCTTCACAAAATTGTTGAAAAGAAATTTGATATAGCTACTAATTTATGATGAAGCTTACCATGCATGCATTACCTTTCTCCTTGTAATCATCGTAGAAGGAGGCAAGGAACTCAAAAGTGAGCTTACTGTAGGTGTATGGCTTGCGTAGGCGAGGAGTGATAGCCCTGCATTTACGCACATGTTGTCAAAATCCGTTCTCAACCCTGCCGCGGCGAGAAAACCATCATCGGCCCAACGTGTGGGCATCACCCTCCTTGATGAAACCATGGAGTACTTGTTGTCGAGCTCATCCCGGAGCCCTGAGACCTCACCACGTTGGCGCTTGATCTTGTAGAAAATGCTACCAAGCTTGTTCATCTTGATGCACTAAAAAATTTCAACATAAAACCTTAGGCATATAGTTTCTACATGATATACGAATGATTCTACATGGAGAAATTTAATCCTAACGTGAGAAATAAAAAGGGAAAATCAAACAAGCTTGAGTTCATCCACTAGATCAATGTGAGAATTTCAACCATGGAATTCTAAAAATAAAGCATGGATAGGGAGAGAAACATACCGATCTGTTGATTCCCCAACTCAAACAAACGAAATCTACGAAGAATCAAGAATTTTTGGTGGGTTTTGAAGAGTTTGGAGAGAGAATATGAGAGAAAAAGTGAGGAGGAGGAAGAGCCCTAGCCCTATCGGCTCGTTTAAGAGGTCATGCGAACTATACGGCGGGAACTATACGGGCAGGATATGTAGTTCCCGCCGTATAGTTGTGGCAGCGTCGAAAATTAGGGTTTCTTTATGCCAGATCTCAACTATACGGGCGCAACTATACGGCTGGACCAAAAATGTCCCATCATACAGTTGGTCGTTAAACCTTCTGTGTCCCGAGATACAATTTGTGAAAGAGGGTCGATAACTATACGACTAAAACTATACGGCCGAAACCTGCCGTATAGTTGGTCGTTAGACTCTCCATGTCACATCCCAAAATTTTGCAAATTTTGAAATGTGAAAAATAAACAAACAAGAGAAACAAATGTTGAAATTTAGGGGGAAAAGAAACTTTTGCCTCTAATTGGAAACATCAAAAACCATACTTGAACAAAATTTGAATGAAAAAGCGACAAACAAATTTTCAAACAAATCAAATGCATTCAAGCATAGAATGTATCTTGAATTGAACACTTGCAAAAGTTAAACCAAAAACCTAAACCCTAATAATACAAATCATCTACAAGATCACTCCAAGATTATGGCTTTGTCCCATATAAAAATTTAGCAACACCATTTATAAATAATCAAAAATGGTAAAAAAAATATTATAAAACCATGGGAATTGATTTCACTCCATTTGGAGCCATGAATAAAAACTTATGATAAAAGAAAATATTCCAAGGCTAATAAAGCTCCTAGCTAAAATCAATACCAAATTTGTGAGCAAAGTAATCCTGAAAGGATTTAAAAAGATAAATAAATATTAAATAAAATTATACAAATTGGAATCACTATTTTTGGAACTATAAATAAAAATATGAATTTTGCAAGACAAAGAAAGAATTAAATAAATAAGAATTGTTGCAAAAGCAATTTAAACCATGGTTAAAATCCATGAGTAAATGGATTAAAATAAATATAAATAATATAAAAGGTTAAAATATTATTTAAATAAAATTATATGGGTTTATGAACCATACTCAATTTTATTTAAATAAAGACAAAATTCCTCACTTAAAGGAATATTAAATCATAAGAAAAAGATTTGAAATATTCCAAAGTGCAATAATTAATCAACTCATATTAGGTATAAAATTTACTGAAAAGATTGGAGAAGATTTAAATTCAAATTGAAGTTTGAATCAAATATTTTTAATATAAACAAAAAACAGAAAAAGAAAAAGAAAAAGACAAAGCAATAAAAAAAATAGAAACTAACCCTGCCCAACTAGGCCCAGCAGCAACCCAGCTCACCTCTCTCTCCCCGCAGATCCTTTTCTCACCCACGCGCCCACCCGCACCCTCATTGACCATCTGGCCCCACTGCCACCTCAACATCGTCGTCTCCAGCGCGCTGACCTCGCCCTTTCCTCCTGCTATTTCTTGTCAACACCCGGATTTTTAATCCCAGATGCCTGTTATGCCATACATCGCAATCCCAGGATTACCATTTTTGCGAGACATAACAGAATTGGATACCATAGTACATCATCCATTACAAACCGTACATAAGTTCTTACACAAATAGGGATCTCATGATCCAGTTCTTAATACAACATCAAGCAGCGGAATACGTAATAATAACGGTAGCATAGGCGAAGCTCCATCTTCGGGGTCACAGGCAATGCTGACGATGGGAGATGATCCTAGTTGTCGTAACCTTCCTGGGGTCCATCCTCCAGGTACTCCTCTTCATAGTCTGGCCATGGGAATAGCCAGGGACAAAGCCATGAGTATTCTTTAAGTACTCGCAAACTAATACTAATAGGTAAAGGGGTTTTTGGATAATAGGACACTAGGCTCTAGGGTTATTTTGCAAAAAGCCAGATTTATCTCAACTAAGTTTAGGAGCAACGAATGCTAGTTGAAGTTTAATAACACCTAAGTGGGATCTTGTAACTCATGTCACAACCCTGTTGTGGTCAAGTCAAAGTCTCAATTCATTTCACAAGTCGTTTTGAAAAGTCTGACACTCTGCAGAGATAGTATGGCCACTCCAACTGTCCATAACCACGGACGCGGCTATTCGAATAGTTTGACACTCTGTAGAGATTGTACACTTTCACCACAACATTTGATACATTTGTTAGGAACAAATCCTGAATTCACCATACTCAGTATGCGGATAATCAATCCTAACCTTTTCAATTACACGCCCTAGTATAAGCACCTCTCCTGTGAGTTTGGCCTCCCAACCATGACCAACTGTCATCTTGGGTACTGCATAGGTGGACAATCTTCACAAGGTAGCCTCAGCTCAGACCTTGGCCGTGAGGGAACTAATACTAAGGTATATAAGATTCCAGTCAAGCCCTACCAAATCTTCGGGTATTGTGGTTGTACGATAAAATTGGAATGGTATCGCACCCAGACAACCATCAATTTTTTAAAGGGGCTCAGGCTCACGCCTCAACATTTTCATCACCAAAATCATAAGGTGTTCGGAACACATGTCCAAAACATTTCAATAGAATGATCCATCATTCCAAGGTTTTCATAACCAATTTTCCACCAAGTATTCCCATCTAAAGTTGATCAATTTTTATGCATAGCACTAGCATCTACAAGTGGGGGTAAGTACTAATGAGGGGTGGTGGACTAGTCGAGTTTCAACTAAGTACAACCTTATGTCTTAGGCTGATATCAAGATTTCTAACTTAGGCCAAATTTTATGCTCTTTATGCAACCTTCAAGTATCCTTCTAGTATCTACCATTTACTTAGGTAAAATCTAGGTAAGAGATTTGATAAATAAATAAAGTAAGAAGCTTGCAAGTAAAACTAGGATTGGTTTATCAAGTGAGTATAATCACATATTATTAAGACATATAGTTGGTATGGTAACAAATAGTGGTTTGTTGCATCAGTAGAGTATCTTGCAAGGGTTAGCTTGCACATTCACTAGTAGTATTAGGCTTGCAAGTATTGGCTTGCATAGGTCAACTTGATTAGTAAGGCTTGCACAATATCAGTATAAGCTTGCCTTGTGCAGAGCAGTGGTTGAAGTTCTCCTCGGCTTCTTCGTAAAATCATCCTTCTTCCTCGTATCCTTGGTCGGTACTAGCGTCTATAAATAAATACGAGGTACACAATCACCAAACAATACTTAACTACTTGCAATTATCACACACAAGGGTCCTATAGATGATCTAACATCATCTCTAACATTACAAGATTAAGGCTTGGTTTAATTCCTTTTATTTTTAGAAAAGTAATTTCTACTCATTGAAAAACTAGTTAAGATTTAATATTCTCCAAACCAAACATGGGATCATGTTGACACATGTCATCACCACATATTTTAGTCCATGGGAATGTGATTTAAAGTGGTGTCACAATTTAATAAAGTTTTACTCTTTTATTTTAATTAAATAAAGTGACTAGAAATGCCTATGTGGCATTCTTTTATTACTTGAACATTATTTCTGCAAGTAAACCAATATATTTTTATATATTCTGAAAGGTATGATTAAATGTGATTTTTGAGAGTTGGAATCAACTCAAAAGCTATTATGGTTTAAATTTGAAAAATGTTTGAATGCAGAAAAGCTTCTGCCTTGTTATTTTTACCATGGATGATATATAGATCCAAATGACTTGAATCCAATGGGCTTGGATTCAGCATTTCAAGACCTTTCTAAAAAAAATTAGTTTCATTCGATTTGGTGCACTGAATCGATCTGGGTTGATTTTTGAAGTTGGGTACAAAAGTGTGTTTGAAATAAAATAGAAAAGGTTTAATTCAAATAACTGGGCTGCGCGGGAAAAGTTAACGGGCCGGCCTGCTAAGCATAGCGCTTCCGCGGGCTTCTTAAGTGGGTGTCCCCACTCGCCAGTGAGACAGGGGGTGCGAAGCGGTATGAGACGATGTGGGTCGTTCGATCTGATTCTAATTCCACGGCTGGGAGTCATCGTTGACGTTGGGCAACGCCGGCGAGAAAGAAACCTAGCGCGGCCAGTGGGGGTTGCTGGGGGCTCACCTGGGTTCGGGCAAGGGTCGGCGAGGCGGGCGAACGACGAATTCGACGACGTCGAACTCAGTGGTGGTCGCGGCAGCTACTGGGGTGGACAAAATCGATGGCGCCCTTCTTCTCCAGAGGCGGCGGGCTCCGGTGAAATTCCGACGGGGTGATGCTCGCCTTGCTCCGGGAACGGTGTGGCATGATCAGTGATGAGAGGGGAGTAGAATGGTGTGAAGAATTCGAGCGGGGGTGGCCTCTATTTATAGTCGAGCGAGTGGGCCGACGGGGCGCACGGTGAGCTCGTCGGGGGCGATGGTACATGCGGCTATTGGTATGGGCGAAGGTAGGGGTGGTGCGGTGTTCCCTGGCGATGCTCAATGACATGGTTTCGAGGCGTGGGGCGGTGCGGCTTGGTCTAGAACATGCGACGCTCTGCGCGGCAGAGGCGGCGTCTTCGACGGCGAGCGGTGGTTGTGCGGCATGGGGCGGCGAACGAGGATGTCTGGCGGTCTCCTGGGTCGGTGGTGATCCTATATGCACGCGGTGAGGGTGGTGCGCGTTCTGTGGGCTTCGGTCGAGGGTGGCGCTCTGGCGCACACTCGGCATGGTTGCTGGCGGTCTGGGCGCGGTCCGTGCGTGTGGTCTAGTGGCTGGCAGGGTTCGAGCGTTGGACAGGGAGTGGCGGTGGACGGTGGGCTGCCTCCCAGACAAGGTTGGCTAGGCTTAATCTTCTCCTAGCTTGCTGTATCTACTGGGGTGGCATGGGTGTGCTCGGCTATTCACCATTGATGGCAATGCCAAGCTCACAGTGGTTCTAGTGCTTGGTTTAACTTTCTAGATGATCCACTGAGCTGGTTGTGAGCTATAGAGGTAACAAGTTAGGCTTCAATCACTGCTCACTATAGTGTTTAGATTTTGTATGATTTGTGTCTGCAATGTGTTTGATGAAATGGCCGCATGAATTCAAGTTTTGAATTTTGAAAAGATTTTTGGTGGGTGTGCTAGATTGGTGCTGGTGAGTCTGTAGATGCTTGGGTTTTGAAAGTTAAGCATGTTTGAGTGGTTTTTGAAAAAGTGGGATCTTCCCATATGATAAGGATTCAATTTTGAATTGTCATTTAAACTATGCATTTGAAAGTTTCTGGATGATCACAAAGTGGGCCTTGATACCTTGTTATGAGTACATTCAAGGGGTGCAAAGATCCAGAAAATTTTCTATTAGGTTCTGAAAGTTTGAGACAGCCTAAGTAGGCATGGGAGTTAAATTGGTCAAAATGACCATTCCTTTATTTTATTTGTTTTGATTTATTTGTCTTTAGGAAAAGTGTGGGAAATGTTTTAGATGATGTTTATTTCACCTAAGAAACATTTTACAAGCAAGGAAACACACAAACAAGGTGGTTCAAAAGAATTTCAAATTCAATGCATACTCATATGCATGCTTTCATAATTTTATTTACAAAAGTTTTTGTTAACCCTAATTTTGATGATTAGAGTTTGATGATTTAAGTTTAGTATTTTTGTGATGTCACAAACCTTCCCCCCTTAAACAAAATCTCGTCCCGAGATTTGAAAAGGGACGAAAAGATTACCTAGGATTTGAAAAGATCGGGAAACTCCGTCCTGATGTGATCTTCGCGCTCCCAGGTAGCTTCCTCTTCTGTGTGGTTGCTCCACTGAATCTTGAGAAACTTAATGCTTCGGGTTCGGGTAGTTCGAAAAGCTTCTTCCAAAATATGGATGGTTACTTCGGGATAGGTCAGGTCATCGTTGATCTCTATGGTCCGGTGATCGATATTTTTGAATACTTCGGTCTTCTCGGGGACTTCGAGACACTTGCGAAGTAACGACATATAGAACACATTGTGCATGGCAGACATCTCTTCGGGTAGTTCCAACTGATACGATACTTCTCCTCGACGGTTCAGAATCTTTAAAGGTCCTGGGGGCTAACTTTCCTTTGAGTTGGAAACGCTGCATTCCCTTCAATGGCAACACTTTCAGATAAACAAAATCTCCTATGTTGAAGGCGAGGTCTCTACGTCTCTTGTCGGCGTAACTCTTCTGTCTGGATTGGGCGGTCTTGAGGTGCTCACGAATCTTGTGAACCTTCTCTTCTGCTTCTCGTAGGATGTCGGGTCCAAAAATCTGACTCTCTCCTACTTCCTCCCGTACATGAATTCAAATGGGGCCATTTGCAAACTGGCTTGATAACTGTTGTTGTACGAAAATTCTGCAAACGGCAGACAGTCTTCCCACTTGGATCCATATTCTAACACACATGCTCTCAGCATATCTTTGAGTATTTGATTTACTCGCTCCGTTTGTCCATCGGTCTGAGGGTGATACGCGGTACTGAAATCTAAGCGGTTTCCTAAATCTTCCTGGACTTTCTTCAAGAATCTTGAGGTAAACTGAGTTCCTCGATCCGATACGATGCTTGATTCCGTCAATACTAGCATTTCCCTTCTGCACCTCTTTAATCCAACTGATCAAAGTGGGATGGAGTTCTATGTTAGCCAAAAATCCTTCACGCACTAATTCCATTCGAAAATCTTCCATCTCTTTGTGCAAACTTGGTTGCTCCTTCAAAATCATCGAGTTCAAGTGGCACGACAATCTGCTAAGGGCATCTGCTACCACATGGGCTTTACCAGGGTGATAGTGAATGTCCAGGTCGTAATTCTTGATTAGCTCAATCCATCTTCTCTGCCTCATATTCAGCTCCTTCTGAGTGAATATATACTTTAGGCTCTTGTGATACGAATAAATTTCACAACGGTTTCCCACCAGGTAATGTCTCCATGTTTTCAGGGCTAGAACTACGGCTGCGAGTTCGAGGTCATGGGTTGGGTAATTTTGCTCATTTTGCTTCAGTTGTCGAGATAGATAAGATATAACTTTGCATTCTTGCATTATCACACATCCGAGGCCAATCTTGGATGCGTCACAATACACATCCAAGGGCTTCGTGATATCCGGCATGATCAAGATTGGAGCTGAAATCAATCTCTTCTTGAGTTCTTGAAAACTGGCTTCACATTTGTCGGTCCATTCAAACTTCTTGTCCTTCTTCAGCAATTGGGTCATGGGACGGTCGATACTAGAGAATCCTTCTACGAATTTGCGGTAATATCCCGCCAATTCGAGAAATGCACGAACTTGGGTTTGAGTGGTTAGGGCTTGCCAATCTTCTACATCTTTCACCTTGGCAGGTCAACGTCAATTCCTCCGGCTGATACAATGTGACCGAGGAATCCTACCTCCTGTAACCAGAATTCACATTTTCTAAACTTTGCATACACCTGATGCTCTCTAAGGGTTCCAATAATGGTCCTTAGGTGTAGCTCATGTTCTTCTTCTAATTTGGAATAAATCAGAATGTCATCGATGAAAACAACGAAAAACTTATCCAGGAAGTCCATAAAAATCTTATTCATGAGATTCATGAAATAAGCGGGGGAATTGGTTAGTCCGAAAGACATGACTATATACTCATACAATCCATATCTGGTGGTAAAGGCAGTCTTTGGAATATCCTCCGCACGAATTTTGAGTTGATGATAGCCAGTTCTAAGATCAATCTTAGAAAACACTTTGGCACCGGTCAACTGATCAAACAAATCTTCTATCTTGGGAAAGGGGTACTTGTTCTTGATGGTGACATCATTCAATTTCTGATAATCCGTACACAAACGGTTACCTCCATCTTTCTTGTCCACAAACAATACAGGTGATCTCCAAGGTGACGCACTTGGTTGAATCCATCCAATTTCCAGCATGGAATCCAGTTGCTTCTTCAGTTCTGCGAGCTCTGACGGGTTCATACTATAGGGTCTCTGGGCTATGGGTCCGGTTCCAGGAATTAGTTCGATGATAAACTCGATATCCCGATCTGGGGGCATACCGGGCAAAACATCCGGAAATACATCGGGGTATTCACAGACTATCCGGACTTGGTCAATGGTAGGTTGGGCTATACTCTTGTTGCATTTGAATTGGCGAGGTAAGGTTTCAGATATATGCTCGACTGATATTCCGGTGGTACTAGTCATGGTTATGGCTTTCTTGGCACAGTCAATCAATCCTTTATGTTTGGACATCCAATCCATTCCTAGTACTACTTCCAAACCTTTAGTTCCGAGTACTATCAGATTAGCATAAAAATCTATGCCATGGATTCTGATAGGGACGGCTTTGCAAATTTGCCTATCCTTGGTGGTTGATCCGGGAATTTGAACAATCATAACATGCTTCAGTTTGGTTGGTTGAATTTTACTAGTGCATGCAAATTATTCGGTGACAAATGAATGCGATGCACCAGAACCAAACAACACTCTTGCAGGTACTGAATTAACAGAAAACATACCCAGCACGACGTTTGGCGCTTCCTGAGCTTCTTCAGCATGCATGAGAAAAAGACGGCCGTTGCGGTTGAGCGAATTCCCTGGGGCAAATATTCTTCCTGGCTGAACACGACGCTGCTACTGAGCTGGGACATTGGCTTGGGGGCTGTAGCATTATTCTTGTTGGGGCACTCGTTGGAATAGTGGCCTTTATTTCCATAGTCATAACAAGTCACTTGCGACTTGTCCTTGCCACAGCACGCATTACTTCGATCGGGCAAGGCGATGTTGGTGTTGGCGGTAGCATTGTTGTTGTTGAACTTGGGTGGGGCACGATTGAAATTTCTAGCGTTACCGGGGTTGTTGTGATTTCCTCCGGGCCTAGGGTTTCCACGGTTGGGGTAGGTCGGAAGGTTCATCGGGGGTCTGTTGGTCCTTGGGGCAAATCCTGGAGATGGGTTGGGGCGATACTTTGGGGTTTGATGGGTTCCTGGCTGATGCATCATGCGACGCTTGCGGTTCTCATTGGCTTGGTTGATCTTTCCTTCCATCTGGATAGCAGAGTCGACAAGGGCTTCAATATCCGCAAAGGGGATATTGACTAACACTGTCTGCATCTCGTCATGCAGACCATTCAGGAATCTTTCTTTCTTCTTGGCTTCGGTGTCGATCTCATCCGGGGCATACCTAGCTAATGACAAAAATTTGTCACGGTATTCCACTACGGTCATCCTTCCTTGCTTCAGCTCTCTGAACTCGTCTCTCATTCTCTTGATCAAACCCGGTGGCACATGGGTTCTGCTAAACTTGACCTTGAATTCCTCCCAGGTCATCATCTGGCCTCCGCTCATTGCGCGAACACTGTTCCACCATGCCCTGGCATCTCCGGCTAGATAGTGGGTGGCGAACAGGACTTTCTCGTTGGCTTCCACTCCAGCGACTTATAGGTTATTTTCCATGGTTTGCAGCCAATCATCGGCGTCTAGGGGTTCTTCTGACTTAGTGAAAACAGGTGGGTTGGTATTCTGGAAATTCTTAAGCTTAGATCCATGGTTGTCCTGATTTCCGTGGCCTTGGTTGTTGTGGGCAAGTTGGGCTATCTGCTGCAGTGTGGCTAGGTTGGCTTGACGTTCGGCTCTATCAGCTTCGCGGTCAGAAGTCAACAGTTGCAGAATCTGCAACATCGGGTCCGGGGTTGAACCACTTCCTCCACGTGGCATCTGCAGGTTGGGATAGATCATGAGAAGAGAGGGAAATTTCCAAGGTTTTGGGTCTTTGGAAACAAATTTTAAAGTTTGACTCAGATTTTTCTAGCAACTTGCTTTTCATTCATTCATAGCACCCGATACAACACACACCACAACAAAGAAAAACAAATGGTTTTAAGAACCATTCCGAGAACTACGATATGGTGGGACCGAATACTACTTACTATGCTAGTTCTCAAGTGCTACTACTCCTCGGAATATGTGGCCTCATCATCCTCATCATCATCGATGAAGGCGAAATCATCGTCATTGGTGAAGAAATCCATAGCCTGATCCTCCAGAAAATCATCATCATCGCTGAGATAGGAGTAGAGGTCTCCACGAAGATCCTCTTCGGCATTCTCCCTTTCCTCTAACTGCATGTCTCTCTCGTGGATGGTCTCCTCTAGAGATGACATGCGGTGGCGAAGACGGGCAATGATGCGCTCCTCTTGTCGAGCTGACAGCAGCGAGACTTGCGATCCTTTGCTAGCATGGCGATGGTTTGATCCTTCATCTTGATGATGGCAGACTTGTGGTTGCAATAGTCACGGCAGTTGTCTAACTCCTGCTGAAGATCGTACATCATGAAGCTAAGGTGGTCCAATTGGGTCTTCAGCTCGGGGTGGTATGGGGCTTCCAGTGGTTGTCCATTAGCATCACGCCTTGGGCAAAACTTAAAGCGAGTACCCTTGATCCGATTGATGCTCTGCCCACATAGATGGGAAAGAGCTTCCTGCATGGCTCTGGAAAGTCCATCGAGCCAGTTGTTTTCTCTCAAGGTAAACTGAATTCCCTCAGCAGTGGGAGGTTCAATCTTTCCTCGGAGACTTGCAACAATTAGCCACTGCAGATCTTCTCCTCCTTGATCATTGAGCTGAGCTCCGAAGAACTCAAAAGTGACGCTCGGAAGTTCAAAGCTGGTCCAAATCCCTCTCAAAGATAAGGTCTCCTCCATTCCCCAACTGATAAAACTTTCTGTACTTCACGTCCATCTATAATAATATAGGATGAGTAAGTTAGTAGAGTGATTAAGTGTGTCAAAATTTTATGTATTTTTGCAAGAGTTTTTGAGGAACCTGAATTTTCATGAAATAATAAAGGGATAAGAATGAGAATAAGTTTTTGTAAATATTTGTTTTCTTTGGTTTTGAAACTAATTTTTTGATTCAAACGTCCAGTCTAACTAGGGTATCCTATGGTCAGGATGGCTCCGATACCAACTTGTCAACACCCAGATTTTTAATCCCAGATGCCTGTTATGCCATACATCGCAATCCCAGGATTACCATTTTTGCGAGACATAACAGAATTGGATACCATAGTACATCATCCATTACAAACCGTACATAAGTTCTTACACAAATAGGGATCTCATGATCCAGTTCTTAATACTACATCAAGTAGCGGAATACGTAATAATAACGGTAGCGTAGGCGAAGCTCCATCTTCGGGGTCACAGGCAATACTGACGATGGGAGATGATCCTAGTTGTCGTAACCTAACTGGGGTCCATCCTCCAGGTACTCCTCTTCATAGTATGGCCATGGGAATAGCCAGGGACAAAGCCATGAGTACTATTTAAGTACTCACAAACTAATACTAATAGGTAAAGGGGTTTTTGGATAATAGGACACTAGGCTCTAGGGTTATTTTGCAAAAAGCCAGATTTATCTCTACTATGTTTAGGAGCAACGAATGCTAGTTGAAGTTTTATAACACCTAAGTGGGATCTTGTAACGCATGTCACAACCCTGTTGTGGTCAAGTCAAAGTCTCAATTCATTTCACAAGTCGTTTTGAAAAGTCTGACGGGGGAACAGTATGGCCATCTAATCGTCCATAATCATGACGCTATTCGAATAGTTTGACACTCTGCAGAGATTGTACACTTCCACCACAACATTCGATACATCCGTCAGGAACAAATCATGAATTCACCATACTCAGTATGCGGATAATGAATCCTAACCTTTCAATTACACGCCCTAGTATAAGCACCTCTCCTATGAGTTTGGCCTCCCAACCATGACCAACTGTCATCTTGGGTACTGCATAGGTGGACAATCTTCACAAGGTAGCCTCAGCTCAGACCTTGGCCGTGAGGGAACTAATACTAAGATATATAAGTTTCCAGTCAAGCCCTACCCAATCTTCGGGTATTGTGGTTGTACGATAAAATTGGAATGGTATCGCATCCATACAACCATCGGTTTTTTAAAGGGGCTAAGGCTCATGCCTCAACATTTTCATCACCAAAATCATCAGGTGTTCGGAACACATGTCCAAAACATTTCAATAGAATGATCCATCATTCCAAGGTTTTAATAACCATTTTTCCACCAAGTATTCCCATCTAAAGTTGATCAAGTTTTATGCTTAGCACTAGCATCTACAAGTGGGGGTAAGTACTAATGAGGGGTGGTGGACTATTGGAGTTTCAACTAAGTACAACCTTATGTCTTAGGCTGATATCAAGGTTTCTAACTTAGGCAAAATTTTATGCTCTTTATGCAACCTTCAAGTATCCTTCTAGTATCTACCATTTACTTAGGTAAAATCTAGGTAAGAGCTTTGATAAAGAAATAAAGTAAGAAGCTTGCAAGTAAAACTAGGATTGGTTTATCAAGTGAGTATAATCACATATGCTTAAGGCATATAGTTGGTATGGTAACAAATAGTGGTTTGTTGCATCAGTAGAGTATCTTGCAAGGGTTAGCTTGCACATTCACTAGTAGTATTAGGCTTGCAAGTATTGGCTTGCATAGGTCAACTTGATTAGTAAGGCTTGCACAATATCAGTATAAGCTTGCCTTTTGCAGAGCAGTGGTTGAAGTTCTCCTCGGCTTCTTCTTCGTAGAATCCTCCTTCTTCCTCGTATCCTTGGTCGGTACTAGCGTCTATAAATAAATACGAGGTACACAATCACCAAACAATACTTAACTACTTGCAATCATCACACACAAGGGTCCTATAGATGATCTAACATCATCTCTAACATTACAATATTAAGGCTTGGTTTAATTCCTTTTATTTTTAGAAAAGTAATTTCTACTCATTGAAAAACTAGTTAAGATTTAATATTCTCCAAACCAAACATGGGATCATGTTGACACATGTCATCACCACATATTTTAGTCCATGGGAATTTGATTTAAAGTGGTGTCACGATTTAATAAAGTTTTACTCTTTTATTTTAATTAAATAAAGTGACTAGAAATGCTTATGTGGCATTCTTTTATTACTTGAACATTATTTCTGCAAGTAAACCTATATATTTTTATATATTCCTAAAGGTATGGTTAAATGTGATTTTTGAGAGTTAGAATCAACTCAAAATCTATTATGGTTTAAATTTTTAAAATGTTTGAATGCAGAAAAGCTTCTGCCTTGTTATTTTTACCATGGATGATCTATAGATACAAATGACTTGAATCCAACGGGCTTGGATTCAGCATTTCAAGACCTTTCTAAAAAAATTAGTTTCATTCGATTTGGTGCACTGAATCGATCTGGGTTGATTTTTGAAGTTGGGTACAGAAGTGTGTTTGAAATAAAATAGAAAAGGTTTAATTCAAATAACTAGGCTGCGCGGGAAAAGTTAACGGGCTTCTTAAGTGGGTGTCCCCACTCGCCAGTGAGACAGGGGGTGCAAAGCGGTATGGGACGATGTGGGTCGTTCGATATGATTCTAATCCAACGGCTGGGAGTCATCGTCGACGTTGGGCAACGCCGGCGAGAAAGAAACCTAGCGACGGTGGGGTTCTGGGGCTCACCTGGGTTGAGGCGAGGGTCGAGGGCGAATCGAAGTCGACAACGGTGAACTCAGGGGTGGTCACGGAAGCTCGTGGGGTGGACGAAATCGATGGCGCCCTTCTTCTCCAGAGGCGGCGGGCTCCGGTGAAATTCCGACGGGGTGGTGCTCGCCTTGCTCCGGGAACGGTGTGGCACGATCAATGATCAGAGGGGATTAGAATAGTGTGAAGAATTCGAGCGGGGGTGGCCTCTATTTATAGTCGAGCGAGGGGACTGACGGGGCGCACGGTGAGCTCGTCGGGGGCGATGGTACAGGCGGCTATTGGTATGGGCGAAGGTAATGGCGGTGCGGTGTTCCCTGGCGATGCTCAACGACATGGTTTCGAGGCGTGGGGCGGTGTGTCTTTTTCTGGAACATGCGACGCTCTGCGCGGCAGAGGCGACATCTTCGATGGCGAGCGATGGCTGTGCAGCACGGGGCGGCGAACGAGGATGTCTGGCGGTCTCCTGGGTCGGTGGTGATCGTGTATGCACGCGGTGAGGGCGGCGCGTGGTCTGTGTGCTTCGATCGAGGGTGGCGCTCTGGCGCACGCTCGGCATGGTTGCTGGCGGTCTGGGTGCGGTCCGTGCGTGTGGTCCAGTGGCTGGCAGGGTTCGAGCGCTGGCCAGGGAGTGGCGATGGACGGTGGGCTGCTTCCCAGACAAGGTTGGCTAGTCTTAATCTTCTCCTAGCTTGCTGTCTCTACTGGGGTGGCATGGGTGTGCTCCGCTGTTCACCATTGATGGCAATGCCAAGCTCACAGTGGTGCTAGTGCTTGGTTTAACTTTCTAGATGATCTACTGAGATGGTTGTGAGCTAGAGAGGGAACAAGTTAGGCTTCAATCACTGCTCACTATAGTGTTTAGATTTTGTATGATTTGTGTCTGCAATGTGTTTGATGAAATGTCCGCATGAATTCAAGTTTTGAATTTTGAAAAGATTTTTGGTGGGTGTGCTAGATTGGTGCTGGTGATTCTGCAGATGCTTGGGTTTTGAAAGTTGAGCTTGTTTGAGTGGTTTTTGAAAAAGTGGGATCTTCCCATATGATAAGGATTCAATTTTGAATTGTCATTTAAACTATGCATTTGCAAGTTTCTGGATGATCACAAAGTGCGCCTTGATACCTTGTTATGAGTACATTCAAGGGGTGCAAAGATCCATAAAAGTTTCTGTTAGGTTCTGAAAGTTTGAGACATCCTAAGTAGGCATGGGAGTTAAATTGGTCAAAATGACCATTCCTTTATTTTATTTGTTTTGATTTATTTGTCTTTAGGAAAAGTGTGGGAAATGTTTTAGATGATGTTTATTTCACCTAAGAAACATTTTACAAGCAAGGAAACACACAAACAAGGTGTTTCAAAAGAATTTCAAATTCAATGCATACTCATATGCATGCTTTCATAGTTTTATTTACAGAAGTTTTTGTTAACCCTAATTTTGATGATTAGAGTTTGATGATTTAAGTTTAGTATTTTTGGGATGTTACATTTCTAGTCAGAATAAAACTATGTAAATTCTCTTAACTATCGACGTGATTCACTCCCCAACCTCGCCCTCTTAACCACCCTTCCCTCCTCTCCGCTTCCCCTCATTTTCCATCACCCGAGCGCCCCCAAGATGCCTCAATTCGAGCCAACACCGCCGCAGTCCCCGTCAAGCTCTGGCGACGATTACGGTGAACTCTGACCGCCCCTTCGCCTCTGGTTTGCTCTTACGTGACCATTTTGCTCATGCGCATTTCCCTGATGCTTTTCCTTGCTTGATTGCGCTCCAGGAGCCTGCCTCTGTCATTTTCTTCAAACGCCCGACGGCAGACGAACTCTGGTGAGCCCTAGCATCCAAACCCTTGCGCCCCTTGCGCTCTCGTTCAAACAATGTGCTCACCATTGTCTTGTGATTATTCTGGTACTCGTCGTTCACCTGTTCGTGCTCTGTAGGCCCGTCTTCGTCCTCGTCTGCAAGCTTCCGATGGTGCGCGCAACTCTGACGAGGAATTGCCGCCGCACCCGTTCTCCCTGGCCTCGCCCACGACCAGCTTAAGCATCGCCACGTCACCGCGAACATGGTAACATCCTCGCATCTCCCCTTACCCCTCTGAATCACTGGTGCGCCGCCACCAGATCTTGGCCAAACTGCTGTGATTCACTGGATCGATATCCTACGGCTAGGATAGATCACTTCACAAAGGGGTACCAGTTGATATGGCCCATGCGATCTCACTTAAATCTAATGGCTCGCATCGCTCGGTCCAACCGAATAGGTATAGGCAAATCAGAATGTGCCGCGCGGCAGAGAGTTTGATTTAAAATCCAGGAATTTATCTATTAGATGTTTAAACTTGTAAAATCAATAACTTTTGATCTGTTTGTCCAAAAACTACAAATTTTATATCAATTGATTCAGAAAAATGAGACATTTGCACCTATGTCCTTACTTTGGTCATTTTCTTCTAAAAATTGTTCTAAAAATTATTTTTGAGTAAATCCTTTTGCAAATGATTTTGTTTTGAACCCTCTGGCCATAAACACTAAGACTTGAAATTAAAAATATATTTTTTTGACACTAGAAATTATCCCTTTGAATAAAAACATTTCTAGTAAAACAAAAATGATTTAAATGACTTATTTTCACTAACTTGGTTTCAAATGAAATTCCACCTTTATAAAAGACCAGTAGGTGTTTTGAAATGTTTAGAACCTTGTTAGAAACAAACTTTTCAATAAAATGACCTTTGCATGCTTGCATGCATTTCTTTGTTTTTCTTGTTTTGTTTTGTTTTGTTATTTGTTTGTGTGGTAGTTTTAAGTGTTTGCTTTTGCTTGATTGTATTGTAGTGAACTTTGAAGAGTGTGACATTTTCAAGATCAAGGAGAGTACCTAGATCTTCTACTAAAAAGTCAAGTGATAGTTTGGTCATCAAAAGTCCTAACTTTTCAATATTGCATTAGTGATATTTTTGTAGTATGCATGATAGGACTATTTTGTATAATGCTATGCTATAGTAGATCCTATAGAATATATCTTGGTAGAAATTTCCCTAAGGTAAGAGACATGTTATGCTAGTATGCTTAGCCTAGCTATTAGAATTCTAGGGTGGGAATTCATGTTATGATATTATGGAAAAGTTATGCCTATGTGTTTTTCACTAAGAAAACAACTTGTTAATGAAACACTTGGGTGGAATGGAAAGTATGGTTTGTGTTGAGTGGTTACGCAGGGCCCATTTCTATGGTTTACCCTGGTGTATCTCACTTGTGGATGGCCACCCAGGAACAAAGACATTTGAGATGTTTAGTGTTCAGAAGCTTCTAGTGCAACCACATGGCATATGGGCTCTGCCTTGACCAACTAGGTTGCAAGAACTCAGCCAGATGGACAGTTGGTGGTAGTGATGATAGGACGGAACGCGTCCATGCTGTTCTGAGGGATTGCTTCTAAAAAGTCTCATCTCGATACATGTCGAGTCTAGTGGGGAAAGTGCACCACCTCTCGAGAAGGTAAAACCTAAGTACTTAGCCGTGTCCCCGGTAATGGACATTTTGAGCATCAAAGACATTGAAATGATCAAGAATCTCCTCGTCCCAATTTCTCTAAGTTAAAACTTGTTGGGTGAACAAGGGTAGCACCTAGTTTGATTCCAGTGTGCCATGTGTGATGAAATTTTTTGAAAAAGAGAAAAAACTATTATCAAAGGATAGGGAAAACTTATTTTATGCAAAGGCCAACCAAAACACCACTTAGCCATATATTCATGTAGATGTTGGATTCTCCATATCAATATGATATCACTTGCCAATACAATTCAAATGTATTGACCCTTGTGGCCATAACTTATTATGTTGCAGGTTTGTTTGATGTTAGTGAAGTTTGTTGATTAGGGATTACAAGTCTACAACCAACATGATTGCCTACGACACATGAAGATGAAGGACTCCATGCTTATAGATTTATCTACTGCTTTGTAATAAGATATCCATATGAGCTATGTAATATGTAATGAATTATTTTATTTCTGGTTATGAGTTGTAATATGACCTTTGTTTCTTGATATTACATCTTAAACTGCGGGAGCTATCTAATCGATCCAGGGACTAGCACTGTAAACACAGGGACTTGTACCTTATTGGGTTGAGGCCTCTACACTCCAGGACATGCTTTTTGCCCAAAATTTCCAGAGATACTCTTTTTAATCAGAACAATATGTTTAGGCTATTTCTTGTAGATAAAACTCAAATTTAATTTTTACACTTAATCCATGCTTATTCAATCAATATGTCTACTAATTTTTGACAGCTGCATCTTTACGGGTGCGCTTCCGCAAGAATGTCTGTGAAAAAGTTGTAGGAATGCGATGAACATTTTATTCTTTAACTAATTTTATTAATGTGATGGGTTGACTCCCATTAAGCATTTTATTAAGAATGGTTGATTATTTCAACCCCTTCTCTATTCTCAAATTCTTATCTTGGGTTTCCCCTTATCAAGGGCACTTACCACTTGAACTCGTTGCCGGTGGAATATACTTTTCTTCTTCTTCTTGCTTCTTTGGAAAATACCGGATGATTTCAGCATCATAAACATTGAAGATTATTTTTCCCTCAGCGCAATCAATTGAAGCTCCTACAGTACTAAGGAAAGGTCTTCCAAATATTATAAGTAATTTTTCATCCTCTTGCATTTCAATAATAATAAAATAAGTGGGAATAATATGCTCATCAATTCTAAGTAGAACATCCTCAATCATACCAATAGGTTGTTTATTGTATTTGTCAGCCATCTGTAAAGTGATGGAAGTAGGGGAATTCTCCCCCAATCCTAACCTTTTATAGAGGGAGTATGGCATTACACTAACTCCTGCACCTAAATAACACAAGGCATTGTGAATATTAGTTTTGCCAATTGAGCATGAAATAGTTGGTATTCCAGGATCTCCCGACTTAGACAATAGCCTCCCATTAGTAGGATAACTAGTCACCATGGCAATGGTTTCAGTTTTCTATTTTTATATTAATAATATCACGGATAAATTTAGTATAGGTAGGAACTTTTATTGCATCCACAAATGGAATTTCTATACGGAGATCACCAAGTGTCTTTTCGAAAGAATCATAGATTACCTGATCAGGTGTTTTCTTTTTGCGACCTGGATATGGAAGTTTTTGCTCACCTTTCTTATTCTTGTCTTTTACCTTTTGTGGGGGGATCAGGCTATTTAGTTGCTTTATTTTGTTGCTTCTTATCGCTTTTCTTCTTTTTCTACTGCAACAACTCCATCTTCATTGCTTATCTCTTTTTATTCTCTTGGATCAATAGTCTCTGCATCAGAGTCATAGTGGTCATCATGTGCATCATTTTGCTCCTCCATGTTTTGGTCTTGTGTTTATTAAGCAGTTACATCTTGAGTATCCACTAGTGTGTCATCTTCTTGGCTTGCTTTGAGAAAGGCTTTTTCCCTTCGATCTTTTTCAGCTTCATATTCTGGTGGTCCTAATGGTCCTATAACAACTGCACCTCTCCTTGTAACAACATTAGTAGAAACAGGAATATTTATATCATCTTGAAGAAAAATTTGATAACCAGATGCTATTTTTTCACATTGGGTTTCAATCATACTAAGGTACTTGTGAAATAATTTTATTTCTTGGCTAATCTCATCATAATTTTCTGTCAGTTCTGCCAAAATCTTCTTATGTCTTCGAAATTTCTTATGCAGGTTATTATGAGATTAGGCCTGTCGATGTTTTAATTCTTGAAAAACTTTTCAAGTTTCATCTTCTTCAGTAAAAAATCTGTAACGGATCTACATTGTTGTTGGGGATATGCTATATGGGTATCCTTATAGCATGTCTCTTATCTGACTAACCTGGGTGGCCCATAGTCGGTAGCATGGCCTATGGCCTGCTGGGCGGCCCAGTTAGGTGGATCCAGAAGGGAGGCCCATGCCGGATAAATGAAGGCTACGGTGGAGTCACCAGCGTACCCGAAGCCTTGGAGTGCAACATACACAAGACTAGTAATAGACGGTGTAGGACTCTGTAACCTGTCCGGCTAGGACTTTTCCCTGTAACCCTAGGACCTGGCGACTATATAAGTCGGGCCTATGGGAGCCTTTAGGGCACAACCTAGTATCGATTCATACAACCTCGCACAGTGAAAATATCTCTGTAACTCGACGTATTGCCCTTATAGTGATTTATAGCAGGAGTAGAATTCAGCCACCGCTAGGATCCGAACTGGTAAGCTGTGATACCGTGCACTCACAACCGTCCGCCTTACCCCACGTCTCTAAACACGCACTGTGAGGACCCTCCATGGCGCACTCGCCGGTAATACCACGACGGTTGGCGCCATCGGGGCAAGAGGCGCTTCAGGCTTCTTCATCGGCCGGGCGAAACCGACTCGGGCACTAGTTCCCTGGGAGTCGGAGGAGCATCAAGACCCGCACGGACCCCCTACGGGCAGGATACGTTCGCGGAAGGATCGATGTCGGATCTCTCTTCGGAGTTTGCCGGCAAAGATCGGAAAGCATCAAGACCCGCATGGACCGCCTACGGGCAGGATACGTTCGCGGAAGGATCAATGTCGGACCTCTCTTCGGAGTTTGCCAACAAAGATCGGAAAAATTCAAGGCCCACCCAAACCGCCCTTGTGCAGGATATAAAGGTGGAAGATGACTACAAATCCAACGGCTTCGTCCGTGCGTCTAGACAGCAGAGATCCAAGTTTGTCGGCGTGGTTACCATCTTCGATCTGGCGCGCTGCATCCAGAGAGAGGGCGAAAACTCCCGCGATTACCTGGCCAGGTGGCTCCGTATACGATCCGATCTAGCCCACTACCCTGATGATAACGCTCTGTATCACTTCGTGGAAGGACTGGACCGTGGCACGCTTCTCCGACATTCTTTAAGACGAGAGCAGGCAACAGGACGCCTCACCCTCGAGGAGATGGTGAGCACAGTCAACAACTACGCAGCAGCTGACGCGTCAGCCCAGATGGAGCTTGCGCTCAGAGACGGAGAACCTCCGGTTCAGCAGCCTCCGCCACCGCCTCCCGCCGACATCGTCGTAGCAGCACCACCACCTCCATTCATCGTCGAGCCCGTTGCACCTCCACCGCCCGTCATCGAGGAAGTCCTAGCACCCTCCGACTCTGTCATTGACGCGCTTTATGCTGATTTCAGTGCAGATTCAGAGGAGATTTACTTCAGTCCAGAAGAGCTAGACTCCGCTATGCAGGAGATGGAGGAGGAGTACTCACGCGACGAGCAAGCCAACAACGCCGTCGCGTCCCGAGGGGTGTTCGTCACCATTGGGACGGCGATGGATGAAGATCAACCCGGATGAGCTCCGCCTACGGCGCTGGAAAAGGGGAAGGGGCCACTTATTGCTGCTCACGATGGTCGCGCAAAAGTCATGCCTCCTCCGCCTAACCTAGTGCAGCAGCCGCAGGAACTCGACACCGGCCCGAGCAACAACACCGCAAACTTTCCACCTCCAGCATCCACGTCTGCAGCAGCCGAAGTTACTGCAGCTGATAGAATGATGTACGGCAATGTCCTCGTCGAGCCACTGACCGTTGCTCATATCCGGAACGTGACCCAGCTTGATGAGAAGCGCCAGCAGCTGCTGGAGGAGGCGCAAGCCATCGCGGAGCAAGGCGCTAAACTAGATTGAGATCTGGTCAACGCGCAGAAGTCCATAGAGAAAGATAGAGCAATGGAGGCCGAGTACAAGACTCTGCTACAGTAGCAGAAGGCTAAGAAAGTTCCGGCTCACGTCATCAATGATCTTGGTGAACGGCGCAACCTAGGATGGGCTCCCTCGAAGCCGGCACAAGCCAAGCCATACATTGACAGTGAAGGCAAGCAGGTGAAGCCCACCCCACTCCTAAACCTCGCCGTCGCCAAGACCCTTCTGGAGCAGGATAGATCGCCTGAGGCAGTGGAACAGGTCTATGACCTAGTGGCCAAGGCGGTGAAGCAGCAGGAAAAGGCCACCTCTCAGAGGCTCGAGTCTAACTCAGCGCTCTACCAATCTAGCCAGTACAAACCGCCAAGGGACAGATCTCCTCTTGATGTCGGGTCCTAGACAGGTTCATCAGAGCGAAGACGAAGGGATGCACGTAACAGGAAGGATGCCATCCCCATATCCTCTGACCACGGAGAAAAGGCTCGACCTCGTCGCCCATCGCCACCGCCCCGATCTCCCCGACATCGCGAAGATTACAAAGCTCACCATCGTACGGATATGCCCCCACCAAAGCAGTGTGGCATCATCATCCGTGAAAACGCAGAGCAGACCCGTCATGACGGAGAGCGCAACCAGGGACACAAGAGGAGGTCACTCCATGACCCTCTGCGTCCGACAAGCAACCATGACAGGCGTGAGGCGTTGCAGGAGGGTAACAGCACGAAGGCTAACCCACCGCCACCTCCGCCTCCGTCACCACCAAGCAGTCACCATGGAGGAGGAGGCCCGCGTCGTTCACACAGCCCATCCCCTGTTGACAAGAAGAAGAAGAACCCGGAGCCATACGATGCGCGTTCGCGGATCGATAAGATCCAAGAGGCCCGGGAAGGACCATACCTGGGACCATGTTGCTTTGGACCTGCAATATGGTCCGCAACTTACCACAAAGGTTTCCGGATTGACAAGACCATCAAGCCTTATGACGGCACCGCCAAGCCAGCCACATGGTTGCAGGACTACGGCAACACGGTGGAGATTGCCGGAGGCAACCCCAACGTTGCCGTCAAGTACCTCCCATTAATGTTGGCGGGTACGGCCCGTCAATGGATCGACGACTTGTCGGAGAAATCTATCTACAACTGGTTGGACATGCAAGAAGCGTTCACCAAGAACTTTGAGGGTACATACAAGCGTCCCTGCACTATGGGCGATCTACAGCGGTGCATGCAAGAGAAAGACGAGACATCTCGCGCCTACCTCTCCCGCTGGCTGGACATGACGAATTCCTGCGCAGGAGACCGCCATGGCCACCTTCATCGATGGGTTGGAAAGGGTCACGTTGCTCCGACATAAGCTAAAGCGCTTGTAGGACAATCACCAGCTTAACTTGAACCAGATGATTCAGTTGGCTAGTGAGTTCCTAGCTGCCGATGATGATGCTCGTGGCTCCTTGCCGGCAACGGCCGTTCCAACTCAAGCTCGGAGGAACAGTAGTACAAAGAGGAATACCGCTCCAGAAGAAAAGCAATCTACCGACATGGTCGCTATGACTTTTGCAGGACGAGGAGAGGGCGGACAACGTGGCCGAGGAAGGGGAGCTAGTCGTGGGCAGCAACGAGGAAGTGAAACCACCTCGGCGCTGCTCCGCGTTCCCCAAACCTACGAGGAGTACCGCGATATGTCGTGCCTCGTACACCTGACGTCAACGGCAAATCCACCCATACCAATCGACACTGCAAGTTCGTCAATGAACTCAAGGAAGACCCGGAGTCCGGCTACAAGCAAAATCGGAAGAACAGACCGTGGGGTTGGGGCAAGGGGAAGAAGAAGGAGGTGGAGTCCAAGCATTCAAGTGACATGGACGAGGACATTGACCCCAAGCACGCCGCCAAGAGCGACGACAAGGGCAAAAACCCCTTCGCAAAGAAGGCCCCAGTCTACCACACTTTCCTTGGCACCCCCACCGTCCGACAACAGAAGACCTCTCTGAGGATCCTGGTGGCTACTCTCCCCCCAGTCCCCTAGTACCTGCGCTGGTCAGAGGTTCCAATAACTTGGGACGGGACGGACCACCCAGACCTTATACCCACGGAGAACTAGTACGCCATGGTCATCAACCCCTTGATTGACGGCGTGGAGTTCACCAAGTGTATGGTGGATAGTGGAAGCAGCATCAACTTCATGTACCTGGATACACTGCAAAAGATGAACTTGACGGAGGCAAACCTAAGGCGGACCAACACCATCTTCCATGGCGTAGTTCCTGGTCGGGAGGCTCGATCCCTTGGGTGCATTACACTTCAGGTTGCCTTTGGCGATGTTAATAATTACCGTCAAGAGCGCATGACCTTCGAGGTGGTCCCGTTCAAGAGCGTGTACCACGTCATATTCAGCCGCGACATATTCCACACGTTCATGGCCAAGCCATGCTTCGTCTATAACAAGCTCAAGATACCCGGACCAAACGGCATCATCACCATATCCGTAAGCTTTACCAAGGAAAGGGACTGCGAGATCAACTAAGCAGCTGTTGCAGAAGCTGTCCTCTACGGCGAAGAATTCAAAGAGATCCAGAGCAAGGTCGATGACTCAGAGATGCCCGCGTCGAAGAAGCAGATCTCCGACTCCGCCCCTGCCTTCAAGGCCGCCATCAAGACCAATCTGGTGGAACTTGTGGTAGGCGATGCCTCCAAGGTCACCGCCATTGGGACGAACCTAGATCCCAAATAGGAAAGCGCGCTCGTCGAGTTCCTCCGTGTGAACAGGGACATCTTCGCCTGGCAACCTGACGACATGAAAGGTGTGGCATCCCGCAAAACCACTACTAGAAAATCGCGTTGAATTTGTGCATTGCATCGTCATCATCATGCATTGTTTGCCTAAAACTAATTTCGAAAACCTATTTTGTTTTCCAAACGCCTCGTCTTCGTTCAACACGCAAACCCGGGTCCCTGGATTATTTTGTTTTGGCCGCTATCGGTTTGCACACGGCCCGTTTAAATCAAATAAAAAGTTCAATTGTTTTTAGCGGGGGCAGTCGAACGGGCCGAATCGACCCGAACGACTACCCCCATTTCTAAATCGGTCCACCCCAAACACCCCAACAAATCCTACAGCTACCTAAAACTCTACCCACCCTCCGCCACCTCACCGGACCAATCCTAGGCCGCCACGTCACCCTGCCCACCCCCCCAGCTAATCATGTGCTGCCACCTCACCCCAGCCTCTCCCCCACCTCTCTCTCTCTCTCCTCCCCAAACCCACCAACCGACACACAGCACGCACGCACGCACTCACACGCCGGCCACACCCGACCCAGCCTCCCTGCCCTGGCCCCACGCATGGGACCCACCACCGAGCGGCCCTGCCTCTCCCCTCCCCGCGTCCCTTCTTCCTCCTCCCGCCGGCTCCCCTGGGCCTCTGCGCCGCTCGCCCTCCCTGCCGGCAGCTGCTCCCCCCTCCTTCCTCTAGCCACCGGAACCCCCTCGCTAGCCTCGCCGTCCCTCCTCTCTCCTCGCGCATACCCGCCCACAGCCTCGCACTGCCACACAGCACCTCTCGACCGCCTCCCGGCTGCCCTCTCCGCCAGCGCCGCCGCCCGTGCCCCCGCGCGACCCGGCCTCGATCAGGCGTCGCTCCGCCGCCGACCCCACCTCCACCGCCGCCTGCCGCCATCAACCTCGCATGTGCGGCCGTCACCGCGGCTGGCCGCCGGCTGCCGCTGCCGGGCTCGCGCCCCGCTGCCTCGGTTATCCTTCGCGAAGTCGCCTGCGCGAGCCATGCCTCGTGCTCCGTGTGTGACCCGTGTATTACTTAGGTAGTACTCATGTCGATGGCGGATGAAGAGAGGATAAGCAGCGGATAGTACTGCTGCGCTCGTACGCCAAGTCAAGACCGCAGCGATGGCACCCTCAACCACCGATGTAAACCGAGTTCTCCCGAAGCTCGAACGCCAACCCGGAACCGAAGTCCCCGGAACGCCGAGTTCCCCTTCTTGGACAACAAGATCTTCTTACATGGTACGACAAGAACCCCGGACATGGAACTACAAGATCATCGGTGGACGTCAAGGCCTCAGAACACCAAGCTCTTCTTCCCGAACTAGAAGACCATCGGTCAGGTTCACCACCGACAAAAGACGGACTACCAGTTCCACTTCACGGATACCATGCGACAAGATCTACCCCCGTAATTCGAGGACGACCCCGGAGCCGAGAACGTTCCGTCGAACCCTGGACCCTGAGACCGACCCCGAGCCCCGGAATCCCAAGTTCGTCGAGACCCTAAATGTGTGAACCCCTCTCCGAGAACCCTATTTTATAAAAGGTCAACTATATGAATTGTTGCATACTCAATTGACATCTCGCATGCATATTGTGTGGTTTGGGGGCCTTATGCCGATTCACCTAACAATTAAATATGGGGCCCATATGCGGGCCAATCTAGCCTTATATTGGCCTCATTTAAACTTGTGTAGCGAACCGGTGAAACTTTTCTGCCTTGTTAAACAACATTTAAATTGCGGGGTAGCTAAACGACATGGACCACCTAAGTAAATGTCGGGACCCCGGTTCCGCTTAATATGACCTAATCGCATCGCACCCTTGCCATGTCATGCATCATACATGCATCATGCCGATCTTCTGCCGTTGTATTAAATCTTGCATCCGGTGTTTCTTCTAGTGTTTTGCTTCTTCGCGGATAAGGCCGTTGAGTTGATGTGAGCTTCGCCCCGATCTTCGGATGAACCTTCGGCAATGTTTTCAGGCGAGCATCTCCCCCTTTCTACCTATTTTACTTTTATAGTGTTTACTTCCCTCCCGTTGATCTATTGCTACCTGTGTTGCGATGCTCTAGTTTCGTACCCGTGATATTCTTGGCAGCCATGTATAGCCTTGGACACATCCTATTACCTGATGTTTGGTACATAGTTGGACCCGCGTGTCGTAGTCGCTTGCTCAAGTGTTTTGCTTGTCGTCAAGTACCACCATTGTTGGAGGATTGCCGCATGTTGATGTTGGAGACGATCATGTCTTTAATTATTGTTTCACTTTAATTCCTGTTTAACAACTAAAATTGAATTAAGCAGAGGCATCGGTGGGTGATAGGTAAGTTTTGGTTTCCGACCGCCCACTTGTGTCCCGTAGGACCCGAGTTCTTGACACCTGTTCCGAGATCGAGCGCGCTAACCACAGGTGGGGAGATATGGGCCCCCCATCGATTATTACCTGATTTCAAAGTATTGTACTGGGGGCCACAACTAGTTTGACGATTTATTTACTATCCTGTACCTATGCCATGCTTTACTGCTTTATTTACGATTGTGTGAGGAGCACGCTGTACTGTTTAGGAAGCGGAGTGTTTTCGCGGTATCGACAGTCCCCGATTGGGGATCTGCTGTCGTTTACAGCCATTGTCGCAAACCCTAAGTCCGCCTCGGAGATCGGCCGACTTCGTTGCGGGTGTACTTAGTGGGGTGGCCCCCGTGCTTGCTTTGGGTCTGGGAACGTCGTGACTTAGGCCCCGCCGACATACCGACGGGTGTATGTTAATTGATCCGCAAAAGGGTCAAGTGCTGTGGATACTTTGGTGCACCCTCAGGTTAAATCTTTCGAAGCCGTGTCCGCAGTTATGGACGACTTGGAGCACAGTGCTTGATAATAGATAACTATAACTAAAGTTTATTGTTATAAATTGACTTGTATCCGATATGACTAGTAATCAGCTTCACTACAACGGAAGGGCTAAGTAAAAGTACCAACAACTGCTGGGTTTTGGGTTATTTCATGCTAATTGAATCTGACTAGTAAGTGATGCCACTATAACGGAATGATTAACTAAAAGTGCCCACTGTTTACTTTATCAGGAGGAATATCTAAACCTGACTAGTAATTGCTGCAACGATAATCGAATAAGTAAACCGCCAACCGTGTGAGTTCCTCGGTTGACTTCCTCGCTTGGTCTCGAGGGAAACGCCAGATGGGTTTGTTTGATGATAGTATCGTTGGATCCGAATAGGTTTTTCTCACCCTCTCGATAGGCGCCGGTTGTATCGAGTCTCTATAGGATGTTTAGTGCATGCCATTGCCGCCGATCCACCATACCTATGTAGGCGAGGACCGCCAATTCTAGCCTCGCTGCTTCGCCTCGATCGACGCCTCTTTTCCTTTGCCCTTTGTCGGCACCCTTTGTTTAAGCAGGTTTTGAGATCGACGCCGTAGGTGGTTACCCTTCCGGCTTGGCCTGGGCAGGGTTATGGACGCCATTGGTTATTCTTCAGGGCTCTTAGCCCCATTTGCATCTTGTCCGTAGTCGGACGCCCCATCGTTTCAAGGTGATTTGGATCTATGTACCGTATATTTGTATTCTTGACTCTTTGAGTCGCTGTTGTATATATATCAGTTCTGTGGGTCCCATCGAGGACTGTTGTGTAATGTTATTACTTTGCTTTCCACCCGCACGAAAGTGCCTGGTGGGCACCTTTGAATCGTTTCTATGCGGGTTTGGCGAGTTTCGCTAAAACTTGCATAGGGCCGATTCTGAGGGTGTTACAGAGTGGTATCAGAGCTCAGCAGTTGCGATACCCCACAAGTCCAGCCCGCAGGATAACCTAGCTAACAGCCGAAGTAGAGTGTCAAAACTATTTTTGAAAATCGGTTGGATAGTTCTGATTAGGTCTGATTTTACTCCTTACCCCTCTGCTGTTCTCCTCTTACCTCGACGTGTTTTGAATCTGCTCTCTTATCTTTTCTTCGAGTCCAGGATTTCTCGTGGTTGGGTTCCGTCATACCTTCAGGGTTTCGCTTCCTTCTTTGATAACGGTGTTCTACCGTCCGGTGTTCAAGCTGCCTGATGAATCCGTCTATGGTGTTACCATTCTTTGTTCCTTGTTGTGCCTTCCGGTGTTTTCCGACGCGACATCATCTACGCCGATCCGGCGCGAGTCTACATCACTCCTTTGATCCGAATCGCTTGTCGAGATCTTGATCTGAATCCGAGGGTTGGTTGCATAATCGTCTATTCGCACGTAGTAATGCTTTGAGTGCGGGATGGAGTCGCGACCATACCACTACTCTTATCATTTGCTCGGTATATTGAATAGTGGATCGATGCAATTTACTCCTTCCGCTGAAGTTGGAGGTGGCCTTACCTTTCACTTCGTCCGTTGTTTATCCGGAGTGTTCTCTTGACGAACGTGAACAAGAACCTTGTTAGTGGTGTCGCGAAGATCTACACGAAGCGAGAAGACGTAGACCGTCGACCTTTCCTTCTGGTACCATGAGGCGGATCTCGAGGGCGAGATCCCTTGTTAGTGGTGTCGAATTGTGGCATCCCGCAAAACCACTACTAGAAAATCGCGTCGAATTTGTGCATTGCATCGTCATCATCATGCATTGTTTGCCTAAAACTAATTTCGAAAACCTATTTTGTTTTCCAAATGCCTCGCCTTCGTTCAACACGCAAAACCCGGTCCCCGGATTATTTTGTTTTGGCCGCCATCGGTTTGCACACGCCCGCTTAAATCAAATAAAAAGTTCAATTGTTTTTAGCGGGGGCAGTCGAACGGGCCGAATCGACCCGAACGACCACCCCCATTTCTAAATCGGTCCACCCCAAACACCCCAACAAATCCTACAGCTACCTAAAACTCTACCCCCCCCTCCTGCCACCCCACCCGGACCAATCCTAGGCCGCCACGTCACCCTGCCCAACCCCCCAGCTAATCATGTGCTGCCACCTCACCCCAGCCTCTCCCCCACCTCTCTCTCTCTCTCCTCCCCAAACCCACCAACCGACACACAAGACGCACGACTCTCCACACGCCGCCACACCACCCAGCCCGCCTGCCCCACGCATGGGACCCACCCCACCGAGCGCCCTGCCTCTCTCCCTCCCCTGCCCTTCTTCCTCCTCCTCCCGCTCCTCGGCTCGCGCCGCCTTCGCCTGCAGCCGCCCCTCTTTCCTCTAGCCACCGAACCCCTCGCTAGCCTCGCTGCTCCTCTCTCTCACAGATACCTACAAGGCCCGCCTGCACTCGCTCACGGCCACCTCTCCCGACCGCCTCGGCGGCCCTCTCTCGCCTGGGCCGCTGCCGCCAGCCGCCCCTCGCGACCCGCCCCGATCGCTGTCGCCCGCCTCCGCCGACCCCACCTCCACCGCCGCCTGCCGCCATCAACCTCCGCTGTGCGGGCTCGGTCCGCCTGCCTTGGCCGCCGGGCGCCGCCGCGGGCTCGGCCCCGCCTCGGTTATCCTTCGCGAGTCAGCCCCGGCGAGCCATGCCTGCGGCTCGCTCGTGTGTGACCCGTGTATTACTTAGGTAGTACTCATGTCGATGGCGGATGCGAAGAGGATAAGCCGGATAGTACTGCTATGCTCAGTACGCCAAGTCAAGACCAGCGATGGCACCCTCAACCACCAGATGCGAAACCGAGTTCTCCCGGAGCTCGAACGCCAACCCGGAACCGAAGTCCCCGGAACGCCGAGTTCCCCTTCTTGGACAACAAGATCTTCTTACATGGTACGACAAGAACCCCGGACACGGAACTACAAGATCATCGTCAGGGACGTCAAGGCCTCAGAACACCAAGCTCTTCTTCCCGAACTAGAAGACCATCGGTCAGGTTCACCACCGACAAAAGACGGACTACCAGTTCCACTTCACGGATACCATGCGACAAGATCTACCCCCGTAATTCGAGGACGACCCCGGAGCCGAGAACGTTCCGTCGAACCCTGGACCCTGAGACCGACCCCGAGCCCCGGAATCCCAAGTTCGTGGAGACCCTAAATGTGTGAACCCCTCTCCGAGAACCCTATTTTATAAAAGGTCAACTATATGAATTGTTGCATACTCAATTGACATCTCGCATGCATATTGTGTGGTTTGGGGGCCTTATGCCGATTCACCTAACAATTAAATATGGGGCCCATATGCGGGCCAATCTAGCCTTATATTGGCCTCATTTAAACTTGTGTAGCGAACCGGTGAAACTTTTCTGCCTTGTTAAACAACATTTAAATTGCGGGGTAGCTAAACGACATGGACCACCTAAGTAAATGTCGGGACCCCGGTTCCGCTTAATATGACCTAATCGCATCGCACCCTTGCCATGTCATGCATCATACATGCATCATGCCGATCTTCTGCCGTTGTATTAAATCTTGCATCCGGTGTTTCTTCTAGTGTTTTGCTTCTTCGGATAAGGCCGTTGAGTTGATGTGAGTCACCGATCTTGGATGAACCTTCGGCAATGTTTTCAGGCGAGCATCTCCCCCTTTCTACCTATTTTACTTTTATAGTGTTTACTTCCCTCCCGTTGATCTATTGCTACCTGTGTTGCGATGCTCTAGTTTCGTACCCGTGATATTCTTGGCAGCCATGTATAGCCTTGGACACATCCTATTACCTGATGTTTGGTACATAGTTGGACCCGCGTGTCGTAGTCGCTTGCTCAAGTGTTTTGCTTGTCGTCAAGTACCACCATTGTTGGAGGATTGCCGCATGTTGATGTTGGAGACGATCATGTCTTTAATTATTGTTTCACTTTAATTCCTGTTTAACAACTAAAATTGAATTAAGCAGAGGCATCGGTGGGTGATAGGTAAGTTTTGGTTTCCGATCACCACTTGTGTCCTGAGGACCCGAGTTCTTGACACCTGTTCCGAGATCGAGCGCTAACCACGTGTGGGAGATATGGGCCCCCATCGATTATTACCTGATTTCAAAGTATTGTCGGGGGCCACAACTAGTTTGACGATTTATTTACTATCCTGTACCTATGCCATGCTTCTTTGCTTTTACGATTGTGTGAGGAGCACGCATCGCTTTAGGAAGCGGAGTGTTTCGCGATGTCAGCAGGTCCCGATTGGGGATCTCTGTCGTTCTGACCATTGTCGCAAACCCTAAGTCCGCCTGAGATCGGCCGACTTCGCTATGGGTGTACTTAGTGGGTGGCCCCGTGCTTGCTTTGGGTCCGGGAACGTCGTGACTTAGGCCCCGCCGACATACCGACGGTGTATGTTAATTGATCCGCAAAAGGGTCAAGTGCTGTGGATACTTTGGTGCACCCTGCAGGTTAAATCTTTCGAGAAGCCGTGTCCATGATTATGGACGACTTGGAGCACAGTGCTTGATCATAGATAACTATAACTAAAGTTTATTGTTATAAATTGACTTGTATCCGATATGACTAGTAATCAGCTTCACTACAACGGAAGGGCTAAGTAAAAGTACCAACAACTGCTGGGTTTTGGGTTATTTCATGCTAATTGAATCTGACTAGTAAGTGATGCCACTATAACGGAATGATTAACTAAAAGTGCCCACTGTTTACTTTATCAGGAGGAATATCTAAACCTGACTAGTAATTGCTGCAACGATAACTGAATAAGTAAACGCCAACCGTGTGAGTTCTCGGTTGACTTCCTCGTTTGGTCTCGAGGGAAACGCCAGATGGGTTTGTTTGATGATAGTATCGTGTTGGATCCGAATAGGTTTTTCTCACCCTCTCCGATAGGCGCCTTGTATCGAGTCTCTATAGGATGTTTAGTGCATGCGCCGCCGCCGCCACCACCATACCTATGTGGCGAGGACCGCCGAATTCTAGCCTCGCTGCATCGCCTCAAGATCGACGCTCCTCTTTTCCTTTGCCCTTTGTCGGCACCCTTTGTTTAAGCAGGTTTTGAGATCGACGTTATGTGGTTACCCTTCCGCTTGGCTCGCAGGTTATGGACGCCATTGGTTATTCTTCAGGCTCTTAGCCCCATTTGCATCTTGTCCGTAGTCGGACGCCCATCGCTTCAAGGTGATTTGGATCTATGTACCGTATATTTGTATTCTTGACTCTTTGAGTCATTGTTGTATATATATCAGCCTGTGGGTCCCATCGAGGACTGTTGTGTAATGTTATTACTTTGCTTTCCACCCGCACGAAAAGTGCTCGGGCACCTTTGAATCGCTTTCTATGCGGGTTTGGCGAGTTTCGCTAAAACTTGCATAGGGCCGATTCTCGAGGGTGTTACAGAGTGGTATCGAGCTCAAAGTTGCGATACCCACAAGTCCAGCCAGAGGATAACCTAGCTAACAGTCAAGTAGAGTGTCAAAACTATTTTTGAAAATCGGTTGGATAGTTCTGATTAGGTCTGATTTTACTCCTTACCCCTCTGCTGTTCTCCTCTTACCTCGACGTGTTTTGAATCTGCTCTCTTATCTTTTCTTCGAGTCCAGGATTTCTCGTGGTTGGGTTCCGTCATACCTTCAGGGTTTCGCTTCCTTCTTTGATAACGGTGTTCTACCGTCCGGTGTTCAAGCTGCCTGATGAATCCGTCTATGGTGTTACCATTCTTTGTTCCTTGTTGTGCCTTCCGGTGTTTTCCGACGCGACGACATCATCTACGCCAGATCCGATGCAGAGTCTACATCACTCCTTTGATCCGAATCTCGCTTGTCGAGATCTTCAGTCTGAATCCGAGGGTTGGTTGCATAATCTGTCTATTCGTGCACAGAGTAATGCTTTGAGTGCGGGATGGAGTCGCGACCATACCACTACTCTTATCATTTGCTCGGTATATTGAATAGTGGATCGATGCAATTTACTCCTTCCGCTGAAGTTGGAGGTGGCCTTACCTTTCACTTCGTCCGTTGTTTATCCGGAGTGTTCTCTTGACGAACGTGAACAAGAACCTTGTTAGTGGTGTCGCGAAGATCTACACGAAGCGAGAAGACGTAGACCGTCGACCTTTCCTTCTGGTACCATGAGGCGGATCTCGAGGGCGAGATCCCTTGTTAGTGGTGTCGAATTGTGGCATCCCGCAAAACCACTACTAGAAAATCGCGTCGAATTTGTGCATTGCATCGTCATCATCATGCATTGTTTGCCTAAAACTAATTTCGAAAACCTATTTTGTTTTCCAAATGCCTCGTCTTCGTTCAACACGCAAACCCGGGTCCCCGGATTATTTTGTTTTGGCCGCTATCGGTTTGCACACGGCCCGTTTAAATCAAATAAAAAGTTCAATTGTTTTTAGCGGGCAATCGATTTAATCGACCAACGACCACCCCCATTTCTAAATCGGTCCACCCCAAACACCCCAACAAATCCTACAGCTACCTAAAACTCTACCCACCCCTCTGGCCACCTCACCCGGACCAATCCTAGGCCGCCACGTCACCCTGCCCAACCCCCCAGCTAATCATGTGCTGCCACCTCACCCCAGCCTCTCCCCCACCTCTCTCTCTCTCCTCCCCAAACCCACCAACCGACACACAGCACGCACGCACGCACTCACACGCCGGCCCCACCCGCCCCAGCCTCCCTGCCCTGGCCCCACCCATGGGATCCACTCACCGAGCGGCCCTGCTCTCTCCTCCCCAAGTCCTTCTTCCTCCTCCCGCCCCTGGCCTCTCGGCCGCCTCCCCTGCCGGCTCCCCCTCCTTCCTCTAGCCACCGGAACCCCTCGCTAGCCTCCCTCTCCTCCTCCCCTCGCCACATACCCTTGGCCCGCCTGCACTCCTGGCCACCTCTCTCGACCGCCTCGGCGGCCCTCTCTCGCCAGCTGCCGCCGCCTGCCCCTCCCATGACCCCTGCCTCGCCGCGGCGCTCCGCCTCCGCCGACCCACCTCCACCGCCTGCCGCCATCAACCTCCGCATGTGCGGCTCGGTCCGCTGCAGGCTGGCCGCGTCGCCGCCTCGCCCCCGCTGCCCTCGGTTATCCTTCGCGCAAAGCCCAGCGCATGAGCCATGCCCTGTGCTCGCCAGCAGTGTGACCCGTGTATTACTTAGGTAGTACTCATGTCGATGGCGGATGCAAAGAGGATAAGCGGATAGTATCATTGCGGCTCAGTACGTCAAGTCAAGACCGCAGCGATGGCACCTCAACCACCGAGCGAAACCGAGTTCTCCCGGAGCTCGAACGCCAACCCGAACCGAAGTCCCTAACGCCGAAGTTCCCTTCTTGGACAACAAGATCTTCTTACATGGTATGACAAGAACCCCGTACACGGAACTACAAGATCATCGTCAGGGACGTCAAGGCCTCAGAACACCAAGCTCTTCTTCCCGAACTAGAAGACCATCGGTCAGGTTCACCACCGACAAAAGACGGACTACCGCCCACTTCACGGATACCATGCGACAAGATCTACCCCGTAATTCGAGGACCCACCCGAGCCGAGAACGCCCGTCGAACCTCGACCCCGAGACCGACCCGAGCCCCGAATCCCAAGTTCGCCGAGACCCTAAATGTGTGAACCCTCTCCGAGAACCCTATTTTATAAAAGGTCAACTATATGAATTGTTGCATACTCAATTGACATCTCGCATGCATATTGTGTGGTTTGGGGCCTTATGCCGATTCACCTAACAATTAAATATGGGGCCCATATGGCCAATCTAGCCTTATATTGGCCTCATTTAAACTTGTGTAGCGAACCGTGAAACTTTTCTCGCCTTGTTAAACAACATTTAAATTGCGGGTAGCTAAACGACATGGACCACCTAAGTAAATGTCGGACCCGGTTCCGCTTAATATGACCTAATCGATCGCACCCTTGCCATGTCATGCATCATACATGCATCATGCCGATCTTCTGCTTGTATTAAATCTTGCATCCGGTGTTTCTTCTAGTGTTTTGCTTCTTCGCGGATAAGGCCGTTGAGTTGATGTGAGCTTCGCCCCGATCTTCGGATGAACCTTCGGCAATGTTTTCAGGCGAGCATCTCCCCCTTTCTACCTATTTTACTTTTATAGTGTTTACTTCCCTCCCGTTGATCTATTGCTACCTGTGTTGCGATGCTCTAGTTTCGTACCCGTGATATTCTTGGCAGCCATGTATAGCCTTGGACACATCCTATTACCTGATGTTTGGTAGATAGTTGGACCCGCGTGTCGTAGTTGCTTGCTCAAGTGTTTTGCTTGTCGTCAAGTACCACCATTGTTGGAGGATTGCCGCATGTTGATGTTGGAGACGATCATGTCTTTAATTATTGTTTCACTTTAATTCCTGTTTAACAACTAAAATTGAATTAAGCAGAGGCATCGGTGGGTGATAGGTAAGTTTTGGTTTCCGACCGCCCACTTGTGTCCCGTAGGACCCGAGTTCTTGACACTGTCCGAGATCGAGCGCCGCTAACCATTGTGGGGAGATATGGGCCCCCCATCGATTATTACCTGATTTCAAAGTATTGTACTGGGGGCCACAACTAGTTTGACGATTTATTTACTATCCTGTACCTATGCCATGCTTTACTGCTTTATTTACGATTGTGTGAGGAGCACGCTGTACTGTTTAGGAAGCGGAGTGTTTTCGCGGTATCGATAGTCCC
The DNA here is from genome assembly GCA_030063025.1 of Avena longiglumis. Taxonomy (NCBI): domain Eukaryota; kingdom Viridiplantae; phylum Streptophyta; class Magnoliopsida; order Poales; family Poaceae; genus Avena; species Avena longiglumis. The sequence continues at coordinate 510,938,157 of CP125974.1, read as the reverse complement.
CGATTGGGGATCTGCTGTCGTTTACAGCCATTGTCGCAAACCCTAAGTCCGCCTCGGAGACCGACTTCGTTGCGGGTGTACTTAGTGGGGTGGCCCCCCGTGCTTGCTTTGGGTCTGGGAACGTCGTGACTTAGGCCCCGCCGACATACCGACGGGTGTATGTTAATTGATCTGGCAAAAAGGGTCGAAGTGCCTGTGGATACTTTGGTGCACCCCTGCAGGGTTAAATCTTTTCGAGAAGCCGTGTCCGCGGTTATGGACGACTTGGAGCACAGTGCTTGATCATAGATAACTATAACTAAAGTTTATTGTTATAAATTGACTTGTATCCGATATGACTAGTAATCAGCTTCACTACAACGGAAGGGCTAAGTAAAAGTACCAACAACTGCTGGGTTTTGGGTTATTTCATGCTAATTGAATCTGACTAGTAAGTGATGCCACTATAACGGAATGATTAACTAAAAGTGCCCACTGTTTACTTTATCAGGAGGAATATCTAAACCTGACTAGTAATTGCTGCAACGATAACTGAATAAGTAAAACTGCCAACTGTGTGAGTTCCTCGGTTGACTTCCTCGTTTGGTCTCGAGGGAAACGCCAGATGGGTTTGTTTGATGATAGTATCGGATGGATCCGAATAGGTTTTTCACCCCTCTCGATAGCGCCTTGTATCGAGTCTCTATAGGATGTTTAGTGCATGCCGCCGCCAGTCCACCATACCTATGTAGGCGAGGACCGAATTCTAGCCTCGCTGCAATCGGCCTCGATCGACGCTCCTCTTTCCTTTGCCCTTTGTCGGCACCCGTTTGTTTAAGCGGTTTTGAGATCGACGCCGTTAAGGTGGTTACCTTCCGCTTGGCCTCGGCAGGGTTATGGACGCCATTGGTTATTCTTCGTGGCTCTTAGCCCCATTTGCATCTTGTCCGTAGTCGACGCCCCATCGCTTCAAGGTGATTTGGATCTGTACCGTATATTTGTATTCTTGACTCTTTGAGTATTTGTTGTATATATATCATCGTGGGTCCCATCGAGGACTGTTGTGTAATGTTATTACTTTGCTTTCCACCCGCACGAAAGTGCCTGGTGGGCACCTTTGAATCGTTTCTATGCGGGTTTGGCGAGTTTCGCTAAAACTTGCATAGGGCCGATTCTGAGGGTGTTACAAAAGGTGTACCTAGGGAACTTGCCGAGCACAGCTTAAACATTGATCCAAAATCCAAACCAGTAAAACAACCTCTACGACTCTTTGGAGATGAGAAGAGACGCGCCATTGGCAAAGAGATAGCTAGGTTACTTTAGGCTAGATTTATCCGAGAAGTCCTGCACACCCAATGGGTGGCCAATACTGTACTTGTCCCCAAAAAGGGAACCAATGAATTAAGAATGTGCGTTGATTACACCGGCTTGAACAAAGCATGTCCCAAAGATCTCTTTGCTTTGCCTCGCATTGACCAAGTCATTGACTCGACGGTTGGCTCGGAACTTTTGTGTTTTCTCGATGCATACTCAGGATACCACCAGATCAAGATGAGGAAGTCGGACCAATTTGCCACTTCGTTCACTACCCCGTATGACACGTTTTGCTATGTCATGATGCCCTTTGGGCTGAAAAACGCAGGTGCTACCTACCAGCGGACAATGCAACGTTGCCTTCACGACCAAATTGGTCGGAACGTTCATGCCTACGTGGACAATATTGCGGTGATGTCCAAAAAGTCAAACGACTTAATCTTCGACTTAAAAGAAACCTTCGATAATCTCCGTAAATACAACATGATGCTTAACCCTAAGAAGTGCGTCTTTGGGGTTACAGCCGGCAAATTGTTGGGCTTCATCGTTTCCCAGCGTGGAATTGAGGTCAAACCGGAGAAAATCAAGGCCATCTTGAACATAAACCGTCCGACATGCCTAAAGGACATTCAACGACTAACAGGTTGTGTTGCAGCAGTTAGTCGGTTCGTCAGCCGACTTGGAGAGAAGGCTCTGCTGTTGTATAAGTTGCTGAAGAAGGCGGACAAATTCACGTGGATGGACAAAGCAGATGCAGCATTGAAGTAGCTCAAGGAGATTCTTTCCTCAGCGCCCATCCTTGCAGCACCCGACCCTGGTGAGCCCCTGTTAATTTACATGGTGGCAACCAACCGGGTTATCAGCATCGTCGTCGTAGTAGAGTGGAAGGAACCAGGCTATGAGCACGGAGTTCAACGACCAGTTTACTATGTAATCGAGGTCTTGACGGAGTCCAAGCAATGTTACCCGCACTACCAAAAGATAGCTTATGGAGTATTCCTTGCTTCTCGGAAGCTGAGGCATTACTTTTAGGAGCACCCAATCATAGTGGTGAGCAAGACTCCACTGTCCGACATCATCAATAACAGCGACGCTACAGGAAGGGTCGCGAAGTGGGGAATTAAACTTGCCGCCTTCGAGAACACCTACAAGAGACTCGACGCTGTCAAGTCATAAGCCTTGGAGGATTTTGTTGCAGATTGGACGGAGATGCCAGATGCTACTCCGTTGCCAGAACCAGAGTACTGGGTGATGCACTTTGACGGATCAAAGTTGCTCAACGGCTCGGGGGCTGGTGTATTGCTACAGTCACCAACAGGAGACAAGATACACTACGTTCTGCAGATCCACTTCGAGGCTACAAACAACATGGCGGAGTATGAATCACTCATTCACGGACTACGTGTAGCCAAGGATATTGGCATCAAGCGCATAGTTTGTTGTGGAGATTCCGACTTGGTTGCCCAGCAGGTGGCTGGCACCTGGAATGCGCGGAACCCTATGATGGCGGCATATCGAGACGAAGTGGACGAGATAGCCAAGAGCTTCTTGGGCTACGAAGTTAAGTATGTGCCTAGGGAACAAAACGAGGTGGCTGATCTACTGTCTAAGCTAGGATCAGGGCGCAAGCGAATTCCGCCAGGAGTTTTCCTAGAGCACCTGCGCACACCATCCGTGAAGGGAGCCGACATCGACAACCCAGATAGAGCTGACTCTTTCATCAGCATGGTGACTAAGGTCCCTCCGGCTTGGACAAAACCGTTCATGGAATATCTCGAACATGGAATTTTGCCCGACAACGAAGTCGAAAGACGGCAAATAGTACAACGAGCAAAGGGTTATACCATAATCAATGGGCAACTCTACAAAAGGAGCACTACTGGTGTATACCTAAAGTGTGTTTTCCAGCTAGAAGGTATATGGAAATCCTACGCGAAATCCATCTCGGAGATTGCGGGAACCACGCCGCTCCTCGATCGTTGGTCGCGAAAGCCTTCCGACAAGGATTCTACTGGCTTTACCGTGAAGGCGGACGCCGATAAGCTGGTTGAGACATGCATGGGATGCCAGTATTATGCTCAACAACCACATGTTCCTGCTGAATAACTGCGAACAATACCAATAACTTGGTCGTTTGCAGTCTGGGGGCTAGACATGGTGGGACCGTTACAGACGACACCATGTGGGTTTACGCATCTGCTTGTAGCAGTTGATAAATTCACCAAATGGATAGAAGCTAATCCCATTAGAAAGCTTGATGGGGCAACTGCCCTCAGGTTTTTCCGGGATCTAGTGGTGAGATTTGGTCTCCCACATAGCATTATCACTGACAACGGCAGCAATTTATCACTCGGAGAAGTGGAGGCATATTTTTGGGAGAAAGGCATCCGACTTGACCTTGCATCTGTTTCACACCCACAGTCTAATGGTCAGGTTGAACGAGCCAATGGATTAATTCTGCAGGGAATCAAGCCATGTCTTGAGGCACCGCTACATAGAGCAGCTAGAGCTTGGGCGGAAGAATTGCCATCTGTGCTGTGGAGTTTACGAACTACACCCAACAGATCCACTGGCTACACCCCTTACTTCATGGTATATGGAGCAGAAGCCATCCTGCCCTCCGAAGATCCTCCATGATGCACCAAGAGTTGCCGCCTACGACGAGGATAACGCTGAAGAATCCAGACGCCTAGATGTTGACCTTCTCGAGGAGGAGCGCGTTTTGGCATGCCAAAGATCCACCATCTACCAGCAGAAGCTACACAGCTACCATAGTCGCCGCGTTCGGCATCGCTCGTTTAAAGAGGGGGATTTGGTGCTCCGACTTAAGCAAAAGAAGTCACACAAATTATCCCCGCCATGGGAAGGACCGTTCATCATAAGCAAGGCGTTGTTCAATGGGTCTTAATACCTTGTTGACGATCGTGAACTAAAGGATAGACCCAACGAGGATCATAAGCGTAAGCGACGTGACCCGGATGATGACTACCCTGAGCTTGATCGGCCATGGAACATAGCACAGCTACGTCCTTTTTACACTTAGAATTTTTTTATTTAATTGTGTATCTCTTATATGATCAATGAAATAAAGCTCTTTGGTTCACTCATATTTCTGAGTCTTTTACCTCCTTTAGTGTTCATTTTTGGATCATGTAAAACCTTTATGCACAAGTTTTGCGTTTGCACTTGTGAAAATTCCGCCTACGGGCGTTAGCTTAAGTTTTCTGGTCTACACGTTCTTTGTCGTTTTTATGTGAATTCTGGAGTAGTGACTTTCGACACTTATTGTTGGCGATTTTGTGCTCAGGTTATTGACAGTGCCATTGGGTGTCATCACCTAAGCGCATGGTTCTGACAACGAGTCTTCCGACTCACGAAAAGTCAAGCATAAGAACCAAAGTAATGGATAAGCCAACACTTGCTTAAAAAATATATACATGTTGGGAACTAAGTTCTTAAGTAGCAGGAAATAACAACCATTGTTTTCCGCCTTAAGTTACATCATCAAGTTTTTTCCGTGCATACACCAAAGGCGAAACAAATATTACATAGTGTTTTTCACTCTTTGGCCGCAGCAGACTTGGAAGCAACATCGTCCCCAGCCGGAGAATCACCCTCAACGTCGGAGCTATGATGAGACTCGGAGGAATCTTGGTTGACGCTGTCGATGGTGTTCATGGGCACGAAGACATCGATGTCCGCCAACTCGGCAACTCTGGTGTCATAACCCGCGAGTGATGACAAGATGGCTTCGTGATCAATCTGTTTGCCGTCATCATCAACGTCGGGGATACCAAAGGTCACCGTGTCGATGTCGGCACCTTCGTAGTGTGCCTTCACCATTGAGAGCGCCATCCTTGCGCCAGCCCATGCACATGAAGCTTTCCAGCTCATAACACGCTCGGGGGCTCGGCGCAGAATCTCCGAGTACTTCGTCATGGAGTTCGGGTCCTTGATGTATATCTGGAGGGGCTTGGCAATCTCCTTGGTTGGGTGATGGCGATGTTGATGAAGTTGCCGGCAAGAACCATGCATTCCTTGTTCGAAGGAGGCGAGCGGGTTAAACCCATAGGAGCTGATAATTCCGACAATGAGCGCATGAGTTCAATAAACTCTAAGTATCCAGACTACATAAATACAAGGAGGAGGAAACTTACTGAAGATGCTGGCCTTGGCCTGCTAGAGGGTGTCCTCCAAGGATTCCTTCTCTTGTTGGAGGAGCATAAACGCCTCACTGTGGCATTGGTTTTGCTCATCAGTAGCTTGCTTCTGATCTTTTAAGATCGCAAGCTCCTCCTTCAAGTGATTTATTTCCGCGGAGGCAGAATCCTGCAAGGCTTTCATGGAATCCTCGTGCATCTTCAGCATCTCTTCCCTCTCCTTCTTAAGGATTCTGTTCTCGTTGTCCAGCTGCTGGATGTGCTTGGACTGCTCGACAATATCCTTGGCCTTGGCGACATGTTCTGCAAAGTCGGAGAAAACAAAGAACACAGTGAGTACTCGGAGAATGAAGGCATAAAACCAAGACGGAACGCGCAAAAAAGAAAACAGACTCTTGTTTTTGATGATCTGTTCCTTCAAGATGGCAGTTTTACCCTTTTCAGCTTCAAGATCTGCGCGCATCTTCTGGTACTTGTCGTTGGCCATGCCCCTCCGAGCATTATCGTTCTGTGAAAAAAGGAAAAAGTTAAACCGTTGTTTAGTCTTCTTGGAGCACCTAGTCGGAAACTTTCCATCTAGGCGCTCGGGGGCTACAGCGAGAGTTTTTAACTTAGCAATATGCTTAGCTTTTCTTTAAGCATCTAGTCAGAGCTACTTCAGTTCTCGATTAGAAGCTTGGGGGCTACAGTATAAAGTTTTAACTCGGAAAATGCTTAGCTTTTATTTAAGAATCTAGTAGGAACTAATTCAGTTACAACTAGAGGCTTGGGGGCTACAGTATTGAAAATTATAAACACTGTGTATGCTACTCTTAAAGCATCTAGTCGGAATAGTTTCTTCCATCTAAATGCTTGGGGGCTACAGTGAGAGTTCTTTCTAACTTAGACACTCTTAGAGCATATAGATGCAAAACACGTGGTTTTCCGTATACATCGTCAGGGGATATAGTGGGATACTCATATGAAATGCAAAAGGCAAAGTAAAACTTACAAGTGCAATAATCTTGAGGTTTGTAGCGCTCTCGGCTAGCAGCTTGCCAAAGGAGATACTATTTCCTCGCAAGATATACGCTTGTCGGAGAAGCTCCTCAATAGCGCACGTCGGAGATGACAGCACTCCTCCAGGAACCAGAGTTGTGTTACTCGGCGTGAGCGTCGGGTAAACTATCTTCGGAAACTTGAAGGGCTTCTAGGGAGCGGGGGCGCCGCCTTCGGCAGAGGTACCAGTTCCCACTACCGCCTTGCTGCTACCGATGGCATCCTTAGCCGGAGCTTCAGCCATTTGTAGAGCAGTGCTCTCCCGCGTCGCCTGCTCACCGACAACAGCGAGTTCGGTAGAGGCGCCAGAATCCACTTCCATGACGGAAGGGCCTGGTGCCTCCTTAGCCTGCGATCTTGTCGGGGCAGACGAAGGATTGACGATAGGAGTAGCAGGGGAGATGGCAGAGGAGGCGTCACGATGCAGCATATCCTTGATATTTCTAGAAGCCCCCAAAGTTTTGGAGGTCTTCTTGAGGCTGGTCGTGGCTTTCTTCCTGAGACGTGCAAAATGCGTAAGTACAGGAACATGACAAAATAGACAGATAGATAATGTCGGAGAATGACAAGCTTACACAAGGGGGGTGCTTTGGCAAAAATCCCGGTGGCCTTTCTCTTTTCCGCCTCTAGGGCGGCGGTAGTCTTTTTGGAGGCTCCACCCTCCGTCTTCTTCTTCTTGCCTCCGTCAGCAGCATCAGAGGTGGAGCTCTTCCGCTTTCACGCCAACGGGACATCGTCTTTGGACACGACCGTGACTTCCTTCATCTTTGGATCGTAGATTTGGGCAGCCAGGTTGTCCTCATCTAGATTGCTAAGCTGTTAAGTAAGAAGTCACCGTGTTAGATAAGATGGTATTGGCAAGACGGAGAAACTGGAGCATATGTCGTACACGGAAAATAAATATCTACCTTTGGGCACTTGTCGTCTACGAACATGTCGTAGGTGATGGTGAAGCCACGCTTCTTATCCTTCACCTTGACGATGTCCTTCAGGCGGAGCTTGAAGGAGTCGCTCGAGAAGTTATCCACGGAGATCCGGATGGTATCCCTTCGTTCACTGGTATACTCGTGCATGAACTTCGCGCGGTGCTGCAGAGGTTGGATTCACCTGATGAACCAGCACATGGCCAGGTCCAAGCCGGTCAAACCCGTCTCTACGAACCATTCGATCCTCCTTATTGCGCGAGAAGCGTTGAGATCGGAGGGAAGGAAGGCATGGGATCTCCATGTGGAAACTTCAGCGGCGGCTCCATCCACGAAGTCCAGGTACGTTACTTCTCGGCCCGCCAAAGGAATATCGGGGCCGTAGAAATACGTCCGCTGCCAGTTTTTGCAGGACTCGTGGCTGACGATGTCGGGGAACCGCCGGCAGGTCGAATCTTGAAGCTTATGGTGTCGCAGTTCCTAAGCTCCTCCTTACTATGTTGGGCTTCACGTTTGACGGTAAAGAAGTACACGAACAAGTCTAACCTAGGCCTAATCCCTAGGTAACCCTCACAAAGTGCCACGAAGTTGCTAAGCACTAAGATGTATTGGGGGAGAGGTTATGGGGTTGGACCTTGTAGTGGTTCAAGACGGAGAGAAAGAAGTGGGAGATGGGCAAGGAAACGCCGCGTACCAGCTGATCCTTCAGGTACACCTTTTCTCCGGCTTGGGGAGAAGGTGTCACCTCGCCGGCAGAGCCGCCCGCCAGGCAAGCCCCTCCATCGCGGGGAGGTAGCCTTCAGCGACCATCTCTTGGATGTCGCGGTCGGTGATGTCCGAGCCGCGCCAGTCGCCCTTATGCGAGTCTGGCTCTTCTTCCAGTGGCTCTAGCGCCGCCAGATTATGGTCGCCACCGGTTGTTTCGATCACCGTTGATGCGGGAATGACCAGGCCCTCTGGGGGCACGACGACGGAGCTCGCCGGCTTCGCCGCGGCTTTGCTCGATGCCGCCATCGATGGGGAGGAGCTGCTGCTGGCCATGGAGTGTTGGAAGGGTGCGACTGACGCAGATGGAAGCTAGGGTTTTAGAGGTTTCTCGCGGAGAGCTCGAGGAGGCGTGCGGTTGGAGGAAGAAGACGATGACGCGAGAGGAATGAGGTAAAAAGTGGAAAGTGTCCCACAGTTACTATTTATCATACTCTGCGTCAAGATTCGTGCAGCTAATCGGACAGTTGCCACGTAGACGACGTGTTCGTGAACGTGCGCGGTAATTTCGCCACGTCTCCAACCGCCGCCGCCAACGGTTCATATCCCTCGCGTGGGAAAATCGGATATGATTGCATTCTCTGCATGTGTGAGTTATGAGGCATCGCTGACCTAAGCCTACGTCGTCCTAGCTGACACGAGTAGATGAGCCGTCGCATCAAAGATTCCGGCATGGACGGATTTAATCCGACTACGGAAGAGTACAATGGAAGATTCCGCATTTCTCTGGCTTACCATTCAAAGACGGAGAAAACCTTGCAGGGTTCTTTGTGAGGACTACAAGATGTTGCTTGACGATCTGCCGACATCCATCTAGACGGAGCATTCCATGTGAAGAGGCAAGACGGCGCAAGATCTCGGAGTTCTCCGGGGGCTACTGTTGGGGATATGCTATATGGGTATCCTTATAGCATGTCTCTTATCCGACTAACCCGGGTGGCCCATAGTCGGTAGCATGGCCTATGGCCTGCTGGGCGGCCCAGTTAGGTGGATCCAGAAGGGAGGCCCATGCCGGATAAAGGAAGGCTATGGTGGAGTCACCAGCGTACTCGGAGCCTTGGAGTGCAAGATACACAAGACTAGTAATAGACGGTGTAGGACTATGTAACTTGTCCGGCTAGGACTTTTCCCTGTAACCCTAGGACGTGGCGACTATATAAGTCGGGCCTATGGAGCCTTTAGGGCACAACCTAGTATCGATTCATACAACCTCGCACAGCGAACCTATCTCTGTAACTCGGCGTATTGCCCTTATAGTGATTTATAGCAGGAGTAGGATTTCGCCACCGTTGTGGGATCTGAACCTGGGTAAGTTGTGTTACCTCGTACCCGTCAACCGTCCACCTTACCCCACGTCTCTAAACACGCACTGTGAGGACCCCTCCATGGCGTACTCGTCGGAAATACGATGACAATTGTTTTACTTAACAAGTTCGGAAGGTATACCTTTCTCTTTCATTGTTTTGCACACTTCAAGCACAAGATCTGGGGTTATACGAAGTATCCCTTTTTCCAGCCTAGTACCAAAATCAGGATTATAAAGAGAATCATGCTTAGCCCTAAAGGACATCAATTCCAAACATGCTTTAGTAGTTAAAGTATTTATTGATCCTCCTGCTAATAAGTCAAGCAACTCTCTGCATTACGTATTAAGAACGTGGTAAAATAAGTTGCAAATAGTTGATTCAGAATAGCCATTATTAGGAATACTATTGATCATTCAAAAAAAACCTATCCCAAGTTTGTGGGTAGTTTTCTCCCGCCCTAACTGAAGTTGCCTATATTTTCTAATTTTAGTTACCTTTTTTAAAAGGATTAAATTTTTTTATGAATTTGACAATACAATTTTCCCAGAAATTAATGTAATGACAAGGAAGAGAATATAACCAGTCTAAAGCCTTACCTTTAAGAGACCAACGACATAATTTTAGACGGGAGAAATCTCTAGAAAAACCTTTTGGTCCAATTGATGTTATCACATCATCGAACTCTCTAAGATGTCTTACTAGGTCTTCATCTTCCCTTCCACTGAAATCTTTTTCCTGCAAAATTTTAATAAGGCATCTTAGGAAATTCTATTGGTTGTTAACCATCAAATCGATATTCTATAACTCCAAGATTAGGAAATTCTATTGGTTGTTTAAGATAAGCAGAATTTGGAGCACCGTATTCTCTAAGAGTTTTCTCAGGTTTCTTGGGAGTTGTCCTGTGAATGGACATGATTTCCATGAAATCACTCAGGTTTTCAACTTCAACCTTATTTGATCTCAAAAAAAATTCAATAATTTCATCGCGCCTTTGAACAGGCACGCGCTCAAAATAATCTGGTAGATAGGTCCTACCAGGTCGTGTAAACCCTTTGTCTCCTAGGGAGACCATTTGGTAATAGTAACACCTGAAATGTCAAAAGATAAACACTTAGCGCTTAGCTCCCTGGCAACAACGCCAGAAAATAGCTTGATGACTGCAAGTGCATAGATTGTTTGTAGCTAGTTTCGAAGTTAAGATATCGATCCCATAAGGATCCCAAAGAAAAGTGTTTATGAATGAAGTCTCTGTCGCACTCAAAGTTGTCATAGGTATTCGAGTGAATTGACTGCAAGTGTTGAAATAAGAATAAGATTTGGATTAAACTAAATGTATTTAAATAAAACTTAAATGTAAACTTTAGAAATAAAAAGCATAAAAGTAAAGAACGATTCAATTGTTTGTTGTTTTCTGCAGATGACAAAGTAGGCGTGAGGAGATACAGTTCATGGTGATAGTGAATGTGCCAAGTGGATGAGTGATAAGTGTAAAAATTATAATCTTATAAGTATGTGTGTAGCCGAGCAACTTATAATTAGATGGAACTCCTCTTGGTACATTTCATCCCAACTTCAATAATCCTAATAGTATGTTACCAAAACCATGGTCAGTCACTAGGCGATTAAGATCCTTTAGGCTTCTTAGCAATTAAGCTCCTTGGGTCGGACTAATGCAATAGGCACAGTGGCTCCTCGTGCTCCTCGAGTTCAACTAGTTTTCCGTTGATATCCCCGTGCCAGTCGGTGGTCGCCAGTCTGCTAGCAAACAAGATCTTATCTATGTAGAAGAAAGTATCATGTTGTCCGGGCCCTTAATTGGACAACAAGTATTAGGCATCCCACAGATAGTCAAGCACACATACTATAGTAATTAAAATCAATCACAAAATGATGGAAAATATATAGGCACATCACATCTCACCAATCCCTTACATCTATCACACCCAAAGGAACTTACTCACACATGAGATAAGAAAGCATCATCGATATAATTAAATAAAGGGAGTTCTTCTTGATATTACTGTGGATACCCACAATAAGAATAGAAAATCAACCCAACACAATTCAAGATATGAAGAAACAATCTCAGACCCTAATCTTGGAAGGTGAATCTATCTCTCTCTCTCTTGCTCTCTCTCTCTCTCAAGTACAAGTAATGGCTATAGGGGTGTGGTGGTTACGTGGTCGAAGATCATGGAGCGAGATGAAGAACATCTTCCCCTTCTTCTCTGGATCTCTTCTTTTTCCCTTCTGGATGGAACGGCGGCTGCTGTGTTGTGTTTTCGCGTATGGCCTCTTCAGGAAAGTTACTCCTTTTAAAAGGACGAATGGCAATTATATGGCCAAAACTATACAGCCAGAAAAAATATTCCCGCCATATAGTTGGTTGTTAAACCTTTTGGTCACCTTCCTCGATTGCTTCCAAAAAGAGACTTCCTTGTTTTCGCCTGAATATTGTATTTCTATTGTTAAAACCTTCTGTTGATGTTCAGAACCTGAAACACACATTGAAAACCAAGTTTTCTTTGCTATTGAAGTATTAACATTAGGTAAAGCTAGAAAATCATCAAATATAGATGAAAACCATCAAGAAAAACCATTAAAAATGTATCGAATCTCACAGCTATCAACCTCCTAAAACAAAAGTTTTATCATGACAGGTTGCTTTGGAAACATTAGGGGAGTGGAACACCCTAACAAGCAAAGGTTCCTGAGATAAATGATAACGGAGGAGGGTGTGTGTTTTATTGGTTTAAGTGAAACCATAAAAAGCACTTACACTCCTCAATGTTTAAAAAAATCACTGGAAATAGAAATTTTAATTGGCAACATATTGCCCCTATAGGTAGATCTGTTGGCATCCTTTTAGACGTTGACACTAATTTACAGAAGTTTCTTGATGTTGAGTGTGGTAAACATTGTTTCAGGATGTTCCTTTTGGATAGACATTCCAAAATGAAGTGGCATATTTTTTATGTTTATGGGCCTTCTCAAGCAGATGGTAAGGATGACTTCTTACTAATTTAACAATTTTTTTTGATGTTGAGTGTGGTAAACATTAAACATTGTGTGTGGATTTTGGATGAACATTCCAAAATGAAGTGGCATATTTTTTATGTTTATGGGCCTTCTCAAGCAGATGGTAAGGATGACTTCTTGATAGAAATTGATCAACTTTGCAATTCTTGCAAAGGAGCATGTGTAATTGGTGGTGATTTTAATATCACATGGGGTACAGAAGAGAAAAATAAACCATGTATCTTATCTAGATGGAGTCATACCTTTAAATTCATTATTTATACATATGTGTTAAAATAGGTAATGTTATTTGGTAGAAAATATACATGGGCTAATAACTTGAGTGATCGCACTTTTGAAAAACTAGACAGAGTTCTAGTTTTTGCAGAATGGGACCTCACTTTCCCATTAGTTGTAGTAACATGACTGAATAGATACATCTCTGATCATGTGCCTTTAATATTTAAATATGAGGATCCCCCACCACATTGCAAGTCATTTAGATATTAAAATTGTTGGGTAGAGAGATGTGGTTTCCATGATCTTGTGAGAAACTATTGGGGGGGCTACCACTTTCCATATTTATGACATTGACAAATGGCAAGAAAAGATGAGGAGACTCAGGAGGCAAATAAATGGTTGGCACATCAATGTTGAAGGTGCTTATAAGAAAGAAAAGAAGAGAATTCTTGAGAAGATGGATGAACTTGACAAAAAAGCTGAGATTTTCCTTCTCTCTATCAATGAGAAAGAAATGCAAGTTTCCTTGCATGGTAAACTCAAGATTCTTTTGAGGGATCGAGAACTTAAGTGGCAGCAGAGAGATAAAGAAAAGGATTTGAAGGAAGGAGAAGGAAATACCAAATACTTTCATCTCAAAGCAAGTGGAAGAAAGAAGAACCAAAATTCAGTTCTCCTCTATAATGGAGAAGAAATTTTAGGAGATGATGATGTAATCTAGCATGTGACTGATTTCAATAAAAATCTCTTTGGTCCTTCTACTGATACTAACATTATGATATATGACATCTAGTGTAAATAGTTGAGTGAAGCTGACAGAGAATTCATGACAAAGCCCTTTGAAATGGAGGAAATTAAACATGTAGTACATTTTTTGACATGAAGTAAAATAAAGAAGCAGGACCTAATGGTTTTCCCATTGAGTTATATTAGGAATTCTAGGAAGACATCAAGTGGGATCTTAAGGAAATGTTGGAGTATTTTCATAGGGGGTGATATGTCCATTTTGCATCACTATTTTATATCATAATTTACTGTTATTCATTGATATATTCATATTTAGATATGATACTTATGTTATTTCATCTATTTTGCATGTTTGATGATTTTTGGAGAATTAACTACCGGAGTTAGAATTCTGCTGGAAAATCACCGTCCAGATGCAATATTTCCGAAGATCAGAAAATTCCAGAAAATACACGGAAATTCCTATTTTTTCAGAAGACAAAGATAGCCATAAGAGGGAGCGGAGATGGGCCACAGGGGGGCCACACAACCCCTAGGCGAGGGCCCCTGGGCCGCACGGCCAGGTGGTGTGGCCACCCTGGCCCACCTCTGGCATCGCCCTTTCGCGTATATCTTCCTCCCAAAAACCTAATACTTGGGGAGCCATCAAATAAATATTCTACCGCCTCTGCGGGGCGGAAACTACAGAGAGAGAAAAAGCTCTTCGGCAGGCAGAAATCTGCCAAGGAAATTCCTCCCCGGAGAGGGGAGATCGTCGCCATCGACACTGTCATCGAGCTAGGCTTCATCAGGATCATAATCATCCTCCTCATCATCACCACCAGCACCATCACCACCACGCCATACCACTGTAAAAATTGGGTTGAATCTTGTGTAGTTCATAGGGGAAACTTTCCCGGTGTTGATTACTTGTTGCAGTTGATGCTATTGAGTGAAATAATTGGATTCCCGGTGTTGATTACTTGTTGTAGTTGATGCTGTTGAGTGAAACCATTGGATTCCCAGTGTTGATCATCCTCATTATTTCATCTATGATCTCTATCCATATGATGTCTGATGGCGTTGCGTCAACGTGGAGCGCTTCGTTGGGAAACCCCAAGAGAAAGGTATGATGGAGCACAGCAGCAGGTTTTCCCTCAGTAAGAAACCAAGGTTATCGAACCAGTAGGAGGAAGGAAATGTCTCAAAGGTGTTGCAAGCAACGTGGAAACCTACACAACACAAACTCAAGACTTTTCCCCAACTAACAGTGATGTTGTCAATCTCACCGGTTGCTATAACAAAGTATTAACTGTATGGTGTGGAAGGTGATGATGGTTTGCAGCAAATAAACAGTAAGAGTGGAAGATGCATCAATGGTAAAGATTGGACCGGGGTCCATAGTTCACTAGAGGTATTCTCCTTAGATAAACAAACATGGCATGTTGGGTAAACAAATTACAGCAGGGCAATTGACAAGACTGAGAAAGGCATACTAATGCACTACTAGACATAAAGATCCTATGAGATTGGGAAATACAACAATATGCATAGACCACCATCCAACTGCATCTATGACTAGAAGTCCACCTTTGGGTTATCATCCGAACCCCCTCTAGTATTAAGTTGCAAGAAAAGACAATTGATTTAAGAAAAGTGTGTAAGGTAAACAATCCACTTGTTCCATGAACAAGAGACCGTTGTTTTCTCCCTAGTGGCAACATCACATCTACAACCTTAGAGATTTATGTCACTTCCCTTGATTAAATAGAGGCATGAACCCACTATCGAGCATAAATACCCCCTCTTGGAGTCACTAGCAACTACTTGGCCAAGATAGCTACTAACAACGGAGAGCATGCAAGACCACAAACAACACTGACATGATAGAATCAAAAAGACAAAATCATTAATCAATCTAACATAGTAATCTCAATATCCATCGGATCCCCGCAAACACAATATGCATGATTACAAATAGATGAGATCTTAATCATGAACGGAGCTCACAAGATCTAGACAAGAAAGCACAAAGGAGGAGATACAACCATCTATCTACTACATGGACCCGTAGTCCAATGTGGAACTACTCACGCTTCATACCGGAGGCTGGCATGATGAATAAGAAGGCCTCCGGGATGATCTCCCCTTTGGCAGGGTGCCGGGAAGAGCTTCAGATCCCCCGATCTAGGGACGATGGTGGCGGCGGCTACAGACGATTTGGTGGAATATTGATCGGGTTCTTAGGTTTTAGGCATTGGGGTCTTCTTATAGGAGAAGAGGCGAGGCTGGGAGGTGGCCAGGGGGCCTACACCCTGCCTAGGCGCGGCCAAGGGTGGGCCTGCGCCTAGGGGGTGCGGTCGCCCTGTGGCACCCCTCCGTCTCTCCTCCGGACTCCGTGTTATCCTCGGTGAAATATCGACTTTGGCTTTCGTCCCATCCAATTCCGAGAATATTTCCTTACTAGCTTTTCTGGAACCAAAATCAGCAGAAAACAGGCAACTGGCACTGTGGCAACTTGTTAATAGGTTAGTACCAGAAAACATATGAAAAGCACCTCAAAGTGTGGACAAAGCAAAGCAAAGTAGATACTAAACAAGCATGGAACATCAAAAATTATAGATATGTTTACGACGTATCAAGCATCCCCAAGCTTAACTCTTGCTCGTCCTCGAGTAGGTAAGTGATAAAAGAATAATTTTTGAGGTGACATGCACCATCAAAACCAAGATCAAACCATTTACGAGCAATGCAAGCTGGGATCAAAGAACTCTAAACATGTGCATGAAAGATGGAGTTCTAACAATAAGACAAAGTAACTATGCATGCAACATGAAAAACTACAAACAAAGATCGTGAAAAACATGCATTGAAAAATGTTTGTTTGTTTCACATATAGAAAACATGGCATAGTGTCATTCAGCTTGTCCCTCATGGAGTAGAAAATAGATGCACAGGACACCTTCAAAGTTCAAAAGGGTGACTAGATAAAAATAGCACAAGGACAAGCAATATCAACAATATGCATAAATCAATAAGTTTTGGGTTTACACATAGAACTAAGAATGGCAACTATGCTCTCTTAACTGATGCCTAAAGGTAGAAGGTGGAGACTCAATATAATAGTGGAAGAAAGGCCCTTCATAAAGGGAAGCAGGGATTTCATGTTTCAAAAAGAGCTTCCAAAAATCATGGTACTTGTTAGCTTTCAGCACTCATTTCCCCTATCATAAGCATCTTGAAGGGATTAAGGTTAAAGTGAACAAACTATGGAGTATATGCCTGACAAAGTATAAGGTTTCAATCTCATATCCCTTGAATATGAGAGCCGCACCTCATGCTACTCAACTTTAGTCACCTGTAAGTTCTTGTCATATTAAGTACATGCGTATCATAGAGAACCGCCAACGGGGTTGTCACATCCCAAGATTTTCCAAATTTTGTAATGTGAAAAAAAATGAATAAAATAAAACTTTGTTTGATTTTCAGGGCCAGATGAAACTTTTTGAATCCACTTGGGAACTTTCAAACCTATTTTGATAAAATAAAATCCTAAAGGGATTTAAAAAGATAAATAAACATTAAACTTCAAAATATTTAAAATTACTATTTTGGATCTTTTAATAAAAGGTTTTGGTTTTCAAAAGAAAAGGTGGATTTATAAATAAATATTATTTTATAAAGCCAAATTAAACCTTGGCCAATATTTTGAAATAAAATGTTTTATTTTGATAAAATAGTAAAGGTTTATTTAAATAAAATAATAAGGAATTAATATCCAATTTTATTTAAATAAAAGGTTTTACCATTTTAATTAAAACCTCAAAACTTATTAAATTATTTTAAATAAGTTTTCCAAGTATTTTATATTCTCAAATAAAACCTACTGAAGTGTTTTGGTTTTATTTTAGATTTCAAAATAAAGATTTAATAAAACAAATCCTATTTGATTTAAAAACTAAGGTCCATTCTATTTAATTATTAATGGAACCTTAAATAAAAATGTTATTTTGTTTTAAACAAGTTTTCCAAATATCTTTTAAATCCAAATAAAACCTACTGATTTGGTTCTGAAAATATTTAGATTTCAAATAGAGATTTATTAAATAAACCAAACCCTATTTGATTAATAAACCATGGTCCATTTTATTTAATAAATAAATGGAACCTAAAAAGATTTAAAATATTATTTCATTTTGGACTTTGGTTGATGTGTTAAACAGAACCAAATTCAAATGAAAAGTTTGAATTGTTTGTTGAATTGATTGTGTGAATTTCAAAGCAGAAAAAGATTTGGAAAAAGAAAAGTTTGAATCGAAAAAATAGAAAGCAGTCGACCCAACCCAAAGAATTGGCCTAGGCCCAACTACAGCCCACCTTTCTTCCCTCAGCGAAACGTTTTGTACTCAGAATCTAACTCAGACAAACGATGACTGGTGGACCTCCCTCTCACTTCTTTTCCCACTGACGACTGGACCCCACTCTACTGTTCATCCTCCTCACCATGTGACCTCTTCTCCTCCCCGTCATTGTTCCTCGCAGATTCCGCGGCCTTAATTCGCCTTAACTCGACCACCGTTACCCGCTTTGATCATGCAGGCTTAAACGCTCATGTCTCCTCTCCATTTCCCCTCTATCGCCCATCTCAACGCGCACCCAGACCACCCCAATTTCCTCCCCGAGCAGCTCTGTCTCCGACGAGGTTCTCGACCAATTCCGGCGAGCACGAATCGCCCCACTGCCCCTCGACCACCCGAGCGTGACCCCCATCACCCTACGCATCTCCCAGCACCAACCACTCGTTCGCGCGTGCTCTAGAACGCCGACAACAAACACGACAGAGCGCCGCCGTCTTCTGCCGTTCTCCGACGACGTCTCCCCGGTAAAATCCGACCAGCCCTCTCTTCCCCGTGGATACGTTGATGACCGCCATGCTCTCACGGACCTAATGGTGCTATTCGTTTGTCCTAGGGTGCCCCTTATCCTAACCCTCGACGACCTCCAGTACCGCCGAGACCCAGCTCATCTCCGGCGAGTAATCGCAACTGCCCCCGAGCGCCCCTCGACGGACAAGCCACACGTTGAGAATCAGCACGACGCCACGAACGCGGTGAGCTTACTCCCTCCCATTTTCGCTTCCTTCCTCGCCAGCGCCGCCGCCATCTGGCCGCTCCGCCGCTCGCCGTTGACATTGCGCCGCCAGTTCCTGGCTAGTTGATAGGAACCGTTCGATTTAGATCGAAGGGACGAGATAGGTTCACTTAACAGCGAAAGGGTACGCGCCCTGCGCCGTGCGATCAACCTAGTTCCTGCGGTCCATGTTGCCGATCCGGCCGAACTGGTATCATCCAACCAGAACGCGCCGCGTGGCCAGCTCTAGTTTAAAACAGGAATTTGAAAACAGATTTGTTTGTGAATTTCAAACCTTTGTAACTTTTGATCCACACGTCCAAAAATTGCAAATTTGGTATCGTTGGAATCAGTAGAACAAACACTATCCAACCATGCCCTTGGTTTAGCAAATAGTATCTGTTAGAGTGTATGTTTTTGCAGAAACTTTTGATTGCTTGTTAAGGATGTAAAAATTGTTTAAAAATGAATTTGGTGTTAAAATATTTGGCAATTGGTGTATTTTGAACCTACTGACCCTAGGAAACACTTTGTGGATCCCAAAATATATTTGGTGAAACAAAATAATGATTCTTTGATTTAAAACCTTTTCTAGTCAAATAGAAATGTGGCTTATTTGTTAAAAATGATTTTGAAGGAAAACTTTTGGGAAATGTTTTGTTTTAAACTCTCTGACCCCAAACACCAAGTTTTATGGTTTGAAAACATATTTGGTGAACCCTATAGGTTAATGCCTTAGTAAAAAAAATATTTCTACACCACATAAAATGATACTTTGTTTTAAAAATGGTTTATAAAGTGAATACTTTTGCAAATGACTTTGCCACTTTATAAAATGACCTTTAGGTGTTTTCAAATGTCTATTACCCATTAGGAACCACTTTTGCAAACAAAACAAAGCTTGGCATGCTTGCATGCATTACTTTGACTTTGTGATTTTTTGTGTTGTTTTGCTTGATTGGTAGATTGAGTTTGTGCCTTGCTTGATTGATTTGTAGTGACTTGAAGAGTGTGATTTTTGCAAAGACAAGGAGTGAACCTATACCCTCTACCAAAAAGGCAAGTGATGCTTCATACTTTTTGTCCCATTACTTTCACTATGCATTAGTGATTTTCTCTAAGTAAAACTTGCATGGAATTTTGCTAAGTATAAACCTTGCTATAGGAAATCCTAGTAGAGGAAACCTTAGTAGAAATTCCTAAGTCAAGATACCTACTACTATCAAGCTTAGCCTAGCTAATAGAAAACATGGGTGGAATATATATTCACACTATGGAAAAATTTCTAAGTCTGAGGACTTGTGTTTTGTTTAATAAAACAACTAAGTTAATGAATCACCTGGGTGGAATGGTAATTGCTTGGTGGATTTTGGTTGAGTGGTTCACAAGGCCCATGTCTATGGTTTACCTTGTGTATCTCACTTGTGGATGGCCACCCAGGAACAAAGAGATTTGAGATGTCAAATGTTGAGAAGCTTCAAGTGCAACCACTTGACAATATGGGCTCTGCCATGATCATATAGGTTGCAAGAACTTAGTCATATGGACAGTTGGTGGTAGTGTTTGATAGGTTGGAACGCGTCCATTTTGGTCTAAGGGAAATCTTCTGAAAGATCTTGTGTTGGGAAACCAAGTCTTGTGGGGAAAGTGCACCACCTCTGCAGAGTGTAAAACCTAAGTACTTAGCCATGTCCCTGGTAAAGGACAATTTGAGCATCAAGACATGGAAGCAATCAAGGATCTCATCATTCAAATTTCTAAGATAAATACTTGTGGTTTGAACAAGGGTTGTTTGAAATCTTCAATCTTTGATTGAGATATGCCTTGGTTAAAGGATCTTCAATCTTTGATTGAGAAAAATGATTTTATCAAAGCAAAAACTTAGTATTTTCAAATGTTAAGGAAAAATCTATTTTGAGCAATGCAAGCCTCAACTTCACTTAGCCAAATGCATATAGAAGATAGACTCCACTATACTACCATAGTATCACTTGCCAATACAATTCAAATGTATTGACCCTTTGTGGCTGTAACTTGTAATGTTGCAGGTTTGATTGATTTTAGTGAAGATTGATTGATTAGGATTACAAAGTCTACAACCAACATGTCTGCTTGTGGCACTTTGAAGATGAAGGACCCCATGACTATAGTTATTCCGCTGTAATGTAATGTAATAGCCAAATGAGCTATGTATGATGTAATAAAATTATGTTATTCCTGGTTATAAAGTTATGTTATGACCTTTGTTTCTTGATATTACATCTTAACTGTGGATGCTAGCTATTGATCCAGGGACTATCATTGTAAACACATGGGACTCCACCTTATATTGTTGTAAGGTTGGGACACTCCCTCTACAGGGGTACCCCTTGCACATGGTACAAGAGCTTTCCCATAACCAAAATGACAAGGCAAGCAGACAATGAGCATCTCAGCGATCTTTTTATTTGCTATTTGCATAGGTTTTTATTGAGGATGCTTCACAGATTTCTCATTATGGTGATGCTGCAAGTTTCCACCATGATTAGGCATGGACAAGCGTTTCTCTAACACAAAATACATAACTCCATGGACTTACAAGATCCCTTTTTATTTCACACCGGCGACATCCATAGACAAAAGAGAATGATATCAACTGTGTACAAAGTATAAGTGCAATGTTGAAAACGTTACCCATGACAACATGGTTCTGCTAATTCCAACATATAAGTGCAAGAATATACAACATAGACGGCACAATGGTTCAAGTATATTAGGGGCAAGGAATATAAAGTGTGCCATCAAGTTCATGAGACCTTTAATAACTAAGTTTTCACATAACAAAATACTTTTTAATTGGAAGATAGCTGAAAACAAGAATATACTTGGAATGGTGTAACACACCATGCATAGGAATTTATAGTGGACACTTTGGAATAACTTGGTTTCTTGGGAGTTGGAAGCATGAGCAGAGCTTACTCATACATGTGGAGGCTAGAAAAAGACCGGGAGCAACCAACTAAGAGAGCAATAATGGCCATAATCATGCAGAGCGACAAAACATTAATAATCAAAGCATAGAGTGGTACTACAAGTCAAGTACTAAATGATCATAGAGGCTATGATGACTTGTTCATAGTCATAACATGGTGTGAGCATGTGCCAAGTCAACTCGAACAAAACATCAAAGGATAATACAATAATACTATGCTTTTGCATGCTAAAACAACGTGTGATTCCTTCAAGGCACACTAAGCATTCCCAATTGTTTGGGACAAGTCATGCTACAGAAATAATAACTGAGAATAAGGTCAAAAAAACACCTAGCATGACATGTTAAAGTCTAAGTCACAGTCAATGCAAGCTCCTCTTGCACTTTCAAGCAAGAACTTTCTACTCCTTTCCAACACCAATCAACTTATTTGAAACAACACAGCGAGAACTGGGGTCCAAACTACTTTATTCAAGAAACCTAAACAAACTAAGAAACAAAAATGAAAACTAAGACGCTCCAAGAACAACATAACAGTGCATGAAACAATAAAACAGAGTGTCTAGAAAGACCTGGGCTTTTTATTGATGAAGAAGGGGATGCCTTGGGCATCCCCAAGATTTGACGCTTGTAAATCTTGGATATTTCTTGGGGTGACACCGTGGTGGCATCCCCAAGCTTGAGATTTTGTCCATTATTCATCTCATTACATCATTCTCTCTTTACACCTGAAATTTTTCCTTCACACAATCTTCATTAGCAACATTAGTGTATTCAAAAGATAATAGAACTTTGGGTTTAGCTTTAGAACAGCAAACCTTTTCACTAAAAACACAAGCTACTGTAACACCTCCTTCAAAAAGCTCAATTTCTCAACAAGAACCCAAAAAGGGATCAATAAGAAGCAAATGCAAATAATGGCAAAAATCTATCAAAACAAACCAGCAGGTAGAAATAGATTTTTTCTAAGATCTTCTGTTGCTCAAATCAAAAAGTGTTGAACTAACGAAAGTTAGATAACATACTGGGGGATTTATTCGTAAATGGTCAGCTCAATCCGACTTACAGAGACTCCTCAGGAATTTTTATGGTGGAGGACAGAAATCTGTTTTGGGACAGCAACTCCCCAAATCTTACTTCCCTCTCATTAGAGGTCATTATTGGCACAAAAAGCAAAAAAAGGATAAGGAGAGGTCATTACTAAAGTAATAACTTCCAAGACTCAAGAAAAATCTTGGGTTATCTCCCAACAAGTACTTTTTTTAACGCCTTTAAGTTAGGCACAAGAAGCAAGAAATCAAGTATTTTCAAATGAAGAAGCATTAACATCAAACATTTTGCTCCTACCTTTCTTATTATCTTTAGGGAAAATATGACTATTTACTGGAGGAGAAAAATGCATAATGCCTTTTCCCACATCTATTACTGCTCCAAGGTGTTTCAGTAGGGATCTTCCGAGTGTAATCTGTCCTTTGCCTACACATTCAATAACAAGATAATCAGTAGACACCATTTCCCTGAGATTTTTGTAAACACACCTTCAGCTATTCCAATGGGTAATAAAGTTGCATTATTGATAAGAGATATTTCTTATCCTCCTTGAGAAAGTCCCCAAAGACTCAAAGACTCATAAATATCTTTAGGCATAAGGAAAAATTCAGACATGATATCACATCGAGCATCAAAAGCTGCGCTATTTATAGAGACTTTGATTGTGGGAACACACTTTGAAGGCTCAGAATTTATTGGAACATAAACATGGTGCTCTCTAAGTGTGTCATAACAACTGTTCAAAGCAGCAGTACTGGACTCAAGAGTGTTCAACCTAGCATAAATATCTATAAAAGAAGAATCAGACTTGCCAGGCATATTATAGATTATAATCAACCTTTTTATAGCATCTAAAGCTTCATTCTTAGTACAACGAAAAATAACTTTATCAGCCACAGCATCCAAAGCATATCTATAACAAAGAGCAATACCGTGGTAGAAACTATTAATAGCCAAACTAAGACTCATCTTAGGCTCAGTTTCCCTTTGTAAAGAAGAGATTCTAGACCAAGTTTATTTGAAATTCTCTCCACTTCCTTGCTTGAAAGTGAAGATCCTTTCCATAGGTGACACAGGGATTGGACCAAAACTAGACATAGTGGCAACTAGAGCAGGAACTAATTTTTTGTGTTTTTGATAAGCGAAAGAAAACCAAGCTAAACTATTTTTTCGGAGTTTTTGATAAAAAGAGGCAAACAAAACCAAGAAAAAGAAACTAAGATAACCAAAAACAAAGTAAAGAGAAAGGTTGAGAAGGACTCCCCTTGTGAAGACGCCCTTAGCCTCCTCGGTAATGGCGCCAGAAAAGTCTTGATGGCGCTGCGTCAACATGGAGCGCTTCGTTGGGAAACCCCAAGAGCAAGTTATGATGCATCACAGCAGCAAGTTTTTCCTTAGTAAGAAACCAAGGTTATCGAACCAGTAGGAGGAACGAAATGTCTCAAAGGTGTTGCAAGCAACATGGAAACCTGCACAACACAAACTCAAGACTTTACCCCAACTAACAGTGAGGTTGTCAATCTCACCGGTTGATGTAACAAAGGATTAACTGTATGGTGTGGAAGGTGATGATGGTTTGCAGCAAGTAAACAGTAATAGTGGAAGATGTATCAATGGTAATGTAAGGTTCCCAACCTTTAATAAGGTAGAGATCCCTATGTTTACAATGCTAGTCCCTGGATCATTAGCTAGCATCCACAGTTAAGATTTAATATCAAGAAACAAAGGTTATAATACAACTTTATAACCAGGAATAAAATAATTCATTACATCTTACATAGCTCATTTGGCTATCACATTTCATTGCAGCAGAATATCTATAAAGCATGAAGTTCTTCATCTTCAAAGTGCCACATGCAATCATGTTGGTTGTAGACTTGTAATCCTATTCAACACACTTCACTAACATCAAAAAAACCTGCAACATAACAAGTTGCAGCCACAAGGGTCAATACATTTTAATTGTATTGGCAAGTTTCACTACTATGTAAAATTAAGTGGATCCTATCATTACATGCATATTTGTCTAAGTAGGGTTTAGGCTCATTTGCAGAAAGCAATATAGTTTTATCCTATCTTTTCAAAATAGTTTTGATCTTTTGTCAAATCTTTCTGAACTTCTTGGAAAACTCCAAGTGCTTCAAATCCCTTGTTGTCACCATCAAGTTTTACTTTGAGAAATTGGAATGTCGAGATCTCCCATAGCTTCAGGCCTTAGTTGCTCAGAGTTGTCCGTAACCGGGGACACGGCTAAGTACTTAGAATTTGATCTTCTACAGAAGTTGTACACTTTGCCCACATGACACAATCTCGTCTTGATGCCACCAGTGGCCGCTAGATAAGTACTCACCAAAATGGAGTACTAGCGGATCGAGAATGTGACAAAGTCTTTCCATAGGAGTCCTCCCAATACACAATGCTAGCTTGTCAACCAGGCACCAATGTAGGGATATATTTCCCTTACAAAATTCTAGTTAACCTGAAGATGCCAATGCATGGGTCTTCCACTATGTAGTTGACTAAGCCAGAGCCCATTTAGCATGTGGCTGTACACGGAAGCCACTGTACGAGAAACATGTTCAATCTCTAAGTCCCTGGGTGGTTTTCTTCTAGTGCACATCCAAAAAGATAGTCATATAAACATGGTTCCCTTTGTTTCCACCTTGTCCAAAACTTGAGTATCCTTGTCCACCCAGGTGGTTCATTGAGTACTTGTTTTATTATATAAAACATATATCTTTCCATACTTCATATAATCATATCATGTATCCCATCCCAAATATATAGCTGGGCTAAGCATACTACAACTACAATGTTTTCACTAAGGAATATATAAGGGTATCCTATTAGGATTTAGCATAGCATAAAATATAGTAGTCCTTTCCATGCATGTTACAAAATCCACTAAGTGTAATGAAAATAGTAGGACATGGATGATAGTGTCACTTGCCTTAGTAGTTGGTGGTGTTGGTACACTCTTCCCAATAAGACACTTGACAATCAACACAATCTATCAAGCAAAACAACCAAGACAAAACATACACAAGATCAACACTAATGGCAACACAAAAATCATGCAAAGTATGCAAACATGCAAGATGGCAATTTTTATTGTAAAATTTTTTATAACAAGGTTCTGAACATTACTAAGTGATTTCTGAACATTTTATATTTTCAAGATTACAAATGCAACCATTTGTGCAATTGTAGCAATTAGCAATATTTTCTAACACTTAGAAATATCATTCTCACTAAATAATTGCCACGGTATTATTTATATTAGAATAAAATTTTATTTTGGTCTTATTGTACAGAGGGATCAATTTACAACCATTTGCAAAAGGATTCACTTAAAAATAATTTACACAACAATTTTTATACTCAAAATACTCCACAAATGGTTCTGTATAAAACGTGATTTTAACAGACTCAAAAATACCGAATTATGGCTCCACTGTGTTCTACTCGTTTTTTTGAATCCATAGACATATTATTTGCTAAATTTGAATATACATAACTAAAGATATGATTTTTACAAGTTTCTATGTTTTTATGTCTAAAAATCCGAAAATAGGAATAGATATGACACTTGGAAGATTCTAATTGGAGGATACCCCTTCGTTTAAGTGATCTATGATGACCTTTAGATGAAGATCTAATGGTTCAGGATGGCTCACCGGAAAAGCTCGCTGGAGAAGTTTGTCGGATTTGCGGGCACGGGCTTGGCGTTGCCGTTTCCGTCGCTAGGGACGTATCCCAAGTAGAAGAAGATGTGGACGGCGTAGAGAACGTCGAGGCGGTGCTACTAGACGTGATTTTTAAGGTCATTCGTCCCCAACGGTGCGACAAGCCACGAATGGAGCGACGCGTGACGTCAGACGGTGCGGCCAACTACAACAAGAAGATGCATAATCATGTCCTGGAGGTAGGCAACATCAAGACTAGTCTTATGATAGAAGGAGTCGACGAGACTCACCGTGGACAACAAGATCTGATGATGAACTCAAATTTGGGGCTGAAGTTGGCATCGATCGTGTGTGTTCTACAAAGCTCCTCTCAAGAAATTTTAGGAACGAAAATAATGGAGGAGGAGGAGTGGAATATGGTGCTCTCTTCGGTTTTTGCTAACGTGGCCTGTGGAGAGAGATCGGGGTACGAATGCCGACGTATGACACTCGGAGCACCGGTTCGATTTGATGTAATTACTCACCTAAATGCGAAATTTCTTCACTGAATGGATTCCCTATTAAATTTCCAATAACTTTCATGTTTAACTCGACAAGAAACGGTCAATAAAATTGATGGGAGAGGAGAGGAAGAGGTCAGTGTCCATGGCTGTGTGCGTTTCATGTTCTGTACCTTCGAGGAGGAAGAAGACCGGTCGATGTCCTAGATGGGCCAGCAAGTGCGGCCCAAAATAATAGAGGACAGAAAAAAATAGAGGGGGGAGGGAGGTTATGGTGGGCTGGATTGCTGTGGGCTTTTTTTTTTTCCTTAACTGATTTCTTTTTTTTCTTTTTCTGTTTTGTTTAAATCAATTGATTCAACTTCCAAATTGACTTAAATTTGTATTAAATCTTTTTAGAAAATTTTATATAAAATATAAGTTGATAGTTTACTCTAATTATATATTTTTTAAAATATATTTTTAATACAGTATAATTCATTTAGAAATTGAGTATGGTACGTAGGCCTATACAGTATATTTTCTTAATTCTTGTTTATTTCATATCTTTTGATTTAGAGCTCCAAAAAGGTTCAAACCAATTTCTAAAGTTTTACTTAATAATAACATATCATTATATATTATTTTAATGTAATTTTATTTTATATAAATATGGATTTTATCTATGGGCTTAAATTGACTTTGCAGTATTTTTTATTTCTTTATCTATCTTAGGTAAATCATAGGTTTTGATTTATAGTTTCAAAAAGGGCAATTCCAATTTGTATAGTTTTATTTAATAATTATTTATCTTTATATATCCTTTAGAATTAATTTGTTCGCAATTAAGTATTAATTTTAGCTATGAGCTTTATTGACCTTGGAATACTTTCTTTTATCTTATATAAATCATAAGTTTTTCTCCATGGCTCCAATAGAGTGAAAATAATTCCCATGGTTTTGTAATATTGTTGTTTACCATTATAGATTATATAGAAATGATTTTGCTAAATTTTTATACCGAACATATCCATAGTCCTGTATTGAACTTGATGGCGATTTCTCTTATTAGTGTTTAGGTTTAGATTTATCAATTTTTTTCAATAGGTAAAATGCAAGTGCTTAAAGATGATGATGCATGACATGCATTTGAATTTTTGAAATCTTGTTTGTCACTTTCTCATTCAAAATTGTTTTAAGTAAGGTTTTGATGTTTCCAATTAGAAGCAAAAAAGTTTCTTTTTCCCCAAAATTTCATCATTTATTTCTTCTGTTTGTTTATTTTTCACATTTCAAAATTTGGAAAATTTTGGGATGTGACAGGTAAAGATTGGACAGGGGTCCATAGTTCACTAGAGGTGTTCTCCTTAGATAAACAAACATGACATGCTAGGTAAACAAATTATAGTAGCGCAATTGACAGGACTGAGCAAAGCATAACAATGCAATACTAGACATAAAGATCCGATGAGATTCGATTGGAAAATACAACAATATACATATACCGCCATCCAATTGCATCTATGACTAGAAGTCCACCTTTGGGTTATCATCCGAACCCCCTCCAGTATTAAGTTGCAAGCAACGGACAACTGATTTAAGCAAAGTGTGTAAGGTAAACAATCCACTTGTTCCATGAACAAGAGACCGTTGTTTTCTCCCTAGTGGCAATAGCACATCTACAACCTTAGAGATTTCTGTCACTTCCCTTGATTAAATAGAGGCATGAACCCACTATCGAGCATAAATACCCCCTCTTGGAGTCACTAGCAACTACTTGGCCAAGATAGCTACTAACAATGGAGAGCATGCAAGATCACAAACAACACAGACATGATAGAATCAATAAGACAAAACCATTAATCAATATGGCATAGTAATCTCAATATCCGTCGGATCCCCGCAAACACAACATGCATGATTACAAATAGATGAGATCTTGATCATGAACGGAGCTCACAAGATCTAGACATGAAAGCACAAAGGAGGAGATACAACCATCTAGCTACTACATGGACCTGTAGTCCTAGGTGGAACTACTCACGTTTCATACCGAAGGCTGGCATGATGAATAAGAAGGACTCCGGGATGATATCCCCTCCGACAGGGTGCCAGGAAGAGCTTCAGATCCCCCGATCTAGGGACGATAGTGGCGGCGGCTATAGACGGTTTCGTGGCATATTGATCGGGTGCTTAGGTTTTAGGCATCGGGGGCTTCTTATAGGCAAAGAGGCGAGGCTGGGAGACGGCCAGGGGGCCCACACCCTGCCTAGGCGCGGCCAAGGGTGGGCCCGCGCCTAGGGGGTGCAGCTGCCCTGTGGCATCCCTTTGTATCTCCTCTGGACTCCGTGTCTCCTCGATGAAATATTGACTTTGTCTTTTGTCCTGTCCAATTCCGAGAATATTTCCTTACTAGCTTTTCTGGAACGAAAAACAACAGAAAATAGGCAACTAGCACTATGGCAACTTGTTAATAGGCTAGTACTAGAAAACATATGAAAAGCACCCCAAAGTGTGGACAAAGGAAAGCAAAGTAGATACTAAACAAGCATGGAACATCAAAAATTATAGATACGTTTCCGACATATCAATTTCTTGTGAGTAGTTCGTTTAGTTCCTGAGGACAAGGGAGAAGTCATGTTGTTAGTAGTGGAGTTACGTTGAGTAATATTTAATGGTTTGATATTTATATTGTGGTGCTATTCTTCTAGTGGTGTCATGTGAACGTCGACTACATTATACTTCACCTTTATGAGCCTAGGAGAATGCATTGTGTACTTGGCTACTAATTGTGGGGTTGCCGGAAACCTAAACCCCCGTTAGGAAACCATTGCATAAGGGAGTGTAGAATCTCATAGTTTAATGTTGTGGTTAGATTTTTATCTTAATTACTTTCTTGTAGTTGAGGATGCTTGGAAGGGGTATAATCACAAGTGTGTATTATTCCAAGTTGGGGTAGTACATTAGCATAGGTTCACCCCCGTAACACTTATCCAACCAATGAAGATTAATCGACTATATGAAGCGAAAGCACTTGACAATATTCCCATGTGTCCTCGAGAACGTGGTCATTATAAGTAACACAACCGGCTTGTCCTTTGCTGAAGAAAGGATTGGGCCGCTCGCTGCAATTATTATTATTGTCTTTTATTTACTCGCACTTTATTTATCTGCATTACCAAAAATGTCTGAAAATGTGGTTGCTAGTTTTTACAGTGAATCATTGTTCCAAACCGCTTGTCAACACCTTCTGCTCCTCGTTGGGTTCAACACTCTTATTTATCAAAAGTACTATGATACACCCCCTATACTTGTGGGTCATCAGGACTATTTTCCGGCATCGTTGCCAGGGAGTGAAGCGCTATTGAAGAGTGGAAATTGGTAAAGGAAATTTCTACTGTGAGTATTGTTTTTATTTCGGTCTGTTATTTTATTTCATTACGGATAACACACTTGGTTTCCTATTTGGGGAAACTACTATCACTGCTAAGGTAGTAGATGAACCACCGCCTGCTGAATTGGATCCTTTTAAAATATCTACAAAAAAATTTGAACGTGTTATGAATAACTGTTATTTTGGAGATGGAACTATCCATCCTGGTGATCATTTGCTCTTTATACATGAATTATGCGAGTTGTTCAAGTGTGTAGATATTAAAGTGGATCAAGTTAAGAGAAAGCTATTCTCTATATCATTGAAAGGCAGAGCTACGGAATGGTATAAGCTGCTGAAGAATGGCCAATATATTGGGATGAAATTGTACCTCTCTTTTATTCTAAATTCTATCCTCCTAGTGAGATTCATAAAGATCGGAAACAAATATATAATTTTTGGCCTCATGATGGAGAGAGTATTTCCCAAGCTTGGGGGGAGATTGAAGTCACTAATGCTCAAATGTCCCATTCATGAGCTCCCTAGTAATATTATTAGTAATAACTTATATGCAATGCTTTATCTTCATGATAAGGATTTATTGGATACTTCTTGTGCTAGATCATTTACACATATGAAAGGGGAAGCTAAATGGGATCTTCTTGACCGTATTTAGGAAAATACCGAAGCATGGGAGAATAACAAAGGAAGAAAGTCACGTATAAATTATGATTATGAATGCATTAAATCTTTTATGGGAACTGATGACTTTCATAATATTTGTGTTGTTTATGGTCTTGATTCTCAAATACTTGTAAATTTATTTAAGGCCTTTGCCTCTTATCTTGATATTCCAAAAAAGGAATGGAACAAGTACCATGCGCCATATAAAGATATTGTTAATTGTGTTCCTGCTAGAAATATTGAAGTTTGTACCGTTGATCATATTTTTCCTGAACCTTATATTGAGAAAATACCTTTCCCTGATAAGGTAAAGGAACATTCTATGATAACTAGAGTGGTTAATGAAAGTACAAATAAAGCTGTAGAACCTGATGAACAAATAAATGTTGAACCTGCAGTAGCAATAGTGAAAGCCCTTGTCACTAGAAATGTAGAAGATGGACTCATTATATTTTGTGAAGACGCTTCTAATATTGCTTCACATCCTAGTAGAACTAGGAAATCTAGTGTCCCTGTGATTTCTGTCAGAATAGGTGATCATTGCTATTATGGTTTATGTGATATTGGTGCAAGTTCAAGTGCTATTCCTTATGAGCTGTGTAGAGAAATTATGCATGAAATTGGTCCTTGTGAACTTGAAGAAATTGATGTGGTTCTTCAGCTTGCTAATAGAGAGACCATCTCTCCAATTGGTATTGTAAGAGATGTGGAAGTTCTTTGCGGTAAGACTAAATATCCTGCTAATTTTCTAGTACTTGGTTTAGCTGCTAGTAAAACTTGTCCTATCATTTTTGGTAGACCTTTCTTTAAAACTTGTGGAGCTATTATAGATTGTAAGAAGGAGAAAATTTTAACTAAATTTTATGGATAATATTATGAGTTTAATTTTTCTAAATTTGCTAAAGCTCCTTATGAAAATGAATTTCCTAATGAATATTTTACAGTTGAACATCTTGCTTCTATTGGTCTTGCTCCTAACGATGCTATGCAGCAATATATGGAACACCCCGAAAGTGAGATCTTCATGGAAGAAAGAAATGAGATTGACGAGATTCTTCTTCATCAACCTAAGATGCTTAAGCATAATCTACCCGTGGAAGATTTGGGTACCACATTACCACCTAAAGAGGATCCTGTTTTCGATCTAAAACCTCTACCTGATGATCTTAAATATGCTTATCTTGATGATAAGAAAATATATCCTGTTATTATTAGTTCTAAACTTTTAGGAGAGGAAGAGGAAAGATTATTGGAAGTATTGAAGAAACACCGAGGAGCTATGGGTTATACTCTTGATGATTTAAAAGGGATTTCTCCTACTATATGTCAGCATGCTATTAATATGGAACCTGATGCAAAACCAGTTGTTGAACATCAATGCTATTTAATTCCTAAGATGAAGGAAGTGGTAAGAAATGAGGTATTGAAACTACTTGATGCTGGTATTATTTATCCTATTGCTGATAGTAGATGGGTTGGTCATGTTCATTGTGTCCCTAAGAAATGAGGAATTACTGTTGTGCCTAATGAAAATAATGAACTTATTCCTCAAAGAGTAGTAGTTGGTTATAGGATGCGCATTGATTTTAGAAAGGTTAACAAAGTTACTAAGAAATATCATTATCCTTTACCTTTTATAGATCAAATGTTAGAAAGGTTGTCTAAGAAGACTCATTTTTGTTGTCTTGATGGTTATTCTAGATTCTCTCAAATTGCTATTAGAAAGCAAGATCAAGAGAAAACCACTTTTATGTGTCCTTATAGAACTTATGCTTATAGGCATATGCCTTTTGGTTTGTGTAATGCTCCTGCTACTTTTCAAAGATGTATGTCTACTATCTTTCATGGTTTTTGTGAAGAAATTGTGGAAGTACTCATGGACGATTTCTCCGTCTATGGAACTTATTTTTATAATTATTTGCACAATCTTGATAAAGTTTTGCAGAGATGTGAAGAAACTAATCTTATTCTTAATTTGGAGAAATGCCACTTTATGGTTAATGAAGGAATTGTCCTTGGACATAAAATTTCTAAAAGAGGTATTGAAGTTGATAGAGCCAAAGTTGAAGCAATTGAGAAAATGCCCTGTCCTAGGGATGTTAAATGTATTCATAGTATCCTTGGTCATGTTGGTTTCTATAGGAGGTTTATTAAATATTTCTCAAAGATATCAAAGCCTCTTACTAATCTTATCCAAAAATATGTACCTTTTTTGGTGATGATTGTAAGGAAGCTTTTGAAACTCTAAAGAAAGCTTGAACTACTACTCCTATTGTCCAACCACCTGATTGGAATTTACCCTTTGAAATTATGTGTGATGCTAGTGACTTTGTTGTAGGTGCTGTTCTTGGACAGCGAATAGATAAGAAGTTAAATGTTATTTATTATGCTAGTAAGACTCTTGATGCTGCTCAAAAGAAATATGCTACTACTAAAAAAGAGTTCTTAGCTGTAGTCTTTGCTTGTGATAAGTTTAGACATTATATTGTTGATTCAAACGTTACTATTCATACCGATCATGCTGCTATTAGATACCTTATGACAAATAAAGATGCTAAGCATAGGCTTATTAGATGGGTGTTCCTTTTACAAGAGTTCGATTTACATATTGTAGATAAGAAAGGTGTTGGAAATCCTGTTGCTGAAAATTTGTCTCGATTGGAAAACATTTCTTTTGATCCTATTCCTGTTAATGATAGTTTTCTAAATGATAAGTTGGCTATAATAAAGGTAAGCTTGCGAGAGAGTCCTTTGTATGTTGATTGTGCTAACTTTATTGTTTCCAAGTATTTGCCTCCAACCTTTACAACTCAGCAAAGAAGGAAATTATTTTATGATTTGTGGCATTATTTTTGGGATGACCCACACTTATATAAAGAAGGAGTGGATGGTATTATGCGAAGATGTGTTCTAGAATATGAACAACGAGAGATATTGAGAAAATGTCATGGTAGTGCTTATGGAACACATCATTCTAGAGATAGAACTGCACAAAAGCTTCTACAATCAGGTTTTTATTAGCCTACTCTTTTTAAAGATGCAAGAAAGTTTATTTTATCATGTGATGAATGTCAAAGAGTTGGTAATATTTCTAGACGCAATGAAATGCCTATGAATTATTCTTTAGTTATTGAACCATTCGACTGTTGGGGATTTGACTTTATGGGTCCTTTTCCTCCTTCAGAAGGTTATACTCATATTCTTGTTGTTGTTAATTATGTTACTAAGTGGCTAGAAGCCATACCTACAAAAAGTGCCGAAGGTTCTCATTTTATTCATGGTGTTTTTAGGAAGACCCTTTCTAGATATGATGTTAATCATAGAATTGCTTATCATCCCAAAACAAGTGGGAAAGTAGAATTATCAAATAGAGGAATTAAATCTATCTTGCAAAATACTGTTAATAATCTATAAAAAATTGGGCTAGCAAGTTGAATGATGCTTTATGGGCTTATAGAACTGCTTATAAAAATTCTATGGGAATGTCTCCTTACAAAATGGTTTATGGAAAAGCTTGTCACTTGCCTTTAGAATTAGAACACAAAGCTTATTGGGCAGTGAAAGAACTTAATAGAGATTTTAAACTTGCTGGTAAGAAAAGATTACTTGACTTGAGTTCTTTAGATGAGTGGAGAAATGAAGCTTATGTAAATGCTAGACTCAAAGAAAAAGTTAAAAATGGCATGATAGGAGAATTCTTAAGAGAGAGTTCCATGTTGGTGAGAAAGTTCTATTGTATAGGTCTCATCTCTGATTTTTTGTAGGAAAATTACTCTCAAAATGGGAAGGATCCTTTATTATTAAAGAGGTGTATCGTTTAGGTGCAATAAAAATTTATTCATTGAGAGAAAACACTACGCAAGTGGTGAATGGTCAAAGGCTCAAACATTATATTTCTAGAGATTCTTATAATGAAGATATTGATATTATTCAAGTGGTGACTCCGAAAGAATTTATTAAAGAACAAATTCAGGAATCTGCATAGTCTATTTTCGAATAGGTAACAGTTTTGGTAAGAAAAAGTTCGCGAAAAGCTTTCCAACTTATATTTCTGTAGTTTTTATTTAATATGGAAGATTATGAGTCGAAAGAGGGATGGAAACAGAGTCCGGGGGGCTCACACCACCCCAGGGTGCGGGCCCACCTGGCCGCGCCACCAGGTGGTGTAGCCACCTCGGAATTTGTCTCTGACCCGTTTTATCCTAGTACCTTCCTTTTGTCGTTAAACTTTGTGATATATAATCCCCCGGATCCCTCCAGGTTCGTATATCATTTTCTCGTCGTGTTTTCGCTTCGATCAGTTTCTATCAGGAGCTATTCTAAAGTTTATAAGCGCCATGGTCTTTGCCAATGATGATAAGGGCAAGAAGCCTGCAGAAGATGATCTCCAAGACCCCAAGCAGGAGGAGGAGATCGAGGTTGAAGTTGAAGAAGAAGTGGAGGAATACAAGAGTCCGCACACCCGTGCCACCATTGCAATCATTGGAGTGGTGGCAAACCCTGTCAAGTTCAAGAGGACTGCACGGATAACCACTGGAGGGAGACCTTGTAACATCCCAAAAATATTAATCACGATTATCAAGTTCTAATCACCCAATTTTAGGGCTAACAAAAACTTTTGTTAATTAAAATCAATATGAATGCATGTGTGTGTGATGAATGCATGAATGGTTGCCATGACTTGTTGGATTGCTATGAATGGAAAGGATTGGTCTAGAGATGAAAACAACATCATCTAATCATTTCCAAGCAGAATCAAATCAAGATAAATTCAAATATAAACAATATAAGAAAATGGTCATTTTTGCCAAACTTGTTCACTAGACCACTTTGAGTGTTTCTAGTCCAAGTTTTCTAACAGAAACAAATCCAATTATTTTCACCCCTTGCTAGACCAAGTAATAGTGAACCCAAGCCCACTTTTGCAAACCAACAGAAACAGATTTCAAATCTATTCAAATGACAATTCAAAACTGAATCAAGAGTAGGTACTAAGATCACCATTTCTCAAAAACCACTCAAACCATTTCACCTTGCCAAACCCAAGCAACCATATACTACCAAGTATGTGACCAGTACACTCACCAAAATTCATACAAAAATTCCAAACTAAAATTCTTTTGGCCATTTTGTCAAACACTTGGCAGACACAAATCAAACTGCCTAACTTATACTGTTCGGAGCAGTGTTTGATCAAATAATCTTCCTCAACTCACTCCCTTTGTCTCCCCTAGTGACTACCAGTGCAATTAAGCAGCTAGCACTATGCCCCTTTGCACCATGCCGTGCTACCCAAGCCCCCCCTTGCCAGCCGACCATGGCTAGCTGGCAGGAGGCAATGCCACGCCCAGCCATCATGTTCAGGAGGCAGCTCACCGTCCATCGCCACCCCTGTCCAGCCCTCGAACGCAGCCAGGCCCTAGACCACAAATAACACGCCGCGCCCAGTTCTTCTCTTCCATGCCGAGAGCATGCCAGAGCGCCGCGCCTGAAAAGCACGTACATGCCGCGCCTTGCCTTCGCCGCACGTGCCTACAATCACCGCGACACCAGCAACTCCCAGACAACCCCGTTCGCTGACGCGCGACCCGTAGACACTGTGCATCGCCGAAAATGCCATCGGTACCGCTAAGCATCGCCGGAATTTGGCCGTATTCTGCCACTGCGAAGGATGAGAGGAGTCATTGATTGGAGCCACCCTAGGAGCCGTCGTGACCATCGTTCGAACCACCGTCGTCGACAACATCGTTCGCCCCCAACGTCGACCCTAGCTGTAGCCCTGGTGAGCCTCTCATGACCCCCACCGCCGCGTTAGGGTGCAGTCTCACCGGCTCTGCCCGACAGAGACGACACACCCCAGCCGTAGGATCTAATCTAATCGCATGGCTCAGGTTGAAACTTACTGCTTTGCTTAGCTAGAGCCGCTGACGTGTGTGACCCCTTTGGTAGCATCCTGATGCCACGCGCTGTACATCTGGGCTAGCCCATTTAGCTCTCCAGCGCAACCCAGTAATTCAAATATAGATTTTTCATTTTAGTTCAAACTCTAGTTCAAGCAGTAACTTTAAAAATCAATTCAGAGAGTTTCACTGAACCAAATTGCATGAAACCAATTTTGTTAGAAAGGTATTGAAATTTTTAATCCAAGCCTGTAGGATTCAAACCATTTGAAATTATAGATCACCTATAGTAAATATAACAAGGAAGATACTTTTATGCATTCAAAGATTTTTAAAAAATAAACCATAAATTCTTTTGAGTTGATTCCAACTCTCAAAAATCACATTTTACAAGATCTTTCTGAATATGTAAAAAGATCTAGGTTTACTTGCAGTAATAATGGACAAGTATTAAAAGAATACCCCATAGGCATTTCGAGTCACTTTAATTAATTAAAATAATAGTGTTAAACCTTATTAAATTGTGACACCACTTTAAATCACATTCCCAAGTATTAAAATATGTGGTGATGACATGTGTCAACATGATCCCATATTTTAATTGGAGATATTAAATCTTAAGTAGTTTTCAATGAGTACAAATTACTTTTCCAAAATAAAATAAATAAGACTAAGTCTTTATTTCATGTGATGATTGTGATGATGCTAGATCATCTAGTGTGAACCTTTGTGTGCTAAATAGAATTAGTTAAGTATTTTTTGGTGATTGTGTACCTTATATTTATTTATAGACGCTAGTACCGACTAAGGATATGAAGAGGAGGAGGACTACTACAAAGAGGAAGAAGAAGAAGAGAACTTCAATCACTGCAATACTCAAGGCAAGCCATCTTAGCAAGCTAAAACTTGCAAGATAACTATGCAAAGTAGAGGCTTTAGGCATAATTGGTTATACCACTTGATTATACCAAATCCCAGTTTTACGTGCAAGCTTTACTATTTTATTTCTTTATCAAAGTTCTTTATTACTTCTAGTTAGTGTTTTGTGAGTTTTGGAAATATATTATAGGTAGCATAAAGATCATAAAACTTGGACTAAGTTAGATAGAACTAGATGCCATACTAAGGCTAGAGATCTAGATTTTTGGCCAAGTCACACTTGATTAGCACCCCTCATTAGTGATTACCCCCAATTTTAGTGGCTAGTGCTAAGCATAAAACTTGATCACTTTAAATGGGAATACTTGGTGAAAATGATTGTGAAAACCTTGGAATGATGAGTCATTCCAATGAAATGTTTTGATATGTGTTATGAACACCATATGATTTGATGATGAAATGTTGAGGCATGAGCCTTATCCCCTTATAAAACCGATGGTTGGGTTCGGATGCGATACCATTCCAATTTTACCGTACAACCACAATACCAGAATTTGGGTAGAGCTTAACTAGAAGTTTATATATCTTTGTATGGGTTCCCTTGCGGAAGAGGTTTGATATGAGGCTACCTCATGATGAATGTCCACCTATGTAGTTCCCAAGATGACAGATGGTCATGGTTGGGAGGCCAAACTCATAGGGGAGGTGCTTATACTAGGGTATGTAATTAGGATTGATTATCCGCATACTGAGTATGGTGATTCAGGATTGTTCCTGACGGATGTATCAAATGTTGTGGTGAAAGTGTACAATCTCTGCAGAGTGTCAAACTATTCGAATATCCGCGTCCACGGTTATGGAAAGTTGGAGTGGCCATACTGTTTCGTCGTCAGATGTTTTCAAAATGACTTGTGAAATGAATCATGAATTTGACTTGACCAAAACAGGGTCGTGAACATGAAAACTAAGTTTCCACTTAGGTGTTGTAGAACATTAAACTAGTTTTATTTACTTCTAGACATAGTTAGAGATAAACCTGGCTTTTTGCAAATAAACCTAGAGCTTAGGATTCCTACTCAAACTACTTACTTGTTAGTGTAGTTTGCGAGTAATTAAAGAGTACTCATGGCTTTGTCCCTGGCTATTCCTATGGACAGACTATGAGGAGGACTACCAGGATGATGAACAGCAGGAATTCTATGACAACTAGGATCATCTCCCATCATCAGCATTGCCTGTGACCCTGAAGATGGAGCTTCGACCATGCTACCCGTATTATTATTCCGCTATGTTGATTGTATTAAGACTGGATAATGAGATTCTTTATTTGTAAGACCTTTATTATGGTTTGTAATGGATGATGAACTATGGTACCAATATGTTATGTCTCGCAAAAATGGCAATCCTGGGATTGTGATGTATGGCATAACAGGCATCTGGGATTAAAAATCCGGGTGTTGAGAAGTTGGTATCAGAGCCAGGTTGACCATAGGAGACCCTAGTTAGAATGGACGCTTGAATCAAAAACTTAGTTTCAAAACAAAAGAAGTGAGCATTTATGAAAACCTATTCTCGTTCTTATCACTTAGATTCTTTCATGGAAAGTCATGTACCTCAAAAATTCTTGCAAACTTACATAAAATTTGACACACTTGATCACTCTAATAACTTACCCATCCTACATTATTATAGATGGACGTGAAGTATAGCAAGTTCTACCAATTGGGCAATGGAGGAGAGCT
This sequence comes from Avena longiglumis, assembly GCA_030063025.1. Lineage (NCBI taxonomy): Eukaryota > Viridiplantae > Streptophyta > Magnoliopsida > Poales > Poaceae > Avena > Avena longiglumis. Next base: position 510,898,793 of record CP125974.1, on the reverse strand, counting down.
CATCTTTGAGCACGATTTGGACCAACTCTCGGAACTTCTTGAGCACCCGCACCCCAAGTTCTTCAGAGCACAGCTCAACGATCAGCAAGGAGGAGAATTGCAATGGCTGATAGTTGCAAGCCTCAGAGGAAAGATGGAAGCACCCACCTCAGAGGGAATCCAATTCAACTTAAGAGAGAACAACTGGCTGGACGGACTCGACAAGGCTATGCAGGAATCTCTTGCCCGTCTGTGTGGGCAAAGCATCAATCAGACCAAGGGCACCCTCTTTGAGTTCTACGCAAGGCGTGATGCTATGGGACAGCCATTGGAGGTGCCATACCACCCGGAGCTGAAGCATCAGGTAGATCATCTCAGCTTCATGTTGTATGATAGGCAGAAGGAGTTGGACAATGCCCGCTCCTACGCCAACCACAACCATGACATTGCAGTCAAGAAGGACCAGACCTTCGCCATCCTTGCAAAGGAGCGCAAGACTTTTCGCCGTCTACGTCACAAGAAGGATCGAATTATTTGCTCACCTTTGTCACAAAGTGACAGAATTGGCGGAGACCATCCATGAGCGGGACATGCAGCTTGAGGAGAGGGAGAATGAAGGGAAAGATATCCGTGGAGACCCTTACTCCTACCTCAGTGATGATGATGACTACCTGGAGGACCAAGCCATGGACTTCTACACTAATGATGATGATTCCGCCTTCATTGATGATAATGATGAAGCCACCGATTCTGATGAGTAGTAGCACTTGAGCACTAGCATAGGTGTGAGTTGTATTCGGTCCCATTGTATCGTAGTTTAACAGAATGGTTCTTAAAACCATCTGTTACCTTAGTGTGGTGTGTGTTTATATTGTGTGCTATGAATGAATGAATGAAAAGCAAGTTGCTAGTTGGCAAAACCTGAGTCAAGCTTAAAGTTTAAAAACTTTTCAAAAACAAATCTCTGAACCTTAGAAATTTCCCTCTTGTCTCGTGATCTATCTGTATCTTCAGATGCCTCGCGGAGGAAGCAGTTCATCCCCGGACCCAATGCTGCAAATCTTGCAAATGTTGGTTTCAGGCCATGAAGCCGAAAGAGCCGAACGTCAAGCCAACTTAGCAACCCTTCAACACATAGCTCAGATGACCCAGAATAATCAAGGCCATGGAAACCAGGACAACCATGGATCCAAGCTCAAGAACTTTCAGAACACCAATCCACCCATTTTTAGTAAGTCTGGAGAGCCATTAGATGTTGATGACTGGCTGCAGACCATGGAGAACAACTTAGTAGTCGCAGGAGTGGAGGCCAATGAGAAAGTATTGCTTGCCACCCATTATCTGGCAGGAGATGCAAGAGCTTGGTGGAATAGCGTTCGCACCATGAATGGAGGACAGATGATGGCTTTGGATGAATTCAAACTCAAGTTCAGTCGAACCCATGTGCCACCAGGTTTGATTCTGCGGATGAGGGATGAATTCAAGGAGCTGAAGCAAGGAAGAATGACTGAGGTAGAGTACCGTGATAGATTTCTATCTCTATCTAGGTATGCCCCTGATGAGATTAGTAATGAAGCCAAGAAGAAGGAGAGATTCTTGAATGGTCTGCATGATGAGATGGAGACAGTGTTGGTCAACATTCTATTTGCCAACCTTGAAGCCTTAGTGGATTCTGCAATCCACATGGAAGGCAAGATCAACCAAGCCAATGAGAATCGCAAGCGTCAAATGATGAATCAACCAGGAACCCACCATACCCCAAAGTATCGCCCTAACCCGTCTGTAGGATATGCCCCAAGAAACAATAGACCCCCGATGACCCATACGAACTATCCCAACCGTGGAGGAGGAAACCCAAGGCCCGGAAGAAACCACAACAACAACCCCGTCCACACCAACAACTTCAACCATGCATCGCCCAAAGTCAACAACCCCACCAACACCAATACTGCCCCAAGGACTGGAAGCAATGTCGTGCCTGTTGCAGGAAAAGACAAGTCTCAGGTTACTTGTTATGAATGTGGAGTCAAGGGTCACTATTCCAATGAGTGCCCCAAGAAGCTTGCAGCATCCCCCAATGTGAATGCCCCAGCTCGGCAGCAGCGCCGTGCTCAGCCTGGAAGAAGATTTGCCCTAGGGAACTCACTCAACCGCAATGACCGTCTGTTTCACATGAATGTTGAAGAAGCTCAAGAAGCGCCAGATGTCGTGATGGGTATGTTTTCTGTTAACTCAGTACTTGCAAGAGTATTGTTTCATTCTAGAGCATCGCACTCGTTTGTTACAGAAGAATTTGCATGCACTAGTAAGATTCAACCAACAAAATTGAAGCATGTTATGATAGTTCAAATACCTGGTTCTACCAACAAAGCTAGGCAAATTTGCAAGGCCGTACCTATCAGAATCCATGGAATAGATTTTTATGCTAATCTAATAGTACTCGGAACCAAAGGTTTGGAAGTAGTACTAGGAATGGATTGGATGTTGAAACATCAAGGATTAATTGACTGTGCCAAGAAAGCCATAACCATGACTAGTACCGCTGGAGTATCAGTAGAGCATGTATCTGAAACCTTGCCCCGTCAATTCAAGTGAAACAAGAGTCTAGCCCAACCAACCATTGACCAAGTCAGCGTAGTCTGTGAATACCCTGACGTATTCCAAGATGTATTGCCCGGTATGCCCCCAGATCGGGATACCGAGTTTATAATTGAACTAATCCCCGGAACTGGACCCATAGCTCAGAGACCTTATAGTATGAACCCGTCCGAATTAGTGGAGATAAAGAAGCAACTGGATGCTATGGTGGAGATAGGACTGATTCAACCCAGTGCGTCGCCATGGAGATCACCTATTTTGTTTGTGGATAAGAAAAATGGAGGTAACTGTTTGTGCATGGATTATCAGAAGCTGAATGATGTCACCATTAAAAACAAGTACCCACTGCCTGAGATAGAAGATATGTTTGAACAGTTGACCAGTGCCAAAGTGTTTTCAAATATTGATCTTAGAACTGGTTATCATCAACTCAAGATTCGCGCTAAGGATATTCCAAAGGCTGCCTTTACCACCAGACATGGATTGTATGAGTACATTGTCATGTATTTTGGATTGACCAATGCCCCCGCTTATTTCATGAACCCCATGAATAAGATTTTTATGAACTTCCTGGATAAGTTTGTTGTTATTTTCATCGATGACATTCTGATATATTCCAAAACAGAAGAAGGACATGAGCTACACCTAAGGACCATCCTTGAAACCCTTAGGGAGCATCAGTTGTATGAAAAGTTTAGCAAATGTGAGTTCTGGTTACAGGAAGTAGGATTCCTCGGACATATTGTGTCGACAGGAGGAATTGCTGTCGACCCCGCCAAGGTTAAGGATGTGGAAGAATGGCAAGCCCCAACCACTCAAACCCAAGTTAGTGCATTTCTCAGATTAGCAGGATATTAGCGCAAGTTCGTAGAAGGATTCTCGAGCATCGCAAGACCCATGACCCAATTGTTGAATAAAGATAAGAAGTTTGAATGGACGGACAAATGTGAAGCAAGTTTTCAAGAGATCAAGAAGAGATTGATCTCAGCCCCAATCTTGATTATGCCGGATATCACGAAGCCTTTTGATGTGTATTGTGACGCATCCAAGATTGGTCTCGGATGTGTGCTGATGCAAGAAGGTAAAGTCATATCCTACATATCCCGACAACTTAAGCAACATGAGCAGAATTTCCCTACCCATGACCTCAAACTAGCAGCCGTAGGTTTAGCCTTGAAGACATGGCGGCATTACCTCATGGGTAACCGTTGTGAAATTTATTAGGATCACAAGAGCCTGAAGTATATTTTCACCCAGAAGGAGCTAAATATGAGGCAAAGGAGATGGATAGAGCTAATCAAGGACTATGACCTTGACATTCACTATCACCCTGGCAAAGCCAATGTGGTAGCAGATGCTCTTCGCAGATTGCCGTGTCGATTGAACACCATGATTCTGAAGGAGCAACCAAGTTTGCACAAGTATTTGGAAGAATTCAGAATGGAGCTAGTTAGTGAATGATTTTTGGCTAGCGTAGAACTTCAACCCACTTTGATCAGTCAAATCAAAGGAGGCGCAGAATGGAAATACTAGTATCGATGAAATCAAATGTCGTATCGGTACATGAAAGGTACCCAGATTCACCGCTGATGAAGAAGAAGTTTTGTGGTATAAAGGACATATCTGTGTGCCAGTAGATTCAGAGTTGAAGCAAGCTATTTTGAAAGAATCCCATGATACTCTTTATTCTATCCACCCCGGAGGAATGAAGATGTATCAGGATTTGAAGGAGCAATTTTGGTGGCATAAGATGAAGAGAGAAATCGGCAGCTACATAGCCAAGTGTGATATCTGTTAGAGAGTCAAAGCAGGACATCAGAGACCCGCGGGAATTTTGCAACCATTGCAGACTCCAGAATGGAAATGGGATTCTGTTGGAATGGATTTTATCACCGGTTTGCCTACATCCAGTAGGGGAAATGACTCTATTTGGGTCATAGTGGATAGACTGTCCAAAGTCGCCCATTTCTTACCGGTCAAGACCACTTTTCAGAGTTCGAAGCTAGCAGAGTTATACATTGCTAGAATAGTCAGTTTACATGGAGTACCCAAGAACATTGTGTCAAATCTAGGAACTCAGTTTACCTCGAGATTTTGGAAGAAAGTCCAAGAAGGATTAGGAACCAGACTGGATTTCAGCACAACTTATCACCCTCAGACTGATGGAAAAATAGGGCAAGTAAACTAGATACTCAAATATATGTTGAGAGCTTGTGTGTTGGAATATGGATCAAAATGGGAAGACTGTCTGCCTTTTGTAGAATTTTCATACAACAATAGTTACCAAGCCAGTCTGCAAATGGCCCCATTTGAGTTCATGTATGGAAGAAAGTGTCGTACCCCTTTGAATTGGTCGGAAGTATGAGAGAGTCATATTTTCGGACCCTACATCCTACGAGAAGCCGAAGAGAAAGTTCACAAGATCCATGAGCACCTCAAGACTGCCCAATATAGACAGAGGAGTTATGCCGACAAGAGACGTCGAGACCTAGCCTTCAATATCGCAAATTTTGTATATCTAAAATTATCACCCTTGAAAGGAATGCAACGTTTCCAACTCAAACGAAAGCTTTCCTCCAGATATATCGGACCCTTCAAGATTTTGAATCGCCGAGGAGAAGTATCATATCAACTGGAACTGCCGGAGGAGATGTCAGCTGTGCATAATGTGTTTCATATCTCGTTACTTCGTAAATGCCTAGGAGTCCCGAAGAAGACCGAAGTTTCTAAGAATATTGATCACAGAACCATAGAGATCAACGATGACCTAACATATCCTGAAGTACACATTCGTATTTTGGACGAACCCTTCAGAACCACCAGAACCGGGAGTATCAAGTTTCTCAAGATCCAGTGTAGTAACCACACTGAAGAAGAAGCTACCTGGGAGCGAGAAGACTACATTAGGACTGAGTTTCCAGATCTCTTTAAATCCTAGTTTTCTTTTTCTCAAATCTCGGGACGAGATTTTTTTTAAGGGGGGAAGGTTTGTAACATACCAAAAATATTAATCAATATTATCAAGTTCCAATTACCCAAGTTTAGGGCTAACAAAAACTTTTGTTAATTAAAATCAATATGAATGCATGTGTGTGTGATGAATGCATGAATGCTTGCCATTACTTGTTGGGTTGCTATGAATGGAAATGATTCTTTTAAATATGAAAACAACATCATCTAAATCATTTCCAAGAAGAATCAAATCAATAGAAATTGAAATATAAACAATATAAGCAAATGGTAATTTTTGCCAAACTTGTTCACTAGACCACTCTGAGTGTTTCTAGTCCAAGTTTTCTAACAGAAACAAATCCAATTATTTTCACCCCTTGCTAGACCAAGTAAAAGTGGACCCAAGCATACTTTGCAAACCAACAGAAACAGATTTCAAATCTATTCAAATGACAATTCAAAACTAAATCAAGAGTAGGTACTAAGATCACCATTTCTCAAAAACCACTCAAACCAGTTCACCTTGCCAAACCCAAGCAACCAGATACTACCAAGTATGTGACCAGTACACTCACCAAAATTCATACAAAAATTCCAAACTAAATTTCTTTCGGCCATTTTGTCAAACACTTGGCAGACACAAATCAAATTGCCTAACTTATACTGTTTGGAGCAGTGTTTGATTAAACAATCTTCCTCAACTCACTCCCTTTGTCTCCCCCAGTGACTACCAGTGCAATTAAGCAGCTAGCACTCTACCCTTTGCACCATGCCGTAACACCTGAGCCCCCTCTTGCCAGCCGACCATGTCTAGCTAGCAGGAGGCAATGCCACGCCCAGCCACCATGTCCAAGAGGTAGCTCACCATCCACCGCCACCCCCTGTCCAGCACTCGAACGCAGCCAGGCCCTGGACCACAGAGAACACGCCGCACCCGGTTCTTCTCTGCCATGTCGAGAGCATGCCAGAGTGTCTCACCCGACACGCACCTACATGTCGCGCCTCGCCTTCGCTGCCCGTGCCTGCAGTCACAGCGACACAAACAACCCCCCAGACATCCCCGTTCGCCGCCGCGCGACCCACAGCCACTATGCATCGCCGAAATTGCCGTCGGTGCCACTTAGAGCACCAGTCCGTTCTGACCAACCTCGACCGCACCTTGTCGCGCCATTAAGTCCTTGAGCATCGCCAGGAGACCGTGCATCGGCCTACACCCTCCGCCATGCCGTTAGCTTGCTATGCCGTCGACCTAGTCGAGCTCTGCCCATGCCGCTCTGCCTCTCTTTCTTGGATATAAAAGGAGGCCACCCAAGCCCCAATTCGCCACACCATATCACTCCCCACCTCTCACAAAACCTCCCACACCTCTCCCCAGAGCAAGGCGAGCTCAGCATCACCAGAATTTTGCCGGAGTCTGCCGCTGCGGAGGAGGAGAGGAGCCATTGATTGGAGCCGCACTAGGAGCTGCCGTGACCACCGTTCGAACAGCCGTCGTCGACAACGTCGTTCGACCCCAACGCCGACCCTAGCTAGAGCCCTGGTGAGCCTCACACGACCCCTACCGCTGTGTTAGGGTTCAGTCTTGCCAGCGCTGCCCGACGGAGACGACACACCCAAGCCGTAGGATCTAATCTAAACGCACGGCTCAGGTTGAAACTTACCACTTCGCGTAGCTAAAGCCGCTGACGCGTGGGACTGCTTTGGTAGCTGCTCGTTGCGCGCGCGCTGTGCAGCTGGGCCGGCCCATTTAGCTCTCCCGCGCAACCCAGTAATTCAAATATAGATTTTTCAATTTAGTTCAAACTCTAGTTCAGGCAGAAACTTTAAAAATCAATTCAGATAGTTTCACTGAACCAAATTGCATGAAACCAATTTTGTTAGAAAGGTATTGAAATTTTTAATCCAAGCCCGTTGGATTCAAATCATTTAAAATTATAGATCACCTATAGTCAAAATAACAAGGCAGAGACTTTTCTGCATTCAAACATTTTTCAAAAATCAACCATAAATGCTTTTGAGTTGATTCCAACTCTCAAAAATCACATTGGACAAGATCTTTCTGAATATGTAAGAATATCTAGGTTTACTTGCAGTAATAATGGACAAGTATTAAAAGAATGCCCCATAGGCATTTCTAGTCACTTTAATGAATTAAAATAATAATGTTAAACCTTATTAAATTGTGACACCACTTTAAATCACATTCCCAAGTATTAAAATATGTGGTGATGACATGTATCAACATGATCCCATACTTTAATTGGATAATATTAAATCTTAAGTAGTTTTCAATGAGTATAAATTACTTTTCCAAAATAAAATAAATAAGACTAAGTCTTTATTTCATGTGATGATGCTAGATCATCTAGTGTGAACCTTTGTGTGCTAAATAGAAGTAGTTAAGTATTGTTTGGTGATTGTGTACCATGTATTTAGTTATAGACGCTAGTACCGACTAAGGATACGAAGAGGAGGGGGACTACTACAAAGAAGAAGAAGAAGAGAACTTCAATCACTGCAATACTCAAGGCAAGCCTTCCTAGCAAGCTAAAACTTGCATGATAACTATGCAAACTAGAGGCTTTAGGCATATTTGGTCATACCACTTGAGTATACCAAATCCCAGTTTTACGTGCAAGCTTTACTATTTTATTTCTTTATCAAAGTTCTTTATTACTTCTAGTTACTGTTTTGTGAGTTTTGGAAAGATATTATAGGTAGCATAAAGAGCATAAAACTTGGCCTAAGTTACATAGAACTAGATGTCATACTAAGGCAGGAGATCTAGATTTTTGGCCAAGTCACACTTGATTAGGACCCCTCATTAGTGATTACCCCCAATTTTAGTGGCTAGTGCTAAGCATAAAACTTGATCACTTTAAATGGGAATACTTGGTGAAAATGATTATGAAAACCTTGGAATGATGAGTCATTCCAATGAAATGTTTTGACATGTGTTATGAACACCATATGATTTGATGATGAAAATGTTAGGAATGAGCCTTAGCCCCTTATAAAACTGATGGTTGGGTTTGGATGTGATACCATTCCAATTTTACCATAGAACCATAATACCCGAATTTGGGTAGGTCTTAACTCGAAGTTTATATATCTTAGTATGGGTTCCCTTGCGAAAGAGGTTTGAGATGAGGCTAACTCATGATGAATGTCCACCTGTGCAGTTCCCAAGATGGCAGATGGTCATGGTTGGGAGGCCAAACTCATAGGGGAGGTGCCTATACTAGGGTATGTAATTGAAACGTTAGGATTGATTATCCACATACTGAGTATGGTCATTCGGGATTGTTCCTGACGGATGTATCAAATGTTGTGGTGAAAGTGTATAATCTCTATAGAGTGTCAAACTATTCGAATATTCGAATAGCCGCGTCCGCGGTTATGGACAGTTGGAGTGGCCATATTGTTTCATCGTCAGATGTTTCCAAAATGACTTGTGAAATGAATCATGACTTTGACTTGACCACAACAGGGTTATGAACATGAAAACTAAGTTCCCACTTAGGTATTTTAGAACATTAAACTAGTTTTCTTTACTTCTAAACTCAGTTAGAGATAAACCTTGTTTTTTTTGTAAATAAACCTAGAGATTAGGATTCCTACTCAAACTAATTACTTGTTAGTGATAGTTTGCGAGTACTTAAAGAGTACTCATGGCTTTGTCCCTGGCTATTCCTATGGCCAGACTTTGAGGAGGACTACCAGGATGCTGGACAGCAGGAAGTCTATGACAACTAGGATCATCCCCCATCGTTAGCATTGCCTGTGACCCTGAAAATGGAGTTTCGACCATGCTACCCTTATTATTATTGTGTTGTGTTGATTGTATTAAGACTGGATTATGAGATCCTTTATTTGTAAGACCTTTATTATGGTTTTTAATTGATGATGAACTATGGTACCAATCTATTATGTCTCACAAAAATGGTAGTCCTGGGATTGCAATGTATGGCCTAATAGGCATCTGGGATTAAAAATCCGGGTGTTAACAGAGCTCCGCGTCATTGCTTACCTCCACGGTCATCTCCAGGGTCACCTCCACGGTCACTTCCTCCACGGATCAAGAACCTGTTTCATACTCTTATACATGAGCATCAATTCCAAAAGATGCCTAAGGGAAAGTTACCCTTCAATTGGGATATGCCTCGTTGTAACCATGCAGGGAAAGAATACTTTAAGGAGGAAGAGTGGGGAAATAATTACAAGAGCTCGGACTCACAACCCAACATGTTTATGAACCGTATTAAGCACAATTCGGAGATGATTCATAATCTCACCTTCGAGATTGAGGATTTGAAGAAATTGGTTGAAAATCTTATCGAGAAATCACCACCACCAAAGGAGTAATTCATCATCGGTTTTGGCATACCCTTGGTTTGTTCCAAGCTTGGGGGAGTGCCGCAGTATCACATCATTATATTTTATCTTTTTACCTTTTTAGTAGTCATATCATGACTAGAGAAGTATCATATAGGATGGTTTGCAGTGTGGAAGTATCTCTCCTTTAGTTGGTTATCTATGTATCCCTTGGTGTGAGTTGCCATTATGGAATATTAACGAGAAGTTTTATCATTTACTTTTTGCACATCTTATTTTAGCTTGCAATTTATGTTATATGATTGATCTTGTTGTTAGTACTGGTAACACTTTGGGAGCATCAAGTAAATTTAGTTGGTTTTGGCAAACTTAGCTTTGGTCAGTACCAACAATATTTTGAGGCTTGAGTAGAAAAGTGAAAAATACTTGTAGATTTGTTACTTCATTATCCTTTTTTTGTTTGGCTCATAAGCTAAGTATTCTCAAGTTAAGATTGTTTGTGCTTCCAAGGAAGATTGCATGATTGTTTCTATCACATGTATGTTTGCTTGTTTCACTCAACTCTTATGCTTGCTAGCCAAAACCCTGTACTGAGAGGGAATGCTTCTCGTGCATCCAATCCTTGAACCAAAACCTTTGCCATTTGTGTCCACCATATCCACCTATTATCATGATTGCTATTTCAAGTAAATTCTCGAGTTTTGTCACATCCCAAGATTTTCCAAATCTTGTAATGTGAAAAATAAATGAATAAAATAAAGCTTTGTTTGATTTTCAGGGTGAGAAGAAACTTTTTGAATTCCAATAGGAATCTTCAAACCTATTTGGATCAAATAAAATCCCAAAGGGATTTGAAAAGTTAAATAAACAAGAAATTTCAAAAATATTTAAAATTACTATTTTGGATCTTTAAATAAATGGATTTGGTTTTTAAAAGAAAAGGAGGATTTATAAATAAGGATTATTTTATATAGACAAATTAAACCTTGGCCAATATTTTGAAATAAAATGTTTTGTTTTGATAAAAATAGTAAAGGTTTATTTAAATAAAATAATAAGGATTTAATATCCAATTTTATTTAAGTAAAGGCTTTTCCCATTTTAAATAAACACCAAAACTTATTAATTTTATTTTATTTTAAATGAGTTTTCCAAGTATTTTATTTTTCTTAAATAAAACATAATGAAGTGTTTTGGTTTATTTTAGATTTCAAAATAAAGTTTTTAATAAAACAAATCCTAATTGATTTAGTAACTAAGGCCCATTTTATTTAATTATTAATGGACCCTAAAATAAAAGGTGATTTTACTTTAAACAAGTTTCCAAGTAGTCTTTTATTTTTCAAATAAAACCTACTGATTTGGTTTTGAAAATATTTGGTTTTCAAATGGAGATTTCATGAAATAAATCAAACCCTATTTGATTAAATAACTAAAGGACCATTTTATTTAATTAATGAATGGATCCTAAAAAGAATAAAAATATTATTTTATTTTGGGATTTGGTTTATGTTGATAAACAGAACCAAAAACTCTTTACAAGTGTGGTGATTGTTTGAATTGTTTGAATGTTTGAATTGTTGTTTGAAATTCAAAATAGAAAAATCAATTAGAAAAAGAAAAAGGTTTCAGATTAGGAAAAAATAGAAGTGGATACAGCCCATTGTAAGCCATTTAACAAGCAAGCCCACTGTTCCTCGCCCCGAACCGCTTTTCTTCACATGAGAAGCAACCATGAGGACGCTGACAAGTGGACCCCTCCCCCTCACTTCCTTTCTCGCTGACAGGTATGCCGCACCCCTCCTGTTCATCGTCCTCACCCGCAGCGACTCGTTCTTCCCCGCTCCTGCCGTTGATTCCTCCGGCTTCAATTCGCCTTAACGCGGCCACATTTACTCGCTTTGATAACGCAAGCTTAAACACGTACCTCTCCTCTCCATTTCCCCTCTGTCCCCCGCATTAGCACGCCCCCAGGCCGCCCCAATTCCTCCCCGAGCACCTCTGTCTCCGACGACCTCCCTTGCCGATTCCGGCCAGTACTCGCCACCCCTCGCCTTCTTGACCACACTCGCATACTCCCCAAGCCCTGACGCACCTTTTTTCATCGCCCGGCTCACTGCTGAGCTCTGCAAGCTCGAGCGTCACCCCGAGCCGCCAAATGCGTCGTCAACTGCGGCGACGTCTCCCCGGTAAAACAGACCTCCCCTCTCTTTCCCGTGGACACGATGATGATCGCCATGCTCTTGCGAACCTAACAGTGCCTCCCGTTTGTCCTAGGGTGCCCCCTAACCTCGCCCTCGACGACCTCCAGAGCCGCCCGAGGCCCAGCTCATCTCCGGCGAGCAATTAAGGACAACCACGTGCGCCCCTTCACCAACCAGTACCACATTGAGCATCAGCATCGTTCAGCAAACCAGGTGAGCACCCTATCCCTCCTTCTCGCTTCCTGTAACGCCTTGACGCCATCGCCGCCGCCGCTCGAGTCCAGCGCCGCGGTTTACGGTCGAGAGCCGTTAGATCCAGATCAGAGCGATAGGATAGTTCACTTAAACGAAAGGGTATGCGATGATCTGAACCGCACATGCCCTTTTAATCCTGTGGTCTGTATCGCTCGATCCACACGAATCGGTACTGCCCAATAAGAAACAGCCACGTGGCCTCTGTTTGATTTAAAAGACAGAAAACTTCTATTAGATTTCCAATTTTGTAAATTGCACAACTTTTAAACCACACGTCCAAATTTTGCAAATTTTATATCATTGGAATCAGTGGATCAAGCCCTAGCTAACCATGCCTTTTGTTTAGCAAAAAGCTTCTGTTAAAATGGTTGTTTTTGCAGAAACATTTGTATGCTTGTTAAGGATGTAAAAAAATTTAAAATGAATTTGGGGATAAAATCTTTTGCAATGGGTGTATTTTGAACCTACTGACCATAGGAAACACGATTCAAAAATGTATTTGGTGAAACAAAATAATGATTCTTTGATTTAAAACCATTTCTAGTCAAATAGAAATGTGGTTTATTTATTAAAATTGGTTTTGGAAGAAAACCTTTGGAAAATGTTTTGTTTTAAACTCTCTGACCCCAAACACCAAGTTTTATGGTTTGAAAACATATTTGGTGAACCCGATAGATTAATGCCTTAGTAAAAATATTTCTACACCACATAAAATGATACCTTGTTTTGAAAATGGTTTTTGAGGTGAAACCTTTTGCAAAAGACTTTGCCACTTTAAAAAATGACCATTAGGTGTTTTCAAATGTTTATGACCCATTAGGAACCACTTTTTCAAACAAAACAAATCTTGGCATGCTTGCATGCATTACTTTGACTTTGTCATTTTATGTGATGTTTTGCTTGATTGGTAGATTGAGATTGTGCCTTGCTTGATTGATTTGTAGTGACTTGAAGAGTGTGATTGTTGCAAGGACAAGGAGTGAACTATACTCTACCAAAAAGGCAAGTGATGCTTCATACTTTTTGTCCCATTACTTTCACTATGTATTAGTGGTTTTGCTAAGTAAAACTTGCATTGAATTTTGCTAAGTATAAACCTTGCTATAGGAAAACTAGTAGATGAAACCTTAGTGGACATCTTCCTAAGTTAAGATTCCTATTACTATCAAGCTTAGCCTAGCTAATAGAAAACATGGGTGGAATATATATTCACACTATGGAAAAATATTCTAAGTCTGAGGACTTGTGTTTTGTTTAATAAAACAACTAAGTTAAAGAATCACCTGGGTGGAATGGGACTTGAATGGTGGTTTTTGGTTGAGTGGTTCACAAGTCCCATGTTTATGGTTTTCCTTGTGTATCTCACTTGTGGATTGCCACCCAGGAACAAAGAGATTTGAGATGTCAAATGTTGAGAAGCTTCAAGTGCAGCCACTTGGCATTATGGGCTCTGCCTGGATCATATAGGTTGCAAGAACTTAGCCATACGGACAGTTGGTGGTAGTTTTTGATAGGTTGGAACGCGTCCATTTTGGTCTAAGGGAAGGCTTCTGAAAGATCTTGTCTTGGGAAACCAAGTCTTGTGGGGAAAGTGCACCACCTCTGCAGAGTGTAAAATCTAAGTACTTAGCCATGTCCCTGGTAAAGGACAATTTGAGCATCAAGACATGGAAGCAATCAAGAATCTCATCATTCAAATTTCTAAGTTAAAAACTTGTGGTTTGAACAAGGGTTAAAGGATCTTCAATCTTTGATTGAGAAAAATGATTTTGTCAAAGCAAAAACTTAGTGTTTTCAAAATGATAAGGAAAATTTATTTTGAGCAATGCAAGCCTCAACTCCACTTAGCCAAATGCATAGAGATGATAGACTCCACTATACTATCATAGTATCACCTGCCAATACAATTCAAATGTATTGACCCTTGTGGCTGTAACTTGTAATGTTGCAGGTTTGTTTGATTTTAGTGAAGATTGATTGATTAGGATTACAAAGTCTACAACCAACATCTGCCTGTGGCACTTTGAAGATGAAGGACCCCATGCTTACAGTTATTCCGCTGCAATGTAGTGTAAAAGCCAAATGAGCTATGTAAGATGTAATAAAATTATGTTATTCCTGGTTATAAAGCTATATATGACCTTTGTTTCTTGATATTACATCTTAACTGTGGATGCTAGCTATTGATCCAGGGACTAGCATTGTAAACACAGGGGACTCCACCTTATATTGTGTAGAGGTTGGGACACTCCCTCTACAGATGGTATCAGAGCATTGTGTTGCCTGTAGTATTTGTAAACCTAGGATTGGACAAAAATCCTTAGAAAAACAGGAATTTTTTTGTTCCAAAACTTATTTACAAACAATCTTGTAAACTCTTTCCTCAACCATTTTGGTTTCAACTCTACATCTCTTCTATTTCAACTTGATGGAAAAACCTACCCCATGACCAAAGACTACACCATGTGCAAAGGATCTCTTCAACTCTAATGACTTCAACTTCTTCAACACTAATGACTTCAACATCTTCAGCATATTCACCAAGGACTTCCAACTTGGATACCACTAAGGACTACAAGTAAGACAAGGGAATCTTGCTCACGAATTGGAGACTAAGGGAATGCAAAAATAAGAAGGAGATCACTTCACTTGAAGTATTGTGACCAAAAGTTTTTCCAAGGAAACCAAGATCTCATACAAGAAGAATCAACCAAGAAGGATGGAAAGATCACAAGTGAACCATATAGATGGACCACCATATTTAGTTTAAGACAAACACACCAACTTATATGGTGTAACAAAAATATTTTGTTGCCTAAATATATGCTTGAAACTTGTTGTTTGAGTGGAATGTTTGTTTGTGATTGCTTGCACATTGCTTGTGTGATTTGTGATGTGTGTGATTAGAACTATTTCCTTAGAAATATCTTGCCTATTCTAATACCTACCCAACCCAAACAGATGACTTCTCCAAGAAACTCCAACATCAAGGATGGTGACACCAACAACAAACAAGAGGACAACATGAGAGAACTTATAGCAACTCAAAACCAATTGAGCCAAGAGACAACTCAGCTTTTAGCCAACAACAATGGACTAGACCCAGCCATACAAAGGATTTTGAAACTTCAATCCCAATTTTTGCAAGGAGTGGCTACTCAAATGGTCAACATGGGAGAAAACTTTTCCCAAGGAGCTAATGACAACAAGGATGACAAAGATGTTATTCTAGAAGGAACCAAAGCTTGCAATATTTGTGGGGACAGGGATCACACTTCCAAGGAGCATGGAGATCAATGCCCCAATTGTGAAAAGAAACATCCAGCTAATCAATTCCCCACATCTCAAGTGACTTGTTTCCTATGTGAAGGAAATGATCATGCCCCTATTCAATGCCCCATCTATCCTATAGTTCAACAAATGAAGCAAGATGGAATGCATCAAATGTTTGGAAACCTCCATAAGTGAACAACTTCTACCAAGATGGATGAAGGCAAAGTCAGAACCATGCCAAATAAGGCCAAATCCAAAGTGACCACAAAGTGTTGCTACTCTTGTGAAGAAGAAGGTCATATCTCTAGTAACTGCCCCAAGAAGAGAGAAAGATTTCCCACCTTTGAGGTGAGGTATGAAGAGCATGAACTAGAAGAACTCTTAGCTTTGGAGAGACCCAAAAAGAAGAAGAAAGACAAAAGCCAGTTGCAATGTTACAATTGCAAAGATATGGGACACTATGCCAGTGAATGCCCAGGAAAGGAGAAGAGCCAAGAAGACAAACAAAAGCTAGTGAAACCCAAGATGAGGAAGGATATTAGCCAAGTGATGTGCAAACACTGCAAAGAGTTAGGACATTATGCATCATATTTTCCAGAGAAGACACCTCAAGACCTCAAACTTATCACATGTTTCAAATGCAAGGAGCTAGGCCACTATGCAAACCTCTGTCCAAGAAAGTTACACCAAGATCCCAAGAAGGACAATATGTAATTTTTGTTTGAAAATTTTTAAGGGTGGTAGTACCCTAGATGTTTTGAGCCAACTTGTAACCCTAGCCTTCCCAAATCTCAAGACGAGATTTATTTTAAGGGTGGTAGCCTGTCACATCCCAAGATTTTCCAAATCTTGTAATGTGAAAAATAAATGAATAAAATAAAACTTTGTTTGATTTTCAGGGTGAGAAGAAACTTTTTGAATTCCAATAGGAATCTTCAAACCTATTTGGACCAAATAAAATCCCAAAGGGATTTGAAAAGTTAAATAAACAAGAAATTTAAAAAATATTTAAAATTACTATTTTGGATCTTTAAATAAAAGGATTTAGTTTTTAAAAGAAAAGGAGGATTTATAAACCAGGATTATTTTATATAGCCAAATTAAACCTTGGCCAATATTTTGAAATAAAATGTTTTGTTTTGATAAAAATAGTAAAGGTTTATTTAAATAAAATAATAAGGATTTAATATCCAATTTTATTTAAGTAAAGGCTTTTCCCATTTTAAATAAACACCAAAACTTATTTATTTTATTTTATTTTAAATGAGTTTTCCAAGTATTTTATTTTTCTTAAATAAAACCTACTGAAGTGTTTTGGTTTATTTTAGATTTCAAAATAAAGTTTTTAATAAAACAAATCCTAATTGATTTAGTAACTAAGGCCCATTTTATTTAATTATTAATGGACCCTAAAATAAAAGGTGATTTTACTTTAAACAAGTTTCCAAGTAGTCTTTTATTTTTCAAATAAAACCTACTGATTTGGTTTTGAAAATATTTGGTTTTCAAATGGAGATTTCATGAAATAAATCAAACCCTATTTGATTAAATAACTAAAGGACCATTTTATTTAATTAATGAATGGATCCTAAAAAGAATAAAAATATTATTTTATTTTGGGATTTGGTTTATGTTGATAAACAGAACCAAAAACTCTTTACAAGTGTGGTGATTGTTTGAATTGTTTGAATGTTTGAATTGTTGTTTGAAATTCAAAACAGAAAAATCAATTAGAAAAAGAAAAAGGTTTCAGATTAGGAAAAAAATAGAAGTGGACAGCCAGCCCAGCCCAACAGCCCAGCAAGCCCACCTGTTCCCTCGCCCCCGAACCGTTTTCTTCACCGCAGAAGCAACCCGCGAGGACGCTGACAAGTGGACCCCTCCCCCTCACTTCCTTTCTCGCTGACAGGTATGCCGCACCCCTCCTGTTCATCGTCCTCACCCGCAGCGACTCGTTCTTCCCCGCTCCTGCCGTTGATTCCTCCGGCTTCAATTCGCCTTAACGCGGCCACATTTACTCGCTTTGATCACGCAAGCTTAAACGCGTACCTCTCCTCTCCATTTCCCCTCTGTCACCCCGCATTAGCACGCCCCCAGGCCGCCCCAATTCCTCCCCGAGCACCTCTGTCTCCGATGACCTCCCTTGCCGATTCCGGCCAGTACTCGCCACCCCTCGCCTTCTTGACCACACTCGCATACTCCCCAAGCCCTGACGCACCTTTTTCGCATCGCCAGCTCACCCGCGCGAGCTCTGCAAGCTCGACAGCGTCACCCCGAGCCAGCGCCGCCGTTTGTCTTCAACTGCGGCGACGTCTCCCCGGTAAACCAGACCTCCCCTCTCTTCCCCGTGGACACGATGATGATCGCCATGCTCTTGCGAACCTAACAGTGCCTCCCGTTTTTCCTAGGGTGCCCCCTAACCTCGCCCTCGACGACCTCCAGAGTCGCCCGAGGCCCAGCTCATCTCCGGCGAGCAATTAAGGACAGCCACGTCCGCCCCTTCACCAACCAGTACCACATTGAGCATCAGCATCATTCAGCGAACCAGGTGAGCACCCTCTCCCTCCTTCTCGCTTCCTGTAACGCCGGCGACGCCACTGTCAAGCCGCCGCCGCCGAGTCAGCCGCCAGATTTCGGGTGACCGAGAGCCGTTAGATCCAGATCGGAGCGATAGGATAGTTCAATTAAACGAAAGGGTATGCGATGATCTAAACCGCACATGCCCCTTTTAATCATGTGGTCTGTATCGCTCGATCCACACGAATCGGTACTGCCCAATAAGAAACAGCCACGTGGCCTCGGTTTGATTTAAAAGACAGAAAACTTCTATTAGATTTCTAATTTTGTAAATTGCACTACTTGTAAACCACACGTCCAAATTTTGCAAATTTTATATCATTGGAATCAATGGATCAAGCCCTAGGCAACCATGCCTTTTATTTAGCAAAAAGCTTCTGCTAAAATGGTTGTTTTTGCAGAAACATTTGTATGCTTGTTAAGGATGTAAAAATTGTTTAAAAATGAATTTGGGGATAAAATCTTTTGCAATGGGTGTATTTTGAACCTACTGACCAGAGGAAACACTTTGTGGATTCAAAAATGTATTTTGTGAAACAAAATAATGATTCTTTGATTTAAAACCATTTCTAGTCAAATAGAAATGTGGTTTATTTATTAAAATTGGTTTTGGAAGAAAACCTTTGGAAAATGTTTTGTTTTAAACTCTCTGACCCCAAACACCAAGTTTTATGGTTTGAAAACATATTTGGTGAACCCTATAGATTAATGCCTTAGTAAAAATATTTCTACACCACATAAAATGATACCTTGTTTTGAAAATGGTTTTTGAGGTGAAACCTTTTGAAAAAGACTTTGCCACTTTACAAAATGACCATTAGGTGTTTTCAAATGTTTATGACCCATTAGGAACCACTTTTTCAAACAAAACAAAGCTTGGCATGCTTGCATGCATTACTTTGACTTTGTCATTTTATGTGATGTTTTGCTTGATTGGTAGATTGAGATTGTGCCTTGCTTGATTGATTTGTAGTGACTTGAAGAGTGTGATTGTTGCAAGGACAAGGAGTGAACTATACTCTACCAAAAAGGCAAGTGATGCTTCATACTTTTTGTCCCATTACTTTCACTATGCATTAGTGTTTTTGCTAACTTGCATGGAATTTTGCTAAGTATAAACCTTGCTATAGGAAAACTAGTAGATGAAACCTTAGTGGAAATCTTCCTAAGTTAAGATTCCTATTACTATCAAGCTTAGCCTAGCTAATAGAAAACATGGGTGGAATATATATTCACACTATGGAAAAATATTCTAAGTCTGAGGACTTGTGTTTTGTTTAATAAAACAACTAAGTTAATGAATCACCTGGGTGGAATGGGACTTGAATGGTGGTTTTTGGTTGAGTGGTTCACAAGGCCCATGTTTATGGTTTTCCTTGTGTATCTCACATGTGGATTGCCACCCAGGAACAAAGAGATTTGAGATGTCAAATGTTGAGAAGCTTCAAGTGCAGCCACTTGGCATTATGGGCTCTGCCTGGATCATATAGGTTGCAAGAACTTAGCCATATGGATAGTTGGTGGTAGTTTTTGATAGGTTGGAACACGTCCATTTTGGTCTAAGGGAAGGCTTCTAAAAGATCTTGTCTTGGGAAACCAAGTCTTGTGGGGAAAATGCACCACCTCTACAGAGTGTAAAATCTAAGTACTTAGCCATGTCCCTGGTAAAGGACAATTTGAGCATCAAGACATGGAAGCAATCAAGAATCTCATCATTCAAATTTCTAAGTTAAAAACTTGTGGTTTGAACAAGGGTTAAAGGATCTTCAATCTTTGATTGAGAAAAATGATTTTGTCAAAGCAAAAACTTAGTGTTTTCAAAATGATAAGGAAAATTTATTTTGAGCAATGCAAGCCTCAACTCCACTTAGCCAAATGCATATAGATGATAGACTCCACTATACTATCATAGTATCACCTGCCAATACAATTCAAATGTATTGACCCTTGTGGCTGTAACTTGTAATGTTGCAGGTTTGTTTGATTTTAGTGAAGATTGATTGATTAGGATTACAAATTCTACAACCAACATCTGCCTGTGGCACTTTGAAGATGAAGGACCCCATTCTTATAGTTATTCCGCTGCAATGTAGTGTAAAAGCCAAATGAGCTATGTAAGTGTAGAGGGAGTGTCCCAACCTTACAACAATATAAGGTGGAGTCCCCTGTGTTTACAATGCTAGTCCCTGGATCAATAGCTAGCATCCACAGTTAAGATGTAATATCAAGAAACAAAGGTCATAATATAACTTTATAACCAGGAATAACATAATTTTATTACATCATACATAGCTCATTTGGCTATTACATTACATTGCAGCGGAAATCTATAAGCATGGGGTCCTTCATCTTCAAAGTGCCACAGGCAGACATGTTGGTTGTAGACTTTGTAATCCTAATCAATCAATCCTCACTAAAAACAATCAAACCTGCAACATAACAAGTTACAGCCACAAGGGTCAATACATTTGAATTGTATTGGCAAGTGATACTATTGTAGTATAGTGGAGTCTATCATCTATATGCATTTGGCTAGGTGGAGTTGAGGCTTGCATTGCTCAAAATAGATTTTTCCTTAACATTTGAAAACACTAAGTTTTTGCTTTGACAAAATCATTTTTCTCAATCAAAGATTGAAGATCCTTTAACCAAGGCATCTCTCAATCAAAGATTGAAGATTTAAAATAACCCTTGTTCAAACCACAAGTTTTAACTTAGAAATTTGAATGATGAGATTCTTGATTGCTTCCATGTCTTGATGCTCAAATTGTCCTTTACCAGGGACATGGCTAAGTACTTAGATTTTACACTCTGCAGAGGTGGTGCACTTTCCCCACAAGACTTGGTTTCCCAAGACAAGATCTTTCAGAAGCCTTTCCTTGGACCAAAATGGACGCGCTCCAACCTATCAAAAACTACCACCCACTGTCCATATGGCTAAGTTCTTGCAACCTATATGATCTAGGCAGAGACCATAATGCCAAGTGGTTGCACTTGAAGCTTCTCGACATTTGACATCTCAAATCTTTGATCGGCAACGTGGACCGCAGGATCGGCGCGTACCCTTTCACTGTTAAGTGAACCTATCTCATCCCTTCGATCTAAATCGAACGGTTCCTATCAACTAGCCAGGAACTGGCGGCGCAATATCAACGGCGAGCGGCGAAGCGGCTAGATGGCGGCGGCGCTGGTGAGGCAGGAAGCGAAAATGGAAGGGAGTAAGCTCACCGCATTCGTGGCGTCGTGCTGATTCTCAACGTGTGGCTTGTCCGTCGAGGGGTGCTCGGGGGCAGTTGCGATTGCTCGCCGGAGATGAGCTGGGTCTCGGCGGTACTGGAGGTCGTCGAGGGTGAGGATAAGGGGCACCCTAGGACAAACGAATAGCACCATTAGGTCCGCGAGATCATGGCGGTCATCAACGTATCCACGGGGAAGAGAGGGGTGGTCGGATTTTACCGGGGAGACGTCGTCGGAGAACGACAGAAGACGGCGGCGCTCTGTCGTGTTTGTAGTCAGCGTTCTAGAGCACGCGCGGACGAGTGGTTGGTGCTGGGAGATGCGTAGGGTGATGGGGGTCACGCTCGGGTGGTCGAGGAGCAGTGGGGCGATTCGTGCTCGCCGGAATCGGCCGAGAACCTCGTTGGAGACAGAGCTGCTCGGGGAGGAAATTGGGGTGGTCTGGGTGCGCGTTGAGATGGGCGACAGAGGGGAAATGGAGAGGAGACATGAGCGTTTAAGCCTGCGTGATCAAAGCAGGTAACGGTGGTCGCGTTAAGGCGAATTAAGGCCGCGGAATCTCTGCAGGAAAAAGCGACGGGGGAGGGAGAAGAGGTCGCGCGGGTGAGGAGGATGAACAGTAGAGTGAGGTCCAGTCGTCAGTGGGAAAAGAAGTGGGAGGGAGGTCCACTAGTCATCATCTATCTGAGTTAGATTCTGAGTACAAAATGTTTCGCTGAGGGAAAGAAAGGTGGGCTTGAGTTGGGACTAGACTGGGCTGCTGGGTTGGGTCGACCTGTTTTCTATTTTTTTCCAGTTCTGAAACTTTTTCTTTTTCCAAATCTTTTTCTGCTTTGAAATTCACACAATCAATTCAACAAACAATTCAAACTTTTCATTTGAATTTGGTTCTGTTTAACACATCAACCAAAGTCCAAAATGAAATAATATTTTAAATCTTTTTAGGTTCCATTTATTTATTAAATAAAATGGACCATGGTTTATTAATCAAATAGGGTTTGGTTTATTTAATAAATCTCTATTTGAAATCTAAATATTTTCAAAACCAAATCAGTAGGTTTTATTTGGATTTAAAAGATATTTGGAAAACTTGTTAATAACAAAATAACATTTTTATTTTAGGTTCCATTAATAATTAAATAGAATGGACCTTAGTTTTTAAATCAAATAGGATTTGTTTTATTAAATCTTTATTTTGAAATCTAAAATAAAACCAAAACACTTCAGTAGGTTTTATTTGAGAATATAAAATACTTGGAAAACTTATTTAAAATAATTTAATAAGTTTTGAGGTTTTAATTATAATGGTAAAACCTTTTATTTAAATAAAACTGGATATTAATTCCTTATTATTTTATTTAAATAAACCTTTACTATTTTTATCAAAATAAAACATTTTATTTCAAAATATTGGCCAAGGTTTAATTTGGCTTTATAAAATAATATTTATTTATAAATCCACCTTTTCTTTTGAAAACCAAAACCTTTTATTAAAAGATCCAAAATAGTAATTTTAAATATTTTGAAGTTTAATGTTTATTTATCTTTTTAAATCCCTTTAGGATTTTATTTTATCAAAATAGGTTTGAAAGTTCCCAAGTGGATTCAAAAAGTTTCATCTGGCCCTGAAAATCAAACAAAGTTTTATTTTATTCATTTTTTTCACATTACAAGATTTGGAAAATATTGGAATGTGACAGGCTACCACACTTAAAATAAATCTCGTCCCGAGATTTGGGGAGGCTAGGGGTTACAAGTTGGCTCAAAACAACTAGGGTACTCTCACCCTTAAAAAAATTCAAACTAAATTACATCTTGGCTTGCTTGGGATCCAGGGAAAACTTCTCTGGGCAACCTTCTGCATAGTGTCCTTTGTTTCCACACTTGACTCATGGGCCAAGGTTGAGATCTTTTATAGGATGGTTTATCTTAGGCTTCCTCTTTCCTGGACAGAAGTTTACATAGTGGCATAGTTCCTTGCATTTGAAACACATCACTTGGCTGATATCTTTCTTTTCCTTTGGTATCATTGCCTCTTGTTTGTTTCTTTGGTTCTTCTTATTTTCTGGGCATTCATTGGCATAGTGTCCCATCTCTTTGCAATTGTAACATTGCACTTGAGTAATATCCTCCTTGTTAGGGTTGGGGCATTTCTTCTTCTTCTTGGGTCTCTCCAAAGCTAGAAGTTCTTCTGGTTTATGTTCTTCATATCTCACCTCAGAGGTGGGAAATCTTTCTCTCTTCTTGGGGCATTGATCTTCATGTTCCTTGGATGCATGATCTTTGTCTCCATAAATATTTCTAGCATGGGTTCCTTCTAGATTAACATCTTTGTCATCCTTGTTGTCATTAGCTCTTTGGGAAAAGTTTTCTCCCATGTTGATCATTTGAGTATCCAATCCTTGCAACAATTGGGATTGAAGTTTCAAAATCCTTTGTATGGCTGGGTCTAGTCCATTGTTGTTGGCTAAAAGCTGAGTTGTCTCTTGGCTCAATTGGTTTTGGGTTGCTATGAGCTCTTTCATGCTGTCCTCTTGGTTGGGGTTGGTGTCATTAACCTTGATATTGGAGTCTCTTGGAGAAGTCATCTGCTTGGGTTGGATAGGCATTAGAATAGGCAAAATATTTCTAAGGGAATAGTTCTAATCACACACATCACAATTCACACAAGCAATGTTCAAGCAATCACAAACAAACATTTCACTCAAACAACAAAGTTCAAGCACATTTTTAGGCAACAAAATATTTTTTGTTACACCACATAAGTTGGTGTGTTTGACTTAACTAAAATATGGTGGTCCATATATAGGGTTTACTTGTGATCTTTCCATCCTTCTTGATTCTTCTTGCATGAGGTCATGGTTTCCTTAGGAAAAACTCCTTGGTCACAAAACTTCAAATGATGTAGGCTCTTTCTAACTTTTGCATTCCCTCAGTCTCAAAATCCTTGAGCAAGATTTCCTTGTTTCACTTGTAGTCCTTAGTAGTATCCGAGTTGGAAGTCCTTGGTGAATATGCTGAAGATGTTGAAGTCATTAGAGTGGAAGAAGTTGAAGTCATTAGAGTTGAAGAAGTTGAAGTCATTAGAGTTGAAGTAGTCCTTTGCACATGGTGTAGTCTTTGGCCATGGGGTTGGTTTCTCCATCAAGTTGAAGTAGAAGAGATATAGAATTGAAACCAAAATGGTTGAGGAAAGAGTTTACAAGTGTTTTTGTAAATAAGTTTTTAGAACAAAATACAACTCCTATTTTTCTAAGGGTTTTTGTCCAATCCTAGGTTTACAAATCCTACAGGCAACACAATTCTCTGATACCATCTGTAGAGGGAGTGTCCCAACCTTACAACAATATAAGGTGGAGTCCCCTGTGTTTACAATGCTAGTCCCTGGATCAATAGCTAGCATCCACAGTTAAGATGTAATATCAAGAAACAAAGGTCATAATATAACTTTATAACCAGGAATAACATAATTTTATTACATCATACATAGATCATTAGGCTATTACATTACATTGCAGCGGAAATCTATAAGCATGGGGTCCTTCATCTTCAAAGTGCCACAGGCAGACATGTTGGTTGTAGACTTTGTAATCCTAATCAATTAATCCTCACTAAAAACAATCAAACCTGCAACATAACAAGTTACAGCCACAAGGGTCAATACATTTGAATTGTATTGGCAAGTCATACTATGGTAGTATAGTGGAGTCTATCATCTATATGCATTTGGCTAGGTGGAGTTGAGGCTTGCATTGCTCAAAATAGATTTTTCCTTAACATTTGAAAACACTAAGTTTTTGCTTTGACAAAATCATTTTTCTCAATCAAAGATTGAAGATCCTTTAACCAAGGCATCTCTCAATCAAAGATTGAAGATTTCAAATAACCCTTGTTCAAACCACAAGTTTTAACTTAGAAATTTGAATGATGAGATTCTTGATTGCTTCCATGTCTTGATCCTCAAATTGTCCTTTACCAGGGACATGGCTAAGTACTTAGATTTTACACTCTGCAGAGGTGGTGCACTTTCCCCACAAGACTTGGTTTCCCAAGACAAGATCTTTCAGAAGCCTTCCCTTAGACCAAAATGGACGCGCTCCAACCTATCAAAAACTACCACCCACTGTCCATATGGCTAAGTTCTTGCAACCTATATGATCTAGGCAGAGCCCATAATGCCAAGTGGTTGCACTTGAAGCTTCTCAACATTTGACATCTCAAATCTTTTTGTTCCTGGGTGGCAATCCACAAGTGAGATACACAAGGTCAACCATAGACATGGGCCTTGTGGACCACTCAACCAAAATCCACCAAGCAAGTCCCATTCCACCCAGGTGATTCATTAACTTAGTTGTTTTATTAAACAAAACACAAGTCCTTAGACTTAGAATATTTTTCCATAGTGTGAATATATATTCCACCCATGTTTTCTATTAGCTAGGCTAAGCTGGATAGTAGTAGGAATCTTAACTTAGGAAAATCCTACTAAGGATTCATCTACTAGGTTTTCCTATAGCAAGGTTTATACTTAGCATAAATTCCATGCAAGTTTTACTTAGCAAAATCACTAATGCATAGTGAAAGTAATGGGACAAAAAGTATGAAGCATCACTTGCCTTTTTGGTAGAGGGTATAGGTTCACTCCTTGTCCTTGCAACAATCACACTCTTCAAGTCACTACAATCCAATCAAGCAAGGCACAAACTCAATCTACCAATCAAGCAAAAACAACACAAAAAATCACAAAGTCAAAGTAATGCATGCAAGCATGCCAAGCTTTGTTTTGTTTGCAAAAGTGGTTCCTAATGGGTAATAGACATTTGAAAACACCTAAAGGTCATTTTATAAAGTGGCAAAGTCATTTGCAAAAGGTTTCACTTTATAAACCATTTTTAAAACAAAGTATCATCTTATGTGGTGTAGAAATATTTTTTTACTAAGGCATTAACCTATAGGGTTCAAAAAATATGTTTTCAAACCATAAAACTTGGTGTTTGGGGTCAGAGAGTTTAAAACAAAACATTTCCCAAAAGTTTTCCTTCAAAATCATTTTTAACAAATAAGCCACATTTCTATTTGACTAGAAATGGTTTTAAATCAAAGAATCATTATGTTGTTTCACCAAATATATTTTGGGATCCACAAAGTGTTTCCTAGGGTCAGTAGGTTCAAAATACACCAATTGCCAAAGATTTTAACACCAAATTCATTTTTAAACAATTTTTACATCCTTAACAAGCAATCAAAAGTTTCTGCAAAAACATACACTCTAACTGATACTATTTGCTAAACCAAGGGAATGGTTGGCTAGTGTTTGTTCTACTGATTCCAACGATACAAAATTTGCAATTTTTGGACGTGTGGATCAAAAGTTACAAAGGTTTGAAATTCACAAACAAATCTGTTTTCAAATTCCTGTTTTAAACTAGAGCTGGCCACGCGGGGCGTTCTAGTTGGATGATACCGGTTCGGCCGGATCGGCAACATGGACCGTAGGCTCGGCGTGTACCCTTTCACTGTTAAGTGAACCCATCTCGTCCCTTCGATCTAAATCGAACGGTTCCTATCAACTAGCCAGGAACTGGCGGCGCAATGTCAACGGCGAGCGGCGGCGGATAAGCGGCGGCGAAGCGAAAATGGGAGGGAGTAAGCTCACCGCGTTCGTGGCATCGTGCTGATTCTCAATGTGTGGCTTGTCCGTCGAGGGGCGCTCGGGGGCAGTTGCGATTGCTCGCTGGAGATGAGCTGGGTCTCGGCGGTACTGGAGGTCGTCGAGGATGAGGAAGAGGGGCACCCTAGGACAAACGAATAGCACCATTAGGTCCGCGGGAGCATGGCGGTCATCAACGTATCCAGGGGAAGAGAGGGGTGGTCGGATTTTACCGGGGAGACGTCGTCGGAGAACGGCAGAAGACGGCGGCGCTCTGTCGTGTTTGTTGTCGGCGTTCTAGAGCACGCGCGGACGAGTGGTTGGTGCTGGGAGATGCGTAGGGTGATGGGGGTCACGCTCGGGTGGTCAAGGGGCAGTGGGGCGATTCGTGCTTGCCGGAATCAGTCGTGAACCTCGTCGAAGACAGAGCTGCTCGGGGAGGAAATTGGGATGGTCTGGGTGCGCGTTGAGATGGGCGACAAAGGGGAAATGGAGAGGAGACATGAGCGTTTAAGCCTGCATGATCAAAGCGGGTAACGGTGGTCGCGTTAAGGCGAATTAGGGCTGCGGAATCTCTGCAGGAAACGGCGACGGGGGAGGGAGAAGAGGTCGCGCGGGTGAGGAGGATGAACAGTAGAGTGAGGTCTAGTCGTTAGTGGGAAAAGAAGTGAGAGGGAGGTCCACCAGTCATCGTGTGTCTGAGTTAGATTCTGAGTACAAAACGTTTCGCTGAGGGAAAGAAAGGTGGGCTGTAGTTGGGCCTAGACTGGGCTGCTGGGTTGGGTCGACCTGTTTTCTTTTTTTTCCAGTTCTGAAACTTTTTCTTTTTCCAAATATTTTTCTTCTTTGAAATGCACACAATCAATTCAACAAACAATTCAAACTTTTCATTTGAATTTGGTTCTGTTTAACACATCAACCAAAGTCCAAAATGAAATAATATTTTAAATCTTTTTAGGTTCCATTTATTTATTAAATAAAATGGACCATGGTTTATTAATCAAATAGGGTTTGGTTTATTTAATAAATCTCTATTTGAAATCTAAATATTTTCAAAACCAAATCAGTAGGTTTTATTTGGATTTAAAAGATATTTGGAAAACTTGTTTAAAACAAAATAACATTTTTATTTTAGGTTCCATTAATAATTAAATAGAATGGACCTTAGTTTTTAAATCAAATAGGATTTGTTTTATTAAATCTTTATTTTGAAATCTAAAATAAAACCAAAACACTTCAGTAGGTTTTATTTGAGAATATAAAATACTTGGAAAACTTATTTAAAATAATTTAATAAGTTTTGAGGTTTTAATTAAAATGGTAAAACCTTTTATTTAAATAAAATTGGATATTAATTCCTTATTATTTTATTTAAATAAACCTTTACTATTTTTATCAAAATAAAACATTTTATTTCAAAATATTGGCCAAAGTTTAATTTGGCTTTATAAAATAATATTTATTTATAAATCCACCTTTTCTTTTGAAAACCAAAACCTTTTATTAAAAGATCCAAAATAGTAATTTTAAATATTTTGAAGTTTAATGTTTATTTATCTTTTTAAATCCCTTTAGGATTTTATTTTATCAAAATAGGTTTGAAAGTTCCCAAGTGGATTCAAAAAGTTTCATCTGGCCTTGAAAATCAAACAAAGTTTTATTTTATTCATTTTTTTCACATTACAAGATTTGGAAAATCTTGGGATGTGACAGTAAGATGTAATAAAATTATGTTATTCCTGGTTATAAAGCTATATATGACCTTTGTTTCTTTATATTACATCTTAACTGTGGATGCTAGCTATTGATCCAGGGACTAGCATTGTAAACACAGGGGACTCCACCTTATATTGTGTAAAGGTTGGGACACTCCCTCTACAAGTTTTATCTATCTTCCAAATTAAAAAAATTGTTATGGGAAAATTAGTCAGTAAAGCTCTCACGAACTTGATGGCACCCTTTATTTTCTTGCACTTAATAAATTTGAACCATTGTGACCATCTATGATGATTATATGGTTGCAAATTGTAAGTTGGGAGTTAGCAAAACCATGTTGTCATGGGGCACACTTTCAACATTGCACTTATTCCTATTTAGTTGATATCATGTTCTTTTGTTATGGATGCCGTCGGTGTGAAATGAGATGGGAGCTTGTAAGTCCATGACTTTGTATATGTGTTAGAGAAATGCCTGGGAGGCCAGCCTAAGCCATGCATAATCATGGTGGAAACTTGCAGCAAAACGATAGTGGGCATTCTATGAAGCATCCTCAATTAAAAACTATGCAAATAGCAAATAAAAAGATCGCTGAGATGCCCACTGTTTGTTTCCTTGTCATTTTGGTATGGGATAGCTCTTGTGTAATGGGGCAAGGGGTACCCCGTTGGCGGTTCTCTATGATACACATATACTTACAATGACAAGAACTTACCTAGGACCAAAGTTGAGTAGCATGAGGCCTCAATACTCGTATTCAAGGGGCATCAGATTTTCAACTTGAGATTTGCCAAGCATATAACTCATATTTTCCCTCACATTAACCTTAATTACTTCAAGATGCTTATGATAGGGGTAATGAGAGATCAAAGCTAATGAGTACCATAATTTTTGGAAGCTTTATCAAACTTGTTAGTCTCTGCTTCCCTCTGCGAAGGGCCTATCGTTTACTTTTATGTTGAGTCAGTAAACCTATTCCTCTCTATCTCAAGCAAGCATTTGAGTTGTTGTGATTCAATCATCTATATGTTGATTTATTCAATGTTTTTTCTTATGTTCCTTGTTTTGCACAATGCTCTTATCCGAATGAATATAACTTTGAAAGCTATCATTGTTGGTGAAGAAACTGTTATGTTTGAGCAAGAGACCCCTGAAATATAAGCTTCACTATTAAAGCTTTGCTAAAAAATACATATGATTTGTTAATTGTTCTCTGACCAAGAACAAAGTTTGCCATCACCAATTATGATTTTCTTTGTGCACCTTTATTGTGACTCCCTTACTCATTACAAGTTAAGTTATATAAGAATGAGTTGCTTTCTATTATGATTTGTGTATTAATAAATGTGATGCTTCTTGTCCGTATTCTCCTTATCGACACTTCACTCCATAAACCTGTGGTCATGTTTACTGAGTTCAATTTTTGCTTGGGGACAAGCGAGGTCTAAGCTTGGGGGGAGTTGATACGTCCATTGTGCATCACTATTTTATATAATAATTTACTGTTATTAATTGATATATTTCATATTTAGAGTTGATACTTATGTTATTTCATATATTTTACATGTTTGATGATTTTTGGATAATTAACTACCGGAGTCAGAATTCTTCTAGAAAAGCGATGTCCAAATGCAATATTACCGAAGATCAAAAAATTCTAGAAAATATACGGAAATTCCTATTTTTCTAGAAGACGAAGATAGCCAGAAGAGGGAGTGGAGATGGGCTACAGGGGGCCCACACCACCAGGCCCCTAAGTGGCGGCCACCGTGGCCACCTCTAGCGTCGCCCTTTCGCGTATATATTCCTCCCAAAATCCTAAGACTCGGGAGCCATCACAAAAATATTCCACCGACTCTGTGGGGTGGAAACTACAGAGAGAGAAAAAGCTCTCCGATAGGCAGAAATCTATCGGGGAAATTCCACCCCGAAGAGGGGAGATCATCGACATCGACACCATCATCGAGCTGGGCTTCATCGGGATAATCATCATCATCATCATCACCACCAGCACCATCACTACCACGCCATACCACTGCAAAAATTGGGTTGAATCTTGTGTAGTTCATAGGGGAAACTTTCCCGGTGTTGATTACTTGTTGTAGTTGATGCTATTGAGTGAAACCATTGGATTATTGTTGATGTTTAGATTGTTACTTATCATTATTTCATCTCTGATCTTGATCCATATGATGTCTTGTGAGTAGTTCATTTAGTTCTTGATGACATTGGAGAATTCATGTTGTTAGTAGTGGAGTTACGTTGAGTAATATTTAATGGTTTGATATATATGTTGTGGTGCTATTCTTCTAGTAGTGTCATGTGAACTTCGACTACATGATACTTAACCTTCATGGGCCTAGGAAAATGCATTGTGTACTTGGATACTAATTGTGGGGTTGCGGGAGTGATAGAAACCTAAACCCCCGTTAGGAAACCATTGCATAAGGGAGTGTAGAATCTCAGAGTTTAATGTTGTGGTTAGATTTTTATCTTAATTACTTTCTTGTTGTTGCGGATTCTTGCAAGGGGTATAAACACAAGTGTGTATTATTCCAAGTTGGGGTAGTACATTAGCATAGGTTCACCCCCATAACACTTATCCAACCAATGAATATTAATCGACTATATGAAGCGAAATCACTTGACAATATTACCATGTGTCCTCGAGAACGTTTGGTCATTATAAGTAACACAACTGGCTTGTCCTTTGCTGAAGAAAGGATTGGGCCACTCGCTGCAAATATTATTATTATTGTATTTTATTTACTCGCACTTTATTTATCTGCATTACCAAAAAACCCTAAAAATATGTTTGCTAGTATTACAGTGAATCCTTGATCCAAACCGCTTGTCAACACCTTCTGCTCCTCGTTGGGTTCGACACTCTTATTTATCAAAAGTACTATGATACACTCCCTATACTTGTCGGTTATCAGGGGGCCCCGGACATTGAGAGGCTTAATCATGGTGTCATTTCTTTGATACCTAAAGAGCCTGCTACAAACATTATTCAAAAGTTTAGGCCCATTTGTTTGTTGAATGTTAGTTAAAAAATACTAACAAAGCTTCTAGAAACAATATTAGGCCTGATTGTGCACAAAATTATCTTTGATACCCAAACTTCTTTCATCAAGGAAAGTTTCATCATGGAGGGTAGTGTTTTGTTCATGAAACAATTTATGAGATGCATGAGAAAAAACTGCTAGGGGTGCTTCTCAAAATTGATTTTGTGAAATCCTATGGCAAGGTCAACTGGGCCTTCCTTTACCAGATGATGCGGGCGAAAGGTTTTAGAAACAAGATCTATGATTGGGTTATGAAAAATGTTAGAGGAGGCAGAGTTGTTGTTAAGGTGAATGATCAGATTGGTTCATACTTCCCCACATATGCTGGAGTAAGGCAAGGTGATCTGATAGCCCCTCTCCTTTTTGATATTGTGGGAGATGTCCTGGCTATGTTGATCAAGAGAGAAATGTCTGAAAACCTGATCACAGAACAAGTCTCCCATCTAGTGGAAGGAGGGATAGCAATTCTCTAATATGTTGATGATACCATACTTCTATTGGATGATGATTTGGAGAATGGAAAAAATATGAAATTCATTCTTTGTCTATTTGAGAAAATCTCACTCTTAAAAATCAACTTCCACAAAAGTGAAATCTTTTGTTTGGGGAATGCTATTTCCAGACAGTAGCAATATAATGAAATCTTCACTTTTCATTCTGCTCAATTGCCCATGAAGTATCTAGGGATGCCAGTAGATGAAAAAAGACTTGTTATCCACCAATGGAACCATATGGATGATTTTTTTTTTGGAAAAAGCTTGCTGGATGGAAGGGGAAAATGTTATCAACTGGATATAGAGTATTTGGTAAATGCTTGCCTTAGCAGCATCACTTTGTATATGTTCTCCTTCCTCGAGGCACCAAAGGGTTTAATCAAAAAACTGGACAGACACGGAAAAATAATGATCTGGATGAAATAGACAATGAGAGAAAGTATAATTTGGTTGATTGGGACATTGTCTGTTTACCCAAGGATTATGGTGGTCTCGGTGTTCTTGTCCTGACAGCTATGAACCAAAGTTTGCTTTGCAAATGGTTTTGGAAGTTGGAGAACACTGAGGGAAGTTGGCAGAAAATGATCACCAATAAGTACTTGAGAAGATAGACCATATCTCATGCTGTTCTTGGGCCTGGGAGTTCTCATTTTTGGCAAAGTCTAGTTGGGGTTAACCATACCTTCTAGCAGTTCATCCTAAGACAAGTCAATGATGGGAACAAAACTCTCTTCTGGGAAGATAAGTAGGTGAATAATTCACCTCTACCACTTTAGTTTCCCAAACTATATGCTCTCACCCTCACAACAATGGTAACAATTTGGAAAGTAAGGGACGAAGGATGGGGTTTCATTAGATTCAGGAGAGTTTTGCATGGAGAGACCTTGGCATATTTTATGGCAATGAAAAATCTGGTGGATGCCTTCCATTTCAATGATACACCTGATAAGGTTAGCTGGAAGATTGGGAGTACTAGGAGATTCTTAGTTAAAAGCCTATATCTAAATATGAGATCTATTGGCAATTACCCACATAAATTCTTATGGAAAATCAATATGCCTTTGAAGATTAAAAAATTTATGTGGCTCGTGATCAAAAATAGAATCCTCATGCAAATTTGTTTGGCAGGTATGTGCCTTCAATCTGCTGAGACCACCAGATAGTTCTCATGATCTTGTTTCTAGTTGGCCAACTCTTTTTCCCACCAATCAAAGGTATTTGGCAATGGTTGGAGGTGTTATAGTCATCTAGATGCTTTGGAAAACAAGAAATGACGCATGTTTTAACAAAAAAAAATCCTAATGAACCTGCCAATGTAATTTACAAACTTTGTAGTATGATCTCATCTTGGGAAATTTTGCAGAGAACCCAAGATAGAAGAAATCTTGAGGAAGGCGGGGAATGCTGAGGATGGTGATTCAACAAGCCTACTCTAGAGCTCATGTTTGGACTCCCACCATTTTGAGGATTGCTGCTAGCTGATCGTGCCAAGTCTCGTGTCTTCATTTTTGTCTTTTGTTGTTGGTTCTTCCTCTGATGGAAACAGCTAGGATATGGTGTGTGCACTTGTTCGCTGGAGCTACCTAGCTTATTCAGTTTAGTTTCGATCGAAGTTTGTGAAGTCAAAGTTGTTTCATTTTGGGAAGTTTGCCTATTTTCTTTGTACTGAACTTGGTGGTTTCTTTATATGAAATCGATTGCGGAGTCCATATGGTAAAAAAGGCAAAAAAATGATTCAAGTGACCTAAGAGGACAATGTTAACAATACGTTAAACTTAAATAGAGTGCGGAAAACTCAAAAGTAGGTAGTTTTTTTTATCGTAAAGTCTAGGTGGCCTGACATGGAAGAATTGGTGATGTGGAAGGCTTGATGATATTATCAGCTTGCGTATTTAGAGAAATAGTTTAGTGGCAATAAATTTCTTAGTTATATTATATATGATTAATAGATTTGATGTCTCCAGTGGTTGCCAATTTATCTCTTCAGACATGTATGCCAAAGTAGATCAAGTTTCATACAATGAGGAATTTTTACATTTAGGAATTGATAATTGTGCTCCTATTTGAATTGATTATTTTGCTCATGTATGAACAAATTTACTATTTTTTTTAAATTTCGGAGTTGATTTAGCCCAATTTGAATATCAATGCCAATATGTAATTAATCCCAACGTTCTACACCCAAACAAACATTCAAAATCAAAATTCACTTAAACAAATTTAACTAAAATTTAGAAAATTTACATAGGTCAAACAAAATTTGTCCTAAATTAAACTTAATAAAATTACTACTTACGGTAGTGAATCTAGGGTATGCGCCGCCATGCCCTACTCCCTACTCCTTGTCATCGTTAGAGCCAAGGTCGATCCACTCTGGTTGTCGCCAGGGGTATGGTCGAGGCCCTGCATGCGGCTGCATCAGCGACGGAGGAGGATGGCCCTGGGTCAGCACAGAATCGAGTAGGGCCTCGAACGTACCCGCCCATTGCAGTGACCCTGCATACCACTGCATGTGTAGTACACTAGAGTTGTTGACATGACATTCACAGAACACCGTTATGTAAATATCACATCCATCAGAGTGGTATAACAGAAATATTGCGGGTCCATATTACAAACATACACACATTATTATTCTTACAATACCGGAAGTTCAAGACTTCAAAAGATTCAACTTACAAACCAAAATATAAAGTGTTTCAGTGGAAGTTGAAAGTAACAACTCCATCCCAGAGTTGATCTCAATAGCTTATTATATAAGGTTCATGCTGCTCAACTCAATTGATTACTAATAACTAAGGCAACAAATCTGACTCGTTGCCGTCCACTCCATATCGGATCTCGTAGTCCACCCCTTCAATACCTCCTGACAGGTCAGGCTCCTCATTGAAGACATCATCTTGACATTTTGCTGCATACATTGGAGTATCTTCTGGATCCTCAGAGTCTAAGCAAAGGATCAAAGGAAAGGGTGAGTAACAGCGTTACCCAGCAAGTTCATTATATGCAAGGAAGTTTGATGCTCTATCAACCACCTCGGACTATAAGTCCTTGGCATAATAAAAGTGATTAAATATCAAGTACATTGGAGTATATGAAAGGGTGAGTAACAGCGTTACCCAGCAAGTTTAATATTTCCTTTTAAGAATTAACATTTAAATTAAAGGGATTTTCTTTTGGTAACTCTAAATATTTATATAGTATTTTTCTAAAATACTACAATAACAAAATATAGTAAAAGTGATTTTTATTTATTTTTATCCTCTTTCTTTAATTTTATAAAATTCCATAAGGAATATATATATTATAAAATTCTTTACCAAAAATTATATATATATATATATAAATTAGTTCTTAATTTAATTAAATAGGTTGGTTTATTATGAATCTAAAAATGTATTATTTGTATTTTTCAGACTTCTATTTTATTTTCTAGAATTTATTCAGTTCTAGGGTTATTTTGGTCTTTTAGAAATTATTCAAATTTCTTTTAGGATTTTTGGGCCAACCCATTGGGCTTATTGGGCCAAACTAGGCCCAAGTGACCTATTCAAAAGCCCTCCCCGAAGGGTTTCTGGCCCTATCGGCCCAACTATCTGTCTCTCCCTCTCACGACCTTATCTCTTCTCCTCAACCCGTGGTCGCTGGCACTGTCGCCGCCGCGCGATGCCCGCCGCCGTGGTCCTCCCTGGCCATCGTCGTGGTGCATGGCGAGGTTGTTGAGCATGTTCCTTCGTCTACTCCAACTCGATTTGGTTCTGGGGCCCTCCTGTAGCCAGGCTAGCCCCGTCCTAAATCCTAGGGTTTGGGGTGATGCTGTTGACGCCTCCGCTGATGCTCCAGTAGTGCTGGTGAGGTGCTCGTGTGTTCTCGTGTGCTGCTGCGGTCGCCGCCGCGACTAGGTGCGGGTTGCAGCACCCTCTGGGGTGCTCCCAGTGCCGTCGTGAGCTCATCGTCCCCTCTACTTCCTCTTCAATTCTCCAGCGAGGACCACAGGTGAGTTGGTTCTTGGTTAACACACGTGCCTCTATCTTCTTCGAGTATATCTTTGTGTAACTAGTGGCTATCCTTCATTAGGGTTTGTACTGGTTCTAGGGTTCATCCCTGGTTCTAGGGTTCAACTTTTTGTGTGCTTGTAAGATGGTGATCTTGATCTGGTCATGATGCCTAGTGAGGATTGTGCTCTCTGCACCTCAGTGCTTGCTGTCATTCTTTGATAATTTGATGATGTTGTTGATCTGATGCTAGTGTTGATCTTATGCTAGTGGTTCATAGTGTTGCCTCTGATTGGTGATTAAGCTTGGTTATCCTAATGGCACAATTGTGAAATCTGATTGGTGAAATTGATGCTTAGTGTGTTCATCTACTGTCAGTACTTTGATACTGACAGTAACACTGTCAGTGGTGATTCACTGCATCAGTGGGTGTTGGCTTGTATAGTTATCACTAGACTGAACTTAATCATTGGAGTCTAATGATACTTTGAAGATAGATGGATATGTTAGATGATCTCTGAGTGTAATCTCAGGGAAATGATAATTATTGGCTTACTGGTTTATTCATGAAAGCTAAAATAATTGTTTGGCTTGGTTGTAGGATTTGTTCTTGTGTCACCATCTTAGAATGGCACATAGGTTAATTCTACTACTGGCTTTACTATGGTCAGTACTTGAGATTGGATAGATGCCTAAAAATAAGTTGAAAGATTCTCTTGATATTTATGACTATGATGTTGGTCTGAGGCTCTAGGAAATATATTCCTATCTTGTTGTCCCTTTCAAATATGCTAAAGTATCATGGTTTCTCACTGGTCTTGCATCCTAGTTGGTTAAGCTGATTGGTTTGCTTGTAGCTTATGAAATCTGAGGTGCTACTCTTTTAGGAGATGTGCCCAGATTTTATATGAACAAATGATGGAATACATAAGTTGTTTTGGTATCACCAGATCTATTATGCTAGTCTACGATTTTGGTGGATTTGGTAGAGTTTACTTCTGGTATTTATATTTCAAATCCTCTAGGATATGTTCACCCCACTTGGGTGATCACTGAGAGGTTAACTCTAAAACAACACATGCTTTTCTGTTTGGATAAGATGAACAGAATATGTGGATGTTTTATGATACTCACCACAACAGTTGATGATTTGTGATGGTTGTTGATTAATCTATTGCTTGATCTTGCTGATTATGTTTCTGGCCTGATCTTGTCCTTCACCTCCTGGTGCTGCTTCTGTTACTTTTGGTTCCTGTGTTTGGCCTTGATCAGCCCTTCACCTCGTAGCTCTTGCAGCTTGACCTTGCTATCCCCCTGATCCACCCCCTCCTTATGTCACCATCTGGATAGTGGTTTGCTTAGCTTTGTGAAGCTGAGTGTTCTTGGTGTGGTGTTGGAAATGCAAATATGAACTAGTGGTTGCCACGGCTATGCTTGGTCCTTTTACTTGGGTGAGCTGCTGTGGCTGTGTGGACAACACACCCCATGCAGTTAAGTGATTGTGCTGCCTGTGTTCCTGTTGCACAGTTTTGGATCAGATCATTGAGGTGTCTCACCTTTTAATCTTTTAACATTTATCTTTCCTGGTGAAACTTGCCCCTCCTACTGGTTGTGAATATTTGACTTGTGGGTTATTTTTTATGAAAGATCGAATTCTTTCATTGTGGTGAAACTTGCCCCTAAAATATTTACTCAATGATGTAATCTTGAGCAGTGAAACTCACTCCTCTCTACTAAGAGTAAAATTAATAATTTAACTTTCTTTTTCCTTTTTGTTTGTTCTATATTTTGCAGGTACAAGGTCTGGGGATTAAAGATTTAGTATAGGATTACTTAGATAAACAGCTTCATTTGTAATCTTTATTTCATTATTTTGTAATAAATTTGTAATAATTTATTCATATAGACATCTTTCTCTTTTTTGTAGTTTCCTTACTGTAATGAATCTTTATTAACTCAATGAGTTAATCTTTGTAATTTATTCATGGAATAAAGATAAGGAATAAAAGATTCATTTCTTAATTGAATTTCTATTACTATTTATTATTTCTTGATTAAATTAAATAATATTACTAAATCATTTTGAAATTCATTCTAAAATATCAATTCTTAACTTTAAAATATAAATTCAAAGTTCAAATTTGAATTCAAATTATTTTCCCACAAAACACACTAATTCATAAAGATCATGTCAAAATTTATAACAATCACTCTCTAAAGCTATTCCTACACTTAGAGAGTGAAAGAAACTCTGATCACTTTAGGTTTTTATTTGGCGAAAAATTTATCCACATTTTACAGATGAATGCATGCATATGCACAAATTCCTAAATCTATCCTACGTTGGTTGCTAAATGCTGGGATGTTATAGACTTTCCCTCTTAAATTAAACTTCGTCCCGAAGTTTGCTGAAGTGTACCTGAATAGTTTTGGATAGACTTCTCTTAAGTCATCCTCTTTCTCCCATGTGGCTTATCTCTCGGGGTGATACTCCCACTGTACCTTACAGTACTTGATTACCCTATTTCTTAAACTTTTCTAGTTCTCTTCCAGAATTTTACAGGGTTTCTCAGCATCATCAGGAACCTTAAGACATTTCTGGAGTTGTGGCACATGGAAAACATTGTGAACTTGAGCCAATCTTGATGGTAACTCTAAAGAATAAGCTATGGTCCTGTTCTGACTCAGTACTTTGAATGATCCTATATATCTTGGACTCAATTTTCCTTTAACTCCGAACCTCTTAACTCCTTTCATTGGGCTTACTTTGAGATATACCATGTCTCCTACTTCAGGATGCCATGACCTTCGACTTAGGTCAGCATAACTTTTCTGCCTACTTTGAGCTATTTTTAATCTATCCTTGATTATATTGATGATGTCTTGCCTTTCCTTGATATAGTCTAGCGCAAATTGTTTGCTACTCCTAGGCTCATACCAACATATTGGTGATCTATACACTAGTGGAGAACGGGGCATTAGTCTTGGTCTTAGAGGGCCTCTAGTCCCGGATAGGCAGCCGGGACTACGGAAACAGGACTAAAGACTCTGCACGTGGCAACGTAGCAGTGCGAGGGGGGGTCTTTAGTCCCGGCTCATATTACGAACCGGGACTAGTTATTTTCTGTCGCGGCAGCATTTTACCAATTCGGCTGCCGCGGCAGCCGATGAGGGTTTCTGTCGCGGCAGAGTTTTGGGGCCATTTTCTGCCGCGGTAGCCGATGGGGGTTTCTGCCGCGGCAGAGTTTTGGGGCTGTTTTCTGCAGCGGCAGCCGATGCGGGTTTCTGCCGCGGCAGAATTTTGGGGCCGATTTCTGTGGCGGTAGCCAAATGCGGGGTTCTGCCGCGGCAGGAGGATAGGTAGAGGAGGGTTGCGTTTGGCGTAAAGTGACATGCAACAAAGAAACCCATTACACACAACATCGTCATAATTATATAGATATAATTCTACATTACATATATATATACATAAATGGAGATCACAACCCGTCTATTCGGTTACAAGTTCATTAAATCACTAGTAGCCGGAGGTATGGTATTTTCCTTCTGGGTTTATGACATGGTCAACAAGAAATCCCGACAATTCCTCTTGAATTTCTACCAGACGCTTCCTTGGTTCGAGATACTCCCGCAATCTTTCCAACTATATATAAAATAAGGAGGTCAATATGAATATCAATAGTCATAACAAATATTATGAATGACACTCAACAAAAATTGTGAATATATTGTTCATGTACATCTATAAATATCCATCTGTCCTGCTCACTAACCTCGGAGCGAATGTACTCGCACACGAAGTATCCACATAGATTAGTACCTGGTGGCTTCCTCTCGCACTTTACGAGAATAGAATTCAATCAAATAATAATCAAGCATAACATAATGGTATTGAAACTAGAATTGAAGAGATACGCGGATCTAGCTCGTACTACTTAGATTGATCCGATGAAAACTAAGCTCGTCTTTAAATTCACCAATCGTAGCATTGGTGAAAGCTTTCCAAATCCTGCCTGGCAAAAAATAAAGAATAGACGAGTTATTAGTTACTTGATATCTCACGATATATATGAACTAAAGAGACCGATATAGTGCGGTAATGACTGAAATTACCTCTGGAGCACATCTTTAATGAATGCGCACTTTAGTTCATCTCTCATTAGTGAGTCCTTGATTTCAACTCTTCTAGCATCAACCTTAATGATTAGAAGAATTTAGTGATAGCTGTGCATGTTTATATACGTCAGTAACTCATCAATTACACTTAGCAGAATCAAATGAATGTGTACAAGGAAGTAACACTCTTACTTGTAGTTGTAGGGAAACAATATTCTTCGTTTGTAATGTTTCCTCAATAAGACCCTTCGCAAGTTACGCTCTGTGTCCTTGGGGTATTCCATTATCAATGCTTGATTAAACCGGTGTGGGTCGATGAACCCAGTGTCAAAGATTTTCTTCCGGTCATATTCATCGCTCTTCATTGTGCATAATAGCATATAATGAAGATAATTACATGCAATGAAAGAGCTGAGTTAGAGACTTTATCATAGAAATAAATGAACCACTTACAGACAATAGGTAGCGAGGAGACTCAAGTCAAGGGCATCTTGTTTGAATAACAAATAGAATTCCTCAAAATAAATTTGCAACTGGTCTTCACCATTAAAATGCTCACTTGTAATTCTCACAAGCAGCACTGACAATTGATCTTCTTCATCGCAATTTACTAAGAAATTATATATCAAACTAAAATATCCTTAAATCTCTATATTAAAAATATGTAACAATACATATATGATAGTAAACAATGTACTAAGAAATTTATATCTAACTAAAAATATTGAAACTACACATACTAACAAATTTATATCTAACTAAACAATATACTAACAAATATTAAAAATATACTAACACAATTATATCTAACTAAACAATATACTAACAATATTAAAAATATACATTTATATCTAACTAAATTATGTACTATAAACTATATATGAAAAAAAGAGGAAAACTTACGACGGAGACCACACGGGCGGCAGCGGCGGCGCGCGGGAAGATGCGGCGACCATGGGCGACACGGGCGGCGGCGTGGGGACGGGCAAGGGCAGCGCGGCGAACAGGCGGGGTGGCCGGCGACATGAAGACGCGGGCGACGTGGGAGGGGCTACGGGAGGGGCACGGCTCGACGGGGCATGGC
Organism: Avena longiglumis; assembly: GCA_030063025.1. NCBI lineage: Eukaryota > Viridiplantae > Streptophyta > Magnoliopsida > Poales > Poaceae > Avena > Avena longiglumis. The sequence continues at coordinate 510,857,260 of CP125974.1, read as the reverse complement.
TACGGGCGACGGCGACGGGCGCGGCTCGATGGTGACGAGCTTCACGGGGCGCGGGCGCAGACGGCGGCCTGGCGGCGTCTGATTTGGAGAAGAGGTGTAACATCCCAAAAATATCAAACTTAGATCAACAAAACACTAATCCTAAAGTTTAGGGTTAACAAAAACTTTTCTAAATCAATTCATGAATGCATGTATATGTGTATGCATGAATTTGGAAATTCTTTAAAACCACCTTGTTTGTGTGATCCATTGCTTGTAAAATGTTTCTTAGGTGAAAAGAACATCATCTAAAACATTCCCCACACTTTTCCTAAAGAAAAATAAGTCAAAACAAATATATTAAGTGAATGGTCATTTTGACCAATTTAACTCCCATGCCTACTTTGGCTGTCTCAAACTTTCAAAACCTAACAGAAACTTTTCTGGATCTTTGCACCCCTTGAATGTACTCATAACAAAGTATCAAGGCCCACTTTGTGATCATCCAGAAACTTTCAAATGCATAGTTTAAATGGCAATTCAAAATTGAATCTTCTTCATATGGGAAGATCCCACTTTTTCAAAACCCACTCAAACAAGCTCAATTTTCAAAACCCAAGCATATGCAGACTCACCAGAACCAATCTAGCAAACCCACCAAAAATCATTTCAAAATTCAAAACTTGAGTTCATGTGGCCATTTCATCAAACAGGTTGCAGACACAAATCAAACAAAACAACAAACACTATAGTGTGCAGTGTTTTGAGCCTAACTTGTTCCCTAGTTAGCTCTCACACAATCCAGTAGATCATCTAGCAAGGTTAGACCAGCACTAGCACCCCTGTGAGCTTGCCATTGCCATTAATGGTGAACAGCCGAGCAACCCCATGTCACCCCAATGTGGACAGCAAGCTAGGAGCAGCAGCAAGCCTAGCCAGCATGTCTGGGAGGCAGCCCACCGTCCACCGCCACTGCCTGTCCCAGCCGCGAGCGTTGCCAAGCCCTGGACCACGCGCACAAGACACGCCCAGACCATGCCGAGCGTGCGCCAGAGCGCCACCCGCGACCAGCATCCACAGACCGCGCGCCGCCCTCACCGCGCGCACACACGATCACCACCGACCCAGGAGACCGCCAGACATCCCCGTTTAACGCCCCGCGCCATACAGCCACCGCCCGCCGTCGAGAACGCCGCCTCTGCCGCGCAGAGCACCGCCCGTTCCAGACCAAACCACACCGCCCCATGCCTCGCGACCATGTCGTTGAGCATCGCCAGGAGACACAGCACCGTCCCCTACCCTTGCCCATGCCATTAGCTGCCTGTAACGTCGCCTCCGACGAGCTCACCTTGCGCCTCGACGGTCCCTCGCCGACTATAAATAGAGGCCACCCCGCAATTTCTTCACACCATATCACTCCCTCTCCTCACCGATCGTGCCACACCATTCTCGAGCAAGGCGAGCACCACCTCGCGAATTTCACTGAGCCTACGCTTGGGAGAAGCAAGGAGCCAGCGATTGGAGCCGCCCCGGGAGAAGCCACCGGTACCAGGAGGTTCGCCGTCGTCGACTTCGTCGTTCGCCTCATGACCCTCGCCCTACCCGGTGAGCCCCGGCAACCCTCACTTGGCGCTAGGTTTCGTTCTCGCCGGAGCTGTCTCGCGTCGACGATGACCCTCAGCCGTTGGATTAGAACCAGATCGAACGCACCACGTTGCCCCATACCGCTTCGCCCAGCCCCGTGTCACTGACGAGTGGGGACACCCACTTAAGCAGCCCGCGGGAGCACTGCGCTTAGCAGGCCGGCCCGTTAGAATTTCCCGCGCAGCCCAGCAATTCAAATTAAATCTTTTCTTTTTAATTTCAAACACACTTCTGTACCCAACTTCAAAAATCAACCCAGATCGATTTAGTGCACCAAATTAGATGAAACCAATTTTGTTGGAAAGGTCTGTGAATTCTTAATCCAAGCCCGTTGGATTCAAGTCATTTGGATATGTAGATCCCCCATAGCAAAAATAACAAGGCAGAAGCTTTTCTGCATTCAAACATTTTTCGAATTTAAACCATAAAAGCTTTTGAGTTGATTCCAACTCTCAAAAATCACACTCAACCATAACTTTCAGAATATATAAAAATATATATAGGTTATTTGCAGAAATAATGTTCAAGGAATAAAAGAATGCTTCATAAGCATTTCTAGCCACTATACATAATTAAAATAAAAGGGTAAAACTTTATTAAATTGTGACACCACTATAAATCACATTCCCATGGACTACAATATGTGGTGATGACATGTGTCAACATGATCCCATGTTTAGTTTGGAGAATATTAAATCTTAAGTAGTTTTTCAATGAGTAGAAATTACTTTTCTAAAATAAAAAGACTTAAACCAATCCTTAACCTTGTAATGTTAGAGATGATGCTAGATCATCTATAGGACCCTTGTGTGTGATGATTGCAAGTAGTTAAGTATTGTTTGGTGATTGTGTACCTCGTATTTATTCATAGACGCTAGTACCGACCAAGGATACGAGGAGGAAGGAGGATACTACGAAGAGGGAGGCGAGGAAAACTTCAACCACTGCTCTGCACAAGGCAAGCTAACACTTGCAAGATACTATACCTATGCAAGCTTATACTAATATTGTGCAAGCTATACTAACCAAGTTGACCAATGCAAGCTAACCCTTGCAAGATACCCTACTGATACCACAAACCCATACTTGTGATATGACTACTATATGCCTTAAGCATATGTGATCATACCCACTTGCTAAACCAATCCTAGTTTTATGGCAAACTTCGTACTTTATTTCTTTATCAAATCTTACTTGGAGCCTACTTAAGAGTTTGGTAGATATTAGACAGTTGTGCTGAAGGTTGCATAAAGAGCATAAAATTTGGCCTAAGCTAGAAACCTTGATATCAGCCTAGGATATAAGGTTGGACTTAGTTGAAACTCCACTAGTTACCACCCCTCTATTAGTACTACCCCACCTGTAGATGCTAGTGCTAAGCATAAAACTTGATCAACTTTAGATAGGAATACTTGGTGGAAAAATGGTTACGAAAACCTTGGAATGATGGATCATTCTATTGAAATGTTTTGGACATGTGTTTCCAAACGCTTGATGATTTTGGTGATAAAAATGTTGAGGCATGAGCCTTAGCCCTGTTTAAAACTGATGGTTGTCTGGATGCGATACCATTCCAATTTTATCGTACAACCACAATACCCGAATATTGGGTAGGGCTTGACTGGAAACTTATATACCTTAGTATTAGCTCCCTCACGGCCAAGGTCTGAGCTGAGGCTACCTTGTGAAGATTGTCCACCTGTGCAGTATCCAAGATGACAGTGGTCATTGTTGGGAGGCCAAACTCACAGGAGAGGTGCTTATACTAGGGAGTATAATTGAAAGGTTAGGATTGATTATCCGCATACTGAGTATGGTGAATTCAGGATTTGTTCCTAACGGATGTATCGAATGTTGTGGTGAAAGTGTACAACCTCTGCAGAGTGTCAAACTATTCGAATAGCCGCGTCCGCGGTTATTGTAACACCCTCAGAATCGGCCCTATGCAAGTTTTAGCTAAACCCGCCAAACCCGCATAGAAACGATTCAAAGGTGCCCACCAGGCACTTGCGTGCGGGTGGAAAACGAAGTAATATCATTACACAATAGTCCTCGATGGAACCCACAAAACATATATATACAACCGCGACTCAAAGAGTCAAGAATACAGATATACAATACAAAGATCCAATTCACCTTGAAACGATATAGCGTCCGAGTACGGACAAGATGCAAATTGAGCTAAGAGCCCTGAAGAATAACCAATGGCGTCCATAACCCTGCCCAGGCCAAGCCGGAAGGGTAACCCTGCTAACGACGTCGATCTCAATACCTGCTTAAACAAAAGGGGTGCCGACAAAGGGCAAAGGAAAAAGAGAGAGCGGTCAGTACTAAGGCCAGTACACGGCGAGGCTAGAATTCGGCGGTCCTCGCCTACATAGGTATGGTGGACTAAAGCGGCAGCGCAGCATGCACTAAACAACCTATAGAGACTCAATACAACTGGCGGCTATTAGATAGGGATAAGAAAGACCTATTCGGATCCAACCTGATACTACCACCAAACATACCCATCTTGGTATTTCCCCCTCGAGACCAAACGAGGAAGTCAACCGAGGACTCACACAGTTGGCAGTTTTATTTATTCAGTTATCGTTGTAGCAATTACTAGTCAGGTATAGATAGTCATCCTGATATAATAAGCAGTGGGCACTTTTAGTTAACCATTCCATTGTAGTTGCAACACTTACTAGTCAGATACAATTAGCATGAGATACCCCCAAACCCAGCAGTTGTTGGTACTTTTATTGGGCCATTCCGTTGCAGTGAAGCTGATTACTAGTCATATCGGATACAAGTCAAATTATAGCAGTAAACTTTAGTTATAGTTGTCTATGATCGAGACCTGTGCTCCAAGTCGTCCATAACCGCGGACACGGCTTCTCGAAAAGATTAAACCCTGCAGGGGTGCACCAAAGTTTCCACACGCACCTACACCCTTGTTGTCGGATCAGGTAGGTACAAGATCACAAAACATACACCCAACGGTATGTCGACGGGGTTTCGGACACGACGTTTCCCAGACCCAAAGCAAGCACGGGGGGCCACCCCACTAAGTATACCCGCAACGAAGTCGGCCGGGCTCCGAGACGGACTCAGGGTTTGTGGAGCCGGCTGTAAACGACTAGGAACCCGAAACTCTCGGGCTTGTCGATACAGCGAAAACGGGTCACGATCCTAAACAGTACAGGTGCTCCTCGCACAATCGTAAATAAAGCAGTAAAGCATGGCATAAGTACAGAATAGTAATAAAGCCCCAAACTACTTTGTGGCCCCCAGTACAATACTTGGAATCAGGTACTAAATTGATGGGGGTGCCCATACACCCCACCTGTGGTTAGCGCGCTCAATCTCGGAACAGGTGTCAAGAACTGGGGGTCCTACGGGACACCAGTGAGCGGTCGGAAACCAAATATTATCTATCACCCACCGGTGCCTCTGCATTTACCTACTTCAATTTTTAGTTATTGAACAGTAATTAAAGCCATGATCATCTCCAACATTAAACATGCGGCAGTACTCCAACAACTGTGGTACTGACGACACGCAACAGCACTTGAGCAAGCGACTACGACGCGCAGGTCCAACTATCTACCAATCAACAGGTAATAGGATGTGTCCAAGGCAATATAAGGCTGCAAGGGATATCACGGGTACGAAAACTAGAGCATCGCAACACAGATAGCAATAGATCAACAGGAGGAATAAATACTATAAAAGTAAGATAGGTAGAAAGGGGGGGAGGTGCTCGCCTGAAAACATTGCCGAAGATTCATCCGAAGATCGGGCCGACACTCGCATCAACTCATCGGCCTAATCCGTGAAGAAGCAAAACACTAGAAGAAACACCGGATGCACTATTTAATACTACAGCAAAAGATCGGCATGATGCATGTATGATGTATGGCATGGCAAAGATGCGATGCAATTAGGCCATATTAAGCGGAACCGGAGCCCCGACAATTGATTAATAGGTTAATGTTGTTTAGCTACCCACAATTTAAATGTTGTCTTAACAAGGCAAAAGATAGCACCGGTTCGCTACACAAATTTAAATGGGACCAAACTAAGACTAGAATAGCCCGCATATGGTCTCCATATTAATTATATGGTGAATCGGCATAAGGCCCCCAACCCACATGAGAAGTATGCATGCATGAATAATTTAATATGCAACAATTTATATAGTTAACAATTTATAAAATAGGGTTCTCGGATAAGGGAATCACATTAGGGTTCGGCGAACTTGGGCTCCGAGGGGTTCGGGGTCGGTCTTAGGGTTCGACGGGAGAATGGCTCGACGAGATCGGTCTCGGACAACGGAAGTCGATCTTGTCGCATCCGAGAAGAAGAAATTGGTTGGTGTCGGGGTCACATCGGATCCGCCCTGGTCGGTGCCGATCTTGTCGTCATGAAGATCTTGTCGGGTCCTCGTATCGGGTCGGTCTTGACGTTCGGGAAGAAGAACTTGGCGTGCGACGTCGTCGGCATCGGTGCGGGAAGGAGGTCTTGGTGTTTTCCATGGGTGCTATTGTCCATCTTCGAGCATCAGGATCTTGTTCGAATTCCAGGTAATTGGTCATCGGAGACGCTATCTTCCCATTGGTACCCCACTACTCCACCTCACTCACACACATGCAGGGACATACCACAGAGAACAACACAAGCAGCACTTATTTGGAGCTCAGGTATGTAACACGCTCACAGGTACAGAGGACACACGGACATGCATGCCGCTAGCAGGGGATGGCCAGACGGTCACATGAGGTCGAACGGGAAGCCGCGGTCGAGGAGGTAGACCAGCCGGGCTCGGCGGAGGACGTGGGGCAGGTGGTCGGAGGACGGGAGGCGGCGATGCGGCGGCCAGGGCGACGCCAGCTTGAGCTCGAGGGGCCGACAAGCTCGGACCGCTGGGTGAGCGCCCAGGTCGTGGCGGCGGCCGGACGAGGTTGGTCCAGCGACGACGCGGTCAACGGGCGGTGGAAGCCGTGGTATTGGCGGCAGCGAGGCGGCGAGGGGGGCAGCGATGGCGGGCGGCGAAGGAGGGCCCGGCAGCGGCGGCTCGGAGTCAAGGAGGACCCGGCCTCGTGGCGAGGCAGACCTGGCGGAGCGACGGGGACGGGCACTGTCGGGCAGGAGCGCTTGAGCGAGCGGACGGCGGCGACCGGACTCCGGCCAGCGGCGCTCGTCGAACACCCAGGTCGAGGAGGCGGGGCCGGGGCTCGCAGGAAGGGGAGGCGGCCACCGACGGTGGAGGACCAGGGAGGACCAGGGAGGCGGCACCTGCTTGGTAAGGGCCACGGAAGGCGGAGGATGCCTGGCGGTGGGCGCTGCGGAGGAGGGGTCCGCGTGCGGGCGATGCAGAGAGGAAGAGAGGAAGGAGAGAAAGGTGGGGATGGGCGAGAGCAGAGGAGGGCGGTGGGGCCGGCTCGCGAGGGGATCGAAGGGAGGACGTGGTGCTGGGTGGGCCTGCCGAGCGGGATGGTGGGTCCAGGGCGAGGGGGTGGGCGGTTGGTGGAGCTGCGAGGTGGGGCCAGGCGGGACAGGGGACGCGTGTGTGCGTTTGTGTGTGTGGGGCTTGGATCGGGTCAGGGGGGCCTGCAGGGAGCGTGCGGTGGCGGGGTGGGGCCCAGGGAGTTGGTGGGGTCAGGCGAGTGGTGTGGGCGGTGGGTGAGGTGGCAGGTTAGGAGTGGATGGGGGATTGGGCCAGGGTGACGTGTCGGGTGGTGATTGGCCGGGGTGAGGTGGAGGGCTGGATAGGACTAGAGTGGGTAGAGTATTTGGTAGCTTAGGTTTTGGGTGTTCTGGGGTAGGTAGGGTTTTATAATTTATTTTAAAAGCCTTTTGTAAATTGTTTTTAGACAAACTGAGATATCCGGAAGCACCGGTGTTTTGATTTAAAGTAATAGGGAGAAATTAATATAGAAAACAAAATAGGGCTTTTAGCAAAATAGTTTTAGACAGATAGATGTATGATGATGTCATGATGATGCAATGCACAAAATCAATGCGATTTTCTAGTAGTGGTTTTGCGGGATGCCACAGTTATGGACAGTTGGAGTGGCCATACTGTTCCCCCGTCAGACTTATCAAAATGACTTGTGAAACGACTTGAGACTTTGACTTGACCACAACAGAGTTGTGACTGGAAATACAAGATCCCGCTTAGGAGTTATAAACTTTGTGACCAGCTTTGGAACTTAGTAGTTATAAATCTGGCTTTTGCAAAACAACCCTAGAGCCTAGTGTCCTATTATCCAAAAACCCCTTTACTTGTTAGTATTAGTTTGCGAGTACTTAAAGAGTACTCATGGCTTTGTCCCTGGCTATTTCCATGGCCAGACTATGAAGAGGAGTACCTGGAGGATGGACCCCAGGAAGGTTACGACAACTAGGATCATCTCCCATCGTCGGCATTGCCCGTGACCTCAAGATGGAGCCTCGCCACGCTACCGTTATTATTACGTATTCACCGCTTGATGTTGTATTAAGGACTGGATCATGAGATCCCTATTTGTGTAAGAACTTATGTATCGTTGTAATGGATGAAGTACTATGGTATCCAATTCATTATGTCTCGCAAAAATGGTAATCCTGGGATTGCGATGTATGGCATAACAGGCATCTAGGATTGAAAAATCCGGGTGTTGACAAGTTGGTATCAGAGCCATCCTGACCATAGGAGACCCTAGTTAGATTGGACGCTGAACCAAAAACTTAGTTTCAAAACCCAAGAACAAAACTATTTACGAAAACCTATTCTAATTCTTACCTCTTTAATTCGTTAATAAAACTTCATGTTCCTCAAAAACTCTTGCAAAATATATAAAATTTTGACACACTTGATCACTTTGCTAATCTACTCATCCTCTATTTTTATAGATGGACGTGAAGTATGACAAGTTTTACCAACTCGGGAATGGAGGAGACCTTATCTTTGAGAGGATCTGGATCAGCTTCGGAACTTCGAGCGCCGCATCCCGAGTTCTTGAGCTCAGCTCAATGATCAAGGGGCAGAAGATCTGCAGTGGCTAATTGTTGCAAGTCTCCGAGGAAAGATTGAACCTCCCACTGCGGAGGGAATTCAGTTTACCTTGAGGGAAAACAACTGGCTTGATGGACTTGCCAGAGCAATGCAGGAAGCTCTTTCTCGTCTGTGTGGACAGAGCATCAATCAGATCAAGGGTACTCGCTTTGAGTTTTGCCCAAGACGTGATGCAAATGGTCAACCACTGGAAGCCCCATACCAGCCCGAGCTGAAGACTCAATTGGACCACCTGAGCTTCATGATGTATGATCGTCAGCAGGAATTGGACAACTGTCGTGACTATTGCAACCACAAGTCTGCCATCATCAAGACGAAGGATCAGACCATCGCCATGCTAGCAAAGGATCGCAAGTCTCGCCGCCATCAGCTCCACAAGAAGGAGCGCATTATTTCCCGTCTTCGCCATCGTATCTCATCTCTGGAAGAGACCATCCATGAGAGAGACATGCAGTTAGAGGAAAGGGAGAATGCTCGGAGAAGATCTTCGTGGAGACCCTTACTCCTATCTCAGCGATGACGATGATTTTCTGGAGGATCAGGCCATGGACTTCTTCACCGATGAGGATGATTTCGCCTTCATCGATGATGCGGAAGATGATGAAGCCACAGACTCCGGCGAGTAGTAACCTTGAGCACTAGCGTAGTGAGTAGTAGTCGGTCCCACTGTATCGTAGTTCCCAGAATGGTTCTTAAAACCATCTGTTTTGCCTTGTTGTGGTGTGTGTTGTACTGTGTGCTATGAGTGAATGAATGAAAAAGCAAGTTGCTATAAAACTTGAGTCAAACTCTAAAAACTTTTCAAAGACCCAAAACCTTAGAAATTTCCCTCTTTTCTCATGATCTATATCAATCTTCAGATGCCACGTGGAGGAAGTGGTTCAGCCCCGGACCCGATGTTGCAGATCCTGCAAATGTTGACTTCTGACCGCGAAGCTGAAAGAGCGGAACGTCAAGCCAACCTAGCCACTCTGCAACAGATAGCCCAGCTAGCCCACAACAACCAAGGCCATGGAAATCAGGACAACCGCGGATCTAAGCTCAAGAATTTCTAGAATACCAACCCACCCGTTTTCACCAAGTCAGAAGAACCCCTAGACGCCGATGATTGGCTGCAAACTATGGATAATAACTTGGAAGTAGCCGGAGTAGAAGCCAACGAGAAAGTCTTGTTCGCCACTCATTATCTAGCCGGAGATGCCAGGGCATGGTGGAATAGTGTACGTGCAATGACCGGAGGCCAAATGATGACCTGGGAGGAATTCAAGGTCAAGTTTAGCAGAACCCATGTGCCGCCAGGTTTGATCAAGAGAATGAGAGACGAGTTCCGAGAATTGGAGCAAGGAAGGATGACTGTAGTAGAATACCGTGACAAATTTTTGTCATTAGCTAGGTATGCCCCGGATGAGATAGACACCGAAGCCAAGAAGAAAGAAAGATTCCTGAATGGTCTGCATGACGAGATGCAGACAGTGTTAGTCAATATTCCCTTTGCTGATATTGAAGCCCTTGTCGACTCCGCTATCCAGATGGAAGGAAAGATCAACCAAGACAATGAGAACCGCAAGCGTCGCATGATGCATCAACCAGGAACCCATCAGACAACAAAATATCGCCCCAACCCATCTCCAGGATTTGCCCCAAGAACCAATAGACCCCCTATGACCCGTCCGACCTATCCCAACCGTGGAAACCCTAGACCCGGAGGAAATCACAACAACCCTGGCAATTCGAGCAATTTCACCGTGCCCACCCAAGTTCAACACCAACCATGCTACCGCCAACCCACTGCCCCGAGGATGGAAGCAATCTTGTGCACAGCCAAGGACAAGTCACAAGTGACTGTTATGACTGTGGAAATAAAGGCCACTATTCCAACGAGTGCCCCAACAAGAAGAACGCTACAGCCCTAATACAAATATCCCAGCTCGGTGGCGTCGTGTCCAACCAGGAGAGAAGATTTGCCCCAGAAATTCACTCAACCGCATAGCGGCCTTTTTCTCATGCATGCTGAAGAAGCTCAGGAAGCGCCAGACGTCGTGCTGGGTATGTTTTCTGTTAATTCAGTACTCGCAAGAGTGTTGTTTGATTCTGGTGCATCGCATTCATTTGTCACCGAAGAATTTGCATGCACTAGTAAAATTCAACCAACCAAACTGAAGCATGTGATGATTGTACAAATTCCCGGATCGACCACCAAGGCTAGGCAAATTTGCAGAGTCGTCCCTATCGAATCCATGGCATAGATTTTTATGCTAACCTAATAGTACTCGGAACTAAAGGTTTGGAAGTAGTACTAGGAATGGATTGGATGTCTAAACATAAAGGAATGATTGATTGCCAAGAAAGCCATTACCATGACCGATCTGCCGAGTATCAGTCGAGCATATATCTGAAACCTTACCTCGCCAATTCAAGTGTAACAAGAGTCTAGCCCAACCTACCATTGACCAAGTTAGGATAGTCTGTGAATACCCCGATGTATTTCCAGATGTTTTGCCCGGTATGCCCCCAGATAGGGATATCGAGTTTATCATCGAACTAATCCCCGGAACAGGACCTATAGCCCAGAGACCCTATAGTATGAACCCGTCAGAACTAGAAGAACTGAAGAAGCAGTTGGATTCCATGTTAGAAATCGGATTGATTCAACCAAGTGTGTCCCCATGGAGGTCACATGTCTTGTTTGTGGACAAGAAGGATGGAGGTAACCGTTTGTGTACGGATTATCGAAAGTTGAATGATGTCACCATCAATAACAAGTACCCCTTGCCCAAGATAGAGGATTTGTTTGATCAGTTGACCGGTGCCCAGGTGTTTTCTAAGATTGATCTTAGAACTGGCTATCATCAACTCAAAATTCGTGCAGAGGATATTCCAAAGACTGCCTTTACCACCAGATATGGATTGTATGAGTATCTGATCATGTCTTTTGGATTAACCAATGCCCCGCTTATTTCATGAACCTCATGAATAAGATTTTTATGGACTTCCTGGATAAGTTTGTCGTTGTTTTCATCGATGACATTCTGATTTATTCCAAATCGGAAGAAGAACATGAGCTACACCTAAGGACCATTCTTGGAACCCTTAGAGAGCATCAGCTGTATGCAAAATTTAGCAAGTGTGAATTCTGGTTACAGGAAGTAGGATTTCTCGGTCACATTGTATCAGCTGGAGGAATTGCCGTTGACCCTGCCAAAGTGAAGGATGTAGAGGATTGGCAAGCCCCAACCACTCAAACCCAGGTTCGTGCTTTTCTCGGATTGGCGGGATATTACCGCAAATTCGTAGAAGGATTCTCTAGTATCTCTCGACCCATGACCTAATTGCTGAAGAAGGACAAGAAGTTTGAATGGACAGACAAGTGTGAAGCGAGTTTTCAAGAACTCAAAAGGAGATTGATTTCCGCCCCAATCTTGATCATGCCAGATATCACGAAGCCCTTCGACGTGTATTGTGACGCATCCAAGATTGGTCTCGGATGTGTGCTAATGCAAGAAGGCAAAGTTATATCCTATCTATCGCGACAATTGAAGCAACATGAACAAAATTATCCAACCCATGACCTCGAGTTCGCAGCCATAGTTCTAGCCCTAAAGACATGGAGACATTACCTTATGGGAAACCGTTGTGAGATTTATTCGGATCACAAGAGCCTAAAGTATATATTCACCCAGAAGGAGCTGAATATGAGGCAGAGAAGATGGATTGAGCTAATCAAGGATTATGACCTGGACATTCACTATCACCCTGGAAAAGCCAACGTGGTAGCCGATGCCCTTAGCAGATTGCCGTGCCGCTTGAACTCCATGATCTTGAAGGAGCAACCAAGTTTGCACAAAGAGATGGAAGATTTTCGAATGGAATTAGTAAGTGAAGGATTTTTGGCTAGCATAGAACTTCAGCCCACTTTGATCAGTCAGGTTAAAGAGGCGCAGAAAGGAAATGCTAGTATCGACGGAATTAAACGTCGTATCGGTACAGGCAAAGTACCCGGATTCACCGAGGACGAAGAAGGAGTTTTGTGGTACAAAGGAAGCCTTTGTGTACCGATCTCGATTAAGTTAAAGAAGTTATCTTGAAGGAGGCTCATGATACTCTTTATTCTATCCATCCCGGAGGAACTAGGATGTATCAAGATTTGAAAGAGCAATTTTGGTGGCATAAGATGAAGAGAGAAATCGGAAGCTATATCGCCAAGTGTGATATATGTCAGCGAGTCAAGGCAGGACATCAAAGACCCGCTGGATTGTTGCAACCTTTGCAAATTCCGGAATGGAAATGGGATTCTGTAGGAATGGACTTTATCACTAGACTACCTACTTCTAGTAGGGGAAATGACTCTATCTGGGTCATAGTGGACAGATTGTCCAAAGTCGCCCATTTCTTGCCCGTTAAAACTACCTATCAGAGTTCGAATCTAGCGGAGTTGTACATCGCTAGGATCGTTAGTTTGCATGGAGTCCCCAAGAATATCGTATCGGATCGAGGAACTCTGTTTACCTCGAGATTCTGGAAGAAGGTCCAGGAAGGTTTAGGAACCCGCCTAGATTTCAAGAGTGTATCACCCTCGCATCGATGGACAAACGGAGCGAGTAAACCAAATACTCAAGATATGCTTAGATCATGTGTGTTATAATATGGATCCAAGTGGAAGACATCACTGCTTGCAGAATTTTCCTACAACAATAGTTACCAAGCCAGTTTGCAAATGGCCCCATTTGAATTCATGTACGGAAGGAAGTGTCGCACCCCTTTGAACTGGTCGGAAGTAGGAGAGAGTCAAATTTTCGGACCCGACATCCTACGAGAAGCAGAAGAGAAGGTTCACAAGATTCGAGAGCACCTCAAGACAGCCCAATCCCGACAAAAGAGTTACGCCGACAAGACACGTCGAGACCTCGCCTTCAACATTGGAGATTTTGTTTATCTGCAAGTGTCGCCATTGAAGGGAATGCAACGTTTCCAACTCAAAGGAAAGTTAACCCCCAGATATATCGGACCTTTAAAAATTTTGAACCGTCGAGGATAAGTATCGTATCAACTCGAGCTACCAGAAGAGATGTCAGCGGTGCACAATGTGTTCCATATCTCGTTACTTCGCAAATGTCTCGAAGTCCCCGAGAAGACCGAAGTATTCAAGAATATCGATCATAGGACCATAGAGATCAATGATGACCTGACCTATCCCGAAGTACCCATCCGTATATTGGAAGAAGCCTTTCGAACGACCAGAACCCGAAGCATCAAGTTTCTCAAGATTCAGTGGAGCAACCACACAGAAGAGGAATCTACCTGGGAACGCGAAGATCACATCAGGACGGAGTTTCCAGATCTCTTCAAATCCTAGGTAATCTTTTCGTCCTTTTTCAAATCTCGGGAAGAGATTTTGTTTAAGGGGGAAGGTTTGTAACATCCCAAAAATATCAAACTTAGATCAACAAAACACTAATCCTAAAGTTTAGGGTTAACAAAAACTTTTCTAAATCAATTCATGAATGCATGTATATGTGTATGCATGAATTTGGAAATTCTTTAAAACCACCTTGTTTGTGTGATCCATTGCTTGTAAAATGTTTCTTAGGTGAAAAGAACATCATCTAAAACATTCCCCACACTTTTCCTAAAGAAAAATAAGTCAAAACAAATATATTAAGTGAATGGTCATTTTGACCAATTTAACTCCCATGCCTACTTTGGCTGTCTCAAACTTTCAAAACCTAACAGAAACTTTTCTGGATCTTTGCACCCCTTGAATGTACTCATAAAAAAGTATCAAGGCCCACTTTGTGATCATCCAGAAACTTTCAAATGCATAGTTTAAATGGCAATTCAAAATTGAATCTTCTTCATATGGGAAGATCCCACCTTTTCAAAACCCACTCAAATAAGCTCAATTTTCAAAACCCAAGCATCTGCAGACTCACCAGAACCAATCTAGCAAACCCACCAAAAATCATTTCAAAATTCAAAACTTGAGTTCATGCGGCCATTTCATCAAACAGGTTGCAGACACAAATCAAACAAAACAACAAACACTATAGTGTGTAGTGTTTTGAGCCTAACTTGTTCCCTAGTTAGCTCTCACACAATCCAGTTGATCATCTAGCAAGGTTAGACCAGCACTAGCACCCCTGTGAGCTTGCCATTGCCATTAATGGTGAACAGCCGAGCAACCCCATGTCACCCCAATGTGGACAGCAAGCTAGGAGTAGCAGCAAGCCTAGCCAGCATGTCTGGGAGGCAGCCCACCGTCCACCGCCACTGCCTGTCCTAGCCGCGAGCGTTGCCAAGCCCTGGACCACGCGCACAAGACACGCCCAGACCATGCCGAGCGTGCCCCAGAGCGCCACCCGCGACCAGCATCCACAGACCGCGCGCACACATGATCACCACCGACCCAGGAGACCGCCAGACATCCCCGTTTAACGCCCCGCGCCATACAGCCACCGCCCGCCGTCGAGAACGCCGCCTCTGCCACGCAGAGCACTGCCCATTCCAGACCAAACCACACCGCCCCATGCCTCGCGACCATGTCGTTGAGCATCGCCAGGAGACACAGCACCGTCCCCTACCCTTGCCCATGCCATTAGCTGCCTGTAACGTCGCCTCCGACGAGCTCACCTTGCGCCCCGACGGTCCCCTCGCTCGACTATAAATAGAGGCCACCCCCGCACGATTTCTTCACACCATCTCACTCCCCTCTCCTCACTGATCGTGCCACACCATTCTCAGAGCAAGGCGAGCACCACCTCGCCGGAATTTCACTGGAGCCTGCCGCTGCCGGAGAAGAAAGGAGCCAGCGATTGGAGCCGCCCCAGGAGAAGCCACCGGTACCAGGAGGTTCGCCATCGTCGACTTCTTCGTTCGCCCGCCTCGCCGACCCTCGCCCGTACCCCGGTGAGCCCCCAGCAACCCTCACTGGCCGCTCTAGGTTTCATTCTTGCCGGAGCTGTCTCGCGTCGACGATGACCCTCAGCCGTTGGATTAGAACCAGATCGAACGCACCACGTTGCCCCATACCGCTTCGCCCAGCCCCGTGTCACTGACGAGTGGGGACACCCACTTAAGCAGCCCGTGGGAGCACTGCGCTTAGCAGGCCGGCCCGTTAGAATTTCCCGCGCAGCCCAGCAATTCAAATTAAATCTTTTCTTTTTAATTTCAAACACACTTCTGTACCCAACTTCAAAAATCAACCCAGATCGATTTAGTGCACCAAATTAGATGAAACCAATTTTGTTGGAAAGGTCTGTGAATTCTTAATCCAAGCCCGTTGGATTCAAGTCATTTGGATATGTAGATCCCCCATAGCAAAAATAACAAGGCAGAAGCTTTTCTGCATTCAAACATTTTTCAAATTTAAACCATAAAAGCTTTTGAGTTGATTCCAACTCTCAAAAATCACAATCAACCATAACTTTCAGAATATATAAAAATATATATAGGTTATTTGCAGAAATAATGTTCAAGGAATAAAAGAATGCTTCATAAGCATTTCTAGCCACTATACTTAATTAAAATAAAAGGGTAAAACTTTATTAAATAGTGACACCACTTTAAATCACATTCCCATGGACTACAATATGTGGTGATGACATGTGTCAACATGATCCCATGTTTAGTTTGGAGAATATTAAATCTTAAGTAGTTTTTCAATGAGTAGAAATTACTTTTCTAAAATAAAGACTTAAACCAATCCTTAACCTTGTAATGTTAGAGATGATGCTAGATCATCTATAGGACCCTTGTGTGTGATGATTGCAAGTAGTTAAGTATTGTTTGGTGATTGTGTACCTCGTATTTATTCATAGACGCGCTAGTACCAAGGATACGAGGAGGAAGGAGGATACTACGAAGAGGGAGGCGAGGAAAACTTCAACCACTGCTCTGCACAAGGCAAGCTAACACTTGCAAGATACTATACCTATGCAAGCTTATACTAATATTGTGCAAGCTATACTAACCAAGTTGACCAATGCAAGCTAACCCTTGCAAGATACCCTACTGATACCACAAACCCATACTTGTGATATGACTACTATATGCCTTAAGCATATGTGATCATACCCACTTGCTAAACCAATCCTAGTTTTATGGCAAACTTCGTACTTTATTTCTTTATCAAAGCTTACTTGGAGCCTACTTAAGAGTTTGGTAGATATTAGACAGTTGTGCTGAAGGTTGCATAAAGAGCATAAAATTTGGCCTAAGCTAGAAACCTTGATATCATCCTAGGATATAAGGTTGGACTTAGTTGAAACTCCACTAGTTACCACCCCTCTATTAGTACTACCCCACCTGTAGATGCTAGTGCTAAGCATAAAACTTGATCAACTTTAGATAGGAATACTTGGTGGAAAAATGGTTACGAAAACCTTGGAATGATGGATCATTCTATTGAAATGTTTTGGACATGTGTTTCCAAACGCTTGATGATTTTGGTGATAAAAATGTTGAGGCATGAGCCTTAGCCCTGTTTAAAACTCATGGTTGTTTGGATGCGATACCATTCCAATTTTATCGTACAACCACAATACCCGAATATTGGGTAGGGCTTGACTGGAAACATATATACCTTAGTATTAGCTCCCTCATGGCCAAGGTCTGAGCTGAGGCTACCTTGTGAAGATTGTCCACCTGTGCAGTACCCAAGATGACAGTGGTCATGGTTGGGAGGCCAAACTCACAGGAGAGGTGCTTATACTAGGGAGTATAATTGAAAGGTTAGGATTGATTATCCGCATACTGAGTATGGTGAATTCAGGATTTGTTCCTGACGGATGTACCGAATGTTGTGGTGAAAGTGTACAACCTCTGCAGAGTGTCAAACTATTTGAATAGCCGCGTCCGCGATTATGGACAGTTGGAGTGGCCATACTGTTCCCCCGTCAGACTTATCAAAATGACTTGTGAAACGACTTGAGACTTTGACTTGACCACAACAGAGTTGTGACTGGAAATACAAGATCCCGCTTAGGAGTTATAAAATTTGTGACCAGCTTTGGAACTTAGTAGTTATAAATCTGGCTTTTGCAAAACAACCCTAGAGCCTAGTGTCCTATTATCCAAAAACCCCTTTACTTGTTAGTATTAGTTTGCGAGTACTTAAAGAGTACTCATGGCTTTGTCCCTGGCTATTCCCATGGCCAGACTATGAAGAGGAGTACCTGGAGGATGGACCCGGGAAGGTTACGACAACTAGGATCATCTCACATCACAACATTGCTCGTGACCCGAAGATGGAGCCTCGCCTACGCTACCGTTATTATTACGTATTCCGCTGCTTGATGTTGTATTAAGGACTGGATCATGAGATCCCTATTTGTGTAAGAACTTATGTATCGTTGTAATGGATGAAGTACTATGGTATCCAATTCTGTTATGTCTCGCAAAAATGGTAATCCTGGGATTGCGATGTATGGCATAACAGGCATCTAGGATTGAAAAATCCGGGTGTTGACAAGAGGAGGCGTCCTGGTGCGTGGCTCGGGCAGGGAGAAGGGCAGTGGGTATTTATACCCACCACCTCTAGTCCCGGTTCCAGCCTCCAGCCGGGACTAGAGGGGGGGCCTCTAGTCCTGGCCCCAGCCACGAGCCGGGACTAGAGGTTTTTTTAGCGTGCATTTTCGTTCTTGTCGGCAAAAACCTCTAGTCCCGGCCCGTGGCTGGGGCCGGGACTAGAGGTTGATTTTTGTTAATTTTATTATTTCTATACCTTTTGTTCTGTGATGATGAAAAATATGTATAATATATCAAATTTTGCAGAAAAAAAGATCTACAATGTAAATCTATTAGCATATTCTGTTATAAAACTAATATTTTGTTGAATTAAAAAATATCTTTTGTATACTAGAGTTTGAATTTATAAATATTATTATTTCAATATCTTTTATTCTGTAATGATGAAAAATATGTATCATATATCAAAATTTGCAGGAAAAAAGATCTATAATATAAATCTATAAGCATACTAAATATGGACCGGGACTAAAGCTTGCGGCAGGCTAGGGTAGGCAGGACTAGGGCAGAATGGCTAGGGCAGGAAGCACTAATGATAGGGGTGAGTGTCGATATTATGTCATGCGGATTTTACCTTGTCCCGGATGGTGTCACCAACCGGGACTAAAGATGAACCTTTAGTCCTGGTTGGAGACACCAACCGGGACAAACATGAGTCAGCACTAATAATAGGGGTGAGTGTCGACATTATGTCGTGAGTTTCGACACTATGCTGAGCTACTTGTACTACAAATAGGAATCCTTGTGAGTCCATTCCTCCAACCAGTTTGAGGCATCTCCAAGATGGTCTTCAAGATCAGAGACACCACTACGGCCAGTTTCAGGGAGATGCCGCCGAAGCCCAGTCCTCCGGCATCTCCAAGAAACTGGTCATAGAGGCACTCCCTAATATGTTAAATTAGGTTAGCTCCCAGGCATATTGATCTAGTTAGAGAAGTTACAAGCTGCAGGATGGTCTTCGAGAGCTGGGACACCACTACGGCCAGTTTCAGGGAGATACCGTCGGAGGCCCAGTCCTTTGGTGTCAACACCCGGATTTTTAATCCCAGATGCCTATTATGCCATACATCGCAATCCCAGGATTACCATTTTTGCGAGACATAAAAGATTTGGATACCACAGTACATCATCCATTACAAACCATACATAATGTTTTACACAAATAAGGATCTCATGATCCAGTTCTTAATACAACTCAAGCAGCGGAAATACGTAATAATAACGGTAGCGTAGGCGAAGCTCCATCTTCGGGGTCACAGGCAATGCTGACAATGGGAGATGATCCTAGGTGTCGTAACCTCCCTGGGTTCCATCCTCCAAGTACTCCTCTTCATAGTCTGGCCACGGGAATAGCCAGGGACAAAGCCATGAGTACTCTTTAAGTACTCGCAAACTAATACTAACAAGTGAAGGGGTTTTTGTAATAGGACACTAAGCTCTAGGTTGTTTTGAAAAAGACAGATTTACCTCTACTAAGTTTAGAAACAAAGAAAGTTAGTTGAAGTTTTATAACACCTAAGTGGGAACTTGTATTTCATATCACAACTCTGTTGTGGTCAAGTCAAATTCTCAATTCATTTCATAAGTCATTTTGAAAACATCTGACGGGGGAACAGTATGGCCACTCCAACTGTCCATAACCACGGGCGCGGCTATTCGAATAGTTTGACACTCTGAAGAGATTGTACACTTTCACCACAACATTCGATACATCCGTCAGGAACAAATCCTGAATTCACCATACTCAGTATGCGGATAATCAATCCTAACCTTTCAATTACACGCCCTAGTATAAGCACCTCTCCTGTGAGTTTGGCCTCCCAACCATGACCAACTGTCATCTTGGGTATTGCATAGGTGGACAATCTTCACAAGGTAGCCTCAGCTCAGACCTTGGCCATGAGGGAACCAATACTAAGGTATATAAGTTTCCAGTCAAGCCCTACCCAATTCTCGGGTATTGTGGTTGTACGGTAAAATTGGAATGGTATCGCATCCAGACAACCATTAGTTTTATAAAGGGCTAAGGATCATGCCTCAACATTTTCATCATCGAAATCATCTAGTGTTCGGAAACACATGTCAAAACATCTCAATAGAATGATCCATCATTCCAAGGTTTTCATAACCATTTTCACCAAGTATTCCCATCTAAAGTTGATCAAGTTTTATGCTTAGCACTAGCATCTACCATTGGGAGTGAGTACTAATGAGGGGTGGTAAACAAGTGGAGTTTCAACTAAGTACAATCTCATTCCTTAGGATGACATAAAGATTATCTAGCTTAGGCAAAATTTTACGCTCTTTATGCAACCTTCAATTATCTTCCTAGAATCTACAATTTACTATGTAAACTCTAAGAGAAAACTTTGATAAAGAAATAAAGTATAAAGCTTGCAAGTAAAACTAGGATTGGGTATCATCAAATGTGTCCAACCAAGCATGCTTAGTGCATGGCATAGGTTATCTAACTTTCATAATTGCAAGTGCTAGCTTGCATTGGTCCACTTGGTTAGTAAGGCTTGCCTTGTGCAGAGCAGTGGTTGAAGTTCTCCTCGGCTTCTTCTTCGTAGTATCCTCCTTACTCCTCGTATCCTTGGTCCGTACTAGCGTCTATAAATAAATACGAGGTACACAATCACCAAAAAATACTTAACTACTTTCAATCATCACACAAAAGGGTCCTATATATGATCTAGCATCATCACTAACATTACAAGATTAAAGCATTTGTCTTAGTTATTTATTTGTTTAGAAAAGTAATTTCTACTCATTGAAAAAATACTTAAGATTTAATATTCTCCAACTCAAACATGGGATCATGTTGACACATGTCATCACCACATATTTCAGTCCATGGGAATGTGATTTAAAGTGGTGTCACAATTTAATAAGGTTTAACCTTTTATTTTAATTAAATAAAGTGACTAGAAATGCCTATGTGGCATTCTTTTATTACTTGAACATTATTTCTGTAAGTAAACTCATATGTTTTTATATATTCTGAAAGGTATGATCAAATGTGATTTTTGAGAGTTGGAACCAACTCAAAAGCTATTATGTTTGAAATTTGAAAAATGTTTGAATGCAGAAAAGCTTCTGACTTGTTATTTTTACCAAAGTAGATCTACAGATCCAAATGATTTAAATCCAATGGGCTTGGATTAAGCTTTTCAATATCTTTCTAACAAAATTGGTTTCATTCAATTTGGTTTACTGAATCGAGCTGGGTTCATTTTTGAAACTAGGTACAGAAGTATGTTTGAATTAAAATGGAAAAAGTTAAATTCAAACGACTGGGCTCATCGGGAACTGATAATGGGCTGGCCCAGTGTCACTCCGCGGCGCGGGGCGCAACTAACAGGGGGGGTCTACTGGTCAGTGACTCCTAACACGCGAAGCGGTACGGGGCAATCTCAACCACACGATCTAAGTCTAATCGAATGGCTGCTACTCATCGTCCACGTCAGGCAGCGCCGGCGAGACAGAAACCTAACGCGGTAGGTGGGGGTCGTCGGGGGCTCACCGGGGCTCAGGCGAAGGTCGGCGATGCGGGCGAACGATGAAGTCGACGATGGCGAACCTCCTGGTACCGGCAGCTCCTCCTGGGGTGGACGAAATCGACGACGCCCTTCTTCTCCAGAGGCGGCCTACTCCGGCGCAATTCCGGCGATGCGCTGCTCGCCTTGCTCCAGCTAAGGGGTGGAACGATCATCGAGGTGAGGGGAGTGAAATGGTGTGCTCAATTCGGCTGGGGGTCGTCTCCTTTTATAGGCTCGACTGTGAGACCGAGAGGGATGGGCAGACGACGGTGGCGACACGGCTACGGGCGGCTAGAGGCATGGCCGAGGGTGGCGATCGATCAGTGATCTCCTAGCGATGTTCTATGGTTTAAATGAGCGTGTAGGGGCGGTGGCAAACGGTCGGGAACGCACGATGCTCTGCGAGGCAGAGGCGGCGAATTCTGCGGCGAGCGGTGGCTACGGGGCATGGGCAGTGAAATGGGCATGAGTGGCGGTCTCCTGGGATGGTGGGGTGCATGCTGGCGGTCGGCGAGGGATCGAGGTGGTCGGGTTGATTGGGAACGGAGCGTGCTCTGCGGTGCACGTCGGCATGGTCGACAGCGGCACGGGCGCGGCGTTCCTGGCAGTTCTGGGCGTTGTCTTCGAGCTAGGGCTGGTCGAGAGGGGGCGGTGAGGCATGGACTACCTCCCAAACAAGGTTGGCACGGCTAGTTCTTCTCCTAGCATGTTGTCTACACTGGGGTGACATGGGTGCTCTCGGCCTGCTCACCATTGATGACAATGGCCAGCTTACAGTGGTGCTAGAGATTAGTTAAGGTTGTTAGATGATCTACTAAGGCTAGTGGTGTCCAGAGAGGGAACAAGTTAGGCCAGAATCACTGCACACTATAGTGTTTAGGATTTGTTTGATTTGCATCTGCAAGGTGTTTGATGAAATGGCCGCATGAACTCAAGTTTTGAATTTTGAAATTATTTTTGGTGGGTGTGCTAGGCATGTGCTGGTGCTACTGTGGATGCTTGGGTTTTGAAAATTGAGTTGGTTTGAGTGGTTTTTGAAAAAGTGGGATCTTTCCATATGAAATAGATTCAATTTTAAACTGTCATTTAAACTATGAATTTGAATGTTTCTAGATGATCACAAAGTGGGCCTTGGTACTTTGTTATGAGTACTATCAAGGGGTGCAAAGATCCATACATGTTTCTGTTAAGTTCTGAAAGTTAGAGATAGCCAAAGTAGGCATGGGAATTAAATTGGCCAAAGTGACCATTCACTTAATTTGTTTGTCTTGATTTATTTATCTTTGGTAAAAGTGTGGGGATTGTTTAGATGATATTTATTTCACCTAAGAATCATTTTACAAGCAAAGAAACACATAATCATGGCAATTCAAAAGAATCCAAATTTCAATGCACACTCATATGAATGCTTTCATATTTTAATTGGAAAAGTTTTTGTTAACCCTAAATTTGGTGATTAGAGTTTGATTATTCTAGTTTAATATTTTTGGTATGTTACGTCCGGCATCTCCAAGAAACTGGTCATAGAGACACTCCCTAATATGTGACCACACGTGTTTGGAGATCAGATCTTCATGGTAAGTAGGAATCGGGACAACATCTTCATAGTTTGGGGAAGTCGTAGTACGAATCGGAACTAAAGGCCCCCCTTTAGTCCAGGTCCAACCACAATCCAGGACTAACACTCAATACATTTATTAATATTAAAAATCGGTACTAGCTAACACTCAGGACTAAAGCCGCCCCCTTTATTCATAATAATGCCTAGTCCTATAGTACGCAGCTTCAGGGTATTCTTCATCATCGTCACCTGCCACTCCGGGGATCCTCAGCCCAGCCATGGCATATACCGGGGGCACCTGCCACTCCAGCCTCGGATTCATGGCGGGCGGGGGAGGGGTCTCCTGGAAGACGATGCCACTACCGCTGGGCGGGGGAGGGGCCTTCTTGTGGCTCTGTGGCGGGTGGCCTTGTGGGCACCGCAGGCAAGGATGGTCTCCATTGGCGATGTATCGCATCACGCCGATGATAATCTGGTTCGCCCACCACGGGCGGCAGTCGACTTCGTTGTGGTTCACCGGGGGAGGGCCATCACCCTCGTACATGGAGAGCTCTCTTTCTTGCCGATTAGCAAAAAATGCATTCCAGGTGTCATAGTTGTCGGTATCCCACTGGGGATCCATCCGCTGCTCCGGCGTGATCTCGTGGTAGAAGTGGTTCGTGATGGCCGCCTGGCGTGCAGAACCTTGATGGACAGGAGGGACATGAACCCCTCCAGCGCTCAGCATCCAGCCGGCGGGCGGCCGGTATCCCGGAGGGAAAGGGTAGCTGGAGGCTCCCAGCGCCTCGGTCTCCTCGAGGGTCAGAATGGCCCAGTAGGTGTTGTCCATTGTTGTGAAGAGGAAGGTGTGGATGTGTGGATAGCAATGGCACGGTCGGCCTAGATATAGAGGAAAAGGGCGGGAAGAGGTGGGAAATGGGGGGAAATATATTTAGTCCCGGTTAGTGGCTACAACCGGGACTAAAAGCTTCGGTCAGAGGAAAAGGGCGGGAAAACATGGCGGGAAGGAGTGGGAAATTGCGGGAAATATCTTCTTAGGACTTCAAAAAAAATTCCTTCTCTTCTTTGGTAAGAGCATAGCTGGTAGCACTTAGACGTCCTTTATCTTTCTTTATTGGATGCATGCCATCTCGTTGCTGGTCCTGCCATGCTTCTGGCGTATCTTTTGTCTTTCCATACACGCCCATAAATCCTAGCAGGTTCACGCAAAGATTCTTCATCACATGCATCACGTCGATTGAAGAGCGGACCTCTAGAACTTTCCAATAGGGTAGCTCCCAAAATATAGATTTATTCTTCCACATGGGCACATGTCCGTCAGCGTCATTTGGAACAGATTGACCGCCAGGGCCCTTTCCAAAGATTACTTCTAGATCCTTGACCATACCAAATATATCATCACCAGTACGATGGATAGGCTTCTTCCGGTGATCTGCCTCACCATTGAAATGCTTGCCTTTCTTTCTTGCGGGATGCCTATCCGAAAGAAATCGACGATTCCCAGGTACACATTCTTCTTACCTTTATCCAAATATATACTTTCAGTATCATCTAAACAATGCGTGCATGCAGTGTATCCCTTGTTTGACTATCCTGAAATGTTACTAAGAGCAGGCCAATCATTGATGATTACTAACAACAACGCCTGTAGGTCAAATGGCTCCTGTTTGTGCTCATCCCACATACGAACACCTTCGTCGCGCCACAACTGTAGTAGTTCTTCAAATAATGGCCTTAGATAGACATCAATGTCATCGCCGGGTTGCTTAGGGCCTTGGATGAGCACTGACATCATAATGAACTTCCGCTTCATGCACAACCAAGGAGGCAGGTTATATATACATAGAGTTACAGGCCAGGTGATATGACTGCAGCTCTGCTCTCCAAAAGGATTCATGCCATCTGTACTTAGACCAAAACTTAAGTTCCTTGCATCATCTTCAAAGCTCGTGTACTCTCTATCAATTTTTCTCCATTGCGACCCATCAGCGGGGTGTCTCAACATCGAGTCTCTCTTCTTTGTGCCATCGCAACAACTTGGCATGCTCTTTGTTTCTAAACAAACGTTTCAACCGTGGTATTATAGGAGCATACCACATAACCTTTGCAGGAACCCTCTTCCTGGGGCACTGCTTGCCCTCAACATCACCAGGGCCATCTCGTCTGATCTTATAACGCAATGCGCCGCATACCGGGCATGCATCCAAATTCTTGTACTCCTCATCGCGATATAGTATGCATGCATGTATCTTTTGCACCTCTAGTCCTAGAGGGCAGATGACCTTCTTTGCCTCGTATGTACTAGCAGGCAATTCATTATCCTTTAGAAGCTTCTTCTTCCAAATTTTTAGTAGCTTCTCAAATCCCTTGTCAGATAAACCATTCTCTGCTTTCCATTGCAGTCATTCCTGTGTGGTACCGAGATTTGTGTTGCCATCTTCGCAATTTGGGTATAACAATTTTTTAACATGTTCTCCAACTTCTTCTTCTCATTTTCATTTTCGCATTCGCTCTGTGCATCAAGAATGTCCTGACAAAGATCATCAGCAGTCTCATCTAATGCCCATTCTTCACCTTCTTCTTGTTCATTGTCTTCTAGTGTAGTACCACCGTATTCGGGAAACATTAGATAGTTGTCATCGTTCTCTTCTTCTTCCTTGTCTTCCATCATAACCCCGCTTTCTCCATGCTTTGTCCAACAAATATAACCGGACATGAAACCCGATTGAATCAGGTGGATGTGAATGGTTTTGGATGAAGAGTAATCCTTCTCATTCCGATAGACACGACACGGACAACACATAAAACCATTCCGCTTGTTTGCCTCGGCCAAATCGAGGAAAGAATACACACCTTTAATGAACGCGTTAGACATTCGGGGAGCGTCGTACATCCATTCTCGACTCATCTGCAGTATAATTAAAATTTTCTATCATATAAAAAGTTTGGATCATTTTACTACAATTAATTTTACATGCACTAATTTTTGAATTAAGATTTTCTATCATATTAAAATTTTACATGCACTAATTTTTGAATTGGACAAAATTGTTAACATAAAAATATTGACTATTTAATTATTGCTAGGCAGTGAAAACCTTAGTCAATTCTAAGATCCGAAACTCTTAAAATGCACATCTCAACTTTCAGTAGCTTTTTGTATAATCAAACTATGCTTAAAATTACACATCTAAAATTCCATCTACACTTCTAAGCATGAAATCCCTCATTATAGTTCTAGAGCATTGAGCTAAACTATAACAATAAGAGATGAAAGATTGAAATTGCTAACCATTTTAGAAGCTTGGATTGATAGATGATGCCACCAAATCTTGACAAATCTTGGATTGAAAGTTGCCACCAAATTGGACAAAAAATGAGGATGAACTTGAGTTGTTCCTTAGAGGAAATGGCCATGCTTTTGTGTTGGGTCGAATAGGGATATATAGTGGTAATAAATTGTCCCGGGTGGTAAAACGAACCCATACTAGAGGTTGATCTCTAGTCCTGGGTGGTAACAAGAACCCAGACTAAATATAGACATGGGTCCCACAGGTGCTCTAGTCCCGGCTTGTGTTACCTGCCGGGACTAGAGGTTGCCCACGGACCGGGACTAGTCATGTGGCGCCATCTAGCCATTGCAAAGTTCACAGACCGAGACTAGTGCTAATACTAGTCCCAGTTTCAGACAGGGTCGGGACTAGAGGCTGGAGCAGCAAAAAATGAAAGGTCGTTTTTCTACTAGTGACACTTTCTTCCATAGAGTACTTGATATGGAGCTGCCTTCAGACTACTCTAATAGTTGTTATTGTAGGAAAATTCTGCCAATGGTAGACGATCTTCCCACGAACCTCCAAAATCTAATGCACAAGCCCTAAGCATGTCTTCCAGTATTTGATTGGTTCTTTCAGTTTGACCCCCAGTTTCTGGATGATAGGATGTGCTAAAATCCAAGTTTGAACCAAGTGCTTCATGTAATTGCTTCCAAAATGCTGAAGTAAATACAGATCCTCTATCAGTTACGATCTTCTTGGGCACTATGTGCTTACTATCTCCTTGATGTAAACTTCTACTAACTTCTCGGCATTATCTTTCTGATTCACCGGAATAAAATGTGCACTTTTAGTGAGTCTATCAATAATCAACCATATCATATCTTTCCGTTTAGGTGTCATGGGCAATCCTGTGATGAAGTCCATACCAATTTCCTCTCATTTCCACTCGGGAATTTCCAAGGGTTGTAATGGTCCTGCTGGACTTTGATGTTCAGCTTTTACCCTTTGACAAGTATGGCATTCTGACACATATTTTGCGATGTCTCTTTTCATGTTATTCCACCAGAATAATTCTTTCAAATCCATGTACATCTTAGTACTTCCTGGATGAATGGAATATGGTGTCTCATGTGCCTCTTGAAGTATCACTTCACGAATCCCTGGCACATATGGAACACAAAGACGATCTTGGAACCATAAAGATCCATAATCTCCTAAGCGAAAAACTGATGCTTGTCCTTAAGATATCCTCCGAATTTCTTCAGCACTAAAAGGATCTTCTATTTGATGTCTAAAAATTTCGTGCTTGAGATCACTATTCTATTCTACAACTGCATGCATAGTAGCTAATCCTCCAAGAGTCTATGTTCTTATGAATTGAAGTTCCAACCTTTCCAAATCTATCTGTAGCTATTTTGGTAGCTCCCGATTGCTAGGCTGAATATCTGTGCTCTTTCGACTTAAAGCATCTGCTACAACATTTGCTTTTCCAGGGGTATAATTAATTTTCAGATCATAATCTTTAATTAGCTCTAACCAACGCATATGTCTCATATTCAATTCCTTTTGAGTGAAGAAATATTTGAGACTTTTGTGGTTAGTGTATAACTCACACCTTTCTCCATAAAGAAAATGCCTCCATCCTTTCAACACAAAGACTACTTCTGCTAATTCCAAATCATGGGTTGGATAATTAACTTCATGTGGTTTCAGTTTTCTGGATCCGTAAGAAATTACTTTACGATCTTGCATTAACACACAACCTAAACCTTCTTTAGATGCATCACAGTATACTGTAAAGTATTTCCCTGTTTCATGAACTGTTAAAATTGGAGCAGTAGTTAATCTAGTTTTTAACTCCTGAAAGCTTGCTTCACACTTATCATCCCAGATGAATGGTGTATTCTTCCTTAACAATTTTGTCATTGGTCCAGCTATCTTGGAGAAACCTTCAATGAACCTCCGATAATAACCAACCATACCCAAGAAACCTCGAATTTGTTTCACATTGGTTGGTGCAGTCCATTCTAATACAGATTGAACTTTGGATGGATTTACAACAATCCCATCCCTACTGATCACATGACCTAGGAATTATACCTCATCAAGCTAGAATTCACACTTGCTGAACTTAGCATAAAGCTTGTGTTCTCTTAGGATATGTAATGTTATTCTCAAATTATCAGCATGATCTTCCTTATCCTTGGAATATATCAAAATATCATCAATAAACACTATGACAAACTTGTCCAAGTATGGCATGAAGATTTTGTCCATTGGATTTATGAATATTGCTGGTGCATTGGTCAAACCAAACGGTACAACAAGATACTCATGATGTCCATACCTTGAGACAAATGATGTCTTCGGAACATCTTCCGGTTTGATTTTTATTTGGTGGTATCCGGATCTTAGATCAATCTTATAAAATACTCCAACTCCTTTAAATTGATCAAATAGATCCTGAATTCTAGGCAATGGATACTTATTCTTGATGGTAACATTGTTGAGATTTCTATAGTCCCCACACATCCTTCTTCCTCCATCTCTTTTATCTACAAAGATCATCGGATTTCCCCATGGAGATACACTTTCTTGAATGAATCCTTTTTTGGCTAACTCATCAATTTGCTCTTTAAGTTCTTTTAATTCTTTCAGACCCATCTTGTATGGTGCTTGAGCTATTGGTGTTGTACCCGGAATTAGATCAATAGTGAATTCTATTTCCCGATCTAGTGGCATTCCTGGTAACTCTGATGGAAAAACGTCTTGAAACTCATTTACTACAGGAATATCCTCCAACTTGACCTCCTTCATTGAATTCAACTGAAGATCCACCATGATATGACTGTGCTTATCAGCTTGATAAACTATACTTGCTCCACTTGGAGTCTTGATTGAGATAGTTTTATCCTCACAATTGATCTGAGCCCTATGTTCAATCATCCAGTCCATACCCAGCACTACTGCAAATCCCTTCAAAGGAATCACATAAAGGTCCGCAAAGTAGGTACAACCACAGATCGATATAAGCTGATCTTATTTAATGTGGCGTATAACTACATTTCCCCCTACCTTCACCATGGTCATAGGGTTTTCTAACGTTGCCCTTCTAATCCCGAATTTATCATAGAATTCTTCAGAAATGAATGAAGTAGTTGCACCAGTATCAAATAGAACTTTTCCGGGATTGGTAAGGATATTGAGCATACCTATTACTGCATGCTCTGAGTTATCCACCTCCTCCAAGGTTGCACAATTCAGCTTCCCGGTGGGTCTGTTCCTCTTGCCATTGTTGTTCTTGACATAATTTCCTCCTCGACTGGGTTGTCCATTACCTCCACTAGCTTGTCCTCCACCCTTTGTAGGCCAACCACCTGGTGGTTTATTCGGACAATTAGGCTTGATATGAACATTCTGCCCACAACCGTAACAAATAACTACTGGCTTTTTGCATTCTCTCTGTAAATGCCCTGGAAGTCCACAATTGTTGCAAATAACATTTCTCCGAGGATTGGACTGATTTCCACCATTGCCCTTGTTATTGTTATTGTTGTTGTAAGCTTTGTTCCTAGGTTTGAACTCCAGATTGGGTTTAGATTTACTTGCTTGAATCCTCTTTGTCTCTTTCTTGGCTCTCTTCCTTCGGTCCTCTTGGAAATTCTTATAGTCATCCTCAAAAGTGATGGCTGCATCCAGTAACTGCTGAAAAGTTTGTTTATTGGCCAACCTCAAATGCATCTTCACGAATGGGTTTAACCCCCGCAGGAAACGCTTCTTCATTTTCTCTTCAGTACTTACTTCATCTTCGGCATAACGAGACAACTGGCTAAACTCCCAGATGTACTTCATGACCCTAGTATAACCTTGCTGAAGCTCCTCAAACTCCCTCCGCTTCAATTCCATAACACTTTTCGGAACATGATACTCACAGAACCTCTGCTTGAAATCTTCCCAAGTATACTCTCTTACTGGCTGTTGCATGGCTAACTGATTTTCCCACCATGATGTTGCAGGTCCAGCCAAAATTTGAGTTGCATACCTCAGATTTTCCTCATCATTACAACCTACAGTCTTCAGCTTTCTTTCCGTGTCTGCTAGCCAATCCTCTACATCCATTGGTTCAGGGGCTGATGCAAAAGGTAAGGGCCTTGCATTATGGAAGTCGGAAAGACTCACTCCTCCACCTTCAGGTGCTCTCTGGTTTCCATCTCGTCCCAACAACTCTTCCATGAACTTGTTTTGGTTTTCTTGCATCATTTGCATGTACTGCATAAAATTCTGCTCCATTAGCGGCCTCATTGGTGGTGGTAATGCTCCCTGATTTCCGGCATCTGCATATGCCTTCTCCTTGGCCTCGCGCTCCATGCGTTGCTGCTCAGATTCGGTTTCTACACCATATTCCATGACCCCCTAGTCCTGCAACATAAAGTGAATACTCATAATTACATCATGCACATGTGTTCTAAGCTCAACTTTACGCACAGAACTAGTCACACAATGGAAATCAAAATCCAAATAAAATCCAAATATGCATTTTACATATTATACATTACAAACAACTTAGTAATACAAAGTCATTACAACATGTACCATATAGGTATACTAACAAATTAACAACACTTCCCCACTTATTTAGCTACATCATTCTCTCGGATTACAATACGCCATACCCGATACTTCCTAATAAGTAGCCTGGTTCTAGTATCCGCGACGCTCATCATACATGCCTGAAGTACAACCGTGATGACGTAATGTCTGTCGCACAGTTTGTGGAACAAATGGCCTTCTAGAAGGAACATACTCAGTATCTGAAGTATCAGGACTTGAGTCATTACTTAGCCTGAGTGCATTGACTCCATCCAGCTCGGCTGAAAAGTCTTCAGAACCCTGTTCAGCATTATCACCCACTCCATCTCCTGAGCTTCATTCCTAGAGTTATCAACAGAATACGCAGATTCTGCTGCTCCCCAGGTGCTCTGTTGGGCAAGATAGTTAAACACTGGATAATGTATATTCCCTGGGTTTTGAGAAGATGTTGATGATTCAAACACTCTCTCCTCGGGATCTTCTTCCTCATCCTGGTCATCTACGAATATGGTATTTCTACTACTGTTATTAGGATTGGTTCTTGCACCCATTCAACTGGATTGTCCAACATTTCTGCCAGACCCATCTATGGACATCTGATTCTCTTGGGATCCTTCAATTGACCCTATTCTCCATCCATCAAAATTCTCGATAGGAAATTCTGAATCGGGCCCTTCCTCGAAACCCTGTGGCACAGAATACCTCATATCTAATGTAGGATCATAGGTAGGTTCTGGTCTGGGTGAATGAGGATATGGTGTAAAAGATTCAAGATCTATGGGTATATCCTTAAAAATTGGTTTTGCACTACTCCTTGCTTCTTTCTCCAACAGGAACTCTAACTATTTCCTTATTTTTGGATCGGTTAGATCCTCTAACATGTCATTTTTATCTTCAACTATAACTTGATGTGTCTTATAAAAAGACGCAACAAGTGTTCGATATTAATCCATAAACTTGGAAGCTAACTTAGGATGCTTCTTCACCAAAGTAAGATGATCCGGTACTAGCTCTGAGTCTATAGAATCATGAGGAATTATATAAAATGTGCTCCCTTCTAACTCCTTGGCTTTATGCTCTCGGATATTGGCTATCGCCTCCACAACAGCAACATGATATGCTGCTAAATGACTCCTGCCTTCACCTATGGGTAGATCGTGATATAATCCAAGCTCCTCTAGAAGTTGAATACTCACACGATACTTGGATAACATCCGACCATCATAATAGGTTATGGTATTCACCAGAATTTTAGTTGGACAACTAAAAATCCTCAAGAGTTGACGAAGCTGATCAGTGAATGATCCTTGGTAGTCATCGAGAGTCTCCTCTTTCCTTACCAAAGTTTGTTTTGGAAACTTTGGTACCATAACTTTGTATATTAAAAAAATTATTAGTAACCAACAATATATTGCATCATAATAAATAATTATCGCACTAAAACATATAACAGAATATTCTCATTTGAATACCCATTATACCCTTTTAGAGAATTTTTTATTGTTGATCTACACTCCTACACGTAATACCCTTTACTAGGTTTCCAACCTAAGGTCAAAGCAATTTGCTCTAATACCAACTGTGGTGACCCAGCATACCACTGCATGTGTAGTACACTATAGTAGTTGACATGACATCCACAGAACACAGTTCCGTAAATATCACATCCCTTAGAGTGGTACAACAGAAACATTGCCGGTCCATATTACAAACATACACACATTATTATTATTACAATACCAAAAGTTCAAGACTTCAAAAGATTCAACTTACAAACCAAAATATAAAGTGTTTCAGTGGAAGTTGAAAGTAACAACTCCATCCTAGAGTTGAGCTCAACATCTTATTATATAAGGTTCATTCTGCTTGGCTCAATTGATTACTAATAAATAAGGCAACTAATCTGACTCGTTGTCATCTAATCCATATCGGATCTCGTAGTCCACCCCTTCAATACCTCCTAACAGGTTAGGCTCCTCATAGAAGACATCATCTTGACATTTTGCTGCATACATTGGAGTATCTTCTGGATCCTCAGAGTCTAAGCAGGGGATCAAAGGAAAGGGTGAGTAACATCGTTACCCAGCAAGTTCATTATATGCAAGGAAGGAAGTTTGATGCTCTATCTACCACCTCGTACTATAAGTCTTTGGCACTATGCAGTTTTTGTAAATCTTTCTTCAAAGATTGATTTTATTGTGAAAATCTATGCCCATCGGCCTTCACAGGTTTACCAGAACTTTCATGAAGTTCCTTTCCTGCCACGTTCATAGCTCCTTCCCGGAACAGGGAGTAACAAGTTACAGTTCTTACACTCTGCAGAGGTGCGTTACTTTACCCATGAGAGATCAACTCCTTGTTGCACAACCGGGCATACTTTCCCGTCCACAATTCCTTGATGTGGGGCCCAGTAGGTGATCCAAGCCAATCACTGCCCCCTTCGCGACCCCGCATGCCTCCTTTGTGTACACCATGCCCACCCATTGAATTACGGAAATGGTTTGTACAGACCGTTAGATGCTAGAACTATCGTGGGACGATGAGGGTTCCCGCCCATATGTTGCATATCCTCTATGAATTACCAATTAATGCACGCTACGAGGATAACAGCCATGACCTGCACATCCGGCTACATGCGAGAGGAAGAAGATACAACTGACTTCTCTGTCCCATTCCAAATCTCACAGTTAATGCGCAATATACGATGCTAGAATCACTGATGTCAGGGGTTGTTAAATTCCTAGATGATTACCACAGTTGCAAATAGAACCCTAAGTTCTATTGCTTCTCTATATCATCACTTAGGATGATATCATCATTTTATTTGTTTAAGAAAATAATATTTTCTTTGCTTGAACATAGATGATAACACACATTTTATAAATACTTTGGTAAGGACTCTTCAAAATGACATGAGCAAGTGATGAACTTGCCTTGTGATTGCAAGGTAGTGAAGTCGGATGCTTGCACTGGACCTTGAGCTTCTACCTCTACAAAACATCATTATTCCCCGGTAAGGACAATATTTAAAGAAGCAAAATGAATATGCATAGTAATGTAATGCATTATGTCTTATTTATCTTCTTTGTGTGTTTTACCCAATATTTTAGTTTCTGGAATTACTTTAAGTAATAAAGAAATTTATTTTAAAGAATAACCTTTTAATATTTTATAAATATTACATTTTCACTATTTTTATAATGTAATATATTATTAATAGAGTTAAAATCCAAAAAAAATATTTAATAGGAACTCTTGTATTTATTTGTTTAGTAATTCCTTTTAAGAATTAGCATTTAAATAAAAGGGAATTTCTTTTGGTAACTCTAAATATTTATTTAGTATTTTTCTAAAATACTAAAATAACAAAATATAATAAAAGTGATTTTTATTTATTTTTATCCTCTTTCTTTAATTTTATAAAATTCCATAATGAATATATATATTATAAAATTCTTGACCAAAAATTATATGTATATAAATTATTTCTTAATTTAATTAAATAGGTTGGTTTATTATGAATCTAAAAATATATTATTTGTATTTTTCGTACTTCTATTTTATTTTCTAGAATTTATTTAGTTCTAGGGTTATTTTGGTCTTTTAGAAATTATTCAAATTTATTTTAGGATTTTTGGACCAACCCATTGGGCTTATTGGGCCAAACTTGGCACAAGTGACCTATTAAAAAGCCCTCCCCGAAGGGTTTCTGGCCCTATCGGCCCAACTCTCTGTCTCTTCCTCTCACGTTCTTATCTCTTCTCCTCCTTGACCCCGTGGTCGCTGGCGCCGCCGCCGCCGTGCGATGCCCGCCGTCGTGGTCTTCCCTGGTCGTCGCCGTAGTGCATGGCGAGGTTGTTGACCATGTTCCTTCGTCTGCTCCAACTCGATTTGATTCGGGGGGGCCTCCTGCGGCCAGGCTAGCCCCGTCCCGAACCCTAGGGTTTGGGGTGGTGCTGTTGATGCCACCGCTGATGCTCCATTGGTGCTGGTGAGGTGGTCGTGTGTTCTCGTGTGCTGCTATGGCCGCCGCAGTGGCTAGGTGCGGGTTGCATCGCCTCTGGGGTGCTCCCCGTGTCATCGTGAGCTCGTCGGCCCCTCTGCTTCCTCTTCAATTCTCCAGCGAGGACCACAGGTGAGTTGGTTCTTGGTTAACACCCGTGCCTCTATCTTCTTCGAGTATATCTGTGTGTAACTAGTGGCTATCCTTCATTAAGGTTCATACTGGTTCTAGGGTTCATCCCTGGTTCTAGGGTTCAACCCTTTGTGTGCTTGTAAGATGGTGATTTTGATCTGGTCATGATGCCTAGTGAGGATTGTGCTCTCTGCACCTCAGTGCTTGCTGTCATGCTTTGATTATTTGATGTTGTTGTTGATCTAATGCTAGTGTTGATCTGATGCTATTGGTTCATAGTGTTGCCTTATATTGGTGATTAAGCTTGGTTATCCTAATGGCACAATTGTGAAATCTGATTGGTGAAATTGATGCTTAGTGTGTTCATATACTATCACTGTTAGTACTTTGATACTGAAAGTAACACTGTCAGTGGTGATTCACTGCATCAGTGGGTGTTGGCTTGTATAGTTATCACTAGACTTAACTTAATCATTGGAGTCTAATGATACTTTGAAGATAGATGGATATGTTAGATGATCTCTGAGTGTAATCTCAGGGAAATGATAATTATTGGCTTACTGGTTTATTCATGAAAGCTAAAATAATTATTTGGCTTGGTTGTAGGATTTGTTCTTGTGACACCATCTTAGAATGGCACACAGGTTAATTCTACTACTGGCTTTACTATGGTCAGTACTTGAGATTGGATAGATGCCTAAAAATAAGTTGAAAGCTTCTCTTGATATTTATGCCTATGATGTTGGTATAAGGCTCTAGGAACTAGATTCCTATCTTGCTGTCCCTTTCAAATATGCCAAAGTATCATGGTTTCTCACCGGATCTTGGATCCTAGTTGGTTAAGATGATTGGTTTGTTTGTAGCTTATGAAATCTGAGGTTCTACTCTTTTAGGAGATGTGCCCTGATTTTATATGAACAAATGATGGAATATATAAGTTGTTTTGGTATCACCAGATATATGATGCTGGTCTGCGATTTTGGTGGATTTGGTAGAGTTTACTTCTGGTCTTTATATTTCAAATCCTCTAGGATATGTTCACCCCACTTGGGTGATCACTGAGAGTTTAACTCTAACACAACACATGCTTTTTGTTTGGACAAGTTGAACAGAATATGTGGATGTTTTATGATACTCACCATAACAGTTGATGATTTGTGACTGTTGTTGATTGATATGTGTCTTGATCTTGCTGATTATGTTGCTGGCCTAATCTTGTCCTTCACCTCCTGGTGCTTCTTCTGTTACTTTTGGTTCCTGTGCTTGGCCTTGATCAGCCCTTCACCTCCTAGCTCCTCCAGCTTGAGCTTGCTATCCCCCTGATCCACCCCCTCCTTATGTCACCATCTGGTGATGCTAGGTTGATCTAGTGTGTATTTTTGGCTGGTGGTTTGCTTAGCTTTGTGAAGCTGAGTGTTCTTGGTGTGGTGTTGGAAATACAAAGATGAACTGGTGGCTGCCACGGCTGTGCTTGGTCCTTTTACTTGGGTGAGCTGCTGTGGATGTGTCGATAACGCACCCCATGCAGTTAAGTGATTGTGCTTCCTGTGTGCCTGTTGCACAGTTTTGGATCAGATCAGTGAGGTGTCTCACCTTTTGATCTTTTAACATTTATCTTTCCTGGTGAAACTTGCCCCTCTTACTGGCTGTGAATATTTGACTTGTGGGTTATTTATTATGAAAGATCAAATTCTTTCATATTGGTGAAACTTGCCCTTAAAATATTTACTCAATGATGTAACCTTGAGCAGTGCAACTCGCTGCTCTCTACTGAGAGTAAAATTAGTAATTTAACTTTCTTTTTCCTTTTTGTTTGTTCTATATTTTGCAGGTACAAGATCTAGGGATTAAAGATTTAGTATAGGATTACTTAGATAAACAGATTCCTTTGTAATCTTTATTTCATTCTTTTGTAATAAATTTGTAATAATTTATTCATATAGACATCTTTCTGTTTTTGTAATTTCCTTACTTTAATGAATCTTTATTAACTCTATGAGTTAATCTTTGTAATTTATTCATGGAATAAAGATAAGGAATAAAAGATTCATTTATTATTTGAATTTCTATTACTATTTATTATTTCTTGATTAAATTAAATAATATTACTAAATCATTTTGAAATTCATTATAAAATATCAATTCTTAACTTTAAAATATAAACTCAAAGTTCAAATTTGAATTCAAATTCTCTTCCCCCAAAACACACTAATTCATAAAGATCATGTCAAAATTTATAACAATCACTCTCCATAGCTATTCCTACACTTAGAGAGTGAAAGAAACTGTGATCACTTTAGGTTTTTATTTGGTGGAAAATTTACCCACATTTTACAGATGAATGCATGCATATGCACAAATTCCTAAATCTACCCTTCGTTGGTTCCTAAATGCTGGGATGTTACAACCATTGCGCCTCTTCCTCATGCCGGGCCTTCTCCTAGGACTATGTAATAGCAAGGCGAAAAGCCTCCTCCTCGTCGAGGTTCAATGGCATAAAGGGAACCTCCTTCCCCTTCTTGACCTCCCCATGTAGGTAACGAGGGCATCATAGTCGGAGGTGTTGTCCCACCTACTCACCATAGATGTCATTGCTGCTAAACAGTTCCTACTCCGACGATGGTGAGCTCAACTAGCACGACAGCAAGCGGATGACGATGTCGCTCGATTGGCGCAGTTGTGAGTGGATGACAATGCCGCTCGACTAGCGCGGCGGTTGCACACTGCATAAGATGCCATGGCAGCGGTGTGGCGGTCACGACTCTCTCTTGCATCGAAGCCCAAAGACCGCCATGCGTGGAGCAAGTCCATGATGGGATCTAGGTCGGTGGCCATACTTGGAGAGGATGGCGTCGATGTCAAGGTAGTCCCAATAGTGCTGCCGACCCTTGCGGTTTGCGATGACCTAGCATACATGTTAAAGTATGCAAGTCGTTGACATAATACTCCCGGCAATATCATTCCAAAAATATTACATTTCTCAGAGTGGTGCAACAGAAACATTGCAAATCCAAATATCACACATGATTATTATTAGAAACAAAAATATGTGATCACAACAAGGTCCACCTAACTTGAGGATACCTAAGAAACTTAACTTAGTGCGGTTATAACTCATTAACAATAAGAAGCAAACTAATTTACATGTTGGGAGCTCAACATCTTATTTATTAAGGTTCAATGCTACTCGACTCAACCGGGATACTAATACTTCTACTAAAAACTACTCTGACTCCTCATCTCTAGCCTCGTAGCAGATAATGTAGTCTATGACTTCAACTCCTATGGAGAGATCTGGATCCTCGTAGAAGATGTCATCTTGGTCTTCATTAGCGTTCAGAGAAGCTTCCTCCTGTTCTCCGTAGTCTAAGCAGGGGATTCAAAGGAAAGGGTGAGTAACAGATTTACCCAGCAAGTTCATTATGTATGGTGGGGAGTTTGATGCACTAACTACAGCCATAGACCATACGTCGTAGGCTTAATGCAATTTTTGTAAACATTTCTTCAAAAGGTTCATTTTATTTAGATAACTATGTCAGCCTTCACATATTCAGTAGAGCTTCATGGATCTCATTTCCTGTCGGTTCGCAGTTCTTTCCTGGAACAAGGAGTAACATGTCATAATTCTGTAAATTCTATAGATGTGTGTTTCTTTACCCATAAGAAATCAAATCATTGTTGCATAATTGGGCGTACCTGACCATCCACACTCTCTTTGGTGTGGGGCCCAGTCGATGACACAAGCCAATAATTGCCTTTCCCCATGACCCCGCATGCCCGCCTATTTCTGCAAGTATATCTACCCCTAGTATTCCCCCTTTAGGCATACATACCTTCAATAGCCCCTTATAGACCCTGATAGACACCAATACCATGGAAATTTGTGGGGTCTCACCCATGTGTTGTAATCTCGCAGATATATAGCTAAGGTACGTTCATCCGTCAACATGCAAAATGGAGAAGATTCAGCTGACCCTCATGTCCCACAGATCTTATGGTTAACACGTAATATACGGCACAAGAATCACTCACGATATTGTTATTAATTCCTAGATGATACATTCCCATGCAAATGAAACCTCCACCAACAAAAAATCATACATTGTTTCCACTACCAGCCATAATAGATTACCACCACTCAGACCGATAATCAATAAGTCATATTGTTATGAAAAATAATATTGTGTGCCTCCTTTTTAAAATGCAGGTGATATCAATAGTAGGTTGTAAGTACTTGATATAACATAACCAAAGTACATGAACAAGTTATGAACTTACCTCGAGACTGATAGGTAATGAAGTCGAACACTTCGACTTGCCCCTAGACTTCGGTTTCTACAAAAATATCATTATTACACGGTAAGGACAATATTTGAAGAAGAAATTGATGCTTAAATGCATAATAATGTCATGCAATGATTAATTTTAATTTATTACCCCTCTTTGTGTGTTTTACCCAATCTTTTGGTATTTAAAGGTATTTTTCTTAATTAAAAATGATTAGAAGTACTTAAAAGTAATTTATTTTAGTTTAAAGACAAGCATTACTTGCTATATTTGAATATATTCAAAATAGTTTTGAAAATATAAATATAATTTATTTTGATTTACAAATGATAAAAGAAAATATTTTCCTTTTCTTTTAATATAAGAAATGCATTTAATATTCATTTTATAGCCATTATTTTTAGTAATCCTAAGACTTAGAATTTCATAGATATTATTTTTCTAGGATAGTAGATTATTTTTCATACAAAAAAGTGGTACTTACTTATTTTTAGGATTTCCCTTATTTTTCTAGGGCTTATTTTCAATAGATAAATATTTTGTATTTCCTTTTCTTTATTTCTTTTAGAAAATGCCCGAGGCACACCTATTAGTCTAGCCCACTAGGTTATGCTAGAAAAACTGGCCCGCTTTCCTAGGTCAGTCAACCTAACCCGTCCCACTCTCTCTCGCTCACTCATGAGCTCTTCTTCTTTCTCTCTCTCTCACGATCCAGCAGCCCCGCCGCCATCGCCGCTCGATTTAGGCAAGATTTAGCCACTTGTCTGTCGCCGATTGCAATCAACTCTTCACGATTTGCTCTACCTGCTGGTCCACTTTGATTTGACGGTCTCGTATTCTTCTGGCCGTGATGACGCCCTCTTAGAGGTTAGGGTTTTCCCGCCTCGGTGCCCTGTCGTGCGCCGATGATGTTCCCGATCCTCCCCAGATGCTGGTGGAGACCCTATGATGAGGATGTTGTTGCGGGCGCAACACCGTCGGCCTCCCTCGCCGCTATGTCGTGTCCCTTGTCGTCATTGTCTTGCCTCTCTGATTCCTCTTCCTCGAGCTCTAGCATAGGCTGCAAGGTAAGTAACCTACTTCCCCTTCTTCTTCTTCCTCTACTCCCATATGTTCCTTCTCAAGCTTAGTATCTTTCCCTAGCTATAATGTTGAGCATGTTTTGCTTTGATGACTAGGTCATTTAGGGTTCTTGCTAGCTCCTAGTGATATTAATGGTCTTATAGTACTACTAATGTTCTTGTAGTACTACTAGTGGCATGATTTAGAATTCAGTAGTCTGAATCCATTGGCTTGACTCTCTGTAATACAGTGTTGGACATGTTTTAGTGTTTTACACTGAACTATGGTTGCTCGATTATCCTAATATTATTTAGTGTAGATTACTGCTATCTGGTACTATGATCTTGTGGGTTTGTTGTCAAATCTTATGCTTGAAATGCAATTGTTTAGCTATTTTTTTATCTTTTAGTGTTTGTTGCTTACATTCAGTTATATGTTTAATGAAGTAGATGCTTGACTTTGTCTTGTTTGAATTCAAATCATGGGTTTGAATAAAGTTATCTTGGTAGACTATGCTAAATCTTGGGTTGTTGGCTTAACTAAATCTTGCTCAGTGATATTTAAATTTTTTATGATAATGATTCCTGGGTAACTTACTTTAGGAAGATGATTATAATATATTGGTGATGATTTGCAACAATGATTGCATGATCATTTCATACTCTCCACATGACAGTGTATTCTGGACAAGGTTCCTAGCTCCTTAAGTTAGGAAAGTGGGTTCAATATCTTGATAAAAAATACCAAGTGGCTTCTGCTATCAATGAATCTACTATTGTGGTGCCTCTCAGTGAGAGTGTGCACATCAGTGGTTTTGAAACAACATGATCTACTATTTTTATCCGCTTTTCAGTGATGGATATATAAGCTGAGATAACCTTCACTAAGAATATATATGCTATTGTATGGTATTTAATATCTACCATGTGATGAATTTGCACACCCTTTGTGTAGGGTTTCGTAGCATGGAAAACAAAAAAATTCTACCGCATACAAACAAACAAGCCAAGATCTATCTACTAGATTGTAGCAACGAGTCGATGGAATAACTCACCCTCGAAGATTCCAAAGTGTTTAACGAGAGCGGATTCTCGTGGGTGATGTAGTCGATTTCTCCCGATCTCAAGATCGCGAGACGATCATTCCTATTGCGTTCGGCGGTGCTTCATGATCGGTCACACGTTCGGTACTCGACGAAGACCTTCCTCTCCCTTGTTTCAGCAGGCAACGGAGGTTGTAGCACTCTCCTCGTTATTCCGGCAGCACAACGGCGTGGTACCGAAAGTGGAGGGGAGATCTCGCAGGGCTTCGCCTTAAGCCGGAGCGAGTATGGTGGACTATGAGAGAGCTCCTCGGCGATCTAGGGTTTAGACACACCAAGGAGGGGGCAAGGCCGGCGGCTAGGGTTTGCCCTAGGCGGCGGCGAGTGCCCTAGGTGGCGGCGGCTATGGAGGGCGGCGGCTAGGGTTAGGGTTTAGAGGGGGCAACTTGTGTGCTAGGAGGGGCAGCCCTGCCCCTCCTTTTATAGGTGGGAGGCGCCGGCCAAGGGGAGGGGAGTCCCTCCCCAACTCGGATCCCAAGTGGGCCGGCGGTGGAGGGGAGGAACTCCTCCCCAAGTAGGTTTCCTACTTCCCCTCCACCTTCCAAAATAGCCGTTTGACTTTTCAAATTGGCGTTTGACTTTTCAAACTAGGATTTGATTAAACCCTTTATTTTGTTCAGCGATGACACCTAGTACATGATGCAATCATTCCAACTTGATATGACACATTCATGTACCCTTCCCCTCCGGAGTGCCGGACATTCCGGAACCTTCTAGAACATTCCCGATGAAAACACCGGAACCATTCTCCAACCCCGAAATAGGACTTTCCTTATATGAATCTTATTCTCCGGATCTCCTCGTGATATCCCGGATCCCATCCGAGACTCCGAACAACATTCGGTCTCTTACT
The DNA here is from genome assembly GCA_030063025.1 of Avena longiglumis. Lineage (NCBI taxonomy): Eukaryota > Viridiplantae > Streptophyta > Magnoliopsida > Poales > Poaceae > Avena > Avena longiglumis. The sequence continues at coordinate 510,814,663 of CP125974.1, read as the reverse complement.
CATCATTCCATAACTACTCAAATAACGTCGAATCCTTAAGTGTGTCTCCCTACGGTTCGTGAATTATGCGGACATGATCGAGACACTTATCCGAACAATAACCAATAGAGGAATCTGGAAATTCATATGGCTCCCACATATTTCTACGATTACTTTGCGATCGAATGAAGCACTTACATACGATACCAATCTCCCTTTGTCTCACGATAGTTTACTTATCCGAGGTTATGATCGTCGGTATCTCTGCATACCTAGTTCAACCTCGTTACTGATAAGTACTCTTTTCTCGTTCCCGTGATATGTGATCCCTTGTGAGCCAGTCACATGCTTGCAAGCTAATTGGATGACATTTCACTGAGAGGGCCCATAGTATATCTATCCGTCATATGGATGGACAAATCCCACTATTGATCCATGTGTCTCAACCAATACTTTCCGAACACTCAATGCCACCTTTATAGCCACCCAGTTACGGTGTGGTGTTTGATGTGATCAAAGCATCCTTCCGGTGAAGGTGATATGCATGATCTCATGGTCGAAGGAATTAGGTTACTGTGTATCAGAAAGCATATAGCAATTGAACTATTAAAATGACTTGATCTTTATGCTACGCTTATCTATAGGAGTATGTCCACCATATCATTCTCCTAATGATATGATCTTGTTGTTAATAACATCTCAATGTTCATGATAGGGAAACCACAATCATTTATTAACCAACAAGCTAGTATTATAAAGAGGCTTTACTAGGGACTCTATTTTAGTTTACAAATCACACAAGTACTAATGTTTCCTTGTTAATACTATTATAGCATGAATCTAAACATTTATCATAAACACAAAGATATAATAATAACTACATTTATTATTGCCTCTAGGGCATATCTCCAACAGTCTCCCACTTGCACTAGAGTCATCTAATCAAGATTACATGGTAATATACCGAACACCCATGGCAGTTTGGTGTTGGTCATGTTTTGCCCTCGGGAGAGGTTTAGTCAACGGATCCGCCACATTCAGATCTGTGTGTACTTTGCAAATCTTTATGTCCCCATCTTGGACATGTTCTTGAATAGCGTGAAAACGTAGCTTGATGTGCTTCAGCTTCTTGTGTGACCTTGGTTCTTGCGCATTGGCTATGGCGCCCATGTTATCACGGTAGATAGACATTGGGTCCAGCGCACTTGAAACCACACCCAGCTCTGTAATGAACTCTTTCATCCATATCGCTTCTTGTGAAGCCTCCGAAGCAACCATGTATTCCGATTCAGTTGAAGATCTCGCCACAACGCTTTGCTTTGCACTCCTCCAGCTAACTACTACACCATTCAAAGTAAATACGTATCCAGTTGTGATTTAGAATCATCCGGATCGGTGTTCCAACTAGCATTGGTGTAACCATTAACAACGAGTTGTTCATCACCTCCATAAGAAAGAACCATATCCTTAGTTCTTCTCAAGTACTTAAGGATGTTTTGATCACGTCCAATGATCCACTCCTGGATCACTTTGATATCTGCTAGTTAAACTAACAGCATATGCAATGTCGGGTCTAGTACATAGCATGGCATACATTAGAGATCCTATGGCTGAGGCATAGGGAGTCTTACTCATCCTTTCTCTATCTTCTGCCGTTGTCGGACTTTTATTTTTACTCAAGGTCGTATTGGGCAACATGGGCAATAACCCTTTCTTGCTATATTCCATTCCAAACCTCTTTAGAACTTTGTCCAAATATGTACTTTGTGATAATGATATTAGGCGTCTCGATCTATCTCTATAAATCTTAATGCCTAATATGTAAGCTGCTTCGCCAAGATCCTTCATTGAAAAACTATTATTCAAATATTCCTTGACACTATTAAGAAGGTCTACATCATTCCCAATCAACAATATGTCATCTACATATAGTATTAAGAATGCTACAGAGCTCCCACTCACTTTCTTGTAAATACAAGCTTCTCCATAAGTTTGTATAAAACCAAAAATTTTGATTACCTTATCAAAACGTTGATTCCAACTTCGGGATGCTTGCTTCAATCCATAGATGGACCGTTGAAGTTTGCATACCTTGTTAGCATATTTAGGATCGACAAAACCTTTGGGTTGCATCATATACAACTCTTCATCAATGTCTCCATTGAGGAATGTTGTTTTGACATCCATCTGCCATATCTCATAATCATAATATGCAGCGATTGCTAACATAATCCTCACAGACTTTAGCTTCGCTACTGGTGAGAAAGTCTCATCGTAGTCAACTCCTTGAATTTGTCGAAACCCTTTTGCGACAAGTCGAGCTTTATAGACAGTAACATTACCATCAGCATCTGTTTTCTTCTTCAAAATCCATTTGTTCTCAACAGCCTTCCGGCCATCCGGTAAGTCCACCAAAGTCCATACTTGGTTTTCGTTCATGGATCCAATCTCGGATTTCATGGCTTCTTGCCATTTATTGGAATCTGGGCTCATCATCGCTTCCTCATATGTCGCAGGGTCATCGGTGTTGTCCACCAACATGACACTCATAACGGGATCATACCAATCAGGAGTGGTATGAGTTCTCGTTGACCTGCGAGGCTCTGTAGCAACTACAACCGAAGTTTCATGATCATCATCATTAGCTTCCTCTCTTATTGGTGTACGCGCCACAGGAACTACTTCCGGTGTTGCGCTACTCGCAATTTCGAGAGAAGGTTCGACAACCTCGTCGAGTTCTACTTTCCTTCGAGTCACTTCTTTCGAGAGAAATTCCTTATCTAGAAAGGATCCATTCTTGGAAACGAATATTTTGCCCTTGGATCTATGATAGAAGGTATACCCAATAGTTTCCTTCGGGTATCCTATGAAGACGCATTTTTCCGCTTTGGGTTCAAGCTTGTCTGGCTGTAACTTCTTTACATAGGCTTCGCAACCCCAAACTTTAAGGAACGACAATTTAGGTTTCTTCCCAAACCATAATTCATACGCTGTTGTTTCAACGGATTTAGATGGTGCCCTATTTAAAGTGAATGCGGCTGTTTCTAATGCGTAACCCCAAAATGATAGCGGTAAATCTGTAAGTGACATCATAGAACGAACCATATCTAAGAGAGTTTGATTACGACGTTCGGACACACCATTACGCTGTGGTGTTCCCGGCGGTGTCAATTGTGAAAGTATTCCGCATTTCTTCAAATGCTCGCCAAACTCGTAACTTAGATATTCACCTCCACGATCAGAACGTAGAAATTTAATCTTATTATTCCGTTGATTCTCAACCTCACTTTGAAATTCCTTAAACTTCTTGAAAGTTTCGGACTTATGTTTCATGAAATAGATATACCCATATCTACTCAAGTCATCCGTGAGGGTAAGAACATAACGATAACCACCGCGCGATGCTACACTCATTGGACCACACACATCGGTATGTATGATTTCCAATAAGTCCATAGCTCGCTCCATCATACCAGAAAATGGAGTCTTAGTCATTTTACCCATCATACATGCTTCGCATCTATCAAGTGATTCAAGAAGTCCATCGAAATGGAGTTTCTTCATACGCTCACTCCAATGTGACCAAGACGATAGTGCCACATATAGGTCGAGTTATCGCTCGATTTCAAACGTTTAGCCTCAATGTTATTAATATGTGTATTTCCACTATCGAGATTCAATAAGAATAGACCATCTATCAAAGGTGCATGTGCATAAAACATATTACTCATATAAATCGAACAACCATTATTCTCGAACTTAAACAAGTAACCGTCTCGCAATAAACAAGATCCCGATATAATGTTCATGCTTAACGCAGGCACCAAATAACAATTATTTAAGTATAAAACTAATCCCGATGGTAGATGAAGGGGTAGCGTGCCGACTACGATCACATCAACCTTTGATCCGTTTCCCACGCGCATCGTCACCTCGTTCTTCGCTAGCTTCCGTTTATTCTGCAGCACATGTTTCGAGTTACAAATATGAGCAATCGAACCAGTATCAAATACCCAGGCACTACTACGAGTACTAGTGAGATACACATAAATAACATGTATATCGGATATACCTTTCTTCTTGATGTTGCCGTTCTTCAAATCCGCCAAGTACTTTGGGCAATTCCGCTTCTAGTGACCTTCTCCCTTGTAGTAAAAGCACTCAGTATCAGGCTTAGGTCCAGCCTTGGTCTTCTTCATCGGTGCGGTAACTTTCTTACCACCCTTCTTGAAGTGTCCCTTTTGCTTAGACTTGCCTTTCTTGAATTTGGTGGTCTTATTGACCATCAACACTTGGTGCTCTTTCTTGATCTCCACTTCTGCAGATTTCAACATGGCAAAGAGTTCTGGCAACTGCTTGTTCATGTTTTGCATATTGTAGTTCATCGCAAAGTTCTTGTAACTTGGTGGTAGTGATTGGAGGACACGATAAATCCCCAAAGCGTTAGGAATCACTATACCCAAGCTTTGAAGTTTGTTTGCGTGCCCAGACATCTTAAGCACATGCTCACTGACGGAGTTGCCCTCTTCCATCTTGTAGTTAAAGAAATTTTCAGAAGCCTCATAGCTCTCAATTGCCGCGTGAGTCTCAAAGATCAATTTGAGATCACAGACAATATCATGTGGGTCTGAATTCTCAAACCTTTTCTGAAGCTTTGATTCTAAACCATACAAGATAGAACACTGAACTGTGGAGTACTGAGTCTTTCGAGCGAGGTAAACACTCTTTACTTCATCGGTAGCAGTAGCTGCAGGTGGGTCACCTAGCGGTGCATCCAGCACATAGGTCAAATTACCAGCTGTGAGGACAATCCTCAAATTGCGGAACCAATCCGCGAAGTTGCTTCCATTATTTTTCAACTTTTCTTTCTCTAGGAACGCATTCAAATTGATGGTAGGGGCCGCCATTGATCTACAACATATTTGCAATAGTTTAGACTAAGTTTATGACAAATTGAGTTCTAATTAATAGTTAAATTAATCTAGGTGAACTCCCACTCAAAACAATATCCCTCACATTGTTTTAGTGATCACACGAACCAAATCCACCACATCAACACCGATCATCACGAGAGTTGATGTAGCTTCAATGGCGAACAATCGACATGTTCATCATATCTACTATATGATTCATGCTTTACCTTTCGGTGATCCGTGTTCCGAGACCATGTCTGTACATGCTAGGCTCGTCAAGATCAAACCTTAGCTTCCGCATGAGCAAATCTGCTTGCTCACGTTGTATACACTTGTGGAATCCAACACACCCGATCATCACGTGGTGCTTCGAAACAACAAGCTTTAGCAACGGTGCTTACTAAGGGTGAACACTTTAGAACATTCATGTGCATGAGGGATCATCTTATAATGCTACTGTCGTTAACTAAGAAATACAAGATGCATAAAGGATTAACATCACATGCAATTCATAATATGTGATATGATATGGCCTTTCTTCTTTGTGCTTCCGATCTCCATCTTCAAGCACGAACATGATCTCCATCATCACCGGCATTGCATCAAGGTCAATGACGCTGCTCCATGGTTGTCGTCCACCGACTTCAACTATTACAACTACTTTGAATAGACACGTGGGTCTTAACAGAATTTAAAGACAACCATATGGCTCCTGCCGGTTGCCAACTTACAATAAGGAACATTGCATACATCAAATATAATCACAATCATGGCCATATCACATCACAGCACACCCCTGCAAATCAAAGTTAGACGCCTCTACTTTATTTGCATGTTTTACGTGGTTTGGGGATTTCAATAAGTGTCGTTCTAACTTACGAACAAGAACCACAACATTGATACTAGTATTGTCAATCACCCGTTGTAAATTGGATCTTAACTATGTTGGGAGAAACAGGCACTCGCAAAGCCACTTATGCAATACAAGTTGCATGTCAAGCGTGGAGCAAGTCTCATGAATGATGTCATGTAAGGTTAGCCCGGGCCGCTTCATCCCACCATCCCGCAAGATGCAAAGTACACAAGAAGCAATCGACAACAAAAGCATCAACGCCCACAATGACCATTGTGTTCTACTCGTGCAACAGATCTACATATAGACACGGCTCTGATACCACTGTAGGGTTTCGTAGCATGGAAAACAAAAAATATCTATCGCATACAAACAAACAAGCCAAGATCTATCTACTAGATTGTAGCAACGATTCGATGGAATAACTTACCCTTGAAGATTCCAAAGTGTTTAACGAGAGCGGATTCTCGTGGGTGATGTAGTCGTACTCTTCCCGATCTCAAGATCGCGTAGACGATCCTTCGGCGCTGCGTTCCGGCAGCACTTCCGAAGTCGGTCACACGTTCGGTACTCGACGAAGACCTTCCTCTCCCTTGTTCCAGCAGGCAGCGGATGTTGTAGCACTATCCTCGTGATTCCGGCAGCACAACGGCGTGGTACCGGAAGTGGAGGGGAGATCTCGCAGGCCTTCGCCTTAAGCTGGAGCGAGTATGCTGGAGTATGAGAGAGCTCCTCGGCGATCTAGGGTTTAGACACACCAAGGAGGGGGCAAGGCCGGCGGCTAGGGTTTGCCCTAGGAGGCGGCGGCGAGTGCCCTAGGCGACGGCTATGGAGGGCGGCGGTGGCTAGGGTTAGGGTTTAGAGGGGGGGCAACTTGTGTTCTAGGAGGGGCAGCCCTGCCCCTCCTTTTATAGGTGGGAGGCGCCGGCCAAGGGGAGGGGACTCCCTTCCCAACTCGGATCCCAAGTGGGCCGGCGGTGGATGGGAGGAACTCCTCCGCAAGTAGGTTTCCTACTTCCCCTCCACCTTCCAAAATAGTCGTTTGACTTTTCACATTGGCGTTTGACTTTTCAAACTAGGATTTGATTAAACCCTTTATTTTGTTCAGCGATGACACCTAGTACATGATGCAATCATTCCAACTTGATATGACACATTCATGTACCCTTCCCCTCCGGAGTGCCGGACATTCCGGAACCTTCTAGAACATTCCCGATGAAAACACCGGAACCATTCTCCAACCCCGAAATAGGACTTTCCTTATATTAATCTTATTCTCCGGACCATTCCGGATCTCCTCGTGATATCCCGGATCCCATCCAATACTTTGAACAACATTCGTTCTCTTACTCATCATTCCATAACTACTCAAACAACGTCGAATCCTTAAGTGTGTCTCCCTACGGTTCGTGAATTATGCGGACATGATCGAGACACTTCTCTGAACAATAACCAATAGAGGAATCTGGAAATTCATATGGCTCCCACATATTTCTACGATTACTTTGTGATCGAATGATCCACTTACATACGATACCAATTTCCCTTTGTCTCATGATAGTTTACTTATCCGAGGTTATGATCGTCAGTATCTCTGCATGCCTAGTTCAACTTCGTTACTGATAAGTACTCTTTTCTCGTTCTCGTGATATGTGATCCCTTGTGAGCCAGTCACATGCTTGCAAGCTAATTGGATGACATTTCACCGAGAGGGCCCAGAGTATATCTATCCGTCATATGGATGGACAAATCCCACTCTTGATCCATGTGTCTCAACCAATACTTTCCAAACACTCAATGCCACCTTTATAGCCACCCGATTCTGGTGTGGTGTTTGATGTCATCAAAGCATCCTTCCGGTGAAGGTGATATGCATGATCTCATGGTCGAAGGAATTAGGTTACTATGTATCAGAAAGCATATAGCAATTGAACTATTAAAATGACTTGATCTTTATGCTACGCTTATCTATAGGAGTATGTGCACCATATCATTCTCCTAATGATATGATCTTATTGTTAATAACATCTCAATGTTCATGATAGGGAAACCACAATCATTTATTAACCAACAAGCTAGTATTATAAAGAGGCTTTACTAGGGACTCTATTTTAGTTTACAAATCACACAAGTACTAATGTTTCCTTGTTAATACTATTATAGCATGAATGTAAACATTTATCATAAACACAAATATATAATAATAACTACATTTATTATTGCCTCTAGGGCATATCTCCAACACTTTGTGTGTAATACCGAGGGTTGCTTCTTTACCAACCTTTCCTAGATGTGTTGATACTAAAAATAGTTATAAATGGTATTGTAAAATATCAATCTGCTGTGGCAGAGTAGACAAATGCTATAGTTGAAATTGATGGCTTTCTTCTGATGTTGATCTTGATCAACCTCCACCTAGCTACTGGTTCCTGGTGGCCTTCTCTTCCTAGATCATGATGTTGCTTGCTGTCTTTTTGCTTGCAAGACTGCTCCACCTCCCATGTTAGCTTGATTTGCTCCTAAACATCTAAGTAACCATGGTGTCTATGGTGGTTTTCGATGGATGATCTGATGGTGTTCTTGGTTTTGTGAAGAAAATATGATCGACTACTAGTTGAGTTGCTGCGGTTGCTGCCTTCTTCTTATCCCTTGTTGCTGTTACTGTTGTGGTGGCACACATCAGTGTGTTTGTGTGCATGTGTTCTTGACTATTGGTCCCTCTAGCTCAAGTTTCAATGAAATGGAGATATTTCCCCCTTATGGATGTGCTTGAGTAAAATATGATTTCTTGATCTGGCTATTACTTTGACTTGCCAAGTGGATTTTAGCCCCAAGCCTATGATGGTAAGTCTGAGGAAAAACTTGATATGAACAGATCCTATATTTGGCACAATTTTGATATTACTCAATGAAGATCTAGTAATGCAATATATTGCCAACCTGAGATTAAAACTACCCCCATAACCCTTTTTATTTTCTATTTTTGTATTTTGTTTGCATGAAACAAGATCAAGAAAGAATCAAGAAGCATAGAAGATGAAGAAACAATTTAGGTTTTAGTTTAGGGTTTTTCTTTTATATTATTTTGTAAAAAAATTATTTGAACAATGTGAATACTTAGTAATTTTATTGTGTTTAATAATATTTATCTTCTTATTTCTATTCCTTGTAACAATTTACATTCTTGTAATATCTTCTTTATTTAAACTTTTTAACATAAAGATTTCATCTTTGTATAATAAATATTATTCTATATGCATTAATGTTTACTTCATATTTGAATTTAAAATTTTATAAGTTTGAATTCAAATATTATAAATTGAATATTTAAAATTCAAATTATTTCACCCAAAGTCAAATAAATCCACAAAGATCATATCAGTACTTATAACACTCAAATTTGACAATCTAAACCCTAAATCATCAAAGAGAGAAGCTCTGATCCCTTTGGGTTTTAAACTTAAGCGCCCTATTTTTTTCATATGCATGCATGCAGATGCACACAATTCTACTTCTACCCCTCGTTTGGTCCTAAACTGTGGGATGCTCCATAGTTCCAAGCACCGCTGAACGGGACGGCTACATACGCCACAGCCTCCTCGCGGTCCACCTAGAGGAGCGCCAGCCCGAGGGTCTCGTTGGCCTAGAGCGGGCTAGCCTACTGCTCCAGCCGGAGGGATGCCACACGCTTCCAGATCACTTCCTCGATATCATCGCCGTGAGGAAGCGACAGGACCGCATACCCGCGGTTGCCGATGTTACAGCTGGTAGGAAGGCGCCAGTCCGGCAACACGAGAAGGTTTTTCTTGACTAGGACTGCTCCCTTGCCCACATTAAGGATGCGTAGCCATGACTTACGCTTGTCGCTGCCGCCCTCCTTGTTGTCGTGGCGGCCCAAACTTCGTCGGGTGAGAAAACTCTAGGAGGAGAGACAAGGACGTGAGGGAGAGCCGCTTGCCCTTTTTATGGGAGCCATGGAAGGTAGGCGGATGCACCAACACACCATTACTCCGACTCGTTGGGAGACAAGCCGTCACATGTCTCCAATTGCACGCTTGGTGTATGAAACTGGCAAAGGACACAATGCAGGCCAATACGGAACCAATGCAGGTAGTATTAAAGTTCGTTTGACCCACCCATAAGTGGCTGCCAAGGTGGTCCCGAGCGGACAATCCAATGTGGCGCGCGTTGCCGAGCGAATTTTTTTAAATAATACGAATTTATTATTTATTTTGAGTTCTATTATGCGTTTTTTCGAAATTCCAGATCTAGGGCTTTGTCGGCCGGCAAGCAGGCCAATCGGTTAGCCTCGCCGATCATGTGGCACCATGCACGCCTCGCCCCACATGCAATCGGCGGGGCTCGGCCGATTGGCCTGTCGGCTTGCCCCCGGCCGATTGCCTAATCGTCGTGCTCGCCCAAATCCTGCATGATCAATGCCCTAATCTTCCGCATTGTTTTTCGTCAATCCTTCGCTACCGATTTTTCCGCCATCACCGATTTTTCCCGCTTAGTACTTTCCGTCCTTTGTTCCGCCACTACTTCCTTTTTTTTCCGCCACTACTTCCGCCTTTTTTCCCGCCTATTCGCCGCCGCTTCGGTGCCTCTATAAATCTGGGCAACGATGTATCCTTTACCAGTTCTTCTCTTCCTCCTCTTACTCTCTCATTTCCCTCCTCTCCTCTGGCTCTCGCATTTTCCTCCCCTCCTCTCCACTATGACCGACGCTTCTCCCTGGCCTGTAGATATGTCCATTGGGCTTTACTTCAGAGCCAGAACTTGTGAGATAGGCGAGACACCAGCCGACTGTTATACGTGGGTATCGAACCATGATGCTCTCGTTATACTTGGTAAGTCACTTTATCTAAGAGGGTGGAAACGAAGACCCCAAATCGTACGAGCAGCTTCTCGGGATCAAGGCAAGGTGGACAAGCTCACCTTCAAGAGTGAAGCTCGCATGATGGAGGTGGCTAATACACCTTGGTCCCGGATAGAAGATAGCGAAGATGAGGATGATATCTTCATGCCGCCACCGGTTGGAAGCAAGGCAAGAGCTGAGTGGGACAAGAGGCGGAGAAGAAGAAAGAGCAGGCCAAGAAGAGTCAAGTGACATGACGAAGGCGGTGGCACGTAGGGCCTGCATAGAAGAGAGCGAAGATGAGGATGATATCTTCATGCCGCCACCCGTTGGAAGCAAGGCGAGCCGAGTGGGACAAGAGGCAGGAGAAGAAGAAAGAGCGGGCCAAGAAGAGCAAGTGCGAGGGATCGTCCAAGGGAAAGGGCGAGGCATCATCTAAGGGAAAGGGAAAGGCATCATGCTAGGGATTGATAGGACTCTTATTTATGTACCGCAAGTTATGTTGAACTGTGTTGCAAGTTATGTTGAACTGTGTTGCAATAAAAATCGTGAAATGATAGAATGATGTCTCATATATAGGTAGATATATGTCTCATACATAAGTAGATGTCTCATGCATAGATAGACATGTCTCATACATAGATAAATATATGTCTCATACATAGATAAATATATGTCTCATACATAGATAAATATATGTCTCATACATAGATAAATATATGTCTCAGCGACGTCGTCTGCCGCGACGCTCGGGTGGTGGGTTAGGAGGCGTCGTCCAACCGAACCTGTGGGGCGGCCGAACCTGTCGGGGAGGAATCACCGACCCGTGCTCATCGTACTGAGTCTCCTGTGTGGGGTCAGGTGCAGGAGTCTGGAAAATGTTCAGCCAATCGCGTCATGAAATCTCGAGTGCTATGATCAACGTCGATCGTCCAGCGGATCCGGACCTGCATGAATCGATAGCTGTGCATAGACCCTGCATTCAATGCTCCGCACATAAAAACAAAGTATGTAAGAACTTGACATGAAATGAGCCTCAACGCTTATCTTGTAAGACACATACCCTGTGGTTGTGGCTGTGGGTGAAACTCCGTAGTTTGGCATGGGAGGGTGACCCAAAGGCTCTCGCTGGTGCTGCCACGACGAACCTCCATCGTGCAAAGGTGGCTGCTGCTGCTGCCAATAGTCGAAAGAAGATCGCGATGCCACGCCGAACCTCCACTGGTCTGGGGAGGAGGTCTCGAGCCGTCGGTGTAAGCCGTGGACGGGAGCTGTCGTGAGGCGAGGTGGGCTGCTGCTGGTGGTGCGCCGAGTGCCGCGGAGGACGCAGTGGTGCCGGGTGGTGAGCAATGTCCGAAGGGCGGGTGCACGTGATAACCCCGCAGATACGTCGTATCTTCTCCTCCAGGCGACTCAGCCAGTCTCCCGTCCTGCCGGTGAATAAGTAGGGGTCCGGACGAAGAGAGCGTCAGACAAGACTCTCCGTCTCAAGATCGACTAACAACTGTGCTCGCAAGAGACACCACAAGGTTCGCATATATAGATGGAAAACTATGTAATAAATAGGTGCATTAGATGAAGAACATACTGCGTGTTGTCCGCTGCCCACAATGATCGGCTCGGATAACTATCCCAAGTAGCAGCGCCAGCATCTCCTCCGGTGAGATTGCTGCGTGATGCGAGTCGTGTGGCGCTCATGTAGCTATCCAAGTACTGTTGAACTCTTCCATGTCAAATGGCTCGTTCGAGTCCCGACTTCGGTTGTAGCGGTGTCCCACTCTTGAACGTACACCCCAACCTGTGTAGCCAACCCGTGGCGGTCTTGCTACTTCCTTCCTCGACAACCTAACATTTAACATGGTTAGTGTCATGTCAATAAATCATGTTAATATGGAAGTAATGTAAATGCAACATACGTGTGTACGATGAAGGAATGGCGCTTTCGTGGGGCGAGGATCGACCGGTGGCGAAGACCAAACTGCCTCATTACTCTATGTAGGCTCATCTCTCTGCTGCATGTCGAAGATGATCTTCGATTTTGTGAGCCAATCTGGCTCGTCCCTGGCGCATAGTAAAGACATTTGTGCGTCCCCATCCCTCTCGAATCTAGCAGCGACTTCATTACCGTAGGGCTCCCACATCACCGAACTCGCTAGCAAGACGTCAACTGCTCGACGGTGCGGGTAGCAACCCTCACCGATTGTGAGAAAAGCGTCTGCGAATAATAATTTGTTAGCTTCATGCATAGGTTATGTCAACTAAATAATGAATGTAACAAGTAACTATGCACATACCGCGATGTGTCCAAACTGAACCGAAGTAGGCAAGTCAATGTGGTGCGGATCCGGATCCAACAGCCCGATCAGGGTCGCCCAAAGTAGTCAGAGGGTAAGGCGTCTCAACCATAACGTCCGTGGCCGATAGGAAACCGCTCGGGACCAAAGCTGCAAGTAGTGGGAATCCAAGCAGGCCTGACTTCGGCGCCCTCCGTTGGCAACCACTGCACATACCTCGGTACGTGGCCGCTAAGACCGCAGAACCCCAACTCCTCTGTATAATCATGTCAGCGCTAGTTGCATTGGCGATCTCCAATGCGATAGGGATGTAGCGAGCGGTGATAGTGGTGACATGGTTCTCGGTGAACATCACCTTACCGAGAAGCCAAAGTATGTATGCCTCCAAGGACCGAGTGATTTGTGCCTCTGTCAACTGAGTCTCTGGATAGCCTAACAGTTGGATCTGCATTAATGAAATATGGTTCGATAAGTAACCAGTAGCCAGTAATGTGTAGCAAACAGATGAAAAAGAAGTTAGCAAACACACCTGACATCCTAGTAACCAGTCGAACTTGGGCCCGTGTTCTTCATACTCCAATGGTCTAGTAATACCCTGGAATCGCTGTGCCATATCCTGTTGCCAACCCGCTGGTGCCTGTAGCGGTCCAATGGGCTGTCCAGCCAAAGGAAGTCCCAACAGGCATGACACGTCCTGGAGAGTAGGAGCCATCTCTCCCCAGCGAAAGTGAAAAGTGTGGGTCTCGGGCCTCCAACGGTCGACCAAGCATGTGAGCAATGAGTGGTCATATAGTAGGCGTGTAGAGTCTGCAGTGCCCTCAACCAAGCGAACAAAAGGTAAAAGCCCAGCCCACTTCAACCTGCATGACCAAAAACGTGATCAATCATGTATCGCAACCCAAAAATACTCATATAATTCATATAATTCATGATTAAATCGTACCTAGGAACCCAAGCGGGGTGTATCCTCCAGTTAACATTCGGTGTGCGAGTGACCAAAGGCTCAAGTGAGTGGGGGTCATCCTCCAAAATTCTAGCCCGATGCTTCTTTTCAATGTCTGGATCGAGCAACCTGTATCTTCTCGCCATTTCTGAACAATTTAAAAATTAACATAAGCAGTTGCATATTACAACATAAAACATAGTTCGCCACATATTACAACATAAAACATAGTCCACCACATATTACAACATAAAACATAGTTCGACACATATTACAACATCAAACATAGTTCGCCACATATTACAACATAAAACATAGTTCGACACATATTACAACATCAAACATAGTTCGACACATATTACAACATAAAACATAGTTTCACCCGCGTCCTCTACCTCTTCGACCTCGCGCACCCCGTCCTCGCGTATGTGTGCCGCCTGTACCGAAAGTGGGACAATGAGTATCCCTGTGACCAAATTCATTGCATAGAAAACACTGCCGAGTTGGGCCGACTTCTGATTCGTCCATGTCATTCCGGATGCGTCTACACTGGCGTCTGCCTCTGCTTGTTCGCATTAGAGCAGGGTGTGGGATGTACTGCCTTTCACCAGGGTTCACGGTGTTGAAATTACCCATTACTCGAAATCCTGACATCTCACCCGTCCAAGTATTGACCACAGATTCTTTCAGGTAGTAGGGAGACACGAACGATATGGTGTCCAACCCTAGCCGACAAAGGCAAGCACATGAGAGCAAGGCGGTGAAGCAACTTTGGTTTGTTGCGGTGCACTCGCAGTTGGCCATTGCTCATTACCTATCTTCACCTCATGCGTTCTCGTTCATTACCACCCAAACTTATCGGTGGCTAGCCGCACCTCAAACCTTCTATCCTCATTACCTATGCACACGACGGTGTGTGACATACACTTCGCCATCTTCTTATCCATGTACCTCATAACCTTTTCACAGAAGCGGGTGTTCGGATTGTTCATGATATGCATCTGAGCACCACGTCAATGCAGTTCTAAAATATGAAATCGTGCCATACAGAATACCTTCGACTATGGCTGTCAAGGAAGTGCCACATACCTCACGAGGACAAAGTTATATGACTCAGCTAGGTTTGTAGTCATGACACCATACCTAGCTCCATGTGTATCGTAGCAAAGACCACCTCTCCAAAGGCTCGTGCTCTATCCACCTTTGGAAGTTCTTGATCGATCTGCCGAGCCTTCTCCTTGTACCGTGGATCAAATCCAGGGCAAGTCACAAAGCCCTCAGATCTTCCTCCACAGGGCAGCTCCGGTAGCTTGATGTGCAGCATCTTGCTTGATGTGCAGCTACGGCTGCGTTTTGCAGCTTTCCTTGCCCTCACATGTTTACGAGTAAATTCATCGAGCTTTGCACGTATGAAATCGTGCTTCCATTCTTGGTTACCTTGCAGCTTTTTGAATAGATTCATGAGGTTCTTGTTTCGAACGTGAGAAGAAATTAGCACCCAAATGGCGCATGCACCATCGGCTTTGCATGTCAAGCCAAGGTGTTTGCTCTTTCCTGGTGTCACCGTTTACGGCATTCAAGATATACCGCATGACTATCATGAATGATGCACATTGGGCTTGTCTTTCACAATCGCTATTTTGAGTGCTCAAGAACCATGTCCAACTTTCGGTGTTTTCGCCTCACGAAAGCAAATGCGAGTGGGACAATCGATTGTTGCCGTCTTGACCAATGGCGGTAAGGATCGACCCTTGTACTTGCCGATTAGAAAAGTACCGTCTACACATATCATCGGCGACAATAAGTGAAAGCTTGGATGCATACAAGAAAGAGAAGGACACTCGATGAAGCACCTTCACGGATGGATCCTCGGGTATCACATAATATTGTATGTCGACATAGGTGCCTGGGTTTCTATCCTGCAGTGTCTGAAGTTGTCGGACCACGGAGTCATACGCGTCTCTAAACGAACCAAACCTCTCCTCAAGAGCCCTTTGCTTTGCCCTCCAAGCCTTGCCATACGAAATGGAGTACTTAAACCGGGTCTTTACTTTCTTCTGTATACTGGGTGCTGTCAAGGCTTTGCACTCTACTAAGTCCGTGTAAAGCAGCCGAGCTAAAAGTGTGGAGGAGAGGTTAAGATGATCTTTAGGAACCCTGTGTAGCTTACATGTGTGCTGCACATAGTCGCTCACCAACCAAGTTGTGTCATACGCAGGGACATAGGCATGCACCCTGCCTGGACAATTTATATCCACGCATTTCATTGTCAAGTATTTCTTAGAGGACACGGTTGTTTTCAAAACCCTGTGTGTTGACATTGCCCAAGCAATGACTGCATCTTGCAAATGTTGCTTGTCTTGATATCCGCACCACAGGCAATTGTTCTGTGATATTCCACGCAGAATCATGACCATCATCAACGGTCATTCCGGTTGACATGTTTTGATTCCATGAAGCAGGAATCGGCATGTCCTCTCCACCACTGCCTTCTCCATCAGAATCATCAGGGTCATCAGAATCACCACTCTCTCCATCCATGTAATCCTCCTCTTCCATCATGTTCTGCATGCCTCCATCTTCCTCGTCCGCATCTGCCTCTCCACTATAGTCTTCTCCACCTCCGGCCTGACTGCTCTGCCCCGATTCATAACCACCGCCTCCTTCTCCTCCTATCTCACTGATCTGCCCCGATTCATAACCACCGCCTCAAAGATCGGACATAGAGTACATCCGTAACTTGAATCAACACTATGGCGAAACATGTCCACCATCGATCTCCTTCAAGACAGGAAGCACTAATGCGCGAGGGTTTACATGCCTATCTTCACAGCCTTTTAACCACTTAAACCAGTCTCATGCGTATCTACATGCCTTAAAGTCCGAAAATATTTTTCTTGACTTTGTCCATAATGCTTGCACGCGACGGTGTACATCTCGATGTTATAGCCTAAACATCCTGTCAACCATTCCTTCAACTGACTAACACTCCACGCTTGAGGCGGTCAAATCTAACTGTACACATAAACTCTCCAGATCTGCTCCAAAGTCATTTGTTCGAACATTCCCATGACCGTAATAAAACACGAACTTCACTAAGTTGGTCATCTCTGCTGACATAAAATAAACAACCTAATCAATTAATTATCGACAACGTATAACTTTGGACAATGCTTGCAAATATTCAACATGATATTACTGCTACGGTCAAATATTGTTACTACTCCACATGCCAAATTTTTGTGTCTAACCCATCGGTCAAATATTGCTACTAATCCACCGCCAAATTTTGTGCCTAAGCTACCGGTCAAATATTGCTACTAATCCACCGGCCAAATTTTGTGCCTAACCCATCGGTCAAATATTGCTACTAATCCATCAGCCAAATTTTGTGCCTAACCCATCGGTAAAATATTGCTACTAATCCTCGCCAAATTTTTACTAATCAACTAGCCAAATATTCTAATAGACTAACCATACGAGACGTGCGTAACTATATACAATATCCATTGATTATCGAGGATTAGAGTTTACCCTTGAAGCGAGAGAAGCTGCCACCAACACAGCGAACACCGCTCCACCACCAGCCTCGCTCCTCCACCACAGCTCCACCACCATTGCCATTGTTCCACCACAGCTCCACCACCGTTCCTCCAACAAACCAACACCAAATCAAGACATGAGCTAACCCATCCGTAGATCGGGCTTCCTCTCCCTCTCTAATGCTTTTGGATTGAAGTTTTTGTGGTCAAATCGAGCAAAATCTGAGAAAAAAGAAGGCTAGAAACGAAGAACACGAAGGGGAGAGAGGCGGCTGGGCGTCAGCGTGGAGAAGAAGGGCCAAGCGTGGCGCGCCTTTATTCGCAGTCGGCTCGGCTCTGGCCGATTAGGCGATCGGCTGCGCTCGCCGATCGAACTGTCGACCGTTAGGGTCCCATGTTCACTGGCCGACCCTTTGTCGGCTCTCTCGGGACGGTTGCGCTCACATGTCGGCTGGCAGCCGATTGGCCCAGTCGGCTTGCCCCTAGACGACAAAGCCCTAGATCTGGAATTTCGAAAAAACGCACAATAGAACTCAAAATAAATAATAAATTCGTATTATTTAAAAAAAAATCGCCGTTGCCGACGCCCCACCCACCCATGTGTCATGTGTCTCTAAGGTGGCTCGAGGGTGCTGTAAATTTTTTTGGCGGCACAACTTGCTGCCATGGGCTGGAGGCTGCCGTGGCAGCCAAAACCGTCACGCGTCGCTGACTGCGCGCTTGGTATATGAAATCGGCAAAGGACACAACCATTACTCCGACTCGTAGGAGACAAATCGTTACACGTCGCCGACTGCGCGTTTGGTGTATGAAATCGGCAAAGGGCATAACGCAGACCAATACAAAACTAGCGCATGTCTTAGTCTCTCTTGTTTTCAGCTTCTTGGCCAGCTTCTTTTAGAAGCTATCCTCGACCAGCTTTTCTCAAAATCTCATTTGCCAAAATCGGTTATACTTTTAAATTGACATTAAAACTACTAGTTAAGAAGTTTGAAAGAATTTTGAAATAAAATTCTGAGAGAAGCTGGTCGGGATAGCTTTTAAAAAAAACTGGCCAAAAAGCTAAAAAGAAAGGGCCTTAGTTTATTTGACCCACCCGTTAAGTGGCTGCCAAGGTGACCCCATGTGGCCAATCCAACGTGACGCCCATTGCCGGTGCCCCACCCACCCATGTGTGTCTGGGGCGGCTCGAGAGTGCCGGAATTTTTTTTATACGGCACAAGTTGCTTGCATGGACTGGAGGCTGCCGGTACGGGACTTTTATGCCCGCGTTGGGAGAGCAGGCGGAGACCAGGGCAAGAGCATCTTCACTCGTTGGCCGAACTCAAGATGAAATTTGGTCTATTTTTCAATCGGACTGAACTTGTTTTCGGCCTGAGCACGTCCATTCTCCCACCCCGCGTATCTAGGCCGAGTCCCCAAGTTCGGCTAAAATTCATCAAATTCAGGCGATTTTCATTAAGTTCGGCGAATATAGGCGGATTACATCAAATTTAAACGAAACTAGTACATAAATAAACTAAAAAGGCCGTCGTCGGTGCCTTCTCCTCGTCGTCCTACATGCCGAGGTTGCCGTAGAACGACGTGCAGCCGGGGTCGGCTCGGCCGTCATCCTCGCCGCCGTCGTCGTCGTCGCTCGGCGGCTGGTTCTGGCGGGAGCTGCCCTGGCCAGGGTCGCCGTACCTCCATGGCTGGTACGACGGGTCTGCGTCCTCGTCATCGTCGTCCAGGACGTAGAGCGGGGAGCCTTGGTAGGCGAGCTCACGTCCAGAGAGTGCTCGACGTCGTGCGGCTCGCCGCCGCTGCAGGCGAGGATACGCCGACGTTCGCTGATCCGATCCTCTGGACCATTCGAGGATGTCCGGCGAGGAGGCTCGACCAGCGCATCGTCGGCGTCGGCGGCGTGGCGGCGCTTCACGGAGGCAGCGCTCGGCGCCATCTTCAAGGCGGCGTCCTCGACCGGCGCCGAGCCTTCCGCCTTGGGACGGCGTAGGCGCATGTGGCCTCTTGGCGGCGTGGGCGCAGACGGCTCGTTGATGACGATGTCGCGGCAGGCGTCTTGGGCGGTGGCGCGGCCTCGCACTTCACGGCTGTCGGCGTGCGAAGCGGTGTGCTGCCGGAAGAGTGGGACGCCGAAGCGGAGGAGGACGAGCTCATGCTCGCCATCCTCCTCGGCGCCCAGTTTGCCAGAGCACGCCGACCCCTGGTTGCTGGCGTCGGGTTGCGCTGGAAGCCGAGCCGCGGCGTGTTCCCGCGGTTGATGTGGTCCAGCACGGCGGCGAGCGTACGCCCTGGTGCGCTCCACCACCGCCGGCGCCCCGCCGAGTTTTTGCGCGCCGGCGGGGACTCGTCCGACGGTCCCTCGTGGCGGGCGAGCTCCTGCTGGCGCCGCTCCTCGAAGAAGTGCGCCCAGTACTGGAGGTCGTCGGCGCTCACCGCTTCGGCGGGGTTGTCCATGCCGGCGATGTACTCCTGTACATCGTACGGCAGCTCCTCCGGCGTCGGCCCCGACGGGATTGGAATGCCGCCGGCGCTTAGCGTCCAGCCCGGAGGCATACGCGTGTCCGGCGGCGCCATGTACCCCGCATCGTACAGCATGCGCGCCTCCCAAGTTTGGAGGGTGCGCCGACTGCCGGCTGCGTAGCCGCCGGGGTAGCGTTCGCCCATGGTGAGAGAAGGGGGAAGGGGAGCGCTCGCCGGAGTTGGCCTTGTGGGTCGGGGGAGATGTGAGGGAGTGCGAAGATCTCCGACGAAGTGTACGGCTTATAAAGGCCGAGGCTGGTGGCGAGGGGCGGGAGGGGTGTAACTGCTAGGACGGAAAAAGTGGAAACGGCGGGAACTTACTGACCGCCGGTCCGTCGCGGGAGCCGAGGCGGCGACGGTGGCGCCGTAATTTGGCGACACGTGGCCGACGCGACGGGCAGTTATTGTCCGGCGGTCGCCGCGTGGTTCCGAGGATGACGACGACTCGGCTTCCATCATTGACGCAGCGGGTCCACGCGCCGCTTTTTTTTTCCGCCGAAATCGCTGAGTCCGGCGTCCCCAAGGCGTACCCGGAAACCTGGGTTCGCCTGGGTAGCCCGGACCAAAAATGGCCGAAATCCGG
Organism: Avena longiglumis; assembly: GCA_030063025.1. NCBI lineage: Eukaryota > Viridiplantae > Streptophyta > Magnoliopsida > Poales > Poaceae > Avena > Avena longiglumis. Next base: position 510,794,175 of record CP125974.1, on the reverse strand, counting down.
TCGAAAACAAGTCTTTGAATACGCGGCTGGGCCGATTTTGGGCGTCCGGACCAAAATTCGGTGTCCGAATCGGTGCTCTAAAGGCTTAACCGAGTATATAAGATACAAGTACAAGGCTTAACCGAGTATATAAGATACAAGTACAACATCATTACCATCACCGACCAAGCAACTTTACGGCCAGATTGCCAGGACGGCGGGTAGCAGAAGCCACAAGCCAGCTTCTGCCAGAAGAAAGTTCAAAAGAATCTGATCACGAAGCGGGGCAAGCAGAGATTGTGTTGTTCTGGAGACTTTCTCCTGCTCCTCCTTTGAATTGTGTGACCCAAAGAGGGAAGGGAAATATTCTTGTCACTGAAGCAAGCGTGTGTATGCCTGTTTGCTGTAGCTGCTGACATGGCAGCAGCGACTTTTTGGCCGCATTTCCATCCAAGTACTCCCTCGGTCCTAAAATAACTGACTTGGATTTTTTTGAATTCCCATGTCTAGATCATGTCTAAATACATCCGATTTTAGACAAACCCAAGTTCGGAAACGAACCTTCACAAGTTCCAACTCTTTGGAGTAGCTGGGCACTGTTTTAGAAAGCGTGGATCCAGATTGCATCGAGCTAGGAAAAACTTTTGTACAAGCAAACATGAATCAGGATTGAAACACGAATTTTACAAGTTCCAAATTTGGAAACGAATCTTCTAACCATCAGGGTATTCGACATTATGTGGAGTAGTAGAGACAAAGCTTATATTCCTTTTCTTTTCGCATCTGAAACTTCACAAGGCCTATGTTCAAAGAATGGCAGCTATAGCAGTAATGATGCTCTATCCAATCACATTCACAAAATGTACAGGGAGAACTTTGTGTTTTGGTATCACTTGGTCAGAGCCTATGTTGCAGTATCCTCCACTGGCTCAGACTCCACACCACTGGTGACAGCACTGAGAGTTTCACCATCCACGAGATTGATCAGATCTGAACGTTCTTCCAGTATATCGAAATCAGTTTCCTGTCTTAGCAGCTCTGATGATGCGTGCTCCAAAAGGAAATCCTTTTTCATGGGATCATCGTGATCCTCTTGATCAGCATCAGCGACAACCGAAGAAATGATATCAGATTCAGCAGCAGTGCTCAGTTTAGACACACTCATGTCACTAAACTGCCTCTGGAAATACCAAAGGAAATCCTTATTGAAGTCACTGTGTTCTTCTTGATCAGCGACCACAGAAATGGTGCCAGATTCAGTACGTTTCGACACACTCTTGTCACTGAACTGCCTATGGAAATGCCAAAGAAATTCCTTGTTGATGAGGTCACCATGTTCCTCCTGATCAGCGACCAAAGAAAGGGCATCAGACTCAGAAACAATGCTCAGCTTTGACATGCTCTTGTCACTGAACCACCTCTGGATATCCTTCATGACGAAGTCATTGTGTTCTTCTTGATCAGCGACCAGAGATAGGGTATCAGACTCAGAAACAATACTCAGTTTCGACATGCTCTTGTCACTGAACCACCTTTGGAAATCCTTTTTGACAAGGTCATTGAGTTCCTCTTGATCAGCGGCCGAAGAAAGGGTATCAGACTCAGAAACAACGCTCAGTTTTGACACGCTCTTGCCACTGAACTGCCTCTGGAAACTGCTCGTGCTTTCTTCCTCCATATCCATTGCCTCGAGCACGAAACATGGCTTAAATGTAGAGCGTTGTCTCTCTTGGCTGCCAAAGTTGAAAGTATCGCGCCTCCTGAAGACCATGTCTCGGTGGGAACTTGTCGCGAACTGTTGAGAGTCTAAGTCATGATGTGCAGATACACCGCTATCATTTGATTGTTCAGAAGGGAGTTCAAACAGATTCTTTTGCCGATGCATAACAGAAGGAGCCGAGCCAGGAATTGCTGCCTCATCAGGATCAGAAGCAAGGTCAAAAGGGCTTCTCCTTTGTACCAAAATAGGCTGAACTTGCATACGAAAACGTGAAAATCTATCTGCACTCTGACAAACATCATTTCCATCGATATCTATCATGTTCCTGTCAAGATCAAACATTATGTTCTTCCTTGATCTTCTCTTAGCCATCAAGAACTCCAACCTATGACTCCTTTCAACCTCGGAGTACCCAAGATCCATGTCATTCTTATCTTCATCGGCTGTCCAAGCAAAAGCAGGCTTATTCCCACCATCATTCTTCTTCTCCTCTCCATCCTTAGCATCATTTTCAGCTTTGCTAGCATCTGCCTTGTTATTATTATCACTGTCGATCTGAAAATCGAGAGGGGAGAAGCTGGAGTCACGGCCAAAATCATCAAAGGCAATGGGAACAGGACTAGATAATTCATCGCCAAAAGGAGGACCAATCTCATCTAGCATCGGAGCAACATCATTCGTAGTGATGTCAGAAGAGGAACTCTCTGGCTTACCAGAATCAAAACCTGATGAACCATCATGACTACCATCTCTTGCACATGGTGAACCTAGAGAAGAGTCTAACTGGCTGCCGACATCAATATTGATAGCCTCGATCTTTAGACCGGCAAGCTTCTTTCTCTGACGCACAGAAAAAGCACGGCCCCACTTACAAGCACCTGCTGGCTTGTCAGCTGGTTTATCTTCTGAAGCCTCTCTCACACTGTCACTTTGTGAGTCTGTCAACACTCCATCTTGATTTTCCTTTGCCAAAATTTCACCATTTTCCCTTTCATTCTCACTGGAAGAGCATAAGCCAAATGTTGTCTCCTTTTCATCAACTCCACTCTGATCAACATCCTCAAACAAGTTAGCATGCTCAGTACTCTTATCATTGCTGGAAAATGGAACTTTGGACTCCATTTCATGATTAGCCTTCATGACTTCCTCCATACCAATCTTCCGGTGCAGTGTCACCATGGAAGGAATAGAAGTAACCACTTCAGCGAGTGTATCATTTGCATCAACTCTATCATCTCCTTGATCAACTGATCCCTTCAGAAGAGGAACAGCATCATCCAGCTCAACAAGCTTGTCATCCCTCTCCTTGCCAAAACTTGGTTTTCTTATCTCCCAACATTTGAAACTGACTGTGTTCTCTTCAAATGCAGGCACTGAAAATCTGTGACGTGCTTCAGAATTAGTATCCCTTGAACAACATCCAAACCCGGGAGCTGAGAAACCTGGGACAGGCTTCCGGTCTTCACCGGTCTGGGGAAGATGTGTGCTCCCATAACTCAGCAGTATTCCAAGAAGAAGGGTGGCACATATAATTACAGGGGAAAAGGAGAGAATGAAAGCGAAGAGGCCCGGTGAAGATCTGTGTAGCAGGTAGAGCAGTAGGACTAGACTGAAGAGAGCCCAGTGTTCAGAGGCAGATCTATAGCTTATTCTGATAGAGCATCTCAAAATTCTCTTGATGCATAATGTTTCGTGCTTTGCCTCGACAGCCATGGTCATTCCTCCCTATCAGAAAAAATAGTGGCAGTATTATCTCACTGAATGAATGGATGAAACAGAACGACCAAGAAAGTAGAATGAACCTTCAGGTTGTTACAAATGTTAGCTCGGATAATACTGACAGCACAGTTGCTCGAGTATTCCCAATCACTAACACGGGAATGTGGAAACGTATTAAAGAATACAATTTGCACGATTCCTCTGTATTAGAAGAATGCTCAATCTCGGAGAGGCTTCATCGATCTTAGCAGCATAACTATGGTGTCCTACGTATTAATTAGAAGCTCGATCAGATGTCCGTACCTTGAAGCAGGCGGCGATCGGAGCCAGATCGAGATCCGAGGGACGCAGAAAGATACAGAGGACCAAAGTCACCGCGGGCGCCGCCTCCGCCGGTCGCAAACAGCAGCAGAAAAGCCGGGCGCGGCACTGGCGGCCGGCAAGCGGCTACAAGAAAGAATTCAAGGAAGGAGGGGAGAACATGACACGAGCTCAGGAAAGTGAAGCAGGTGAGCCACGAAAACAGCACAGGCGATGGTAGTGGACTAGTGGGGGAAGGTGGCAGGGGAGGAGGCGGGCCCGGCCTCACAGCTTCTGCTGGTACTTCCGGCACGTCGCCGCGGCCACCGGTGGCGGTAGCACGTGTGCCCACGCCGGCGGTGGGTCCGGCGAGCCGGTGGCGTGGGGTGGTGGGTGGATGCGGGATCCACATCTGCTGCTGCTGCCTTTTCCTTGTCTGCAACACTGCATGGACCTATGGACGGTGCCGAAAAGCTTCTTTCCGCATTTCTTTTCTTTGGTGGTGTTCATGATGGTAACAGGTCAGTTCTTGAATTGGTGCACCGATCAGAGCTCTGCCCTTTTAGAAGATATTAGTAGTATTACTTTTTTCCATGTGTTCATAATAGATTGTTCACATAACAACAGCATGCTTCTTTACAGAAAAAAAAAGCATGTGCTTAAATCAGTGATGAAGGTAGATGGCTGCAATGATGTTTCATTTAAGAATATTGGACCTGTGATAACCTTGCTCAGATGGGTTTGGTGGAGTAATCCTGTTTACAGTGCAATGCAAAAAATGTACCGCCTCATCCATAATAAGTGTCACTGATTTAAGTAGTACTAAATCAGCGACACTTATAATGAATTATAGGGAGTACTTGTGTGGAAACAGTCCAGTTCATGCAGATGCAGGATCCTGTAGAGTGCTTGCGTTACAAACATGTCCCTCCAAGTGGGTCTTGAGTTTCAAAGTCTCATTGTGAGAGCAACAGAACAAAAAAATGTAATTTTGAATTAACTCGTAATGCCTTTTGTACAACAGCCTCAGAGGGTAGAACCCAGAAACCTACAAAAATATACATGGAGAGGCTTATGCTCATGTAAAACCCCATATGTAAATATCATTCATCTACAGCTCCTCTTTGCTGTGCATACAAAAACTCGACACAGCGAAAGTAGTCACACAAAAGAATAAAAAATAATACCTACTGAATCTGTATACACTACCATATCTACAACATAAGTGATCCAAACCAACAATAATCGCGGGATCAATCATTGGTCATATGTACAAATACTCATCTGACTGTATAATCATAATAAGCTCCCGCAGATTACCAAATGCATTCCTTCCAGAACTCTCAGCTCCAATGTAATTCAATAGCTGCTCCGTATCCTAACCAACCATCATGGAAATGTCAGTAGCAGTCCTAGTTTGCTTGATGAACTGGGTTAAACAAACATTGCAACGACGAAAAAGGAGATAGAATACACACCTTGTGCAATAAGTAAATGGCATAGGATGCCCTACTAGAGTCACCTTGGAATTCCAAGAAAAGGGGATAATCTGTTAGTTTTGAGCCGGCGCTGTCGATGCTTGGATGCTCTGCCGACGCAACGGATGATGTTTCAGCTGAAGGCAAACGATCACTGACATAAGATCGTGATCCTCCAAAGCGCAAAGGATATCGAAGGGGAATATCAAGATATGAGGCTATCAGCAAGATTGCCTACAAGAAATTGACAGAGTAAGCAAGTAGTGATTCTAACTTTTGTGACTACATACTATGTATAAGTTAAGAAAGTAGTGCTCTAACTCTCGTGACTGCACCAAGTATGAAATCTAGCAGGTAAACACAGGCAGACAAACTTGCACTCTTGTCATAATTTATGCTTGATACTGGAACAACCACTAAATTTAAAAGGGCCACAGTGCATATTGTATTCCAATGTAACAAATGCATAACTCAATGCTCTTATCTTGATCTTTCCTATTAGATGTATCTGAAGCCATATCACGGTTCACAATGTCAGCCCCACAAAACTTTATTTTCAGTGTTTTCTCCTTTGAGCATGACAATGAGCCTAACTAGGTTGGGACATATGTGCTACGGCAAAAGCATTGTCTTAGTATTTTGTGGTAGGTAAAATTACATGTGCTGCATATCCCAGGACAGCTGCCGATCTCTGAAGCTCCTTGTGAGTGTAACTCTGCTGATCTGGTTTATGCTTTCCAATTTGCCAGCCAAAAAACGTCAAGTGACGAACTTGTGGAGATTTGATAACACCGAGCAAGTGTGTTGTACCGTGTCCATTCTCTCCTGGAAGTGCAATGTCAGTTATTTCTCGTACAACAAAAAAACAGAGCAAAAATCGTGTTACAAGCAACATGAGTGTTCTCTTGTTTATAGGGAGCATACACACTAAGATCACGCCTACTGAATCCTCACCATTAGCATCGGAACGATGGTTTTCTGCGACTAGCAGCGGTTCACGGAAGACCCTGACAGGGTACAAGGCGGCAACCTGGCCTACCATACACCGCTGCCTCGTCCTAAGCAGCCTCTGCAGATCCCCAAGCCGCGCCTTCTCTCCAGACAGCCCCTCCTTGGCCTCCTGCAACCAGGAGATCAATGTTTATCGGACGCAGCCACATCAGTATCCGATCGACTCTCGAGAGGTTCTGAATGAATGGTTACCTGCACTTGGCGGTGCGCGGCGGCGAGGGCCCTGGAGAGCGGCAGCACCCGGTCGATCATCTGCGCCTGGAGCTGCTCCTTTCGGCGCTCGACGCCCTCGGCGGCTCTCCTCTTCCCGACGACGAGCCCGTCCGCGCGCGCCCGCAGTAGGTCCAGCCGCCGCCTCATCTCGTCCAGCGCCGCGCCCTGCCGCACCGACTCCTTCCTCGCCTGCATCAGCAGCAGCAGAATCAAGTCATGCCTGACAGAAAAGGGGGGAGGAGAAGAGCGTGGCAAAGCAAAGCGAAGCGAGCGAGCGGGCGGAAGGGCATTCGCACCTCGACCGCGTCCTCGAGGCGGCGCGCCAGGTCCGCGCGTGCCCCCGCCGCGGCCACGAGCTCCGCGCCGGTCCGCGCGAGACGGCCACCGGGGTCCGGCCGCGACGGTACAGCGGCCGGATCCGGCGGCGGATCCGCGGCGTCCCTCGGGCTCATCGCGGCGCGAGTGTCGGAGGGCGGAGGCGGCCCGCGGCGACGCCCATGTGTCCTGCCCGCCGTGACGAGACCGGGGGAGGCGGAGGGAGGCTCTCCTCTGCGCAGACAGTAACGGCCGTAGGAAGCAAGGGAGGGAATCCACGGAACGCAAGCGTCGGTCGCGTCCGAGGCGTACGTTGCGTTTTTTTTTCTGGATTCGGACTTCGAAGTTTGTCACGGCCACGCGAACGCGACCGCGAGAGGGGGATGCCGACAAGCGTGCGCGCGGCGTACGTGCCGCTGCCTTGTCAGGGTCCGTCGGCGCCAGCGGGACAGGAGGACTACGGGCGTCTGGAATTAACTGCGAACGCGCACCGGCGTCGGCCGACGAGATCACCACGTGCAGTGCAGGCGTCGACTTCTTCCTGACTGATCGTTGCCGCGCTGGTCGGGACTTCATTGCATCTGCGTCGGGCCAACCCATACGACGGTTTGTCCGTTTAGATCGGGTCTGGTTAATTTAGTTAGGGATCCGGTCTGTCGCGTCTAGCGGCGCGATCCATTTGTTCGCGCTGATCGAGACAACTATTTTTTTAAACACAAACAGTTCGTGCTAAAAACAGATAAGATTTAAATTTAATTTACATTCAAAATATTATTATTTGGATTTATATTTTGAAAGTTATTTGAAAACAGATTTAAATTTGAATTTGGAATTAATTTGAAAAGATTTGAATTAAAACAGAAAAGAACAGAGATACTTTTGTCACCCAGGTTTAGCTAGCCACAGACTATGACCAGTGGGTCCAGTGCTGACTGGACGCCACGTCGTAAAAGGTTTTCTTACCAAAGAGAGGCTAGCCCGGAGGCCGAAGGGTGGGTCAGTGACTTGCGAGCCCACGCACTATGGGTGTACCGTGCAGAGCCACGTGGATCAGCTGAGGACCGCGGGTTGAGGCTGAGAAGCTACGAGGTGCTCTTTGCAAAAAGAACAGTGGAGACAGACGGTGGGATAATTTGGACCATGGGTTGAGACAAAAAGGTATTCGCAGGGAATGCCATTGCTCTTGTTTTCTTCCTCTGTCTCGACGAATCGACGGGCGACGGCGACAATGGCGTGCTGGCGAGGATCGAACTCGCGACTGGCGTCTTATGCGCAGCGGCAGCTGCGCAGTAGGAGGTTAGCCGCGGCGAGTGGCTTAAGCGACTAGATCTTCCTCTCGCAACGCCACGGTCGAAAACATCGCGAACGCGCAGCCGAGCGTTCGACGGAGTGACCGACGCGCAGACACGATGCGGACGTAGAGGATGTCCGGGAGGTGACGCCACCGCGGAGAGGTTGGTGACGGGCTCGGCCGACGCGGATCGACGGCGATGCAGACGCCCCCGGCTAGGGTTTTCAGCTGCGTCGGTGTATAGCTCGACTGGGGCTCCTCCTCCTCTGGCGGTGCAGGGCGACGTAGGACAGTCTTCGTCTTCCTCGACAACCAGAGCACCTCGCCACCGGGCTAGAGAGTGGAACGGTGGAGATGGCCGGCGATTGTAGTGTAGGAAAGCGGGGAGAAAGAGGAGATCTGGGAGAGGCAGATACTGTGGGAGGAAAGAGAGGGAGAGGAGGCGATCAACAAGGGGAGTAAATAGGGTTTCGGTGCCACCTTTTTCTCCTTCCTCCTCGATCACGCACGGCCGGGCGAGGCGCATGGGGCTGCAGTGGGGTCATGGAGAGGCCGGTAGGGAGGCTCGGTGGAGGGCCCTCTCAGGAGAGAAAAGAGGGAGAGAGCTAGGGTAGGAGGGAGGCTCGGGTAGATGCTAGGGTTTGGAGAGGAGGGTAGCTCGGGTTTGTTTAGGGTTGGGTAGAGAGAGAGAGGGAGAGGGCAGGTGGTGCAACTAGGTTTAGGTTAGGGAAGACTAGGTTTAGGGTTAACTAGGTTAGAGAAAAGAGAGGGATTAGGGTTTAGGAGAGAGGAGAGATGGGGTAGAGTGTCACTAGGGTTAGGTGAGGGATTAGGTGTAGGGTTAGGATCTTAGGTGGAGGATTTAGAGAGAGGGGGAAAACACTAGGTAGCATGGGGGGTGCCCAAGAGATTACACCCACACAAAAACAATTGAAAAAAATGCTCAAATAAACTCACATGAAAGGATAAGGAAGAAGGGGATGGTGATGTTGCATGGGACATGCAAGAATGTGAATAGCCACTTCTATTAGTTGTAAAAACAAATATAGTTCATGTGGGAATTTATTACATGCATGCTCATCACTATTTGAACAAAAACCAACCCACTAGATACAAGCTTGAGGAATATATGGGAAAGGTGGAATCAAGCATAATTGAATATATAGGCCATGCTAGTGTGTATGTCCCACTAAAAGTTTATTTGGCCACAGTTATATTCAAACAAGCTCAATTAGCCTAAACACCCATATGGAAGGTAAAAGGAAGATTCTACTCACATGAAAAGCAAGGTGGCCATGAGGATCCATATAATTGTTATTGTGAGAACAACATACTTCATATATGGACATGTAGACATATAATGGATCCACACCATCACATATGAGCTAGAATTAAATAGCCAAAGAAACAATGGCTCATATATGACTAGGGTGGTGGAATTTTAAGGTGGTGAAAGAAAGGTGGTGGAGTGGAATAAAAGATATGCCCCCAACTCAACTTGGGCATTTAACAATATATCAAGAACCAAATACAATATCAATAGGCAAAATACAATTTGCAATGCATATGAGAGAAGAACCAAATCAAAAAGGGGTTTGATATGATGCTCAAATGCAAAGTGGCATGATGACATGAGCATGATATAATGATGATGCAACAATTATGTATATGAAGTAGCCAATATATTACTAGACCAAGTAGCATTACAATTGTTAGACAAATGGGATGCTACAGTAGGTTTGATCCAAATCATTTTCCCAAAGTTTTTACTCAAAAACATTTTCATAACAAAACCATTATTTTATTTGGCTAGAAATGGGCTAAATCAATTAATCCATCCTAAACTTCACCAAATTCATTTTCAAAACCATGGGTTGGTTCCTAGGGTCAGTAAGTTTACCACAAGCAATTTGCAAAGATTTTATCCTTGAAAACATTTTGGAATAATTTTTCTAATCTAAACAAGCATACAAATGTTTCTGCAAAAACAAACAATCTAACAGTTACTATTTACCAAAAAAATTGGGCTTGTTCCACTGATTCCAACGATATAAAGTTTGTAATTTTTGGACGTCTGGATCAAAAGTTACAAAGGTTTCAAAATTGAATCTCTAACAGATTCAAATCTGTTTTTAAAACGAAGCCTGGCCACGCATCATGTTCCTATTGGGCGGTACCGGTTCGTTCGGACCAGCAACTTGGACCGCAGGATTTAAAGTGAATCGTGCGGCACAGGATCGATCTTACCCCTTTGATAAGTCAATCTATCGCGTGCCTCGGATCTGGATCGGACGGCTCCTAATGCCTTGCCAAGAACTGGCGGCGCGACGACGGGCAAGTGGCGGCGCGCTACGCACAGAACGTGGCGAGAAGCGAAGCGAGAGGAGTAGGGGAGATGCTCACCAGAATCGCCGTGGAATGCTGGTGCTCAACGTGGTCGTCTCTGTCGAAGGGGCGCTCGGGGTAGTCCTGAATCGCTCGCCGGAGATGTGCTTCACCTCGGGCGCGGTTAGATGTTGTCGGAGGCGAGCGTCTGGGGCGCAAGCGAGAGAAACAACGTGTCAGGAAGATGCACGCGAGTTCAAGGTACACGAGAACACTCACCAGTGAGCAAGGGGCGCACGAGGTCGTCGGCTATGGCTCACCGGAGTTGGGTTTATCGTCGGTGGCGCTCAGACATGGACAGAGTCGAGGTTGCAGTCATAAAGCGGGCGCTATGGGGAGGTTCGCCGAGGTGGGAGAAAGCTTGGGTGCGCTAGAGAGCAAGGGGTTGGCGGAATTGCCGTGGTTGTCCGTCGGAGACAGGGGTTGTCGCATAATGCGAAAGCTTGAGGCGAGAGGGGGCATTGTCTGGGGGAAACGGAAGAGGCGAGGCAGGCGCTTTTACCTTGCGTGATGGCTGGGCGAATTAATGCGGCAATTAACGGGGATTGAAGGAGCTTTCAACGGCAGGAGCGGCGACGTGGTTTGGGGGAAGAACAGGTCGCAGCGGGTGAGGACGATGAACAGGAGGGGTGGGGCATACTTGTCAGCAAGAAATGAAGTGAGGGGGAGGGGTCCACAAGTCAGTGGCCTCGCGGGTTTCTTTTGCGGTGAAAAAAGATTCGCCGTGGGAGAGAGTAGGTGGGCTGGACTAGGCTTAGTGGGCTTTGTCGACTGGGTTGTTGCCTGTTTCTATTTTTTTTCCTTCCTGAATGTTTTTCTTTTTCCAATCCTATTTTCTGTTTTGAAATTCAAACAACAAATCAACCAATCAAAACAATTCAAACATTCACCAAAGAAAGCAATTGAATTTGGTTCTGTTTAGCAACATAAACCAATTCCCAAAATAAAATAATATTTTTATTTTAGAGTCCATTTATAATTAAATAAAATGGACATTAGTTAATAAATCAAATGGGTTTTATTTTAATAAAAAGCTCCATTTGAGACTAAATATTTTCAAAACCAAATCAGTAGGTTTTATTTGAAAATATAAAATACTTGGAAAACTTATTTGAAATAAATAAATAAGTTTTGAGGTTTTATTTAAAAATAGTAAAACCTTTTATTTTTTAATAAACTTGGATATTAAATCCTTATTAATTTATTTTAATTAAACCTTTACTATTTTTATCAAATAGAAATATTTTATTTCAAAGGCTAGGCCAAGTTTTAATTTGGCTTATAAAATAATCCTTATTTATAAAACTATCCTTTTCTTTTGAAAACAAATCTTTTTATTAAAAGATTCAAAATAGTAATTCCAAATATTTTTATTTTCCTTTATTAAATGTTTAACTTTCTAAATCCCTTTAGGATTTATTGGATCCAATCTGGTTTGAAGGTTTCCATTTGGATTCAAAAAGTATTCTTTTCACTCTGAAAATCAAACAAAGTTTTATTTTATTCATTTGTTTTTCACATTACAAGATTTGGAAAATCTTGGGATGTGACAGCCGCAAATCAGCAGCGCATCCATGCTCGCACACACGTTCGAGGCACCGAGCAACCTCCGCCTCCTCGCTCCAGCGATGCAGCGGAAGCACAACTCTTTCTTGCCGAATAGCCACCGGGAACATGTATCTCGCTAGTCCGAGACCGTGGGGGATAAATTCTAGAGGGGGAGAGAGATCCTTCACGAGGAGGTGTGAGAGACAAGTGAGGAGGGGGGCTCCTTTTATAGGAGGAGGGGGCACCCAAGGGGGTGGCCGCCGACCATGGGGCTGCCCTCCCTCCTTCATTCATGTGGGTGGACACTCAACTCACAAAATGCCCTTTCAATTCCCTCCACTCAAAAGTCCACTCAAATTCCCATTAAATTTCCACCAAATTTAATGCAAACTCTCATTAAATAAAACTCTTTTATTTTATTCATAAATTTGTCAATTACTTTAATGACAAACATTCACAAATAACCCCTTGCTAGAATTCCATTTCACATGCATAACCACTTTATGCAATTCCACCCGAAAACCTGTTTCGGTATCTAGTGAAATAAATTCCTGCGCTTGTTCATTCTTTCGGCATGAAACTTTTGCTCCAATTGGATGTCGGTGTATCTTAAGTGTGTCACCCTACGGTTCGTGAATAATGCAGACATGATCGAGACCCCTCTCGGATCAATAATCAGAAGCGGGATCTGGAGACCCATACTGACTCCCACACATTCAACGATGACTTTCTTGTGATCGTCGGAACCTTTTACGCTAGTATCTTAATCCCTTTGTTTCATGATATATTACATGTCCGAGATTCGATCATCAATATCTCCATACCTAGTTTGATCTCGTTACCGACATGCACTCTTTTCTCGTTCTCGTGATATAACATTCTAGTGATCAAATCACTTGCTTGCAAGCTAATCAATGTGATATCACCGAGAGGGCCCAGAGTATATCTATCCGTCATCGGGATGAACAAATTCCACTCTCGATCCATGAGCCTCAACATAACACTTTATTAGTTCTGAATCCATCTTTCTAATCACCACATTACGGTGACGTTTGATGTTATCAAGAAACTCTTCCGGTGTTAGTGATTGACATGATCTCATGGTCTAAGGATTAGGATCACTTCGTAAGTTGTTATAGCAATATAAACTCAATGAGTTTGATCGTAATGCTATACTTCAGATGAATGTTCATCACACCATTACACTAATGTTGTGATCCCGTTATTAATAACATCCAATGTCCATGATCAGGAAACCTTGATCATCTTGTTAATCAATGAGCTAGTTTATAAGAGAGGCATAACTAGGAACTTTCTGTTTGTTTATTAAACACACATGTATTAATGTTTCCGTATTAATACAATTATAGCATGAAAAATAAACATCTATCATATACTTGGAATACACATAATAAACACTTTATTATTGCCTCTCAGGGCATATTCCCTTCAGTCTCCCACTTGCACTAGAGACAATAATCTAGTTACATAGTGATAAATCTAACACCCCTTGAGTTCTGGTGTTGATCATGTTTTGCTCTAGGGAGAGTTTTAGTCAACGGATCTGCTACATTGAGATCCGTATGTACTTTACAAATCTTTATATCTCCATCCTTGACATGCTCGCGGATGGAGTGAAACCGGCGCTTAATATGCTTGGAATGCTTGTGAGACCTTGGTTCTTTGGCATTGGCAATGGCACCATTGTTGTCACAATAGATCACCATTGGGTCCAACGTTTGCAACCACTCTAGTTCGATATTAACTCCTTCATCCAAGCGCTCGAGCCGCTCAAGCAACAACATATTCGCCTCCGTTGTTGATCCCGCTACCACAGGTTGTTTGGAGCCCTCCAACTAACCGCTCGCCATTCATGAGAAATACGATCCGGATTGAGACTTAGAGTCATCCGGATCGGTGTCAAAGCTAAGCGCCAACATAACACTTAGCAACGAGCTCTTCTTCACGTCCAGTACAAGAAACATATCCTTAGTTCTTCGTAAGTACTTAAGGATATTCTTGACCGCTATCCAAAGGTTAGAACTCGGATCCGATTGGTACCTACTAGTCAAACTAATAGCATGTGCCACATCCGGTCTTGTACATAGCATGGCGTACACTCTGAGCCTATGGTCAAGCATAGGGGACTTTGTCCATTATCTCTTTCTTCCGTCGGTTTAACTTTGAGTCTTACTCAATGTCTTGCCTTGCAACATAGGTAAGAACCCTTCTTACTTCCGTCCATTTTAAACTTCTTTAAAATCTTATCAAGGTATGTACTTTGCGATAGCCCTATTAGGCGCCTAGATCTATCTCTATAGATCTTTATGCCTAATATGTATGGCGCTTCACCTAGGTCCTTCATTGAAAATTTCTTTAGATAACTTTTAACACTGTTTAAAAGATCTATATCATTTTCGATCAATAATATGTCATCCACATATAATATCAGAAATGCCACATTGCTCCCACTCACTTTCTTGTAAATACAAGCTTCTCCATAAGTTTGGACAAATCCAAACTCTTTGATCACCTCATCAAAGCGGATATTCGAACTTCGTGATGCTTGCTTCAATCCATAGATGGATCGCTGAAGCTTGCACACCTTGTTAGCATCCTTAGGATCGACAAAACCCTTTGGTTGTATCATATACAACTCTTCTTCAATATTACCATTGAGAAACGCGGTTTTGACATCCATCTACCATATCTCATAATCGAAATATGCAAAGAATTGCTAACATAATCCTAATCGACTTTAGCATCGCTACGGAGAGAATGTCTCATCGTAGTCAACTCCTTGAATTTGTCGAAACCCCTTTGCATAAGTCGAGCTTTATAGATGGTCACATTACCATCAAGACGCTTTTCCTTTTGAAAATCCATTTGTTCTCCACGGCCTTTCGGTCGTGAGGTAAGTCCACCAAGTTCCAAACTTGATTTTCATACATGGATTCCATCTCGGATTTCATGGCTTCTAACCATTTGTTGGAATCCGGGCTCATCATCGCTTCTTCATACGTCGCAGGGTCATCATTTTCATCAACCATGAAATTCATGATAGGATTTCCGTACAGCTCGGGAGCTGCACGCGTCCTGCTAGACCTGCGAGGTTCGGTAGTACTCTCTTTTGGAGTTTCATGATCATTATCATTAGTTCCCTCTTCAACAGGTGGAGCCAACTCCGGAACAACTTCCGGCGCTGCGCTACTCGCCATACTTTGAAGAGAAGGTTCAATAACCTCTTCGAGTTCTACCTTCCGACTACTCACACCTTTCGCGAGAAACTCTTTCTCTAGAAAGGATCCATTCTTGGCAACAAAAACCTTGCCCTCGGATCTGTGATAGAAGGAATACCCAATAGTTTCCTTAGGGTATCCTATGAAGACGCATTTTTCCGCTTTGGGTTCGAGTTTATCCGGTTGAAGTTTCTTCACATAAACATCGCATCCCCAAACTTTAAGAAAAGACAGCTTAGGTTTGTTTCCAAACCACAATTCATACGGCGTCTTTTCAACGGATTTAGATGGTGCCTGATTTAAAGTGAATACAACAGTTTCTAGTGCATAACCCCAAAATGACAACGGCAAGTCCGTCAGAGACATCATAGATCGAACCATATCTAATAAAGTACGATTACGACGTTCCGACACACCATTTCGCTGTGGTGTTCCGGCAGGCGTGAGTTGTGAAACAATTCCACACTCTTTCATGTGAGTGCTAAACTCGTAACTTAGATACTCACCTCCACGGTCGGACCGTAGAAATTTGATCTTTCTATTACGATGATTTTCCACTTCATTCTGAAATTCCTTGAACTTTTCAAAGGTTTCAGACTTGTGTATCATCATGTATATATAACCGTATCTACTCAAATCATCCGTGAAAGTAACGAAATAACGATATCCACCTCGCGCCGACACACTCATTGGACCACATACATCAGAATGTATGATTTCCAATAAATCTGTCGCCCGTTCCATTGAACCGGAAAACGACGTTCTAGTCATCTTGCCCATAAGGCATGGATCACATGTATCAAATGATTCAAAATCAAGTGATTCCAAAAGTCCATCCGAATGGAGCTTCTTAATGCGTTTAACGCCAATATGACCTAGACGGCAGTGCCACATATATGCGGATATATCATCATTAAGTTTAATCCTTTTAGCATCAACATTATGAATATGTGTAACATTATCATCGAGATCTAATAGAAATAAACCATTCATCATCGGTGCATGACCATAAAAGATTTCATTCATATAAATGGAACAACCATTGTTCTCGGATTTAAATGAATAACAACTTCGCATCAAACACGATCCAGATAGAATGTTCATGCTCAGTGCAGGCACCAGATAACAATTATTCAAGTTGATAACTAATCCCGACGGCAAGTGGAGAGGCAGCGTTCGGACGGCGATCACATCAACGCTTGATCCATTGCCGACACGCATCTTGACCTCACCCCTTGCTAGCGGTCGCTTGTTCCGCAGCCCCTGATTCGAGTTACAAATATTAGCAACTGAACCGGTATCAAATACACAGTGCTCATGAGCACTAGTCAAGTACACATCAATAACATGTATATCATATATACCTTTGTTTGCCTTGCCGCCTTCTTGTTCGCCAGATACTTGGGGCGAAGGCTAAAGGGCTACCCCTTACAATAGTAGCACTCGGTATCGGACTTAGGTCCAACCGGGTTTCTTTTCAGCACGCAATGTGCTTGCACCCTTACTACCCTTCCTTTTTCCCTTCTTGTCTTTCTTGAAACCAGTGTTCCTATTGATCATCAACACTTGATGTTCCTTTTTGATCTCCACTTCTGCAGCTTTAAGCATTGACAGAAGCTCGGGGAGAGACTTCTTCATGCCTTGCATATTATAGTTCATCACAAAGCTCTTATAGCTAGGTGGCAGCGACTGCAGAACACGATGGATGCCTAAGTCAATGGGAATCGATATTCCCAAGGACACAAGCTTATCGGCGTAACCCGACATCTTGAGTACATGCTCACTAACGGAGCTGTGCTCTTCCATCATGCAGCTAAAGAACTTTTCTGAAGCGTTGTAGCTTTCTACAGTAGCATGTGTGTCGAAAATCATTTATAACTCACCCATTGTATCAAAAGCATTGCCATTTTCGAAACGCTTTCGAAGTTCCGGCTCTATCCCATACAATATGCCGCAATGAACTAAGTTGTGGTCCTCCTGACGAGTCTGATAGACATTCTTCTCCTCGTCAGGGGCATCATCTAAAGGTGGGGGGCTTAACGGCGCTTCTAGCACATATTGCTTTTGTGCAGCAGAGAGGAGAATCCTCAAATTCAGGGCCCATTCGGTAAAGTTGCTACCGTTCATTGCTAGTTTCTCTTTCTCCATGAACACATTGAAATTAAAAGCAGGTGGTGCCATCTACAACAGAATTTGTAAAGTTTAGACTAAGTGTATGATAGATTGAGTTCAACTAATCCAGATTACGAATGAACTCCCACTCAAAAACGACATCCCTCGTGCCTTTTTGGTGATTACATGAACCAAATCCACTACACCAAGTCCGATCATCACGTGAGTCGGTGTAGCTTCAAAGGCGAGCATCAAATGGGCATCATATCAACTATATGACTCATGCTTAACCTTTCGGTCCGTGTTCCGAGGCCATGTCTGTACATGCTAGGCTCGCCAAGTTAGAACCTTAGTATTCGCGTGTGTAACTGTTTTACACCCGAAATATGGTCGTGGATCCAAGAACACCCGATCATCACGTGATGTCTTGGAGCGATGAAAACATAATCGGTGCATACTAAAGGAAGAACACATTATTATCTTGATATTTAAATGAGGGATCATCTTATTATGCTAACAAAGCGCTAAACAAGCAATATAAGATGCTATCAAACATCACATGTTTATTAGTGAAATGATATGGTTCCCGCAGATGATCTCTATCATGTGCATCGTGGTATGATCACTATCATACCTATATGTGTAAATCCAAGGTCTATGGAGTTTACACGCTATGTGTGTTGTAAGAGTATCATCTCATACTTCTACTTACAACACTACCATATCATAACACTAGCCCAGCAACAATCTAAACTAGACGCCTCTAATTTATCCATTGCAAGTTTTACGTGGCTTAGGGCTTTCGAGATAGAACCGTTCTTGCCTACGAACATGAACCACAAAGAGGATAACCAAATTATTGACAATTCGTTGCAAAATAGATATTGACTATAGTAGGAGAGACAGACACCCGCTAGCCACTTATGCAAACTAGTTGCATGTCAAGCGTGGAACAGGTCTCATGTGCGAGGACATGTAAAGTTTGTCCGGGCCGCTTCATCCCACTATGCCACCAATATCCAAAATTACAACAAAGGAGCAACAACATGATCATCATCGCCCACATACTCATATGTGTACTACCCGTGTAAAGTATCTACGCATAGATCCGGATCTGATACCACTGAAGGGTTCGCAGCATAGAAAACAAAATTTTTCCTACGATGTGAACTATGTACCAAGATCTATCTACTAGATACAAACAACGGGTGGATGTATATCCGTAGAGAACATACCCTTGAAGACCGACAAAGCTTAACGAGTTCAACTCGTGGTTGATGTAGACGATCTCTTGTCGATCTCAAGATCGAGAGGAAGTCCTAGCGCCGCAAATCAGCCAGCATCCGTGCTCGCACACACGCTCGAGGCACCGAGCAACCTCCGCCTCGCCCAGATGCAGCGGAAGCACAACTCTTTCTTGCCGAATAGCCACCGGGAACATGTATCTCGCTAGTCCGAGACCATGGGGGATAAATTCTAGAGGGGGAGAGAGATCCTTCACGAGGAGGTGTGAGAGACAAGTGAGGAGGGGGGCTCCTTTTATAGGAGGAGGGGGGGCACCCAAGGGGGTGGCCGCCGGCCATGGGGCTTCCTCCCTCCTTCATTCATGTGGGTGGACACTCCACTCACAAAATGCCCTTTAAATTCCCTCCACTCAAAAGTCCACTCAAATTCCCATTAAATTTCCACCAAATTTAATGCAAACTCTCATTAAATAAAACTCTTTTATTTTATTCAGAATTTTTTCAATTACTTTAATGACAAACATTCACAAATAACCCCTTGCTAGAATTCTATTTCACATGCATAACCACTTTATGCAATTTCACCAAACTGTTTCGGTATCTAGTGAAATAAATTCCTGTGCTTGTTCATTCTTTCGACATGAAACTTTTGCTCCAATTGGATGTCGGTGTCTCTTAAGTGTGTCACCCTACGGTTCGTGAATAATGCGGACATGATCGAGACCCCTCTCGGATCAATAATCAGAAGCGGGATCTGGAGACCCATACTGACTCCCACACATTCAACGATGACTTTCTTGTGATCGTCGGAACCTTTTACGCTAGTATCTTAATCCCTTTGTTTCACGATATATTACATGTCCGATATTCGATCATCATTATCTCCATACCTAGTTTGATCTTGTTACCGACATGCACTCTTTTCTCGTTCCCGTGATATAACATTCTAGTGATCAAATCACTTGCTTGCAAGCTAATCAATGTGATATCACCGAGAGGGCCCAGAGTATATCTATCCGTCATCGGGATGAACAAATTCCACTCTCGATCCATGAGCCTCAACATAACACTCTATTAGTTCTAAATCCATCTTTATAATCACCCTGTTACGGTGTGATGTTTGATGTTATCAAGAAACTCTTCCGGTGTTAGTGATTGACATGATCTCATGGTCTAAGGATTAGGATCACTTCGTAAGTTGTTATAGCAATATAAACTCAATGACTTTGATCGTAATGCTATACTTTGGATGAATGTTCATCACACCATTACACTAATGTTGTGATCCCGTTATTAACAACATCCAATGTCCATGATCAGGAAACCTTGATCATCTTGTTAATCAACGAGCTAGTTTATGAGAGAGGCATAACTAGGAACTTTCTGTTTGTTTATTAAACACACATGTATTAATGTTTCCGTATTCATACAATTATAGCATGCAAAATAAACATATATCATATACTTGGAATACACATAATAAACACTTTATTATTGCCTCTCAGGGCATATTCCCTTCAGGATCTAGGTGGCTGGATATTCAATGTTAAAGCAGATCCAAATCAAGTAAAACTTGACTCGAATCTAGGTGGCTGGATATTCAAAACTAAAGCAAATCCGAATCAAGTAAAACTTGACTCAGATATGAATGGAACACGGCTAATCCAAGTCACGAAGGGAATTGACTTCGCAAGAAATGCATTTGAAGCCTGAAAAAGCTTCCAAACGAACAACAAGTTATCCGATTGCAAGCTTCGGGGACTAGTGTGTATATAATACCATCTGAATAATAGACAAAGTATCAACGAAAGCGCTTACCTCATTCATCTTGTCACTATCAAGGACAATCTTAGCAGCCATGTGCAATCGACTGCTGATGTCGGAAATCTGAAATGGTTGGCTACTCGGATTGCCTTCAAGTTGATCGGCAGCGTTCCAGTTATTGGCATACTCCACCAAAGAGCCGAGGCTGTTCCCGCTCTCAATACGGGTCAACGCTTTACCTCGGGCCTGTTGTGTAACTACCGCCATTGCCGGACTCTTGTGAAGAGTAATTTGAATGTCGGCAGCAGGGGCGACGCCAGGCTTAGCAGAGGAAGCTCCCTTGCGAAGTACTTCAGCTATGCTGGGCTGAAAAGAGCTAGTTGGCCCCTTCTGAGTTGCCGAGGGTTTAGTAACAACAACTTTCTTACTCTTAGTAGAGACTTCGGCAGGGGCAACAACTTCAGCACTAGGAACCACGCCCCTGGGGGCAGCAGGAACTATAGTTTCGAAGGGTGCCGAGGTGGTGATATCCTTGGTTGGAGTTGGAGTAGCAGCTGGGACTGTGGTGATCAAAGGATCATTGGGGGAAACCTCGGTGGTCTTGAGAGGGACAACAGGCTCAACCGGGTGATCTGGTGTGGGGGTTATGTCGGCAATAACGGTGGGAGCAATAGGCACATCTTGTCGAGGTGATATGTTGGTCGGCGCAGGAGGAGAATCAACACAAGAGGGACTAGGAACCCGAGTATCTTCCGGAGGAGGAGGAGAAGGCTGCCGAGTAGTATGGCTTGTCATACTCGGACCACTTGGCTTTGCGGAGAGAGGAGCTCTGCAAGAGACAAAAAAAGTCGAGTCAAGGGAAAGAAAGAGAGAAACAAGAAATACAAATGAAAATAAACTCACCCAGTAACCCAGACATGGTCTTACGCCTCGGGATATGCTGCAAAGACTTCTTGACTCGCTTCTTGGGGGCAGCACCAGAGGGATCTGTCGAAGCGGTGCGCTTCTTCAAAGCAGCAGGAGCTTGAGAAGCAAGATGTTCGGCGTCGTGCACCTGACCAGCTGGATTAGCTGGGAAAGAAGGAGCCGAAAATGCGTAAGAGATAGGCACCACGGCAACTACCTCAAGAATTTGGACGTCGTCTGAGTCACCTTCATCCGTGTGGGCCGAGGTCTATCCACGGTCACGAACAGGAGCAACATCTGACTTAGGTACAAACTCCTCCGAGTCAGGTTCTCCGTTGTCTGGGGTATTGCGATCAGCAGTCCATGGAAGAGCCAAAACCTCGGCATCTTCCGTCTTCTGCTCTGTAAACCTCTACGAGAGAAATAAATTAGAATTAGCAAAAGAACAATCACAAAAGCAATTCGGAAGAAAACACTAATGTTTAAACTTACCTAAGGAGGGGGATTCCCGTGAGAAAATGGCTTCAATCCCCATTCCCATTATTCCGGCATATCGGCCTTAAAGATAGCCCGGACGCGCTTATAGATGTGATAATCGTCGAGCTCAATCTTAGATACTTGGTTGGGATCCAAAGGACCACTCATATAACAGAGCTTATGAGTGCGAAGCTGAAAAGGGAAGATTCGGCTGCTGACGAAGGCGGTCATTAAATCTTCACCACGGAGCCCGGCGCGAATCAGTTCTTTGAGCCGAATCTCAAATGCCTCGGCAAGAGCATGGCTTTTTCTAGGATTGTAGTTCCAATTCTTCTTGGAGGGGGGACCGATAGAGAAAGCGAGGAGCCGAATCTTATCTTCCTTCCCTGTATTTTTGACATAGAAAAACGATCTATGCCATTTCTTACAAGACTCGAGGCCGGCGACACGGGGGAACTCATAATTTCTCCGGGGTGTAATGGACGCAGCCCCGCATTGGGTAAGAGATTTCTCAGAAGGATGAAGAGATTTGTCCGGCACAATATTAGTTCGCATTTGAAAAAATTTGGACCAAACATGTACGGAGGACCAGAGGCCTAAATACCCCTCTGAAGCAGAGATAAAAGCCGACAGAGAGGCAATAGTATTGGCCGGCAGGTGATGCGGCTGGAGGCCGAAGTAATCACGGAACCCCCTAGCAAAATTGCTAAGAGGGAGGCCGAATCCACGAGCGAAGTGGGACATGAAAACTACATACTCGCCTTCGTTGAGTACGGTGAGGATTCTTTGCCGGGCAAGCAACAGCTTACCTTGGCGGGAATCCGGCGCGTTTTAATTAACCACTCTACCTCTCGACGAGTAATGGTGGAACCCTGCCAAGAACCCCGCTCTGGGCCGGACGCAAAGTCATCGTCCCCGACGAGAGCTCTGCTAGCGGAACTAGACATAGGGTCATTGGAGGAATCAACGGAGGAGAAACTAGCGGCGGGTAGAGGCCTAGAGGTATAGGGCCCCGTCGTGATTCTAACGAGCGCAGCGGCGGAACCAAAAAAGAACCGCCGCAGGGAATCTACGAAAAAAGAGAGATGCCTAGCGCGCAGACCTAGTGGTAGCGCTGTAGGAAAACTCACCGGCAGAAGCACCAGAGCAAGGGAACTGCGGCGAGGTCGCAGGAGCCGAATAACAACAGGGCGGCCATCGAGGAGGACGACGATGGCGCAGCCGCTAGAACACGAACGGAGGCGGCAGCGCGAGGAAGAAGATCAAGGGAAAACGACGGGTGAAAGTGAATCGTCTAGCCCCGCTCCACTCTTTATAACCGCGTAGAGTAGGCTGTAGTAGGATCGTGGCTGCGCCACGATAACCGCATAATTGTGTGTGTGGCGAAACCGTTCGCACGTAGTGGAGCAACACCAAAGACCACACAGCGCAGGAGAGGATCGGGCCTGCTGACTGATGAGGTACTCGAGGCGTCACTGCGCCGACGCGACGGGCGCAGAGACCACTTTAGCTTGTCAGTGGACACTGTAGAGGAACAAAAAACTAGATAATGATGATTGGTCCATGTAGGACGAAGCTTACCCAGGAAGCCACGCAAATACCTCGAACAAGGGGGGATAACTCGGAAGGTAATCCGTAGAGGGGGAAAGATGAAAAGGGCAAGAGGGTGGCGAATAAGTAATGTCGGCTAAGAGATACCTCGGAGGAGAGAAAGAAGAACGTCGGGAAACTGATGTGGCCCGACCGAGGTTTCCGGTAGGACCGCACCAGCTTCGGGGACTGATGTTGGGGTGACCCCGGATAGGGTCAAGATAGGGGAAAGACGAAAGGAGTCTCCCTCGTCTTAAGCCGAATTACTGATTGTGTCGGCCGAGTCATGTAAGATCCGGCCGATATGAGCAGAACCATGGCACAGACAGAATGAGTACGCCTTACTCGGCAGACATATGATTTATGTCGGCCGAATGAGACCGATTAACTTGTGTGCAGGTGAAGGCCGAGCCGAGTTATGCGAGATAAGGCCGAATAACATGAAACTTGCAGGAGAAGGAGGTTCCTATAGTCAAACCCTAGTCACTGGCTAAGAGGAATCTAGACAGAGCCAAGCGCAAAGGACAAGGAGCAGAGCAGCAGAAGGGCAGGCAAACATCACGGAGGTGACAGTGAGGAAGCCCGAGGCGCGCATGTGAAGGATTCTGGAACATTGCCACCGATAGAAGGGGGACACGGAAAGGAGGCTGCCGAGTTACCATTTTGGGACAAGCATATTCCAAGGATATGATTGCCACGTCAGCCCTAGAAGGAACCACGGAACCTCTTTATAAGGGGGGATGCGGGCTCCTAAGAGGGGGTCGATTCATTCTAGGCTGTAAGGCTCGTGTTGTTGTTTACTTCTTCTCCATGAAACAGCTCTAGGAGCACTGGTAGTTCTTGAGAAGAAGAATAGAGATCTACTTACTGGACATTTGTGTGTAGAAATCACTACATCTTCCCTCCCCGGATCCCTCTAGCATCCATTGGCCCCATACTTTAGCCTACCCATGGCATCTGCTGTGCCACCACCACGACAGGAAATAACAATGTTATACAAAGGAAAAGAAATAATAGTTAATACATCAATAATGTTACAAGTGTTCTTTATTCTGTACATGAACATATTACATTGTTCTTACAAAATAATAATAAGTACAAAAACCTAAACTATTGGGCCTAAGCTAAATCTTGTATCTTATTTTCTTCTCCTTATCTTCATTCCTGCATAATAAACAACAAAAGAAAGTAAACATTTTGTAATGTTAAAATGTTTGCCCCGCCATATGTGAGACAATTTAGTTTATTAAACTTAGTTAGGGAATTTAGAAAGTACTCCTAAATTCCACAACTTGGAACTAGAGGGCATTACCAAATCTAGGCAACATCTAGGATATGGATCAGATGTTTCTATACACTTGAAATAGAGAGAGGTATCTGTGGGTCAAAGTAACCAAATTTTTTCCAATCTTAGGCAAAGCTATAATACCCTCTAGCTCTAGCTAAGTTTAAACTTAAAAAGAAGAAAAAGAAGTCAAATATACATATTAGTCTAGTTTAGCAATAATTGCTAGACTGGCTAATTCTTACAGTGACAAGTTTAGCAAATATAAAGAATGACAGTCAACCAGGAATATCCATCTCAGCAGAAGTTAAATCAACATTTACACCTGGCATGATAAGTAGAAAAGAAAATGTTATAACAAGATAATCTCCATCATTCCTTGATCTCATCCAGAGAAAAATATCTGGGGGTGGAAACTTGCACCCAGTGAGGGCCCAGTTGCAAGCATCTCACACATCAGCATGCAAATGTTGTGTTGTCAACACAACAGTAACCAGGAAGTAGACAAGAAGGAATCAATTTATGTACATAAGGGGAGTGAACCAGCCGTAGCAGCAAAGCTACCATTCCATCTCCACACTCTAGAGCACATCTCTCATCACCAGGAACAACACCTGTTCTTGCTCATCACCATAAGATCACCCATCTAGATCAGCACCATATATCTAACCCTAGTTGCTTAGTAAAGCCATCCAAGAGCAGATTAAGTAAGAACTAGCTAATAGTACCAGGAGGAATAGGTGACATCAAGAATTGAATCAGTTCATTAGCAGGCCAAGTAAGGAGGTGAAATAGTAGCCAGCTGATCAAGATCAAGATCATCAAGAAAAAGTAATCAGATCAAAGGATATCACCCTTGCTGATCAAGAACAGCCACAAGAACACAAGTACTAGAGCAGCATCAACTTTACAAACAACAAGTGAATATACCAAGAGCACAATATATGTTCTTATCAGTTTTAACATAAGCTTGCATACCCACAAATTCCAAGTAGGAATTGAAATATAAGTTACTCTCTGTCTTGCATAGAGTTGCTATGCAAGGCTCATCATAGAGAATAAAAGACACAAAGTAGTATCTTCTCTTAAATATAATCTGGCCTCAGCCTTTGCATCATTGGCAGGGGCAAAGGCATCATATCATATACACAATGATCATACTATTGTGCACACTCCAAAGTGAGGCCCCACAGTAGTAAGATCACAACAATAGCAGCCACAAAAAAGTTAATTGCACAATTCAAAGCTTATTAAGAAAACCACTAGGGCAATGAGCCACATCATTTGACCAACAGTTCAATAGTGTATATGGAAGCCAGAGAAAGTCATTATACAAATTATTCTTCATCAACTAGCCTCAAGTTATTTAAGCAAATGATTTTATCGTTTTCCTAGACAATTAGTCTATAAATCATCTATAAGGCAATATTATCTGCATGAGCTACATCTGCTTCTAAGCCTTGGCCTTTGCATCATAGGCTGCATCTCAATCCACACAAAGTTATTCCAACATGATGCTTTCATCCACTAGTTAGTTGCAATGACAGCAGGTGTCTTTAAAAAATTGATAATATGGTTGTGTACCTCCAGGGAGACATCACAATAACATGACCATATTAACAGAAGCCACAAGGTACTATATCAGCCAAGCAATCAATAGCTAACTAATCCAGCAACAAATCATAATTCTGGAAACACCACTGTGCACACTCCAGTTGGAGGCACCATAGTAGGAAGATTCCAATATCAAAAGCCACTAAAATCATTAGCTAAGATCAACATCAAATACCCATGTTAGAAGAATGAGTTACATTCATGGGGTATTACTTCAAATCATTTTCCTACCAAATTTTAATAGGAATCATTTTTGTTTGAAAACACATCATTTATTTATCACAAGATTCCTGTCATAATAACAGTAACAAAAATATAAGCAAGCTTTATATGCAGAAGTTCATCCACATTAGAAAACAAAACATCCACCTGAATACTTTATTCTAGGAATCATTCTTAATACTAACTGTCAATATGAATGGCTCAACTGAATTCGGTATACACTAAATCACATGATTCAGTAAATCAAGTCAATGAATCAAGGATCAGTCAACGGATATGTACACAATAGTACAAGGGATTAAGGTTTAATCACTGAATCCTTTAAATACAGTAGTGAACAAATAGTTTAGGAATTGAATCAAGACTCAAGTGTCTCGACACTTGATAAGTGAAACAAGATTCAAGTGCTTTGACACTTGATGAGTGAAATCACGAGAATGTTTTGATCAATCATACCATGATATGTACACATCCAGATATGTCCTATGCATTAAGTGTTATGAGCATACACCATAATGAATCATAAAATGATCATTAGACGATAGTAAGGATATTCTTATGATCTTTTGGAAGAACTAAGAATATATTTGTGTAGAGGTGACAAACAATTACAAATAGTTCATTGTAAAGCGTTACATTGATACTAGTTTTTTCACAAGATACAAATTAAGTTTATCTCAATTTAAACTATGGGTGGCACAATTAATGTAATGGAAAGGAGATTTCATGATGGATTTGGATGAAATCCATAGTTAAGACATTGTGACGAATACTACAACAAAATGGCTAAGTATATGACTGCTATAGTAGCAGCAAAGGAGGGAATTTGTGTCAAGTAGTTTGTTATCAAACTAAGGTGTGGTTCGCAACGGGCTAACACTAAAGATATATTGTACGACAATAGTATCAACATTATTTAACCCCAAGGAACTAAAGGTCTCATAAAAAGATCAAATATATACAATGCCATCTCATTGGAGAATGAGTGATGCGTGAAGACGCAAAGACATGCAAATACACACGGACCTGAAGTGTCAGATCCGTAGATTATGTTAACCACTTACAATTGCATATATGGAACACCATAAAGCCATATGTGTTCAATACGCAAAGTTTCTAAACTAGATTATTGTCTCTAGTGCAAGTGGGAGACTGAAGGGAATATGCCCGAGAGGCAATAATAAAGTGGTTATTATCGTATTCCTTATTTATGATAAATTTTTATTTTGCATGCTATAATTGTATTGATACGGAAACGTTAATACATGTGTGTTTAGTAAACAAAAAGGAAGTTCCTAGTTATGCCTCTCTTATAAACTAGATCATTGATTAACAAGATGATCAAAGTTTCCTGATCATGGACATTGGATGTTGTTAATAACGAGGTCACAACATTAGTGTAATGATGTGATGAACATTCATCCGAAGTATAGCATTACGATCAAAGTCATTGAGTTTATATTTCTATAACAACTTACAAAGTGATCCTAATCCTTAGACCATGAGATCATGTCAATCACTAACACTGGAAGAGTTTCTCGATGACATCAAACATCACACCGTAACTGGGTGATTATAAAGATGGATTCTGAACTACTAAAGTGTTATATTGAGGCTCATGGATAGAGAGTGGAATTTGTTCATCTCGATGACGGATAGATATGCTCTGGGCCCTCTCGGTGATATCACATTGATTAGGTTGCAAGCAAGTGATTTGATCACTAGAATGTTATATCACGGGAACGAGAAAAGAGTGCATGTCGGTAACAAGATCAAACTAGGTATGGAGATACTGATGATCGAATATCGGACATGTAATATACCGTGAAACAAAGGGATTAAGATACTAGCGTAAAAGGTTCCGACGATCACAGGAAAGTCATCGTTGAATGTGTGGGAGTCAGTATGGATCTCCAGGTCCTGCTTTTGATTATTGATCGGAGAAGGGTCTCGATCATGTCCGCATTATTTGTGAACCGCAGGGTGGCAAACTTAAGGGACACTGGCATCCAATTGGATCAAAAGTTTCATGCCGGAAATAATAACAAGCGCAGGAATTTATTTCACTAGACACCGAAACTGTTTTGATTGAAATTGCTGAAACTGGTTATGCATGTGAAATTGAATACTAGCAAGGGATTTTATGTGAATTTTTTAATTAAAGTAATTAACAAAATTCTGAATAAATAAATAAGAGTTTTATTTAAATTAGAGCTTGCATTAAATTTGGTGGAAATTTAATGCATGTGAGTGGATTTTTGAGTGGAGGCTCTTTTATGGAAGTGGAGGCTTTTCATTTTGAGTGGGAGCTCCACCCACATGAATGTGGAAGAGGTGGGGGCAGCCCCCATGGCTGGGCGCCATGCCCCTTGGGTGCCTCCCTCTCCCCTATAAAATCCCCCCTCTCATCCTCTCAAAGCACACCTCCTCGTGAAGGTTCTCTCTCCCCTTCTAGAATTTATCCCCCATGGTCTCAGAATAGAGAGATACATGTTCCCGGTGGCTATTCAGCAAGAAAGGGTTATGCTTCCACTGCATCGCTGGAGCGAGGAGGCGAAGGTTGCTCGGTGTCTTGTATGTGTCTGCGAGCACGGATGCGCTGCTGTTTTGCGGCGCTAGGACTTCCTCTCGATCTTGAGATCCGCAAGAGATCGTCTACATCAACCACGAGTTTGTACTCGTTAAGCTTTCTTGGTCTTCAAGGGATATACATCCGCCCGTTGTTTGTATCTAGTAGATAGATCTTGGTACATTGTTCCCATCGTAGGAAAATTTTTGTTTTCTATGCTGCGAACTCTATAGTGGTATCAGAGCCAGATCTATGCGTATATGCTTTGCACGGGTAGTACACATATGAGTATGTGGGAAATGATGATCATTTTATTGCTTCTTAGTTGTACTTTGGATATTGGTGGCATAGTGGGATGAACCGGCCCGGACAAACTTTACATGTCCTCGCACATGAGACATGTTCCACGCTTGACATGCAACTAGTTTTGCATAAGTGGCTAGCGGGTGTCTGTCTCTCCTACTATAGTCAATATCTAATTTGTAACGAGCTGTCAACAATTTGGTTATCCTCGTTGTGGTTCATGTTCGTAGGTAAGAATGGTTCTATCTTCGAAAGCCCTAAGCCACGTAAAACTTGCAATGGATAAATTAGAGGCGTCTAGTTTAGATTGTTGCTGGGATAGTGTTATGATATGGTGATGTTGTAAGTAGAAGTATGAGATGATACTCTTACAACACACATAACGTGTAAGTTCCATAGACCTTGGCCTTACACATAAAGGTATGATAGTGATCATACCACGGTGCACATAATGGAGATCATATGCGGGAACCATATCATTTCACTTATAAACATGTGATGTTTAATTGCATCTTATATTGCTTGTTTGGCGTTTTATTAGCATAATAAGATGATCCCTCATTTAGATATCAAGATAAAAAATGTGTTATTCCTTAAGTATGCACCGACAATGTTTCGTCGCTTCAAGACATCACGTGATGATCGGGTGTACTTGAATCCACGAGCATATCTCGGGTGTAAGACAGTTACACACGCGAATACTAAGGTTCTTACTTGGTGATC
The DNA here is from genome assembly GCA_030063025.1 of Avena longiglumis. Taxonomy (NCBI): domain Eukaryota; kingdom Viridiplantae; phylum Streptophyta; class Magnoliopsida; order Poales; family Poaceae; genus Avena; species Avena longiglumis. Next base: position 510,764,168 of record CP125974.1, on the reverse strand, counting down.
CTAGCATGTACAGACATGGCCTCGGAACACGGACCGAAAGGTTAAGCATGAGCCATATGTTTTGATATGATGACCATATGGATGCTCGCCTTTGAAGCTACACTGACTCACGTGATGATCGTACTTGGTGTAGTGGATTTGGTTCATGTAATCACCAAAAAGACACGAGGGATGTTGTTTTTGAGTGGGAGTTCATTTCTAATTTGGATTAGTAGAACTCAATTTATCATAAATTAAATCAAAGTGAATTTGCATAATTTGTTGTAGTCATTGGTATTCGTTCACCACCTTATGCTTAGTTATAATTGAGATAATAGAACTATAGAATTCTGGATATATACTTTACGAACTAGTATCGTATTGTGTTGATTGTCAATCTAAAGATTAAAGTCCTATTGCAAACTTTCAGCAAACTCTGTTTACTCCATGAAACTTAATAATTGGTATTAAATCGAGAGTAACAATTCCAGTGTTAGTATCTTAAGTATCATGTTTGCCTCCATGATTCTTGATTGTTTTAATACCAAGTTTATCTAGGAGCTGGAAGAATTGTTTCAGAAACCATCATGTGACAGATATAACGATATATAAAACAATGTTCTGGTTGCAATATGATAGAGTATAATGTATGTTCTCATATTGGATGAGAATTTACAAAGGTTGGATATGCTAGACATCCTAATCATCCAAAAGGGTTTTGGAAAGTAATGTTATACTCACGATTCGCCTTTATAAGCTATAGTAGCTTGATCATGAAAGTCATCATGATAAGGATGAATAGAAGATGATGTAAAGTGTTTACTACACTAAAATATTACTAAAGAATGGATTTTTGAAAGAATGCCGATCATTTTGATGATGGTGATCTACTTCAAAGTGCAAGTCGAAAGGTATTATTATTTGAATATACACGCTTTGTACTATGTGTCATGTATATGGCGCCAATTTTGATGTTGATAGATTATTTTAAAAGGAAAAGGAAATGCTGAAAGAGAATCTATAAAATATATTTGGCAGAAAAGAAAAGATTGGAAATATCCAATTTAGGTATATGGATGATATACATGTTATGGTTGTATTCTTTGCTTGTTAAACAATGTGGTTCTTGGGTATTGGATACCGAATTGGTTGGTATGAAATTTCATACAGAACAATGCAATTCATAAACCATAATGGCCTAAGTAACTAGCAAGAGAATATCTGATGATGTTCATCGAAAACAAACAAACCGTTGTTTGTATTTCTCGTTGACATCAAAGCTTGACTTCTAGATTTGTTTTAATAATTGTTATTTAAATCAGGTATTATGAGAACAAAGGTTGTTCAAATAATTATCGTATTCCATATAAGATGGATGATTTACAAATCTAGTTGGAGAAATCACATCCATAAAACCTAATGCTAAAATGTCGTAAGACAAATGATTGAAAGATCACTTACGAAGTGACATCGCCGTTTAAATTATATTGGAAAGAAAACATGAAGAATCTCCATATTTATGGATTTTTGGAGTCTTTTATTTGATCAAGTGACGCTTGTGAGACTTTTCTCGGGATAATTAAAACTTCGTTCAAAGGCCAAAGAAGAACGATCGACTAAAATAATGGAATTTATACATATCGATGTATGTAGTACATTATGTGTAGTCATAAGCGATGGATTTCAACTTCATATGCTTTCTCCGGAAATTTGAGTGAATATTCACTTAATGAGAAAGAAGTATGAAATATTTGAAAACGTTCAAAGACTTTCAAGATGAAGTGGAAAATTATTGTGACAAGAAAATAAATGGTTTATGATTTTATCATAAGGGATTTATTTGAGTTGCAAGTGTAACAAGAGAATAAATGAATTATGATTTTATCATAAAGGGATTTATTTGAGTTACAAGTTTAGCAAAAACACCTAGATTTACATCTCCCAAAACACCATAGGAATACGGAGTGTTTGAGATTTGTAATGAAACCTTGTGAGACATGGTTGGATCAAAGGTGTTATTTATAAAACTGCCATTATGTTTTAAAATTTTAAAGCTTTAGGGACTACCGCTTTTACACTGAAAAGAGCTCCATCTTGATCCGTTGAAATGACACCATGGAAGTTATGGTTTGTGCTAAAACCCAAATTGTCATTTCTTAAATTTTGGTATGCTAAACATAAGTAAGATGTTTACAACCAAAGTCGGATGAGCATGTCTTTGTAGGTTATTTCGAATAATAATTGGTTATTCCTCCATAACACCAAGGACAAAAGGGTTTGTCGCTTGAAATGTGAAGTTTCTTGAAAAAGGATTTTTTTGCAAAAGTTAAGTGGGAGGACAATAGAACTTTGATAAGGTTAACGAACCTTGGATAAATGTGTTGAGTTACGCAGCGCCGGAAATCGTTCCGGAGGCTGTCATAATGCTCATAGCTTATGTGCCTCAAAGGTTGTGGTCACGGGGATCTAAGTTCTTATTGAACCAAGTCAGTCGGATAAACAATCAAATGCTAAGATTTGAGAGTAAATCATTATTGTTTGACAATGATGAACCGACTACATGCAAAGAAGCAATGATGGGCCCTGACTATACACGATAAATCAAGTTTTGAACTTGGAAGACCCTCCGGAAAGGTGTAAAAACCTATCGGTCGTAGTTGGATCTATAAAGAAACAGACATGGATGTTTCACTTCTATGAAATAGTCGACATGTCATAAAGTATTTTATGACAATGTTCAAGGAGTTGACTATGACAAGATTTGATCTTTAATAGCGATATTTAGTCTGGACGGATTAAAGTAGAAACCACTACATATAATTTGGTATGTGGTAGATGAATAAACAAAACCAAGTTCTTTTAATAGAATGGTTACCTAGGACGTGTACATGGCACGATCCAAAGGGTTTTGTTAATTCAAAGGATGCTAAAAGGGGCATGCAAACTTTAATGGTTGAAGTAAGCATCATGGAGTTGGAATCTTCACCGTAATGAAAAGGAGTTTTCATCAGGAGACGATGAAGATGGTTACATTTGCAAGAAATTAAGTGGGAGCGCTGAGACATATTTCTAATACATTATGTGGAGGACATCTTGTTGATTAGAAATGATGTATATTTTATTGACAATGGTTAAGAATTTCATTTTGATGAAAGACTTAGGCAAAACCCAAATATTTAGCATGAATGTCTATAGTGGATAGACTGTGACGCTAATATGGTTATGCCAAAGTACATATATAAGATATTGAAGGAGTTCAATATAGAAACGACAAGAAGCGGTTCTTATCGCATGGAAAGGAATTGAATCAAGACTCAAGTGTCTCGACACTTGATAAGTGAAACAAGATTCAAGTGCTTTGACACTTGATTAGTGAAATCACGAGAATGTTTTGATCAATCATACCATGATATGTACACATCCAGATATGTCCTATGCTCTAAGTGTTATGAGCATACACCAGAATGAATCACAAAATGATCATTGGACGATAGTAAGGATATTCTTATGATCTTTTGGAAGAACTAAGAATATATTTGTGTAGAGGTGACAAACAATTACAAATAATTCATTGTAAAGCGTTACATTGATACTAGTTTTGTCACAAGATACAAATTAAGTTTATCTCAATTTAAACTATGGGTGGCACAATGTAATGGAAAGAAGATTCCATGATGGATTTGGATGAAATCCATAGTTAAGACATTGTGACGAATACTACAACAAAAAGGCTAAGTATATGAATTCTATAATAGAAGGAAAGGAGGGAATTTGTGTCAAGTAGTTTGTTATCAAACTAAGGTGTGGTTCGCAACGGGCTACACTAAATATATATTGTACGACAATAGTATCAACATGATTTAACCCCAAGGAACTAAAGGTCTCACCAAAAGACCAAATTTATACAATGCCATCTCATTGGAGAATGAGTGATGTGTGAAGACGCAAAGACATGAAAATACACACGGACCTGAAGTGTCAGATCCATAGATTATGTTAACCACTTGCAATTGCGTATATGGAACACCAGAAAGCAATATGTATTCAATACGCAAAGTTTCTAAACTAGATTATTGTCTCTAGTGCAAGTGGGAGACTGAAGGGAATATGTCCGAGAGGCAATAATAAAGTGGTTATTATCGTATTCCTTATTTATGATAAATGTTTATTTTGCATGCTATAATTGTATTGATACGAAAACGTTAATACATGTGTGTTTAATAAACAAAAAGGAAGTTCCTAGTTATGCCTCTCTTATAAACTAGCTCATTGATTAACAAGATGATCAAAGTTTCCTGATCGTGGACATTGGATGTTGTTAATAACGAGGTCACAACATTAGTGTAATGATGTGATGAACATTCATCCGAAGTATAGCATTACGATCAAAGTCATTGAGTTTATATTGCTATAACAACTTACGAAGTGATCCTAATCCTTAGACCATGAGATCATGTCAATCACTAACACCGGAAGAGATTCTCGATGACATCAAACATCACACCGTAACTGGGTGATTATAAAGATGGCTTCGGAACTACTAAAGTGTTATGTTGAGTCTCATGGATCGAGAGTGGAATTTGTTCATCCGGATGACGAATAGATATGCTCTGGGCCCTCTCGGTGATATCACATTGATTAGGTTGCATGTAAGTGATTTGATCACTAGAATGTTGTATCACGGGAACGAGAAAAGAGTGCATTTCGGTAACGAGATCAAACTAGGTACGGAGATACCGATGATCAAATATCAGACATGTAATATATCATGAAACAAAGGGATTAAGATACTAGCATAAAAGGTTCCGACAATCATAGGAAAGTCATCGTTGAATGTGTGGGAGTCAGTATGGATCTCCAGGTCCCGCTTCTGATTATTGATCGGAGAAGGGTCTCGATCTCGTCCGCATTATTCGCGAACCATAGGGTGGAACACTTAAGGGACACTGGCATCCAATTGGATAAAAAGTTTCATGCCGGAAAGAATAACAAGCGCAGGAATTTATTTCACTAGACACCAAAACTGTTTCGGTTGAAATTGCTGAAACTGGTTCTGCATGTGAAATTGAATACTATCAAGGGGTTTTATGTGAATGTTTGTTAATTAAAGTAATTAACAAAATTCTGAATAAATAAATAAAAGAGTTTTAGTTAAATGAGAGCTTGCATTAAATTTGGTGGAAATTTAATGCATGTGAGTTGATTTTTGAGTGGAGGCTATTTTTTGGAAGTGGAGGCTTCTCATTTTGAGTGGGAGCTCCACCGACATGAATGTGGAAGAGGTGGGGGCAGCCCCCATGGCTGGGAGCCATGCCCCTTGGGTGCCCCCCTCTCCCCTATAAAAGGCCCCCCTCTCATCCTCTCAAAGCACACCTCCTTGTGAAGGATCTCTCTCCCCATCTAGAATTTATCCCCCATGGTCTCGGACTAGCGAGATACATGTTCTCGGTGGCTATTCCGCAAAAAAGGGTTTTGCTTCCGCTACATCACTGGAGCGAGGAGGCGGAGGTTGCTCGGTTTCTTGTACGTGTGCGCGAGCACGGATGCGCTGCTGTTTTGCGGTGCTAGGACTTCCTCTCGATCTTGAGATCGGCAAGAGATCGTCTACATCAACCACGAGGTTGGACTCGTTATGCTTTTTTCGGTCTTCAAGGGTATGTTCTCTACGGATATACATCCGTCTGTTGTTTGTATCTAGTACATAGATCTTGGTACATAGTTCCCATCGTAGGAAATTTTTTGTTTTCTATGCTGCGAACCCTACACACATAGCCATAGATTCTCTACTGTATTAGCAAGTGAGCTCATACCACTGGTTTTGAACAATATTCAACTTGTGATACTAAGTAGAGAGAGATAGACAGAGGGAGAAGCAAGTGTGAGACCGAAGGAGTGTACCTGACGCCCGAGAAGCATCCGTGGCGGGGCAGTGCCCACGTGGCCAGAATGATACTAACTTGAGGAAGTCTTCAACACCCATCAACACCACCTCAATGGCCACCATAGTTCCGACGCCGGGGTTGCACCTTCTGTCATCCCACCGGCATAGGAATAGAAAAGGAATGACCCAGCTTCACCACCATCAAATCACCACCAACACCGCACCAAATCACCCTGAATCACCATCAGGCCATCACAAGAATACAGTAAAGGAGGGCACTGAAACCCTAACGATAACCCATGGATGAAAAGCGATTCCAGGCTTATCTTCCAAATCGAATGGGAGGAGCTGGGATAATAGGGTACAACGGAGCTCCGGCGACCATTGGAGGTGACCGTAACGGTCGATGATCACCGGAGTTGGCCGGGAATGGTGGTGGCGGCGGCACCACATGCGAGCAGGGGGGAATCGGGGTGTTGGGGTGCCTGTGGTGTGCGTGGGGTGAGAGATTGGGTCGGGGTCAAAGTAACCCCGAGCCAGAATTAGATGGGCCATATAGGCCCATACCAACCAAACAGGTCAAGTTAAATAAAATAAGAAAAGAAAAATTAGAATTTCCCAAAATAACCATACAAATTTCTAAGAGTCCAAGAAAATAAAGAAAAAATCCTAAAAACACATATAATATATCAAAATGTTCACAAAAATAATACCTACCTAATAAAAAATATAACTTTATTTGTTTAAAAATAAATACAAAGCAAATGTATATTAACACCATTAAATCGTAAGTGAAATTTCATAATATAAGAAAATATCCTAAATTTTTTAATAAAAATCATTTTTGTGTATAAAAATAAATGTTCTATTTTATAAAAAACTGACCTAATTCTTTTATAAATAAAATTTTAAGTTAATATTCAAAGACAATTGATCCTTTATGGAATTTTATAAACATCATATTAATACTTAAAAATAAATAAAAATCATTTTTAAGATCTTGAATAAATATATTACACTAGAAAAACATTAAAATTGCTATAAAATGGTTTTTAATATTTTAAAGTAATAAATCCTTGTCTATTACCTATTTTGAAAATTCTTTAAAAACATTTCTTAATAAGAAATAATTATATTTCTTCAGAAATATTAAAACCATAAAATCAAATTACCAAAGTTCTAAACCATAATTAATGTTTATAATAAAACTTAAGTGTAAATTATTAACTTTCTAATATATTTTGAAATACACCAATCATTCACTTAAATACCAAATAAATTATTTCACACCTTAATCACACTTATTATAAATCTAAAATTTGGGAATAATTAAAACATATTACACCTTAAGTTGATTTACCCTTTTTAAGTTAACTTTAGTCTCAAAATTTATAAACATCATGTCTAATAAACTACTTATGTTTTTATAGTTAACTTTGGTCTATTTCGATTAAGACATAAAACATCTCAAGTCCAAATTAATCAATCACATTCTATTAACCATAAAGATTGTTTAAACCTTAGAAAAGAAATCTTTTCTTCAAATGTTATTCTCGTTGCCACTTCAAACAACAATTATATGATAGTTCTTTCAATCCTTAACAATGTAACACATATGCTCTCATCCTAGCTACCAGATGGTAGTTAACCTCAATTCTAGATTAATTTACATCCCATGTTTATATCTTTGGTATGTTGAAACTTAAAACCCTTATAGATGTAATTACTTGCAAAACAAACTTGAAGATAAACTTAATCTTAAGATTAACTCACTTAGAATACTAGGATTTCATTTTGGGAGTTCTACAAAATGCATAGCATTACTTATGCATAATTGCATATTGCTTCTTTAAACATTAGTCCTTACCGAACCAATGATGCTGATTTTAGATATTGGATCTTATATTGTCTCGAAGACCGTGAGTGCATAATCCTGCAATCACAAAAGGCAAGTTTACACTTGCTCATGTCCTTTGATTATTTTCTGTAAAGTATTTTGCCAATCCAGTGTTGTCATCACCTGCATTTGAAAAAGGTCAAAAACATTATTTTTGTAATAATAAGATTATAGGTTATTTACCATGAGGTAATAACCTACTATGAAAGTTCCGGTGGTAAAGGAACATATTATCTATGACTTAACAACCAATGTCACCAGTGATTCTTGCGCCGTATATCACGCGTTAACCATGAGATTTGGAATGGGACGGAGAAGTCAGCTGTATACTTTTCCTTTCGTATGGAGGCAAGACTTTCTTAACGTGACGTTGTGATTTCTTGTGCGGTGTCACATCCCAAACTTTAGATTTGGTCTTGCATATCATTCATAGCATTGCATCATATCTTTCCATGCAAAACCGTCGAGTAGAAAGGTTCGGCGAAACGTTATATTCAAAACCCTATTTTGTTTCGCTACGAGGTTCCTACGGGGAGCTTTAGAGGGACTTGCAACAACCACCCCTGTAGGTTCGAGTTTTCGCTCAAACTTCGACTGAAGGTTGTGTAGGGGTTCGTAGCATGGAAAACAAAAATTTTCTATCGCATACAAACAAACAAGCCAAGATCTATCTACTAGATTGTAGCAACGATTCGATGGAATAACTTACCCTTGAAGATTCCAAAGTGTTTAACGAGAGCGGATTCTCGTGGGTGATGTAGTCGTACTCTTCCCGATCTCAAGATCGTGTAGACGATCCTTCCGGCGTTAAGCGCTTCGCATGATCGGTCACACGTTCGATTCGACGATGACCTTCCTCTCCTTGTTCCAAAGAAATGGAGGTTGTAGCACTCTCTCGCGATTCCGGAAGACAACTGTGGTACCAAGTAGAGGGAGATCCCGAGGCTTCGCCTTAAGCCGAGCGAGTATGGTGGAGTATGAGAGAGAGCTATTAGTGGTCTAGGGTTTAGACACACCAATTAGAAGGCTCTAAACCGAAGGCTAGGGCAATTAGAAGCTCTAAACCAAACGGCTCTAAACCGAGATTAGAGGATAGGAACTTGTGTGTCTAGAGGAGGAGGCCTGCCTCCTTATATAGGTGGGAGGGCGGCCAAGGGAGGAGTCCTCCCAAGTCGTTTGGTGGGTGGCCGGCTTGAGAGGAGGACTCCTCCCAAGTCGGTTTGCCTCCTTGCTTGTTTCACAGTTTCCTGTTTTAGCCGTTTGACTTTCAAACTGGCCGTTTGACTTTTCTGTTTAGGATTCAATTTAATCCTTTATTTGGAACAGCAAGAACACTTAGTACATGATGCAATCATTCCAATATGTAATGACACATTCATGTACCCCCTTCCCCGCCGGAGAGCGGGAGATTCCGGAACCTTCTAGAAGATTCCCGATGAAAACACCATAATCATTTCCAAACACCGAAACGGGATTTTCCTTATATGAATCTTATTCTCGGACCATTCGGATCACCTCGTGATATCCGGATCCCATCCAAGACTCCGAACAACATTCGGTCTCTTTCTCATAATACCATAACTACTCAAACAACGTCGAATCCTTAAGTGTGTCTCCCTACGGTTCGTGAATTATGCGGACATGATCGAGACACTTCTCCGAACAATAACCAATAGAGGAATCTGGAAATTCATATGGCTTCCACATATTTCTACGATTACTTTGCGATCGAATGAACCACTTACATACGATACCAATTTCCCTTTGCCTCACAATAGTTTACTTATCCGAGGTTATGATCGTCGGTATCTCTGCATACCTAGTTCAACCTCGTTACCGATAAGTACTCTTTTCTCGTTCCTGTGATATGTGATCCCTTGTGAGCCAGTCACATGCTTGCAAGCTAATTGGATGACATTTCACCGAGAGGGCCCAGAGTATATCTATCCGTCATATGGATGGACAAATCCCACTCTTGATCCATGTGTTTCAACCAATACTTTCTGAACACTCAATGCCACCTTTATAGCCACCAAATTACGGTGTGGTGTTTGATGACATCAAAGCATCCATCCGGAAAAGGTGATATGCATGATCTCATGGTCGAAGGAATTAGGTTACTATGTATCAGAAAGCATATAGCAATTGAACTATTGAAATGACTTGATCTTTATGCTACGCTTATCTATAGGAATATGTCCATCACATCATTCTCCTAATGATATGATCCTGTTGTTAATAACATCTCTATGTTCATGATCAGGAAACCATGATCATATATTAACCAACAAGCTAGTTTAACAAGAGGCTTTACTAGGGACTCTTATTTTAGTTTACAAATCACACAAGTATTAATGTTTCCGGTTAATACAATTATAGCATGGTATGTAAACATTTATCATAAGTGTGAAGATATGATAATAACCACTTTATTATTGCCTCTTGGGCATATCTCCAACAGGTTGTTCCCCTTGACGATACGAACCCGTAGGCGCGAGAATCGCTCCAATCGGAGTTCGTATGCAAAAGACTCGGACGTTTTAGTAAACCGCCGGAAAACGGTCAGAAAATCTGGACCGATTTCCGAATCGGAGTCTAGTTCCGCGCCGTTTCAGTTTAGGTTTCCGCGCAGGATTCTTTTTAAGAGGGCCCACAGGATCTCGTTTTCCGTGCCCGCAACCGACTCCGCCCCGCCGCCTTCTCCTCCTGCCGCGCGCCCGCCCCGAGGCTCGCGTCTGCCGCCGCCGCCTGGCACATCGCCGCCGCCGTCGCCCTCCGCCGGCCGCCACCTCCGACCTCCGTCGCCCCCGCCAGGTGCACCGCCGCCACCCCTCGATCTCCTCTCACTATTCCCGACCATCACCGCCGCAACCGCCGCCCCCATCTGCGCGCCTCCGCGCCGCCGCCATGGCCTCGCTGCGCCGCCCGCTGCCGCCGCTTCGCCACGGCTGCCGCATTGCTGCATCGCGCCGCCATCGCTTCATGCCAGCGCGCGACTTCGCGCCGCCGCCATCACCGCCGCACTGCGGCGCGCCGCGCCGCCCGCACCGCCAGCGCCGTTGCCGCTACGCCGCGCTACGCCGCGCCGCCGCTTCGCCGCCGCCGCGGCGTCTTGCCGCGCCGCCGCGCGACGCGTCGCGTCATCGCATGCGCACATGCATACATGCACACACACGCACGTACGCGCCGCCTCGCGCGTGATGTATTTTTTTTCTCGACCCGTAGTGACTGTGTACGTCCGTGCAGGAAGAACCCCGCCGCCGGAAGTGATCGTCGCCGCCGTCCGGAGCCCGCCAGAGTCCGTGTCGCCATCCGTTTCCAGTAAGACAGCAGCCACCGACAGATCTCAGATCAGCGCCTTAGATCGTTCGTTGATTGGTCAGCATCCCAGGCGTTGACTAGTCAGACGCCCAGTCAGCAGACGCTTGACCAGTCAAACAGACACAGTTGACTGGGTCAATTTCGTTAATCCCTTTAGTTGGCAGATTTCGGTAGAATCTTGTAAATTGCGTAGAAATTCAACCGCTTGTCCAAAAATTGCAAATAAAATATGTACGAGTTCAGTGAGTCGTGTAGAATCTCGCTGTACCTTTGGTTCAGACTTTTACTGTCAGGTTTAGTGCAGTTTAATCAAACTAGTTAGAGGCCTTTTCGGAGTAATAAATTCGTAGAAAAGAGATCCGTAGCTCCAAAAATCGCGTGTGATATGTCCCTGAACTCGTGTGGACGAGGGGAATATCATTGTGATTTAAAAGGGTAGGCTTACAGTAAAAACTTCTGCGGTATTTGTCTAATGGCTTTTTGCAGTGTTTTAATTACTCGGGGAGTTTTATAATTCCTTTTCGAGTAATTCCAATTGGTACTGTTCCTATTCAGCGATGCCTATGCGGTAGATTTTTCCCAAGATTTTACGAACAATATACTACCGGTAGTGAATTATTTAATTTCTAGCTCTAGTTTGGAGCATTACTTTTGTCTATTAGTTTTCCTAGCGCCAAATCTATTTTTCCATGCATGCATTCGGTAGTATTATGGATTAGAATTATGTGGTGCAGCTGTAGCACCAATTGACTTGCCGTTCTTGCATTCATGCATCATATTTGTTGCATATGTTGTGGATTGTTTGTTTATGATTGCAATTGTATCGTGTAGATTGTGTTGAGTGCAACGCTTGCTCGTGTGAGGATTGTGCTCCAGACCGCTACAACCAAGGCAAGTAGATGCTACTTTGTTCATGAATATCGTCCTACTATTTTCAATGCATTGTTGTGTATTTTGTAGATGCATGTGTAGGGTGATACTATCGCTATGCTATATCCTATTATGTGGTAGGACCCTCTTTGTAGATGAACCACCATTTGTAGATGTGCTTAGCCATGCTTTGTTGAACAAGGGCTGGGTTACATCTTGGATACTTGTTTGCTCAAAGTTTTGGTTTGTGAAAACTAAAACAACTTAATCAATGAACCCCCTGGGTGTGATGGTATTGATAAATTTTGGTGGTTTCATTGCGGAAAGGCACCCAGGTATCAAGAGAGAATGATTGGCTTCTTTATTGTGTAGCTTACGTGTACAACCATGTGCCAATAATGGAATGGGCGGTTGGTTGGACTTAGTAGGTTGTGGTAACTCGAACCCGCGTATCCAGAGATGTAGAATTTTGGTAGGTTGGACCGGTGCGCGTCGGGATTGAGGAGCTACTTCCCGAACAGTCTCTTCTTGGTCTTCTCCCTATCATCACCCAAAATGAGAGTGATGGTATGAGCTGGGCTGGCCAAGTCACATGGGTAAAGTGTACTAACCTCTGCAGAGTGTATAATCTAATCGATTAGCCGTGTCCCCGGTTATGGACATCTGAGTTGCTAGATATTGATCCCATGACATGTTTCTCGCTCATTCTAATTTCATAATTGTTCTAATATTGTTGGGTTAACTTAATTGGGATCTTTTCAAACAAAATCAAAACTGTTTATGAAAGTAGGACAAATGTATTTGCAAATGCAAGCCAGACACAGCTCCACTTGCCAGATATGCATGTAGATGTTAGTACTATTGTCTCCTTTACTAGCTCTACTTGCCATACATTCCATGTATTGACCCTTCGGGGCTGCTACGTTTCATGTTGCAGGTTATTCCAATTCTGATTGATCGTTATAGGCCACGGTACTCCACTCGGCACTTGTTCACTTGTGGGCAATTTGAAGATTGGAGGATTTACTTGCTTTTGTTGCTACCTGAATACTTTTAGCTAGCTTTATGCTAAGCTTTCATTGTAATAATGGTACTCTGGATCTTTGTAGATCATGATACACGGTTATTTTGCTATGATTATCTATCTTACTCTATTGTGGGCCAATGAACCGATCCAGGGATTGGCATGTCACATAGAGGCCACGGTCTTTTCGTAACCGGGTGTTACAGGATGGTATCAGAGCCCGTGTGTCGACTGTAGGATCGTGACCTAGGATTGGATTAGGAAGCCATAGAATTATTAAGCCTATATTAACACTGTCTTTCCTCTTATGCCTTTCACCCTCGTAAATTCTTACCATATGCTGTTCTCACACTTTCCTCTTTTACTTGATAGATGGGAGACGTCAGGACTGAGTATGTCACCATGGAGTCACCAAGGCCCTTTGCAAGACAGTTAGCTCAGCTCTCTCAGTCATTGGGATTGCCACTGCCTATGTTCAAGGGAAGAAGGCTGTACACCTATGGATATGGAGAGGATGCATGGGAGATCACTACCTTCATATTGAGAGATGCCGCCTTGCCAAACCCCGCGCACTTGGTCTACACCAAGATATACTGCAACTGGGGACTTGGAATCAACTTGTCCGTGCATGAAGCCCTGTCTCGTCAGTGCCACTATGTCCGACACCTGCTGCCTGCAGATTCACCCTACCGTGATTATGGAAGGCATGATGAAGATGGGAACATTGTGGTTACCCCGGGCGACAGGAACAAAATGCCGCCCCGTCGGAGGCACATAGAGGACATGGAAAGGGAGAATGGAGCTCTAGCAGAGAAGGTGAGGATGTTGAAGGAGATTGCAGACTTTACTAGCAATGGGATGGTGGTCCAAGGACAGGAGATGGACACTTTGCATGAAGCTGTGGGAGTTCTGGAGACTGCCCTGATAGCCAGAGATGAGACCATAGCCCATCTTCATGGTACTGTGCAGGAGAACGCCCAAAACATACAGCAATTGCAAGGGACCGTCCAGGAAAGGGACCAAACCATTGAAGCTATGACAGTCCAGATTGCCGCTCTCCAAGCGCAGCTAAATCCACCCTCTGATGATGACAATGGAGATAATGGCAACAATGGGGATGATGAAGACAGTGGAGACGATGATGATGATGAGGACGAGGATGATGATGATGGAGACGATGATGGTGGAGGAGATGAAGTTGTTCATTGCGGTGAGGATGAAGAAGAAGAGGAGGATCCAGAAGAGGTGGAGTTTGAAGTCTCAAGTGATGGTTCAGGAGAGGTGTACACTCCGCCGCCATGGTTGTACCGCGAGCCAAAGCGCCAACGCATGACCGCAAGGACCTACCTCAATCTCTTCAAGAAGTAGATAGAAGTCCACCAATTAGTCCACGTTTGGAGAACTTGTTAGGATTAGTCTCGATCGTTTTGAAACTTAGTTCGTGTTAGTTTAAAAGTGTTTAGTTTCTTATTTGTGTACTCCAATATCCCAGGATTTATTTGTGCGAATTTTAATGACAGAGTTATGGCAATTTGGTTATCATCTGTGTGTTTTTCGCTGCAGTTTTCTGCTGATACAGCAGTACTGCGCGATTTTTCATATTTTTCTGGTAACTCGGAAAAATCTGAAAACAATTGGGCTGATGCGAAACTCTCTGTGCCATATGCACAAAAATTGGCTTAATTTTCTGACAAGTTTAAGTCAGGCGGAAAATTCGTGAAAGCTGCTGGACTGTTCTGGCAGAATTGCTGTTTTTCTGATTAGTTGATCTATTGTTTAGTTAACCATTGCCAACTCTTGCAAAACTATTTCAGTAGTTATATACTGCTAGGATAACACCTGGGATGTTGCTGGATCGCTTGTTTGTTGATGTGTTGCTTGCTTGTGATTGTCTGCTATTGTTTGTTGTTGATTGATCATATGCATGGGTAGAATCCTATTATCGTAGTTGTTTCTTTCTAAACTTACCTATGCTGAACCGCAGATGCCTCCCCGCCGCCAACCCACTGATATGGAGCAGCTCATGGAAGCTCAGGCACAGCTGACCCAAGTGATGACCCAGTTCATGGCGAATCAGAACAACAACAATGGAAACAATCAGCCTTAGGGAGATGCTCTCACCAGATTTCTGAGGTGAAGGCCGGCTAAGTTCTCTACTGCAATGGAACCAATGGTTGCTCTCGACTGGTTGCGTTCAGTCAACAAGGATCTAGTAACTGTCGGATGCACTGATGCTGAGAAGGTGAGGTTTGCCGCTCACCTACTGGAGGGACCAGCCGCTTCCTGGTGGGACACTTTTCAGATCACCCACCCGCTGGATACCGTGACTTGGGCAATGTTTGAGGAAGGTTTCAGGACCAACCACGTGGCTTCAGGAGTTCTGAGCCTGAAGAGGAAGGAGTTCCGCAACTTGCGCCAAACCAATCGCACCGTGGCCGAGTACATTGAGGAGTTCAACAACCTGTCTCGTTATGCACCCGAGGATGTTGACACTGATGCAAAAAGGAGGGAGAGATTCTTGGATGGCCTCAATGATGAGATTTCAGTACAGCTACTTGTGGTTTATTGCCCCACTTTCCAGGAACTTATGGACAAGGCCAGAATCTTGGAAGGGAAGCACAAGCAGGTGGAGAACCGTAAGAGAAAGAGCAATACTCATCACTCTGGTTCACACCACAAGTCTCGCACTTCATATGATGGATACTCCAAGCATGGAGGAAGTGACCATGGGAGCCATGACCGCCGTGATGGACATCGTCATGACAACCATAGGAGCAGCCACCACAACCACAAGGGAGGACACTCTCACCACTCTGGAGGACACGGTGGACATGATCGCAACCGTGATCGCAACTTCGTGAAGAAGGATCTGAGTGAGGTGACGTGCTTGAAGTGCAAGCAGAAGGGACACTATGCTGATAACTGTCCGGAGAGGAAAGGACTGAAACCAACCAACGGCGAGAAGGCCACAGTGAACCACATGAATGTGGAGGAGATTCCAGATGAGCCTGACCTTGTGATTGGTAAGTTCCCAATCAACACTTACCCTGCACTTATACTTTTCGATACTGGTGCATCGCATTCATTCATATCAAGGGCATTTGTGGATAAGTATAAGTTACCTACTGAGTCTATGAAAAGGTCTATTAGAGTGAGTTCACCTGGAGGAGATATGATAGATAGCGCGGGATGCCGCGACTTAACTGTGAGGATTGGAACACACAACTTCATTGCACATTTGGTAGTACTGGATTCACAGGGACTAGATGTCATTATGGGTATGGATTGGATGTCTATGCATGGGGGACACATAGATTGTATACAGCGAGCCGTTTCACTCAAAACCCCGGATGGTAAGAGGATTAGATTCAAGTCGGCTGCACGACCGAGAAGGTGTAAGTTAAATTCTCTTAAGGGGGTTAGCATGGATACTATGCCAGTGATTAGGGATTACCCCGACGTGTTTCCGGAAGAGCTGCCAGGGATGCCACCTGACAGGGATGTTGAGTTTCTTATCGATCTGATGCCGGGAACATGACCTATAGCAAAGAAACCATATAAGATGGATGTGGATGAGCTGAAAGAATTGAAGAAACAGTTGAAGGAACAGCTGGAAAAGGGATTCATTCAGCCTAGTGCGTCGTCATGGGGAGCACCTGTTCTATTTGTGGAGAAGAAAGATAGCACCAAGAGATTAGTGGTAGACTATCGCTCGCTGAATGAAGTAACCATCAAGAACAAGTACCCTCTGCCGAACATAAATGATTTGTTTGATCAACTGGAAGGAGCAAAGGTGTTTAGCAAGATTGATCTGTGATCAGGCTACTTCCAATTGAAGATCCGAGAGGAGGATGTACCAAAAACCGCCTTCACCACTAGGTATGGTTTATATGAGTATACGGTTATGTCTTTTGGACTAACGAATGCCCCTGCATATTTCATGACCATGATGAACAAGGTATTTATGGAGTATTTGGACAAGTTCGTGGTGGTGTTTATTGATGACATACTGATATATTCCAAGGATGATGCTGAGCATGAGAAACATCTGAGGATGATTATGGAGAAGCTGAGGGAACACAAGTTGTATGCCAAATTCAATAAATGTGAATTCTGGCTTAACACTGTTGGATTTCTTGGACACGTAGTGTCAGGAGAAGGAATTGTTGTTGATCCAAACAAAGTGACTGCAGTAACTGAGTGGGAAGCACCCAAGAATGCTGGAGAGATTTGAAGCTTTTTGGGACTTGCTGGTTATTACAGGAGGTTTATTGAAAACTTTTCCAAGATTGCTAAGCCGATGACTGAACTTCTGAAGAAGGAGAGGAAGTTTGAATGGTCAGACGTATGTGAAGCCAGCTTTCAGGAACCGAAGCATCGACTAGTGATCGCGCCTGTTCTATGTCTACCAGATCTTCAGAAGGATTTCCAAGTGTACTGTGATGCTTCTCGACATGGACTTGGGAGTGTGCTGATGAAATATGGGAGAGTAGTGTCATATGCCTCGCGACAACTCAAGCACCATGAGCGGAATTACCCCACACACGACTTGGAGTTAGCGTCAGTGGTTCATGCGCTCAAGGTATGGAGGCATTACCTAATGGGAAAACACTGTGATGTGTACACCGACCACAAGAGCCCGAAGTACATATTTACACAGAAGGAACTGAACATGAGACAACGGAGATGGTTGGAACTTATCAAGGATTATGATATGAATCTACAATATCACCCGGGAAAGGCCAATGTAGTAGCAGATGCTCTGAGCCGGAAGGTTTATGCCAATGGATTGATAATTGGTGAATTGCCTGAGGATTTGTGCAAGCAATTCAGAGACCTTAGACTGGAAGTAGTGTCTGAAGGATACTTGGCAACAATGGAAGTCCAACCGACGCTACAGGACATGATCGTAAAGGCTCAAGTGGGAGACAAAGAAATAGAGGAGATAAAGGAAAAGATGAAGGAGAACTGGGAAAAGGATATTCGCGAGGATGAACATGGTACCTTGTGGTATGGGGATAGCTTGTGTGTGCCCAGCGACCCGGAGATAAGGGAGTTGATTTTGCAGGAGGCTCATAACTCGCCATACTCCATACACCCGGGCAACACAAAGATGTATATGGATTTGAAGAGCAGATTTTGGTGGAACAACATGAAGGGAGATATCGCCAAGCATATTGCCCTATGTGATGTATGTAGCCGAGTGAAGGCAGAACACCGAAGCCGCCAGGATTACTCTGACCATTGCCGTCTTGGGACTGGAAGTGGGATAGAGTGGGAATGGATTTTATCACAGGATTGCCCAGGACCAGGTCAGGATATGACTCTATTTGGGTAGTGGTCGACCATTTGACCAAGGTAGCCCACTTTATACCGGTGAAGATGACTTATACGAGTGCAAAGTTGGCTAAGATCTACATGGACAGAATTGTGTGCCTACATGGAGTTCCCAAGAGTATCGTATCTGATAGAGGCACCCAATTTACCTCGCACTTCTGGCGCCAGCTGCACGAGTCACTTGGCACTAAATTGGAGTTTAGCACAGCGTTTCACCCACAGACTGATGGACAGACCAAGAGGGTGAATCCGATTTTGGAAGACATGCTGAGATCTTGCGCTTTGGCTCATGGATCCAGTTGGGATGAGAATTTGCCGTATGCGGAGTTTTCCTACAACAACAGCTATCAAACCAGCATCAAGACGTCACCGTTCGATGTGCTATATGGGAAACGGTGCCGAACACCATTGCTATGGGATGGAGTAGGAGAACGTCAGCTGTTCGGACCTGATTTGATCAAGGATGCTGAGGAGAAGGTCGCCTTGATTAGAGATAGGCTAAAGGTAGCACAATCAAGGCAGAAGAGCTACGCTGACGCCAAGAGCAAGGAAGTGTTGTACGAGATAGGCGATAGAGCATACCTCAGAGTATCGCCGCTTCGTGGAATCAAGAGATTCGGAATTAAGGGTAAACTGGCACCTCGATTCATTGGACCGTATCGGGTCTTAGAACGCAAAGGAGAAGTTGCTTACCAGTTGGAGTTGCCAGAGGCTCTGTCTGCTGTTCATAACGTGTTCCACGTGTCCCAGCTGAAGAAGTGCCATCCGGAGATGGTGGATACACCATTGAGAGACACCGTACCGCTAGAGGAGGTTCAGCTGGAGAATGACTTGACCTATGAGGAGAAACCGGTCAAGATTCTGGAGACAGCTGAAAGGACTACCCGTACCAAGACAATCAAGTTTTGCAAAGTACAGTGGAGCCACCACACTGAAGAGGAAGCCACTTGGGAGCGTGAGGATGACATCCGAGAGGACTACCCACACCTATTTGCTAGCCGCGCCGAATCTCGAGGACGAGATTCATCTTAAGGGGGTTAGTCTTGTCACATCCCAAACTTTAGATTTGGTCTTGCATATCATTCATAGCATTGCATCATATCTTTCCATGCAAAACTGTCGAGTAGAAAGGTTCGGCGAAACGTTATATTCAAAACCCTATTTTGTTTCGCTACGAGGTTCCTGCGGGGAGCTTTAGAGGGACTTGCAACAACTACCCATGTAGGTTCGAGTTTTCGCTCAAACTTCGACTGAAGGTTGTTCCCCTCGACGATACGAACCCGTAGGCGCGAGAATCGCTCCAATCGGAGTTCGTATGCAAAAGATTCGAACGTTTTAGTAAACCGCCGGAAAACGGTCCGAAAATCTGGACCGATTTCCGAATCTGAGTCCAGTTCCGCGCCGTTTCAGTTTAGGTTTCCGCGCAGGATTCTTTTTAAGAGGGCCCACAGGATCTCGTTTTCCGTGCCCGCAACCGACTCCGCCCCGCCGCCTTATCCTCCTACCGCGCGCCCGCCCCGAGGCTCGCGTCTGCCGCCGCCTCCTGGCACATCGCCGCCGCCTCGCCGCCGCCCGTCGCCCGCTAGGTGCACCGCCGCCACCCCCTCGCTCTCCTCTCTCTATTCCCGGCCATCACCGCCGCAACCGCCGCCCCCATCTGCGCGCCTCCGCGCCGCCCGCGCACCGCAGCGCCGCCTCGCCCGCCACGCGCGCGCCATCTCGCGCCGCATCGCGCCAGCGCCCGCCCCGCCGCCCGCCCGCGCTGCGCCGCCATCACCGCCTGCACCGCCTCGCGGCACCGCCGCGCGCCTCCGCCTCGCCGCCCGCTGCCGCTGCCGCTGCTACCGCGCCAGCGCCCGCGCGCCCGCCGTCGCCTTGCTGCCGCGTGCGCCGCGTGCCGCGTGCGCGTCGCCGCGTATGCATGCATACATGCACACACACGCACGTACGCGCCGCCTCGCGCGCGATGTATTTTTTTTTCTCGACCCGTAGTGACCGTGTACGTCCGTGCAGGAAGAACCCCGCCGTCGGAAGTGATCGTCGCCGCCGTCCGGAGCCCGCCAGAGTCCGTGTCGCCATCCGTTTCCGGTAAGACAGCAGCCACCGTCAGATCTCAGATCAGCGGCTTAGATCGTTCGTTGACTGGTCAGCATCCCAGGCGTTGACTAGTCAGACGCCCAGTCAGCAGACGCTTGACCGATCAAATGCATAACCGATTGATCGAGTCAATTTCGTTAATCCCTTTAGTTGGCAGATTTCGGTAGAATCTTGTAAATTGCGTAGAAATTCAACCGCTTGGCCAAAAATTGCAAATAAAATATGTACGAGTTCAGTGAGTCGTGTAGAATCTCGCTGTACCTTTGGTTCAGACTTTTACTGTCAGGTTTAGTACAGTTTAATCAAACTAGTTAGAGGCCTTTTTGGAGTAATAAATTCGTAGAAAAGAGATCCGTAGCTCCAAAAATCGTGTGTGATATGTCCCTGAACTCGTGTGGACGAGGGGAATCTCATCGTGATTTAAAAGGGTAGGCTTACAGTAAAAACTTCTGTAGTATTTGTCTAATGGCTTTCTGCAGTGTTTTAATTACTCGGGGAGTTTTATAATTCCTTTTCGAGTAATTCCAATTGGTACTGTTCCTATTCAGCGGTGCCTATGCGGTAGATTTTTCCCAAGATTTTACGAATAGCATACTACCGGTAGTGAATTATTTAAGTTCTAGCTCTAGTTTGGAGCATTACTTTTGTCTATTAGTTTTCCTTGCGCCAAATCTATGTTTCCATGCATGCATTCGGTAGTATTATGGATTAGAATTATGTGGTGCAGCTGTAGCACCAATTGACTTTCCGTTCTTGCATTCATGCATCATATTTGTTGCATATGTTGTGGATTGTTTGTTTATGATTGCAATTGTATCGTGTAGATTGTGTTGAGTGCAATGCTTGCTCGTGTGAGGATTGTGCTCCAGACCGCTACAACCAAGGCAAGTAGATGCTACTTTGTTCATGAATATCGTCCTACTATTTTCAATGCACTGTTGTGTATTTTGTAGATGCATGTGTAGGGTGATACTATCGCTATGCTATATCCTATTATGTGGTAGGACCCTCTTTGTAGATGAACCACCGTTTGTAGATGTGCTTAGCCATGCTTTGTTGAACAAGGGCTGGGTTACATCATGGATACTTGTTTTCTCAAAGTTTTGGTTTATGAAAACTAAAACAACTTAATCAATGAACCCCCTGGGTGTGATGGTATTGATAAATTTTGGTGGTTTCATTGCGGAAAGGCACCCAGGTATCAAGATAGAATGATTGGCTTCTTTATTGTGTAGCTTACGTGTACAACCATGTGCCCATAATGGAATGGGCGGTTGGTTGGACTTAGTAGGTTGTGGTAACTCGAACCCGCGTATCCAGAGATGTAGAATTTTGGTAGGTTGGACCGGTGCGCGTCAGGATTGAGGAGCTACTTCCCGAACAGTCTCTTCTTGGTCTTCTCCCTATCATCACCCAAAATGAGAGTGATGGTACGAGCTGGGCTGGCCAAGTCACATGGGTAAAGTGTACTAACCTCTGCAGAGTGTATAATCTAATCGATTAGCCGTGTCCCCGGTTATGGACATCTGAGTTGCTAGATATTGATCCCATGACATGTTTCTCGCTCATTCTAATTTCATAATTGTTCTAATATTGTTGGGTTAACTTAATTGGGATCTTTTCAAAGAAAATCAAAACTGTTTATGAAAGTAGGACAAATGTATTTGCAAATACAAGCCAGACACAACTCCACTTGCCAGATATGCATGTAGATGTTAGTACTATTGTATCCTTTACTAGATCTACTTGCCATACATTCCATGTATTGACCCTTCGGGGCTGCTACGTTTCATGTTGCAGGTTATTCCGATTCTGATTGATCGTTATAGGCCACGGTACTCCACTCAGCACTTGTTCACTTGTGGGCAATTTGAAGATTGGAGGATTTACTTGCTTTTGTTGCTACCTGAATACTTTGAGCTAGCTTTATGCTAAGCTTTCATTGTAATAATGGTACTCTGGATCTTTGTAGATCATGATACACGGTTATTTTGCTATGATTATCTATCTTACTCTATTGTGGGCCAATGAACCGATCCAGGGATTGGCATGTCACATAGAGGCCACGGTCTTTTCAGAAACGGGGTGTTACATGCGGATCCAACTTATGGGTGGGCACCCTTAGGCCCCACGTTTTTTATGTCTAGATTATCTATGAGTGGCTGTTGGAGGTTTGGGAACTAAGGTACTTACCTGGGCATCACCAGCTCATAGAGTCTTTGGGAACTCATCAGGGTTTTAGCCTGCCCGAAAGGGGGCTTAACGGAGGTGAGCCAGCCCCGAAGGATCGTGCAGACATATGGGGTCGCGGAGAGGGCAGTGATTGACTTGGATCTTAGTTTGGGCCTCATACCAAGGAAGTATGAACGGGTTCGCGGCCCGGATGTGCAACAAAGCTAAGATATCTCATAGGAAAAGTAATGTACCTCTGCAGAGTGTAAGAACTGTAACTTGTTACTCCCTGTTCTGGGAAGGAGCTACGAACGCAGCGGGAAAGGAACTCCATGAAAGTTCTGGTAAACCCGTGAAGGCTGACGGACATAGCTTTTCAGAATAAAAGCAACCTTTGAAGAAATGTTTACGAAAACTTGCATTGCCTACGACCTATGGTCTGTGGATGTAGATATAGTGCATAAAACACTCCTTTTCTAGTGAACTTGTTGAGTACGATCGTACTCAATGTTTCTTCTTAACCCTTGCTAGGTTCTAAAGCCATAACAGACGATGTCTACCTGTAACATCCCAAAAATATTAAACTTGGATCATCAAACTCTAATCATCAAAATTAGGGTTAACAAAAACTTTCCCAACTAGAAATATGAAAGCATTCATAGGTGTGTGTATTCAAAATTTGGATTCTTTTGAATTGCCATGGTTCTGTGTTTCTTTGCTTGTAAAATGATTCTTAGGTGAAATAAACATCATCTAAACAATCCCCAAACTTTTCCCAAAGACAAACAACTCAAAATGAATAAATTAAGTGAATGGTCACTTTGGCCAAACTAACTCCCATACTTACTTTGGCTATCTCTAATTTTCAAAACTCAACAGAAACATGTATGGATCTTTGGACCCCTTGTTATTACTCCTAATAAGGTACCAAGGCCCACTTTGGGATCATCCAAAAACATTCAAATGCTAAGTTTAAATGACAGTTTAAAATTGAATCTATCTCATATGGGAAGATCCCACTATTTCAAAAACCACTCAAACGAGCTCAATTTTCAAAACAAAGGCACCCACAGAATCCTCAACACATGCCTAGTACACCCACCAGAAATCTTTTCAAAATTCAAAACTCAAGTTCTTGCAGCCATTCCATCAAACAGGTTGCAGATTCAAATCAAACAAATCACAAACACTATTTTGAGCAGTGTTTTGGCCAACCTTGTCCCCTCCCTAGCTCACAGAAAATATCTAGTAGATCATCTAGCTTAGTTATTAACCTCTAGCATCACTATGAGCTTGCCAATGCCATCAATGGTGAGCAGGCCGAGCCTCACCATGTCACCCCAGTGTGGATAGCAAGCTAGAGGAAGAACTAGCCGTGCCAACCTTGTCTGGGAGGTAGCCCATGCCTCATCGCCCCCTCTCGACCAGCCCTAGCTCGAAGACAGAGACCAGAACAGCAAGGAACACCGCTCCCGCGCCGCTGTCGACCATGCCGACGCGCACCCTAGTGCACGTGCCGTTCCCACGCAACCCGACCACCTCGAGCCCTTGCCGCTCGCCAGCATGAACCCCACCTTCCCAGGATACCACCAGACATGTTCGTTTCATCGCCCGTACCCCGTAGCCACCGCTCGCCGCGGAGTTCACCACCTCTGCCTCGCAGAGCACCGCATGTTCCCGACCAATTGCCACCGCCCCTAAGCTCGCATCCAAGTTCTAGAGCATCGCCAGGAGACCTCCCATCGATCGCCAACCGCAGCCATGCCTCTAGCCGCCCGTAGTTGTGTCGCCACCGTCGCCTGCCCATCCCTCTCGGTCTCGCCGTCGAGCCTATAAAAGGACACGCCCCCCCCCGCTCGATTTCTTCACACCATCTCACTCCCCACCTCTCACTGAGACTCCCCAATTCTTCCGGAGCAAGGCGAGTAGCGCATCGCTGGAATTTGGCCGGAGCCCGCCGCTGCTGGAGAAGAAGGGAGCCATCGATTGGAGCCGCTCCAGGAGGAGATGCCGGTACCAGGAGCATCGCCGCCGTCGACTCGTTCGTTCGCCCCCATCGCCTACCCTCGCCTGAGCCCCGGTGAGCCTCCCACGACCCCCACCGAGCCGCTAGGGTTCGAGCTCACCGGTGACATGTTCATCGTCGACGACGACCCTCAGCCGTCGATTATCCTTCTAATCCAACGACCCACATAGAACTGTACCGCTTCGCATGGAACCCCCCTGTCAGCTGCGCCCCGCGCTGCGGAGTGACACTGGTCCGGCCCATTAACCTTTCCCGCGCAGCCCAATCGTTTGAATTTAGATTTTTCTATTTTAATTCAAACTCAGTTCTATAACTAGTTTCAAAAATCGACCCAGCTCAATTCAGTGAACCAAATTGCATGAAACCAATTTTGTTAGGAAGGTACTGAAATGCTTAATCCAAGCCCATTGGATTCAAACCATTTGGATCTGTAGATCACCCTTGATAAAAATAACAAGTCAGAAGCTTTTCTACATTCAAACATTTTTCAAATTCCAACCATAATAGCTTTTGAGTTGATTCCAACTCTCAAAAATCACATTTGATCATACCTTTCAGAATATATAAAAAACATATGGGTTTAATTACATAAATAATGTCCAAGTAATAAAAGAATGCCACATAGGCATTTCTAGTCACTTTATTTATTTAAATAAGAAGGTTAAACCTTGTTAAATTGTGACACCACTTTAAATCACATTCCAATGTACTGAAATATGTGGTGATGACATGTTTCAACATGATCCCATATTTGAGTTGGAGAATATTACATCTTAAGTATTTTTTCAATGAGTAGAAATTACTTTTCTAAAAATAAAATAAATAAGACAAAGGCTTTAATCTTTTAATGTTAGTGATGATGCTAGATCATCTATAGTACCCATTTTGTGTGATGATTGACAATATTTAAGTATTGTTTGGTGATTGTGTACCTCGTATTTATTTATAGACGCTAGTACCGACCAAGGATACGAGGAGGAAGGAGGATACTACGAAGAAGAAGCCGAGGAGAACTTCAACCACTGCTCTGCTCAAGGCAAGCCAATACTTGCAAGCTATTCACTTAGCAAGCCTTACTAATCAAGTTTACATATGCAAGCTAATACTTGCTTGTTACCATACCAACTAGATGCCTTAAGCATATGTGATCATACCCACTTGATAACCCAATCCTAGTTTTACTTGCAAGCTTTATACTTTATTTCTTTATCAAAGCTTTCTCTTAGAGTTTACTTAAGTGAATTGTAGATACTAGAAAGATAATGGAAGGTTGCATAAAGAGCATTAAATTTGGCCTAAGCTAGATAATCTTGATGTCATCCTAAGGCATGAGATTGAACTTAGTAATCTCCACTTGTTTACCACCCCTCATTAGTACTTACCCCACTTGTAGATCCTAGTGCTAAGCATAAAACTGGATCAACTTTAGATGGGAATACTTGGTGAAAATGGTTATGAAAACCTTGGAATAATGAGTCATTCTACTGAAATGTTTTGACATGTGTTTCCGAACACCAGATGATTTTGATGATGAAAATGTTGAGGCATGAGCCTTAGCCCTTTATAAAACTGATGGTTGTCTGGATGCGATACCATTCCAAATTTTACCGTACAACCACAATACCCGAAAATTGGGTAGGGCTTGACTGAAAACTTATATACCTTAGTATGGGTTCCCTCACGGCCAAGGTCTGAGCTGAGGCTACCTTGTGAAGATTGTCCACCTGTGCAGTACCAAGATGACAGTTGGTCATGGTTTGGAGGCCAAACTCACAGGAGAGGTGCCTATACTAGGGCGTGTAATCGAAAGGTTAGGATTGATTATCCGCATACTGAGTATGGCGAATTCAGGATTTGTTCCTGACGGATGTATCGAATGTTGTGATGAAAGTGTACAATCTCTGCAGAGTGTCAAACTATTCGAATAGCCGCGTCCGCGGTTATGGACAGTTGGAGTGGCCATACTGTTCCCCCGTCAGATGTTTTCAAAATGACTTGTGAAATGAATTGAGATTTTGACCTGACCACAACGGAGTTGTGATATGAAATTCGAGTTCCCACTTAGGTGTTATAAAACTTCAACTAGCATTCTTTGCTTCTGAACTTAGTAGAGGTAAATATGGCTTTTTGCAAAACAACCCTAGAGCTTAGTGTCCTACTACAAAAATCCCCTTCACTTGTTAGTATTAGTTTGCGAGTACTTAAAGAGTACTCATGTCTTTGTCCCTGGCTATTCCCGTGGCCAGACTATGAAGAGGAGTACCAGGATGATGGACCCCAGGAAGGTTACGACAACTAGGATCATCTCCCATCGTCAGCATTGCTTGTGACCCCGAAGATGGAGCTTCGCCTATGCTACCTTTGTTATTACGTTATTCCGCTACTTGAGTTGTATTAAGAACTAGATCATGAGATCCTTATTTGTGTAAGACCTTATGTATGGTATGTAATGGATGATGTACTGTGATATCCAAATCTATTATGTCTCGCAAAAATGGTAATCCTGGGATTGCGATGTATGGCATATCATGCATCTGGGATTAAAAATTCGGGTGTTGACAAGTTGGTATCAGAGCCATCCTGATCATAGGAGACCCTAGTTAGACTGGACGTTTGAATCAAAAACTTTGTTTCAAAACCAAAGGAAGCAAATATTTACAAAAACTTATTCCCATTCTTATCACTTGGTTTCTTTCATAAAAATTCATGTTTCTCAAAAACTCTTGCAAAATACCTAAAATTTGACACACTTGATCACTCTACTAACTCACTCATCCTCTATTATTATAGATGGACGTGAAGTACAACAAGTTTTATAAGTTGGGGAATGGAGGAGACCTCATCTTTGAGCGGGATTTGGACCAGCTTTCGGAACTCAGCTCAATGATCAAGGAGGAGAAGATCTCCAGTGGCTAATTGTTGAAAGACTCCGAGGAAAGATTGAACCTCCCACTGCAGAGGGAATTCAGTTCACCTTAAGAGAGAACAACTGGCTTGATGGACTTTCCAGGGCCATGCAGGAAGCTCTTGACCGTCTGTGTGGGCAGAGTATCAACTAGATCAAGGGTACCCACTTTGAGTTCTTTCCAAGGCATGATGCTATGGGACAACCACTAGAAGCCCCATACCACCACGAGTTGAAGACTAAGTTGGACCACCTTAGCTTCATGATGTATGATCGTCAGCAGGAGTTGGACAATGCACGTGGCTACTCCAACCACAAGTCCGCCATCATCAAGACGAAGGATCAGACCATCGCCATGCTAGCGAAGGATCGCAAGTCTCGCTGCTGTCAGCTTGACAAGAAGGAGTGCATCATTGCTAGTCTTCGCCACCATATCTCGGATTTGGAGGAGACCATCCACGAGAGAGACATGCAGTTGGAGGAAAGGGAGAATGCCGGAGAAGATCTTCGTGGAGACCCCTACTCCTATCTCAGCGATGATGATGATTTTCTGGAGGATCAGGCCATGGACTTCTTCACCGATGAGGATGATTTTGCCTTCATCCATGACGATGAGGATGACGACTACACCAACTCCGAGGAGTAGTAGCACTTGAGCACTAGCGTAGTGAGTTGTATTCGGTCCCACTGTATCGTTAGAATGGTTCTTAAAACCATCTGCTTTTCCTTTGTTGTGGTGTTTGTTGTATCGTGTGCTATGAATGAATGATAAGCAAGTTGCTAGAAGATCCGAGTCAAACTTTAAAAACTTTTCAAAGTCCCTGAACCTTATAAATTTCCCTCTTTTCTCATGATTTATCTCAATCTTCAGATGCCACGCGGAGGAAGTGGTTCATCCCCGGACCCGATGTTGCAGATCCTGCAAATGTTGGTTTCGACATGGTCGAAAAGCCGAACGTCAAGCCAACTTAGCCACCCTTCAGCAGATAGCTCAGCTGGCCCACAACAATCAAGGCCAAGGAAATCAGGACAACCATGGATCTAAGCTCAAGAATTTCCAGAACACCAACCCACCTGTTTTCACTAAGTCGGAAGAGCCCCTAGATGCAGATGATTGGCATCAAACCATGGAAAACAACCTGGAAGTCACCGGAGTGGAAGCCAACGAGAAAGTTTTATTTGCCACCCACTATCTAGCCGGAGATGCAAGAGCATGGTGGAACAGCGTTCGTGCAATGACCGAAGGACAGATGATGACCTGGGAGGAATTCAAGGTCAAGTTCAGCAGAACCCATGTGCCACCGAGTTTGATCAAGAGAATGAGAGATGAGTTTAGAGAGCTGAAGTAAGGAAGGATGACCGTAGTGGAATACCGTGGCAAATTCTTGTCATTAGCTAAGATCGGCACTGAAGCCAAGAAGAAAGAAAGATTCCTGAATGGTTTGCATGATGAGATGCAGATTGTTTTGGTCAATATCCCCTTTGCTGATATTGAAGCCCTAGTCGACTCTGCCATTCAAATGGAAGAAAAGATCAACCAAGCCAATGAGAACCGCAAGAGCCGCATGATGCATCATCCAGGAACCCATCATACCCCAAAGTATCGCCCCAACCCATCTCCAGGATTTGCCCCGAGAACCAACAGACCCCCGATGAACCGTCCGACCTATCCCAACCGTGGAAACCCGAGACCCGGAGGAAATCACAACAACCTCGGCAACTCTGGCAATTTCAACCGTGCCCTACCCAAGTTCAACAACAACAATGCTGCCATCAACACCAACACTGCCCCGAGGACTGGAAGCAATGTTGTGCCTGTTGCAGTAAAGGACAAGTCGCAAGTGACTTGTTATGACTGTGGAAATAAGGTTCACTACTCCAATGAGTGCCCCAAGAAGAATGCTGCAGCCCCTAATGCAAATGCCCCAGCTCAGCAGCAGCGTCGTGTTCAGCCCGAAAGAAGGTTTGCCCCAGGGAACTCTCTCAACCGCAACGGTCGTCTTTTTCTCATGCATGCTGAAGAAGCCCAGGAAGCGCCAGACGTCATGCTGGGTATGTTCTTTGTTAATTCGGTACTTGCTAGAGTGTTGTTTGATTCTGGTGCATCACATTCATTTGTCACCGAAGAATTTGCATGCACTAGTAAGATTCAACCAACCAAACTGAAGCATGTTATGATTGTTCAAATCCCCGGTTCAACAACCAAAGCTAGGCAAATTTGCAAAGCCATCCCTATCCGAATCCATGGCATAGATTTTTATGCTAATCTGATAGTACTCAGAACTAAAGGTTTGGAAGTAGTACTAGGAATGGATTGGATCTCCAAACATAAAGGATTAATTGACTGTGCCAAGAAATCCATAACCATGACCAGTACAGCCGAAATATCAATCGAGCATGTATCTGAAACCTTACCTCGTCTAGCCCAACCTACCATTGACCAAGTCCGGATAGTCTGTGAATACCCCGATGTATTTCTAGATGTTTTGCCCGGTATGCCCCCAGATCGAGATATCGAGTTTGTCATTGAACTAATCCCCGTAACAGGACCCATAGCCCAGAGACCATATAGTATGAACCCGTCTGAACTAGCAGAACTGAAGAAGCAACTAGATGCCATGCTGGAAATTGGATTGATTCAACCAAGTGCGTCACCATGGAGATCACATGTCTTGTTTGTGGACAAGAAAGATGGAGGTAACCGTTTGTGGACGGATTATCGGAAGTTTAATGATGTCACTATCAAGAAAAAATACCCATTGCCCAAGATAGAAGATTTGTTTGATCAGTTGACCGGTGCCAAAGTGTTTTCTAAGATTGATCTTAGAACAGGCTATCATCAACTCAAGATTCGCGCAGAGGATATTCCAAAGACTGCCTTTACCACCATATATGGATTATACGAGTATAATGTCATGTCTTTTGGATTAACCAATGCCCCCGCTTATTTCATGAATCTCATGAATAAGATTTTTATGGACTTCCTGGATAAGTTTGTTGTTGTTTTCATTGATGACATTCTGATTTATTCCAAATCAGAAGAAGAACATGAGCTACACCTAAGGACCATTCTTGGAACCCTTAGAGAGCATCAGTTGTATGCCAAGTTTAGCAAATGTGAATTCTGGTTACAGGAGGTAGGATTCATCGGCCACATTGTATCAGCCGGAGGAATTTCCGTTGACCCTACAAAGGTGAAAGATGTCGAAGATTGGCAAGCCCCAACCACTCAAACCCAAGTTCGTGCATTTCTGGGATTGGCGGGATACTACCGCAAGTTCGTAGAAGGATTCTCGAGTATCGCCAGACCCATGACCCAATTGCTGAAGAAGGACAAGAAGTTTGAATGGACGGACAAATGTGAAGCGAGTTTTCAAGAACTCAAGAGAAGATTGATTTCAGCCCCAATCTTAATCATACCGGATATCATGAAGCCCTTTGACGTGTATTGTGATGCATCCAAGGTCGGTCTCGAATGTGTGCTAATGCAAGAAGGCAAAGTTATATCTTATCTATCTTGACAATTGAAACAACATGAGCAGAACTACCCAACCCATGACCTCGAGCTCGCAGCCGTAGTTCTAGCCCTGAAGACATGGAGGCATTACCTGATGGGAAACCATTGTGAGATTTATTCGGATCACAAGAGACTAAAGTATATATTCACTCAGAAGGAGCTGAATATGAGGCAGAGAAGATGGATTGAGATAATCAAAGATTATGATCTAGACATTCACTATCACCCCGGTAAAGCCAACGTGGTAGCATATGCCCTTAGCAGATTGTCGTGCCGCTTGAACTCCATGATTTTGAAGGAGCAACCAAGTCTGCACAAAGAGATGGAAGATTTCCGCATAGAATTAGTGAGTGAAGGATTTTTGGCTAGTATAGAACTTCAACCCACTTTGATCAGCCAGATCAAGGAGGCGCAGAAAGGAAATGCTAGTATCGATGGAATCAAGCGTAGTATCGGTATAGGCAAAGTACCCGGATTCACCAAATACAAAGAAGGAGTTTTGTGGTACAAAGGACGCCTTTGTGTACCAGCAGATTCTGAGTTGAAGAAAGTTATTCTCAAGAAAGCTCATGATACTCTTTATTCTATCCACCCCGGAGGAACGAAGATGTATCAAGATTTGAAAGAACAATTTTGGTGGCATAAGATGAAGAGAGAAATCGGAAGCTATATCGCCAAGTGTGATATATGTCAGCGAGTCAAGTCGGGACATCAAATCCCCGCTGGATTGTTGCAACCATTGCAGATTCCGGAATGGAAATGGGATTCCGTTGGAATGGACTTTATCACCGGATTACCTACTTCTAGTAGGGGAAATGACTCTATCTAGGTCATAGTTGACCGATTGTCCAAAGTCGCCCATTTCTTAGCAGTGAAGACCACATATCAAAGTTCGAAGCTAGCGGAGTTATACATCGCTAGAATCGTCAGTTTGCATGGAGTCCCCAAGAACATCGTATCAGATCAAGGAACTCAGTTTACCTCGAGATTCTAGAAGAAAGTCCAAGAAGGTTTAGGAACCTGACTAGATTTCAGCACCGCTTATCACCCTCAGACCGATGGACAAACGGAGCGAGTAAATCAAGTACTCGAAGACATGTTAAGAGAATGTGTGTTAGAGTATGGATCAAAATAGGAATACTGTCTGCCGTTCGTAGAATTTTCATACGACAACATTATCAAGCTAGTTTGCAAATGGCCCATTTGAATTCATGTATGGAAGGAAGTGTCGCACCCCTTTGAACTGGTCGGAAGTAGGAGAGAGTCATATTTTCGAACCCGACATCCTACGACAAGCAGAAGAGAAGGTTCACAAGATTCCTGAGCACCTCAAGACCGCCCAGTCCAGACAGAAGAGTTATGCCGACAAGAGACGTCGAGACCTCGCTTTCAATATCGGAGATTTTGTGTATCTGAAATTGTCGCCATTGAAAGGAATGCAGTGTTTCTAGTTGAAATGAAAGTTAGCCCCCAGATATATCGGCCCCTTCAAAATTCTAAACCATCTAGGAGAAGTGTCGTATCAATTGGAACTACTCGAAGAGATGTCACCCATGCACAATGTGTTCCATATCTCATTACTTCGCAAGTGCCTCGAAGTTCCGGAGAAGACTGAAGTGTTCAAGAACATTGACCACCGGACCATAGAAATCAACGATGACCTGACCTATCCCGAAGTACCCATCCATATTTTGGAAGAAGCTTTCAGAACTACCAGAACCCGAAACATCAAGTTTCTCAAGATTCAATGGAGCAACCACACAGAAGAATAAGCTACCTGGGAGCGCGAAGATCACATTAGGACGAAGTTTCCCAATCTCTTCAAATCCTAGGTAATCTTTTTCGTCCTTTTTCAAATCTCGGGACGAGATTTTGTTTAAGGGGGGAAGGTTTGTAACATCCCAAAAATATTAAACTTGGATCATCAAACTCTAATCATCAAAATTAGGGTTAACAAAAACTTTCCCAACTAGAAATATGAAAGCATTCATAGGTGTGTGTATTCAAAATTTGGATTCTTTTAAATTGCCATGGTTCTGTGTTTCTTTGCTTGTAAAATGATTCTTAGGTGAAATAAACATCATCTAAACAATCCCCAAACTTTTCCCAAAGACAAACAACTCAAAATGAATAAATTAAGTGAATGGTCACTTTGGCCAAATTAACTCCCATACCTACTTTAGCTATCTATAATTTTCAAAACTCAACAGAAAATGTATGGATCTTTGCACCCCTTGTTAGTACTCATAATAAGGTACCAAGGCCCACTTTGTGATCATCCAAAAATATTCAAATGCTAAGTTTAAATGACAGTTTAAAATTGAATCTATCTCATATGGGAAGATCCCACTATTTCAAAAACCACTCAAACAAGCTCAATTTTCAAAACCCAAGCACCCACAAAATCCTCAACACATGCCTAGTACACCCACCAGAAATCTTTTCAAAATTCAAAACTCAAGTTCTTGCGGCCATTTCATCAAACAGGTTGCAGATTCAAATCAAACAAATCACAAACACTATTTTGAGCAGTGTTTTGGCCAACCTTGTCCCCTCCCTAGCTCACATCAAACATCTAGTAGATCATCTAGCTTAGTTATTAACCTCTAGCATCACTGTGGGCTTGCCAATGCCATCAATGGTGAGCAGGCCGAGCCTCACCATGTCACCCAGTGTGGACAGCAAGCTAGAGGAAGAACTAGATGTGCCAACCTTGTCTGGGAGGTAGCCCGTGCCTCACCGCCCCCTCTTGATCAGCCCTAGATCGAAGACAGAGACCAGAACCGCCAGGAACATCGCGCCCGCGCCTCTGTCGACCATGCCGACACGCACCCCAGTGCACGCGCCGTTCCCACGCAACCCGACCACCTCGAGCCCTTGCTGCTCGCCAGCATGAACCCCACCATCCCAGGAGACCACCAGACATGTTCGTTTCATCGCCCGTACCCCGTAGCCACCGCTCGTTGCGGAGTTCGCCGCCTCTGCCTCGCAGATCACCGCATGTTCCCGACCAATTGCCACCGCCCCTAAGCTCGCATCCAAGTTCTAGAGCATCGCCAGGAGACCGCCTGTAGATCGCCAACCGCAGCCATGCCTCTAGCCGCCCGTAGCCGTGTCGCCACCGTCGCCTGCCCATCCCTCTCGGTCTCGCCGTCGAGCCTATAAAAGGAGACGACCCCCGCTCGATTTCTTCACACCATCTCACTCCCCACCTCTCACTGAGACATCCCACTTCTTCCCGGAGCAAGGCGAGCAGCGCATCGCCAGAATTTGGCTGGAGCCCGCCGCTGCTGGAGAAGAAGGGAGCCATCGATTGGACCCGCCCCAGGAGGAGCTGTCGGTACCAGGAGGATCGTCGTCGTCAACTCGTTCGTTCGCCCCCATCGCCGACCCTTGACTGAGCCCCGGTGAGCCTCCCACAACCCCTACCGAGCGGCTAGGGTTCGAGCTTGCCGGTGACATGTTCATCGTCGACGACGACCCTCAGCCATCGATTACCCTTCTAATCCAACGACCCACATAGCCATGTACCGCTTCGCGTGTTATGATCCACTGACTGGTGGAACCCCCCTGTCATATGCGCCCCGCGCTGCGGAGTGACACTGGGCCGGCCCATTAACCTTTCCAGCGCAGCCCAATCGTTTGAATTTAGATTTTTCTATTTTAATTCAAACTCAGTTCTATACCTAGTTTCAAAAATCAACCCAGCTATATTCAGTGAACCAAATTGCATGAAACCAATTTTGTTAGGAAGGTACTGAAATGCTTAATCCAAGCCCGTTGGATTCAAACCATTTGGATCTGTAGATCACCCTTGGTAAAAATAACAAGTGAGAAGCTTTTCTACATTAAAACATTTTTCAAATTTCAACCATAATAGCTTTTGAGTTGATTCCAACTCTCAAAAATCACATTTGATCATACCTTTTAGAATATATAAAAAACATATGGGTTTACTTAGATAAATAATGTTCAAGTAATAAAAGAATGCCACATAGGCATTTCTAGTCACTTTATTTATCTAAATAAGAAGGTTAAACCTTGTTAAATTGTGACACCAATTTAAATCACATTCCCATGTACTGAAATATGTGGTGATGACATGTGTCAACATGATCCCATATTTGAGTTGGAGAATATTAAATCTTAAGTAGTTTTTCAATGAGTAGAAATTACTTTTCTAAAAATAAAATAAATAAGACAAAGGCTTTAATCTTGTAATGTTAGTGATGATGCTAGATCATCTATAGTACCCCTTTTGTGTGATGATTGACAATAGTTAAGTATTGTTTGGTGATTGTGTACCTCGTATTTATTTATAGACGCTGGTACGGACCAAGGATACGAGGAGGAATGAGGATACTACGAAGAAGAAGCAGAGGAGAACTTCAACCACTGCTCTGCTCAAGGAAAGCCAATACTTGCAAGATATTCACTTAGCAAGCCTTACTAAGCAAGTTGACCTATACAAGCTAATACTTGCTTGTTACCATACCAACTAGATGCCTTAAGAATATGTGATCATACCCACTTGATAACCCAATCCTAGTTTTACTTGCAAGCTTTATACTTTATTTCTTTATCAAAGCTTTCTATTAGAGTTTACTTAAGTGAATTGTAGATACTAGAAAGATAATGAAAGGTTACATAAAGAGCATTAAATTTGGCCTAAGATAGATAATCTTGATGTCATCCTAAGGCATGAGATTAAACTTAGTAATCTACACTTGTTTACCACCCCTCGTTAGTACTTACCCCACTTGTAGATGCTAGTGCTAAGCATAAAAATGGATCAACTTTAGATGGGAATACTTGGTGAAAATGGTTATGAAAACCTTGGAATGATGAGTCATTCTACTAAAATGTTTTGACATGTGTTTCCGAACACCAGATGATTTTGATGATGAAAATGTTGAGGCATGAGCCTTATCCCTTTATAAAACTGATGGTTGTCTGGATGCGATACCATTCCAATTTTACCGTACAATCATAATACCCGAAAATTGGGTAGGGCTTGACTGAAAACTTATATACCTTAGTATGGGTTCCCTCACGGCCAAGGTCTAAGCTGAGGCTACCTTGTGAAGATTGCCCACCTATGCAGTACCCAAGATGACAATTGGTCATGGTTAGGAGGCCAAACTCACAGGAGAGGTGCCTATACTAGGGCGTGTAATCGAAAGGTTAGGATTGATTATCCGCATACTGAGTATGGCGAATTCAGGATTTGTTCCTAACAGATGTATTGAATGTTGTGGTGAAAGTGTATAATCTCTGCAGAGTGTCAAACTATTCGAATAGCCGTGTCCACGGTTATGGACAGTTGGAGTGCCCATACTGTTCCCCCGTCAGATGTTTTCAAAATGACTTGTGAAATGAATTGAGATTTTGACTTTACCACAACAGAGTTGTGATATGAAATTTGAGTTCCCACTTAGGTGTTATAAAACTTCAACTAGCATTCTTTGCTTCTGAACTTAGTAGAGGTAAATCTAGCTTTTTGCAAAACAACCCTAGAGCTTAGTGTCCTACTACAAAAAACCCCTTCACTTGTTAGTATTAGTTTGCGAGTACTTAAAGAGTACTCATGGCTTTGTACCTGGCTATTCCCGTGGCCAGACTATGAAGAGGAGTACCAGGATGATGGACCCCAGGAAGGTTACGACAACTAGGATCATCTCCCATCGTCAGCATTGCCTGTGACCCCGAAGATGGAGCTTCACCTACGCTACCTTTATTATTATGTTATTCCGCTGCTTGAGTTGTATTAAGAACTGGATCATGAGATCCTTATTTGTGTAAGACCTTATGTATGGTTTGTAATGGATAATGTACTGTGATATCCAAATCTATTATGTCTCGCAAAAATGGTAATCCTGCGATTGCGATGTATGGCATAACAGGAATCTGGGATTAAAAATCCGGGTGTTGACACTACATCAAGTTATGCTCCAGGAATCATCACCAGAAGCTAAAGTTCTTCAATGAAGTCAAGAAAGTCAAGATATACATCAACTCAACTGAAAACGAAGTTATTAATTAGACAGGAATATAATCTCTAGCCATAGAACCTATTTATGTAGGGTATTGAAATAGCAGCAATGCCAGACCAATAGTTCAGATACTAGTCTTATTAGTATGATTGTTTTTGAGTTGTTTATTTCTGATTCTTCTTTGTAAGAAGTTTCTTTCTCTCTCTTTAACCTAGAGTGTTCTCTGGATCTTATGTAAAGAGTTGATTTGTAACCTATAGTCATGTCCTGGACCTGCTGTGTTTCTGTTGTACCACTCTAAGGGATGTAATACTAGTGACCGGTGTTTCATTGGTGTTATGTCAACGACTATAGTGTACTACATCATGAGGTGGTATGCTGGGTCACCGCAGATGGTATTAGAGCATATGATTTGACCTTAGGATTAAAACCCTTTTAGGAAGATCTGTAGGTTGGATAGTGACTATAGGGAGCCATCTTATCTAAACCAAATATTCTTATAACTTGTGATAAGTATCCACTTGAGGATAACTTTTTCACTAGATACTTAAGTCATTCTTTCTTAGGAGTAATTATTTTATCTTTTCTCAGTATAGTGTTATTTAGTGTCTTCCGAAGGAGACATAACCCACCAAGATACTTTAGGAAATTCAATTGGTCACAGTAGATTAGGATCAAGTTTAGGACATCAATTGAAGTATTCCTAATGGTGTAGCCTAACCCTAGAATTCAAGTAGCATAGTGGAATCTTATGGTTAGTTGATAACCAAAGACAACATGATGAATATCATTAGGATAACCAAAGACAATCATGTGGGATTCACTTGAGAATTCTACATGATGAAGTGAAGTTTTTCTAAGAAACAGTAATAGTAATATAAGAAGTAGAGTTATCATAGTGAGGTTAGCTCTTAAATCATGATGAGTAGGTAGAACATAATACGATCATGGTAAGATTAGCTCTGAAACCATGATGTAGGCGTAAATATGATAAGTAATTAGTAAATTATCTTCAAGTGAAGTAAGAAAATAGCATGGTAGAACTATGATGGAAGTCATAGGTGTCATAATTCCTGATAAAATTTAGTTTTAGGTGTTCATTGGAAACTTATTAGTCGTTTCGAGAGATCATCTGGGGTTAGTTTACTAAATAGGGACAAGTTGGATATAGCTAGTCATTCTAAAAGAGAAATAATATGTTGGTGTAACCAATTTGAGCCCACTTTGTTTAAAAGTATCTTGTTGCAATTGAGCAATCTGGGTAAATTATGAGGCAAAGTATAGTTCAACCCTATGTGCTAAGTATCAAGAGGTAAACCTATATGAGGAGGTGTCATATACTACACAACTAAGCCTGAATTCTAGAGATATTATACTCAACTACTATATTCCGGGCTTAGAATATTGTGTGTTATATATACCACATTTGGATTTATTGGTTTTTCTTAGATCTTCTTTATTGACTAGATCTGTACATGAAGTTTGACTTGGTGTGCAAATGCATGTTGCAGCATCCAGTTATTACTTGATGTTATAGACCTAGATAGAAAAGGGAATTCGTGTAAGGGAGTGACGAGTTCCAAAGACCAAGATGAAGACTTACATGAATAATGAAGCCAAGTATAAGGGGTAGAAACACAAGTTGAAGGTTGGATCAAGTTCAGATTATTACTAGTCAGCAATAAGAAGTAAGATTAATGTAGGAAGTATATGGAGCAACAAGAAGTGATAAACTCAAGTTCACTCAAAGTAGGAGATGTTGCTAAGAAGTTAATGAAGTAGTTGTACCAAGTTCATGGAAGCATCATGAATTAGTACAAAGAAGAAGCTTTGAAATAGATAAGGGTATTCAAGCTCTGACAATTCAGAGAGAATGCCAGTGGTACATCGAACAACCGTAGGGTAATTCATACACCCTAGGATGGTCCACAACTGGTATCTTGTCCGCAGCTGGTATTTGGTTGGTTTAGTTAATCAGATCATCTTAGTATTCCATAAAGAGCATAAAACTTGGCCTAAGTTATGTAAGACATAAATGAGTATAAAAAATGGAAGCGGCCGTCTTTCGAGATTATTTGCGAAATCAGGCCTACCATAGACAAAAAGTCTAAACAGTAAGTAAGAGAATTAATGCCAAAAGATTCACTTCGAAGATCCACAATTGTGTGGTTACACCGTAAGATCTTTCATGAGACCTTAAATAGGTAGGGTATAATCTTGACAGAGATCAAAATTGTAGTTATAAAGCCAATGTATATTATACATGTAGTTTAGAGACCATTAGTAAACCCTAAGGGGGAGAGTAAACAGTAAACGGAAGTACTGTTATCAGAACTCCAGAGCAAGGGTTCGAGAAGAAGTACTAACCCATGACAACATTAAGCCTTATTTTCGTAAGGTTAAAAGAAAGTCATCATTATAAAAGTACTCTTGGAAGTATGTCTGGAGGAAAAATCGAAGTTTACTTCGAACTAATAGGATTCAAAACTTAAGATAATTAGTAAAGGGTAGTTGAATAAGTACTTAAGGTGATAACAAAAGATTGTCTAAAAGCTTGAAGGTAATAAAATAGATTCATTCTAATAGCCTAATTCTAGAGGAAACAATTCTTAAGTAATCCTTAAGAGGGAATAAAGCACATCCAATTAGACATGTATAGAGGAACAAGAAATTCCAATGGGTATGGACTAAATGAGTTCAAATCCAATCCTCAGAAGGATTACTAGTATCCATTATTCAAAGACAAACCAAATATAGTCTTTTGGCCACAACTATTGTTTAATAAAAAATTAAACCCTGATTTAGTGAGACTTCCTAGACCTTGCATAGTATAGTAAGGAAGTTCGATGATCAAGTAAAGGAGTTCAATCAGGATACTTAATCAGGGAAATGAACTAAAGCAGAGACCCCAATTGAAGGATCTTATAGTAAGGACATAGCCCTAAGGGATTAAACTAAAAGGAACTTTGGATTATTGGAGACAACTAGTTGGGGATTGATAAGTACAATGAGAATTCAAGGAAAGGATTTGGATATGGGATATTAGAATTATTTCCATTTGAGGTTACCATGGAGTTGAGAAATAGTGTAACCAATACAAGTCAATTCCTTATTCCGAAACATGAGAGTATACAAATTTCGAGGACGGATTTTATTTTAAGGGGGAGAGTCTGTAACATCCCAGGATTAGCACCTAGAATTAGAGAGGACACATGTGTGTGTATTGCATTCATGCATCAGAAATTCCGGGGAATTTTCGCGCAAAGCAAAGAGGCTATAGAGGGATCGGGATATCTCTTGTTCTGATAGAAACATTAGGACAAGAGCGATGGATTTCAACATGACCTTTGTAGAATTATTGTTTTTAAGGGGGAAGTTATTCAAACATGTATTTGAATTTTAAATTTTAATCCAAATGAATTTTAAAACAAATACATAATAAATTATATAATATTTAATGCTTATAAGAATTGGAAGAGAAATTCTGTAATAAAGTAATATTACAATCTGGAAATAATAAAATACAATAAAAGTATAAATCAATGCTTTACTACATTAATATAAAGGGTACAAAGTACTTTCATTTATCCAAATAGGAAAGAATGTTAATACAGAATAATAATAGAAAAGGAAATAACAATGTTATACAAAGGATAAGAAATAATAGTTAATACATCAATAATGTACAAGGGTTCTTTATTCTGTACATGAACATATTACATTGTTCTTACAAAATAATAATAAGTACGAAAACCTAAACTATTGGGCCTAAGCTAAATCTTGTATCTTCTTTTCTTCTCCTTATCTTCATTCCTGCATAATAAACAACAAAAGAAAGGGAACATTTTGTAATGTTAAAATGTTTGCCCCACCATATGTGAGACAATTTAGTTTATTAAACTTAGTTAGGGAATTTAGGAAGTACTCCTAAATTCCACAACCTAGAACTAGAGGGCATTACCAAATCTAGGCAACATCTAGGATATGGATCAAATGCTTCTATACACTTGAAATAGAGAGAGGTATCTATGGGTCAAAGTAACCAAAAAAAATCCAATCTTAGGCAAGCTATAATACCCTCTAGCTCTAGCTAAGTTTAAACTTAAAAACAAGAAAAAGAAGTCAAATATACATATTAGTCTAGTTTAGCAATAATTGCTAGACTGGATAATTCTTACAGTGACAAGTTTAGCAAATATAAAGAATGATAGCCAACCAGGAATATCCACCTCAGCAGAATTTAAATCAACATTTACACCTGGTATGATAAGTAGAAAATAAAATGTTACAACCAGATAATCTCCATCATTCCTTGATCTCATCCAGATAAAAATATCTGGGGGTGGAAACTTGCACCAAGTGAGGGCCCAGTTGTAAGCAGCTCACATATCAGCATGCAAATGTTGTGCTGTCAACACAATAGTAACTAGGAAGTAGACAAGAAGGAATCAATTTATGTATATAAGGGGAGTGAACCAGCCGTAGCAGCAAAGCTACCATTCCATCTCCACACTCTAGAGAACATCTCTCATCACCAGGAACAACACATGTTCTTGCTCATCACCATAATATCACCCATCTAGATTAGCACCATATATCTAACCCTGGTTGCTTAAGTAAGAACTACGTAAGAACTACGTAATAGTACCAGGAGGAATAGGTGACATCAAGAACTGAATCAGTTCATCAGCAGGCCAAGTAAGGAGGTGAAATAGTAGCCAGCTGATCAAGATCAATCTCATCAAGAAAAGTAATCAAATCAAAGGATATCATCCTAGCGGATCAAGAATAGCCACAAGAACACAAGTACTAGAGCAGCTGATACGCCCAATTTGCATCACCTTTCTATATCATAATTTACCTCTATTCAGTGATATATGTCTTATTATGAGGTATTACTTATGGATTTTCATCTGTTTATGCATGTTGGATGATTCTTGGAGGATGAACTACCGGAGTCTGGATTCTGATGGAAAAGAAGGCGTTTCGGTGCAATTTCGCGAAGATCAGAAAAATATGGGAAAATATTATTTTTCCAGAAGATTGAGGAAGCCAGAAGAAGGAGCGAAGAGGGACCCCAGGGGGCCCACACCCCCTAGGCGCGGGCCCACCCTGGTCCGCGCCTAGGGCAGGTGTGGACCACCTGCCCGGCTCCTGACTCCGCCCCTTCGCCTATATCTTACCTACGGAACCCAAAGGCTAGGGGAGTGACCACAGATAGATTTCCGCCGCCTCTGGGGGAGGAAAACACCGAGAGAGAAAGATCTCTCCGACAGACAGATTTCTGTCGGGGGAATTCCTTCCTGAAGAGGGGAGACCTTCGCCATCAACACCATCATCAAGCTAGGCTTCATCGGGATCATCATCATCCACACCATCATCTCCACCAGCACCATCATCACCAATCCATCCCGCTGTAACAATTGTGTTGGATATTGCTTTAGTTCATTAGGGGAAACCTTCCTGATGTTAATTACTATTGCAGTTGATGCTTGTGAGCGGAACCATTGGATTATTGTTTATGTTCAGATTGTTATCCATTACCATATCATCTTTGATCTTGATCCATATGATGTCTTGTGAGTAGTTCGTTGTGTTCTTGAGGACATGGGAGAAGTCATGTTGTTAGTAGTGAATCTGTGATGAGTTATTATTCAATGGTTTAGTATTTAAGTTGTGGTGCTATTCTTCTAGTGGTGTCATGTGAATGTAGATTACATGATACTTCACCATTTATGGGCCTAGGGGAAAGCATTGTGTATTTGGCTACTAATTGTGGGGTTGCCGGAGTGACAGAAACCTGAACCCCCGTTAGGACACCTTTGCACAAGGGAGTGTAGGATCTCAGAGTTTATGGCTGTGGTTAGATTTATATCTTAATTACTTTCCTATAGTTACAGATGTTTGCAGGGGGTTTAATCACAAGTATGTATTAGTCCAAGTAAGGTCGGTACGTTAGCACAGGTTCACCCACAAAAGACTTACAACACCAGAGAAGAGTACTCAGCTATTTGAAGCGAAAGCACTTGACAGAATTCCCATGTGTCCTCGAGAACGTTTGGTCCTTATAAGTATTTCCACCGGCTTGTCCTTTGCTAAGAAAGGATTGGGCCACTTGCTTCGTTTTTTCTGTCTTTATTAATTGCTCTTTGTTTTGTTGCATTATCAGAAAACCACTAAAAATCCATTTGCTAAGTATTCACAGGGATTTCCTGCTCCATACCACTGTTTAGTACCAACTCCTCCTCGTTGGGATCGACACTCCTATTTATCGAAAGTACAGCGATACACCCCCTATACTTGTGGGTCATCAAGACTATTTTCTGGCGCCGTTGTCGGGGAGTGAAGGGCTATTGAAGAGTGGAACTAGTAAGGGAAACTTCTACTATGAGTATTGATTTTGTTTCTGCATGTTACTTTGTTTCCAATATGGATAACCCACTTGGTTTTCTGTTTGGGAAAACTACTACCACTGCTAGGGTAGGAGATGAACCATGATTTATTG
The DNA here is from genome assembly GCA_030063025.1 of Avena longiglumis. Classification (NCBI taxonomy): domain Eukaryota; kingdom Viridiplantae; phylum Streptophyta; class Magnoliopsida; order Poales; family Poaceae; genus Avena; species Avena longiglumis. The sequence goes on along the minus strand of CP125974.1, from coordinate 510,720,644 downwards.
AGATAGATCCTGTAACATCCCTAAAATCATGTTTCAAACTCATGCATATCATCCATGCATTCAAGATCATTTAGGGTTTCATTACAAAATCATTTCAAAAACAGGAGCATATATGGCTCATTATTTTATGTATGAACATTCTAGCCTTTGGGCTACTTGATATTGAGTGAGATGCAAATATTAATTCAGTAGGGTTTTGAATTCAAATATAAGTGGTTACAAAAGTTTGAATAAAATTTCCAAACAAAGTTTGAGATAGAACCAAGTTTATGCCTATTATTATATCACATAATGGCTTGGTTTTATTTCTAATTTCCAAATAACCCAAGTTGGTTTTTGTAAACAGATAGGTTTGACACTTATTTGAGTGCAAGATTCACTGTACGAAAGTCTAGAGAAGGTTTGAAATCAAACAGATTTGAAATTGGAGTTTTAAATCAATTTTAGAAATTCAAACAGAAAAAGAAAAAGGAATAAGAAGAAAAAAAATAAGCCAAACAGCTAGCAGGCCCAACCAGCCCAACTAGCCCAGACCCCCCCCCCCCCGCGAAGCGTTTTCTTTACTCACACCCGCACCCGCTAGGTCACTGACAGTCTGGACCCACTCCCTCTTTCTTTCTCTCGCTGACAACCGCGGACCACACGGCATCATCGTCTCCACCCCGGCGACGTGTTCTTCCCCAAATCACGCCTTGCGTTTCCTGGTTGATTCGCATCGTCAATTCCCGTTCAATGCTGGAGTAGTTCACGCCCCCATCTCGCCTACTTAAACCCCCTCTGCCGCTCTCCATTTTCCCCCAGACTTCGAGCACAGAGCGCCCCTAGGCTGCCCGTAATCACCCTTGCACCGCCGCAGACAGAGCTCACTCCGGCGACCAATCCCGGTGAGCCCCGTGCGCCCCTTCCCCTGTAGTTCATGCAAACAGCTTCGCAACTTCCTTACGCACATTCTGACACCATTGGTTCATCCTATACCGCCCCAGGTCGTCGACTCCATCAAGCACAGCAAGCTCCCGACGACGTCTCCAACTCCGGCGACAAAATTCGGTGAGTCTCGTGTTCCCCTCCGTCTCTGAACCACACGAGCATGTTCACCTGCATCTTGCGCATCTCCTAACACTCTTTGTTTGGATCCGTGTGTCCCAGAGCGTCGTCTTCGACTCCGACAGAGAGCATCTGACGCCGCCAGCAACTCCGGCGAGTTAAATGCCGTGTCCGCGCCTCGTCAAGCCATCGCCACGTTGAGCTTGAAGACATCTCCATGAGTCCGTAAGCATCTCCGACGACCTAGAACCCCACAGCCACCGCCGTGAAGCAGAGCCGCCGCCAGTCGTCGCCGCTAGCACCGCCAAAGTGTGGTCTTTTGATCGCGCACCGTTGGATCCAGATCTGACGGGCTAGATAGAACAATTAAGCGAAGGGGTACGAGTAGATATGGGCCGTGCAGATTAAGTTAGATCTAACGGCCTGTGTGTGTGATCCTGAGCGAACCGGTACGCACCAATCAGAACATGACGCGTGGCTAGGGATTAGATTTAAAATCAGAATTTGAATCTATTAGTTGTTTGATTTTGTTTTAGCCATAACTTTTGATCCCCACGTTCAAATTTGATGAATTTTATATCAATGGAATCAGGAGAGCAATCCCTTTCCAAATATGCAATGTGTTTAAGGTTTTGCTTCTGTTAAAATGGTTTTATTTACAGAAACATGTGTAGGCCTATTTGGTGTATATAAATTATTTGAAAAATGTTTTGGTGTATAAATAAATGATGTTTGGCAAGTTTTGAACTTGTTTATGAACCAGTACTGTGCACTTGTCTTGTTGAGTTTAGGAAATCAGCACATATCATATTGCATGCATCCATATATTTTTTCTTGTATTTATTTTGTATGTGATTTGTTGCTATGATTTTATGTGTAGATTTTGGTGCCAATAGTGATTGTGATTGTGAGGATTGTAGCTACTCTCCAAACTACCAAGGCAAGTGGTGCTTCATGATTTTATACCTAAGTTTTCCTACTATGCATTAGATATATTTTGCTAGTCTTGCATGGTTATATTTTGCTTATAAGCTAAGTTGGGAAATCCTAGTAGTTGTAGAATTGCTAGAAATTTCTAAGTTAAGATGCTTATCTATGCCATGCTTAGCCTAGCTAGTAGCAACCAAGGGTGGTGAAATATTCATGCTATGATAAAAATATTCTAAGTCCTTTTGGACTTGTGTTTTGCTTAATAAAACAACTAAGTAAATGAAACACCTGGGTGGAATGGAAGGAATGGCTTATGTTGAGTGGTTACACAAGGCCCATTTCTATGGTCTACCTTGTGTATATCACTTGTGGAAAGACACCCAGGAACAAAGGGATTTGAGAGGCCAAATGTTAAGAAGCTTCTAGCGCAGCCACTTGGCAATATGGGCTCTGCCTGGATCATATAGGTTGCAAGAACTTAGCCATTTGGACAGTTGGTGGTAGTGGGAATGATAGGTTGGAGCGCATCCATTTGTTCTAAGGGAAGGCATCTGAAATGTCCTGTCTTGGTGAAAATCAAGTCTTGTGGGGAAAGTGCACAACCTTTGCAGATGGAAGAATCTAAGTACTTAGCCATGTCCCTGGTATTGGACAACTTGAGCATCAAGACATGGAAGCTATCAAGAATCTCCTCAGCCCAAATTTCTAACTAAAACTTGTGGTTGAACAAGGGTGAAGGACCTCAATGTCTATTGGTGGTTCCTTGGGAAAAGTTTTGACAAAGAAAAACTTAGTGATTTCAACTAATAGGCAAAACCTATTTTGAGCAAAGCAAGCCTAAGCTACACTTAGCCAAATTGCATATAGTATGTAGTCCACCAACTATTATACTAAGGTATCACTTGCCAATACTATTCCAATGTATTGACCCACTGTGGCTGTAACTTGTGATGTTGCAGGTTACTCTGATGAGGATTAGGAGTCATGAGTCTACACTCAACATGTTTGCCTGTGGCACATGAAGATGAAGAATTTTATCTATTTACTTATTTAAACTCTTGTACTAGGCCTGTGGCCATGGAGTTGTAAAGACTATGTTGTCTCTGGAATGACTGTAATAATGACCTTTGTTTCTGTGTACTTCATCTTAAACTTTGGATGCTAGCATTGATCCAGGGACTAGCATTGCAATCACAGGGATCCTTTTCCTTTATAAAGGAGGGATCTTACAGATGGTATCAGAGCACTATGTTTCCTGTAGGATTATGACCCTAGGATTGGAAACCACTAAGGAAAATTTTTCAACAACTCCTACACTTGTCTATTCTTCTCGTAAACTTTTCTAATCTTATTTCTCATCTCTATTTGTAGATGAACTCCATCAACGAAGCCGTAAGGAAGGGACCACTCATGACAATGACTTTGGAGTGTGAGGCAGAATTTCCCAAGGCTCTCAAGGACCTCATGGTTGCAATGGAAATACATGGTGCAGCTGTGTACAAAGGTTTTCCTGTGATGGATGAAGGAGTTGAGTACTGGTGGGTGCAACTTCACTTGTATAAAAACAAGGAGGACAACCACAAAGAATCAGGATTCTGCATGTTCACCAATTCAGTGGTGCACACTACATTCTTTGATTCAGCAAAGGATGCCGCTTGGAAGACCATCAAAGAACTTGGTGATAGAGTCAAGTGCAGAATGCTCAACATCCAGAATGACCTAAGGGAAGAGAAGAAACATACCCAAGAGTTGGAGGCTACCAACCAAACCTTAAGAGGAGACATTATGGACTTAGTAATGGAGTCATGTGCTCAAGATAGTCTGATTGCTTCTAGAAATATTGTGTTAGCCAACATATCTAGTGAGTTGGGATTGTAACATACCTCGTTAGTTGTACCACCACTTATCACCTTATTTTCCAAATGTTGCTTAAAATAAGTTGAACCTTGGTTGTTGTAATGGATCCATGTATGCCATGACTTGTGTGTTTTGATTTCCAAAGATATGCATGTGATGCTTTGCCTTGTGTTTTATCTTAAATTGTGTTGTTTCTAACTTTTTCTATCTTATAAATAGATGCCTAATGTTACCATCAGAACTGTTGAAGAGTTCCAGGGAACTCGTTTTGGCCCTCGTATTATTGAGCTCACTAGTTTGCTCAATCTCCCTCTTCCTACCATCATGGTGCTTCCCCTCACCAAGTTTGAGAGGAAAGACCTTTGGGGTTTCAAGGTCAATCAGCCCGAACGCCAGACTGAGCCTCCCACGGAGGCTATCATCTTCAAGCTCATGCACGATGACAAGGAGAGAGGCCTAGAGGTAGTCATGCAGGACTTGATTGGACGTTTGTTAGGGAGACACTCTCGACAGGTTAGGGGTACTCACTTCCACGCCTTCGGTAGACGTGATGAGGATGGAGAGGCCATCGACTTTGAGGACACTTCGAGGGAGACAGCAGAGTCGATTCGTCTATACCTCCAGGACTTAGAGGTTCTTCTTAGGCACGTGGACACTGATAGGACCAACGTCATGATCAACAATGACGAACTCCAGGTGCAGCTTCGTGAGAAGGACAAGCTCTTCGCGGAGCAAGATGAGATAGTCAAGGAGATGTAGGCAAAGTTCGAGAGTCAGGACAGAAAGTTCAAGAGTCAAGAGAAGCGAGTCCAAGATAGTAACAAGAGGATTCGAGACATGACTGCAGAACTGAAGGCCAAGGACTTCGAGCTCGAGCATCAGCAGACTGTGATTGAGAGGCTTCGTTCTCATAAGAGGGCTCTCAAATCCAAAGTAGAGACCTTGACCACCAATGTCGAGGAATACAAGACCGCTATGGAGAATGCAGGTCTTACCTTTGTTGAGGAGGAGGTTGATGCCGAGGATTAGTATTGACTACTCATTTATCATTTATTCACTACTAGGAAAATGGCCTTTAGTGGCGCACCATGAAACATCATCTGTGGCGCACTAGCAGTGCGCCACGTGCCTTGCGCCATGGCTATCTCTCAGCCGTGGCGCACTGCCTAGTGCGCCACAGAAGTTTAGATACAGGCGTGGCGCACATGCCAGTGCACCACAGAAGTTTGGGCAGGTGCGCCACGCATATGAAACGATAACCGTGGCGCACTAGGTGCTGTGCGCCACAGATATAAATTTCAAAATTCAAAAAAAGAAGCATATCTGGATCTCGTCGTCAGTGCCGTCGCGCGTCGGTGCAGGTCGCCGTCGTCGCCTCCTCGTCGTCACCTCGTTGTCGTCGTCACCTCGTTGTCGTCGTTGGAACTGCAAGGAGGAGGAGGAGAATAGGAGGAAGAGGAGGAGAAGAGGAGGAGAAGAAGAAGAGGAGGCAGAGGAGGAGAAGAAGAGGAGGAGGAGAAGAAGAGGAGGAAGAGGAGGAGGAGAAGAAGAGGAGGCAGAGGAGGAAGAGGAGGAGAAGAAGAGGAGGCAGAGGAGGAAGAGGAGGAGAAGAAGAGGAGGAGGAGAAGAAGAGAGGGAGGTAGGAAGAGATGGAGGAAGAGAGGGAGGAAGGGAGGTCGACGTCGCTCGTTGTCACTGCGAGGAGGAGGAGAAGGAGGTCGACGTCGCGCCGTCACTGCAAGGAGAGGAGAAGGGGAAGGAGGAGAAGGGAGAAGGAAGAAGGAAGAAGGAGAAGGGAAAGGGAGAGGAAGAGGGAAAAGGGGAAAGGAAAAGGGGAAAGGAAAAGGGAGGAGGGCGGGGTGGGGATTCAAATTTGAATCCCGCCCAAGCTTATCCGTGGCGCACTAGGTGTAGGTGCGCTACGGATAAGTCGCCCTGTTTTTTTTTCTGCATTAAAAAACAGTTTTTTGACCGTAACTTTTTACTCTTTTCGAATTTTGAAAATCTAAAAAATTGCTAAAACGACCGTAGGTTGTTGCGAGCAGATGCGAAATCTCGTTCTCGTCATTTTGGTGTATTATACGATTTTTTTCGATATCGTATGCAAAAGTTACGGCCTTTTTACCGCGGCATGACTTTTTTTGCAAATAAAGTCGAAACTCATTTTTGTTAATTTTACTAGAAGCTATACCACATTACCTACCTAAATATGAAAGGATTTAATTTTTTGAAGTGTTTATCATTTTCTTTTATTTTTTGCAAACCCTAAAAAGGCGATCCACGGGGGGGAGGGTGGAGTTGGTGCATGCCACTTAGCCATAGGGCACTATGCCATGTGCGCCACGGATGTTTGTACTCCCTGTGGCGCACTAGGCCGAGTGCGCCACAGATGTTTGTGGCCGTTTCACAGCAGAGGGGGGCGTGCGCTTGGGCGTAGCGCACCCCCCCATGTGCGCCACAGATGACACTAACAACCATGGCGCACATGACTATAGTGCGCTATAGATGTTTGACGTGCGTCCAACAGGGCTCTGGACCACACACATCTGTGGCGCACTATAGTCATGTGCGCCACAGTTGTTCTAGTTACTAGTAGGGCACTGCCCACAGGTGAGCCACGCCTGTTTTAGCCGTGGGGCACTTCAACCATGTGAGCCACGGATGTGCTGATTACCTATAGCTGTTTTCCTAGTAGTGATTTACCATGCTTTATTTGAGTCGCAATGACCATCCAACATGTGGATGGATTGCTATTGGTGTGTTTACTTTGCAAACTTGTTATCTTGTTGTTGAACCTTTATTATTGTGATGCATTCTTGGTGTTTGTTTATGTGATGTATTGTGCATGATAGCATCTATGGGTATCTCATTCTTATCTCTATTGAACAAACCACAGATGCCTCCCCGTCGTGCAAATCCCAACCCCAACAACAACAACATCACCCCTGAGATGCAGCAAATGATGATAGCTCAGACTCAGCTGATGCAAATGATGACTACGTTCATCCAGAACCAGAACAACAACAACAACAACAACAACCCACCGGGTTTTGACATGCTTACCAGGTTCTTGAGATTGAGGCCAGCAAAGTTCTCCGGAACAACTGATCCTATGGTGGCCAATGATTGGCTACGCTCTGTGAACAAGGACTTGGTGATAGTTGGCTGTACTGATGCAGAAAAAGTCAGATTTGCAGCACATTTGTTGGAAGGACCAGCCGCCACTTGGTGGGATAACTTCCAGATCACCACTCCCATTGAAGATGTGACATGGGCTATCTTTGAAGATGGCTTTCGTACTGCTCACATCTCATCCAGAGTGATGATCTTGAAGAAGAAAGAGTTCCATAATCTGAAGCAGCGCCACTGCAGCGTGGCTGAATATATTGAGGAGTTCAACAATCTGGCGCATTATGCACCGGACGAAGTTGACACCGATGCCAAGAGGAAGGAAAAGTTCCTTGAAGGGCTGAATGATGAACTGAACTTGCAGCTATCAGTGGCATATGTTCCCACTTATCAGTCTCTTTGTGATAAGGCTGCTATTTTGGAGAACAAAATGAAGCAAGTTGAGAGTAGGAAGAGAAAGCACTCGGACAAGCACAGCTCGGGATCGTCTCACAAGCGTTCCCATTTTGATGATAGTGGAAGCTCAGGATCCCACAAGCATGGGAAATTCAACAAGCACCACAACCACAACCGTCATCATGACAACAAGCATCACCGTAGTCATGACAATGACAAGTACAAGAACCACAAGGGTGGATATAAGAGCCACCACAGTGGTAGTGGAAGTGGCAATGGAAGCCAGCCTGTCAAGAAGGATATTAGTCAACTGCAAGAAGATGGGGCATTATGCAAATGAATGCCCAGAAAATAAAGTTGAAAGACCCAACAAGCCCAACCCTTTTTAGAAGGGACAAGTGAACCACATCAATGTGGAGGAAATCTATGAAGAGCCAGATGCTGTTGCTGGTAAGTTCAAACTCAATTCTATTCCAGCACTTGTTCTTTTTGATACTGGAGCATCGCATTCATTCATATCAAAAGCATTTGTCGATAGAAATGGGTTTCCAGCTGAAAACATTGGATGTCCAATAAAAGTTAGTTCTCCAGGTGGAGATATGATAGTAAGTCTTGGATGCCGGGATCTAGTAATAGAGTTTGGAAAGCATAAGTTTCCAGTGAGTCTGATAATCCTAGATTCCCAAGGATTGGATGTAATTTTGGGAATGGATTGGATGGCTAAGTATGGAGTACTAGATTGTGCTAATCGTACTGTTGCACTCACAACCCCGGAAAGGAAATGGATTAAATTCAAGTCTAACTTTGAATCAAAAGGGAGTAAGCTAAATTCTCTTAAGGGGGTAGCATAGACAGTGTGCCAATTGTGAGTGAATATCCGGATGTGTTTCCGAAAGAATTGCCTCGAATGCCACCAGATAGAGATGTGGAATTCCTTATTGATTTGCTACCAGGATCTGGACCAATAGCAAAGAGACCGTACAAGATGCCAGTTGATGAACTGAAAGAACTTAAGAAACAACTTGGAGAACAGTTGTAGAAAGGATTTATTCAACCAAGTTCTTCATCTTGGGGAGCACCAGTGTTGTTTGTGGAAAAGAAGGATAGAAGTCAAAGGCTATGTATAGATTATCGTTCACTCAATGAGGTGACTATCAAGAACAAATACCCTTTGCCTAGAATCAATGACTTGTTTGATCAGCTAGAAGGAGCTTGTGTGTTCTCAAAGATTGATCTTCGGTCGGGTTATTTCCAACTCAAGATAAGAGAGCAAGACATACCTAAGACAACTTTCACCACAAGGTATGGATTATATGAGTATATCGTGATGCCATTTGGTTTGACCAATTCTCCAGTGTACTTCATGAATATGATGAACAAGGTGTTCATGGAATTTCTTGATAAGTTTGTTGTCGTTTTTATCGATGACATTTTAATCTACTCCAAAAGCAAAGATGAGCATGAAGGACATTTGCGTTTCATACTTGAGAAGCTCAGGAAGCATAAGATGTATGCCAAATTCAGTAAATGTGAGTTTTGGTTGAATGAAGTTGGATTTCTTGGACACGTTGTGTCAGGAGATGGTGTAGCAGTTGATCCTGCTAAAGTTTCAGCTGTAACTGAATGGGAATCTCCCAAGTCAGTGAAAGAAGTTCATAGTTTCCTTGGATTAGCAGGTTACTACAGAAGGTTCATTGAGAATTTCTCCAAGGTAGCAAAACCTATGACAGAACTACTAAAGAAAGACAAGAAATTTGCTTGGTCTGAAGGTTGTGAACTCAGCTTTCAAGAATTGAAGAAGATACTTGTGACAGCACCAGTCTTGTGTTTGCCAGATTTGGAGAAAGATTTTCAAGTTTATTGTGATGCATCTCATCATGGATTAGGTGCAGTACTTATGCAAGAAGGGAAAGTTGTGGCTTATGCCTCGAGACAAATCAAAACTCATGAAGTGAACTATCCTACTCATGATTTAGAGTTAGCCTCTGTTGTCCATGCACTCAAAACATGGAGACATTATCTTTTGGGAAAGCGTTGTGAAGTGTTCACAGATCACAAGAGTTTGAAGTATATCTTCACCCAGAAAGAAATTAATATGAGACAAAGAAGATGGCTGGAACTCATCAAGGACTATGACTTGAGTTTGCAATACCACCCCGGTAAAGCAAATTTTGTAGCGGATGCTCTAAGCCGTAAGGTTTTTGTGAATGGCCTCACTAAGGGAGAATTACCAGATGATCTGTGTGCCCAATTTAGAGATCTCAGATTGGAGATTGTGCCTGAAGGACATCTCATGACCTTGGAAGTTCAACCTACATTGTTGGAAAAGATTAGAGAAGCCCAGAAGATTGATAAGGAAATTGAAGAAATTAAGGAAAAGATTGGCAAAGGAAAAGCCAAAGGATTCCATGAAGACGAATAGGGTACTTTATGGCATGGAAAACGTATCTGTGTTCCACAAGATCCGGAGCTTCGGAAACTGATTTTACAAGAAGCACACAACTCACCGTATTCCATTCATCCAGGTAACACCAAAATGTACATGGATATGAAGGAAATATTTTGGTGGAATAATCTCAAGAAGGACATCGCCGAACATATTGCTTTGTGTGATGTGTGTATTAGAGTGAAAGCGGAACATCAGAAACCAGCAGGTTTGCTTCAACCACTACCTATTCCTGATTGGAAGTGGGACAAGATTGGTATGGATTTCATTACCGGATTACCAAGGACTCGGTCAGGATATGATTCTATTTGGGTAGTAGTGGATCGCCTAACTAAAGTGGCTCATTTCATACCCGTGAAGACAACCTATACAAGTGCGAAGTTGGCCAAGATCTATATGAGTAGAATTGTATGTCTACATGGAGTACCCAAGAGTATTGTGTCTGATAGAGGAACCCAATTCATTTCTCATTTTTGGAGGCAATTACATGAGTCATTGGGAACAAGGTTGGAATTCAGCACTTCTTTTCATCCCCAAACTGATGGACAAACAGAAAGGACTAATCAGATTCTTGAAGATATGTTGAGGGCATGTGCCCTAGACTATGGAGCCATTTGGGATGAAAGTCTGCCTTACGCAGAATTTTCTTATAACAACAGTTATCAAGCTAGTATTGAGATGGCACCTTTTGAGTTTCTCTATGGGAGAAAGTTTACCACCCCATTGCTATGGAATGGTGTGGGAGAAAGAAGTTTGTTCAGACCAGAACTTATCAAAGAAGCTGAAGAGAAAGTCAAGCTGGTTAAGGATAGATTAAAGATAGCACAGTCCCGACAGAAAAGCTACGCAGATCCTAAGCGTAGAGAAGTCACCTATGAAGATGGTGATAGAGCTTATCTTAGAGTGTCACCACTTCGTGGAGTGAAGAGGTTTGGAGTCAAAGGGAAGTTGGCCCCAAGATATGTTGGACCATTCAAGATTCTGAGTCGTAAAGGAGAAGTTGCTTATGAAATTGAATTGCCATAGTCTTTGTCAGCTGTTCAAAATGTGTTTCATGTGAGTCAGCTTAAGAAATGTCATCCGGAAATGGAAGAGACTTCTTTGAAGGATACTATACCTTTGGAAGAGTTTCAATTGGAGAGTGACCTCACTTATGAGGAGAAACCTATCAAGATTCTTGATACTGCAGAAAGAGTTACTCGGACTAAGACTATCAAGTTCTGCAAGGTTCAATGGAACCATCATTCCGAAGAGGAAGCAACATGGGAAAGAGAAGATGATCTTCGGAAAGACCACCCTCACCTATTTGCTAGCCAATCCAAATCTCGAGGGCGAGATTCACCTTAAGGGGGTTAGATTTGTAACATCCCTAAAATCATGTTTCAAACTCATGCATATCATCCATGCATTCAAGATCATTTAGGGTTTCATTACAAAATCATTTCAAAAACTGGAGCATATATGGCTCATTATTTTATATATGAACACTCTAGCCTTTGGGCTACTTGATATTGAGTGAGATGCAAATATTAATTCAGTAGGGTTTTGAATTCAAATATAAGTGGTTACAAAAGTTTGAATAAAATTTCCAAACAAAGTTTGAGATAGAACCAAGTTTATGCCTATTATTATATCACATAATGGCCTGGTTTTATTTCTAATTTCCAAATAACCCTAGTTGGTTTTTGTAAACAGATAGGTTTGACACTTATTTGAGTGCAAGATTCACTGTACAAAAGTCTAGAGAAGGTTTGAAATCAAACAGATTTGAAATCAGTTTTAGAAATTCAAACAGAAAAAGAAAAAGGAATAAGAAGAAAAAAATAAGCCAAACAGCTAACAGGCCCAACCAGCACCCCCCCCCCCCCCGCGCGCGCGCGAAGCGTTTTCTTTACTCACACCCGCACCCGCTAGGTTGTTGACAGTCTGGACCCACTCCCTCTCTCTTTCTCTCGCTGACAACCGCGGCCCAGACGGCGTCATCGTCTCCACCCCGGCGACGTGTTCTTCCCCAAATCACGCCGTGCGTTTCCTGGTTGATTCGCGTCGTCAATCCCCGTTCAATGCTGGAGTAATTCACGCCCCCATCTTGCCTACTTAAACCCCCTTTGTCCCCTCTCTATTTTCCCCCAGACTTCGAGCACAGAGCACCCCCAGGCTGCCCGTAATCACCCTTGCATCGCCGCAGACAGAGCTCACTCCGGCGACCAATCCCGGTGAGCCCCGTGTGCCCCTTCCCCTCTAGTTCATGCAGACAGCTTCGCAACATCCTTACGCACATTCTAACACCATTGGTTCATCCTATACCGCCCCAGGTCGTTGACTCCATCAAGCACAACAAGCTCCCGACGACGTCTCCAACTCCGGCGACAAAATTCGGTGAGTCTCGTGTTCCCCTCCGTCTCTGAACCACACGAGCATGTTCGCCTGCATCTTGCACATCTACTGACACTCTTTGTTTGGATCCGCGCGTCCCAGAGAATCGTCTTCGACTCCGACAGAGAGCATCTGACGCCGCCAGCAACTCCGGCGAGTTCGTGATGCTGTGTTCATGCGCCCCTCGTCAAGCCATCGCCACGTTGAGCTTCAGTACATCTCCACGAGTCCGGTAAGCATCTCCGACGACCCTAGAACCCCCTGTAGCCACCGTGCCACCGTAGACAGAGCCGCCGCCGCCAGTCGTCACCGCTAGCGCCGCTAAAGTGTGGTCGTTTGATCACGCACCGTTGGATCCAGATCTGACGGGCTAGATAGAACACTTAAGCGAAGGGGTACGAGTAGATCTGGGCCATGCAGATTAAGTTAGATCTAACGGCTTGTGTGCGTGATCCTGAGCGAACCGGTACGCACCAATCAGAACATGACGCGTGGCTAGGGATTAGATTTAAAATCAGAATTTGAATCTATTAGTTGTTTTATTTTGTTTTAGCCATAACTTTTGATCCCCACGTCTAAATTTGATGAATTTTATATCAATGGAATCAGGAGAGCAATCCCTTTCCAAATATGCAATGTGTTTAAGGTTTTGCTTCTGTTAAAATGGTTTTATTTACAGAAACATGTGTAGGCCTATTTGGTGTATATAAATTATTTGAAAAATGTTTTGGTGTATAAATAAATGATGTTTGGCAAGTTTTGAACTTGTTTATGAACCAGTACTGTGCACTTGTCTTGTTGAGTTTAGGAAATCAGCACATATCATATTGCATGCATCCATATATTTTTGCTTGTATTTATTTTGTATGTGATTTGTTGTTATGATTTTATGTGTAGATTTTGGTGCCAATAGTGATTGTGATTGTGAGGAGTGTAGCTACTCTCCAAACTACCAAGGCAAGTGGTGCTTCATGATTTTATACCTAAGTTTTCCTACTATGCATTAGATATATTTTGCTAGTCTTGCATGGTTATATTTTGCTTATATGCTAAGTTGGGAAATCCTAGTAGTTGTAGAATTGCTAGAAATTTCTAAGTTAAGATGCTTATCTATGCCATGTTTAGCCTAGCTAGTAGCAACCAAGGGTGGTGAAATATTCATGCTATGATAAAAATATTCTTAGTCCTTTTGGACTTGTGTTTTGCTTAATAAAACAACTAAGTAAATGAAACACCTGGGTGGAATGGAAGGAATGGCTTATGTTGAGTGGTTACACAAGGCCCATTTCTATGGTCTACCTTGTGTATCTCACTTGTGGAAAGCCACCTAGGAACAAAGGGATTTGAGAGGCCAAATGTTAAGAAGCTTCTAGTGCAGCCACTTGGCAATATGGGCTCTGCCTGGATCATATAGGTTGCAAGAACTTAGCCATTTGGATAGTTGGTGGTTGTAACATCCCTAAAATCATAATTTCAAAGTTTGCATATCTTTCATGCATGCATAGAGATTTGAGAACAATTTCAAACTCATTTTAGAAAAACAGAAGCACGAAGTGCTATAATTTTATGTGAGCAGATTTAAATCAAATGGCCATCCCCATTTGAAAAGTTTGATTGATTTTAAACCTATCTTGTTTGCCTTTCTTATAGGAAGAATTGAGTGTGGTTTTGGACCAAGATTTACAAATTGGAAATGTTTCAAAAACCATTTCTCAAATTTTGCAAACCAAGTGCCAAGCCTCTGATATTTTGTTCACCAAGCTTGGCCAAACCTTTGCAAAGCAACCACATGATTTTGTGCCTATATTTGAGACTACTGCTCACTGCAAAAATCCCAAGAAGTTTTGAATTCAAATGAAACTTGAATTCATTTGAAAATCAATTCAGAAATTGGAAACAGAAAAAGAAAAAGGAGAAAGAATTAGAAAAGGGCGGTGATTCCGGCCAGCAATAGATCAGCTAGCCCACCCGGCATCTCTTTTCTTCTCTCACGTGAGCACACCTTTCACCAGCGGCGGACCCCACGCCCCTTCGGTTTATTTCGCTGACCAGCGGGCCCCGTCCACGTCGCCCTCGTCTTCCCCAAATCGCGCCCGCGACCACGTCGTCGCTGCAGTGAATCCGGTAATGGCGCGGCGTAATTGGCCTTAATGCCACAGGCGTTTCCTGTCGCGCCTGGCCTATTTAAGCCCCTCTACACCGCGAGATTTTTCCCCCACTCTCCTCGCTCACTCCGCCACTAGGCTGCGTGCATTAGCTCTCGAAGCCCCGCGGTACCGACGACTCCGGCGTCCAATTCCGGTGAGCCTCGACTGCCCCCCTCTCTCTCATTCAAACGAGGATGCTCAGCACGTTCTTGCGCACCTGCTGACACATTTCTTTTGCCTGCTCGTGACCCAGGTCATCGTCTCCGTCCACGACCGAAACCACCTGCGCCGCCGCTTGACTCCGGCGACCAATTCAGGTAAAACCCGAGCGCCCCTTGCCCCCTCCTCCACGCGAGTTTGTTCGCCTGCATTTTGCGCAACTCCTGATGCCTCTGGCTCGTGTTAGGGCGACGCCAAACCTCGGCAAGCACCATGTCTGCAAGCGACCGACGCCGCCCGTTACTCCGACGAGCTCCTGAAGCCGTGCCAGCGCGCCCCTTCGCAAACCAACGCCACCTCGAGCATCAGCAGCCTCCTGCGGTTCTAGTAAGCGCCTCCTTTCTTCCTGGCGACCTAGGCGCCAAGACCGCATTGTCGACGCGCTTGCGCCGCTTAGCGCCGCTTCGTTTTAGGTTAGATGATTTTTAGCGTCGGATCTGGATCCTGGCGTAGAAATAGTTCACTTAACGAAGGGATATAGACAGATCTGAGCCGTGCAGCGTTATTTAGATCCAACGGCACAGAAGGGTGATCCGGTGCGAACCGGTACGCGCCAGTAATATCGCGACGCGTGGCTAGGGTTAGTTTTAAAAGCGAATTCAAACGATTTTGATCCAAATTTCAAATGGCTATAACTTTTGATTCCCACGTTAGATTTTTGCAAATTTTATACCGTTGGAATCAGGAATCAAGGCCTTTCTGAATCTGCAATGTGTTTAACAAATAGTATCTGTTAAAATGACTTTGTATGCAGAAACATGTTTAGGTCCATTTTGGGCATAGTTTTTGTTTAGCAAATTGTTTTAGGGCTAAATAAGTTTGGTTAGCAAACTTTTGGCTTGGTTATGTTTCTGTTTCATGCACTTGCTTGGTAGAGTTTTTCAAAAATCATCACTTAGCATTTTCTTGCATGCATGCATTCATATTTTTGCTTGTATATGAATTGTATGTAATTGTGTGCTACAAAATTTTTGTGTAGATTTTGCTAGTGACTGTGATTGTGAAGAGTGCTACTCTCCCCATTACCAAGGCAAGTGATACTACATGATATTTCCACCCTTTATTTTGAATAAGCATTAGAATTATTTTTTCTAAGTCTTGCATGCTACTTTTGCCAAATGCTATGTTGGGAAATCCTATGTAGTGTAGAATTGTAGAATTGCTAGGGAATTTTCCTAAGTTAAGTTACTATGCCATGCTTAGCCTAGCTAGTAGAAAACAAGGGTTGGTAAAGTATGTACATGCTATGGTGATATAATTCTAAGTCCTTTGGGACTCATGCTTTTCTTAATAAAACAACTAAGTCAATGAACTTCCTGGGTGGAATGGGACTTGAATGGTGGTTTTGGTTGAGTGGTTACACAAGGCCATGGATTTGGCTTGTGTATCTCACTTGTGGTATGCCACCCAGGCACAAAGGGATTTGGAGGCCAAGTGTTGAGAAAGCTTACAGTGCAACCACTTGGCAATATGGGCTCTGCCTTGATCATATAGGTTGCTAGAACTTAGTCATTTGGACAGTTGGTGGTAGTGGGATGATAGGTTGGAACGCGTCCATTTGACTAAGGAAAGGCTTCTGAAAGGTCATGTCTTGGGAAACCAAGTCTGGTGGGGAAAGTGCACAACCTCTGCAGATGGAAAATCTAAGTACTTAGCCAAGTCCATGGCAATGGACAACTTGAGCATCAAGACATGGAAGCTACAAGAATCTCATCACTCTAACTTCTAAGTAAAACTTGTGGGTGAACAAGGGTAAAGGACCCCAATATCTATTGGTGGTTTCTTGGGAAAGTTTTTGACAAAGAAAAACTTAGTGATTTCAACTAATAGGGAAAACCTATTTTCAAGCAAAGCAAGCCAAGCTACACTTAGCCAAAATGCATATAGTAATATAGTCCACTTAAAATTTACTAAGGTATAACTTGCCAATACTATTCCAAAGTATTGAACCACTGTGGCTGTAACTTGTGATGTTGCAGGTTACTCCGATGATGAGTAGGAGTTATGAGTCTACACTCAACATGCTTGCCTGTGGCACATGGAGATGAAGACTTATGTTTATTTACTTATTCCAAAACTCTTGTATTAGGCCTTTGGCCCTGAGATGTAAAAGACTATGTTTTATCTCTGGAATGAATGTAATAAACGACCTTTGTATCTGTGTACTTCATCTTAAACTGTGGATGCTAGCATTGATCCAGGGACTAGCATTGCAATCACAGGGATCCTTTCCTTTACAAAGGAGGGATCTTACAGATGGTATCAGAGCACTGTGTTGCCTGTAGGATTATGACCCCTAGGATTGGAAAACCACTAAGGAAAAAAATTTCAACTACTTCTACACTTGTCTATTCTTCTCGTAAAACTTTTCTAATCTTCTCATTCTCATCTCCATTTGTAGATGAACTCAATCAATGAAGCCGTGAAGAAAGGGCCACTCATGACCATGACCTTGGAGTGTGAAACTGAGTTTCCCAAGATTCTCAAGGACCTCATGGTGGCAATGGAAGCACATGGTGCAGCTGTTTACAAAGGCTTTCCGGTGATGGATGAAGGAGTGGAGTATTGGTGGGTGCAACTTCACTTGTACAAAAACAAGGAAGACAACCACAAAGAAAGAGGGTTCTGCATGTATACCAACACTGTGATGCACACCACATTCTTTGAGTCAGCAAGAGAAGCAGCTTGGAGGACTATCAAAGAACTAAGTGCTAGAGTCAAGTGCGAATGCTCAACCTCCAAAAGACTTAGAGAAAGAGAAGGAGCTTACCCAAGAGTTGGAAGCCACCAACCAAACCTTAAGGGAGATATTATAGACTTAGTGATGGAATCATGTGAACAAGATAGGTGGATTACCTCTAGGAACATTGTGTTAGCCAAGATCCAGTGAGATAGGGTTGTAAACACATTTCGTTAGTTGGACCACCACCTATCACCTTATTTTCCAAAATGATACCTTAAATAAGTTTGGACCTTGATTGATGTAATGGATTCATGTATGCATGACTTGTGTGATTTTGTGTTCCAAGGATGTGTATGTGATGTTTCTCTTTGTTTATCTTAAATAGTGTTGTTCTAACTTTTCTATCTTATAAATAGATGCCTATTACCATCAAGCCTTTGTTGAGGAGTTCCAGTTACCCGTTTGGTCCTCGTATCGTTGTGCTTACCACTTTGCTCGATCTCCCTCTTCCCACCATCATGGTGCATCCACTCACCAAGTTCGAGAGGAAGGACCTCTGGGGCTTCAAGGTGAACCAGCCCGGACGCCAGATGGAGCCTACTACAGAGGCCATCGTCTTCAAGCTGATGCACGACGACAGGGAGAGAGGCATGGAGGTAGTCATGCAGACTGATAGGACGTCATAGCCGTCACTCCGGCAGAGTTAGGGCACCACTTCCACGTCTTGAAGACGTGATGACGATGGAGAGTCCATCGACTTTGAGGACGACTCGAGGGACGTAGCAGAGCCGATACGTCTCTATCTCCAGGACTTAGAGTCTCTTATCAGGCACGTGGACACGGACAGGACCAACGTCATGGTCAGCAATGACGAGCTCCAGGTGCAGCTTCACGAGAAGAACAAGCTTTTCGCACAGCAGGATGAGATAGTCAAGGAAATGGAGACGAAGTTCGAGGCCCAGGACCGCAAGTTCAAGAGTCAGGAGAAACGCGTCCAGGATAGGAACAAGAAGATCCGGGACATGACCGAGGAACTGAAGTCCAAGGATTTCGAGCTTGAGCAGCAGCAGATGGTGATCGAGAGGCTTCGCTCCCAGAAGAGGGCTCTAAAGTCCAAGATCGATTCCTTGACCACTACTATTGAGGAGAACAAGACCGCGATGGAGAACGCAGGTCTTACTTTTGTCGAGGACGAGATTGATGCTGATGAGTAGACTTGACTACTCGTTTATATTTCATTATCGTACTTGTTATTCTTGAACTTGTTATTGGACCATCCGACATGTGGATGGCTTGCCACTTGTGTGTTTTATTTCGAGAACTTAGTTATTCTGTTGTTGAGCTTTTATCCTTGAGTTGCATGCTATGTGTTTGCTTGTGATGTATTGTGTAGAGGTCCCAACCTAATAAGGTAGATTCCTCCTGTGTTATACAATGCTAGTCCCTGGATCATTAGCTAGCATCCACAGTTAAGATGTAATATCAATATACAAAGGTCATAATATAAATTTATAACCAGGAATAACATAAGTTTATTACATCAAACATAGCTCATTTGGCTATTACATTACATTGCAGCGGAATAACTATAGTCATGGGTCCTTCATCTTCAAAGTGCCACAAGCAGATGTTGGTTGTAGACTTTGTAGTCCTAGTCAATCAAACAATCTTCATTTAAAAACAATCAACCTGCAACATTACAAGTTACAACCACATGGGTCAATACATTTTGACTTGTATTGGCAAGCTTCACTTCTATGTATAATAAGAGTGGATCCTATCATATATGCAGATTTGGCTAAGTAGAGTTTAAGGCTTATTTGCATAAGGCAATATTTTATCCTATCTTTTCAAAAAGGGTTTTTTAAGTCCTTTGTCAAATCTCTTTCCAAGAATCCCTTGAACTCCTTGGTAGAAACTCAAGTGTTCAAGTCCTTGTCAAAATCTCTTGAGCCACTTGGTAACCCCAAGTGCAACAAGTTTTTATGAAATCCCATGAGTTCCTTGGTAACCCCAAGTACATCATGCCCTTGAGCACCTTGGTAACCCCAAGTGCAACAAGCCTTAACAAAATCTCTTTGAATTCCTTGGTACCCCCAAGTGCATCAAGTTTTTATATTAGAAGTTGGAATGTCGAGATCTCCCATAGTTCAAACTTTAGTTGCTCAGTTTTGTCCATAACCGGGGACACGGCTAAGTACTTAGATTTTATTAACTTCTGCAGAAGGAGTACACTTTACCCACATGTCACAATCCCATCTTGTTTCCACCAGTGGCCTACTGGATTAGTGCTCACCAAGATGGAGTACCGGCAGACTGAGAGTGTGACGAAGTCTTTCCAAAAGGTCCTCCCATACATCAGTGCTAGCTTGTCTTCAGCCCCCATGAAGCATTCCAGATCCCCATGTCCGGTAACTAAAGACAATGTATGGGTTTTGCTAATGTAGTTGACTAAGCCAGAGCCATAATAGCATGTGGTTGCACACGAAAGCCACAAATGGAGAAACATGTTCAATCTCTAAGTTTCCTAGGTGGTTTTCTTTTGGAGCACAACACAAAGTGATTCCCATAGACATGGATCCTTTTGTTGCCACCTTCTCCAAAACTTAAAGTATCCACCACCTAGGTGGTTCATTGAGTCCTTGTTTTATTATGTAAAACATAAGTCCTTTTCTCAACCTTTCTAAAATCTCAACATGTATCTCTTTTCAAAATAAAGCATGGCTAAGCATGTACAACTTCAATTTTTTCACTAAGGAGTGTATAGGGAATCCTATTAGGATTTAGCATAGCATAAGTATAAAGATATCTTTTTCATGCATGTTTTCATAAACCACTAAGTATAATGAAAATAGTAGGGCATTTGTATGATAGTGTAACTTGCCTTTTTGGTAGGGAATGAGGGTTTACTCCTTGATCTTGCTAGTCTCACACTTTGCTAATTTCACTACAATCAATCAAACAAGCATAGTATCAAGTAGCATTCCAAACCATTATTCAAACAACATTTCACACACACAAAGCAATGGATTATAAGTCATGCATGGGAACATGTTTAAGATGGTTTTATTCGCAAGGGAGGTCTCCACTAGGCTTATAACCTTGTAAGGTCCACATTGGTCATTTACCAAAATGGCAAAGTCATTTGCAAAAGGCCTTAGTCTATAAACCATTTTTAACATCCAACCATCATTTCATGTGGTGAAAAATATTCTTATCAAAGCAAAACTTTATGTTTTTCACCAAGTGAGTTGCCATTTGCATAGCTTGGTGTTTTGGGTCAGTAGGTTTTGGTCCAATACATTTTCCCAAAGTTTTCTTTGCAAAAATCATTTCCTTAATAAAATTAGTAATTTTATTTGGCTAGAAAATGGCTAAGTTAATTAATTCAACTCAAATTTTACCAAAATCATTTCTAACACCAAGGGTTGGTTCCTAGGGTCAGTAAGGTCACAACAATTCATTTTGCAAAGGTTTTAACCTAAAAATAATTTTTAAACAATTTTTATACCCTAAACAATCACACAAAAGAATCTACAAAAACAAGCAACCTAACAGATACTATTTGCTAAACAAATCCCCCAGTTGGCTAGGGCTTGCTCTCCTGAATCCAACGACATAAAATTTGCAATTTGTGGACGTGTGGTTTGAAAGTTACAAAGGTTTGAAAATGGCATCAAATTCTGATTTCAAATTCCAATTCAGATCGTTTGACGCCACGCGTCATGTTCTAATTCGCCGGTACCGGTTCGGGGTGGATCACGGTGCAGACCGTCGGATCTAAGTAGATCGTATGGCCCAGATCACGTACCCCTCCGTGTTTAAGTTATTCTATCCTATCCATCAGATCGGGATCGGACGGCTGTCATCGCACTGACCAAACTTGGGCGGCAATGACGGCGGCTGGCAGGCGGTCGGCGTGGCAGTCGATTTAAATAGGACGCGAGGAAGAGGGGGAGGATGCTCACCAGGTTCGCAATGCAGCGCTGATGCTTAACGTGCCTTTGGTTGGTGGAGGGGCGAGGACGGCAGAATTCTTCGTCGGAGTTGGTTCTGGCGGCGGGTGGCTCTGGTCGAGGTCGAGGACGTCGCTGGAGATCGCCCTAAGGCAAAATGAAGGCGCGGTCAGATGCGCAGGATCAAGACAATATTATGTGCGTGATCGAGGAGTGCAGGGGCGGTCTGGTTCACCTGGTAAACGTCGTCGGAGAGGTTGCAGACGGCGGCATCGTCGGAACTTGTCTAAGCCGACGCTTCGGGGTGCCCGCGGTTGAACGGAGGGCACGGACAGAAGCGCCGTGGAATGGGGAGTGTGTGTGCTTGGTCAATGGGGCAAGGGGAGGCAATGTGTGGATGGAATCGGAGTTAGGAGCTCGTCGGAGCAGCGGCGGTGCAGGAGTGATTGGCGACAGCCTAGGGGCAGAGAGAGGGAGTGGTCTGGGGAAAAAGGAGGAGAAGACGCGGGCGCTTAAATGGGCGTGATCGCTGCGAGGTTTAAAGCACGGAATTACTGCGAATTGATCGCGGGGATTGAAGACAGCAACGGCAGCGAGGAGAGGGCGTGGTCATCGCGGGGTTGAAGACGATGAGCTGGGTCGGGTTGGTCAGTGGGAAGAGAAACGAGGAGGAGGTCCACTAGTCAGTGACTTAGCGAGTTGTTTCAGCGGTGAGGAAAAACGATTCGGGGAAGAGGGAAGCTGGGCTGTTGGTCTGTTGGGCTGGGCCTTGTTGGGCTGCTATTGTTTCTATTATTTTTTTTGTACTGAAAACATTTTCCTTTTCTATTTCTATTTATTGATTTGAATTTTCAAACAAACAAACAATGTTCAAATCAATTCAAATAACACCCAAACTTTGTAATATTGAAATTAGTTCTGTTCAGTAACATGAACCAAAATCCAAATTCAAAATAATAATTTAAATAATGGGGTCCATTATTAATTAACTAAATAGATGCATCAATTATTAAATCCATGGGTTTGATTTAATTCAAGCTCTACTTGAGAACTAAATACATTTTTAAACCATTAAGTAGGTTGTATTTGGAATTAAGGAATATTTGGAAAGTTTGTTTTAAAATAAAAATAATATTTTGTTACATAGGGTCCATTAATAATTATATAATATGGGCCTTAGTATTAAATCAAATAGAGTTTGATTTTTTTTTATTAATAAAATCTTTATTTGAAACCTAAATATTTTCAAAACCAAATCATTAGACTTGGAGATTTGTTTAAAACAAAATATCCCTTTTATTTTAGAGTCCATTATTAGTTAAATATAATAGACTTTCATTGTTAAATCAAATAGGATTTGTTTTATTGGGATATTTATTTTGAAATCCAAAATAAAGCAAAACATTTTAGTAGGTTTTATTTGTGAATATCAAATATTTTGGAAAACTTATTTAAATAATTTAATAAGTTTTGATGTTTCAATTAAATTGGTGAAACCTCTTATTTAAATAAAGTTGGGATATTAATTCCTTATTATTTTGTTTAAATAAACCTTTGCTAATTTCTTTAATAAGAATAAAATGTTTTAATTCCCAAAGTTTGGCCAAGGTTTAATTTGGCTTTATAAAATATTCTTTATTTATAAACTTCTATTCCATTTGAAAACAATCTTTTCATTTAATTGTTTCAAAAGAGTATTTTCAAATGTTTTTTATTTTATTTTTCCTTTAATAAAATGTTTATCTTTTTAAATCCCTTTAGGATTTTATTTAATTCAAATGGGTTTGAAGTTCTAATTGAAATCAAAAAGTTTCTTCTGGCTCTGAAAATCAAACAAAGTTTTATTTTATTCATTTATTTTCACATTACAAGATTTGGAAAATCTTAGGATGTGACAGGCTACCACCCTTAAAATAAATCTCGTCCCGAGATTTGGGGAGGCTAGGGTTACAAGCAAGTTCAAAACAACTAGGGTACTACCACCCTTAAAAAGTTTCAAACAAAATTTACATATTGTCCTTCTTGGGATCCTGGGGAAAATTTCTCATGGCAAACATTTGCATGGTTTCCTTGGTTTCCATACTTGACTCATGGGCCAAGGTTGAGCTTTTCCATAGGTTTGTTCAACTTGTTCTTCATCTTTTTTGGACAGTTGCTTGCATAGTGTCCTGAATTCTTGCAGTTGAAGCAATGAATGTCCTTGAGTTCTTTACGTGGCTCTTGTGGACAAGTTGCTACATAGTGGCCCAATTCTTTGCAGTTGTTGCACCACACTTGGTCAATCTCTTTATTCTTCTTGTTCTCTGGGCATCCACTGGAGTAGTGTCCCATTTCCTTACATTTACGACATTGTGCAAGGCTCATGTCTTGCTTTTGTTTCTTAGGTTTCTTTAGTCCTTTGAATTGGGTTGTCTTGTTTGGAGGTATGAGTGGTCCTTTTCCTTTGGTGGACTTGGATCCTTCTTGTTTCCTTTGTTCTACCATGGCATAGATGGGACATTGGTCAGGAGTATGATCACTTCCTTCACAAAGGTAACAAGTAGCTTGAGAGGTGGGACATTGTCCAATAGGATGTTCTTCTTCACAATTGGGGCATTGTCCCTCATGCTCCTTGGAAGTATGATCCTTGTCTCCACAAATAATGCAAGCTGGGGCTCCATCTAGAATAACATTCTTGTCATCCTTGTTATCATAAACTCCTTTAGGATAGCTTTCTTCCATGCTAATCATTTTATTAGTCACCTTAAGCATCAGTTGGGATTGTTCCTCCAAAAACTTTTGCAGTGCTGGATCTTTATCACTATTGTTGGCTAGGAACCGAGCTGTCAGTTGGTTCAACTGATGTTGGGTTGCTATGAGCTCTTTCATGCTGTCAGCTTGGTTGGTGTTGGTGTCATCAACCTTGATGTTGGAGTCCTTTGGAGTAGTCATCTGTTTGGGTTGAAGGAAGATTAGAGTAGGAAAGATATTTCTAAGGAAATATTTCTAATCACACACATCACAATTCACACAAGCAATGTGCATGCAATCACAAACCAAACTTTTCACTCAAACAAGGTTCAAGCACATACTTAGGAAACAAAATATTTTTGTTACACCACATAAGTTGGTGTGTTTTTGACTTAGCTAAAATATGGTGGTTCATCTGTAGGGTTCACTTGTGATCTTTCCATCCTTCTTGGTTGCTCCTTCTTGCATGAGATCATGTTTTCCTTGAGAAGAACTCTTGGTTACAATACTTCAAAGTTGTTGATGGTTCCTTCTTATTTTGCATTCCCTCAGTCTCTAAACCTTGAGTAAGATTTCCTTGTTTCACTTGTGGTCCTTAGTGATATCCAAGTTGGAAGTCTTTGGGAAATATGCTGAAGATGTTGAAGTCATTAGAGTTGAGGATGTTGAAGTCATCCTTTACACATGGTGTAGTCCTTGGCCATGGGTAGGTTTTTCCATCAAGTTGAAGTAGAAGAGGTGTAGAGTTGAAACAAAAATGGTTAAGGAAAGAGGTTACAAGTGTTTTTGTGAATAAGTTTTGGATTAAAAATTTTAACTCCTATTTTTCTAAGGGTTTTTGTCCAATCCTAGGGTTTACAAATCCTACAGGCAACACAATGCTCTGATACCATCTGTAGAGGTCCCAACCTAATAAGGTAGATTCCTCCTGTGTTATACAATGCTAGTCCCTGGATCATTAGCTAGCATCCACAGTTAAGATGTAATATCAAGATACAAAGGTCATAATATAAATTTATAACCAGGAATAACATAAGTTTATTACATCAAACATAGCTCATTTGGCTATTACATTACATTGCAGCGGAATAACTATAGTCATGGGTCCTTCATCTTCAAAGTGCCACAGGCAGATGTTGGTTGTAGACTTTGTAGTCCTAGTCAATCAAACAATCTTCATTTAAAAACAATCAACCTGCAACATTACAAGTTATAGCCACATGGGTCAATACATTTTGACTTGTATTGGCAAGCTTCACTTCTATGTATAATAAGAGTGGATCCTATCATATATGCAGATTTGGCTAAGTAGAGTTTAAGGCTTATTTGCATAAGGCAATATTTTATCCTATCTTTTCAAAAAGGGTTTTTTAAGTCCTTTGTCAAATCTCTTTCCAAGAATACCTTGAACTCCTTGGTAGAAACTCAAGTGTTCAAGTCCTTGTCAAAATCTCTTGAGCCACTTGGTAACCCCAAGTGCAACAAGTTTTTATGAAATCCCATGAGTTCCTTGGTAACCCCAAGTACATCATGCCCTTGAGCACCTTGGTAACCCCAAGTGCAACAAGCCTTAACAAAATCTCTTTGAATTCCTTGGTACCCCCAAGTGCATCAAGTTTTTATATTAGAAGTTGGAATGTCGAGATCTCCCATAGTTCAAACTTTAGTTGCTCAGTTTTGTCCATAACCGGGGACACGGCTAAGTACTTAGATTTTATTAACTTCTGCAGAAGGAGTAAACTTTACCCACATGTCACAATCCCATCTTGTTGCCACCAGTGGCCTACTTGATTAGTGCTCACCAAGATGGAGTACCGGCAGACTGAGAGTGTGATGAAGTCTTTCCAAAAGGTCCTCCCATACATCATTGCTAGCTTGTCTTCAGCCCCCATGAAGCATTCCAGATCCCCATGTCCGGTAACTAAAGACAATGTATGGGTTTTCCTAATGTAGTTGACTAAGCCAGAGCCATAATAGCATGTGGTTGCACACGAAAGCCACAAATGGAGAAACATGTTCAATCTCTAAGTTTCCTAGGTGGTTTTCTTTTGGAGCACAACACAAAGTGATTCCCATAGACATGGATCCTTTTGTTGCCACCTTCTCCAAAACTTAAAGTATCCACCACCTAGGTGGTTCATTGAGTCCTTGTTTTATTATGTAAAACATAAGTCCTTTTCTCAACCTTTCTAAAATCTCAACATGTATCTCTTTTCAAAATAAAGCATGGCTAAGCATGTACAACTTCAATTTTTTCACTAAGGAGTGTATAGGGAATCCTATTAGGATTTAGCATAGAATAAGTATAAAGATATCTTTTTCATGCATGTTTTCATAAACCACTAAGTATAATGAAAATAGTAGGGCATTTGTATGATAGTGTAACTTGCCTTTTTGGTAGGGAATGAGGGTTTACTCCTTGATCTTGCTAGTCTCACACTTTGCTAATTTCACTACAATCAATAAAACAAGCATAGTATCAAGTAGCATTACAAACCATTATTCAAACAACATTTCACACACACAAAGCAATGGATTATAAGTCATGCATGGGAACATGTTTAAGATGGTTTTATTCGCAAGGGAGGTCTCCACTAGGCTTATAACCTTGTAAGGTCCACATTGGTCATTTACCAAAATGGCAAAGTCATTTGCAAAAGGCCTTAGTCTATAAACCATTTTTAACATCCAACCATCATTTCATGTGGTGAAAAATATTCTTATCAAAGCAAAACTTTATGTTTTTCACCAAGTGAGTTGCCATTTGCATAGCTTGGTGTTTTTGGGTCAGTAGGTTTTGGTCCAAGACATTTTCCCAAAGTTTTCTTTGCAAATATCATTTCCTTAATAAAATTAGTAATTTTATTTGGCTAGAAAATGGCTAAGTTAATTAATTCAACTCAAATTTTACCAAAGTCATTTCTAACACCAAGGGTTGGTTCCTAGGGTCAGTAAGGTCACAACAATTCATTTTGCAAAGGTTTTAACCTAAAAATAATTTTTAAACAATTTTTATACCCTAAACAATCACACAAAAGAATCTACAAAAACAAGCAACCTAACAGATACTATTTGCTAAACAAATCCCCCAGTTGGCTAGGGCTTGCTCTCCTGAATCCAACGACATAAAATTTGCAATTTTTGGACGTGTGGTTTGAAAGTTACAAAGGTTTGAAAATGGCATCAAATTCTGATTTCAAATTCCAATTCAGATCGTTTGACGCCACGCGTCATGTTCTAATTCGCCGGTACCGGTTCGGGGTGGATCACGGTGCAGACCGTCGGATCTAAGTAGATCGTATGGCCCAGATCACGTACCCCTTCACGTTTAAGTTATTCTATCCTATCCATCAGATCGGGATCGGACGGCTGTCATCGCACTGACCAAACTTGGGCGGCTGATGGCGATTCTTTGGCGGCGAGGTCGGCGGTGAGCGGAAATAGGACGCGAGGAAGAGGGGGAGGATGCTCACCAGGTTCGCAATGCAGCGCTGATGCTTAACGTGCCTTTGGTTGGTGGAGGGGCGCACGGGGACAGGCAGAATTCTTCGCCGGAGTTGGTTCTGGCGGCGGGTGGCTCTGGTCGAGGTCGAGGACGTCGCTGGAGATCGCCCTAAGGCAAAATGAAGGCGCGGTTAGATGCGCAGAATCAAGACAATATTATGTGCGTGATCGAGGAGTGCAGGGGCGGTCTGGTTCACCTGGTAAACGTCGTCGGAGAGGTTGCAGACGGCGGCGTCGTCGGAACTTGTCTAAGCCGACGCTTCGGGGCGCCCGCGGTTGAACGGAGGGCACGGACAGAAGCGCCGTGGAATGGGGAGTGTGTGTGCTTGGTCACTGGGGCAAGGGGAGGCAGTGTGTGGATGGAATCGGAGTTAGGAGCTCGTCGGAGCAGCGGCGGTGCAGGAGTGATTGGCGACAGCCTAGGGGTAGAGAGAGGGAGTGGTCTGGGGAAAAAGGAGGAGAAGACGCGGGCGCTTAAATGGGCGTGATCGCTGCGAGGTTTAAAGCACGGAATTACTGCGAATTGATCGCGGGGATTGAAGACAGCAACGGCAGCGAGGAGAGGGCGTGGTCATCGCGGGGTTGAAGACGATGAGCTGGCTGCGTGGGGTCGGTTGGTCAGTGGGAAGAGAAACGAGGAGGAGGTCCACTAGTCAGTGACTTAGCGAGTTGTTTCAGCGGTGAGGAAAAACGATTCGGGGAAGAGGGAAGCTGGGCTGTTGGTCTGTTGGGCTGGGCCTTGTTGGGCTGCTGTTGTTTCTATTATTATTTTTTGTACTGGAAACATTTTCCTTTTCTATTTCTATTTATTGATTTGAATTTTCAAACAAACAAACAATGTTCAAATCAATTCAAATAACACCCAAACTTTGTAATATTGAAATTAGTTCTGTTCAGTAACATGAACCAAAATCCAAATTCAAAATAATAATTTAAATAATGGGGTCCATTATTAATTAACTAAATAGATGCATCAATTATTAAATCCATGGGTTTTGATTTAATTCAAGCTCCACTTGAGAACTAAATACATTTTTAAACCATTTAGTAGGTTGTATTTGGAATTAAGGAATATTTGGAAAGTTTGTTTTAAAAAAAAAATAACATTTTGTTACATAGGGTCCATTAATAATTATATAATATGGGCCTTAGTATTAAATCAAATAGAGTTTGATTTTTTTTATTAATAAAATCTTTATTTGAAACCTAAATATTTTCAAAACCAAATCAGTAGACTTGGAGATTTGTTTAAAACAAAATATCCCTTTTATTTTAGAGTCCATTATTAGTTAAATATAATAGACTTTCATTGTTAAATCAAATAGGATTTGTTTTATTGGGATATTTATTTTGAAATCCAAAATAAAGCAAAACATTTTAGTAGGTTTTATTTGTGAATATCAAATATTTTGGAAAACTTATTTAAATAATTTAATAAGTTTTGATGTTTCAATTAAATTGGTGAAACCTCTTATTTAAATAAAGTTGGGATATTAATTCCTTATTATTTTGTTTAAATAAACCTTTGCTAATTTCTTTAATAAGAATAAAATGTTTTAATTCCCAAAGTTTGGCCAAGGTTTAATTTGGCTTTATAAAATATTCTTTATTTATAAACTTCTATTCCATTTGAAAACAATCTTTTCATTTAATTGTTTTCAAATAGTATTTTCAAATGTTTTTTTTATTTTTCCTTTAATAAAATGTTTATATTTTTAAATCCCTTTAGGATTTTATTTAATTCAAATGGGTTTGAAGTTCTAATTGAAATCAAAAAGTTTCTTCTGGCTCTGAAAATCAAACAAAGTTTTATTTTATTCATTTATTTTCACATTACAAGATTTGGAAAATCTTGGGATGTGACATATTGTGCATAAACATCTATGGGTATCTCATTCTTATATATTTGAACAAACCACAGATGCCTCCCCGTCGCGCAAACCCCAACCCCAACAACATCACTCCAGAAATGCAACAGATGATGAATGCTCAGACGCAGCTTATGCAGATGATGACAACATTCATCCAAAACCGGAATAACAACAACAACAACAACAACCCCAATAACAACAACAACAATAACAACAACAACAACAACCCTCCGGGTTTTGATATGCTCACCAGATTTATGCACAAACAAGGAACAGAGAATGGTACCACAGCAGGCGGATTCCTCAGGCAGCTTGAACACCGGATGGTAGCACACCATTATCAAAGAAGGAAGCGAAACCCTGAAGGTACGACGGAACCCAACCACGAGAAATCCTGGACTCGAAGAGGAAGAAGAGAGCAGATTCAACACACGTAGAGATAAGAGGAGAATAGCAGAGGGGTAAGGAGTAAAATCAGACCTAATCAGAACTATCCAAACGATTTTGCAAAATAGTTTTGACACTCTACCTCGGCCGTTAGCTAGGTTATCCTACAGGCTGGACTTGTGGGGTATCGCAACTGCTGAGCTCTGATACCACTCTGTAACACCCTCAGAATCGGACCTATGCAAGTTTTAGCGATTTTCGCCAAACCCGCATAGAAACGATTCAAAGGTGCCCACCAGGCACTTTCGTGCGGGTGGAAAACGAAGTAATAACATTACACAACAGTCCTCGATGGGACCCACAGAACAGATATATACTGGCAATGACTCAAAGAGTCAAGAATACGTATATAATATACTAAGATCCAAATCACCAGAAAACGTCATCGGCCACGGACAGATGCAAATGGGGCTAAGAGCCACGAAGAATAACCAATGGCGTCCATAACCTGCCCAGGCCAAGCGGAAGGGTAACCCGCTAACGGCGTCGATCTCAAAACCTGCTTAAACAAAAGGTGCCGACAAAGGGCAAAGGAAAAGAGGCGTCGATCGAGGCCAAGACACGGCGAGGCTAGATTCGGCGGTCCTCGCCTACATAGGTATGGTGGATCGAGTGGCGGCGGCATGCACTAAACAACCTATAGAGACTCGGTATCAAGGCGTCAATCGAGAGGGTAGGAAGGACCTATCCGAACCAACCGATGCTATCATCAAACAAACCCATCTGGCGCGCTTTCTCGAGACCAAACGAGGAAGTCAACCGAGGAACTCACACAGTTGGCAGTTTTACTTATTCAGTTATAGTTGCGGCACTTTACTAGTCAGGTTTAGATAATCGTCCTGATAAAGTAAGCAGTGGGCACTTTTAGTTAACCATTTCGTTATAGTGGCAACACTTACTAGTCAGATACAATTAGCATGAGATATCCCAAAAACCCAGCAGTTGTTGGTACTTTGATTCAGCCATTCCGTTGTAGTTGCGGTACTTACTAGTCAGGTACAATGGTCGCAAGCGACACTCCAAACAAGCAATTGTGGGCAGTATTAATTAGCCATTCCATTATAGTGAAGCTGATTACTAGTCATTATAAGTCAGATTTATAGCAATAAACTTTAGTTATGCTTGTCTATGGTCGAGATACTGTGCTCCAAGTCGTCCATATCCGCGGACACGGCTTTCAGAAAGTTTTACCCGCCGGTGCACCAATAGCAACACACGCCGATCAACCTCGGAAAACCAACTCAAAACCCAACGAGGCTTTCACGATGAACAATCACAGATTCAGAAATATTTGGGGGCCACCTTAAAGTAGAACCCGCAACGAAGTTAATGACTTGAGATGGACTTAAGGTTTGTGGGGCCATGATGCATCGGGAACCCGAAAGTGTGGCTGGGCTTGTCGATACCGCGAAAACGGGTCACAATTCCTAAACAGTACAATGTGCTCCTCGCACAATTTAAATACATAAGTAGCATGGCATAAGTACATGATCGTAAATAAAACCTCAAACTAGTTTGTGGCCCCAAGAAATAAGACTGAATCAAGCTCTGGCTCAGGGGGGTCCCATATACCTCCCGGATGTGGATAGCGCGATAAATCAAGGAACAGGTATCAAGTACTCGGGGTCTTACGGGACACAAGTGGGCGTTCGGAAACCAAATATTTTCTATCACCCACTGATGCCTCTGCTTACTTCAATTTTAGTTGTTAAACAGGAATGTAAAGTGAACGATAAGTAAAACTATGATCATCTCCAACATCCAACATGCGGCAATACATCAACAACTGTGGCACTTGACGACACGCAACAGCACTAGATCAAGCGACTACGACGCGCAAGTCCAACTATCTACCAAACAACAGGTAATAGGGTGTGTCCAAGGCAATATAGGGCTGCACGGTATAACACAGGTACGGAAACTAAAGCATCGCAACACAGATAGCAATAGATCAACAGGAGGGAATAAAGACTATAAAAGTAAGATAGGTAGAAAGGGGGAGATGCTCGCCTGAAAACATTGTCGAAGGGTTCAACCGAAGATCGGGGCGAAGCTCACATCAACTCAACGGCCTTATCCGTGAAGAACCAAAACACTAGAAGAAACACCGGATGCAATATTTAACACTACGGCAAAAGATCGGCATGATGCATGTATGATGTATGACATGGCGAAGATGCGATGCGATTAGGCCATATTAAGCGGAACCGGGGTCCCGACAATTAATTAGGTGGTTCATGTTATTAACCTACCCTGCAATTTAGATGTTGTTTAACAAGGCAGAAGATAGCACCGGTTCGCTACACAAGTTTAAATGAGGCCAATATGAGACTAGATTTGCCCGCATATGGGCCCCATATTTAATTATTAGGTGAATCGGCATAAGGCCCCCAAACCAATGATATGCATGCGAGTATGGCAATTCAATAGGCAACAAGTTATCATTATATTATAAAATAGGGTTCTCGGATAAGAGGTCACACATTAGGGTTCGGTGATCTTGGGGTTCCGGGGTTCGGGGTTCGGTCTCAGGGTTCAGGGTTCGACGGATCGTTCTGGGACTCCGGGATCGTTCTCGGTAACGGGGTAGATCTTGGCGTTCGGGTAGACGAACTTGGCGTTCTCGTGGCGGAGTGCTTGTTGTTCCAGTGGCGATCTTGGCGGTCTCCGGGTTCGGCCTTGGCATCCGGGAAGCGGTACTTGGTCCGGCGTCAGGGGCGCATCGGATTCTTCCGGGCCGATGCCGTTCTTGTCGTCGCGACGATCTTGTAGGGTTCGCGGGTCGGGTCGGACCTGGCGTCCGGGGTGCAGAACTTGGTGTCCGGGCGGAGTACTTGTCGCATCGGGGTCTCGGTGTCCTCGGATCCGATTGAAGAACTTGGCGGGTCGGGTTCGGTCTTCGGGATCCGGGCCCGACGAGATTCGGTCTTGGCATCCGTGAAGGAGAACATGGCATGTCGATACCGGGGTTCGCACTTTGGGTCGAACTTGTCGGTTCCGCGGTCTTTGGTTGTCGGTGTCGGACTCGGGTCTCGGCACTGAAGATCTTGGCGAGGGTTCGGGTCTTCGGGGTTCAAGCGGATTACTTGGTGCTCTGAGGCGAAGGTCTTGTCGTTCTTCTCGCGGTCCTGCACCCAACAGGTGCCCCTGGTACTGTTGAGGGAAGCTGCTGCCTAAGGCACGGGAGAGGCGACCGCGACGCCGGGGACCGTCGGCGGAGGCTAGCTTGCAGGGGCGAGGCAGGCGCGGCCGGGCACGGGTAGAGCGCAGGAGGGCCGGGGCGAGCTTGCCGAGGGACGAGGGCGGCGCTCGTCGGACGGGCCGAGGACGACAGGAACGGCAGAGGGCGGTTGCGGGCGGCTCCGGGGAGCCGGCTTGGGGGCGAGCTCGCGGTGCTAGAGCGTGCGGGTCGGCTGGAGGGCAGCGCCGGCGAGGCGGAGGACGCCTGGCGACGGTGGGGCGGGGCTTGCAGGGGTGAGCGCGGGCAGGTGCGGCCGACGGAGGTGGAGGAGAAACGGGCGGCGAGGCTCGGAGGCGGCGGACGGGCCGCAAGCGGCGGCGGCAAAACGAGCCACCGGAGGGAGCTGGCAGGCGGACGACGAGAGGAGGCAGGGATGGCGCTGGAGGAGCTCGACGGAGGGGTGCGAGCGGGAGAAGGCGCGGGCGGACCAGGCGGCGCCGGGCAGCTCACTGGGCGCAGGCGCAGGAGGCGGCGCGCCCGGCGAGATGGTAGGCGGGGTCGCATGGCTGGGTGGCGCGGTCTCGCGAGGTGGAGGGCGGAGCCGCGGCTGCCGGCGAGCGCTGGGGAGGCGGAGGAGCGACGGCCGCGCGGGGGTAGGTGGGAGGAAGCGGGAGACGCCAGGGGAGAGAGGGGCTCCGCGCGTCGAGGGAGGAAGAGGAACAGGACCGGAGGGGCGCGCGTCTGCGGGGGGCGGGGGCGTGGTGGGGCTCGTGTGGGCCAGCAGGGAGGTGGGGATCGGTTGTGGCGTGCGTGTGTGTGGCCTGGGTGTGTTGAGTGCGTGGCCAGGTGGGGAGGGAGGAGAAAGGGCTGGGTGAGGTGTCAGCATGTGAGTGGGTAGGGGAGGGGAGAGGGTGAGGTGGTAGGTTGCTATTGGGTGGGGTGAGGTGGAGGCTGGGTTGGGGTAGATAGTTTGGTAGGTTTAGGAATAAGGGGTGGTCCGATTAATTTTCTGGGGTGGTCGTTCGGGTCATTCGGCCCGTTCGACTGCCCCGCTAAAATAATGCAATAATTTATTTATTTAAACGGACCGTTTGAAAAACCTATTTAATCAAAACAAAATATTCCGGCGATCCGGGTTTTGCGTTTGAATAAAGTCGGGGCGTTTGGAAAACAAATCGGGCTTTGCGAAAATAGTTTTTGACAAACAACATATGATGATGACGATGCAATGCACAAATTCAACGCGATTTTCTAGTAGTGGTTTTGCGGGATGCCACAATTCGACACCACTAACAATGGATCTCGCCCTCGAGATCCGCCTCATGGTACCGGAAGGAAGGTCGGCGGTCTGCGTCTTCTCGCTTCGTGTAGATCCTCGCGACACCACTAACAAGAGGTCGTTGTCCGTGATCGTCGAAAGAACACTCCGGGTACAACAGGTCGAAGGTAGAGGTATCAACAATAAAGCCACCCCTAACTTCCGTGAACGGAGTAAAATCGCTGGATCCACTGATTCGATGTACAAGAGCGAATGATAAGAGTAGTCGGATGGTGATCAGTCCATCGCGCACCCAAACCATTACTCTGCACACGAATAGGCGGATTATGCAACCAACTCTCGGAATTCAGACTGAAGATCTCGACAAGCGAGGTGCGGAACAACGGAGTGATGCAGACTCTGCATCGGATCTGGCGTAGATGATGTCGTCGCGTCGGAAAACACCGGATAGCACAAACAAGGAACAGAGAATGGTACCACAGCAGGCGGATTCCTCAGGCAGCTTGAACACCGGATGGTAGCACACCGTTATCAAAGAAGGAAGCGAAACCCTGAAGGTACGACGGAACCCAACCACGAGAAATCCTGGACTCGAAGAGGAAGAAGAGAGCAGATTCAAAACACGTAGAGATAAGAGGAGAATAGCAGAGGGGTAAGGAGTAAAATCAGACCTAATCAGAACTATCCAAACGATTTTGCAAAATAGTTTTGATACTCTACCTCGGCTGTTAGCTAGGTTATCCTACAGGCTGGACTTGTGGGGTATCGCAACTGCTGAGCTCTGATACCACTCTGTAACACCCTCAGAATCGGACCTATGCAAGTTTTAGCGATTTTCGCCAAACCCGCATAGAAACGATTCAAAGGTGCCCACCAGGCACTTTCGTGCGGGTGGAAAACGAAGTAATAACATTACACAACAGTCCTCGATGGGACCCACAGAACAGATATATACAGCAGCGACTCAAAGAGTCAAGAATACAAATATAATATACTAAGATCCAAATCACCTGTAAAACAATACAGCGTCCGGCTATGGACAGGATGCAAATGGGGCTAAGAGCCCTGAAGAATAACCAATGGCGTCCATAACCCTGCCCAGGCCAAGCCGGAAGGGTAACCCTGCTAACGGCGTCGATCTCAAAACCTGCTTAAACAAAAGGGGTGCCGACAAAGGGCAAAGGAAAAAGAGGAGCGTCGATCGAGGCCGATGCAGCGAGGCTAGAATCGGCGGTCCTCGCCTACATAGGTATGGTGGATGGCGGAAGCGGCATGCACTAAACAACCTATAGAGACTCGGTACATGGCGTCCAATCGAGAGGGTAGGAAGGACCTATCCGAACCAACTGATGCTATCATCAAACAAACCCATCTGGCGTTTCTCGAGACCAAACGAGGAAGTCAACCGAGGAACTCACAGTTGGCAGTTTTACTTATTCAGTTATAGTTGCGGCACTTTACTAGTCAGGTTTAGATAATCGTCCTGATAAAGTAAGCAGTGGGCACTTTTAGTTAACCATTTCGTTATAGTGGCAACACTTACTAGTCAGATACAATTAGCATGAGATATCCCAAAAACCCAGCAGTTGTTGGTACTTTGATTCAGCCATTCCGTTGTAGTTGCGGTACTTACTAGTTAGGTACAATGGTCGCAAGCGACACTCCAAACAAGCAATTGTGGGCAGTATTAATTAGCGATTCCATTATAGTGAAGCTGATTACTAGTCATTATAAGTCAGATTTATAGCAATAAACTTTAGTTATGCTTGTCTATGGTCGAGATACTGTGCTCCAAGTCGTCCATATCCGCGGACACGGCTTTCAGAAAGTTTTACCCGGCCGGGGTGCACCAATAGCAACACACGCTCGATCAACCTCGGAAAAACCAACTCAAAACCCAACGAGGCTTTCACGACTGAACAATCACAGGATTCAGAAATATTTCAGGGGGCCACCCCTTAAAGTAGAACCCGCAACGAAGTTAGCTGACTTCGAGACGGACTTAAGGTTTGTGGGGCCGGCGGTAAACGACTGGGAACCCGAAAGTGTGGCTGGGCTTGTCGATACCGCGAAAACGGGTCACAATTCCTAAACAGTACAGTGTGCTCCTCGCACAATTTAAATACATAAGTAGCATGGCATAAGTACAGGATCGTAAATAAAACCTCAAACTAGTTTGTGGCCCCAAGAAATAAGACTGAATCAAGCTCTGGCTCAGGGGGGTCCCATATACCTCCCGGATGTGGATAGCGCGATAAATCAAGGAACAGGTATCAAGTACTCGGGGTCTTACGGGACACAAGTGGGCGTTCGGAAACCAAATATTTTCTATCACCCACCGATGCCTCTGCTTACTTCAATTTTAGTTGTTAAACAGGAATGTAAAGTGAACGATAAGTAAAACTATGATCATCTCCAACATCCAACATGCGGCAATACATCAACAACTGTGGCACTTGACGACACGCAACAGCACTAGATCAAGCGACTACGACGCGCAAGTCCAACTATCT
The DNA here is from genome assembly GCA_030063025.1 of Avena longiglumis. Taxonomy (NCBI): domain Eukaryota; kingdom Viridiplantae; phylum Streptophyta; class Magnoliopsida; order Poales; family Poaceae; genus Avena; species Avena longiglumis. The sequence continues at coordinate 510,683,936 of CP125974.1, read as the reverse complement.
ACCAAACAACAGGTAATAGGGTGTGTCCAAGGCAATATAGGGCTGCACGGTATAACATAGGTACGGAAACTAAAGCATCGCAACACAGATAGCAATAGATCAACAGGAGGGAATAAAGACTATAAAAGTAAGATAGGTAGAAAGGGGGAGATGCTCGCCTGAAAACATTGTCGAAGGGTTCAACCGAAGATCGGGGCGAAGCTCACATCAACTCAACGGCCTTATCCGTGAAGAACCAAAACACTAGAAGAAACACCTGATGCAATATTTAACACTACGGCAAAAGATCGGCATGATGCATGTATGATGTATGACATGGCGAAGATGCGATGCGATTAGGCCATATTAAGCGGAACCGGGGTCCCGACAATTAATTAGGTGGTTCATGTTATTAACCTACCCCGCAATTTAGATGTTGTTTAACAAGGTAGAAGATAGCACCGGTTCGCTACACAAGTTTAAATGAGGCCAATATGAGACTAGATTTGCCCGCATATGGGCCCCATATTTAATTATTAGGTGAATCGGCATAAGGCCCCCAAACCAATGATATGCATGCGAGTATGGCAATTCAATAGGCAACAAGTTATCATTATATTATAAAATAGGGTTCTCGGATAAGAGGTCACACATTAGGGTTCGGCGATCTTGGGGTTCCGGGGTTCGGGGTTCGGTCTCAGGGTTCAGGGTTCGACGGATCGTTCTGGGACTCCGGGATCGTTCTCGGTAACGGGGTAGATCTTGGCGTTCGGGTAGACGAACTTGGCGTTCTCGTGGCGGAGTGCTTGTTGTTCCAGTGGCGATCTTGGCGGTCTCCGGGTTCGGCCTTGGCATCCGGGAAGCGGTACTTGGTCCGGCGTCAGGGGCGCATCGGATTCTTCCGGGCCGATGCCGTTCTTGTCGTCGCGACGATCTTGTAGGGTTCGCGGGTCGGGTCGGACCTGGCGTCCGGGGTGCAGAACTTGGTGTCCCGGCGGAGTACTTGTCGCACCGGGGTCTCGGTGTCCTCGGATCCGATTGAAGAACTTGGCGGGTCGGGTTCGGTCTTCGGGATCCGGGCCCGACGAGATTCGGTCTTGGCATCCGTGAAGGAGAACATGGCATGTCGATACCGGGGTTCGCACTTTGGGTCCCGGGTTGGCGAACTTGTCGGTTCCGCGGTCTTTTGTTGTCGGTGTCGGACTCGGGTCTCGGCACTGAAGATCTTGGCGAGGGTTCGGGTCTTCGGGGTTCAAGCGGATTACTTGGTGCTCTGAGGCGAAGGTCTTGTCGTTCTTCTCGCGGTCCTGCACCCAACAGGTGCCCCTGCATCGCTGAGGAAGCTGCCTAAGTCACGGAGAGGCGACCATGACGCCGGGACCGTCGGCGGAGGCTAGCTTGCAGGGGCGAGGCAGGCGCGGCCGGGCACGGGTAGAGCGCAGGAGGGCCGGGGCGAGCTTGCCGAGGGACGGCGGCGCTTCGTCGGACGGGCGAGGACGAAGAGAACGGCAGAGGCGGTTCGGGCGGCTCGGGAGCCGGCTTGGGCGAGCTTCAGCGGCCGAGCGCTGGTTGGCTGGAGCGGCCGGGCGAGGCGCTGGCGGCGGCGGGCGGGCTTGCAGGTGTGGGCAGGTGCGGCCGACGGAGGTGGAGGAGAAACGGGCGGCGAGGCTCGGGAGGCGACGGACGCGTGCCACCAGCGGCGGCAAAGACGAGCCGCCGGAGAACTGGGCGGGGCGGACGGCGAGAGGAGGCAGGATGGCGCCATGGAGGAGCTCGGAGGCGTGGCGGGAGAAGGCGGCGGGTGGACCAGAGGCGGCGCCCGGGCAGCTCTGCTGGGCGAGGCGGGGCGCAGGAGGCGGCGGCGCCGGCGAGGATGGTAGGTGGGGGTCGTCACGGCGCGGGGTGGCGCGGTCTCGCGAGGTGGAGGGCGGAGCCGCGGCTGCCGGCGAGCGCTGGGGAGGCGGAGGAGCGACGGCCGCGCGGGGGTAGGTGGGAGGAAGCGGGAGACGCCAGGGGAGAGGCTCCAGCGTCGAGGAGGAAGAGGAACAGGACCGGAGGGGCGCGCGTCTGCGGGGGGCGGGGGCGTGGTGGGGCTCGTGTGGGCCAGCAGGGAGGTGGGGATCGGTTGTGGCGTGCGTGTGTGTGGCCTGGGTGTGTTGAGTGCGTGGCCAGGTGGGGAGGGAGGAGAAAGGGCTGGGTGAGGTGTCAGCATATGAGTGGGTAGGGGAGGGGAGAGGGTGAGGTGGCAGGTTGCTATTGGGTGGGGTGAGGTGGAGGCTGGGTTGGGGTAGATAGTTTGGTAGGTTTAGGAATAAGGGGTGGTCCGATTAATTTTCTGGGGTGGTCGTTCGGGTCATTCGGCCCGTTCGACTGCCCCGCTAAAATAATGCAATAATTTATTTATTTAAACGGACCGTTTGAAAAACCTATTTAATCAAAACAAAATATTCCGGCGATCCGGGTTTTGCGTTTGAATAAAGTCGGGGCATTTGGAAAACAAATCGGGCTTTGCGAAAATAGTTTTTGACAAACAACATATGATGATGACGATGCAATGCACAAATTCAACGCGATTTTCTAGTAGTGGTTTTGCGGGATGCCACAACTTCCCATTTTTGGAGACAGCTACATGAGTCATTGGGAACGACGTTGGAATTCAGTACTGCTTTTCATCCTCAAACCGATGGACAAACAGAAAGGACTAATCAAATTCTGCAAGACATGTTGAGGGCATGTGCCCTAGACTATGGAGCAAGTTGGGATGAAAGTCTGCCTTACGCAGAATTTTCTTACAACAACAGCTATCAAGCCAGCATTGAGATGGCACCGTTTGAGTTTCTCTACGGAAGAAAATGTACCACCCCATTGTTATGGAATGGTGTGGGAGAAAGAAGTTTATTTGGGCCAGATCTTATCAAAGAAGCCGAATAGAAAGTCAAATTAGTTAAGGACAGGTTGAAGATAGCTCAGTCTCGACAGAAAAGCTACGCAGATCCTAAGCGTAGAGAAGTCACCTACGAAGTTGGTGATAGATCCTATCTTAGAGTATCACCACTTCGTGGAGTGAAAAGATTCGGAGTCAAAGGAAAGTTGGCACCAAGATATGTTGGGCCATTCAAGATTCCGAGCAAAGGAGAAGTTGCTTATGAAATTGAACCAAAGATCTCTATCAGTGATCCATAATGTGTTTCATGTGAGTCAGCTTAAGAAATGTCACCCAGAAATGGAAGAAACTTCTTTGAAGGATACCATACCTTTGGAAGAAGTTCAACTAGAAAGTGATCTCACTTATGAGGAAAATCCTATCAAGATTCTCGAGACTGCAGAAAGAGTCACAAGGACAAAGACTATCAAGTTTTGCAAAGTGCAATGGAATCATCATTCCGAAAAGGAAGCAACATGGGAAAGAGAAGATGATCTTCGGAAAGACCACCCTCACCTATTTGCTAGCCAATCCGAATCTCGAGGGCGAGATTCACCTTAAGGGGGTTAGATTTGTAACATCCCTAAAATCATAATTTCAAAGTTTGCATATCTTTCATGCATGCATAGATATTTGAGCACAATTTCAAACTCATTTTAGAAAAATAGAAGCACAAAGTGCTATAATTTTATGTGAGCAGATTTAAATCAAATGGCCATCCCCATTTGAAAAGTTTGATTGATTTTAAACCTAGATTGTTTGCCTTTCTTATAGGAAGAATTGAGTGTGGTTTTGGACCAAGATTTACAAATTGGAAATGTTTCAAAAACCATTTCTCAAATTTTGCAAACCAAGTGCCAAGCCTCTGATATTTTGTTCACCAAGCTTGGCCAAACCTTTGCAAAGCAACCACATGATTTTGTGCCTATATTTGAGACTACTGCTCACTGCAAAAATCCCAAACAGTTTTGAATTCAAATAAAACTTGAATTCATTTGAAAATCAATTCAGAAATTGGAAACAGAAAAAGAAAAAGGAGAAAGAATTAGAAAAGGGACGGCGCTAGGATTCCAGCCCAGCAACAGATCAGGCCCAGCTAGCCCACCCGGGGCATCTCTTTTCTTCTCTCACGCGCGAGCACACCCATTCAGCCACTGACGGCCAGACCCCACGCCCCTTCGGTTTATTTCGCTGACCAGCGGGCCCCGTCCACGTCGCCCTCGTCTTCCCCAAATCGCGCCCGCGACCACGTCGTCGCTGCAGTGAAGTCGGTAATGCCGCAGGCGTTTCCTGTCGCGCCTGGGCCTATTTAAGCCCCTCTGCACCGCGAGCTTTTTCCCCCACTCTCCTCGCTCACTCCGCCACCAGGCTGCGCGCATTAGCTCTCGAAGCCCCGCGGTACCGACGACTCCGGCGTCCAATTCCGGTGAGCCTCGACCGCCCCCCTCTCTCTCGTTCAAACGAGGATGCTCAGCACGTTCTTGCGCACCTGCTGACACATTTCTTTTGCCTGCTCGTGACCCAGGTCATCGTCTCCGTCCACGACCGAAACCACCTGCGCCGCCGCTTGACTCCAGCAACCAATTCAGGTAAAACCCGAGCGCCCCTTGCCCCCTCCTCCACGCGAGTTTGTTCACCTGCATTTTGCGCAACTCCTGATGCCTCTGGCTCGTGTTAGGGAGACGCCAAACCTCGGCAAGCACCACGTGCAGCGCCCCTTCGCAAACCAACGCCACCTCGAGCATCAGTAGCCTCCTGCGGTTCTGGTAAGCGATTCCTTTCTTCCCTGGGCGACCTAGAGCGCCAGCACCGCCACTGTCAGACGCGCCGCCGCTAGCGCCGCTCGTTTTAGGTTAGATGATTTTTAGCCGTTAGATCTGGATCCTACACGTAGAAATAGTTCACTTAAATAAGGGGTATAGACATATCTGAGAAGTGCAGCGTTATTTAGATCCAACGGCACAGAAGCGTGGCTAGGGTTAGTTTTAAAAACAGAATTCAAACCAGATTTTGATCCAAATTTCAAATGGCTATAACTTTTGATTCCCACGTTAGATTTTTGCAAATTTTATACCGTTGCAATCAGGGAATCAAGGCCTTTCTAAATCTGCAATGTGTTTAACAAATAGTATCTGTTAAAATGACTTTGTATGCAGAAACATGTTTAGGTCCATTTTGGACATAGTTTTTGTTTAGCAAATTGTTTTAGGGCTAAATAAGTTTGGTTAGCAAACTTTTGGCTTGGTTATGTTTCTGTTTCATGCACTTGCTTGGTAGAGTTTTTCAAAAATCATCACTTAGCATTTTCTTGCATGCATGCATTCATATTTTTGCTTGTATATGAATTGTATGTAATTGTGTGCTACAAAATTTTTGTGTAGATTTTGCTAGTGACTGTGATTGTGAAGAGTGCTACTCTCCCTATTACCAAGGTAAGTGATACTACATGATATTTCCACCCTTTATTTTTAATAAGCATTAGAATTATTTTTGCTAAGTCTTGCATGCTACTTTTGCCAAATGCTATGTTGGGAAATCCTATGTAGTGTAGAATTGTAGAATTGCTAGGGAATTTTCCTAAGTTAAGTTACTATGCCATGCTTAGCCTAGCTAGTAGAAAACAAGGGTTGGTAAAGTATGTACATGCTATGGTGACATAATTCTAAGTCCTTTGGGACTCATGCTTTTCTTAATAAAACAACTAAGTCAATGAACTTCCTGGGTGGAATGGGACTTGAATGGTGGTTTTTGGTTGAGTGGTTACACAAGGCCATGGATTTGGCTTGTGTATCTCACTTGTGGTATGCCACCAGCAAAAGGGATTTGGAGGCCAAGTGTTGAGAAAGCTTACAGTGCAACCACTTGGCAATATGGGCTCTGCCTTGATCATATAGGTTGCTAGAACTTAGTCATTTGGACAGTTGGTGGTAGTGGGATGATAGGTTGGAACGCGTCCATTTGAGTAAGGAAAGGCTTCGAAGGTCTGTCTTGGGAAACCAAGTCGGTGGGAAAGTGCACAACCTCTGCAGATGGAAAATCTAAGTACTTAGCCAAGTCCATGGCAATGGACAACTTGAGCATCAAGACATGGAAGCTACAAGAATCTCATCACTCCAACTTCTAAGTAAAACTTGTGGGTGGACAAGGGTAAAGGACCCCAATGTCTATTGGTGGTTTCTTGGGAAAGTTTTTGACAAAGAAAAACTTAGTGATTTCAACTAATAGGGAAAACCTATTTTCAAGCAAAGCAAGCCAAGCTACACTTAGCCAAAATGCATATAGTAATATAGTCCACTTAAAATTTACTAAGGTATCACTTGCCAATACTATTCCAAAGTATTGACCCACTGTGGCTGTAACTTGTGATGTTGCAGGTTACTCCGATTATGAGTAGGAGTTATGAGTCTACACTCAACATGCTTGCCTGTGGCACATGGAGATGAAGACTTATGTTTATTTACTTATTCCAAAACTCTTGTATTAGGCCTTTGGCCCTGAGATGTAAAAGACTATGTTTTATCTCTGGAATGAATGTAATAAACGACCTTTGTATCTGTGTACTTCATCTTAAACTGTGGATGCTAGCATTGATCCAGGGACTAGCATTGCAATCACAGGGATCCTTTCCTTTACAAAGGAGGGATCTTACAGATGGTATCAGAGCACTGTGTTGCCTGTAGGATTATGACCCCTAGGATTGGAAAACCACTAAGGAAAAAAAATTCAACTACTTCTACACTTGTCTATTCTTCTCGTAAAACTTTTCTAATCTTCTCATTCTCATCTCCATTTGTAGATCAACTCCATCAACGAAGCCGTGAAGAAAGGGCCACTCATGACCATGACCTTGGAGTGTGAAACTGAGTTTCCCAAGATTCTCAAGGACCTCATGGTGGCAATGGAAGCACATGATGCAGCTGTTAACAAAGGCTTTCCGGTGATGGATGAAGGAGTGGAGTATTGGTGGGTGCAACTTCACTTGTACAAAAACAAGGAAGACAACCACAAAGAAAGGGGGTTCTGCATGTATACCAACACTGTGATGCACACCACATTCTTTGAGTCAGCAAGAGAAGCAGCTTGGAGGACTATCAAAGAACTAAGTGCTAGAGTCAAGTGCAGAATGATCAACCTCCAAAAAGACTTAGAGAAAGAGAAGGAGCTTACCCAAGAGTTGGAAGCCACCAACCAAACCTTAAGGGGAGATATTATAGACTTAGTGATGGAATCATGTGAACAAGATAGGTGGATTACCTCTAGGAACATTGTGTTAGCCAACAGATCCAGTGAGATAGGGTTGTAAACACATTTCGTTAGTTGGACCACCACCTATCACCTTATTTTCCAAAATGATACCTTAAATAAGTTTGGACCTTGATTGATGTAATGGATTCATGTATGCATGACTTGTGTGATTTTGTGTTCCAAGGATGTGTATGTGATGTTTCTCTTTGTTTATCTTAAATAGTGTTGTTCTAACTTTTCTATCTTATAAATAGATGCCTATTACCATCAGCACTGTTGAGGAGTTCCAGGTTACCCGTTTCGGTCCTCGTATCGTTGAGCTTACCACTTTGCTCGATCTCCCTCTTCCCACCATCATGGTGCATCCACTCACCAAGTTCGAGAGGAAGGACCTCTGGGGCTTCAAGGTGAACCAGCCCGGACGCCAGACGGAGCCTACTACAGAGGCCATCGTCTTCAAGCTGATGCACGACGACAGGGAGAGAGGCATGGAGGTAGTCATGCAGGACCTGATAGGACATCTGTTAGGCCGTCACTCCTGACAGGTTAGGGGCACCCACTTCCACGTCTTCGGAAGACGTGATGACGATGGAGAGTCCATCGACTTTGAGGACGACTCGAGGGACGTAGCAGATCCGATACGTCTCTATCTCCAGGACTTAGAGTCTCTTATCAGGCACGTGGACACGGACAGGACCAACGTCATGCGCAGCAATGACGAGCTCAGTGCAGCCATGAGAAGGACAAGCTTTTCGCACAGCAGGATGAGATAGTCAAGGAAATGGAGACGAAGTTCGAGGCCCAGGACCACAAGTTCAAGAGTCAGGAGAAACGCGTCCAGGATAGGAACAAGAAGATCCGGGACATGACCGAGGAACTGAAGTCCAAGGATTTCGAGCTTGAGCAGCAGCAGATGGTGATCGAGAGGCTTCGCTCCTAGAAGAGGGCTCTCAAGGCCAAGATCGATTCCTTGACCACTACTATTGAGGAGAACAAGACCGCGATGGAGAACGCAGGTCTTACTTTTGTCGAGGAGGAGATTGATGCTGATGAGTAGACTTGACTACTCGTTTATCTTTCATTATCGTACTTGTTATTCTTGAACTTGTTATTGGACCATCTGACATGTGGATGGCTTGCCACTTGTGTGTTTTATTTCGAGAACTTTGTTATTCTGCTGTTGAGCTTTTATCCTTGAGTTGCATGCTATGTGTTTGCTTGTGATGTATTGTGCATAAACATCTATGGGTGTCTCATTCTTATCTATTTGAACAAACCACAGATGCCTCCCCGCCGCGCAAACCCCAACCCCAACAATATCACTCCAGAAATGCAACAGATGATGAATGCTCAGATGCAGCTTATGCAGATGATGACAACATTCATCCAAAACCAGAATAACAACAACAACCCCAATAACAATAACAACAATAACAACGACAACAACAACAACCCTCCGGGTTTTGATATGCTCACCAGATTTCTGCGTTTGAGGCCAGCTAAGTTCTTGGGGACAACTGATCCCATGGTAGCCAATGATTGGCTACGTTCTGTGAACAAGGACTTAGTGACCGTGGGCTACACGGATGCTGAAAAGGTCAGGTTCGTAGCGCATCTGTTGGAAGGACCAGCCGCCACATGGTGGGACAACTTCCAAATCACCACTCCTTTGGATGAGGTGACTTGGGCTATCTTTGAAGATGGCTTTCGCACTGCTCATATCTCATCAGGAATGATGAGTCTGAAAAAGGAGTTTCACAACCTGAAGCAGTGCCACCGCAGCGTGGCTGAATAGATAGAAGAGTTCAACAATCTGGCGCGCTATGCACCGGATGAGGTTGACACAGATGCCAAAAGAAAGGAAAAGTTTCTGGAAGGCTTGAATGATGAGTTAAACTTGCAGTTATCTGTGGCATATGTTCCAACTTATCAGTCTCTGTGTGACAAGGCTGCTATTTTGGAGAATAAAATGAAGCAAGTCGAGAGTAGGAAGAGGAAACACTCCGACAAGCATAGCTCGGGATCGTCTCACAAACGATCTCACTATGATGACAGTGGAAGATCAGGATCCCATAAGCATGGAAAATTCAACAAGCACCACAACCACAACCGTCATGACAACAAGCATCACCGCAGTCATGATAATGAAAAGTACAAGAACCACAAGAGTGGACATAAGAGCCACCACAGTGGGAATGGTAGTGGAAGTGGAAGTCAGCCTGCAAAAAAGGACATCAGTCAGGTTGAGTGCTTCAAATGCAAGAAGCTGGGGCATTATGCTAATGAGTGCCCTGAGAAGAAAGTTGAAGGACCTGTCAAGCCCAATCCTTTCCAGAAAGGTCAGGTGAACCACATTAATGTGGAAGAGGTCTATGAGGAGCCTGACGCTGTTGCTGGTAAGTTCAGACTCAATTCCATTCCAGCATTTGTACTCTTTGATACTGGTGCATCTCATTCATTCATATCAAGAGCATTTGTTGAAAGAAATGAACTACCGGTAGAAACTATTGGGTGTCCTATAAAAGTAAGTTCTCCTGGTGGAGAAATGATAGTGAATTCAGGATGCCATGACCTAGTCATAGAATTTGGGAAGTATAAGTTTCCCGTTAACTTGATTATATTAAACTCCCAAGGTTTGGATGTCATTCTGGGAATGGACTGGATGACTAAGTACAAAGGAGTGATAGATTGTGCCAGCCATACTGTCTCACTCACCACTCCGGAAAATAAAAGGATCAGATTTAAGACCAGCTTTGGAGCAAAGAGGAGTATGCTTAATTCTCTTAAGGGGGTTAGCATGGACAGTGTGCCAATTGTGTGTGAGTATCCGGATGTGTTCCCGGAAGAATTACCAGGAATGCCACCAGATAGAGATGTGGAGTTTCTGATAGATTTGGTACCAGGTTCTGGACCAATAGCAAAGAGACCATACAAAATGTCAGTTGATGAACTGAAGGAGCTCAAGAAGCAACTAGGAGAACAGTTGCAGAAAGGATTTATTCAACCAAGTTCTTCATCTTGGGGAGCCCCGGTATTGTTCGTGGAGAAGAAAGATAGAAGCCAAAGGTTATGCATAGATTACCGTTCACTCAACGAGGTAACTATCAAGAACAAATATCCTTTGCCTAGAATCAATGACTTGTTTGATCAGCTAGAGGGAGCATGTGTGTTCTCGAAGATTGATCTCCGGTCAGGCTATTTTCAAATTAAGATAAGAGAGCAAGACATACCTAAAACAGCATTCACCACAAGGTATGGGTTGTATGAGTATACCGTGATGCCTTTTGGCATAACCAATGCTCCAGCATACTTCATGAATATGATGAACAAGGTGTTCATGGAATTTCTTGACAAGTTCGTTGTCGTTTTCATCGATGACATCTTAGTTTACTCTAAGAGCAAAGAAGAACATGAGGGACACTTGCGTTTGATACTTGAAAAGTTAAGAGAACATAAACTTTATGCCAAATTCAGAAAATGTGAGTTTTGGTTAGAGGAAGTTGGTTTTCTTGGTCATGTTATGACAAAGGATGGTGTGGCAGTTGATCCTGCTAAAGTTTCAGCTGTGACAGAATGGGAATCTCTTAAGAACATGAAAGAAGTACGCAGTTTCCTTGGTTTAGCAGGTTACTACAGAAGGTTCATTGAAAATTTCTCAAAGGTTGCTAAACCAATGACTGAATTGTTAAAGAAGGACAAGAAATTTGCTTGGTCTGAAGGTTGTGAAGTCAGCTTCCAAGAATTGAAGAAGAGACTTGTAACAGCACCGGTTCTATGTCTGCCAGATTTGGAAAAGGATTTCCAAGTATATTGTGATGTGTCTCATCAAGGTTTGGGTGCCATACTTATGCAAGACGGTAAGGTTGTGGCCTATGCCTCGAGACAACTCAAAACTCATGAAGTAAACTATCATACTCATGATTTGGAGTTAGCCTCTATCGTCCACGCACTCAAAACATGGAGACATTACCTTTTGGGTAAGCGTTGCGAAGTGTTCACTGACCACAAGAGTTTGAAGTACATCTTCACCCAAAATGAAATCAATATGAGACAAAGAAGATGGTTAGATCTTATCAAGGATTATGACTTGAGTTTGCAATACCACCCCGATAAAGCAAATGTTGTAGCAGACGCTCTAAGTCGTAAGGTATTTGTGAATGGCCTTACCAAAGGAGAATTGCCAGATGATTTGTGTGCTCAATTCAAAGAACTCAGATTGGAGATTGTGCCTGAAGGACATCTCATGTCTTTGGATGTTCAACCCACTTTGTTGGAAAAGATCCGAGAAGCTCAGAAGACCGATAAGGAAATTGAAAGGATTAAGGAAAATATTGGCCAAGGGAGAGCTAAAAATTTCCATGAAGACGAACAGGGTACTTTATGGCATGGGAAACGTATCTGTGTTCCACAAGATCCGGAGTTACGAAAACTGATTTTGCAAGAAGCGCACAACTCTCCGTATTCTATTCACCCGGGTAACACCAAAATGTACATGGACATGAAAGAAAGATTTTGGTGGAACAATCTCAAGAGAGACATCGCCGAACATATTGCTTTGTGTGATGTGTGTAGTAGAGTAAAGGCGGAGCATCAGAAACCAGCAGGTTTGCTTCAACCACTACCTATTCCTGATTGGAAATGGGACAAAATTGGTATGGATTTCATCACCGGATTACCAAGGACCAGATCAGGATATGATTCCATTTGGGTAGTCGTGGATCGCTTAACTAAAGTGGCACATTTCATACCCGTGAAGACAACCTATACAAGTGCCAAGTTAGCTAAAATCTACATGAGTAGAATTGTATGCCTTCACGGTGTGCCTAAGAGTATTGTGTACAATAGGGGAACCCAATTCACTTCCCATTTTTGGAGACAGCTACATGAGTCATTGGGAACGAGGTTGGAATTCAGTACTGCTTTTCATCTTCAAACCGATGGACAAACAGAAAGGACTAATCAAATTCTGGAAGACATGTTGAGGGCATGTGCCCTAGACTATGGAGCAAGTTGGGATGAAAGTTTTCCTTACGCAGAATTTTCTTACAACAAAAGCTATCAAGCCAGCATTGAGATGGCACTGTTTGAGTTTCTCTACGGAAGAAAATGTACCACCCCATTGTTATGGAATGGTGTGGGAGAAAGAAGTTTATTTGGGCCAGATCTTATCAAAGAAGCCGAAGAGAAAGTCAAATTAGTTAAGGACAGGTTGAAGATAGCTCAGTCTCGACAGAAAAGCTACGCAGATCCTAAGCGTAGAGAAGTCACCTACGAAGTTGGTGATAGAGCCTATCTTAGAGTATCACCACTTCGTGGAGTGAAAAGATTCGGAGTCAAAGGAAAGTTGGCACCAAGATATGTTGGGCCATTCAAGATTCTGAGCCGCAAAGGAGAAGTTGCTTATGAAATTGAACTGCCAGCATCTCTATCAGCAGTCCATAATGTGTTTCATGTGAGTCAGCTTAAGAAATGTCACCCAGAAATGGAAGAAACTTCTTTGAAGGATACCATACCTTTGGAAGAAGTTCAACTAGAAAGTGATCTCACTTATGAGGAAAATCCTATCAAGATTCTCGAGACTCCAAAAAGAGTCACAAGGACAAAGACTATCAAGTTTTGCAAAGTGCAATGGAATCATCATTCCGAAGAGGAAGCAACATGGGAAAGAGAAGATGATCTTCGGAAAGACCACCCTCACCTATTTGCTAGCCAATCCGAATCTCGAGGGCGAGATTCACCTTAAGGGGGTTAGATTTGTAACATCCCTAAAATCATAATTTCAAAGTTTGCATATCATTCGTGCATGCATAGAGATTTGAGAACAATTTCAAACTCATTTTAGAAAAACAGAAGCACAAAGTGCTATAATTTTATGTGAGCAGATTTAAATCAAATGGCCATCCCCATTTGAAAAGTTTGATTGATTTTAAACCTAGCTTGTTTGCCTTTCTTATAGGAAGAATTGAGTGTGGTTTTGGACCAAGATTTACAAATTGGAAATGTTTCAAAAACCATTTCTCAAATTTTGCAAACCAAGTGCCAAGCCTCTGATATTTTGTTCACCAAGCTTGGCCAAACCTTTGCAAAGCAACCACATGATTTTGTGCCTATATTTGAGACTACTTCTCACTGCAAAAATCCCAAGAAGTTTTGAATTCAAATGAAAATTGAATTCATTTGAAAATCAATTCAGAAATTGGAAACAAAAAAAGAAAAAGGAGAAAGAATTAGAAAAGGGCCGGCGCCAGGATTCCAGCCCAGCAACAGATCAGGCCCAGCTAGCCCACCCGGGGCATCCCTTTTCTTCTCTCACGCGCGAGCACACCCATTCAGCCACTGACGGCCAGACCCCACGCCCCTTCGGTTTATTTCGCTGACCAGCGGGCCCCGTCCACGTCGCCCTCGTCTTCCCCAAATCGCGCCCGCGACCACATCGCTGCTGCAGTGAAGCCTGTAATGGCGCGGCGTAATTGGCCTTAATGCCGCAGGCGTTTCCTGTCGCGCCTGGGCCTATTTAAGCCCCTCTGCACCGCGAGATTTTTCCCCCACTCTCCTCGCTCACTCCGCCACCAGGCTGCGCGCATTAGCTCTCGAAGCCCCGCGGTACCGACGACTCCGGCAAGCACCACGTCTGCAAGCGACCGACGCCGCCCGTTACTCCGACGAGCTCCTGAAGCCGTGCCAGCGCGCCCCTTCGCAAACCAACGCCACCTCAAGCATCAGCAGCCTCCTGCGGTTCTGGTAAACGCCTCCTTTCTTCCCCGGGCGACCTAGAGAGCCAGCACCGCCGCTGTCAGACGCGCCGCCGCCTGTCGCTGCCGCTAGCGCCGCTCGTTTTAGGTTAGATGATTTTTAGCCGTCAGATCTGGCTACGCGTAGAAATAGTTCACTTAACGAAGGGGTATAGACAGATCTGAGCCGTGCAGCGTTATTTAGATCCAACGCCACAAAAGGGTGATCCGGTGCGAACCGGTACGCGCCAGTAATATCGCGACGCGTGGCTAGAGTTAGTTTTAAAAACAGAATTCAAACCAGATTTTGATCCAAATTTCAAATGGCTATAACTTTTGATTCCCACGTTAGATTTTTGCAAATTTTATACCGTTGGAATCAGGGAATCAAGGCCTTTCTGAATCTGCAATGTGTTTAACAAATAGTATCTGTTAAAATGACTTTGTATGTAGAAACATGTTTAGGTCCATTTTGGGCATAGTTTTTGTTTAGCAAATTGTTTTAGGGCTAAATAAGTTTGGTTAGCAAACTTTTGGCTTGGTTATGTTTCTGTTTCATGCACTTGCTTGGTAGAGTTTTTCAAAAATCATCACTTAGCATTTTCTTGCATGCATGCATTCATATTTTTGCTTGTATATGAATTGTATGTAATTGTGTGCTACAAAATTTTTGTGTAGATTTTGCTAGTGACTGTGATTGTGAAGAGTGATACTCTCCCCATTACCAAGGAAAGTGATACTACATGATATTTCCACCCTTTATTTTGAATAAGCATTAGAATTATTTTTGCTAAGTCTTGCATGCTACTTTTGCCAAATGCTATGTTGGGAAATCCTATGTAGTGTAGAATTGTAGAATTGCTAGGGAATTTTCCTAAGTTAAGTTACTATGCCATTCTTAGCCTAGCTAGTAGAAAACAAGGGTTGGTAAAGTATGTACATGCTATGGTGACATAATTCTAAGTCCTTTGGGACTCATGCTTTTCTTAATAAAACAACTAAGTCAATGAACTTCCTGGGTGGAATGGGACTTTAATGGTGGTTTTTGGTTGAGTGGTTACACAAGGCCATGGATTTGGCTTGTGTATCTCACTTGTGGTATGCCACCCAGGCACAAAGGGATTTGGAGGGCAAGTGTTGAGAAAGATTACAGTGCAACCACTTGGCAATATGGGCTCTGCCTTGATCATATAGGTTGCTAGAACTTAGTCATTTGGACAGTTGGTGGTAGTGGGATGATAGGTTGGAACGCGTCCATTTGACTAAGGAAAGGCTTCTGAAAGGTCCTTTCTTGGGAAACCAAGTCTGGTGGGGAAAGTGCACAACCTCTGCAGATGGAAAATCTAAGTACTTAGCCAAGTCCATGGCAATGGACAACTTGAGCATCAAGACATGGAAGCTACAAGAATCTCATCACTCCAACTTCTAAGTAAAACTTGTGGGTGAACAAGGGTAAAGGACCCCAATGTCTATTGGTGGTTTCTTGGGAAAGTTTTTGACAAAGAAAAACTTAGTGATTTCAACTAATAGGGAAAACCTATTTTCAAGCAAAGCAAGCCAAGCTACACTTAGCCAAAATGCATATAGTAATATAGTCCACTTAAAATTTACTAAGGTATCACTTGCCAATACTATTCCAAAGTATTGACCCACTGTGGCTGTAACTTGTGATGTTGCAGGTTACTCCGATGATGAGTAGGAGTTATGAGTCTACACTCAACATGCTTGCCTGTGGCACATGGAGATGAAGACTTATGTTTATTTACTTATTCCAAAACTCTTGTATTAGGCCTTTGGCCCTGAGTTGTAAAAGACTATGTTTTATCTCTGGAATGAATGTAATAAATGACATTTGTATCTGTGTACTTCATCTTAAGCTGTGGATGCTAGCATTGATCCAGGGACTAGCATTGAAATCACAGGGATCCTTTCCTTTACAAAGGAGGGATCTTATAGTGGTAGTGGGAATGATAGGTTGGAGCGCGTCCATTTGGTCTAAGGGAAGGCATCTGACAGGTCCTTTCTTGGTGAAAATCAAGTCTTGTGGGGAAAGTGCACAACCTTTGCAGATGGAAGAATCTAAGTACTTAGCCATGTCCCTGGTATTGGACAACTTGAGCATCAAGACATGGAAGCTATCAAGAATCTCCTCAGCCAAAATTTCTAACTAAAACTTGTGGTTGAACAAGGGTGAAGGACCTCAATGTCTATTGGTGGTTCCTTGGGAAAAGTTTTGACAAAGAAAAACTTAGTGATTTCAACTAATAGGCAAAACCTATTTTGAGCAAAGCAAGCCTAAGCTACACTTAGCCAAATTGCATATAGTATGTAGTCCACCAAATATTATACTAAGGTATCACTTGTCAATACTATTCCAATGTATTGACCCACTGTGGCTGTAACTTGTGATGTTGCAGGTTACTCTGATGAGGATTAGGAGTCATGAGTCTACACTCAACATGTTTGCCTGTGGCACATGAAGATGAATACTTTTATCTATTTACTTATTTAAACTCTTGTACTAGGCCTGTGGCCACGGAGTTGTAAAGACTATGTTGTCTCTGGAATGACTGTAATAATGACCTTTGTTTCTGTGTACTTCATCTTAAACTGTGGATGCTAGCATTGATCCAGGGACTAGCATTGCAATCACAGGGATCCTTTTCCTTTATAAAGGAGGGATCTTACAGATCCTTTTAAGATACCTACAAGTATTGTTAATCGTGTTATGGATAATTATTATTTAGGGGATGGGATGGAACTGTCCACCCTGGTGATTATTTGCTTTTTATCCATGAATTATGCGGGTTGTTTAAGTGTGCAGGTATCACAACTGAACAAGTGAAGAAGAATTTACTCTCCATATCCTTGAAAGGGAGAGCGGAAGAATGGTGTAACATCCCTAAAATCATGTTTTCAAAGCTTTGCATATCATCCATGCATGCATACTCATTTAGTGTTCAATTTCAAACTCATTTGAAAGAAACAGAAACTTTGAGTGCTATGATTTTATGTAAGCAAGCATTAATTCAATGCCACTCTCAAGTGAGAGAATAATTGTTTTAAACCAAGTTTTGTTTGCTCATAAGTTGGATTGATTGAGTGTTAAAGCTTGGACAAAATTTCCAAATCAAATATGATTTTAAAACCATTTTCAAATATTTATCAAATCTTGTGCTAAGGCACTGTTTATTTTAAATTTTCAAAGGAACCAAGCAAGTCCAACAAGATAGCATGGTTTTATACTCAAAATTTTACAGGTTTCATTTTATAAAAGGCCAGAAAGATTTGGAGTTCAAATACTTTTGAATTTGTTAGAAAAGGAATCCTGAAAATCGATTTGGAAAAAGAAAAAGGAATTAGAAATCAAATTGGGCCTGGTGCCACCATTCCAGCCCAACAGACAAAACAGCCCACCTGGGGTCCTCCTTTTCTCTCTGTTTCTCACCGCACTCGCGCACACCCCCTCGCTGACCACTGGGCCCTGCAGCCACGTCACCTCGTCGTCCCCAAATCACGCCTGCGACCAGCACCGCCACGGCCGTTTCCTCCTGACGCAAATGCGCTTAAATCCCATTGATGCCGCGCGTAATTCTCGCCCCTGCTCCGGCTATTTAACCCCCACCCCTCTGCGACCATTTCCCTCACTCAGCGCCCCCACTCCGCCACCAGGCTGCCCACTATCTCGCTTGCATCGCCGCGGTACCGAGCCACTCCGGCATGCGATTCCGGTGAGCACTCCTCGCCCTTTGCCTTCTAATCTTGCCAGCATGATCGCAGCAACCTTGCGCATCTTCTAACACCACTGGTGCGTGCTAGGACCATCCGGAGCTTCGCCAATGTCGACGACCGCAAGTGCCCGACGCAGCCGCAACTCCAACGAGCTCTCCTGGTTTGTACTGACCGCGCCTCCCTCTCTCGTTCATACTCACACACTCGCCTCGTCTGAACGCATCTAACACAATCTCTCTCATGCCTCAGCGTTAACCGTAGCGTCTCCACCGTCTCCAGCAGCACACGCCCGACGACAGCAGTGACTTCGGCGAGCAATACCGGTCGACCTCGAGCGCCCCTTCGCCAACCAAGCATACCTTGAGCATCAGCAGCGCACGACGAACTCGGTGAGCTATCTCTCCCTCTCCCGCGCAACCTAGATCGCCGGCAACGTCTCTGACAGAGCCGCCGCCGCCACTCGCCGCCGCTGGCGCCGCTAGATTTTGGTCGCTTGATCGGCAACCATTAGATCCAGATCCAATGGGTTAGATAGATCACTTAAACGAAGGGGTACGAGATAGATCTGGCCGTGCAATTTCATTTAGATCGTGCGGTCCATGCTGGTCGATCCGTGCGAAGCGGTACCGACGAATCAGAAAGCGCCGCGTGGCCTGTGTTTAAATTTAAAACAGAAATTTGATCTATTAGTTAACCAAACTTGTAAAATTCATAACTTTTGATCCACACGTTCAAAGTTTACAAATTTTATATCATTGGAATCAGGAGAGAAAATCCTTTCTGTTTATGCAATGTGTTTAATGTTTTGCCTCTGTAAAAATGGTTGTTTTTATAGAAACATTTGTAGGCATAATTTGTGTATAGTAATTATTTGAAAAATGATTTGTTGATCAAATAAAGTTTATTTGGTGTGTTTTGGACTTGTTTAGGATTCAGTACTGTATACTTGTCATGTTTGGTGTAGAAAAATCATCACATGGCATTTGCATGCATTCATATATTTTTGTTTGTATATTTTGATATGTGATCTTTGTGCCATTTTATGTGTAGATTTTGGTGCAAATAGTGATTGTGATTGTGAAGATTATTGCTACTCCCCAAACTACCAAGGCAAGTGGTGCTTCATGATTTTATTCCTATATTTTTCAACTATGCACTAGAAATATTTTGTATAGGACTTGCATGAATATTTTGATCTATATGCTATGCTTGGGAAATCCTAGTAGTTGTAGAATTGCTAGAAATTCTCCAAGTTAAGATGCTTACCATTACCATGCTTAGCCTAGCTAGTAGGAACCAAGGGTGGTGATATATTCATGTTATGTGAAAATATTTCTAAGACTTTGGACTTGTGATTTGCTTAATAAAACAACTAAGTGAATGAAACACCTGGGTGGAATGGAAAGAATGGTGTGTGTTGAGTGGTTACACAAGGCCAATTTCTATGGTTTACCTTGTGTATCTCACTTGTGTAAAGCCACCCAGGATCAAAGGGATATGAGATGCCATATGTTAAGAAGCTTCTAGTGCAGCCACATGGCAATATGGGCTCTGCCTGGATCACATAGGATGCAATAACTTAGCCATTTGGACAGTTGGTGGTAGTGGGATGATAGGTTGGAACGCGTCCATTTGGTCTAAGGGAAGGCTTCTGAAAGGTCCTGTCTTGGTGAAAATCAAGTCTTGTGGGGAAAGTGCACAACCTCTGCAGATGGAAGAATCTAAGTACTTAGCCATGTCCCTGGTAGTGCACAACTTGAGCATCAAGTACATGGAATCTATCAAGAATCTCCTCATCCCAATTTCTAAGTTAAAAGTTCTGGTTGAACAAGGGTGAAGGATCACCAATGTCTATTGGTGATTCCTTGGGAAAGTTTTATCAAAGAAAAACTTAGTGTTTTCAACTGATAGGTAAAACCTATTTTGAGAAAAGCAAGCCTAAGCTACACTTAGCCAAAATGCATATAGTATCTAGACTGCTAATATTCTACTAAGGTATCACTTGCCAATACTATTCAATGAATTGACCCACTGTGGCTGTAACTTGTGATGTTGCAGGTTATTCTGATGATGATTAGGGGTTATGAGTCTACACTCAACATGCTTTCCTGTGGCACATGAAGATGAAGACTTATTTATCTTATTATATATTTGAACTCTTGTATTAGGCCTGTGGCCATGGAGTTTGTAAAAGACTATGTTTGTCTCTAGAATGATATGTAATAATGACCTTTGTTTCTGTGTACTTCATCTTAAACTGTGGATGCTAGCATTGATCCAGGGACTAGCATTGCAATCACTGGGATCCTTACCTTTATAAAGGGAGGGATCTTACAAATGGTATAAGTTGTTGAAGAATGGACAATCCATGGAATGGGAGGACATGGCATCTCTCTTTTACTCTAAATTTTATCCTACCAGTGAAATTCATAAGGATAGAAATCTTATAGATAACTTTTGGCCTCTTGATGGAGACACTACAACTCAAGCTTGGGGGAGATTGAAGTTAATAATGCTTAAATGTCCTATTCATGAACTCCCTAACAATATTATTCTCAATATGTTTTATTCTAGGCTTTCTCTTCATGATAAAGATTTACTAGATGCTTCTTGTGCTGGATCATTCACATGTATGAAGGAAGAAGCTAAATGGGATCTCCTAGACCGTATTTATGAGAACACTGAAGCTTGGGAGAATGACAAAGGAATAAAGTGAGGTATAAACTATGATTATGAATGCATTAAATCTTTTATGGGAACTGATGGCTTCCGTGATATCATTAATGAGTTTGGTCTTGATTCCCAAAGTATTGCCAACTGTTTTAAGGCCTTTGCCGCTTACATAGAAATTCCCAAGGAGAAGTGGAATAAGTACCATGTGCCTTATAAAGATGTTGTTAGTCATGTTCCTGTTAGAAGTACTGAAGTTTGTACTATTGATTATATTGTTTCTGAACCATATGTTCAGAAAATACCTTTCGCAGCTAAGGTAAAGGATTATTCTATGATTATTAGTGCAAATAACAAAGGTACAATGAAAACCGTGCAGCTTGATGAGCAATTGAGTGATGAACCTGTGGTATCTATTGTGAAAGACACTGTCACTAGAAATATAGAGGATGAGCACATTGTCTTCTGTGAAGACGCTTCTAATATTATCTCTCGTCCTAGTAAAGCTAGAAAAGCTAGTGTTCTTGTGCTTTCTGTTAAAATTGGTGATCATTGCTACTATGGTTTATGTGATATTGGTGCTAGTTCTAGTGCTATTCCTTATGAGCTTTACAGGGAAAATATGCATGAGATTGGTCCTTGTGAACTTGAGGACATTGATGTGGTTATTCACCTTGCTAATAAGGAAACCATTTGCCCCATTGGCATTGTAAGAGAAGTGGAAGTTATCTGCGGTAAGATTAAGTATTGTAACATTCCAAAAATCATGATTTCAAAGTTTGCACATCATTCGTGCATTCATAATCATATTTAGGATCATTTCTTCAAAAACAAAAACTTTGTGATCTATTATTTTATGTAAGCAAGGCAAAGGCCATATTGCTACTTTCTCATAAGAAAATACTTGTTTTAATCAGTAAGGATTTGATCATGAACTTGAGTAATGTTTATAAAGTTTGGTCAAGGTTTTCAAAAACAAATTTATGAATTAGAAACCATTCATATACTATTTATAAACTTTTAATTAGGACATGGTTTAAATTTCATTTTCAAACCCAATTTGAATTTGAGTGTAAATAATTGTTTTACACACCCCAGGATACAAGAATCACAATACAAAATTTTAGAGAAAATTTCAATTGAAACAGATTTGAAATGGGCATTTAAATTCAAACCAGAAAATCAAATCAAAAATGGAAAAAGATAAAATAAAAGAAAACGGGCCGGCGCCACCCTTTCGGCCCAGAAGCTAAAGCAACCCACCCGGGGTTTCCCTTCACCCTCTGTTTCTCACTCAAACCGCGCGCACCCACCCACTGAAGCTCCGACCCCACCATCCACCTCAGCATCATCGTCAATTACGCGCTGAAGGAACTGCTCGTCGTTGTCGTTTCCTCCCGAATTCAAATCCTTTGACTGCGCTTAATTCGTGGAGTAATTCCCCCTCCTCGCCCGGCTACTTAATCCCCACCCCTCGACGACCATTTCCCCTCGCTCGACTCACTCACTCTCCCACCAGGCTGCCCCCAATTGCTCTCACACCTCCGCTGTACCGACGAGCTCCGGCGACGAAATTCCGGTGAGCC
Source organism: Avena longiglumis (assembly GCA_030063025.1). NCBI lineage: Eukaryota > Viridiplantae > Streptophyta > Magnoliopsida > Poales > Poaceae > Avena > Avena longiglumis. The sequence goes on along the minus strand of CP125974.1, from coordinate 510,662,070 downwards.
AGACCACCCCTGCCGTTCTAATTCATACGAGTGTGTTCCTTACAACCTTGTGCATCTTCTAACCTCTTTATTTTGGCCGCGCATGACCCAGGCCACATTCCCTGTCCACCTTCGCAAGCGACAGAGCCGCTGCTCGACTCCGGCGACACCCTCGGGTAGTTCCTGACCGCCCCTTTCTCTCTTCTGGTTACTCACATGTTCGCCAGGCTTGTGCGCATCTAACAGCACCCTTCTTTTGGCTAGGCGGTCTGTAGCCTCACCAACGACGATGAACAGCCGTACCTGACGATAGACGCTTCTCCGGCAAGCAATAGACATCGAGTCCGTGCACCCCTGTCCCTCCTTCGACCACCTTGAGCACCGCGACGACCCCACGAGCTCGGTAAGCCCCTCTATTTGCTCCCTTGCTTCCCAGAAGCACCGGACCATCACTGGCCGAACGCTCCGCCGCTTGCCGTATACTCAGCACCGCCAGTTCTTGGTCAGGGCAAAGGTGTCCATTAGATCTGGATCTCACGGCCGCGATTAGTTCTTAGGCGAAGCGGTACAGGCAGATCTGAGCCGTGTGTAGCTAGTTAGATCCAACGGCCCGCGAGCATGATCCACGCGAAACGGTACCAACCAATCAGACAGCGCCGCGTAGCATGTGTTTTGATTTAAAATCTGGAATTAGATATATTAGATGTTCAAACTTGCAAAATTCATAACTTTTGATCCACACGTTCAAATTTTGTAAATTTTATATCATTGGAATCAGGAGAAATAATTCTATCCAATTATGCAACTTTTTTTTAATAAATTGCATCGGTAAAATGGGTTGTTTTTTCAGAGACATTTCTAGGATTATTTTGTATATAAAAATTGTATGGAAAATGTTCTAAGGGCCAAATTAATTTTATTTAGTGTATAATTGTGTTATTTATGATTTAGTACTATTTGAGTTGTCTTGTTTGATTTAGAAAAACAATCTCATGGCATTTTCATGCATTCATATATTTTTTGCTTGTATATTTTGATATGTGAATTTGGTGCTATCATTTTATGTGTAGATTTTGGTGCAAATAGTGATTGTGGTTGTGAAGATTGTTGCTACTCCCCCAACTACCAAGGCAAGTGGTGCTTCATATTTTTGTCCCAATATTTTGACTATGCATTAGAAATATTTTTGTATAGGGCTTGCATAAATATTTTGCTAAGTATCTATATGCTATACTTGGGAAATCCTAGTAGTTGTAGAATTGTTAGAATTTTCTCTAAGTTAAGATACTTGATATTGCCATGCTTAGCCTAGCTAGTAGTAACCAAGGGTGGAATATATACATGCTATGGAAAATATTGCTAAGTCTTTGACTTATGATTTTACCTAATAAAACAACTAAGTGAATGAAACACCTGGGTGGAATGGTAATTGCTTGGTGGTTTTTGGTTGAGTGGTTACACAAGGCCCATTTCTATGGTTTACCTTGTGTATCTTACTTGTGGATTTCCACCCAGGAACAAAGGGATTTGAGATGCCAAATGTTAAGAAGCTTCTAGTGCATCCACATGGCATTATGGGCTCTGCCTGGATCATATAGGTTGCAATAACTTAGCCAAATGGACAGTTGGTGGTAGGGGATTGATAGGTTTGGAGGGCGTCCATTTTGGTCTAAGGGAAAGCTTCTGAAAGGTCTTGTCTTGGTGAAAATCAAGTCTTGTGGGGAAAGTGCACAACCTCTGCAGAAGGAAGAAACTAAGTACTTAGCCGTGTTCCCAGTAATGAACAACTTGAGCATCAAGACATGAAAGCTATCAAGAATCTCCTCATCCCAATTTTCTAAGTTAAAACTTGTGGTTGAACAAGGGTGAAGGTTCACCAATCTCTATTGGTGGTTCCTTGGGAAAGTTTTTGCCAAACAAAAACTTAGTGTTTTCAACTGATAGGTAAAACCTATTTTTGAGCAAAGCAAGCCTAAGCTACACTTAGCCAAATTCATGTAGTAACTAGATGCTAATATTCTACTAAGGTATCTATAACATCCCAAAAATATTAAACTTGAATCATCAAACTCTAATCACCAAAATTAGGGTTAACAAAAACTTTTCCAATTAAAAATATGAAAGCATGCATATGTGTGTGTATTGAAATTTGGATTCTTTTGAATTGCCATGATTATGTGTTTCTTGAAGGGTTTCGCGGCATAGTAAATCAAAATTTTCTACGGATGCGAACAGAGGGAAAGCCAAGATCTAATCTAGGAGATGCAATCAACGAGAGAGATTGGATTAGATCTTCATACCCTTGAAGATTCAAGACAATGAACGTCGCGTTAAACGTGGGTGATGTAGTCGTACTCGCTTCTCCTCCTCGCGATCCGATCCGATCTAGCACCACAAGTGGCGGTGCCTCCGTGAGATGCACACGTGCAGCACCTCGACGTCTCCTCCTTCCTCGGACCAGCAAGTATGGTGGAGAGATAGATTGGATCTACAACACGACGGCGTGGTGTATGGTGGAGAATTTCGCAACAGGCTTCGCCTACAAACCGGGAGAGAGAGAGGAAAGCTAGCAAGGCGGCTAGGGTTTGGAGGAGAGGTGTGTGGGGTTGGTGCGCCCCTCCCCCAAGCCCAAAGGAAAAGGAGTGGGGGGCATGGACTCTCCCCTCTTCTAGAAACCCTATCTCTAGTTTAAACGATTTAAACTCTCTAGGATCGGCTGGGCCCTATGGGGCCTTGTGCCCCTGGCCCAATGCGGCCAGGACACTCCCTCATAGGCCCATGCCCCCTCCCGGAAGGTGGGGCCACGTTGGTCCCCTTCCGGAAGGTTCTAGAAGCTTCCGGTACAATACCGATTAACCCGGAACAATTCCGAACTCTAAAAACTGCACTGCCTTATATGAATCTTATTCTCCGGAACCTCTCATGATGTCCCGGATCCCATCCGAGACTCCGAACAAAAATTCATAAACCAATTATCCAATCTATCCTAGCGTCGAGATACGTTAAGTGTCGACAATGGGTTCGAGAATATGCGACATGATCTTCTATCAATAATCAACAGTGGGTGCAGGCACCCATATTGACTCCCACACATTCATCGATAATCATATCGGATGAACCACGATGCCGTGATTCAATCAATCCCATATATATATTCCTTCGTCTCGCGATATTTTACTTGCCCGAGATTCGATCGCGGTGCCGTCATACCTAGTTCAATCTCGTTCACGCAAGTACTTTACTCGTTCGTAATCCGATATCACTTTGTGATTAACTCCTTAACCACATGCTTGCAAGCGGTGTTGATATCGACACCGAGTGGGCCCAAGTATATCTCTCCGACTTGGGAGGGACAAATTCCATCTCGATACATACAACCCAACAGATACTTTCCGATCGCCTGATAGACACCTTTATGATCACCCTCTCATAGGATGACGTTTGATGACCTCAAAGCTTTCTTCCGGTACCAGGGAGTTGCATTATCTCATGGTCTAAGGAATACAATATTTGACATAGGAAAAGCTTCGCAAAGATGAACACGATGAAACGATCTAATTGCTTCGCTTAGTTTGGTGCATCCATCATATCATTCTCCAATGATATGATCTCATTATCAATTGACAACTCATGTCTATGGTTAGGAAACCTTAACCGTCATTGATCAATGAGCTAGTCCATAGAGGCGCATTAGGGACACGGTGTTGTTCACAAACCACACAAGTATTAATGTTTCCGCTTAATACAATTCTAGCATGGAATATAAACTTTATCATGAACAAGAATTATAATAATAACATCTTTATTATTGCCTCTAGGGCATAATTCCAACAGTCTCCCACTTGCACTAGAGTAAATAATCTAGTTTACATCGGCAACAATCTCACACCCATGGCAATCGAGGTGTTGATCATGTTTTACACGTGGAAGAGGTTTAGTCAATGGATCTGCGACATTGAGATCCGTATGTACTTTGCTAATCTTCGATCTCCATACGCTATATAATGTCGGATTATATGAAACTTGCGGTTGATATGCTTGGTCTTTGGATGATATCTTGGTTCCTTAGCGAGTGCTATGGCGCCGGTGTTGTCACACAATATCTCCGTGGGTCCAATGCACTTGGAACCACGCCAAGCTCGATGATGAAGTTTCGATCCAAACTCCTTCACTTGACGCTTCGGCAGCCATGTATTCCGCTTCCTTTGTAGATCCCGCGATCACGCTTTGCTTGCAGCTTCTCCACTCACAGCTCCTCCATTCAAAATATAAACGTATCCCGTGCGAGATTTGGAATCATCTTTGTCGGTGTCGAAACTAGCATCGACGTAACCTTTACGACAAGTTGTTCATCACCCCATAGACTAAGAACATTTCTTTAGTTCTATTTAGGTACTTTAGGATGTTCTTCACGGCTGTCCAAAGGTTCCACTCTGTATCACTTTGATATCTCGCTCGTCAAACTAAGAGCATTGGACACATCCGTCTAGTACACAAGATGGCATACATGATGGAACCTATGGCCGAGGCATAAGGCACTTTGCTCATAGCTTCCTATCATTTACCGTAGTGGACACGAGCCTTGCTCAATATCTTACGACAACATAGGCCGAACCTTTCTTTGCCTTATCCATTCGAACCTTTTCGAACTTTGTCTAGGTATGTACTCGCTTAAAGCTATCAGCGCCTTTGTCTATCTCTATAGATTTTGATGCCCAATATATAAGCAGATTCACCTAGGTCTTTCATTGAAAAACACTTGTTCAAATAACTCTTCACATCGTTAAGCATGTTGATGTCATTTCCGATAATCAATATGTCATCCACATATAGTACCAGAAACGTCACCGAGCTCCCACTCACTTTCTTGTAGATACAAGCTTCGTAGAAATTTGGAACAAGTCCAAAACTCTTGATTACTTGATCAAAACGAAGGTTCCAACTCCGAGATGCTTGCTTCAGTCCATAAATGGAACGCTGAAGTTTGCATACTTTACTAGCATCCTTAGGATCGACAAAACCTTCGGGTTGCATCATATACAACTCTTCGTCAATGTTCCCATTGAGGAAAGCAGTCTTGACATCCATCTGCCATATTTCATAATCATGAAACGCAGCAATTGCTAATAAAATCCGAATGGACTTAAACATCGCTACGGGAGAGAAAGTCTCATCGTAGTCAACACCTTGAACTTGTCGAAAACCTTTTGTGACAAGCCGTGCTTTATAGACGGTAACATTACCATCCGCGTTTGTTTTCTTCTTGAATATCCATTTGCACACAACGGCCTTTCGGTCGCTAGGAGGATCCACCAAAGTCCATACTTGGTTTTCGCTCATGGATCCCAATTCGGATTTCATGGCTTCTAGCCATTTCTCAGAGTCTGGGCTCATCATCGCTTCCTCATAGTTCGCAGGTTCACTATCTTCTACTAACAAGACAGTCAAGACAGGGTTGCCGTAACACTCAGGAGGGGCACGCGACCTTGTCGACCTGCGACGTTCAGTAGCAGCATCGTCCGAAGCTTCATGATCCTTGTCATTAGCTTCCTCTATTGTTGGTGCAGGCGGCACTGGAACAATTTCAGGTGCTGCGCTACTCTCCAATTCAAGATAAGGTTCAATAACCTCGTCTAGCTCTACTTTCCTCCCACTCACTTCTTTCGAGAGAAACTCCTTCTCAAGAAAGGAACCGTTCTTTGCGACAAACACTTTGCCTTCGGTTCTGTGATAGAAGGTATACCCAATAGTTTCCTTAGGGTATCCTATGAAGACGCATTTCTCCGCTTTGGGTTCGAGCTTGTCCGGCATCAACTTCTTGACGTAAGCTTCGCATCCCCAAACTTGAAGAAACGACAACTTAGGTTTAGCACCAAACCATAGCTCATACGGTGTCGTCTCAACGGATTTAGACGGAGCCCTATTTAAAGTGAATGCAGCGGTTTCTAATGCATAACCCCAAAATGATAACGGCAAATCAGTAAGAGACATCATTGATCGGACCATATCTAATAGGGTTCGATTCCGGCGTTCAGACACACCATTGCGCTGTGGTGTTCCGGTGGCGTCCAGAAACGATTCCACTTGCTTTAAGATGAGTGAGAAAATCATAACTCAAATATTCACCTCCACGATCGGATCATAGAAACTTAATCTTTACATTACGATGGTTCTCCACTTCATTCTGAAATTCCTTGAACTTTTCAAATGTTTCAGATTTATGTTTCATTAAATAGATATACCCATATCTACTTAAGTCATCGGTAAAAGTGAGGAAATAGCGATATCCACTGCGCGTCGAAACACTCATCGGTCCGCATACATCGGTATGTATGATTTCCAACAAGTCCGTTGCTCACTCCATCATACCGAGAACGGGTTTTGATCATCTTGCCCATGAGGCATGGTTCGCATGTGTCAAATGATTCAAAATCAAGAGACTCCAAAAGTCCATCGAATGGAGTTTCTTCATGCGCTTTACACCAATATGACCTAGATAGCGATTGCCACAAATAAGTAGTATTATCACTATCTACTTTGCATCTCTTAGCCTCAATGTTATGGATGTGTGTTTCATCCCTTCGAGATTTAGAAGAAATAAACCATTTACAAGAGGTGCATGACCATAAAAGATGTTACTCATATAAATAGAACAACCATTATTCTCCGATTTAAATGAATAACCGTCTTGCAATAAACACGATCCGAAATAATGTTCATGCTCAACGCAGCACATAATAACACTTATTAAGGTTTAAAACTAATCCGAAGGTAAAACTAAGGAGAGCGTCGACGGACATCACATCAACTCTTGATCCGTTGCCAACGCGATCGTCACCTCATCCTCGAAGCGCCGTCTATTCCGTAGCTCTGCTTCGAGTTACAAATATTAGCAATCGAACCGGTATCAAATACCCAGCACTACAACGAGGGCTAGTAAGGAAAACATCAATAACATGTATATCAAATATACCTTTGATGGTGCCAGCCTTCTTGTCCGCTAAGTACTTGGACGATTGCGCCCGATGACCCTTGTCCTTGCAATAGAAGCACTCAAAGGTCGCTTAGGACCAGACTTGAGCTTCTTCTCGCGAGGGCATTGCGCTTGCCGCCGCACTTCTTGAAGGGTTTCTTTGCTCCCTTACCTTTCTTAAAGGAGGGCTTGTTGACCATCAACACATGATTATCCTTCTTGATGTCCACCTCTGCAGCCTTCAGCTTTGCGAAGAGCTCGGTGATCGTATCAGTGGAACCAACCTGATTATGAGTCACTACAAAACTTTTGTAGCTGGGAGGGAGTGATTGCAGAACCCTGTCAATCTTGAGCTCCTCTGGAATCGTGCATTCCAGTTGCTCAAGACGTTGAGTGTAGCTCGACATCTTTATGGCGTGCTCACTAACGAAACTCCCTTCCTCCATCTTGCAGTTAAAGAACTTCTCGGAGATCTCATATCTCTCAGAACGGGCCTGAGTCTGGAACATGGTTTTCAGCTCCTCGAGAATCTCGAAGGGCCCGGGATACTCTTCAAAACGATTTTGAAGCTCCGGTTCCATAGCAAACAACATGGTGCTCTTAATCACACCATAATCATATTTGCGCGACTGATAGACAGCTTTCTCATCGGTAGCGCGATTGCACAGGGGGTCACCTAACGCTTCCCAAGGACATAGTCCTTTTGTCCGTGACGAATGATTCTTAGATTGCGGAACCAATTGGTGAAGTTAGACCCATTGTTTCTAAGCTTTTCCTTCTCAGCAAAAACGTTGAAGTTGAAGTTGGACTTGGCCATGTGATCTACAGTATTTGCAAGTACAATTTAGACTATGTTCATGATAAATATTTCAATTTAATCAAATTACTAGATGAACTCTCACTAAATTCAACATCCCTCAAGTTGTTTAGTGAACACGATCCAAATTCACCACACCTAATCCGATCATCACGAGAAGAGATGTGGTTTCAATGGTGGACAACAAAGTGTCGATCATATCACTCATATGACTCATGCTTAACCTTTCGGTTCTTGTGTTCCGAGGCCATGTCTATACATGCTAGGCTCGTCAAGCTAGACCCAAGTATTTCTGCGTGTGCAAAACTGGCTTGCACCCGTTGTATGTGAGCGTAGAGTCTATAGCACCCGATCATCACGTGATGCTTGGACACGACGAACTTTCGCAACGGTGCATACTTGGGGAGAACACTGTTTTTATCTTGATCTTTAAGTGAGGAATCATCTTATAATGCTACCGTCGCGATCTAAGCATAATAATATACATAAAGGGATAAATATCACATGCATATAACTTTATGTGACATGGTATAGCCAATCCTTCATAATGATCTCCATCTTGTGCGTTCCAAGCATGATCTCCATCACTCCACCATGATTGCCTCCACCACGAATAGCAACTACAACTATTGCTAACTACTTAGCGATAAAGTAAAGCTATTACATGGCGTATAAGAAGTTGACTCGCATGTCATACACAATTATAAAGACAACCATATGGCTCCTGCCGGTTGTGTACTCATCGACATGCAAGTCGTGAAATATTACAAAACATGATCATCGCATACAATATACACATCACATCTTGGGCCATACCATATCAGAAAACCCCTGCAAAAACAAGTTAGGCGCCTCTACTTTGTTGTTGCATGTTTTACGTGGCTTATGGGAGTAGATGCTAAGAACGATTCTTACCTACGGAAAGCCACAGCGGTGATATTATGGTTGCCAAACTCCGTGTTAATCCCATGACAACTATAGTGAGAGAAACCGACATCCACCACCGCATGTGTAGAACAAGCCACACGTCAAGTGCGGAGCGGTCTCGCGAACGTCGCGTAAGGTTGGCCTGGACCGCTTCAATCTCACTATCCAGTCATAAGAAGAACACAAACAAGAGGCTTGCAACAGAAAACATCAACGCCAAGAAACAACCATGTTGCGTTCTACTCGTGAAACACATCTACGCATAGATCTAGCTCGATACCATCAAGGGTTTCGGCATAGTAAATAAAAATTTTCTACGGATGCGAACAGAGGGAAAGCCAAGATCTAATCTAGGAGATGCAATCAACGAGAGATTGGATTAGATCTTCATACCCTTGAAGATTCGATAAATGAACGTTAAATCGAACGTGGGTGATGTAGTCGTTCGCTTCTCCTCCTCGCGATCCGATCCGATCTAGCACCACAAGTGGCGGTGCCTCCGTGAGATGCACACGCAGCACCTCGACGCCTCCTCCTTGGACCAGCAAGTATGGTGGAGAGATAGATTGGATCTATAACACGACGGCGTGGTGTATATGGTGGAGAATTTACAGCAGGCTTCGCCTACAAACAGTCGGGAGGGAGAGAGGAAAGCTAGCAAGGCGGCTAGGGTTTGGAGGAGAGGTGTGTGGGGTTGGTGCGCCCCCACCCCTCTTTATATAGAGGGGGGAGCAGCCCTAGCCCTTCCCCCAAGCCCAAAGGATAAGGAGTGGGGGGCATGGACTCTCCCCTCTTCTAGAAACCCTATCTCTAGTTTAAACGATTTAAACTATCTAGGATCGGCTGGGCCCTATGGGGCCTTGTGCCCCTGGACCAATGCGGCCAGGACACTCCCTCATAGGCCCATACCCCCTCCCGGAAGGTGGGGCCACGTTGGTCCCCTTCCGGAAGGTTCTAGAAGCTTCCGGTACAATACCGATTAACCCGGAACAATTCCGAACTCCAAAAACTGCACTGCCTTATATGAATCTTATTCTCCGGAACCTCTCGTGATGTCCCGGATCCCATCCGAGACTCCGAACAAAAATTCATAAACCAATTATCCAATCTATCCTAGCGTCGAGATACGTTAAGTGTGTGACCCTGCGGGTTCGAGAATATGCAGGCATGATCTTCTATCAATAATCAACTGGGTGCAGGCACCCATATTGACTCCCACACATTCATAGATGATCATATCGGATGAACCACGATGCCAGGATTCAATCAATCCCATATATATATTCCTTCGTCTCGCGATATTTTACTTGCCCGAGATTCGATCGCTTGCAGTCATACCTTGTTCAATCTCGTTCACAAGAAGTACTTTACTGCTCCGTAATCCGATATCACTTTGTGATTAACTCCTTAACCACATGCTTGCAAGCGGTGTTATATCGACACCGAGGGCCCAAGTATATCTCTCCAACTTGGGAGGGACAAATTCCATCTCGATACATACAACCCAACAGATACTTTCCGATCACATGAGAGACACCTTTATGATCACCCTCTCATAGGATGACGTTTGATGACCTCAAAGCTTTCTTCCGGTCAGGAGTTGCATTATCTCATGGTCTAAGGAATACAATATTTGACATAGGAAAAGCTTCGCAAAGATGAACACGATGAAACGATCTAATTGCTTCGCTTAGTTTGGGTATGTCCATCATATCATTCTCCAATGATATGATCTCATTATCAATTGACAACTCATGTCTATGGTTAGGAAACCTTAACCATCATTGATCAATGAGCTAGTCCATAGAGGCGTACTAGGGACACGGTGTTGTTCACAAACCACACAAGTATTAATGTTTCCGCTTAATACAATTCTAGCATGGAATATAAACTTTATCATGAACAAGAATTATAATAATAACATCTTTATTATTGCCTCTAGGGCATAATTCCAACATTTCTTTGCTTGTAAAATGATTCTTAGGTGAAATAAACATCATCTAAACAATTCCCAAACTTTTCCCAAAGACAAATAAATCAAAACAAACAAATTAAGTGAATGGTCACTTTGGCCAAATTAACTCACATGCCTAATTTGGTTATCTCTAACTTTCCGAACTTAATAGAAACTTATTTGGATCTTTGCACCCCTTGATAGTACTCATGACAAAGTACCAAGGCCCACCTTATGATCATCCAGAAACATTCAAATGCATAGTTTAAATGACAGTTTAAAATTGAATCTATTTCATATGGGAAGATCCCACATGTTCAAAAACCCCTCAAACCAACTCAACTTTCAAAACCCAAGCATCTACAGACTCACCAGCACAAGCCTAGCACACCCACCAAAAATATTTTCAAAATTCAAAACTTGAATTCGTGCGGCCATTTCATCAAACACCTTGCAGATACAAATCAAACAAAATCAAAACACTATAGTGTGTAGTGATTTGAGCCAACCTTGTCCCCTATTTGGTTACACTAGCCTCAGTAGATCATCTAGCAAACTTAACTAAGCTCTAGACCCACAGTAAACTCGCCAATGTCATCAATGGTGAACAGGCCGAGAGCACCCATGTCACCCCAGTGTGGACAGCAGGCTAGAGGAAGAACTAGTCATGCCAACCTTGTCTGGGAGGTAGCCCATGCCTCACCACCCCCTCTCGACCAGCCCTGCCTCGCAGCAGCAACCAAAACCGCCAGGAACGCCGCGCCCGTGCCGCTGTCGACCATGCAGACGTGCACCGCAGAGCACGCACCATTCCCACACAACCAGACCACCTCGAGCCCTCGCCGCCCGCCAGCATGCTCCCCACTGTCCCAGGAGACCGCCAGACATGCCCATTTCACCGCCCGTGCCCCGTAGCCACCGCTCGCCGTCGAAGACACCGCCTCTGCCTCGCAGAGCATCGAGCGTTCCCGACCATTTACCACCGCCCCTACACGCGCATTTAAACCATAGATCATCGCCAGGAGACCACCGATCGATCGCCACCCTCGGCCATGCCTCTAGCTACCCGTAGCCATGTCGCCACCGACGTCTGCCCATCCCGTTCGGTCTCGCCATCGAGCCTATAAAAGGAGACGACCCCCAGCCAAATTGAACACACCATCTCACTCCCCTCACCTCACTGATCGTTCCACCTCATTCCCGAAGCAAGGCGAGCAGCGCATTGCCGGAATTGCGCCGGAGCAGGCCGCCTCTGGAGAAGAAGGGCGCCATCAATTTCGTCCACCCCAGGAGGAGCTGCCGATACCAGGAGGTTCGCCGTCGTCGACTTTGTCATTCGCCCACATCGCCGACTTTCGCCTGAGACCCGGTGAGCCCCCGACGACCCCCACCTGCCGCATTAGGTTTCTGTCTCGCTGGCGCCGCCCGACGTGGACGATGAGTAGCAGCCGTTCGATTAGACTTAGATCGTGCGGATGAGATTGCCCCGTACCGCTTCGCGTTTAAAGAGCCACTGACTAGTGGAACCCCCTATCAGTTGAGCCCCGCGCCATGGAGGGACACTGGGTCGGCCCATTAGTAGTTCCCGCGCAGCCCAGTCGTTTGAATTTAACTTTTTCCATTTTAATTCAAACCTAGTTCTGTACCCAGTTTCAAAAATCAACCCAGCTCGATTCAGTGAACCAAATTGAATGAAACCAATTTTGTTAGAAAGATATTGAAATGCTTAATCGAAGCCCGTTGGATTAAAATCATTTGAATCTCTAGATCAACCTTGGTAAAAATAACAAGGCAGAAGCTTTTCTGCATTCAAACATTTTTCAAATTTAAACCATAATAGCTTTTGAGTTCATTCCAACTCTCAAAAATCACATTTGATCATACCTTTCAGAATGTATAAAAACATATGGGTTTACTTACAAAAATAATGTTCAAGTAATAAAAGGATGCCACATAGACATTTCTAGTCACTTTATTTAAATGAAATAAAAGGTTAAATCTTATTAAATTGTGACACCACTTTATATCACATTCCCATGTACTGAAATATGTGGTGATGACATGTGTCAACATGATCCCATGTTTGGTTTGGAGAATATTAAATCTTAAGTAGTTTTTCAATGAGTAGAAATTACTTTTCTAAAAATAAAAGAAATTAAACCAAGCTTTAATCTTGTAATGTTAGTGATGATGCTAGATCATCCATAGAACCCTTGTGTGTGATGATTGCATGTAGTTAAGTATTGTTTGGTGATTGTGTACCTCGTATTTATTCATAGACGCTGGTACCGACCAAGGATACGAGGAGGAAGGAGAATACTACGAAGAAGAAGCCGAGGAGAACTTCAACCACTGCTCTGCACAAGGCAAGCTAACACTTTCAAGCTACTCTACTTTAGCAAGCCTATACTGATACTGATGCAAGCTAACACTTGCAATTTTGAGAGTTAAATAACCTATGCAATGCACTAAGCATGCTTGGTTAGACACATTTGACGATACCCAATCGTAGTTTTACTTACAATCTTTATACTTTATTTCTTTATCAAAGCTATTACTTAGAGCTTACTTAAGTGAATTGTAGATTCTAGAAAGAAAATTGAAGGTTGCATAAAGAGCATAAAACTTGGCCTAAGCTAGATAATCTTTATGTCATCCTAAGGCATGAGATTGAACTTAGTTAAACTCCACTAGTTTACCACCCCTCATTAGTACTTACCCCCACTTGTAGATGCTAGTGCTAAGCATAAAACTTGATTAACTTTAGATGGGAATACTTGGTGGAAAAATGGTTATGAAAACCTTGGAATGATGGATCATTCTATTGAGATGTTTTGACATGTGTTTCCAAACACCAGATGATTTTGGTGATGAAAATGTTGAGGCATGAGCCTTAGCCCTTTATAAAACCGATGGTTGTCTGGATGCGATACCATTCCAATTTTACTGTACAACCACAATACCCGAGAATTGGGTAGGGCTTGACTGGAAACTTATATACCTTAGTATTGGTTCCCTCACGGCCAAGGTCTGAGCTGAGGCTACCTTGTGAAGATTTTCCACATGTGCAGTACCCAAGATGACAGTTGGTCATGGTTGGGAGGCCAAACTCACAGGAGAGGTGCTTATACTAGGGCGTGTAATAGAAAGGTTACGATTGATTATCCGCATACTGAGTATGGTGAATTCAGGATTTCTTCCTGATGGATGTATCGAATGTTGTGGTGAAAGTGTACAATCTATGCAGAGTGTCAAACTATTTGAATAGCTGCGTCCGCGGTTATGGACAGTTGGAGTGTCCATACTGTTCCCCCGTCAGATGTTTTCAAAATGACTTGTGAAATGAATCGAGATTTTGACTTGACCCCAACAGAGTTGTGATATGAAATACAAGTTCCCACTTAGGTGTTATAAAACTTCAACTAGCTTTCTTCGTTTTTGTCCCTGGATATTCCCGTGGCCACACTATGAAGAGGAATACCAGGAGGATGGACCCCAGGAAGGTTATGAAAACTAGGATCATCTCCCATCGTCAGCATTGCATGTGACCCCGAAGATGGAGCTTCGCCTACGCTACCATTATTATTATATTATTCTGATTCTTGAGTTGTATTAAGAACTGGATCATGAGATCCTTATTTGTGTAAGACCTTATGTATGGTTTGTAATGGATGATGTACTGTGGTATCCAAATCTGTTATGTCTCGGAAAAATGGTAATCCTGGGATTGCGATGTATGGCATAACAGGCGTCTGGGATTAAAAATCTGGGTGTTGACAAGTTGGTATCAGAGCCATCCTGACCATAGGAGACCCTAGTTAGACTATACGTTTGAATCAAAAACTTAGTTTCAAAACCAAAAGAAACAAATATTTACAAAAACTTATTCCCATTCTTATCACCTTGATTCTTTCATAAAAATTCATGTTCCTCAAAAACTCTTGCAAAATACATAAAATTTGACACACTTGATAACTCTACTAACTTACTCATCCTATATTCTTATAGATGGACGTGAAGTACAGCAAGTTTTATCAGTTGGGGAATGGAGGAGACCTTATCTTTGAGCGCGATTTGGACCAGCTTTCGGAACTTCTGGAGCGTCCGCAGCCCGAGTTCTTCGGAGCTCAGCTCAATGATCAAGGAGGAGAGGATCTACAGTGGCTAATTATTGCAAGTATCCGAGGAAAGATTGAACCTCCCACTGCCGAGGGAATTCAGTTTACCTTAAGAGAAAACAACTGGCTCGATGGACTTGCCAGGGCCATGCAAGAAGCTCTTGCCCGTCTGTGTGGGCAGAGTATCAACTAGATCAAGGGTACCCGCTTTGAGTTTTGTCCAAGGCGTGATGCTAATGGACAACCACTGGAAGCCCCATACCACCACGAGCTGAAGACCCAATTGGACCACCTTAGCTTCATGATGTACGATCGTCAGCAGGAATTGGATAACTGCTGTGACTACTCCAACCACAAGTCTGCCATCATCAAGACGAAGGATCAGACCATCGCCATGCTAGCGAAGTATCGCAAGAATCGCCGCAGTCTGCTCGATAAGAAGGAGCGCATCATTGCCCGTCTTCGCCACCGTATCTCGGATTTGGAGGAGACTATCCACGAGAGAGACATGCAGTTGGAGGAAAGGGATAATGCCGGAGAGGATCTTCATGGAGACCCCTACTCCTATCTCAGCGATGATGATGATTTTCTGGAGGATCAGGCCATGGACTTCTTCACCTATGAGGATGATTTTGCCATCATCAATGACGATGAGGATGATGACTACACCGACTCCGAGGAGTAGTAGCACTTGAGCACTAGCGTAGTGAGTAGTATTCAGTCCCACTGTATCGTAGTTTCCAGAATGGTTCTTAAAACCATCTGCTTTTCTTGCTTTGTGGTGTGTGTTTGTATCATGTGCTATGAATGAATGAATGAAAAGCACGTTGCTAAAAAAATCAGAGTGAAACTTTAAAAACTTTTCAAAGTCCCTAAACCTTAGAAATTTCCCTCTTTTCTCATGATCTATCTAAATCTTCAGATGCCTCGCGGAGGAAGTGGTTCATCCCCGGACCCGATGTTGCACATCCTGCAAATGTTGTTTTCTGATCGCGAAGCCGAAAGAGCCGAACGTCAAGCCAACTTAGCCACCCTTCAACAGATATCTCAGCTAGCCCACAACAATCAAGGCCACGGAAATCAGGACAACCTTGGATCTAAGCTTAAGAATTTCCAGAACACCAACCCACATGTTTTCACTAAGTCGGAGGAGCCCTTAGATGCAGACGATTGGCTGCAAACCATGGAAAACAACCTAGAAGTCGCCAGAGTGGAAGCTAACAAAAAAGTTCTGTTCGCCACCCACTATCTATCCGGAGATGCCAGAGCATGGTGGAACAGTGTTCGTGCAATGACCGGAGGACAGATGATGACCTGGGAGGAATTCAAGGTCAAGTTCAGCAGAACCCTGTGCCCCCGGGTTTAATCAAGAGAATGAGAGATGATTTCAGAGAACTGAAGCAAGGACGGATGACTGTAGTGGAATACCGTGACAAATTCTTGTAATTAGCTAGGTATGCCCCGGATGAGATCGACACCGAAGCCAAGAAGAAAGAAAGATTCCTAAATGGTTTGCATGATGAGATGCAGATGGTGTTAGTCAATACCCCCTTTGATGATATTGAAGCCCTTGTCGACACTGCCATCCAGATAGAAGGAAAGATCAACCAAGCCAATGAGAACCGCAAGCGTCGCATGATGCATCAACCAGGAACCCATTAGACCCCAAAGTATCGCCCTAACCCATCTCCAGGATTTGCCCCGAGAACCCACAGACCCCCGATCAATCGTAAGACCTATCCCAACCGTGGAAACCCGAGACCCAGAGGAAATCACAATAACCCCAGCAACCCTAACAATTTCAACCGTGCACCACCCAAGTTCAACAACAACAATGTTACCGCCAACACCAACACTGCCCCGAGGACTGGAAGCAATGATGTTCCTGTTGCAGCAAAGGACAAGTCACAAGTGACTTGTTATGACTGTGGAAATAAGGGTCACTACTCCAACGAGTGCCCCAACAAGAAGAATGCCGCAGCTAATGGGGATATGCCTACCGGGGTATACCCAACAGGACGTTTCCGACTGCAGGTGCCAGCGAGTGGGCCTGCAGGACGGCGACTGGATCAAGATCTGGCGTGGACTCAAGCGACTGGAAGCTGAAGGCCTAGAAGCGTAGATGGGCCCAGTCGGATTAGGTTAAAGGATCGCTGAAACCTTAACTAATTTGGTTGAGATCTGTAAACCCTAGGGGGGTGAGTCTATATAAACCTCCCTAGAGGACGCATAGAGTATACGTTCCATCATACACCCAACCGACTCGCTCCCTAGCCGCCGAGCTCGCCCCATTGTACTATCACCATAATACAATCTAGCAGGAGTAGATCTTTACCCTCCGGGGGGGCGAACCTGGGTAAATCCTTGTGTCTCCGCCCTCATCTCGCACCGCAGATGGCTGGCCGCCCTTGCCCCATGTTCTACTACTCGCTGCGGATTGCAGCATCTGCCGTGGTCATTCCCACGACAGTGGCGCCCACTATGGGGCCTGGCCGGTCAGGCCGGTGTTCTGCGGCGAGATCCAATATACCCATCAACGAGTCGATCGCCACCTGCCGCATGATAGAGATCGGCGAGATGCTCCAGATCTTGCCGAGCAGCTACGTCCCGGCGGCGCGACCCGTCACACATAGCATGATCCTGCCGGTCGGCACGATCAGCCTCTTCATTGGCCTCACCGACGTCATCGTCTCGGAGGACTCGGCTCGCATCCGCGAGTCACCGCCACGCGACCAGGTCACTAAGAGTCAGGTCCGCACGATCCACCGCCTCGCCTCCGAGTATGACTCGGCCCAAAGTGACATGGCCGAAACCACCGCAGCCGCGAAAGACGCGGCCCTCAACGATGACGCCGACTCGGCGACCCCGGCGTCACTCGCCGGATCCATTGTCGCCGCGTCGCCCGCGGGCTCCATCACCCAGGTCTCCAACGTCGGAGACTTCGAGGATCCCTCTATCCTTGGGATCTTTGACTTCGACTCCGGGTCGGAGAACTCCGCCGACCTCCGTGACGGAACCGGCCGCCACGCCGCGACCTATATGGCGACTGGCGCCGACCCATCGGAGGATCAATTCTCCACTCTGATCCCTCCCAACGCGACAACAATGGAGGTCTAGGAACTCCGCCTGAAGCTGGCGGAAGCAGTCCGCAAGGAACAAGCCGAGTGCGAAAAATTTCGCCTCGAGCAGGTGACGGCGCAGGAGCTGTCGCGCTACCACCAGCTCCGAATCAGGTCGCGCCTGAACCCCACCGTCCAGGGGCACGCCCTGAACTTCGATAATGAGAGCGACCCGGCCCGCGCGGCCGAGCGCACGATCTGCGATAACGCGCCACCAGGAGGAAGCGCTCAGCGCCCACCAGGGTCAGCGGCCAATGGCGCCCCGCCACCACCCAACCGCGCACAACCAGGGACCAGCTGAGGATCGTGGTCTCCTCACGGGAGCGAGACACGAACGGCATACCGTTGTTCTCCACCCCGAGGGACAACCTCGTCGCGGGCCGAGTATCAGTCGACAACATCGCGGCCACCGGTGACGGCGCCCTACAGATCCAGTACGCCAAGGCCTTGCTCGCAAAAGCGGTCGAGCAACAAAACGCTGGCGTCGACTCACAGGGTCAGATGTACTCGCGCTCATCAGGCAGCAGAGCGTCCTCAAGCGGCCGCCCCATGGCGGAAAACACCCTCAACTGCCCGCCACCCGAACCACTGCAGCTCCAACACCGACCCGCGAACGCGGCACTCTCCACCAACGACCCCCGGTCGGCGACCAACTTCATCGCCGCCAATGGCCAGCCCGTCGACGCCCGCACCCACATCATCAACAACCAAAGCTGGCACGCACGCCAGCCCGATGACCTGCGGCATACCCTAACCAACCGCCACGACGGCGAGCCGAGGGGGTCGCTAAGCCGAATCGGGCCCCGGTGCTTCGGACCAATGATCCGAGGCGAAAGATACCCGGCGAACTTCAAAGCGCCGAAGGAAATAGAGAAGTACGACACCTCGTACGATCCCTCCGTGTGGCTGGATACCTACCTCATGGCGATGGGGATCGCCGGCCACACCGATCTACTAGCCGCCCGCTACCTTCCCCTGATGATGGAGGGAGCGTGCAGGCAGTGGATTAACACTCTCCCCGCGGATAGCATCGACTCCTGGGAAGAGATGCGCGATGCCTTCGTCAGCACTTCGAGGGTTCATACACACGCGCCACCACCATCAAGGACCTGGAACGATGTGTCCAGGGACCTCGCGAGTCGACCCACAGCTGGGTCCAACGATGGCAAGAACTATGGTACAACGCGGTCGGCATCCACCCAGACACCGCGATCCACTGCTTCAAGACCTCGTGCCGCTACGAGCCCCTGGTCGCCAAGCTCAAACGAGCGTACCGCACACTCGACAACATACCGGACCTCCTGGAGATCGTCAAAAGGTACGCGGAGGAAGACCCAAACCAATAAACCCACGACGAGTCGGGAGGACAACGCCGCACGAGCGGCAGCGACAACGGACGACGATCCGATCTATGCTACAGCAACACTCGCCTCACCGACAAGCGCCGTAGATATGGGCGAGTCGACTTCGTCGCCAATGCTGGATATGCGCAGCGCGAGCCCAAGAGCTTCCGCCGCGACGGGGGGCAACGCCGCGATGGTGGCAACTACAAGGCAAAGCCGAGATTCGACCCCGCGGCCCTCCTTAACCAACCTTGTGTATTTCACAGCAGGGAAGGAAAGCCCGCCACGCACACGACCGCCGACTGCCACTCTCTCAATAAGATCGAGAAGGAACGGCACGCGCGAGAAGACCCCGACAACAACCCGCCAAACGGCGGAAAATTCGGCAGCGTCGTCGGCTCGCTCCACACCTTCACAGGCTTCAACATGAAGCGCGAGAAGAAGGTCATCGCCCGCGCCATCACCGTCAACGCGGTGGCCCAGGTGGACGTCCCCCAGTTCCTCAACTGGTCTAAGCAACCAATCACTTGGAGCCACCAAGACCACTCGCCACGGATCGAGTACCCAGGCCGAGTCGCCCTGGTGGTTAAGCCCAAGGTGGGGGACTACTGGCTCCCTAAGACATTGATGGACGGCGGCAGCTCCATCAACATCCTATACCTGGACACCTTCAGGCGACTGCGGCTCCCGCAGTCGATGATCGAGACGACCTACACCACGTTCCACGGCATCGTCCCCGGTCAGAAGGCGTACCCGATCGGCAAGGTCACGCTGCCAGTCACCTTCGGCACACCGGCGAACTTCTGCACCGAGCGGATCGTCTTCGAGCTGGTGCCCTTCGACAGCCCCTACCACTACGTCCTGGGGCGCCAGGCGTTCGCCAAGTTCATGGCAGCGCCCCACTACGCGTACAACGCGATGAAGCTCCCCGGGCCGTGCGGTGTCATGACAATCCACGGCGACCCCGACATGCCCGCCGAGTGCGAGGCCAAAGGAGCTGAACTCGCCGACGCCGTCATCGCGGCAGAGGCCAACCACGCCGACGAGCTCGCCAAGTACGCAAGCAGGGTCAACAACGACGACCCCACCATAATCAAGAAGCCCAAATCGGAGGGCGGCAACACCTCAGCCTTCGAGGCACCGACGCATACCCGCACCGTCGAGCTGGTCCCAGGCGACTCCAGCCAGACGGTGACGATCAGGACGGGCATGAGCCCAGCATAGGAAGGCGCGCTCATCGAGTTCCTCCGTGAGAACAGGGACATCTTCGCATGGAAGCCCTCTGACATGCCTGGTGTCCCTAGGGAACTCGCTGAGCACAAACTCAACACCGACCCGAAAGTGCGACCCGTCAAGCAGTCGTTGCGGCCCTTCAATGAAGAGCGCCGCCGAGCCATCGCCGAGGAAGTGCAGCGTCTACTCGTTGCAGGCTTCATCCGGCCAATCAAGTACTCCAAGTGGCTGGCAAACTCAGTCCTGGTCGAGAAGAAAAATGGGACCTGGAGGATGTGTATCGATTACACAAACCTAAACAGCGCCTGCCCGAAGGAGCAATTCATCCTCCCGCGGATCGACCAAATCATCGATTCCACCGCGGGCTCAGAGTCGCTATGTTTCCTTGACGCCTACTCTGGGTACAACCAGATCAAAATGACCATTGAGGACGAAGAGAAGATGGCGTTCATCACGTCTTTCGGAGCCTTCTATTACACTGTCATGACCTTCGGCCTCAAGAACGCCGGGACAACCTACCAGCGGTGCATGCAGGAGTGCCTCGCGAGCCAAATTGTCCGCAATATCCACGTCTACATTGACGACGTGGTGGTGAAGTCCGCTTGCCAGAGCGACCTACTCGCTGACCTGGCAGAAATATTTGCCAACCTGCGGAAATACAAGATAAAGCTAAACCCAGGCAAATGCACCTTCGGTGTACCGGCGGCACTCTTTGGGATACGTCGTCTCCAAGCGCGGGATCGGCGAACCCCACCAAGATCGACATGATCGCCGACTCGCAAACCCGAGTGCATGGCGTCGAGGAAGCTGGACGGGCGAGTCGCGGCTCTCAGTCGCTTCATCCCCCGATTGGGCGAAAAGGCGATGCCCCTCTACCGCCTGATGCGCAAGAATCCCACCTTCCAGTGGGACAAGGAGGCGGATGATGCGCTCCGAAACCTCAAGAAGGTGCTGCTCGCAGCACCGCTACTCGCCGCCCCTGTCGACAAGGAACCCATGCTGGACTACGTCGCGGCTTCCGAGCGCGTCATCAGCGCCATCATGGTCGTCGAGCGACCAGAGGAGGGAAAGGATTGCCTGGTGCAGCGACCAGTGTACTACATCAGCGAAGTCCTCACCGAGTCGCGCCAGCGCTACCCGCAATACCAGGAACTGGTATACGCGGTCTTCAGAGCACAGCGGCGACTGCCACACTACTTCCAGGAGCACCCGATACGGTCGTCTCCTCCGCACCGTTGCAGGACATCATCCGCAACCGTGAGACGACCGGGCGAGTCGTCAAGTGGGCAGTCAAGATCGGCGTCCACAACATCAAGTACGAGCCGCGCAAAGCGATTAAGTCGCAGGCTCTCGCGGACTTCATCGCCGACTGGGAAGAGGCCCATCAGCCAGAAAAGCTGCCGTACCTCCATTACTGGAGCTTACACTTCGACGGCTCCAAGAACGTGGACGGTGCAGGAGCAGGGATCGTGCTAATTTCTCCAAAGGGCGACAAGCTCCGATACGTCCTCTGCCTCGACTTCACCCCCTGTACCAACAACATGGCCGAGTACGAGGTACTACTCCACGGCATGCGAGCTACCAAGGAGATGAATGTCAACCGCCTGCGCTGCTACGAAGACTCCGACCTCGTCGCCGGGCAAGTCGCTGGCACCTGTGACGCCGTCTCCCCCACAATGGCGGCATACCGCCAATCAGTGGACAAGCTAAGCAGACACTTCGCAGGCTACTCCGTCGAGTGGATTGACAGGCGAAAGAACGAGGAGGCCGACGCACTCTCTCGCATCGGCTCGGATCGACTTGCACCACCCGCTCGACACCATCACCAAGCCTTCTGTCTCTCCCCCAAGGGAGATCGACATCGGAATCCCGCTGCAGCCAGAGGCAGCTCTGGTCGCACTCATCGCCGAGCCAGACTACTGGACCACGACGTACATTGCCTACCTGGAGGGAGGCACCTTGCCAGCAGACGATACGGACGCCCGGATGATAGCACGTCACTGCAAATCCTTCGTCATTATCAACTTCGAGCTCCACAAGTGCAGCGTGACCGGCGTGTTCCAACGCTGCGTTCAACCCGCTGAAGGACGCAAAATCCTCCAAGACATCCACTCCGGCGACTGCGGCCACCATGCCGGCGCCCACTCTCTGGTCGCAAAGGCTATGCGGCACGGCTTCTACTGGCCCACCGCACACTCAGATGTTGTCAACATTTTCCAGCGGTGCGTCGGGTGCCAGAAATACGCCAACCAAACCCACGTGCCGAGCTCGGTGCTCAAGACAATCCCCATCACCTGGCCATTCGCCGTGTGGGGTATGAACATGGTAGGCCCTTTTAAGAAGGTCCCCTCCGGCTTCACCCACCTCCTGGTCGCAGTCGACAAATTCACAAAATGGGTGGAGGCCAAGCTAGTCTGCAACTGCGATGGGAAGACCGCCACCAAGTTCCTACGCGAGCTCATCTATCGCTACGGGTTCCCAAACAGCATCATCAAGGACAACGGCACCAACTTCGCCAAAGGATCCATGGCCGAGTTCTACGAGGAACACCACATTTGACTCGACCTCGCCTCAGTCGCCCACCTGGAATCCAATGGCCAGGCGGAACGCGCCAATCAGAGCATCCTCCATGGCATGAAGCCACGGATCCAAGTACCGCTCGAGCGCACCGCCGGGTGCTGGGTCGAGGAGCTACCCTCCGTCATCTAGTTCATCCACACCTCCGTCAACAGGTCGACAGGGTTCACCCCCTTCTTTATGGTATACGGCACCGAGGCAGTCATGCCCACCGACCTAGAGCACGACTCGCCCAGGGTGGTCAACTACACGGAGGCCTTAAATGAACTCGCACGCCAAGATGGAGTCGATCAGCTCGACGAAGCACGCGACCTCGCTCGCGCCCTCACCACCATCTACCAGCAAGGGCTCCGACGCTACCATAGCCGGCGAGTAAGGACTCGCACCTTCCAGGAAGGCGACCTGGTACTACGCCTCATCCAAGACAAGAAAGGCATGCACAAGCTTTCCCCCCTTGGGAGGGACCATTCGCCATCGGGTGAGTCCTAGGCAACGACGCCTACTACCTCATCGACGTCCGAGGTGACGGAAAACTCGACGTCAAGCGGCCATGGAATGTAAACCTTCTACGGAAGTTCTACTCCTAGAACTCCATACATGTACTCTCCACCCGCTATGAAATAAAACAGATCAGTTACCGAAAATTGTGTCTACTCTCCATGTCTTGTGCCACTCGCACTCGTAATAACAGCGTTATGCTATTCGCAGAAGTCAACCTCTGGTAAAGCGACCGGCACGGCCAAGTAGTGCGGCACGAGGGCACTGGAAAACTCCAGGCCTCGTAACGTCCATGAAAAACACCAACTCGGAGCCCCATTGGAGTCGCCTAGCCCGACTGGCTCACCGAGCCAAGACAACTGCATTCGCTTCTCACAGCGACCAAGTCCTTCGCATCCTCGGCACAGCGACTCGAACGGCCAAGTACCACGCTCGGGGTGGCGTCGATCAAATATGAGCTAGGGAAACGCAGATGAGCGTGCCCAGGACTCGCCATGCGACTGATCCTTCGGGTCAGGCAGGAGTGACGCGCTTAGTCCTCACCTACCTTGGAGCTGCTACTAGAACCACCAAGTACCACGCTCGGGGACTCGGCCACCCGACCTTGTTCGCGCACGGGAAAACGGTCAAGTAAAGAGCACCCACGGGAGTCGCCCTGCGACTGGCTCTCCGAGCTCGGGCGAGTCGACCTCAATAGAGAAACAATCGAAAAACATTCAAAATTGCAAACACATAACAAACGAGGTAAACCCCATAAAAAGGGCGGACGCGCTCGGGGACTCGTCCAATCAACAATCAAAATCACGAAACAATCCACAAAACAACACGAATTCGCGTTACAATAGAACAAAGTCATTCCAAAATACAAGATAAGTCCAATGACTATTTGCTACTAACGCCCCAGGGCACAATGCTTCTACTCCGCACGTTCTGACGCCGACTCGCTGCCACCCCTATGGTTGCGAATGAAGGGCACGTACGGGTTCGACGGGTACGTCGTCAACTCACCCGCCATCACCGCAAGGAACGGCTGCTCGACCTTGAAGTCCCGATGCTTCGGTTCAGGATAATTGGGGGCGACAGTCGTCTCCTGGTAGGGGAGGAAGTCTCCCATCTCCCAAATGCGATCAGAATACACCGCTGCGGTCAGTCAAAGACACCTGAAATCTCCACGAGCCCGTGGGCGGTAGCCACTCGTCACATCATCAAGGTCGAAGTCCTCCAGGAAATAGGCAAGCCCAAGGCTCAGAGCCGTCGCCGCCCCGCGCCGAAGGCCGACCGCGCCATGAATTCGACGACTGACGGAGCCTTCTCCAGATAACGCCATACCTCGACGAGGTCGCTGGGAATCACTTCTGTGGGCGATATCTCCTGAAGATATGCTCGAATGCAAGTCGCGGACAACGCGGCCGAGTCAACCAGAGTGGTCACACACTGCCGCGCGTCGCATGACTGCGCCTCCTCCGAGCTGTCAATAATCCGGCCCGTGGACAGAGGTCGGCAGTGAGTACACCAACGACTCCATAACGACTCCAGGCAGAGGAAGAAGCGTTTACCAATTAGCGGACGGCAAAGGCCCGTGATGAAGCTTTGAAGCGAGGAGAATTCATTTTGCAGCCCAACAACGAGTGCGTCAGACACCTTCCACTCTTCAGCGGCAGCAGTAAAAACAGCTTTTGCTCGTCCCTCCGTCGAGCTCGCCTCCGCCTTCGCTTCCTTGAGCTCACGCTCCAGGTCAGCAATCCGTTTCTCGGCCGCACTCAACGAATATTGAGCCGCCGTCAAGTCATCCACCGGGACAAGGCCCCGGCGGGCTTCCTCCGCCTCGGCTGCAACGGCTTCAAGCCCCTTGTTCGTCTCTTGGACGGCAGTGAGTTCCTTCTCCACGTGACACTTCGCTGCAAGCCGATCGGCCGATTCGCGTTGCAAGCCCTGCACACAAATTGCAACGTCAACAACATTGAAAATCCTAAGTGTCCACCCACTGAAATTCAGCGACTAGGCACTCGGGGACTGGAGATCAAAAATCCTAAGTGCCCACACGCTGAAATTCAGCGACTAGGCACTCGGGGACTGGATGCTACAAAAACACTAAGAATCCGACCACTGAAATTCAGTGGCCCGATCCTCGGGGACTGGACATACCTGGATGTCTGCGCCCAGCATGCCGTGAAGTTGCAGCGCGTCCATAGACGCAAGCAGGACCGGAGTGTGTCCGCGATGCTGCTCGACCTCCGCCTCGGCGACCCCAGGCGTCTGGCTCGTTGGCACCGTGCCACTCGCTGCGGACGCCTTGGCCATGAAGCGGGGGAAGTCGCAGCGGATGTCGCAGCGCCACTAGGAGTCGGCTTGGCCACTCCGGGCGAGGAAACAACCTCCTTGGTCTTTGAGGCCACTTCCGCCGCAGTCAGAGGTTCGCTTGGAGCAACTGCCGTGTCATCAGAGACCGTGATGACGTCGTGGCCCTTCGCCCTCTTAGCGCTGCCTGCGGGAGCAGCGACTTCATCAGTTTTCCTCTTCCACGAGGGGTCCTCTTCGGTGACGACTGGCGGAACCTTGGCCACGGAAGGATCACTACAAGGAATATGTCTATATATTACCCTCCATTTTAGTCACAAAATCGTCATAGTAGTCCGTTTATGACGATTCTATGACGATTTTGAGATCGTCGAAAGCTGGGCGTCGCAAATGAACTATAACGACGATTTTTGCGAAATCGTCATAAACGTCTATGACGATATTGGATCGTCATAGTATCTATGACGATCTAATATCGTCATGGACCATCTATCCTAGCCAAGTCAGATCCTACGTGGCTGATCCTACGTGGCAAAATTGTGACGAAATTAAATCGTCTTAAATCAAAATCAGCCCAGTCCATTTTAGTGATCTATATGGGCCTAGCCCAACAATTCTTGCTTGTTTATATTTTTTCCTATATATTCTGGTTAGCTACATGGGCCCAGCCCATGGACTTTCTTTTCTCAAGGCTTTGGTCTTTTCACGGTCAAATTATTTTCTAATTTTAGAATTTCTACATTCCATTTATTTTCGTTTTTGAGTCTTTTTGTCAAGTGAGTCCAAATTGTCAGTCACTTTGAGAGTGGGTCCCGAACATCAGGTTATTAAAACATCTAATCAATAACCAATATCCAATCATAAAGGAGAAAGAAAACACATGAAAATCTTTAAATAATAGACAAAATCTTTTTGAACACAGGTGAAATTTGACACTTTACATCACAACATTAGCACACACGTTGAATTCCACACTTTACATCACAACCAATTTAAAGATCGAAGTACTCTAAACTTCTTCAACCCGTAGCTCTTGTAAACAGGAATTTTTTTGTTCATGTACTCGGTCATCTTTCGGCAGGTCAATGCCCTCATCATTCTTTAAAATCCAAGCCAACCAATCTGACAACAAAAATGGTTTGTGAGATATAACCACGCAGAACCATAAAAAAGACGTGAAGTGTGTAAATCACCAAAATGCACATGTTTCTACTAGCTCCAGGTATACCCTACTCATAGGATTGGTGCCGGCTTCTTCATTGGTTTGGATTGGTGGCCAGAACCTATGAGGCAGTTTCAGGTATCTAAACAAGAGTTAGGACGACTGAATTGATGATCAAGTTCTATGGCAGAACTACAATCAGGTATCTAAACAAGTTTCAGTTTCAGGTATCTAAACAAGAGTCAGGACGACTGAATTGATGATCAAGTGCTTCATTGAAGTAGACAGTTGAGGTTCGCATTAGACACCAGAAGTCCAGAGCTTACATTACCTTACATATTTTATCATTGTAGCTTTCTATACTTGAGCGAGCTCGCTCAGTTCGCCTCCCCTACAAAGAAAAGAACTTAGGACAACAAAGCCAACCACTAACGGTTCAAAGAGTGGCAACACCAAGCTAACCAAGCTCGCATATGCTAAAAGACTATCTCCATGCGAACTAGATGAAATATACTATCCAGCTATGTAATGAGAAAGAATGTATATTAGCGCCAGATGATCTACTAATGTAAAACTATATAGCCAACTATGCAACATTAGTTGATCTATGTTCTGCAAGTAACATTAGCCAACTGATTCAGCAATAGAATGAGTACAAGATTTAAAAAATGCATGGGAATCACAATCACAAGTGCAAGCACTCGAGCTATCCTAACAAGAATTTTCAAGCATGAAAAGAAATAATATCTATAAATGATTTCGTACAAAAGTACAATAGTTATACTTTAGTGCACATTGTATTGGTTCATCATGAAATTAAAAATCAATCATCACCAGAGTAGTAATTTAATATTGCTACACATAAATATAGAGGCTATGTTCTACTGTTAATGGAAGGAAGACCAACTTACGTTTACCAAGTTAGTAACATTCGCTATGCAGAAGTAAGGCTAAATCTGAAGTATGGAGTATACGGTACATGTATGTACCAGCACCAAGTTAGTACCTCTCTGAAAGCAAGAAAACTAGGGATGTATGGTACGAACACAAGTTTCAGTGGCAGCCGATTCAGGTCAAAGAATACTTCATATTAAAGTAACTTCAAAAGTTAACTACCTTCTAAGTGGTTGGATAATTCAAAGGTTTCATCACTTTGTTAAACAAGTTAATTAGAGGCTGCAGTAAAAGCAAAAATAAAGGAGGGAAGAGGGATGGAGTCAAAAGGACGTACATTACAAATGACTGATGTGAAGCCGATTCAGTAACACATCTGGTGCCTGCTTTGGGGTGTCACCATTCTGTGTGGGATAAACAGGAGATATCATGAACAACAGTATTGAGCTAGAACATCATAAACATCAGAATTGTGTTGTTGGAGTCCTAGCAAACAAACAAGGGTGCATAAAGAAATAATCTGCAACCTTATGTGCCATAGTAATCTAGTACAATGTACCTGCAGCATTTCACCCATAGCACAAGAAATAATCATACGAAATAGTTTGTCCTAGGCATGATACATCCTAGCAGCAGTCAATCAACAATACTAGGTCTATAACAATCCATAAAGTTATCAATGCCTCCAATTTTATTTTATTGCGATGAAACAGAGCTTTGTTACTCAAAAGGAACTGCCAATTACTCAATAGGCACAGTAGCAACACCATGTACACAGATAAGAAACACCTAGTGAACTCCACCAAACACAATCATGAACAACCAGACCCGACCCTAGCTAACAAAGTAACAGGTCAACATTCCTTACAAACCCTAGGTCGTAGTACATGGGGAAATCAAGAGTGGAAATCACTCACCTACTGGGAAGAAAAGGGTGACGACAACGCTGAAGAAGAATAAACCTGTGCACCCACTGTCGAAAGATGAACTCGTCGTCATGCTCCTTAGCTAGAGGTGGTGCTCATGAGAGATTATTATGACATGTTATTTCACATAAGCGGAGATTGTTAACATCGGATATAAAAAACATATTCAATTTCATTCAAAACAGAACACAAATAACCAAACAACAAAATCTTCTACAACTCATAAATTCTACCATACTTAAACTAAAGGGGGCAACATGGTTCTTCAATTATACACTTATTAGTTCTGGTCCTTCCTGAATCTCTCTCTACAACATCAGCATCAATATAACCATCTTAATAGTAGCAACAATATAACATGAAACACATCCTAATTAGGGGCATACTCAAAAAATAAATCATAGTGATCACAGTAGAACAGTCAAGAAGAAGCAATACATGAATTACGATAATAACATAGGTGATGCAACTACCATTAGAGTTAAGAAGCTGGCCATAGTACTGACTATAAATAAAAAAAAGGAGTGGACCATGTTGCAGACAATGCATGAAGCTAGCAACTATGAATCTATTTTGCAACAGACCATTTTTTACATACCTATGTTTTATTGTTAGACATGTTTTCACAGACTGAAATTCATAATCATGCATTCAGGTGGCATGTAAGAGTGGTATGCAGCAGGATAATGTAGTTTCTTTATTAAGCTGGGAACTGTTGGTTTCAGGTACAATGGAAAAGATCATCATCACGAACAAAACAAACGAGTAACACGGAAATTAAATCGCTGAACAAGTAAGGGGTTCACCTACGTCAGCCTCAAAACTCCATCTTGGCTAGTCCGTTATTGGGCAGCTATCATGTATCCATTGTGAGCTCACAGATGTAGCTCCTCTCCAACCCACCGCCTACGAATCCACACAAAGTATAAACAATATGAGCATAGTAGTAAGCTTATCAGATCTGCAGTTCAAAAAGGCATGGTCAGTAGCCTACCAATAGAATTACAAACTGATAGCAAGTCCATCAGTTTCACCGTTCATGCTTGTTCTAAACGCAAAAGCTACTAGGCATAAACACAAACACGCTGAGGGCAGCTCCGGCACTATCTCGATTGACCGATCATAGTGTGGGAATAGCGGGCACACAAATAGGCACCTCATTCCGTACCTGGTGCGGTGGATGAAGGAGCCTCCTCGGGAGGGCGCTAGAGGAGGAGAAGAGCCTTGGCGATGCGCTTGTGCGTCCAGCGCAGCCCCTCCCGACGGTCGTCCTCGTCGAGGCCCACCAGCAGCGCGCGCACCGCCGCCTCCATGGAGAAACAGAGCCTCTACGTGCGGGTGCAACGACGGCGAGGAGGATATCGTGGTGCTTGGAGGTGGCGGCGAAGAGGCAGCAGATGCTTGGCGATGGCTGCACGAGGGGGTGATGCTTGGCAGCGAAGAGGCGACGAGGAGGATCTAGCCACGTTGCACGAGGAGGATCTCTGCCCCCTCTCTCGATCTGAATCCAGGCCTCGTGATTCTTGGCGGTGGCTGCACGAGGCTGTGATTACTGGCGTGTCTAGGGTAGGGGGCGGCGGGTGATGGCGGCTATGTTTCTCCATGAGGTGGGGAACCTCTAGATCGAGATCTCGAGAGAGGGGCATGGTAGGTAGGTGGTGGCGGCGATGCTTGGAGTTAGCGAGGCTGCGATGGGATCGAGGCGGAGGCATCGGCGAGGTTCGGCTATGGGGGAGATATGGGGTCGGTGAGGGGCGTGGTGGTGCGGAGGGTGGGTGGTTTGAGGTGGCGGCGACGTGGTGAGGAAGGAGGAGATGGTATCGGATGGAGGCGGCGCTGGTGGATCGAGGAGAGGAGGAACCGAGGAAGGTTCTGCGATGGGGGTAGGTGGGGTTGGATGCCTGACCTAGATGATTATGCGTCTTGTTGGATGCCGTGTCATCGATCCACACAACAAGTTTCCATACTTCACCATCCATCCGTTCATTATGTTTACATCCTACGGCTGATATTGACCTTCTCTAATATCTCAACCTGTCTAGAAATTATGACGATTTTGTCCATAGAAATTACGACGTTTTTCACGAAATCGTCATAGTTTAATAAGGATTTGGCCCTCCCAAATAGCTTACGACCATCTAGTGTAGAATCGTTATAAATTTATGACGATTTCATTCAGGGTCACTACCAAAACGTCATAGTTTGACACATTTCTTGTAGTGGATGGACGATTTTTTTAACTCCAGTCTTGTGAAACAACGATATGAGTAAAACTGTCCGTTTACAACGGAAGGCAAGCAGATGAACAAGACTTACTTGGTGACTGGTATGAACCGCAGACCCGTGTGGATGCTGGCCGGCTTCTCCAGCTCGAGCCCCAACTTTCGACTGAGGCCCATCTCGAACACATCATGTGCCCAAGACACAGAGGGCCTCTTCGAAGACGAGGCCGCGGCAGGAGCCTCCGTGATGACGTCTGCGGGAGCTTTCCTGGGAGGCGAAGCTGCTGCGGCTGGAGCAGCCCCCAACCCAGCGACCAGGGCGAATGGAGGTGGAAGCAATGCCAGAGGTACCTCATCTAGGGGAGCGGCAGCATCCGATGCTATGTTCGTGCGCGCCGCTTCGCCCTTAGCCGAGCTGGTGGCGTCAGAACTGGTCGCAGAACGGGGCGGAGACATCTGCTTCGCCGGCTTCATCTTCCTCCTCGGCAGAGCCTTCACCTCTTTCTTCTTCTTCGATGGCGTGGCCTCGCGATGTGAGGTGTGCTCGGGAAGCTCGTCGTCGTCGTCATCGTGAGGTTCGAGGCTTCTACTAGCCTCGAGCTCGCGCTGATGTTGCCCGCGAGTCTTGCGAATCGTCGGGGCAGCGTCTTCCACGGTCTCGTCGTCATCGTCGTTGTCGTCTTCACCCTCGTCGCTCCCGACGTTGCCTTTGGACAGAGGCGACTCGCTCCCGTCCTGGACGGACGAGCTCGAGTTCTCGTCGTCTGCGGGTGGGAGCCATCCTTCCACCACTTGAAACAACTACAATAAGCATGAGCCAACGTCAGCACGACCGCGAATGCATCATCTGCACTGCGAATGGTAGCGAAAATGACGACTTACCGTCAAAGCTGGGCGCCTTGCAGTATATGGGGCGACCCCGGCCTTCGCGTCCAGGTACGCCACCTGGGTGATCTTCTTCAGGGCCAGGATGTAGTCTTCTAGTTTCCACTCGACGAGGCAGGATTTCGTCGGGTCGTCCCTCCCCGTATACTCGCACATATAATGGTCGCGGTGGGCCAAAGGCACGAGCCGCCGCCCGAGCCAGCAGTTGTAGAGGTTGATGGTTTGGAGGCCCTTCTTCTTTAGACCGCGGATGGTTTGCAACATTTCGACAACAACCATCCGCTGATCCAGCGGGAGCTTGCCGACCTGGAGCCGACGCGGTTCGGGCCGGTCGGAAGAGTACCTTGGAAGCGCCACCTCGCCGTCTGGAGTCGACTCGGTGACGTAGAACCAGGATTTCTTCCATTCGTTTGTCGCCTTGGTGGGAAACATCAGGTCGAAGAACAACGCCTTCGACTTCAGTTGAAATGGCAGGCCACCCGCAGCCAGCATCGGGCCGCCTGATTCTTCGCGACTGATCCTCCCATGGAACAGATCTTGCCACAAGGGGAAGTAGGGCGTGCAACCCAGATAGCACTCGCAGAACGCCACGAAAATGGCGAGCTGCTCGGTGCTATGCGGGCCTAGGTCCGACGGCTGGATCCCATAGTAGGCATAGAAACGCCGGAAGAAGAGAGAAGTGGGAAACCCTAGCCCCCGCTCCAGGTGGCTGGTGAAACAGATGAACTCTCCTTCGCACGGATCCGGAGTCACTTCTCCGGTCGCGGGGATGCGCCATCTGCCGGTGCGCGGGATCCCTGTCTCCTTGAAGGACGCCAGTAGCGCCCTGGTGCACTTGGATCTGCCGCATGGTTCGGTGGAGGGGGCCATTGGTTGGAAGATTCGTGGAGGTCGGGGTTCTCTGGATCAGATGGATCGCGATGCGGAGTTGAAAACGGAGATGGGCGAAATCGGAGGAAAGACGAAGGAGTGTTTCCTCGCTCGCCTGTCATTCTCCTTATATAGCGGTTGCTACCCGCCAATTTCGGGAGCTGTTACTACGCGGTAATTACGCCAAAGTTACCGTTGGATTACCCCAACGGCTAGTTTTGACCCCACTTGACGGTCCAACTTCATCCATTCGACTCGTCGCTCCGCGCGACTCGACGACTCGCCGACCCGATCACTACAACAGTGACTGAGTATTCGCCGACCCATTCGCCGAGCTGCGACCCGATTAGTCGCCGTTATTGCTACTAGAATAATTAGTTTTTCCTTTATTCAGGAGTCCGTCGCCGATTCAACTGGGCGTCCGCATTGGACCCGTATACGACTGTCAGCAAACACCTGCGACCAATCAACGACGACCTCGGGGACTACTGATGGGGATATGCCTACCGGGGTATACCCAGCAGGACGTTTCCGACTGGCCCAGGTGCCAGCGAGTGGGCCTGCAGGACAGCGACTGGATCAAGATCTGGCGTGGACTCAAGCGACTAGAAGCTGAAGGCCTAGAAGCATAGATGGGCCCAGTCGGATTAGGTTAAAGGATCGTTGAAACCTTAACTGATTTGGTTGAGATCTGTAAACCCTAGGGGGGTAAGTCTATATAAACCTCCCTAGAGGACGCATAGAGGATACGTTCCATCATACACCCAAGCGACTCGCTGCCTAGCCGCCGAGCTCGCCCCATTGTACTCTCACCATAATACAATCTAGCAGGAGTGGGTATTTACCCTCCGGGGGGCCGAACCTGGGTAAATCCTTGTGTCTCCGCCCTCATCTCGCACCGCAGATGGCTGGCCACCCTTGCCCCATGTTCTACTACTCGTTGCCGATTGCAGCATCTGCCGTGGTCATTGCCACGACAGCAGCCCCCAATTCAAATGCCCCAGCTCAGCAGCAGCGTCATGTTCAGCCAGGGAATTCACTCAACCGCAATGGCCGTCTTTTTCTCATGCATGCTGAAGAAGCTCAGGAAGCGCCAGACGTCGTGCTGGGTATATTTTCTCTTAATTCAGTACTTGCAAGAGTGTTGTTTGATTCGGGTGCATCGCATTCATTTGTCACCGAAGAATTTTCCTGCACTAGTAAGATTCAACCAACAAAACTGAAGCATGTTATGATTGTTCAAATCCCCGGTTCAACCACCAAAGCTAGGCAAATTTGCAAATCCGTCCCTATCTGAATCCATGGCATAGATTTTTATGCTAATCTGATAGTACTTGGAACTAAAGGTTTGGAAGTAGTACTAGGAATGGATTGGATGTCCAAACATAACAGATTAATTGACTGTGCCAAGAAAGCCATAACCATGACCAGTACCGCCGGAATATCAGTCGAGCATATATCTAAAACCTTACCTCGTCAATTCAAGTGCAACAAGAGTATAGCCCAACCTACCATTGACCAAGTCTTGATATTCTGTGAATACCCCGATGTATTTCGAGATGTTTTGCCTAGTATGCTCCCAGATCGGGATATCGAGTTTATCATTGAAATAATCCCTGGAATAGGACCCATAGCCCAGAGACCATATAGTATGAACCCGTCGGAACTAGGAGAACTGAAGAAGCAACTGGATTCCATGTTAGAAATTGGATTGATTCAACCAAGTGCATCACCATGGAGATCACCTGTCTTATTTGTGGACAAGAAGGATGGAGGTAACCGTTTGTGTACGGATTATCGAAAGTTGAATGATGTCACCATCAAGAACAAGTACCCATTGCCCAAGATAGAAGATTTGTTTGATCAGTTGACCGGTGCCAAAGTGTTTTCTAAGATTGATCTTAGAACAGGCTATCATCAACTCAAGATTCGCGCAGAGGATATTCCAAAGACTGCCTTTACCACCAGATATGGATTGTACGAGTATATTGTCATGTATTTTGGATTAACCAATGCCCCAGCTTATTTCATGAATCTCATGAATAAGATTTTTATGGACTTCCTGCATAAGTTTGTCGTTGTTTTCATCGATGACATTCTGATTTATTCCAAATCAGAAGAAGAACATGAGCTACACCTAAGGACCATTCTTGGAATCCTTAGAGAGCATCAGTTGTATGTCAAGTTTAGCAAATGTGAATTCTGGTTACAGGAGGTAGGATTCCTCGGCCACATTGTATCAGCCGAAGGAATTGCCGTTGACCCTGCAAAGGTGAAAGATGTCGAAGATTGGCAAGCCCCGACCACTCAAACCCAAGTTCGTGCATTTCTCGGATTGGTGGGATATTACTGCAAGTTCGTAGAAGGATTCTCAAGTATCGCCAGACCCATGAACCAATTGCTGAAGAAGGACAAGAAGTTTGAATGGACCGACAAATGTGAAGCGAGTTTTCAAGAACTCAAGAGGAGATTGATTTCAGCCCCAATCTTAATCATGCTGGATATCACGAAGCCCTTTGACGTGTATTGCGACGCATCCAAGATCGGTCTCGGATGTGTGCTAATGCAAGAAGGCAAAGTTATCTCTTATCTATCTCGACAACTGAAACAACATGAGAAGAATTACCCAACCCATGACCTCGAACTCGCAGCCGTAGTTCTAGCCCTGAATACATGGAGGCATTACCTGATGGGAAACCATTGTGAGATTTATTCAGATCACAAGAGCCTGAAGTATATATTCACTCAGAAGGAGCTGAATATGAGACAGAGAAGATGGATTGAGCTAATCAAGGATTATGACCTGGATATTCACTATCACCCTAGTAAAGCCAATGTGGTAGCAGATGCCCTTAGCATATTGCCGTGCCGCTTGAACTCCATGATTTTGAAGGGGCAACCAAGTTTGCACAAAGAGATGGAAGATTTTTGTATGGAATTAGTAAGTGAAGGATTTTTGGATAGCATAGAACTTCAACCCACTTTAATCAGACAGATCAAAGAGGCACAGAAAGAAAATGCTAGTATTGATGGAATCAAGCGTCATATCGGTACAGGCAAAGTACCCGGATTCACCGAAGACGAAGAAGGAGTTCTGTGTTACAAAAGACGCCTTTGTGTACCAGCAGATTCTGAGTTGAAAGAAGTTATTTTGAATGAAGCTCATGATACTCTTTATTTTATCCACCCCGGAGGAACAAAGATGTATCAAGATTTAAAAGAGCAATTTTGGTGGCATAAGATGAAGAGAGAAATCGGAAGCTATATCGCCAAGTGTGATATATGTCAGAGAGTCAAAGCCGGACATCAAAGACCCACTGGATTGTTGCAACCATTACAGATTCCAGAATGGAAATGGGATTCCGTTGGAATGGACTTTATCACCGGATTGCCTACTTCTAGTAGGGGAAATGACTCTATCTGGGTCATAGTGGACAGGTTGTCCAAAGTCGCCCATTTCTTACCCGTCAAGACCACATATCAGAGTTTGAAGCTAGCGGAGTTATACATCACTAGAATCGGCAGTTTGCATGGAGTCCCCAAGAACATCGTATCAGATCGAGGAACTCAGTTTACCTCGAGATTCTGGAAGAAATTCCAAGAAGGTTTAGGAACCCGACTAGATTTCAGCAACGCTTATCACCCTCAGACCGACGAACAAATGGAGCGAGTAAATCAAATACTCGAAGATATGCTGAGAGCATGTGTGTTAGAATATGGATCTAATTGGGAAGATTGTCTGCCGTTCGCATAATTTTTGTACAACAACAGTTATCAAGCTAGTTTGCAAATGGCCCCATTTGAATTTATGTACGGAAGAAAGTGTCGCATCCCTTTGAACTGGTCGGAAGTAGGAGAGAGTCAGATTTTCAGACCCGATATCCTACGAGAAGCAGAAGAGAAGGTTCACAAGATTCGCAGCACCTCAAGGTAGCCCAGTCCAGACAGAAGAGTTACGCCGACAAGAGGCGTCGAGATCTCGCCTTCAACATAGGAGATTTTGTGTATCTGAAAGTGTCGCCATTGAAGGGAATGCAGCGTTTCCAGCTGAAAGGAAAGTTATCCCCCAGATATATCGGCCCCTTCAAGATTCTGAACCGTTGAGGAGAAGTGTCGTATCAACTAGAACTACCTGAAGAGATGTCAGCCGTGCATAATGTGTTCCATATCTCATTACTTCACAAGTGTCTCGAAGTCCCGGAGAAGACTGAAGTGTTCAAGAATATTGATCACCGGACTATAGAGATCAATGATGACCTGACCTATCCCGAAGTACCCATCCGTATTTTGGAAGAAGCTTTCAGAACTGCCAGAACCCGAAGCATGAAGTTTCTCAAGATTCAGTGGAGCAACCACACGGAAGAGGAAGCTACCTGGGAGCGCGAAGATGACATCAGGACGGAGTTTCCCGATTTCTTCAAATCCTAGGTAATCTTTTTCGTCCTTTTTCAAATCTTGGGACGAGATTTTGTTAAAGGGGGGAAGGTTTGTAACATCCCAAAAATATTAAACTTGAATCATCAAACTCTAATCACCAAAATTAGGGTTAACAAAAACTTTTCCAATTAAAAATATGAAAGCATGCATATGTGTGTGTATTGAAATTTGGATTCTTTTGAATTGCCATGATTATGTGTTTCTTTGCTTGTAAAATGATTCTTAGGTGAAATAAACATCATCTAAACAATTCCCAAACTTTTCCCAGAGACAAATAAATCAAAACAAACAAATTAAGTGAATGGTCACTTTGGCCAAATTAACTCACATGCCTACTTTGTCTATCTCTAACTTTCTGAACTTAACAGAAACTTATTTGGATCTTTGCACCCCTTGATAGTACTCATAACAAAGTACCAAGGCCCACCTTGTGATCATCTAGAGACATTCAAATGCATAGTTTAAATGATAGTTTAAAATTGAATCTATTTCATATGGGAAGATCCCACTTTTTCAAAAACCCCTCAAACCAACTCAACTTTCAAAACCCAAGCATCTACAGACTCACCAGCACATGCCTAGCACACTCACCAAAAATCTTTTCAAAATTCAAAACTTGAATTCATGCGGTCATTTCATCAAACACCTTGCAGATACAAATCAAATAAAATCAAAACACTATAGTGTGCAGTGATTTGAGCCAACCTTCTTCCCTCTCTCGTTACACTAGCCTCAGTAGATCATCTAGCAAACTTAACTAAGCTCTAGCCCCACTGTAAACTCGCCAATGTCATCAATGGTGAACAGGCCGAGAGCACCC
This sequence comes from Avena longiglumis, assembly GCA_030063025.1. Classification (NCBI taxonomy): domain Eukaryota; kingdom Viridiplantae; phylum Streptophyta; class Magnoliopsida; order Poales; family Poaceae; genus Avena; species Avena longiglumis. The sequence continues at coordinate 510,624,018 of CP125974.1, read as the reverse complement.
TTGTCACCCCAGTGTGGACAGCAGGCTAGAGGAAGAACTAGTCGTGCCAACCTTGTCTAGGAGGTAGCCCATGCCTCACTGCCCCCTCTCGACCAGCCCTACCTCGCAGACAGCAACTAGAACCGCCAGGAACGCCGCGCCCGTGCCGCTGTCGACCATGCCGACATGCACCGCACAGCACGCACCGTTCCCACGCAACCCGACCACCTCGAGCCCTCGCCGCCCGCCAGCATGCTCCCCACCATCCCAGGAGACCGCCAGACATGCCCATTTCACCGTCTGTGCCCCGTAGCCACCGCTCGCCGTCGAAGACGCCGCCTCTTCCTCGCAGAGCATCGAGCGTTCCCGACCATTTGCCATCGCCCCTACACGCGCATTTAAACCATAGAGAATCGCCAGGAGACCACCGATCGATCGCCACCCTCGGTCATGCCTCTATCTACCCGCAGCCGTGTCTCCACCGACGTCTGCCCATCCCGTTTGGTCTCACCATCGATGATGGGGATATGCCTACCGGGGTATACCCAGCAGGATGTTTCCGATTGGCCCAGGAACTGGCGAGTGGACCTGCAAGACGGCGACTGGATCAAGGCCCAGTGTGGATCCAAGCGATTGGAAGCTGAAGGCCCAGGCGAGTAGATAGGCCCAGTCGGATTAGGTTAAACGTGTACCGAAGCCTTAACTGATTCGGTTGAGATATGTAAACTCTAGGGGAGGTGAGTCTATATAAACCTCCCTACAGGGCGTGTAGAGATACGTTCCATCATACACCCAAGCGACTCGCCGCCTAGCCTCCGAGCTCGCCCCATTGTACCACCATCATAATACAATCTATCAGGAGTAGGTCTTTACCCTCTGGGGGGTTGAACCTAGGTAAAACCATGTGTCTCCGCCCTCATCTCGCACCGCAGATGGCTGGCCGCCCTTGCCCCTCGTTCTACTACTCGCTGCCGATTGCAGCATCTGCCATGACCATTCCCACGACAATCGAGCCTATAAAAGGAGACGAACCCCAGCTGAATTGAGCACACCATCTCACTCCCCTCACCTCACTGATCGTTCCACCTCATTCCTCAAGGCGAAGCAACAGATCGCGGAATTGTCAGGCGAGCCGCCTCTAGAGAAGAAGGGCGCCATCGATTTCGTCCATCCCAGGAGGAGCTGCCGGTACCAGGAGGTTCGCCGTCGTCGCCTTCGTCGTTCGCCCGCATCGCCGAACTTCTCCTGAGCCCCGGTGATCCCCCGACGATCCCCACCTGCCGCGTTAGGTTTCTGTCTCGCCGGTGCCGCCCGACATGGACGATGAGTAGCAGCCGTTCGATTAGACTTAGATCGTGTGGATGAGATTGCCCGTGCATCGCAAGGCTTAAAGAGCCACCGCTGGTGGAACCCCCGCGATTGAGCCTGGCCATGGAGTGACACTGGGCCGGCCCATTAGCAGTTCCCGCGCAGCCCAGTCGTTTGAATTTAACTTTTTCCATTTTAATTCAAACCTGGTTCTGTACCTAGTTTCAAAAATCAACCCATCTCGATTCAGTGAATCAAATTGAATGAAACCAATTTTATTAGAAATATATTGAAATGCTTAATCCAATCCCGTTGGATTCAAATCATTTGAATCTATAGATCAACATTGGTAAAAATAACAAGGAAGAAGCTTTTCTGCATTCAAACATTTTTCAAATTTAAACCATAATAGCTTTTGAGTTCATTCCAACTCTCAAAAATCACATTTGATAATACCTTTCAGAATATATAAAAACATATGGGTTTACTTACAAAAATAATGTTCAAGTAATAAAAGGATGCCACATATACATTTCTAGTCACTTTATTTAAATGAAATAAAAGGTTAAATCTTATTAAATTGTGACACCACTTTAAATCACATTCCCATGTACTAAAATATGTGGTGATGACATGTGTCAACATGATCCCATGTTTGGTTTGGAGAATATTAAATCTTAAGTAGTTTTTCAATGAGTAGAAATTACTTTTCTAAAAATAAAAGAAATTAAACCAAGCTTTAATCTTGTAATGTTAGTGATGATGCTAGATCATCCATAGAACCCTTGTGTGTGATGATTGCAAGTAATTAAGTATTGTTTGGTGATTGTGTACCTCGTATTTATTCATAGACGCTAGTACCGACCAAGGATACGAGGAGGAAGGAGAATACTATGAAGAAGAAGCCGAGGAGAACTTCAACCACTGCTCTGCACAAGGCAAGCTAAAACTTGCAAGCTACTCTACTTTAGCAAGCCTATACTGATACTGATGCAAGCTAACACTTGCAATTATGAGAGTTAAATAACCTATGCAATGCACTAAGCATGCTTGGTTAGAAACATTTGATGATACCCAATCCTAGTTTTACTTACAATCTTTATACTTTATTTCTTTATCAAAGCTATTACTTAGAGCTTACTTAAGTGAATTTTAGATTCTAGAAAGAAAATTGAAGGTTGCATAAAGAGCATAAAACTTGGCCTAAGCTAGATAATCTTTATGTCATCCTAAGGCATGAGATTGAACTTAGTTAAACTCCACTAGTTTACCACCCCTCATTAGTACTTACCCCCACTTGTAGATGCTAGTGCTAAGCATAAAACTTGATCAACTTTAGATGGGAATACTTGGTGGAAAAATGGTTATGAAAACCTTGGAACGATGGATCATTCTATTGAGATGTTTTGACATGTGTTTCCAAAAACTAGATGATTTGGTGATGAAAATGTTGAGGCATGAGCCTTATCCCTTTATAAAACTGATGGTTGTCTGGATGCGATACCATTCCAATTTTACCGCACAACCACAATACCCGAGAATTGGGTAGGGATTGACTGGAAACTTATATACCTTAGTATTGGTTCCCTCATGGCCAAGGTCTGAGTTGAGGCTACCTTGTGAAGATTGTCCACCTGTGTAGTACCCAAGATGACAGTTGGTCATGGTTGGGAGGCCAAACTCACAGGAGAGGTGCTTATACTAGGGCGTGTAATTGAAAGGTTAGGATTGATAATCCGCATACTGAGTATGGTGAATTCAGGATTTGTTCCTGACGGATGTATCGAATGTTGTGGTGAAAGTGTGCAATCTCTGCAGAGTGTCAAACTATTCGAATAGCCACGTCCGCGGTTATGGACAGTTGGAGTGGCCATACTGTTCCCCCGTCAGATGTTTTCAAAATTACTTGTGAAATGAATCGAGATTTTGACTTGACCACAACAGAGTTGTGATATGAAATACAAGTTCCCACTTAGGTGTTATAAAACTTCAACTAGCTTTCTTCGTTTTTGTCTGTGACTATTCCCGTGGCCAGACTATGAAGAGGAATACCAGGAGGATGGACCCTAGGAAGGTTATGACAACTAGGATCATCTCCCATCGTCAGCATTGCCTGTGACCCCGAAGATGGAGCTTCGCCTACGCTACCGTTATTATTACATTATTCCGCTGCTTGAGTTGTATTAAGAACTGGATCATGAGATCCTTATTTGTGTAAGACCTTATGTATGGTTTGTAATGGATGATGTATTGTGGTATCCAAATGTCTCGCAAAAATGGTAATCCTGGGATTGCGATGTATGGCATAACAGGCATCTGGGATTAAAAATCGGGGTGTTAACAGTATCACTTGCCAATACTATTCCAATGTATTGACCCACTGTGGCTGTAACTTGTGATGTTGCAGGTTACTCTGATGATGATTAGGTGTTATGAGTCTACACTCAACATGCTTGCCTGTGGCACATGAAGATGAAGACTTCTATTTTTATATTGTTAAGTTAAACTCTTGTACTAGCCTATGGCTATGGAGTTGAAAATACTATGTTATCTCTAGAATGACAACGTAATAATGACCTTTGTTTCTGTGTACTTCATCTTAAACTGTGGATGCTAGCAATTAATCCATGGACTAGCATTGCAATCACAGGGATCTTTACCTTCATAAAGGTGGGATCTTACAGATGGTATCAGAGCACGGTGTTGCCTATAGGATTATGACCCTAGGATTGGATTAGAAACCACTAAGGAAAAATTTTCAACAATTTCCACACTTGTCTTTTTCTTCTGCTGATTTTCTAGTGCTTAATTCAGCAGCTAGCAAAACTTGTCCTATCATTTTTGGTAGACCTTTCTTGAACACGTGTGGAGCTATTATTTATTGTAAGAAGGAATAGGTTTTAACTAAGTTTTATGGAGATTCTTATGATTTAAAATTTTCCAAATTTGCTAAAGCTCCTTGTGAAAATAGCTTGCCTAATAAAGATTCCAGGATGGAACAACTTGCTTCTATTGATCGAGTCTATGACCTTGGACCTCTTTTTGATGACTATAAGTATGCTCATTCTGATGATAAAGTTGTTTCCAGTGATAGTTATATTGTCAAATTTATTCAAAGTGCTACTGAAAGTTATAATGAGAGAGGGAAACATGGTTTTATGCATCTCAATAATGTTAAGTTTCCCCGTTTTATGTTGAAAGCTTTGAAGTTGCATATGTCTTGTCTTCCTATGCTTGTGGCTTTTGTTTCAACAATTCATTTTCTCATGATACTCCCATGCATAGGAAGTGGGTTAGACTCAAATGTGTTGGTTATTTGCTTCTTGATGCTCTCTGTCACTTCAAATATTTATATCCTATGTGAGCATCTTTGGAAGTTTTAAGCCTAACTTCAAGGCATTAAAGAAAAGTACTTGTTGGGAGATAACCCAAGAGTTCTGTCGAGTCTTGGAAGTTATTTCCTCAGTAATAACCTCTCCTTATCCTTTTTGTTTTGGTTTTTGTGTCGAGTTCAACTACTTTTGTGAAGTAGTGGAGTTGTGAAAAGTGGCTGTCCTGGGACAGATTTTTGTGTTGCATTGTAAAAATTCGTGAAGGATTTCAGTACGTCGGATGGAGCTGTATTTTTGTAATCTTGTTCTCCAGGTTGTTACCCAACTTTCATTAGTTCTGCACTTTTTGATTTGAGCAACATAAGGTTTTCGAAAAAATCAATCTTTGCCTGCTGGTCTATTTTGATAGATTTTTTCCATCATTTGCATTTTGCCTCTTAAAGAAGCTTTTGGGTTGATGGGTTTTCAGTTGTGTGTACCTAAAGGTTATTGTTTTTGCTTACAACTCATTGAGTTTGTGCAAGGGTTTTGTAAGAAGGAAATTTCCAGGAGAAGGAGAAAAAGATTCTACAGAGTTCGTCATTGAATAGGTAAAAGTGGTGAAAACAGAAGGTTCGTGAAACTCCAATATTTTTATATTTTTGATGTTTATAATACATATGGAAGATTACGATACAGAAGAGAGGAGGAAACAGAGGCCGGGGTGGACACACCCACCCCAGGCGCGGGCCCTAGCTGGTCGCGCCTGAGGGGTGTGTGAGCCCCCCGAGCTTCGTCTCAGCCTCGTTTCCGTGTCAGTACCTTCCTTATGCTTTGAAACTTCGTAATATATAACCCCCCGGGTTACCCGAGATTCTTGTATCGTGTTCTCGTCGTGTTTTCGTTTTGATATGTTTCTGTCAGGAAATCTTCTCAAGTCTAGAGCACCATGGTCTCCGCCAACGATAAAGGCAAGAAGCCCGAGGAAGAAGAACCTCAAGTCCCCAAGGAGGAGGATATTTTGGTAGGGTATGAAGGTGACATGGAGGAGGACAAGCATCCGGACACCCGCGCTACTGTCACAAGCATTGGATTGGTGGAAAAACCTACCAAGCTTAGAAGGACAACACGGATGTCTACAGGAGGGAAACCTCCACGTCTTTTATACAATCCATGGTCATCTCCCCCACGTAACAAGAGACCCTTCCATACACTTATACATGAATAACAATACCAACAGCTGCCCAAAGGGAACTTGTCTTCGGTTTGGGATATGCCTCGTTCTAACAATGCAGAGAAGGATCTTGCTAAGGATGAAGAGTGGGGAAAGCATAACAAGGACTGGGATTCTCGGTCTGACATGATCATGAATCGTATAGAGCAAAACTCGGAGCTAATTCGTACTCTTACTTTTGAGTTTGAGGATTTGAAGAAACTTATTGAAGATCTTATCAAGAGAACACCGCCACCACCAAGGGAGTAATTCGTCATCAGTTTTGGCATCCCCTTGGATTGTTCGAAGCTTGGGGGAGTGTTGCGGTATCACCATAATCATCTTTTATCTATTACCTTTTCAATGGATTCATATCTTTGGTAGAGAAGTTATCTTATAATTTGGTTTGCATGTGGAAGTATCTCTCCTTTAGTTGGTTATCTATGTATCCCTTGGTGCGAGTGCCTTTATTGAATATTAATGAGAAGTCTCATCTTTTACTTTTTGCACTTCTGTCACATCCCAAGATTTTCGAAATCTTGTAATGTGAAAATAAACAAAATAAATAATTGTTGAAAATTAGGGTGAAAAGAAACTTTTGTTTCTAATTGGAAACTAAAAATCCCATCTGGAACAAACTTTGGTTAATGTTTGAATCTAACTAAATTCAAATCAAGTGGAATGCATTCCTCATAAGATGCATTTTGAAATTTAAACACTTGGAGAATAAACCAAAACCCTAAAACCCTAATGGAAGAAAATCATTTTCAAGTTATCTCTAAGCCTATGGATTTGATCCATATAAAAAATTTGTCAACAAACATTTACAAAAGATAAAGCATGACAAATAGAAATATTATAAAACCATAGAAATTGGTTTCAGTTATTTTGGAGCCATAGATAAAATCCTATGAATTTAATAAGATAAGGAAAAGTAATTTCCAAAGCTAATAAAACACTTATCTAAAATCCATACCAAATGGTGAGCAAATAATCCTAAAGATATTTAAAAGGATAAATAAACATTAAATAAGATTTTACAAATTGGAGTCACCAAATTTGGATCTATAAATAAAAAGATATGGATTTTATAAGATGAAGAAAGAAATATTAAATAAGGATTATTTCAAGACCAAATTAAATCTTGGCCTAATCCATTAAGCAAATAGAATGAATAGAATCCAAATCCAAATAAAATAAAAGGATAAAGAATTTCCAGAATAAAATAAAATGGCATTAACCATTCTATCCCTATTTTAATAAAGACAAATCTCTAATAAGAATAATTATATAATTCATGAGAAAATATTATATTGGAATTTACCCAAGTGGAATAAAAGTTGTTTAATTAATTTAAATAAAATAAATCTTCAAAATAAAATTTAGGGAATTAAAACTATATTTAATTCCATTGGAATTAAAACAAATACCCAATTCAAATGATTTATGAATCATATTAAATACCTTCCAAATAATTCAAGATGAATTATTTGACACCCTATTAAACAAATAAAAACCTACTGAAAAGATTTGGAAGCTTTAAGAATTCAAATGGTGTTTTGAAGATATTATTAAATCTTATTGGAATTAAAACAAAGGCCTAATTAAATAATTAAAAGACCCCAAAAAGAATAAAGTTTTATTCCCAAAATTGACTTCGGAATATACTATTAATCATTATTTGAGTCTTCACAAAATTTGACAAAGATTTGAATTTAAATGAATGTTTAAATTGTTTAAACAAAATCAAAACAGAATATTAGAAACAGAAAAAGAAAAACAAAGCAGTACAAAAAAACGAAAACGAACCCAGCCAGCCCAGCTAGCCCAACAAGGCCCAGCAAGCCCATTCCCCACCCCACCCGCAGCGAATCGTTTTCACTCACGAATCGACCCGTTGAGTCTATGACGACCAGGCCCCACTCCTTCTCTCTCTCTCTCTCTCTCTCTCTCTCTCTCTCTCTCTCTCTCTCTCTCTCTCGCGCGCTGACGTCTCGACCCCACGCCACATCATCATCTTCCTCACCCCGCTGACCCCGCCCCTCACTTCGCCGGCCGTTGCAGTCGATTAAAGCTCGGCTTAGTTCGCGCTAACGCCACAGTAAAACCACCCCACGACCATGCCTTCTTAATCGCATGCGTCCCCTCTCTCTTTTATCCCAGTTGACGCCCCACAGGAGCCCCCAGGCTGTCCCCAATTCCCCCTGCACCGCCCTCTGCTCCCGCGAGCTCCACCTTCAATTCCGGCCACACCTCGCCGCACCTTGCCTCCTCGACCACACTCACTTGCTCCCCACCTCCTGGCGAACCTCCCCGTAGCGCCAGCGTGCCCCGGTGTCGGCAGCAGACGACGACCAGCCAGCGCCATTGCCTGCGCCTTTCTCCGACGAAGCCTCCAGGTAGTAACTGACCACCCTCGTACCTCTCGCTGATGCATACATGATCGCAAACAACGTACGCATCTAATGCTACCGTTATTTTTCCTTTCCATGGCCTGTAGCCTCGCCCCCGTCGACGTCTGAGCGCAACCGACGGTGACCATGACTCCGGCGAGCAATTGTCGACCACCCCGAGCGCCCCTTTGCTAGCAAGGACCACCTCGAGCATCTCCACGCCGCGACGAACTCGGTGAGCATCTCCCCTTGATTTCTCACTTCCTGCATCGCCAGCACCACCACCGTCTGACCGCTCCACCGCCACATTCCGCCGCCAGCGCCGCCCATCTCTGGCAAGCATGCTGAGCATCGTCCGATCTCGATCTAGTGGCTAGGAAAGAAACTAACCGAAGGGGTAAGTAGTGCCTCTGAGCCGTGCGATCTCACTTAAATCCTATGTCTTGTATCGCTCGATCCAAACGAAACGGTATCAGCGAGTAAGAAGCAGCCACGTGGCCCTGACTGTTTTAATAAAAACAGAATTGTTCTATTTGATGTGCCAATTTGAAAAATTCATAAATTTCAAACCACACGTCCAAATTTTTCAAATTTTATATCAATTGAATCAGCAAGACAATTACTTTCTGACCATGCCCTTTGTTTAGTGAATTGCTTCTGATAAAATGATTGTTTTTGCAGAAACTTGTGTAGGAATATTTGGAATATAAAAATTGTTCTAAAATGATTTTTGAGATAAAATCTTGGACAAATGGTTTGTTTTGAACCTACTGACCATAGGAATCAATTTGTGGTTTCAAAAATATATTTGGTGAAGCAAAAGAATAAACTTTTGATTTAAAGCATTTCTAGTCAAATAAAAATATGGTTTAATTGTTAAAAAATGATTTTGGAGGAAAACCTTTGGGAAATGTTTTGATTTAAACTCACTGACCCCAAGCACCAAGTTTTATGATTTAAAAATGTATTTAGTGAACCCTATAAATATTACTACTTTGATAAAGGCATTTTCAACCACATAAAATAATGATTTGGTTTAAAAATGGTTTATAGGTAAAATCTTTTGCAAATAGTTTTGCCACTTTATAAAATGACCAATAAGTGTTTTAGAATGTTTATAACCTATTATAAACCACTTTTGTAAATAAAACAAAGTTTGGCATGCTTGTATGCATTGTTTTGTTTCTATTATTTTATGTGATGTTTTGCTTGAATGGTAGATTGAAATATTGCTTGCTTGATTAAATTATAGTGATTTGAAGTGTGTGAACATTCAAAGATCAAGGAGTGAACTTATACTCTCTACCAAAAAGGCAAGTGATGCTTCATACTTTGTCCCATTATTTTCACTATGCATTAGTGATATTTTAAGTAGGACTTGCATGGAATTTTTGCTAAGTATAAACTATGCCATGGGAAATCCTAGTAGATGAAACCTTAGTAGAAATTTCCTAAATTAAGATTCCTACTACTATCATGCTTAGCTTAGCTAGTAGAAAACAAGGGTGGAATATATATTCATACTATGGAATGTTCCAAAGTCAAGGACTTGTGTTTTGTTTAATAAAACAACTAAATGAATGAATCACCTGGGTGGAATGGAAATAATGGTTTGTGTTGAGTGGTTATGCAAGTACAGTATGCTGGGGAAAACTTGGGCATCACCAAGTCCAATATACTGGGGAAAACTTGATATCTCACTTGTCGAAAGCCACCCAGGAACAAAGAGATTTGAGATGTCAAATGTTGAGAAGCTTCAAGTGCAGCCACTTGGCATTATGGGCTCTGCCTGGATCATATAGGTTGCAACATCTTAGCAAAATGGACAGTTGGTGGTAGGGGAATGATAGGTTGGAACGCGTCCATTCTGGTCTAAGGGAAGGCTTCTGAAAGATCTTGTCTTGGTGAAACCAAGTCTTGTGGGGAAAGTGCACCACCTCTGCAGAGTGTAAAATCTAAGTACTTAGCCATGTCCCTGGTAAAGGACAATTTGAGCATCAAGACATGGAAGCTATCAAGAATCTCCTCATCCCAATTTCTAAGTTAAAATCTTGTGGTTAAACAAGGGTTAAAGGATCACCAATTTCTATTGGGAGATGCCTTGGGTGAATTTTGTCAAGCAAAAATTTAGTGTTTTCAAATGATAAGGAAAAATATATTTTGAGCAAAGCAAGCCTAAGCTCCACTTAGCCAAATGCATATAGATTATAGACTCCACAATACTACCATAGTATCACTTGCCAATACAATTCAAATGTATTGACCCTTGTGGCTGTAACTTGTTATGTTGCAGGTTTGTTTGATATTAGTGAAGTTTATTGATTAGGATTACAAGTCTACAACCAACATGTCTGCCTGTGGCACTTTGAAGATGAAGGACCCCATGCTATTGTTATATTCTGCTGCAATGTAATGTGATAGCCAAATGGGCTATGTAAGATGTAATGAATTATTTTATTCCTAGTTATAAAGTTATATTATGACCTTCGTTTCTTGATATTACATCTTAACTGTGGATGCTAGCTATTGATCCAGGGACTAGCACTGTAAACACAGGGATCTCTACCTTATTAAAGGTTGGGAACCTTACAACTTCTTATTTTAGTTTGCAATCTCTATTATATGATGGATCTTGTTGATCAGTATTGGCACCACTTTGGGATCATCAAGTAAATCTAAATTGGTTTTGGCAAACCGAGCTCTGGTCAGTAGCAATATTTTTTGAGATTTGAAAGAAAAAGAGAAAGAGCTTACGGGTATTTGGTATCATCTATTTTCTTTCTTGATTGGCTAATAAGCTTTAGTATTCTTTATTTAAGATCTTTTGTGTCTTCAAGGAAGACTGCATGTTTGGATTTATTACTTGTATGTTTGCTTGTTTCTTTCAACTCTCTTGCTTGCTACCCAGCCTTTCTAGCCAAAAACCTGTTTTGAGAAGACATACTTCTCATGTTTCCAATCCCTTTGAACCAAACCTATGCCATTTGTCTCCACCATATCTACCTAGTAGCATTGTTGCTATTCCAAGAAAATTCTCAAGCTTCGTCTATCTTTCGAATTCAAAAGTATTTTGTTATGTGAAAACTAGTTAGTAAAGCTCTCACGAACTTGATGTCACACCTTATTTATTTGCCCCTAATAGAGTTGAACCATTGTTCCATTGAAGTTGTATATGCTTGCACCTATACGTTCGAATTAGCAAAACCGTGCTGTCACGGGGAACGCTTTCAACATTGTACATGTACCTTGTACACAGTTTATATTGTGCTCTTTTGTCTATGGATGTCAACGGTGTGAAATAAAGAGGGAACTTGTAAGTCCATGGAGTCTGTATTTTTTGTTAGAGAAACGCCTGGGCCGCTATCCTAAGCCATGCATAATCATGGTGGAAACTTGTAGCATCACCATAGTGAGCTATCTATGAAGCATCCTCAATAAAAAAGCTATGCACATAGTAAATGAAAAGATCGCTGAGATGCTCATTGTTTGCTTGCCTTGTCATTTTGGTTATGGGAAAGATCTTGTACCATGTGCAAGGGGTACCCGTTGGCGGTTCTCTATGATATGCATGTACTTACAATGACAAGAAATTACATGTAACTGAAGTTGAGTAGCATGAGGAGTGGCCCTCATATTCAAGGGACATGAGATTGCCAACTTATATTTTGTCAAGCATATACTCCTTGTTTGTGCACTTTAACCTTAATCATCTCAAGATGCCTATGATAGGGGCAATGAGGGCTTAAAGCTAGTAAGTACCATAATCTTTTGGAAGCTCTTTATGACTTGTAATCCCTGCTTCCCTCTAAGAAGGGACATTTCTCCTACTTCCAAGTTGAGTCAGTAAACCTACTTCCTCTCTATCTCCAGCAAGCATTTGAGTTGTTGTGTTTCAAGCATTCATATGGTGATTTATTCAATCATGTTCTTCATCTTCCTTGTTTACACAAAACTCTTATCTATTTAGTATTACTTTGAAAGCCTTCATTGAAAAACCTTTCTGAGCAAAGAGTGCTCCTGTTTTGAAACTTCTACAAAAAGCTTTTTGTGAAACTGTTTGTCAGGTGTTCTCTGACCAAGAACATAGTTTGCCAATTCCAATTATGATTTATCTTTATGCATATCTATTGTGACTGATGTACTTGGTTGCAAGCTAAGTTATATAATGGTGAGTTGTTTTCTTCTATGAGTTGTGTAATGGTAAGTGTGATGCTTCTTGTTCGTATTCTTATATCGACACTTCACTCCATAAACTAGTGGACATGTTTACTGAGCTCAGTTTCGCTTGGGGACAAGCGAAGGTCTAAGCTTGGGGGAGTTGATACGCCCAATTTGCGTCACTTTTCTATATCATAATTTACCTCCATTCATTGATATATGTCTTATTATGAGGTATTACTTATGGATTTTCATCTGTTTATGCATGTTGGATGATTCTTGGAGGATGAACTGCCGAAATCTGGATTCTGATGGAAAAGAAGGTGTTTCAGTGCAATTTCGCGAAGATCAGAAAAATACCAGAAAAATATGGGAAAATATTATTTTTCCAGAAGATTAAGGAAGCCAGAAGGAGGAGAGAAGAGGGGCCGCAGGGGGGTCACACCCTCCTAGGCGCGGGCCCACCCTAGGTCGCCTATATCTTCCCTACGGAACCCTAAGGCTAGGGGAGCGACCACAGATAGATTTCCGACGCCTCTGGGGCTGAAAACACCAAGAGAGAAAGATCTCTCTAGTAGACAGATTTCTGTCGGGGGAATTCCTTCCCAGAGAGGGGAGACCGTCGCCATCAACACCATCATCAAGTTAGGCTTCATCAAGATCATCATCATCATCCACACCATCATCTCCACCAGCACCATCATCACCACTCCATCCCGCTATAACAATTGTGTTGGATATAGCTTTAGTTCATTAGGGGAAACCTTCCTGGTGTTAATTACTATTGTAGTTGATGCTTGTGAGTGGAACCATTGGATTATTGTTTATGTTCAGATTGTTATCCATTACCATATCATCTTTGATCTTGATCCATATGATGTCTTGTGAGTAGTTCGCTGTGTTCTTGAGTACTTGGGAGAAGTCATGTTGTTAGTAGTGAATCTGTGATGAGCTATTATTCAATGGTTTAGTATTTATGGGCCTAGGGGAATGCATTGTGTATTTGGCTACTAATTGTGGGGTTGCCGGAGTGACAGAAACCTGAACCCCCGTTAGGACACCTTTGCACAAGGGAGTATAGGATCTCAGAGTTTAAGGCCGTGGTTATATTTATATCTTAATTACTTTCATGTAGTTACGGATGTTTGCAGGGGGTTTAATCACAAGTATGTATTAGTCCAAGTAAGGTCGGTATGTTAACACAGGTTCACCCACACAACACTTACAGCACTAGAGAAGAGTACTCAGCTATTTGAAGCGAAAGCACTTGAAAGAATTCCTATGTGTCCTCGAGAACGTTTGGTCCTTATAAGTATTTCCACTGGCTTGTCCTTTGCTAAGAAAGGATTGGGCCACTTGCTCCGTTTGTTCGTCGTCTTTATTACTTGCTCTTTGTTTTGTTTCCTTATCAGAAAACCACTAAAAATCCGTTTGCTAAGTATTCACAGGGATTTCCTTCTCCATACCACTGTCCAGCACCTTCTGCTCCTCGTTGGGATCGACACTCCTATTTATCGAAAGTACTACGATACACCCCCTATACTTGTGGGTCATCAACAGCATCAACTTTACAAACAACAGCAGAATATACCAAGAGCACAATATATGTTCTTATCAGTTTTAACATAAGCTTGCATACCCACAAATTCCAAGTAGGAATTGAAATATAAGTTACTCTCAGTCTTGCATAGAGTTGCTATGCAAGGCTCATCATAGAGAATAAAATCCACAAAGTAGTATCTGCTCTTCAATATAATCTGGCCTCAGCCTTTGCATCATTGGCAAGGGAAAAGGCATCATATCATATACACAATGATCATACTATTGTGCACACTCCAAAGTGAGGCACCATGGTAGTAAGATCACAACAATAGCAGCCACAAAAAAATTAATTGCACAATTCAAAGCTTATTAAGCAAGACACTAGGGCAATGAGCCACATCATTTGACCAACAGGTCAATAGTGTATTTGCAAGCCAAAGAAATACATTATACAAATTATTCTTCATCAACTAGCCTCAAGTTATTTAAGCAAATGATTTTATCATTTTCCTAGACAAGTAGTCTAGAAATCATCTATAAGGCAATCTTATCTGCACGAGCTACATCTGCTTCTAAGCCTCAGCCTTTGCATCATAGGCTGCATCTCAATCCACACAAAGTTGTTCCAACATGATGTTTTCATCCACTAGTTAGTTGCAATGACAGCAGGTGTCTTTAAAAAAATGATCATATGGTTGTGTACCTCCAGGGAGACATCACAATAACATGACCATATTAACAGAAGCCACAAGGTACTATATCAGCCAAGCAATAAATATCTAACTAATCTAGCAACAAATCATAATACTAGAAACACCACAGTGCACACTCCAGATGGAGGCACCACAGTAGGAAGATTCCAATATCAGAAGACACTGAAATCATTAGCTAAGATCAACATCAAATACCCATGTTAAAAGAATGAGTTGTATCCCTAGGGTATTACTTCAAATCATTTTCCTACCAAATTTTAATAGGAACCATTTTTTGTTTGAAAACACATCATTTATTTACCACAAGATTCCTGTCATAATAATAGTAACAAAAATATAAGCAAGATTTATATGCAGAAGTTCATCCACATTAGAAAACTAAACATCCTCCTGAATACTTTATTCTAGGAATCATTCTTAATACTAACTGTCAATATGAATGGCTCAACTGAATTCGGTATACACTAAATCACATGATTCAGTAAAAAAAGTCAATGATTCAAGGATCAGTCAACGGATATGTACATAGTAGTACAAGGGATTAAGGTTTAATCACTAAATCCTTCAAATACAGCAGTGAACAAATAGTTCAGGAAAGAACTTTGTATCAAATCAATTTACACAAACAACAGTGAACATATTATCTAGGACAAACAACCAATGTCGCCAGTGATTCTTGCGCAGTATATCACGTGTTAACCATGATATTTGGAATGGGACGGAGAAGTCAGTTGTATCCTTTTCCTTTCGTATGGAGGCAAGACTTTCTTAACGCGATGTTGTGATTCCTTGTGTGGATCCAACATATGGGTGGGCACCCTTAGGCCCTACGTTTTTTATGTCTAGATTATCTATGAGTGGCTTTGGAGGTTTAGCCGGACCTATAAGGTACTTACCTGGGCATCACTAGCTCATAGAGTCTTTAGGAACTCATCACAGTTTTAGCCTGCCCGAAAGGGGGCTTAACGGAGGTGAGCCAGCCCCGAAGGATCGTGCAAACATATGGGGTCGTGAAGAGGGCAGTGATTGGCTTGGATCTTAGTCTGGGCCTCATACCAAGGAAGTATGAACGGGTCGCGGCCCGGATGTGCAACAAAGCTAAGATCTCTCATGGGAAAAGTAACGCACCTTTGTAGAGTGTAAGAACTGTAACTTGTTACTCCCTGTTCCAGGAAGGAGCTACGAATGAGGCAGGAAAGGAACTCCATGAAAGTTCTAGTAAACCCGTGAAGGCTGACGAACATAGCTTTTTAGAATAAAAGCAACCTTTGAAGAAATGTTTACGAAAACTTGCATTGCCTACGACTTATGGTCTGTGGTTGTAGATATAGTGCATCAAACACTCCTTTTCTAGTGAACTTGCTGAGTACGCTCGTACTCAATGTATCTTCTTAACCCTTGGTAGGTTCTAAAGCCATAACAGACGATATCTACATCAAGTTATGCTCCATGAATCATCACCAAAAGCTAAAGTTCTTCAATGAAGTCAAGAAAGTCAACATATACATCAACTCAAGTGAAGAAAAAGTTATTAATTAGACAGGAATATAATCTCTATCCATAGAATCTATTTCTATAGGGTATTGCAATAGCAGCAATGCCACACCAATAGTTCAGATACTAGTCTTATTAGTATGATAGTTTTTGAGTTGTTTATTTTTTATTCTTCTTTGTAAGAAGTTTCTTTCTCTCTCTTTAACCTAGAGTGTTCTCTAGATCTTGTGTAAAGATTTGAGTTGTAACCTATAGTCATGTCTTGGACCTGTTGTGTTTCTGTTGTACCACTCTGAGGGATGTAATACTAACGGTGTTTCATTGGTATTATGTCAATGACTATAGTGTACTACATCATGCAGTGGTATGCTGGGTCACCGCACACCATCCGGTATTAAACATTCTCGCGTCGACCCCAGCCTGCCGCAGCCCATTAAGTCTCGGTTGGTTTCTCCAACCGGGACTAAACATGAACCTTTATTAGTCCTGGATGGAGACACCATCCCGGCATAAGAAATTCAAAAAGGGTCCAAATAATGTAAATCATTCGCGTGGTGTCATATTATGCGACATAGTTGCAAGGGAAATACCAAACCTTGTATATTGATTATGTCTCCAAAAAACCTTCACAAAATGACCTATCATGTTCGAGGTTTCATGGTTTTCGGTCCAAATAACCAATGTTATGTGTAGAATGGTGGCATAGTTTGTGATATTGTGCCCATATTATGCATGCATGTGGACCTTGGGATGGCGAACAATGTTGCAGGAGGAAGTTTCCTTTTCTTCGCACGGAAAATCCATTTTCCATTTTTCGAGCGCAAAAAATGGGGAGTTTTGTGAAGCAACCACCAAAATGTTGTTTCAAAATGCTACCATCCCACTTTTATAAAATACTAGACCACCATACATGGACGATCTCCCAACTGGGAGATCTCAAACCTTTCTGTCCTTCCCGGGTGAAAAAGATAAATGTCTACCGAATTAGTAGGAACTGGGTCTGGTTTGAACTACATGTACATGATCTAACGCTCCTAATTTTTCGAAAAAAATCACTTTTAGACTCACAATATGGTGTTTCTTTAGATATCCAATGCAATTTCTAACGAGTCTCATCCCCTATATTCATGCCCACCGTTTTAACCATAGTTTGAAACGGGAAAATTCAAAACAGGCACAATAAATTCAAAAATGGTCCGAACAATATAAATCCTTCACGTGGTGTCAAATTATGTGACATAGTTGCAACTAAAAATACTAAAATTGGTATATTGATTATGTCTTGAAAAAACCTTCACAAAATGACCTATCATGTTCGAGGTTTCATGGCTTTCGGTCCAAATGACCAATGTTATGTGCAGAATCGCTGCATAGTTTGTGATACTATGCCCATATTAATCATGCATGTGGACCTTGGGATGGCGAACAATGTTGCAGGAGAAAGTTTTCCTTTTCGTCGCATGGAAAAGCCATTTTCCATTTTCCTAGCGCAATAAACGGGGCGTTTTGTGAAGCAACTACTAAAATGCTGTTTCAAAATGCTAACCCATTTTTCTAAAATACTATACCACCTTACATGGACGATCTCCCAACCGGGAGATCTCAAACCTTTCCGTCCTTCCCGGATGAAAAAGACAAATGTTTGTCGAATCGGTAGGAAGTGGGTCCGGTTTGAACTATAGGTACATGATCTAACGCTTGTGATTTTTTGAAAAAATCTATTTTAGACTCACAATATGTTGTTTATTCAGAGAGCCAATGCAAGTTCTAAGGAATCTTGTCCCCTATCTTCAAAATGGTTAATAGTTAATTCGAAACGGGCATAAGAAATTCGAAATGGTTAATAGTTAATTCATTTTTAGTTAAAAATGGTTAATAGTTACAACAATTACTTAGGAAAAAATAAAATGGTTTTGAATTAGTTATTCAAATTCAAACACTTTTTATGTATAAAGTTTTTTAAGATTCCAAAAGATGCAAAAAAAATGTTAATTCATTTTTAATTAAAAATGGTTAATTGTTTAAATAGCTACAATAATTATTTTAAAAAAAATAAATGGTTTTGAATTAGTTATTCAAATTCAAACACTTTTTATGTTTAAAGTTTTTTAAGATTCCAAAATATGCAAAAAAAAAATTGTTAATTCATTTTTAATTGAAAATGGTTAATAGTTTAAATAGTTATAATAACTATTTTATAAAATAGAAAATGGTTTTGAATTCGTTATTAAAATTCAAACACTTTTTATGTTTAAAGTTTTTTAAGATTCCAAAACATGCAAATTATATTAGTTAATTCATTTTTATTTGAAAATGGTTAATAGTTTAAATAGTTACAATAATTATTTTACAAAATAGAAAATGGTTTTAAATTAGTTATTCAAATTCAAATACTTTTATGTTTAAAGTTTTTTAAGATTCCCAAATATACAAAAAAAATATTAGTTAATTCATTTTTAATGGAAAATGGTTAATAGTTATAATAATTATTTTAGAAAAAAGAAAATGGTTTTGAATTACTTATTCAAATTCAAACACTTTTTATGTTTAAAGTTTTTTAAGATTCCAAAATATGCAAAAACTATTAGTTAATTCATTTTTTATTAAAAATAGTTAATAGTTTAAATACTTACAATAATTATTTTAGAAAACAGAAAATGGTTTTAAATTAATTATTCAAATTCAAACACTTTTTATGTTTAAAGTTTTTTTAAGATTCCAAAATATGAAAAAAAATATTAGTTAATTCATTTTTAATTGAAAATAGTTAATAGTTTAAATAGTTATAATAATTATTTTAGAAAACATAAAATGGTTTTGAATTATTTATTCGAATTTAAACACTTTTTATGTTTAAAGTTTTTTAAGATCCAAAATATGAAAAAAAATAGTTAATTCATTTTTAATTGAAAATAGTTAATAGTTTAAATAGTTACAATAATTATTTTAGAAAATAGAAAATGGTTTTAAATTAGTTATTCAAATTCAAACACTTTTTATGTTTAAAGTTTTTTAAGATTTCAAAATATGCAAAAAATATTAGTTAATTCATTTTTAGTTGAAAATGGTTAATAGTTTAAATAGTTAAAATAATTATTTTAGAAAATAGAAAATGGTTTTAAAGTTTAAAGTTTTTTAAGATTCCAAAATATGCAAAAAAATATTAGTTAATTCATTTTTAGTTTAAAATGGTTAATAGTTTAAATAGTTACAATAATTATTTTAGAAAATAGAAAATGGTTTTAAATTAGTTATTCAAATTCAAACACTTTTTATGTTTAATGTTTTTTAAGATTCCAAAATATGCAAAAAAAATAGTTAATTCATTTTTAGTTGAAAATTGTTAATAGTTTAAATAGTTACAATAATTATTTTAGCAAATAGAAAATGGTTTTAAATTAGTTATTCAAATTCAAACACTTTTTATGTTTAAAGTTTTTTAAGATTCCAAAATATGCAAAACAAATATTAGTTAATCCATTTTTAATTGAAAATAGTTAATAGTTTAAATAGTTATAATAATTATTTTAGAAAACATAAAATGGTTTTCAATTAAATATTCAAATTGAAACACTTTTTATGTTTAAAGTTTTTTAAGATTCCAAATGATTTACTATTTAAAAACCATTACAAATTTAAACTCCTAAATAAAAAATAAGGCAGGAACTTGGACCGAAAAGTTGAAAAAAAATGAAAGCATGCCATTTAGTCCCGGCTGGTTATTGCAACCGGGACGAAAGGGCTATGGCGCGCCGCTTAGGGCCAGCCCAAAATAGGCCCTTTAGTCCCGGTTGGTGCCACCAACCAGGACGAGTGGGCCCTTCCTTTATAACCGTCTGGCCCTTCTCCTTCCCCGGCCATCTCCATTCCCCACATTTTGCTAAGTTCCCAACGTCGACGCATGCGCCTCTGACCCGACGTCGGCAGGCTACCCAACTTCTCTGACCTGCCACGCGCTCTCCCCTGTCTCGCATGTTGTCAGCTGCTGCTCCCCCATCGTCGCATGGCACCTCCGACCGTCCGCACACTCTCTCCCGACCCGTCTCTCACACGTCGTCGGCCGATCGCTGCTCCCATCGATCTCCCCACATTGGGAAGGTTTTCGTCGACGCATTGCCACAGCTTCTTAAGCACACACACTGCATAGTTTTTTAGTTTTTTTAGTTTTTTTGTGGATTTATTTGATTTTAGTTCATATTAGTTGTAAATATTGTAAGTATTATGTATGTAAAATGGTTAATAGTTTAAATAGTTACAATAACTATTTTATAAAAAAGAAAATGGTTTTGAATTAGTTATTAAAATTCAAACACTTTTAGATTTAAAGTTTTTTTAAGATTCCAAAATATGCAAAAAAATATTAGTTAATTCATTTTTAATTGAAAATAGTTAATAGTTTAATAGTTAAAATAATTATTTTAGAAAACATAAAATGGTTTTCAATTATTTATTCAAATTTAAACACTTTTTATGTTTAAAGTTTTTAAGATCCAAAATATGAAAGAAAAATTAGTTAATTCATTTTTAATTGAAAATAGTTAATAGTTTAAATAGTTATAATAATTATTTTAGAAAACATAAAATGGTTTTGAATTATTTATTCGAATTTAAACACTTTTTATGTTTAAAGTTTTTTAAGATCCAAAATATGAAAAAAAAATAGTTAATTCATTTTTAATTGAAAATAGTTAATAGTTTAAATAGTTACAACAATTATTTTAGAAAATAGAAAATGGTTTTAAATTAGTTATTCAAATTCAAACACTTTTTATGTTTAAAGTTTTTTAAGATTTCAAAATATGCAAAAAATATTAGTTAATTCATTTTTAGTTGAAAATGGTTAATAGTTTAAATAGTTAAAATAATTATTTTAGAAAATAGAAAATGGTTTTAAATTAGTTATTCAAATTCAAACACTTTTTATGTTTAAAGTTTTTTAAGATTTCAAAATATGCGAAAAATATTAGTTAATTCATTTTTAGTTGAAAATGGTTAATAGTTTAAATAGTTCAAATAATTATTTTAGAAAATAGAAAATGGTTTTAAAGTTTAAAGTTTTTAAGATTCCAAAATATGCAAAAAAAATATTAGTTAATTCATTTTTAGTTTAAAATGGTTAATAGTTTAAATAGTTACAATAATTATTTTAGAAAATAGAAAATGGTTTTAAATTAGTTATTCAAATTCAAACACTTTTTATGTTTAAAGTTTTTTAAGATTCCAAAATATGCAAAAAAAATAGTTAATTCATTTTTAGTTGAAAATTGTTAATAGTTTAGATAGTTACAATAATTATTTTAGCAAATAGAAAATGGTTTTAAATTAGTTATCCAAATTCAAACACTTTTTATGTTTAAAGTTTTTTAAGATTCCAAAATATGCAAAACAAATATTAGTTAATCCATTTTTAATTGAAAATTGTTAATAGTTTAAATTGTTATAATAATTATTTTAGAAAACATAAAATGGTTTTCAATTAACTATTCAAATTGAAACACTTTTTATGTTTAAAGTTTTTTAAGATTCCAAATGATTTACTATTTAAAAACCATTACAAATTTAAACTCCTTAATAAAAAATAAGGCAGGAACTTGGACCGAAAAGTTGAAAAAAATGAAAGCATGCCATTTAGTCCCGGCTGGTTATTCCAACCGGGACGAAAGGGCTCTAGCGCGCCGCTTAGGGCCAGCCCAAAATAGGCCCTTTAGTCCCGGTTGGTGCCACCAACCAGGACGAATGGGCCCTTCCTTTATAAACGTCTGGCCCTTCTCCTTCCCCGGCCATCTCCATTCCCCACATTTTGCTAAGTTCCCAACGTCGACGCATGCGCCTCTGACCCGACGTCGGCAGGCTACCCAACTTCTCTGACCCGCCACGCGCTCTCCCCTGTCTCGCATGTTGCCAGCTGTTGCTCCCCCATCGTCGCATGGCACCTCCGACCCGCCGCACGCTCTCTCCCGACCCGTCTCTCACACGTCGTCAGCGGGTCGCTGCTCCCGTCGATCTCCCCACATTGGTAAGGTTTTAAATCGGCCACACACACACAAGCAGCCTTTACCATGTCTTTTTTAGTTTTTTGTGGATTTATTTGATTTTAGTTGTAAATATTGTAAGTATTATGTATGTAAATATTGATTTAGTTATAAAAATTGTAAATATTTATTTTAGTGGATTTAGTTGATTTTAGTTGGAAATATTGTAAATATTGTGTATGTAAATATTGATTTAGTTGTAAATATTGTAAATATTGATTTTAGTGGATTTAGTTGATTTCAGTTGTGAATATTATGGATTTAGTTGATTTTAGTTGTAAATATTGTGTATGTAAATATTGATTTAGTTATAAAAATTGTAAATATTGATTTTAGTGGATTTAGTTGATTTAAGTTGTAAATATTGTAAATATTGTGTATGTAAATACTGATTTAGTTGTAAATGTTGTAAATATTGATTTTAGTGGATTTAGTTGATTTTTGTTGTAAATATTGTGGATTTAGGTTATTTTAGTTGTAAATATTGTGTATGTAAATATTGATTTAGTTATAAAAACTATAAATATTGATTTTAGTGGATTTAGTTGATTTTAGTTGTAAATATTGTAAATATTGTGTATGTAAATTTTGATTTAGTTGTAAATATTGTAAATATTGTGTATGTAAATATTGATTTGGTTATAAAAATTGTAAATATTGATTTTAGTGGATTTAGTTGATTGTAGTTGTAAATATTGTGATGCTCTAACATTTTTTGTATTCGTTATGTGGATTTAGGGTTTACATCCCTCGGATCACGGCACCCTAGCCCCTCAAATCTCGCCTACCTAACCTCCTCGATTAGCCGCTTCGTCGACTCATCCGATTTTCCCCTTTTGCAGAAAATATGGAACCACACGGCAAGGACGAAGAAAAGGAAGAGTTGATCCAGGGTATGATCCGTGGGGAGGAAATCGATGTCTCGACATGTTTGAACAACTCTGGTGAGGGTGATCCTCTTCTCGCCGAAAGAGACGTCTTCGGTGAGGAAGTAGCCGACAACTTCAGTGAGGAAGAATCCGATGGCTTCGGTGAGGGAGAAGGTGATACGTCGTAAACGTATATATAATTTTTGATGTTCCATGCTTGTTTAGTATCAAGTTTGATATGCTTTGTCCACACTTTGAGGTATTTTTATACATTTTCTGGGACTAACCTATTAACAAGATGTCGCACTGTCAGTTGCTTGTTTTCTGCTGTTTTTTGTTTCAGAAAAGATAGTAAGGAAATATTCTCGGAATTGGATGTGACAAAAGCCAAAGTCAATATTTTACAGGAGAGAACATAGAGACCAAAGGGCAGTCGAAGGGGGGCCACAGGGTGGCCACACCCTAGGCCTGTGTGGGTCCACCCTAGGGCGCACCGTCCCATGGCGTGGGCCCCCTGGCCGCTGATGCTACACTCAACAGGGAGGAAGAGTGCTTCGTTGGTAACCCCAAGAGCAAGGTATGAAGAGCACAGCAGCAATATTTCCCTCAGTAGAAACCAAGGATATCGAACTAGAAGGAGGAAGGAAACGTCACACAGGTGTTGGAAGCAACGTGGAGACCTGCAGAACACAATCTCAAGACTCTGTCCCAATGAATCAGTGAGGTTGTCAAGCTCACCGGTTTGCCGTAACAAAGGATTAAACGTATGGTGTGGAAGGTAATGGTTTGCAGCAAGTAAACAAGTAACAGTGGAAAATGTATCAATGGTAAAGGTTGGACCGGGGTCCATAGTTCACTACTAGTGTTTTCTCCCTAGTAGCAACAGCACATCTACAACCGAAGAGATTATTGTCACTTCCCTTGGAAACTAGAGGCATGAACCCACTATCGAGCATAAATACTCCCTCTTGGAGTCACTAGCAACTACTTGGCCAAGATAACCACTAGAAACGGAGAGCATGCAAGATCACAAACAACACAGACATGATAGAATGATAAAGACAGAACCATTAATCAAACCAACATAATAATCTCAATATACATCGGATCCCCGCAAACACAACATGCATGATTACAAATAGATTATATCTTGATCATGAACGGAGCTCACAAGATCTATAGATGAAAGCACGAAGGAGGAGATACAACCATCTAGCTACTACATGGACCCATAGTCCAAGGTGGAACTCCTCACAAATCATACCGGAGAGAAGGCCTCCGGGATGATCTCCCCTCCGGCAGGGTGCAGGGAAGAGCTTTAGATCCCCCCCCCCCGATCTAGGGAAGATGGTGGCGGCGGCTACAGACTATTTCGTGGAATATTGATCTGTTCCTGAGAGTTTCTGCATCGGGGGCTTCTTATAGGCGAAGGGGGTACCGAGGTGGCAGCCAGGGCAGGCAAACCCTAGCCAGGCGTGGGCTAGGGCCCACCCGCGCCTGGGGTGGGTCTGGCCCCCCTGGCCGGCCCCTCGGGCTCTCCTTTGGAATTCTTGTTCCCCACGGAAAATTATTGACTTTGTCTTTCGTCCCGTCCAATTCCGAGAATATTTATTTACTAACTTTTCTGAAACCAAAAACAGCAGAAAACAGACATCTGGCACTGTTGCAACTTGTTAATAGGTTAGTACCAGAAAACATGTAAAAAGCACCTCAAAGTGTAGACAAGTAAAGCAAAGTAGATACTAAACAAGCATGGAGCATCAAAAATTATAGATACGTTTCCAACATATCAGCATCCCCAAGCTTAATTCCTGCTCGTCCTCGAGTAGGTAAGTGATAAAAAGAATAATTTTTGAGGTGAACATGCACCCTCACAATAAAGATCCAACCATTTGCAAGCATTAAAAGCTGGGATCAAAGAACTCTAAGCATGTGCATGAAAGAATGGAGTTCTAACAGTAGGACAGAGTAACTATGCATGAAACATGGCAAGCTACAAACAAAGATCATGAATAACATGCATTTAAAAAACGTTTGTATGTTTCACATACAAAAAACATAGCATAGTGGCAATCAGCTTGTCCCTCATAGAATAGCAATATATATGCATATGACACCTTCAAAGTTCACAAGGGTGAGTACAAACAAATAGCACAAGAACAAGTAATAACACAATATGCATCAATTAATAAGCTTTGGAACACTGCACACAGAATGACAACTATGCTCTCTTAATGGTGCCTAAAGGTAGAAGGTGGAGACTCAATAATGGTGAAAGAAAGGCCTTTTTTATAAAGGAAGTAGGGATTACAAGTTTCAAAAAGAGCTTCCAAAAATTATGGTACTTATTAGCTTTCAGCCCTCATTGCCCCTATCATAAGCATCTTGAAGTGGTTAAGGTTAAAGTGGCAAAGCTGGAATATATGCTTGATAAAGTATAAGTTGGCCATCTCAAACCCCTTGAAGATGAGGGCTACACCTCATGGATACTCAACTTAGGGCCCAGGAAAGTTCTTGTCACTGTAAGTATTTGCATATCATTGAGAACCGCCAATGGGGTACCCTTGCACATGGTACAGGAGCTTTCCCATAACCAAAATGACAAGGCAAGCAGACAATGAGAATCTCAGCAATCTTCTTATGTACCATGGGAATATGGTTCTTTTTTCTCTCTTTCCTCTTTTCTCAATGTGTCTCTCTTTTTTTAAGAAGAATGCTTCATAGATGTCACTATGGTGATGCTGCAAGTTTCCACCATGATTAGGCATGGCTTAGGCTAGTGGCCCAGGCGTTTCTCTAACACAGAATACAAACTCCATGGACTTACAAGTTCCCACTTCATTTCACATCGGTAACATCCATAGACAAAAGAGCATGATATCAACAGAGTACAAAAAGTACAAGTGCAATGTTGAAAACGTTCCCCGTGACAGCACGGTTCTGCTAATTCCAACTTATAAGTGCAAGCATATACAACAAAGTTGCCTCAATGGTTCAAGTTTATTAGGGGCAAATAATAAAATGTGCCATCAAGTTCGTGAGGGCTTTAATCACTAAGTTTTCACAAAACAAAATAGTTTTTAATTGGAAGATAGTTGAAAACAAGAATATACTTGGAATGGTGTAAAACACCATGCATAGGATTTTATAGTGGACACTTTGGAATAACTTGGTTTCTTGGGAGTTGTAAGCATGAGTAGAACTTACTCATACAAGTGGAGGCTAGCAAAAGACTGGGAGCAACCAACTAAGAAGCAATAATGGCCATAATTATGCAATGCAACAAAGCAAACTAATCAAAGCAAAGAGTGGTACTACAAGTCAAGAACTAAATGATCATAGAGGCTAATGGTGACTTGTCATAGTCATAACATGGTGTGAGCATGTGCCAAGTCAACCCAAGCAAAACATTAAAGGAGAATACCATAATACTATGCTTTTGCATGCTAAAACAATGCATAATTTATTCAAGGCACACTAAGCAATCCCAATTGTTCGGAACAATACATGCTAAAGCAATAATCACTAAGAATAATGCTAAAACAACACCTAGCATGTCATGCTAAAGTCTAAGTCACAGTCAATGCAAGCTCCTCTTGCACTTCAAGCAAGAACTTACTGCTCCTTTCCAAACAGCAAGCAAACTTATTTGCAAAACATCACAGCGAGAACGGGGGTCCAAACTTACTTTATTCGAGCAAACTAAACAACTAAGTAAAGCAAACGAAAACTAATACGCTCCAAGAACAACACAACTATGCATGAAACAATAAAAGTGAAGTGTCTAGACAGACATGAGCTTTTTATTGATGAAGAAGGTGATGCCTTGGGCATACCCAAGCTTTGATGCTTGTACCTCTTGGATATTTATTGGGGTGGAACCATGGTGGCATCCCCAAGCTTGAGCTTTTGTCCATTCTTCATATCATTGCATCATTCTCTCTCTACACCTGAAATTTTTCCTTCATACAAAACTTCACACAATCCTCATTAGCAACATTAGTTTATTCAAAATATATTATACCACTGGCAAAGCTTTAGAACAGCAAGGATTTTCACTAAAAACACAAGATACTGAAGTAACTCCTACAAAGAAACTCAATTTACCTCAAGAGAGCTCAAAAAGGAATCAATAAGAAGCAAACGCAAATAATGGCAGAAATCTGTCAAAACAGACCAGCAGGTAGAAACGAATTTTTTTTCGAACATCTTCTGTTGCTCAAATCAAAAAGTGTTGAACTAATGAAAGTTATCTAACATAATAGGGGATTTAGTCGTAAATTTTGAGCTCAATCCGAGTTACAGAGACTCCTCAAGAAAAAAATTTGGTGGAGGACAGAAATCTGTTTCGGGACAGCAACTCCCCAAATCTTACTTCCCTCTCATTAGAGGTCATTCTTGGCACAAAAAGAAAAAAAAAGGATAAGGAGAGGTCATTACTGAAGTAATAACTTCCAAGACTTAAGTAAACTCTTGGGTTATCTCTCAACTAATACTTTTCTTTAACGCCTTTAAGTTAGGCACAAGAAGCAAGAAGAATCAAGTATTTTCAAATGAAGAATTGCCCCTCTTGTTCTTTCTTTTCTTACCTTTCTTTTTCTTCTTAGGGAAGATATGATTGCTTACCAGGGGAGTAAAGTTCATGATTCCTTATCCCACGTCTATTACTGGCCCAAGGTGTTTCAGTAGAGATCTTCCAAGTGTGATCTGTCCTTTGCCTACACATTCAATAACAAGATAATCAGTAGACACCATTTTCCCTGAGATTTTTGTAAAAACACCTTCAGCTATTCCAATGGGAAATATAGTGGCATTTTTGGTAAGAGAGATTTCCTCTCCTCCTTCAATAAGCCCCCAAATACTCAAGGAATCGAAAATATCTTTAGGCATGAGACAAATTTCAGACATGATATCACAGCGAGCATCAAAGAGTGTAGTGTTTATTGAGACTTTAATTATGGTAAACCAATTTGAAGGCTCAGAATTTATGGGAACATAATCATGGTAAGCCCTAAGAGTGTTATAGCAACTATTCATGGCAGCAATACTGGTCTCAAGATGGTTCAACCTAGCAAAAATACTAGTGAAAGAGGAATCATACTTGCCAGGTGTACCATAGATCATGATTAGTTTACTTATAGCATCATAAGCTTCATTCTCAGTACAAAGAAAAAAAATCGTTTTTAGCCACAGCATCCAAAGCATATCTATAATGAAGAGCAATACCGCGGTAGAAACTATCAATAACCAAGCTAAGACTCATCTTAGGCTCAGTTTCATTTTGTAACGCAGAGATTCTAGACCAAACTTCTTTGAAACTCTCTTCACTTTTTTGCTTAAAAGTGAAGATCTTTTCCATAGGTGTCACAGGGATTGAACTAGAACCAGACATGGTAGCAACTAAGGTAAGAACTAATTTATTTATTTTGTGTTTTTGAATAAGGCAAGCAAACCAAGATAGACTAATTTTTTTGGGGTTTTTTGGAAAGAAGCAAACAAAACCAAGAAAAAGAAACAAAGCAAACTAAAAACAAAGTAAAGATAAAGGAAGTGAAGGACTCCCCTTGTGAAGACGTCCTTAGCCTCCCCGGCAACGGCGCCAGAAATTACTTGATGCTACACTCAACAGGAAGGAAGAGTGCTTCATTGGTAACCCCAAGAGCAAGGTATGAAGAGCACAGCAGCAAGATTTTCCTCAGTAGAAACCAAGGTTATCGAACCAGAAGGAGGAAGGAAATGTCACACAGGTGTTGGAAGCAACGTGGATACCTGCACAACACAAACTCAAGACTCTGTCCCAACAATGAGGTTGTTAAGTGTAGCATCCCAGTTGTCTAACCCCTGTAATGCTACATGTCATAATAATAAAATGGGCCACTTCCAACATATAATTGTTGCATCATCATCATAACATGCTCATGTCATCATGTCCCCTTGCATTTGAGCATCATATAAAACCCTTTCTTGTTTGGTTATTATCTCATGTGCATGATTAATTGTATTTTGCCTCTTGATATTGCATTTGGGTCTTGATAAATTGTTAAGTGCCCAAGTTGAGTTGAGGGCATCTCTCTTTTGACTCCACCACCTTTTCTTTCATCACCTTATAATTCCACCACCCAACTAACCTGAGCTTGGCTTTGTTGATTTATCTCTAGCTCATGTTGTTGGTTGGATCCACCCATCATCTTTTGCTTGGCCCTGGCCCACTTTTGGGAATGCAAGGATTGAAGCCACATGAAATAATATTGTTTTCACAATATCACCAGTTGGCATTAATTATGTTGCATGGGCCATGCAAGTGCCACCTTTCCAAGTATTTGGGTTTATTTGAATTTTAGTTGGATCATTTTCTTTTGCTTAATCTTGTTTTTGGGCTTGCATATTCTTCATCAAATCTCTATCTCTCTTCTCCCCTTGGGTTGAAACCTCACCCCTCTCAGCTAAATCCCAACCCTTAAACCCTCCTCTTTCTTTGAGCTTGCTTGTTCTTTGTTGGAGCATGCATGGATCAAGGAATCTCTCTCTTCCTCTTCCTCTTTTCTTGCTCGATCTTGCTAAGTATAGTTTGTAGCATGTTTGTTTAAGCCAGCACCCCCTCCATCTTTTCTTACCTCTTTTAGCAAAAACCCTAATCCACATCTAGCCTAAACCAAAACCCTAGCTACCATCTCTCTCTCTCTCATCTAGCTAAAACCTAAACATAAACCCTCACCTAACCTAGCTACACCACCTTTTCCCTCTCACCTCACCTCCTCACTCCACCACCCGAGCTACCCCACCCCATCCTAGCTCTCTCCCTCTCTCGGCCTTGTCCCTCTCTCTCTTGATCACATGGTCGGGTCCCTCCTCTCCCTCTCTCTTATCTACCTGCCACAGCGACCCCACCCCCTGCCTCCTCCCTGTTTTCCTCTCTCCCCTCTCTAGTTGGCCCCATACCCCATGTCCTATCTACTCCCTCCCTTCATCAAAGAAGCCCTCACCTAACCTAGACCGTACCACCCTCCCCACGCAACCCTCCCCGCCTCTCGCTTTTATCCGCCTCGTCGCCTAACCTCCCCAGATCCCTGTGAACCTTCCCCTTTTCCCCATCCCCAGCTCGACCATGCCCCCAACCTCTAAACCCTAGATCGGCGTCCCAGACCCTCCGCCTCCAGAGTTCCCCGACGCCACAAGACTGTGACCAGGCCGACCTCCCTCGTCGTTGCCGAACTGAACTGGACCTCGCGGAGGAGAACCGCCGCCGCCCGTTCATGCCAGTACCAGACGCTTCCGCCAGCCTCGCCAGCGATCACCGCCCGCCGCCGAATCGACCTCGGCAAGCACTGGTGAGGCCTTCTCCGCCCAGACATGCCCTTCGCCCCTAGCGCAACGCAGCCGCGCCGCTGCTGCCGCTGTCATACCGGCAACAAGAATGCAGCAGCAGACGATCTGAACATATTCAGAGCTCGCCTCAAGACGCCACAGCCGCGCCCGCTAGAATCCTGTATCAAAGTTGTAGGCCCAGCGTTTGCCGACGTTGCTTTTGGAGCCGTGCGGTTTGGTGCATCAATGGCGTCGCTAACGACCAAAGTCCGCCAGACGGAGCCGCCAAGAAGGCCGCGCCATTGCGTCCGACAAGGCTGCTGGCGTTTAGAACCTCCCCGTTTTTCCCGCCTCACGCCCGCAGTCCACCAGCCCCACCCGCCAGCGTCCGTGGAAAACTTGCAAAAAGGCTCCCCAGACACTGGCGTATCAACCCGCGGTCCATCCTGATGCCACCTGTCGCCGCCTCGTTCGCTAGCGCGTCCGCGTGTTCTTTTCGCAAATAGCCCCCTGACCTTTTTGGTTCCCCAACCCGCGGTCCTTCCAGGCCCGTTGTCAGTGTCTCTGGTAGTTTTATAAAAAGGTTCCTGTTGTTTTGTTTAATCAACCCGCAGTCCAGTTTGTCCTGTGTAATGGGGCAGAAGAACCCCGCCCACCTGTCATGCGACTTCGTGGTAGGTTAGGCTGTGTAGAAAACGTTTCAGAGCTGTTTTCAAATTCAATTCTGTTTAAATAAATTCA
Organism: Avena longiglumis; assembly: GCA_030063025.1. Taxonomy (NCBI): domain Eukaryota; kingdom Viridiplantae; phylum Streptophyta; class Magnoliopsida; order Poales; family Poaceae; genus Avena; species Avena longiglumis. The sequence continues at coordinate 510,592,960 of CP125974.1, read as the reverse complement.
AAATTCAAATTCCATGCAGATTTAAATAACTTATTATTTGTAAAGCCAAATTTGACAAATGATATATGTTTGGATATCAGAAAAATGAGAGGATTTCAAATATGCCATCTATTTTTACTTTTGCACAAGTAAAATTCCAAGCTTATGTTAATTACATCAAATGCCACTGGATTTTCATTAATTCATAACTTTTGTTTGGTAAATCCAAATTAAGCAAATAAGTAGTCTAAAATGATCATTTCCGACGAGACCTTTCTGTTTATGCTATCCATGACTTCAATTGCAGCATGCATCATATAAATATATATTGAACAACAACTGTTATGGCAACAAATGTGATTCTAAAACCCAACTAAATGTTATTTTCTGTCCTCCACACCTCACCCATGCCATGCTACCTTACTTGCCATGTAAATTGTGCATCATTCATCATGGCATGATTGTTTGCTTGATGCATCTTATTCATATGCTTGTGCTCTATATTCATGTTGGCCTTGTTTGTTTGGTTTTTCTCGGATAGACACTGAGCAGGGGCCATATCAAGAGAACCAGGAGCACTACCCAGAACCGTCCTTTGCTTCAACAGAGATACCAGGCAAGCACTACCACATGCTTGCATACATACAGTACCTATTGCCTCTATCTTAATCTTGCATCATTGAGTCGCGATTGCATTAAATTGAATCCCAAGTATGCATAGCCTTTACTTTTAAACCCCACCAAGCTTGTATCCTCCATCCCATGAGCCACTACTATAGGAGTTGTTTGAGCCATGCGAGTCGTAGAACAGATGTAGGGTTTGTGAGAGTCGATGAATAATGAGGTATCTAAACAACTTAACCCGAGTAGTTCGGGATAACTAAAGAAAGTGGCACCGTGAGCAACATCTGCTATTTGGTTCTTCCGCTCACTTGTGTCCCGTAAGACCCCGAGTACTTGATTCCTGTTCCTTGATTTATCGCGCTATCCACATCCGGGAGGTATATGGGACCCCCCTCAGCCAGAGCTTGATTCCGTCTTATTTCTTGGGGCCACAAACTAGTTCGAGGTTTTATTACTATCCTGTACTTATGCCATGCTTTACTGCTTTATTTACGATTGTGCGACAGATAGCACACTGTACTGTTTAGGTAAGCGGAGTGATTACGCGGTGTCGACAAGCCCCGTTTGGGGTTCCCAGTCGCGACCATTGACGCAGACCTTGAGGCCGTCTCGAGCTTGCCTACCCGCTATGGGTTCTACTCAAAGGGTGGCCTGAAATATTACTGATTCTTGTGATTGCTTTTTCGTGAGGGCCTCGTTGGGTTTTGATTTGGTTTTTCCGAGGTTGATCGAGTGTGTGTTGCTATTGGTGCACCCCGGCCGGGTAAAACTTTCTGAAAGCCGTGTCCGCGGATATGGACGACTTGGAGCACAGTTTCTTGATCATAGACAAGCATAACTAAAGTACCGCTTTTAATCTGACTAAAGTAACTTGACTAGTAAATAGTGCAATACTCATGGAATGGTTAATAAAATTGCCAACGGATGGGGGGTTGTTCGTCCGCTTCCTTGTTGGTAAGCAGGGAGGAGGATGGATCGGATGAGATTACCATTATAACTGTTGTACTTAAATTCACGGACATCCATCTATCATTGGTTAGGCGGATGGTTAGCGTTTATCTGTAGAATTGCTAGGGTTTATCTTTTGCTGCAATTGCGTCACCCTGTGTTGTGTCCCCTTTAGAGGCATTAAGACTTTGAGTACCCTTAGGGTCTCACACGATAAATTCTTGATTCGGATGAGCAGTACCTTCTCGTGACGGATCTTGGGTGGAAGAAGCCGATGATGTGGGCAACGATCGCTCGGTGTAGAGATTCCGAACGGGATCCATGAGACCTGTAGTTGGGCTGTGCTTATTTTCTCTGGCATCTTATGCATATTTGCTTCTTATCCGTACTCGGATCTTGTTTGCCGGTGCCGCATGATACTCTGATGTGTGATGTATGAGGAGTTATCCTAAAATATAGATTTATCTAGGTCATTTGAATCTTGCCGTATGGCGTTGGTATATTCCTTTCTTTCTAGATGGTGTGGCTCGATGTACTCTTGTATGGTGGCTTATGACATACCCACTTGTGTACGTAGTTGATCCCTTCGCTGCCGACCACGCCGTCTGACAGTCCCGTTGAGAGGGTAGTGGTTGGGACGTCTGAAAGGACTACCGGTGAGTGGCTTTGGGGCCCCACCGCTATTTCAACCACTATCACTCATCCAGGCTTGTATCTAGGAGCGTAGTTCACCGAGGTAGTTACAATTGGTATCGAGCCATCCCGACCTTCGTGGTTTCAGCCAAACGGTTGTCGATCTAGCAAATATTTTGGTAGTTATGTATATTAGGAAAACAAAACGCGAGAGTAGGACGGCTTCCACTTTTCTTCTTACCCTCCCACCCACCCTTTTCTCGTAAGGAAGTGCAACGCTTTTCAATCCTCTTCTCAAAGTTCAAACTAGGATTCACGTGTTCGGGTTTCGTAGTACCATAGGTTGTGTGTGTGTGTGTGTAATCCTTGTCTATCTGTTGCATCCAAGTTGTTATCTTATCGCCTTTGGTTATCAGCTGGTACATTCCATACCGATGTGCTTTTGCAAACCGACGCAATCTATCTTCCTCTTTGTATCCGACGCTATCTTGTTTGGGGTGTTCGTTTCCGTAGTACCAATCTTTAGGTTTCACGTGAGAAGAAGGGGTTAGGATATGTGTTCCACTTGTTCATGTGCGGAGTAATGATTTGAGTGCGGATGGAGTCGCGACCATACCACTACTTGTATCATTCGCTTTTGTATATTGAATCGGTAGAGTCATTAATCTTGATTCGTTAAGTAATTTTATGCATCTATTGGTATTTTAATGCCGAAATTTGTGGAAAATTTTCTTTGATATGTTTGTGTACCACACTACTTTTCGATGTGTGCGATATGCTTAATATCTTTGAGGTGCTATGAACTTTGTTGATATTTTTATATCATCTCAAGAAATTGTATCCTTTAATCTTGGTTAATTCCATCTTGGTACTATTTTGGATTATTATCATCTTCCATTATAGTAATCGACTTGAGTTTTATATCAATGACAGATGGCTCCCCACGCCCGGATGAAGAGGACATCCCTCCGAATCGGCTCACATGTCAAGCATAGCCAATGCTTTGGCAGCCATGCAAGAGAACCAGCCGCTTGAGGAGAGCGTCGGAAGGAATGAGTTCGCTCCACTTCCTCCACCTCCCAAGCGTGGTGACATCAAGAGCTTCCTCAAGTTCAACCTCGCCGCTCGACGTGTCCGACCGACCTCTTGATGCGGATGATTGGTCGCGAGATCTCAAGGTTGCTCGAGGCTGCGATGTTCGAGCAGGAGGGTCAAGTGTGCTACCCACCTTCTCAAGGGAGATGCGGCTCTTTGGGGAAAACTACTTGAAGGCAAGCTGCCGGGTTCCAGCCAACTTGGGAGAGGTTCACCGCAGCTTTCAAAGAACAGCTCTCAGAGATTGTGATGGAAAGGATGAAGGAGGCTTTCCTCAACTCAAGCGGAAATGATAACGCCAACACCTACATCAGAACTTCATGAACCTGTCTCGCTATGGTGGTGATGAGGTATCGATGACAAGAAAAAGTAGAAAAGATTGCAAGGGCTCAATGTCGATCAAGTATGCAATCACGCATGCAAGACCGCAACCTTCCTGAACTAAAGACACAAAGACTACAAGAGGAGGCAAGGGCAAATGTTCGAGGAGTCCAAGAAACATAACAGGATGCATCAAGCTCGCAGCTTATGGCAGCTCCTTCTAAGCGGCGTGTCCGGTTCCTAACACCCCACCGTCGCTCCCGGCTCCACCAAGACTGCGAGCTTCACGTCAAGGCCACCAAACTTCACCACGCGGCTCCTGTGGGCTACAACAACCCTTACCACGAGCGCTGGCGGAGTCCTCGCTACTCGCCCACGTCCACCGGTGCTCGCTTCACATGTGGAGATCTGGACATCCACACTGAACTGTCCAATGAAGAACAAAGCTCTCCTCAACCCCGCCAAGATCTGCATCAAGCTCTCCTTCGGTTCAGGCGCCACCGCCTCGGGCTCTCAACATCAACACCAAGCGGTTCTGCGGTTGTTCGCGCCAACCGCTAACGCCTCTAAAGTCGAGCTCGCACTGGAGTTGTCATGGGTATGCTTTCGCTTAACTCGACCCCGCACGAGTTCTCTTTGATTCGTGCATCGCATTCTTTTGTCTCGTAAAGTTTGCAAGTGAGAATGAGTTAGTCATGGATCCTCTTCCCAAGAAGTTAATGGTTCTTTCTCCCGAGCAACAATGGCAGCATCTAAGATTAGCCATGGCAACCAAGTTGAGATTGGTGGTTCTTCATTCTTGGCTTCTTTGATTGTTCTGGGCAACTCTGACATTGATGTCATCTTGGGCATGGATTGGTTGACAGCAAATGCAGCTGTGATTGATTGTCCGAACGCCGGTGTCTCTGAAGATCCCGAAGGCCATATAGTCTTTTCTCCAAGTCGACTCCTCATTGTTCAGCTCTATTCCTTGGCTGCTCGAATGATGATGCTATGGAAGCTATTCGGAAGGTACCAGTGGTCCGTGAGTTCCGGATGTTTTTCTGAAGAGTTGCTGTATGCCTCGGATCGCGAGGTTGAATTCGTGATTGAGCTTGAACCTGGAACGGCTCCTATCTCCAAGAGGCCATATAAAATGGGTCCTTCTGAGCTGGCTGAACTCAAACGACAACTTGATGAACAAGAGAAATTGGGTTTCATTCAACACAGCACTTCTTCTTGGGGTAGCCCAACAATCTTCGTGAAGAAGCGTGACAGAACCGATAGGCTATGTGTGGACTACCGGGCTCTAAATGCTAAGACCATCAAGAACAAATATCCTCTCCCTCGGATTAATGATCTATTTGATCAGCTGGCAGGAGCTGTGGTGTTCTCAAAGCTGGATTTGAGAAGTGGTTATCACCAAATAAAAATTCGCAAAGAGGATGTGCCCAAGACAGCTTTCACCACTCGCTATGGCCTGTATGAGTACACGGTCATGTCTTTCGGCCTCACCAACGCACCTGCTACCTTCTCGAGGCTGATGAACTCCGTTTTCATGGAGTACCTGGACAAGTTTGTTTTGGTATATCTGGATGACATTCTGGTCTATTCCAAGTCCAAGGAGGAGCATGAAGAGCACCTGCGGTGTGTCCTGAACAAGCTTCGTGAGAACCGCTTGTATGCAAAGTTCTCTAAGTGTGAGTTTTGGCTGCCTGAAGTAACATATCTGGGTCATGTTATCTCTGCCAAGGGCATTGCAGTCAACCCGGAAACCGTGAAGACAATAGTTGAATGGCTTCCTCCTGCTAATGTCAAGGAAGTGCGGAGTTTTCTCGGCTTGGCTAGCTATTGCCGTCGCTTTGTGCAGAACTTCTCGAAGATAGCAAAGCCTCTTACCGATCTCCTCAAGAAAGGCAAGAAGTACATGTGGACACCTGCTTGCCAAGAAAGTTTTGAGACACTCAAAGAGAAGCTCACTTCCACACCAGTCTTGGATCCTCCGGATACATCTAAGCCGTTCCAGATATTCTGCGATGCCTCTTTGCAAGGATTGGGTGCGGTCCTTATGCAAGAGAGACAGGTGGTTGCTTATGCCTCTCGTCAGTTGAAGACGCATGAGATCAACTATCCCACACATGACCTCGAGCTAGCAAGATTGTCTTTCTTGAAGCTATGGAGGCACTACTTGCTTGGTAACCGTTGTGAGATCTTCTCGGACCACAAGAGTTTGAAGTATATCTTCACTCAACCGGATCTCAACCTTCGGCAAAGGAGATGGATTGAAGCAATCAATGACTTTGATGTGACCATCAACTACACACCAGGCAAAGCAAATGTCATGGCAGATGCGCTTAGCAGAAAAGCTTATGTCAACAACCTCACGGTGGAAGAGCAGCAGCCTCTCTTGTGCGAGGAATTCCGTCAGCTGAACCTGGAAATTGTGGAACAAGGGCATCTCCTGAACCTTCTGGCTACTCCTATCTTGGAAGAACAGATTCGTTCTCGTCAGCGTGGTGATCCGCACACCAAGAAGCTCATCGCTAAGCTTGATCTTCCAAAGTACGAGTCCTTTCATGTTGATGATCAAGGCACGCTCTTCTTTGAACACCGGATGTTTGTTCCAAACTACCCGGGTCTGAGAGACCAAGTTCTCAAGGAGGCACATGAGTCGGTTCTTTCTATCCATCCTGGCAGCACAAAGATGTACATGGACCTGAAAACACAATACTGGTGGCCTGGGTTGAAAAGGTATTGTGCCAAGTATGTCTCAGAATGTGATGTCTGTCGCAGAGTCAAGGCTGTCCATCAGAAACCATTGGGTCTTCTACAGCCATTGAAACCTCCGGAATGGAAATGGGAGAAAGTGGAGATGGACTTCATCACTGGCTTTCCAAGGTCGCAGAAGGGCAACAATGCAATTTTTGTTGTCATCGACAGGCTTTCTAAAGTGGCACATTTCTTCCCAGTCAAAGAAACAATTTCTGGACTTCAGTTGGCTGAGCTCTATATCAACAGGATTGTCTCTTTGTATGGGGTTCCACTTGAAATCAGTTCGCACTGTGGAGCATCTTCACCTCAAAGTTCTGGGAGAGTTTCCAAAAAGCTTTGGGAACGAAGTTGAACTTCAGCACTGCTTACCACCCTCAGTCTCAAGGACAAGTGGAGAGGATCAATCAGATTCTGGAGGACATGCTTAGAGCTTGCGTCATCTCTTTTGGCATGAAGTGGGAGGAGTGTCTTCCATATGCTGAATTCTCCTACAACAACAGCTTCCAGAAGAGTCTGAAGATGGCACCATTCGAGGCTCTCTATGGTCGCAAGTGCAGAACTCCTATTGGTTGGTGGTCAGTGCAGAGAAAGAATCTGGTTTGGCCCTGACATTGTAACTCAAGCAGAGGAGAAGGTGCATATCATTCTGGAGAACCTGAAGATTGCTCAGAGTCGTCAGAAGAGCAACTATGACAGGAAACACACAGATATGGTATATGCCCCTGGTGATCTAGTCTACCTTCGTGTCACTCCCATGAGAGGAACACACCGCTTCGGTATCAAAGGAAAGTTGGCTCCTAGATACATCGGTCCTTTCAAGATACGTGGTAGAAGAGGAGAAGTTGCTTATGCACTGGAGCTTCCGGAAAAACTCAAAGTCCATGATGTTTTCCACATCTCTCAGCTCAAGAAGTGCTTCAAAGACCCCGGCAAGACCGTGGATCATGAGCTAATCGACCTCCAAGAAGATCTGTCTTACCAGGAGCACCCCACCAAAATCCTTGAGACCGCAGAACGAAGGACTCGCAACAAGTCCATCAAGTTTTGCAAGGTGCAGTGGTCACACCATTCTGTTGATGAAGCCACATGGGAGCGTGAAGATGAACTCCGTGTCAACCATCCTTCTCTCTTTGTATCTTCTTCTTCCTAGAATCTCGGGGCGAGATTCATGTTTAGTGGGGGAGAGTTGTAGCATCCCAGTTGTCTAACCCCTGTAATGCTACATGTCATAATAATAAAATGGGCCACTTCCAACATATAATTGTTGCATCATCATCATAACATGCTCATGTCATCATGTCCCCTTGCATTTGAGCATCATATAAAACCCTTTCTTGTTTGGTTCTTATCTCATGTGCATGATTAATTGTATTTTGCCTCTTGATATTGCATTTGGGTCTTGATAAATTGTTAAGTGCCCAAGTTGAGTTGAGGGCATCTCTCTTTTGACTCCACCACCTTTTCTTTCATCACCTTATAATTCCACCACCCAACTAACCTGAGCTTGGCTTTGTTGATTTATCTCTAGCTCATGTTGTTGGTTGGATCCACCCATCATCTTTTGCTTGGCCCTGGCCCACTTTTGGGAATGCAAGGATTGAAGCCACATGAAATAATATTGTTTTCACAATATCACCAGTTGGCATTAATTATGTTGCATGGGCCATGCAAGTGCCACCTTTCAAGTATTTGGGTTTATTTGAATTTTAGTTGGATCATTTTCTTTTGCTTAATCTTGTTTTTGGGCTTGCATATTCTTCATCAAATCTCTATCTCTCTTCTCCCTTGGGTTGAAACCTCACCCTCTCAGCTAAATCCCAACCCTTAAACCCTCCTCTTTCTTTGAGCTTGCTTGTTCTTTGTTGGAGCATGGATCAAGGAATCTCTCTCTTCCTCTTCCTCTTTTCTTGCTCGATCTTGCTAAGTATAGTTTGTAGCATGTTTGTTTAAGCCAGCACCCCCTCCATCTTTTCTTACCTCTTTTAGCAAAAACCCTAATCCACATCTAGCCTAAACCAAAACCCTAGCTACCATCTCTCTCTCTCTCATCTAGCTAAAACCTAAACATAAACCCTCACCTAACCTAGCTACACCACCTTTTCCCTCTCACCTCACCTCCTCACTCCACCACCCGAGCTACCCCACCCCATCCTAGCTCTCTCCCTCTCTCGGCCTTGTCCCTCTCTCTCTTGATCACATGGTCGGGTCCCTCCTCTCCCTCTCTCTTATCTACCTGCCACAGCGACCCCCCCCCCTGCCTCCTCCCTGTTTTCCTCTCTCCCCTCTCTAGTTGGCCCCATACCCCATGTCCTATCTACTCCCTCCCTTCATCAAAGAAGCCCCTCACCTAACCTAGACCGTACCACCCCCTCCCCCACGCAACCCTCCTGCCCTCTCTCGCTTTTATCTGCCCCTCGTCGCCCCAACCTCCCCCAGATCCCCAGGAACCTTCCCCCTCTTTTCCCCATCCCCAGCTCGACCATGCCCCCAACCTCTAAACCCTAGATCGGCGTCCCCAGCACCCCCCTCCGCTCCAGAGTTCCCCGACGCGCCAAGAAAGGACCAGCGTCGACCTCCCTGCCGTTGCGGTCACGAACCCCTGGACCTCACGGAGGAGAACCGCCGCCGCCGTGCATGAAAGTACTGTGACGCCAGCTCGCCAATGATCACCGCCCTCGCCGAATCGACCTCGCGGCAAGCACTGGTGAGGCCTTCTCCGCCCAGACATGCCCTTCGCCCCTAGCGCAACGCAGCGCCGCTGCCGAACGCCAAGGCTGCCGCGCACAAAGAAGCTGCAGCAGTTAGACGATCCGACATATTGAGCTCTCAAGACGCCACAAAGCCGCCTCCGCGCTAGAATCCTGTATCAAAGTTGTAGGCCCGGCGTCGTCGACGTTTTGGAGCCGTGCGGTTTGGTGCATCGTGGCGTCGCCAACGACGCCAAAGTCCGCCAGACGCAGCCAAGAATAAGGCCGCGCCGCTGCCGTCCGACAGCATGTTGTTTTGCGTTAGAACCTCCCGTTTTCCCGCCTCACGCCCGATCCACCAGCCCACCCGCCGTCCGTGGAAAACTTGCAAAAGGCTCCCAGACATCGGCGTATCAACCGCGTCCATCCCGATGCCACTGCCGCCTGCCTCGCTAAGCAGCGTGTTCTTTTCGCAAATAGCCCTCGACCTTTTGGTTCTCAACCCTTGGTCCTTCCAGCCCGTTGTCGGTGTCTCGGTAGTTTTATAAAAGGTTCTGTTTTTGTTTAATCAACCCGCAGTCCGCTTTGTCCTGCATCGGCAGGGCTGTGAGAACCCCCCTGGCCCACCTGTCTGCGACTCAGGGTAGGTTAGGCTGTGTAGAAAACGTTTCAGAGCTGTTTTCAAATTCAATTCTGTTTAAATAAATTCAAAATTCAAATTCCATGCAGATTTAAATAACTTATTATTTGTAAAGCCAAATTTGACAAATGATATATGTTTGGATATCAGAAAAATGAGAGGATTTCAAATATGCCATCTATTTTGACTTTTGCACAAGTAAAATTCCAAGCTTATGTTAATTACATCAAATGCCACTGGATTTTCATTAATTCATAACTTTTGTTTGGTAAATCCAAATTAAGCAAATAAGTAGTCTAAAATGATCAGCTCGACGAGACCTTTCTGTTTATGCTATCCATGACTTCAATTGCAGCATGCATCATATAAATATATATTGAACAACAACTGTTATGGCAACAAATGTGATTCTAAAACCCAACTAAATGTTATTTTCTGTCCTCCACACCTCACCCATGCCATGCTACCTTACTTGCCATGTAAATTGTGCATCATTCATCATGGCATGATTGTTTGCTTGATGCATCTTATTCATATGCTTGTGCTCTATATTCATGTTGGCCTTGTTTGTTTGGTTTTTCTGATAGAACCGAGGTGGGGCCATATCAAGAGAACCAGGAGCACTACCCAGAACCGTCCTTTGCTTCAACAGAGATACCAGGCAAGCACTACCACATGCTTGCATACATACAGTACCTATTGCCTCTATCTTAATCTTGCATCATTGAGTCGCGATTGCATTAAATTGAATCCCAAGTATGCATAGCCTTTACTTTTAAACCCCACCAAGCTTGTATCCTCCATCCCATGAGCCACTACTATAGGAGTTGTTTGAGCCATGCGAGTCGTAGAACAGCATGTGTAGGGTTTGTGAGAGTCTGATGAATAATGAGGTATCTAAACAACTTAACCTGAGTAGTTCTGGGATAACTAAAGAAAGTGGCACCGGTGAGCAACATCTGCTATTTGGTTCTTCCTGCTCACTTGTGTCCCGTAAGACCCCGAGTACTTGATTCCTGTTCCTTGATTTATCGCGCTATCCACATCCGGGAGGTATATGGGACCCCTCACCGAGCTTGATTCCGTCTTATTTCTTGGGGCCACAAACTAGTTCGAGGTTTTATTACTATCCTGTACTTATGCCATGCTTTATCGCTTTATTTACGATTGCGACGAGATAGCACCTTATCGCTTAGGTAAGCGGAGTGATTACGCTGTGTCGACAAGCCCGCTTGGGGTTCCCATCGCCACACCATTGACGCAGACCTTGAGGCCGTCTCGAGCTTGCCTACTCGCTATGGGTTCTACTCAAAGGGTGGCCTGAAATATTTCAATCTTGTGATTGCTTTGTCGTGAAGGCCTCGTTGGGTTTTGATTTGGTTTTTCCGAGGTTGATCGAGTGTGTTGCTATTGGTGCACCCCGCCGGTAAAACTTTCCGAAAGCCGTGTCCATGGATATGGACGACTTGGAGCACGCTTGATCATAGACAAGCATAACTAAAGTACCGCTTTTAATCGACTAAAGTAACTTGACTAGTAAATAGTGCAATACTCATGGAATGGTTAATAAAATTGCCAACGGATGGGGGTTGTTCGTCTTCCTTGTTGGTAAAGGTGAGGAGGATGGATCGGATGAGATTACCATTATAAGCTGTACTTAAATTCACGGACATCCGTCTATCATTGGTTAGGCGGATGGTTAGCGTTATCTAGAGAATTGCTAGGGTTTATCTTTTGTCGCAATTCGTCACCCGTGTTGTGTCCCCTTTAGAGGCATTAAGACTTCTTGAGTACCCTTAGGGTCTCACACGATAAATTCTTGATTCATGAATGTGTACCTTCTCAGGACGGATACTGGGTGGAAGAAGCCGATGATGTGGGCAACGATCGTTCGGTGTAGAGATTCCGGGAACGGGGATCCATGAGACCTGTAGTTGGGATGTGCTTATTTTCTCTGGCATCTTATGCCTATTTGCTTCTTATCCGTACTCGGATCTTGTTTGCCGCTTCCGCATGATACTCTGATGTGTGATGTATGAGGAGTTATCCTAAAATATAGATTTATCTAGGTCATTTGAATCTTGCCGTATGGCGTTGGTATATTTCCTTTCTTTCTAGATGGTGTGGCTCTGATGTACTCTTGTATGGTGGCTTGCGTACATACCCACTTGTGTACGTAGTTGATCCCTTCGCCTGCCGACTACGCCGCCCGTACAGGTCCCGTTGAGAGGGTAGTTGTTGGGACGTCTGAAAGGACTACCAGTGAGTGGCTTTTGGGGCCCCACCGTACTATTTCAACCACTATCACTCATCCAGGCTTGTATCTAGGAGCGTAGTTCACCGAGGTAGTTACATTAAGCTCACCGGTTTGCTGTAACAAAGGATTAAACATATGGTTTGGAAGGTAATGGTTTGCAGCAAGTAAACAAGTAACAGTGGAAAATGTATCAACGGTAAAGGTTGGACCAGGGTCCATAGTTCACTAGAGGTGCTCTCCTTGGAAACTATAGGCATGAACCCACTATCGAGCATAAATACTCCCTCTTGGAGTCACTAGCAACTACTTGGCCAAGATAACCACTAGCAACATAGAGCATGCAAGATCACAAACAACACAGACATGATAGAATCATAAAGATAGAACCATTAATCAAACCAACATAATAATCTCAATATCCATCAGATCCCCACTTACACAACATGCATGATTACAAATAAATTAGATCTTCATCATGAACGGATCTCACAATATCTATACATGAAAGCACAAAGGAGGAGATACAACCATCTAGCTACTACATGGACCCATAGTCCAAGGTGGAACTACTCACAAATCATACCGGAGAGAAGGCCTCCGGGATGATCTCCCCTCCGGCAGGGTGCCGGGAAGAGCTTTAGATCCCCCCTCCCCCAATCTAGGGATGATGGTGGCGGCGGATACAGACGGTTTCGTGGAATATTGATCGGGTCCTGAGAGTTTCTGCATCGGGGGCTTCTTATAGGCGAAGGGGGATATTGAGGCGGCCGCCAGGGCAGCCCTAGCCAGGCATGGTCTAGGGCCCACCCGCGCCTGGGGTGGGTCTGGCCCCCCTGGCCGGCCCCTCGGGATCTCCTTTGGACTTCTTGTTCCCCACGGAAAGTTATTGACTTTGTCTTTCGTCCCGTCCAATTCCGTTAATATTTATTTACTAACTTTTCTGAACCCAAAAATAGCAGAAAACGGGCATCTGGCACTGTTGCAACTTGTTAATAGGTTAGTACCAGAAATATGTAAAAAGCACCTCAAAGTGTAGACAAGTAAAGAAAAGTAGATACTAAACAAGCATGGAGCATCAAAAATTATAGATACGTTTCCAACGTATCAGCCGCCCTCTTGCCTTGCCTCTTCGCCTATAAAGTCACCCCGATGCAGAAACCTTAAACACCTGATGAGATCTCCACGAAACAGTCTGTAGCCGCTGCCACCATCGTCCCTAGATCGGGGGATCTGAAGCTCTTCTCGGCACCCTGCCAGAGGGGAGAGATCATCCCGGAGGCCTTCTTCATCACCATGCCAGCCTCCGGTATGATGCGTGAGTAGTTCACCCTTGGACTATAGGTCCATACAGTAGCTATATGATTGTTTCTCCTTTGTGCTATCATGTTTAGATCTTGTGAGCTCTGTTCATGATCAAGATCATCTATTTGCAATCATACATGTTGTTTTTGCGGGGATCCGATGGATATTGAGATACTATGTCAGATTGATTATTGATTATATCATGTTTGTGTTATTTGTGATCTTGCATGCTCTCCGTTGCTAGTAGCTATCTTGGCCAAGTTGATGCTTGTGACTCCAAGAGGGAGTATTTATGCTCGATAGTGGGTTCATGCCTCTAGTAATCTGGGGAAGTGACATAAATCTCTAAGGTTGTAGATGTGTTGTTGCTACTAGGGAGAAAACAATAATCTTTTGTTCATGGAACAATTGTATTGTTTACTTTACGCACATTTCTTAAAGCAATAATCTGTTGTTTGCAACTTAATACTTGAGGGGGTTCGGATGATAACCTGAAGGTAGATTTTTAGTCATAGATGCAGTTGGATTATGGTATATATATTGTTGTAATGCCCAATCAAATCTCATAGGAATTATTGTAACACCCTCAGAATCGACCCTATGCAAGTTTTAGCGAAACCCGCCAAACCCGCATAGAAACGATTCAAAGGTGCCCACCAGGCACTTTCGTGCGGATGGAAAACGAAGTAATAACATTACACAACAGTCCTCGATGGGACCCACAGAACAGATATATATACAACACGACTCCATGAGTCAAGAATACAGATATAATATACAAAGATCCGAATCACCTTGAAAACGAGAGAGCGTCCAGCTACGGACAAAATGCAGATGGGGCTAAGAGCCCTGAAGAATAACCAATGGCGTCCATAACCCTGCCCAGGCCAAGCCGGAAGGGTAACCCTGCTAACGATGTCGCATCTCAAAACCTGCTAAAACAAAAGGGGTGCCGACAAAGGGCAAAGGAAAAAGAGGAGCGGTCAAGATCGAGGCCAAGACAGCGAGGCTAGAATTCGGTCCTCGCCTACATAGGTATGGTGGATCGGCGAAGAAAGATGCACTAAACAACCTATAGAGACTCGATACAACTGACGGCTATCAGAGAGGGATAAGAAAGAGCTATTCGGAACCAACCTGATACTACCATCAAACAAACCCATCCTGGTGTTTCCCCCTCGAGACCAAACGAGGAAGCCAACCGAGGAACTCACACAGTTGGCAGTTTTATTTATTCGGTTATCGTTACACTAATTACTAGTCAGGTATAGATAAACATCCTGATATAATAAGCAGTGGGCAGTTTTAGTTAACCATTCCATTGTAGTTGCATCACTTACTAGTCAGATACAATTAGCAGGAGATATCCCAAAAACCCAGCAGTTGTTGGTACTTTCATTTAGCCATTCCGTTATAGTTGCAATACTTACTAGTCAGATACAATGGTCGCAAGCGACAACCAAAACAAGCAATTGTGGGCAGTTTTATTTAGCCATTCCATTATAGTGAAGCTGATTACTAGTCATTATAAAGTCAAATTTATAGCACTACTTTAGTTATAGTTGTCTATGATCGAGATACTGTGCTCCAAGTCGTCCATAACCGCGGACACGGCTTTCAGAAAGTTTTACCCTGCAGGGGTGCACAAATAGCAACACACACTCGATCAACCTCGGAAAAACCAAATCAAAACCCAACGAGGCCTTCACGACAAAGCAATCACAGGATTCAGAAATATTTCAGGGGGCCACCCCCTGGAATACACCCGCAACGAAGTTAGCTGACTCCGAGACGGACCCGAGGTTTGGGTGGACGGCTGTGAACGACTGGGAACCCAAAACTGGGCTTCTCGACACCGCGAAAACGTGTCCCGATCCTAAACAGTACAGGTGCTCCTCGCACAATCGTAAATAAAGCAGTAGCATGGCATAAGTACAGGATAGTAAATAAAACCTCAAACTAGTTTGTGGCCCCAAGAAATAAGACTGAATCAAGCTCTGGCTCAGGGGGGTCCCATAATCCTCCCGGATGTGGATAGCGCGAATATTCAAGGAACAGGTATCAAGTACTCGGGTCCCACGGACACAAGTGGACGTTAACAACCAAATAACATCTATTGCCCACCTGCCTCTCGCTTACTTCAATTTTAGTTGTTAAACAGTAATTAAAGTGAACGATAATTAAAGCCATGATCATCTCCAACATCAAACATGCGGCAATACTCCAACAATCTGTAATCGATTTACACGCATAGCACTTGAGCAAGCGACTACGACGCGCAAGTCCCACTATCTACCAAACAACAGGTAATAGGAGGTGTCCAAGGCAATATAAGGCTGCAAGGGATATCTCGGGTACGAAAACTAGAGCATCGCAACATAGATAGCAATAGATCAACAGGAGGGAATAAATACTATAAAAGTAAGATAGGTAGAAAGGGGGGAGGTGCTCGCCTGAAAAACATTGCTGAAGGTTCATCCGAAGATCGGGGCGAAGCTCACATCAACTCAACGGCCTTATCCGCGAAGAAGCAAAACACTAGAATGAACACCGGATGCAATATTTAATACTACGGCAAAAGATCGGGCATGATGCATGTATGATGTATGACATGGCAAAGGTGCAATGCAATTAGGCAATATTAAGCGGAACCGGGGTCCCGACAATTAATTAAACGGTTCAAGTTATTTAGAACCCCGCAATTTAAATGTTGTCTTAACATGGCAAAATAAGTTACCGGTTCGCTACACAAATTTAAATGAGGCCAATATAAGGCTACATTTGTCCGCATATGGCCCCATATTTAATTTAGGTGAATCGGCATAAGGCCCCCAAACCACATGACAATATGTATGCAAGCATGGCAATTTAGCATGCAACAAGTTGTTATTACATTTATAAACTAGGGCTCGAGAAAAGGGGTCACACATTAGGGTTCGGCGATCTTGGTCCGGGGGTTCGGGGTTCGGTCTCCGGGCTCAGCGAGGTTCAGATACAAGAGGAGAACTTGGTTTGCGTCGGGGGCACATTGGTTCCGCCCTGGTCGGTGCCGATCTTGTCGTCTCGAAGGTTTTGTCGGGTCCGTGTATCGGGTCGGTCTTGGCGTTTGGGAAGAAGAACTTAGCGTTCTGCGGCGAAGTGATTGTCGTACCGGTGGCGATCTTGGCGGTCTTCGGGTCCGGACTTCGCCTCCGGGAACGGGTCCTCAGGGTCTCGACGAACTTGGTGTTCTGGCATCTCTGAGTCGTGGTTCTTGGCGCGGCACCGGTCTTATGCTCGGGTAGAAGTACTTGTCGCACCATGTCGGAGTCCTTGCATCCGAGAAGGAGAACTTGACGCGCCAGGGTTCGATCTTCGGGGTTCGACGAGGGATCGAGCTTCGGAATTGGGCTTCCGGGTTTGACACGATCAGTCTTCGGTTCCTCTCATTGACGGGTTTTGGCTCGGTTGTCAGGAGTGAACCCATCCACATGTTGGCCTTGTCGCGGAGACGGCGTGTCACACGGTTGGATGGAGCACCCATGCGGATGTGGCCGAAGGCGAGACGCTGCCAGCAGGTAGGTAGGGGCCGCGGCAGGAGGACGTGGGGGCTCGGCTCGAGGAGGTACCCGGCGACGGGGAGACGGCGAGGAAGGGCAACGCTGGCGAGCGGGCGGCGGCGCTGGCGGTGAGAGCGAGGCCGCCGTGAGCGCCACAGAGGAGGGGGTCTGGCCGGGGCGAGCGAATGGCGCGGCGGTGGCCGGAGAGGAGGATGCCGACGGGGAGGATAAGGGCGGCGACGGGCGGAGGAGCTCGGCGAGGAGACGGAAGGAAGCGCCGAGGAGGCTGGCACAGGGGAGCCGAGGCCGAGCGGCGCAGCGGAGGAGCTCTGGCGAGGCGGCCGACGGAGCCCGAGGCGGTGGCGCAGCGAGCTGTGGCCGAGAAGGAGAGCAGCGGCGGGGCGACGGACGCGGGCGAAGCCATGGGTGGCGGCGGCTCGAGGCCGTGAGAGAAGGCGGCGCGGGCCAGGCCGAGGTGGACACAGGCGGCGACAGAAAAGGCAGAGGGGCCGGAGAGAGAGAGGGCGGGTGGGGGCGAGAAGGCAGGAGTGAGGAGAGCTGCGTGTGGGGTGGTGGCAGTGGTCGGTGAGTGGGGGTTGGTTGTGTGGTGTTGTGGCAGGGGTGAGTGGGAGTGGGGGCTGGCAAGTGGGGCCAGGGGGAAGTGGGGGCAGCGGGTGTAAGGGAGAGAGGGCTAGGCGGGTGGGGTCGGTTGGGGTGAGAGAGGGAGTGGGGTGCTGCAGGGTGGATTGATGAGGTGGCAAGGTGGGTGGAGATTGGGCCCAGGGGTGAGGTGGCGAGCGGTGGTTGGTGGGTAGAATAGGATTGGGTGGGAATAGATTTAGGTGGACCGTTTATCTCGGGTGGTCGACTGCCTGATCGGCCTGACCCCCCTAAAAATAATATAGGTTTTTATTTAATTTCAAAATAACTTTTGTAATTAGTTTTAGACAAACAAAATATCCGGAAACATCCGGGGGTTTAATTTGAAATAGAAGGAGGGCTAGTTTCAGAAAACAATAGTCTTTCGCAACATAGTTTCAAGTAAAAATGCTATGCATGATGATGTCATGATGATGCAATGCACAAAAACAACGCGATTTTCTAGTAGTGGTTTTTGCGGGATGCCACAATTATGATGTCTAGTATTGCATTGTTATGCTTCCTCAGTCTGTCAATTACCCCGCTGTAATTTGTTCACCCAGCATGTTATCTATCTTAAGGAGAACACCTCTAGTGAACTATGGACCCCGGTCTAATCTTTATCATTGATACATCATCAACTGTTACCGTGTACTTTCTACAAGCAACTATTACCTACCACATTATATGTTTAATCCTTTGTTTTCAGCAAACCAGTGAGATTGACAACCTCATTGTAAGTTGGGGCAAAGTTTTGAGTTTGTGTTGTGCAGGATTCCAAGTTGTTAGCAACACCTTGGAGTTGTTTCCTTGCTCCTATTGGTTCGATAACCTTGGTTTTATAACTGAGGCAAAACTTGTTGTTGTGCTCATCACACCTTGCTCTTGGGGTCTCCCAACGAGGCTCTACAGTCAATTGAACCACATCAATATTTTTTGGCGCCGTTGTCGGGGAGTTAAGGATAGTTTTACAAGGGGAGTCTCTCACAACCATTCTATTTACTTTGTTTTTGTTTTGCTTAGTTTCTTTTGCTTTGTTTTGCTTGTTTCTTTCTTTCAAAAATAAAATAAAAAATTAGTTTCGTTTGGTTTGCTTTTCTTATCAAAAAACACAAAAAAAATAGTTCCTCCTATAGTTGTCACCTTGTTCTAGGTCACCATGTTGATCCCTAAGTTCACCCTAAAAGACCTTTCAATAGTTAGTGGTTTTATAATTGGGAAACAAAATATTGAAGAATTATTTAATCATATTAGGAAGCATGAGTATTGAGGATAGATCTTTAGCAGAACTTGCTCCTAATTATGAAATTGCTGCAGCTTCTTTAGTTCACATGTTGGAGGCTAGGTTTGTTAACCTTAACCCCATGATGCAAATAATGTTTCTTAAACTTAAAGATATTGAGGATACTGAAAAGAGAGATTTTATTCTAGAAACTTTGCTAAAGGAGTTCAATGATGTTGCTAAAGAAGCTAAAAAGGTCTTTGATCATTTTAATATGCTAGGCTCATGTGTAGATGTTATGGGTACATTAGAAAATTTGGATAAAACCCAACCCAATGGATAGTAAATTAAAATACACATACCTTTTAAACTTGTAGGAATGCATGAATCCTTAGAAAAGAATTTTGATTGGATTGTTCCTGAAAACCCAGTTGATGAAAGTAGTGAACCCAAGAGTGTTGAGATAGGATCCTATAGAACTCATTTGGATGAGATACCTTGCCTGGTTGAAGAAATTTCTAGTATTAATCTTAATACTTCTTCATTTGAAAATACTTGATTCTTGCTTCATGTGCCTAACTTAAAGGCGTTAAAGAAAAGTACTTCTTGGGAGATAACCCAATAGTTTTATTGAGTCTTGAAAGTTATTACTTTTGAAATAACCTCTCCTTATCCTTTTTGTGTTATTTTCGTGCCAATAATAACCTCTAATGAGAGAGAAGTAAGATTTTGGGAAGTTGCTGTCCCGAAACAGATTTTTGAGTTGCACTGTAAAAATTCGTGAAAATCTCTGTATGTCGGATTGAGCTATAATTTTCTGAGTAAATTCCCCAGGTTGTTATCTGACTTTTTTTAGTTCAACACTTTTGATTTGAGCAACAGAAGGTCTTCGAAAAAAATCGGTTTTTACCTACTGGTATGTTTTGACAGATTTCTTCCATTATTTTCATTTTCTTCTTAATCGGTTTCTTTTTGAGTTATCCTTGATCACTTGAGCTTTTAAAAGTAATTTCTACAGTATCTTGTGTTCTAATGAAAGTTTTCCATGTGTTGAAACTAAACCCAAAGGCCTATTATCTTGACTACACTAATGTTGCTAATGAAGATTGTGTGAAGTTTTGTATGAAGGAAATTTTCAAAGTGTAGGGGAAGAATGATGTAATGAGATGAAGAATGGACGAAAGCTCAAGCTTGGGGATGCCACCCCGTTTCACCCCAAGAAATATTCAAGAGGTACAAGCGTCAAAGCTTGGGGATGCGCAAGGCATCCCCTTCTTCATCAATAAAATCTCAGGTCTCTTTCTAGACACTTCGTTTTTATTGTTCCATGCACTGTTGTGTTGCTCTTGGAGCGTCTTTGTTTTTGTTTTTTTTATTTTGTTTAGTTTTATTGAATAAAGTAGTTGGACCCCCGATTTTGCACTTTTTGTTTCAAATAAGTTGATTGGTGTTGGAAAAGAGTAGAAAGTTTCATGCTTTTAGTGGTACAAAAGGGAGCTTGTTTTGACTGTGGCTTAGACTTTACCATGTCATGCTAGATGTTGCTTTGACCTTATGCTTAGTGATTATTGATGTAGCATGACTTGATCCAAACAATTTAGATTGCTTAATGTGCCTTGAAAGAATCATGTGTTGTATTAGCATACAAAAGCATAATATTGTGGTATTCTCCTTTGATGCTTTGTTTGGGTTGACTTGTCACATGATCACACCATGTTATGACTATGAACCTGTCACCTTAGCTTCTATGATCATTTAGTTTTTGACTTGTGATACCACTTTATGCTTTGATTGATAATGTTTTGTCGCTCTGCATGATTATGGCCATTATTGCTCTCTTAGTTGGTCGCTCCCAGTCTTTTGCTAGCCTCCACTTGTACTGAGTAAGATCTACTCATGCATCCAACTCCCAAGAAACCAATTTATTCCAAAGAGTCCACTATAAATTCCTATGCATGGTGTGTTACACCATTCCAAGTATATTCTTGTTTTATCTATCTTCCAAATTAAACTTGTTATGAGAAAATTAGTGATTAAAGCTCTCACAAACTTGATGGCACACTTTATTTTTCTTGCCCCTAATAAATTGTGTCATCTATGTTGTATATTCTTGCACTTATAAGTTGGGAATTAGCAGAACCATGTTGTCATGGGGAAATCTTTCAACACATGTACATATTACCCAGTTGATATCATGATCTTTTGTTTATGGATGTCGGCGGTGTGAAATAAAAGGGGAGCTTGTAAGTTCATGGAGTATTATATGTGTTAGAGAAACGCCTGGGAGGCTAGCCTAATCCATGCCTAATCATCGTGGAAGCTTGCAGCATCACCATAGTGAACAATCCATGAAGCATCCTCAAAAAAAAAAGAAAAATAAAAAATATGCACCATGCTCATGATAAATAAAAGGATCGCTGAGATGCTCACTGTCTATTTCCATAGTGAACAATCCATGAAGCATCCTCAAAAAAAAGAGAAAAATAAAAAATATGCACCATGCTCATGATAAATAAAAGGATCGCTGAGATGCTCACTGTCTATTTCCATGTCATTTTGATATGGGATAGCTCCTGTGTGGGGCAAGGGGTACCCCATTGGTAGTTCTATATGATACACATATACTTACAATGACAAGAACTTACCGGTGACAAAAGTTGAGTAGCATATGGAATGGCCATCGTACTCAAGGGACATGAGATTACCAACTTATGATTTGTCAAGCATATACTCCATATTTGTTTCACTTTAACCTTAACCACCTCAAGATGCTTATGATAGGGGAAATGAGAGATGAAAGCTAATGAGTACCATAATTTTTGGAAGCTCTTTATGAAACTTGAAATTCCTGCTTCCCTCTATGAAGGGACTTTCTTTTCAATTTTATATTGAGTCTCCACCTTCTATCTGTATGCACCAATTTAGAGAGCATAGTTTTCATTCTTAGTTCTATGTGCATTGTCCCAAAACTTATTGATTGATTCATAATGTTGATATTGCTTGTTCTTGAAATATTTGTATCTAGTCACCCTTATGAACTTTGAAGGTGTCTTATGCATTTATGTTTTGCTACTCCATGAAGGACAAGCTAAATACCACTATGCTATTTTTTCTATATGTGAAATAAACAAACGTCTTTCAATGCATTGTTATTCATGATCTTTGTTTTTACCTTGCATGTTACAACATAGTTACTATGTATTATTGTTAGAACTACATCTTTCATGCTCATGTTTAGAGTTCTTTGATCCCAGCTTTCAATGCTTTGTAAATGGTTTGATCAATATTTTGATGGTGCGTGTCATCTAAAAAATTATTCTTTTTATCACTTACCTACTCGAGGAAGAGCAGGAGTTAAGCTTGGGGATGCTTGATACGTCATAAATGTATCTATAATTTTTGATGTTCCATGCTTGTTTAGTATCAACTTTGCTATGCTTTGTCTACACTTTGAGGTATTTTTATACATTTTCTGGGACTAACCTAATAACAAGATGTCGCAGTGCCAGTTGCATGTTTTTCGCTGTTTTTGGTTTCAGAAAAGCTAGTAAGGAAATATTCTTGAAATTGGACGGGACAAAAGCGAAAGTCAATATTTTACCAGAGTGAACACAAACACCAAAGGGCAGCCGAAGTGGGGCCACAGGGGGCCACACCCTAGAGCCGCACGGGTCCACCCTAGGGCGCGCCGCCCTATGGTGTGGGCCCCCTGGCCGCCCTCCTGCCTCGCCTCTTCGCCTATAAAGTCAACCCGATGCAGAAACCTTAAACACCTGATGAGATCTCCATGACATAGTCCGTAGCCGCCGCCACCATCGTCCCTAGATCAGGGGGATCCGAAGCTCTTCTCGGCACCCCGCCAGAGGGGAGAGATCATCCTAGAGTCCTTCTTCATCACCATTCCAGCCTCCGGTATGATGCGTGAGTAGTTCACCCTTTGACTATGGGTCCATACAGTAGCTAGATGGTTGTTTCTCCTCCTTTGTGCTATCATGTTTAGATCTTATGAGCTCCGTTCATGATCAAGATCATCTATTTGTAATCATACATGTGTTTGCGGGGATCCAATGGATATTGAGATACTATGTCAGATTGATTATTGATTCTATCATGTATGTGTTATTTGTGATCTTGCATGCTCTCCGTTGCTAGTAGCTATCTTGGCCAAGTAGATGCTTGTGAATCCAAGAGGGAGTATTTATGCTCGATAGTGGGTTCATGCCTCTAGTAATCTGGGGAAGTGATAGAAATATCTAAGGTTGTAGATGTGTTGTTGATACTAGGGAGAAAACAACAATCTTTTGTTCATGGAACAATTATATTGTTTACTTTACACACATTGCTTAAAGCAATAATCTGTTGCTTGCAACTTAATACTGGAGGGGGTTCGGATGATAACCTGAAGGTGGATTATTAGTCATAGATGCAGTTAGATTACGGTCTATATATACTGTTGTAATGCCCAATCAAATCTCATAGGAATTATGATGTCTAGTATTGCATTGTTATGCTTCCTTAGTTTGCCAATTGCCCCGCTGTAATTTGTTCACATAGCATGTTATCTATCTTAAGTAGAACACCTCTAGTGAATTGTGGACCTCGGTCCAATCTTTATCATTGATACATCATCAACTATTATTGTTTACTTTCTACAAGCAACTATTATCTACCACATTATATGTTTAATCCTTTGTTTTCAGCAAACCAGTGAGATTGACAACCTCACTGTAAGTTGGGGCAAAGTCTTGAGTTTGTGTTGTGCGGGATTCCAAGTTGTTAGCAACACCTTGGAGTTTTTTCCTTGCTCCTACTGGTTCGATAACCTTGGTTTCATAACTGAGGGAAAACTTGTTGTTGTGCTCATCACACCTTGCTCTTGGAGTCTCCCAACGAGGCTCTACAGTCAACGGTGCTACATTAGAAGGCAATGGCTTCGGTGGAACATTAACTATTACAAACTCCGGCGAGGTGAATATAAATATTAATTAATCAATCCTTTGTTGTCTATATACATATATTAATGCTCTTTCTTCTTTTATCCCTCCGGATCGAGCAAATATTCTGCAAAGAGCAAACGAGGCGCAGCTAGAAAATTGGAAGACCATGAAAGTTATAGAATCGAAGAAGTCACTACTGACGGCGAACCGACGACTCCCGTTCATGTTAAAAACAAATTTATAGTGCAATGCGGGGTTATTTTTAGGGACTTCATCCCGATCACCGTTCGAGAATGGCATAGGACAAAGGAGGCAGGAGTATCATATGTCGGCGACAAAGCCAAAGATATACTTTGGAGGAGGCTCATGGTTAATTTCACCCTGCCGACAATAGTGGTGGATCCAAATGTGGAGAATCCAGATGAGGAGGCCCGGCAATATGAGGATGCCATGAAGGAAAAGGTCAAGGAGTGGGCTCTTAAGAAGATGGCCCAGCAATTCACCAACTAGAATAAAAGATTGCACCTTGACTTTATCGTGAAAGAGAAGACTCCAGATTTCAAGGGAGCGTATGAGAACATAAAAGACCACCGGGATGAGTTTGTGTTGTACAAGAAATCAGATGTAGCTTAGAAAAGGTCTGAAGCGAATAAGAAAAATGCTGCTAACGAGAAGTATCACCATACTATGGGGCAAGGTGGCTACAGGGCGGGCATTCCTAAGTGGAAGAAACTTGAGGCCGACATGCGTGCTAAAGGGGTCACTCCAGAGACAACCGATTGGCTCTAACGGGTAAAGAATTGGTTTTATGGGCATGACGGCACGTTAGACTCAGAAGGGAAGTGCATATATAACAAAAGACATAAAGAAAATCACATACCCATCGAATACATTAGAAATGCAGTAAAGGCTATTGAAGAGGGGAGGTTCATTCTCGATATAGAGAATGACGAGCTCACACTCATCCTTGGGAATGAGGAACACACAGGACGAACACGAGGCACAGAAGGCTCCAAACCATGGGTAATTGGGTTTCCCGGCAGCAGGAAGAAATATCCCGACAAAAGTCATAAGAGGAGAAAGGAAAAACATGAAAATGAAGCAAAGATTCAGGCAGACCGGATGCGTAACATAGAAGAACAATTGAAGCGGAAGAAGGATCAAATTGACGCACTTAGCTAGCAAGGTACTACCGGACCATCTCAGCGGCACATGGTAGAACCTGCATTCGATGCTACCGTCCTATCTAATCGGAAAGCAGTGTGGCTTCCACGGAGCTCCCAGGTGATGATGTTGATGATGCACCGACGATGACTCCTCTTTGCTACCCCGTGGATGATATCACGGATATTAAACATTGTGAGCTACATGTAAAAGTTGTGAACATTACAATGAAGGTGGCGATCGGCTATGCCTTACCAATTGGACCTGACCCAACTTACCATTGTTGTTAGGTTCCATAGGGCTACGTTGTTGTCAGGGTGGATGAAGTTATACACGGATTTCACCAGCTAAAGCTTGACTACCCTGCAGGTGAACGGAATGTTACTGAACTAGGAGATGCCAAAAACAACACCATTCTATGGCGAAAGGAATACATCGTGCTTCCAAATCGGAAGCCTAGGCCATCGACTTCTTAGAGCACTCCATCTTTTCCACCGCCTCGCCCGTCTCCAGCACAATAGTCATCTCCGCCGCCTCACCCGTCTCCATCGCAGCCATCGCCACCGCGTTAGTCGTCTCCAGCGCAGCCGTCTTTGCTGCCGCACCAGCTGTCTCCAGCGCGGCCATCTTTGCCACCGCGGCAGCCGTCTCGGCCTACTATTTCTTAGGGCCAAAAGCGGAAGAGTGCCACCACTACTCTGGGGCGTGGTAACTGATAACTGAGACGTCAACAGGAGCCCCTCCCAAAATTACCAAAGTTCCTCCCAAGAGACCTTACGACTATACTCCAGAGGAGACTATGGTGATCGCAAAGCAACAAACGATGGAGTTTTTTGCTAAACTGAAGCGGCCGACAGAGCCAGAGTTCCCCAGCACCGAAGAAGATAGATCCTGAGTGCAAAAAATGCTGAAGACCCTTCACCAACCTGATCCAAGGCTGTCATCAGACTATGAGCGCTCTATTCTCAAGTCACATGCGGCAAAGAAACGGTCGAAGAGTAGTAATGTAAGCGGGAAATCAGTTCCCCTGCTCGGAGAACAAAAAACAATCGTGCCCCCCTCTCAAGGTGATTTCCTATACCAATGTGGGGTCGAGCAAATGTATGGTCGAAGAGTAGTATGATCCGGAGGTAGTAGCATTGTACGGAGAAGCGACCGCTGCTCAAGGTATGAGTATTGCTCAGTATTTAGCCCAGTTACAGTACTTCTCCGAGGCTAATGTAGCATAGAAATACCGGCACGGGAATTCTCTCATCAAACCTGAGTAGGTCAAGAATCTACCAACAAAAATGCGAAGATTGCATAACTGGTACATGGATGCCTCAAAGGATGGGACAAACTGGATAATGTTGGGAGTTAGAAACGAGCATTACGGGAAAGGAGATGACGTGGTAATGATTGAATTTGAAAAAAATATTTAGTTATTCAATCAAGACGCCATCGACAAATCGATCATTAGTTCCTATTGTTTGTAAGTACTATTTCTGTAATTAAGTCTCTAGATAGCTTACCTTGTTTATTGCATGTATAATCATACTCACTATATTATACAGAATGAAAATTCTCGAATGCAAAAGAGGACGCATCTATGACATTGGGTTCATTGACCCATATATTGTTCATGAACATAATCTCAAAGAAAAACCCAAGGAAACAGAGGATAATATTGTACTAGCGTTAAGGTTTTAAGAAACCAAAAGGAAAATACTATTTACTTACAAATTTGAGTGGGTGTTATTGTCTTATACACATTCTATTTCGCTTACTCGATGTTAAGTGTATAATTGATGAGTTATGCGTGCGCAGCTTCCACTATATTCTGCTAATCATTCAACCTGACAAAGGGGTAGTACAAGATGGACTCGAAACATAAACCCCTTGAGCAGTGGGTGGACATGCAGATGATGATCCAGTGGTAATTTCAATCATTATGGCACTATATCAATAACTTTCTTGAATTTCCTGATATCAAGTAATTAATAGCTCCTTTTATTCGTTTTCTTTGTCGGCCAGCGCTTGAAAACGATTCACCAACAAGGCTAAGGGTGAATGAAAAGAGGAGCTTACATTTCAACCACTAGATACAAGTACTACTAGCTAGATCCGCACATCTCTTTGATTCTAGTTTTGATACCATTATCATGCTTGATTATTATTTTGATTGAATTCTGTTCTCGTAAAATGCCTAACGCAAGGACCCGGGAATAATTTATGTGGATACTATGTTTGCGAGTTCATTCGTCAGATGTGCTGTGAGAAGGGCAGAAATTTAGAGCAACTTCACGTACGTAAACAATATTCACTGTTTTTTATTACCATCAATTGTGTTTAGTTTCATTCATATATGTTGACTCCTTATTTAAATCAGATCGAACGGCTGCGGGACGGTCTTCTACCAAAGGATCGCAACAGGAAATTCAAGAGGAATTGGCGGGATTCTTAGATACAAAGGTCCTAAAGCCAAAAGGAGAATACTATCGGAAGTTCTGTATAAGGCAATAGGGACCCTAAAAAGAGATTATATTGTATATATATGCATGAAACTCATGTATTGAATGTAATATGTTCGACACTTCGATCTCTATAGTCATGATGATGTTGTGTAATATAATGGTTCCTTCATTGCTGAGTGCAAAACACAAAATAAAAAGGAAAACAATAAATAGAAAATTACAAAATGAATTCTCTACCGCAGCACAAAAAGTGCCCAAAAATGCTATCGTGGCACAAAAAGTGGCCAAAATGAATTCTCTATCGCGGCACAAAAAAGTGCCAAATTGCCGCCGCGGCAGAGAAACATCTATCCCGATTCGTATTACGAGACGGGACGGATGGTCCTCCCCTCCCTCGCTCCAGACAGCGGCCACGTGGAACCCCGTTCGTCCCGGTTCGAATCTCAACGGGACTAAAGGGTGGGGGCTTTAGTCCCGATTGCCCCGTCCTGGTTGGGCAACCGGGACTAAAGCCCCTTACGAACCAGGACAACATGCCCTTCTTCCACTAGTGATCATCCATGTCAGTGACTCCATGGCCGATGATGAAGGTTAGTTTGTCGGAGTATTTTTTTTATGTTATGGAAGGTGATTCAAATTGCTACAGGTTTGTATCTTTTTTGTTGTAGAAGCACGGGTAAAGTGCTATAATGATTCTTGTGCGCAGAGAGGTTTATTTTAATGTTATGTATGTTGGACACATGTGTTGGATATGGTGGGTTTTTTGTTGCAAACGACAAGACTGCGTGATGGAGAATGTCTATTTTTTCAGGGATTTTTTTATGTTGCAATGGGTGTTTCAAGATGCTACGAACAAATATCATTTGTGTTGTTTACTCATGAGTAAAATATTGCAATGATTTATAGGCCTAGGCTACAACGAGATTTCTCCAATGTTGCAAAGGTGTTTCTATAATGTTGGCTACATGGGGCACATATGTTAGGCGTGATGGTATTATTTGTTACAAATGGCGACATAGTTTTCAATATTTTTGCTACAATGAATTCGGGATTTGTTGCATAAGTTTTTTTGCTACATTGATGTGTTGAAAAATGTTGCATCATTTTTACACTACTTTTACATATAACGGTACAAAATGTTGCAAACTATGCTGCATACACACATGACAAATGTTGTGTTCGGCGTTATTTTGTTGCACCAATTGATCGAACAAGATTTGTCGCAGAAGTTTAGAGGTATGTTGGAATCGCTTGTTGGGCTCAGCTGCTTATCAGGCTCCCCAGATGGGCCTAGATATGTTCGGATGCTGGCACGCAGCTGGGAAATAAAGTTTTACTCAAAAAAAAATCTGGGAAATAAAGAGGCAGCGATGGCTAGAGAACTGGCAGAAGCATGTTTATGAGTCGAAGGAGCATTTAGTCTGGGATGGTGAGCCCCCAAGGTTAATCTTACCATTTGTAATTCAAGGTGTGACTGTTCTATCAAATGAATAAATCACTGAATGGCATTCCCTCAAAAGAAACTGGCAGATCAACCTGCGGGCTAACAGTAGCATTATTTCTATGTTTAAATGTTGTTGGATAATTTTGTGCGTTAAAAATTCCTATACAATAGAGTTGTTTCACTTAAACCGAAATAGAAAAAAAAAAGATAAAAAAAAATTGGGAAGGGCCAGCCGGTTTAGGGGTGCCGTCCTATCGGTTGGGACATCAGTCCGAACGCCACGTCCTGGGCTAGACACACAAAGGATGCCGCTGGGAATTCCCTCAAGAAAAGAAAAGGATGCCACTGGAAATGCTCTAATCCCGGGTAGACCCACTTCAACAACCGATGCAAACTTAAGCAAAACAAAGAGACCGTCGGCATGTCAGGTGTAGTAGACAGTAGACACCCACGTACCAACACAAAACTAAAAGGGGATAGATGCGTGCACCATTCCACGCAACCTGTTCACCTTTCTTGCCTGGAGCATGACACGAAGCTACTATTCATGATCTCCGGCGGTACATTTTCCACTACTCTTCCATGTTCAGCTCCCAGATCTACAGACGAAGGTGGCATCAGACACATGTTGCCTCCGTCACGGATGGAAGCTGCGGAATCCTTAGCAGCAACATCAGAAAATAGTACGGAGTAGATGTAGATAGATGTCCACACCAGTCAGAATAAGGCATTTGCAGTATGTAACGGACCCATTGATAGCCTCCAAATTCAGACAGTAAAACATCAAGAAAACGCAATGTACGTGGAAATAAAAAAGAAGGAACGTTTGAGCGACACACCAAAGTTCTAGACTGGCCACCGAGGTGGCTAAGCTCTCCTGATAAAAGCAATGGGAGTAAAATTCACCCGCGTGGTCGCTCAGCGAGCTTGGTGATCCCACTCTGGTCACCTGAGTTTGAAATGCCCAACAACCCATTGAAATTGTGAATAGGATCAATATGGTCCAAAACGCGCCATGCACATTCCTTGGCATCCTAGTCGGTGTGCTCTCCCTCCTCCGTCTCCAAATTGTATGCCAAGAGGGAAGAAAATGTGCGCGTCTTGGACCACATTGAACATTTGTTACAAAGTGGGCTGTACGGGCAATTTTTCGAGTTGGATGGCCAGAGCGGGTGCACCGTGCAGATCGAGTGACCGGGAGCGAATTTTACTCAAAACGATGAAACAAAGAACAACTGGATCACCTAATTGTCTCTATGCGCTTTATTGGAGGCCAGTTGGAGATTTCTTCTGAAGCCTGACGTTTTGCAGGCATGTCACTCAAGGATACCTGGACCAGGAACAATAGTGTGTCAAATACAAGTCCAAAACTTGGGGAATATGGTGGTTTCACTTCCACGGCTCATGGACAACTCAGTACCTGCAACATTTCTGGATTCGTTCCTATGGCGTCACGGGAAAACGGTGGGTACCGTGTTCCATGGGGAGAATGCATCTGCCCTGGAATCTTCAGGATGAGCTGAGAAAAAACCTTGTTCGTACTGGGGAATAGTTGGTTCAGTGGAAGCAAACACAGGACTCAGTGCTGCAAATGAAAATAGTATTAACAAGTGACTGAAACCGGTAAGTTGACATACTATGAGCAGAGGATCAAGAAAATCAATGTACTAACCAGACAAAAAATCGGAGTGCTGAAACTCATCTGGTGATTCAGGGCAAAGAGGTGGGGCAGAAAGACAGCTGTCAATAAGAGTGTACAAGCTGGGATCTCGTTCAAAGAGATCAAGCTCTGAAGATTCCGCCATAGCATCGCAGGACGTACCAACAGAGGGGGGACTCAAACTCCCCACAGACAGCTGTTGGTTCTCCACAGAGCTTAGTGCATGAGCTTCTGGAAGCAGCTCTTCCAACTGACTGCTGTCAGTCGGTGCCATGCACTCAAACTTTGCTGTTTCTATTGCCGCTGGTGAATGTGTGCAGAGATCAGCATAGTTGCCACACTGCATAGCAGAAGTCCTTAAGTATGTGGACCAGCTGTTTGGGTCAGAATCAGCATATTGGAATGAAGGGAGCTCCATCTTCGAAGGACCAGTTATGGGCCTAGAAGTAGAGAAGTTGCCATTTGAAAAGGCATGGCTGCCATCAAAGGTACCTGCAGAAAGGTGATACGGCCTTATATCACTGAACTTAGTCGCATAATGGCAAGCAAAACCTAATGCTAGCTTCTTAGACCTGCTAAAGGATTGATCAATTAAGGAGAACATACCGTTGATGGTTGGATTCAACAGAGGAAAAGAAATCTCAGATTCCCTGAGAAATTTTTCTTGGTTTACTTGATCCATGAAGTCATAATTTTTTGACGAGAAGTTCAAACCAAGTAAATTGCTGAAAGAAACATCTGGAAGCTGGGACGCATTAGAAAAAGATTCTCGGTCATCCATGAAATTGTCCCATGTGAAGTTAGGAACATATAGACCATTTCCATGTAGGAGATCATTGGCCAACTTCTCTCTAAAATTGAAGTCAGTGGACTCATGCTGATCTTCATTTGAAGCCTCCTGGCATATATTAGCAGGATATATTGGCGTAGCCGTGCGCTGGCATTTCTTTATTCGAGTGTTCCAGTAGTTTTTTATTTCATTATCAGTGCGCCCTGGCAACTGAGAATATGTCTCAAGGTTAGCAATCACAATCAGAGAGAATTATTGCATGTACAAGTGGGAAGCTACTTTAGAGACAAACCACCAAAATACGTATGTACATGCAACCAGATAATTACCTATTCACATTTTGTCCTTAAACATTGACCAATCTCTAGCCCGGCATGTTTTTTAATTCCACTTTTACTTTTGTATATACTTTTGCCAGTCGAACAAAAAAGTTGCTTTTGTCTTACACTCCTAGTTGCAGTTGAAACCATAATGTGCTCACCTCACGTTATTCTAATGAAGATTATGTTGGAAAGACAGGATTGTCAATCATATGATGCAACAAATAAGTGGGATGTAAGAAAGTTCGGAGATTCGCGTAATAATGTGAATGGTCAGAGTTTGGAAATGATGATAAAAATGCAGAATAAATAACATAGAGCATACCATTTAAACAGAAAAGAAAGGATCCACAGAAATTTACTTGTGCAATATAGTACAGTATTGTTGCCTAAATATATTTTGGTAGCAAGGTCATTGAATGAAAAAATCTAATAGCTTTGGCACAAGACAGTACCAAGAACTAGCAAGGAACATAAATTTGAACATAATCACAGAATGAAAGAACTGACAAGTGATCGAAAAAATGAACAAAAACAGGGACGCGTAATGCTAGGCGAAATGTCGATCTATAAGCCTGATATATTTGACTAGCACAAATTCAAGCAAATGAAAATACTGGATCAATTGACAAAGATTTGTGGACAAAAGGATCCAAGAAAGTATCAGAAGCAAATAAGCATTATTTGTACAATCAACAAAAATAACTCCAATACTTTATTAGGTTGAACCGACAAAATGATCAAGTTTTATATGATAGGAAAACATAATGAAAATAAGTTATGGTGTCTGAAACTAGCGCTTATGTTCTGCTCTTAATAAGAACTATCACATACCAAAAGAAAAATTCATAATAATGTAAACCAGATACTCGCAACATCAACTTTATGCATCAGAAGATCACATAAGCATATCATGAATTCACAATCACGCGATCTTAACTATTAAGGATACTCTGAGATCCGTATTAGATGCGAGATTAGATAGCATATGGATAAAAATGACTAATGGAAAAAAACTTAGAAGTTAACTCTGATGAAAGAAGCATGTATTTGATGAATGAAGAATATGAACGGGAAGCTGAACTTACATAAGAAGCCATCTGAGCCCACTTATTCCCCATACGAGAATGGAGCTTAATTATTAAGTTCTTCTCCTCTTTGGTGAAAGTCCCCTTCTTCAAGTCAGGCCTCAGGTGGTTTGACCAGCGGAGACGGCAGCTCTTGCCGCACCTTAAGAGTCCGGTGTCCTTCTGCACCACATTCCAGTTCTGCACACCATGCTTCCGAACATACGCTTCCAAGACGGCATCCTCCGACGGTGTCCAAGGGCCTTTCTTCAGTTGCGTGTCAGCTCTCCTAAGCGGCGATGCCTTCACGCTATTACCATCGTGAGATGGCAAGTCAATCTGGTCCAGATCAGGCATCGCCCAGTTGCTCTCGCTCTTGACCCGACCCATTTCTCAGAAACACGACGCTGAATTATGCAAAAAAATTGCAATGTTTAAACAGATGGTCACGGAAACTTGATTACTACATCGCAAGAAGAAAAAGGAAACTTGATTGCTAGCAGAGATTTATTTAGCGTAACAGTAGAAGTTAGCCCAGACATGGATGAGAGGTATCATTTTGTTTTCAATCACATATAACACTTCTAAGAAACTACGGGAGATATCTACTATGACACGTTTGAATATGAACACGCATTAATAGCTGAAGCACCGGTTAGCCTACAACAGGTAAAAACCTCCAAACCACGGGAGTACTAATTACAGTAGATCATTAGCTATAATTTCAAAGGGGAGCACGGACAAACACAGGACCTAACTCAACCACGGAATCCCTCGGTTTCTACGTCTACCCAAAAACGAACAAGAGGAAAACATCGATTTCTGGTGCGCGCGATAGGAAGTAAAACTATAAAGCCAACCTAAATTCGGAGGTAAAGCGGAACAAGTATCGCAATTCACGAGAACCCTACTCGGCGAGCGCCGATCCATTTCCCGGAAACGGAATTCACACCCCGAAGTCCACCTATATCCCACGGCGGTAAGTAATTCCACCCAGCCCCCGCAGCGCACCGATCTCTTCACGCCTCGGATCGCCCGCCCGGCAGCCAGAGGAGACCCGGGATTCCACGGGGCTTTGCCGTTACCTGATTTGAAAAAAAAAATCCCGACCTGCAGCTGGTGTGGGTAGCCGGAGCAGGATTCCGGGCGGCTTGATCGAATCGCGCCGCGCTACGATCTCCCCCCTGCTCTCTCCTGGATTTGGGCTGGGGAGGAGGGCGTCGGGATTGGGGATTGAGTTTGCCAGCCTCGCCTCCGCCGCGCTGCTGACACACTGGAGTGCGAGGACTGAAGGAAGGAAGGAGGAGGGGATTTAGCGGAGATCTCCAGCTCTTGCGGAGCGAGATAGCAAAACAAGGCTGACTAAGCAAGTAAACAAGGATTGGTCAGTCAAGGGGCCCACTTCGAAGTCGTGCCACAACACCTCCGGTGGTAGCCCTACTTTGGAGCCCCCAAGGCCAAACGGTGACCGACCCAATACCTTTACACATTGCAAATAATAGTCACGCAAAAGCAACAAAATTGATCCGGAGAGAAAAGTTTAACATAAACTGAGCCATTTTTAGAAATATTAGCCGGAACTCGTCGCTTTTGCAAATGCTAGTGTTTGGGTATATGGGCAAACTCCAGTGTTCATTGTCCCGACCAACGGTCGACCACTCTAGTTGACTGCATTAACGTGGAGGTCGAAACGTCATAAGTTTGATGTTTCCCTTCTCCGCAAGTCCAAACGCCGGAGGCTATGGCGTTTGCCCTCCTGCCTGAGCCAAATGCCACTTTGATGTTTGCTCTTGAAGTATTAAGTGGTTGCGTGTCAACGTGTAGCTCTCCCTCTCCCAACCCATTTCTTCCTCCTCACCACCTCGAGTTGTTTCCCAATCAAATAACTCAAAATCGCTGGCATTTCTTCGTTGAATCGGGGCCATTTGCAGCCATCCAAGTGACCTCTCTCATCTCTCACGATTTAGTTGGTTGAAGTTGTGTTATTGGTGGCATTGTTCACTTTTGGCCAAACCCTAATTTTGGGGTTTCTCCATATCAATTGTTCAAATGGTGAAATAGGACAGCATGATGTTTGTGATGTGTAATAAGCACTATGGTTAGTCTTATGTAGGTGATTTGTGCTTAGGATCGGAGGGTTAGTATTTGAGCTAGTGGATAGAATGCATGGCATGCCATGGTCTATTTTGGTCTATTTTATATGATTGTGGTGTGTGTTGGATATTATGTGATACATTTGTTACTGATGCATTATGTTTGTGACAATGCTTTTAGATGGCAGCAATCGTAAATGTCCATTATGTGGACAAGAGGGCATGTTTAAGTAGAAATGCCAATAATGTTGGCAATGAGATAATGGCAATGAGAGAAAGAGCACGAGAAGTTCTGAAATGGATGGATCCGAGTGATAAATTAAAGTATGATTAGAAGAAAGGTATGATGTTTGATCAGGACCTTGTATTCAAATGAAGATAATTCCTATCACGTCAAAGTTGGAGTAGGGGCATACAAGGAGGTCGTAGTGGTGTTACAAGACAAATCTCTAGTTATTTTCCACCAAGGTCATAGATGATCGGTTGCATATTGATTTGAACCTTCGGTGTGATTCCCCATATGATGCTATGAGCCCAACTCTGCCGCTTGTTGATTGGTATGGTCGAGGTGTATGCCCCAATGCTATGTGGTGGCAGTGGGTGAGGAATTCATCACCATGAAATGAAGATGGATGGAGAGGCCACGGTGTCGCAACGGCTGCATGTCCTAGAGGATGGTGCTACAATGGTGTCGATGGAAGACATGCTGCTAGTGGTCGGCGAAGAGACATGCTTGTTTAGCGCATACTTGTGAGGGTGTCTTTGTAGAGGACGACAAGGTGCTAACAATCGATGAAGAGACATTCTAACTAAGCTCATACTTGTGAGGGTGGTCTCGAAGAAGACGGCAGGGTGCTAGAAATCGTTGGAGATAGTTGTCAGCATCTAGGGCAACAGGAATGAGATCTTTCACGCTAGGGATGGCGAAGGCGAGGACTCAAAGGGCTGCCTTGGCGTAGATTTAATCTTGATCCAATAACTCAAGGTGGCATTTCTTCGAGTTGTTGCCCAATCAAATAACTCAAGGTGGCATTTCTTCGTTGAATCGGGGCCATTTGCAGCCATCCAAGTGACCTCTCTCATCTATCACGATTTAGTTGGTTGAAGTTGTGTTATTGGTGGCATTGTTCACTTTTGGCCAAACCCTAATTTTGGGGTTTCTCCATATCAATTGTTCAAATGGTGAAATAGGTCAGCATGATGTTTGTGATGTATAATAAGCACTATGGTTAGTCTTATGTAGGTGATTTGTGCTTAGAATCAGAGGGTTAGTATTTGAGCTAGTGGATAGAATGCATGGCATGCTAGCATGGTTATACCCTGCAGGTACACGATCTTAGCATACCTAGTCTAGCCCAAGGAAGGCCCACGAGCACATGCGCCCATGAAGACTTTCGGGTGGCCAGGGACCATGACGCCTTCGGATCCTTGGAGAACAAGACTAGAGTAGATAGAATATTCAAAGGGGAAAACCCTAGAACTTGTAACCAACTCGATCTGTGCCTGGGACCTGCCTATCTCTATATAAAGGCTAGGAAGGCACAATGAGGAGGGATCTCTTGCATACCACCGCATACACACCTCCACGCCAGATTGCATCTGTGCACCCCTGTAACTTTCGGTTCCGCCATAATCAAGAGCGCATAAAGGGGAGTAGGGTTTTTCTCCGGGGCTGAACACAGGTAAACCCGTGTCCCCGTGTTGCTTGTTTGCTAACCGTTCCGCGATCTCCAGCATCCCCATCTTCTCCAAAGCCCAAGTCCATAACAATGGGCATTGACGAGATTAAACCTCGTCAATTAGCGTCGTCTGTGGGAACTGGGGGCGTTGATTGTGCGATCGTGACGGTCCCAACCAAAGCGATCTACAACTCCGCGGCAACGGAGATTCATCTCCTCTTTGGCGCCTTCGACTTCACCGTCCACTCGCCAGCCACCCTGAAGGACTTCGAGCCCGTTGGCGACGGACTCGAGATCCTGTTCGGGAGCTTCTGCTTCCAGGTGGGGCAGACCGGCACTCTCCGCCCCCCAGAGCGGGTGCCCCTGCCATCGATCAGGCCCGCTTCATGGGCCCACACCCTGTGCTACGCACATCGCCATCAACATATGAGTCCTATGATAGCAGCAGCTGCAACTCAGATCTGTTCGAGCCACCATTAGAGGAAGGGACCTACGGTTCCGAATTCGAAAGCTGCGGCAGCAGCGATCCAATCTACGAGCGCTACCAATGCGCCGTAGTCATCCAGAGTGACGCGGAACATAACACACCTAACCCGCCACCTAACCCGCAGGGTAGAAACGGCGAGAACAGGAGAAGCTCTCGCCGCCCAACGGGGACGACACCGATCGGGTCATCCACCTCAGCGAGGAAGGATGGGCTCAAGCACGTGAAGCCGTAGAAGGCAACAAGATCCTGCCTGTGGGTGCCTCACGGGACCTGTTGATGGCATACCACCGCATACACACCTCCACGCCAGATTGCATCTGTGCACCCCTGTAACTTTCGGTTCCGCCGTAATCAAGAGCAGACAAGCAGGAGTAGTGTTTTCCCTCCGGGGCCCTGAACCTGGGTAAACCTCGTGTCCCCATGTTGCTTATTTGCTAACCGTTCCGCGATCTCTAGCATCCCCATCTTCTCCAAAACCCAAGTCCACATGCTCCTAATCGAGGAGCACAAGAAGCAGGTGAAGATACAAGACGTGCTTGACAAATGCAAGCAAGCAGCCTCGGAATCCAGTGCGCGGCGAGCTGCGCTATCCGCAATGGGCATCGGCTCCAGCTCGCACGGCAACCATGGCAACAAGCACCGTTCTCGCACGGAGAACATGGATCCCAAGGCACGTCGTGAGGTGACTCAGGCCCTCAATGCGTCCTTCATGGAGATGGATGCCGACGGCAACGTCATCCCGAAGACGCCGCAAGCTGCGATCATGGCAGCCACCGCGTACCTCGCGTCCCACCCACCTCCGGAGGGGGGCCCGAAAAGGGCCATGCACAAGTTTGCGCTTACCGGACTCGGACTCGTTGGTGCTGCGCTCCACGGAGAAGCTCCTATAGAGCCAAAGAAGAAGGTTGCGGTCAGGTTCAACCGCAGCCCCACGCCCTCATCCGAGGATGAAGAGCACGACCTTCCTCGAAGGCACAAGAGCTCAGTCGTGATTACGACGCTCGAAGCGAGCTAACCCAGCGCAAGATCGACAAAGCACGCGCCAAGCGCGTATGCTCGTACGAATCCGAGGAGGATGACGACGAAGGAGAACTCTGCGGAGCCCGATGCTTCAGTAGATCTGTTCGGCGGACACGGATGCCGCGGAACTTCAAGCTTCCTTCAGACACTCCGAAGTTCGACGGCACACAGGACCCCAAGGCGTGGCTCAGCGACCACCTGTCGTCCGTCAAGCTACATGGAGGAAACAAGGAAACCGCCATGCAATGCCTTCAGCTGTAGCTGACAGGCGCAGCCCGGATCTGGCTCAGCAGCCTATCCTCGGGATCCATCCGAAGCTGGGAGGAACTGGCGTACAGTCTCGTTCGAAACTTCAAGGGCACCAGCAAGAGGTCAGCCTCGATCGAGGAGCTGCGGGCCTGCACCCAACGAACGGGCGAATCCATTTGCTCGTACATATTACGTTGGTCCAACACCAAGAATTCCGCGGCGCACATCTCTCTGTGGAGAAGCTATCGACACCTTCAAGGACGGCATCAAACGCCAGGACTTCAAGGAAGAACTTGGGCGCGTCAAGCCCAAGACACTCGACCACCTCATGGACATCGCCAACAGGTGGGCCGATGGCGAGGACTCCGTCCACCGAGCGCACTTGGAGGAGGAAGATGACTATGGCCGGCGACGCGAACACCGTAGCAAGAGAAGATCACGCGTCTACAATGATCGCGATGGACCCGACATGGTCGCGGCTGGCTACGCCAACCGCCGTAGCGACGGCAACCGCAGCAGCGGCGGGTACCGCGGAAGAAACTTCCGCGACGGAGGACGCCCAACGCAGTCATGGCAACGTCGCGTCCGTGACGACGAACCCTCAGCATACGACAAATTGTCGGGTCCATGCACCATCCACTTCTACATCGACAAGCAGGATGGCAAAAAGAAGGCAAGCCACATGCTCAAGGACTGCCGCGAGTTCCAGAAACTCGGCGAAAGCATGTCTCAGATGAGGCAACAAGCCCCGAACCCTGGGTACGGGAACGCACCTGCACCAGGTGAGATCGCACACAAAGCTCCTCCACCACCACCTGCGGGACCTTCAAACCACCCAATCGCACCCGCACAGAATAACTGTGGGCACGGGTACCCCGCGCCGAAAGGATCACTAATGATCCAAAAAGGGCGCCCAACGAACAGGGTGTAGAAGAAAATCACCCGCCAGATTAATATGGCTGTGACCGCTCCACCCACCATCCCTGAGTACCTCAGCGGATTGGAGTCCTGCATCACGTTCAGCCGTTCGGATCACCCTTGCCAGGTCCCTCGCCCAGGTCATGCTGCCCTGGTGCTCGAGGCGCAGATTGGAGGGTTCGACATGAGCCGTGTCTTCATGGACGGTGGCAGTGGCATCAATCTGATCTTCGCCAGTACCTTGGCAGCAATGTGGATCCCGCTGTGCAACCTGGAACAATCTGATACAATGTTCCACGGCATCGTCCCAGGGAAGGGCGTATTCCCCCTGGGAAAGATATGGCATGATGTAATCTTTGGCAAGCCGGATAACTTCCTGTGCGAGCGACTCGAGTTCGAGGTGGTGGACTGGCCATCACAATACCATGCCATCCTCGGGCGTGTGTCATTCGCACGATTCCTGGCGGTACCGCACTACACGTACCTGCTACTCAAGATGCCAGGACCCAAGGGCGTCATCACGGTCCACGGGAGCTTCACCCGATCGGACCACTGCGACAGGGACTTCAACAGAATCTCCCAGTCATTCGGCATGCAGGAGGAACTTATAAAGCTCCGCGAGGTGACAGACAATGGGGCACCCCCAGTCGCAAGACAGAACGCACCTGATATGTCCTTCGACTCCACCGTCAACACAAAAAAGGTGCAGGTCCACCCAACGGATGTCTCCAAGACGGCGTTGATCGTCAACGACCTCAGCTCCGCATAGGAAAGCGTGCTTGTCGAATTCCTCCGTGAGCGCTGGGAAATCTTCGCCTGGTGTCCTGCGGACATGTCAGGAGTTCCCAGGGAATTCGCCGAGCACGCACTCAACGTCTTTCCAGACACCAAGCCCGTCAAGTAGTCCATCCGACTACTGTCCGAACCACGGGCCGAAGCAATCGGAGTCGAAGTCAACAGACTACTCGACGCAAACTTCATCAGGGATATCAAGGAGAGCGAGTGGATCGCCAACACCGTGATGGTCCCCAAAAAGGACACGGACATCTTGCGGATGTGCGTGGACTTCACATCGTTGAACAAGCACTGCCCGAAGGATCACTTCCCTCTCCCTCGGATCGATCAGATCATCGATTCGACTGCAGGATGCGAGAAACTCTCCTTCCTCGATGCCTACTCAGGCTACAACCAGATTCGACTAAAGGTCGAAGATCAGGAGAAAACGGCGTTCATCACGCCATTCGGAGTGTTCTGCTACAACACAATGCCCTTCGGGCTGAAGAACGCAGGCGCCACATACCAACGGTGCATGCAGGCATCAAGGTGAACCCGAAGAAAATCTTGGCCATAATGGCCATGGAGAAGCCAAAAAACCTCAAGGGCGTCTAGCAGCTTTCCGGGCGAATCGCGGCATTGAGCAAGTTCATCAGCCGCATGGGCGAAAAAGATCTGCCGTTCTATCAGCTGCTACGCAAGGCAGACAAATTCGACTGGACGCCCGAAGCGGACGACGCATTCGAAGATCTAAAGAGGCTGCTCTCTACCTCGCCCGTCTTGGTCATGCCAAAGGAGCGCGAGCCTTTACAGCTGTACATAGCAGCCACACACCAGGTGGTAAACACCGTACTGGTGGTCGAGCGACCCGAAGAAGGCAAGACCCACGGGGTCCAACGCCCAATCTACTACCTCAGCGAGGTATTGACGCCGACAAAGCAGAGGTACCCTCACTACCAGAAACTCGCCTACGGCATGTTCATGATGGCTCGTCGGCTGAGCCACTACTTCCAGGAGCATCAGGTGATGGTCGTCAACCAGGCGCCCCTGAACAGCATCCTGAACAACCCGGAGTCCACAGGACGTGTGGCCCTGTGGGGCATCGAGCTGTCACCTCTAGACATCGTCTACGAGAAGCGCCACGCGATCAAGTCTTAAGTTCTTCCGGACTTCCTCGTCCACTGGATGGAACTGCAGCTGCCAGACACACCGGACATGACACAGTCATGGACGATGCACTTCGACGGCTCCAAGCGCGAGGCCAGAGCAGGAGCCGGGTTCATACTGACCTCCCCGCAGGGCGACAAGATGAAGTATGTCCTTCGGATGAAATTTCGAGCCTCCAACAACGAGGCCGAGTATGAGGCCCTCATCCACGGCATGAGGATGGCCAAGATCTGTGGCGCGACGCGCCTGGTCATCTACGGAGACTTGAACCTCGTCGTCCAGCAGACGATGAACGAGTGCGACGCACATGCCGCCAACATGATTGCGTACCGCGCACTCTACAATGCACTCGAAGGAGACTTCGACGGCTGCGAGCTTCGGCACGTTGGGAGAGAAAGCAACGAAGAGGCCGACATACTCGCCAACATCGGCTCCACCTGCGCACGGGTGCCACCAGGTGTGTTCCTCGAATAGATCTGCGTGACATCCATCAAAAGGAAATTCCCAAAGGGATCACCCGAAGAAGCAGAACACTTGGGGGCTGTGCTACCCGACGGTTAGGAAGGACCCGAAAAACTCGACACAGAGGTTGCAATGGTCAACCTAGTGCAGGTCATGGCAGTCTAGGAAACGTGGACAAGGCCGTACCTCAGGTACCTAATAGATGGAGAACTGCCTGACAACCCGACAGATGCCCGGCGCATATCTCGCCGGTCCAAGGCCTTCACCATCATCAATGGCGAGCTATACAAGTGCAGCATTTCGGGTGTACTCCAAAGGTGCGTCACCATCGTCGATGGCAAAGCCATCCTCCAAGACATCCACGAGGGCATCTCGGCCATCATGCGGGCAGCCGCGCCCTTGTCGCCAAAGCTCTACGAGCTGGGTTCTACTGGCCAACGGACATGAACGACGCCAAGGACATCATCCAAAGGTGCAACGGGTGCCAGACGTTCGCAGATAAACCACACGCACCGGGATCGAGCTCAGACCCATACCCCTGGCCTGGCCCTTCGCCCAATGGGGCCTCGACATGATCGGCAAACTGCCCAAGTCCTCGAAAGGAGGCCACGTCTACCTCCTGGTCGCAGTCGATAAATTCACCAAGTGGATCGAGGCCATGCCCGTTACTAACCAAAAGGTCAAAACGGCCGTCAAGTTCTTCGAATCCATTGTTTACAGGTTCGGTGTGCCACACAGCATCATCACCGACAATGGGTCAAACTTCATCTCCAAATAATTCCAGGACTTCTGCGAAGACCTCGGAATCAACATAACATACGCCTCCGTGGGCGCACCCGCAAACAAACGGGCAGGTCGAAAAGGCCAACGGCCTCGTCGGTAGCAGCATCAAGAAGCGCCTCATGAGCCCACTCCAGCGACTCGCAGGAGCCTGGACACAAGAGCTACCCTCCGTTCTCTGGAGCTTGCGCACGACGCCAAATAGCTCAACTGGCTACACGCCCTTCTTCGTGGTGCACGGAGCCGAAGCCGTGCTGCCCGCAGAGGTACGCCATAAGGCCCCACGGGTCGTCGCCTACAGCGAGGCCGAATCGTCGGCCGCACTCGAAGACACCGTTGACACACTAGACGAAGCACGCGACATCGACGCGGCTCGATCAGCGGTCTATCAACAGAGCCTCCGCAACTATCACAGTCGTCGGCTGTGCCCAAGGTTCTTCGTTGAAGGAGACCTAGTCTTGCGACTCATCAAGAGCAACCGAAGAAGCTCGAGTCGCCCTGGGAAGGACCCTACATCGTCACTGAAGTCATCCCAGGTGGCGCCTATCGCCTCAAGCACGTGGAGTCTGGAGTCACATACTCCAAACCATGGAACGTCACACAATTGCGACGCTTCTACCCCTAGCTACCTCCCTCTTTTTACTTTCAATAAGGCTATTCAGCTAAGCCTACTCAGCCGAACAATGTACCTCCTCCTTGTGATATGAAAAAATCTAAGTGTCTCGCCCCAAATTTTTTGTCTATTACTCGCATTTTTCTTCATACTACAACACACTCGAGGGCTCCCCTCACCTCACGACCTCGTCGAATGAGAATAACGCGTGTACACCTGAGTAGCTGACCACGTTAGGCTAACGAAAAGGACACGCATACAAACAAAGCACCACGTGCTAACAAAAATAAACCTTTACAGCAAAGGGCACAACACGCCCAGTCAAATACATACAAATTTTACATCTATATTTTTACATGTCCTACCTATTATGAAGAATCACCTGCGCACGCTTCTCAAAGATATCTACAATTTGTTCGGCATACTGTCTTACAGCCGCATAATATGGACGCATATCCCACATACCACCATCCGGCCGAAGAGGCGGCCCAGCTGCCACAACAGCAAGGTCTACATCAGGACGATGTAGCCGAACAAGGAAAAGCGCAGCCTTCACACCTGCAACAAGCTGATGCCGCACCAGCTCCCTAACATGATGCACATCTCGAAACTTCGCCAGCAGGACCTAGAGAGTCGATGGTGCCTCATCCAAGGGAAACATCACGTGCAGAACCGACGCCAACGAAGTCTTCGCTTGACGCAGCACCCGCGACACCTGATGAACACGATCCTGCACAATCGCAAGGACCATGGCACGATCGCGGTCCATCCAGAAAAAGCCGCCGGCCACCATGCCCTGCTGGGTCAAGCAGTTGAAAGGAACAGCAACACGCTCCTTTTCCTCCTTAGGAACAAGGTTAGCACCTGCAACAATGGCAAAGTAAGATGACAGGCCGGCAGCCGCATCCGAACAAATGAGCAACAACTCTAAAAACTTACATTGAATTTGTTCGGCCAAACGACGCAACTCCCCCATCAAATACTCCTCTCTGGCAGCGCCTCGCTCTGTCTTCGATTTCCAAACATCGGCATGACCACGCACTCCAAGCAATTCTTTCTCAAGGCTACGGATGCGATCACGCAGAAACACAAGCTGTGACGCACCATCCAAAGATGGCCGCAGCTGTGGCGCAGACGAAGCGTCAACGGGATCATCACCCGAAGGTCCCTAGGGGAAAAGAAGGCAGCGATATGAACAAACACACGAATGGACAAAGAGCTCGGAGATTCATTATATGCAGCAAAAAGCCACTGCGTGGCACAAGGACTGTTCATAGACATAATTACAACAAAAGAAACAAAAGCTATCCTACAACTACAAGGCCTAATAAGTTGCATCCTGAGTAGCCTCGGAGCCGGATTGCCTGCTCTTGGCCTCCCCCTGCTGCCTCAACACGTACTCAACCAGCAGGTCAATCAACTTCGGCTCATAACGTTTACAACGAGAAGCGTAGAGGGCGAAGGCTACCTCGGATCAGTCAGCAGCCGTTGGCATCTGGGAGGTGACCTGATGAAGATTCAGCTCCGCTCCAGACGCCAGGGCCATCGCCAGCCCCACGGTTGCACCGATGCCTTTCTGCTTGCGCTTGTACGCTACAGGCGCATCGGCTGACAGCGCATCCGCCAACGAGTCAACATCCTCGAGGGTGACGCCCTTGGGGACGAGCTCCTTGTAGAAGCGCCCAAGAACCTCCTTGGCCTTGGCGAGTGAGCCGACCACGGTACTACAGCGGTCTTCGACCGACGCAGTGGCATCATCCAGAGCACTTCCGTGTTCCAGAGCACCGCGGTCAAACTCGATGTCTGCGGCATCTAACAAACGGAAGAGGCAACGTGAATAAAAGCTAAACAAGAAAATACAAGGAAGCAGAAAAAGGAAAAGACGAAACCACTCACCCCAAATAGCCTTGGCAGCCGCCATCAGCTTGCCGGCTACCTCCTTCTCGCGCAAGGCCACAGCAGTGGCGAGTTGCTCCTTGCGGTCTGTAGCCTCCTGCTGCAGGCGCTCCTTAGCCGCAGCTGTGTTGGCTAGCTCCTGCTCGAGGCGCTCCTTCTCACCAACGGTGTCCTCGGCCTTCT
Organism: Avena longiglumis; assembly: GCA_030063025.1. Taxonomy (NCBI): domain Eukaryota; kingdom Viridiplantae; phylum Streptophyta; class Magnoliopsida; order Poales; family Poaceae; genus Avena; species Avena longiglumis. The sequence goes on along the minus strand of CP125974.1, from coordinate 510,548,167 downwards.
TCTCCGCTCGCCCAAGGCTCTTTTTGAGAGCATCAAGCTCGCGGAGGGTGGTATTATTGTCCTCTGCAAACAGCAGAACACTTATCAGATCGAAGAAAAAGGAAATAGAAGAAGACGCAAAAATACCAACTCATGAACGTACCATGAAGCTGCTTGAAGCTGGCCTCCAACACCAGGTGCTGATGCACCAGTTGGTTGACGCCTTGCAAAAAAGGCTGCAAAAAGACACTACTCGTTAAAAGAAAGGCTCGGGGGCTACGCCCAAAGAACGAGCAAGACATATTACACATACGAAAAAACGCTCGGGGGCCCCCCCCCCCCCCCCGAGACACAAAGCAAAAACGATCAGCAGATCATCCTACAGATGCTCGAGGGCTCCCCCCGAGACACGAAGCAAAAAATCAAAGTGATCATCAGATCATCCAAAAATGCTCGGGGGCTCCCCCCACGTCAAGAACGAAGAGACTTACATGATCAGACGGCGACTCTGAAGGTCCAGCCGAAGTCTTCTGGGGGACAACCACCCGAGCCTCCTGTGGAGAAGGGTTCGGAGCAGCGCCCTCAGAGGTGGCCACCATCTGAGGAGGAGGAGGAGGAGGAGGAACAACCTTCGACTCCCCCACCATATCCCGAGCGCCATCGCTGAAGGAGCCATTGGTGGAGTGGCTACAATAGAAAAAGTCAGCCAAGTACAAGCAAAAAGACAAGAGAAAGCAAAAAGAAACTGAAGAAAACTTACGAGTCGAGCTCGCTCAAATCGAAGATAGGTGGGGTCCTCCTGCCCTTCTTCTCTTCCTTCTTCTCTTCTTTCTTCTCTTCCTTCTTCGTTTCATTTGGCTGGCTTCTGACTTTGCAGGAGCAGCGGGAATAGGAGAAGAAGAGCCATCATGACCCCCACTGTGACGCTCAAGGCACGTCGGATTCCTAGGAGTCGGTGGAGTCGAAGCATCCGGCGATTCACTCGAGCTCCACGTCCGCTTTCAAGTCTGCTCCTCGCTAGACTCAAAAGTTTCCTCAGCCGGCGACTGCGCCGAAGGAAGCTCAGACATGGAGTCCACTACCTCATTGTCCAGTGCAACTGAAAACAGTTCGGGTAGTGGCGGCGACATGCCCGGTACCTTGAACTCTTGCGCAAAGAGGCAAATTTTTCAGCACACAAGCAAATGCAAGGAAAACGCAGTTGAAAAAAGCGCTACGCGCACGTCCCAGATCTACACCTGCGAAACCGGACGAGAGGCAGCGAAGGGAGGAGTCAGCGACTTCCCTGGGAGATCCTCTCCAGCTTTGAACTTTAGCAGCGGCCGAAGAATCCTGTCGAGATCCCCTCTGGAGAATTCCTCAGCCGAAACCCTAGTCGGATCATGGCGACCAGAATAAAGGAACATCGGGTGCGCCCTAGCCTAGAGCGGCTGCACCCGACGTTTGAGGAAGGTGCGGATGATATCCACACCATTCACCTCTTTATCCGGAATCAACTGAAGATCCTCCACCCGACGATAGAGCCCCTCTATCTCCGCCACCTCGCCATCCAAGATGTGGTTCTTCCACGACCTTTTCGGCTCGATTTTCTGGGAGAGGTCAAAAGGAGCAAGGCCAAAGTTCTGTCCGGCCAGTGTGGAGTCGCGGATGTAAAACCATCGCCTCCGCCAGTACTGGATAGATTCAGACATAGAAAAGGAGAAGAAGATAAAGTTGGATCTCAGGGAAATAATGCAGCCGCCGATGGGATAAACGCCATCAGAGCCAGATTGCCTCTTCACGGAATAGAGCTTCCGGAAGAGGCCAAAGTGTGGCTCGATACCGAGCCAGCACTCGTAGAATGTGATGAAACAGGCGACATGAAGAAGAGAGTTTGGTGAAATATGATGAAGCTGGATGCCATAAAGAAATAGCAATCGGACCACGGAAAATCGGATTGGGATTGGGAAAAAAGCCCGAAGGACAAAGGCGATGAACATAACCCAAAATCCAATCGGAGGGACGGGAATTACCTCGGGAACTCGACGGCCTCCCTATCCTCAAGGGGATAAGACCCCGGCCACGGAGCTCACCCTCACCTCGCGCTCTCACGCCGCCACCACCATCGGTGGTGGCGTGCGGGAACCTTTTTTACCGGCGGAAGCACTTGGTACCCGGTGGAGGACTTCTTGGGCTTCCCCATAGCAGTGCAGCGGCAACGACGATGAGCACGCTGAATCAAAGATGGAAAAGTTCGAAGAAATTCTAGAGAGCGGCAAGGAAAACTCAAGAAGATGAAAGTAGTGAAACAGGAATGGCTGCGGTGAAAACAAACTCACCTTTCCCCAATGATTATAAGGACGAGGACGATGCACGACGACCGTCCATCAGGAAGACCTAGAGCCAACATCAAGATCTGACCATCCCATCCACCGCAAGACAGAACCCGCCGCTTCACGCACAGAAATCGAGGCAACGCCGTAATTATCTCCACGCCGCGCGTGACCAGTCAAATCAAAGTCAGAAGGTATGACCCATGTTCATCCAGTCACGTCATCTCTGGCGCCGCAGACGCTTGAGGTCACCGATCGTCAGCACTGACGTCATCAAAAGCTACACTAGCAACGGTTATAATTCTTCGGCTACATACAGTTAAGAGTACTCACTCGGATCTACGATTCGACTAACTACTCGGGGGATACTCCTATCAGGAGCGCTGGCTGCGCGCCCGAAAAATAATCAAAGCACTATACCATGGAACTATTCTTCGAGTCCTACGTCGAGTCTGCGACTCCACTACGGACTCGGGGGCTACTCCCATAGGGAGGATGGATTCAAGCATCCGAAAAATTTGTATCCTACGGACCTGAAGCCAAACAACGGCCAAATTAAAGTCTCCGCTCGAGTCTACGACTCGAACAGACACTCGGGGTCTACTCCCATAGGGAGCGTTGGTCGCGCACCCTAGGAATTCTTCGGCTGCGATCCTTCGGATCAGCATACAAAAACTTTTCGGCAACTCTGCCCCAATTAACGCTAAGTGAGTAGCATCCTCCTTGGCCACCCGAAACACCTCCGCGGTGATAAACATTCGGATGTTGCGTTTGCGACGCAAAGATAAGACCTACAGATACCATCTGATGGCCTGGTAACGCACACGACTGCGCTCTGCTAGTAAAAATCCGTGTCAGCAGGCGCGATGAAAAATCCCGACAGACGCGTTGGGTACATCATTTAAATTCACTGGATTTCCCCTCCTATAAGTCCTCCACGGCATGAGTCTAATTACGCCAGCATATGTTCCGGGTTCGAGTCAAGGGACTCGAATCTGAAAAAGATCGTGTTGTTTTGTCCTAAGACAGTTAACTGACCCTGATCTTTCAGGAGAGTCAGGCACACGCATCAACAATTCCTACACACTCAAATCATTCTCTATACAAACAGAGATATCTGCACCCGAAGGATTGAAGAGCCCTCATCCGAATCTACGATTCGACTGAACACTCGGGGGCTACTGACATGGTTATACCCTGCGGGTACACGATCTTAGCATACCTAGTCCAGCCCAAGGAAGGCCCACGAGCACATGCGCCAGCCCATGAATACTTTCGGGTGGCCAGGGCCCATGACGCCTTCGGATCCTTGGAGAACAAGACTAGAGTAGATAGAATATTCAAAGGGGCAAACCCTAGAACTTGTAACCGACTCGATCTGTTCCTGGGACCTGCCTATCTCTATATAAAGGCTAGGAAGGCACGGCGAGGAGGGCTTTCTCGCATACCACCGCATACACACATCCACGCCAAATTGCATCTGTGCACCCCTGTAACTTTCGGTTCCGCCGTAATCAAGAGCAAACAAGCAGGAGTAGGGTTTTCCCTCCGGGGGCCTGAACCTGGGTAAACCTCGTGTCCCCGTGTTGCTTGTTTGCTAACCGTTCTGCGATCTTCAGCATCCCCATCTTCTCCAAAACCCAAGTCCATAACAATGGGCATTGACGGGATTAAACCTCGTCACATGCCATGGTCTATTTTATATGATTGTGGTGTGTGTTGGATATTATGTGATATATTTGTTACTGATGCATTATGTTTGTGACAATGCTTTTAGATGGCAGTAATCGTAAATGTCCATTATGTGGACAAGAGGGCATGTTTAAGTAGAAATGCCAATAATGTTGGCAATGAGATAATGGCAATGAGAGAAAGAGCACGAGAAGTTCTGAAATGGATGGATCCGAGTGAGAAATTAAAGTATGATTAGAAGAAAGGTATGATGTTTGGTCAGGACCTTGTATTCGAATGAAGATAATTCCTATCACGTCGAAGTTGGAGTAGGGGCATACAAGGAGGTCATAGTGGTGTTACAAGACAAATCTCGAGTTATTTTCCACCAAGGTCATAGATGATTGTTTGCATATTGATTTGAACCTTCGGTGAGACTCCCCATATGATGCTATGAGCCCAACTCCAAATATGCCGCTTGTTGATTGGTATGGTCGAGGTGTATGCCCCAATGCTATGTGGTGGCGGTGGGTGAGAATTCATCATAATGAAATGAAGATGGGTGGAGAGGCCACGATGCCGCAGCGGCTGCATGTCCTAGAGGATGGTGCTACAATGGTGCCGATGGAAGACATGCTGCTAGTGGTCAGCGAAGAGACATTCTTGTTTAGCGCATACTTGTGAGGGTGGCTTTGTAGAGGACGACAAGGTGCTAACACTCGATGAAGAGACATTCTAACTAAGCTCATACTTGTGAGGGTGGTCTCGAAGAAGACGGCGGGGTGCTAGAAATCGGTGGAGATAGTTGTCAGCATCTAGGGCAACGGGAACGAGAGCTTTGACGCTAGGGATGGCAAAGGTGAGGACCCAAAGGGCTGCCTTGGCATAGATTTAATCTTGATCCTCTCCTCCAATGTGGTAAAAGCAAGGATGGGAGTGTAGGGGAGGTGGCCTTAGGCAGCGGCGCAGAGCAGAGTCAAAGTTGTCATGGAACTATGATCTTGTTTCGGGATCCAAAGTGAACTTCTGATAGCAATCAGCTGAGAAGTCGTATCATCATACACTTGATCAAATCTGAGTGATTGTGGGTTGATATCATCTTTGTGTTACACTCGCTTGAACAGTGTTGTCGGCAAAACATATTAACCGACTCATCCACCCCCATGATATTTGAAAATTTCCCATAGATTCACTACAAGATAGATCCATACCCACACGTCAATGAGACGAGGGGTGAACAACGGATATGGGATGGCACAGACATTTTCCGGCGCGCGCAACGGACGACATCCAACGACTCAGAAAGGTAAAAAAACAAGTCTGATCCCATTGCAAAATGAGATTAAGCCGCATGTTTTTACAGCTCCAAGTCTACAAAGTCACACAAGTCACAACTAACAACAACTTGGGGTTCAGTTAAAAGTTAAAACTGACGCTAACCCAACACAGGATGTTGCAAATGTATGGCAAACAGACACATTGGCACCAATACATCAATACATGCATCTAAAAGTATCTGGAAGAAATGGTGGGCATAAAGCCACCATCCGACAGAAGCCAAGTGCGGCATCAACACGACATGGTATTCTACGGCTCGAACATAATTTACTGTCTTCACAGTTCGAACTGATGATATAAATCTTTGCAGTTCACATGGATAGAAGCCCATGTGACATGGATAGAATCTTGGTAGCAGCAGAAACACCTGCAAGATCAGCAAACAAGTAGCTGGTAAAGCAGATATACTCGAGAGGCGGTATATACCCACAAGTAGTCCGTTGAAGTGATAAAGATTCAAGATGCTAACATCTACAGTAGCTTTAACTATTTTTGAGATATAGAATGTGAAGTCTTTCTCTTCCTGTACCAAGTATAAACACAGATGCATGTTGGCTATGGGTAAGTAACATGCGTTGTGCAGCATTTCAGGACTATAAGAACTGTGCTTATAACCTATTATCATCATGATACATAAGCAGTCGGAATTAATTATCACAGTTTGTTATAAAAGAATATTAGCGCTAGGGGAAGGCAAAATGCCAAATTCTACGATATAAACATACCAAAGATATGCGAATCGCATAAGTCGCTCAAAAAAAAACTCTCATTGTCCCAAAATAAGTAACTTGGAATGGTCTAGATTCACATGTATCTATACACTAAAACACGTCTAGATACATGTGAATCTAGACAAATCCAAGTCACTTATTTCAGGACGGAGGGAATAGCAATGTGGCCTCACGGTATCAGACGAAACAGCAGATGAATAGCTGAGTAATAAGGGAAACAGATTAATGTCAGTAATACAGAAACCAATATGGCAGAGAACCTTACTTATACATTGGCTTACGTATGTGAATCACATAACAAGTCACCAAAAAATATATACCATTAGGCATCACGGCATCATACAAAATAGATGAATAGATGAGCAATAAGGAAAACAGATTAATAGGTCGGTAATGGAGAAACCAATCTGGCAAAGAACCTTACCTAGCATATTGGCTTACATATGGATCCACAACAATGTACATGCTCTCAAATGGATCAAAATACCCCGCGACAGGTTAATGATCCACACAGGCAATCCCTGGTCCTACGACTGGGCTCAGCTCCAACCACACCATAGTCATAAGTTAGTTCTGTCATGGGTGGGATGTGATTAAGTGCAAAGAACGTGATATGTGGGTGCTTGTCATCGCCATGATTATATTGCACTGGTTGCCAGAATACATTTGGGGAGCAACTGTGGTTCATGAAACGTGAGACATTTCCCCTACTTTTTGCACTTATCTTGATGGGCAGTGGCTCAAAGTCATCAGCTGATACATATGTGCTTTCCTCACCTAACAATTCACGCCCAAAATTCCATTTTAGCGTCTTCTCACCAGGACACACAGCCTGAAAAATGTAGTCATCTTCACTATCATCCAAATTAACTTTGAGCTCATCAATGACCTCGCCAGCATACTCACAAATAAATGCACCAGCACGAATAGGGTCCCAGCAGCGAAGACCCCAGCCTCGATTTGTGGTCCTAAAGACCTCAAAGTGGTATCTGTTCTCTTTTTGGGTCACTCTGTTGCGGCAATTCAGGGTACAATGGCAAGCTTCACCACATTCATATATTACTGGCTTGCGGCACACCAAAACTCCTGATGAATTGTAGGGTAGATCACCTCCATTATGCTGCCCACAAGCACAGTTGGAATCACCAGGTACGCAAACACTCTGGCAATGACAACCCTGCAACGATCTCATATAACTGAGGGGTCTCAAGTATTTGACCTCATTAGTATAGGTGAAATGTCCAGGTCCTTTCTCATGATCTACCTCATTGACGAGACAAACTGGGATTGTTTCAGCCCCAGATGATAAGTCATGTAGTATAACCCTGCCCCGTGTTGATGCATTTTGTATCCATTGTTGAGTCGTCTTCCATATTACAGATCCATCAGGCTGTCCAGGTTCACGCTGCAACCGGTACTTGAAGCAATTGATGCCAAACTTTGTTCTCTCCTTCCAGGACTCTTGGATCTTATAGAGGCCATCATATATATAGATTTTCCCAGTCAGGCAAGCTGGATCTTTGAATCCCCGCACAACCCTTATCTCATTCTTCCTGTGCAAACTCCTCTCAAGAGCAAGGTTGCCCCTCTCGAGTTTCTGGTCATGCATCTCCTCAGTATTCCTACTATTACCCCCCGAGCCACTGTACACCAGCGTATCTGTGTCATCATCCTCATTCTCATAACCACCTGCTGCGACAATACATATTGCTACAGAATCCTCGTCATTTCCAAATTTAGCACTCATGTAATCGATGCCACTCATGGTAGCAGCGTGCAAACCAATGATGCATAGCTCCATCCTGAAATAGAAAATATCCCCTATTTGTACTCCAGGAGCAGTCCCAATTTTCTTTCCCACATTGGCCCTGATATTACTGGCCATCATGATGGCACCAGCTTTCAGGTCTGCACGTTTCCTAGCGTCCAGTGTTTCATCCATCTGCAGATGTCTACGTCTGAGTGCCTCGAAGATCATATGAACTGCTTCCACAGTATCCCTAGGATTACTATTTGAAGTTGGCAAAAAAGCAAGCTCCTTGTCAACGACAAGATTCTTGTAGACAGGCTTAGGACGCTTGACCTTAACTCCATTTGAGCCATCAGCAGCCATACCGGAAGACCTCTTAGCCTTGCGTTCAGATACATAAGTCTGATTACCCGAATGAGGTTCACCATCACCATTATATATAACCCCAGATGATCTCTTCTTGTATGATGAAATGGGGGTAGCATCAATGGGCCCATTAGCACTGAAGGTGGCAAATGATCCAAAGGCAGGAAGGTTCCCTGCACCAAATCCTATAGGAAACTGGCCAACCGGAGTCACGCAGACCAACGGTGGGGTGCTTGACTGATTAATGTTGACTCCCATGGGCGCAGGGAACATTGGAGCTAAAGACCTTAATGGCTTGATATCCAAGAGCTCCTGATTAGGGCCAGGTATGAAATTTGTAGCCCTGTCCATCTCAAATCAACCAAAAAATCCTGCACAAGGAAAACCTTAGTGCACTATACAGTAACAAAAACATCAAACGGAGTAAGCAAAGCTTAGTGAATCCTTAAGCATGGTTGCACCCAAGAAAAATTTATTGCATGCAACTACAGCCAGCATGAACATAAAACACCAAGTTAGGGCCTCACCTGCTTTTGCTAGTCTTTGATGTTTTCCAAACCAAATCAGAAACCAACTAGAGTAAATCTACAAGAACTGATTGGGCCATCATTGTCGTTTGAGAACTACATTGGATGAGGATCATTGGAGTGCACTTGTCAACTAGATGAAACATTTCCTTCTCATGTACTAAAAAAGTAGCCTTGGACCATTGGAAGGAGAACAATAGTATGTACCAGTAGAATCTTATTAACTAGCATTAATAATGGCACAATTACAAGGAGACACAGACAACAATAGCTAATATATGTAGCATAATAATAATATTATTATGGTAGAGTAGCCAGCAAATGCAAGAACCATATGAGATGTAATAAATTGGTTACGTCATGAGAAACTATATACAATATTAGTTTTCTGAAGTCAATATCAGGGCACAGGTGTACCAAACCCAGATGCATACAAGAAAATCTCAAACATTGCTGATTAATCGTTCTACCGTCCAAACAGAATAGCAAGTCGCCATACTCCCCATCAATTGCTAGTGGCGGAGGGAGGGGGGCAGCAGGAGCCCGAGTAGCCCCAAGATGGAAATGTATTGAACATATATATGCATATTACGCTGGCACACTGTTTGATTCGTCCATTCAACATTTCCCTGTTTTTGCAGCTATTGGAGATGTGCAGGATAAGAAAATGAGAAGGAAACAAGATGGAAATATATTGAACATATATATATATATATATATATATATATATATATATATATATATATATATATATATTGAACATATATATATATGCATATTAGGCTGGCACACTTTGATTCGTCCATTCAACATTTCCTTGTTTTTGCAGCTATTGGAGATGTGCAGGATAAGAAATTAAGAAGGAAACCATGAGTTGATGGGTTTCAAACACAAGACCTCAGAGTCAACTCACTTGGAGATTTATTGCTAGGACAACATAACTGTTATGTTCACATTTAAAATATTTTTATTGTTTAATACATATTTCTGCCCCCACTTATATCTTATTCCCTTCCACCAGCTCTACTGATTGCACTTATGAGACTGCGCCCAAACTAGGAAAAAGTTTGGAAGATAGGATTACTCAGGAATTGAGTGGCTACAGACTGTGCTCCGCCGTCGCCCGTCGGTACTAGAGTGGCACAAACGGTGTTTTAGTTTGGATGAAGATCAGACAAGAAGTCGGGAGAGGCATTATGAAAAAAAAGTAGAGGTGTGGTACTGGCGAACTACATTTCAAGGGGGCGTAGTACCCAGTGCCAAAAGTTCCCAAATATTGTGGGGTCTGAGGAAGGGAATATTTTAAGCAGCATTTCCCTTGCTCTTATGCAAAAAAGAGGCTGACTTGAACCCAGGACCTCCAGGACACGAGTGGAGATACTCTAACAAGCAAATTTTCATTGAGATTCCATCTATAGCAAAAGTTTCAGCACCCTTCTGGTCGAACGAAGCAAGTCATGATTCCACTCCCTTGCCATATGTATGACTGCATTCTAAATTTGCGGTTACCAGCAAATATTAGTGATAAGTATATGCTATGGTTGTCAATATGTATGCATGATTTGTTTGTTCACTTGAATATTTATCTGCATGCACGCGCTCTTATTGGATAAATATGCATGTATATGTGCACGCTACTATGTAAGCACCAACATGGGCTTGGTTTTGACTTGACCAGTATCAGGTGCTTGCATGTGGTCCAGAACTAGCAGTTGCAACAGCGAAGAATTGAGCTGTGGCAGGTACACCCAATCACAATAGTAAGTGCTACCAATTGGCAGAAAAAGATAAACAGAAGAGAGGGCAATTTGGTCCAGAGCTAAAACTGTTAGAAAGAAGGAAAGTTTGGGTCTGTATCAATAGAAGAGTACAATTTATCATGCAATCAAAAGATTTCCATTTAGTACTACCGTTAAAAGGTGCACCGTTACTGTGTCTACCATTCCAAGCAGTTCTGTTACTTCTCTTTTCGTTTTTCTTATCAACATGACATAGAATACACAGGTCAAAAGCCCTGATGTGCAACACATCCGCAGCCTCTTCAAGAAATTGCCAACACCTAGAAGTCAGCAATGGCCTTGGCAATCACCATCACCTGCAATGTGACCTCTTGGTCATCCCTAACCCTAAACCCTAGACCCCGTACTCTACCATGCAAGATGTAACATGCTCACGTTTGGTACTAACAAACCGCAAGAATCAGCAAAAAATGTACTCCCTCCGATCCATAATAAGTGTCGCAGTTTTGAACTGAGGTTAGTTCAAAATGGCGACACTTATTATGGATCGGAGGTAGTAACAAGGATACAATGCAAAGATCTGAAAGTAACAATGCAAGGATTAATGGCGTTAAACTGCACTTTTGCGGCAAGAATAAGAGAAGACAAAAGGCAATTCCCCCTAATATAACTCCTTTGCATACGAAAACAGATCTGGAAAATGGAACTCGATATCAACACATGTGAAATCATGGCGCTGTTTCCCATCAAGCACACAGTACCATCTTCATGGGACGGCACTGGACACCACTCCAAGGGATGGCAGCTGTCACCTATAACAAAACAGCCTCATAGAAGCACATCGCTTGACCTAATTGTCTATGCTGAAAGGCTGCAACTCTACAGTCGTGGAGAGGGGGTAGGAGCGGCAAGCGATGGCAAGGCAGAGTAGGGCATCAACTGTGGCAATTGAGGAGGTGGCCAGCTGGGAGATGGAGAAGAATGCAAAGTTTTCCAATTTAACAGCGGATGCAAAGAAATTAAATGTAAACGGCAACGGGAGTAACCTGCTAACCTTTCAACGGTATTTAAACTAAATGAAATTATTTTGATGGTAGATTGCTAAAACGATGTCCTTTTTTAATGGTACAGAACCAAATTTTCTAGAAATAATTGATAAAATATCTTCGTTTGGTCTGTCAAGTTCCTAGAAGGATATTGCAGTTTACATCAACAAAAATATAACAAGGATACTAAAAAGGCAGGAATTAGGGCGTTAGGGCATCAACTGTGGCCATTGAGGCGGGTGCCGCAGTGGCACGGGAGATGGAGAAGAACGCAAAGTTGTCCAATTCAACGGCGGATACGGAGAAGCTAGACGTAAAGGGTAACGGCAACAGGAGTAAGATGCTAACCTTTTGATGCTACCATTTTATTAAATTAAAACAAACGAAATTCTTTTGACGGCATATTGCCAAAACAGGTGTTCTTCTAGCGGTACAGACCAAACCTTCCTCAAATGAATTTATGAATTGGTAAAGAAATTTGGCCTGTCGAATTCCTGCAGATGATGTCCAACCAGACAGGAATTGGTCAGGTACTGAGTGGTATACAGGTCCCCTGAGTGGTATTGGAGGCGTATTGGTGCAGATCCGCTAAGCGCTAGCACACCCCACCCTTAAAAGTGATGGTCAGGAACACAAGGGTTGTAACATGCACACAGCCAGCCAGCACAGCACAATCTGACTGACAGAAATCATCTTCGCGGCCACTACGTCCTTAAGTGCCAGCGGGGCTCGTAGGAACCCTAATGTTTGCATCGTTCTGTTCATGGAGCTAGATGCTCCATCAGAATGGGGGAGAAACGCCCCGACCTAACAACAGAAAATCGAGGGGGCAGTGGAAGGGCAAGCATCTCCCCGGCCGTAAAGAAACACGAGCCGGATGAATCTAAACCAGAAGAGCATGATCCCTCCCTCCCAGGCCATCGATGTGGAAGAGGAAAAAGGACTGTTGCACAAATCCTAGGAGCAGAGGAAGGGAACCCTACCTGAGCAGGAAGCCTGTAGCTCGTGGACGTGATTCGGGGTCTGGTGGCGAGGGGGACAGAGTAGGCTAGAACGCCTCCGCCTCCGCCGCCGCGGTCTCCTCTCGGATAGACAGCGAGCGATCCCTTGGGTCGAAATGAAAACTGAAGCGACCACGGGGAGAAACAGTGAGAAGAGAGCGTCACCGTGGAAAGGACCAGGTGGTGCCCTGCCCGACTTTACTGGTCATTGTGGTGGGACCGACGGTTTCCAAATTATAGCCGGCACCATGGCGGTCCTAATACAAATTTGGTAAAAAATTTGTAAATTCACGGGAATAGAAATTCAAACGTACACACAAGTTCCAACCACCACCAAGGTCCACGGGCCACCAAATAACCATTAAAATTCGGACATAGGTCGGCCAACATCGATCAAATGAAGAGTGGTGCCACCTCCATCACCTCCGGGTCCTCATCACTCACCGATGGTACCAGCTTGGGTGTTGGCGCAGGTGTCGCCGATATCGGTGTTAGTGCAGGTGTCGTCGTTGTTGTCGTTGTGGGATGTGTTGATGCCAGTGTCGCAGTCACCATTACTTACCAATGCGATCATGATATATCTCGTGTCATGCTCTCGCCAACAGATCCATCATAGACATGTCCGCCATCAAGATCTTCGCCTCCTCCTTCATCTTGGCCAATGCAAACTACGACGCCTTATTCATCGCCTTGAGCATGTCGGCTTGGGATTCCATCTTCGCGTCTTCAACCTTCTCTTTCTCGAGCTCCAACTTAACATCATGCTTTCCCAACATAGCCTTCCATATTGCATCACTCATATCATCCATCTCTTTGTTGTTGGAGGAGAAAGACTCCATCATCCTTTCAATTGATGCATCAATGTCAGACAAATGAGTATGTGCCATTCATATCGACATTTGCCTTCTTGTCGATGGGGTAACTGAGGAGGGAGGCGGTGCATCTTCACGGACATCTTTGACAACGTTGAGGTCGAGGCGGACATTGTCCCACTTCTTGCAACCTTTGAGTAGCCTAAAGCAATGCATGAAAGGAAAGTCCTTGTCCTTGTAGTCGACCCTATGCAACTTGAGGGTGTCCAATAGACATATACATAAGATGATTTAGCAACTTAAGTAGTCGACCACTCTCTTTCCTCTGAAGGACGGTCTCAAAATGGCCATGTAACTTGTTGCAACCCCTTTTTGATCATGTTCCACCTAGCCCCCCATCGGTGCGGGTCATGTGGATCATTGCATACTTGCCAAATTTCCTCCTTTCATTGAATTGATCAAAGATTCTCTTGTAGTACTTGCTGGTGGTTTGGTTGGCGCCAGTGATAGGGTTAAGGCTCGCCGCATTCCACGCCTCTACAAGCCATTGATCCTCCAACGACTTCCACTTAGGTATGAGGCTCTCAGCCCTCTTCTTCTTCATGGTGGCGCCGGTCTCGAGATCATCCACATCGCTCTCCACTTCTTCATCGTCCTCATCATCGACGCCTTCAGTATCGAGGATAGGCTCGGAGTGGTGGGTGCCTTGGCCCTACCACATGCCTCTCAAGACTTCAGCACCCATGGCTTGTACACGCATACAAATAGTAAAACACATCATGACATGGCATGTCACACAAATACGCAGTCACACAATATTCTAGACAAACACATGGCCGGTGGTGGTCTCGTACCTCGTCGCACTCGTAGCGCTCGCTGGTGATTTGTTTGAATGTGTTGCCGGTGTTGCTGGCGTTTCCAATGTCAAAGCCGAATAGGTTGCGGGGAAGGCCGGTGTCGTTGGCCACGTGGCTAGGCATGACTCGAGCCTAGCGCAATGCAGGCGATCCGGAGTAGGAGAGGTTGAGGTCAAGACCGAAACTGGGGTGAGGTTGAGATCGAGACCGAAACTGGGGCGATGTTGAGTCACTGTGACAGGCGAGTTCATGGAGTTCGGATCGACTGTCACATCGATGTCGCCCATATCGAGGGAGAATTGGATCCGCGAGAGCGGTGTCGAGTCATACCTCTCTTCGTAGTAGCCGAGTATGTCGGTGAGTTCGTGCTCCCTTGTGTGCCTCCAAGGACGGCGTGGTACATGCGACTGCCTTCCCAATTGCTGAGGTCGAGGCTAGGCAACGCCGCCAGAAAGGCCTTCTCCACAGCTGTCGTCAAGGACACGTGTCGGTGCCTCTTGCGGTCCAACATCTTGTACTTGACCCTGGCGGCCTCCTCCTCCCACTCCTCAAACATGGTGGGCGGCTTATCCTTCAACGTCGGCTGGAGCGGCTTCACCGTCCTCGTCAGATTCTTCTTTGAAAGCATACTGGCGACAATGGATGGGAGGATCGGCGAGCTCTAGAAACATGTAGGAAGTGGAGCGTCGGGTGATACGTCCAAAACGTATCTACTTTCCCGAACATTTTTGCTATTGTTTCTCCTCTAAACTTGTGTGATTTGGATACAACTAACACGGACTGACATTGTTTTCAGCAGAATTACCTTGGTGTCTAGTTTTTATGCAGAAAATCAACTATCAGGGAAAATCCTGAAAAATATGCCAAAAATCCTATTTCATCAGAAGACTCATGGAGCCAGAGTACGAGACGGAGGGGAGGCCTAAGGGGCCCACACACCCCTGTCACGCGGGTGGGCCCAGGCCACGCCTGGAGGGGGTGTGGCTGCCCTAGGCACCCCCTCGACCTCCATCTTTGCCTATAAGATGTCACTTGACCTAAAAACCGAGGGGGTTTGACATTTTTCCAAAGAGAGTTATGTTGCGCCGCCACCACCAAAAACCGCGATTTAGAACCAGAAACTCCGTTCTAGCATCCTGCCGGGACAGGGAATTTGGAGAGGATCATCGCCAACGTCATCGCCAACGCCTCTCCATCAACCATTCATGTTTCCCTCGTCCATGAGTGAGTAATCTGCGGTGACCCAGCATACCACTACATGATGTAGTGTACTGTAGTCGTGAACATAACATCAATGAAACACCATTCACTAGTATTACATCCCTCGGAGTGGTACAACAGAAACACAGCGGGTCCAAAACATGGCTAAAGGTTACAACTCGACTCTTTACATAAGATCCAAAGAACACTCTATGTTTAAGAGAGTAAAGAAACTTCTTCCAAAGAAGAATCAACAATAAATAACGCTTAACTAAGATGCTAATAGGATTAGCATCAAACTATTTGTCTGGTATTGCGGGTAATGCAATACTCTACTAAAGTAGGTTCTATAGTTAGAGATTAAATTGCTATAAAATCTGTAACTTCGTCTTTATTTGAGTTGATGCATATGTTGACTCTCTTGACTTCATTGAAGATTTGAGATTTTTATGATGACTCCGGGAGCATAACTTGATGTAGACGTCGTCTTAATGGCTTCAGAATCTAGCAAGGGTTAAGCAGATACGTTGAGTACGAGCGTACTCATCAAGTTCACTAGAAAGTAGTGTTTGATGCACTATATCTACAGCCACAGACCATAGATCGTAGGCGATGCAGGTTTTCGTAAACATTTCTTCAAATGTTGCTTTTATTCTGAAAAGCTATGTCCGTCAGCCGTCACGGGTTTACCAAAACTTTCATGGAGTTTCTTTCCCGCCGCGTTCGTAGCTCCTTTCCGGAACAGGGAATAACAAGTTACAGTTCTTATATTTAAAGTTTTGTAGACTAAAGTTAACTTTAAAGACTTAGCTGGACCTCAAGATGTAATGCTATTGACATTTGTATCTTGTTCACTTCATAATGTTTCCCTAAGGATATTTTAAGGGTGGTAACACTTATATTTGAGTAGTGATTTTCTAATCTTGTAAATGTATAAAAGGATTTATCTCCTTATAAGGGTATGGTTATGGTTTGTGAGTAAGTAAACAATATTATTTACTACTTATGGATTCACTATCGTGCTTTGGTATGTTTATAATTTTGTGATTGAATAATATCTCAACAATATTGTATTTAAAATGGGTTGAACCATTTTGACTTTATATTGTCAGTATTAAAGACTAATATTATTTATTAGACTTAATTGGCTAATTTTAGAAATATTAGCAATTTTGATTAACCCTTGTATGAATTATCAACTAAGGAAATAGGTTTAAATTCAAGTTATTAAAGTGTTTAAATTTTAATTAACCTCAAAAGTGGAATATTATATTTTTAACATGTAGGTATTTTTTTGTGATCATTTTGGTATATTACATTTATTTTTTGAGATCTATAAATAATAAGATATGATTTTTATAAGATTTATTACTTTATAAAATATTTAATAACTAATAAATATTTAATTAGGTGAAATAATAATGCATGATTGTAGTTTTAAATTATAGTTCTTATTTTTCGAAGTTTTTTGGTATTTTATTTAGATTTTTAACATTTACCATTATTGTAATATGAATTCTTAAAGTTTTATTACTTACAAATTCTTTATTAAACAATATTTAATTAAATAATTAACACAATAATATTTGATAATAGTTTTAAATTTTAGATTTTATTTTTCTAAACATTTTCATATATTAAACATATTTTCCCGAATTATAAAACAAAAGTTATTAAATTTACAAGATTTAATCATTTTATTACATTTTAGGAAATATTTATATTTGATCTATTAATCTTTTATCTATTTCCTAAACATAAATACTTTTTATACCGAAGCTCACTCTACCCTAGTCACTGACTAGTGCGCCAGTGGCCACATCACATACCCTATATTAGTAAATACAATTGTTACTGAGCCTATTTCTACTCTTAGTCAATGACAGATGGGACCAGGGCCACGTCACATGCCTACGCTAGACAAAGACCAGGTCAAACAACGCTAAGGTGGCAGGATGACACCAACACGATGGCATGTTGACATCAGCATGGTCTCCACCACCAGATAATGGTCGCCGGCGACGAACTACTGTGCTCCGGCGAGCAGGACTGATGCTGTTAGACAGAGGGGACCAAGGCGAACCTATTGGTGGTGACGCCGCTACTTAGTAGTCACCGGAAATACACCGGCGACGAGCTTCTGTGGCGGCCAACGGAGGCGCTCAATGAAACTCGGTCTACGGCGAGAATCAGCAAGCGAAATTAGGGTCTAGAGATGCGCAAGCTTACCCTGATGTTGGTATAGTGGTCGATGAAGACGATGGTGCTCTAGTATGGTCTAATTTTCACAAACTCCGACGATGACCGGCAGAAGGGAATTGCGAAATCCACCCGATTCTGAGCACCCCTTGCTTCACTGCTACCTCTCAAGCGACAAGGACGGCGAGACGCTTCTTCCCGACTACCCCATGGCCTCTGGGATGGTTTCTACCGGCGATAAGGAGTGGCTCCGGTGAGCTAGGGTTTCGCCCTTTGCTAAACTAAGAGGATAAGGAGAAGTGAGGATGAGCTTGTGCGAGGATAAGTACGAGAGGCTTCGCGGTGGCGTCCTTATCCTCCTAGCAGACGACGACGAGCATCTTGACGTCGGCGAGCGATGGCGCTCGCACCACGCAGCTGCTTCGACAACAGCGCGAGGTGGACGACAACGATAGATCAGACAAAATGGTACTTGGGCCTAGGCTTCTGTTGGGCCATAGCGAAACAAGCGAAAGAGGATGGCTGCGGCTTGTGAGCGACAGATAGAGAGGTGAGGGAATGGGCCGTGGGCTAGCGCTGCTTGTTTTCCCTTTTTCCTTTTCTCTTTTCTGTTTTTTGTTTTATTTTCAGATTTGTATTTTAACATTTGATTTGAACTTTTCTTTATAAAGTTTATTTGTTGAATACTTGCAGCAACAATTGATATTGATTAAGATTTATTTTGTGAACCTTTATGATATATATTTTCTTTATTTCCTTTCATAGAAGTCTCTTTTTTTAATTAAAATTCTGTCAGGGCTTTTATCATGGAATATTTTCTGATTTATTTATAAAATTTGGTTTTAATGAATTTATAGTTTGGAGATAAATTTGATTTAATGATCCTATATCATTATTTGATGCATGATATGCTAAAGAATTAATATGGCTAATATGATTCCCATGAATATAGGAAACAACAATGTATATATTTTATTATAACTAACATAGGAGTTAGGGTTTGAATTGCAAATGCTTATCCTAGGGTTTTAGGGTACTTAGTATACTTATACTCTTTTGTTGATATGAGTAAAGATTAGTGGTTAAACATATTATCTTTGTGTTTGTGATCTTTAATGATATCACCCATTAAAATAGAAGGTTATTTTCTGGAATGACTTATGTAAAAGAATTGATAAAGATAACTCCTAAGCACATATGGTTATGATAATTGGAAATGTCAAAGATGTGGTTAAGTGATTTGCTATAGGAAAATATTTCCTACGAAACATTCTAGAAATAAGATGATTGATCCAATAGATAAAATAGATAATAATTTTTATTACAGATTTAAGGTTGAATGTGTTGCCAAGAATTCCTATCCTTCATAATCATAATTCTTGATTTCTACTTAAAGAATTCCTTTACTAGATATACTACTTCTTCCTATCTATCATCATGTATTAACGTGATGAGCTTTACGTCACAATAACATTCTTACCAACTCCTCCACCTACTAAATCCTTTTGTATTTCAATGAGCTTGGCACCAAGCTCAGCATGATCTCCCCATAAAGATCATCCTCTTTTCTAAAATGTTTCTTATGAATCTAATCCCACTGGAATGACCATCCTCTAATTCATGTAATAGTTGTTTCTAATTCCCATTATTTACTTCCTTTATCCTTCATCACTAACTTTACTCTAATAGATGTATATATCAGACTACTTTCCTCAAAAGCTTACGATCCTTTGAGAGAAATAACTCCATACTACACTAGCTTTGATTTAGTCATACTATCTTATACCTACTTTACTCCAGTATCTTGTATTCAACCTTCACATCGTGTCATGGTGACTTATCATGGCTAACCTAGAATAACATATCTGTACTAGGGTTCAATCATGTTCTATCCACCAATGTCACTTATACATGGTATAAGCATTTAATCTTGGTGACTAAAGCATGATCATTATAATCCTTTGATCACTTATGACTTAGGTTTCCAGTTGGCTAATTAAGGCCTTCATCAATACAACATTACAGTTGTATTGCAATTATCTTCCTAGTATATCTTACTGAGTAGAAGGTATCATTCTTTGACTAAACCTACTTGATCCAATAGGATTACTCCTTGGTAACTATCTTCAATGTTTATCCTTATAATCTTCTTTGTTACCACATATATCTTTATTCAGGATAACTCTTATATCCATTCAGGAGTGAGTTAACTCCATCAATTATCATATTGATTTGATTCTCTCCACACGCTCCACTCCTATAGATGATACCTAAAACTAGCATTACCACCTATCTCTTCTTACTTCCTTCTTTATAGGTTTAAATTGATTGTTATGGTAAGAGCAAGAGCTGATAGATCAAGAATTGATAGATTAAGAATTGATAGGCTAAGAATTGTTGAATCAATAGTTGATTACTCAACATTGATGAACAACAGATATTAGAATAAGATTCAATAGACATGATAAGGATTGATATGGAAAGAAAAGTATATGATGAATGATCTTGACTTGGTTTCTTTCCTACTCACTCTCACTAAAGGGTTAAGGTTAAGTATTACCATGATACTCATGGTATAAGTAGATGAGATTAA
Organism: Avena longiglumis; assembly: GCA_030063025.1. Taxonomy (NCBI): domain Eukaryota; kingdom Viridiplantae; phylum Streptophyta; class Magnoliopsida; order Poales; family Poaceae; genus Avena; species Avena longiglumis. Next base: position 510,528,046 of record CP125974.1, on the reverse strand, counting down.
GATAGGTCAAAATTTAGTTGTTACATTCCTATTACTTAAGTTATATTTATAAATTTGTATTCATGAGTTGTGTAATGAATACTAGGATATGATTACTTAAGAATCAAATATAAACCATTAAGTAAGATATTAGGGTTTAACATTTATTACATTTGATCTACCCTTAGATCAAATATCCTTTACCCAAAATAAGATTTTAACCAAGGTCATACTGAAACTTATCACAGTCAACTTGATGATCTACTTCAATTCCCTCAAGTTGAGAGAAGCTCCAATCACTTTGACAAGTTTTGTTCAAAAGCGCGAAAATTATCCGGAGTTTCTATGCATGAATGCAATGCACACATGTGGGTTCAGCTTATTTCTAAGTTCTAATGCTAGGATGTTACATAATCCCCCATTGTAGGCTATGGGGATGGTAGGGACTGGATGAGTTCTATCATGTAATCGAATGAGATTGTTAGGCCATGGTGCCTAGTATGTCTATTAGTGCTATTTGACTTTGTTGCAACTTGTTGTGCTTAATGCTTGTCACTAGGGCCCGAGTGCCATGATCTCAGATCTGAACTTATTATTGAATCATTATGATAGTATTGTTTGTGATCTTATCTACAAGTTGTGTACACATATCATTGTCCAGATCCAAAGGCCCCGAAGTGACAGAATTTGGGACAACCTGAGAGGATGGTTGTGATGTGAGGATCACATGTGTTCACGGAGTGTTAATGATTTGCTCCGGTGCTCTATTAAAAGGAGCACCTTAATTGCCAGTAGTTCCCTTGAGGCCCCGTTGCAATGGGCTGGAAGGACAAAAGATGTTGTTCAAGTTCTCATTGCGAGCACGCATGACTATATATGGAGCACATGCCTATGATTGTTTAGTACTTGGATGCTTATCTTATTTATCTGCAATTGCCCTAGATCTGGAAGTTACATGTTTAGACTTGTCCATGCAACGCCCGTCCATCCATACTTATGCCTACCGCGCTCTTATCCTACTGTTTGCTACTACTATTACTAATGACCCACAAGTGTAGGGGATCGCAACAGTCTTCGCGGGTAGTATTACCCAATTTATTGATTCGACACAAGGGTAGACAGAGAATATTTGCAAGCCTTAACAACTGAGTTGTCAGTTCAGCTGCACCTGGAAATATTTCTTGCTCACAGAAGTTTATCAGTAGCAACAGTTTGTAGTAGCAATAGCAAAGCAACGAATGAAACAGAGCAATAATGTGAACTTGATATGATGGGATTCGAAAAGCGGTAGGCATAGGCATGGTTGGACGGGCATTGCATGGACGAGTCTAAACATGTAACTTCAAAGAACTAGGGCATTGCAGATAAATAATAACAAGCATCCAAGTACTAAACAATCCTAGGCATGTGCTCCAAATATAGTCATACGTGCTCGTAATGAGAACTTGCATAACATCTTCTGTCTAGCCAGCCCTTGTCAGCGGGGCCTCTAGGGAACTACTGATAATTAAGTTGCTCCTTTTAATAGAGCACCGGAGCAAAGCGTTAACACTCCGTGAACACATGTGATCCTCACACCACAGCCATCCCCTCTGGTTGTCCCAATTATTGTCACTTTGGGGCCTTTGGATCTGAACAATGATATGTGTACACAACTTGTAGATAAGATCACAAACAATACTATCATAATGATTCAATAATAAATTCAGATCTGAGATCATGGCACTCGGGCCCTAGTTACAAGCATTAAGCACAACAAGTTACAAAAAAGTCAAATAGCACTAATAGAGATACTAGGCACTATGCCCCTAACAGATCTTATTCGATTACATGATAGAACTCATCCAATCCCTACAAGCCTGGGGATTACTCACTCATGGATGAGGGAAACATCGGTGGTTGATGGAGATGCGTTGGTGATGACGATGGCGATGATCCTCTCCAAATTCCCCGTCCCGACAGGGTGCCAGAACGGAGTTTCTGGATCAGAATCTTGGTTTCTCGTGGCGGCGGCAGAGCGGAACTCTCTCTAGAAAACTATCGAACCGCCCTCTGTTTTTAGGTCAGAAGGCAACTTTTAGACGCGGAGGGAGGTCGAGGAGATGCCTGGGGTGGCCAGACCTCCCAGTAGCGGTCGGTCATGGGCCCGCACTGGGTGGGCCTAACCCCAGCCTCTCCTCTAAGCTCCGTGGATCTTCTGGTGAAATATAATTTTTGGCATATTGTTTGGGATTTTTCCTGATAGTTCATTTTCTGCACCCAAAAAGACACCAAGGTAATTCTGCTGAAAACAGCGTCAGTCAGTGTTAGTTGTATCCAAAGCACACAAGTATAGAGGAAAAACAATAGCAAAGTGTTCGAGAAAGTAGATACGTTTTGGACGTGTCAACTCCCTCCAAGGTTAGCTTATTGCTTGTCCTCAAGCAATTCAGTTGAAAATTGAGTGCGATAAAAGAACTTTCATGAACACTTTGCTTCATATGATGTATATATTCTCAGCACAGGAGTAGATGCTTAGACAATTCATAATAATAAGTATGCAACTAAGTCTACTCAATAGTCATTGCAAGCTATGAAGAGAAACCAACTCAATAATAATAAGTAGCATGAAACATAAACATAAGCAACATTGCAATGCTCATAATAAGGTATGATAGAGTGGTATCTCTCTTGCCTTTGTTTGAAGAGCACAATATAAATGCCAAGGCACCTCTGAAGTTGTAACTACCTCGGTGAATTACGCTCCTAGATACAAGCCTGGATGAGCAGAAGTGGTTGAAATAGTACGGTGGGGCCCAAAAGCCACTCACGGGTAGACCTTTCGGCCGTCCCAACCACTTCCAGTCATCGGGACAAGTACGGGCGGCGTAATCGGCAGGCGAAAGGATCAACTACATACACAAATGAGTATGTATGCAAGCCACCATACAATAGTACATCAGAGCCACACCATCTAAAAAGAAAGGAAATATAGCAACGCCATACGGCAAGATTCAAATGTTCTAGATAGATCTAATAGTTTAGGATATTTCCTCATACATCACACATCAGTATCGGTGAGCGGCAAACAAGGTCCGAGTACGGATAAGAAGCAAATCGGCATAAGATGCCCCAGAAATAAGCACATCCCGCCCACAGATCTCACGGATCCCCGTTCCCGGAATCTCTACACCAAACGATCGTTGCCCTCATCATCAGCCTCTTCCACCCAGTATCCGTCCTGCGAGTGTACCTGTTCATCTGAACCAATAATTTATCGTGTGAGACCCTAAGGGTACTCAGCAAGTCTTTATGCCTCTAAAGGGGACACAACCTGGGGTGACGCAATTGCAGCAAGAGATAAACCCTAACAGTTCTATAGATACTCGTTAACCATCCGCCTAACCAATGATAGACGGATATCCGTGGATTAATGACAACAGTTATAACAGTAATATCCACAGATCCATCCTCCTTCTCGCTTACCAACGAGGAAGCGGACGAACAACCCCCCCATCCGTTGGCAATTTTATTAACCATTCCATGAGTGTTGCATTATTTACTAGTCAATTACTTAGTCAGATTTAAGCGGTACTTTAGTTATGCTTGTCTATGATCGAGAAACTGTGCTCCAAGTCGTCCATAACCGCGGACACGGCTTTCAGAAAGTTTTACCCTGCAGGGGTGCACAAATAGCAACACACACTCGATCAACCTCGGAAAAACCAAATCAAAACCCAACGAGGCCTTCACGACAAAGCAATCACAGGATTCAGAGATATTTCAGGGGGCCACCCCTTGGAGTACACCATAGCAACGGTTAGCTGACTCCGAGACGGACCCGAGGTTTGGGTGGACGGCTGTGAACAACTGGGAACCCAAAACTGGGCTTGTCGACACCGCGAAAACGTGTCCCGATCCTAAACAATACAGGTGCTCCTCGCACAATCGTAATAAAGCAGTAAAACATGGCATAAGTACAGGATAGTAAACAAAACCTCAAACTAGTTTGTGGCCCCAAGAAATAAGAATGAATCAAGCTCTGGCTCAGGGGGGTCCCATAAGCCTCCCGGATGTGGATAGCGCGAATATTCTTGGAACGGGAATCAAGTACTCGGGGTCTTACGGGACACAAGTGAGCAGGAAAAACCAAATAGCAGATATTGCTCACCGGTGCCACTTTCATTAGTTATCCCATTACTACTCAGGTTAAGTTGTTTAGGTACCTCGTTATCCAACAGACACTCACAAACCCTACACATGATGTTCTACGACTCGCATGGCTCAACCAACTCCTGTAGTAATGGCTCATGGGATGGAGGAACAAGCTTGGTGGGGCTTAAAAGTAAAGGCGATGCAATACTTGGGATTCAGTTTAATGCAAACGCGACTCAATGATGCAAGAGTAAGATAGAGGCAATAGGTACTGTATGTATGCAAGCATGTGATAGTGCTTTCCTGGCAACTCAGTTGAAGCGAGAGACGGATCTGGGTAGTGCTCCTGGTTCACTTGATATATCCCCTGCTCAGAGTCTATTCGAAGAAGAACCAAACAAACAAGGGCCAACATAAATAAAGAGCGCAAGCATATGAATAAAATGCGACAAGCAAACAATCATGCCATGATGAATGATGCACAAGTTGCATGGCAATAATGTAGCATGGCATGGGTGAGGTGTAGAATACAAGAAATAACATTTTTATTGAGTTTTGGTCCCCTTTTATTGTCATATTAGTTGCTGTATATTATATATTTATATGATTCATGCTGTAATTGAAGTCATGGATAGCATAAACAGAAAGGTCTCGTCGAGCTGATCATTTTAGACATATCATTTGTCAAATTCGGAGTTATAAAACAAAAGTTATTAATTTATTAAGGTCCAGGGGCATTTTGTTGTAATTTAATTCAACTTGAAATTTAAAGTGTTCAAATAATATTATGAATGGCATATTTGAAATCCTCACTTTTTTTGATTTGAAAACATATATTATTTGTATTATTTGGAATTATGAATTTAAATTTATTTTATAGTCAAAATTATTAAATAGGGTCAAAGTCAAAGGTTGACTAATTAATTCAGAAATTATTTGATTAAAGATTTGAATTAACATTCATAAACAAAACATTTTTCATATAAGGTTTGAATTCAAATTCGAAATATTTAAATAGTTATGAATTTATTTGATAATAATCATTTACTAAAATTTTTATTGATTAAAGAAAATGGCTGTGGACTTTTCTTACTCGGGCTAGAGCTACCCAAGTCACTGACCAGTGGGGTCACAGGTGGCGTGCCCATCGCTGAGTGGAAGCCACGGGGGTGTGCCACATGGACACAGCGGGACCGCGGGTTGATTTCCCAAAAACACGGGAACCTTTTCACAAAACGCATCCGACGCCATCGTGGGGCTAGGGCCGCGGTTGGGAACCAAAAGGAGGAGGGCTTTTCAGAAAAACATCTTGGACTGACGGAACTCGATTTAACTGAAGTTGGATCAAATCGGCAGCTCGGGCCGATGTTGCGATGAACATGGCGAGCGCTCCTCTGGGAATTTTGCTATTCCACAAATTACAAAATCGAAGAGGGGACTATCCTCTACAAGTTTTGTGTTTTAAGAATCGACGGAGGCAGACTGTACAAGTCGCTAGCTTGTGAGCAAACGAGATAGAAAACTGCTGCTCGGGCTGTTCTACTGCAGAGCTCGGTGCATGGATGTTGTCTTCTGCGGCGTCTTGGCAAGGGCTTCCGACGGCGATCCAGCATCATGAAGCGAGCGGAGGGAAAAGGAAGGGGAACACGAGGTGGCGCCGCCTCGATCGATTCCCGAGGAATCGAGGACGGGTGGTCGAGTGGAGGACGGCGACGCGGTGTTGCTCCCGCACTGGTCGGAAGAAGAGGAACCAGGCTCCTGGGTCGTGCCTCTCGAGGGAAACAACAGCAGACGAAGCGGCGATCCCGGCTCAGTGCTCACCGGCGAACATGGCGGCAGAGCGGTCCTGCTCGGCCTGCGGCTGCCTGCGGGAGGGAGAAGAACAGGGGAAAAGGGGGATGGCGGCGGAGAGGAGGGGAAGAGGGGGAACTAGGGTTCAGGGGCGCCTCGGCTTGGGGATAAGAAGAGGGCAGGTGGTGGATGGTGACGCGGCTGACGGCGACGCGACGGGGACCTGCTCCGTCGGGGACGCACAGAGAGGGAGAAACGGAGAGGAGGAAGAAGTACAGTCACGGCGTTGGGCCAGGTGGGGGTTGGTTCGCTTCTCTCGGCCGATGCGATCTTGGGCCCAAGGTGGGATACTACCGGGTATGTTCTCTCCTTTTCCTATTTCTTCTGTTTATTAATTATTTGTTTGTTCTTTTTATTCTATTTCAATTTTCAAACCAGTTTATAATTTCAATTCTTTTGAATTTTTTTTCTGAGTTTTGAATAGGTAGCTTGACTAAGAGGAGAGGCAAGGAGCATAAGAGATGGGGAAAAAGGAGAAGCCCACATACATGGTTCAAGAATTGTGCCAAATGGGGCATTTTACCAGAATATGAAGATATGGGGTTTTGCAAAATAGATGAAAACATTTGTAAAAGTAGGGAACCTTCACATGGATCCAAGGCTTGTAGAAAACAAAACAGAGGGAGAGAGATGAGGTGGTGCTTGCATGGCCCATGCAAATAATAAATGCCATGTATTCATATTGTGAAAACAACATAAAATCACATGGCATTATTCCATGCATTCCCAAAAGGTGGAATAAGGCCAAGCAAAAAGGACTAGTATTGGATCCACCCAACCCACATGAGCTAGGTAAACTCAAATAAATGCCAGCTCATATTAATTGGATGGTGGAATTATAAGGTGGTGAAGAAAAGGTGGTGGAGTCAATAAAAGATATGCCCCCAACTCAACTTGGGCATTTGAACAATATATCAAGATCCAACTACAATATCAAGAGGCAAATACAAATAGTAATGCATATGAGATAAGAACCAAAACACAAGGGTTTTGTATGATGCTCAGATGCAAGGTAGCATGATTACATGAGCATGATATGATGATGCAACAATTATATGTAGGAAGTGGCCATTTTATTACTAAACCAAGTAGCATTACAGATGTTAGACAACTGGGATGCTACAGAAGTTCACATGAAGACTAGACGTAAAGATATCAGAGATACAAGCATCAAAGTCATGACATAATTAACCAAGTTTTGGGACAAGCAAATTACACTAAGAATGACAACTATGCTCTCAAGAAGGTGCTCATAGAATAAGTGCTGACTCAACAAAATTGTGAAAATGGTTTTGTGAAGATTTTTGAAAGGCTTCCTAATGCTGAAAGGAAGGTACTCATTAGCTTTGAGCTCTCATTGCCCCTATCATAGGCATCTTCATGTGGGTGAAAGTGAGGTCCACTCTGAATCATATGCTTGACATACCATAGACTAGGAATCCCAAGTCCCTTGAGTACGAGGGCCGCTCCACATGCTACTCAACTTTGGTCATCTGAAAGTTCTTGTCATTGTAAATACATGCATATCATCGAGAACCGCCAACGGGGTACCCCTTGCATATGGTACAGGAGCTTTCCCATAACCAAAATGACAAGGCAAGCAGACAATAAGCATATCACCAATCTTTTTATTTATCATATGCATAGCTTTTTATTAAGGATGCTTCATAGATTCTCATTATAGTGATGCTGCAAGTTTCCACCATGATTAAGCATGGCTTAGGCTAGCGGCTCAGGCGTTTCTCTAACATAATGTATAAACTCCATGAACTCACAACCTCCCATTTTATTTCACATCGTCGACATCCGTAAAAAAGAGCAAGGAATCAACTAGATGAGATATCCAAAAAGTGTTGAAAGTGTTCCCCGTGATAGCATGGTTCTGTTGACTCCCAGTATATAATAAGCAAGCATATAACTTTCATGGACTAGTCACAATGGTTCAAGATTATTAAGTGCAAAGAATAAAGTGTGCCATAAAGTTCGTAAGAGCTTTACTAACTTTCTCAAAACAGACAAACATTTTATTTTGGAAGAAAACACGACATATAGAATATGCACTGAAGTAGAAAATGATGCTAATAGGTAGGTATGGTAGACACAGCTGGCAATATTGGTTTTGGAGAGTTGGAAGCACAGGTAGAGCACATACTCAGTGCAAGTGAAGGCTAGCAATAGAGAGGGAGCGACAAACAAGAGAGCAATAACTGTCATAACCATGCTTGCAACAAAACAGAACTAACTATGGCATGAAAGTGATACAAGAACTCTGAGGCAAAATAAATCATCTAGGCTTACTGACTATTGGTTAGTCATATGCATGCGTGAGCATGTGCCAAGTTGATTCACATGAACAGTCAGAGGAGGATACCACAATTTCATACCAAAATATGAATAACACAATGCAAGCAAACATTCATATGACATGCTACAAACTATTAGCAAGTTGGAGCTAATCATAGACAAGCAAGAACTACTAAGCATCCATAATGACATACATCTTACACAAACAGGCTAAGCATGCTCACAATGATGAGTATATGTACAAGAATGAAACAAATAGGTGTTCGTTACCAGACTCTTACCACACCTCGAGTTGTCTTAATCTTCATTATTGACCTTCACTTGTGTGACTTGAATAATTAACATGAAAACCAATATCCACTGAGGACGGCTGAACCCTACGAAGAACTCACAAAACCAAAGAGGAACAACAAATATTTTTGGTGTTTTCGATTTTTTTGGAAACAAGCAAACAAAGAAAAACCAAACAAAAACAAAGCAAAATATTTTTGGATTTTTCTTTTAAGGAAAACCAAAGCAAAGAAACAAAGAAACAAACTAAGAGAAACAACGAAAATATTTTTGGTATTTTTGGGTTTTTTAGAAAGAAGCAACAATAACCAACAAGAAAGCGAAACAATGGATATACAAAGAACCGAACGAACATGGTATATATATGAGTGTGATGTCAGTGTACCTCCCCCCAAGCTTAGGATTTTGGCCTAAGTGTGGCTCGATCCCATGGTGCCCAAATAGATGCACCTCCATAGTATGTCGAGGAAGCTCCCTCGTCCTGGTACGAGCTCGACGCCTCCCCTGTGTAGTGTACTGCGGGGTCATAAGCAGGCGCCCCCCTGATAGTGACCTTGGAAGTTAAGAGAACGCAGCAACTCATCCATCTCCACCTTCGAGCGTGACCAAGGTCCCTGAGAAATACTGAACAAAGTGGTTTGGGGTAGAGGGATCTCTCTCTCTTCTCTGTCAGTAAACAACATTCTATAAAACAAGTTCTCAAGAGTAGAGATAGAGGTGACAAAGTGGCGCGCATTCATGGCAGCAAGATCAAGTCTCTGGGGAGCCAAAACTGTATCATGGGGATCAAAAACAATGTCCAAGGCAGCAGCGATACGACTAGCAATAATTCCCCCATAAATGGGTCCCCTAGCAGCTAAACGGCGAGCAATGAGGGAACCAAGATTATACTTATCATCACTGTAGAGCGCAACAGCTAAGAAGGCCAATTGATAGTTGGATATATTACTAGTGTTCTCCTTACCAATAACACTGGTGGTAAGATAGTAGGTGAAGTACCTGATGGCTAGAAGTTGAATATTCTTTATCTTCCCTCTTTGAGCTCTACGGTCATCATCATTGGTTATTCCTCGGTATAATTCCAACAAATTAGCGAGAAGAGCTGTAATATTCTTTGGATGACCCTTTTGTACCAAGTCCCAGGGCCTTGCAAAATTTCTTCAAAAGCATAGAATGAGCCTTGCCATAAAGTCTGAAAGACACAGAAGGATTAAACAAACTATTGGTGAAGAAGAAACTCTCCACAAATGTTTTAGTAAGTGAAGCATATTGTGCACTCTCATCCTGCATGAAACTTGTTAGACCAGCCCTCTCAATCAAAGCCATGAAATCATTAAGAATCCCAGCATCTCGCAAGAAAGTTTGACAAGGAAAGGTGGAGGGGTGAGCATCCCCTTCATCTCCCTCGTCACCAAACCGCAGAGTGATGAGATCATCATTGTGTTAGGGTCTGGAGCTGGTAGATGACCTTGGGAGCCTTGCCCTTCTAGGTGAATCACTCTCAAAAATGTCACCAAAGGTGTGGTGGTCCATGACTTCCCTTTGCTGAAATTTTTAGACAACCATCAAACCAAGTGATTTCTAAGTTGGTAAATGATGAGCAACTATTATAGGAACTTGCTAGAGGACTACACATGCATCAAAACAAAATTTCTAAGCATAGAACAAGCATGCAAGCTCAAACAACCAGTCACCTACAGTAGCAAAATACTCAAGATACAATCTATCAATCACAAATCTAATTGGACAAGTGGAGGAGGCACATACCAAGGAACAATCCCTAAAAAAATTAGCACTTTAGATGGTCTGAACAAGGAGATCAAAATAGCAAGCAAGAACAACAATAACTCAAGCTTGAGCAAGTTTTCCGGTATTTTTGGGAGAGAGAAAGAAGGTGGCTTTGAGGAGGCAGCCTAGAGGGGCCCACGTGGGCCAGACCCCCCTAGGCGCCACCACTATGTAGGCCGCGCCTACCATAGGTGTGGGGCCTAGGGGTGCCCCCTGGGTCATCTCAGGTGCCACTCTGCCCCTTTTTTCAAGGAAAAATTTATTTTAAATTTTCTGGAATTTTTCGGGAAACTTTATTTTTGGCCAATTTTCAGGGTATGAAAATAGATTTTCTCGCAGAAACAGTTTTTCAGAAGAAGAAAAAGCAAACCAAAAGCCAAACTATAGGAGCTCTAAAAAACTCAAACAAGCAAACAACTAGCAAAACTAAAGCTAAAGCAAAGACTAGGAAGGAGAAAGGAAAAAAGAAAGCAAGTATAACCATAGTAGAAACATTATTTTGTTCATTAAAATCCTTTTGTTAACAAGGTTGATCAAGTCTCGTTACCAAAACAATCTTATATGAAGCAAAACTTTGCATTCCACAAGATGATTATGTTACCTCATACTTGATAGCAACGGTCCCAATCATAATAGTTTCAATATTTTCTTGTGGAATGGGACAATATATTTCTCCAACCTTGATGCCTTTAGTATTTTCAATAGAATTCAGGCAATAGCTTCTAACAACCTTCATGGGGAAATAGACAGTATGCTTTTTGTCATTAATATTGAATGTTACTTTTCCTTGATTACAATTGATGACAATACCTGCAGTATTAAGAAAAGGTCTCCCAAGAATAATAGACATATTATCATCTTCAGGCATTTCAAGCATAACAAAATCAGTTAAAACCATGCAATTATGAGCAACTTGAACAGGAACATCCTCACATATACCAACAGGAACAGTAGTTGACTTATCATCCATTTGCAAAGATATATCAGTTGGTATCAACTTTTCTAGCTGGAGTCTCTTATAGAGAGAAAAGGCATAACACTAACTCCAGCTCCCAAATCACATAAAGCAGTTCTAACATAATTATTCTTAATGGAGCAAGGAATAGTTTGTATACCTGGATCACCAAGTTTCTTTGGAACCTTACCATTGAAGGAGTAATTAGCAAGCAAAGTAGAAATCTCCTTATTAGGAATCTTCCTTTTATTAGAGACAATATCCTTCATATACTTTGAATAAGGAGGCAATTTAATATCATCAGTCAAAAGAATTTGCAAAAATAAAGGTTTCACCCACTCACAAAACTTGTTGTAGTGTTCTTCCTCCTTTGACTTGTGTTTCTTACCTAGAAAGGCATAGGTTTATACACCCAAGGTTCTCTTTCTTTACCATGTTTATTAGAATAAAATCTTCCTTTGTGTACCTAGTGTTCTTAGTGTGCTTCTCAGGTTCTTCCTCACCTTCCTCCTTATCAGGAGACTCATCAATATTACCACTCTAAGTTTCAACATCAGATACATATATACTATTAGGATCTACAACAGGTTCAAGTGGTTCCTCAACTTTCTTATGTTTCTTTTTCTTCCTCTTACGAGGACTACCACTATCCTCACCTATTGGGAATCCTGCTCTATTCTTTTAGGGTGTCCTTCAGGATATAAAGTATCTTGAGTAGCTGCACCACTCCTAGTTCTAATTCCATAAGCATGTTTATTTCCTGAAGCATTAACTAGCATGTTTTGCACCTTAGCAAGTTGATCAAGTTGGGTTTGAACCATTTGAAAGTGTTTACAAAGCATTTTAATATCATTAGAAGTTCTTTCCACAATATCTTTCAACCCATGGATAGCTCTAGAGTTTTCCAATAAAGGATTCTGAACTTGTTTATTAAAATTACCTTGTGTCAAGTTACTCTAAGCATTGATCAGGAGGCTTACCATAAGAAATATCACCTTCATTAAATTGGAGAGAGTGTACCTCAATAGTAGATGAGTGGGGGAATTGGCTTACATAATTCTTCTATAGGAGGTAGATTCTTCACATCTTCGGCTCTAATACCTTTCTCCTTTAGACACTTTTTAGCTTCCGTCATCACTTCATCATTTAATGTAATAACTCCCCTCTTCTTTGTTGTTGGTGTTGGAACTGGTTCAGGAACAACTGGTTCAGGAACAACAAGTTCAGGAGTAATAGGCTTAGGTGTATTCAGCTCAGTTGAAGTCCAATCATCATAATTCTTGCTTATCTTGTTCATTAATTCTTCAGCATCTGTAGGAGTCCTTTTCCTGAAAACACAATCAGCAAAGCTATCTAGGTAGGTCCTAGAATCATCAGATAGTCCATTATAATAAATATCAAGAATCTCATTATGAGGTAATGGACATCCAGGATATGCATGAATCAAGGAACAGAATATTTTCCATGACTCAGACAATTTCTCTTCTTCTTCCTATTTAAAATCAAAAAGTCTCTGCAAAGCAGCATGTCTAGCACTGGGAGGAAAATATTTATGGAAGAAAGAAGCAATCAAGCAATCAGGGCTATCAATGGAACCAAGAGGTAATCTATTAAACCAAGCCCTAGCTTCTCCTTTTAGTGAAAAAGGGAATATCTTAGCAACAAAGTACTTGCGCATTTTAAAATCATCAGAGAACAAAGCACTCATAGTAGAAAGCTCATTCATATGAGCCACAACACTCTCATTTTCAGTACTACAAAAAGGTTCTTTCTCAACAATATCTAAATAAGCTAAATCAAGAGAGAAATCATAATCTTTATCTTTAATATCTATGGGAGAGGTGGCAAACTTAGGATCATAGGACTTCTTGGGCATAATAGTATGTCTAGCAAGGAGACTCTTAATAGCACTAGCTCCATGTGTGTTTCGGCACTCTTTAACAAATTCATCAATGAGCTCTATGTAACCATCATTAATATCAAAACTCTCACTAGTAGGTGAGCTAACAGGTATAACAGTGTCTTCACTAGGAGTTTCGGTATTTCCTAGACTAGCCATAGTAGCATCTAGAAAAGGACCTAATGAACCACTCGCATCAAGCACCGTAGAAGTAACATCATGAGTATCAAAAGCAGTTTCAGATTCAGCAGTAGTAGCAGTGTGTGTAGCATGAGTATGTGGTGGTAGTGTGACAACCTTACTTATAACGGACGGTGAATCAAGAGCAACAGAGGTGTTTAGGATTGTACCTCTTCTTGTAGTGGATGGTAAAATAGGGAACTTTCCATCATGAGACTTCCCCATGATGAAAGGAGTAGCAGTGAACAATAATAAATCCAAGTGAACTTACAAATAAAGTTATGCTCCCTGACAACGGCGCCAGAAAATAGTCTTGATGAACCACAAGTGTAGGTGGTCGCAACAGTCTTCGCGGGTAGTATTACCCAATTTATTGATTCGACACAAGGGGAGACAAAGAATACTTGCAAGCCTTAACAACTAAGTTGTCAGTTCAGCTGCACCTGGAAATAGTTCTCGCTCACAGAAGTTTATCAGTACCAAGAGTTTGTAGTAGCAACATCAAAGCAACAGCAACAGTAACAACAACAGTGAAACATGAGCAATAGTAATAGTAACGGTAACAGTAGGATTCGAGTGCGGTAGGCATAGGAATGGATGGACGGGCATTGCATGGACGAGTCTAAACATGTAACTTCAAAGAACTAGGACATTGCAGATAAATAATAACAAGCATCCAAGTACTAAACAATCCTAGGCATGTGCTCCAAATATAGTCATACATGCTCGCAATGAGAACTTGCACAACATCTTCTGTCCAGCCAGCCCGTGGCAGCGGGGCCTCTAGGAAACTACTGCCAATTAAGGTGCTCCTTTTAATAGAGCACCGGAGCAAAGCATTAACACCCCGTGAACACATGTGATCCTCACACCGTAGCCATCCACTCCGGTTGTCCCAATTATTGTCACTTTGGGGCCTTTGGATCCGGACAATGATATGTGTACACAACTTGCAGATAAGATCATAAACAATGCTATCATAATGATTCAATAATAAGTTCAGATCTGAGATCATGGCACTCGGGCCCTAGTGACAAGCATTAAGCACAACAAGTTGCAACAAAGTCAAATAGCACTAATAGAGATACTAGGCACTATGCCCCTAACAGATCTTATTCGATTACATGATAGAACTCATCCAATCCCTACCATCCCCAAGCCTACAGCGGGGGATTACTCACTCATGGATGAGGGAAACATCGGTGGTTGATGGAGATGTGTTGGTGATGACGATGGCGATGATCCTCTCCAAATTCCCCATCCCAGTAGGGTGCCAGAACGGAGTTTCTGGATCCGAATCTTGGTTTCTCGTGGCGGCGGCGGAGTGGAACTCTCTCTGGAAAACTATCAAACCCCCCTCTATTTTTAGGTCAGAAGGCAACGTATATATGCAGAGGGAGGACGAGGAGCTGCCTAGGGTGGACAGACCTCCCCCAGGCATGGGGTCGGGGCCCGCTTTGTGGTGGGTCCGCCTCCCCTCTCTCCTCTTCCGATCCTCGCTCTGATCCTCGATCTTCTGGTGAAATATAATTTTTGGCATATTTTCCGGGATTTTTCCTGATAGTTCATTTTCTGCACAAAAATAAGACACCAAGGTAATTCTGCTAAAAACAGCGTCAGTCCGTGTTAGTTGTATCCAAATCACACAAGTATAGAGGAAAAACAATAGCAAAGTGTTCGAGAAAGTAGATACGTTTTGGACGTATCAGTTACTATTGCTCTTGTTTTAGTGCTGCTGTTACTTTGCTTTTGCTACTACAAAATTGTTTCTACTGATAAACTTCTGTGAGCAAGAACTATTTCTAGGTGCGGCTGAATTGACAAGTTGTTAAGGCTTGCAAGTATTCTTTGGCTCCCCTTGTGTCGAATCAATAAATTGGTTAATACTACCCTCGAAGACTGTTGCGATCCCCTATACTTGTGGGTCATAAAGACTATTTTCTGGCGTCGTTGCCGGGGAGCATAGCTTTATTTGTAAGTTCACTTGGATCTATTATTGTTCACTGCTACTTCTTTCATCATGGGGAAGTCTCGTGATGGAAAGTTGCCTATTTTACCATCCACTACAAGAAGAGGTATGGTCCTAAACACATCTATTGCTCTTGATTCACCGTGTGTTATAAGTAAGCTTGTTACACCACCACCACATAGTCATGCTACACACACTGCTATTACTGCTGAATCTGAAACAGCTTCTGATACTCATGATGTTACTTCTACTGTGCTTGATGCGAGTGGTTCATTAGGTCCTTTCCTAGATGCTACTATGTCTAGTGTAGGAAATACTGAAACTCCTAGTGAAGACACTATTACACCTGTTAGCTCACCCGAGTCTAGAGAGAGATACGACATTAATGAAGGTTATATTGAGTTTACTGATGAATTTATTGAAGAGTGCCGAAACACACATGGTGCTAGTGCTATTAAGAGTCTCCTTGAGAGACGTACCATTATTCCTAAAATGTCCTATGATCCTAAGTTTGCCACCTCTCCCATAGATATTAAAGATAAAGATTATGATTTCTCTCTTGATTTATCCTATTTATACATTGTTGAGAAAGAACCTTTTTGTGGGACTGAAAATGAGAATGTTGTAGCACATATGAATGAGCTTTCCACTATGAGTGCTTTATTCTCTGATGATTTTAAGATACGCAAGTACTTTGTTACAAAGATCTTCCCTTTTTCACTGAAAGGAGAAGCTAAAGCTTTTTTTAATAGATTACCTCCTGGTTCCATTGATAGCCCTGATTGCTTGATTGCTTCTTTATTCCAGAAATATTTTCCTCCCAGTGCTAGACATGCTACTTTGCAGAAACTTTTTGATTTTAAACATGAAGAAGAAGAGAAATTGCCTGAGTCATGGACAAGGTTCTGTGCCCTGATTCATGCACATCCTGGATGTCTATTACCTAAAAATGAGCTACTTGATATTTATTATAATGGACTAACTGGTGATTCTAGGACATACCTAGATAGTTTTGCTGATTGTGTTTTCAGGAAAAGAACTCCTACAGACGCTGAAGAATTAATGGATAAAATAAGCAAGAATTATGATGAATGGACTTCAACTGAGTTAAATATACCCGAGCCTACTACTCCTGAACCAATTATGCCTGAACCAGCTCCCACTCCAACACCAAAGAAGAGGGGAATGATTGCATTAAATGATGAAGTGATGAAAGAAGCTAAGGAATGTCTTAAGGAGAAAGGTATTAGAGCTGAAGATGTGAAGAATCTACCTCCTATAGAAGAATTATGTAAGCCAATTCCCCACGCATCCACTATTGAGGTACACTCTCTCCACTTTAATGAAGGTGATATTCCCTATGGTAAGCCTCCTGATCAATGCTTAGAGGAACTTGACACATTTATTGTTAAACAAGGTAATTTTAATAAACAAGTTCAGAATCATTTATTGGAAAACTTATTGTGGAAAGAACTGCTAATGATATTAAAATGCTTTGTAAACACTTTCAAATGGTTCTACTTCAAATTGATCAACTTGCTAAGGTACAAAAGGATATGCTAGTTAATGCCTCAGGAGATAAACATGCTTATGGAATTAGAACTAGGAGTGGTATAGCTACTCAAGATCCTTTATATCCTGAAGGACACCCTAAAAGAATTGAGCAGGACTCTCAACAAGGTGAAAGTAGTGGTAGTCCTCATAAGATAAAGAAAAAGAAACACAAAATAGTTGAGGAAACCACTGAACCTGTTGTAGATCCTAATAGTATATCTGTCTCTGATGCTAAAACTGAGAGTGGTAATGATAAAAATGATGCTCCTCATAAGGAGGAAGTTGAGGAAGAACCTGAGAAGCACACTAAGAACACTAGGTACACTAAGGAATATTTTATTGCTAATAAACATGGTAGTGAGAGAGAAACTTGGGTGCAGAAACCTATGCCGTTTCCCAATAAGAAACACAAGTCAAAGGAGGAAGAACACTACAACAAGTTTTGTGAGTGGATGAAACCTTTATTTTTGCAAATTACTTTGGCTGATGTTATTAAATTGCCTCCTTATTCAAAGTATATGAAGGATATTGTCTCTAATAAAAGGAAGATTCCTAATGAGGAGATTTCCACTTTTCTTGCTAATTATTCCTTCAATGGTAAGGTTCCAAAGAAACTTGGTGATCAAGGTATACCAATTATTCCTTGCTCTATTAAGAATAATTATGTTAGAACTGCTTTATACGATTTGGGAGCTGGAGTTAGTGTTATGCCTTTCTCTCTACAAGAGACTCCAGCTAGAAAAGTTGATACCAACTGATATATCTTTGCAAATGGCTGATAAGTCAACTACTATTCCTGTTGGTATATGTGAGTATGTTCCTGTTCAAGTGGCTCATAATTGCTTGGTATTAACTGATTTTGTTGTGCTTGAGATGCTTGAAGATGATAATATGTCCATTATTCTTGGGAGACCTTTTCTTAATACTGCAGTGCTGTCATCAATTGTAATCAAGGAAATGTAACATTTAATATTAATGACAAAGAGCATACTATCTATTTCCCTAAGAAGGTTGCTAAGAGCTATTGCCTGAATTCCATTGAAAATATTGAGAGCATCAAGGTTGGAGAAATATATTGTCCCATCCCACAAGAAAGTTTTGAAACCATTATGATTGAGACTATTGCTATCAAAGTTTGAGGTAACATAATCACTTCATGGAATGCAAAGTTTTGCTTCATATAAGATTGTTTTGGTAACAAGACTTGATCAACCTTGTTAACAAAGGGATTTTAATGAACAAAACAATGCATTCACTATGGTTATACTTGCTCGCTTTTATTTTTCTCCTTCCTAGTCTTTGCTCTTCCTCTTGTTAGCTTTAGTTTTGCTAGTTGTTTGCTTGTTAGAGTGTCTTAGAACTTCTGTAGTTTTGGTTTTTGTTTGCTTTTGCTTCTTCTAAAAAAATCTTTTCTGTGAGAAAATCTATTTTCATACCCTGAAAATTGGCCAAAAATAAAGTTTCCCTAAAAATCCCAGAAAATTCAAAATAAATTTTTCCTCAAAAAAGGGGCAGGGGGACACCTGGAGTGGCCTAGGGGGACCCCCTAGGCCGGCACACCACCTGGTGGCGCGGCCAACCCCAGGGGCGCGCATGGCATGGGTGGGACCCATTTGAGGCCCTCCAAGTTGTCTCCTCTCAGCCACCTTCTTTCTCTCTCCCGAAAAACATCGGAAAACTTTCTTAAGCTCGAATTCTTGCTCCCGATTATGGATCTCCTTGCTCAACCCATCTTTGCTGCTGATTTTTGGAGGGATTGCTCCTTGGTATGTGCCTCCTCCGCTTGTTCAATTAGATTTATGATTGGTAGATTGTATCTTGAGTATTTTGCTGCTATAGGTGTTAGGTTGTGTGAGCTTGCATGCTTGTTCTATGCTTAGAGATTTCATTTTGATGCATGTTTAGCCCTCTAGCAAGTTCCTATATTAGTTTCTCATCATTTACCAACTTGGAAATCACTTGGTTTGATGTTTGTCTAAAAATTTCAGAAAAAAAGGAGTCATGGATAACCACACCTATGGTGAAATATCTGAGAGTGATGCATCTAGGAGGACAAGACCTTCAAGATCATCCTCCCGAGGTAGGCCCTCATACAATGAGGATCTCATTACACCGCGATTTGGCGATGAGGGGGATGCGCACCCTTCCACCTTTCCTTGTCCTACCTTTTTGCTGGCTGCAGGGATTCTCAATGATTTCCTAACCTTGGTTCGGAGGGTTGGATTAACGATTTATATGCAGTATGAGAGTGTGCAGTATGCTACGCTCACTAAAACCTTTGTGGAGAGTTTCTCTTTTTCTAACAGCCCCTTCAAACCAGATGTGTCTTTCAAAATCTATAACAGGCCTTTCTCCATGACATTGAAGAAATTTTGTGAAATCTTGGGTGTTGGCACGGCTGGGACGATGAAGAAGATTCCAGCTCAGCCCGCTGATTTATTGGAGCTCTACCGCGGGATAACTAATGATGGTGACCGCAGAGCCCAGCGGGGAAAGATAATAAATATTCAACTCCCAGATATCAAGTACTTTGCTTATTATCTTGCCACTAGTGTTCTTGATAGGGAGAACACTAGCAATATTTCCAACTATCATTTGGTCTTCCTAGATGGTGCACTCAACAATGAAACCAGGTACAATCTTGGTTCTCTCATTGCTTGTCGCTTAGTTGCTAAGGGACCCATTTATGGGGGAATTATTGTTGCACGTGTTGTTGCTGCCTTAGACCTTGCTGTTGATCCAAATGATATAGTTTTGGCTCCTCAGAGGCTTGATGTTGCTGCCATGAAAGCGCATCACTTTGTCACTGCTGGCTCTACCCTTGAGAGTATGGTTTATAGAATGTTGTTTACTGACGGGGAAGAGAGAGAGATTCCTCTGCCCCAAACCACTTTGTTTAGTATTTCCCAGGGACCTTTGTCACGCTCCAAGGAGGAGATGGACGAGAAGCTGTGCATTTTTGGCTTCCATGGAAACTACCAGGGAGACGCACCCTCATACGACCCCTCTATGCACTACACAGGGGAGTACTCGAGCTCGTACCAGGACGAAGGAGCCTCCTCGTCGTATTACGGAGGTGCACCATCTTGGTCACTGTGGCATCCCGCAAAACCACTACTAGAAAATCGCGTTGTTTTTGTGCATTGCATCATCATGACAGCATGCTCATGTCATCATGCCACATTGCATTTGAGCATCGTCATCATCTTGCAGTTGCTTGCATAAAACTATTTGCAGATAAACCTAGTTTTGTTTTCTAAAATGCCCATCTTCATTCAAACACGCAAAACCCCGGATGCTGCCGGATATTTTGTTTGTCCAAAACTATTTACAAAGTTCGTCGCAATCAAATAAAAATATTAAATTATTTTGGGCGGGCGATCGAGCAGGCGATTGACGACCGCCCCAAAAAATTAAATCGGTCCAACTAACTGCCCCTCTAAATCCTAAGTTCACCAACTAACCTACCCACACTCTGACCACATCACGGGGCCAATGGATGACACCTCACCTCCTCCTCTCCCTCACCCACTCACGCCCGCCACGTCACCCCAGCCTCTCCCTTTTCCTCTCTCTCACCCTCTCGGCTCACCCCACGCCGCCTAGCCACCGCCTCCTGCCACGGCTGCCCTGGCCACGCCCCCACGCCTGGCCCCACCCCGTCCCCACCTCTGCCCTGTTTCTCTTCTTCCTCATCCCTCCCAGCCCCGACAACCTCCCTTCCGCCGGCGCCCCTCTCTCCTCCGTTTCTCCTTCCTCCTTCGCGCCTTCTCTGCCGCCACACCACGCCGCTCACCCTGCTCCCCGCCTCGCCTCTCCCTGCCTCCTCCCTCACCTCTCTCTCCACCTCCTCCGCCACTGCCCACGCCACCACACGCGCCGCACTCCCCTTTTCACACAAGGCCGCCAGCTGACGACCCGCCTGCTCATGAGCACTCGCCTCGAGCCGGCGCCTCGCGTGGCTCCCGCCCGCGCCTCCCTCCGCTCCGCTCGGCCTCCGCTGCCGCTGCCGCCGGCTGTCGCCTCGACCTCTGCAGGCGCGGCTGTGCTCCTCCGCCACAAGACGCTCGCCTGTCTGGCCACTGCAGGCCACTGCCAGGCGCCAACAACAACTGGCCACGGACTGCCTCTGCCGACCCTGCCGCCTGCCTCGCTCCGCCGCCCGCCTGAGGCAGAGGCGCGCCACGCCCGGTTCCCGCCTCGCCACGGTCCTCCTCCGCCTCTCCGTAGGCTCGCTGAGCTCGACCCGGCCGCCAACCTCCATCGTCCCGCCCGAGCCCGCCGCCCAGTGGCCCACCAACGCCTCCACCGCGTCGGCCGCCCCCGCCCTTTTCGTCGCCAAGACAAGTGCGACACACGCTTCCAACACGCGTGTCCAAGGACCTAGACCGACAGCTGAACCCGAGAACTCGAAGCGTGTCGGTGCTCGAATCAAGTCTGCCATCCTCCCTGGAGGTGGATTTTCAAGGCCTTCGTCACGGATGCGACAAGAGCTCGACAAGATCCCCTCCTTGGACCGATCCTCGAGACCCGGAGACCATATCGGGATGGAGACACTCGAAGAACCTCCGACAAGATCTACACCTCGGAATCCAAAGACCGATCCGGGCGCCGAACCCGTCAAGACCCCGAACCCTCTCGGATCCGAGGACCGAAGACGGCCGGAACGCCAAGATCGACCCGATACGCGAACCCGACAAGTTCTTCTCGACGACAAGATCATCGACAGGGAACCCGAAGACCACATGTGTGACAAGCACTCCCTCGGTAACGTCAAGTACTTCACCCCGGACACCGAGGCCCCGATGCGACAAGTGCTGCACCCCGAACGCCATGACCGTCGACATGAACCGAAGACCCCGGATGCGCCAAGACCTACCCCCGATATCCGAGAACGCTTCCGTCAAGACCGAACCTGGACCGGACCCCGGACCCGAACCCCGGAACCAAGACCGTCGAGACCCTAATGTGTGACCCTTTTCCTCGATACCCTATTTTATAAATAATATCAACTTGTTGCATATTTAATTGTCATCTCGCATGCATATCATTGGTTTGGGGGCCTTATGCCGATTCACCTAATAATTAAATATGGGGACCATATGCGGGCAAATCTAGTATATTGGCCTCATTTAAATTGATGTAGCGAACCGGTACTATATTTTGGCCATGTTAAAACAACATTTAATTGCGGGGGTTCTAAATAACTTGAACCGTTTAATTAATTGTCGGGACCCCGGTTCCGCTTAATATGACCTAATTGCATCGCACCTTGCCATGCCATACAACATACATGCATCATGCCGATCTTCTGCCGTTGTATTAAATATTGCATCCGGTGTTTCTTCTAGTGTTTTGGTTCTTCGCGGATAAGGCCGTTGAGTTGATGTGAGCTTCGCCCCGATCTTCGGTTGAACCATTCGACAATGTTTTCAAAGCAGCATCTTCCCTTTCTACCTATCGTACTTTTATAGTCTTTATTCCCTCCTATTGATCTATTGCTACCTGTGTTGCGATGCTTTAGTTTCCGTACCTGTGATATACCGTGCAGCCCTATATTGCCTTGGACACACCCTATTACCTGTTGTTTGGTAGATAGTTGGACGTGCGCGTCGTAGTTGCTTGCTCAAGTGCTGAGGTGTGACGTCATATGCCACAGTTGCTGATGTATTGCCGCATGTTGATGTTGGAGATGATTCTAGTTTTACTTATCGTCCACTTTAATTTCGGTTTAACAACTAAAATTGAAATAAGCAGAGGCATCGGTGGGTGATAGATAATATTTGGTTTCCGAACGCCCACTTGTGTCCCGTAAGACCCCGAGTACTTGATACCTGTTCCTTGTTTTATCGCGCTATCCACATCCGGGAGGTATATGGGACCCCCCTGAGCCAGAGCTTGATTCAGTCTTATTTCTTGGGGCCACAAACTAGTTTGAGGTTTTATTTACGATCCTGTACTTATGCCATGCTACTTTCAGATTTAAATTGTGCGAGGAGCACACTGATCGCTTAGGAATTGTGACCCGTTACGTGGTATCGACATCCCCGCTTGGGGATCTCATTGTCGCCATACCGCCCCACAAACCTTGAGTCCGTCTCAAGCTTGCTTACTTGCTATGGTGTACTCCAAGGTGGCCTCAAATATTTCTGAATCCTGTGATTGTTCAGTCGTGAAAGCCTCGTTGGGTTTTGAGTTGGTTTTTCCGAGGCTGATCGAGCGTGTGTTGCTATTGGTGCACCCCGGCTGGGTAAAACTTTCTGAAAGCCGTGTCCGCGGATATGGACGACTTGGAGCACAGTATCTCGATCATAGACAAGCATAACTAAAGTTTATTATTGTAAATTTGACTTTATAATGACTAGTAATCAACTTCACTATAATGGAATGGCTAATAATACTGCCCACAATTGCTTGTTTGGATTGTCGCTTGCGACCATTGTACCTGACTAGTAAGTATTGCAACTACAACGGAATGGCTGAATAAAAGTACCAACAACTGCTGGGTTTAAGGGTTATCTCATGCTCATTGTATCTGACTAGTAAGTGTTGCCACTATCACGGAATGGTTAACTAAAAGTGCCCACTGCTTATTTTATCAGGATGATTATCTATACTTGACTAGTAATTGCTGCAACGATAACCGAATAAGTAAAACTGCCAACCGTGTGAGTTCCTCGGTTGACTTCCTCGTTTGGTCCCGAGGGGGAAATACCAGGATGGGTTTGTTTGGTGTTAGCTGTGTTGGATCCGGATAGGTCTTTCTTACCCTCTCGATTGCCGCCATTGTATCGAGTCTCTATAGGTTGTTTAGTGCATCTTGCCGCCGCTTGATCCACCATACCTATGTAGGCGAGGACCGCAATTCTAGCCTCGCTGTAATCGGCCTCGATCGACGCTCCTTCTTTTTCCTTTGCCCTTTGACGGCACCCCTTTTGTTTAAGCAGGTTTGAGATCGACGCCGTTAGCAGGGTTAACCTTCCGGCTTGGCCTGGGCAGGGTTATGGACGCCATCGGTTATTCTTCAGGGCTCTTAGCCCCATTTGCATCTTGTCTGTAGTCGGACGCTCTATCGTTTCAAGGTGATCTCGATCTTTGTATAATATATCTGTATTCTTGACTCTTTGAGTCGCTGTTATATATATCTGTTTTGAGGGTCCCATCGAGGACTGTTGTGTAATGTTATTACTTCGTTTTCCACCCGCACGAAAGTGCCTGGTGGGCACCTTTGAATCGTTTCTATGCGGGTTTGGCGGATTTTGCTCAAACTTGCATAGGTCCGATTCTGAGGGTGTTACAGAGTGGTATCGAGCTCAAGCTATGATACCCCACAAGTCCATTCAGGATACCCTAGCTAACTACCAGTAGAGTGTCAAAACTATTTCGAAAATCGTTGGATAGTTCTAAATAGGTCCGATTTTACTCCTTACCCCCTCGTTTCTCCTCTTACCTCTACGTGTTTTGAATCCGCTCTCTTCTCTCTCTTGAGTCCAGGATTTCTCGGTTGGGTTTCCGCTGCACCTTCGTGGTTTCGCTTTCTTCCTTTTGTAACGAGGTGCTACGATCATCAATCGCAACTTGTCTGCATCTTCCTCCAATCTTTTGTTCTTGAGCTCCTTATCCATATGTGTTCCTTGCTGGATATCAGTGTCGTTGAAAAACATATGAGAAGGACGAGCTTTGGTGAAGTTGGAGTCGACCTTGAGCATGTGTTGTTCATGCCAATGGAACCACCGCGAAACCTAATCATTGTGTCTTTCATACGATTCTGCTGGCAGCATTCCTTTGTTCTGGATACCACCTATGAAGATCTTCAGTCTATATCTCGAGAGTTGAGTTGCCTGATTCTCCTACCCATGTATAGAGTTGATAGTTGGGTCCGGGATGGAATGATCACCCTACCCGACTCTTACTGTTCGCTCTGTACATCGAACTGGTGGATCAATGTAACTTTCCCTTTTCTAATGGAAGTTAGAGGTGGCCTTATCGCTTGATACCTCTACCTTCGTCCTTTGTTTCTCCGGAGTGTTCTCTCGACGAACGGGATCAACGACCCCTCGTTAGTGGTGTCGCGAGGATCTACACGAAGCGAGAAGACGCAGTTCGCCGACCTCCCTCCCGGTACCATGAGGCGGATCTCGAGGGCGAGATCCATTGTTAGTGGTGTCGAATTGTGGCATCCCGCAAAACCATTACTAGAAAATCGCGTTGTTTTTGTGCATTGCATCATCATGACAACATGCTCATGTCATCATGCCACATTGCATTTGAGCATCGTCATCATCTTGCAGTTGCTTGCATAAAACTATTTGCAGATAAACCTAGTTTTGTTTTCTAAAACGCCCATCTTCATTCAAACACGCAAAACCCCGGATGCTGCCGGATATTTTGTTTGTCCAAAACTATTTACAAAGTTCGTCGCAATCAAATAAAAATATTAAATTATTTTGGCAATAACGGGCCGATCAATTCAACGACCGCCTGTAAAATTAAATCGGTCCAACTAACCGCCTCTAAATCCTAAGTTCACCAACTAACCTACCCACACCCCCACATCACCCGGCCAATCGGTGGATGACACCTCACCTCCTCCCTCTCCTCACCCACTCACTACCGCCACGCCACCCCTGCCTCTCTCCCCCCTCTCTCTCTCTCTCACCCTCTCACCACCCCCACGCCGCCCTAGCCACCTCCCCTCACGCCTCCCTCGCCCACGCGCCAACCCCACGCTGCCCCACCCGTCCCCACCTCGCCTGCTTTCTTCTTCCTCATCCCTCCCACCCGACAACCTCCCTTCACGCCCTCTCTCCTCCGCTTTCCTTCCTCCTTCCTTCTCTCTTCGCGCCGCTCCGCTGCCAGGCTGCCGCTCCGACCACGCTGCTGCCTCAGACGCCGCCGCTCCTCCATGGCCCTCAAGACGCACCTCCGGGCGTGCACCCCAAGGCCTCCTCCTCTCGCCACTGGCTGGCGCGCTGCGCCGACGACCCCGCCCGTTCATGAGCACTCGCCCGAGCCGGCTGCCTCCGCTCCCGCCGGCGCCTCCGCCGCTTCGCCCCGCTGCCTCGCCGGCCGCCGCTGCCGCCTCCTCGACCTCTGCAGGCGCTGCCAGTTCCCTCCGCAGACACGCCCTGCCTGTCGCCATCAGGCGCGCGCCGGCGCTGCGCCAACAACCAAGGCCACGGACCGTCTGCCGACCTGCCGCCTCCTCAGCCTCGCCCGCCGCCTCGCCCGAGGCAGAGATCGCCGCCTCCCCGCCTCGCCACCGGTCCTCCTCCGCCTCCGCAGAGGCTCGCTGAGCTCGACCCGCCGCCGCCAACCTCCATCGCGCCCCGAGCCGCCCGCCCAGGCCCCACCAACGTCTCCCCACGTCACAAGGCCCCTCTCGGCCTTTTTCGTCACAAGATAAGTGCAGCCACACGCCTTCCAACACGCGTGTCCAAGGACCTAGACCGACAGCTGAACCCGAGAACTCGAAGCGTGTCGGTGCTCGAATCAAGTCTGCCATCCTCCCTGGAGGTGGATTTTCAAGGCCTTCGTCACGGATGCGACAAGAGCTCGACAAGATTCCCTCCTTGGACCGATCCTCGAGACCCGGAGACCATATCGGGATGGAGACACTCGAAGAACCTCCGACAAGATCTACACCTCGGAATCCAAAGACCGATCCCGGGGCGCCCGAACCCCGTCAAGACCCCGAACCCTCTCGGATCCGAGGACCGAAGACGGCCGGAACGCCAAGATCGACCCGATACGCGAACCCGACAAGTTCTTCTCGACGACAAGATCATCGACAGGGAACCCGAAGACCACATGTGTGACAAGCACTCCCTCGGTAACGTCAAGTACTTCACCCCGGACACCGAGGCCTGGCGCGACAAGTGCCGCACTTTAACGCCATGACCCGACATGAACCAAGACCGGATGCGCCAAGACCTACCCCGATATCCGAACGCTTTAAGATCGAACCCGGACTGGACCCCGAGCCCGAACCCCGAACCCCGGAACCAAGACCGTCGAGACCCTAATGTGTGACCCTTTTCCTCGATACCCTATTTTATAAATAATATCAACTTGTTGCATATTTAATTGTCATCTCGCATGCATATCATTGGTTTGGGGGCCTTATGCCGATTCACCTAATAATTAAATATGGGGACCATATGCGGGCAAATCTAGTATATTGGCCTCATTTAAATTGATGTAGCGAACCGGTACTATATTTTGGCCATGTTAAAACAACATTTAATTGCGGGGGTTCTAAATAACTTGAACCGTTTAATTAATTGTCGGGACCCCGGTTCCGCTTAATATGACCTAATTGCATCGCACCTTGCCATGCCATACAACATACATGCATCATGCCGATCTTCTGCCGTTGTATTAAATATTGCATCCGGTGTTTCTTCTAGTGTTTTGGTTCTTCGCGGATAAGGCCGTTGAGTTGATGTGAGCTTCGCCCCGATCTTCGGTTGAACCATTCGACAATGTTTTCAGGCGAGCATCTTCCCCTTTCTACCTATCTTACTTTTATAGTCTTTATTCCCTCCTATTGATCTATTGCTACCTGTGTTGCGATGCTTTAGTTTCCGTACCTGTGATATACCGTGCAGCCCTATATTGCCTTGGACACACCCTATTACCTGTTGTTTGGTAGATAGTTGGACGTGCGCGTCGTAGTTGCTTGCTCAAGTGCTGAGGTGTGACGTCATATGCCACAGTTGCTGATGTATTGCCGCATGTTGATGTTGGAGATGATTCTAGTTTTACTTATCGTCCACTTTAATTTCGGTTTAACAACTAAAATTGAAATAAGCAGAGGCATCGGTGGGTGATAGATAATATTTGGTTTCCGAACGCCCACTTGTGTCCCGTAAGACCCCGAGTACTTGATACCTGTTCCTTGTTTTATCGCGCTATCCACATCCGGGAGGTATATGGGACCCCCGAGCGAGCTTGATTCAGTCTTATTTCTTGGGGCCACAAACTAGTTTGAGGTTTTATTTACGATCCTGTACTTATGCCATGCTACTTTCAGTATTTAAATTGTGCGAGGAGCACACTGCATCGCTTAGGAATTGTGACCCGTTACGTGGTATCGCAGCCCCCGCTTGGGGATCTGTCGTTCTGCCGCCCCACAAACCTTGAGTCCGTCTCAAGCTTGCTTACTTGCTATGGTGTACTCCAAGGGTGGCCTCAAATATTTCAATCGTGATTGTTCACCGTGAAAGCCTCGTTGGTTTTGAGTTGGTTTTTCCGAGGCTGATCGAGCGTGTGTTGCTATTGGTGCACCCCGCCGGGTAAAACTTTCAAAGCCGTGTCGCATGGATATGGACGACTTGGAGCACAAGATCTCGATCATAGACAAGCATAACTAAAGTTTATTGCTGTAAATTTGACTTTATAATGACTAGTAATCAACTTCACTATAATGGAATGGCTAATAATATCGCCCACAATTGCTTGTTTGGATTGTCGCCATGCGACCATTGTACTGACTAGTAAGTATTGCAACTACAACGGAATGGCTGAATAAAAGTACCAACAAGCTTTGGGTTTAAGGGTTATCTCATGCTCATTGTATCTCGACTAGTAAGTGTTGCCACTATCACGGAATGGTTAACTAAAAGTGCCCATCGCTTATTTTATCGGATGATTATCTATACTTGACTAGTAATTGCGCAACGATAACCGAATAAGTAAACGCCAACCGTGTGAGTTCCTCGGTTGACTTCCTGCTTGGTCCCGAGGGGAAATACCAGATGGGTTTGTTTGGTGTTAGCTTGTGTTGGATCCGGATAGGTCTTTCTTACCCTCTCCGATTGCCGCGGTTGTATCGAGTCTCTATAGGTTGTTTAGTGCATGTCATTGCCGCTTTAGTCCACCATACCTATGTAGGCGAGGACCGCCAATTCTAGCCTCGCCGTATTGGCCTCAAGATCGACGCCTTCTTTTTCCTTTGCCCTTCGGCACCCCTTTGTTTAAGCAGGTTTGAGATCGACGTTAGCAGGGTTAACCTTCCGGCTTGGCCTGGGCAGGGTTATGGACGCCATCGGTTATTCTTCAGGGCTCTTAGCCCCATTTGCATCTTGTCCGTAGTCGGACGCTCTATCGTTTCAAGGTGATCTGGATCTTTGTATAATATATCTGTATTCTTGACTCTTTGAGTCGCTGTTATATATATCTGTTTTGAGGGTCCCATCGAGGACTGTTGTGTAATGTTATTACTTCGTTTTCCACCCGCACGAAAGTGCCTGGTGGGCACCTTTGAATCGTTTCTATGCGGGTTTGGCGGATTTTGCTCAAACTTGCATAGGTCCGATTCTGAGGGTGTTACAGTCACCATGGAGTTGAGCCCCACTTAGGCCAAAATCCTAAGCTTAGGGGGAGGTATACCGACATCACACTCATCTATATATCATGTTTCGTCGGTTCTTTGTATATCCATTGTTTTGCTTTCTTTTTGGTTTTTGTTTCTGCTTTCTTAAAACAAAAAAGACCAAAAATATTTTCGTTGTTTCTCCTGGTTTGTTTCTTTGCTTTTTAGCTTTGGTTTTCCTTAAATAAAAATCCAAAAATATTTTGCTTTGTTTGTTTTTGCTTTGTTTGCTTGCTTTAAAAAATCGAAAACACCAAAAATATTTGTTGTTCTTCTTTGGTTTTGTGAAGTTCTTTGCAGGGTTCAGCAGTCCTCAGTGGAGTTTGGTTTCATGTTATTATTCAAGTCACACAAGTGAAGGGAAATAATGAATATTAAGATAACTTGAGGTGTGGTAAGAGGCTGGTAACAAACTCTATTTGTTTTCATTTTTTTACATATACTCATCATTGTGAGCATGCTTAGTCTGTCATGTAAGGTGTATGTTATTTATGGATGCTTAGTAGTTCTTGCTCTCTTATGATTAGCTCCAGCTTTCTAATAGTTTGTAGCATGTCATATGAGTGTTTGATTGCATTGTTCTATTCATAACTTGGTATGATATTGTAGTATCCTCCTCTGGATGTTTCATGTGAATCGACTTGGCACATGCTCACGCAAGCATATGACTAAACAATAGTCAGTAAGCCTCGTTGATTTATTTTTCCTCAGAGTTCTTGTATCATTTTCATGCCATAATTAGTCCTGTTTTGTTACAAGCATGATTATGACAGTTATTGCTCTCTCATTTGTCGCTCCCTCTTTATTGCTAGCCTTCACTTGCACTGAGTATGAGATCTACTTGTGCATCCAACTCCCCAAAACCAATATTTCCAACAGTGTCCACCATACCTACCTATTAGCTCATTTGTTATTCAGTGCATATTCATTATGCCTTGTTTTCTTACAAATAAAATGTCTGACTGTTTTGAGAAAGTTAGTTAGTAAAGCTCTCACAAATTTGATGGCACACTTTATTCCTTGCACTTAATAAACCTGAACCACTATGACTGTCCATGAAAGTTATATCCTTACAAATTATAGGCTGGGAGTTAGCAGAACCGTGCTGTCACAGGGAACGCTTTCAACACTTATGGATACATATCCAGTTGATATCATGCTCTTTTGTTTGCGGATGTCGTTAGTGTGAAATAAAATAGGAGCTTGTGAGTTCATGGAGTTATATATATGTGTTAGAGAAACGCCTGGCCGCTAGCCTAAGCCATGCCTATCATGGTGGAAACTTGCAACATAACCATAATGAGCAATCTGTGAAGCATCCTCAATAAAAACCTATGCAAATAGCAAATAAAAAGATCGCTGAGATGCTCATTGTCTGCTTGCCTTGTCATTTTGATTATGGGATAGCTCCTGTATCATGTGCAAGGGGTACCCCGTTGGCGGTTCTCTATGATATGCATGTATTTACAATGACAAGAACTTATAGGTAACTAAAGTCGAGTAGCATGAGGAGCGGCCCTCGTACTCAAGGTACATGAGATTTCCAGTTTATGGTCTGTCAAGCATATAACTCATATTGGACCTAACATTTGCCTTAACCATATAAAGATGCCTATGTTAGGGGCGATAAGAGCTCAAAGCTAATGAGTACCTTACTTTCAGCATTTGGAAGCCTTTCAAACTTTTCAAAACCTTTTCACCTCCTTGTTCAGTCACCACTTATTATATGAGCACCTTCTTGAGAGCATAGTTGTCATTCTTAGTGTAATTTGCTTGTCCCAAAACTTGGTTAATTATGTCATGACTTTGATGCTTGTATCTCTGATATCTTTACTTCTAGTCTTCACTTGAACCTCAGAGGTGCCTTGGCATTTATATTGTGCTCTACAAACAAAGGCAAGCGAGATACCACTCTATCATACCTTATTATGAGCATTGCAATGTTGCTTATGTTTATGTTTCATGATACTTATTATTATTGAGTTGGTTTCTCTTCATAGCTTGCAATGACTATTAAGTAGACTTAGTTGCATACTCTTTATTATGAATTGTCTAAGTATCTACTCCTGTGCTGAGAATATTTACATCATATGAAGCAAATGTGTTCGTGAAAGTTCTTTTATCGCACTCAGTTTTCAACTGAATTGCTTGAGGACAAGCAATAAGCTAAGCTTGGGGGGAGGGGTGATACGTCCAAAACGTATCTACTTTCCCAAACATTTTTGCTATTGTTTCTCCTCTAAACTTGTGTGATTTGTATACAACTAACACGGACTGACGTTGTTTTCAGCAGAATTACCTTGGTGTCTAGTTTTTGTGCAGAAAATCAACTATCAGGAAAAATCTCGGAAAATATGCCAAAAATCCTATTTCACCATAAGACTCACGGAGCCAGAGTACGAGACGGAGGGGAGGCCTAAGGGGCCCACACCCCCCTACCGCGTGGGTGGGCAGGCCGCGCCTGGAGGGGGTGTGGCTTCCCCAGGCACCCCCTCGGCCTCCCTCTTCGCCTATAAGATGCCTCTTGACCTAAAAACCGAGGGGGTTCGACGTTTTTCCAAAAAGAGTTCCGTTGCGCCGCCACAACCAAAAACCGCAATTCGGAACCAGAAACTCCGTTCTGGCACCCTGCCGGGACATGGAATTTGGAGAGGATCATCGCCATCGTCATCACCAATGCCTCTCCATTAACCATCCACGTTTCCCTCATCCATGAGTGAGTAATCCCCCGCTGTAGGTTATGGGTGAAAGGATACAGATGTCGCCTAGAGGGGGGGTGAATGGGCAATTAAAACTTTTTCTAGAGTGGCTCAAAAAAGGCGGAATAAAACTAGTGTTTACTTTGTTAAGCACAACCTAGAACAACTAAGGTTCACCTATGTGCACCAACAACTTATGCTAAGCAATATAAGCAACAAAGTGATAGCAAGATATATATTACTTCAAGCACGAAGGCTATCACAATGTAAAGTGCATAAGTAAAGAGCTCGGGTATAGAGATAACCGAGGCACGCGGGGACACCAAAATTTTACCGAGTTCCTCCCAACATGGAGTACGTCTCGTTTGAAGCGGGGGTGGTATCAAACCACCAATGCCACAAAAGGCCTCCCTTATTCTCCGGTGAATCTCACCCCAACGGGATCGATCCACGCTTCCACTATCGGTGCACTTGTCGGTGGCAACCGGAACCTCTCACAAGGTTGGGGCACTTCTCCACAACTTAATTGGAGGCTCCCAACAAACGCCACAAAAGGCTCAACAAATGCCACCAGGGACACAATGCCACCAAGGCCACAAAACCGTCTAGGGTTCCAAGAACCCAAGAGGGACAAGCTCCAATGAGCAACTCAAACCAAATCCTCCGAGGAGAACTCAAACCGATGCACCAAATGCAAATGGCAAGAACACCACAAAGATGCTCAAATCCCTCACTCTCAAGTTCCAACAAAGCTACTAAAGCTATTGGGGTAACAAGAGAGGAGGAATCAAAGAGAGACACAAAATCCCCCAAAATCTAGATCCCCAAAGATGCACTCACAAAGAGATGAATCGGTTAGGTCAAAACGTGGGTATAGATCTCCTCTCTCTTTCACTCAAATATGGGCAAGAATCATCGGAGGGAAAATATTAGGCAAGCTTCAAGATCTAGAGCAAGCGTGGACAAAGTTTAGCCTGATAAGAGAGGAACAGTCAAAACACAAAACGGGCAAAGCAATATATAGGGCTGGACCGTTGGGGCATTTTCAGAATGGTCCGGTACTACCGGATTTAACCGGTAGTACCGCATGTTCCAGAAAAAAGCAAAAGCAGAGCAGCAGCGGGATGGGGCCTGTGGTCGTACGTGCGCGGAGCGAGGCAAGTGGGGCCAGCGAATGGGCAGCAGTAGCTACGCACGCACGCGGGAGGCAGCAGCTAGCGACAGCAGCTAGCAGCTAGCTGCGCGCGGCAGCGAGGCCACACACGGGTGGTCAACACTCGAGCGGGGCGCGGGGCCAGAGGCTGCGCAGGATCTGGCGAGCGGCGGCTAGGATGGAACTAGATCTGGGCGAATCTGGGAAAGAAAATCTGGGCCGGCCGGTAATACCGGCCCACTCGGGCAGTACTATCGGGCCGTCCGGTACAACCGGAAAAAGGTATTGGGCTAGGCAGAAGATAGTTGGGGGACGCTCAGATGCGAGTGGTAGTACCGGCCCGCCCGGGCAGTACTACCTCTCGGCCCAGAAAACATGTTTTTTCCTTTTCTTTTTAAATAAGACGGTCTGATATTCAAACTTCAATAACTTTTGACTGAAAGCTCTGATTGACCTGATTCCAATTGCGTTGGATAGAGGACGACAAGGGCTTTCCAATAAAAAGTGGAAATATTGGTTATCACTAAGTGAGAATGTATCAAGTATAATAATGTGAGATACCTCACTTGGTGAGAAACCAGAAACCCGTCAAGATCAAGATCGCAACAAGATGTAAACGGAAGATCCGATTTTGATGAACAAGAGATTGTTATGGAGATTACCACAAGCTCTAAATCCTCACATGGATAAGATCAAATAGCAACCAAATATGATGATGCAAGTATGCAAAGGTTTGAGCTCTCTCCGAACGATGTGATCGAGTTACTCATTCGAGAGCCCCTCTTGATAGTACGGTTATCTATCCTAAACCCGGTCTCCTACACACAACAAGAGACCGGCAAAAGGGAAAACCTATCAAGATTATACCTTTGCCTTGAGCATTCCACTTGAGCTCGATGTAGACGGTCTTGCCCTTCTCAAGATGGAACGCCTTTCTTAATTCCTCATCATCGACCTCGCATATTGAGCTTGCACAACATATCTTCTTTGCATTTCATCGACCTTGAAGCCAACACATGCTCCAAGCGATACCAATGGACAAATCCTACAAGTATAACTTAATACACACATTAGTCCATGAAGATTGTCATTAATTACCAAAACCACACATGGGGGCCCAACATGTTCTTTCAATGGGGATGGCAGGGATTGGACGAGTTCTATCATGTAACCGAATAAGATTATTAGGCCATGGTGCCTAGTATCTCTATTAGTGCTATTTGAGTTTGTTGCAACTTGTTGTGCTTAATGCTTGTCACTAGGGCCCGTGTGCCATGATCTCAGATCTGAACTTATTATTGAATCATTATGATAGTATTGTTTATGATCTTATCTGCAAGTTGTGTACACATATCATTGTCCGGATCCGAAGGCCCCTAAGTGACAGAAATTGGGACAACCTGAGAGGATGGCTGTGATGTGAGGATCACGTGTGTTCACGGAGTGTTAATGCTTTGCTCCGACGGGCTGGCAGGACAAAAGATGTTGTGCAAGTTCTCGGTGCGAGCACGCATGACTATATATGGAGCACATGCTTGTGATTGTTTAGTACTTGGATGCTTATCTTATTTATCTGCAATCGCTCTAGATCTTGAAGTTACATGTTTAGACTCGTCCATGCAACGCCCGTCCATCCATCCCTATGCATACCGCGCTCTTATCCTACTGTTTGTTACTACTGTTACTATTACTTTTGTTTTACTGCTGCTGTTACTTTGCTTTTGCTACTACAAAACTGTTGTTACTGATAAACTTCTGTGAGCAAGAACTATTTCCAGATGCAGCTGAATTGACAACTTAGTTGTTAAGGCTTGCAAGTATTCTTTGACTCCCCTTGTGTCGAATCAATAAATTGGGTAATACTACCCTCGAAGACTGTTGCGATCCCCTATACTTGTGGGTCATCACCGGACCGGGAGGATGAGTGGCGATATGGAGTCCAAATAAGGGGAAGTAGGATTGAAAGTGGAGGGAAACTAGATTGGAGAGGCAGGGTTTTCACCTGTGCGTCTGCCAAGGCTCTCGTGGCCGACATCCGACATGGCGTGCAGTGTCGGCACCCTTGCGCGTGGGGGCCGGCGTGGTTGTACCGGTTATTCTATTGGGCTCCAAAAGTGTTGGCAGCGTCGGTTTGGTTGGGCCGGTTATTCTATTGAGCTTTAAAAGTGTTGGCAGGTATTGAGGCTCGTCGATGTGAGCCAAAATTTAGATGAACGCCCATTCAGCCAGCACAGTCCCCTTTGCATGAAGAAAAAGGCGTCGGAGTTTGGATTTGGCTAATTTTCTCTGTTTCATATCCCGAGCGCAACCATACGGCCGGCGCAACAAATCTAGGGTAGCACTCATGAGATATCAAGGTCATTCAGAGTTCAATAGATTCAGAATTAAATGTGCGACCAAACCAAATAGCATGCCGAGTACGATCCGCTACAACACCCCAGACTCCACGAGAGCTTGAGAATTCCTAAGATTCATATTCAAACTAGACAGCTTGGGAATCTTTAAAAAAAGGATTGTCGTTGCAGTTGATTCATGGGATGTCATGTCTCGATACCCATCAGGACACACTTTGTACGTACTATAGGAGATACTGGTGACAAAGAAACCGAAACAGAGGCAAGTTTTTATACGTACCTAATATTTATTACAGGAAGTATATTACTACTTAGGAGCTACAGCAGCCCACCTTATCCAAATTAATTGCTGCATATAAGATCATGCATTTGATTACTTACTAGCATGCTAACTCATGTTAGGTTGTCCTAATAATAGAGAATGATATCAACACAAGACCTATTATCATCATGATACATAAGCAGTGGGAAGTAATTATCACAGTTTATTATACTCCCTCCATCTTAAAATAGATGTCTTAAATTTATCAAAATTTGGATGAATCTAGACACTATTTAGTATATAGATTCATCCGAAATTTGAAAAATCCAAGACATCTATTCTTGGACGGAGGGAGTAAAAGAATATTGGCGGCAGGGGAAGACAAAACACCAAATTCTACGATATACACATACCAAAAGAATGTGAATCGCACAACAAGTCACCCAAAAAACAAAACAGTTTGGCGTCACAGCATCAGACAAAACAGCAGAAGAATAGTTGAGTAATAAGGAGAACCGACTAATATGTCGGTAAT
Organism: Avena longiglumis; assembly: GCA_030063025.1. Lineage (NCBI taxonomy): Eukaryota > Viridiplantae > Streptophyta > Magnoliopsida > Poales > Poaceae > Avena > Avena longiglumis. The sequence goes on along the minus strand of CP125974.1, from coordinate 510,491,762 downwards.
ACAACCAATCTGGCAAAGAACCTTACCTGGTATACTGGCTTTTGTATGTGAATCATCACATAACAAGTCACCAAAAAATATACCAATCTGGAATCACGGCATCATACAAAATAGATGAATAGTTGGGTAATAAGGAGAACTGATTAATACGTCGGTATTACAGAAACCAGTCTGGCAAAAAACTACCTAGCATATTGGTTTACATATGGATCCACCGGACCACTACAATGTACATGTGCTCAAATGGATCAATATACCCCGCGACAGGTTAATGATCCACACAGGCAATTCCTGGTCTTACAACTCGGCTCAGCTCCAACCACACCATAGTCATAAGTTAGTTCTGTCATGGGTGGGATGTGATTAAGTGCAAAGAACATGATATGTGGGTGCTTGTCATCGCCATGGTTATATTGCACTGGTTGCCAGAAGACATTTGGGGAGCAACTGTGGTTCATAAAACGTGAGACATTTCCCCTACTCTTTGCACTTATCTTGATGGGCAGTGGCTCAAATTCATCAGCTGATACATATGTGCTTTCCTCACCTAAGAATTCAAGCCCAAAATTCCATTTTAGCGTCTTCTCACCAGGACACACAGCCTGAAAAATGTAGTCATCTTCACTATCATCCAAATTAGCTTTGAGCTCATCAATGACCTCCCCAGCATACTCACAAATAAATTCACCAGCACGAATAGGGTCCCAGCAGCGAAGACCCCAGCCTCGATTTGTGGTCCTGAAGACCTCAAAGTGGTACATGTTCTCTTTCTGGGTCACTCTGTTGCGACAATTCAGCGTACAATGGCAAGCTTCACCACATTCATATATCACTGGCTTGCGGCACACCAAAACTCCTGGTGAATTGTAGGGTACATCACCCCCATTACGCTGCCCACAAGCGCAGTTGGAATCACCAGGTAGGCAAACACTCTGGCAATGACAACCCTGTAATGGTCTCATAGAACTGAGGGGTCTCAAGTATTTGACCTCATTAGTATAGGTGAAACGTCCAGGTCCTTTCTCATGGTCTACCTCATTGACGAGACAAACTGGGATTGTTTCAGCCCCAGATGATAGGTCACGCAGTATAACCCTGCCTCGTGTTGATGCGTTTTGTATCCATTGTTGAGTCATCTTCCATCTTGCAGCTCCATCAGGCTGTCCAGGTTCACGCTGCAACCGGTACTTGAAGCAATTGGTGCCAAACTTTGATTTCTCCTTCCAGGACTCTTGGATCTTATAGAGGCCATCATATATATATATTTTCCCAGACAAGCGAGTTGGATCTTTGTATCCCCGAACAACCCTTATCTCATTCTTCCTGTGTGAACTCCTCTCAAGAGCAAGGTTGCCCCTCTCGAGCTTCTGGTCATGCATCTCCTCAGCATTCCTACTATTACCCCCTGAGCCACTGTACACCAGCGTATCTGCGTCATCATCCTCGTTCTCATAACCACCTGCTGCGACAATACATATTGCTATAGAATCCTCGTCATTTCCAAATTTAGCACTCATGTAATCGATGCCACCCATGCTAGGAGCGTGCAAACCAATGATGCATAGCTCCATCCTGAAATAGAAAATATCCCCGACTTCTACTCCAGGAACAGTCCCAACCTTCTTTCCCACATTGGCCCTGATATTACTGGCATTCATGATGGCGCCAGCTTTCTGGTCTGCACATTTCCTAGTGTCCAGTGTTTCATCCATCTGCAGTTGTCTACGTCTGAGTGCCTCAAAGATCATATGAACTGCTTCCACAGTATCCCTAGGATTACTATTTGAAGCTGGCAAAAAGGCAAGCTCCTTGCCAGCGACAAGATTCTTGTAGACGGGTTTAGGACGCTTGATCTTAACTCCATTTGAGCCATCAACAGCCAAACCGGAAGACCTCTTAGCCTTGCGTTCAGATGCACAAGTCTGATTACCCGAATGAGGTTCATCATCACCATTAGATGTAACCCCAGATGATCTCGTCTTGTATGCTGAGGCAGGGGTACCATCAATGGGCCCATTAGCACTGGTGCCTACATGCGAGAAACCCTTTGCAGTTGCACTGAAGGTGGCAAATGATCCAAAGGCAGGAAGGTTCTCTGCACCAAATCCTATAGGAAACTGGCCAACCGGAGTCACGCAGACCAACGGTGGGGTGCTTGACTGAGTAATGTTGACTCCCATGGGCGCAGGGAACATTGGAGCTAAAGACCTTAGTGGCTTGATATCCAAAAGCTCCTGATTAGGGCCAGGTATGAAATTCATAGCCCTATCCATCTCAAATCAACCAAAAATTCCTGCAAAAGGAAGGAAAACCTTAGTGGACTATACAGTAACAAAAACATCAAATGGAGTAAGCAAAGCTTAGAGAATCCTTAAGCATGGTTGCACCACAGAAAAATTATTGCATGCAACTACAACCACCATGAAAGTAAAACACCAAGTTAAGGCCTCACCTGATTTTGCTAGCCTTTGATCTTCTCCAAACCAAGTCAGAAACCAACTAGAGTAAATCTACAAAAACTGATTGGACCATCATTGCCCTTTGAGAACTACATTAAATGAGGACCATTGCAGTGCACTTATCAACTAGATGAAACATTTTGTTTGGCCTTGGACCATTGGTACGTAAACAATAGTACTCCCTCCATCCATGAAAGACTGTACTTCTAGCTTTCTTGGAAAGTCAAACTATTTCAAACTTTTCTATTTCAAACTTTGACCAAGTTTATACAAAAATATAACAATATCTATGAAACCAAATACATATATGATAAAAATATATTTCATCATCAAACTAATGGTACTACTTTGGTGGCATAAATATTGATGCCTTTTTGTATAAACACGGTCAAACCTTTAAAAAATGACTTTCCAAGAAAGTTGGAAGTACACTCTTTCTTGGACGGAGGGAGTATGTATTAGTACCATCTTACTAACTGGCATTAATAATGGTACGATTACAAGGAGACACAGGCAATAGTAACTAATATATGTAACATAATAATAATGATGATAATATTAGTCTTATACCATATCATGGTAGAGTAGCCACCAAATGAAGAACCGTAAGAGATGTAATAAGTTGGGTACATCCGTGAGAAACTATATACAATATTAGTTTTCTGAAATCAATATCAGGACACAGGTATACCAAAACTAGATATATATAAGAAATCTCAAACCTTGCTGATTAATCATGCTACCGTCCAAACTGAATAGTAAGTCAACCATACTCTCCGTCAATCACTAATGGCGGAGGAAAGGTGAACCAGCAGGAGCCCGAGTCACCCCAAGATGGAAATGTATTGGACATGTATGCATATGTAGGCTGGCACACTGTTCGATTCGTCCATTCAGCATTTCCTTGTTTTGCAGCTATAGGAGATGTGCAGGATAAGAAAATGAGAAGGAAACCATGAGTGCATGGGTTTTTAACACAAGACTTCAGAGTCGCCCACTTGGAGATTTACCGCTAGGACAATATAACTGGTGTGTTCACATTTAAATTATTTGTCTTGTTTAATACATATTTCTGCCCCCACTTATATCTTTTCTCTACCACCAGTACTACTGATTTCACTTATGAGACCGAGGACGAATCAGGAAAAAGTTTGGAGATAGGATTACTCAAGGATTGAATGGCTACAGACTGTGCTCTCCCGACAATACTAGAGTGGCACAAACGGTGTTTTAGTTTGGATGAAGATCAGCCAAGAAGTCGGGAGAGGCATTATGCAAAAGAATAAGAAGTAAAGGTGTGGTACTGGCGAACTACATTAGAAGAAAATAAATTTTTCATTGAGATCATTCCATCTATAGCAAAAGTTTCAGCACCTTCTAGTGGAACGAAGCAAATCATGATTCCACTCAGTTGCCATATGTATGACTGTATCCTGAGTCATGTGGTTGCTACAACACTACAGTTTTACTAAATATGCTATGGCTGTCAAGATGTATGCATGTTTTGTTTGATCACTTGAGTTTGATATGTATACATGCGCTCTTATTGGATAAATATGAATTTATATGTTTATGCTGATATGAACGCACCAACATGGGCTTGGTTTTGACTTGATCAGTGTCAGGTGATCGACTATGGCAATTGAGGCGGCCAGCTGGGAGATGGAGAAGAATGCAAAGTTGTCATATTTACTAGCGGATACAGAGAAGTTAAATGTAAATGGCAACGGGGGTAACCTGCTAACCTTTTGATGGTATTTAAACTAAACCAAATTATTTTGATAGATTGTTAAAAATGATGTTCTTTTAATTGTACAGACCCAAATCTTCTAGAAATAATTGATTAAAAATCTTCATTGGACCTGTCAAATTCCTAGAAAGATATTGCAGTTTAAATCAACAAAAAAATATCAAGGATACCCACTGAGATCTGAAAGTAACAAGGCAGGAATTAGGGCGTTTGGGCATCAACTATGGCCATTGAGGCGGGTGCCGCAGTGGCGTGGGAGATGGAGAAGAACGCAAAGTTGTCTGATTCAACAGCAGATACGGAGAAAGTTAAACGTAAATGGTAACAGAAAAAGGAGTAAGATGCTAAACTTTTTTTAGGGGAAAGCATCAAGCTTTATTACACTAACTGGGGCAAATCGCCCACCACAACAATGGCAACACGTGCCGGTATATCATCATCCCAGACAACAGCCTCATTAACATTACAAGATTTACCAACTAATTTATTGCTAATTCATGATCTGCCTTATTCACTTCACGCCTACAGGCACGCACTTTGCTCCGTGAAAACCAAGCGCGGAGTGATGTCTTCAGGCCATCAATTGCCACTGCCAGCTGAGAAAAATCAGGACCTCGCCTATTAAAAGCCATATCCAGGAGCTGGGAGTAAGCCTCGAACACCGCCCGAATGGCACCGATGTCGACAGCAAGGTCCATTGCCCTCGCCGACACAAAAGGCTCTGCACCGTACGCGTCAAGATACACCCTCTGTTCTACCCGCACTTGCGGCAACAACCTCACCATCGTGATATCTAACAACCACGCGCCATGAAGCCTGGGTTTGGCCTGGTATGTAAGCAACGTCGAAATTCAGTTCTAGAGTACCAACTTCAGGTGGGCGCCATTTCTCTGGAACAGCACAAGTATGCTTCTTCCTCTTACTAAAAAGTTCTATTATACCTATGGCCCATAGGTCATAGGAGTGAACTTTTTGCCACACTTTGTGGTGCCCAAATTCTCAGCCAAACTTCGGCTTGGCAAAACGTGGCCGGCAACCAAACAGGCCCTACGTATTCTTCAGTTTGGCAGACAGCTCGCCGCCATTCAATCTCTGAGGCGGTAACAATGAGCTCCCCTTGTCTCAATTTGTTTCTACTATTCCACCAGCGCCACCAACATGCAAGCATCTGGACACGTTTCCTCTCCAGATCAGAGGTCCAAAATACGGCTCGCCGAATCTGCATCCTCCAGATGCTAAAATTTTGGTGATAGATGGGTTTATTGCTAAAACAGGCGTTCTTCTACTGGTATGTTGCCAAACCTTCCTCGGGTGAATTTATGAATTGATAAAGAGATTTGGAACCCTAATGTCTGTCTCGTCCCGTTGATGGACCTGGACGCTCGATCAGAATTGAGGGGGAGAAACGCCCCGACCTAACAACAGAAAATCGAGGGGAGGGGACAGCGGAAGGGCAGGCCTCCCCATCCCGGCGGTAATCAGACACGATTACGAACAAATCTAAGCCGAACCAGCACGATCCCTCCCAGCACATCGGAAATGGGAGCAGAGAAAGGAGTATTGCACAAACAAATCCTAAGAGGCCAGGCCAGGGCCAGCCCAGCCGAGGAAAGGGAACCCTACCTGAGCAGCGAGCCTGTCGTGGACGCGATTCGGGGGTCTGGTGGCGAGAGGGAGACGGAGCAGGCTAGAACGCCGTCGCGACGCCTCCTCCTCCGCCGCCGCCGCCGAGTTCTCCTCTTCGACAGACCGCGAGCGATCCTTGGTCCAATTGAGATGAAACTGAAGCGACAACGGGAAGAAGGGGAGAGTCGCCGTGGAACGGACCAGGTGGTGCCCGACTTTATTGGCCGTCACGTCGGCTGCATCGGGAGCGTCCCCCGCTGATCCGATGGGTGCGAACGGTCGCGTGGACTGGCCGGTACTGCCGCGTGGCTTGAGGCAGGAAGGAGGCTTTTTTTGACAATCTACAGAGGCACAGTTATTTCGGAGTTTGGTTTAGAGGTAAATACACTATTGGTACCACATCTTGCACAACCAGAACGTTTTAGTCTTACAATTTGAAAATCGGATTTTTTATACCTAAACTTGCATTTAGGGAGACCTTAGTCCCAGCCAATTAGGAGACGCTGTTTGTCTGCCACCGTGTCCAATTAACATTAGTCCAGCAGCTAATTTGATAAAGCAAACGAGGCTAGCGATGACAGTTTTACGAAAAAAACCTCCCGTGATCTCCGGTCATGTTATATGGAAAGAGGCCTCCTGCGATCACTCCTTGCGATCTTTTCCTCCTGGACGTGCGAGTCGCGGAGCGGGTGGTTGGTGACGGCGTTCGTCTGCGGCGGCGTCTCAGATCCGTCCACCATGAGGTTGAGGCACCATGGAGAAGATCCCCCGCGTATGGTATATTTCTCTCCCACCTTTGTTTCTCCTCTGGCCAGCTCTGTCTCTCTGTTGAGCACCTCTGATCGGTGCTGCGATGATAGCAATTGGGATCGAAATCGTCGGAAAATAGCTAGTGTATAATCAATCGTCGGAAAATAGCTAGTGTATGATCATGCAAAAATTGTGTGTAGGAGTTGCAGTTTTGGTAGGGAGTGATGATCATGCAAAATTCAGATTTGGTGTGGATGTGGGAAATTCAGTCACTAGCTATTTGATGTGGAAAATTCGGTCACTGTGATCATGAATTCAGGCATTGTACATGCAGAATTTGCGTGTAGTTTTTCCTGAAATTTGTTTACATTGTATAACTGAATTATAAGAAGGGGCATTGTGCATTGTATGTGCACTGTAACTGGATATTGACTCTGACCGAACTGACACTTGTAATTTGCAGTAATGTTTCTAGGAGAAGAGACTGCGAGCTTCACTGTTGAAGTTGTCCACGGTGGATTTTTCTGTGGTATAGGAGTGAAGATGGATTATGTCTGTGCTACTACAGATCATTTTGATTATTGCACAACAGATACTTGATCCAACTTTTGGATTGATGAAATATTGAGGATTTTGGGATATGCTAGAAGTGGGAGGTTGACTGTCTATTGGTTGCTGCCAGGAAAGGATCTATGGGATGGCATGTTTGTAGTAGAGACACAAGCACACATCAGGAAAATGATCAATACCAGCTGGACAGTGAAGACTCTAGTTTTATATGTTGATCACGCTAATTTCATTAAGGGGTTAAGACCAGAGGTGATTGTGAATCCACCTCCAGCACCTACTGCAGGTACTTCTACTACTCCAGCACCTAATGCAGGTCATACTCCAAGTCCAACACAGAATCCAAGTCCTGCTACAACTAGAGCACCTGCTTCTTGTCCTGCTACAACTAGAGCACCTGCTTCTGGTTCTGCTACACCTAGAGCACCTGTTTCTGGTTTTGCTACACCTAGAGCACCTGTTTCTGGTCCTGCTCCAACAAGAGCACCTGTTTCTGGTTCTGCTACAACTAGAGCACCTGTTTCTGGTCCTGCTCCAACAAGGTGAAGGGAATATGCCCGAGAGGCAATAATAAAGTGGTTATTATCGTATTCCTTGTTTATGATAAATGTTTATTTTACATGCTACAATTGTATTAATACGGAAACGTTAATACATGTGTGTTTAATAAACAAAAGGAAGTTCCTAGTTATGCCTCTCTTATAAACTAGCTCGTTGATTAACAAGATGATCATAGGTTTCCTGATCATGGACATTGGATGTTGTTAATAACGAGGTCACAACATTAGTGTAATGGTGTGATGAACATTCATCCGAAGTATAGCATTACGATCAAAGTCATTGATTTTATATTGCTATAACAACTTACGAAGTGATCCTAATCCTTAGACCATGAGATCATGTCAATCACTAACACCGAAAGAGTTTCTTGATAACATCAAACGTCACACCGTAACAGGGTGATTATAAAGATGGGTTCAGAACTACTAAAGTGTTATGTTGAGGCCCATGGATCGAGAGTGGAATTTGTTCATCCTGATGACGGATAGATATGCTCTGGGCCCTCTCGGTGATATCACATTGATTAGCTTGCAAGCAAGTGATTTGATCACTAGCATGTTATATCACGGGAACAAGAAAAGAGTGCATGTTAGTAACGAGATCAAACTAGGTATGGAGATACCGATGATCGAATCTCGGACATGTAATATATCGCGAAACAAAGGGATTAAGATACTAGCGTAAAAAGGTTCCGACGATCACAAGAAAGTCATCATTGAATGTGTGGGAGTCGATGGGTCTCGGATCCCGCTTTTGATTATTGATCCGAGAGGGGTCTCGATCATGTCCGCATTATTCGCGAACCGTAGGGTGACACACTTAAGAGACACCGACATCCATTTGGAGCAAAAGTTTCATGCCGAAAAGAATAACAAGCGCAGGAATTTATTTCACTAGATACCGAAACGGGTTTTCGGGTGAAATTGCAGAAAGTGTTTCTGCACGTGAAATGAAATACTAGCAAGGGGTTATATGTGAATGTTTGTCATTAAAGTAATTGAAAAAATTCTGAATAAATAAAAGGAGTTTTATTTAATGAGAGTTTGCATTAAATTTGGTGGAAATTTAATGGGAATTTGAGTGGGTTTTTTAGTGGAGGGAATTGAAAGGCATTTGAGTGAGTGGAGTGTCCACCCACATGAATGTGGAAGGTGGGGGAAGACCCATGGCTGGGCTCATGGCCCCTTGGGTGCCCCCTCTCTCCCTATAAAAGGAGCCCCCATCCCTCTCTCTCACTCACACCTCCTCGTGAAGGATCTCTCTCCTCCTCTAGTATTTATCCCCCATGGTCTCGGACTAGCGAGATACATGTTCCCGGTGGCTATTCGGCAAGAAAGAGTTGTGCTTCCGCTGCATCGCTGGAGCGAGGAGGCGAAGGTTGCTCGGTGCCTCGAACGTGTGTGCGAGCACATATGCGTCATTGCTTTCTTGGCGCTTAGGACTTCCTCTTGATCTTGAGATCGGCAAGAGATCGTCTACATCAACCACGAGTTTGGACTCGTTAAGCTTTGTCGGTCTTCAAAGGTATGTTCTCTACGGATATACATCCGCCCGTTGTTTGTATCTAGTAGATAGATCTTGGTACATAGTTGTTCCCATCGTAGGAAATTTTTTGTTTTCTATGCTGCGAACCCTACACAAGGCAGAATATTCAATCCTCAAGTAATGTTGTAATGAATGAAGTGGATGAGGAAGAATAATATTGGCATAGTGACAGAGGAAGCTCAAGTGCAGATGATAGTGACTTCATTGATAGTGATTACAATGCTGAGTCTGGTGATGATGATCTCTATGCTGACAATATTGACAAATCTGTCAATGATCATAATGAGATGGATATAGTGGATTACATAGAAGATGGTGATTCTCTTGAGGATATTGAGCTTGCAACAGAAGAAGATGGCAAGCAACATTTGAGAAAGATGATAAAGCCATTTAATGCTGATGTTGACATGGACAATCCGACATTCAGGATTGGCATGAAGTTCAGTGGTGTTGAAGAGTTGAGGAAGGCAATTGGCACATATAGCATTAGGAATAGAAAGAAAATCAAGAAAACCAAGAACGCTAGAAGGAGGTTTGATGCACATTGTGCTGCAGAAAATTGCACTTGGTTCATAAAAGCAAGCGATGGTGAAAAAAGAACTGGTGGATTTGTTGTCACTTCATATGATGAAAAAAGAACTAGTGGATTTTACATTACTACTAACAAAGTAAATGATCCCAGCAGCACTAAGCACAGAGAGCATCTTGCCACTGTATATTCGAGTTATGATGGTTGCAAAATGGGTTCGTTGTTGGTTGTAGGCCCCTAATTTGTGTGGATGGTTGCCATATTAAAACAAAATACAAAGGTGTTCTTCTGACAGCAGTAGGAATAGACCCAAATGACTGCATATTCCCAATAGCTTTTGGACCTTTTAAGGTTGAGTGCACTAGTTCTTGGGAATGGTTTCTAACAAATCTAAAAGAGGACCTGAAAATTACCAACACGTCCCCTTGGACAATAATGACTGATAGGCAGAAGGTATGAAATATTAAATACTTGTTTACTAGATTAATGTCTTTGTTTCAGACAACATGAAATGAATTACTGAAAACCAAACTTGTTTGCAGGGTCTAATTAATGTTGTGGACAAAATTTGGCTAGATGCTGAACATAGATTTTGTGTAAGGCATTTGATTCAAAATTTCCAAAGGGAAGGGCATAGAGGAGAAACATTAAATAATGATGTTTGGGCAATTGCAAGGTCAACTTTCATTCCAAAGTGGAACAGAAGCATGGACAAGCTGAAGGCATATAGTGTCCAAGCATATGCATGGATTGAAGAGCTTGTGCCACAAACATGGATTAAGGCCTTTTTTAGTGAGTTCCCAAAGTGTGACATGCTGTTGAATAACCATTCAGAGGTTTTCAATAGCTACATTGTAGAAGCCAGAGAAATGTTTTTCCTATCCATGATTGAGACAATATTTTATAAGATTATGCAAAGCATAGAAACCAAGCAGAGAGAAGCCACCAAGTGGACAGGAAGAATTTGTCCAAAGATTACGAAGAAATTAGATAAATTCACAGAATGGAGTAATGAGTGTGGTGTTACTCCAGCAGGTAATTATCTTTACTCTGTCAACAGCCATGAGTTTGAGAGAGATTACACTATCAATTTTCAAGCTAGAACATGTGATTGCAAAAGGTGGTAGCTAAGTGGAATTCCTTGTCACCATGCTATAGCTTGCTGCAGAAAGGAGAACATCAATCCTGAAAATCTTGTGCATGAATGCTACACAATAGATGCATACTACAAAGCATATGCATTCAACTTGGTGCCAATGAGAGGGAGAGAGTTTTGGGAAAAAATGAATGCACCAACAATTCATCCACCTCTGTTTACCAAAGTCAAGGGCAGGCCTAAGAAGAACAGGAAGAAGGCACCCGAGGAGAAAATAAAGAATGGAGTTAAAGTTTTCACAAAGGCAGGGGTAATTATTCACTGCTCACAATGTGGGAAGCCAGGGCACAACAAGAAGGGTCATGCAAAATATATGGAAAACCTTGCAGAGAAAAGGAGAAATGGTATTGTTATAGATGATGATGAGATAGACATTCCAGAACTTGTGGAGGTACACCTGTGTTTTTTTATCAAATGCTCATTACTGCTAGTCAACTATTATAATGTGCTAAACTCAAATTCATTCTTCACCAGCATGCCATCTCACATGTCCCTCATCCATCAATGGACCCTACAGACCAGGAAGACAACATGGTGTTCAGAATGCAAGCAGAGGTTTATTGCAACTGTCATTTCATATTTCATCTATGTTTAATTATTTAGGCATTGTACTTATAGGTTTAATTATGTTTGCAGGAAAGACAACATGTGCCTATGGACAGATTTCTTGGCCCACTGCCAGAAAGTGCATTTGTTGTGAATGCAAGAGACAGTCTTCCAGCAACAAGAGATAGACTAGCAACAGCTTCAAGTAGAGGACAGTTGAGGGGAAGAGGAGTAAGAGGAAGAGGTAGAGGAAAAAGGCAAGCTATTACAGAATCAGGAAGTACAAGGAAAAGAGGGAGAGCAAGTGCACAGTCCAGAGAAGCACATGGTCATGATGCCCAAAGAAGTGCTATACCAGACCTGAATCAACAACTACATGATTCTGAAGTTGAGGAATTTCCTTTAAGTCAAAATGCACCACAAATTTAGTGGATTTGTGTTTCTCAACTGAAGTTATATGTGTTTTTGTGGACAATATAGATTTATTTTTGTTTTTCTTGATTATGGTCAATTATATGTGTTTTTGTGGAATGTAGTCAATTATAGTTGATTTTGTGGACAAAGTGGATTATAGACAATTATAGTTGATTTTGTGGATTCTATGGATTATAGACAACTATTTTTTTCTATGTGGTTGTTGCAATATGACTGTGGATTTGCAGCTGGAAATGCAGTACATAAGTGGATATATTAAAATTTCAAGCATTACATTACATGAATAACATCCATACTCCAGTATGAGATCACATACAATCACATAGAACAGAACTAACAGAGCTCACAGACAAATTGAATCACACAACATGACATGGAAAAATTGGATCACACAGCTCATAGACAAATTTTATTTCAGAATTAACAGAGTACACAGAGTACAAAGTTGATTGCAGCACTACTGGCAAATGCCCTAGTGGGATTTGCAATAGATAAAGTTTCTCTCACACCTAAACATCTTATGCAAATGCCCTACTGGCAACAACAAGCAGAAAGAAGAATCCTGATACTGCTATCACAAGGAGCATCCTAATCCTATGTTCTTTTTCTCCGCTTCTCATCTTCTTCACCATCTTCTTCTCTTCTTTCATTTTACCTAGTTGCAGCTCCATTTCAGCAAGCTTCCTCACCAACATTGCATTGTCCTGCTCCAGTTCCCATCTGCTTATTCTTGGGACAGGGGATGTAACCTGCAAAGGAAAGAAGTTCAGCAGCAGCAGCAAAATTCAGTACAGGAGCAAAATTCAGTACAGACCTTCCTCCCAGATGGTGAATCAATCCAGTGCACCTCCCCTGTAAATCTACCCCAATCATCTCCCTCCTCCCAGATCCTTGGGTCATGCTGCGAATTCATGGAGGTGCAACCGAGCCATTCCTCTCGTTCAACCGAGCCTTGAGTATGCAAATCTTCTCCTCCAAGCTGATGTTCAAGGGGAGCTCCGGCCTCCACCCTGTGTGCTCCATCATCGCATCTTGCTCCTCCGGCGATGCGAGCTGAAAATACAGGAGCATTACCTTGTTGCGGAGCGCCTCGTACACCGTCTGCGCCTCGTCCACTGTCGCCCCTCCGCGCCCACGTGTGTTGGAGATATGCCCTAGAGGCAATAATAAATGTAGTTATTATTATATCTTTGTGTTTATAATAAATGTTTACATTCATGCTATAATAGTATTAACAAGGAAACATTGATACTTGTGTGATTTGTAAACTTAATTTGAAGTCCCTAGTATAGCCTCTATACATCACTAGCTTGTTGGTTGATAAATGATTGTGGTTTCCCTATCATGAACATTGAGATGTTATCAACAACAAGATCATATCGTTAGGAGAATGATATGATGGACATACTCCTATAGATAAGCGTAGCATAAAGATCAAGTCATTTCAATAGTTCAATTGCTATATGCTTTCTGATACATAGTAACCTAATTCCTTCGACCATGAGATCATGCATATCACCTTTACCGGATGGATGCTTTGATGACATCAAACACCACACCGTAACTGGGTGGCTATAAAGGTGGCATTGAGTGTTCGGAAAGTATTGGTTGAGACACATGGATCAAGAGTGGGATTTGTCCATCCATATGACGGATAGATATACTCTGGGCCCTCTCGGTGAAATGTCATCCAATTAGCTTGCAAGCATGTGAATGGCTGTAACACCCTCAGAATCGGCCCTATGCAAGTTTTAGCGAAACCCGCCAAACTCGCATAGAAACGATTCAAAGGTGCCCACCAGGCACTTGCGTGCGGGTGGAAAACGAAGTAATAACATTACACAACAGTCCTTGATGGGACCCACAGAACAGATATATAAACAACACGACTCCATGAGTCAAGATTACAGATATAATGTACAAAGATCCAAATCACCTTGAAAATGATAGAGCGTCCGACTACGGACAAGATGCAAATGGGGCTAAGAGCCCTGAAGAATAACCAATGGCGTCCATAACCCTGCCCAGGCCAAGCCGGAAGGGTAACCCTGCTAATGACGTCGCATCTCATAACCTGCTTAAACAAAAGGGGTGCCGACAAAGGGCAAAGGAAAAAGAGGAGCGTCGATCGAGGCCAAGACAGCGAGACTAGAATTCGGCCTCGCCTACATAGGTATGGTGGATCAAGCGGCAAGATGCACTAAACAACCTATAGAGACTCGATACAACCGGGCTGCCGAGAGGGGTAAGAAGGACCTATTCGGAGCCAACCTGATACTACCATCAAACAAACCCATCCTGGTGTTTCCCCCTCGAGACCAAACGAGGAAGTCAACCGAGGAACTCACACCGTTGGCAGTTTTACTTATTCAGTTATCGTTGCAGCAATTACTAGTCAAATATAGATAATCATCCTGATAAAATAAGCAGTGGGCCGTTTTAGTTAACCATTCCGTTGTAGTTGCAACAATTACTAATCAAATACAATTAGCATGAGATAAACCCAAAACCCAGCAGTTGTTGGTACTTTTATTTAGCCATTCCGTTATAGTTGCAATACTTACTAGTCAGATACAATGGTCGTGAACGACAACCCAAGCAAGCAATTGTTGGCAGTTTTACTTAGCCATTCCATTATAGTGAAGTTGATTACTAGTCATCATAAAGTCAAATTTATAGCACTACTTTAGTTATGCTTGTCTATGATCGAGATACTGTGCTCCAAGTCGTCCATAACCGCGGACACGGCTTTCAGAAAGTTTTACCCGGCCGGGGTGCACCAATAGCAACACACGCTCGATCAACCTCGGAAAAACCAAATCAAAACCCAACGAGGCCTTCACGACAAAGCAATCACAGGATTCAGAAATATTTCAGGGGGCCACCCCATTGAGTAGACCCGCAACGAAGCCAGCTGACTCCGAGACGGACTCAAGGTTTGCGACAATGGCTGTAAACGACTGGGAACCCAAAACTGGGCTTCTCGATACCACGAAAACATTCCGCTTACCTAAACAGTACAGTGTGCTCCTCACACAATCGTAAATACAGTAGTAGCATGGCATAAGTACAGGATAGTAAATAAAACCTCAAACTAGTTTGTGGCCCCAAGAAATAAGACTGAATCAAGCTCTGGCTCAGGGGGGGTCCCATAATCCTCCCGGATGTGGATAGCGCGATAAATCAAGGAATAGGTATCAAGTACTCGGGGTCCTACGGGACACAAGTGGGCGGTCGGAAACCAAATATTATCTATCACCCACCGATGCCTCTGCTTACTTACTTCAATTTTAGTTGTTAAACATGAATTAAAGTGAACGATAAGTAAAGCCATGACCATCTCCAACATCAAATATGCGGCAATACACCAACAACTGTGGTACTTGACGACAAGCAACAGCACTTGAGCAAGCGACTACGACGCGCAGGTCCAACTATCTACCATTCAACAGGTAATAGGATGTGTCCAAGGCAATTATAAGGCTGCAAGGGATATCACGGGTACGAAAACTAGAGCAACGCGACACAGATAGCAATAGATCAACAGGAGGGAATAAATACTATAAAAGTAAGATAGGTAGAAAGGGGGAGATGCTCGCCTGAAAACATTGCCGAAGGTTCGACCGAAGATCGGGGCGAAGCTCACATCAACTCAACGGCCTTATCCGCGAAGAAGCAAAACACTAGAAGAAACACCGGATGCACTATTTAACACAACGGCAGAAGATCGGGCATGATGCATGTATGATGCACGACATGGCAAGGGTGCAATGCAATTAGGTCATGTTAAGCGGAACCGGGGTCCCGGCAATTAATTAAACGGTTCAAGTTATTTATCTACCCCGCGATTTTAAATGTTGTCTTAACATGGCAAAAGATAGCACCGGTTCGCTACACAAGTTTAGATGAGGCCAATATAAGACTAGCTCTGTCCGCATATGGGCCCCATATTTAATTATTAGGTGAATCGGCATAAGGCCCCCAAACCACATGATAATATGCATGTGAATATGACAATTCAATATGCAACAAGTTTATTATATTATAAAATAGGGTTTTCGGGAAGGGGGGGTTCACACATTAGAGGGCCTCGACGAACTTGGGGTTCCGGGGTTCGGGGTCGGTCTCGGGGTTCAGGGTTCGACGGAAACGGTCTCGACGGGATCGTTCTCGGATGCAGAGTAGATCTTGGCGTTCGGGTAGACGAACTTGGCGTGGCGTCGGGGCGCATCGGATTCTTCCGGGTCGGTTTTGGCGTTCGGGATGCAGAACTTGGCGTCCGGGATTTCGACGAGCTTGGCGTCCTCGAGGAAGTACTTGGCGTTCGCGTCGGTGTCCGTACCGTCCGTGTTCTCGAGCATCGCATCCGAGGAGTACTTGTCGCACATGTGGTCTTCGGGTTCGGGGTCTTCGGGTGCCCATGAAGGAGGTCTTGTGGTCTTGGACCCGCGCTTTGGTTCCAGGATCGTGGCTTGGGGCCTGTAGAAGATCTTGGGGTTGACTTGAATCCCCGGAGCAACCATGTGTGCGGCAGAACTTATGGCGGGGCTCCGGCGACGCGGTGCCGCGCAGGGCGGCCGACACCGACGACGGTTGCTGGCCGGGACGAGCACCGACAGGGGAGTTCCACGGTGAAGGGCGTGGACGAGGCTCGCCGGGGACGGTAGCGGCGGTCGGAGGTTACTCGTGCGAGGGGTCGAGGCCGGTGGTCGTGGCTTCGAGGGCGTGGCGGCCAGCGAGAGCGAGTCGACGCCGGCGCCCAGAGGAGGGTGGTCGCGCACTGGGAGGCGGGTCTTGGGCGAGGCTTCGGGGCCAGGCGGAGCTGGGACATCTTGGGCCTTGGGAAGCTTCGCCGCAGCGTGCAGGGCGACGGCGAGGCCACCGGCGGCTCGAGCTTCTTGCCAGCAGCGAGGGGCCTGCCGGAGGGTGGCGAGGCCGGCGGCAGGCGGGCGCGGCCGGACGGAGGAAGAGGAGGCCGGGCGGCGGGGAGGAGGAGCGGCGAGAGGGATCTCGGGCGGGGAGAGCGGCCGCGGGGGCTGAGGCGGTCAGGCGGTGGGGCGTGGCTGGAGAGGAGGTTCAGGACGGCGAGGAGGCGGCGAGGCAGGCGGTTGCAGAGCGGGAGGCGGGAGCGAGAGGCTTGGCCGTGAGGAAGGGCTCGGGGCTCGGGCGGCGGAGGAGGCAGGGCCATGAGGCTGTCATCGCCGGGCGTCAGGCAGGGAAAAGGCAGGCGGTCGAGCTTGGTGGAGGCAGGGAGGGAGCGTGCGGGGGAGGAGAGAGGCGTGGGAGGAGGGGGCCGACAGGTGGTGGGGCCAGGTGGGCCAGGGGTTCACGCGGGTGGAGGGAGTGGACCTGGTCCAGGGGGGAGGTGGGATGAGGTGGCGGTGTCTGGTTGGGTGGGGATCTGGGGTAGGCTGATGTGGCGAGCTGCGATTGGGGGAGGTGATGTGGCTGGAGGGGTGGTTAGAATAGGTCTGGGTAGAGTAGGGATTTTGGGGTGGACCGATTTTATTCTGGGGGTGGTCGTTCGGGTCGAATCGTCCCGTTCGACTGCCCCCATTAAAATAATTTAATATTTTATTTGTTTTAAACGGACCGTTTGCAAACCGATAGCAGACAAAACAAAATAATCCGGAGACCCGGGTTTTGCGTTTAAATAAAGACGGGGCGTTTAGAAAACAAATTAGATTTTCCCGAAAATAGTTTTATGCAAGCACATGCAAGATGATGACGATGCTCAAATGCAATGTGGCATGATGACATGAGCATGCGGTCATGATGATGCAATGCACAAAAACAACGCGATTTTCTAGTAGTGGTTTTTGCAGGATGCCACAATGGCTCACAAGGGATCACATATCACGGGAACGAGAAAAGAGTACTTATCGGTAACAAGGTTGAACTAGGTATGCAGAGATACCGACGATCATAACCTCGGATAAGTAAACTATCGTGAGACAAAGGGAAATTGGTATCGTATGTAAGTGGTTCATTCGATCGCAAAGTAATCATAGAAATATGTGGGAGCCATATGAATTTCCAGATTCCTCTATTGGTTATTGTTCGGAGAAGTGTCTCGATCATGTCCGCATAATTCACGAACCGTAGGGAGACACACTTAAGGATTCGACGTTGTTTGAGTAGTTATGGTATGATGAGAAAGAGACCGAATGTTGTTCGGAGTCTCGGATGGGATCCGGGATATCACGAGGAGATCCGGAATGGTCCGGAGAATAAGATTCATATAAGGAAAGTCCCGTTTCGGAGTTCGGGAATGATTCCGGTGTTTTCATCGGGAATGTTCTAGAAGGTTCCGGAATGTCTGGCACTCCAGAGGGGAAGGGGTACATGAATGTGTCATTGCAAGTTGGAATGATTGCATCATGTACTAAGTGTCATCGTTGTTCCAAATAAAGGATTAATTCAAATCCTAGTTTGAAAAGTCAAATAGCTAAATTGAAAAGTCAAACGGCTAAATTTGGAAAGAGGAAAAGAGGAGGAAGTGGGAAACCGAGTTGGGAGGAATCCTCCTCCAACCCGGCCCCTCCAAGCCGAGTTGGGAGGACTTCCTCCTCCCCACCGCCGGCCCCTCCACCTATATAAGGAGGGGCAGGGCTCCCTCCTAGGACACACAAGTCCCTCTCCTCAAACCCTAGATTGGCGCCTACCACCATAGCCGTCGCCGCTCCCTAGGGTTTTGCCCTAGCCGCCGACTTGGGGTTCACCGGAACCCTAGCCGCCGGCTCTAGCATCCCCTCCTTGGTGTGTCTAAACCCTAGAACACCGAGGACTCTCTTATACTCCACCATACTCGCTCCGGCTTAAGGCGAAGCCCTGCGAGATCTCCCCTCTACTTCCGGTACCACGCCGTTGTGCTGCCGGAATCGCGAGGAGAGTGCTACAACCTCCGCCTTCTTTGGAACAAGGGAGAGGAAGGTCTTCGTCGAGTACCGACGTGTGACCGATTGCGGGAGCCGAACGCATGGCCTTGGGAAGGATCGTCTACACGATCTTGAGATCGGGAAGAGTACGACTACATCACCCACGAGAATCCGCTCTCGTTAAACACTTTGGAATCTTCGAGGGTAAGTTATTCCATCGACTCGTTGCTACAATCTAATAGATAGATCTTGGCTTGTTTGTTTGTATGCGATAGAAATTTTTTGTTTTCCATGCTACGAAAGCCTACAGTGGTATCAGAGTCGTGTCTATATGTAGATCTGTTGCACGAGTAGAACACAATAGTCATTGTGGGCGTTGATGCTTTTATTGTCGATTGCTTCTTGTGTACTTTGCATCTTGCGGTATGTTGGGATGAAGCGGCCCGGGCTAACCTTACATGACATCGTTCATGAGACTTGCTCCACGCTTGACATGCAACTTGTATTGCATAAGTGGCTTTGCGGGTGCCTATTTCTCCTAGCATAGTTAAGATCAAATTTACAACGGGTGATTAACAATACTAGTATCAATGTTTTGGTTCATGTTCGTAAGTTAGAACGACACTTATTGAAAGCCCCAAACCACGTAAAACATGCAAAGAAAGTAGAGGCGTCTAACTTTGTTTTGCAGGGGTGTGCAGTGATGTGATATGGCCATGATTGTGATTATATTTGATGTATGCAATGTTCCTTATTGTAAGTTGGTAACCGGCAAGAGCCATATGGTTGTCTTTAATTTATGTTAAGACCTGCGTGTCTATTCAAAGTAGTTGTAATAGTTGAAGCCGGTGGACGACAACCATGGAGAAGCGTCATTGACCTTGATGCAATGCCGTGATGATGGAGATCATGTTCGTGCTAGAAGATGGAGATCGGAAGAACAAAGAAGAAAGGCCATATCATATCACATATTTTGAATTGCATGTGATGTTAATCCTTTATGCATATTGTATTGCTTAGTAGACGACGGTAGCATTATAAGATGATCCCTCATGCACATGAATTTCAAGTCATAAAGTGTTCACCCTTAGTTAGCACCGTTGCTAAAGCTTGTTGTTTTGAAGCACCACGTGATGATCGGGTGTGTTAGATTCCGCAAGTGTATACAACGTGAGCAAGCCAGATTTGCTCATGCGGAAACTAAGGTTTGATCGTGACGAGCCTAGCATGTACAGACATGGTCTCGGAACACGGATCACCGAAAGGTAAAGCATGAATCATATAGTAGATATGATGAACATGACGATTGTTCGCCATTGAAACTATATCAACTCTCGTGATGATCGGTGTTGATGTAGTGGATTTGGTTCGTGTGATCACTAAAACAATGTGAGGGATGTTGTTTTGAGTGGGAGTTCAACTAGTTTAATTTTATTATTAATTTGAACTCAATTTGTCATAAACTTAGTCTAAACTATTGCAAATATGTTGTAGATCAATGGCAGCCCCTACCATCAATTTTAATGCGTTCCTAGAGAAAGAAAAGTTGAAAAACAATGGAAGAAACTTCGCGGATTGATTCCGCAATTTGAGGATTGTCCTCACAACTGGTAATTTGACCTATGTGCTGGATGCACCGCTGGGTGACCCACCTGCAGCTGATGCTTCCGATGAAGTAAAGAATGTTTACCTCGCTTGGAAGAATCAGTACTCCATAGTTCAGTGTGCTATCTTGTATGGTTTGGAATCGGAGCTTCAGAAAAGGTTTGAGAATTCAGACCCATATGATATTGTCGAGGATCTCAAATTGACCTTTGAGACTCATGCGGCAATTGAAAGCTATGAGGCTTCTGAAAAGTTCTTTAACTGCAAGATGGAAGAGGGCAGCTCCTTCCGTGAGCATGTGCTTAAGATGTCTGGGCACGCAAACAAACTTCAAAGCTTGGGTATAGTGATTCCTAATGCTTTGGGGATTTACCGTGTCCTCTAATCACTACCACCAAGTTACAAGAACTTTGTGATGAACTACAACATCGAGCGTAACATGAACAAGCGGTGCCGTAGCTTTGCTGTGTTAAAGTCTGCAGAAGTGGAGATCAAGAAAGAGCACCAAGTGTTGTTGGTCAATAAGACCACCAAATTCAAGAAAGGCAAGTCTAAGCAGAAGGGACACTTCAAGAAGGGTGGTAAGAAAGTTGCCACGCCGGCGAAGAAGACCAAGGCTGGACCTAAGCCTGATACTGAGTGCTTTTACTGCAAGGGAGAAGGTCACTGGAAGCGGAATTGCCCAAAGTACTTGGCGGATTTGAAGAACGGCAACATCAAGAAGAAAGGTATATCTGATATACATGTTATTGATGTGTATCTCAATAGTACTCGTAGTAGTGCCTGGGTATTTGATACTGGTTCGGTTGCTCATATTTGTAACTCAAAACAGGTGTTGTAGAATAAACGGAAGCTAGCGAAGAACGAGGTGACGATGCGCGTGGGAAACGGATCAAAGGTTGATTTGATCGCGGTCGGCACGCTACCCCTTCATCTACCATCGGGATTAGTTTTATACTTAAATAATTGTTATTTGGTGCCTGCGTTGAGCATGAACATTATATCGGGATCTTGTTTATTGCGAGACGGTTACTTGTTTAAGTCCGAGAATAATGGTTGTTCGAATTAAATGAGTAATATGTTTCATGCACATGCACCTTTGATAGATGGTCTATTCTTATTGAATCTCGATAGTGGAAATACACATATCAACAACATTGAGGCTAAACGTTTGAAATCAAGCGATAATTCGACCTATATGTGGCACTGTCGTCTTGGTCACATTGGAATGAAACGTATGAAGAAACTCCATTCCGATGGGCTTCTTGAATCACTTGATTTTGAATCATTTGAAAGATGTGAAGCATGTCTAATGGGTAAAATGACTAAGACTCCATTTTCTGGTATGATGGAGCGAGCTACAGACTTATTGGAAATCATACATACCGATGTGTGTGGTCCAATGAGTGTAGCATCGCGCGGTGGTTATCGTTATGTTCTTACCTTCACGGATGACTTGAGTAGATATGGGTATATCTATTTCATGAAACATAAGTCCGAAACTTTCGAGAAGTTTAAGGAGTTTCAAAGTGAGGTAGAGAATCAACGTAACAAGAAGATTAAATTTCTACGTTCTGATCGTGGAGGTTAATATCTAAGTTACGAGTTTGGTGAGCATTTGAAGAAATGCGGAATACTTTCACAACTGACACCGCCGGGAACACCACAGCGTAATGGTGTGTCCGAACGTCGTAATCGAACTCTCTTAGATATGGTTCGTTCTATGATGTCACTTACAGATTTACCGCTATCATTTTGGGGTTATGCATTAGAAACAGCCGCATTCACTTTAAATAGGGCACCATCTAAATCCGTTGAAACGACACCGTATGAATTATGGTTTGGGAAGAAACCTAGATTGTCGTTCCTTAAAGTTTGGGGATGCGAAGCCTATGTAAAGAAGTTACAGCCGGACAAGCTTGAACCCAAAGCGGAAAAATGCGTCTTCATAGGATACCCGAAGGAAACTATTGGGTATACCTTCTATCACAGATCCGAAGGCAAAGTTTTCGTTGCTAAGAATGGATCCTTTCTAGAGAAGGAATTTCTCTCGAAAGAAGTGACTGGAAGGAAAGTAGAACTCGACGAGGTTGTCGAACCTTCTCTCGAAATTGCGAGTAGCGCAGCACCGGAAGAAGTTCCTGTGGTGCCTGCACCAATTAGAGAGGAAGCTAATGATGATGATCATGAAACTTCGGTTGAAGTTGCTACAGAGCCTCGGAGGTCAACGAGAACTCGTACCACTCCAGATTGGTATGATCCCGTTATGAGTGTCATGTTGGTGGACAACACCGATGACCCTGAGACATATGAGGAAGCGATGATGAGCCCAGATTCCAATAAATGGCAAGAATCCATGAAATCCGAGATTGGATCCATGTACGAAAACCAAGTATGAACTTTGGTGGACTTACCGTATGGCCGGAAGGCTGTCGAGAAAAAATGGATTTTCAAGAAGAAAACAGATGCTGATGGTAATGTTACTGTCTATAAAGCTTGACTTGTCGCAAAAGGGTTTCGAGAAATTCAAGGAGTTGACTACGATGAGACTTTCTCACCAGTAGCGAAGCTAAAGTCTGTGAGGATTATGTTAGCAATCGCTGCATATTACGATTATGAGATATGGCAGATGGATGTCAAAACGGCATTCCTCAATGGAGACATTGATGAAGAGTTGTATATGATGCAATCCAAAGGTTTTTTTGATCCTAAAGATGCTAACAAGGTATGAAACTTCAACGGTCCATATATGGATTGAAGCAAGCATCCCGAAGTTGGAATCGACGTTTTGATAAGGTAATCAAAAGTTTTGGTTTTATACAAACTTATGGAGAAGCTTGTATTTACAAGAAAGTGAGTGGGAGCTCTGTAGCATTCTTAATACTATATGTGGATGACATATTGTTGATTGAGAATGATGTAGACCTTCTTAATAGTGTCAAGGAATATTTGAATAATAGTTTTTCAATGAAGGATCTTGGCGAAGCAGCTTACATATTAGGCATAAAGATTTACAGAGATAGATCAAAACGCCAAATATCATTGTCACAGAGTACATATTTGGACAAAGTTCTAAAGAGGTTTGGAATGGAAGATAGCAAGAAAGGGTTCTTGCCCATGTTGCTCAATCGACCTTGAGTAAAACTCAAAGTCCGACATCGGCGTAAGATAGAGAAAGGATTAGTAAGACTCCTATGCCTCATCCATAGGATCTCTAATGTATGCCATGCTATGTACTAGACCCGACATTGCATATCTTGTTAGTTTAACTAGCAGATATCAAAGTGATCCAGAGTGGATCATTGGACGTGATCAAAACATCCTTAAGTACTTGAGAAGAACTAAGGATATGGTTCTTTCTTATGGAGGTGATGAACAGCTCGTTGTTAATGGTTACACCGATGCTAGTTGGAATACCGATCCGGATGATTCTAAATCACAATCTGGATACGTATTTACTTTGAATGGTGCAGCAGTTAGCTGGAGGAGTGCAAAGCAAAGCGTTGTGGCGAGATCTTCAACTGAATCGGAATACATGGATGCTTCGGAGGCTTCACAAGAAGCGATATGGATGAAAGAGTTCATTACAGAGCTGGGTGTGGTTCCTAGTGCGCTGGACCCAATGTCTATCTACTGTGATAACATGGGCGCCATAGCCAATGCGCAAGAACCAAGGTCACACAAGAAGCTGAAGCATATCAAGCTACGTGTTCACGCTATTCGAGAACATATCCAGGATGGGGATATAAAGATTTGCAAAGTACACACAGATCTGAATGTGGCGGATCCGTTGACTAAACCTCTCCCGAGGTCAAAACATGACCAGCACCAAACTGCCATGGGTGTTCGAATATTACCATGTAATCTAGATTAGATGACTCTAGTGCAAGTGGGAGACTGTTGGAGATATGCCCTAGAGGCAATAATAAATGTAGTTATTATTATATCTTTGTATTTATGATAAATGTTTACATTCATGCTATAATAGTATTAACAAGGAAACATTGATACTTGTGTGATTTGTAAACTTAATTTGAAGTCCCTAGTAT
Source organism: Avena longiglumis (assembly GCA_030063025.1). Lineage (NCBI taxonomy): Eukaryota > Viridiplantae > Streptophyta > Magnoliopsida > Poales > Poaceae > Avena > Avena longiglumis. The sequence continues at coordinate 510,467,306 of CP125974.1, read as the reverse complement.
AGCCTCTATACATCACTAGCTTGTTGGTTGATAAATGATTGTGGTTTCCCTATCATGAACATTGAGATGTTATCAACAAAAAGATCATATCGTTAGGAGAATGATATGATGGACATACTCCTATAGATAAGCGTAGCATAAAGATCAAGTCATTTCAATAGTTCAATTGCTATATGCTTTCTAATACATAGTAACCTAATTCCTTCGACCATGAGATCATGCATATCACCTTTACCGGATGGATGCTTTGATGACATCAAACACCACACCGTAACTGGGTGGCTATAAAGGTGGCATTGAGTGTTCGGAAAGTATTGGTTGAGACACATGGATCAAGAGTATGACGGATAGATATACTCTGGGCCCTCTCGGTGAAATGTCATCCAATTAGCTTGCAAGCATGTGACTGGCTCACAAGGGATCACATATCACGGGAACGAGAAAAGAGTACTTATCGGTAACAAGGTTGAACTAGGTATGTAGAGATACCGACGATCATAACCTCGGATAAGTAAACTATTGTGAGACAAAGGGAAATTGGTATCGTATGTAAGTGGTTCACTCGATCGCAAAGTAATCGTAGAAATATGTGGGAGCCATATGAATTTCCAGATTCCTCTATTGGTTATTGTTCGGAGAAGTGTCTCGATCATGTCCGCATAATTCACGAACCGTAGGGAGACACACTTAAGGATTCGACGTTGTTTGAGTAGTTATGGTATGATGAGAAAGAGACCGAATGTTGTTCGGAGTCTCGGATGGGATCCGGGATATCACGAGGAGATCCGGAATGGTCCGGAGAATAAGATTCATATAAGGAAAGTCCCGTTTCGGGGTTCGGGAATGATTCCGGTGTTTTCATCGGGAATATTCTAGAAGGTTCCGGAATGTCCGGCACTCCGGAGGGGAAGGGGTACATGAATGTGTCATTGCAAGTTGGAATGATTGCATCATGTACTAAGTGTCATCACTGTTCCAAATAAAGGATTGATTCAAATCCTAGTTTGAAAAGTCAAATAGCTAAATTGAAAAGTCAAACGGCTAAATTTGGAAAGAGGAAAAGAGGAGGAAGTGGGAAACCGAGTTGGGGAGGGAATCCCTCCTCCAACCGGCGGCGCCCCCTCCAAGCCGAGTTGGGGAAGGACTCCCCTCTCTCCCCGTTGGACGCCGGACCCTCCACCTATATAAGGAGGGGCAGGGCTCCCTCCTAGGACACACAAGTCCCTCTCCTCAAACCCTAGCTTGGCGCCTACCACCATAGCCGCCGCCGCCCCCTAGGGTTTTGCCCTAGCCGCCGACTTGGAGGTCCCCGGAACCCTAGCCGCCGGCTCTAGCATCCCCTCCTTGGTGTGTCTAAACCCTAGAACACCAAGGACTCTCCCATACTCCACCATACTCGCTCTGGCTTAATGTGAAGCCCTGCGAGATCTCCCCTCTACTTCCGGTACCACGCCGTTGTGCTGCCGGAATCGCGAGGAGAGTGCTACAACCTCCGCTTTCTTTGGAACAAGGAGAGGAAGGTCTTCGTCAGTACCGAACGTGTGACCGATCAAGGGAGCGCTAGGAGCAGCGCCTGGGAAGGATCGTCTACACGATCTTGAGATCGGGAAGAGTACGACTACATCACCCACGAGAATCCGCTCTCGTTAAACACTTTGGAATCTTCGAGGGTAAGTTATTCCATCGACTCGTTGCTACAATCTAATAGATATATCTTGGTTTGTTTGTTTGTATGCGATAGAAATTTTTTGTTTTCCATGCTACGAAACCCTACAACGTGTAGGCGACGGCGGCGCCCCTCCGCGTTGAGGTGGGGGAGGGGACCTGGCCGCCCGCCCGTCTGACCCCTGCGCATCGAGGTAGGGGAGGGGACCTGGCCGTGATGTCGAGGGAACCCTCCGCGTCCTCCGCCATCCGCCGACCAGCTCGCCAGGGTTGCCGAGCCGTGCGCGTGTGTGACTTTCAGTTCAACGGATTTCAGAGCGGCGGCGCGTGTGTGAGTTTCAGTTCAGGGTTATGACTAAATGAGGCTTGTTTGCTTTATCAAATTAGTTGTTGGACTAAACTGTAAATGTTATTTGGATACGGTGGCAGACAAACGACGTCTCCTAATTGGCTGGGACTAAATATGTCTCCTCAAATGCAAGTTTAGATACTAAAAAGTCCGATTTTCAAATTGTGGGACTAAAATGTTCCGGTTGTGCAAGATGTGGTACCAATAGTGTATTTACCTCTTTGGTTTAGGGTTAATTCGCTCTGTTTCATATCCGAGAGTCCCAGACGCAGTATACCGTGTCTCATGCACGTCCGCAACAAATCTTTTAGGACGCGGCTAGGGAGCCCCCGGGGGCTGGTTTGCGCGATCCAGCCCTCGCCGTATACAGATGTTTCGTTCCGCACGATTCAATTTGAGGAAATTAAAGGCATCCTGATCAGACTCCCCATGTTATGTACGTATAAAGCACTGGTCCCAAAAAGGGAAATATAAGCATGGTGCATAGAACAATAGAAAAAAATGCAATGGCATGAAATATAACTACGCGACTCAGTCTTAGTTTCCTACTCCCTCCGTTCAGAAATAACTGACTTGAGTTTGACTAGATTTAAATGTATCTAGCTAGATGCATTTTAGTCTATAGATACATTTAAATCTAGACAAACCCAAGTCAGTTATTCCTGGATGAAGGGAATATTTTTTTTACTGGGAAGCTTGTCATGCTACTCCTAGACAAAAATAGGAAAATTATTGTCAAAAACTTCACACAGGGCATCTTGAAAACTGAAAGTTTGCTCCACATATTAGATCATGTTGTACATACTTCCACAATTTGATGTTGTATTTTTTCACCCGAGTTTGCCAACATCCTGCAAGACACCAAACCAAGAATACTTAGTACTAATAGTAAATTAGAAGTTATTTTCTATATAGAAATAATATTACTTGTTGATTGCCTTGTATATTTGTTGTGTTCTGCCACCTAGTGAAACAAAAAGCAACTGTTTAGAACTATCGTACATCTATTCGGCAATTAAAATTGTTTCCTTGCTCGTATGAAATTGTTAAAGTCTCAAAAGTTAAGTCAAATTTGCTAACTTGCCTACCAATTTTTGCCTAAGTTCCTCAACAGGCTAGCAAGACAAGTGTTTATAGATGAGTATGTTCAGGTTATGCAAAAAGAATTGATGATAATTTATCGGGAACTTGCAAAATATGTCTATGTTTAAAACAGACAACTATCAAACAAGATTTTATAGAGACTCATGGTTCAAAGAACATTTACATCTGCCAGTAGGAAACTTAGTATTAACATTGCACATGATTGGCTTTAAAATACGTCACCTTTAGATACAATAGTGCAAATTAATTTGTGAGATGCTTTTAACATGTTCGTTTCGAGGCTCATAGCTAGGCAAACATCTGCTAGTAGGAAACTTAATTGATATGAAATTGATCAACTTGCATGATGATAGAAATATCTCAAGCAGCTACTCACAAAGTGCATGACAAAGTGCAACTCATCAACATCAAGAAGTGACTAGGTAATCTGATAACTTCAACTTAGTGCATGACAAAGTACAACTTACCAGCACCCAAAAGACGATTAGGTAATCCGACAACAATGTCGATCCTAATAAATTGCAACTTACCTAAATAAACTAGATAATCTAGTAACTACACCTTAGTGCATGACAAAACGCAAGTTATCAAAACAAGCAACCTAGAAGATGTTAGTTGCTCCTTCTAACATATTCGTTGCTCTTGGTGATCTGCAATTTGCTTCCGCTAAATTAGGTAGATGACAAAAGTAACTTAACTATACTCAGTATACTACTTCGAGCCATTTGGTTGTAACTCAAAAGTTAAGGAAGCTAAAACAAACAACTCAAAAAAAATCATTATGCAACTTAAGGATGTTGCTAAAACATCAAAGTAAAAGTAGACGATGGACATCAAACTAAAAAGCATGTTGTGGAAGGCAACTTCGGCATATTCAGTAGACAACTTAGTGATGTTGAAACAAACAACTCAACTCAAATCAGAATGCAACTTAACGATGTTGCTAAACATCAAGCTTAATTAGAAGATAAAATCAACTAAAGTGTGCTGGGAAAACAACTTAGTTAAATACAATAACCAACTTAAGCATGTGAACCAACGACTTAATAAAAAACGAAACCAGCTTCGATGTATAAACTCGCTTGTGATGGGAAAAAAAAATTGGGGCTTACCTCATATTCTCAATCTAAATATAGAACATTTAAGTAAACAAATTTAAAAAAAGACTAGCTTAACTAAAAAAGCACAAAGTAAAATAATTATAGAGAATTATGTACACTAAATTGCCATGAATAATCAGCTTAATTAAAAGAGACTAGCAACTCTAATATTGTAAAAACTTAACTAAGAGTTGATAGTACAACAAAACAAAATTTGACAAAGCAACTTAACTACTGGGAAGACACAACTTGGCTAAAAGTGAGTAGCAACTTAGTACAATTGTGAAGAACTTAACTAAACATGGATATGGCAGCAAAACAAAACTTTATAAAAATTGTGTAGCAAAAAAACCTAACTCGTGTTACGAGCAACTTAAATGGTTGGAAGAAACAACTTAACTAAAAGTGAGTTAAGTTCAACGTACATGGGAATTCTAGTGTAAGCAAGTTGAGATATGCCTAAGACAAAAAACTGTGCATAATCAAGTTACTTTTAGATAATGGTAAAATCCGACCTAGTCAGGTAATTGAAAAAAGGTAACTTAGTCATGCGATCGAAAACCCAATTGATTAGGTTGTGGAACAAACTTAAGCATGTCGATGTAATCAACTTAGTAAAGTTCAGACCACAACTTGGGCATTTTGATGGAAGCAATATGACATATACGTAAGACAAAAGAATGTGCGTAATGAAGGTACTTTAAATGATGGTAAAAAATCGACCTAGTCAGTTAGTTTAAAAACAACAACTTAGTCATGTGGTAGAAAAGCCACAATTCATTAGGTGGTTAAACCAACTTAAGCATGTTGAGTAATCAACTTAGTAAAGTTCAGAATACAATTTGAACATTTTGGTAGAAACAACTTGACATATGTCTAATAAAAACAAAAATGCATAATCAAGTTACTTTAGATGAAGTAAAAAAAATCGACCTACTCAGGTAGTTCGAAAAAAGCAACTTCGTCATGTGGTCAAAATCTCAATTGATTAGGCCGTGGAGCCAACTTAAACACGTTGGTGTAATCAACTTAGTGAAGTTTAGAATGCAACTTGGCATTCTGGTGGAAGCATCTTGAGATATACCTAAGACAATAAAATGTGTATAATCAAGTTACTTTAGATGATGATAAAAATCCTATCTAGTTGGGTAGTTTGAAAAAAGCAACTTAGTCATGTGGTAAAAAACAATTGATTAGGCCATGGAACCAACTTAAGCATGTTTGTGTAACCAACTTAAGCCCCCTTCTTTTCAGCTTCTTGGCCAGCTTCTCCCAGAAGCTACCCTCGACCAGCTTCTCCCAGAATCTCATCTTCAAAATTCGTTCAAATTTCTTAACTAGTAGTTTTAATGTCAATTTAAAAGTATAAACGATTTTGACAGATGAGATTCTGGGAGAAGCTGGTCGAGGGTATCTTCTGGGAGAAGCTGGCCAAGAAGCTGAAAAGAAGGGGGCCTTATTAAAGTTCAGAATACAGCTTGGACATTTTGGTTGAAGCAACTTGACATATGCCTAAGACAACAAAAAATGTGCATAATCAAGTTACTTTAGATGATGGTAAAAAACCCTACCTAGTTAGGTAGTTTTAACTTTTAAAAAAGCAACTTAGTCATGTGGTAAAAAAGCCAATTGATTAGGTTTAGGTCGCAGAACCAACTTAAACATGTTGGTGTAATCAACTTAGTGAAGTTTAGAATGTAACTAGGACATTCCAGTCGAAGCAACCTGACATATACCTAAGATAAAAGTATGTGCATAGTTCAATTACTTTAGATAACCGTAAAAATCAAACATGGTTTTGAAAAAGAAATTCTCCTATGTATTTGCAGCTATCCAGTACTAATGCAGGCCAAGAAACCTCAAACTATTCAAGAAACAAGTGTTGATTGGTGATCAAAGATCGGACAGATCGGTAGCTAGATTGATAACAGGATCGTGTAATAATCGTAGTTGCAGTAGAGTATACCTGCAAAATCCTGGCTACATGCGCGTAGCTGTAGACGTCTTCACGATAAGGAGTTGTAATGACGGTGCCAGTCCGTACTTCAATGGCCATGGGGTCTAGACATAAGGATGGCTGGATGGCAGCGTGACTTGAATAGATACCAAGGAAGGCGGCTGATTGGAACGGCGGTGACAGCGGTAGTAGAGTAATCTCATAAAGATGAGATGCCAAGATGCTCCATGGTTCAAACTTCGCACATCCACATCTCATACCCTATTTTATTTTACATGTAAAATCTTATTATATTAAAGTACCAATTTATTAGATGAAAAAGCGTATCTAGTTCAGTTCCATGGTGCAAAAAATTCAACTAGAAGATATCAGACAAAAGGTAACGGGAGCAATACTATCAGAGTAAGCAAGCATTCATTCTGATTCAATATTTTTCCAAAATAACAATCTATTATTTCTGCATAAGGCCAAGTAAAATAATACCTTCGTCCCAAAATAAGTGACTTACATTTGTCTAGATTTAGATGCATCTCACACTAAAACAAGACTAGATACATACGAATCTAGACAAACTCAAGTCACTTATTTTAGAACAGATAAAGTACAAAGATTTTTTATTTTAATGAAACTAAGAGCAAACTGAGTCAAGACAACAATGCATGCTGGACATGATGCGCGTAACAGAACAAACAGTAAAGCATACTCCCTCCATCCCGGTTTAAAGGACCTAATTTGCAAATCTCAGGGCCCTAGGTGTGCTCTAATTGGGCTAATTTGGCTCTTCACCGCGCTAGGAATTAAATGCAAAGGAGGAAACGTGCCTAACTCCATGCGTGATAATAGCCTGAGTTAATTGCAGGATTAACTAAATCAAAAAAAATTCCTTATTTTCCGTTGCATGCATTGGTGGAGATCCATTGGGAAACGACTGTGCGGGAGGTGAGGAGAGCACATCGGATTTAAATGCAGGAATTAAATGCTATTGTGTCAAGATTTTTTGGGATTGCATGGTTTTCATATTGTGTCCTTTAAACTGGGATGGAGGGAGTACTTAGTTTTCACCAATTAAAAGACACGATGCAGATGCATCTGCTACAACAACAAATCGATTTTTCATGTATATGCACCGGGCATGTGTTCACCTCGAGACGAGGCAAGGGAGGTTACCGATGTGAAGTTGTCAAGCTCCATGTCGCGGGGATACGGTGAAGTTGTCAAGCTCCATGTCGCGGGGATATGGTCGCTTCCTCGCTGGGGGGTTGGGGATGAGGCTGATGGTGGTCGCCGGTGTCGCTGCACAGGGACGGAAGTGATAGGGGCTTCAGTCTGAAGATATTGTTGCAGATCGGAGCTGCGCATCGCGCCAGGGGTGGGCTCACTCTCCCCCGTCAAGGGCGATTCCGGAGAAGCCGGGCGGTGCGACGGGAGGGCGACGCACGCCGGCGAGGATGGAGGGCGGGGCGTGCCGGTGGGGGTGGGCGGCGCACTCGTTGAAGAGAGGGATCAGTGTTGTGGCTTTTTGTCGTTGTCGGAACGATGTCACCACAAGCATTCATCATGGTCCATCGGACGGCCAGCAAACTAAGGGCTAGAAAACACTAACCAGCCCCCGAGCACTTATTAGCAATTAGGAATCTTTCAAGTAGTAGTAATGGCATCGGATACAGGATTTGCACTCAGTGAGATTTCAAGGTCATTCAGAGTTCAATAGATTCAGAACCAATGTGCGACCAAACAACATGCAGAGTACGATCTGCTAGAACACCCCAGACAGCACTTGAGAAGCCCTGCTTGCTAACTCGAACGGAAGCAACAACATCCTGATTGTAGTTTTTAGCGCTGAAGATAAATTCATCAACCAGGTCCTGTATCTATTACACCACGCGTGAAAGGAAATGTGAAGCCTTCAGAGCATGGTCGGTGGTCTCGTCTTAGTCGGCGTCCATCTCCTCGAGGGCTGCCTGCGCTGCTGCCTTGGCCTGCTCCAGAAGATCACTCGGAACCTGTATGGTATGGCAAAATAGCAAGGAATTCAGGAAAAGGGGACTGGGTGGGTGGCTCAGGCGGCTGTGGAATTCCAATGGGAGGAGTATATTTTCGGCAAATTGTCCTTTATTACCTTCTCGTGCTGACGGTTAGATTCATCGCATACCCAGCTCAGTTCCAGCTCAAAAGATTTGTCTTTCGCTTCGTCGTGCACACCATAAATTCTGCATGTAGAGAAAAAACATATTTCAGGCCATTTTAAAAAATCTGTCAGAATCACGCTAGTTAATTAGTTTCCAGTGTCAAACTCAGTCAGTTCTCTACGGACACAGAAAAAGGTCTACTTCTTGACAGGACATGTCTACTTGCAAAACACAAGAATCTATGCTAAGAAAATATATAAGCACTATGCAAGCCTTTCGCAACACCAGCTTGTATAAATCGTACTGTAGCTACTGCTTGTAAAAGTAAAATAATGATGACAAGGATCGTAAACATTAAAAGGGGTATGAACAGGAAAGCCTCCTAGACTAACTATAGTACTGTTGCGTCTGAAAGGAAAATTCATAATCATTAACTAGTAACTACCATCATCATCATGATCATGCTTTAGTACATATATATAACAAGCTTTTAGGACAGTCATAGCAGAAAATTCAGGTGATAGATCTTAAGCAGGGACTTGCTATACTTATTATGTATTAAGGGAAAAGATTTAGGACATACATCTTGGCAACCTCAACGATGCCTTCCCTGCATGTCAGCTCAGAAAGCTTCAATTTCTCAATCTCCCTGTAGGACAAATTTAATAAGATAGATGAATCAGAATGCAGAACCATTGTTTACAACCAATAGAAACACATAGTAGACACCATCATAAATATTTTGAACAGAAGCATTTCACAAAAGCTGCTAAAAATTATAAGGGGCATTCTCCAACATTTGAATCATGTAAGTTATTTGTAAAACAAAGCACTATATGTGATGTTGCATCAGAATCTTATGCATCACTGGCTACAGTTACAAGGTGAGAAAGTACATAAGGATCAAGTTTTGCTAATTGACAACTCTATATCCCTGAAAACCAAATCCCCAAAAAGATCACAACAAAAGATATTAATGTCGATGCATTTACGGCCAGTTTGGCATTGTGGTTCTGCACTACAGGAGCTAGTCAATTCAGAGAATCAACTATTTACCAGTTCTGGTAAAATATTTCTGTTATGGCTGTAAAGAAGTGGTTATTATCAAACTGCTAAAGTGAGGGCCTGTTAGTTGTGATGTTTTACTAAACCTTGTGCCAGGTGTATGGAAAGCCAAAACTTGTGTGGCTAGCAAATTGTTCAGCACATGTGTTGGAAAGATTTCACAAAAAATGAATACACCGTGTGGGTACAGTTTTGAGAAAATGTGGAACGCCAAATTTTGCAAAGAAATAAATAAAAGCTTGACAAAGTCAAGCTTGCGTAAGTATGTAGCAAAGTGTGGCACAGAAAAAGACATCACCAAAGCTGTGTTCTGGCAGTGGCAATCTGAACATAAACAATAAGAGTATCTTTCAGCATTAAATACGGAACAACATTAAAACTACTACCTGCATATATGCTAATTGCAGACAGTTCATTTGATGTATAAAAATCATTGAGAACATGAACAGCACCCTTAATCCCATTATTATTCCTTAAGGTCAACTTCAAACTATTAATACCGTATTTATAGGAACATATAACTAATGCTTGGTGAATGTACCATGCTGTAGGCTAGAAGTCCTAATAGTTTGCAATGAAACAGAAATTGGGTGCAAACAAAGTATTAAAACTTGTTTGGCTTACGTTTTTGCAGCTTGTCTTCCTTTGCCCAGAGCAGCACCAAAATATTTCTGTCAAAAATCCATTGGTAAGTCAAAAATTCCATATGCATCAACTGTGTTTGAAAGTAACATTGCAAATCTTAAATCATGTAAAGTTGTAAACAAAGGTGTGTACTCTGAAATTAAACTTGCCCACTGTCATGAACTGTAAATGTGTTACCTAACCAACTTATCCCTTGCTCAGTCCTAATAAAGAATAACAAAAAGGAAGAACTACCAAGTGTTAGAGTGAGAACTTACATAGGAGAGACCTGAAGGTTCGATCATGTAGAGCTGTGGCCCATCCCTATCATAACCTCCAAGAATAACTCCACAGCCAAAAGGCCTGAGATAGAGGGAATTCAAAATGTATCAAACTATCAAGTACATGTTGAAGAAGACAACTGCCTTCCCGAAGAAGAAAGTGGTAACTATCTTACCTGAGCCACCAGTAGAGTGTACAAAGATGAACATAGCTAGCTACACGATCAGCTAATTCTTTCACAGGCATGGGTTCTCCGTAAACCCTGGTCGAAACAGAAACAGCTTTAGGTTACGGTTCTAAAAATCTACATCATACGGAGTCAAAGGTATCAGTAATTCTCACTTCTCATAATTAGCTGCCTCTGACTTTGCCCTTGAGACTATCTGCCTACCATCTGCTGCTAGCCCAGCCACAGCCTGAAAACGAGAACAGTAATTATCTTAGTTACAAATGAAATTCATTACCATAACAAAAAATTGTACTCCTAATCACATCTTCTACCTTAAGGATAATGCAATGCAATATATATCTTAAATTATTGCTGGACAACTGAGAGCCTGACCACCCTATATATCAAAACAAATGGAAGACGAAATTACCAAGCCAGAGTTGTGGTGCACAGAGTGAAGTCTCCGATTCGACCCGGCAAGTATCATCTTAGATGTTATCAGCTTCTCCACACCCTACAGACCAACATCATGAGAAGTTATCACACAAAACACGAAGAAAATAACACCAAATCCGGGCAGAGTAAAATCTAGCAGTAACCACTTACAAGGACAATTCCATCTTTACATTTGATGCCAACGATCGTCCTACACAAAAACATCCAAATTGCAGCATGAAGTCGCATATAGACAGAAAAAGGTACAAGATAGTGAAGGGAGCTAAGCCATACCCACTGTTGTCGACGGCCTTGCCAGCATACTCGACCTGGAAGACACGGCCATCCGGGGAGAAAGTGGTAACGGACAGATCATACCCAGTTCCGATGCTACTCATTGTTAAGCTGCTTCAACCTCTAAACCAATATAGAGTTCTCTCCTGGAAAGAGAAATCGCAATAATCATATTGAGTATAAGCAGGGCAAGCTTCATGCAACAGTCAATTAGAAGAACTATTCAGACAGATGTACTATGCAAGGCATTTTGGAAGGGCTGCAAGTAGCCCAGTGAACCTTCAGTCGTAAAACCCATTAGTACTTGGTGTGTGGTGTCCGAAGATTTACGAATGAAGCTACCGGTCCACATGAAAACCCACTTGTTAATGCCCCAAGATGCGATTTCTATCAGACAACAAAGCTACGGGTACAATTGTGACTATCTCGAGGGAGGACCTAACACGCAGACTAGGGTTCAGCTGAACACCAAAAGTTCCCAAAAAGTACACTTCCTAGTAGTACTCCAACAAGCATCATGCAATTCCTCCACAAACTGATGTTATCCATCCCAGTTTAAATAGTGTTTAGGTTAGATTTTCTCACAGCGTAGCAACGAACAGAACAACCGACCCAGCCAAGTTAGGGTTGGCCACCAACAAGAGAAAACGACTCAGGCCAGGAGGGATCTCTACTCAGCGCCGGTCCAGTTGGAAAGAAAAATCCTTCGAGGTGACCTGCTACGGTAGGAGGACGGCAATAGGCGATTCCAGAGATTCGGTGACGCCGTTGCAGCGGAAGGGCTCGATCGGATTTGGTATCTCGTCTAAATCAAGTAGCATATGTTCAAAAGCCCGGCGGCGGTGGTGGGGACGCATCCGGGCTGTTTCAGGGACCTCGAGGAAGCGGGGAGATGAGAAGCTTACCGATCCCGGAGGGCGGAGGAGGGCACGTCGACGGCGGCGCGGGCAGGCGGATCGTCGGCTCCGGCTTGTGGCGCAAGAAGGTGGGGAGTGAGGTATGTGAGGGGAGGAGGCAACCAGGGGGACGGAGTTGTATTTGCGGGGAGAGTCTTGCGTGTCGGACCCGAACCAGGAGAGGCGACTCGCTCGGGTCGGACTACTGGGGCTCCTGGACTGGGCTTGGGCCTATTCGCAGAGACAACTAAGGGCCGGTCACAGAAATCCAATGATTGTTTTTCCGTCTTGAGTTGGAAGCATTGGACTTTGTTTTTTAAAAAGCAAAAGAGAATTACCGGGCACAGGCCAAAAATCGTTACAAATGCACCAATATCGTTATAGAACACGACCATATTGGACATCACCACCATCAGCTGATCTGGCCACCCACACGGAGTACACACACACCACGAAGAAGAAAGACCACCGTCGAGGTTGCCACCGAGCGTCATCGTCATCACTCCTCCTCGAGCCAGCGACTCTGACTTCACCTTCGACGACCCAAACGAAGCCTCGCATGAAACGACACCGGAACCCATGTCGGCTCATGCCAGCAATCGGCCACACACACCAACAGCAAACAACTCTGACTTTGATGACGAGCCTTTCGAGAAAAATATTCAGGGCTTGTGCCCGAGTCCTCTGCAAAGACCACCGGACAATGGCCATCGTCACCGCCTGCACACTCTCCACCGCAACTCCGACTTCACAACAACATAGCGAGCACAAAAGAACCCATCGGACATGCCGGACAAACAGACTACCGAAGCCCCAGCCGCGACCCAAGCTCAGCTCGACATAACTGAAGGGTTTCGCAGCATAGTAAATCAAAAAAATTCTACGGATGCGAACGGGAAAGCCAAGATCTAATCTAGGATATGCAAACAACGAGGGGGGATAGATGAGATCTTCATACCCTTGAAGATTCGCACAGCAGAATGTTCAACAGAACGTGGTTGATGTAGTCGTACTAGCTTCTCCTCCTCGCGATCTGATCCGATCCAACACCGCAAGTGGCGATGCCTCCGAGAGATGCACACGTACGGCACCTCGACGTTTCCTCCTTCCTCGGTCCAGCAAGTGGGGTGGAGAGATATATTGGATCTACAACACGACGGCGTGGTGCAAAGGTGAAGAGTTTCTGCGGCAGGGCTTCGCCTACGCGCAGTCGGGAGAGAGATAGAGGAGGGCAGCAACTAGGCGGCTAGGGTTGAAGGAGTGGGGGAGGAGGGCTGCGCCCCTGCCCTCTATATATAGGGGGATGGCCGGCCCCCTTGGCCCCTCCTCCAAGCCCTAGGGCGGCGGCCCCAAGGGTTGGAGTAGGGGGCAAGTTTTTCCCTTCCTTCTAGAAGGTTTCCCTAGGGTTTTGGCCGGCTGGGCCTATGGGGCCCTGTGCCCCTGGACCAATGCGGCCAGGGCACTCCCTCGTAGGCCCACGCCCCCTTCCGACAAGTGGGGTCATGTTGGTCCCATTCCGGAAGCTTCTAGAACCTTCCGGTACACTACCGAACAATTCGAAACAATTCCGAAATCCAAAAACTGCTTTCCCTTATATGAATCTTATTCTCCGGACCATTCCAGAACCTCTCGTGACGTCCTGGATCTCATCCGAGACTCCGAACAAAAACTCATAAACCAATTATCCATTCTATCCTAGCGTCGAGACACGTTAAGTGTGTGAACCTACGGGTTCGAGAATATGCAGACATGATCTTCTATCAATAATCAACAGCGGGGTCTGGAAACCCATATTGACTCCCACATACTCATCGATGATCATATCGGATGAACCACGATGCCAGGATTCAATTAATCCCATATATATTCCCTTCGTCACGCGATATTTTACTTGCCCGAGATTCGATCGTCGGTATCGGCATACCTCGTTCAATCTCGTTCACAGCAAGTACTTTACTCGTTCCGTAATCCTTAGCCACGTGCTTGCAAGCGGTGTTGATATCGATTACCGAGTGGGCCCAAAGTATATATCTCTCCGACTTGGGAGGGACAAATCCCATCTCGATACATACAACCCAACAGATACTTTCCGATCACCTGAGATACACCTTTATGATCACCCTCTCATAGGATGATGTTTAATGACCTCAAAGCTTTCTTCTGATATCAGGGAGTTGCATTATCTCATGGTCTAAGGAATACAATATTTGACATAAGAAAAAGCTTCGCAAAGATGAACACGATGACACGATCTAATTGCTCTGCTTGATTTGGGTCTGTCCATCATATCATTCTCCCAATGATATGATCTCATTATTAATCGACAACTCATGTCCATGGTTAGGAAACCTTAACCATCATTAATCAATGAGCTAGTCCATAGAGGCGTACTAGGGACACGACGTTGTTCATAAACCACACAAGTATCAAAGTTTCCGCTTAATACAATTCTAGCATGGAATATAAACTTTATCATGAACAAGAATTATAATAATAACATCTTTATTATTGCCTCTAGGGCATAATTCCAACAATCTCCCACTTGCACTAGAGTCAATAATCTAGTTTACATCTGGCAATAATCTAACACCCATGGCACTAAGGTGTTGATCATGTTTTGCTCGTGGAAGAGGTTTAGTCAACGGATCTGCGACATTCAGATCCGTATGTACTTTGCTAATCTTCAGATCTCCATCTGATATATAATCTCAAATTATATGAAACATGCGGTTGATATGCTTGGTCTTTGTATGATATCTTGGTTCCTTAGCCAGTGCTATGGCGCCAGTGCTGTCACACAATATCTCCAGTGGGTCCAAGGCACTTGGAACCACACCAAGCTCAGTGATGAAGTTCCTGATCCAAACTCCTTCACTTGACGCTTCTGCAGCAGCCATGTATTCCGTTTATACTGTAGATCCCGCGATCACGCTTTGCTTACAGCTTCTCCAGCTCACAGCTCCTCCATTCAAAATATAAACGTATCCTGTCTGAGATTTAGAATTATCCTTGTCGGTGTCGAAACTAGCGTCGACGTAACCTTTTACGACGAGTTGTTCATCACCTCCATAGACTAAACATTTCTTTAGTTCTATTTAAATACTTTAGGATGTTCTTCACGGCTGTCCAGTGTTCCACTCCTGGATCACTTTGGTATCTGCTCGTCAAACTAAGAGCATTGGACACATCCGGTCTAGTACGCAGCATGGCATACATGATAGAACCTATGGCCGAGGCATAAGACACTTTGCTCATAGCTTCTATCGCCATCAGAATGGACACTGAGCCTTGCTCAATATCTTACCTGACAACATAGGCACTGAACCTTTCTTTGCCTTATCCATTCTGAACCTTTTTCAGAACTTTGTCAAGGTATGTACTTTGGCTTAAAGCTATCAGGCGTCTTTGTCTATCTCTATAGATTTTGATGCCCAATATATAAGCATCTTCCCCTAGGTATTTGATTGAAAAACATTTGTTCAAATAACTCTTCACATCGTAAAGCATGTCAATGTCATTTTCGATAATCAATATGTCATCCACATATAGTACAAAAAATGTCACTGAGCTCCCACTCACTTTCTTGTAGATACAAGCTTCGTAGCAATTTGGAACAAATCCAAAGCTCTTGATTACTTGATCAAAATGAAGGTTCCAACTTCGAGATGCTTTCTTCAGTCCATAAATGGAACGCTGAAGTTTGCACACTTTATCAGCATCCTTAGGATCGACAAAACCTTCGGGTTGCATCATATACAACTCTTCATCAATGTTGCCATTGAGGAACGCAGTCTTGACATCCATCTGCCATATTTCATAATCATGAAACGCAGCAATTGCTAATAAAATCCGAATGGACTTAAACATCGCTACGGGAGAGAAAGTCTCATCGTAGACAACACCTTGAACTTGTCGAAAACCTTTTGCGACAAGCCGTGATTTATAGACACTAACATTACCATCTGCGTCTGTTTTCTTCTTGAAAATCCATTTGCACTCAGCGGACTTTCGGTCGCTAGGAGGGTCCACCAAAGTCCATACTTGGTTTTCTCTCATGGATCCTAATTCGGATTTCATGGCCTCTAGCCATTTCTCAGAGTCTGGGCTTATCATTGCTTCCTCATAGTTCGCAGGTTCACTGTTGTCTACTAACAAGACAGTTAAGACAGGGTTGCCGTACCACTCAGGAGGGGCACGCGACCTTGTCGACCTGCGACGTTCAGTAGTAGCATCGTCCGAAGCTTCATGACCCTTGTCATTAGCTTCCTCTATTGTTGGTGCAGACGGCACTGGAACAATTTCAGGTGCTGCGCTACTCTCTAACTCAAGGAAAGGTTCAATAACCTCGTCTAGCTCTACTTTCCTTCCACTCACTTCTTTCGAGAGAAACTCCTTCTCAAGAAAGGATCTGTTCTTTGCGATAAACACTTTGCCTTCGGATCTGTGATAGAAGTTATACCCAATAGTTTCCCTAGGGTATCCTATGAAGACGCATTTCTTCGCTTTAGGTTCGAGCTTGTCCGGCATCAACTTCTTGACGTAAGCTTCGCATCCCCAAATTTTAAGAAACGACAACTTAGGTTTAGCACCAAACCACAGTTCATACGGTGTCGTCTCAACGGATTTAGATGGTGCCCTATTTAAAGTGAATGCAGCGGTTTCTAATGCATAACCCCAAAATGATAACGGCAAATCAGTAAGAGACATCATTGATCGGACCATATCTAATAAGGTTCGATTCCGGCGTTCAGACACACCATTGCGCTGTGGTTTCTGGGTGGCGTGAGTTACGAAACAATTCCGCTTGCTTTAAGATGCGTGAGAAAATCATAACTCAAATATTCGCCCCCACGATCTGATCGTAGAAACTTAATCTTTCTGTTACGATGGTTCTCCACTTCATTCTGAAATTTCTTGAACTTTTCAAATGTTTCAGATTTATGTTTCATTAAATAGATATACCCATATCTACTTAAGTCATCAGTAAAAGTGAGAAAATAGCGATAACCACCGCGCGTCGAAACACTCATTGGTCCGCATACATCGGTATGTATGATTTCCAACAAGTTCGTTGCTCGCTCCATTATTCCGGAGAACGGGGTTTTGATCATCTTACCCATGAGGCATGGCTCGCACGTGTCAAATGATTCAAAATCAAGAGACTCCAAAAGTCCATCAGAATGGAGTTTGTTCATGCGTTTTACACCAATATGACCTAGACGGCAGTGCCACAAATAAGTCGTATTATCACTATCTGCCTTGCATCTCTTAGCCTCAATGTTATGGATGTGTGTTTCATTGCTTTCGAGATTCAGAAGAAATAAACCATTCATAGCAGGTGCATGACCATAAAAGATGTTACTCATAAAAATAGAATAACCATTATTCTCCGATTTAAATGAATAACCGTCTTGCAATAAACACGATCCAGATATGATGTTCATGCTCAACGCAGGCACATAATAACATTTATTGAGGTTTAAAACTAATCCCGAAGGTAAAACTAAGGAGAGCGTGCCGACGGCCATCACATCAACTCTTGATCCGTTGCCAACGCGCATCGTCACCTCATCCCTCGCTAGCCGCCATCTATTCCGTAGCTCCTGTTTCGAGTTACAAATATTAGCAACTGAACCAGTATCAAATACCCAGGCACTACAACGAGGGCTAGTAAGGAAAATATCAATAACATGTATATCAAATATACCTTTGATGGTGCCAGCCTTCTTGTCCGCTAAGTACTTCGGACAGTTGCGCTTCCAGTGTCCCTTGTCCTTGCAATAGAAGCACTCAATGTCCGGCTTAGGTCCAGACTTGAGCTTCTTCTCAGCAGGGGCAATGCGCTTGTCGCTCCCTTTCTTGAAGGACTTTTTTGCACCCTTACCTTTCTTAAAGCTAGGGGGCTTGTTGACCATCAACACATGATTATCTTTCTTGATGTCCACCTCCGCAGCTTTCAGCTTAGCAAAGAGCTCAGTGATCGTATCAGTGGAACCAATCTGATTATGAGTAACTACAAAACCTTTGTAGCTAGGAGGGAGTGATTGCAGAACTCTGCCAATCTTGAGCTCTTCTGGAATCTTGCAGTCCAGTTGCTCAAGGCGTTGAGTGTAGCCCGACATATTAATGGTGTGCTCACTAACGGAACTCCCTTCCTCCATCTTGCAGTTAAAGAATTTCTCAAAGATCTCATATCTCTCAGAACGGGCCTGAGTCTGAAACATAGTTTTCAGTTCCTCAAGAATCTCAAAGGGCCCGGGGAACTTTTCAAAACGATTTTGATGGTCCGATTCCATAGCAAATAACATTGTGCTCTTAATCACACCATAATCATCCTTGCGCGACTGATAAACAGCTTTCTCATAAGCCGACGCATCTACAGCAGGGGCGTCACCTAGCGCTTTCTCAAGGACATAGTCCTTTTGTTCGCCAGCGAGAATGATTCTCAGATTTCGGAACCAGTTGGTGAAGTTAGACCCATTATTCTTAAGCTTTTCTTTCTCAGCAAAAACGTTGAAGTTGAAGTTGGACTTAGCCATTTGATCTACAAAATTTGCAAGTACAATTTAGACTATGTTCATGATAACTAGTTCAACTGAATCAAATTACTAGATGAACTCCCACTAAATTCAACATCCCTCAAGTTGTTTAGTGAACATGATCCAAATTCACCACACCTGATCCGATCTTCACGAGAAGAGATGTGGTTTCAATGGTGGACAACAAAGTGTCGATCATATCATTCATATGACTCATGCTTAACCTTTTGGTTCGTGTGTTCCGAGGCCATGTCTGTACATGTTAGGCTCGTCAATTCAAACCCAAGTATTTGCGCGTGTGCAAAACTGGCTTGCACCAGTTGTATGTAAATGTAGAGTTTATAGCACCCGATCATCACGTGATGCTTGAACACGACGAACTTTCGCAATGGTGCATACATGGGGAGAACACAATTTTATCTTGATCTTTAAGTGAGAAATCATCTTATAATGCTACCGTCGCGATCTAAGCATAATAAGATATATAAAAGGATAAACATCACATGCATATAATTTTATGTGACATGGTATAGCCAATCTTCGCGCAATGATCTCCATCTTGTGCATGCCAGCATGATCTCCATCACTCCACCATGATTGCCTCCACCACGAATAGCAACTACAACTATTGCTAACTACTTAGCAATAAAGTAAAGCTATTACATGGCGTATAAGAAGTTGACACACAAGTCATACACAATTATAAAGACAACCATATGGCTCCTGCCGGTTGTGTACTCATCGACATGCAAGTCGTGAAATATTACAAAACATGATCATTGCATACAACATACACATCACATCTTGGGCCATACCATATCACAGAAACACTCCCTGTAAAAATAAGTTAGACGCCTCTACTTTGTTGTTGCATGTTTTACGTGGCTTATGGGAGTAACAAGCTAAGAACGATTCTTACCTATGGAAAGCCACAACGGTGATATTATGGTTGCCAACATCCGGTGTAAATCCCATGACAACTATAGTGAGAGAAACTGGCATCCACCAGCCGCATGTGTGGAACAAGCCACACGTCAAGTGCGGAGCCAGTCTCGCGAACGAGGTCGCGTAAAGTTGGCATGGACCGCTTCGATCTCACTATCCCGCGTCATAAGAAGTACACAACAAGAGGCTTGCAACAGAAAACATCAACGCCTGCAACAAGCATGTTGCGTTCTACTCGTGAAACACATCTACGCATAGATCTAGCTCTGATACCACTGAAGGGTTTCGCAGCATAGTAAATCAAAAAAAAATCTACGGATGCGAACGGGAAAGCCAAGATCTAATCTAGGAGATGCAAACAACGAGGGGGGGGGGCAGATGAGATCTTCATACCCTTGAAGATTCGCACAGCGGAACGTTGAACGGAACGTGGTTGATGTAGTCGTACTAGCTTCTCCTCCTCGCGATCCGATCCGATCCAACACCGCAAGTGGCGATGCCTCCGAGAGATGCACACGTACGGCACCTCGATGTTGTAGGGTTTCGTAGCATGGAAAATAAAAAAATTCTACCGCATACAAACAAACAAGCCAAGATCTATCTACTAGATTGTAGCAACGATTCAATGGAATAACTCACCCTCAAAGATTCCAAAGTGTTTAACGAGAGCGGATTCTCGTGGGTGATGTAGTCGTACTCTTCCCGATCTCAAGATCACGTAGACGATCCTTCCGGCAGCGCTCCTGCAGTCGGTCACACGTTCGGTACTCGACGAAGACCTTCCTCTCCCTTGTTCCAAAGAAAATGGAGGTTGTAGCACTCTCTCGTGATTCAAGAAGACAACGGCGTGGTACCGGAAGTAGAGGGGAGATCTCGCAGGGCTTCGCCTTAAGCCGGAGCGAGTATGGTGGACTATGAGATAGATCCCCGGCGATCTAGGGTTTAGACGCACCGAGGAGGAAGCTTGGCCGGCGGCTAGGGTTAGCTAGGCGGCGGCGGCTTGCCCTAGGCGGCGGCAGCAGGAGGTGGCGGCGCCGGGCTAGGGTTTTGGGTGGATGTGTTGGGTACTATGAGGGGCAGCCCTGCCCTCCTTATATAGGTGGAGGGGGCGCGCCAGGGGAGGGGAGTCCCTCCCCAACTCGGTTTCCCAAGGGGGCCGGCGGTGGAGGGGAGGAACTCCTCTCCAAGTAGGTTTCCTACTTCCCCTCCACCTTCCAAAATAGTCGTTTGACTTTTCAAATTGGCGTTTGACTTTTCAAACTAGGATTTGATTAAACCCTTTATTTTGTTCAGCGATGACACCTAGTACATGATGCAATTATTCCAACTTGATATGACACATTCATGTACCCTTCCCCTCCGGAGTGCCGGACATTCCGGAACCTTCTATAACATTCCCGATGAAAACACCGGAACCATTCTCCAACCCCGAAACAGGACTTTCCTTATATGAATCTTATCTCCAAACCATTCCGCATCTCCTCGTGATATCCCGTGTCACATCCCAAAATTTTCCAAATCTTGTAATGTGAAAAATAAATGAATAAAATAAAACTTGGTTGATTTTCAAGGTGAGAAGAAACTTTTTTATTCCAATTGGAAACCTTCAAACCTATTTGATCAAACAAATCCTAAAGGGATTTGAAAAGATAAACAATTAATAAGGAAAATTTCGAATAAATAGAATTACTTTTTTGGATCTTTAATAAAAAGATTTGGTTATCAAATGAAAAGGTAGAAATATAAATAAGGATTATTTTATAAGCCAAATTAAAACTTGGCCAAGCCTTTGAAATAAAATATTTCTATTTGATAAAATAGTAAAGTTTTTTTAAAATAAAAAATGAGGGTTTATTAATAAACCAATTTTATTAAAATAAAGGGTTTTACCATTTTAATTAAACATCAAAACTTGTTAAACTATTTTAAACAAGTTTTCCAACTACTTTATATTCTCAAATAAAACCCATCAAGTGTGTTTGAATTATTTTTAGATTTCAAAATAAAGATTTTAATAAAACAAATCCTATTTGAATTAAATGATTAAGGTCTATTCATTTAAATATTAATGGACCCTAAAATATATTTTTTTTTTATTTTGGGACATTGGTTACTGTTGTTAAACAGAATTAAAAAAAACTACACAATCTTTGACAAAGGTTTCAATTCATGTGTTGTTTGAATTGTTTGATTGAATTTCAAAACATAAAATCAAATGGAAAAAGTAAAAAATTTCAGTACAAAAAAAATGCTATAGGACTCTACCCAACTAAGCAGGCCCAGCAGCCCATTCCAGCCCACCCGGCGTACCCCCACGCGCGAAACGTTTTCACCCACACCCGCACCCGCAGAGCCAATGACAGGTGGACCCTACTCCCTCTCTCCCACTCTCGCTGCCAGAGGACCCCACTACCACTTCGTCGTCGTCCTCACCCGCGGTGACCGCGCCTCCTCGACTGCTTTGGCGAAATTTGCAAGACCAATTCAAGTAATGCAGCAGTTAATCTCCCCTGCGACCACGCCTTCCTAATCGCCTCGCCCTCCTCCTCATTTCCCCTCAGTCGCCAACTCCTCTCCGCCCCAGGGCTGCTCGAATTGCTCGTGGCAAACCCACTGGCTCCGACGAGGTCCCGTGCAAATTCCGGAGACGCCTGACCATACCCTGCCCCCTTGTGCATGCGAGCTCACTCTCCAGTACCTTGCACACCCACCAGTGGCCCCAGCTAGCCCGCGCGCGCCTTAGAACGTGGCCTCCGACAACGCCATCTCGCCACCGACGGCTAGCTCAACTCCGGCGACTCTTCTGGTAAGCACCTGACCGCCCCTCTCCTTCACCTTCAAGCACGCATCATCGCCATGACCTTGCGCGTCTAACCGTGCTTCCCGTTTGTCTCCTCGTGAATCGTAGCCTTGCCTCCAACGTCGTCCGAGCACACCCAACACGGACAAGAACTCCGGTGAGCAATAGCCGTGAACATCGCGCACCCCTGTCCCTGTGGCGACCACGTCGAGAATCAGTGCAGCCCCGCGAACTCGGTGAGATACCCCAATCCTCCTCTAGCTCCCTGCATCGCCAGTACCACCCTCGGCTGAGGGCGCCGCCGCTCGCCGTTGACCTTGCGCCGCCAGTTAGTGGCAAGCAGAGGATATCCGTCCGATCTCGATCTAGTGGATAGGAAAGAAACTTAAGCGAAGGGGTATGTTTGCTTCTGAGCCACACGATTTACTTTAGATCCAACGCGCCAGAGTAGCTGATCCGGACGAAACGTTATGGACGAATCAGAATAAGACACGTGGCTAGTGTGTTGAATTAAAACAGAATTTGATCTATTGAATTAGTAAACTTGCAAAATTCATAACTTTCAAACCACACGTCCAATTTTTACAAACTTTATATCAATGGATTCAGAAAAGCAAGCCCTAGCAACCATGCCATTTGTTTAGTAAAAAGTTTCTGTTAAATTGTTTTTTTTTGCAGAAACTTATGTATGCTTGTTTAGGTTATAAAAATTATTCTAATATGATTTTGGGGATAAAATCTTTGGCAAATGGATTTTTTTGAACCTACTGACCATAGGAAACACCTTGTGGATTCAAAAATCTATTTGGATAAACAAAAGAATGAATCTTGGATTTAAAACCAATTCTAGTCAAATAAAAATATGGTTTATTTATTAAAAATGGTTTTGGAAGAAAACCTTTGGGAAATGTTTTGTTTCAAACTCTCGACCCCAAACACCAAGTTTTATGATTTAAAATGTATTTGGTGAACCCTATAGATTAATGCCTTAGTAAAAACATTTCTACACCATAAAATGATACCTTGTTTTGAAAATGGTTTATGAAGTGAAATCTTTAGCAAATGACTTTGACACTTTATAAAATGACCATTAGGTGTTTTCAAATGTTTATGACCCATTAGGAACCACTTTTTCAAATAAAACAAAGCTTTGCATGTTTGCATGCATTACTTTGACTTTGTCATTTTATGTGATGCTTTGCTTGATTGGTAGATTGAGATTGTGCCTTGCTTGATTGAATTGTAGTGACTTGAAGAGTGTGATTGTTGCAAGGACAAGGAGTGAACTTATACCCTCTACCAAAAAGGCAAGTGATGCTTCATACTTTTGTCCCATTACTTTCACTATGCATTAGTGTTTTTTCTAAGTAAAACTTGCATGGAATTTTGCTAAGTATAAACCTTGCTATGGGAAATCCTAGTAGATGAAACCTTAGTAGAATTTTCCTAAGTTAAGATTCCTACTACTTTCATGCTTAGCTTAGCTAATAGAAAACAAGGGTGGAATATATTCATACTATGGGAAAATTTATAAGTCTGAGGACTTGTGTTTTGTTTAATAAAACAACTAAGAGAATGAATCACCTGGGTGGAATGGAAGGAATGGTTTGTGTTGAGTGGTTCACAAGGCCCATTTTTATGGTTTACCTTGTGTATCTCACTTGTGGATGGCCACCCAGGAACAAAGAGATTTGAGATGTCAAATGTTGAGAAGCTTCAAGTGCAGCCACATGGTATTATGGGCTCTGCCTGGATCATATAGGTTGCAAGAACTTAGCCAAATGGACAGGTGGTGGTAGGGGAATGATAGGTTGGAACGTCCCATTCGGTCTAAGGGAAGGCTTCAAAGATCTTGTCTTGGTGAAACCAAGTCTTGTGGGAAAGTGCACCACCTCTACAGAGTGTAAAATCTAAGTACTTAGCCATGTCCCTGGCAAAGGACAATTTGAGCATCAAGACATGGAAGCTATCAAGAATCTCATCATCCAAATTTCTAAGTTAAAAACTTGTGGTTGAACAAGGGTTAAAGGATCTTCAATCTTTGATTGGTAGATGCCTTGGGTGATTTTATCAAAGCAAAAACTTAAGTGTTTTTAAATGATAAGGAAAAATCTATATTTTGAGCAATGCAAGCCTCAACTCCACTTAGCCAAAAGCATATAGATGATAGACTCCACTATACTACCATAGTATCACTTGCCAATACAATTCAAATGTATTGACCCTTGGGGCTGTAACTTGTTATGTTGCAGGTTTGATTGATTTAGTGAAGAGAGTTGATTAGGATTACAAAGTCTACAACCAACATGTCCGCCTGTGGAACTTTGAAGATGAAGGACCCCATGCTTATAGATATTCTGCTGCAATGTAATGTAATAGCCAAATGAGCTATGAAAGATGTAATAAATTATTTTATTCCTGGTTATAAAGTTGTATTATGACCTTTGTTTCTTGATATTACATCTTAACTGTGGATGCTAGCTATTGATCCAGGGACTAGCATTGCAATCACAGGGATCCTTTTCCTTTATAAAGGAGGGATCTTATAGATGGTATCAGAGCATTGTGTTGCCTGTAGGATTTGTAAACCTAGGATTGGAGAAACCCTTAGAAAAATAGGAGTTGTATTTGTTCCAAAACTTATTTACAAACAATCTTGTAAACTCTTTCCTCAACCATTTTGGTTTTGATTCTACATCTCTCCTATTTCAAACTTGATGGAAAAACCTACCCATGGCCAAAGACTTCACCATGTGCAAAGGACTTCTTCAACTCTAATGACTTCAACATCTTCAACTCTAATGACTTCAACATCTTCAACTCTAATGACTTCAACATCTTCAACTCTAATGACTTCAACATCTTCAACATTTTCACCAAGGACTTCAACCTTGGATATCACTAAGGACAAGTGAGACAAGAAATCTTGCTCAAAGATTTGGAAACTAAGGAAACACAACTTAGAAGGAGCCATCAACACCTTTGTAGTTTTTGTGACCAAGAGTTTTCCCAAGGAAGCCATGATCTCATGCAAGAAGGAATCAACCAAGAAAGATGGAAAGATCACAAGTGAACCATATAGATGGACCACCATATTTAGTTTAAGTCAAACCCACCGACTTATGTGGTGTAACAAAAATATTTTTGGTTGCCTAAGTATATGCTTGAAACTTGTGGTTTGAGTGAAATGTTTGTTTGTGATTGCTTGCACATTGCTTATGTGAATTGTGATGTGTGTGATTAGAATCCTTACTTAGAAATCTTTTGCCTATTCTAATCTCAATTCAACCCAAACAGATGACCTCTCCAAGAGACTCCAACATCAAGGTTGATAACAACAACAACAACCAAGAGGACAACATGGGAGAACTCATAACAACCCAAAACCAGTTGAGCCAAGTGACAACTCAGCTTTTAGCCAACAATAATGGACTGGACCCAGCCATACAAAGGATTTTGAAACTTCAATCCCAATTGTTGCAAGGATTGGTTACTCAAATGATCAACATGGGAGAAAACTTTTCCCAAAGAGCTAATGACAACAAGGATGACAAAGGTGTTATTCTAGAAGGAACCCAAGCTTGCAATATTTGTGGAGACAAGGATCATACATCCAAGGAGCATGAAGATCAATGCCCCAAGAAGAGAGAAAGATTTCCCACCTTTGAGGTGAGGTATGAAGAACATGAACTAGAAGAACTCCTAGCTTTGGAGAGACCCAAAAAGAAAAAGAAGAACAAAAGCCAGTTGCAATGTTACAATTGCAAAGAGATGGGACACTGTGCCAGTGAATGCCTAGAAAAGAAGAAGAGCCAAGAAGATAAACAAAAGCTAGTGAAACCCAAGATGAGGAAGGATATTAGCCAAGTGATGTGCAACCACTGCAAAGAGCTAGGACATTATGCATCATATTGTCCAGAGAAGCCATCTCAAGACCTCAACCTTATCACATGTTTCAAATGCAAAGAGCTAGGCCACTATGCAAACTTCTGTCGGAAAGTTACATCAAGATCCCAAGCAAGCCAAGATGTAAACTAGTTGGAAAATTTTTAAGGGTGGTAGTACCTTAGATGCTTTGAGCCAACTTGTAACCCTAACCTTCCCAAATCTCGGGACGAGATTTATTTTAAGGGTGGTAGCCTGTCACATCCCAAGATTTTCCAAATCTTGTAATGTGAAAAATAAATGAATAAAATAAAACTTGGTTGATTTTCAAGGTGAGAAGAAACTTTTTTATTCCAATTGGAAACCTTCAAACCTATTTGATCAAACAAATCCTAAAGGGATTTGAAAAGATAAACAATTATAAGGAAAATTTCGAATAAATAGAATTACTTTTTTGGATCTTTAATAAAAAGATTTGGTTATCAAATGAAAAGGTAGAAATATAAATAAGGATTATTTTATAAGCCAAATTAAAACTTGGCCAAGCCTTTGAAATAAAATATTTCTATTTGATAAAATAGTAAAGTTTTTTTAAAATAAAATAATGAGGGTTTATTAATAAACCAATTTTATTAAAATAAAGGGTTTTACCATTTTAATTAAACATCAAAACTTGTTAAACTATTTTAAACAAGTTTTCCAAGTATTTTATATTCTCAAATAAAACCTACTGAAGTGTGTTTGAATTATTGTTAGATTTCAAAATAAAGATTTTAATAAAACAAATCCTATTTGAATTAAATGATTAAGGTCTATTCATTTAAATATTAATGGACCCTAAAATATATTTTTTTTTTATTTTGGGACATTGGTTACTGTTGTTAAACAGAATTAAAAAAAACTACACAATCTTTGACAAAGGTTTCAATTCATGTGTTGTTTGAATTGTTTGATTGAATTTCAAAACATAAAATCAAATGGAAAAAGTAAAAAATTTCAGTACAAAAAAAATGCTATAGGACTCTACCCAACTAAGGTGCCCAAATTTCATTCCAGCACCCCTGCACTTCCCCACAAACGTTTTCACCCACACCCGCACCCGCAGAGCCAATGACAGGTGGACCCTACTCCCTCTCTCCCACTCTCGCTGCCAGAGGACCCCATTACCACTTCGTCGTCGTCCTCACCCGCGGTGACCGCGCCTCCCCTCCTCGACCGTTTCTGGCGAAATTTGCCAGCATCAATTCGCGTTAACGCAGCAGTTAATCTCCCCTGCGACCACGCCTTCCTAATCGCCTCGCCCTCCTCCTCATTTCCCCTCAGTCGCCAGCTCCTCTCCGCCCCAGGGCTGCTTGAATAGCTCGTGGCAAACCCACTGGCTCCGACGAGGTCCCGTGCAAATTCCGGCGACGCCTGACCATACCATGCCCCCTTGTGCATGCGAGCTCACTCTCCAGTACCTTGCACACCCACCAGTGGCCCCAGCTAGCCCGTGCGCGCCTTAGAACGTCGCCTCCGACAACGCCATCTCACCACCGACGTCTAGCTCAACTCCGGCGACTCTTCTGGTAAGCACCTGACCGCCCCTCTCCTTCTCCTTCAAGCACGCATCATCGCCATGACCTTGCGCGTCTAACCGTGCTTCCCGTTTGTATCCTCGTGAACCGTAGCCTCGCCTCCAACGTGGTCCGAGCACACCCGACGCGGACAAGAACTACGGTGAGCAATAGACGTGAACACCGCGCGCCCCTATCCCTGTGGCGACCACGTCGAGAATCAGCGCAGCCCCGCGAACTCGGTGAGATACCCCACTCCTCCTCTAGCTCCCTGCATCGCCAAGATACCACCTCGTCCGAAGGCCGCTCGCCGTTGACCTTGCGCCGCCAGTTAGTGGCAAGCAGAGGATAGCCGTCCGATCTCGATCTAGTGGATAGGAAAGAAACTTAAGCGAAGGGGTATGTTTGCTTCTGAGCCACACGATTTACTTTAGATCCAACGCGCCAGAGTAGCTGATCCGGACGAAACGTTATGGACGAATCAGAATAAGACACGTGGCTAGTGTGTTGAATTAAAACAGAATTTGATCTATTGAATTAGTAAACTTGCAAAATTCATAACTTTCAAACCACACGTCCAATTTTTACAAACTTTATATCAATGGATTCAGAAAAGCAAGCCCTAGCAACCATGCCATTTGTTTAGTAAAAAGTTTCTGTTAAATTGTTTTTTTTTGCAGAAACTTATGTATGCTTGTTTAGGTTATAAAAATTATTCTAATATGATTTTGGGGATAAAATCTTTGGCAAATGGATTTTTTTGAACCTACTGACCATAGGAAACACCTTGTGGATTCAAAAATCTATTTGGATAAACAAAAGAATGAATCTTGGATTTAAAACCAATTCTAGTCAAATAAAAATATGGTTTATTTATTAAAAATGGTTTTGGAAGAAAACCTTTGGGAAATGTTTTGTTTCAAACTCTCTGACCCCAAACACCAAGTTTTATGATTTAAAAATGTATTTGGTGAACCCTATAG
Organism: Avena longiglumis; assembly: GCA_030063025.1. Classification (NCBI taxonomy): domain Eukaryota; kingdom Viridiplantae; phylum Streptophyta; class Magnoliopsida; order Poales; family Poaceae; genus Avena; species Avena longiglumis. The sequence goes on along the minus strand of CP125974.1, from coordinate 510,438,529 downwards.
ATTAATGCCTTAGTAAAAACATTTCTACACCGCATAAAATGATACCTTGTTTTGAAAATGGTTTATGAAGTGAAATCTTTAGCAAATGACTTTGACACTTTATAAAATGACCATTAGGTGTTTTCAAATGTTTATGACCCATTAGGAACCACTTTTTCAAATAAAACAAAGCTTTGCATGTTTGCATGCATTACTTTGACTTTGTCATTTTATGTGATGCTTTGCTTGATTGGTAGATTGAGATTGTGCCTTGCTTGATTGAATTGTAGTGACTTGAAGAGTGTGATTGTTGCAAGGACAAGGAGTGAACTTATACCCTCTACCAAAAAGGCAAGTGATGCTTCATACTTTTGTCCCATTACTTTCACTATGCATTAGTGTTTTTTCTAAGTAAAACTTGCATGGAATTTTGCTAAGTATAAACCTTGCTATGGGAAATCCTAGTAGATGAAACCTTAGTAGAATTTTCCTAAGTTAAGATTCCTACTACTTTCATGCTTAGCTTAGCTAATAGAAAACAAGGGTGGAATATATTCATACTATGGGAAAATTTATAAGTCTGAGGACTTGTGTTTTGTTTAATAAAACAACTAAGAGAATGAATCACCTGGGTGGAATGGAAGGAATGGTTTGTGTTGAGTGGTTCACAAGGCCCATTTTTATGGTTTACCTTGTGTATCTCACTTGTGGATGGCCACCCAGGAACAAAGAGATTTGAGATGTCAAATGTTGAGAAGCTTCAAGTGCAACCACATGACATTATGGGCTCTGCCTGGATCATATAGGTTGCAAGAACTTAGCCAAATGGACAGTTGGTCGTAGGGGAATGATAGGTTGGAACGCGTCCATTCTGGTCTAAGGGAAGGCTTCTGAAAGATCTTGTCTTGGTGAAACCAAGTCTTGTGGGGAAAGTGCACCACCTCTACAGAGTGTAAAATCTAAGTACTTAGCCATGTCCCTGGCAAAGGACAATTTGAGCATCAAGACATGGAAGCTATCAAGAATCTCATCATCCAAATTTCTAAGTTAAAAACTTGTGGTTGAACAAGGGTTAAAGGATCTTCAATCTTTGATTGGTAGATGCCTTGGGTGATTTTATCAAAGCAAAAACTTAAGTGTTTTTAAATGATAAGGAAAAATCTATATTTTGAGCAATGCAAGCCTCAACTCCACTTAGCCAAAAGCATATAGATGATAGACTCCACTATACTACCATAGTATCACTTGCCAATACAATTCAAATGTATTGACCCTTGGGGCTGTAACTTGTTATGTTGCAGGTTTGATTGATTTAGTGAAGAGAGTTGATTAGGATTACAAAGTCTACAACCAACATGTCCGCCTGTGGAACTTTGAAGATGAAGGACCCCATGCTTATAGATATTCTGCTGCAATGTAATGTAATAGCCAAATGAGCTATGAAAGATGTAATAAATTATTTTATTCCTGGTTATAAAGTTGTATTATGACCTTTGTTTCTTGATATTACATCTTAACTGTGGATGCTAGCTATTGATCCAGGGACTAGCATTGCAATCACAGGGATCCTTTTCCTTTATAAAGGAGGGATCTTATAGATGGTATCAGAGCATTGTGTTGCCTGTAGGATTTGTAAACCTAGGATTGGACAGAAACCCTTAGAAAAATAGGAGTTGTATTTGTTCCAAAACTTATTTACAAACAATCTTGTAAACTCTTTCCTCAACCATTTTGGTTTTGATTCTACATCTCTCCTATTTCAAACTTGATGGAAAAACCTACCCATGGCCAAAGACTTCACCATGTGCAAAGGACTTCTTCAACTCTAATGACTTCAACATCTTCAACTCTAATGACTTCAACATCTTCAACTCTAATGACTTCAACATCTTCAACTCTAATGACTTCAACATCTTCAACATTTTCACCAAGGACTTCAACCTTGGATATCACTAAGGACAAGTGAGACAAGAAATCTTGCTCAAAGATTTGGAAACTAAGGAAACACAACTTAGAAGGAGCCATCAACACCTTTGTAGTTTTTGTGACCAAGAGTTTTCCCAAGGAAGCCATGATCTCATGCAAGAAGGAATCAACCAAGAAAGATGGAAAGATCACAAGTGAACCATATAGATGGACCACCATATTTAGTTTAAGTCAAACCCACCGACTTATGTGGTGTAACAAAAATATTTTTGGTTGCCTAAGTATATGCTTGAAACTTGTGGTTTGAGTGAAATGTTTGTTTGTGATTGCTTGCACATTGCTTATGTGAATTGTGATGTGTGTGATTAGAATCCTTACTTAGAAATCTTTTGCCTATTCTAATCTCAATTCAACCCAAACAGATGACCTCTCCAAGAGACTCCAACATCAAGGTTGATAACAACAACAACAACCAAGAGGACAACATGGGAGAACTCATAACAACCCAAAACCAGTTGAGCCAAGTGACAACTCAGCTTTTAGCCAACAATAATGGACTGGACCCACCATACAAAGGATTTTGAAACTTCAATCCCAATTGTTGCAAGGATTGGTTACTCAAATGATCAACATGGGAGAAAACTTTTCCCAAAGAGCTAATGACAACAAGGATGACAAAGGTGTTATTCTAGAAGGAACCCAAGCTTGCAATATTTGTGGAGACAAGGATCATACATCCAAGGAGCATGAAGATCAATGCCCCAAGAAGAGAGAAAGATTTCCCACCTTTGAGGTGAGGTATGAAGAACATGAACTAGAAGAACTCCTAGCTTTGGAGAGACCCAAAAAGAAAAAGAAGAACAAAAGCCAGTTGCAATGTTACAATTGCAAAGAGATGGGACACTGTGCCAGTGAATGCCTAGAAAAGAAGAAGAGCCAAGAAGATAAACAAAAGCTAGTGAAACCCAAGATGAGGAAGGATATTAGCCAAGTGATGTGCAACCACTGCAAAGAGCTAGGACATTATGCATCATATTGTCCAGAGAAGCCATCTCAAGACCTCAACCTTATCACATGTTTCAAATGCAAAGAGCTAGGCCACTATGCAAACTTCTGTCCAGGAAAGTTACATCAAGATCCCAAGCAAGCCAAGATGTAAACTAGTTGGAAAATTTTTAAGGGTGGTAGTACCTTAGATGCTTTGAGCCAACTTGTAACCCTAACCTTCCCAAATCTCGGGACGAGATTTATTTTAAGGGTGGTAGCCTGTCACATCCCAAGATTTTCCAAATCTTGTAATGTGAAAAATAAATGAATAAAATAAAACTTGGTTGATTTTCAAGGTGAGAAGAAACTTTTTTATTCCAATTGGAAACCTTCAAACCTATTTGATCAAACAAATCCTAAAGGGATTTGAAAAGATAAACAATTATAAGGAAAATTTCGAATAAATAGAATTACTTTTTTGGATCTTTAATAAAAAGATTTGGTTATCAAATGAAAAGGTAGAAATATAAATAAGGATTATTTTATAAGCCAAATTAAAACTTGGCCAAGCCTTTGAAATAAAATATTTCTATTTGATAAAATAGTAAAGTTTTTTTAAAATAAAATAATGAGGGTTTATTAATAAACCAATTTTATTAAAATAAAGGGTTTTACCATTTTAATTAAACATCAAAACTTGTTAAACTATTTTAAACAAGTTTTCCAAGTATTTTATATTCTCAAATAAAACCTACTGAAGTGTGTTTGAATTATTTTTAGATTTCAAAATAAAGATTTTAATAAAACAAATCCTATTTGAATTAAATGATTAAGGTCTATTCATTTAAATATTAATGGACCCTAAAATATATTTTTTTTTTATTTTGGGACATTGGTTACTGTTGTTAAACAGAATTAAAAAAAACTACACAATCTTTGACAAAGGTTTCAATTCATGTGTTGTTTGAATTGTTTGATTGAATTTCAAAACATAAAATCAAATGGAAAAAGTAAAAAATTTCAGTACAAAAAAAATGCTATAGGACTCTACCCAACTAAGCAGGCCCAGCAGCCCATTCCAGCCCACCCGGCGTACCCCCACGCGCGAAACGTTTTCACCCACACCCGCACCCGCAGAGCCAATGACAGGTGGACCCTACTCCCTCTCTCCCACTCTCGCTGCCAGAGGACCCCATTACCACTTCGTCGTCGTCCTCACCCGCGGTGACCGCGCCTCCCCTCCTCGACCGTTTCTGGCGAAATTTGCCAGCATCAATTCGCGTTAACGCAGCAGTTAATCTCCCCTGCGACCACGCCTTCCTAATCGCCTCGCCCTCCTCCTCATTTCCCCTCAGTCGCCAGCTCCTCTCCGCCCCAGGGCTGCTTGAATAGCTCGTGGCAAACCCACTGGCTCCGACGAGGTCCCGTGCAAATTCCGGCGACGCCTGACCATACCATGCCCCCTTGTGCATGCGAGCTCACTCTCCAAGATTTTGCACACCCACGGTGGCCCAGCTAGCCTGCGGCTTCTTAGAACGTCGCCTCCGACAACGCCATCTCACCACCGACGTCTAGCTCAACTCCGGCGACTCTTCTGGTAAGCACCTGACCGCCCCTCTCCTTCTCCTTCAAGCACGCATCATCGCCATGACCTTGCGCGTCTAACCGTGCTTCCCGTTTGTATCCTCGTGAACCGTAGCCTCGCCTCCAACGTGGTCCGAGCACACCCGACGCGGACAAGAACTACGGTGAGCAATAGACGTGAACACCGCGCGCCCCTATCCCTGTGGCGACCACGTCGAGAATCAGCGCAGCCCCGCGAACTCGGTGAGATACCCCACTCCTCCTCTAGCTCCCTGCATCGCCAGTACCACCCTCGTCCGAGCGCGCCGCCGCTCGCCGTTGACCTTGCGCCGCCAGTTAGTGGCAAGCAGAGGATAGCCGTCCGATCTCGATCTAGTGGATAGGAAAGAAACTTAAGCGAAGGGGTATGTTTGCTTCTGAGCCACACGATTTACTTTAGATCCAACGCGCCAGAGTAGCTGATCCGGACGAAACGTTATGGACGAATCAGAATAAGACACGTGGCTAGTGTGTTGAATTAAAACAGAATTTGATCTATTGAATTAGTAAACTTGCAAAATTCATAACTTTCAAACCACACGTCCAATTTTTACAAACTTTATATCAATGGATTCAGAAAAGCAAGCCCTAGCAACCATGCCATTTGTTTAGTAAAAAGTTTCTGTTAAATTGTTTTTTTTTGCAGAAACTTATGTATGCTTGTTTAGGTTATAAAAATTATTCTAATATGATTTTGGGGATAAAATCTTTGGCAAATGGATTTTTTTGAACCTACTGACCATAGGAAACACCTTGTGGATTCAAAAATCTATTTGGATAAACAAAAGAATGAATCTTGGATTTAAAACCAATTCTAGTCAAATAAAAATATGGTTTATTTATTAAAAATGGTTTTGGAAGAAAACCTTTGGGAAATGTTTTGTTTCAAACTCTCTGACCCCAAACACCAAGTTTTATGATTTAAAAATGTATTTGGTGAACCCTATAGATTAATGCCTTAGTAAAAACATTTCTACACCGCATAAAATGATACCTTGTTTTGAAAATGGTTTATGAAGTGAAATCTTTAGCAAATGACTTTGACACTTTATAAAATGACCATTAGGTGTTTTCAAATGTTTATGACCCATTAGGAACCACTTTTTCAAATAAAACAAAGCTTTGCATGTTTGCATGCATTACTTTGACTTTGTCATTTTATGTGATGCTTTGCTTGATTGGTAGATTGAGATTGTGCCTTGCTTGATTGAATTGTAGTGACTTGAAGAGTGTGATTGTTGCAAGGACAAGGAGTGAACTTATACCCTCTACCAAAAAGGCAAGTGATGCTTCATACTTTTGTCCCATTACTTTCACTATGCATTAGTGTTTTTTCTAAGTAAAACTTGCATGGAATTTTGCTAAGTATAAACCTTGCTATGGGAAATCCTAGTAGATGAAACCTTAGTAGAATTTTCCTAAGTTAAGATTCCTACTACTTTCATGCTTAGCTTAGCTAATAGAAAACAAGGGTGGAATATATTCATACTATGGGAAAATTTATAAGTCTGAGGACTTGTGTTTTGTTTAATAAAACAACTAAGAGAATGAATCACCTGGGTGGAATGGAAGGAATGGTTTGTGTTGAGTGGTTCACAAGGCCCATTTTTATGGTTTACCTTGTGTATCTCACTTGTGGATGGCCACCCAGGAACAAAGAGATTTGAGATGTCAAATGTTGAGAAGCTTCAAGTGCAACCACATGACATTATGGGCTCTGCCTGGATCATATAGGTTGCAAGAACTTAGCCAAATGGACAGTTGGTCGTAGGGGAATGATAGGTTGGAACGCGTCCATTCTGGTCTAAGGGAAGGCTTCTGAAAGATCTTGTCTTGGTGAAACCAAGTCTTGTGGGGAAAGTGCACCACCTCTACAGAGTGTAAAATCTAAGTACTTAGCCATGTCCCTGGCAAAGGACAATTTGAGCATCAAGACATGGAAGCTATCAAGAATCTCATCATCCAAATTTCTAAGTTAAAAACTTGTGGTTGAACAAGGGTTAAAGGATCTTCAATCTTTGATTGGTAGATGCCTTGGGTGATTTTATCAAAGAAAAAACTTAAGTGTTTTTAAATGATAAGGAAACATCTATATTTTGAGCAATGCAAGCCTCAACTCCACTTAGCCAAAAGCATATAGATGATAGACTCCACTATACTACCATAGTATCACTTGCCAATACAATTCAAATGTATTGACCCTTGGGGCTGTAACTTGTTATGTTACAAGTTTGATTGATTTAGTGAAGAGAGTTGATTAGGATTACAAAGTCTACAACCAACATGTCTGCCTGTGGCACTTTGAAGATGAAGGACCTCATGCTTATAGATATTCTGCTGCAATGTAATGTAATAGCCAAATGAGCTATGAAAGATGTAATAAATTATTTTATTCCTGGTTATAAAGTTGTATTATGACCTTTGTTTCTTGATATTACATCTTAACTGTGGATGCTAGCTATTGATCCAGGGACTAGCATTGCAATCACAGGGATCCTTTTCCTTTATAAAGGAGGGATCTTATATCCCGGATCCCATCCGAGACTCCGAACAACATTCGGTCTCTTTCTCATCATTCCATAACTACTCAAACAACGTCGAATCCTTAAGTGTGTCTCCCTACGGTTCGTGAATTATGCGGACATGATCGAGACACTTCTCCGAACAATAACCAATAGAGGAATCTGGAAATTCATATGGCTCCCACATATTTCTACGATTACTTTGCGATCGAATGAACCACTTACATACGATACCAATTTCCCTTTGTCTCACGATAGTTTACTTATCCGAGGTTATGATCGTCGGTATCTCTGCATACCTAGTTCAACCTTGTTAGTGATAAGTACTCTTTTCTCGTTCCCGTGATATGTGATCCCTTGTGAGCCAGTCACATGCTTGCAAGCTAATTGGATGACATTCCACCGAGAGGGCCCAGAGTATATCTATCCGTCATATGGATGGACAAATCCCACTCTTGATCCATGTGTCTCAACCAATACTTTCCGAACACTCAATGTCACCTTTATAGCCACCCAGTTACGGTGTGGTGTTTGATGTCATCAAAGCATCCTTCCGGTGAAGGTGATATGCATGATCTCATGGTTGAAGGAATTAGGTTACTATGTATCAGAAAGCATATAGCAATTGAACTATTAAAATGACTTGATCTTTATGCTACGCTTATCTACAGGAGTATGTCCACCATATCATTCTCCTAACTATATGATCTTGTTGTTAATAACATCTCAATGTTCATGATAGGGAAACCACAATCATTTATTAACCAACAAGCTAGTATTATAAAGAGGCTTTACTAGGGACTATATTTTAGTTTACAAATCACAGTGGTACGAGTTCTCGTTGACCTGCGAAGCTATGTAGCAACTACAACCAAAGTTTCATGATCATCATCATTAGCTTCCTCTCTTATTGGTGCAGGCACCACAGGAACTTCTTCTGGTGATGCGCTACTCGCAATTTCGAGAGAAGGTTCGACAACCTCGTCGAGTTCTACTTTCCTTCCGGTCACTTCTTTCGAGAGAAATTCCTTCTCTAGAAAGGATCCATTCTTGGCAACGAAGATTTTGCCTTCGGATCTATGATAGAAGGTATACCCAATAGTTTCCTTCGGGTATCCTATGAAGACGCATTTTTCCGCTTTGGGTTCAAGCTTGTCCGGCTGTAACTTTTTTACATAGGCTTCGCAACCCCAAACTTTAAGGAACGACAATTTAGGTTTCTTCCCAAACCATATTTCATACGGTGTCGTTTCAACGGATTTAGATGGTGCCCTATTTAAAGTGAATGCGGCTGTTTCTAATGCATAACCCCGAAATGATAGCGGTAAATCTGTAAGTGACATCATAGAACGAACCATATCTAAGAGAGTTCGATTACGACGTTCGGACACACCATTACGCTGTGGTGTTCTCGGCGGTGTCAATTGTGAAAGTATTCCGCATTTCTTCAAATGCTCGCCAAACTCGTAACTTATATATTCACCTCCACGATCAGAACGTAGAAATTTAATCTTCTTGTTACGTTGATTCTCAACCTCACTTTGAAATTCCTTAAACTTCTCGAAAGTTTCGGACTTATGTTTCATGAAATAGATATACCCATATGTACTCAAGTCATCCGTGAAGGTAATAACATAACGATAACCACCGCGCGATGCTACACTCATTGGACCACACACATCGATATGTATGATTTCCAATAAGTCCGTAGCTCGCTCCATCATACCAGAAAATGGAGTCTTAGTCATTTTACCCATCAGACATGCTTCGCATCTATCAAGTGATTCGAAATCAAGTGATTCAAGAAGTCCATCGGAATGGAGTTTCTTCATACGCTTCACTCCAATGTGACCAAGACGCGGATTGCCACATATAGGTCGAGTTATCGCTCGATTTCAAACGTTTAGCCTCAATGTTATTAATATGTGTATTTCCACTATCGAGATTCAATAAGAATAGACCATCTATCAAAGGTGCATGTGCATAAAACATATTACTCATATAAATCGAACAACCATTATTCTCGGACTTAAACAAGTAACCGTCTCGCAATAAACAAGATCCCGATATAATGTTCATGCTTAACGCAGGCACCAAATAACAATTATTTAAGTATAAAACTAATCCCTATGGTAGATGAAGGGGTAGCGTGCCGACCGCGATCACATCAACCTTTGATCCGTTTCCAACGAGCATCGTCACCTCATTCTTCGCTAGCTTCCGTTTATTCTGCAAAGACTGTTTGAGTTACAAATATGAGCAACCGAACCAGTATCAAATACCCAGGCACTACTACGAGTACTAGTGAGATACACATCAATAACATGTATATCGGATATACCTTTCTTTTTGATGTTGCCGTTCTTCAAATCCGCCAAGTACTTTGGGCAATTCCGCTTCCAGTGACCTTCTCACTTGCAGTAAAAGCACTCAGTATCAGGCTTAGGTCCAGCCTTGGTCTTCTTCGTCGGCGCGGTAACTTTCTTACCACCCTTCTTGAAGTGTCCCTTTTGCTTAGACTTGCCTTTCTTGAATTTGGTGGTCTTATTGACCAACAACACTTGGTGCTCTTTCTTGATCTCCACTTCTGCAGATTTCAACATGGCAAAGAGTTCTGGCAACTGCTTGTTCATGTTTTGCATATTGTAGTTCATCACAAAGTTCTTGTAACTTGGTGGTAGTGATTGGAGGACACGGTAAATCCCCAAAGCATTAGGAATCACTATACCCAAGCTTTGAAGTTTGTTTGCGTGCCCAGACATCTTAAGCACATGCTCACTGACGGAGCTGCCCTCTTCCATCTTGCAGTTAAAGAACTTTTCAGAAGCCTCATAGCTCTCAATTGCCGCGTGAGTCTCAAAGATCAATTTGAGATCACGGACAATATCATGTGGGTCTGAATTCTCAAACCTTTTCTGAAGCTCCGATTCTAAACCATACTAGAAGGACATGCGCGCTTCGCCGCGCCACCTGTCTTGCATTGTCGCATGACCTGTTCTGCAGGGTGGTTGTTATTTTGGGCATAGCCGGACGTGTCGTGCTCATTGCGTTTTAGTGTGGTAACAGCCTGTGGCATCCCGCAAAACCACTACTAGAAAATCGCATTAAATTTGTGCATTGCATCGTCATCATCATGCATTGTTTGCCAAAACTATTTTCGCAAAACCCCGATTTGTTTTCCAAACGCCCCATCTTTATTCAAACATCAAACCCCGGGTGCTGCCGGATATTTTATTGTCTAAAAACCACTTGCAAAAGTTTATCGCAAATTAAATAAAAAGTTAAATTATTTTAGCGGGGGCAGTCGAACGGGTCGGTTCGACCCGAACGACCACCCCCAGGATTTCAAATCGGTCCACCTGAACACCCCAGACAAAACCTACAGCTACCAGTTAATCTACCCTCTCTCCCCCCCCACATCACTCCACCCAATCAGAACATGCCACCTCACTTTTTCCCTTCCCTCAACCACTCTTAGCCCTCCACCTCACCACCTACCCTCACCCACCTGCCAACCCACCCACACAACACACACCACACCCTCCCCTGGGCCCATCCCGCCGGCCACACACCGCACACACGCCACACACGCACGCCCTGCCTGGCACCCTCTCCCCCGGGTCCCACCAACCCCACCTCCTTCTCTTCCTCAGCCACACAGCGCTCCCCTACCCTCTTTCCTCTCTCTCCCTTCCACCCCGGGCCCACCTTCGCCTGGCCCCACGCTCACCTCACCTCTCCCCCACCCCGTCCCTGTTCCTCTTCTCTACCACCCCGATCCCCACCTCCCCACGTCCCACGCCCGACAACCGCCCCTCCCGCACGCGCGCGCTGCCGTCTTCTTCCTCCGCTGCTCCTCGCCATGGCCACAGCTGCCGCCACCAGCCGCCAACCCGCCTCGCGCTCCTCCCGCACTCGCCAAGTGACTGCCGCCCCAACCTTCCTCCGCAGGCCCCTCGCCGCCCATGCGCGCGCGCCGACGATCCTCGGCCTCGTCCCCGCCCATCTGTCCTCGCCACGGCTCCGCTGGCGACCACCTCGCCCGCCTGCGGCGCCCTCGAGCTTGCCGGTCGCCCTCCGCCTCCACCTTGTCTCCGCCGGCCTCGCTTTTCTCGAGCGCGCCGACCGCCTCTCCCGTCCTGTCGCCTCGCCTCGCCAGCTGCCGCCGCGCCGACGCGGCGCGCCAGCCTCCGGCGCCCGTTCGCCCAGCGACGCCGCTGCCCGTCCAACCACCGTCGCCTCTTCCCGCCTCGCGTCCGCTAAGCCCTCCGAGCCGCCGTTCACCGCCCGGGCGCACTCTTCCGCGCCCTCCGTGCTCGAGCCCGGCCGCCCTCTGCGACCCTGCGATCCTCGCCTCGCGGAGCTGCCGACGCCGTCCCTCCGCCCCTATCCACCGCTGTCGGCTCCGACATCGCTCGCAACCGCCGGCCTCGGCTCGCATCCATGTCTCGTTGTTGGTCATGTTTCGACCGTGTGCTGCTGTTTTGGGACATGTTGCTGTGTAATCCATATCCGCTTGTTGTTGTCCGTGTCGTGGGCTGCTCCGGTTGCTTGTCGACAAGGCCGCAAACAAGAACCCGTCCTCTCTTCTTTCGACAAGATCCTCCTCGACCTTGAGCGGGCACCAAGTTCTCCTCTCGGGCCGTCAAGATCTCCGTCACCGGACCCTCGAGACCTTCCACACGGAGCGGCGATACATGATCTGGAGAAAACCGACACGTTCCAAGATCCCCGACTCGAAGATCCCCGGAACGCCAAGACCGCCACCGATACGACAAGAACCCCGGACACGGAACTACAAGATCATCGTCAGGGACGTCAATGCCTCAGAACGCCAAGTGCTCCTTCCCGGACCCGAAGACCATCGGCCGAGGTCACCACCGACAAGAGACGGACGACAAGTTTACTTCTCGGACACCGAGCGTCAAGGTCGCCTTCACGGGGAGCCGCAAGACATCCTCCCCGGGATCTGGAGACCGAACCCTCGGCACGCCAAGATCTTCTCCTCGGAACGCCATGATCCCCTTCGCAGATCCGAAGACCCTAAACCCCGATTCGTCGAACCCTGGACCCTGAGACCGACCCCGAACCCCGGAACCCCAAGTTCGCCGAACCCTAATGTGTGAACCCCTTCCCGAAAACCCTATTTTATAACATAATACAACTTGTCGTATAATAATTGTCTTGCATGCATACATTCATGTGGTTTGGGGGCCTTATGCCGATCCACTGCATAATTAAATATGGGGCCCATATGCGGGCAAATCTAGCCTTATATTGGCCTCATTTAAATTTGTGTAGCGAACCGGTGCTATCTTTTGCCATGCTAAAACAACATTTAATTGCGGGGTAGCTACACAACATGAACCACCTAACTAATTGTCGGGACCCCGGTTCCGCTTAATCTGACCTAATTGCATTGCACCTTGGCCATGTCATGCATCATACATGCATCATGCCGATCTTCTGCCGTTGTATTAAATAGTGCATCCGGTGTTTCTTCTAGTGTTTTGCTTCTTCGCGAATAAGGCCGTTGAGTTGATGTGAGCTTCGCCCCGATCTTCGGATGAACCTTTCGGCAATGTTTTCAGGCGAGCATCTCCCTCTTTCTACCTATCTTGCTTTTATAGTATTTATTCCCTCCTGTTGATCTATTGCTATCTGTGTTGCGATGCTCTAGTTTCCGTACCCGTGATATACCCTGCAGCCCTATATTGCCTTGGACACAACCTATTACCTGTTGTTTGGTAGATAGTTGGACTTGCGCGTCGTAGTCGCTTGCTCAAGTGCTGTTGCGTGTCGTCAAATGCCACAGTTGTTGATGTATTGCCGCATGTTGATGTTGGAGATGATCCTAGTTTTACTTATCGTTCACTTTAATTCCTGTTTAACAACTAAAATTGAAATAAGCAGAGGCATCGGTGGGTGATAGAAAATATTTGGTTTCCGAACGCCCACTTGTGTCCCGTAGGACCCCGAGTACTTGATACCTGTTCCTTGATTTATCGCGCTATCCACATCCGGAGGTATATGGGACCCCTGAGCGAGCTTGATTCATCTTATTTCTTGGGGCCACAAACTAGTTTGAGGTTTTATTTACGATCCTGTACTTATGCCATGCTACTTTACGTATTTAAATTGTGCGAGGAGCACACTGTCGCTTAGGTAAGCGTAATGTTTTCGCGGTATCGACAAGCCCAGCCACACTTCGGGTTCCCGATCGTTTCTGACCATTGTCATGAAACCTTGAGTCCGTCTCGAGCTTGCTTACTCCGCTATGGATCTACTCAATGGGGTGGCCCCCTGAAATATTTCTGAATCCTGTGATTGTTCAGTCGTGAAAGCCTCGTTGGGTTTTGATTTGGTTTTTCCGAGGTTGATCGAGCGTGCGTTGCTATTGGTGCACCCCGGCCGAGTAAAACTTTCGGAAAGCCGTGTCCGCGGATATGGACGACTTGGAGCACAGTATCTCGATCATAGGCAAGCATAACTAAAGTTTACTGCTATAAATTTGACTTTATAATGACTAGTAATCAGCTTCACTATAATGGAATGGCTAAATAATACTGGCCACAATTGCTTGTTTGGAGTGTCGCTGGCGACCATTGTACCTGACTAGTAAGTATTGCAACTACAACGGAATGGCTTAATAAAAGTACCAACAACTGCGGGGTTTTGGGGTTATCTCATGCTAATTGTATCTGATTAGTAAGTGTTGCAACTATAACGGAATGGTTAACTAAAAGTGCCCACTGCTTGTTTTATCAGGACGATTATCTATACCTGACTAGTAATTGCTGCAACGATAACTGAATAAATAAAACTGCCAACTGTGTGAGTTCCTCGGTTGACTTCCTCGTTGGTCTCGAGGGGGAAACACCAGGATGGGTTTGTTTGGTGTTAGCTTCAGGTTGGATCCGGATAGGTCATTCTCATCCCCTCTGTTAACCGCCAGTTATATCGAGTCTCTATAGGTTGTTCAGTGTATGCTGCCGCTGCCGCTCAGTCCACCATACCTATGTAGGCGAGGACCGCCGAATTCTAGCCTCGCTGCATCGCCTCGATCTTGACGCTCCTCTTTTTCCTTTGCCCTTTGTCGGCACCCCTTTTGTTTAAGCAGGTTTTGAGATCGACGCCGTAGGTGGTTACCCTTCGCTTGGCACAGGCAGTTATGGACGCCATTGGTTACTCTTCCGGCTCTTAGCCCCATTTGCATCTTGTCCGTGGACGCTCTATCGCTTTTCAAGGTGATTTGGATCTTTGTATATTATATACGTATTCTTGACTCTTTGAGTCATTGTTATATATCTCTGCTACATGGGTCCCATCGAGGACTGTTGTGTAATGTTATTACCGTTTTCCACCCGCACGAAAGTGCTGGGCACCTTTGAATCGTTTCTATGCGGGTTTGGCGAATTTTGCTCAAACTTGCATAGGTCCGATTCTCGAGGGTGTTCTGAGTGGTATCGACAGCGGTTGCGATACCCCACAAGTCCAGCCTGTAGGATAACCTAGCTAACGGCCGAAGTAGAGTGTCAAAACTATTTTCGCAAAAATCGGTTGGATAGTTCTGATTAGGTCTGATTTTACTCCTTACCCCTCTGCTGTTCTCCTCTTACCTCTACGTGTTTTGAATCCGCTCTCGTCCCTTTCTTCGAGTCCAGGGATTCTCGTGGTTGGGCTCTGTCGTACCTTCAGGGTTTCGCTTCCTTCTATGATAACGGTGTTCTACCATCCGGTGATCAAGCTGCCTGAGGAATCCGTCTACCGCGGTACCATTTTTTGTTCCTTGTTTGTGCCTTCCGGTGTTTTCCGACGCGACGACATCCTCTACGCCAGATCCGACGCAGAGACTGCGTCACTCCGTTGTTCCGAACCTCGCTTGTCGAGATCTTCAGTCCGATTCCGAGAATGGTTGCACTCTTTTCTACTGATTATGCAGAGTAATAGTTTGGGTGCGTGATGGATTGGCCCCCATGCCGACTACCCCTTCTATTCGCTTTTGTACATTGAAGTGGACGAGTATGCATCGGTTCCCTCTTTCCATCGAAGTTAGGGGTGGCTTTATTTGTTGATGCCTCTACCTTCGACCTTTTGTTTCCGGAGTGTTCCCTCGACGATCACGAACAACGACCTCTTGTTAGTGGTGTCGCGAGGACCTACACAAAGCGAGAAGACGGAGAACGCCGACCTTCCTTTCGGTACCATGAGGCGGATCTCGAGGGCGAGATCCATTGTTAGTGGTGTCGAATTGTGGCATCCCGCAAAACCACTACTAGAAAATCGCGTTAAATTTGTGCATTGCATCGTCATCATCATGCATTGTTTGCCAAAACTATTTTCGCAAAACCCCGATTTGTTTTCCAAACGCCCCATCTTTATTCAAACGCCAAACCCCGGGTGCTGCCGGATATTTTATTGTCTAAAAACCACTTGCAAAAGTTTATCGCAAATTAAATAAAAAGTTAAATTATTTTAGCGGGGGTAGTCGAACGGGCCGGTTCGACCCGAACGACCACCCCCAGGATTTCAAATCGGTCCACCTGAACACCCCAGACAAAACCTTCAGCTACCAGTTAATCTACCCTCTCTCCCCCTCCACATCACTCCACCCAATCAGAACATGCCACCTCACTTTTTCCCTTCCCTCAACCACTCTTAGCCCTCCACCTCACCACCTACCCTCACCCACCTGCCAACCCACCCACACAACACACACCACACCCCCCCTGGGCCCATCCCGCCGGCCACACACCGCACACACGCCACACACGCACGCCCTGCCTGGCACCCTCTCCCCCGGGTCCCACCAACCCCACCTCCTTCTCTTCACACCCACCCTCCCCCTCTCTCCCTCTCTCCTCTCTCCCCCGGGCCCATCTTCGGGGCCCCACGCCTCACCTCACCTCTCCCCACCCCGTCCCTCTCTCTTCTACCACCCCGATCCCCACCTCCCACGCCCCACCTAACCGCCCCACGCTGCCTCTTCTCTCCGCCCCTCCTCACGCCTCCCGGCTGCCCTCCCCGCGCCGGCCTCACTTCTCGCCAATGACTGCCGCCCCAACCTTCCTCCGTAGGGCCTCGCCCGCCCATGCCAAGCGCTGGCGATCCTCGGCCTGCCCCGCCCCATCTGTCCTCCTCGCCACTGCCTGGCTCTGGCGACCACCCGCCTGCCTCGCCTGGCCAGCCGCCTGGCCGCCTTGTCTCCGCCAGCTCCGCTTTTCCCGGAGCGCCGCGACTGCCGTCTGCCCTGCTGCCTCGCCCCGGCCCGCCACCGCTGACGCCAAGGCTGCGCCAGCTCCGGCGCCCGCCAGCGACTCCGCCCGGCCCAACCACTGCCGCCTCTTCCCGCCTCCAGCGCTGCCCCTCCGAGCCGTGCTCACCGCCTGCGCACCCTCTGCAGTGGCGCTGGCCAAGGCTCGAGCGCCCGCCCGGCGACCCCTCTGCGATCCCCGACTCGCTTCGCTGAGCTGCCCTGACGCCAGTGGAGCCTCCCGTCGCCGTCCTCCGTCCCTATCCACTGCCGTTGCCGCCCCGACATCGCTCGCAAC
This sequence comes from Avena longiglumis, assembly GCA_030063025.1. Lineage (NCBI taxonomy): Eukaryota > Viridiplantae > Streptophyta > Magnoliopsida > Poales > Poaceae > Avena > Avena longiglumis. The sequence continues at coordinate 510,421,941 of CP125974.1, read as the reverse complement.
CGCCGCCTCGGCTCGTGCATCCATGTCTCGTTGTTGGTCATGTTTCACCGTGTGCTGCTGTTTTGGGACATGTTGCTGTGTAATCCATATCCGCTTGTTGTTGTCCGTGTCGTGGGCTGCTCCGGTTGCTTGTCGACAAGGCCGCAAACAAGAACCCGTCCTCTCTTCTTTCGACAAGATCCTCCTCGACCTTGAGCGGGCACCAAGTTCTCCTCTCGGGCCGTCAAGATCTCCGTCACCGGACCCTCGAGACCTTCCACACGGAGCGGCGATACATGATCTGGAGAAAACCGACACGTTCCAAGATCCCCGACTCGAAGATCCCCGGAACGCCAAGACCGCCACCGATACGACAAGAACCCCGGACACGGAACTACAAGATCATCGTCAGGGACGTCAATGCCTCAGAACGCCAAGTGCTCCTTCCCGGACCCGAAGACCATCGGCCGAGGTCACCACCGACAAGAGACGGACGACAAGTTTACTTCTCGGACACCGAGCGTCAAGGTCGCCTTCACGGGGAGCCGCAAGACATCCTCCCCGGGATCTGGAGACCGAACCCTCGGCACGCCAAGATCTTCTCCTCGGAACGCCATGATCCCCTTCGCAGATCCGAAGACCCTAAACCCCGATTCGTCGAACCCTGGACCCTAAGACCGACCCTGAACCCCGGAACCCCAAGTTCGCCGAACCCTAATGTGTGAACCCCTTCCCGAAAACCCTATTTTATAACATAATACAACTTGTCGCATAATAATTGTCTTGCATGCATACATTCATGTGGTTTGGGGGCCTTATTCCGATCCACTGCATAATTAAATATGGGGCCCATATGCGGGCAAATCTAGCCTTATATTGGCCTCATTTAAATTTGTGTAGCGAACCGGTGCTATATTTTGCCATGCTAAAATAACATTTAATTGCGGGGTAGCTACACAACATGAACCACCTAACTAATTGTCGGGACCCCCGGTTCCGCTTAATCTGACCTAATTGCATTGCACCTTGGCCATGTCATGCATCATACATGCATCATGCCGATCTTCTGCCGTTGTATTAAATAGTGCATCCGGTGTTTCTTCTAGTGTTTTGCTTCTTCGCGAATAAGGCCGTTGAGTTGATGTGAGCTTACCGATCTTGGATGAACCTTTCGGCAATGTTTTTCGTAGCATCTCCTCTTTCTACCTATCTTGCTTTTATAGTATTTATTCCTCCTGTTGATCTATTGCTATACGTGTTGCGATGCTCTAGTTTCCGTATTCGTGATATACCCCGCAGCCCTATATTGCCTTGGACACAACCTATTACTGTTGTTTGGTAGATAGTTGGACTTATGCGTCGTAGTCGCTTGCTCAAGTCTTTGCGTGTCGTCAAATGCCACGATTGTTGATGTATTGCCGCATGTTGATGTTGGAGATGATCCTAGTTTTACTTATCGTTCACTTTAATTCTGTTTAACAACTAAAATTGAAATAAGCGAGGCATCGGTGGGTGATAGAAAATATTTGGTTTCAACGCCCACTTGTGTCCCGTGGGACCCAGTACTTGATACTGTTCCTTGATTTATCGCGCTATCCACATCCGGAGGTATATGGGACCCCACAGGCGAGCTTGATTCAGTCTTATTTCTTGGGGCCACAAACTAGTTTGAGGTTTTATTTACGATCCCATTTATGCCATGCTACTTTACGTATTTAAATTGTGCGAGGAGCACACTGCATCGCTTAGGTAAGCGTAATGTTTTCGCGGTATCGACAAGCCCAGCCACACTTTCGGGTTCCCATCGTTTACACCATTGTCGCAAACCTTGAGTCCGTCTCGAGCTTGCTTACTCCGTACGGATCTACTCAATGGGGTGGCCCCTGAAATATTTCTGAATCCTGTGATTGTTCATCGTGAAAGCCTCGTTGGGTTTTGATTTGGTTTTTCCGAGGTTGATCGGCGTGTGTTGCTATTGGTGCACCCGGTAAAACTTTGAAAGCCGTGTCCATGGATATGGACGACTTGGAGCACAGTATCTCGATCATAGGCAAGCATAACTAAAGTTTACTGCTATAAATTTGACTTTATAATGACTAGTAATCAGCTTCACTATAATGGAATGGCTAAATAATACTGGCCACAATTGCTTGTTTGGAGTGTCGCTGGCGACCATTGTACCTGACTAGTAAGTATTGCAACTACAACGGAATGACTTAATAAAAGTACCAACAACTGCGGGGTTTTGGGGTTATCTCATGCTAATTGTATCTGATTAGTAAGTGTTGCAACTATAACGGAATGGTTAACTAAAAGTGCCCACTGCTTGTTTTATCAGGACGATTATCTATACCTGACTAGTAATTGCTGCAACGATAATCGAATAAATAAAGCGCCAACCGTGTGAGTTCCTCGGTTGACTTCCTCGTTGGTCTCGAGGGGAAACACTGTGATGGGTTTGTTTGGTGTTAGCTTGTGTTGGATCCGGATAGGTCATTCTCATCCCTCTTAACCGCCAGTTATATCGAGTCTCTATAGGTTGTTCAGGTGTATCTTGCTTGCCACGCCATCCACCATACCTATGTAGGCGAGGACGCGAATTCTAGCCTCGCCGTGTCTTGGCCTCGATCGACGCTCCTCTTTTTCCTTTGCCCTTTGTCGGCACCCCCTTTTGTTTAAGCAGGTTTTGAGATCGACGCCGTTAGCAGGGTTACCCTCCCGGCTTGGCCTGGGCAGGGTTATGGACGCCATTGGTTACTCTTCAGGGCTCTTAGCCCCATTTGCATCTTGTCCGTAGCTGGACGCTCTATCGTTTTCAAGGTGATTTGGATCTTTGTATATTATATCTATATTCTTGACTCTTTGAGTCGCTGTTATATATATCTGTTCTGTGGGTCCCATCGAGGACTGTTGTGTAATGTTATTACTTCGTTTTCCACCCGCACAAAAGTGCCTGGTGGGCACCTTTGAATCGTTTCTATGCGGGTTTGGCGAATTTTGCTCAAACTTGCATAGGTCCGATTCTGAGGGTGTTACACAGCCTAACGGGGTAACTCTACAAGAGCCGTCGTGGGGCTACTCCTGTACTTGCTCTCTCAGACTCTCAGTCAGCCATGATGGAAGCGGCCAAAGACAATTACTGCTTTTTTTTGTATGGAGCATTTTCAGTTCATGACACTTTTGTTTGTGCTCGGCTTGTCGAATGCTTGCTATCAGCTTGTGGGGCATATACCTCTTCTCCCTCGTTTCAAAATATAAGATGTTTTAGATTTGTGAAGGAAATCTATTTAGACTTGTTTTAGCATGTAGATTTACACCAAACTTAAATGAACCTATATACTAAACTAAAAGAAGTCTAGATATATTTATTTCATAAAGCTAAAACATCTTATATTTTAAAACAGAGGGAGTACTACGCATATACCTAGTCGTATCATGCTTGTAATGGAGAATCGTAAAGACTCGATTACAGTTTCAGTCATGTTCAAACGAAAAACGAAATGCAAAAAGATAACGGCAACTGATGTACTCTGTAACTTCATCAACTCCTCTAGTATCCTGCTCACCCGAAGAAGCTTCAAGCAGGCGCAAAAGCAATGTATTCACAAGTCAGGTCCCTTGGTAATAATGTACTCCCTCCGTTATAAAATAGATGTCGCAAATTTGTCAAAATTTGAATGAATCTAGACACTATTTAGTATATAGATTCATCCAAAATTTGAAAAATCCAAGACATCTATTCTTGGACGGAGGGAGTACTTAAATAGATACATTTAACCAAATCAGTCTTGTTACAGCAATAAACGTTGATATGAACAACGCGACATTATGTAGATATTTTTTTAACACACATACATTATATAGAAACAACACACCTGTTATCTAAAGTATGGCTGCCTTTCACAACAACCAGCCCTTCAGGACGCCTCCTATACACGGTGTAACCTGACTGATCAATGGAAACCTCTTGGTGGCTTGGAGCAAACACCATCTCTCATGAATGTGCATTTTCCATTCATGGGGCCACAAGGACCATGCACCAATATGAACTCCTCAAGCAGAGCTTACGCCAAAGGATCTCAGCCAGCACATCAGTAACTCAGCTGAAACTATGCAGTTGATGGAACTCTACCGAAGCATCCTTAGATAAGTCATCCACGATCTGCACGCCCTGACGACAGTCCAACCAGATCAACATATAAGTAAACCCTTTTTAATGGAGCTTGACAGTTTATAAAGTTGCAATACAAATGAAAGAAGACCGATAAAAAATCTAGATAAAACAGCACACACAAAAGAACAACAAATTAGACAAATATAGTGGACCATCGGCAGACTCAACAACTATATCAAACTTACACCTTTCCGCATCAAGATCACCCACAATCAAAGTGGCTACTTCATGCGCCATCGGAGGGCTATAGACCCTTTGGTCCGTCGAGTCTAACCCAACAAACCGAGTGCTAAACAACTGAACAGTGTGCTTGATCTGTTCCTGGGAAACCTGAATCATCCTACACTTCTTAACCAGCTTAGTACTACTATTAAACATGGACGTTATAGAAGCCACAATCCCGATTAGCACTGCCATCACCCCCTCCCTAACCATCAAAAATAGCCATCTGATGATAACCTGCTGACACTATCATAAATACGAAATTGAGCAAACTCTGGAGACCCAGTGCAGGCACCAGCGAACCAATACGATGTCAAGGAACACTAATCACACAAGACACATATAGACCATAGAACGTGTTTATATGTTTGTCAACTTTCATGTCAAGAGAATAAAAAGCAAACATGGTTGTAAGACCTAATAAACCCCATGATCTCCGTCGACTCACTCACCCCACCGATCATAATCAATCGATCAAAGGGGCATGCCACACACTATATCAAGGCAAATGTATTCTGCCTCCCTTGCAACAATGATTATAACATTCTTTTCTGAGTAAACACACTAAGCCCATAAGAACATGTATATTCTAGGCCACCAAGGTACACGATAAGAAGCTGCAATGAAAATAGAAACATAGAAACCCAATAAAGAAAATAGAGGCCAATCCAACAGCGAAGGAGAAAAAACAATGACAGAAGAACCTAGCGACAAACCTTTCAAGACATTACCAAGGCAGTCATCTATGGAATAGGAGGCCTGAGTGCCTGACACCTAGACCATAAAAGAAGAAACTATGCTCAGCAAATCAATCCAGGAAGAAAATAAAGTCTGAGTCTACCAAAGACATGGAAAGTTAAACACATCACTAAAAAGATAGGCTTCCTCGGAAGACTCTTCCTCCCGCGGGTTCTTACGCGACATCGCAGCGGACAAATATGGGGGAAATTATAGCCTACAGCAAAAAACAGATTCTAAGAAGACAACAATACAGTTTATAGGGAGAAATAACATATCGTCTACCGGGAAGATGTCGTGAGACAAGAACGACAGCAGAAGGCTACAAAGAGGCAAAAACAAAAGAACCATTCATCCGACCTGAAACATAGCGGCAGCAGTCGGCTCCAAAGACGGTGACAACCAACACGCACGAAAACAACTATCAAACAAATGACCTCATCAAGAGTATTATTGTCACTAACTTCTTGGCAGATCATCTTATTATGACAATGAATGACTATAGTACCGATCAGAAGCATTAGCTGTAAACTACTACAGCATTAGACCACATAAACTTATTCCTTTGCCAAGAATATCGCCAATAGCATCTAATAGAAAATCATGTTGTCACAAATGCACAGATGTGTGATAGACACAAAAACATTGATACAAAATCGTTGTAGTAGAAGTTCATAAGAAATCTATTCCACGCCACAGTGAAAACCAAACAACATATGCACATGGAAAATGCATGAACCAAGACATGGATATTTAACATGAAAACGAAATATAGCAAGATTTACTTGCAGCTGCACTAACATGTGGCATTCTGTACACACCCATATACATTATATTTTATAGCTCTTGTTGCATGTCAAATATAAATTTAGTCAACAGTGCCAATCAAAAGGTGAGAAGTCATTTTATATACATAGTACTACATGTGTATTTTGTACACCGTGGTATCATACATGAGCAACTTAGAATCCTACAAGAATTTTTGACACAACACACACACACACAAATTTAAAACATTTGTTATCATGATGAAAAAAGGTATAGCAATCTAAATTAAATGCAATGCATATGCATATGAGAAAATACAGTGGACATGAAAACTGAGGGAAATACGACCATCAAAATATATAGCCCGACAATTTTCTCTTAGTAAGATGATAATTTGCAGCAGCCCAATGATATATTCGATCATACCTACACCTCCAAAATCACATATAAGTTCTCGAAGGTTATAAATAAGAACATCAAGCATTGTAAAACAAAATAGGGAGGATAAGAAGATCATGGATCAAGTCTCGTTATGTTATAAAATAAGAACATCAAGTAATGCAAAACTGAACTGGAACTCATACCAGATATCACTACTCTAATATAGCTTGAATTTGATTCGGTCATGGATGAAGTTCCATCAGGAGGGCAAGCACACCAAGAAAAGCATCTCAGCAAGCACTAATTAAGAGAAGCCTTTAGTTTTACTTTATACTCACCGATATGCTTGTTATCCTCCTACAGCTGCAAAGTATTTTTAATATTAATTATAGACAATGATTCATATTAAATAAATAGACTGAATTAGAATGACGTTGGATTAACATATGAATACAAAAAGCTATTTTGTGTTTGTGTCATTTGCAAAAGGATGGTTTTACCTAGTCTAACATCTCAAACACGTTTGTACTTGTTCGTTCCAAGCCATAATGGGAAGGCACAAATTACCGGAGTTTAAAAACTCTTTACATATAATTATACCATTTAAATTTATATGAACATTGATGCCATTTAGAAAAAAACTATTAATATGAATCAAGTTTGAGAGAAGGTAGGAATCCAACTTATGCTTTGATATCAATATTTGCTTCTATACCCAAGGAGCATGTGTGTGTTTTAGAAGACTCAGATTCATGCCCAAAAATATACCAAAGGCTTATTATCGATGTTGTGGTAAATAGGATAAAATGTTGTAGCACAATAGAACTCTTATGCTTACACCAATTTTGCAGAAAACATTGCAGTGCGAGAATTGACTTCCCCGATAGTGGATTCCTTTAGTACCAAAAGCTGGTGCATAACTACCAAGATGAAGGTGTATTGTACATTAATCAATTCTCTGTCGGTGGAAACTTCACCTGTACACGAACAAACTTCATCAGTATACATGAGTATTTCCAAAACACAAAAGATCTTGCACGAATAATTGTAAGATTCGGAAGTTGACACTGGTAAGAAAATTAATCATGTACACTACAATCGGAAGTAGAAAAAAACAAAAAGTCTAGACAAGAAAGCCCAGCGAACCCTCACTCGTCCGCTTCCATGGCTGAACATCCGCATGTCCATGGGCCAATATATAGGCAGAAAGCTGCCGCACTGATCCCACATCCGGCCTTGGCTGATATTCTCCTAGATAGTGTAGTGGACGTGACGGTCAAAATACGTACAGGGTGGGGTCTATGGAAAGAAAACTTTACCGCCGAGCACTTTCAGCCTCGCCCTCACCTGGTCTCACGCCGCCTCTGAACGCCTGAACACCGAATGAAGCCAAAAGCGCCCGTCACTTAGCTTAACTCCAGAGTTAGTTGAAGAGCGGGCTAGATTATCATGTCTGGTATCAATAACACACTTGTTGCAGGGTAACAATAATTCTCTAAGTCAGATTGCTGAGCAAAAAAAAACAAATAAAAATACTCCCATGTAATTAGGAGGAAGTAGCTTCCATTAGTATAGGAAGAATGAAAATTCTCTAAATCAGATTCAGGGTTATAATTATGAGCATTCCAGTTATGCAATAAAATTGCAATCGAGGAGACACACCCAATTCTGATATTCTAACAATTAGTACAGTTCTACTCTATTGCGAAAAACATAGTACTTACGTCACAATTCAAAATATACATCTTAGAAGCATATTAGCACCTTTTTTTACAGCAAAACGGGCTGTACATGTTAATTAGTCCGTCAATCATGTCTTATGTCAGATAATTGCCAACATCAATATAGTGGACAGGCTCACACAAAATTTCCTAGATAGGACGAAATTAATTTTCAATTCTTTGCTTGAGGAAAAATGTTTGATGGTATAAAAGGAGTTCAAGCACTAAATACGCCGAATACCAAATTTTGGACATAACGCCTATAGGAAAACTGAGAAAGAAATCTAGCAGCTAACTCAAGTAGGCTCTTTGACACAGGTGCAATATCTTACCTATTGGGATCAAGCAGCCAATCAAACAAAGATTTACTCAACCAGCTAGGAGCCCATCTCAATCGATAGAAAGAGGATTCTGGATAGAATCGCTTAAGAAAGAAAAATCAAGAGCGCACGGGCCTGTAGTACAGAACATGTTGGAAAGAGCACAAGAGCAGGTCTGAAGGCGTGGAGTGCGATGAGGCCTGCCGTCTATGCTGCCGCCGATCACCACACGCGGTGCTTCTCTCTCTGTTATCACTGCTATACCCTTCTTTCGCGCTGCCGTCGGCCTCACACTCCATTAATCCCCTTGTGATGTTCCTCTCTTCCCCTTCATCCCATTTGTGAGGCATCGTGGAGGGAGAGGAAATGGAGTTGTGGGGATAGGGGCTAGGGTTTGCCTGATTGACCCTGCAATGCGTTGGGAAGATATGAGACTCGAAGAACTACAACCCCGCGTACCAATCTCCCAACAAAACCAGTAACCACCAATAATCCGGAACTCCTAGCACCACGTGAGAGAGATAAATTCTCCAATGTTAGCTTCCAATCTCACACTAAAGCAACCAAACTCAAACAACCACAACAGAAGAAACCTCTACATTCCATAATCCCCGACACAGACGGGAAACCAGAGGAGATCGAAAACGCTCACCAGGGTCGCAGAGCTTGAAAAACCTGTCCACGTCTGCAACAACAACGAACAAAACAACAGTTCAATCAAGCAAATCCATACAACCAGGCGAGAATACGGAGCCGATTAGGAAAGGAGCGGGGGCGAAAAGTGCATCCGTAGGTAAGTCCCCGATCGTGCGTGGCGCGCGAAAGGTTGCGGAATACCTCCTACGTGCGGCAGCGCGGTGTCTGCTCCGGCGCCTTACATGGGGGCGTGGGCAATGTTGCCTAGGGTTCGGGCGAGCGTGGAGGCAGGGGCGGCGACGGGAGTAGGAGGTGGTGGTGGGAGCGGCTTGGAGAGAGAAATAGAATTAGGCCGTGAGAACCAGTGGGCAGTCCGAACGTGCGGCCACCGGTTCGCTGGTTTTATTAGTTGATTTTTTTACTGTAGCTAAGCGTCTGGGCCGGTGCTCAGTGCACAGGCCTTTTAGCACGCATAAGCTATAGAGTAATAAGATAGCACACTGAACTGTGGAGTACTGAGTCTTCCGAGCGAGGTAAACATTCTTTACTTCATCGGTACTAGTAGCTGCAGGTGGGTCACCTAGCGGTGCATCCAGCACATAGGTCAAATTACCAGCTGTGAGGACAATCCTCAAATTGCGGAACCAATCCGCGAAGTTGCTTCCATTGTTTTTCAACTTTTCTTTCTCTAGGAACGCATTAAAATTGATGGTAGGGGCCGCCATTGATCTACAACATATTTGCAATAGTTTAGACTAAGTTTATGACAAATTGAGTTCTAATTAATAGTGAAATTAATCTAGGTGAACTCCCACTCAAAACAATATCCCTCACATTGTTTTAGTGATCACACGAACCAAATCCACCACATCAACACCGATCATCACGAGAGTTGATATAGCTTCAATGGCGAACAATCGACATGTTCATCATATCTACTATATGATTCATGCTTTACCTTTCGGTGATCCGTGTTCCGAGACCATGTTTGTACATGCTAGGCTCGTCAAGATCAAACCTTAGCTTCCGCATGAGCAAATCTGGCTTGCTCATGTTGTATACACTTGCCGAATCTAACACACCCGATCATCACGTGGTGCTTCAAAAACAACAAGCTTTAGCAACGGTTCTTACTAAGGGTGAACACTTTAGAACTTGAAATTCATGTGCATGAGGGATCATCTTATAATGCTACCGTCGTTAACTAAGCAATACAAGATGCATAAAGGATTAACATCACATGCAATTCATAATATGTGATATGATATGGCCTTTCTTCTTTGTGCTTTCGATCTCCATCTTCAAGCACGAACATGATCTCCATCATCACCGGCATTGCATCAAGGCCAATGATGCTGCTCCATGGTTGTCGTCCACCGGCTTCAACTATTACAACTACTTTGAATAGACACGCGGGTCTTAACATAAATTAAAGACAACCATATGGCTCCTGTCGGTTGCCAACTTACAATAAGGAACATTGCATACATCAAATATAATCACAATCATGGCCATATCACATCACAGCACACCCCTGCAAAACAAAGTTAGACGCCTCTACTTTCTTTGCATGTTTTACGTGGTTTGGGGCTTTCAATAAGTGTCGTTCTAACTTACGAACAAGAACCACAACATTGATACTAGTATTGTCAATCATCCGTTGTAAATTGGATCTTAACTATGTTGGGAGAAACAGGCACCCGCAAAGCCACTTATGCAATACAAGTTGCATGTCAAGCGTGGAGCAACTCTCATGAACGATGTCATGTAAGTTTAGCCCGGTCCGCTTCATCCCAACATCCCGCAAGATGCAAAGTACACAAGAAGCAATCGATAATAAAAGCATCAACTCCCATAATGACCATTGTGTTCTACTCGTGCAACATATCTACATATAGACACGGCTCTGATACCACTTTAGGATTTCGTAGCATGGAAAACAAAAAAATTCTACCGCATACAAACAAACAAGCCAATATCTATCTACTAGATTGTAGCAACGAGTCGATGGAATAACTCACCCTCGAAGATTCCAAAGTGTTTAACGAGAGCGGATTCTCGTGGGTGATGTAGTCGTACTCTTCCCGATCTCAAGATCGCAGAGCGATCCTTTCTACGCATTCGGCAGCGCCCCGCAATGGGTCACACGCTCGGTATCGATTTAAGACCTTCCTCTCCCTTGTTCCAGCAGGCAGCGGAGGTTGTATCACTCTCCTCACGATTCCGACAGCACAACGGCGTGGTACCGGAAGTAGAGGGGAGATCTCGCAGGGCTTCGCCTTAAGCCGGAGCGAGTATGGTGAACTATGAGAGAGATCCCCGGCGATCTAGGGTTTATACGCACCGAGGAGGAAGCTTGGCCGGCGGCTAGGGTTAGCTAGGCGGCGGCGGCTTGCCCTAGGCGGCGGCAGCAGGAGGTGGCGGCGCCGGGCTAGGGTTTTGGGTGGAGGTGTTGGGTACTAGGAGGGGCAGCCCTGCCCCCTCCTTATATAGGTGGAGGGGGCGCGCCAGGGGAGGGAGTCCCTCCCCAACTCTGTTTCCCAAGGGGGCCGGCGGTGGAGGGGAGGAACTCCTCTCCAAGTAGGTTTCCTACTTCCCCTCCACCTTCCAAAATAGCCATTTGAATTTTCAAATTGGCGTTTGACTTTTCAAACTAGGATTTGATTAAACCCTTTATTTTGTTCAGCGATGACACCTAGTACATGATGCAATTATTCCAACTTGATATGACACATTCATGTACCCTTCCCCTCCGGAGTGCCGGACATTCCGGAACCTTCTAGAACATTCCCGATGAAAACACCGGAACCATTCTCCAACCCCGAAACAGGACTTTCCTTATATGAATCTTATTCTCCGGACCATTCCGGATCTCCTCGTGATATCCCGGATCCCATCCGAGACTCCGAACAACATTCGGTCTCTTTCTCATCATTCCATAACTACTCAAACAACGTCGAATCCTTAAGTGTGTCTCCCTACGGTTCGTGAATTATGCGGACATGATCAAGACACTTCTCCGAACAATAACCAATAGAGGAATCTGGAAATTCATATGGCTCCCACATATTTGTACGATTACTTTGCGATCGAATGAACCACTTACATATGATACCAATTTCCCTTTGTCTCACGATAGTTTACTTATCCAAGGTTATGATCGTCGGTATCTCTGCATACCTAGTTCAACCTTGTTACTGATAAGTACTCTTTTTTCGTTCTCGTGATATGTGATACCTTGTGATCCAGTCACATGCTTGCAAGCTAATTGGATGACATTCCACCGAGAGGGCCCAGAGTATATCTATCCGTCATATGGATGGACAAATCCCACTCTTGATCCATGTGTCTCAACCAATACTTTCCGAACACTCAATGTCACCTTTATAACCACCCAGTTACGGTGTGGTGTTTGATGTCATCAAAGCATCCTTTCGGTGAAGGTGATATGCATGATCTCATGGTCGAAGGAATTAGGTTACTATGTATCAGAAAGCATATAGCAATTGAACTATTAAAATGACTTGATCTTTATGCTACGCTTATCTACAGGAGTATGTCCACCATATCATTCTCCTAACGATATGATCTTGTTGTTAATAACATCTCAATGTTCATGATAGGGAAACCACAATCATTTATTAACCAACAAGCTAGTATTATAAAGAGGCTTTACTAGGGACTCTATTTTAGTTTACAAATCACACAAGTATTAATGTTTCCTTGTTAATACTATTATAGCATGAATGTAAACATTTATCATAAACACAAAGATATAATAATAACTACATTTATTATTGCCTCTAGGGCATATCTCCAACAGATGTCTCCTCATTCCTCGGTCCAGCAAGTGGGGTGGAGAGATAGATTGGATCTACAACACGATGGCGTGGCGCAAAGGTGGAGAGTTTCCACGGCAGGGCTTCGCCTATGCGCAGTCGGGAGAGAGAGAGAGAGAGAGAGAGAGAGAGAGAGAGAGAGAGAGAGAGAGAGAGAGAGAGAGAGAGAGAGAGAGAGGGCAATAACTAGGCGGCTAGGGTTGAAGGAGTGGGGGAGGAGGGCTGCGCCCCTGCCCTCTATATATAGGGGGCTGGCCGCCCCCCTTGGCCCCTCCTCCAAGCCCTAGGGCGGCGGCCCCAAGGGTTGGAGTGGGGGGCAAGTTTTCCCCTTCCTTCTAGAAGGTTTCCCTAGGGTTTTGGCCGGCTGGGCCTATGGGGCCTTGTGCCTCGGCCCAATCGCCCAGGCACTCCTCGTGGCCACGCCCCCTTCCGAAAAGTGGGGCCACGTTGGTCCCACTCCGGAATCTTCTAGAACCTTCCGGTACAATACCGAATAATCCGAAACAATTCCGAAATCCAAAAACTGCTTTCCCTTATATGAATCTTATTCTCCGGACCATTCCGGAACCTCTCGTGGCGTCCTGGATCTCATCCGAGACTCTGAACAAAAACTCATAAACCAATTATCCGTTCTATCCTAGCGTCGAGACACGTTAAGTATGTGACCCTACGGGTTCAAGAATATGCAGACATGATCTTCTATCAATAATCAACAGCGGGGTCTGGAAACCCATATTGACTCCCACATACTCATCGATGATCATATCGGATGAACCAAGATGCCAGGATTCAATTAATCCCATATATATATTCCCTTCGTCACGCGATATTTTACTTGCCCAAGATTCGATCGTCGGTATCAGCATACCTAGTTCAATCTCGTTCACAACAAGTACTTTACTCGTTTCATAATCCGATATCACTTTGTTATTAACTCCTTAACCACATGCTTTCAAGCGGTGTTGATATCGATTACCGAGTGGGCCCGAAGTATATCTCTCCGACTTGGGAGGGACAAATCCCATCTCGATACATACAACCCAATAGATATTTTCCGAAGTAGAATACAACCGCTTGCAAGCATGTGGTTAAGGAGTTAATCACAAAGTGATATCGGATTACGGAACGAGTAAAGTACTTGCTGTGAACAAGATTGAACTAGGTATGATGCATCGACGATCAAATCTCGCAAGTAAAATATCGCGAGACGAAGGGAATATATATATGGGATTGATTGAATCCGGCATCGTGGTTCATCCGATATGATCATCGATGAATGTGGAGTCAATATGGGTTTCAGCACTGCTGATTATTGATAGAAGATCATGTCCAGATATTCTCGAACCCGCAGGGTCACACACTTAACGTGTCTCGACGCTAGGATAGATTGGATAATTGGTTTATGAGTTTTGTTTGGAGTCTCGATGGGATCCGGACATCACGAGAGGTTCCGAGTGGTCCGGAGAATAAGATTCATATAAGGCAGCTTTCTAGAGTTCGGAATTGTTCAAGTTAATCCAGATTGTACCTAAGCTTTAGAACCTTCCGGAAGGGACCAACGTGGCCCCACCTTCCGGGAGGGGCATGGGCCTATGAGGGAGTGCCTCAAGATTGGGCCAGGGGCACAAGGCCCCATAGGGCCCAGCCGGCCAAAGGGGTTTTAAACTCGAGATAGACCTTCTAGAAGGGGGGGTTTCCTTGCCCACCACTCCTCCTCCTTTGGGGCCGCCGGTTTGGGCTTGGGGGAGGGGCTGGGGGCGCACCACCCCCCCACACCTTCGCCTCCAAGAGCTAGCTGTCCTGCTTCCCTCCTCTCTCCCTCCCGACTGCGTGTAGGAGAAGCCCTGCTGCAGAAACTCTCCACCATATACACCGCGCCGTCGTGTTGTAGATCCAATCCGTATCTCCACCATACTTGCTGGTCCGAAGAAGGAGGAGACATCGAGGTGCTGCACGTGTGCATCTCACGGAGGCACCGCCACTTGTGGTGCTAGATCGGATCGGATCGCGAGGAGGAGAAGCGAGTACGACTACATCACCCACGTTCCGACGAACGTTCCGCTGTGCGAATCTTCAAGGGTATGAAGATCTAATCCAATCTCTCTCGTTGTTTGCATCTCCTAGATTAGATCTTGGCTTTCCCTCTGTTCGCATCCGTAGAAAATTTTGATTTACTATGTCGCGAAATCCATCAGTGGTATCAGAGCTAGATCTATGCGTAGACGTGTTTCACGAGTAGAACGCAACATGGTTATTGCGGGCGTTGATGTTTTCTGTTGCAAGCCTCTTGTTTGTGTTCTTCTTATGACGCGGGATAGTGAGATTGAAGCGGTCCAGGCCAACCTTACGCGACGCCGTCAGCGAGACCGCTCGCACTTGACGTGGCTTGTTCCACACATGTGGCTGGTGGATGTCAGTTTCTCTCACTATAGTTGTCATGGGATTAACACCGGAGTTTGGCAACCATAATATCACTGTTGTGGATTTCCGTAGGTAAGAATCGTTCTTAGCATCTACTCCCATAAGCCACGTAAAACACGCAACAACAAAGTAGAGGCGTCTAACTTGTTTTTGCAGGGAGTGTTTTCTGTGATATGGTATGGCCCAAGATGTGATGTGTATAATGTATGCGATGGTCATGTTTTGTAATGTTTCACGACTTGCATGTCGATGAGTACACAACCGGCAGGAGCCATATGGTTGTCTTTATAATTGTGTATGACCTGTGTGTCAATTTCTTATGCGCCATGTAATAGTTTCACTTTATCGCTAAGTAGTTAGCAATAGTTGTAGTTGCTATTCGTGGTGGAGGCAATCATGGTGGAGTGATGGAGATCATGCTGGCATGCACAAGATGGAGATCATTGCGCGAGGATTGGCTATACCATGTCACATAAAGTTATATGCATGTGATGTTTATCTTTTTATGTATCTTATTATGCTTAGATCGCGACGGTAGCATTATAAGATGATTCCTCACTTAAAGATCAAGATAAAAACTGTGTTCTCCCCAAGTATGCACTGTTGCGAAAGTTCGTCGTGTCCAAGCATCACGTGATGATCGGGTGCTATAGACTCTACGCTCACATACAACGGGTGCAAGCCAGTTTTGC
Organism: Avena longiglumis; assembly: GCA_030063025.1. NCBI lineage: Eukaryota > Viridiplantae > Streptophyta > Magnoliopsida > Poales > Poaceae > Avena > Avena longiglumis. Next base: position 510,406,050 of record CP125974.1, on the reverse strand, counting down.
ACACGCGGAAATACTTGGGTCTAACTTGGCGAGCCTAGCATGTACATACAGGGCCTCGGAACACAAGAACCGAAAGGTTAAGCATGATTCATATGAATGATATGATCGACACTTCGTTGTCCACCATTGAAACCACATCTCTTCTCGTGATGATCAGATTAGGTGTGGTGAATTTGGATCGTGTTCACTAAACAACTTGAGGGATGTTGAATTTAGTGGGAGTTCATCTAGTAATTTGATTAAAAGTTGAACTAGTTATCATGAACATAGTCTAATTTGTACTTGCAATACTGTAGATCAAATGGCTAAGTCCAACTTCAACTTCAACGTTTTACCGAGAAGGAAAAGCTTAGAAACAATGGGTCTAACTTCACCAATTGGTTCCGCAATCTAAGAATCATTCTCTGGCGGTCAAAAGGACTATGTCCTTGGGAAAGAGTTAGGTGACCCCACTACAAGCTACTACCGATGAGAAAGTCACAATCAACAAGAAAGATGATTATGGTGTGATTAAGAGCACCATGTTGTTTGCTATGGAATCGAACTTCAAAATCGTTTTGAAGACTATCCCGGCCATTTGAGATTCTCAAGAGAAAACCATGTTTGAGACTCAGCCCGCTCGAGAGATATGAGATCTCCGAAGTTCTTTAACTTCAAGATGGAGGAAGGGAGTTCCGTTAGTGAGCACGCCATTAAGATGACGGGCTACACTCAACGCCTTGAGCAACTGGAATGCACGATTCCAGAGGAGCTCAAGATTGACAGGGTTCTGCAATCACTCCCTCCTAGATAGAAAAGTTTTGTAGTGACTCACAATCAGATTGTTTCCGCTGATACGATCACCGAGATCTTCGCAAAACTGAAGGCTGCGGAGGTGGACATAAAAAAGGATAATCATGTGTTGATGGTCAACAATCCCACCTTCAAGAAAGGTAAGGGAGCAAAGATTCCCTTAAAGAAGGGCGGCAAGCGCACTGCCCCTGCTGAGAAGAAGCTCAAGTCTGGTCCTAAGCCGGACACTGAGTGCTTCTATTGCAAGGACAAGGGTCGCTGGAAGCGAATCGTCAAGTACTTAGCGGACAAGAAGGCTGGCACCATCAAAGGTATATTTGATATACATGTTATTGATGTTTTCCTTACTAGCCCTCGTTGTAGTGCCTAGGTATTTGATACCGGTTCAGTTGCTAATATTTGTAACTCGAAACAGGAGCTACGGAATAGACAGCGGCTTGCAAGGGATGAGGTGACGATGCGCGTTGGCAACGGATCAAGAGTTGATGTAATGGCCGTGGGCACGCTATCCTTAGTTTTACCTTCGGGATTAGTTTTAAACCTTAATAAATGTTATTATGTGCCTGCGTTGAGCATGAACATTATTTCTGGATCGTGTTTATTGCAAGACGGTTATTCATTTAAATCGGAGAATAATGGTTGTTCTATTTATATGAGTAACATCTTTTATGGTCATGCACCTATTGTGAATGGTTTATTTCTTCTAAATCTCGAAAGGGATGAAACACACATCCATAACATTGAGGCTAAGAGATGCAAAGTAGATAGTGATAATACTACTTATTTGTGGCAGTGTCGTCTAAGTCATATTGGTGTAAAACGCATGAAGAAACTCCATTCTGATGGACTTTTGGAGTCTCTTGATTTTGAATCATTTGACACATGAGAACCATGCCGCATGGGCAAGATGATCAAAACCCCGTTCTCCGGTATGATGGAGCGAGCAACGGACTTGTTGGAAATCATACATACCGATGTATGCGGACCGATGAGTGTTTCGACGTGCGGTGGATATCGCTATTTTCTCACTTTTACCGATGATTAAGTAGATATGGGTATATCTATTTAATGAAACATAAATCTGAAACATTTGAAAAGTTCAAGGAATTTCAGAATGAAGTGGAGAACCATCATAACAGAAAGATTAAGTTTCTAGAATCAGATCGTGGGGGCGAATATTTGAGTTATGATTTTCTCACGTATCTTAAAGCAAGCGGAATTGTTTCGTAACTCACGCCACCCGGAACACCACAGCGCAATGGTGTGTCTGAACGCCGGAATCGAACCTTATTAGATATGGTCCGATCAATGATGTCTCTTACTGATTTGCCGTTATCATTTTGGGGTTATGCATTAGAAACCGCTGCATTCACTTTAAATAGGGCACCATCTAAATCCGTTGAGACGACACCGTATGAACTGTGGTTTGGTGCTAAACCTAAGTTGTCGTTTCTTAAAATTTGGGGATGCGAAGCTTACGTCAAGAAGTTGATGCCGGACAAGCTCGAACCTAAAGCGAAGAAATGCGTCTTCATAGGATACCCTAGGGAAACTATTGGGTATACCTTCTATCACGTAACCAAGGCAAAGTGTTTGTCAGAAGAACGGTTCCTTTCTTGAGAAGGAGTTTCTCTCGAAAGAAGTGAGTGAGTGGAAAGTAGAGCTAGACGAGGTTATTGAACCTTCTCTTGAATTGGAGAGTAGCGCAGCACCTGAAATTGTTCCAAAGGTCACCGCACCAACAATAGAGGAAGCTAATGACAAGGATCATGAAGCTTCGGACAATGCTGCTACTGAACGTCGCAGGTCGACAAGGTCGCGTGCCCCTCCTGAGTGGTACGGCAACCCTATCTTGACTGTCTTGTTAGTAGAAGACAGTGAACCTACGAACTATGAGGAAGCGATGATGAGCCCAGACTCTGAGAAATGGCTAGAAGCCATGAAATCCGAATTGGGATCCATTAGTGAAAACCAAGTATGGACTTTGGTGGACCCTCCTAGCGACCGAAAGGCCGTTGAGTGCAAGTGGATCTTCAAGAAGAAAACAGACGCGGATGGTAATTTTACCGTCTATAAAGCACGGCTTGTCGCGAAAGGTTTTCGACAAGTTCAAGGTGTTGACTACGATGAGACTTTCTCTCCCGTAGCGATGTTTAAGTCCATTCGGATTTTATTAGCAATTGCTGCGTTTCATGATTATGAAATATGGCAGATGGATGTCAAGACTGCGTTCCTCAATGGAAACATTGATGAAGAGTTGTATATGATGCAACCCGAAGGTTTTGTCGATCCTAAGGATGCGGATAAAGTATGAAAACTTCAGCGTTCCATTTATGGACTGAAGCAAGCATCTCGGAGTTGGAACCTTCGTTTTGATCAAGTGATCAAGAGCTTTGGATTTGTTCCAAATTGCTACGAAGCTTGTATCTACAAGAAAGTGAGTGGGAGCTCGGTGACGTTTCTGGTACTATATGTGGATGACATATTGATTATTGGAAATGACATCAACATGCTTAACGATGTGAAGGGTTATTTAAACAAGTGTTTTTCAATGAAAGACCTAGGTGAAGCTGCTTATATATTGGGCATCAAGATCTATAGAGATAGACAAAGACGCCTGATAGCTTTAAGCCAGAGTACATACCTAGACAAAGTTCTGAAATAGTTCAGAATGGATAAGGCAAAGAAAGGTTCGGTGCCTATGTTGTCAGGTAAGATATTGAGCAAGGCTCAGTGTCCAGCTACGGTAAATGATAGGGAAGCTATGAGAAAAGTGCCTTATGCCTCGGCCATAGGTTTTACCATGTATGCCATGCTGTGTACTAGACCGGATGTGTCCAATGCTCTTAGTTTGACGAGCAGATATCAAAGTGATCCAGGAGTGGAACACTGGACAGCCGTGAAGAACATCCTAAAGTACCTAAATAGAACTAAAGAAATGTTCTTAGTCTATGGGGGTGACGAACAGCTCGTCGTAAAAGGTTACGTCGACGCTAGTTTCGACACCGACAAGGATGATTCTAAATCTCAGACAGGATACGTGTATATTTTGAATGGAGGAGCCGTGAGCTGGAGAAGCTGCAAGCAAAGCATGATCGCGGGATCTACAGTAGAAGCGGAATACATGGCTGCTGCAGAAGCGTCAAGTGAAGGAGTTTGGATCAGGAACTTCATCACTGAGCTTGGCGTGGTTCCAAGTGCATTGGACCCACTGGAGATATTGTGTGACAACATTGGCGCCATAACACTCGCTAAGGAACCAAGATATCATCCAAAGACCAAGCATATCAACCGCAAGTTTCATATAATTCGAGGTTATATAGCAGATGGAGATCTGAAGATTAGCAAAGTACATACAAATCTGAATGTCGCAGATCCATTGACTAAACCTCTTCCACGTGTAAAACATGATCAGCACCACAGTGCCATGGGTGTGAGATTGTTGCCAGATGTAAACTAGATTATTGACTCTAGTGCAAGTGGGGGACTGTTGGAATTATGCCCTAGAGGCAATAGTAAAGATGTTATTATTATAATTCTTGTTCATGATAATGTTTATATTCCATGCTAGAATTGTATTAAGCGGAAACTTTAATACTTGTGTGGTTTGTGAACAACACCGTGTCCCTAGTACGCCTCTATGGACTAGCTCATTGATTAATGATGGTTAAGGTTTCCTAACCATGGACATGAGTTGTCGATTAATAATGAGATCATATCATTGGGAGAATGATATGATGGACAAACCCAAACTAAGCGAAGCAATTAGATCGTGTCATCGTGTTCGTCTTTGCGAAAGATTTTCTTATGTCAAATATTGTATTCCTTAGACCATGAGATAATATAACTCCTTGGTATCGGAAGAAAGCTTTGAGGTCATCAAACGTCATCCTATGAGAGGGTGATCATAAAGGTGTCTCTCAGGTGATCGGAAAGTATCTGTTGGGTTGTATGTATCGAGATGGGATTTGTCCCTCCCAAGTCGGAGAGATATATACTTTGGGCCCACTCGGTAATCGATATCAACACCGCTTGCAAGCACGTGGTTAAGGAGTTAATCACAAAGTGATATCGGATTACGGAACGAGTAAAGTACTTGCTGTGAACGAGATTGAACTAGGTATGACGGTACCGACGATCAAATCTCGGGCAAGTAAAATATCACGAGACGAAGGGAATATATATATGGGATTGATTGAATCCTGGCATCGTGGTTCATCCGATATGATCATCGATGAATGTGTGGGAGTCAATATGGGTTTCCAGACCCTGCTGTTGATTATTGATAGAAGATCATGTCTGCATATTCTCGAACCCGCAGGGTCACACACTTAACGTGTCTCGACGCTAGGATAGATTGGATAATTGGTTTATGAGTTTTTGTTCGGAGTCTCGGATGGGATTAGGGACATCACGAGAGGTTCCGGAGTGGTCCGGGGAATAAGATTCATATAAGACAGTGCAGTTTTTGGAGTTCGGAATTGTTCCGGGTTAATCGGTATTGTACTGGAAGCTTCTAGAACCTTCCGGAAGGGGACCAACGTGGCCCCACCTTCCGGGAGGGGGCATGGGCCTATGAGGGAGTGCCCTGGCCGCATTGGGCCAGGGGCACAAGGCCCCATAGGGCCCAGCCGGCCAAAGGGGTTTTAAACTCGAGATAGACCTTCTAGAAGGGGGGGTTTCCTTGCCCCCCACTCCTCCTCCTTTGGGGCCGCCGGTTTGGGCTTGGGGTAGGGGCTAGGGCTGCGCCCCACCCCTCTATATAAAAAGGGCTGGGGGCGCACCACCCCCCACACCTTCCCCTCCAAGAGCTAGCCGTCCTGCTGCCCTCCTCTCTCCCTCCCGACTGCGTGTAGGAGAAGCCCTGCTGCAGAAACTCTCCACCATATACACCGCGCCGTCGTGTTGTATATCCAATCCGTCTCTCCACCATACTTGCTGGTCCGAGGAAGGAGGAGACGTCGAGGTGCTGCACGTGTGCATCTCACGGAGGCACCGCCACTTGTGGTGCTAGATCGGATCGGATCGCGAGGAGGAGAAGCGAGTACGACTACATCACCCACGCCCGACGAACGTTCATTGGCTTGAATCTTCAAGGGTATGAAGATCTAATACAATCTCTCTCGTTGTTTGCATCTCCTAGATTAGATCTTGGCTTTCCCTCTGTTCGCATCCGTAGAAAATTTTGATTTACTATGTCGCGAAACCCATCACAAGTGTCACTGCCGCCGGTTACATCCAAGGCCAGAACAAGAATTTCTCATTGGGAATCTCCACCACTTGCAATCTGAGAGGGTCGACTGCGTGCTGCCACCTGACGGAAGACCCATCGACAGCCACATCGACCGAGAACGCGTCACCTATTCACCTCCTTGCCGCTGCCAGGCCATGGAGGGTCCGACGGCACAACCTCCTAGCCACCACCACCCTCTGTCCCGATGCCTGGCAGGAACCTGACACTAGACAACATTGGACTTTGTGATGTCTATATGATTTTTATTTAATAAAAACTCCACATAAGGTAACTATACGAATGGTTCTTAATAAGATAAAATACTAACTTTTTAGAAAGGAAATTTGATCTACATGTGGAGTTTTTTCTAAATTGAAATTTCACATTAAGTTGATATAAGCAACTAAGGCTTGGTACAGATAATAGGAATTCTATGGGACGACGATGTATAATCGCTAAACAAAACCAGGAGGTGCTACCGTGCGGGGTTTTAGATTCCAAAAACATTGCCATGGGGACATCTTTAAAATATTGCAATATCAACACAGTATATGGAACGAACTTTCAATGTTAAAATTTAGTTTTGTGATTTACAAGAATTGTTATGTTCCCACAAAAAATTAGGATACGTTGTGATAATTTCGAAATTTTTGGTGTCTAAACTATGTTAATATCATGGTAACTGAAAGAGCATGTGGACTCCATGTGTGGTTTTGGTAATTAATGACAATCTTTATGGACTAATATGTATATTAAGTTGTAATTGTTTGTCCATTGGCATCGCTTGAAGTATGTGTTGGCTTCAAGTTCGATGAAATAAATAAAAAGATACGTTTTGCAAGTTTAAAATACGCCATCTCTAGAAGATCTCATATTTGATGCTTGCCATCCTCGGTGGTCATGGATCGATAAAGAGAAATTAAGAAAGGTGTTCCATCTTGAGAAGGCCAAGATCGTCTACATCGCGCTCAAGTGGAATGCTCAAGGCAAAGGTATTCTTGATAGGTTTTTCCTTTTACCGGTCTCATGTTGTTAGTTCGGATACCGGGTTTAGGATAGATAGCCGTACTATCAAGAGGGGCTCTCGAGTGAGTAACTCGATCATATCGTTCGAAGAGAGCTCAAACCTTTACATAGTTGCATCATCGTATTTGGTTTGATCCATGTGAGGATCTAGAGCTTGTGGTAATCTTCATAACAAGCTTTTGTTCATTAAAAACGGATCTTCCTTTTATATCTTGTTGCGATTTTGATCTTTAAGGTTTTCCGGTTTCTCACCAAGGAAGGTATCTCACTTTAAAATACATGAAGTATTCTCACTTGGTGGTGATCAATATTTTCAACGCAATTAGATTCGAGTCACATGAAGTATTCTCACTTAGTGATAACCAATATTCTCACTAAAGTGAGGATATACAATTTCAACGCAATGTGAGGATATACATGAAGTATTTTCAACGCAATGTGAGGATATACATAAAGTATTTTCAATGCAATGTGAGGATATACATGAAGTATTCTCACTTGGTGATAACCAATATTTTCAACGCAATTGGGTAGCTCTTGTCGTCTTCTTTCCAACGTAATTGGATTTTGGTCAATCAGAGTTACCAAACTAAAGTTATGAATATTTGTTTTAAAAATAAAAAGAAAAAAACTGTGTTTGGGCCGCGGTAGTACCGCTTACCACTACCGGCCCGTTCTACCTTCTGTGTCGCTCGGTAGCCTAGCCCGCACTACTGCCCAGCCGGCGATCGCCCGGCCGACTTCGGTATGCCCGCCTAGCTGCTGGGCTCGACCACGACCACCGCCTCCCCATGCGCGCCCATGTCGCTAGCGCCGCTCGACCACGAGGCTCGCTCGCTGCTCTCTCGCCTAGATGCGCGCCTCGATCCCCTTTTGCTTGCGTGCACTCGCTCTTGTTGTCGCGCCCGCATTGACCGGCTTCGGCTTTGCTCGCTAGCGCTAGGGGTGGACACGAAGTTCGAAGCTCGAGGCTCGGCTCGGGCTCGACAAGGCTCGACTCAGGCTCGGCTCGGAGGTCAGACAAGCCAAGCCTAAACTTGCTAATCAGGCTCGAGGCTCGATAAGCCAGCTCGGTCAAGCTCACAAGACGGCTCGAAGGCTCGATGCAAATATAACAATTCACGATCACAGTCAACAATTGAGCATATATAGGTTTATTATAACATACTCAAATAGGTCTCACAAAGTATTAGTAACCATAATATTAACATACATCACAAAGTTTTGTATTATATCCTTTCCTCTACTTTTGGTCAAAATAAGGATGTCATGTGGCCACCGAAATGTTGCACGACGATGAAAGGCTACACAAGGACACTACAATTAATCCGTCAGACTAAAATCCCAGGGGAAACACTTCAGACTAGTATTGCAATTCTACAAGAGTACTCGCAATTTTACTGCTATAGATAACAAGAAAGAACCAAATAAACAATTGGAGATCTGTACAAGTGACAAGGCAAGAACCAAATAAACAATTGGAGATATGTAGAAGTGATCCTATTGTAGAGCATAGAGAACCTCACGGGCCAGCTACTTGGCTGTGTTCTTCATGTCTAGGTCATTAGCATTGCAAAACCAACTACATATGACAACGCCTCTTGAATCCTTGAGCATCCGTTGGTGCCTCGGTGGTGTGAGGTGGAGGAGTCAGGAGGCGTGAGGCGTGAGTCGTCGATGATGGGCGGCGTCGTCGCCGGCGGAGGGTGGCCGGAGGGTTGGTGGGCGGAGGGTAGCCGGAGGGTTGGTGGGCGGAGGTCTCCCTACCGCTAACCCTATCCCACGAGGGCATGGCGTGTGGAATCCCGAATCAGTCCGGGATTGGCGGCACCATGGAAGAAGGGAAGGAGGAGGACTGGAGCTAGAGGAGGCAACCGGCATCGGTGGCGGCAGCCGGCGTTGGTGGTGGGAGACGGGGAGGAGGAAGACTGGAAGACGGGGGCGACTGGGCGAGGAGATAGCCTCGGGACGACGGGGTGGGATCGAGAGAGAGAGAGACGCGGGGTATGGGGACGACCGACGGGGTGGGATATTTTGGGGCAGGTGGGCGGCTCGTCGAGCCGTTTCGAGCGAGCCACGAGCCTGCCGAGCCGAGCCGCGAGCTCTTTTTTTACTGTTTTTTCAGCACCAAGCCGAGCACAAGCTCGGCTCGATTTTTACAAGCTTTGACGAGCCGAGCCACGAGCCGGCTCGGCTTGGCTCGATTCCACCCCTAGCTAGCGTCTGCTTCTTTGTTCGCCTGGCCCAGGTCCAGTACTACCAGCCCATACGGTTTTTTAGCCCCAACGTGCTGATTTCTATGCCCCCTATTTATAGCCCTTCTCTCCCTTTTGCCTAATTGCTTCTTCTTCCTCTATTTTCCCAAGCTTTGCTCCATTTTCTCATCTCTTCTAGCTTGATTCAATCTTTCCCCCAATGATTCTTGCTCATATTTGAAGGGAAGATAGAGGAGATCTAGATCTACAAATTGACCAAGCCATATCATCTTTTTGTGAGTGTATCTTTGAGATCTGGATCTTGGGGGATGTGTTCCTCTTTGATTGTTCCTCTCTTGTTTCCCCAATTGCTTTAGTAGCTTTGTTGGAACTTGAGAGTGAAGGATTGGAGCATTTTTGTGGTGTTCTTGCCTTTTGCATTCGGTGCATCGGTTTGAGTTTTCCTCGGAGGATTTGGTTGGTGATATTCTTTGAAGCTTCTCCCTATTGGGTTCTTGGAATCCTAGACGGTTGTGTGGCCTTGGTGGCATTTATTGGGAGCCTCCAATTAAGTTGTGGAGATTGCCCTAATCTTTGTACGGGTTTGGTGATCGTCCTCAGGTGTAACATAGTGGATCAAGTGCTTGCCGTGCGACGGGTGCTCGGGAGAATAGTGTGAGGCCTCTTGTGACGTTGGTGGTCTTAATACCGTCCACCCCTCCAACGAGACGTACTTCCATTGTGGAAGGAACTCGGTAAGATACCGTCGTCCCCGCATGCCTCGGTTATCTCTATACCCGAGCTCTTTACTTATACACTTTACATTGTGATAGCCTTCGTACTTGAAGTAATCTATATCTTGCTATCTCATTGTTGCTTGTCTTGCTTAGCATAAGTTATTCGTGCACATAGGTGAACCTTAGTATATATAGGCTTTGTGCTTGACAAAAGAAAACACTAGTTTTATTTCGCCTTTGTTAAACCCATCTTGTAAAAGTTTTAAACCGTCTATTCACCCCCCTCTAGGAGACATCCATAATCTTTCAATAACATCTTAGGTCATGGAAGTGCAAACAAGCATTTGTTTAGTGTAGTGTAACACCCTCAGAATCGGGCCTATGCAAGTTTGAGCAAAATTCGCCAAACCCGCATAGAAACGATTCAAAGGTGCCCACCAGGCACTTTCGTGCGGGTGGAAAACGAAGTAATAACATTACACAACAGTCCTCGATGGGACCCACGTATATATATACAAAGACGACTCCGGAGTCAAGAATACGATATAATGTACAAAGATCCAAATCACCTTGAAAGCGATAGAGCGTCCAGCTACGGACAAGATGCAAATGGGGCTAAGAGCCACGAAGAATAACCAATGGCGTCCATAACCCCTGCCAAAGCGGAAGGGTAACCACGCTAACGACGTCGATCTCAAAACCTGCTTAAACAAAAGGTGCCGACAAAGGGCAAAGGAAAAGAAAGGAGCGTCGATCGAGGCCAGTACACGGCGAGGCTAGAATTCGGCGGTCCTCGCCTACATAGGTATGGTGGACTGAAGCGGCAGCGGCAGCATGCACTAAACAACCTATAGAGACTCGATACATCTGGCGGTTATCAGAGAGGGGTAAGAATGACCTATCCGGATCCCACCTGAAGCTAACACCAAACAAACCCATCCTGGCGTTCCCCCCCTCGAGACCAAACGAGGAAGTCAACCGAGGAACTCACACCGTTGGCAGTTTTATTTATTCAGTTATCGTTGCAGTAATTACTAGTCAGGTATAGATAATCATCCAGATAAACTAAGCAGTGGGCACTTTTAGTTAGTCATTCCGTGATAGTTGCAACAATTACTAATCAGGTACAGATAGCATGAGATAAACCCAAAACCCAGCAGTGGTTGGTACTTTTATTCGGCCATTCCGTTGTAGTTGCAATACTTACTAGTCAGGTACAATGGTCGCAAGCGACAATCCGAACAAGCAATTGTGGGCAGTATTATTAGCCATTCCGTTATAGTGAAGCTGATTACTAGTCATTATAAGTCAAATTTATAACAATAAACTTTAGTTATGCTTGTCTATGACCGAGATACTGTGCTCCAAGTCTTCCATATCCATGACACGGCTTTGAAAAGTTTTACCCGCCGGGTGCACCAATAGCAACACACGCCGATCAACCTCGAAAACCAAATCAAAACCCAACGAGGCTTTCACGACCGAACAATCACGGATTGAAATATTTGAGGGCCACCCTTGAGTACACCCGAACGGAGTAAGCAAGCTCGAGACGGACTCAAGGTTTGCGTCGATGGTCAGAACGACAACAGGTCCCCAATCGGGACCTGCCGATACTGCAAAACATCCCGCTTACCTAACAAAGACAGTGTGCATTACCTCGCACAATTTAAATACGTAAAGTAGCATGGCATAAGTACAGGATAGTAAAAACACCTCAAACTAGTTTGTGGCCCCAAGAAATAAGATGAATCAAGCTCGCTCGGGGGGTCCCATATACCTCCGGATGTGGATAGCGCGATAAAACAAGGAACAGTATCAAGTACTCGGGGTCTTACGGACACAAGTGGCGTCGAAACCAAATATTTTCTATCACCCACCGATGCCTCTGCTTATTTCAATTTTAGTTGTTAAACAGAAATTAAAGTGACGATAAGTAAAACTAGAATCATCTCCAACATCAACATGCGACAATACATCAGCAACTGTGGCATATGGCGACACACATCAGCACTTGAGCAAGCAACTACGACGCACAAGTCCAACTATCTACCAAACAACAGGTAATCGGGTGTGTCCAAGGCAATATAGGGCTGCACGGTATATCAAGGGTACGGAAACTAAAGCATCGCAACACAGATAGCAATAGATCAACAGGAGGGAATAAATACTATAAAAGTAAGATAGGTAGAAAGAGGGAGATGCTCGCCTGAAAACATGTCGAAGGTTCAACCGAAGATCGGGTCGACACTCGCATCAACTCAACGGCCTTATCCGCGAAGAAGCAAAACACTAGAAGAACACCGGATGCAATATTTAATACAACGGCAGAAGATCGGCATGATGCATGTATGATGAATGACATGGCAAAGGTGCGATGCAGTTAGGTCAATATTAAGTGGAACCGGGGTTTCGACAATTAATTAAATGGTTCAAGTTGTTTAGAACCCCGCAATTAAATGTTGTTTAAACAAGGCAAGATAAGATACCGGTTCGCTACACAAGTTTAAATGAGGCCAATATAAGGCTAGATTTGCCCGCATATGGACCCCATATTTAATTATTAGGTGAATCGGCATAAGGCCCCCAACCACAGATATGCGATGAACAATTATTATGCATCAAGTTGTTATTAGATTATAAAATAGGGCTCTCGGATAAGGGGTTCACACATAGAGGGGTCTCGACGATCTTGGGGTTTCCGGGGTTCGGGGTCGGGGTCCAGGGTTCGACGGGTTGGTCTCGGCGGGAACGTTCTCGGACTCCGGGGTCGTTCTCGGCGCATCCGGGGTCTTCGGGTCACGTTGTCGGTCATGGCGTTCGGACGGCACTTTCGTCGAACGGGTTCTCGGACTCGGTGTCCGGGTTCTTCCAAAACCGTGGCGCGTCCGGAGGCGATCTTAGCGTCGGTCATCCTCGGGTCGATCTTGGGTCATGTATACGGAAGATCTTGTGGCTCGATGTCCGGAGGCGATCTTGGAGTCGTGCCGAGGTCTTGGTGGTCTTCGGGTCCGTCCCGGTTAGGTATCCCCGGCGTCGGGGAAGATCTTGATTCGGCCTCGGCACACGGTACATGCTCCTCGGAAAACCTTTGCATTCCATGACGACGTTCTTGGTCCGAGGTACCCGGTTCCCCCTCGATGGTCTTGGGCTTGCGGCTCCTCCTTCGATGACGATCTTGTCGAGAAGAACCCTGGGCGCGAGAGCCACTGCAGATCTTGGTATGCCCAAAGCACCTGCGGGGCCCACGGGCGGTCGGGGCGGCCAGGGACGCGGCGAGGCGAGCCGGGCCAGGAGCGATGGGAGTTGCTGGGCGGGCGGCCAAGGCTGTGTGAGGCGCGACGGCGCGGGGATGACAGCGTCGGCGGCCATGTGAGCGCCGGGCTCAGCGGGCGCGGCTTCGGAGGTGAGGGGCGGCGCGATGACGATCATGGACGGGAGCGGGAGAGCGGTCCCATGACGGCGGCGGCCTCGAAGGCGGCTCGGGAAGAGCTATCTGCGGCGAGGGCGGCTGAGGTACCGGGCGGGCGGGAGGAGCGAGGCGAGGCGCCATGGCGGGGAGGAGGCATGGTGGCGAGCGGCGAAGGGCGGGCGGGCGAGGCGCCGGAGGTGGAGGAGGGCTCTGGCTGGGGTCGCTCGGGCCGAGGGAAGAGGCGAGAGGAACGGCAGGCTCGGCATGGCGACAGTGCATGGCGGTCCGAGCTAAAGGAGGGCGGAGGCGCTGGAGGCGGCATGGCCAGCGAGATGGGCAGTGGAAGGGTGGGCAGGCGCGCGAGAGTGGGGACAAGGCACGAGAGTGGAAGGAGGGGAGGGGTCGGTGGCAGAGAGGAAGAAGAGGCGTGGTCTTGGGGAAGAGAAAGGAGGTGGGCTGTGACAGGATGTCCGGCATGGGCCCAGGTGGGGTCAAGGCGTGCGTGTAGTCGTCTTTGGGTGAGTGGTTGAGTGGTGGGGGTTGGTTGGCTGAGGTGGCAGCATCCTAGAGGCTGGAGGGAGGAGAGAAGGTGAGGTGGCGGATGGGGATAGGTGGGGGTGATGTGGAGGGTTGGGCTGGGTAGGTTAGTTGGGTGAGTCTAGGATTTAGAGGCGGACCGTTCGTAAAAATCTGGGGCGGTCGTTCGGTCTACTCGGCCCGTTCGACTGCCCCACACTAAAAATAATTTAATATTTATTTTATTTTCAAATATCTTTGTAACTAGTTTTAGACAAACAAAATATCCGGAACATCCGGGGGTTGGCGTTTGAATAAAAGTTGGGGCGTTTGAGAAACCAAAACGGGTTTTGCGAATATAGTTTTGACAAACAATGCATGATGATGACGATGCAATGCACAAATTCAACGCGATTTTCTAGTAGTGGTTTTGCGGGATGCCACATGTAGTAACTATGTAATGTTCTCCTAGTTTACCCGATTATTATGTCAATCCTAACCAGGTGTGTTCAATCTTCAATATGGTTCAATATTCATTCGTCTAGTCAGTGTTTATGTTCAGTACTCTTTTTTGACCTGTTTAGGTTTAGTACTCTTAAAAGTATGGATTTTAACCTCTAGCTAGGTTTTTCTCTATTTTTTTACATTCGTGTTTTATTAGGTTTTACATTGATCCTCTTTTCATCTATACATTTTAGTCGGGGATGATTGCTCGGTATTTCCTTTCAAAGTATTCACTCACTAATTGATCTTAATAGTAGTGCGATGGATGAGTTATCGATGGCAGGACAATACAAAAAGGGATGATTTATCGACTCTATGTTTGAAATCGAGACAAATAATAAACACAATTTCCTTTGTCTTTCAATGTCATTTGGCTTGCCAAGAACAACTGCCACTGTTTGTGTTGCAAGTGTGAGTACAATGCACTGACAAGCCTTTATATCCAAAGTTATGGGAGCCCAAATAGTATAGAGTTATATAAACACTCTAGCCCTCTTTGATTCAAAGGAATAGTGGAGGAAAAGTATATGAATGGGAATTCTTCTTCTGGGAACACGGGAACACTATTCATACGGTTGGTTTAAAGGAACGAAGGATAGGAAAAATTAAAAAAAATCCTTTGGTGTTGATTTCAATGGAAAAACAAGGAGATTCCGCCATCCACTCAAACCTTTTTTTTTATATTTTATGCACAAAGAACAAGGCAAAGGCTATAAGTTGCATGATAATGACCCAACCTTACCTTTGCATTTGTTTTAACGTTGATTTAGTTAGTATGCATTTTACGATAAGTGAATTAGACACCCATTTTATAGAATGTCTGTGTTGTTTCTAATCCTATGTTCTGCATTTTTCTTACTCATATATATGTATATTTCCTCCATTCAAATGCAGAGAGTTTAGATGTTGCTCCGGTCAGAGGCAACGTGTTGAAGTTTCATGCGCCACCTAGTTTTTGCATGTTTCATTAAACCGTTGCTTATCATTTGCTCCCTGTCCAACACATCTTTGCTTTGCGTGTATGAAATTCCACTGATCCATTTATAATTATCAACAATAGTACATCTGATGTTTGAGTCCTAAAATTGTACTACTATTTAGGTAAAAGTCCTAATGTTGTTTAGTTCTGAGCTCTTGGACATGGGCATAAACAACGTGATCTGATAATAATTGCCCTTCAACTTGATAAGAGTTGTACAGATCATTAATTCAATCATATTATGTTCTACTCTTTCCGTTTTAAAATATAAGATGTTTTAAATTTGTGAAAAAAATATATCTAAACTTGTTTTAATGTATAGATTTACTCTAAATCTGAGTAAACCTATGTAATACATTTGTTTTACAAAGCTAAAACGCATTTTACTCTATAATCAACGTCATGACGAATTTCTTGGACTAAATTCACATAACAATGAGCAGGGTATCATCTAGTTACTCCACAATGTCAATACTCAAATCCAGGTGCAAGTGCGAAGAATTGAGTCCGAGGAATACGGATTATATGGCCACTCACAGAGAACTGAAGGAACACATCTGCATTTACACCTCCATTCATATGCAGAGTTCAGATGTTGCCAAGTCAGTGGCAACGCATTGAAATTAAGACGCCGCCTAGCTCTTTCAAGTGTACCAGTAATACTCCAGTTTACTACTCCCTCCGCTTTAAAATATAAGATGTTTTAGCTCTGTAAAGCAAATGTATCTAGACTAATTTTTGTATCTAGGTTCACTCAAGTTTGAAATAAATCTACACATTAAAAAAAATCTAGATACATTTTATTTATAAATCTAAAACATTTTATATTTTGAAACGGGAGGGAGGGAGTAGCTACTAGTACTAGTGGAGTAGCTACTAGTACTACTATCATTTGCTCTTAAGCTCAGCTTTTTCACCGATGCAAAATACATCTGCTCGATAACAGTGGTACCGCAACCCAGTTACAGAGAGTGTATATAGCATCATATTATGTTCAGTATGTTGGTTGCTCTGCCGCGAGATCGGATCAGAGGAAGCCGTCTCTGCGGTCTTGCTCCTCGGCGTCCTTGTTCGCCGTCTGCACGGCCTTGTACCAGAGATACCCCTGAAAGTTCAGACGAAAGAAGGGACGGCAACTCGATCAGGAAATGCAAACCTCCCAATAACAAGTCGGAATGGGTGTACGTACGGATGTCGGGATGCCTGTGACGGCGAAGAAGCCGAGGATCGGCGCGTAGAGGGGGCTGTCGGTGCCCACGACGCCGAACACCGGCCGCCCGTTGGTGTACTCGAAGATCGACCCGATCTGCATCCAGCCACGAGAGAAAAAAAGTTCTGCAATCGAGCTTTTCTGGTGATCACCGGAACTACGAAAGAGGAGAAGGAGGTACGTACGGCGGCGATGGCCGTCACGGCGGACGCGAGCAGGTAGGCGTAGAACGGGACCTCGACGGCGCCGCCGGCGCCCTGCGCGGAGGCCCCGCCTTCGCCGCGCGCCCAAGGAGGCGCCTCGTCGGATCCAGGACGCGCCCAGGAGGGGACCTTCTCGTCCGCCTTCTCGCCGGACGACTCCGTCGCGGCCACGAGCACCAGCCTCCGGTGCGACGGCACCCGCGCGTACGGCTGGGCGGCGGCTGCTGCTTGAGGGGCGAGGCGGGATTCTGGCCTGAGGCTGAGACCGAGGCAGCGCGAGCCGCAGAGGGAGATGGTCGCGGCGGCCATTGGTAAACAGCGGGAGGTCTTGCGGTGGGAGTGGCTTCGACGAGCGCGGTGGGAGATCGGTCGGGGAGTGTGGATAGGACGTGGGCGGCGTGCAGTGTTCCCGGTTTCCCACCCTGGATTTGTCTCGTTATGTGGTCTGGGCTGGGCTAGACAGGCCACTTTAGTGCTAAGAGAGATTATTGGGCTTTCATTCGGCTGGGCGCAAAATCAGAATTCAGAAACATTCCTATCTCGGAAAAATTCTGCCCCCCCCCACCACACACACACACACACACACACACACACACACACACACACCACCCCCTCCCACCCACCCCACCCCACCCCCAAGAAATAGAAGGGAAAAGGATAATGTTCCAGGATCGTTCCGATTTGATCCCTCCTAGCTCCCCTGGCTCGTGCGCCTGTGGGCCTACCACGGACGTTGCCCAGTTCTCCGCCCTCCCCTCGATCCCGCCTCCCTCGCTGGAGTCGCGTTCATCGTCGCCCCCTCAGCATCCTCTCCGGTCGCTCGCTCGCCGACCCGCCCTTCGTCGCCGCCTTTAACCTTCGCAGCCACGTGCACCGCCATCGCGCGGCGCCGCCTCGCAGACCGACCGCCGGCCATAGGGCTCCTCGCTTCGCCGTGGCTTCGCCCGGCCGCCGTCCTCAACCACCGCCGCCCGAGGTCGCCCCCTCTCCTCCCTGCGCTCTACCCGTCGCCACCGACCTGCAGGCCGCCGCCACTCGGGTCCCGCTCGTCGACACCGCCTCTTATGGTGCACCTCCCCACGCCGCGCCCTGCTGCTCGTGTCGCCGTCGTCCATACAGCTCACGTCGTCGCCGCCCTCGCATCACCCACCTCACCGGAGTCGACGCCTCTCAGCACCTTTGTCGGAGTCACATGGCCATCACTGTCTCTTCCAAGGTCGACTACGCGTGCTACATGCGATCGGTGGCGGTGCTACAAGCGAGCGTTGGTTTTGCTACATGCGTCCGACGGTGGAGCTACGAGACCTTTGGCGGTGTTATGCGTAGCGTCGATTTTTGCTATAATTTTTTTTGCTACGATAGTATGTATGGTTTGCTACAATGGTATGTATGGTTTGCCATAAAATCTCTGGCAAGGTCTCCAACAAGGTCGCTACAATGGGAATTTTTTTGATGCATACGTTTTTTGCTACATACGATTTTTTTGCTACATACTTTTTTGCTGTGATAGCATAAAGCTTTTGCTACACGATCTCCGATGAGGTCTACTGGCGAGTCTTTGACGAGGTCAGATATGCTACATTATTACAACTGTTTTGCTACACGGTTGCCGGCAAGGTCTCCTATGAAATCTCCATCCAGTCTGTTTTTTGTATTTTCTGAAACAGACTTTTTTACCACGTATAGTAAAAGTGGGAAAAATATAGAAAAAACTGGATAAGGACTGGAGGTGAAAAACTGAACTGTTCATCCGCGCTCATCCGGATGGGGACTGTTTCCATCCCCGAGGGATCGCCTAGCGCTATCAAAAAAAAAAAGTTCGGCAACATCCTCTGCCCGTGCAGCCTGGCAGTAAGCTGGAACCTGGAGACATGTCTGCATGTGTCCGTGCATCATGATAAAGAACAGCTGGTACAATCATTATTGTTTCAACAGAAGATGCAACTGGTTACTGCTAGGCAACGTTGACCATCGGCCATGGCATGAACTTCACAATGAAACATGGTGACCAATTTACCCAAACAATATCGATGTGAGTGTGAGCTCTGCAGGATCATTAAGATCATATACATTGCAGCTAGAACTCTGCATTTACAGAGCATCCGCATCCAGTGTGCTACCACAGTTACAGGCTTTTACAGCACAAATTTCACAACACATGGTCTTTTTTCCCCAGATGCAGTGCCAAATGGAAAAGGAGCCCGAGCTCTGCAGCCGAATCACTTGTTCATGAGCACCTTGACGAACTCCTTGCAGTGGACTCTCCCCTCGCCGCGGGGGTCCGCCTTGCGGACCAGCTCGTCGGCCTCCTCCTCCGTCAGCCGGTCGCCGTGCGTCACCATCACCTGCCGCAGCTGCTCCGACGGGATCACCCCGCTCCCGTCGTCGTCGAACGCGTCCAGGCACTCGGCCAGGCCCTTCGCCGACACCCCGGCGTTCGCCTTGCGCGCCGCCACGGCCAGGAACGTCGCGAGGTCGATGCCGCTGGCGCCTCCATCGGGGGCGCCCGCGTCCGCGAGGAATTGTCGCGCCTCGGCCTCGTCGACGTTCTGACCCAGGGACCGGAGCGCCGTGACTAGCTCGCCCGCGGCGATGCGCCCGTCCTCGTCGCCGTCGAACAGGTCGAAGATCTCCTTGCACTCGTCTGCCTGCTCCTGGGTCAGCTTGGCTGCCATGGAATGGAATGGGAGAGAGAGCTAAAGGGAAAGGAGATTGGGAGAGGATGCTTCTTAGTGGCTCTTGTAATAATGCATGGTTGCTTGTTTATGAAGCCAAGGCTTCTCTTTTGATTTTTGACGGGTCTAATTTTTTTTCCTCATAATATTCATCGATTCTTACCGTCACGTCAAGCACCAGGCATGTTTCTAAGGCCTTCCACAGCGTGGTGGTTGCTCAAAGTCTGAAAAGTTTGCCACCGCATCAGCGATGCCCCGAGAAAAATTCTAGGATCCGGTCTCACAGCGTTTCTGAAAGCGGTCGATGACTGAAAAAAAAAGTGGGGCCCATATTAGCATAGAAAACTTGACCGACCCCTGTTCCTCGCCTTCCTCGTTGGAAGAACAGAGAAAATCCCCTTTCTCCTCACAACAAATCCGTCTAATTCGCTTCTTCTTCCGATTCGCAAGATTAGAGAAACCGTCTTTCTCCTCACAAAGAACTGGTCTAATTCCCCATCTTTTGTTCCCGATTCCAGATAGATCGAGAGGAAATACAACAGACGGAGGAAGAGACATGGAAATCTCAAGGCTGCGTAGCTTGTGTCGGCGGTTGGCAGATCAAGGCCGGGGCAAGGCATCACGGTCAAGCACGAGGCTGGGTCTTATGGGTTTCACCGTCTACAACCTCCATCTTCCTTGTTTTGGTTGACCTTCCGTGCTTGCCAATGAGGAAGATGACTGCGTTCGTTGCTCGATTCAACAAAGATTTTATTATTAACGAAGTTCGTGCATCGAGCACCTAGTTGCTCGATTCCTGAATTTTCTATGGCACCGGCTCAAGGCGTTGGGCATCGGTGCCCGATCCCTAAAAAACGATTTGGGCACCGAAAAATCGTACGCTGTGGAAGGCCTAAGGCACCGTTTAAAATGTCGTTTTTTAACAAAAACCGCTAGATTACACAAACTTCTTATACTTAACATCTTCACAAAATAAAAACTATCGGACTAAAAACAACAATCCAAACTGCCATCGATTGCTTGTACAGGTTCTGTAGGGCCGTGATACAGTGTTTAGGAAACATTACTTGAGAACATCTATGGCTGGAGATACTGTTCGGATTCTCGCAGTCAATGAAAGTACTCCCTCCGGCTTATATCAAAATTTGGACGAACCTATATACTAAATAGTGTCTAGATTCATCCAAATCTAGACAAATTTGAGGCAATTAATATGGGTCGGAGGAGTAGAGGATTTTCTAGGATGCTTGGAAACATAGACTGCATGTATTGACGTATGGCATGGAATGTACAAAGACCACAAAGAAGGTTGCACTGTGATACTCGAGACAGTTGGCACACATGATCTTTGGATCTGGCACTTCTTTTTTGGCACGGCAGGATCGAACAATGACATCAACGTCCTCAACTCCTCAAATGTCTTTGCCAAGCTTGTTGAGAGCCATGCTCCCCTGTGGACTTTGAGATCAACGGGCACCACCACAACAAGGGATACTATCTTGCAGATGACATCTATCCAAGATGGCCAACATTGTGAAGACTATCTCAAACCCGATGCCCCCAAGCATGCTCAGTTTGCCAAGGAATAAAAAGCTTGCAGCAAGGACGTGGAGATGGCATTTGGTATGCTCCAACAGAGGTTTGCAGTTGTCTGGTTTCCTGCTCTGACCTGGTCAAAAGATCAGATGTGGAAAGTGATAAACTATTGTGTGACCTTGCACAAGATGATCATTGAGGATGAGAAGAGGATCTAGTGAGTTTGGTCGAGCAGAACAAACCATAATACAGACAGGGACCTCTTGCAGAGCCTGGTCATATGAGAATTTCTTTTTTAGGTGTAGGTTTCAAAGGGAAAGAAAGGAATAATACAATCCACTCAAACCTCATTTCTTACACTCATGTGCTCAAGGAACAAGCCAAACGCTATAGCTTGCAAAATAATGATCCGATCTAACTTATGTGTTTTGTGTTTAACCTTGATTTGGTTATGCATTTTAGATTCCTGTCTTTTTGCAAATCAAACACCTAATTTTACAGAATTCATGTATTTAACAAATCCTACATGTTTTACACATGCAATCCTATCATATTCCTGCAATTTTCGCTATTCATACCACTGGCGAACCTTAATAGGGGCGAAATGGGCCATCTCCCCCAGCCCATAAAGAAATCGCATAATATTTACATAGATTTAACCCATTTGTCAACTAAAAGTTAGTCTAAGCTTAATTTTGAAGGGTTTCGCGGCATAGTAAATCAAAATTTTCTACGGATGCGAACAGAGGGAAAGCCAAGATCTAATCTAGGAGATGCAATCAACGAGAGAGATTGGATTATATCTTCATACCCTTGAAGATTCGACAAATGAACGTTCGTCGAACGTGGGTGATGTAGTCGACTCGCTTCTCCTCCTCGCGATCCGATCCGATCTAGCACCACAAGTGGCGGTGCCTCCGTGAGATGCACACGCAAAGACTCGACGCCTCCTCCTTCCTCGGACCAGCAAGTATGGTGGAGAGATATATTGGACCTACAACACGACGGCGTGGTGTATATGGTGGAGAATTTCAGCAGGCCTACAAGCTCGGGAGGGAGAGAGGAAAGCTAGCAAGGCGGCTAGGGTTTGGAGGAGAGGTGTGGGGGGTTGGTGCGCCCCCACCCCTCTTTATATAGAGGGGGGCGCAGCCCTATCCCCTCCCCAAAGCCCAAAGGATAAGGAGTGGGGGGGCATGGACTCTCCCCTCTTCTAGAAACTCTATCTCTAGTTTAAACGATTTAGACTCTCTAGGATCGGCTGGGCCCTATGGGGCCTTGTGCCCCTGGCCCAATGCGGCCAGGACACTCCCTCATAGGCCCATGCCCCCTCCCGGAAGGTGGGGCCACGTTGGTCCCCTTCCGGAAGGTTCTAGAAGCTTAGACAATACCGATTAACCCTAACAATTCGAACTCCAAAACTGCACGCCTTATATGAATCTTATTCTCCGGACCATTCCGAACCTCTCGTGATGTCCCGGATCCCATCCGAGACTCGAACAAAATTCATAAACCAATTATCCAATCTATCCTAGCGTCGAGATACGTTATGTGTGACCTCGGGTTCGAGAATATGCGACATAATCTTCTATCAATAATCAACAGCGGGTCTAGGCACCCATATTGACTCCACACATTCATCGATGATCATATCGGATGAACCACGATGTCGGATTCAATCAATCCCATATATATATTCCCTTCGTCTCGCGATATTTTACTTGCCCGAGATTCGATCGTCACTGGCCATACCTAGTTCAATCTCGCTCACGAAGTACTTTACTCGTTCCGTAATCCGATATCACTTTGTGATTAACTCCTTAACCACATGCTTGCAAGCGGTGTTGATATCGATTACCGAGTGGGCCCGAAGTATATCTGTCCGACTTGGGAGGGACAAATTCCATCTCGATACATACAACCCAAAGATACTTTCTGATCACCTGAGAGACACATTTATGATCACCCTCTCATAGGATGACGTTTGATGACCTCAAAGCTTTCTTCCGGTACCAGGGAGTTGCATTATCTCATGGTCTAAGGAATACAATATTTGACATAGGAAAATCTTCGCAAAGATGAACACGATGAAACGATCTAATTGCTTCGCTTAGTTTGGTCTCATCATCATATCATTCTCCCAATGATATGATCTCATTATCAATTGACAAATCATGTCTATGGTTAGGAAACCTTAACCATCATTGATCAATGAGCTAGTCCTTAGAGGCGCATCAGGACACGGTGTTGTTCAAAACCACACAAGTATTAATGTTTCCGCTTAATACAATTCTAGCATGGAATATAAACTTTATCATGAACAAGAATTATAATAATAACATCTTTATTATTGCCTCTAGGGAATAATTCCAATCCTCCCACTTGCACTAGAGTCAATAATCTAGTTTACATCCGCAACAATCTCACACCCATGGCAATCGAGGTGTTGATCATGTTTTACACGTGGAAGAGGTTTAGTAAATGGATCTGCGACATTCAGATCCGTATGTACTTTGCTAATCTTCAGATCTCCATCTGCTAGATAATCTCGGATTATATGAAACTTGCGGTTGATATGCTTGGTATTTGGATGATATCTTGGTTCCTTAGCGAGTGCTATGGCGCCTGTTGTCACACAATATCTCCAGTGGGTCCAATGCACTTGGAACCACGCCAAGCTTCGATGATGAAGTTTCGATCCAAACTCCTTCACTTGACGCTTCTGCAGCAGCCATGTATTCCGCTTCCACTGTAGATCCCGCGATCACGCTTTGCTTGTATCTTCTCCAGCTCACAGCTCCTCCATTCAAAATATAAACGTATCCTGTCTGAGATTTGGAATCATCCTTGTCGGTGTCAAAACTAGCGTCGACGCAACCTTTTACGACAAGCTGTTCATCACCCCCATAGACTAAGAACATTTCTTTAGTTCTATTTAGGTACTTTAGGATGTTCTTCACGGCTGTCCAGTGTTCCACTCCTGGATCACTTTGATATCTGCTCGTCAAACTAAGAGCATTGGACACATCCGGTCTAGTACACAGCATGACATACATGATGGAACCTATGGCCGAGGCATAAAGCACTTTGCTCATAGCTTCTCTATCATTTACAGTAGCTGGACACTAAGCCTTGCTCAATATCTTACCTGACAACATAGGCACTGAACCTTTCTTTGCCTTATCCATTCTGAACATTTTCAGAACTTTGTCTAGATATGTACTCTGGCTTAAAGCTATCAGGCGTCTTTGTCTATCTCTATAGATTTTGATGCCCAATATATAAGCATCTTCACCTAGGTCTTTCATTGAAAAACATTTGTTCAAATAACTCTTCACATCGTTAAGCATGTTGATGTCATTTCCGATAATCAATATGTCATCCACATATAGTACCAGAAACGTCACCGAGCTCCCACTCACTTTCTTGTAGATACAAGCTTCGTAGCAATTTGGAACAAATCCAAAACTCTTGATCACTTGATAAAAACAAAGGTTCCAACTCCGAGATGCTTGCTTCAGTCCATAAATGGAACGCTGAAGTTTTCATACTTTACTAGCATCCTTAGGATCGACAAAACCTTCGGGTTGCATCATATACAACTCTTCATCAATGTTCCCATTGAGGAAAGCAGTCTTGACATCCATCTGCCATATTTCATAATCATGAAACGCAACAATTGCTAATAAAATCCGAATGGACTTAAACATCGCTACGGGAGAGAAAGTCTCATCGTAGTCAACACCTTGAACTTGTCGAAAACCTTTTGCGACAAGCCGTGCTTTATTCGTTCCGTAATCCGATATCACTTTACTCGTTCCGTAATCCGATATCACTTTGTGATTAACTCATTAACCACATGCTTGCAAGCGGTGTTGATATCGATTACCGAGTGGGCCCGAAGTATATCTCTCCGACTTGGGAGGGACAAATTCCATCTCGATACATACAACCCAACAGATACTTTATGATCACCTGAGAGACACCTTTATGATCACCCTCTCATAGGATGACGTTTGATGACCTCAAAGCTTTCTTCCGGTACCAGGGAGTTGCATTATCTCATGGTCTAAGGAATACAATATTTGACATAGGAAAAGCTTCGCAAAGATGAACACGATGAAACGATCTAATTGCTTCGCTTAGTTTGGGTTTGTCCATCATATCATTCTCCCAATGATATGATCTCATTATCAATTGACAACTCATGTCTATGGTTAGGAAACCTTAACCATCATTGATCAATGAGCTAGTCCTTAGAGGCGTACCAGGGACACGGTGTTGTTCACAAATCACACAAGTATTAATGTTTCCGCTTAATACAATTCTAGCATGGAATATAAACTTTATCATGAACAAGAATTATAATAATAACATCTTTATTATTGCCTCTAGGGCATAATTCCAACAAATTTTAGCCCCCAAGCCCATTTGCCCCCCAGAATTTTGGCCCAAGGTCCGCCATTGATTCCTATCTTTCAGAGATCCTACGAATCAAAGAGGCCCAATATTTGGAAGGTTGTTGTTAGATGGTTCCCATTCGTTATGTTACACACGTACTTACAAGCAAAGCATATCAAATGATCAATGTTGTGATTTATACAATTGATTTATGATCAACATCTTGAAAGTACAAATCTTCCAAATATTAGAAGGGGTAGAA
Source organism: Avena longiglumis (assembly GCA_030063025.1). Lineage (NCBI taxonomy): Eukaryota > Viridiplantae > Streptophyta > Magnoliopsida > Poales > Poaceae > Avena > Avena longiglumis. The sequence goes on along the minus strand of CP125974.1, from coordinate 510,380,372 downwards.
TCTAGCATATAACCTTTTTAAAATGGATATTCTAAATGGAAATATGCTAAATAGTGTAATTAGTGTACGATATGTATAAGTAGCGGGTAAAATATAATTCAATCCCCCCCTTTATTTGTCACCGCTGGCGATATGCCAAGAAAGCACTTGGTGGCAAGGCTAGCGAATGCGCAGACACTCACCTGGGTTTGAGTCCCGTAGGAAACGAATTAAACGCGGTTTTAACTGACGCGCTGTCGTAGAGGTCTCGTCTACCTAACAACATGTAGCCCGCGAGAGATCATTCCCCGAAGGTCAACGTTTTTATAGTTTGCATCGTCTAACTTGACTGAACATTACAAACCGTAACTTACACTTCTAAAGAAAATAACTGAAAAATCTGACCAAAATCAGAAAGAAAGAACTAGTCTAAACTAATTCGAGAGTACCTTATAGAATGACATGTTCTATGGAAGATTACAGCTCGCTGGTCCATGATCTAAACAACGGACATGTTGAGAAGACGAATATAGGAAAGATCCAGCGGGGGCACCGCCCAACTCAACCCGACTGATTATTCACATGATCATAGCACTGCTTTCTTGGCATGATTAGGCGACGTTCCATCCACCTTTTGGTCTTGTCCATAAAATAGGCTGCCGCCGTACCTAAACGCTACAGCGAATGCCAGATCCAATAGCTAGTCATAATAAACCCGGCCACAAACAGCGGGGAATCGCGACGCATGGAGCTGGATCGAGTCAGCAGCGAGGCAACTAGCCTGAGATCCTGCTTATGGTTCAGCAGCCTAGCACCATATAGAGGCTCCAAGAATGAAATGTGCTGGCTTTGCTGTCGTGGGCACCATCAAGGTCATGATTGAGAATTTGAGATACAACCAATCACACAAGAACTTTGGTTCTGTTTTATTTGTATTCCCTTCGTCCAAAAACAAGTGACTTATTTCTAAACGGAGGGAATACAAAACTAATAAGTATCAGCTCCTACGGATTGCATTCACAAGAACGGTGGCTCCCATGTGACTAGGTACAAATTTTCTTTTTGACGCTTACCTTCAAAACTTTATTAATCAGGTGAAACAAACTCTGACTGAACAGCCTCAGCAAGAAAACCAAAACCTACACCAAAGTTTAAAGAAACATTATTTAATCTACTTTCTCTGTCTTAAAATAGATGTCTTAAATTTGTAAAAATTTGGATAAATTTAGATACTATTTACTATATAGGTTCATCTAAATTTTAGTAAATCTAAGACATCTATTTTAATACGGAGAGTAATAGCTTCTGTAGCACAGAAATGAGCAACAGAATACGCCTCCCTTCTTGCGTAGAGAATTTTGAAACCCTAAAAAAAAACCTTACGGACTCCTTTATCTATACCTAATAATAAAGTAAGGAGTGTTTCTTGTAGTACCTACATTTTTCTGGACGTTTTTATCCCTTCCATAAAATACCAAATTACCCACGATGCCACCCGTAAGTATGTCCACTTTTGTTTTGTTATTATAGTCTATGAAACCTTTTAGTTATCCGCCCTCACGTGCAGCTCGAATCGGTTTTTTTAAAGGAAACGTTTTGCTTTTGCGTCACGCATGAGCCGCACAATTGCATCTCGAACAAAGAGACGGTGGACGAGGGGAGGGTCAAGCCATGAGAAGGTGCCAGCGAGCTTCGCATCGGAGACAATCAGCTCGCGTGAATCCTGGATGGGGGATTGGTGGCCCCTGTCGCGTCGGCTAGCCTGCGGTGTGCAACGCCACGACTCTGTCCATGGACTCGCCGTGCAGGAATCGCCTCTTGCTCGTGTATTCTTTCAGCTGAGCCTAGCAAATGTGTTGTATTAGAGCAAATTAGATTTTGTCCTTTCGCCAAATTAAGTAACCTCACAGGCTACCTAGTTGGACTTGTACATTCGGTAGAGCCGTCGACGAAGCGATGGAATTTGTCAGATGTAGCACTAGGTGCCCGTGGACTTGAGAAATTGATAAGAACTAGCTGAATGTCCGTGCCTTGCTACGGAACGAATAAATATAAAAGTTGATTGAATTTTGGTTCTTTCATTAGCGCCTGCTCCCTTCCAACTTCGATATTCATAGCTCACATGCAAACCAATCCCGCTCGTTCTCTGCTAATTTGCCGCTCACATGTAAGCCGATCCCCGCCTTCTGCTGTCCTGCTCTCTTTGGATTCCTTTTTCACTCCCCTCGGTTATGTGGCGGCTACACAGGTGGAACGACAAGGGGCGTCGCCATGCTTGTCCCGTGATTTGCATTGTCTGAACGATGCAACACAACCTCGTAGTGACTGCTGCACGGTACATGCCTCACGCGCATTATCGATGAAACCAGTACACATGTGGCCACGTGGTCCTCTGTCGTCCGCACACAGCAGACGGAACACTCTCGATCCCCTTTCTTTTTGCTTCCTTCGCATCCAACCCACCACCGCCTGTTCAAATCCGGCATCACCGCCGCGAATTGACATCCTTCCGGCGAAAGCCCATCTCCACGGTTTATCCCTTTTGACTTGTCTCTTCTGAAATTCATAATTCCTGCGCCGCAAGCTGCTACCGCTTCTCGGTGAGAGCACATGCCCAACAACGCTCATGGAGTAGCAGAGCTCGAGAACGTGCACTTCTTGCGTTGAGCTCTGATATCACCTTATTTGGATTTACAGTTAAAAAAAGATATGTCCGTTCTATTAGTTGAACTGTTCGTCCACTTCTTGCATTAATCGGGGGACGTTCACATCTTAGCAGTTTCGGCTGGGGACAGGATACGCTGATGGTGCATTTCACCAGAGTACTGCTTCGTGAAGCGAAGACGTGTTCCTGAAAATTCTCCTAAAAGTATGTTTTTAGCTGGTTGATTTTGCGGATCAATCTTTATCTTCCTCGCTTGTCTGCCGTGCAACATGCAAGGGAGGGCTCGCCGGCTACTGCGGCTGCTCCACCACTCGGCTAGGCAGACTCTGCAGAGGTCGATGGCGGAGGCCGCACTGCGATGTGCTGCGGAGTTTCAGCTTGGTTGCTGCGTGAGGCGGCTGGAGTACTGAATCGATGATCCTCTTCCGCTAGATCTTGATCAGATATATATATGTTGTGGAGTAGACCCGTATATTAGGTGGAAGCCATCGAGTCTCGCAGGCTGCGAAGCTACTTTCCTTGCGCACGCGGAGAGGACCGTTGGATCGGGCCGGGCTTCAAGGTCCCCTCTGCATACTTATATGGAACCAGGTGTGGGAGCTTGGGAACGTGTGTGCTAGGAAGTGGAGTTTTATTCGGATGAACGGACCAAACAAACGAAAAGCCCGGCCACCTCAAAGTTGAGTTGTTTTCGGAGATAGGAAACCGCACGCGATGGACGTACGACGGACGACGGACCACAAACCAAACAAACGAAAACCACCTCAACATAAATTATATAGTAGGGATTTGAGAAGGTTGCTTGCGATGCTTCTATGAGAGATTGAGCCAGCTGGTGCATACGATATATGGAGAAGACATCGCAAAGAGAATGAGAGACTAGAAGTATAGAGATCTAAAGAGAGATTCAGAGAGTGTATAGTCCGTGCACAGGAATGCATCATTCAGAGGCAAAGTTGCTGACATTAGGCAGCCGGTACTACTCACAAAAATGTGTACTAGCACAATTTTCGCCACATGTATTACCCGTACTGCACTAAATGCGTTGCCAACTCTTGCCAGTCTTTTAAGGAGAATCGATCATTCTAGAAATGTGACTTACACGCATATACCAACGTCCAAAAGATTAAATCAAGCAATAATTATAGATTAAGGCAAAACGACGAACTCTTGCACGGGTTAATTGAATTTGGTGCAAAATTAAGGTTACACCTATGTTTTACATCGAAAACCGATGTTTTTCAAAAAAAGACTTTTCCGTTGCAACGCACGGGCTTTTTCCTAGTCTCTCTAAAAAGATGACAGCTAACAGATATATTCGATCTTCCCTCCTTCCACATGGAAACTATCGTCTGGCTCTGGTAATCCGTCTCTAGCACCACTCGAGCAACGCCTCGGCTTCGTGCCAAAACCATACCGTCCATGCATGCTAGAAGTTCAATGGGGAAGGGATCATGAATCATCCCATAGCGCCGGCAACATCCTGATAGCAACAGTCCCAGATGATCACGTACTACCGTTGCTGCTCCCGCGACACCCCTTCGGCAATCTATGGCGCCATCGATATTTATTTTCACCTATTTCGGCTTCGGGGGAATCTACTTCTACCGCCGGTGAAAAACCTCGGTCAAATCGCATATTAAGAGCTTGAATAAATTCATCAACTAGCTCCATCGATCTCTGTAGCTGGTAAACTACCTCTCCATGTGTACTTGTTTCTACTAGTCCAGATCGCCCGCATCACCGAAACAGCGACAACAGAATCCTTTGGAATGATAAAGTTAGGGTCAAGGATGTCCACAACCTATGCAAATCAGGTGTAGTTTTGGCAGCTTCAAAGTTCAAACTGAAATAATCATCTGTTGTTGCATCCCAGAACGATGAAGCGTGCTTGCACTGCAGCATGCAGTCGTACGATGTTTCCTCTTCATACCCACGTAATCGGGCAATTGCTAATCTCCTTCATATGGCGTCTATTTAACTCACCATATGTTGGTAAGAAATTCTTCAGAACTCTCCACCGGAAGAGTTTCTGTTCATGCCACTCTTCAGATTCGTCGCTAATCATGTCAGATATTGTCTGAACCGGTGTCTCCACCAAATTTCCCATAGGTTTTACACTCTTTGTCCCGAAGATCTAGTTGTTATGCGCCAATACGACGTATCCGTCCTTGTCTCAGAACATCTTGCCCTCTAATAATTGCCCGCCAAACCGGTGGCGCACTCCGTGGACATCTAGCATACAGCATTAGGATTTTTTTTCCAGCAGCCTCCAAATTTGTTTTAGTAGTAGTAGCCAACATTGCATCATTAAATAACTCCAAATCTCTAAGGCTGGTCATAGTGAGAGTAACTTAGAGTAGTAACATGCGTATGTTACTAGTATAAGTTACTATCTTTATAGTAAAAAATAACATATGTGTGGTGTCATGCAAAGGCTTATTTATTGCAATATAGACTCATATTGTCTTGAAATTTGTGATGTTATGGTAGTAACATAGCTAGTTACCATAAGCTTCTCTCTCATCATTTAATTGCATACCATGTCATTTAAATGCTTAGTTGGCAATACATGTAGGACTATGTTACTACTCAAGTTACTCCCACTATGATTAGCCTAAAGCCCACAACCCTCTTGGCTTTTTGGTACTGCCATCTTCTCCCATTATTGTCAATGGAATCCTCTTTTATCAATCTTTCCAACCCACCAGAATTTAGACATAACTGCCATTAATTTTCTACACTAACCTTTTGTGAGCTTGGCATAGGTTAGTAGGGCCTGGATTATTTATTTCGAAAGGACTTCTTTCGCTGCACTTGACAACTTGACATCAACTTTTCACACCATCCTTGAACCTTTCCCCTTGACTGTTCAAGGATGCGTACTAACACCTCCTCGGTAATCCTGCCTGATGCTGTAGGGAGCCCGAGAGGCCGAGATACTTTTCAGTCAAAACTCTGTTGACACTTTGATCCGATCCAAGACTGTATGCCTCCAAAACAGAGTTCAGTCTCGTCACACAACACAGTCTGATACTGAGTACCCGCTTTCGGAGTCGGTGAAACACTATTCATCCTCCATCATAGCTCCGTAGGAGAGACTGGGCACAATTCAGCAAAAACTACTACCGCAGTCTAAACTTATCCAGAATTCTCAGATATACCAAGCATTGCCCAAACGTCATCCATAAGATATACTTCCAGCCAACACGCGCAAAACAAACCAAAACCAAGCACGCAGCACAGCGCAATTGCTAAACTCATAGAAGAGATTTGCACACAAAGCCCTAAAATCCATGATATGAGACGACCCTAACAGCTGCAAGATACCAATCGAAAGAAAACCAGGTGTCCAGATATTGCTCCCCACGACTACACCACCTAACCAGACATCACTACCGAAACATTCCAGCCCACGAGCAGAGAGTACTTTAAAAGGGCAGCATAGCAACCAAAATACAACTTTCGAGTGTCTAGTAATTCCAAATCCAGAGCAAAGATTATTTCACAGGACCCGCTCCTCACTTGGCCATCATGACCTTGACAAACTCCTCGTAGTTGATCTGGCCGTCGCCGTCGACGTCGGCCTCGCGGATCATCTCGTCGACCTCCTCGTCGGTCAGCTTCTCCCCGAGGTTGGTCATAACGTGGCGCAGCTCGGCAGCCGAGATGAAGCCGTTCTGGTCCTTGTCGAAGACACGGAAGGCCTCCTTGAGCTCCTCCTCCGAGTCGGTGTCCTTCATCTTCCTCGCCATCAGGTTCAGGAACTCTGGGAAGTCGATGGTGCCGTTGCCATCAGCGTCCACCTCGTTGATCATGTCCTGCAGCTCTGCCTCGGTGGGGTTCTGCCCAAGGGATCGCATCACGGTTCCGAGCTCCTTGGTAGTGATGCAACCTGCACAAAATTCAAAGGTCGACATAACATAAGATAACACAGTTTGGTAAAGCATTCTTTATCCAGCTCTATAGGATGAAAACAAGAATTATGTTCTACTGGACTTATTTAAGATAGATTGGTTCCTGCTCATAATATCCAATTTGGAACTATGTCATCATTATTGTCATAACAGTACAGGATACACCATAATACCACCTATCAGCATGCGCTGAATTTCTGATCAGTTTCATGCACCTACAGTTGTTAATGAGCCACAAGTTGAAACAGCAGGAAACCATAAAGAAAAACATGGCTTGGAAGTACTGTATTACAGCATGATCAGTACAGATAAATGTTATAAGCCAACTAGGTTACACGAAGGGAACAATAACATACGTCAACAGGTAGACAGCTTTCCTGAAATGTCACTGATGTTTATTCCAACACAACAAATTCTAGAAACCGATATATGAATCTAGTGCACGGAATAATTATTAGTAATGTGAAGAATTGTTCAATCGCCTATAGGCAGAATCCTTGAGAAGACAATGCTTAGGTTCCACGTCAATTGGCTGGTTTCCTGCTAACTAAATAAAATGCAATTCGTGTTCTCCATATACATGTGAAATCCAAATCCAAAAGTCAACTTAAAATTCAATGAATTAATGTGCATACTAGATACGACACAAGCCACAGACCAGACCAACTGGCGTCTGAAGACGTGCTGAAATGTACTTTTAATGTATCAAACAAATAACTATTGAAGAGTGCTGCGGAAGACTTGCAGAAACGAGCTGTCACACTAGAAAAGAGCAACCTATAAATTAATTAAATGCTGGTCTTAGACTACAAACTTAACACTTGATCTACAAACTTCTAGGCTATCAGAAGTTAGACCATACTGACAGAGTGAAGTGATACACTGTCATCACAAAGTTCCTTTGGTGTCACCGTTGTAAAAGAAGAGGCTTGCTACATCATGCTACTACTATGTCACAACGAGATCAACACCTCAAACTTTACATCTGGCCCACCGGTCAACGCAATCGACACAATGATCAAAACCATACGACCTTTGCTACTGTACATCCTTTGACCTTTCGTTCACAGTGCATGAGAAAGACCGGATTCGTTTCTTAACAGTTATCAATAAACTTATAAGTCTAAACCCTAGTTCCCAAATACAACAAGAGGCTGCCGCCCCAAGATTGTTCCTCCCACAGGAGCACCCTAAAATCCTAGGGGGTCAACAATCAGAACACCTGAACAACACAGTCCCCCCGGAGTCGGTCACAGAACAAACAACTATAGTGTACAAGCTAACGACCCCATCAGATGCAAGCATCACGCGCATATGCCCAAAACACCACGAATTGCCTAAAAATTCGTGTAACTAAACCATCGCCAAGACACAGTCGACCGGATCTAGAGCCCTGACCGCAACAGTTCGGACCGAGACCCAATTCGGCCCGGATCGGGCGACGCCCGAGCTCGATCCGTACACGAGAGACCGGGGAAAGGCGGGGGGAAGGGAGAGGAGGTGGGTTACCGTCGCCATCCTTGTCGAAGAGGCTGAAGGCCTCCTTGAACTCGGCGATCTGGTCGTCGGTGAGCTGGTCCGCCATGGGGTGAGGGTGCTTCAAGAAGGCGAGAAAACAGGGCGGCTGCACGAAGGGGAATAATAAACGGGCAACGGTGGCGAGGGTGGCCTGTCCGTGCCTTCTCTGGTGGGATTTATAGAAGGCGATGATGAGGTCTCGGGGGAGGGGGTGCTTTGCTGGAAACGCGGGTTAATGTATCCGGTTCTCTTCCTCCTTTTCTCTAAACTTTCCATTTTTTTTAATTTCCTTTTCTCTTTGCAATCTAAGTTTTGATTTCTCTTGGGAAACAAGAAAATCTAAGGATTGATGCCACAGTACATTTTTATGACTTTGGTTTTAGATTTTGTTATTTAATGGCTTAGTGGTTTATTGTAGTACTTTCGTCCACATTAGTTATGAGATAGATGCTTCTTACATCAGATCAATGTAGGCTTAGGGCAAAAGCTCAAAGTGGAGGTAAGAGAGTTGGTATATAATAGGTGCAAAATATTGTGACAAGACTAGAGTAAAAGATCATTGTTCTGGTCTACTCGTACAGGAGTAAAAGATCATAGGTGGTACATCTCCGAATAGTGTCCGAGAGTATCCTTTGTCTCAATAGGAGCATTACATATGGTCTTGAAAACAAATTGTAAGTGTTATGGTCTCCTATTGTTTAATCCAATATTGACCGGTGTTGATCATATTCTGCTACCTTCGGCCTGTGGTTCGACCTCCTATAGTTACTCAAAACCAATTGCGACCGTGGTTTCTTTTATTTTAATGCTATATTACATAAAACATATATCTCACGACTGAAATTAGCAACATCATGAAATGCCATTAATAGGTCATGTATGAAAACAATACCAGCATGAGATGTGATCCCTCTTAGATATTAAGTAAGGTAGATGGTGTGGAGGGCACCGAGTAAGACGCATGGAGAAACAAGATTGAATTATTCCACACGTAGGATTCAAACTCGGGTCAGTCGTGAGACGTGACCGCCCTCTAGACTGTAGCCAGTAGCCACTAGACTATGAAACCATCCACACAACAAGGTCTCGAGTGCATAAGGCAATGTTCTCAAGTTTGCATAAGATCATGCGCAACCATGTTTTATGTTGTCTGGTTAAACCTTACCTTCATGTATATATAGAAAAACTCTTTCATGTTGCCAAACATGTTTGGAGCAAGCTATGGTCATGGGGCATTAAGGACAACCGCTAAAAGAATACGGAGGCCATATATTTTTCACTCCCATGTTGATGTGTTATCTACTTTGAATTATTTTTTTTGTCCCTTGTCATTGCAAGGTGCAAGGAAATTGGTGTAAATTTGCTGTATGACTTTGCAATTTCATATGCACGGATAAATTGTAACTTTTGTTCTGCACGTGCACAAAGTATATATTGTGCACCGTTCGCAAGGCACATTTGTGAAGCTGAATCCTACACAACATGCTACCCTTTTCTATTTTACCATTTGTTTTACAAAAAACTGAAACATCTTATATTTTCAAACAGAGAGAAATATATATATATATATATATATATATATATATATATATATATATATATATATATATATATATATATATATATTTAATGAACGACAGATCTTGAGGTCCGTTACGATAAAGAAAAGTCATACACAGATCGATGTAGTTTCACATCGTCGACATCGTCTCATGTGATGTGTACCTATCTGATATCTCCAGCCTTGCAAATTGCAGTCAAGGAGCCCCGCTGAAAAATTGAAGTTAAGGAGACTCCGACGAGTCAAAGCGACGAAGAAGAGGCGGACCAGGTGCAGGGTCACCGCTCCGTCACCGTCACAGGAACAAGTCGGACAAGAGGTCCCGGTCAAAAGACCTCGAGAAGTCGTCGACTAGTCCGTTCTTTTTCCTTCCCCGACGTGGTAATTAATCAATGCGTCGTGTCTGTCTTGAAAGCGACGCTTCACCGGCGCGGGCCCCTTCCTTGTACGGGCCCAGCGCATGGGCTTCCGTGTACTGTACAGAGAAGGCCCATGGGCTTGTTTTGAAGCAGTTGCAGAGATCTGGGAGGAAAAGGGGAGCTGGAAAGAATCGCAGCTCTGTTCAGATAAGTTCGTTTCTTGTCAGAACAGCAAAGCATCATCTGCTCAAGGAAAAAAAAAGCAAAGCATCATCTCACGTTCTCATCTCATGCTGTGACATCCGTTCTAACTCTCTTTTTTTCTTGTTCTTCTCCACCCAGTCTGGGAAACGTCGATTATTTACAATTTAGTTTGTTCATTATTGCACTTCAAATTGTCCCTCCTCAGGTTCAGAAAGAGAACAAAGAATCTCACCTTCGTCCAAAATTTTATCCATTTCTTTTTTTTTAACAAAACGGGCAATTTTGTTTCATTTTATTTAAAAAAACAAAAGAGAATTGACCGGTTCATTTGCAGGGGAACCGTCCAAAAATCCGTACAAATGCACCAATGTCGTCATGAAACACGACCATATTGGGCACACCACCACAACCAACCTGGCTACCCACACGAGACACGAACACACAAGGAGACCCCCGCCGAGGTTGCCACATAGCGTCGTCGTCATCAAACCTCCACGAGCCCGACTTCACCAGCGACATCCAAAACAAAGTCTCACAAACGGCGCCAGAAACCATGTCGGCCTAAGCCATCAATTGGTCACACACGCCAAGGAGAGACAGCTCCGACTCAACCGACGAGCTTCGCTAGGGAATTATGATGATCTTGCGCCGACCGAGAACCTGCAGAGACCACCAGCGACTGGTCATCGTCACTGTCTCGACACGTTCCACCACAGCTTTGACTCCACAACAGCATAGCGAAGCAGGAGAGCCCATCAGACACGCCGGGAAAACCGACTACCGAAGATCAGCCGCAACCCGACCTCAGCTCGAGGCTTCCTCTTTGCCAAACTTCACCCTTGGACCTTGCACGGCTGCCCGACAACAACCCCCTTCACCGAACCCCTGGTCGTAGGCGATTCCGAGACGATGCCCCCAAGAAGGAACGAGACACAGTAGCGCCTCCATCGCCCGATCCTGGATCTGAGGTTTCCCTCCGGAGTCAAGACCGTAGAGAGAGGAGTGAGCACCACACCCGACGATGCTTCCAAGAAAGTTCGGGACACCCTTGGGCGTCACCATCGCCCGCTCTGGCCAAAACCGGAGCAAGGATTTCTCCCGGGATGCTCCACAACCTCGCCCTGAAACAGCCACCCATGAGCCACCACCATGCGCGCCGAAGCCCGCCGACCAACACCCCTGCCGAAACCAACTCTGCACAACCAGGCCGAGGGCGCCGCCGCATCACCGAGCCGCAACCAGAACACCGTGCAGCCCAGTGCGGCCGAGACTCGCCATGCTACCGGTAGTGGCGGACAGAAACCACCCACCATCGCTGCCCTTCCGCTATGCGCGCGCCTCCAGAAGCCGACGCGAGCCGAGCCGACCTGAAGCCAGATCGGCGAGCCAGCGTAGCGGCCCGGACCATGGCGTCTTGCTGGCTCGCTCGCCATCAACCTTGCCGCCTCCCCATCTAGCCTCAACGTGCCTGCACCTCAACGCCATATCCCGCCGCCGCTCAAGAACCCGGCCGCGCCGCGTCTCGCCAACAAAGCGGCGCCCGCGAAATAGGGGCCTACCGCCACCTTCGGGTGCGAGGCTTTGCAGCAACCTCTCGTGGCGAGGAGGAGGTAGGCCTGGCGGAGTTAGAGTTCCCCCGTGTCGCCAGGGAAGGGTGACGCGGGGGTCATGTTTTCGGAATCACATAAAACCGGAGATACTCCATTTCCATCCCCACAGGTATGCAAGCCGCATCGAATCGGTGGTTGGTTTGGTCTGGCTAGAGTTGCTACATTTCAGAATAATTAATCCAATATGGCATAGCTTTTTTCTAGAAAACTCGAACCGAAAGTCACCGACAGTCTTGCTGGCCTACAGACTACAGTACTAAGGAAACCAAACAGAAAACTACGCTAGTTCCAGCACCATACGAGTTGTGCTCCAAACAAAATTAGAGAAAGGCTCACGCAGGAGCAGACTCGCACATCCACTACCATACGAACTTAACCTCTCCCGTCTTGGTTTCAGAAGATCATACAGAATTAAAGCTCTGGCTCAGTGTCGCTGTCGAGCCTTTTGACAAACGCTGCTAAAGGTTGTGATCGCCTCCCATGGCGGCGCCTCTTTTTGTATGCCGACATTCCAAATCACATGTACTATGTCTGGCTTCTTTTCTTCCAGTGTCTTACTTTTACCTACGTCTCCCATATTGACGTCTCTACTTTATTCATCCCGTTCAATTGCAAACTGCACGCACCTAACCACTTCTCTAGAAAAAAAAGTAAGATGAAAAGGAAAGTAGCATGTTCCAACACCTATGAAACAATTGGAATATCAGGTAATCGTCGGCCCAGTCTATTCAGACCACAAGACAAAGGCGTTTCACCAACTCTCTTGTTTCATTTCCTAAGAGTTCAGACGACACAAACTTCATCCTACAAGAACATTTTATTGGAAAAAAGAAAGACACAAGCTAGAGGCGCAGGAGCAGCGTCAAACAACAAGGTATGTACACTAACACTCACTTATTCACTCCCATCAGTCCTACTCAGCCGCCACTGCTTCCTTGTCATGTCCCACCGCCCGTCAAGTCACCTCCTCGGCAGCGGCTTGTACAGCACAAGGTTCACGTACTTGGACTGGAACCGGTGGGTGACCCCGAGGGCGAGCAGGGACTGCGACCCCCAGCCTTTCTCGATGAACAGGTGGTTAAGGACGACGTGCTGAGGCTTCGGCTTCAGGGCGTGCTCGTCGGTGCCGCCGAGGACGGACACGAGAAGCTGAGACGGGAGGGCCGGTGGCTCCTTGGCAAACTCCTCGTCGGCTGGGAACTGCAGGTCATAGCTGTGTTCGGGCGACGGAGGCGCGTCGAATTCCGCCACGCTGTCAAGACTCTCTGGAACATAGTCCTATTCAAAACAGAGACATCAACATACTGAATTCTGGAATATCGCTTAGAAAAGATCAGAGCAAAATGCCACATTATCTTCTTTTTTTCTGCCTTTGCCATTAAGGCGTTTAAGGGTTTTATTGCTGAAGTAGACATGTGTGATCCTTACTGACATGGACATCGAGGAGGTTGGCCACCTGCCCTCTCTCGTCAGTCACATGAGGTAGTTCAGAGACATATCTTGGCACCCCATCGACGATGATCCTGTAATGATATATTCCAGATGGCAGAATCAACAGCACAGCGTTATCTTTCCCCGACCTCTCTAATACCTTCCTGAAAGTGATCATACGGATTTTTGGTATTTTAGCATATCATTAACAAAACTGGATAGAACATTGGAACGATAGATCAGGTAAAAGGTAAACCTTGAAGTCCAGTTATCCCATGATCCTTCCACACACACTTCATTTCCTCCTTGACTCCATGTAATCAAAGTTGGAATTCCCTTCTCTGGAGGGTTATTGTTCATGGATTGGTCCGAGCCATTAGCCCACGAATGGCTAAAAACAGGCGAAAATTCAGTCGGTATCTGCAGTGGAGCTACGGGAACCTGCAAGGTGCACTTAACTGTCAGTGTAAGAAGGACCAGCAATAATGTTTACACATGCTTCTAGACCCAAGCATATACTCCCTCCGAACATATTGGTTGTAATAACATCTTATATTATGGGACAGATGGGGTATGAGTTAGCAACATCCAATGATAAAAGATGGCAAAGGTAATAGATTCCAACTTGTCATGGCGTGCCGACTATAGAGTAACCAGAAGCATGAGCCCATGCAAATTATCTCATACTATTACAGGATCTGAAAGGTCAATAACACACATGTTTTTTTCATAGGTCAAAATGAATTCAGTAATAATAAACTTAACCATGTCGAGACCAGATGCTTTAGTATGTGCATTCTAAAAGGAAAAGAAACAACACTGACTGCCAGTTATATACACATTAACTTGAGGCTTTTTTCTTTCGACCTGGGGTCTTTCCATTTCAATTACTTGAATGAAAATAACATTGTATTACCGAAAGAAAGGAAGCTGACAGCAGAAAACCAAGTTTGACACACCAGTAGGAGATCCGTTGTTCAGCATCGTCTCAAAAATAAACTACTGGGTAATAGATTACCTCCACCTACTACCATATTACGGAGAAGGTTTGATCAAACCAAAAGCAAGGGCATCATGAGCAAAAAGGATTACAATACTACTAGACAACAGCGTGATACAGCCAAATGCTTTGCATTTCAGTAGTATGAACTGTTGCTAGATCAAAAAACATTCGCTTTGAATGAATAGAATTAGAAGTACCACCATAAATCATCATAACACAACGGTGACATACAAACCATGTGATTTTCTCTGCCCCTTGGCACATGCTGTGTATTTCAGTTCAAAATACTGTGTACGACTGCACAACTTATAAATTTAAATGCTACTGTATAAAGGTGCAATTGTGAAATATGTGAAATACATTGAGCCGTATGCTAGGATGTTGCACCAACCGCCTAGCACACAGAATATTTTACACAGCAAGACCAGCTGCTCACGAAATAAGATCAGGGACTAACGTTTTGTCGTGATGCCGCGTAATCACCGAGGAAAACTGAAGATAATTATCTGGTATTTAAAGTTTATTCGCCATGTATAAAAAAAAGGAGGGGCAACTTGCCCACTGCACCGAACCAGATCCCAGACTTAGAGCTACCAAATCCGTTTGCAGAAAACCAGGTGCAACCAAATATACCAACTCGTCTTTACCAAAGCTGTTTCTTTGTTGAGGATAAGTTCGAATCTATGTCCTAAGCAAGAACCCACCCAATCGAGGAAAATCTGCAAGCTGCAGTTCAGCCCCGGATCTCAAAGTTATCTGCTGTGGCTTAAACCTAAGGTTGAAGGCATGGAGCAAATGAGGCTTCCATTTCAAGTTATCGAATGACCTATGTAACAGAATTCACGGAACAATTATCAACGGATGCTAAACTAATCAAGGAAAACCCCAAGAACAGAGGACCAATCAAGCACAAATCGTTAACAGGAACTGCACGCCTGCGCGATCCACACTAAAACCAACAGCAGAAGAGCAATTTTCGTCGCAAAAAAGAAAAGAAAGGACAATACATCAAGAACACGAGACGAGGGTTTCCCCCTTTTGCCATTTCGGGCAAAAATCGTCACCTGCGGCGCGAAGACGTAGGGAACCGGAGGAGGAAGCTCCCGCATCACGGCGTCCGGCGGAGCGACGGCCTCAGCCGAGCCCCCGCCGCCTGGGGCCACCTGGTCCAACGACGCCGCCGCGTGGCCGTTCCCCAACTCCCTGGCGCTCGCGTTCCCCATTCCCGGATCGCCTCCGCCCTCGCAGCTATCCCCACCAACAACTAGATAAGCACCGCCGCTGCCGCTGCCTCCGCCGCCGTCTATTAAACGCCTCCCTAAGCTAAGAAAGAGCCGAAATCGAAATCCAGCAGCCGAAACAGGAAGAGCGACTACAGCCTCTACGACTAGGAGAATGCCAGAAGCCAGATGTGCTCGGGCTTATCTATGCCGGCGTGCCACGAGGTTGCTGTTAGAAATCGCGCGCGTGTCCTCAGCTCAGGCATCCACCGGACGCTTCGCCGGCGGCAGGGGAGAAGGACATATAGGATGTGGGGAAAGCACGTGACCCGCACGCCGCGTCTCCCCGCTTGTCATGACAATTGTTCCTCGATTTATCTCCGCCGTTGGATGGCATAGGTGCCACGATCGTGCGGCTTGTGGACTATTAGGTTTTCTACAGCCCCATTGTGGATTACTACGACTCTGACGATGGTGCGTTTACTATGGGTTTTGGTAAAGGGCGGTCTGAGAAGTCAACATTTCTGACTTGGTTTTCTCTGTCCTGATAGACGACGACGGATAGAAATGTGCCAAATGGATAAGCTAATCAGAGTTACCGAGATTTTATATGTAAAAAATCGTGTGGTTATCTTCGTTGTGCAGCTTTGTAGATGATGTGCATGGGTCATGTAAGAGCACCATTCCTTGATATAATGAAAAAAAATGCCCCGGCGATTGTCCGAACTGGACGACTCATACGGCGACCGATAACCTAGACACACAGACCATCCTCCCTTGATCTACATCATCCCGCCGTTGGTGGATGACGCAACCGGGCTCTGCCCACGCGTTCGACGATGGTGGCAGGCCTTCGTGTGGAACCAGGTTCCGTCGGGAAGGACAATGATGGTGTGGCAAGAGAAAAGAGGTGGATGTGTGAGGCATGTGGAGGTGCGATATGGCGAGACACTGATCACAGAGATGTTGTTGCTATGCAGGGAGTAGTCCTCTTAAGCATTTGTTAGCTGGTGATTTTCCAATCGGTAGACATTGCATAGGCGGAGGATTTTGCCCAAGTCAGATCTAATCGTGATGGTATTCCTTGTAGGCCTAATGCATTGCCACATGCTGGGATTCTCCTTTCGATCCTCACGTGAAGACCACAAAGAGCACCACACACGGGAATCGGCCCTTGGGGGCTCCTTGGCGTTGAGGTTGTGGCCTGCAACCACCTGAGGTGATGACGGAGTACTGCAATGGCTCCATGGCGGGATGATATTTTATGGACTAGGCCTGGTTCATCCTCTCATGCTAGTTAGTGGCAGCGTTCTTCGTGCATCGCGAGGCAAGTGTATTCATTGATGGCAACTCATTGTCCTTGTCGTCACTGGTCAAAGCACTAAATGTCATAGATGTCCCATATCTTGGGCCTATGGTGTGTGCTTGCTCGGTCTTGGATGGACCATCGAATATTCAGGCGACAGAGAACCCTCAAGATGCTAGAGGCGTTAGAGCGCTCTATTGTTGTTCGACATTGTTAAGGCTTGATATGCGTAGGTGGCAGCACAAGGTGGTTGATATTTGGTGGTGCCCCGTGAGTACCAGGTCTTGAGTTCTGGGGCGAAACCTTGGTCTAAGCTTTGTTGGTTGCACTATGCAATGACAATGCTTATTCATTGTTACCATGTTGAAGGCATTGCGTAGATTTCACTGAGATTTTCTCTCTAGGGTGAAAATCAAGATCTGGTCTTTGTTGACTGGATTCGACAAATGCGATGCTTATGTGTCATTCCCTTCGAAAGGCTTTGCTGTTGGAGGACCTTTTCTCTAGCCTATGTGTTGCATTGGGTTTGTTGGGCAGTGGATGATGTCGCTTCAGCTTGTCACTTGGATGCCACTTCTCTTTTCTCTTTTCTCTTTTCCGTATATGTATTCTTCTATTTTCTCTTTTCAATTTTTTTGGTTGTGTGCATTCTAGATGTTTTGCCTTGTTTTTGATATTGAGTTGGTGTGGAGGCAATGTGTATCTGATATCTTCTTTGTATCAATACATTGCCCCTTATCGAAAAAATGTAAAAGCACCATGAGTGAAAGGAGAATCAACACGTAAAAGTCATCCCTACTTGCACACAAAATTAAGTTTTGTGCATATCTTTGATGGGTAAATATATGTCATGTTCGATTCGAATCATTTCATCCACAATATTTTTTAAAATATACCGTGCGGGTACTTTATTTCATCGACAATAATGACAAGGTTCATTGCGTTGGCATGTCATTTTGAGAAAATTATCTTTCATTAGAATTTACCCTCGACCTAAATACCACAAGAATAGTAGTATATATTTTAGCAGTATCTTAAGCAAGGTTTTGGGTTTCGGTGTGAGAAAGATTTCGAGCCCCAACAAAAAACCTAAAAGTTGGAAAATATCTGAAATTTTTGAAATTAGATTAGAATTTCGTCTACATTTTGTGACGTTAAAACTAAAATTTGATCAGATTGGGATTCATCCTAAATCGGGATAAACATAATTTGGAACCTAGCGAGATTTTTGAAGTTCCGCTATAAGTATAAACCCTCAATCTCAAGTTCGTGCGATTAGAATTTCGTCTACATTTTGAGAAAAGTTTGAGAATTTTCTATTCGAACGAATGTAAGACTTATGTAAACCATTAGGCTCGTGGGTCAATTGCTAGTGAGCCCGCTTGCATGATGAACTTGGAAAGGACCATCCAGCAAAGACACGGACGGCCACTCTTGGCAATTATAACCAAAAAATCCGGTTTGACACTGGACCCCATGTGATTTGAGCACGGAGCAAAGAGAGTTTATCTATGCTAGTACTCCCTCCGTTTAAAAATATAAGATGTTTTAGGTTTAATACATACATAAACCTAAAACATCTTATATTTGTAAACGGAGAGAGTTATAAACAAAGACGGAAGAATGGATTAGTAATAATAAACAAAGAAGCGAACGTGCCGACTGTAATGGCGGTCATAATCAGAAGTTGAGAACATGGATGTGGATGGACGGGCGGGTGGCTGGATGAATGGATTAGGTGGGCCCGTGCTTATCTCCAATCCACGCCGTCTCAAACTCAAAGCAGCTTTGGGCGATGGATCCTCTGCGGCGCGTGCCCATGTGCCGGGCGGTGTCCTCCCACCCCGCCGTCTGCTCTGATCTCTGTGCGCGCGCAGGTTGGTTGCAGTCCTGCACAGCAGGAGGGCGTGTCAGGCTGTCAGCGTGCGAGTAGGTGGGTGCTAGTAGCAGTGTAGCACCCATGTCCTGTACTAATGCTTATCCGGAGTAGTAGTACGGACGCATCGAAACAATGGCGACGGCTGTGCCAACAGGGAGCGGCAGATTTCAGGATTTTCAGCGAGCGGCAGAAACACAGATCGGTGATGACGATCGACAATCAGACAGGCACAGAATGCAAGGCACCGCAGCGATTTCGTTACCAAGGCTTGGGCACGTCCTGAACGAGACGGCCTGGACGTACAAGAGACAGACAAACCAACCCTGCTCTTCTGCTAAACATCGCTCACTGAATTATAGCTATAGCTACATCGACCCACGCAGCTCTTGGACTGTTTATTAATCCAACTTGATCTAGCAGTTGGCGCCGTCGGACTGCTGGTCCGGGCCTCGCAGGCGCGGGCTGTTGCCGAAGCGCCGGCAGCATATCAATATCCACCGGTCTAGGAGCATCTCCAATCGTGGTCTCTAAGGGCATGAGCAATAGTTTAGACAGCTATCGGCTGTAGCTTATCTCCATGTCATATGCAGACGGGCGTGGAGACGCGCCATACAATGGATTGTCTTTTTCAGATGTGAAACCGTCAGTTTCGCTTGCAGCAACATGACTAGTTTTTTTCCATGAGAACATGCAGCTTACCGACGGGCTTAGCATACAACGGGGAGGAAAGCTGTCTATAGCTAGCGATATTTGAGGCTCTCGATCGTCTGCCGAGTTGTAGACGGACTCCTTCTCTCTCCTTATTCTCACACCTCCACGTCACTAAAAAACTGATATGGCACCTCATACAGACGGCTGACGGTGGATTACTGTACATGCCCTAACATCATGCACTATGTATGTTTAAAGTGATTTAAAGGAGTTTATGAACCGGTTCACTACACAGTAGAGCATCGATCCATGTTGTTGGACCAAAAAAAAAAACGACTCATGAAATTGGTTCGGCTCAAAACCTATCTAACCGGACACATGAAAGAAAGAAAAAGGGTCAATCAAAGGCATCTGCCGAAGAAAACAAACATACAAAAGAGAATAAAGCAGGACCCACGTTTTTGCCAAAAGCGATTCATCATGTAGCAAGAGAATAATAAACAATTTCTAATTCTAATAGGTTTTTCTTTGAATCGAATACGCAAGCACTATTTGACGCGTTGCGCGTCCGGTCATGAGCCCCATGGATGTGTTCGGTTCGACACGGTCTAATAGCTTATTCGGCGCGCCTGTCTTGTCCTTGCACCATCGGGATCCTCGTGGGCGCGCTAGACACAACGCATTACACGCGTGGGCCAACGTGGCAGCGACCTAGTCCGTGGTCAAACCAGACGGTCAGGAGTAAAAACACCCAATGAGCTAAAATTAAGACATCGCAATGACCTGTCTCGTCGTCGCTGTGCTGGCGTGTTTGTGCTTTGGAGCAAGATACATGGCGAGCCATTAATGCTGCCCTCTAGCCTCCTCTCCGACGTCTTAAACCCCGAACCCACCACACCCTCCCCACACTCCTCCACAACCTTCCCCATCGGCGAGAATCATTCCATCTCCCCTACCTCTCACAGGAGACAAGATGCCTCGCCGCTTCCCCGTCGGGTTGGTCAGGTTTCCTCTGGGTGCTCGCATCCCGGTCCAGACGTCGCCTAGCTCCGACGGCTAAGAGGAGGAGTAGGTCGCGGCGCAGGAGGCAGTCGTGGCGAAGGAGGACGCCACTGTGGAGGAGGTCAGCGACATAGATCTCGACACCGACGACTTTTTCTCCGACGACATCGACCACTCCTACGACCTGATGCTTCCACCAACCTCGCGGGAGTAGGAGGCCATCCTCCACTCGTTCGAGAAGGAGAAAATGAGGCGGGAGGATTCCCGGGACCGCGAAGAAGAGAACACATTTCTTGTGTCCCTAGAGCGCGAGTGGCAGGCCAACACGGTGGCCTCTTATCCTGAAAACCCAATGCAAAAACTGAATGCAGGGTATAATTGGCATCCACATGCTGCTTTCTCTCACATGTAAAAAAGGCTACATAAACCAAAAACCATGAGCGCCACTTATCTCTCCCATGCCTTGGTTTTGCGTGGTTTTCACAGAGTGTCATTCAGAACTGGAGGAGATATCCATCTATATTCTGGTGTTCACTTGACTAGCTGTGAGCAACTCCTATAACTTTTAATTTGACATTTCCTGGAGGAACCATGGTTTACCAAGGTTGTGCTAATAGGATCATGACCTGAAGATCATGTTGAGCTGTCACCAGTTAGAACTCAACATTTTGAAGATCCTTTGACAAAACATTGAACTGCGCAAATAACTTGTTGTTGGAACAATTATGTGAGGGTCTTCCGGGCATCACCGCCAGAGGCACAATCAGTCTGTCAGGTGATCTAGTGTCTGACATGGAACATAATTGGTCACGGTATGTTCCACTCCACAGCTAGTGATCCTGATGTGACTGAACTGACGCTACTTCCTTGCTGACAAGTCTAGCATGCCATTCTATATGAGGGGGATTCTTTGGAGGTGGAGGATGGGAGGCTCCTCGGCAGGAATCTCCACATGTTCCTCCAAATGTCACTTCAGCTTTTCATCATACTCCCTCCGATCCATATTAATTATTGTAGTCTAGACATGTTTTAGTGCTAGATACATCCATTTAGCGACAAATAATATAGATCAAAGGGATTAGTTAAACTTGTAATGTTGCCTAATTCTACCTTGGGAATATAAATAAGATCTTAGCATTATCATTGCTATGCTGATATGACAGACTGAACAAAGTGGTAGAGATAATCCAAACTTTTAACTCCTAGTGTTAAAAGAAAAGCCAGAGCACGAGTTTCTATTTCAGAGTCAGTGCAGGAAAGGTTATTTTTTGCTGCAGTGTGAAAGTAAGTTATCATGTGCATATCAGGTTCAGTACTTGTAGCACAAACTAACATGGTGTAGCCCTTTTAAAGAAATCTCCAAATGATAACTGTTCTTTATTTGACTCGATATGGTGGTATGCTAAATCCATTTGTTGGGCATGCCCCTTATTTGAATGCAACTAGCATAACTGTCAATGTCAATTCACTACATGGTTCAGGTTGGCAATTCCTTGAACAGTTTATTCATCTTTTCAAGTAGAATTATAAGGTAAATCACTTCAGACTGAAAATTTACTGATGAATCCAAAGTAATAGCTATTAATACGTTGGATTGATTAATTTCCAATAAACTTGGAACAGTCCATACACATAGGATTACATATCTAGCATTCACTTCATCCATATGGATATTTTACTTAGAAAAATACAGTATAATATGGTTATTAAATATATCTAAAGTATCTTGGTTGAGGTAATGACAGTTTGCTGGCATTAGCCACATGGAAGTATGGATTCTCTTCATACATGAGAGGAAGTACTTACTAAGATCCATTTTTACATATGATAAAATTACTTCACGAGCCAGCCTTTGGTGCCTTATTTCTCAATGGTAAGGCCGGTGAGGGTCAACAACCTTGCAAGCTAAATAATAACATTGAGTTAGCATCAAGAAAACAGAGAAATTAGAAAACACCACAAAACAGAAGTTTTGATAAAATGACACAATGCACTTTGCCACTTTCTAAACTAACACGTGTTACATTATATTTGATGAAATGAAATGTTTGCATATTTTTAGTAGTATTTCGCTTGATGGCGAACTAAAAATGGCATGAATAGAGAAAATTGCCTTTGTGGGCCTGTGGCTATTCATCAAAGTGATCCATCACAGAAAATTGCCTTTCAATTGACTCTCCAGGGAGGATGCCAGCGGGAGGTGTGCAAGCACGACATGCAGTGACGAGATCAAGACCATCACATGTTGGTGATCTCCATGCCGTCAGTGCACATCTCGCCGGACGCACGGCACATACGCAAGAACAGCCAACAGCGATGAGATTGGAACATCAGTCGCCCCGTCTGCTGACTCCCGGTGAGGGTGGTGACACCACCGCCCCTTTCTTGCATCCCTCCTCAGGTTTTGCCCCATTTCCTGTCCTCCTCTCACATCTCTCTGTCATGCACGTCCATCCCATCTGTTTTGCTCGTGTCGTGATTCCCAGCTCTAGATCCGATCGGAGCCTGGTCTGTACCTGCATCAGATCGATCCATCACATTCTTCTTCTAGATTTGTATTAGGTTAAACTGGAGTGTATGAGTAATTTGGTACTACTTGTTTAGTATTGAGAGGTGTCTGAGGGTAAGTCCTATATACTAACGATGTCCTTTCTTCTCTGGTTGCATACTTTATGTGCTCCCTTAAGTTGCATAAGTCCATGATTAAAATTTGTCACAAAGCCAGTAGGAATTTAGTTCGGGGGCAAGGAATATGGCAGAACACATAAATCGAGCAAGGGTGGTATGGGTGTGATTAAATTACAAACCTAGAATGAAGAGTTCCTTTTACAACAATTGCACTTTTTTTTCACGAGCTAAGGTTTCATGGGTTAATTCTGGTTACTTCGACATAAAATACTTGGTAGACTTCTATCACAACAAGACTGTTTGTTACCCTAAAGAGGGTGCCTCTGTCCTCTTTTGGAAAGACTTCTGGTATATTCATTTGCCTAAGACCTAGACATCAGTTTGAAGTCTTTTAGATCATCTCCTCACATCTCCAACTCCAGTACAAGTTACTGCTTTAACATTTGATTTTTTTTAACCGCACGCTGTCTAGGCCTGCCGATCATGGACCGTCGTCTCTAAGTTCCAAGAAGGGCTTGAACTGCAAAATTCAACTAACATCT
The DNA here is from genome assembly GCA_030063025.1 of Avena longiglumis. Lineage (NCBI taxonomy): Eukaryota > Viridiplantae > Streptophyta > Magnoliopsida > Poales > Poaceae > Avena > Avena longiglumis. The sequence goes on along the minus strand of CP125974.1, from coordinate 510,356,897 downwards.
ATTCGTGCAACCTTTCAACTGTTCAAAACAACTTTTAAATTATTTAGCATTGTCTCCTTTTATTTTCTTTTGCTAGTGAACCATAAGTATTGATGATGTAGGCACGAAGGTCTTTGTATTAATTGTTCAATCGGCTCACCCTTTATTCCTATTTACACTGATAGAGTGATTGCAACTTTGTATGACACTTTCTTTTACCACTTCAAATATTTGTGATGCTAGCTCTGTGTCCAATAAAGGTTGAGTTTGGTGTTTTCAGTGTGAGAATCATATGATTTTCTACTTAATAGAAAGCAATATAGTATACTTGATTCTATACTTATGCTTTGTGGAACTTCTTACTTAAGTTCTAACCGTGGATTTCTGTTTAACGATATGTTGGATGGCCAATACTTTTTCTGCCTATGCATAAGTAGGGGACGTGCTAGCACTACATGAGACTAGAGTATCATTTTTTCCTATTGTGTATAGATATGTTCTACTACCTCCATTCCGGTTTATAAGACATACGTACTTTAAGAAAATAGTTTGACCGTAAATTTGGTCAATAATATATGAATCATATATCATAAAAATTATACTATTGGAAGCATATATTAAATGTGAATCTAATGGTATAAGTTTTGTTAAATATAATTTATATTTTATTGACTAAATTTATGGTCAAACTATTTTTTCAAAGTACGTATTTGCCTTATAAACCGTAATGGAGATAGTATTATGGTGCTTTGTACCTTGTGGCAAACCTCTAGAATATTTAGAAAAACATCAACTTGTACCTTGTTAAACAGTCTGGATATTACTTGATATTGTAACAACCGATGAAGTTGAAAGATGCTAGATCATATGACTATTCATTTTTCTTGTATGTTAGCATTTATTTTTAAGAAAACTACTTTCACTTGCGAAGAAAAGGGTTGCATCAAATGATTCAGGATGATGAGTTTGAGAGGGTTAGACTAGCAAGCATTGGCTGGCTGGCTACCAAATTACATCAAACAATTAGAGAGGCCACTTGAACTTCTTATAAGTTGTGCCCCACGTAGAAAGACGAGAAATAAGTCCTATTGACGTCTATGCTTATGCTTGTTACTTGTCATCCTTAACTAGCATGGGTGTGACCTGCAAAAAATCCGTTGGTTGGGTGCTCGATTTCACTATCACATCCAAAACAACAGGATCTCTTCTGCTTCTATCCCGCGTCAACATTTGTGTCACACATACCGCTGCAAAACAAAAGCAACAATATCACCCATATCATGTGTCCAATATAAAGGAGTATCATAAGGGTACTGGTAGCCAAATATTAGAATGCTTGAATGTTCCTTATCTAGAAACCACTTCCTTTTGTCGCTAGACAGAGTATTTATAAACTTATGCAAATAATTGTTAAGAGAAAAGACGGAAGAAAGACATACCATTATTGATCTTGGTTAATATTTTGCATGATAATAAAGTATAGGAACAACCCATGTCATCGTTTGTGTCAGCTTTCATGAACTTAGCAAACACAAGATGCCGAAGCCTTTTCTCTTTAGAGTCCCTGTGAACATAGAAGTTCATGTGGGCGAATTTTTTTGGGGAAGAATCTGTTCCCTTCTTTTCATTAAAAGAGCAAAGAAGGTGATGCTCATATAGACTGAACTTGTTCTCCTGCAAAATAGAGAACGTCAAATATTACAGGCTCAACATTACAACTGCAGAGTCAAATAAGCTAGGTGCAGTTACCCGTTTCTTTATTTTCTGGTTAAGATGTGCAATTGCGATCGCAAGATCATCATACTCCGAGTGACCAAACGACACTAGTGTATGTATTCATGAAAGAGCCTAGCATATTTGTGTACACTCCGGACCTCATGTTTGTGCAGTCATTGTTGAGGCTGACACCAAGGGTCATGAAGGAGAAGTAACTGTTGAAGAATTGGATGCTCTCTTGAAAATAACACGAGTCCGCGTACTGGCTAGACCATAGTCTCCTCAACTCCGGGATAGGTTCTAATTGTTGATCAGCTAGCTCGACCTTTCCTTTTTGATAGTAGAATCCGCCGGCCTCACGCTCGAACTTCTTGGCATGATAGAATTCGCAATATAGTACTTGCTTTAGGATATGTGTACTGTATGGTAGGTTCGAGTACACAAATTCGAAAGGATCGATAGATGCCGGGCCTGATGAGTCTGTCATTGTATTTGTGTCCATGTCATCTTCTTCGAAGCCTATATGGACGGGTTGTCACATCAGTATGTTCGTATTAACTCGTAGCAGAGAGTGCCAATGGGAAGGATGGTATAATTACCTTCACGGGTATACATGTAGTATTCCTCGTCCATGAGGTCATCGGAATTGGCATTCTCATCCATGCTTCCGTCATTGAATGCCTCCATTTCTCCTACAACATTCTTGCTCTAGTAAGTACAATCAGGATGTGCCATGACATAAATGAAGGGAGTAAAGATAGGTGTGTTATCGCCGGTCCTGATGGTATACTCAAGCATTCTCATTGAAGGGGATGTGGGATGTGAAGCAGTTTCTTATCCGGTGAGTATTCCCTATGTGCTTGATGCCAGGTTTTATTGTTGGCAAAGTTGCTGTAATTAGGAATGGCATTGTGATGGATTCTTTGCACGGGGTGTTCCTCCTAGCCGCAGCCTTTTCCCTACGTTGATGAAGCATTACTGCCCTCCCCTCTTGGGTTTTCCTTTGTGTAGATATTTGTTTGGATGCTCTTCTACGTGCATTATGTCTTCCTTTTGCTCATCTGGCAAAATATTGTGTTTAGATCTATAATTGGCTCTTCTATGTGCATTAATCTGTTCCCTTTTCTAGTTTATCAAGCCATTTCGTCCAGATTTTCTTCTTTGTGCATTAATATCCTACTTCTTTTGGTTAGCGCTTCGCCCAACTCTATCAGGATCATGACTCGCTTGATTTATATCCTCTAAGATAATTGAGGAGGGGATGTCTGTCTAGAAAGATGGTTAGATATTCATACTGTGTACTATTTTGGGAAAGTAATGTTTCTGAAATATACGAGCATTGTATAAATTCTAGAGTAGTACCATTAATCATGACTTATGGTTTCTTTATAGTTCGTATGTCACTGTCACCGTTTCGTATCATGTTCATCATTATTGCGGAATGGTGGTGAATCCGCGTCTTTGTTGGTTGGACGCAATGAATGCTAGATGCATGTCCATGAAAGATGGCTAGCTTTACATATTGTATATTTTATTTGAAATGTCTTAGTATTTTATAAATTAAAGTATTATGATCAATGAGGAATTTCTGATTCTTTAGATATTCTATGTGATTGTTGTCGATGTTCGTCTTCAATGTGCCTTCTTGTGATGATATCAAAACATTTTTTCTCTATTTTGTCGAGAACTATTCGTTACGACGATGTATACATAATTTTCTTTCTCCCAGCGTCATAGGCTTTCTTTGACTTGCACTTAAGGTAGATGTACCAACTTCCTCTTCCATCCTTATTTATGGCTCTAGTTCTGCATATTTCTTAGCCTCTTTGTTTGTTTCGTTTAGTTGATATGCTTCACGTTGTTTTTTTCAGTCTTTCTTTCTTTTCTTCATCAGTCATCCGTGCATACCGCTCTCTATCTCTTTTTCATTTTTCTTCCTTGGCATTCATTACTTGAGATTGCGAACAAAATGGTTTTCCCACATTATTATTTGTATATACTATAATTGTAGGGTTTCCTAGCATGGAAAATAAAAAATTTCTATCGCATACAAACAAACAAGACAAGATCTATCTACTAGATTGTAGCAACGGGTCGATGGAATAACTCACCCTCGAAGATTCCAAAGTGTTTAACTAGAGCGGATTCTCGTGGGTGATGTAGTCGTACTCTTCCCGATCTCAAGATCGCGTAGACGATCCTTCCGCTGCGTTCCTAGCGCCTCCCGCAATGGTCACACGTTCGATTTCGACTAAGACCTTCCTCTCCCTTGTTCCAGCAGAAGCGGAGGTTGTAGCACTCTCCTCGCGATTCCGGTAGCACAACGGCAAGGAAGTAGAGGGGAGATCTCGCAGGGCTTCGCCTTAAGCCGGAGCGAGTATGGTGGAGTATGAGAGAGTCCCTCGACGATCTAGGGTTTAGACACGCCGAGGAGGAGGCTTGGCCGGCGGCTAGGGTTAGCTAGGCGGCGGCGGTTTGCCCTAGGGCCGGCGACGGCTATGGAGGCGGCGGCGGCTTGGGGCTAGGGTTTAGAGGTTGGAAACTTGTGTGTCTAGGAGGGGAGCCCTGCCCCTCCTCTTATAGGTGGAGGGAGGCGCGCCAGGGGAGGGGAGTCCCTCCCCAACTCGGACCCAAGGTGGGCCGGCGGTGGAGGTGGAGGGACTCCTCCCCAACTCGGTTTCCACCCCCCTCCACTTCCCAAAAATAGCCGTTTGACTTTCAAATTGCCGTTTGACTTTTTCAAACTAGGATTTGATTAAACCCTTTATTTTGTTCAGCGATGACACCTAGTACATGATGTAATCATACCAACTTGATATAACACATTCATGTACCCTTCCCCTTCGGAGTGCCGGACATTCCGGAACCTTCTAGAACATTCCCGATGAAAACACCGAAACCATTCCCCAACTCCGAAACAGGATTTTCCTTATATGAATCTTATTCTCCGGACCATTCCAGATCTCCTCGTGATATCCCGAATCCCATTCGAGACTCCGAACAACATTCGGTCTCTTTCTCATCATTCCATAACTACTCAAACAACGTCGAATCCTTAAGTGTGTCTCCCTACGGTTCGTGAATTATGCGGACATGATCGAGACACTTCTCCGAACAATAACCAATAGAGGAATCTGGAAATTCATATGGCTCCCACATATTTCTACGATTACTTTGCGATCGAATGAACCACTTACATACGATACCAATTTCCCTTTGTCTCACGATAGTTTACTTATCCGAGGTTATGATCGCTTGTATCTCTGCATACCTAGTTCAACCTCGTTACCGATAAGTACTCTTTTATCGTTCCCGTGATATGTGATCCCTTGTGAGCCAGTCACATGCTTGCAAGCTAATTGGATGACATTTCACCGAGAGGGCCCAGAGTATATCTATCTGTCATAAGGATGGACAAATCCCACTCTTGATCCATGTGTCTCAACCAATACTTTCCGAACACTCAATGACACCTTTATAGCCACCCAGTTACGGTGTGGTGTTTGATGTCATCAAAGCATCCATCCTGTAAAGGTGATATGCATGATCTCATGGTCGAAAGAATTAGGTTACTATGTATCAGAAAGCATATAACAATTGAACTATTAAAATGACTTGATCTTTATGCTACGCTTATCTATAGGAGTATGTCCACCATATCATTCTCCTAACGATATGATCTTGTTGTTAATAACATCTCAATGTTCATGATAGGGAAACCACAATCATTTATTAACCAACAAGCTAGTGATGTATAGAGGCTTTACTAGGGACTTCAATTTAAGTTTACAAATCACACAAGTATTAATGTTTCCTTGTTAATACTATTATAGCATGAATGTAAACATTTATCATAAACACAAAGATATAATAATAACTACATTTATTATTGCCTCTAGGGCATATCTCCAACAGTCTCCCACTTGCACTAGAGTCATCTAATCTAGATTACATGGTAATATACCGAACACCCATGGCAGTTTGGTGCTGGTCATGTTTTGCTCTCGGGAGAGGTTTAGTCAACGGATCCGCCACATTCAGATCTGTGTGTACCTTGCAAATGTTTATGTCCCCATCTTGGACATATTCTCGAATAGCGTGAAAACGTAGCTTGATGTGCTTCAACTTCTTGTGTGACCTTGGTTCTTGCGCATTGGCTATGGCACCCATGTTATCACAGTAGATAGACATTGGGTCCGGCGCACTAGGAACCACACCCAGCTCTGTAATGAACTCTTTCATCCATATCGCTTCTTGTGAAGCCTCCGAAGCAGCCATGTATTCCGATTTAGTTGAAGATCTCGCCACAACGCTTTGCTTTGCAGTCCTCCAGCTAACTGCTGCACCATTCAAAGTAAATACGTATCTAGATTGTGATTTAGAATCATCCGGATCGGTGTTCCAACTAGCATTGGTGTAACCGTTAACAACGAGTTGTTCATCACCTCCATAAGAAAGAACCATATCCTTCGTTCTTCTCAAGTACTTAAGGATGTTTTTGACCGTTGTCCAATGATCCACTCCTGGATCACTTTGATATCTGCTAGTTAAACTAACAACATATGCAATGTCGGGTCTAGTACATAGCATGGCATACATTAGAGATCCTATGGCTGAGGCATAGGGAGTCTTACTCATCCTTTCTCTATCTTCTGCCGATGTCGGACTTTGAGTTTTACTCAAGGTCGTATTGGGCAACATGGGCAAGAACCCTTTCTTGCTATCTTCCATTCCAAACCTCTTTAGAACTTTGTCCAAATATGTACTTTGTGACAATGATATTTGGCGTCTTGATCTATCTCTATAAATCTTTATGCCTAATATGTAAGCTGCTTCGCCAAGATCCTTCATTGAAAAACTATTATTCAAATATTCCTTGACACTATTAAGAAGTTCTACATCATTCCCAATCAACAATATGTCATCTACATATAGTATTAAGAATGCTGGAGAGCTCCCACTCACTTTCTTGTAAATACAAGCTTCTCCATAAGTTTGTATAAAACCAAAACTTTGATCACCTTATCAAAACGTTGATTCCAACTTCGGATGCTTGCTTCAATCCATAGATGGACCGTTGAAGTTTGCATACCTTGTTAGCATCTTTAGGATCGACAAAACCTTTGGGTTGCATCATATACAACTCTTCATCAATGTCTCCATTGAGGAATGCTGTTTTGACATCCATCTGCCATATCTCATAATCATAATATGCAGCGATTGCTAACATAATCCTCACACTTTAGCTTCGCTATGTGAGAAAGTCTCATCGTAGTCAACTCCTTGAATTTGTCGAAACCTCTTTGCGACAAGTCGAGCTTTATCGATGAACATTACCATTAGCATCTGCTTTCTTCTTGAAAATCCATTTGTTCTCGATGACCTTCCGCCATCCGAAGTCCACCAAAGTCCATACTTGGTTTTCGTACATGGATCCAATCTCGGATTTCATGGCTTCTTGCCATTTGTTGGAATCTGGGCTCATCATCGCTTCCTCATATGTCGCAGGGTCATCGGTGTTGTCCACCAACATGACATTCATAACGGGATCATACCAATCTGGAGTGGTACGAGTTCTCGTTGACCTGCGAGGCTCTGTAGCAACTACAACCGAAGTTTCATGATCATCATCATTAGCTTCCTCTCTTATTGGTGCAGGCACCACAGGAACTTCTTCCGGTGCCGCGCTACTCGCAATTTCGAGAGAAGGTTCGACAACCTCGTCGAGTTCTACTTTACTTCCAGTCACTTCTTTCGAGAGAAATTCCTTCTCTAGAAAGGATCCATTCTTGGCAACGAAGATTTTGCCTTCGGATCTATGATAGAAGGTATACCCAATAGTTTCCTTCGGGTATCCTATGGACGCATTTTTCCGCTTTGGGTTCAAGCTTGTCCGGCTGTAACTTCTTTACATAGGCTTCGCAACCCCAAACTTTAAGGAATGACAATCTAGGTTTCTTCCCAAACCATAATTCATACGGTGTCGTTTCAACGGATTTAGATGGTGCCCTATTTAAAGTGAATGCGGCTGTTTCTAATGCATAACCCCAAAATGATAGCGGTAAATCTGTAAGTGACATCATAGAACGAACCATATCTAAGAGAGTTCGATTACGACGTTCAGACACACCATTACGTTGTGGTGTTCCCGGCGGTGTCAATTGTGAAAGTATTCCGCATTTCTTCAAATGCTCGCCAAACTCGTAACTTAGATATTCACCTCCACGATCAGAACGTAGAAATTTAATCTTCTTGTTACGTTGATTCTCTACCTCACTTTGAAATTCCTTAAACTTCTCGAAAGTTTCGGACTTATGTTTCATGAAATAGATATACCCATATCTACTCAAGTCATCCGTGAAGGTAAGAACATAACGATAACCACCGCGCGATGCTACACTCATTGGACCACACACATCGGTATGTATGATTTCCAATAAGTCCGTAGCTCGCTCCATCATACCATAAAATGGAGTCTTAGTCATTTTACCCATCGACATGCTTCAGATCTTTCAAGTGATTCAAAATCAAGTGATTCAAGAAGTCCATCGAATGGAGTTTCTTCATACGCTTCACTCCAATGTGACCAAGACGATTGCCACATATAGGTCGAGGTATCGCTCGATTTCAAACGTTTAGCCTCAATGTTATTAATATGTGTATTTCCACTATCGAGATTCAATAAGAATAGACCATCTATCAAAGGTGCATGTGCATAAAACATATTACTCATATAAATCGAACAACCATTATTCTCGGACTTAAACAAGTAACCGTCTCGCAATAAACAAGATCCCGATATAATGTTCATGCTTAACGCAGGCACCAAATAACAATTATTTAAGTATAAAACTAATCCCGATGGTAGATGAAGGGGTAGCGTGCCGACCGCGATCACATCAACCTTTGATCCGTTTCCCACGCGCATCGTCACCTCGTTCTTCGCTAGCTTCCGTTTATTCTGTAGCACCTGTTTCGAGTTACAAATATGAGCAATTGAACCAGTATCAAATATCCAGGCACTACTACGAGTACTAGTGAGATACACATCAATAACATGTATATCGGATATACCTTTCTTCTTAATGTTGTCGTTCTTCAAATCCGCCAAGTACTTTGGGCAATTCCGCTTCCAGTGACCTTCTCCCTTGCAGTAAAAGCACTCAGTATCAGGCTTAGGTACAACCCTGGTCTTCTTCGTCGGCGCGGTAACTTTCTTACCACCCTTCTTGAAGTGTCCCTTTTGCTTAGACTTGCATTTCTTGAATTTGGCGGTCTTATTGACCATCAACACTTGGTGCTCTTTCTTGATCTCCACTTCTGCAGATTTCAACATAGCAAACAGTTCTGGCAACTACTTGTTCATGTTTTGCATATTGTAGTTCATCACAAAGTTCTTGTAACTTGGTGGTAGTGATTGGAGGACACGGTAAATCCCCAAAGCATTAGGAATCACTATACCCAAGCTTTGGAGTTTGTTTGCGTGCCCAGACATCTTAAGCACATGCTCACTGACGGAGCTGCCCTCTTCCATCTTGCAGTTAAAGAACTTTTCAGAAGTCTCATAACTCTCAATTGCCGCGTGAGTCTCAAAGATCAATTTGAGATCACGGACAATGTCATGTGGGTCTGAATTCTCAAACCTTTTCTGAAGCTCCGATTCTAAACCATACAAGATAGCACATCGAATCGGAGTACCGAGTCTTCCGAGCGAGGTAAACATTCTTTACTTCGGCAACATCACCGCAGCGGGTCACCCGGTGCATCCAAAGACATAGGTCAAATTACCAGTTGTGAGGACAATCCTCAAATTGCGGAACCAATCCGCGAAGTTGCTTCCATTATTTTTCAACTTTTCTTTCTCTAGGAACGCATTAAAATTGATGGTAGGGGCCGCCATTGATCTACAACATATTTGCAATAGTTTAGACTAAGTTTATGACAAATTGAATTCTAATTAATAGTTAAATTAATCTAGGTGAACTCCCACTCAAAACAATATCTCTCACATTGTTTTAGTGATCACACGAACCAAATCCACCACATCAACACCGATCATCACGAGAGTTGATATAGTTTCAATGGCGAACAATCGACATGTTCATCATATCTACTATATGATTCATGCTTTACCTTTCAGTGATCCGTGTTCCGAGACCATGTCTGTACATGCTAGGCTCGTTAATATCAAACCTTAGTTTCCGCATGAGCAAATATGGCTTGCTCACGTTGTATACACTTGCGGAATCTAACACACCCGTTCATCACGTGGTGCTTCGAAACGACAAGCTTTAGCAACGGTGCTAACTAAGGGTGAACACTTTACGACTTGAAATTCATGTGCATGAGGGATCATCTTATAATGCTACCGTCGTCTAATAAGCAATACAAGATGCATAAAGGATTAACATCACATGCAATTCATAATATGTGATATGATATGGCCTTTCTTCTTTGTGCTTCCGATCTCCATCTTCAAGCACGAACATGATCTCCATCATCACCGACATTGCATCAAGGTCAATGACGCTTCTCCATGGTTGTCGTCCACCGGCTTCAACTATTACAACTACTTTGAATAGACACGCGGGTCTTAACATAAATTAAAGACAACCATATATTCCCGCGGTTGCCAACTTATAATAAGGAACATTGCATATATCAAATATAATCACAATCATGGCCATATCACATCACCGCACACCCCTGCAAAACAAAGTTAGACGCCTCTACTTTCTTTGCATGTTTTACGTGGTTTGGGGCTTTCAATAAGTGTCGTTCTAACTTACGAACATGAACCACAACATTGATACTAGTATTGTTAATCACCCGTTGTAAATTGGATCTTAACTATGCTAGGAGAAACAGCACCATAAAGCCACTTATGCAATACAAGTTGCATGTCAAGCGTGGAGGAAGTCTCATGAACGATGTCATGTAAGGTTAGCCCGGGCCGCTTCATCCCAACATCCCGCAAGATGCAAACTACACAAGAAGCAATCGACAATAAAAGCATCAACGCCCAAAGTGACCATTGTGTTCTACTCGTGCAATAGATCTACATATAGACACGGCTCTGATACCACTGTAGGGTTTCATAGCATGGAAAACAAAAAATTTCTATCGCATACAAACAAACAAGCCAAGATCTATCTACTAGATTGTAGCAACGGGTCGATGGAATAACTCACCCTCGAATATTCCAAAGTGTTTAACGAGAGCGGATTCTCGTGGGTGATGTAGTCGTACTCTTCCCGATCTCAAGATCGCGTAGACGATCCTTCCCAAGGCTGCTCAAGAAGGCCCCGCAATCGGTCACACGTTCAGATTTCACGAAGACCTTCCTCTCCTTGTTCCAAAGAAAGTGGAGGTTGTAGCACTCCTCGCGATTCCGGCAGCACAACGGCGTGGTACCGGAAGTAGAGGGGAGATCTCGCAGGGCTTCGCCTTAAGCCGGAGCGAGTATGGTGGAGTATGAGAGAGTCCCTCGACGATCTAGGGTTTAGACACGCCGAGGAGGAGGCTTGGCCGGTGGCTAGGGTTAGCTAGGCGGCAGCGGCGGTTTGCCCTAGGGCCGGCGGCGGCTATGGAGGCGGCGGCGGCTTGGGGCTAGGGTTTAGAGGCAGGGAACTTGTGTGTCTAGGGAGAGCCCTCCCTCTTATAGGTGGAGGAGGCGCAGGAGGGGAGTCCCTCCCCAACTCGGACCCAAGGTGGGCCGGCGGTGGAGGTGGAGGGACTCCTCCCCAACTCGGTTTCCACCTCCCCTCCACTTTCCAAAAATAGCCGTTTGACTTTCAAATTGCCGTTTGACTTTTTCAAACTAGGATTTGATTAAACCCTTTATTTTGTTCAGCGATGACACCTAGTACATGATGTAATCATAACAACTTGGTATAACACATTCATGTAACCTTCCCCTTCGGAGTGCCGGACATTCCGGAACCTTCTAGAACATTCCCGATGAAAACACCGGAACCATTCCCCAACTCTGAAACAGGACTTTCCTTATATGAATCTTATTCTCCGGACCATTCCGGATCTCCTCGTGATATCCCGAATCCCATTCGAGACTCCGAACAACATTCGATCTCTTTCTCATCATTCCATAACTACTCAAACAACGTCGAATCCTTAAGTGTGTCTCCCTACGGTTCGTGAATTATGCGGACATGATCGAGACACTTCTCCGAACAATAACCAATAGAGGAATATGGAAATTCATATGGCTCCCACATATTTCTACGATTACTTTGCGATCGAATGAACCACTTACATACGATACCAATTTCCCTTTGTCTCACGATAGTTTACTTATCCGAGGTTATGATCGTCGGTATCTCTGCATACCTAGTTCAACCTCGTTACCAATAAGTACTCTTTTCTCGTTCCTGTGATATGTGATCCCTTGTGAGCCATTCACATGCTTGCAAGCTAATTGGATGACATTTCACCGAGAGGGTCCAGAGTATATCTATCCGTCATATGGATGGACAAATCCCACTCTTGATCCATGTGTCTCAACCAATACTTTCCGAACACTCAATGACACCTTTATAGTCACCCAGTTACGGTGTGGTGTTTGATGTCATCAAAGCATCTATCTTGTAAAGGTGATATGCATGATCTCATGGTCGAAAGAATTAGGTTACTATGTATCAGAAAGCATATATCAATTGAACTATTAAAATGACTTGATATTTATGCTACGCTTATCTATAGGAGTATGTCCACCATATAATTCTCCTAACGATATGATCTTATTGTTAATAACATCTCAATGTTCATGATAGGGAAACCACAATCATTTATTAACCAACAAGCTAGTGATGTATAGAGGCTTTACTAGGGACTTCAATTTAAGTTTACAAATCACACAAGTGTTAATGTTTCCTTGTTAATACTATTATAGCATGAATGTAAACATTTATCATAAACACAAAGATATAATAATAACTACATTTATTATTGCCTCTAGGACATATCTCCAACAATAATTATCAAACTTGGATAATATTAGTTACATTGTAATAAATCAACTATTTTAAACATAGCACTTTCATTTAAATCAAACATAGCATGTACTCTCGTATTGCCGCTGATAAATTTAAATTTTACATGGCAGTTTGTAAGATTGTTGAAGAATGTCTATCAAGGAAGATAATGAACCTCGTACCTGATTGCTCCTTTTGTTTCTTTGTAAGTGGCTATGCTGCTGCTTCGTTGTGTAATCTGGCTTGATAAAATACCTAGTTTCTCTTTGAGTATTTTTGTCGGCGCTGATACCGGTGAGGTGACATGGAAAATTACTACTCCCTTCGTCTTAAAATAGATGTCTTAGATTTTTTTAAATTGGGATAAATCTATATACTAAATAGTGTCTAGATTCATTCAAATTTTCCCTTTGAGCTATCTATTTTGAGACGAAGAAAGTATGTTAAGAAGGTTAATTGAGCGAGAGGTATTAGTAGTACCAGATATGATCGAGCGAGAGGTATGAGCAGTTCCAGATGTGATTGATGTAGCAACAGTCAACTTGAACTTTGATCTCGTCAGTGGAGGCAAGAACAATAGTAGTATCAAACTGATGCAATAGAACAACGACGTCCTGTATGCGATGGATCTACTCATGCTTGGCGTGATGTCTAGCACATCTTCATGTTTATTATTTATATGAGAATTTGCTCTAGACTGAGTCAGATTAAGATTCCATAGCTAAGCAGTAATATTGCTTCTCAACTTTGTACTGTAGTATTTACCGGTTTATCACGTGATATAAATTAATCTCTCTTGTCTAAGTCAGATTAGGATTGAACTATGAGGTCATTACATTACTACCCAAAAAAGAAAATACGGTATAGATCCAACAATATAGACCTATTTGCTTACTAAATGCTAGTTTCAAAATATTCACTAAGGTGACAACGAATCGTATCACCACTATTGCTAACAAAGTTATTAGACCCACGCAAACTTCATTCATGCCAGGAAGGCACATTCTTGAGGGAGTTGTTGTCTTACATGGAACTATTCATGAGCTTCGTAGAAAGAAAATGGATAGAGTTATATTTAAAATTGACTTGGAGAAGGCATATGATAAAGCTAAGTGGCCCTTTCCTCAACAAACATTGCGCATGAAAGTATATGCATCAGAGTGGTGTAAATTAATTGAGCAATTTGTTTAAGGAGGAAATGTGGGAATTAAAGTTAATGATGGCATTGGTCATTATTTCCAGACAAAGAAAGGATTACGACAAGGGGATCCTTTATCACCTTTATTATTCAACATTATTGCAGATATGTTGGCAATCCTAATTGCCAGGGCAAAAGAGGATGGTGAAAGTGGGAGGACTAATCCCACATCTTGTGGATGGGGGTCTCGCTGGGCGTTCGGGTTACCCGAAAAAATCGGGTCGGATAATTCGGGTTATGGAAATTTCGGGTTTACAAAAATAACACCCGAAAATTATCCAAAAAATATGATACCCGATGATTCGGGTACCCGAAAATTTGGGTTCAGGTTCGGGTGATCCCAATTGCCCGAAATATGCCATGATGGTCTTGAGATCTATCGCCTTGAGCTGGAGAGCAGGAAGATGGAGGAGCTGGGAGGCGTCGGCAAACAGGCAAGCAACGACCCACGCCGATGATCTGCGACCAGCGGCCAGTAGTGCCGCAGAATCACGATGATGGCTTTCACCGCCTGATCTCCGAGGAGCGAAGGAGCATCCCTTGGTGCGGACGCGATCTTCCTCCTCGCTGGTGTGGCTGCTAGACAATGACGAGGTGGATGGGGCTGCAGCGTCCCCGTCAAGATCTCTCTACTCGCACTGGCGGCTGGATGAGAAAACAAGATGGGGATGGGGTCTTGGAAACGTGGGCACTATACTAGGTTACGTGAGGACTTGGGCTGGGCCTTGCCAAATGGAGGAAATTTTTACTGGGCCATCTACTATTTCGGGTAGTTCGGGCAAATCGGGTACCGTAAGTTGAAACCCGTATTACCTGAAATTATTTTGGGTTTTAGAAACTGCCACCCGATTAAGTGCTCGGGTTTTTCGGGTTCGGGCTATTCGGGTTCAGGTTCGGATGTTTCGGGTTCGGGGTTCGGGTATCGGGTTTTATGCCCACCGTGAGATGGGGGTCTCTTAATTTTGCAATATGCAGACGACATGATTCTTTTTTTGGAACATGATCTTGATAAGGCAGTCAATATGAAATTTATTGTTTGTTTTTTGAAAAATTATCAAGCCTAAAGATCAACTTTTACAAAAGTGATATTTTCTGCTTTGGAAAGGCTAAGGAGGTGGAGGCACAGTACAAACAACTATTTGGCTGTGAGTCTGGTTCCCTCCCTATCTGAAATCTAGGGGTGCCTATTCATTATAAAAAACTTAAAAGTTCAGAATGATACCCGATAGAAAGTCGTTTCGAAGGGAAACTTGGCTGCTGAGCAGGCAAGATGCTATCATATGGAGACCGACTTATTCTGATCAATTCAGTTTACCAATGTTTATGTTGCCTTTCTTGAAAGTACCCATTGGGGTCCGAAAGATATTAGATTTCTATAGGTCGCGATTCTTTTGGCAAAGCAAATACGAGAAGCGTAAATATCTATTAACCAAATGGGACATGATTTGTCGCCCAAAGGACCAAGGGGGTTTGCGAGTCAAGGTGCTAGAACTTAAAAATAAATGATTACTAAGTAAATGGCTATTAAAATTATTGAACGAAGAAAGGGTATGACAAGAATTGTTACACAACAAATATCTCCCACAGAAAACGCTAACTCAGGTTACGATTAAACCCACAGACTCACCGTTTTGGAAAGGGATTATGAAAGCAAAGGATGCTTTCTTTAGAAGGGGACTTTTTAAGATCGGTGATGGGAAAACGTCCAGGTTCTGGAAAGATACGTGGTTAGGATCAATGATACTTCGGAAACGTATCTATAATTTTTGATGTTCCATGCTTGTTTAGTATCTACTTTGCTTTGCTTTGTCTACACGTTGAGGTGTTTTTATATCTTTTCTGGAACTAACCTATTAACAAGTTGCCACAGTGCAGGTTGTCTGTTTTCTTCTGTTTTTGGTTCCAGAAAGGCAGAAAATCAATATTTTCGGAATTGGACGGGACAAAAGCCAAAGTCAATATCTTTCTGTGGGGAAAATTAAGTCTAGAGGAGATACGGAGGAGGGACTAGAGGGGGCCACACCCCCTGGCCACACGGGTGGGCCCACCCATGCCTAGGGGGTGCAGCCGCCTCGGGCACCCCCTCGGCCTCCCTGTTCGCATATAAGAAGCCCCCGATGCAGAAACCCTAAGTATCTGATCAATATTCCACGCAACCTTCTGTATTCGTCGCCACCGTCGTCCCTAGATCGGGGGATCTGAAGTTCTTCTCGGCACCCTGCCAGAGGGGAGATCATCCTGGAGGCCTTCTCTCCGGTATGATGCGTGAGTAGTTCCACCTTAGACTATGGGTCCATATAGTAGCTAGATGGTTGTATCTCCTCCTTTGTGCTTTCATTTATAGATCTTGTGAGCTCCGTTAATGATCAAGATCTAATCTATTTGTAATCATGCATGTTGTGTTTGCGGGAATCCGATGGATATTGAGATTACTATGTCAGATTGATTAATGGTTTTGTCTTTATGATTCTATCATGTATATGTTGTTTGTGATCTTGCATGCTCTCCGTTGTTAGTAGCTATCTTGTCTGAATAGTTGCTAGTGACTCCAAGAGGGGGTATTTATGCTCGATAGTGGGTCCATGCCTCTAGTTTCCAAGGGAAGTGATAGAAATCTCTTCGGTTGTAGATGTGATGTTGCCACTAGAGAGAAAACAACGGTCTCTTGTCCATGGAACAAGTGGATTGTTTACCTTACACACTTTGCTTAAAGCAGTTGTTTGTTGCTTGCAACTTAATACTGGAGGGGGTTCGGATGATAACCTGAAGGTGGACTTCTAGTCATAGATGCAGTTGGATGACGGTCTATGTATCTTGTTGTATTGCCCAATCGAATCTCATAGGATCTTTTTGTCTGGTATTGCATTGTTATGCCTTGCTCAGTTCCTGTCAATTGCCCTGCTGTAATTTTTTTACCCTTCATGCCATGTTGTTTATCTAAGAAGAGCACCTCTAGTGAACTATGGATCCCGGTCCAATCTTTACCATTGATACATATTCCATTGTTACTTGTTTACTTGCTACAAACCATTACCTTCCACACAATACGTTTAATCCTTTGTTACAGCAAACCGGTGAGCTTGACAACCTCACTGTTTTGTTGGGGCAAAGTCTTGAGTTTGTGTTGTGCAGGTCTCCGTGTTGCTTGCAACACCTGTGTGACGTTTCCTTTCTCCTACTGGTTCGATAACCTTGGTTTCTTACTAAGGCAAAACCTGCTGCTGTGCTGCCTCACACCTTCCTCTTGGGGTTCCCAACATGCTTTACGTTAGCCATCAATCAACACCTTTGGTCCAACAATACCCTTCATTATATAATATTGTACAACGGAAATATTACCGTTGCAAATGTTATGTATTCATATCCTCTAAACATTGGTTTCATGAGGGATCTGACTGGCAATAAGTGGAACAATTGGGTACACTTATGTCAACGATTAATGGGGGTTAATTTAAACAATAAAACATATGTGTTTATATGGAAACTATCCACATCCGGACAGGTCTTTGTTAAAAGTATGTATGGAGATCTTATTAATGGCCATACTAGATACTTATGCACTTATCTATGGAAATTGAAGATTCCACTAAAGATAAAGATTTTCACGTGGTTACTAAGTAAAAAGGTATTATTAACCAGTGATAATTTGTCTAGGAGAAACTAGAATGAGAGTAAGAAATTCTGCTTTTGCGATGCCGAGGAGACAGTGGGACATTTGTTTTTGTCATGTCCCTTTGCTAAGATTATCTGGGGGATTGTGTACTCCACTTTTAGCATATCGCCACCAATTAGTATAACAAATATGTTTGGAAATTGGTTGAATGGAATTGATAAATACTAAAGCTCGTATTCGTATTGGCGTTTCAGCTATAGTGTGAGCGATATGGAATTAGAGAAATGGCATTGTTTTTAACAGAAAAGACTCTACCAACTTTTTGCAGGTTATACACATGGCTGTACACTCAATTCAGATGTGGCATTTCTTGCTTTCAGAGGATCAACGGGAATGCATGGTTTGTGAATGCAACCGACTGCTTATGGTTACACGGGATATCTGGCTTCATGGCGGCATAGCCATCGGATTCACGATGTTTAGTTTTATGCATGTTTTGTCTGTTTTCCGTTGGTTGATTTTGAAGGGTTTTGTAGCATAGTAAATCAAAAAAATTCTAAGGATGCGAACGGGAAAGCCAAGATCTAATCTAGGATATGCAATCAACGAGAGGGATAGATGAGATCTTCATACCCTTAAAGAAATCGCACAGCGGAAATGTTCAGCAGAACGTGGTTGATGTAGTCGTACTGGCCATCTCCTCCACGCGATCCGATCCGATCCTACGCCGCAAGTGGCGGCGCCTCCGAGAGATGCACACGTACGGTGCTGCGACGTCTCATCCTTCCTCGGTCCAGCAAGTGGGGTGGAGAGATAGACTGGATCTGCAGCATGACGGCGTGGTGCTATGGTGGAGAGTTTCTGTAGCAGGGCTTCGCCTACACGCAGTCGGGAGAGAGAGAGAGAGGAAGGGAAGCAGCTGGCGGCTAGGGTTTGGGGTGAGGGGAGGGTGCGCCCCCTGCCCACCTTATATAGGGGGCTGACCGGCCCCCTTGTCCCCTCCTCCAAGCCCTAGGGCGGCGGCCCCAAGGGTGGAGTGCGGGGCAAGTCTTCCCCCCTTCTAGAAGGTTTCCCTAGGGTTTCCCCTAGGGTTTGGCCGGCTGGGCCTATGGGGCCTTGTGCCCCTGGCCCAAAGCGTCCAGGTCACTCCCTCGTAGGCCCATGCACCCCTCCGACAAGTGGGGCCACGTTGGTCCCACTCCGGAAGCTTCTAGAACCTTCCGGTACAATACTGAATACTCCGAAACGATTCCAAAATCCAAAAACTGCTTTCCTTTATATGAATCTTATTCTTTGGACCATTCCGGAACCTCTCGTGATGTCTTGGATCTCATCCGAGACTCCGAACAAAAACTCATAAACCAATTATCCATTCTATCCTAGCGTCGAGGCACGTTAAGTGTGTGACCCTACGGGTTCGAGAATATGAAGACATGATCTTTTATCAATAATCAACAGCGGGATCTGGAAACCCATATTGACTCCCACATATTAATCGATGATCATATCGGATGAACCACGATGCCAGGATTCAATTAATCCCATATATATATATTCCCTTCGTCACGCGATATTTTACTTGCCCGAGATTCGATCATTGGTATCGGTATACCTAGTTCAATCTCGTTCACAACAAGTACTTTACTCGTTCCGTAATCCGATATCACTTTGTGATTAACTCCTTAACCACGTGCTTGCAAGCGGTGTTGATATCGATTACCGAGTGTGCCTGAAGTATATCTCTCCGACTCGGGAGGGACAAATTCCATCTCGATACATACAACCCAATTTTCCGATCACCTGAGAGACACCTTTATGATCACCCTCACATAGGATGATGTTTGATGACCTCAAAGCTTTCTTCCGATACCAGGGAGTTGTATTATCTCATGGTCTAAGGAATACAATACTTGACATAAGAAAAAGCTTCGCAAAGATGAACACGATGACATGATCTAATTGCTCTGCTTAATTTGGGTATGTCCATCACATCATTCTCCTAATGACATGATCTCATTAATAATCGACAACTCATGTCTATGGTTAGGAAACCTTAACCATCATTAATCAATGAGCTAGTCCATAGAGGCGTACTAGGGACACAGTGTTGTTCACAAACCACACAAGTATCAAAGTTTCCACTTAATACAATTCTAGCATGGAATATAAACATTATCATGAACAAGAATTATAATAATAACATCTTTATTATTGCATCTAGGGCATAATTCCAACAGTCTCCCACTTGCACTAGAGTCAATAATCTAGTTTACATCTGGCAATAATCTAACACCCATGGCATTGAGGTGCTGATCATGTTTTTCTCGTGGAAGAGGTTTAGTCAACGGATCTGCGACATTCAGATCCATATGTACTTTGCTAATCTTCAGATCTCCATCTGCTATATAATCTCGAATTATATGAAAACGGCGGTTGATGTGCTTGGTCTTTGGATGATATCTTCGTTCCTTAGCCAGTGCTATGGCACCAGTGTTGTCGCATAATATCTCCAGTGGGTCCAAGTCGCTTGAAAACACACCAAGCTCAGTGATGAAGTTCCTGATCCAAACTCCTTCACTTCACGATTCTGAAGCAACCATGTATTCCGCTTCCGTTGTAGATCCCGGATCACGCTTTGTTTGCAGCTTCTCTAGCTCACAGCTCCTCCATTCAAAATATAAACGTATCGTGTCTGAGATTTAGAATCATCCGGGTCGGTGTCGAAACTAGCATCGACGTAACCTTTTACGACGAGCTGCTCATCACCTCCATAGACCAAGAACATTTCTTTAGTCCTATTTAAATACTTTAGGATGTTCTTCACGGCTGTCCAGTGTTCCACTCCTGGATCACTTTGGTATCTGCTCGTTAAACTAAGAGCATTGGACACATACGGTCTAGTACATAGCATGGCATACATAATAGAACCTATGGCTGAGGCATATGGCACTTTGCTCATAGTATCTCTATACATCAGAATGGACCTCGAGCATTGCTCAATATCTTACCTAACAACATGGGCAATGAACCTTTCTTTGCTTTATCCATTCTGAACCTTTTCAGAACTTTGTCTAGGTATGTACTTTGGCTTAAAGCTATTATGCGTCTTTGTCTATCTCTATAGATTTTGATGCCCAATATATAAGCAGCTTCTCTTAGGTCTTTCATTGAAAAACATTTATTCAAGTAACTCTTCACATCGTTAAGCATACCAATGTCATTTCCAATAATCAATATGTCATCCACATATAGTACCAAAAATGTCACCGAGCTCCCACTCACTTTCTTGTAGATACAAGCTTCGTAGCAATTTGGAACAAATCCAAAGCTCTTGATCACTTGATCAAAACGAAGGTTCCAACTCTGAGATGCTTGCTTCAGTCCATAAATGAAACGCTAAATTTTGCACACCTTATCAGCATCCTTAGGACCGACAAAACCTTCGGGCTGCATCATATACAACTCTTCATCAATGTTGCCATTGAGGAACGCAGTCTTGGCATCCATCTGCCATATTTCATAATCATGAAATGCAGCAATTGCTAATAAAATCCTAATGGACTTAAACATCGTTACGGGAGAGAAAGTCTCATCGTAGTCAACACCTTGAACTTGTCGAAAACCTTCCGCGACAAGCCGAGATTTATAGACAGTAACATTACCATCCGCTTCCGTTTTCTTCTTGAAAATCCATTTGCACTCAATGGCCTTACTGTCGCTAGGAGGGTCCACCAAAGTCCATACTTGGTTTTCGCTCATGGATCCCAATTCGGATTTCATGGCCTCTAGCCATTTCTCAGAGTCTGGGCTCATCATTGCTTCCTCATAGTTCGTAGGTTCACTGTTGTCTAACAACAAGACGGGTAAGACAGGGTTGCCGTACCATTCAGGAGTGGCACGTGACCTTGTCGACCTGTGAAGTTCAGTAGTAGCATCGTTCGAAGTTTCATGATCCTCGTCATTAGCTTCCTCTCTTGTTGGTGCAGACGGCACTGGAACAATTTCGCGTGCTGCGCTACTCTCCAACTCGAGAGAAGGTTCAATAACCTCGTCTAGCTCTACCTTCCTCCCACTCACTTCTTTCGAGAGAAACTCCTTCTCAAGAAAGGATCCGTTCTTTGCAACAAACAATTTTCCTTCGGATCTGTGGTAGAAGGTATACCCAATCGTCTCCTTAGGGTATCCTATGAAGACGCATTTCTCCGCTTTGGGTTCGAGCTTGTCCGACATCAACTTCTTGACGTAAGCTTCGCATCCCCAAACTTTAAGAAATGACAACTTAGGTTTAGCACCAAACCATAGTTCATACGGTGTCGTCTTAACGGATTTAGATGGTGCCCTATTTAAAGTGAATGCAGCGGTTTCTAATGCATAACCCCAAAATGATAACGGCAAATCTATAAGTGACATCATCGATCGCACCATATCTAATAGAGTTCGATTCCGGCGTTTAGACACACCATTGCGCTGTGGTGTTCCGTGTGGCGTGAGTTGCGAAACGATTCCGCTTGCTTTAAGATGCGTGAGAAAATCATAACTCAAATATTCACCTCCACGATCTGATCGTAGAAATTTAATTTTCCTGTTACGATGGTTTTCCACTTCGTTCTGAAATTCTTTGAACTTTTCAAACGTTTCAGATTTATGTTTCATTAAATAGATATACCCATATCTACTTAAGTCGTCAGTAAAAGTGAGAAAATAACGATATCCACCGCGCGTCGAAACACTCATTGGTCCGCATACATCGGTGTATGATTTCCAACAAGTCCGTTGCTCGCTCCATTAACGGGGTTTGGATCATCTTGCCCATGAGGCACGGCTCGCACATGTCAAATGATTCAAAATCAAGAGACTCCAAAAGTCCATCAGAATGGAGTTTCTTCATGCGTTTTACACCAATATGACCTAGACGACAGTGCCACAAATAAGTCGAATTATCACTATCTAGTTTGCATCTCTTAGCCTCAATGTTATGGATATGTGTTTCATTGCTTTCGAGATTCAGAAGAAATAAACCATTCACAGCAGGTGCATGACCATAAAAGATGTTACTCATATAAATAGAACAACCATTATTCTCCGATTTAAATGAATAACCGTCTTGCAATAAACACGATCCAGATATAATGTTCATGCTCAACGCAGGCACATAATAACACTTATTAAGGTTTAAACTAACTCAAGGTAAAACTAAGGAGAGCGTGCGGCCATCACATCAAATCTTGATCCATTGCCAACGCATCATCACCTCATACCTTTCTAGTCATTGCGTCATTCCAGAACTCTGCTTGAGTTACAAATATTAGCAATCGAGCCAAGATCAAAACCTGTGCACTACAACGAGAGCTAGTAAGGTAAACATCAATAACATGTATATCAAATATACCTTTAATGGTGCCACCTTCTTGTCCGCTAAGTACTTGGACGGTTATGCCCAAAGGACCCTTGTCCTTGCAATAGAAGCACTCAGTGTCCGACTTAGGTCCAGACTTGAGCTTCTTGTCAGCAGGGGCAACGCGCTTGCCGCTTTCTCAAGGACATAGTCCTTTTGTCCGCCAACGAGAATGATTCTCAGATTGCGGAACCAGTTGGTGAAGTTAGACCCATTGTTATTAAGCTTTTCTTTCTCAGCAAAAACGTTGAAGTTGAAGTTGGACTTAGCCATTTGATCTACAAAATTTGCAAGTACAATTTAGACTACGTTCATGATAACTAGTTCAACTTAATCAAATTACTAGATGAACTCCCACTAAATTCAACATCCCTCAAGTTGTTTAGTGAACACGATCCAAATTCACCACACCTAATCCGATCTTCACGAGAAGAGATGTGGTTTCAATGGTGGACAACAAAGTGTCGATCATATCATTCATATGACTCATGCTTAACCTTTTGGTTCGTGTGTTCCGAGGCCATGTCTGTACATGCTAGGCTCGTCAAGTCAAACCCAAGTATTTCCGCGTGTGCAAAACTGGCTTGCACCCGTTGTATGTGAACGTAGAGTTTATAGCATTTGATCATCATGAGATGCTTGAACACGACGAACTTTCGCAACGGTGCATACATGGGGAGAACACAGTTTTATCTTCATCTTTAAGTGAGGAATCATCTTATAATGCTATCGTCGTGATCTAAGCATAATAAGATACATAAAAGGATAAACATCACATGCATATAATCTTATGTGACATGGTATAGCCAATCTCCGCGCAATGATCTCCATATTGTGCGCGCCAGCATGATCTCCATCACTCCACCATGATTTCCTCCACCACGAATAGCAACTACAACTATTGCTAACTACTTAGCGATAAAGTAAAGCTATTACATGGCGTATAAGAAGTTGACACACAGGTCATACACAATTATAAAGACAACCATATGGCTCCTGTCGGTTGTGTACTCATTGACATGCATGTCGTGAAATATTACAAAACATGATCATTGCATACAACATACACATCACGTCTTGGGCCATACCATATCACAAAACACTCCCTGCAAAAACAAGTTAGACGCCTCTACTTTGTTGTTGCATGTTTTACATGGCTTATGGGAGTAACAAGCTAAGAACGATTCTTACCTACGGAAATCCACAATGGTGATATTATGGTTGCCAACATCCGGTGTAAATACCATGACTACTATAGTGAGAGAAACTGGCATCCACCAGCCGCATGTGTGGAACAAGCCACACGTCAAGTGCGGAGCCGGTCTCGCGAACGTGGTCGCCTAAAGTTGGCCTGGACCGCTTCAATCTCACTATCCCGCGTCATAAGAATTACATAACAAGAGGCTTGCAACAGAAAACATCAACGCCCGCAACAAGCATGTTGCGTTCTACTCGTGAAACACATCTACGCATAGATCTAGTTCTGATACCACTGAAGGGTTTCTTAGCATAGTAAATCAAAATTTTCTACGAAAGCGAACGGGAAAGCCAAGATCTAATCTAGGAGATGCAATCAACGAGAGGGATAGATGGGATCTTCATACCCTTGAAGAAATCGCACAGCAGAAACGTTCAACAGAACGTGGTTGATGTAGTCGTACTAGCCGTCTCCTCCTCGTGATCCGATCCGATCCTACGCCGCAAGTGGCGGCGCCTCCGAGAGATGCACACGTACGGTGTCGTGACGTCTCCTCCTTCCTCGGTCCAGCAAGTGGGGTGGAGAGATAGATTAGATCTGCAGCACGACAGCGTGGTGCTATGGTGGAGAGTTTCTGCAGCAGGGCTTCGCCTACACGCAGTCGGGAGAGAGAGAGAGAGAGAGAGAGAGAGAGAGAGAGAGAGAGAGAGAGAGGAAGGGCAGCAGCTGGCGGCTAGGGTTTGGGGTGAGGGGAGGGTGCGCCCCCTGCCCACCTTATATAGTGGGCTGGCTGGCCCCCTTGGCCCCTCTTCCAAGCCCTAGGGCGGCGGCCCCAAGGGTGGAGTGGGGGGCAAGTCTTCCCCCCTTCTAGAAGGTTTCCCTAGGGTTTCCCCTAGGGTTTGGCCGGCTGGGCCTATGGGGCCTTGTGCCCCTGGACCAAAGCGTCCAGGGCACTCCCTCGTAGGCCCACGCACCCCTCCGACAAGTGGGGCCACATTGGTCCCACTCTGGAAGATTTTAGAACCTTCCGGTACAATACTAAATACTCCAAAACGATTCTGAAATCCAAAAACTGCTTTCCTTTATGTGAATCTTATTCTCCGGACCATTCTGGAACCTCTCTTGATGTCCTGGATCTCATCCGAGACTCCGAACAAAAACTCATAAACCAATTATCCATTCTATCCTAGCGTCGAGGAACGTTAAGTGTGTGACCCTACGGGTTCGAGAATATGCAGACATGATCTTCTATCAATAATCAACAACGGTATCTGGAAACCCATATTAACTCCCACATATTCATCGATGATCATATCGGATGAACCACGATGCCATGATTCAATTAATCCCATATATATTCCATTCGTCACGCGATATTTTACTTGCCTGAGATTCGATCGTTGGTATCGGTATACCTAGTTCAATCTCGTTCACAGCAAGTACTTTACTCGTTCCGTAATCCGATATCACTTTGTGATTAACTCCTTAACCACGTGCTTGCAAGCGGTGTTGATATCGATTACCGAGTGGGCCCGAAGTATATCTCTCCGACTCGGGAGGGACAAATTCCATCTTGATACATACAACCCAACAAGTACTTTTCGATCACCTGAGAGACACCTTTATGATCACCCTCACATAGGATGATGTTTGATGACCTCAAAGATTTCTTCCGATACTAGGGAGTTGTATTATCTCATGGTCTAAGGAATACAATACTTGACATAAGAAAAAGCTTCGCAAAGATGAACATGATGACACGATCTAATTGCTCTGCTTAATTTGGGTCTGTCCATCACATCATTCTCCTAATGACATGATCTCATTATTAATCGACAACTCATGTCTATGGTTAGGAAACCTTAACCATCATTAATCAATGAGCTAGTCCATAGAGGCGTACTAGGGACACGGTGTTGTTCACAAACCACACAAGTATCAAAGTTTCCGCTTAATATAATTCTAGCATGGAATATAAACATTACCATGAACAAGAATTATAATAATAACATCTTTATTATTGCCTCTAGAGCATAATTCCAACAGATTTTTATAACAACCATGGCTGATCCATGAGATGTAAACTTTTGATATTCTGGACTAAGTAATAAAAGGTTGTGTGCATCTATTTAATGCAGAGGCTTGGAATATTCCCATTTCGAATAAAAAGCTAAGTAATATTAGGACTCCTCAACTCAGTTGGCCTCATGATTAACATTCCTTTTCACATATCAAAATTGTATTAAGATTTGTATAATTCCAATTTCACATGAAAATATTTCCATTGTTGTAGAATACCTCTACGGTAGCACAAATTCAACAACTCGAGATCAAAATTCAATTCAAACTGCATATGTAATCTAGGAGTACAGAGGACATCACAAATGTAAATAAATAAAGTAGAGATGTTGGAAAACAACTCACTCCTGTGAACTATAGATTAAATTACAAATATCATAAATAGCTAAGTTCGAGCATAATCATGATCCAATCTGATAAGAAAAATGACATAGCATGGAGGGACTATACTATTGCATCTAGTGAAATTCAGGGTCCTACATAGCAACATATGCAGATATCTTACAAAGATACTTACGCAGTGCCAGAGCAAATGCAATAGGCCTGTGAGTTAATTTTTCATTGTCCGGCTCAGTAATAAACATTCCTTGAGCCATGGGTAGCGGCACAAGCAAAAATAATGCAGGGGAATGGCTGTAGGGCTATCTTTTTTTAATAAAAAAGTATATATTAATATCGTAAAGATACTAATTACATCTGGCCTCTGCAATAACGCATGTTCTAACGGTCTTACGGATACACACATTCCAGTAACAAGAAAAAAGAATTATAACAAAGAAAAGTCAATCAAAGATCATAGGTTTTCACCCTGGAGAAAGTTCTCGCTCACAAAACAATGTCTTCAACAAGGCCATTACTAGACACAATCAATTAAGGTCAGACCTTGGATTTTCACCCTTTAAGGTAAGACTGGGAACTCCTACTGTGTTATCTGTTCCCACAAATAGTCAATGCTGCGAGTCACAAATCACGCAACCAGTTCCTCGTCGCCACAAAGACTCAAATAACCATCGCCACCTTTATGTTCCTGCTTTTCTGACATTGTCTGCATCTGACTTCACCATGGATCGTCGAAGACATGACACATGATGGTAAAGATAGCAGAGCTTCGCAACGCTCCTGTTGAAATCAAACGGCCAGAAAAACATGGGTATACACGATCGAATACCTTCGATTCAGCAATCTCCAGGCATTATGCCCCATGAGAGTGCACCGGTGGAGCCTTCCGGAACTTGACACTCCAGCCAGATCAACGAGGGCAGACATCAAGCAGATCTTCGTCCTGGCGTGGGAGGAACACTAGGACCACCACCATTATTCGCGAGACTCGCAGTCCCCACGCCGCCAACCTCCTCCAACACGAAGACAGTGGACAAAGAAGCAACAGAAGGCTGAGACGTCGAAGGGATCGAGAACCCCCCACAACCGCAGCCCAACCCGGGCTCCTCCAACCCTGATCAAGGGCCAAAAGGCCCAAATCATGGTCAAGTGGCCCATATCACATGCACCAGCTAGGCCAGGGCCTAAGGCCTCCAGCGGTGGGGCGGCTAAACCGGCGGCACGCCGCCGCCTCCACGTTGCCGCCCCACCGCTGGAGGTCTCAGGCCCTGGCCCCGCCTAGGACGTATTTCTCTACTTTCACAATCCACGCCATGCCGCCTCCCGCTCGACGCGACCGAGCGCCCAACTCCGCTCACCGTTGTTCTGACCAGATAGGTGCTGCCACCACCACCGGCGTCGACGGCAGCGACGACCGCGCCTTCTAGATCAGCCGGGCATAGAGGATGGAGGTGGAGGCGCCTCCGGAGCCGCTTCGGAGGGAGGCGACCCGGGAGATTTAGGGTTCGTAAAGATGATTATCTCTAGGGCTATCATGGTTGAGATGAGGGCATGAAGTCATGTAATCTGGAGCAGCAACCATGAAGCTAGAGCGGCCCAGCTGGGAGGAATCAGAGAGGCACTTGGGTGGCCTAGGATGTGCGGAAGCGCCGACAGAGCGAACTAATGGCGGATGGAATGACCTGCAGCAATATATTGTCGTCGGACTCCCGTCTCCCTCCGTTCTGCTTTGGCATTTCTCTGCATCCACCGTCGATTTTGGAAGCCCCAACACGCCATGGCAACAAACGACGCCCAAATCTGTTAGGGGCCTGTTGACTAGTGGAGGCTGCTTGGTTTAGTCCCACCTCGCCTATGGGAGGAGGCCACACCCAGCTTATAAGGGAGAGATTCCTTCCTCCTATTAGTCCGGGCTTTTGGGATGGAGTGGACTCTCTTCTTATTGTTGGGCTGTGAGCGCATAAACGTCCAGAACGTAGGCTGAGTGCTGGGCTGGCCAAGTGGACGTTAACATCTGGTATCAGAGCCATCATCGCCATGCTTTCCTGAGGGGCTTCTCAGGGAGATGAGATGTTAGGGGATTGTTGACTAGTGGAGGCTGCTTGGTTTAGTCCCACCTCGCCTTCGGGAGGAGGGCACACCCAACTTATAAGGGAGAGATTCCTTCCTCCTACCAGTCCGGGCTTTTGGGATGGAGTGGGCTTTTTTCTTATTGTTGGGCTGTGAGCGCATGAACGTCCAGAACGTAGGTAGGCTGAGTGCTGGGCTGCCCAAGTGGACGCTAACATCTGGTATCAGAGCCATCATCGCTATGCTTTCTTGAGGGGCTTCTCAGGGAGATGGGATGTTAGGGGCTTGTTGACTAGTGGAGGCTGCTTGGTTTAGTCCCACCTCGCCTACGGGAGGAGGCCACACCCAGCTTATAAGGGAGAGATTCATTCCTCCCATCAGTCCGGGCTTTTGGGATGGAGTGAACTCTCTTCTTATTGTTGGGTTGTGAGCACATGAACGTCCAGAACGTAGACTGAGTGCTGGGCTGGTCAAGTGGATGTTAACAAAATCTGTCTAAAATCGAGCTCGTAATCATCTCCAAAAGTCGAGCCTATCTAGCAGTTCTTCGCTGACAAAAATTCAGTTTCGGGTTATCGTTTTGGCCTCTGTTCCCGGCGAGGTAGCGACCTCCGCAGTTGACCTCTCAGCAAGTTATTCATGTCTACCTCTTCTACTTTGTCCCATCTACACGAAGCCACAAACGTGTGGCATCCCGCAAAACCACTACTAGAAAATCGCGTTGAATTTGTGCATTGCATCGTCACCATCATGCATTGTTTGCCAAAACTATTTCGAAAACCCCGATTTTGTTTTCCAAACGCCCCATCTTGTTCAAACTCCAAAACCCGGTCCCCGGAATATTTTGTTTTGGCCGCTATCGGTTTGCATGCGGGCCGTTTAAATCAAATAAAAATTTAATTGTTTCGTGAGGGCTGAGCAGGCCAACCCGACAACGACCGCCCAGATTTTAAAACGCCCACCCCAATCAGCCCCCACCTAAATCCTAGTCCCACCAAATTCTATCCTACCCACCACTCACAACTCTCCACCTCACCCTCTCACCGCTTTTCACCCACCCCGCCACCTAAGCAATCCTCCCTTTTTCCCCTTTTCTTTCCTCACCCTAGCCCTCTCTACCCTCTCTCTTCCCTCAGGCCATCTCTCCCTGGCCCACCAAGCAGAAGACAACCCACTGCCCGCTGACACGGGGCCCGCCCGCCTTGACCACCAACCTCCCACGCGTCCCACGCGGGCAACCCACCTCCCCTGGCAGCTGCAACCTCCCCAGATGCCCCCTTCCCAGTCCGAGCCTCCCCTGGGCCCCACCCAGCCCCGCGGCCCCACCTGTCAGCTCCCCTCTCTCCCCTGTTCCTCTTCTTCCTCTATCTTTCCCCAAACCCGACGCGCAGACTGACCTCCCTCCTGCGCCCGCTTAGCTAGCCTCACACCATCCGCACACAGGCGCCTGCCGCCGCAACCACTCGCCCGCCGCCTGCTTCCAGCGCAACCACCTCGCCCACATGAGCACTGCACACCGCCCGCCTCGCCTCCTTCCTCATTGCCAGTGAGCCGGCCCGAGCCACCCGCCTCCGGGCCGCCCGGCCAGTCGCTGGCCCCGCTGCGAGCCGCCCACCTCCCTGCCGCCGGCCGCCCATGAGCTCACACACGCCAAGCAGGCTCTCGACGCCGCGGCCACTGCCTACCGCCCCAGCCATCGCGACCAAGGTCGGGCGTCCCGCCCATGAGCTCCTCCGCCCTAAGCGCCGCCAAGCCAGTCTGCGCCCAAGGCCAAGATTGCCTGAGCCGCCAGCGAGCCTCGCCTCGCCAGCAACGAGCCCGTCGTCCGCCGCACACACGCTCAAGGCGCCGCGTCATCCTGTGGGCCCCGCCCTCCATGTGCGCGTCCGTGCGTGCTCGTGTGTTTGTGACGTGTGGGTCCGCTGGTGCACCTCAGGAACATTTGGAGCACTCCAAGTTCGCCCACAACCCCCGACGCCGAGGCCCTAGAACCGTGGTCCATCTACAAGGCCGCCGAGAACCTCGGGTGCACCAACATGGAAGACCGGAGACCGATCCCGGCGAAGTCCGGACCCGATGACCACCAAGAACGCCCCGAGCACGACAAGTACCTGCCTCGAACGCCAAACCCGAACCGGAAGGACGCCAAGATCGCCACCTGTGCCACAAGTACCGCACCCCGGACGCCAAGTACTTCACCCCGAAGCCTAGACCGACTTCGGCGGGCTGACAAGATCCTCGCGACGGAGACCGCCCGTGAAACCGACAAGCCCCCGGCGCGACAAGAACTCCGACAAGGACCATCCGATGCCAAGGTCTTCTTCCCGGACCCGATCCCGAAGACTGACGCCCGGCGACCGAAGCCCAGAACCCCCACACGAACACACCAAGTTCTCCCTCGCTGAAACCAAGGCCGTCGACGTGAACCGTGAGAACGCCGAGTGCTTCACCCGACACCGAGAACTTCCCCGAACGCTGGCGACCGACAACATGACCAAAGACCCGGATGCGCCAAGATCCACCCGCTATCCGAGAACGCGTCCGAACCCCGAACCCCAGATCCGTCGAACCATGGACCCCGAGACCGACCCCGAACCCCGGAAACCAAGATCGTCGGAAACCCTAATGTGTGAACCTCTCTCCGCGAACCCTATTTTATAAATGATATCAACTTGTTGCATTTAATCATTCATCTCGCATGCACATCTCGTGGTTTGGGGCCTTATGCCGATTCACCTAATAATTAAATATGGGGCCCATATGCGGGCAGATCTAGCCTTATATTGGCCTCATTTAAACTTGTGTAGCGAACCCGTACTTCTTACCTTGTTAAACAACATTTAAATTGCGGGGGTTCTAAATGACTTGAACCATCTAATTAATTGTCGGGACCCCGGTTCCGCTTAATTTGACCTAATTGCATCGCACCTTGCCATGCCATACATCATACATGCAACATGCCGATCTTCTGCCGTGTATTAAATATTGCATCCAATGTTTCTTCTAGTGTTTTGCTTCTTCGCGGATAAGGCCGATGAGTTGATGTGAGCTTACCGATCTTCGGGAAAACCTTCGACAATGTTTTCAAAGAGCATCTCCCTTTCTACCTATCTTACTTTTATAGTCTTTATTCCTCTGTTGATCTTTTGCTATACGTGTTGCGATGCTTTAGTTTCGTACTGTGATATTCCCTTGCAGCCCTATATTGCCTTGGACACATCCTATTACCTGTTGTTTGGTAGCTAGTTGGACTTGCGTCGTAGTTGCTTGCTCAAGTGTCGCTATGGTCGCCATATGCCACGATTCTTGATGTATTGCCGCATGATGATGTTGGAGATGATTCTAGTTTTACTTATTGTTCACTTTAATATCTGTTTAACAACTAAAATTGAATAAGCAGAGGCATCGGTGGGTGATAGATAATATTTGGTTTCCGAACGCCCACTTGTGTCCCGTAAGGCCCCGAGTACTTGATACCTGTTCCTTGATTTATCGCGCTATCCACATATGGGGAGTATGGGCCCCCCCTAGCCAGAGCTTGATTCCGTCTTATTTCTTGGGGCCACAAACTAGTTTGAGGTTTTATTACTATCCTGTACTTATGCCATGCTTTAATGCTTTATTTACGATTGTGCGAGGTACTGCACACTGTACTGTTTAGGATCGGGACACGATTCCGCGGTGTCGACAAGCCCAGCCACACTTTCGGGTTCCCAAATGCTCACCGCGTCACCCAAGACCTTGAGGCCGTCTCGAGCTTGCCTACTCCGCTATGGTTCTACTTAAGGTGGCCCCGAAATATTTCTGAATCTTGCGATTGCTCGTGAGACCTCGTTGGGTTTTGATTTGGTTTTTCCGAGGTTGATCGTGTGTGTGTTGCTATTGGTGCACCGCCGGTTAAAACTTTCTCAAAGCCGTGTCCATGGTTATGGACGACTTGGAGCATGTATCTCGATCATAGACAAGCATAACTAAAGTTTATCGCTATAAATTTGACTTATAATGACTAGTAATCAGCTTCACTATAACGGAATGGCTAATTAATACCCACAATTGCTTGTTTGGTTGTCGCCATGCAAAATGTATCTCGACTAGTAAGTATTTGCAACTACAACAAAATGGCTGAATAAAAGTACCAACAAGCCTGGGTTTTGGGTTTATCTCATGCTATCTGCACGAATAGTAATTGTTGCAACTATCACGGTATGGTTAACTAAAAGTGCCCATCGTTTATTTTATCGACGATTATCTAAGCGACTAGTAAAGTACCGCAACTACCACTAATTAAATAAAACCGCCAACTGTGAGTTCTCGGTTGACTTCCTCGATAGGTCTCGAGGGAAACGCCAGATGGGTTTGTTTGGTGTTAGCTTCAGTTGGATCCGAATAGGTCTTTCTTACCCTCTCGATATCCGCCATTGTATCGAGTCTCTATAGATTGTTTAATGCGTCTTGCCACTGCCGCTCATCCACCATACCTATGTAGGCGAGGACCGCGAATTCTAGCCTCGCTGTAATCGCCTCAAGATCGACGCTCCTTCTTTGTTTTCGCTTTGCCCTTTGTCGGCACCCTTTGTTAAGCAGGTTTGAGATCGACGCCGTTAGTGGTTACCCTTCCGCTTGGCTCGGCAGGTTATGGACGCCATTGCTTATTCTTCGTGGCTCTTAGCCCCATTTGCTTCTTGTCCGTAGTCGGACGCCTACCATTTTCAAGGTGATTTGGATCTTGTATCTTATATTCGTATTCTTGACTCTCCGAGTCATATATATATATCTGCTCGTGGGTCCCATCGAGGACTGTGTAATGTTATTACTTCGTTTTCCACCCGCGAAAGTGCTGGGCACCTTTGAATCGCTTTCTATGCGGGTTTGGCGAATTTTGCTCAAACTTGCATAGGTCCGATTCTCGAGGGTGTTACAGAGTGGTATCGAGCTCAGCTTGCGATACCCACAAGTCCAAATGTAGGATACCCTAGCTAACGGCCGAAGTAGAAGTGTCAAAAACTATTTTGCAAAATCGGTTGGATAGTTCTGATTAGGTCTGATTTTACTCCTTACCCCTCTGCTATTCTCCTCTTATCTCGGCGTGTTTGGAATCTGCTCTCTTATCTTTTCTTCGAGTCCAGGACTTCTCGTGGTTGGGTTTTCCGTCGTACCTTCAGGGTTTCGCCTTCTTCCTTTTTGTAACGGAGGTGCTACGATCATCAATCTGCAACTTGTCTGTTGTGCCCTTCATCCGATCTTTCGTTCTTGAGCTCTTTTATCCATCTGTGTTCCTCGCTGGATATCAGTGTCGTGGAAAAACATATGAGAAGGACGAGCTTTGGTGAAGTTGGGGTCGACCTTGAGCATGTGTTGTTCAGGCCAATGGAACCATCGCAAAAACCTAATCAGCGTGTCTTTCATACGATTCTGCTGGCAACATCCCTTTGTTCCTGAACCTCGTTGCCGAGATCTTCAGTCTGATTCCGAGAGTTGGATGCTTAATTCGCTTATTCGTGTGCAGAGTAATGTTATGAGTGTGGGATGGAGTAGCTACCCTACCACTGCTCTTATCATTCGCTCTTGTACGTCGAATCAGTGGATCCAGCAATTTTACTCCGTCCACGGAAGTTAGGGGTGGCTTTATCTGCGATACCTCTACCTTCGACCTTTTGTTCCCGGAGTGTTCTCTCGACGATCAGGAGCAACGAACCTTTGTTGGCGGTGTCGCCGTTTTCAAGATGAAGAAGGAATCCTTGTTAGTGGTGTCGCGAGGATCTACACGAAGCGCGAAGGATCAGACACCGACCCTCCTTCCGGTACCATGAGGCGGATCTCGAGGGCGAGATCCATTGTTAGTGGTGTCGAATTGTGGCATCCCGCAAAACCACTACTAGAAAATCGCGTTGAATTTGTGCATTGCATCGTCACCATCATGCATTGTTTGCCAAAACTATTTCGAAAACCCCGATTTTGTTTTCCAAACGCCCCATCTTGTTCAAACTCCAAAACCCGGTCCCCGGAATATTTTGTTTTGGCCGCTATCGGTTTGCATGCGGGCCGTTTAAATCAAATAAAAATTTAATTGTTTTCAGCAGGGGCAGTCGAACGGGCCAACCCGACCCGAACGACCGCCCCAGATTTTAAAACGGCCCACCCCAATCAGCCCCCACCTAAATCCTAGTCCCACCAAATTCTATCCTACCCACCACTCACAACTCTCCACCTCACCCTCTCACCAGTTTTCTACCCACCCCGCCACCTAAGCAATCCTCCCCTTTTTTCCCCTTTTCTTTCCTCACCCTAGCCCTCTCTACCCTCTCTCTCTTCCCTGTGGGCCATCTCTCCCTGGCCCACCCGCAGCAGCACAACCCCCTGGCCCGCTGACACCCGGGGCCCGCCCCTGCCCCCAGCCACCAACCTCCCACGCGTCCCACGCGGGCAACCCACCTCCCCTGGCAGCTGCAACCTCCCCAGATGCCCCCTTCCCAGTCCGAGCCTCCCCTGGGCCCCACCCAGCCCCGCGGCCCCACCCGCTGCCTCCCTCTCTCCCCTCTCTTCTTCCTCTATCTTTCCCCAAACCCGACGCGCACCCAAGAACCTCCCTCCTCAGCTAGCCCTGCCACACACATCATTGCACTTGGAAGGCCACAGCCGCAAGAACCACCTCGCCCAGGCCTGCTTCGGCAGAACCACCTCGGCCATGAGCACTGGCCAGCCTGGCCGCCTCCTTCCTCCGCTGCGAGCCGGCGCCTTGAGCCACCCGCCGCGCCGGCCGCCCAGTCGCTGGGCGCTGAGCCACCTCCTGGCCGCCTGAGCTCACACAAGGCCAGTTAGGCTCTGACGCCGGGCCACTGCCTCAAGGCCGCTGCGACCAAGGCCGGCGTCCAGCGCCATGAGCCTCCGCCCAAGTGCGCTTAAGCTCGTCGCCGCCCGCCAAGGCCAAGATTGCCCCGAGCCGCCTTGCTCGCGAGCCCTGCCGCCGCCAGCACACACGCCCGCGCTGGCCGCCACGCCATCCTGTGGCCCCGCCTCCATGTGCGCGTCTGCGGCGTGCTCGTGTGTTTGTGACGTGTGGGTCCGCTGCACCTCAGAACATTTGGAGCACTCCAAGTTCGCCCACAACCCCGACGAGGCCCTAGAACCGTGGTCCATCTACAAGGCCGCCGAGAACCTCGGTGCACCAACATGGAAGACCGAGACCGATCCCGCCAAGTCCGACCGATGACCACCAAGAACGCCCGAGCACGACAAGTACCTGCCTCAACGCCAAACCCGAACCGAAGGACGCCAAGATCGCCACCTGCCACAAGTACCGCACCGGACGCCAAGTACTTCACCAAGCCTAGACCGACTCGGTGGCGGGCCCGACAAGATCCTCGCGACGGTGAGGAGACCGGCCCCGTGGAAACCGACAAGCCCCCGGCGCGACAAGAACTCCGACAAGGACCATCCGATGCCAAGGTCTTCTTCCCGGACCCGATCCCGAAGACTGACGCCCGGCGACCGAAGCCGAGAACCCCGACACGGACACACCAAGTTCTCCCTCGAGGAAACCAAGGCCGTCGACGTGGAACCGTAGAACGCCGAGTGCTTCACCCGGACACCGAGAACTTCCCCCTGAACGCGATGACCGACAACATGACCAAAGACCCCGGATGCGCCAAGATCCACCCCGCTATCCGAGAACGCGTCCGTCGAACCCCGAACCCCAGATCCGTCGAACCCTGGACCCCGAGACCGACCCCGAACCCCGGAAACCAAGATCGTCGGAAACCCTAATGTGTGAACCTCTCTCCGCAAACCCTATTTTATAAATGATATCAACTTGTTGCATTTAATCATTCATCTCGCATGCACATCTATGGTTTGGGGGCCTTATGCCGATTCACCTAATAATTAAATATGGGGCCCATATGCGGGCAGATCTAGCCTTATATTGGCCTCATTTAAACTTGTGTAGCGAACCCGTATTACTTCTTACCTTGTTAAACAACATTTGAAATTGCGGGGTATCTAAACAACTTGAACCATCTAATTAATTGTCGGGACCCCGGTTCCGCTTAATTTGACCTAATTGCATCGCACCTTGCCATGCCATACATCATACATGCATCATGCCGATCTTCTGCCGTGTATTAAATATTGCATCCGATGTTTCTTCTAGTGTTTTGCTTCTTCGCGGATAAGGCCGTTGAGTGGATGTGAGCTTCGCCCGATCTTCGGGGAAAACCCTTCGACAATGTTTTCAAAGCAGCATCTCCCTTTCTACCTATCTTACTTTTATAGTCTTTATTCCCTCCTGTTGATCTTTTGCTATCTGTGTTGCGATGCTTTAGTTTCCGTACCTGTGATATTCCCTTGCAGCCCTATATTGCCTTGGACACATCCTATTACCTGTTGTTTGGTAGCTAGTTGGACTTGCGCGTCGTAGTTGCTTGCTCAAGTGCTGTTGCGTGTCGTCATATGCCACAGTTGCTGATGTATTGCCGCATGATGATGTTGGAGATGATTCTAGTTTTACTTATTGTTCACTTTAATATCTGTTTAACAACTAAAATTGAATAAGCAGAGGCATCGGTGGGTGATAGATAATATTTGGTTTCCGAACGCCCACTTGTGTCCCGTAAGGCCCCGAGTACTTGATAATTGCCTTGATTTATCGCGCTATCCACATATGGGGAGTATGGGCCCCCCCTAGCCAGAGCTTGATTCCGTCTTATTTCTTGGGGCCACAAACTAGTTTGAGGTTTTATTACTATCCTGTACTTATGCCATGCTTTACTGCTTTATTTACGATTGTGCGAGGTACTGCACACTGTACTGTTTAGGATCGGGACACGATTCCGCGGTGTCGACAAGCCCAGCCACACTTTCGGGTTCCCAGTCGTTCACAGCCGTCTACCCAGCACCTTGAGGCCGTCTCGGAGCTTGCCTACTCCGTTGCGGGTTCTACTTAAGGGGTGGCCCCCTGAAATATTTCTGAATCTTGCGATTGCTCTGTCGTGAGACCTCGTTGGGTTTTGATTTGGTTTTTCCGAGGTTGATCGTGTGTGTGTTGCTATTGGTGCACCCCGGCCGGGTTAAAACTTTCTGAAAGCCGTGTCCGCGGTTATGGACGACTTGGAGCACAGTATCTCGATCATAGACAAGCATAACTAAAGTTTACTGCTATAAATTTGACTTATAATGACTAGTAATCAGCTTCACTATAACGGAATGGCTAATTAATACTGCCCACAATTGCTTGTTTGGTTGTCGCTTGCGACAAATGTATCTGACTAGTAAGTATTTGCAACTACAACAAAATGGCTGAATAAAAGTACCAACAACTGCTGGGTTTTGGGTTTATCTCATGCTATCTGTACCTGAATAGTAATTGTTGCAACTATCACGGTATGGTTAACTAAAAGTGCCCACTGTTTATTTTATCAGGACGATTATCTAAGCCTGACTAGTAAAGTACCGCAACTACCACTAATTAAATAAAACTGCCAACTGTGTGAGTTCCTCGGTTGACTTCCTCGATAGGTCTCGAGGGGGAAACGCCAGGATGGGTTTGTTTGGTGTTAGCTTCAGGTTGGATCCGAATAGGTCTTTCTTACCCCCTCTGATATCCGCCAGTTGTATCGAGTCTCTATAGGTTGTTTAATGCGTGCTGCCGCTGCCGCTTCAGTCCACCATACCTATGTAGGCGAGGACCGCCGAATTCTAGCCTCGCCGTGTACTGGCCTCAGTACTGACGCTCCTTCTTTGTTTTCTGCTTTGCCCTTTGTCGGCACCCCTTTGTTAAGCAGGTTTGAGATCGACGCCGTTAGCAGGGTTACCCTTCCGGCTTGGCCTGGGCAGGGTTATGGACGCCATTGGTTATTCTTCAGGGCTCTTAGCCCCATTTGCTTCTTGTCCGTAGTCGGACGCTCTACCATTTTTCAAGGTGATTTGGATCTTGTATCTTATATCTGTATTCTTGACTCTCTGAGTCGCTGTTATATATATATCTGTTCTGTGGGTCCCATCGAGGACTGTTGTGTAATGTTATTACTTCGTTTTCCACCCGCACGAAAGTGCCTGGTGGGCACCTTTGAATCGTTTCTATGCGGGTTTGGCGAATTTTGCTCAAACTTGCATAGGTCCGATTCTGAGGGTGTTACAAAACGGCACCTCAATCGGATCAAAGACGACTTTGGAATTATCGGACGAAGATCGCTCTGGGTTACTAACTATTTTTTTTGCAAGCTCATATGATCGATTGCTGTTCTGCAGAATAAAACACTAATTGTAATAAAGGAACCCCATGGTACTATGCTGAAAGTACCAGATCCTGACGAGGTAAAAAAACAGCGAAAACAATGAACTCTCCATTACACCGGCTTTTTAGATGTTATTAACTACTGTATTTGTTGAGTTCTGTTCACATGTTCCATAAGCAGGCTGGTGAATACATCCAAAGGAGATAATAGAATAGTTATAAGGAGTACAATGGGTTCAATCGATCTCTACTTGGTTAGGTGATGTTTTAGTCTTCTCTAGAGGCTTGTTATCAAATGGTAAGTTGTCTGATTAACATTTTTATTATATTAATATAGTAATTTTGACGGGAACTTGGAGGAGCTAGTTAGTGTTGCAACGCCTCAAGAACATGCAGATGTGGCAGTACCTGCTACCATGGAGGGCTTCAGAACCACAGAAGCTGGACACAGATCAAAGGCCAAATCGTTGAATATTCAGCATATCCACGAGATTCCTGATCCAAATGCTCAAGAATTGGGATGGAGTCATTCGGATGTTGATTCAAATAATTACGATATTGACCTTCAAAAATGGCGAATGAACTTGAGAATGATAATATATGGCAAACTCGTATTTATAGAATCATAGAAAATTGAAGTATATATCTTTGTCTCACAGAAAACTAACAAAATAGTAAATAGAACTTGGTGCCACAATAACCCATTGGAGGCCAGCAATAGGTTTGAGCATGAAGCAAAACAACACTATTTTGCTAAACCTATGTAGTTTCTAAAAGCCGGGCATAATAAATTTTAGGAGTGCTCTAGGAGTGTGGTCAAGATTGAGGGGCAGCAGCTTGAGATGGACTCCGAGATGTAGTTTCTTGGTATTGGTTGGCTTTTGATCTTCATGTCTTCAAATTCATATTGTCTTGGATTTTGTTGATACAATTGATGAAATCCCGGACACCGGCAGGCATATTGTCTTCACCTTCATTCTCCTTGAATGTTAGCAGTAGTCCCAAAATTTGTTTTCCGAGTTCGTATCATACTATACATTTATTATTTTTTATAAGAAATTAAGAAAAGAACCACATGTTTTAGAAAGGTGATAACTAAAATGCCGGTGGTATTGACCTTTCAAAATGGCAATGTCGCGGGGAGATGAATCTGTACAACCAACAACAGTGCAGATTTAATCATCCGCTAAAATTAAAGGTTGTATAGAATCATCCCCTATCACATGGTGGTGCAGATTTAATCATCGACTAGAATTAAGCATCTTAAAACAAAAGCGTGCCCCATATTTGGCATTATGTGTACAAGTTCAATCATATGGGCATGCTTTCATGCAACCCATTAGGATCCTTTATACAGAATGCGAAATAATCATTGGCCTAAAACACTAACATGAACAATACCAAAATCCCCAATCTTTGCAACACAGAAACCCTAAACCTGAATCTGCCTGAATCGGGCGACTAGAAACCTTAGATCAAACCAATGCAGATGTTGATCTTCTAATTACCGACGCACCAATGATAGCACAATACCATAAATGAAGAAAATCTAACAAATGGACCTAAAACTACACCAAATCTGTAGAAATCTAGAATACATGTCAATGCTACATACAAAACCAGGATCTAAACTACAGATCTATGGTGGTAGAACATAAAGAGAGAGGTTTGAAGCCTTACCTCCATTGATGGAGTTCAGGAGCACGAGATGTGTTGAGGAAGAAGATGCGGATGCCCCAGCGACAGAAGATAGCGCAGCGGTTGTTGCCAATCTACCACCATCTTCGGA
Source organism: Avena longiglumis (assembly GCA_030063025.1). NCBI lineage: Eukaryota > Viridiplantae > Streptophyta > Magnoliopsida > Poales > Poaceae > Avena > Avena longiglumis. The sequence continues at coordinate 510,316,299 of CP125974.1, read as the reverse complement.
CATAGCGGTGCTCTTCGATCTGCCGACTCTAGAAGAACCGCCGACGGCAAGAGGCGAGAGAAGAAGGTGAGGTTGGCAATAGGGGAGAGTGGTGAGTGGTGAGTGGTGAGTGAATGGTGAGAGGATTTATGGCGCGAGTTCTCGAGACACCGCGCGTCTCCCGCTCTTATCCGCGTGTACCCGCGTGTCGCCTTTCGCACCCATCGGTCATGTCCTCGCTGGAAACGCTTGATTTTGGTGCTATGCTCTGCCTCTATATGTGCTATCCATGTTGTCAGCGCATCCCTCTGGCGACGGTGGTGGGGTGCTCACTGACTTGCCACCGGACTCTGTGCCGGGAAGGGGTCGGTTTTGGGTCCTCTCGCCGGCGGATAGCGAGTGTGAGGAGTTCGATTCGGGAGAAGAAGATGGTCTGGAGGAAGAGATCTTGGAAGATACATCTTTCAGGTATTCTCTGACGAGGGAGGATGCGGACATCAATCTGGTCGAATCCTCATCTAGGGTGGCCAAGAGAATTGAACGTCGGCGACAACAGCGATTTGCGGCATTGGAGCTGCGGACTTCGCCGGAGTAGGTACGTCTCGAATCTGGCCTGACCGGGATAAGTTCTCTTGATCGATCGATTCGTAAGAAAAAATGTCGCCAACCAGTGTTGGAGGCATCGATCTTTTCTGAGAATGAGGATGAGAATGGGTCCGAGTGGACACTGGTTTCGCGGCGCCGTGCTTCGCCGGCGATGAGATCTTCGGCAACAACGTTCAGATCCTGTGATCCGAGTTTTACGCCGATTTTGAATTCCCGTGCGCTGGGTCCTGGACGGGTGGGTCCTCGTGTTTGGTGTGTACCAAACATGCTGACTGCACCTGCACCTGTTACGTGTAATACGAGTTGTCTCGTCTTGCCTCCTGTGGGCCGTGGTGGTCTTGACTCGGTGCCAAAGGACGCCTCGTTTGGAGTTGGGAGTTCCTGGCGACATCTCTTTGGTCTTACCTGGGCAAAATCCAAAACCCTAGGGAGGCGGCTTGATCAGGTGGAGATGCAAGGCAATGGAGGAGGCGGTTCTCATGGTAGAGGAGGCGGCTAAGGTGGAGGCCTAAGCTTTTTCAACAACTGCGCTGGAAGAGGACGTGGTGGCAGATTCGGTAGTCAACCGAACCAATCCAATGTTGGATTGGGGGGAAACTTCTTTCATGGGGAATCTAGTGGAAACAATGGAGGGAGAGATGGTGATCAAAGGTATGAATCTGGAAATCAGATCGCCTACTCTGATAATCAGTTCAATTCTCGGGGTGGAAATTTTGGAACCTTCCACGGAGGATCTGGTTTTCACAATGGTAATAATAATGATACTGGACGTAGATATGAATTTAGGTCATCAAGAGGGGAGAATTGGAATAGAGGAGGATATAATGGGAGAAGCAATTTTAGCGGAAACAGAAATTTCCGTAACAATAATACGGAGGGGTCTAATAATTTGAGGAACCCTGTCAATCAGAGCTTGATCAACCAAGTGGTTGAGGCGGTAGCTGCTGCAGCTCAAAACGGGTCACTTGTTCTGCCACAACAGTCCACGGAAAACAGAGGTCTGAACAATACTGGTAGTGTTTCAGCGAGCTTGGGCTCTCGTCAGGTTACTTCTGGAGGAGGTCTTCCAGCAGTGAGCGTCATTCCTTCTTCTGCTGACGTGGTGCAGACCAGGTCTGGTACGACATCGGTTCCTGATGGGGCACAAAATTTGGCTACCGCGAGGCCTTGCCAGGCTGCCGAGGCGCCACGGCAGCCTACCGTCTCACTCTTTCAGGCTGCAGCAGGGGACGCTACTGGTTCTGATATGGATACTGCTGAGTTGGATGGACCAACGAAAAAGGCTAAGAAAAATGATAAACTGAGATGTTTTCGCTGTGAGCAACTAGGTCATTTCCATGATGATTGTACTGTGGCCATTTGTGATAATTGTGAATCTTCTCAACACATTACCACTTCGTGTCCGCTTTTGAACGCTCCTAAGCCAACCATGATTGTACATGGATTTGGTAGTGAACAACTCATGTTTTTGGAGCTGCCAATTACTGGGACGTTCAAACCTAGAGTGAAGAATTCTAGAGTTGGAAGGGTGTTTGTCGAGGGTGGAACGCTATCTGTTTCTCAAGTTATTGATCAACTAAAGAAGTTGGTCCGTTCAGAGAACTACAACTGGGAAGTGGCCGAATTTCAACACAATGTGTTCAAAGTGAAGTTTCCTACAAAAGCTGAAGTCCTTCGTATGAAAGAATTGAGGCAATATCTAATCCCGGACACCCATATTTTTCTGAAGTTGGATGAGTGGGGATTGGTGGAGGAGCCAATTTTTTCCCTTCCATTGGTGTGGGTTCAAATTGCTGGTGTACCAAAAGATGTGAGAAGAGATTTTTTATCCCTTTGGGGATTGGGGTCTATTTTTGGGAAAACATGTGCCGTAGATATGCCATTTGCTAGGCAACATGGCATTGTCCGAGTACAAGTACACTGTGTGGATCTGAAGCTGATACCTACTCACCTGGACATTTGGATCAAAAGAGGTTTTTTCAGGCTATCGTTCTCGGTTGAGAAACCGAATGAAAATTCTGTTATTTTCAAGAATTTGGATGATCCTAAGCATAAAGGAGATGGAGAAGATGATACTAATAAAAAAGATGATGATCACACTTTCATGGAGGAAGATAGAAGTACTGGAACCACAAATATTAATTCTGAAAATCTGAGTACCGGGGGAAGTCGGCATCATGTGGTGGAGTCAATTAGGCAGCATTGCCGCGTACTCCTTTATTTCATGTTGGAGCGTTTGCTCTATACAATGATAAGGTATATTTCCCTCATAGAATTTTAAATACAAAGAAGTATGATAATTGTCTTGAGAATTCTTCTCTGGATGTTTCTAATATTTCACGTCATACTCAGGAGCTGGTTCTACCCCTCTTGGTGCACCCACGCAAAGATGTGTTGGGTACCGAGGAGAGGGCTATTGATTTTCCTGTTGACAAGGGCGTTGTGATGGAGGTTGGTGAATCAAGTATAAGGCTTGACGCAGGTGATATGACGGACCCAGCTCGTAACGAGAGCTTTAGAAGCGGTGATGGCGTCTAGCGTGGATGAACATCTACTAAGGACAGAGTTGTCACCGGGATGATGAGTCCAGCTAATTTGAGTGCTAATACCTGCAGTCTCACATGTGATAAGAAAACACGGGTCGCCTCAATGGTTGAAAATAAGGTGATGGATGCTGAGTGTTTGGTGTCAGCCAATTTTGATGGTCTCGGACTGAAGGAAGGAATGGACACGGGGTTTGGCAGCCCAGTCAAGGATGTTGGTCAAACTGTCTATGAGAATCCGGTGATTTCAGCTGGGGTAACCAAGTAAGATGGTTTTTTTGCCTCTCCCCTACAGAATTTTGGGGGATCCGTGTTGATGCCTAGACCTGTTTCGGAAAAGAGAACTTTTGTAGCGAAGTCACCACCGACCCTAGCGGAGGTAATTGCGTTTGGTGGAATACCTTTATCTAATATAAATGCTGTTAGGTCGAGTGATCGGCTGTTGTCTCAACCTAACGCTGATGCTACACAGTTGGAGCGGGCAGTGGAGTTGACGCAACGTCGTTTGGGTGAACAAGGTATTTCATCAAATCCGAAATTTTCTATTTTGTCGTTGTCCAATGTTGAAATTTTAGAAAAGGCAAAATCTATTGGGGTCTCTTTAGGGGAAACGACTGAGAATATAAATGCTTCAGCCAATTTAATAAAAGATAATGAATTTTGTAGAACTTTGACAGTTCTAGAGCACAATAATAACAAAAACACTGATGACCTCACACCAGCTAATCTTTTTGTTTCAAAAGTGTCAAACCTATGCGAGGATATTGATGCTGAAGATTCGGAGACCTTTGAGTGTTCGCATGATACGGTTGACCTTGAGGTTAAGCGTACTCGTAAGAACAAGAAACAGTATGACACTACTTGTGTTAGGAGGGGGACTAGGGTAAGAGTAAAAAAAATTTTAACATGCAAGGTTTGAGAGGTCTACTCTGGAATAGCGATGGTTTTAGAGATCCAGCTAAACATATTTTCACGAGAGAAACAATCTCGGAGCATAAATTAGATTTTATTGCCTTGTTAGAAACCGGGAGATCTAATTTCACTATTCCGTTCCTACAACAACTGACACACAGGTGGATTTTGCATGGTTCTGCTTACCGCCTCATGGTCGTTCAGGTGGAATTCTGGTGGGTATAAATACTTCAACTTTACAGGTTAATAAAGTCGTCACAGGGGATTATTGTGTTAAAATGTATTTGAAGTGTCGTAGTGATGGCTTTGAATGGATTTTTGTCCCTGTGTATGGGGCAGCGCAAGATTGTCATAAGCATGAATTCCTGGCGGAACTGGTTCGGCTATGTGAAAATGAGACACTCCCTTTGTTAGTGGGTGGAGATTTTAACATCTTACGGAGAAGAGAGGACAAAAATAATGATAAGTTTAAAGCGCATTGGCCCGTTGTTTTCAATGCTATCATTGAAAATCTAAACTCACGAGAGATTGTTCTCTCAGGAAGACAGTACACTTGGGCTAATCGCAGAGAGACACCTACTTATCAGAAGCTAGACCGTATTTTATCCAGTGTTGAATGGGAACAAAACTTCCCGCTTGTTTCTGTGCGCGCTCTCACTCGATCTGGTTCTGACCATACACCTCTCCTGATTGACTCAGGAAATAGAGCTCACCTTGGTAATAACCCGCGTTTTTCGTTTGAACTATCGTGGTTAAGACAAGATGGTTTCTTTGAGATGGTGGGTGCCGAATGGGGGGCGGTATCACATGGAGATACTCCAACTGCGCGGTGGCAAAATAAAATTAGGCATTTAAGACGCTTTCTCCGCGGATGGGCGAAAAACCAAAGTGGTAAATACAGGAAAGAAAGAGATAGACTCGTTGCGATTATCGATAGGCTTGATATTAAGGCTGAGAAAACTGACTTGTCGGCTGCTGAGAGACACTTACTCCAATTCGCTAATGATCAGGTCTCAAAGCTGAGACGTGATGAGGAGACTAAGTGGGATCAACGGGCAGAAGTTAAACATATCCAGGAAGGGGGAAATAATACTAAGTATTTTCACCTAATAGCTAATGGAAAACATCGGAAGAAAAAGATTTTTCAGCTTGAACAAGATGAGGGTATTATTGTGGGAGATGAAAACTTGAAAATATATATTTCCGAATATTATAAGAAACTATTTGCTGACACGGACCCAAATAGTTTTTCATTAATGGAGGAGAGGAACGGGGACATTCCTCAGGTATCTACTTTGGAGAATACAATTCTTACGTCGGTGTTCTCGGAAAAGGAAGTGCTTGACGCAATCTCTTCCATGGAACACAATAAGGCTCCGGGCCCTGATGGATTCCTCATGAATTTTATCGACTTTTGGGAAGTGATAAAAAATGATTTGATGGCTTTATTTGCACAATTGCAAACAGCCGAGTTACCTCTTTATAAACTAAATTTTGGGGTTATCACTCTCCTGCCTAAGAAAGAAAATGCGGTTCAGATCCAGCAATATAGACCGATCTGCCTTTTAAATGTAAGCTTCAAAATTTTTACTAAAGTGGCCACGAATCGAATCTCTATGATAGCTCACAAGGTGATTCAACCGACTCAAACAACATTTATGCCTGGAAGGCATATTCTGGAGGGCGTAGTTATTTTACATGAAACCATCCATGAGCTTCATTCGAAAAAGCTAGATGGAGTGCTTTTCAAAATAGATTTTGAGAAAGCATACGATAAGGTAAAATGGCCCTTTTTACTTCAATCTCTTCGTTTGAAGGGTTTTGATCCTTTATGGTGCAAGTGGATCGAAAATTTCATTCAAGGGGGAAGTGTTGGAATTAGAGTGAATGATGACATCGGTCATTTTTTTCAAACAAGAAAGGGGGTACGACAGGGTGATCCTTTATCCCCCATGCTATTTAATATTGTGGCAGATATGCTGGCCATCCTCATAGCTAGAGCTAAGGAAGATGGACAGGTTGGTGGTTTAATCCCACATCTAGTTGAGGGAGGGATTTCCATCCTTCAATACGCAGATGACACAATTCTTTTCTTGGAACATGATCTTATGAAGGCTGTAAACATGAAGCTGATACTTTGCATTTTTGAGCAACTTTCGGGGCTTAAAATCAATTTCCACAAAAGTGAGGTCTATTGTTTTGGGAAGGCAAAAGAATATGAACATGAGTATAGAGATATATTCGGGTGCGACTCAGGTTCTTTGCCTTTCAAGTATCTTGGGATACCTATTCACTATAGAAAGCTTAGGAATTCTGAGTGGAATCCTGTCGAGAATCGTTTTGAAGGAAAGTTAGGATGCTGGCAGGGTAAACTTTTGTCATATGGAGATAGATTAGTGCTAATTAACTCTGTATTAACAAGTATGGCCATGTTCATGTTATCTTTTCTGGAAATACCTAAAGGTGTTAGAAAACGATTAGACTTCTATCGTTCAAGATTTTTTTGGCAAAGTGATGAACATAAGAAAAAATATAGATTAACTAAGTGGATTATAATTTGTCGCCCCAAGGATCAGGGTGGATTGGGCATTGAGGTGTTAGAAGTTAAAAATAAATGTCTTTTGAGCAAATGGTTATATAAATTACTTTCAGAGCATGGGGTATGGCAGGAAATTCTTCATAATAAATATCTTAAAAACAAAACTCTAGCACAGGTAGAAGCTAAACCGACGGATTCCCCATTTTGGAAAGGACTAATGAAGGCAAAGGATGGATTCTTTACCAGAGGGTTATTCAAAATTGGGAGTGGGGTAATAACTCGATTTTGGGAAGATGTTTGGTTAGGGGAGACACCCCTTTCCCAACAGTATCCTTCGCTCTACAATATTGTGCATAGGAAAAATGTATTTGTTCATGATGTCTTATCTCACAATCCTCTTAACATAGGCTTTAGGAGGAATTTGATGGGACAAAATGGGATGCATGGTTGCATCTATGTCAGAGATTGATGCAGGTTATTTTGACTAGTGAGCCAGATGTGTTTAGGTGGAAGCTATCCACGGATGGGGTTTTCACTATCAAATCTTTGTATGAGGATATGATGAATGATCATCAGAGCCTCCCTACAAAATATTTATGCAAGCTTAAACTACCCCTAAAGATTAAGATCTTTATGTGGTTCTTACATAAAAAGGTTTTGTTAACTAAAGATAATTTAGTTAAAAGAAATTGGAAAGGATGCAAAAAATGTTGTTTTTGTGATGGGGAAGAAACAATTGAACACCTTTTTATTGAATGCCCCTGTGCTAGAATTATATGGCGAATTTTTTATTTTACATACAATCTTTCACCTCCGACCAATATTACTAATATGTTTGGCAATTGGTTAAATGGGATGGATAGGGCTAACAAAGCTCGAATACGTATAGGGGTATCGGCTTTATGTTGGTCTATTTAGAAGAGTCGCAATGCTATTATTTTTAACAGGATGCGAGTTTCTTCTTTTTTGCAGGTTATAATATCAGCGTCCCAATGGATCCAGCTTTGGGCTTTTTTGCTCCCGGAGCAGCACCGAGATTTGATGGTTTCTGGATGCAGCCGTCTGGTGATGGTTGCTCAGGATATCTTCTACCAGACTACGTGGCGTCCTTCTAATAGACTGAGACATGTTTAGCTTTTGTATGCTCTGCATCCTCAGACTTTTTTGTCTCTTCAGATGGTTGGTGTTTGTATCAACCCTCTTTGATCTTTGATCTGTATTTGGCATTTTAAGACTTTAAGACTTTGAGTAATAAAATGGCTGTGTGCATCTTAAGATGCAGAGGCCGGGGTACATCCCCATTTCGAAAAAAAAAGCTTTATTGAGTTTAAGGTGATTGACTTAGCGTGGTTTCAAAGAAGATTTATCCGTTGCTTGCTTCTCCATTTTTCTATCCTTACGCTATAGCCAAGTACGTTCATCTTTTAGTTAGCAGCTAGCGCATCACATCCCTTGTAAAATATTCGAAAAATTCATTGATGCAATGCAAGTTGATGCATCTACATAGTATTTTTTTTAGATAAATGGCACGTGGCCCAGCTTTATAAATAAAACCCCAAAGGACCAAAGAGTTTACAATACAAAGAACCAACCAGAAACTGGCACAAGGTAAAAGTTCATAAAAACACAGAACAAGCCGTCAGTCACCACGACACACAGGTAGAACAAAGAGCGAGCAGCAGTAAATACCACGCACCCTGGATGGATCGTCTATATATCATCACATCGAATTGGCGCAGAATTGGTGATAACTGTTCTTCGCTTCCTCACAGAGGCTGGATCCGCTTTTGCAAGTTTCCCCTCCTGTGCGGGTGCAGTCATTCCGACAGTCTTGGTTGACGCCGCAGCGGGTCCTGCATAGCTCTGTGAATGCGGCTCATGCGGCGGCGCAATTGGCGGTGGCGGCACAGCCGATGGTGACGCAGGAAGTGCAGGTGACGCATGTCGGGGAAAACTTGACGCGGCACTTGTTGGCGCAGATCTCAGCTACCGTCGGCGGCTCCTTCCCGATGACGCCGGGAGCCAGCACGGCGTAGAGAGTGGCAACCGCGATCATAGCGACGGCTTTGAGGGGGAAGATGGTGGCCATGAATGATGATGGAGGCAGGACGATGGGAAGCAGATCGATCGATCATATACGGCCGAGAGGCGCTATTTATATGCTAGCCATCTAATGCAGCCGTGTACTCCAATATTTCTTTTTTGCTTTCTCATGGTGCATGGAGCAGGCACTGGTACACGGTATGATTTTAGGGGCACTTTGGCTAGGGGCATTTCCAAAATGCCTCTAAATGTGTTAATTTAAGGCATTTTTTGTCAAATATCCCTAAATGTACTACCTTTAGAGGCATTTTTATCAAAGTGCCCCTAAAGATAGTATCTTTAGAGACATTTTGCCAAGTGCCCCTAAAAATAATTACCTTTAGAGGCATTTTCATCGAAGTGCCCTAAAGATACTAGCTTTAGAGGTATTTTGCCAAGTGCCCCTAAATATACTACATTTAGAGGCATTTTCATGAAGTGCCCCTAAAGATATTGAGACATTTTGCCAAATGCCTCTAAAGATAATATTTTTAGATGCATTTTCATCAAAGTGCCTCTAAAGCTAGTATCTTTAGAGGCATTTTCTTCAAAGTGTCCCTAAAGATACTAGCTTTAGAGGCATTTTGCTAAGTGCCCCTAAAGATACTGAGGCATTTTGCCAAATGCCTCTAAAGATACTATCTTTAGAGGCATTTTCACAAAGTGCCCTAAAGATACTACCTTTAGAGCCATTTTGCCAAGTGCCGCTAAAGATACTATCTTTTGAGGCATCTGTGCCCTAAACATTTTATCCGGGCCGACTCATTTTTTGGAATCTGTTCAACACCTTTTTTCATAAAAAATTATGGACGAAAATTTCACAAGTGCATACAGACATTTTGTGTTCACACACAAGTTATCAATAAAAATGATTATTATTTTATGTGGTTTTTGTAAAAAGACGAGAAAATGTTTGTGAATAGTCACGTTGGAGCATCAGTTTTTTCTTTCTACAGAGAACATAAAAAGTTTCTTTATTTCAAAAAATTTGTGAACAAATATATATGGGCAGCTCCGATGCTCCTAGATGTCCCGTGATGCTCTTTTTTTGTTGCTTAGTTCAGAAAGATTTATTTCTCTTATTTTAGAAATAAATAAGAGATGGGCAGTTCCTCATATTTTTTTGTTCTCGGATGTCCTACGATGCTTTTCTTTGTTCCTAGTGTATATTCACTTTGTTTTTCATTTAGAAATATCTGTTCCACTTATTTCAAAAATTCAGTTCCATAATTCTCCGTTCCCCGATTTCTTGTGATGTTCTTCCTTGTTTCCTAGTATGTAAATATTTGTTCCTTTGTTCAAAACATTTGCTCCACTTATTCTTTAAATTTAGCTCCACTATTTTTTCAAAACATTTGCTCCACTTTGTTCAAAACATTTGCTCCACTTTGTTTCCTAGGCGCCGAATAACTTAGTACTCGTTTGACTTGGAGCGGTCGATCATTCACCAATCCTCCAGTCGTGCATGAATTTCATTAAGTAAGCGCCATGTGATGCATGTGAGAGTATGTGACTACCGGCCGGCCGGCCGGCCAGAACAATTAACATTAGATCGATGGCTTCAATTCTTCCTTGCTTGGCTGCTTGATTTGTGATGAGACCAGATGGAGATGGCTTACAATAGTGGCCCGGTGTGTGTGCCCCATAACTCGGTTATTTAACTTTGATGATTCAGTGGATCCGACACCGATCCTCGTCCTTGATTTTGCGCCTCGTTCCATGGCGCGCACCATTTTAGTAACAACTACGCGTAAAATGCAAGGCACCCGTCGGAAGCAACATAAAGCCACTACCGAATTTATGTATTTTATCGGATTTGCCTCGATTTACCTTATGATTCGTGCTTACATATGAGTTTATCGGATTTGCCTCGATTTGCCAACATAAAGACTATTACTATGAATATCATGATTTTAATTACAATATTTATGATTGTTGATTTCATCTCTATGTGTGACAGTGTGAGTAATCTTTCTTGGGCTAAGGGCTTCGGCCTAGCCATGTAGTTTGTGCATGTTATTTATCATAGGTGGGATCATGTATTAGTTTGTATGACATGATGATTATTGTATCCTCTTTTGCCTCAATCTAAGAACTTGTCAGGTACCCCAAGATCCCGATGATTGATCTAGGTATAGGAAGTGTGAGTAATGATTAATCTGCAGGATAGGAACCCCAATGACAGAAAGAGTAGTACGGCTATATATAAGAGATTTATTTGGGATTAACAGTGACATCACTATGCATATCATTAGTTCTCTTTCTTCTATGGATGAGACTAATAGGCTATTTCTATATTGGATGCACTGCTTACATATAATTATCTTGCTCTAACAATTACATGCATACTTTATTATTATCTTTTATTCCTATCAGATGTTTTGCATAACTACAGGTGAAACCGAAATCCCTAGGTCCTCTCTCTCCATCATCGACAACAACAAAAGATCGCAAACTTTTGGTCTCGTAAAATACAAAAACAATTCTAAAACTCCCGAAGGTCCGTGAAAGTAAGTTTACTATGCTTTCTGCTTCCCGAGGATTCGATAACCTAGGTCTACTAGAAAAAAAAAGCTATACTACATCTGTAATCCGGATCGTAGGTATCAATGACCCGGATCTCCTAATGTGTCAATTCCATGGCCATGCTAACATCACTACAAAAGGGATTTTACACCGAAGTCTTAAGAGTTACTCCCTCCGTCCCAAGATGTTATTACAACCAATATAAGACAATATTGGTTGTTTATATCAAATTAAAATGAGAATAATGGTTGCAAATACTTATGTCTTATATTATGGGCCAAAGATAGTAAGATTTTATTAGAAGTAGACAAGTCTCACGACATTGAAACATGCACCTCATATTGGTGATCAAGATAGTTAAGAGCGTATTTGGTTGGCCCGACGGGTGTTTGTCACACCGCGCGGAAAGAAATAAGCCTGTTTGGAGAACTGGGATGAATGGAATATTTGTACCGCATGGATTTTAAAGCAGACCAAAACTTGGCCCGCTGGGAACACCGATTTTGGACGCTTCCACGGGGACAAGCCCGGTGGGTGCAAGTTCTTTTCCGTGGGTGCAACCCAGTCAACTCTACTTTCCTTCATAATCATGGTTAACTTAATCTCCTCTGATCTATAAAACTATGGTCGGAATCAAAATAAGTTGTACATGCAAAAGTTGTGAATCGATATGCGAATCCATCTCGACGATCGGTTCCTAGTTTCATTGACCTTTTAGGGGTCTATTTCGTGTTCATGTTTATACATTTTATAAATGAAATTTTCTAAATTCTTAGTACACAGGCAACCGTTTGAAATTTCCTTTCGGGTGTAGCTTCGCCTCACCGAATCACACAACTTTCATGTCGTGAGATTTTCGTTTTGACATTCATGACTACGTAGATTTAAACTGTCCTATTATACGTATGTACATATAGATCTACTCGTATAGCAATGTAAAAATAGAAAACTTATAACATCAAAGTCGTGAGAAATGATGAACTGAATCTTCCCTCCAAAGGAAATTTCAGATGATCAACTGCGTGTGATGAATTTGACAAAATTCGTTCAAAAAATCTCAGATGATCAACTGTGTGTGACGAATTTGACAAAATTTGTTTTGTCCAAAACATTGGATTAAAATTGTGTTTTCATGCATGTATTTGAATAAGAACGAGATGATATGGATCAACCACGAATGATGAGGTGATTTTTGGTGCAAATGATGTGTGCAAAAGGGAAAAAAGTTGAGCACATTGGAAGAATTGAGATGTGCACACACATATTCATTTTTTTTGGTAATGCGCATATATTAATGTCGCAAATATACCAATTACACCCAGCCTCTGCAACAACGCATTGCCCTAGTGGCCTTACGGATGCACATAGCCAACAAAAGAAGAAAAATTACAAAAAAAGTCCCGCTACAGCAGTCCATTTCTTGTAGCAACAATACTAACACAACCAAAACAGCACCAGAAGTCCAACCTCTCCAAAAGCGACGCTTTTAAGAAGGAAATAGAGCTCAAGCACCATCGTCGTCTGATCAAAGAACATAGGTTTTCATTCTGGAGAAAGTCCTCACTCACAAAACAAGGCCTTCAACAAGATCACTATCAGGCACAACCAGTTAAGGTCAGACCTTAGATTTTCGCTCTGCAAGATAAGACTGTAAACTCCTCCTATACTGCCGTCCCCTTTAACAGACACTGCTGCAAGTCACAAATCACCAAGCTAGTTTCTCAACACCACAAAGACTCAATCCACCATCATGAGACCCCTTGTTCCTACTTTCATGACATTCTCCGCCTCTGACTTCACCATGTATATTCAAAGACATGACACATGATGGTAACCGATAGCAAAGCTTCGCAACGCTCCATCTAAAACCAAACGGTCAGAAAAAACATGGGTGCGCATGACCAAATTCCTTCCGATTCAGTAATCTCCAGGCATTATGCGTCCATGAGAGTTCACCGGCGGAGCCTTCCGGAACACGCCGCTCTAAGCTAGATCAATGAGAACATGCAGCCAGTAGATCTTCATCTTCGTGCCGGAGGAACCCTAGGACCACCACCATTATGCAAGCAACATCGGCAGGCCCCCACGCCTCCGATCAGAACAACCGAGGACAAAGCCATCGCGGTGCCTCGACCGTCGCCATCACCGGATCAGCAGCACGGAGGACACACACTCGCTCCTACCTCGCTGCTCTGACTCGCGCGAGGGGCCGCCTAGAAGAGCCATGGCAGCCTACGCCACCACCTCCTAATGGCCACCGAAAGGCAGCAGCCATGGCCCGATCATGGGGACGCACCTCCATAGCCAGATCTTCGCTGTGAGAGAGGCCCAAAGCATGCCTCCACATCCAGATCTACCACGGCCCAGGAGACCCGCCGCCCCTGTCAGATCAATTCCACCGGAGATCACCACCTCCACCCCGACGCAGGGATACCACCCTAGTTGCTGCGCGCAGACAACCGCCACCACCGCCCCAGCAGCTCTTGCGATCACCCCCAACGCACCACCACCCCAACCGCCTTTGCCACATATTCAACCTTTTGGAAACACGAGTGCGGTTTTTCCTTCTTGAAAGTGTGGTCGTGGAATAATTCGACTTAGCTGCTGGTGTTAAATCTTGCCTTGTAATCGCTGTAGTCTATATCGTGTACACTCTGTTTGTTGCCTCTTTGCTTTGCATCAGTTTTAATAAGAAGGGCTGTGCACGTCACTTTGATGCAGAAACTGGGGTTTCTACTTTCTTTTCATGAGAAAGCATGATCATGCATGCTGTCCCCGGATTCGTCTGTGCTTAAATTTAGGTACTACTAGATCATGAAGACGCGCGTTGCCGCGCCCGCCCATATTTAAAGAAAAGATAGATATTGTATAGAAACATATGGATAGTTCCACCTTTAGTGAATGAAAAGAATTAAGACATGTGAATGTTTTGTCTTGTTTTTTTTTTGCGAAAAAGGAGCTGATATTTAGAACAAGGTCCTTACATAAAAGTCCACACCAAAGAAAAAATTACACAAAAGTCCCTATGGACTGCCGAAGACGATGACCAAGACGTATCGCTGGCGCGCTGCCGCTACTCCTCCGCTTGAACCTTGGATCGGGAGGAGCTCCCCTGCTGCCGGGAAGTAGACGAAGCTCATCCCCGGAGCACCTCCATCCCGCGCCATCGAAGCCAGCGCCCTGTTCAGCAACCTCAGCATCTTCAAGATCTACACCCGGATCCGCCTCGACACCGGCGGATTATTGGTGCGCCACACAGCTTCAAGAAGCCGCAAGCACGACCAGGGCTTTAAAACGGATCGAGAGGTTTGTGTCAACGGCTAAGCTAGAACAACCGGCTTTCGCTAAACGTTCCACGGGATGCAGATTCCAGTACCTTTGGTTACATGTTTTTTTCATCTTGCTGGCTGAAGACAATGGCATGTTATGATGTTTGGCAAAGTGAAAAAAAATAGGGCTTTGGTTGGCTATTTATAAAGAATGTAAGGCTCACACTTCAAGGAGAATAACAATGGATACGTAAGAACATATGGACAAAGCGGATGGTACAAATACATAAGAAAATCTCAATGGGTGTACACATGGCAGATTGGACACATCATCATTGTTTAATACATAGCCTTGGTGAAATATAAAATAGATTCACTAAAATTGGACAACCACTTATAACCAGTCCCATGTCACACTTCAGTCGGATGCATGAGCCTAAATTATTTGCGGTGATATTTCGTTTTACTTACTTTGTTTGGATGTAACGGTTAACTAAAATGGTAAAAACAACACTGTATTCGAGCATACATTAAAAATGCAGAAGTAAAGATCCACAAAATCTGAGCAAGCTAGCTTATAAAGTCATACTATATTTTCTGAACCATTGCTATCAACAGACTTACATGGGTGGTACTCCCTCCGTTAGGGATTATAAGACCTATGAGCTTTTTTAAAATATTAGGAATTACAAGTTCTTTCTCTTTTATTACCTTCTTTCATCCAATGCATGGTCTTCTTTTTCTTTCTCTTCTATCATGCATGTATAACTATTGGTGCATGCAGGAATCAAGAGGATGAGCTATTGCTTTTCTTAATCCTATCAAAATGGTCCATAGGACTTATAATCCCTAACAGAGTTAGTACTCTATGGACACCTGAATACAACAGCTACATGGATATTTATTGGGCCTGTAATTTAGAGTGCCAATTAATATTGGCCGGCGGGAGTATAAGAAAGCCATGCAGATGAAGGAATTTCAATGATCGATGAGTGCAAATCTTGGATGCACCGACCAATTACAAGAGAAAGACGCATGAATAAAACATGCATAGGATTACATCAGTTGTACCTTTTTTTTCATTAAAGAGACATTGACACACAACATGTCAATAAGAAAATTTGGAATAACTTCACAAAATGGGCAGAGGAGCGGAAACCAAGAATCGCATTCATGGTGTGTAAAGCCTGCATTTGTTCTCAAATTGGGTAGACATGACAACCGATAACTGCATAGGCATCATATGAATAACAAGCACACAATTTGCTTATCCTACCAGTCATCAATAATCACCGTATAATTGAAAGCTCGGTTCATGCATCCGTACTCAACAAGACACACTTTCAGATGCATTGTTCCAACTCGTGCGGCACCATCGCATTTAACAGGAGTAGAGCACCAGAATGGGACGCACCTGCCATCCGCATGCAGAAAACGGCCGGCCCACTAGTCGCCGCCTGGTGCGCCATGCCCCGCCGCCACCATTGTGGCCTTCTTCTCCGCTACCGTGACAACTGACAAAGATGGACTCTAGTACCAGACGAATTAATAAGGGCGAGTAATCTGGCAGGACCTGTCGAACAGGTCGCTGCAGTGATATACATCCCTGGAGCATGGAAGAAGCATTGTCGGCCTGTCGCACTTCTTATTTAGGGGTGTTGCGCAGAAGCTTGCCGGCAGGAGTTACCGGAGCATCATGGCGGCCTGATGGAAGTGTGACCGCCCGCCGTCGCCATCCCTAGTCCTAGACGCTGGAAGTTGAGTGTCGCCGGATGGGTCGCTATCGAGTGGAGATCATGGCCGCCAGATGTGTCTCCTGAAACAAATAACAGCAATCTCAGTAGATGGAGTAAGAAGGGCAACTGGCAAATGCGAGATTACCCCAAGTGAAGAGCGTGAGGAAAAATGGAGGTCGACGTCGCATCTTATATGAGGAACTGGGAGAGGAGATGTGCAGGCATGAAACGGTCGTCCATCGCCATCGGAGAGAAACGGAACGGAAGACGACTCGTCTTCTACGGCATTAATCGCATTATAATGGTGGCGGCGCCAGGATGGCCTTCCTCTGCGATCGCTCCGCTTTTCCTAATGGACGACAGTTGCAAGGAAAGTTAACGAGCAGGAACTAAGCTGACCAAACCGCATAGGCCCATCCAAAATTTGTTGCGCTTTTATGGTTTTGGCCGGTTAACTGAAGGCGTCCAAGTCGGAGAAGTTACCCAGCTACGTTTGCAGGGCCGTGACACTATCTGGATACGGTCAAAAAAAAAATGAAGCAGCGCCGTTCAACATGACGACTGGATGATCTACGACGTTCAAGACCATGATCGGACGGCTAGGAACGTCAAATCGCTGTGAGAGAGTCCTGGTGGTTCCATTTTACTGTTACTTAATGGCTCTCTTCTTTTCAGCTTTTTGGCCAGCTTCTCTCAGAAGCTACCCTCGACCAGCTTCTCCCAGAATCTTATCTGCCAAAATCGTTTATACTTTTAAATTGACATTGAAACTACTAGTTAAGAAGTTTAAACGAATTTTGAAAAAAAGATTCTGGAAAAAGCTGGTCGAGGGTAACTTCTGGAAAAAGCTGGCCAAGAAGCTGAAAAGAAGGGGCGTATATCGTTTTTGACCCGTGAATCACAGTTCCAGTAGTAGCGCGCGACAATCAGGCAGGCAAAAAGGCAAGACAAAGCATCTACTCCCTCCGTTTCAAAATATAAGATGTTTTAGGTTTATGAATAAAATGAATGTAAACTTGTTTTAGTGTGTAGATTCATCCTAAAATTGAGTGAATCTACATACTAAAACAAGTCTAGATTTATTTTCTTCACAAACCTAAAACATCTTATATTTTAAAACTGAGGGAGTATTTCATATTTTTCATTACAAGAGATATAAACCCACCCTGCTCTGGCACATATATAGCTCTCGCTCACTGAATCCAGATCAGCTAGCTTCATCAACCCTTCCAGCTCTTGGAAACTAACGCTTATTCACGCCAGCTAGCTGCTGCCATCTCGATCTAGCAGTCGGTGCCGCCTCCCTGCTGCTGGCCGGGGCCTCTCAGGCGCGGGTTGTTGGCGAAGCTGCACGCACGAGGGAACAAAAAAACACAACGGAAGAATGCAGGCTTAGCACACTGGTTCGCAGCATACATACATATAAACAACCGGAATCGAATCAATTTACAGTGCCTAAACATAGATTATTACCATCCAGGAGGAATGTTCTGGAACACTCCGGTCGTCGGGATTGTGCCGGAGAGGTCGTTGTTCGAGAGGTCCCTGCAGGAGAAAAACAAAGGAGGGAGGAGGTCAATGGCGCTGACTCACTGATGATCGAGAGAGAGAGATCTCTGTAAGAGAGTGTCAGAGACTCTGCGAGCTCTACTTACATGACTACAATCTGGTACAGCCCAGCCAGCTCCCTCGGGATCGGCCCTGTCAAACGGTTGTGATCAAGCCTCCTGCCGTCGGGCAATCCATCTGTTAGCAGCGTGTATAGTACTCCCTCCGTTTAGAAATATAAGATGTTTTAGGTTTGTGAAAGAGGTGTATCTAGACACCTTTTAGTGTCTAGATTCATTTGAACCTATACACTAAAAGATGTCTAGATACATCTCTTTCACAAATCTAAAACATCTTATATTTCTAAACGGAGGGAGTATATACTTTCTTCATTACTCGGATATAGTATATGAATTGCACGAGAACAACTGACGGGGTGAAAAAACACTTGAAACTTGATCAACTTACAAGAATTTCAGGTTGGACAGATTCCCGAGCGATGCGGGTATACGCCCTAAGATGTTGTTGTTGTACAGGTCCAGGCTAATCAGATTCTTCAGATCGCCAAACTCTTCTGGGATTGTCCCATGAATATTGTTCCCCCAGAATTCCCTGCCCAGATGCCACAAAGGAGTCGGTGCTAGGTGCAGAATGAATTGACACAGCTCCGAAAATGGAACTATACGAAGCAAAGAGATCGCTATTTTTTTTAAATAATACATTTTTTTATTCAATTTCACAAATAATACATAAAACGGGCAAATTGCAAATCTGTTGGTCGGTCGGCCGTTCAACAGACGAAACACTGCCTTCGTCCGTTCAACGGATGAAACACTGCATTCATCCGTTCAACGGATGACACGCTGCCTTCGTCCGTTCAGCGGACGACACACCTTGCAAACCCAGCAGGACGGACGAAGGCAGCGTGTCGTTCGTTGAACGGACGGAACGAGTCTGTCGTCTGTCGAACGGCCGACCGACCAACAGATTTGCAATTTGTCCGTTTTATGTATTATTTGTGCAATTCAATAAAAAAAATATTATTTAAAAAAAATTAGCCAAAGAGATCGATAGATAGAAATGCTAACATGTTTTGTAGCTGGTCCAGTTTGGCGAGTTCCGGCGACAGAGGGCCGGACAAGTTCGACGATCCAAGATCTCTGTTATTAAACATAGAGGAAAACTTTCAGCATACATTTTTTTTATAAATGAAAATCGAGTCTGCCAGTCACGTTTTTTTCTTCCAATTGCTCTAAGCAGCGCGTTCTTTTCCCACGTTTCCCTCGCTGCATTAATTTGCTTCTACTAATTCACACACTCGTCTCCAAGAAGCCGCGCGTCAAACCAAAACAATTAATGGGGGCAAACGGAAAACAACACACAGGATCAGCAGATCCAGACAGTCTAGTCCCAAGACGAACAACAACGCAATTTGAACAAGATCATCAGACACTCAGATTTCAGACGCGAAGGTGCGGACTCACATGCGGGTGACGCGGAGGTTGTCGTCGCAGGAGATGTGGAACCAGGTGCAGGGGTCGACTAGGTCCGGGTCCCAGTTCTTCAGCGCGCCGTCGGGGTCCTGCAGCCCGCTCCGCAGGGCCTGGAGCGCGACGGCATCTGGGGACGAGTCCGCCACGGTTGACGCGATGAGCGCGACGAGGACGATCGCGAGGGCTCCGGCCGCCGCCATGGGTTCGGCAGGACGGGGCGGCGATCTGACTCTGAGGGGAGCGGGAGGAGCGAGGCGGCAATTTGCCTTTGGTTTTGGGACTTGGGAACTTGTGCGCGATGTGTGTGCTTTGAACTGGCGTCATCGCGGGCTTTTATAGGGGAAGGGCGCCGGGGGGAGGGGCGTGGTGGGTGCCTCCCTGTCATTTAGTCTTCTCCTACTGGCAGTATCATATCAGTACTATATTTAATGATTTGTAAAATTTAATATCTATAGTGTATGGTATTATATGATAGTATCATATTAGTACTATATTTAATGATTTGTAGAATTTTATACTTCCTCCATACCGGTTTGTTAGGCTGAATTGGCAAAACTCTAGGATCTAGGTGATTTTCCAATGGCCATAAAAAAAGAGAGAGAACTATAATTTTGTATTTATTAGCATGCATGGACGCTCTCTTCTTTCCAAGCGCATGAATGGACGATCTCTTCTTCTTTTCAGGCGCATGCATTAGTCATTTAATTGGGTTTTTAATACATGGATTTTTTGGGAGAGTTTTTAGGAGAAAAAGATACCATGCAGAGGAGTTAATTAGAATAGTTAATACACAATTTAGCCTAACAATATGGTATGTCTTTCAAAATGCTATTACCCCAACAAACCGGTATGAAGGGAGTACAAAATTGTGTATAAGATTTATTTGTATGAAGATTTTTTAGTTTTACGTGCTATGATACAGTATCTATCTATGATACTCTAACATCTCTTTCTTTATTAATTGTTGTGTCACGTTAAATTTTTGCCAACATGGCATGCATGATACTAGCTATGATACTTCCACTAGGACCAGCCTTACCAGTACTCTAGCCGAAAAATGGGAATGGTACGTGGAGATAGGGAAATAAACTTGCTAAGAAAACAACAAACAAAATTCCACATATGTGCATGGTCTTTTGTTTTTGTTTTTAGTTTGGCTCACTGATAGTTGGCAGCTTTTCCTATGTATTTTGAAACCATTGGCCCGGTATAGATTTTATAGTATAAAACTACCAGTTTACTACCTAAATTTACCATATCATATCGTTTCACGTTTTCGAAACAAAAAATCGTCGGATTTTGGTTCGTTTTTTCCAATTCACCCTAGACTCTATTGACCGGCGAATTAATGTGTTTTCTAGCAAGATGACCCCACCAGGAAGTTGATGTGGCACCGTGTCCCACATGGCAGCCCAAATTAAAGAATCAAAATATCCTAAAAATAGAAAGTCTTAAATAAAAATCTATAAAAAATAATTTCAGTAACAAAAATGGGTAGATAAAACAAGAGCAACTTCAAAACTTTCAGCACATAAAGAGGTGTTTTGATACCATGAAAACTTTTACAACCATATTTTCCTCTCTCATAATAATTTTCAGTAGCCTCATGAATAAACTCAACAATATAACTATCACATAAAGTATGTTTTTTATGATCTACAAACACATGATTTTTATCAAGCTCACAAATAGTGGGATTAAAACCTTCAAACCCAGTTTTAACAATTTTATAACAAGATGACCGATCATTCTCAAGAGGTATGGGGTTCCAAGATAGAGTCAAGACCTCTCCATTCTCATTTTCAATAGTCGTACTATTAATATTATCAATCAATATAGGACCACCATCTAGAGCTTTATCATAAACATTTTCTAAGAAAAACTCTTTAGTACCATGCATTTCGAAGTTAGACACAAATAAAGGATTATCATAGATAACATGAGCATAATTACTATCACAAGTTTTACCCATAGTAGATATTTCAAAAGAATCCACATGAGCATAACATTCATCCTCCTTTGGTAAGCATGGGGGACAATCAAATAATGTAAGGGGAAAAGAGTTACTCTCATTAGAAGGTAGGCATGGGTAGATCCATTATTTCTCCTTTTGTTCATCACTCTCCTCCTCTTTTTCATCTAATGAGCTTTCAGGTTCATCAATTTCTTTTTTTCATAGGCTCCTACAAGGTATTAGTCTCTTCCGTTTGTGGAAAGCATCTATTAAAATGTTCAAAAATATAGCCATTTTCTTTCTTGTAATTATCAAAGCAAAATTTAAGTATATCATAAACCTCATATTCATAAGGTGAATCATCAGTATTTTCAAACAAACTAGAAAGTTCAAAAGCACCCTTCCAAGCAATAAATTCTTCAATTTGTTCCACATCATAAAAGTCATAATTTCCTTTAACATAAGAAGATATGGTAACATTATCATTATACTCACATTGAAAAGGGAGGTGTTTATACCTCCTACAACAACAAGATTTATCAAAGCAATAAGTAACATTATAAGAAGAGCACACCTCTCTATAAATAGTATTCAATTTATCAATTTGTTCCCATAAGTGTTTCCCTTTTTGTGACAAACGATGTTTCTTATAATAATATGTTTGTTCTTCCGTGAACCCACATTTCCAATAAGAACTAGTTTCAAAGAAACCGTCCATTGATAGAAAGCATGACAAAGCAAGGCAATAACAGACCAGCAACTAGAGTAGGAACTAATTTTTTATGTTTTTGATAAAATAAAGCAAACCAACGAAACTAATTTTTTTTGGAGTTTTTGATAAAAAAAGGCAAACAAAACAAGGCAAAAGAAACTAAGCAAAACAAAAACAAAGTAGAGATAAAGGTTATGAAGGACTCCCCTTGTGAAGTCGTCCTTAGCCTCCCCGGCAACGACGCCAGAAATAACTTGATGATGTGTAGCTCAGATCACTGTAGAGATTCATTGGGAGACCCCAAGAAGAAGGTATGATGAGCATAACAGCAAGTTTTCCCTCAGTAAGAAACCAAGGTTATTGAACCAGTAGGAGGAAGGAAATGACTCAAAGGTGTTGCTAGCAACTTGGAAACCTGCACAACACAAACTCAAGACTTTGCCCCAATGAACAGTGTGGTTGTCAATCTCACCGGTTTGCTGTAAACAAAGGATTAACTATATGGTGTGTAAGGTAATGGTGGTTTGCAGAAAGTAAACAGTAACAGTGGAAGATGTATCAATGGTAAAGATTTGATTGGGCAATACATAGTTCACTGGAGGTGTTCTTAAGATAAACAACATAACATGCTGGGTAAACAAATTACAACGGGGAAATTGACAGGACAGAGCAAGGCATAACAATCCAATACTAGACATTCATGATCCTATGAGATTTGATTGGGCAATACAACAAGATACATAGACCGCCATCCAACTGCATCTATGACTAGTAATCCACCTTCATTTATCATCCGAACCCCCTCCAGTATTAAGTTGCAAGCAACGGATAACTGCTTTAAGAAAAGTGTGTAAGGTAAACAATCCACTTGTTCCATGAACAAGAGATCGTTGTTTTCTCTCTAGTAGAAACAACACATCTACAACCTTAGAGATTTATGTCACTTTCCCAGATTAAATAGAGGCATGAACCCACTATCGAGCATAAATAATCCCTTTTGGAGTCACTAGCATCTACTTGGCCAAGATAGCTACTAGAAACCGAGAGCATGCAAGATCACAAACAACACATACATGATAGACTCAATAAGATATAATCATTAACCAATCTGACAAAGTAATCTCAATATCCATCAGATCCCCGCAAACACAACATGCATGATTACAAATAGATGATCTTGATCACGAACGGAGCTCACAATATCTAAACATGGTACCACAAAGGAGGATAAACAACCATCTAGCTACCACATAGACCCGTAGTCTGATGTCTACGCACTTCTATTCTTGTAGATAGTTGCTGGGCCTCCAAGTGCAGAGGTTTGTAGAACAACAGCAAGTTTTCCTTAAGTGGATTACCCAAGGTTAATCAAACTCAGGGAGGAAGTGGTCAAAGGTATCCCTCTTAAACAACCCTGCAATCAAGATACAAGAAGTCTCTTGTGTCCCCAACACACCCAATACACTTGTCAGGTGTATAGGTGCACTAGTTCGGCGAAGAGATAGTAAAATACAAGTGGTATGGATGATTATAAGTGGTAACGGTGCCAAAAAAGAGCTTCTGACTGGGAGGAAAAGACTAAAGGCAAAACGATAGAAGCAAGCAAACATGTAACAGATTGTGGCATCCCGCAAAAACCACTACTAGAAAATCGCGTTGAATTTGTGCATTGCATCGTCATCATCATGCATTGTTTGCCAAAACTATGTTTGCAAAACCCGTGTTGTTTTCTAAACGCCCCTCTTTATTCAAACCTCAAAACCGGGACCCCGGAATATTTTGTTTTGCCGCTATCGGTTTGCAAACGGAGTTATCAAAACAAATAAAAATTATAATTAATTTTGGTGGGGCAGTCGAACGGTCCGAACCGACCGAACAACCGCCCCAGAAAACTAAATCGGTCCACCCCTGGAATCCCTACAGCTACCCAGGAAACTACCCAACCCAGCCCTCCACCTCACTCCCACCTATCACAGTGCGCCACCTCATCTACCCTCACCCTTTCATCCTATCACCATGCGCCACCTAGCCCCAGTCTCTCTCCCCTTTTTCCTCTCTCTCTCACCCTCTCAGCTCACCCCCACGCGCCCATCTACACTCACCAGACCAAACCCCCCTGACCGCTGGGGCCCACCCCTACAGGCCACCGCGGCCAAGACTGCCCCCGCCCTGCCACCCTCCCCAGCTCCCACCAGCCCTGCGGACCCCACCCGCGTCCCAGCCACCCACACAACACGACGCACACACCGCCCGACCCCGCGCCAACCCCCGGCCCCACGTGACCCCACCAGCTCCACCAACCCCCCCGTCTCCTACCCGCCACCAGAGGCCCGTCTGGCCGCACAGGCCCTCCCTCACCAGCTCTGGCCCCTGCCACCCTCGGCCACGGTCTCCTCCAGCCTCCCGGACCGTCGCCACGCTCTTCCCGCAGCACCTCCTCCTGCCCGCCTCCGTCCCCTTGCCCAGCTTCGGCTCCTCCCTCTCGCTGCGCCCTTTCTCTCCCCGTCCTCGCTTCCCGCCACTGCCGCCCGCCCGGCCTCCCGCCAGCGCCTCACGCCCGCGCGCCACCGCCCACTTGCGAACCGCCACCACCGCTCCACTGCCGCCGCCGCCGCGCCACCTCCGCCTGCGCCGCCGCCTTCTGCAGCCCGCAGACGCCTTGGCGGACCCCGCGCGGGCCCTCTCCGTCGGGGCCCACCTCGCCAGCACCACCCCGTGCCGCCCCCTGGCACAAGACCGCCACCAGGCCGACCTCGCCGAACCCGGCGCGGAACCCGATCCCGACACCGGCAAAACAAGATGGCAACCACAAGATCTTCTCGAAGCCGAAGCCCTGAGATCGGCTTCCCGGAACCGGAAACCCCGAAGAGCTCTCGACAAGATCTTCGTCACGGAAACCCCGGCGCCAAGATCTCCCTCTCGGACCCGAAGCCGTCAAGACCCTGGAGACCCCGACATCAAACGACAGGATCATCGGCACGGAACCGAAGACACATGTACGACAAGTGCTCCCCGAGGATGCCAAGTCCCTCGCCCCCGGATGCCGAGACCGACACGATGGCGCGGACCCGACAAGACCCTCGCAACGGCAAGACCGACCCCGTGGGACCCGGCAAGACCTTCGCGATGACGAGAACGGCACCGACCCGGAAGTAGCCGATGCGACCCGACACCGACTCAAGCTCTGCCCCCCGGACATCGAGACCCCGATGCGACAAGATCTGCCCCGTGACCGAGAACGCTTCCGTCGAACCCTGGATCCCGAGACCGGACCCTGGACCCTGTCGGACCCCGAAACCTCGGAACCTCAAGATCGTCGAACCCCCTAAAGTGTGAACCCCTTTTCCGAGGACCCTATTTTATAACATATCAATTTGTTGCACATTGAATTGTCATTCATCTCGCATGCATATCTGTGGTTTGGGGGCCTTATGCCGATTCACCTAATAATTAAATATGGGGCCCATATGCGGGCAAATCTAACCTATATTGGCCTCATTTAAACTTGTGTAGCGAACCGGTATCTTATCTTGCCTTGTTAAAACAACATTTAAATTGCGGGGTATCTAAACAACTTGAACCGCCTAATTAATTGTCGGGACCCCGGTTCCGCTTAATTTGACCTAATTGCGTCGCACCTTTGCCATGTCATACCTCATACATGCATCATGCCGATCTTCTGCCGTTGTATTAAATATTGCATCCGGTGTGTCTTCTAGCGTTTTGCTTCTTCGCGGATAAGGCCGTTGAGTGGATGTGAGCTTCACCCCGTTCTTCGGATGAACCCTTCGACAATGTTTTCAGGCGAGCATCTCCCCCTTTCTACCTATCTTACTTTGCAAGTATTTACTTCCCTCCTGTTGATCTTTGCTATCTGTGTTGCGATGCTTTAGATTTCGTACCCGTGATATTCCTTGCAGCCATATATAGCCTTGGACACATCCTATTACCTGTTGTTTGGTAGATAGTTGGACCCGCGTGTCGTAGTCGCTTGCTCAAGTGTTTTGCTTGTCGTCCAGTACCACAATTGTTGGAGGAATTGCCGCATGTTGATGATGGAGATGATCATGGATTTACTTATTGTTCACTTTAATTCCTGTTTAACAACTAAAATTGAATTAAGCAGAGGCATCGGTGGGTGATAGGTAAGATTTGGTTTCCGATCGCCACTTGTGTCCCGTGAGGACTGAGTTCTTGACACTGTTCGAGATCGAGCGCTAACCACGGTGGGGAGATATGGGCCCCCATTGATAATTACCGATTTCAAAGTATTGTCTTTGGGGCCACAACTAGTTTGAGGTTTTATTTACTATCCTGTACTTATGCCATGCTCTTGCTTTATTTACGATTGTGTGAGGAGCACGCTGTCTGTTTAGGAAGCGGAGTTTACGCTGATGTCGGCATCCACGGGTGGGGCATACTGTCGCTTCTGACCATTGGCGCAACCCTAAGTCCGTCTCGAGACCGGCCGACTTCGCGGGTGTACTTAGTGGGTGGCCCCGATTGCTTGCTTTGGTGCGGGAACGTCGTGACTTAGGCCCGCCGACATACCGATGGGTGTATGTTAACCGATCCGCAAAAGGGTCAAGTGCTGTGGATTTGGTGCACCCTGCGGTTAAATCTTTTCGAGAAGCCGTGTCGCGGTTATGGACGACTTGGAGCACAGTGCTTGATCATAGACAACTATAACTAAAGTTTCTGTTATGAATTGACTTGTATTCGATTTGCCTAGTAATCAGCTTCACTACAACGGAATGGCTAAATAAAAATACCAACAACTGCTGGGTTTTGGGTTATCTCACGATAAATGTATCTGACTAGTAATTGATGCCACTATCACGGAATGGTGAACTAAAAGTGACCACGCTTACTTTATCGTGACGATTATCTATATTTGACTAGTAATAGCCGCAACGCTAATCGAATAATTAAAGCGCCAGCTGTGAGTTCCTCGGTTGACTTCCTCGTTTGGTCTCGAGGGGAAACGCCGGATGGGTTTGTTTGGTGATAGCTTGAGTTGGATCCGGTTAGGTCATTCTTATCCCTTCGATATCCGCCATTGTATCGAGTCTCTATAGGATGTTTCGTGCATGCACGCCGCTTGATCCACCATACCTATGTAGGCGAGGACCGCGAATTCTAGCCTCGCTGTCTCGGCCTCGATCGACGCTCCTTCTTTTTTCCTTTGCCCTTTGTCGGCACCCCTTTTGTTTAAGGGTTTTGAGATCGATGCCGTTAGGGGTTACCCTTCCTTGGCTGGGCAGGGTTATGGACGCCATTGGTTATTCTTCGTGGCTCTTAGCCCCATTTGCATCTTGTCCGTAGTGGACGCCTATCGCTTTTCAAGGTGATTTGGATCTTTGTATATTATATTTGTATTCTTGACTCTTTGAGTTACCGTTGTATATATCTGCTCGTGGGTCCCATCGAGGACTGTTGTGTAATGTTATTACTTTGCTTTCCACCGCACGAAAGTGCTGGGGCACCTTCGAATCGTTTCTATGCGAGTTTGGCGAGTTTTGCTAAAACTTGCATAGGGCCGATTCTGAGGGTGTTACAGAGTGGTATCAGAGCTCAGCAGTTGCGATACCCCACAAGTCCAGCCTGTAGGATAACCTAGCTAACGGCCGAAATAGAGTGTCAAAACTATTTTTGCAAAATCGGTTGGATAGTTCTGATTAGGTCTGATTTTACTCCTTACCCCTCTGCTATTCCCCTCTTATCTCGACGTGTTTTGAATCCGCTCTCTTCTCTTGCTTCGAGTCCAGGAATTCTCGTGGTTGGGTTTCCGTCGTACCTATAGGGTTTCGCTTCCTCCTTTGATAACGGTGTTCCACCACCCGGTGTCAAGCTGCCTGATGAATCCGTCCACGGTGTTACCATTCTTTGTTCCTTGTTTGTTCCTTCCGGTGTTTTCCGACGCGACGACATCTCTACGCCAGCTCCGATGCAGAGTCTGCATCACTTCTTTGATCCGAACCTCGCTTGTCGAGATCTTCAGTCTGAATCCGAGGGTTGGTTGCATAATCTGTCTATTCGTGTACAGGGTAATGCTTTGAGTGCGGGATGGAGTCGCGACCATACCACTACTCTTATCATTCGCCTCTGTACATTGAATGGTGGGTCGATGCAATTTTACTCCTTCCATGGAAGTTAGAGGTGGCCTTACCTTTAACTTCGTCCGTTGTTTACCGGAGTGTTCTCTTGACGAACAGGGACAACGACCTCTTGTTAGTGGTGTCGCGAGGATCTACGGCGAGAAGACGCAGATCGCCGACCTTCCTTCCGGTACCATGAGGCGGATCTCGAGGGCGAGATCCCTTGTTAGTGGTGTCGAATTGTGGCATCCCGCAAAAACCACTACTAGAAAATCGCGTTGAATTTGTGCATTGCATCGTCATCATCATGCATTGTTTGCCAAAACTATGTTTGCAAAACCCGTGTTGTTTTCTAAACGCCCCTCTTTATTCAAACCTCAAAACCGGGACCCCGGAATATTTTGTTTTGCCGCTATCGGTTTGCAAACGGAGTTATCAAAACAAATAAAAATTATAATTAATTTTGGTGGGGCAGTCGAACGGTCCGAACCGACCGAACAACCGCCCGTAAAAACTAATCGGTCCACCGAATCCCTGCTACCCAGAAACTACCCAACCCAGCCCCTCCACCTCACTCCCACCTATCACGGTAGCCACCTCATCTACCCTCACCCTTTCATCCTATCACCATCGCCACCTAGCCCCCAGTCTCTCCCTTTTTCCTCTCTCTCTCACCTCTCAGCTCACCCCCACGCGCCCATCTACACTCACTGACCAACCCCCGACCTGGGGCCCCCACCCTGGGCCACCCGCGGCCAAGACCGGCCCCGCTGCCACCACACTCCCACCAGCCCTGCGGACCCCACCCGCGTCCCAGCCACCCACACAACACGACGCACACACCGCCCGACCCCGCGCCAACCCCTGGCCCCACGTGCCCCCACCAGCTCCACCAACCCCTGTCTCCTACCCACGCCAGAGGCTCCGTCGCTGCCGTAGTGTGCCCCTCCCAGATCGCACCTGCGGCCCCGCTGACCCCACGGTCTCCCTCCAGCTCCCAGACTGCCGCCCGCCTCTTCCCCAAAGACTTCCTTCCGCCCGCCTCCCGTGCCGCCTCTTCTCCGGCCCGGCACCTCCCGCCTCAGCGCCCTTTCTCCCCGCCCTCGCTTCCCCGCCGCCTCCGGCCTCCTCCCGCCAAGCGCCTCACTTGCAGCGCCAGCCCTAGCTGCGAACCGCCACCGCTCCACCGCCGCCGCCGCCAAGGTCGCCCGCCTCCGCCTCTGCGCCCGCCCTTCTGAAGCAGCCAGACGCCGCGCGCCGGACCCACAAGGCCCTCTCCGTCGGGGCCCACCTCGCCAGCACCACCCCGTGCCGCCCCCTGGCACAAGACCGCCACCAGGCCGACCTCGCCGAACCCGGCGCGGAACCCGATCCCGACACCGGCAAAACAAGATGGCAACCACAAGATCTTCTCGAAGCCACGAGATCGGCTTCCCGGAACCGGAAACCCCGAAGAGCTCTCGACAAGATCTTCGTCACGGAAACCCCGGCGCCAAGATCTCCCTCTCGGACCCGAAGCCGTCAAGACCCTAGAGACCCCGACATCAAGCAGCGGGATCATCGACGGAACAAGACACATGTACGACAAGTGCTCCCGAGGATGCCAAGTCCCTCGCCCGGATGCCGAGACCGACACGATGGCGCGGACCGACAAGACCTCGCAACGGCAAGACCGACCCGTGGGACCCGGCAAGACCTTCGCGATGACGAGAACGGCACCGACCCGGAAGTAGCCGATGCGACCCGACACCGACTCAAGCTCTGCCCCCCGGACATCGAGACCCCGATGCGACAAGATCTGCCCCGTGACCGAGAACGCTTCCGTCGAACCCTGGATCCCGAGACCGGACCCTGGACCCTGTCGGACCCCGAAACCTCGGAACCTCAAGATCGTCGAACCCCCTAAAGTGTGAACCCCTTTTCCGAGGACCCTATTTTATAACATATCAATTTGTTGCACATTGAATTGTCATTCATCTCGCATGCATATCTGTGGTTTGGGGGCCTTATGCCGATTCACCTAATAATTAAATATGGGGCCCATATGCAGGCAAATCTAACCTATATTGGCCTCATTTAAACTTGTGTAGCGAACCGGTATCTTATCTTGCCTTGTTAAAACAACATTTAAATTGCGGGGTATCTAAACAACTTGAACCGCCTAATTAATTGTCGGGACCCGCTTAATTTGACCTAATTATGCGTCGCACCTTTGCCATGTCATACCTCATACATGCATCATGCCGATCTTCCGTTGTATTAAATATTGCATCCTGTGTCTTCTAGTGTTTTGCTTCTTCGCGGATAAGGCCGTTGAGTTGATGTGAGCTTCGCCCCGATCTTCGGATGAACCCTTCGGCAATGTTTTCAAGCGAGCATCTCCCCCTTTCTACCTATCTTACTTTGCAAGTATTTACTTCTCTCCTGTTGATCTTTGCTATCTGTGTTGCGATGCTTTAGATTTCGTACCCGTGATATTCCTTGCAGCCATATATAGCCTTGGACACATCCTATTACCTGTTGTTTGGTAGATAGTTGGACCCGCGTGTCGTAGTCGCTTGCTCAAGTGTTTTGCTTGTCGTCCAGTACCACAATTGTTGGAGGAATTGCCGCATGTTGATGATGGAGATGATCATGGATTTACTTATTGTTCACTTTAATTCCTGTTTAACAACTAAAATTGAATTAAGCAGAGGCATCGGTGGGTGATAGGTAAGATTTGGTTTCCGACCGCCCACTTGTGTCCCGTAGGACCCGAGTTCTTGACACCTGTTCCGAGATCGAGCGCGCTAACCACAGGTGGGGAGATATGGGCCCCCCATTGATAATTACCTGATTTCAAAGTATTGTACTGGGGGCCACAACTAGTTTGAGGTTTTATTTACTATCCTGTACTTATGCCATGCTACTGCTTTATTTACGATTGTGTGAGGAGCACTGCATCGCTTTAGGAAGCGGAGTGTTTATGTATCGGCGGTCCCGTTGGGGCATACCACATGACCATTGGCGCAACCCTAAGTCCGTCTCGAGACCGGCCGACTTCGCTTGGTGTACTTAGTGGGGTGGCCCCGTGCTTGCTTTGTGCAGGAACGTCGTGACTTAGGCCCCGCCGACATACCGATGGGTGTATGTTAGCGATCCGGCAAAAGGGTGAAGTGCTGGATACTTTGGTGCACCCTGCAGGTTAAATCTTTTCGAGAAGCCGTGTCGCGGTTATGGACGACTTGGAGCACGTGCTTGATCATAGACAACTATAACTAAAGTTCTTGTTATGAATTGACTTGTATTCGATTTGCCTAGTAATCAGCTTCACTACAACGGAATGGCTAAATAAAAGTACCAACAAGCTTTGGGTTTTGGGTTATCTCACGATAAATGTATCTGACTAGTAATTGATGCCACTATCACGGAATGGTGAACTAAAAGTGACCACTGCTTACTTTATCAGGACGATTATCTATATTTGACTAGTAATAGCTGCAACGCTAACTGAATAATTAAAGCGCCAACCGTGAGTTCCTCGGTTGACTTCCTCGTTTGGTCTCGAGGGAAACGCCAGATGGGTTTGTTTGGTGATAGCTTCGAGTTGGATCCGGTTAGGTCATTCTTATCCCTTCGATATCCGCCATTGTATCGAGTCTCTATAGGATGTTTCGTGCATGCCTTGCCGCTTGATCCACCATACCTATGTAGGCGAGGACCGCGAATTCTAGCCTCGCTGCATCGGCCTCGATCGACGCTCCTTCTTTTTTTCTTTGCCCTTTGTCGGCACCCCTTTGTTTAAGCAGGTTTTGAGATCGATGCCGTTAGCGGGTTACCCTTCCGCTTGGCAAGGTGGTTATGGACGCCATTGGTTATTCTTCAAGGCTCTTAGCCCCATTTGCATCTTGTCCGTAGCTGGACGCTCTATCGTTTTCAAGGTGATTTGGATCTTTGTATATTATATCTGTATTCTTGACTCTTTGAGTTACCGTTGTATATATCTGTTCTGTGGGTCCCATCGAGGACTGTTGTGTAATGTTATTACTTTGCTTTCCACCCGCACGAAAGTGCCTGGTGGGCACCTTCGAATCGTTTCTATGCGAGTTTGGCGAGTTTTGCTAAAACTTGCATAGGGCCGATTCTGAGGGTGTTACACAGATCTAGTTATAAACGGTGTTTCAGTGTTTAGAAACAAGGCCTAGGAATCATAATTTCACTAGTGAACACTCTCAATAAATATATTCTCTTCATGATATTACCCTAAACTACTCTCCGGTTGGACACTCTAATCCATGGTAGGGCTATGACAACTTTAACACCCTCGCCTGATAAGGCTAAGTTCATGTGTATAGTGCCAATCCCTGGATCGGTTCGCTGGCACACACATTGCAGATGAATATCAAAGAATTTAACAGTGCATCATAAATAACGAATTGATCCAGAATTTGCAATTATTACAATAATGCTTAGCTCAAGGCCAGCTCAATATCAAGTAGCATACGGAAGCATAAACAATTGATAGGCTCCATCTTCAATTGCCACAGGCAAACAACTGTTGAGTGGAGTATCACGACCTATTCGATCACTCATAATTGGAAACAAAACCTGCAACATAAAAACTTAGCATCCCCGAAGGGTCAATACATGGAATGTATGGCAAGTAGAGCTATTAAAGGAGACAATAGAACTAGCATCTACATGCATATTTGGCCAGTGGAGCTGTGGTTAGCTTGCATTTGCAAATACCTTTGTCCTACTTTCATAATTAGTTTTTGTTTTTCTTTAAAAAGATCCCAATTAAGTTAACCCATCAACATTAAAGCAATTAGGAAATTAGAATGAGCGAGAAACGTGTCATGAACTCAATATCAAGCAACACAGATGTCCATAACCGGGGACACGGCTAATCGATTAGATTATACACCCTGCAGGGGTTAGTACACTTTACCCATGCGATTTGGCCAGCCCAGCTTGTACCACCACTCTCATATTGGGTGATGATAGGGAGAAGTCCAAGAAGGGACCGTTCGGGAAGTAGCTCCCCAAACCCGACATGCACCGTACCAACCTAACAAAATTCAACATCTCTGGATACGTGGGTTCGAGTTACCACAACCTACTAAGTCCAACCAACTTCCCATTTCATTATTGGCACATGGTTGTACACGTAAGCTACCAAATAAAGAAGCCAATCATTTTCTCTTGATATCTGTGTGCCTTTCCGTAATGATACCACCAAAAAATATCAATCCCATCACACCCAGGGGGTTCATTGATTAAGTTGTTTTTAGTTTTCACAAACCAACACTTTTAGAAACAACTTTCAGTGATGTAACTCAGCCCTCGTCCATCATAGCACACCTAAGCATATCTACCAACGGTGGCTCATCTACAGGAGATCCCTACCACATAATAGGACATAGCGATAGTACTTTCCTACACATGCATCTACAAAATACACGACAATGCATTGAAAATAGTAGGACAATAATCATGAACAAATTAGCTGTTGGAGATATGCCCTAGAGGCAATAATAAATGTAGTTATTATTATATATTTGTGTTTATGATAAATTTTTACATTCATGCTATAATAGTATTAACAAGGAAACATTAATACTTGTGTGATTTGTAAACTAAAATAGAGTCCCTAGTAAAGCCTCTTTATAATACTAGCTTGTTGGTTAATAAATGATTGTGGTTTCCCTATCATGAACATTGACATGTTATTAACAACAAGATCATATCGTTAGGAGAATGAGATGGTGGACATACTCCTATAGATAAGCGTAGCATAAAGATCAAGTCATTTTAATAGTTCAATTGCTATATGATTTCTGATACATAGTAACCTAATTCCTTCGACCATGATATCATGCATATCACCTTCAGCGGAAGGATACTTTGATGAGATCAAACACCACACCGTAACTGGGTGGCTATAAAGGTGGCATTGAGTGTTCGGAAAGTATTGGTTGAGACACATGGATCAAGAGTGGGATTTGTCCATCCATATGACAGATAGATATACTCTGGGCCCTCTCGGTGGAATGTCATCCAATTATCTTGCAAGCATGTGATTGGCTCACAAGGTATCACATATCACGGGAACGAGAAAAGAGTACTTACCAGTAACGAGGTTGAACTAGGTATGCACAGATACCGACGATCAAAACCTCGGATAAATAAACTATCGTGAGACAAAGGGAAATTGGTATCGTATGTAAGTGGTTCATTCAATCGCAAAGTAATCGTAGAAATATGTGGGAGCCATATGAATTTCCAGATTCCTCTATTGGTTATTGTTCGGAGAAGTGTCTCGATCATGTCCGCATAATTCACAAACCGTAGGGAGACACACTTAAGGATTCGACGTTGTTTGAGTAGTTATGGAATGATGAGTAAGAGACCGAATGTTGTTCGGAGTCTCGGATGGGATCCGGGATATCACGACGAGATCCGGAATGGTCCGGAGAATAAGATTCATATAAGGATAGTCCTGTTTCGGGGTTGGAGAATGGGTTCCGGTGTTTTCATCGGGAATGTTCTAGAAGGTTCCGGAATGTCCGGAACTCCGGAGGGGAAGGGTACATGAATGTGTCATAACAATTTGGAATGATTGCATCATGTACTAGGTGTCATCTCTGAACAAAATAAAGGGTTTAATCAAATCCTAGTTTGAAAAGTCAAACGCCAATTTGAAAAGTCAAACGGCTATTTTGTGAGGTGGAGGGGAAGTAGGAAACCTACTTGGGGAGGAGTTCCCTCCCCTCTACCACCGGCCCACTTGGGATCCAAGTTGGGAGGACTCCTCCTGGCGCGCCCACCTATATATAAGGAGGCGGATGCCTCCAAGTACACAACACCTCCACCTCTAAACCCTAACCCTAGCCGCCGCCGCCCTCCATAGCCGCCGCCTAGGGCAACTCGCCGCCGCCTAGGGCAAACCCTAGCCACCGGCCTTTACCCTCCTTGGTGCGTCTAAACCCTAGATCGCCGAGGATCTCTCTCATAGTCCACCATACTCGCTCCGGCTTAAGCCGAAGCCCTGTGAGATCTCCCCTCTACTTCCGGTACCACGCCGTTGTGCTGCCGAAATCGCGAGGAGAGTGCTACAACCTCCGCTGCCTGCTGGAACAAGGGAGAGGAAGGTATTCGTCGAGTACCGAATGTGTGACCGACTGAAGGCCGAACGTTAGCGCCGGGAAGGATCATCTACGCGATCTTGAGAACGGGAATAGTACGACTACATCACCCACGAGAATCCGCTCTCGTTAAACACTTTGGAATCTTCGAGGGTGAGTTATTCCATTGACTCGTTGCTACAATCTAGTAGATAGATCTTGGCTTGTTTGTTTGTATGCGGTAGAAGTTTTTTGTTTTCCATGCTATGAAACCCTACAGTGTTATCAGAGCCAGGTCTATATGTAGACCTGTTGCACGAGTAAAACACAATGGTCATTGTGGGCGTTGATGCTTTTATTTTCGATTGCTTCTTGTGTACTTTTCATCTTGCGGGATGGTGGGATGAAGCGGCCCGGGCTAACCTTACATGACATCGTTCATGAGACTTGCTCCACGCTTGACATGCAACTTGTATTGCATAAGTGGCTTTGCGGGTGCCTGTTTCTCCCAACATAATTAAGATTCAATTTACAACGGGTGATTGACAATACTAGTATCAATGTTGTGGTTCTTGTTCGTAAGTTAGAACGACACTTATTGAAAGCCCTAAACCACGTAAAACATGCAAAGAAAGTAGAGGCGTCTAACTTTGTTTTGCAGGGGTGTGCTGTGATGTGATATGGCCATGATTGTGATTATATTTGATGTATTCAATGTTCCTTATTGTAAGTTGGAAACCGGCAGGAGCCATATGGTTGTCTTTAAATTCTGTTAAGACCCACGTGTCTATTCAAAGTAGTTGTAATAGTTGAAGACGATGGACGACAACCATGGAGCAGCGTCATTGACCTTGATGCAATGCCGGTGATGATGGAGATCACGTTCGTGCTTAAAGATGGAGATCGGAAGCACAAAGAAGAAAGGCCATATCATATCACATATTATGAATTGCATGTGATGTTAATCCTTTATGCATCTTGTATTGCTTATTTAACGATGGTAGCATTATAAGATGATCCCTCATGCACATGAATTTCAAGTTCTAAAGTGTTCATCCTTAGTAAGCACCGTTGCTAAAGCTTGTTGTTTCGAAGCACCACGTGATGATCAGGTGTGTTAGATTCCGCAAGTGTATACAACGTGAGCAAGCCAGATTTGCTCATGCGGAAGCTAAGGTTTGATCTTGACGAGCCTAGCATATACAGACATGGTCTCGGAACACGGATCACCGAAAGGTAAAGCATGAATCACATAGTAGATATGATGAACATGTCGATTGTTCGCCATTGAAGCTATATCAACTCTCGTGATGATCGGTGTTGATGTGGTGGATTTGGTTCGTGTGATCACTAAAACAATGTGAGGGATATTGTTTTGAGTGGGAGTTCACCTAGATTAATTTAACTATTAATTAGAACTTAGTTTGTCATAAACTTAGTCTAAACTATTGCAAATATGTTGTAGATCAATGGCGGACCCTACCATCAATTTTAATGCGTTCCTAGAGAAAGAAAAGTTGAAAAACAATGGAAGCAACTTCGCGGATTGGTTCCGCAATTTGAGGATTGTCCTCACAGCTGGTAATTTGACCTATGTGCTGGATGCACCGCTGGGTGAACCACCTGCATCTACTGCTACCGATGAAGTAAAGAATGTTTACCTCGCTCGGAAGACCCAGTACTCCATAGTTCAGTGTGCTATCTTGTATGGTTTAGAATCGGAGCTTCAGAAAAGGTTTGAGAATTCAGACCCACATGATATTGTCCGTGATCTCAAATTGATCTTTGAGACTCACGCGGCAATTGAGAGCTATGAGGCTTCAGAAATGTTCTTTAACTACAAGATGGAAGAGGGCAGCTCCGTCAGTGAGCATGTGCTTAAGATGTCTGGGCACGCAAACAAACTTCAAAGCTTGGGTATAGTGATTCCTAATGTTTTGGGGATTTATCGTGTCCTCCAATCACTACCACCAAGTTACAAGAACTTTGTGATGAACTACAATATGCAAAACATGAACAAGCAGTTGCCAGAACTCTTTGCCATGTTAAAATCTGCAGAAGTGGAGATCAAGAAAGAGCACCAAGTTTTGATGGTCAATAAGACCACCAAATTCAAGAAAGGCAAGTCTAAGAAAAAAGGAAACTTCAAGAAGGGTGGTAAGAAAGTTACTGCTCCAACGAAGAAGACCAAGGCTGGACCTAAGCTTGATACTGAGTGCTTTTACTTCAAGGGAGAAGGTCACTGGAAGCGGAATTGCCCAAAGTACTTGGCGGATTTGAAGAACGGCAACATAAAAAAGAAAGGTATATCCGATATACATGTTATTGATGTGTATCTCACTAGTACTCGTAGTAGTGCCTGGGTATTTGATACTGGTTCGGTTGCTCATATTTATAACTCGAAACAGGTGATGCAGAATAAACGGAAGCTAGCGAAGAACGAGGTGACGATGCGCGTGGGAAACGGATCAAAGGTTGATGTGATCGCGGTCGGCACGCTACCCCTTCATCTACCATCGGGATTAGTTTTATACTTAAATAATTGTTATTTGGTGCCTGCTTTAAGCATGAACATTATATCGGGATCTTGTTTATTGCGAAACTGTTACTTGTTTAAGTCCGAGAATAATGGTTGTTCGATTTATATGAGTAATATGTTTTATGCACATGCACCTTTGATAGATGGTCTATTCTTATTGAATCTCAATAGTGGAAATACACATATTAATAACATTGAGGCTAAACGTTTGAAATCGAGCGATAACTCGACCTATATGTGGCACTGTCGTCTTGGTCACATTGGAGTGAAGCGTATGAAGAAACTCCTTTCCGATGGACTTCTTGAATCACTTGATTTCGAATCACTTGATAGATGCGAAGCATGTCTGATGGGTAAAATGACTAAGACTCCATTTTCTGGTATGATGGAGCGAGCTACGGACTTATTGGAAATCATACATACCGATGTGTGTGGTCCAATGAGTGTAGCATCGCGCGGTGGTTATGTTATGTTCTTACCTTCACAGACGACTTGAGTAGATATGGGTATATCTATTTCATGAAACATAAGTCCGAAACTTTCGAGAAGTTTAAGGAATTTCAAAGTGAGGTAGAGAATCAACGTAACAAAAAGATTAAATTTCTACGTTCTGATTGTGGAGGTGAATATCTAAGTTACGAGTTTGGCGAGCATTTGAAGAAATGCGGAATACTTTCACAATTGACACCGCCGGGAACACCACAGCGTAATGGTGTGTCCGAACGTCGTAATCGAACTCTCTTAGATATGGTTCGTTCTATGATGTCACTTACAGATTTACCGCTATCATTTTGGGTTTATGCATTAGAAACAACCGCATTCACTTTAAATAGGGCACCATCTAAATCCGTTGAAATGACACCGTATGAATTATGGTTTGGGAAGAAACCTAAATTGTCGTTCCTTAAAGTTTGGGGTTGCGAAGCCTATGTAAGGAAGTTACAGCCGAACAAGCTTGATCCCAAAGCGGAAAAATGCGTCTTCATAGGATACCCGAAGGAAACTATTGGGTATACCTTGTATCATAGATCCGAAGGCAAAATCTTCGTTGCCAAGAATGGATCCTTTCTAGAGAAGGAATTTCTCTCGAAAGAAGTGACTGGAAGGAAAGTAGAACTCGACGAGGTTGTCGAACCTTCTCTCAAATTGCGAGTAGCGTAGCACCGGAATAAGTTCCTGTGGTGCCTGCACCAATAAGAGAGGAAGCTAATGATGATGATCATGAAACTTCAGTTGTAGTTGCTACAGAGCCTCGCAGGTCAACGAGAACTCATACCACTCCTGATTGGTATGATACCGTTATGAGTGTCATGTTGGTGGACAACACCGATGACCCTGCGACATATGAGGAAGCGATGATGAGCCCAGATTCCAATAAAGGGCAAGAAGCCATGAAATCCGAGATTGGATCCATGTACGAAAACCAAGTTTGGACTTTGGTGGACTTACCGGATGGCCGGAAGGCTGTCGAGAACAAATGGATTTTCAAGAAGAAAACAAATTCAAGGAGTTGACTATGATGAGACTTTCTCACCGGTAGCGAAGCTAAAGTCTATGAGGATTATGTTAGCAATTGCTGCATATTATGATTATGAGATATGGAAGATGGATGTCAAAACAGCATTCCTCAATGGAGACATTGATGAAGAGTTGTATATGATGCAACCCAAAGGTTTTGTCGATCCTAAATATAATAACAAGGTATGCAAACTTCAACGGTCCATCTATGGATTGAAGCAAGCATCCCGAAGTTGGAATCAACGTTTTGATAAAGTTTTGGTTTTATATAAACTTACAGAGAAGCTTGTATTTACAAGAAAGTGAGTGGGAGCTCTATAGCATTCTTAATACTATATGTAGATGCCATATTGTTGATTGGGAATGATGTAGACCTTCTTAATAGTGTCAAGGAATATTTGAATAATAGTTTTTCAATGAAAGATCTTGGTGAAGCAGCTTACATATTAGGCATAAAGATTTATAGAGATAGATCGAGACGCCTAATAGCATTGTCACAAAGTACATATTTGGACAAAGTTCTAAAGAGGTTTGGAATGGAAGATAGCAAGAAAGGGTTCTTGCCCATGTTGCCCAATACGACCTTGAGTAAAACTCAAAGTCCGACAACGGCAGAAGATAGAGAAAGGATGAGTAAAACTCCCTATGCCTCAGCCATAGGATCTCTAATGTATGCCATGCTATGTACTAGACCCGACATTGCATATGCTGTTAGTTTAACTAGCAGATATCAAAGTGATCCAGGAGTGGATCATTGACATGATCAAAAACATCCTTAAGTACTTGAGAAGAACTAAAGATATGGTTCTTTCTTATGGAGGTGATGAACAACTCGTTGTTAATGGTTACACCGGTGCTAGTTGGAACACCGATCCGGATGATTCTAAATCACAATCTGGATACGTATTTACTTTGAATGGTGCGGATTAGTGGAGGAGTGCAAAGCAAAGCGTTGTGGCGAGATCTTCAACTGAATCGGAATACATGGCTGCTTCGGAGGCTTCACAAGAAGCGATATGGATGAAAGAGTTCATTACAGAGCTGGGTGTGGTTCCTAGTGCGCTGGACCCAATGTCTATCTACTTTGATAACATGGGCGCCATAGCCAATGTGCAAGAACCAAGGTCACACAAGAAGCTGAAGCACATCAAGCTACGCTTTCACGCTATTCGAGAACATGTCCAAGATGGGGACATAAAGATTTGCAAAGTACACACAGATCTGAATGTGGCGGATCCGTTGACTAAACCTCTCCCGAGGGCAAAACATGACCAACACCAAACTGCCATGGGTGTTCGGTATATTACCATGTAATCTAGATTAGATGACTCTAGCGCAAGTGGGAGACTGTTGGAGATATGCCCTAGAGGCAATAATAAATGTAGTTATTATTATATCTTTGTGTTTATGATAAATGTTTACATTCATGCTATAATAGTATTAACAAGGAAACATTAATACTTGTGTGATTTGTAAACTAAAATAGAGTCCCTAGTAAAGCCTCTTTATAATACTAGCTTGTTGGTTAATAAATGATTATGGTTTCCCTATCATGAACATTGAGATGTTATTAACAACAAGATAATATCGTTAGGAGAATGATATGGTGGACATACTCCTATAGATAAGCGTAGCATAGAGATCAAGTCATTTTAATAGTTCAATTGCTATATGCTTTCTGATACATAGTAACCTAATTCCTTCGACCATGAGATCATGCATATCACCTTCACCGGAAGGATACTTTGATGACATCAAACACCACACCGTAACTGGGTGGCTATAAAGGTGGCATTGAGTGTTCGGAAAGTATTGGTTGAGACACATGGATCAAGAATGGGATTTGTCCATCCATATGACGGATAGATATACTCTGGGCCCTCTCGGTTGAATGTCATCCAATTAGCTTGCAAGCATGTGACTGGCTCACAAGGGATCACATATCACGGGAACGAGAAAAGAGTACTTATCAGTACGAGGTTGAACAAGGTATGCAGAGATACCGACAATCAAAACCTCGGATAAGTAAATATCGTGAGACAAAGGGAAATTGGTATCGTATGTAAGTGGTTCAATCAATCGCAAAGTAATCGTAGAAATATGTGGGAGCCATATGAATTTCTAGATTCCTCTATTGGTTATTGTTCGGAGAAGTGTCTCAATCATGTCCGCATAATTCACGAACCGTAGGGAGACACACTTAAGGATTCGACGTTGTTTGAGTAGTTATGGAATGATGAGTAAGAGACCGAATGTTGTTCGGAGTCTCGGATGGGATCCGGGATATCACGAGGAGATCCGGAATGGTCCGGAGAATAAGATTCATATAAGGAAAGTCCTGTTTCGGGGTTGGAGAATGGTTCCGGTGTTTTCATCGGGAATGTTCTAGAAGGTTCCAGAATGTCCGGCACTCCGGAGGGGAAGGGTACATGAATGTGTCATAAGAAGTTGGAATGATTGCATCATGTACTAGGTGTCATCGCTGAACAAAATAAAGGGTTTAATCAAATCCTAGTTTGAAAAGTCAAACGCCAATTTGAAAAGTCAAACGGCTATTTAGTGAGGTGGAGGGGAAGTAGGAAACCTACTTGGGGAGGAGTTCCCTCCCCTCCACCGCCTGCCCACTTGGGATCTGAGTTGGGAGGGACTCCCCTCCCCTGGCGCGCCCCCTCCACCTATATAAGGAGGGGCAGGGCTGCCCCTCCAAGTACACAACACCTCCGCCTCTAAACCCTAACCCTAGCCGCCGCCCTCCATAGCCGCCGCCTAGGGCAACTCGCCGCCGCCTAGGGAAAACCCTAGACGCCGGCCTTGCCCCCTCCTTGGTGCGTCTAAACCCTAGATCGCCGAGGATCTCTCTCATAGTCCACCATACTCGCTCTGGCTTAAGGCGAAGCCCTGCGAGATCTCCCCTCTACTTCCGGTACCACGCTGTTGTCTTTAGGAATTGCGAGAGTGCTACAACCTCCGTCATTTTGGAACAAGGAGAGGAAGGTCTTCGTCGAAATCGAGCGATGTGACCATTGCGGAAGCACTTCTTGGGCACGCCTTGGGAAGGATCGTCTACGCGATCTTGAGATCGGGAAGAGTACGACTACATCACCCACGAGAATCCGCTCTCATTAAACACTTTGGAATCTTCGAGGGTGAGTTATTCCATCGACTCGTTGCTACAATCTAGTAGATAGATCGTGGCTTGTTTGTTTGTATGCGGTAGAATTTTTTTGTTTTCCATGCTACGAAACCCTACATTAGCATCTACTTGCCTTCATAGTTGTTGGAGTCGTTCAAACACTCGTTGCAATCACACACGTGCACTCCTCGCAATCTATCGATCAAACAATTGCATACAACATAAACAATAGCACATAGAGATCAAACAAATGCAACAAATACATGCATGACAATTTAATAATTCACAATGGTTATTATTTTAGTTTTCTAAACAATAATGAAGTATATGATGCATGCATGAGATTGATTAATGCAATGGAGTATTTGTTATTAATAATTACTTGACAATATAGGGTTTTTAATAGTTCTATTGTAACACCTATTCTAACCGTCGAATTAAATTTGGATCTAAAGTGTACTGGATAGAGGGCATTAATTGAACCAGTAGGCGTTGGATTCATCCTAATCGGAGTTATAGATTTTTTCTTATGATTTAAATAGTGTTTAACGGGTTTTAAATCATTTATATAGTTTCTTTTGCCTAAATATCAAACTAAACTTATATCTGTAATCTCCACAGAATTGTGATTTCAGGGATATATTATTTGTAATTTTCTGAGAAGTACTCGAATTACTATGATTTTAATACTCTAAATAAGCCATTAAACTATTTATTTAATTGCTACAAAACCTTACAGTATTTGCCTAAACCATTTGCATATTGATGATCTACATGGAACCAGCTTTCCATCGGTATATTATTTATATTTTTGTGATATGCAAATAATTTACTATGAATTTAATGATTTCTAAAGCCATTAAAACTAATTAAATTGCTATGGGGTAAATAATCCGCAAAAGATGTATCCAACCAGATATTATTAATCTACATTATAGTAGCATCAATTTGATATATTTTTTAGAGTTACAGATAATTTCCTATGAATTTATTAACCTAAAATACCATTAAAACTAATTAAATTACTACGGTAAACGAATACTGTTAAGGTTGGATCTAATGTCATATTAATATTCTACACGTTTTTCTGAATCCATTGATATATTATTTGCTTTTTTTGGATCTACGAATCTTTTTATATGATTTTTGCAAGTTTATACAATTTCCTGCAATTTTAATTCAATTTCAAATTTACAGGGAATATTCCCTGGGAATATTCTTCGCTGAATCTTGAACTGAAGGCCCAGCGTGTCTGACGGAGCGGTGATCTTTGACGCTAGTACTGCCACGCGTCGAAGCCTGAGTGTCCGGTACCCCTTCAGTGTTGGCTTCTAATCTGGAGCATCCACGTTCGATCTGACGGCTGGCGACGAAAGCTTCCTGGCTCACCGGAGTTGGCGGCAGTGGATTGTGGTGGCGGCTCAGATGGTGGTGGTTGACGGTGCTCTCGCGATCACCGGCGAAGAAGGAGTAGCGAACGGGGATCTGGCTAGGACGAGGAGTCGATTGGTGAACTCGACGTCGTGATCAGCTTCCTTGGGTGGCGAGGAGGCGCGGCTGGCTGGTTCGGGCTGCACCGGAGCTCCCGCGAGCAATTGCAGCCTCTCTCGTGGTCCTGCGATGGGGAAAACAGCGTGAGGCAACGGAGTTGAGTACGGGGGAGAGGATAAAGGGAGAAATAGGAGTTGGGTGCTTGGTGGCGTCGGGTTCGACCTCGACCGCGAGCTTCAAGGGCGACGGCGGCGAGATCGTCTCGAGCTCCATGGCTAGGGTTTCGAAAACTCAAAAAAAAACTGAGGGGCGAAGTGCGGGGGTTTATATGGAGAAGGTGTGTGCGAAAGGGGGGGGGGGCTTGGGGTCGAACAAATCGACGGGAATCGAGGGAATTTGGTTCGGGTTCGTCCCGTGCTCGTTTCTGTCTCTGGCCAGGGGAGGACGATGACCCAGGTGGGGTCCGCCTATCGGCGACAGTGGGGAGGGCGCGGGCTGCGTGGGCCGCTGCGTTGCGTGCTGCTCGTGGGAGAGGCGCGCGATAGATAGGAGGGTGGGGCAGGTGGGCTGGGCCGGGGTGGTCCACCGGGTAGGTTTAGTCTCTTTTTTTGTTTTCTTTTTATTCTTTTCCATTTTCTGTTTTCTTTAATATCTTTTTATTAGATGGTCCAAACGAGATGAAATTTGTTTCTAGAATTTTCTAAAATTCAGTAGGTCCTCTTATGATCATTCTTGCATCATTTCCACTAGTTTTCAAATAGTGGATTTTTAAATCCTTGTATATTTTATTTTTATTTATATCTTTGTGTGTTTGTATTTATTCCATAACTTTTTCATAATAGCTCCAAATGAGCTCAATTTTATTTCTAAAATGTTGTAATATTAATTGGATATTTTAGGCTATAATTTAGCAATAATCGTTGCCTTAGCAATAGTGGGTTTTTATAAAGCCATTTTAATATGCAATGCAATGCTGATGAATGTCATGGAAATGCAAAAAAAATTCTAGTCCCAATTTCCAAAATGTTG
Source organism: Avena longiglumis (assembly GCA_030063025.1). Lineage (NCBI taxonomy): Eukaryota > Viridiplantae > Streptophyta > Magnoliopsida > Poales > Poaceae > Avena > Avena longiglumis. The sequence goes on along the minus strand of CP125974.1, from coordinate 510,271,486 downwards.
GGATGTGACAAACTAACCCCCTTAAGATGAATCTCGTCCCGAGATTCGAAATGGCTAGCAAGGTGTGGGTGGTGTTATTGTCGAGGCTAACCCCCTTAAGAAAAATGAACTTGGCATCTCCAACATCTAATGCTTAATTGTGGAATCTTGTGCTAGCTATCAATCCTTTCCAGTGGGTTCTCTTCAACAGATCCTCTAAGTAACTCCATATGTAACTATTCTTATCCATGGATGCCTCAATACGAAAGAATACGATGCACCAATATTGAAAACATTACAACTGTTATGTATGGATTAACCAGGGACTTACTAGTCACGAGGTCCGGCTTGAAGCTCCTTCTCTAGGCATTTATAGGCATAATGTCCCGACTCATTGCACTTGTAGCAGGTGACAAGGCTGGGATCCCTTACTGGCTTCATTTTGTCAGCATAGCCGCTTTTCTTGTTTCCTTTGCGATTCTTATTGTCTAGACATTGTGACGCATAATGCCCTGGCTCTATACAATTGTAGCACAACAGCTGGCCAATATCCCTCGCATGGGAGTTGTAGCAGTTCTTCCTCTTCCTAGGTCTCTCCAAGGCTAGGAGTTCTCTTAGTTATTCTTCTTCATATTTCACCACAAATTCAGGAAACCTTTCTCGCTTTTTGGGACAATCACTAGAGATATGACCTTCTTCTCCACATGAGTAACAACACTTTGTGGTCACATTGGGTGCGGCCTTATGAGGCACGACTCTGACTTCGACATCCTCCATAGGGTTTGATTCTGCGTGGGTCTTCTTGAGAGCTTGATACACTCCATCCTTGACTCCTTTATTCACTTGTTGTACCATGGGGTAAAGGTGATAATGAATAGGGACATGATCGTTCCCTTCACATAGAAAGCAAGTGACTTGGGGTGTGGGGCACTCTCCAACTAGATGTTTTCCATCGCAATAGGGGAACTGATCCTGATGCTCCTTGTATGTATGTCCTAAGTCTCCATAGACTTTGCAAGCTTGAAACTCCTTCAGAATATCCTCTCTAGTCATTGTTGCTTGGGTGATGGGACAAGGTCGTAGTATAACTTCATTGAACTCCTCCCAAGTTAGTTTTCTGTTGTAGATGGCTCCATGCATCCTCCACCAAGTTGTATGGTCCAAATTCACATCATCCATCGCACGACAGGATGCCTTGCTAAAAGATTCAATGTACTCCGCAATAGTATGCTTTCCTTGGTGCAGATTGTTGAATCCTCTCTGACGTGAATTCATGACTTCAGATGAAATATGTGCATCACGGAATGCTTTCTGAAACATGTCTCATGTTACTTGTACTACGGGGTGAGTGGCTTGATACTTGTACCACCATTTTGCTACAGGTCCTTCCAATAAGTGAGTGGCAAACCTCACCTTCTCTTCATCTGGGAAGCCAACAGTCACTAGGCTCTTGTTCACTTTTTGCAACCAATTATCCGCCACAGTAGGCTTAGAAAAGCTTGAGTATGTTGGTGGTTCGAGCATTAGAAAATTGTTGAGTAGGTTCTGCTGAGGCGGTGGCTTGTTATTGGACATGTATTCCGTCATCACTTGGGCTAGCTGTGCTTGTGCTGCCATGAGCTTCTCCATTTCAGTGGATGGACGACATGGTGGAATCTATTGGTATAGCATAGAAAAGTTATAGATAGAAAGACTAGAGAAGTAATACTACACATAACTATATGAAGCAAAACAATTGGCACACAAGCAAAACAATCATTGCAAACAACAATCAAGCCAAAATAGTTTTATTTATGTTCCAGAAATTTTGTTTTAGTGAAATACCATCCACAAAATAGTTTTCCATTGACTAATACTCGTTTGGGGGTGAACCTACGATCATAAAAGTGATGGACATAATCTGTTCGGGAACTAGAGAAGTGTTCACGATTTTTTCTGGGCACCTTAAACTCATAATAAATTTTAGCCAATTTTTTTACATATAGTACAGGAAGTTTCGTACCTAAACCTATTTTTCAGTTTTTTCCCAGTGACCAAAAAAACATGAAAAATCGTACAATACAGATGGTTCAGCAGAAAACTGCAGCGAAAATATCACAAATTTCTAATCAAAACCTTCATTAACATATTATGTAATCTCACAAAAATATTCTGAAACTTTAAGGTATCAAATAGCACAACCTAAACATAATAAATGAACTATCAAACAAGTTCTTACAATAATTGATTGCTATATCTAAACGAGATGATATCAAACTATATGGTGTTCATCATCTAACTATTCTAAATCTAGCACTTTCTTGCACAAGTGTTTATCTAAAAGTTTGAACAAGATGAGATTAGAAAAGATAGATTAAGGATTACAAGAATCTAATAAGTACAAAATTATGAGTTCATTGCTAGAGAGTCTTCCTTCTATGTCATAAAAGAGAAGAGTATGAGAATTGAAATGATAAGAAGATACTAGAAAGAAGTGTAAGAAGAGAATAGATAGAATTATATAGTGTTTATAATTTTCATATGGTTCTCCTAATCCATTTCTAGGTCACGATCCTATAGTCAACGCACTGCTCTTATACCATCCTGTAACACCCTCGCCTGATAAGGCTGAGTTCATGTGTATAGTGTCAATCCCTGGATCGGTTCACTGGCACACACAGTACAGATGAATACCAAAGAATTTAATAGTGCATCATAAATAACGAATTGATCCAGAATTTGCAATTATTACAATAATTCTTAGCTCAAGGCCAGCTCAATATCAAGTAGCATATGAAATCCTAAACAATTGATAGGCTCCATCTTCAATTGTGCCACAGGCGAACAACTGTTGAGTGGAGTATCGTGACCTATTCGATCACTCAGAATCGGAAACAAAATCTGCAACATAAAACGTAGCAGCCTCGAAGGGTCAATACATGGAATGTATGGCAAGTAGAGCTATTAAAGGAGACAATAGAACTAGCATCTACATGCATATTTGGCCAGTGGATCTGTGGTTAGCTTGCATTTGCAAATACCTTTGTCCTACTTTCATAATTAGTATTTGATTTTATTTAAAAAGATCCCAATTAAGTTAACCCATTAACATTAAAGCAATTAGGAAATTAGAATGAGCGAGAAACGTGTCATGAACTCAATATCAAGCAACTCAGATGTCCATAACCGGAGACACGACTAATCGATTAGATTATACTCCCTGCAGGGGTTATCACTACTAGAGAAAAGCCTATCCGAGGCGCACCAAAAAGCCTATCCGAGGCGCATATCACATGTGCCTCTAGCTTCAAGCCTCGGGTATTTCACATATGCGAGGCGCATATCGATATGCGCCTCGCATAATAATATCTGCGCATATCGATATGCGCCTCGCATAATAATATGCGAGGCGCATATCGATACGCGCCTCGCATATGTGAAGTATAGGAGGCGCATATTAGATGCGCCTCGCATATGTCTCAGAATGCGCCTCGGGTATTTATATATATGCGCCTCGCATATGTTTCAGAATGCGCCTCGGGTATTTATAACATATGCGCCTCGCATATGTTTCAGAATGCGCCTCGGGTATTTATAGTATATGCGCCTCCAATAGTATCCTATATGCGCCTCCGGTAATATTTTCGAAATTCAAGTTTCTGAGACCACTATATATAAATAATATACAGATATTCAAATATACAATATAGTCCACAGAATTTTTCAAACTTTCATTTTTCCAAAGCATAATAGAACCAACATGAATACACATCAATCATGACATACAAGTTCATACATCAAGTGTTTGTGCCACAAGTTCACACCTCCGATCGGTACAAGTTCACAATCACATTACACCTTCGAGTACAAGTTCACAATTCACATTACAACTCCAACGACGTAGCTCTACCTAGATGAAGTAGAACACAACCTACAATGAAGAGCAACAAGGTGGTGATCACGAGGAAGTTCCTCCATTTCTTCCTTCCATGCCTCCTCCACTTCTCTTCCGCAACCTCTACTCTCATAGCCTTGGTAGCTGTTGCCGAGAAGTTGTTCACTTGCTTCAGTCTTTCCACTCCTCGTACACACGGAACCCGACGGCGTACCGACATAACACCTCGGCATCTCCTACACATTTTAAAGATGATATTACTTATGTCAGTGGAAAGCAATAGCTAGCAGTTCACAAAGATAGAATCATCGGCATTTCGAAGAAAGACCAAAAGAAAGCAAACCAAGAATGACATGGATTAGTGCCTCATACTTAGATTGGGCACGGAAATAACAATGCTCGCTGTTTGATCTTGTGCGGCAAGTAGAGTATATGCCCAAATTACTAGTCTACTTGGCACACAAGATCAAACAGCGGCATAGTCATACACGTGACACCACAACACGTTCTAATCATCGGCATTTCGAAGAAAGACAAAGAAAGCAAACCACAAGAAAGTAGGGAAGCAATGACAAATGAAAAGCAACAAGCACTTAAAATAGTTCGTAACACAAATAACTAGCTAGTGTCTCTCACAATCAAGTTCAACGGTTGACGAAACATATTCTAGAGGTTTTGCTAGGCAAGTTTAACACAGTGATAAGAGGTTACAACACGAGTTCGCAACTAACAGCTAGGTACCCAGGAAATGCAATCATGAAGTCTTCTTCGGCTCTTGAGTCGGCTTTGGGGGGGCATTGATGAAGCCCGACCGAGTTTTCGCCATTTGCATGAACATCCTGCCGTCACCTTGCGCTAAGCGTTCGTCTATCTCTCCTGTTGACGGTGTATAGCCGCGTGGAAGGTGCCTCCGCTTTTATGACTCCACAGTACACGATTGTCGCGATCTCCTCTGGATGTTGAAGAAGTGTTGCACGAGGTTGCGAGCTTGTATGCATGCAAGCTTTTCAGCCCACTTCACGAGGTCGGATGGCAGCGTTTTGGTCTCCATGTCATTGAAGAACGCCTTCATGTGGTAAATGGCGTGAAGGCATCCTTCCCATCGCCAGCGGTCGCTTGACGCAGAGCAAACTTCGCTGTGGCGGAACACGTGCGCCCGAACTTTACATGTGGCCTTGCCGGTTTGACGCCTCCATTGCGGCGTAGCGGTGAGAGCGCCATCAAGAATTTTCTTGATATTGGTGTAGTTTTTTGGATCGCCTTGTTTGAGTCGAGGTACAAGGCTGTTGAGTGTTTCAAATTCAAGCTTATGAGCACACGACTGTCCGATCATCCTCCGTGATGGGATGGTAGGGAAGGAGAATCACATCCTTGTCCGAGTATGTTTGCGGAAGTTTGAGAGGTAGTCGTCGCCGGATCTATGGCCTCGGCATCTTCAGTGACGGCGTCACGCATGAAGTAGGGATCCACTATCCGGATGCCCGGATCTTGTCTCTGGTGATCTCCATGGCCATATTGAGGAGAAATAGGACCAGTGGTATTGTGCGGTCGAAACCCGTTCAACATGTCAAACAGTCGGTATGTCACGTAGAAGATATCCAAAGTACGGTGGCGAAGCACGGCATGTGAGAAGGCACCTTAGCCTTGAAAACGAGGTACGACTGATCGTTGTCGCGAATGCGGCACTGCTCAATTGTGAGACATCCATAATGAATACTACGCATATGCGAGCCTGCGACCTCGAGCATCGATTTACACATCATCGGTACACCTGCCACGTGCTGCTGATTCCTGGCTTGCCCCACAGCACCGTCCCGGAAAAGAGGATTTGGATCCTGGCCCCGATCACCCTTAGGCTTCCTTTTGCGACCCTTCTTGCTCTTTCTGACCCGCCTGCGTTCACCTCACCGACCGTCTTATGGAGGGTCGGGCTGATCAAAGGAACCACTGGCCTTGGAGGCTCGGTGAAGGGACGGTGGCGGCGTCTCGACTAGTTGGGAAGAGACGCACCTTGCAAGGGGTTTATTTGGTCTGGTTGGGTCTCGGCAACTTGATGTGTGCCGATGGTCTGGCTCATACAAATCGAAAACCTTGTGTTAACAAACTGGTCACCGTAGTTCGGGTCAATTTCTTCATCATCATCGGGATTCTGCCATGTTGTCCAAGTCTCCCATCTCAAGTCTTCATCATGTGCTTTGGTTGTCTGCCTCTAGGGTGATGTTGAGCTGGTCCTCTGTCCCCAAACGGATCTGGCTCTTGACCATAGGTACAAGTGGCAAAGCGATTGAGGACCGCTGTGTCCTCATCATCCCATCCTTGAGGTTGAGAGGGAGGTTCCACTTGCTCGTAGCCGGAAGCACCATACTGTATTTGACCCTCATCATGTCGGTGGCATTGTGACATTGTGCATTTTATGTTCTCTGGTTGAACAATAGTACCCTTGGCAACATCCATCAATGCCGCCCACCCAATGCATTAGAGTGCAAGGAGTGTCTCCTGCGAAGATCGACATGTAGGCCAAGCGTTAGAAAAACATAGATCAAGTCATCGGTGTGGTTGAGCCTCCCAACTCTCGCTTTAATTAGTTAGTTACCTTGAGGCGTCAAATTCGCCAATGTCGAGGCACCGGCCGACAGCTTGAGCACGCAAGTGGCGGAGTGGCTGCTGATGGCACGGTGGTGCGGGCGGTGCCTTCGCGCGATGGGCAAGTTAAGCTCGAGCTAGGAGTCTCCACCACCACCGCCCGCTGGAGGAGTCACCAACGCCTCCGCGCCACATTGTCCGATTAGGCTGTTGAGGTTGGGAACCGGTGGCGGCCCCGTTTACCACCCTTACGCCACTTGTTGTACTTTTCCATGTAGACGGGAAGGATGGTGTTGAGCTTCTCGTTCACTTGTGAATGTACTTGTGAGGACTTGTGTTGGACTTGTTCTTGGAACTTTGTCTCGGCGGTGACACAGCCTTGTTCACGGCATCTTGGACTATATTTGGAAAGGCTTCCACCTGTTCCCTTAGGAGTTTTACCTCGGCGCTTTGCCTTCTTGCCCTTCCGCTCCAGGGTGCCATATTACTCGGACCATGATATGCCGCCAAAGCCTACCACACGACCAGCCGACGGGGCCGCCAGGGGATCGACACTCTTGGTCCGGTTTAGCGCCCTATTAAAAGTGGTGTCCCACTTGGCGACAGGCGGTGGCGCTGACCCCTGGGATGAGGAGCTCCTACACTCCTCGTCCTGCGCACAAGGAACGCGAAGCATTTGATCAGAAAACTGGACTTCATTGATTAATCATGAATGCAATTAATTGACTTGCATGCAAACTACTTACATATTTTTGCATGAAGTCCATCACCCTGGCTAGAAGGAGAAATTCATGCTGCTCCCAAAAGGGCTTCTGGCTAGAAGGGCCCGGATCCGACATTTCTAAACACACAAATAAATGAAACTAATAAGCATAAAAATTCACAGAAAATTTTGGCATGAACTTTGCTAATTTTCTATGTCTAGGAGTGCCAGAAATTCGCCGGAACGGAAATGAATCAACATTCTGGCGAAACATTGGCAACTCAAAAAGAAAAACCTGCACAAAAAGGATCAAAACACAGCCATCATCACAGCCATTTTGCTAGCATACATACACAAACACCATGTATATATATCATGCTCCAGGCCATACATACACAGAGGCACCATGTATCATCTGTTTGCTTGTCAACAACCTGAGCATGATAAATGATCAGAAGCTCAAATGTACAGAAGCTCAAATGTACAGAACTGCAGGGGCACAATAAAGTTCAAAAATTGTCACCACTAGGTTCAGAGAAAACAAAATTGTCACCACTTGGTTTAGACTAAAAAATTGTCACCAACGCATGTATGTATACACAGAGCTGAATCTGTCTTGCCACTTCTTGAAAGGAAGAAAAAAGAACTGAACCTGTCTGTATGTGTGCATGCATGTTCCAACACCAAGGTCCCAGCAAGCAAATTTGTATTATATGCGCACATAAAGAAGGGACTAATAGGTCCTTGTACAGTTTCTCTAGCTATTTATTTATCCCATAGTAAGATTAGTTAAGTTGCAAAGCTTGGGACTAATAGGTCCTTGTACGCTTTCTCTTGATAGCATACTGAGATCACTAAGTTGGTCTTTTAAATTCTCTAAAATTGTCACAACTAACTTTCTTAGGCAAGACTTAGTATATGTTGTCGGCACACTAAAAACAGGGAGACAACAAATATTTTCAAACACTAAACTAAGTTGATGGCTCCCTGGTCTCTAGCTCTTCTCCTGCAACCTGAGTACCATCATACCCTTTGGTAGAAAGGCAGACACACAATCATGAAAGTTCTAGTTCTTTTTTAAAATCTTGAAACAAAGAGTCTCTCGTATCATAAATTTTGAACTTAGAATTTGGTCTTAACTTTGACAAGCAAAACATAAGAATCTATTAAAACTAATTACGAAAAGATATGCCTTTGCAAAATACGGATTTGCATCTCCCATCCACCGCGCCAAGAATCAAGATGACAATGAGTGATCGATTTTTGTGAAGCATCTCAACCGTCGACCATGACCAGCTTGAAGCCATGCTACATCAAACAGTATGAGTTAAATAAATAGATAACTTAGTCAACTACCATCTACGTCAAGGTCCCATTTGTTGTTTTCAAATAAGATTACACACTGTCGACTACCATCTATGTGCTGCAAATGACAAGTCTTAAGATGCCACTGAATTAAGGTCAACCTCAACATTACATACTATGCATATACAGAGTACTTGTATCTAAGGACTCCTGCTGTCCGTAGCCTCGTGCCGGAGACAAGGACGCGACGAAGTTGTGGTGGCGAGCGGCTAGAGAGGGACAGGTGAGAGGGGAACCGATAAGAACATACAGCAGGGAGATTGAACTCACCTAGTTTCCAATGGCTCGGCGTGGAACGGTGTCTGCCCCCGAGTGCGAAATCGTTGCCAGAACGATCGACGCTCCAGCCTTGGGTAGGGGAAGCTCAAGGATGGGCACGGGCGCTTGGCCTTCTTCCTAGGCTGCGCTCTCCACAGAGGACGTCAAGAACGACATCACCGTAACAACCAGGACCCGCGAGGAATAGAAGGAGAAATTCGCTGGACTGAGAGGAATAGAAGGGGAAGAGGAGGGATAGGGACAAGCCGGCTAGGGGAGGGCTAGGGATCCGCCACCGTTCCCTCTCCCGCCGCCGCTCCACATGTCGGCGCCGGTTCAGAGAGGGGAAGAGGCGTGGGTGGGTGGGGGTCGGGGACTCACCGGAGAGAGGGGAAGAGGCGTGGGTGGGTGGGGGTCGGGGACTCACCGGAGAGAGGGGAAGAGGCGTGGGTGGGTGGGGGTCGGGGACTCACCGGAGAGAGGGGAAGAGGCGTGGGTGGCGGAGGCGGCGTCGGGCTCCTCCTCGTTCACGGGGACGGCGGCGACGGGCTCCTCCTCCACGGGGCGGCGGCGAGCTCCTCCTTCACGGGGCGGCGGCGAGCTCCTCCTCGTCCACGGGACAGCGTCGGGCTCCTCCACGGCGGCGACGGCTTCGATCGATGCGTCGGGCTCCTCCACGGCGTCGGGCTCCTCCTCTGAGATATGTGAAGTCGTGTCTGTACTAGCTGCTAGCGTTGTGTGACTTGGTCGATGAGTGACGGTTATGCGAGGCGCATATCGCAAAGTGCGCCTCGTATAATATTACGCGAGGCGCATCTGGGCTAAATGCGCCTCGCATAATATGCACTCCTAGACAAAAATAGGGCAGTGCGCATGTTTCTATCAACTATCACACAACAGCCTAGTGGTAGCATGCCTTGTCCTTCACTGCTGGCCACCCAAGTTCGAATCCTAAGGGGGCCAATTTTTTGGAAATTTTTTTTAAAGGCCAATTTTCATGTAAAAGCATACAAATATGAACTATAAAATATACTACAAATATTTTAAATATTCAAATATTGCTAAAACAACAAAAGTGAGTATTCTCAATGAATGTGTCTTGTCGATACATAATATTCTCAATGCAATATTATTATAACACACACATAATGAAAATTAAGAATGTTTTGATACATAATAGTAGGCCACACACGACGGTTCTTGACAATGGTCGGAGCGCGCTAGCGTTTCTTGACAATGGTCGTCTTCTTGCCCTTCTTTGTCGCGGTTGCATAGGTTAGGTCCGGGACGTCTTCACTACTTCTCTTGAACGGAAGTCCTTTCTTAGGTAGGGTTGTGGTGTACGGTGTTTGGTTGCCATACCCGTCTTCTATCTTCGGGTCGCCGTTCTGGTCAAAGTCTTGCTCGTTGGCGACTCCGTCCATTCCAATAATGTTCCTTTTGCCTCTCCTGACGACAACCCGGCTAGGCTTTGACGGGTCTTTGATGTACCAGCATTGGTCGACTTTGCTAGCCAAAACCCAAGGCTCATTTCTTGCGGTGCGTTACTGGTGGTCTTTGACGGTATAACCATCGTGGTGAAATACCGGTCTTCTTTCTCGACTCTTGGCCCACCTGACACGGAACATCGGCACCTTCTCCGTAACATAGTCGAGCTCCCAAATCTCCTCGATCCTTCCGTAGTATCTTTCCGGGATGTCGCCGGTGTAGAATATCCCTGTTACCCCTGAGTTCTGGTAATCGCAGTTATTGTCTTTTTCCTCTGTGTAGAACGTGTATCCGTTGATATCGTAAGCCTGATAGGTCATGAGGTTGTGCGAGGCGCCCTGTGACAATGAGAATATGAGTTTATCTTCCTCCGAGTACTCGCCCTGCGGTGGATTAGCTATGACCTTCTCCCTAAACCACCGCGTGAAACCGAAGTTGTGCTCCTTGATAACATCTTCCTCCCTCGGGACCTGGCGCCCCTGATCAGCGTAATTCTTCTTGATAAACTCTTTGTGCTCATGTATGTATGGATCAACCACCTGCAGGTGTTGCAGCGCGACCAGGTTTGCTCTTTCAAAGTCCTTGGTTCGGCCCTCCATGTCGACATGCTTTGCACGTCGACCCTCGCGGTGACCCCATCCAGCGAGCCTCCCGAGGTGCTTGTTGAATGGCATACCAAGAGGGGTCTCGGTTTGTAGAAAGTTCGAGCAGAAAGAGATGCACTCTTCGGCCAGGAAGCCGTTTGCTATGCTTCCATCTGGACGGGACTTGTTCTTAACGTATCCCTTGATGTGTCCATTGAGCCTTTCGAACGGCATCATGCTTCGTAGAAACGCAGGACCGAGCTGGACGATATCCTCCACGACATGGAGAAGCAGATGAAGCATGATGTCGAAGAAAGCGGGGGGGAAATAGATCTCGAGCTCGCACATTATCACCACGATCTCGTCCTGTAGCCTCGTGAGCTGCTTAATGCCTATCGACTTCCGAGAGATGGCGTCAAAAAGTTGCAGAGGCCAAACAGTGTTTCACGGATGTGCTTGTCCATTATACCTCGGATCGCGACCGGGAGTACTGCGTCATTAGCAGCGGCGTCGTGAGACTTCATCCCGCTGAGCGCCCGCCTCGTCTAGCCATCGCTTATCTTCCCAGCGTAGCCGTTCGGAAATTTGACTCGAGGAGGCACTTCATAAACTGTATGGCCTCCTTCTTACTCGAGTGAAGCATGAGGCCTTGAGCTTGACCTCTCCTTCTTAACCTTTTTCCCCTTGCGGCGGCTATTCGTGTTTCTGTCTCCTCCACCTCGTCCTCCTCCTCATCATCGCTAGGTGGTGGTTGAAGTTCATCCACGATGCCCATATGCTTCAAGTCGTTCCTTGCCTTGGCCCATCTTTGGTCTTGTCGGTGTTAAGGAGGGTGGCAAGCGGACTCTCGCCCACGTTCTTCGTGATATGCATGAGATCAAGGCTATGAGGCACGGAGGATCTTCCAAGATGGCAAGTCGAGCAGACCTCGCCTTCCATACCTTGACGCGGCTCGGCTTCTTCGGGTCTTTCTGGCGCGAGGCACTCCTTCCGCTTATTCAACAGCTTGTAGATTTCCGCCACTCTTACGGTGTGGGATTCCTCGAGCTCGATCGTCCCATCGAGCAGATGTCCTAGCTTTCTCCAGCGTGATTCTTGGGAAGCCACCTCCGAGCCCCAAGGAACACGGTTTTCCGGACCCGGGATCTTTACGTAGCTGGCATGCGTTGTATTATCCTTGCACCTAACGCACCCATAGAATCCTTGGACCACCTGCCCGAGAAGTATCCGTAACGGATAGTCTTGCACCGTCGTGATCACCGCCGCTCTCATGTCAAAGTACTCTTGTCTCGGCGTCCCATGTACGGGCTCCTTCTTCCCATAACGGCCAACTCCTCTTTCAACAACGTGAGATACAGATTGATGTCTGTACCAGGTTGTTTTGGCCCTTGAACGCGCATACTCATGGTTACGTACTTCTTCTTCATGCACAACCGGGGAGGAGGTTGTAGATCCATACAAACACGGGCGGTCTTTGTGTGTCTGCTCCGGCTTCCAAGCGGATTGAGTCCGTCGGTGCTCACGCCACTGAGGTTCCTTGACTCTTTCCCAAAATGTTGGTAATATTGTAGGTCCAACGCCTTCCAGCAGCAAGCATCCGAAGGGTGCCTCAACATTTCCTCCTTCTCCGGATCATCGTCTTCCGCCTCTTTCTTTCCGCGTGCCAGCATGAGCTGTGCTTCCTTAGGGTCTGCGAAATACCGCTGCAACGAGGAGTTAGAGGAAAGTACCACACCACCTTCCTAGGAGATTTCTTGGTCCCTCTCTTGTATCGAGAGGTCTTGCACACCGGACACGTGGTCTTCTCCGTCCTCGCCCGTAGATGATGCAATCATTTATGCGACGTGGTATTTCACGTGCGGTAGATTGAGAGGACACACGACTTTCTTCGCCTCAGCGATACTAGTCGGACATGTGTTCCCCTTCTTGGGAAGAATATCGTGCCAGAATACAATGTTGTCGTCGAAACATTCGTCGGTCATTTTGTGTTTCGCCTTCATCTCCAGAGCCCTAAGCGTTACATTTAGACGGGTATCCCCGTCGTTGCATCCGTCAAACACTGGAGTGACGCGTCTTTCTCCATTTGCTCCAGTTTAGCCTTCTCTCTACCGGCGGCTCTGGCGTTACTCGTCTCCTTGAGAAGCAGATCTTGGACATGAGGGTCTCGCAACCAGATCGAATCATGGTCGGCACCACCTTGATCATCTTCGTGTCCATGCCCGACGCCACCTTGATCATCTTCGTGTCCATGTCCAATGCCACCACCCTGATCTTCGTGATCGTGACTGGCGTCTTGATCTTCGTGATCATCACTGGCATCTTGATCTTCGTGATCATCACGTATCCATCGAGTGTAGCCATCCATGAAACTACGTCGAAGCAGGTGCGACTCCAGCATTCCGGAATCATGCCTTATCAGATACATCAGCTTGCAGTCCCGACATGGACATCTTATCTCTGTCTTGTTTGCACGTTCCATGTCGGCCCTCGCGCATGTCATCCACCTATCCACGCGGGCTTTGTTGATCAGTGGTCGGACCATGGCCGCCTGCGTGGTACAAAGAGCAAGAGAATAATTAGAGCATATATGGACGTGGATCGCCGGAAAAATTCGGCATGACCTCCCCTAAAAAGAGGACATCCGCGAGTGCCAGAAATTCGCCGGAAAAGAAATAAATCGACATTCCGGCGAAACATTGGCATCTCAAATGAAATCCCTGCAAAAAAAAGTAGCACCACAACACAATCATATAGTCGGTGTCTCCGACAACGCGCATACATGCAAGCAACGCCTTCACGCTTCCTCCAACAACGACTTGCGCAAGAGAGCCGGAGGAGAAGTAAATGGACATGTTGTAGATCTAGAGGAGCAAGAGACTTCACTTACATATGGGTGTCAACCAATGGATGTTGAGCAAGATTCGAAGGTGAATCAATGGGGGAAATGAGGTGGGGAGGAGGAGGGGGGCGACCAGATTTGTTTGGTGGAGGAGGAAGAAGTGACACAAGTGAGTGGGGTGCTAGTTGCCTCCATGTGCAAAAAGCTGGAAAAAAGTGAAGCTTATGCGAGGCGCATATTGCACAATATGCGCCTCCTATAATTCAAACTATAGGAGGCGCATATTGCGCAATATGCGCCTCGCATATGCCGCCACCTACCAGCGCCCGGGCCCGCATGAGTTACTTGAGGCGCATATGGCCATATGCGCCTCGCATATTGTCCAATATGCGAGGCGCATATAGCCATATGCGCCTCGCATATTCGTGCACCTACCAATACGCGGGCCCACACAGAATATGCGAGGCGCATTCTGGCCATATGCGCCTCGCATATTGTCCAATATAGGAGGCGCATATAGCCATATGCGCCTCGCATATTGGTGCACCTACCAACACGCGGGCCCACACAAAATATGCGAGGCGCATTCTGTCTATATGCGCCTCGCCTATCTGATATATAGGAGGCGCATATGACTAGAATGCGCCTCGCATAATATGGGGCTGCTAGATTCTGTCCGTACAGGGATTATGGGAGGCGCATTCTTATCATATGCGCCTCGCCTATTTTTATACTAGAGGCGCATATCGCAAAGTGCGCCTCGCCTATTTTTATAGGAGGCGCATATGCTAAATGTGCCTCGCATAAGCATGTCTCCTATAACCTTTTCTCTAGTAGTGTATTACACTTTGCCCATGTGACTTGCCTAGCCCAGCTCGTACCACCACTCTCATATTGGGTGATGATAGGGAGAAGTCCAAGAAGGAACCGTTCAGAAAGTAGCTCCCCAAACCCGAAACGCACCGTACCAACCTACCAAAATTCTACATCTCTGGATACATGGTTCGAGTTACCATAACCTACTAAGTCCAACCAACCGCCCATTTTATTATTGGCACATGGTTGTACACGTAAGCTACCAAATAAAGAAGCCAATCATTTTCTCTTGATACCTGGGTGCCTTTCCGCAAAGATACCACCAAAAAATATCAATCCCATCACACCCAGGGGGTTCATTGATTAAGTTGTTTTTAGTTTTCACAAACCAACACTTTTAGAAACAACTTTCAGTGATGTAACTCAGCCCTCGTCAATCATAGCATGGCTAATCACATCTACCAACGGTTGCTCATCTACAGGAGATCCCTACCACATAATAGGACATAGCGATAGTACTTTCCCACACATGCATCTACAAAATACACGACAATGCATTGAAAATAGCAGGACAATAAGCATGAACAAATTAGCATCTACTTGCCTTGATAGTTGTTGGAGTCGTTCAAACACTCGTTGCAATCACAAACGTTGCACTCCTCGCAATCTACCGATCAAACAATTGCATACAACATAAACAATAGCACATAGAGATCAAACAAATGCAACAAATACATGCATGGAAATTTAATAAGTCACAATGGTTGTTATTTTAGTTTTCTAAACAATAATTAAGTATATGATGCATGCAAGAGATTAATTAATGCAATGGAGTATTTGTTATTAATAATTACTTGACAATATAGGGTTTTTAATAGTTCTGTTGTAACACCTATTCTAACTGTCGAATTAAATTTGGATCTGAAGTCTACTGGATAGAGGGCATTAATTGAACCAGTAGGCGTTGGATTCACCCTAATCGGGGTTATAGATCTTTTCTTATGATTTAAATAGTGTTTAATGGGTTTAAATCATTTATATATTTTATGTTGCCTAAAAATCAAACTAAAATTATATTTGTAATCTCCATAGAATTGTGATTCCAGGGACACATTATTTGTAATTTTCTGAGCAGTACTCGAATTACTATGATTTTAATACTCTAAATAAGCCATTAAACTATTTATTTAATTGCTGCAAAACCTTACAGTATTTGCCTGAACCATTTGCATATTGATGATCTACATGGAACGAGCTTTCCATCGGTATATTATTTATATTTTTGTGATATGCAAATAATTTACTATGAATTTAATGATTTCTAAAGCCGTTAAAACTAATTAAATTTCTACGGGGTAAATAATCCGCAAAAGCTATATCCAACCAGATATTATTAATCTACATTATAGTAGCTTCAATTTGATATATTTTTCAGAGTTACAGATAATTTCCTATGAATTTATTAACTTAAAAGACCATTAAAACGAATACTTTTAAGGTTGGATCTAATGCCATATTAATATTCTACACGTTTTTCTGAATCCATTGATATATTATTTGCTATTTTTGGATCTACGAATCTTTTTATATGATTTTTGCAAGTTTATACAATTTCCTGCAATTTTAATTCAATTTCAAATTTACAGGGAATATTCTTATTGACCGGGCGCGAGGAACTGCTCGGCGGCGTGTCTGTTGTGAGCGATGGCCTGCACCGGTATCTTGCCACGCGTCGAAGCCTGAGTGGCCGGTACCCCTTCAGTGTTGGCTTCTAATCTGGAGCGTCCACGTGCAATCCGACGGCTCGCGACGAAAGCTTCCTGGCTCACCGGAGTTGGCGGCAGCGGATGGCGGTGGCGGCTCAGATGGTGGTGGTTGACGGCACTCCGGCGATCACCGGCGAAGAAGGAGTAGAGAACGGGGATCTGGCTAGGACGACGAGTCGATTGGTGAGCTCGGCGTCGTGATCATCTTCCTTGGGTGGCGAGGAGGCGCGGCTGGCCGGTTCGGGCTGCAGCGGAGCTCCCGCGAGCAATTGCAGCCTCTCCCGTGGTCCTGCGATGGGGAAAACGGCGTGAGGCGACGGAGTTGAGTACGGGGGAGAGGATAAGGGGATAAATAGGCGTCGGGGTGCTTGGTGGCGTCGGGTTCGACCTCGACTGCGAGCTTCAAGGGCGGCAGCGGCGAGATCGTCTCGAGCTCCGCGTCTAGGGTTTCGAAAACTCGAAAAAAATACTGAGGGGCGAAGTGTGGGGGTTTATATGGAGAAGGTGTGTGCGAAAAGGGGGGCTCGGGGTCGAACGAATCGACAGGAATTCAGGGAATTTGGTTCGGGTTTGTCCCGTGCTCGTTTCTGTCTCTGGCCAGGAGAGGACGACGACCAGGTGGGGTTTGCCTATCGGCGACAGTGGGAAGGGCGCGGGCTTTGTGGGCCGCTGCATTGCGCGCTGCTCGCGGGAGAGGCGCGCGGCAGATAGGAGGGTGAGGCAGGTGGGCTGGGTCAGGGTGGTCTGCCGGGTAGGTTTAGACTCTTTTTTTTGGTTTTCTTTTTATTCTTTTCCATTTTATGTTTTCTTTAATATCTTTTTATTAGATGGCCCAAATGAGATGAAATTTGTTTCTAGAATTTTCTAAAATTAAGTAGATCCTCTTATGATCATTTTTGCATCATTTCCACTAGTTTTCAAATAGTGGATTTTTAAATCCTTGTATATTTTATTTTTATTTATGTCTTTGTGTGTTTGTATTTATTCCATAACTTTTTTATAATAGCTCCAAATGAGTTTAATTTTGTAATATTATTTGGATCTTTTAGGCTATAATTTAGCAATAATCGCTGCCTTAGCAATAGTGGGTTTTTATAAAGCCATTTTAATTCCCTTTAGGAACAAAGTGGCATATACTTTTTAGGGTTTTAGTCCGTTATTTCGATTTAGAAATTTTTATTGATGCAAATATGCAATACAATGATGATGAATGTCATGCAAATGCAAAAAAAAATTCTAGTCCCAATTTCCAGAATCTTGGTATGTGACAACAACACACCTAAAAGTCCGCCTTCCCCATCTAGATAACCCCACACTGTCACCTTGAGCGCTAGACGGTTCCAACAAAGACCACAATTTCATAAGGACATCCAACTCCAAATATACTCATGATAAATATATATGTAATCTAGCCTAAGTGCCACACACGGTGTGCACGCTGTCACTTTCACACACGTGGGGAAACAAATAGATCTATTAAAGCACGATGAGTATTTATGTAGACTCTAGCCTAAGTGCCACCATGGCGTGCACGCTGTCACTTTCACACACATGGGGAGAGCAGAGATCTATTAAAGCACTTGAGTATCAAGGTAGCTCTACTTGATTACAAAGCTCATGACCACAACAAGATCATGCATAGAGAGAGATGAACACATAGCTACCGGTAGAGCCCTTAGCCTCGAGGAAGAACTACTCCCTCCTCATCATGGGAATCAACAACGATGATGGAGATGGTGATGGAGATCGAAGGAGATGGCTCCAGGGGAACTTCCCCATCCCGGTAGGGTGCCGGAACAGAGACTTTCTGTCCCCCGAATCTCCCCTTTGGTGGTGGCGGCACTGCGGAACTTTTCGTGGCTTTCTTGTTGATGATTTAGGGTTTCTGAGTCAGGGGCTTCTTATAGGCAAAGGATGCAAGGTCGGTGGAGGGCCAGGGGTCCCACACCCCCTGTGGGCGCCACTAGGGCTGGCCCGTGCCCACCTAGGTTGTAGCCACCCTGGTGTCCTCCTACATCTCTGCTTCATGGTTCCGTGTTGCTCCGGGAAAATATTGACTTTGGCTTTTGTCCCCTCCAATTCCGAGAATATTGATTTTCTGCCTTTTCTGGAACCAAAAACAGAAGAAAACAGGCAACTGGAACTGCATCTTGTTAATAGGTTAGTACCAGAAAACATATAAAAATACCTCAAAGTGTAGACAAAACTTAAGACAAATGATACAAAACAAGCATGGAACATCAAAAATTATTGATATGTTCCCGACTTATCAAGCATCCCCAAGCTTAACTACTGCTCGTCCTCGAGTAGGTAAGTGATAAAAAGAATAATTTTTGAGGTGACATGCACCATCAAAATCAAGATCAAACCATTTGCAAGCATTGAAAGTTGGGATCAAAGAACTCTAAACATGAGCATGAAAGATGGAGTTCAAACAATAAAACATAGCAACTATGCTACAACATGAAAGGATACAAACAAAGATTCATGAATAAAAATGCATTGAAAGACGTTTTTTTGTTTCACATATAGAAAACATAACATAGTGGCATTCAGCTTGTCCCTCATGGAGTAGAAAATAGATGCATAGGACACCTTCAAAGTTCATAAGAGTGACTAGATACAAATAGTTCAATAACAAGCAATATCAACAATATGAATTAATCAATAAATTTTGGGACAATGCACATAGAACTAAGAATGACAACTATGCTCTCTTAATTGGTGCCTAAGGATAGAAGGTGAATACTCAATATAATAGTGGAAGAAAGGCCCTTCATAAAGGGAAGCAGGGATTTCAAGTTTCATAAAGAGCTTCCAAAAATTATGGTACTTGTTAGCTTTTAGCCCTCATTGCCCCTATCATAAGCATCTTGAAGTGATTAAGGTTAAAGTGAACAAACTATGAAGTATATGCTTGATAAAGTATAAGTTGGCAATCTCATGTCCCTTGAATATGAGGGACGCACCTCATGCTACTCAACTTTAGTCACCTGTAAGTTATTGTCATAGTAAGTACATGTGTATCATATATAACCGCCAACGGGGTACCCCTTGCACATGATAGAGGAGCTATCCCATAATCAAAATGACAAGGCAAGCAGACAATGAGCATCTCAGCAATCTTCTTATTTATCATGGGAAAATGGTGCTTTTTTCTCTCTTTCCCCTTTTCAGTATGTCTCTTTTTTATAAGAAGAAAGCTTCATAGATTACTCACTATGGTGATGCTGCAAGTTTCCAGCATGATTAGGCATGGCTTAGGCTAGCGGCCCAGGCGTTTATCTAACACACATACATAACTCCATGGACTTACAAGCTCCCCTTTTATTTCACAACGACGACATCCATAAACAAAAGAGCATGATATCAATTCTGTACAATGTACTGGTGCAATGTTGAAAGCGTTCCCTGTGACAGCACAACTCTGCTAATTCCAATGTATAAGTGCAAGCATATACAACATAGATGACACAATGGTTCAAGTTTATTTAGGGTCAAGAAAAATAAAGTGTGCCATCAAGTTTGTGAGAGATTTAATCACTACGTTTTCACATAACAAAGAGACTTTTTAATTGAAAGATAGATGAAAACAAGAATATACTTGGAATGGTGTAACACACCGTGCATAGGAATTTATAGTGGACACTTTGGAATAACTTGGTTTCTTGGGAGTTGGATGCATAAGTAGATCTTACTCATACAAGTGGAGGCTAGCAAAAGACTAGGACCGACCAACTAAGAGAGCGATAATGGACATAATCATGCAGAGCGACAAAACATTACTAATCAGTGCTAGCAAAAGAGAACTAAGGCAAAACACAGTGCTAGCAAAAGAGAACACTCACAAAACAATAAGAGTGAAAACTAGAGTGTTCTAAACAATGAAAACAGAGTGTGTGTCTCTCCAAAATAAGTGTGTTGTAATCCAACCAACTTATTGGAGCAAACTAAGCAAAAGAAACCAAAAACGAAAACTAAGACGCTCCAAGAACAACACAACAGGGCATGAAACAATATAAACAAAGTGTTTAGAAAGACCTGAGATTTTTATTGATGAAGAAGGGGATGCCTAGGGCATCCCCAAGCTTTGACGCTTGTACCTCTTGAATATTTCTTGGGGTGACACGGGGTGGCATCCTCAAGCTTGAGCTTTTGTCCATTCTTCATCTTATTACATCATTCTTTCTCTACAATGATACATCCAAAATGTATCTACTTTCCCGAACACTTTTGCTATTGTTTATCCTCTAAACTTGTGTGATTTGGATACAACTAACACAGACTGACGCTGTTTTCAGCAGAATTACCTTGGTGTCTAGTTTCTGTGCAGAAAATCAACTATCAGGAAAAATCCCGGAAAATATGCCAAAAATCCTATTTCACCAGAAGATCCACGGAGCCAGAATACGAGACGGAGGGGAGCCCTGGGTGTCCCACACCCCCTACCGCGTGGGTGGGCCCACCCCGCGCCTGGGAGGGGTTTGGCCAGCCCAGGCACCCCCTCGGCCTTTCTCTTCGCCTATAAGATGCCTTCTGACCTAAAATCTCAGGGGGGGTCGATGTTTTTCCAGAAAGAGTTTCGCTGCGCCGCCACCACCAAAAACCGCGATTCGAAACCAAAAACTCTGTTCTGGCACCCTGCCAGGACGGGGAATTTGGAGAGGATCATCGCCATCGTCACACCAACGCTTCTCTATCAACCATCCATGTTTCCCTCATCCATGAGTGAGTAATCCCCCGTTGTAGTCTATGGGGATGGTAGGGATTGGATGAGTTCTATCATGTAATCGAATAAGATTGTTAGGGCATGGTGCCTAGTATCTCTATTAGAGCTATTGGACTTTGTTGCAACTTGTTATGCTTAATGCTTGTCACTAGGGCCCGCGTGCCATGATCTTAGATCTGAACTTATTATTGATTCATGATGATAGTATTGTTTGTGATCTTATCTGCAAGTTGTGTACACATATCATTGTCCGGATCCAAAGGCCCGAAGTGACAGAAATTGGGACAACCTGAGAGGATGGCTGTGATGTGAGGATCACATGTGTTCACGGAGTGTTAATGCTTTGCTCCGGTGCTCTATTAAAAGGAGTGACTTAATTGCCAGTAGTTCCCTTGAGGCCTCGCTGCAACGGGCTGGCAGGACAAAAGATGTTGTGCAAGTTCTCATTGCGAGCACGCATGACTATATATGGAGCACATGCCTATGATTTTTTAGTACTTGGATGCTTTATCTCATTTATGTGCAATTGCCCAAGATCTTGAAGTTACATGTTTAGATTCGTCCATGCAACGCCCGTCCATCCATCCCTATGCCTACCGCGTTCGTATCCTACTGTTTGCTGCTACTATTACTATTGCTCTTGTTTTACTGTTGTTGTTGCTTTGCTATTGCTACTACAAACTGTTGCTACTGATAAACTTCTGTGAGCAAGAACCATTTCCAGGTGCAGCTGAATTGACAACTTTGTTGTTAAGGATTGCAAGTATTCTTTTGCTCCCTTGTGTCGAATCAATAAATTGGTTAATACTACCCTCGAAGACTGTTGCTATCCCCTATACTTGTGGGTCATCAAGAATATTTTCTGGCGCCATTGCCGGGGAGCATAGCTTTATTTGTAAGTTCACTTGGATCTATTATTGTTCACCTACTCCTTTCATCATGGGGAAGTCTCGTGATGGAAAGTTTCCTATTTTACCATCCACTACAAGAAGAGGTACAGTCCTAAACACCTCTTCTACTCTTGATTCACTGTCTGTTATAAGTAAGCTTGTTACACCACCACCACATACTCATGCTACACACACTGCTACTACTACTGAATCTAAAACTGCTTTTGATACTCATGATGTTACTTCTACTGTGCTTGATGCGAGTGGTTCATTAGGTCCTTTCCTAGATGCTACTATGGCTAGTCTAGGAAATACTGAAACTCCTAGTGAAGACACTGTTACACATGTTAGATCACCTGAGTCTAGAGAGAGTTATGATATTAATGATGGCTATATTGAGTTTAATGATGAATTTGTTGAAGAGTGCCGAAACACACATGGTTCTAGTGCTATTAAGAGTCTCCTTGCAAGACATATCATTATTCCTAAACTGTCCTCTGATCCTAATTTTGCCACCTCTCCCATAGATACTAAAGATAAAGATTATGATTTCTATCTTGATTTATCTTATTTAGATATTGTTGAGAAAGAACCTTTTTGTGGGACTGAAAATGAGAGTGTTGTAGCTCATATGAAGAGCTTTCCACTATGAGTGCTTTATTCTCTGATGGTTTTAAGATGTGCAAGTACTTTGTTACTAAGATCTTCCCTTTTTACTAAAAGGAGAAGCTAAGGCTTGGTTTAATAGATTGCCTCTTGGTTCCATTGATAGCCCTGATTGCTTCATTGCTTCTTACTTCCAGAAATATTTTCCTCCCAGTGCTAGACATGCTGCTTTGCAGAGACTTTTTGATTTTAAACAGGGAGAAGAAGAGAAATTGCCTGAGTCATGGACAAGGTTCTGTGCCTTAATTCATGCACATCATGGATGTCCATTACCTAAAAATGAGCTTCTTGGTATTTATTATAATGGACTAACTGGTGATTCTAGGACATACCTAGATAGCTTTGCTAATTGTGTTTTTAGGAAAAGAACTCCTAGAGATGCTGAAGAATTAATGGCTAAAATAAGCAAGAATTATGATGATTGGACTTCAAATGAGCTAAATATACCTGAGCCTATTACTCCTGAACCAGTTGTGCCTGAACCAGTTCCAACACCAACACCAAAGAAGAGGGGAGTAATTGCATTAAATGATGAAGTGATGAAGGAAGCTAAGAAATGTCTAAAGGAGAAAGGTATTAGAGCTGTAGATGTGAAGAATCTACCTCCTATAGAAGAATTATGTAAGCCAATTCCCCACTCATCTACTATTGAGGTACACTCTCTCCACTTTGATGAAGGTGATATTTCTTATTGTAAGCCTCCTGGTCAATGCTTAGAGCAACTTGACACATTTTTTGTTAAATAAGGTAATTTTAATAAGCAAGTTCAGAATCATTTATTGGAAAACTCTAGAGCTATTAAAGAGTTGAAAGATATTGTGGAAAGAACTTCTAATGATATTAAAATGCTTTGTAAACACTTTCAAATGGTTCAAACCCAAATTGATCAACTTGCTAAGGTACAAAAAGATATGCTAGTTAACGCCTCAGGAGATAAACATGCTTATGGAATTAGAACTAGGAGTGGTATAGCTACACAAGATCCTTTATATCCTGAAGGATACCCTAAAAGAATTGAGCATGATTCTCAACAAGGTGAAAGTACTGGTAGTCCTCGTAAGAGAAAGAAAAAGAAACATAAAATAGTTGAGGAAACTCTTGAACCTGTTGTAGATCCTAATAGTATATCTGTCTCTGATGCTGAAACTGAGAGTGGTAATGATAGAAATGATGCTCCCGATAAGGAGGAAGTTGAGGAAGAACCTGAGAAGCACACTAAGAACACTAGGTACACTAAGGAAGATTTTATTTCTAATAAACATGGTAAAGAGAGAGAAACTAGGGTGGAGAAACCTATGCCTTTTCTAGGTAAGAAACACAAGTCGAAGGAGGAAGAACACTATAACAAGTTTTGTGAGTGGATGAAGCATTTATTTTTGAAAATTCCTTTGACTGATGCTATTAATTTGCCTCCTTATTCAAAGTATATGAAGGATATTGTCTCTAATAACAGGAAGATTCCTGATGAGGAAATTTCTACTTTGCTTGCTAATTATTCCTTTAATGGTAAGGTTCGAAACAAACTTGGTGATCTAGCTGTATACCAACTATTCCTTGATCTATTAAGAATAATTATGTTAAAACTGCTTTATGTGATTTGGGAGCTGGGGTTAATGTTATGCATTTTTCTCTCTACAAGAGACTCCAACTAGAAAAGTTGATACCAACTGATATATCTTTGCAAATGGCTGATAAGTCAACTACTATTCCTGTTGGTATATGTGAGGCTGTTCCTGTTCAAGTGGCTCATAATTTCTTGGTTCTAAATGATTTTGTTGTGCTTGAAATGCCTAAAGATGATAATATGTCTATTATTCTTCGGAGACCTTTTCTTAATACTGCAGGTGCTGTCATCAATTGTAATCAAGGAAAAGTAATATTCAATATTAATGACAAAGAGCATACTGTTTATTTCCCCAAGAAGGTTGCTAAGAGATATTGCCTGAATTCCATTGAAAATATTGAGAGCATCAAGGTTGGAGAAATATATTGTCCCATTCCACAAGAAAATTTTGAAACTATTATGATTGGGAATATTGCTATCAAGTTTGAGGTAACATAATCACCTTGTGGAATGCAAAGTTTTGTTTCATATAAGATTGTTTTGGTAACAAGACTTGATCAACATTGTTAACAAAAGGATTTTAATGAACAAAACAATGCTTTCACTCTAGTTATTCTTGCTTACCTTTACTTTTCTCCTTCCTAGTAAAAAATCTTTTCTGCGAGAAAATCAAATTTCATGCTCTAAAAATGGGCCAAAAATAAAGTTCCCCGAAAAATCCCAGAAATTCATATTAAATTTTTCCTCGAAAAAAGGCGGAGGACACACAGGGTGGCCTGGGGACCGCCAGCACACCCCGGTGGCGCGGCCCTAGGCGTGCTGGCACAGGTGGGACCCACCTGTGGCCCTCCAAGTTGTCTCCTTCGGCCACTTCTTTCTCTCTCCCAAAAAACACAGGAAAAATTTCTCAAGATCGAGTTCTTGCTGTTCTTGCTCCCGATTTTCGATCTCCTTGCTCAACCCATCTTTGCTGCTAATTTTTGGAGGGATTGCTCCTTGGTATGTGCCTCCTCCGCTTGTCCAATTAGATTTGTGATTGGTAGATTGTATCTTGAGTATTTTTCTGCTATAGGTGTCAGGTTGTGTGAGCTTGCATGCTTGTTCTATGCTTAGAGATATCATTTTGATGCATGTGTAGCCCTCTAGCAAGTTCCTATAGTAGTTTCTCATTATTTATCAACTTGGAAATCACGTGGTTTGATGTTGTCTAAAAATTTCAGAAAGGAAGATGAGTGCATACCCGCTGAATCAATATGATTTGATGGTACCTTAGCCAATGAAAGTCCATCGTGAGTAAGGAGTCTTCCCTTCTATATATCCATGCCATGAATTTATGAGAGCCGCGGGAATCCTCCAGGATTTCCGAACTATGATTACCCATGCAGGGAACCTTTTCAATATGTTAAGATAACCATGGTTGTGGTGCAGGACTTCCATTTTCTTGGTCTTCATCTAATCCCATGGTCCATTATAAAATATATAATCTAGCTGCCGACCTGCCTTTTGCTGATTTCTGTGCAGCAATTAGAGTACCTCATTGGGGATCTTTTGAGAAGATCAAGGAGAGGCCTAAGTCACTTATGGATTTATATGCTGAAATTTGCCAAGGTTTCGAATTCTCTAAGGAAAGTGGTAAAATTCAGAACATTCAGTTCCCATCCATTAGATATTTTGTCTATTTCATTACCAAGTGTGTTCTTGCTAGAAAGATTGCTAAAAAATTATCTTTTTTTGATCTAGCTTTTATCGTAGTTGCTTTGAATAGGGATAGATCTTATAACCTGGGTGCTTTGATAGCTTACCGTCTTACCACTAACCACGAGAAGGGTGGAATTTGTGTAGGTCTCATCGCCTCTAGGTTGCTAGCTTTCCATGGTTTAGAGCCCCACCATTCAGATTTTTGGTTCCCCATAGAGAGGCTTGATCTTGATTCTATGGTTCAGCATAATTTTGTTTCTTCTTGGGATACTGCGAGAAGTTTACTGTATGAGTTATCCTTTGTCAAGCATGGTTGGAGAGGGGGTAGGACTGAGAAAGTAGTCTATTTTCCTGCACCTGCTTTGTTTAATTTTGATAACAGGCAAGGATGGTCGCTCACAGAGGAGGAGTTTGACACTTACGTGGCAGAGCTCTCCCAGCAAGAGGATAATGTTGGAGAGGATGCCGAAGATAATTCGGTTCAGCCCTCCAACGCGGGGGAGTCTTCATACCAGCGGCCTTCCTATGATTGGGGCACGTCTTCTTCTTCTTCTTCATCACAAGCGCCTGATTATGATCATTTTGTAGGGGTTCGTAGCATGGAAAACAAAAAAATTCTACCGCATGCAACGAGCCGATAGAGGAACTCACCCTCGAAGATTCCAAAGCGGTTAACGAGAGCAGATTCTCGTGGGTGATGTAGTCGTACTCTTGCCGATCTCAAGATCGTGTAGACAATCCTTCCGGCGTTGCATTCCAGCAGCGCTTCCGCAGTCGATCACACGTTCGGTACTTGATGAAGACCTTCCTCTCCCTTGTTCCAGCAGGCAATGGAGGTTGTAGCACTCTACTCGCTATTCCGGTAGCATGACGGTGTGGTGTCGGAAGTAGAGGGTAGATCCCGCAGGGCTTCGCCTTAAGTCGGTGCGAGTATGGTGGACTATGAGAGAGGCCTTGGTGATCTAGGGTTTAGAGGGCACCAAGGGGAGGGTGTGGCCGGCGGCTATGGCTTGGGTAAGCCCCAAGTCGCCGAGTTGGAGGGGAAACCCTAGGCGGCGGCTGCACTTGGAGGTGGAGGCGCGCAGGAGCTAGGGTTTTAGGTGTGTAGGAGAGGGGCATCCCTACCCCTCTTATATAGGTGGGAGGGTGCGGCTTGGGAGGAGGGAGTCCTCCCCCAAGTCGTCCTCCTTGGCCGGTGGGTGGAGGGAGGAGACTTCCTCCCCAAGTAGGTTTCCTACTCTCCCTCCACCAAGCAAACTTGCCGTTTGACTTTTCAAATTGGCATTTGACTTTCAAACTAGGATTTGATATCTACCTTTATTTTCCCCAGCCAAGTGTCCTAGTACATGATGCAACCATTCCATATTGTCATGACACATTCATGTACCCTTCCCCTCCGGAGTGCCGGACCTTCCGGACCCTTCTAGAACATTCCTGGTGAAAACACCGGAATCATTCCTAAACTCCGAAACATGACTTTTCTTATATGAATCTTATTCTCCGGACCATTCTGGATCTCCTCGTGATATCCCGGATCCCATCCGAGACTCCTAACAACATCGAATCCTTAAGTGTGTCTCCCTACGGTTCGTGAATTATGCGGACATGATCGAGACACTTCTCCGATCAATAAACAATAGAGGAATCTGGAAATTCATATGGCTCCCACATATTTATACGATTACTTTGCGATTGAATGAACCACTTACATACGATACCAATTTCCCTTTGTCTCACGATAGTTTACTTATCCGAGGTTTTGATCGTCGGTATCTCTGCATACCTAGTTCAACCTCGTTATCAATAAGTACTCTTTTCTCGTTCCCATGATATGTGATCCCTTGTGAGCCAGTCACATGCTTGCAAGCTAATTGGATTACATTCCACCGAGAGGGCCTAGAGTATATCTATCCGGCATATGGATGGACAAATCCCACTCTTGATCCATGTGTCTCAACCCATACTTTCCGAACACTCAATCCCATATTTATAGCCACCCAGTTACAGTGTGGTGTTTGATGTCATCAAAGCATCCTTCCGGTGATGGTGATTAGCATGATCTCATAGTCGAAGGAATTAGGTTACTATGTATCAGAAAGCTTATAGCAATTGAACTATTAAAATGACTTGATCTTTATGCTACGCTTATCTATAGGAGTATGTCCATCACACCATTATCCTAATGATATGACCTTGTTATTAACAACATCTCAAATGTTCATGATCAAGAAACCATGATCATCTATTAATCAACAAGCTAGTATTATAAAGAGGCTTTACCAGGGACTCTAATTTAGTTTACAAATCACACAAGTATTAATGTTTCTGGTTAATACTGTTATAGCATGAATATAATCATTTATCATAAACACAAATATATAATAATAACTATATTTATTATTGCCTCTAGGGCATATCTCCAACAGTCTCCCACTTGCACTAGAGTCAACTAATCTAGATTACGTGGTAATATACCGAACACCCATGGAAGTTTGGTGTTGGTCATGTTTTTCCCTCGGGAGAGGTTTAGTCAACGGATCCGCCACATTCAGATTTGTGTGTACTTTGCAAATCTATATGTCACCATCTTGGACATGTTCTCGAACAGCGTGAAAACGTAGCTTGATGTGCTTCAGCTTCTTGTGTGACCTTGGTTCTTGCGCATTGGCTATGGCGCCCATGTTATCACAATAGATAGACATTGGGTCCAGCGCACTTGGAACCACACCGAGCTCTGTAATGAACTCCTTAATCCATATTGCTTCTTGTGAAGCCTCTGAAGCAGCTATGTATTCTGATTCAGTTTAAGATCTCGCCACAACGCTTTGCTTTGCACTCCTCCAGCTAACTGTTGCACCATTCAAAGTAAATACATATCCAAATTGAGATTTAGAATCATCTGGATCGGTGTTCCAACTAGCATCGGTGTAACCATTAACAACGAGTTGTTCATCACCTCCATAAGAAAGAACCATATCCTTAGTTCTTCTCAAGTACTCAAGGATGTTTTTGACCGCTGTCCAATGATCCACTCCTGGATCACTTTGATATCTGCTAGTCAAACTAACAGCATATGCAATGTCGGGTCTAGTACATAGCATGGCATACATTAGAGATCCTATGGCTGAGGCATAGGGAGTCTTACTCATCCTTTCTCTATCTTCTGCCGTTGCTGGACTTTGATTTTTACTCAAGGTCGTATTGGGCAACATGGGCAAGAACCCTTTCTTGCTATCTTCCATTCCAAACCTCTTTAGAACTTTGTCCAAATATGTACTTTGTGACAATGATATTAGGCGTCTCAATCTATCTCTATAAATCTTTATGCCTAATATGTAAGCTGCTGCACCAAGATCTTTCATTGAAAAACTATTATTCAAATATTCTTTGACAATATTAAGAAGGTCTACATCATTCCCAATCAACAATATGTCATCTACATATAGTATTAAGAATGCTACAGAGCTCCCACTCACTTTCTTGTAAATACAAGCTTCTCCATAAGTTTGTATAAAACCAAAACTTTTGATTACCTTATCAATGCTTGCTTCAATCCATATATGGACCGTTGAAGTTTCATACCTTGTTAGCATCTTTAGGATCAAAAAAACCTTTGGGTTGCATCATATACAACTCTTCATCAATGTCTCCATTGAGGAATGCCGTTTTGACATCCATCTGCCATATCTCATAATCGTAATATGCAGCGATTGCTAACATAATCCTCACAGACTTTAGCTTTGATACTGGTGAGAAAGTCTCATCGTAGTCAACTCCTTGAATTTCTCGAAACCCTTTTGCGACAAGTCGAGCTTTATAGACAGTAACATTACCATCAGCATCTGTTTTCTTCTTGAAAATCCATTTTTTCTCGACAGCCTTCCGGCCATACGGTAAGTCCACCAAAGTCCATACTTGGTTTTCGTACATGGATCCAATCTCGGATTTCATGGCATCTTGCCATTTATTGGAATCTGGGCTCATCATCGCTTCCTCATATGTCGCAGGGTCATCAGTGTTGTCCACCAACATGACACTCATAACGGGATCATACCAATCAGGAGTGGTACGAGTTCTCGGTGACCTGCGAGGTTCTGTAGCAACTTCAACCGAAGTTTCATGATCATCATCATTAGCTTCCTCTCTTATTGGTGTAGGCGCCACAGGAACTACTTCCGACCAACCTCCACCCGCATGATTTCCGAGGCATGAGGCTCCCCTGAAGTGACCGTTGGTCGGCCTCCAGCTTTCGTCGGCGTCTCACCGGCAAAAGCTCTGCATGGATTCCTCAGGGGGTTGTTGGAAGATCACCTACTCTGGTGTGACCATGGGTGGTAAGTTTCTCGAAGGCTCTCTCGCTCTCTCGGCTGATTCTTGGCTGGTTCTTCTCAACGCCAAAGGCTCTCCCCTTGAGGGTAGATGTTTGGAAAATGGGGAGAAGATCTCTATTGGATCTGTTTTGAGGTTCCCCTCTCATCTCTCTCGTGTTAATGATTCTATGTATCCTTCATCTGGTTTTCTTGGTAGATCTCCTACCATCTCTGGAACAGATGAGGACACTGGTTTTAAATGGCATGCCCTTTGCTCCTCTTTGCCGTCGGATGATCTTGAGCCTTCTAAAGGATTTTTGATGCTTTTCCTAGTTCTAAAAGGTTGGTGCATCTCAACCACAAGGAGGTAGTGATTGATGCTAGATACTTGATTCAAGGTGAGGTTGTGGCCTCGGGTATTTCTATTGATCTTCAGGTGAAGAGGGTTGTCGTCGGCGCACAGATTTTGCCCAGCCCTTTGGTTAAGAAGTTTTCCACCAATATTGAGAAGATTGTGCCAAAAACGCTGGATTTCACCAAGGACCTCCCTTCGGTGTGTGCTATCAAGGATGAATCTTTGAGTTGACCTGCCCTGGGTTTTTCATTAGGGCTGGATTTTGAGAAGAAGATTTTTGATAAATTCAGGCATCAAGTTAATTTCCTTGGTGGTTTCAGAAAGAGACCTTTTTATCGGTTCTTTTGGAAGAGCAAATTTTAAGTTGGATTTCCATACGGTTAGTCTTGCACTCCAAGCCTGCTTTGGTGGTCAGGCTTCTAAATTCCAAGTGAAGCTTTTGCAAGATAGAACTTTTCGTTTCTCGGTTACTTCACGGGCGGTGGGTTTTGAAATCTACAATATTTCAAAGTTTTCATGTAATTCGTTTGTGATTCACGTCAACCTTTGGGGCAATGGGGGGCCAAATTGGATTTATGAAGAAAAGGAGTTTTATAAAGAATCTGCAGGAGAATGGAAAGTTGTCACGTATAAAAAGGAAAATTCCAAAAAATCTCCTTCGTTGAAGCCTAGCAATAAAGGTGTTTCGGTTTTCCATCGGCTCAAATTTCCAAATCCTGTTGCGGTTTCATCGCCTGTGTCTGCTGAACATAATATGTGTGATTTCAAATCAAGCATTCATGACAGATCCTATGCACAGGTGCTCGCTGATGGTGGTATTAAACCAGTTGTAACGCCGGTCGGGTCATCAGGAGGCGCCAATCGCGCGGCATTTAAACTACCTGGTCTCATTCCCTTTCTGAAATTCCCTTCCTTCCCAAAATGCATTTGGCCCGAAAATTCTTACAAGGGGTGGTTCAAGGCCCAGGAAATTACCCATTCTCGGCCCATCGTTCACAACAGTTTTCACGAGTTCACCATTTCTTTGCAAAAAACAACTGCCATTCCCCCTGTCTCCTTAACTCCCCCGTCTGCAGAAACCCCATCCCCCTCTTGCTCGTCGCCGGCGAAGAGTGTTGAAATGGCGAACATCCCGATTGATCCTGCTCCTTTCTTGCCGAATGGCTTCCAAGTTATGCAAGTGGTCAGGTAATCGTGTCAAAGGGTGGTGGTGTCATGGAGGTCGAGGTCGCATGAACAGTATGCTATTTCTACCATTAATCCCCTCCCCCTGGTCCAGTTCCTTTCTTGAGTATTCGTGATGTCCTGGTCGATTTCCTCAACAATGAGGTTCGTGTTCACTTTCGAGATGTCCAGGCTTGTCCCTTTGGGTCTGCTTATGTGCAGTTTCACCATGTCAGTGATCGGGACAAGCTCATTGCGGCTAGCCCCGTTCCGTTTCAAGATGTGCATGTTTCTTTCGTTAAGCACAATGAGGGGGAAAACTAGAGGAGGGCTCAATTCAACAATGAATGTTGGGTGATGCTAGTTGGTCCTCCATTAGACCACTGGCATACTGAGGATCTGAATGCAGTTTTTGCTGATATTGGGAAAGTCCTTTTATGGGAGAGGGACCCGGACCAAAAAGGAAGGATTCTTGCAAAGATTCGTGTTACTGACCTGGTTGAAATCCCCAAGAGTGTAAGGTTTACCATTGGCAACTTGGTGGAGTCTGAATCCTGGACTTTTTCTGTTGAAGTGCTGCAAAGTGACCTTCTTGGGGGGGAGCCCACCTGATGAGGACCCACTTCCATATGAAAATGTGGACCCACATCCTGCACCTGTCTTTGGGCCCCAGATCCCCCCTCCTCCCCCTCCCCCTGCTCCTGGGGGTGGTTGGGGTCAGTGGTTGGCCCCTGTGCAGGATCCTGCTCCTGAAGGTGACATTAATGAAGGTTGGGGCCCCTGGGAAGCTGTTGCTGCTCCTGTTCAAGGCCCTGTCATTGCTCCTGGTGAAGACATGCCTGTTGACAACCAAAATCTTCCACCACAGGATGTTAACAGTGGGGTTACAGGTGCTATAATTGTCCAAGACTAGGAGTCTGATGATGATGAGTCTGTCAATGCTGAGCTTGTGGTTGATGAGGATCAGGGTGTGGCTGCTGGACCCCAAGGGGTTGGCATTGGTGAAGGCCTTCAGAACATTTTACAAAACTATTTGGTTGATGATGATGAGGCAAACTCAGATGATGTGGGGATGGTGGGGAGCCCCATGGATTCAAGTACTGTGGCTGCTGAAAATGAGGATTGGATGTTGGAGGATCAGCATCTTCTTTCTCCAAATGAGGCACATCTCCAGGTGGGAATGGTGAGAACTTTTGTGTCCATTCCTGATGTGCATGTTAAAAAACAGGGCTTTTCCCAACAAGGCTTGGAGCTCTGGGAAAGTTATTTTTCTCCTCATATTCAGAAGGGCACTTCCTCAAATGGCTCTCTCCAGTGTGATATCCATGTAAGTTGGTTTAACTTTATTACTCTCATGCTTGCTACCCCTGAGAAGTTTAATTGGGTCAAGAGCTTCCTTACTTCTCCTTTATGGGAAATTATTAAAGAGCCTATTGCTGAGGAGAATTCCATTTCTTTCATCATCCCTAATGAGAGCTTTTCCCAGATGGCTCCTCCTTGTCTGGGCATTGAAGATAAAAAATCCTCCTGCTCTCCCTCCACCCCTTCCAGAAAGAGAAAGGGCAAGGAGCCTCTTGTTGACACTGAGGTGAGAAGAAGCCCTAGAATTGTTGAACTGAATGGGGGTTTTAAAAGACATCTAAATTTCTTAATTGCTGATTGTCTGGTTTGCAATGCTATTCCTCCATGCTTGAATCCTAAAGTGGTTAAAAATCTTGCTGCCTCTTTCTGCAAGGTTCAGGATGGTGACCTGGAGAAGAGGTTGCTCAAGAAAGGGAAAGCCACTGAAGTGGCAGTAAAGGCTCCTCAAAAGGGCAACATCAAAGGAACTGGCTCATCAAGCTTGAGCATTGGAGGCAAGAAGAAAGCTGGAGCTGCTGGTACCTGTGGACAGAAATCCAAGAAGAAGCCCACCTCTTAAGTGTTTTTAATGTATCAAACTAAGTCTTTTGCTGGAGTCTTGTTGACTCCCTGTTCTGTGACCTGCTCTTGTGGTCTTTTCATGTGTTTGGTACTTTTTGTGGAATCTGTCAGTGGAGTTATGATATGGATTGCCTTTTGCCTATGTGGCTGTTGTTTCCTCAATTGGGTGATTACATTACTTATATCACCTCATCACTCTACATACATCTGGTTTCTTAATGGATAACAAAAGAATTTGGAAGATCTTGAACTGGAATATCAGGGGTATTAACTCTGAAAAAAATGGGTTGCTCTCAAAAATAAAATTGATGAGTCTGGTTGTGACATTATTTGCCTTCAATAAACTAAGAGATAAGATTTTGACATCTCTTATATTAAAAAATTTTGCCCCCCAAATTTACCAATTTTGAATTTCTTCCCTCCAGAGGAGCCTCTGGAGGTTTGATCACCATTTGGAATAGTTCTTTGTTCTCTGGACATCTTTCATTTCACAATGAGTTCTCCATCTCCATCACCTTGACATCTCTCTTGTCCAATGAATTCTGGATCCTCACCAATATTTATGGGCCATGCTTACCTGAAAAAAGGCAGACTTTTTGGACTGGTTTGGAAATATTGATATGCCTGATGATATGGACTGGCTCATTATTGGTGACTTCAACTTCTATAGACAGCCTTCTGATAGAAATAGATTGGGTGGGGATGTGAATGGTATGATTCTCTTCAATGAAGCCATTAATAATTTGGGTCTCATAGAATTACCCCTTAAAGGTAGAAAATTTACTTGGAGTAACATGCAAAAAGAACCCCTTTTGGAAAGGTTGGACTAGTTCTTTACTTCTGCTTCCTGGACTTAGAGCTTTCCTTCAACTTTTGTTGCTCCTCTTACAAAACCTACCTCTGATCATTTTCCTTGTGTTATCTCCATTGGCACAATGATTCCCAAAGCCCAGGTGTTCAGATTTGAAAATCATTGGATGCATCATAAGGAATTTAAAGCTATTGTTCAAAATGCCTAGAATTTTCCTGTTGGCTTTCAGGATTCTGCAAAAAAAATCAATGCTAAATTCAAAAATGTGAGAAGGGGGCTGAAGCTCTGGGCAAAAAATCTGCCCTGCCTGAAATCACAAATCTGCAATGTTAATGCCACCATTGATCTTCTGGATTCCATGGAGGAAATGAGAACTCTTACTGTCCTAGAATGGAATCTCAGAGATCTCCTGAAGAATCTTATAATTTCTCTGTTACAAGATCAAAATACTTATTGGAAGCGGAGGGGGAAAATTAAATGGGTTAAGCTGGGTGATGAAAACACAAAATTCTTTCATTCCAAAGCTACCATAAGTTTCAGGCATAACTACATTTCCATGCTCAAAGATGATTCCAATGATGAGATTTATGATCATGATGGCAAACCAGGTCTCCTATGGAAAGCCTTTAAAGATAGATTGGGTACTTCTGATAAGCCTGAAATGCACTTCAATCTTAATGACTTGGCTGGGGAATGCTTAAGGCAAGAGGAAAAGGATGATTTGGAAAAACCTTTCTCTGATGAGGAGATTGAAGATGTAATTAAAGAACTTCCAAATGATAAATCCCCTGG
This sequence comes from Avena longiglumis, assembly GCA_030063025.1. Taxonomy (NCBI): domain Eukaryota; kingdom Viridiplantae; phylum Streptophyta; class Magnoliopsida; order Poales; family Poaceae; genus Avena; species Avena longiglumis. The sequence continues at coordinate 510,236,329 of CP125974.1, read as the reverse complement.
CCCAGATGTTTTTAACAATGAATTCATGAAACAATGTTGGCCTGTTATTAAGGATGATGTGAAACAACTCCTTGTGGATTTTTATGAGGGGCAAACTTCCTTGGAAAGTATTAATGCCTCTTTTATCACCCTCATTCCAAAAACTGAAGCTCCTCTGACACCTGCTGATTTTAGTCCTATTTCTCTGCTAAACAGTGTCTTCAAGATTATAACCAAAATTCTGGCTAATAGACTGCAGAAGTTCATCCTTAAACTTATCCACAAGAATCAATATGGTTTCCTCAAACAAAGTTCTATTCAAGATTGTTTAGGTTGGGCATTTGAATTCCTTGACCAATGCCACAAGTCCAAAGAAGAAATTTTAATTCTTAAGATTGACTTTGAAAAGGGTTTTGATAGAATTGAGCACTCTGCAATTATCAATATCCTCAAAGCAGGTTTTGGTGATAAATGGATTTCTTGGATTCAGTTAATCTTTGGTTCAGCTTCCTCCTCTGTTCTATTAAATGGAGTGCTTGGGAAAAAAATTATTGCAAAAGAGGGGTAAGACAAGGTGATCCTTTATCTCCTCTCCTGTTTGTCTTGGCTGCTGATCTTCTCCAAAGCATCCTCAATAAAGAAATGAATTTTGGTCTTCTTTCCCTTCCCATTGAAGGTGTGTTCTGTCCCGATTTCCCTGTGGTGCAGTATGCCGATGACACTTTATTAATCCTTAAGGCTGACTCTGAGCAACTTTTGTGCCTCAAGGCTCTTCTTCATACTTTTGCACTCTCCACTGGACTCAAAGTTAATTATTCTAAATCTAGTATGATGCCAATTAACATGGACTCTGTGAGGCTTGAGCACTTTGCCAATACTCTATCTTGCCTACCTGGCTCATTGTCATTCACCTACCTTGGACTGCCTTTAAGAATTAATAAGCCTGCAGTGGAACATTTCCTGCCTATTGTTCGAAGAGTTGAGAGAAGGTTGTGTGGGATTGCTGATTTTCTTAATTATGAGGGGAAACTACAGTTAGTTAAATCTGTTTTATCTTCCCTTCCCATATATTACATGAGTTGTTTTGATCTTCCTGTCACTATTAAAGATCAGTTGATTAAGTATATGAGACAATTCCTGTGGAGAAACAAAACATCTGATGTTCAAGCTAGGGGTCAAGCTCTTGTTGCATGGAAAGTTTGTCGACCTAAGAACCATGGGGGATTGGGGGTGCTTGACCTTAATGTTCAAAACTCTGCACTTATTTTGAAGAATTTGGACAAATTTTACAATCACAAGGATATCCCATGGGTTCACCTTATCTGGATCACTTATTACTGTAATGGTAAACTTCCTGGAAGAAGTCTGGAGGGATCCTTTTGGTGGAAAGCTCATCTGAAATTGGTTGGCATATTTAAAGGAATTGCAAAGTGCTCGGTGGGCAATGGAAAATCCACTCTTCTCTGGTCTGATATGTGGAATGATGGATATCTGCAGCATAAGCTTCCTCATCTCCTTTCCTATGCAAAAAACCACACATCTCTGTCAATGAGTTTCTGCAGACAGATACTATCAAGATCTTTTTTTTTCTCCCTCTGTCACAGCAAGCTTACCAAGAATATCAAAACCTTGAGCAAATTCTTAGTATTGGCATGCAGGGGGAAGCTGACAACTGGAGTTACATTTGGGGCAGTAATTTTTCAGTCCAAAAGGCTTATTATTCTTTATCTGGTTACCAACCTGTACAGCCACATTTCTCCTGGTTGTGGAAGTCCTCTTGTCAACAAAAGCACAAATTCTTCTTCTGGCTCTTGCTTCTTGATAGGCTAAACACAAGAAACCTTCTGAAAAGGAAATGTTTTACTCTGGCTTCTTATGAATGTGTGTTTCATGGCTGCATCAGTGAAGAAACCATACTACACTTATTTTGGGACTGTCCTTTTGCAAGAGCTTGCTGGGCTGAAATCTCACATGTCCAAGTGGCTGATCAAAATCTTTTTGAAGCTTTAGCCAGTATTAAAAAAGATCTTAAAGTCCCTTTTTCAATGGAAATTATTATGTTAGGATCTTGGGGCATATGGATGTGCAGAAACAGTGAAATCTTCAACAACAAGGATGCTTTGATTGAGGAATGGAGGGCTATTGTCGCCCAGGAATTAAGATGGGTCCTGTATAGAATTAAGAAAAAGAATTATCAGGGCCTCAAAGATTGGATTGAGAATAATTTAGAAAGGAGATAGCTGCTTAGAATGTTATCCCTCTTTTGAGGTGGCCTGAACTTGTAAATACTTTTTTGTAACTCTCTATGCTATATAAAAGAATTGCAGTGGGGTGCTTTACCCTACTGTTTTACCCTAAAAAAACTACTTCCGGTGCTTCGCTACTCGCAAGTTCGAGAGAAGGTTCAACAACCTCGTCGAGTTCTACTTTCCTTCCAGTCACTTCTTTCGAGAGAAATTCTTTCTCTAGAAAGGATCCATTCTTAGCAACGAAGATTTTGCCCTTGGATCTATGATAGAAGGTATACCCAATAGTTTCCTTCGGGTATCCTATGAAGACACATTTTTCCGCTTTGGGTTCAAGCTTGTCAGGCTATAACTTCTTTACATAAGCTTCGCAACCCCAAACTTTAAGGAACGACAATTTAGGTTTCTTCCCAAACCATAATTCATACGGTGTCGTTTCAACGGATTTAGATGGTGCCCTATTTAAAGTGAATGCGGTTGTTTCTAATGCATAACCCCAAAACGATAGCGGTAAATCTGTAAGTGACATCATAGAACGAACCATATCTAAGAGAGTTCGATTACGACGTTCGGACACACCATTACGCTGTGGTGTTCCCGGCGGTGTCAATTGTGAAAGTATTCCGCATTTCTTCAAATGCTCGCCAAACTCGTAACTTAGATATTCACCTCCACGATCATATCGTAGAAATTTAATCTTCTTGTTACGTTGATTCTCTACCTCACTTTGAAATTCCTTAAACTTCTCGAAAGTTTCGGACTTATGTTTCATGAAATAGATATACCCATATCTACTCAAGTCATCTGTGAAGGTAATAACATAATGATAACCACCGCGCGATGCTACACTCATTGGGCCACATACATCGGTATGTATGATTTCCAATAAGTCCGTAGCTCGCTCCATCATACCAGAAAATGGAGTCTTAGTCATTTTACCCATCAGACATGCTTCGCATCTTTCAAGTGATTCAAGAAGTCCATCTAAATAGAGTTTCTTCATACGCTTCACTCCAATGTGACCAAGACGACAGTGCCACATATAGGTCGAGTTATCGCTCAATTTCAAACGTTTAGCTTCAATGTTATTAATATGTGTATTTCCACTATCGAGATTTAATAAGAATAGACCATCTATCAAAGGTGCATGTGCATAAAACATATTACTCATATAAATCGAACAGCCATTATTCTCGGACTTAAACAACTAACCGTCTCGCAATAAACATGATCCAGATATGATGTTCATGCTCAACACAGGCACCAAATAACAATTATTTAAGTATAAAACTAATCCCGATGGTAGATGAAGAGGTAGCGTGCCGACCACGATCACATCAACCTTTGATCTATTTCCAACGCGCATCGTCACCTTGTTCTTCGCTAGCTTCCGTTTATTCTGCAGCACCTGTTTCGAGTTACAAATATGAGCAACCGAACCAGTATCAAATACCTAGGCACTACTACGAGCACTGGTGAGATACACATCAATAACATGTATATCGGATATACCTTTCTTCTTCATGTTGTCGTTCTTCAAATCCGCCAAGTACTTTGGGCAATTCCGCTTCCAGTGACCTTCTCCCTTGCAGTAAAAGCACTCAGTATCAGGTTTAGGCCCATCCTTGGTCTTCTTCGTCGGTGCGGCAACTTTCTTACCGCCCTTCTTGAAGTTTCCCTTTTGCTTAGACTTGCGTTTCTTGAACTTGGTGGTCTTATTGACTAACAACACTTGATGCTCTTTCTTGATCTCCACTTCTGCAGTTTTCAACATGGAGAAGAGTTCTAGCAACGTCTTGTTCATGTTTTGCATATTGTAGTTCATCACAAAGTTCTTGTAACTTGGTGGCAGTGATTGGAGGACACGGTAAATCCCCAAAGCATTAGGAATCACTATACCCAAACTTTGGAGTTTGTTTGCGTGCCCAGACATCTTAAGCACGTGCTCACTGACGGAGCTGCCCTCTTCCATCTTGCAGTTAAAGAACTTTTCAGAAGCCTCATAACTCTCAACTGCTGCGTGAGCCTCAAATATCATTTTGAGTTCACGGACAATATCATGTGGGTCATGGTTCTCAAACCTTTTCGGAAGCTCCGATTCCAAACCATACAAGATAGCGCACTGAACTGTGGAGTACTGATTCTTCCGAGTGAGGTAAACATTCTTTACTTCATCGGTAGCGAGTCGCAAAGGTCACCCAATGTGCATCCAAAGACATAGGTCAAATTACCAGCATTGAGGACAATCCTCAAATTGCGGAACCAATCCACGAAGTTTCTTCCATTGTTTTTCAACTTTTCTTTCTCTAGGAACGCATTAAAATTGATGGTAGGGGCCGCCATTGATCTACAACATATTTGCAATAGTTTAGACTAAGTTTATGACAAATTGAGTTCTAATTAATAGTTAAATTAATCTAGGTGAACTCCCACTCAAAACAATATCCCTCACATTGTTTTAGTGATCACACGAACCAAATCCACCACATCAAAACCGATCATCACGAGAGTTGATGTAGCTTCAGTGGCGAACAATCAACATGTTCATCATATCTACTATATGACTCATGCTTTACCTTTCGGTGATCTGTGTTCTGAGACCATGTATGTACATGCTAGGCTCGTCAAGATCAAACCTTAGTTTCCGCATGAGTAAATCTGGCTTGCTCACGTTGTATACACTCGCAGAATCTAACACACCCGATCATCACGTGGTGCTTCGAAATAGCGAGCTTTAGCAACGATGCTTACTAAGGATGAACACTTTAAAACTTGAAATTTGTGTGCTTGAGGGATCATCTTATAATGCTACCGTCGTTAACTAAGCAATACAAGATGCATAAAGGATTAACATCACATGCAATTCATAATATGTGATATGATATGGCCTTTCTTCTTGTGCTCCCGATCTCCATCTTCAAGCACGAACATGATCTCCATCATCACCGGTATGGCGTCAAGGTCAATGGAGTCGCTTCATGGTTGTCGTCCACCAGCTTCAACTATTACAACTACTTTGAATAGACATGCGTGTCTTAACAGAAATTAAAGACAACCATATGGCTCCTGTCGGTTGCCAACTTACAATAAGGGACATTGCATACATCATATAAAATGACAATTATGGCCATATCACATCACAACACACCCCTGCAAAACAAAGTTAGACGCCTCTAATTTTCTTTGCATATTTTACGTGGTTTGGGGCTTTCAATAAGTGTCGATCTAACTTACGAACAAGAACCACACCATTGATGTTTGAACTATCAAGTGCCCGTTGTAAATTGGATCTATACTATAATGGGAGAGACAGACACCCGCAAAGCCACTTATGCAATACAAGTTGCATGTTGAGCGTGGAGCAAGTCTCATGAACGATGTCATGTAAGGTTAGCCCGGGCCGCTTCATCCCATCATACCGCAAGATGCAAAGTACACAAAAAGCAATTGATAATAAAAGCACCACCGCCCACGATGACCATTGTGTTCTACTCGTGCAACAGATCTACATATTGACACGGCTCTGATACCACTGTAGGGGTTCGTAGCATGGAAAACAAAAAATTTCGACCGCATGCAAACAAACAAGCCAAGATCTATCTACTAGATTGTAGCAACGAGCCGAAAGAGGAACCCACCCTCGAAGATTCCAAAGAGGTTAACGAGAGCATATTCTCGTGGGTGATGTAGTTGTACTCTTGCCGATCTCAAGATCGTGTAGACGATCCTTCCCAAGCTCCGCAGCGCTTCAATGGGTCACATGTTCGGACTTTCGATGAAGACCTTCCTCTCCCTTTTTCCAGAAAATGGAGGTTGTAGCACTCTCTCGCGATTCCCAAAGACGACGACGATGTGGTGTCAAGTAGAGGGTAGATCCCGAGGATTCGCTTAAGCCGGTGGTATGGTGGACTATGAGAGGCCTTGGTGACCTAGGGTTTAGAGGGCACCAAGGGAGGGTGGCGGCTAGGGCTTGGGAAGCCCCAAGTCGCCGAGTTGGAGGGAAACCCTAGGCAGCGATCGCACTTGGAGCGGAGGCGCAGGAGCTAGGGTTTTAGGTGTGTAGGAGAGGGGCATCCCTACCCCTCCTTATATAGGTGGGAGGCTGTGGCTTGGGAGGAGGGAGTCCTCCCCCAAGTCCGCCTCCTTGGCCGGCAGGTGGAGGGAGGAGACTTCCTCCCCAAGTAGGTTTCCTACTCTCCCTCCACCAAGCAAACTTGTCGTTTGACTTTTCAAATTGGCATTTGACTTTCAAACTAGGATTTGATATCTACCTTTATTTTCCCCAGCCAAGTGTCCTAGTACATGATGCAACCATTCCATATTGTCATGACACATTCATGTACCCTTCCCCTCCGGAGTGCCGGACCTTCCGGACCCTTCTAGAACATTCCTGGTGAAAACACCGGAATCATTCCCAAACTCCGAAACATGACTTTTCTTATATGAATCTTATTCTCCAGACCATTCTGGATCTCCCCGTGATACCCCGGATCCCATCCGAGACTCCTAACAACATTCGGTCTCTTTCTCATCATTCCATAACTACTCAACAACATCGAATCCTTAAGTGTGTCTCCCTACGGTTCGTGAATTATGCGGACATGATCGAGACACTTCTCCGATCAATAACCAATAGAGGAATCTAGAAATTCATATGGCTCCCACATATTTCTACGATTACTTTGCGATCGAATGAACCACTTATATACGATACCAATTTCCCTTTGTCTCACGATAGTTTACTTATCCGAGGTTTTGATCGTCGGTATCTCTGCATACCTAGTTCAACCTCGTTATCGATAAGTACTCTTTTCTCGTTCCCGTGATATGTGATCCCTTGTGAGCCAGTCACATGCTTGCAAGCTAATTGGATTACATTCCACCGAGAGGGCCCAGAGTATATCTATCCGTCATATGGATGGACAAATCCCACTCTTGATCCATGTGTCTCAACCCATACTTTCTGAACACTCAATCCCATCTTTATAGCCACCCAGTTACGGTGTGGTGTTTGATGTCATCAAAGCATCCTTCCGGTGATGGTGATTAGCATGATCTCATAGTCGAAGGAATTAGGTTACTATGTATCAGAAAGCTTATAGCAATTGAACTATTAAAATGACTTGATCTTTATGCTACGCTTATCTATAGGAGTATGTCCATCACACCATTCTCCTAGTGATATGACCTTGTTATTAACAACATCTCAAATGTTCATGATCAAGAAACCATGATCATCTATTAATCAACAAGCTAGTATTATAAAGAGGCTTTACCAGAGACTCTAATTTAGTTTACAAATCACATAAGTATTAATGTTTCTGGTTAATACTGTTATAGCATGAATGTAAACATTTATCATAAACACAAAGATATAATAATAACTATATTTATTATTGCCTCTAGGGCATATCTCCAACACATTCCTACGATGACTCACCGGCTTGGGGTTACTACCCGTGCTATTGAGCCCCACTTAGGCCAAAAGCCTAAGCTTGGGGGGAGGTACACCAACATCACACTCATCTATATATCATGTTTTGTTGGTTCTTTGTATATCCATTGTTTCGCTTTCTTTTTGGTTCTTGTTTCTGCTTTCTCAAAACACAAAAATACCAAAAATATTTTTGTTGTTTCTCTTATTTTGTTTCTTTGATTTTTAGCTTTGGTTCTCCTTAAAGAAAAATCCAAAAAGATTTTCGCTTTGTTTGCTTTTGCTTTGTGTGCTTGCTTTTAAAAATTGAAAACACCAAAAATATTTGTTGTTCTTCTTTGGTTTTGTGAAGTTATTTGCAGGGTTCAGCAGTCCTCAGTGGAATTTGGTTTCATGTTATTATTCAAGTCACACAAGTGAAGGGGAATAATGAAGACTAAGACAACTTGAGGTGTGGTAAGAGGTTGGTAACGAACTCTATTTGTTTTTCATTTTTGTACATATACTCATCATTGTGAGAATGCTTAGTCTGTTCATGTAAGGTGTATGTTATTTATGGATGCTAGTAGTTCTTGCTTTCTTATGATTAGCTCCAGCTTGCTAATAGTTTGTAGCATGACATATGAATGTTTGCTTGCATTGTTCTATTCATAACTTGGTATGATATTGTGGTATCCTCCTCTGAATGTTTCATCTGAATCGACTTGGCACATGCTCACGCATGCATATGACTAAACAATAGTCAGTAAGTCTCGATGATTTATTTTGCCTCAGAGTTCTTGTATCACTTTCATGCCATAATTAGTCCCATTTTGTTGCAAGCATGATTATGAAAATTATTGCTCTCTCGTTTGTTGCTCCCTCTCTATTGCTAGCCGTCACTTGCACTGAGTATGAGCTCTACTTGTGCATCCAACTCCCCAAAACCAATATTGCCAACAGTTTCCACCATACCTACCTATTAGCATCATTTGCTAATCCAGTTCATATTCATTATGCCTTGTTTTCTTCCAAATAAAATGTTTGTCTGTTTTGAGAAAGTTAGTTAGTAAAGCTCTCACGAACTTGATGACACACTTTATTCCTTGCACTTAATAAACCTGAACCATTGTGACCTATCCATGAAAGTTATATGCTTGCAAATTATAGGCTGGGAGTTAGCAGAACGGTGCTGTCACGGGGAACACTTTCAACACTTATGGATATATATCCAGTTGATACCATGCTATTTTGTTTGCGGATGTCGTCGGTGTGAAATAAAAGGGGAGCTTGTGAGTTCACGGAGTTATATATATGTGTTAGAGAAATGTCTGGGCCGCTAGCCTAAGCCATGCCTAATCATCGTGGAAACTTGCAGCATTACCATAATGAGCATCTGTGAGGCATCCTCAATAAAATCCTATGCAAATAAAAAGATTGTTGATATGCTCATTGTCTGCTTGCCTTGTCATTTTGATTATGGGATAGCTCCTGTATCATGTGGAAGGGGTACCCCGCTGGCGGTTCTCTATGATATGCATGTATTTACGATGACAAGAACTTACAGGTAACTAAAGTTGAGTAGCACGAGGAGTGGGCCTCGTACTCAAGGGACATGGGATTTCCAGTTTATGGTCTGTCAAGCATATAACTCATATTGGACCTCACTTTCACATTAACCACATAAAGATGCCTATGATAGTGGCAATGAGAGCTCAAAGCTAGTGAGTACCTTACTTTCAGCATTTGGAAGCCTTTCAAACTTTTCAAAACCTTTTCACTTCCTTGTTGAGTCACCACTTATTCTATGAGCACCCTCTTGAGAGCATAGTTGTCATTCTTGTGTTTGTCTCAAAACTTGGATAACTATGTCATGACTTTGATGCTTGTACCTCTGATATCTTTACTTCTAGTCTTCACTTGAACTTCAGAGGTGCCTTGGCATTTACATTGTGCTCTACAAACAAAGGCAAGAGAGATACCACTCTAGCATACCTTATTATGAGCATTGCAATGTTGCTTATGTTTATGTTTCATGCTACTTATTATTACTGAGTTGGTTTCTCTTCATAGCTTGCAATGACTATTGAGTAAACTTAGTTGCATAATTCTTATTATAAATGGTTTAAGTATCTACTCCTGTGCTGAGAATATATACATCATATGAAGCAAATGTGTTCGTGAAAGTTCTTTTCTCGCACTCAGTTTTCAACTGAATTGCTTGAGGACAAGCAATAAGCTAAGCTTGGGGGAGTTGATACGTCCAAAACATATCTAATTTCCCGAACACTTTTTCTATTGTTTCTCCTCTAAACTTGCGTGATTTGGATACAACTAACACAGATTGACACTGTTTTCAGCAGAATTATCTTGGTGTCTATTTTTTTGTGCAGAAAATCAACTATCAGGAAAAATCCCGGAAAATATACCAAAAATCCTATTTCACCAGAAGATCCACGGAGACAGAATACGAGACGGAGGGGAGCCATGGGTGGCCCACACCCCCCTGCCGCGCGGGTGGGACCACCCCGCGCCTGGGAGGGGTGTGGCCAGCCCAGGCACCCCTTCGGCCTCTCTCTTTGCCTATAAGATGCCTTCTGACCTAAAAACTCAGGGGGTTCGACGTTTTTCCAGAAAGAGTTCCGCTGCCCCGCCACCACCAGAAACCGCGATTCGGAACCAGAAACTCCGTTCTGGCACCCTGTCGGGACGGGGAATTTAGAGAGGATCATCGCCATCATCACACCAATGCTTCTCCATCAACCATCCATGTTTCTCTCATCCATGAGTGAGTAATCCCCCGTTGTAGGATATGGGGATGGTAGGGATTGGTTGAGTTCTATCATGTAATCGAATAAGATTGTTAGGGCATGGTGCCTAGTATCTCTATTAGTGATATTTGACTTTGTTGCAACTTGTGCTTAATGCTTGTCACTAAGGCCCAAGTGCCATGATCTCAGATCTGAACTTATTATTGATTCATGATGATAGTATTGTTTGTGATCTTATCTGCAAGTTGTGTACACATATCATTGTCCGGATCCAAAGGCCCCAAAGTGACAGAAATTGGGACAACCTAAGGGAATGGCTATGATGTGAGGATCACATGTGTTCACGGAGTGTTAATGCTTTTCTACGGTTCTCTATTAAAAGGAGTGCCTTAATTGCCAGTAGTTCCCTTGAGGCCCCGCTGCAACGGGCTGGCAGGACAAAATATGTGGTGCAAGTTCTCATTGCGAGCATGTATGACTATATAGGGAACACATGCCTATGATTGTTTAGTACTTGGATGCTTTATCCCATTTATCTGCAATTTCCCTAGATCTTGAATTTACATGTTTAGACTCGTCCATGCAACGTCTGTCCATCCATCCCTATGCCTACCGCGTTTCAGATCCATCGCTTTGTCGCATCACATTATTGCTCTTTTTATTCTTGTCATTGCTTTGCTATTGCAATTACAAACTGTTGCTATTGATAAACTTCTGTGAGCAAGAACTATTTCCAGGTGGATCTGAATTGACAACTCAGTTGTTAAGGCTTGCAAGTATACTTTGGCTCCCCTTGTGTCGAATCAATAAATTGGGTACCCTCGAAGACTGTTGCGATCCCCTATACTTGTGGGTCATCATACACCTGAAAATTTTCCTTCATACAAAACTTCACATGATCTTCATTAGCAACATTAGTGTATTCAAAAGATAATAGACCCTTGGATTTTAGTTTTAGAACAACAAAACTTTCACTAAAAACACAAGCTGCTGTAGCAATACCCTCAAAAATCTCAATTTCCCAAAAAGAACCCCAAAAGGAATCAATAAGAAGAAAATGCAAATAATGGCAGAAATCTGTCAAAACAGACCAGCAGGTAAAAACCTTATGTTGCTCAAATCAAAACGTTTTGAACTAACGAAAGTTATCTAACATACTGGGGGATTTATTCAAAAAATATCAGCTCAATCCGACTTATAGAGATTTTTCACGAACTTTTACAGTGAAGCACAAAAATCTATTTCGGGACAGCAACTTCCCCAAATCTTACTTCCTTCTTATTAGAGGTTATTCTTGGCACAAAAAGCAAATAAAAAGGATAAGGAGAGGTCATTACAGAGGTAATAACTTCCAAGACTCAAGAAATTGTTTGGGTTATCTCCCAATAAGTACTTTTGTTTAACGCCTTTAAGTTAGGCTTGATAGTTTGAGAAGATGCTCACATAAGGAATATGAATTGAAGTAAAAGAGAGAGTATAAAGAAGCAAATTCAAAACACATTTAAGTCTAACCCACTTCCTATGCATAGGAATCTTGTAAAGAAATAAGTCATGAGAGCACAAAGCAACAAGCATAGGAAAACAAAATAGTGCAACTTCAGTTTTTTCAACATAAAGAGGGGAAACTTAATATTGTTGAGATGCATAAAACTATGTTTCCCTCTCTCATAATAACTTTCAGTAGCATCATGAATAAAATTAACAATATATCTATCACATAAAACATTCTTATCATGAGCCACATGTATAAAATGATTATTACTCTCCACATAAGCATAATCATTCTTATTAATTATAGTGGGAGAAAATTCAACAAAAATAGCTATCATTATTATTCTCATCACCATAATCATCAAATATAGGAGGAATATTTTAATCACAATTAATTTTCTCCTCAATAGTTGGTGGACTAAAAATGTCATATTCATCATTGTAATCATCATAAATTGGAGATTTCGTATCATCATAAGCAATAAAATAGCTATCTTCCAAAGTTGGGGAACTAAAAAGATCATTTTCATAAAAACTAGCATCCACAAGCTTAGACGTTTCCATAGCATTAGCAATAATGGTGTTCAAAGAATTCATACTAATAACATTGCTATTAGCATGCAAATAAAGTTCCATAGGTTTTTTAATTTTCTCTTCAAACACTTCATGTCCTAACTCAAGATAAATACTATAAAGCTGTCTAATTTTTTGTTGTTTTCCATTAAGCATAACTAGTGCAAACAAGAAACAAAAAGACAAAATTGCAGAATCTAAAGGAAATAACTTCAAGCACTCACACCAGAGGATGTGAGTACCTTTTACCTTACCTCCCCGGCAACAGCGCCAGAAAATAGCTTGATGTCTACGCACTTCTATTCTTGTAGACAGTTGTTAGGTCTCCAAGTGCAAAGGTTTGTAGAACAGCAACAAGTTTCCCTTAAGTGGATTACCCAAGGTTTATTGAACTCAGGGAGGAATTGGTCAAAGGTATCCCTCTCAAACAACCCTGCAATCAAGATAGAAGAAGTCTCTTGTGTCCCCAACACACCCAATACACTTGTAGGTGTATAGGTGCACTAGTTCGGCGAAGAGATAGTAAAATACAAGTGGTATGGATGATTATAAGTGGTAACGGTGCCAGAAAAGAGCTTCTGACTGGGAGGAAAATACTAAAGGAAAAACGATGGAAGTAAGCAAACATGTAACAGATCTAGTTGTAAACGGTGTTTCATGTTTAGAAACAAGGCCTAGGGATCATACTTTCACTAGTAAACACTCTCAATAAATATATTCTCTTCATGATACTGCCCTGAACTACTCTCTGGTTGGACACTCTTATCCATGGTAGGGCTATAACAGCACACCTCAAAGTCCGCCTTCCCCATCTAGATAACCCCACACTGTCACCTTGAGCGCTAGATGGTTCCAACAAAGACCACAATTTCATAAGGACATCCAACTCCAAATATACTCATGATAAATATATATGTAATCTAGCCTAAGTGCCACACACGGTGTGCACGCTGTCACTTTCACACACGTTGGGAAACAAATAGATCTATTAAAGCACGATGAGTATTTATGTAGACTCTAGCCTAAGTGCCACCATGGCGTGCACGGTGTCACTTTCACACACATGGGGAGAGCAGAGATCTATTAAAGCACTTGAGTAGCAAGGTAGCTCTACTTGATTACAAAGCTCATGACCATAACAAGATCATGCATGGAGAGAGATGAACACATAGCTACTGGTAGAGTCCTTAGCCTCGAGGAAGAACTACTCCCTCCTCATCATGGGAATCAGCAACGGTGATGGAGATGGTGGTGGAGATAGATGGAGATGGCTTCGGGGCACTTCCCCGTCCCGGCAGGGGTGCCGGAACAGAGACTTTTTGTCCCCCGAATCCCCCCTTCGGTGGTGGCGGCGCTGTGGAACTTTTCGTGGCTTTCTGGTCGATGATTTAGGGTTTCTAAGTCGGGGTCTTCTTATAGGCGAAGGAGACAAGGTCGGTGGAGGGCCTGGGGCCTACACCCCCTGTGGGCGCCACTTGGGCTGGCCCGCACCCACCTAGGTTGTGGTCACCCTGGTGTCCTCCTCCATCTCTGCTTCGTGGTTACGTGTTGCTCCGGGAAATAGTGACTTTGGCTTTTGTCCCGTCCAATTTCGATAATATTGATTTTCTGCCTTTTCTGGAACCAAAAACAAAAGAAAACAGGCAACTGGCACTAAGGCATCTTGTTAATAGGTTAGTACCAGAAAACATATAAAAATACCTCAAAGTGTAGACAAAACATAAGACAAATGATACAAAACAAGCATGGGACATCAAAAATTATAGATACGTTTCTAACTTATCATACTCTAAGGTGGAACTACTCACGCTTCATACCGGAGGCTATCATGGTGATGAAAAAGGCCTCCAGGATGATCTATCCCCTCCGGCAGGGTGCCAGGAAGAGCTTCAGATCCCCTCGATCTAGGGACGGTGGCGGCGGCGGCTATAGACTGTTTTGTGGAAGATTGATCGGGTACTTAGGGTTTTGGTATCGGGGGCTTATTATAGGCGAAGAGGGAGGCCGAGAGTGTGCCCTAGGCGGCTGCACCCCCCAGGTGCGGTCCAGGCCTGGCCGCGTGGCCTGGGGGTGTGGCCCTCTCGAGGCCCTCCTCCGTCTCATCTTCTGGCTCCGTGTTCCCCAGGGTAAAATATTGACTTTGGCTTTTGTCCCGTACAATTCCAAGAAAATTGATTTTCTGCCTTTTCTGGAACCAAAAACAGAAGAAAACAGGCAACTGGCACTATGGCATCTTGTTAATAGGTTAGTCCCAGAAAACATATAAAAATACCTCAAAGTGTAGACAAAGCAAAGCAAAGTAGATACTGAACAAGCATGGAATATCAAAAATTATAGATACGTTTTCGACGTATCAGGGAGTCTTTCACAACCACTCTCTTTACTTTGTTTTTTTGCTTAGTTTCTTTTGATTTGTTTTGCGTGCTTCCTTTTATAAAAAATTACAAAAAATAGTTTCCTTTGTTTTGCTTTCTCTTATAAAAAACACACAAAAAATCAGTTCCTACTCTAGTTGCTGCTGCTGTTGGCTTGCTCCACTTTTGCAAAAATGAATTCTGCTGAGAACACCAAGTTGTGTGACTTCACTAGCACAAACAACAATGATTTACTGAGTACACCAATTGCTCCACCTGCTCCTGATGCTACCTTTTATGAAATTAAACTTGCTTTGTTGAATCTTGTTATGAAAGACCAATTTTCTAGTGTTAGTTCTGATGATGCTGCTGCCCACCTTAATAACTTTGTTGAACTTTGTGAGATTCAAAAATATAAGTATGTAGATGGAGATATTCTTAAGCTCAAATTGTTTCCTTTCTCCTTGAGAGGAAATCTAAAGAATGGTTGTTATCCTTGCCTAGAAATAGTATTGATTCTTGGATTAAATGCAAAGATGCTTTTATTGGAAAATACTATCCTCCTGCTAAGATTATATCTATGAGAAGTGAGATAATGAAATTTAAACAACTTGATAATGAACATGTTGCTCAAGCTTGGGAAAGAATGAAATCTTTGGTAAAGAATCTTCCCACTCATGGACTGACTGCTTGGATGATTATCCAAACTTTTTTATGCAGGGCTAAACTTCTCTTCAAGAAATATGTTGGATCCTGCTGCTGGAGGTACCTTTATGACCATTACTTTGGGTGCTGCAACAAATCTCCTTGATATTATGATGGTTAATTATTCTTAATGGCACACTGAGAGAGCTCCACATGGTAAGAAGGTAAATTCTGTTGAAGAAATCTCCTCCTTGAGTGATAAAATTGATGTTATTATGGCTATGCTTGCTAATGGAAAAACTCATATTGATCCAAATAATTTTCCTTTAGCTTCTTTGGTTGCTCAAGAACAACAAGTTGATGTGAACTTCATTAGAAACAACAATTTCACCAACAATGCCTATAGAAATAATTTTGGTAATAATAATTATAGTCCCTATCCTCCCAATGGTAATGCTTATGGAAATTCCTACAACAACAATAGAAGTACTCCATCTAAACTTGAATTCATGCTTAAAGACTTTATTAGTAAACAGACCACTTTCAACAAGACTGTGTGATGTCTACGCACTTGTATTCTTGTAGACAGTTGTTGGGCCTCTAGGTGCAGAGGTTTGTAGAACAGCAACAAGTTTCCCTTAAGTCGATTACCCAAGGTTTATCGAACTCAGGGAGGAAGTGGTCAAAGGTATTCCCTCTCAAGCAACCCTGCAATCAAGATATAAGGAGTCTCTTGTGTCCCCAACACACCCAATACACTTGTCAGGTGTATAGGTGCACTAGTTCGGCGAAGAGATGGTGAAATACAAGTGGTAACGGTGCCAGAAAAGAGCTTCTGACTTGTTGACATGGGGTATCGTGTGTGAGTGAGGTAAAGACTAAAGCAAGCAAACATGCAACCGATGTAGTAGCAAACGGTGTTTCAATGTTTAGAAACAAGGCCTAGGGATCATACTATCGCTAGTGAACACACCCTCATATAAATATCCTCTCTTCATGATACTACTCTTAACTACTCTCCGGTTGGACACTCTAATCATCGGTAGGGCTATAACAGCACTCCTCAAAGTCCTCCTTCCCCAATCTATATAACCCCACACTGTCACCTTGAGCGCTATATGGTTCCAACAAACACCACAATTTCATAGAGACATCCAACTCCAAATATAACTCATAAAAAATATTCAATCTAGACAAATGCCACACACAGTATGCATGCTGTCACTTTCACACACGTGGGGAAAAGCAGAGATCTATTAAAGCATAAAGGGTATTTATGTAGACTCAAACCTAAGTGCCACCATGGCGTGCATGCTGTCACTTTCACACACATGGGGAGAGCAGAGATCTAATGAAGTACTTGAGTAGCAAGGTATATCTACTTGATTACAAAGCTCATGACCACAACAAAATCATGCATAGAGAGAGATGAACACATAGCTACCGGTAGAGCCCTTAGCCTCGAGGAAGAACTACTCCCTCCTCATCATGGGAATTGGCAATGGTGATGAAGATGGTGATGGAGATCGATGGAGATGGCTCCTGGGGCACTTCCTCGTCTCGGCAGGGTGCCGGAACAGAGACTTTCTGTCCCTCGAATCTCCCCCTTCGGTGGCGGCGGCGCTATGGAGTTTTTCGTGGATTTCTTCTGGATGCCTTAGGGTTTTTGGGTCGGAGGCTTCGTTTTGGAGCAGAAATAAAGGTCGGTGGGGGTCCAGGGGGCCCACACCCCCTCCAGGCGCCTCCAGGGCTTGCCCGCGCCTAGGGGGTGCGGCCACCCTGTGGCCCCCCTCCGACTCTGCTTCGTGGTTTCGTGTTGCTCCGAAAAAAATAACTTTGCCTTTTTACCCGTCCAATTCCGAGAATATTGATTTTCTGCCTTTCTGGAACCAAAATGTAAAGAAACAGAAATCGCAATTGTGGCAACTTTTTAATAGGTTAGTTCTAGAAAAGATATAAAAACACCTCAAAGTATAGACAAAGAAAATCAAAGTAGATACAAAACAAGCAGGGAGCATCAAAAATTATACATACGTTTCTGACGTATCACTGTGGAAGAAAAGCTTTTGAATGTTGAGAAAAATATTTCATCTTTGTCTGAAGCACAATCCTCTTTGATTAATAAGATGGCTGCTAAACCTGAAACCTTGGAAAGTATCTTTGCTGCTACTCATGCCATACAAGTAACTATTGATGAAAATGTTAGAATGTTAGCTAAATTGCATGTTAAGTGGGAAAGAGAAGAAGAAATTGCTAGAAACAATAGTATTTGTACTATTACCACCACCAATGTTGATGCTACCAAACCACAAGAAGTTCCTATTCCTCCTACAACAATGACTAAGTCTACTACATGTGATGCTAAGTTTGATTTTGATCTTGATGGTTGCAATATTTCTGAAGTGGTTATTGTAACACCCTCAGAATCGGACCTATGCAAGTTTGAGCAAAATTCGCCAAACCCGCATAGAAACGATTCAAAGGTGCCCACCAGGCACTTTCGTGCGGGTGGAAAACGAAGTAATAACATTACACAACAGTTCTCGATGGGACCCACAGAACAGATATATATAACAGCGACTCAAAGAGTCAAGAATACAGATATAATATACAAGATCCAGATCACCTTGAAAATAGTAGAGCGTCCGACTACGGACAAGAAGCAAATGGGGCTAAGAGCCCCAAGAATAACCAATGGCGTCCATAACCCCCTTGCCAAGCCGGAAGGGTAACCCCGCTAACGGCGCCGATCTCAAAACCTGCTTAAACAAAAGGGTGCCGACAAAGGGCAAAGGAAAAGAGGAGCGTCGATCGAGGCCAAGACAGCGAGGCTAGAATTCGGCGGTCCTCGCCTACATAGGTATGGTGGACTGAAGCGGCAGCGGCAGCATGCACTAAACAACCTATAGAGACTCAATACAACTAGCGGTTATCAGAGAGGGGTAAGAAAGACCTATCCGGATCCAACCTGAAGCTAGCACCAAACAAACCCATCCTGGTGTTTTCCCCCCTCGAGACCAAACGAGGAAGTCAACCGAGGAACTCACACAGTTGGCAGTTTTAATTAATCAGTTATCGTTGCAGCTATTACTAGTCAAATATAGATAATCGTCCTGATAAAGTAAGCAGTGGTCACTTTTAGTTAACCATTCCGTGATAGTGGCAGCACTTACTAGTCAGATACATTTATCATGAGATAACCCCAAACCCAGCAGTTGTTGGTACTTTTATTCAGCCATTCCGTTGTAGTTGCAATACTTACTAGTCAGATACAATTGTCGCAAGCGACAACCAAACAAGCAATTGTGGGCAGTATTAATTAGCCATTCCATTATAGTGAAGCTGATTACTAGTCATTATAAGTCAAATTTATAGCGGTAAACTTTAGTTATGCTTGTCTATGATCGAGATACTGTGCTCCAAGTCGTCCATAACCGCGGACACGGCTTTCAGAAAGTTTTACCCGGCCGGGGTGCACCAATAGCAACACACGCTCGATCAACCTCGGAAAAACCAAATCAAAACCAAACGAGGCTTTCACGGTGAACAATCACAGATTCAGAAATATTTCAGGGGCCACCCTTAAGTAGAATCCGCGAACGGAGTAAGCAAGCTCGAGACGGCCTCAAGGTTATGGGGACTACCGTGAACGATCGGGAACCCGAAAGTGTGGTTGGGCTTGTCGACACCGCGAATCGCCATATAATCCTAACAAGACAAAGCAGTACCTCGCACAATCGTAAATAAAGCGGTAAAACATGGCATAAGTACAGGATCGTAATAAAACCTCAAACTAGTTTGTGGCCCCAAGAAATAAGAATGAATCAAGCTCTGGCTCAGGGGGGTCCCATATACCTCCCGGATGTGGATAGCGCAAAAAATCAAGGAACAGTATCAAGTACTCGGGTCTTACGGGACACAAGTGGGCGTTCGAAACCAAATATTATCTATCACCCACCGATGCCTCTGCTTATTTCAATTTTAGTTGTTAAGTAGTAAAGTGACGATAAGTAAAACTAGAATCATCTCCAACATCAACATGCGGCAATACATCAAGAATCGTGGCATATGACAACACACATCAGCACTTGAGCAAGCGACTACGACGCGCAAGTCCAACTATCTACCAAACAACAGGTAATAGGGTGTGTCCAAGGCAATATACGGCTGCAGGGGATATCAAAGGGTACGAAAACTAGAGCATCGCAACACAGATAGCAATAGATCAACAGGAGGGAAAATAAAGACTATAAAAGTAAGATAGGTAGAAAGGGGGAGATGCTCGCCTGAAAACATTGTCGAAAGGTTCATCCGAAGATCGGTGCGAAGCTCACATCAACTCAACGGCCTTATCCGCGAAGAAGCAAAACACTAGAAGGAACACCGGATGCAATATTTAATACACGGCAGAAGATCGGCATGATGCATGCATGATGTATGGCACGGCAAGGTGCGATGCAATTAGGTCAATATTAAGCGGAACCGGGGTCCCGACAATTAATTAGGTGGTTCATGTTATTTAGATACCCCGCAATTAAATGTTGTTTAGCAAGGCAAGATAAGATACCGGTTCGCTACACAAGTTTAAATAAGGCCAATATAAGGCTAGATTTGCCCGCATATGGGCCCCATATTTAATTATTAGGTGAATCGGCATAAGGCCCCAAACCACATGAATGGATGCATGCATGAACAATTTATATGCAACAGTTATATAGGTGTCATTTATAAATTAGGGTTCTCGGATAAGGGGTTCACACATTAGGGTTCTCGACGATCTTGGGGTTCCGGGGGTTCGGGGTTCAGGGTTCGACGGCCTCGGCGTGATCGTTCTCGGACTCCGGGGGTTAGGGTCTTGGCGTTCCGGGAAGCCTGACTTGGGGTTTCGGGGTCGCCTCGAATTCGTTCTGGTCGGTGCAGTTCTTGGCGAGCATCGGGTCCGGACTTCGCCCCCGGGAACGGGTCTTCAGGGTCTCGACAACTTCGATTCTCTGTGGGCGACCTTGGCACTCGATGTCCGTGAAGTAGTACTTGTCGCCCTACCGTCTTCGGGTCACGTTGTCGATCCTGGCGTTCTGAAAGAAGTACTCGGCGTTTCGGCGGCGAAGAGCTCGGTGTTCCGTGAGGTAGACCCTGCTGCGTCCGGGCAGAGGTACTTGTCGCCACGGGGTCTCGGTGTCCTCGGGTTCGTGAGGTAGAACTTGGCGTGTCTCCCGAAGATCTTGGGGTTCCTCTTGGTTTGCCGATGTCGATCTTGAGGTTCCGATGGGGTACGGTCTCGGAAGCAGGGTCTCGACGTCCGAGTCGGTCCTCGATTTCCGCGGTGGAGGCTAGTCATCATGATGCCGAGCTTGGCGGGCGATTCGGGTTCGGCGCCGGTGGTTGTGGGCGAACTTGGTGCTCCAAAGGTGCACAAAGCGGATCCACGTAACACACACACAAGCACACACGGACACATGGAAGGCCGGGCCAGTAATGACGCGGGCTGTGAGGTGGGGAGCCGCACGGCGGGCGGGAGGACGTCGCTGGGAAGACGGGCCGGGGCGGCTGGCGGGCTAGCGACGTGGCGGGGCCCGAGGCGGCGGGCGACTCGGGGCGACAGCGGTTCTCAGGGTGGACGGGCGGCAGGCGGAGGCGGTGGCTCGGGCGGTCGCTTGCCGCGGCGTGGTTGGCGCCGGGCGGACGGAGACAGTGGCCGCGGGGAGGGCCTGGTCGCGGGCGACGGAGGAGCTTCGCCGCCGGGACGGGGACGGGCGGAACTCGTGACGGGAGGCGCGAAGGGAGACCGCGAGGCGGCAGCGGCGGTGGAGCGCACACGCTGGCGGGGTCGCCGTCGGGCGGTGGGAGGGGGCGCGGACGCTGGCGAGGAGGCGCTGGCGAGCTCGGCGCGCCGAGAAGCGGAGGGGCGGTGACGGGCGGCGGCGAGATGCGGCGCGGGCGCTGCTGCCGGAGGCGGGCGGAGCGTGGCCGAGGCGGTAGCGGAGGCGGGTCGGCGCCGCCGAGGTTCCGGGAGCGCGGGACGGACGCGTGGCAGGCGGCGAGGGTGCGACGACGCAGCCGGGCGGCAGATGGCCGAGGAGGCTTGGGGTGGCGGTTGAGCGGACCGCGGCGAGGGAGACCGGGAGGACCGTGGCCGGGGCGCGTCAGACGGTGCTTGCCGCTGCTGCCGGCGGAGAGCGAGGCGGAGGCGCAGGACGGCGCAGCGACGCAGGCGGGCTCGCGGCGGGCACGGGTGGCCGACGGCGAAGCTCGAGGCGCTGAGGCGGCGCCACGCAGAGGGCGGCTCGGGACAGCTGGCGACGCGAGCTTCAAGGCCGGGCGACACGGACGAGGAGCTTGAGCGCTGGGAGGCGAGGACGGCAGACAAGCGGCTGGCGGGCGGGCTGGCCGCCCTATGAGGAGGAGCCGGGCCCGAGGCGGCGGCGAGGGGTTAGCGAGCGAGAGGTAGAGGAAGGAGGGTTGCGTGGGCGCTCCGGGAGAAAGAAGGGAGAGGAGAGAGCGGTGGGGACGTGGGCAGGGTCCCACGGGCTGGAGAGAGAGGCTGGGAGGATCGGCGGTGGGTGGCGTCTGGGTGGGGTGACTGCAAGGCGTGTGGTAAAGGCGTGTGTGGGCTGTGGTGAGATGGGGCCCACGCGGCGTGAGTGGGAGTGTGCAGTGCGTGAGGCAGTGGAAGGCTGAGGCGTGTGGGGCTGGGTGGTGAGAGGAGAGAGAGGAGGGTTAGCTAGTGGGGGTGGCCAAGTGTCAGAGTGTGAGTGGGTGAGGGGTGGGCAAGGGTGATGTGGCGTGTCCTGATAGGTGGGAGTGAGGTGGAGGGGGGGAGGGTAGATTTCCGGGTAGACTTAGGATTAGATAGTTGGACCGATCTGTTAATACGGGGGTGGTCGTTCGGGTTGGCCTTCGATCGCCCCACTAAAATTATTGAACTTTTTATTTGTTTTAAACGGGCCGAAAGCAAACCGATAGCGGCCAAAATAAAATATTCCGGGGACCCGGTTTGGTGTTTTGAATTAAGACGGGGCTTATTAGAAAACAAAACGGGCTTTGCGAAATAGTTTTGGCAAACAATGCATGATGATGACGATGCAATGCACAAATTCAACGCGATTTTCTAGTAGTGGTTTTGCGGGATGCCACAGTTATGTTCCTACAAAAGCTTGCTAGAAGTCCTAATGCTAGTGCTATGAATATGGCTTTCACCAAACATATTACAGATGCTCTCATTAAAATTAAGGAAGAAAAATTGAAACACAAAGCTTCTATTCCTAGGAAAGTAGAAGATAGTTGGGAACCTATAATTAATATGCAAGTGAATGACTTTGATCTCAAAGCTTCATGTGACCTTGGTTCTAGTATCTCTATTATGCCTAGAAAGATTTATGAAATGCTTGATTTGCCACCTTTGGAAGATTGCTATTTAGATGTCCCACTTGATGATAATGCTAAAAAGAAACTTATGGGGAGTGTTAATGATGTTGTTATTATGGTTAATAATGCCTATGTCCCTATTGACTTCTATGTTTTGGATGTTGAATACAATGCTTCTTGTCCTATTACTTTGGGAAGACCTTTTCTTAGAATTGTTGGTGCCATTATTGATATGAAAGAAGACATCATTAAATATTAATTTCCATTCAAGAAAGGTATTGAACACTTCCCTATGAGGATATAGAAGTTACCTTTTGATCCTCCTTTGAAAGCAAAATTTGATGTTAATGCTTCTTCATTTGAAAATACTTGATTCTTGCTTCTTGTGCCTAACTTAAAGGCGTTAAAGAAAAGTACTTCTTGGGAGATAACCCAATAGTTTTCTTAAGTCTTGGAAGTTATTACTTCTGTAATAACCTCTCCTTATCCTATTTATTTGATTTCCGTGCCAAGAATAACCTCTAATGAGAGTGAGATAAGATTTGGGGAAGTTAGTGTCCCGAAACAGATTTATGTGCTTCACTGTAAAACTTCGTGAAAAATCTCTGTATATCGGATTGAGCTATAATTTTTTTTTATTATGCCTCAGGTTGTTAGATAACTTTAATTAGTTCAACACTTTTTGATTTGAGCAACAGAAGGTTTTCGAAAAAATCGGTTTTCACCTGCTGGTCTGTTTTGATAGATTTCTGCCATTATTTGCATTTGCCTCTTATCGGTTTCTTTTTGAGTTATTTTTTGGTGAATTGAGATTTTTGAAGGAATTTCTATAGTAAATTGTGTTATTATTGGAAGTTTTTCTTTGTTGAAACAGAACCCAAAGGTTTATTACTTTTGAATGCACTAATGTTGTTAATGAAGCTTGTTGAAGTTTTGTATGAAGGAAATTTTCAAGTGTAGGGGAAGAATGATGTAATGAGATGAAGAATGGACAAAATCTCAAGATTGGGGATGCCATACCGTGTCACCCCAATAAATATTCAAGAGGTACAAGCGTCAAAGCTTGGGGATGCCCAAGGCATAAAAATCTCAGGTTTCTTTCTGCACACTTCGTTTTTATTGTTTCATGCATAGTTGTGTTGTTCTTGGAGAGTCTTAGTTTTAGTTTTTGGTTTTTGGTTTCTTAGTTTGCTTTAATAAAGTAGTTGGACCCCCGTTTTTGTTGTGATGTTTCAAATAAGTTGATTGGTGTTGGAAAAGAGTAGAAAGTTTCATGCTTATAGTGGTACACAAGTGAGCTTACTTTGATAGTGGCTTAGACTTTATCATGTCATGCTAGATGTTGTTTTGACTTTATGCTTAGTGATTATTGATGTATCATGACTTGTTCCAAACAATTGAGATTGCTTCGTGTGCCTTGAAGGAATCATGCGTTGTTTTAGCATACAAAAGCATAATATTGTGGTATTCTCCTTTGATGTTTTGTTTGGGTTGACTTAGCACATGCTCACACCATGTTATGACTATGAACAATTCACCTTATCCACTATGATCATTTATTTTTTGACTTGTAGTACCACTTTATGCTTTAGTTAATAATGGTTTGTCGCTCTGCATGATTATGGCTATTATTGCTCTCTTAGTTGGTCGCTCCCAGTCTTTTGCTAGCCTCCACTTGTATTGAGTAAGCTCTACTCATGCATCCAACTCCCAAGAAACCAAGTTATTCCAAAGAGTACACTATAAATTCCCATGCATGGTGTGTTACACCATTCCAAGTAAATTCTTGTTTTATCTACCTTCGAATTAAAAAGTCACTTTGTTATGTGAAAATTAGTGATTAAATCTCTCACAAACTTGATGGCACACTTTATTTTTCTTGCCCGTAATAAACTGAATCATTGTATCATCTATGTTGTATATGCTTGCACTTATAAGTTGGGAATTAGCAGAACCATGTTGTCATGAGGAACGCTTTCAACACCTGTACATATTACCTAGTTGATATCATGCTCTTTTCCTTATGGATGTCGGCGGTGTGAAATAAAAAGGGAGCTTGTAAGTCCATGTAGTTATGCATATGTGTTAGAGAAACGCCTCGGCCGCTAGCCTAAGCCATGCCTAATCATGGTGGAAACTTGCAGCATCACCATACTGAGCAATCTATGAAGCATTCTTCTTATAAAAAAGAGAGATAGAAAAGGAGAAGAGAAAAATAAAAAAGAGGAAAGAATAGAAAAAAGCACCATTTTCCCATGGTAAATAAGAAGATTGCTAAGATGCTCATTGTCTGTTTCCTTGTCATTTTGATATGGGATAGCTCCTGTGTCATGGGGCAAGGGGTACCCCGTTGGAGGTTCTCTATGATACACATATACTTACTATGATAAGAACTTACCGGTAACTAAAGTTGAGTAGCATGAGGAACGGCCATCGTACTCAAGGGACATGAGATTGCCAACTTATACTTTGTCAAGAATATACTCCATACTTTGTTCACTTTAACCTTAATCACTTCAAGATGCTTATGATAGTTTCAATGAGAGCTGAAAGCTAATAAGTACCATAATTTTTGGAAGCTCTTTATGAAACTTTAAATCCCTAATTCCCTATGAAGGGTCTTTATTTTTTACTTTTATGTTGAGTCTCCACCTTCTATCTTTATGCACCAACTAGGAGAGCATAGTTGTCATTCTTAGATTTATGTGCATTGTCCCAAAACTTATTGATTGATTCATAATATTGATATTGCTTGTTCTTGAACTACTTTTATTTAGTCACCCTTATGAACTTTGAAGGTGTCATATGCATTTATGTTTTGCTATTCCATGAGGGACAAGCTGAATACCACTATGCTATGTTTTATGTATGTGAAAATGTTGGAATTATGCCCTAGAGGCAATAATAAAGATGTTATTATTATAATTCTTGTTCATGATAATGTTTATATTCCATGCTAGAATTGTATTAAGCGGAAACTTTAATACTTGTGTGGTTTGTGAATAACACCGTGTCCCTAGTACGCCTCTATGGACTAGCTCATTGATTAATGATGGTTAAGGTTTCCTAACCATGGACATGAGTTGTTGATTAATAATGAGATCATATCATTGGGAGAATGATATGGTGGACAGACCCAAACTAAGCGAAGCAATTAGATCGTGTCATCGTGTTCGTCTTTGCGAAGATTTTCTTATGTCAAATATTGTATTCCTTAGACCATGAGATAATATAACTCCCTGGTATTGGAAGAAAGCTTTGAGGTCATCAAACGTCATCGTATGAGAGGGTGATCATAAAGGTGTCTCTCAGGTGATCGGAAAGTATCTGTTGGGGTGTATGTATCGAGATAAGATTTGTCCCTAACAAGTTGGAGAGATATACTTCGGGCCCACTCGGTAATCGATATCAACACCGCTTGCAAGCATGTGGTTAAGGAGTTAATCACTAAGTGATATCGGATTACGGAACGAGTAAAGTACTTGTTGTGAACGAGATTGAACTAGGTATGACGGTACCGACGATCGAATCTCGGGCAAGTAAAATATCGCGAGACGAAGGGAATATATATATGGGATTGATTGAATCCTGGCATCGTGTTTCATCCGATATGATCATCGATGAATGTGTGGGAGTCAATATGGGTGTCCAGACCCCGCTGTTGATTATTGATAGAAGATCATGTCTGCGTATTCTCGAACCCGCAGGGTCACACACTTAACGTGTCTCGACGCTAGGATAGATTGGATAATTTGTTTATGAGTTTTTTTAGGAGTCTCGGATGGGATCCGGGACATCACGAGAGGTTCTGGAGTGGTCCGGAGAATAAGATTCATATAAGGCAGTGCAGTTTTTGGAGTTCGAAATTGTTCCGGGTTAATCGGTATTGTACCGGAAGCTTCTAGAACCTTCCGGAAGGGGACCAACATGGCCCCACATTCCGGGAGGGGGCATGGGCCTATGAGGGAGTGCCCTGGCCGCATTGGGACAGGGGCACAAGGCCCCATAGGGCCCAGCCGGCCAAGAGAGGTTTAAACTCTAGATAGAGCTTCTAGAAAGGTGGGTTTCCTTGCCCCCCACTCTTCCTCCTTGGGGCCGCCGGCCTTGGCTTGGGGGAGGGGCTAGGGCTGCGCCCACCCCTCTATATATAGAGGTCTAGGGGCGCACCAACACCCTACACCTTCCCTTCCAACCCTAGCCGCCCTGCTGCCCTCCTCTCTCCCTCCCGACTGCTTGTAGGCGAAGCCCTGCTGCAGCAATTCTCCACCAATTGCACCGTGCCGTCGCGTTGTAGATCCAACCCATCTCTCCACCATACTTGCTGGACCAAGGAAGGAGGATACGTCGAGGTGCCGCACGTGTGCATCTCACGGAGGCATCGCCACTTGTGGTGCTAGATCGGATCAGATCGCGAGGAGGAGAAGCGAGTACGACTACATCACCCACGTTCCGACAAACGTTCCGCTGTGCGAATCTTCAAGGGTATGAAGATCTAATCCAATCTCTCTCATTGTTTGCATCTCCTAGATTAGATCTTGGCTTTCCCTCTGTTCGCTTCCGTAGAAAATTTTGATTTACTATGCCGCGAAACCCTTCAGTGGTATCAGAGCTAGATCTATGCGTAGATGTGTTTCACGAGTAGAACGCAACATGGTTGTTGCGGGCATTGATGTTTTCTGTTGCAAGCCTCTTGTTTGTTTTCTTCTTATGACACGGGATAGTGAGATTGAAGCGGTCCAGGCCAAACTTACGCGACGTCGTCATGAGACCGCTCGACTTGACGGTGGCTTGTTCCACATGCGGCTGGTGGATGCCAGTTTCTCTCACTATAGTTGTCATGGGATTAACACCGGAGTTTGGCAACCATAATATCACCGTTGTGGCTTTTCGTAGGTAAGAATCGTTCTTAGCATCTACTCCCATAAGCCACGTAAAACATGCAACAACAAAGTAGATGCGTCTAACTTGTTTTTGCAGGGAGTGTTTTCTGTGATATGGTATGGCCCAAGATGTGATGTGTATATTGTATGCGATGATCATGTTTTGTAATGTTTCACGACTTGCATGTCGATGAGTACACAACCGGTAGGAGCCATATGGTTGTATTTATAATTGTGTATGACCTACGAGTCAACTTCTTATACGCCATGTAATAGCTTTACTTTATCGCTAAGTAGTTAGCAATAGTTGTAGTTTCTATTCGTGGTGGAGGCAATCATGGTAGAGTGATGGAGATCATTGCGCGAAGATTGGCTATACCATGTCATATAAAGTTATATGCATGTGATGTTTATCCTTTTATATATCTTATTATGCTTAGATCGCGACGGTAGCATTATAATATGATTCCTCACTTAAAGATCAAGATAAAAACTGTGTTCTCCCCGTGTATGCACTGTTGCGAAATTTCGTCGTGTCCAAGCATCACGTGATGATCGGGTGCTATAGACTCTACGCTCACATACAACGGGTGCAAGCCAGTTTTGCACACGCGAAAATACTTGGGTTTGACTTGACGAGCCTAGCATGTACAGACATGGCCTCGGAACACATGAACCGAAAGGTTAAGCATGAGTCATATGAATGATATGATCGACACTTCGTTGTCCACCATTGAAGCCACATCTCTTCTCGTGATGATCGGATTAGGTGTGGTGAATTTGGATCATGTTCACTAAACAACTTGAGGGATGTTGAATTTAGTGGGAGTTCATCTAGTAATTTGATTAAAAGTTGAACTAGTTATCATGAACATAGTCTAATTTGTACTTGCTAATATTGTAGATCAAATGGCTAAGTCCAACTTCAACTTCAACGTTTTTGCTGAGAAGGAAAAGCTTAAAAACAATGGGTCTAACTTCACCAATTGGTTCCGAAATCTAAGAATCATTCTCTCTGGCGGTAAAAAGGACTATGTCCTTGGGAAATCGTTAGGTGACCCCACTTGCAATCGCTACCGATAAGAAAGCTG
The DNA here is from genome assembly GCA_030063025.1 of Avena longiglumis. Classification (NCBI taxonomy): domain Eukaryota; kingdom Viridiplantae; phylum Streptophyta; class Magnoliopsida; order Poales; family Poaceae; genus Avena; species Avena longiglumis. Next base: position 510,207,521 of record CP125974.1, on the reverse strand, counting down.
TCTATCGGCCGCAAGAAAGATGATTATGGTGTGATTAAGAGCACCATGTTGTTTGCTATGGAACCGGAACTTCAAAATCGTTTTGAAGACTATCCCGGGCCCTTTGAGATTCTCGAAGAGCTGAAAACCATGTTTCAGACTCAGGCCTGTTCTGAGAGATATGAGATCTCTAAGAAGTTCTTTAACTACAATATGGAGGAAGGGAGTTCCGTTAGTGAGCACGCCATTAAGATGACGGGCTACACTCAACGCCTTGAGCAACTGGAATGCACGATTCCAGAGGAGCTCAAGATTGACAGGGTTCTGCAATCACTCCCTCCCAGCTACAAAAGTTTTGTAGTGACTCATAATCAGATTGGTTCCACTAATACGATCACCGAGCTCTTCGCAAAGCTGAAGTCCACGGAAGTGGACATCAAAAAGGATAATCATGTGTTGATGGTCAACAAGCCCACCTTTAAGAAAGGTAAGGGAGCAAAGAATCCCTTCAAGAAGGGCGGCAAGCAAGCCGCCTCGCCGAGAAGAAGCTCAGTCCGTCCTAAGTCCCTTAATCGAGTGCTTCTATTGCAAGGACAAGGGTCATTGAAGCACAACCGTCCAAGTACTTAGCGGACAAGAAGGTGGCACCATCAAAGGTATATTTGATATACATGTTATTGATGTTTTCCTTACTAGCCCTCGTTGTAGTGCCCGGTATTTGATACCGTTCTTGCTAATATTTGTAACTCGAAACAGGAGCTACGGAATAGACGGCGGCTTGCGAGGGATGAGGTGACGATGCGCGTTGGCAACGGATCAAGAGTTGATGTGATGGCCGTCGGCACACTCTCCTTAGTTTTACCTTCAGGATTAGTTTTAAACCTTAATAAGTTTTATGATGTGCCTGCGTTGATCATGAACATTATTTCTGGATCTTGTTTATTGCAAGACGGTTATTCATTTAAATCGGAGAATAATGGTTGTTCTATTTATATGAGTAACATCTTTTATGGTCATGCACCTATTGTGAATGGTTTATTTCTTCTAAATCTCGAAAGGGATGAAACACACATCCATAACATTGAGGCTAAGAGATGCAAAGTAGATAGTGATAATACTACTTATTTGTGGCACTGTCGTCTAGGTCATAATTGTGTAAAGCGCATGAAGAAACTCCATTCTGATGGACTTTTTGGAGTCTCTTGATTTTGAATCATTTGACACATGCGAACCATGACTCATGGGCAAGATGATCAAAACCCCGTTCTCCGGTATGATGGAGTGAGCAACGGACTTGTTGGAAATCATACATACCGATGTATGCGGACCGATGAGTGTTTCGACGCGCGGTGGATATCGCTATTTTCTCACTTTTACCGATGACTTAAGTAGATATGGGTATATCTATTTAATGAAACATAAATCTAAAACGTTTGAAAAGTTCAAAGAATTTCAGAATGAAGTGGAGAACCATCGTAACAGAAAGATTAAGTTTCTACGATCCGATCGTGGGGGCGAATATTTGAGTTATGATTTTCTCACGCATCTTAAAGCAAGCGGAATTGTTTCACAACTCACGCCACCCGGAACACCACAACGCAATGGTGTGTCTGAACGCCGGAATCGAACCTTATTAGATATGGTCCGATCAATGATGTCTCTTACTGATTTGCCGTTATCATTTTGGGGTTATGCATTAGAAACCGCTGCATTCACTTTAAATAGGGCTCAATCTAAACTGCTGAGACGACACCGTATGAACTGTGGTTTGGTGCTAAACCTAAGTTGTCGCTTTCTTAAAGTTTGGGGATGCGTTTACGCCAAGAAGTTGATGCCGACAAGCTCGAACCCAAAGCGAGAAATGCGTCTTCATAGGATACCCTAAGGAAACTATTGGGTATACCTTCTATCACGTAACCAAGGCAAAGTGTTTGTCGCAAAGAACGGTTCCTTTCTTGAGAAGGAGTTTCTCTCGAAAGAAGTGAGTGGGAGGAAAGTAGAGCTAGACGAGGTTGTTGAACCTTCTCTTGAGTTGGAGAGTAGCGCAGCACCTGAAATTTCTCTAGTGCCGCCTGCACCAACAATAGAGGAAGCTAATGATAAGGATCATGAAGCTTCGGACGATGCTGCTACTGAACGTCGCAGGTCGATAAGGTCGCGTGCCCCTCCTGAGTGGTACGGCAACCCTGTCTTAACTGTCTTGTTAGTAGATGACAGTGAGCCTTCGAACTATGAGGAAGCGATGATGAGCCCAGACTCTGAGAAATGGCTAGAGGCCATGAAATCCGAATTGGGATCCATGAGCGAAAAACAAGTATGGACTTTGTTGGACCCTCCTAGCGACCGAAAGGCCGTTGAGTGCAAATGGATCTTCAAGAAGAAAACGGACGCGGATGGTAATGTTACCGTCTATAAAGCACAGCTTGTCGCGAAAGGTTTTCGACAAGTTCAAGGTGTTGACTACGATGAGACTTTCTCTCCCGTAGCGATGTTTAAGTCCATTCGGATTTTATTAGCAATTGCTGCATTTCATGATTATGAAATATGGCAGATGGATGTCAAGACTGCTTTCCTCAATGGCAACATTGATGAAGAGTTGTATATGATGCAACCCGAAGGTTTTGTCGATCCTAAGGATGCTAGTAAAGTATGCAAACTTCAGCCTTCCATTTATGGACTGAAGCAAGCATCTCGGAGTTGGAACCTTCGTTTTGATCAAGTGATCAAGAGCTTTGGATTTGTTCCAAATTGCTACGAAGCTTGTATCTACAAGAAAGTGAGTGGGAGCTCGGTGACGTTTCTGGTACTATATGTGGATGACATATTGATTATTGGAAATGACATTAACATGCTTAACGATGTGAAGATTTATTTGAACAAGTGTTTTTCAATGAAAGACCTAGGTGAAGCTGCTTATATATTGGGCATCAAGATCTATAGAGATAGACAAAGACGCCTGATAGCTTTAAGCCAGAGTACATACCTAGACAAAGTTCTGAAAAGGTTCAGAATGGATAAGGCAAAGAAAGGTTCGGTGCCTATGTTGTCAGGTAAGATGTTGAGCAAGGCTCAGTGTCCAGCTACGGTAAATGATAGGGAAGCTATGAGCAAAGTGCCTTATGCCTCGTCCATAGGTTCCATCATGTATGCCATGTTGTGTACTAGACCGGATGTGTCCAATGCTCTTAGTTTGACGAGAAAATATCAAAGTGATCCAGGAGTGGAACACTGGACAGCCGTAAAGAACATCCTAAAGTACCTAAATAGGACTAAAGAAATGTTCTTAGTCTATGGGGGTGATGAACAGCTTGTCGTAAAAGGTTACGTCGATGCTAATTTTGACACCGACAAGGATGATTCTAAATCTCGACATGTGATACGTGTATATTTTGAATGGAGGAGCTGGAGGAGAAGCTACAAGCAAAGCGTGATCGCGGGATCTGCAGAGAAGCGGAATACATGGCTGCTGCAGCGTCAAGTGAAGGAGTTTGGATCGAAACTTCATCACTGAGCTTGGCGTGGTTCCAAGTGCATTGGACCCACTGGAGATATTGTGTGACAACACTGGCGCCATAGCACTCGCTAAGGAACCAAGATATCATCCAAAGACCAAGCATATCAACCGCAAGTTTCATATAATCCGATATTATATAGCAGATGGAGATCTGAAGATTAGCAAAGTACATATAGATCTGAATGTCGCAGATCCGTTGACTAAACCTCTTCCGCGTGCAAAACATGATCAGCACCTCAGTGCCATGGGTGTGAGATTGTTGCCAAATGTAAACTAGATTATTGGCTCTAGTGCAAGTGGGAGACTGTTGGAATTATGCCCTAGAGGCAATAATAAAGATGTTATTATTATAATTTTTGTTCATGATAATGTTTATATTCCATGCTAGAATTGTATTAAGCGGAAACTTTAATACTTGTGTGGTTTGTGAACAACACCGTGTCCCTAGTACGCCTCTATGGACTAGCTCATTGATTAATGATGGTTAAGGTTTCCTAACCATGGACATGAGTTGTCGATTAATAATGAGATCATATCATTGGGAGAATGATATGGTGGACAAACCCAAACTAAGCGAAGTAATTAGATCGTGTCATCGTGTTCGTCTTTGCGAAGCTTTTCTTATGTCAAATATTGTATTCCTTAGACCATGAGATAATACAACTCCCTGGTATCGGAAGAAAGCTTTGAGGTCATCAAATGTCATCCTATGAGAGGGTGATCATAAAGGTGTCTCTCAGGTGATCGGAAAGTATCTGTTGGGTTGTATGTATCAAGATGGGATTTGTCCCTCCCAAGTTGGAGAGATATACTTCGGGCCCACTTGGTAATCGATATCAACACCGCTTGCAAGCATGTGGTTAAGGAGTTAATCACTAAGTGATATCGGATTACGGAACGAGTAAAGTACTTGCTGTGAACGAGATTGAACTAGGTATGACGGTACCGACGATCGAATCTCGGGCAAGTAAAATATCGCGAGACGAAGGGAATATATATGGGATTGATTGAATCCTGGCATCGTGGTTCATCCGATATGATCATCGATGAATGTGTGGGAGTCAATATGGGTGTCCAGACCCCGCTGTTGATTATTGATAGAAGATCATGTCTGCATATTCTCGAACCCGCAGGGTCACACACTTAACGTGTCTCGACGCTAGGATAGATTGGATAATTGGTTTATGAGTTTTTGTTTGGAGTCTCGGATGGGATCCGGGACATCACGAGAGGTTCCGGAGTGGTCCGGAGAATAAGATTCATATAAGGCAGTGCAGTTTTTGGAGTTCGGAATTGTTCCGGGTTAATCGGTATTGTACCGGAATCTTCTAGAACCTTCCGGAAGGGGACCAACGTGGCCCCACCTTCCGGGAGGGGGCATGGGCCTATGAGGGAGTGCCCTGGCCGCATTGGGCCAGGGGCACAAGGCCCCATAGGGCCCAGCCGGCCAAGAGAGGTTTAAACTCTAGATAGAGCTTCTAGAAAGGGGGGTCTCCTTGCCCCCCACTCTTCCTCCTTGGGGCCGCCGGCCTTGGCTTGCGGGAGGGGCTAGGGCTGCGCCCACCCCTCTATAAATAGAGGGCTGGGGGCGCACCAACCCCCTACACCTTCCCTTCCAACCCTAGCCACCCTGCTGCCCTCCTCTCTCCCTCCCGACTGCTTGTAGGCGAAGCCCTGCTGCAGAAATTCTCCACCAATTGCACCGCGCCGTCGCGTTGTAGATCCAACCCATCTCTCCACCATACTTGCTGGACCAAGGAAGGAGGATACGTCGAGGTGCCGCGCAGTGCATCTCACGGAGGCATCGCCACTTGTGCCGCTAGATCGGATCGGATCGCGAGGAGGAGAAGCGAGTACGACTACATCACCCACGTTAACGCGTTCACATTGCGAATCTTCAAGGGTATGAAGATCTAATCCAATCTCTCTCGTTGTTTGCATCTCCTAGATTAGATCTTGGCTTTCCCTCTGTTCGCTTCCGTAGAAAATTTTGATTTACTATGCCGCGAAACCCTTCAGAAACAAACAAACGTATTTCAATGCATTGTTATTCATGATCTTTGTTTGTATCTTTTTCATGTTGCAACATAGTTACTATGTTTTATTGTTAGAACTTCATATTTCATGCTCATGTTTAGAGTACTTTGATCCCAGCTATCAATGCTTTACAAATTCCTTGATCAAGATTGTGATGGTGCATGTCACCTCAAAAATTATTATTTTTATCACTTACCTACTCGAGGACGAGCAGGAGTTAAGCTTGGAGATGCTTGATACGTCGTAAATGTATCTATAATTTTTTATGCTCTATGCTTGTTTTGTATCAACTTTGATTTGCTTTGTCTACACTTTGAGGTATTCTTATACATTTTCTGATACTAACCTATTAACAAGATGTCGCAGTGCCAGTAGCCTGCTTTCTGCTGTTTTTTGTTTCAGGAAAGCCAGAAAAGAAATATTTCGGAATTGGACGGGACAAAAGCCAAAGTCAATATTTTATCGGAGTGAACACGGAGCCATAAGGGCAGGCGAAGGGGGCCAGGAGGCGTCCACACCCTAGGGTGGCGCGGGTCCCCCTGGCCACGCCAGCCCTAGGTGTGGGCCCCTCAAGGCTCCACCGACCTTGCCATTTCGCCTACTTATACGTCTCCCCGAGGCGTAAATCCTAACGCGTGGCAGAAATCCACGAAAAGGTCCGCAACGCCGCCGCCACCGAAGAGGAGATTCGGGGACAGAAGTCTCTGTTCCTGCACCCTGTCGGGACGGGGAATTGCCCCCGGATCCATCTCCATCGATCTCGACCACCATCTCCATCACCGTTGTTGACTCCCATGATGAGGAGGGGGTAGTTCTCCCTCGAGGCTAAGGGCTCTACCGGTAGCTATGGGTTCATCTCTCTCTATGCGTGATCTTATTGTGATCATGAGCTTTGTAATCAAGTAGATCTACTCTCCTACTCAAGTGCTCTAATTGTAATCTGTGGTTATCCCCACGTGTGTGAAGGTCACAGTGTGCACATCGTGTGGCACTTAGGCTAAAGATTACATAAATACTTATCATGAGTATAATTTGAGTGGATGTCTTTATAAAATTATGGTGTTTGTAGGAACCATCTAGCGCTCAAGGTGGTAGTGTGGGGTTATCTAGATGGGGAATGCGAACTTTAAGGAGTACTTTTGTATCCCTACCATGGATTTAGAGTTGTCCAACCGGAGAGTAGTTCAGAGTAGCATAATAAAGAGAAGATATTTTTATTAAGAGTGTTCACTAGTGAAAGTATAATCCCTAGGCCTTATTTCTAAGCATTGAAATACCGTTTACAACCAGTCATGTTACATGTTTGCTTGCTTCCATCTTTATTTCAGATTGTCTTTAGTCTCTTCCTCCCCGTCAAGCTCTTTTCTGGCACCGTTGTCTTATAATCATCCATACTGCTTGTATTTTACTATCTCTTCACTGAACTAGTGCACATATACACCTGACAAGTGTATTGGGTGTGTTGGAGACACAAAAGACTTCTTGTATCTTGATTGCAGGGTTGCTTGAGAGGGATACCTTTGACCACTTCCTCCCTGAGTTCGATATACCTTGGGTGATCCACTTAAAGAAAACTTGCTGCTGTTCTACAAACCTCTGCACTTAGAGGCCCAACACTATCTACAAGAATAGAAACGTATGTAGCTGACTTCAACCCATTCCTACCACTCATACCCCACAATCCAAATACTACCCCCGAAATCTAGGTTCATCGCTATAAGAGGAGAAGGCCCTGCAAATGCTTTGTTGTTAATAGTTTTTCTTTCATAAGTGCGCGGCTGTAAGTTATTATTATCTGGCATCTAACAAACCATACACCTGTATCAAAGCATCTCGCCTGGATTTGTTTTGTCAAAGAAAAGGAATACCCTTACCATTAGGCTTGTGACTCAGGATGTAAATGGCGCGTCCGCTAGACTATGTGATTGTTGCCGCTTTGGCCGCATCTCACTTTATTGGATTTTGCGGCAATCGTTTAAGAATTCTGGTAAATTTATGTCGTTAAATGCGCCACCAGCCTGCCATGCCGTTTTAAGGTTTGACGCTTCTCGCTCGTTTCGAGCATGCTCACTGTACTCGCTGTCGTATGTTCTTTATGCTCCGCAGCGATTCTTGTTAGAATAGAGCCGATGAACATGCAGGTATGGTAACTAATAGGCAATTGCGCACACGCGTATCTTGGGTGACCTCTCGATGATACTATTCCCTCCAATCTATATTAATTGATTTAAATTTGTCTAGATTCGAAGAAGGTCAGAGGGAGTACTATTTGTTAGAGTTGTATTAGTCTAGCTAGTACTTTTCATGAAAATATACGTGTATGTGTCTTGTATGTACTCATGTACTCTAATATATATGTAGAAGTGTCGAGGCATTGACCACACACTCAAACTCTAACAATTGTGTTTCTCAACTTGGTATCAAAGCCGAGTACACGCACAGCCACGAGTTCCGTTCCGCCACGCTCGATCTCCTCCACCATCGGGTGAAGTTCCTCCATGCCGTCGCATGACCTCCGCGTCGCCACGAGTCTCGATCCTCCGCACACGATGACCTCTTCCGCTCTCCATGTGTTAGATGTGGCCGGCGCACCTTCTCCAGCTCCGGTGGTTTCGACGGCTGTGTGCTGGATGTTGGGGCCCCACTGCCCAGCTCCGACTGAGCGGACAACGGCTGAGCCTTGGTGGATTCCCGTCGGTATGCTGCTTGGCGTGGCGTCCAGAAGCTGGGGCGGCGACCCTGAACAACGGTTTCTTTGTGTCGCGGTGGGCTAGGATGTGGCTCTTTGCGAGGCGGTTCTAGGCCCTGTTTCCTAGTTCAGTTGGTGGCCGTACATCATCCGGCGCGTGGGGATGACGATGTGCGTGCGGGTCTGTGACGGTGGTCTGGCCGGTCCTCGTGAGGCGAGCGCTTGGTTTTGGGGTATTGCCAGGCCATCATGGCAGTACTCTCGCATCCTTCGCTCGGGTTTCATCGGGGCAAACCCTAGATCCCATGCCAGCAGTAGCGGAGCTTCCAAAAAAATGTCGGGCGGGCCAAACAAAAAAAAAGAGCACATTTTTTTCACTAACTAGGAATTTGGGGAGAAATCTAAGTGAAAATCAAGCTATTAAACTGCTAATAAAGATTTAGGCAAAGAAAGAAACTAACACGTGCTAGACTAGCAAAGATGATTTGGCACATATCTCTTTTTAACCAAAAAATCAGAAAACAAATCAGGATGCAAACTGTCAATTGAAAACAATGTGTATTTTGAGCTATATAAAAAATAACAAAACGGTGGATGTGAGTATCACATTTTCAAATCTAAAAGATATTAAATTTTGTCATTTTGTGTTGTCCATATTAAAAAGAATTTTGCATGCCTGTAGGATATATCTTTTTATTTGGTTTTTGTAGGGTATATCATTGACAAAATCTAGAATTATTTCAATATTTTGAAACTTTTTATTTTTTTGAATTTGCAATAGAGAGATCATTGGATCTAGGGATGGTACCCGCCGGGTTCAGGGCAGGGGGCCGGGTCCGCCCCCTATACCCGTCCTGTTTAAGTTATCTGGTCTTACTTTTTTACCAGACCCGCGACCTGGATAGGTTCAGGGCCCCAACGGGTACGCACCAGCGCTGAGATGGAAGCAACGTCGGCGCATGCGGGAAGAACACAACGGGATATTGGAATGGCATTGGTGGAAATGAACGCGTTCGTACGTGTGTTATCTCAAGACTCCATATTCCACCGCGTGCATGTGATGTGTGTTGGGGCCGCGTCGGGCATCTGGTTAGGCATAGGATTATTAGGGATAGGACTAAAACTTAGAGCGATTTTGTGGGTCTGCGGGTATGGGTTGCCACCTCCAGACCCACTCCGTTAGATTTGACGGGTCTAACTTTTTATGAAACCCTCCCGGCGGGTACCTATCGGGTTTGCGGGTTTCTGAGTCTCATTGCCATCTTTAACTGGATCTAACGTGCCGGAAGAACTTTTCATCAGATCTTCTAAAGTACAATTTTTAAAAAAATAAAATGTTTTATATATTTTCCTAAAACACGTGTATCTAGCAAAGTTCGCTTGGCTACCAACGATATCTTCTTGTTTTTGGGTGTCAAAACTGTGTCCTGTGTCTCACTGACCTCTATTCTGAGTTCAGTACCAGTAGTAGTATGCCGTATGTGTTCTCTTAGCTGGGAATAAGAGCTTTTGGTGGTCGTCGGCTGCCTGGGTCCCTCCAAATTACTGGGTGCTTTGCTCCTTTGGCTGGCTTGGGTCTGCAAGTATCTCTTTGGTAGTACTAGTGGACTGAGATGCACAGGTATGAACTAGATGATACCCCACGCGCTGCGACGGGATGTGTTGAAGCAATACCCTATTTGATTTTCTTTGCTAATTTTATATGACCTTTGTCAAAAATATATAAACAATTTCATGAGATTGATCAATACAAGATTGACAACAAATGTAAACCGCGTGCATTAAATCAGGAATTAGAACAGTTCAATAGTTGCCACGGGAGTAAAAGTTGGATCACCACATTCCGAAGTGTATCGGGTACAATATAGATTGCATACCGTGCATAAGTTGTTAGACAAAATCGTTTCAACTTCCTAAAACCCCAGTAAATATAAATATAAATATAAATATATAATGTTGGATCTACATTATTAGCCAGTTAGGCGAAACAATCAACACGTATTTGCAGACTAACCCAACTGATCGACGTGAAAGCCTGTATATACATACTCTACACTTAGCTTTGAACGATGCCAAACTTATAAAAAAGGTTAGACATTTCGTCCCTACCAAATTCACCACCACTATCAAACTCCTCTACATTTTAGTAAGTTACTATGCAGAAATTAGCAAGATAATGCATTTCAATGGCTAAAAAAATAATTAGTGGGACAAACTGAGCAAGTAGGACATGGACCAATCAAGAAACATATAATAAACTTTTTCATGGTTTATAGTAAAAAAATCCTTTGGTTAATGAATTTCATGCTATTATAACCATACGCAACATTATATTACAGATGTGGAGAAGTCAGGTTAGACAGTCCTAAAGACAATCATCTATAATCTTTCATAGAAGGCTGATAAGTAAAGAGAATCTTAACAATTATGCAATCCGAATATAATTAGTCTAAAGATCTATGATCGTAGCACTTGTACTACTCCACATCAATGAAAGGTGGACAATTACCCGCAAACAAAAAATCAAAGGTGGACAATCTGCAACAATAATTACATGTGGACCTGTTCCATATCGGATGCATCTGTAATTTTTGGATATTTTATGTTCGAGATGGCACTCATCATAGAGAAAAGACAAAAAATATCTCATGCCACTGCCCGACAGTTTTCAGCGAGTTAATATCAATACACCCACGTAATATGCAGTTCTGCAACTCTTTCTCTAGCCCTAGAGCTCTGTTCACAAATATAACATGAACATACATTAGGCAGCATATATTTCAAAATCGAAAACTACAAAAGCAGAGCACCATGCGGCCATGCTAGGGGAGGGGGGTAGGAAGCATGAATGAGCAACTGTGCAGCCGTGCAGGCCGGGATGTAATAAACGTGTAAGAGGGAAAAATCTCATCAGAAATCATTCAAAGAATCACCTACACACATAGATCTGGGCGAGGTTTACAACAAAACAGAACAATGGGAAGTTAAGTAGATGCTCATCGAGCGATTGATCTGCTCCGGTGCCATTGTAGACACTGTCAACATCTTCACTCTTAAGTAACATCTAATGAGAATTTGAGCAATAGGATCCTGCAGACCATGTACACATATTCGGCGTCCGACGAAGCATGTCAAGGCCAGGATAACCACTCTACTCCCGGCGACACTGGGTATAAGGAGACAGGAATATATTTGGAAGAGCAAGAAGAGGGAGGGAGGTGGGAGATTGGGGATGCAAGGGGAAGGAATATATAAACAACCAGGCAGATCAGAGGTCTTCAAGTGGGAGAGTTTCAGTTGTCATAATATGGATTATTAATGGAGGGGGAATGGTTCGGGGAGATCATACAGGAGAGGAAGAGTGTACGCACTGCAAGCAGAGATTTATTTATGGAGAAGAGCAGACGTGTCTGCCAAGATCATAATAAAATCAGTAATTGACCGTAATTGACCGCTTGGTGGACATCAATAAAGCTGGAGTAATGGGCTGCATGTGAAACTGTTGGTCCAATTCTATCGCTCGAAGCGGAACCGAATTTTGGAGGCACATAATGTTTGCTGACATGGCTGACTGCTGAGGTGGATAGGCTGGTGGGTTCCGTGAGGTGTCATAGCTGCATGTTGAGAGAAATAGGTTAGCGGGGATGATCTTCTTAGTTATATACTGATACTGATATAGGATAATTTTAGACAAAACTCTTGGGCGGGCCATGGCCCAGGTTGGCCTTTCTGTACCTCCGCCAGTGCATGCCAGCCTCGAGGTCAGTGTGTTGTGTTTCGTGTTGTATTTGTTTTGGGCCAGTTTTTTTCTATAAACGGGTTAGTTCTCTTCTTCTATATCAATCAAAAGACAAATCTTTTATCTCATTTAAAAAAACTCTATTAGCTAAAATGGGAGGCGGAGCTCAGGGACAAACACGAATCGACGTTAATGCATCACGTCTCTAGCTGCATGCTGAATTTTTGTGAGGTCACGATGACCGAAACTATGTATGCTTAGCGATAGTCACGTGACTGTAGCTACGTATAATACCAGGTAACATACAGTCTGTCTACCTCGCTGCTCGCTCACGCCCGGCAGCCGTGGAGGTTCTGCTGCGCAACTTCTAGCCCAGCCATCCGACGGTCAGCCGCTAGCTACTCTCTGCATTTTTTATGTCTGTATGTAAAATGATGTAACCACCGGCGCCGCTGGACTATGTGGATAGGCGGCGTATGATGTGGGTTTGGCGGATGCCGCTGCCACTTACATCCTGACTTGTGACTCGTCACGAGATGTTTGTTATGACCAGCTGCGATATGCCAAAAAGACCAAAACTTAGATCGTATAGCTATTATACTAGCCATGGTTCTTTCTCAACCAAGCTATGATTCTGAGCAGCACTATCAATGAAAGCTTATGCTCTGCCTAACTTGGGAATCTTATCAAAGTACATAAAAGAAACACAACTCTCTCTCTCTCTCTCTTCCATAACATGAACTTGACCACGGCAAGAATTATGAAACGGAATGAGTGTGTAATTACTCCTTCAATGAAAATTTGTTTAGTGCTCTACCGACATCCCAGGAAAATTCCCCAATATGGTAAATAATACAACCAGCCTTGTTAGTGCAGAGTTGTCCAGATCAAGATGATTGATCAATAAGAATGTTGCTGCAACCATCCTAAATCTACGGCACATGGGTCGATATAGGCTAAGCAGATTCCAGGACAGAATTGAACAGAAATTTACTCCTATCAGATAGGCCTTGGTATTGTGTGTAAGCCTGTCCTGTTTCCTGCTACAGTACAAGTTTTAAACTCAAGGCTGCTCATTCCTTCAAAAGAAGAAAGTGCTAACTGGAGACTTCAGAACATCCTCATAATTACAAAGAGCTGTATGACGAAATACTACAATTGCAACAACACTTAGTCGTGGCTGAAAGGGTCAGGGCAGATCGGGAGGTCCATGTAGGGATCATTTTGTTGTTAAGACAATATATATTCACATCTGATTGGTCATCCGTGGAGGTTAATAGCTCGGAGGAATTTCCTTGTTAAGGAAGGCCTTGCTTCATGACTTGCTCAAATCAGGGTTTACTTTGAACTCGTCCACTTGGAATACAGGATCACATATGTTCTTTGGAGGGAGTTCTTGATCCCACGGACCGATCAAATGGGATTCAAACCCTGCCCGCGCAACAACCCGGCCCGAATCTGTGGACAGAGCATCCATCCTTGGTTTCTTCGGAGAAGACAGCATGTTGTCAGGGTAGTCATCCAAGTTTGGTGGTGAATGTGAAAGCTTCTTCTCATCAGAACATTCAAGTGACCCACCAAGCTTTTGCTGCTCCTCTATGATCATCTGCAAATACTTCCCTTGGGCTTCGATTCTCAGTTGCAATTGCTTTTGAACCTGAAAAGTAGGTAACATGTAATGAATTAACCTAATCTAAAAGAGTTCAGAAAAAAATTCAGGTTGATTTTGAAGAATAAAATGGCAAATTAACCTAAAAAAAGTGCGAGCAAATTAAATAACAATTCATATGAGGCAATGGAGGACAAAGTTCATTTACAAGGAACTAAGTACAAGTCTGGTAAATAATGGTTCAGTAAGAATAGGATACAAGATCAGAATGTCAGAGTGATTCTCCAGCTAACAGTTAACCAAAGTTCCAAATTAACAATAAATATTATGATCCAAAAAAGTTCACGTTCTCATGACAAACCTCGAGTTGTTCATGGAGCCGCTTCTGAACCTCCATTTGCATCTTTAACGCTTCATTGATTTGTGAACCCCTGAAAGATAAGTGAATATTTCTATAACTATATGCTTATTTATGAACATGATACCAACCAGCATAAAAGTCCTATGCCACAAGAAGATACAAACATGTGCAGATAACTGCCTAAATATCACTTACGGTGCAGAATCTGTATTAGAGAGGGAATCGCCTGAATCTTTCTTTTCGTCCTTGGAACCTACACAATTGTAACAACCAATGCTCATTAAATTTCTCAGTACAATGTAACGCAAGGGAAGTCTGCTAGAAAGTCAATGAAGCATAGAAGGGAATTTACCTTCAGCAGGAGATTCTGGTATGTACTTTGCAAGGCGATACTTCTGCACAAGCAACGAGGGAAATAGAGTGTTAGTGGTCATGCAAATATTTATCATCCGTCTCTCTCCTCCAAGAGGAATTCTTTACCTGCAAATGGCTCTTGACATGATAAATTGTAATCCCCGGCACACCCATTACAGTGAGCACTCCTTTAGGTGTTGCTCCTGTAGAAATGATGGTAGATTAACAAATATTTGATGCACTGTACTTGGTGTACTTAAAAACTAATAAACAATCATTATTGAAGATTGTTTACAGTTTTCTATACTTGAACAGTTTCCAATGTGATTGGGTTAGATAACATGGCAGACACGGTTCTTAAGGGTCATATTAACAACTGCTAGCATCCTAGCATGAATCATTCAAACATGAGCAAACTTGCATACTAGCCCAATATGCATGTCAGTTTGATCGAAAAAACTGGGTGTCCCGTGGCCTGAAATATGCAGTCATCTAATGGTGGAAAAAGCATGAATAGAGCTGCTCATAAGCAATGGTACACAATGGATTCTACATAAAACCATTATATCTGAGAGTAATGTCAATCAGAATTTTTGCTACTGGGAAGGTTGATGAGATACGAAATAGAATGAACTAAAAGACAGTATATGGCATTTAGTACAAAGTCGAGTAAAACCACAAAAACTAATACTTAACAGAGAATACCCACTATCTGGTCCACCAAGTTGGGCGATTGCATCCACAAAGCGATTATGGAGATCTGAGGTCCATCTTAGACGTTGTTTCCCATTTCCTACAGGATTAGCAGGATTGCTTATGCTGGGTCCACCGAATGCTCCAATATTATTACTCATATGCTCATTATTCTGAGCCCTCTGCGGTGCAAAGGGCACAGAAAACTTCTTAGCATGGTACATCATGAGAGTGCTGCAACAATTGTAAGAAATTATCATAAACATGAGTAAGCCCAAGAAACTTTTTAATTTAGGATGAGCAAATCCAAATCTACATTGTGAAGCCCTCGTGTATATCTAACAGAATATATCAAGTTGAAGGTACAATGCAAATACAGCATAGTGAACATGTTTTGGCATGGCTAGTTTTCATCATCTCTTATACGCATATCTATTACGAGATCACAGAAAATTGGTTCTTTTCACAAAATATGTCGTGTATACTTACTGAACTTCTGCTAAAAGTAAAAATGAGAGGCCAACATTGAATATGGAAGACACAATTAACAGAACAGAGAAACATAACTAAAAACACAAATCTTTATACCTAGTCGTAGTATCAAACTATCGGTAATACCCAAATAGCCAAAACCAACATAGTTACTTTGATTGTCTCAATTGTGATTTCCTTGCAATCGAGACAATCAAACTAATAGCATCAGAAATTAATACCCGAAAAACTGCATCCCCGGAGGTAATCATGCTGAGATGCCAATACAAGACCCTAGACGAGACCTCCCAAAGCTTAATCTGATCGAGGCTCTGTGGATTATAACTAAAATTCTCTACAAGTGCGACAACAAAAGAATCTGGGCAAAACATAGGCTAGAACTAGAAGGATATAACAGGTTGAATCATGATCATTGGGCCATATACGCATATAACAGGAAGGCCACAACCTTCCTGGCCTCAAAAGATAAGAACAAGCCGCGAGAAGTCCAAAATTACAAGGAAATCGCCAGAAGAAGCGCCGTCTCCACCAAAACAAATCTCGCCCCTAGCCCATACATGATCTCTCTGTTTCCTTACTTTTACCACTCATCGCCTATCCACACCCAATGAAAGCTGGCGAGAAGCACCGGAAAATTCACCCCAAGGTGAGCGAAATTCACACCGACTGCGCACGGCAGTAGCATGAAAACACTCCACTCACCGGCCTGTATTATTATTATTTTCCGTGCCGCCCTTGGCACATCGACAACCAATGAAAACTCAGAAGAAGCCCCAGAGGAAGACTGACTCAGGGGCCAGTAAATTCCACCGTAACAGCGACTCGCCACTGGCACGGAAACACGCTGGAAGAGCGCGGCTCGCCGGACTCTGACACGGAATTCCGCCGCAGCTCGTCCCCCCGCCTTGATCTCGAGCCGACCTCACAGAACCCCTCCGCAGGAACACCCGCCCGTTCCTCCCCCGCGGAAACACGCACGGCCAGGCAACGGATGCGGCTCAACCGAAATCGAGCAAGAGGAACGGGGGATGCAAGAGCTCTGGGTACTTACCGGCACGTACGGAAGAGCGCTCCCCCCGCCTTCCCCGGCCGTCCCCCTCTCGGGCGACTGAGCGAGCGCGCGGCGAGGTCGCAGGGGCAGTGAGGAGTGAGAGAGGGGGAGGGAATCGAATGCCGGCGCTGTCCGAGGCCAAATCGGGTGGGGAACGCGGACGGACACCCAATCGGGACCTGGGGTCCGGACGAGGTGGTGGTGGGAATGGAATGGAATGGAATGGGAGGGGAGGTGGAGGTGGAAGGGGGGGGGAAAGCGGCAGGCGGTGGTGTCCGGCGAAAGCGACGCTGGCGGAGGAGACGGCCTGGGAATCGAGACAGATCTTTTACCCCCACCCCACTTCACTCGCTTCCTCCTCCCGGTCCGTCCCGGTGGTGTGGTGTATGGTAGGGTTCCAACTTCCGCTCCGCGCGAGCGGGACGGGACGGGTCGGGTGCACCGTGGGCCTGGTCCATCATTCATTCATCCCTGAGGTAAAAACCCGCCGGGCCCCACGCGCGACCTGGAGGGGGCTTGTGGGTCCGCAGTCCTTTCGGGCCTGTCAGCGACGCGAGGTGACCGGAGAGGTGACGCGGCAATGTAGCACTGTTGCATTAACCGGGAGGTCGTCGACGTCTAGTCTAGTTAATCGGAGGGAAGAGAATCTTCCGGGTTCGCTCCGCCGCATTGAAGAGAGAGGGATTCCCGCTGCTGCCATTCCGTCCCATCCATCCATGGCCATCAGTCACGTGAACCACAGCAGCGACGTCGTTTTTTTTTCCCTCGGTGACCGGACCGGCGCACGTGCACGCATCCTTACAACGATAGAAAATGGAAATCAGAAAATGCGAGGTCGTTTTGCTTCACCCCGGCGAAGGGCATCCGACTACGAAGCCACAAAGGCAGAGCGATATTGGGCATTTGGGCGGGGGTGGCGATCTTTGAGAAGTGTGCTCAAAGCAAGCGATCCCGTTGCAATCATGGCCTACGAAAGAAGATGGGAGGAACGCCATGGTATGGTATGGTATGATGATGATGCTGCTGCCCCTATCTAACGGCAAAGGTAGTAAAGGGCGGAAGTGAAATCATTGAGGCGATTTGCGAGCGCGCACACTGGAAAAGTAGTACCTACCTCAAAAGCAACGAGGGTTTGGATGGAACGGAGCAGAACGAACAGAGCTTACATGCATGCAGATGCGGCCAGAGTAGATGGATCTGTTGACAGGTCCCCTCGTCTCGACCTCCGTTGCGCATGACCGATTTTTTTTACTATAAAAAAAGGAAAACCGTGGACTTCTAGAGTTCTCCAATTCCTTACGATTTCGTGCTGTTCAACGCAGCTCGCTGGAGAGTCTAGTCACCTGAACTGAACGCCTGTCAGTTTCCTTCAGATAAACCCAAAAGGAAATTCCATGGACCGTGGCAGCTACACTACACGTATGTAGGGGCCGGGGTCCGGGGCGCGACAGGGAGGAGGAGAACCAGGAGGGAAGGCTGCGTCGACCTGCGTGGCGGCAGGCCGAGGGGCCCGGCCGGCCGCGGATCGATTCGACCCGACGGCGACGCCATCCGTCACCAAAAAGAAAGGCCGTGAAAAGGGGGGCTGTGCCGTTGGAAGGATTCCGTGCCATGGCAGCGGATTCCGCCTCCTCCTCCTCCTCCTGATCGCTCGAGAGTCAGACAGAGGCGCCACGTTGCACACTTGCTACTTGGAGGAAGAAAGGGATGGATGCCCTCCATCCGCGATTAGATTAAAAATGGATTATAGTTTGTCTTTCGGTACCTAACCGTATCTAATTCTGGGTGGAACCACATATCCGCTCATATTAAACGGGTAGCCAGATTTGCTTTCACTACAACCGGACTTGTTGGAAGAGTTTATATTCACTGAATTTTCAAAGGATCTTGTAGGACTTGGGATTCTACGGTAACTTTTCCTAAAATAGTCCGTTGATCCAAATGATCGTATCCCATAGAAAACAATCACGTAGAAATCTTTCTAGTGTAAAGTTAATACGTAGGAAAAATACATTCCGTTGCACCCATGAAAAAAATCATTTATTAAAGGATTTTCTATTCCCATAGGATTCCAAGTGGACATGACCAGAGGCGGATCTAGGGAGGGGCGAGGGCTGGCCAGGCCCCTCCTATGGCTCGGCCATCTTCAAGGATAGGTAGCGGGGGCTAGCTCTATTTTTGATAATATACTCCTAATTGTAATATTCTGTTTAGCATGTACCAATATGTGCAATATGCTGATTGCTGAATCTTTGAGATGATAATTACCTAGCATCAGCAAGACTAAAAATCGATCAACTGATCCATGAAACACATCTAAATTTGTGCTCTACTCGGTTTTCCTTGATGATCTAGTCGGCTTATTTCTCTCTTCTCTGCCTCCTCCTTGGCGACGCCTACCCAGGGTCAGGGTGTCGTTGGTTGAGCGCCATCACTAGGATCGAGATTTTGTATTCAGGCGTCATCATGTCTGTGATTACCAATTAGCGAAGGCACAAAGCACAACTCTCACACGTCTATAAACTATCAAGTACGGCAGCAATGCCAGCACATGGTCAATTGGTGAATTGATCGCCCTAAGATATGATCCCAAATATATTGCAGGTTGGCTACTAGAATTGCTAGTTTGTTTGCCCCATCTAATAGAAATTATTTTGTCAGATCAATTGTAGATTATATACACCAGCATTTTTTATAAATTATTTAGTGATTAACAAATTATTGAGTTATTTGATCTATTTGACTGATCTGGGCATAGACCTACACTCAAACTAGCTAGTAGAATGTAGCTTGCTTTTTTATCACAAAACATATAATGTTACAGTTTCATATCAATATTTTACACTAGAAAACTTGATATATTTTTATGTTTATCACTTTTATGGTGAATTTCTTCTTTGCCTCACATGCTAATATACTAGATCCGCCCCTTGATTAATTTAGTATTCTTATATGTTTTTATAAAGAAAATTTCTGTAAGTTTTACCGTTCATGAGATCATAAACATGTTTGATGGGTTTATAGTTGTAAAGCAAAAAAAATAAAGCTTTTATTTATAGAGCATGTATTTGGATAACAAATATATATATATATATATTTAAGATTCGATTTAGTTTTATTGTATACATATTTTATCGTCACTCTCATTTCAGCACCCCTATGGTCAAATCCTGGATCCGCCCTGGACATGACATGTCAATCCTATAAGTTCTCTACTGCTATGTTTTTCCTATCCTGTGAATCAAAGAAGACCATACAAAACATAAAACTACACTACACAATAAGCGGCAACCTAGAAAGATCTATGGAGTTTTTATTTAAAAAACATATTTTAAAGCCTAAAAAATTCAGGAAAAGACCTAAAAGCAGTCAACGATGCATGTTACAAGCTTGCAAAATCTTAATGTGGAACACTTCGTATTCTAGGAAACAAAAAAATGATAACATTGTGAATATATATATATAGTGAATAGTGCACATTTCAAAGACTAAAATTTACCAAATATAAAAAATGATAAGATTTGGCACAATTGTAGAGTACATCAGTGACTATATCCATTAAATATTACAAAAAAAAACATGCGAATGTGATTTTTTTTTAAAAAAATAAAGAGCTCATCTCACGCCATGAGCAATAGCATGCATCAACCATCACTAACAAAAGTACAACCGTCCTAAGAACTTGGTTGGAGGAGGACCTCGATAAAGTGTGCATGTAACTATATAGTATTATTATCCAAAAAACTGCATTGTATTATTACCGGTCACGCCTGACCACTTCGGTTTACATGAACAACTGCACACGACAGAACCAACACCGTGTACCACATACAAACAAACTAATTAGATCAAAATTAATTTGACTCTTAGTCTCCCTACATGTCTTAGATGTTGTATTAAAAACTATGTTAAATATGTTTAAATATCTTATCAGAGAAATAGACCGTTGTATAAACCATGTGATACATAACGCATTGTGGTGAGCATATAAAAGAACTAAATTTTATGCGTAAAAGTAGAAACACACAGTTGTTACATGTCCATCAACGATTAAGACAAGCGATCCAACCTATACTTTTTATAAATAAAACTCAACTGAATGCAGTTATAATTGTCTACATCTTCATGCAAGTACCCACATTGTCGGTTTCTTCTGGTCTATCTTATCTAGTACAACTTTAATGAATTTACATGCAACATCAATCCATAATATTCCTAATTGTTGGTGACCTTCAATTTGACCGGTCAAATACACAACCATTTTACATCAATTCACTCCACTAATGTGGTCAACTAAACCTGCATATCTCTGTTAGATAAAACTTCTCGTCGCACGTGTCTCATACTTTTAATTTGCAAAATAGAGTTCTTGAAGAGATTCCCACTACAACATGTTGGATATTACGTGGGCCCAATGTAGCGACTCCAATAGAAAGTGTGGCGAGTGTCGTTGTCTGGAGCGCGCCGAGTCCCCGAGCACGAGAGTGGCGAGATCGGACGACCGACAAGTGTCGCTGTCTGGAGCGCGCTGAGTCCCGAGCGCGGCGACCGACGAATGCTAGATCCCAAGTTGTGCGGTGCATGTATTCCCAAAACAAGTACCCAAAGAATTAGATCCAAAATAATTATTTATTCAGATATGAACCAATGCATGAGAAGTACGAGATTGAATAAAAAAAACGATTAGTTACTCTCTCATGCGATCGAGCGTGACCATGTTTGCCTGATAGAAGTTCTCCACTGACTGCTTGAGATTTGAGTAAAGGATTTTTCAACACGACCTGTCGTCGCTCGGGAACAGATTTCCTGCTGTGCAGGTAAGTTCGTGATTGCCTGTGACACGGCAGGCAATAAAAAACTATTCTGATCTCGTCATGTATTTAGGGATCAATCCTCTCAAACGGGATTTAGCTAGCACGCATGCATGGTTAGGTCCAAAATAAAGAGATTAATCGGTAGAGTGATAAATGAGAAAGAAGAGAGATAAACTCATCTGGCATATGAAACGAATCTCATGTATGCGCGTCTCTCACGCCTAGAATTCTGAACAAGTTGCAGGCGCATGATCCGCGCCGCCGCGTTGGGCGGCAGCCGGACCGATCCAGTCGGCGTCTGTCCGGTAAACTCTCGCATAGAACTTTTCAGCTGGCGCGCAGATGCGATCTGGCCACCGACGATGGTGAGGGATCCCGCCCGGATTATCACCCTCCAAGCATCACTAGCCCCACGGTGGGCGCCAACCGTCGTGGTATTGCACGGTAGATGCTACTGGGGGTAGCTTACGTAGAGGGAGCAAGGCGACGTAGGAGAATCCGGAAGCGAGATTGGCACACGATGTACCCAGGTTCACGTCCCCTCGGTGGAGGATCGCTACGTCCTGCTATCAATCCAGTATATGATCATAGATTGGTTTACATGGGAGCCGCCATAGGCGGAGGGAGAGACTAGATCTAATCTAATGTGAGAGAGGATACCCCGTGGGGGTGCCCCTGGTGGCTTTATATATGCAGCCAGTTAGGGTTTACAAGTTCTAGTGGGCTTTCTATTGGAGTCGCTACATTGGGCCTCCAATGGCGCCCGATCGCTGGGTCCAAGATATCGCCGATCGCCGATTCGTGAGTCGACCCTACGGGATCGGCGATCCAGCTGGCGATTCCTCTTCATGGGTATACCCCGATTGGTATTCCCCCATCACGTGTGGGACGTGTTGGAATTATGCCCTAGAGGCAATAATAAAGATGTTATTATTATAATTCTTGTTCATGATAAAGTTTATGTTCCATGCTAGAATTGTATTAAGCGGAAACTTTAATACTTGTGTGGTTTGTAAACAACACCGTGTCCCTAGTACGCCTCTATGGACTAGCTCATTGATCAATGATGGTTAAGGTTTCCTAACCATAGACATGAGTTGTCAATTGATAATGAGATCATATCATTGGGAGAATGATATGATGGACAGACCCAAACTAAGCGAAGCAATTAGATCGTTCATCGTGTTCATCTTTGCGAAGCTTTTCCTATGTCAAATATTGTATTCCTTAGACCATGAGATAATGCAACTCCACGTACCGGAAGAAAGTTTTGAGGTCATCAAACATCATCCTATGAGAGGGTGATCATAAAGGTGTCTCTCGGTGATCGGAAAGTATCATTGGGTTGTATGTATCGAGATGGAATTTGTCCCTCCCAAGTCGGAGAGATATACTTGGGCCCACTCGGTAATCGATATCAACACCGCTTGCAAGCATGTGGTTAAGGAGTTAATCACAAAGTGATATCGGATTACGAACGAGTGAAGTACTTTCGTGAACGAGATTGAACTAGGTATGACGGCATCGACGATCGAATCTCGGGCAAGTAAAATATCGCGAGACAAGGGAATATATATATGGGATTGATTGAATCCTGGCATCGTGGTTCATCCGATATGATCATCGATGAATGTGTGGGAGTCAATATGGGTGCCTGCACCTCATTGTTGATTATTGATAGAAGATCATGTCCGCATATTCTCGAACCCACTGTGGTCACACACTTAACGTATCTCGACGCTAGGATAGATTCGATAATTGGTTTATGAATTTTGTTCGAGTCTCGGATGGGATCCGGATATCACAAGAGGTTCGGAATGGTCCGGAGAATAAGATTCATATAAGGCAGTGCAGCTTTTGGAGTTCGGAATTGTTCCGGGTTAATCGGTATTGTACCGGAAGCTTCTAGAACCTTCCGGAAGGGTACCAACGTGGCCCCACCTTCCGGGAGGGGGCATGGGCCTATGAGGGAGTGTCCTGGCCGCATTGGGCCAGGGGCACAAGGCCCCATAGGGCCCAGCCGATCCTAGATAAGTTTAAACTCGTTTAAACTAGAGATAGGATTTCTAGATAAGGGAGAGTTTAAATCGTTTAAACTAGAGATAGGATTCTAGATAAGGGAGAGTTTAAATTGTTTAAACTAGAGATAGGCTTGGAGGAGGGGCAAGGGCTGTCCGCCCCCCCTCTATATATAGAGGGGTGGTGCGCCCCCTCCCCTAACACACACCTTCCTCCAAGCCCTAGCAGCCTTGCTACCTTCCTCTCTCCCTCCCGACTGTTTGTAGGCGAAGCCCTGCAGCAGAAATTCTCCACCATATACACCACGCCGTCGTGTTGTAGATCCAATCTATCTCTCCACCATACTCGCTGGTCCGAGGAAGGAGGAGACGTCGAGGTGCTGCACGTGTGCATCTCACGGAGGCACCGCCACTTGTGGTGCTAGATCGGATCGGATCGCGAGGAGGAGAAGCGCACGACTACATCACCCACGCCCGTTAAACGAACGTTCACTGCGAATCTTCAAGGGTATGAAGATCTAATCCAATCTCTCGTTGATTGCATCTCCTAGATTAGATCTTGGCTTTCCCTCGTCGCATCCGTAGAAAATTTTGATTTACTATGCCGCGAAACCCTTCATGGTATCGAGCTAGATCTATGAGTAGATGTGTTTCACGAGTAGAGCATAACATGGTTGTTCTGGCGTTGATGTTTTCTGTTGCAAGCCTCTTGTTTGTGTTCTTCTTATGACGCGGATAGTGAGATTGAAGCGGTCCAGCCAACCTTACGCGACATCGTCATGAGACCGGCTCGCACTTGACGTGTGGCTTGTACCACACATGCGGTGGTGGATGTCGGTTCTCTCACTATAGTTGTCATGGGATTAACACCGAGTTTGGCAACCATAATATCACCGTTGTGGCTTTCCGTAGGTAAGAATCGTTCTTAGCATCTACTCCCATAAGCCACGTAAAACATGCAACAACAAAGTAGAGGCGTCGAACTTGTTTTTGCAGGGAGTGTTTTCTGTGATATTGTATGTCCGAAGATGTGATGTGTATATTGTATGCGATGATCATGTTTTGTAATGTTTCACGACTTGCATGTCTATGAGTACACAACCGATGTGAGCCATATGGTTGTCTTTATAATTGTGTATGACCATGAGTCAACTTCTTATACGCCATGTAATAGCTTTACTTTATCGCTAAGTAGTTAGCAATAGTTGTAGTTGCTATTCGTGGTGGAGGCAATCATGGTGGAGTGATGGAGATCATGCCGGAATGCACAAGATGGAGATCATTGCGCGAGGATTGGCTATACCATGTCACATAAAGTTATATGCATGTGATGTTTATCCCTTTATGTATCTTATTATGCTTAGATCGCGACGGTAGCATTATAAGATGATTCCTCACTTACAGATCAAGATAAAAACTGTGTTCTCCCCAAGTATGCACCGTTGCGAAAGTTCGTCGTGTCCAAGCATCACGTGATGATCGGGTTCTATAGACTCTACGCTCACATACAACGGGTGCAAGCCAGTTTTGCACACGCGGAAATACTTGGGTCTAACTTGACGAGCCTAGCATGTACAGACATGGCCTCGGAACACAAGAACCGAAATGTTAAGCATGAGTCATATGAATGTTATGATCGAAACTTTGTTGTCCACCATTGAAACCACATCTCTTCTCGTGATGATCGGATTAGGTGTGGTGAATTTGGATCGTGTTCACTAAACAACTTGAGGGATGTTGAATTTAGTGGGAGTTCATCTAGTAATTTGATTAAGTTGAACTATTTATCATGAACATAGTCTAAATTGTACTTGCAAATACTGTAGATTACATGGCCAAATCCAACTTCAACTTCAACGTTTTTGCTGAGAAGGAAAAGCTTAGATAATGGGTCTAACTTCACCAATTGGTTCCGCAATCTAAGAATCATTCTGTCTGGCGGACAAAAGGACTATGTCCTTGGTAAAGCGTTAGGTGACCCCCTGCTGCAATCGCTGGTGATGAGAAAGTCTATCGATCGGCGCAAAGATGATTATGGTGTGATTAAGAGCACCATGTTGTTTAATATGGAACCGAGCTTCAAAATCGTTTTGAAACCTATCCTGCCCTTTGAGATTCTCGAGGAGCTGAAAACCATGTTTCGAGACTCAAGCCCGCTCGAGAGATATGAGATCTCGAGAAGTTCTTTAACGCAAGATGGAGGAAGGAGTTCCGTTAGTGAGCACGCCATAAAGATGTCGGGCTACACTCAACGCTTTGAGCAACCTGGAATGCACGATTCCGGAGGAGCTCAAGATTGACAGGTTCTACAATCACTCCCTCCCGGCTACAAAAGTTTTGTAGTGACTCATAATCAGATTGGTTCCACCGATACGATCACCGAAGTTCTTCGCAAAGTCAAGGCTGCGAAGTGGACATCAAGAAGGATAATCATGTGTTGATGGTCAACAAGCCCTCCTTTAAGAAAGGTAAGGGAGCAAAGAAGCCCTTCAAGAAGGGCGGCAAGCTTAATGCCCCTCTTGAGAAGAAGCTTAGGTCTGGTCCTAAGCCGGACCTTTGAGTGCTTCTATTGCAAGGACAGGGTCCTTTGGAAGCTTAATCGTCCAAGTACTTAGCGACAAGAAGTGGCACCATCAAAGGTATATTTGATATACATGTTATTGATGTTTTCCTTACTAGCCCTCGTTGTAGTGCCCGGGTATTTGGTACCGGTTCGATTGCTAATATTTGTAACTCAAACAGAGCTACGGAATAGACGGCTATGAGGATGAGGTGACGATGCGTTGGCAACGGATCAAGAGTTGATGTGATGGCCGTCAAGACGCTCTCCTTAGTTTTACCTTTGGGATTAGTTTTAAACCTTAATAAATGTTATTATGTGCTGCGTTGAGCATGAACATTATTTCGGATCATGTTTATTGCAAGACGGTTATTCATTTAAATCGAGAATAATGGTTGTTCTATTTATATGAGTAACATCTTTTATGGTCATGCACCTCTTGTGAATGGTTTATTTCTTCTAAATCTCGAAAGGGATGAAACACACATCCATAACATTGAGGCTAAGAGATGCAAAGTAGATAGTGATAATACTACTTATTTGTGGCAATCGTCAGGTCATATTGGTGTAAAGCGCATGAAGAAACTCCATTCGATGGACTTTTGGAGTCTCTTGATTTTGAATCATTTGACACATGCGAACCATGCCTCATGGGCAAGATGATCAAAACCCGTTCTCGGTATGATGGAGCGAGCAACGGACTTGTTGGAAATCATACATACCGATGTATGCGGACCGATGAGTGTTTCGACGCGGTGGATATCGCTATTTTCTCACTTTTACCGATGACTTAAGTAGATATGGGTATATCTATTTAATGAAACATAAATCTGAAACGCTTGAAAAGTTCAAAGAATTTCGAATGAAGTGGAGAACCATCATGTAAAGATTAAGTTTCTACGATCCGATCGTGGAGGTGAATATTTGAGTTATGATTTTCTCACGCATCTTAAAGCAAGTGGAATCGTTTCACAACTCACGCCACCGGAACACCACAGCAATGGTGTGTTCGAGCAGGAATCGAACCCTATTAGATATGGTCCGATCAATGATGTCTCTTATTGATTTGTCGTTATCATTTTGGGGTTATGCATTAGAAACCGCTGCATTCACTTTAAATAGGGCTCCATCTAAATCCGTTGAGACGACACCGTATGAACTGTGGTTTGGTGCTAAACCTAAGTTGTCGTTTCTTAAAGTTTGGGGATGCGAAGCTTACGTCAAGAAGTTGATGCGGACAAGCTCGAACCCAAAGCGAGAAATGCGTCTTCATAGGATACCCTAAGGAAACCATTGGGTATACCTTCTATCACGTAACCTAAGGCAAAGTGTTTGTCATGAAAGAACGGTTCCTTTCTTGAGAAGGAGTTTATCTCGAAAGAAGTGAGTGGGAGGAAAGTAGAGCTAGACGAGGTTATTGAACCTTCTCTTGAATTGGAGAGTAGCAAAGACCTGAAATTGATCCGGTCTTTGCACCAACAATAGAGGAAGCTAATGACAAGGATCATGAAGCTTGGACGATGTCGCATCTTGAACGTCGCAGGTCAACAAGGTCGCGTGCCCCTCCTAAGTGGTACGGCAACCCTGTCTTGACTGTCTTGTTGGTAGAAGACAGTGAACCTACGAACTATGAGGAAGCGATGATGAGCCCAGACTCTGAGAAATGGCTAGAAGCCATGAAATCCGAATTGGGATCCATGAGCGAAAACCAAGTATGGACTTTGGTGGATCCTCCTAGCGACCGAAAGACCGTTGAGTGCAAATGGATATTCAAGAAGAAAACGGACGCGAATGGTAATGTTACCGTCTATAAAGCACGACTTGTCGCAAAAGGTTTTCGACAAGTTCAAGGTGTTGACTACGATGAGACTTTCTCTCCCGTAGCGATGTTTAAGTCCATTCGGATTTTATTAGCAATTGCTGCGTTTCATGATTATGAAATATGGCAGATGGATGTCAAGACTGCTTTCCTCAATGGCAACATTGATGAAGAGTTGTATATGATGCAACCTGAAGGTTTTGTCGATCCTAAGGATGCTGATAAAGTATGCAAACTTCAGCGTTCCATTTATGGACTAAAGCAAGCATCTCGGAGTTGGAACCTTCGTTTTGATCAAGTGATCAAGAGCTTTGGATTTGTTCCAAATTGCTCTGCTTGTATCTACAAGAAAGTGAGTGGGAGCTCGGTGACGTTTCTGCATCGTATGTGGATGACATATTGATTATTGGAAATGACATCAACATGCTTAACGATGTGAAGAGTTATTTGAACAAGTGTTTTCAATGAAAGACCTAGGTGAAGCTGCTTATATATTGGGCATCAAAATCTATAGAGATAGACAAAGATGCACGATAGCTTTAAGCCGAGTACATATCTAGACAAAGTTCAAAAGGTTCGAATGGATAAGGCAAAGAAAGGTTCAAGTGCCTATGTTGTCGTAAGATATTGAGCAAGGCTCGATGTCCCGCCACTGAAATGATAGGGAAGCTATGAGCAAAGTGCCTTATGCCTCGGCCATAGGTTCCATCATGTATGCCATCTGTGTACTAGACCGGATGTGTCCAATGCTCTTAGTTTGACGAGATATCAAAGTGATCCAGAGTGGAACATTTGGACAGCCGTGAAGAACATCCTAAAGTACCTAAATAGAACTAAAGAAATGTTCTTAGTCTATGGGGTGATGAACAGCTTGTCGTAAAGGTTACGTCGATGCTAGTTTCTACACCGACAAGGATGATTCCAAATCTCGAGACGGGATACGTTTATATTTTGAATGGAGGAGCTGTGAGTCGGAAGCTGCAAGCAAAGCGTGATCGGGATCTACAAAGGAAGCGGAATACATGGCTGCAGAAGCGTCAAGTGAAGGAGTTTGGATCGAAACTTCATCATCGAGCTTGGCGTGGTTCCAAGTGCATTGGACCCATTGGAGATATTGTGTGACAAACTGGCGCCATAGCACTCGCTAAGGAACCAAGATATCATCCAAAGACCAAGCATATCAACATAAGTTTCATATAATCCGAGATTATATAGCGGATGGAGATCCAAGATTAGCAAAGTACATACGGATCCGAATGTCGCATCCACTGACTAAACCTCTTCCACGTGTAAAACATGATCAACACCTCAGTGCCATGGGTGTGAGATTGTTGCCAGATGTAAACTAGATTATTGACTCTAGTGCAAGTGGGAGACTGTTGGAATTATGCCCTAGAGGCAATAATAAAGATGTTATTATTATAATTCTTGTTCATGATAAAGTTTATGTTCCATGCTAGAATTGTATTAAGCGGAAACTTTAATACTTGTGTGGTTTGTAAACAACACCGTGTCCCTAGTACACCTCTATGGACTAGCTCATTGATCAATGATGGTTAAGGTTTCCTAACCATAGACATGAGTTGTCAATTGATAATGAGATCATATCATTGGGAGAATGATATGATGGAAAGACCCAAACTAAGCGAAGCAATTAGATCGTTTCATCGTGTTCATCTTTGCGAAGCTTTTCCTATGTCAAATATTGTATTCCTTAGACCATGAGATAATGCAACTCACATTACGGAAGAAAGCTTTGAGGTCATCAAACGTCATCCTATGAGAGGGTGATCATAAAGGTGTCTCTCGGTGATCGGAAAGTATCATTGGGTTGTATGTATCGAGATGGAATTTGTCCCTCCCAAGTCGGAGAGATATACTTGGGCCCACTCGGTAATTGATATCAACACCGCTTGCAAGCATGTGGTTAAGGAGTTAATCACAAAGTGATATCGGATTACGAACAGTGAAGTACTTCTTTGTGAGAGATTGAACTAGGTATGACTGCAAGACGATCGAATCTCGGGCAAGTAAAATATCGCGAGACGAAGGAATATATATATGGGATTGATTGAATCCTGGCATCGTGGTTCATCCGATATGATCATCGATGAATGTGTGGGAGTCAATATGGGTGCCTGCAGACCCTGTTGATTATTGATAGAAGATCATGTCGCATATTCTCGAACCCGCAGGTCACACACTTAACGTATCTCGACGCTAGGATAGATTCGATAATTGGTTTATGAATTTTGTTTGGAGTCTCGGATGGGATCCGGATATCACAAGAGGTTAGAATGGTCCGAGAATAATATTCATATAAGGCAAGCAGTTTTGGAGTTGAATTGTTCGTTAATCGGTATTGTACGGAAGCTTCTAGAACCTTCGGAAGGGTACCAACGTGGCCCCACCTTCCGGGAGGGCATGGGCCTATGAGGGAGTGTCTGGCGCATTGGGCCAGGGCACAAGGCCCCATAGGGCCCAAGATCCTAGATAAGTTTAAACTCGTTTAAACTAGAGATAGGATTTCTAGATAAGGGAGAGTTTAAATCGTTTAAACTAGAGATAGGATTCTAGATAAGGGAGAGTTTAAATTGTTTAAACTAGAGATAGGCTTGGAGGAGGGCAGGGCTGGCCCCCTCTATATATAGAGGGTGGTGCGCCTCCCTAACACACACCTTCCTCCAAGCCCTAGACCTTGCTACCTTCCTCTCTCTCCTCCCCGCTTTGTAGGAAGCCTGTGAAATTCTCCACCATATACACCACGCCGTCGTGTTGTAGATCCAATCTATCTCTCCACCATACTCGCTGGTCCGAGGAAGGAGGAGACGCCGAGTCTTTGCCGTGTGCATCTCACGAGGCACCGCCACTTGTGGTGCTAGATCGGATCGGATCGCGGAGGAGAAGCGACTACATCACCCACGCCCGTTAAACGAGCGTTCCGTGTGAATATTCAAGGGTATGAAGATCTAATCCAATCTCTCTCGTTGATTGCATCTCCTAGATTAGATCTTGGCTTTCCCTCTGTTCGCATCCGTAGAAAATTTTGATTTACTATGCCGCGAAACCCTTCAGGACGTAAGGGTGCCCACCCATATGTTGGATCCGCACAAGGAATCACAACGTCACGTTAAGGTCTTCTTGCCTCCATACAAGAGAAAAATGATACAGCTGACTTCTCCGTCCCATTCCAAATCTCATGGTTAACGCGTAATATACGACGCTAGAATCACTCATGTCATGGGTTATTAATCCCTAATTGTTCATCATTATTGCAATTAGAACCTTAAGTTCTATTGCTCCATCATATCATCACTTAGGATGATATCTAAGATTTAGTATCTTGAGAAAATAATGTTTTCTTTTTCTATAATATAGATGATAACACACAATTCGCAAATACTTTGATAGACTCTTAAAAGGACATGAGCAAGTGATGAACTAGCCTTGTGATGTCAAGGTAGTAAAGTCTGATGCTTGCACTGGACCTTGAGCTTCTATGTCTACAAAAACATCATTATTGCCTGGTAAGGACAATATTTAAAGAAGCAAAATGATTATGCAAAGTAATGTAATGCATCATTTAGCTTTATATGTATTTTCCCCATTTATTTAAATTATAAAAAAATCTTTTAATAATAAAGAATTTATAAATATTATTTTTTATTATTTATTGAATATTGTATTCTTTTATTTTATTTCAATTTATTTGCATTTTATTTAATTATTAATTCCTTTAAGAATTATCATTAAATACCAAAAATTGATATTAAATATTTGTTTAGTATTTTCCAAAATACTACAATATTAATATCTAATGAAAGTGATTTTTATTTATTTTTATCATCTTTCAATAATTTTGTAAAATTCCATAAGGAATATATATTACAAAATTCTTAATAAAATTTATATGTCTAAAATTTTATTTCTTAATTTATTTGGATGGTTTGGATTATTGTGAACCCAGAAATATTTTATTTATAATTTTTGGACATTTATTTTATTTTCTAGAATTTATTTAAGTTTAGGGGCATTTTGGTCTTTTTCCAATTATTAAAACAGGCTCTAAAGGATTTGGGCTGACTGTTTGGGTTTATTGGGCCCTTGTGTCCTAGTAGGGCAAAGTCAAAACAACACCCCGAAGGGGTATTAGCCCAACCCAGCCCAACACTCTTTGTCTCTCTCTCGAGCTCACCTCTCTTCTTCTCCTCCCCCGACCCCATGGTCAGCGGTGTCACCGCCGGCGATTCACGCCGCCGTGTACTTCCCTGGTCGCCGCTGTGGTGCAGGACGAGGTTGTAGGCCCCGCTCTACCCTCCTATCCAATTCGATTTGGACCTGGATCCCTCCTGTGGCCAGATCGATGCTGTTCCGAACCCTAGGGTTTGGGTGTGTTGGTGCTGACGCCGTCGTTGCTGTCGTGTGCTGTGGTGATGCTCCTCGCCCCCAGGCGTGGCTATGGTCGCCGTCGTTGTGTTGTGTGGGTCGCAGCGCACCCTTTGGGAGTGCTCCCCGTTCCATCGTGTTCATCGGCCCCCTCTGCTTCCTCTTCTAATCTATAGCGAGGACCTTCGGTAAGTTGTTCCTCTCCCTCTCGTGCTCTCTGTGCTAGGCCATCCCATGCTAGATGTTGGTAGTGGCCTTTCCTGGTTAGTGTTCTGTCCTGATTAAGATGGTTTGTTCTGCTTAGGGTTCATACCCCTCTGTGAATTAGATATCTGATGAGTTGGATCAAGTTTTGATGGTCTCTAAGCATGCTAAGTGGTTGTTAGCTGTGGCTTGCTGCTTATGATTAGCTGTGGTGATGCTAGTGGTTTACCAGATGATTCTATGGATTAATTTTTATATGATCCAGATGGCAAAGTTGCTCTAGAAGCAATACTTGGGAAATCTAGTGGTTTTAATAGCTCACCACTGTCATTACTTGGTTAATGACAGTGAGTGTTGTGTGATGAAGTCACTATATTAGTACTGTTGGCTTAAGAATTCATATATAGCTTGAGATCAAATGGTCTCTTACAGTGAAGATATGTATATGGATTTTCCTGGTTATGATTCCTGTGATGTCAGGAAAATTATTTATAGTTGGTTGGTTGTATCTATGAAGATTGGATGCTTAACCTGCTTAGTTTAGAACTGTTCTTGTGACACCATCCTTGTATGGCACACAAGATTAGATTCTATTACTTGGTTTGGTTTTGTTCAAACTTAACATTAGCTTGTCATTATAGATAAGTGGAATTCTCTTTCCTTGCATCCCTAGAACCCATGATGTTGGTCTGAGGTTTAGGGATTAAGCCTTTGTCTTGTTGTTTCTCATGGGTTGGTTCTGGTAGTGATACCAGCTACTGTTTCTTGAATCAAAGTTGAGGAAAATTGATTGTAGGCTTGATAACTTATATAGATCCATAAGATTAAATTCTAAGGTGCTACTCCAATAGAAGAGATGTGCCTAGAAGTTTAGATCTTGGCTATATTCATTCTTGAATTGAAATATAGCTTGATATCTTAGATCAATGATGTTGTCCTGAGATCTTAGTTGGATCTTTATAGTTTTCTGATTGCTTTTAGTGTTTTAAAAAACTTCAGTGATGGATTCACCCCACTTGGGTGTTTTATGAGAATTTGAGTAAGAGACAAATCATGAATGCTTGTCTAATCTTAGACAGATAGATCATGTGATGGTCTATTTTACTCACCACACTCATTTGATGTTGGGGTTGCCAGTGGTTGATCTTGTGGTAGCTTGATCTGGTGCTCTTCTGGTATTTCCAGCTCCTTGGCTTGTTCTTGATCTAGTCCTTCACCTCCTGGTCCTGGTGGCTTGATCTTGTCCTTGCTATCCACCTGATCTACCCCCTCCTTATGTCACCATTTTGGTGATGTGATCCAGGGTTTTGATTGGTGAGATCTTGCTTGGCTTTGGCTTGGTTTAGATGGCTGCTGTTCTTGGTGTGTATGATCAAGAAAGTGGTGTGGGGTTGGCTTCCCACGGCTGTGTTGATGTTTTGTGTGATTGAGTTGTTGTTGTGGTGCTGACAGCACACACCATGCATTTTGGTGTGTGTGCTGCCTGTGTGTCTGCTGCAGAACTTGTGGATATGTTCTGAATTTGAAAGTTACTTTTATCAGGTTACGTTTTACTTGGCTGGTGAAACTTTCCCCTCCTTGCTGTTCATTTGACTTATGGCTTAAAATTATGAAAGATATATTCTTTCATATGTTTGTTCATTTGACTTATTGCTTATAATTTTAACCTTAACTTTCTGTTTCTGTTCATTAATAACCTTATTGCTTATAATTTTAAACAAATAAACACAAACATTACAAAGAAAAAGAAAACCTAAACTAAAATCTTGAGTTCCCAAGTCTGGTACCTGCAAAACAAACACGAACATTACTAACCCACTTGACTTTTATATCCTTGCTGTTCATTTGACTTATTGCTTATAATTTTAACCTTAACTTTCTTTCTTTTAGTTTGTGTTTGTTTTGCAGGTACCAGAGTTGGGAACTCAAGATTTTAGTTTAGGTTTTCTTTTTCTTTGTATAAAAGTCATATGTAATATTTCTTTATTCTTTTGTAATTTTATTTTTATCCTTTTGTAATAAAGATTGTACTATTATTCAATAAAGAAATATTATTCTTCTATTTAATTACTATTGTAAAGTTTGTTGCTCATTTCCATAAGTTACATTTTGTAACTCATTATTAAATGAAGTTTTGGAATATTCATTTTATTGATTATCTTCTTTCATTTAAAGTTTGAGTCATTATTGGTTAACTCTAAATTAAATCAAATACTCAAACATCATTCAAAATCCTTTTGAATATAATTCAAACACTCAAGTTTTAAATTCAAATTTCATTTCCCAAATCACTCTAATCCACAAAGATCATATCAAAGTCTATAACATTCATCCTTCAAGACTATACCTAAGCTCAAAGCATGAAAGAAACTTTGATCATTTTAGGTTTTTATTTGGTGAAAAATTTACCCACATTTTCACAGATGAATGCATGAATTTTCACAGATTCCTAAATCTACCCTTCGTTGGTTCCTAAATGCTGGGATGTTATAGACTTCCCCCCTTAAATTAAACTTCGTCCCGAAGTTGGATAGGCTTTTTCTTAAATCCTCTTCTTTCTCCCAAGTGGCTTCCCTTTCAGGGTGATGTTCCCATTGTACCTTGAAGTACTTCATTGCCCTATTCCTCAACCTTTTCCAGTTTTCTTCTAAAATTTTATAGGGTTTTTCAACATAGGTCAAGTCTGCTTGTAGTTCTATCTCCTGATGGGTGATTGCATCATCCGGAACTTTCAAACATTTATGAAGTTGTGACACATGGAAAACATTATGCACTTGAGACAATCTTGATGGTAACTCTAAAGCATAAGCTATAGTTCTGTTCTGACTCAGTATCTTGAACGGTATGATGTATCTTGGACTCAATTTTCCTTTAACTCCGAACCTTTTTACCCCTTTCATTGGACTTACTTTCAAATATACCATGTCTCCCACTTCTGGATGCCATGATCTTCGACTTTGAACAGCATAACTTTTCTGCCTACTCTAAGCTATTTTCAGTCTATCCTTGATCTTATCAATGATATCTTGTTTTTCCTGAATATAGTCTGGCGCAAATTATTTGCTGCTTCCAGGCTCATACCAACATATTGGTGATCTACACTTCCTTCCATACAGAACCTGATATGGGGCTGCCTTCAGACTACTCTGATAGCTATTATTATAGGAAAATTCTACCAATGGTAGATGACCTTCCCATGTACCTCCAAAATCTAATGCACAAGCTCTTAACATGTCTTCTAGTATATGATTTGTTCTTTCTGTTTGACCTCCTGTCTCTGGATGATAGGCTGTGCTAAAATCTAACTTTGAACCAAGTGCTTCATGCAATTTCTTCCAAAATGCTGAAGTAAACACTGATCCCCTATCAGTTATGATCTTTTTGGGCACTCCATGCTTACTTACTATCTCTATGATGTAAACTTCTACTGACTTCTTGGCATTACCTTTCTGATTTACCGGAATAAAATGTGCACTTTTAGTGAGTCTGTCCATAATTACCCATATCATATCCTTCCGTTTAGGTGTCATGGGAAATCCTGTGATGAAGTCCATACCTATTTCCTCCCACTTCCATTCGGGAATTTCCAAAGGTTGTAATGGTCCTGCTGGACTTTGATGTTCAGCCTTCACCCATTGGCAAGTATGGAATTCTGATACATATTTAGCAATGTCCCTTTTCATGTTATTCCACCAGAATAGTTCTTTCAAATCCATAAACATCTTAGTACTTCCTGGATGTATAGAATATGGTGTTTCATGTGCTTCTCTGAGTATGACCTCTCAAATCTCAGTCACATCTGGAACACAAAGACGGTCTTGAAACCATAAAGACTCATAATCTCCAAGGCGAAAAACTGATTTTTCCCTTGAGATATCCTCCGAATTTCCTCTGCAATGAAAGGATCTTCTGCTTGATGTCTAAATATTTTGTGCTTAAGATCATTGTCCTGGTCTGCAACTACCTGCATAGTAGCTAATCCTCCAAGAACCTCTGTTCTAATGAATTGAAGCTCTAATCTTTCCAAGTCCATTTGTAACTCTTTTGGTAACTCCCGATTGCTAGGCTGAATGTCTGCACTCTTTCTGCTTAAAGCATGAGCAACAACATTTGCTTTCCCTGGAGTATAGTTTGTTAAATCATAATATTTGATTAGTTCCAACCAACGCTTCTGTCTCATATTCAACTCCTTTTGAGTAAATAAATATTTAAGACTTTTATGGTCAGTGTATAACTAACATCTGGCTCCATAAAGAAAATGCCTCCATCCTTTCAGCGCAAAGACTACTGCTGCTAACTCTAAATCATGAGTTGGATAATTGACTTCATGTGGTTTCAGTTGTATTGAACCATAAGCAATCACCTTCCGATCTTGCATTAACACACAACCCAAACCTTCTTTAGATGCATCACAGTATACTGTGAAGTCCTTCCCTGTTTCAGGAACTGCTAAGATTGGAGCTGTGGTTAACCTAGTCTTGAAATCCAGAAAACTTGCTTCACACTTCTCATCCCAATTGAATGGTGTATTCTTTCTTAACAATTTGGTCATTGGTCCAGCTATTTTGGAGAAACCTTCAGTGAATCTCCGATAATAACCAGTTGCGGTGACCCAGCATACCACTGCATGATGTAGTACACTATAGTCGTTGACATAACACTAATAAAACACCGTTCACTAGTATTACATCCCTCAGAGTGGTACAACAGAAACACAGTAGGTCCAAGACATGACTATAGAACTCAACTCTTTACACAAGATCCAGAGAACACTCTAGGTTAAAGAGAGAGAAAGAATCTTCTTATAAAGAAGAATCAGAAATAAACAACTCAAAAACTATTATACTATTAAGACTAGTATTTTAACTAAGGGTCTGGCATTGCTGCTATTGCAATACACTATAGAAATAGGTTCTATGGCTAGATATTATATTCCTATCTAGTCAGAAACTTCGTCTTCACTTGAGTTGATGTATATGTTGACTTCCTTGACTTCATTGAAGAGCTCGAGCTTTTAATGATGATTCTTGGAACATAACTTGATGTAGACGTCGCATTTACTAGCTTTATAACCTAGCAAGGGTTAAGAAGATACTTTGAGTACGAGCGTACTCAACAAGTTCACTAGAAAAGGAGTGTTTGATGCACTATATCTACAGCCACAGACCGTAGGTCGTAGGCAATGCAAGTTTTTGTAATTATTTCTTCAAAGGATGCTTTTATTCCGAAAAGCTATGTCCGTCAGCCTTCACGGGTTTACCAGAACTTTCATGGAGTTCCTTTCTCACCGCGTTCGCAGTTCCTTCCCGGAATAGGGAGTAACAAGTTATAGTTCTTACACTCTGCAGAGGTGCGTTACTTTACCTATGAGAGATATTAGCTTTGTTGCACATATGGGCCGCGAACCCGTTCACACTTCCTTGGTGTGAGGCTCGGACTAAGACCCAAGCCAATCACTTCCTTCTCCGCGACCCTTCATGTCTCCTTGGTGTACGCCAGCCCACCTATTGAATTACGACAATTGGCAAGATGCCATCTGGATGCCTAACTATCGTGGTAATGCCTCAGGGCTCCCACCCATATGCTGCATATCCTCTACGAATTACCATATAATATGCATGCTACGAGTGATAACAGCCACGACCAGCATATCCGGCTTCATGCGAGAGGGAAAAGATACAACTGACTTCTTTGTCCCATTCCAAATCTCATGGTCAACGTGTAATATACGACGCAAGAATCACTGGAGACATTGGTTGTTAAGTCCTAGATAATATGTTCCTTTACCACCGGAACTCTTATAGTAGGTTATTACCTCATGGTAAATAACCTATAATCACATTATTATGAAAATAGTGTTTTCTGTCCTTTTCCAAATGTAGGTGATGACAACACTGGATTTGCAAAATACTTTACAGAAAATAATCAAAGGACATGAGCAAGTGTGAACTTGCCTTTTGTGATTGCAAGATTATGCACTCACGGTCTTCAAGACAATATAAGATCCAATATCTGAAATCAACATCATTGGTCCGGTAAGGACTAATGTTTAAAGAAGCAAGATGCTATTATGCATAAGTAATGTAATGCAATTTCGTAAACTCGAATCCCGAGGATAGCGTGGATCTAGGGTTTGGAACTGGAAATGGTTTCTTAAGAATGTGTTGTACTTTTAGATAAGCTTCACACTTGTGCTTCTTGTTAAGGCTTGGGGGTGTGTGAAACAATATGTAAACATAATGGCATACAACAATAAGATATACTAATGAGATGTGCTACTCAAGGACTGCTTATATGAGAGTTATCTTATTTTCAAGTTTTACTTTGCAAGTAATGACATTTATAAGGAACTTAAGTGTTAACAATCCTAGGTATATAAGTAAAGCTTAATGTATGTGATTATTATTAATTGCCATTTGATGTTTGAAGTGGCAAAAAGAACAACATTTGAAGAAAAGATTTCTTTTCTAAGGTCTAAGCAATCTTTGTGGTTAATCAAATGTGGTCGATGTTGTTTGTGCTTGCTTGAATAGTTTGGACTTGAGATGCTTTCCAACTTCATTATAATAGACCAAAGTTAACTATAAACACATAATAAGGTCTTTAACATTATACTTAAAGCTTTGCAGACTAAAGTTAACTTTAAAAACATAGATGAATTTAGGTTGTAATGCTTATGGTATTTGTATTTTGTTCACTAAAGTTATTTAAGCATGGCATTACTTTTATTTGAGTAGTGGTTTCCTAATTGTTTAGTGGAATAGAATCATTTTCCTTTTTATGGATGAGTGGTTATAGTTTGTAAACAAGGAAATAATATTACTTAACTACTTATGGATTCAATATAGTGTTTTGGTTTGTTTATAACTTGTAGTTGAAATATTGGAGTAGATTTTATTTCACTACAAGGTTATTCTTGGAGATTTTATAATGGATAAGGATTCTTTTATAAAATAATCTACATTAATGGTTGAGAGATAATTTAATAAAATTGTATTTAAAGTGTGTTAAATCATTTTGACTTCCTATTATCAATATTTAAGATTAATAATATTTATTAGACTTTAATTAGTTAATTTTTGAATATTAGCAAATTTTATTCACCCTTATATGAATTATTAACTGAAGAAATAGGTTTAAATTCAAGTTATTAAAGTGTTTAACTTTTTATTTAACTCAAAAGTGTAATATTATATTTTTATCATGTAGATATTATTCTTGTGATCATTCTGATATATTACATTTATTTTTGTGATTTAAAAATAAAAAGATATGATTTTTATAATACTTATTACTTTATAAATACTTAATAAAAAAACAAATATTTAATTAAGTGAAATAATAATGTATGATTGTAGTTTTAAATTATAGTTCTTATTTTTCTAAGATTTTTGGTATTTTATTTATATTTTGAACATTTACCATTACTAAAATATGAATTATCAAAGTTTTATTACTTATAAAATCTTTACTAAATAATTATTATTTAAATTATTAACATAAGAATGTTTGATAATAGTTTTAAGTTGTAGATTTTATTTTTCTAAACATTTTCATATACTACACATATTTTTCTGAATTATAAAACAAAAGTTATTAATTAAACAAGATTTAATCATTTTATTACAATATTTATTTTTGAATTAATATTGTTTTATCTACTTCCTAAATAGATACAGAACTTTTACACCTAGACTAAACTTACCCCAGGTCACTAACCAGTGGGGTCAGGACCACGTCAGATGCCACACGGGCAGTGGACCATTCAACCATGGACTTGGTTAAGGATGACACCGACGTGACCTCACGATGACGTCATACAAACTGATCTTCTCAGATCAAGTTCGTTTTGGGCGATTTGGTGATCGTGCGAGGCTGTGGTTGGGCTTATCGGAAAGAGGACGGACATGTAACCTAGCGAGCGGCGCCGCCATTTTTGGTTGCGGACGGCTGCCGATTTTAATCGCGACGATGACGACAGTTGCACGACGCGGGCTCGGTAGAGAAAAAGAGGGAGGCAAAGGGGAGGTCCCCAAGGACCAGGAACTCACCACGAGGCGGACAGAGGGGTCGTTGAGGAGCGAGGTGGCCAGAATCGATGGCAAGGTCGACAGCCGGAGGCGGGGAACGAGGGTCGAATTGCAGCAGAGGAGACCTCGCCTGCTTGTACGCTTCGGGGCAATCGACGGAGACGAGCGACGCAGAGCTTCCTGGCATCACGACGAGGTTTGGGACGGCCGGAGGCGTCGGGGACACCGGAGCATCTGCAGCTAGGTTTCAGTGTCGAATGGAGAAACGAGGGGAGAAAGAGATAAGGCGAAGCTAGGGTTGTTGAGCGACGGCACGACACACTTATGGGCACTAGGGGGCGGCGGCGGGCATCTCCACGCCGGCGAGCGACGCGGTGCCGCCAGCGAGCTGCTTCCGACGTGACCGGAGGTGGACGACAAGGATAGAGTGTACGAAAGGGTACGTTGGGCCTAGGCCTTGGTGGGCTGCAGCTGGGCTTTGATGGAACGCGCGTGAGCGACAGTTAAGTGAGGGAAAAGATGGATCGTGGGCCAGATTTGATTCTTCTTATGTTTTTCCTGGTTCTTTCCCTTTTCTTTATTCTGTTTTGTTTCCAATTCAAACTTCCTCAAGGTTTTAAATAACATAATTTTTGTATAATATTTTAAATATTCAAAAAATATCTATACTGATTGATTACTCTAATCATGTTGATATTTTTCAATGCTTACAATTATATGAAAAATTATTTATTGAATGGAATAAATAAGAATTAAGTTTTTAGGGTTTTGTTTCTAGATTTGTATTTATTTGATTTGAACTTTCCTTTATGGAATTTATTTGCTGGATACTTGCAGCAACAATAAAGTTATTATGAATCAATTTGTGAACTTTTATTATGTATTAATATATTTTCTTCATTTTCTTTATCTATATACTTTTCCTATTATTATTTGTGAAGGCTTTTGATATGAATTTAATTGAGCTAATATCCACAAACTTATTGTAGAATGCCTTACTATTAATTAATGAGATTTTATTCTCATTAACTCATAATATTAAGGAAATCTTTATATGGTGAATTCTATTATTCAAAATCTAATAACAGGTGAATCCTAACCACCCTTCTTATTTTGAATATGCATAATTCTTTTCTTGGAACTAGTTATTCACTACTTGCTTAAGTTTGATTAATATATATATATATTTATAATATTGGGAAAAATGGTTTATAGTAATTTCCAATTATGTGCTACATATGATTTAAAGGTTTGAAAGTGTAAAAGATATGCCTGAGTGATTTGCTATATGAAATTATTCCTATAGGACATTGTGGAAATAGGATGATAAATCACTCAGATGAAATGGATTTTATGTTTGGTTAAAAATTTAGGGTTTAATGTTTATCAAGAATTCCTATCTTCCATAATTCATAATCCTGGACTGCTAATTAAGGAATTCCTTTCCTAGATATACTACTTCTTCAAATGCCTCATCATGTGTTATCATGATGAGCTCTGTTTCACAAGAATATTCTTATCCACCTTTTTTTCTTCTAACTCCTCTTGTAAATCCAATTAGCTTGACACTAAAGCATTTCCTAATCTTTTCATATCTATAATTGGGTTATATCAAACTACTCTGGTAATGATAACCTCTAATCCACTTAGTTATTTCTAACTCCATTCATATACTTCCTTTATCACCATCACTAATATTACTCCAATGGATGTATACATCAAATCCTACTTCACCTCAAGTGCTTAGTATTTCCAAAGAGCAGAATACTACTTCTTTAATCCAATGTTACTCTAACATCATCATAATCATACTATCTTATATTTACTTCACTCTAGTATCTTATACTCCAACCTCACATTATATTAATATGGATTGTCATGGCTGACCTAGAATAACATTACTATACTAGGGTTCAATCATGTTCTATTCACCAATGTCACTTATACCTGATATAAGCATTCAATCTTGGTGAGTAAGGCATGATCATTATAATCCTTTAATCATACATGGCTTAGGTTTCCAGTTGGCTAATCAAGGCCTTTATCAATACAACCTTATAGTTGTATTGAAATTATATTCTTAGTATCTCTATTGGATTAAGAGATGTTATTCATGGACTATGCTTACTTAATCCAATAGGATTACTCCTTGGTATCTATCTTCAGGATCCATCCTTGTAATCTTCTTTGTTACCAATATGATTTGATTTCCTTCAATCACTCCCATCCTATAGATGATATCTAATACTAGCATTACCATCTACCTCTTCTTACTTCATTCTCTAAGGACTTAGAGTGATTGATATGATAAAGTCAAAAGTTGATAGATGAAGAATTTATAGGTTTAAGAATTGGTGAATCAATAGGTGATTACTCAACATTGATGAACAAATATAAAGATAGGGTTCATTAGAGATGATAAAGATCGATATGGAAAGAAGGATATATGGTGAATGATCTTGAGTTTATTTGTTTCCTACTCAAACTCACTAAAGAGTTAAGGTTAGGTATTACCATGATACTCATGGTATAAGTAGATGAAATTAAGATAGATCAAGATTTAGTTGTTACATTCCTATTACTTAAGTTATGTTTATAACTTGGTATTCATGAGTTGTGTAATGAATACTAGGGTATGATTACTTAAGGATCAAATATAATCCATTAAATAATGTATTAGGGTTTAATTTTTATTACATTTGATCTACCCTTAGATCAAATCATGTTTACCCAAAATAAGGTTTTAGCAAAGGTCATATTGAAACTTATCGCAGTTAACTTGATGACCTACTTCAATTCCATCAAGTTAAGAGAAGATTCAATCACTTTGACAAGTTTTTATTTAGAAGCGCGAAAATTATTCGGATTTTCTATGCATGAATGCAATGC
This sequence comes from Avena longiglumis, assembly GCA_030063025.1. NCBI lineage: Eukaryota > Viridiplantae > Streptophyta > Magnoliopsida > Poales > Poaceae > Avena > Avena longiglumis. The sequence continues at coordinate 510,164,283 of CP125974.1, read as the reverse complement.
ACACATCTGTGTTCAGCTTATTTCTAAGCTCTAATGCTGGGATGTTACACTAGCCATTCCTAAGAAACCTTGAATTTTCTTCACATTGGTTGGTGCAGTCCACTCTAATACTTACTGAACTTTGGATGGATTTACAGGAATTCCATCCTTACTGATCACATGGCCGATGAATTCTACCTCATCTATCCAAAATTCACACTTACTGAACTTAGCACAAAGTTTATGTTCCCTTAAAGTCTGCAATGCTATTCTCAAATGATCAGCATGCTCTTCCTTATCCTTGGAATATATCAGAATATCATCAATAAAGACTATGACAAACTTATCCAAATATGGCATGAAAATTTTGTTCATCAGATTCATGAATATTGCTGGTGCATTGGTCAAACAAAATGGTACTACTAGGTATTCATGGTGTCCATATCTTGAGACAAATGCTGTCTTTGGAACATCTTTCGGTTTGATTTTTATTTGATGGTATCCAGATCTTAAGTCGATCTTTGAAAATACTCCGGCTCCTTTCACTTTATCAACAAATCTTGGATCCTTGGTAAGGGATACTTATTCTTGATAGTAACATTGTTCAGATTTCTGTAATCTCCACACATCCTTCTTCCACCATCCCTCTTATCCACAAAGATAACTGGTGTTCCCCATGGGGATACACTTTCCTGAATAAACCCTTTTCTAGCTAACTCATCAATTTTCTCTTTGATTTCTTTTAATTCTTTTGGTCCCATCTTATATGGTGCTTGAGTTATTGGTGTTGTACCTGGAATTAGGTCAATAGTGAACTCTATTTCCCGATCTGGTGGCATTCCCGATAGCTCTGGTGGAAAAACATCTTGAAATTCATTTACTATAGGAATATCTTCCAATTTGACCTCTTTCATCGAGTTCGACTGCAGATCCACCATGATATGACTGTGCTTATCTACTTGGTAAACTATCCTTGCTCCACTTGGAGTTTTAATTGAGACAGTTTTCTCCTCACAATTTATCTGAGCTCCATGTTCCACCATCCAGTCCATCCCCAACACTACTGCAATTCCCTTCAAAGGAATCACATAAAGGTCTGCAAAGTATGTACAACCACAGATCGAGATAACCTGATCTTGTTTAATGTGGCGTACAATCACATTCCCCCCTGCCGTAACGACGGTCATAGGGTTTTCTAACGTTGCCTTTCTAATCCCGAACTTATCACAGAATTCTTCAGAAATGAATAAAGTAGTTGCACCCGTATCAAATAGAACTTTGCCGAATTGGTAAGTATATTGAGCGTACCTATCACTGCATGCTACGAATTATCCACCTCCTCGAGGATTGCACAGTTCAGCTTCCCGGTAGGTTTGTTCCTCTTGCCATTGTTGTTCTTGCCATTATTTCCTCCTTTATTAGGTTGTACATTTCCTCCGCTGGCTTGCCTTCCATCTCGAACCGGCCAACCTCCTTGTGCTTTGCTTGGACAGTTGGGCTTGATGTGACCTATCTGACCACAAGCATGGCATACAATTACTGGTTTCAGGCAATCCCTTCTCATATGCCCTGGAAGTTTGCAATTATGGCATATAATATTCTTTGCGTTTGGATTTGCACTCCGATTGGAATTGATATTGTTATAGGGCCTATTTCTTAGTTTGAATTCCAGATTGGGCTTGGGCTTACTTGCTTGTATCCTCTTGGTTTCCTTCTTAGCTCTCTTCCTTCTATCCTCTTGGACATTCTTGTAGTCATCTTCGAAGGTAATAGCTGCATCTAGCAACTGCTGATAAGTTTGCTTATTATCCAACCTCAACTGCATCCTCACAAATGGATTTAATCCACGCAGGAAACGCTTCTTCCTCTTTTCCTCCGTATTAACTTCTTCCTCAGCATAACGAGACAGTTGACTAAACTCCTGGATATACTTCATAACACTAGTATATCCCTGCTGAAGCTCCTCAAATTCTCTCCGCATCAACTCCATGACAATTTTCGGAACATGATATTCCCGGAATCTCTGTTTAAACTCCTCCCAGGTGTACTCCCTTCCTGGTTGTTGCATGGCCAACTGATTCTCTCACCATGATGCTGCAGGTCCAGTCAGAAGATGAGTTGCATACCTCAATTTCTCCTCATCATTGCAACCTACAATCTTCAGCTTTCTTTTTGTATCTGCTAGCCAATCTTCTGCATCCATTGGTTCAGGAGCTGATGCAAAAGGTAACGGCCTTGCATTCTGGAAGTCAGATAGACAAACTTGTCAACACCCGGATTTTTAATCCCAGATGCCTGTTATGCCATACATCGCAATCCCAGGATTACCATTTTTGCGAGACATAACAGATTTGGATATCACAGTACATCATCCATTACAAACCATACATAAGGTCTTACACAAATAAGGATCTCATGATCCAGTTCTTAATACAACTCAAGTAGCGGAATAACGTAATAATAAAGGTAGCATAGGCGAAGCTCCATCTTCAGGGTCACAGGCAATGCTGACGATGGGAGATGATCCTAGTTGTCGTAACCTTTCTGGGGTCCATCATCCTGGTACTCCTCTTCATAGTCTGGCCATGGGAATAGCCAGGGACAAAGCCATGAGTACTCTTTAAGTACTCGCAAACTAATACTAACAAGTGAAGGGGGTTTTTGTAGTAGGACACTAAGCTCTAGGGTTGTTTTGCAAAAATCCAGATTTACCTCTACTAAGTTCAGAAGCAAGAAAACTAGTTGAAGTTTTATAACACCTAAGTGGGAACTTGAATTTGTAGGGGTTCGTAGCATGGAAAACAAAAAATTTCTATCGCATACAAACAAACAAGCCAAGATCTATCTACTAGATTGTAGCAACGAGTCGATGGAATAACTTACCCTCGAAGATTCCAAAGTGTTTAACGAGAGCGGATTCTCGTGGGTGATGTAGTCGTACTCTTTCCGATCTCAAGATCGTGTGGACGATCCTTCCGGCGCTGCATTCCGGCAGCGCTTCCGCAGTCGGTCACACGTTCGGTACTCGACGAAGACCTTCCTCTCCCTTGTTCCAAAGAAAATGGAGGTTGTAGCACTCTCCTCGCGATTCCGCAAAGACAACTGGCGTGGTACCTAAGTAGAGGGAGATCCTGCAGGCTTAAGCCGGAGCGAGTATGGTGGATTATGAGAGAGGGCTATTAGTGGTCTAGAGATTAGACACACCAATTAGAAGGCTCTAAACCGCAGCTAAAGCAATTAGAAGCTCTAAACCAAACGGCTCTAAACCGAGATTAGAGGTGGAAACTTGTGTGTCTCTAGGAGGAGCCCCCCTCCTTATATAGGTGGAGGGGCCTTGGCGCGCCAGGGAGGGAGTCCCTCCCAACTCGGCCTAGGGCTGGCGCCGGCTGGAGTCCAACTCCTCCTCCAGTTGGTTCCAACTCCTCTTGTTTCCCACATTTGCTTCCCAGTTTCTGTTTTAGCCGTTTGACTTTCAAACCGGCAATTTGACTTTCATGTTTTGGAACAACAAGAACACTTAGTACATGATGCAATCATTCAATGACACACTCATGTACCCTCCCCGAGTCTTGGGACAATCCGGAACCTTCTAGAACATTCCCGATGAAAACACCGGAATCATTCCCGAACTCCGAAACGGGACTTTCCTTATATGAATCTTATTCTCCGGACCATTCCAGATCACCTCGTGATATCCCGGATCCCATCCGAGACTCCGAACAACATTCGGTCTCTTTCTCATAATACCATAACTACTCAAAACAACGTCGAATCCTTAAGTGTGTCTCCCTACGGTTCGTGAATTATGCGGACATGATCGAGACACTTCTCCGAACAATAACCAATAGAGGAATCTGGAAATTCATATGGCTCCCACATATTTCTACAATTACTTTGTGATCGAATGAACCACTTACATACGATACCAATTTCCCTTTGTCTCACGATAGTTCACTTATCCGAGGTTATGATCGTCGGTATCTCTGCATACCTAGTTCAACCTCGTTACCGATAAGTACTCTTTTCTCGTTCCCGTGATATGTGATCCCTTGTGACCAAGTCACATGCTTGCAAGCTAATTGGATGACATTCCACCGAGAGGGCCCAGAGTATATCTATTCGTCATGTGGATGGACAAATCCCACTCTTGATCCATGTGTTTCAACCAATACTTTCCGAACACTTAATGCCACCTTTATAGCCACCCAGTTACGTTGTGGTGTTTGATGTCATCAAAGCATCCATCCGGTAAAGGTGATATGCATGATCTCATGGTCGAAGGAATTAGGTTACTATGTATCAGAAAGCATATAGCAATTGAACTATTGAAATGACTTGATCTTTATGCTACGCTTATCAATAGGAGTATGTCCACCATATCATTCTCCTAACGATATGATCTTGTTGTTGATAACATCTCAATGTTCATGATATGGAAACCACAATCATTTAATCAACCAACAAGCTAGTGAAGTATAGAGGCTATACCAGAGACTTCAATTTAAGTTTACAATTCACACAAGTATTAATGTTTCCTTGTTAATACTATTATAGCATGAATATAAACATTTATCATAAACACAAAGATATAATAATAACTATATTTATTATTGCCTCTAGGGCATATCTCCAACAGGCTCCCACTTTCACTAGAGTCATCTAATCTAGATTACATGGTAATCTACTGAACACCCATGGCAGTTTGGTGTTGGTCATGTTTTGCCCTCAGGAGAGGTTTAGTCAACGGATCCGCCACATTCAGATCTGTGTGTACTTTGCAAATCTTTATATCCCCATCCCGGATATGTTCTCGAATAGCGTGAAAACGCAGCTTGATATGCTTGACTTCTTGTGTGACCTTGGTTCTTGCGCATTGGCTATGGCCCATGTTATCACAATAGATAGACATTGGGTCCAGCGCACTTGGAACCACACCAGCTCAGTAATGAACTCTTTCATCCATATCGCTTCTTGTGAAGCCTCCGGCGACCATGTATTCCGATTCAATTTGAAGATCTCGCCACAACGCTTTGCTTTGCACTCCTCCAAGCTCGCTGCACCATTCAAAATAAATACGCACCAGTTGTGATTTAGAATCATCTGGATCGGTGTTCCAACTAGCATCGGTGTAACCATTAACAACGAGCTGTTCATCACCTCCATAAGAAAGAACCATATCCTTAGTTCTTCTCAAGTACTTAAGGATGTTTTTGACCGCTGTCCAATGATCCACTCCTGGATCACTTTGATATCTGCTAGTTAAACTAACACCATATGCAATGTCGGGTCTAGTACATAGCATGGCATACATTAGAGATCCTATGGCTGAGGCATAGGGAGTCTTACTCATCCTTTCTCTATCTTCTGCCGATGTTGGACTTTGAGTTTTACTCAAGGTCGTATTGGGCAACATGGACAAGAATCCTTTTGCTTTCTTCCATTCCAAACTTCTTTAGAACTTTGTCCAAATATGTACTCTGTGACAATGATATTTGGCGTTTCGATCTATCTCTATAAATCTTTATGCCTAATATGTAAGCTGCTTCGCCAAGATCCTTCATTGAAAAACTATTATTCAAATATTCCTTGACACTATTAAGAAGGTCTACATCATTCCCAATCAACAATATGTCATCCACATATAGTATTAAAAATTCTACAGAGCTCCCACTCACTTTCTTGTAAATACAAGCTTCTCCATAAGTTTGTATAAAACCAAAACTTTTGATTACCTTATCAAAACGTTGATTCCAACTTCGGGATGCTTGCTTCAATCCATAGATGGACCTTTGAAGTTTGCATACCTTGTTAGCATCTTTAGGATCGACAAAACCTTTGGGTTGCATCATATACAACTCTTCATCAATATCTCCATTGAGGAATGCTGTTTTGACATCCATCTGCCATATCTCATAATCATAATATGCAGCGATTGCTAACATAATCCTCACAGACTTTAGCTCGCCATCGGTGAGAAAGTCTCATCGTAGTCAACTCCTTGAATTTGTCGAAACCCTTTTGCGACAAGTCGAGCTATATAGACAGTAACATTACCATCAGCATCTGTTTTCTTCTTGAAAATCCATTTGTTCTCGACAGCCTTCCGGCCATCCGGTAAGTCCACCAAAGTCCATACTTGGTTTTCTTACATGGATCCAATCTCGGATTTCATGGCTTCTTGCCATTTATTGGAATCTGGGCTCATCATCGCTTCCTCATATGTCTCGGGGTCATCGGTGTTGTCCACCAACATGACACTCATAACGGAATCATACCAATCTGGAGTGGTACGAGTTCTCGTTGACCTCCGAGGCTCTGTAGTAACTTCAACCGAAGTTTCATGATCATCATCATTAGCTTCCTCTCTAATTGGTGCAGGCACCACAGGAACTTCTTCTGGTGCTGCGCTACTCGCAATTTCGAGAGAAGGTTCGACAACCTCGTCGAGTTCTACTTTCCTTCCAGTCACTTCTTTCGAGAGAAATTCCTTCTCTAGAAAGGATCCATTCTTGGCAACGAAGATTTTGCCTTCGGATCTATGATAGAAGGTATACCCAATAGTTTCCTTCGGGTATCCTATGAAGACGCATTTTTCCGCTTTGGGTTCAAGCTTGTCCGGCTGTAACTTCTTTACATAGGCTTCGCAACCCCAAACTTTAAGGAACGACAATCTAGGTTTCTTCCCAAACCATAATTCATACGGTGTCGTTTCACGGATTTAGACGGTGCCCTATTTAAAGTGAATGCGTTGTTTCTAATGCATAACCCCAAAATGATAGCGGTAAATCTGTAAGTGACATCATAGAACGAACCATATCTAAGAGAGTTCGATTACGACGTTCAGACACACCATTACGCTGTGGTGTTCCCGGCGGTGTGAATTGTGAAAGTATTCCGCACTTCTTTAAATGCTCGCCAAACTCGTAACTTAGATATTCACCTCCATGATCAGAACGTAGAAATTTAATCTTCTTGTTACGTTGATTCTCTACCTCACTTTGAAACTCCTTAAACTTCTCGAAAGTTTCGGACTTGTGTTTCATGAAATAGATATACCCATATCTACTCAAGTCATCTGTGAAGGTAAGAACATAACGATAACCACCGCGCGATGCTACACTCATTGGTCCACACACATCGGTATGTATGATTTCCAATAAGTCCGTAGCTCGCTCCATCATACCAGAAAATGGAGTCTTAGTCATTTTTCCCATCAGACATGCTTCGCATCTTTCAAGTGATTCAAGAAGTCCATCGGAATGGAGTTTCTTCATACGCTTCACTCCAATGTGACCAAGACGATAGTGCCACATATAGGTCAAATTATCGCTTGATTTCAAACGTTTAGCCTCAATATTGTTGATATGTGTATTTCCACTATCGAGATTCAATAAGAATAGACCATCTAGCAAAGGTGCATTGTCGTAATACATATTACTCATATAAATCGAACAACCATTATTCTCTGACTTAAACAAGTAACCGTCTCGCAATAAACAAGATCCCGATATAATGTCCATGCTCAAAGCAGGCACTAAATAACAATTATTTAAGTATAAAACTAATCCCGATGGTAGATGAAGAGGTAGCGTGCCGACCGCGATCACATCAACCTTTGATCCATTTCCCACGCGCATCGTCACCTCGTTCTTCGCTAGCTTCCGTTTATTCCGCAGCACCTGTTTCGAGTTACAAATATGAGCAACCGAACCAGTATCAAATACCCAGGCACTACTACGAGTACTAGTGAGATACACATCAATAACATGTATATCAGATATACCTTTCTTCTTGATGTTGCCGTTCTTCAGATCCGCCAAGTACTTTGGGCAATTCCGCTTCATGACCTTCTCCCTTGCGGTAAAAGCACTTTCAGTTTGTGCTTTGGTCCAGCCTTGGTTTTTCTTTGTCGGCGTGGTAACTTTCTTACCACCCTTCTTGAAGTGTCCCTTTGCTTAGACTTGCCTTTCTTGAGTTTGGTGGTCTTATTGACCATCAACACTTGGTGCTCTTTCTTAATCTCCACTTCGCAGACTTTAACATAGCAAACAGTTCGGCAACTCTTTGTTCATGTTACGCATGTTGTAGTTCATCACAAAGTTCCTGTAACTTGGTGGCGGTGGAGGAGGAGTAAATCCCCAAAGCATTAGGAATCACTATACCCAAGCTTTGAAGTTTGTTTGCGTGCCTGACATCTTAAGCACATGCTCACCGACGGAGCTGCCCTCTTCCATCTTGCGGTTAAAGAACTTTCTGAAGCCTCATAGCTTTCAATTGCCGCATGAGTCTCAAAAATCAATTTGAGATCCTCGACAATATCATATGGGTCGACTCTTCAAACCTTTTTAAGCTCGATTCTAAACCATACAAGATAGCACACTTGAACTATGGAGTACTTGATTCTTCCGAGCGAGGTAAACATTCTTTACTTCATCGGAAGCATCACCGCAGTGGGTTACCCAGTGCATCCAAAGACATAGGTCAAATTACCAGCTGTGAGGACAATCCTCAAATTGCGGAACCAATCTGCGAAGTTGCTTCCATTGTTTTTCAACTTTTCTTTCTCTAGGAACGCATTAAAATTGATGGTAGGGGCTGCCATTGATCTACAACATATTTGCAATAGTTTAGACTAAGTTTATCACAAATTGAGTTCAAATTAATAATGAAATTAAACTAGGTGAACTCCCACTCAAAACAACATCCCTCACATTGTTTTAGTGATCACACGAACCAAATCCACTACATCAACACCGATCATCACGAGAGTTGATATAGTTTCAATGGCGAACAATCGTCATGTTCATCATATCTACTATATGATTCATGCTTTACCTTTCGGTAATCCGTGTTCCGAGACCATGTCTGTACATGCTAGGCTCGTCAAGATCAAACCTTAGTTTCTGCATGAGCAAATCTGGCTTGCTCACGTTGTATACACTTGCAGAATCTAACACACCCGATCATCACGTGGTGCTTCGAAACAACAAGCTTTAGCAACGGTGCTAACTAAGGATGAACACTATATGATTTGAAATTCATGTGCATGAGGGATCATCTTATAATGCTACCGTCGTCTACTAAGCAATACAAGATGCATAAAGGATTAACATCACATGCAATTCATAATGTGTGATATGATATGGCCTTTCTTCTTTGTGCTTCCGATCTCCATCTTCAAGCACGAACATGATCTCCATCATCACCGGCATTGCATCAAGGTCAATGACGCTTCACCATGGTTGTCGTCCACCGGCTTCAACTATTACAACTACTTTGAATAGACACGCGGGTCTTAACATAAATTAAAGACAACCATATGGCTCACCTGGGTTGCCAACTTACAATAAGGAACATTGCATACATCAAATATAATCACAATCATGGCCATATCACATCACTGCACACCCCTGCAAAACAAAGTTAGACGCCTCTACTTTCTTTGCATATTTTACGTGGTTTGGGGCTTTCAATAAGTGTCGTTCTAACTTACGAACAAGAACCACAACATTGATACTAGGATTGTTGATTACCCGTTGTAAATTGGATCTTAACTATGCTAGGAGAAACAGGCACCCGCAAAGCCACTTATGCAATACAAGTTGCATGTCAAGCGTGGAGCAAGTCTCATGAACGATGTCATGTAAGGTTAGCCCGGGCCGCTTCATCCCAACATACCGCAAGATGCAAAGTACACAAAAAGCAATCTACAATAAAAGCATCAACGCCCACAATGACCATTGTGTTCTACTCGTGCAACAAATCTACATATAGACACGGCTCTGATACCACTGTAGGGGTTCGTAGCATGGAAAACAAAAATTTTCTATCGCATACAAACAAACAAGCCAAGATCTATCTACTAGATTGTAGCAACGAGTCGATGGAATAACTTACCCTCGAAGATTCCAAAGTGTTTAACAAGAGCGGATTCTCGTGGGTGATGTAGTCGTACTCTTTCCGATCTCAAGATCGTGTGGACGATCCTTCCAAGGCTCGTTCGTGGCGCTTCATGATCGGTCACACGTTTGGTACTAGACCTTCCTCTCCCTTGTTCCAAAGCGGAGGTTGTAGCACTCTCCTCGCGATTCCCAAAGACAACTGTGGTACCTAAGTAGAGGGAGATCCTGAGGCTTCGCCTTGAGCGAGTATGGTGGATTATGAGAGAGGGCTATTAGTGGTCTAGAGATTAGACACACCAATTAGAAGGCTCTAAACCGCAGGCTAAAGCAATTAGAAGCTCTAAACCAAACGGCTCTAAACACGAGATTAGAGGTGGAAACTTGTGTGTCTCTAGGAGGAGCCCTGCCTCCTTATATAGGTGGAGGGGCCTTGGCGCTGAGGGAGGAGGATTCCCTCCCAACTCGGCCTAGGGCTGGGCGCGGCTGGAGTCCAACTCCTCCTCCAGTTGGTTCCAACTCCTCTTGCTTGTTTCCACAGTTTCCTGTTTCCCACAGTTTCTGTTTTAGCCGTTTGACTTTCAAACGGCAATTTGACTTTCATGTTTTGGAACAGCAAGAACACTTAGTACATGATGCAATCATTCAATGACACACTCATGTACCCTCCCCGAGTCTTGGGACAATCCGAACCTTCTAGAACATTCCCGATGAAAACACGGAATCATTCCCGAACTCCAAACGGGACTTTCCTTATATGAATCTTATTCTCGGACCATTCCGGATCACCTCGTGATATCCCGGATCCCATCCGAGACTCAACAACATTCGGTCTCTTTCTCATAATACCATAACTACTCAAAACAACGTCGAATCCTTAAGTGTGTCTCCCTACGGTTCGTGAATTATGCGGACATGATCGAGACACTTCTCCGAACAATAACCAATAGAGGAATCGAAATTCATATGGCTCCACATATTTCTACGATTACTTTGCGATCGAATGAACCACTTACATACGATACCAATTTCCCTTTGTCTCACGATAGTTCACTTATCCGAGGTTATGATCGTCGGTATCTCGCATACCTAGTTCAACCTCGTACCGATAAGTACTCTTTTCGTTCGTGATATGTGATCCCTTGTGACCAAGTCACATGCTTGCAAGCTAATTGGATGACATTCCACCGAGAGGGCCCGAGTATATCTATCCGTCATGTGGATGGACAAATCCCACTCTTGATCCATGTGTTTCAACCAATACTTTCGAACACTTAATGCCACCTTTATAGCCACCCGATTCACGGTGTGGTGTTTGATGTCATCAAAGCATCCATCCGGTAAAGGTGATATGCATGATCTCATGGTCGAAGGAATTAGGTTACTATGTATCAGAAAGCATATAGAAATTGAACTATTGAAATGACTTGATCTTTATGCTACGCTTATCAATAGGAGTATGTCCACCATATCATTCTCCTAACGATATGATCTTGTTGTTGATAACATCTCAATGTTCATGATATGGAAACCACAATCATTTAATCAACCAACAAGCTAGTGAAGTATAGAGGCTATACCAGGGACTTCAATTTAAGTTTACAATTCACACAAGTATTAATGTTTCCTTGTTAATACTATTATAGCATGAATATAAACATTTATCATAAACACAAAGATATAATAATAACTATATTTATTATTGCCTCTAGGGCATATCTCCAACAGAATTTTCATATCACAACTCTGTTGTAGTCAAGTCAAAATCTCAATTCATTTCACAAGTCATTTTGAAAACATCTGACGAGGGAACAACATGGCCACTCCAACTGTCAAAACCGCGGACGCGACTATTCGAATAGTTTGACACTCTGCAGAGATTTTACACTTTCACCACAACATTCGATACATCTGTCAGGAACAAATCCTGAATTCACCATACTCAGTATGCGGATAATCAATCCTAACCTTTCAATTACACGCCCTAGTATAGGCACCTCTCCTGTGAGTTTGGCCTCCCAACCATGACCAACTGTCATCTTGGGTACTGCACAGGTGGACAATCTTCACAAGGTAGCCTCAGCTCAGATCTTGGCCATGAGGGAACCCATACTAAGGTATATAAGTTTCCAGTCAAGCCCTACCCAATTTTCGGGTATTGTGGTTGTACGGTAAAATTGGAATGGTATCGTATTCAGACAACCATCAGTTTTATAAAGGGCTAAGTCTCATTCCTCAACATTTTCATCATCAAAATCATCTCTTGTTCGGAAACACATGTCAAAACATTTCAGTAGAATGACTCATCATTCCAAGGTTTTCATAACCATTTTCACCAAGTATTCCCATCTAATATTGATCAAGTTTTATGCTCGGCACTAGCATCTACAGGTGTGGTATGTACTAATGAGGGGTGGTAAACAAGTGGTGATTAATTAAGTTCAATCTCATGCCTTAGGATGACATCAAGATTATCTAGCTTTGGCCAAATTTAATGCTCTTTATGCAACCTTCAATTATCTTCCTAGAATCTACAAGTCACTTAAGTAAACTCTAGAGAAAGCTTTGATAAAGAAATAAAGTATAAATATTGCAAGTAAAACTAGGATTGGGTATCATCAAATGTGTCTAACCAAGCATGCTTAGTGCATTGCATATGTTATCTAACTTTCATAGTTGCAAGTGTTAGCTTGCATAGGTCAACTTGGTTAGTAAGGCTTGCCTTGTGCAGAGCAGTGGTTGAAGTTCTCCTCGGTTTCTTCTTCGTAGTATCCTCCTTCCTCCTCGTATCCTTGGTCAGTACTAGCGTTTATAAATAAGTATGAGGTACACAAACAACAAACATTACTTAACTATTTTCAATCATCACACAAAAGGGTACTATAGATGATCTAACATCATCACTAACATTACAAGATTAAAGCCTTTGTCTTATTTATTTTATTTTTAGAAAAGTAATTTCTACTCATTGAAAAACTGTTTAAGATTTAATATTCTCAAACTGAAACATGGGATCATGTTGACACATGTCATCACCACATATTTCAGTACATGGGAATGTGATTTAAAGTGGTGTCACAATTTAGTCAGGTTTAACCTTTTTATTTTAAATAGTTAAAGTGACTAGAAATGCCTATGTGGCATTCTTTTGTTACTTGAACATTATTTCTGTAAGTAAACCCATATGTTTTTATATATATTGAAAGGTATGATCAAATGTGATTTTTGAGAGTTGGAATCAACTCAAAAGCTATTATGGTTGAAATTTGAAAAATGTTTGAATGCAGAAAAGCTTCTGACTTGTTATTTTTACCAAGGTTGATCTATAGATCCAAATGATTTGAATCCAACGGGCTTGGATTAAGCATTTCAGTACCTTTCTAACAAAATTGGTTTCATGCAATTTGGTTCATTAAATCGAGCTGGGTTGATTTTTGAAACTAGGTACAGAACTGAGTTTGAATTAAAATAGAAAAATCTAAATTCAAACGGTTGGGCTGCGCGGGAGATGCTAATGGGCCGGCCCAGTGTCACTCCACATCACGGGGCTCAGCTGACAGGGGGTTCCACCTGTTAGTGGCTCATAACACGCGAAGCGGTATGGGGCGATGTGGTTTGTTGGATTAGAAGGGCGATCAACGGCTGAGGGTCGTCGTCAACGATGAACATGTCACCGGCAAGATCGAACCCTAGCGGCTCAGTGGGGGTCGTGGGAGGATCACCGGGGTTCAGGCGAGGTCGGCGATGGGGGCGAACGACGAATTCGACAACGACGATTCTCCTGGCACCGGCAGCTCCTCCTGGGACGGCTCCAATCGACGGCGCCTCTCCTCCTCTGCAGCGGCGAACTCCGGTGAAAGTCCGGCCACCTGGTGCTCGCCTTGCTCTGAGGAAGGGTGTGGGATGTTTCTAAGAGAGAGGGGAATGAACTGGTGTGAAGAAATCGAGCGGGGAAGGACTCTATTTATAGTGGCGAGAGGGGACCGACGAGCACGAGCTGAGCTCGTCGTGGTCGATGGCACAGGCAGCTATCAGCGTGGGCGACGGTAGGGGGCGGTGCTGTGCTCCATGGCGAAGCTCAACGGCATGGTGGTGAGGTGTGGGGCGGTGCTAATCGGTCGGAACGCTTCGACGCTCTGAGCGGGTCCGATGGAGGCTTTGATGGCGCACAACGCGCGTGGTTCGCGCGGCAGCGAACGGGCGTGTCTGCGGGGTTGCTGGGGTGGTGGTGATCACGCGTGCACGCGGTGAGGGTGGCACGTGGTCTATGGGCGTGTGTCGAGGGTGGCGCTATGGCGCTCTCGGCATGCTCTCAGAGAAGTTTGGCATGGCTTGGGCGTGTGGTACAGTGGCTGTCAGGGCTCAAGCGCTGGACAGGGGCTGGCGGTGGACAGTGGCGTGCGTCCTAGACATGGTGTTTAGGCTTGGTGCTTGCTCTGGATAGCTAGCCATGGTCGGATGGCAAGGGTTCCTTCGGGTTGGCATGGCATGGTGCGATGGGTAGGGGCTAGGGGTGGTCAAGGCACTGGTTGGCACTGGGGGAGACAAGTGTGATCAATGGTGAACAATGCTTAGCCAAATTACTGCTCAAAACAGTGAAGTTTGGCCAATTTGATTTTCTGTCTCCAAGTGTTTGATGAAATGGCCGCAAGAAATTTATTTTGAATTTTGAAAATATTTTTGGTGGGTGTGCTAGGCATGTGTTGAGGATTCTGTGGGTGCTTGGGTTTTGCAAATTGAGCTTGTTTGAGTTGTTTTTGAAATAATGGGATCTTCCCATATGAGATAGATTCAATTTTAAACTGTCATTTAAACTTAGCATTTGAATGTTTTTGGATGATCACAAAGTCTGCCTTGGTACCTTATTATGAGTACTAACAAGGGGTGCAAAGATCCATACATGTTTCTGTTGAGTTTTGAAAATTAGAGATAGCCAAAGTAGGCATGGGAGTTAATTTGGCCAAAGTGTCCATTCACTTAATTTATTCATTTTGATTTGTTTGTCTTTGGGAAAAGTTTGGGGATTGTTTAGATGATGTTTATTTCACCTAAGAATCATTTTACAAGCAAAGAAACACAGAACCATGGCAATTCAAAAGAATCCAAATTTTGAATACACACATATGAATGCTTTCATATTTTTAGTTGGGAAAGTTTTTGTTAACCCTAATTTTGATGATTAGAGTTTGATGATCCAAGTTTAATATTTTTGCGATGTTACAAACCTTCCCCCCTTAAACAAAATCTCATCCCGAGATTTGAAAAAGGACGAAAAAGATTACCTAGGATTTGAAGAGACCGGGAAACTCCGTCCTGATGCGATCTTCGCGCTCCCATGTAGCTTTTTCTTCTGTGTGGTTGCTCCATTGAATCTTGAGAAACTTGATGCTTCGGGTTCTGGTAGTTCTGAAAGCTTCTTCCAAAATACGGATGGGTACTTCGGGATAGGTCAGGTCATCGTTGATTTCTATGGTCCGGTGATCAATATTCTTGAACACTTCCGTCTTCTCCGGAACTTCGAGGCACTTGCGAAGTAATGAGATATGGAACACATTGTGCACGGCTGACAACTCTTCTGGTAGTTCCAATTGATACGACACTTCTCCTCGATGGTTCAGAATCTTGAAGGGGCCGATATATCTGGGGGCTAATTTTCCCTTCAGTGGGAAACGCTGCATTCCCTTCAATGGTGACACTTTCAGATACACAAAATCTCCTATGTTGAAGGCGAGGTCTCGACGTCTCTTGTCGGTGTAACTCTTCTGTCTGGACTGGGCGGTCTTGAGGTGCTCACGAATCTTGTGAACCTTCTCTTCTGCTTCTCGTAGGATGTTGGGTATGAAAATCTGACTCTCTCCTACTTCCGACCAGTTCAAAGGGGTGCGACACTTCCTTCCGTACATGAATTCAAATGGGGCCATTTGCAAACTAGCTTGATAACTGTTGTTGTATGAAAATTCTGCGAACGACACACTATCTTCCCATTTAGATCCATACTCTAACACACATGCTCTCAACATGTCTTCGAGTATTTGATTTACTCTCTCCGTTTGTCCGTCGGTCTGAGGGTGATAAGCTGTGCTGAAATCTAGTCGGTTCCTAAACCTTCTTGGACTTTCTTCCAGAATCTCGAGGTAAACTGAGTTCCTCGATCCGATATGATGTTCTTGGGGACTCCGTGCAAACTGACGATTCTAGCGATGTATAACTCCGCTAGCTTCGAACTCTGATATGTGGTCTTGACTGGTAAGAAATGGGTGACTTTGGACAATCTGTCCACTATGACCCAGATAGAGTCATTTCCCCTACTAGAAGTTGGCAATCCGGTGATAAAGTCCATTCCAACGGAATCCCATTTCCATTCCGGAATCTGTAATGGTTGCAACAATCCAGCGGGTCTTTGATGTACGGCCTTGACTCGCTGACATATATCACACTTGGCGATATAGCTTCCGATTTCTCTCTTCATCTTATGCCACCAAAATTGTTCTTTCAAATCTTGATACATCTTCGTTCCTCTGGGGTGGATAGAATAAAGAGTATCATGAGCTTCCTTCAGAATCACTACTTTCAACTCAGAATCTGCTGGTACACAAAGGCGTCTATTGTACCACAGAACTCCTTCTTCGTCTTCGGTGAATCCGGGTACCTTGTCTCTACCGATACGACGCTTGATTCCGTTGATACTAGCATTTCCTTTCTGCGCCTCCTTTATCTGACTGATCAAAGTGCGTTGAAGTTCTATGCTAGCAAAAATCCTTCACTCACTAATTCTATTCGAAAATCTTCCATCTCTTTGTGCAGACTTGGTTGCTCCTTCAAAATCATGGAGTTCAAGCGGCACGACAATCTGCTAAGGGCATCTTCTACCACATTGGATTTACCGGGATGATAGTGAATGTCCAGATCATAGTCCTTGATTAGCTCAATACATCTTCTCTGTCTCATATTCAACTCCTTCTGAGTGAATATATACTTCAGGCTCTTGTGATCCGAATAAATCTCACAACGGTTTCCCATCAGGTAATGCATCCATGTCTTCAGGGATAAGACTAACTGCGAGCTCGAGGTCATGGGTTGGATAGTTCTGCTCATGTTGTTTCAGTTGTCGAGACCGATCTTGGATGCATCACAATACACGTCAAAGGGCTTCGTCATATCCGGCATGATTAAGATTGGGGCTGAAATCAATCTCCTCTTGAGTTCTTGAAAACTCGCTTCACATTTGTCTGTCCATTCAAACTTCTTGTCCTTCTTCAGCAATTGGGTCATGGGTCTGGCGATACTCGAGAATCCTTCTATGAACTTGCGGTAGTATCCCGCCAATCCGAGAAATGCACGAACTTGGGTTTGAGTGGTTGGGGCTTGCCAATCTTCGACATCTTTCACCTTTGCAGGGTCAACGGCAATTCCTCTGGCTGATAAAATGTGGCCGAGGAATCCTACTTCCTGTAACCAGAATTCACATTTGCTAAACTTGGCATACAACTGATGCTCTCTAAGGGTTCCAAGAATGGTCCTTAGGTGTAGCTCATGTTCTTCTTCTGATTTGGAATAAATCAAAATGTCATCGATGAAAACAACGACAAACTTATCCAGGAAGTCCATAAAAATCTTATTCATGAGATTCATGAAATAATCGGGGGCATTGGTTAATCCAAAACACATGACAGTATACTCGTATAATCCATATCTGGTGGTAAAGGCAGTCTTTGGAATATCCTCTGCGCGGATCTTGAGTTGATGATAGCCGGTTCTAAGATCAATCTTAGAAAACACCTTGGCACCGGTCAACTGATCAAACAAATCTTCTATCTTGGGCAATGGGTACTTGTTCTTGATAGTGACATCATTCAACTTCTGATAATCCGTACACAAATGGTTACCTCCATCTTTCTTGTCCACAAACAAGACAGGTGATCTCCATGGTGACGCACTTGTTTGAATCAATCCAATTTCCAGCATGGCATCCAGTTGATTTTTCAGTTCGGCTAGTTCAGACGGGTTCATACTATATGGTCTCTGGGCTATGGGTCCTGTTCCGGGGATTAGTTCGATGATAAACTCGATATCCCGATCTGGGGGCATACCGGGCAAAACATCTGGGAATACATCGGGGTATTCACAGACTATCCGGACTTGGTCAATGGTAGGTTGGGCTATACTCTTGTTGCACTTGAATTGACGAGGTAAGGTTTCAGATACATGCTCGACTGATATTTCGGCTGTATTGGTCATGGTTATGGCTTTCTTGGCACAGTCAATTAATCCTTTATGTTTGGACATCCAGTCCATTCCTAGTACTACTTCCAAACCTTTAGTTCCGAGTACTATCATATTTGCATAAAAATCTATGCCATGGATTCAGATAGGGACGGCTTTGCAGAATTGCCTAGCTTTGGTGGTTGAACCGGGGATTTGAACAATCATAACATGCTTCAGTTTGGTTGGTTGATTCTTACTAGTGCATGCAAATTCTTCGGTGACAAATGAGTGCGATGCACCAGAATCAAACAACACTCTAGCAAGTACCGAATTAATAAAAAACATACCCATCACGACATCTGGCGCTTCCTAGGCTTCTTCCGCATGCATGAGAAAAAGACGTCCGTTGCGGTTGAGCGAATTCCCTGGGGCAAACCTTCTTCCAAGCTGAACACGACGCTGCTTCTGAGCTGGGTAATTTGCATTGGGGGCTGCGGCATTCTTCTTGGGGCACTCATTGGAGTAGTGACCCTTATTTCCACAGTCATAACAAGTCACATGCGACTTGTCCTTTGCGGAAACAGGCACATCATTGCTTCCAGTCCTCGGGGGGAGTGTTGGTGTTGGCGGCAGCATTGTTGTTGTTGAACTTGGGTGGTGCATGGTTGAAATTGCCAGAGTTGCCGGAGTTGTTGTGATTTCCTCCGGGCCCCGGGTTTCCACGGTTGGGATAGGTCGGACGGTTCATCGGGGGTCTGTTAGTTCTCGGGGCAAATCCTGGAGATGGGTGTAGAGGGAGTGTCCCAACCTTTAAACAATATAAGGTGGAGTCCCCTGTGTTTACAATTCTAGTCCCTGGATCATTAGCTAGCATCCACAGTTAAGATGTAATATCAAGGAACAAAGGTCATAATATAACTTTATAACCAGGAATAACATAATTTCATGACATCTTTCATAGCTCATTTGGCTATTACATTACATTGCAGCGGAATAACTATAAGCATGGGGTCCTTCATCTTCAAAGTGCCACAGGCAGATGTTGGTTGTAGACTTTGTAATCCTAATCAATCAATCTTCACTAAAATCAATCAAACCTGCAACATTACAAGTTACAGCCACAAGGGTCAATACATTTGAATTGTATTGGAAATTTTCACTACTAAGTTTAATATGAGTGGATTTACATGCATTTTGGCTAAGTAGGGTTTAAGGCTCAATTGCATAAAGCAATAATTTTATCCTATCTTTTCAAAATGGTATTGGTCCTTTGTCAAAACTCCTTTTCAAAAATTCCTTGAACTCCATGGTAAAATCCCAAGTGTTCAAGTCCTTGTCAAAAATCTCTTGAGCTCCTTGGTAACCCCAAGTGTTCAAGTTTTCATCAAAATCTCTTGAGTCCTTGGTACCCCCAAGTACATCAAGTTTTCATCAAACTCTCTTGGGCTCCTTGGTAACCCCAAGTGCATCAAGTTTTATCAAAATCTCTTGAGTTCCTTGGTACCCCCAAGTGCATCAAGTTTTTAAAGGTTTTCTTTTAGAAATTAGAATGTCGAGATTTCCCATAGCTTCAAACTTT
This sequence comes from Avena longiglumis, assembly GCA_030063025.1. Lineage (NCBI taxonomy): Eukaryota > Viridiplantae > Streptophyta > Magnoliopsida > Poales > Poaceae > Avena > Avena longiglumis. Next base: position 510,144,621 of record CP125974.1, on the reverse strand, counting down.
AGTTGCTCAGTATTGTCCATAACCGGGGACACGGCTAAGTACTTCGATTTTATTATCTTCTACAGAAGGAGTACACTTTACCCACATGTCACAATCCCATATTGTTGCCACCAGTGGCCACTGGATTAGTGCTCACCAAGATGGAGTTCCGGCAGATTGAGAATGTGACGAAGTCTTTCCAGAGGGGTCTCCCATACACCATTGCTAGCTTGTCTTCAGCATCCATGTAGGATTCCAGGTCCCCATGTCCAGTAAACTGAAGACAATGCATGGGTCTTCCCAATGTAGTTGACTAAGCCAGAGCCATAAATAGCATGTGGTTGCACACGAAAGCCACAATTGGAGAAACATGTTCAATCTCTAAGTTTCCTGGATGGTTTCCTTTGGAGCACAACACAAAGAGATTGCCATAGACATGGTTCCTTTTGTTGCCACCTTCTCCAAAACTCAAAGTATCCTTGGCCACCCAGGTGGTTCATTGAGTCCTTGTTTTATTATATAAAAACACAAGTCCTTTTCTCAACTTCATAAAATCTCAACATGTATCTCTTTTCAAAATATAGCATGGCTAAGCATGAAATAACCACATTGTTTTCACTAAGGTATGTATAGGGAATCCTATTAGGATTTAGCATAGCATAAGTATAGAAATTCTTTTCATGCATGTTTCAAAATCCACCAAGTATAATGAAAATAATAGGACTTTATATGATAGTGTAACTTGCCTTTCTTTTGGTAGGGAATGGTGGTTCACTTCTTGATCTTGCTAGTCTCACACTTTTCTAACTTCACTACAATCAATCAAGCAAACACAATATCAACTAGCATTCCAAACCAATAATCAATCAAACAATTTCACACACATAAAACAATGGGATCTAAGTCATGCATGCAAGCATGCAAGAGGTGGTTCTATTTGCAAAGATGGTCTCCACTAGGTTTCTAAACTTTGTAGGGTGCAAAGTGGTCATTTTCCAAAGTGGTAAGGTCATTTGCAAAAGGGTTTTGTCCATAAACCATTTTTAAATCCATTCAATATTTCATGTGGTGGAAAACATTTTTATCAAAGCAACAACTTTATGTTGTTCACCAAATAAGTTATTGTTTCTCAAAACTTGGTTTTTAAGGTCAGTAGGTTTGTTTCCAATCATTTCCCCAAAGTTTTTACTCCAAAAACATTTTCATAACAAAACCATTATTTTTATTTGGCTAGAAATGGGCTAAATTAATTAATCCATCCTAAACTTCACCAAATACCATTTTTAAATCCATGGTTTGGTTCCTAGGGTCAGTAAGTTCACCACAAACCAATTTGCAAAGATTTTAACCCTAAAAACAGTTTTGAACAATTTTTCTAATCTAAACTAGCATACAAAAGTTTCTGCAAAAGCCAACAATATAACAGATACTATTTACTAAAACAATTGCATGCTTGGCTAGGGTTTGTTCCACTGATTCCAACGATATAAAGTTTGTAATTTTTGGACGTGTGGATCAAAAGTTATAGGGTTTTCAAATCTGCAAACAATTCTGTTTTCAAATTTATGTTTTAAACAAGAACTGGCCATGCGTCATGTTTTGATTGGACGGTACCGGTTCGTTCGGGTCAGCAACGTGGACCGCAGGATTAAAGTGAATCGTGCGGCACAGATGCTCCCATACCTGTTCACTTAAGTCGTTCTGTCTATGCCACAGGATAGAGATCTAACGGCTCTCGCGTGTTTGACCAAAAGCTGGCGGCGCTACGCGGCGGCAGACGGCGGCGACGGTCAGGCGGCGGCCTAGCGGCGGTTCTAGGAAGGAAAGAAGACAGGGGGGTGCTCACCGTGTTCGCGAGGTCGAGGTGGATCTCGGCGTGTGGTCAGCGTGGCAGGGGGCGCTCTGGGACAGCAGCGATTGCTCGCCGGAGTGGAGGACAGCGTCGGGTGGTCCTGGTCGTGGTTGGAGTCGTCGCTACAGATCACGAGAAGGAAAACAGAGGGCATGGTTAGGTGCGTAAGACCAAGGCGAAGATGCTCGCATGATCGAGAAGCATAGGGGCGGTCGGATTCTACCTGGGGACTTCGCCGGAGAAGTAAACAGACGCGGCGTCGCTCAGAGCTTGTCGAAGACGGCGTTCTGGGGAGCCCGCGGTTGAATGGAGGGTACTGGGAGGAGCGTCTGGGAGTTGTTAGTGTGCTCGTGTGCTCGGGGAGGCAGGAGGTGGCGAGGCTTGGCCGGAATTGGTCGGAGACGGTGGTCGGAACAGAGGGAGTGCCAGCTCGATTCGTGGCAGCCTGGGGGCAGGGGAGGTCTGGCGTGTGAGGGGAATGATAGAGGGAGGAGAGGCGCTTAAGTGCACGCAGTCACGGGCTGAATCAATGCGTGGTTAAGGAGGAATCAAGCGCGCATTCAACAGCAAAAATGGCGACGTGGTTTGGGAAGAAGAAGTCGCGGCGGGTGGAAACGATGACAGGAAGGTGGGGTCGGCTGGTCAGTGAGAAAAGGAGTGAGGGGGAGGGTCCACCAGTCATTCAATGCACGGGTCGTCTGGTGAGTGAGAAAACGTTTCGCTGAGGAAGTGGGAGTGGGCTGGTACTGGGCTTAGTGGGCTGGCCGGCTGGGCTACTGCCTGTTTCTATTTTTTTTTCCTGAATGTTTTTCTTTTTCCAATTCTATTTTCTGTTTTGAAATCCAAACAACAAATCAAACAATACTCAAATCAATTCAAACAATCACCACACTAAACAACTTTGAATTTGGTTCTGTTCAGTATCATAAACCAAAATTCCAAAACCAAAATAATAATTTTATTTTAGGGTCCACTATTAATTAAATAAATAGACCATTGTTATTAAAATCAAATAGGATTTGTTTTATTTAAATACTCCTTTTGAAATCTAATCATTTTCAAAACCAAATTAGTAGATTTTATTTGGGAATATAAAATACTTGGAAAACTTATTTTAAATAAATAAATAAGTTTTGATGTTTTGGAAATAGTAAACCTTTATTAATAAAACTTGGATATTAAATCCTTATTATTCTATTTAATAAACCTTTACCATTTTTATCAAAACAAAATGTTTTATTTCAAAAGCTTGGACAAGGTTTAATTTGGCTTAGAAAATAATCCTTATTTGTAAAACTTATATTTCATTTGAAAACCAAATCCTTTTATTTAAAAGATCCAAAATAGTAATTCCAAATATTTTTATTAAATATTTATCTTTATAAATCCCTTTATTTGATCCAATTTGGTTTGAAGGTTTCCAATTGGATTCAAAAAGTTTCTTCTCACCCTGAAAATCAACAGAGTTGTATTTTATTCATTTATATTTTTCACATTACAAGATTTGGAAAATCTTGGGATGTGACAGGCTACCACCCTTAAAATAAATCTCGTCCCGAGATTTGGGAAAGCTAGGGTTACAAGTAGGCTCAAAACAACTAGGGTACTACCACCCTTAAAATAAAATTTTAAACAAAATTACATATTTGGCCTTCTTGGGATCCAGGGAAAACTTCTCTGGGCAAACATTTGCATTGTTCTTGGTTTCCATGCTTGACTCATGGGCCAAGGTTGAGTTTCTCCATAGGCTTGTTCAACTTGTTCTTCATCTTTTCTAGACAGTTGCTTGCATAATGTCCTGGGTTCTTGCAGTTGAAACAGTGGATATCTTTGAGTTCTTTACGTGGCTCTTGTGGACAAGTTGCCACATAATGTCCTAGCTCCTTGCAGTCGTTGCACACCACTTGGCCAATCTCTTTATTCTTCTGGTTCTCTGGGCATTCACTGGAATAGTGTCCCATTTCTTTACACTTATGACATTGCACATGGCTTTTGTCCTTCTTTTGCTTTTTGGGTTTCTCCAAAGCTAGGAGTGCATCTAGTTCATGATGTTCATATGTTATCTGATAGGTAGGAATGTCTACATGTTTCCCGGGCCTTCTATTGCTCTTTGGATAATTTTTCCTTGGTCCTTTGAATTGGGTTGTTTTGTTTGGAGGTATAAGTGGTCCTTTTCCTTTGTCATCAACCTTCTTGGTAGACTTGGATCCTTCTTGATGGTTTGCAATCATTTGTTGGAGTCCACCTTGTTTCCTTTGTTCAACAATGGAATAGATGGGGCATTGGATAGGAACATGATTGTTTCCTTCACACAAATAACAAGTGGCTTGAGAGGTGGGACATTGTCCAACAGGATGTTTCTCTTCACAGTTGGGGCATTGATCTCCATGCTCCTTGGAAGTATGATCCTTGTCTCCACAAATAATGCAAGCTGGGGCTCCATCTAGAATAACATTTCTGTCATCCCTGTTGTCACTAACTCTTTTGGAATAGATTTCTTCCATTTTGATCATCTGATCAGTCACTTTGAGCATCAGTTGGCCTTGAGTTTCCAAAAATCCTTGTAGTGTTGGATCTTCTCCACTAGTGTTGGCTATGAATTGAGCTGTCACTTGGTTTAACTGATTCTGGGTTGCTATGAGCTCTTTCATGCTGTCTTCTTGGTTGGTGTTGGTGTCATCAACCTTGATGTTGGAGTCTCTTGGAGTAGTCATCTGTTTGGGTTGGATGAAGATTAGAATAGGCAAGATAGTTCTAAGGAATCAATTCTAATCACACACATCACAATTCACACAAGCAATGTGCAAGCATTCACAAACAACTCACTCAAACACAAAGTTCAAGCACATACTTAGGCAACATAATATTTTTGTTACACCACATAAGTTGGTGTGTTTGACTTATCTAAATTATGATGGTCCATCTATATGGTTTACTTGTGATCTTTCCGTCATTCTTGGTTGCTTCCTCTTACTTGAGATCATGGTTTCCTTGAGAAAAACTCTTGGTTACAAAGCTTCAAGTGATGTGGGCTCCTTCTAACTTTTGCATTCCCTCAGTCTCTAAATCTTGAGCAAGATTTACTTGTCTCACTTGTAGTCCTTAGTGATATCCAAGTTGGAAGTCCTTGGTGAACATGCTGAAGATGTTGAAGTCATTAGAGTTGAAGATGTTGAAGTCATTAGAGTTGAAGTCATTAGAGTTGAAGATGTTGAAGTCATTAGAGTTGAAGATGTTGAAGAAGTCCTTTGCACATGGTGTAGTCTTTGGTCATGGGGTAGGTTTTCCATCAAGTTGAAAATAGATGAGGTGTAGAATCAAAATCAAAATGGTTGAGGAAGAGTTTACAAGATTGTTTGTAAATAAGTTTTGGAACAAAACAACTCCTATTTTTCCAAGGGTTTTTGTCCAATCCTAGGTTTACAAATCCTACAGGCAACACAATGCTCTGATACCATCTGTAGAGGGAGTGTCCCAACCTTTAAACAATATAAGGTGGAGTCCCCTGTGTTTACAATGCTAGTCCCTGGATCATTAGCTAGCATCCACAGTTAAGATGTAATATCAAGGAACAAAGGTCATAATATAACTTTATAACCAGGAATAACATAATTTCATTACATCTTTCATAGCTCATTTGGCTATTACATTACATTGCAGCGGAATAACTATAAGCATGGGGTCCTTCATCTTCAAAGTGCCACAGGCAGATGTTGGTTGTAGACTTTTTAATCCTAATCAATCAATCTTCACTAAAATCAATCAAACCTGCAACATTACAAGTTACAGCCACAAGGGTCAATACATTTGAATTGTATTGGCAATTTTCACTACTAAGTTTAATATGAGTTGATCCTATCATTACATGCATTTTGGCTAAGTAGGGTTTAAGGCTCAATTGCATAAAGCAATAATTTTATCCTATCTTTTCAAAATGGTTTTGGTACTTTGTCAAAACTCCTTTTCAAAAATTCCTTGAACTCCTTGGTAATATCCCAAGTGTTCAAGTCCTTGTCAAAAATCTCTTGAGCTCCTTGGTAACACCAAGTGTTCAAGTTTTCATCAAAATCTCTTGAGTCCTTGGTACCCGCAAGTACATCAAGTTTTCATCAAACTCTCTTGAGCTCCTTGGTAACCCCAAGTGCATCAAGTTTTATCAAAATCTCTTGAGTTCCTTGGTACCCCCAAGTGCATCAAGTTTTTAAAGGTTTTCTTTTAGAAATTAGAATGTCGAGATTTCCCATAGCTTCAAACTTTAGTTGCTCAGTATTGTCCATAACCGGGGACACGACTAAGTACTTAGATTTTATTATCTTCTAAAGAAGGAGTACACTTTACCCACATGTCACAATCCCATCTTGTTGCCACCAGTGGCCACTGGATTAGTGCTCACCAAGATGGAGTACCGACAGATTGAGAATGTGACGAAGTCTTTACAGAGGGGTCTCCCATACACCATTGCTAGCTTGTCTTCAGCACCCATGTAGGATTCCAGGTCCCCATGTCCAGTAAACTGAAGACAATGCATGGGTCTTCCCAATGTAGTTGACTAAGCCAGAGCCATAAATAGCATGTGGTTGCACACGAAAGCCACAATTGGAGAAACATGTTCAATCTCTAAGTTTCCTGGGTGGTTTCCTTTGGAGCACAACACAAAGAGATTGCCATAGACATGGTTCCTTTTGTTGCCACCTTCTCCAAAACTCAAAGTATCCTTGGCCACCCAGGTGGTGTATTGAGTCCTTGTTTTATTATATAAAAACACAAGTCCTTTTCTCAACTTCATAAAATCTCAACATGTATCTCTTTTCAAAATATAGCATGGCTAAGCATGTAATAACCACATTGTTTTCACTAAGGTATGTATAGGGAATCCTATTAGGATTTAGCATAGCATAAGTATAGAAATTCTTTTCATGCATGTTTCAAAATCCACTAAGTATAATGAAAATAATAGGACTTTAGATGATAGTGTAACTTGCCTTTCTTTTGGTAGGGAATGGTGGTTCACTTCTTGATCTTGCTAGTCTCACACTTTTCTAACTTCACTACAATCAATCAAGCAAACACAATATCAACTAGCATTCCAAACCAATAATCAATCAAACAATTTCACACACATAAAACAATGGGATCTAAGTCATGCATGCAAGCATGCAAGAGGTGGTTCTATTTGCAAAGATGGTCTCCACTAGGTTTCTAAACTTTGTAGGGTTCAAAGTGGTCATTTTCCAAAGTGGCAAGGTCATTTGCAAAAGGGTTTTGTCCATAAACCATTTTTAAATCCATTCAATATTTCATGTGGTGGAAAACATTTTTATCAAAGCAACAACTTTATGTTGTTCACCAAATAAGTTATTGTTTCTCAAAACTTGGTTTTTAAGGTCAGTAGGTTTGTTTCCAATCATTTCCCCAAAGTTTTTACTCCAAAAACATTTTCATAACAAAACCATTATTTTTATTTGGCTAGAAATGGGCTAAATTAATTAATCCATCCTAAACTTCACCAAATACCATTTTTAAATCCATGGTTTGGTTCCTAGGGTCAGTAAGTTCACCACAAATCAATTTGCAAAGATTTTAACCCTAAAAACAGTTTTGAACAATTTTTCTAATCTAAACTAGCATACAAAAGTTTCTGCAAAAGCCAACAATATAACAGATACTATTTACTAAAACAATTGCATGCTTGGCTAGGGTTTGTTCCACTGATTCCAACGATATAAAGTTTGTAATTTTTGGACGTGTGGATCAAAAGTTATAGGGTTTTCAAATCTGCAAACAATTCTGTTTTCAAATTTCTGTTTTAAACAAGAACTGGCCACGCGTCATGTTTTGATTGGACGATACCGGTTCGTTCGGATCAGCAACGTGGACTGCAGGATTAAAGTGAATCGTGCGGCACAGATGCTCCCATACCTGTTCACTTAAGTCGTTCTGTCTACGCCACAGGATAGAGATCTAACGGCTCTCGCGTGTTTGACCAAAAGCTGGCGGCGCTATGCGGCGGCAGACGGCGGCGACGGTCAGGCGGCGGCCTAGCGGCGGTTCTAGGAAGCAAAGAAGACAGGGGGGTGCTCACCGTGTTCGCGAGGTCGAGGTGGAGCTCGGCGTGTGGTCAGCGTGGCAAGGGGCGCTCTGGGACAGCAGCGATTGCTCGCCGGAGTGGAGGACAGCGTCGGGTGGTCCTGGTCGTGGTTGGAGTCGTCGTTACAAATCACGAGAAGGCAAACAGAGGGCATGGTTAGGTGCATAAGACCAAGGCGAAGATGCTCGCATGATCGAGAAGCATATGGGCGGTCGGATTCTACCTAGGGACTTCGCCGGAGAAGTAAACAGACGCGGCGGCGCTCAGAGCTTGTCTAAGACGGCGTTCTGGGGAGCCCGCGGTTGAATGGAGGGTACTAGGAGGAGCGTCTGGGAGTGGTGAGTGTGCTCGTGTGCTCGGGGAGGCAGGAGGTGGCGAGGCTTGGCCGGAATTGGTCGGAGATGGTGGTCGGAACAGAGGGAGTGCCAGCTCGATTCGTGGCAGCCTGGGGGCAGGGGAGGTCTGGCGTGTGAGGGGAATGATAGAGGGAGGAGAGGCGCTTAAGTGCACGCAGTCACGGGCTGAATCAATGTGTTGTTAAGGAGGAATCAAGCGCGCATTCAACAGCAGAAACGGCGACGTGGTTTGGGGAGAAGAAGTCGCGGCGGGTGGAAACGATGACAGGAAGGTGGGGTCGGCTGGTCATTGAGAAAAGGAGTTCGGTGGAGGGTCCACCAGTCATTCACTGCACGGGTCGTCTGGTGAGTGAGAAAACGTTTCGCTGAGGAAGTGGGAGTGGCACTGGGCTTAGTGGCCGGGCTGAATACTGTTTCTATTTTTTTTTTTTTCCTGAATGTTTTTCTTTTTCCAATTCTATTTTCTGTGTTGAAATCCAAACAACAAATCAAACAATACTCAAATCAATTCAAACAATCACCACACTAAACAACTTTGAATTTGGTTCATTCGTATCATAAACCAAAATTCCAAAACCAAAATAATAATTTTATTTTAGGGTCCATTATTAATTAAATAAATAGACCATTGTTATTAAAATCAAATAGGATTTGTTTTATTTAAATACTCCTTTTGAAATCTAATCATTTTCAAAACCAAAGCAGTAGATTTTATTTGGGAATATAAAATACTTGGAAAACTTATTTTAAATAAATAAATAAGTTTTGATGTTTTGGAAATAGTAAACCTTTATTAATAAAACTTGGATATTAAATCCTTATTATTCTGTTTAATAAACCTTTACCATTTTTATCAAAACAAAATGTTTTATTTCAAAAGCTTGGCCAAGGTTTAATTTGGCTTATAAAATAATCCTTATTTGTAAAACTTATATTTCATTTGAAAACCAAATCCTTTTATTTAAAAGATCCAAAATAGTAATTCCAAATATTTTTATTAAATATTTATCTTTATATATTCCTTTATTTGATCCAATTTGGTTTGAAGGTTTCCAATTGGATTCAAAAAGTTTCTTCTCACCCTGAAAATCAACAGAGTTTTATTTTATTCATTTATTTTTTTTCACATTACAAGATTTGGAAAATCTTGGGATGTGACAATGGGTTGGGGCGATACTTTGGGGTATGATGGGTTCCTGGCTGATGCATCATGCGATGCTTGCGGTTCTCATTGGCTTGGTTTATCTTTCCTTCCATCTGGATGGAAGAGTCGACAACAGCTTCAATATCAGCAAAGGGGATATTGACCAACACCGTCTGCATCTCATCGTGCAGACCATTCAAGAATCTTTCTTTCTTCTTGGCTTCAGTGTCGATCTCATCCGAGGAATACCTAGCTAATGACAAGAATTTTTCACGGTATTCCACTATGGTCATCCTTCCTTGCTTCAGTTCCCTGAACTCATCTCTCATTCCCTTGATCAAACCTGGTGGCACATGGGTTCTGCTGAACTTGACCTCGAATTCCTCAAAGGTCATCATCTGTCCTCTGGTCATTGCACGAACGCTATTCCACCATGCTCTTGCATCTCCGGCTAGATAGTGGGTGGCGAACAAAACTTTCTCGTTAGCTTCCACTCCGGCGACTTCCAGGTTGTTCTCCATGGTTTGCAGCCAATCATCTGCGTCTAAGGGCTCTTCTGACTTAGTGAAAACAGGTGGGTTGGTGTTCTGGAAATTCTTGAGCTTAGATCCATGGTTGTCCTGATTTCCTTGGCCTTGATTGTTGTGGGCCAGCTGAGCTATCTGCTGAAGGGTGGCTAGGTTGGCTTGACGTTCTGCTCTTTCAGCTTCGTGGTCAGAAACCAACACTTCCAGGATCTGCAACATCGGGTCTGGGGATGAACCACTTCCTCCGCGAGGCATCTAAAGATTGAGATAGATCATGAGAAAATAGGGAAATTTCTAAGGTTCAAGGACTTTGAAAAGTTTTTAAGATTTGACTCAGATTTTCTAGCAACTTGCTTTTCATTCATTCATCCATAGCACACGATACAACACACACCACAACAAAGGTAAACAGATGGTTTTAAGAACCATTCTGGAAACTACGATACAGCGTGACCGAATAAAGCTCACTAACGCTAGTGCTCAAGTGCTACTACTCCTCAGAGTCGGTGTAATCGTCATCCTCATCATCCTCATCGTCATCGATGAAGGCAAAATCATCCTCATCGGTGAAGAAGTCCATGGCCTGATCCTCCAGAAAATCATCATCATCGTTGAGATAGGAGTAGGGGTCTCCACGGAGATCTTCTCCAGCATTCTCCCTTTCCTCCAACTGCATGTCTCTCTCGTGGATGGTCTCCTCCAAATCCGAGATACGGTGGCGAAGACGGGCAATGATGCGCTCCTTCTTGTCAAGCTGACGACGGCGAGACTTGCAGTCCTTCGCTAGCATGGCGATGGTCTGATCCTTTGTCTTGATGATCGCAGACTTGTGGCTGGAGTAGTCACGAGCATTGTCCAACTCCTGCTGACGATCATACATCATGAAGCTAAGGTGGTCCAACTGAGTCTTCAACTCGTGGTGGTATGGTGCTTCCAGTGGCTATCCCATAGCATCACACCTTGGAAAGAACTCAAAGCGGGTACCCTTGATCTGGTTGATACTCTGCCCACACAGACGGGCAAGAGCTTCCTGCATGGCCCTGGCAAGTCCATCGAGCCAGTTGTTCTCTCTTAAGGTGAACTGAATTCCCTCTGCAGTGGGAGGTTCAATCTTTCCTCGGAGACTTGCAACAATTAGCCACTGCAGATCTTCTCCTCCTTGATCATTGATCTAAGCTCCGAAGAACTCGGGGTGTGGACGCTCCAGAAGTTCCGAAAGCTGGTCCAAATCCCGCTCAAATATGAGGTCTCCTCCATTCCCCAACTGATAAAACTTGCTGTACTTCACGTCCATCTACAAGAATATAGGATGAGTAAGTTAGTAGAGTGATCAAGTGTGTCAATTTTTATGTATTTTGTAAGAGTTTTTGAGGAACATGAATTTTTTATAAAAGAAACAAAGTGATTAGAATGGAAATAATTTTTTGTAAATATTTGCCTCCTTTGGTTTTGAAACTAAGTTTTTTGATTCAAACGTCCAGTCTAACTAGGGTCTCCTATGGTCAGGATGGCTCTAATACCAACTTGTTAACACCCGGATTTTTAATCCTAGATGCCTGTTATGCCATACATCGCAATCCCAGGATTACCATTTTTGCGAGACATAACAGATTTGGATATCACAGTACATCATCCATTACAAACCATACATAAGGTCTTACACAAATAAGGATCTCATGATCCAGTTCTTAATACAACTCAAGCAGCGGAATAAAGTAATAATAAAGGTAGCGTAGGCGAAGCTCCATCTTCGGGGTCACAAGCAATGCTGACGATGGGAGATGATCCTAGTTGTCGTAACCTTCCTGGGGTCCATCATCCTGGTACTCCTCTTCATGGTCTGGCCACGGGAATAGCCAGGGACAAAGCCATGAGTACTCTTTAAGTACTCGCAAACTAATACTAACAAGTGAAGGGGGTTTTTGTAGTAGGACACTAAGCTCTAGGGTTGTTTTGCAAAAAGCCAGATTTACCTCTACTAAGCTCTAGTAGGACACCTAAGTGGGAACTTGAATTTTCATATCACAACTATCTTGTGGTCAAGTCAAAATCTCAATTCATTTCACAAGTCATTTTGAAAACATCTGACGGAGGAACAGTATGGCCACTCCAACTGTCCATAACCGCGAACGCGGCTATTCGAATAGTTTGACACTCTGCAGAGATTGTACACTTTCACCACAACATTCGATACATCCGTCAAGAACAAATCCTGAATTCACCATACTCAGTATACGGATAATCAATCCTAACCTTTCGATTACACGCCCTAGTATAGGCACCTCTCCTGTGAGTTTGGCCTTCCAACCATGACCAACTGTCATCTTGGGTAGTGCACAGGTCGACAATCTTCAAAAGGTAGCCTCAGCTCAGACCTTGGACGTGAGGGAACCCATACTAAGGCATATAAGTTTCCAGTCAAGCCCGACCCAATTTTCGGGTATTGTGGTTGTACGGTTAAATTGGAATGGTATCGCATCCAGACAACTATCAATTTTATAAAGGGCTAAGGCTCATTCCTCAACATTTTCATCATCAAAATCATCTGGTGTTCGGAAACACATGTCAAAACATTTCAATAGAATGACTCATCATTCCAAGGTTTTCATAACCATTTGCACCAAGTATTCCCATCTAAGGTTGATCAAGTTTTATGCTTAGCACTAGCATCTACAAGTGTGGTAAGTACTAATGAGGGGTGGTAAACAATGAAGGGAATATGCCCTGAGAGGCAATAATAAAGTGTTTATTATGTGTATTCCAAGTATATGATAGATGTTTATTTTGCATGCTATAATTGTATTAATACGGAAACGTTAATACATGTGTGTTTAATAAACAAACAGAAAGTTCCTAGTTATGCCTCTCTCATAAACTAGCTCGTTGATTAACAAGATGATCAAGGTTTCCTGATCATGGACATTGGATGTTGTTAATAACGGGATCACAACATTAGTGTAATGGTGTGATGAACATTCATCCGAAGTATAGCATTATGATCAAAGTCATTGAGTTTATATTGCTATAACAACTAATGAAGTGATCCTAATCGTTAGACCATGAGATCATGTCAATCACTAACACCGGAAGAGTTTCTTGATAACATCAAACGTCACCTTATGTACAGGGTGATTATAAAGATGGATTCGGAACTAATAAAGTGTTATGTTGAGGCTCATGGATCGAGTGGAATTTGTTCATCCCGATGTGAGATAGATATACTCTGGGCCTCTCGGTGATATCACATTGATTAGCTTGCAAGCAAGTGATTTGATCACTAGAATGTTATATCACGAACGAAAAGGGTGCATGTCAGAACGAGATCAAACTAGGTATGGAGATACCGATGATCGAATCTCGGACATGTAATATATCGTTAAACAAAGGGATTAAGATACTAGCGTAAAAGGTTCCGACGATCACAAGAAAGTCATCGTTGAATGTGTGGGAGTCAGTATGGGTCTCCAGATCCCGCTTCTGATTATTGATCCGAGAGTGGTCTTGATCATGTCCGCATTATTCACGAACCGTAGGGTGACACACTTAAGAGACACCGACATCCAATTGGAGCAAATGTTTCATGCCGAAAGAATGAACAAGCGCAGGAATTTATTTCACTAGATACCGAAACAAGTTTTCGGGTGAAATTGCATAAAGTGGTCATGCATGTGAAATAGAATTCTAGCAAGGGGTTATTTGTGAATGTTTGTCATTAAAGTAATTGACAAAATTCTGAATAAAATAAAAGAGTTTTTTTATGAGAGTTTGCATTAAATTTGGTGGAAATTTAATGGGAATTAGAGTGGACTTTTGAGTGGAGGGAATTTAAAGGAGATTTGTGAGTGGAGTGTCCACCCACATGAAGAGGGGAGGGCAAGGGGGCAGCCCCCATGCCTGCCACCCCTTGGGGTTCCCCTCCTCCTATAAAAGGAGCCCCTCCTCACTTGTCTCTCACCTCCTCGTGAAGGATCTCTCTCCTCTAGAATTTATCCCCATGGTCTCGGACTAGCGAGATACATGTTCCGTGGCTATTCGGCAAGAAAGAGTTGTGCTTCGCTGCATCGCTGGAGGCGAGGCGGAGGTTGCTCGGTTCCTCGAGCGTGTGTGCGAGCACGGATGCGCTGCTGATTTGCGGCGCTAGGACTTCCTCTCGATCTTGAGATCGGCAAGAGATCGTCTACATCAACCACGAGTTGAACTCGTTAAGCTTTGTCGGTCTTCAAGGGTATGTTCTCTACGGATATACATCCGCCCGTTGTTTGTATCTAGTAGATAGATCTTGGTATATAGTTCACATCGTAGGAAATTTTTTGTTTTCTATGCTGCGAACCCTACAGTGGTATCAGAGCCGGATCTATGCGTAGATAGTTTACACGGGTAGTACACATATGAGTATGTGGGCGATGATGATCATGTTGTTGCTCCTTTGTTGTAATTTTGGATATTGGTGGCATAGTGGGATGAAGCGGCCCGGACAAACTTTACATGTCCTCGCACATGAGACCTGTTCCACGCTTGACATGCAACTAGTTTGCATAAGTGGCTAGCGGGTGTCTGTCTCTCCTACTATAGTCAATATCTATTTTGCAAGCGAGTTGTCAAAATTTGATTATCCTCGTTGTGGTTCATGTTCTGTGGCATCCCGCAAAAACCACTACTAGAAAATCGCGTTGAATTTGTGCATTGCATCGTCATCATCATGCATTGTTTGCCAAAACTATTTCGCAAAAACCAGATTTGTTTTCCATACGCCCCATCTTTATTCAAACGCCAAAAACCGGGTCCCCGGAATATTTTGTTTTGGCCGCGAGCGGTTTGCAAACGGTCCAATTAAACAAATAAAATTTATAATTATTTTTAGTAGGGGCAGTCGGACGGGCCAACTTAACGAGCATCGCCTTGATTTTTAAAACGGTCCACCCCAAACCAGCCCTGCTAAATCCTAGTCCCACCCAATCTATTCCTACCCACCAACGGCAGACCGCCACCTCACCCTCTCACCCAAACTATACCCACCTGCCACCTCACCTATCCAGCCCCATCTAAATCCTAAGTCTACCCAGCTTCCTACCCACCCCAGCCTCCACATCACCCCAACCTATCCTAGCACGCCACATCAGCAACCCCAAACCCCCCACCAATCCCACCCTGCCATGTCATCCCTCACAGCCACTCCCTCTCTCTCACCCCGGCCCCACCCCGCAGCACACGCCGCCCACACGCGCGCGCACACAGCACGCACGCCGGCTCCCTGCCCGTGGGCCCCGCGGTCAACCCCACCCCCTGGCAGCTAGCACTCCCCAGATCCCCCTCCCCCAGGCCGAGCCTCCCCTGGCCCCGTCCCCACCTGGGCCCACCGCCAGCTCCCCGCGTCCCCTGCCCACCTCCTTCCTCCTCTCCCTTCTCTCCCCTCGCAGGCCTTCCCGCCCCTGGCGTGCCCGTCACGCCTCGCCACATGATTCCGCCCGTAGACCTCACGAAAGGACAAGACCAACGACACGACCCAACATTCGCGAATGCGACAAGATCGGCTATCGGACGCCAAGTACTTCACCCGGACATCAAGATCTCCCAGAATGATACAAGTACTCCTTCCCGGAGGCGATACTCAAGAACACGAACGGTAAAGACACTGACGCAGAACGCCAAGAACGGCACCGGAGGCAATTCGAGGCGACCGAAACCCAAGTCCGGCTTCCGGGCATGAAGACCCTACCGGGCCCGAGAACGCGTTCCGAACCCTGGACCCCGAGACCGACCCCGAACCCCGGAACCCCAAGATCGTCGAGACCCCTAATGTGTGACCCCTTTTCCTCGAACCCTATTTTATAACATAATAACTTGTTACATATTGAATTGTCTTTCTCTCATGCATATCAGTGGTTTGGGGGCCTTATGCCAATTCACCTAATAATTAAATATGGGGCCCATATGCGGGCAAATCTAGTCTCATATCGGCCTCATTTAAACTTGTGTAGCGAACCGGTATCTCATCTCGCCTGGATATAACAACATTTAATTTGCAGGGATCTAAACAACTTGAACCATCCAATTAATTGTCGGGACCCCGGTTCCGCTTAATATGACCTAATTGCATTGCACCTTTGCCATGCCATACAACATACATGCATCATGCCGATCTTCTGCCGTTGTATTAAATATTGCATCCGGTGTTCCTTCTAGTGCTTTGCTTCTTCGCGGATAAGACCGTTGAGTTGATGTGAGCTCCGCCCCGATCTTCGGTTGAACCTTTCGGCAATGTTTTCAGGCGAGCATCTCCCTCTTTCTACCTATCTTACTTTTATAGTAATTTACTCCTTCCTGTTGATCTATTGCTATCTGTGTTGCGATGCTCTAGTTTTTTGCCGTGAAAACCCTTGCGACCCTATATTGCCTTGGACACATCCTATTACCGTTGTTTGGTAGATAGTTGGACTTGCGCGTCGTAGTCGCTTGCTCAAGTCTTTGTGTGTCGTCAAATGCCACGATTGCGATGTATTGCCGCATGTTGATGTTGGAGATGATTCTAGTTTTACTTATCGGCACTTTAATTTCTGTTTAACAACTAAAATTGAATAAGCAGAGGCATCATGGGTGATAGATAATATTTGGTTTCGAACGCCCACTTGTGTCCGTAAGACCCCGAGTACTTGATACTGTTCCTTGTTTTTGCGCTATCCACATCCGGAGGTATATGGGACCCCCGAGCCGAGCTTGATTCATCTTATTTCTTGGGGCCACAAACTAGTTTGAGGTTTTATTTACGATCTGTACTTATGCCATGTTTTACCGCTTTATTTACGATTGTGCGGTCATCGCTTTGCTTAGGATCGGACCACGATTTCGCGGTGTCGACAAGCCCCGTTTGGGGTTCCCGATCGTTCACACCGTCCCCGCTAAACCTTGAGGCCGCCTCGGAGCTTGCTTACTCCGCTATGGTTCTACTTAAGGTGGCCCCAAATATTTCTGAATCTGTGATTGTTCGGTCGTGAAAGCCTCGTTGGGTTTTGATTTGGTTTTTCCGAGGTTGATCGGCGTGTGTTGCTATTGGTGCACCCGGCCGGTAAAACTTTCTCAAAGCCGTCCCATGGATATGGACGACTTGGAGCACAGTTTCTTGATCATAGACAAGCATAACTAAAGTTTATTGTTATAATTTGACTTATAATGACTAGTAATCAGCTTCACTATAACGGAATGGCTAATAATACTGCCCACAATTGCTTGTTTGGAGTGTCGCTTGCGACCATTGTACCTGACTAGTAAATCTTGCAACTACAACGAAATGACTGAATAAAAGTACCAACCACTGCCGGGTTTTTGGGTTATCTCATGCTATCTGTATCTGATTAGTAATTGTTGCAACTATAACGGAATGGTGAATTAAAAGTGCCCACTGCTTATTTTATCAGGACGATTATCTAAACCTGACTGGTAAAGTGCCGCAACTATAACTGAATAAGTAAAACTGCCAACCGCGTGAGTTCCTCGGTTGACTTCCTCGTTTGGTTTCGAGGGGGAAACACCAGGATGGGTTTTGTTTGGTGTTAGCTTCAGGTTGGATCCGGATAGGTCATTCTTACCCCTCTCTGATTACCTCTAGTTGTATCGAGTCTCTATAGGTTGTTTAGTGCATGCTGCCGCTGCCGCTTCAGTCCACCATACCTATGTAGGCGAGGACCGCCGAATTCTAGCCTCGCTGTCTTGGCCTCGATCTTGGCTCCTTCTTGTTTTCTTTGCCCTTGTCGGCACCCTTTTGTTAAGCGGTTTTGAGATCGACGCCGTTAGCGTGGTTACCCTTCCGGCTTGGCCTGGCAGGGTTATGGACGCCATTGGTTATTCTTCGGGCTCTTAGCCCCATTTGCATCTTGTCCGTAGCTGGACGCTCTATCGCTTCAAGGTGATTTGGATCTTGTATATTATATCTGTATTCTTGACTCATTGAGTCGTTGTATATATCTCTGTTGGGTCCCATCGAGGACTGTTGTGTAATGTTATTACTTCGTTTTCCACCCGCACGAAAGTGCCTGGTGGGCACCTTTGAATCGTTTCTATGCGGGTTTGGCGAATTTTGCTCAAACTTGCATAGGTCCGATTCTGAGGGTGTTACATGTTCATAGGTAAGAATGGTTCTATCTCGAAAGCCCTAAGCCATGTAAAACTTGCAATGGATAAATTAGAGGCGTCTAGTTTAGATTGTTGCTGGGCTAGTGTTATGATATGGTAGTGTTGTAAGTAGAAGTATGAGATGATACTCTTACAACACACATAGCGCGTAAAATCCATAGACCTTGGATTTACACATATAGGTATGATAGTGATCATACCACGATGCACATGATAGAGATCGTCTGCGGGAACCATATCATTTCACTAATAAACATATGATGTTTGATAACATCTTATATTGCTTGTTTAGCGCTTTGTTAGCATAATAAGATGATCCCTCATTTAAATATCAAGATAAGAATGTGTTCTTCCTTTAGTATGCACCGATTATGTTTTCGTCGCTCCAAGACATCACGTGATGATCGGGTGTTCTTGGATCCACGACCATATTTCGGGTGTAAAACAGTTACACACGCGAATACTAAGGTTCTAACTTGGCGAGCCTAGCATGTATAGACATGGTCTCGGAACACGGACCGAAAGGTTAAGCATGAGTCATATAGTTGATATGATGCCCATTTGATGCTCGCCTTTGAAGCTATACCGACTCACGTGATGATCGGACTTGGTGTAGTGGATTTGGTTCATGTAATCACCAAAAAGGCACGAGGGATGTCGTTTTTGAGTGGGAGTTCATTCATAATATAGATTAGTTGAACTCAATCTATCATACACTTAGTCTAAACTTTACAAATTCTGTTGTAGATGGCACCACCTGCTTTTAATTTCAATGTGTTCATGGAGAAAGAGAAACTACCAACGAACGGTAGCAACTTTACCGAATGGGCCATGAATTTGAGGATTCTTCTCTCTGCTGCACAAAAGCAATATGTGCTAGAAGCGCCGTTAGGCCCCCCACCTTTTGATGATGCCCCTGACGAGGAGAAGAATGTCTATCAGACTCGTCAGGAGGACCACAACTTAGTTCATTGCGGCATATTGTATGGGCTAGAGCCGGAACTTCGAAAGCGTTTCGAAAACGGCAATGCATTTGATACAATGGGTGAGTTGAAAATGATTTTCGACACACATGCTGCTGTAGAGAGCTACAACGCTTCAGAAAAGTTCTTTAGCTGCATGATGGAAGAGCACAACTCCGTTAGTGAGCATGTACTCAAGATGTCGGGTTACGCCGATAAGCTTGTGTCCTTGGGAATATCGATTCCCATTGCCTTAGGCATCCATCGTGTTCTGCAGTCTCTACCACCTAGCTATAAAGCTTCGTGATGAACTATAATATGCAAGGCATGAAGAAGTCTCTCCCCGAGCTCATCAATGCTTAAAAGCTGCAAGTGGAGATCAAAAGGAACATCAAGTGTTGATGATCAATAGGAACACTGGTTTCAAGAAAGACAAGAAGGAAGTAAGTGGCAAGCTGTTGCCGCTGAAAAGAAACCCGAGTTGGACCTAAGTCTGATTTCGAGTGCTACTATTGTAAGGGGTAGCCCTTTGGGAATCGCCCCAAGTATCTGGCAGACAAGAAGGACGGCAAGGCAAACAAAGGTATATATGATATACATGTTATTGATGTGTACTTGACTAGTGCTCACAGTAGCACCTGGGTATTTGATACCGGTTCAGTTGCTAATATTTGTAACTCGAATCAGGGGCTGCGGAACAAGCGACCGCTAACAAGGGGTGAGGTCAAGATGCGTGTCGGCAATGGATCAAGCGTTGATGTGATCACCGTTGGAACGCTGCCTCTCCACTTGCCGTAGGGATTAGTTATAAACTTGAATAAATGTTATCTGGTGCCTGCACTGAGCATGAACATTGTATCTGGATCGTGTTTGATGCGAAGTGGTTATTCATTTAAATCCGAGAACAATGGTTGTTCCATTTATATGAATGAAATCTTTTATGGTCATGCACCGATGATGAATGGTTTGTTTCTATTAGATCTCGATGATAATGTTACACATATTCATAATGTTGATGCTAAAAGGATTAAACTTAATGATGATATATCCGCATATATGTGGTAATCGCTGCCTAGGTCATATTGGCGTTAAGCATGAAGAAGTTCCATTCGGATGGACTTTTGGAATCACTTGATTATGAATCATTTGATACATGTGAGCCATGCCTTATGGGCAAGATGACTAGAACGTCGTTTTCGGTTCAATGGAGCAGGCGTGATTTATTGGAAATCATACATACCGATGTGTGTGGTCCAATGAGTGTAGCATCGCGCGGTGGTTATCGTTATTTTGTTACTTTCACGGATGATTTGAGTAGATACGGTTATATCTACTTGATGAAACACAAGCCTGAAACCTTTAAAAAGTTCAAGGAATTTCAGAATGAAGTGGAAAATCATCGTAATAGAAAGATCAAATTTCTACGGTTCGACCGTGGAGGTGAGTATCTAAGTTACGAGTTTAGCACTCACATGAAAGAGTGTGGAATTGTTTCACAACTCACACTGCCGGAACACCACAGTAAATGGTGTGTCGAACGTCGTGTCGTACTTTATTAGATATGGATCGATCTATGATGTCTGACGGACTTGCCGTTGTCATTTTGGGGTTATGCACTAGAAAGCTGCATTCACTTTAAATCGGGCACCATCTAAATCCGTTGAAAAGACACGTATGAATTGTGGTTTGGAAACAAACCTAAGTGTCATTTCTTAAAGTTTGGGGATGCGATGTTTATGTGAAGAAACTTCAACGGATAAACTCGAACCCAAAGCGGAAAAATGCGTCTTCATAGGATACCCTAAAGAAACTATTGGGTATTACTTCTATCACAGATCCGAGGGCAAGGTTTTTGTTGCCAGAATGGATCCTTTCTAGAGAAAGAGTTTCTCTGAAAGGTGTGAGTAGTCGGAAGGTAGAACTCGAAGAGGTTGTGGAATCTTCTCTTCAAAGTATGGCGAGTAGCGCTTGGGAAGTTGTTCGAGTTGGCTCCACATTGAAGATGGAACTAATGATAATGATCATGAAACTCGAAAGAGTACTACCGAACCTCGCAGTCAAACAGACGCGTGCAGCTCCCGAGTCACGGAAATCTGTCATGAATTTCATGGTTGATGAAAATGATGACCCTGCGACGTATGAAGAAGCGATGATGAGCCCGGATTCCAACAAATGGTTAGAATCCATGAAATCCGAGATGGAATCCATGTATGAAAATCAAGTTTGGAACTTGGTGGAATTACCTCACGACCGAAAGGCTGTGGAGAACAAATGGATTTTCAAAAGGAAAACTGATGCTGATGGTAATGTGACCGTCTATAAATCTCGACTTGTCGCAAAGGGGTTTCGACAAATTCAAGGAGTTGACTACGATGAGACTTTCTCTTCCGTAGCGATGCTAAAGTCAGTTAGGATTATGTTAGCAATTGCTGCATATTTCGATTATGAGATATGGCAGATGGATGTCAAAACCGCGTTTCTCAATGGTAATATTGAAGAAGAGTTGTATATGATACAACCAAAGGGTTTTGTCGATCCTAAGGAAGCTAACAAGGTGTGCAAGCTTCAGCGATCCATCTATGGATTGAAGCAAGCATCACAGTTGGAATCTCCGCTTTGATAAGGTGATCGAGAGTTTGGATTTGTCCAAACTTATGGAGAAGCTTGTATTTACAAGAAAGTGAGTGGGAGCAATGTGGCATTTACGATATTATATGTGGATGACATATTATTGATCGGAAATGATATAGATCTTTTAAACAGTGTTAAAAGTTATCTAAACAACAAATTTTCAATGAAGGACCTAGGTGAAGCGTCATACATATTAGGCATAAAGATCTATAGAGATAGATCTAGGCTCCTAATAGGGCTATCGCAAAGTACATACCTTGATAAGATTTTAAAGAAGTTTAAAATGGACGGAAGTAAGAAGGGGTTCTTACCTATGTTGCAAGGCAAGACATTGAGTAAGACTCAAAGTCCCGGCTTGGAAGAAAGAGAGATAATGGACAAAGTCCCCTATGCTTCAGCCATAGGCTCTATAATGTACGCCATGCTATGTACAAGACCGGATGTGGCACATGCTATTAGTTTGACTAGTAGGTACCAATCGGATCCAGGTTCGAAACACTGGATAGCGGTCAATAATATCCTTAAGTACTTATGAAGAACTAAGGATATGTTTCTTGTATACGGAGGTGAAGATGAGCTCGTCGCTAAGTGTTATGTCGATGCTAGCTTTGACACCGATCCGGATGACTCTAAGTCTCAATCCGGATACGTATTTCTCATGAATGGCGGAGCGGTTAGTTGGAGGAGCTCCAAACAACCTGGTAGCGGATCAACAACGGAGGCCGAATATGTTGCTTGAAGCGGCTCAGAAGCGCTTTGGATGAAGGAGTTCATATCCGAACTAGGAGTGGTGGCAAACGTTGGACCCAATGGTGATCTATTGTGACAACAATGGTGCCATTGCCAATGCCAAAGATCCAAGGTCTCACAAGCATTCCAAGCATATTAAGCGCCGGTTTCACTCCATGCGCGAGCATGTCAAGGATGGAGAGATAAAGATTTGTAGAAGTACATACGGATCTCAATGTAGCAGATCCGTTGACTAAAACTCTCCTAGAGCAAAACATGATCAACACCGTAACTCAATGGGTGTTAGATTTATCACTATGTAACTAGATTATTGTCTCTAGTGCAAGTGGGAGATCAAGGAATATGCCCCGAGAGGCAATAATAAAGTGTTTATTATGTGTATTCCAAGTATATGATAGATGTTTATTTTGCATGCTATAATTGTATTAATACGGAACGTTAATACATGTGTGTTTAATAAACAAACAAAGTTCCTAGTTATGCCTCTCTCATAAACTAGCTCGTTGATTAACAAGATGATCAAGGTTTCGATCATGGACATTGGATGTTGTTAATAACGGATCACAACATTAGTGTAATGGTGTGATGAACATTCATCCAAGTATAGCATTACGATCAAAGTCATTGAGTTTATATTGCTATAACAACTTACGAAGTGATCCTAATCCTTAGACCATGAGATCATGTCAATCACTAACACCTAAGAGTTTCTTGATAACATCAAACGTCACACCGTAACAGGTGATTATAACGATGGATTTAGAACTAATAAAGTGTTATGTTGAGGCTCATGGATCGAGAGTGGAATTTTTCATCCCGATGACGGATAGATATACTGGGCCCTCTCGGTGATATCACATTGATTAGCTTGCAAGCAAGTGATTTGATCACTAGAATGTTATATCACAGAACGAGAAAAGAGTGCATGTCGAATAGATCAAACTAGGTATGGAGATACCGATGATCGAATCTCGGACATGTAATATATCGTGAAACAAAGGGATTAAGATACTAGCGTAAAAGGTTCCGACGATCACAAGAAAGTCATCGTTGAATGTGTGGGAGTCAGTATGGGTCTCCAGATCCCGCTTCTGATTATTGATCCGAGAGGGGTCTCGATCATGTCCGCATTATTCACGAATCGTAGGGTGACACACTTAAGAGACACCGACATCCGATTGGAGCAAATGTTTCATGCCGAAAGAATGAACAAGCGCAGGAATTTATTTCACTAGATACTGAAACAGGCTTTCGGGTGAAATTGCATAAAGTGGTTATGCATGTGAAATAGAATTCTAGCAAGGGGTTATTTGTGAATTTTTGTCATTAAAGTAATTGACAAAATTCTGAAAAAAATATAAGAGTTTTATTTAATGAGAGTTTGCATTAAATTTGGTGGAAATTTAATGGGAATTTGAGTGGACTTTTGAGTGGAGGGAATTTAAAGGATATTTGTGAGTGGAGTGTCCACCCACATGAAGAGGGGAGGGCTAGGGGGCAGCCCCCATGCGCCGGCCACCCCCTTGGGGTTCCCCCTCCTCCTATAAAAGGAGCCCCCCCTCCTCACTTGTCTCTCACACCTCCTCGTGAAGGATCTCTCTCCCCCTCTAGAATTTATCCCCCATGGTCTCGGACTAGCGAGATACATGTTCCCGGTGGCTATTCGGCAAGAAAGAGTTGTGCTTCCGCTGCATCGCTGGAGCGAGGAGGCGGAGTTTGCTCGGTGCCTCGAACGTGTGTGCGAGCACGGATGCGCTGCTGATTTGTGGCGCTAGGACTTCCTCTCAATCTTGAGATCGGCAAGAGATCGTCTACATCAACCACGAGTTGAACTCGTTAAGCTTTGTCGGTCTTCAAGGGTATGTTCTCTATGGATATACATCCGCCCGTTGTTTGTATCTAGTAGATAGATCTTGGTATATAGTTCACATCGTAGGAAAATTTTTGTTTTCTATGCTGCGAACCCTACAAACAAGTGGTGATTAATTAAGTTCAATCTCATGCCTTAGGATGACATCAAGATTATCTAGCTTAGGCCAAATTTAATGCTCTTTATGCAACCTTCAATTATCTTCCTAGAATCTACAAGTCACTTAAGTAAACTCTAGAGAAAGCTTTGATAAAGAAATAAGGTATAAAGCTTGCAAGTAAAACTAGGATTGGGTATCATCAAATGTGTCTAACAAAGCATGCTTAGTGCATTTCATAGGTTATCTAACTTTCATAGTTGCAAGTGTTATCTTGCATAGGTCAACTTGGTTAGTAAGGCTTGCCTTGTGCAGAGCAGTGGTTGAAGTTCTCCTCGGCTTCTTCTTCGTAGTATCCTCCTTCCTCCTCGCATCCTTGGTCAGTACTAGCGTCTATAAATAAGTATGAGGTACACAATCAACAAACATTACTTAACTATTTTCAATCATCACACAAAAGGGTACTATAGATGATCTAACATCATCACTAACATTACAAGATTAAAGCCTTTGTCTTATTTATTTTATTTTTAGAAAAGTAATTTCTACTCATTGAAAAACTGTTTAAGATTTAATATTCTCCAACTCAAACATGGGATCATGTTGACACATGTCATAACCACATATTTTAGTACATGGGAATGTGATTTAAAGTGGTGTCACAATTTAATAAGGTTTAACCTTTTTATTTTAAATAGTTAAAGTGACTAGAAATGCCTATGTGGCATTCTTTTATTACTTGAACATTATTTCTGTAATTAAACCCATATGTTTTTATATATCTTGAAAGGTATGATCAAATTTGATTTTTGAGAGTTGGAATCAACTCAAAAGCTATTATGGTTGAAATTTGAAAAATGTTTGAATGCAGAAAAGATTCTAACTTGTTATTTTTACCAAGGTTGATCTACAGATCCAAATGATTTGAATCCAACGGGCTTGGGTTAAGAATTCCAGTACCTTTCTAACAAAATTGGTTTCATGCAATTTGGTTCATTAAATCGAGTTGGGTTGATTTTTGAAACTAGGTACAGAACGGAGTTTGAATTAAAATAGAAAAATCTAAATTCAAACGGTTGGGCTGCGCGGGAGATGCTAATGGGCCGGCCTAGTGTCACTCCGCAGCGCGGGGCTCAACTGACAGGGGGTTCCACTCGTCAGTGGCTCATAACACGCGAAGCGGTACCCGGCGATGTGGTTCGTTGGATTAGAAGGGCGATCAACGGCTGAGGGTCATCGTCGACGATGAACATGTCACCGGCGAGCTCAAACCCTAGCGGCCCAGTGGGGGTCATGGGAGGCTCACCGGGGCTTAGGCGAGGGTCGGCGATGGGGGCGAATGACGAAGTCGACGACGGCGATTCTCCTGGCACCGGCAGATCCTCCTAGGGCGGCTCCAATCGACGGCGCCTCTCCTCCTCTGAAGTGGTGAACTCCGGTGAAATTCCGGCCACCTAGTGCTCGCCTTGCTCTGAGGAAGGGTGTGGGATGTTTCTGAGAGAGAGGGTAACAAACTGGTGTGAAGAAATCGAGCGGGGGAGGCCTCTATTTATAGTGGCGAGAGAGGACCGACGAGCGCGAGCTGAGCTCGTCGTGGTCGACGGCACAGGCAGCTATCGGCGTGGGAGACGGTAGGGGGCGGTGATGTGCTCCCTGGCAAAGCTCAACGACATGGTGGCGAGGTGTGGGGCGGTGCTGATTGGTCGGATCGCTTCGACGCTCTAAGTGGGTCCGACGGAGGTTTTGATGGCGCACAGCACGCGTGGTTCGAGTGGCAGCGAACAGGCATGTCTGCGGGGTTGCTGGGGTGGTGGAGATCACGCGTGAACGCGGCGAGGGCGGCGCTCGGTCTGTGGGCGTGTGTCGAGGGTGGCGCTCTAGCGCGCTCTCGGCATGCTCTCAGAGAAGTTTGGCATGGCTTGGGGGTGTGGTCCAGTGGCTGGTTGGGCTCAAGCGTTGGACAGGGGGTGGCGGTGGACGGTGGCGTGCGTCCTAGACATGGTTTTTAGGCTTGGTGCTTGCTCTGGCTAGCTAGCCATGGTCGGCTGGCAAGGTTTCCTTCGGGTTGGCATGGCATGGTGCGATGGGTAGGGGCTAGGGGTGGTCAAGGCACTGGTTGGCACTGGGGGAGACAAGTGTGATCAATGGTGAACACTGCTTAGCCAAATTACTGCTCAAAAGAGTGAAGTTTGGCCAATTTGATTTTTTGTCTCCAAGTGTTTGATGAAATGGCCGCAAGAAATTTATTTTTGAATTTTGAAAATATTTTTGGTGGGTGTGCTAGGCATGTGTTGAGGATTCTGTGGGTGCTTGGGTTTTGAAAATTGAGCTTGTTTGAGTGGTTTTTGAAATAATGGGATCTTCCCATATGAGATAGATTCAATTTTAAACTGTCATTTAAACTTAGCATTTGAATGTTTTTGGATGATCACAAAGTGGGCCTTGGTACCTTATTATGAGTACTAACAAGGGGTGCAAAGATCCATACATGTTTATGTTGAGTTTTGAAAATTAGAGATAGCCAAAGTAGTCACGGGAGTTAATTTGGCCAAAGTGACCATTCACTTAATTTATTCATTTTGAGTTGTTTGTCTTTGGGAAAAGTTTGGGGATTGTTTAGATGATGTTTATTTCACCTAAGAATCATTTTACAAGCAAAGAAACACAGAACCATGGCAATTCAAAAGAATCCAAATTTTGAATACACACACATATGAATGCTTTCATATTTTTAGTTGGGAAAGTTTTTGTTAACCCTAATTTTGATGATTAGAGTTTGATGATCCAAGTTTAATATTTTTGGGATGTTACAAACTCACTCCTCCACCTTCAGGTGCCCTCTGATTTTCTCGTCCCAGCAACTCCTCCATGAACTTGTTTTGGGTCTCTTGCATCATTTGCATGCACCGCATAAAGTTCTGCTCCATTAACGGCTTCATTGGTGGTGGTGGTAATGCTCCCTGATTTAATGCATATGCATCGTACTTCTCCTTGGCCTCATGTTCCATCCGCTGCTGTTCAGCTTCAGTTTCTACACCCGTATCCATGACCCTCTAGTCCTGCAACATAAAGCGAATACTCATAATTACATCATGCACATGTGTTCTGAGCTCGACTTTACGCACATAACTAGTCACACAATGAAGACCCAAAGAAAATCCAAATATTCATTTCACATATTATACATAATATCATAGTAATACAAAGTCATTACAACATATACCATATAGGTATAATCACAACACTACCTTAAATATCTAACTATCTTATTTCTTAGAGTACAATACACGGTACTTGATACCTCTGAATAGTTGCCTATTTCTAGTAGTAACTATGCTCATCATACATGCCTGATGTCCAACCGTGATGGCGTGACGTTCGTTGCACAGTTTATGGAACAAATGGCCTTTCAGAAGGAACATACTCAGTATTTGAAGTGTCAGGACTTGAGTCATTACTCAACCTGAGCGCATTGACACCCTCCAGCTCACCTGAAAAGTCATCAGAAACATATTCAACATTATCTCCTGCCTGCATCTCCTGAGCTTCATTCCTTGAGTTGTCAATAGGATACACAGATCCTGCTGATCCCCAGGTGCTCCTTTGGGCAAGATAGATAAACACTGAATAATGTATATTCCCTGGGTTTTGAGAAGATGTTGATGATTCAAACACTCTCTCCTCGGGATCTTCTTCTTCATCCTGATTGTCTATCGACATGGCATTTCTACTACTGTTAATTCTTGCACCCATCCAGCTAGATTGTCCAACATTTCTGTCAGAACCATCTGTGGACATCTGGTGTTCATGAGATCCTTCATATGACCCCCTTCTCCAACCATCAGAATTTTCAATAGGAAGTTCTGAATCAGAACCATCCTCTGAACCCTGTGGTACTGCATACCTCATATCCAAAGTAGGATTATGTATAGGTTCAGGACTTGGTGAATAAGGATATGGTGTAAAAGATTCAGGATCTATAGGTATATCCTTAAAGATATGTGTTGCACTACTACTTGCTTCCTTCTCTAACTGGAATGCTAACTGCTTCCTCCTTTCCAGATCAGTTAAATCCTCTAACATGTCATTTTTATCTTTGACAACGAGTGTTCGGTATCTATCCATAAACTTGGAAGCTAACTTAGGATGCTTCTTAACCAAAGTAAGATGATCCGGTATAGGCTCCGAGTCTATAGAATCATGAGGTATCACAGAAAATGTGCTACCTTCTAACTCCTTGGCTTTATGCTCCCGGATATTAGCTATCGCCTCCACAACGGCAACATGATATGCTGCTAAGTGACTCCTACCTTCACCTATAGGTAGATCGTGATATAATCCAAGCTCCTCTGGGAGTTGGATACTCACATGATACTTGGATAACATCTGACCATCATAGTAAGTTATAGTGTTTACTGGAATTCTAGTTGGACAACTAAAAATCTTTAAAAGTTGACGAAGTTGGTCTGTCAATGATCCTTGATAATCATCAAGAGTTTCTTCCTTCCTTACCAAAGTCTTTTTTGGAACTTTGGTGCCATAGCTCTGTATATCAGAAAAATATTTTTATTAGTAACCAATAATATATTGCATCATAACAAAGAATTATCGCACTAAAACATATAACGGAATATCCTCATTTGAATACCCATTATATTTATTTTAGAGAATTCTTTATCGTTGCTACACACTCCTACAGGTAATACCCTTACTAGGTTTCCAACCTAAGGTCAAAGCAATTTGCTCTTATACCAACTGCGGTGACCTAGCATACCACTGCATGTGTAGTACACTATAGTCGTTGACATGACATCCATAGAACACTGTTCCGTAAATATCACATCCCTTAGAGTGGTACAACAGAAACGTTGCGGGTCCATATTACAAACATACACACATTATTATTACAATACCGGAAGTTCAAGACTTCCAAAATATTCAACTTACAAACCAAAATATAAGTGTTTCAGCGGAAGTTTCAAATTTAAAACTTAAACTCCAAATTGATCTCAACAACTTATTGCTATACATTGTTCATGTTGCTCGGATCAAGTGGCTACTAGAACTATAGTAATTATTCGGACTCTTGGAACTCTCTTCCGTAGACGATGTCGTAGTCCACCCCTTCGTTGGGCTCTTCATAGAAGACCTCTGACAGGGTAATTGCCCCTATGTGTGGTTTTGGTGATTAATGACAATCCCTATGGTCTAATGTTTTCATTGAGTTTTATATGAAGGTATATTCCATAGGTCATGCTTGTAGTCCATGTGCTGGATTCAAGTATGGATGCCATGAACATAAAGATATACCTTAAGTATTGGCATCAAAATCATCGAGATTAAGAGAATAATATGATATGATCAAGATCTTGAGAGTGTGATCTCAATAGAAGAATTCAAGATATGGCTCTAAGTCGGTGTCATGATAGCCTCATTAGTTGAGCTATGGTTGACTAAGATTTAGAGCATGTAATCAAATTAAGAGTTCCTTATGTACCTCACGATATTAAGATGGAGCGCGAGAAGATACTTGGTTGACCAATACAAAGAGTGAAGAGTGATTTCAAGTTGGTCAACACATGAAGCATAAATAATGTACCACATGGTCTTGTGGTATGGTAAGCCTTGTCAATTATGCATCATGAACTAACCCATTATATATTTGCCTTTATGCTTTCTATATGGGATGGTATCTTTCCATGGGCATGCTTCAAAATGAAGATATTATATAGCCCATGAGAGGATGACATCAAGTGGTGATCGTCATCAAGGTTGAGAAGGGCAAGTTCAAGATAAGCATCTCGAGAAGATCATTTGCTTGAAACTTGCCGTCCATATTGGTGATAATGGACATGTGAAGACATGTATTAATGAAGCTATCCCATAGTGGTGTATGGGGAGCAAATTAGGAGTCTTCACGGAGCAACAATGATCAAGTGTTGCATTCTGGCTTGGGTGGAGCTTGAAGCGTTGTCATCAAGATCAAGCAGGATGCACAAGGCAAAGGTATGGCCTTGCTAGGTTTTCCTTTTACCGGTCTCAAGGTGGTTGTTGGGAGACTGGGTTATAGGATAGATAGCCGCACTATCAAGAGAGGCTCTCGGTTGTGTAACTTGATCACATCGTCATAAGGAGCTCAATCGTTTGCATACTTTGCATCTTCCTATTTTGTTGCTTATTGGTGTTTCTCCATGTGAGGTTCTTGAGCTTTTTTCTATCTCTTCAACAAGCCCAAGTTCATCGAAAACATAATTTGTATGCATCTTCCATGGCGTTTTCGAGTTTGAAGGTTTTATCAGTTCTTATTTAGGGAGGCTTCTTACCTTTCTTCATTTGGTTCTATCCTCCTTTGTTGGGCTATGATGTTTCTCTATACAATCTTGTAGGGCTTGTTTTCCTCGTCAAAACAAGCCCAAGATCATCGAAATCGGAGTCCGGATGCAAAAGTTATTGTGTTTTCCATAAAGTCAGTTTCATCCCGGTTGTGGATCCGATTCAACCGGCTCCCAGACCGGGTGGTCCGGTGCCAGCACCGGAAAACCGAGATTCAACCGGGTTTCAACCGAGATTCAACCGGGATTTTCGGTTTTTCTTTACCGAGTCTATCCGAGACTGTGTACTGACCCTTATCCCGGTTGAGATCCGGTTTTCCAGTCCAGGAACCATACCATCCGGTTCTGGAGCCGGTCCAACCGAACTTTCAACCGGATTCGCATAGTTTTCTCCCAACGGCCATATTTGCTTTCCACTATAAAAGGGGGTTATTCTCCCAACATTTTAGAGCGTTCTTGACCACGAAATTGACCTCCATTGTTGAACCTCTTGAGCTTTCTTCCTCCCCCTTCCCTCCTATGATTCTTGCATCTTTTTGAGGGCTTTGGAAGAGGAGATCTAGATCTACAATCCCCACCAATCAATTCCTCCTCTAAGTGAGGGGAACCCATTGGATCTAGATCTTGGAGTCATTGGTTGACTTCCTCCATTGTTCTTCCTCTCTAATTCCTCCCTAGCACTTGTTGCTTTGGTGGAATTTGAGAATGAAGGATTTGAGCACCCTTGGTGGTCTTGCTTTGCATTCTTGCATAAGTGTTGAGCTGTCCATTACGATTTGTTCGAGTGAGAGACCGTGAGCTTGTTACTCTTGGAGGGTGACCTCCTAGTTGGCTTGGCGGTTGGTGCCGCGGTGTTCTCTTCGTGGAAGATTGTGAAGAGACCCGGGATTCTCCTTCGTGGAGCTTGTGAATTGGTTGTGGAGCTTGCCATCTCCGGAGTGGAGGAAAAGCTAGCCATAAGGAAAGGGCCTATTCCTTCGTGGGATAGACTCGGAGAAGAAGGTGAGCCTTTGTGGCGCGTGAGGAATCCTTCGTGGAACCTCACACCTCTCCAACGTGACGTAGCCCCCTTCCCAAAGGTGGTGAACACGGGAATACATCTTCGTCTCCGCGTGCCTCGGTTATCTCTATATCCGAGCTTACTTTCCTTGTGATAGCCATCGAGCTTGAAGTACTTATATCTTGCTTATCACTTGTGGTATATTTATCTTGTGCTATCTTGCTTAGCTTAATTTTTTGCTGGTGCACTTAGTTGAGCCTAGTGTATTTAGGTTTTGTGCTTGTAAAATAAACGTTAGTTTAATTCCGCATTCTATCAAGCAAAAATTGTAATAGTTTTGAAATTGCCTATTCACCCCCCCTCTAGGCGACATCTCTATCCTTTCAATTGGTATCAGAGCAAGGTCTCTCCTTGTTTAGGCTTCACCACCTAGAGTGTAAAGATGTCGGCTAGTAGTATAGTGCACAATGACACAATTATCTTTGATGGCACAAATTATGCTTTGTGGAGAAATTGCTTGCTTTGTAATCTTCGGACCTTGTGTCCAAATATTGAGCGATTTCTACATGTAGGTTTTTCTCCTCCTATGGATCCTCAAAATCTATCTTTAGAGGATGAGAAAAATTTACATCTTGAAGCTCAAGTATCTAATGAGCTTATTTTCTCTTTGAGCCCCACAGTTAATTTGTTCTTGACGATTGTAAAGCGCAAGTCGTCTCATGAGAAGTGGACCAAGATTAAAGAAATATTTGGTGGTTCCATTTCTAATATTGTCGGTGGTTTCTCCGAGGAGATATCTTTTCCTTCACATCATGAAGAGCTCCAAGTTGCTTCCACCTCCGACCGCGATGAGTTCTCATCCTCACCCACTTCACCAACGTGTGGAAATACACAAGTTAAATATATGGTGAGTGGTGTTGGGAATTGCAATGTTGATATTGTGCTCGCTAATGATGATCCTTCATCTCTATCCCATTGCAATGTTTCTTCTTTGGACTTAAGCACTTCTTGCAACAATAATGCTATATCCCCTTGTGTTGCTAGTCCTTGTATATCATCTAGAAATTATTTGAGTACTAGTGTATATGATACGCTTGATTTGCCTTGTTACCATGAACAAAATGCTTCTATTTCCTCTAGTTTTTTATCTAACAATGTAGAGGAAATCAAACATTCTATGAAGCAAGACATGATCATGAATGAAGATTCAAGAATATCCTCATCTTCATTCTCCCATGCTCACATGTGCCTTATGGCAAGAGGATCAAAGGTATCTTCTACTTTGGATGCCAATATATCTTGTAAAGATAATAGCAATGATAATGATGATAGTGATGATGAAATTGATGAGGATACTAGTGCTCTCTTGCTTGAGTTGACTTTTTTGTGTACCTCTCTTCGCGGTAATAATAAGGCCATTACTTTTCTCAAACACGTTATGGACACCATAACTAAACAAACGGGAACCATAGAGGAGTTGGACTTCCAACTTGATGATGTGAGTCGGAGATTCAATCTCCTTAAGCAAGAGCTTGCCGAGGAGAAGCACACTAATTGTCTCCTCACACAAAAAATTGAATCTTATGAGCTTGAAAAGGAAAATTCCATTAATGATGCTTGTGCTACTAAATCTACTTCTTGTGAAGCATCTATCCTAAAGGAGAATGTTGAGCTAAGGCCTCAAATTGAGTTGCTAACAAGCAAGTATAGGAAAATGGAAGAAAGTCACGAAAAGCTCTCGGGATCTCATAATGATCTTCTAATCTCTTATGATGGGATAAAGTTAGCTCGTGAGGCAAGTATTACTAAGGTAACATCTTGTGAGCCTCTTTTGGACATTAGCACAACTTCTACTCAAAATGCTATTTTGCCATGTGCTAGTCCTAGTAATTCATCTAGCCATACTATTGATAAACCTTGTGTTGGATTAATTGCTTTACCTTGTTGCTCTAACAATGAAGCTTCTACTTCCTCTAGTACTTGTATTTATACTAACCATGTAGAGGAAATTAAAGAGCTCAAGGCTCAAGTCACTTCCTTGAGGAATGACTTGGAAAAGAGTTATGAAGGGAAATCCACACTCGATAATATCTTGAGTGTACAAAAATCCCCTAATGATAAAAGTGGACTTGGATTCAACTCCAATAACAAGAACAAGTCCAATATAAACAAGAAGAAGGGCCAAAACCAATTTAAGAATTCGGCCAAGATTATTTGCTTCAAGTGCAAGGTTGAAGGACATCATGTAAGATCTTGTCCATTGAAGAAAAAGGACTTGAGTGAGAAGCAACAAGGGAAGCGGACACAAGTTCATGTTCAAACCCAAGTTGAAGTTAAGCCACTTCCGAAGAAGAATCAAGATAATGCTCCCCAAGCCAAGAAATCAATAAAGAAGAGAAAGGGGAGCACTTGTTGCTACATATGTCGTGTGAAGGGGCACTTTGCCTCTTCATGTTCAAACGTTACCTTATCTAACCCTATCATTGTTGATGATGATTATTCTCTTAGGAAGGATAAGGATGGCAATGTGTTTGCCAAGTTTGTTGGAACTCAAAGTGGTGTCAAGAAAAGAACCATTTGGGTTGCCAAGCCTATTGTGACTAACCTCTTAGGACCCAACTTGGTTGGGGACCAACTAGCTCAAACTTGATCAATAGGTGTTTATGAGGGCATTGGAGACTTGGCTAACTCATGAAGAATTAACGGATCTTCATATGTTATATTTGATCAAGCCAAGTCCTTTGGATTATTATTTCCTTATATTATATCCAATGTGCCTCTTCGCGGTAACTTGTACTTAACTCATTTATATTGTAAGTTACTTGCCCCTTTACATGTTTTGGTTTTGTACCAAGTATGTGTTTGTATTTGGTGTGCCTCATGCTTTATTATTTTGTGTATTCAAGTATGTCTAGGTGTTGGGCACGTCATTTACTCGTGTGTTTTATTTTGAGCCTCTAATGCATCTTGATGATATCTTATTTGGCTCTTTTAGAGTGGTTAATGGAACATCCCATTTTGGGGGAGTGACATGCCTCGCGCATATCTCAAACCTTAAAATATGTGTACATGAGTACTACCACTTAGTATTGATATTGCAAGATTATCTAGTCACTATGTGGTGTATCATACTCATGAGAAATTCAAATTCTAAATGTCCATTAATTATCTCTAGTTGAGGTTGTTTTGCCTCTTATTAAAAAAATGAATATCACATTATGGGGGAGTGATATGCTTCTTTTGAATATCACAATCCTAGGAAATGTGAACATATGAGGTAGTGCCACTTAGGGTCGATATAGTTGATTATATTGTTTCTAGGTGGAATGTTGGCTCAAACATGGTCCTATTTTTGTTAGAAGCTTTTATTGCTCGTCTTTTCGGTCTTTGTTTGAGTAAGAAACTCTTGGTGTGGTCTTTCTCAAATACATATCTCCATATCTTATTTGGGATACCATTTGCTTCAAGTTATTCTAATCATTGTTTTGCATGATTGTGTGACTAGTTGAAGCTATCAAGAATCTCTATCTTTGCATAGTGCTTAATATTTTTTTTCTATCCTATGCTTTTTGTTGTGAAGATTTATCTTTAAAATCCGTGCAATATACCACCGAAAATCTATTCCAATACACTCATTGTCTTTGACAATTGATATACTTGTGTGTGATAGCATTTGTGGATCATCTTCACTTTGGAGTTAACCTGTTGTTGCCTTACTTTCTTTCCAAAAAATAATTGTGTGGCTCCCATTGTCTTCCTTGGCTTTTGAACATATCTCTGATAATGTTTTTGATTATTATCAAATGTGTTTTAGTGGAAGACAAACCTTTTCTTCTCGGAACCTTGTGCCATTGTGAAAAGTGTTAAGGGTTTGGTTTATTTGTTGAAACCTTGCTCTTTTGGGAGTTTGCTACCTCATTCTTTATTCTCTATTTTATTTTCTTGAATGAGATAAATCTTTGAGAATTTGTGTTTTTAATTCATCTTTCATGCTTAATAGTTTTTGCTTGGTTCATTTGTTGAACTTTGTTGAACAAATCTTGTGTTGATTTGATTCTTTGATATAGTTTGGACAACAAATGTGTTTTGTCATACCTTGTATGCCTTCTTGAATTTTTTTGGTGATTTGTCCAAAGTATATCTTCGTTGGATCTTGAAATTATCGCGCATGCATGTTTAATAAATGTATATCTTATGTCATGTTTTGCTTTCTTTGATCCAATATATAGGGTATACTCCATAAAATCCTTAAACGGCTAAGATGTGCATGAAATTCAAATTTCATCTCTAAATATGCACATATTTTTATGGAGTGTATCCTATGTGTTGTGGTTATTCTAACCACTTTGGACCCAATAAGTTTGGGGACCAAGATGTACTTGAATGTTGTTTTAGGTACACTGAAGATGCAATGGATGCTTGTCTCTTCTATAAGGAAAGTGTTGTCACCACATGTTAATTGGATCCAAGCTAGGATGATCTAAAAATTCTTATCTACTACATCATACCATTGCTATCTCGGTAACAAGTATCTTATTCATGCATACTATTCTTCCATCCAATCTCTTGTAGGTTGCATCTTGGCATGAATTTATTTGTTTGTCAATGTTCGATTCTTGCAATTATCTTTGAAAGACTTTGTATCCTTATTGCTTATGTGAGTAATTTGAGATGATGCATATAATGGGGAGTATATAAAATCATTTTCATGATTCACCAATTCCAAATATGCCTTCTAGAAATTTATTGCATATCAACTCCTCAAGGTACTCTCATGTGCAATATTGTTTAAATTGCATTGAATCATTCCTTTTGATACTTGTTGCCTTTCTCAAAGTATCCCAACTAGCATTAGTTCCCTTAGTGTTAGTTTTGATGGTTTTGAGATTTTTTCTTTTTCTTTGGTGAAGTTCATTGATATACCATAAGATAAAATAGAGCCATGGGCTATATATGCACTTAAGCAAAATATCCTTTTTTGGTATATCTTATGACTTCCGCTTGGATATCATGTATTCTTTTTATTAACCTCTTATGTGTGGATGTTTCTTTGTGGATTATTCTCGTGTTTTTTTTCCTTAGAAACTTATATACACTAGAGTGTTAATCTCTCGCCTTGATATACTCGCTCTTTTCCGACCATCACTCTTATCCTCTTGATTTTTAATGGTTTTGGTAAGGTCTTGATTTATGAGTGCTTGGTTTACTTTTATTGCATATTCACACACTCATATCTCATATTTGGTTTCTTTTGGACTTAAGCTTGTCTTGACAAGTGTATTGGTTTATATCTAATCCTTGTATCTTGGTTGTGTTCTAAATAATATAGAGGGAGTGAGGATTCCATGTTTGTGCATATTGTATTCAAATGAAACAACTAATTTATGCACGAACCTTGGGGAGCTTCCTTATTCCACTTAGATCACTATTTGTCTATTTGATTATTTGGATCTTTTGATTGCTTGCTTCATCCATTGAAATTCCTTCACCTTGTTATCCTTTTAGCAATCCTTGATCCTCAATATAGTTTGATTTACTCCAAGTGTTCGTCATTGGATATGTGCATGTGATTTCACTCATATTACGAGTAATGCACACCTTGTGTAGGAACTCATACTATATTGTCCTTCTAACCTTGTTATCCATTTTGGCACTTGTTATCAATGGGGGAGAAGTTTAGAGGGTTTTAAGGGAAATGGTTTTCTACTTAAGATTGGTTTGTTCTTAAGTGTTTGCCTTTCATGCATTTCATCTTTATTATGTTTTGCATGTTTGTATATATAGTGGAAACTCTCCCAAAGGTTATGCTTGACAATGTATGCAATGAAATTCAAGATCATCATGTGTGCATATATTGTGGGGGAGTTTGCTCTATATATGTTGGTTCTACTCACATCTCCTATATTAGTTGTAGTTTATGTGAGTAGAATCGGTTTTGATATGGGCTAGTATCTTTGTGTTACTTAACCATATCAAATACAACCTCTTGTATACAACTTATTCTCCGATAAGTTGCGTACTTGTTTCTAATATTCATTATATAAACCCTCTTGTTGTGATTGTCATCAATTACCAAAATGGTGGAGATTGAAAGGGTAATTGCCCCTATGTGTGGTTTTGGTGATTAATGACAATCCCTATGGTCTAATGTTTTCACTGAGTTTTATATGAAGGTATATTCCATAGGTCTTGCTTGTAGTCCATGTGTTGGATTCAAGTATGGATGCCATGAACATAAATATATACCTTAAGTATTGGCATCAAAATCATCGAGATTAAGAGAATAATATGATATGATCAAGATCTTGAGAGTGTGATCTCAATAGAATAATTCAAGATATGGCTCTAAGTCGGTGTCATGATAGCCTCATTAGTTGAGCTATGGTTGACTAAGATTTAGAGCATGTAATCAAATTAAGAGTTCCTTATGTACCTCAAGATATTAAGATGAAGCGCGAGAAGATACTTGGTTGACCAATACAAAGAGTGAAGAGTGATTTCAAGTTGGTCAACACATGAAGCATAAAGAATGTACCACATGGTGTTGTGGTATGGTAAGCCTTGTCAATTATGCATCATGAACTAACCCATTATATATTTGCCTTTGCGTTTTCTACATGGGACAGGTATCTTTCCATGGGCATGCTTCAAAAATGAAGATAGTATATAGCCCATGAGAGGATGACATCAAGTGGTGATCGTCATCAAGGTTGAGAAGGGCAAGTTCAAGATAAGCATCTCGAGAAGATCATTTGCTTGAAACTTGCCGTCCATATTGGTGATAATGGACATGTGAAGACATGTATTAATGAAGCTATCCCATAGTGGTGTATGGGGAGCAAATTAGGAGTCTTCACGGAGCAACAATGATCAAGTGTTGCATTCTGGCTTGGGTGGAGCTTGAAGCGTTGTCATCAAGATCAAGCAGGATGCACAAGGCAAAGGTATGGCCTTGCTAGGTTTTCCTTTTACCGGTCTCAAGGTGGTTGTTGGGAGACCGGGTTATAGGATAGATAGCCGCACTATCAAGAGAGGCTCTCGGTTGTGTAACTTGATCACATCGTCATAGGGAGCTCAATCGTTTGCATACTTTGCATCTTCCTATTTTGTTGATTATTGGTGTTTCTCCATGTGAGGTTCTTGAGCTTTTTTCTATCTCTTCAACAATCCCAAGTTCATCGAAAACGGAATTTGTATGCATCTTCTATGGCGTTTTCGAGTTTGAAGGTTTTATTGGTTCTTATTAAGGGAGGCTTCTTACCTTTCTTCATTTGGTTCTATCCTCCTTTGTTGGGCTATGATTTTTATCTGTCAATCTTTTAGGGCTTGTTTTCCTCGTCAAAACAAGCCCAAGATCATCGAAATCGGAGTCTGGATGCAAAGGTTATTGCGTTTTCCGTAAAGTCAGTTTCATCCCGGTTGTGGATCCGGTTCAACTGGCTCCCAGACCGGGTGGTCCGGTGTCAGCACCAGAAAACCGAGATTCAACCGGGTTTGAACCGAGATTCAACCGGGATTTTCGGTTTTTCTATACCGAGTCTATCCGAGACTGTGTACTGACCCTTATCCCGGATGAGATCCGGTTTTCGGTCCAGGAACCGAACCATCCGGTTCTGGAGCCGGTCCAACCGAACTTTCAACCGGATTCGCACAGTTTTCTCCCAACGGCCATATTTGCTTTCCACTATAAAAGGGGGTTCTTCTCCCAACGTTTTAGAGCGTTCTTGACCATGAAATTGACCTCCATTGTTGAACCTCTTGAGCTTGCTTCCTCCCCCTTCCCTCTTATGATTCTTGCATCTTTTTGAGGGCTTTGGAAGAGGAGATCTTGATCTACAATCCCCACCAATCAATTTCTCCTCTAAGTGAG
Source organism: Avena longiglumis (assembly GCA_030063025.1). Taxonomy (NCBI): domain Eukaryota; kingdom Viridiplantae; phylum Streptophyta; class Magnoliopsida; order Poales; family Poaceae; genus Avena; species Avena longiglumis. The sequence continues at coordinate 510,105,036 of CP125974.1, read as the reverse complement.
GGGAACCCATTGGATCTAGATCTTGGAGTCATTGGTTGACTTCCTCCATTGTTCTTCCTCTCTAATTCCTCCCTGGCACTTGTTGCTTTGGTGGGATTTGAGAGTGAAGGATTTGAGCACCCTTGGTGGTCTTGCTTTGCATTCTTGCATAATTGTTGAGCTCTCCATTACGATCTGTTCGAGTGAGAGACCGTGAGCTTGTTACTCTTGGAGGGTGACCTCCTAGTTGGCTTGGCGGTTGGTGCCGCGGTGTTCTCTTTGTGGAAGATTGTGAAGAGACCCGGGATTCTCCTTCGTGGAGCTTGTGAAATGGTTATGGAGCTTGCCATCTCCAGAGTGGAGGAAAATCTAGCCATAAGGAAAGGGCCTATTCCTTCGTGGGATAGACTCGGAGAAAACGGTGAGCCTTTGTGGCGCGTGAGGAATCCTTCGTGGAACCTCACACCTCTCCAACGTGACGTAGCCCCCTTCCCAAAGGTGGTGAACACGGGAATACATCTTCGTCTCCGCGTGCCTCGGTTATCTCTATATCCGAGCTTACTTTCCTTGTGATAGCCATCGAGCTTGAAGTACTTATATCTTGCTTATAACTTGTGGTATATTTATCTTGTGCTATCTTGCTTAGCTTAATTTGTTGTTGGTGCACTTAGTTGAGCCTAGTGTATTTAGGTTTTGTGCTTGTAAAATAAACGTTAGTTTAATTCCGCATTCTATCAAGCCAAAACCGTAATAGTTTTGAAATTGCCTATTCACCCCCCCCCCCTCTAGGCGACATCTCTATCCTTTCAACCTCCTCTTGACTCTCAGATTCATACATTGGAGTATCTTCGGGATTCTCAGAGTCTAATCAAGGATTCAAAGGAAAGGATGAGTAACAGCGTTGCCCAGCAAATTCATTATATGCAAGGTAGGAAGTTTGATTCTCTATCTACCACCTTGGACTATCAGTCTTTGGCACTATGCAATTTTCGTAAATCTTTCTTCAAAGGTTGATTTTATTATAAAAATCTATGACCATCAGCCTTCATAGGTTGACCAGAACTTTCATGGAGTTCCTTTCCTGCCGCGTTCGTAGTTCCTTCCCGGAACAGAGAGTAACAAGTTACAATTCTTACACTCTGCAGAGGTGCGTTACTTTTCCCATGAGAGATCAACTCCTTGTTGCACAACCGGGCGTACTTTCCCGTCCACAATTCCATGATGTGGGGCCCAGTAGTTGGTCCAAGCCAATCACTGCCCTCTCAGCGACCTCATATGTCTACACGATCCTTCGGGGATGGCTCACCTTCGTTAAGCCCCCTTTCGGACAGGCTAAAACCCTGATGAGTTCCTAAAGGCTCTATGACTAGTGATGCCCGGAATAGTACCATTTACATGGACTATATCCCTAAACACCATTCATAGGTAATATAGACACCAAAAGTGTGGGGCGTAAGGGTGCCCACCCATATGTTGCATCCACACAAGGAATCCCAACGTCACGTTAAGGTCGTCTTGCCTCCATACAAGAGGAAAAGGATACAACTGACTTCTCCGTCCCATTCCAAATCTCATGGTTAACGCGTAATATACGGCGCTAGAATCACTGATGTCATGGGTTATTAATCCCTAATAGTTCATCATTATTGCAATTAGAACCTTAAGTTCTCTTGCTCCATCATATCATCACTTAGGATGATATCTAAGATTTAGTATCTTGAGAAAATAATGTTTTCTTTTTCTATAATATAGATGATAACACACAATTCGCAAATACTTTGATAAAGACTCTTCAAAGGACATGAGCAAGTGATGAACTTGCCTTGTGATGGCAAGGTAGTGAAGTCTGGTGCTTGCACTGGACCTTGAGCTTCTATGTCTACAAAAACATCATTATTGCCCGGTAAGGACAATATTTAAAGAAGCAAAATGATTATGCAAAGTAATGTAATGCATAGCTTTATATGTATTTTTCCCCATTTATGTAAATTATAAAAGAATTCTTTTAATAATAAAGAATTTATAAATATTAATTTTTAATATTTATTGAATATTGTATTCTTTTATTTTATTTCAATTTATTTGCATTTTATTTAATTAATAATTCCTTTAAGAATTATCATTAAATACCAAAAATTGATATTAAATATTTGTTTAGTATTTTTCTAAAATACTACAATAATAATATATAATGAAAGTGCTTTTATTTATTTTTATCATCTTTCAATAATTTTGTAAAATTCCATAAGGAATATATATTACAAAATTTTTAATAAAATTTATATGTCTAAAATTTTATTTCTTAATTTATTTTCTAGAATTTATTTAAGTTTAGGGGCATTTTGGTATTTTTCCAATTATTAAAACGGGCTCTAAAGGATTTGGGCTGACTGTTTGGGTTTATTGGGCCCTTCTGGCCCAGTAGGGCAAAGTCAAAACAACACCCCGAAGGGGTATTAGCCCAACCTAGCCCAACACTCTTTGTCTCTCTCTCTCGAGCTTACCTCTCTTCTTCTCCTCCCCGACCCCATGATCAGCGGTGTCACCGCCGGCGATTCAAGCTGTCGTGGACCTCCCCGGCCGCCGCCGTGGTGCAGGACGACGTTGTCGGCCCCGCTCTACCCTCCTATCCAATTCGATTTGGACCTGGAGCCCTCCTATGGCCAGATCGATGTTGTTCCGAACCCTAGGTTTGTGTGTGTTGGTGCTGACGCCACCGCTGCTGTCGTGTGCCGTGGTGATGCTCCTCGCCCCCAGGCGTGGCTATGGTCGCCGTCGTTGCGTTGTGTGGGTCGCAGCGCCCCCTTTGGGAGTGCTCCCCGTGCCGTCGTGTTCATCGTCCCCCTCTACTTCCTCTTCTAATCTACAGCGAGGACCTTCAGTGAGTTGTTCCTCTCCCTCCCGTGCTCTCTGTGCTAGGCCATCCCAAGCTAGATGTTGGTAGTGGCCTTTCCTGGTTAGTGTTTATCAACACCCAGATTTTTAATCCCAGATGCCTGTTATGCCATACATCGCAATCCCAGGATTACCATTTTTGCGAGACATAACAGAATTGGATACCACAATACATCATCCATTACGAACCGTACATAAGTTCTTACACAAATAGGGATCTCATGATCTAGTTCTTAATACAACTTCAAGCAGCGGAATACGTAATAATAACGGTAGCATAGGCGAAGCTCCATCTTCGGGGTTCACAGGCAATGCTGACGATGGGAGATGATCCTAGTTGTCGTAACCTTCCTGGGGTCCATCCTCCAGGTACTCCTCTTCATAGTCTGGCCACGGAAATAGCCAGGGACAAAGCCATGAGTACTCTTTAAGTACTCGCAAACTAATACTAACAAGTGAAAGGGTTTTTTTTAATAGGACACTAAGCTCTAGGGTTGTTTTGCAAAAAGCCAGATTTATCTCTACTAAGTTTAGAAGTAAAAGAGCTAATTGAAGTTTATAACCCCTAAGTGAGAACTTGTATCTCATGCCACAACCCTGTTGTGGTCAAGACAAAGTCTCAGTTTATTTCACAAGTCTTTTGAAAACATCTGACGGGGGAACAATATGGCCACTCCAACTGTCCATAACCGCGGACGTGGCTATTCGAATAGTTTGACACTCTGCAGATATTTTACACTTTCACCACAACATTCGATACATCCGTCAGGAATAAATCCTGAATTCACCATACTCAGTATGCGGATAATCAATCCTAACCTTTCAATTACACGCCCTAGTATAAGCACCTCTCCTGTGAGTTTGGCCTCCCAACCATGACCAACTGTCATCTTGGGTACTGCACAGGTGGACAATCTTCACAAGGTAGCCTCAGCTCAGACCTTGGTCGTGAGGGAACTAATACTAAGGTATATAAGTTTCCAATCAAGCCCTGCCCATTCTTCGGGTATTGTGGTTGTACGATAAAATTGGAATGGTATCGCATCCAGATAACCATCAGTTTTATAAAGGGCTAAGGCTCATGCCTCATCATTTTCATCACCAAAATCATCAAGTGTTCGGAAACACATGTCCAAAACATTTCAATAGAATGATCCATCATTCCAAGGTTTTCATAACCATTTTTCCACCAAGTATTCCCATCTAAAGTTGATCAAGTTTTATGCTTAGCACTAGCATCTACAAGTGGGGTTAAGCACTAATGAGGGGTGGTACACTAGTGGAGTTTAACTAAGTTTAATATTATGCCTTAGGATGACATCAAGATTATCTATCTTAGGCCAAGTTTTATGCTCTTTATGCAACCTTCAATTATCTTTCTAAATCTACCATTTACTTAAGAAATCTCTAAGTACTATCTTTGATAAAGAAATAAAGTAATCAAGCTTGTAAGTAAAACTAGGATTGGTTTATCAAGTGGATATGATCACATATGCTTAAGGCATATAGTGGTCATAGTAACAAGTAGTAGTTTGTGGCATTAGTAGGGTATCTTGCAAGGGTTAGCTTGCATTGGTCCACTTAGTTAATAAAGCTTGCCTTGTGCAGAGCAGTGGTTGAAGTTCTCCTCGGCTTCTTCTTCGTAGAATCCTCCTTCCTCCTCGTATCCTTGGTCGGTACTAGCGTCTATAAATAATTAAGATGTACACAATCACCAAACAATACTTAACTACTTGCAATCATCACACAAAAGGGGTCCTATGGATGATCTAACATCATCACTAACATTACAAGATTAAGGTTTGGTTTAATTCCTTTTATTTGTAGAAAAGTATTTTCTACTCATTGAAAAACTACTTAAGATTTAATATTCTCCAAACAAAAACATGGGGTCATGTTGACACATGTCATCACCACATATTTTAGTCCATGGGAATGTGATTTAAAGTGGTGTCACAATTTAATAAGGTTTTACCCTTTTATTTTAGTTAACTAAAGTGGCTAGAAATGCCTATGAGGCATTCTTTTATTACTTGAACATTCTTTCTGTAAGTAAACCTATATATTTTTATATATTCTGAAAGGTATGGTTAAATGTGATTTTTGAGAGTTGGAATCAACTCAAAAGCTATCATGGTTTTAATTTGAAAAATGTTTGAATGCAGAAAATCTTCTGCCTTGTTATTTTTACCATGGATGATCTATAGATCCAAATGACTTGAATCCGACGGGATTGGATTCAGCATTCCCAGACCTTCCTAACAAAATTGCTTTCATTTAATTTGGTTCACTGAATCGACCTGGGTTGATTTTTGAAATTGGGTACAGAAGTGTGTTTGAAATAAAATGGAAAAGGTTAAATTCAAATAACTGGGCTGCGCGGGAAAGGTTAACGGGCCGGCCCAGTGACACTCCGTGGCGCGGGGCTCAGCTGACAGGGTGGTTCCACCAGTCAGTGGCTCTTTAAACGCGAAGCGGTACGGGGCACTATGGGACGTTCGATCTGTTTCTAATCCAACGGCTGAGAGTAATCGTCGACGTTGAGCAACGCCGCGAGATGTAAACCTAGCGCGGTGGGGGGTTGTTGGGGCTCACCGGGTTCGGACGAGGGTCGGCGAGGCGGGCGAAGTCGACGGCAAGCGAACTTCGGGTGTGGCAGGCTCTGGGTGGACGAAATCGACGGCGCCCTTCTTTTCCAGAGGCGGCTCTGGCGCAATTCGGCGATCTGTTGCTTTGCCCGGACCGAGGTGGGATGGTTGGGTGAGAGAGGAGTGGAATGGTGTGAAGAATTCGAGCGGGTAAGGCCTCTATTTATAGTCGCGACGGTGAGACCGAACGGCATGGGCGGGCGATGGTGGCGACATGGCTACGGGCTGCTAGAGGCATGGCCGGTGGTGGCGATCGCTTGGTGGTCTCCTGGCGATGCTCTATGGCTTTAATGCGCGTGTAGGGGCGGTGCGGTTTGGTTTGGAACACGCGACGCTCTGCGCGACAGAGGCGGCGTCTTCGATGGCGAGCGGTGGCTACGGGACACGGGCGGTGCAATGGGCATGTCTGGCGTGTTCCTGAGATGGTGGCGATCGTGTATGCACGCGGAGAGGGCGGCGCGCGGTCTGTGGGCTTCGGTCAAGCGTGGCGCTCTGGCGCAGGCTCGGCACGGTTGGCAGAGGCACGGGCACGGCGTTCCTGGGTTCTGTGTTCGACGTCTTCGAGGCAGGGCTGGTCGAGAGGGGGCGGTGAAGCATGGGTGATCTCCCAGACAAGGTTGGCACGGCTAGTTTCCTCCCTAGCTTGCTATCGACATGTGGGTGGCAAGGGTGGCTTCGGCTGTTCATCATTGATGGTTTTGGCAAGCTCACAGTGGTGCTAGTTCTTGGTTAATCTTGCTAGATGATCTACTGAGCTGGTTGTGAGCTAGATAGGGAACCAGTTAGGCTCAAAACACTGCACACTATAGTGTTTTTATTTTGTTTGATTTGTGTCTGCCAAGTGTTTGATGAAATGGCCACATGAATTCAAGTTTTGAATTTTGAAAAGATTTTTGGTGTGTGTGCTAGGTTAATGCTGGTGAGTCTGCAGATGCTTGGGTTTTGAAAGTTGAGCTTGTTTGATTGGTTTTTGAAAAAGTGGGATCTTCCCATATGATAAAGATTCAATTTTGAATTGTCATTTAAACTATGCATTTGAAAGTTTTTGGATGATCACAAGGTGGGTCTTGATAATTTGTTATGAGTAGAATCAAGGGGTGCAAAGATCTGGAAAAGTTTCTGTTAGGTTATGAAAGTTTGATACAGCCAAAGTAGGCATGGGAGTTAAATTGGTCAAAATGACCATTCACTCATTTAGCTTTGTTTTGATTTATTTGTCTTTGGGAAAAGTTTGGGAAAAGTTTAGATGATGTTTATTTCACCTAAGAAACATGTTACAAGCAAGGAAACACACAAACAAGGTGGTTCAAAAGAATTCAAAATGAAATGCATACTCTCATGCATGCATTCATATTTTTATTTAGAAAAGTTTTTGTTAACCCTAAATTTGATGATTAGAGTTTGATGATCCAAGTTTAGTATTTTTGGGATGTTACAAACCTTCCCCCCTTAAACAAAATCTCGTCCCGAGATTTGAAAAAGGACGAAAAAGATTACCTAGGATTTGAAGAGATCGGGAAACTCTGTTCTGATGTGATCTTCGCGCTCCTAGGTAGCTTCCTCTTCTGTGTGGTTGCTCCACTGAATCTTGAGAAACTTGATGCTTCGGGTTCGGGTAGTTCTGAAAGCTTCTTCCAAAATACGGATGGGTACTTCGGGATAGGTCAGGTCATCATTGATCTCTATGGTCCGGTGGTCAATATTTTTGAACACTTCGGTCTTCTCGTGGACTTCGAGACACTTGCGAAGTAACGAGATATGGAACACATTGTGCAGAGATGGCATCTCTTCGGGTAGTTCCAATTGATATGACACTTATCCTTGACGGTTCAAAATCTTGAAAGGTCCGATATATCTAGGGGCTAACTTTCCTTTGAGTTGGAAACGTTGCATTCCCTTCAATGGCGACACTTTCAGATAAACAAAATCTCCTATGTTGAAGGCGAGGTCTCTACGTCTCTTGTCAGCGTAACTCTTCTGTCTGGACTAGGCGGTCTTGAGGTGCTCACGAATCGTGTGAACCTTCTCTTCTGCTTCTCGTAGGATATCGGGTCCAAAAATCTGACTCTCTCCTACTTCCGACCAGTTCAAAGGGGTGCGACACCTCCTTCCGTACATGAATTCAAATGGGGCCATTTGCAAACTGGCTTGATAACTGTTATTGTAGGAAAATTCTGCAAACGGCAGACAGTCTTCCCACTTGGATCCATATTCTAACACACATGCTCTCAGCATATCTTCGAGTATTTGGTTTACTCGCTCTGTTTGTCCATCGGTCTGAGGGTGATACGCGGTGCTGAAATCTAGGCGGGTTCCTAAACCTTCTTGGACTTTCTTCCAGAATCTTGAGGTAAACTGAGTTCCTCGATCCGATACGATGTTCTTGGGGACTCCATGCAAACTAACTATCCTAGCGATATACAACTCCGCTAGCTTCGAACTCTGATATGTGGTTTTAACGGGCAAGAAATGGGCGACTTTGGACAATCTGTCCACTATGACCCAGATAGAGTCATTTCCCCTACTAGAAGTAGGCAGTCTAGTGATAAAGTCCATTCCAACAGAATCCCATTTCCATTCCGGAATCTGCAAGGGTTGCAACAATCCAGCGGGTCTTTGATGTCCTGCCTTGACTCGCTGACAAATATCACACTTGGCGATATAGCTTCCGATTTCTCTCTTCATCTTATACCACCAAAATTGCTCTTTTAAATCTTGATACATATTAGTTCCTCCGGGATGGATAGAATAAAGAGTATCATGAGCCTCCTTCAGAATAACTTTTTTCAACTCAGAATCTGCTGGTACACAAAGGCGTCCTTTGTACCACAGAACTCCTTCTTCGTCTTCGGTGAATCCAGGTACTTTGCCTGTACTGATACGATGCTTGATTCCATCGATACTAGCATTTCCTTTATGCGCCTCTTTAATCTGACTGATCAAAGTGGGCTGGAGTTCTATGCTAGCCAAAAATCCTTCACTTACTAATTCCATTCGAAAATCTTCCATCTCTTTGTGCAAACTTGGTTGCTCCTTCAAAATCATGGAGTTCAAGCGGCACGGCAATCTGCTAAGGGCATCGACTACCACATTGGCTTTACCAGGGTGATAGTGAATGTCCAGATCATAATTCTTGATTAGCTCAATCCATCTTCTCTGTCTCATATTCAGCTCCTTCTGAGTGAATATATATTTCAGACTCTTGTGATCCGTATAGATCTCACAACGGTTTCCCATCAGGTAATGTCTCCATGTCTTCAGGGCTAGAACTACGGCTGCGAGTTCGAGGTCATGGGTTGGGTAATTTTTCTCATGTTGCTTTAGTTGTCGAGATACATAAGATATAACTTTGCCTTCTTGCATTAGCACACATCCGAGACCGATCTTGGATGCATCACAATACACATCGAAGGGCTTCGTGATATCTGGCATGATCAAGATTGGGGCTGAAATCAATCTTCTCTTGAGTTCTTGAAAACTCGCTTCACATTTGTCGGTCCATTCAAACTTCTTGTCTTTCTTCAGCAATTGAGTCATGGGTCTGGCGATACTCGAGAATCCTTCTATGAATTTGCGGTAATATCCCGCCAATCCGAGAAATGCACGAACTTGGGTTTGAGTGGTTGGGGCTTGCCAATCTTCGACATCTTTCACCTTTGCAGGGTCAACGGCAATTCCTCTGGCTGATACAATGTGACCGAGGAATCCTACCTCCTGTAACCAGAATTCACATTTGCTAAACTTGGCATACAACTGATGCTCTCTAAGGGTTCCAAGAATGGTCCTTAGGTGTAGCTCATGTTCTCCTTCTGATTTGGAATAAATCAGAATGCCATCGATGAAAACAACGACAAACTTATCCAGGAAGTCCATCAAAATCTTATTCATGAGATTCATGAAATAAGCGGGGGCATTGGTTAATCCAAAGGACATAACGGTATACTCGTATAATCCATATCTGGTGGTAAAGGCAGTCTTGGGAATATCCTCTGCCCGAATTTTGAGTTGATGATAGCCAGTCCTAAGATCAATCTTAGAAAACACTTTGGCACCGGTCAACTGATCAAACAAATCTTCTATCTTGGGCAAGGGGTATTTGTTCTTGATGGTGACGTCATTCAACTTCCTATAATCCGTACACAAACGGTTACCTCCATCCTTCTTGTCCACAAACAAGACAGGTGATCTCCATGGTGACGCACTTGGTTGAATCAATCCTATTTCCAGCATGGCATCCAGTTGCTTCTTCAGTTCTGCTATCTCTGACGGGTTCATACTATAGGGTCTCTGGGCTATGGGTCTGGTTTCGGGGATTAGTTCAATGATAAACTCGATATCCCGATCTGGGGAAATACCGGGCAAAACATCTGGAAATACATCGGGGTATTCATAGACTATCCGGACTTGGTCAATGGTGGGTTGGGCTATACTCTTGTTACACTTGAATTGGCGAGGTAAGGTTTCAGATATATGCTCGACTGATATTCCGGCTGTACTGGTCATGGTTATGGCTTTCTTGGCACAGTCAATCAATCCTTTATGTTTGGACATCCAATCCATTCCTAGTACTACTTTCAAACCTTTAGTTCCGAGTACTATCAGATTAGCATAAGAATCTATGCCATGGATTCGGATAGGGACGGCTTTGCAAATTTGCCTAGCCTTGGTGGTTGATCCTGTAGGGGTTCGTAGCATGGAAAACAAAAATTTTCTATCGCATACAAACAAACAAGCCAAGATCTATCTACTAGATTGTAGCAACGAGTCGATGGAGGAACTCACCCTCGAAGATTCCAAAGTGGTTAACGAGAGCGGATTCTCGTGGGTGATGTAGTCGTACTCTTCCCGATCTCAAGATCGTGTGGACGATCCTTCCAGCGCCACGTTCCGGCAGCGCTCCATGATCGGTCACCGTTCGGTACTCGACGAAGACCTTCCTCTCCTTGTTCCGGTGACGGAGGTTGTAGCACTCTCCTCGATTCCCGGACTGTGGCGTGGTACGGAAGTAGAGGGAGATCCATGAGGCTTCGCCTTAAGCGGTGCAGTATGGTGGAGCTTATGAGAGAGAGGATTAGTGGCCTAGTAATTAGACACACCAATTAGAGGGCTCTAAACCAATTAGAAGGCTCTAAACTGTTGGCTAAAGCAATTAGAAGCTCTAAACCAAAACAGCTCTAAACCGGAGATCTAGAGTAGAAAGTAAAGCGTCTATGGGAGCCCTGCCCCTCCTTTTATGGGAGGGGTGTTCCTTGGCGCGCCAGGGGAGGGAGGGAGTCCCTCCCCAACTCGGCCTAGGGCTGGCGCCGGCCTGGAGGAGTCCTACTCCTCCTCCAGGTTGGTTCCAACTCCTCTTGCTTGTTTCCCACAGTTTCTTGTTTTGGCAGTTTGACTTTCAAACTGGACATTTGACTTTTCTGTTTATGATTCAATTTAATCCTTTATTTGGGACAGCAATAACACTTAGTACATGATGCAATCATTCAATGATCAATGACACATTCATGTACCCTTCCCCGGAGTCTTGGACAATCGGAACCTTCTAGAACATTCGATGAAAACACGGAATCATTCCCGAACTCAAAGCGGGACTTTCTTTATATGAATCTTATTCTCCGGACCATTCCGGATCACCTCGTGATATCCGGATCCCATCCGAGACTCGAACAACATTCGGTCTCTTTCTCATAATACCATAACTACTCAAACAACGTCGAATCCTTAAGTGTGTCTCCCTACGGTTCGTGAATTATGCGGACATGATCGAGACACTTCTCGAACAATAACCAATAGAGGAATCTGGAAATTCATATGGCTCCCACATATTTCTACGATTACTTTGCGATCGAATGAACCACTTACATACGATACCAATTTCCCTTTGTCTCACGATATGTTACTTACCCAAGGTTATGATCGTCGGTATCTACGCATACCTAGTTCAACCTTGTTCTTGATAAGTACTCTTTTCTCGTTCCGTGATATGTGATCCCTTGTGACCAAGTCACATGCTTGCAAGCTAATTGGATGACATTCCACCGAGAGGGCCCAGAGTATATCTATCCGTCATGTGGATGGACAAATCCCTCTTGATCCATGTGTCTCAACCAATACTTTCCGAACACTCAATGCCACTTTTATAACCACCCAGTTACGGTGTGGTGTTTGATGTCATCAAAGCATCCATCCGGTAAAGGTGATATGCATGATCTCATGGTCGAAGGAATTAGGTTACTATGTATCAGAAAGCATATAGCAATTGAACTAATGAAATGACTTGATCTTTATGCTACGCTTATCTATAGGAGTATGTCCACCATATCATTCTCCTAACGATATGATCTTGTTGTTGATAACATCTCAATGTTCATGATAGGGAAACCACAATCATTAATCAACCAACAAGCTAGTGAAGTATAGAGGCTATACTAGGGACTTCAAATTAAGTTTACAAATCACACAAGTATCAATGTTTCCTTGTTAATACTATTATAGCATGAATGCAAACATTTATCATAAACACAAAGATATAATAATAACTACATTTATTATTGCCTCTAGGGCATATCTCCAACATCTCCCACTTGCACTTGAGTCATCTAATCTAGATTACATGGTAATATACCGAACACCCATGGCAGTTTGGTGTTGGTCATGTTTTGCCCTCGGGAGAGGTTTAGTCAACGGATCCGCCACATTCAGATCTGTGTGTACTTTGCAAATCTTTATATCCCCATCACGGATATGTTCTCGAATAGCGTGAAAACGCAGCTTGATATGCTTGACTTCTTGTGTGACCTTGGTTCTTGCGCATTGGCTATGGCGCCCATGTTATCACAAGAGATAGACATTGGGTCCAAAGGCACTTGGAACCACACCCACTCTGTAATGAACTCCTTCATCCATATCGCTTCTTGTGAAGCCTCCAAGCAGCCCATGTATTCGATTCAGTTGAAGATCTCGCACAACGCTTTGCTTTGCACTCCTCCAGCTAATCTGCACCATTCAAAATAAATACGTATCCGGATTGTGATTTAGAATCATCCGGATCGGTGTTCCAACTAGCATCGGTGTAACCATTAACAACGATGTTCATCACCTCCATAAGAAAGAACCATATCCTTAGTTCTTCTCAAGTACTTAAGGATGTTTTTGATCATTGTCCAATGATCCACTCTGGATCACTTTGATATCTGCTAGTTAAACTAACGGCAAAGATATGCAATGTCGGGTCTAGTACATAGCATGGCATACATTAGAGATCCTATGGCTGAGGCATAGGAGTCTTACTCATCCTTTCTCTATCTTCGCCGATGTCGGACTTTGAGTTTTACTCAAGGTCGATATAGCAACATGGGCAAGAACCCTTTCTTGCTTTCCTCCATTCCAAATCTCTTTAGAACTTTGTCCAAATATGTACTCTGTGACAATGATATTTGGCGTTCGATCTATCTCTATAAATCTTTATGCCTAATATGTAAGCTGCTTCGCCAAGATCCTTCATTGAAAAACTATTATTCAAATATTCCTTGACACTATTAAGAAGGTCTACATCATTCCCAATCAACAATATGTCATCCACATACGGTATTAAGAATGCTACTGAGCTCCCACTCACTTTCTTGTAAATACAAGCTTCTCCATAAGTTTGTATAAAACCAAAACTTTTGATTACCTTATCAAAACGTTGATTCCAACTTCGGATGCTTGCTTCAATCCATAGATGGACCGTTGAAGTTTGCATACCTTGTTAGCATCTTTAGGATCGACAAAAACCTTTCGGTTGCATCATATACAACTCTTCATCAGTGTCTCCATTGAGGAACTCCGTTTTGACATCCATCCGCCATATCTCATAATCATAATATGCAGCGATTGCTAACATAATCCTCACAGATTTTAGCTTCGCTCTTGGTGAGAATGTCTCATCGTAGTCAACTCCTTGAATTTGTCGAAACCCTTTGCGACAAGTCGAGCTTTATAGACGATAACATTACCATCGATCTGCTTTTCTTCTTGAAAATCCATTTGTTCTCGATGACCTTCCGCCATCCGGTAAGTCCACCAAAGTCCATACTTGGTTTTCGTACATGGATCCAATCTCGGATTTCATGGCTTCTTGCCATTTATTGGAATCTGGGCTCATCATCGCTTCCTCATATGTCTCGGGGTCATCGGTGTTGTCCACCACCATGACATTCATAACGGAATCATACCAATCTGGAGTGGTACGAGTTCTCGTTGATCTCCGAGGCTCTGTAGCAACTTCAACCGAAGTTTCATGATCATCATCATTAGCTTCCTCCCTTATTGGTGCAGGCACCACAGGAACTTCTTCCGGTGCTGCGCTACTCGCAATTTCGAGAGAAGGTTCAACAACCTCGTCGAGTTCTACTTTCCTTCCAGTCACTTCTTTCGAGAGAAATTCCTTCTCTAGAAAGGATCCATTCTTAGCAACGAATGTTTTGCCTTCGGATCTATGATAGAAGGTATACCCAATAGTTTCCTTTGGGTATCCTATGAAGACGCATTTTTCCGCTTTGGGTTCAAGCTTGTCCGGCTGTAACTTCTTTACATAGGCTTCGCATCCCCAAACTTTAAGGAACGACAATTTGGGTTTCTTCCCAAACCATAATTCATACGGTGTCGTTTCAACGGATTTAGACGGTGCCCTATTTAAAGTGAATGCGGCTGTTTCTAATGCATAACCCCAAAATGATAGCGGTAAATCAGAAGTGACATCATAGAACGAACCATATCTAAGAGAGTTCGATTCGACGTTCGGATACACCATTACTGTGGTGTTCGGCGGTGTCAATTGTGAAAGTATTCCGCACTTCTTTAAATGCTCGCCAAACTCGTAACTTAGATATTCACCTCCACGATCGTAACGTAGAAATTTAATCTTCTTGTTACGTTGATTCTCTACCTCACTTTGAAACTCCTTAAACTTCTCGAAAGTTTCGGACTTATGTTTCATGAAATAGATATACCCATATCTACTCAAGTCATCCGTGAAGGTAAGAACATAACGATAACCACAGCGATGCTACACTCATTGGACCACACACATCGGTATGTATGATTTCCAATAAGTCCGTAGCTCGCTCCATCATACCGAAAATGGAGTCTTAGTCATTTTCCCATCGGACATGCTTCGCATCTTTCAAGTGATTCAAAATCAAGTGATTCAAGAAGTCCATCGGAATGGAGTTTCTTCATACGTTTCACTCGATGTGACCAAGACGCAGCGGCCATATAGGTCGAATTATCGCTGATTTCAAGCGTTAGCCTCAATGTTGTTGATATGTGTATTTCCACTATCGAGATTCAATAAGAATAGACCATCTATCAAAGGTGCATGTCGTAAAACATATTACTCATATAAATCGAACAACCATTATTCTCGACTTAAACAAGTAACCGTCGCAATAAACAAGATCCCGAGATAATGTTCATGCTCAACGGCACTAAATAACAATTATTTAAGTATAAAACTAATCCCGATGGTAGATGAAGAGGTAGTGTGCCACCGCGATCACATCAACCTTTGATCCGTTTCCCACGCGCATCGTCACCTCGTTCCTCGCTAGCTTCCGTTTATTCTGCAAAGACCTTTGTTTGAGTTACAAATATGAGCAACCGAACCAAGATCAAATACCGTGCACTACTACGAGTACTAGTGAGATACACATCAATAACATGTATATCGATATACCTTTCTTCTTGATGTTGCCGTTCTTCAGATCCGCCAAGTACTTTGGGCAATTCCGCTTCGATGACCTTCTCCCTTGCGTAAAAGCACTCGGTTCCAGCTTAGGTCCAGCCTTGGTCTTCTTTGTCGGCGTGCAGCTTTCTTACCACCCTTCTTGAAGTGTCCTTTGCTTAGACTTGCCTTTCTTGAATTTGGTGGTCTTATTGACCAACAACACTTGGTGCTCTTTCTTGATCTCCACTGCAGATTTTAACATGGCAAAGAGTTCGCAACGTCTTGTTCATGTTACGCATGTTGTAGTTCATCACAAAGTTCTTGTAACTTGGTGGTAGTGATTGAGGACACGGTAAATCCCCAAAGCATTAGGAATCACTATACCCAAGCTTTGAAGTTTGTTTGCGTGCCGGACATCTTAAGCACATGCTCACCGACGACTGCCTTCTTCCATCTTGCGTTAAAGAACTTTTGAAGCCTCATAGCTTTCAATTGCCGCATGAGTCTCAAAAATTAATTTGAGATCCTCGACAATATCATGTGGGTCCGACTCTTCAAACCTTTTCTCAAGCTCCGATTCTAAACCATACAAGATAGCACCTTGAACTATGGAGTCTTGATTCTTCCGAGCGAGGTAAACATTCTTTACTTCATCAAGCGGGTACGCAGTGGGTCACCCAGGTGCATCCAAAGACATAGGTCAAATTACCATGTGAGGACAATCCTCAAATTGGAACCAATCCGCGAAGTTGCTTCCATTGTTTTTCAACTTTTCTTTCTCTAGGAACGCATTAAAATTGATGGTAGGGGCTGCCATTGATCTACAACATATTTGCAATAGTTTAGACTAAGTTTATGACAAATCGAGTTCAAATTAATTAATGAAATTAAACTAGGTGAACTCCCACTCAAAACAATATCCCTCACATTGTTTTAGTGATCACACGAACCAAATCCACCACATCAACACCGATCATCACGAGAGTTGATATAGTTTCAATGGCGAACAATCATCATGTTCATCATATCTACTATACGATTCATGCTTTACCTTTCGGTAATCCGTGTTCCGAGACCATGTCTGTACATGCTAGGCTCGTCAAGATCAAACCTTAGTTTCTGCATGAGCAAATCTGGCTTGCTCACGTTGTATACACTTGCAGAATCTAGAACACCCGATCATCACGTGGTGCTTCGAAACAACAAGCTTTAGCAACGGTGCTAACTAAGGGTGAACACTTTATGATTTGAAATTGTTGTGCATGAGGGATCATCTTATAATGCTACCGTCGTCTACTAAGCAATACAAGATGCATAAAGGATTAACATCACATGCAATTCAATATATATGTGATATGATATGGCCTTTCTTCTTCGTGCCTTCGATCTCCATCTTCAAGCACGAACATGATCTCCATCATCACCGGCATTGCATCAAGGTCAATGACGCTTCTCCATGGTTGTCGCCCACGGCTTCAACTATTACAACTACTTTGAATAGACACGCGGTCTTAACAGAAATTAAAGACAACCATATGGCTCGCGGGTTGTCGACTTACAATAAGGAACATTGCATACATCGAATATAATCACAATCATGGCCATATCACATCACGCACACCCTGCAAAACAAAGTTAGACGCTTCTACTTTCTTTGCATATTTTACGTGATTTGGGGCTTTCAATAAGTGTCGTTCTAACTTACGAACAAGAACCACAACATTGATACTAGCATTGTTGATCACCGTTGTAAATTGGATCTTAACTATGCTAGGAGAAACATGCACCATAAAGCCACTTATGCAATACAAGTTACATGTCAAGCGTGGAGCAAGTCTCATGAACGATGTCATGTAAGGTTAGCCCGGCCGCTTCATCCCAACATACCGCAAGATGCAAAGTACACAAAAGCAATCTACAATAAAGCATCAACGCCCACAATGACCATTGTGTTCTACTGCAACAGATCTACATATAGACACGGCTCGATACCTTTGTAGGGGTTCGTAGCATGGAAAACAAAATTTTCTATCGCATACAAACAAACAAGCCAAGATCTATCTACTAGATTGTAGCAACGAGTCGATGGAGGAACTCACCTCGAAGATTCCAAAGTGGTTAACGAGAGCGGATTCTCGTGGGTGATGTAGTCGTATTTCCCGATCTCAAGATCGTGTGGACGATCCTTCCAGCGCCACGTTAAAGGCGCTCCATGATCGGTCACATCGTTCGTACTCGACGAAGACCTTCCTCTCCCTTGTTCCAGCAGGCGGAGGTTGTAGCACTCTCCTCGCGATTCCGGAAAGACAACGGCGTGGTACCTAAGTAGAGGGAGATCGCAGGCTTCGCCTTAAGCCGGTGCAGTATGGTGGAGCTTATGAGAGAGGATTAGTGGCCTAGTAATTAGACACACCAATTAGAGGGCTCTAAACCAATTAGAAGGCTCTAAACTGTTGGCTAAAGCAATTAGAAGCTCTAAACCAAAACAGCTCTAAAACGGAGATCTAGAGTAGAAAGTAAAGCGTCTATGGGAGGAGCCCTGCCCCTCCTTTTATGGGAGGGGTGTTCCTTGGCGCGCCAGGGGAGGGAGGGAGTCCCTCCCCAACTCGGCCTAGTGGAGGCGCCCGGAGGAGTCCTACTCCTCCTCCAGGTTGGTTCCAACTCCTCTTGCTTGTTTCCCACAGTTTCTTGTTTTGGCAGTTTGACTTTCAAACTGGACATTTGACTTTTCTGTTTTAGGATTCAATTTAATCCTTTATTTGGGACAGCAATAACACTTAGTACATGATGCAATCATTCAATGATCAATGACACATTCATGTACCCTTCCCCCCCGGAGTGCCGGACAATCCGGAACCTTCTAGAACATTCCCGATGAAAACACCGGAATCATTCCCGAACTCCGAAACGGGACTTTCTTTATATGAATCTTATTCTCCGGACCATTCCGGATCACCTCGTGATATCCCGGATCCCATCCGAGACTCCAAACAACATCCGGTCTCTTTCTCATAATACCATAACTACTCAAACAACGTCGAATCCTTAAGTGTGTCTCCCTACGGTTCGTGAATTATGCAGACATGATCGAGACACTTCTCCGAACAATAACCAATAGAGGAATCTGGAAATTCATATGGCTCCCACATATTTCTCGATTACTTTGCGATCGAATGAACCACTTACATACGATACCAATTTCCCTTTGTCTCACGATATGTTACTTACCCAAGGTTATGATCGTCGGTATCTCTGCATACCTAGTTCAACCTTATTCTTGATAAGTACTCTTTTCGCTCCCGTGATATGTGATCCCTTGTGACCAAGTCACATGCTTGCAAGCTAATTGGATGACATTCCACCGAGAGGGCCCAGAGTATATCTATCCGTCATGTGGATGGACAAATCCCACTCTTGATCCATGTGTTTCAACCAATACTTTCCGAACACTCAATGCCACTTTTATAACCACCCTGTTACGGTGTGGTGTTTGATGTCATCAAAGCATCCATCCGGTAAAGGTGATATGCATGATCTCATGGTCGAAGGAATTAGGTTACTATGTATCAGAAAGCATATAGCAATTGAACTAATGAAATGACTTGATCTTTATGCTACGCTTATCTATAGGAGTATGTCCACCATATCATTCTCCTAACGATATGATCTTGTTGTTGATAACATCTCAATGTTCATGATAGGGAAACCACAATCATTAATCAACCAACAAGCTAGTGAAGTATAGAGGCTATACTAGGGACTTCAAATTAAGTTTACAAATCACACAAGTATCAATGTTTCCTTGTTAATACTATTATAGCATGAATGCAAACATTTATCATAAACACAAAGATATAATAATAACTACATTTATTATTGCCTCTAGGGCATATCTCCAACAGATCCGGGAATTAGAACGATCATAACATGCTTCAGTTTTGTTGGTTGAATTTTACTAGTGCATGCAAATTCTTCGGTGACAAATGAGTGTGATGCACCAGAATCAAACAACACTCGTGCAAGTACTGAATTAACAGAAAACATACCCATCACGACGTCTGGCGCTTCATGAGCTTCTTCAGCATGCATGAGAAAAAGACGGCCATTGCGGTTGAGTGAATTCCCTAGGGCAAATCTCCTTCCTGGCTGAACATGACGCTGCTGCTGAGCTGGGGAGTTGGCATTGGGTGCTGCGACATTCTTCTTGTTGGGGCACTCATTGGAATAGTGGCCTTTATTTCCACAGTCATAACAAGTCACTTGCGACTTGTCCTTTGCTGCTACAGGCACATCATTGCTTCCAGTCCTCGGGGCAGTGTTGGTGTTGGCGGTAGCATTTTTGTTGTTGAACTTGGGTGGGGCACGGTTGAAATTGCTAGAGTTGCCGGGGTTGTTGTGATTTCCTCCGGGTCTAGGGTTTCCATGGTTGGGATAGGTCGGACGGTTCATCGGGGGTCTGTTGGTTCTTGGGGCAAATCCTGGAGATGGGTTAGGGCGATACTTTGGGGTCTGATGGGTTCCTGTCTGATGCATCATATGACTCTTGCGGTTCTCATTGGCTTGGTTGATCTTTACTTCCATCTGGATAGCAGAGTCGACAAGGGCTTCAATATCCGCAAAGGGGATATTGACTAACACTGTCTGCATCTCATCGTGCAGACCATTCAGGAATCTTTCTTTATTCTTGGCTTCGGTGTCGATCTCATCCGGTGCATACCTAGCTAATGACAAGAATTTGTCACGGTATTCCACTACGGTCATCCGTCCTTGCTTCATTTCTCTGAACTCGTCTCTCATTCTCTTGATCAAACCCGGTGGCACATGGGTTCTACTAAACTTGACCTTGAATTCCTCCCAGGTCATCATCTGGCCTCCGGTCATTGCGCGAACACTATTCCACCATGCCCTGGCATCTCCGGCTAGATAGTGGGTGGCGAACAGTACTTTCTCGTTGGCTTCCACTCCGGCGACTTCTAGGTTATTTTCCATGGTTTGTAACCAATCATCGGCGTCTAGGGGGTTCTTCCGACTTAGTGAAAACGGGTGGGTTGGTATTCTGGAAATTCTTGAGTTTAGATCCATGGTTGTCCTGATTTCCGTGGCTTTGGTTGTTGTGGGCTAGCTGGGCTTTACTCAGGTGGCTAGGTTGGCTTGACGTTCGCTCTTTCGACTTGGCGGTCAAGTCAACATTTGCAGAATCTGCAACATCGGGTCCAGGGATGAACCACTTCCTCCACGTGGCATCTGAAGATTGAGATAGATCGTGAGAAAAGAGGGAAATTTCTAAGGTTTTGGGTCTTTGAAAAGTTTTTAAAGTTTGACTCAGATTTTTCTAGCAACTTGCTTTTTCATTCATTCATTCATAGCACCCGATACAACACACACCACAACAAAGAAAAACAGATGGTTTTAAGAACCATTCTGAAAACTACGATACAGTGGGACCGAATACTACTCACTACGTTTGTGCACTAGCGTAGTTGTGAGTTTTACTAAAAGTGATCTAGGGTGCAAAATTTGATGTAAGCTTTGAAATAATTTTGGAGTAGCGTGAATTTTTATGAAAGAGTCCAAGAGGTAAGAATGAGAATAAGTTTTTGTAAATATTTGCTAGCGTGAATTTTTATGAAAGAGTCCAAGAGGTAAGAATAAGAATAAGTTTTTGTAAATATTTGCTTCCTTTGGTTTTGGAACTAAGTTTTTGATTCAAACGTCCAGTCTAACTAGGGTCTCCTATGGTCAGGATGGCTCTGATACCAACTTGTCAACACCCGGATTTTTAATCCCAGATGCCTGTTATGCCATACATCGCAATCCTAGGATTACCATTTTTGCGAGACATAACAGAATTGGATACCACGGTACATCATCCATTACAAACCGTACATAAGTTATTACATAAGTTCTTACACAAATAGGGATCTCATGATCCAGTTCTTAATACAACTTCAAGCAGCGGAATACGTAATAATAACGGTAGCTTAGGCGAAGCTCCATCTTCGGGGTTCACAGGCAATGCTGACGATGGGAGATGATCCTAGTTGTCATAACATTCCTGGGGTCCATCCTCCATATACTCGTCTTCATAGTCTGGCCACGGGAATAGCCAGGGACAAAGCCATGAGTACTCTTTAAGTACTCGCAAACTAATACTAACAAGTGAAAGGGGGGGTTTTGTAATAGGACACTAAGCTCTAGGGTTGTTTTGCAAAAAGCCAGATTTATCTCTACTAAGTTTAGAAGTAAAAGAGCTAATTGAAGTTTATAACACCTAAGTGGGAACTTGTATCTCATGCCACAACCCTGTTGTGGTCAAGTCAAAGTCTCAGTTTATTTCACAAGTCTTTTGAAAACATCTGACGGGGGAACAGTATGGCCACTCCAACTTTCCATAACCGCGGACGCGGCTATTCGAATAGTTTGACACTCTGCAGAGATTGTACACTTTCACCACAACATTCGATACATCCGTCAGGAACAAATCCTGAATTCACCATACTCAGTATGCGGATAATCAATCCTAACCTTTCAATTACACACCCTAGTATAAGCACCTCTCCTGTGAGTTTGGCCTCCCAACCATGACCAATTGTCATCTTGGGTACTGCACAGGTGGACAATCTTCACAAGGTAGCCTCAGCTCAGACCTTGTCGTGAGGGAACTAATACTAAGGTATATAAGTTTCCAGTCAATCCCTACCCAATCTTCGGGTATTGTGGTTGTACGATAAAATTGTAATGGTATCGCAGCCAGACAACCATCAGTTTTATAAAGGGATAAGGCTCATGCCTCATCATTTTCATCACCAAAATCATCAAGTGTTCGGAAACACATGTCCAAAACATTTCAATAGAATGATCCATCATTCCAAGGTTTTCATAACCATTTTCCCAGCAAGTATTTCCATCTAAAGTTGATCAAGTTTTATAGCATCTACAAGTAGGGTTAAGAACTAATGAGGGGTGGTACACTAGTGGAGTTTAACTAAGTTTAATCTTATGCCTTAGGATGACATCAAGATTATCTAGCTTAGGCCAAGTTTTATGCTCTTTATGCAACCTTCAATTATCTTTATAAATCTACCATTTACTTAAGAAATCTCTAAGTACTAGCTTTGATAATGAAATAAAGTAATCAAGCTTGTAAGTAAAACTAGGATTGGTTTATCAAGTGGATATGATCACATATGCTTAAGGCATATAGTGGGCATAGTAAAAAGTAGTGGTTTGTGGCGTCAGTAGGGTATCTTGCAAGGGTTAGCTTGCATTGGTCCACTTAGTTAATAAAGCTTGCCTTGTGCAGAGTAGTGGTTGAAGTTCTCCTCGGCTTCTTCTTCGTAGAATCCTCCTTCCTCCTCGTATCCTTGGTCGGTACTAGCGTCTATAAATACATACGATGTACACAATCACCAAACAATACTTAACTACTTGCAATCATCACACAAAAAGGGTCCTATAGATGATCTAACATCAGCACTAACATTACAAGATTAAGGTTTGGTTTAATTCCTTTTATTTGTAGAAAAGTAATTTCTACTCATTGAAAAACTACTTAAGATTTAATATTCTCCAAACCAAAACATGGGGTCATGTTGACACATATCATCACCACATATTTTAGTCCATGGGAATGTGATTTAAAGTGGTGTCACAGTTTAATAAGGTTTTACCCTTTTATTTTAATTAATTAAAGTGGCTAGAAATGCCTATGAGGCATTCTTTTATTACTTGAACATTCTTTCTGTAAGTAAACCTATATATTTTTCTATATTCTGAAAGGTATGGTTAAATGTGATTTTTGAGAGTTGGAATCAACTCAAAAGCTATCATGGTTTTAATTTAAAAATTGTTTGAATACAGAAAAGCTTCTGCCTTGTTATTTTTACCATGGATGATCTATAGATCCAAATGACTTGAAGCCAACGGGGTTGGATTCAGCATTCCTAGACCTTTCTAACAAAATTGGTTTCATTAAATTTGGTTCAATGAATCGACCTGGGCTGATTTTTGAAATTGGGTACAGAAGTGTGTTTGAAATAAAATGGAAAAGGTTAAATTCAAATAAGCTGGCTGCAAGGAAAGGTTAACGGGCCGGCCCAGTGACACTCCGTGGCGCGGGGCTCAGCTGACAGGGTGGTTCCACCAGTCAGTGGCTCTTTAAACGCGAAGCGGTACGGGGCACTATGGGACGTTCGATCTGGTTCTAATCCAACGGCTGAGAGTCATCGTCGACGTTGAGCAACGCCGGCGAGACAGAAACCTAGCGCGGCCAGTGGGGGTTGTTGGGGGCTCACCGGGGTTCGGACGAGGGTCGGCGAGGCGGGCGAACGACGAAGTCGACGACAGCGAACTCAGGGGTGGTCGCGGCTCCTGGTGGATTTAAATCGACGGCGCCTTCTTCTCCAGGCGGCTGCTCGGCGCAATTCCGGCGATGCGCTGCTCGCCTTGCTCCGGGACTGAGGTGGGATGGTTCTGGGTGAGAGAGGAGTGGAATGGTGTGAAGAATTCGAGCGGGGGAGGCCTCTATTTATAGTCGCGACGGTGAGACCGAACGGCATGGGCGGGCGATGGTGGCGACATGGCTACGGGCTGCGAGAGGCATGGCCGGCGGTGGCGATCGCTTGGTGGTCTCCTGGCGATGCTCTATGGCTTTAATGCACGTGTAGGGGCGGTGAGGTTTGGTCTAGAACACGCGACGCTCTGCGCGGCAGAGGCGGCGTCTTCAACGACGAGCGGTGGCTACGGGGCACGAGCGGTGCAATGGGCATGTCTGGCGTGTTCCTGGGATGGTGGAGATCGTGTATGCACGCGGCGATGGCGGCGCGCGGTCTGTGGGCTTCGGTCGAGCGTGGCGCTCTGGCGCAGGCTCTGCACGGTTGGCAGAGGCATGGGCGCGGCGTTCCTGGGTTCTGTGTTCGACGTCTTCGAGGCAGGTCTGGTCGAGAGGGGGCGGTGAAGCATGGGTGATCTCCCAGACAAGGTTGGCACGGCTATTTTCCTCTCTAGCTTGCTGTCGACATGTGGGTGGCAAGGGTGGCTTCGGCTGTTCACCATTAATGGTTTTGGCAAGCTCACAGTGGTGCTAGTACTTGGTTAATCTTGCTAGATGATCTACTGAGCTGGTTGTGAGCTAGATAGGGAACCAGTTAGGCTCAAAACACTGCACACTATAGTGTTTTGATTTTGTTTAATTTGTGTCTGCCAAGTGTTTGATGAAATGGCCGCATGAATTCAAGTTTTGAATTTTGAAAAGATTTTTGGTGTGTGTGCTAGGTTAATGCTGGTGAGTCTGCAGATGCTTGGGTTTTGAAAGTTGAGCTTGTTTGAGTTGTTTTTGAAAAAGTGGGATCTTCCCATATGATAAAGATTCAATTTTGAATTGTCATTTAAACTATGCATTTGAAAGTTTTTGGATGATCACAAGGTGGGCCTTGATACTTTGTTATGAGTACAATCAAGGGGTGCAAAGATCCAGAAAAGTTTCTGTTATGTTATGAAAGTTTGAGACGGCCAAAGTAGGCATGGGAGTTAAATTCGTCAAAATGACCATTCACTCATTTAGCTTTGTTTTGATTTATTTGTATTTGGGAAAAGTTTGGGAAAAGTTTAGATGATGTTTATTTCACCTAAGAAACATTTTACAAGCAAGGAAACACACAAACAAGGTGGTTCAAAAGAATTCAAAATGAAATGCATACTCTCATGCATGCATTCATATTTTTATTTAGAAAAGTTTTTGTTAACCCTAAATTTGATGATTAGAGTTTGATGATCCAAGTTTAGTATTTTTGGGATGTTACAGTGTTCTATCCTGATTAAGATGGTTTGATCTGCTTAGGGTTCATACCCCTCTGTGAATTAGATATCTGATGAGTTGGATCAAGTTTTGATGGTCTCTAAGCATGCTAAGTGGTTGTTAGGTGTAGCTTGCTGCTTATGATTAGCTGTGGTGATGCTAGTGGTTTACCAGATGATTCTATGGATTAATTTTTATATGATCCAGATGGTAAAGTTGCTCTAGAAGCAATACTTGGGAAATCTAGTGGTTTTAATAGCTCACCACTGTCATTACTTGGTTAATGACAATGAGTGTTGTGTGATGAAGTCACTATATTAGTACTGTTGGCTTAAGAATTCATATATAGCTTGAGATCAAATGGTCTCTTACAGTGAAGTTATGTATATGGATTTTCCTAGTTATGATTCCTGTGATGTCAGGAAAATGATTTATAGTTGGTTGGTTGTATCTATGAAGATTGGATGCTTAACCTGCTTAATGTAGAACTGTTATTGTGACACCATCCTTGTATGTCACACAAGATTAGATTCTATTACTTGGTTTGGTTTTGTTCAAGCTTAACATTAGCTTGTCATTATAGATAAGTGGAATTCTCTTTCCTTGCATCCCTAGAACCCATGATGTTGGTCTGAGGTTTAGGGATTAAGCCTTTGTCTTGTTGTTTCTCATGGATTGGTTCTGGTAGTGATACCAGCTACTGTTTCTTGAATCAAAGTTGGGGAAAATTGATTGTAGGCTTGATAACTTATATAGATCCATAAGATTAAATTCTAAGGTGCTACTCCAATTGAAGATATGTGTCTAGAAGTTTAGATCTTGGCTATATTCATTCTTGAATTGAAATATAGTTTGATAGCTTAGATCAATGATGTTGTCCTGAGTCTTAGTTGGATCTTTATAGTTTTCTGATTGCTTTTAGTGTTTTAAAAAACTTTAGTGATGGATTCACCCCACTTGGGTGTTTTCTGAGAATTTGAGTAAGAGACAAATCATGAATGCTTGTCTAATCTTAGACAGATAGATCATGTGATGGTCTATTTTACTCACCACACTCATTTGATGTTGGGGTTGCCAGTGGTTGATCTTGTGGTAGCTTGATCTGGTGCTCTTCTGGTATTTCCAGCTCCTTGGCTTGTTCTTGATCTAGTCCTTCACCTCCTGGTCCTGGTGGCTTGATCTTGTCCTTGCTATCCACCTGATCTACCCCCTCCTTATGTCACCATTTTGGTGATGTGATCTAGGGTTTTGATTGGTGTGATCTTGCTTGGCTTTGGCTTGGTTTAGCTGGCTGCTGTTCTTGGTGTGTATGATCAAGAAAGTGGTGTGGGTTGGCTTCCCATGACTGTGTTGATGGTTTTGTGTGATTGAGCTGTTGTTGTGGTGCTGACAACACACACCGTGAATTTTGGTGTGTGTGCTACCTGTGTGTCTGCTGCACAACTTGTGGATATGTTCTGAATTTGAAAGTTACTTTTATCAGGTTACCTTTTACTTGGCTGGTGAAACTTGCCCCTCCTTGCTGTTTATTTGAATTATGGCTTAAAATTATGAAAGATATATTCTTTCATATGTTTGTTCATTTGACTTATTGCTTATAATTTTAACCTTAACTTTCTGTTTCTGTTCATTAATAACCTTATTGCTTATAATTTTAAACAAACAAACACATACATTACAAAGAAAAAGAAAACCTAAACTAAAATCTTGAGTTCCCAAGTCTGGTACCTGCAAAACAAACACAAACATTACTAACCCACTTGAATTTTATATCCTTGTTGTTCATTTGACTTATTGCTTATAATTTTAACCTTAACTTTCTTTATTTTTGTTTGTGTTTGTTTTGCAGGTACCAGACTTGGGAACTCAAGATTTTAGTTTAGGTTTTCTTTTTCTTTGTATAAAAGTCATATGTAATATTTATTTATTCTTTTGTAATTTTATTTTTATCCTTTTGTAATAAATATTGTACTATTATTCAATAAAGAAATATTATTCTTCTATTTAATTACTATTGTAAAGATTGTTGCTCATTTCCATAAGTTACATTTTGTTACTCATTATTAAATGAAGTTTTGGAATATTCATTTTATTGATTATCTTCTTTCATTTAAAGTTTGGGTCATTATTGGTTAACTCTAAATTAAATCAAATACTCAAACATCATTCAAAATCCTTTGAATATAATTCAAACACTCAAGTTTTAAATTCAAATTTCATTTCCCAAATCACTCTAATCCACAAAGATCATATCAAAGTCTATAACAATCATCCTTTAAAACTATACCTAAGCTCAAAGCATGAAAGAAACTTTGATCACTTTAGGTTTTTATTTGGCGAAAAATTTACCCATATTTTCATAGATGAATGCATGAATTTTTACAGATTCCTAAATCTACCCTCCGTTGGTTCCTAAATGCTGAGATGTTACACTTTAGTTCCAATAAGGCCTATAAAATAGTTACCACATTGTCAAAATATTACTAACCCACTTTAACTTGTATGCCACGCTTGACCTTGGGACAATGCTCAAACCAACTGTTTAGTTTATAATCTAGAAATTTCTATATCTTTTCTTACCTAATCATACACACACCTCTATTACGATATTTGGTAGGTTGTACGTTTTCGAATCTCTACCAGTATATTTAGTAATATTAAAAATAGAGAATATCATTCATACATTAATATACATATACACTATTACTGAAAGAAAGTAATCCATTGATGCATGTTTTTTTACTCCTTTTCTGTTTTCACATTTAAGATGGTTCTATTTCAGTATCTTGTTAAGTGCAATGTCTCCAACTGGAAAACAACTTTTGCACAATTGTGATATATATTTTAATGATACACATTCGAACTATATAACATAAAACATAGTAATATATATTAAAAAACATTATGGGACGATTAATAATACTAATTATGTAATATGCAAAATATATTTGTTAAAATTAGTCTTAAAAATAAGCATAAAATTTTAGTATAATTATGTTTGTCTTAACTTGCTCTAGGCTTAAAATTTAGCTTGAAAAGAATTTCTTAATTTGTATGGATAACATCATTACAATATTGTTATAGTATTGCTATGTTACTAGATTGAACATGATTGGTGACCGCAAAGCTAATGCAACCAATTAAAGTTGCAAAATAGCCTTATGAGACAAACACAATGTTAGACAGAGAATAATAAGGTAAGCTATGAAATCGATATGAACGGTTAACCAAGGCCGACCCTAGAGTAGGGAAGGAGGGGCGGTCGCCCTAGGCCCAGAAAAATAAGGGGCCACAAATATATGTTTCTTTATACTAGTATGGATAACTCAGTTTTGTGGTGTAAATGACAAAAAGCAATTTAACAACTAGTGTAAGAAAAAAAATAAGGCTAAACCAATCATACTATATCAGCCAATATGAAGGTGGGGAAATAACGATCATGGCTGACACTTAGGTATGAGCAATTGTCGATCCTATTCGTCTCGATCCATGATTTTGTTTGAATAAAATTATGCAAAATGCCCTAATTTCAAATGAAACTGCCTTTTAAAATTCAGTTTGAATCAAAAAAAAGTACGCCGCGCTAGTCCATCTAATTGGTACACATGCAGTTTGAATTAAAATATTGATAGCAATTTGAATCAAAACAAATATCGGCAACAAGTGCTAGCGGCGTGGTGCCAAGTATGCCGCTAGTCCATCTAATAACTTGTAGCTTGGAGTATCACATGCTGCATATACGTCTGTTACCGGCAGCGTTTCGACTGCACGTGGCCAATAACACTTACCAGTGGCTCTATATTAGTAGTGTGTTCTTTTTTTTGCATGTAAAAGTGGCTTTATTAAGCAATAGGGATTACAAGGAGGTCAAGTTCCAAGTACTGATACAAAACCTCAGGTCCTGTACTAAAACAAACAACAGTTCTGGCATCTGTCCTCGCAAAGTTCGCGAGACAGTGACTAGCCCTATTTTGAGATCGATCCACTTTTTTAATAGAAATAATCCTACTATCCAGAATAATCTCCTTAATCTCCGAGATTAGATGAGTTAATGAAGAACTATCTTGAAACTTCCCTCTAATTGCATCAACAAGATATGAGTTGTCTAACTCTAACTCCACAGGTTTGTCGCTCCACTCCAAAGCCAGGCGAAGCCCTTCTAAACATGCCTTCGTTTCAACTTCAAGGGGATCATCGCAGCTGATGTCTACATGATGAGAAGACGATATTGCCCTCATCATCTCGGAGAATCATACCAGCACCAGCAGAGCCGTCCTCCTACCTATAAGATCCATCATAGTTCAGTTTGACCCAACCCGGGGAGGGTTTGATCCAACACTTCTGAGCAAGAGGTCTCTTTACCAAAGGCTCCACAGAAACTATCGCAGGGCCTTTACCCTTAATAATCTCCTCGGTTGTTAAGGTACCAATGCTCGTCGGTGTCTTAACATAGCTCATCAGAAACCGCTTCGATCCATCGATCGTCGGTAGGGTTTTTGACGCGTCACCTCATTGTGCGCATACCAGATACGCCAGACGATCAGCAAAATTGAATCCACCATACTAGCAGGAGCCTTCTCGATAATGGACTGAAACCATTTGTGTGGATCAGCTTGTAAATCAATAATCGAAGGAAGTTGCCAAACTTCTCTAGTTTGTTGATTTAGTGAATGTGTAGTTTATTTAGTTAGTAAAATTTGTAGTTAGTTGATTTAGTTAATAAAGGTGTAGTTAGTTCAATTATTTGATTTAGTTAGTAAAATGTATGGTTAAATGATTTAGTTAGTAAATGTGTTAGTGTGTTGATGTACAAATGAAATGGAATATTTAGGTGTGGTTCGTAGATGGATAGTGTAGAATATTACTAGAAAATAAAATGTGTAGTGTATAATTCTTTGTGTAGTGTAATTGCAAGGTTAATTGATACTCGTGGAGAATTCATGTTGTGCTTTTGTCAAAATTTGCAGGTACTCAAATGAGTGCCAATGTTTTGGCGAGACGTTTGTTTTGTCAAATTTCTAGGAATTAATATGTTCAGTATTTCGTAAAATTCGTGATGTGGTTTTTCATCAGTTTTTTTACTTATTATTTGAAAACTTCCGGTGTTTTGACATGGCGCCGCCGTGTTTTCGTGGTGTGAGGAGGACAAGTCGTGGCGGACGAAGATCATCTGGAGACACCGTAAGCGTTGGCTTGGCCATTGTACAGCCTGGATTAGGCGTTGCACACCTGTGAATACATGGCAGCCCAATTCTTTGAGCGACATGCAAAGCTCGACTTCCCCATCGATATCGAGCATAATTGAAATTTCTCAAGCCAGGGGATTCATGATAGCCACTGAGGGAGAATGAGCATCCCCAGGTTGAGCTGCAGCCGAACGACCATGTGTGGCGCTCCATGGCATGTCTAATATTAGTCATTTGCATGTCTTTTATTAGTGGTGTGTTCTTGACATGCCACCGGTAGCAAATACTTCATTTGTTTTAAAATTTAAGATGTTTTAAATTTGTGAAAAAATATATCTAGACTTTTTTAGTACGTAGATTCACTCCAAACCTAAATAAACCTACATACTAAAAAAAAATCTAGATAGAATTTCTTCTTAAAGCTAAAATATTTTATATTTTGAAACGGATGGACGACTAGTGTGATACGCAGGCCATACGAGAAGCACGCGCAGAATATGCGACATCACATGGCCTCCCAAAAGTTAGGGCCCATGATTTTTCGTTTCATGTAGCGTTGTTAGCAGTAGTATTAATCGAAACTAAGTGCAATGAAGAGCCAATTTACCCATCCCAATATGCACACACACACTCTCTCTCTATGAAGCCATGCGTTCCATGTCAGCTGCACCCCTCCCCTCCACCACCTTGTTTTTTTTTTCTTTTCGAGTCATGGCAGGAGAGCAGCAGTTTTCATTGCAATAGTACCTTGTTTCTTTCGATGCGAGGTCCTCTGCGACGAAAAATGAGAGCGGCAATCCTATTTTGATCTGTATCGATGGCTCCCATATTATTTCCCCATCAGCTAACGAGTCGAGCAAATACACAGCATATCCCTCCTGCCTTCGGCTGAATCAGCTGAATAAAACCCCGAGGAATACTATAGACTCTTTTATCCCGCGAGCGTGGACGCACGCGCGCTGTAAGCGGTGGAGCGAAGACAAATAAAACATGGCGAACCATTGGAGGAAACGGTGACGGGAATTTTGGAGCTGGTAGAGGGGCGGTAGGCAGCAACTCAATTTCTTCTGCCGAATTTTGTGACATCCCGCCATTCCTTCCTTGCACGAGCACGTGCACTTTCTTTTCTCGCCGAGCGCGAAAAAAATCTGGCTTCGTGAAAACGTCCGATTTAAATGTTTCTTTAGGACAGGCCGATGGACGCTTTAAAACTCGTGCGCTGCAAAGATTACTCCGGCCACGCAATTTCGCCGCATGCAAGAGACGGAAAAACGGACGACCAAACATGCCCATGGCTGCCCAATTCTCTGGACGACATGTGCGAAGCTCAATTTTCCTGCTGATCAAGTTCACGTGAATTTTCTCGAGCATGTGAGAAGGAGGATCGCCGGGTTGAGTTGCGACCATGCGTTGCACTCCATAGCATGTCTAATGTTAGTCACTTGCATGTTTATTATTTAGTGGCGTGTCCATGGCAATGCCACTGTTAGCAAATACTGGTGCGATATGTGGCCACACATTATTGATTTCGTCGCGCAACTAGTGGTCGAAAAAAAAATGAGACGTTTCTGGTCGAAAAAGAAGTGAACGATCGGGGTGGGGGGGTAGACTCCTGAGTCCTGATCGGTTAAAGTATCTTCGTCGCGTTTGGATCCCTATCGAGCCATGCGTTCCACGTCAAGCTTACCCCTCCATCACCTTGTTTCTTTCGATGCGAGGTCCTTTGCGACAAAACAAAAAAGAGCGCGCCAATCACGTCTTATTTTGAACTGTATCGATGGCCACTCCCATATTTCCCCATCAGCTAACGAGTCGAGCAAAGACACACCATATCCCTCCTGCCTTTGGCTGTATCATCAGCTGGATAAATAAAACCCCGAGGAATACTACACTTTTTTTAATCCCGCGCGCGGATCCTGGAGGACCTGGACGCTCGCACGCCCGTCAGTGGTGGAGCAAAGACAAAAAAGAACTCGTGAACCAGATCGCCGTCCTTGGCTCGGAGCATCGAAACCAACAAAGAACCGACGAGATCGATCACTTGGCTCGGAGCGTGTGACAAAGAGATCGATCCGTCGAACCCTCCGGAAGTGGAACTCTGAACTAAGGCAGACAGCTACGCATTGTCATGTACTCTCTCTATTTTAAAATATAAGATGTTTTAGCTTTGTAAAGAAAATGTATCTAGACTAATTTTAGTATATATGTTCACTCATGTTTAGAGTGAATCTAGACACTAAAACAAGTCTAGATATATTTATTCACAAATCTAAAACATCTTATATTTTGAAAGGGAGAGAGTAGGACATAATAAAGAGGAGGGCTCCCTTGTTCTTTGCCTTGTCGCCAAGGCGGAACATAGGCGAAGCGCGGTCGGTCACCACCCTTTTTTGTTTTTCACGAAAACGATGCAGCGAGCCCCTTTTTTCTCCCTTTATAAATATAAATTGCTGCTGTTGAAATTATCGGAGTTCCAAAAAAAGAAGAAGCGGCCGAACAAGAATGGTTCTGTTCTGTCCTTGCGGAGAAACTATCGCGGGCACCCCACGCGCGCATGCGGTGCACCCGTGACGTGTGCGTCGGTGCGCGGTGCAGTGTGCAGGACAGGGCCGTCCAATCGTCAGCACTTGAGCAGCAGCGCTACGACGACCCAAGGACGACGACGTCGGCTTCCCCCTCCCTCGCCCATGCCCCCATGCGCGTCACTCCGAATAGACACCGAACGGTCAGATGTGTAGTACTGCCGCGGGCGCGTAGCGTACGTCCAATAAACGCAACTGTCGCGGTGATCTCATGCGTGGTCACGGCATCACGGATGGATATGGATCTTCGTACGAGGAGGACTGGGCACAAGTCCACGCCAGGCCAAGCATATGGACAGTTGGACACGACACGACACGAGCACGGAGCATGCTCTACGTTACGGAGAATTTTTTACTCGTTTGTTGAGCAACGCGACCAGGACCAGGATCTTCTTCATCTTCTCTCGGGCGGTTGAGAGTACAGTGAGAACCCTTGTTTTCTTAGCATCAGAGTCGGCTCTATGTTTTGCGGGGTCCTATGTGAAATCCGTTGTATGAGTCCCTAACGCTAATGTATATGAAGACATATAAAAAAATAGATATATACGTATTAACTTTTTAAAACCACCTTTTTGTGATTCAATAAGTTCAATCCATCTTTTTTTTATTCCTTTTCGCAACATCGGACTTCTGTCTCGAAGCCATATTATCAAATAAAATTGTGAAGGAACCAACTATACCATATAAAGAATTAGGGCATGTCTAGGTCACAGGCGACTCAGTCGTCTGACATCACATGCAAAACAACCAGCGCGGCTTCCTCCTGCATCCCAACACTCGGCTCATGCTCATGTGTTGTTGTTGGGCTTCTGTCTCGTGTATTGTTGTTGGGTTTTTGTCTTGTTTGCCTCTTTCTCTATATAAGGCTTTCGACTTGTACCTCTTTTTTTTCCAGTTCGGCCTTTGTCTTGTACCTGTAAGAAGCATCCAGAATAGATGTGACATGAAAAAACTTACCCCAAAGCACTCTGCCTCTCACCTCTAACGATGGCCACATCCCCAGGAACGAGAGCTCCATGACAAAAGCAGATCAATGATTATGACAAAAGCAGACCAATAATTTTGAACATATGTCAGGGGTAGAAAAGATTCAAGCAGCAAGACACACATTGATGGAGGAGCATCGAGCACATACACGCATAAAAATAGATCTTGCTAAATTTTTTGTTGTTATCCTCCATCTCCTTTACTCCATGTTCTTAAACCCTTGGGGAGAGATATGTTTCTCTGGTCAGAAATCTAAGAAAAATAGATGAACATTTTTTACCCTTTTCCAGGTATTATGAGAACATGACGTCAAGTATACTTACCTGGGTTAGAAACTCCATCTCTGTTTTGACTACTTTCAGTTCATCTTCTTAAACCCTTGATGTGGGAACTGGTTTTCCGTTAAGAAAGAGTATTTCAAATGAAGCATGACATGTCTACTTATTTCTATCCCGATATAATGCATGTCTATGGTGGTTACTAATTTGGAACACAACCCCAAACCTCAGACACTGAATCTACTTGAACATCTACTTATTCCTCACTAGTTAGGCAAGATCAGAACATGATTACATGGATACTATACATGGCCAGTTCCTGATGGACAACATTTGCATCTTTGAAGCAGGTACAAGAGAGAGTTGTATGGTGTACAACAAAATCCATATGTGAAGCCATTCAATCCAACTAAAATGCAGGTTTTGACCTATCGCCGGGTGCTCAGTTACAAGCAAGTCGCAACTGGCCTCCCTGGACTCAAACAACAGGATCTCGATGGGGCTCCCTAGCGAAGCTTAGGTACAAGAAAGTCGCAACTGGCCCGCCAACGGGGTCCCTCGGTTGCAATCAAGTTTTAACTGGCCCTCGGCGGGGGCTCAATTACAAGCAGGTTGCAAATTCCCCCCTCCCCCTCGCCGGGGGATCAGTTACAAGGAAGTCGCAACTGGCCTCCCTTGCTAGGGGCTCAGACAAACTGGACCTTGACGGGGCTCCCCGATGGAGCCTAGTTACAAGTATGTTGCAACTAGGCCCTGAAGGAGCTCAGTTACAAGCATGTTGCAACTGGCCCTCGCCAGGAGCTGTAACATCCCAAAAATATTGAACTTGGATCATCAAACTCTAAGCATCAAAATTAGGGTTAACAAAAACTTTTCTAAATAAAACTATGAATGCATGCATATGAGTATGCATTGAATTTGAAATTCTTTTGAACCACCTTGTTTGTTTGTTTCCTTGCTTGTAAAATGTTTCTTAGGTGAAATAAACATCATCTAAAACATTTCCCACACTTTTCCCAAAGACAAATAAAGCAAAACAAATAAAATAAAGGAATGGTCATTTTGACAAATTTAACTCCCATGCCTACTTTGGCTGTCTCAAACTTTCAGAACCTAATAGAAACTTTTCTGGATCTTTGCACCCCTTGAATGTACTCATAACAAAGTATCAAGACCCACTTTGTGATCATACAGAAACTTTCAAATGCATAGTTTAAATGACAATTCAAAATTGAATCTTTATCATATGGGAAGATCCCACTTTTCCAAAAACCACTCAAACAAGCTCAACTTTCAAAACCCAAGCATCTGCAGACTCACCAGCACCAATCTAGCACACTCACCAAAAATCTTTTCAAAATTTAAAACTTAATTTCATGCGGCCATTTCATCAAACAGGTTGCAGACACAAATCATACAAAATCTGAACACTATAGTGAGCAGTGATTGAAGCCTAACTTGTTCCCTCTCTAGCTCACAACCATCTCAGTAGATCATCTAGCAAGTAAACCAAGCACTAGCCCCACTGTAAGCTTGGCATTGCCATCAATGGTGAACAGCCGAGCACACCCATGCCACCCATAGAGAGAGGCAAGCTAGGAGAAGATTAAGCCGGCCAACCTTGCAGGGAGGCAGCCCACCGTCCACCGCCACTCCACCGCTCGAACCTTGCCAACCCTGGACCACACGCCGCGGACCCGCCCGGACATGGCTGACCATGCGGCGTGCGCCCAGCGCCACCTCGGCAAAGCCCACATACCGCACGCCGCCCTCACCGCGCGCATACACGATCGCCACTGACCCAGGAGACCTCCAAACATCCTCGTTCGCCGCCCCGTGACGCACAGCCACCGCTCGCCGTCGAAGACGCCGCCTCTGCCGCGCAGAGCGTCGCATGTTCCAGACCAAGCCGCACCGCCCCACGCCTCGAAACCATGTCGTTGAGCATCGCCAGGGAACACCGCACCGCCCCTACCTAGGCCCATGCCAATAGCCGTCTGGACCATCGCCCCCGACGAGCTCACCGTGCGCCCCGTCGGTCCCCTCGCTCGACTATAAATAGAGGCCACCCCCGCTCGAATTCTTCACACCATTCTACTCCCCTCTCCTCACTAATCGTGCCACACCGTTCCCGGAGCAAGGCGAGCAACACTTCGCCGGAATTTCACCGGAGCCCGCCGCCTCTGGAGAAGAAGGGAGCCATCGATTTCGTCCACCCCAGGAGCTGCCACGACCACCCCTGAGTTTGCCGTCGTCAACTTCGTCGTTCGCCCGCCTCGCCGACCCTCTTGACACCCGGTGAGCCCCCGCAACCCTCATCGCGCTAGGTTTTTCTCTTGGCGTTGCCCGCGTCGACGATGACCCCGACCATTGGATTAGAATCGGATCGAGCGTCCCACGTTGTCCCGTCACCGCCTTGTCTCAGCGGCGGTGGGGACACCTACTTAAGCAGCCAGCGGCTCCAGCTGTGAGCGGCCCGATAACTTTTCCCGCGCAGCCCAGTTATTTGAATTAAACCTTTTCCATTTTATTTCAAACTCACTTCTGTACCCAACTTCAAAAATCAACCCAGATCGATTCAGTGCACCAAATTGAATGAAACCAATTTTGTTAGAAAGGTCTAAGAATGCTGAATCCAAGCCCGTTGGATTCAAGTAATTTGGATCTATAGATCACCCATGGTAAAAATAACAAGGCATAAGCTTTTCTGCATTCAAACATTTTTCAAATTTAAACCATAATAGCTTTAGAGTTGATTCCAACTCTCAAAAATAAAATATAACCATACCTTTCAGAATATATAAAAATATATAGGTTTACTTGCAGAAATAATGTTTAAGTAATAAAAGAATGCTACATAGGCATTTTTAGCCACTCTAATTAATTAAAATAAAAGGGTAAAACCTTATTAAATTGTGACACCACTTTAAATAACATTCCCATGGACTACAATATGTGGTGATGACATGTGTCAACATGATCCCAAGTTTGGTTTGGAGAATATTAAATCTTAAGTAGTTTTTCAATGAGTAGAAATTACTTTTCTAAAAATAAAAGGAATTAAACCAAGCTTTAATCTTGTAATGTTAGTGATGATGTTAGATCATCTATAGGACCCTTGTGTGTGATGATTGCAAGTAGTTAAGTATTGTTCGGTGATTGTGTACCTCGTATTTATTCATAGACGATAGTACCGACCAAGGATACGAGGAGGAAGGAGGATTCTACGAAGAAGAAGCCGATGAGAACTTCAACCACTGCTCTGCACAAGGCAAGCTTATACTGATATTGTGCAAGCTTTACTACCTAAGTGGACCAATGCAAGCCAATACTTGCAAGCTATTAACCTTGCAAGCTAACACTTGCAAAATACTCTACTGATGCCACAAACCCCTACTTGTTACTATGCCCACTATATGCCTTAAGCATATGTGATCATATCCCCTTGATAAACCAATCCTAGTTTTATTTACAAGCTTTATTACTTTATTTCTTTATCAAAGCTCTTACTTAGAGCTTACTTAAGTGAATTGTAGATTCTAGAAGGATACTTGAAGGTTGCATAAAGAGCATAAAATTTGGCCTAAGCTAGATAATCTTGATGTCATCCTAAGGCATGAGATTGAACTTAGTTAGAACTCCACTAGTTTACCACCCCTCATTATTGCTTACCCCCACTTGTAGATGCTAGTGCTAAGCATAAAACTTGATCAACTTTAGATGGGAATACTTGGTGGAAAAATGGTTATGAAAACCTTGGAATGATGGATCATCCTATTAAAATGTTTTGGACATGTGTTTCCGAACACCTGATGATTTTTAGTGATGAAAATGTTGAGGCATGAGCCTTAGCCCTTTATAAAACTGATGGTTGTCTGGATGCGATACCATTCCAATTTTATCGTACAACCACAATACCCGAATATTGGGTAGGGCTTGACTGGAAACTTATATACCTTAGTATTAGTTCCCTCACGGCCAAGGTCTGAGCTGAGGCTACCTTGTGAAGATTGTCCACCTGTGCAGTACCCAAGATGACAGTTGGTCATGGTTGGGAGGCCAAACTCACAGGAGAGGTGCTTATACTAGGGCGTGTAATTGAAAGGTTAGGATTGATTATCCGCATACTGAGTATGGTGAATTCAAGATTTGTTCCTGACGGATCTATCGAATGTTGTGGTGAAAGTGTACAATCTCTGCAGAGTGTCAAACTATTCGAATAGCCGCATCCGTGGTTATGGACAGTTGGAGTGGTCATACTGTTCCCCATCAGACTTTTACAAAATGACTTGTGAAATAAAGTGAGACTTTGACTTGACCACAACAGGGTTGTGATATGAAATACAAGTTCCCAGTTATGAGTTATAAAATTGTGACTAGCATTCATTTGCTTCTAGACTTAGTAGAGATAAATCTGGCTTTTGCAAAATAACCTTAGAGCCTAGTGTCCTATTACCAAAAACCCCCTTTACTTATTAGTATTAGTTTGCGAGTACTTAAAGAGTACTCATGGCTTTGTCCCTGGCTATTCCCATGGCCAGACTATGAAGAGGAGTACCTGGAGGATGGACCCCAGGAAGGTTACGACAACTAGGATCATCTCCCATCGTCAGCATTGCCTGTGACCCCGAAGATGGAGCTTCGCCTACGCTACCGTTATTATTACGTATTCCGCTGCTTGATGTTGTATTAAGAACTGGATCATGAGATCCCTATTCGTGTAAGAACTTATGTATCGTTTGTAATGGATGATGTACTATGGTATCCAAATTTTTTATGTCTCGCAAAAATGGTAATCCTGGGATTGCGATGTATGGCATAACAGGCATCTGGGATTAAAAATCCGGGTGTTGACACGAGCACAGTTACAAGCAAGTCGCAACTGGCCTCCCTCGCCAAGGGCTCAGACAACTGGACCTCGATAGGGCTCCCCGACAGATCTTAGTTACAAGTATGTTGCGCGCCCCGTGAGCTTCGATTACAAGCATGTTGCAAGCCCGGAGCTCGATTCTGAGTATGTTGCAACTGCCCCCTAGTGGAGCTTAGTTACAAGCAAGTTGCAATTGGCCCCGCCGACGGGGTCCCTCGGTCGCAATCAAGTTTCAACTGGCCCTCTGCAGGGCTCAATTACAACCAAGTTGCAAATGACCCCCCCCCCCTTGTCGGGAGCTCAGCTACAAGCAAGTTTCAACTGGCCTCCCTCGCCAGGGGCTCAGACAAACTGGACCTCGACGTGGCTCCCCCACCAGAGCTCAGTTATAAGCATTTGGAACTAGCCCCCGGGGAAGCACAGTTATAAGCAAGTTGCAATTGGCCCGCCGATTGGGTCCCTCGGTTGCAATCAAGTTTCAATTGGCCCTCGGCCGGGGGCTCAATTACAAGCAAGTTGCATATCCTTCCCTCGTCGAGAGCTCAGTTACAAGCAATTCGCAACTGGCCTCCCTTGCCAGGGGCTCATACAAACTGGACCTCGACGGGGCTCCTCGGCGGAGCTCAGTTACAAGCATGTTGCAAATGGCCCCCAATGGAGCTCAGTTATATGCAAGTTGCAACTAGCCCGCCGACAGGGTCCCTCGATTGCAATCAAGTTTCAACCAGCCCTCGGCAGGGGGCTCAATTACAAGCAAGTTGCAAATGCCCCCCCCCTCGTCGGGAGCTCAGTTACAAGCAAGTCGCAACTGGGCTCCTCAGACAAACTGGACCTCAACGGGGCTCCCCCGGTAAGGGGGGGGGGGCATTTGCAATTGGCCTCTCTCACCAAGGGCTCAGACAACTGGACCTCGATGGGGCTCTCCGGCAGAGCTCAGTTACAAGCATGTTGCAACTGCCCCCGACGGAGCTCAGTTACAAGCATGTTGCAACTGCCCCCGGCGGAGCTTAGTTACAAGCAAGTTGCAATTGGCCCCGCCGACGGGGTCCCTCGGTTGCAGTCAAGTTTCAACTAGCCCTCGGCGGGGCTCAATTACAACCAAGTTGCAAATGACTCCCCCTCCTCGCCGGGAGCTCAGCTACAAGCAAGTTGCAATTGGCCTCCCTCGCCAGGGGCTCAGACAAACTGGACCTCGACGCGGCTCCCCCGCCGGAGCTCAGTTATAAGCATTTGCAACTAGCCCCCGGCGAAGCTCAGTTACAAACAAGTTGCAACTGGCCCGCCGACGGGGTCCCTCAGTTGCAATCAAGTTTCAATTGGCCCTCGGCGAGGGGCTCAATTACAAGCAAGTTGCATATCCTCCCCTCGCCGAGAGCTCAGTTACAAGCAAGTCGCAACTGGCCTCCCTCGCCAGGGGCTCATACAAACTGGACCTTGATGGGGCTCCCCGGTGGAGCTCAGTTACAAGCATGTTGCAACTGGCCCCCGCTGGAGCTCAATTATATGCAAGTTGCAACTGGCCCGCCGATAGGGTCACTCGATTGCAATCAAGTTTCAACTGGACCACGACGGGGCCTCAATTACAAGCAAGTTGCAAATGCCCCCCATCGCCGGGAGATCAGTTACAAGCAAGTTGCAATTGTTCTCTCTTGCCAAGGGCTCAGACAAACCAGACCTCGACGGGGCACCCCCCGCGAGTGGGGAGCATTTGCAATTGGCCTCCCTCACCAAGGGATCAGACAACTGGACCTCGATGGGGCTCCTCGGCAGAGCTCAGTTACAAGCATGTTGCAACTGCCCTCGGCGGAGCTCAGTTACAAGCATGTTGCAACTGCCCCCCAGCGGAGCTTAGTCACAAGCAAGTTGCAATTGGCCCCGCCGATGGGGTACCTTAATTGCAATTAAGTTTCAATTGGCCCTCGGCGGGGGGGGGGGGGATCAATTACAAGCAAGTTGAAAATCCTCCCCTCTTCGAGAGCTCATATACAAGCAAGTCGCAACTGGCCTCCCTCGACAGGGGCTCAGACAAACTGGACCTCGACGGGGCTCCCCGGTGGAGCTCAGTTACAAGCAAGTTGGAACTGGCCTGCCGACGGGGTCCCTCGATTGCAATCAAGTTTCAACTGGCCCTCAGCAGGGGGCTCAATTACAAGAAAGTTGCAAATGCCCCCCTCGCCGGGAGCTCAGTTATAACCAAGTCACAACTGGGCTCCCTCGCCAGGGGCTCAGACAAATTTGACCTCGACGGGGCTCCACCGGAGAAGCTGAGTTACAAGCATGTTGCAACTGTCCCCCGGCGGAGCTCAGTTACAAGCAAGTTGGAACTGGCCCGCCGACGGGGTCCCTCGGTTGCAATCAAGTTTCAACTGGCCCCCGACGGGGGCTCAATTACAAGTAAGTTGCAAATGCCCCCTCACCGGGAGCTCAGTTAAAAGGAAGTCACAACTGGCCTCCATTGCCAGGGGCTCAGACAACTGGACCTCGACTGGGCTCCGCCAGTAGAGCTCGGTTTTAAGCATGTTGCAACTGGGCCCCGGCGGAGCTCAGTTATAAGCAAGTTGCAACTGGCCCACCGACGGCGACCCTCGGTTGCAATCAAGTTTCAACTGGCGCTTAGCGGGGGCTCGATTATAAAGCAAGTTTCAAATGGCCCCCCGACGGGTGCTCAGTTACAAGCATGTCCCAACTGGCCTCCCTCGCTGGGGGCTCAAACAACTGGACCTCGACGGGACTTCCCCGACAGAGCTCAGATACAAGCATGTTGCAACTGGTCCCCGGTGGAGCTCAGTTATAAGCAAGTTGCATCTGGGCCCTTGTCGGGGACTTGGTTACAAGAAATTTGCAACTGGCCCCCGGTTGCAATCAAGTTGCAACTGCCTCCCGGCGGAGGCTCAATTATAAGAAAGTTGAGAACCTGCCCCCTCTCCCCTCGACATGGCCCCAATTATATGAAGTTTCAACTGGACCCCTCGCGCGGGGGTTCAAATTACAATTAAGTTGCAACTAGGCCCTGACCCTCGTAGGCACTCAGTGATAACTCTTTTTCAACCATATTGCATCTGGCTTGAAAAGTAACAACCAAGATATAACTGGCTTGACAAATAGAAAAAAGCCCAAAAAGTTTAGAAAAAAGGCTCGGTACAATGAAGTGGCAATTTGTTTCTAAAAAAGTGTGTTTAGACCCCTTTTAGTGTATATGTTTACTTCGAATCTACACCTTTAAAAATCTAAAAACATCTTATACTATGAAAAAGCAGAGGGAATACATGTTACTAATTTAAGTTAGATAAATCTAGTAAAAAATTACAATCGTATGCCGTCCTAGCAGTAAAACAATGACAACTATAAAATTTCGAGAGAAAACAATAAAAAATACAAACTAGCAAAAGAAAAAAATATTGAAAACTAAAACCCAATTGAAACTTGATTCAACCACCAACTCACAGACCTAAGATAATCTCAATTTCACCTGAAAAAAAAACAAATAACTGCCGGCAAAAAAGGAACAACCAAAAAAAGAGAAAACAAAAATTACAGCAAAACAAAACAAAACTACTCACGTCTGTATAGATGACAGCCCACGCAAAAGGAAGCCCACAACTAAAACAGAGAAACGAATCGCGCGGAAAAAACAAAAGCAAAGCGAGCCTGCCGGACACAACTCGGCAGCATCGCTGGGCACAACCCAAAACAGCCAAACCACGTTGCACAGATCGTAAAACAGAAAAAACCCAACGGTATATTAGATGATTGAGACTTAGTTAATTCTCAGTCACCTAAGAATTAGCAAAACTAAAAGAATTAAAGATAGAGTAGAATCCTAAAAGACAAAGGACACGCAAGCAATCAAGGACGAGATTTAATCACGATATATATGTACTCCCTCCGTCTCAAAATATTTATTAAATTTTGGATGAATGTATACACTATTTAGTATATAGATTTATCTAAATTTTGATAAACCTGCGGCATCTATTTTAAAATGGATGAAGTACTATTTACGAAATTGCGAGATTTAATCAGCCTGGATTTAATATAACTCGGGGCGTCGGGAACATGGGATGCCGTCTAGCTGTGGAAATCGATGATATTGATGATTGAGTCTCTGGCTCCACACCTTACTCTGGGCAGGGGTGAAGAGAGTTGATCAACGCAAGAGGGGATAGGGAGAAGGGCCAGCATGCTTATACTTGGTGATTCTAAGGCACTTTGCCCTCTTTAACATGGTATTGCCCCCTCCAAGCCTAGTGGCTGGCTCCGTCCCTGTTTGTGTGGTTGTGCCTCGTGCATGCTGTGCTGCGTGGCGTCGCGTCTTGCTATGTGTTGATCGCGAATTCGCGACGCGAGCACGCGGCGTTGTCTCGTGCGCAGGTTTGGCCATGCGCTTCCATAAACAGGAAGCGCGGTGGGCAGTAGGCCGTTGCAAAAAATTCTAACAAATGTATATATTTTTTGGCCCCCATGGCCCCTGACCGTTGCGAGGGTTGCGGTGGCCTAGCGCCGGCCCTGGTAGGGATGGTGAGAATCCTTGTGCTAGACTAGACTTTTTTTACACATGTTACTATCTCTTTTTCAGAAAAGGAAGATGTACATTTAAAAGTCAAACAACATAGAATTTGATCAAGTTTGTAGAAAAAATTATATATAATATAAAATCTATATCATTACATAGATCTTCTAATATACTTTCATATTATTTCTATTTAATCTTGTAAATTTTGATAATTTATTCTATAGGTTTGGTCAATCTTTACACGGTTTGACTTTAGATTTTTTTATACAACTTGTTTTTTTGGAACAGAGATACTATATTATAAAAAGAAATATTACATGCTAAAAATACAAGAGATGTCTCTAGCAATTAAAAAAATCTAAAAGAAACATGTAAATCATCAAACATTTATAAACTCTTTCTTCTTCAAAGATATAATCTTATATCGACAAAAAATTACTACCATGGGGGCTAGCTAAGCATGCTTTTCTGGCCGAGGTTCGATGGTGTCTGGCAATCTATGCTGAAACTTGCATCTTAAGGACCATACCTATATTAATTTAATCTTTCAACACTAGATTTGACGTTGGGAAAAAAGTCTCGTCGTTAAACAAAGGGCCAATACTAGTATAGGAGAACATTTCCAAACACCAGGTGTCCCTATTGACGAGAAGTTAACACGAAGAAAACCAGCAAAATCCTAACATAATATATTACTCCACTCTGTTCCTCACCCCTCCAGACACCGGCGAGACTGGCCTGATGAGGGAACCGAGGTATCGAGAAGGCGGAGTTGGAGACAACAACTAGGTTTCTTAGAGGCGGCCTTGTGCTAGACTAGACTAATACAACATGTGCATTGTCCCAGATCGGACCGCAACGCACGAACTTGGTGTGAGAATGTGCTACAGGTGATTGTTTGAGTCCGTGAACCTGCAAACATGAATTTCCTGTTTGGTGTGTTCACTAAATAGGCTGCCCTAGATTCCTTACCATGTCGATCTTTTTCACGTGAACGAGTCGCTTTCCTCCGAGCTTTTTTTATAGTTTTCTCCTCTATGTCGGTTTTTCTTTGTAATGGTTCAGTTTTTCGTTTAAATTGAATGAAAGAAATTTTAAAAATATTTATATTTTGAGAATGGCCAAGTCTGAAAAATATTTATATTTAAAATATCTTCAAATTCCATTGAAAATTCAGATGTAAAAAAATATTCAGATTTAAGGGAAATAGATAAAAATGAATCAATACTTTTTTGGGCCGCAATGAAGATGTTGCTTTGGGCAGAACCGAAAGCGTACCGATTGAGCTCTGCATAGGAGAACCTTTCCA
Source organism: Avena longiglumis (assembly GCA_030063025.1). Lineage (NCBI taxonomy): Eukaryota > Viridiplantae > Streptophyta > Magnoliopsida > Poales > Poaceae > Avena > Avena longiglumis. The sequence continues at coordinate 510,060,287 of CP125974.1, read as the reverse complement.
AACACCACGTGTCCCTATTTGCGGCCTTCAACAGGAGAGATTCCCTCCCGCCTGAAAGGCCACTAAATGGGTCGCGGTGTAATAACATATCAATAAAATATCGTTACTAAATAAGCGACACTTATTTTGGAGAGATTATAAATCAGCGACACTTATTATGAATTGAAGAAAATATTTATTTTTTCTATTTTTAATTCTTACTTAAACTTTTTATGTGAATTTCATTTAGATTCAAAATTTGTTTAGACTCTAAAAATGTTTGAATTCGAAAATGAATTGGATTCTGTAAAAGTTCACATTCGAAAGTTGTTCTGATTTAAAAAAATTAAATTTAAATTTTTTGAAATTCAAAAAAATATATTCGAAATATATAAAACATTCGAATTTGGAAAACAAAAAAGAAATAAAATAAAAACTTAAAACCGAGTCGAAAATCTGAAAGAGAAAACCGCCCAGAAAAACTTCACCCTCGCTTATAGGCCGCGGTCCATACGTCCTACAAACGGTGGAGAGTGGGGTTTACCGTAAACACCGCCCTCGTTGCCTCTACATGGGCCTTGTGGCACGGCCGAGCAGAAGTATATTATCGGTAGTCACCTGGGCTAACAACACAACATGCACGACTAGGCCTGCTTGCCGAGGACCAGGCCGTCTCACTCCGTGGCGCCAAAACAGGGTCCGTGGTCTTTGCGACCTCGTGCAGTCTAGCGCACTTTTGTTTTTTTGAGATCATCTAGCGCACTAAATACACCGAGCTTGCAGGCAGTGATCATCAGGATCGAGATTCGAGAGAGTTTGCTAAGAAAACAGCGTCGGTGGTATAGTACTCGCGATATATTTCCGTTTAGCAAATATTTCCTCTTCCAGTACTGAATGCAATTCCACTACAGTACACTGTACACAAAGTATAATTTGCTGCTGTACAACGTCAGTATGTCTTCATGCACGTCTAAAATTTCATGTTTCTCACAACTCCTTGGAGCATGTGAAAAGTACCCCATGAATATAAGTATGGCAAACAATGTCAAGATTAAAAAAAAGAGTGGCAAAACAAATACAGGAATTCGTAAACAAAAAGTTGAGCTATTGGATATCATGCATATACGGGGGAATGCTACAAATACACACCCTTTGGTATTTTCTTCGAAAGATCCTATAGTTCCTGCTCCTTGTTTGTATTAAGCATATTTATGAAAAGAATACACGTACAACCCAACTGGATAATTTGGCTAAAATGGTAATTGGAGATTTGTTCTTATGATGGCAATATAGGAATACTATATATGTACTCCATCTGTTTCATGTTATTTGCATACAAGTTTTGATCAAAGTGAAACTTTGTAAAGTTTGACCAATCATATAAGAAAACATATTAATATCTGCAAAACTAGACCAATGTTGTTAGAACCGTAATGCAATATACTTTCATAATAATATATACATTTTTATTGCATAATGTTGATATTTTGTAAAATATAGTTAGTCAAATATTGCAAAGTTTGACCTTAACCGCATCAAATATGTGGCATAATATGACGAGGGAGTATGGAAAATAACATCTAAAAGAGTATGGAAAGTAAACTCGTACTCACCATGCAGTAGCTTCCCATTGAAAATGTTTCACTTCACTCTAAGTCTCTAAGCATTTATAATTTATTGCCAGCAAATAATTCATAAAAGATAAAAGTAGCAACTTAATTTTGGCTCATGTGTACACGTAATATGTCTAGCTTACTGATGGTAACTAAACTGATAAAACTACTCCTTATGTGTTGATTCGCAAATTAAAAAATCTTAGGTCAAAGATAAGTACATCTACTTATTCATGGCACCGGCCTTATTCCTTTCTTCCTTACAAAGCGAAAAGCAGATGTATTTCCTCAACCAACTTTGTCTTTGTTAACATTAATTCTAATTATCAACAAAAAAACATTAATTCTATGGCCCACGACAAACAAATTGATCCAAGGAGGCAATCTTACTCAACATCTAGGACTAGTGTTCATGCAAAACTAGACATATATCTATTTTGTCTTACTTTAAGAGTATCTTCAGCTGTGGCCTCAGTACGCCATCCGACAATAGCTTCAGAAGATCAGGCGCTATTGGGGGCACGGGAACTATTGTTGTATTGGGGGCATCCTCCTAGCGGTTGTCCCCAATACGGCCCTTTCGATAGATTTTTTATTTTTCTAAATTCAACCATGTTCTTAGATAATGTGGTAAAGTTTCAACATATAAATAAATTAGTTCTATAATAACTAAAAATATAAATTAATTAATTTATACAATTAAAAAATACTCAACTAGACAAAACTGAGGCAACATCTTCTTTGAGCACCTGCAAATTCTCTACTAGATCATCTTGTAGTTGGTACCTAAAAAGTTCACCACGGATTTTCGTATCCATGGTGAGGAAATCAGCAAACTCAGTCGACACATGGTGCTCATATGGATGATGATCATTTGTTGGATCTCGACGCTACCTCTTGATGATCAATTTGTGGAGGATAACACAAGCATTCATCACCTCCCACATCTGATCTTAAGACCATGTAAGAGCAGGGTACTAGTTAATAGAAAACCGAGATTGCAACACACCAAATAGTTGCTCGACATCATTCCTACAACTCTCCTAGCTCAAAACAAAGTGATACTTTACTGGCCTTGAGGCTCGGGGATTGTCTTCACTAATGTCGACCATCTTGGATAGATGCCATCAGATAGGTAGTATTTGGTATATTGGTGAACATTGATCTCATAGTTTCACTCCGGAGTATGGATTTCATCAAGTCTCGCAAACGCTGGAGAGCACTACACCATATTGCTATCATTCGGAGATCATGCCTTGCCAAATCAATAGGCCATAATCTGCCACATTTTCAAGTATCACAATGCACTCTCCATGATGCCCTTAGTACAAACCTTGCCAAGTAAATGGACTATTATTCCATGATAAGTGCATACAACTGATGCTTCTAAGTATCCTGGAAAGTTCGCTCGCTTCATTTTATGCCATGATACGAGTTGTGTATGCTTCATTTGGTCCTCTCAATACCTTGGCCCAAACACTAGCACCACCACCATTCAGAATATATTCATGGATTCAATGGTTATGGACTTAGACATGTGTAGGTAATCGTCTCTAGGATGTCCATATGCAAGTAGTCTCATGGCAACATTACATTTATGAATACATGAGAAACCAACCATTCCGGTGTGATCTTTCTTCAACAAAAAGCAGCCATTGTACTCCCTCACACCCATGCACCAGACGTATGAACAAATCCCTATTCATCCTACGGCGCCACTAATAATCCTTTGGGGTATATGTTGGCATGTCGGCAAAATAGTCGGTGTATAGCATTGCATGACCCTCCATACTCTACCTTGTTGGCTTGGTATTCCTTCGACCAAACTGTGAACCTCCATGTTTGGCGCGACATTCTTCAGCTTGTTTTCATCTATGGTGGAAATAACTTACTCTTCCAAAAATTGTTGGATCGGCAACTCATTGTCGCTATCCATAGGGTATGGAACAAACAATGAATTAATTGAACAAATGTCTTCACAAAGTGTAGGAAAAACATACCTAAACGCCTTGCATGAAAGCCAAGCACGAGGTCGCCACTAGATATGTTCTTGGCGAGTCAAAGCTAGATGGACTAGGAGAGAAGGAGGAGATCTTCAGCCTATATTATTCACGTGGTAGAACACCACCGGCGGCAAGATCCGGTTTGGAACGTGATCGAGTTTAAAGAACTTGAGGCAGGGTCTCCCTATGAGTGCCATAGTAATATTGGCCACACCGGACGTAGTGGCCACGAGTGCGCGCGATTTTCGTGTGATGCGCCCAGTAGTTGTATTTGAAGTTCTATTGTGGCCATGTGATGCTCTAACAGTTTCCGAGATGTTGCTAGACCAAGGCAGAGCGAGAGTGCTTTTCAACTGACCTCAGCGACTTCTTTTAGGTAGGTCAATATTTTACCTATCAACTATCTCATCTGAAGAATCCGAGGTTTATGAGAGAGAGAGAGAGAGAGATGATCACTATGCGATCATAAAAACCTATCTAGGGTTCCATTCCTCTTGCGTGATGCCTCCGCGGGTTCGCTTCATCTCCGGTGTCCATGGGGCTTGAGGTGTGACAGACCACGACCCCTCGATATGGGAGGGTTTCCCATTCTTATTTTTTTTAGATTTTTAGCCCTTCTTCGGGATGGTGAGGTGGGGGATACACCATGAAGTCATAATAAGGTCCTCACCACCCTATCTTTGGTGGTGCGTCATCGGATATCCTAGGATCCAATCGTGTTTCATGTTCATTGGTGTGGTTTCTAGTATGTCTCTTCCGTTCTACTAGTCTCATTTTTGGCGATGGTTGCTGCTCTGATATGCCGGTATTTTGGGTCTTAACACGACGACTTCTCATGTGTCTACTACAATAAGCTGTACTACGCCAAATTTTTCCCTTCTCCAGTGATAGAGGGGCAAGGATGCCCGCGCGCCTTTGACTCGTGTAAGTGTTTGTAGTTATCGTTAGGTGGTCCAACAATCCTTTCGTAATTTTTTTACATTTTAGGTTCTTTGTACTACTATGGTTTATCATCAATAGATCGGTGAACATTTTCGTAGAAGAAAACTATCGCATCAAGAGGGGGAGGGAAAAACATAATTGCCTTTGAAGGGTCAGTGTATTAGAGACATTCTTTCGTTGTAATTCATAAGTTACCTACCACAAATCAATATTCAATGAGTTATTAAGCATGTTACCAATAGAACAAGTAGTCCAAACTCCAAACCTGGACTAGCCATATTAGTATGGAATAATAATCACGTTTTGTTTATGTTACTACCTGAGTTGAGCATAATACTAAAACAAGAAAATTCTCTCGGTGTGACCAACGTAAAATTGTTTGCTCTACTTAAAATTTCACCTTTACACGTACCACATGTTAAATTTGGAAAAACAGACGAGGTGAGACTGCATACAAATATTTTGATCTAGCATGTTTAGGAATTGTGTCCTTGTTGACCACTGAATTTTTTTAACTTCAAAAAATTATTGTCAATGAAGAATGATTACTTGATGGAATTTGGACGAGAGGAATCTATATATAATCAAGGTATACATAAGTAGATACTTAAGGAGTATTAGTATATTTGAATATAATATACTTTTTATACTATAAAATTTTCTCTGTATAATAATAATTGGAATAAAGTAGGTTCAGCTCTTGGTGGAAATTAACATACGCAATTAAACGTATACTTAATTATGGCACATTAATCATAATATGCGTTATGTGATGCAAAGGAAATAGACAAAATTTGTCGAATTACAAATGTATTTTATCATGGTCGTTAATCCTATCTAGGATCTGCTTGGAACGCGAGTTTAAACAACTGGAACACTTATATATATTAAATAGACATGAACTCTGAAAATATGCATCATAAGCATGTCTCACCCTTAGTCTAAGTATGCATTGTAATCAGAAACATTAATAAAGATAGATAAATAGAGTTTATAGAGAAAAGCTAATTTCTGACAACGTGGACTATAGGAAGGTATTAAATATATTGTAACGAGGCCGGGTACATGGTAAAAGCATCATCGTTCTTAGGGGTAGCATGAGAAGTCAGAGTCAGTCTCAGATGTATCAGAAGTGACTCCTCTTTTTATTCCCGTTGCAATGCACGGGCATTTGTACTAGTAATAATAATTGGAATAAACTAGGTTCAGCTTGGTGGAAATTAACATATGTAATTAAAACATATACTTAATTATGGCACATTAATCATAGTTATGCGATGCAATGGAAATAGACAAACAATGTCCAATTACAAATGTACTTTATCATGGTCATTAATCCTATCTATGCTCTGTTTGGAACACAAGTTTAAACAACTCGAACACTTATATATATGTAAATAGGCATGAACTGAAAATATGCATCATAATCATGTCTCACCCTTTAGTCTAAGTATGCATTGTAATCGGAAACATTAATAAAGACAGATAAATATAATTTATAAAGAAAAGCTAATTTCTGACAACATGGACTATAGGAAGGTTTTAAATATATTGTAACTTATGGTATACTAGTTTCTAATGAATTTGTATCATCCTTGGGTTCTCTTTTCATGGTCATATAGTTTAAGTCACTCATATTTTTGCTGGTTTTATGTCTTCTGAAATGGCATGACTAACATGTGGGAGATGCATCTTCTTTTCAAGACGGGACTCTTAGGACTAATTCAGTTCCGTTTGTAGATTCGTGACACTGATTTACCTTTATAATTGAACTATGCTTATAAATACAACTCCATATAGATAGTAAATGATTTCCAACATATACAGTTGGAGTATCACAGTATGTACTCTAGCTGAGCTGAGCATCATTACTGACTCATCTGAATGTATATATCTCGTTGTCCTAATTTTGATGGTCAAGCTCGAGCTATATCTCAATTGTTGTCAACATATAAAACTGCAAGGACCACCCTAGAGGTGTATACCCCCCCCCCCCCCCTCTCAAAAAAAAAGACCTAGAGGGGTACAATCTTTACTAGGCAGTTAATATCAAACGAAGCTATGACAGAAATTATAATAATACTATCACTTTGTAATCTATTTTATAACCCAAATTAGGGCTGCGCTATGTAGGCATCCAAGAAAGATAACGAAACAAAGAGAGATATGCCACGATTTTCAGCATGAAAACTTGCCTACTATGGTGGGTCCTCATTACCACTAATCAGCAGCATCCATCAGATCATGCCGCGCCACTGCGTGGCCTAAATGGCCCATTCAAGCGTAAAGATATATTACCGAGCATCTATGTGCGTATGCAAATTGACAGCATACTTGTTTAACTTGGAGACTTGAACAAAAAGATGGTACGAATATTTTCTGCATCATTAGTTCGAAAAGGAAGACATGGATACTGCTAATAAGAAACACTCTCTAATGTTAGATCATCTTTGCATAAAGCATCTGCTTAATTTACGCACCCAAGTTTCTAGATCACGTACGTAATACACAACTTTCGTGGATCGAGTATCTGATCAGGCGGGCGAAAACACATGCTATGAGTTCCTAGCCATAGACAGACTCCAATAGGGGCCAAGGCCAATGTCGAGGTGACACACACACATATCACTGCTATCTATGCATGCAAAAAGTAGCTTTTTATCAAGGCGATCTTTGTGGCCGATCCTCTTGTGTACATGTGTCGCTACACCGCGCATAAAATCTCAAAAACCACCTAACCAGCCGAACCCCCCAAAACTGGAATCGGATCCTCCCGGTTTCAAACACTCAATTATAACTTCGTCAACATTGCAAATCATCATCAGTTAATTATAACACCCAACCAATCGATTTAAGGATCAGCTGGCACCCACAAAATACAGTACCCACTGGAACAGAAAAGCTCACTTTCGCCACACACAGCAGAGTATTATAAACCGATTTGGAGCAGCAATACACACAATCAAATTTTAATTTGGAGCAGTAGTAATAGTACACAAGTTGGGAAAGAATTTAATTATGAAGTTACTGGTACCTAGTAGTAGTAGTAGTAGCTAGAAGTAGGAATGAACCCACAAATGCACATATGATACAAGTAGTCCTCGTGCAAATTAATTAAGCGCAATAATACGTACGTACATGGTTCTGCTGGATCACAGATCGATCCATCACAACTCGTCGTGCGAGCCGTAGAGGAACGTCGGCGGCGAGAAGACGGAGTACCTGTTGTCGATCAGCTGCGACGGGAAGCTGTCCTCCTCCTCGTCGCCGTACGCGTATTCCGCAGCCGGGGCCGGGCCGACGCCCTGGCTCCACGCGGCGGCGCCTTCCGACGACTCCGCCGTGCTCCCAGGGCTTGGTGCGGGGCCCATCTGCGGCCCGGCCGGGCTACCCGCGCTGCTCTCGCCGACGTCGACGGCGCCGCCTCCGCCGGTGTACTTGGAACGGTCGGCGTCGCGGCCGGTGAGCTCCTGCACGAGCGCGCGGAAGCCCGCCTCGCTGGTGGATACGCGCATCGGGTTGTCGATGTACACCAGCTTGATCGGCTTCCCGCCGACGGCCTTCCGCTTGTGCTTGTGCTTGCCGGAGCCGCTGCCGCTGCCGCCGGCCGTCGCGCCCCGGGGAGCATTGCTCTTGGAGCCGCACTGTAGCTTCTCCATGACCAGGCGATCGATCTAGAAATTGGGAGCTACGGGAAAGGGGAGTTCTTGACTTCTTGTTCCTGTGGTGCACGCAGGAGATGAGAGGGATGTGTGCTGCTGATATAGTACTGGAGCTAACCTTAGCTAGCTAGCTCTCCCGTATGTGTGAATTTAACGGTGGCTGGAGAGTGCAGGACGGCGGATGGTTTCTACTTTTAGAAGCCATGAAAGGACCAATGGATGGAAGTGGTAGTAAACCGGTTGATTTTGTGAATGCTGTTTCTGGATCAAAGGTAAATCCAACTCCTCACATAGGCATCGAGAAAGGGACGGTGTGCAATGTGGGTGGAGATCAGGTGCCTTGGCCCTTGGATAATGCAAAGGTAAGTGCTTGTAATTTGCTACGTCCACGCAATATACTCCTCACTATTTTTATTTTTGGAGCAACCCGGACGAATTCTGCCATTTTCATTATAAGAAGAAGAGAATTGACCACTTAATAAGCAAAACTGGCAAAAAAAAGACGCGCTATTGCATCCATATTTTGTCCATGCTTAAGGACATATATACTTTCTCCATTCATTTTCGTAATTATATGAGATTTCTTATATGGTCTCAGTCTTTATCATGAACTTTTACAATCGCTTCTATACACAAATCTTTCTTAATACATTGTATGTGATATACATTACAAAAATAAAGTCCATGACCAGTATAATGATATCATTTTCATCCAATGACTATTCCATGTATGGAATAATTAAACTTATACAAGTTGGGCAACATGCTTTTCCTCGAGCAATCTAATTAGTCGAATGTATGTAGTACCTATGTGTCGATTATATTATCGCTAGTTATTCTAGTCGTGATATGTTTATTCACATTCAACTGAATACTTACTACATTTTTCATATTGTTCATCACATATAAAGAAACTCAATAAAAATGATGATCAATTTTCTATCTTTTGTTTGTGATTTGTAGAGATATTGATGCATGTCAATCTTGATGGTGGTATAACATTGTGCCACATACATATTTTTTATCTATAATCTAGTTATAGATAAACTTTGTTCTATCCACCAACTTGCCTCCTCACCTTAGTTTGTTTTAGTTGATCCAATATTGTGAGATTTTTTATATACAAATGTTATATTGGCGGGGTAATCATTTTATCGATACAAAGCCGGCTAAACAATCATCATTGATGATATATGGGACATTGTAGCATTAGCATGCATGTTTGCATTTTGGGTTTGCACACAAAAAAAAATTATCGCTAAAAGGCTATTAATTATTGTTTTATGGGACACGTGTAACTTGTGGTACTCCTGTAAGAACATCACTCTAAGGATTGAAAAAACCTTCTTATTTACATTTAAATATTTCTTTTAGTGAGTATCTCGACTATCGATTAACATATCGAAATTGCTAGTTACAGGTCGGTCAAGAATTAGCTTAGAGCTTGGTCGGTTCTAGAACCATTGGTTATGCATCATGATCCGCATGTTATAGAAGTTACAAGTGGGTTGTAAATGAGTTTTACCAGTTTTAAGTGGGTTGCAACTGAGAAAAGATGTCGCTGACCATTCCTCTCGAAACGGGCTTTCACCCCGCTTTATAAATAAAACCCAATATGCCAAACTCATACAAATAGGTGAGGAATCCCTATACAAGCACGCCAAAATTAAAAAAACGACAAGTGAAATGGAGGCGAGCTACCAACTCAAAGTCGAAGATGAAAACATGGGACACCACACCTAACGGGAAGCTACATAGACTGCTGAACAAAAATAAAGACGCTCGTCGTGTAGGATCATCGATCTAGACCAGGGAGAACCGATCATGCCAACAAGTAGCAAGTGCCGAGGATGGAGCTACCAAGAAAACGTGTAAAATAGAGGAGAAAAACGAAACTGCTCCATGTTGAAGTCAAGAAGCTTCATACTGAAAAATTGCAACCTCATATAATCATCTCATGAAACAAATATCCACCATAAAGGAATTACATATATGTGACCATAATCATGTTGGTCAACTCATATGGTTTTAAAACAATCATAGCACAAGGGAGTGATAGATCAAGCTATTTCCACAAACCCATAGTCCGGGGCGAACTACTCTATCTTCATTATGGAGACGACGGTCATGATGTTGGAGAGCGGTTGGAGAATCAACCAATGATGATTGGGTGGTTATTCACCACCCAATCTTTGAAGCATCATGCATCTATATCTAGTATCTAGTTCTGTATGTTTTTATCTCCGTGTTCTAACTCCTTGAGAGATCACCAATGGGGTCATATATAGTCAGTTTTAGGTCAAACTAAAGGAAACAACGTGAAGATGGACATCATTGGAAGCTCGAGGCACCTGGTAGGCCCCATGGTGCAACAATCATGTTTTGCCACGACATGGGCCTCCATTTGGGTATAACAGTACATATGTTGCAAATATGTTAGAATATATCACAAGAAACTACAAAATTCATGTATGCATTCTATATGCACCATTCTTGTCATCTAGGATACTAAGGAACCATCCCAACCCGAGGGAAAGATCAGCGTGCTAGCATGAGGCGTACAAATCTTGACAAGGCAATCACCATCTCTAAATCCACACCAATTGCCAGGACCACCCGCTGCCAAAACCCTCGCCATCCACATGGCCAAATGGAGGGCCACCATCGCCGATGTTGCCTACCGAAAAGCACCGAGGCAGCATATCCTTCTAGGGACTCCGCCCCGGCGTCCAAGATCTCCCACAAACGTGCCAACATCCACTTGAGACAGATAGGGATGAAAACTCTAGATCTAGACCCGCCTGGCCTAGATCCAGCCTGAATGCGGCCAACGGGGATGGCATGCTAGAGGGGGAGTCTACTGGCGACGTGGTGCCTCCTTGCCAACCATAGGCTACCCTAAACTAGGAGACCCCAAATGGGCCCACCGGATTTAGATCTAGGTTCGCATGCCTAGATGTGGCGGCCACCAAGCCAATCTACGACCACTGCAGTCGTCAACTAGAACAGTACCTCCACGGTCCATCGTTGCCATGCCCGCCATCCCCGCCACCTACCACATCTAGAGCTACACTGGGCAAGACCGTCACCACCATTACGCGTCGCCGAGTTAGAGACCACACCCCATGTCCATTTAGTGCACATGAAAGGAAGAACATGCCGATGTCGGCAATGTGAGGGCTTTGCCCGGCAGCACTCGCCGATGATGGCTAGGGAGGAGGGGAGAGGGTGGTCGACTAGGAGAGGGGCCGCCCCGGTCGCCCACAAGGGAGCGACGAGAATGAGAGCCTGAACTGTGTTCCTTGTGATTCATACCTGGTGAGAGTTGCAAGTGAGTCGCAACTCTTCGAGAACTAAGCTTTATCTCGATCATGGAAAACTAGTTGCTCCTTAACATATATCACAACATGTTGTTTGTAAACTATTCCCTCTTCCGTTGCAAAATATAAGATGTTTTAGCCCGTTTTAGAGCGCATCTATCCGGACACTAAAAGGATCTAGATACATGTGTTTCATAAAAAAATATCTTATATTTTACAATCGGAGGGAGTACTTGAGTTAGCGTACTTTCAAAAAATGAATGGAAAGCACTCTAATTAACCTGTAGCAATGATAGGAAAAGTTGAAATACTACAAAAAGGAGCGTTGTCTCACACTAATAATAAAAAATCGTGTGCAATCGTCGGAGTGGGCGTAGCTAGGATGGATACAATTCCCGGCGAATCAGATGCGATACGATGGCGGGAGAAGCAGGGGAGATCAATGCGACGGGGGAACAAAAGCATACACACACACACACGCCGGGGTTGGGAGAGGAGATCAATGCCGAAATAATAAAGCCTCCCGTGACGTGCCGCGCTTGCATGGGGCGGATTCGCGTCATAGCCGGGGCCCCCGCTGACGCCAAAGGTGGAACCGATTGGCACCCGTACGGCCCGCTCTTTTCTCACCGCCCGCCGCACCCTACCCGCCAGACTGTGCAGTGAGAATCCTCCACTGACGTGCTGGGGCCGCTGAGCGGGACGGGAGCCAGGCGCGTGTTCGGCCACAAAAGGCAAGGGCGTCGTTGGCTCTTTCGTGATAATAAATTGGTGGACCACTTCTTGCGTGGGCCCCGCTTCCGGGATGTTGGACCACGACCACGCGTGCCAATGGTGTGCCTGCCGCTGCGCAGAGCGCTGGGCCGGGGAGACAGGATCTGAAAAACCTAGCCCTATGTTGGAACCACACTTCACAATCGTTGCCAGATATTTTTGGCTGGCCTCTTTGTTTTCTCTTTTCCTGGTGATCTTTCTAAATTTCCGAGTCAATTCGATAAGTTGAAGAGGTTTTAGTCGTGGGTGTTTTCCCTTGTCAAACAGCTCAACCACACTTGCAAACAAAAAAAGGCCAAGCTTGTTTGCTTCAAAGGAATTCCATCTCCATTTATCCATGTTTACATGTGGCTCTTGTTTTGCGTGCACTGGTTTTAATCACCAATTTGATCAATGATACATGAGCATTATGTCATAAATATCATTAGACTAGTCATAGTGGTAGTAACATGCAACTAGATGCAATACCAAGTAAACATTTCGATGACTTGATATGCTATTAAATAAGAAGTGATGATGGTGATAACTAGCTATATTATCAAAAAAAATTGAGAATGACTAGCTATATTATCATAACATCACACTTTTCTACTGGATAAGATGAGTATAATCTAATTAATATAGTGCACAGTAAATATGGTAACTTAAAGTGGTGTCATATGCAAGACACCAATTAAAGTTATTCCCCACTATGACTAGTTTTAGAAACGTACTTCCTTTGTTCAGAACTACCCTGCATTTTGGGTTCACCAATTTGATCTTGTCTAATTTTATAAAGTTTGACTTCGACTAAATCTAGAATGCAGAGTAATTCGGGACAAAGGGAGTACGTTATACTTTTATTAGCACACGACCTATAAATAAAATGATGGTCCGGGCCATATAAATGTGGACGACGTGAGTTGGAATTTGGATGTATCCATTCCTTTAGAATTTTACCAATATAGCAGGATTTGAAAGTCAGAAAAAATTCTCATATTATCTACTTTAAATGCAATTCCAAAGAAAAATCCGTAAAGGTCCAATCTCTTGGAAATTTCCCTTGCCTATATGACAACTATGACAACTACAGAACCCTTAAGAAAATTCACATGTTCTTGTCGCAACACAAACAAAACAACATTTTTTGTACAGTTCCCATGTTTTCAACATGTCATGGATTCATATTCTGCGTTTTAATGTTTTTTAAACCAATAATGCCCCTAACCACATTGAAATAGGCCAATAAATTTTCTCTTACCCAACGGGGGGCCACAATAAAATAAGCATTTGGATATGAACGTTTAAGATTGATCATATTGGTAAGTTACTACCTTTAGGTAAGTCATAGTGGGTATTAACATATACCAGCAACATACACATGTTACTAGTCTGTGTTACTACCTTTCTAGTGGATGGTATCATATTTGTGGTAAGAAAGTCTTATTAATTACTTTGTAGAGTCATTTCGTGTTGGGAAGTGTGATGTAATGGTAACATAGATAGTTAATCCATTTAACAAGAAGGTATCTAATTAATAATGTGAATTACAAATGCCTTGTCTATGTGTGTGGGTGATGTGCGGATGGCTCTATTTTATCTGAGTTTTCTGAGGGGATTTTGAATAGTTTCACTTAGGATTTTGCTACTTCTCATTTCTTCACTATAAGATATTCATCGAAAACAAAGAACACTTGTATTCTTGTGTGATTTTCAAGACTAGAAATTTTAGGAAGGATATGAAGCCATATATCGATGATTGAAGGTAAAATGGGCAACTTACCAATCAAGAGAATCACCTTATGGTGAAGCAGAAATTTTGCCAATGCACAGCAGGAGAACGAATGCTTGTATCAGGTGTTGGCGCCTTAGCCTTATCAACAAATGCACCTTTTGTGTCTGGAACATATTCGAAAGAGATATAGAGAACCACAAAGCGGAGACAGAAGCATTGGAAGGAGATCCGAAGAAAGAAAGCTTCACTTACATCCAATCCATTTTGATATCCTCTAGAGCGGCATCCTCCATTCCCCTATGAAGATTATCGCATTATAGAGATTCATACATGTAACACTAGGGTTGTAAACTCTATTCGTATACTTTGGCTAAAGGGTAGTCTAGATTTTGTTAATTTTCCATCTTACATGTGGCCTGCTATGGTAATATTGAGATGAATCTTATCCATTTGATATTTGTGTTTATTTGTTATTCCCCTATCATGTGCGATCAATTAAACCATCTTGGTCGAATGAGATGTAAAATGTTGGTGAGATGTGTATGTGCCTAACCCCCATTCATATATTTGTGAGATTACCTCGATGATTCATTACAGGATCAAATTTCCATTGTTCTCAATGCATATCATCTAATTTAAGGTCCCTACAACATGATCAAGAGACTTGCATGGGTAAGAACTTATTGTTTTTGCAAATCCGCAGCCTCCCTGTTGAAAGGATCGTATGGGCACCTGGAGGGGGGGTGAATAGGTGCTACTTCAAATTTTCTTCTTTTTCAAATTAAGGTTTGACAATAAGGTAAATTCTCTAGATAATGCAACTAAGGTGAATTTACCTATATGACACTTATGCAAGAGCTACCACAACACAAGGTAAGAATAAGTAAGTAAAGTGCGGTAAAGGATAGAAGTAACCAAAGTGGTGGACGCGGAGACACAAGGATTTGTTTCCTGTAGTTCCTTCCTTTTGAGGGGAAGTACGTCTACGTTTGGAGAGGGGGTGGTTTCAAACCACCAACGCCACGAAAGGCCTCCCTTGTTCTCCGATGAATCTCACCCCAACGGGATCGATTCACCTTCCACTATATCGGCAACCTTCAAGGTGGAAGCCGACACCTTTACAAGTTTGGGTCACACATCCACAACTTAATCGGAGGCTCCCAAATACAAGCAAGCCGTCAAAGCAACCAAAGACAAGCTTGTAAGAACCAAAACAAAAACTAGGGTTTCGAAGAAAACAATAGAGCAAAGGGGCCCTCAATTGAATGAGGGGGAAATGAAGATCTCTTTTGGTGAAGTAGTAGATCGGGGCCTCCTCCTTCGATTCCCCAAAGATCAAGGACTTTGGGTGGTGGATTGAGGAGATCTTGAAGATTTGGTGGCTCCAATGGTGGTCTTGACTTTAATGTGGATGAGCATGTTGTCCCAAGGTAGGTGGAGGGGTATTTATACCCCTCCAAGAAATCTGGCCGTTGGAGCCTTTAATGCAGTGGTAGTACGGGATGTTCAAGCGGTACTACCGGAGAACTCCGGTACTACCGGACCTGGTACCGGACGATCATCTTTCAAACTTCATACGTCCTGGCCACATCGGTACCATACTTGATGCTACCGCAAGGCGGTAGTACCGCAAACGGCAACCGGTATTACCGGGCGTGCAGTGGAATTAGCAGCTTGGTCGGAAAAACTCTCTGTCACGCCAGGTAGCAAAATTCGGTACTACCGCATTTTGCTACCTAGGCAGCCAGAGGCTTTTTGCCACCATACAAAAAGTCTACTGTCACGCCAGGTACTAAAATGCGGTACTCCTGCATTTTAGTACCAGAGCAGGCAGTAGCTTTGACAAGTGGTCAAAGAGCTACTGTTGCGCTAGGTACTAAAATGCGGTACTACCGCTTTTTAGTACCTAGCCCGGCAGAGGCTTTTTGACAGCTAGTCAAAACCTTTTGTCGCATCCGGTAGCAAAAGGCGGTATACCGCGCCAGGCAGACAGTTTTTTTGACTATTGTAAAACATTTTCAATTGCACCTGCGATACACTTGGAAAATAATTAGTCTGATACGTGTGTTGTTATAAAACACCAAAATCACTAGGGATAGGAAATGCTCTTTCAATCTCCCCCTTTTTGGTGTTTGATGACAACACACATTTTGCAGGGAAATCTAGTGATGACAAGATATAGATGGGGCTCCCCCTAGATATGTAGAAACAAGCCCCATACTCTCTAACAAGTTACCTGGGAGTAGAAGTCGCACATAGATCACATACCTTTGCTAAAATAACATGTGATGACCAATATTGATTAGGAATGAGGAAGGTCGTCACATACACCACATAGGATGGATCCAAATGAGAATATCCATATTACACACAAGATGGATCCATACGATAACCACATATTATCACCATACATAGCACAAATAGTTAGTTCACACACAATAAGTCACACATAATAAGAGGCAAGCAAATAAAGTTCACAAGCGAATAAAAATCAATGGAAAGAACGAGCTTGTTACTTTTCCCTCGCAAATCCCGCATACCTAATGTGCAACTTCTCCCCCTTTGGCATCAAGATGCCAAAAAGGAGCAAGAGCAACACTAACGTCCCAGAGATCACTCGTCATCATCATCAACCCAGTCCTCCCATGCATCAGCATGAGGTGGCGGCGCACAGAAGGAGGAGGTGGCATCATCTTCCCAGTGGTTGTGCTTGGAGATCCATTGGTCTTCTGGGTTAATGTTGTTCTCGGAGCCCTTGGAGACAGTCAAGCCTTGAGCCTCCATCATTTCCTTCTGACGAGCACATGACTTCTTGGCATAGACATGGGCCTCGTACATGCGTTTCTGATTGTCCACTTGGAGGCAGAATATCTTCTTGAGTTTGGCATCAAACCTCTTGGACCAAGACGACTGAGCTGGCTTGCGACGTGAGACCACAAAGGCAGCATCCTGCTACGCATCAGCAGCATCACCGGATTCCTCCACAACAGGGTTCCCATCCTCATCAACAATCTGACCATCGGCATTGCGAGGTTTGAGATGGGTCTTCATCAACAGATTCTTGTGGCGGTGGGTGGCAAGACGAAGAGAAGGCAAGTCACGGGCAATCACAGGGCACTTGCTAATAATGAGAGCCATGATGTACGGAGCAAAAGGAGGCACCCTCCTTTGAAAAGTGGCACTGACCATTTCATTCCAAATGACATCCATCACATCCATAGGTAGGCCAGAGTCACGGTGGTGATGGGTGGCGAGCATAATATACACCATAAAGGCATGTATCTCATCAACATTCCCAGCACGAGGGGCGACGGTCTCACGAAAGATGCGATGCAAGATGTCATATGTAGGTAGAAGCCCTTTGATCTTTCCAGGGATGCCGCGCCCCCGGATGTACAGTGGTGCAAGAACATCCTTCTTCATGGGACGATCATTGTCGTGGCACCGAAAGCCAACGGGATTGTCTTTGCCATGGTCTTCGTACCCGAGAATAGCCCCGAACTCAACCAACGTTGCTTGCTTTACAACACCCTCGGTCATCCAGGTGAGAGTCCGAGTCTGATTCTTGGCAAAGTGAACGGTTGCATAGAACTGAGTAATGAGCATTGGATCATATTTGCACCGGAACTCCATAATGGGAAGCAAGCCAATGTTGGTGCAAATGTCAAGGGCTTCACCAAAGTAGTTCAGGTTCTTCCTCACATGATTCATCTCGATCCACTTTTGAGGAACCACAATTTTGTCATCTTTCATGAGGGTCTCATGGAACACCTGCTCCTGGAACTCCGTATAGAAGAGGCTACCTTCCCGAGCATGAGAGCGAGCAGCCACATATGGATTGACAACCCGCAGGTCATGAAATTCTGTCTCAGACAAATCAGACAGCAGCTTTGGCCCAAATGGCCCGGAACTGTAGCTCTTGCGAGGACCGGAGGGAGGAGGAGGTGGAGGAGCTTTACCACGACTAGCACTTTGCTTGACCCCCCCCACCCCGATGACCACGAGTTGTTTGCAGTTTCAGACGGGCACTAGGTTGAGGCATGACCTCCTCTTCGGACTCAGTCTCTGACTCTGACTCAAAGTCCTCAATCTCATGGAGAGCTTTGGAGCGTTTGCGAGATCCCCGGGAACCCCCTGCACCTGTGAAAGAACGAGGGATATAGCATAGAGGTAAGGGCACAAGAACCCGAGACAAACAGAGGATGGAAATCTTGGTATTAAAATTTTTTCTTTGTCCAAGACAGGCGAGTACTGGGACCTGCACCGAGAGATAGAAGCGGTAGTACCGGAAAAAGATTCCCGGTACTACCGGCCCACGACCTCAGTGCAGATGTGAGACAGAAATCCATGTACGGGCAGTAAATTTGTTGTAAAACAAGAATTCCAGCGGACAAAGTGGTAGATCTGGTAGATATCACACGGTACAACCTCAAGAATACGTGTTTTTGCCAAGAATCGAAGTTGCCCTAGATTCAATGGAGAAAACAAGTGAGAAGAGGAGGAGGGCGGTAGTACCGGTGTCCATGGCGGTGGAAAATACGGAGGAGCCCGCGAGGAGGCCGGATCCGGTGTGGATCCGGGAAGAGGAGAAAGGGGGCGGGGCTCCTGCGGCGGTCTCGTGCTCCGGCGGCGGCGATGGTGAGGAGTGGAGACGGGGGACAAATGAGGCACTGAGAGGTGCCTCTCCCATGTCTCCAATCTTAACCGAAACGCACAAGCGGTAGTACCGGAGCCACGAGCGGTAGTCTGCTTATACGGTAGTGTCAGACAACTACTGTAGTATCCAAGACTGGAAAATTTCCATGTGAGCCCGAAACTGATCCAGAAGCGGTAGTACCGCTAGTAATTTCCGGGAGTACCGTTTGGCGGTAGTACCGCTAGTGAGAACCGGTAGTACCGTAACCATCAGGATAGAGAGCCAAGATGCATACAATGGAAGGTTCTTGTGCAGAGTAGATGAGTTTTGTCGGGGGATAAGAATGGCCTGGGTTTAGAGAGTCACTGATATGGGCCAATGCACTCAAAAATTACTAAAAACATATGGAGGGCCAAATGTGAGTGCACGACCAAAAGAACAAAACCAACTAGAGGATGACAACACGAGTAAGAACCAATTAAAAGTGACAAACACGAGTAAGCACATCAACCTCTCACTAGAGAGGGGGCAGTGGACTAGACCACCATGTTTGAGTATACTCGGCTTGGCACCACGAAGATATATCTTGGGTCCATTACCGAAACTCATCATTTAGCTCACATATCACAAAATGATATTAAGAGGAATGATTTTGTTTACTTTGCGCATAATGGGGGGAGGGATGGTCCAATCAATTAGGACCGTACTCCCCCTATGTCCATGCCTACATCTAAACCAAATATGGGTCGAGTATTAGGTGAGAGTGCAATATACTCAAGTCAAGCTCCTTGAATCTACGATATTTAGTTCATTCCTCAAGTAGCAAAATCTTGCTTCATCAAGTGGCTTCGTGAAGATATCGGCAAGTTGATCTTTGGTTGATACATAGGATAGATCAATATCACCTCGAGCAACATGATCTCTAATGAATTGATGGCGAATCTCAATATGCTTTGTCCTTGTGTGATCCACCGGGTTGTATGCAATCTTGATGGCACTTTCATTGTCACATAAAAGAGGCACTTTGTCACAATGGACACCGTATTCCTTTAAAGTTTGCCTCGTCCATAGCAATTGAGTGCAAGCACTAGCGGCAGCGACATACTCGGCTTAGGCGGTAGAGAGAGATATGCAATTTTGCTTCTTAGAAGACCAACATACCAAGGACCTACCAAGAAATTGGCAAGCCCCAGATGTTGATTTTCTATCATCCTTATCACCCGCCAAATCCGAATCCGTGTATCCACAAAGGGAAAAAGTTGATCCTCGAGGATACCAAAGACCATAGAATGGGGTATGAACTAAATATCGAAAGATTCTCTTGACCACCATCAAATGGCTTTCTTTAGGAGCCGCTTGATATCTTGCACACACACCTACACTCAACACAATATCGGGTCTATATGCACAAAGGTAAAGCAAAGAACCAATCATGGACCGGTATACCTTTTGATCCACATCTTTACCATTTGGATTTTGTTCGAGATGAGTCTTTGTAGCCATGGGAGTAGGAGCTCCATTTAAATCTTGCGTTTTGAATCTCTTGAGCATATCTTGAGTATACTTGGCTTGATTGAAGAATGTCCCTCCTCTAACTTGCTTGATCTCAAAGCCAAGAAATACTCTCAACTCCCCCATCAAAGACATCCGGAACCTACTAGTCATAAGCTTTGATAATTCTTCATTAAAAGCTTTGTTAGATGAGCTAAAGATAATATCATCAACATATATTTGGCATACAAAAAGCTCCCCATTGACTCTCTTAGTAAAAAGAGTGGGATCGATTTTCCCAACCTCAAAGCCATGGTCAAACAATAACTCTCTAAGGTGCTCATACCACGTGCGTGGGGCTTGCTTGAGCCCATAGAGCGCCTTATCAAGTTTGTAGACATGGTTTGGGAAGTTGGGGTCCTCAAATCCCGGGGGTTGCTTAACATATAACAATTCATTTAGTGGACCATAAAGAAATGCACTTTCTACACCCATTTGTTGCAACTTGAAGTTATGATGTGCCGCATAAGCAAGAAGGATACGAATGGACTCAATGCGAGCCACGGGTGCATATGTATCTCCATAGTCAATGCCTTCAATTTGAGAGAACCCTTGTGCAAGCAATCTAGCCTTGTTTCTTACTATGATTCCATGCTCATCTTGCTTGTTCTTGAATATCCACTTAGTTCCAATAACATTGCGGCAATCCTTTGGCTTCTCTACTAACTTCCACACTTTGTTTCTCTCAAAGTTGTTGAGTTCTTTGTGCATAGCTTATAACCAATCCGAATCTTCAAGAGCTTCCCACACACTTTCTTAGGTTCAATCATGGAGATGTGTGCTTGATGTTCACTGAACCTCTTCAATTGTGCTCTTGTGGAAATAACTTTCCTTAGATCACCAACTACATTTTGTAGAGAGTGGTCTCTTAATTCCAACATTCTTTCCTTTCTAGCTTCGCGATGAGCGTGGATCTTCGTGTTGTTTCTTGGGGGACCTTCTTCATCATTTAGATCCTCGTTTTGACCATCATCTTGACCTTGATCATCATTGGAATCATCCTCTACATTGTGAGGCAAAGATTGACCTTGGTCTTGATCAAGTGCTCTTCTAGCGTAAATTTGAGCTTGTCTCAAAGCAGTTTGTACGGATCTTCCTTGAGAAATTGACTTGGCACCACTTGACAACCTGTCGAATGGACCAAGCTCCCCTTGACTAGAGTTGTCACTTTGATTACCATGTTGAGGGTCCACATCTTGTCTTTGGCTTGAGTCAATGTCCTGTTCCGTGGATGGAGCATGTTGAGGTTGTGAAGATGAGGGCTCCACTTGAGTGGAGCATAGTACTTCTCGATCCGCCATAAGGGGTTCCTCAACGGGGCGGATATATCCCACACCCATTCTTCCTATGGCATCCTGAGGCATTTCATCATCTGCATCAACACGCCCCCCTTGGGGACCATCATATTCTTCGAAGGTCACACTACAAGATTTTATGACGGCTCCGGAGAGCTTATCATAGATTCTATAGGTGTGAGATTCGAGACCATAGCCAACAAAAATACCCTCTAATGCTTTAGACTTGAATTTAGACAAACGAACACCTTTTATGAGATATAAACACTTACAACCGAACACCCGGAAGTAAGATATGTTGGGCTTGTTACCGGTAATAATTTCATATGGAGTCTTGTTGATTTCTTTGCGGAGGTAGAGCCGGTTGGAAGCATGGCAAGCGGTGGAGATGGCTTTGGCCCAAAAGTTGTATGGAGATTTAAACTCCGCCAACATGGTCCTAGCCATCTCAATAAGAGTCTGGTTCTTCCTTTTGGCCACACCATTTTGTTGAGGGGTGTATGCAGCGGAATATTGATGTTTAATCCCCTCATCACTAAGGAAATCATTCAAGGTGTAGTTCTTGAACTCGGTGCCGTTGTCGCTTCTTATAATCAACACGGGAGCATTGTATTGCCGTTGAACCAAGTTGATGAAGTCGATAAAAGTCTTTTGAGTCTCACTCTTCAACTTGAAGAAATAAACCCAAGAGTATCTTGAAAAGTCGTCAACAATCACCAAACAATATTTCTTCCCCCCAAGACTTGCATGAGATGGAGGACCAAATAGATCCACATGGAGGAGTTCCAAGATCTTGGTAGACTTGATTTTGTTCTTAGGCTTGTGAGGGGCGTCATGCATCTTCCCTAGAACACATGCCCTGCAAACACGATCTTTGGCAAAGGAAACATTTTCTTTTAGTCCAACAATATGCCCCTCCTTATGGCGACTTTGCAAAGTTCTCATATTGACATGGGCTAGTCGGCGATGCCATAGCCAACCCACATCGGCCTTTCCGAATAAGCACATCGGACCTGTAGTGGTTTGCTTCGAAAAGTCCACCACATACAAGTCATGTTCGACGTACCCAACGAAAGTGACCTTGTGAGACTTGCTCCACATGAGGACCACAATATCAACATCAATAAAGACGGCAAATCCCATCTTACCAAGAGCAAGGACTGAAAGTAAATTGTATCCAAGGGTCTCAACAAGCATGACGTTCACGAGTGTAATGTCGTGAGCAACCACAACCTTGCCGAAACCCATTACCTTAGACTTTGATTTGTCGGCATATGTCACGGTGATTTGATCATCATTTGGCTTTAACTCCTTGACAATAGACGAGCTTCTGGTCATATGACTTGTTCAACCACTATCAAGCACCCACTTTGACCCTCCGGAAGCATAAGTATACAAAAGATCAAGCTAATTTTTAGGTACCCATTTTTCAATGGGTCCTCTTTTGTTAGCAACAAGGGTCTTGGGAACCCAAATAGACCAAGCAATATAACCATCATATGGGCCAACATATTGTGCATACACATCACCATAATAATCACGCATTAGAACATAGTGAGGGTTAGCACTACCCGCAAAGTCATCATGAGACATAGTTTTACCACTTGTGGTCTTACTACCCACAATGGCCTTGTTAGTATCTTGTGTGGGCTTGGCCTTCTTCTTCTTATAATTGGAGACAAATCCAATGACCCCTTTATCACCACTAGGTCTTTGCTTACTCAAAAGATCACCAATGGACTTGTTGCCTTGCGGAAATGAGGCCTTAGCAAGCTCCCCCTTCAACCTAGCATTCTCTTCAAGAATAGTTGTACTACTAGATGGAATGAAGTTACTAGGTGAAGGAATATTGGCCAATTGAGTTTGAAGCGTTTCATGGGACTTTGTGAGTGACAAGAGTTCACTCTCCAAGGCCTTGTGAGCCTTGTTAAGCAACTTAAAGTCCTCGGCAAGTTTTTCATGAACCACACCAAACTCAATCTTGTCCTTTTTAGCACTTTTGTATTTAGCAATAGCATGATCACGCTCTTTGATGAGTTTGTTAACAATAATGTCATTGGCCTCATCAAGCCCTTCAAGTTTTAATTCAAGTGACAACCTAGTTTCTTGTTCTTCTTCTAGAGCATTGTTTAAAGTCTTTAGCTCAATCATGTGTTCATGTCCAAGTTTACATCTTACATCTAGAAGCTCTTGAGTATGTGAAAGTTGATCTAGGATGTTTTCAAAATGTAACTTAGCATCTCCTTCTAGGTTAGTCATAAACTCATCAAAGGCAATTAATTCCTTTTTAACATCAAGAGACACCTCATCATCAATTTCATCATTATCTAAGGGAGTAGAGCGGGATGATGAGGATACCTCCGTTCCTCTTGCCATAAGGCAAGTGACGTTCTTGGTGGGAGAGTTCTCATTTGGAGAATCAAAGAGTGAGAATGTCGGAGTAGAGGTGGTGGCTAGAGCATCCACACCATGAGAAGTTTCCTCTTCCTCATCTTCATCATCTTCATTGTCGGAGGAGTATTCTTCATGAGTGATCAAGACAATTTCTCCTGACTTCTTGTTGATGGGATTCTTCTTGATGAAAGGTTTCTTGTAAGGTGCCTTGAGAGTCTTCTTCAACACAAGCTTACCCCCATGATCTTCTCTCTTCTCATAGGGACAACTTGCTACAAAGTGATAGCGGTCACCACAATTGAAGCAAGTTCTCAATCTCGTTGTATTTTCTCTTTTTCCATTTGGGTTGCTTTTTCTTTGCATTTCCATCTTGGCCTTGGCGGGGTTCTTCCAAAAGTTCTTTGCATAGAAGGACATATATTGACTATGAGCAATCTTGACTTCATCGGGGTGGTCCATGGAGAGCCCTTCATCACTATCATCTTCATCCCCATGATCCGCAACTTTGGCCTTCAAAGCAACATTGACAACATTGCTCATACCAAGGGCACGAGCACGAGCATCTTTGGCATTATTGGCGGCAACCTTGAAAGCGGCCATCTCTTGCATAACTTCATCTGAGGTCATGAGATGGTAGTTGTGTCTTCCTTGTAGGCTCTTCAATTAGGTGGGCTCAAAAGGCATGAGTGCACTCACATATTTCCTTTTTATCCATGCATCATCCACATGTGAGGCACCCACATTTCTAAAAGCGGTGGCGGTGGTCTTGAGCCTTCGGTACATGTCTTCGTGATCTTCACCTTCTTTCATGTAGAAGCCTTCGGCTTCATTGCTTAGAGCATCATATCGGTTCCTCCTCATACTCTCATTTCCAACAAACAACACAGTGAGAGCATCCCAAGCTTCCTTGGCAATGCTAAAGTGCTCAATGTGTGGGTAATCCTTTGTTCCCAATCCTTGTTGAATCATATGCAAAGCAGTGGCATTGATTTGACTATTGACAATCTCTCTTCTTGTCAAGTTGTTTGGATCCCCAATAAAGAGTCCATGCTCGATGTTGTTCCATAGTTCAATGCAAGAGCTGCGCACATGAGTTCTCATTAGTGATTTCCATTGAGCAAAAGTAGCAGATTCTTCAAGCTTAGGTGGGTCACCTCTATTGTACACATGAGGGTGAGGGACTGGAGGGTCGGGAGAGTACCATGAATCACGGTTCTCACCCTTCCCACCATCATTGTGTGTGTGTGGAGGAATTAGCGTTGTCTTGTTTACCCCCCACCATCATACCCTCGGGGGATACCGAAGTATTCCCTTTAGGTACAACAGATGGTAGATCCTCTTGAGGAGATGGGGGTGATGAGCCATCTTTGTCTTTAAGAAGTTGCTCAAGCATCTTCTTGACTTCGTTGACCAAGGAAGAGCTCAATCTTGTTTACAAGTTTCTGAGATCTTCCATGGTCACCGGGGTCGGCTCACTGCCACCATCCCCTTCTTGGCTACCCATATTATCTTAGGCGGTAAAGCCCAAATAAAGAGCCGAGGCTCTGATACCACATGAAAGGATTGTATGGGCACCTAGAGGAGGGGTGTGAATAGGTGCTACTTCAAATTTTCTTCTTTTTCAAATTAAGGTTTGACAATAAGGTAAATTCTCTAGATAATGCAACTAAGGTGAATTTACCTATATGACACTTATGCAAGAGCTACCACAACACAAGGTAAGAATAAGTAAGTAAAGTGCGGTAAAGGATAGAAGTAACCAAAGTGGTGGACACGGAGACACAAGGATTTGTTTCCCGTAGTTCCTTCCTTTTGAGGGGAAGTACGTCTATGTTTGGAGAGGGGGTGGTTTCAAACCACCAACGCCACAAAAGGCCTCCCTTGTTCTCCGATGAATCTCACCCCAACAGGAACGATTCACCTTCCACTATATCGGCAACCTTCAAGGTGGAAGCCGGCACCTTTACAGGTTTGGGGCATACATCCACAACTTAATCGGAGGCTCCCAAATACAAGCAAGATGTCAAAGCAACCAAAGACAAGCTTGTAAGAACCAAAACAAGAACTAGGGTTTCCAAGAAAACACTAGAGCAAAGGGGCCCTCAATTGAATGAGGGGGAAATGAAGATCTCTTTTGGTGAAGTAGTAGATCGGGGCCTCCTCCTTCGATTCCCCAAAGATCAAGGACTTTCGGTGGTGGATTGAGGATATCTTGAAGATTTGGTGGCTCCAATGGTGGTCTTGACTTTAATGTGGATGAGCATGTTGTACCAAGGTAGGTGGAGGGGTATTTATACCCCTCCAAGAAATCTGGCCGTTGGAGCCTTTAATGCAGCGGTAGCGGTAGTACCGGATGTTCAAGTGGTACTACCGGATAACTCCGGTACTACCGGACCTGGTACCGGACGACCATCTTTCAAACTTCATACGCCCTGGCCACAGCGGTACCACACTTGATGCTACCGTAAGGCGGTAGTACCGCAAACGGCAACCGGTACTACCGGACATGCAGTGGAATCAACAGCTTGGTCGGAAAAACTCTCTGTCATGCCAGGTAGCAAAATGCGGTACTACCGCATTTTGCTACCTAGGCAGCCAGAGGCTTTTTGCCACCATACAAAAAGTCTACTTTCACGCCAGGTACTAAAATGCGGTACTACCGCATTTTAGTACCGGGTTGAGCAGTGGCCTTTTATAGGTTGGAAAAAGGCTCTGCTGCGCACAGTACTAAAATGCGGTACCGGAGCAGGCAGTAGCTTTGACAAGTGTTCAAAGAGCTACTGTCGCGCTAGGTACTAAAATGTGGTACTACCGCTTTTTAGTACCTAGCCCGGCAGAGGCTTTTTGACAGCTAGTCAAAACCTTCTGTCGCATCCGGTAGCTAAAAGCGGTACTACCGCTTTTTGGTACCGTGCCAGGCAGACAGGTTTTTTGACCATTGTAAAACATTTCCAATTGCACCTGCGATAAACTTGGCAAATAATTAGTCCGATATGTGTGTTGTTATAAAACACCAAAATCACTAGGGATAGGAAATGCTCTTTCACCTGTGACTAGTCTTACTCAAGGCACATGCTTTCCTAACAGTCCACCATGCCGTTGCGGGTCTCCTCGCTAGGCATGTCGTCATTGCCCCGTGGTGACTCCATATCCGTGACCGACAGCGGTGTGTGGATAATGCCGCTCACCCGGTGGCGCCCTCATCATGGCGAAGACCCTGACACCTCCGTCTTGACCAACCCGAAAGGCATCGGTCGTTGCCCTGCGGAATAGCAAGAGCGATGACGAAGGTCACGCTTAGTGAGGGAAACTTTATCATCGAGGTGGTCCTAGTCCCAGTGGTGCTCTTCGTGGTTCCATGGATAGCCATATGCGACGAACGACTTCACCACCGCTTCCTCGCATTCCGTCTGGAGGAGCGCCATGCATACAACGTCATCAACCTAGATTGGGTGCACCTGCTGCACCAAAGTGAGGACCATGCGTTGCTACTGGATCACCTCCTCTAGATTTTCGTCGCGGGAAAGGAGCAGGATCACGTACCCGCCATTGTTGATAGGAGGCACCAATCCGGTGGCATGTGAAGGTTGTTATCGGCTAGGATGGTTGCCTTGTTGATGGAGAGGCTACGCGGACAGAGCACGTGCCTATCGCCGACATTACCGATGTCGCCCACCTCACGGTCATGGCATCGTCCCGTGGTGACCGGCGAGGAGGGAGTAGCTGAGGAGGAAGGTGAGGTGAGTTTGTTGCGCCAGTGAGAGAGGTGTACTCCCTTTTATACTAGCCGAAGAAGGTAGACAGAATCATCGGCGCGCCACTATTGCGGCACGCTGGGAGTCGAGGTATCGGCGTGGATAAATGGCAAGTGAGTCACGATGGTGGATAAATGGCAAGTGAAGCCGGCGTAAATGGACAGTTGCCACCTTTAGTTCCGCAAAGTCGGTCGTTGTTTGGCTGCTAAGAGGAGTGCCTGCGTGACCAATCCAACATTGGCGTCGATTGCCGACGCACCGATTCACCCTTGTGGATTGGGGCTGACATCTTGAGTAGACAAAGAATGCCGACTGAAGGACCAGAACAGGAAAAGGAAAGGAAAATGATACGTATCGTCCGGACGATGGAACGATTCCATCGTCCGGGTCATCATGCCGCGTCTCCGCTCGCGTGCGGTGGAATCTTATCCCCTCCCGCCTATCGTCCTCCTCCCAACAGCTGCCTCCTCCGGGGCAAGGGCGACGAGCCCTGGATTTGCTACCGAAGGCCCTAGATTTGCTACTCTAGATTTTGTATTTTAGAGAACTTTTGATGGGATGGAAATTTGCTACATATCAAAATGGGTTTTGCTACAATATTTGTTCTCTAAACACTACAATTACATATTTTTTTGCTACAATGTCTCCGATGAGCTTTTCTGGCAAAACTCTCTGACGAGTCTCGGGCGAAGTCGGGGTTTTGCTACATTGGCACGTTTGTTCTGCCACCACCGTTCTTTAGTTTTGCTATAATAGCGTAAAACTTTTGCTACGAGGTCTCCGACGATGTATCCGACGAAGTTAGTGTTTTTGCTACATTAAAAGAACTTTTTTGCTACAATCGTCTTGTGGTTTTGCTACATCAGTGTCACCTTTTTGCTACGATGTTTCCGGCGAGTCACCAGCGAGTTTTTCCCGACGTGTCTCCGGCAAAGTCGATTTTGCTACATTAGCGTACTTTTTTTTGCTGCATGCTCTCCGACGAGGTCTTCGGCGGGATGTTCCATTTTCTGAAAGAAACAATTTTTTTTTGCTTCGAAAGCAAAATCGGAGACATATGTCAGAAAAAAGAATGTTTTATGGCAAAAGAGGGATTTGTGGAAAAATAAATAGAAGACGTGTCAGGGAACGGATCAGGAGGATGGAAACACAGTTGTATAGGGCCGCTCAGCATCGTCCTGCGTTGAAATAGAGTGGTCCGGCCTGCGACCCCGCTTGCGGGTGGACTGTGATGCCCGTTAGAGATGCCCTGAACGAGAGGTACTAGGATATACAACACGCGTCGCGCGGCCCTCGCGCACTATTGCCCGCCATCCGGAATCTAGATCATGGGCTACCGCGGCGCACAGGCACTGCCGCAGCACATACAGCTCCGCTAGCTGCGTGCCTGGCGGCTTTTTCTGCACGCGCGAGTCCGTTTGCCCGTGGCTACAACGAACGTGTACCGGTACCGGCCGCTTGCACCGTTGGACGCACGTGCTTTAATTCCTCAGAGTTTTGTCTCTGGCCCCCCTCCCCTCCTGTGCTCGCGGTAGGTAGCCTGTTGGTCATCCGTGCCGCAGCGCTCCAGGTGCCTTGTCCTCGATTTTTTTATAAATATGGCCCTCTGTAAACCATTATCGTTAAAAATATCCTCATGTGAATGTGATTGCCAAAACTGCCGGCGGGATTTGGAAAAAGAGGCACGTGGCTTATTCCGCCATAGCACAGGGCGGCCCACTCATTCCGCCAAGGGGAGAGGCGGAAAGCGCATCCCGCCCAATGGGATGGCGGAAGGCCACGCGTCGTCGCCAGTGAGCGATTCCTTCCATGGCGGTGGCGGGGCGAACTTCGAGCCAAAGACTAGCGGAAGACGGTATCTGTTCATCTTCCTTCACAGTCCTGATCTATTTTCCCCTCAAAATTCTTCCAATTCGTCAAGAAATCGGCACTAAAGCTTGCAAACCTTGAAATTCAAGGCACAAAACAACAATTCCATCCCTTTTCTCATCCAAAGACCAAGAGGAATCAGCAAGATGGGATGGCTCCGCCAGCGGGACGAGTCCTCCCGC
Source organism: Avena longiglumis (assembly GCA_030063025.1). Classification (NCBI taxonomy): domain Eukaryota; kingdom Viridiplantae; phylum Streptophyta; class Magnoliopsida; order Poales; family Poaceae; genus Avena; species Avena longiglumis. The sequence goes on along the minus strand of CP125974.1, from coordinate 510,030,598 downwards.
CAGTGTCCGTCATGGGTCCCACTTCCTCCCGCCAGTCCCAAGGACGGAATTCCTTTCCCGCCTCTCCGTGGCTGGATGTTCGCGCTTAAACGGTGGCGGGAAGGGCCACGTGTCGGCTTATCCCCCTCCCGCCAGGGCACTCTTGCCATTCGTTTGGTGATGTGGGCAGTTTTGGCGATGTCAATTTTCAGACAGGCATATTTGTAAAAAAATCCTTGTCCTCTACTCGCTCGGTCGGTGCGTGGACTGGCACATCCACAGCGGTGTAGTATTACGCACGCGAACCCTGTGGTTTTCCCCTTCTGAAGATGCGCAGATTTTGTCGCCAAATAGTTCAGAATCGCCTTCATCCTCGTCAGAACTACAGCGCCCCTCTTCGACGGCTCCAGGGCTGAAAACTGCTTCAACTTGCACCGTTTATTTTTCAAGCTACTACTAGCATATTCATCGACCGAGGCACGCGTGCGTGCCCAAGCTAGGCTACCACAGACATGAATAAACGTGGTCCAGACGCAAAACTGTCCTTGTTTTTATTTCCAGGACAACAGGATGATGCAGAAAAACGCGCGACCACGACGGGTGTCGACTGTCGAGACCACATGTTTTCTTCTGTTGGTTGCTAGCTACGTCTGCTCGCTCTGGCTGTAGATGAATGATCAATGATGACAGGTCATTTTCTCCTTGAACGAGCGAGGGAACCCGCGGTTGTTGACAAGGGTGGAGCTCCAGCTAGGGCAATGCCAAGGCACGGCGGCTATCCTACCTTGATTTTTCACGAAAACTAAGTAGTAGAATATATATATACACTAATATATCTCTCTGTATATGATTTCATGTACACTGTATTTCTGTTTATCTAGGGGAAAAAGAAATAGGCCGCCTAGCAGCGCGTGCTTTGTTCCTGGCTCGCCGACACGGGAGCTTGGCGACGTAGAAAGGGAAATGGGCATACAAAGGGGGTTTACTGCCTCATTGAGTCGACATCTCTTTAACATGTGGCGACGAAAATAGTTTAAGAATATGCCTTCCTAGCTATGAAGATCATCAAGACCGCGTTATCCAACAAAATGTCCGAGATGGCTGGCTTGATTACTTGGTGGTTTGAAATACCGACCAAGGGATATTTGAAAGTCTCAATCTTGGCGGAATTAGTGAAGTTTTTTGAAAAGATGATACTGCAAGTTTGCCACATTTCTAAACGGCGTTAAGGCTTCATTACTAATATGTTTATAGATTCTACTTCCAATTGCACATGTTTTTATCTCTAATGTAACATATGATTATGTTTAGGATCACATATAAATGTGTCTAGACTATTTTGAATTTTTAATAACTTTTTGTCATGCTTTAGAGTTTGTCTGACCTCAAATTAATCTTGTCCCTATGATTTCAATGCACCTAACTTTGCCCTCACGTCATGCGACGGTGATAACCCCTAAGGACAGGGGATAGTTGTAGCACCTCTTATTGTGGAACTATTGGGTATCAAACCGTAGGATCAAGAAGGCAAAATTATTTCTTCTCTCCAACTAGAGTGCCATAATTCTACTTGTGTATGCACTAATCAAATTAACATGGAAGAGAGTAATTTGTTGCTTGAAATAAAATGATGAAAACAATAAATGTTAAAGTGGACTAATCCTCTAGAATGCAAGACGACAAGCCGGAGGTTTTAGTCTTATGTAGACAATGGACCTGGATTTTTGGGTTCACTCTATCTCTCTTTCCAATAAGATAACAGTGGTGATCGTGTTATAGATGATATAGTACACACAATTTCATGCTTTAATGGCATCATTCATATGAGAAACATGTATTAGAACATGCAATTAAGAAGAGAGGTACCATATGTGTGATACAGTCACTTAGCCTATCACTTCTTTCACTTGGCCACAAGTACCTGTTCTGTTTGTACCCCTAGATGCACATATAGCAAAGGAAATGGTGCTATATGTCACCTAGCGGTACAATTTCTGTCACTCGGCTACACCCTCCAATACCGCACATACCTAACACATGTCATACCCATTTGTTTAAAAGCATACACACGATAACTAATTGCAAGAGCATGTGTGCCCATGTGTGGCTTTGGTAACTAATGACAATCTCTATGACCTAATATTTGCATTGAGTCATACTTGCAAGGATTGTCTATATGCAATGCTTGAATCATATGTTGGATTCAAGGTTGAAAGAAGAAGAAGTTGAAGAAGATCAAATGATGACCGATGTGTTATTCAAGGAGCGATCCAAAGTTTGTTCAAGTGGGGGTTGAGCCTATGGCAAGCATGTATTAAATAAGAAGATTGAGTGATCTCTCATGTGTTCCTTCAAGACATCATCATTATGAAGACATAAGAAATGATTCGAGGATAATCAATTCAAAGCGCAAGTTCAAGTTGAGCCATATCGAAGAGATCAAATGCTTGAATCTTGTCTTCCACATGGTGATCATGGATATATGAAGATATTACTAAAGAGAGTATCTCCCACATGAGTATGGGGAGAAATTCACAAATCTTTATCAAGCAAGCGCGAGCGAGATCAATCAAGAGAGGTGTACCAACTTGATAAGGACATGACCATCATCATCGGGCTCAAGTGGAATGTGCAAGGCAACCTTATGACCATGATAGGTTTTATATTTTAATGATCTCATGTTGCTAGTTAGGGGACCAGATTATATGATAGATAGACGTACTATCACGAGGGGCTCTCAAATTAGTATCTTGATCATAAGATTCCAGAGGAGGTCAAACCTTTGGATTCTTGGCATAATATTTCTTGGTTATTATTTTGATTTTATCCTTGTGAAGTTTTATATCCTGTAGTTATCTTCATGTCAGGCTTAAGCGTACCAAAAACGTATTTTAGATGAAAAACTTCTTGTTTTTTTTGTTTTTGGAGATTTTACCGGGTTCGCTCTTTTAAAGAGGTCAATCTTTCATTTGGTGTTTTTCCTCCTTTGTTGTACTATGATGTTTCTCTACATGATGATATATAGCTTGTTGTTAGAGCATCTCCAGCCGCGGTGCTATAATCTGGCGTTGTATATGCCGTTTAGAGCGAGCTGTAACGTGATGAAGCGCGCGGCACCGGCGCTATACTTTTATACAATCAACAAGACAAAAAAACTCAAATAAATTACTCTCAAAATTCCACATCTCAACCAAAATAGCATAATTCTAAACAATGACATAGTTCCAATGCAAAAGATAATTCGACACAACCAAGTTCAACACAAATTTGTCTCACACAAACACAGACACATCAAGGATCAACATCTTCATAGTCATTGCCATCTCCATTTTGTGTTTCTTCTCCATTGGAGTCTTGGATGGTGGTGGTGGCTTGAATCGTTGAATCTCCATAGCTATCATCACTTGTAGGAGGTATTGGAAAAACCATGCGGGCATGAATCCCCCCCGGGGTGCACCTATGCCTTCCATGCCTCCGACTTGACCCGACGTACACATCCCTCCATAGCCTCCAAAGTCACCCAATCCATGCCGTCTATGCCTCCTCCATAGACCACACACGATGGTGCTCACATGCCTCCCATGCCTCCTCCAAAGACACCCGATGGTGCTCCCATGCCTCCTCCATAGACCACACACGATGGTGCTTACATGCCTCCCATGCCTCCTTCAAAGACACCCGATAGTGCTCCCATGCCTCCCATGCCTCCTCCAAAGTCACCCATCAATCCATAGCCACTCATCGGTGTACTCATCCCTCCATTTTGCCCCCTTCAAGTTTTTTTTTGCCAACATTTTATCGCGAGCTAGGTTTATGTATTCCTTTTGCCTTTCATCCATATTGGAAGTGTCCATGAAAAAGAACTTTCTCTCTTCTTTCACTAGGCATTGATGCTCATCATTGACCACCTTCTTCTCCTCCAAATATGTCCCGTTGGATAGCGCGAAACGCCGTGTGCACTAATTTTTTTTACACAGCGTGCAAGTATACATTGTCTGCTGGAGCGTGCAAACTACACGCCGGCGCGGTGAATTGGCAGTTTTTTTTAGCGCAAGTGCCATATACGTACATCGGCTTTTGCCATATAACCCGACGCGGTAAATTATCAGTCATTATGCTCAAATTATGATAGTTTTTGTATTTCTGGCCGTTTTTAGGGGGCGTACCAAAAGCTTTTGCCCCGTTTACATAAAAAAAAACTTTACTAGATGCACCACGCAAGTTATGTGTCTGAAAGATGTCTGCACCGTGTTGCTCCCACTTGCAACAGCTGTTCCGATCCGATTAAACTCAGCATCAGAGTCGAATTCTGCGATGTTTCTAACTCCTACTAGTCCGTGTAGCTGCGTCCTCCAACAAATTAGCAAGCAGTATGAACATTTCTATTAAGTAATTATACTCCATCTGATCAGTAAACACAGTAACAAACCCTGCCATTCCATCTGCGCCCATGAATTTCGCCATTCCATCTGACAAAGGCTCCTTCCTCTTCCCCACCTATCCTAATACTACTATAGTATTATGGTACAAAATGTACACGCGAACACAGGCCTTGACGTGCTTCCGGTCATCATCAATCAGTTCACATCGCCTCCTGCAGGCGATCGATCGAAATCCTTTCTCCGTACGTTGACGGCCGCGTTCCCCTGATCGAACCCATCCACCCACCCTACCTATCGACCAGATCCCCTCCGGCCGTGCGCGCCACGCCGATGGAGGTCGCTACAGCACGACGTCGCGCCGCTTCTTGGGGTTCGCCGCCTCTGGAGAACCTTTCCTCATCATCGCCACGAACTCTGTGTAGTTGATCCTCCCGTCCTGCGCCAACCCACAATTCATTCAGTCTAATGTCGCAGAATGATCATGGAAGCAGAAAAACTGTCGTGAACTTACGTTGTCGGCGTCGACCTCCGATATGATGTCCTTCATCTCCCGGCCGTCGAGGAGCCCCTTCTCCCGCAGGGCCTGCTCCAGCTCCTCCGTGGTGATGTACCTGCGTGGCATCGGGGCGATCAATCAAACTCTCAGGTACGCAAAAACTCTCAGCCTGAAATGTACTGTATGTACATACCCGCTGTTGTCCTTGTCGAAGTACTGGAAGGCGGTGTAGAGGTGCTCCTCCCTGTCCATCCTGTTCATGTGCATCGTCGCCGTGATGAACTCGTCGTAGTCGATCGTCCCGTTGCCGTCCGCGTCAGCCTGCGTAGCGTAATCAAGAACGGATTGGTTAAGTAACTGACTAAAATGTTTAGGTTTCAAAAATGGTTCGGTGTGCTTACAGCTTCCATGAGCTGCTGGACTTCGGCTTCGGTGAGCTTGGTCCCCTTCTTGGCCAGCCCCTTCCGCAGCTCGTCCACGGTGATCGTGCCGCTGTTGTCCGAGTCCATGCCCTTGAACATCTCCTTCAGACCCCTGATCTCCTCCTCCGACAAGCACCCGGCGATCACCTGCCATGGATTCGTTCAGGAGGACGTATTTTAGAGCGAGTCCCGGTTTCAGAATTCAGACTGACAGGTTGACTGAAACAGAACAGGGTGTATATACCCTCAGCGCCGCCTTCTTGAACTGGTTCATCGCTCTGAACTGCTTGAGCCTGCCGAGGACAGCGTTGTCCAGCAGCGTGTCAGGCGCCTCGCCTTCCTCTTTGATCCACGGATGGTCTGCACACAGCACCATTTTGTTTTGTTCGTAATAAATTTACATGTATCGATGATGCAACGTCAGAGGAAGCTTGGAATTCAGAAGTGGCGCGCTTACTGAGGGCGTCGTACGCGGAGATCCTCCTCTTGGGGTCGGAGGTGAGCATCTTCCTGACGAGGTCCTTGGCGCCGCTGGAGATGCGCGGCCAGGGTTCGCTGGTGAAATCGACCTGCCCTCTCAGGATGGAGTTGAAGATGCCGTGCTCCGACTCTGTCCCCCACAAATCAATCTTCTTATTCATCAGTTCAGGCAACAACACGACGATTGGTCTTTGTAAACAAAGAAAAAAAATGGAGCGAGAGAAGGGAAGCCGAAGCTTGCCTGCCCAGAATGGCGGGACGCCGCAGAGCAGGATGTAGACCATGACGCCGACGCTCCAGATGTCGGCCTCGGGCCCGTAGTTCCGCTTGAGCACCTCCGGCGCGATGTAGTAGGCGCTGCCGACGATGTCCCTGAACACCTCGCCTTCCTTGAAGAAGACGGAGAGTCCGAAGTCGGTGGCCTTGAGCGGCGCGTTCTCGTCCTTGCTCAGCAGCAGGAAGTTCTCGGGCTTGAGGTCCCGGTGGATGACCCCCATGGAGTGGCATGTGTGGATGATCTCCATGATGGTTCGCAGCAGCGACGCCGCCGCGCGCTCCGTGTAGTGTCCCTTGGCGATGATCCGGTCGAAGAGCTCGCCCCCGGCGCAGAGCTCCATCACCAGGTGCACGTTGTGCTTGTCCTCGTACGCGCCCTTGAGCTCCACCACGCCCGGCTGCCCCGCCAGGTGGTACATGATCTGCACCTCCCGCCGGACGTCCTCCACGTCCTCCTTGGTGGACAGCTTCCGCTTGCTGATGGTCTTGCACGCGAACTTCTGGCTCGTCGCCTTGTGGGTGCACAGCGACGTGACGCCGAACTGCCCGCGCCCGAGCTCCTTGCCGATGGTGTAGATGCTCTTCACGTCCTCCATGGGCCGGCCCAGCACGGGGCCGATCGGGGCAGGCGGCTTGTTCTGCTGCGGCGCGCTGGAGGGCGACACCGAGGATGGCCCCGCGCTGCTGCCAGCGCCGGGGCGGCACGAGCCTCCGGGGTCCGCCGCGTCGTTGCACGGCGTCCCGGACCCCGGGCAGCAGTTGCCCATTGCCGGCGCCGAGGGGGGTGCTCGCCGGCGAGCGGGACGTGCCGTGGACGGGCCTGTATGGGGGGAGCTGGAACGGGGATGATTTCCAGCTGGTAGGCATCGGCGGACGGGTGCGGGGAGGAGAATTTGGGGGTGGCCGCTAAAAGGAAGGTGGGGAGGGAATGGCGGGAATGTAACGGCTTCGTGGTTTGGCTTCGGTTTCTGCCTTTTTGCTCAGGAGGGCAAAACAACGGACGCTGCCGTGGATGCCTATGTAGAGCCGATGTCACCTTGCAGGAGATGGTTAGGTTCTCTTGGAGCTTTCGCTTCCTTCCATCTTTTCTAGAGTATAAAGCTTTACTTACAAAAACTTTTTTTATCTAAATTTCTTGACTATTTCTTTTTGAATCCAGACCAGATAGCACCGGGCCTAAAATTGCAAGACCCGACGTCCATTTTACATCGCACTTAGACTTATGTTGCGTTCAGCATTGAGACACACCATCTCAAAATAGCCTCGATGTGTTGATAGTGTAGCCTGTTGCGTAGTTTTCGCGAGGTTTTGTAAGAAAATAAATATAACCAAGGTTTTGGCGCCAAGGCTAGCTCTGATCCTGCATGCATCTCATCGTTGGAAATGATCAAAGGGCTTTTCTTAAAGGAGGATCGTTGCATGATAACTTCAAGTTGGTCAGAGAGTCGGCAGAATTCTTGAGAGAGAAGAAATGTGAAAGTTCATTACTCAAGCTTGATATTGTGAAAGCTTTTCATACGACCGCTTGACAATTTTTTGCTTCAAATTCTTCAAAAGAAGGGTTTTGACGATAGATCGTTGAAATGGATTTCTATGCTTCTCGGCTTGGTATCCTCAAGCATTTTCCAAATCAGAATTCCTGGCCCCAAGATTTGGCATGTGAGGGGTTTGCGTCAGGTGATGCTCTATCTCCAATGCTTTTTATTATTTGATTGATGGACGCTTTGAATCGTTTGTTTGACAAGGCTAAACACGAAGGGGCGATTTAGAACTTCCTAGAGGGACAAATGACTCCTCAACCTCTACCGGGTTACATTTATGATGTAATAATATTCCTCAAAGAATCTGCCCTAGTAGCGGAGATCGTGAAGGCCGTGTTGGGTAATTGTGGTGGAGCACCATGTCTAAGATGTAACATGGCCATAAGCTCGATATCTTCCATTTCGTTTGTGCCAAAGAAAGGATCGATGATAACTCACAAATGTGGGGATCAGTTATAGTACCTTTGGAATATAAAGGAATGTCAACCCACAAGAACCTGAATGTATTGATTAGTAGATTCAACAAGTAAAATAATAAAAAATGCAAGGTTTTGAGTTTTCAGGTTTTTAGTTTGTAGAAAAAAATAACAGGTAAGATAATGCAATTAAAGTAAAATAAAAATAATGTAAACTTTTTAGAGAAATCACAATCGTTTATATATGCAGCAAGAGAACAAGTTTGAGTATGCACTTATATGAGGCAAACATTTCCAAGAGCAACATGGATTTTCTCAGTACTCAGATTTATACACGATATGGTAAGCATATTGTCATGGCCGACTCTAAGGGGGCAAGGGAGGCCGCCCTAGGCCCCTGAAACCCAGGAGGCCTCAGTTAGGAAGGCACATGCGACGGGGAGGAGCTCCGAGCTCACCATTAGAGGACACTTTGGAGCTTTCTCTCCTTTTTTTCTTTTGGTTAGCTACGTGGTGTTAAGTAGATGGGGGCGGTTCCCTCATAAAAAAATTAGATGGGGCATGTTGGATAAGGTAATGACCACAATATCGATCAAGGCAGCGCACTACAGAATTGAGAGTTCTAAAAAAGAATCCTAGCACATAAAACTGACAGTCGCACAAAAATGCACATAATTAAGATATTTTCTATTTTGTTTTCCCCTTATAAAAATCCTGAGATAAGAAAGTCTCACATTTCGTTCCCCCATCTATTGATCCGACTATTGCCAAAAGGCGGAAGATAAGGATTTTGGTTTAGATAGCAATTCAGAGAAAGAACACAAACTGCAAGATCGCGATCAGGTACGAGTCTAACTTTTCTCATCCTAAATGTCCTATTTTACTCTAGTTAAACCCAATCTCCGACCCTCATGGGAAGAGACTTCACAGCGCTACCTCCAGAGTTGACATAATAATTTGTAAGAGTGATATTGGTCTACCATCACAAACGAGTTTGCGAATTTTTAGCAAAAAATATATAAACTATTTGAAAGTTTTTTTGTATGTACTCAAGCATCGTTACTATACATATATTAAATTATATTACGATGTTTGTATTAAGGGCCTCCAGATTTTTTGTTTCGTTACGGGATCCGAAATCTCAGGACTGGCTCTGCATATTTTCAAATTTTATTCTCTTTAGACGGAGCCTAAAATAGGTTCAACCGTGTACACATGCAAATACACCCTAATGATTGGTCCTAAAATCACGCACGTGTGAAATTAAAGGATTCATTAAGACATAAATGTCCAACCATTGACTAATGCTTTGGGATCCCTGATAAAAAAACCCTAATGTAACTCTAAGTCTTGGGACATGATTTCTGTCATCTCCTACCCTCCCTATTATTTTTTATTAAACTAAGGTGCGGACATGTGAGCTCATATATGTGAAGTAACATGTAGTCGATGATCGCATGCTACCATCATAGAACCACATAAAAGTATGTAAGTTGACCAAATAATCATACAATATATAGAGAGAAATTATAGCCAATTCTCATATATCCTTAGGAACATGGGAAACTACTAACAATGATGGAACATGATAACGACCAGAGGCATATGGATTACAAGATAATTTGAAAGTATAACTTCACCATAAAACAATGACAAGCTGCAAAGCAAACAATCATGCATAAAAACACTAGAAACTATGCAGGCTTCCGATCTACCACAAACTATGATGAGGAATGATGTCGATCTCAAGATGAATATGGTGGTGATGATGATGGTGATCGAGATGGTGTTGCAGACACTCCTCCCTACACCAAGGAGTTGCTGGCAATGATGGCGGTGGTTTCCCCCATGTTGTAAAGGAAATATGCCATAGAGACAAATAATAATATTGATTATTAGCATATTTCATAAAGTTTATGATTAAGTTTTATATCGTGATATAACTATTTTGAATGAAAACGTCAATACACGTGTGATATACAAACAACTAGGAGTTCCTAGTGAAACTCTAGTCACTGGTTCATTGGTTAACAAATGATCAAGGTTTCCTAATCATGAGCGGGCTTTGTCCATCCGCGTGATGGAAAATACTCTGGCCCTACTCGTATAAGTTATATCCATAAGCTGCACAGCGTGTGACTAGGTCATGAGGGATGTCACTTATCGGATCGAGTAAAGTTGTAGAGGTCCCAACCTGTTAAGGTAGAGATCCCCGTGTTTACAATGCTAGTCCCTGGATCGAATAGCTAGCATCCACAGTTAAAGATGTAATATCAAAAAACAAAGGTCATATTACAACTTATAACCAGGAATAAAATAATTCATTACATCTTACATAGCTCATTTGGCTATCTTATTACAATGAAGCAGATATAACTATATAGCATGGAGTCCTTCATCTTTATATGACACATGCAATCATGTTGGTTGTAGACTTGTAATCCCTACTCAACAAACTTCACTAACATCAAACAAACCTGCAACATAATAAGTTACAGCCACAAGGGTCAATACATTTGAATTGTATTGGCAAGTGAAACTATGGTAGAATAGTAGTATCTAACATCTATACGAATTTGGCTAGGTGTAGCTTAGGCTTGCTTTGCTCAAAATAAGGTTTTCCTTATTAGTTGAAAACACTAGGTTTTTGTTTGTCAAAAACACCCAAGGAACCACCAATAGACATTGGTGAACCTTTAACCCTTGTTTAACCACAAAATTTTAACTTAGAAACTGGGATGAGGAGATCCTTGATAGCTTCGATGTCTTGATGCTCAAATTGTCCATTTTTGGGGACACGGCTAAGTACTTAGGTTTTACCCTCTCGAAAGGTGGTGCACTTTCCCCACAAGACTCGACATGCATCGAGACGATATCTTTCAGAAGCCTTCCCTTAGACCAAATGGACGCGTTCCATCCTATCACCCCTACCACCTTCTGTCCATCTAGCTAAGTTATTGCAACCTATATGATCAAGGCAGAGCCCATATGCCATGTGGCTGCACTAGAAGCTTATCAACACTTAACATCTCAAATCTCTTTGTTCCTGGGTGGCTTTCCACAAGTGTGATACACAACGTAAGCCATCAACATGGGCCTTGTATAACCACTCAACACAAACCATTCTCACCATTCCACCAGGTGATTCATTCACATAGTTGTTTTATTAAGCAAAAACACAAGTCATAGACTTAGAAATATTTCATAGCATGAATAATCCACCCTTGTTTTCTATTATCTAAGCTAAGCATAATAGTACCAAGATTCTTAACTTAGGGATAATTCCACTAGCACAACATCTACTAGGATTTCCTAAGGCATAGCATAGTATAGATAATTAGAAAATTTCCATGCAAGTCCTACTCAAAATATCACTAATGCATAGTCAAAATAATAGGTCAAAATATATGAAGCACGAATTGCCTTTTTAGTAGAGAATCTAGGTACATTCCTTGATCTTGCAATTGTCACGCTCCTCAAAGTTCACTACAATTCAATCAAGCTAAGCATACATTCAAAACTAGCATTCAAACATTTCACCACATAAAATGATAAAAACAAGGAAATGCATGCAAGCATGCAAAAGGTTGTTTTATTTAAAAAGTAGTTTCTAATAAGGCTATTTCAAAACACCTAATGGTCATTTATAAAAGTGGAAAAAACATTCAAAATCAAGTTAGTGAAAATGGCCTTTTTAAATCATTTTTGTTTTGCTAGAAATGATTTTATTCAAAGTAAGAATTCCTAGTGTCAAAAAATATATTTTTAAACTCAAATGTTAGTTTTTATGGTCAGAGTGTTCAAACCAAACCATCTGCAAAAGGTTTTACCCAAAAATCATTTTTAAAACAATTTTTATATCCAAAATAGTCCTAAACATGTTTCTGCAAAAACACCTAATTTTTCAGAAGAAAAAAAATTAAAATAAGGCGATAGTTCCAATCCTTACATGTTTCTGAATCCATTGATATAAAGTTTGTAATTTTTGGACATACAGATTAAAAGTTACGATTTTTGCAAAATCAAACATCTAATAGATCAAATTCTGTTTTTAAAACCAGAGTCTGGCCACGTGGCGTGCTATTACTGGACAATACTGTTTCACGTGGATTGATCAATACAGGCTGTTGGATCTAATTGGCATTGCACAGCACAAATCGACTCATACCGCTTCGATTAGATCTAATCCTAGCCAATAGATCCGCATCTAACAGTCTGGAGCATGCTAGCCATAGATGGGCGGCGCTAGCTGGTGACTGCGGCGGCAGCGTCTCTGTCAACGACGGTCCGGTGCAACCAGGAAGCAAGTAAGAGGAAGGAGGGGCTCACTAGGTTCACAGGGTCGCGGCGGTGCTCAAGGTAGTCGTAGGAAGGCCAGGGGCGCACGAGGTTGCTGCGGATTTCTCGCCGGAGTCGATGTTACCGTCGGGCACGCTCGGTTCTCATCGGGGGCGAGGCTACAAGGCATTCCAAGGCAAAATAAAGTCCGCGCTAGATGCGCGAGACGAAGGCGAGTGCACGAGCGTCAACTAGAGAGAAGGGGGAGGATAGGGTTTACCAGGAGAAGTCGCCGGAGTGGAGGCAGACGACAGCGACACTCAGACGTGATCGTTGCTGAGCTTCAGGGGCGCGCGCGAGCAAACGGGGCATGGAAGCAGGTGCGCAAAGTGTTGGCGAGTAAGCTCGTGGAAGCCAGGGGAAAGTGGGAGGGCTGAGCTCGCAAGAATTTGAGTTGGAGCTCGTCGGAGCCAGTGGTGGTTTGAGCGCAAATTAGCGCAGCCTGGTGGCTCACTGGGCACAGCGTGTGAGGGGAAAGAGAGAGAAGAGGGAGGGGAGTAAGTACGCATGGTCGGGGGAGTGAATTTCTGCGGCATTTACACGAATTTACGAGGATTAAAATCAGGCAAAAACGGTTGAGAGGGGAGAGGGGAACGGGTCTCGCGGCGAAGACGACGACGCTGAGCTGGCGTGGGTCTAGGGCGTTAGCGAGGTGAGGGGATACGCGTGGGGTGAGAAAATTTCAGGGGAAGAGGAGTGAGAGCTGGGTGGGCTTCGAGTTGGGCTAGTGGTTTGCTAGGTTGGGCCTAGGTAGTTGGGTTGGGTTGTTTTATATTTTTTTCCTTCTCTAATTCTTTTTCTTTTATCTCTAATTTATGTTTTAATTCAAACTAAATGATTTAAACCTCCATTTGAATTCAGATTTTTTATTAAACCTTTTCAGAACTTTTTCAGTAGGTTTATACTATTTATTAATGTGTTTAAAAGTCCATTTTAGAATATTTCAAATATTCTCTTATGATTTATTATTTATTTAAATTAGGCATTTGTCTTTATTTAAATAAAATTAAATATGGTTCAAGCCCATATAATTTTATTTAAATAATATTTTATTCCTTTTTATTATTCAGTAAACTTTTATTCCATTTGCTTATGGATTTGATTCAAGATTTAAATTGTTTTTTAAATAATTCTTATTTATTTATTTCTCTCTTTATCTTATAAAATCTATATCTTTTTATTTTTAGCTCCAAAATTGGTGATTCCAATTTGTATAATTTTATTTAACTTTTGTTTATCTTTTTAAATCCTTTTAGGATTAGTTTGCTCACAATTTAGTACTGATTTTAGTTAGGAGCTTTATTATCTTAGGAATTTATTTTCTTTTATCTTATTAAATTCATAAGTTTTTATCCATGGCTCCAAATTGAATGAAACCAATTTCTATGGTTTTATAATATTTTTGTTTACCATTTTTGATCATTTACAAATGTTTGTTGCTAAATTTTTATATGGAACAAGCCATAGTCTTAGAGTGATTTGGAAATGATTTCTCTCATTAGGGTTTAGGGTTTTGGTTTAACTTTTGCAAGTGCTTTAAATTCAAGATTCTTTGCATGCATGAATGCATTTGATCTTTTGAATATTTGTTTGTTGCTTTCTTATTCAAATTTGTACAAGTAGGGCTTTGATGTTTCCATTTAGAAGCAAAAAGTTTATTTTCACCCTAAATTTTAACAATTATTTCTTTTGTTTGTTTATTTTTCACATTTCAAAATTTGGAAAATTTTGGGATGTGACAAAAGTAGCTATTGTCGGTAACAAGCTTGAACCTGACATGGTGATGTCATTGATCAAGCCTCGGACAATACAAATATCACAGAGACAAAAGGAATAAGACATAACTTTTATGGTCCAACGACAAGTTTCGTGGAATGCACATGTGGTCATCATGGACATCCAGGTCTCGCTATTGATCATTGGTCTGAGAGGAGTCTTGGCCATGTTTGTACTGTACACGAACCGTTGGGTTGAACGCTTAAGGTCTTGACGAAGCTTAGAGAACGTTATAGGCATATTAGAAATCACTGAAGAAAATAGAAGAGAAAAACTAGAAATGTTCTGGACAGATCCGAATGTGTTCAGAGAAAGAATAAATGAAAAGTGATCGAAGGAGTTTCAGATAAACAGTGATTCAAATATACATTTATTATATGTTAATTATGAATTAATAAATTCTAAATAAATATTTAAATAAAGATTTATAAATGCATCTTTCTTATTAGGCAAAAACCTCGAATGGATTTTACCTAAAAAGAAACGTTAAGAAAAAGGAAAAAAAAGAAAAAACTGCCACGCCCATGGGTGGCACATAATAGGTACTGTGCGCGCGAGAGATAGGCCACGGGGGAAGCCGGTCCACGGGGGAGTAGCCGGCCCCAGGGCGCCAGCCGATGCCGCCACTTGGGCACTGGGCCACGAGGTGGGCAGTCGGCCCACCCCGGCCACATCTGCCTCCACCGCCTACCGTCGCCTCCTCCCGCTGCTGGCCCGACCCCGGTTTACCAAAGGGACTAGCCGACTGGGAGCTCATGAATTTGCTCCTATTTTCTCAGGTTTTTCGTCCCACATGGGGCACCTAAGGTGGAGGGAGCCCCTCCCTCCGTCTATATATAGTGGTGCCCATAGGACGATTAAAACACATAATAAAATACAGAAAAGGACTGTGTAGCCTATCTTTTCTCTATCTCTCCCTTGCAACCGTGGCCCCCTTGTCAGGGCTATGCGAACGAGGAGTTCTTCACCGCGGAGCACCGTCGCGATGCAGCATTCGAAGCCGGGAGATCTACTTCCACAATCTCCGCTGGATCGGGGAGAAGAGGGAGTCATCGTCAAGAACCGTACGTGTGTGACTCTCTCGAGCGGCGCCGTGCTTTAGGTGCTAGGAGATGTAGGGGTCGTTGGACGTCGTGACCTCGAGGTCAGCATCAGAACGAATTCTTCAACCACATTCCTCGCGGTACGTTAACCGCGCTCGGTCTTCAAAGATATGAATATCCCCTCTCGTTACTGCATTACTAATAGATAGATCCTGGCATTAGGGTTTCGATCGTAGGATTTTTTTTGCCCGCGAACCCCAACAGTGGTATCAGAGCCGATCTATACGTAGTACTGCCAGTATGGGTAGAACACATGAGTTGTAACGTGTGGGCATTGATTTTTCAATTATTACCCCCTACATTTACTTGTTTATATCGCGATATTGATTTATGAAGTAGCCCGGACAGACCTTATGCGTACTCTTACGCGAGACTGGTTCCACGCTCGATATACGGCTAGTTTCATATAAGTGGCTAGCGGATGTCTGTCTCTCTCAATATAGTTGATATAGCATTTACAAAGGAGGTTACCGAAAGGGGTGTAGTATAAACAATTATATAATCAACGTTGTGGTTGAAGTTTGTAGGTAAGAATGGTTCTTGCGTGAAAGCCCTAATAGACACGCAAAACATGCAAATATAAAGTAGAGGCGTATAACTTTGTTTTGCAGGGTCGTTATGATGTGATATGGTCATAATCAAGCTAAAGTAGTTTACTTTCTGTTGCTAAGTCATAGTAATGGTCATCATGATGGTGAACTGCACACCGGCGGCACCGGTACCCTGGTGCAGGACCCGGAGGTGCCAGTACCATTGCGCCTGAACCGGGGGCGTCGACGCCCTGTCACCAAACCCAGAAGCACCGGATGGAGATCACATCGCAAAGGACCATATCGCATCGCATTTACATTTAATGTATTTTTTTGTGTGTATATTGTTGTGTGCTAAGTATTAAATACTCTACGATAGCATTAATAAGATGATCCCTAAACATCATAATTCCAATGATAGTGTTCCCCTCGTATGTGCACCACCAAGAAAGTTCTCCGTTATGAGGCAGGCTGTGATGATCGTGTGTTAGACATAACTGCGTTCGCATACGGTGGGTGTAAATCATGATGCACTGCAATACTCACGAGTTAGAGTTGGCGAGCCTAGCATGTACAGACATGGACTCAGAACACAAGATGATCGAAAAATCGAGCACGAGTCACATGAATGATGTGATCGACGTGTTGACGTCCACCTTTGCAACTATGTCACCGGCCATGGCGATCCGGGTGAGGTAGTGAATTAGGATCATGTGATCACTAAGATATTATTTGGGGATAATGTTTCTAGTGGAGTTGTTTGAACTCATATTTCCATAAACTCATTCTAAAAACCGTTGTAATTTTAAATTTAGAACATGGCCGATCGCCAAGCCTATTTTGATGTTGCTGAGTGGGTAGTTGCCGAGAAACTCAAGTTAGATAGATCCAACTTCCTGGATTGGCTAGTGCGTCTGAACTCTATCCTTGCTAAGAATGACATGGTAGACTACATACGCTACGGTATGGATTTGGAGCAGCCAAAGGATGACATAGAGACCCCACAGCAGCAGGCAAACTGCTATTTTCATCGTGACATTTCCATGTTCATCCACCCGATCATGATTTACGGAATGGTGAATGAACTACACCCTCTCACGGGCGATCTTGACCCATATGTGATAGTGGATCAGTTGAGAGTGGAGTTCATAGGCCAAGTACGCCTGTGGAAGCATGAGCTAGTGGGTGAATTCTACGCCATTCATATGGAGGAAAACACCTGCCTGGAGATCCACCTGATTTGCATACATGATGCATACATGAGGTTGGTTCATTTCATGGGCTACTGGATGGATGGCTCATTTGCAACAGGAGTACTTCTACGATTGCTACCCCAAGCTATCAAGAGTACACCAGGGTTTGCATCAAGAGAGGTGACATGGAAACGCAGAATTTCCATGAGTTCATATCACGCTTGACAAGCGTGCAGGTTGAACCCATTGCTGGAGAAGTCATCAACGACGAAGGTATATACATTATATACAAACTTTATAAATGTTATAATCTTGCAAACACTTGTTGCAGTATTGAAGTATCTGATACTTGTTCTATTTTATGAAAACATGTCCTTGTGCATGAGAGTTGCTTCCGAGAGAGGAGGTGACGTTGAGTGTTGATGGCGAGCATGATGATGATGGCCGATGATACTCTACCTCAACATTTACCATTTAGTTTATAGTTTTGGATAATTATTGTAATCAGTGGAATATGAACATATTTAGTGTGTCTTACACTTCGTGAGACAGTTATTCATACAAGTTTGTAACAAATAAGTTGTTCTACTTTTATGAATGATCTCTATTTGTGTTCATATGTTGTTTCGATTATATGTGAATTATTCGAATTACAAAACTAAGTGATAATACATGAAAAGTTATAAAATGCTTTATTAAGCATTAAGTGGGAAAAACATCCGGCAGTAAACCAAATAGAAATAAGTAGCATTAGTAAAGACCATTCAATGAAAATGGCAAATACTCATCTAGAATAAAGTAAACCATCTAGAATTCGTGAAAGCTTTTTGAGTTTATTTGATAAAACCAAAGAAATAACGAATAAGCCCTTGGAAACTTTGTAAGAAAAATTCCATGAATAGAACCAAACAAAGGCAAAGCTAGTATTGCTAAAATTTTGGTGCATTCTCAAGAAAGTGTGTTTCTCAAGAATGATGTTAATGGAATAAAGTAAGAGCATGATGAAGGCCTGCGACCATGCATTAGAATGTTGAGAAGCACAACGGAATATGTTCCAGAAATTGACTCTTCGTGATAAATAAAAAGGATCAATGATTGTGATCATTGTGTTTTTTAGTATGCTTTTACATAAAATAGTAGGATTCACAAATATGCCTACACCTAGTGTGGAGATAAGTGTGAATTAATTTTCACGTCATTAGGACAAGACATACCTACAAACTACAAGATAATTGATGCTAAACTAAAGTTACAAGAAATGAAATCCTAGAATTAAAACCTGACTTGAGATTAGAAAGTAAAACCATTACTGAGTATCATCGAGTGAAGGAGTTACTTGATATTTCTGAAGGACCGCATGGTCATAAGAAATAAGTGGGAGTCTCAGAAGACAATGCGCGATTCACCAAAAGATGTCTTGAGCGAATCCAAATGAATTTGATTCAGAAATGCTTATGTCTGATGGATTTAATACTAGTAGAGTACTATAATCTTTTCAAAGAAATTCTCAACTTGATAGTTGATCAAGAGATTTCGAAGATGTTCGAAATATTGGGAAGATATGCAATTTGCATAAAATTGAGTGGGAGCTGAGAGCCTTCCTAAAATTAATATGTGAGTGATATATTTTTTTGAGTGGGAGCAATGTAAAGTTCGAACTCACATATGTAGTAGACATATTTTTAGTGGGAGCTTAACAGGCTTCATATGTGTAAATGACACATTATGAATGAGGACCAAAAGCCAATAAGTAAATAAATATTGATTTATGAGTGTAAAGTTGAAAGTATATTGGACATTGGAATCTTAGAGATTAATATGTCCTATTGCATCATATTGGAATGAATTCCTAAAGAAGATTCTTTAGAGTTCATAATAGGAATTGATTAAGGAACAGTCCTAAAACATTCAAGTTAGGAAAATCATTAAGTATAAACATTGATGATTTGATAGAAAGAATAGAATGTTCAGACATCCATTATGTTTTGACATAGTATTCTATCTTTAAAATCATGATAAATACTCAACATAATTTGATCCAGGTTCTTAGTGAGAAGAACGAGTCCAGAAATGATTAGGTGTAAATCATTTAACAATGAGTTGAGATTGTCCACATCATCTAGTGAGATATGTAGCCATGTTTATAGATCTGTAAAAGATGACATACCTACAGTATAAAGTGTTATACTACAAGGATATGTTTTGGCTTCAAGAAGATTGGAAATCTCTGCATTAAAAGGTTACCTAAGGCGTATTTGAAGCATGGTGGAAAATATTCAAAATAACACATAGTGCATTTTGAATTTGAAATCTACATTTATAATACAAGTATATGAATACTAACATGTGTTATGTATAATGTTGAGGCTTAGAGAACTTTTCTCACAGAGTGTATTGCATTACTTAGTGCCATGAGAAAGTCCCTGAGACCTATCTAACGTCACTGCTGGTATCTGATGAGCCACAAGTATAGGGGGTGTAACATAGTACTTCTGATAAATAGGAGTGTCGATCGCAACGAGGAGCAGAAGGTGTTGACTAGTGGTTTGGATCAGCAATTCTCTGTAAATACTTAGCAAATGGATTTTTAGGGGTTTTTGGTAATGCAGATAAATAAAGTGCGAGTAAATAAAAGACAATAAGAATAATTGCAGCAAGTGGCCCAATCCTTTCTTCAGCAAAGGACAAGCCGGTTAGATTACTTAGGAGGACCAAACGTTCTCGAGGACATAAGGGAATACTGTCAAGTGCTTTCGCTTCATATAGTTGATTAATCTTCTTTGATTGAATAAGTGTTGTGTGGATGAACTTATGCTAATGTACCGAACTTACTTGTACTAATACATACTTGTGATTAAATACCTTGCAAGCATCCGCAACTACAAGAAATTAATTAAGATAAAAACCCAACCACAACATTAAACTTTGAGATCCTACACTCCCTTGTGCAATGGTTTCCTAATGGGAGTTTAGGTTTCTATCATTGCCGCAACCCCACAATTAGTAGCCAAATACACAATGAATTCCCCTAAGCCCATAAATGGTGAAGTATCATGTAGTCGACGTTCACATGACACCACTAGAAGAATAACACCACAACTTAAATATCAAACCATAGAATATTACTCAACACAATTCCACTACTAACAACATGACTTCTCCTATGTCCTCAAGAACTAAACGCACTACTGAAGACATCATATGGATCAAGATCAGGGATGATATAATGATAAATAACAATCTGAACATGAACGATAATTCAATGGTTACACTCAATAGCATCAACTACAACAAGTAATCAACAGCGGGAAAGTTTCCCCTAAGAACTATGCAAGATTCAACCCAATTGTTACATCGGTATGGATTGGTGGTGATGGTGCTGATGGAGATGATGGTTAGGATGATGATCCCGATGAAGTCTAGCTTGATGACGGTGTTGATGGCGAAAATCTACCCTCTCCGGGAAGGAATTTCCTCGGCAGATTTCTGCCTGCCGAAGAGCTCTTTCTCTCTCTGTAGTTTTTGCCCCGCAGAGGTGGCGAAATCTTTCTGTGGTCGCTCCCCTCGTATTAGGGCTTCGAGGAGAAGATATAGGCGAAATGGCGAAGCCAGAGGTGGGCCAAGATGGTCACACCACCTGGTGGCACGGCCTAGGGGGGCGCGCCAGAGGGTGGTGTGCCCCCCTGCTGCCCATCTCAGCCTCCCCTTTTGGCTTCCTTCGTCTTCTGGAAAAATATGATTTTCCATATATTTTTTAGAATTTTCTGATCTCCGCGAATATTGCATCTGGACAACACTTTTCCCATCAGAATCCTGATTCCGGCGGTTCATCCTCCAAGCATCATCAAACATGCAAAATAGATTGAAATAACATAAGTATCACCTCTTAATACAAAATATATCAATGAATAACAGTAAGTTATGATATAAAATAGTGATGCAAAATGGAAGTATCAACTCCCCCCAAGCTTAGACCTCGCTTGTCCCCAAGCGAAAACTGAACTCAGTAAACATGTCCACATGTTTATGGAGTGAAGTGTCGATAAAGAGAATACGGACAATAAGCATCACACTTATCAATGCACAAATCATAATAGAAAACAACTCACTCTTATATAACTCAACTTGTAACAAGTATAGGAGTCACAATAAAGAGTCATATGTTCGAGATATGCCCAAGAGGCAATAATAAAGTGGTTATTATCATATCTTCATGCTTATGATAAATGTTTACATGACATGCTATAATTGTATTAACCGAAAACATTAATACTTGTGTGAATTGTAAACATGTAAGAGTCCCTAGTAAATCCTCTTGTTAAACTAGCTTGTTGGTTAATATATGATCATGGTTTCCTGATCACGAACATTGAGATGTTATTAAAAACAAGGCCATATCATTAGGATAATGATGTGATGGACATACTCCTATAGTTAATCATAGCATAAGATCAAGTCATTTAAATAGTTCACTTGCTATAAGCTTTCAGATACATAGTAACCTAAATACTTCGACCATGAGATCATGTTAATCACCATCACCGGATGGATGCTTTGATGACATTAAACACCACTTCATAACTGGGTGGTTATAAAGGTGGCATTGAGTGTTCGGAAAGTATGTGTTGAGGCACATGGATCAAGAGTGGGATTTGTCCATCCATATGACAGATAGATATACTCTGGGACCTCTCTGTGGAATGTCATCCAATTGGATTGCAAGCATGTGACTGGATCACAAGGGATCACATATCATAGGAATGAGTAAAGAGTACTTATCGATAACGAGGTTGAACTAGGTATGCAGAGATACCGACGATCAAACCCCAGATAAGTAAAGTATCACGAGAAAAAGGGAAATTGGTCAAATGGTTCATTCGATCGCAAAGTAATCATATAAATATGTGGGATCCATATGAATTTCTAGATTCCTCTATTGGTTATTGACCGGAGAAGAGTCTCGGTCATGTCTGCATAATTCATGAACCATAGGGAGACACACTTAAGGATTCGATGTTGTTTAGTAGATATGGAATGTAAGTAGGGAGACCAAATGTTATTCGGAGTCTCGGATGGGATCCGGGATATCACGAGGAGATCCAGAATGGTCCATAGAATAAGATTCATATAAGGAAAGTCCAATTCCAAAGTTCGGGAATGATTCTGGTGTTTTCACCGGAATGATCTAGAAGGGTCTAGAAGGTTCACCGAACTGGAAGGGGAAGGGTACATGAATGTGTCATGACTAAGTGGAATGATTGCATCATGTCCCCACTTGGTTGGGCGTTTGAAAGAAAGAAATTAAACTCCAAATTGAAAGTCAAAAGGAAACTTTGAAAAGTCAAACTGGGACAGTGTTTCCTGGTGGAGGAAGGAGAGAATCCTTCTCCCCCTCCACCACAAGCCTAGTAGGAGAGGGAGTTGGGGAAGGATTCAAACTCCCCTCTCCCAAGCTGCCCCTCCCTCTCATAAATAGAGGGGAGGGGGTGCCCTCCAAGCTACACCACAACCAGCCCCTCCCCACACCGCCGCCGTGCTGCTAGCCGCCACCTAGTGCTGCCGTCGTGCCGCCGCCACCCAGCGCTGCCGCCGCCGCACCAAGTCGCCGCCGCCCTAGCCTCCGCTGACCACCTCCTCCTCTCTGGCTTCTAAACCCTAGATCGCTGGAGAAACCCTAATACTCCACCATAATCCTCTCCGGCTTAGGCGAAGCCCTGCGAGATCTTCCCTCTACTTTCGACATCACGTCGTTGTGCTGCCGGAATCGCGAGGAGAGAACTACCACCTCCGCTGCCTGCTGGAACAAGGGAGAGGAAGGTATTCATCGAGTACCGAACGTGTGATCGACTGCGGAAGCGCTGCCGGAACGCAGCGTCGGAAGGATCGTCTACGCGATCTTGAGATCGGCAAGTGTACGACTACATCACCCATGAGGATCTGCTCTCGTTAACCGCTTTGGAATCTTCGAGGGTGAGTACTCTAATCGACTCGTTTCTACAATCTAGGAGATAGATCTTGGCTTGTGTCTGTTCATGCGGTAGATTTTTTTTGTTTTCCATGCTACAAACCCCTACAGTGGTATCAGAGCCGTGTCTATATGTATATCTGTTGCACGAGTAGAACACAATGGTCATTGTGGGTGATGGTTCTTTTATTATCAATTGCTTCTTGTGTACTTTGCATCTTGCGGGATGTTGGGATGAAGCGTCTCGGGCTAACCTTACATGACATCATTCATGAGACTTGCTCCACGCTCGACATGCAACTTGTATTGCATAAGTGGCTTTGCGGGTGTCCGTCTCTCCCATCATAGTGAAGATTCAATTTACAATGGGCACTTGATAGTTCATGCATCAACATTGTGGTTCTTGTTCGTAAGTTCGAACGACACTTAATGAAAGCCTTAAACCCCGTAAAATATGCAACGAAAATTAGAGGCGTCTAACTTTTTTTTGCAGGGGTGTGCTGTGATGTGATATGGCCATGATTGTGATTATATGTGATGTATGCAATGTTCCTTATGGTTGTCTTTTAATTTTGTTAAAGACATGCGTGTCTATTATTCAAAGTAGTTGTAATAGTTGATGTTGGTGGACGACAACCATGGAGCGGTGCCATTGACATTGACGCCACGCCGATGATGATGGAGATCATGTTCGTGCTTGAAGATGGAGATCGGAAGCACAAGAATAAAGGCCATATCATATCACATATTATGAATTTCATGTGATGTTAATCCTTTTATGCATCTTGTATTGCTTAGATCGCAACGGTAGCATTATAAGATGATCACTCTCACAAAATATCAAGTTGTAAAGTGTTCATCCTTAGTAGGCACCATTGCCAAGACTCGTTGTTTTGAAGCACCACGTGATGATCGGGTGTGTTAGATTCTGCGAGTGTATACAACGGGAGCAAGCTAGATTTGATCATGCAGAAACTAAGGTTAAATCTTGACGATCCTAGCATGTATAGACATGGTCTCGGAACACGGAATACCGAAAGGTAAAGCATGAGTCATATATATGATATGATGAACATGATGATTGTTCGCCTTTGAAACTACATCATGTCACATGATGATCGGACTTGGTGTAGTGGATTTGGTTCATGTAATCACTAAAACAATGTGAGGGATATTGTTTTGAGTGGGAGTTCAACAGCAATATGATTATAAGTTGAACACTATTTATCATAAATTAAATCAAAGTAATTTTTCATAGTTGTTGTATTCATTGGCATCCGTTTACCACCTTGCGCTTAGTTATAATTGAGATAATAGAACTATAGAATTCTGGTTAGTTACTTTACGAACTCTTATCGTATTGTTTTGAAGGTTAATCTAAAGTTTAAAAGTCTTATTTCAAACTTTCAGTAAGTTCTGGTTACTTCGTGAAGTTTAATAATTAGTATTAAATCAAGAGTAACAATTCTAGTGTTAGTATATACATATCATGTTTGTCTCCATGATTCTTGATATTCAAAAGATTGTTTTAATATCAAGGTTATCGGGAAGCTGAAAGAATATTTTCAGAAACCATCATGTGTGAAAGGTATTGTGATATCTGAAACGAATTTTTGGTTACAACATGATAGAGTATAATATGGCACAAGTCATGTTATCATATTTGATGAGAATTTGCAAAAGGATGGAGATGTTGGTTGTCCTAATCCTTCAAAAGGTTTTGGAGAGCAACATTATACTCGCAATTCACTGTTATAAGATAAAGTAGCTTGATCATGAATATTTCCATGATAAGGATGAATATTTGATGTAGGTAAAAAGATTTCTACACTAAAATATTACTAAAGAATGAAATTTGAAAGAACACCAAGTATTTGATGATGGTGATCTACTTCAAAGTGCAAGTCCAAAGACATTGGTATTTAACTATACACGCTTTGGACTATGTGTCATGAGTATGACGACACTGTTGATGTTGATATATTCTTTTGAAAGGATAAATAAATAGTGAAAGAGAAATCTAAGAAATATTTGGCAGAAAAGAAAAGACTAGAATTGTTCAGATTAGGTATATAGAGGATATACGTGTTATGGCTACATTCTTTGCTTGTTAAAACAATGTGGTTCTTAAGTATTTGATACTGGATTTGTTGGTGTGAATCGTCATACAAAACAACATAATTCATGAACTGCAATGGCCTAAGTAACTAGCAAAAGAACATGTGATGATGTCCATCAGAACAAATAAAGGGCTGTTGTGTTGCTCGTTAATATCAAAGCTTGCCTTCAAGATTTGTTTTATCAGGTATTATGAGAACAAAAGGGTTGTTCAAATAATTTCCGTATTCCATGAAAGATGGATGATATACGAGTCTAGTTGGAGAAATCACATCCATAAAGATAATGCTAAAAATTTCAAAAGACAATTGATTGAAAGACCACTTAAGAAGTGACATCGCCATTTAAATTATAGTGGAAAGAAAACATGAAGAAATCCCATGCTTGATGGAATTTTGGAGTCTTTTGATTTTTGATCAAATGACGCTTGTGGAACTTTCCAAGAGATAATTAAAACTCCATTCATAGGCCATAGGGAACAGATGACTAGCTTATTGGAACTTGTACATATTGTTGTATGGAGTCCATTATGTGTAGTCAAGAGCAATGGATTTCAACTTCATATGCTTTCTCTGAAAATTTGAGTGAATATACGAATATTTACTTAATTAGGATGAAGTGTGAAATATTTGAAAAGTTCAAAGACTTTCAAGATGACGTGCAAAATCAATGTAACAAGATAATAAATAATTTATGATAGGATCATAAAGGAAGATATTTGAGTTACAAGTTTAGCATAACACCTAAGATTTGAGGAATCGTTCCATGGATTTGCGTTTCCCGAAACACCATATGAGTATGGAATAATCGAGATATGCAATGAAACCTTGTTTGACATGGTAAGATCAAAGGTGTAATTCATAAAAGTGCCATTATGTTTTAAAGATTAAAAGCTTTAGAGACTATCGTTTTTCCACTGAAAAGAGCTCCATCATGATCCATTGAAATTACACCATATAAAGTTATGGTTTGGGATAAAACCCAAGTTGTCCTTTCTTAAACATTGGTATGCTATGCATAAGAAAGATGTTTGCAACCAAAGTCGGATGAATATGTCTTTGTATGTTATTTCAAATAACCGTTGAGTATTCCTCCATAACACCAAAGACAAAAATGTTTGTCGTTTAGAACGTCAAGTTTCTTTGAGAAGGAAATTTTCCGTGAAAAGTTAAGTGGGAGGACAATAGAACTCTGATAAGGTTAAAAGAACCTTAGCTATATGTGCAAAGTTGCATAGCACCGAAAAGTGTTCCGGAGGCAGCAACAATGCTCATGGCTCACGTCCCTCAAAGGTTGTGGTTACGGAGGTCTAAAGTTCCTATTGAACCAAGTAGGTTGGGTAAACAATCAAATACTAGGATTTGAAAGTATATCATTGTTATTTGACAATGATGAACCGTCTGTATGCAAAGAAGCGATGATGGGCCCTGACTCCGTCAGATGGCTTTAAGCCATAGAATCTGTGATAGTTCCATACACGAGAAATCAATCTTTGAACTTGAAAGACCCTCTGGAAAGGTGTAAGACCTTATAGTCATGTTTGGATCTATAAATAAATAGACATGGATGTTTCACATCTATGAAATAGTCGACATGTTGGGAAAGAGTTCACAACAATGTTAAAAGGTTGACTATGACAAGATTTGATCTTTCATAGCGATATTTAGTCTATACGGATTAATGTAGCAACCACTACATATAATTCTGTTATATGGTAGTTGAACAAACAAAACAAAGTTCTTTTAATAGAATTGTTACCTAGGACATGTACTTAACACGATCCAAAGGGTTTTGTTAATTCAAAGGATGCTAAAAGCGTATGCAACCTTAAATGGTTGAAATAAGCATCGCGGAGTTGGAATCTTCACCATGATGAAACTGTTAAAAGAGTTTAATCTCATCGGAGATGATGAAGATGCTTGCATTTGCAAGAAATTAAGTGGGAGCGCTAAAACATATTTCTAATACATTATGTGGAAGACATATTGTTGACTGGAAATGATGTATCTTTTGTTAACACAAGTTAAAATTTTCATTTTGATGAAAGACTTAGGCAAAACCCGAATATTTGGCATCAATGTCTATATGGATAGATTGAGACGCCAATATGGTTGTGCCGAAATACATAGATGATATATTGAATGCGTTCAATATAGAAACTACAAGAAAGGTTCTTGTCGTACAGAAAGTATTAAATCAAAATTCAAGTGTATCGACACTTGGTAAGTGAAACAAAGATTCAAGTATTCTTGATACTTGATGTATGAAATCACAAAGAGTATTTTCAATTATATTGTGATATGTACACATCCAGATATGTCCTATGCTCTAAATGTTATGAACATATACCAGAATGATTCATAATGTGATCATTGTACGATAGTAAGGATATCCTTATGATCTTTTGGAAGAACAAAGAATATGTTATTTTTGTAAAGGTGACAAGTAGATGGATAGTTCATTGTAAAGTATTACATTGATACTATTTTTTGTCACAAAGTACAAATTAAGTTTATCTCAATATAAACTAAGGGAGGCACAATATGATGGAAAGGAAGTTCCATAATGGATTTGGATGAGTTCCGAAGTTAAGACATTGTGACAGATACTACAACAAAAGGCTAAGTATACGACTGCCATTGTAGCAGCAAAATAGGGCATTTGTGTCAAGTAGTTTGTTATCAAACTAGCTGTAGTTAACAACAAGATAGCACTATGAAGATATATTTTACGATAATATTGTCAACATGTTTTAACCGCAAGGAACTAAAGGTATCACCAAAGGACCAAATTTATAAAAAGACATCTCATTAGAGAATGAGTGATGTGTAGAGACGCAAATACATACAATTACACATGGACCTGAAAGTGTCGGATCCGAAGATCGGTTGACCACTAGCAATTGACATACAACACCGGAAAGCCATAGGTGTCGAATACACAAAGATTTGAAACTAGATTATTGTCTCTCGTGCAAGTGGGAGACTGTTGGAGATATGCCCAAGAGGCTATAATAAACTGGTTATTATTATATCTTCATGCTTATGATAAATGTTTACATGCCATGCTATCATTGTATTAACCGAAAACATTAATACTTGTGTGAATTGTAAACATGTAAGAGTCCCTAGTAAAGCCTCTTATTAAACTAGCTTGTTGGTTAATATATGATCATGATTTCCTGATCAAGAACATTGAGATGTTATTAACAACAAAGTCATATCATTAGGAGAATGATGTGATGGACATACTCCTAAGCGTAGCATAAGATCAAGTCATTTAAATAGTTCACTTGCTATAAGCTTTCATATACATAGTAACCTAAATCCTTTGACCATGAGATCATGTTAATCACCATCATCGATGGATGCTTTTATGACATCAAACACCACTTCGTAACTGGGTGGTTATAAAGGTGGCATTGAGTGTTCGGAAAGTATGTGTTGAGGCACATGGATCAAGAGTGGGATTTGTCCATCCATATGACAGATAGATATACTCTGAGCCCTCTTGGTGGAATGTCATCCAATTGGCTTGCAAGCATGTGACTGGCACACAAGGGATCACATATCACAGGAATGAGTAAAGAGTACTTATCGGTAACGAGGTTGAACTAGGTATGCAGAGATACTGACGATCAAACCCCGGATAAGTAAAGTATCGCGAGACAAAGGGAAATTGGTATCATATGTAAATGGTTCATTCGATCGCAAAGTAATCATAGAAATATGTGGGAGACATATGAATTTCTAGATTCCTCTATTGGTTATTGATCGGAGAAGAGTCTCGGTCATGGCTGCATAATTCACGAACCGTAGGGAGACACACTTAAGGATTCAATGTTGTTTAGTAGATATGGAATGTAAGTAGGGAGACCGAATGTTGTTAGGAGTCTCGGATAGGATCCGGGATATCATGAGGAGATCCAGAATGGTCTGGTGAATAAGATTCATATATGGAAAGTCCAATTCCGAAGTTCGGGAATGATTCCGGTGTTTTCACCGGAATGATCTAGAAGGGTCTAGAAGGTTCACCGGACCGGAAGGGGAAGGGTACATGAATGTGTCATGACTAAGTGGAATGATTGCATCATATCCTAGGTCGCTTGGTTGGGCGTTTGAAAGAAAGAAATTAAACTCCAAATTAAAAGTCAAAAGGCAAGTTTGAAAAGTCAAACTGGGACAATGTTTCCTAGTGGAGGACGGAGAGAATCCTTCTCTCCCTCCACCACAAGCTTAGTAGGAGAGGGAGTTGGGGAAGTATTAAAACTCCCCTCTCCCAAGCTGCCCCTCCCTCTCAAAAATAGATGGGAGGGGGTGCCCTCCAAGTTACACCACAACCAGTCCCTCCCCACACCGTCGCCGCGCTGCCAGCCGCTGCCGCCTAGCGCTGCCGCCCAACACTGCCGCCGCCACCGCCTTGCGTATCCACCGCACCAAGTCATCGCCGCCCTAGCTGCCACCGACCACCTCCTCCTCTCCGGCTTCTAAACCCTAGATCGTCGGGGGTGAGTACTCTAGTCGACTCGTTTACCGCTTTGCAATCTTCGAGGGTGAGTACTCTAATCGACTTGTTTCTACAATCTAGTAGATAGATCTTGGCTTGTGTGTGTTCATGCGGTAGAATTTTTTTATTTTCCATGCTACGAAACCCTACAGTATAAATAAAATCATAGTTGGTAATGGCAAACTTTGTTCTTGGTCAGAGAATAGTTAACAAATCATACTAAGTTTTTAAGCAAAGCTTATATAATGAAGTTTATATTGCAAGATTCTCTTAGCTCAAACATAATGGCTGTTTTAAAATGATAGCTTTCAAAGTAGTATTCATTCAGATAAGAGCAGTGTGCAAAACAAGGACCATAAGAAACATGATTGAATAAATCAACATATGGATGATTGAATCACAACAACTCAAATGCTTGCTGGAGATAGAAAGGAATGGGTTTACTGACTCAACTTAAATTAAAAGATAGACCCTTCGCAGAGGGAAGCAGGGATTTCAAGTTTCATAAAGAGCTTCCAAAAGATTATGGTACTTACTAGATTTGAGATCTCATTGCCCCTATCATAAGCATCTTGAAGTGATTAAGGTTAAAGTGATACAAATATGAAGTATATGCTTGACAAGTCATAGGTCAAAAGTCTCATGTCCCTTGAGTACGAGGGCCGTTCCTCATGCTACTCAACTTTAGTCCCAAGTAAGTTCTTGTCATTGTAAGTTCATGTGTATCATAGAGAACCTCCAATGGGGTACCCCTTGCCTCATGATACAGGAGCTATCCCATATCAAAATGACAAGGCAACAGACAATGAGCATCTCAGCTATCTTCTTATTTACCATGAGTATGGTGCCTTTTTCTATTTTTTTATTTTTTTCTTCTCTTGTTTTCTCTATTCCCTTTTTTATAAGAAGAATGCTTCATAGATTGCTCACTATGGTTATGCTGCAAGTTTCCACCATGATTAGGCATGGCTTAGGCTAGCCGCCTAGGCGTTTCTCTAACACATATACATAACTCCATGGACTTACAAGATTCCCTTTTATTTCACACCGCCGACATCCGTAAACAAAAGATCATGATATCAACTGGATAGATATTTATAGGTGTTGAAAGCGTTCCCCATGACAGCATGGTTCTGCTAACTCCCAATCTATAACTTGTAAGCATATAGGCAACATAGTTGGCACTATGGTTCAAATTTATTAAGTGCTAGAAAATAAAGTGTGCCATCAAGATCGTGGGAGCTTTACTAACCAGTTTTCACGTAACAAATGAATTTTTAATTTGGAAGATAGATGAAACTCACGAATTTACTTGGAATAGCAATAATGATAATAGGTAGATATGGTGGACACAAATGGCATAGGTTTTAGTTTGAGGATTGGATGCAAGAGAAGTATTCCCTCTCAGTACAGGTTTTTGACTAGCAAGGCTAGGTAGCAAAGCATAAAAGTTGAAAGAAACAAACAAGCATACAAGTGATAGAAACAATCATGCAATCTTCCTTGAAAAACACACAAGATCTTAACTTTAGAATACTAAGCTTATGAGCTAATCAAGAAAGGAGGAAGATTAAATGATGTATCTATAAGTACTCTTTCTCTTTTCCTTTCAATCCTCTAATATTGTTGCTACTGACCAAATCTAGGTTTGCCAAAACCAACTAAATTTACTTGATGTTCCCAAAGTGATGCCAATACTAACAATAAGATCAACCATATAACAGGAATTGCAAACTAAAACAAGATGTGCAAAAATTAAATGATAAAACTTCTCATTAATATTCCATAATGACACTCACACCAAGGTATACATAGATAACCAACTAAAGGATAGATACTTCCACAATGCAAACCATCCTATATGATAACTTCTCTATTCATGATATGACTCTACTGAAAAGGTTAAAAGATAAAAGATAATGATGTGGTACCGCGACACTCCCCCAAGCTTGGAACAAGCCAAGGGGAT
Source organism: Avena longiglumis (assembly GCA_030063025.1). Taxonomy (NCBI): domain Eukaryota; kingdom Viridiplantae; phylum Streptophyta; class Magnoliopsida; order Poales; family Poaceae; genus Avena; species Avena longiglumis. Next base: position 509,999,108 of record CP125974.1, on the reverse strand, counting down.
GCCAAAACCTGATGACGGGTTACTCCTTTGGTGGTGGTGGTGTTTTGATTAGAGTGATAAAAATCCTCCAACAACTTGCGAAGCCTGTTGTTTTCCTCTTGAAGTATCTCCACTTCTCTTCTCAGAACTTGATACTTATTCTTCCGGAGTCACCACTTGAATAACATCAATATATTCATTATAATAATCTCTAGAAATATAATGTTTGAGCCTTTGACCATTCTTCGTCTCCTTATATCATTTTCTCCAAACACTTGAAAATTTCTTTCATACAAAACTTCACACAATCCTCATTAGCAACATTAGTGTATGCATGATATTAAACCTTTGGGTTTAGTTTCAACTGAAGTAAAACCTCCATCAAAACATAAGCTTACTATAGGAACTTCTATCAAAATCTCCAAAGAATTCAAAATAAAATTGATTAAAAAGGCAAATGCAAATAATGGCAGAAATCTGTCAAACCATACCTGCAGGTAAAGATAGATTTTTTTGAAAATCTTCTGTTACTCCAATCAAAACGTGTAAAACTAATGAAAGTTAGATAAAAACCTGGGGCATGCACGCACAAAATTACAGATCAGAACGATGTTCTGGGATTTTTCCTGAATTTTTACAACGAAGCACATAAATCTGTTTCGGGACAGCAACTTCCCCAATCCTTACCTCCTTCTCATTAGAGGTTGATCTCGATACAAGAACCAAAAAAATCATAAGGAGAGGTTATTACATAGGTAATAACTTCTAAGACTCAAATAAACAAAATAAACTGAAAACAAAATAAAATGGGTTGTCTCCCAAAAGATCTTTCTTTATAGCCATTAAGATAGACATGATAATTTTTGATGATGCTTACATAAGAAATACTAATTGAAGTAAAAGAGAGCATCAAGAAGCAAATATCCAACACATTAAGTCTAACCCACTTCCTATGCAAAGGAGCTTTGTAAGAAAACAAATTATTGAAACATAAAGCCACTAGCATAGAAAGGCAAAACAGGTGCAATATCAAAACTTTCAACATAAAGAGGGGAAACTTAATATTATTGAGATGCATAAAAACATGTTTCCATCTCTCATAATAACTTTCAGTAGCAACATGAATAAAATTAACAATGTAATTATCACATAAAACATTCTTATCATTAGGATAATCATCTTTAAAATCATTAAAGAGTGGTTTAAGATTGAAAACTGGATCAATAGCAGCAAGTTGTTCAACTCTAGAATTCTCATTAGGCAATTTATTTTCATAGGGAGCTTTGGCAAATTTGAAAAAATTAAACTCATAAGACTCTCCATCAAATTTATTTTAAAATTTTCTCCTTCCTGCAGTCTATAATAGCTCCCCAGGTGTTTAAGAAAGGTCTACCAAAAATGGTAGGACAAGTTTTACTAGAAACTTAACCAAGTACTAGAAAATTAGCAGGATATTTAGTCTTATCACAAAGAACTTCCACATATCTTACAATTCCAATATGAGAGATGGTCTCTCTATTAGCAAGGTGAATAACCACATCAATTTCTTCAAGTTCACAAAGACTAATTTCATGCATAATTTCTTTGTAAAGCTCATAAGGAATAGCACTTAAAATTGCACCAATATTACATAAACCATAATAGCAATGATCACCAATTATAACAGAAAGTACATGTACACTATCTCTCCTAGTTTTACTAGGATGTGAGACAATATTAGAAGCATCTTCACAAAAGATAATGTGCCCATCTTCTACATTTTTAATGACAAGGTCTTTCAAAATTGCCATTACAGGTTCAACATTTATTTTTTCATCAGGTTCTATAGCTTTCTTTGTACTTTTGTTAACTGCACTAATTATCATAGAATTCTCCTTTACCTTAGCTGGGAAAAGTGTTTTCTCAATATAAGGTTCAGGCAAAATATGATCAACAGTACCAACTTTAGTATTTCTAGCAGGAACACAGTCAAGAATATATTTGTATGGTGCATGATACTTGTTACACTACTTTTTTGGAATTGCAATATAGGAGGCAAAAGCTTTACAACAATTGGCAATACTTTGAGAATCAAGACCATAAGCAGTACTAATACTATGTAAGTCATCAGTTCCTATAAAAGATTTAATGCATTCATAATCATAATTTATATATGACTTTCTTCCTTTGTCATTCTCCCATGCTTCAATATTTTCTTGAATACGGTCTAGAAGATCCCATTTAGCTTCTTCTTCCATACGTGTAAATGATCCAGCACAAGAAGAATCTAATAAATCCTTATCATGAAGAGACAACCTTGCATAAAAGTTATTAATAATAATATTGTTAGGGAGTTCATGAATAGGACATTTAAGCATTAGTAACTTCAATATCCCCCAAGGTTGCGCTGTACTATCTCCATCAAGAGGCTAGAAGTTATATATTTGATTCCTATCCTTATGAATCTCACTGGGAGGATAGAATTTAGAATAAAAGAGAGGTACAATCTCCTCCCATTCCATAGATTGGACATTCTTCAACAGCTTATACCATTCTTCAGCTCTACCCTTCAATGATATAGAGAGTAACTTTTTTTAACTTGTTCTGTTGTGATACCTGCACACTCGAACAATCCGCATAATTCATGTATAAAAATAATAGTTATCCATAACACGATCAACAATTCTTGTAGGCATCTTAAAAGGATCTATCTCAGTAGGTGGTGGTTCATCTACTACCCTAGCAGTGGTAGTAGCTTTCCCAAATAGGAAACCAAGTGAGTTATCCATATAGGAAACAAAGTAGCAAACAAAAATAATAAACAATACTCATAGTAGATATTTCCTTTACCAGTTCCACTACTCAATAGCGCTTCACTCCACGGCAACGGTGTTAGAAAATAGTCTTGATGACCCACAAGTATAGGGGGTGTATCGTAGTACTTTTGATAAATTGGAGTGTCGATCCCAACGAGGAGCAGAAGGTGTTGACTAGTGGTTTGGATCAGGAATTCTCTGTAAATACTTAGCAAACGGATTTTTAGGGGTTTTTGGTAATGCAGATAAATAAAGTGCGAGTAAATAAAAGACAATAAGAATAATTGCAGCAAGTGGCCCAATCCTTTCTTCAGCAAAGGACAAGTCGGTTGTATTACTTAGGAGGATCAAACGTTCTCGAGGACACATGGAAATACTGTCAAGTGCTTTCGCTTCATATAGTTGATTAATTTTCTTTGATTGAATAAGTGTTATGTGGGTGAACCTTTGCTAATGTACCGACCTTACTTGGACTAATACATACTTGTGATTAAACCCCTTGCAAGCATCCGCAACTACAAGAAAGTAATTAAGATAAAAACCTAACCACAACATTAAACTTTGAGATCCTACACTCCCGTGTGCAATGGTTTCCTAACGAGGGTTTAGGTTTCTGTCACTCTGGCAACCCCATAATTAATATCCGAATACACAATGCATTCCCCTAAGCCCATAAATGGTGAAGTATCATGTAGTCGATGTTCACATGACACCACTAGAAGAATATCACCAGAACTTAAATATCAAACCATAGAATATTACTCAACACAATTCCACTACTAACAACATGACTTCTCCCATGTCCTCAGGAACTAAACGAACTACTCACAAGACATCATATGGATCAAGATCAGGGATGATATAATGATAAATAAAAATCTAAACATGAACGATAATTCAATGGTTCCACTCAATAGCATCAACTATAACAAGTAATCAACACCGGGAAAGTTTCCTCTAAGAACTATGCAAGATTCAACCCAGTTGTTACAGCGGTATGGAGTGGTGGTGATGGTGCTGATGGAGATGATGGTGAGGATGATGATGATGATCCCAATGAAGTCAAGCTTGATGATGGTGTTGATGGCTATGATCTCCCCTCTCCGGGAAGGAATTTCCCCGGCAGATTTCTGCCTGCCGGAGATCTCTTTCTCTCTCTGTAGTTTTTGCCCCGCAGAGGCGGCGGAATCTTTCTGTGGTTGCTCCCCCTCGTATTAGGGTTTTGAGGAGAAGATATAGGCTAAAGGACAAAGCTAGAGGTGGGCCAGGGTGGCCACACCACCTGGTGGCGCAGCCTAGGGGGCCGCGCCAGGGGGTGGTGTGGGGCCCCTGCTTCCCATCTCAGCCTCCCCTTCTGGCTTCCTTCGCCTTTTGGAAAAATATGATTTCCGTATATTTTCTGGAATTTTCTGATCTTTGCGAATATTGCATCTGGACAACGCTTTTTTCCATTAGAATCCTGATTCTGGTGGTTCATCCTCCAAGCATCATTAAACATGCTAAATAGATTGAAATAACATAAGTATCACTTATTAATACAAAATATATCAATGAACAGTAAGTTATGATATAAAATATTGATGCAAAATGGACGTATCAGTACCTGCAACCAGAGACCCCATTCTGTTGTCAAAACATTATACATACACAAGAAGTTATCATAGAGATTATAAAAGGTATTAGTGTCATATAGGATGACACTAATAAGTTGCAAAGGATTCATAAGGAATGAAATGTTCATTGCCTAGAATTAAACCTCTTCCATGAGAAAGCATAATCAGAAGTACCAAGTTGTCTGGTACTGATGATCGAATAACAAATGCATCTAGTTTATCTATACTCTAGTGCAAGTGGGAGACCGAAGGAAATATGCCCTCGAGACAAATAAGAATATTGATTATTAGCATATTTCATAAAGTTTATGATTAAGTTTTATATCATGCTAGAACTGTAATGAATGGAAACGTTAATACACGTGAGATACACAAACAACCAGGAGTTCCTAGTGAAACTCTAGTCATTGGTTCATTGGTCAATAGATGATCAAGGTTTCCTAGTCATGTTGGTGCCTCTGCAGCAATTGACAGTGGAGTCATCTCATTGGAGAATGAGATGGTGAACATACCCTTCTATAACATCGTATCACGATCATGTCACAAAGTTGAAGTTATGATGATTAGGAGATGTAGTGACTCATTCCTTAGACCGTGAGACCATATCTAACCATTGTCTCCCGAGAATACTTTAATGGCATCTAAAGTCACTCGGTGGAACGGTGATCATAAGGTTGACATTGGGTATTTGGAGGAACAGGTAGAGGCATATGCGTCAAGAGTAGGATTTATTCATCCGCGTGATAGAAAATACTCTGGGCCCACTCAGATAAGTTATATCCATAAGATGCGCAACGTGCGACTAGGTCACGAGGGATATCACTTATCGGATCGAGTAAAGTAGCTATTGTCGGTAACGAGGCTGAACCTGACATGGTGATGTCATTGATCAATCCTTAGACAATACTGAAATTGATCGTATGGGCACCTAGAGGGTGGGGGTGAATAGGTGCTAATCAATTGTTAGTTCTTTTTAAATTTTAGGCTTGACACAAAGTAAATTCTCTAGATATGAATTACGAAAATTTCCCTATATGCAAACCTAACTACTAAGCGAGTAAAAAGGATTGAGGAAATCATAGTGGAGCACGCGGAGACATGGAGATTTGTTTGCCCGTATTTCCTTCCTTGTTAAGGGAAGTACGTTTGGGTTGGAGGGGTGGACGGTTCTAAGACCACCATGCCACAACAGAACTCACCCTATTCTCCGATGGATCTCGCCACCAAAGGCATGATCCACCTTTCCACTATTAGTACCCTTCGAGGCAGGAACCGGTGCCTTTAAAACTCTAGCGGGGCACACATCCACAACCGAATTGGAGGCTCCCGTGATGAAAACAAGCTGCCACAAGAACAAAGATTATCAAATAATTGAAACAAGGATCTAGATATCTGCAAGAAATAATAGATCGTGAATCCTCCAAGTGAATGGAGGGGAATTGAAGCGCTTGATTGCTGTTGATGAAGAGCGAGGCATCCTCCTTCGATTCCCCAAAGATCGAAGCCTTTGGATGGATGAAGATGGAGATCTCTTGATGGAGCTTGAAGAACAGGTCTGGTATTTTTCGATTTGAATCAAGAAGTCTGGCAGGAGAGAGGTAATGGGGTTAAATACCCCTGCCCAAAACTAGCGTTGGAGACTTTGGGGAGTGGATTATCCAGTGCCCACTAGGGGCGGATTATCCGTCCAGGGGAGAAAATCTGCCCTAGAACCGGAAAAACCGGGGGATTATCCGCCCCCATACTGCATGACGCGCCTTGGCTCCCTTTGCAAAACTCCCGGGGGCGGATTATCCGGGGGCCCTGAGGGGGGATTATCCGGCCCGGGCAAAAACTCCAGCCCTGGATGGATAATCCGAAAGATATTCTGCTCCCATACTACATGACACGCCCTGGCTCCGTTTGACGATTGGGGAGGGCCGAATTATCCGGCCCTTGGCAGGGGCGGATAATCCATCCCCCAAACACACCTTTGTGCTTCTTTTGAATTTGCTAAGACCTGTAGCACTTCAACCCACATTAAATAATCCTTGGTATTATTATCTAACATATAAAACACTAGAGATTATGAAATGTTCTTTCAGTCTCCCCTTTTTGGTGTTAGATGATAATACGAGGATTTGCAATAAAACCTACTAACAACATCTTTACAAGAAATGAAAGAGGCTCCCCCTAAATGTGTGCATATCAAAATTTGCATTTGAATACAAATTCACACACGAAGGTACAAACCAATTTCATAAGATTGATGGCTACACAAAAGATGAGTTAGAAAAATACTTCATACCACCGGGAGATGAACTAGCCAATATGATAAGCAATTATATTTGGCCTTAAAACATCACGCCACTTTGATGCATCCATAGATACAATTTCAGAATTTCATAATACCAAAGATAATTCCACAACCATGGAGCCAAATATAGAAAATAAAAGTTCAACACTAAATGGGCACAAGCAATGCAATAAAAAACGATAAAGAGCGAAATGCTTGCGCCCGACCCATGCAAATCCATGGACACCTAAATAGAACTACTTCTCCCCCTTTGGCATCGAAACGCCAAAAAAGAAGAAGAGTGACGCTAACGCCCCAAACTGAGATGGCACTACAGACCCGAATTTGCAAGAACAAATCAAATAAAAGCCAAAATTGGCTATGTTTTCCATAAGAACAAAAGATATCCAATAAAATCCAAAAATATCTACAAAGAAACAACTCTTTTAAAAGAAGAGGGAGGTGGCCGAAGCCACCATGTTGAAGCGCATGGCATGACACTATGAAGATGTATCTTGAGTTCAAAACAAATGCTTATCAATAACCCACATATCACATAATAATATTAAGGGAAATGCTTTTTCTTGCTGTCGGAATTATGGGGGAGGATTAGTCTAATCAATTAGGACCACACTCCTCTATATCTATGCCCGCATCTAAACCAAATGAGAACGACTAGGAGAATGGCACACTTTACGAAACACTTCTAGCAGAGCTTGTGAGGCCGTCCTTGGGAAAGAGCAATAGAGCATGTGAGTGCACGGGAATCGATTGAGTCCCAATCATACATGTACGCACGAGTATCTACTTAGCTACTATGCACTTTCTTATATACAAATAATTTGTGTAAAAATGAAAAAAAGCCAGAACAAAAGAAAAAATACGATAGTACACGAAAAAAATAAAAAATAGTACATGAACACCGCACCATTCACACCTTGGTTCGCACCGCGGCTAAAGGCAATGCAAACACTGCGACCGAAGACAGTCTAACATAAAACAAACAAGACAGTACACTGCCAAGACATCACGCCATGCGCTACAACCTAAGTCAGTGCAACACAGCACAACAAGACAGTGCACGGATCCGTGCACTACCATGACACCGCGCCGAGTACTACGACCCAAGGCAGTGCAACACAGTACAACAAGACAGTACACGTGTGGTGCACTGCGACCCAAGGCAGTGCAACACAGTACAACTAGGCAGTGCACGGGTTCATGCACTGCCATAACACCGTACCATGCACTATGACCAAGGCAGTGCAACACAGTATAACAAGGCAGTACACATGTGGTGCACTTCCATGAGACCGCTCCGTACACTGCGACCCAAGGCAGTGCAACGCAGTACAACAAGGCAGTACACAGACAGTGCACTGTCAGGACCCCGTCTGTGCACTTCAGTACCTAAGACAGTGCAATGTAGGAAATAAAGGTAGTGCATGAAATAATTGATCGAAACATATCAACATGAGATCTTGTTTTGTATATCTCGGCGACTAGCATAACTATGATAATGAAACACGATTTGGATCAGAGATTCGAAAGATATTTATTTTTTCGTGTTTGGATCCACAAAAGAAAAGAAAAGGTTAACACGAGGCTCTCCACAACCTCCACGTGTCGCGCATGCAAAATAAATGCGACTACCACATGCATGCACCAGCGACGGAGTGGAGCGCGCTCCCAGACACGCGCACTTTTTTAGTCAAATCGAAACCAAATACATGAAGAAATGTCAGTGAGTATGCAAGAGTAGTCAAGCCAAGCTCCTTAAATCCACGATATTTAGCTCATTCCTCAATTAACAAAACCTTGCTTCATCAAGTGGCTTCGTAAAAATATCTGCAAGTTGGTTCTTCGTACTTACAAAAGATAAAGCAATATCACCACGAGCAACATGATCCCGAATAAAGTGATTGTGAATCTCAATGTGCTTCGTCTTTGTGTGATGCACCGAATTGTAAGCAATTTTAATAGCACTTTCATTATAGTATAAAAGAGGCACTTTGTCACAATTGACATCATATTCTTTTAAAGTTTGCCTCATCCATAATAATTGCGTACAATCACTTGCATCAGCCACATATTCAGCTTCGGCGGTGGAGAGAGATATACAATTTTGTTTCTTTGAATACCAACATACTAGAGACCTGCCCAAGAATTGACATGCACTAGAAGTTGATTTTCTATCATCCTTGTCACCAGCCCAATCTGAATCCGTATATCCACATAGAGAGAAACTAGTGCCCTTGGGATACCATAGACCAAAGTTTCGGGATGAACCAAATATCAGAAGATTCTCTTATCCGCCACTAAGTGGATTTCTTTAGGAGCAACTTGATACCTTGCACACACTCCTACACTCAACACAATATTGGTTATAGATGCGCAGAGGTAAAGGCGAGAGCCGATCATGGATTGGTATACCTTTTTCTCCACATCTTTAACCTTTGGATTAAGCTCGAGATGACATTTAGTTTGCATTGGTGTAGCAACACCATTAATATCTGTCATCTTGAACCTCTTGAGCATGTCTTGGATGTATTTTGCTTGATTAATGAAGGTTTCCTCTCTTAGTTGCTTGATCTCGAATCCAAGAAAGAACCTTAATTATCCCATCATAGACATCTCAAACCTGTCTGTCATAAGCTTTGAAAATTTATCATTAAAAGATTGATTAGTAGAGCCAAAGATAATGTCGTCTACATATAGTTGGCATACAAAAATCTCCCCCTTAACCTTCTTAGTAAAAAGAGTGGAATCAATTTTCCCAACTTCGAAGCCACGGTCTAACAAAAGCTCTTTAAGATGCTCATACCATGCACATGGGGCTTGTTTAAGGCCATAGAGCGCCTTATCAAGTTTGTAGACATGGTTCAAAAAATTGGGATCCTCAAAACCAGGGGTTGCTTGACATATACTAACTCATGTAGACGACCATTAATAAAAGCACTCTTAACGTTCGTTTTCTGTAACTTAAAATTATGATGAGCAGCATAAGCAAGGAGGATATGAATGGACTCAAGGAGAACCACAGGAGAATAGGTTTCGCTAAAGTCAATGCTTTCCACTTGAGAGAAACCTTGTGCTACCAATATTGCCTTGTTCCTCACAATAATTCCACTTTCATCTTGCTTGTTCTTGAAAATCCACTTCGTGACGATAACATTGCGTCAATCGTTAGGCTTCTCTACTAGCTTCCAGACTTTGTTGTGTTCAAAATTATTCAATTATTCATGCATTGCAACAACCCAATCTGTATCTTCAAGTGCTTCGAAAACTTTCTTGGGTTCCACCATAGAGATATGAGCTTGATGATCGCTGAAACTTGCTAGTTCCCTTTGTGTAGATCTACAAATTTATCAGGTGTATGACCTCTTAACTCGAGGTTTCTTTTAGCACGAGATTTGCGACGAGTTTCAATCTCCTTATTGTTTCTTGGAGGGATTGCTTCGTCATTTGTGTCCTCGTCTTGACCATTAGCTTTCCCTTCATCAACAACTCGTTCACTACGAACTAAGGATGAAGAACCTTGCCCCTGATCTTGATCAGCAGCCATAACAGGAGGCTGCTACAGTTCTGGACCTTCAGGGCCAGATAATCTGCCCCTAGGAGTGGCCGGATAATCTAGCCTGGGAGTTTCTGCATGAATCTAATCTTCCTCTTTTTTTCTGGCATCAAATGTGCTAGGGCCGAATAATCAGGCCTCACCCGGATAATCCATCCTGGGGCTTTCAGGAGCTTTAGATGATGGTTGATTTTCATAGGTTCGTGGTGTCGGTGCAGTGGTTTGTCTAGCATGTGGATCTTGTTGAGCTTGTGTAGATGAGGTATCTACTTGAGTAGAGCATTGTCCTTCCCGATCCGCCACAAGGGGTTCCTTAATGGGGCGAAAATTCCCACGCCCATTATTCTTATGGCATCTTGGGGTATTTCAACATCTGCATCAAAAACATCAACTTGCCCCACATGGCAGCCATCATTTTCCTCGAACACCACACTACAAGATCTAAAACCGTTCAGGAGAGCTTAACTATATAATTGTGGGATTCGGCACCATAACCAACAAAGATACCTTCTACAGCCTTAGACTCAAATTTCAACAAACGAACTCCTTTGATGAGAAAGAAACACTTACAACCAAACACCCGGAAATATGATATGTTGGGATTGTTACCGGTAAGTATCTCGTATGAAGTATTGTCCAAGATTTTGCGGAGATAAAGCCGGTTTGATGAGTGACATGCGATCGAGATAGCTTTAGCCCAAAAATTGTAAGGTGACTTGAATTCAGCCAACATAGACCTTGCGAGGTCCATTAAAGTCCGGTTTTTCCTCTCGGCTACACCATTTTGTTGAGGGGTGCACGCAGGGGAATATTGATGTCTTATCCCATCTTCATTTAGGAATTCATTCAGGGTGTAGTTCTTAAACTCGGAGGCGTTTTCACGTCTTATTGCCAAAATTGGGACATTGTGTTGACGCTGAACCTCATTGGCAATGTCAATGACCGTTTGTTGAGTCTCACTTTTCAACTTGAAAAAAATAAACCCATGTGCATCTTGAATAATCATCAACTATGACCAGACAATATTTCTTCCCACCGAGGCTTGCATGAGATGGAGAACCAAAGAGATCCACATGAAGTAGCTCCAAAATCCTCTTTGAAGAAATAATAGTCTTTCTCTTGTGGGGAGAATCGTGCATCTTGCCTTCAACACATGCCCTGCAAACATGATCTTTGGCAAAGGAAACATTGTCTTTGAGTCCAAGGATGTGGCCACCCTTGTGGAGACTTTGCAAAGTTCTCATGATGATGTGGGCTAGATGGCGATGTCATATCCAGCCCGCGTCGACCTCTTCGAATAAGCACATCGGACCCGCAGTGGTTTTCCCGGAAAAGTTCACCACATACAGATCATTCTCGACATAACCAACGGAAGTGACCTTTAGAGACTTTCTCCACAAGAGTACCACTAAATCATCATCTATAAAAATAGCAAAGCCCATCTTACCAAGGGCATGAACAGAGAGTAAGTTTTAATCGAGGGTCTCAACAAGCATGACGTCCACGAGAGAGATATCATGGGCAACCACAACCTTGCCAAGACCCAATACCTCAGATTTTGAATTATCACCATAGGAGACGGTTATATGATCATGGTTCGACCTCATCTCCATGATGATCTCTTTGCTCCCGGTCATATGACTAGTGCATCCACTATCCAGCATCCATTTAGATCCACCGGAAGCATAGCCCTGCAAGAAAGTTACTTCTTCGTTTTAGGTACCCATTTATAATGGGTCCTCTCATGTTAGTAACAAGGGTCTTAGGAACCCAAATATACCAAGCAATATATTCATCAAAAGGACCAACGTAAATATCATATATATCACCACAATAATCACAAAATAATTCATAATTAGGATTATTAGACCCTACAAAACTAACATAATTAGTTTTGTCCTTTGTGATATTCTTTTCAGTGGTGTTTGTCTTTGCTTGTGCATTCTTGGTCTTACTTTTCTTCTTCTTATTATTCTTGGACTTGGAGACATAACCAAGTCCCTCTTTTCCAAGGTTTGGCCTTTGCTTGCCAATGATCTCATAAGGGACTTACTTACCTTAGGAAGTAGATGCTTTGGCAAGCTCATCCTCCACCCTAGCATTTTCTTCATGTGCACATGTTGATTTAGATCTGCTCGGGATATCTTACTTGGTCAATCGAATTTGGAGCTGATCATGAGACTCACTGAGAATGGAGTATTCACTTTCCAAAGCCTTGTGAGCAATGTCAAGTTTCTCCAATTCCTTAGAGAGTCTAGCATGAGCAGCCCCAAAGTCAATTTTTTCCTTATTTAGTTTCTTGATCTTGGTAATAGCGTTGTCCCATTCCTTGATCAACTGAGACACAACTTCATCATGTGACTCCTCAATTGACTCTAGTCTCTTTTCTAGACAGACTCGAGCCTCTTCTTCTTCTAGAGCATTTTTTAGTGATGCAATCTCCATTGCATCCTCCCTTTAAATTTTGCCCTTTTCTTTAAGGAGCACTTAGTTTTGAGCAAGCTAGTCCATGAGAGAGTCAAAATGTATTTTATGCTCTCCTTGCAAGTTAGTGATAAAATAGTCCAAAGCAATAATTTCTTCCTTAACCCTAAGACTAGTAGAATCATCCATGTCAATCATAGTCTTAGGAAAGGAAGTGATGGAAGATGATGTTGGAGATATGCCCAAGAGGAAATAATAAAGTGGTTATTATCATATCTTCATGCTTATGATAAATGTTTACATCCCATGCTATAATTGTATTAACCGAAAACATTAATACTTGTGTGGATTTGTAAACATGTAAGAGTCCCTAGTAAAGCCTATTGTTAAACTATCTTGTTGGTTAATATATGATCATGGTTTCCTGATCATGAACATTGAGATGTTATTAACAACAAGGTCATATCATTAGGAGAATGATGTGATGGACATACTCCTATAGTTAAGCATAGCATAATAGCAAGTCATTTAAATAAGTTCACTTGTTATAAGCTTTCAAATACATAGTAACCTAAATCCTTCGACCATGAGATCATGTTAATCACCATCGCCGGATGGATGCTTTGATGACATCAAACACCACTTCGTAACTGGGTGGTTATAAAGGAGGCATTGAGTATTTAGAAAGTATGTGTTGAGGCACATGGATCAAGAGTGGGATTTGTCCATCCATATGATAGATAGATATACTCTGGGCCCTCTCGGTGGAATGCCATCCAATTGGCTTGCAAGCATGTGACTGGCTCACAAGGTATCACATATCACAGGAACGAGAAAATATTACTTGTCGGTAACGAGGTTGAAATAGGTATGCAGAGATACCGATGATCAAATCTCGGATAAGTAAAGTATCGCGAGACAAAGGGAAATTGGTATCGTATGTAAATGGTTCATTCGATCATGAAGTAATTGTAGAAATATGTGGGAGCCATATGAATTTCTAGATTCCTCTATTGTTTATTGATCCAAGAAGAGTCTCGATCATGTCTGCATAATTCACGAACCGTAGGGAGACACACTTAAGGATTCGATGTTGTTTAGTAGATATGGAAAGTGATTAAAGAGACCAAATGTAGTTTAGAGTCTCGGATGGGATCCGGGATATCACGAGGAGATCCGGAATGATCAAGAGAATAAGATTCATATAAGGAAAGTCCAATTCCGGAGTTCGGGAATGGTTTCAGTGTTTTCACCGGAATGTTCTAGAAGGGTCTAGAAGGTCCACCGATCCGGAGTGGGAAGGGTACATGGATGTGTCATGACAAAGTAGAATGGTTGCATCATGTACTAGGTCACTTGGTTGGACACTTGGAAGAGATAAATCAAACTCTAGTTTGAAAGTCAAAATAAGGCAGTTTGAAAAAGTCAAAGTGGGACTTTGGTTTCCAAGTGGAGGGAGGGACGGAATCCTACCTAAGGGAGGATTCCTCCCTCTCCCTTGCCGTCGGCCCATGAGGTGGAGTTGGGGAAGGACTCCACTTCCCCAACCGCCCCTCCCTCTCATAAATAGAGGGGAGGGGGCGCCCGCTTGCACCCCACAACAAACCCTAGCCGCCGACCTTGGCCCCCTCCAAGTCATCGCCTCTAGATCCTCATATAAACAGCTACCGATGGCTAAACCATAGTTGCTAGCCACCTCTAAACCTCGGCCCTCTAAACCCTAGATCGCCTGGGCTCCCTCTACTCCACCATATCCGCTCCGACTTAGACGAAGCTCTGCGGTATCTCCCTCTACTTCCAACACCACGCCGTCGTCCTGCTGGAATCGCGAGGAGAGAGCTACAACCCCTGCTTCCTGCTGGAACAAGGGATAGGAAGGTCTTCATCGAGTACTGTATGTGTGACCAACTGTGGGAGCGCTACTGGAACGCGGCGCCGGAAGTATCGTCTACGTGATCTTGAGATCGGCAAGTGAACGACTACATCACCCACAAGAATCCGATCTCGTTAACCGCTTTGGATCTTGAGGGTTAGTACTCTATCGAATCGTTGCTTCGATATAGTAGATAGATCTTGGCTTGATCATAGATTAGATCTTGATTTGTGTGTTCATGCGGTATAATTTTTTTTCCATGCTACGAACCCGATGATACCTCGGAACCCCTTGCCATGAGGCAAGTGACGTTCTTATTGATGACATTTTCATTAGGTGAGTCGAAGAGAGATGCGGTGTGGATGTGGTGGCTATAGCAACCAACTCTCGTGAATTATCATCATCTTCTCCATCTTCGCTTGCGGATGAATACTCCTCTTAAGCCACTAAGACAATCTTCGGTTGCTTCTTGTAAGGAACATTCTTCTTCACAAATTGTTTCTTCCGTGGAACCTTTGTTTACTTTGAGAATGAGCCTTCCTCCATTATCTTCTCTATTTTGATATGGACATTGAGCTACAAAGTGCAGCCGGTCTCCACAGTTGAAGCATGTTCTCAGTTTAGGACCATTTTCCCTTCTTCCACTTGACCCACTCTTGCGTTCAAGTTCAGATTTTTCCTTGGCGGGGTCCTTCCAAAATTTTCTCGCATAAAAGGCCATGTACTCACCATGGGCCCTCTTGACATCCTCGGGACAGTCCATAGCATCAAAGTCCTCATCGTCTTGTTCAATAATACTTGTCTTCAAGGCCACATTAACCCCTTTTTCATTCCAATGGCTCGAGCATGAGCGTCTTCGGCATTCTTGGCAGCCACTTTGAAAGCTGCCATTTCTTACATGACCTCATTGGAAGTCATTTGATGGTAATTGTGTCTACCTTGGAGACTCTTCAAATCTGTAGGCTTAAAGGGCATAAGAGCACTAACATACTTTCTTTTAATCCATGCATCATCAACACGGGAAGCACCGTGATTTCTGAATGTGGTGGCTATTGACTTGAGTCTTATATACATATCCTCGTGATCCTTTCTATCCTTCATATAGAAACCTTTGGCTTGGTTAATTAGTGCATCATACCTATTCCTTCTCATGCTTTCATTCCCGATGAAAAGTTTGGTGAGGGCATCCCAAGCCTCCTTTGCGGTGCTGAGATGTTCTATGCGGGACATGTCCTTGGGACCCACACCGAGCTGGATCATGTGTAGAGCTGTTGCATTGAGTTGGCTGTCCACAACTTCTCTTCTTGTCAAGTTGTTTGGATCTCCGGCATGAAGACCATTCTCTATGATCTTGCATAACTCAATAGACGAGCTGCATACATGAGACTTCATCAAGAATTGACATTGATTAAAACGAGATGCAGTAAGCTTGGCTAGATCACCCCTATTAGTTATATGAGGATGGGGGATGGCTGGATAGGGTGAATATACATGAGAAACCTCACTATATTCCTCCTTACCACTACCCTTTTTCGAGGAGGATCTCTTATTCTTGTCATCACCTACCATATCCTCCTCCTTGGAGTTGGAGTTAACCTTCTCCTTAGATTGTGGTGTGGTGGCCTCAGAGGTAGATGGAAGTGGGGCTGCGGGCATGGAGAGACGCGCAATGATTTTATGCATCTCTTCCATTTTAGTCTCCATAGAATTTATCAAGGTTGTTTCCAACGTCTTTAGATCATTCATGGTGACCTTGTCAATAGCCTCACTCACATCGCCCTTAGTACCCATACTTCTCTTAGGAGGTTAAGCCCAAATAAAGAGCCAGGGCTCTGATACCAATTGAAATGGATCGTATGGGCACCTAGAGGGGGGTGAATATGTGCTAATCTATTTTTAGTTCTTTTCAAGTTTAGGCTTGACACAAAGTAAATTCTCTAAATATGCAATCACGAGAATTTCCCTATATGCAAACCTAACTACTAAGCGAGTAATAAGCGAGGAAATCTTAGTGGAGCACACGGAGACACGGGGATTTGTTTGACCATAGTTTCTTCCTTGTTAAGGTAAGTACGTCTGTGTTCGAGGGGTGGGCGGTTCTAAGACCACCACACCATAATAGGCCTCACCCTATTCTCTGATGGATCTCGCCACCAAAGGTCTGATCCACCTTTCCACTATTGGCACCCTTCGAGGTGAGAACCGGTGCCTTTACAAATCTAGCGGGGCACACATCCACAATAAAATTGGAGGCTCCCGTGATGATAACAAGCTGCCACAAGAACAAGGATTATCAAATAATCGAAACAAGGATCTAGATATTCGCAAGAAATACTAGATCATGAATCCTCGAAGTGAATGGAGGGGAAGTGAAGCGGTTGATTGCTGTTGATGAAGAGTTAGGCCTCCTCCTTCGATTCCCCAAAAATTGAAGCCTTTGGATGGATGCAGATGGATACCTCTTGATGGAGCTTGAAGAACATGTCTGGTCATTTTCGAGTTGAATCAAGAAGTCTGGCAGGAGGGAGGTGATGGGGTTAAATACCCCCTACCCAAAACTGACTGTTGGAGACTTTGGGGGCGGATTATCCGTCCCCCACTAGGGGAGGATTATTGTAACATCCCAAAAATATTGAACATTGAGTATCAAATTCCAATCACCAAAATTAGGGTTAACAAAAACATTTGTTAATCAACATCATATGAATGCATGTGTGTATGTGATGATTGTGTGAATGCTTGAATGGACTTGTGTGATTGTTATAAATAGCAAGGATTAGTTTAAAGATGAAAACAACATCATCTAAATCAAATCCAAGCAAAAACAAATCAAGAGAAATTCAAAAACAAACAAAATAAGCAAATGGTCATTTTTGCCAATCTTGCTCACTAGGCCACTTTGAGTATTTCTAGTCCAAGATTTCAAACAGAAACATTTCCATTTCTTTTCACCCCTTGCTAGACCAAGTAAAAGTGAACCAAAGCCCACCTTTCAAACTTACAGAAACATTTGGCAACTTGATTCAAATGACATTTCAAAATTGAATCTATATCATATGGGAAGATCACCAATTCTCAACCACCAACCAAACCAGTGCACATTGAACTTTCCAACTAACCAGAGACTACCTAGTATGTAACTAATACACCCACTAAGTTTGAACCAAAAATTCAAATTCAAACCTCTTTCGGCTATTTTATCAAACACCTTGCAAACAGAAATCAAACAAACCACAAACACTATAGTGAATAGTGTTTTTGGCCTAACTTGTTCCCTCTCTAGCTCACATCAGGCTATTAGTAGATCATCTAGCTTAGTTAACAAGATCTAGCACCACTATGAGCTTGCCATTGCCATCAATGGTGAGCATGCCGAGCCCAAACCGCCATCCCATGGTCGATAGCAAGCTAGGAGCAGCACCAAGCCTAGACACTTTGCCTAGGACATTGACCACCGTCCATCGCCACCCCCTGTCCAACGCCAACGCCCTGCCAGCCACTGGACCACTCTAGAACCTCCATGCCCTATGCCTCTGTGCCATGACGAGAGCGCGCCAGAGCGCTGCACTTGACACACGCCCACAGACCGCGCGCTGCCCTTGCCGCTTGCAAGCGTGATCACCACCGTCCCAGGAGACCGCCAGACAACCTCGTTCGCCGTCGCATGAACCGTAGCCGCGGTGCGCCATTACAATGCCCGTCGGACCCGCCCAGAGCACCACAGCATTCCGACCGTCTCGCATCGCCCCACGCCTTGTGACCACACTGTTGAGCTTCGCAAGGGAGCACAACACTTCCCCCTATCGTCGCCCATGCCATTAGCCCAGTGTGCCGACGACCACGATGAGCTCCACCCGCGCCCTTCGGTCCCCTCTTGGCACTATAAATATAGGCCACCCCTGCTCGATTTCTTCACACCAACACACTCTACTCTCTCTCAGAACCACCCCCACTCATTACCGGAGCAAGGAGATAAGCAAGTCGCCGGAATTTGGTTGGAGTCTGCCGTGGAGGAGGAAGAAAGGAGCCATCGATTGGAGCCACCCCAGGAGAAGCCGTCGGTACCAAGAGGTTCATCGTCGTCGACTTCATCGTTCGCCCCCATCGCCGAACCACACCCGAGCCACAGTGAGGCCCGTAGACCCCCACTGGCTGTAACACCCTCAGAATCGACCCTATGCAGGTTTCAGCGCTTCCCGCCAAACCCGCATAGAAACGATTCAAAGGTGCCCACCAGGCACTTTCGTGCGGGTGGAAAACGAAGTAATAACATTACACAACAGTCCTCGATGGGACCCACAGAACAGATACATATACAACACAACTCCATGAGTCAAGAATACAGAAATAATATACAAAGATCCAAATCACCTTGAAAATGACAGAGCGTCCGACTACGGACAAGATGCAAATGGGGCTAACAGCCCTGATGAATAACCAATGGCGTCCATAACCCTGCCCAGGCCAAGCCGGAAGGGTAACCCTGCTAACGACGTCGATCTCAAAACCTGCTTAAACAAAAGGGGTGCCGACAAAGGGCAAAGGAAAAGAGAGAGCGGTCAGTACTGAGGCTAGTACACGGCGAGGCTAGAATTCGGCGGTCCTCGCCTACATAGGTGTGGTGGACTGAAGCGGCAGCGGCAGCATGCACTAAACAACCTATAGAGACTCGATATAACTGTCGGTTATCAAAGAGGTATAAGAAAGACCTATTCGTAACCAACCTGATGCTACCATCAAACAAACCCATCCTGGTGTTTCCCCCTCGAGACCAAACGAGGAAGTCAACCGAGGAACTCACACAGTTGGCAGTTTTATTTATCCAGTTATTGTTGCAGCAATTACTAGTCAAGTATAGATAATCATCCTGATATAATAAGCAGTGGGCAGTTTTATTTAACCATTCCGTTGTAGTTGCAACACTTACTAGTCAAATACAATGAGCATGAGATATCCCAAAAACCCAGCAGTTGTTGGTACTTTTATTTAGCCATTCCGTTATAGTTGCAATATTTACTAGTCAGGTACAATGGTAGCAAGCGACAACCCAAACAAGCAATTGTTGGCAATTTTATTTAGCCATTCCATTATAGTGAAGCTGATTACTAGTCATTATAAAGTCAAATTTATAGCACTACTTTAGTTATAGTTGTCTATGATCGAGATACTGTGCTCCAATTCGTCCATAACCATGCGACACGGCTTTGAAAGTTTTACGCAGGGTGCACAAATAGCAACACACACTCGATCAACCTCGAAAACCAAATCAAAACCCAACGAGGCCTTCACGACAAAGCAATCACAGGATTCAGAAATATTTCCGGGCCACCCCATTGAGTAGACCAAGAAGCTTATCTCGACCGACGGACTCAAGGTTTGCGACAATGGTCAGAACGATCGGGAACCCAAAACTGGGCTTATCGACCGCGAAAACACTCCGCTTACCTAACAAAGACAGTGCTCCTCGCACAATCGTAAATAAAGCAGTAAAGCATGGCATAAGTACAGGATCGTAAATAAAACCTCAAACTAGTTTGTGGCCCCAAGAAATAAGAATGAATCAAGCTCTGGCTCAGGGGGGTCCCATAATCCTCCCGAATGTGGATAGCGCGAATATTCAAGGAACAAGTACCAAGTACTCGGGGTCCTACGGGACACAAGTGGACGGTTAACAACCAAATAACATCTATTGCCCACCTGTGCCTCTGCTTACTTACTTCAATTTTAGTTGTTAAACAGTAATTAAAGTGAACAATAATTAAAGCCATGATCATCTCCAACATTAAACATGCGGCAATACTCCAACAACTGTGGTACTTGACGACACGCAACAGCACTTGAGCAAGCGACTACGACGCGCAGGTCCAACTATCTACCAAACAACAGGTAATAGGAGGTGTCCAAGGCAATATAAGGCTGCAAGGGATTTCACGGGTACGAAAGCTAGAGCATCGCAACACAGATAGCAATAGATCAACAGGAGGGAATAAATACTATAAAAGTAAGATAGGTAGAAAGGGGGAGATGCTCGCCTGAAAAAATTGCCGAAGGTTCATCCGAAGATCGGGGCGAAGCTCACATCAACTCAACGGCCTTATCCGCGAAGAAGCAAAACACTAGAATAAACACCGGATGCACTATTTAAGATTACGGCAGAAGATCGAGCATGATGCATGTATGATGTATGACATGGCAAAGATGCGATGCAATTAGGTCATATTAAGCGGAACCGGGGGTCCCGACAATTAATTAAACGGTTCAAGTTATTTACCTACCCCGCAAATTAAATGTTGAATTAGCAAGACCAAACATGGCTTCGGTTCGCTACACCAATTTAAATGAGGCCAATATAAGACTAGATTTGCCCGCATATGGGCCCCATATTCAATTTAGGTGAATCGGCATAAGGCCCCCAAACCACACAAATATGTATGCAAGCATGAACAATTTAATATGCAACAAATTATATTATTTATAAAATATAGGTCACGGAAAAGAGGTCACACATCTGGGTTCGGACGATCTTGGTTCCGGGGGTTCGGGGTCGGTCTCAGGGTCCGGATCTGGGGTTCGGATACAAGAGGAGATCTTGGTTGGCGTCGGGGGCACATCGGATCCGCCCGGGTCGGTGCCGATCTCGTCGTCGTGAAGATCTTGTCGGGTCCGCGCCATCGAGTCGGTCTTGGCGTTCGGGATGCAGAACTTGGCGTCCGCGAGGAGTACTTGGCGAATCCGTGTCGACGACCTTGGCGTTCAGGGAGGAGTTCTCGGTGTTCCGTGTGGAAGGCCTCGAGGGTTCGGTGACGGAGATCTTGACGGGTCCGAGAGAAGAACTTGGGTCGGCATCGGATCGGTCTTGTGGATCGAGCCTCGGGTCCGAGAAGATCTTGTCGGAATAACCAATCTCCCCACACTAACGGCACATCCAGACATCTTCAAGCACTAGCACCCAGGCACACAATCGGGCCAAGAGATGATGACCACAAGCAGCTAGCAAACAATTAACTGGGCACACGGGCTGAAGGGGAGCACTCACACCGAAAGCAAACAGGGGGTCGCGCGCAGGGGGAAGCTGGCACCGTGGCAGGCCTGGTGGAGAGCTAGACGGGAAGGAGGCGGCCCGAACACAGGCGGCAGGCGAGGACGGCCACTTCGCAGACGAGCTCGACGGACGGCAACACAGGGCCAAGGGGTCCCGCGCGAGCGGCGGTGAGAGCACGGGGTGGAGTTGACCGGGCCAGAGGGCAACGAGGAGGAGCGCGGCCAAGTGGGGCCTGCTGGTGGCGGCGTCCGGCGGGGGTGCGGCCCAGGCGAGGCGGTGGGGGATGGTGGCCGGCGGGCGAGCGGAGGAGGGGGCGCAGCGGCGGGCGAGCGGAGGAGGGGGCGCAGCGGCAAGGCGGCTGCTCGCGGGGCCGGGGTCGGAGAAGAACTTGGCGGCCGGAGAACGACGCAGAGAGAGGCGACGCTCGAGCCAGGGAGAAGGCCGGGGCCGACGAGGTTGGGGAGGGTCCCGAGCGGCGGCGAGCGACGTGAGAGAGAGGGGCGGTGGCGGCGGAGGGAGTCCGACGAGGCCGGAGGTTGAGATGGCGGTGGCCGATGGCGGTTGCTGGCGATGGAGGAGGCGCGGGCCGTCGAGGTGGAGGTGAGGCAGGGGCGGCCGGCAGAGAGGGGCGAGCTCGAGGGAGAGGCCGGAGAGAGAACGCCCGCAGTTGCGGGAGGCTCGCAAGGGAGGAGAGAGCCAGAAGCGGACAGGGACTCAAGGGCGGTGCGTGCTTGGGTCAGGGGTTGGTGGGCCAGGGGAAGCACGGGGGTGGCGTGCGTGTGTGGGTTTCAGGGGGTGAGAGGCGGCGGGTGTGGGGAGAGGTCAGGATGAGGTGGCAAAGTTTGATAGGGTGGGGGAATGGCTGTGGGTGACGTATGGCATGGGGTTGGAGGGAGTGAGGTGGAGGGTCTGCAGGTTAGGACTAGGTAGAAAAGGGTTTGGGTGGACCGTTTTTCTTGGGGTGGTCGATCGGGTCGGGCCTGCTCGATCGCCCTAAAAATAATATAGGTTTTTATTTAATTTAAAAATAACTTTTGTAATTAGTTTTAGACAAACAAAATATCCCGAAACATCCGGGGGTTTAATTTGAAATAGAAGGAGGCTAGTTTTAGAAAACAATAGTCTTTCGCAACATAGTTTCAAGTAAAAATAATATGCATGATGATGTCATGATGATGCAATGCACAAAATCAACGCGATTTTCTAGTAGTGGTTTTGCGGGATGCCACAATTCGACACCACTAACAATGGATCTCGCCCTCGAGATCCGCCTCATGGTAACGGAAAGAAGGTCGGTG
Source organism: Avena longiglumis (assembly GCA_030063025.1). NCBI lineage: Eukaryota > Viridiplantae > Streptophyta > Magnoliopsida > Poales > Poaceae > Avena > Avena longiglumis. The sequence continues at coordinate 509,976,235 of CP125974.1, read as the reverse complement.
ATCCGCGTCTTCTCGCTTTGTGTAGATCCTCGCGACACCACTAACAAGGGTTCTTTGTCCGTCTTGAATTCGGCGACACCACCAACAAGAGGTCGTTATCCGTGACCGTCGAGGGAAACACTCCAGAAACAAAAGGTCGAAGGTAGAGGTATCAACAAATAAAGCCACCTCTAGCTTCCGTGGACGGAGTAAACCGCCGATCCATCGATTCGATGTACAAGAGCGAATGATAAGAGTAGTCGGATGGTGATCAGTCCATCGCGCACCCAAACCATTACTCTGCACACGAATAGGCGGATTATGCAACCAACTCTCGGAATTCAGATTGTAGATCTCGACAAGCGAGGTTCGGAAACAAAGGAGTGATGCGCATCAGATCGGATCCGCGAGATGATGTCGTCGCCAAAAACACCGGAAGGCACAAACAAGGAACAAAGAATGGTACCACGAGACGGATTCCTCAGACAAAGATGAACACCGGATGGTAGAACACCGTTATCAAAGGAGGAAGCGAATCCTCAAGGTACGGAACCCAACCACGAGAAATCTCGGACTCAAGAAAGAGACGAGAGCGGATTCAAAACACGAGAGGTAAGAGGAGAATAGCAGAGGGTAAGGAGTAAAATCAGACCTAATCGTAACTATCCAACCGATTTTGCAAAAATAGTTTTGACACTCTACCGCCGTTAGCTAGGTTATCCTACGTTGGACTTGTGGGGTATCGCAACCGCTGAGCTCGATACCACTCAGACACCCTCGATCGACCCTATGCGTTTCAGCTTCCCGCCAAACCCGCATAGAAACGATTCAAAGGTGCTCACCAGCACTTTCATGGGTGGAAAACGAAGTAATAACATTACACAACAGTCGATGGGACCCACGTAATGTAGATATATATATACAACACGACTCCATGAGTCAAGAATACAGAATAATATACAAAGATCCAAATCACCTTGAAAATGACAGAGTCCGATCGGACAAGATGCAAATGGGGCTAACAGACGATGAATAACCAATGGCGCCCATAACCCTGTGCCAAAGGGTAACCCTGCTAACGACGTCGATCTCAAAACCTGCTTAAACAAAAGGGGTGCCGACAAAGGGCAAAGGAAAAGAGAGAGCGGTCAGTACTGAGGCCAGTACATGGCGAGGCTAGAATTCGGCGGTCCTCGCCTACATAGGTGTGGTGGACTGAAGCGGCAGCGGCAACATGCACTAAACAACCTATAGAGACTCGATATAACTGTCGGTTATCAGAGAGGGATAAGAAAGACCTATTCGTAACCAACCTGATGCTACCATCAAACAAACCCATCATGGTGTTTCCCCCTCGAGACCAAACGAGGAAGTCAACCGAGGAACTCACACAGTTGGCAGTTTTATTTATCCAGTTATTATTGCAGCAATTACTAGTCAAGTATAGATAATCATCCTGATATAATAAGCAGTGGGCAGTTTTATTTAACCATTCCGTTGTAGTTGCTACACTTACTAGTCAAATACAATGAGCATGAGATATCCCAAAAACCCAGCAGTTGTTGGTACTTTTATTTAGCCATTCCGTTATAGTTGCAATATTTACTAGTCAGGTACAATGGTAGCAAGCGACAACCCAAACAAGCAATTGTTGGCAATTTTATTTAGCCATTCCATTATAGTGAAGCTGATTACTAGTCATTATAAAGTCAAATTTATAGCACTACTTTAGTTATAGTTGTCTATGATCGAGATACTGTGCTGCAAGTCGTCCATAACCGCGGACACGGCTTTCAGAAAGTTTTACCGCAGGGTGCACAAATAGCAACACACACCGATCAACCTCGAAAACCAAATCAAAACCCAACGAGGCCTTCACGACAAAGCAATCACAGATTCAGAAATATTTCCGGGCCACCCCATTGAGTAGACCAAGAACAAAGCTATGACTCCGAGATGACTCAAGGTTTGGCGACAATGGTCAGAATGACTGGGAACCCAAAACTGGGCTTGTCGATACCACAAAACACTCCGCTTACCTAACAGACAGTGCTCCTCGCACAATCGTAATAAAGCAAGAAAAGCATGGCATAAGTACAGATCGAATAAAACCTCAAACTAGTTTGTGGCCCCAAGAAATAAGAATAAATCAAGCTCGCTCGTGGGGTCCCATAATCCTCCCGGATGTGGATAGCGAATATTCAAGGAACAGTACCAAGTACTCGGGGTCCCACGGACACAAGTGGACGGTTAACAACCAAATAACATCTATTGCCCAATTGCCTCTCGCTACTTACTTCAATTTTAGTTGTTAAACAAGAATTAAAGTGAACAATAATTAAAGCCATGATCATCTCCAACATTAAACATGCGGCAATACTCCAACAACTCGTGGTACTTGACGACACGCAACAAGACTTGAGCAAGCGATCACGACGCTACAGTCCAACTATCTACCAAACAATGTAATAGGAGGTGTCCAAGGCAATATAAGGCTGCAAGGGATTTCACGGCACGAAAGCTAGAGCATCGCAAATACGTATAGCAATAGATCAACAGGAGGGAATAAATACTATAAAAGTAAGATAGGTAGAAAGGGGGAGATGCTCGCCTGAAAACATTGCCGAAGGTTCATCCGAAGATCGGGGCGAAGCTCACATCAACTCAACGGCCTCATCCGCGAAGAAGCAAAACACTAGAATAAACACCGGATGCACTATTTAAGATTACGGCAGAAGATCGAGCATGATGCATGTATGATGTATGACATGGCAAAGATGCGATGCAATTAGGTCATATTAAGCGGAACCGGGGGTCCCGACAATTAATTAAACGGTTCAAGTTATTTACCTACCCCGCAAATTAAATGTTGTATTAGCAAGACCAAACATGGCTTCGGTTCGCTACACCAATTCAAATGAGGCCAATATAAGACTAGATTTGCCTGCATATGGGCCCCATATTCAATTTAGGTGAATCGGCATAAGGCCCCCAAACCACACAAATATGTATGCAAGCATGAACAATTTAATATGCAACAAATTATATTATTTATAAAATATAGGTCACGGAAAAGAGGTCACACATCTGGGTTCGGACGATCTTGGTTCCGGGGGTTCGGGGTCGGTCTCAGGGTCCGGATCTGGGGTTCGGATACAAAAGGAGATCTTGGTTGGCGTCGGGGGCACATCGGATCCGCCCGGGTCGGTGCCGATCTCGTCGTCGTGAAGATCTTGTCGGGTCCGCGCCATCGAGTCGGTCTTGGCGTTCGGGATGCAGAACTTGGCGTCCGCGAGGAGTACTTGGCGAATCCGTGTCGACGACCTTGGCGTTCAGGGAGGAGTTCTCGGTGTTCCGTGTGGAAGGCCTCGAGGGTTCGGTGACGGAGATCTTGACGGGTCCGAGAGAAGAACTTGGGTCGGCATCGGATCGGTCTTGTGGATCGAGCCTCGGGTCCGGGAAGATCTTGTCGGAATAACCAATCTCCCCACACTGACGGCACATCCAGACATCTTAAAGCACTAGCACCCAGGCACACAATCGGGCCAAGAGCTGATGACCACAAGCAGCTTGCAAACAATTAGCTGGGCACACGGGCTGAAGGGGAGCACTCACACCGAAAGCAAACAGGGGGTCGCGCAGTAGCCGCTGGCAGGCCCGGTGGAGAGCTAGACAGGAAGGAGGCGGCCCGAACACAGGCGGCAGGCGAGGACGGCCACTTCGCAGACGAGCTCGACGAACGGCAACACAGGGCCAAGGGGTCCCGCACGAGCGGTGGTGAGAGCACGGGGTGGAGTTGACCGGGCCAGAGGGCAACGAGGAGGAGCGCGGCCAAGTGGGGCCTGCTGGTGGCGGCGTCCGGCGCGGGTGTGGCCCAGTCGAGGCGGTGGGGGATGGCGGCATGCGGGCGGCGAGGCGGCGGGCCGCGGGCGGGTCGGAGAAGAACTTGGCGGCCGGAGAACGACGCAGAAGTCCCAGGCCGGCGAGGTTGGGAGGGTCCGTGGCAGAGCGACGGGAGAGAGAGGCGGTGGCGGACGAGGCGGAGGTTGAGATGGCGGTGGCCGATGGCGGTTGCCGGCGATGGAGGAGGCGCGGGCCGGCGAGGTGGAGGTGAGGCAGGGGTGGCCGACAGAGAGGGGCGAGCTCGAGGGAGAGGCCGGAGAGAGAACGCCCGTGGTGGCGGTTGCGGGGAGGCTCGGTGAGGGGAGGAGAGAGCCAAGTAGCGGACAGGGGACTCACGGCGCTGCGTGCTTGGGTGGGGTCGCGGGGTTGGTGGGCCAGGGGCAGCACGGGGGTGGCGTGCGTGTGTGTGTCGGTGTGTATGCGTGAGTGGGTTTCAAGGGGTGAGAGGCGGCGGGTGTGGGGAGAGGTCAGGATGAGGTGGCAAAGTTTGATAGGGTGGGGGGAATGGCCAGGGTGACGTGGCGGCATGGGGTTGGAGGGAGTGAGGTGGAGGGGGGCTGGGTAGGTTAGGACTAGGTAGAAAAGGGTTTGGGGTGGACCGTTTTTGTACTGGGGGTGGTCGACTGGGTCGGGTCGGCCCGTTCGACTGCCCCCTAAAAATAATATAGGTTTTTATTTAATTTAAAAATAACTTTTGTAATTAGTTTTAGATAAACAAAATATCCGGAAACATCCGGGGGTTTAATTTGAAATAGAAGGAGGCTAGTTTTAGAAAACAATAGTCTTTCGCAACATAGTTTCAAGTAAAAATAATATGCATGATGATGTCATGATGATGCAATGCACAAAATCAACGCGATTTTCTAGTAGTGGTTTTGCGGGATGCCACACTGGCCGTGCTAGGGTTCTGTCTCACCGGAGTTGCCCGACAGATATGACAAGCCCCATCTGTTAGACTAGATGTGGATCACACGGTCTAGATCACCCTGTACCACTTCACACCCCCCTGTCTCGCTGACTGGTGAGGACGCGTGCGTTGTGCGCCGTGGGCCGACCCATTAACATTCCTGCGTGACCCAGTAGTTTGAATTTAGGTTTATTCATTTAGTTTCCAACATAATTATGTACCTAGATTCAAAAATCAACCCAGGTCGATTCACTAAACCAAATTGCATGAAACCAATTTTTTTAGAAAGGTACTGGAATTCTTAATATAAGCCCGTTGTATTCAAACCATTTATAATTGTAGATCACCTATAGTAAAAATAAAAAGGCAAAAGCTTTTCTGCATTCAAACATTTTTCAAAATTCAACCACAAAAGCTTTTGAGTTAATTCCAACTCTCAAAAATCACATTTAACAAGACCTTTCTGAATATATAAAAATATCTAAGTTTACTTGCAGAAATAATGGTCAAGCGATAAAAGAATGCCTTATAGGCAATTCTAGGCACTTTACCTAATTAAAATAAAAATGTTAAACCTTATTAAATTGTGACACCACTTTAAATCACATTCCCATGTACTGAAATATGTGGTGATGACATGTGTCAACATGATCCCATGTTTTAGTTGGAGAATATTATATCTTAAGTAGTTTTTCAATGAGTAGAAATTACTTTTCCAAAATAAAATAAATAAGACAAGTGCTTTGAGGATTGTAATGTTTGTGATGATGCTAGATCATCTAGTGAAAACCTTGGTGTGATAAATAAAACTAGTTAAGTATTGTTTAGTGATTGTGTACCTCGTATTTATTTATAGACGCTAGTACCGACCAAGGATACGAGAAGGAAGGAGAATACTACGAGGAATAAGCCGAGGAAAACTTCAACCACTGCACTGCACAAGGCAAGCTAACACTTGCAACTTAGCAAGCTACCACTTGCAAGTTTCTTAACCATGCAAGCCTATACTTGCAACTTTGCAAGCTTCTCTATACAAGTTGATTTAGCAAGCTACTATCTTAGAAAGCTAAGCTAAAACATGCAAGTTTTACTTGCAAGCTTACACCACTGGATACCCCATCCTAGTTTTACTTGCAAGCTTAGTATTTTATTTTTTATCAAAGCTTTCTAGTTAAGTTTACTTGGTAAATTGTAGAGCTTAGAAAGATTTTTAAAGGTAGCATAAAGAGCATAAAACTTGGCCTAAGTTAGAGAAATCTTGATGTCATCCTGAGGCATGAGATTGAACTTAGATAAGATACACTTGTTTACCACCCCTCATTAGTGTTTACCCCCACCTGTAGTTGCTAGTGATAAGCATAAAACTTGATCACTTTAGGTGGGAATACTTGGTGAAAATGGCTATGAAAACCTTAGAATGATGAGTCATTCTACTGAAATGTTTTTCCATGTGTTCTTGAACACCAGATGATTTTGATGATGAAAATGTTAAGGCATGAGCCTTAGCCCTTTATAAAACTAATGGTTGTCTGGATGCAATACCATTCCAAGTTTACCGTACAACCAGAATACCCAAAAATTGGGTAGGTCTTGACTGGAAATTTATATACCTTAGTATGGGTTCTCTTGCGGCCAAGGTTTGAGCTGAGGCTACCTTGTGAAGATTGTCCACTTATGCAGTTCCCAAGATGACAGTTGGTCATGGTTGGGAGGACAAACTCACAGGAGAGGTCGGTGCCTATACTATGGCGTGTAATTGAAAGGTTAGGATTGATTATCCACATACTGAGTATGGTGAATTCAAGATTTTTTCCTGATAGATGTATCGAATGTTGTGGTGAAAGTGTACCACCTCTGCCGAGTGTCAAACTATTCGAATAGCCGCGTCCACGGTTATGGACAGTTGGAATGGCCGTACTATTCCATCGTCAGATGTTTTAAAAATGACTTATGAAATGATTCATGACTTTGACTTGACCACAATATGGTTGTGATATGAAATTTAAGTTCCCACTTAGGTGTTATAAAACTTTCAACTAGCTTTCTTTGCTTCTGAACTCAGTTAAGGTAAATCTGACTTTTTGCAAAACAACCTAGATCTTAGTATTTCCTACTCAAAAACCACTTCACTTGTTAGTATTAGTTTGCAAGTACTTAAAGAGTACTCATGGATTTGTCCCTGGCTATTCCCGTGGACAGACTATGAAGAGGACTATTAGGAGGACGGACCGCGTGAAGGTTATGACAACTAGGATCATCTCCCATCGTCAGCATTGCCTGTGACCATGAAGATGGAGTCTCTCCTATGCTATCGTTATTATTACGTTATTCCGCTGCTTGATTTGTATTAAGACCGGATCATGAGATCCTTTATTTGTTGTAAGACCTTATGTAAGGTTTGTAATGGATGATTTACTATGATATCCAATCTGTTATGTCTTGCAAAAATGGTAATCCTGGGATTGCGATATATGGCATAATAGGCATCTGGGATTAAAAATCCGGGTGTTGACAATTATCCGAACGGGGATAAAATCTGCCCCGGAACCGGAAAATTCGGGGTATTATCTACCCCCATACTGCATGATGTGCCTTGGCTCCCTTTGCAAAACTCCCGAGTGAGCGGATTATCCAGCCCCTAATATCACACAGGTATAGGGGGTCGTGTGTAGCCTTTTCGATAAGTAAGAGTGTCGAACCCAACGAGGAGCTAAAGGTAGGATAAAATATTCTCTCAAGTTCTATCAACCGCTTATACAACTCTACACACATTAAACGTTTGCATTATCTAGGAAATAAAACTAGAGCAACAATATGGGTATGAGAGATAGCTTTGCAAGATAATAAATACAAGAAATTAATTATTAGTGTTGCAACAATAAAATATACTAAGTAACCATAAACTAACAGTACCATGAGTGTGGAAAAGTGGTGGTAATTGTGGTGGCTTTGTTAAAGTTTAATTAGCAAATAAATCGGGTTCATTGTCTTCGATGCAGTTTTCTATGTGGGAGAGGCTAAATATACATGCACTTCACTACTTGGAATTACAAGTAGTATATGATTGGATTGTTAGAAAGCATCCGCAAATACTAACAATGCATTAAGGTTTCTCCAACCATAGCCTTAAGTTAATGGTCCTCTTACTCCCTTATGTGCAACGTTCCGGTTCGCGTCCTCGGGTTTCTGTCACTCCGGCAGAACTTCCCCTTCCTCTTACACATAATATAAACCCTATGATGTTTAATCTATACACGCACAAATATAATGGACACCAAAGGACTGTACCATATCAACATACAACTCTAATGAATCAAAGACATTCAATCAAGCAATCAACATGACATAGATCATAGGATTATAACTTATAGCATCGAACACCATGTTTACATAGGACGGTACTGAGGTGTGTGGGAGGATGAACCATTGTATACAAGGAGGAGTTGGTGATGGAGATGGCGGTGAAGACAATGAAGGGGGCAACGAGAGGTGCAGGGCGGCGGCGACGACGACGCGGGGAGCTCCTTCCCTGCCGCTGACATCATGGGGGAGCGCCGCCCCTTAGCCCCCTTACTTCATGGATTCTTGGGAGCCCTACCACATGGAGATGGGATCTATGGGGGAGACAAAAACGTGGCTTTTGGCGGCTTCAATTCGTGAATGGAGGGGTTCCCCACGAGTTTAGTTTCCTCCCTTTATATAGCTTCTCGGATTTCCGTCACCCCATCTAGGATTGCAGTAAATCGGGCTTATCTCGGCCGTTCGGACTCGGAATCAGTTAAATTTTATGTTTAGGACGTTTCTCGCGAAATTTCCAACAACTTTGTAGTTGGGGATTTTTTCGGTTGACGCCGTCTTCCATCTGTAACATGACCATCTTCGAAAAGAGTTCTGGGGCAGATTTCTAGAAAGTCCCGATTTGACTCCAACAAGGTTTCCTCTTGTATTCTTGGTAATTCCTACACATGAAAGTGTAAAACAAGAACAGTGTGCACTTTTGCAACTATTATTAGGTTAATCCAAATTAATCATAAACTTTATATAAAAACAAGTGTCAAAAGCATAATATTAGCATAAATCCATAAAAAATTATAGATACGTTATAGACGTATCACCCCCCTGAGGGGCAGATTATCCGGCCTGGGCAAAAACTCCGGCCCTGGCCGGACAATTCGAAAGATATTCCGCCCCCATACTGCATGACGCGCCTCGGCTCCGTTTGATGAATGGGGAGGGCCGGATTATCCTACCCTTGACAGGGGCGGATTATCCGCCCCCAAACACACATGTGTGCTTCTTTTGAAGTTGCAAGACCTCCAACACTTCAACCCACATTAAATAATTCTTGGTATTGTTATCTAACACACAAAATAGTAGAGATCCTGAAATGTTCTTTCAAATACAGGTATCACAAAGACAAAAGGAATAAGACACATCGTTTATGGTTCAACGACAAGTTTCGTGGAATGCATGGGTGGTCATCATGAGCATCTAGGTCCCTTTGTTGATCGTTGGTCAAAGATGAGTCTTGACCATGTATGGAGTGTTCTTGAACCATTGTGTAGCACGCTTAAGGAATTGAGGAAGATCAGAGATTGTTATAGGCATATTCGGAATCACTAAAGAAAATAGAAGAGAGAAACCAGAAATTCTCGAGATATCCTAAGGTGTTTAGAGAAAGAATAAAGGAAAAGGGACCGAAAGGAGTTTCGGATAAATGATGATTTAAATATACATTTATTATGAATTAATATATTCAAAATAAATATTTAAATAAAGATTTATAAAGGTATCTTTCTTATTAAGTAAAAACCTCGAAGGAATTTTACCTAAAAAGAAACGGCAAGAAAAAGGCAAAAGGAAACTGCCACGCGCATGGGCAACAGATTGTTGTTGCCGCCCATGGACAGTAGATAATAGGTACCACACGCGCAAGCGCTAGGCCGCGAGGGAAGTCGGCCCACGGGTCGCTCGGGTGCGCTGGGTCGCGAGGGAGCAGACGGCCCCCAGGGCGCCAGCCGAAGCCGCCATTGCCTCTACCACCTAACGTCGCTGGGCCGGGCCCGGGTGTCCCACCCGGGTTGCCCAAGGGCCCAACTGGCTGGGAGCTCGTGAATTTTCCCCTTTTTTCCCTATTTTTTAGTCCCACATGGGGAACCTAAGGGGGAGGGAGCCCCTCCCTCTGCCTATATATAGAGGTGTCCATAGGAGGATTAAAACACACAAGAATATATAGAAAAATCCTCTGTAGCCTATCTCTTCTCTCTCTTGCGACCGTGACCCCCTTGTCAGGGTTGTGCGATCGAGGAGTTCTTCACCGCGGAGCGCCGTCGCGCTGCGGGATTTAGATACGGGAGATCTACTTCCGCAATCTCGGCTTGATCGGGGAGAAGCGGGGGTCGTGGTCAAAAACCATACGTGTGTGACTCCCTCGGGCAGTGTCGTGCTTTCGGCGCTAGGAGTTTTCGGGGCCATTGGACTTCGCGACCTCGAGGTCAACGTCAGAATGACTTCTTCAACCACGTTCCTTGTGGTACGCTAACCGCGGTCGGTCTTCAAATGTATGAAAACCGTATCCCTTCCTGTTACTACATTACTATTAGATAGATCCTCACATTAGGGTTTCGATCGTAGGAAAATTTTGTTTTTTTCCCTTGAACCCCAACATGTTGGAGGCTTCACAACAGTAGGGTCTATCCTCTCTTGTTGTAGGAGAAGAATTTCTCCTTCACCATCGCCTCTTTAATTTTCTGGAAAAATATGGTGTAGGTTTTATATTGATAAGGAGCTTCTAGGAAAAAAGGGGCACGAACGACCAAATGAGTCCCCATGGCGTGATATGCCTTCTTGACTATGCCATGGGGCCCATCTAGGACCTCATGGCTCGCCTTGTTGACTTGTTCTCGCGGTTCTTAGATAAAAACTTTCGTGGTATTGTACCTAAATTAATTGAGATACAAAACATCCACGAAACAATAAAATACAAAAATGGAGCTTTAATGCCTCCCAAAATTAAATGTCAAAACAAGAGACTATATAGGAAAGTCCTGCAAATCATCTAAATAAGTTAAATAATGCAACAACAATGCATAAAACTATAAAAATTAAGTCTCTATGATGCTATTATGATGATGCAAAATGCACTTGTCAATTTATGAAATAAGTGGAATCCTTAATTATGAAGTATCAAATTTCCCAATCACGTCAAACAAACTACTCGTTATCATCAAAGTGCATGCATGTTTTTCACAAAGATGAGCCGAGAGATTGGCACTTTCTAGCTACATGAATAATATCGAAGAAAATAAAGTGACTAGCGAGCTATCTAATTTCTGATATAATTGGTGTCACAGCCGATCGAGCATTGTGACGATAATTCCAGAGATTTATGACCTCCGGGCAATCGATCTAAATGACCACTCTTGTGAAACCTCGAAGGCATGCAGAGATCACACCATCTCTAGAAAAGGCTTCTGTGGTTAGAGGGTCAGTAACACCCTCGTAGGGTTTCCTCCAAGCACCAAGGATAGAGGTAGTTGTTCGTGCAACACTACCTCACCCTTGTGCACCTCCAATGACAAACAACCATTAGTATTGATCTTGACTATGTCGCCCTCAGGTGGCCACCACCCATACCTAGGAATTATCGAGGCAGCTTCTTCTGCAGTTCTAACACAACAAGCGCCTCCTTGGCCATCTTCAGAGATTGCACAGGATCAAACGGACCTTGATCATGAGTCTAGATATTCCTCGACATCCAGATCCTCCACATGATAGTGATGATATTGGTGCGATCTAATTCCTAGAACATAGGATCACATAGTTGAAGGAGATATACTCTAGAGAAAAATAATGAAGAGTGCCTATTATCATATCTCATTAGTACATAATAGTTTTATACCATGATATAATTGTATTAATCAGAAACATCGGATACACGTGTGGTATATAAATAAACCAGAGTCCCTAGTAGCCTCTATTTAACTAGTTCATTATGCAGCTGATGATCAAGGTTTCCTGATCATACTGCATTTATGACAATTGACAATGAAGTCATATCATTGGTAATGGTGTGATGGACATTACCCAATATAAGTACCGCAGCACGATCAAGTCACAAAGTTCATCATTTAATAGTTAGAAATGAAGTATCCTAATCCTTAGATCGTGAGATCATGTTTAGTCACTGTCAGGCGAGGCTGATTTGACTGTGTCAACTGTCAAACTATAACAGGGTGATCATCAAGATGTATGTTGGGTATTCTAGAGGGACACATTGAGGCGCATACATCAAGATCGGGATTTGTTCTCCTATGTGACGGGAAGATACATTGGTCCTACTCAGTGAGATTACATCGATAAATGTTGCATAACATGTGACTAAGTCACGAGGATGAAATATAAACAGAATGTGTAAAACGACACTTGTCGGTAACAGATTGAACAAGGTATAATGATACCAATGACCGGATCTCGAAAAACTCATGTACAAAGTAACAAAGGGAATTGGATTTAATATTTATGGTTGAAATGACAATAGGCATCATGGAATGCACAGGGGTCATTATGGGCATCCCGGTCCCGCTATTGATCGTAGATTCGAGGTGAAGTCTAAATCATGTCTGTGATGTTCCCGAACCATAGGGTAACAAACTTAATGGTATGATGATACTTGGAGATCATTTTGGTTATGACGGAATAACCGAAGTAAGAAAGAGAGAATATCGAAACTATTCCGAGAAAGAGCCGGAATCATTCCGGGTGAATCCAAAGAGGTTCAGAATGAATCGAAAGGTGTTTCAGGTCAAGTGGAAATTTGTAATATGCATTTATATATTTATTACTCAAATTAATATTATAAAATATTCAAAATTAAATTTAAAAGGGTAATTTCACTAAAGGGCCAAATCCCCAAAGGGATAAGGCCCAATAGGGCTTCCACGCGGGTGCAGGGTTTCCCACGGAGCTGCCATTGCCTGCAATGGCATGTCCTATCAACCAAACTCACTGGATACCTCCATTTCCTATCTTTAGTGTCAATGTATGTTACCTCAGTCTCCATTCCTCTTCTCATGAATTTCATCTTCAACTGTTTTGACTTGGCATGCAAAGCCTTAATCAAATATGGGAGGATGAGATGGCCAGCATGTACTGTTGATGCAATTCTTTGACGCAAATCGATCTTTATCATGATCATATGCCTAATCTTATCAAATATTTGCCACAGCATAAGCCCTTTCAATGACTTGACCTTTTCATTAAAACTCTCTACAAGGTTACTTGTTACATAGTCAACCTTGCAAATTTCATTGAATTTGCTTCTTGATCACACCATTCCATGATGCGCATCCAAGTACTCATTTACCACATGTTTTTGTTTATACAACACTTCCAAATGATACATATGCTTCCTCAACCTGCATGTGTATGAAGCTGGCCATAGGTTGTTAGTATAAATTTTACCCTTGAATTTCTTTGTAAAATTCTGCACTAAGTGTCACATACATTCTCTATGCTCCACTTCGGGGAATACTGATTCTATAGATTTCTCCAAACCTTTGCAAGCGTCCGTGTGGATAGTAAGTCCTAGTGGATAAGGTTGCACAAATTCTCTAGAAACCAAGTCCAACTTTCTTCTGACTCAATCTCCAAAACTCCATAAGCAACAGGGAACATCCAATTATGGCCATCAACTGCAGTAGGAGCTACTAACTATCATTTAAATCTGCCAATAAGAGTTGTTGCATCCACGGCCAAATAAGGCATGCAACCATCCAGAAACCCTTGACAGCAAGCTTTGGAACAAACAAAATCCCTTTTAAAGCACTCCTTCTCCATTATCTTCCCTCTTATTTTGTACTGAACTTTATGCATGTCTATCTGTATAACACTACCTGGACTAGCCATCTCTACTTCAACTTTGAAGTTGTAAAAAACTGAAACTTTCATTACATGGACCATTGATCCTCTCAAGAGTCATTTCCTTTTCATAGAACATCCTCATGTAAGGTTCTGTAATATTAAAAAAAATTAGAAACTTCTTTTATGAGCGTTGTTGCACCAAGTGATGGGTTCGCTCTCATCCAATCCATGATTGCATCTGCCAACCACCTAGTCTTTGCTAGTTCTGTTTTGTCATTTGGCTGTCCCCCTTGAGGTGGACAAGAATGTTCGAACATGTTACTTTTTGTGTGAAACATAATGAAAATACCAGGTACAGTTAACAAACTCTACACAATGATCTAAAATACACAACTGGTTGTATTACCTAAACCAAACTACTCCTAAGTATAGTGGATGCATGCATCCTCCACTTACACCTCTTGTATGGGCACTTCACTATGAACCTTGCTGGCTCACTCTTAATAACATCATAATCATTATTGGTGCGAATTCAATATGTAGTAAGGGCATTACGATAGTCCCGCATCGTTTCAAATATGGTGCCTTCTGAAATCTTACGATCGTCCCTGTCCCACTCAATTACTGGCAAGTCCTCACCATAGTACTCGGCTAAAACGAGGTTGTCATTGTTTTTCTCGTCCTCTTCGTCATCAGTTTCATAAAATCTGGCACCAGGGGAAATTTCCTCCAGATATTGATCATCTGCTGGTTTACTGAATCTATCTACCAATTCAGGAAACATCAACTCATCATCTAGTGGAGGTGCTCCCTCGTCAGGCTCTGCTTCGTCCTCCACACCGACCGCACGAGCGATTTAGCTTACACTCACAGTGCAAACAGATGGTACTATTGTGGACCTATAAGGAGCGCGAGGGCGCACACTATTAGCAGAGACAATAGGGAGACATGATGCCCGACCACCTGATGATGCTTGGCCACCAGATGTTGCTTTAACCCTCTTTCCTGTGTGCTCAACTTTAGGTTGCACATGGAGACGAATTCGACCAAAATGTTCAACAACATTCAAAGAGAAAAGCATTACCATATCAGCTTCGCTAGTTAGTGGGAGCAATCTTTGCTCGTTAATGTTCAAGTATTGAAAATCAACTAAATCTCCATTGCTTCAGGGGTATTTAGAATATATTTTATCTTTCAAATATCTGAGAGTTATGGAGGTTTCAACCACCACTGGGAAGTAAAATTCAGCGAGATATTATTCACAACCACGGATTATGCTAGTATCTAGTTTAAACGCCAGCCGGAATGCCAGCGCTAGATCAATCCTATTCAAAAAGCAAGGCAGTTAGTTGAGCACCAGCGATTCACGCTCAAATACTGCCTATAATCAATCCAAAAAGGAAAACGATGCTTACCCAGATGGAATCCAGGCGTTAGATCCCTTCGATTCCACCCAATATTATCCACGCTCGACGGGAAAGACTGGCACACTAGCCGACGTTGCATACTATTCCGCGAAAAGGGTAGATCTAGCGGGGGTGGGAGTGGAACCGGAGGTGGAGTAGGCTCCACAGCTAGGCAGAGGGGGCGGCTCGGGGTCCGAGGTCGACATAAGGTAGGATGAAACAACGACGGGGCAACAGAGGGGCGGTGTGGTAGCTGTTCCAAGCTCGGGGGGAAACGAATTCTTTGGGTGAGCGAGAATGGTCGGTCCGACGTGTCTCCATGCGACCCCACCCTTCACCATCTATGCAAGACCCATTCCAACGCGATCCCACCCTTCACCACGTATGCAGGACCCATCCCAACACGGATCCACCCGCCAGCATGTAACGGTCGAGGCCACGTAACATAACGCTCAATGCACGACCCGCCCCAATGTGGTCCCACCAGTCAGCATGTAATTGTCAAGCCTTTGACCTGACGGCATCCCTCCATCCGAGCGCCTGCGAGGGTTTTAGAATAGATGGAGGGGCAAAGTGAGGAAAATATAAGCGGTCGGGGAAAACTGAATACAATTAACGAACCAAGGGCACAAAAATAGAAATCCCTTTATTTTATTATTGTAATACCTTTCTTCAAATATTTTAAAAAATTGTAAATATTATATATTTGAAATAAACTTGACTTTTCTTTTCATTTTATTCTTACAAATTTTTCAACTACAGTTACTTAAAGTATTATATATAATTCCAATTTACTTATTTAAGTTATCATAAAAACACTAAATACAAATATCTTTTAAATTAAAAATTAATTTAAATTCAAATTCAAACACTTAATTGAGTTCACTTCCCAAAACAGGCAAAATGCATAGAGGTCATGTCAAAATCCTTCACACTTGCACTGATGTTTCTATCATAATAAGAGAGATATCGATCCCTCTATACCCCTTTTTAGTTTTGCGCGAAAATTTCCTAGATTTTCTTATGCATGAATGCAATGCACCCACATGTGTTCTCACTATTTCTAGCAGCTAATCCTGGGATATTACAGGGAAACCCTTAATTTCGGTGGTCTGTACAAGTGATTGCTCTCAGGCATCGCAGTGGTTATTTAGAGATGACCTTAATACCCTATTCGAGAAGCGACTGCTCACGAGTCTTGTAATGAACATCTTTTTATGGATCTCTCTCCATACATATCATGACGAAAGAAATATAATATCCTAATCATAAGTAATTGTCATATGCTAGTGGTGTATCCCACATCTTCGAGAACATTTTATCCTTACTAAGTTCCAGCACCATTTCCAATGCTTTTGTTACTTGTTTACTTTACATGATTTACTAATTTCTTGCACACAACCACAAAAACTTTTAAACACCCTTTACTTGAAATCAAAGGAATCTTACAAGTATCCTTTGCTAGATATTGATGAGGGGCATAAATACCTTAACAAAATAGCTCTTTGTGGGTTCGATACTTTAATTGAGAAACTAGATACAATTGATCTATGCTCTTGCAGTCATCACTCCTTCCTCGTAGTCTCATGCTTTGTTCGGGTATCCCCAGACTGTGATGCCGCCTTTTGGACCCAGAAGTTTCATCATGTTGTATATGTAGCAGGGACGGGCCATGAACACCTAGTAAGCTGGACGCCTGAATATGGCGTGATATGCGCTCTTGAATAGTACCACCTATTAAAGATATTGGTTTGATCCATTAGTTCTTTGGAGTACCAAAAGTTATGTAAAGAGTGATCTCACCCATAGAATTTTCCTATCACCCTGGTACAATTCCATGGAAAACCACTTTGCAATGATTCAGCTAGCTTCTGATATCCTCATGCGGTGAAGTGTCTCGATGTAGAGGATGTTGATGTTGCTGCCACCATCCATGAGGGTCTTGGAGAACACATAACCATCAATAAGAGGATTGAGAACTAGAAGGTACTTGCCTCGCCGATGAGTCTTTTGTGGGTGATCCTTCGGTGAAAGGTGATGGTTACTTTTGACCAATCCAGAAATCGGGGGACAGCTGGAACCGTGGCATTAAGCTCGTGGAGAACCTCTTTTTTGACCTTGGCTAGTTGAGTTCTATAACACCCTCGAATCGATCCTATGCAAGTTTTATCGATTCCCGTCAAACCCGCATAGAAACGATTCAAAGATGCCCAGCAGGCACTTGCATGCGGGTGGAGAACGAAGTAATATCATTACACAATAGTCCATGACGACACAAGCTACTAAAGCAATTCCCTTAATTATCTCAATTCACCAAAAAGAACTCAAAAAGAAATCGGTAAGAAGCAAATGCAATAGCAGAAATCTGTTAAAACAGACTAGCAGGTAAAAACCGATTTTTTTTCGAAGACCTTCTATTGCTCAAATCAAAAAGTGTTGAGCTAACGAAAGTTATCTAACAACCTAGGGGATCTACTCAGAAAATTACAGCTTAATCCGATATATAGAGATTTTTCACAAATTTTTATAGTGAAGCACAAAAATCTATTTCGGAACAGTAACTTCCCCAAATCTTACTTTTCTCTCATTAGAGGTTATTCTTGGCACAAAAGTCACACAAAAGGGATAAGGAGAGATTATTACAAAATTAATAACTTCCAAGACTCAATAAAACTATTGGGTTATCTTCCAAGAAGTACTTTTCTTTAATGACTTTAAGTTAGGCATGATAGTTTGAGAAGATGCTCACATAAGAAATATGAATTGAAGAAAAGAGAGCATAAAGAACAAATTCAAAACACATTTAAGCCTAACCCACTTCCTATGAAAAATAATCTTGTAAATAAACAAGTCATTAAAGCACAAAGCAACAAGCATAGGAAAACAAAACAAGTGCAACTTCAAAAATTTCAACATGAAGAGGGGAAACTTAATATTGTTGATATGCATAAAACCATGTTTCTCTCTCTCATAATAACTTTCAGTAGCAACATGAATAAAATTAACAGTATAACTATCACATAAAGCATTCTTATCATGAGCCACATGCATAAAATAATTATTACTTTCCACATAAGCATAGTCATTCTTATAATTGTAGTGGGAGCAAATTCAACAAAATAACTATCATTATTATTCTCATAACCATAGTCATCAAATATAGGAGGCATATTGTAATCATAATTAATTTTCTCCTCGATAGTAGGTGGACTGAAAATATCATAATCATCATACATTGGAGGTATACAATAGAATAGCTATCGTACAAAGCGTGTTCATTTGTAAACATATCATCATGGGAAGGGACATGGATAGTACTAATAGCAAAACAATTATTAATATAATCATTCTCAAAATTGGTACAAAAGAGATTTTCAATATCAAAAGTAGTGTGCTTTTCCCAATCATGATCACTACTATAAGTAACAGGCATAGGAACATCATCTAGTTCAGACTCATCAGCAAAAACTATGATAGGAGCAACATGCTTAGGGGAAGATATTGTTTCCTCTCTCCTTTTACTCCTCCTCTTCTTCTTCTTCCCCTCTTTAGGAGGGAGAGGCTTGAAAGGAAGCTTCTCCACATACCCTGGTTTATTGTTAGAGACAATAGAAGAAACTTTGGAGGATTCCTCCTTTTCATTAATAAGAACAAAACTCATATCAGTCCTGTCATATTTTGGTAAAATATCATCTTTTATA
The DNA here is from genome assembly GCA_030063025.1 of Avena longiglumis. Taxonomy (NCBI): domain Eukaryota; kingdom Viridiplantae; phylum Streptophyta; class Magnoliopsida; order Poales; family Poaceae; genus Avena; species Avena longiglumis. Next base: position 509,957,477 of record CP125974.1, on the reverse strand, counting down.
AGATTTTGTATGTAAGTATTTGTGTGGCAATTATCAACACAATAAATATGACAACCATGCAGGACGCTATTCATATCAAAAGTACTCATGTCTACCAAATAATTTTTTCTTGATAACTCTTCACACCCCAATAATAATCCAAGTTCATCATGTTGATTATCAGTGAACACATTATCACAATACAAACTTGAAGGATTATTATGGCATGAGCATTGAAAATTTAAATGACCCACTTCAAAGCAAAGTTCACAAATAAAAGGATAGAGGGCACAAACTTTTTTACCAAGATCATTTATAGCCTTATACCACGTTCTAGTTTTTTATACCATTGGGTGATACAATATTCTTCTTCGATTTTATTCTTTTCACAAGGTCTATGTATTCCACAAAAATTAACATGCTTATAAGAAATAGTACTTTCAGAAGTTTGAGCATGTTTATTGCAATCATTAATAATAGTTTCATTTTTCACGCAAGTGTCTTTAAAAGGTTCATGATACATGTCCCATTTTTATTTAGGAGCATTAATATGAGAAGCAAAGATTCTACAACAATCAACAATAATTTGAGGATCAAGAACATTTTTATTTAGGCAATTCTAATGTCTCTTGGTTTTTCACTTGTAGTCCTTAGTGATGTCTAAGTTAAAATCTTTGGTGAAACTAAAGTTGAAATCACTTGAAGATGTTGAAATCATTAGAGCTGATGAAATCTTTTGCACATGGTGAAGTCTTTGGCCATGGGGTAGGCTTTGTCCATCAAGTTGAAAAGGAAGAGATGTAGAATCAAAACCCAAAAGGTTGAAGAAAGAGTTTACAAGATTGTTTGTAAATAAGTTTTGGAACAAATACAACTCCTATTTTTCTAAGGGGTTTTTGTCCAATCCTAGGGTTACAAATCCTACAGGCAACACAGTGCTCTGATACCATCTGTAAGGTTCCCAACCTTTAATAAGGTAAATATCCCTGTGTTTACAATGCTAGTCCCTGGATCAATAGCTAGCATCCACAGTTAAGATGTAATATCAAGAAACAAAGGTCATAATACAACTTTATAACCAGGAATAAAATAATTTATTACATCTTACATAGCTCATTTGGCTATCACATTACATTGCAGCAGAATATCTATGTAAGGTTCCCAACCTTTAATAAGGTAGAGATCCCTGTGTTTACAATGCTAGTCCCTGGATCAATAGCTAGCATCCACAGTTAAGATGTAATATCAAGAAACAAAGGTCATAATACAACTTTATAACCAGGAATAAATTAATTCAATACATCTTACATAGCTCATTTGGCTAACACGTTACATTGCAGCAGAATATCTATAAGCATGGGGTCCTTCATCTTCAAAGTGCCACAGGCAGTCATGTTGGTTATAGACTTGTAATCCTATTCAAATAACTTCACTAACATCAAACAAACCTGCAACATAATAAGTTGCATCCACAAGGGTCAATACATTTGAATTGTATTGGCAAGTTTCACTACTATGTAGAATTAAGTGGATCCTATCATTACATGCATATTTGGCTAAGTAGGGTTTAGGCTCATTTGCAGAAAGCAATATAGTTTTATCCTATCTTTTCAAAATATTTTTGATCTTTTGTCAAATCTTTCTGAACTTCTTGGAAAACTCCAAGTGCTTCAAATCCCTTGTTGTCACCATCAAGTTTTACTTTGAGAAATTGGAATGTCGAGATCTTCCATAGCTTCAGGCCTTAGTTGCTCAGTATTGTCCATAACCGGGGACACGGCTAACTACTTAGAATTTGATCTTCTGCAGAAGTTGTACACTTTACCCACATGACACAATCTCATCTTGATGCCACCAAAGGGTCACTGGATAAGTACTCACCAAGATGGAGTAATCGGCATTGAGAATGTGACAAAGTCTTTCCATAGGAGTCCTCCCAATACACAATGCTAGCTTGTCATCCAGGCACCAATGTAGGGTTTCAAGTTCCCTAGCACAAATCTAGTTAACCTGAAGATGCCAATGCATGGGTCTTCCACTATGTAGTTGACTAAGCCAGAGCCCATTTAGCATGTGGCTGTACACGGAAGCCACTGTACGAGAAACATGTTCAATCTCTAAGTCCCTGGGTGGTTTTCTTCTAGTGCACAACAAAAAAGAGATTGCCATATAAACATGGTTCCTTTTGTTGCCACCTTGTCCAAAACTTGAGTATCCTTGTCCACCTAGGTGGTTCATTGAGTACTTGTTTTATTATATAAAACATATAACTTTTCAATACTTCATATATTCATAAAATGTATCCCATCCCAATATATAGCAGGGCTAAGCATACTACAACTACAATGTTTCCACTAAGGAATATATAAGGGTATCCTATTAGTATTTAGCATAGCATAAAATATAGAAATCCTTTTCATGCATGTTACAAAAATCCACTAAGTGTAATGAAAATAGTAGGACTTGGATGATAGTGCCACTTGCCTTTTTAGTAGAGAATGATGGTTCACTTCTTGATCTTGCAAATATCACACTCTTCTAACTTCACTACAATTCAATCAAGCAAACACAATTTCAACACAACATTCAAAAAACTTGTCACACATAAAATAACAAAAACAAGGTCATGCATGCAAGCATGCAAAAGGTAGTTTTATTTGCAAAGGTGGTTTCTACTATGCTCTAAACACTGTAAGGTTCAAAAGTGATAATTTACTAAAGTGGTAAAACCATTTGCAAAAGGTTTTATCTATAAACCATTTTTAAATCAAATCATTATTTTATGTGGTTGAAAATGCTTTTATCAAAGCAATAATTTTATATTGTTCATCAAATAAGTTGTTAATTCACAAAACTTGGTGTTTAGGGTCAGAAGGTTTTAATCAAATCATTTCCCAAAGGTTTTACTCAAAAATCATTTCTAACACAAAATCAATATTTTTATTTGACTAGAAATGAGTTAATTCAATTATTTATTCCCTAACTTCACAAAATACATTTTTAAAACCATAGGTTGGTTCCTAGGGTCAGTAGGTTCACAACAAACCATTTTGCAAAGATTTCATATTAAAATTATATCTAGAATAATATTTATATTCAAAATAATCCTACACATGTTTCTGCAAATTCAACCAATTTTCCAGAAGCAAATCATTAAACAAATTGCATGGTTGCAAAGTACTTGTTCTACTGATTCCATTGATATAAAATTTGCAATTTTTTGACGTGTGGATCAAAAGTTATGCAATTTACAAATTTCCATTTTAATCAGATTTTATTTATGTTTTTAAACCAAACTTCGTACACGTGGTTGTTTCCTATTGGTCGGGTGGATCGAGCTCTCTGGACCGCTGGATTTCATTTAAATCATACGGCGCAGATTGACTGATACCCCTTCGTTAAGTGAAGTCCGAAATAAAATAATTTTATTCTTTTTAGGATCCATTAATAATTAAATAAAATAGACCTTAGTCATTAATTCAAATAGGATTTAATTTATTTTAAAATTCTATTTGAAATCTAAATATTGTCAAAACCATTTCAGTAGGTTTTATTTGAAAATATAAAACACTTGGAAAACTTATTTAAAATAAAATAACAAGTTTTAGTGTTTATTTAAAATGGAAAAGCCTTTACTTTAATAAAATTGGATAATAATAAATCCTCATTATTTTATTTAAATAAACCTTTACTCTTTATTCAAAACAAAATATTTTATTTCAAAAGCTTGGCCTAGATTTATTTTGGCTCTATAAAATAATCCTTATTTATAATTCTACCTTTTCTTTTGAAAACCAAATCTTTTTATTAAAAGATCCAAAAATAGTAATTCCAATTATTAAAACTTTCTTTAATAATTGTTTATCTTTTTAAATCCCTTTAGGATTTTATTTGATCAAAATAGGTTTTGATGTTTCCAATTGGAATCAAAAAGTTTCTTCTCACCCTAAATTTCAACAAAATTTTATTTTATTTATTTATTTTTCACATTTCAAAATTTGGAAAATTTTGGGATGTGACAATGGCACCAGAAAAAATCTTGTAGACAACTGTTGGGCCTCCAAGTGTAGAGGTTTGTAGAACAGTAGCAAGTTTCCCTTAAGTGGATTATCCAAGGTTTATCAAACTCAGGGAGGAAGTGGTCAAACGTATCCCTCTCAAGCAACCCTGCAATCAAGATACAAGAAGTCTCTTGTGTCCCCAACACACCCAATACACTTGTCAGGTGTATAGGTGCACTAGTTCGGCAAAGAGATAGTAAAATACAAGTAGTATGGATGATTATAAGACAACGGTGCCAGAAAAGAGCTTGACAGGAGGAAGAGACTAAAGGCAATCTGAACTAAAGATGGCAGCAAGCAAACATGCAACGGGACTAGTTGTAAACGGTGTTTCAATGCTTAGAAACAAGGCCTAGGGATCATACTTTCACTAGTGAACACTCTCATATAAATATCTTCTCTTCATGATACTACTCTGAACTACTCTCCGGTTGGACAACTCTAATCCATGGTAGGGCTACAAAAGCACTCCTTAAAGGTTGCTTTCCCCATCTAGATAACCCCACACTATCACCTTGAGCGCTATATGGTTCCAACAAACACCACAATTTCATAGAGACATCCAACTCCAAATATAACTCATGGCAAGTATTTATGTAATCTATAGCGTAAGTGCCACACGGTGTGCATGCTGTCACTTTCACAAACACGTGAGGAAAAGCATAGATCTATTAAAGCACTTGAGTAGCAGAGTAGATCTACTTGATTACAAAGCTCATGACCACAATATGATCACACATAGAGAGAGAGATGAACACATAGCTACCGGTAGAGCCCTTAGCCTTGAGGAAGAACTACTCCCTCCTCATCATGGGAATCAGCAACGGTGATGGGGATGATGGTGGAGATCGATGGAGATGGCTCCGGCGGCACTTCCTTGTCCGGCAGGGTGCCAGAACAGATACTTCTATCCCCCGAATCTCCTCTTCGATGGTGGCGGCACTGCGGAACTTTTCATGGATGGAGGCTAGCTTTTTTAGAGTTTCTGCATCGGAGGCTTCTTATAGGCGAAGATGCAAGGTCGGTGGAGGGCTAGGGGCCCACACCCCCTGGTGGCGCCACCAGGGGACACCCACGCCACCATAGGGTGTGACCGCCCTAGTGTCCTCCTCCGTCTCTGCTTCGCGTTTCCGTATTGCTCCAGGAAAAATAGGCAGATTGGCTTTTGTCTCGTCCAATTCTGAGAATATTCATTTTTTAGATTTTTTTTTGAAACCAAAAACAGCAGAAAACAGGCAACTGGCACCGTGGCATCTTTTCAATAGGTTAGTTCCAGAAAGTGTATAAAAATACCTCAAAGTGTAGACAAAACATAAGATAGTTGATACTAAACAAGCATGGAATATCAAAAATTATAGATACGTTTATGACGTATCAGTGGGCGGCAAAGTGGCGAGGTGAGGTAGTCAAACACATTGTTGTGCATATTTTGTTTGATCTAGAGGCGTTGTCATTGCAGGTGCGCCTTTCCTGCTCCGTGGCCATGGAGATGTGGTGTCACTCCAGCTCTGCCACTAGAGCCTCTGTCGTGAATAGCATAGAGAGCGGGTCAGGGACCCTATTACGGCATTGTCGGTGTTTCCTCCGTTGTCACTATTTCCGGCATTGGGATTGGGGTTCATGTTGATGTTCCATCGGTGGCTATGTAGACGCCTGCAGGGGTTGTAGTCTCCGCAGAGATGGCTCCCATGGGGTCGTCGTCTGACTCGTTGTCGAGGACAAGGAGCAGAGAGTCCTTCTCCTTCTTGAACTCTCCAATGTTGGAAACTATCACAATCGACCCGACTTTGGAGGTCGGGCGATCGAGTATGTGTCATCGGAGTATATTGTTGCCATCGGAGTTGGGATCCATGATGGCGAGGGTGTGGTTGTTGACAGAGTCTCCGTCAGAGCACGCGAGGTCAACAAATTCGGGTCTTCCGACGCTTTCCCTGCCTCCATGGCTTCGACAATCGAGGTGTAGCCGACGAGTACCGACGCCAGCGTTTATTCATTGTTGATGATGTACCAGAAAGGGGTGGCGGTGATCATGCGGCCATAGCGATCTGGCCGGTGATTGACGAAATTCATATCGCCGAGGATATCACACCTGAAGTCCCACACCCCACGATGGGCTCCAACTGTTGGTGCATGGATCCGACAGACGAGGGTGGAGAGTGTAGGAAGCTTAGGCTCTCCAGGTTTGTCCCATATCGATGGAGTTACATACCTACTCATGCTTGAGATTGTATTGCACTAGATCGATTGCAAGGATGCTAAATATGGTGTGTCAACTAGGGCTAGGTGGTGATTGCACTAAGGCGTGTAGTATAATGTGTGTTCTAGGGTTCCCTACGGAGGTTTATATGGCCACCTCGATTAGGGTTTACACAATAGGATCTGAATTGGTTAGGGATTTAAAATCGCCTACTAGCCTGGCTAGGTCATAGCTTACTCTTCACGCCGATGACCAGGCCTTCCAGAATGAGCTTGACTCCATGTGCTGGGCCTACCCTGTCGAGTATTTCCCCTTCACATGTGTTATATCTCAAATTTTTGAGTGAAAGAACAGGGATAGCCAGAGGGGGCGAGGGAATCACACGACACACACGCTGGCGAAGTGTTACGGTACGACATGTATTATCTCCGAGGAAATCCAAGCGTAAAACTACAACAGGACTTTGGGTTTGTAAATTACAAATGTAACTATGCTTTTGTTCATCAGAGTTCGAACTACCTCTTTGCACGAACACCTCTATTTATCAATGGTCGCCTCACCAGTCTCTTCCATCACAGACCCGTTCACGTCATGAGCCTGGGCTACCTTCCTCCGAAGCCACTTCTTACGCCTCTTGGTACTAGGCCTGGGCTGGGCCGTGACATGCCCCACCCCTTGGGAACTGGCTTGCCCCCAAGCTAGTGCATCTGGAAAGTGCTGCTGAAGCTAAATTGCATCCTCCTAGGTACTGTATTGTGGTGATGCGGTATCCCAGGAATCGTGGACCTGCTGCACCGTCGCTCCTCCTCACTGGATGTACCTCAACGCCAAGAGATGAACTAGTTGCAGCAACATCAGTGAGTCTAGAAGGAATAAGGAACTGGTATCGCTGACCTGATGAGAAGGAGGAAGGTAGCGCTTCAACTGCGAGACGTGAACAACATCATGGATGCGACTGCCCGGTGGTAGTGCCAATTGATAGGCCACTTCTCCAACACGACGAGTCCAGCTTCTGAGTGCTGCGGCGAGCAACTGAAGTTTGGACATACGGCCAACGCTGAAGGATCATTCTAGGGGGCGCATATCAGCCTGACGGCGCATCCTTACCCGGGCACGAAGCAGTTGCTGCTGGAGCATGAACGGAGCAACGAAGGAAAGCTTCAAGACACTGACTCAACTGTTATGTCTGGTCATCAGTCTATGGATGCTACACCAAACTCATCATCAGCTGAGTGTCAGTAAGCTTGAACAGTTCTTGCCAGAGTGCACTCGTGAATATTTTGTCTCTATCCGAGATAATACACTTGGGCATGCCATGTAACTTGTACATTCCATCCAAGAAAACCTGAGCCACCTGAGCTGCAGAGAAGGGGTGTCTGAGAGGAAGAAAGTGTCCATACTTTGTGATTTGTCAATAACAACCGATATCACATCAAAGCCCTGAGACTTGGGAAAACCCTCCACGAAATCCAAGCTGATGGTATGCCAAGGAAACGGTCGAATTGGAAGAGGTTGCAGTAAACCTGGCAGTTTGGTGTGCTCCGTTTTAGCATGTTGATAGATGGTACAGGTGCTGACAGACTCATTCACAATATGCTTCAAGTGTGGACATGCAAACATACGTTTGATTCGCCGATAAGTTGCAAGCACACGTGAGTGGCCTCCAATCCCACTAGCATGCAGTGCCTGGAGAATATGCTGCTGGGTTGTGGTGTTATTTCCCACCCAAATTCTGCCACGAAAACGAATAACACCCTGCTCAAACGAATAACCCTTGTCATTGGTACCAGATAAACTCAATCCTGCCCACTGTTGGGGGGATAACCCCCGGTAGGGTCACGAGGGGTGAAACGTAGCATAGCTGGGCAAATTCCGAGTGAAGAAAGAACCAGGCCGAGTAAGAACGGCCGGGAGAGAGAAGCGTGTGCGGCCGACATATGAACTATGTCGGCCCATATAAGACAAAGTTGTTATTCTTGCAGGAACCAACGAGCCGAGTCTACCGAGGAAGGGCCGAGTCGGATAGGACGCGTGGCACCTTTCCGAGTAAGGCTCAGGAGGAACCATGGAAAAGCATGGTAAAAAGAGAAGGGAGACGCCGGGTGACACGAAAGGAGCCGGGTGACGTCCGAAGCAAGGGCTGACGTACAAAGTTACTGTGTGACGTCAAAAGGAATAGGAGGCGACGTACCAGAAGACTGTTAGCTGTCAAGCTTTGTGGACTAGGACATTGGGCTTAGGGCAAGCCCATGACCTGGCCCACATTGTAGGGACCAAGATCCAAACAGTAAACCCTAGAACCCATAGGGGTATAAGCTAGCTACCGCTGCCTATATAAGAGGGGGCATAGCTGTAGTAGGAGGAGGTTGGACCAAGTAGGGAACTAGTGCACAGAACACTAGTTCATACAGCTCAAGGAGCACTTGTAATCATCGGGTATCAATCAAATCGCTAAGTGTGGAGAGTTCATCTTGTTCTTCATGCATGGCTCGACCGTGCACTCTCTCCCCGGTGACCACAAGCACCCATTCGACCCCCAACTTAAGCCTACCCATGGCATCTGCCGTGCCACCACCATGATGATTTGGCGCCCGCGTAAGCAGGTGCTTGATGGAGTCTTCATCCGGACGGGCAACATCATCGCCAAGACCGGCGAGCGCGTCTACTCCGGCCTCATCTAGAGGTTTGGAGCACTGAACTTCGTCAGCGACAATGTGGGGTGCTTCGGGGCCAAGCCGTTCCCTAGGGGCCGTCGCTTCATCAAGTTCGGCGAGCACCAGGTCTACGTCGCTGTGCGCGTGGAGCGCACATATCCGGAGCACGTCGTCCAGGCGCCGGATCCGCCAGCAGTTCCTATCACTGGAAAGCTTCACCAACTCGTCTCCGTGGAGGTAATGATGACAACCCCTAACCCAGCAGCTCAACCGATAGTTCTGGTAGTGAATGAGAATGTTGAGGGAGGAAATCATGAAGAAACACCAAGGGCTGCAAGAACAGCAAAGGCACCGCTGGAAAGGCCAGAAAACATAGCTAGGAGTAAAAGGGCTAAGGAGATGCAAGAAGCGATAGATAAGTTGGCAGAACCAGTAGCGCAAGCAACTGACCCGGCACGTGTGCAAGCCGAGTTGGAGGAAGCCAGGATAAAAGTTCTGGAGAAAGCCAAGGAATTAGCGCAGTTACAGCAAGATGTGGATATCACGATCCGAGAGCTCAACTCGGCAAATCGAGTCAAGGGCGCGAAGACCCGGCTTAATGCGACGAGGTTAAGAGAAAGAAACCTCAATGAAGAGCTGGCGGATGCGACATCAAAAATAACGCCAGAGAACAGCAACGAAATAGCTATGCGGCCACCGTATAATGCAGCAGCAGCTAATTTGCGAGCAGCAGAAGCAGCAATGGAAGAATTACCCCATTTGGAGGGAGAAGCAAAGAAAAGACAACAAGAACGAGTCAATGAACTAGTAAGAGCGGCTAGCACACTGAATGAAGCGTACTACAGAGCGAATCCGGGTATAGCAGGAAGGTCACAGCTGGTTCACTCAGCGACTCCTGTTTCGGGAAGATCGGCAGGGCACACGGCATCCTCACCCGGAGCGACACCGAGACCGAGAAAGGAAAAAAGTGTGGATTCGGGAAGAAACAAGCAGATAATCACCTATGACCCGGCAATGGCTCAGGGAAACCCAGCGCATGCACAGGGAACAAGAAGGAATAATGCCCAAGGAAATGAAAACCAGAAAAATGCAGGCCGAGAAAGGCAAGCAGGGCAAAGAAACGATAATGGAGGGCAAAATTTTGCGCCTCAACCTAGGCGTGGAACTCACTCAGCAGGAGGAGGAAATCCAGCGCTGAATAATGCACCAGCTCAACCCGAAAGAAGACAACAAAGCGCGGGAAAGGCAGCTCAACAGCCTGCTGACCCGAATGCTAATAAGTACAATGGGGTTACTCGGAAATGGTGAATGACGGATATGAACTGTCGGATCACGCGTATCAGGCGATGGGAGCTAGACTCGAAGGTAGGAACCTTCAGCCGGATGATGCAAGGCTGAAGCTTGACCGAATAAAAATGGCAGAACTGATCGAATCGCAAGGTCCGCATGGTCCACCATGCTTTGGCCCAAGGATCATGAAGGATCCACCTGTACCAAATTTCCAGCTGGCCAGAGGAACAAAAACATATGATGGAAGCACAAAGCCAGAGGACTGGCTCATAGATTATGGAACTGTTGTGAAAATTGCGCAGGGAAATTTGATATGGGCAGTACGGTATGTACCGCAAATGCTGGAAGGACCAGCTCGGGTATGGCTGAATAATTTGCCACCCGGAAGCATCAATAGCTGGATCGATTTTCAAGACGCTTTTGTAAGCAATTTCACAAGCACTTACAAGAGGCCGAATCGCCCACAACAACTGGCGATGTGCAAGCAAAGGCCGAATGAGATAGACAGGGAATTCCTCAAAAGATGGTGCACAATGCACAACTCTTGTGAAGGAGTAATCGAGTCACAGGCAATCGCTTGGTTTGCATAAGGATGCAGACATGGAAGTGTGATGTGGCAAAGGTTACAGAGATATGCCAGCAAGTTTGGCAGAAACAATAAGAATTACTGATTCGTATGCGTTAGGGGATCCGACTCAGCCGCTGCTTATGTCGGCAGATGGGATCACTGAGACTCAGATCTATGACGATGCCGTGGTCGCCAAGGCGCCAGGAAAGATCCAAATACAGAAGCAAGAGAAGAGACGAAAGGCCAGACTACAGATATGGCTCGACTCGGGTTGCGGCCGTGAGTCAGGACCATCCAGATGCTGGTAGTAGCCAACGCCAAAGGACAAGTGGACAACAACAGTGTTTGCCAAAGAATGATGGAAAAAAGCCATATGAGAAAAGGAAGCAATACGAGGACCGACAGAAGTATAACTATGAGATGATGCTGGACCAGCCATGTAAGTTTCACACGCCTAGTCCGAGTAAGCCAGCCAATCACACAACAAGGCAATGCACTTGGTTTCAGAAAGGAGATAGAGTGGATTCGCCGAATAAGCAACTTCCACCACCTCCCCCTCCACCACTTACAGGAGGAAATTCTCAAGCTGTGGGAACAGATAACAGATACGAAAACAGGCAACCAAGGTATCATAATCAAGAAAGAAGACAAATTGTGCACCAGGTACATAACCCAAGAGGTGAGAACGCTCATGTCGGCCACATAACTAGAAATGAGTACAGAGAACATCACCAGAGTTATGTCATCTTCGTCACAGAGCCAAATGACAAAAAGAGTCAGCAGCGACGGATTATGGAAGTGAATGCCACAATGCCGGTAATTCCCAAGTACATGCATTGGTCTGAGCAAGAGATAACTTGGAGCATAAAGGATCACCCCAAGATCATGACAACCCCAGGAGGATATGCTCTAGTTTTGGATCCAACGTTCATGGGCCCAGATATCAATGTCAAGTTTTCAAAAGCACTGATCGATGATGGCAGTAGCATCAACATCATGTACACGGATACTATGCTCAAGTTAGGCATTACCATGAACATGCTGGAGCCGACAAATACCACTTTTCACGGTATTGTGTCGGGATTGTCTTGTGAGCCAATTGGCAAGATCTGGGTCGACGTCTTATTTAGCAACAGAGAGAATTGTCGCACTGAAGTCATAGAGTTTGAGGTGGTTGATTTGGTTATCTCCTATCATGCCTTACTTGGCAGGCTGGCTATGGCAAAGTTTATGGCTACTCCCCACATTGCCTACTTGAAGATGAAGCTGCCAGGCCCATGTGGGGTGATTATAGTTGAAGGGGATTACAAAAGATCCATTGCTTATGCCTCAGCTGGATCTTCACTGGCCGAGTCACTCGTCATAGCACATGAAAAGCATCAAATGTTGGAAGTGGCAGCATTGGCCAAAGCAGCACAAATGTCCATGCCGGCACTCACCAACCCGCATGGCAATGTGTCATTTCAAGCTACCAAAGAAACCAAGAAGGTACAGGTGGATGAGACTTTCCCAGAGCGTACAGTTACCATTGGGGCTGGCCTCACCGACAAATAGGAAAGCGAGCTCACCAGCTTCCTCCATGAGAATCGGGATATCTTTGCATGGTCCACACAGGATCTACAAGGAGTTCCGAGGGAGCTGGCTGAGCACTCTCTTCATGTAAGACCAGATGCCAAGACGGTGAATCAACCCCTCCGCCGCTTCGCCGAAGATAGGAGGAAAGTAATAGTTGTCGAGATTGCCAGACTCTTAGCTGCCGGATTCATCATGGAAGTACTGCACCCGGATTGGTTGTCAAATCAAGTCTTGGTCGAGAAGAAAAAATATGACCCGAACGTGGCAGTGGTATGGCGCATGTGTATTGATTACACAAACCTCAATAAGGTGTGTCCAAAAGATTTTCCCCTGCCACAGATCGATCAAGTCATAGATTCTACTGCTAGGTGTGAGTTGTTGTCATTTGTGGATGCGTATTCTGGATTCCATTAGATACCACCGAATCCGAATAATCAAATAAAGACAGCTTTTATCACCTCATATGGGGCTTATTGCTATCGTACCATGCCATTTGGGTTGAGAAATGCAGGTGCAACATATCAAAGATGCGTGAAAAAATGCTTGCAAGATCAATTGGACAAAAATGTTCAAGTGTACGTCGATGATGTGGTAATAAAAACCAAGCAAAGTCATACTCTAATTGAGGACTTGCGTCAAACATTCGCAAACTTGAGAAGATTCCGGATGAGGCTTAACCCAGAAAAATGCACATTTGGTGTCCCAGATGGCAAGTTACTCGGATTCCTTGTATCCAGCCGAGGAATTGAGGCTAACCCGACAAAGATCAGGGCCATCGAAAGAATGGAATTGCCAAAAACCCTCAACGATGTCCAGAAGTTTACTGGATGTCTGGCCTTGTTGAGCAGGTTTATTACTCGGCTAGGTGAAAAAGCCCTACCACTATATCAACGGATGAAGAAATCAGACATATTCAATGGACACAGCAAGCTGATAGCGCTTTCAATGAATTAAAGAAAATGTTGGCAACAACACCAATATTAGAATCACCACTATCCAAAGAGCCAATGTTGCTCTATGTCGCCGCAACCAACAGAGTTGTAAGTGCAGTAATAGCGGTTGAACGCGAAGAAGAGGGCAAATCAGTCCAAAGACCAGTTTATTACTTGAGCGAAGTGCTCTCTGTGTTGAAAGAGAATTACCCGCATTATCAGAAAATGACATACGGGGTATATATGGCAGCAAAGAAGTTGAATATTACTTTTAAGAACACCCAATCCGGGTAATATGCGAGGCACCTATCTCGGATATAGTGGGCAGCAAAGATGCTAGTGCCGAGTCGCAAAATGGGCCATAGAGCTAGCACCATATACTCCACAGTATGATAGGCGAGATGCAATTAAATCTCAAGCGGTTGCAGATTTATTTGTAGATTGGATGGAAATGCAGTACGAACCACCACTGCCAGACCTGAACTACTGGAAAATGCATTTTGGCGGGTCCAAGACGAAAATGGGTCTAGGCGCCGGGATAGTGCTCACATCACCAAAGAGGGATCAGCTCAAGTATGTGCTACAAATTCATTTTGCTGCTTCCAATAACGTTGTCGAGTATGAAGCACTTGTCCACGGCATCAAAGTCGCCAAAGAAATTAGCATCAAGAGGATCATGTAATTTGGCGATTCGGATTTGGTGATTCAACAAGTGTGTGGAAATTGGGACGCGCTGGACGCAAACATGGCATTATATCGTTTCCATGTGCAACAAATTTCGGGATACTTCGACGGGTGTGAATTCCACCACATCCCAAGAGAAGAGAATGAAGCAGCAGATGTACTGTCCAAACTAGGTTCATCTCGGCAAGCAATACCACCAGGAGTAGCCTTCGAGCACCTTAGGAAACCATCGAACAAACCATCACTAGAGTCCGAGTCAATATTCATCCCATCAACACAAATAGGATTTTGTGCCAATGGATATTGACTCAGGGGCAGTTTCGAGTCACTCGAGGACTGACCCGCTCACCTTAGGGGTTGTCGAATCACACTCGGGGACTCGTCAGGTCATGTCGGCAGAACCAATGGAAATTCATGGTGAAGCAGACCTGGAGCCACTGATACCAACATGGGCACGGCCAATATTCAACTACTTAAAAGATGGAACTTTGCCGAATAACGAGATATTGGCAAGACAAACAGCAAGAAGAGCAAAAGCATACACCGTAATCAACAAGGAACTATACAAGAGAAGTGTGACGAGTGTACTGCAGCGTTGTATCAGCTCAGAGAAAGGCCAGGAGATTTTGTTGGATATTCATCAAGGGGAATGTGGGCACCATGCGTCATCAAGAGCATTGGTGTCCAAGGCATTCCGACATGGATTTTATTGGCCAAGTGCATTGGCACAGGCACAAGAGTTAGTCGGAAAATGCAGTGGTTGTCAACATTATGCATCCAAGTCACATTTACCAGTGTCTGAATTAAAGACTATACCAATCACTCGGCCATTTGCAGTATGGTGCCTAGATATGGTAGGGCCATTCAAACCAACAAGGGGAGGCATGACTCATATTTTGGTGATGAGTGATAAGTTCACCAAATGGATAGAAGTGAAACCCATCAAAAAATTGGACGGTAAAATAGTTGTCACATTCTTAAGGGACATAATCCTAAGATATGGTTACCCACACAGTGTAATCACAGATAATGGCACGAACTTTGCCGAAGGAGCTTTTGCTCATTTCTGCGGGAAAACCCGAATAAGACTCGATGTATCATCAGTCGCTCATCCAGAATCAAATGGACAAGTTGAACGGGCTAATGGCTTAGTTTTGTCAAAGATAAAACCCCTCTTAATGGAACCACTCCAGAGATCACCTGGTTATTGGATAGAGGAACTGCCCTCAGTACTATGGAGTCTAAGAACAACTCTGAATCGGTCAACAGGCTATACACCATTTTTCCTTGTGTATGGGGCAGAAGCAGTTTTTCCTGCCAACATAGAGTATGACTCGCCAATGATAAGGCAATACTCGGAAGCCGAGGTAAAAGAGGCCCGAGAAGATGGAGTAGACTTACTCGAAGAAGCAAGGGAACTAGCGTTATCCAGATCCGCTATATATCAACAGAATCTCCGATGCTACCATAGACGGAAAGTTCAACCTCGTGTTTTTCGAGAAGGGGATATGGTGCTAAGGCTGGTGCAGCGCACAACGAGAATGCATAAATTATCACCCCATGGGAAGGTTCGTTCATTGTAAGCAAAGCATTGCACAATGATTCATATTATCTCATAGATGCTCGCGAAGCATAGAAGAACAAGGCGGACAGGTCAGGAGATGAGACCAAAAGGCCATGGAATGTGGCACTACTTCGTCCCTTCTATACTTAGGAGAATCAATGCATGTATCATTCGAACTCTCATATGTCGGACACTTGTGCTGGCTATGTGCTGATAATAAAATGGTATGACTCGAAAAACTGACTCGGGGGCTACCCCTTATGTTTTCCCATTAAGTTATTTTATGTTGGCTGGCGTGACACCCAAAACTTATCTCGGAACAAGTAATGTTTACTGGGAAAAAATTAACTCTTCTATTAGGCTGTTGTCCGAAAACACGCCTTAATGGCAAGCAAGAGGAAAGAATGTATGACGAGTAAACACGAACGCCGGATAAGTACAAAGGAGAAACGCGAGTCGGCTTTATGTCTTTGCCTAACCCACTGCAGGTCATATTATACTGCGTGTTGAATGATTTCGGCCAAGTGATCCAAGTTTCATACCTGCTAACTATAACCTTAGTACTTTGATACTCTAATGTCGAACGCCAAAAAAGGTAGACATGGGCCAAAGTCGAGGAAAGGTGAAACGGCAAAATGAGACTCGGGGACTTGCCCTTGAATGATTCACACTCAGAACATCACAATAATATATAAAGCCTTATCAAAAGGCGCATAATCAAACTTAAAGTGCAATGTATATTACATCTGTACCCGGCATACCGGGAATCTCATCAAAAGTTGAAGTACTTGTTCTATTTAGCCTAAGAAGCAGCAGGACTCGGAGGAGCAGCCTTGGAGCTAGGAGCGTCGCTTGGAGCGTCTGCCGAGTCAGGGGCGTCAGTAGCCGAGTCATCGGGACCATATGACTCGGTGGCCTTGTTGTCGGCACCATCTTCATCAGCAACTTCGACAAGTGGGTCGCCGAGGTCGAGGAAACTGGGCCCGTTGCACCAAGCGTGCACCATGGTGTACTCGATCATGGCGTAGGCTCGCACCTGGCGTCTCTTGATCAGCTCCAGGTCATTCATCCACTTGTTGTCTCCCCTTATGCGAGCAAGAAAATCAAGATTGATTTCCTTGTACCATGAGAGCACGAAGGAGAGATCCTTGCCCGCTGCCGCTCGGCCGACCGACTCACACCACTGATCCAGCCTGCCCTCAGTGTGAAGCAATCTCTCAGCAAGTGGCTCGATGAGTTCAGGTGCATCCTCATCCAGTCAGGGCATGCGAAACGCATGAATAGCCGACTTGAGCAGGTCCACGCCGCAAGACTTGAGGGTCTTGACCCGCTCTGACACCGCTTCGAGATGCTCGTCCATGGTCACCTCGCCATCAGATGGAGCACCAGATTCGGCTCTCACTTTCTTCATGGTCCGAATGGCAAACATGTTGGCCTCAGGAAAATTCTCTACAAGCAAAAGAGAAAGTTAGCAAAATAACAAAAATAGATGGAATAAGTCCAGAGCGAACAGTACAGTGCAAAAAGAGTAAGAACTCACTACCGAGAAAGGAGTTGATAGCGCCGAGCTTGCTCTGCCAAATCTTGGCCCTGGCTTGGAGGGCGTCAAGGTTCAGGTTCGCCGACTCAACTGATGACTCGGCCTCGTCGAGCAGCCTCTTGGTCTTCTCGGCGATGGCGGCATGTTGGTCATCTTTCTCGACAAGCTCTTCCTTCAGCCCCTTCACCTCAGCCAAGTGTTTCTGCTCCATGTCAGCCATCAGCTTCTTCAGCCGAGTCACCTCGTCTTGATCCTTTTGGAGTTCGGCTTGGTGCTTCTCTGCTTAGTCGGAATGAATCACTCGTCAGCACCGACAGAAATATCTTCAGCTACCAGATTAATAAGGGAAGAAACTTACTCTTCGTCTCGCTGATCTGCGAGTGGAGCGTCTCGATGCTGGAATGAGCAGAGGCTGTAGGAGAAAAGTGCAAAAGACTAAGACGATGAATCAAAGGAAGATATGCCAAATAAAGTTAGGGCGATTAATAAAGTCACATTGGCCTTGGGTGTCAATATGCAGCTTTTCATACGCAAGTTCGAGCTTGCGATGCTCTAAAAGGAGAGCTTGATGCACCTTGGTGTGTTCATTATGTGTGAGCTGCAAAGGGAAAAAAGACAGTAAATAAATGGAGAAATCAAGCTTACAGATAGATAAAAAGCAACTCCTTTTTTGAGGGTAAAACAGTAGGGTATAAAACCCCACTGCAATTTTTCTTTTTATATATCAGGTAGAGTTACAAAAGATTATTTACAAGCATATTCCACCTCAAAAAAGAGGGATAACATTTAAAGCAGCTATCTCATGTCTAAATTGGTTTCAATCCAGTCCTTAAGGCCCTGATAATACTTTTTCTTAATTCTATAAAGGACCCATCTTAATTCCTGGGCTATAATAGCCTTCCAGGTCTCCACCGACATATGTTGATTGTTGAAAATTTCATTATTTCTGCAAATCCAGATGCTCCAAGTTCCAAGTATCAGAATTTCCATTGCAAAAGGGACCTTGAGATATTTTTTAATACTGGCTAGAACTTCAAAGATGCTTTGATCAGCCATATTAACCTGTGAGATTTCAGCCAATGAAGCCTACGGCAAAAGGGCATTCCCAAAACAAATGTAAACTAGTTTCTTCACCGTGGCAGTTCCGGAAGACACAATCATAAGATGCTAGAGGAAAACATTTTCTTTTCGGAAGATTCCTTGTGTTGAGTCTATCAAGCGAGAAGCGGAAGAAAAATTTGTGCTTCATTGGCAAGAAGATTTCCAGATCCAAGAAAAATGTGGCTGAACTGGTTGGTAGCCAACTAAAGAGTAGTAAGCCTTTTTCGAAAAATTACTACCCCAAATATAAGACCAACAATCCGATTCCCTTCCTGCTATAATCAAGAATTTGTTCAAGACTTTGATATTCACGATATGCTTGTTGAGACAAAGGCGGATAAAGAGATCCCGAGTATTTGCGGTATGCATGAACTCACTTGTGAAATGTGTGGATTTTTGCAAATGTAAGAAGGTGAGGAGCTTATGTTGGAGGCAATTATTATTCCACATATCGATCGAGATAGTGTAGATTCCCCATTTCCAACCAAGCACTTTGCAAGTCCTTTAAAAGTGTCAATTAGCTTCAGATGAGCTTTCCACCAAAAAGATCCCTCAACTCTTCTTCCAGGGAGCTTATCATTACAATAGTAGGTGTTCCACACCAAATGCACCCATGGAATATCCCTATGATTATAGAATTTATCCAAATTCTTCAAGAGAAGAGCAGAGTTTTGAACATTAAGGTCCAGAACTCCCAATCCACCTTGACTCTTGGGTCTACAAACTTTCTTCCATGCTACAAGAGCAGTACCTCTAGCTTGAACATCAGTAGTTTTCTTTCTCCACAAGCATTGCCTCATATATTTAACCAACTGCTCTTTGATAGAGACAGGGAGATCAAAGCAGCTCATGTAATATATGGGGAGGGAAGATAACAGTTAACTAACTAATTTCCCCATAATTCAGAAAGTCAACAATTCCACACAATCTTCTTTCAATTCTCGAACAATAGGCAAGAAGTGTTCCACAAAAGTTTATTCAAGCTCGAGGCGGAGACCAAGATAGGTAAAAGGCAAGGACCCGGTGAGGCAAGAAAGTGTATTAGCAAAGTGCTCAAGCCTTTCGAATCCATATTAATAGGCATCATCTTTGGACTTGGAATAATTGACTTTAAGCCCAGTGGAAATAGCAAAAGTGTGTGATTGCTTTAAGACATAATAGTTGCTCGAGAATCAGCCTTCAGGATTACTAAAGTGTCATCTCAGATACTAGACCACGTGGAAATCGGGCAAAAACATTCTCGGAGGCAGAGAAAGCGGACCCATGTACATTGCTTTATTGAGGATGCTCAAGAAGATCGTGACCAGACAAACAATGAGAGGGACAAAGGGTCACCTTGCACGACACCCCTTCTGATAAATTTTTCCCAGCACACCATTTAAAAGCACAGAGGAAGAAGCGGACCCAAAAAGCAACTGAATCCAAGAAATCCATTTAACTCCAAAACCTTTGGCTTTAAGGATATCAATGATTGCGAATGCTCAATTTCACAAAGCCTTCTCAAAATCCAACTTGAGAATTAAAATTTCCTCCTTTGACTTGTGACACTGATCAAGAAATTCAAAAGCCCAACCTAAACAGTCTTGAATTGATCTTTGCTTGAGGAAACCATATTGATTCTTGTGAACAAGTTTAAGAATGACTTTTTGCAGTCTATTGGCCAGAATCTTAGTGATAATCTTGAGGACACTATTTAGCAAGGAAATAGGCCTAAAGTCAGCAGGAGTCAAAGGAGCAGCAATTTTTGGAATGAGGGTGATGAAAGAGGAATTAATGCTCTCTAAAGAGACATTCCCTGCATGGAACTCAAGAAGAAGGTGTTTCACATCATCCTTGATAATGGGCCAAAGCTTCATGAATTCATTATTAAAACCATCGGGGCGGAGACTTATCATTAGGCAAATTTGTGATGACTTCTTCAATTTCTTCATCAGAGAAAGGCTTTTCCAAAGCTTCCTTATCCTCCTGGCTTAAGCAATCACCAGCCAAGTCATCAAGATTAAAATGCATTTCAGGCTTATCAGAAGTACCCATTCTATCTTTAAAGGAAGTCCAAAGAAGATTTGCTTTGCCATCATGATCATAGATCTCAAGATCAGAATCACCTTTGAGCATGGAAATGTAATTATGTCGAAAACTAATGGTAGCTTTGGAGTGAAAGAATTTGGTGTTCTCATCCCCCAGTTTAACCCATTTGATTTTCCCTCTCTGCTTCCAATAAGTATTCTGGTTTTGTAGAAGAGAAATAATAAGATCCTTCAAGATATCTCTAAGATTCCACTCATGAACAGTAAGAGTTCTCATTTCCTCCATGATATCAAGCAAATCAATAGTGGCATTAACATTACTGATTTGTGTCTTGAGACAAGGAAGCTGGCCCAAAGCTTCACCCTCTTCTCACATTTTGAATTTGGCATTTTTTGCAGGATCAAGGAAACCCACAGAATATTCCAGGCATTTTGAACAATAGCTTTAAACTCTTTATGTTGTAACCAATGGTTTTCAAATCGAACACCGAGCTTTTGGAATCATTGTGCCAATGGTAATGACACAGGAAGGTGATCAAGTAGGCTTAGCAAGAGGAGCAACAAAAGTAGAGGAAAACTTTGAGTCCGCATGAGAGTAAAAACCAATCCATCTTTCCAATAGAGGATCCTACGCATATTACTCCAAGTGAATTTTCTACCCTTAAGAGGTAACTCAATGAGACCTAAATTATTAATAGCTTCATTAAAGAGAAGCATACCATTCACATCCCTCCCAATTTGTTTCTAT
This sequence comes from Avena longiglumis, assembly GCA_030063025.1. NCBI lineage: Eukaryota > Viridiplantae > Streptophyta > Magnoliopsida > Poales > Poaceae > Avena > Avena longiglumis. Next base: position 509,936,557 of record CP125974.1, on the reverse strand, counting down.
CGAGGGTCTCTGAAGTTGTTGAAATCTCCCACAATAAGCCAATCCACATCATCCGGCATATCAATACTACCAAACCGGTCTAGAAATTCAGACTTTTTTCAGTAAACATGGCCCATAAATGTTAGAGAGAATCCAAGATTTATTGGACAGGCAAGATATCAAGGTAATGGAGATAGAGAACTCATTAAGGAAAGAGAGTTGACCAGAGAACAAGGAGCCATTCCAAATGATGATTAAACCACCAGATGCACCTCTGGAGGGAAGGAATTCAAAGTTGGAAAACTGAGGGGCGAATTTTTAATGAAGGATTTATCAAAACCCTCACGCTTAGTTTCTTGAAGACAGATAATGTCACAGCCAGACTCCTCAATTTTGTTTCTAAGAGCAAACCATTTTTTATCAGAATTAATTCCCCTGATATTCCAATTCAGGATCTTCCAAGTTCTGTTGTTACTCATTAAGAAACCAGGGGCAATTATAGATGTGGGGTGATGTAAATAATATAATCACCCAAAAGAGAGAACAACAGGTACATAGACCAAAGCTCAACCATAATAGAGTACCACAAATATGATCCACAATAAGTACCAACCATATTGCAACATCACTAACACAGAACACATAACAGGAGGTCAACAAGACCCCAGCAAAAGATATAGCTTGACACATTAGCACACTTAAGATGAGGTTTTCTTCTTGGCTTGTCATCCACAGTACCAAGAGCCCCAGCTTCTTCTTGCCACCAATCCCCAAGTGGAAGAGGAACCACCTTTAATCTTGCCTTTTGCAGGAGCCTTAATAGCCACCTCATTGATCTTCCCTTTCTTGGTTAACCTCTTCTCCGGTCCCCATCTTTAACCTTGCGAATGAAGCGCAAGATTTTAACCACTTTGGCATTCAGGCGGAGGAGCAGCATTACAAACCAGGCAATCAACAATTTGACAATGTAAGTGACTTTTAAAACCCCATTTAATTCAACAATCCTAGGACTTCTCCTCACCTCTGATTCCACAAGAGGTTCCTTGCCTTTCTCTTTCTAGCGAGGGTAGAGGGAGAACACGAAGATGTTTTAACTTCAATACCTGCAAGAAGGGGCCATCTGGGAAAAATTCTCATTAGGAATGATGAAAGATATAGAACTTTCCTCGAATAGGTTCTTTAATAATTTCCCATAAAGGAGAAGTAAGAAATCCTTTGACCCAATTAAATTTCTCAGGAGTAGCAAGCATGAGAGTGATGAAATTAAACCAACTTACAGGGATATCACACTTAAGAGAGCCCTTTGAAGAAGCTTCTTTCTGGATATGGGGAGCAAAAAAATTCTCCCAGAGCTCCAGGCCTTGCTGAGAGAAACCCTGTTTGGCAATATGCACATCAGGAATGGTAATGAAAGTTCTCACCATCCCAACCTGAAGGTGTGCTTCATTTGGGGAAAGAAGGTGCTGATCCTCCATCATCCAATCCTCATTCTCAGGGGCAACAGCACCAGAATCCATAGGACTACCAGTCTCTTCCCCAGCAGCATCATTAGGCTCCTCCTCATCAGCCAGATAGTTTTGGAAGATATTTTGCAGGACTTCCCCAATGCCAACCCCCTGAGGTGCAACTGCAACACCATGCTCCTCCACATCCTCAGGCTCATTAACAGATTCCTCATCATCAGACTCCCAGTCCTGAACAATGACACCAGTAACACCACTATTCACATCCTGAGGTGGAAGATGCAGATTGTCAACAGGCATGTCCTCTCCAGGAGCTATGACAGGCCCTTGAACAGGAGCAGCAGTAGCTTCCCATGGACCCCAACCTTCAGCATTCCCAGCATCAGGAGCAGGGTTCTGAACAGGACCCATCCACTGACCCCAATCACCCCCATGAGAAGGGGGGGAGGGGGGGGGAGGTGGCACCTGAGGTCCAAAGACTGGTCCATGTGCAGGAACAGGGTGAGGGTCCACATTATCATCTGGCAGTGGGTCCTCTTCAGGTGGGCCCCCACCAAGCAAGTGACTCTGAAGAATTTCCACAGAGAAAGTCCATGACTCAGTCTCCACCAGGTCACCAATGGTAAACCGCACACTCTTAGGGATATCAGACAAATCAGTCACACGAATTTTAGCAACAATCCTACCCTTATGATCATTGTCCCTTTCCCACAGGAGAACCTTCCCAATGTCAGCAAAGATAGCATTCAGATCCTCCGTATGCGGTGATCAAGAGGAGGCCCAACCAACATCACCCAAAGACTCATTGTTAAACCGCATTCTCGCCAATTATCACCCTCATTGTGCTTAACAAAAGATACATGCACATCTTGAAACGGAATCGCACTCGCCGCAATGAGTCTATCACGGTCACTGACATGGTTGAACTGCACATACACAGACCCAAAGGGACAATCCTGTATATCTCAAGTGCACTCCAGCCTCATTGTTGAAGAAATCAACCAAGACACCATGAATATTCTGAGCAGGCTGGACCAGAGGGAGGGAAAAATGTTAGCAATAGCATCTTCATGTGCTCGAGACCTCCGAGGCACCACCACCCTTTAACGCGATTCCGCCCTGCCACCAGAACTCTGGGAAGCCATTCGAGGAATGGCTCAGTCGATCGGGATATTCGCCATTGCGATGCTCTTTGCGGACGAGCAGAGGAGGGAATGGGGTTTCGGTGAGGAGTTGAGACAGGGGAAGAGGAAGTTGTTTTTTTCAACGAGGAAGTGAACTCGTGAAAACTGCCGTAGATGACGGGCCTGGACTGAGAAACCACCTGGGCCTTGAACCAACCCTCATAAGATTTATCGGGCCAAGTACAAATAGGAAAAGATGGAAATTTCAGAAAAGGAAGGAGCCCAGGCAAATTAAAAGCAGCGCTATTAGCGCCCCCCCAGCCCTGACCGCGTTACTTTTGACTTAAAACCCCCATCAGTAAGCACCTGGGCATAGGATCTGCCTTGATGGCCAGAATTGAAACCCGCATTAAAATTATGCTCAATCACAGGCGAAGGATCCTGGGGTGATGAAGGAAATTTGAGCCTTTGAAAAACCGAATCACCCTTACCGGGAGGCTTCAAAGGGGGAGATTTTTTTGCACTTTCTTTTTTATACGTGACAACTTTCCATTCCTGAGCAGTTTCTTTGTAATATTCCTTTTCTTCATAAATCCAATTCGGACCTCCATTTCCCCAAAGATTTACATGAATCACAAAAGAGAGGCATGAAAACTTGGAGATATTGTAAATCTCAAAACCCACTGCCCGAGAAGCAACCGAGAAACGAAAAGTTCTATCTTGCAAAAGCTTCACCTGGAATTTAGAAGCATTACCACCAAAACAGGCTTGAAGAGCAAGACTGACAGTATGAAAATCCAACTTGAAATTTGCCCTCCCAAAAGAACACACCAAATAAAAAGGCCTCTTCCTAAATCCACCAATGAAGTTAACTTGATGCCTGAATTTATCATAGATCCTCTTCTCAAAAACACGCCCGAAAGAAAAATCAAGGGCCGGTCGACATGAAGCCACCTCTTTGGGAGCAACCACATTGGAACCTGAGGGAATCTTATCCGAGAAATCCAGAGACCTGGGTGCCAAACTTTCAACCTTGGAGGAAAACTTTTTAACCAATGGGCTTGGTAAAATTTGAGAACCGACCACAACCCTCTTCACCTGTAAATCAATGGAGATACCCGCGGCCACCACCTCACCATGAACCAAATATCGAGCATCAATCACAACCTCATTATGATTGAGGAGAACAATCCGTTTAGAACTAGGAAAAAGCATGAGAAAACCCTTGGAAGGCTCAAGATCATCAGCAGGCAAGGAGTAACAAAGGGCCTGCCATTTCAAACCAGTATCTTCATCCGATCCAGAAATGGTAGGAGATCTACCGAGAAAACCAGAAGAAGGATCCAAAAAATCATTAACACGAGAAAGATGAGAGGGGAACCTCAAGACAGATCCAACAGAGATCTTCTCCCCATTTTCCAAACATCGACCCTCAAGAGGAGAGCCTTTTGCATTGAGAAGAACGAGCCAAGAATCGGCCGAGACGACGAGCGATCCTTCCAGGAACTTACCACCCGTGGTCACACCAGAGTAGGTGATCTTCCAGCAACCTCCAGAGGAATCCATGCAGACCAGTGGCCGGCAAGCGCCGTGAGGCGACCGCCGCCTTAGAGGAGCCACATGCCTCGGAAAGCGTAACTCTTCATCACCGCCTCCTTCCTTTAAAAAGCAACTCCTATCTGAGAGCTTACAGCCGAATCAGTTCCTCACTCGGCAGTAACCTCGGGGACTAGGGATCGGAAGTCTAAAATGTCAAAATAAAAGGGCTAAGTTTTTTGCATAGAGCTTACAGCCGAATCAGTTCCTCACTCGACAGTAACCTCGGGGACTAGGGATCGAAAGTCTAACATGTCAAATAAAAGGACTAAGTTTTTGCATAGAGCTTATAGCCGAATCAGTTCGTCACTCGACAGTAACCTCGGGGACTAGGTGAAATGTACAACAGAAATACTCATTGACGCGAAAGAGTAAAAAAGATCATTTACCTCGTTCACTTCGTCGGCGCGGGCCATTAAGGTGATGGCTTGCTGGGTCATGTCAGAGAAGGCCTTGGGGCCCAGCTTCAGATTTTTGCCAGCGCGGGTGCTGACCTCTTGCTCGCCAGCTGCATTCCACGCTAAAGCATAAGGCTCGGCTGAACCAAGGCCTTTCCCGCTGAGCGTCCGAGTAAGAACCTGACCCATTTTCAGGGTAGTTCCTACATTGCCGTGGGTAGCAGCGACACTAGTATGAAGGGCAACAACTTTAGAGACATCACCTGACCCGACAGCCGCGGACCCGCCAGATTTACCCGTTGGAGCAAGCATTATTGCCAACGATGGGGGCCGGATCTGAGGAGCAGTACCCGGAGCATAAACCAACGTTGTCTGCTTGGTGGAGGTGGACTTGCCGGATAAAGGGCGAGCCAGACCAGGAGCCTTAGGCTGAGTCTGGCTCTTTGACAGAACGAGAGAGCAAGCAGGAGGATTTGGAGAAGAAATTGGAGCTGACTGACTGGGCTCAGCACTTTGGCTGGCACCAAGATCAGAAATTTGTTCATTGGCACCAGCTTGAGGGCTGATGCTAGAGGAATCGGTGGCGGAGGTTTTGTCGACACCAGTGTCACTGGCACCAAGATCAGGAAGTTGTTCCTGACCGGCACCAGAGGTGTTGGGCCGAGTCTTCTTCGCCGGGTGCGCCATCGCGTCTAACTGACACTGAGAAGCGTGAGCCTCAACAGTGGGATCCTCGACTCAGACGGGGCTCTGCACCCTGGAATCAGTCAGAGCGGGTGCGGTCCTTAGCGGCGAGGCAATGCTAGGAGCAGCCTGGTTCGCTGACAGAGGCGTAGCACTGAAAAACAACAAAACACGCATAAGAAAACAATAATGATGAACAAGAAGGAAAAATGATGGAAGCTGAGTATAAAAACTTACCCGGTGACAACCGGGTCACGAGTTACTCGGCGTGTGACTCGGCGCCCAGCGGCTTGGCGAATCTCAGCCAGAGTGACAGCAGCAGGAGCAGCGGGGGTGGGCTTTCTCTTCTTTGCCGGCTGAGTGCTGGAGGAGGCCCCGCGTCGCTTCGACTTGGCGACGGATATCTTGCCGACTCCGCCCACGGCGAGAGGAGGAGTGTCATGTACCTGGCCAGCTGCATAAGTAAATAACAGGCTTACTCGGATAAGTTAGGAGGCTAAGGTCGCAAGGCATGTACCTCCAAAATCATACAATCATCATCCTCATCATCGTCAGACCAATCTTGTAAGGGATTGCGAGATTGACTCTTAAACGAAGCTGAAGCAGCGGATGCATGCAGGATGAGCATGAAGCACTCCAGGTCGAACTCGACTTTGTTAGAGTCAGAGCGATCCTCGTTATAACCGCGAGGAGGGACAGTACTGTCATCAACCTGGTGAACGAGATTCTACGAAAGACAAACAGAATGAGTAACGGAAACTAGACTAAGAGTGGCAAAAAAGCTAAAGTTGACTCGGCAAGGAAAACGACTCGGAAAAATTACCTAGGGGACAGGCTTGACCCGGATAAATGGAGGGCAGCTCCAAGCCCAATCATCCGCTAAGTTCAATTTAAAGATTGAGCTTACTCGGCGAGCAATGGAGTCATGGGTGAGCTCCTTAGTAGAGTGCCGAGTGGGATCATGGGAGCCACTCATGAAGCACATCTTGTGGCTCCTAGCTTGGATGGGGCTTACTCGACGTGAGACGAAGGTGCACATGAGGTCCCTCTCGGCGAGCTGAAAATGCTCATCCGGCGACAACAACCTTTCCAAGATCACGTTGGCCTCGTTCACCATAGCGTCTTGGTCGCGCAGGTCAAGCTACCAGAATTTCTTGTTCGGGACCTCGTCAGAGAAAGGGGGAGCCGGATGTTATCGGTGGACCCTCTGTTTTTGACATAGAAGAAAGTCCTATGCCATTTCTTGCAAGAATCAATACCAGTAACCCGAGGAAAGATGGAGTCTCTCCTGGGCATGATACTAGCGGCACCGCACCGGGTCAGCCTCTTCTCGGATCGAGGAGCACCAGGCTGGGGAACAACTTGAACCTTAAAGCTAAAATATTTGGCCCACAAAAGAACTATAGGCCAAATCCCGAGGTAATCCTCGCAAGAGGAAATAAAGCAAGAAAGGGAGCCAATCGCGTTGGCAGGAAGATGATGGGTCTGCAGATGGAAAGTGGAGAGAAACGAGGAAAAGAAGGTGCTCACTGGAAGAGCAAAACCCCGCTCAAAGTGAAAAAGGAAGACCACCCGCTCATTGGCATCGGGTTTAGGAGAGATCTCGCCGACAGGAAGACGACAATCCACCTGCAGCGGGATGCGCCTGGTGGAGCGGAGCCATTCCACCTCCTCAGTGGAGACCTCTGAGCCCTCCCAGCCGCCGCGCTCGCCGGCGGGAACCTCCTGCTCCTCAGCACCATCAACACTGTCGCGTGCGTCCATGACCCTCGCAGATTCAGTCTCCTATGCCATTGGAAGAGGTTTGGAAGAACAGGGACCCATGGTGGAATGGAAAGAGAAGTGGAGCAATTGCAGGGCAAGAACAGAAGGAAGGAAAAACCGCAAAGTGGCCGGTTTGATTCCGCAGGCGCAAGGAAGAAGAAGAAGCAGGGTGTCGTGGGAATGGTCACGGCAGATGCTGCGATCGGCAGCGAGTAGTAGAACGAGGGGCAAGGGCGGCCAGCCATCTGCGATGCGAGATGAGGGCAGAGACACAGGGTTTTACCCAGGTTCGGCCCCCCGGAGGGTAAAGACCTACTCATGCTAGATTGTATTATGGAGGTGGTACAATGGGCGAGCTCGGCGGCTAGGCGGCGGGTCGCTTGGGTGTATGATGGAACGTATCTCTACACGCCCTGCAGGGAGGTTTATATAGGCTCACCTCCCCTAGGGTTTACATATCTCAACCGAATCAGTTAAGGCTTCAATACTCGTTTAACCTAATCCGACTGGGCCTATCTACTACTTTGGGCCTTGACTTCCGATCGCTTGGATCCTTTTTGGGCTTTGATCCGCCGCCGTCTTGTAGGCCCACTCGCCAGTTCTTGGGCGATCGGAACCCATTGGTATACCCCCGTAGGCACATCATCATCAATAGTCCCCCGGCCGCCGCGCCGCAGGGCGAGGTGGCTGCCAGTCGAGTATACGGCTTCGAGTAGACATCAATGAATCGCCGGGCTCCTCTATAAAGGAGGAAACTAGTCATCCAGGTCGCAGCTTTGGCGAGTCGAGTCAGCGAAACACTGCCATAGTGATCGGGTCGGCGAGCCAAGTGGCTGAAGTTGGACCGTTAAACGTGGTCAAACTAGCCGTTGGGGTAATCCAACGGTAACTTTTGGCGTAATCATCGCGCGGTAACGGTTCCCTGATTGGCGGGTAACAACCGGTATATAAGGGGAATGGCAGGCGATCAGAGAACCACCTTCTCGCCATTCCCTCCGATTGCGCGCACTTTCGCCTCCCTTCGCATCGCGATCCAGCCGACCGGAAATCCTTCGACCCCCCACAAATCCTTCCGCCATGGCCCTCTCCACCGAACCTTGGGGTAGATCTAAGTGTACGAGGGTGCAACTAGCTTCCTTTGAGGAGGCTGGGATCCGGCGAGCCGGCTGCTGGCGCATCCCCGCGGCCGGAGAGGTGACCCCGAGCCCGCGCGAGAGGGAATTCATCTTCTTCACCAGTCATCTAGAACGGGGGCTAGGATTCCCCACGTCCCTGTTCTTCCGGCGCTTCTGCGCCTACTACGGGATCCAACCATCGGATCTGGGTCCTCACAGCATCGAGCAGCTCGCCATCTTCGTGGCGTTATGCGAATGTTACTTGGGCTGCCGGCCCTACTTCCCTCTTTGGCAAGATCTGTTCCACGGACGGATCAGCCGCGAGGAAGCGGGCGGCCCAATGCTTGCCGCGGCTAACTTTCGGTGAAGTCGAAGGCTTCGTTCTTCGACTTGATGCTGCCCGCCAAGGCAGCTGATCGAAAAATCTTGGTTCTATGTTGCGGCGACCACGGAGGCGAGACGGCGATCCCACGGTACTCCGCCAACCGGTGAGAACCGCGCCGTCTTCAAGCCGGCAAGCTCCCCAGCGACCAGCGGATGGTTGTGGACGAAATGCTCCAAACCATCCGCAGTCTGAAGAAGAAGGCCTCAGACGATCAACTTGTACAACTTTGGCTCGGGCGGCTCGTCCAGCTCGGCGCGAGCACTACATGTACCGACGCCGGTCGGGAGGACTCGGAAGTCCTGCCTCGCGAGTGGAAGCTCGAGGACTACACCAAAGATCGAAGAAGATCACCCAGCGTGTGTACGGACGCACTGGGGTCGCCCCCTACACCGCAAAGCGTCCAGCCCCAACGGTAATCACCTCGCTTCATTCGCAGTCGCGGTCATTCTAATTTCATCTTGCGTTCATTGCAGCTATTCCAAGTGGTGGAAGGATGGCTCCCGCCTTCGGACGACGAGAATTCGAGCTCGTCCGTCCAGGACATGGACGAGTCGCCTCCCGCCAAGGGCGACGCGGCGACGACGAGTCCGAGGAGGAAGTCGCCCCGCTGGTCCGCAAGACCCGCGGGCAGCGTCAACGTGAGCTTGAGGCGAGCAAAAGCCTCGAGCGTCATGATGACGATGAAGAACTTCCGGAGACCACCTCGCGTCGTCAGGCCACTCCATCGAAGAAGAAGAAGAAGAAGAAGAAGAAGAAGAAGAAGAAGAAGAAGAAGAAGAAGAAGAAGAAGAAGAAGAAGAAGGAGGAGGAGAAAGAGGCGAAGGCCCCTCCGAAGACGAAGTCGAAGCCGATGAGGCCGGCCTCGCCACCGCACTCGGCGAGCAGCACCGACGCCCCCAGCCCGGCCAAGGACGAGGCGCCACGAAAGCGGCCGTCGGACCACGACCTGTCGAGATGCCATCCCGATGCCTCCACCATTCGCCCCGGTTACGGATTGGGGATGCTCGGCCTTGGCAACCGCCTCGTGGGAAGCTCATGCCGAAGATGTCCCAGAGGCTCCCGTTGCGGCCTCGACGATGAAGAAGCCGTCCGTGTCTTGGGCACGCGACGTCCTGGAAATGGGGCTCAGCCGCCGACTGGGCCCTGAACTGGAGAAGCCAGCCGGCATCCGCACGGGGCTACGCTTCATTCCAGTCGCCAAGTGGGTTTGCTCACCTACCTTTGTCTTCCATAGCAGCTTGAATTATCTTGCTTACATGACTGATTTACAGGACCGGAGTGAAGAAGATGGGCCACCCGACCGTGGCTAAGGTGCCACCCATCGTCGGCGAGGAGGATCCTTCCCGTAAAAGGAAGGCGGATGAGGTCGTCGTCCCTACGGATGGCGGCAAGAAGGCCAAGGGCGATGATGTCGTCACGATCTCTGACGACACGGCGGTCGCGCCGTCTGAAACCGCAACAGAGGCGGCCGCATCCACGAAAGAGGGCGCTCCTTTGCCTGGAGCGGCCGAGCCGACCTCCTTTGGTGCGGGTGCCTCCATTGCAACATTCCCGCGCTTCATGGCCAAAGCGGCCATAGCGAGTGGAAATTCTCCCTCGAGCCGTGCACCTGGGGTTGCCGATGCGGAAGTCGAGCAGCGTCGTGGGCACACACCAGCTCTCCTCGCGTCCGTGGACGCGATACAACTTCATGGCATGCTTGGCGCAGCCATCCAGGTATGTCCAGTCCCCGAGGATCAGGTCGGTGTATTGCAGCGGTCTGATTCTTTTGGTGTATAGTTGTTATTTTTCGCGTCCAGTCCCCAAGTGCGCACTCGCTGAATTTCAGCGGGTGGGCACTTAGGAGTTTTTTGATTGCCAGTCCCCGAGTGCGCACTCGCTGAATTTCAGCGGGTGGGCACTTAGGAATTTTTTGATTGCCAGTCCACGAGTGCGCACTCGCTGAATTTCAGCGGGTGGGCACTTAGGATGTTTCTTTGATTAATTGTTTGAATGATGTGCAGGGTCTGCAACGTGAATCAGCTGACCGATTGGCAGCGAAGCACCACGCGGAGAAGGAACTGGCCACCGTCCAAGAGGCGAATAGGGGGCTTCAGGCGGTTGCCGTGAAGGCGGAGGAAGCTCGCCAGGGGCTTGTCCCAGCGGGTGAGTTGGCGGTGGCTCAATCGGCACTAAGCTCGGCTGAGGAGCGGATCGCCGAACTCGAGCGCGAGCTGAGGGAGGCAAGGGAAGAAGCGAACTCGGCGGATGGGCGAGCCAAGGCCGCTATTACCACCGCCGTGGAGGATCGTAAAGTGTCCGACGCCCTTGTTGCTGGGCTTCAGGACGACTATACTTCGCTTCAATGCTTCATCACGGATCTCTCCCGCCCATTGATTGGTAAGTGTATCTGCCTCTGCCAATAACATGTGTTCTGTTGTGATACCCGACGTACTCATTGTTGTCTTCTATTCGCAGGTCGCATCCTGGATAGCGCGGAAGAGGCGAGCTCGTTCGACGCGCGGCAGTGTGTTGCCACGCTCGTCGACTCGGCGACATTGTCGCGACGTGCATCCGAGCCTACCTCCAGGAGATATCACCCACAGAGGTAATTCCCAGCGACCTTGTCGAGGTATGGAAGTACTTGGAGAAGGCGCCCTCGGTCGTTGAATTCATGACGCGATCGGCGTTTCGGCGCGGAGCAGCGACGACGCTTAGCCTTGGACTTGCTCACTTCCCGGAGGACTTCTACCTCGATGACGTGACGAGTGGCTACCCGTCGTCGACTGGCGCGGTGGAGCTTTCCGAGGTGCTCAAGTTGATGGACCGCGCCGCGATGTACTCCGAGCGTGTCTGGGCAATGGGCGACCTCCTCCCGTACCAGGAGATGGTCGTCGCGCCCAACGACCCCGAGCCGCAGCACCGGGATTTCAAGGTCAAGCAGCCCTTCCGCGCGGCGATGGCGGGTGAGCTGACGACGTACCCGTCAAACCCGTACACGCCGTTCATCCGCAATTGCCGGGGTGCTGGCGAGTCGTCGTCGAAGCCTGCAGAATAGGGTAGTTTGCCCTGAGGCGTTAGTAGCAGGTCTGCCGTATGGGCATATTTTGTAATTTGAGACAATGCGCCATGCTATTGAACGAGACATCGTTTCTGTTTTGGGATTTGTCATGTGTTTTGTGATTGTGGTTTGAACGAGTCCCCGAGCGCGTCCGCCCTTTTGTGGGGTTTACCTCATGTGTGATATGTTTGTTGTTTTTGAATGTTTTGTTATTGTGGTCAACTCGCCCAGACTCGAAGAGTCAGTCGCTAGGCGACTCCCTTGAGCGCTCTGTACTTCGCCGTTTTCCCTTGCGCGAACGAGGTCGGGTGGCCGAGTCCCCGAGCGTGGTACTTGGTTGTTCTAGGCGTGACTCGAGGGTGGGTAAGGACTTGGCGCATTAGTTTGAGCGCATCACTCCTGCCTGGCCCGTGGGGTCAGTCGCGTGGCGAGTCCTGGGCATGCTCTCATACTTGGTGTTTTCCCGAGCCGCTAGCGCTGAACTGGTCATCAGTCCTCGAGCGTGGTACATGGCCGTTCGAGTCGCTATGTCAAGGATGCGGAGGATCGTGGTCGTGGAGAAGCGGCGCTTGTCTTGGCTCGTGAGAGCCGATCAGCTAGGCGACTCCGATGGGGCTCCGGGTAGGCATTTTTCGTGGACGATGTAAAACCTGAGGTGACCTAGTGCTTTTGCATCGCACTACTTAGCCGTGCCTATCGCTTGACCAAAGGTTGACTTCTGCGGTTAGCTTGACGCTGTTAGTACGAGTGCGAGTGGCACAAGACACGGAGAGTATACGCAATTTGCGGTAACCGATTCTTTTTATTTCATAGCGACTGGAGAGTACATGTGTGGGGTTCTAGGGGTAGAACTTCCGTAGGAGGTTTACATTCCATGGTCGCTTGACGTCGAGTTCGCCGTCCCCATGGACGTCGATGAGGTAGTAGGCGTCGTTGCCGAGTACTCGCCCGATGGCGAATGGTCCCTCCCGCGGAGGGGAGAGCTTGTGCATGCCCTTCTTGTCCTGGATGAGGCGTAACACCAGGTCGCCTTCTTGGAAGGTGCGAGTTTTCACCCGCCGGCTGTGGTAGCGGTGGAGTCCCTGCTGGTAGATGGCGGTGCGTGACCGAGCGAGGTCACGTGCCTCGTCGAGTTGATCGACTCCGTCTTGGCGGGCGAGTTCATTTGCAGCCTCCGTGTAGTGGACGACCCGTGGCGAGTCGTGCTCGAGGTCGGTGGGCATGACTGCCTCGGCGCCGTATACCAGGAAGAAGGAGGTGAATCCTGTCGACCTGTTGACCGAGGTGCGGATCCCCGGATGACGAGGCAGCTCCTCGACCCAGCACCCGGCGGTGCGCTCGAGTGGTACTTGGAGTCGCGGCTTCAGGCCGTGGAGGATGCTTTGATTGGCCCGTTCCGCCTGGCCGTTGGATTCTGGGTGGGCGACCGACGCGAGGTCGAGCCGGATGTGGTGCTCTTCGCAGAATTCGGCCATGGCTCCTTTGGCGAAGTTGGTGCCGTTGTCCGTGATTATGCTGTTTGGGAACCCGTAGCGATATATGAGCTCGCGTAGGAATTTAGTGGCGGTCTTCCCATCGCATTTCCGGACTGGCTTGGCCTCCACCCACTTTGTGAATTTGTCGACCGCGACCAGGAGGTGGGTGTAGCCGGAAGGAGCCTTTTTGAAGGGTCCTACCATGTCCATGCCCCACACGGCGAATGGCCAGGTGATGGGGATTGTTTTGAGCACTGAACTCGGCACGTGCGTCTGGTTGGCGTACTTATGGCACCCGGCGCACCGTTGGACAATGTCGACAGCATCGGCGTGTGCGGTGGGCCAGTAAAATCCATGTCGCATAGCCTTGGAGACCAGAGAGCGGGCGCCGGAGTGGTGGCCGCAGTCACCGGAGTGGATGTCGTGGAGGATCTTGCGTCCTTCGGCGGGTTGGACGCAGCGTTGGAACACGCCGGTGACGCTGCGCTTATGGAGCTCGCCGTCGATGATGGTGTAGGACTTGCATCAGCGTGCGATCATCCGAGCGTCCGTCTCGTCTGCTGGCAAGGTGCCGGCCTCCAGGTAGGCGATGTAGGGCTTGGTCCAGTCGTCTGTCTCGGTGACGAGTGCGACCAGGGCTGCCTCCGGCTGTAACGGGACTCCGATGTCGATCTCCCTCGGGGAGGCGGTAAGCTTGTTATTGTGTCGAGGAAGACGTCGGCGGGTGGTGCGAGTCAAGACGACCCAATGCGAGAGAGTGCGTCGGCCTCCTCGTTCTTCCGCCTGTCGATCCACTCGACGGAGTAGCCTGTGAAGTGTCCGCCCAGCTTGTCCACTGCTTGGCGGTACGCCACCATGGTGGGGAGGCGGTCGCAGTGCCGCTGACTTGCCCCGCGACGAGGTCAGAGTCTCCGTAGCAGCGTAGGCGGTTGACATTCATCTCCTTGGCAGCTCGCATGCCGTGGAGTAGGGCCTCGTACTCGGCCATGTTGTTGGTGCAGGGTATGAAGTCGAGGCAGAGGATGTAGCGGAGCTTGTCGCCCTTCGGTGAAGTTAGCACGATCCTGCGCCTGCGCCGTCCGTGTTCTTGGAGACGTCGAAGTGCAGGCTCCAGTAATGGAGGTATGGCAGCTTCTCTGGCTGCTGGGCCTCTTCCCAGTCGGCGATGAAGTCCGCTAGGGCCTGCGACTTGATCACTTTTCGTGGCTCGTATTTGATGTTGTGGACGCCGATCTCGACGTCCCACTTGGCGACCCCCCGGTCGCCTCGCGGTTGCGGATGATGTCTTGCAGTGGTGCTGAGGAGACGACCGTGATCGGGTGCTCGAAGGAAGTAGTCTGGCGGGCCGCTGAGCTCTGAAGACCGCGTATACCAGCTTTTGGTATTGCGGGTACCGCTGGCGCGACTCGGTGAGGACCTCGCTGATGTAGTACACCGGTCGCTGTACTGGGCGCTCCTTTCCTTCCTCCGGTCGCTCGACGACCATGACGGCGCTGACGACGCGCTCGGAAGCCGCGACGTAAACCAGCATGGGTTCTTTGTCGCCGGGGCCGGCGAGTAGCACCTTCTTGAGGTCGCGGAGCGCGTCATCCGCCTCCTTGTCCCACTGGAAGGTGGGGTTTTTGCGCATCAAGCGGTATAGGGGCATCGCCTTTTCAGTGGGGGATGAAGCGGCCGAGAGCCGCTACTTGCCCGCCAGTTTCGACGCGCGAGCACTCGAGTTTGCCGAGCCGAGGCGATCGTGTCGATTTTCGTGGGGTTCGCCTCGATCCTCGCTTGAGCAGCGTACCCGATGGTTGTCCTCTTGTACACGAAGGTGCATTTACTGGGTTAAGCTTTATCTTGTATTTTCGCAAGTTGGCGAATGTTTCCGCCAGTCGGCAGTAGGTACTGGCGGCGGACTTTACGACCACGTCATCGATGTAGCGTGGATGTTGCGCCAATTTGGCTCGCGAGGCACTCTTGCATGCACCTGGTAGGTCGCCCGGCGTTCTTGAGGCCGAAGGTCATGGCGGTGTAGCGAAGGCTCGAATGGCGTGATGAACGCCGTCTTCTCCGCCCTCGGCGACCATTTTGATCTGGTTGTACCCAGTAGGCGTCGAGGAAACATAGCGACTCGAGCCGCGGTGGAATCGATTATTTGGTCGATCCGGGAGGACGACTGCTCCTTTGGGCGGTGTTCAAGTTTGTGTAGTCGATACACATCCTCCAGTCCCGTTCTTCTTCTCGACCGGGACTGGGTTTGCCACCACTTGGAGTATTTGATTGGCGGATGAAGCCTGCGTAGTGACGCTGCACCTCCTCGGCGATTGCTCGGCGCTCTTCATTGAAGGGCCGCGGTATCGCTTGACGGGTCGCACTTTGGGGTCGACATTTAGCTTGTGCTCGCCGAGCTCCCTAGGGACACCGTGCATGTCGGAGGGCTTCCATGCGAAGATGTCCTGTTCTCACGGAGGAACTCGATGAGCGCCTTCCTAGGCTGGGCTCATACCCGTCCGATCGTCACCGTCGCTGGAGTCGCACAGGACCAGCTCGACGGCAGTGTCGTCGTCGCCTCGAAGGTTGAGGTGTTTGCGCCCTCCGATTTGGGCTTCTTGAGTATGGTGGGGTCGTCGTTGTTGGCCCGCTTGCGTATGGCGAGCTCATCGGCGTGGTTGGTCTCGCCGCGATGACGGCGTCGAAGTTCGGCTCCTTTGGCCTCGCCTTTCGGCGGCCATGTCGGGTCGCCGTTGATGGTGATGACGCCGCACGCCCGGGAGCTTCATTGCGTTATGCGCAGCGTGGTAGAATCGCCATGAACTTGGCGAGCTGGCGCCCAGGGCGATGGTAGGGGCTATCGAAGGGCACCAGCTCGAAGACGATCCGCTCGGTGCGGAAGTTTGCTGGTGTGCCGAAGGTGACTGGCAGCGTGACCTTTCCGATCGGGTACGCCTTCCGTCCGGGGACGATGCCATGGAACGTGGTGTGGGTCGTCTCGATCATCGACTGCGGGAGTCGCAGCCGCCTGAAGGTGTCCAGGTACAGGATGTTGATGGAGCTGCCGCCGTCCATCAATGTCTTGGGAAGACAGTAGTCGCCGACCTTAGGCTTGACCACTAGGGCGACTCGGCCTGGGTACTTGATGCGTGGCGAGTGGTCTTGGCGGCTCCAGGTGATGGGCTGCTCCGACCAGTTGAGGAACTGGGGAACGTCCACCTGAGCCACTGTGTTGACGGCGACGGCGCGGGCGATGACCTTCTTCTCGCGCTTCGTGTTGAAGCCTGTGAAGGTATGGAGCGAGCCGGCCACTTTGCCGAATTTTCCGCCGTTTGGCGGGTCGTTGTCGGGGTCCTCCCGTGCTCGCCGTGCCTTCTCGATCTCCCTGAGGGTGTGGCAGTCGGCAGTTGTGTGCGTTGCGGGCTTCCCTTCCCTGCTATGAAACGCACACGGTTGGCTAAGGAGGGCCGCGGGGTCGAACCTTGGCTTGGCCTTGTAGTTGCCGCCGTCGCGGCATTGTCCTCCGTCGTGGCGGAAGCTCTTGGGCTCGCGTTGTGCGTGCCCGGCGTTGGCGACGAAGTCGACTCGCCCGTCACTGCGGCGCTTGCCGGTGAGGCGAGTGTTGCTGTAGCGTAGGTGGGTCCGTCGTCCGCTGTCGTTGCCGCTCGTGCGGCGTTGACCTCCCGACTCGTCGTCGGTTTCCTGGTTTGGATCTTCCTCCGCGTACCGTTTGGCGATCTCGAGGAGGTCCAGTATGTTGTCGAGTGTGCGGGAGTGTCGCTTGAGCTTAGCGACCAGAGGCTCGTAGCGGCACGAGGTCTTGAAGCAATGGATCGCGGTGTCCGGGTGGATGCCGACCGCGTTGTACCAGAGTTCTTGACACCATTGGACCCGATTCTTGGTCGACTCGCGGTCCTGGGCGCGCTCGCTCCGGGTCCTCGATGGTGGTGGCGCGGTGTAGGAGCACTCAAAGTGCACAGCGAAGCGTCGCATCTCCTCCCGAGTCGATCATGTCCCGGGGAGGTGTTGATCCATCGCCGCACGTCCTCTCCATCATCAGGGGGAGGTAACGGGTGGCTAGCAGGTCGGTGTGGCCTGCGATCCCCATCGTCATGAGGTATGTATCGAGCCAAACGGCGGGGTCGTACGAGGGGTCGTACTTTTCTATCTCCTTCGGCGCCTTGAAGTTTGGCGGGTACTTATCGCCTCGGATCATTGGTCCGAATCACTTGGGGCCGAGTCGATCGAAGCGACCCATGGGCTCGCCGTCGGCCGATTGGTTAGGGTGTGTCGCAGTCGTCGGCTGGCGTGCGCCAGCTTTGGTTGTTGATGATGTGGGTGCGGCGTCGATGGGTTGACCGTTGGCGGCGACGGTTGGTCGCTGGCACGGGTCGTTGGTGGAGAGTGCGTTCGCGGTCGGTGTTGGAGATGCGTGGCTCGGTGGCGGCAGTTGAGGGTGTTTGCCGCCATTGGGCGGCTCGCTTCCGAAGAACGCGAGTATACTCGACCGCGGTCGGCGCCAGCGTTTTCTTTTCGGCGGCCTTTGCGGCCCGGACGTCATCGGATCCAGTAGGCGCCGCCGTGGCCGTGATGTTGTCGGCCGCTCGCCACGAGGTTGTCCATCGGGGTGAGAACAGCGGGAGGCCGTTATGCGTCTCGCCCCGTGAGGAGACTACTATCCGCGGCTGGTCCACAGGAGGTGTGCGGTTGGGTGGAGGTGGGCGCGCCATCGTCGATCTGGCGGGGCGCTTCCTCCGGTGACGCGTTCTCGCAGATCGCGCTTCGCCACTGGGGGTCGTTTCGTCGTCGAAGTTCAGGCCCGACGGTGGGGTTCAGCGACCGATCCGGGCTGATGGTAGCGATAGTTCTGCGTCACACGCTCGAGGCGAAATTTTTCGCTCGGCTTGCTCCTGCGCCGCCTCCGCTAGTTTCGGTGAGTTCCTCGACCTCCGTTGCCGTGGCGTTAGGAGGATTGGGGTGGAGAAGGGTCCTCGGCGGGTCGGTGCGGTCGCCATGTAGGTCATGGCGTGGCGACCGGTTCCGTCATGGTCGGCAGAGTTTTCCGACCGGTCGGTCGAAGATCCAGGATGGAGGGTCCTTGAAGTCTCCCACGTTGGAGACTGGGTGATGGAGCCCGGGTGAAGCTGGTGATGGACCCGGAGTGGCCGGTCGCCGAAGTCGGCGTCGTCGTTGAGGGTCGCGTCTTCTGCGGCGCTGAGTTTTCGGCCCGCGTCGGCGTGGGCGAGTTGTACTCGCGAGGCGATGAATCGTGCGGATCGGCTCTCGGAGAGCCGATCGCGTGGCGGCGACTTCGCGGATGCGAGCCGAGTCCTCCGAGACGATGGCGTCGGTGAGGCCGAATAGGCTGATCGTGCCGACCGGCGGGATCACGCTTGTCGCGTGACGGGTCGCGCCGGGATGTAGCTGCTCGGCAAGATTTGGAGCATCTCGCCGATCGCTATCATGCGGCGGTGGCGGCCTCGTTGATGGGCAGATTGGATCTCGCCGCGAGAACACCGGCAGACCGGCCAGGCCACGGTGGGCGCCATTGTCGTGGGAATGGTCACGGCGAATCTGCGATCGGCAAAGTAGTAGAAACGAGGGCAAGGGCCAGCCATCTGCGGTGCGAGATGAGGGCAGACACGGTTTTACCAGTTCGGCCCCGGAGGTAAAGACCTACTCCTGCTAGATTGTATTATGGAGGTGGTACAATGGGCGAGCTTGGCGGCTAGGCGGCGAGTCGCTTGGGTGTATGATGGAACGTATCTCTACACGCCCTGCAGGGAGGTTTATATAGGCTCACCTCCCCTAAGGTTTACATATCTCAACCGAATCACTTAACGCTTCGGTACTCGTTTAACCTAATCCGACTGGGCCTATCTACTCGCCTGGACCTTCATCTTCCAGTCGCTTGGATCCTCGCTGGGCTTCGATCCAGTCGCCGTCTTGCAGGCCCACTCGCCAGTTCTTGGGCCAGTCGGAAACGTCCTGCTGGGTATACCCCGGTAGGCACATCCCCATCACAGGGGAAAACTGAAAGGGTGTGGGGGAAGAGGTAACCCCCTCACCCCTACTTAAGGGCAGCAAAAATCCCAATTGTGGGATCCCTCTGCGTCGTGCGGCCAGCGTGTGTCCGTGTATCCGGCCGAGTAAGCCAATCAGCGGGCGCCACGTGGAAACAATACACGAAAAATTCGGTGCCACGTCACGAAAGGAAGGACAAGGGGCGCAGGCCGATGGGACTGCCACAGTGACAGGGAATAACTGCGCAGTCGTCACTGTGCCGCCATAGCTTGGAACAAAATTTGAGGCAAGTAATCATGATTACCAGCTATCAGTGACTGAAGCACGCCAAGAATGACCCGGAATTGGCCAAAGTAACTCGGCAAGAGGCAAAAATGAGCCAAGAAGTCAAAGAGTGGATCCGAAAACTGTCAGACAGACTCAGCAAGGTGCAAGATTGCGACAAATAAAGACAAAAATTAAGTTCCAATCATATAAAAGGAACCTAGAGACGCCTAACAGCTTGAACTGCTAGACCTTACCAGCTTCGGGGACTAATGTCAGGGGGATAACCCCCGGTAGGATCACGAGGGGTGAAACGTAGCATAGCTGGGCAAAGCTCCGAGTGAAGAAAGAACCAGGCCGAGTAAGAACGGCCGGGAGAGAGAAGCGTGTGCGGCCGACATATGAACTATGTCGGCTCGTATAAGACAAAGTTGTTATTCTTGCAGGAACCAACGAGCCGAGTCTACCGAGGAAGGGCCGAGTCGGATAGGACGCGTGGCACCTTTCCGAATAAGGTTCAGGAGGGATCATGGCAAAGCATGGTCAAAAGAGAAGGGCGACGTCGGGTGACACAAAAGGAGCCGGGTGACGCCCAAAGCAAGGGCTGACTTACAAAGTTATTGTGTGGTGTCAAAAGGAATAGGAGGCGACGTACTAGAAGACCGTTAGCTGTCATGCTTTGTGGACTGGGCCATTGGGCTTAGGGCAAGCCCATGACCCGGCCCACATTGTAGGGACTAAGATCCAAACAGTAAACCCTAGAACCCAAAGGGGTATAAGCTAGCTAGTGCTGCCTATATAAGAGGGGGCATAGCTGTAGTAGGAGGAGGTTGGACCAAGTAGGGAACTAGTGCACAAAACACTAGTTCATACAGCTCAAGGAGCACTTGTAATTCTCGGGTATCAATCAAATCGCTAAGTGTGGAGAGTTCATCTTGTTCTTCATGCATGGCTCGACCGTGCACTCCCTCCCCGGTGACCACAGGCACCCATTCGGTCCCCAACTTAAGCCTACCCATGGCATCTGTCGTGCCACCACCACGACACCCACAACTGCTTGGTAACAAGATGATAATCATACCCTTCTGTCAGAACTTGTAACCAAGATGGTTTAGCTGAGGAAATGGCCAGAATTGTATCCTCCTGATTTTGGCGAGACAAGGAATCAGCAGATGCATTAGTGATCCCTTTCTTGTACTGAATATTATAACTGAGACCCATCAATTTCTCAAACTCTTTGTGTTGAATACTAGTCATCAAACTCTGCCCAGTCAAGTGCAACATGCTCTTATGATTTGTTCTGATAGTGAACTCTTGGTGTTGCAAGTAAGAACGCCAGTGATCAATAGCCAGAAGAATTGCGAGGCATTCCTTTTCATAAGTTGAGAGCGCCTGATTCTTCAGACATAGAGCCTTTCTGAGGTAGGCAAATGGGTGGTAATGCTGCATTAACACAGCTCCCACGCTAGTTTGGCAAGCGTTTGTTTCAATCATGAAATGCTGCGCGAAATCAGGTACTGTAAGAACCGGCGCTTGAATAAGAGCATTTTCTAGTGTAGCGAAAGCTAGTTGCGCATTTGGTGTCCACTTGAATTGGACCCCTTTCTTCATAAGATCTGTCAGGGGACGGCTGATGATACCGTATTGGCGGATGAACTTATGATAGTAACCCGTAAGCCCCAGAAAGCCGCACAATTTCTTCAAATTACGCGGTTTTGGCCACCGCTGAACTGCAATAACCTTCTCAGGATCGTTCGCAACACCATCTCCGCTGATCACATGCCCTAGGTACTCCAATTTGGACTGGGCGAACAAGCACTTGGACCGCTTAACAAACAACTGGTTGTCCCGCAGAATTTCAAACACTTGACGAAGAAGTTGGACATGTGCTTATAATGTGGTCGTGTACACAAGTATGTCATCCATGAAGACCAGAACGCCATGACGTGGAAGCTTATCGAACAGCGGATTCATGACACCTTGAAATGTAGCTGGTGCGCCCGTTAGCCCAAATGGCATCACCAAAAACTCGTACAGGCCTTGATGAGTGCGAAAATCCGTCTTGTGCTCATCGCCTTCCGCCATCCTGATCTGATGGTACCCAGAACTCAGATCAAGCTTGCTAGAAAATTTTGCCCCTGCCAATTCATTGAGTAACTCGTCCACCACCAGTAATGGATGCTTTTTCTTGACGGTGAGTGCATTCAACTGTCGGTAATCCATGCAGAATCGTTAGGTCCTGTCCTTTTTGCGCACCAGGAGCACGTGAAAGGAAAAAGGACTAGAGCTACGGCATACCGATATGGTCGCACATTGACTGGTTGTGCCCCGGTGATGAGCGGAACATGATGATCACAGGCTCTGCGCGAAGGTAAATCAACTGGATTACCAAACAGATTGTCAATTCATCCAAGACAGACTGCATTTTGGCTAGCACTGTGGTGTTAGGGAATTGAGAGATGTTTCCTGATGAATTGGTTGCACCTTAATACAATCAACAATTGCACCTCAACAAAGCAGGCCATGCAATTTTGCTACAGACACGGGACGACACTTCTGATCACTATCCTGAATGCCACACAGCTTAATTCTCCTAGACCCATGTGTAAATTTCATCCAACGCTGCTTCCAATGCACCCACATTGGGCTGTGATCTTCCATCCAATCAGCCCCCAGAATCATGCCATGACATGGTAATGGAAGGACATGGAAATCCTGAGAAAAAGAATGCCTTTGGCACAGCCACTGTAACTGCGGCATCAAGTGAGAACTGATGAATGGAGCACCATTCGCAGCCACAAACCAAGAACGCGTTGTACCTGTCAGTTGTCTGTCTAGTTTAGTCGCCAATTCAGTGCCGATGAATGAATAATTCTCCCCAGAATCTACCAAGATGGAGATGTGATGCTTGTCGACCATGCCATGAAGGCGCATGGTGCGACGCTGACGAGGCCTGTCCGTGGAAGCAACCGGTGCCAGCAAGCAAAAATCATCTTCAAAACTCGAGCCGGAAGAAGATCCATCCTCGGAGTCGCTCGAAAACACTTCCAGGAGCTCCTCCATAATGTGCAGAGGAATTTCAGTGTGGCATTTTTTAGCTCTGCTCCACTTCTCACCGCAAGTGATACACAGACCCTTGGACTTGCGGTAAGTTCTCAGCGCTTCCAGCTTGGCATACCACTTTGGACTGTCAGTCTTCTTATTGTCCTCTGATCTTTCACTGTACTTGTGTGACTTGTCAGAGAACTGCTTGTCAGAATAATGCTTATTCTTGTCCTTGAACTTGTGAGAGAAATTATGCTTGTTGGCATGAATCTCTTTTTCCTGCAATGTAGCCAAGAGACTAGCAGATTATGTGTCTTCAGGACAATGTAAAACAACTATAGTATGAATATCAACATGTAAACCAGCTAAATATCTCTCCACGAACAGAATCTCACTGGTGTATGAATCCTCTAATAAGATCTGGTGTTTGAGAGTGTTAAAGCTAGTAGTGTAATCCTCTACAGTTCCCTCCTGACTAAGCACTAGTAGTTGTCGTATATAGAAAGTGTGTTTGCTTTCCATTTCTCCACTACAGCTGAACACAGCTCTTCCCACATAACAAATTTACAACGCTTTTGAGTGGTTTTGAGCCACAGAGCAGCATTGCCAATCATGTTAGGCGCCGCATATTAACCTTCATGTGGGGCGAAACACCATCGATCTCAAAATATAGCTCGTAATTATCTAGCCAAAATTTTGGATCATCCCCATCAAACTTGGGGAAATCCATCTTCGGAGTACTCGTGAAGGGTGGACGGTGGTGTGATGTGTGGTGCTAAGAAAAACACAGCCCATCTAGGTCAGGCTCGCGGTCGAACATCTGAGCTACATGTCGAGACGTACCAGGGTCGGGAGGAGGATCGGTGGATCGAGGGATCCCCGTGTCCTACCCCCGCGGTTGTTGGTGATCGTCAAGCCCAACTAGGTGTTTGTCGCCGTCCACAGGCACCACCGTGGTCGTGGGGGTGATCGGCTTCAGCGGTAGTGCGCGACGTGCCGCGGCCCTCGAGGAGACCGAGTCGCGAAGCCGTGTCCTCCACATGGAGTTGGAGGAGGCCGGTACTCTTGGCAAGGCCCGTTGTGGCTTGAGATGTGGTCTGCATCCATGCAGTGAGAGCCGCCATCTTCTCCGCGAGGTCATTGAGCTTCGAATTGGTTGCCACATGATGCTCCGCCACCGTCGCCATGGCGGTCGAGATCTGAGTCTGGCGACGGTAGGATTCCTCAGGTGCACCAGATCGAAGCCGCTAGATCGCCGATCAAACCAAAGGATAGGAATTACGGTCGCAATTTGAAATCACGGCCAACCTTGATCGGATTTATAGATCAAGGCCAATCAAAGATCGAAATTGAGTTCTGATACCAATTGTTACGGTACCACTTGTAATATCCGAGGAATCCAAGCGCTACAACGGACTTTGGGTAATTCAAGCGCTACAACGGGACTTTGGGTTTGAAAATTACAAGTGTAACTACACTTTTGTTTATTAGAGTTCGAACTTCCTCTTGGCACGAACAACTCTATCTATCAGTGGTCGTCTCGCCAGTCACATGTGGTCGTCTCGCCAGTCACGTCATGAGCCTGGGCCTCCTTCCTCCGGAGCCACTTCTTACGCCTCTTAGTACCGGCAAATTTTTTCTGCTATCATCAACCAGGTTATCAGCAAAATATGGAGAAAATATTCTTCAAACCTGATGGCCCACATCTGTGATATCCTGCATCTCAAACGCCTGGTATCGCAGCAAACCAAACACACCGTTAATTGCGAATGATACACGCCCAGTTGTAAGTTCTTTGTCAGCGAGCGATCTTGCTGTCACACACCAGTTAACGCATCTTATTAGCATTCAAAAAAATAGAAGACCAATGGAGCATGTATGAAGTGGGAATCAGCTACATCACATGATCATCATTTCATACACAGCAATCGTGTACATTACATTAGTTGCTCAAGTGAACTCAACTGGGCATAGTCCAATATTTCCAGTGATTACAACTACAGTATCTCGAATCATATACTTAGTACATTTGTTCTTTCAGCGATGGCGCTTCTCATCTAGCAATGCAGCTATTTGGGCAGGCTCACCGGGAGGTAGACGCCTTCAGCGGCAAGCCAGACATTGTCAGGTCGCTTGTCACCAACCACACATACCTGCACAGGCAGAAATAAGAATGCACTTGCAAATGATTTGTAGGTTCTTCCATTATGTGAGGACTTGACAGAACATTCAAGAATATTCTTGTGGACTCACCTCTTGCTGTCCGCCTGCAATGCGGGTGTACTTCCTATCATGGCTGTGCAGATAGCCACCGGTGTCAACATGGCGGAACCGAATTCTCTGGTTTTGCCGCCATGTTTTGCCACTGCCCTCGATCTCGAGCCTGATACCAGAATGTTGCAGTGCAAGAGATCAGCTAGATCAAGGAATGGACCCAACAACGGCTTGCTGAAATATAATGCACCTGCAACACTTACATCCAATAGTCTCCCGTATCTGACTCGCCCTCGCCACCAAAGCAGCTAACCTGAGATTAGATGAAGTCAAGAATATATATTGATCACCATGATGTTCTATCAAGAATGTAACTAATTTACATAAAGAATGCACCATAGTTCTCCCTTCAAAAGATGTTTCATTTGACAAAGGTTGTCACAGAGTCCAACGTCCTATTCCAAATATTCTCCAGGAACCCAACATCAAATAAAGTACTGAAACCAACATTAGTCCAAAGTTCCTTTTTTTCGAGAGTGCCCCAAAGGCGTATTATATGTTTACATTAAGGGGGAATTTTGAGTACAAGAAAACTACCACTCGCTGCGAGCAATGAGCATAGCGCAACTCCACACCGGCTAGTCCGAAGATAGCCACCACAGACAGAACAACAACATGAAAGAGCCTGTCCTAAGCTAAGCAACAAAGCCACGCCTCGACGCCGCCGAACGCCTCCTAATCTTTTTCAACTGTATCAGAAAGGTCATTGCTCTATTAATTTGCACAAATAGGTAACTTAACAAAAATAAGCAGGTCACTGTACAACACTTCTGTGGCACATTGGATTCATTCATGACATGGTCATGAGTGTAGTAACCAACTTAATTCATCTGAGAAACCTAAGCGCAAACTAGAAGGATGGTAAAATATCTGCTCAACGAAGGTAACCTGGCCAAAATAAATTGGCAAGGTAGTAAGAAATGTTGCTTTTGTGACCAAGATAAAACAATTCAGCATTTATTTATCTCATGCCCCCTTGCAAAGATAATTTCGCATTATTCATATAGCTTTTAATATCACACCCCCACATAATATCATGAATCGTTTTGGGAATTGGCTTCGGGTTGTCACAAAGAAAGATAAAGTACAAATCCGAGTAGGAGTTTGTTCTCTTTTGTGGGCTATGTGGAAAGTACGAAATGATTATATCTTTAACAATGCAAAAACATCTTCTTTCATGCAGGTTATTCCTATGGCAGTCCATTGTATCTGTATGTGGTCCTACCTCCAGCCAACGGAGCAGCGTCCGGCTATGGATTTTGGGTCCAACCAGCTGCATATGGTTGCACATGATTTATACAGCCAGTTCAATTGGCATTTTGACTGTGTGATATCATGTTGAGGAAGCACTACATCATGTCATACTTATTCTTTAGATGGTTGATACATGTATCGACCTTGCGTGACCAACAATGTATTTCTTTTGTAAGACATTGATAGTAAATTAATAAAGAGGCCGCATGCATCACTTGATGCAAAGGGCAGGGCTATGCCTCTATTTCGAAAATAAGGATGGTAAAATACTCAAATATTTAGTCACCCATAGAGTTACTCTTGAAATTAAAAATTGTGAACACTCCATTTATATGATATATCTGTTCTTATAATTGCAAAGAAAAGGAAGTATCTGCATAAATATGTATTGACTGATTAATTTAATCTACAAATGTACTAAATGATCCTGGCATACACAATGGCCATTTTAGTCTTTGGTATTCGGGTGGATTATGGATGGATTATTATAATCCTATGCCACCCGCTTTGCCTATTTTAGTGTTTGTTTAAACCCCCTTTGCCTACTTTTGTTGCTAATTTTCAACAGCAGATCATAAAATAAGCACAACACAGCATATTTTAGCAACCGCAAACTGAGCCTTAATAGGCCAACGAAAGATGTAATATGGTATTTCTTTTGCTTGAATTTGTTCCACTAAATCGTCGAGATTTCAGATGTTGAATGCAGATGCAAAATTTCTATAAGATGGAGCAGAAGATCCGGAGCATTAAGTGGGAGGATTTGGATACTAAAGCACCCCGCAGATACAAAGTTAAATAAGTCGGTGTAAATAGCAGTCTAGGCAGTACATGGCTTCAAAATGTTGTGGCCATTCATGGTCTTTTTTTCGACAAATGTCAGGTGTACATTCCAAATTTGTTTCTCGCAATCTTTTCTTCATTCCAATAACAATATAAGAGGCATATAGATCCAATTGTCATATCAATGAGAATAGATCCACCAATTTACTACATAAGACAAAATTACATCTAAAAATGATTCTATAACTGAAAGAATTAACAGCAGTTGTCTAATCGTTCAACAACCATGTCATGCATGACCGGAAATTAGAAGAAAGTCACAAGTTGCTGACCTCCAAATTTCCTGTAATGGGAGAAGCATGCAGATGGCTATGCAACCACTTTCTAGTCCTCATATGTTGAAGCCTTACAATTGTTCCATGTGTTATAGGATGGCCTTGTTTTGTTGAAGTATCCCGCTGAGGTCTCACGATCTGCATTCTTAGACATACTATTAAGTTGCAAAGAAAAAGTTTGGCACAAAACTTCTAACCATTAGTTATGAGTAGTAACAAACAACTAAAACATATTCCGCCATGAATAATAATAAAAAATATATCAATTTATTCTTAGAAACTGTTGTGCTTAATCTTCATATGAACTCCAATACATAACTACTTAGTGCATGGAGCATGCTCCATTTTGAGTAAATTTTCATTAAAAGAAGCCGATGAAATGGTCAATAATCTACTGGGCAGTACCCTTCTAATGATCAGTACAAGTATGTGTCCAAACCCTAAAGGAAGGATGGTAGGATGTGCTATAACCTGAAAGCGGTCACTAGTTAGCTTTAGCAATAAGTGCACATTACCACCCCCTCCTCTGAATTATGGCCCGTCACTCTATCAGCAACTACTAACAGCTATAAGAATGGACTTGCCTGAAGGAGAACGAAGTAATAGACCCGTTCGACTGAACTGAATCTTAATGCTAGTTGATAGTCTCAAATGCCAATAACATGAGGGTGCGACCAAATTTTGCTTCATACTACCAGTACAGTACAGCGCTAGAGAGATACATACCCAATAGCTATTGGCATCGTCCACATTAGGGAAGCTGGTGACCGACTGCTGGCCGCTCCCAGATCCATACGGCACGTCGTGGGAATGCAGCCGAAATTTGGTCCTCTCATGCATCAACTTAATCGCTGATCCGTAGGAAATCTATAGACGAATTGGAGAAACAATTGTATCACCGATCCGACCCGTGAGTGTTCTCAATCCCGAATGAGGAACGCTCATCAGCCTGAACCCAGCCATACCAAATCGCAAGCGTACACAACGACAGAGACAGAAATTACCCACCTCGACAGCGGTATCCGACTGGGCGGCGTAGGACTGCGTCGGCGACGCCTCAGGTAAATCGAGGCCAAGGTAGAGCAGCAAAGCGAGCGCGAACGACGCGGCAGCCATCGCCAGCAGCAGCGCCAGGAACCAGGTTTTCTGCCAGAAGGGCACCGCCTCCTCCTCCTCCTGCTCGCGGCGGCGCCTTGTCCGCTCAGGGGCGAGGGCGCCTGCGAGGTTGGTGGTCGCTGCCTCCGACGGCTTCGCCTCGGCGGAGGCGGTCTTGCGGCGGGAGAGGCCCGGCGACTGGGACGTTGACGGCGCCACCGCGGCTGTGTCGACCGGGCAGCGGCGAAGCTTCTAGAAGGACCCGTCCGTACGCCACCAGTTCTTCCCTGTCGGTTCGCGTGGTGAGGAGCAGGCGAATTGCGTGCGTCTGTACTCGAAGTACATTTGCGAGTGTTCGTCTTTTTTTCGTCAAGTTATTTTGACTTCAGTCAGAGGTGGGGATGGCAAGAAGACGAAGTGGTGGCACGAAGACCTATCACCGAAAGCTGGAGATAGACACTACCTAACATGTGGGGCCATGGTGAGGGTTGCGTTGCCGGGACCATGTGTCATTGGCGCCGGTTCTGGGTGGTTGACCGCGAGGACGCTGCGGCTTATCCGGCCACGTCACTCGAACGGGTGCACGGCGAATGAGAGGCAAGAGCGTGGCAGTCATGGTGATATGGCGAAACATCATTTGCTGCGGAGGTCTGGGCCCTCGTGGCAACGTCTGCGTGGAGGATAGAGGGGTTTGGCCGTTTGAGTGCCAAACGGACAAATCTGACTTCCTGCCGCAAGTTTTACACAAAATGAATCGGTTTCATATTCTTAGACAGATCTAACTCCTAGAGGCATCTTCACCGGCTCGACACACCCCGTCCGAGCGTGCCCAAAATCGTCCGTGGACGCATGGGATGTGCGCGGCATCCCAACGCCCGACCCATCCGAACGATTGTGTGGGCGCGGACGCGCGCGGACAGCGCAGGTGTCCTGCTCGTTGGCAATGTTGGTCCACCCGTTAGTCACCGCGGCTTTGATTCAAAGACGCTGCACCGATTCGAGCTTAATCGCGGCGATAATTCAATGCGTTGAAGATCGACGACGCACTGCGCCATCAATGACTGCCACATCCCATGATTTTAGAAATTGGGACTAAAAAAAATATTTTTACATATCATTTATGAGCATTGCATTGCATCCATGCAAAAAATTGCAAGAATTGAATTTGAAAATCCTAACTCTAATAGGTTTTCCAAATATTCCTATAGGAAATAAACAAGGGTTTTATATATCCAATATAATTGAATTCAATAAAAGAATAAAAATTGATCCTAAAATGATCTAGCGATATTAGAAAAAAATTGGAACAAATTTCTGCTTATTTGGAATTATAGAGAAAAAATTATTAAAAAAATAGAAATCATGAAATAGAAAAGGAAAAGAAACAGAAAAAAAAACTAAACAACCTATCTAGGCCAGCGACCGAAGCCGGCCAGCCCACCTACAACCGTGCACCCCATCCTGCTTGTGAAGAGCATGACCAATAATGGGCCGATATATTTCTTCCGCCACCATACTCCCTCGATGTTTTTTCTCTCTCCTCATTGTGGGGACCACTCATCATCCCCCACCTCTCGTCTCGAGCGTGTCCGAGACGAACTCCTGGATCTGCCAATCGATTTTTCCTCAAATCCGCTCGATCTGTTCAGATTTCCTCGCCCCTCCTCCATGAAATCACCCCGATATCTACCCTTCCTCCATTCCTCCTCATTTCTTTTCGTTTTACTCGAAAAACTAGTCCCACCATCGAGATTCTAATTTGCCGCTGCCGGGAGCTCTCAGATCGATCACGAGGACGAGTTTCCGCATTGCCCCGAGCCCTCTTCTCCCCTCCATCGTCTTCCTCTTGTTGCACCGCATCCCCTCACCTGTTTTTCCCCTCTGTAGGTTGCCGCAGAGCTCGTGATTGCTCGTCGGAGTCATGCCGGAGCTCCACCACTGATCGTCACCTCCGTTCAAAGAACGTCATAGACAGAGGATTCCCAGGTCCATGTCGATCTTGTTTTCGAGATCACGATGACGCATCGCACCCTGTTGCACTCTTCCCTATCGTCGGATTCCACCAGAACATCGACGACATCCACCCTTCGATCTTGCGTCGCCGATGTCGACGTCCAACCTCCGTCGTTGACTTCCAAACAGAACGCGCTGATACGTCCAAAACGTATCTACTTTTTTGAACACTTTGCTATTGTTTCTCTTCTAAACTTGTGTGATTTGGATACATATAACACGAACTGGCGTTGTTTTCAGCAGAATTACCTTGGTGTCTTGTTTTTGTGCAGAAAATAAACTATCAGGAAAAATCCCGGAAAATATGCCAAAAATTATATTTCACCAGAAGACGAGATGGAGAGGAGGCCTAGGGGGCCCACACCCACCCCAGGCGTGGGCCCACCACTGGCCGCGCCTGGAGGGGGTGCAGCCACCACAGGCACCTCCTCGGCCTCCCTCTACGCCTGTAAGTTTCCTTTCGACCTAAAAACCGAGGGGGTTTGATAGTTCTCCAGAAAGAGTTCCGCTCCGCCGCCGCCACAAGAAACCAAGATTTGGATCCAGAAACTCCGTTCTGGCACCCTGCTGGGACGGGGGATTTGGAGAGGATCATCGTTATCGTCATCACTAACGCATCTCCATCAACCACCGATGTTTCCCTCATCTGTGAGTGAGTAATCCCCCGATGTAGGCTTGGGGATGGTAGGGATTGGATGGGTTCTATCATGTAATCGAATAAGATCTGTTAGGGCATAGTGCCTAGTATCTCTATTAGTGCTATTTGACTTTGTTACAACTTGTTATGCTTAATGCTTATCACTAGGGCCTGAGTGCCATGATCTCATGTCTGAACTTATTATTGAATCATTATGATAGATTTGTTTGTGATCTTATCTGCAGGTTGTGTACACATATCATTGTTCGGATCCAAAGGCCCCAAAGTGACAATAATTGGGACAACCGGGGGGTGGCTGTGGTGTGAGGATCACATATGTTCACGGAGTGTTAATGCTTTGCTCTGGTACTCTATTAAAAGGAGCACCTTAATTGTCAGTAGTTTCCTAGAGGCCCCGCTGCAACAGGCTGGCTGGACAGAAGATGGTATGCAAGTTCTCATTGCGAGCACGTATGACTATATTTGGAGCACATGCCTAGGATTGATTAGTACTTGGATGCTTGTTATTATTTATATGCAATGACCTAGATCTTGAAGTTACATGTTTAAACTTGTCCATGCAATGCCCGTCCATCCATCTCTATGCCTACCGCACTCGAATCCCACTATTACCGTTACTGTTACTATTGCTCCCGTTTTACTGTTGTTGTTGCTTTGTTGTTGCTACTACAAACTGTTGCTACTGATAAACTTCTGTGAGCAAGAACTATTTCCAGGTGCAGCTGAACTGACAACTCAGTTGTTAAGGCTTGCAAGTATTCTTTGGCTCCCCTTATGTCGAATCAATAAATTAGGTAATACTACCTGCCAAGACTGTTGCGATCCCCTATACTTGTGGGTCATCAAGACTATTTTCTAACGCCGTTGCCGGGGAGCATAGCTTTATTTGTAAGTTCACTTGGATCTACTATTATTCACTACTACTCTTTTCATCATGGGGAAGTCTCGTGATGGAAAGTTCCATATTTTACCATCAACTACAAGAAGATGTACAGTCCTAAACACCTCTGCTGCTCTTGATTCACCGTTTGTTATAAGTAAGCTTGTCACACCACCACCACATACACATGCTACACACACTGCTACTACTGCTGAGTCTGAAACTGCTTTTGATGCTCAAGATGTTACTTCTACTGTGCTTGATGCAAGTGGTTCATTAGGTCCTTTTCTAGATGCTACTATGGCTGGTCTAGGAAATACCGAAACTCCTAGTGAAGACACGGTTACACATGTTAGCTCACCTAAGGCTAGTGGGAGTTATGATATTAATGATGGTTACATTGAGTTCACTGATGATTTTGTTGAAGAGTGCCGAAACACACATGGTACTAGTGTTATTAAGAGTCTCCTTGCTAGACATACTATTATGCCTAAGATGTCCTCTGATCCTAAGTTTGCCACCTCTCCCATAGATATTAAAGATGAAGATTATGATTTCTCTCTTGATTTATCTTATTTAGATATTGTTGTGAAAGAACCTTTTTGTGGGACTAAAAATGAGAGTGGTGTGGCTCATATGAATGAGCTTTCTACTATGAGTGCTTTGTTCTATGATGATTTTAAGATGCGCAAGTACTTTGTTACTAAGATCTTCCCTTTTCACTAAAAGGAGAAGCTAGGGCTTGGTTTAATAGATTACCTCCTGGTTCCATTGATAGCCCTAATTTCTTGATTGCTTCTTTCTTCCAGAAATATTTTCCTCTCAGTGCTAGACATGCTACTTTGCAGAGACTTTTTGATTTTAAACAGGGAGAAGAAGAGAAATTGTCTGAGTCATGGACAAGGTTCTGTTCCTTGATTCATGCACATCCTGGATGTCCATTACCTAAGAATGAGCTTCTTGATATTTATTATAATGGACTAACTGATGATTCTAGGACATACCTAGATAGCTTTGCTGATTGTGTTTTCAGGAAAAGAACTCCTATAGATGTTGAAGAATTAATGGCTAAATTAAGCAAGAATTATGATGATTGGACTTCAACTGAGTTGAATGCACCTGAGCCTATTACTCCTGAATCAGTTATGCCTGAACCAGTTCCAACACCAACAACAAAGAAAAGGGGGTTATTGCATTAAATGATGAAGTGATGAAGGAAGCTAATAAGTGTCTAAAGGATAAAGGTATTAGAGCTGAAGATGTGAAGAATCTACCTCCTATAGAAGAATTGTGTAAGCCAATTCCCCACTCATCTACTATTGAGGTACACTCTCTCCAACACTTTGATGAAGGTGATATTCCTTATGGTAAGCCTCCTGATCAATGTTTAGAGGAACTTGACACATTTATTGTTAAACAAGGGTATTTTAATAAACAAGTTCAGAATCATTTGTTGGAAAACTCTAGAGCTATCCATGAGTTGAAAGATATTGTGGAAAGAACTTCTAATGATATTAAAATGCTTTGTAAACACTTTCAAATGGTTCAAACCCAACTTGATCAACTTGCTAAGGTGCAAAAGGATATGCTAGTTAATGCTTCAGGAGATAAACATGCTTATGGAATTAGAACTAGGAGTGGTATAGCTACTCAAGATCCTTTATATCCTGAAGGACACCCTAAAAGAATAGAGCAGGATTCCGAACAAGGTGAGGATAGTGGTAGCCCTCGTAAGAGAAAGAAAAAGAAACATAAGATAGTTGAGGAACCACTTGAACCTGATGTAGATCCTAATAGTATATCTGTCTCTGATGCTGAAACTGAGAGTGGTAATGATAAAAATGAGCCTCCTGATAAGGAGGAAGGTGAGGAAGAACCTGAGAAGCACACTAAGAACACTAGGTACACTAAGGAATATTGTATTGCTAATAAACATGGTAAAGAGAGAGAACCTTGGGTGCATAAACCTATGCCTTTTCCGGGTAAGAAACACAAGTCAAAGGAGGAGGAACACTACAACAAGTTTTGTGAGTGGATGAAACCTTTATTCTTGCAAATTCCTTTGACTGATGCTATTAAGTTGCCTCCTTATTCAAAGTATATGAAAGATATTGTCTCTAATAAAAGGAAGATTCCTAATGAGGAGATTTCTACTTTGCTTTCTAATTACTCCTTCAATGGTAAGGTTCCAAAGAAACTTGGTGATCCAGGTATACCAACTATTACTTGCTCTATTAAGAACAATTATGTTAGAACCGCTTTATGTGATTTGGGAGATGGAGTTAGTGTTATGCCTTTTTCTCTCTACAAGAGACTCCAGCTGGAAAAGTTGATAACAACTGATATATCTTTGCAAATAGCTGATAAGTCAACTACTATTCATGTTGGTGTATGTGAGGATGTTCTTGTTCAAGTAGCTCATAATTGCATGGTTTTAACTGATTTTGTTGTGCTTGAAATGCCTGAAGATGATAATATGTCTATTATTCTTGGGAGACCTTTTATTAATACTACAGGTGCTGTCATCAATTGCAATCAAGGAAAAGTAACATTCAATATTAATGAAAAAGAGCACACTATCTATTTCCCCAAGAAGGTTGTTAAGAGCTATTGCCTGAATTCCATTGAAAATATTGAGAGCATCAAGGTTGGAGAAATATACTGTCCCATTCCACAAGAAAATTTTGAAACTATTATGATTGGGACCATTGCTATCAAGTATGAGGTAACATAATCACCTTGTGGAATGCAAAGTTTTGTTTCATATAAGATTGTTTTGGTAATAAGACTTGATCAACCTTGTTAATAAAAGGATTTTAATGAACAAAATAATGTTTCCACTGTGGTTATACTTGCTTTCTTTTATTTTTCTCCTTCCTAGTCTTTGCTTTAGCTTTAGTTTTGCTAGTTGTTTGCTTGTTTGAGTTTCTTAGAGCTCCT
This sequence comes from Avena longiglumis, assembly GCA_030063025.1. Taxonomy (NCBI): domain Eukaryota; kingdom Viridiplantae; phylum Streptophyta; class Magnoliopsida; order Poales; family Poaceae; genus Avena; species Avena longiglumis. The sequence goes on along the minus strand of CP125974.1, from coordinate 509,901,993 downwards.
GTAGTTTGGCTTTTGGTTTGCTTTGCTTCTTCTGAAAAAAGCTTTCATGAAAATCAATTTTCATACCACGAAAATTGGCCAAAATAAAGTTTCCCAAAAAATCAAAATAAATTTTTCCTAAAAAGGCAGAGAGGCACCAGTGACCCAGGGCCACCCAGCCAACACACCTGTGGTAGGCGCGGCCTACCAGGTGGCGGCGTGTAGGGGGTCTGGCCCACCTAGGCCCCTCCAGGCTGCCTCCTGAAAGCCATCTTCTTTCTCTCTCCTGAAAAACACCAGAAAACTTGCTCAAGCTCGAGTTCTTGCTGTTCTTGCTCGTGATTTTTGATCTCCTTGTTCAGCCCATCTCAAGTGCTGATTTTTGAAGGGATTGCTCCTTGGTATGTGCCTCCTCCACTTGTCCAATTAGATTTGTGATTGGTAGATTGTATCTTGAGTATTTTGCTGCTATAGGTGACAGGTTGTTTGAGCTTGCATGCTTGTTCTATGCTTAGAAACTTTGTTTTGATGCATGTGTAGTCCTCTAGCAAGTTCCTATAGTAGTTGCTCATCATTTATCAACTTAAAAATCACTTGGTTTGATGGTTGTCTAAACATTTCAGCAAGGAGGATGAGTGCTTATCCACTGAATCAATATGACCTGATGGTGCATGAGCCAATGAGGGTTCATAGTGAGGAGGCAGTTTTTCCTTCCATATATCAATGCCATGAATTTATGAGAGTTGCGGGGATCCTCCAAGATTTCCAAACTTTGGTTACAAATGCAGGGTTGGAGCACTTTGTTGAAGGTGAACCAATCCAATATGTTAAGCTAACCATGGCTTTTGTGCAAGACTTCCGGTTCACTTGGTCTACTTCTAATCCCATGGTCCATTACAAAATATATAATATACCTGTCGACTTGCCTTTTGCTGATTTCTGTGCAGCAATTATAGTACCTCGGCGTGGATCTTGTGAGAAGATCAAGAAGAGGCCCAAGTCACTTGTTGATTTGTATGCTGAGATTTGCCAAGGTTTCGACTTCTCAAAGGAAAGTGGTAAAATTCAGAACATCTAGCTCCCAGCTATTAGATACTTTGCCTATTTCATTACCAAGTGTGTTCTTGCTAGAAAGACTGCTAGAAAGTTGTCTTCTTTTGATCTAGCTTTTATTGCAGCTGCTCTGAATAGGAATAGTTCTTATAGTTTGGGTACTCTGATATCTCACTGTATCACCACCAACCGCGAGAAGAGTGGAATTTGTGGAGGTCTCATTGCTTCTAGGTTGCTAGCTTTCCATGGTTTAGAGCCTCATTATTCAGATTTACAGTTCCCCATAGAGAGGCTTGATATTGAATCCATGATTCAGCATGGTTTTGTTTCCTTGGGGGCTAATGTGAGAAGTTTACCATATAAATTATCTTTTGCCGAGCAAGGTCGAAGAAAGGGTAAGACTGAGAAAATAGTTTATTTGCCTACACCTACTTTGTTTAACTTTGATAATAGGCAAGGATGATCGCTTACGGAGGAGGAGGTTGACACTTATGTGGGGGAACTCTCCCAGCAAGAGGAGAATGTTGAAGAGGATGCCGAAGACAATTCGGTTCAACCCTTCAACTTGGGAGAGGCTTCATACCAGCAGCCCTCATTTGATTGGGGCGCGTATTCTTCTTCATCGCAAGCGCCTGACTATGATCATTCCTATGATGACCCACCAGCATGGGGTTACTACCCGCGCTATTGAGCCCCACTTAGGCCAAAATCCTAAGCTTGGGGGGGGGGTATACCGACATCACACTCATATATATCATGTTCAGTCGATTCTTTGTACATCCATTGTTTCGCTTTTTTTTGGTTTTTGTTGCTTCTTTCTAAAAAACCAAAAATACCAAAAATATTTTCATTGTTTTGTTTCTTTGTTTCTTTTCTTTGGTTTGCCTTAAAAATGAAAAATCCAAAAAGAGTTTGCTTTGTTTGGTTTGCTTTGTTTTTGTTTGGTTTTTCTTTGTTTGCTTGTTTCTAAAAAAATTGAAAACACCAAAAAATATTTGTTGTTCTTCTTCGGTTTTGTGAGTTCTTTGCAGGGTCCAGCCATTCTCAGTGGATTTTTGGCTTCATGTTAATTATTCAAGTCACACAAGCGAAGGGCAATAATGAAGATTAAGACAACTTGAGGTGTGGTAAGAGGCTGGTAACAAACTCTATTTGTTTCATTTTTGTACATATACTCATCATTGTAAGCATGCTTAGCCTGTTTGTGTAAGGTGTATGTCATTATGGATGCTTAGTAGTTCTTGCTTGTCTATGATTAGCTCCAGCTTGCTAATAGTTTGTAGCATGTCATATGAATGTTTGCTTGCATTGTTTTATTCATACTTTGGTATGATATTGTGGTATCCTCCTCTGACTGTTCATCTGAATCGACTTGGAACATGCTCACACATGCATATGACTAATCAATAGTCAGTAAGCCTCGATGATTTATTTTGCCTCAGAGTTCTTGTATCACTTTCATGCCATAATTAGTCATGTTTTGTTGCAAGCATGATTATGACAGTTATTGCTCTATCGTTTGTCGCTCCCTCTCTATTGCTAGACTTCACTGGCACTGAGTATGTGCTCTACATGTGCTTCCAACCCCCCAAAACCAATATTGCCAGCTGTGTCCACCATACCTACCTATTAGCATCATTTGCTACTTCAGTGCATATTTTATATATGTTGTGTTTTTTCCAAAATAAAAATATTTGTCTGTTTTGAGAAAGTTAGTTAGTAAAGCTCTCACGAACTTGATGGCACACTTTATTCCTCGCGCTTAATAATTCTAAACCATTGTGACTAGTCCATGAAAGTTATATGCTTGCTAATTATATGCTAGGAGTCAGCAGAACCGTGCTGTCACGGGGAACGCTTTCAACACTTTTTGGATATCTTATCCAGTTGATACTTTGCTCTTTTGTTTACGGATGTCAACGATGTGAAATAAAAGGGGATCTTGTGAGTTCATGTAGTCTATACATTGTGTTAGAGAAACACATGGGCCGCTAGCCTAAGCCATGCCTAATCATGGTGGAAACTTGCAGCATCACCATAATGAGCATCTATGAAGCATCCTCAATAAAAAGCTACGGATATGGTAAATAAAAAGATTGTTGAGATGCTCATTGTCTGCTTGCCTTGTCATTTTGGTTATGGGAAAGCTCCTGTACCATGTGCAAGGGGTACCCCGTTGACGGTTCTCGATGATATGCATGTATTTACAATGACAAGAACTTTTAGGTGACCAAAGTTGAGTAGCATGTGGAGCGACCCTCGTACTCAAGGGACTTGGAATTTCCAGTTTATGGTCTGCTAAGCATATAATTCAGAGTGGACCTCACTTTCACCTTAACCACATAAAGATGCCTATGATAGGGGCAATGAGAGCTCAAAGCTAATGAGTACTTTCCTTTCAGCATTGGGAAGCCTTTCAAACCTTTCAAAACCATTTTCACAATTTTGTTGAGTCACCACTTATTCTATGAGCACCTTCTTGAGAGCATAATTGTCATTCTTGTGTTTGTTCCAAAACTTGGTTAATTATGTCATGACTTTGATGCTTATACCTCTGATATCTTTACTTCTAGTCTTCACTTGAACTTCAGAGGTGCCTTGGCATTTATATTGTGCTCTACAAACAAAGGCAAGCGAGATACCACTCTATCATACCTTATTATGAGCATTCCAATGTTGCTTATGTTTATCTTTCATGCTACTTATTATTATTGAGTTGGTTTCTCTTCATAGCTTGCAATGAATATTGAGTAGACTTAGTTGCATACTCCTTATTATGAATTGTCTAAGCATCTACTCCTGTGCTGAGAATATATACATCATATGAAGCAAAGTGTTCGTGAAAGTTCTTTTATTGCCCTCAGTTTTCAACTGAATTTCTTGAGGACAAGCAATAAGCTAAGCTTGGGGAGAGTTGATACGTCCAAAACGTATCTAATTTCTCGAACACTTTGCTATCGTTTCTCTTCTAAACTTGTGTGATTTGGATACAACTAACATGGACTGACGCTGTTTTTAGCAGAATTACCTTGGTGTCTTATTTTTGTACAGAAAATGAACTATCAGGAAAAATCCTGGAAAATATGCAAAAAATTATATTTCACCAGAAGATCCACAGAGCCAGAATACGAGACGGAGAGGAGTCCTGGGGGGCCCACACCCACCGCAGGTGCGGGCCCACCACTGGCCGCTCCTAGAGGGGATGCAGCCACCCCAGGCACCTCCTCGGCCTCCCTCTACACCTATAAGTTGCCTTTCGACCTAAAAACCGAGGGGGGTTCGATAGTTTTCCAGAAAGAGTTCCGCTCCGCCGCCGCCACCAGAAACCAAGATTCGGATCCAGAAACTCCGTTCTGGCACCCTGCCAGGACGGGGAATTTGGAGAGGATCATCGCCATCGTCATCACCAGCGCATCTCCATCAACCACCGATGTTTCCCTCATCCATGAGTGAGTAATCCCCCGCTGTAGGCTTGGGGATGGTAGGGATTGGTGAGTTCTATCATGTAATCGAATAAGATCTGTTAGGGCATAGTGCCTAGTATCTCTATTAGTGCTATTTGACTTTGTTGCAACTTGTTATGCTTAATGCTTGTCACTAGGGCCCGAGTGCCATGATCTCAGATCTTAACTTATTATTGAATCATTATGATAGTATTGTTTGTTATCTTATCTGCAAGTTGTGTATACATATCATTGTCCGGATCCAAAGGCCCCAAAGTGACAATAATTGGGACAACCAGAGGGGATGGCTGTGGTGTGAGGATCACATGTTTTCACGGAGTGTTAATGCTTTGCTCCGGTGCTCTATTAAAAGGAGCACCTTAATTGTTAGTAGTTCCCTAGAGGCCCCGCTGCCATGGGCTGGCTGGACAGAAGATGTTGTGGAAGTTCTCATTGCGAGCACATATGACTATATTTGGAGCACATGCCTAGGATTTTTTTCGTACTTGGATGCTTGTTATTATTTATCTGCAATGCCCTAGATCTTGAAGTTACATGTTTAGACTTGTCCATGCAACGCCTGTCCATCCATCCCTATGACTACCGCAATCGAATCTCACTGTTACCGTTACTGTTATTATTGCTCCTGTTTTACTGCTGCTGTTGCTTTGCTACTACAAACTGTTGCTACTGATAATCTTCTGTGAGCAAGAACCATTTCCAGGTGAAGCTGAACTGATAACTCAGTTGTTAAGGCTTGCAAGTATTCTTTGGCTCCCCTTGTGTCGAATCAATAATTCGAGTAATACTACCCGCGAAGACTATTGCGATCCCCTATTGTTGTGGGTCATCACGCGCCAGGAAGAAATCATTCCCCACCGTTGGATCGGAAGGAAACGACCCAGATTAGATCCATCGCGGTGAATCGGTATCAACCAACCAGGGAGTGCCATGCGTCGGGCCTCATCACCCTTCCGTTCGCAGGCACGTCAGCGCCAGGTCAGCAAAGTCAAAGCCAAATCAACTGCTAGTTTAAATTGGATAAAAATTAGCAAAAAATAGACATATCTTGTAAAATTCATATTAAATCGAATATAAACCCAAATTTAGCAAACAAAATATACCTATTTATTCACAAAAATATGTAGAATATTATTGTGATATTAGATTTGACATGTATGATATATATTTACTATAATAATTTAAATAGTTTAATGGAAAATTTATACTAAATAAATCATAGTAAATTATATGTAGATCATAATAATATAAATAAAGTATCTATGGTTTCCTAATTTCATATACAACATTAATACACTGTTGAATCCAACTTTTAGATTGTAGAATTACTATATCGATTTAATTAGTTTTAATGGCCTTTTAAAGTATAAAATTCATAGTAAATTATTTATAGATCTGAAAATATAAATAATATGTACCTGGAATCACAATCTCGTGTAGATGACAGATATGGTTTTAGTTTAATTTTAGATAACGTAAACTATTTAAGTGATTTAAACTCTGTTAAATAGTAATTAAATAATAAGAAAATATCTACAACTCCGATTAGGGTGAATACAATTCCTACTGGTTCATATTAATGTCCTCTATCCAGTACACCCTAGAACAAAATTTAATTCGATAGTTAGAATGGAAGTTGCAACAGAACTATTAAAACCTCTCTATTGGCAATCAAGATTTAATTATAAATACCTATTGCATTAAATCTCCTGTATGCATCATGTATTATAGTAATGCTTAGAGAACTAATTACAACCATTGTGATATATTAAATCGTCATGCATGCATTTGTTCATCATTGTTTTATTGTATTGTGCCTAATTGCATTGTTTTGAATGGTGTGTTTGTTGTGCACTTGTTTTAATCAATAGATTACGAGGAGTGTGATGCGGCTCAAATCACTGTAGAGCTTTGTTGGAAAACCCCAAGAGGAAGGCATGATGAGCACAGCAGTAAGTCTTCCCTCAGTATGAAACCAAGGTTATCAAACCAGTAGGAGGAAGGAAACAACTCAAAGGTATTGCTAGCAACTTGGAATCCTGCACAACACAAACTCAAGACTTTGCCCCAATGAACAGTGAGGTTGTCAATCTCACCAGTTTGCGAAAACAAAGGATTAATTGTATGGTATGGAAGGTAATGATTGCTTGCAGAAAGTAAACAGTAAGAGTGGAAGAAGTATTAATGGTAAAGATTGGACCGGAGTCCATAGTTCACTAGAGGTGTTCTCCTTAAGATAGATAACATAACATGTTGGATAAACAAATGACAGCAGGGCAATTGACAGAATAGAGCAAGGCATAACAATGCAATACTAGTCATTTCATGATCCTATGAGATTTGATTGGGCAATACAACAATATACATAGACTGCCATCCAACTGCATATATGACTAGTAATCCACCTTCAGGTTATCATCCGAACCCCTCCAGTATTAAGTTGCAAGCAATGGATAACTGCTTTAAGCAAAGTGTGTAAGGTAAACAATACAATTGTTCCATGAACAAGAGATTGTTGTTTTCTCCCTAGTGGCAACAACACATCTACCACCTTAGATATTTCTGTCACTTTCCCAGATTCAATAGAGGCATGTACCCAGTATCGAGCATAAATACTCTCTCTTGGAGTCACTAGCATCTACTTGGCAAAGATAGCTACTAGAAACGGAGAGCATGCAAGATCTCAAACAACACATGCATGATAGAATCAACAATCAATATGACAAGATAGAATCATTAATCAATATGATAAAGTAATCTCAATATCCATCGGATCCCCGCAAACACAACATATATGATTACAAAAGATGATCTTGATTATGAAGGGAGCTCACAAGATCTAAACATGGTAGCACAAAGGAGGAGAAACAACCATCTAGCTACTGTATGGACCCATAGTCCAAGGTGGAACTACTCACGCATCATACCGAAGGCTGGCATGGTGATGAAGAAGACCTCCGGGATGATCTCTCCCCTCCGGCAGGGTGTCGGGAAGAGCTTCAGATCCCCCTCGATCTAGGGATGATGGTGGTGGCGGCTACGGACTGTTTCGTGGAAGATTGATCGGGTACTTAGGGTTTAGGTATCGAGGGCTTCTTATAGGCGAAGAGGAAGGCCGAGGGGGTGCCCAGGGAGGCCACCCCCCAGCCGCGGGCCAGGCCTAGCCGCGCGTCCAGGGGTGTGCCCCCCCGAGGCCCTCCTCCATCTCGTCTTCTAGATCTGTGTTCCCCTCGGTGAAATATTGACTTTGGCGTTTATCCCGTCCAATTCCGAGAATATTCATTTTTTGGATTTTCTAGAACCAAAAACAGAAGAAAACAGGCAACTGGCACTATGGTATCTTGTTAATAGGTTAGTTCTGAAAAACATATAAAAACACCTCAAAGTGTAGACAAAGCAAAGAAAATTTGATACTAAACAAGCATGGAACATCAAAAACTATAGATACGTTTACGACGTATTAGAGTGCAATTTTTGTGATTGTGACGAGTGCAACTTTTCTATTGTGAGGATTACCTGAATGACTACATCAACTAAAGGCAAGTGGCACTATCATAAATGTCCTACTTATTTTCCTATGGATTGTAGTTGTTTTTGTAGAAGCGCATGTGTAGGAATATTTTGTACTATATGCTATGATATGTCCTATTTAGGATACTCTTCTATATCTTGCTTAGTGGAAATATCTTAGTTGTAGTATGCTTAGCCTTGCCATAGATTCGAGATGGAATATCATGTTATGATTGTATGAGGTATTGCAAAAGCTATGTTTTTATATAATAAAACAAGTACTTAATGAATCACCTAGGTGCAATTGTTGTTGTTAAGTTTTTAAGAAGTGGCAATGAATGGGACCGTATCTTTGGCTACCTCTCTCGTGTGTGCACTAGAAGAAGACCACCTAGGATCTTAGAGATTGGACATGTGTAACACCCTCAGAATCGGACCTATGCAAGTTTGAGCAAAATTCGCCAAACCCGCATAGAAACGATTCAAAGGTGCCCACCAAGCACTTTCGTGCGGGTGGAAAACGAAGTAATAACATTACACAACAGTCCTCGATGGGACCCATGAGCAGAATATATATATAACGACTCAAGGAGTCAAGAATATGAATATAATATACAAGATCCAAATCACCTTGAACGGTAGAGCGTCCGACTACGGACAAGAAGCAAATGGGGCTAAGAGCCCCAAGAATAACCAATGGCGTCCATAACCCTGCCTGCCAAGCCGGAAGGGTAACCTCGCTAACGGCGTCGATCTCAAAACACCTTAACAAAGGGTGCCGACAAAGGGCAAACAGAAAACAAAGAAGGCGTCAAGATCGAGGCCAAGCGAGGCTAGAATTGGCGGTCCTCGCCACATAGGTATGGTGGATCAAGCCGCAAAGATGCAATCGAACAACCTATAGAGACTCGATACAATGGCGGCAATCGAGAGAGGGGTAAGAATGACCTATCCGGATCCAACTCAAACCAACACCAAACAAACCCATCCCGGTGTTTCCCCTCGAGACCAAACGAGGAAGTCAACCGAGGAACTCACACGGTTGGCGCTTTATTTATTCATTATCGTTGCGATTACTAGTCGATGTAGATAATCATCCGATAAAGTAAGCGATGGGCACTTTTAGTTAACCATTCCGTTATAGTTGCAACAATTACTAATCGAATCTGTATAGTATGAGATAAACCGAAACCCAAAGGTTGTTGGTACTTTTATTCACCATTTCGCTAGAAGTTGCAATACTTACTAGTCAGGCACAATGGTCGCAAGCGACAACTTAAACAAGCAATTGTGGGCAGTATTATTTAGCCATTCCATTATAGTGAAGCTGATTACTAGTCATTATAAGTCAAATTTATAACAATAAACTTTAGTTATGCTTGTCTATGATCGAGATCTTGTGCTCCAAGTCGTCCATAACATGGACACGGCTTTCAGTAAAGTTTTACCGGCCGGGTGCACCAATAGCAACACACGCCGATCAACCTCGGAAAAACCAAATCAAAACCCAACGAGGCTTTCACATTGAACAATCACAGATTGAAATATTTCAGGGGCCACCTTTGAGTAGAATCAACGGAGTAGACAAGCTCGAGACGGCCTCAAGGTTGCGCCTAATGGTCATGGCGATCGGGAACCCGAAAAGTGTGGGCTTGTCGATACCGCGTAAACACTCCGCATACCTAAACAGTACAGTGTGCTCCTCGCACAATCGTAAATAAAGCAGTAAAGCATGGCATAAGTACAGGATCGTAATAAAACCTCAAACTAGTTTGTGGCCCCAAGAAATAAGAATGAATCAAGCTCTGGCTCAGGGGGGTCCCATATACCTCCCGGATGTGGATAGCGCGATAAATCAAGGAACAGGTATCAAGTACTCGGGGTCTTACGGGACACAAGTGGGCGTCGAAACCAAATATTATCTATCACCCACCGATGCCTCTGCTTATTCAATTTTAGTTGTTAAACAGAAATTAAAGTGACGATAAGTAAAACTAGAATCATCTCCAACATCAACATGCGGCAATACATCAACAATCGTGGCATATGACGACACATCAAGACTTGAGCAAGCAAATGACGCGCAAGTCCAACTATCTACCAAACAATGGGTAATAGGATGTGTCCAAGGCAATATAGGGCTGCACGGTATATCACAGTGCGGAAACTAAAGCATCGCATACGTATAGCAATAGATCAACAGGAGGGAATAAAGACTATAAAAGTAAGATAGGTAGAAAGGGGGAGATGCTCGCCTGAAAACATTGTCGAAAAGTTCATCCGAAGATCGGGGCGAAGCTCACATCAACTCATCGGCCTTATCCGCGAAGAAGCAAAACACTAGAATAAACACCGGATGCAATATTTAATACAACGGCGGAAGATCGGCATGATGCATGTATGATGAATGCCATGACAAAGGTGCGATGCAATTAGGTCAAATTAAGCGGAACCGGGGTCCCGACAATTAATTAGATGGTTCAAGTTGTTTAGATCCCCGCAAATTAAATGTTATATAGCAAGACAATAGATGGCAATGGTTCGTTACACATGTTTAAATGAGGCCGATATGAGTCTAGATTTGCCCGCATATGGGCCCCATATTTAATTATTAGGTGAATCGGCAAAAGGCCCCCAAACCACAGATATGCATGCGAGATGAATGACAATTCAATATGCAACAAGTTGTTATCATGTTATAAAATAGGGTTTCGGAAAGGGTTCACACATTAGGGGTCTCGACGATCTTGGGAATCCGGGGTTCGGGGTCGGTCTCAGGGTCCGGTCTCGGGTCCAGGGTTCTGCCGGGGTCGTTCTCGGACTCAGGGGTAGGTCTTGGCGTTCCGGGAAGCCGGACTTGGTTCGGTGTCGAGGCGCATCGGGGTCCGCCCTGGTCGGTGCCGTTCTTGTCGCATCTAGGGTCTTGATGTCCGGGGAGCAGAACTTGGGTCGGTGCCGTCCTTTCCATCGCGAAGGTCTTGTCGGGTCCCCAAGTCGGGTCGGTCTTGGCTTCGGGGTGACGAACTTGGTGTCCGGGGCGGAGTGCTCGTCATATCCGTGGGGAAGAGCATGTCGGTCCAACGGGGTTCGACCTTCGGGGCGATCTTGGCGGCCATCGGGTCCGGACTTCGGATTGAGACGAACTTGGGATCCTTGTAGGAGATCTTGTCGAATCTTGTTCTCATCCGCCGGAAGGTCTTGGTTTGCGGCAGCACATGAACACCAACCCTTTGACTGTGCGCAACAGGACCCGAGCCCTCACAGGCATACTGGAACATCTCCAGCGGTGGCATGTGCAACGCAGAGGTGGCGCGGGCCTAGCCAAGCCGGCAGGAGGCGGCAGAGCTTCGAACGACGACGAGGGCGCCGCGCGCTCGCGGCGTGGAGATTGCTCGGGAGGGCGGTGGAGCGTGCTCGCCACGGCGGCAGCGAGGCAGCAGGCGGGGCAGGCACTTCGCCGGCGGCAGCTGGCGGGCGGCAGCGCGGCAGACGGTGTGGCGGCGGGCGAGGGTCCTGGCGGTGCTCGGGGAGGGGCAGGCAGCGGGGGGCGTGGTGGAGGCGCTGTGGCGTCGGTGCGGGGCGGCTTGGGGCGCCCGGTGGGGCTCAGCGCCAGGCGGAGGGAGCTGGGCGGCGCTGGCCGGCCGGGAGGAACTCGGAACGCCAGGCGCGGGCAAGCGGCGAGGGAGTAGGCGGGCCGGCGAGGCGGGCGCTGGGACACGGCCGAGGAGAACCAAGGGCGCGGGCCTGCAGGGCAGGAGGCGGCTGGAGAGGAGGCGGGCATGGCGGGCTGGGTGGTTGGCAAGGGCGGCAGCGGAGGGGTTGGAGCTCGAGGTCGGGGGTGGCCACGAGGGAGATCGACCGAGGCGGGAAGAAGACGTCGAGGTTGGAGAGAAGCACGCGCCGGGAGGAGAGGAGGGTGAAAGGGGCCGGAAGTGGGGCGGATGGGGACAGGGGTGAGGATTGGCTGCGTGGCCCGGGTGTGTTGCGTGCGTGTGTGGTGTGAGTGCAGGGAGTTGGTGGGGAGAGGAGGTGGAGAGGAGAGAGAGAGAGAGGGGTGAGGTGTGGCGCCTGGTTGATTGGGTGAGGAGAGGGGAGCCGAGGTGGCGACGCCTAATAGGAGGGTGAGGTGGCTGGAGAGAGGGGGTAGATTTTTAGGTGGGTTTAGGATTAGATGGGGTAGGCAGGTTGGACCGTTTGTTAAAACTGGGGGTGGTTGTTCGGGTCGGGACGGCCCGTTCGACTGCCCCCGCAAAAATAATTAAATATTTTATTTAATTGAATTGGGCCGTTTGAAACCCGATAGCAACAAAACAAAATAATCCGGAGACCCGGAGTTTTGGCGTTTGAATAAGATGGGGCGTTTTAGAAAACAAACGGGCGTTGCGAAAATAGTTTTATGCAAACAATGCATGATGATGACGATGCAATGCACAAATTCAACGCGATTTTCTAGTAGTGGTTTTGCGGGATGCCACAATTCGACACCACTAACAAGGGATCTCGCCCTCGAGATCCGTCTCATGGTACCGGAAGGAAAGTCGGCGTTCTCTGTCTTCTCGCTTCGTGTAGATCCTCGCGACACCACTAACGAGGGTTCCTTCTTCATCTGGGAATCGGCGACACCACCAACAAAGGGTCGTTGTTCCCGTCATGCGAGCACTCGGGAACAAAAGGTCAAGGTAGAGATATCGCAAATAAAGCCACCTCTAGCTTCGATGGAAGGAGGAACCGATGCATTCTCGCCCACTTCAATGTACAAAAGCGAATAAAAGGGTAGTCGGCATGGGGCCAATCCATCACGCACCCAAACTATTACTCCGCACAATCGTGAGAAGAGCGTGCAACCATTCTCGAATCGATCAAGATCTCGACAAGCGAGGTTCGGAAACAAAGGAGGGATGCAGACTCTGCATCGGGTCTGACGTAGAGGATGTCGTCGTGTCGGAAAACTCCGGAAGGCACAAACAAAGAACAAGGAATGATAACACCGTAGACGGATTCATCAGCAAATGGAACACCGGATGGCGAACACCGTTATCGGCGGAAGCGAAACCCTAAAGGTACGGCGGAAACCCAACCACGAGAAATCCTGGACTCAAGAAAAGATAAGAGGCGATTCAAATCGTAGAGGTAAGAGGAGAACAGCAGAGGGTAAGGAGTAAAATCAGACCTAATCGAACTATCCAACCGATTTTGCAAAATAGTTTTGACCCTCTACTTGACCGTTAGCTAGGTTATCCTATTTTGGACTTGTGGGGTATCGCAACCTTGAGCTCGATACCATTCAGAACACCTCAGAATCGGACCTATGCAAGTTTGAGCAAAATTCGCCAAACCCGCATAGAAACGATTCAAAGGTGCCCAACAGGAACTTTCGTGCGGGTGGAAAAAGCAATAATAGCATTACAGAACAGTTCTCGATGGGACCCACGCAGATATATATATAATGACTCAAGGAGTCAAGAATACAGATATAATATACAAGATCCAAATCACCTTGAACGGTAGAGCGTCCGACTACGGACAAGAAGCAAATGGGGCTAAGAGCCCCGAAGAATAACCAATGGCGCCCATAACCCCCCAGGCCAAGCCGGAAGGGTAACCGCTAACGGCGTCGATCTCAAAACCTGCTTAACAAAAGGGTGCCGACAAAGGGCAAAACAGAAACAAAGAAGGAGCGTCAAGATCGAGGCCAAGACACGGCGAGGCTAGAATTGGGTCCTCGCCTACATAGGTATGGTGGATCAAGCGGCAAAGATGCAATCGAACAACCTATAGAGACTCGATACAATGGCGGCAATCGAGAGGGTAAGAATGACCTATCCGGATCCAACACGAAACCAACACCAAACAAACCCATCTGTGTTTCCTCGAGACCAAACGAGGAAGTCAACCGAGGAACTCACACGTTGGCGCTTTATTTATTCAGTTATCGTTGCAGCGATTACTAGTCAGATGTAGATAATCATCCTGATAAAGTAAGCAGTGGGCACTTTTAGTTAACCATTCCGTTATAGTTGCAACAATTACTAATCAGATACAGATAGTATGAGATAAACCCGAAACCCAGCAGTTGTTGGTACTTTTATTCAGCCATTTCGTTGTAGTTGCAATACTTACTAGTCAGGCACAATGGTCGCAAGCGACAACTTAAACAAGCAATTGTGGGCAGTATTATTTAGCCATTCCATTATAGTGAAGCTGATTACTAGTCATTATAAGTCAAATTTATAACAATAAACTTTAGTTATGCTTGTCTATGATCGAGATACTGTGCTCCAAGTCGTCCATAATCATGACACGGCTTTGAAAGTTTTACGGCCGGGTGCACCAATAGCAACACACGCCGATCAACCTCGGAAAAACCAAATCAAAACCCAACGAGGCTTTCACGTGAACAATCACAGATTCGAAATATTTCAGGCCACCCTTTGAGTAGAATCCAACGGAGTAGACAAGCTCCGAGACGGCCTCAAGGTTGCGCCAATGGTCAAGCTGTCGGGAACCCGAAGTGTGGCTGGGCTTGTCGATACCGCGTAAACACTCCGCATACCTAAACAGTACAGTGTGCTCCTCGCACAATCGTAAATAAAGCAGTAAAGCATGGCATAAGTACAGGATCGTAATAAAACCTCAAACTAGTTTGTGGCCCCAAGAAATAAGAATGAATCAAGCTCTGGCTCAGGGGGGTCCCATATACCTCCCGGATGTGGATAGCGCGCAAAATCAAGGAACAGGTATCAAGTACTCGGGGTCTTACGGGACACAAGTGGGCGTTCGGAAACCAAATATTATCTATCACCCACCGATGCCTCTGCTTATTTCAATTTTAGTTGTTAAACAGAATTTAAAGTGACGATAAGTAAAACTAGAATCATCTCCAACATCAACATGCGGCAATACATCAACAATTGTGGCATATGACGACACACATCGACACTTGAGCAAGCAACTGCGACGCGCAAGTCCAACTATCTACCAAACAACAGGTAATAGGATGTGTCCAAGGCAATATAGGGCTGCACGGTATATCACAGGTACGGAAACTAAAGCATCGCAACACAGATAGCAATAGATCAACAGGAGGGAATAAAGACTATAAAAGTAAGATAGGTAGAAAGGGGGAGATGCTCGCCTGAAAACATTGTCGAAAAGTTCATCCGAAGATCGGGGCGAAGCTCACATCAACTCATCGGCCTTATCCGCGAAGAAGCAAAACACTAGAATAAACACCGGATGCAATATTTAATACAACGGCGGAAGATCGGCATGATGCATGTATGATGAATGCCATGACAAAGGTGCGATGCAATTAGGTCAAATTAAGCGGAACCGGGATCCCGACAATTAATTAGATGGTTCAAGTTGTTTAGATCCCCGCAAATTAAATGTTATATAGCAAGACAATAGATGGCAATGGTTCGTTACACATGTTTAAATGAGGCCGATATGAGTCTAGATTTGCCCGCATATGGGCCCCATATTTAATTATTAGGTGAATCGGCAAAAGGCCCCCAAACCACAGATATGCATGCGAGATGAATGACAATTCAATATGCAACAAGTTGTTATCATGTTATAAAATAGGGTTTCGGAAAGGGTTCACACATTAGGGGTCTCGACGATCTTGGGAATCCGGGGTTCGGGGTCGGTCTCAGGGTCCGGTCTCGGGTCCAGGGTTCTGCCGGGGTCGTTCTCGGACTCAGGGGTAGGTCTTGGCGTTCCGGGAAGCCGGACTTGGTTCGGTGTCGAGGCGCATCGGGGTCCGCCCTGGTCGGTGCCGTTCTTGTCGCATCTAGGGTCTTGATGTCCGGGGAGCAGAACTTGGGTCGGTGCCGTCCTTGCCATCGCGAAGGTCTTGTCGGGTCCCCAAGTCGGGTCGGTCTTGGCTTCGGGGTGACGAACTTGGTGTCCGGGGCGGAGTGCTCGTCATATCCGTGGGGAAGAGCATGTCGGTCCAACGGGGTTCGACCTTCGGGGCGATCTTGGCGGCCATCGGGTCCGGACTTCGGATTGAGACGAACTTGGGATCCTTGTAGGAGATCTTGTCGAATCTTGTTCTCATCCGCCGGAAGGTCTTGGTTTGCGGCAGCACATGAACACCAACCCTTTGACTGTGCGCAACAGGACCCGAGCCCTCACAGGCATACTGGAACATCTCCAGTGGCATGTACGCAGAGGTGGCGCTGCTCAGCCAAGCCGGCAGGAGGCGGCAGAGCTTCGGAACGACGCAGGCGGCGCTGCGGCGGCGCGCGGAGATTGCTCGGGGAGGGCGTGCTCGCCCGGCGAGCGAGCAGGAGCAGCAGGGCGCGGCACGCCACGGCGACGGCGGGCTGGCGGCGGCGCAGCAGACGGTGAAGCGCGGGCGGCGAAGGTCACGGCGGTGCTCGAGGGAGGGGCCGCGGGGCAGTGGAGGGAGGCGCAGTGGCGTCGGGTGCAGGCAGGGGTTCTGGCCGGTGGGGCTCGCTGGCGAGGCAGCCGAGGCTGGGGCGGCGCTTCATGGCCGGGAGGAGGCTCGGGAGGGAACGGCCGCGACGGGCAGGCGAGTAGGCGGGGCTGGCGGACACGGCCGAGGAGAACCAGCGGGGCCTGCACGGGCAGAGGGAGGCGGCCGGGAGAGGAGAGCGGGCGGCGGGGCGCTGGGTGGTTAAGCGGCAGGCGGAGGGGGTTGGAGCTCGAGGTCGGGGTGTGGCCGAGGGAGATCGACCGGGCGGGGGAAGAAGACGCGTGGGTTGGAGAAGCACGCTGAGGAGGAGGAGGCGGACAGTGGGGCCAGGGAAGTGGGGCCGGATGGGGACAGGGGTGAGGATTGGCTGCGTGGCCCGGGTGTGTTGCGTGCGTGTGTGGTGTGAGTGCAGGGAGTTGGTGGGGAGAGGAGGTGGAGAGGAGAGAGAGAGAGAGGGGTGAGGGTGACGTGGCGCTGGTTGATTGGGTGAGGGAGAGGGGGAGCTGAGGTGGCGACGTCTAATAGGAGGGGGTGAGGTGGCTGGAGAGAGGGGGTAGATTTTTAGGTGGGTTTAGGATTAGATGGGGTAGGCAGGTTGGACCGTTTGTTAAAACTGGGGGTGGTCGTTCGGGTCGGGACGGCCCGTTCGACTGCCCCCGCAAAAATAATTAAATATTTTATTTAATTGAATTGGGCCGTTTGAAACCCGATAGCAACAAAACAAAATAATCCGGAGACCCGGAGTTTTGGCGTTTGAATAAGATGGGGCGTTTTAGAAAACAAACGGGCGTTGCGAAAATAGTTTTATGCAAACAATGCATGATGATGACGATGCAATGCACAAATTCAACGCGATTTTCTAGTAGTGGTTTTGCGGGATGCCACAACATGTTTCTCATACAGTAGTTTCCAGTACAGCCACATGATAATATGGACTTTGTCTTAGTTAATTACATAGCAGAAGACCCTTGATACGTCGGAAACGTATCTATAATTTTTGATGTTCCTGAAGGGTTTCGCGGCATAGTAAATCAAAATTTTCTACG
This sequence comes from Avena longiglumis, assembly GCA_030063025.1. Classification (NCBI taxonomy): domain Eukaryota; kingdom Viridiplantae; phylum Streptophyta; class Magnoliopsida; order Poales; family Poaceae; genus Avena; species Avena longiglumis. Next base: position 509,884,495 of record CP125974.1, on the reverse strand, counting down.
GAGCGAACAGAGGGAAAGCCAAGATCTAATCTAGGAGATGCAAACAACGAGAGAGATTGGATTAGATCTTCATACCCTTGAAGATTCGCACAGCGGAACATTCGTCAGAACGTGGGTGATGTAGTCGTACTCGCTTCTCCTCCTCGCGATCCGATCCGATCTAGCACCACAAGTGGCGGTGCCTCCGTAAGATGCACACGTGCAGCACCTCGACGTCTCCTCCTTCCTCGGACCAGCGAGTATGGTGGAGAGATAGATTGGATCTACAGCACGACGGCGTGGTGTATATGGTGGAGAATTTCTGCTGCAGGGCTTCGCCTACAAACAGTCGGGAGGGAGAGAGGAAGGTAGCAAGGCTGCTAGGGCTTGGAGGAAGGTGTGTGTGGGGAAGGGGCGCACCACCCCTCTATATATAGAGGCGGCCAGCCCTTGCCCTCCTCCAAGCCTATCTCTAGTTTAAACAATTTAAACTCTCCTTATCTAGAAATCCTATCTCTAGTTTAAACGATTTAAACTCTCCCTTATCTAGAAATTCTATCCCAGATTTAAACGAGTCAAATCTCTCTAGAATCGGCTGGCCCTATGGGGCCTTGTGCCCTGGCCCAATGCGCCAGGACACTCCTCATAGGCCCATGCCCCTCCCGAAAGGTGGGGCCACGTTGGTCCCCTTCGGAAGGTTCTAGAAGCTTCGGTACAATACCGATTAACCCTAACAATTCAACTCCAAAACTGACCGCCTTATATGAATCTTATTCTCGGACCATTGGAACCTCTCGTGATATCCCGGATCCCATCCGAGACTCGAACAAAATTCATAAACCAATTATCCAATCTATCCTAGCGTCGAGACACGTTAAGTGTGTGACCTGCGGTTCGAGAATATGCGTAGACATGATCTTCTATCAATAATCAACAGCGGGTGCAGGCACCCATATTGACTCCCACACATTCATCGATGATCATATCGGATGAACCACGATGCCAGGATTCAATCAATCCCATATATATATTCCCTTCGTCTCGCGATATTTTACTTGCCCGAGATTCGATCGTTGCATCCGTCATACCTAGTTCAATCTCGTTCACAGCAAGTACTTTACTCGTTCCGTAATCCGATATCACTTTGTGATTAACTCCTTAACCACATGCTTGCAAGCGGTGTTGATATCGATTACCGAGTGGGCCCGAAGTATATCTCTTCGACTTGGGAGGGACAAATTCCATCTCGATAGATACAACCCAACAGATACTTTCCGATCACCTGAGAGACACCTTTATGATCACCCTCTCATTGACGTTTGATGACCTCAAAGCTTTCTTCCGATACCAGGGAGTTGCATTATCTCATGTTCTAAGGAATACAATATTTGACATAGGAAAAGCTTCGCAAAGACGAACACGATGACACGATCTAATTGCTCTGCTTTGTTTGGGTCTATCCACCATATCATTCTCCCAATGATATGATCTCATTATCAATTGACAACTCATGTCTATGGTTAGGAAACCTTAACCATCATTGATCAATGAGCTAGTCCATAGAGGCGTACTAGGGACACGGTGTTGTTTACAAACCACACAAGTATTAAAGTTTTCGCTTAATACAATTCTAGCATGGAACATAAACTTTATCATGAACAAGAATTATAATAATAACATCTTTATTATTGCCTCTAGGGCATAATTCCAATCTCCCACTTGCACTAGAGTCAATAATCTAGTTTACATTTGGCAACAATCTCACACCCATGGCAATCGAGGTGTTGATCATGTTTTACACGTGGAAGAGGTTTAGTCGGTGGATCTGCGACATTGATCCGTATGTACTTTGCTAATCTTCAGATCTCCATCTGCTATATAATCTCGTATTATATGAAACTTGCGGTTGATATGCTTGGTCTTTGGATGATATCTTGGTTCCTTAGCGAGTGCTATGGCGCCAGTGTTGTCACACAATATCTCCAGTGGGTCCAATGCACTTGGAACCACGCCAAGCTCAGTGATGAAGTTCCTGATCCAAACTCCTTCACTTGACGCTTCTGCAGCAGCCATGTATTCCGCTTCTACTGTAGATCCCGCGATCACGCTTTGCTTGCAGCTTCTCCAGCTCACAGCTCCTCCATTCAAAATATAAACGTATCCTGTCTGAGATTTAGAATCATCCTTGTCGGTGTCAAAACTAGCATCGACGTAACCTTTTACGACAAGCTGTTCATCACCCCCATAGACTAAGAACATTTCTTTAGTTCTATTTAGGTACTTTAGGATGTTCTTCACGGTTCCACTCCTGGATCACTTTGATATCTGCTCGTCAAACTAAGAGCATTGGACACATCCGGTCTAGTACACAGCATGGCATACATGTTGGAACCTATGGCCGAGGCATAAGGCACTTTGCTCATAGCTTCCCTATCATTTACCGTAGCTGGACACTGAGCCTTGCTCAATATCTTACCTGACAACATAGGCACTGAACCTTTCTTTGCCTTATCCATTCTGAACCTTTTCAGAACTTTGTCTAGGTATGTACTCTGGCTTAAAGCTATCAGGCGTCTTTGTCTATCTCTATAGATCTTGATGCCCAATATATAAGCAGCTTCACCTAGGTCTTTCATTGAAAAACACTTGTTCAAATAACTCTTCACATCGTTAAGCATGTTGATGTCATTTACGATAATCAATATGTCATCCACATACAGTACCAGAAATGTCACCGAGATCCCACTCACTTTCTTGTATATGCAAGCTTCGTAGCAATTTGGAACAAATCCAAAGCTCTTGATCACTTGATCAAAACGAAGGTTCCAACTCCGAGATGCTTGCTTCAGCCCATAAATGGAACGCTGAAGTTTGCATACTTTACTAGCATCCTTAGGATCGACAAAACCTTCAGTTTGCATCATATACAACTCTTCATCAATGTTGCCATTGAGGAAAGCAGTCTTGACATCCATCTGCCATATTTCATAATCATGAAGCGCAGCAATTGCTAATAAAATCCGAATGGACTTAAACATCGCTACGGGAGAGAAAGTCTCATCGTAGTCAACACCTTGAACTTGTCGAAAACTTTTTGCGACAAGCCGTGCTTTATAGATGGTAACATTACCATCCGCGTCCGTTTTCTTCTTGAAAATCCATTTGCACTCAACGGCCTTTCGGTCGCTAGGAGGATCCACCAAAGTCCATACTTGGTTTTCGCTCATGGATCCCAATTCGGATTTCATGGCTTCCAGCCATTTCTCAGAGTCTGGGCTCATCATCGCTTCCTTATAGTTCGTAGGTTCACTGTCTTCTACCAACAAGACAGTCAAGACAGGGTTGCCATACCACTCAGGAGGGGCACGCGACCTTGTCGACCTGCGACGTTCAAGATGTGACATCGTCGAAGCTTCATGATCCTTGTCATTAGCTTCCTCTATTGTTGGTGCGAGTGGCTGGAACAATTTCAGGTCTGCGCTACTCTCCAATTCAAGAGAAGGTTCAATAACCTCGTCAGCTCTACTTTCCTCCCACTCACTTCTTTCGAGAAACTCCTTCTCAAGAAAGGAACCGTTCTTTGCGACAAACACTTTGCCTTGGTTCGTGATAGAAGGTATACCCAATAGTTTCCTTAGGGTATCCTATGAAGACACATTTCTCCGCTTTGGGTTCGAGCTTGTCCGTCATCAACTTCTTGACGTAAAGCTTCAGATCCCCAAACTTTAAGAAACGACAACTTAGGTTTAGCACCAAACCACAGTTCATACGGTGTCGTCTCAACGGATTTAGATGGAGCCCTATTTAAAGTGAATGCAGCGGTTTCTAATGCATAACCCCAAAATGATAACGGCAAATCGAAGAGACATCATTGATCAGACCATATCTAATAGGGTTCGATTCCGGCGTTCAGACACACCATTGCGCTGTGGTGTTCCGGGTGGCGTGACTTGTGAAACGATTCCACTTGCTTTAAGATGCGTGAGAAAATCATAACTCAAATATTCGCCCCCACGATCGGATCGTAGAAACTTAATCTTTACATTACGATGGTTCTCCACTTCATTCGAAATTCTTTGAACTTTTCAAACGTTTCAGATTTATGTTTCATTAAATAGATATACCCATATCTACTTAAGTCATCGGTAAAAGTGAGAAAATAGCGATATCCACCGCGCGTCGAAACACTCATCGGTCCGCATACATCGGTATGTATGATTTCCAACAAGTCCGCTGCTCGCTCCATCATACCGAGAACGGGTTTTGATCATCTTGCCCATGAGGCATGGTTCGCATGTGTCAAATGATTCAAAATCAAGAGACTCCAAAAGTCCATCGAATGGAGTTTCTTCATGCGCTTTACACCAATATGACCTAGACGCAGATTGCCACAAATAAGTAGTATTATCACTATCTACTTTGCATCTCTTAGCCTCAATGTTATGGATGTGTGTTTCATCCCTTTCGAGATTTAGAAGAAATAAACCATTCACAAGAGGTGCATGGCCATAAAAGATGTTACTCATATAAATAGAACAACCATTATTCTCCGATTTAAATGAATAACCGTCTTGCAATAAACACGATCCGGAAATAATGTTCATGCTCAACGCAGGCACATAATAACATTTATTAAGGTTTAAAACTAATCCCGAAGGTAAAACTAAGGAGAGCGTGCCGACGGCCATCACATCAACTCTTGATCCGTTGCCAACGCGCATCGTCACCTCATCCCTCGCAAGCCGCCGTCTATTCCGTAGCTCCTGTTTCGAGTTACAAATATTAGCAACTGAACCGGTATCAAATACCCAGGCACTACAACGAGGGCTAGTAAGGAAAACATCAATAACATGTATGTCAAATATACCTTTGATGGTGCCAGCCTTCTTGTCCGCTAAGTACTTCGGACAGTTGCGCTTCCAGTGACCCTTTGTCAACACCCGGATTTTTCAATCCTAGATGCCTGTTATGCCATACATCGCAATCCCAGGATTACCATTTTTGCGAGACATAACAGAATTGGATACCATAGTACTTCATCCATTACAACGATACATAAGTTCTTACACAAATAGGGATCTCATGATCCAGTCCTTAATACAACATCAAGCAGCGGAATACGACATAATAACGGTAGCGTAGGCGGGGCTCCATCTTCGGGGTCACAGGCAATGCTGACGATGGGAGATGATCCTAGTTGTCGTAACCGTCCTGGGGTCCATCCTCCAGGTACTCCTCTTCATAGTCTGGCCATGGGAATAGCCAGGGACAAAGCCATGAGTACTCTTTAAGTACTCGCAAACTAATACTAACAAGAAAGAGGGGTTTTTGGATAATAGGACACTAGGCTCTAGGGTTGTTTTGCAAAAGCCAGATTTATACTACTAAGTTCCAAAGCTGGTCACAAATTTTATAACTCCTAAGTGGGATCTTGTATTTCCAGTCACAACTCTATTGTGGTCAAGTCAAAGTCTCAGGTCGTTCACAAGTCATTTTGAAAAGTCTGACGGGGGAACAGTATGGCCACTCCAACTGTCCATAACCGCGGACGCGGCTATTCGAATAGTTTGACACTCTGCAGAGATTGTACACTTTCACCACAACATTCGATACATCCGTCAGGAACAAATCCTGAATTCACCATACTCAGTATGCGGATAATCAATCCTAACCTTCCATTTACACTCCCTAGTATAAGCACCTCTCCTGTGAGTTTGGCCTCCCAACCATGACCACTGTCATCTTGGAGTCTTGCAGTGGACAATCTTCACAAGGTAGCCTCAGCTCAGACCTTGGCGTGAGGAACTAATACTAAGGTATATAAGTTTCAAATCAAGCCCTACCCAATATTCGGTATTGTGGTTTATGCGGTAAAATTTGGAATGGTATCGCATCCAGACAACCATCAGTTTTAAAAAGGGCTAAGGCTCATGCCTCAACATTTTCATCACCAAAATCATCAAGTGTTTGGAAACACATGTCCAAAACATTTCAATAGAATGCTCCATCATTCCAAGGTTTTCATAACCATTTTTCCACCAAGTATTCCCATCTAAAGTTGATCAAGTTTTATGCTTAGCACTAGCATCTACAGGTGGGGTAGTACTAATAGAGGGGTGGTAACTAGTGGAGTTGCAACTAAGTCCAACCTTATATCATAAGCTGATATCAAGGTTTCTAGCTTAGGCCAAATTTTAATGTTCTTTATGCAACCTTCAGCACAACTGTCTAGTTTCTACCAAACTTCTTGGGTAGCCTCTAAGTAAACTTTGGTAAGGAAAAAGAGTAAAGAAAGCTTGCCATAAAACTAGGATTGGTTTAGCAAGTAGGTATGGTTACATACGCTTAGGGCATATAGTAATCATGTCACAAGCATGGGTTGTGGCAACAATAGGGTATCTTGCAAGTGTTAGCTTGCATCAATATCAGTCTAAGCTTGCATGGTTACTAGCTTGCTCAATCAACTAGTAGTATTAGGCTTGCCTTGTGCAGAGCAGTGGTTGAAGTTCTCCTCGGCTTCCTCTTCGTAGTATCCTCCTTCTTCTTCGTAGCCTTGGTCGGTACTAGCGTCTATGAATAAATACGAGGTACACAATCACCAAACAATACTTAACTACTTGCAATCATCACACACAAGGGTCCTATAGATGATCTAGCATCATCTCTATCATTACAAGGTTAAGGATTGGTTTAAGTCTTCTGATTTTAGAAAAAGTAATTTCTACTCATTGAAAAACTACTTAAGATTTAATATTCTCCAAACTAAACATGGGATCATGTTGACACATGTCATCACCACATGTTGTAGTCCATGGGAATGTGATTTAAAGTGGTGTCACAATTTAACAAGGTTTTACCCTTTTATTTTAATTAATTAAAGTGGCTAGAAATGCTTATGAAGCATTCCTTTATTCCTTGAACATTATTTCTGCAAGTAACCTATATATATTTTTATATATTCTGAAATATATGGTTGAAAGTGATTTTTGAGAGTTGGAATCAACTCAAAAGCTATTGTGGTTTAAATTTGAAAAAATTTTGAATGCAGAAAAGCTTCTGCCTTGTCATTTTTGCTAAGGGTGATCTACAGATCCAAATGACTTGAATCCAACGGGCTTGGATTAAGCATTCACAGACCTTTCCAACAAAATTGGTTTCATCTAATTTGGTGCACTAATCTGTTCTGGGTTGATTTTTGAAGTTGGGTACTGACGTGTGTTTGAATTTAAAAAGAAAAAGTTTAATTTGAAACTGCTGGGCTGCGCGGGAAATTCTAACGGGCCGGCCTGCTAAGCCTTGATGCTCCCGCTGCTTAAGTGGGTGTCCCCACTCGTCAGTGACACGGGGCTGGGCGAAGCGGTATGGGGCAACGTGGTTCGTTAGATCTGGTTCTAATCCAACGACTGAGGGTCATCGTCGACGCGAGACAGCTCCGGCGAGAATGAAACCTAGCGCGGCCAGTGAGGGGTGAGGGGCTCACCGGTGCTGGCGGTCGGCGAGGCGAGCAGACGAAGTCGACGGCGAACCTCCCGGCCGGTGGCTTCTCTGGGCGGCTCAATCGGCTCCTTTCTTCTCCGGCAGCGGCAGGCTCCGGTGAAATTCCGGCAGGGTGGTGCTCGCCTTGCTCTGAGAATGGTGTGGCACGATCAGTGAGGAGAGGGGATTGAGATGGTGTGAAGAAAACGTGCGGGGGTGGCCTCTATTTATAGTCGAGCGAGGGGACCGTCGGGGCGCAAGGTGAGCTCGTCGGAGGCGATGTTACAGGCAGCTAATGGCATGGGCAAGGGTAGGGGACGGTGCTGTGTCTCCTGGCGATGCTCAACGGCATGGTCGCGAGGCATGGGGCGGTGTGGTTTGGTGCAGAGCAGGCGGTGCTTTCTGCGTAGGCGGCGTTCTCGGCGGTGGGCTGTATGGCGGGCGTTAAACGGGATGTCTGGCGGTCTCTGGTCGGTGGTGATCGTGTGCGCGGTGAGGGCGGCGCGATCTGTGGTGGTGGTCGGTGGCGCTCTGGCGCACGCTCGGCATGGTCTGGCGTGTCTTGTGCGCGTGGTCGTGGCTTGCAACGCCATGGTGGGACAGGCGATGGCGGTGGGCGGTGTGCCTCCCGGACATCTTGGCTAGGCTTCTTGCTGCTCCTAGCTTCTTGTCCACTTTGGGGTGACATGGGGTTGCTTTTGTTCACCATTAATGGGAATGGCAAGCTCACAGAGTGCTAGTGTTGGGATAATCTTTCTAGATGATCTACTGAGGTGTGTGAGAGCTGACTAGGGAACAAGTTAGGCCAGAATCACTGCACACTATAGTGTTTGATGTTTTGTTTGATTTGTGTCTGCAACCTGTTTGATGAAATGGCCGCATGAAATCAAGTTTTGAATTTTGAAATGATTTTTGGTGGGTTTGCTAGATTGGTTCTGGTGAGTCTGCAGATGCTTGGGTTTTGAAAATTGAGCTTGTTTAAGTGGGTTTTGAAAAAGTGGGATCTTCCCATATGAAGAAGATTCAATTTTGAGTTGTCATTTAAACTATGCATTTGAAAGTTTCTGGATGATCACAAGGTGGGCCTTGATACTTTGTTATGAGTACATTCAAGGGGTGCAAAGATCCAGAAAAGTTTCTGTTAGGTTTTGAAAGTTTGAGACAGCCAAAGTAGGCATGGGAGTTAAATTGGTCAAAATGACCATTCACTTAACATATTGGTTTTGACTTATTTTTATTTAGGAAAAGTGTGGGGAATGTTTTAGATGATGTTCTTTCCACCTAAGAAACATTTTACAAGCAATGGATCACACAAACAAAGTGGTTTTAAAGAATTTCAAAATTCATGCATACACATAGACATGCTTTCATGAATTGATTTAGAAAAGTTTTTGTTAACCCTAAACTTTAGGATTAGTGTTTTGTTGATCTAAGTTTGATATTTTTGGGATGTTACAAACCTTCCCCCCTTAAACAAAATCTCATCCCGAGATTTGAAAAAGGACGAAAAGATTACCTAGGATTTGAAGAGATCTGGAAACTCCGTCCTGATGTGATCTTCGCGTTCCCAGGTAGCTTCTTCTTCTGTGTGGTTGCACCACTGAATCTTGAGAAACTTGATGCTTCGGGTTCTGGTTGTTCGAAAAGCTTCTTCCAATATACGGATGGGTACTTCGGGATAGGTCAGGTCATCATTGATCTCTATGGTCCTATGATCGATATTCTTGAACACTTCGGTCTTCTCGGGGACTTCGAGACATTTGCGAAGTAACGAGATATGGAACACATTGTGCACTGATGACATCTCTTCTGGTAGCTCGAGTTGATACGATACTTCTCCTCGACGGTTCAAGATTTTGAAAGGTCCGATATATCTGGGGGCTAACTTTCCTTTGAGTTGGAAACGTTGCATTCCCTTCAATGGCGACACTTTCAGGTAAACAAAGTCTCCAATGTTAAAGGCGAGGTCTCGACGTCTCTTGTCGGCGTAAATCTTTTGTCGGGATTGGGCTGTCTTGAGGTGCTCTCGAATCTTGTGAACCTTCTCTTCCGCTTCTCGTAGGATGTCGGGTCCGAAAATTTGACTCTCTCCTACTTCCGACCAGTTCAAAGGGGTGCAACACTTCCTTCCGTACATGAACTCAAACGGGGCCATTTGCAAACTGGCTTGGTAACTATTGTTGTAGGAAAATTCTGCAAATGGTAGATAGTCTTCCCACTTGGATCCATACTCTAGCACACATGCTCTAAGCATATCTTCGAGTATTTGGTTTACTCGCTCCGTTTGTCCATCGGTCTGAGGGTGATACGCGGTACTGAAATCTAGGCGGGTTCCTAAACCTTCCTGGACCTTCTTCCAGAATCTCGAGGTAAACTGAGTTCCTCGATCTGATACGATATTCTTGGGGACTCCGTGCAAACTAACGATCCTAGCGATATACAACTCTGCTAGCTTCGAACTCTGATAGGTGGTTTTAACGGGCAAGAAATGGGCGACTTTAGACAATCTGTCCACTATGACCCAAATAGAGTCATTTCCCCTACTAGAAGTAGGTAGTCCAGTGATAAAGTCCATTCCTACAAAATCCCATTTCCATTCCGGAATTTGCAAAGGTTGCAACAATCCAGCGGGTCTTTGATGTCCTGCCTTGACTCGCTGACATATATCACACTTGGCGATATAGCTTCCGATTTCTCTCTTCATCTTATGCCACCAAAATTGCTCTTTCAAATCTTGATACATCTTAGTTCCTCCTGGATGGATAGAATAATGAGTATCATGAGCCTCCTTCAAGATAACTTCTTTTAACTCAGAATCTGCTGGTACACAAAGGCGTCCTTTGTACCACAAAACTCCTTCTTCGTCCTTGGTGAATCCGGGTACTTTGCCTGTACCGATACGACGTTTAATTCCGTCGATACTAGCATTTCCTTTCTGCGCCTCTTTAACCTGACTGATCAAAGTGGGCTGAAGTTCTATGCTAGCCAAAAATCCTTCACTTACTAACTCTAGTCGAAAGTCTTCCATCTCCTTGTGCAAACTTGGTTGCTCCTTCAAAATCATGGAGTTCAAGCGGCACGGCAATCTGCTAAGGGCATCGGCTACTACGTTGGCTTTTCCAGGGTGATAATGAATGTCCAGGTCGTAATCCTTGATTAGCTCAAGCCATCTTCTCTGCCTCATATTCAGCTCCTTCTGGGTGAATATATACTTTAGGCTCTTGTGATCCGAATAAATCTCACAACGGTTTCCCATAAGGTAATGTCTCCATGTCTTCAGGGCTAGAACTACGGCTGCGAGTTCGAGGTCATGGGTTGGGTAGTTTTGTTCATGCTGCTTCAATTGTCGCGATAGATAGGATATAACTTGGCCTTCTTGCATTAGCACACATCCGAGACCAATCTTGGATGCGTCACAATACACATCGAATGGCTTCGTGATATCCGGCATGATCAAGATTGGGGCGGAAATCAATCTCCTTTTGAGTTCTTGGAAACTCGCTTCACACTTGTCCGTCCATTCAAACTTCTTGTCCTTCTTCAGCAATTGGGTCATAGGTCGGGCGATACTAGAGAATCCTTCTACGAATTTGCGGTAATATCCCGCCAATCCGAGAAAAGCACGAACTTGGGTTTGAGTGGTTGGGGCTTGCCAATCTTCTACATCTTTCACTTTGGCAGGGTCAACGGCAATTCCTCCGGCTGATACAATGTGACCGAGGAATCCTACTTCCTGTAACCAGAATTCACATTTGCTAAATTTTGCATACAGTTGATGCTCTCTAAGGGTTCCAAGAATGGTCCTTAGGTGTAGCTCATGTTCTTCTTCCGATTTGGAATAAATCAGAATGTCATCGATGAAAACAACGACAAACTTATCCAGGAAGTCCATAAAAATCTTATTCATGAGGTTCATGAAATAAGCGGGGGCATTGGTTAATCCAAAAGACATGACTGTATACTCATACAACCCATATCTGGTGGTAAAGGCAGTCTTTGGAATATCCTTTGCACGAATTTTGAGTTGATGATAACCAGTTCTAAGACCAATCTTAGAAAACACCTGGGCACCGGTCAACTGATCAAACAAATCCTCTATCTTGGGCAAGGGGTACTTGTTCTTGATGGTGACATCATTCAACTTTCGATAATCCGTACACAAACGATTACCTCCATCCTTCTTGTCCACAAATAAGACAGGTGACCTCCATGGGGACGCACTTGGTTGAATCAATCCGATTTCTAACATGGAATCCAGTTGCTTCTTCAGTTCTTCTAGTTCTGACGGGTTCATACTATAGGGTCTCTGGGCTATAGGTCCTGTTCCGGGGATTAGTTCGATGATAAACTCGATATCCCTATCTGGGGGCATACCGGGCAAAACATCTGGAAATACATCGGGGTATTCACAGACTATCCGAACTTGGTCGATGGTAGGTTGGGCTAGACTCTTGTTACACTTGAATTGACGAGGTAAGATTTCCGATATATGCTTGACTAATATTCCGGCGGTACTAGTCATGGTAATGGCTTTCTTGGCACAGTCAATCATTCCTTTATGTTTAGACATCCAATCCATTCCCAGTACTACTTCCAAACCTTTAGTTCCGAGTACTATTAGATTAGCATAAAAATCTATGCCATGGATTCGGATAGGGACGGCTTTGCAAATATGCCTAGCCTTGGTGGTTGATCCGGGAATTTGTACAATCATCACATGCTTCATTTTGGTTGGTTGGATTTTACTAGTGCATGCAAATTCTTCGGTGACAAATGAATGCGATGCACCAGAATCAAACAACACTCTTGCAATCTTGAATTAACAGAAAACATACCCAAAGACGACGTCTGGCGCTTCACGAGCTTCTTGACATGCATGAGAAAAAGGCGGCCGTTACGGTTGAGTGAATTTCCGGGCAAATCTTCTCCTGGTGGACACGACGCTCTTTGGGTGGGACATTGGTATTAGGGGCTGTAGCGTTCTTCTTGTTGGGGCACTCGTTGGAATAATGGCCTTTATTTCCACAGTCATAACAGGTCACTTGGGACTTGTCCTTGGCTGCGATAGGCACAACATTGCTTCCAGTCCTCGGGGCAGTATTGGGGTTGACGGTAGCATGGTTGGTGTTGAACTTGGGTGGGGCACGGGTGAAAAGGCTAGAATTGCCGGGGTTGTTGTGATTTCCTCCGGGTCTAGGGTTTCCACGGTTGGGATAGTTCGGGCGGGTCACAGGGGGTCTGTTGGTTCTTGGGGCAAATCCTGGAGATGGGTTGGGGCGATACTTTGGGGTCTGATGGGTTCCTGGTTGATGCATCATGCGACGCTTGCGGTTCTCATTGGCCTGATTGATATTTCCTTCCATCTGGATAGCGGAGTCGACAAGGGCTTCGATATCAGCAAAGGGAATATTGACTAATACTGTCTGCATCTCGTCATGCAGACCATTCAGGAATCTTTCTTTCTTCTTGGCTTCGGTGTCTATTTCATCTGGGGCGTACCTAGCTAAGGACAAAAATTTGTCACGGTATTCCACTACTGTCATCCTTCCTTGCTTCAGTTCTCTGAACTCGTCTCTCATTCTCTTGATCAAACCTGGCGGCACATGGGTTCTGCTAAACTTGACCTTGAATTCCTCCCAGGTCATCATTTGGCCTCCGGTCATTGCACGAACACTGTTCCACCACGCCCTGGCATCTCCGGCTAGGTAATGAGTGGCGAACAAGACTTTCTCGTTGGCTTCTACTCCGGCTACTTCTAAGTTATTCTCCATGGTTTGCAGCCAATCATCGGCGTCTAGGGGTTCTTCTGACTTGGTGAAAACGGGTGGGTTGGTATTCTGGAAGTTCTTGAGCTTAGATCCGTGGTTGTCCTGATTTCCATGACCTTGGTTGTTGTGTGCTAGCTGGGCTATCTGTTGCAGAGTAGCTAGGTTGGCTTGCCGTTCCGCTCGTTCAGCCAGGTCGAAGTCAACATTTGCGGGATGCAACATTGGGTCCGGTGTTGAACCACTTCCTCCACGTGGCATCTGAGGATGGATATAGATCATGAGAAAAGAGGGAAATTTCTAAGGTTTTGGGTCTTTGAAAAGTTTTTAGAGTTGACTCAAGTTTTCTAGTAACTTGCTTTTTCATTCATTCACTCATAGCACACAGTACAACACACACCACAACAAAGCAAAACAGATGGTTTTAAGAACCATGCTGGGAACTACGATACAGTGGGACCGACTACTACTCGCTACGCTAGTGCTCAGTGCTACTACTGCTCGGAGTCTGTGGCTTCATCATCTTCCGCATCATCGATGAAGGCGAAATCATCCTCATCGGTTAAGAAGTCCATGGCCTGGTCCTCCAGAAAATCATCGTCATCGCTGAGATAGGAGTAAGGGTCTCCACGAAGATCTTCTCCGGCATTCTCCCTTTCCTCTAACTGCATGTCTCTCTCATGGATGGTCTCTTCCAGAGCTGAGATGCGATGGCGAGCGGGCAATAATCGCTCCTTCTTGTCGGTGGCGAGACTTGCGATCCTTTGCTAGCATGGCGATGGTCGATCCTTTGTCTTGATGATGGCGGACTTGTGGTTACAATAGTCACGGCGGTTGTCCGATTCCTGGCGATGATCATACATCATGAAGCTAAGGTGGTCCAATTGAGTCTTCAGCGGGGTGGTATGGGGCTTCGGTGGTTGACCATTTGCATCACGTCTTGGGCAAAACTCAAAGCGAGTACCCTTGATCGATTGATGCTCGCCCACACGACGGAAAGAGCTTCCTGCATTGCTCGGGCAAGTCCATCGAGCCAGTTGTTTTCCCTCAAGGTAAACTGAATTCCCTCCGCAGTGGGAGGTTCAATCTTTCCTCGGAGACTTGCAACTATTAGCCACTGTAGATCTTCCCCCTCTTGATCATTGAGCTGAGCTCCGAAGAACTCGGGATGCGGGCGCTCCAAAAGTTCCGAAAGCTGATCCAGATCCCTCTCAAAGATAAGGTCTCCTCCATTTCCGAGTTGGTAAAACTTGTTGTACTTCACGTCCATCTATAAAAATAGAGGATGAGTAGTTTAGCAAAGTGATCAAGTGTGTCAAAATTTTATATATTTTGCAAGAGTTTTTGAGGTACATGAAGTTCATGAAAGAATTTAAGAGGTAAGAATGAGAATAAGTTTTCGTAAATAGTTTTGTTTTTGAGTGTTGGAACTAAGTTTTTGGTTCAGCGTCCAATCTAACTAGGGTCTCCTATGGTCAGGATGGCTCTGATACCAACTTGTCAACACCCGGATTTTTCAATCCTAGATGCCTGTTATGCCATACATCGCAATCCCAGGATTACCATTTTTGCGAGACATAACAGAATTGGATACCATAGTACTTCATCCATTACAACGATACATAAGTTCTTACACAAATAGGGATCTCATGATCCAGTCCTTAATACAACATCAAGCGGTGAATACGGCATAATAACGGTAGCGTGGCGGGCTCCATCTTCGGGTCACGCAATGCCGACGATGGGAGATGATCCTAGTTGTCGTAATCACCGGGGTCCATCCTCCGGTACTCCTCTTCATAGTCGGCCATGGGAATAGCGGGGACAAAGCCATGAGTACTCTTTAAGTACTCGCAAACTAATACTAACAAGAAAGAGGGTTTTTGGATAATAGGACACTAGGCTCTAGGGTTGTTTTGCAAAAGCCATTTATACTACTAAGTTCCAAAGCTGGTCACAAATTTTATAACTCCTAAGTGGGATCTTGTATTTCAGTCACAACTCTATTGTGGTCAAGTCAAAGTCTCGTGTCGTTCACAAGTCATTTTGAAAAGTTTGACGGGGAATAGTATGGCCACTCAACTGTCCATAATCATGACGCGGCTATTCGAATAGTTTGACACTGCAGAGATTGTACACTTTCACCACAACATTCGATACATCCGTCAGAACAAATCCTGAATTCACCATACTCGATCACGGATAATCAATCCTAACCTTCCATTTACACTCCCTAGTATAAGCACCTCTCCTGTGAGTTTGGCCTCCCAACCATGACCACTGTCATCTTGGGTACTGCACAGGTGGACAATCTTCACAAGGTAGCCTCAGCTCAGACCTTGGCCGTGAGGGAACTAATACTAAGGTATATAAGTTTCCAGTCAAGCCCTACCCAATATTCGGGTATTGTGGTTGTACGGTAAAATTTGGAATGGTATCGCATCCAGACAACCATCAGTTTTAAAAAGGGCTAAGGCTCATGCCTCAACATTTTCATCACCAAAATCATCAAGTGTTTGGAAACACATGTCCAAAACATTTCAATAGAATGATCCATCATTCCAAGGTTTTCATAACCATTTTTCCACCAAGTATTCCCATCTAAAGTTGATCAAGTTTTATGCTTAGCACTAGCATCTACAGGTGGGGTAGTACTAATAGAGGGGTGGTAACTAGTGGAGTTGCAACTAAGTCCAACCTTATATCATAAGCTGATATCAAGGTTTCTAGCTTAGGACAAATTTTAATGTTCTTTATGCAACCTTCAGCACAACTGTCTAGTTTCTACCAAACTTCTTGGGTAGCCTCTAAGTAAACTTTGGTAAGGAAAAAGAGTAAAGAAAGCTTGCCATAAAACTAGGATTGGTTTAGCAAGTGGGTATGGTTACATACGCTTAGGGCATATAGTAATCATGTCACAAGCATGGGTTGTGGCAACAATAGGGTATCTTGCAAGTGTTAGCTTGCATCAATATCAGTCTAAGCTTGCATGGTTACTATCTTGCTCAATCAACTAGTAGTATTAGGCTTGCCTTGTGCAGAGCAGTGGTTGAAGTTCTCCTCGGCTTCCTCTTCGTAGTATCCTCCTTCTTCTTCGTAGCCTTGGTCGGTACTAGCGTCTATGAATAAATACGAGGTACACAATCACCAAACAATACTTAACTACTTGCAATCATCACACACAAGGGTCCTATAGATGATCTAGCATCATCTCTATCATTACAAGGTTAAGGATTGGTTTAAGTCTTCTGATTTTAGAAAAAGTAATTTCTACTCATTGAAAAACTACTTAAGATTTAATATTCTCCAAACTAAACATGGGATCATGTTGACACATGTCATCACCACATGTTGTAGTCCATGGGAATGTGATTTAAAGTGGTGTCACAATTTAACAAGGTTTTACCCTTTTATTTTAATTAATTAAAGTGGCTAGAAATGCTTATGAAGCATTCCTTTATTCCTTGAACATTATTTCTGCAAGTAACCTATATATATTTTTATATATTCTGAAAGATATGGTTGAAAGTGATTTTTGAGAGTTGGAATCAACTCAAAAGCTATTGTGGTTTAAATTTGAAAAATGTTTGAATGCAGAAAAGCTTCTGCCTTGTCATTTTTTCTAAGGGTGATCTACAGATCCAAATGACTTGAATCCAACGGGCTTGGATTAAGCATTCACAGACCTTTCCAACAAAATTGGTTTCATCTAATTTGGTGCACTAAACTGTTCTGGGTTGATTTTTGAAGTTGGGTACTGAAGTGTGTTTGAATTTAAAAAGAAAAAGTTTAATTTGAAATGCTGGGCTGCGCGGGAAATTCTAACGGGCCGGCCTGCTAAGCGCAGTGCTCCCGCGGGCTGCTTAAGTGGGTGTCCCCACTCGTCAGTGACACGGGGCTGGGCGAAGCGGTATGGGGCAACGTGGTTCGTTAGATCTGGTTCTAATCCAACGGCTGAGGGTCATCGTCGACGCGAGACAGCTCCGGCGAGAATGAAACCTAGCGCGGCCAGTGAGGGGTGCTGGGGGCTCACCGGGGTACGGGCGAGGGTCGGCGAGGCGGGCGAACGACGAAGTCGACGACGAACCTCTGTACCGGTGGCTTCTCCAGGGCGGCTCAATCGCTGGCTCCTTTCTTCTCCCGGCGCGGGCTCGGTGAAATTCCGGCGGTGGTGCTCGCCTTGCTCGAATGGTGTGGCACGATCAGTGAGGAGAGGGATTGAGATGGTGTGAAGAAACGCGGGGTGGCCTCTATTTATAGTCGAGCGAGGGGACCGTCGGGGCGCAAGGTGAGCTCGTCGGAGGCGATGTTACAGGCAGCTAATGGCATGGGCAAGGGTAGGGGACGGTGCTGTGTCTCCTGGCGATGCTCAACGGCATGGTCGCGAGGCATGGGGCGGTGTGGTTTGGTCTGGAACGGGCGGTGCTCTGCGCGGCAGAGGCGGCGGGCGGTGGCTGTATGGCGCGGGGCGTTAAACGGGGATGTCTGGCGGTCTCCTGGGTCGGTGGTGATCGTGTGTGCGCGCGGTGAGGGCGGCGCGCGGTCTGTGGGTGGTGGTCGAGGGTGGCGCTCTGGCGCACGCTCGTCATGGTCTGGGCGTGTCTTGTGCGCGTGGTCCAGGGCTTGGCAACGCTCGCGGCTGGGACAGGCAGTGGCGGTGGACGGTGGGCTGCCTCCCAGACATGCTGGCTAGGCTTGCTGCTGCTCCTAGCTTGCTGTCCACTTTGGGGTGACATGGGGTTGCTCGGCTGTTCACCATTAATGGGAATGGCAAGCTCACAGAGTGCTAGTGTTGGGCTAATCTTTCTAGATGATCTACTGAGGTGTGTGAGAGCTGACTAGGGAACAAGTTAGGCCAGAATCACTGCACACTATAGTGTTTGATGTTTTGTTTGATTTGTGTCTGCAACCTGTTTGATGAAATGGCCGCATGAAATCAAGTTTTGAATTTTGAAATGATTTTTGGTGGGTTTGCTAGATTGGTTCTGGTGAGTCTGCAGATGCTTGGGTTTTGAAAATTGAGCTTGTTTAAGTGGGTTTTGAAAAAGTGGGATCTTCCCATATGAAGAAGATTCAATTTTGAGTTGTCATTTAAACTATGCATTTGAAAGTTTCTGGATGATCACAAGGTGGGCCTTGATACTTTGTTATGAGTACATTCAAGGGGTGCAAAGATCCAGAAAAGTTTCTGTTAGGTTTTGAAAGTTTGAGACAGCCAAAGTAGGCATGGGAGTTAAATTGGTCAAAATGACCATTCACTTAACATATTGGTTTTGACTTATTTTTATTTAGGAAAAGTGTGGGGAATGTTTTAGATGATGTTCTTTCCACCTAAGAAACATTTTACAAGCAATGGATCACACAAACAAAGTGGTTTTAAAGAATTTCAAAATTCATGCATACACATAGACATGCTTTCATGAATTGATTTAGAAAAGTTTTTGTTAACCCTAAACTTTAGGATTAGTGTTTTGTTGATCTAAGTTTGATATTTTTGGGATGTTACACCCTTGTCCTTGCAATAGAAGCACTCAGTGTCCGGCTTAGGACCAGACTTGAGCTTCTTCTCAGCAGGGGCAACACGCTTTGCCGCCGCCTTTCTTGAAGGGCTTCCTTGCACCCTTACCTTTCTTAAAGGTGGGGGGCTTGTTGACCATCAACACATGATTATTCTTTTTGATGTTCACCTCCGCTACTTTCATCTTAGCAAAGAGCTCAGTGATCATATCAGTGGAACCAATCTGATTGTCATCAACTACAAAACTTTTGTAGCTAGGAGTGTCAATCTTGAGCTCCTCTGGAATCATGCAGTCCAGTTGCTCAAGGCGTTGAGTGTAGCCCGACATCTTAATGGCGTGCTCACTAACGGAACTCCCTTCCTCCATCTTGTAGTTAAAGAATTTCTTAGAGATCTCATATCTCTCAGAACGGGCTTGAGTCTGAAACATGTTTTCAACTCCTCGAGAATCTCAAAGGGCCCGGCAAACTCCTCAAAACGATTTTGAAGATCCGATTACATAGCATACAACATGGCGATCTTAATCAAATCATAATCATCCTTGCGCGACTGATAAACAGCTTTTTCATCAGCCGGCGCATCTATAGCAGGCCACCTAGCTTTCTCAAGGACATAGTCCTTTGTCCGGCCGAGAATGATTCTCAGAATGCGGAACCATTTGGTGAAGTTAGACCCATTGTTTCTAAGCTTTTCTATCTCAGCAAAAACGTTGAAGTTGAAGTTGGATTTGGCCATGTGATCTACAGTATTTGCAAGTACAATTTAGACTATGTTCATGATAAATAGTTCAATTTAATCAAATTACTAGATGAACTCCCACTAAATTCAACATCCCTCAAGTTGTTTAGTGAACACGATCCAAATTCACCACACCTAATCCGATCATCACGAGAAGAGATGTGGTTTCAATGGTGGACAACAAAGTGTCGATCATATCATTCATATGACTCATGCTTAACCTTTCGGTTCTTGTGTTCTGAGGCCATGTCTCAGACATGCTAGGCTCGTCAAGTTAGACCCAAGTATTTCGCGTGTGCAAAAATGGCTTGCACCCGTTGTATGTGAGCGAGAGTCTATAGCACCCGATCATCACGTGATTCTTGGAAACGAATTTAACTTCGCAACGGTGCATACTTGGGGAGAACACAGTTTTATCTTGATCTTTAAGTGAGGAATCATCTTATAATGCTACCGCGATCTAAGCATAATAAGATACATAAAGGGATAAACATCACATGCATATAACTTTATGTGACATGGTATAGCCAATCCTCGCAATGATCTCCATCTTGTGCGTTCGGCATGATCTCCATCACTCCACCATGATTGCCTCCACCACGAATAGCAACTACAACTATTGCTAACTACTTAGCGATAAAGTAAAGCTATTACATGGCGTATAAGAAGTTGACTCAGGTCATACACAATTATAAAGACAACCATATGGCTCTGCGTTGTGTACTCATCGACATGCAAGTCGTGAAACATTACAAAACATGATCATCGCATACAATATACACATCACATCTTGGGCCATACCATATCACGAACACTCCTGCAAAAACAAGTTAGACGCCTCTACTTTGTTGTTGCATGTTTTACGTGGCTTATGGGAGTAGATGCTAAGAACGATTCTTACCTACGGAAGCCACAACGGTGATATTATGGTTGCCAAACTCCGTGTTAATCCCATGACAACTATAGTGAGAGAACCGACATCCACCACCGCATGTGGAACAAGCCACACGTCAAGTGCGGAGCGGTCTCGCGAATGACGTCGCGTAAGGTTGGCTGGACCGCTTCAATCTCACTATCCCGCGTCATAAGAAGAACACAAACAAGAGGCTTGCAAGAAAACATCAACGCCCGCAACAACCATGTTGCGTTCTACTCGTGAAACACATCTACGCAGATCTATCTACGATACCCTTGAAGGGTTTCGCGGCATAGTAAATCAAAATTTTCTACGAGCGAACAGAGGGAAAGCCAAGATCTAATCTAGGAGATGCAAACAACGAGAGATTGGATTAGATCTTCATACCCTTGAAGATTTGCACAGCGGAACGCTTGTCGGAACGTGGGTGATGTAGTCGCTTCTCCTCCTCGCGATCCGATCCGATCTAGCACCACAAGTGGCGGTGCCTCCGTGAGATGCACACGCAGCACTGACGTCTCCTCCTTCCTCGGACCAGCGAGTATGGTGGAGATAGATTGGATCTACAACACGACAGCGTGGTGTATATGGTGGAGAATTTCACTGCAGGCTTCGCCACAAACATGGGAGGGAGAGAGGAAGGTAGCAAGGCTAGGGCTTGGAGGAAGGTGTGTGTAGGAAGGCGCACCACCCTCTATATATAGAGGGGCGGCCAGCCCTGCCCTCCTCCAAGCCTATCTCTAGTTTAAACAATTTAAACTCTCCCTTATCTAGAAATCCTATCTCTAGTTTAAACGATTTAAACTCTCCTTATCTAGAAATTCTATCCCGAGATTTAAACGAGTCAAATCTCTAGAATCGGCTGGGCCCTATGGGGCCTTGTGCCTCGCCCAATGCGCCAGGACACTCCCTCATAGTCCCATGCCCTCCCGGAAGGTGGGGCCACGTTGGTCTCCTTCCGAAGGTTCTAGAAGCTTCCTACAATATACCAATTAACCTTAACAATTCAACTCCAAAACTGCCTTTATATGAATCTTATTCTCCGACCATTCCGAACCTCTCGTGATATCCCGGATCCCATCCGAGACTCAACAAAAATTCATAAACCAATTATCCAATCTATCCTAGCGTCGAGACACGTTAAGTGTGTGACCTGCGGGTTCGAGAATATGCAGACATGATCTTCTATCAATAATCAACAGCAGTGCAGGCACCCATATTGACTCCCACACATTCATCGATGATCATATCGTATGAACCACGATGCCGGATTCAATCAATCCCATATATATATTCCTTCGTCTCGCGATATTTTACTTGCCCGAGATTCGATCGCTTGCATGGCCATACCTAGTTCAATCTCTCACATCAAGTACTTTACTCATTCCGTAATCCGATATCACTTTGTGATTAACTCCTTAACCACATGCTTGCAAGCGGTGTTGATATCGACACGAGTGGGCCAAGTATATCTCTCCGACTTGGGAGGGACAAATTCCATCTCGATACATACAACCCAACATATACTTTCCGATCACCTGAGAGACACCTTTATGATCACCCTCTCATAGGATGACGTTTGATGACCTCAAAGCTTTCTTCCGATACCAGGGAGTTGCATTATCTCATGGTCTAAGGAATACAATATTTGACATAGGAAAAGCTTCGCAAAGACGAACACGATGACACGATCTAATTGCTCTGATTTGTTTGGGTCTATCCACCATATCATTCTCCCAATTATATGATCTCATTATCAATTGACAACTCATGTCTATGGTTAGGAAACCTTAACCATCATTGATCAATGAGCTAGTCCATAGAGGCGTACTAGGGACACGGTGTTGTTTACAAACCACACAAGTATTAAAGTTTCCGCTTAATACAATTCTAGCATGGAACATAAACTTTATCATGAACAAGAATTATAATAATAACATCTTTATTATTGCCTCTAGGGCATAATTCCAACAGTTCCATGCTTGTTTAGTATCTACTTTTCTTTGTCTACACTTTGAGGTGTTTTTATATGTTTTCTGGAATAACCTATTAACAAGTTGCCACAGTGCCATTTGCCTGTTTTCTTCTGTTTTTGGTTCCATAAAGGCAGAAAATCAATATTCTCGGAATTGGACGGGACAAAAGCCAAAGTCAATATTTTATCGTGGGCAACACGAAGCCAGAAGACGAGAGGGAGGGGCGCCACAGGGTGGCCACACCCCCCCAGGAGCGGCCAAGCCTAGCCTGCGCCTGGGCAGGGTGTGGGCCCCCTGGGCCTCCTGCCTCGCCTCTTCGCCTATAAGAAGCCTCTGATGCAGAAACCCTAGGCACATGATAAAAAACTCCACAAAATCGTCTATAACAGCCGCCACCATCGTCCCTAGATCGGGGGGATCTGAAGTTATTCCCGGCACCCTGCCGGAGGGGAGATCATCCTGGAGGACTTCTTCTCCAGTATGAAGCATGAGTAGTTCCACCTTAGACTATAGGTCCATGTAGTAGCTAGATGGTTGTATCTCCTCCTTGTGCTTTCATGTATAGATCTTGTGAGCTCCGTTCATGATCAAGATCTAATCTATTCGTAATCATGCATGTTGTGTTTGCGGGGATCCGATGGATATTGATATTAGTATGTCAGATTGATTAATGGTTTTGTCTATTTGATTCTATCATGTTTGTGTTGTTTGTGATCTTGCATGCTCTCTGTTGTTAGTAGCTATCTTGACCAAGTAGTTGCTAGTGACTCAAAGAGGGGGTATTTATGCTCGATAGTGGGTTCATGCCTCTAGTTTCCAAGGGAAGTGACAAAAATCTCTTTGGTTGTAGATGTGTTGTTGCCACTAGGGAGAAAACAACAGTCTCTTGTTCATGGAACAAGTGGATTGTTTACCTTACACACTTTGCTTAAAGCAACTGTCTGTTGCTTGCAACTTAATACTGGAGGGGGTTCGGATGATAACCTGAAGGTGGACTTCTAGTCATAGATGTAGTTGGATGGCGGTCTATGTATATTGTTGTATTGTCCAATCGAATCTCATAGGATATTTTTGTCCAGTATTGCATTGTTATGCCTTGCTCAGTTCCTGTCAATTGCCCTGCTGTAATTTGTTTACCCTTCATGCCATGTTGTTTATCTAAGGAGAGCACCTCTAGTGAACTATGGACCCCGGTCAAATCTTTACCATTGATACATTTTCCACTGTTTACTTGCTGCAAATCATCATCACCTTTCACACCATACAATTAATCCTTTGTTACAGCAAACCAGTGAGCTTGACAACCTCACTGTTCGTTGGGGCAAAGTCTTGAGTTTGTGTTGTGCACGTTTCCCCGTTGCTTGCAACACCTTTGAGATGTTTCCTTCCTCCTACTGGTTCAATAACCTTGGTTTCTTACTGAGGGAAAACTTTTTGTTGTGCTCATCACACCTTGCTCTTGGGGTTTCCAACGAAGCATCCCGTGACAGTACTGGGTGCCATCAAGTCTTTCTAGCACCGTTGCCGGGGAGGCTAAGGACGTCTTCACAAGGGGAGTCCTTTTCAACCTTTCTCTTTACTTTGTTTTTAGTTTGCTTAGTTTCTTTTTCTTGGTTTTGTTTGCCTCTTTTTATCAAAAACTCAAAAAAAATTAGTCTAGTTTGGTTTGCTTCCTCTATTAAAAAAACACAAAAAAATAGTTTCTCCTCTAGCTGTTGCTGTTGTTTTTGGCTTGCCCACCTTTGCCAAAATGAACTCTGTTGAGAACACTGATACATCGGAAACGTATCAATAATTTTTTATGCTCTATGCTTGTTTAGTATCTACTTTGCTTTGCTTTGTCTACACTTTGAGGTGCTTTTTACATGTTTTCTGGTACTAACCTATTAACAAGTTGCCATAGTGCCAATTGCCTGTTTTCTGCTGTTTTTGGTTCCAGAAAAGTTAGTAAAGAAATATTCTCGGAATTGGACAGGACAAACGTCAAAGTCAATTACTTTCCGTGGGGAACAAGAAGTCTAGGGGAGAGCCGGAGGGGCCAGCCAGGGGGGCAGACCCACCCCAGGCGCGGGTGGGCCTAGCCCCGCGCCTGGCTAGGGTTTGCCAACCCTGGCCGCCGCCTCGGTCTCCCCCTTCGCCTATAAGAAGCCCCCGATGCAAAAACCCCGAGTAGCCGATCAAATATCCACGAAACCGTCTGTAGCCACCGCCACCATCGTCCCTAGATCAGGGGGATCTGAAGTTCTTCCCGGCACCCTGCCGGATGGGAGATCATCCCGTAGGCCTTCTCTCCAGTATGATGCGTGAGTAGTTCCACCTTGGACTATGGGTCCATGTAGTATCTAGATGGTTGTATCTCCTCCTTTGCGCTTTCATGTATAGATCTTGTGAGCTCCGTTCATGATCAAGACCTAATCTATTTGTAATGATGCATGTTGTGTTTGCGGGGATCCGATGGATATTGAGATTATTATGTTGGTTTCATTAATGGTTTTATCTTTATGATTCTATCATGTCTGTCTGGCGTCCAGGCTGGTTCACCTTGAAGCCCCAGAGGTCCTTCCTCTCGAACTTGGTGAGTGGGTACACCGTGATAGTAGGAAGAGGGAGATCAAGCAGAGTGGTAAGCTCAATGATACGGGGACCAAAACGAGTAACCCGAAACTCCTCAACAGTGCTGATGGCAATAGGCATCTATTTATAAGATTGAAAAAGTTAGAACAATGCAATTCAAGGTAAATCAAGACAAACATTCATACATAACCATGAAACATAATGGTCACACAAGTCATGCATACATAAATCCATTACATCTTTCAAGGTTCATACTTATTTAAAGTATCTTTTGGAAATAAGGTGATAAGTGGTGGTCCAACTAACGAAGTGTCCTTACAATCCAATCTCACGAGATCTATTATTAAACACAATGTTCCTAGAGGCAATCCACCAATCTTGCTCTCTTGACTCTATCACTAAGTCTATAACATCTCCCCTTATCTCTTGGTTGGTGTCTTCCAACTCTTGAGTAAGCTCCTTCTCTTTCTCTAAGTCCTTTTGGAGGTTGAGCATTCTGCACTTGACTCTAGCACTTAGTTCTTTGATAGTTCCAAGTCGCATCCCTGGCTGACTCAAAGAATGTGGTGTGCATTGTAGTGTTGGTGTACATGCAGAATCCTCTTTCTTTGTGGTTGTCTTCCTTGTTTTTGTACAAGTGAAGTTGCACCCACCAATAGTCCACTCCTTCATCCATCACTTGAAAGCCCTTGTACACGGCTTCGCCATGTGCATCCATTGCCTCCATGAGGTCCTTGAGAATGTTGGGAAACTCAGTTTCACACTCCAAGGTCATGGTCATGAGTGGTCCCTTCTTCACGGCTTCGTTGATGGAGTTCATCTACAAAGGAAGTTGAAAGAGATTAGAAAAGTTTTACGAGAAGAATAGACAAGTGTAGAAGTAGTTGAAAAACTTTTTCCTTAGTGGTTTTCCAATCCTAGGGTCATAATCCTACAGGCAACACAGTGCTCTGATACCATCTGTTAGACCCCTCCTTTATAAAGGAAAGGATCCCTGTGATTGCAATGCTAGTCCCTGGATCAATGCTAGCATCCACAGTTTAAGATGAAGTACACAGATACAAAGGTCGTTTATTACATTCATTCCAGAGATAAAACATAGTCTTTTACAACTCAGGGCCAAAGGCCTAATACAAGAGTTTATGGAATAAGTAAATAAACATAAGTCTTCATCTTCATGTGCCACAGGCAAGCATGTTGAGTGTAGACTCATGACTCCTATTCATCATCGGAGTAACCTGCAACATCACAAGTTACAGCCACAGAGGGTCAATACTTTGGAATAGTATTGGCAAGTGATACCTTAGTATATTTTAAGTGGACTATATTACTATATGCATTCTGGCTAAGTGTAGCTTGGCTTGCTTTGCTTGAAAATAGGTTTTTCCTATTAGTTGAAAACACTAAGTTCTTCTTTGTCAAAAACATTCCCAAGGAGCCACCAATAGACATTGAGGTCCTTCACCCTTGTTCACCCACAAAATTTTTACTTAGAAGTTGGAGTGATGAGATTCTTGTAGCTTCCATGTCTTGATGCTCAAAAGTGTCCATTTCCTTGGACTAGGCTAAGTACTTAGGTTTTCCATCTGCAGAGGTTGTGCACTTTCCCCACCGGACTTGGTTTCCCAAGACAGGACCTTTCAGAAGCTTTTCCTTAGTCAAAATGGACGCGCTCCAACCTATCAACCCAACTACCACCAACTGTCCAAGTGACTAAGTTCTAGCAACCTATATGATCATGGTAGAGCCCATATTGCCAAGTGGTTGCATTGTAAGCTTTCTCAACACTTGGCCTCCAAATCCCTTTGTGCCTGGGTGGCATACCACAAGTGAGATACACAACCCAAGTCCATGGCCTTGTGTAACCACTCAACATAACCCAATCATTCCATTCCACCCAGAGGTTCATTTGACTTAGTTGTTTTATTAAGAAAACATAAGTCTCTTGACTTAGAATATTTTATCATAAACCATATAGATGTTCACCACCCTTGTTTGCTAAGTAGCTAGACTAAGCGAATATGATAACCTAACTTAGGATAATTTCCCTATCAATTCTACTATTCCATTCTACTTAGGATTTCCCATCTTAGCACTAGGCAAAATATCATGCAATACTTTAGCAAAATATCTAATGCTAGTACAAAACATAGGACAGAAATATTGATGAAAATATCACTTGCCTTGGTAGTGGGGAGAGTAGCACTCTTCACAATCACAATCACTAGCAAAATCTACACAAGAAATAATAGCATACAATTACACACAAATATATACAACCAAAAATAATATGAATGCATGCATGCAAGAATCTACTAGGTGGTGATTTTTGAAAATTCTACCAAGTATGCTCATGAGTACAAAAACTTAACATAACACAAAATTTGCCAACTAAACTTATTTGGCATCCATATAATTTACTAAAATAATTTCTACTTAAAATGGCCTTAAAACATGTTCTACAAATAAAATCATTTTTAACTGTTACTATATGCCAAATAAATTGGATATTCTGAAAGGCCTTGTTTTACTGAATCCAACGGCATAAAGTTTGTAAAAATCTAACGTGGCAATCAAAAGTTATAGTTGTTTGAAGTTTGGATCTAAATCTGGTTTAAATTCTGTTTTTGATTTAAACTCTAGCCACGTGTCGCAGTCTCACTGGCGCATACCGTTTCGGTTGGATCGCGCTCTGCGGACCACAGGATCTAAGTGGGATCTGGTGGATCAGATGCGCGCTTACCCCTTTGTTTACAATCTATCCTAGCCCTACGATCTGGATCCAATGGACACAACCATCAAGCCACAAACTGGCGGCGCTTAGCGTTGGCGCGTCTGACTACGGTGGCGCCGGCGTTCTAGGTCGCTCGGGGAGGGAAGGGTGTGCTTACCAGAACCGCAAGGTCGAGGCGAAGCTCAACGTGGAGGTGGCTTGGCAAGGGGCGCACAGGGTCGTCGGGGATTCCTCGCCGGAGTTCGCGATTGCGTCTGATGCGCTTGCTGTCAACGTTGGCGAGGTTCTGCGTCGCGCTAAGTCAAAAAGGGGGCACCATTAGATGCATAAGACGATGGGGATCCTAATCGTATCAGTCAGAGGGCAAGGGGCGGCTGGTACTTACGGGGAGAGGTCACCGGAGTTCGTGTAGAGGGCGGCGGCGCTCGGTCGAAGTCGTTGCCGAGGCTACAGATCATGTGAGAACAAACAAGGCGTGTCAGTGGATGCGCAAGAAGTTGCTGGGCGTGATAGCATGAGTCAGGGACAGAGGGGAACACGGTGCTCACCGGAATTCGTCGGCGCGATCGTCGGAACAGCGGCGGTGTCGAGCAAGTTGCGAGCAGCCTGGGGGCGTGAAGGGGGAATTGGTTGAGGGGAAATGGTCGCGAGAGAGAGGGGATTATATAGCCAGAGGCTCGACAAGAAACGCCCAGTGATTCAATGCCATTTACCTCGCGGAATCAAAGCAGCAACGGGCAGCGGCGGAGTTCGTGCGCGAGATTTTGGGGAAGACGACGATGGTGTGGACGGGGCCCGCTGGTCAGTGAAGTAATCGAAGGGAGCGTGGGGTCTGGCTGTCAGCGACCGAGTGTGTGTGCTCACGCGTGAGAGAGAAAAAGAAAATCCACGGGTGGGCTTGTTGGGCTCGGTTCGTTGCTGGGCCAGAAACCTGGCGCCTGGCCCTTTTCTTTTGTTTGCTTCTTTTCTTTTTCTATTTCTATTTTCTGGAATGATTTTTGATATGAATTCAAATCTTTTTGAATTCAAACAAAAATGAGGATCTTTGCAAGGTTCTGTGGTTTCAAATACAGTCATTTGACCAAGTGTTCACCTTGTAAAGGCCTGATCAAGCCTGGGTTTAAAACAAATAGGGACTTGTCTCTAGTTTGTGAATGATTTGAAATAGGATTTAGAAAATTCTATTAAATTGAAAACTTGGGTTAAAATGTTACACTTAATCTTTACAACAATGGAGGCAAGCAAACAGGTACCTAAACATTCAAATTTCAAAGGGTGATAGCCATTTGGGGTAAATTTGTACACATGAAATCATAGCTCAACTTCTGTCTCTAAGTGATTTTGAGAAAAACCCTAAATGGATGAATGATGCAAGAATGCTATGAATGAGTTTTGAAACTATGAATTTTGGGATGTTACAAATCTAACCCCCTTAAGATGAATCTCGCCCTCGAGATTCGGGTTGGCTAGCAAATAGGTGAGGGTGGTCTTTCCGAAGATCATCTTCTCTTTCCCATGTTGCTTCCTCTTCGGTGTGATGATTCCATTGCACTTTGCAAAATTTGATAGTCTTGGTCCTGGTAACTCTTTCTGCGGTCTCTAGAATCTTGACAGGCTTTTCCTCATAAGTGAGATCACTTTCTAGTTGAACTTCTTCCAAAGGTATGGTATCCTTCAAAGAAGACTCTTCCATTTCTGGGTGACATTTCTTAAGCTGACTCACATGAAACACGTTATGGACTGCTGATAGGGATTCCGGTAATTCAACTTCATATGCAACTTCTCCTTTGCGACTTAGGATCTTGAATGGCCCAACATATCTTGGTGCCAACTTTCCCTTGACTCCAAATCTTTTCACTCCACGAAGTGGTGATACCCTGAGATAAGCTCTATCCCCAACTTCGTAGGTGACTTCTCTACGCTTAGAATCCGCGTAGCTTTTCTGTCGGGACTGTGCTATCTTCAATCTGTCCTTAACCAATTTGACTTTCTCTTCGGCGTCTTTGATAAGATCTGGTCCAAATAAGCTTCTTTCTCCCACACCATTCCATAACAATGGGGTGGTACACTTCCTTCCGTAGAGTAACTCAAATGGTGCCATTCCAATACTAGTTTGATGACTGTTATTGTAAGAGAACTCTGCGTACGGCAAACTTTCATTCCAACTTGCTCCATAGTCTAAAGCACAGGCTCTCAACATGTCTTCAAGAATTTGGTTGGTTCTTTCTGTTTGTCCATCCGTTTGAGGATGAAAAGCAGTGCTGAATTCCAATCTCGTTCCTAAGGATTCATGAAGCTGTCTCCAAAAGTGAGAAGTGAACTGAGTTCCTCGATCTGATGCAATACTCTTTGGCACACCGTGAAGGCATACAATTCTGCTCATGTAAATTTTTGCTAACTTGGCACTTGTATAAGTTGTCTTCACGGGTATAAAATGAGCCACTTTAGTTAGGCGATCCACTACTACCCATATGGAATCATACCCTGACCTGGTCCTTGGTAATCCGGTAATGAAATCCATACCAATATATTCCCACTTCCATTCAGGAATAGGCAGTGGTTGAAGCAAACCCGCTGGTTTCTGGTGCTCCGCTTTGACTCTGCTGCACACATCACACAAAGCAATATGTTCGGCGATGTCCCTTTTGAGATTGTTCCACCAAAACCTTTCCTTCATGTCCATGTACATCTTGGTATTTCCCGGGTGAATAGAATACGGAGAGTTATGTCCTTCTTGTAAGATCAGTTTCTGCAACTCTGGGTCTCGTGGAACACATATACGTTTCCCGTGCCATAAGGTACCCTGTTCATCAACATGGAAACTCTTAGCCTTCCCTAGACTAATATTTTCCTTAATCTTTTCAATTTCCTCATCAGTCTTCTGAACTTCTCGGATTTTGTCCAATAGAGTGGGTTGAACATCTAAGGACATGAGATATCCTTCTGGTACAATCTCCAATCTGAGTTCTTTGAATTGCTTACACAAGTCATCTGGCAATTCCCCTTTTGTAAGGCCATTTACAAACGTCTTACGACTTAGAGCATCGGCTACTACATTCGCTTTACCGGGGTGGTATTGCAAACTTAAGTCGTAATCCTTGATAAGTTCTAGCCATCTTCTTTGTCTCATGTTGATTTCCTTCTGGGTGAAGATATACTTCAAGCTTTTATGATCGGTGAACACTTCACAACGCTTTCCCAAAAGGTAATGTCTCCATGTTTTGAGTGCATGAACGACAGAGGCTAACTCCAAATCATGAGTAGGATAGTTCACTTCATGAGTTTTGAGTTGTCTCGAAGCATAGGCTACGACTTTACCATCTTGCATAAGTACGGCACCCAAACCTTGATGAGACGCATCACAATATACTTGGAAGTCCTTTTCTAAATCTGGCAGACATAGAACTGGCGCTGTCACAAGTCTCTTCTTCAACTCTTGGAAACTGACTTCGCAACCTTCAGTCCAAGCAAACTTCTTGTCCTTCTTTAGCAATTCTGTCATTGGCTTAGCAACCTTTGAGAAATTTTCAATGAACCTTCTGTAGTAACCTGCCAAGCCGAGGAAACTTCGAACTTCTTTCACATTCTTGGGTGATTCCCATTCTGTCACAGCTGAAACCTTTGCAGGATCAATAGCCACACCATCTTTTGTCATCACATGACCAAGAAAACCAACTTTCTCTAACCAGAATTCACACTTGCTGAATTTGGCATACAGTTTATGTTCCCTCAGTTTCTCAAGTATCAAGCGTAAGTGTCTTTCATGTTCTTCTTTGCTCTTGGAGTAGACCAAGATATCATCGATGAAAACGACAACGAACTTGTCAAGAAATTCCATGAACACCTTGTTCATCATATTCATGAAGTATGCTGGAGCGTTGGTTAATCCAAAAGGCACCACAGTATACTCATATAATCCATACCTTGTAGTGAATGCTGTTTTTGGTATGTCTTGTTCTCTTATTTTGAGTTGAAAATAACCTGACCGGAGATCAATCTTTGAGAATACACATGCTCCTTCTAGCTGATCAAATAAGTCGTTGATTCTTGGTAGAGGATATTTGTTCTTGATGGTAACCTTGTTGAGAGAACGATAGTCAATACATAACCTTTGTGTTCTATCCTTCTTCTCTACGAATAAAACTGGGGCTCCCCAAGATGAAGAACTTGGTTGAATAAATCCTTTCTGTAACTGTTCTCCTAGCTGTTTCTTGAGATCTTTCAATTCATCTACTAACATTTTGTACGGTCTCTTAGCTATTGGTCCTGATCCTGGCACCAAATCTATCAGAAACTCCACATCTCTATCCGGTGGCATACCTGGTAACTCCTCTGGAAACACATCCGGATATTCACATACTGTTGGCACACTGTCCATGCTAACCCCCTTAAGAGAATTCAGTTTACTTCCTTTGGATTCAAAGTTTGACTTAAATTTTATTCTTTTTCCTTCGGGGGTTGTGAGTGTAACGGTTCGATTGGCACAATCTAATACTCCTTCATACTTAGCCATCCAGTCCATTCCCAAAATTACGTCTAGTCCTTGGGAATCTAGGATTATCAGGCTTAATGGAAACTTATGCTTACCAAACTCTATGGTGAGATCCCGGCATCCAAGGCTTACTATCATGTCTCCCCCCGGAGAACTAACTTTTATTGGACACCCAATGTTTTCTGATGCAAACCCATTTCTATCAACAAATGCCTTTGATATGAATGAATGTGATGCACCGGTATCAAAGAGTACAAATGCTGAAATTGAATTGAGTCTGAACTTACCAGCCACGGCATCAGGTTCCTCATAGACCTCTTCCACATTGATGTGGTTAACCTGTCCTTTCTGAAAAGGATTTGGCTTGTTAGGTCCTTCAACTTTCTTCTCAGGGCACTCATTAGCATAATGCCCCAGCTTCTTGCATTTGAAGCACTCAACTTGACTGATGTCCTTTTTAGGAGGTTGGCCTCCACTTCCACTACCATTTCCACCATAGTGGCTCTTATGTCCACCCTTGTGGTTCTTGTACTTGTCCTTGTCATGACTGCGGTGATGCTTGTTGTCATGACGGTTGTGGTTGTGCTTGTTAAATTTCCCATGTTTATGGGATCCTGAGCTGCCACTGTCATCATAGTGAGATCGTTTGTGAGACGATCCCGAGCTGTGCTTGTCGGAGTGTTTCCTCTTTCTACTCTCGACTTGCTTCATTTTACTTTCCAAAATAGCAGCCTTGTCACACAAAGACTGATAAGTTGGAACATATGCCACAGACAATTGCAGATTCAGTTCATCATTCAAGCCTTCCAGAAATTTTTCCTTTCTTTTGGCATCGGTGTCAACCTCATCCGGTGCATAGCGCGCCAGATTGTTGAACTCTTCTATGTATTCTCGCCATCATGCGGTGCTTTGTTCAGGTTGTGAAACTCCTTCTTTTTCAGACTCATTATCCCTGATGAGATATGAGCCGTGCGAAAACCATCTTCAAAGATAGCCCAAGTCACCTCATCAATAGGAGTGGTGATTTGGAAGTTGTCCCACCATGTGGCGGCTGGTCCTTCCAACAGATGAGCTGCGAACCGGACTTTTTCAGCATCCGTGCAGCCCACGGTCACTAGGTCTTTGTTCACAGAACGTAGCCAGTCATTGGCTACCATGGGATTAGTTGTTCCCGAAAACTTTGCTGGCCTCAAACGCAGAAATCTGGTGAGCATATCGAAACCCGGAGGGTTGTTGTTGTTGTTGTTGGGGTTGTTGTTGTTGTTATTCTGGTTCTGGATGAAGGTTGTCATCATTTGCATAAGCTGTGTTTGCGCATTCATCATTTGTTGCATTTCCGGGGTGATGTTGTTGGGGTTGGGGTTTGCGCGACGGGGAGGCATCTGTGGTTTGTTCAAATAGATAAGAATGAGATACCCATAGATGTTTTATGCACAATACAACATAAGCAAACACATAACAAGCAACATAAGAATAAAGGTTCAACAACCACATAATAAGCTCATGAAGTAAAACACACAAGTGGCAAGCCATCCACATGTCGGATGGTCCGATAATAATTTCACAATAACAAGTATGAATATGAAAGGTAAACGAGTAGTCGAGTCTACTCATCAGCGTCAATCTCCTCCTCGACGAAGGTAAGACCTGCGTTCTCCATCGCGGTCTTGTTCTCCTCAATCGTAGTGGTCAAGGAATCGACCTTGGCCTTGAGAGCCCTCTTCTGGGAGCGAAGCCTCTCAATAACCATCTGCTGCTGCTCAAGCTCGAAGTCCTTGGACTTCAGTTCCTCGGTCATGTCCCGGATCTTCTTGTTCCTATCCTGGACGCGTTTCTCCTGACTCTTGAACTTGCGGTCCTGGGCCTCGAACTTTGTCTCCATTTCCTTGATCATCTCATCCTGCTGCGCAAAAAGCTTGTCCTTCTCGCGAAGCTGCACCTGAAGCTCGTCATTACCTAGCATGACGTTCGTCCTGTCCGTATCTACGTGCCTGAGAAGAGTCTCTAGGTCCTGGAGATAAAGACGTATCGGCTCCACAGTGCTCCTCGAGTCGTCCTCAAAGTCGATGGACTCTCCATCAACATCACGTCTTCCAAAGACGTGGAAGTGAGTGCCCCTAACCTGACGGGAGTGACGGCCTAACAGTCGTCCTATCAGATCCTGCATGACTACCTCCATGCCTCTCTCCCTGTCGTCGTGCATCAGCTTGAAGACGATGGCCTCCGTAGTAGGCTCAGTCTGGCGTCCAGGCTGGTTCACCTTGAAGCCCCAGAGGTCCTTCCTCTCGAACTTGGTGAGTGGGTACACTGTGATAGTAGGAAGAGGGAGATCAAGCAGAGTGGTAAGCTCAATGATACGGGGACCAAAACGAGTAACCCGAAACTCCTCAACAGTGCTGATGGCAATAGGCATCTATTTATAAGATTGAAAAATTTAGAACAATGCAATTCAAGGTAAATCAAGACAAACATTCATACATAACCATGAAACATAATGGTCACACAAGTCATGCATACATAAATCCATTACATCTTTCAAGGTTCATACTTATTTAAAGTATCTTTTGGAAATAAGGTGATAAGTGGTGGTCCAACTAAAGAAGTGTCCTTACAATCCAATCTCACGAGATCTATTATTCAACACAATGTTCCTAGAGGCAATCCACCAATCTTGCTCTCTTGACTCTATCACTAAGTCTATAACATCTCCCCTTATCTCTTGGTTGGTGTCTTCCAACTCTTGAGTAAGCTCCTTCTCTTTCTCTAAGTCCTTTTGGAGGTTGAGCATTCTGCACTTGACTCTAGCACTTAGTTCTTTGATAGTTCTCCAAGCTGCATCCCTAGCTGACTCAAAGAATGTGGTGTGCATTGTAGTGTTGGTGTACATGCAGAATCCTCTTTCTTTGTGGTTGTCTTCCTTGTTTTTGTACAAGTGAAGTTGCACCCACCAATAGTCCACTCCTTCATCCATCACTGGAAAGCCCTTGTACACGGCTTCGCCATGTGCATCCATTGCCTCCATGAGGTCCTTGAGAATGTTGGGAAACTCAGTTTCACACTCCAAGGTCATGGTCATGAGTGGTCCCTTCTTCACGTCTTCGTTGATGGAGTTCATCTACAAAGGAAGTTGAAAGAGATTAGAAAAGTTTTACGAGAAGAATAGACAAGTGTAGAAGTAGTTGAAAAACTTTTTCCTTAGTGGTTTTCCAATCCTACGGTCATAATCCTATAGGCAACACAGTGCTCTGATACCATCTGTTAGACCCCTCCTTTATAAAGGAAAGGATCCCTGTGATTGCAATGCTAGTCCCTGGATCAATGCTAGCATCCACAGTTTAAGATGAAGTACACAGATACAAAGGTCGTTTATTACATTCATTCCAGAGATAAAACATAGTCTTTTACAACTCAGGGCCAAAGGCCTAATACAAGAGTTTATGGAATAAGTAAATAAACATAAGTCTTCATCTTCATGTGCCACAGGCAAGCATGTTGAGTGTAGACTCATGACTCCTATTCATCATCGGAGTAACCTGCAACATCACAAGTTACAGCACGAGGGTCAATACTTTGGAATAGTATTGGCAAGTGATACCTTAGTATATTTTAAGTGGACTATATTACTATATGCATTCTGGCTAAGTGTAGCTTGGCTTGCTTTGCTTGAAAATAGGTTTTTCCTATTAGTTGAAAACACTAAGTTCTTCTTTGTCAAAAACATTCCCAAGGAGCCACCAATAGACATTGAGGTCCTTTACCCTTGTTCACCCACAAAATTTTTACTTAGAAGTTGGAGTGATGAGATTCTTGTAGCTTCCATGTCTTGATGCTCAAAAGTGTCCATTTCCTTGGACTAGGCTAAGTACTTAGGTTTTCCATCTGCAGAGGTTGTGCACTTTCCCCACCGGACTTGGTTTCCCAAGACAGGACCTTTCAGAAGCTTTTCCTTAGTCAAAATGGACGCGCTCCAACCTATCAACCCAACTACCACCAACTGTCCAAGTGACTAAGTTCTAGCAACCTATATGATCATGGCAGAGCCCATATTGCCAAGTGGTTGCATTGTAAGCTTTCTCAACACTTGGCCTCCAAATCCCTTTGTGCCTGGGTGGCATACCACAAGTGAGATACACAACCCAAGTCCATGGCCTTGTGTAACCACTCAACATAACCCAATCATTCCATTCCACCCAGGAGGTTCATTTGACTTAGTTGTTTTATTAAGAAAACATAAGTCTCTTGACTTAGAATATTTTTATCATAAACCATATAGATGTTCACCACCCTTGTTTGCTAAGTAGCTAGACTAAGCAGAATATGATAACCTAACTTAGGATAATTTCCCTATCAATTCTACTATTCCATTCTACTTAGGATTTCCCATCTTAGCACTAGGCAAAATATCATGCAATACTTTAGCAAAATATCTAATGCTAGTACAAAACATAGGACAGAAATATTGATGAAAATATCACTTGCCTTGGTAGTGGGGAGAGTAGCACTCTTCACAATCACAATCACTAGCAAAATCTACACAAGAAATAATAGCATACAATTACACACAAATATATACAACCAAAAATAATATGAATGCATGCATGCAAGAATCTACTAGGTGGTGATTTTTGAAAATTCTACCAAGTATGCTCATGAGTACAGAAACTTAACATAACACAAAATTTGCCAACTAAACTTATTTGGCATCCATATAATTTACTAAAATAATTTCTACTTAAAATGGCCTTAAAACATGTTCTACAAATAAAATCATTTTTAACTATTACTATATGCCAAATAAATTGGATATTCTGAAAGGCCTTGTTTTACTGAATCCAACGGTATAAAGTTTGTAAAAATCTAACGTGGCAATCAAAAGTTATAGTTGTTTGAAGTTTGGATCTAAATCTGGTTTAAATTCTGTTTTTGATTTAAACTCTAGCCACGTGTCGCAGTCTCACTGGCGCATACCGTTTCGGTTGGATCGCGCTCTGCGGACCACAGGATCTAAGTGGGATCTGGCGGCTCAGATGCGCGCTTACCCCTTCGTTTACAATCTATCCTAGCCCTACGATCTGGATCCAACGGACACAACCATCAAGCCACAAACTGGCGGCGCGAAGCGCGGTTGGCGGCGGCGCCAGATGACTACGGTGGCGCCGGCGTTCTAGGTCGCTCGGGGAGGGAAGTGTGTGCTTACCAGAACCGCAAGGTCGAGGCGAAGCTCAACGTGGAGGTGGCTTGGCAAGGGGCGCACGGGGTCATCGGGGATTCCTCGCCGGAGTTCGCGATTGCGTCTGATGCGGCTGCTGTCAACGTTGGCGAGGTTCTGCGTCGCGCTAAGTCAAAAAGGGGGCACCATTAGACGCGTAAGACGATGGGGATCCTAATCGTATCAGTCAGAGGGCAAGGGGCGGCTGGTACTTACGGGGAGAGGTCATCGGAGTTCGTGTAGAGGGCGGCGGCGCTCGGTCGAAGTCGTTGCCGAGGCTACAGATCATGCGAGAACAAACAAGGCGTGTCAGTGGATGCGCAAGAAGTTGCTGAGCGTGATAGCATGATTCAGGGACAGAGGGGAACACAGTGCTCACCGGAATTCGTCGGCGCGGTCGTCGGAACAGCGGCGGCGTCGAGCAAGTTGCGAGCAGCCTGGGGGCGTGAAGGGGGAATTGGTTGAGGGGAAATGGTCGCGAGAGAGGGGATTATATAGCCAGAGGCTCGACAAGAAACACCCAGTGATTCAATGCCATTTACCTCGCGGAATCAAAGCAGCAACGGGCAGCGGCGGAGTTCGTGCGCGAGATTTTGGGGAAGACGATGATGGCGTGGACGGGGCCCGCTGGTCAGTGAAGTAATCGAAGGGAGCGTGGGGTCTGGCTGTCAGCGACCGAGTGCGTGTGCTCGCGCGTGAGAGAGAAAAAGGAAATCCCCGGGTGGGCTTGTTGGGATCGGTTCGTTGCTGGGCCAGAAACCTGGCGCCTGGCCCTTTTCTTTTGTTTGCTCCTTTTCTTTTTCTATTTCTATTTTCTCGAATGATTTTTGATATGAATTCAAATCTTTTTGAATTCAAACAAAAATGAGGATCTTTGCAAGGTTCTGTGGTTTCAAATACAGTCATTTGACCAAGTGTTCAACTTGTAAAGGCCTGATCAAGCCTGGGTTTAAAACAAATAGGGACTTGTCTCTAGTTTGTGAATGATTTGAAATAGGATTTAGAAAATTCTATTAAATTGAAAACTTGGGTTAAAATGTTACACTTAATCTTTCCAACAATGGAGGCAAGCAAACAGGTACCTAAACATTCAAATTTCAAAGGGTGATGGCCATTTGGGGTAAATTTGTACACATGAAATCATAGCTCAACTTCTGTCTCTAAGTGATTTTGAGAAAAACCCTAAATGGATGAATGATGCAAGAATGCTATGAATGAGTTTTGAAACTATGAATTTTGGTATGTTACAAGCCTGCTTTGTAGAATCTTGTGATGAGAGAGCAATTTTCTAGTGCTGGTTCTGATGATCTTACTGCCCATCTCAATAGCTTTGTTGAAATTTGTGAGATGCAAAAGTATAAGTATGTAGATGGAGATATTATTAAGATCAATCTTTTTCCTTTCTCCTTGAGAGGAAAAGCTAAAGAATGGTTGCTATCCTTGCCTAAAAATAGTATTGATTCTTGGACTAAGTGCAAAGATGCTTTTATTGGAAAGTACTATCCTCCTGCTAAGATTATATCTATGAGAAGTGACATTATGAAATTTAAACAACTTGATAATCAACAAGTTGCTCAAGATTGGGAAAGAATGAAGTATTTGGTTAAGATTTGTCCCACTCATGGACTCAATGCTTGGATGATTATCCAGACTTTTTATGCAGGTTTGAACTTCTGTTCTAGAAATCTGTTGGATTCAGCTGCTGGAGGTACCTTCATGGGCCTCACTTTGGGTGCTGCAACAAGGCTCCTTGATAATATGATGGTTAACTACTCTGAATGGCATGTTGAGAGAGCTCCACATGGTAAGAAGGTAAATTCTATTGAGGAAACTTCCTCTTTGAGTGAAAAGATTGATGTTATTATGGCTATGCTTGTTAATGGGAAAGCTCCTATAGATCCTAATAGTGTTCCCTTAGCCTCTTTGGTTGCTCAAGAAGAGCAAGTTGATGTGAACTTCATTAGAAACAACAATTTCAACAATAATGCCTATAGGAATAATTTTGGTAGTAACAACAATTATAGGCCTTATCCTCCTAATAATGGCAATTCCTATGGAAACTCCTACAACAATGCTAGAAGTGCCCCCTTTGAACTTGAAGTCATGCTCAAGGAATTTATTAGTAAACAAACCACTTTCAATAATACTATAGAGGAAAATCTTTTAACTATTGAGAAAAATATATCCTCTTTGTCTGAAGCTCAAACTTCCTTGGTTAATAAAATGGCTGCTAAACCTGAAACTATGGAAAATACCTTTGCTACTGATCATGCCATACAAGTTACTATTGATGAAAATGTTAGGCTGTTAGCTCAACTTCATGCTAGGTGGGAAATGTAAACTGAAATTGATAGAAACAATAGTGTGTGCACCATCACCACTAAACCACAAGTAGCCCCTATTTCTCCTCCTACTATGCCTAAGCCTGTTGAGCCTATTACTAGTGATGCTAAGTTTGATTTTGATATAGATGGTTGCAATATTTCTGAAGTGATTATGTTCCTACAAAAGCTTGCTAGAAGTCCTGATGCTAGTGATATGCATGTTTCTTTCACCAAACACATTACAGATGCTCTTGTGAAAATTAAGGAAGAGAAGCTGAAACACAAAGCTTCTATTCCTAGGAAAGTAGAAGATAGTTGGGAACCCATTATTAATATACAAGTGAATGACTTTGATCTCAAAGCTTCATGTGATCTTGGTTCTAGTGTCTCTATTATGCCTAGGAAGATTTATGAAATGCTTGATTTTCCACCATTGGAAGATTGTTATTTGGATGTCCCACTCAATGATATGCTAAAAAGAAACTCATGGGGAGTATTAATGATATTCTCATTATGGTTAACGATGCTTATGTACCTATTGATTTCTATGTTTTGGATGTTGAATACAATGCTTCTTGTCCTATTACTTTGGGAAGACCTTTTCTTAGAATAGTTGGTGGCATCATTGATATGAAAGAAGTCACCATTAAATATCATTGTCCATTCAATAAAGGTATTGAACACTTCCCTATGAGGAGATAGAAGTTGCTTTTTTCTCCTCCTTTGAAATCAAGGTTTGATGTTAATGCTTCCTCATTTGAAAATACTTCATTCTTCTTGCTTCTTGTGCCTAACTTAAAGGCGTTAAAGAAAAGTACTTGTTGAGAGATAACCCAAGAGTTTCCTTGAGTCTTGGAAGTTATTACTTCAGTAATGACCTCTACTTATCCTTTTTTGTTTTCTTTTTGTGCCAAGAATGACCTCTAATGAGAGGGAAGTAAGATTTGGGGAGTTGCTGTCCCGAAACAGATTTCTGCCCTCCACCAAAAACATTCGTGAGGAGTCTCTGTAACTTGGATTGAGCTCAAAGTTTACGAAAAATACCCCAGTATGTTAGCTAAGTTCGTTAGTTCAACACTTTTTGATTTGAGCAAAAGAAGATGTTCGAAAAAATCGGTTTCTACTTGCTGGTCTATTTTGACACATTTCTGCCATTATTTGCATTTACTTCTTATTGATTCCTTTTTGAGTTCTCTTTCGGTGAATTGAGCTTTTTGAAGGAGTTAGTATAGTAGCTTGTGTCTTTAGTGAAAAGCCTTGTTGTTTCAAAGCTTTGCCAGAGGTCTAATATCTTTTGAATAAACTAATGTTGCTAATGAAGATTGTGTGAAGTTTTGTGTGAAGGAAAAAATTCAGGTGTAGAGAGAGAATGATGCAATGAGATGAAGAATGGACAAAATCTCAACCTTGGGGATTCCACCCCAGTGTCACCCCAAGAAATATCCAAGAGGTACAAGCGTCAAAGCTTGGATATGACCAAGGCATCCCCTTCTTCATCAATAAAAAGCCCAGGTCTGTCTAGACACTTCGTTTTTATTGTTTCATGCACAGTTGTATTGTTCTTGGAGCGTCTTAGTTTTCGTTTGCTTTGCTTAGGTTGTTTAGTTTTCTTGAATAAAGTAGTTTGGACCCTCATTCTCGCTGTGTTGTTTTGCAAATAAGTTGCTTGGTGTTGGAAAGGAGTAGTAAGTTCTTGCTTGAAGTGCAAGAGGAGCTTGCATTGACTGTGACTTAGACTTTAGCATGACATGATAGGTGTTGTTTTGACCTTATGCTTGGTGATTATTGCTGTAGCATGTCTTGTTCCAAAAAATTGGGACTGCTTAGTGTGTCTTGAAGAAATTATGTGTTGTTTTAGCATGCAAAAGCATAGTATAGTGGTATTCTCCTTTGATGTTTTGCTTGCATTGACTTGGCACATGCTCACACCATGTTATGACTATGAAAAGTCACCATTAGCCTCTATAATCATTTAGTCCTTGACTTGTAGTACCACTCCTTGATTTTTTTAGTAATGCTTTGTTGCACTACATGATTATGGCCATTATTGCTCTCTTAGTTGGTTGCTCCTAGTCTTTTGTTTAGTAAAAGCATAGTATATTCTTGTTTTCAGCTATCTTCCAATTAAAAGTATTTTGTTATGTGAAAACTTAGTGATTAAATCCCTCACAAACTTGATGGCACACTTTATATTCTTTGCCCCTAATAAACTTGAACCATTGTGTCTTCTATGTTGTATATGCTTGCACTTATATGTTGGAATTAGCAGAACCATGCTGTCATGGGGAACGTTTTCAACATTGCACTTGTACTTTGTACTCAGTTGATATCATGCTCTTTTGTCTATGGATGTCACCGGTGTAAAATAAAGAGGGAACTTGTAAGTCCATGGAGTTTGTATCATGTGTTAGAGAAACGCCTGGGGCGCTAGCCTAAGCCATGCCTAATCATGGTGGAAACTTGCAGCATCACCATAGTGAAGCACTCTTCTTATAAAAAAAAGAGACACATTGAGAAAAGATGAAAGATAGAAAAAAGCACCACATTCCCATGGTAAATAAGAAGATTGCTGAGATGCTCATTGTCTGCTTGCCTTGTCATTTTGGTTATGGGATAGCTCCTGTACCATGTGCAAGGGGTACCGCATTGGCGGTTCTCAATGATATGCAAATACTTACAGTGCAAGAACTTAAAGGTGACTAAAGTTGAGTAGCATGAGGTGTGGCCCTCGTATTCAAGGGACTTGAGATTGCCAACTTATACTTCATCAAGCATATACTACATCTTTGTTCACTTTAACCTTAACCACTTCAAGATGCTTATGATAGGGGCAATGAGGACTGAAAGCTAACAAGTACTATAATTTTTGGAAGCTCTTTTTGAAACTTAAAATCCCTGCTTCCTTTATAAAAAGGCCTTTCTTCCACCATTATTCGAGTCTCCACCTTCTACCTTTAGGCACCATTAAGAGAGCATAGTTGTCATTCTTGTGCAGTGTTCCAAAGCTTATTAATTGATGCATATTGTGATACTACTTGTTCTTGTGCTATTTGTTTCTAGTCACCCTTGTGAACTTTGAAGGTGTCCTATGCATATATTTGCTACTCTATGAGGGACAAGCTGATTGCCACTATGCTATGTTTTCTGTATGTGAAACAAACAAACGTTTTTCAATGCATGTTATTCATGATCTTTATTTGTAGCTTGTCATGTTACATGCATAGTTACTATGTCCTATTGTTAGAACTCCATCTTTCATGCACATGTTTAGAGTTCTTTGATCCCAGCTTTCAATGCTTGCAAATGGTTGGGTCTTTATTATGAGGGTGCATGTCACCTAAAAAATTATTCTTTTTATCACTTACCTACTCGAGGACGAGCAGGAGTTAAGCTTGGGGATGCTTGATACGTTGGAAACGTATCTATAATTTTTGATGCTCCATGCTTGTTTAGTATCTACCTTACTTTGCTTTGTCTACACTTTGAGGTGCTTTTTACATGTTTTATGGTACTAACCTATTAACAAGTTGCCACAGTGACAGTTGCTTGTTTTCTGCTGTCTTTGCTTCCAGAAAAGTTAGTAAAGAAATATTCTCGGAATTGGACGGGACAAACGTCAAAGTCAATTACTTTCCGTGGGAACAAGAATCCAGAAGATGAGACGTAGACGCAAGCCAGGGCAGCCAGACCCCCTAGGCGTGGGTGGGCCCTGCCCCGCGCCTGGGAGGGGTGTGGCCCCTCTGGCCACCACCTCGGCCTCCCCCTTCGCCTATAATAAGCCACCGATGCAGAAACCCTAAGTACCCGATCAAATCTCCATGAAACCATCTGTAGCCGCTGCCACCATCGTCCCTAGATCAGGGGGATCTGAAGTTCTTCCCGGCACCCTGCCGGAGGGGAGATCATCCCGGCGGCCTTATCTCCGGTATGATTCGTGAGTAGTTCCACCTTGGGCTGTGGGTCCATGTAGTAGCTAGATGGTTGTATCTCCTCCTTTGTGCTTTCATGTATAGATCTTATGAGCTCCGTCCATGATCAAGATCTAATCTATTTATAATCATGCATGTTGTGTTTGCGGGGATCTGATGGATATTGAGATTATTATGTTGGTTTGATTAATGGTTTTGTCTTTATGATTCTATCATGTCTGTGTTGTTTGTGATCTTGCATGCTCTCCGTTGTTAGTAGCTATCTTTGCCAAGTAGTTGCTAGTGACTCCAAGAGGGTGTATTTATGCTCGATAGTGGGTTCATGCCTCTAGTTTCCAAGGGAAGTGACAATAATCTCTTCGGTTGTAGATGTGTTGTTGCTACTAGGGAGAAAACAACGGTCTCTTGTTCATGGAACATGTGGACTATTTACCTTACACACTTTGCTTAAAGCAGTTATCTGTTGCTTGCAACTTAATACTGGAGGGGGTTCAGATGATAACCTGAAGGTGGACTTCTAGTCATAGATGCAGTTGGATGGCGGTCTATGTATCTTGTTGTATTACCCAATCGAATCTCATAGGATCTTTCTGACTAGTATTGCATTGTTATGCCTTGCT
This sequence comes from Avena longiglumis, assembly GCA_030063025.1. Taxonomy (NCBI): domain Eukaryota; kingdom Viridiplantae; phylum Streptophyta; class Magnoliopsida; order Poales; family Poaceae; genus Avena; species Avena longiglumis. Next base: position 509,840,245 of record CP125974.1, on the reverse strand, counting down.
CAGTTCCTGTCAATTTCCCTGGTGTAATTTGTTTATCCTTCATGTCATGTTGTTTATCTAAGGAGAGCACTTATAGTGAACTATGGACCCCAGTCCAATCTTTACCATTGATACATCTTCCACAGTTACTTGTTTACTTGCTGCAAACCATTACCTTCCACACCATACGTTTAATCCTTTGTTACAGCAAACCGGTGAGCTTGACAACCTCAATGATTTGTTGGGGCAAAGTCTTGAGTTTGTGTTGTGCAGGTCTCTGCGTTGCTTGCAACACCTGTGTGATGTTTCCTTCCTCCTACTGGTTCTGTAACCTCGGTTTCTTACTGAGGTAAACTTGCTGTTGTGCTGCTTCATACCTTGCTCTTGGGGTTTCCAAAGAAGCGTCGCACGACGAGTGCTGGGCGCCATCAAACACCAAGTTGTCTGAGTTCACTAGCACAAACAACAATGATTTCCTAAGCACTTGCTCCACCTGCTCCTGATGCTACCTTGTATGAAATTAAGCCTGCTTTGTTGAATCTTGTGATGATAGAGAAATTTTCTGGTGCTAGTTCTGATGATGTTGCTGCCCATCTCAATAACTTTTTTGATCTTTGTGAGATGCAAAAGTATAAGGATGTAGATGGAGATATTATTAAGCTCAAGTTGTTTCCTTTCTCGTTGAGAGGAAAAGCTAAAGAATGGTTGCTATCCTTGCCTAGAAATAGTATTGATTCTTGGACTAAGTGCAAAGATGCTTTTATTGGAAAGTACTACCCTCCTGCTAAGATTATATCTATGAGAAGTGACATTATGAAATTTAAACAACTTGATAATCAACAAGTTGCTCAAGATTGGGAAAGAATGAAATATTTTGTTAAGAATTGTCCCACTCATGGACTCAATGCTTGGATGATTATCCAGACTTTTTATGCAGGTTTGAACTTCTCTTCAAGAAACCTGTTGGATTCAGCTGCTGTAGGTACCTTTATGGGCATCACTTTGGGTGCTGCAACAAGACTCCTTGATAATATGATGGTTAACTACTCTGAATGGCACACTGAAAGAGCTCCACATGGTAAGAAGGTAAATTCTGTTGAAGAAACCTCCTCTTTGAGTGATAAGATAGATGTTATTATGGCTATGCTTGTTAATGGGAAAGCTCCTTTAGAACCTAATAGTGCTCCCTTAGCCTCTTTGGTTGCTCAAGAAGAGCAATTTGATGTGAACTTCATTAGAAACAACAATTTCAACAACAACGCCGATAGGAATAATTTTGGTGGTAACAACTATAGGCCTTATCCTCCTAGTAATGGAAATTCCTATAGAAACTCCTACAACAATTCTAGAAGTGCCCCCTCTGAACTTTAAGTCATGCTCAAAGACTTTATTAGTAAACAAACCACTTTCAACAAGGCTATAGAGGAAAAGCTTTTGAATGTTGAGAAAAATATATCCTCTTTGTCTGAAGCACAGTCCTCCTTGATTAATAAAATGGCTACTAAACCTGAAATCATGGAAAGTACCTTTGCTGCTACTCATGCCATACAAGTTACTATTGATGAAAATGTTAGACTGTTAGCTCAACTTCATGCTAAGTGGGAAAGGGAAGCTAAAATTGATAGAACCAATAGTGTGTGCACCATCACCACTAAACGACAAGAAGTCCTATTCTTCCTCCTACAATTCCTAAGCCTAATGAGTCTACTACTAGTGATGGTAAGTTTGATTTTGATATAGATGGTTGCAATATTTCTAAAGTGATTATGTTCTTGCAAAAGCTTGCTAGAAGTCCTGATGCTAGTGATATGCATGTTGCTTTTACCAAACACATTACAGATGCTCTTGTTAAGATTAAGGAAGAGAAGTTAAAACACAAAGCTTCTATTCCTAGGAAAGTAGAATATAGTTGGGAACCCATTATTAATATGCAAGTGAATTACTTTTATCTCAAAGCTTCATGTGATCTTGGTTCTAGTGTCTCTATTATGCCTAGGAAGATTTATGAAATGCTTGATTTGCCACCTTTGGAAGATTGTTATTTGGATGTCCCACTTAATGATAATGCTAAGAACAAACTTATGGGAATTATTAATGATGTTCTCATTATGGTTAACAATGCTTATGTCCCTTTGGATTTCTATGTTTTGGATGTTGAATACAATGCTTCTTGTCCTATTACTTTGGGAAGACCTTTTCTTAGAACTGTTGGTGCCATCATTGATATGAAAGAAGGCACCATTAAGTATCATTTTCCATTCAAGAAAGGTATTGAACACTTCCCTATGAGGAGAGAGAAGTTGTTTTTTCTCCTCCTTTGAAAGCAAGGTTTGATGTTAATGCTTTCTCATTTGAAAATACTTGATTTTCTTGCTTCTTGTGCCTAACTTAAAGGCGTTAAAGAAAAGTACTTGTTGGGAGATAAACCAAGAGTTTCCTCGAGTCTTGGAAGTGATTACTTCATTAATGACCTCTCTTTATCCTTTTTGTTTGCTTTTTGTGCCAAGAATGACCTCTAATGAGAGGGAAGTAAGATTTGGGGAGTTGCTGTCCCGAAACAGATTTCTGTCCTCCACCATAAAAATTCGTGAGGAGTCTCCGTAAGTCGGATTGAGATGAAAATTTATGAATAAATCCCCCAGTATGTTAGCTAACTTTAGTTAGTACAACACTTTTTGATTTGAGCAACAGAATATGTTCGAAAAAATCGGTTTCTACCTGCTGGTCTGTTTTGACAGATTTCTGCCATTATTTGCATTTGCTTCTTATTGATTCCTTTTTGAGTTCTCTTTTAGGTGAATTGAGCTTTTTGAAGGAGTTACTACAGTAGCTTGTGTTTTTTGTGAAAAGTCTTGATGTTACAAAGCTAAGCCTAAAGGTCTATTATCTTTTGAATACACTAATGTTGCTAATGAAGATTGTGTGAAGTTTTGTATGAAGGAAAAAATTCAGGTGTAGAGAGAGAATGATGTAATAATATGAAGAATGGACAAAATCTCAAGCTTGGGGATGCCACCCCGGTGTCACACAAATAAATATTCAAGAGGTACAAGCGCCAAAGCTTGGGGATGCCCAAGGCATCCCCTTCTTCATCAATAAAAATCTTAGGTCTTTCTAGACACTTCGCTTTTATTGTTTCATGCACAGTTGTGTTGTTCTTGGAGCGTCTTAGTTTTCATTTTTGGTTTTAGTTTGCTTAGTTTGCTTGAGTAAGTTTGATGGTTACACCACACTTCTTTTGGAGAGAGACACACTCTATTTCCATTGCCTAGAACACTCTAGTTTTCACTCTTATTGTCTTGTGAGTGTTCTCTTTTGCTAGCAACGTGTTTAGCCTTAGTTTTCTTGTGCTTTCAGCTTATAACTTTTTAGTTCTTCTTTGTGGATTTGTGAGACATGCTCACTGATCTTTATTGATTATTATCTTTGTGAGTTATTTCAAATAAGTTGTTTGGTGTTGGAAAAGAGTAGAAAGCTTCATGCTTAAGTGGTACGAAGTGAGCTTGCTTTGACTGTGGCTTAGGCTTTATCATGTCATGCTAGATCTTGTTTTGACCTTATGCTTAGTGATTATTGCTGTAGTATGTCTTGTTCCAAACAATTGGGATTGCTTAGTGTGCCTTGAAGAAATTATGCGTTGTTTTCGCATGCAAAAGCATAGTATAGTGGTATTCTCCTTTGATGTTTTGCTTGGGTTGACTTGGCATATGATCACACCATGTTATGGCTCTCACAAATCACCATTAGCCTCTATGATCATTTAGTCCTTGACTTGTAGTACCACTCTTTGCTTTGATTAGTAATTCTTTGTTGCACTGCATGATTATGGCCATTATTGCTCTCTCAGTTGGTTGCTTACAGTCTTTTGCTAGCCTTCACATGTGTGAGCAAGCTCTACTCATGCTTCTAACTCCCGAGAAACCAAGTTATTCCAAAGTGTCCACTATAAACTCCTGTGCATGGTGTGTTACACCATTCCAAGTATATTCTTGTTTTCAGCTATCTTCCAATTAAAAGTATTTTGTTATATGAAAACTTAGTGATTAAAGCCCTCACAAACTTGATGGCACACTTTATATTCTTTGCCCCTAATAAACTTGAACCATTGTGTCTTCTATGTTGTATATGCTTGCACTTATACGTTGGAATTAGCAGAATCATGCTGTCATGGGGAACGTTTTCAACATTGCACTTGTACTTTGTACTCAGTTGATATCATGTTCTTTTGTCTATGGATGTCACCGGTGTGAAATAAAGAGGGAACTTATAATTCCATGGAGTTTGTATTTTGTGTTAGAGAAACGTCTGGGCCGCTAGCCTAAGCCATGCCTAATCATGGTGGAAACTTGCAGCATCACCATAGTGATATCTATGAACGTTCTTCTTATAAAAAAGGAGATTGAGAAAAATAGATATATGAGAAAAGAGGAAAAGAGATAAAAAGGCACCATATTCCCATGGTAAATAAGAAGAATGCTAAGATGCTCATTGTCTGCTTGCCTTGTCATTTTGGTTATGGGATAGCTCTTGTACCATGTGCAAGGGGTACCCCATTGGCGGTTCTCTATGATATGCAAATACTTATAATGACAAGAACTTACAGGTGACTGAAGTTGAGTAGAATGAGGCGTGGCCCTCGTATTTAAGGGACTTGAGATTGTCAACTTATACTTCGTCAAGCATATACTCCATCTTTGTTCACTTTAACCTTAATCACTTCAAGATGCTTATGATAGGGGCAATGAGGGCTGAAAGCTAACAAGTACCATAATTTTTGGAAGCTCTTTTTGAAACTTGTAATCCCTGCTTCCTTTATAAAAAGGCCTTTCTTCCACGACTACTAAGTCTCCACCTTCTACTTTTAGGCACCATTAAGAGAGTATAGTTGTCATTATGTGTGCAGTGTCCCAAAGCTTATTGATTGTTGCATATTGTGATATTTCTTGTTCTTGTGCTACTTGTTTCTAGTCACCCTTGTGAACTTTGAAGGTGTCCTATGCATATATTTTCTACTCTACGAGGGACAAGCTAAATGCCACTATGCTATGTTTTCTGTATGTGAAACAAACAAACTTTTTCAATGCATGTTATTCATGATCTTTGTTTGTAGCCTTTCATGTTGCATGCATAGTTACTACTACCTCCGTTTCAAGGCTTCCAAAAGAATTGAGCAACAAAATGATTATACTTTCCAGTGATACTAGTTTTATACCAAAACTCTTTACGTATTTAGAGTAATTATTTGTCAAAGAAAAAACACGCAAAACGAGGACGCCTTAAGCCCTGAAACGGAGGGAGTATGTCCTATTGTCAGAATTCCATCTTTCATGTACATGTTTAGAGTTCTTTGATCCCAGCTTTCAATGCTTGCAAATGGTTTGATCTTAGTTTTGATGGTGCATGCCACCTCAAAAATTATTATTTTTATCACTTACCTACTCGAGGACGAGCAGGAGTTAAGCTTGGGGATGCTTGATACGTTGGAAACGTATCTATAATTTTGGATGTTCCATGCTTGTTTAGTATCTAATTTGCTTTGCTTTGTCTTTCTTTGAGGTGTTTTTATATATTTTCTGGAACTAACCTATTGACAAATTGCCACAGTGCCAGTTGCTCGTTTTCTTCTGGTTTTGGTTCCAGAAAGGCAGAAAATCAATATTCTCGGAATTGGACGGGACAAAAGCCAAAGTCAATAACTTTCTGTGAGGGACACGAATCCAGAAGGAGGGACGGAGAGGCACCAAAGGGTGGCCAAACCCCCTGGGCACGGCCAAGCCTGGTCCGCGCCTGGGGAGGGCGTGGGCCCTCTGGCCGCCTCCTCGGCCTCCCCCTTTGCCTATAAGAAGCCCCCGGGGAGAAAACCCTAAAGCATCCAAAAGAAATCCAGGAAAACCTCCGTAGCGCCGCCGCCATCGAAGGGGAGATTCGGGGGACAGAAAGTCTCTATTCCGGCACCCTGCCGGGACGGGAAAGTGCCCCCGGAGCCATCTCCATCGCCATCTTCATCACCGTTGCTGATTCCCATGATGAGGAGGGAGTAGTTCTTCCTCGAGGCTAAGGGCTCTACCGGTAGCTATGTGTTCATCTCTCTCTCTATGCATGATCTTGTGGTCATGAGCTTTGTAATCAATTAGATCTACCTTGCTACTCAAGTGCTTCATTAGATCTCTGCTCTCCCCATGTGTGTGAAAGTGACAGCGTGCACGCCATGGTGACACTTAGGTTTGAGTCTACATAAATACTCTTTGTGCTTTAATAGATCTATGATTTTCCCCACGTGTGTGAAAGTGACAGCGTGCATACCGTGTGTGGCACTTTGGCTAGATTGAATATTTGCTATGAGTTATATTTGGAGTTGGATGTCTCTATGAAATTGTGGTGTTTGTTGGAACCATCTAGCGCTCAAGGTGACAGTGTGGGGTTATCTAGATTGGGGAAGCCCTACCATGGATTATAGTGTTCAACCGGAGAGTAGTTAAGAGTAGTCCCATGAAGAGAGAATATTTATATGAGAGAGTGTTCACTAGTGAAAGTATGGTCCCTAGGCCTTGTTTCTAAACATTGAAACACCGTTTGCATCTAGATTTGTTGCATGTTTGCTTGCTTCCAGTCTTTACCTCACCGTCAAGCTCCATCAAAGCTATTTTCTGGCACCATTACCACTTGTATTTCACTATCTCTTCGCCGAACTAGTGCACCTATACACCTGACAAGTGTATTAGGTGTGTTGGGGACACAAGAGACTTCTTGTATCTTGATTGCAGGGTTGCTTGAGAGGGAATACCTTTGACCACTTCCTCCCTGAGTTCGATAAACCTTGGGTGATCCACTTAAGGGAAGCTTGCTGCTGTTCTACAAACCTCTACACTTGGAGGCCCAACAACTGTGTACAAGAATAGAAGTGTGTAGACATTAGTTGCTCAAGCTTTGGAAAGAATGAAATCTTTGGTTAAGAATTGTCCCACTCATGGACTTATTGCTTGGATGATTATCCAGACTTTTTATGCAGGTTTAAACTTCTCTTCAAGAAACCTGTTGGATTCTGCTACTGGAGGTACCTTTATGACCATTACCTTGGGTGCTGCAACAAAGCTCCTTGACAATATGATGTTTAACTATTCTGAATGGCACACTCAGAGAGCTCCACATGGTAAGAAGGTAAATTCTGTTGAAGAAACCTCCTCTTTGAGTGATAAAATTGATGTTATTATGGCTATGCTTGTTAATGAAAAAGCTCATATAGATCCAAATAATGTTCCTTTAGCCTCTTTGGTTGCTCAACAAGAGCAAGTTGATGTGAACTTTATTAGGAATAATAATTTTGGCAACAATACTTATGGTAATAACTATAGGCCTTATCCTCCTAATAATAGCAATACTTATCATGGTAGATCTGGAATGCCTAGTGAAGATAGGATTCTATAAGTTGAAAGATCCACTAAAAACTTCATGCAAATGCAATATGAGTAGAACAAAATATTCACTAAAACTATGGAAGAACGATCTGCTATATTGAATAATATTAGTTATCAACTTGAGAATTTAAATAGGAAAATTCCTAGTTTACAGTCCAAAATTTTGAATGCTGAGAAAAATATTTCCTCTTTGTCTGAAGCTCAGTCTTCTTGGATTAATAAAATCGCTGATAAACCTGAAACCTTGGAAAGTACCTTTGCTGCTACTCATGCTATACAAGTTACTATTCATGAAAATGTTAGAATGTTAGCTAAACTACATGCTAAGTGGGAAAGATAAGCTGAAGTTGCTAGAAACAATAGTGTTTGTACTATTACCACCACCAATATGGATGCTACCCAACCACAAGAAGTCCTTGTTCCTCCTACAACAATGCCTAAGTCTACTACCAGTGATGCTAAGTTTGATTTTGGTCTTAATGGTTGCAATATTTCTAAAGTGATTATGTTCCTACAAAATCTTGCTAGAAGTCCTAATGCTAGTGATATGAATGTGGCTTTCACCAAACACATTACAGATGCTCTCATTAAAATTAAGGAAGAAAAATTGAAACACGAGGCCTCTATTCCTAGGAAAGTAGAAGATAGTTGGGAACCCATCATCAATATGCAAGTGAATGACTTTGATCTAAAAGCTTCATGTGACCTTGGTTCTAGTGTCTCTATTATTCCTAGAAAGATTTATGAAATGCTTGATTTGCCACCTTTGGAAGATTGCTATTTAGATGTCCCACTTGATGATAATGCTAAAAAGAAACTCATAGGGAGTGTTAATGATGTTCTTATTATGGTTAAAAATTCCTATGTCCCTATTGATTTCTATGTTTTGGATGTTGAATACAATGCTTCTTGTCCTATTACTTTGGGAAGACCTTTTCTTAAAACTATTGGTGCCATAATTGATATGAAAGAAGGCACCATTAATTATAAATTTCCATTCAAGAAAGGTATTGAACACTTCCCTGTGAGGAGAGATAATTTACCCTTTGCTCTTCCTTTGAAAGCAAGGTTTGATGTTAATGCTTCTTCATTTGAAAATACTTGATTCCTGCTTCTTGTGCCTAACTTAAAGGCGTTAAATAAAAGTACTTATTGGGAGATAACCCAAAAGTTTTAGTTGAGTCTTGGAAGTTATTAATCTGTAAAAACCTCTCCTTATCCTTTTTATTTGCTTTTTGTGCCAAGAATAACCTCTAATGAGAGGGAAGTAAGATTTGGGGAGTTGTTGTCCCGAAGTAGATTTTTGTGCTCCACTGTAAAAATTCGTGTAAAACCTCTGTAAGTCGGATTGATATGTAACTTTTTGAATAAATCACCCAGGTTGTTAGCTAACTTTTATTAGTTCAACACTTTTTGATTTGAGCAACAGAAGGTCTTCGAAAAAAAATCTGTTTCTACCTGCTGGTCTGTTTTGACAGATTTTTGCCATTATTTGCATTTGCTTCTTATTGATTTCTTTTTGGGTTCTTTTTGGTAAATTGAGCTTTTTGAGGGAATTGATACAGTAGCTTGTGTCTTTAGTGAAAGTTTTGCTGTTTTGAACAAAACCCAAAGGTCTATTATCTTTTGAATGTGCTAATGTTGCTAATGAGGATTGTGTGAAGTTTTGTATAAAGGAAAATTTTCAGGTGTAAGGAAAGAATGATGTAATGAGATGAAGGATGGACAAAAGCTCAAGCTTGGGGATGCCACCCTATGTCACCCCAAGAAATATTCAAGAGGTACAAGCGTCAAAACTTGTGGATGCCCAAGACATCCCCTTCTTCATCAATAAAATCCCAGGTCTTTTTAGACACTTCGTTTTATTGTTTCATGCACAGTTGTGTTGTTCTTGGAGCGTCTTAGTTTTCGTTTTTGGTTTTTGTTTGCCTAGTTTGCTTGAATAAAGTAGTTGGACCCCCGTTTTCTCCGTGTTGTTTTCAAAATAAGTTGATTGCTGTTGGAAAGGAGTAGGAAGTTCTTGCTTACAATGATACAAAAGTGATCTTGCTTTGGCTGTGGCTTAGACTTTATCATGTCATGCTAGATGTTGTTTTGACCTTATGCTTAGTGATTATTGTTGTAGCATGACTTGTTCCAAACAATTATGATTGCTTAATGTGCCTTGAAAGAATTATGCGTTGTCTTAGCATATAAAAGCATAGTATTGTGGTATTCTGCTTTGATGCTTTGTTTGGGTTGACTTGGCACATTCTCACCCATGTTATGAACAAGTCACCATAACTACATATATGAAATACAAGAGTTCAGCTATCGATGTGTCTTGCCACCTCAGCGATTATACTGTAGATGTGCAAGTTTGCACATCTACAGTGCTTCCCGTTTCCACAGCCGTACGTTTTGGTTAAAAACTATCGAGTCAAAACTCAAAAGCGGTGTCCACCTCCATCCTGAACCATCGAGGCCTCTTCCTCCCCTATCCCCATCGCTCCCTCTTCCTTCCAAATTCCCCACAGACCTGCTCAGAAAAATCTCCATCCCTGTCACTCACATCCTCTGCCCAGGAGCCGGCGGCCTCCTCCCTGACCTAGGCTTCCTTTGTCTCTGGTGGCCGTGGGGTGGCTTGCTGGCTGCAGCTCCTCAGGAAGATTTCTCTCTCCCTGACCGCCCTGCTACCTCCCAAGGGGGCCATCGACGTCATTTTAGCACGGTGGAGGATCTCTCCGCTAGAGATGGTGCCATCCACTCCCTCTGAGATCAGGCCTCTATTCCCCTTCTTGAGGTGGCTGGAGACAAGAACGACAAGCATGTCTGACGCCTCAGGTTTCCAGTGGGGACGAGGTAGAGGCATCACGCACGATAAGTTCGATTTAGGCCGGCACATCCTACAATTCATGGCGATTGCCTAACGGAAGAGGGCATAGGTCATTCGATCGACGGCAAGCAAGCACCAGATAGGAGTGGACACGGCAAGAAGATTAGCAGGAGGAGCAACGGCGGCGACACGACACTCTTTCAAGCAGATTGGGTGGTCATCGACGCTTCCCAACTTCTACACATATTTACCAGGCAAGAAACTTTATACCCTTGAGTTCCTACACCCTTCAACATTTACCACCCATTGATGTACGCTTCTTCCCTAACTCAATTTTTTGCCGTACCCAATAAACTGTGAATGGTTCTATGATTTCTTGGTTGCATAACACCTTCTGTTTTACACAAGAACATGTAGACTTCCTCAAGAAAAACGGATGAACGCTGCATACAAACCTGGCCAACGGGCCATGCTCGGCCAGCCCGCACGCAAAATAGCCCCAAGACGTGGCAGCGGGCTATGCCACAGAGGGTTCGTCAGAGCATGGAAAACAAAAAATTTCTACCGCATACAAACAAACAAGCCAAGATCTATCTACTAGATTGTAGCAACGAGTCGATGGAATAACTCACCCTCGAAGATTCCAAAGTGTTTAACGAGAGCGGATTCTCGTGGGTGATGTAGTCGTACTCTTCCCGATCTCAAGATCGCGTAGACGATCCTTCCGGCGCTGCGTTCCGGCAGCGCTCCCGTAGTCGGTCACACGTTCGGTACTCGACGAAGTCCTTCCTCTCCCTTGTTCCAGCAGGCAACGGAGGTTGTAGCACTCTCCTCACGATTTCGGCAGCACAACGGCGTGGTACCGGAAGTAGAGGGGAGATCTCGCAGGGCTTCGCCTTAAGCCGGAGCGAGTATGGTGGAGTATGAGAGAGTCCTCGGTGTTCTAGGGTTTATACACACCAAGGAGGGGACAAGCCGACGGCTAGGGTTTAGCTAGGTGGCGGCGAGTTGGTGCCCTAAGGGCCGGCGGCGGCTTGGAGGCGGCGGCGGCTTGGGGCTAGGGTTTAGAGGAGTAGGAGTTGTGTGTCCTAGGAGGGAGCCCTGCCCCTCCTTATATAGGTGGAGGGGCTGGCCGGCCAAGGGGAGGGAGAGGAGTCCCTCCCCAACTCGGCTTGGGTGGGCGCTGCCGGTTGGAGGAGGGAACTCCTCCCCAACTCGGTTTCCCACTCCTCCTCCTCTTTCCAAAACTTGTCGTTTGACTTTCAAACTAGCCATTTGACTTTTCAAACTAGGATTTGAATAAACCCTTTATTTTGGACAGCGAAGACACTTAGTACATGATGCAATCATTCCAACTTGCAATGACACATTCATGTACCCCTTCCCCTCCGGAGTGCCGGACATTCCGGAACCTTCTAGAACATTCCTGATGAAAACACCGGAATCATTCCCCAACTCCGAAACGGGACTTTCCTTATATGAATCTTATTCTCCGGACCATTCCGGATCTCCTCGTGATATCCCGGATCCCATCCGAGACTCCGAACAACATTCGGTCTCTTTCTCATCATACCATAACTACTCAAACAACGTCGAATCCTTAAGTGTGTCTCCCTACGGTTCGTGAATTATGCGGACATGATCGAGACACTTCTCCGAACAATAACCAATAGAGGAATCTGGAAATTCATATGGCTCCCACATATTTCTACGATTACTTTGCGATCGAATGAACCACTTACATACGATACCAATTTCCCTTTGTCTCACGATACTTTACTTATCCGAGGTTATGATCGTCGGTATCTCTGCATACCTAGTTCAACCTCGTTACCGATAAGTACTCTTTTCTCGTTCCCGTGATATGTGATCCCTTGTGAGCCAGTCACATGCTTGCAAGCTAATTGGATGACATTTCACCGAGAGGGCCCAGAGTATATCTATCCGTCATATGGATGGACAAATCCCACTCTTAATCCATGTGTTTCAACCAATACTTTCCGAACACTCAATGCCACCTTTATAGCCACCCAGTTACGGTGTGGTGTTTGATGTCATCAAAGCATCCATCCGGTAAAGGTGATATGCATGATCTCATGGTCGAAGGAATTAGGTTACTATGTATCAGAAAGCATGTAGCAATTGAACTATTGAAATGACTTGATCTTTATGCTACGCTTATCTATAGGAGTATGTCCATCATATCATTCTCCTAACGATATGATCTTGTTGTTAATAACATCTCAATGTTCATGATAGGGAAACCACAATCATCTATTAACCAACAAGCTAGTATTATATAGAGGCTTTACTAGGGACTTCAAATTAAGTTTACAAATCACACAAGTATTAATGTTTCCTTGTTAACATTTATCATAAACAGAAAGATATAATAATAACTATATTTATTATTGCCTCTAGGGCATATCTCCAACAGTCTCCCACTTGCACTAGAGTCATCTAATCTAGATTACATGGTAATATACCGAACACCCATGGCAGTTTGGTGCTGGTCATGTTTTGCCCTCGGGAGAGGTTTAGTCAACTGATCCGCCACATTCAGATCTGTGTGTACTTTGCAAATCTTTATATCCCCATCTTGGATATGTTCTCGAATAGCGTGAAAACGTAGCTTGATATGCTTCAGCTTCTTGTGTGACCTTGGTTCTTGCGCATTGGCTATGTCGCCCATGTTATCACAAAGAGATAGACATTGGGTCCAGCGCACTAGGAACCACACCTAGCTCAGAATGAACTCTTTCATCCATATCGCTTCTTGTGAAGCCTCCGGCAGCCATGTATTCTCGATTCGGTTGAAGATCTCGCCACAACGCTTTGCTTTGCACTCCTCCAATCGCTGCACCATTCAAAATAAATACATTATCCAGATTGTGATTTAGAATCATCCGGATCGGTGTTCCAACTAGCATCGGTGTAACCATTAACAACGAGTTGTTCATCACCTCCATAAGAAAGAACCATATCCTTAGTTCTTCTCAAGTACTTAAGGATGTTTTGACCGTTGTCCAATGATCCACTCTGGATCACTTTGATATCTGCTAGTTAGACTAACAAAGAAATGCAATGTCGGGTCTAGTACATAGCATGGCATACATTAGAGATCCTATGGTCGAGGCATATGGAGTCTTACTCACCCTTTCTCTATCTTACGCCGATGTCGGACTTTGAGTTTTACTCAAGGTCGATAAGCAACATGGGCAAGAACCCTTTCTTGCTTTCTTCCATTCCAAACCTCTTTAGAACTTTGTCCAAATATGTACTTTGTGACAATGATATTTGGCGTTTCGATCTATCTCTATAAATCTTTATGCCTAATATGTAAGCTGCTTCGCCAAGATCCTTCATTGAAAAACTATTATTCAAATATTCCTTGACACTATTAAGAAGGTCTACATCATTCCCAATCAACAATATGTCATCTACATATAGTATTAAGAATGCTACAGAGCTCCCACTCACTTTCTTGTAAATACAAGCTTCTTCATAAGTTTGTATAAAACCAAAACTTTTGATTAATTTATCAAAACGTTGATTCCAACTTCGGGATGCTTGCTTCAATCCATAGATGGACCGTTGAAGTTTGCATACCTTGTTAGCATCTTTAGGATCGACAAAACCTTTGGGTTGCATCATATACAACTCTTCATCAATGTCTCCATTGAGGAATCTGTTTTGACATCCATCCGCCATATCTCATAATCATAATATGCGATTGCTAACATAATCCTCACAGACTTTAGCTTCGCCATCGGTGAGAAAGTCTCATTGTAGTCAACTCCTTGAATTTGTCGAACCCTTTTGCGACAAGTCGAGCTTTATAGATGAACATTACCATCAAGATCTGTTTTTCTTGAAAATCCATTTGTTCTCGATGCCTTCTACCATCCGGTAAGTCCACCAAAGTCCATACTTGGTTTTCGTACATGGATCCAATCTCGGATTTCATGGCTTCTTGCCATTTATTGGAATCTGGGCTCATCATCGCTTCCTCATATGTCTCAGGGTCATCGGTGTTGTCCACCAACATGACACTCATAACGGGATCATACCAATCTGGAGTGGTACGAGTTCTCGTTGACCCGCGAGGCTCTGTAGCAACTTCAACCGAAGTTTCATGATCATCATCATTAGCTTCCTCTCTTATTGGTGCAGGCACCACATGAACTTCTTCCGGTGCTGCGCTACTCATAATTTCGAGAGACGGTTCGACAACCTCGTTGAGTTCTACTTTCCTTTCAGTCACTTCTTTCGAGAGAAATTCCTTCTCTAGAAAGGATCCATTCTTGGCAATGAAGATTTTGCCTTTGGATCTATGATAGAAGGTATACCCAATAGTTTCCTTTGGGTATCCTATGAAGACGCATTTTTCCGCTTTGGGTTCAAGCTTGTCCGGCTGTAACTTCTTTACATAGGCTTCGCAACCCCAAACTTTAAGGAACGACAATTTAGGTTTCTTCCCAAACCATAATTCATACGGTGTCGTTTCAACGGATTTAGACGGTGCCCTATTTAAAGTGAATGCGGCTATTTCTAATGCATAACCCCAAAATAATAGCGGTAAATCTGTAAGTGACATCATAGAACGAACCATATCTAAGAGAGTTCGATTACGACGTTCGGACACACCATTACGCTGTGGTGTTCCCGGCGGTGTCAATTGTGAAAGTATTCCACATTTCTTCAAATGCTCGCCAAACTCGTAACTCAGATATTCACCTCCACGATCAGAACGTAGAAATTTAATCTTCTTGTTACGTTGATTCTCTACCTCACTTTGAAATTCCTTAAACTTCTCGAAAGTTTCGGACTTATGTTTCATGAAATAGATATACCCATATCTACTCAAGTCATCCGTGAAGGTAAGAACATAACGATAAACACCGCGCGATGCTACACTCATTGGACCACACACATTGGTATGTATGATTTCCAATAAGTCCGTAGCTCGCTCCATCATACCAGAAAATGGAGTCTTAGTCATTTTACCCATCAGACATGCTTCGCATCTATCAAGTGATTCGAAATCAAGTGATTCAAGAAGTTCATCAGAATGGAGTTTCTTCATACGCTTCACTCCAATGTGACCAAGACGACAGTGCCACTTATAGGTCGAATTATCGCTTGATTTCAAACGTTTAGCCTCAATGTTGTTGATATGTGTATTTCCACTATCGAGATTCAATAAGAATAGACCATCTATCAAAGGAGCATGTGCATAAAACATATTACTCATATAAATCGAACAACCATTATTCTCGAACTTAAACAAGTAACCGTCTCGCAATAAACAAGATCCCAATATAATGTTCATGCTCAACGCAGGCACCAAATAACAATTATTTAAGTATAAAACTAATCCCGATGGTAGATGAAGGGGTAGCGTGCCGACCGCGATCACATCAACCTTTGATCCGTTTCCCACGCGCATCGTCACCTCGTTCTTCGCTAGCTTCCGTTTATTCGCAAAGACTTTTCGAGTTACAAATATGAGCAACCGAACCAGTATCAAATACCCAGGCACTACTACGAGTACTAGCGAGATACACATCAATAACATGTATATCAGATCTACCTTTCTTCTTGATGTTGCCGTTCTTCAAATCTGCCAAGTACTTTGGGCAATTCCGCTTCCAGTGACCTTCTCCCTTGCAAAGAAGCACTCAAGATCGTGCTTAGGTCCAGCCTTGGTCTTCTTCGTCGGCGCGGTAACTTTCTTACCACCCTTCTTGAAGTGTCCCTTCTTCTTAGACTTGCCTTTCTTGAATTTGGTGGTCTTATTGACCAACAACACTTGGTGCTCTTTCTTAATCTCCACTTCTGCAGATTTCAACATGGCAAAGAGTTCTGGCAACGTCTTGTTCATGTTTTGCATGTTGTAGTTCATCACAAAGTTATTGTAACTTGGTGGTAGTGATTGGAGGACACGGTAAATCCCCAAAGCATTAGGAATCACAATACCCAAGCTTTGAAGTTTGTTTGCGTGCCCAGACATCTTAAGCACATGCTCACTGACGGAGATGCCCTCTTCCATCTTGCAGTTAAAGAACTTTTAAGAAGCCTCATAGCTTTCAATTGCCGCATGAGTCTCAAAGATCAATTTGAGATCCTCAACAATATCATATGGGTCTGAATTCTCAAACCTTTTCTGAAGCTCCGATTCTAAACCATACAAGATATCACACTGAACTATGGAGTACTGAGTCTTCCGAGTGAGGTAAACGTTCTTTACTTCATCGCAAGATCACCGCAGTGGGTCACCCAATGCATCCAAAGACATAGGTCAAATTACCAGCTGTGAGGACAATCCTCAAATTGCGGAACCAATCCGCGAAGTTGCTTCCATTGTTTTTCAACTTTTCTTTCTCTAGTAACACATTAAAATTGATGGTAGGGGCTGCCATTGATCTACAACATATTTGCAATAGTTTAGACTAAGTTTATGACAAATTGAGTTCAAATTAATAATAAAATTAATCTAGGTGAACTCCCACTCAAAACAATATCCCTCACATTGTTTCAGTGATCACATGAACCAAATCCACCACATCAACATCGATCATCACGAGAGTTGATATAGTTTCAATGGCGAACAATCGACATGTTCATCATATCTACTATATGATTCATGCTTTACCTTTCGGTGATCCGTGTTCCGAGACCATGTCTGTACATGCTAGGCTCGTCAAGATCAAACCTTAGTTTCCGCATGAGCAAATCTGGCTTACTCACGTTGTATACACTTGCGGAATCTAACACACCCGATCATCACGTGGTGCTTCGAAACAACAAGCTTTAGCAACGGTGCTAACTGAGGGTGAACACTTTATGACTTGAAATTCATGTGCATGAGGGATCATCTTATAATGCTACCGTCGTCTACTAAGCAATACAAGATGCATAAAGGATTAACATCACATGCAATTCATAATATGTGATATGATATGGCCTTTCTTCATTGTGCTTCCGATCTCCATCTTCTAGCACGAACATGATCTCCATCATCACCGGCATTGCATCAAGGTCAATGACGCTTCTCCATGGTTGTCGTCCACCGGCTTCAACTATTACAACTACATTGAATAGACACGCGGGTCTTAACATAAATTAAAGACAACCATATGGCTCGCCCGGTTGCCAACTTACAATAAGGAACATTGCATACATCAAATATAATCACAATCATGGCCATATCACATCACAAGACACCCCGCAAAACAAAGTTAGACGCCTCTACTTTCTTTGCATGTTTTACGTGGTTTGGGGCTTTCAATAAATGTCGTTCTAACTTACGAACATGAACCACAACATTGATACTAGTATTGTTAATCACCCGTTGTAAATTGGATCTTAACTATGCTAGGAGAAACAGGCACCCGCAAAGCCACTTATGCAATACAAGTTGCATGTCAAGCGTGGAGCAAGTCTCATGAATGATGTCATGTAAGGTTAGCCCGGGCCGCTTCATCCCAACATACCGCAAGATGCAAAGTACACAAGAAGCAATCGACAATAAAAGCATCAACGCCCACAATGACCATTGTTTTCTACTCGTGCAACAGATCTACATATAGACACGGCTCTGATACCACTATAGGGTTTCATAGCATGGAAAACAAAAATTTTCTACCGCATACAAACAAACAAGACAAGATCTATCTACTATATTGTAGCAACGAGTCGATGGAATAACTCACCCTCGAAGATTCCAAAGTGTTTAACGAGAGCGGATTCTCGTGGGTGATGTAGTCGATTTTCCAATCTCAAGATCGTAGACGATCCTTCCGGCCAAGGCGCAGCTCCCCAATCGGTCACACGTTCGATTGACGAAGACCTTCCTCTCCCTTGTTCCAAAGAAAATGGAGGTTGTAGCACTCTCCTCACGATTTCGGCAGCACAACGATGTGGTACCGGAAGTAGAGGGGAGATCTCGCAGGGCTTCGCCTTAAGCCGGAGCGAGTATGGTGGAGTATGAGAGAGTCCTCGGTATTCTAGGGTTTAGACACACCAAGGAGGGGACAAGACGGCGGCGAGTTGGTGCCCTAAGGGCCGGCGGCGGCTTGGGGCTAGGGTTTAGAGGAGTAGGAGTTGTGTGTCCTAGGAGGGAGCCCTGCCCCTCCTTATATAGGTGGAGGGGCCGGCCGGCCAAGGGGAGGTAGAGGAGTCCCTCCCCAACTCGGCTTGGGTGGGCGCCGCCGGTTGGAGGAGGGAACTCCTCCCCAACTCGGTTTCCCACTCCTCCTCCTCTTTCCAAAACTTGCCATTTGACTTTCAAACTAGCCGTTTGACTTTTCAAACTAGGATTTGAATAAACCCTTTATTTTGGACAACGAAGACACTTAGTACATGATGCAATCATTCCAACTTGCAATGACACATTCATGTACCCATTCCCCTCCGGAGTGCCGGACATTCCGGAACCTTCTAGAACATTCCTGATGAAAACACCGGAATCATTCCCCAACTCCGAAACGAGACTTTCCTTATATGAATATTATTCTCCGGACCATTCCGGATCTCCTCGTGATTTCCCGAATCCCATCCGAGACTCCGAACAACATTCGGTCTCTTTCTCATCATACCATAACTACTCAAACAACGTTGAATCCTTAAGTGTGTCTCCCTACGGTTCGTGAATTATGCGGACATGATCGAGACACTTCTCCGAACAATAACCAATAGAGGAATCTGGAAATTCATATGGCTCCCACATATTTCTACAATTACTTTGCGATCGAATGAACCACTTACATACGATACCAATTTCCCTTTGTCTCACGATACTTTACTTATCCGAGGTTATGATCGTCGGTATCTCTGCATACCTAGTTCAACCTCGTTACCGATAAGTACTCTTTTCTCGTTCCTGTGATATGTGATCCCTTGTGAGTCCACATGCTTGCAAGCTAATTGGATGACATTTCACCGAGAGGGCCCAGAGTATATCTATCCGTCATATGGATGGACAAATCCCACTCTTAATCCATGTGTTTCAACCAATACTTTCCGAACACTCAATGCCACCTTTATAGCCACCCAGTTACGGTGTGGTGTTTGATGTCATCAAAGCATCCATCCGGTAAAGGTGATATGCATGATCTCATGGTCGAAGGAATTAGGTTACTATGTATCAGAAAGCATGTAGCAATTGAACTATTGAAATGACTTGATCTTTATGCTACGCTTATCTATAGGAGTATGTCCATCATATCATTCTCCTAACGATATGATCTTGTTGTTAATAACATCTCAATGTTCATGATAGGGAAACCACAATCATCTATTAACCAACAAGCTAGTATTATATAAAGGCTTTACTAGGGACTTCAAATTAAGTTTACAAATCACACAAGTATTAATGTTTCCTTGTTAATACTATTATAGCATGAATGTAAACATTTATCATAAACACAAAGATATAATAATAACTATATTTATTATTGCCTCTAGGGCATATCTCCAACATGCCCGGCACGTGGCACGCGGATGCCGTGTCCGTGCCGCCTCCCCGGGCACGCGGGCCGGCCCGTCACGGCCCGTTTAGCAGGTGCTCAGGGAATATTTTGACCATATATGCAAAAAAGGGTGTTCCCAGGACTCGAACCTGCAACCTGCTCGTTTCCCGTCGTCCTCTCAACCACCAGAGCACCGAAATATAGCTAATACATGTAAAATTAGAACGTTTTTGTAGTTAACTTTGGACGGGCCAACAGAAAAAGGCCACGGGCCAACGTGCCTCACGTGCCACGGGCCGGCCCGTTAGGCCTACATGCCGTGCCTCGCGGCCCCTCGTGGCCGGCCCGCACGTGCTGGCAAGACGGGCGGTTGCGGCGTGCAGCGTCTTATCACGGGCGTCTGGGCGAAACGTCGCCGCCTTGTTGGCTAGATTTGGCTGCATACTGAATTTGGTTAGTTGTTTGCTGCTTCTAGAGTAATGGAATAGGGAAAAGGATGGGCCGGTAGTGTTTCTCTCTACCCCAAAAAAAACGGTTCGACCTGCTCCGCGTCGCTCCCGCAGGCAACCGGAGCGGCGGCCACAAACCCTAGCTCCCGTCCCATCTTCCTCCTCTCCTTCCCCTTCGCCGCCGCCGGTGAGTGCCACTGGGCAAAGCCCGCACGGTTCCGGCGGCGGCGGGCCTTCCTTTCCCCAACGCATGGAGTTCCGAGCGGGGCGGAACTTCTTCATGGCGGCGGTGTGTTTCGGCAGAGGCCGGCAAGGCCTGGCGCGGCGACGGATGGCGAGCGGCGTCAGGGGCGACCTCTCGCAATTGGAGACGGCGACGAGTACCTGGGGGGCTGTGCGGCGCTGTGGTGACGCGGCGGCGTCCTCACTGCTCCGTGGTGGCGGCTCTGCCTGGGGAGACGCGGGAGAACAGCGACGTCGGTCTAGAGGTGGTGGCGGTGGAGAGGCACACGCGAGCGGGAGTTGGCAGCGACGGCGGCGGCTCTACTGCAGCACATCGGCAAGGGCTTTATGGGCTCTATTCTGGGCCCAGCCGGGCCTCGACGGGCCTGGTGTGACCTTACTGATGTGTCCGGTCTGTAACCGCTTATGGTGGTGGAGGTTGATCTCATCCGGGAAGCTGCGGTGCTGCTGCCCTCCTGCTCCATGGACTCGAGCCTATGGGATGGGATCCAGAGCTTGCCTAACCACTCCACCTTGCAAGCCGCACGGTGCGTCTTCTCGCGTGCCACGGGTTCGAGTTCGTGGATGCCGGGGCGGCGGCCCTGGAAGGAGAGGCTGGATGGCGGCTCTCGGCATGCAACATATCAGCGGTGGTGGCCAACCCTTTGGTCATTCGGATGGCGAGGGCATGGCGTGGTGATCACGTGTATGCGTGGCTCCCTGGTCAAGATCTGGAGGACTCGTTCTGGCATGGTGGCCTTTCCCTCGGGTTGGGTCGTCCATTGGTATCTCCGATGGCATGGGGTGGATTTGAGCGAAAGCTCCGCGCTTTGGCGCTGGCAATGGTGACGCCTGCGGGTGCCACTACCCTCTTGGGGGCGTTGCTATTTTATCCTCTCTATGACTGAGCTCCGGGTGAAAACTTTAGACCGGTGTGGGCTCGGTGGCGGCGGCGGCGTGACACGTTGTTACCCTCTTGGGGGCGTTGTCGGGGAGCTCAGGTTCTATCTGGGTGCATCTCGTGGAGTCTATGTCTCGACTTCAAGCTTCTTCAACTTCGACGTGTTCGATTGTCTAGGTTGCCCCAGTTGGGCGTGGCGTCTCCTGCTTTCTCTTTTGTTTATCTTTGTGACCTGCTTGTAAAGAGGATCTCCTCTCCATTTTATATCGGTTTGGCCGTTTGGCTTTATTTATAAAGCGAGGCGAAAGCCTGTATCGAGTAATGGAATATCCAGTTCCTTTGGGTAATTTTTGAGTGTTCTATTACAAGTATATGGACTAGGCAGATTCTTCGTTTTTTGTTAACTGCTTCCAAACTAATATGAAAATAGGATGTCCGGAAGCTTCAATTTATGTTAACTTTTTTTGAACTAATAAGAAAAGAGGATGTCAAGAATGTTCTCCCCGGTCTCCTTTTAGTTTTGAGATGGTTGCATAGGTCTTTGAATTTTTGGTTATACAGATTTCATATGAACTGATGAAGACCCCTGGGTATATGTAACTGAGTTGGAAACTTTCATGTTTGGACTTTATGCTTGGTTGCAGGAGGTGATTTAGACGAACAAGGATTGAGACTATAGGAAGTTCTCAAGATGTTTTCTTGCTTTATTATGTTATTTGGTCTTGAATGCAAGCCAGGTATACAATTCCCTTTTCCATGATAACTTCATTATCTTACGACAGCTGAAAGTTCATGAACGTTGTGTTCAAACTGTTATTACTTGGGTCTGTAATTTTTAGCATACGATTTATGCAGTATGACTTACTCTAAGCACACTGTCACATGTCAGTTAGAATTGTTTTTACCTCCTCATATTTTTGACCTGATAGAATTATTGAGATTTTAATCAGAGAGTAAGGAAATTCTGGCCTTAAATGATCACATCTGAAGAATTATGGTTATCCAAACAAAAAAAAACCATAACATATTTCACCCCTTCTACATGCACAGTTGTACAGAGAATAAAGTGCATGTGTGTGTGTTTTATTTTCATCCCTGCAATCCATTTCTGCTGAGTTGCAAGGCTCCATTGAATGCTCTACATTTATTTTGGAAACAAAATGTATAAGCACATGGTATTTTTTTTTATTTCCCTATCATTTCCCCCATTTGTAGTGAATTGGTCAGTCAAATCCTTGGTCTTCTGTGTTGGCATCAAGTAATTTATTTATTTCTCTGCCCCTTTTGCTCGAGTGTGAGCTACTCCGGTTCTTGTTTCTATGAGCATTGGCGTTTTTCTTTTGTAGGACTCTGGGGTTGTATCAACACAGGTTTATTATAAAATAATTAATATTCACTCCCTTTCAGCCATGTGAGTATCAACATCAGTATGCCTAAATCCAGCCAAAGGATCATCAGAATTGGTTATTTAATTGCTCAATAGTTATCAGAGATATTGAAGAGGTTAGTAGTTGGTCTGCTTAAAATTGTTTCTGTAGTTCACTACCACTGAGTTCCTGTAGTAAATGTTTTTTAATGAAAAAATATAGGAATCGATGCAAACAACTTTTACCATCCAGGTTTACGGTGCTAACCATGTGAAAATAGTGAAGTTTTGATACGCACCCGGGATACGGGTGAGGTCCACATGAAGTACCGAGGATAAAAAAAGTTGTATGATTTAAAATGTCAGCTTTTGTCTATTTTGCTTTAGTTACTACGGCTAGATTTCCACAAACGTAAGTTCAGATTAATTGTTTCATTGCTACTGTAATACTTTTCTCTCTACAATCATGTAGAATACTTGAGGTGGTCTACTTTAAATTCAGTTCATAAAGTTTTCCTACTTTTAACCATGACTTCAAACCTAGATTTCTAATGCCAAGTTTACTATTCTGTACAGACCAGGTATGGACAAGTCCTGGGGACACGGTCGACGAGTTAAGAAAATCATTATGAGCAATGCTCAGCAAAACTGAATATAGCATAATTTAGCAATTCTGCACCTTGAAGAGTAAGATTGGACATACACCCCTGTCATTTATGCTTACTAGCTGAATGCCCGTGCGTTGCTACGGGACAACATGACCAACAACTGACTTATGCGCGATATGGGGGACACTTCAATATCATGAATCTCGTGCGTCATGTCCAAATTAGTGAAGGTGACGTCGTGCACTCTGTCCACGACCATGACGACCATGTGTGTGCTAGGTGATGTTGTCTTTGCAGGCAACCACATCCGAGAAGATAGCTTCCTAGATAGTGTTAGATTAGTGAAACATCTTGGCTCTTTAAGACTCGAAATCGTTAAGAATTGGAATGTTGAGCTTGCTATCCTTAACAAGCTAAAACTTAAGTTGGGTTTCCTAGATCACTTACTAAAAGCTACGTGAATCTAGATGCAAAAAAAATACAAGAGATAGTTGATGGTAGTCTGACATTGTGCAATAGTTTAAGCTATAAATATAACCACAATACTATAATTAAAAAATGCGGAGATTATAGAAAATAAGTGGGTCTAACGGAATAATCATTGTGAAGCATCAGCACATGTAAACAATAGACGTTCATTTCTATTGCAGAGTTTGTCTTGCCAAGTAGTAAGAGCTGATGAAACATGGAGTAAAGGGAAGTTGGCGTGGCTAACCATGGTCGGTCACATTGCAGACTTAACTTCGCCGCGCAATCCCAAGCTATACTCGTACGACTGAATTTGGCATGGCAGCATAGACGGTACTATTAACGTGGGAGCTTACTCTAATGACAGCACACGCCAGTCGTTCTCCTCTGGAATATCAACCACCCTTCACGGGTAAGAATATGGAAGCATAACAAAAGTTAAATTCCAATAGAAGCAACCAAAACTATGACCACTGATATGCTCATTTAGACGTCGACATCTACTACTCAGGGTTAGGGTGTCAAGTGGGATCCCATCCAAATCCCACTTCTAGTTCATTTGCTAAAATCTAGTGTAAAATTTGAGTAGAAGTGGGATTTTGGTGGGATCCCACTTGACACCCTACCCAGGGTAGTGTCCTTCACCTCCAGAACCATGATGAAGTCCATGGCGAGCTCCATGTCTTTGGTGTCCGCCCCTTCATGCTGCCCTTAAGTTGTGTGTTGATCAGCTTTACCGGTAAATGTTTACAATTTTAGTTGGATAAGAGGTGAAAAAAGCACGAAACAATCCACAACTAATTTTTCTGTAGGCATTTGATCGAGCGTTGAAGCGCATGAAAATGGACTTTCTCCTTACCGTCGTTGCATACGCTGATCTTCTCATACACAAGGTGGATCTTCTCATACTGTACAACAAATCCTTTGCTAGTCGTGAACCTGAAACGCGCTGCTGACTACTGAAGGAGGGGCGCTGAGCTGGCCTTGGCTAAGCCCGGCCCCGGCATGAGTACTTCTCCTCCATGTGGACATACGACATTTTTTACTTAATAACCCAATTAATGATCTCAGTGTCGGCTGTAGGGATTCTCTCGGGCGTGCAGGCGGCCAGCAGCATCAACGGATGGACCGGCAGAGCCAAAAGTCACGCCGCCTCTCTCCTTGACCCGGTCTCTGGCCACAGCACTCAGTCCCCTTCCTCGAACCTAGCCTCCTCTGCATCGTGCCTCAGCTCCCGCCACGACGCCGCCTTCTTCTCCTGCCACTGAGTTCTGCATGTCGCCTGCGAGTCCCAGCCGCGTTCTCCACTGGGAGGGAGAGAGGCGGCCAAGCGCTGTAGAGGCGGCGGGGATTGAAGCTTGGGGAGGCGGCAGAGCGGCGGCCTAGCGCTGCGTCGGCAGGGATTGAAGCTTGGGGCTCGGGAAGAGCTCCGGAGAAGCTTCGGAGGCATCGAGCGGACGGCGGCGCGGCCGACCATGGCCACGGCGGCCGGCGGCGGCCCAGCGGTGCAGAGACGGTGGGGATTGAAGCTTGGGGCTCGGGAAGAGCTCTGGAGAAGCTTCGGAGACCTCGAGCAGACGGCGGCGCGGACGGCCGTGGTCACGGCGGCCGGCTCGAGAGAAGGAAGGGATGGGGATCGACCATGCCCACGAATGCCGCGGTGGTACTTGGCGGTGGCAGCAGTGCCATGTAAACTCCGTGATGGCATGCCGCTCCTCTGCAGCAGAGGAGGGGATCAATCGGGTTCTTTGGGTCAGGGAGAAAATAAAACAAACTTACTGGTTCAGTGGCAGTCGTACGTAATATGTATTTTGGTGGGAGGACAAAATTAGAAAGACAAAAATCGGAACCAAAATTATAGGCAGACGAACCTACCTGTGTGTAAATTAGTAGATAGACTATAGACTATTTATTTAGAATTTTGTCCAGTGTAACGAATTTTCTCTCTATGGGTCCAAAATTTTCTAGAATTTGGGGACTGTATGTTGCGATGTATAAACGACAATAGCAGGCAGGGATTGTAGTGTGCTCACATCATCAAGCGATAAGCTGAAAACTACTTCCGACTGTTGTTTTGCACCGTGTGTTATCCTACGTATCTGTATTGTACAGACATGTAAAAGATTGTT
Organism: Avena longiglumis; assembly: GCA_030063025.1. Taxonomy (NCBI): domain Eukaryota; kingdom Viridiplantae; phylum Streptophyta; class Magnoliopsida; order Poales; family Poaceae; genus Avena; species Avena longiglumis. The sequence continues at coordinate 509,814,420 of CP125974.1, read as the reverse complement.
TGCTATGTTTCCTGTTTTATGCTGCTCTCTGTGCCACAACACTTCGATGTTAAGATTTCAGCTCAATGAGTATGCACCTCGCGTTCTGGCCTCTCATCATCAGCTCACTGGTTCTACTTCGGTTTATCTCCAGTCTAACCGTCCGCGATGTTTCAGTTGTTCACGACGCTACCGCTACGGCTGCGTGGGGATGTTAGAGTATTGTGCGTATACGGTTGTTATGGTAGTTTAGGATAGTTAGGACTCTAGCATAACTTGACTTGTAAAATGATCTGTCGTTGAGACATCGTATTTCTATGAGATTTACTTGTACAGGATAAACTATGGCCGATGTTTGTGGAATAGACTTGAGTACAGGATAAATTATGGCTCTTTCTATGAGTTTTACTTTTACTAGGATGAGATGTTTGTTGATTTTGAAAACAATCGCCACAGACTTTTCCTCGGAACGGCTAGCGAAATTTCCCTCAAGACACGGTGCTTTCATGTCTTAGGAACAAAGTGACCATGTCTCCATTTAGTCAGAGGTCATGGTCTCCCGTTGCTAGCTAGTGTGAATCGCTGTGACAATGTACCCACCACCAACAATTGTGATTCCAACCGACTCTTTCTTTAATTTTTACTAACCCACCATCTAGTCTAGAGCTGAATTTTCAGCAGAAAACAGAAGCAATTTGATAGCGTCAGTTGCATTGCTGCATACAGAATTAGCAGCTTCAGCTTTACTTGATTTGAAGAAAGAGCAATCTTCTAGGAAAACCATTTTCTTTAGAAAATCCCTTTCGTTTTGGTTCAGTCACTGTTGTTTTTCCTTGTGGTCCACCAGCTCAGTACATGAGTGTCTAATTGAGGGAAAATAAACTGAGAAAAAAATTATCAACTGTCCAAAGTCCAGTCCCTGATTTATTTAAGATGGGAAACCACCGGATTGATCTTACAGTGACAAGTACCGAAATTAAGCTCTTAAACTGTTCCATACATTCCCTTCAGTTGAGCAGTGGCCACCAATCAGTCAGTGTTCCACACGTGCATGACAGCTACTAGTCTACTAGTTCTGGTTTCCAAGCACTAATGAGACTAACACCACCAGAGGCCCTGCACCCACCGTGGCCACCTCTATAAACTTCTCCATATATTTTTAAGCAAGCACAGAAGCTTTGTTGATCGATTGATTAGTAGGGGGGAAGAGTTTACAGTTCAAGCGGGCAAGGGCACTAGTAGATGGCTTCCTGCTTTTTAAAGGTCATTTGATTTATGTCCTTCCGGACCTTCCAGAGAAATTCCAGGAGGAGCTCAACCTTTTCCTCGATTAAGATGTTTTTTTTTCAATAAGATGCTATGATGACTGCGGAAGAGCATTGGTGTGGAAGGAGGAACCAACTTTACAATCTGATTACAACGTGTATGACTGCAGAAGGGCTTCACTGTTTGGTGTTGAAGAATCCTCCCGGTGAAAGACAGCTGAACCATCAGATGGGTTGCGATCGTCAATACCTTTCAAGATGGTTGGCACTTAACATGTTTAGACAAGCTTTATCAAATCAAGGTCAATCAATTTCTATGATAACTCATGACTCTTACCCGTTGGGGTGTACCATAGAAGAACTCTATAAGTAAACCATGGAGAAGTAACAACATCGTGTGTAGCAGGCCATATAACTCCTTATAGAAAATCCAAGCTCTTAATACTTTCCATGGATCCCATGGCCTTTCCTCTCATAGTACTTGCACTGCTCTTGCCGCAGCCAGCCACCTTGCTGGCTGCTCCTTCCGCCCGTCTCAATAATGGCACCGACCTTGCTGCCCTGCTAGCCTTCAAAGCCCAGCTCTCCGATCCTCTTGGCATCCTTGGCAGGAACTGGACCACCAACACATCCTTCTGCCATTGGGTTGGTGTCTCTTGCAGCCGGAGTCGACAGCGTGTCACCACTCTTGCTCTAACAGACATGTCCCTCCAAGGGGTGATCTCGCCATATCTCGGTAACCTCTCTTTCCTCCATGTCCTAAACCTCACCGGCACAAATCTTACGGGCTCCATCCCATCTGATATTGGCAGATTGAGTCGTCTTGTCATTCTTGATCTTAGCTTTAACAGCTTGTCAGGCATCATCTGTCATAACATAGGAAACCTCACAAAGCTACAAGCCCTTGTTCTAAGCACAAACGAGCTCTCTGGGCAAATACCAGATGGTATTGGCTCCTTGCTCATGCTTCAGGTTCTTGACCTGAGACGTAACCAGCTCTCAGGTCCAGTACCTCCTAACATCTTCAACATGTCTAGTCTTGTGGATATGGTCCTACAGGCCAACAATCTAACGGGTCCTATACCTAGCAACAAAAGCTTTAACCTCCCCATGCTGCAAGTAATATCACTCTCCAGGAACAAATTCACTGGTCGAATTCCATCGGCCCTTGCAGCATGCCAGCACCTTGAAACACTTGACGTCGGGGGAAATCTCTTTGTGGATGTCGTCCCCACATGGCTGGCTAAACTGCCACAGCTCACCCAACTTTCTATGGCAAGAAACGGCATCTTTGGGCAGATAGCATCTGTGCTCGGCAATCTTACCAAGCTCAGTGTGCTCGAACTTTCATTCTCCAACCTAAGCGGACAGATCCCGGTGGAATTAGGAAAACTGAGACAACTCTCCTTTCTCCACCTTTCATACAATCAGCTAACAGGTCCCTTTCCGACCTTTATTGGAAACCTGTCTGAATTGTATTTCTTGGCGCTGGAATCAAACATGTTGACTGGATCAGTACCATCAACACTTGGAAACCTGAGGTATCTTTCACGCCTTGATATTCGAATGAATCACCTCCATGGAAATCTTGACTTCCTAGCCAGCCTTTGCAATTGTAGGCAGCTCCAAATCCTTGCCATATCAACGAATTCCTTCACCGGGATTCTGCCCAACTACGTTGGAAATCTCTCTAAAAATTTGTTAGAGTTTACAGGAATCAACAACAAGTTAACAGGCGGGCTTCCAGCTACACTATCAAATCTAAGTGATCTCCGTGCGATAAGCTTCGCCAACAACCAACTAACAAAAGAAATCCCAGATTCCATCACGATGTTGGAGAATCTCCAAGCACTTGATTTGTCCAGAAATAGCATGTCTGGCTCAATTTCGGCACAAATTGGTATGCTAAGGAAAATTGTTATGCTGTTACTCAACGATAATAAATTCTCTGGCTGTATACCAGATGGCCTAGCTAATCTGACCATGCTAGAATACATTTATCTATCTTATAACCATCTATCTTGCACCATACCATCTAGCTTGTTTTATCTTAATAACCTTGTCGAACTAAGTCTATCCCATAACTCCCTAACCGGTGTATTGCCTTCCGATCTCGGCCACATTAAAGCCATTGACAAAATAGAACTGTCTTCTAACCTCTTAGTTGGTAGCCTCCCAAGTTCATTTGGACAGCTCGCAATGTTAACCTACTTGAATCTGTCACACAATTCATTCCAAGATTCAATCCCAGCCTCTTTCGATCACTTAAACAATTTAGCAACTTTGGACCTATCATATAACAACCTTTCAGGTACTATACCCAAGTACTTTGTAAACTTCACCTACCTTATTAATCTGAACCTCTCCTTCAATAATCTACAAGGCCAAATACCAAATGGAGGTGTTTTCTCAAATATCACCTTGCAATGCTTGATGGGGAATGTTGGGCTGTGTGGTGCTCCTCGTCTAGGATTCTCACAATGTTTGGACAAGTCTCACCCAACTCATGGTCGACACATCCTAAAGTTTATACTCCCAGCTGTCACCATTGCAGCTGGGGCCTTGGCAGCCTGCTTATACCTAGTGATCAGAAAGAAAAAGAAGCAGCAGTCAGATGTTACGACTTCTTCTGACATGGCTGATGTGATTAGCCACAGGTTGCTATCCTACCACGAGATTGCTCGTGCCACTGAAAATTTCAACGAGGACACCCTAATTGGAGCTGGAAGTTTTGCCAAAGTTTTCAAGGGCCAACTGGACAATGGATTGGTGGTCGCGATAAAAGTGCTCAACATGCAAGTCGAGCAGGCAGTGAGGAGCTTTGATGCTGAATGTCAAGTATTGCGGATGGCTAGGCATCGCAACTTGATAAGGATACTGAATACATGTTCCAACTTCGATTTCAGAGCACTTGTGCTCGAGTACATGCCCAATGGCAGCTTAGCGGCACACTTGCACACTGGAAACAGGGATCGGTTAGGATTCCTGAAGAGATTGGATGTTATGATTGGCGTGTCGGAGGCAATGGAGTATCTGCACCATCATCACTACCAAGTTGTGTTGCACTGCGACCTGAAGCCTAGCAATGTGTTGTTCGATGCGGAGATGACGGCGCATGTCGCTGACTTTGGCATCGCAAAATTGCTTCTAGGCGATGACAACTCCGTGGTTTCAGCGAGTATGCTGGGGACAATTGGCTATATGGCACCAGGTACTTGCACATGCCACTCTTTATAGTTGAGAACCTTGTTTTTCTTACTCAAAAGTTGAGAACCTTGTTTAGTAAGATTGATATATAATTTTTATTTCTTTATTAACAAATGTTTATTTTCAATGTCTTCTCGTGAACAGAGTATGCTTTTGCGGGAAAAGCATCACGGAAAAGCGATGTGTTTAGCTTTGGAATAATGCTGCTCGAAGTCTTCTGCGGGAAAAGACCCGGCGACCCCATGTTCACTGGAGAACTGAGCCTGAGGCAATGGGTTTACCAAGCATTTCCGGCAACTCTTGTTGACGTTGTGGACGACAAGCTACTGCAAGATGAAGAAATTAATCTTTGCTTCGATCACCAGACTGACATTTCTTTGAGGACTATTTCAACTGGTATGACTAGCAAACTTCTTGTGTCAATATTTGAGCTGGGTCTGGTGTGTTCCAGCGAATCACCCGAGCAAAGGCCGGCAATGAACGACGTGGTCACAAAGCTGAAGAACATAAGGAATGGATTACTGTGCCTCTGCACAAGCAATGCGAAGTCCACAACATAGGTAGTAGTTTTTTTTGTAAAAGGAAGAGACCACAACATAGCTAGGTGAAACTGTACTAACGTTTGAGTTTCCACTGTACTTCGTATATTACAGCAATATAGTGTAGCATGTATTTCCTTTACTTTTGCAGCCTTGACAATGTTCAGTTCCTTTACCTAGTTTGTCAAACATGCTGTCGCGTTGCACTGTTGCTTGTTTATTTAGTTAATTTGTTGTATTACCGCATGATTTGCACTGGCTTTAGCAGAGTTGTAGCAGGCATGATTCTTCAAGATGTACTAGCCAGGAAGGACTTGTTTTTACATGTAACAGAAGGGCCCTTGAGCAACTCCAGCCTCTAACGTTGACAGGTAATCCACGCCTGCTCCTCCCCACTACAACACAGGTAGGGGAGACATGGAACTTATATGCGCATCAGAAACAGTTTAAGGTTGGTGTTTAGAGCATCTCCACCGGCAAACGAGCCGACAGTTGCTTTGCGGGGAGTTTGAAATTTAAGAAATTTCATTCAAGTTTAGCAAAATTTAACATAGTTTGAATGAAATTTACCTAATACAAACTAAAAAACTTAACAAAGAAACTACTACTGGTGGTGGCGGCGATGCTAGGGTTTGCGTCGCTAGGCCCCTACTCGTCGTTGTTGGAGGCGAGATTGATCCAGTCTAGTGCCGGCCAGGGGTATGCCCATGGCTGTTGGGGTTGGATGGGCTGCGGCAGAGGAGGAGGTGGCGGCGTGCTCGGCGGTGGAGGAGGATTCCCTATGCCAACACCAAATCACGCAAGAAGTTGAATGTGCCCGCCCAGAGCAGTTCCTCCTCGAGGCGCACCTGTTCCTGGGATTGCGTGGCGGCGAGGCAGAGAGCCTCGTCGTCACCGTGGTCTGGCGGCATGATGGGCACCTCCTGCTCTGCCATGTAGTTGAGGGGGGCAGAGAACCTCGTCGTCACCGTGGTCTGGCGGCATTATGATGGGCACCTCCTGCTCTGCCATGTAGTCGAGGGGGCAGTTCGGCGGCACGAGCAGGTTTGCCTCGTACATAACCGTGGCCTCGTCAAGGTTCAGGTTGCGTGCCCTCAACTCGGTGGAGAGAGAGAGAGAGATGATTGGAGAGGAGAGAACTGTCCTTTTTAACAGCGACGTGGGTAGGCCAAAAGGACACCGCGCCATTAACTACGGCTCGTCGAGAGACGAGTCTTCATGCATCGACGCCTAAATGCGATGACGTCTAAATGAGACGAAGCAGTGTGGCGCAACATGCATGCACGTACTACCTGACACAGGGTTCTTAGTTTTTGTTGGCCACCTATTTTAGTGGCTGCCAAAGGGACCCGACGTGGCTGGTTCGATGTGGCGCGCCTTGCTGGCAGCCCCAACCCCAACTCAGACTCTGCATGTCAGGGGCGAAAAGGATGTGTCAGAAGCTTTCCTTGGAGTTAAGTCCATTTTAAACATTGAACTTATTGAGCCTGGCAAAATCGAACCCCAAGTCCAGTTTCTGGAAGTTAGCACACCGAAATATACGATCCCGGTTCCCATCAAACCCTCGCTTGTTTTAGTTAGGAAAACATTGACGTGTCCGCGATTTTTGTCAGGGGTGGGCCAGCACACCGAATCACTTAACAGCACCGCGGGGGTGAAATGCTACGGGCGCGGGAGAGAGAAGTAGTTGGGGGATAAACTTAGGGTTCTTACTTTGCCGGCGGCGGAGGGGATTTGGCGGCGGCGCGGCCAGGCGGTGGACCGCGTATGCGGCGGAGGGCAGAATGTCATGGTCTTCTGGTGCCTCTTCCACACCTGGCTCTCGTGGAGCAGAGGGAAGGAGAAGAGGCACTGAATCGAGGTCGGTAGTGCTGTATCAGGATAACCCGATGGCGTACAAGCCGGAGAAGCTCTGCCATTGCAACCCCCGGAGGAAGGCGTCAAGGTGGATCCCATGGAGTCGTTAGAACCCAGGACGAAGATACTACGCCTGCATGGATGCCATGGTAAGCAAAGCTAGAATTATTCTCTTGAAACCCACCTATTTGTTTGATCCACGCCCTTGTTTGATTCATTTGAGTTTGTTCAATTTGTTCAGAGTGGAGCTGGATGTGACTATATAGAATGGCATGATGCTCCATTGCCGAAATTTTGGAGTGATCTGATAGGAGATTTGCGAGATGAAGTTTGGAGGCTGCGGGCTGTAGAAACCAGGCATTACAAGGTGAGATGAAAGAGAAGAATGAAGAAATTGCTGCATTGTAGCATAGGGTGCAACATGTTATTGTAGCATAAGGTGCAACATGTTATCTAGCCTGGACATTACACTCAAAATATTGTAGCATAAGGTGCAACATGTTATCTAGCCTGGACATTACAGTCTACTAGTTAATCCATGATCATGACAAGCAAACAATTTAGTACATAATCATGACAAAAAGACAGTCTAACTTAGTAGTTGCCACTGCATGTGAACCATCCATAGATTGGTATGGAAGATGTAGCTTTCATCCTCCCTCTTTTTTCTCCAGATTGAGCAATTCCAGATGGTTCAACTTATCCACTTGAAGATGTTGCTGCTTGTACACTAGTCCTGGGAGGTTTGATCCTAGAAGCTGCTTGTGATCTTGCTCCACGTGTTGTCTATGTTTTTTCTCCATGTGATGCCTGTGATCTTGCTGCAGGGGCTGCTGAAGGAGCATGTAACACCCTCAGAATCGGACCTATGCAAGTTTTAGCGAAACCCGCCAAACCCGCATAGAAACGATTCAAAGGTGCCCACCAAGCACTTTCGTGCGGGTGGAAAACGAAGTAATAACATTACACAACAGTCCTCGACGAGACCCACAGAACATATATAAACAACGGCGACTCAAAGAGTCAAGAATACAGATATTCAGTACAAAGATCCAAATCACCTTTAAACCGATAGGGCGTCCGACTACGGACAAGATGCAAATGGGGCTAAGAGCCCTGAAGAATAACCAATGGCGTCCATAACCCTGCCCAGGCCAAGCCGGAAGGGTAACCCTGCTAACGACGTCGATCTCAAAACCTGCTTAACAAAAGGGGTGCCGACAAAGGGCAAAGGAAAAGAGGAGTCGATCGAGGCCAAGACAGCGAGGCTAGAATTCGGTCCTCGCCTACATAGGTATGGTGGATCAGCGGCAGGCAGCATGCACTAAACACCCTATAGAGACTCGATACAACTGGCGGCAATCAGAGAGGGGTGAGAAAGACCTATTCGGAACCAACCTGATACTACCATCAAACAAACCCATCCTGGCGTTTCCCCCTCGAAACCAAACGAGGAAGTCAACCGAGGAACTCACACCGTGGGCAGTTTTATTTATTCAGTTAGCGTTGCAGCAATTACTAGTCAAGTATAGATAATCGTCCTGATAAAATAAGCAGTGGGCCGTTTTAGTTAACCATTCCGTTATAGTTGCAACACTTACTAATCAAATACAATTAGCATGAGATGACCCAAAACCCAGCAGTTGTTGGTACTTTTATTTAGCCATTCCGTTGTAGTTGCAATACTTACTAGTCAAGTATAATGGTCGCAAGCGACACTCCAAACAAGCAATTGTGGGCAGTATTAATTAGCCATTCCATTATAGTGAAGCTGATTACTAGTCATTGTAAAGTCAAATTTATAGCGATAAACTTTAGTTATGCTTGTCTATGGTCGAGATACTATGCTCCAAGTCGTCCATAACCGCGGACACGGCTTTCAGAAAGTTTTAACCCGGCCGGGGTGCACAAATAGCAACACACACACGATCAACCTCGGAAAAACCAAATCAAAACCCAACGAGGTCTTCACGACAGAGCAATCACAAGATTCAGAAATATTTCAGGGGGCCACCCCATTGAGTAGACCCGCAACGAAGTAAGCAAGCTCCGAGACGGACTCAAGGTTTGCGTCAATGGCTGTAAATGACTGGGAACCCGAAAGTGTGACTGGGCTTGTCGATACCGCGAAAACATTCCGCTTTCCTAAACAGTACAGTGTGCTCCTCGCACAATCGTAAATAAAGCAGTAGCATGGCATAAGTATAGGATCGTAAATAAAACCTCAAACTAGTTTGTGGCCCCAAGAAATAAGACGGAATCAAGCTTTGGCTAAGGGGGGCCCATAATTCCCCGTATGTGGATAGCGCGATAAATCAAGGAACAGGTATCAAGTACTCGGGGTCCTACGGGACACAAGTTGGCGGTCGGAAACCAAATAATATCTATCACCCACCGATGCCTCTGCTTACTTACTTCAGTTTTAGTTGTTAAACAGGAATTAAAGTGAACGATAAGTAAAGCCATGATCATCTCCAACATCAAACATGCGGCAAAACACCAACAACTGTGGCACTTGACGGCACGCAACAGCACTTGAGCAAGCGACTACGACGCGCAAGTCCAACTATCTACCAAACAACAGGTAATAGGAGGTGGCCATGGCAATATAGGGCTGCAAGGGATATCACGGGTACGAAAACTAGAGCAACACAACACAGATAGCAATAGATCAACATGAGGGAATAAATACTATAAAAGTAAGATAGGTAGAAAGGGGGAGATGCTCGCCTGAAAACATCGCCGAAGGTTCAACCGAAGATCGGGTCGACACTCGCATCAACTCAACGGCCCAATCCGCGAAGAAGCAAAACACTAGAAGGAACACCGAATGCAATATTTAAGATTACGGCAGAAGATCGGCATGATGCATGTATGATGTATGACATGGCAAGATGCGATGCAAATAGGTCATATTAAGCGGAACCGGGGTCCGACAAATAATTATATGGTTCAAGTTGTTTATCTACCCCGCAAATTAAATGTTGTTTAACATGGCAAAAGATAGCACCGGTTTGCTACTCAAATTTAAATGAGGCCAATATAAGGCTAGATTTGCCCGCATATGGGCCCCATATTTAATTATAAGGTGAATCGGCATAAGGCCCCCAAACCACAGACAAGTATGCATGCAAGTATGGCAATTTAATATGCAACAAGTTGTTATTTCATTTATAAAATAGGGCTCGAGAAAGGGTCACACATTACGGTTCGACGATCTTGGTTCCGGGGGTCGGGGTCGGTCTCAGGGTTCGGGGTTCGACGGGGTCGGTCTCGGCGGGAGCGTTCTCGGATTACTGAGGTAGGTCTTGTCGCATCCGGGTTCTCGGCGAGCTCGGCGTCCGGAAAAGAGTACTTGGTTCGGTGTCGGGGGCGCATCGAACTCGCCCAGGTCGGTGTCGAACTCGTCGGGTCCGCGTAGACGGCCATGGCGTTCTCGGGTCTCGGTGTCTTCGGGTTGGAGATCATGGTGTTTCGAGAGGTAGATCTTGTCGGTTCCACCCCCGAAGGCCTTGTGGTTCCATAACGGAGGTCTCCGGGTTCGGACTTGCCATGTTGGAGAACTTGGCGTTCTCTGGGGGGATCATGTCGAGCCATCGGTTTTGGTTCGGACTTCGGTTGATCTTGATGTGGTGACAGTTCCCGTCTTGCGGCGCTTCAGCGACACCACACACCTCGAGCAGATCAGCAACAACTTAGATCGCACAAGTGTACAGGGTTGAACACAAGCACACAACTGTTGAAGGGGTGGCACAAACACAACTCACACAGGGCATACACGCGTGCCACAGACAGGCATGGGCGGGGCGGCGGCTGACGGACCTGTGGCCAGGCTTGTGGACGCTGCAGAGGAGGAGGCTGGCGGGCGCCCACAGGAAGGCGGCGCTCGGCGAAGCTCGAGGAAGGTGCCGCGACGCTGCTCGCAGAGGGAGGCGGTCGAGGCAGGCAGCGAGGTCGGGAGGCTCAGGCGGCGGCCGTGACGGGACGGGAGAAGGAGGCTGGCGCTTCGGGGCAGCGGGCGGCTGAGGCAGGACGAGACGACGGAGGCAGATGGCCACGGCCGACGGTGTGGCGGGCTGCAGAGCGGGATGCTTTCGGGCGAGCTCAGGGCGCGGAGTAGGCGAGGTCTGTGGGCTGCGAGGAGAGTAGCCACGGGGGAGAGGGAGGTTGGGGAAGGAGCATAGGCGGGAGGCGGCCCAGCCGGAGAGGAAAGAGAAGCGGCTGTGGAACGCCCCGGTGGAAGGTGGGGTGGAGGAGCGTGTCGGGTGTGGGAGGCGTGTCGGCCACGCGTGGGACCCGCGGGGAGAGTGGGGCCAGGGGGGTCGGCTGAGCGGTTGGGAGAGGGTGAGGCTGAGTGGGTTGGGTGCGGTTGGTGGGGGTGGGGTCTGCGGATGGGGCCAGGGCGGTGGGGTCCGGGTGCAGAGAGAGAGGGTGAGGGAGAGCTGGGTGAGAAAAGGGAGAGGGAAAAGGTATGGATCGATGAGGTGGCAGGTGGGTGGAGATTGGGTGAGAGGGTGAGGTGGCGGCCTGTGGTTGGAGGGTAGATTAGGATTGGGTGGGGATAGGTTTTAGAGGTGGCTGATTAGAATTTGTGTTTGTTTGGTTCTGTTTAATTTAAAACAAAGCCACTTTGCAAATAGTTTTTAGGGAAAATAAAATATCCGATACACTCGGGGTTTTGCCTTTAAAATAAAAAGGGGTGTTTGTACAAACAGAACTAGGCTTTTCGAAAATAATGCAGTCAAACAATGCAAGATGACGGCGATGCAATGCACAAAAACAATGCGATTTTCTAGTAGTGGTTTTGCGGGATGCCACAATTCGACACCACTAACAATGGATCTCGCCCTCGAGATCCGCCTCATGGTACCGGAAAGAAGGCCGACGATCTGATCCTTCGCGCTTCGTGTAGATCCTCGCGACACCACTAACAAAGGGTCGTTGTCCGTGACCGTCGAGAGAACACTCCGGGAACAACAGGTCGAAGGTAGAGGTATCAACAAATAAAGCCACCTCTAACCCCGGTAGAAAGAGGGAACCGATGCATTCTCATCCACTTCAATGTACACAAGCGAATAGAAGGGGTAGTCGGCATGGGGGCCAATCCATCACGCACCCAAACTATTACTCCGTACAATCAGTAGAAAAGAGTTCAACCATTCTCGGAGTCAGACTGAAGATCTCGACAAGCGAGGTTCGGAACACAGGAGGGATGCAGACTCTGCATCGGATCTGGCGTAGATGATGTCGTCGCGTCGGAAACACCGGATAGCACAAACAAGGAACAAAGGAGGGTACCACAGCAGACGGATTCATCAGGCAGCTGGAACGCCGGACGGTAGAACACCGTTATCAAAGAAGGAAGCGAAACCCTGAAGGTACGACGGAACCCAACCACGAGAAATCCTGGACTCGAAGAGAGAGAAGAGAGCGGATTCAAAACACGCAGAGGTGAGAGGAGAGCAGCAGAGGGGTAAGGAGTAAAATCAGACCTAATCAGAACTATCCAACCGATTTTGCGAAAATAGTTTTGACACTCTACTTCGGCCGTTAGCTAGGTTATCCTACAGGCTAGACTTGTGGGGTATCGCAACTGCTGAGCTCTGATACCACTCTGTAACACCCTCAGAATCGGACCTATGCAAGTTTTAGCGAAACCCGCCAAACCCGCATAGAAACGATTCAAAGGTGCCCACCAAGCACTTTCGTGCGGGTGGAAAACGAAGTAATAACATTACACAACAGTCCTCGACGGGACCCATAGAACAGATATAAACAACAGCGACTCAAAGAGTCAAGAATACAGATATTCAGTACAAAGATCCAAATCACCTTTAAACCGATAGGGCGTCCGACTACGGACAAGATGCAAATGGGGCTAAGAGCCCTGAAGAATAACCAATGGCGTCCATAACCCTGCCCAGGCCAAGCCGGAAGGGTAACCCTGCTAACGACGTCGATCTCAAAACCTGCTTAACAAAAGGGGTGCCGACAAAGGGCAAAGGAAAAAGAGGAGCGTCAGTACTGAGGCCAGTACACGGCGAGGCTAGAATTCGGTGGTCCTCGCCTACATAGGTATGGTGGACTGAAGCGGCAGCGGCAGCATGCACTAAACACCCTATAGAGACTCGATACAACTGGCGGCAATCAGAGAGGGGTGAGAAAGACCTATTCGGAACCAACCTGATACTACCATCAAACAAACCCATCCTGGCGTTTCCCCCTCGAAACCAAACGAGGAAGTCAACCGAGGAACTCACACCGTGGGCAGTTTTATTTATTCAGTTAGCGTTGCAGCAATTACTAGTCAAATATAGATAATCGTCCTGATAAAATAAGCAGTGGGCCGTTTTAGTTAACCATTCCGTTATAGTTGCAACACTTACTAATCAAATACAATTAGCATGAGATGACCCAAAACCCAGCAGTTGTTGGTACTTTTATTTAGCCATTCCGTTGTAGTTGCAATACTTACTAGTCAAGTATAATGGTCGCAAGCGACACTCCAAACAAGCAATTGTGGGCAGTATTAATTAGCCATTCCATTATAGTGAAGCTGATTACTAGTCATTATAAAGTCAAATTTATAGCGATAAACTTTAGTTATGCTTGTCTATGGTCGAGATACTGTGCTCCAAATCGTCCATAACCGCGGACACGGCTTTCAGAAAGTTTTAACCCGGCCGGGGTGCACAAATAGCAACACACACACGATCAACCTCGGAAAAAACAAATCAAAACCCAACGAGGTCTTCACGACAGAGCAATCACAAGATTCAGAAATATTTCAGGGGGCCACCCCATTGAGTAGACCCGCAACGAAGTAAGCAAGCTTCGAGACGGACTCAAGGTTTGCGTCAATGGCTGTAAACGACTGGGAACCCGAAAGTGTGACTGGGCTTGTCGATACCGCGAAAACATTCCGCTTTCCTAAACAGTACAGTGTGCTCCTCGCACAATCGTAAATAAAGCAGTAGCATGGCATAAGTACAGGATCGTAAATAAAACCTCAAACTAGTTTGTGGCCCCAAGAAATAAGACGGAATCAAGCTTTGGCTAAGGGGGACCCATAATTCCCCGTATGTGGATAGCGCGATAAATCAAGGAACAGGTATCAAGTACTCGGGGTCCTACGGGACACAAGTGGGCGGTCGGAAACCAAATAATATCTATCACCCACCGATGCCTCTGCTTACTTACTTCAATTTTAGTTGTTAAATAGGAATTAAAGTGAACGATAAGTAAAGCCATGATCATCTCCAACATCAAACATGCGGCAAAACACCAACAACTGTGGCACTTGACGGCACGCAACAGCACTTGAGCAAGCGACTACGACGCGCAAGTCCAACTATCTACCAAACAACAGGTAATAGGAGGTGGCCATGGCAATATAGGGCTGCAAGGGATATCACGGGTACGAAAACTAGAGCAACACAGATAGCAATAGATCAACAGGAGGGAATAAATACTATAAAAGTAAGATAGGTAGAAAGAGGGAGATGCTCGCCTGAAAACATCGCCGAAGGTTCAACCGAAGATCGGGTCGACACTCGCATCAACTCAACGGCCCAATCCGCGAAGAAGCAAAACACTAGAAGGAACACCGGATGCAATATTTAAGATTACGGCAGAAGATCGGCATGATGTGTATGATGTATGACATGGCAAGATGCGATGCAAATAGGTCATATTAAGCGGAACCGGGGTCCGACAAATAATTATATGGTTCAAGTTGTTTATCTACCCCGCAAATTAAATGTTGTTTAACATGGCAAAAGATAGCACCGGTTCGCTACTCAAATTTAAATGAGGCCAATATAAGGCTAGATTTGCCCGCATATGGGCCCCATATTTAATTATAAGGTGAATCGGCATAAGGCCCCCAAACCACAGACAAGTATGCATGCAAGTATGGCAATTTAATATGCAACAAGTTGTTATTTCATTTATAAAATAGGGCTCGAGAAAGGGTCACACATTAGGGTTCGACGATCTTGGTTCCGGGGGTCGGGGTCGGTCTCAGGGTTCGGGGTTCGACGGGGTCGGTCTCGGCGGGAGCGTTCTCGGATTACTGAGGTAGGTCTTGTCGCATCCGGGTTCTCGGCGAGCTCGGCGTTCGGAAAAGAGTACTTGGTTCGGTGTCGGGGGCGCATCGAACTCGCCCTGGTCGGTGTCGAACTCGTCGGGTCCGCGTAGACGGCCATGGCGTTCCCGGGTCTCGGTGTCTTCGGGTTGGAGATCATGGTGTTTCGAGAGGTAGATCTTGTCGGTTCCACCCCCGAAGGCCTTGTGGTTCCGTAACGGAGGTCTCCGGGTTCGGACTTGCCATGTTGGCGAACTTGGCGTTCTCTGGGGGGATCATGTCGAGCCATCGGTTTTGGTTCGGACTTCGGTTGATCTTGATGTGGTGACAGTTCCCGTCTTGCGGCGCTTCAGCGACACCACAGACCTCGAGCAGATCAGCAACAACTTAGATCGCACAAGTGTACAGGGTTGAACACAAGCACACAACTGCTGAAGGGGTGGCACAAACACAACTCACACAGGGCATACACACGTGCCACAGACAGGCATGGGCGGGGCGGTGGCTGACGGGACACGCGCCGGCGGGGCTTGCGGACGCTGCAGAGGGGAGGAGGGCCTGGCGGCGCGGCCACAGCTGGCGGCGCTGGCGAGCTCGAAGCGCCGGCGGCGGCTGCTGAGGGAGGCGGTCGAGGCAGGGGGCGGCGAGGTCGGGAGGCTCAGGCGGGCTTGACGGGACCGGGAGAAGGAGGCTGGCCTTCAAGGGCCTGGGGAGGCGACTGGGAGGCAGAGACAGCGCGACAGGGCGGGAGGCAGGCTCGCCAGCAGTGTGGTATGCCAGGCGGGAGTATGCTCGAGAAGCTCCAGGTGGCGCCGGGTGGCAGGCGGGCTGCCAGGGAGAGTAGCCACGGGGGAGAGGGAGGTTGGGGAAGGAGCATAGGCGGGAGAGGCGGCCGGGCGAGGAGAAAAGAGCCTTGGAGAGAAACGCCGGCGGTGGAAGGTGGGGTGGAGGAGCGCATTGGGTGTGGGAGTCATGTCGGCCACCCGTGGGACCCGCGGGGAGAGTGGGGCCAGGGGGGTCGGCTGAGCGGTTGGGAGAGGGTGAGGCTGAGTGGGTTGGGTACGGTTGGTGGGGGTGGGGTCTGCGGATGGGGCCAGGGCTGTGGGGTCCGGGTGCAGAGAGAGAGGGTGAGGGAGAGCTGGGTGAGAAAAGGGAGAGGGAAAAGGTATGGATCGATGAGGTGGCAGGTGGGTGGAGATTGGGTGAGAGGGTGAGGTGGCGGCCTGTGGTTGGAGGGTAGATTAGGATTGGGTGGGGATAGGTTTTAGAGGTGGCTGATTAGAATTTGTGTTTGTTTGGTTCTGTTTAATTTAAAACAAAGCCACTTTGCAAATAGTTTTTAGGGAAAATAAAATATCCGATACACTTGGGGTTTTGCCTTTAAAATAAAAAGGGGTGTTTGTACAAACAGAACTAGGCTTTTCGAAAATAATGCAGTCAAATAATGCAAGATGACGGCGATGCAATGCACAAAAACAATGCGATTTTCTAGTAGTGGTTTTGCGGGATGCCACAGAGCAACATGTTGAGAAGAATAAGTTTGTGTACCCTACAATAATATCAACAATGTCAGGTGCATATAGTATATATCAAGTACCAAATCACTAAACTAAATAGAATGGAAGTACAATTATTTAATTATATGGTGCCACCTCTGTTTTCTTCATTTTCTTGGTTGCCTTCATAAGGTGTGCATTGTTCTTGTTGCCTCTTTCAGGATTTTTTTACATCCAGACTTGTTGTCTCCAACGCCACCACATAGTGAACAAACAATAATTATGTCGTGCTTGCCCATCTTCTTTGTTTTAGGCTTGTCTTGCTTTTCCCTTTTCCTATTGTTCTTCTTAGGCCTGCCAGGCATTTTTACATATCCAGGAGCCCGAGGCCTTGGATTATCAGAATTGGCCACATCTCTTCTCCTTCAACAGGTTGAAGCCAATGTTCATATATTTTGTTGAATGCTTCCACTAAGTAGCATGGAGCTATGAAATCCTCCAATTGTTTTCCACACTTGTAGATAGCTGTAATGGCATGTGAGCATGGAACACCTGCTAACTAGAAATATCCATAGTGCGTCCCTAGCTAGCTCTAGCGCCGAGCTAGGTATCCGGGCTGCCCAAAGTGGCGTATGGCGTAATGTCGTTCTCCTTCTCCTAACCTCCTCTCCCTTCTGCTCCAATCTCCAACCCAATCCTCAGCCATGAATCCTCACCAACACCCTCTGCAAGCTCCCACCAGACCTACAACCCTAGATCTCCATCAACCACCCACCCCCTCTCCAGAACAGTTCGTGCATCAGCAGTTTGTAGGTGCAAACAGTTGTGGCCTTCCTGAGTGGGAAGGTGCTGCTAGGGAAGAGATGGATCTTACCTCCATCTCTCCCGTTCGACAAGAAGGTAGTCCGAGTGCCCCGCACAACCCTACGGTGCTTCAAGCCCCGGAAATCCCTTCGTTGGAGATGTCCATGCAGTCCATGATGCTAGAGAAGCAATGGCAGGTCCAGAGTAGCAAGTTCCAGGATAGCAAACACAGTCTATATTTCAAGCTTGCAGCTACCAGAGGCCTGCCTAGTGATATATCTCTCACTGCTCTTCAGCAGCATATGAGGAGAGCATGGAGATATCACTCAAGTTCATAGGTATGTTTTCAAAGCCTCTTTTGCATCCTTCGAGTCTCTCATGTGGGTTTTCAAGAAGCAGTCTTGGATGATGGGACCAGATGTTCTTTTATTTGAGTTTGCTTATGAGAAAGGAGAAGGATATGAAAAGGAGCAAAATGATTTCATGGTTAAGCAAGGGAAGCCAAGGTATAATTTCAAGTATGTGTATGTTATGATAAGAATCTATGGTGTTCCTTGGAAGAATAGATCGGTAGACCTACTCAGAACATTCTTAAGATTGTAGGGGCACCCTATGAATTTCATGAGTTAAAGGATAATATGCTTTTTAGTCACCCTGATTATATCTGGGGAGTAATCAGGCACACTGTCTACAACCCGATCTTGGACAGAATCAAGCTCAAGCTAGGAACAATGCAAGAAGGAATAGCCTACCTACATTATGAAAAAATTGTAAGAATCTGTTTGTTTTGTGGAGTCATGTTTCACACCATCGGCAACTGCTACCTCAGGAATTGCATTGTGACAGATCAGATCAAGCTTCATCAGGATCCTGACCAAGTTCCATTTCAGAGATATGGAGCTTGGATCATAAGTGAGGATAAGATCCCGCAAGGTGTCAAGAAAAAAGTGTGTCATGAAAACCCAATCTTCAGCACGTTCCAAAGTAGAGAACATTCAGTGTTCAATATTGTGTTTACAAACTCAGAAAGAGATAAAGAGCTAGAGGAATTATCCCCAATGGCGATGCTTCTACAGATGGAAAAAAGCAGAGGGATGCATTGCAAAGCTAACAGCAATGCACAGATTGACGATAGAGGGAAACAACCGGAGATGAACGAAGGCACTGTTTTCGCCAGGAACACGTGGCCTTCCATTGCGTTGCAGACTCAGGGCGACATGCAGAAGGGGCACGTAAGGCCAGGAACTGCTTGCAACCCGCCGCGTGGAGAGGTGAATTTCGTAGAAGGCGATGTAGCTCAAATGGAATGCAATACAGCTCAACAGGCACAAGATAGTCAACAAGGATGTCAACTGATGGAGATGGAAATAAATGCAATGCAGTGTCAGATGAACAGGGTGGGAACTGATGTGAATCTTCCTTACACTATCGAAGAAGAGCTCCTCTAAACCTCTTTTCCAAATATTAGATAGATGTTTGATTAATCATGAATGGTGCTCTGTTTATCGAGTCTCAAATGTTTACAACATGCCTCTTATACATGCTTTCAGTGATCATGCACCCATTCTCTTCTCTACAGAAGGTAAATTCTGCAAACCTAGAAACTCCTTCAAATTTGAAAACTGGTGGCTCGGGGAGGAAGATTTTCAGAGCTATGCTAAGAATTGTTGGACAAACTACTCCAATTCATATTTTGCTAAAAGGACTAACAATCTTGCTTCAAAGTTAAAAGTATGGTGCAGGAAGAAAAAACCTTTGCAGGATGAGCTTAAGGATCTGGAGAACGATATTGAGAAGATTTAGTCCCTCCCCCTGGATCAGTGGGATCTTCAAAGAGAAGCAGCGCTGGTAGAAAGGTATGAACAAACTATTACCAAAATGAATGATGCAAATATGCAACGTGCGAAAAAGATTTGGGTTAAAGATGGGGACAGAAATACTACTTTCTTCCACAGAGCTATTGCAAAAAGGAGAAGGAGGAATATGATCCTCTCCATAAAGGATGAACAAGATGTAACTCATTACATGCCAGATCAGATTGCAAATACTTTTGTTTCTTATTTTAGATCTATATTCACCTTCTCCAATAATAATGAGATTCAAGACTTTACCCATACAACCCAACCTATTCCTAATGATCCCACTTAATCCATTCCTGAAAAGGAAGAAATCTGGGAAGTGCTAAATGACATGAAACGAAATGCTTCCCCAGGGCCTGACGGTTTTAATGTAGAGTTTTACCTTGCCACTTGGGATTGGATTGGGAATGATGCTACAAGCATGGTTAGGAACTTCTTTGTCACAGCCACTCTGCCTCAACATATCAGTGACATTAATATTGCTCTCATTCCTAAAAAACTTATCCCCACTGTCCCTACTGACTACAGACCCATCAGCCTGTGCAATGTGGTTTATAAAATCATCTCCAAATGTCTTGCTAACAGACTTAAGCCTCACCTCCCTAACCATATTCACCCATCTCAATAAGCTTTCATTGAGGGAAGGAGAATTAGTGACAACATTATCATAGCTCAGGAAATTACCCACTCTTTCAATATGTCTAACTGGAATTCTAAGGCTTTCATGCTTAAAATTGACCTTGCAAAAGCCTTTGATGGGATAGAATGGAATTTCATCTGTAAATCCCTGGCCCAAAAAGTTTGCATGGTCACTTCAGATGGTCCATGCCTGCATCTCCTCTCCAGTCTTCTCTGTTATTATCAATGACCAAACCTATGCAAAATTTACCAGCTTCAGAGGCATAATACAGGGGTGTCCCTTATCCCCTTATTTGTTTATTCTTGGCATCAATGAGATCTCCATCATGCTATCAGAGGCTTTGTCTGAAGAAAATCTTACAGGAATCTCTCTGGGACCCCACTGTCCCCCAATTCATTCCCTGCTTTTTGCTGACGATCTTCTGGTTTGTGGGGCTGCAACAACTCAAGAAGCACAGGTAATTAAAAACATCCTTCTAGAGTTATGTACTGCCTCTGGACAAACTCCCAACTGGTCTAAATCTGGCATAATTTTTAGCAAAAAGGTGGACCCAACTACTGTAAGTGATATTACCCAGATCTTTCCTGTTCCCACCATTGATGAAAACTTTACCCATCTGGGTCACCCTCTCATCCCGCCTGGCAGAAATAGAAGTGAGGCCTACAACTTCATTATTCAGAAATTCAAATCCAAACTATCCACTTATAAGGAAAGTTCTCTATCTCATGCTGTCAGGTTAGAGCTAATAAAATCTGTTTTATCCTCTATTCATGTCTATTATATGTCTAATCTCCTGTTTTCCAAAAAGCTCCTCAAAAATCTTCAGGCTATTATGAGAGTTTTCTGGTGGATTGGCTCTTCCTCTGAACCCAGCACAAAAGCCCTTTGTCTAACTGCCTGGAAGAACATTTGTGCACCCAAGTCTGATGGTGGACTGGGAGTGAGAAACTTGCAAGCTACAAATATGGGCCTCCTCTCTGCTTCCTGGAGAATAGCTGAAAACCCAAACTCTTTCATGCAAAGTGTCCTTAAAACAAAATACTTTCCAAATTCCTCCATCTGGAGAGCAAACAAGAATTCTCCAAAATCTGCTTTCTGGTCCTCTATCTTAAAAGTCAGGCATCTTCTTAGCAACAACTCTTATTACCAAATCTGTAATGGCAATTCCTCTATTTGGAGTACTCCTTGGTTTTCAGGATGGGAAAACATTTATGATAACCTTAGTATTCAATAGCAAGGATTTAACTATCCTTCCAGAATTAATCAACTTTGGTTACCCAACACTCAAACCTGGAACATCAACCTGATTGAGAATGTATTCAACAACAATACGGCTCAGGCAATCAAGAACACTACCATTATTCCATCTGGAGAAGATGACATTCTTTGTTGGAAACCAACCCCAAATGGGAAATGTAACTCCAAATCCACATACAAAACTTGCTTGTCTTGGCTATTTGATACAGGTACACAGAGGTCAGAACAGGTTCAGGACTCAACCAAGGAAATCCTAAAGGGCGTCTGGAAATGCAACAAAATGATTCCCAGAGTGAAGACATTCGCTTGGAGATTGCTGAGAGGTGCACTCACCACTGGTGACAGAGGCTCACAGTTCTCCTCACATATTGGAAAGGATTGTTGCAGGTGTAATATTCCTAAAACTGAAACTCAACTTTTCTTTCTCTGTCCTTGTGCAAAAGCTGCCTGGCTGCTACCTCCTTGTTTTACCAAAACTGAAAGCCTAGTAAGCAACACATTAGACATCTCTCAAATTATTATAAACATGCTCAACCAGAAACATCCAACCATTAATCTAAATTATCTCTTTACTTTCCTTTGGTGCATCTGGAAAGCTAGAAACGACCAGCTTTTTTGCAGAAAGAAGAACACCCCTCAACAGGTGCCAATGCACACTGCAGCCCTGGTAAAGGACTTGGAGACTGAAGAACTGATACAATCCAATCAAACTCCAAAGAGAAACATGGGAGTATCAGTGCCTACAAATTTTCATTTTGTAGGTCCAAAGATTTATGTTAATGCGGCCTCGAGGAAACAACCTGGATCTCCTACTGCTACGGCTGGAGTTGGCATTTATTATGCCCAATCTTTACAGGATGGAGGAAGAACATATGTCTTCATCATGGCATCAAAAAAAGATGTGTCAAATCCTCTACAGGCTGAAGCAAATGCCCTGGTCCTAGCTGCAAAATTTGCTGACGCAATGAAACTAGTAAGACCAACATTATTTACTGATAACATAACCTTGGCAAAGGCGGCGGTGGCACAAGGGGCTTCTAACAACAATATGACCTGGGAGATTAGAAGGCAAGCAATCGAATACCATAATCTTGTACATCCCCTGTTAGGCTCCATTTTCCATATTTCCAGAGAAATAAACGGGGTAGCCCACAACTGTGCACAACAGGCAAGAAGATCTTCAGGATCTGAGCCTATCTGTTCATGTAGGAACTCAGCTCACAACAGCCTCTCTTGCCCAGTGATCGCTGGAATCGAAAATATTCGGCATCTAGGGTTTGTAATTCACGATGTACAATGTTTCTGAGCTGCAATATATTAGGGTGCGTCAGCACCCTGTCTCTGTTCAAAAAAAACTTGAAAAATCCATAAGAGCAAGTCCCCTTGTCCAGGATAACTGTGTACTGCCTTCTCCTACCAGTTAGAGCTTCACCTCATACCCATCCTTGCCATTCCATAGCACCTCCATAAATTGTGTCCTTGCTATTCTTGTCTTCAACTTCTTGAATATGGCAGGGCAAATTCTCCCATGCATTTTCTCACCTTTTGCCCTTTGTTCCTGAATTCTAGTCATGATTTTCTTCCTAATCTTTTCTTGCATGGAAATAATTAGGTAAAATCTAGCATCAACTATAGAATGATTGAAAGACTCACACATGTTGTTATCAACTGACTCATAGAAAGAACCAACATGGAAAAATGATCTTGCCTAATGCACAGGCTCATTCTTCATGATATCGTTTGCCCCTTTAGGAGTTTCTTGTGCTAACTTGGCCTTGTAGTAGTTGCAATCCTGTCTGTTTGCAGCTTTGGCCACAACCCAAAACTTCTTCTGCCACTCATACTCGCAATTTTCCACAATGGATTTGCAAGAATAAAGTTCTCATGTCTTTGGGCAATCACCTTGGCAGTGATGAGTTTGTTCTCTCTGTTATGGGCACACCTATGTTCATCTTCAAATGTAATCACTTGGAACCTGATGCACCTTGAAGTTTTTGCTGCATATATGAGCCAAGGGCATCCTGGACAATCACATTTAGCCCTAACCCTGTCAACTTCAGATTTCATGAACACAATGATCCTCTTTTTCACTATACCATACCTCCTCAAAGCTTTGCACAGTTGTTTCTTACATGCAAAACCATCTCCAAACAGAAATGGGGCACTTCACTTTGAGTGTTAAATCTAGGATATTTTGATTTCCTCCCGTGTAGCTATCCATCTAAATCCTCATCATAGTTGTAATCTTCATCTGATGATTCAAAGTTCCAGTCTTTTTCCTCAGCTCCAATTTGTTCTTTAATATTTGCAATCAAATCTACTGGAACATGATTATTTGAGTTAATCCAGCTCTTAGAATCTTTCATTCTCTTCTTGAATTTCCTAGAATGCTTCCTTAACTCAACTACTTCTAAATCTTCCCCACTATCACTGAATCAGAACTATCACTCACAACAATATTGGGTGCTTGTGCCATGTCTTCACTATCACTAGCAAATATAATCTGAATTGGTATTGGCTGCACATAATCAAATGGTCCTTGAGTCTGTGAGGCATGTATTGAATTGCACACCGGTGACACTGGAACTTGAGAAAATGGCAATATATCAGGTGCAATTTCCTTAGTCACTATGTGTTCTCTGCTTCTTCTTATACTTTGCTTCTTCAGGGGACTGCTAATGACCTCTCTGATTACACCACTGCCATATGAAACAAACACATCCTTAGTAGGTTCTACAGTGATGATTTCATCTGGTTCTTCATCACTCAGACTCACAAACTCATCCTTAGAGTCACTTCCACTGCTACTATCAACATTGTCCTCCTCCCCATTGTATTCAACAAGCACATCAGCTACTCCTCCAGGCGAAATGTACTCTGCCATACTCAAACAACGTTGGTCATCAATGAGAATAAGTAAACCTTCAGAATATTCAGTGCTAGGATTACGGAAATAAAGCTTCATCGACTCCGTCACTGCCATATGATCTCTAAGGAACCCTAAAACCTCCTGCAGTGAGAGCTTGTCCCTCTCGATCTCTGAAATCGCCTCATCTCCCCCAACATACTGCAGATTAGGACCAATACGGACGAACTCGCCACCGAAGTGAAAACGCACGGTCAATATCTCCGTTGGGACTATGATTCAATAGACAGTTCCTATAAGACCATGAAATCCCATGAAAGATGCTAATCATAACCACATCGCCGCTCCAAAACACCCCCAAATCGCCCCAAAATCGATCAAAAAACAAACTTTTCCTAGACCCTAAAACCCCAATTGTTGTAGCTCCAAACCCTAACCCTACTGCCGTCAAAATAGACCAACCAACGGCCAGCGGAGGAGGAGGAGCTCGGAGGCATTACCTTCGCCTTCGTTCTTCTTCGAATTGTCACGATCGTCGCTGGCGGCCGCGGTCATCGTCGCCTCGCCATCTCTATCGCAAGAGGAGAGGAACTCCAAGAGACAACCCTTTTTTTGACGACGACGGGCTGAAAGAACTGGGCTGGCCCAACTTAACCACGACGCTAGCCTCGCCCAAGCCCGAATCCCAGCCACGTCGGCAATCCCTGGTTGGAAACGACCCAAAGGTTTGTTTTGAACCGGGATCGCATATTTCGGTGTGCTAACTTCCAAGAACTGGACTTTGGGGTTCGATTTCGCCAGGCTCAACAAGTTCAAGGTTTAAAATGGACTTAACTCTAAGTTCCCACATCAATATAAAGCGGCCGGCATACGCGGGTGGCATGACCGACCGACTCATGTGAGTTGCCGGCTACGATTTGGGGCTCTTGGGTAGACATGCTCTCGAACGGCAGCAAGAGAGGCGATGCAAAATACGGAGTACATGTACATCTACCCACGTGCAGTAGCGATGGCCCTGTCACGGCAACCTCAAGCGCATCAATGGGAACTGCTCGCCCAATTTGGCTACAGATTTCTCGAGATATCCGGTCCAGTCCAGGACATGAGCTGTGTGACTGTGTCGCGTCGCTGTTGTACGCACGGCACGGAGGACACAGCTGATAGCGCTGGCTTGCACGCGGCGGGCCGATCGTGAAAAAGAAAGCCTCCAAACCTGTCTACTCTGTTCCTGCGATAAAACCGCATCGATTCCGAGTTCTGACAGGTACGTTTCATTTCATGTACTGATTGTCCACGGGTTAATTCTGTATCTGCGCTAGCTACTAGCAGCTAGATATATGCTCATCACGCCACAAGATATTGCATTTCGAAAAAGAGAAGAAGATGAAAGATACCGGAAGATATGGGCTGTACCTACAGATTTGTCGCCGACATGTGTGTGTAGAAGGTGTCCGTCCGTTCCTCTAATTACTAGTAGTTGCAGCTATATATTGTTTGCCAGTTCTCCCGAGAACTGCTGATCCGTTGCCCGTGGTGCAAATCTCTCTAAAATCTTCTCCGGAGCATGTATGAACTTCCCGATTGGATTCTAAGGTAATCATCATCATGTCTTCACCCCCCGTGCTGCAGCGATCTTGCGTCTGCTTTCTTTTTGTTGGTTCGATTTGTTCAATGTTTTCTTCAGAGTACTGATCCGTGGCTCTGTTCTGAAACCTGTTCCTCTCCAGCTATCTGCCCTCCCGCACGCAGCGCAACAAAATCTGCCCGTGTTTAACTGCTAGTAGTGATTAACCACAGGCGTAATTGGGAGTAGCTGGGAGGAGCCTGGCATGGATTACGCGAGCCCTGGCGGGACCGATACGTCCACAGATCTAGACGTTGACAAGATGAATCAAGTGGTACTAATTACTAGCACGTTGGTCAACTCAGCTATATAGCTATGTTCATTTGTTTATGTTCTGCAGTCGTGGAGTCTCCCTATCGATCTTGTTGATGAATCTTACTAACTGAATTTCAATGCTTGTCGTGCGAAAACTGTTGCTGCACATGATGTTCACTGAACTTGTCCTGTACTGACCAGTTTGAACAAGGGCATGCTGGTGCGCTCACGCCTTCGGATTCCAGTGCCAAGCCAAATGGTAAAGAAGGCCCAAAGGTACCCATACAACCGATCGCTACACACCTTCCGTGCATGGGGTCATGTGAGTGGTGAAGCTGTCATCGATCTGAAGTGAAATCTTTGTTAACTGATGACAGACACTTCGTCGTCTCGCCCAAAACCGTGAAGCCGCCAGGAGAAGCCGGCTAAGGAAAAAGGTACTACCATTGCTCATGTGGTTCTGTTACTCGATGAATATCGTCGCGAGGATTTTTTTTGGCAACACATATTAATCCATCATTCTTTTCATCATCATCCTCCTCAGGCGTACGTCCAGCAGCTCGAGAGTAGCAACCAGAAACTTGCTCAGCTGGAGCAGGAGCTCCAGCGCGCCCGCCAACAGGTACTCACTCCGTTTAGAAATATAAGATGTTTTAGGTTTGTGAACGGTGTCTAGATTTATTTGAACCTATACACTAAAACATGTCTAGATACATATCCTTCTCAAACCTAAAACATCTTATATTTTTAAACGGAGGGAGTATATTTTAGTATATCTTCTTCGTCTATCGTTCTTCTCGTCAGAAATCGCGTTCGTCCGATGATTTTTATTCCGACTTATTCAGGGATTTTTGATTTCTACTTCGGGAGACCAGCCTTTTAATTCAGCGAATGGAAATGGTAACAAACTATTCAGACAATTTTTCCCCTCTGCTTTATTTATGTGAAGAACTCGTCATCTTCCGATGTGCAGGAGCATTGGCATTTGGCGTGGAGTACGCACGGTGGCTGGAGGAGCACAACCAGAAGGTAGACGAGCTCAGAGCAGCCGTCGGCGCCCACGCCGGCGACAGCGACCTCCAGGCGATCATCGACGCCATCATGGCACGCTGCCACGAGATCTCCAGGCTCAAGGACGCAGCGGCCAAGGCGGACGCGTTCCAGGTCCTGTCGGGGACGTGGACGACCCCCGTCGAGAGGTGCTTCCTCTGGCTCGGCGGCTTCCGGCCATCGGAGATTCTCAAGGTCACATCCCAACACCTGCTCGCTAATCGTCAACCGATTGTGCCATTTTTGTAGTACCACTTTCTGAACTCTGATCTGATGCAACTGACGCAGCTACTCGCGAGCCGGCTAGAACCCCTGACTGAGAAGCAGCTGGGCAGCATCTGCGTGCTGCAACGCTCCTCCCAGCAAGCCGAAGACGCCCTTTCCCGAGAGACGGAAACGCTGCGACAGTCGGTCACGGAAACCGTGGCCGGCGCGTCAGGACCGTCGTCCCCGTGCCGCGCGGCAGGCTCGTCCGCCGGCGACTGCACGGGCCAGATGGCGGCGGCGGTGGCGAAGCTTGGCGCTCTGGAAACGCTCCTGCGACAGGTAGTGTTCTGCAGGCCGTGAAGTTGTTCAGATGCAGGGTTTTGCTGAACTGCTTTGTGGTGATCTGCTGTTCTGCTGCAGGCTGATGATCTGCGGCTGCGGGTTCTTCTCGAAGTGCAGCAGGTACTGACCACCCGTCAGTGTGCACGGGCTCTGCTTGCGGTCAGCGACTACTTCTCTCGGCTGCGTGCTCTCAGCTCCCTCTGGATTTCCCGCCCGTCCACGGGAATGAACTGAGTGGGTTGGTGTTTTGGGGACTGGGATCATATGCTCCCGCATGTATAGTGAAATTCAGAAAAATATTTAAGAGATTAAAAGTATCTGAACCGTTTTTATGATGTACACGTTCATGTGAAGCTTCACGAACAGAGGACATTTGTCATGTCTTGAGAAAAAAAATACCTTGTGAAAAAAACAATTTTAAGCACTAACTTTTTTTTTTTGGAAATGGAGTACTAACTTATTTTGCAAATGTAAAATATTTAGAGCGCCCAGTCGTGTCTCCCAAACCATCCCCCAACGGGCTTGTGACACGCCGGGCAGAAAAACTTGCCCAAGAGTGTGTTCAGAGCCTTTTCCGGTGTCAACACCCGGATTTTTAATCGCAGATGCCTGTTATGCCATACATCGCAATCCCAGGATTACCATTTTTGCGAGACATAACAGAATTAGATACCATAGTACATCATCCATTACAATCGTACATAAGTTTTTACACAAATAGGGATCTCATGATCCAGTTCTTAATACAACATCCAGCAGCGGAATACGTAATAATAACGGTAGCGTAGGCGAAGCTCCATCTTCGGGGTCACAGGTAATGTTGACGATGGGAGATGATCGTAGTTGTCGTAACCTTTCTGGGGTCCATCCTCCAGGTACTCCTCTTCATAGTCTGGCCATGGGAATAGCCAGGGACAAAGCCATGAGCACTCTTTAAGTACTCGCAAACTAATACTAATAAGGGAAAGGGGTTTTTGATAATATGACACTAGGCTCTAGGGTTGTTTTACAAAAAGCCAGATTTATCTCTACTAAGTTTAGAAGCAACGAATGCTAGTTGAAGTTTATAACATCTAAGTGGGAACTTGTATTTCATATCACAACCCTGTTGTGGTCAAGTCAAAGTCTCACTTTGTTTCATAAGTCATTTTAAAAAGTCTGACGGGAGAACAGTATGGCCACTCCAACTGTCCATAACCGCGGACGCGGCTATTCGAATAGTTTGACACTCTGCAGAGATTGTACACTTTCACCACAACATTCGATTCATCCGTCGGGAACAAATCCTGAATTTTACCATACTCAGTATACGGATAATCAATCCTAACCTTTCAATTACACGCCCTAGTATTAGCACCTCTCCTGTGAGTTTGGCCTCCCAACCATGACCAACTGTCATCTTGGGTACTGCACAGGTGGACAATCTTCACAAGGTAGCCTCAGCTCAGACCTTGGTCGTGAGGGAGATAATACTAAGGTATATAAGTTTCCAGTCAAGCCCTACCCAATCTTCGGGTATTGTGGTTGTACGTTAAAATTAGAATGGTATCGCATCCAGACAACCATCAGTTTTATAAAGGGCTAAGGCTCATGCCTCAACATTTTCATCACCAAAAACATCAAGTGTTCGGAAACACATGTCCAAAACATTTCAATAGAATGATCCATCATCCAAGGTTTTCATAACCATTTTTCCACCAAGTATTCCCATCTAAAGTTGGTCAAGTTTTATGCTTAGCACTAGCATCTACAGGTGGAGGTAAGCACTAATAAGGGGTGGTAAACTAGTGGAGTTTTCACTAAGTTCAATCTCATGCCTTAGGATAACATCAAGATTATCTAGCTTAGGCCAAATTTTATGCTCTTTATGCAACCTTCACATATATCTTTCTAGAATCTACAAGTCACTTAAGTAAAATCTAGGTAAGAGCTTTGATAAAGAAATAAAATAGAAAGCTTGTAAATAAAACTAGGATTGGGTATCATCAAATATGTCTAACCAAGCATGCTTAGTGCAATGCATAGGTTATCTAACTTTCATAATTGCAAGTGTTAGCTTGCAGTGGTATAGTATCACCGTTTGCAATGCATAGGAAGAAGATAAGGGTCCCTATTTATAGACAGCCCCCTCCACGAACCGTTTTCTCACCGTTGTAGAAAAGTCAGACCGGAGACTCCGGTATGTAGACCGGAGACTCCGGTCTACACCGGAGACTCCGGCCAATCTCCAGACCAGTCTCCGGACTGGCCATCTGACTGACCTAACCCATTTCTTCACCAGCAACACCGGAGACTCCGGACCTCCAACACCGGAGACTCCGGTCCGACCAAAGTCTCCGGATAATCTCCGGACTAGTCTCCGGAGTGACCATCTGACTGACCCAGCGCATTTCTTCACCAGTAATACCGGAGACTCCGGACTTTCAACACCGGAGACTCCGGTCTGACCAAAGTCCGGAGACTCCGGCCAATCTCCGGACCAGTCTCCGGACAGGCCAACAGAATGACCCAGCCAAGTCCTGGGAGGCACCACCGGAGCCAGTACCGGAAACTCCGGACCACACCGGAGACTCCGGTCTTGTCAGACCGGAGACTCCGGTCTGGAGTTTCCAGAACAGTGGAAAATGTATGTGGTCTTTTCCCAAGAGTGTGTGTCATGTTTATCTATGATAATACCAACCTGTGGACAATAACAAACTGTAAAATGATCTACTTGTTTTTAACGAACACCAAAAGTGATTATGGCAATAAATGTCCTATTAATCTCCCCCTTTTTGGTGTTCGATGACAACAAGTGAATTGCATGGAATAACATAAAAATGTGGCTCCCCTTGACTATGTGCAACAAGATAATGAAGTAAATCATGTAAAGAAAAAAATACCAACGATAGCACACATAGATCTCACATGAGTTACAATAGATGTTGCACACAAGCACATAGTCATAGACACACATAAGAACAGTAGATAACACACAAAGTTCAAGTTCGAATATCCAAATAACAAAAAGAAAGGCAAATAACGGCAAATAGTCGCAAATCCCGAGTCCCATGCAAAGCGGATGAGAATGTCTTCTCCCCCTTTGGCATCGAAACGCCGAAAAGGGAAAAGACCTATACTAACGCCCCAATGACTCAGTAGTCATCGTCATCCTCGTCGTCCTCGGCATTCTCAACCTCATCCTGGTCATCCTCGTCCTGGTCATCCTCATCCTGGTCATAGTCATCATCATCATCATCCTCAGGGATAGCAGGCCCTTTGCCGTGAGGGCGAGAGGAGGAAGCACCCTGGTATCCAAACCCAGAGGTGACATCAGCAAACGTATGCCAGTCCACCAGACTGTCCTATTGGGCGTTCAATGCCCCAAACGAGAGTGTGTGATCAGACTCTATGGACTGCTGGGCGCCATGCTCATCATTGTATTCATCTTCACCTTCCTCAGTATCAGCAGCACCCTGGTCCTTGATATCTTTGAGGAGCTTCTCCATGTGGCGGTTGCTTTGGTAAGATGCATGCTGCTGCTTGCGAATGTCAACGTTCATGCAGCAAAGAGTCCTCTCCCAGAAACTGGCCTTCTTGACCTTCTCATGCACATAGGCTCTAGTCATGGAAGGCATAGGGACATTTGAGGCATTCTTCCTCCGAACTCTGGGTGGAGAGGGAGCCCTCTCCGTCTCAGCCTCCTCATCATCATTTCCATATCGGCGCCTTGGAGCTGGCCCCATGTGCCCCTTCTGCTGCAGAGAGACCAGATTGTGCGCCGTGAGGTGAGGTGGAACGGCATTGGGAGAATCATGCGGCTGCGAGTTGATTAGTCTCATAATCAAGGGTGCATATGGAGGAGATTTCTTGAATAGAATTGCATGTAACATCTCCTCGAAAATGAAGTCCATCACATCAATGGGTGCAGCCTCAAGATCCGTCCAAAGATTGAAGGTCCGGTGAGTATGGTACAGGAGGTTGACAAGTCCTCCCCTGAGAGCATCATCATTTCCAGCACTTGGAGCAATAGTGTGACGGAAAATCCTCAGCATAAGGTTGTAGAGGGTCTTGAGTCCCTTGGATCCCCCCACAACACCATCATCATACAGAGGTGCCAGTTTTTGCTTGTTCTCACCCAATGATGCGGAGTGCATGCGCAGCCCCACAGGAGTAGATATGCCGTGGAAAGTCTCAAAGATGACATTGGCAAAGTCATGGAAAGTAGCTGTGCAGCGAGTAGAGCCAGTCATCCACACCATAGTCCTAGCAAGATCAGTCCCAAACACCACAGTGGCATAGAACTGCTGAACGAGGTGCACACTGTAGTCTTCATGCAGCTCCATCAAGTTGTAGAGACCCAACTTCTCACAATACCACAGGGCATCACTGAAATACGGACTCTGGCGCATTTGGCAAACAGGTGATTTGGTGAGTACACCATACACATCCTTCATGAACACACTCTGCTCTTTCCTCCAGAAACGAGGGTCATCACTGGTACGAGGTAGTGCATAGTAATCTGTCTTCCTCAGCTCACGGAACTCCACTTTAGACATCTTGTTTAGGGACTGGAGGTTGTCGTACTTGGCTCTCTTTGCATGTTCCTCCCGTTCAGCCCTTTCTTGATCCCTCTTCATGTAAGCTGCATCACCTCATTGCTTCCGCTGGATGGAGGCACGATAAACTGACCCTGAGCTTCATCATAGCGAGGATTGCCCCTTTGGGACTTGGCCTTGGTACGACGAGGGCGACTAGAACCATCACCTGTGAACAGCAGTGAGGGAGATAACATGGAGATGAGTATATATGTCCCAAAGATGCAGTACAGGAGCTTTGATGCATTTCTGGACTACTTTGATTCACCCAGCACCGGAGTCTCCGCACTAGACACCGGAGTCTCCGGTCCTGGGGACCGGAGTCTCCGGACCTAAGTCCGGAGTCTCCGGTCAGGAGGCTCGTGTATGCGATGGGGAGATGCTGGTGAGGGTAAATCTAGTAGATCGGGCAATGCAACAAGGCTAAAGTACTAGAGTGCAAGCAAACAAGTGATTCCTATGGACAAATCCGCAACAATCCTCAAAAACACATCTAGGGATGAACCCTAGGAGGAAAAAGGAGAGGAGAGGTACCAGATCTGTCCATGGGATCGATTCCTTCGGTGGGAATGACCCAATGGAGGAGAGGAGGAGGTTGGCAAGACGGGCGGATCCCGGGGCCTTCTTGACCTCCGGGGAGGATTTTTGGAGGAGGGGGCGACGGGTTTGGAGGTAGGGGACGGGGTGAAGAAAGAGGAACTGTTGTTCCAGTTCACCCCGTGCCCCTTCTTTAAGTGACAGAAACCGTCCAGACCGGAGACTCCGGTCTACACCGGAGACTCCGGTGTTTGTACACCGGAGACTCCGGTCCTCCTCGACCAAAAATTCCAGGAAAGGTGTTTGGGGACATACATGGGAGATAGATGGTTTTTAGGATAGGAAAAGGGTTTAGGTTGAGACATCAAACTGTGAAGAACCAATAAGAGCCATGAAAGTTCGAAAAAAACAGTAAAGCTCCAAGAGACGAGAAATAATCAAGTGACGAACATGAGTAAGTGCCAACCTCTCAAATAAGAGAGGGCGGTGGCCTTGGCCACCATATTTGAGTATACTTGGCTTGGCACCACGAAGATATATCTTGGGTCCATTACCAACACTCATCATTAAGCTCACATATTGTAACTACCTCGGTGAATTACGCTCCTAGTTACAAGCCTGGATGAGCGGAAATGGTTAAAATAGTATGGTGGGGCCCAAATGCCACTCACAGGTAGACCTTTCGGCCGTCCTAACCATTTCCAAACATCGGGACAAGAACGGGCGACGTAATCGGCGAAGGATCAACTACATACACAAATGAGTATGTATGCAAGCCACCATACAACAGTACATCAGAGCCATTCCATCTAAAAGAAATAGAAATATTGCAACGCCATACGGCAAGATCCAAATATCCTAGATAGATATAATAGTTTAGGATATCTCCTCATACATCAAACATCGAGTATCGTGAAGCGGCAAAACAAGATCCGAGTACGGATAAGAAGCAAATCGGCATAAGATGCACATAAAATAAACACATCCCGCCCACAGATCTCACGGATCCCGCTCCGGAATCTCTACAATCAATGATCGTTGCCCATCGTCCGACTCTCCACCCAAGATCCATCTTGCGAGTTTACTGCTCATCCGAATCAAACAATTTATCGTGTGAGACCCTAGGGTACGGCAAGTCTTTATGCCTCTAAAGGGACACAACCTGGGTGACGAATTGCAAGAAAAGATAAACCCTAACAGTTCTATAGAAACCGCTAACCATCCGCCTAACCAAAGATAGACGGATGTCCGGAATTAATGACAACAGTTATAACGGTAATATTAAGATCCATCCTCCTCCTCGCTACCAACGAGGAAGCGGACGAACAACCCCCCATCCGCTGGCATTTTTATTATCCATTCCATGAGTATTGCACTATTTACTAGTCGGTTATTTAGTCAAATTAAAAGCGGTACTTTAGTTATGCTTGTCTATGATCAAGAACTGTGCTCCAAGTCGTCCATAACATGACACGGCTTTGAAAGTTTTACCGCAGGGTGCACAAATAGCAACACACACTCGATCAACCTCGGAAAAACCAAATCAAAACCCAACGAGGCTTTCACAACAAAGCAATCACCAGATTCAGAAATGTTTCAGGGGGCCACCCCATTAAGCTACCCGCAACGAAGTTAGATGACTTCGAGACGGACTCAAGGTTTGTGGGGACGGATGTAACGATCGGAACCCAAAATGTGATGGGCTTGTCGACACAACAAAACGTGTCACGATCCTAAAAAAGACAGTGCAAAGACGCACAATTTAAATAAAGCAAAGCATGGCATAAGTACGTAATAGTAAATAAATCCTCAAACTAGTTTGTGGCCCCAAGAAATAAGAATGAATCAAGCTCGCTCGGGGGTCCCATAATCCTCCGGATGTGGATAGCACGAATATTCAAGGAACAGGAATCAAGTACTCGGGGTCCCACGGACACAAGTGAGCATGAAAACCAAATAGCAGATATTGCTCACGGTGCCACTTTCATTAGTTATCCCATACTACTCAAAGTTAAGTTGTTTAGGTACCTCGTTATCCATCAGACACTCACATACCCTACACATGCTGTTCTACGACTCGCATGGCTCAAACAACTCCTGTAGTAATGGCTCATGGGATGGAGGAACAAGCTTTGGTGGGGTTTAAAAGTAAGGCTATGCAATACTTGGGATTCAATTTAATGCGATCGCGACTCAATGATGCAAGAATAAGATAGAGGCAATAGGTACTATATGTATGCAAGCATGTGGTAGTGCTTGCCTGGCAGCTCAGTTGAAGCGAGAGAAGGATCTGGGTAGTGCTCCTGGGTTTCTTGATATATTCCCTGCTCAGCGTCTATTCGAAGAAGAACCAAACAAACAAGGGCCAACATAAATAAAGTGCACAAGCATAGGAATAAAATGCGACACGCAAACAATCATGCCATGATGAATGATGCACAATTTGCATGGCAATAAAGTAGCATGGCATGGGTGAGGTGTGGAATACAAGAATAAAACCTTTTATTGAGTTTTGGTCACATTTTATTCTCGAATAAGTTGCTGTATACTTCATATTTATATGATGCATGCTGCAATTCAGAACATGGAATGCATAAACAAAAAGGTCTCGTCGAGCTAATCATTTTAGACATATCATTTGTTAAATTTGGAGTAATAAAACAAAAGTTATTAATTATTTAAGGGAAAAGGGCATTTTATTGTAATTTTATTCAACTTGGAATTTAAAGTGTGCAAAATATATTTTGAAGGGCATATTTGAAATCCTCACATTTTCCTGATTTCAAAACATATATTATTTGTATTATTTGGTTTTAGAATTCAAAATTTATTTAAATACAGAATTGAATTTGAATTTAAAACAATTTTGAAAAGGTTTAATTAAACAGATATACAGAATCTATTTTGTACTCACACAGACCTAGCCACTGACACTGCCAAGTGGGTCCGGGCTGATCTAGCGGTAACAAGGGTTTTCTGCATGCCTTAGCTAGCCTGTGTCACGGTGGATCCGTCGGTGGGGCCGGGCCCACATGACAGCGAGAGGGGAGGGTCAGCCACGTCTCGCAGCGAAGGGAGCGCGGGTTGAGGTTCTGGACTCTGGGGTACCTTTTTGCAAAAAGGCAGAGAGGCTGACAGTGGGGCTCGAGGGAAGCGCGGGTTGACGAGATCAAAAAGGTGGGGGGTTGTAACACCCTCAGAATCGACCCTATGCAAGTTTTAGCGATTCCCGCCAAACCCGCATAGAAACGATTCAAAGGTGCCCACCAGGCACTTTCGTGCGGGTGGAAAACAAAGTAATAACATTACCCAACAGTCCTCGATGGGACCCACGTAATGAGATATACAACAATGACTCAAAGAGTCAAGAATACGATATAATATACAAAGATCCAAATCACCTTGAAAATGATAGAGCGTCCGACTACGGACAAGATGCAAATGGGGCTAAGAGCCACAAGAATAACCAATGGCGCCCTTAACCGCCCAGGCCAAGCCGGAAGGGTAACCACGCTAACGACGCCGATCTCAAAACCTGCTTAAACAAAAGGGGTGCCGACAAAGGCAAAGGAAAAAGGAGGCGTCGAGGCCAAGGTGCAGGCGAGACTAGAATTCGGCGGTCCTCGCCTACATAGGTATGGTGGACTGAAGCGGCAGCGGCAGCATGCACTAAACAACCTATAGAGACTCGATACAACTGGCGGCAATCAGAGAGGGGTGAGAAAGATCTATTCGGAACCAACCGGATACTACCACCAATCAAACCCATCCTAGTATTTCCCCCTCGAGACCAAACGAGGAAGTCAACCGAGGAACTCACACAGTTGGCATTTTTATTAATTCGGTTATCGTTGCAGCAATTACTAGTCAAGTATAGATAATCATTCTGAGATAATAAGCAGTGGGCAATTTTAGTCAACCATTCCGTTGTAGTTGCAATACTTACTATTCAGATACAAATAGCATGAGATAGCCCCAAAACCCAGCAGTTGTTGGTACTTTTATTTAGCCATTCCGTTATAGTTGCAATACTTACTAGTCAGATACAATTGTCGCAAGCGACAAACCAAGCAAGCAATTGTTGGCAGTTTTATTTAGCCATTCCGTTGTAGTTGAAGCTGATTACTAATCATATCAGATACAAGTCAATTTATAACAGTAAACTTTAGTTATAGTTGTCTATGATCGAGATACTGTGCTCCAAGTCGTCCATAACCGCGGACACGGCCGAAAGTTTTAACCCGCCGGGTGCACAAATAGCAACACACACACGATCGACCTCGGAAAACCAAATCAAAACCCAACGAGGCTTTCACGAGAGCAATCACAAGATTCAAATATTTCAGGGGCCACCCTTAAAGTAGACCACGAAGTTAGCTGACTTGAGACGGACTTAAGGTTTGTAAGGCAGAAACGCATCGGGAACCCGAAGTGTGACTGGGCTTGTCGATACCGCAAAACGGGTCACAATTCCTAACAAAGATGTGCTCCTCGCACAATCGTAAATACAGTAGTAGCATGGCATAAGTACAGGATAGTAAATAAATCCTCAAACTAGTTTGTGGCCCCAAGAAATAAGACGGAATCAAGCTCTGGCTAAGGGGGGTCCCATAATTCCCCGTATGTGGATAGCGCGATAAATCAAGGAACATGTATCAAGTACTCGGGGTCCTACGGGACACAAGTGGGCGGTCGGAAACCAAATGTTATCTATCACCCACCGATGCCTCTGCTTACTTACTTCAATTTTAGTTGTTAAACAGGAATTAAAGTGAACGATAAGTAAAGCCGAGATCATATCCAACATCAAACAGGTGGCAATACTCCAACAACAGTGGTACATGGCGACACACAATAGCACTTGAGCAAGCGACTACGACGCGCAAGTCCAACTATCTACCAAACAACAGGTAATAGGATGTGTCCAAGGCAATATATGGCTGCAAGGGATATCACGGGTACGAAAACTAGAGCATCGCAACACAGATAGCAATAGATCAACAGGAGGGAATAAATACTATAAAAGTAAGATATGTAGAAAGGGGGAGATGCTCGCCTGAAAACATTGTCGAAGGTTCATCCGAAGATCGGGTCGACACTCGCATCAACTCAACGGCCTTATCCGCGAAGAAGCAAAACACTAGAATAAACACCGGATGCAATATTTAAGATTACGGAAGAAGATCGGGCATGATGCATGTATGATGTATGACATGACAAAGGTGCGATGCAATTAGGCCAATATTAAGTGGAACCGGGGTCCCGACAATTAATTAAACGGTTCAAGTTATTTAACTACCCCGCAATTTAAATGTTGTATTAACATGGCAAAAGATAGTATCGGTTAGATGCACAAATTTAAATGAGGCCGATATGAGACTAGATTTGCCCGCATATGGGCCCCATATTTAATTATATGGTGAATCGGCATAAGGCCCCCAAACCACAAACAAGTATGCAAGCATGAACAATTTAATATGCAACAATTTGATATTACTTTTCTCAAAAAAATAGGGCTCGAGAAAGGGGTCACACATTAGGGTTTGGCGGTCTTGGTCCGGGGGGGTCGGGGTCGGTCTCAGGGTCCAGGGTTCGACGGGTCAGTCTCGGCGGGAACGTTCTCGGATAGCGGAGGTAGATCTTGTCGCACTGGGGAGCAGGACTTGGTGCGGCGTCGGGGCGCATCGGATTCTTCCGGGTCGGTGCCGATCTTGTTGTCACGAAGATCTTGTCGGGCCCTCGTATCGGGTCGGTCTTGGCGTTCGGGAAGAAGAAATTGTCGTCCTCGGGGTCTCGGGTCGAAGAACTTGGCGCGCCCGAGAAATGATCTTGTCGCATCCGCGTCGACCACCTTGGCGTTCAGGGAGTAGTTCTCGGTGTTCCGTGAGGAAGGCCGTGAGGGTTCGGTGACGAAGATCTTGACGGTTACGGGAGGAAGAACTTGACGTTACGGCTTCCGGGAAGGAGCACTTGAGGTCCCGTCCATTGTCGGTGGTGAACTTGGAAGTGGCGTCAGGGTGCTCCAATAGCCACACAAAGCTCTGATGGTAACACTTGTCGGAGTCTTGTCGATCTTGTTCAAACCATCGCTCCTGTGTTTACAGTACCAACATGGCACGGGCACGGGCACGAGAAGGCCCTCAAAAACACCAACATTCTCACGCCACACTCTAACCACCACAACAGATACTGCACAGGGGCAGGGCAAGGAGGTCGTGGCCGCGGTGACCGACGAGGCAGGGCTCTGGCGGCGGGAAGAGGCACGCGGCAGCAGAGGGGACGCGGACGAGGCCGGTGGTTCCTGCGGGGGAGCTGAGCGGCACCGGCTCGAGGATGGAGAGGGGCGGCGCCGGACGTCATGAGGAGGCTGGCGGGCTCGGCGATGGGTGGAGCGGCCGAGGCGGCGGCGACGGTGGAGGCGGGTGGTGGCGGAGATGGGGCTGGTGGCGGAGCGGGCTCGGGAGGGCGAGCGGCGGGCGACCACGGAGGCGAGCTCTGGAAGGGGCGGCCGAGAGGCGACGCGCTGGCGGCAGACGAGGCGACCGGGCTGGCTGCCGGAGGCGGGCGGCGAGAGGAGGCGGCCGAGCCGGGAGAGAGGAGGGTGGGGACGGCGGGGTCGTGGGAGGGTGGCTCACGAGCTATAGGAGGGAGGCGGCCAGTGGGACGGTGCCAGGGTGAGGGCGAGCGACGGAGGAAGGAGAGGGCGGGCCGGCGATGGGGGAGAAGGAAGAAGGAGAGCGTCGGGGAGAGCCAGGGAGAGAGAGAGAGGAACGGCGCGTGGTGGGGCGGTTCGCCGGCAACGGGGAGGGGGAAGAAGGAGGGTGCGGCGTCGGCTATAGGGAGGAAAGGAGAGGGAGGAGCGGGGGCGCGTGGGCCGTGTGCTGGACGCGGGGCAGGTGGGTGGGGCCGCGCGGGTGGGACCAGGGTGTCAGGGGCGTCGGCTGGTGGAGGAAGTGGGGGCTGCTGGACGGCTGCGTGCGTGTGTGGTGTGTGTGAGGCAGGGTTGAGGGAGTGGGAAGTGAGGTGGCAGAAGCTGATTGGAGGGAAAGAGGGAGAGAGGTGAGGTGTCAGGTGGGGATTGGGTGGGATGAGGTGGAGGGGGGTTGGGTAGGATAGGATTGGTAGCTGTAGGATTTTAGGTGGACCGATCTGTTTTGTACGGGGGTGGTCGTTCGGGTCGGATCGGCCCGTTCGACTGCCCCCACTAAAAATAATTATAAATTTTATTTGTTTCAAACATGGCTTTTGCAAACCGATAGCAAACAACACAAAATAATCCGGAGACCCGGGTTTTGCGTTTGAATTAAGACGGGGCGTTTAGAAAACAAAACCAGACATTTTCAAAAATAGTTTTATGCGAACAATTGCAAGATGATGACGATGCGCAAATGCAAGGTGGCATGATGACATGAGCATGCGGTCATGATGATGCAATGCACAAAACAACGCGATTTTCTAGTAGTGGTTTTGCGGGATGCCACAGGGGTTAAGTGTAAAGTGGCAACGACCCTGTACTGTTGTTCTTCTCTGCACCGAGTGACAGAGTCCGCCCGCGCGGAGCGCGGCGCGCGGGGCTCGAACTGGGGACGCGAGGGTGCGCGCTGGGGGTGGTAGCCAGTGCGGATGGCTACAGGATGGTGTTAGGAGGGTGGACGCAGGCTAGAAGGGCTGGCGCGGCGCGGGGAGGCTGCAGACAACAGCGAGCCCGACGCCTTGCTGCTCGATGAAAGGAACGGTTGGCTAAGTGACGGCGAGGCGAACCATGTCAGGGGGGTAGAGGAGCTCACCGCGAGGCTGCTGGCGGTGTTGATTTAGGCAGAGGAGCTGGCGATCAGCGACGATGCAGACGGTCAGAGGATCTAGGGTTTGGCTGCGGACGCGTCGGTGTGCAGCGGGTACAGGCCTTCTCCTCCTCGCTAGCGGTACGGGACGACGCTGGTAGCGCCCCTGGTTCTTCCTCGACGACCCAACAACACGCCGCCGGCTTGTAACGGGTAGGTGGGGTAGAGGCCGACGGTGAGGTCGTCGGGGTGCTAGAGAGAGGGAGTAGCGGGCAGGGGGTGGGTAGAAGTAGGGCGAGGCCCTGGTAGATCTGGGCGTCGACTGCAGAGATGAGGGAGTGGGTAAAGCAGAGAGGGAGAGGGGCAGATGGCGTGGTGGAGAGGAAAGGTGGCGTCGGCCACTTTTTCATCTCCTCCTCACGTGCTCGGGTCGGGGCAGGTAGGCAGGGCAGGGCGAGGGTGAGGCTGCACGGTGGCCCAGGGAGAGAGGTAGCACGGGGTGGGGCTAGCATGCAGGGAGAGAGGGGGAGAAAACAGGGTCGGGTTAGCTAGGTATATTAGAGAGGGGTGGTTTGGGTTAGCTAGGTAGGGCTCGGTTTAGGGTTTTAGGGTTGGGACAGGGTAGTTTAGGTGGGGCCAGCAAGGGAGAGAGAGGGGGTAAAGAGAGGTGTGGGATGAGAGAGAGATGAGGGGGAGGCTCGGGTAGATAGAGAGAGAAAGAGAAGAGGGTTTAGGTTAGGGTAAGGTGGTAGGTTAGGTTTTCCTCATGGTCAAGGCAAGGGGTGGTGATGGAGTGTAGGGTTGGAGCATGGCCAAGGCAAGACCAACCAAGGGGTTTAGGGTTTTGGTGATGAGCCAACAAGATCATGCCAGAGATGGAGGAGATGGTGGTGAGGTGAGGCTTGATGCACATGGCAAGGAAAGGAGATCAAGATCAAGATGAGGGAGTCTTGAATAAGAGAGAAAGGGGAAACTCACAAAAGAAAGGATCCACTCAAAAACCAAAGAAAAACCAAAGGAGAAAGAATGGTGGTGCTTTGCATGGCCCATGCAAAAACATTAAATGCCATGTTTTACTCTTGTGAAAACAGAATAAATGATCATGGCATTTGTGCCTATGCATTCCCAAATATGGAATAAAGGCCAAGCAAAAGGAATTAGAATTAGATCAATGTGGAGTAGAAGGGGATGACCATATTTGAATAAAAATGGGCCATGCTAGTGTGTATGTGCCACTAGGTATTTAGTAAGCCCAAAAATATCCCAACATGAGCATAAACCCCAAAACAACCCATATGGAAGCTAGAAAAGGGTTCCACTCACAAGGCATGCAAAGGTGGCCATGTGGCTCTCATAAACCAATAATGTGAAAACAATATGGTGCATATATGAGAGCATGAGGAGATAGAATTGGATACATCCCAACCCACATGAGCTAGAGGTAAAACCAAATAAAGTGCAAAACTCATATTTAGTTGGATGGTGGACTTATAAGGTGGTGGCAGAGAAAGGTGATGGAGTTGAATAAAAGATATGCCC
The DNA here is from genome assembly GCA_030063025.1 of Avena longiglumis. Taxonomy (NCBI): domain Eukaryota; kingdom Viridiplantae; phylum Streptophyta; class Magnoliopsida; order Poales; family Poaceae; genus Avena; species Avena longiglumis. The sequence goes on along the minus strand of CP125974.1, from coordinate 509,772,653 downwards.
CCAACTCAACTTGGGCATTTAAACAATATATCAAGAACCAAATACAATTTACAATGCATATGAGAGAAGAACCAAATCAAAAGGGTTTTATATGATGCTCAAATGCAAGGTGGCATGATGACATGATCATGATATAATGATGATGCAACAATTATATATATGAAGTAGCCATTATATAGACTAGGCTAGTAGCATTGTAATTGTTAGACAATTGGGATGCTACACATATCACTAAATGATATTAAGAGGAATGATTTTGATTGCTTTGGGCATCATGGGGGGAGGGATGGTCCAATCAGTTAGGACCGCACTCCCCCTATATCCATGCCTACACCTAGACCAAATATCAGATGAAACATAGGTGAGAGTGCAGTAACATCAAGTTAAGCTCCTTGAATCCACGATATTTAGTTCATTCCTCAAGTAGCAAAACCTTGCTTCATCAAGTGGCTTCGTGAAGATATCGGCAAGTTGATCTTTGATTGAAACATAGGATAGATCAATATCACCTCTAGCAACATGATCTCTAATAAAGTGATGTCGAATCTCAATATGCTTTGTCCTTGTGTGATCCACCGGGTTGTATGCTATCTTGATGGCACTTTCATTATCACATAGAAGATGCACTTTATCACAAAGGACACCGTATTCCTTTAAAGTTTGCCTCATCCATAGCAATTGGGTGCAAGCACTAGCAGCAGCAACATACTCGGCTTCGGCGGTGGAGAGAGATATACAATTTTGCTTCTTAGAAGACCAACATACCAAGGACCTACCAAGGAATTGGCAAGCCCCGGATGTTGATTTTCTATCATCCTTGTCTCCCGCCCAATCCGAGTCTGTGTATCCACAAAGAGCGAATGTTGAGCCTTGAGGGTACCAAACACCATAAAATGGGGTATGAACTAAATATCGAAAGATTCTCTTGACCGCCATTAAATGGCTTTCCTTAGGAGCCGCTTGATATCTTGCACACACACCTACACTCAACACAATATCGGGTCTAGATGCACAAAGGTAAAGAAAAGAACCAATCATAGACTGGTATACCTTTTGATCCACATCTTTACCATTTGGATTTTGTTCTAGATGAGTCTTTGTTGCCATGGGAGTTGGGGCTCCATTAAAATCTTGCATTTTGAATCTCTTGAGCATATCTTGAGTATACTTGGCTTGATTGAAGAACGTTCCTCCTCTAACTTGCTTGATCTCAAAGCCAAGGAATACTTTCAACTCCCCCATCAAGGACATCCGGAACCTACTAGTCATAAGCTTTGAGAATTCATCATTAAAAGCTTTGTTAGATGAGCCAAAGATAATATCATCAACATAGATTTGGCATACAAAAATCTCCCCATTAACCCTCTTAGTAAAAAGAGTGGGATCGATTTTCCCAACCTCAAAGCCACGGTCAAACAATAACTCTGTAAGGTGCTCATACCACGTGCGTGGGGCTTGCTTGAGCCCATAGAGCGCCTTATCAAGTTTGTAGACATGGTTTGGGAAGTTGGGTTCCTCAAATCCTGGGGGTTGCTTAACATATACCAATTCATTTAAAGGACCATAAAGGAATGCACTTTCTACATCCATTTGTTGCAACTTAAAGTTATGATGTGCCGCATAAGCAAGAAGGATACGGATGGACTCAAGGCGAGCCACGGGTGCATAAGTCTCTCCATAGTCAATGCCTTCAATTTGGGAATAACCTTGTGCAACCAATCTAGCCTTGTTCCTTACAATAATCCCATGCTCATCTTGCTTGTTCTTGAATATCCACTTTGTTCCAATAACATTGCGGCAATCCTTTGGCTTCTCAACTAACTTCCACACTTTGTTTCTCTCAAAGTTGTTGAGCTCTTTGTGCATAGCTTCTAACCAATCCGAATCTTCAAGAGCTTCCCACACTTTCTTTGGTTCAATCATGGAAATGTGAGCTTGATGTTCACTGAACCTCTTCAATTGTGCTCGTGTGGAAATTCCTTTCCTTAGATCTCCAACAACATTTTGGAGGGTGTGGTCTCTTATTTCCAACATTCTTTCCTTTCTAGCTTCGCGACGAGCGTGGATCTCCTCATTGTTTCTTGGAGGACCCTCTTCATCAATTTGATCCTCGTCTTGACCATCAACTTGACCTTGATCATCATTGAATTCATCCTCTACATTGGGAGGCAAGGATTGACCTTGGTCTTGATCAAGTGTTCTACTAGCCTGAATTTGAGCACGCCTCAAAACAGCTTGGATGGATCTTCCTTGGCAAATTGACTTGACTCCACTTGACACCCCATCGAATGGACCAAGATCCCTTTGACTAGAGTTCACACATTGATCACTATGTTGAGGGTCCACATCTTGTCTTTGGCTTGAGTCAATGTCCTCTTCGGTAGATGGAGCATGTCGAGGTTGTGAAGATGAGGGCTCCACTTGAGTGGAGCATAGTTCTTCTCGATCCGCCATAAGGGGTTCCTCAACGGGGCGAATATAACCCACACCCATTCTTCCTATGGCATCCTGAGGCATTTCATCATCTGCATCACAAGAATCAAAACGCCCCCCTTGGGGACCATCATATTCTTCGAAGGTCACACTACAAGATTCTATGACGGCTCCGGAGAGCTTGTCATAGATTCTATAAGTGTGAGATTCGAGACCATAGCCAACAAAAATACCCTCTAATGCTTTAGACTCGAATTTAGACAAACGAACACCTTTGATGGGATAGAAACACTTACAACCGAACACCCGGAAATAAGATATGTTGGGCTTGTTACCGGTAAGTATCTCATATGGAGTCTTGTTGATTTTCTTGCGGAGGTAGAGCCGGTTTGAAGCATGGCAAGCGGTGGAGATGGCTTGCCCGAAGTTGTATGGAGATTTAAACTCCGCCAACATGGTACTAGCCATCTCAATAAGAGTCCGGTTCTTCCTTTCGGCCACACCATTTTGTTGAGGGGTGTATGCAGCGGAATATTGATGTTTAATCCCCTCATCACTAAGGAAATCATTCAAGGTGTAGTTCTTGAACTCGGTGCCGTTGTCACTTCTTATAACCAATACAGGAACATTGTGTTGCCGTTGAACCAAGTTGATGAAGTCAATAAAAGTCTTTTGAGTTTCACTATTCAACTTGAAGAAATAAACCCAAGAGTATCTTGAAAAGTCGTCAACAATCACCAAACAATATTTCTTCCCTCCAAGACTTGCATGAGATGGAGGACCGAATAGGTCCACATGAAGGAGTTCCAAGATCTTGTTAGACTTGATTTGGTTCGTCGGCTTGTGTGGAGCGTCATGCATCTTCCCTAGAACACATGCCCTGCAAAAATGATCTTTGGCAAAGGAAACATTTTCTTTTAGTCCAACAATATGACCCTCTTTATGGAGACTTTGCAAAGTTCTCATATTGACATGGGCTAGTCGGCGGTGCCATAGCCAACCCACATCGGCCTTCCCGTATAAGCACATCGGACCTGTAGTGTCTTGCCCCGAAAAGTCCACCACATACAAGTCATTTTAGACGTACCCAACGAAAGCGACCTTGAGAGACTTTCTCCACATGAGGACCACAATATCATTATCAATAAAGACGACAAAGCCCATCTTTCCAAGAGCACGGACAGAAAGTAAATTGTATCCAAGGGTTTCAACAAGCATGAAGTTCACGAGGGTAATGTCGTGAGCCACCACTACCTTGCCGAAACCCATTACCGTATATTTTGACTTGTCGGCATATGTGACGGTGATTTGATCTTCATTTGACGCCAAGTCCTTGACAATAGACGAGCCTCCGGTCATATGACTTGTGCAACCACTATCGATCACCCATTTTGACCCTCCGGAAGCATAAGTCTACAAAAGATCAAGCTAGTTTTTAGGTACCCATTTCTCAATGGGTCCTCTTATGTTAGCAACAAGGGTCTTGGGAACCCAAATAGACAAAGAAATATAACCATCATAAGGACCAACATATTGTGCATACACATCACCATAATAATCTCGCATTAGAACATAGTGAGGGTTAGCACTTCCCGCAAAATCATCATGAGACATAGTTTTACCACTTGTGGTCTTACTTTCCACAATGGTCTTGTTGGTCTCTTGTGCGGGCTTGTCTTCTTCTTATTGTTGTTCTTCTTCTTCTTTGTTTTGGAAACAAAACCAATGCCCCCTTTATCACCACTACGCCTTTGCTTGCTCAAAAGATCATCAATAGACTTGTTGCCTTGTGGAAATGTGGCCTTAGCAAGCTCTCCCTTCAACCTATCATTCTCTTAAAGAATAGTTGTGCTACTAGATGGAATGAAGTTACTAGGTGAAGGAATATTGGCCAATTGAGTTTGAAGCGTTTCATGGGACTTTGTGAGAGACAAGAGTTCACTCTCCAAGGCTTTGTGGGCCTTGTTAAGCAAGCTAAAGTCCTCGGCAAGTTTTTCATGAACCACACCAAACTCAACCTTGTCCTTTTTAGCTCTTTTGTATTTAGCAATAGCATGATCACGCTCTTTGATGAGTTTGTTAACAATAATGTCATTAGCCTCATCAAGCCCTTCAAGTTTTAATTCAAGTGACAACCTAGTTTCTTGTTCTTCTTCTAGAGCATTGTTTAGGGCCTCTAGCTCAATCATATGTTCATGCCCAAGTTTACATCTTACATCTAGAAGCTCTTGAGTATGTGATAGTTGATCTAAGATGTTTCCAAAATGTAGCTTAGCATCACCTTCTAGGTTAGTCATAAACTCATCAAAGGCAATTAATTCTTTTTTACATCAAGTGACATCTCATCATCAATTTCATCATTATCTAAGTGAGTGGAGCGGGATGATGAAGATACCTCCGTTCCTCTTGCCATAAGGCAAGTGGCGTTCTTGGTGGAGGAGTTCTCATTTGGAGAATCGAAGAGTGAGAATGTCGGAGTAGATGTGGTGGCAAGAGCAGCCACACCATGAGAAGTTTCCTCTTCGTCATCTTCATCATCTTCATTGTCAGAGGAGTACTCTTCATGAGTGATCAAGACAATTTCTCCCGGCTTCTTGTTGATGGGATTCCTTTTGATGAAGGGTTTCTTGTAAGGTGCCTTGAGAGTCTTCTTCATCACAAGCTTACCACCATTATCTTCTCTCTTCTCATAGGGGCTGTTTGCCACAAAGTGATATCGGTCACCACAATTGAAGCAAGTTCTCAACCTAGTGGTGTTCTCTCTTTTCCCATTTGGGTTGCTTCTTCGTTGCATTTCCATCTTGGCCTTGGCGGGGTTCTTTCAAAAGTTCTTTGCATAGAAAGCCATGTATTGACTATGAGCAATCTTGACGTCATCGGGATGGTCCAAGGAGAGGCCTTCATCACTATCATCTTCATCTTCAAGGTCCACAGCTTTGGCCTTCAAAGCAAGATTGACCACATTGCTCATACCGAGAGCACGAGCACGGGCATCTTTGGCATTCTTGGCGGCGACCTTGAAAGCGGCCATCTCTTGCATAACTTCATTTGAGGTCATGAGATGATAGTTGTGTCTTCCCTGTAAGCTCTTCAAGTCGGTGGGCTCAAAAGGCATGAGTGCACTCACATATTTCCTTTTTATCCATGCATCATCCACATGTGAGGCACCCACATTTCTAAAAGCGGTGGCGGTGGTCTTGAGCCTTCGATACATGTCTTCGTGGTCTTCACCTTCTTTCATGTAGAAACCTTCGGCTTCATTGCTTAGAGCATCATATCTGTTCCACCTCATACTCTCATTTCCAACAAACAACATAGTGAGAGCATCCCAAGCTTCCTTGGCAATACTAAAGTGCTAAATGTGTGGGTAATCCTTTGTTCCCAATCCTTGTTGAATCATATGCAAAGCAGTGGCATTGAGTTGACTATTGACAACCTCTCTTCTTGTCAAGTTGTTTGGATCCCCAATAAAGAGTCCATGCTCGATGATGTTCCATAGTTCAATGCAAGAGCTGCGCATATGAGTCCTCATTAGTGATTGCCATTGAGCAAAAGTAGCAGACTCTTCTAGCTTAGGTGGGTCACCTCTATTGTACACATGAGGGTGAGGGATGGGAGGATCGGGGGAGTACCAAGAATCACGGTGCTCACCCTTCCCCCCATCAAGTCGTGTGGAGGAGTTAGCATTGTCTAGTTTGTCCCCTACCACCATACCTTCGGGGGATACCAGAGTATTCCCTTTAGGTACGGATGGTAGTTCCTCTTGAGGATATGGGGTGATGAGCCATATTTGTCTTTAAGAAGTTTCTCAAGCATCTTCTTGACTTCGTTGACCAAGGAAGAGCTCAATCTTGTTTCCAAGTTTCTAAGATCTTCCATGGTCACCGGGGTTGACTCACTACCACCATCCCCTTCTTGGCTACCCATATTCTCTTAGGCGGTAAAGCCCGAATAAAGAGCCGAGGCTCTGATACCAATTGAAAGGATCGTATGGGCACCTAGAGGGGGGTGAATAGGTGCTACTTCAAATTTTACTCTTTTTCAAATTAGGGTTTGACAAGAAAGGTAAATTCTCTAGAATATGCAACTATGGTGAATTTACCTATATGTCAAGCAAGCACAAACTAACACAACACTAAGCAAGAACAAGTAAGTAAAGTGCGGTAAAGGATAGAAGTAACCAAGGGAGTGGACGCGGAGACACAAGGATTTGTTTCCCGTAGTTCCTTCCTTTTGAGGGGAATCGTCTACGTTTGGAGAGGGGGTGGTTTCAAACCACCAACGCCACGAGAGGCCTCCCTTGTTCTCCGATGAACCTCACCCCAAGGGGCTCGATTCACCTTCCACTATATCGGCAACCTTCGAGGTGGAAGCCAGCACCTTTACAACAAGTTTGGGGCACACATCCACAACTGAATTGGAGGCTCCCAAATACAAGCAAGTTGTCAAGACAAATCAAAGACAAGCTTGTAAGAACCAAATCAAAGTTAGGGTTTCCAAAGAAACACTAGAGCTCGGGGGCCCTCAAGTGAATGAGGGGGAAATGAAGATCTCTCTTGGTGAAGATGTGAATCAAGGCCTCCTCCTTCGATTCTCCAAAGATCAATGACTTTGGATGGTTGGATGAAGAGATCTTGTGGATTTGGTGGCTCTAATGGTGTTGGTGTTCTTGAGCAGCTCGAGCAACTGGAGGAAGAAGATAAGGGTCCCTATTTATAGACAGCCCCCTCCACGAACCGTTTTCTCACCGTTGTAGAAAAGTCAGACCGGAGACTCCGGTATGTAGACCGGAGACTCCGGTCTACACCGGAGACTCCGGCCAATCTCCAGACCAGTCTCCGGACTGGCCATCTGACTGACCTAACCCATTTCTTCACCAGCAACACCGGAGACTCCGGACCTCCAACACCGGAGACTCCGGTCCGACCAAAGTCTCCGGATAATCTCCGGACTAGTCTCCGGACTGACCATCTGACTGACCCAGCGCATTTCTTCACCAGTAACATCGGAGACTCCGGACTTTCAACACCGGAGACTCCGGTCTGACCAAAGTCCGGAGACTCCGGCCAATCTCCGGACCAGTCTCCGGACAGGCCATCTGAATGACCCAGCCAAGTCCTGGGAGGCACCACCGGAGCCAGCATCGGAAACTCCGGACCACACCGGAGACTCCGGTCTTGTCGATCGAGACTCCGTCTGGAGTTCGAGCGATGGCAAATGTATGTGGTCTTTTCCCAAGAGTGTGTGTCATGTTTATCTATGATAATACCAACCTGTGTACAATAACAAACTGTAAAATGATCTACTTGTTGTTAACGAACACCAAAAGTGATTATGACAATAAATGTCCTATCACTTGTCTTTGGGAAAAGTGTGGGAAATGTTTTAGATGATGTTTATTTCACCTAAGAAACATTTTACAAGCAAGGAAACACACAAACAAGGTGGTTTAAAAAAATTTCAAATTCAATGCATACTCATATGCATGCATTCATAACTTTATTTAGAAAAGTTTTTGTTAACTCTAATTTTGATGCTTAGAGTTTGATGATCCAAGTTCAGTATTTTTGGGATGTTACATCCGGTATGAGGCGTTCCAATACACACTCCAGCGCGCCGAGGACATCCTATTACACGGGGAACGCTTCAAACGAGCCCCACATCACACGTGGGCGACATGTCATAGGAAAAAGGCACCCGGGTACTGTAACACCCTCAGAATCGGACCTATGCAAGTTTGAGCAAAATTCGCCAAACCCGCATAGAAACGATTCAAAGGTGCCCACCAGGCACTTTCGTGCGGGTGGAAAGCAAAGTAATAAAATTACACAACAGTCCTCGATGGGACCCACAGAACAGATATATATAACCGCGACTCCATGAGTCAAGAATACAGATATAATATACAAAGATCCAAATCACCTTGAAAATGATAGAGCGTCCGACTACGGACAAGATGCAAATGGGGCTAAGAGCCCTGAAGAATAACCAATGGCGTCCATAACCCCTTGTGCCAAGCCGGAAGGGTAACCCTGCTAACGACGTCGATCTCAAAACCTGCTTAAACAAAAGGGGTGCCGACAAAGGGCAAAGGAAAAAGAAGGAGCGTCAGTACTGAGGCCAGTACACGGCGAGGCTAGAATTCGGCGGTCCTCGCCTACATAGGTATGGTGGACTGAAGCGGCAGCGGCAGCATGCACTAAACAACCTATAGGGACTCGATTCAACTGGCATCAATCAGAGAGGGGTAAGAAAGACCTATACGGATCCAGCCTGACACTATCATCAAACAAACCCATCCTGGCGTTTCCCCCTCGAGACCAAACGAGGAAGTCAACCGAGGAACTCACACAGTTGGCAGTTTTATTTATTCAGTTATAGTTGCGGTACTTTACTAGTCAGGTTTAAATAATCGTTCTGATAAAGTAAACAGTGGGCACTTTTAGTTGACCATTCCGTTATAGTTGCGGCAATTACTAATCAAATACAGATAGCATGATATAATCCCAAAACCCAGCAGTTGTTGGTACTTTTATTCAGCCATTCCGTTGTAGTTGCAATACTTACTAGTCAGATACAATTGTCGCAAGCGACAACCAAACAAGCAATTGTGGGCAGTATTAATTAGCCATTCCATTATAGTGAAGCTGATTACTAGTCATTTTAAGTCAAATTTATAGCAGTAAACTTTAGTTATGCTTGTCTATGATCGAGATACTGTGCTCCAAGTCGTCCATATCCGCGGACACGGCTTTGAAAGTTTTACCCGCCGGGTGCACCAATAGCAACACACGCCGATCAACCTCGGAAAACCAAATCAAAACCCAACGAGGCTTTCACGATCGAACAATCACAGATTCAGAAATATTTCAGGCCACCCTTAAGTAGAATCCGCACGGAGTAAGCAAGCTCGAGACGGCCTCAAGGTTTGGGTAATACGGTCGTGACGATCGGGAACCCGAAGTGTGGCTGGGCTTGTCGACACCGCGGAATCGTGTCCCGATCCTAACAAGTGTGCTCCTCGCACAAATTAAATACAGAAAGTAGCATGGCATAAGTACAGGATCGTAAATAAAACCTCAAACTAGTTTGTGGCCCCAAGAAATAAGAATGAATCAAGCTCTGGCTCAGGGGGGTCCCATATACCTCCCGGATGTGGATAGCGCGATAAATCAAGGAACAGGTATCAAGTACTCAGGGTCTTACGGGACACAAGTGGGCGTTCGGAAAACCAAATATTATCTATCACCCACCGATGCCTCTTCTTATTTCAATTTTAGTTGTTAAACAGAAATTAAAGTGACGATAAGTAAAACTAGAACCATCTCCAACATCAACATGCGGCAATACATCAGCAACTGTGGCATATGACGACACATATCAGCACTTGAGCGAGCAACTACGACGCGCAAGTCCATCTATCTACCAAACAGCAGGTAATAGGGTGTGTCCAAGGCAATATATGGCTGCAAGGGATATCAAGGGTACGGAATCTAGAGCATCGCAACACAGATAGCAATAGATCAACAGGAGGGAATAAATACTATAAAAGTAAGATAGGTAGAAAGGGGGAGATGCTCGCCTGAAAACATTGCCGAAGGGTTCAACCGAAGATCGGGGCGAAGCTCACATCAACTCAACGGCCTTATCCGCGAAGAAGCAAAACACTAGAATAACACCGGATGCAATATTTAATACAACGGCAGAAGATCGGCATGATGCATGTATGATGTATGTCATGGCAAAGGTGCGATGCAACTAGGTCAAATTAAGTGGAACCGGGGTCCCGACAATTAGATAGATGGTTCTAGTTGTTTAGCTACCCCGCAATTTAAATGTTGTTATAACCAGGCAAGATTCGATTCCGGTCCGCTACACAAGTTTAAATGAGGCCAATATAAGGCTAGATTTGCCCGCATATGGGCCCCATATTTAATTATTAGGTGAATCGGCATAAGGCCCCCAAACCACAGATATGCGTGCGAGTATGACAATTCAAAATGCAACCAGTTGTTATTATGTTATAAAATAGGGTTCCGGGAAAAGGGTTCACACATTAGAGGGGGTCTCGACGAACTCGGGGTTCCGGGGTTCGGGGTCGGGGTCCAGGGTTCGACGGGGATCAGATCTCGGGGTTCAGGGTTCGACGAACTTGACGGGATCGTTCTCGGACTCCGGGGGTCGTTCTCGGTAGCGGGGCAGATCTTGTGTAACACCCTCAGAATCGGACCTATGCAAGTTTGGGCAAAATTCACCAAACCCGCATAGAAACGATTCAAAGGTGCCCACCAGGCACTTTCGTGCGGGTGGAAAACGAAGTAATAACATTACACAACAGTCCTCGATGGGACCCACAGAACAGATATATATAACAGCGACTCAAAGAGTCAAGAATACAGATATAATATACAAAGATCCAAATCACCTTGAAATGATCGAGCGTCCGACTACGGACAAGATGCAAATGGGGCTAAGAGCCCTGAAGAATACCCCATGGCGTCCATAACCCTGTGCCAAGCCGGAAGGGTAACCACTAACGACGCCGATCTCGAAACCTGCTTAACAAAAGGGTGCCGAAGGCAAAGGTAAACAAAGAAGGAGCGTCGATCGAGGCCAAGACAGCGAGGCTAGAATTCGGGTCCTCGCCTACATAGGTATGGTGGATCAGAGTGGCGGCAAAGATGCACTAAACAACCTATAGAGACTCGATACAACCGGGCGATTATCGAGAGAGGTAAGAATGACCTATCCGGATCCAACTCGAGCTAACACCAAACAAACCCATCCTGGTGTTTCCCCTCGAGACCAAACGAGGAAGTCAACCGAGGAACTCACACGGTTGGCGCTTTACTTATTCGATTATCGTTGCGGCATTTACTAGTCGGTATAGATAATCGTCGATAAAGTAAACATGGGCACTTTTAGTTAACCATTCCGTTATAGTGGCGATTACTAATCGACTGAGATAGCATGAGATAAACCCAAAACCCAGCAGTTGTTGGTACTTTTATTCAGCCAATTCGTTGTAGTTGCAATACTTACTAGTCAGATACATTTGTCGCAAGCGACAACCAAACAAGCAATGGTGGGCAGTATTAATTAGCCATTCCGTTATAGTGAAGCTGATTACTAGTCATTATAAGTCAAATTTATAACAATAAACTTTAGTTATGCTTGTCTATGATCGAGATACTGTGCTCCAAGTCGTCCATATCCGCGGACACGGCTTTCAGAAAGTTTTACCCGGCCGGGGTGCACCAATAGCAACACACGCTCGATCAACCTCGGAAAAACCAAATCAAAACCCAACGAGGCTTTCACGAACAATCACAGATTCAGAAATATTTCAGGGGCCACCCTTAAGTAGAATCCGAACGGCTAGCTGACTCGAGACGGCCTCAAGGTTTGTGGGGCGGTGACGATCGGGAACCCGAAAGTGTGGCTGGGCTTGTCGCTACCACGTAACGGGTCACAATTCCTAAACAAGCTGTGCCCCTCGCAATCGTAAATAAAGCGATAAAGCATGGCATAAGTACAGGATCGTAAATAAAACCTCAAACTAGTTTGTGGCCCCTAGAAATAAGACTGAATCAAGCTCGCTCGGGGTCCCATATACCTCCGGATGTGGATAGCGCGCAAAATCAAGGAACAGTATCAAGTACTCGGGGTCTTACGGGACACAAGTGGGCGTCGAAACCAAATATTATCTATCACCCACCGATGCCTCGCTTATTCAATTTTAGTTGTTAAACAGAAATTAAAGTGACGATAAGTAAAACTATGATCATCTCCAACATCGACATGCGGCAATACATCAAGCGTGGCATATGGCGACACATCAAGACTTGAGCAAGCAACTGCATGACGCTGCAAGTCCAACTATCTACCAAACAACAGGTAATAGGATGTGTCCAAGGCAATATAGGGCTGCGGTATATCACAGTGCACGGAAACTAAAGCATCGCAACACGAGATAGCAATAGATCAACAGGAGGAATAAAGACTATAAAAGTAAGATAGGTAGAAAGGGAGATGCTGCTTTGAAAACATTGTCGAAGGGTTTTCCCCGAAGATCGGGCGAAGCTCACATCCACTCAACGGCCTTATCCGCGAAGAAGCAAAACACTAGAAGAAACATCGGATGCAATATTTAATACACGGCAGAAGATCGGCATGATGCATGTATGATGTATGGCATGGCAAGGTGCGATGCAATTAGGTCGAGATTAAGCGGAACCGGGGTCCCGACAATTAATTAGGTGGTGCATGTTGTTTAGCTACCCCGCAATTTAATTGTTGTATTAACAGGCAGAAGATAGTACCGGGTTCGCTACACAAATTTAAATGAGGCCAATATGAGACTAGCTTTGCCCGCATATGGGCCCCATATTTAATTATGAGGTGAATCGGCATAAGGCCCCCAAACCAAAGATATGCATGCGAGTATGACAATTTAATGTGCACAGTTGTTATATGGTGTTATAAATAGGGTTTGCGGGAAGGGGTTCACACATTTAGGGTTCACGATCTTGGGGTTCCGGGGTTCGGGTTCGACAGGTCCAGTGGTCCTCGGGGTCCAGGTCCGACGGTTCGACGAGGTCCGACGGAACGTTCTCGAGTAGCGGGGTAGGTCTTGGCGCCTCCGGGTGCGGGACTTGGGGTCATGTAGACGGTCATGGCGTTCAGGGGGAAGTACTTGTCGTACATGTGTCTTCGGTTCCGTGTCGATGATCCCGCTGCTCGATGTCGGGTTCTGTGGTCTTGACGGCTTCGGGTCCGAGAGGGAGATCTTGGCGTCGGGGTTTCCGTGAAGAAGATCTTGTCGCGCGGCGTCAATGCTTCCGGGAAGGAGATCATGAGGTTCCGACTCTGGTGGTCCATCGGGTTCGATCGAGTCGGCGTCGATCTCGGGATCTGCCCCTACACGGTCTTCGGGGAACTCAGGGTTCAGGGGTCCGGCGTCCGTGTGACGGGCTTGGCGATAGGGGCGAACTTGGTCGATGGTCCTCGGGTCACAACCAAAAATAGGGTCGGTCTCATGAGGCGGTCTTGATGCTCCGAGATGGAGAACTTGTCGCATCCGTGGCGATCTTGCCGGCCTTCGGGTCATCAACCCCGTGAAGGGGATCTTGGTGCGGCGCCGGGTTCGGGTTTGGTCTTGGCTCCTGTAGTTCATGCGGCTCCTCGAGGCGAGCTTGGCGGGGTCCTGAGTACGGCAGCGGGCCCACGAGCAGCTCGGGACGGTGCAGACCACAGCGAGGGCGGCTGTCAGAGAGGCGGGCCACGGGTGCGGGTGCGGTGCCGGTCGGGCTCGGGGCGGACTCCGGCGAAGCGAGCTCGGGCGAGATCGACGCGCGGAAGGCGGGACGGCAGGGGCGACGGGGCACGGGAAGGTCCTGGCAGCGGGCCTCGGCTGCAGCTTGTCAGCGAGGCGGGCAGCGGTTGCAGGCAGCGTTGGCCGAGCTTCGGGGCAAGCGGTGGCGGAGGTGTCTTGTGGCGGCTCAGCGTCGGTGGCGGCAGGGGGCAGGAGCGGAGGAGAGGCGAGGCGTCGGGCTCGGGTGGCTGACGCAGGCGGGCTGCAAGGCACCGAGGAGGCCGGGCGGAGCTTGGTGGAGGCGCCGAGGTCGCGGCGTGCAGCGACGTCTGGGGCCTTGGCGAGCGGGCGGCGCCAGCCAGCGGGCTCAAGCTGGAGGCGGCCGGAGACGAGGGATCGGAGGCGGAGGCGGACGGAGGGTCGGCAAGGGCGCAGAGCGTAGGCTGGCCATGGCGGCAGTGTGGCAGCGCTTCAGGCCGAGGCGGAGGGGGAGGGGCTGGGCGGAGCTTTGGGGTAGGCTCGGCGAGGAAGCGGAGAGGGAGAGGCAGAGCGCTCGCCTGGCGGCTGATTAGCGAGGAGGTGAGAGGGGAAGAGGAAGGGAGGAGAGGAGCGTTGGGGCGTGGGGAGCGGCAGGTGGAAGAGCAGTCAGGGAGGCAGGCAGGGGAGTGGGGTCCGCGGGGGTGGGTCCCAGTGACAGGGAGGTGGACCTGGTCCGGCGTTTTGTGCATGGGGGCCCATGGTGAGGGAAAACAAATGGGGCTGCGTGGTGGTTGAGTTTGGGGGGGTGGGGGGGGTGGAGTTAGCATAGGTGGGGAGAGGGGGCTGAGGTGGCACTATGTGGTTGGGTGGGAGGAGAGGAGAGGGTGAGGTGGAGGGATATGATTGGGGGGAGGGAGGTGGAGGCTGGGGGTGGGGATGAATCTGGGTGGTCTTAGGAGTTGGATGGGCAGGTTGGGGTGGACCGTTTTGAAATCAAGGCGTCGTTGGTCGGTTGGCCTGTTCGATCGCCTCCGGCCAAAATAAATAAATATTTTATTCGATTTAAACGGGCCGTCTGCAAACCGATAGCGGCCAAAACAAAATATTCCGGGGACCCGGTTTTTGGCGTTTGAATAAAGATGAGGCGTTTGGGAAACAAATCGAGTTTTGCATAAATAGTTTTGGCAAACAATGCATGATGATGACGATGCAATGCACAAATTCAACGCGATTTTCTAGTAGTGGTTTTGCGGGATGCCACAATTCGACACCACTAACAATGGATCTCGCCCTCGAGATCCGCCTCATGGTACCGGAAGGAAGGTCGTGATGCGATACTTGGCGCTTCGTAGATCCTCGCGACACCACTAACGAGGTTCCTTCTTCATTCGGGAATCGGCGACACCACCAACAATGGGTCGTTGTTCTGAACGCCGAGAGCACTCCGGAAACAAAAGGTCGAAGGTAGAGGTATCGCAATAAAGCCACCCCTAACTTCCGTGGACGGGGTCAATTGCTGGATCCACTGATTCGACATACAAGAGTGAATGATAAGAGCAGTGGTAGGGTAGCTACTCCATCCCACACTCAAACCATTACTCTGCACACGAATAGGCGGATTAAGCAACCAACTCTCGGGATTAGACTGAAGATCTTCACCGGCGGTATCCGGAACAAAGGGATGATGCCAGCAGAAATCGTATGAAAGACACAATGATTAGGCTTCGCGATGGTTCCATTGGCATGAACAACACATGCTCAGGGTCGACTCCAACTTCACCAAAGCTCGTCCTTCTCAGATGTTTTTCAACGACACTGGTATCCAGCAAGGAACACATATGGATAGAGAGCTCAAGAACAAAAGATCGGATGAAGGTTCAACAGACAAGTTGCAGATTGATGATCGTAGCACCTCCGTTACAAAAGGAAGGAAGCGAAGCCCTAAAGGTACGACGGAAACCCAACCACGAGAATTCCTGGACTCGAAGAGAGAGAAGAGAGCAGATTCAAAACACGTCGAGGTAAGAGGAGAATAGCAGAGGGGTAAGGAGTAAAATCAGACCTAATCGAACTATCCAACCGATTTTGCAAAATAGTTTTGACACCCTACTTGACCGTTAGCTAGGTTATCCTACAGTTTGGACTTGTGGTATCGCAACCGCTGTGCTCGATACCACTCAGTAACACCCTCGAATCGGACCTATGCAAGTTTGGGCAAAATTCACCAAACCCGCATAGAAACGATTCAAAGGTGCCACCAGCACTTTCGTGCGGGTGGAAAACGAGTAATAACATTACACAACAGTCCTCGATGGGACCCACAGGCAGAGATATATATAACAGCGACTCAAAGAGTCAAGAATACGATATAATATACAAAGATCCAAATCACCTTGAAATGATCGGCGTCCGACTACGGACAAGATGCAAATGGGGCTAAGAGCCACAAGAATAACCAATGGCGCCCATAACCTGCCTGGCCAAGCCGGAAGGGTAACCACGCTAACGACGCCGATCTCAAACACCTTAACAAAAGGGGTGCCGACAAAGGGCAAAGGTAAACAAAGAAGGAGCGTCAAGATCGAGGCCAAGACACGGCGAGGCTAGAATTGGCGGTCCTCGCCTACATAGGTATGGTGGATCAGAAGCGGCGGCAAAGATGCACTAAACAACCTATAGAGACTCGATACAATGGCGATTATCGAGAGAGGTAAGAATGACCTATCCGGATCCAACACGGAGCTAACACCAAACAAACCCATCTGGTGTTTCCCCTCGAGACCAAACGAGGAAGTCAACCGAGGAACTCACACGGTTGGCGCTTTTACTTATTCGATTATCGTTGCAGCATTTACTAGTCGTATAGATAATCGTCCCGATAAAGTAAACGATGGGCACTTTTAGTTAACCATTCCGTTATAGTGGCGATTTACTAATCGAATCTGAGATAGCATGAGATAAACCCAAAACCCAGCAGTTGTTGGTACTTTTATTCACCAATTCGTTGAAGTTGCAATACTTACTAGTCGGATACATTTGTCGCAAGCGACAACCAAACAAGCAATGGTGGGCGTATTAATTAGCCATTCCGTTATAGTGAAGCTGATTACTAGTCATTATAAGTCAAATTTATAACGTAAACTTTAGTTATGCTTGTCTATGATCGAGATCTGTGCTCCAAGTCGTCCATATCCGCGGACACGGCTTTGAGAAAGTTTTACCGGCGGGTGCACCAATAGCAACACACGCCGATCAACCTCGGAAAAACCAAATCAAAACCCAACGAGGCTTTCACGGTGAACAATCACAGGATTCAGAAATATTTGAGGCCACCCTTAAGTAGAATCCATAACGAAGCTAGCTGACTCGAGACGGCCTCAAGGTTTGTGGGGCCGTGAGAACGATCGGGAACCGAAAGTGTGGCTGGGCTTGTCGCTACCACGTAACGGGTCACAATTCCTAAACAGTACAGTGTGCCCCTCGCAATCGTAAATAAAGCAAAGAAAGCATGGCATAAGTACAGGATCGTAAATAAAACCTCAAACTAGTTTGTGGCCCTAGAAATAAGACTGAATCAAGCTCGCTCGGGGGTCCCATATACCTCCCGGATGTGGATAGCGCGCAAAATCAAGGCATGTATCAAGTACTCGGGGTCTTACGGGACACAAGTGGGCGTTCGGAAACCAAATATTATCTATCACCCACCGATGCCTCTGCTTATTCAATTTTAGTTGTTAAACAGAAATTAAAGTGACGATAAGTAAAACTATGATCATCTCCAACATCGACATGCGGCAATACATCAGCAACTGTGGCATATGGCGACACACATCAGCACTTGAGCAAGCAACTGCGACGCGCAAGTCCAACTATCTACCAAACAACAGGTAATAGGATGTGTCCAAGGCAATATAGGGCTGCACGGTATATCACAGGTACGGAAACTAAAGCATCGCAACACAGATAGCAATAGATCAACAGGAGGGAATAAAGACTATAAAAGTAAGATAGGTAGAAAGGGGGAGATGCTCGCCTGAAAACATTGTCGAAGGGTTTTCCCCGAAGATCGGGCGAAGCTCACATCCACTCAACGGCCTTATCCGCGAAGAAGCAAAACACTAGAAGAAACATCGGATGCAATATTTAATACACGGCAGAAGATCGGCATGATGCATGTATGATGTATGGCATGGCAAGGTGCGATGCAATTAGGTCGAGATTAAGCGGAACCGGGGTCCCGACAATTAATTAGGTGGTGCATGTTGTTTATCTACCCCGCAATTTAATTGTTGTATTAACAGGCAGAAGATAGTACCGGGTTCGCTACACAAATTTAAATGAGGCCAATATGAGACTAGCTTTGCCCGCATATGGGCCCCATATTTAATTATGAGGTGAATCGGCATAAGGCCCCCAAACCAAAGATATGCATGCGAGTATGACAATTTAATGTGCACAGTTGTTATATGGTGTTATAAATAGGGTTTGCGGGAAGGGGTTCACACATTTAGGGTTCGACGATCTTGGGGTTCCGGGGTTCGGGGTTCGACAGGGTCCAGGGTCCGGTCTCGGGGTCCAGGGTCCGACGGGTTCGACGAGGTCCGACGGAAACGTTCTCGGGTAGCGGGGTAGGTCTTGGCGCATCCGGGTGCGGGACTTGGGGTCATGTCGACGGTCATGGCGTTCAGGGGGAAGTACTTGTCGTACATGTGTCTTCGGTTCCGTGTCGATGATCCTGTCGTTCGATGTCGGGGTCTCCAGGGTCTTGACGGCTTCGGGTCCGAGAGGGAGATCTTGGCGTCGGGGTTTCCGTGAAGAAGATCTTGTCGCGCGGCGTCAATGCTTCCGGGAAGGAGATCATGAGGTTCCGACTCTGGTGGTCCATCGGGTTCGATCGAGTCGGCGTCGATCTCGGGATCTGCCCCTACACGGTCTTCGGGGAACTCAGGGTTCAGGGGTCCGGCGTCCGTGTGACGGGCTTGGCGATAGGGGCGAACTTGGTCGATGGTCCTCGGGTCACAACCAAAATAGGGTCGGTCTCATGAGGCGGTCTTGATGCTCCGAGATGGAGAACTTGTCGCATCCGTGGCGATCTTGCCGCCTTGGTCATCAACCCCGTGAAGGGATCTTGGCGCGCCGGTTCGGGTTTGGTCTTGGCTCGTAGTTCATGCGGCTCCTCGAGCTTGGCGGTCCCGAGATGCATCGCCCACGAGCAGCTCGGGACGGTGCACCACAGCGGCGGGCTGTCGAGAGGCGGCCACAGTGCGGTGCAGTGCCGTCGGCTGGGCGGACTCCGCGAAGCTCGGGCGGATCGACGCTGAAGGCGGGGCAGGGCGGGACGACGGGCACGGAAGGTCCTGGCAGGGCCTCGGCCTGATTGTCGGCAGGGCAGCGGCGGGCGGCGGTTGCAGAGGCCGGCGTTGGGGCCGAGCTCGGGGCAAGCGGTGGCCTGGAGGTGTCTTGGCGGCGGCTCAGGCGTCGATGTGGCGGGCAGGCGGAGGAGAGAGGGCGGCGTCGCGCGGCTCGGGTGGCTGGCAGGCGGCGCTGCGGCACCGAGGAGGCCGGGGCGGAGCTTGGTGGAGGCGCCGGAGGTCGCGGCGTCTGACGGCAGCAAGGCGGAGCGGGGCGGGCTCTGGAGGCGGCGGAGACGAGGATCGGAGGCGGAGGCGACGGAGGTCGGCGGGCGTGGCGGCAGCAGAAGCGACATGGCTGGGACGGCATGCTGGAGGCGGCCTGGCAGGCCGGAGGCGGAGGGGCCCGAGGGACTTCTGGGCGGAGCTTTGGGTAGGGCGTGGCTCAGCGAGGAAGCGGAGAGGAGAGGCTGCTGGGCTTCAGGCGGCTTGGTTGGCAGGGAGAGGAGGGTGAGCCGGGGAAGAGGAAGGGGAGGGAGAGGAGCGCGTTGGGAGCGTGGGGAGCGACGCGGGTGGAAGAGGAACAGTGCGGGGAGGCAGGCAGGGGAGTGGGGTCCGCGGGGGTGGGTCCCAGGGGCGCTGACAGGGGAGGGTGGACCTGGTCCGGGCGTTGCTGTGCATGGGGGCCCGCGGGCAGGGGGAAAACAGCTGGGCTGGGGGCTGCGTGGTGGTTGAGTTTGGGGGGGTTGGTGGGGTGGAGTTAGCATAGGTGGAGAGAGGGGGCTGAGGTGGCACTATGTGGTTGGGTGGGAGGAGAGGAGAGGGTGAGGTGGAGGGATATGATTGGAGGGAGTGAGGTGGAGGCTGGGGGTGGGTATGAATCTGGGTAGTCTTAGGATTTAGATGGGCAGGTTGGGGTGGACCGTTTTGAAAACTGGGGCGGTCGTTCGGGTCGGTTGGCCCGTTCGACTGCTCCGGCCAAAAATAAATAAATATTTTATTCGATTTAAACGGGCCGTCTGCAAACCGATAGCGGCCAAAACAAAATATTCCGGGGACCCGGTTTTTGGCGTTTGAATAAAGATGAGGCGTTTGGGAAACAAATCGAGTTTTGCATAAATAGTTTTGGCAAACAATGCATGATGATGACGATGCAATGCACAAATTCAACGCGATTTTCTAGTAGTGGTTTTGCGGGATGCCACATCTTGTCGCGTCCGGGAAGAAGTACTTGTCGTTCCGGATCGGTCTCGAATCCATGAAGCAGATCTTGTCGGGGCCTCATGTCGATCTTGCCCGCGGATAAACTTGACTTGACGGTTCGATGTCATTGTCGCGCTTGGCGTCGGCGGAATCGGTCTTCGGCGTCTGTCGATGGTCTTGTCGTACCGATGGGTCGGCCTCCGTGTGGCGATCTTGGCGTATCCGCGTCCTCGATTCGAAGAACTTGGCATTAGGCGGTGGATCTTGTCGGTTCCACTCCGAAGGACTTGCGGTTCTGCAGCGGAGATCATGGTTCATCGGGGTTCGGGTCTTCGGGGTTCATGAGGCGAACTTGGGGTCCGAGGGTTCCTCCGAATCCGAAGATCTTGGACTTGTGTAACGTAACAAGGCGTTTCGACCCGAATAGGAACATCACTAGGAATCCACAACTGATACACTTCATCCGAGAGGGGCGACAGAGGGAAGCCGGCGGGGATCGATGACAAAACACAACGCAGTTGGCGTCTGCCCCAAGAGGTAGGGAGGGACCCCTGGCAGCGGCAGAGGAAGCTCGGTGCAGGGAGTCGCGAGGACGCGGCAGGATCCGGCGCTACAAGCGGTCGGCCGCGACGGGGAGGAGCCCGGCGAGGAGGACCCGCAGCGGCGGACCGAGGGTGCAAGGGCGCAGGCTTGAAGCGGGGTGGAGGCATGGGGCCAGGCGGCCGGAGAAGCTCGGGACAGAGGCGCTCGCGTGCGGTCGGCGACGGCGCACTGGAGGCGACCAGCGACACGACGACCGCCGCCGCAGCGGCGGGAGCAGGGTGGGGAGCGGCAGCGCCTTGGGGAGGTAGGCGGCAGCGAAGCCGAGGCGGGCGCGTGGCGGGAGGGCCTCAGTGGGGGCGGGCGGGGATGAAGGGGGCTGGCGGAGGAGGGCTGTGAGCGCCGGGCGGGCGGAGAACCGAGCGGCGGCTCAAGGCGGCCGCCATGGAGGAGGCAGCGGCTCGGCGGGAGGTGTTGGCGGAGGACGTGCGAAGCTTGGCTCATGGTAGCGGCGGATGGGAGGCGGCTGCCCGTCTGGCGCTTCGGAGAGAGGTGGCGGCGACTGGGAGGAGCGCCAAGGCAGCGGCCGGAGCGGAGGAGGATGGCGGGCGAGCGAGGCGCCAGGGAGGAAGGGGCGCGGGCGGTTGCCGCGCCGCGGAGGAGCTCGCGGGACGGGCTGCACGGCGGAGGAAGGATGGGAGGACGGGGGCGAGGCGAGAGAGAAGGTGGGGGAGAGAGAGGCACGCGGCAGGGGCAGGTGGGCCAGGGTGGGTCCGGATGGTGGGGAGTTGGGAACTGGGGGAGGCAGGGAGTGGGGAGAGAGGCTGCGGGGCGTGCTGCGTGTTGTGTGAGTGCGTGTGTGTTCTGGGGTGGGACCCAGGGGCTGGGGAGGTGGGGTGTGAGCTGTGTGCGTGTAGGGTGTGCGTTTGGTGGGTTGAGAGGGTCCAGGGGGAGAGAGGGTGGGACAAGTGGCGGGTTGGGGTTGGTGGGGATTTGGGGAGGGGTGAGGTGGCAGCGTGTGAGTGGCCAGGGTGATGTGGAGAGGGGTGAGGGTAGAATTTCTGGTAGGAATAGGTTTTAGGAGGTGGACCGTTTTAAAATCTGGGGCGGTCGTTCGGGTCGGGTTGGCCCGTTCGACTGCCCCTACTAAAATAAATAAATATTTTATTTATTTTAATCGGACCGTTTGCAAACCGGTAGCAACAAAACAAAAATAATCCGGAGACCCGGCTTGCATTTGAATTAAGGTGGGGCGCTTGGAAAACAAATCGGGGTTTTGCGAAAATGGTTTTGGCAAACAATGCATGATGATGACGATGCAATGCACAAATTCAACGCGATTTTCTAGTAGTGGTTTTGCGGGATGCCACAGGTACCACCTGCCAAAGTCGTTCTCTCCCACTGCCGCCAAAATTGCCTCTTCCCTGACGCGCTTCCCACCCACCGCCCAAATGATGCGATGGTCGCCCGTTTCGAAGCAGGTATTCGCCTGCGCCTCCATCCTAACACTTCTCCCTTGTCTCTCGGCCATCTTGCTGCCGACTGCAAGGCTCAAATGCGTCGGCCACTCTGGGCCCCCGCCTTGCACGCAAGGTGTTCGTCCGGTTGCTTGGGTAGACCATGGACAACGAAGATGAGATAATGATCCACAAGTTTATGAAGGAGGACCATGCCGCTGACGCCGACATCTAGGAGCACCTGTCGAGTAAAAGAAAATAGGTCCAAAGCGCAGCGATTCCAGGTTTGGGAGACGGAAATGCAAGCCGCGGCAAGGATGGAGGGGCATACCATGGTCTACACCGACTACTTTGCTGATGACCCAACATGTTGATCACCAAGTGCCCCGCGGATTTTTCTTATTATGTCGCCATGCATGGAGAAATCCATGATACTAATGATCATGACGAGCTGCAAAATCAGAGGAAATCAGTCAACCGCGGCCCAAAGGCTTGATCTAGTTGAATTACAATTTATATGTATTGTTTAAATTTATTAGATTATATGAATTTATTTAAATTGTGTATGCAAAAATAATTAAAATTCTGTTTGAGAGCGTTGTTTGGGACACATGACTGGAAACATGCGTGCCCCAAACCGGCAGGCTCCAAACAACGGATCCGGCGTTTTGTTGGACGATATTTGGAAAACGCGACCGAAGATCTCTTATATTTTGTCCATGAAACTATTTACATGTATAATTAGAATATATAAATGTACATTTATAATACTTTTTCAAGATTTTCATAACAACCGGACCATGGTTCATTTTACACGCGGGAGCATATACTCTTGGGATCCAAGTTGCATATCCGTTGACTTTAGACATGGAGTGCATATCATTAGAAAAAAGAACATGTTGAGAAAAAAGTACTCACTCCATCCAGAAAATAAGTGACGCGGCTTTCTGTCCAAAAAATATGTTGTACTGAATTACAGGAGCGAAATAAAAATTTCAATGTTTTTACAAATAAACTAAGCCATAATCAGTATCAACAATTAAGTTTGCCACTGTTCTGATTTACCTAGAGAATCCAAACTCCAATATTTCGACATGTTTAAAAATAAACTAAGCCATGTCATCAAACCTTTTAGCCCTCCACGACCATTCAGCCTCTCCTGCATAACCAGTTGGAAAACATAATCTTACGTAGGTCCCACACCAAGCAAGCAACCAAGATTGATGAAGCTGAGCATCGACAACCTTTATGGAATTTTCTTCACGGTCCCACAACGGGCTTGTGGGATGCCATGTAGAAAAACTCGCCCAACAGCATGCTCCAAAGCTTTTTTTGCTATAGAGCAGTTCAATACACTCTCCGACGCGCCGAGGCCATCCTGGCTACATAGGGAATACTTTGGGCGAGCCCCATGTCACGTGCGGGCGGCGTGTCGTAGGAAAAAGACAGTCGGGTACCACCTGCCAAAGTCGTTCTTTTCCACTGCCGTCAAAATCGTCTCTTCCATGACGCGTTTCCTACCCACCGCCCCCAAATCGCTACGGCCGTCGCCCTTTTTGACGCTGGCATTCACATGCGCCTCCATCCCAACACTTCTCCCTCGTCTCTCGGCCATCTCGCTGCCGGCTGTAAGGCTCGAACGAGTCGGCCATTCTGGTGCCCGCCTTGCACGCAAGGTGTTAGGACGGTTGCTTGGGTAGACCATGGACATCGAGGACGATATGACGATCCATCAGTTGATGGCGGATGACCATGTCGCCAACACCGGCATCCAGGAGCACCTCCAGATTTTTGCTTGTCTTTGACGAATGCAAATTGTCGAGTAGGAGAAAACAGGTCCAAAGCACAATGATTCCAGGTTTGGGAGAAGGAAATGCAAGCCGTGGAAAGGATGAAGGGGCACACCATGCTCTACACCTTGTCGATGATGCAACATGTTGATCACCAAGTTCCCCACAGATTTTGCGGATTATGTCGCCATGCATGAAGAAATCTGTGATGCCGATGCTCATGACTAGCTACAAAATGATCTCGTCCAACATTTGTGGAGAATCAGAGGACATCAGTCTCCCGCGGCCAAAGGCTCGATCAAGTTGATTTATAATTTATGTGTATTGTTTAAATTTATTGGATTGTATGAATTTATTTAAATTGTGTATAAAAAATAAATAAAATTCTGTCTGAGAGCGCCGTTTGGAACACACGACTGTGAACATGCGTGTTGGTCGATATTTGGGGGACGCAACTGGAGAGGCTCTTACATCTTGTCCATGAAAAACTATTTACATGTACAATTAGAACATATAAATGTACATTCATGATATTTTCCAGATTTTCATAACAACCGAACATGGTTTATTTTACAGGGGAGCATATACTCTTGGGATCCAAGTTGCATATCCGTTGACTTTAGACATCGAGTGCATACCATTAGAAAAAGAAACATGTTGAGAAAAAAGTACTAAAAAAATGCAATCCTTCCATTGCCTGCTTGTCACGTTATGGCAAAAGCTTTCCACCTGTCCTTCCTTGAATTAAGGCTCGCAACAAGCACCAAAAACATGCTGTACGAAATAAAGATAGAAGTTATTTTTGTATAGAAGGTTCGTTGACTTTTTGTTCTTTCGTTTTCCACCTTTCAGGTGCATTTTTGTATTTCTCTATTTTCTCCTTCTTTCATATATTTCTTTCTTATTTTTATTTTTTGCGGGAACATTCCTTCCTTACATTCTTTTGTTGTCAACTCTTATTTGTTTTTTCCTTTTCTTTTTTCATGTATTTCTCTATTCCACGAATTCTAAGTGTTGTCCCCTTTCTTCATATTCTTGTTCTTTTCCATCGTCATGATTTCATCCATGGATGCCGAAATTTTATCTCACTTGCATTTGTTCCATACAATCTTGTGTTTTGTACTTCTGTTCCTACGACAATGGAGATTTGTTCCTTCATGCCATAGATTTGTTTTTGCATTTGTTCCAAATAGTCTTGTGTTCTGTACTTATGTTCCTACGCTAGTCGAGAATTGTTCCTTCATGTCTTCAAATTTGTTTTCGCATGATTTAATTTTTAGTTAATTACTCTTGTACTTGTGTGTTGTTCCAAGAGTTGTAAATTTTGTTCCACTTTGTTCACATTCTAGTTTCTCGGCCTCTAAAGTTTTGTTCCTTGTGTAGATGAGATTGGCACTATAGTTTTTGTCGTAGTTGTACTAATGATTTTTTTCCTAGTAAGTCAAAATAATTATCCTTCATATACAAATTTTTTTGTTCCTCATGTAAATGTGATTTTTTCCTAGGGAGTAGTTCTTTCCCTAATTGCAGTCATGGTTTTGTTCTATTTAAGTTAAAATAATTGTTCCTCTACTTTCTAGTTGTTTCTTAGCCACTTAAGTTTGTTCCTCGTGTAGATGGATCTGTTCGTCGATTTAGTTCTTCTTCCAACTTTAATCGTGGTTTTGTTCCAATTAGTCAAAAATATTGTATCTCATGTTTGTGTTCGTTGTTTCTCACAAGCTAATTTTTATTTCCCATGTAGTCTTGATTTTGTTCCATGGACGTTGAATTTTTTTGTCCAGAGTGTTGTTTCATCGAAGCTAAATATTTTTTTAGTCTAAATTTTACCAACCTAGTTTGTTGTTAATTAAAAAGTAGACAAAAGCTGCCACTCAAAACTACGTGCGAAACTGACCACTCAAAACTGCAGTTCGCGGCGGAACGAATTTGCCGAACGAGAATTGCAGTTCTCATAAAAAAACTGACCACTCAAAACTGCAGTTCTCATAAAAAAAAACGCTGAACGAGAATTGTAGGCGCGCGCCGCGCGGCACCGAAGCCCGTGGTCACAAGAAGCACCAATAACGTGTGCTGTACCGAATTCACCAGACAACAAGACCACGTTGACGAGATGATGACTCTCGCCGTCGCCGCTGCCGCCGCCCTCTTCGCCACCCTGATCGCAGGGATTCTTTCGACAGCGAGGCCTACCCGGTCAAATGGTCACCAAGGGGCGAGGTCTCCTACGCAGCCCCTCCTCCTCCCCGTCGTACGCACCGTCCCTTGATGGTGAAGGACGGGGTGCTCTTCCTCAAGGAGCGTCTGTTCGCCGGCGCGGTGCTGCCAGCGAAAACTCAGCTGGGCCACGCCACGCCGACGCCGACAGCCTCCCCCGGCGAAACCTCCACCGCGGATCACGCGCCGCCTCCGCCGCAGTTCGGCTACGCGAACCTCGGACTGATTCTCTCCTACTACAACATAGGAGAGAGGTCCGAGCACGCCCGGCAGGTCGCCGCCACGCTCCTCCTCTGCAGCAGCGCCGACGAGGCCGGCGGCCACAAAGGAGAGCCGCAGGCGTGCGCCACCACCGTGCGGGCGGACATGGACTCCGCCGCCGCCGCCGCCCTGGGAACGAAGGAGCCGCGGGCGTTGAGGACGGTCCTTCACGGGCGCCTGGAACCCCTCCGGTACATGGTGGCGCCGAACGGCATCACGGGCATCGGCGGCGTGGTGGTGCCGTGCTACTGCCACCGGCCCAGCGGCGTGCAGGCGCTTCGCGTGGAGTTCAGTTACCTTCTAATATCTCACCCCATATGTGTATACTAGTCCATATGCAACCGTGCATATATGTATGCCATGAAAAGAAGCTTTTGTGTGTTCCAAACAATCTCCTTCCTTCCAATTGACGGGTGCAATTTGCTGCTGAGGTATTTATAGAACTATCAACTATCTATGCATCAAGAAAAAGTGAACACTTCATTAAAAATGTGTGAGCCTCGTGCCGATTGGTTTAGCCTGGTGGTTATGTTGTTTTTTCGAGAAGTAGGCTGAAACCCCCGGCCTCTGCGTTAACACAGCCCGTTTTATTAAATTATTCAACAAATACTTAGAAAATGTTACATCGATTAACCCGATGCTACCTTCTTGGCGACAATTGTCGCAACACCTACAAGGTTGATGTAGGGGTGGCTACTATGATCGATGTCGTGTGCCTTGACCTCACACATACGCACATCATTTAAGACCGGAGGCCTCACCAAGCCCCTCAACTACGAGCAAGGAGTCAGAACCGGTCTAGCAGACCAACAACACGCACCTTATGCACATTGTGGCGCCCCGCAAAAACCACTACTAGAAAATCGCGTGTTAAAATACTGGTGCATCATCATGGCATCTGCATGCATGTTTTAATCTAAAACTATTTTGCTAAAAGACCTACTTTATTGTCTATAATTATATCCTCCCCTCTTTGTTCAAACCAAAACCGTCGGTCCAGTCGGATCTTTTATTTATCTAAAACTATTTACAAAAGTTTATTTTAAAACAAAAGAAATATCAAACTATTTTTTTGGAGACAGTCCAGTCCGGCCGGTCAGGCCAGAGGCCCAACCGGTCCAGACCATCTACGACCCAGCCCAACTAAACCCTACAAGACCCAGACCTAAACCCTTTTCCTACCCAGTCCTATCTACCCCCAGCCACCTCACCCTGACCAATCCCCTTCCTCCACCTCACCCCTCCACCTCACTCCAGCCAATCAGCGCCTGCCACCTCACCCTACCCCCACACCTCTCTCACCCCCACTCCCCACACCCCACCGCCAGGACCCACCCACACCTGCCCAACACACAACACACGCACGCAGCCACACACGCCCCCCAACCACCACCTGCTGACTCACTCCACCCCCTCTCCCTTCCACCCCGGTCCCACCGTCCCGCACCCCCTGCTCACCCCCTGGCCCACCCCGACCCCGCTCTCTCCTTCCCCACCCCGCCACGCACGCCACCACCCACCCCACGTCTCTCCCCTCGCCGCCCCCTCTCTCCCTGTACCGCAGCAACCGCCGCCGCCGGTCCTCCCCCCTTTGCAACACCGACGCCCTGCCGCTGGGACTCCTCCTCGCCTCTCCCGTGGCCACCGCTTCCTCCATGCTGGGCCCATCTGCAGCGTCGACCGTCTGCCTTCCCGCTTCGCAGCCCCGCCGTGTCTCTGCGGCCGCCCGGCCACGAGCCGCCTCGGCATCCTCCCTGCGCCTCCTCGCCGCGTGCTCTACCGCCAGCACGTCAACCCCGCGCGACCTCCACTGCTGTCCTCCGGCCCGCCCGAGCTCGTCCTGCCCCGCGTCCGTGTCGCCGGACTCCGCCGCGTCGGGCCAAGCCGCGAGGGCGCCCTCCTGCCCTCTGCTTCCTAGGACGCCGTCTCCCTCCCTTCCCCCAGCGAGGCCTCGCCTCTGCCCGTCGACCCCACTCCCTCGGCGGCGTGGCCCTGCAGCAGCCGGCCTCAGCCTCCCGAGCGCCGCCGCTAGCCACTCCTCCAAGCCCCACCAACCGCCGCCCCTCCCCGACAGCGCCTCCGTCGTCTCCTCTCGTGCTTCAGAGTCACCAGCAACTCCCCGTCAAACTCTGGCCACGGCCCGCCTCATTCGCTGGCCTCCTCCCTTGTTGGGCTTGC
Organism: Avena longiglumis; assembly: GCA_030063025.1. Classification (NCBI taxonomy): domain Eukaryota; kingdom Viridiplantae; phylum Streptophyta; class Magnoliopsida; order Poales; family Poaceae; genus Avena; species Avena longiglumis. Next base: position 509,743,930 of record CP125974.1, on the reverse strand, counting down.
AGGTTCCGTCCGCTTTGGGCTGCCCATGCGAGCGTCTGTTGCTTCAAGTTGTTTCAGTCGCCATTGTTCCTGCTCGCATGCGCCAGACACCTCCCTAACCTGTCTGCAAAATGTTTGAGTTAATGCCCGAGTGGAACATGGCCTCCTCGCAGTGTCCTGTGATCCTGTTCTGTTTTATGGCTGCTGCTATTGCAAGGCTCGTGAAGTTTACATAATCGTCACCAAGACCTACCGATGTCAAGACCCAAGGTCACACCGACAACCAAGCCCTTCTTCCGAACCCGAACCCCTTGGGACCTCAAGATCTTCACCACTCGAAGTGTTCCGCCAAGATCGCCATCGACAATGGAACCAAGACCGAACCCGGTGGCTTTTGCTGGACCATCAACAAGATCTACAATGGGACGCCATGACTGGGAACCCGGACCCGAAGACCACATGTGCGACAAGTACTCCTTCCCGGATGCGATGCTCGAGAACACGGACGGTAAGGACCCCGACGCCACACCAAGTCCTTCTTCCCGGAACGCCAAGCTCTTCATCTTGTATCCGACCTTCGAAGACCGATCCCGTCGAACCCTGAACCCTGAGACCGAACCCCGAACCCTCGGTGAACCCCAAGATCGCCGAGACCCCTCAATGTGTGACCCCTTTCTCGAGCCCTATTTTTATAAATGTAATATCAAACTGTTGCATATTTAATTGTCATACTCGCATACATAATGTGGTTGTTGGGGGTATTTAGGCGATTCACCTAAATTAAATATGCAGTGTTTATGCGGGATATCTGCGTCTCATTCCGAACTCCATTTAAATTGGTGTAGCGAACCAATGCCATGTTCCGCCCTGTTAACCAACACTTAATTTGCGGGGTAGATAAATAACTCGAACCTATTAATTAATTGTCGGGACCCCGGTTCCGCTTAATAATGCCTAATTGCATTGCACCTTTGCCATGTCATACATCATACATGCATCATGCCCGATCTTCTGTCATAGTATTAAATAGTGCATCCGGTGTTTCTTCTATTGCTTTGCTTCTTCACGGATTAGGCCGATGAGTTGATGTGAGTGTCGACCCGATCTTCGGATGAACCTTCGGCAATGTTTTCAGGCGAGCACCTCCCCCTTTCTACCTATCTTACTTTTATAGTATTTATTCCCTCCTGTTGATCTATTGCTATCTGTGTTGCGTTGCTCTAGTTTTCGTACCCGTGATATCCCTTGCAGCCTTATATTGCCTTGGACACCTCCTATTACCTGTTGTTTGGTAGATAGTTGGACCTGCGCGTCGTAGTCGCTTGCTCAAGTGCTGTTGCGTGTCGTCAAGTACCACAGTTGTTGGAGTATTGCCGCATGTTTAATGTTGGAGATGATCAAGACTTTAATTACTGTTTAACAACTAAAATTGAAGTAGGTAAATGCAGAGGCACAGGTGGGCAATAGATGTTATTTGGTTGTTAACCGTCCACTTGTGTCCCGTAGGACCCCGAGTACTTGATACCTGTTCCTTGAATATTCGCTATCCACATCCGGAGGATTATGGGACCCACGAGCCAGAGCTTGATTCATTCTTATTTCTTGGGGCCACAAACTAGTTTGAGGTTTTATTTACTATCCTGTACTTATGCCATGCTTTCTTGCTTTATTTACGATTGTGCGGGAGCACTCATGCTGTTAGGATCGTGACACGTTTTCGCTGTATCGACAAGTCCAGTCACATTTTCGGGTTCCCAGTCGTTTACAGCCGTCCCCACAAACCTTGAGTCCGTCTCGGAGCCGGCCAGCTACGTTACGGGTATACTTAATGGGGTGGCCCCCTGAAATATTTCTGAATCTGGTGATTGCTTTGTCGTGAAGGCCTCGTTGGGTTTTGATTTGGTTTTTCCGAGGTTGATCGAGTGTGTGTTGCTATTTGTGCACCCCTGCAGGGTAAAACTTTCTGAAAGCCGTGTCCGCGGTTATGGACGACTTGGAGCACAGTATCTCGATCATAGACAACTATAACTAAAGTAGTGCTACAAATTTGACTTTATAATGACTAGTAATCAACTTCACTATAATGGAATGGCTAAATAAAACTGCCAACAATTGCTTGATTGGGTTGTCGCTTGCTACCATTGTATCTGACTAGTAAGTATTGCAACTATAACGGAATGGCTAAATAAAAGTACCAACAACTGCTGGGTTTTGGGATATCTCATGCTAATTGTATTTGACTCGTAAGTGTCGCCACTACAGCGGAACGGTTAACTAAAATTGCCCACTGCTTATTATATCAGGATGACTATCTATACCTAACTAGTAATTGCTGCAACGATAACTGAATAACTAAAACTGCCAACTGTGTGAGTTTCTCGGTTGACTTCCTCGTTTGGTCTCGAGGGGGAAATACCAGGATGGGTATGTTTGGTGGTAGAATCAGGTTGGTTCCGAATAGGTCTTTCTTACCCCTCTCTGATAGCCGCTAGTTGTTCCGAGTCTCTATAGGTTGTTTAGTGCATGCCGCGCTGCCGCTTCAGTCCACCATACCTGTGTAGGCGAGGACCGCCGAATTCTAGCCTCGCCGTGTCTCGATCGACCGCTCTCTTTTTCCTTTGCCCTTTGTCGGCACCTTTTGTCTAGCAGGTTTTGAGATCGACGTCGTTAGCGGGGTTACCCTTCCGGCTTGGGCAGGTTATGGACGCCATTGGTTATTCTTCGTGGCTCTTAGCTCAATTTGCATCTTGTCCGTACTCGAATGACTGTATCGTTCGGTGATTTGGATCTTAGTCTTGTATATCGTATTCTTGACTCATTGAGTCGCCGTTGTATCTATCTTACGTGGGTTCCATCGTGGACTATTGTGTAATGATATTACCGTTTTCCACCCGCGAAAGTACCGGTGGGCACCTTTGAATCGTTTCTATGCGGGTTTGGCGGGTTTCGCTAAAACTTGCATAGGGCCGATCTGAGGGTGTTCTGAGTGGTATCGAGCTCGGATTCGATACCCCACAAGTCCAGCCTGTAGGATAACCTAGCTAACGGCCGAAGTAGAGTGTCAAAACTATTTTTGAAAAATCGGTTGGATAGTTCTGATTAGGTCTGATTTTACTCCTTACCCCTCTGCTTCTCTCCTCTGCGTGTTTTGAATCCGCTCTCTTCTCTCTCTTCGAGTCCAGGATTTCTCGTGGTTGGGTTCCATCGTACCTTCAGGGTTTCGCTTCCTCCTTTGGTAACGGTGTTGCTACATCTGGTCTTCATGCTATCCGAGGAACCCTTCGTCTGGTGGACTTATCTTTGTTCCTTCTTGTGCCTTCCGGTGCTTCCTGACGCGACGACATCATCTACGCCAGATCCGATGCCGAATCTCCATCCCTCCTTTGTTTCCGAACCTCGCTTGTCGAGATCTTCAGTCTGAATTCTGAGAGTTGGTTGCATAATTTCCTATTCATGTGCAGGGTAATGCTTTGGGTGCGCGATGGACTGATCACCATCCGACTACTCTTATCATTCGCTCTTGCACATTGAATGGTGAATCATTGCAGTTCTACTCCTTCCGTGAAAGTTAGAGGTGGCTTTACCCTTTTGAGACTTTTACCTTCATCTTTGTTTCTCCGGAGTGTTCTCTCGACGAATGGGGAACAATACTTGTTGGTGGTGTCGCCATTTTCAAGCTGAGAAAGAACCCTTGTTAGTGGTGTCGCGAGGATCTACACGAAGCGCGAAGGATCAGATCGTCGGCCTTCTTCCCTGTACCATGAGGCGGATCTCGAGGGCGAGATCCATTGTTAGTGGTGTCGAATTGTAGCGCCCCGCAAAAACCACTACTAGAAAATCGTGTGTTAAAATACTGGTGCATCATCATGGCATCTGCATGCATGTTTTAATCTAAAACTATTTTGCTAAAAGACCTACTTTATTGTCTATAATTATATCCTCCCCTCTTTGTTCAAACCAAAACCGTCGGTCCAGTCGGATCTTTTATTTATCTAAAACTATTTACAAAAGTTTATTTTAAAACAAAAGAAATATCAAAACTATTTTTTTGGAGGCAGTCCAGTCCGGCCGGTCAGGCCAGAGGCCCAACCGGTCCAGACCATCTACGACCCAGCCCAACTAAACCCTACAAGACCCAGACCTAAACCCCTTTCCTACCCAGTCCTATCTACCCAGTCCCCAGCCACCTCACCCTGACCAATCCCCTTCCTCCACCTCACTCCAGCCAATCAGCGCCTGCCACCTCACTCTACTCCCACACCTCTCTCACCCCCACTCCCCACACCCCACCGCCAGGACCCACCCACACCTGCCCAAGACACAACACACGCACGCAGCCACACACGCCCCCCAACCACCACCTACTGACTCACTCCACCCCCTCTCCCTTCCACCCCGGTCCCACCGTCCCGCACCCCCCTGCTCACCCCCTGGCCCACCCCGACCCCGCTCTCTCCTTCCCCACCCCGCCACGCATGCCACCACCCACCCCACGTCTCTCCCCTGGCCGCCCCCTCTCTCCCTGTCCCGCAGCAACCGCCGCCGCCGGTCCTCCCCCCTCTGCAACACCGACGCCCTGCACCGTCGCCTCATTCCCCAGGGCGCCACCGCCGCCGGGGACTCCCTCCTCCTTCGCCTCTCCCGACGGCCACCGCTTCCTCCCAGCTGGCCCTCTCTGGCGCCGTCGCCCGGCCTTCCTTCATGACCGCCCCGCCGTGTCCTCTGCGGGCCGCCCCAGCACGAGCCGCCTCGGCATCCTCCCTGCGCCTCCTCGCCGCGTGCTCACCGCCACGTCGACCAGCTGACCTCCACTGCTGTCCTCCGGCCCGCCCGAGCTCGTCCTGCCCCGCGTCCGTGTCGCCGGACTCCGCGTCGGGCCAAGCCGCGAGGGCGCCCTCCTGCCCTCTGCTTCCTAGGCCGCCGTCTCCCTCCCTTCCCCCAGCGAGGCCTCGCCTCTGCCCGTCGACCCCACTCCCTCGGCGGCGTGGCCCTGCAGCAGCCGGCCTCAGCCTCCCGAGCGCCGCCGCTAGCCACTCCTCCAAGCCCCACCAACCGCCGCCCCTCCCCGACAGCGCCTCCGTCGTCTCCTCTCGTGCTTCAGAGTTACCAGCAACTCCCCGTCAAACTCTGGCCACGGCCCGCCTCATTCGCTGGCCTCCTCCCTTGTTGGGCTTGCAGGTTCCGTCCGCTTTGGGATGCCCATGCGAGCGTATGTTGCTTCAAGTTGTTTCAGTCGCCATTGTTCCTGCTCGCATGCGCCAGGCACCTCCCTAACCTGTCTGCAAAATGTTTGAGTTAATGCCCGAGTGGAACATGGCCTCCTCGCAGTGTCCTGTGATCCTGTTCTGTTTTATGGCTGCTGCTATTGCAAGGCTCGTGAAGTTTACATAATCGTCACCAAGACCTACCGATGTCAAGACCCAAGGTCACACCGACACCAAGCCCTTCTTCCGAACCCGAACCCCTTGGGACCTCAAGATCTTCACCACTCGAAGTGTTCCGCCAAGATCGCCATCGACAATGGAACCAAGACCGAACCCGGTGGCTTTTGCTGGACCATCAACAAGATCTACAATTGGACGCCATGACTGGGAACCCGGACCCGAAGACCACATGTGCGACAAGTACTCCTTCCCGGATGCGATGCTCGAGAACACGGACGGTAAGGACCCCGACGCCACACCAAGTCCTTCTTCCCGGAACACCAAGCTCTTCATCTTGTATCCGACCTTCGAAGACCGATCCCGTCGAACCCTGAACCCTGAGACCGAAGCCCGAACCCTCGGTGAACCCCAAGATCGCCGAGACCCCTCAATGTGTGACCCCTTTCTCGAGCCCTATTTTTATAAATGTAATATCAAACTGTTGCATATTTAATTGTCATACTCGCATACATAATGTGGTTGTTGGGGGTATTTAGGCGATTCACCTAAATTAAATATGGAGTGTTTATGCGGGATATCTGCGTCTCATTCCGAACTCCATTTAAATTGGTGTAGCGAACCAATGCCATGTTCCGCCCTGTTAACCAACACTTAATTTGCGGGGTAGATAAATAACTCGAACCTATTAATTAATTGTCGGGACCTCGATTCCGCTTAATAATGCCTAATTGCATTGCACCTTTGCCATGTCATACATCATACATGCATCATGCCCGATCTTCTGTCATAGTATTAAATAGTGCATCCGGTGTTTCTTCTAGTGCTTTGCTTCTTCACGGATTAGGCCGATGAGTTGATGTGAGTGTCATCCGATCTTCGGATGAACCTTCGGCAATGTTTTCAGGCGAGCACCTCCCCCTTTCTACCTATCTTACTTTTATAGTATTTATTCCCTCATGTTGATCTATTGCTATCTGTGTTGCGTTGCTCTAGTTTTCGTACCCGTGATATCCCTTGCGGCCTTATATTTCCTTGGACACCTCCTATTACCTGTTGTTTGGTAGATAGTTGGACCTGCGCGTCATAGTCGCTTGCTCAAGTGCTGTTGCGTGTCGTCAAGTACCACAGTTGTTGGAGTATTGCCGCATGTTTAATGTTGGAGATGATCAAGACTTTAATTTCTGTTTAACAACTAAAATTGAAGTAGGAAAATGCAGAGGCACAGGTGGGCAATAGATGTTATTTGGTTGTTAACCGTCCACTTGTGTCCCGTAGGACCCCGAGTACTTGATACCTGTTCCTTGAATATTCGTGCTATCCACATCCGGGAGGATTATGGGACCCCCGAGCGAGCTTGATTCATTCTTATTTCTTGGGGCCACAAACTAGTTTGAGGTTTTATTTACTATCCTGCTTATGCCATGCTTTATCGCTTTATTTACGATTGTGCGAGGAGCACTGTCTTTTAGGATCGTGACACGTTTTATTTGTCGACAAGCCCAGTCACATTTTGGGTTCCCGATCGTTCTGACCGTCCCCACAAACCTTGAGTCCGTCTCGGAGCCGGCCAGCTATGTTGCGGGTATACTTAATGGGGTGGCCCCCTGAAATATTTCTGAATCTGGTGATTGCTTTGTCGTGAAGGCCTCGTTGGGTTTTGATTTGGTTTTTCCGAGGTTGATCGAGTGTGTGTTGCTATTTGTGCACCCCTGTAGGGTAAAACTTTCTGAAAGCCGTGTCCGCGGTTATGGACGACTTGGAGCACAGTATCTCGATCATAGACAACTATAACTAAAGTAGTGCTACAAATTTGACTTTATAATGACTAGTAATCAGCTTCACTATAATGGAATGGCTAAATAAAACTGCCAACAATTGCTTGATTGGGTTGTCGCTTGCTACCATTGTATCTGACTAGTAAGTATTGCAACTATAACGGAATGGCTAAATAAAAGTACCAACAACTGCTGGGTTTTGGGATATCTCATGCTAATTGTATTTGACTAGTAAGTGTCACCACTACAACGGAACGGTTAACTAAAATTGCCCACTGCTTATTATATCAGGATGACTATCTATACCTGACTAGTAATTGCTGCAACGATAACTGAATAACTAAAACTGCCAACTGTGTGAGTTCCTCGGTTGACTTCCTCGTTTGGTCTCGAGGGGGAAATACCAGGATGGGTATGTTTGGTGGTAGAATCAGGTTGGTTCTGAATAGGTCTTTCTTACCCCTCTCTGATAGCCTCTAGTTGTTTCGAGTCTCTATAGGTTGTTTAGTGCATGCTGCGCTGCCGCTTCAGTCCACCATACCTATGTAGGCGAGGACCGCCGAATTCTAGCCTCGCTGTCTTGGCCTCGATCGACCGCTCTCTCTTTTCCTTTGCCCTTTGTCGGCACCTTTTGTCTAAGCGGTTTTGAGATCGACGTCGTTAGCGAGGTTACCCTTCCGGCTTGGGCAAGGGGTTATGGACGCCATTGGTTATTCTTCGGGCTCTTAGCTCAATTTGCATCTTGTCCGCACTGAATGACATGTCGCTTTTCGTGTGATTTGGATCTTAGTACTGTATATCTATATTCTTGACTCATTGAGTCGCCGTTGTATCTATCTGTTCTGTGGGTTCCATCGTGGAATATTGTGTAATGATATTACTTCGTTTTCCACCCGCACGAAAGTGCCTGGTGGGCACCTTTGAATCGTTTCTATGCGGGTTTGGCGGGTTTCGCTAAAACTTGCATAGGGCCGATTCTGAGGGTGTTACACACATGCTCGAGAAGTTGTTGCCTCCGTCCTCCACCGACCCATCTTCAGGACAGAGATCAATGTATTGTCCTCCCAAGCCAACCATCGACGTCACCACGAGGCCGAACAGCACCACCACCCTGCACACGTTGATCATGCCATGTCTGCCACCGAGACCCCGCTACACCATCATGCCGCCGGTACTCACCGTCGTCGATGTGGTAAATGCCACTCCACTCCACCTTCTGACCCCTTCAACCAGCAGTTGCTCCAAACAATGCCCTCAGGAGGGAGAACGGTGAGGGTCGCCAACATCCGATCCAAGAGAACTTGATCTAGGGTTTTCCTAGAGCAGCCTGAGCGAGGAGACAATGACTACAACGACGATGCCTTCAACGAGATAATGACACATACACTCCTCTGTTGTCCGCCATGACCGAAGTTGAAGCTCGGTTTACACCGGCAACTGCACCTCTCTTTACCCGCCACCAGCGGCAATCAATGTGCTAGATCGGGATCTCGACGACCCTCCTGGAGTGGAGGCCACCGTTTCGGAGTCCAGGCGCATCGACCGACGGCAGCCACCCCAAGCAATGTCCAATCTCCGCCGTTGATCACAGAAGCGTCCTCGCCGCTAAAAAAGAGTACCAAAAATATTAGTTAATACTCCCTCTGTCCAGAAATAATCGACTTGGTTTTGCCTAGATTCGAATGTATCTAGACGCATTTTAGTGTATGAATTTAGACAAACTAATTTAGTTATTTCTAGACGAAACAAGTATCATTTAAAATAACATCTTCAGAAGCTCGCTCGTTGCGGCGATACTTAGAGCATCACTAGTAGTACCCCTAAACCCTTAAATCTTCAAAGCATTTAAAGGGTTGAGAATTGACATTTTTTGTCACTTTTGAGGGGTGAAAAACAGGGGCAAAGACTAGAACCCTCAAACCCTCAAACTTTTAAGGATTCGAGGGTTCTAGTCTTTGCCGCAACCCTCAAACCCTAAAACTGTTATTTGACATATCACAATTAAGGGCGAATGGTTTGCCCTTGGAAGCGGGCATCTCCATGTACCTCATGGCGGCAATGCCCTCCTACAAAACCACAAATAACATAGTATAAACACTCATAACAAGAACACACATATGCATAGAACATCAAAATAACACACATATGCACTCACATAGTCACTCTCCACGCTTCCACTAGGCGGTGCATCAATCACTTGTGCCATTGCCCCACTCCAACGAGCACATTGGGGCTTCATCAACTCCCACCGGCCTTGAAGCGACCAGTATGAACGAGAGATGTACCCACCGGTCTTCGGCTTCATCTTGCAAAATGTGTCCTCTATGCGTTGCCAATATCGTTTACCGAAATGATCATTACTGGTGCTTGCATCCATCCCCACAGCAGCCCAAGCACGAACCAAGAGAATGTCTTCGGCCACGCTATAGTTTGTCGCGCGCACGACGGAGTGATGTCTACGCACTTCTATTATTGTAGACAGTTGTTGGACCTCCAAGTGCAGAGGTTTGTAGAACAGTAGCAAGTAACCCTTAAGTGGATTACCCAAGGTTTATCGAACTCAGGGAGGAAGTGGTCAAAGGTATTCCCTCTCAGGCAATCCTGCAATCAAGATACAAGAAGTCTCTTGTGTCCCCAACACACCCAATACACTTGTCAGATGTATAGGTGCACTAGTTCGGCGAAGAGATAGTGAAATACAAGCGGTAACGGTGCCAGAAAATAGCTTCTGACTTGTTGTTGATGTGGGGTAACATGTGTGGGTGCCATAAAATACTTTGATAGAGCTTGACGTGGAGGTAAAGACTAAATCAAGCAAACATGCAATAGATCTAGATGCAAACGGTGTTTCAATGTTTAGAAACAAGGCCTAGGGATCATACTTTCACTAGTGAACACTCTCTCATATAAATATCCTCTCTTCATGATACTAATCTTAACTACTCTCCGGTTGGACACTCTAATCATCGGTAGGGCTATAACAGCACTCCTCAAAGTCCGCCTTTCCTAATCTAGATAACCCCACACTGTCACCTTGAGCGCTAGATGGTTCCAACAAACACCACAATTTTATAGAGACATCGAACTCCAAATATAACTCATAACAAATATTCAATCTAGCCAAAGTGCCACACACGGTATGCACGCTGTCACTTTCACACACATGGGGAAAAGCATAGATCTATTAAAGCACAAAGAGTATTTATGTAGAGTCAAACCTAAGTGCCACCATGGCGTGCACGCTGCCACTTTCACACACATGGGGAGAGCAGAGATCTAATGAAGCACTTGAGTAGCAAGGTAGATCTACTTGATTACAAAGCTCATAACCACAAGATCATGCATAGAGAGAGAGATGAACACATAGCTACCGGTAGAGCCCTTAGCCTCGAGGAAGAACTACTCCCTCCTCATCATGGAAATCAGCAACGACGATGGAGATAGTGATGGAGATCGATGGATATGGCTCTGGGGGCACTTCCCCGTCCCGCCAGGGTGCCGGAACAGAGACTTTATGTCCCCCGAATCTCCCCTTCAGTGGTGGCGGCGCTGCGGAGGTTTTCGTGGATTTCTTCTGTATGCCCTATGGTTTTTGGGTCGGAGGCTTCTCATAGGTGCAGGAATCAAGGTCGGTGGGGGTCCAGGGGGTCCACACCCCCAGTGGGCGCCTCTAGGGCTTGCCCGCTCCTAGGGGGTGTGGCTACCCTGTGGCCCCCCTACGGCTCTGCTTAGTGGTTCCGTGTTGCTCCGGGAAAATAATGACTTTGGCTTTTGTCCCGTCCAATTCCGAGAATATTGATTTTCTGCCTTTCTGGAACCAAAAACAGAAGAAAACAGGCAACTGGCACTGTGACATCGTGTCAATAGGTTAGTTCCAGAAAGTGTATAAAAATACCTTAAAGTGTAGACAAAACATAAGACAAATGATATAAAACAAGCATGGAGCATAAAAAATTATAGATACGTTTCCGACGTATCAAGCATCCCCAAGCTTAATTCCTGATCGTCCTCGAGTAGGTAAGTGATAAAAATAATAATTTTTGAGGTGACATGCACCATCAAAACCAAGATCAAACCATTTGCAAGCATTGAAAGCTAGGATCAAAGAACTCTAACATGTGCATGAAAGATGGAGTTCTAACAATAGGACATAGTAACTATGCATGCAATATGAAATGCTTACAAACAAAGATCATGAATAACATGCATTGAAAAACGTTTGTTTGTTTCACATATAGAAAACATGGCATAGTGGCATTCAGCTTGTCCCTCATAGAGTAGCAAATAGATGCATAAGACACCTTCAAAGTTCACAAGGGTGACTAGAAACAAGTAGCACAAAAACAAGTAATATCACAATATGCATTAATCAATAAGTTTTAGGACACTGCACACAAAATGACAACTATGCTCTCTTAAAGGTGCCTAAAGGTAGAAGGTGGAGACTCAATATAGTGGAAGAAAGGCCCTTCATAAAGGGAAGCAGGGATTTCAAGTTTCAAAAAGAGCTTCCAAAAATTATGGCACTTGTTAGCTTTCAGCCCTCAAGAGCATATTGAAGTGATTAAGGTTAAAGTGAACAAACTATGGAGTATATGCTTGACAAAGTATAAGTTGGCAATCTCAAGTCCCTTCAATACAAGGGCCACACCTCATGCTACTCAACTTCAGTCAACTGTAAGTTCTTGTCATAGTAAGTACATGTGTATCATAGAGAACCACCAACGGGGTACCCCTTGCACATGGTACATGAGCTATCCAATAACCAAAATGACAAGGCAAGCAGACAATGAGCATCTCAGCAATCTACTTATTAACCTTGGGAATATGGTGTTTTTTCTCTCTTTCCTCTTTTCTCGATGTGTCTCATTTTTTATAAGAAGAATGCTTCATAGATGTCACTATGCTGATGCTGCAAGTTTCCACCATGATTAGGAATGGCTTAGGCTAGCGGCCCAGGCGTTTCTCTAACACAGGATACAAACTCTATGGACTTACAAGTTCCCTCTTTATTTCACACCGGTGACATCCATAGACAAAGAGCATGATATCAACTGAGTACAAAGTACAAGTGCAATGTTGAAAACGTTCCCCGTGACAACATGGTTCTGCTAATTCCAACCTATAAGTGCAAGCATTTACAACAAAGATGACACAATGGTTCAAGTTTATTAGAGGCAAAGAATATAAAGTGTGCCATCAAGTTTGTGAGGGCTTTAATCACTAAGTTTTCACATAACAAAATAGTTTTAATTGGAAGATAGCTGAAAACAAGAATATACTTGGAATGGTGTAACACACCATGCATAGGAGTTTATAGTGGACACTTTGGAATAACTTGGTTTCTCGGGAGTTAGAAGCATGAGTAGAGCTTACTCACACAAGTGAAGGCTATCAAAAGACTGGGAGCAACCAACTGAGAGAGCAATAATGCCCATAATCATGTAGAGTAACAAAGCATTACTAATCAAAGCAAAGAGTGGTACTACAAGTCAAGGACTAAATGATCATAGAGGCTAATGGTGACTTGTTCAAAGTCATAACATGATGTGAGCATGTGCCAAGTCAACCAAACAAGGCATCAAAGGAGAATACCACAATACTATGCTTTTGTATGCTAAAACAACGCATGATTCCTTCAAGGCACATTAAGCAATCCTAATTGTTTGGAACAAGTCAATCTATAGCAATAATCACTAAGCATAAGGTCAAACAACACCTAGCATAACATGATAAAGTCTAAGCCACAGTCAGAACAAACTCCCTTTTGTACCACTTAAGCATGAAGCTTCCTACTCTTTTCCAACACCAAACAACTTATTTGAAACAACTCACAAAGATAATAATCAATAAAGATCAGTGATCATGTCTCACAAATCCACAAAGAAGAACTAAAAAGTTCTAACGTGAAAGCACAAGAAAACTAAGGCTGAACGCAATACTAGCAAAAGTGAACACTCACAAAACAATAAGAGTGAAAACTAGAGTGTTTTAGGCAATTGAAACAAAGTGTCTCTCTCTCCAAAAGAAGTATGGTGTAAACAACCAACTTACTTAATCAAACTAAGCAAACAAAAACCAAAAACGAAGACGCTCCAAGAACAACACAACAATGCATGAAACAATAAAAACGAAGTGTCTAGAAAGACCTGAGATTTTTATTGATGAAGAAGGGGATGCCTTGGGCATCCCTAAGCTTTGACGCTTGTACCTCTTGGAAATTTCTTGAGGTGACACCAGGGTGACATCCCCAAGCTTGAGCTTTTGTCCATTCTTCATCTCATTACATCATTCTCTCTCTACACGTGAAAATTTTCCTTCATACAAAACTTCACACAATCTTCATTAGCAACATTAGTGTATTCAAAATATATTAGAACCTTAGGAAAAGCTTTGAAACAGCAAAACTTTTCACTAAAAACACAAGCTACTGTAGCAACTCCTTTAAAAAGCTCAAATCCCCAAAAGAGAACTCAAAAAGGAATCAATAAGAAGCAAATACAAATAATGACAGAAATCTGTCAAAACAGACCAATCACTGGTGGAAACGGGGCTATAGGTCCCGGTTGGTACGGGGCTTTAGTCCCGGTTGCCCAACCGGGACGGGGAAATCGGGACTAAAGCCCTAACCTTTAGTCCCGGTTGCCCCACCAACCGGGACAAAAGGATGCACTGCGTGGCGTGGCAGGCGGGGGTGGAGATTAGTCGGTTCGTAACCGACAGGACTAATAACCTTCTCGCCATGTAGAGATTTGGCCCATTTCTCCGTCATGGCGGAGAATTCATTTTGGCACATTTTGTTGCCGTGACAAGATTTTCGCCACTTTTTGTGCCGCGAAGAATTCACTTAGGTTGTTTTATTGTTTATTTAGTGATTTGCACTTATCAATGAAGGAACCTTATATTACATCATGAATATCATGACAATATTACATTCAATACACGGATCGAGTTCATGCACTACATACAAAAGTTGCTATTCGATGCTACCGGCCAATTCCTTCAAAGTTGCTATTTTTACAATCCCTATTGTCTATACACAGCCGAATAGTATTCCCCTTTTGGGTCTAGGAATTCTGCATCCAAGAATCCTGCCAATTCCTCCTGAATTGCTCGTACGCGATCCTTTGGCAGAAGACCGTCCCGTAGACGTTCGATCTGATTTAAAAAAGGAGTCAGCCTATATGAATGAAACTAAACACAATTTGATTGTAATTAAAAACTATAGAGATTGTTTATGTACGTGGAGTTGCTCTAAATTTCCGCCCTTCTCATTGTAGGGGTTCGTAGCATGGAAAACAAAAATTTTCTATCGCATACAAACAAACAAGCCAAGATCTATCTACTAGATTGTAGCAACGAGTCGATAGAGGAACTCACCCTCGAAGATTCCAAAGCGGTTAACGAGAGCAGATTCTCGTGGGTGATGTAGTCGTACACTTCCGATCTCAAGATCGCGCAGACGATCCTTCCGGCGCCACGTTCGGCGCTCCCGATCGGTCACACGTTCGGTACTGACGAAGACCTTCCTCTCCCTTGTTCCAAAGAAAATGGAGGTTGTAGCACTCTCCTCGTGATTCCGGCAGCACAACGGCGTGGTACCGGAAGTAGAGGGGAGATCCCGCAGGGCTTCGCCTTAAGCCGGTGCGAGTATGGTGGAGCTTATGAGAGAGGCTATTAGTGGTCTAGTAATTAGACACACCAATTAGAAGGCTCTAAACCAATTAGAAGGCTCTAAACCGCTGGCTAAAGCAATTAGAAGCTCTAAACCAAAACGGCTCTAAACCTGGAACCTTATATGGGAGGGGGGTCCTTGGCGCGCCAGGGGAGGGAGGGAGTCCCTCCCCAACTCGGCCTAGGGCTGGCGCCGGCCTGGAGGAGTCCAACTCCTCCTCCAGGTTGGTTCCAACTCCTCTTGCTTGTTTCCCACAGTTTCTTGTTTTGGCAGTTTGACTTTCAAACTGGACATTTGACTTTTCTATTTTAGGATTCAATTTAATCCTTTATTTGGGACAGCAAGAACACTTAGTACATGATGCAATCATTCAATGAGAAATGACACATTCATGTACCCTCCCCCCCCGGAGTGCCGGACAATCCGGAACCTTCTAGAACATTCCCGATGAAAACACCGGAATCATTCCCGAACTCCGAAACGGAACTTTCCTTATATGAATCTTATTCTCCGGACCATTCCGGATCACCTCGTGATATCCCGGATCCCATCCGAGACTCCGAACAACATTCGGTCTCTTTCTCATAATACCATAACTACTCAAACAACGTCGAATCCTTAAGTGTGTCTCCCTACGGTTCGTGAATTATGCGGACATGATCGAGACACTTCTCCGAACAATAACCAATAGAGGAATCTGGAAATTCATATGGCTCCCACATATTTCTACGATTACTTTGCGATCGAATAAACCACTTACATACGATACCAATTTCCCTTTGTCTCACGATATGTTACTTATCCGAGGTTATGATCGTCGGTATCTCTGCATACCTAGTTCAACCTCGTTACCGATAAGTACTCTTTTCTCGTTCCGTGATATGTGATCCCTTGTGACCAAGTCACATGCTTGCAAGCCAATTGGATGACATTCCACCGAGAGGGCCCAGTATATCTATCCGTCATGTGGATGGACAAATCCCACTCTTGATCCATGTGTTTCAACCAATACTTTCCGAACACTTAATGCCACCTTTATAGCCACCCGATTACGGTGTGGTGTTTGATGTCATCAAAGCATCCATCCGTAAAGGTGATATGCATGATCTCATGGTCGAAGGAATTAGGTTACTATGTATCAGAAAGCATATAGCAATTGAACTATTGAAATGACTTGATCTTTATGCTACGCTTATCTATAGGAGTATGTCCACCATATCATTCTCCTAACGATATGATCTTGTTGTTGATAACATCTCAATGTTCATGATATAGAAACCACAATCATTAATCAACCAACAAGCTAGTGAAGTATAGAGGCTATACTAGGGACTTCAAATTAAGTTTACAAATCACACAAGTATTAATGGTTTCCTTGTTAATACTATTATAGCATGAATGTAAACATTTATCATAAACACAAAGATATAATAATAACTACATTTATTATTGCCTCTAGGGCATATCTCCAACACTCATCGCACGTCTTCCAGATGAACTCGCAAACATAGTATCCACATAGATTGTTACCTGTTCCCTGCGTCAGGCACTTTATGAGAACAGAGTTCAATCAAAATAATAATCAAGCATGATAATAACTGTATCAAAACTAGAATCAAAGAGATGCGCGGATATAGCTAGTGGTGCTTACATTTAGTGGTTGAAATGTAAGCTCCTCTTTCCAAACACCCCTAGCCTTGTTGGTGAACCGTTTCCAAGCGCTGACCGGCGTAGAAAACGAATAAAATAACTTATTAAGTACTTGATATCATAAAATTCACGAACATTGCCGATATAGTGTCGTAATGATTAGAATTACCGCTGGAGAAGTATCTGCATGTCCTTCCACGTCTCAAGGGGTTTATGTTTCGAGTCCATGGCTAGTACACGCCCTTTGTCAAGTTGAATGATTAACAGAATATAGTGGAAGCTGCAAATGCATAACTAATCAATTATATACTTAACATCGAGTAAGCGAAATAGAAAGTGTATACAAGACAATAACACTCACTCGAAGTTGTAAGGAAAAAGTTTTTCCCTTCTGGTTTCTTGAAACCTTAACGCATGTACTATATTATCCTCCGTATCCTGGGGGCTTATTTTGAGATTAGCTTCATGAACCCAATATGGGTCAATGAAGCCAATGTCATAGATTTGTCCTCTGCTGCATTCGAGAATCTTCATTCTGCATATTACAGTATGATTATATACATGCAATAAACAAAGTGAGATAGCTGGAGACTAAATTAATTACAGAATTAGTACTTACAGACAATAGGCACTGATGATCGATTTGTCCAAGGCGTCTTGATTGAATAATTGAAATAGTTCATCAAATTCAATGGATATCATGTCATCCTTTTCTTTCCCATGATGCTTTTTGTAACCACAAGACTATCCGATTAGCCCGGCCTTTGTGGCATGCATGTACAAGGTGCAATCTTCGCATTTTGTTGGAAGATTGTTTACCTCCTCAGGTTTGTGAGAGGTTTGCTGTCTTGGTATTTGTATGCTACTTCACTCATGGGAAGAACTCTAATCTGGGATAAGTCTTGGGAAATACTCATACCTTGAGCGTGGCGGCTTCTCCGTGTTGCAACTACCTACGGATCATCTTGCTCTTATTTATATTTGCTCGACCCCACATTGGTTTGGGAAATCACCTTGAGAGGCGCAAGTCTGTTTGCTTGTTCTCCGAGCTGGGCAACAGATTTCTCGCTTGCATCAAGATCGCTCTTGAGGCTTTTTGCCGCATGTGACTTGAGAATAGAACGCTCATAGTCTGATGACAGCTTTGGCTCGGGTTGATGAAGAGTCTTTAGCATTTTCAACACTTTGCCTTTTTCTTCTTTGGTGCTGGGGAACTCTGGCTCTTTCGGCCGCCTCAGCTTAGCGAAAAACGCTGTCGTTTCCGCATCAACGATCGCCGCAGTCTCCTCTTCAGCACAGTCATAAGCTCTCTTGGGAGGAACCTTTGGTACTTTTGGAAGAGGCTCTTGTTTACGTTTTGGCGGTCGCTTACAACGACGCATAGTAGCGGTATGCTTACGCTTTTTATCATGAGGCGCCGGCGATGGCTCCCGCGGTGATGGCTGCGCCGGAGATTGGTGAGGCGACGAAGACGGCTGCCGCGGCGGTGACGACCTCGCTGGAGACGGGTGAGGCGGCGACGAAGATGGCCTTGGCGTGTGATTTCGAAGAACGATACATTCCTTCGGCCATAGAATGGTGACGTTTTTTGCGTCTCCCAGTACAATCACATCCCCTTCACCTGCAGGGTAGTGAAGATCCAAAACTTCAAAGGTGGGCATGATTTCATCCACGCCGACAACAGCGTAGCCCTCTGGAACCGGACGACAGTGGTAAGTTGGTGTGGGTCCAATTGGTAAGGCATAGTCGACCGCCACCTTCATTGATATGTTCACAACTTTGACATGTAGCTCGCAGTGTGTCATCTCTGTGATATCATCCACTGGGTATCCAACAGGAGCCATCGTTGGTGCATCATCGTCATCGCCATTGTCATCACCCGGGACCTCGGTGGAAGCCACACTGCTTTTTCGATTATTCGATAGGCCGGTAGCATCGAATGCGGTGTCTTTGAGATGGGCCGGTAGTACTTTGCTCTTTAAGTGCGTTAATTTCATCTTGTTGTTGCTTTAATCGTTCTTCAATTAAACGCATTCGCTCTTTCTGACTATTTGCTTCAACTTCCACCTTGTCCTTTCTCCTCTGACGGCTTCTATCATGATATTTCTTCCTCTCTTCGGGAAACCCAGTCCTCCATGGTTGGGAGCCTCTTGTGCCTCGTGTTCGTCATCATGTTCCTTATTTCCAAGGGCGAGTGTGAGCTCATCATTCTCTCTATCGGGAATGAAGTCCCCATCTTTAACAGCCTTTACTGCTTTTCTCATCCTCTCGATTGGCAAGGGGTCTTTTTTATGTCGTATGTTATATATACACCTCCCTTCCGAGTCCAACGTGCCCCCATGCCCGTAAAACCAATTCCTTGCACGTTCTACCCAATCGTCTGTCTCTGGGGTGATCTTTTTAGCACGCAGTTCATTCTCAAGTTTCTCCCACTTAGGAATGCCAGCCCTGTAGCCACCTTTACCCATAGTATGGTGATACTTCTTGTTAGCAGCATTCAGCTTATTCGTTTCAGACATTTTCTTAGCTTTTTCTGATTTCTTGTATTCCACAAACTCAGCCCAGAATGGTTTTATCTTCTCAAACTGAATATTCTTGAAATCGGGAGTCTTCTTTTTCACGACATAGTCAAGGTGCAATCTTTTCTTCTAGTTGGTGAAACACTAGGTCATCTTCTTCAAAGCCCACCCCCTGACCTTAGCCTCCATGGTTCTCCCATGTTGTAAGGCGTCCTCAACTGGATCCTCCGCATTTGGATCCAGCTCTATCTTCGGTAGTTTGAAATTAACCATGAGCCTCTTCCACAGTAAATCTTTGGCGTGGTTAGGGACAAATAAACATGTTCCCTCTTCATCCGCATTAGCAGGCCTATTCCAATTTCTAATGGTGATCGGGATTAAGTCCCTAACGATTACTCCGCATTGTGCCACAAATTTGGTTGCGACAACTTCGGGAGCCGTCGGTTTGCCGTCTTCAGCGAAATCTTCGATCCTGAATCTCTCATGGTCTTGCAACTTTTTGGTTGGGCCTCGTCTGGTCTTTTCAGTAGATTCCTTCGATCCGGAGGGCTAAAAGAAGAAAGATCGTTGTTACTATTTCTATATAGATAGCAGATGATTAATTAATGAATTAATTATATTACATGCACCGCCGGAGCGGTCATCTTCTCGATTAGACAAGGCATCGCCTTCTCCCTCGCGGAAGGCAACACCTTCAACCTCAAACAAGTCGTCTATTCCGGTAAAAAGAGGATCACCCTCACCGGTGTTGTTCAGAAACGTTGAAACGTCTAAATTTTCTTCCCCACGGATCACACCTTGGATCAACTCTTCCTTTTCTTCGTCTCTGACGTGTGGGTCCATATTTTCTGCATAGGTGTAAAAACGAATAAGTCAAAGCGGCTAAGGGAGAAACCCTAAACCCTAAACCTAGCTACAAAAAGGAAACCTTGTAGTAGATAGCAGGTAACTCTAGCTCAAATCAACTAAAATCAATATTCCGGAGTTCCGAGGGGTGTAAAACCTAGTTCGGAGAAACCTCGGATGCATATGAGAGGGGAACATGAGTATAAGGCTACAAAAGGGAAACTATCCAGCAGATAGGTAACACTAGATACTAACATCATATACAGATAGGTAACATTAGATACTAACATCATATCCAGCAGATAGGTTTTTAAGTTGTTTGACAATGTGAATCGGGTCTGGGGCTACCCACAGTGACTGACCAGTGGGGCCGAAGACTAATAATACCAAACTAATTAATAAACCTAATAATACCTAACTAATAATAAACCTAATAATCCAATCACCGAAAATAAAGGGAAACCCTAAAGCATCGATGCAAATTAAACGGGGTTCCGAGGGGCGCAAACCCTAACTAGGGGAAACTCCGGAATCACCTGTGAGGGGTTACTATGTTATTCTAATTATCTACATCATATACACCTAAATCATATTCTACACATACACCTAAAATTCATCAAACTAAATACAACTAAATCATCTAACAACTAATACACCTAAAATAATCAAACCTAAATCTAACTAAAAAACTAAAGAGCTAGCCAAGTCTACCCTTTTAATTCACTGTAAGATTCCTCTTGTTCCACTAATTTCAGGGACATCTTATTTGCAATTTTTGGAGTTATAGAACTTTTTCTATGGATTCAATACTCTAAAAATAACACTAACTCATTTAATTAACCAAGACAAAACCTTGCTTCAAAATCATAAAACAACTGTACAGCAATATTCTACGTGAGACACTGATTCCATACATATTTTATTTGCAATTTTTAGACCAGTAGATTATTTTCTATGAATTTTACAAGTTCCATCTAAAATCTGCCAAAACAAATCGAATTAAATTAAATAGTCAAACGTGACCGTTTGACCACGCCGACGTGGCGCTGACGTGGCGCTAGTCAGCGCCCTAGGCTGACTACTAGTCAATGGTCCATCTGGACCATTGGATGTTGATCGGAGGGCTCACTGGAGCAGCCGACGGTGGCGGCGGCGATGTTCGGGGCGGTGGCGGTGGCGGTCCTCGGCGGCGGCGGAAGGTGAGACGGCGTAGGGGGCGAGGTGGCGGCGGTAGCGGCTCACGGGCGGCGTCGGTGGCGGCAGCGTGAGGCGGCAGCCGGCTGGTGGAGTGGCGGCCGGCGGCGTCGGTGGCGGCAGCGGCGACTTCATGCGTCGAACTGCGAGAAAAAGAGGCGGTCGTGGCGGTGGTGGCGGTGATCCCAATGACGGCGAGGCGAGGCGCGGCGGCACGGCGGTGGCGGTAAGCGGGCGCTGGTCGACCTAGGTGGAGGCGGCGGCGGCGCTCACGACGACGGCGATGGACAGCATCTCCCCTGCGGCGCGTCGGCGATGGACAGCGTGTCTCCCCTGCGGCGCGTCGGGTGTGGTTGCAGAGAATGGAGAAGGGGAGAATAAGAAGAGGCACGCGTATATGAAGGAAGGACCTTTAGTCCCGGTTGGTGGCTCCAACCGGGACTAAAGGGGACTAAAGGGTCATACGCCACCAACCGGGACGTATACTCCAATTTTCAGCAGACAAAGGGGTGTGCGCGCAGGGGGTCTTTAGTCCCAGTTGGTGGCTCCAACCGAGACATTTTCCCCTGTTTTCAAAAAATTTCAGGTATTTTCTCTCTGTTCCCGCCTTATTTTTTATTTTGGGATTTAAATTTGTAATGTTTTTTAAATGATAATTACTTTGGAATTTAGAAAAACTTTACACATAAAAAGTGTTTGAATTTGAATAACTAATTCGAAACCATTTTCTGTTTTGAAAAATAATTAATGTAACCATTTAAACTACGAACCATTTAAAATTAATAATGAAATAACTCATATTTTTTAAATATTAATTTGGAATTTAGAAAAACTTTAAACATAAAAAAGTGTATGGATTTGAATAAATAATCCAAAACCATTTTCTATTTTTAAAAAATAATTAATGTAACCATTAAAAATTAAAAATGAATTAACTTATATTTTTTAAATATTAATTTGGAATTTAGAAAAACTTTAAACATAAAAAGTGTATGGATTTGAATAAATAATCCAAAACCATTTTCTATTTTTAAAAAATAATTAATGTAACCATTTAAAATAAAAAATGAATTAACTTATATTTTTTAAATATTAATTTGGAATTTAGAAAAACTTTAAACATAAAAAGTGTTTGGATTTGAATAAATAATTCAAAACCATTTTCTGTTTTAAAAAATAACTAATGTAACCATTTAAAATATGAACCATTTACAATTAAAAATGAATTAACTTATAAGTAATTCAAAACTATTTTTTGTTTTTAATGGGCGGAAAAAAGAGGACGAAAAATAATGGGCGGAAAGAAAATTTGATTAGGATAGAACTTGAATTAAAGTACATAACACAACTAACACAAAGTTACATAGAAGAACTGAAAATTAAGATACATGGCCAGATTAAGCCACAATCGGCTGAACTTGTTTTGCAATGTTGGAATAATTCAGTCATGCTCCCTTTACACTGTAATACTACTTTTTGTAGTAAATCGTACTACTTGTGGCCGTCGTATTATTGTCGTCGGGGTCGCCGTAGTTGAACCTTGAAGGTTGAGTACGAGTGGGCTGGACTTGAGGGTAGCGCAGGCGGGGGCTAGAGTCGGCGGCCGTGTCGTAGGCCATGACGCTCTGGAGAGTCCGGCCGCGCCACCACAGCGACGGCCGGCCTCTATGAAGTTCGGAGGATGTGGTCCCTCCTCCTCGTGCCTGGCGAGTGCCCTCTCACGTCGATCCACGAAGAAGGCTTCCCAAGTCGGGAAATAGTCGGGATGCCATCTGGGATTTCTCCGCTGCTCCGGCGTGAGCTCGAAGTAGTAGTGGTTCGTGATGGCCATCCGACGCGCCACACCTAGAGGGACAGGAGGAACCGGCACGCCTCCGGCGCTCAGCATCCGGTAAGCGGGACACGATGGCGGAGCGGTAGAACCGGCGCAAAGCGCCTACGCCTTCCTAGGAGTTAGTATTACGGTGGAAGCCATGAGAAAAAGTGATGAGGTTGCAGATATGAGTCTAGAGATGTGCAATGACAACGGAGGCCAACCCTACATATATATAGTGAAAAACTGGTGGGAAGAACTGGCGGGAAGAAAAATGGCGGGAAAAATGGCGTGTCGACATTATGTCGTGCGGAGTGTACCTTGTCCCGGATGGTGTCACCAACCGGTACTAAAGATGAAAAATGGCGCGTCCACACACATGCATAATATGGGCACAACATCACAATCTATGCCGTGATTCAGCATATAACATCGGTCATTTGGACCGAAAGCCATGAAACCTCGAACATGATAGGTCATTTTGTGAAGGTTTTTTCGAGACATGATCAATATACCAAGTCTGGTATTTTTCCTTTCAACTATGTAACATAATATGACACCACGCGAAGGATTTTCATTGTTCGGATTTTTTTTGAATTTATTATGCCCGTTTTGAATTATCTGAATTTCTAACTATGGTCGAACCGGTGTGCATGAAGATAGGGGACGAGCATCGTTAGAACTTGCATTAGATCTCTGAAGAAACCACATATTGCGAGTCTAAAAATAATTTTTTCAAAAAATCACGGGCGATAGATCATGTACCTGTAGTACAAACCGGACCCACTTCGCCGATTATACATTTGTCCTTTTACCTGTGAGGATGGTGAAAAGGTTTGAGATGTACCGGTTGAGAGATAGTCCATGTAATGTGGTCTAGTATTTTAGGAAAATGGAACGGTAGCATTCTGAAACGGTATTTTGGTGGTTACTTCACAAAACGACCCTTTTTTGCGCTCAAAAAATGGAAAAGGGCTTTTTCGTGCGACAAAAAGGAACACTTCCTCCTGCAACATTGTTCTCCATACCAATGTTCACACACATGCATAATATGGGCACAACATCCCAAACTATGCCGTGATTTAGCACATAACATCGGACATTTGGACCGAAAGCCATGAAACCTCGAACATGATAGGTCATTTTGTGAAGGTTTTTTCGAAACATGATCAATATACCAAGTCTGGTATTTTTCCTTTCAACTATGTAATATAATATGACACCACGCGAAGGATTTTCATTGTTCAGATTTTTTTTGAATTTATTATGCCCGTTTTGAATTATCTGAATTTCTAACTATGGTCGAACCGGTGTGCATGAAGATAGGGGACGAGCATCGTTAGAACTTGCATTGGATCTCTGAAGAAACTAAATATTGCGAGTCTAAAAATGATTTTTTCAAAAAATCACGGGTGATAGATCATGTACCTGTAGTACAAACCGGACCCACTTCCTGCCGATTCGGCAGACATTTGTCCTTTTTACCCGGGATGGACGATTTCGGCAGGCTGGGCCAGGCAGCACTAGTGATAGGGGTGAGTGTCGACATTATGTCGTGCGACGTGTACCTTGTCCCGGATGGTGTCACCAACCGGGACTAAAGATCAACATGTAGTCCCGGTTGGAGACACCAACCGGGACAAAACACGAGTCAGCACTAATGATAGGGGTGAGTGTCGACATTATTTCGTAAGTGTCGATACTATGCCGAGCTGCTTGTACTATAAATAGGCATCCTTGCAGTCGATCCTCCGGCCGATTTTAGAGCGAGGACACCACTGCGGCGATTTGAGGAGATGCCGACGGAGCCCTGTCCTCCGGCATCTCCTAGAAACTAGTCATAGAGGCACTCCCTAATATATGAAATTAGTTAGCTCTGAGGCGTATTGATCTAGTTAGAGAAGTTACAAGCTGCAAGATGGTTTTCGAGAGCAGGGACACCACTGCGGCCAGTTCGAGGAGAAGTCGACGGAGCAGTCCTCCGCATCTCCAGAAATCGGTCATAGAAACTCTAATATGTGAAATTAGTTAGCTCGAGGCGTATTGATCTAGTTAGAGAAGTTACAAGCTGCAAGATGGTTTTCGAGCGAGGACACCACTTGGCCAGTTTGAGGAGATGCCGGAGCCAGTCCTCCGGCATCTCCGAGGAACTGGTCATATAGGCACTCCCTAATATGTGAAATTAGTTAGCTCCGAGGCGTATTGATCTAGTTAGAGAAGTTACAAGCTGCAAGATAGTTTTCGAGAGCAGGGACACCACCACGACCAGTTTCAGGGAGATGCCGCCGAATCCCAGTCCTCCGGCATCTCCAAGAAACTGGTCATAGAGGCACTCCCTAATATGTGACTGCGCGCGTTTGGAGATAAGATCTTAATGGTAAGTACGAATCGGGACAACTTCTTCATAGTCCCGGTCCAGCCACAAAACGGGACTAACACTCAAGACATTTATTAATATTAAAAACTAAGACTACAAAACCGGGACTAAAGGCCACAAACCGCGAAAGATATCCTTCGGTCAAGCCACAAACCGCGAAAGACATAAACTAGAGTTACATAATATGAGCATGAACTTCTTGGCATATGTCCTTCCTTATGATCACTTCAGACGTAACCATGGAGCATCTTCTTTACTTAACGGAATGCTTGGGTCAGTTTTCACTGTGAAGGGCGAAATTTCATCAAACTTATTATAATCTTCTGACATGTCTGTCTTGTCCTCGATTCCCACGATGTTTCTTTTCCCTAAAAGAACTATGTGACGCTTTGGCTCATCATATGATGTATTCGTTTGCATATTTTTCTTTTTTTGGTCCGGAGGACATGTCCTTCACATAGAAAACACGAGATACATAATTGGCTAGGACGAATGGTTCATCTCTATAACCAAGATTGTTGAGATCCACTTTGTTGTCATTCCGCAATTTGGTCTATCTTTACCCTTCCCCATTCAGGTTGACCCATTTGCGTGAAACAAAGGGACCTTAAAGAGACTCCATAGTCTAGTTTCCATATCTCCTCTATGTAACCATAATATGTGTCCTTTTGTCCATTCTCGTCTATTGCATCAAAGCGGACACCACTATTTTGGTTGGTGCTCTTTTATCTTGGCGATCGTGTAGAATGTATTCCCATTTATTTTGTACCCTTGGAAATTCAATACAGTAGAAGATGGTGACGTGACCAACAAGTATAGCTGATCTCCAATAGTGGTGTCATTCAAGAGATGTGTCCGCATCCAACCGAAAGACTTCATGTGTTCATCTGTAATCCATGATTCAGCTTCCCGGGTTTTGGAGCGTACAATATTCTTGTGTTCCTCGATATACGGAGCTGCCAAGGTGGAATTATGTAGAACTGTGTAGTGTGCTTTAGTGAAAGAATCCCCGTCCCTACATATCATTGCTTTCTTTCCCAGCGTGCCTTTTCCACTTAGTATTCCCTCATGCCGCGAGTAAGAAACACCAATCGGCTTAAGGTCAGGAATAAAGTCAACACAAAACTCAATGACCTCCTCTGTTCCATATCCCTTGGAGATGCTTCCTTCTGGTCTAACACGGTTATGAACATATTTCTTTAAGACTCCCATGAACCTCTCAAAGGGGAACATATTGTGCAGAAATACCGGACCGAGAATGGCAATCTCTTCCACTATATGAACCAGGAGATGCGTCATAATATTGAAGAAGGATGGTGGGAACACCAATTCAAAACTAACAAGATATTGTACCACATCCTTCTATAACCTTGGCAGAATATCTGGATTGATTACCTTCTGAGATATTGCATTGAGGAATGAACACAACTTCACAATAGGTACTCGAACATTTTCCGGTAGAAGTCCCCCTCAATGCAATCGGAAGCAACTGCGTCATAATCACGTGACAGTCATGAGACTTCAGGTTTTGGAACTTTTTCTCTGCCATATTTATTATCCCCTTTATATTATATGAGAAGCCCGACGGCACCTTGATACTGTAAAGGACTTCAAAAAAGATTTCCTTCTCTTCTTTGGTAAGAGCATAGCTGGCATGACTTAAGTGACGCCCTTTATCCGTCTTGTTATGTGTATGCATGTTCTTTGGGTCTTTCGTAATTTGTTGGTCCTCCCGTGCTTCAGGTGTATCTTTTGTCTTCCCATACACGCCTAGGATTCCTAGCAGGTTCACGCGGAGATTCTTCGTCACGTGCATCACGTCGATTGAAGAGCGGACACGCAGGACTTTCTAATATGGCAGCTCCCAAAATATAGATTTCTTTTTCCACATGGGTGCGTGTCCTGTAGCGACGTCGTTCGGAACTGATTGACCGCCGGGACCCTTTACAAAGATTACTTCTATGTCCTTGACCATACCAAATACATCATCACCAGCAGGGAGTTCAGGCTTCTTCCGGTGATCTGCCTCACCTTTGAAATTCTTGCCTTTCTTTCTTACGGGATGATTGGTCGGAAGAAATCGTCGATTCGCCAGGTACATAACCTTCTTGCATTTATGCAAATATGTACCTTTGGTCTTATCTAAATAGTGGGTGCATGCCTTATATCCCTTGTTTGTCTATCCTGAAAGGTTACTAAGAGCAGGCCAATCATTGATGGTTACGAATAAAAACCCTCGTAGATCAAATGGCTCCTGTTTGTTCTCATCTCACGCACGTACACCTGGTTTGCCCCACAACTGTAAGAGTTCTTCAACTAATGGCCTAAGGTACACATCAATGTCGTTGCCCGGTTGCTTCGGGCCTTGGATGAGCATTGGCATCATAATGAACTTACGCTTCATGCACAACCAAGGAGGCAGGTTGTAGATACATAGATTCACAGGCCAGGTGCTGTGACTGCAGCTCTGCTCCCCAAAAGGATTCATGCCATCCGTACTTAGACCAAACCATAAGTTCCTTGCGTCACCTGAAAAGTCTGGGAAGTCTCTCTCGATTTTTCTCCACTGTGACCCATCAGCAGGGTGTCTCAACTTCCCGTCTTTCTTACGGTCTTCTTTGTGCCATCGCAACAACCTGGCATGCTCTTTGTTTCTGAACATGTGTTTCAACCTTGGTATTATAGGAGCATACCACATAACCTTAGCAGGAACCCTCTTCCAGAGGGGCTCTCCCTCAACATCACCAAGGTCATCTCGTCTGATCTTATACCGCAACGCATTGCATACCGGGCATTTATCTAAATTCTCATACTCCTTCATGTAGAGGATGCGATCATTAATGCATGCATGTATCTTTTGCACATATAATCCCAGAGGACAGAGTCTTCTTTGCTTCAGAGGTACTCTCGGGAAGTTCGTTATGTTTTGGAAACTTGACTTCATTATTTTCAAGATCTTTTCAAATGAGGAGTCAGTTAGACCACACTCGCCTTCCATCGCAACAATTCCAGTGTGGTACCGAGCTTTGCCGACATCTTCAAAATTTGGGTATAACAATTTCTTGTGATCTTCTAACATGAACTCTAACTTCAACTTCTCATTTTACATTTTACGCGGTCTTGCTTTGCATCGAAATGACCCTACCAAGTTCATCACCGGCTCATCGATGATGCCGTTCTTCACCTCTTTCCTCTCCATTGTCTTCCATTGCAAGATCACCGTATTCAGGAAACATATGATGATAGTTGTTATAATCATCTTCTTCTTCACCATCTTCCATCATAACCCCTCTTTCCCGTGCTTGGTCCAGCAATTATAGTTGGGCATGAAACCTTTCATAATCGTGGCCGCGAATGATTTTCGAGGAAGAGTACTCCTTGTTGTTCGACATTGAACACATGGACAACGATAAATCCATTCTCTTTGTTTGTCAGAGCCACATCGATAAATTTATCCATGCCTTTGATATACGACTACGCCACGGTCATCGCATATCCATTCCCGACCGGTCATCTGCATCATATAAGTAAGTTTATCAA
This sequence comes from Avena longiglumis, assembly GCA_030063025.1. Classification (NCBI taxonomy): domain Eukaryota; kingdom Viridiplantae; phylum Streptophyta; class Magnoliopsida; order Poales; family Poaceae; genus Avena; species Avena longiglumis. Next base: position 509,715,178 of record CP125974.1, on the reverse strand, counting down.
AAAACAGGACATCATAAATAGTGAAATAACCAATTCACACCGACACATGAATTGTATCAATGACCTAGAAAAGATAAGATTGCTAACCTCGATCGAGGGAAATAAAGAGGAGAAAGCTCAAGTGCGTCTCGGACACCTTCTATATTTTTGTTCTATGAGAAATTCAACGGGATTTTTCACTCAAACATTTCATCAAACACCTTCAATGCATGCATAGAAGAGAAAAAACTAGCACACCCCTCACACCTTCCACCATTCGAAAAAACAGAGTGGAGGCAGAGGGGGCTGGGGCGTTGCATTTATAGAGGGCAGGAGAATACGTCCCGGTTGGAGCCACCAACCGGGACTAAAGGTGCGTGCCACGCCACGTGGCTATGGCCAAACCTTTAGTCCCGGTTGGTGGCTCCAACCGGAACGTATTCCCCCTTATCAACCGGGACGCATGCCCCCTGGCCCCATGCCCGCTCCAACCGGGACGCGTGCCAGCATTAGTCCGGTTGGTGACGCAACTGGGACTAATGCTCTGAGGGGTCGTGAACGGATGGCCCTTTTTCCACTAGTGAATAGGTAGAAACCGATTTTTTCGAAGACCTTCTGTTGCTCAAATAAAAAAGTGTTAAACTAACGAAAGTTAGCTACCATACTGGGGGATTTATTCATAAATTTTCAGCTCAATCCGACTTACAGAGTCTCACGGATTTTTATGGTGGAGGACAGAAATCTATTTCGGGACAGCAACTCCGCAAATCTTACTTCCCTCTCATTAGAGGTCATTCTTGGCACAAAAAGCAAACAAAAAGGATAAGGAGAGGTCATTACAGAAGTAATAACTTCCAAGACTCAAGAAAACTCTTGGGTTATCTTCCAACAAGTACTTTTATTTAATGCCTTTAAGTTAGGCTTGATAGTTTGAGAAGATGCTCACATAAGAAATATGAATTGAAGTGAAAGAGAGAATCAAGAAGAAAATTCAAAACATATTTAAGTCTAACCCACTTCCTATGCATAGGAATCTTGTAAATAAACAAGTGCAACTTCAAAATTTTCAACATAAAGAGGGGAAACTTAATATTGTTGAAATACATAAAACCATGTTTCCCTCTCTCATAATGTGAAACAACATAATTGGGGGAACCGGCTCAACCCTCAAAGGGGTGGCCTATCACATATATATATATAATATGTGTGTTACAGTTGGTACAATACACGTATAAATTACAGAAGCTATACAAAGTCTAACACCCTCCCCCAATCTTAGCCACTTCCTAAAAAATCTAGAAGGGTAAGATTGCGCTTACATGTCTCAAACTATGGTAGAGACAATGGCTTGGTGAAGATGTCTGCAAGTTGATCCTTAGAGGAGATGAACCTGATCTGTAGTTGCTTCTGTGACACACGTTCCCGCACAAAGTGATAGTCAACTTCGATGTGTTTCGTTCGGGCATGGAATACCGGATTTGCAGAAAGGTATGTAGCACGGATGTTATCACACTAAAGGATAGGAGGCTGTAGTTGAGATATACTCAACTCCTGAAGCAAAGACTGTACCCAAATAATCTCTGCAGTAGCATTATACACAGCCTTATACTCGGCTTCAGTACTGCTATGTGAGACAGTAGCCTGTTTCCAAGCACTCCAGGCGATCAAATTAGAGCCAAAGAACACAGCATAGCCCCCCGTGGATCGCCTGTCATACGGACTGCCAGCCCAGTCCGCATTAGAATACGCCGAGAGGACCCCAGAGGGGTTCAGTCGTATATGCAGCCCATGAGATACTGTCAGACAGACGTAGCGTAAGATACGCTTAACAGCTGACCAATGAGTATCACGAGGCGTCTGGAGATACTGACAAACTCTGTTGACAACATAAGAAATATCTGGTCTCGTTATCGTCAAATACTGGAGACCACCAACAATACTTCTGTACTCTGTCGCATCAGTAGAAGACAAAAGCTCACCATCAATAGCAGTGATCTTGTCAGTGGTAGACATAGGCGTAGTAGTTGTCTTGCACTTAAGCATCCCGGCGCGCTGCAACAAGTCCAATGAATACTTCTTTTGCGTTAGAACAAGTCCATCAGCACGAGAAGCAACCTCCACACCAAGAAAGTAATGGAGCTTCCCAAGATCCTTGACAACAAAATCAGTACCAAGAGAGCGAACAAGAGCATCAGCAGCTGACCAAAATAATATCATCCACATAGACCAACAAGTACATAGTGACCTCAGGCTTCTGTAGAAGAAACAACGATGAATCAGCAGTGGACGGTGCAAAACCATGAGCATGAAGAGCTGTAGCAAGACGGGCATTCCAGGCACGAGGATCTTGCTTCAAGCCATATAATTCTTTGGTAAGACGACATATATGATCAGGATGGTCAGGATTAGAAAACCCAGGCGGCTGTCGCATATAAACTTCCTTCTCCAACACACCATGAAGGAAGGCATTCTGCACATCAAGTTGATGAAGAGACCAACCTCGAGTGACATCAATAGATAGAAGAAGCCTGATGGTATTATGGTTGACCACTGGACTGAAGGTGTCTTCATAGTCAAGACCATAACGTTGCCGAAATCCTCTAGCAACAAGACGTGCTTTGTAGCGCTCAATAGACCCATCAGAGTGATTCTTCACTTTGAATACCCATTTAGAATCAATCACATTAACTCGCGGTGGTGGAGGAAAAAGAGCCCACGTCTCATTGCGAATAAGAGCGTGATATTCCTGTTCCATAGCCTCTCTCCAATGAGGAATACTCATAGAAGCCTGGTACGTGCGGGGCTCGAAGGATGGATCCGCAATGGCAGCAGTCATACACACAGCATGCCAGGCAACTGTGCCGTCAGTGCGCTCCTTGGGGCGATGAATGCCGCTGCGACTGCGCGTATGGGGGCACAATACAGGAGCCGTAGAGGTCGAAGGTGCAGCCGATGAGGGGATGGGTGACGGTGACAAAGAAGTCCCAGCCGGCGAAGGGCTGGGCGATGGTGACAGAAGTGGCCCAGTCATCGAGGGACCGGGCGACACGCTGCAAGGAGACGTGCTGGGCGTCGGGAAGGCCGGCGACGCGCTGGGTGTCGAGGAAGCCGAGCCGTAGCCCGCCAAGGGAGTCGCAGGGGCTGGGCTGCTCGGCGAGGGAGACAACCCAGGCGAAGGCGACATAGGCGTGGAAGGCCGAAGACTCGGCGAGGCCAGCCCAACGTCAGGGGGCGAGGCCGGCCCAGCGGCAGGGGGTGAGGCCGGCCTCGATGTCACAGGAGCATCGGCCAGGCATACATGTGCACGATGTCCAAGGCCATGCAGGAGCACTGGTGGATCGACGTGCGCGTCGGATGATGCCGGCAATGGAGGTGCCGATGTCTCCAAAATTTCCAAACCAGCCCCACGTCCAGTGCCTGCACCATGGTTAGGCAACAATACAAGAGAGTATGCAACATCATCAAATTGGTCAGAGGCAATGGAGGATGAATGCATGGATGGAGGTTCATCGGTAGACACAGGGAGTTTGGCAAAGGAAAAAACATGCTCATCAAACACGACATCCCGAGATATATAGACACGATTAGTGGGAACATGAAGACATTGGTAGCCTTTATGAAGGGAACTATAGCCAAGAAAGACACACTTTTTGGACCGAAATTCCAGCTTGCGTTTATTGTATGAGCGAAGATGCGGCCAGCAAGCGCACCCAAACACTTTAAAAAGGTATAACCAGGTTGTTCATTAAGAAGGAGTTCAATAGTAGTATTCATGTATAGAACACGTGGGGAGTACGATTGATGAGAAAACATGCAGTGGAAAAGGCATCACTCCAAAACCGAAACGGAACCGATGCATGGGCTAAAAGAGTAAGACCAGTTTCAACGATATGACGATGCTTATGTTCTACGGAGCCATTCTGCTGATGTGTATGTGGACACGGTGAGCGATCCCAAGCGACTGGAAAAAGGAGTTGAGGTTGCGATATTCACCACCCCAATCTGATTGAACATGGACAATTTTATGCTTGAGAAGGCGTTCAACATGTTTTTGAAACTGAACAAAAGTATCATACACATCAGATTTACGCTTAATAAGATAAAGCCAGGTAAAGCGACTGTAAGCATCAACGAAACTGATATAATAATTATGACCACTAACAGAGGTTTGATCAGGGCCCCAGACATTGGAAAACACAAGTTCTAGAGGATGTGTCACCTCACGAGTAGACTCCGAAAAAGGAAGTTGATGACTCTTCCCCTGCTGACAAGCATCACACACTGCTACATCTTTATTACTAGGCATGATAGGAACCTCACGACAACGCAAAACATGACGAACGATAGGAGTGGCAGGATGACCAAGGCGAGCATGCCACTGTGACGACGAAACACGAACTCCACTAAAAATGCGAGAGACTCCAGGATGTTCCAGACGATAGAGGCCCTGACACAGACGCCCACTAAGGAGCACGTCCCTCGTGTGCCAATCCTTAATAAAAAGATCAAACGGATGAAATTCACAAAACACATTATTGTCATGGGTGAGTCTAGGAATTGAAAGAAGATTACGCGTCACAATGGTACTCGAAGAATATTGCGAAGTTGAAGACTCCTATTGGCATGACTAGTGAGAAGAGATGCTTGAATAATATGGGAGATGTGCATACCTGATCCGTTGGCGGTGTAGACCTTGTCATACCCATGATATGGCTCGTGGGTGTGGAGCTTCCCCATCTCGTTCGCCATGTGCTCCGTTTCCCCTGAGTCCATGTACCAATATGGGTCAACGGAGTAGGAATGAGTTTGTCCAAGGTTCGCCTGGGGCTTCGTAGGCAGCGCCGGACGATCGGCCATAGCCGCTTGGCGCGCATTATTATGTGCATCCTTGCCATCATTACCGAGACCGAGGAAACTTTTCTGGAAGAGGCGGTGGCACTTGGAGGCCCAGTGCCCCTCAATACCACACAACTGGCAGCGTCGACTCCCACTAGAAGACATCGTCGAAGGGGGGGCGGTCGAAGATGGGGTCGATGGTGCGGGCCCCTTGCCTGAGGCGGATGACGGGGAACCCGAGGAGGGCCGGCTGCCCCTATAGACAACATTCGCGGAGGAGCCCCCTCCATGATTGCGGTTGGTGCGGCGCGCCTCGACGCGCTGCTCGGTGAGGAGAAGGCAGGAGTAGACCTCGTGTGCCATCATGGGCGTCAAGTTGCCCCGCTCACTGATGATCTCGACCAAGCCATCGTACTCCTCATCGAGGCCATTGACGATGAAGGAGTTGAACTTGGAGTCAGTGAGTGGCTGTCCAATGGACGCCAGTGTGTCAGCGAGGGCCTTGACCTTGTTGTAGAACTCCGTGGCAGTGGTATCGAGCTTCTCACACTCGCCTAGCTGATGACGGAGAGCGCTAGCACGGGCCTGCGACTGCGATGCGAAGGAGCGCTTAAGGATTGTCCATGCCTCATGAGACGTCTTGGCAAAGACGATAATCCCGGAAACAGCCGGGGTGAGCGACCCCTGGATGGAGGAGAGGTTCGCCTGGTCCTGCCCCGTCCACACACAGTGCACCGGATTATAAACCGAGTCGTTCACGCTGTCCACCAGCGCGGGGGGGGGGGAGGTGCAAGGAAGAGCACCGTCGACGTAGCCGAGCAGGTAGTGACTCCCAATGAGCGGAAGGACCTGCGCGCGCCGGAAGATGTAGTTATCCGGCGATAGCTTGATGGTGATGAGGTTGGCGAAGTGAAACGACGGAGGCAGGGATCCTGTCGAGAAGATTTCCGGAGGCACGTACGCCATAGGGGCAGAGACGGGCGGCGCGGCCGTTGGTGCCGGGGGAGAACCCACGTGCGGTGCGGGGTGAGACCCTACAGGAGGCGCGGATGCCGTGAGTGCACGGTGCATCGACGCGAGATCCGACGCAGAGGGCCCGACGGTCCATGCCGCCAAGGAGGCCGCGTGCGCGAAGGCGAGCGGCGAGACGGCGGCGGCCGTGGAGGCGGGCGAGGAGGCACTGGATGTGTGGACCGTCAGCGAGTGCCCCGGAGACGAAGAGGCCGGGGGATGGTTGGAGAAGAAGGAGCCGACGCTCCTCGTCCCGATCGGGGGCGGCCGGATGGTGGCAGCGTCGATGGGGCGGGAGAGGAGGGAGGCGGGCAGGTAGCTCGTGTTGGTGGAGCCGGAGGTGGCGGCGCTCGTCATGGCGGCGGCGATCGGTGATGCGATCGGCGACGGGTGCGGCGGCGCAGCTAGGGTTTGGTGGAGGCGGCGGAAGCGTAGGACGTAACCAAGTCTGATACCATGTGAAACAACAGAATTGGGGGAACCGGATCAACCCTCAAAGGGGTGGCCTATCACATATATATATATATATAATGGGTGTGTTACAATTGGTACAATACACGTACACAATTACATAAGCTATACATAGTTTAACACATAATAACTTTCAGTAGCAACATGAAAAAAATTAACAATATAACTAACACATAAAACATTCTTATCATGAGCCACATGCATAAAATGATTATTACTCTCCACATAAGAATAGCCATTCTTATTAATTGTAGTGGGAGCAAATTTAACAAAATAGATATCTTCCCAGGTGTGTTCATTTGGAAACATATCATCATTATAAGGAACATCGATAGCACTAATAGCACAACAATTATTAATATTATCATCTTCAGAATTGGTGCCAAAGATATTTTCAATATCAAGTAGTGTGCTTTTTCCAATAATGATCACTAATATAGGTAACATGCATAGGAACATCATCTAGTTCAGACTCATCAGCAAAAACTATGATAGGAGCAACATGCTTAGAGGGAGATACTGTTTCCTCTCTCCTTTTACTCCTCTTCTTCTTCGTCTCCTCTTTTAGAGGGAGACGCTTGAAAGGAAGCTTCTCGACATACCCTGGTTTATTGTTAGAGACAATAGAAGAAACTTTGGAGGATTTTCCTCCTTTTCATTAATAAGAACAAAACCCATATCAGTCCTGTCATATTTTGGTAAAATATCATCTTTTATAAGATTTTTTATGTAAGTATTCGCGTGGCAATTATCAACACAATAAAGATGACACCCATGCAGGACACAGTTCATACCAAAAGCACTCATGTCTACCAAAGAAGTTTTTCTAGATAACTCTTCACACCCCAAAAACAATGTAAGTTCATCATGTTGATTATAAGTGATCATGTTATCACAATACAAACTTGCAGTACTCATTGGATTAGACAGGTCACTAGTATGGCCTGAGCAATGAAAATTGAAATGACCCACTTTATAGCAGAGTTCACAAATAAAAGGATAGAGGGCACATTTTTTTACCAAGATCATTAAGAGCCTTATACCACGTTCTGGTTTTTTCATTCCAGTGTGTGATACATTATTATTTTTCTATTTGATTCTTCTCACAAGGTCTATGCATACCACAAAAATTAACATGCTTATAATAAATAGTACTTTTAGAAGTTTGAGCATGTTTATTGCAATCATTAATAACATTTTCATTTTCCATGCAGGTGTCTTTAAAAGGTTCATGATACATGTCCCATTTTTCTTTAGGAGCATTTATATGGGAAGCAAAGGCTCTATAATATTTAACAAGAATTTGAGGATCAATACCATATCTAGCACTAAGCTCTTGAAAATTAGCAGTTTCAGCGAAAGACTTAATGCAATCATACTCATAGTTTATACCTAGTTTTTTACCTTTGTCATTATCCCAACCTTCGGTATTGCTTTGAATTGTTTCAAGAAGATCCCACTTATCCTTGACCTCCTTACTTGTGAAGGATCCCTCCAAACAGGTATCCAGATAGTACTTGTAATGTCCTGAAAGCCTTGCATAAAAATTATTGATAACAACATTACTAGGGAGCTCATAAATGGGACATTTTAGTATTAGTGACTTCAATCTCCCCCAAGCTTGGGCAATACTTTCTCCCACATGAGGATGGAAATTATAAATGTAATTCCTATCTTTAAGAATTTCATGAGGAGGATAAAATTTAGAGTAAAAGAGAGATTCAAATTCCTTCCACTCCAAATGATGAGGATCATCTAGTAGCTCATACCACTCCCTTGCTTTGTCCCTAAGTGAGAAGGGGAATAGCTTCCTCTTAACTCGGTCCATTGAAATACCTGCACACTTGAGAAACTCGCATAATTCATGTATAAAGAGTAAATGATCAATAGGATGGATAGTTCCATCTCCAAAATAGCAGTTATTCATAACACGTTCAACAATTTCAATAGGTATTTTAAAAGGGACCCTTTCATTATGTGGATTTAAAATATCACAAGTATCATTAGAATTACCACATATGGGAGATAAAGTATCATAAGAGCAAATTTTCTTCCCTAAAGTTGGGGAACTAAAAAGATTTTTTTATAAAAACTAGCTTTCCCAAGCTTAGACGTTTCCATACCATTAGTAACAATGGTGTTCAAAAAATTCACACTAATAACATTGCTATTAGCATGGAGAGAAAGTTCCATAGGTTTTTTAATTTTCTTTTCAAACCACTCAAGTTCTAACTTAGGAAAAATACTAAAAAGCTCTCTAATTTTGTTGTTGTTTTCCATTAAGCCTAACTAGTAAAAACAAGAAACAAAAAGACAAAATTGCAGAATCTAAAGGAAATAACTACGAGCACTCACACCGAAGGATGTGAGTACCTTTTACCTTACCTCCCTGGCAACGGCGCCAGAAAATAGCTTGATGTCTACGCACTTCTATTCTTGCAGACAGTTGTTGGGCCTCCAAGTGTAGAGGTTTGTAGAACAACAAAAACTTTCCCTTAAGTGGATTACCCAAGGTTTATCGAACTCAGGGAGGAAGTGGTCAAAGGTATTCCCTCTCAAGCAATCCTGCAATCAATATACAAGAAGTCTCTTGTGTCTCCAACACACCCAATACACTTGGAAGGTGTATAGGTGTGATAGGTTCGAAACGTATCTATAATTTTTGATGCTCCATGCTTGTTTTATATCTACTTTGCTTTACTTGTCCACACTTTGAGGTGCTTTTTACATGTTTTCTGGTACTAACCTATTAACAAGTTGCAACAGTGTCAGATGCCTGTTTTCTGCTGTTTTTGGTTTCAGAAAAGTTAGTAAAGAAATATTCTCATAATTGGACGGGACGAAGGACAAAGTCAATAACTCTCCGTGGGGAAGTCCAAAGGAGAGCCCGAGGGGCCGTCCACGGGGGCCAGACCCACCCCAGGCGCGGGTGGGCCCTAGCCCGCGTCTAGCTAGGGCTTGCCTGCCATGGAGGCCGCCTCAGTCTCCCCCTTCGCCTATAAGAAGCCCCCGATGCAGAAACTCTCAGGACCCGATCAGAAATCCACGAAACCGTTTGTAGCCGCCGCCACCATCGTCCCTAGATCGGGGGGATCTGAAGCTCTTCCTGGCACCCTGCCGGAGGGGAGATCATCCCGGAGGCCTTCTCTCCGGTATGATTTGTGAGTAGTTCCACCTTGGACTATGGGTCCATGTAGTAGCTAGATGGTTGTATCTCCTCCTTTGTGCTTTCATGTATAGATCTTGTGAGCTCCGTTCATGATCAAGATCTAATCTATTTGTAATAATGCATGTTGTGTTTGCGGGGATCCGATGGATATTGAGATTATTATGTTGGTTTGATTAATGGTTCTATCTTTATGATTCTATCATGTCTGTGTTGTTTGTGATCTTGCATGCTCTCCGTTGCTAGTGGTTATCTTGGCCAAGTAGTTGCTAGTGACTCCAAGAGGGAGTATTTATGCTCGATAGTGGGTTCATGCCTCTAGTTTCCAAGGGAAGCGACAGAAATCTCCAGTTGTAGATGTGTTGTTGCTACTAGGGATAAAACAACGGTTTCTTGTTCATGGAACATATGGACTATTTAACTTACACACTTTGCTTAAAGCAGTTGTCTGTTGCCTGCAACTTAATACTGGAGGGGGTTCGGATGATAACCTGAAGGAGGACTTCTAGTCATAGATGCAGTTGGATTACGGTCTATGTATATTGTTGTATTGCCCAATCAACCTCATAGGATATTTATAGCTAGTAATTGCATTGTTATGCCTTGCTCAGTTCCTGTCAATTACACCGCTGTAATTTGTTTACCCTTCATGCCATGTTGTTTATCTAAGGAGAGCACCTCTAGTGAACTATGGACCCTGGTCCAATCTTTACCATTGATACATCTTCTACTGTTACTTGTTTACTTGCTGCAAACCATTATCTTCCACACCATACGTTTAATCCTTTGTTACAGCAAACCGGTGAGCTTAACAACCTCACTGATTCGTTGGGGCAAAGTCTTGAGTTTGTGTTGTGCATGTCTCCATGTTGCCAGCAACACCTGTGTGACGTTTTCTTCCTCCTACTGGTTCGATAACCTCGGTTTCTTACTGAGGGAAACTTGTTGCTGTGCTACTTCATAACTTGCTCTTGGGGTTTCCAACGAAGAGTTCCACGACAAGTATTGAGCGCCATCAAGGTGCACTAGTTCGACGAAGAGATAGTGAAATACAAGCGGTAACAGTGCCAAAAAATAGCTTGTGACTTGTTCTTGACGTGGGGTAACGTGTGTGGGTGCCAGAGAATACTTTGATGGAGCTTGACGTGGAGGTAAAGACTAAAGCAAGCAAACATGCAATAGATCTAGATGCAAACGGTATTTCAATGTTTAGAAACAAGGCCTAGGGATTATACTTTCATTAGTAAACACTCTCTCATATAAATATCCTCTCTTCATGATACTACTCTTAACTACTCTCCGGTTGGACACTCTAATATTCGGTAGGGCTATAACGACACTCCTCAAAGTCCGCCTTTCCCAATCTAGATAACCCCACACTGTCACTGACGAGGTTTAATCTCGTCAATGCCCATTGTTATGGACTTGGGTTTTGGAGAAGATGGGGATGCTGGAGATCGTGGCACGGTTAACAGACAAGCAACCAGGGGACACGAGATTTACCCAGGTTCAGGCCCCCGGAGGGAAAACCCTACTCCTGCTTGTCTGCTCTTTGATTACGGCGGAACCGAAGGTTACAGGGTGCGCAGATTTGATCTGGCGTGGATGCGTGTGCGAAAGTATGAGTCGAGTTTTGTAGATCTGTAGATCTATTGTGGTCTAGTCTATCGGGGGTTATGGCGTCTGTAGGTCGTGTCCTCCTCGTTGGACCCTCCTAGCCTTTATATATGGGGAGGCTAGGTCTCAGGTACCGATACGAGTAGGTTACAAGTTGTATTCAAACTCTAGTCTTGAGGTATCCTTGTCTTGTGCGCTTTGGAGTCCGCGTCCATATGCGCTTCGTGCAGCCGAAATGTCTTGGGCGTCCTGGACCTTGGCAGATCGTCGAGTGGGCCTTCCGTCGGGCTGGACCAAGTATGCTAACATCGGGTACCCGTAGGGTATATCCATGTCAGTAGCCCCCGAGTGTCCATCCGAAACATAGATTTGGGTGGAGACTTAGTTGTCTTGAACCTTGTATTTGGATGTCGGAGTCGAAAGTTGTGTCGAGTGCGAAGCACTTCACCCGGAAGTTCATCGCGTCAGCTGAATTTGTTCGACTGTTGTAAAGGAATCGACATCATGGACGTAGTCAACACAATGGACTATAGGGTGCGCGACCAGCGCTCCTTATGGGAGTAGCCCCCGAGTGTCTGTTCGAGTCGTAGACTCGAGGAGAGACTTTAATTCAGCCATTGTTTGCTTTAGGTCCATAGGACACAAATTTTTCGGATGCTTGAACCCATCCTCCCTACGGGAGTAGCCCCCGAGTCCGTAGTGGAGTCGCAGGCTCGACGTAGGACTCGAAGAATAGCTTTGCAGTGTGATATCCTTATTATGCTTCGGGTGCGCGGCCAGCACTCCTGATAGGAGTAGCCCCCTAGTAGTTGCTCGAATCGTAGATTCGAATGAGTACTTTTAGCTGTCAGCCGAAGATTTGATGTCTGCGCGACCAACGCACCAGTTTGGAGTAGCCCCCGAGTGTCTGGCGGAGTCGTAGACTCGGACAGAGACTCGAGTCTTGTATCGAAGCGTGCCGCTGATTCGGAAGTACATCGGGTGCGCGACCAGCGTCGAATCTGTGTAGCATCGGGCGATGTAAACATCCGAGGAGTGACTCGATTCAAGTCTTCGGTGTATGGCGTAGCCAGCTGTTTTGTCGACTCATGTTGGAGGACCTAATAGAATAGCTCGGCGCAGTTGTCGTCCTTGTAAGCTGCAAAAAACATAAAGAATTTATGAAGTACTTGTATCTTGGAAAGAATATTTGCCTGTCGGCTTGTATAGTAAGATTCTGATGCCGATCGAGTCGACACTGTTGCACCGTATGCTAGGACTTTTCGTTATCCTAATTACCCTTAGTCTCAGTACCTTGCCGAGGCACTCGGAGTTCAAGGATTCGACGATCAGGCAGAATCAGCTATTCGGGCTGTCGCGTTCGAGGTGCTCGAGTGCGTGGAGCCAATGGCACATTAGGTTACTCGAAGAGGGCGCAGCCCCCGAGTGTTTCGAGTGCGAGTTAAAAAAGAAATCAACTCTAAGTAGAGGGAAACTTAGCTTTGTTGGTGGTTGTCGTGGATGGAGTCGACGCGGTAGCAGGTTGCACGCGGACGTGGTCGACGCGGCAAACCATAATCATAGCGGTGACGGGTTTCCGAAGTTGATGGTGGTAGAGAGCTCCGCATCCGAAGATTGTTGCGGTCGAAGACCGCACCGGGTCGCCACATCCGAAGGATGTATCGGGTCATCGCAGCCGAAATCCGCATCGATTCACCGATGCCTAGGGATCCCCTGAGTCGCTAGAGCCGAAGATCGCAGTGGGTTGCTTGAGCCGATGCGGCCGGCTGCCGCAACCAAAAATCACATCGGATCGCCGCAATCGATGGTGGTCACGGGTCCTGTTGCGGACGGAGTCGACACTGTGAAATCGTCGAATATTTGTTGGATGGAGTCAACGTGACCGTCGGGTCGTGGTCATGGGAGCCGATCCGACCAGTCGGGCGGGCGGCGTCGACGCGGCAGTTGGAGTTGACGTGGTGGTAGGGCGCCCATAGCTGATCCGACCTTTTTTGTTCTTTGTTGAACATGTAAAATAATATACTGCACAAACCCTGTTTTTCTTTACCTCCTTCTAAGAGTAGGAAATAGGAACGGGTAGTGCCCTGATTTCTCCTTAGATTGAGACTGATCTGCTGCAGCTGACGTGAATTGACGTGCCTTGATTTTGCCTTTGCGTCCGAGTCCACACCTTCGGAACTTGATTCAGGGACATACCGAACACTAATCGGTTTTGATTTGGAGTTGATCCGTCCATCACCTTATTATTTTCATGGGTGCTGTCATACCACGTGTTTGAACATGTATGTGACGCGACGACCACTTGAACAACTCAGCCTTGATGTGGGACATGTCCTATTTGAACTCAGCTTGGCTTACATCTGGTAAGTATACTTTTTTGCAATCGATGCACGCGACAGCGTCAACGTCCAGCCGTATACATTGAAAGAGGCATCAATTGATCTTTGGATGACTCCAGATTGATTTTTTTTGTGTGTGTGCATCAGACCCCAAAAACTTTTACGGGCCACAAAAATCTGAGGACCCGATGAGTGATGACGGTAGATCCAATCAGCTGAGCGAGAATATGGTAGTTGATGTTGAGCCCCTAAGTTCGTGCTGGCCGCCGCGGAGACTTTGATGAAAAAATCCAGTGTACCAATAAGTAGATGATCCGATCAGACGAAATCTGGTCGTTTTTTATGACAAGGGATCCGAAGTAGATCTGCTTCTTGATGTTGGAAAATCGTAGATTGTTGATAATGGAACCGTCACAATCGCACAATCAGCGTCCCCAATTCCCACAGACGGCGCCAATTGACGAGGTTTAATCTCGTCAATGCCCATTGTTATGGACTTGGGTTTTGGAGAAGATGGGGATGCTGGAGATCGTGGCACGGTTAACAGACAAGCAATCAGGGGACACGAGATTTACCCAGGTTCAGGCCCCCGGAGGGAAAACCCTACTCCTGCTTGTCTGCTCTTTGATTACGGCGGAACCGAAGGTTACAGGGTGCGCAGATTCGATCTGGCGTGGATGCGTGTGCGAAAGTATGAGTCGAGTTTTGTAGATCTGTAGATTTATTGTGGTCTAGTCTATCGGGGGTTATGGGGTCTGTAGGTCGTGTCCTCCTCGTTGGACCCTCCTAGCCTTTATATATGGGGAGGCTAGGTCTCAGGTACCGATACGAGTAGGTTACAAGTTGTATTCAAACTCTAGTCTTGAGGTATCCTTGTCTTGTGCGCTTTGGAGTCCGTGTCCATATGCGCTTCGTGCAGCCAAAATGTCTTGGGCGTCCTGGACCTTGGCAGATCGTCGAGTGGGCCTTCCGTCGGGCTGGACCAAGTATGCTAACATCGGGTACCAGTAGGGTATATCCATGTCAGTCACCTTGAGCGCTAGATGGTTCCAACAAACACCACAATTTTATAGAGACATCCAACTCCAAAATAACTCATAACAAATATTTAATCTACCCAAAGTGCCACACACGGTATGCACGCTATCACTTTCACACACGTGGGGAAAAGCATAGATCTATTAAAGCACAAAGAGTTTTTATGTAGACTCAAACCTAAGTGTCACCATGGCGTGCACGCTGTCACTTTCACACACATGGGGAGAACAGAGATCTAATAAAGCACTTAAGTATCAAGGTAGATCTACTTGATTACAAAGCTCATGACCACAAGATCATGCATAGAGAGAGAGATGAACACATAGCTACCGAGCCCCCCCTTTCCGAAAGAAAGAACTCCCTCCTCATCATGCAGATCAGCAACGACGATGGAGATGGTGATGGAGATCGATGGAGATGACTCCGGGGGCACTTCCCCATCCCGGTAGGGTGAAGGAATCAAGGTCGGTGGGGGTCCAAGGGACCACACCCCCCGTGGGCTCCTCCAGGGATTGCCCGCGCCTAGGGGGGAGGGGTGCGGCCACCATGTGCCCCCCCCCTCCGGCTTTGCTTTGTGGTTCCGTGTTGCTCCGGGAAAATAATGACTTTGGCTTTTGTCCCGTCCAATTCCGAGAATATTGATTTTCTGCCTTTCTGGAACCAAAAACAGAAGAAAACAGACAACTGTCACTGTGGCATCTTGTCAATAGGTTAGTTCCAAAAAGTGTAAAATTACCACAAAGTTTAGACAAAACATAATACAAATGATACAAAACAAGCATGGAGCATCAAAAATTATAGATACGTTTCCGACATATCATGGAGCGGGCAACGGTGCTTGCATTTATCTCGGTCACCTCCTCATCATCTTCCTCTTCCTCCTCATCCTTCTCTTCCTCCAGTTCATCACCAAACCCAAAGGGTTCGAGAGCAGGAGCCCCGAGGTCCACCTCCGGGTCTTGGAGAAGCCCCATGAATGACGTTGTCGTTGTGGGCATTACATCGAGCACCTCGTGCACGACGGGTGGAGGGTCGGCGATTGTGGGCGCTGGCAGGGCCTTCTTCCGCGAGGTGTTCTTCTTGACGGCGGGCTTGACGCCCGCATGCTTCTTCGGCCCAAGCGTCGCCGTCTTCCAACGGCCCTTGGTGGTGGGCGGAGGGGCAACGAGCGGGACGGCCGGGGCGATGTGCGGGGCAACAGGCGTGGCCGGGGCGGTGGCGGTCTGCGGCTGGACGACGTGTTGCCTAGCACGCCTCCGTTTCGCGCCGATCTGGGTGGCGGCGACCACCGCAGCCACCTCCGCACGCTCGGGAGGGGCTGGTGCTCCACCGCGGTCGCGAGGACGGGGATTAGGGGCGGGGCCGGGAGGAAGGCGGCGGGGGCGGCGACGGAGGAGGCGGGCGGGAGGGCGGAGGTCGGGGACGGCTTCATGGCGCGCGGCGGCTGTCGTTGGAGGTCGGAGGCGGCGGCGAGGGAGGAGGCGGGGGTGAAATTTCCCTCCCGCGCGCGTGTGGAGGAGTAGGGGCTGAAGGGGTTGGGCCTCTCCAACCCTCACATGTACATGTTGGGAGGGGGAGTAGGGGTTGGGCCCTTAAAATTTTTTGAAGGTTCGAGGGTTAAGGGGTTCTACTCTACGTGTTTTTTCGGTCGCAAACTGTAAATAAACGGTTATTTTCGAGAGTTTGAGGGTTTAGAGGTACTTGATCACGACCGACACCGAGCACACTCTCCATCCATGATCGGACCTTGAGAAGCATAACAAATTAAACAAGGGCGGCTGTCAATGGCAGGAAATAAACAAGGGTCACGTGGCCTATGAACGTGCGCAGGCCCAGGCGCCCTGCTCGTCTGGCTCCGCTTTCGCGACGGCGTTGAGGAGCTGGCCGTGGCCGTTGCCAGCAGGGTTCCTGACGATGCGGCCATGGCGATCGATCCGATCGGGTGGATAATGCTAGCTAGATGGTGTACGTATGGTACGTACGATAGTTTAAAAGCCGGGCTCCAGCGCACCTCATCGCCCCCACAGTAGGTGGAGGTAACAGGCATTAAGCCTGTTCTTTGTACACCTGGTTTAGGAGTGTATATATGTACAATATATATGTATAGTTGTACAATACATGTAAAAATCATAGTTGTATATATAAATTATTATTAAAAAATATGTTCTAGAATCATGTTTTTCAACACTATATACTCCCTCCATTCCAAATTATAAGATGTTTTAGATTGTCTAGAACACACGTATCTCATCGCCTTTGCACCATACCGATATGCAAATGCACCATCCACAGAAAATCCCAACTTTACTGGATAATTTTGATACTCGGTGAACAGTAAAAAATATCGGCAACGTCCTGCACTCAAGCAACAAGGGCTCGGCTTATGCCACTTCGGCAAAACAACATTTAACGAGTGTTTTTCCTCTGGGACTCGCCAAAGGCTTTGCCGACTATCAGACAGGTTTGTTCGGCAAAAAAAAAAGCAAAAAAAGTGAACTAATGGCCGTGGGACGGAAACAGAAGACCACATGGATCCTTCATTTGCCGACTAGTAGTTCAAATACTCGGCAAAGAGCTTGCTCCAGAGCTGCCACGTGTCCCTTCTATTTGTCGAGTATCTTTGAGCAGTACTCAGCATACACGTTTGTCATACTTGGCATATAACTTCGCGAGTGTATTTCCGCGGCAATGCTATTTTCCCAGATTTTGCCATGTATCCTATATATTTGCCGAGTGTTTAGCTTATATACTCGGCAAACATAACATCGAGACTGACATTTGGTTCGAGCACTCCTAGACCTTCCAATAAAATCCTGACACTGGTAGGTTTGCCGAGTGTAATACTCGGCATAGAGGCTTTGCGGAGTGTTACATTTGGTAAACTCCCCTGTTTTGCCCTGCTTTTTGTTACATTTCTGTATTTGAAATATTTTTATTTCACATGAAATTTACTTCAGCACACATATTCAGTTCAACACACATACATAGCAATGTACAAGCAAAATAACCGTTGTGAAGCACAAGGTACATCAAAGACTGAGTGTGCAATGTTCGCGTTGTTCAAGTGCACAGCTACATCAAACATGAGTTCACATGTCCTAAAGCATCCTCGATACGATCTTACAAGTTCTAAAGCACAAGCATACGTTTTACCATAAGAAACAATCTTACTTTTACAAGTTCAAAATTTTACAAGGTATCACACGTGGCAACGCGTACACCGAGGATGCTAGACACCCCATTTCCTTGTTTGGATGTGGGCACGATATCATACCAACCACCACACCGGAGACGAAGAAGCAATCACACAGGAAACGCAATTTTACCCAGGTGCGCGCTGCAGCGAAACATAACACCCTACTCATGCATGTTTAAATTTGGTGGAAATAAGGATGGGTCTTACAATGTATATCGCATGCCGGCAGGCCTGGCCCTGGCACAGGGCTGACGGGGCAGCTGCCCCGGGCCCAAGAAAACCAGGGGCCTAGATATGACGATATGTACGCTGTTCTACACAGCCTGACCAATGCAGGGAAAAAATTGAGTAGGCCTAACGGCCGATGCGGTAATGTGATGGCGTGCACTAACGTATGAGCCACGACCATAGGGAGGATTGACTAGTTGGATAGATTGCATTCGGTAAAAAAAAGTTGGGTAAACTGTGCCGCGCTTGCGCACACAGGCAGCAGAAGCTCCCATTCGTCGGTTTGGCTATTTCTGCGACAAACTCCGGATGTCACACGACTCAGCCAAAGATCCCGCTGGTCCTCCCCGTTTCCTTTGCTTTCTAAATCAAGTAATGTATAATGTGTACATCGAGCTTAGCGTCTAGAAAAAGAGAAGCATTTAATAGATAAATGTGATCTGGGTAATATTTCACATATACACCGCATGATTACAAATTTTATACTTCCTCCGACCAGAGTTAGTTAATACTAATCATGTCTAGATATAGTCAAATCTAAACAAATCTAAGTCAACTAATTTGGGTCGAAGGGAGTACTATATATCGAAGGTTATGAACTCAAATTTTTTAGCCATTTGATCTTGACACTATTGTTATATTTTTTCAGTTATGCTTATTGTTTTTTCAGTTTTACACGCTGGTTCTAACTGATTATTGTCATTTTAAATTGAAAATTTTAAGTTGCACATTGGTTGCAATTGAATATATTTTGGCTTTACTATAGTTGCAACCAAAATTTTCTTTCTAGCGTGAGTGACATCGTTGGAATGAGAATGATTCTAAATCCCATTCTAAGTGAGCGCCATGAGATCCGTTGTATTAAGGACCCCAAATTCTAAATTCGCCCCGGGCCCTCAAAATATCAGGACCGGCCCCTGCGCATGCGCTACCGGAGTCCGGCCCGGGCTAGCCGAAGGCATGCGAGCCTATGGGATTGCTCTCCTAATTGACTATCATATGCGATGTCCAGGCTCCAACCGGCCCCTTCTGAGTCGGGTTAGCCCTTCTTTTATAGTGTGGAGGGATCGTCGGGATCCTAGGACACGCACGCCCAGCCGCATGGCATGTGACGACACACGCTCGTTGAGGCTGCAAGGGGTCGCATGACACGTACAACCCTCGTTCTTTCACATGTCCTATCCTAGTAGGGCAATAGCTCCCTTCGTCTTCTTCCTTGCGTGCTCGCCACTCCACCGCATAGGTGTCGGTCCTCTTCTATTGTGCCAGTGGAGCTAGTGCCGGCAGCCTTGAGCCATGGCGGGCTGCTGGCAATAGCGTAGTGGCGGCCCCTTCCCGAGGCACCACACCTCGGTCTATGGGGTGCGATAGGGCCGTCATTGTCCTTTATTCGGGGCAAGCGGGCCTTCACAGCGGTGCCGAGGGTGCTACATCCTTAGTGCACCCACTCAACCCCCTTGAGTATGTAGAACTTGTGCGCTTTGTTGCCGGGACACCACGAGACCTACACCCCAAGGGTGGCAAACGAGGGCACTCTTCTTGAGGTGGAGGCTCCGAAGTCATGGCCCGCACCCTGCTGGGCTCATTGGGAACCATGGTTTATTCTCACATGATTTTTGTTGTCTCACATATTATTCACAAGTTCCAAATTTTACAATCTGGAAGACTAAACATACTAGGTCTTAGTTTTGTGTATACTTATGCAAGCTGCCTATCTAAGCAGCAATATGGACAAAAGAAATCACATGACTAAGAGAACTAACCTGAGTAACAGTTTCCTCCTCGAGGTCGAAATGTGAGGGTGGGGGTGAGAAGTCGTAGGAGGCGTCATTGGGCTTCCTTGCACACGTGGAGACAGAGGGACCGACGGATATGGGACGACTAGGACATTGTTGGATTTAGCTGATGGATGTCCCTATAAGCATGGACAATGATGAGCATGAGATGATAAGTATGAGACAATAAGATGAATGATTAAATAGTTCAAGACAACTTACAAAGGCAATGAGAGGATATAATTTTTGTATGAAAGTGAGGGTATCAGAGGAGAATAAATTGAGGTGGGGGCGAAATCCATGGAGATAATTAAGATTTGGCTGATTTGGGAGGATAATTTGAGAGGGTGATAGAGAACCTCCATGTCCATTGTTGCTTCCTCTAGTTGTGTCGAACATGAGAGATGTATGGTTGGGTGCTAGGTTCGTGACTATGCCATTTGAACCTAACAGGAGGATAGTGCCCCCCGGGCACAACTGTAGATGGGGTAACGCCCCTGTCGTGGCACTACTAGACGTCCCTAGGGTCGCGTGCCATGCTGGCAAGGAGGGTAGCGCCCATCAAAGTGGCACTACCATGTTGAGGGTACCTGACATGGTTATACCGCACGGGTACACAACATTGGTATACCTGGTCCAGTCCAAGTGAAAGAACATGTTGGGCCCCCATGTGTGGTTTTGGTAATTAATGATAATCTTTATGGACTAATGTGTGTATTAAGTTATACTTGTAGGATTTGTCCATTGGCATCGCTTGGAGCATGTGTTGGCTTCAAGGTCGATGAAATGCAAAGAAGATATGTTGGGCAAACTCAATATGCGAGGTCGATGATGAGGAATTAAGAAAGGCGTTCCATCTTGAGAAGGGAAAGATCGTCTACATCGAGCTCAAGTGGAATGCTCAAGGCAAAGGTATAATCTTGATAGGTTTTCCATTTTGTCGGTCTCTTGTTGTGTGTAGGAGACCGGGTTTAGGATAGATAACCGTACTATCAAGAGGGGCTCTCGTATGAGTAATTCGGTCACATCGTTCGAAGAGAGCTCAAACCTTTGCATACTTGCATCATCGTATTTGGTTGTTATTTGATCTTATCCACGTGAGGATATAGAGATTGTGGTAATCTCCATAACAAGCTCTTGTTCATCAAAATCGGATCTCCCATATATACCTTGTTGCGATTTTGATTTATGCGACTTTTCGGTTTCTCACCAAGTGAGATATCTCATATTATTCTACTTGATACTTTCTCACTTGGTGATAATCAATATTTCCACTTCTTATTGAGAAGCCCTTGTCGTCCTTTATCCAACGCAATTGAAATCGGGTCAATCGGAGCTACCGTTTAAAAGTTATGACTGTTTAATTATTTGCCGTTTTTAATTCTAAAAGGAAAAAAGAAAAACAGTGTTTCTGGGCCGACCGGTACTACCGGGCCCAGTACCGGTTCGTGCCTGGCTGCGCGCAGCCCATTCCTGTGTGGCCCGGTACCTTTTTCGGTCCTACCGGACCGGACCGGTAGTACCGCCCGGGTGGGCCGGTACTACCGGTCGGGCCCAGTTTTTCAGCCTTTTTCAGATCTGCTCGATGCGTTGACCTGCTGCAGCGCTTGCCCCTGGGCCACGTCCTCGCATCGTGCGCCCTTCCCCGCCCATGCGCTGCTTGCGTTCTTTGGATCTGGCGCATGCCGGCGCCTTGCAGCCCACCCGCATGCGACCTGGCGCTCTTGCTCGCCTGCCCTGCCTCGCCGTGTACCGCGCGCAGTGCCTGGCCCCGCCGCTTCGCGCTAATGCCGCTTGCTGCTGCAAGACGCGCTGCAGAATTGACTCGCACTGCCGCTGCTGTGGCCCGCTCATGCTTGTTCTTTGGCTGTCAGGCTGCGGCTTACGCGCCAAGATGCATCGCAATGCGTTGATGTCGCTTATCTTGCTCTATCGCCCACGCACGCCTTGAGCATGCTCGCGACCATCTTGTCTCGCTGCACGCACGTACGGCCTTAGGCCTTTCTGCTTTTTCCTGTAACATGCCGTACTACTGGTTAAATCCGGTAGTACCGGACCGCTCCGAATAACCGCTCAAACGGCTAGTTTTACTGGGCCCCTATTTAATGCTTTGTCCTTTTTGAGTTTTGATTGTTCCTCTATTATCTATTAGACTAAGCCCATATTTGAGTGGAAGAGAGAGGAGATCTAGCCCCACGTTTTGACCTAACCAATTCATCTCTTTGTGAGTGCATCTTTGGGGATCTAGATTTTAGGGGATTTTGGGTCTCTCTTTGATTCCTCCTCTCTTGTTCCCCCAATAGCTTTAGTAGCTTTGTTGGAACTTGAGAGTGAGGGAGTTGAGCATCTTTGTGGTGTTCTTGCCATTTGCATTTGTTGCATCAGTTTGAGTTCTCCTCGGAGGATTTGGTTTGAATTGCTCATTGGAGCTTGTCCCTCTTGGGTTCTTGGAACCCTAGACGGTTTTGTGTCCTTGGTGACATTGTGGCCTTGGTGGCATTTGTTCAGGCCTTTTGTGGCGTTTGTTGGGAGCCTCCAATTAAGTTGTGAAGTTGTGCCCCAACCTTGTGAGAGGTTCCGGTTGCCACCGACAAGTGCACCGATAGTGGAAGCGTGGATCGATCCCATTGGGGTGAGATTCACCGGAGAATAAGGGAGGCCTTTTATGGCGTTGGTGGTTTGATACCACCCAATCTCCAAACGATACGTACTCCATGTTGGGAGGAACTCGGTAAAATATCGGTGTCCCCGCGTGCCTCGGTTATCTCTATACCCGAGCTCTTTACTTATGCACTTTACATTGTGATAGCCTTCGTGCTTGAAGTACTATATATCTTGCTATCACTTTGTTGCTTGTATTGATTAGCATAAGTTGTTGGTGCACATAGGTAAACCTTAGTTGTTTCTAGGTTGTGCTTTACAAAGTAAACACTAGTTTTATTCCGCCTTTGTTGAGCCACTCTAGAAAAAGTTTTAATCGCCTATTCACCCCCCCTCTAGGCGACATCCGTATCCTTTCAATTGGTATCAGAGCACGGTCTCTCATTTTAGGCTTCACCGCCTTGAGAGTAAAGATGTCGGCTAGGGGATTAGTGCACAAGGACACGCTCACATTCGATGGCACAAATTATGATGTTTGGAAAATTCGCATGCTTAATTTATTTCGGGAAATTCACCCAATTATCGAGGTCTATCTATATGTAGGTTTCTCTTCTCCTATGGATACCCAAAACGAATCTTTAGAGGGGAAGTTGAACTCTCATATAGATGCTCTAGCTACTAAAATTCTTTTGCATGTTGTGAGCAATGTAGTTCTTTCGTCTATCATGCCGTATTCAAGCGCTCGTGAGATATGGACCAAGCTTCAAAATAAATATAGCAAGTCCAGCATTATTGAGGATGATTGTGTTGCTTCCACTTGTGGTCGAGATGAGTTCTCATCGTCTACCACTTCACCAACATGTGATTTTTCACAAGGTAATGATATGGTGAGTGGTGATAGAAATTGCAATATGGATAGTGTGTTCACTATTTGTAATCCCTCATATCTATCTAATTGCAATGATCTATCTATGGACCTTAACACTTCTAGCACTCAAAATTCCTCACATGCTTGTGTTAATAGTCCTTGCATATCATGTAGAAATGACTTGAACAAATCTCATGATGATATGCTCATGTTGTCTTGTTGCCATGATAGAAATGCTTCTATTTCCTCTAGTGCTTGTGTTGCTAACCATGTAGAGGAAAATGAAGATTCTGTGGGCCAAGACAAGGTCTTGAAGAGAGCTTCAAGTGCAATCTCATCATCACCTTCCTCCGGCTCTCACATGTGCCTTATGGCTAAGGGAACAAAGGTAACCTCTTTGAATCCCATTGTATCTCATGATGATGATGAGGTTGAGAATGATAATGATGATTATAGAGGTAAGTATGATATTACCTCTATTAAGAAAATGGGAGAGGTTGTCTATAGTGCTCTCTACAAAAATAAACTTGCTTCCTCCAACCTTCTTGAAATCTTGAATTATGCTATAGAAGGCAATGATCTTATTGAGGAGCAAGAAAACATAATTGATGAAAATATTGCACTTGAGCGTGAATATGCTAATGAACTTGCTCAAGTAAAGGACTCCCTTGAATAAGAACAAACCACCAAAGAATCTCTTGAGGGGACTTTTACTCTAGAATTATCTAGAGTAAAGGAATACCATGATAGAGAACTTGCGGTGGCTAACTCCTTCAAGATTAAAAATGATGAACTTGAAGTTGCTTATGCTAAACTTGTTGAGGATTTTAAGCACCTCGAAAATGGCTCTCGGGTCGTTAAGAGGGAGCTCATCAAACTCACCGAGTCACATGAGAAACTTAAAGCTTCATATTCAAAAGAGCTTGCCAAGTTGCCTTCACCTCTCACTAATAATGATGATGCTTGTGCTACTAACTCTATTTCTTGTGAAGCATCTATTTTGGAGGAGAATGTTGAGCTAAAGGCTCAACTTGCGTTGCTAACTAGCAACTATGGTAAATTAGAAGAAAGTCATGTTAAGCTCTCAAGCTCGCATGAGGATCTTCTAGTCTCCCATGGTAGGCTAAAGTTAGCTCATGAGGCCATCGTGTCAAAGGTAACATCTAGTGGGACTCATGTGGACATTAGCACTACATCTACTCCAAATGTTATATTGTCATGTGCTAGTCCTTGTAATTCATCCTATCACAACCATGCTATATCTCATGATGAATTACACTCCATGCCCTGTTGCTCTAACAATGTAGCATCTACTTCCTCTAGTACTTGTGTTGAAACTAACCATGTAGAGGAAATCAAAGAGCTCAAGGCTCAAGTCACTTCTTTGAGAAATGACTTGAAAAAGGGTCGTCAAGGGAAGGTCACACTCAACAAAATCTTGAGTGTGCAAAAATCCCCCAATGACAAGAGTGGGCTTGGATTCAACTCCAATGTCAAGAACAAGTCCACTATCAAGTTGAAGCACAAGGACAACAAGAAGAATGGCCAAGATCAAGTCAAGAATCCGGCCAACATTGTTTGCTTCAAGTGCAAGGAAGAAGGGCACCATGTTAGATCTTGCCCATTGAAGAAAAAGCCTCTTAGTGTGAAGCAACAAGGGAAGCGTCCTCAAGCTCCACCTCAATTCATTAATGGGCCTCTTCCTAAGAGGACTACTCGAGCTCTTCCTCAAGTTATGGCTTCACCTAAGAAGAAAGATGGCAAGAGTAGAACTTGCTACATATGCCGTGAGAAGGGGCATATTTCTTCCTCATGCACTATCGGTATCTCCTCATCCAACCCTATCATTATTGATGATGCTTATTCTCTTTGTATGGATGAGGTTGGCAATGTGTTTGCCAAATTGGTTGCTGCTCAATGTGGTGTCAAGAAAAGAACCATTTGGGTTGCCAAGCCTATTGTGACTAACCTCTTAGGACCCAACTTGGTTGGGTACCAACTAGCCAAAACTTGATCAATAGGTGTATTTTGGAGGGAATTGGAGTCTTGGCTACATTATGAAGAATTGAGGGATCTTCATCAATTATTATTGTCAAACCAAGCCATTTGGATTATCTTGATTATATTATATTTCCAATGTTCCTCCTTGCGGTAACATATGCTACACTCTTTACATTGAAAGTTACTCGCCCCATTGTGCATGTGTTGGTTTTGTATCTTCCATGCTTTTGTACATGTTGTGCTATCCACTTAATTATCTTGAGGCATCAAGCATATTTGTGTATGATTAGGTGGCACACCATGTATGTGTGTTTCTTATGTTTGAGCCTTGCTTGGTTATATTTGGTATCTTATTTGGCTCTTGTGAGAAATTAATGGATTATCCCATTTTGGGGGAGTGTTATGCTTGGCCATTCCACAATCCTAAAATTGTGTGTACATGAGAAATACCACCTAGTATTTATATTGGATTATTGTCTAGTCTCTATGTGGTATAATTCTCATGAGAAATTTTAGTTTTATAATGTCCATTAATTATCTCTATTTGTATTATTTTGCCTCGCGTTGGTTTTATGGTAGTATCACATTATGGGGGAGTCATATGCTTAGTGCATATTACAATCCTAGAAAATGTGAATATTCGAGGTTGTGTCACTCAGAATTGATATAGATAATTATCTAGCACCTATGTGACACATTTGCTCATACAAGTTCCAATTTGCTTGAATGTTGTTGTTGATCATATTTTGGATCTTGTATATGAGAGTGTTTCTTGGTATGTGTTTCCTCATATTTATATATATATATATATATATATATATATATATATATATATATCCTTGTGGCATCCCGCAAAACCACTGCTAGAAAATCTAGTTGTTTTTGTGCATTGCATCGTCATCATCATGCATTGTTTGTCTGGAAACTATTTTCGAAACGCCTAGTTTTGTTTTCTAAATAACCCCCGTCTTTATTTCAAATTAAAACATCGGTCTGTTCAGATCTTGTATTTGTCTAACAAGTATTTACAAAAATGTTTTACAAATAAAATTAAAACAATAAAATATCTTTTGTCGGGCAGTCCAGTCCGGCCGGTCAGGCCAGAGGCCCAACCGGTCCAGACCATCTGCGACCCAGCCCAACTAAACCCTGCAAGACCCTAGGCCAACCTTTTCCCACCCAAACCTAGTCTACCCAGCCACTCCCAGCCCTCCACCTCACCTCCCCAGTCCACCTCACCCCCTGGAACCCCAATTCCCTACCCACCTGCCACCTCACCAATCCTCTCTCTCACCCCCACTCCCCACTCTCTCTCCAGCCCGGCCCCACCCGCAGTACACACACTCAACACTCCCCCAACCCACACGGCGACACACACACCCGCACCCCCTCTCTCTTCCCCCTGGGCCCCACCCCGCGCCAGCCCCACTCCCCCTCCCCCTAGCGCCTGGACCCCACCCAACTCACACGCCCCGTCCCACTCCCACTCTCCCCGACCCCACTCCGGCCCCGCGCGGCCTACCCTCCTCCTCTCCCTGTCCCCCCGGCCCCACCTCCCCCACGCGCTCCTCTCCCCCACCGCGTCTCCCTCCTCCCCGTCTCCTTCCTCCTCTCCCTCTGCTCCACCCCGCTCCCCCGACCTCGCCCTTCTTCCGCCTCCTTTCTGCAGCCGACCGCGCCTTCCGCCCTCCTCGGCCTCAAGGCCTCCGCCAGTCTCCCCACCTCTGCCTCGCCGGCCCACCTCTTCCGCGTTGGCCTCCCAGCGCCTCCAACACCTCCGCCCGCCCCGAGCTCCGCCGGCCTCCTTCCTCCCGGCCTCCACAGCCCGCCTCGGCCTCCTCCTCCCGCCGCTGCTTTCCTCCTCCTCCCGCTGGCCGGCCGTCGACCTCGCCCTCCATGGCCCCCTTCAAGCGTCCCCTCCCCGCCTCCTCGCTGGCGTCGGCCCGACGTCGCCCTGCGGACCCCGCCAGGCCCTCCGTCGAGCCCGCTCCGCCGGCCGCCTCCTTCCAAGCTCGCCACCGACCGCTGTTCTCGCGCGCTTGGCTCCTCGACCCTCGCCGAGTCCCTCCGTCTGCCCCGCCGCTCGAGCCGTGCTCCCGTGCGTGTTTGTGTTCTTGTGGTGCTGCGATGTGTGCAGAAGATGTTTGTTGTCTGCAAACTCGCCGCACCGCCCCAGAAGTTTGTATGTGGGACTGTGTTCCCTAATACCAAGCTCTCTCCAAGCTCTTCGTGTCAAGCAGATCGACACTGTTCTGGCGGTACCCGACGGCACCTCGAGACAGAGTGACGAACCTCCTCAGACCAGTGAAGTTGGAACGACATGAGCTTGTTCAGAGGCGCCGAGTCCGTTGTGCTCTTCCTCATAGACCGAAGACTGTTCCCGGACCCAAGGACATCGAGACCCCCGACCCGAAGTTGCCCAGAACACAAGTTCGCCTTCTCTAACGCCAAGACCGATCCCGGCGCGCCCAGGTCGTCGAATCGGATATGCCAAGGTCTTCCCCTCGGAACGCCATGACCGTCTACACGGACCCGAAGACCACATGTGCGACAAGTACTCCTTCCCGGATGCGATGCTCGAGAACACGGACGGTAAGGAACCGACGCAGAACGCCAAGTTCTTCACCCCGGACATCGAGACCCTGAACGACAGGTCCTCCCTCTTGAATCTGAACCTCGATCCCCGTCGAACCCTGTCGAACCCCGAACCCCTCGACACCCCCAAGATCTGCCGAACCCTAATGTGTGATTTCCTTCCCGAGCCCTATTTTATAAAATGAAATATATACTTGTTGCATATTAAATTGTCATACTCGCATGCATATTGTCATGTGGTTTGGGGGCACTATGCCGATTCACCTTATAATTAAATCTGGGCCCATATGCGGGCAAATCTAATCTCATATTGGCCTCATTTAAATTGGTTTAGTGAACCGGTGCTATCTTTTGTCTTGATAATGCAACATTTAATTTGCGGGGTAGATAAACAACTTGAACCGTTTAACTAAATGTCGGGACCCCGGTTCCACTTAATATGGCCTAATTGCATCGCACCTTTGCCATGTCATACATCATACATGCATCATGCCCGATCTTTTACCGTAGTATTAAGTATTTCATCCGGTGTTTATTCTAGTGTTTTGGTTCTTCGCGGATAAGGCCGTTGAGTTGATGCGAGTGCCGACCCGATCTTCGGTTGAACCTTCCACAATGTTTTTCAGGCGAGCATCTCCCCCTTTCTACCTATCTTACTTTTATAGTATTTATTCCCTCCTGTTGATCTATTGCTATCTGTGTTGCGATGCTCTAGTTTTCGTACCCGTGTTATCCCTTGCAGCCTTATATTGCCTTGGACACCTCCTATTACCTGTTGTTTGGTAGATAGTTGGACCTGCGCGTCGTAGTCGCTTGCTCAAGTGCTGTTGCGTGTCGTCAAGTACCACAGTTGTTGGAGTATTGCCGCATGTTCAATGTTGGAGATGATCGTGGCTTTAATTATTGTTCACTTTAATTATTGTTTAACAACTAAAATTGAAGTAAGTAAGCAGAGGCACAGGTGGGCAATAGATGTTATTTGGTTGTTAACCGTCCACTTGTGTCCCGTAGGACCCCGAGTACTTGATACCTGTTCCTTGAATATTCGCGCTATCCACATCCGGGAGGATTATGGGACCCCCCTGAGCCAGAGCTTGATTCATTCTTATTTCTTGGGGCCACAAACTAGTTTGAGGTTTTATTTACTATCCTGTACCTATGCCATGCTTTACTGCTTTATTTACTATTGTGCGATGGATAGCACCTATACTGTTTAGGATCGGGACACGTTTTTGCGGTGTCGACAAGCCCAATTTTGGATCCCAGTCGTTCACAGCCGTCCACCCAAACCTTGAGTCTGTCTCGGAGTCAGCTAGCTTCGTTGCGGGTGTACTCAACGGGGTGGCCCCCGGAAATATTTCTGAATCTTGTGATTGCTTTGTCGTGAAGGCCTAGTTGGGTTTTGAGTTGGTTTTTCCGAGGTTGATCGAGTGTGTGTTGCTATTTGTGCACCCCTGCAGGGTAAAACTTTCTGAAAGCCGTGTCCGCGGTTATGGACGACTTGGAGCACAGTGTCTCGATCATAGACAACTATAACTAAAGTAGTGCTATAAATTTGACTTTATAATGACTAGTAATCAACTTCACTATAATGGAATGGCTAAATAAAACTGCCAACAATTGCTTGTTTGTGTTGTCTCTTGCGACCATTGTATCTGACTAGTAAGTATTGCAACTACAACTGAATGGCTAAATAAAAGTACCAACAACTGCTGGGTTTTGGGATATCTCATGCTAATTGTATCTGACTAGTAAGTGTTGCAACTACAACGGACTGGTTAACTAAAACTGCCCACTGCTTATCTTATCGGGATGACTATCTATACCTGACTAGTAATTGCTGCAACGATAACTGAATAAATAAAACTGCCAACGGTGTGAGTTCCTCGGTTGACTTTCTCGGTTGGTATCGAGGGGGAATACCAGGATGGGTTTTGTTTGGTGTTAGAATCAGGTTGGATCCGAATAGGTCTTACTTATCCCTCTCTGATAGCCGACAGTTGTATCGAGTCTCTATAGGTTGTTTAGTGCATGCTGCCGCTGCCGCTTCAGTCCACCATACCTATGTAGGCGAGGACCGCCGAATTCTAGCCTCGCCGTGTACTGGCCTCGATCGACGCTCCTCTTTTCCTTTGCCCTTTGTCGACCCCTTTTGTTTTAGCGGTTTCGGCGTCGTTAGTGGTTACCCTTCCGGCTTGGCGGCAGGTTATGGACGCCATTGGTTACTCTTGTGGCTCTTAGCCCCATTTGCATCTTGTCCGTAGTCGGACGCTCTATCATTTTCAAGGTGATTTGGATCTTTGTATATTATATCGTATTCTTGACTCTTGAGTCATTGTATATATATATCTGTCATGGGTCCCATCGAGGACTGTTGTGTAATGTTATTACTTTGTTTTCCACCCGCACGAAAGTGCCTGGTGGGAACCTTTGAATCGTTTCTATGCAGGTTTGGCGGGTTTCGCTAAAACTTGCATAGGGTCGATTCTGAGGGTGTTACAATCCTCATGGAAACCATTTGCTTCAAGTTACTCTAATCACTAGTGATTGTGTGACTATTGGAAGCTACCAAGAATCTTGTTTGAAGTATCATGCTTAATTCTTATCCTCTGTTATATGCTTCTTGTTATGACTATGATCTTGGATATCCATACAAACTACCTTGGGACAATTCTTCCCAATATTTCTTGTTCTTGGACAATGAGTACTCAATTTATGGTAGAATTGATTGATCATAGTCACTTTGGACTTTGCTTAATATTGTCCTATCTTTGGCCAAGTAAATGTTTTGTGTGTGCTCCCATGTATTCCTTGCTAATTTTTGGATCTTCTTGCTTTATTGGTATCCTCTTGTTTTTTATTTAATGTAGGTAGTAGTGATGGTCCCATTTGTGTGCATTTTGCATTCAAAAGGAAAAATCCTACATAATGTACTATCCATGGGGGAGCTATCCTATATTATTTAGAACACTCATATTTATGCTTCTTTGTTTTGATCCATATCGGGTTATTTGTGCTTGGAACCTCAATATTTTCGTTTTGGTACTTTGTGCCATCATGAGAAGTTTGGGGAGGTTGGTTTCTTATTGGAACCTTGCTCTTTGTGGGAGTTGGTTTTGTCTCATTCCTTGTTTCATGATTTGACCATTTTAGAATGAGATAAATCCTTGAGAAATTTTAATTCTATCTATCTTTTGATCTTTTGGTTTTAGCCTAGTTCATTTGTTGAACTTGTGATCATTCATGTGTTGAATTGGTTCCTTGATACAATTTGGACATCGTTTGACATATCACACTCTTGTGTGTGCAATCTCGATTTACTTGGTATTTTTCTTCAAATTGTATCTCCTTTTTGGTTCTTGAAAGCTTTATGCATGCATGTTTACTATATGTTTATATTATGGCATGCTTGCTTTCTTTGATCCAATATATAGGGGGAACTCCACCAATTCCCATCGGCTAAGTTGTGCATGAAATTCAATTTCATATCAATATGCACATAATTATGTGGAGTCTCTCCTATGTATTGTAGTTTCTCTAACTACTTTGGAACCAATAAGTTTGGGGACCATTTTGTACTTAATTGTGTTTTAGGTACATTGGAGATATATTGGATGCTTGTCTTTCTATTTTGAAGAAGTGATACTTAGAGGAAAATTTGAGGCAAGCTATAGGATGATCAACGAATTCATATCCTCTACATCCTACCAATTATATCTCGGTAACAAGTATCTCTTTCTCATGCTCACATATCTTGATTCCAACTGTTTGTCGGTTGCCTTCGAGCATGATTTAATGTATTTGTAATTGTTGTAGTTCTAGCCATGGTTTTAAGAGGACTCTCTATTGTATATGTGTTTAAGTTGAGATGAGTGCATATAATTGGGACTATACAAAATCATGCATATGATCCTCCAATCCCAAATATGTCAATCTAGCAATTTTATTGCCTATCATTTCATCAACTTCTCTCATGTGCAATAGTGAGATTTTTGCTAGTCTATTCTATCTTATGATACTTGTTGCCTTTCTCCATATATTCCAACTTTCTCCTTTTCCCTTGGTGATAGTTGTAATATATGTAGTGTGTTGGTTTTTTAAGATCATTAATGTACAATAAGATATATGTGAGCCTTTGGCCATGCTTTGAAGCAAAAATCTTATTTGTATATGTTGTGACTTCATTTTTGCTTCCATGTGCTTTATTGTATATCTTCCTTGTATGTGCTTGTTTCTTTATGGGCATATGTCTTTGTGATGTCATCCACTTAGAGACATATACACATATGAGAAGATAATTTTAGTTGATTTTTAAATCCTTGGAGACCACCTTTCTATTCCTTTTGATTCTTTGGTGGCTTCCAAATTTAATTGGCTATGAGTGCTTGTTCCTCTTTTTTATTTGCATCTTTGGGCACTCATATTTACTCTCTCATGCCTTGTATTGTTAAATGAACTTGGATGAGTGAGGATTCCATGATTATGCACCTTGATCCCAAATACAATTATCATAATTGGTGTATTATCTTTGGGGAGCTCATCTAATTTATCTAATAATGCACATTTGTCTTCTGTCTCGTTTGTTGTGTTTTAAAATACTTATGGGGGAGCGAGTATTCCATATTTGTGCATTATGTATTCCAATGCATTTATTTTACTATTGTGCACAAATCTTGGGGAGCTTCTCTATTTTTTATTTAAAGCGCACTTTTGCTCATATCATAATATCTTGTAAGTTTTCATTTGGATTCACTTGTTGTTTTCAAATTGGTTTGTCGGACCTTATAGTTGCTTGCATCATTTGACTTTATTTTTGCAATCTTCGGGTCCTCGATATAGTTCTACTCGCTCCCAAGTATTCATCATTGGATATGTGCGAAGGAACACCTTTGGAGGAATTATTACTATATTTGCCTTCTAGAACTTGTCACCCATTTCGGCAATCGATGCCAATGGGGGAGAAGTTTTAGAGGGTTTAAGGAAAGTTGGTTTATGCATTGAGTTTGTTCTTGTGCATTTGCCTCTCATGCTCTTGCATTTTTGTTGTTGCGTAGCATGTGGTATATATAGAGGAAACTCCACCAATGATAATGATTGGCAATATATGCAATGAAATTCAAGTTCATCACACATGCATAGATTGTGGGGGGAGTTTGCTCTATATATGGTGGTGGTACCAATATCACATACTTTTGTAGTATTTGATATTGGTATTACCATTTTATTCATTAATATTCCTTATATAAACCCTCTTAAAGGGATTGTCATCAATTACCAAAATGGGGGAGATTGAAAGAACATGTTGGGCCCCCATGTGTGGTTTTGGTAATTAATGACAATCTTTATGGACTAATGTGTGTATTAAGTTATACTTGTAGGATTTGTCCATTGGCATCGCTTGGAGCATGTGTTGGCTTCAAGGTCGATGAAATGCAAAGAAGATATGTTGGGCAAGCTCAATATGCGAGGTCGATGATGAGGAATTAACAAAGGCGTTCCATCTTGAGAAGGGCAATATCGTCTACATCGAGCTCAAGTGGAATGCTCAAGGCAAAGGTATAATCTTGATAGTTTTTCCCTTTTGCCGTCTCTTGTTGTGTGTAGGAGACCGGGTTTGAGATAGATAACCGTACTACCAAGAGGGGCTCTCGTATGAGTAATTCGGTCACATCGTTCGAAGAGAGCTCAAACCTTTGCATACTTGCATCATCGTATTTGGGATCTTATCCACGTGAGGATATAGAGATTGTGGTAATCTCCATAACAAGCTCTTGTTCATCAAAATCGGATCTTCCATATATACCTTGTTGCGATTTTGATTTATGCGACTTTTCGGTTTCTCACCAAGTGAGATATCTCCTTTATCCAACGCAATTGAAATCGGGTCAATCGGAGCTACCGTTTAAAAGTTATGACCGTTTAATTATTTGCCTTTTTAATTCTAAAAGGAAAAAAGAAAAACAGTGTTTCTGGGCCGACCGGTACTACCGGGCCCAGTACCAGTCCATGCCTGGTCGCATGACCATTCCCTGTGGTTCTAAGATTTTTCGGTCCCACCGGACCGGACGGTAATCTGCCGAGTGAGTGGTACTACCGGTCGGGCCCCGCCTTTTTTCGAGATCTGCTCGATCGTTGACTGCTGCGAGTGCTTGCTCTGGCCACGCCTCGCGTCGGCGCCTTCCCCGCCATGCGGCCGCGCATTTGCCGGATCGGCGCATCTTGGCGCCGCCTTTTGGCCCACCCGCGTGCGACTGGCGCTCTTGCTCGCCCGCCTTCGCCTTGTCGTGCAGCCTGGCCCCGCCTTCGCCTGCGCCTCAAGATGCCGCATCGCACAAGGCTGCTGCCGCAATTGACTGCACCGCTGCCGCCGCTGTGGCCTGCTGCGTGCCAGCTGCTACCGGCGCCGCAGCCGCTTACGCGCCAGCGCAAGATGCATCGCAGCCGATGCCGCTTTCTGTCATTGCCGCCCACGACGCGAGCATGCCGCTTGCAGAATGGACAAAATAACCCAAATTGAAAGGATTTCACAAAATGACCCATCCGAAAATCTATTTCACTAGACTAACCCTTTTGTAGCGCTTACGAAGGCGCTACACTCTCTGATGAAGCGCCTTTCAGGCGCTATGCCCCCAACAGTGGCACCGCTGGCCTCCCGCCCACCCGCAGTGACGCCCAGGCGCTATGCCTGGGGTGACTAACGCCCAGGCGCTATGCCCAAGGTGTAGCGCCTGTCTGATAGGCGCTACACTTTAATGTGTAGCGCCTATCAGACAGGCGCTACACTTTGAGACATAGCCTGTCGCGCCCAAGCCCCCTCCCCACCCCTCCCATTCACTCCCAGACGCCAGGAAGAACACAGAGGGGCGCCGGCGGTTCCTCCTTCCCTCCCTCTCAAATCCCCACCTCAAATCCAACAGATCTGAGGGATTTCACCGTGGATTAGCTCCCCCATCCCTCCCTCAAGGTAATCTCCTCCTTTCCCCTCTCTTTCATCCAATAAATCTTGCACATTAGCCTCAAACCCTAGATGTAGTTGGATTCATAATATGGACTATTTGTGCATGTTTTTAGTTACTTGGTAGTTATAATTTAGTTGTATTTGATGGGGAATGAAAGTGTATTGTTGATTTGCATTGTATATGATGGTTGTATATGGATTTGTATGGATGTTTGAATAATATACTATCATATTCTTTGTAGTTTATTGTATAAATTCAAACAATGGCCACATGCCACACACATTTTATTGATGTTTGGAATATATATGTAGGATGGTGTGGCTACTTGAGGATTACTATGATCATCAACACCGGGCATACTTGATGGCGGAGAAGCATATGGTAATAAAACCATGGTTGAACTTCTTTGCTTTTATTTTTATATTGATTCAATTGTGTTGGAAAAAGCATAATGTTCGATCTTGTATGTATGCAGAGGCTTCGTCCCCTCAAGATTTGGTCTCATGGCGCGTCTTCGAATGACATGCCGTACGACGAGCGGTACACCGAGTACATCAAGTGGCTAGGCCTCCTCCCTTTCATCACGCTTGTGAGCCGGTCGACGCCGAACCTCAACGCGGCTGCTATCACCGCACTTGTCGACCGGTGGAGGCCGGAGACGCACACTTTCCACCTCCAGACCGGCGAGATCACTCCTACTCTTCAGGATGTTTCCAGGATCTTTGGACTTCCTATCGCGGGGGAGCCTCTCTGTATGAGCACAGATTCCGATGGGTGGCGCAATGCGATGCATCTACTTATTGGCATGGCTCCTGAAGAACTTGAAGATAAGAGCAAAGATAGAGTCCCAGCAGGCGCGACATATGCGTGGATCGTGGAGAACTTTAGGGAATGCCCGAACCCCGTCGAGGTTGAGGTGATCGAGACACATGCTCGTGTGTACGTGTGGTATGTCCTTTCTAGGACTCTGTTTGCTGACAGCGGAGGTAGGACCGCTCAGTGGATGTGGCTCAAGGCACTAGCAAACTGGGATAGCAATATCAGCTGGGGTTCGGCGGCTCTTGCCTACTTGTACCGGCAGGTAATCACATGTGCACTCTACATTCATTTGTATATGTCGAGTCCACACATATGCTATACTGACCTCGTTTTTGTTCACTTGCAGTTGGACGATGCCTGTCGTAGGGCAGGCGAATTTGCCGGAATAGGTGGTGCTATGGTTCTTCTCTCGATATGGAGCTGGGAATGCTTACCAGTTGGTCGTCCCAAAGAGGTGGGCCACCATCCTTGGCCATCGTATAATAGAAACCCTCTACGCCAGCCGACTTGGGCTTACAAGTGGGACGTGGTATCGGAGATGACAAGCGATGTTGATGCCATGTACCTCAAGTACACGAACGAGTTTGATGCGATTACACCCGAGCAGGTAGATGTTTATCTATACGTCACTATCCATAATATTTACTTCATGAGTCAAAATCGATACCAAACATGTTCTTGTGATATGTTGCAGGTGGAGTGGGAGCCTTATGGTTGTGGGGACGAGTTTGGTATTGCTCCCGTGTTTGATATTAACCCGAAGTGCTTGGAGGAACAATCTCTCTGGCTCATGTGCTTCCCATTGATTTGCAATTGGGCGGTTGAGTTTCATATGCCACAACGGGTGATGAGGCAGTTCGGGTTGTTTCAGTGCAACCCTCCCGTGTGGAAGGACACCGACAAGGAGCTTCATCGGTTAGTTAGCATGAGAACTTGTGCTCAATTTCTTTGGATGGTACTAACATGGTTCTTTGTTGTTGTTCATGTTGGACAGAAAGAGGCAGAGGAAGATCAAGAATTGGGATCACCATCATAGGAGGCACGTCATGGAGTTCCTCATTTGTGTGGAGAATGCTCGACGAACGGAATGGAATAATGGAAGAGCACATTGCCCAGTTGCATTTAACAACTACATCCATTGGTTTCTTGGTAGTACCCGTGTCTCCATTTGCCCGCCGTCCTACGAGGAAGAAATATTGGAGGAGCCAGTCCAGTTCGATGAACTTGCCTACACTCAGTACAACCGGCAGGTCAGGAAGGGGACCGACATCCCGCTTTCTTCCTCACTCAACTTTGCGGTAAAGTTATCGTTGCCTTCGCATTACTTTCCTTGCACTCTCATCTCTTTCTTGCCTAACATGTTCTTGTTCTTGACTCTGTAGAGAACGGAGGTAAAGAAATATGCCTCTCTCACCGTGAGCGGATTATTGTAATCCAAATGTCGCCGGCGAGACGCAACGAGCAAGTGCGAACAGGCAAGATGAAGCAATGATGGCCTTCCGCATGTGCACTCACAAGTCTTGAGTGAGACCTTGAAAGCTCGGCCTCCGTGTTGGACACCATCAGCCGTTGTACCTCCAGGCTCCGTAACTTGGTAAATTAGCTCGTCATTGTCATACTCCGTGACAACTTGGGCATCCGCTTTCTTTGTCTGAAATTGCATCCAATCATCAACCTTAGGTGGGTACTTGTATTTGTGCTTGTTCTTGTAGTCCCCCGCAATCTGCCAGTCCGTTTCCTCTGAATATTTAAGAAAATACCCATTCATCATGTCGAATGTATAACGGACTATTGCCGTGACGGGCAATGCACGGACACCTTTGAGCAACTTGTTGAAGGCCTCTGCCATGTTGCTTGTCATTTGGCCGTACCTCCGGCCACCGTCATCGAATGCTCGTGCCCACTTTGTTCTTTCTCCAATGCTCCTATCGAGAAACTCTCGACCACCCGCATCGAGCTCTTTGTTGAAGAGCAATTTGTTGTACAAGTTTGAGAAACGACGTTCCGTGAAAGCGAGGCAACAATCTTGTAGATCATCGGCCAA
Organism: Avena longiglumis; assembly: GCA_030063025.1. NCBI lineage: Eukaryota > Viridiplantae > Streptophyta > Magnoliopsida > Poales > Poaceae > Avena > Avena longiglumis. The sequence goes on along the minus strand of CP125974.1, from coordinate 509,677,635 downwards.
ATCCTTGCTCTTGCATGCCCTATAGAAGTTTGAACAAAAGTGTCTCATGCACCAACGATGGTGCAACGGAGCATGCCCGGGAATATGTTGGTCCACCGCTTTAAGAATTCCTTGATGACGGTCCGAGATGACACATATTTCCCTATGAGGGGTTAATATCTTGGTTCTTAAAAGATGGAAGAACCACTCCCAATTATCATTGTCTTCCACCTCTACCAAAGCAAAGGCCAAACGAATCAACCGGTTGTTGTCATCATTGGCTATTGCAATCAAGATAGTGCCCTTGAATTGACCGGTCAAAAAGGTGCCACCAACGGAGATGACCGGCCTACAATGTTCAAATGCATGAACACATTGCTTGCACGGCCAAAAACTCGAACGGTTCTTCCGTTTACAATCCTTGTCTTGTTCCCCAAAGGTTCAACCACATGAACCATGCCCAGGTTAGCATCGGCCATCGCTCCCAACAACCTTGGGATTCGGTTATAAGATTCCTCCCAATCACCGTACAGCATCTTGAATGCGTCTTGCTTAGCCTTCCATTCCTTCCCGTACTTCACCTCATAGTTAAAAAGGGCTTTCACAAACTCCATGACCTGCTTGATGCTCATTATTGGAAACGACGCGATGTCATTGGAAAGCCTATAAGCGAGGAACTCGGAGGTGAGTTGTCGGTGCTCATGCTTTGCATCCTTGCCATCCACCATCGGGCCTCGGCACATGTGAGTTGATACGCAACTAGATATGTGCCAATCGGGACCTCCCTTGAATGGTCTAGCACGCACAATCCAAGGACATCCTTCCGCCTCGCACTTCACCGTGTAACGCTTCTTGATATCCGAGTGCACGACCGTGTAAGGACGATGATGCTTCACCGAGAAGTCCTTTATCCATTGCTTAAATTCCAACAAGGTCTTAAACCTTGATCCTTTGCAAAAGCCATTATTCACTTCATTGCCATCCCGGTAAGAACTTGTCCTTGGTCCAAGCACTATGCCTTTGCCACCATCAACCGTGGCTTCATCCGTGAGACTAAGATCACGAAACAAAGGCACCCGATGGTCCCGCCCCAATACGGTATGGTGGATTTCGGCCTCTCTAGACGTGAACCCTCCTCGTCAACTTCTTCTTGGGACCATCATCATCCGAAGCATAGCCTCGAGAATACGGGAGTTCACGGTACATGTCATGTTGAGTGATATATTTCTCCAAATCACCAACATTGTTGTCATGGAGTTCAACATCATCATCATCTTCACCCTCACAATCATCATTGTCCTCTTCCAACACTTCGTCTTGGTGTCTTGAAATCGGGCTCAATGTTTGGCTCAAAGGAGGTTCAATCCATAGCTCTTGCTCCACGGGTGGAGGACTCCTACTATCCAATGGGGAAGCACGGCAGTTCAAGTCCAAAGGCAATGAACTATCAACCTTCTTGGTGGCAAATAGCTCAAGAGCCTTGTCTAGTGATTCGGCCACCACCTCCTTGTATGCAAGCCAACGAGCCTCGAAGAAGATACGCTGGTCTTCCAATGGATGTGCACTCCAAAACCCACATTATGTCTTCCTTCCAACTCAACAACATCACATGGGTCCATCCATTTCAATTCAATCCTCACTTGCTCCAAGACCTCGGCATAGGTGGGACTACGATCAAACACAATATCTAGCTCATCCGGGTCCGGTTCCATGTTGCCTTTCAAAAAGGCATCCTTGTCCACATGATGAACATGAACAATTCTTGCCATCCCTAACACATAGGAGAATATGTTCATTAACTAACCATGACAAGATAAACAAAACTATACTAGACACATTACCAAACCATAAAGCTAACAAGAACACCCTCTCTTACATAAGCAAACCCTAACCCAAACCCTAGACATAACATTCCAATATACCAAACAATGTCATTTCAACAACCCTAAACCTAACTAAATGCTTCATACACATCTTTATAACCAACATTGGCCAATGAATCTAACAAATTTCCAAACATTTCTCTCCAAATCAAATTTCTAGGGTTTCAAGCCAAGTCCAACCAAAATGAAAGATTTCCAAAGGTCAAAACGAAGGGGAATGAGGGAGGGTACCTCTAGCAGCTGGGGAGAGGCACAAATCCACCAAATAAAGCTTCCAATGTGAGAGATTGGAGGGAGAAGGCGCCTCCTTGCATTCTCCTTCCTTGGGTCGATGGGAGTGAATGGGGAGGGTGGGAGGGGCTGCTTGACAGGTTATGTCCCAGGGTGTAGCGCCTTTCTGCTAGGCGCTACACATTAAAGTGTAGCGCCTATCAGATATGCGCTACACCTGAGGCATAGCGCCTAGGCGTTAGTCGCCCCAGGCGTAGCGCCTGGCGTCACAGCGGAGTGGGCAGGGAGGCGAGGTGCCACACTGGCGAGGGCATAGCGCCTAGGAAAGGCGCTACATCAGAGAGTGTAGCGCCTTGCTGTTAGGCGCTACAAAAAGGGTTAGTGCCAGTGAAATAGTTTTCCAGATGGGTCATTTTGTGAAATCCTTTCGAATTTGGGTTATTTTTGTCCATTCTGCCTGCTGCTGCCCATCTTGTCTCACTGCACGCACGTACGGCCTCAGGCCTTTCTGCTTTTTCTTGTAACATGCCGTACTACCGGTTAAATCCGGTAGTACCAGACCGCTCCGAATAACCGCTCAAACAGATAGTTTTTCTGGGCCCCTATTTAATGCTTTGTCTTTTTTCAGTTTTGATTGTTCCTCTATTATCTATTAGCCTAAACTGTGTCCACACTTGCTCTAGATCTTAAAGTTTGCCTAATCTTTTCCCTCCGATGATTCTTGCCCATATTTGATTGGAAGAGAGAGGAGATCTAGCCCCACATTTTGACCTAACCGATTCATCTCTTTGTGAGTGCATCTTTGGGGATCTAGATTTTAGGGGATTTTGGGTCTCTCTTTGATTCCTCCTCTCTTGTTCCCCCAATAGCTTTAGTAGCTTTGTTGGAACTTGAGAGTGAGGGAGTTGAGCATCTTTGTGGTGTTCTTGCCATTTGCATTTGTTGCATCAGTTTGAGTTCTCCTCGGAGGATTTGGTTTGAATTGCTCATTGGAGCTTGTCTCTCTTGGGTTCTTGGAACCCTAGACAGTTTTGTGGCCTTGGTGACATTGTGGCCTTGGTGGCATTTGTTGAGGCCTTTTGTGGCGTTTGTTGGGAGCCTCCAATTAAGTTGTGGAGTTGTGCCCCAACCTTGTGAGAGGTTCTGGTTGCCACCGACAAGTGCACCGATAGTGGAAGCGTGGATCGATCCCATTGGAGTGAGTTTCACCGGAGAATAAGGGAGGCCTTTTATGGCGTTGGTGGTTTGATACCACCCCCTCTCCAAACGAGACGTACTCCATGTTGGGAGGAACTCGGTAAAATATCGGTGTCCCCGCGTGCCTCGGTAATATCTATACCCGAGCTCTTTACTTATGCACTTTACATTGTGATAGCCTTCGTGCTTGAAGTACTATATATCTTGCTATCACTTTGTTGCTTGTATTGATTAGCATAAGTTGTTGGTGCACATAGGTAAACCTTAGTTGTTTCTAGGTTGTGCTTTACAAAGTAAACACTAGTTTTATTCCGTCTTTGTTGAGTCACTCTAGGAAAAGTTTTAATCGCCTATTCACCCCCCTCTAGGCGACATCTGTATCCTTTCACCAAGGAAGGCCCACGTCAAGACACGCGGCCCGTCGAGATTTCGGGTGGCCCAAACTCATGATGTCTTCGGATCCTTGGAGGACAAGTCTAGAGTAGATAGAATTTCAAAGGGTACCAAACCTAATCTGTAACCGACTCGATCTAAGCCCAGGACCTGCCTATATATATAAAGGCCAGGAGGGCACGACGAGAAGGATCTCTTCCACCCTCGCATACACACCTTCACGTCAGATTGCATCTGCGCACCCATGTAACCTTCAGTTCCGTCATAATCAAGAGTAGACAAACATGAGTAGGGTTTTCCCTCCGGGGGCCTGAACCTGGGTAAACCTCGTGTCCCGCGTTGCTTGTCTGTTAACCGTTCCGCGATCTCCAGCATCCTCATCTTCTCTAAAACCCAAGTCCATAACAATGGGCATTGATGAGATCGAACCTCGTCAGTACCACCCTCTCCCCCCGCCGTCCCCCGTCCCTCGACAGGCGCTACCCAAAAGAGCTACATTTTAAAATACTTTCGGTTAAGGTTTATTCTTTGCATAACTTACGCCAGAGGGCTATTGTCGTCGTCTTCAACCCAAGATGAGGGGCCGTGGTCCACCGCTTCGTGGTGATCTGCCGCCAGCGCATGCAAAATCTCCAGGAAGCTGCTCTTGATCAGCGACTACTTCCACGGGATGCACGCTGCAGATTCGCTCGCATTGCCCACCTGTTTACCAAACCAGACCATCCAGGTGTAATGGGTTGAATAGTTTAGTGCAACATCAGATCATCCCAAATGTGCATAGGACATCGTATTGCTTTTTTTTACAAAGAATATATATTAATATCAAGAAGATATCAATTACTTCCAATTTATGCTAAACCGTCGCATTATTGAATACGAGCAAAAGAACTTTCTAAATCGCACCGAAGGAAACAAATATGGCATCTTGTTGATTTATGCATTCATTAACTAACTGTCGCACCTGCCCCTTACACATGGGCGTTGTGTACATACGGTGCAGGATCGATCTATAGGAGCATCAGATCGATCTATCCACGTCCTCTTACGAGCATGCATACTGAAAATCCAGCAGCAGAAGCTCGTTCCGGCGAAACCTGCATGCATGCGATCTCCAGGACGATAAGGACAACACCGGTGGAGCACGTACACTCCATCCATGATCGGAGCCGGAGAAGCGTAACAAGGCGAGGGCCACGCGTCACCTATGAACAAGCGCAGGCCCCGCTCGTCTGGCTCCGCTTAGCTGGCCGTGGCCGTTGCCGTTAGGGTTCCCGGCGATTGATCCGATCGGGTGGATAATGCTAGCTAATACAGTAAATACGTAGCGATTACGATACGGTTCGGTACTGTCTTGGCTCCACGACAACACGCTTATCTTTTCCTGATTGGGAATCTGACCTAATGTTTTGTACCACATCGGTAAGTGAACGCATGGTACGCCGGTTTAAAAGCCAGGCTCCAGCGCGCCTCATTGCCCCCACATTAGGTGGGGGTAACAGGCATTAAGCCTGTTCTTTGTACAGCTAGCCGGTTAGGAGTGTACATGTACCATACATGTATAGTACCTTGTATAGTTGTACAATACTTGTAAATACCACAGATGTACACATATAAATTATTTTAAAAATGTTTTTTAGGGTCATGTTTTTATCGCTGTATACACTTCACTTCCTTTGGCCAGGAAATATGACATTACAAACTTGCACGCAAATGCATCATCCCCACTTTACCGGGTACTTTTGATACTCAGTGAACGCCCAAAAACAATCGGCAAAGTGTTCGCCGAGTATTAGGGAAACTCCAACTCCCTCCCCTCCCTCCTCCCTCGGAATGGGACAGTCCGAATCTATCCGACCAGATTGGGGGCAAGGCCCAACTGTGCTCCACAAATGGACACCATGCTGTGGACCGGTCTGTTTCCCTCCATTTTCAGCACAAATTTGGGTTGGCTTTGCAGTGGCGCGGCCAGTTTTCGGCGTCCGGATCACATCTTCTCTTGTTCAGCTTGGGTCTGCCAGCCAGCCAGCCACATACCGGCCACAACAACCCTTGCCCATCCATCCCCACACATCTCTTCTAGGTCGTGGCCGAGCCCGCCGCAGCCGAATATGCCGCCAGTTCCGGCCGTTTGGTGGCTCTACACGACTGGGCATCTTGCTATTGTTCTAGGGTCGACTTGGTACCGCCACGACTACCTATGTCTCAGCCGCCACAACCCACAACGATCTTGTGGTCCTCGTTGCCTGCAACCTGTTTGACCATTTGCCATGCCGCCAAAAAATGGATAGCTCAGACGAGTTCTTCTTCAACCATGTCATGGACACATCATCGGACGAATCCGATGATGACACCGAGCTCCGAGTGGCCGTGCCATTTCTCGTCCATGACTATGAGGCAACCAGAGGCCATTATTTAAGGGCTCGATGTCGGTATGGAGCCTAGTGTTGAACCGCAACCGAGAGGCTGACCATGATCAACTCTGGCGGGACTACTTTCGCGACATCGATCCGTTATACAAGCCCTCTCTTTTTTGTCAACGCTTTCGGATGTCAAAAAATGGCACGAACACGGACAAATGGGGGCGCTGTTGGGTGCAGTGGCTTGTCCTAGGAGAAATTGGGCCACGTTCCAGTCCGCGGGTCACCAATTTGGACAGAATAGCGGTTCGAAATGGGGGAACATTTGGAGTTTCCCTCACACCTAGCAAACACGGACTCGGTTTATGCCACTTTGACAAATAACATTTGCCGAGTGTTTTTCCTCGGGAGCTCGGCAAGGCCTTTATTTGCCAACTCACATACACGTTTTTTTGGATAAATATGTGAACTCACGGCCATATGCCTCCTTCATTTGCCACGCACTGTGTCGAGTACCAACCCAGATACTTGGCATATAACTTCCCGAGTGTATTTCCACGACAATGTTACCTTCCCAGATCTCACCATATATCCTTTTTGTTTGCTGAGTGTTCGACTCATATACTCGGACATAACGCCAGGCATTTGGTCCAGGCACTCCCGACACTAGTAGGCTTGTCGAGTGCAATACTCGGAATAGAGGCTTCGCCAAGGGTTACATTCGGCAAACTCCCTTGTTTTACCCATATTTTACCTGCTTTTTGATACATTGCTGCATTTGAAATATTTTTATCTCACATTAAATTTACTTCAGCACACATATATAGCAATGTACAAGAAAAATAACCGTTATGAAGCGCAGGGAATATCAAATCCGAGTGTACAATGTTTGCAGCCACATAAAACAGTTGTTCAAGTGCACAGCTACATCAAACGTGAGTTCACATGTTCATGAATCCTTTCCACAATGACCAAGACGTCCTCGATGTGATCTTACAAGTTCCAAAGCACAAGTAAGTTTTACCATAAGAAACAATCTTCTTTTCACAAGTTCAAAGTTTATAAGGGTACTCACATAATTTTTGCCTTGTGCTCACATAATTTTCACAAGTTCCAAATTATTCCAAATTGGAAGACTAAGTATACTAGGTCTTAGTTTTGTGCATACTTATGCAAGCTAGATTTCTATGTAGCAATGTGGAAAAAAGAAATCACATGACTAGGAGAACTAACCTGGAGTCTCGAGGTTGAAGTATGAGGGTGAGAAGTAGTAGGGGGCGTCATTGGGCATCCTCGCACATGTGGAGACAGAGGGGCTGGCAGAGACGGAGGGACCGGCACATTGTTGGATTCAGCGGTGGATGTCCTTATAAGCATGGAAAACAACAAGCATGAGATGATACGTATAAGACAATAAGATGAATGATTTAAAAGTTACAAGATAACATACAAAGGCAAGAGAGGATATATCTTTTGGATGAAAGTGAGGGGATCACAGGGGAATACCTTGAGAAAGGGATGGGCACGAAATCGATGGAGATAATCTTAAGATTTTGGCTGATTTGGGAGGAGAATTTGAGAGGGGGATAGAGAACCTCTGTGTCCATTGTTTCTTCCTCTAGTTGTGTCACACGGGAGAGATGGATGGTTGGGTCATGCTAGGCTGGCGGTTGCGCCACCTAACCCTAACAGGAGGGCAGCGCCCCCCTCCCCCTGACCCCCGATGCCCACCTCAAGAAGCGGGGGCTGCTCGCCATCTATGCCTTCTCCGACCGGACGTGGAGGCGAGGAGAGGAGGCGACCTAGTGAGCCCCTTGCCACTTCCTGGAAGTGGGGTGGTTTTCATCTGCTGCATCGAAGAGCAAATCCCGCGGTGACCTGGATTGACGTCGTGATCTTTGGCCGATGGTGCGGCTAATATAATTTGAGCACCAAGATGGCGCTTTCTTTAACCTCCAATGCGGTGGCCAAGATTCGAGCGCCTCGCCAGAGTTCTCCCCTAAGCGCAGACAAGTGGTTTGTCCCTGGCGGTGCCCAGGTAGCCGGCGACAGGAGATCGCCGACGGTGGAGAGGACCAAGGGTCGGATTGCTCTTCCTTTTTTCTTTCCTAGGTCCTTTGCGCAAAAAAGATAGGACAATGATATAATTTTATCTTTCTTGCGGTGTCCTGTTTGTAAAATTTACATACCGGTTAATGTATGATTTGCAGCTTGGGATCCTTCGAGATCCCTCCCCCGTTCAAAAGAAAAATAACTGCCTAAAATCTAAATCCCCACCGAAGAAAACAAATATGGCACCTTGATGACTTGATGTATGCATGCATTAGTTAACTGTCGACGCTTTTTGGTCGTGGTTCGATCTGTCTGGCTAGCCGCGCACAGCGTGCGACCCAAAAAAGGACATACCAGACCAAGAGAAGATGACCCGTTGTGGGACTGCATCTGGACCAGCCTGTGTCCGCGTCATCCGCGCAGACACATCCGTGACCTAGATTTGGTGCCGAATAGGTCGGTCCAAGATGCGTCAGCCCGAATGGGTGGTACCGCTGGTCCCGTGCGTCCGTTCGGACCATTTGGATAGACCCGGTAGAGATTGCCCTAACCTAGTTGGACTATACACATGGCCGTTGTACACACAAATATTCCTGACCACAGCGCAAGATCGATCTACAGTAGTAGGAGCATCAGATCAATCTATATCCACGTCTTCTCTGGAGCAAACTGAAAAGCCAGCAGCAGAAGCTCGTTCCAGCGAAACCTGCCATCTCGTGGACGATCACGACGACACCGATGGAGCACACTCCATCCATCCATGATCGGAGCCGGAGAAGCGTAACAAGACGAGGGCGGCTGTGAATAGCGGCAGGAAAGAAACTAGAAGGGTCACGTCGCCTATGACCATGCGAAGGCTCGGCTCGTCTGGCTCCGGTTTCGCGGCGTCGCTGAGGAGCCGGCCGTGGCCGTTGCCAGCAGGCTTCCCCACGGCGTCCATGGCGATAGATCCGATCGGGTGGATAACGCTACTAGCTATAGATACGTAGCGATCACGGTGCGGCTCGGCCCTATCTCGGCTCCAACGACAACACTCTTTATCTTTTCCTGATTGGAGCCTAATGTTTTGTACCACATCGGCAAATGAACGTACGGTACGACAGGTTAAAAGCCGGGCTCGAGCGCACCGCGTTGCCCCCACACTAGGTGGGGGTAACAGGCATTAAGCCTGTTCTTTGTACAGCCGGTTAGGAGTGTATACATGTACCATATATGTATAGTACCTTGTATAGTTGTACAATACTTGTAAATACCACAGATGTACATATAAATTATGTAATTTTTTTTAGGACCATGTTTTTACCGTTGTATACACTCCACTTCCTTTTGATACTCGGTGAATGAACGGCCAAAAACAATCAACTGTCCGCGCAAACGGACCGGGGTCATCCGAATCTGTCCAATCACATAGCAGGCAAGGTCTAACAGTGCCCCGCAAATCGACACCTCGCCGTGGACTGGTCTATTTTTTCTTTTTTGGCACAAATTTGGATTGGCTTTGTGGTGGCTCGGACTGCCCGTGCGGGTCGCGTGTACTATCTGATTCGAGCCCACCAGCGAGCGACATACCGGCTACAACAACCCTCACCCACGCACCCCAACACATTTTGCCCTACCGCCGCCGGGTCGCCGCTGATTTAGCCGCCAGTTTTGGCCGTTTGGTGGCTCTATATGACCGGGCCTCTCTGCTATCGTTTTAGGGTTGGCTTGGTACCGCTGTGGCTCCTTGTGTCCCGGCCGCCACTACCTCCAACGAGCTCGTGGTCCTCGCCGTTGCAACATGTTCGGCCATTTGCCGTGCCGCCCAGCCATGGATAGCTTGAGCGAGCTCTTCTTCAACCATGTCTCGACACGTCGTCGGACGAAACCGATGATCACACCAAGCTCCGGGTGGCTGTGGCACTTCTCGTCGATGACCACGAGGCGAACCAAAGGTCGTGGTTCGGGGGCTCGGTGTCAGGATGGAGCCTAGTGTTGAACCACAACCGAGAGGCCGGCCATGATCAAATCTGGCGGACTACTTTCACCGCACCGATTCGTTGTACAAGGACCCTCTTTTTTGTTGACGCTTCCAGATGTCAAAAAAAGGCCCGGACAGACCGATTCAGATAGAATCGCGGTTCAAAATTAAATGGGGCCGCTGTTGAAGTATTCCTTACACCCAGCAACGACGACTCGGCTTATGCCACTTCGACAAATAACATTTGCCTGAGTGTTTTTCCGCCCGAACTTGGCAAGGCCTTTGCCAACTACCAAAGGCCTTTGTTCGGCAAAAAATGTGAACTCACGGCCATATGGCTCCTTTATTTGCCGAGTACTAGGTCAAATACTCGGCAAAGAGCTTGCTCCAGGGGCTACCACGTGTCCCTTCTATTTTTCAGAGTGTCTTTGAGCAGTACTACACATTTGCCGAGTACCAACCCAGATATCTGGCACATAACTTCGTGAGTGTATTTCCACGGCAATGCTACTTCCCCAAATCTCGCCATGTATATCCTATGTGCATGCCGAGTGTTCTACTCATATACTCGCAAACATAATGCCGAGACTGACATTTGGTCCAAGCACTCCCGACACTGGTAGATTTGCCGAGTGTAATACTCCAAATAGAGGCTCCAAGTGTTACATTTGGCAAACTCCCCTGTTTTGTCCATATTTACTTACTTTTGATGCATTACTGCATTTGCAATACTCCTGACTCAAATTTGTCAAAATACAGATAAAAAAATACTAAATCTAGACAAATCCAAGTCAACTAATTTAGATCGGAGTGAATAACTTTATTTCACATTAAATTTACTTCAGCACATATATATTCAGTTCAACACACGTATATACTCTATCCATTCAGAAATATAAGACGTTTTAGCTTTGTGGATCGAACGTATAGTCATCTTTTAGTGTATGGGTTTTTAGTCTAGATACCTTTATTTCAAAAAAAATAAAATGTCTTATATTTCTGAAGGAGGGAGTAGCAACGTGCAAGAAAAATAACCGTTGTGAAGCACAAGGTACATCAAAGCCGAGTGTACAATGTTCTCAGCGGTATAAAAACGTTCAAGTGCACAACTACACCAAACGTGAGTTCACATGTTCATGAAGCCTTTCCACAACGACAAAGGCATCTTCGATGTGATCTTACAAGTTCCAAAGCACAAGTACGTTTTATCATAAGAAACAATCTTCTTTTCACAAGTTCAATTTTTTTACAAGGGTATACTCACATAATTTTTACCTTGTGCGCACATAATTTTCACAAGTTGCAAATTATTCCAAATTGGAAGACTAAGTATATTAGGTCTTATTTTGTGTATACTGATACGTCGGAAACGTATCTATAATTTTTAATATTCCAAACTTGTTTAGTATCTATTTTGCTTTGCTTTGTCTACACTTTGAGGTATTTTTATATGTTTTCTAATACTAATCTATTAACAAGATGTCACAGTGCTAGTTGCATGTTTTCTTCTGTTTTTAGTTTTAGAAAGGCAGAAAATCAATATTCTCGAAATTGGACGGGACAAAAGACAAAGTCAATATTTTACCGTGGAGAACATGGAGCCAGAAGACGAGACGGAGGAGGGCCTCGAGGGGGCCACACCCCCTGGCCACACGGCCAGGCCTGGCCCGCGCCTGGGGGAGTGCAGCCGCCTCGGGCACCCCTCGGCCTCCCTCTTCACCTATAAGAAGCCCCCGATGCCTAAACCCTAAGAACCCGATCAATATTCTACGAAATCGTCTATAGCCTTCGCCACCATCGTTCCTAAATCGAGGGGATCTGAAGCTCTTCCCGGCACCCTGCTGGATGGGAGATCATCCTGGAGGCCTTCTTCGTCATCATTCCAGCCTTCGATATGAAGCGTGAGTAGTTCCACCTTGAACTACGGGTCTATGTAGTAGCTAGATGGTTGTATCTCCTCTTTTGTGCTTTCATGTATAGATCTTGTGAGCTCCGTTCATGATCAAGATCTCATCTATTTGTAATCATGCATGTTGTGTTTATGGGGATCTGATGGATATTGAGATTACTATGTCAGATTGATTAATGGTTTGTCTTATCGATTCTATCATGTCTATGTTGTTTGTGATCTTACATGTTCTCCGTTGTTAGTAGCTATCTTGGCCAAGTAGATGCTAGTGACTCCAAAAGGGGGTATTTATGCTCGATAGTGGGTTCATGCCTCTATTTAATCTAAGGGAAGTGACGAAAATCTCTAAGATTGTTGATGTGATGTTGCCACTAGGGAGAAAACAACGGTCTCTTGTTTATGGAATAAGTGAATTATTTACCTTACACAATTTGCTTAAAAAAGTTGTTTGTTGCTTACAACTTAATACTGGAGGGGGCTCGAATGATAACCCAAAGGTGGACTTCTAGTCATAGATGCAGTTGGATGGCGGTCTATGTGTCTTGTTGTATTGCCCAATCGAATCTCATAGGATCATGAATGTCTAGTATTGCATTGTTATGCCTTGCTCGGTCCAGTCAATTGTCCTGCTGTAATTTGTTTATCCAGCATGTCATGTTTGTTTATCTATGGAGAACACCTCTAGTGAACTATGAACCCTGGTCCAATCCTTACCGTTGATACATATTCCACTGTTCATGTTTACTTGTTGCAAACCACCATTACCTTCCACACCATACAGTTAATTCTTTGTTACAGCAAACCGGTGAGATTGACAATCTCACTGTTCGTTGGGGCAAAGTCTTGAGTTTGTGTTGTGCAGGTCTCCAAGTTGCTAGCAACACCTTTGAGTCGTTTCCTTTCTCCTACTGGTTTAATAACCTCGGTTTCTTACTGAGGGAAAACTTGCTGCTGTGCTCATCATGCCTTCCTCTTGGGATTTCCCAACGAAGTGTTTACGCACTCATCAAGCCTTTTTTTTGGCTCCGTTGCCGGGAGGCTAAGGACGTCTTCACAAGGGGAGTCATCCACAACCTTTCTCTTTACTTTGTTTTTGTTTTGCTTAGTTTATTTTGCCTTGTTTTGTTTGCCTCTTTTTTATCAAAAACTCCAAAAAAATAGTTTAGTTTGGTTTGCTTTCCCTTATCAAAAACACAAAAGAATTAGTTCCTGCTCTAGTTGCTACCATGTCTGGTTTTGGTCCAATCCCTATTTCACCTATGGAAAGGATCTTTACTTTCAAGCAAGGATCTGAAGAGAGTTTCAAAAAAGCTTGGTCTAAAATCTCTGCTTTACAAAGGGAAACTGAGCCTAAAATGAATCTTAGCTTGGTTATTAATAGTTTCTACAGCGGTATTGCTCTTTGTTATAGATATGCTTTGGATGCTGTAGCTGAGAAAGATATTTTTCGTTGTACTGAGGATGAAGATTTATATGCTATAAAGAAGTTGATTATAATTTATAATATGCCTGGCAAGTCCGTTTCTTCTTTTATAGACATTTATGCTAGGTTGAACACTCTTGAGTCCAGTATTGCTGCTTTGAACAGTTGCTATCATACACTTAGAGAGCACCATGGTTAATTTGACCAATAAAATATTAATTATTTAACACAAAAATTATATTATTATAAAATTTAGATGTTATACTTCCTAATAGTATAACATTTGTTTTAAATAATTTATATTTTGTTGGTCAAATAAACGACCTAGTAATACACGTAAGCCCTTTAAACGGGGACGAAGGGAGTAATTATAATACATTTATGTGATTCTGAATTTTATGTGAAAACATGTGCATGGGTCATGTATTACATGCGTCACTCACATCATTGGGCTCGAGACATATTGATGTGTCACTCGATAAAAGAGAATTAAGATTTAAAATAGATATTTTATTATAAATTATGTGTGTGGCTAAAAAAACTTGTCAAAAAAAGATTTATAATAGATGTTTATTATGATACGTGCACACGCTTAGAGCATCTCTAGCAGACATTGTAAAAGGGCGAAACCGGAAAAATAACCGCCACTTTTCGGTTTCGCGTTAGAAAAGTGGCCACAACAGACGCCTAAAAATCGACCGAACCGAAAACAATTTTGTGGCCCCTTAGAAAACCCCCCCCCCCCCCCCCCGGAACCGAGAAAACCCAGTTTTCGAGCCCGACCTGGACAAGAACCATATCCCCAGTTTCCCTTGGCGGGAGGGAAATTTCAGCCGTGCCATTCCCGCCGCCGCCACGCTCGATCTGCCGTCCCCGCCCCTCCCAACTCCGTCGAGCCTCATGAAAGGTCGCCATGGACGTTCGGCAGCCGCCACTGAGCTCCGGCGAGGTCGCGCCGGCGCAGGCGACCGCTACGACGGGTCTGCCAGATCTGGTATCCACCACCGTTGTCTCCGTCCCCATCGCTGGTCCCCCAGCCGAGGCTACTGCTACGAAGAAGCGGAAGCGGCATGGGTCCGTCCTCATCCAGGACGGCACCATGGGTGCTCCAGCCTCTCCCGCCGATCCCTCCCCATGCTCAAGTGAGTGTCGTCGCCGCCTCCAAGTCGAAGCCAGCGCCGGTCAAGGTGAAGAGAGCGGTCGCGAAGCGGAAGGCAGGCCCCGAGAAACCATCTGTCGCCGCGAAATTCGCCAAAACGGCCTCGGCTAGCCAACCTAGGTATGAAAAATTCCCCTTCCCATTCTGCCGCAGCCACCACCAACCTAGGTATGAAAAATAGATTCGAATTGTCACTTTATTCATAGCGATTTGGACGAGGTTCCGACCTCCTACGTCGATCTTTTGAATGACAATGCAACATGGACGAGATCACCTTGGCGTGGCATGATCAAGCAAGGCAGGACATCTTGGAGAGAAGGTGGTCAGCGGCTCTCGCAAGAGGCAATGCTCGGGCTAGGGATGGTGGTGGACATGGTGCTCCGACAAGTGATGGTGGCCATGGTGGCGCTTCGGCAAGTGGTGGTGGCGGTGATGCTTCTCTTGGCTTCGATGCTTGATCATCATCGTGGGTTTGTGGTGATGGTTCATATTTTGGATGATGTTCTGCGACGTGGTAGCGAGATACTTTATTAAATTTGGTTTAAACTTGATGATTGTCGTGGTTAAACGGTCGAATTTATTTAAATTTTATTATTTGTGGTTTAGTTTTACGGTTTCGTACCGTTTTTGCTCTGGCAGAAATTGTGTGCGCGACACTGTAAAAAGAAAATATTCTCTTTTCTGGTTCAGTTTTGAGGGTTTTGTTCCGCCCCGTCGCTCGCGGCCTAAAAAAATCTATAAACACGACCTAAGAACACGTTTTCCGGTTCGCCATTTTACTGAGTCCGCTAGAGATGCTCTTGTGAAGAAGCCGGTAAAACGACCTGAAAAATCGCCGAGAGCCCAGACAAAGTGGCCTCACACGAAGACAAACCAATCAGTTATTATGCCCGAGTAATGGGCCGGAAATGTTCCCAGCCCAAATTTGTGATTCTTGAGTGAAATGGTAGCAAGAAAACGCGGAAGCGGTGGGAGGAGGACCCGGCACGAGAGGTATCGATCGAACCGGAAACAAGGGAACCTTATAAGGGCATGTACAACGTTAGGGAAGGCATGCCTTCTCTTAGCTCTCCACATCATCTAGAGAAGACACAATATAAAACTTGTACAATGCATCATCTCTTATTGCTATCTCTAGCAATTAATAAGGATTAACTATTTTTAGTAATAAATTGGTTAATTAAGGGAAGACATATGGTACAATGGAGAAAATAGGCTTCTCTTATTTCTAAGAGATCATCCCTTAGCTAAGGGAAGACAACCTTCTCTCTCTTGTTTCTCTCTCCTCCAACTAAGCAAAAATCCAACGTGGCGAGCATAAGGGAAGGCTGACATCACCGCATTGTACGTGCCCTAAACGAGCCAAGCCCACGATTGAACACGCTTCAGGGAAACGGTAGCGCCGGAATGCCCGGACGCTACCGAGCAGTTCGCGGCGGAACGAATTTGCCGATTCTTCTCAGAAAAAAAGGCTGAACGAATTGCAGGCGCGCGCCGCGCGGCACCGAAGGCTGTGGTCACAAGAAGCACCAAGAACATGTTGTGCCGAATTTACAGGAGCAAAACAAAGATCACACGATACAGTTTAGTTACTACTCCACGCGGACATGACAGCGCTAGAGTAGTACTAGTACTAATATAAATTCACGCGGACATGACAGCGCTAGAGTAGTACACCAGACGACGAGATGAATACTCTCGCCGTCGCTGCTGCCGCCGCTCTCATCTTCGCCACCCTGATCGCGGGGAAATCTTCTTTTGACGGCGAGGCCTACCCGTCAAATGGTCACCAAGGGGCGAGGTCTCGCCCCTCCTCCCCGTACGTAGTACAGGACTTGAAAATACTACAGTACTCCTTTTAAATTGGCTTTTCCTCCTTCTTACTACTTGAATTTGCCGTACGTGAGCAGCGCAATCCCTAGAGGCGGAGGGCCCGAAGAAGCACCGTCCCTTGATGGTGAAGGACGGGATGCTCTTACTCAAGACGGCGCGGTGCTGCCAGCGAAAACACGGCTCATTTTGATGCATGACCTAGGCCCAGTTCTTTTGGCGGCTAACCACTTTGGAAGCCTTCTAAATTTTTTGAACCGGCTTCCCCAGGAAGCTGGGGGTAGGGCGGCTTCTCCGAGAAGCCGCCAAAAGAACTGGGCCCTAACCTATCAGTTAACTTCTAATATCTCACCCCCATATGTATTCCAAAAAATCTCCTTACAATTGATGCATGACGGGTGCGATTTGTTGGTGAGGAATTTATAGGACTCTACGCATCAAGAAAGTGTGTACCAACTTAGTTACTCTTATAAGCTCATACAAAATATGTGAACTCATCATGCAATTAGTTGGTGAGGACGCTCTTACTTAAGACCAATATGTTTGCCAAAATAAGTGAGGTTGTACTCACAAGAACCGGATGTTCTTGTAAGATAGTTGTGTAAATAAGTGTGGATCAAACCGTTGAAACATCTAGTATATTTGTAAATTATTTAAAACCTATGTATAATACATGGTATATGTTTTCTTGTTCATCGATTTTTGGATTTTCTTGAATTTTCTTGATTGACTAGATCTGTACATGAAGTTTAATTAGGTGTGCAAATGCATGATATAACATCCAGTTATTAATTTATGTCATGGATCTAGATAGAAACGGGAGTTCGTGTAAGGGAGTGACGAGTTTTGAAGATCAAAAGGAAGACTTAGTTGAAGGAAGAAGCCAGATATAAGGAGTATTCACATCATTTGGAGGATAGATCAAGAATAGACTATTCTTAGTCAAATTTAAGAAAGAAGTTTAGTGTAGAAAATGTATGGAGTAACAAGAAGTAATAAAATTAAGGTCCACTCAAAGTAGGTAGCGTTGCTAAGAAATTAATGAAAGAGTTGTACCAAGTTCATGGAAATATCATGAAAAAGTACCAAGAATATGCCTTGGAACTAAAAGGGTATTCAAGCTCTAACAATTCAGAGAGAATGCCAGTTGTAGGTTGGAAAATGTAAGATAATACCTACCACCCAGAATGATCCGCCGTTGGTACTTAAATCCCTAGTCGGTATTCTGATCCATAGTTGGTATCTTGTTCGCAACCGTTGTTGGTTGAGATAGTTAACCAGATCATCTTAATGGTTGCATAAAGAGCATAAAATTTGGCCTAAGTTAAGTAAGACCTTGTTATCGCCATATTTTGGCCAAAGGAGGAGATGGGCCGTAATCAAGATGGGCTTGGAAGATACATATATGCAACGTGTTGCTGAATCGGCCTTGTACGTGGATTTGGGCTAAATTGCCCGTATCTCAGATATTGTAGTAGGTTACGTTTCGGTTTAGGTAAGAGATAGAGTTGTAGAGTTATTCCAAAGATAGAAAGTCTCCGGACTATAAATATGTACCTAAGGTTATCGAGAAAAGGAGGACAATCACGTTCACAACAAACACAATCTCGGCGCATCGCCACCCCTTGTTTCTAGGGTTTCTTTCGGGTAAGTGTCATGCTGCCTAGATCGCATTAGTGTTACTCGTACTGAAGCCTTGTTGATGGCGAGTAATATTGTTATCATAGATTTGTTGAGGCTAGCATCGGTACTTTTCGCTATGATTGTTTAAGTTATGCTACCTCTAGTTATCTCGCTACCTTTGCACCTTTTCCCGGGTGTAAGGGTAGCATCTTGCTTGATCCTTATTCAGTTGATTCGATCTGTTATAGTTGTGCCTTGTTTCCCAAGGTTTAGTTTGATATCCACGTAGTCAGGCCTTGCAAACGGGTTGAACGATCCAGTAGTACGTAAGGATATGGTTTGCTAGTTCGAGAGGAGTTGTTCCGGTAATTGACTTTACGTCGGTTGTTAGGCCTCCTCTAGGATTAGTTTTCTATCATCTTTTGTATCTACCAGGCTCAATTACGTGCAGGACGTTCCAATTACGTGGTGAAAACGTTAAACTGTCGTAGATCGATCTAACTTGTAATGATGAAGCAAAACCCCATGTTATCATAGATCTAATGCAGAACCATGGGATAATCGGCTCTAGGAGCCGATTCATAGGGAAACCTGGGAGCCGGTCACGGCTCGAATTTTACGTATACTTGTTTACCATGCAGGAAACTGATCGAAGCAATCCATCACCTTCCTGACCAGGTATAGGTCAGGTGGCACGCCCTTGAACCAAGCCAGGACGTGTGCCGGAGTTTTGCGGGCCGTTGCCCGAGGGACCAGGGCCCACCAGCAGCTCTGGGAGCCTCCCGGCTCTTCGTGTTGCTCGTCGCTGCTCGCCGGTGGGTTTTGACAGGCAACACATTCTGGCACGCCCGGTGGGACCTTCAACAACATCTGCATCAACATCCGACGCTGAGATGGGGGATGACTCACCACGCATCTGACGAGCTGCCTGAGGAGCACAAGGCGAAGTATGATGACATCAAAGCTCTCTTCGAAGCCGATCTCATCGGCTCTTTTGAGAGGACCCGTAAGCATGACATCAGGTGGAAAGGGTTCTCACCCGAGGGGGCTCTTGATGAGGTGGATCTGCATTCCTTCAGAGGAGCGCACTGAGCTCGCGAGGAAGTCAACTACATGGTGGCTCATTCTCTTCACCGCCATTACGAGAGCCCGTGAACGCTTTCGAGCGGATCGCAGTTCGCGTAGTTCAGAGATCATGAAACATCGATTTCTCCGTCGGGCCTACTACGGGACTCACCAGGGAGAAAGACCGCTCCAGGCCAGGCCACCGCTGCCATTCACACTTGCAGCTCCGGAGCCACCAGGGGCAGCGGCGTACGTCATCTACAAGGTCGGAGGCGACCCAGAAGATTGCCAGTTCCTGTTTGAGCCACCTAAAGAAATCCCACATGGATATGTGTGCACCTACGTGCTGGACTACAATAACCTGACACGCACCAACCAGATTGCAACCGCAGGGATTTCTGCGGCAGGAGTTCCTGGAGCAGGGGCTTGAGAGCAGCGCTTCGAGCAGCGATATGCCGGATGGACGCCGACAAACAAAGCGTGGCTAGCCAAGTATGCCACCGAACGAGTCATGAGAATCTAGCCCCTACAGCTCAAACAATGGAGCAAATCCGTACCATCTTGAGAGACCAGTCGGCCGGTCAAGAGAAGGACAATCGGCTATTCAAAGCCGTACCCAACGAGTTTGATCGATTCTCCGCCACCCAAGTATCGGCTCGAGTTCTCAAGGTTTAGCGGATCAAAGGGTCGAGCTCGATCGAGCACGTAAGCCGATACCGCATGCTTAGGCATGATTTCAGATCGGATCGATTGCGCGTAAGGTTCTTTGCGCAATCTCCGACAGACCAGCTTTTGGTGGTACACCTCGCCACCGATTCGATTCAGACACGGAAGCAATCGGAAGAGCAGTTCCACATTCAAGATTATCATTGAAGCTACCGAGGTGGCATTGCGACTGCACAAAGTGCGGAAGCGGGAGAAATCAGAGCGAGTACATCCAGCTTCAGACTGTCAAGAACCGATGTTACTCGGCTCGTTTAAGCGAAAAGAAGCAATGGCGGTGTTGGGTCTCTCAAAGACTGTCAAGGATCTAGCTTTCCAAGTAGAGTACAACTCATTGGCGCACATGGCCCAGAAGCTGACGATGTATGAGCAGCGCCACCCTGAGTTGTACCAAGACAAGTTCAAACGTCCGATAGGCCTGGTCGATATAGAAGAAGAAGATCCTACGCAAGACCAGGAGGTGGCCGTGGCTGAATGGGCTCGGGGGGCAGATCCTGTGTCCTGCAAATGGGTGAAGCAGCAGGGGCCTGCAAAAGGGTTCGACTTCGATGTGAGCAAAGCTGAGCAGATATTCGATTTACTACTGAAAGAAAAGCAGCTGAAGTTACCCGAAGGCCACAAAATCCCTACGGCTCAGGAAATGAACGGGAGACCATACTGCAAGTGGCATCACTCGTTCACCAACACCACCAATGATTGCAAAGAGCTACGTCGCCAAATCCAAACGGCCATAGAACAGGGCCGTCTGATCCTTGGACAATTCGCCATGAAAGTGGACACAAACCCATTTCTTGGCGTCAACATGGTAGAACACAGCCACTCCACGAGGCGTCAGTTGGATTTCTCGTTCGATGTCAACATGGCAGGGCCTGTATACCATCATGGCACATATAAGGAGGAGGGCGGTCGCTCTCGAACCAAAGAAAGGGAGGAGGCCGGTCCACGTGACCGGCCCCGGTACGATGACAGGCGGTATTTAACTGAGCAACAGGTCAGAAGCGTGCGATATCAGAAGCCACACTCCACGCACCTCCTTAACAAGTATGGGCGCCAAGATGATCGACGCCCGGCGATAGAGACGATGAAGGATATGAGCACCCTCTAGGGGAACGTCAAAAGAAAAGGAAGGCGACAAGCATTGGGATTGTCCTTTCTTCAAGTATTGCTGGATGCGGAATGAGCCGATTGCCTACAATCGATAACGCCCGGAATGTGGACAGCGAAGGAGGACACGGGGCCGGTTCGGTGTTCAAGCGCCTAGGGCCTCTCCCACCTCGAGCCGACATAGGAGTCCGCTCGAGCAAAAGATCTCGAGGAACCAATGGATGACAAAGAAGATGAGATATCACCGTCAAGGTGGTGTCCCGACGGACTCGTACACACCCAAAAGCGTAGAGTGCAGCGGATGCATAACTTGGAGGAAGCCAAGCGCAGATTCCACGCTTTAAAGAAAGCACGCCCGATCGCCGTTAAAATTCGCACCTTGGAAACGGAAGATCGCCCGAAAAGGAAAGAGTGGCGCCTAAACGGTAAAAGCCGATGCAAAGACATCGGCTGGCACAAACATGGTGTTCATACTTCCGCCGTACTGCGCCAAGAACCGCGAGCTACCATGGCATAGTTTGATCGCGCCCACGGCCGGTTATCTTTGAGAAGCCACGTGAGAAGGGCTACAAACATCTGAAAGCCCTGTACCTACGAGGTTACATCAATGGGCAGCCTGTCAGCAAGATGTTGGTGGACACCGGAGCGGCAGTCAATATAATGCCATACTCCATGCTACGGCGTTTGGGACGCTCCACTGCAGATCTGATCAAAACCAACGTCACATTAAGCGACTTCAACGGCCAAACTTCAGAAACGCAAGGCGTACTGAACGTGGATCTGACCGTAGGCAGAAAAACCATCCCTACGTCATTCTTCGTCGTGGACAGCAAAAGCACCTACGCTGTCTTGCTAGGGAGAGATTGGATTCACGCTAACTGCTGCATTCCATCCACGATGCACCAAAGGTTTCAATACAATGGGATGGAGATGAGGTGGAGGTCATTCATGCAGATGATTCGATCGAGATCTCCATAGCTGGCATGAACATCCGGGAAGCGAAGACCAAGAGCCGATCTCGAATTAGTCTAGACGGATGTGGCGCATTGAAGCTACAAAAACGGGTGAGGCTGGTCTTATCCATCGCCCGACAGTAGCAAAGTCCACGATCGTGCGTGGTATGGCCGATCCTCGCGATCGCCACAAAGAATAAAAGCAGAATCTTACGACAAGCGGGTCATGCAATGTAGTAGGGAGATTCCTGCCATTGTAAAAAAATAAGGTGTAAACCGTCCTTGACTAATGCAATCAAAAGGGGCGATTCTGCAATCGCCCAAATTATTTTTGTTGTCCTCACCGACTGTTTGCCCTGTGTTTAGCATCGATTTAACAGGTGACGGAAAGCTAGGGTATGGGTTTACATCCGCTGATGAACTAGAAGAGATGACATCGGTCCTGGGGATAAGCCACGACCAACATTTATCAGCAAGAAGTTAGATCCAAGTCTGCGGGGTCCAATGATAGCTCTGTTGAAAAAATATCCAGATCGCCCGCCGACTATACAGAGATGCAGGTTAGACAGAGCATCATTGAGCATCGACTCGCTTAAAGGATTTCGCCATTCCAGCCGAGCACGGCGGATGAAGGCCGAAATTCGAAGAAGTCAAGAAAGAGGTCGAGAAAATGTTGATGCCAAGTTAACCAGGCCATGCGGGTATCTGAGTGGATTTCTAGTATCGCACTCAGAGAAAAAGGATGGCACTGGAGTGTTGCCATAGATTTTCGGATCTCAACAGAGCTACTCAAAGGATGAGTATCCGATGCCTAGCGTAGACGTTAATCAACGCAACGGCTGGTCATAAGATCTTGAGCTTCATGGATGGCAATGCCGGTTACAACCAAATTTTTATGGCGCGGAAGACATACACAAGATGCGTCAGAGTCCTGTGTTCGTGGGGTTGTTTGAATATGTAGTCATGACATTTGGATGAAGAATGCCGACGCCACGTACCAAAGAGCCATGAATTATATTTTCCATGATCGATCGGCAAGTTGGTGGAAATTTACATCGATGACGTGGTGGTCAAGTCCGCTTCAAGAAGGACACTTGGACGATCTCGCAACGTCTGGACCGAACAAGAAAATTCGCTACAGATGAATCCAAAGAAGTGTGCCTTGGGGTGACGGCCGTCAGTTCTTGGGTTTCTTGGTCCATGAACGCGAATTGAGATCGGCCCGAAAAGTCGAGGCAAGGCGAACAATGAAGCCACCTACCACGAAGAAAGAACTGCATCTCTCATCGGCAAGATCAACTTCGCGGAAGATTCATCTCCAATCTGTGAAGAATAGAGCCGTTCATGGACCGGTGAAAATTAAATCGACGAGGAATTCACTGGGGCGAGCAACAACGAGCCTTCGACGAGATCAAAGAATATCTGACGAAGCCGCCAGTGTTGGTTCCGCCCCAGCCGGATAGGCCATTCTACATTTACTTGTCAGTAGCTGACACGTCCATCGCCTCAGTGGTGGTGCAAGTTTATGATGGGCTGGAGCGAGTCGTATTTTACATCAGCAGAAGGATGCTGGATGCAGAGACAAGGTATCCTGAGATCGACAAGTTGTGCCTCTGCCTGTTTTTCACCTGCACCAAGCTGCGCCACATTTTGCTATCAGCGGAGATTGTCATCATATGCAAATCAGATGTCATAAAGCACATGATGTCGGCTCCTATGTTGAAAGGCCGACTGGGCAAATGGATGTTTGCATTATCGAAGTTTGACATCCGGTATCAACCCGCGAAAGCGGTTAAGGGTCAGGCATTGGCCGACCTTATCGCTGAAAGGATCAACACTAATATAGCGACCTTGCTTATACGTGGGCTATGTTTTTCGATGGATCGGTTTGTGACGATGGGTGCGGCATCGGCATGCTACTCGTCGCCCGGGGCAACATTTTCCTTCTCCATCAGGTTATCTTCCCTCGCACCAACAACGTCGCGAGTATGAGGCGATACGCAAGGGAATGGAGTTGCTCATGCCGGAGCGAGCGATGGAAATTTTGGAGACTCCAAGTTGGTGATTTCTCAACTCACGGAGGAATACAAGTGTGAGAGCGAGTCGCTTCCCATTATGGCTGCAATGCCGCGATGGCACAGCTCCGGTTCATAAACTTCACCGATCCCGCGATCGCAGAATACCGAGGTGAATGATCTTGCACAAATGGCTTCTACAAGGACGTAGCAGGGAGACGATGTTCGTGCAGCCTCGAAGGCGACGATCGAGAGCCGATATCTTCAATTACTTGAAGGATTCGGCTCGGGGGGCACCTAAACGGATAAGGTACAAGGCCATGAAGTATGTGCTTATCGGGGACGACATGTTTTACAGGACTCTGGAGGGGTTATTGCTCAAATGTCTGGGGACAGCCGAGGCCAATCGGCTCCTACACGAGGTACACGAAGGCGCCTGTGGAACTCACCAATCGGCTCACAAGATGAAATGGTTGATCAGGCGATCAGGGTTTTATTGGCCCACCATGCTTGAGGACTGCTTCAAGTACTACAAAGGGTGTCAAGCATGTCAGAAATTTGGGAAAATTCAGATGGTACCCGCGTCAGCAATGAACCCCATCATCAAACCTTGGCCATTCCGAGGTTGGGGCATGGATATGATTGGCAAGATCAATCCTCCATCAAGCAAAGGCCACATGTGGATTTTGGCCATTACTGATTATTTCACTAAATGGGTGGAGGCTGTCCCGATGAAGTCAGTGAACTCAAAGGATGTTATCAATTTTGTGAAAGAACATGTCATTCACAGATTCGGGATTCCCCAAACTATCACGACCGATGGAGGTTCGGTCTTCATTTCTCACGAGTTTAGAAAATTTTGTGAGGACACGGGGATTAAGCTGATTCGATCATCTCCATACTATGCTCAAGCAAATGGAGCGTCCAACCAGAGCCTTATCAAGCTGATCAAGAGGAAAGTCGACGAGCACCCTAGGCGTTGGCACGAGGTTCTGTCAGAGGCTTTATGGGCTTATCGCATGTCATGCCATGGAGCGATAAAAACCTCACCATACCATCTAGTCTATGGACAAGAAGCCGTATTACCTTGGGAAATTACGGCTGGATCGAGACGTGTCACTTTTCAGAACAATCTTACAATCGAAGAATATGCAACACGATGAGTGGCGGTGTTGAGGATTTAAGCGAGCTCAGCTGTGGTCGCTTGAGAAAATCAAAGAGAACAAGGCCAAGGTAGCTCGTGCATATAACAAGAAAGTGAGACCAAAGGAGTTCCACGTTGGCGATCTGGTATGGGAAGCTGTGTTGCCATTAGGGACTAAGGATGCAACATATGGTAAATGGTCTCCAAATTGGCACGGGCCATACAAGGTCGATCAGGTTTTAAGAGGAAACGCGTACATGCTTGAGGAGCTGGACGGCGTAAAATTCCCAGTGGCTGTCAACGGCCAACATCTCAAGAAATATTTCCCAAGCATGTGGGATGATGGACAGTGAAACGTGGGGGCCGATACATGAAATCGACCAAATAAAAGAGAATATATAGCCGATGCACAGTCATCGACTCTAGAGGTTCAAACTGTTACAAGCAGATGCCAGTTTACATGAACGAACTACTGAAGAAATGCCTCGAAAGCGTGGAGGGCGTCAGCACGGAAACGATCCACCTCGGCGATCTCGGCTTCGTCATCTTCGTCTGTGGCATCCCGCAAAACCACTACTAGAAAATCGCGTTGAATTTGTGCATTGCATCGTCATCATCATGCATTGTTCGCCAAAACTATTTTCGCAACACCCGTTTTGTTTTCTAAAATCGCCCCTCATGATTCAAACATCAAAATCCGGGTCGCCGGAATATTTTGTTTTGCCCGATATCGGTTTGCAAAAGCTTTGTTTGAAATAAATAAAATTTATATTTATTTTAGTGGGCGATCGAAGGCCAGCCAGATCGACCACCCACCTCAGGATTTTAAATCGGTCCAACTAGTCCGCCTCTTAATCCTATAGCTACCTAAAACCTACCCACACACCCCTCCTCACCCTCTCTCTGCACTGGACCCCACCCCAGAACTCACCCCACCCCCACTGCCACCCGGACCCACCGCCCTTTTCTGCCCCGTGACCCCACAGTGTCCCCACCGCGTGGACCACCCCTGGCCCACCGCTCCCGCCTCCCCAAGCAACCCCCACCCACTGTCTTCTTCCTCCTGCCTCCTGCGTGCCCGAACCTCCTTCCACCCCACCCCGCGTCTACCCCGCCACCTGCCTCCAACGCCGACGGCCACCAACCCCCCAAGCTCCGCCGCTCCCCGCCTGCTCCGCCTCACGGCGCTGCACCGCCAATGACCTCTCCTCATGCCTCAAGACGACACGCCACGGTGCCGCTGCAGAAGCCTCCGACCACTCACCGCCTGCGTCCGCCTCACCCTCGCCGCGTCGCCATCAACCGCCTCCACCTGCCGCTTCCACCTCCGCCTGACGCTGCCTCCTCGCCAAGGCCAGTCCTTCATCCGCCTCGATCATGACTGGCCACGCCTTGAGCCACCGCGACCCTCTCTCCGAGCTGCCGACTCGCCCCCTGCCGCCAAGCACCGCGAGAAGCCCGACCCGCCGCCCTGCTCCTCCACCCGCCTCTCTCCGCGCCGCCCGGACCGCCTAGCCTCCGCTGCTCGAACCGCCGCCAGACGTCAAGCCCGCCGCGGTGCATCCTCCTCCGGCCAGCCGCCGCTTAGCAGTTGCCGACCTCCTGCAGCCACGCTCTGGCGCCATGGCGTGTTGCCGCTCGCCCTGTTATGATAAAACAAGAGGATGTGGTGGTCGTGTCCCCGATGAACAGGCAGTGCAAGTGTGCAAGAACCTCACCTTGGCAAGACAGATAGTCGACAAGTACTCCCACAAGGACCATCCGATGCCAAGATCTTCCAAGAACAGGCAACCGACAAGTTCGACACGTAACCGGACCCCAACTCCAAGTTTCTCCAACAAGATCTCCACCAGCCAAGCCGTGCATGGATGGCGACAAGATATCCTTCGGGATCAAGACGATCCGAAGCGCCAAGACCTCCGACAAGGAACCGACGCAGAACGCCAAGCACTTCACCCCGAAGACAAGACCGACCCGACTTGAGAACCCGACAAGACCGTCGCTACGACAAGAACGGCACCGGCCTGGAAGAATTCGACACGCCCCGACACCGAACCAAGTACCCCTTTCCGGACGCCGAGTCCGCCGAGAACCCGGAGGCGACAAGACCCTAACCCCCGGAGTCCGAGAACGATCTCGCCGAGGCCGTCGAACCCTGGACCCGACCCCGAACCGGAACCCCAAGTTCGACGAGACCCCCTCTAATGTGTGAACCCCTTTCCGAGAACCCCATTTTATTATATAATAACAACTTGTCGCATATTTAATTGTTCATCTCGCATACATTCATGTGGTTTGGGGGCCTTATGCCGATTCATCTAATAATTAAATATGGGGCCCATATGCAGGCAAATCTAGCCTTATATTGGCCTCATTTAAATTGGATATAGTGAACCGGTGTTATATTTTGGCCATGTTAAAACAACATTTAAATTGCGGGGGATCTAAACAACATGAATCTATTAATTAATTGTCGGGACCCCGGTTCCGCTTAATATGACCTAATTGCACCGCACCTTGCCATGTCATTCATCATGCATGCATCATGCCGATCTTTTGCCTTAGTATTAAATATTGCATCCGGTGTTCTTCTAGTGTTTTGCGTCTTCGCGGATAAGGCCGTTGAGTTGATGTGAGCTTCGTCCCGATCTTCGGTTGAACCTTCGACAATGTTTTCAGGCGAGCATCTCCCCCTTTCTACCTATCTTACTTTTATAGTCTTTATTCCCTCCAGTTGATCTATTGCTATCTGAGTTGCGATGCTTTAGTTTCCGTACCTGTGATATACCGTGCAGCCCTATATTGCCTTGGACACACCCTATTACCTGTTGTTGGTAGATAGTTGGACTTGCGCGTCGTAGTTGCTTGCTCAAGTGCTGAGGTGTGTCATCATATGCCACAGTTGCTGATGTATTGCCGCATGTTGCTGTTGGAGACGATTCTAGTTTTACTTATCGTCACTTTAATTTCTGTTTAACAACTAAAATTGAAATAAGCAGAGGCATCGGTGGGTGATAGATAATATTTGGTTTCCGAACGCCCACTTGTGTCCCGTAAGACCCCGAGTACTTGATACTGCCTTGTTTTATCGCTATCCACATTCGGGAGTATGGGATCCCCGAGCGAGCTTGATTCATCTTATTTCTTGGGGCCACAAACTAGTTTGAGGTTTTATTTACGATCCTGTACTTATGCCATGCTACTTTCAGTATTTACATTTGTGCGAGGAGCACACTCATCGTTAGGATCGTGGCACGATTCCGCGTGTCGACAAGCCCAGCCACACTTTCGGGTTCCTCGTTTCACGGGTCCCCACAACCTTAAGCCCGTCTGAGCCGGCCGGCTTCGTACGGGTTCTACTAAGGGTGGCCCCAAATATTTCTGAATCCTGATTGTTCAATCGTGAAAGCCTCGTGGGTTTTGATTTGGTTTTTCCGAGGTTGATCGAGCGTGTGTTGCTATTGGTGCACCCGGCCGGTAAAACTTTCTCAAAGTGTCCGCGGATATGGACGACTTGGAGCATGATCTCGATCATAGACAAGCATAACTAAAGTTTATTGCTATAAATTTGACTTATAATGACTAGTAATCAGCTTCACTATAACGGAATGGTTAATAATACTGCCCACAATTGCTTGTTTGGTTGTCGCTTGCGACCATTGTACCTGACTAGTAAGTATTGCAACTACAACGGAATGGCTGAATAAAAGTATCAACAACTGCTGGGTTATGGGTTTATCTCATTCTACCTGTATCTGATTAGTAATTGACGCAACTATAACGGAATGGTTAATTAAAAGTGCCCACTGCTTACTTTATCAGGACGATTATCTAAACCTGACTAGTAATTGCTGCAACAATAACCGAATAAATAAAACTGCCAACTGTGTGAGTTCCTCGGTTGACTTCCTCGTCTGGTCTCGAGGGGGAAACACCAGGATGGGTTTGTTTGGTGTCAGTTTCAGGTTGGATCCGGATAGGTCATTCTTACCCCCCTCTGATAACCGCCAGTTGTATCGAGTCTCTATAAGTTGTTAGTGCATGCTGCCGCTGCCGCTTCAGTCCACCATACCTATGTAGGCGAGGACCGCCGAATTCTAGCCTCGCTGTATCGCCTCAGATCGACGCCTCCTCTTTTCCTTCGCCTTCGCGGCACCCTTTTGTTTAAGCAGGTTTTGAGATCGACGCCGTTAGCGGGTTACCCTTCCGCTTGGTGCGGGCAGGGTTATGGACGCCATTGGTTATTCTTCGTGGCTCTTAGCCCCATTTGCATCTTGTCCGTAGCTGGACGCCTAACGCTTTTCAAGGTGATTTGGATCTCTACATTATATTCGTATTCTTGACTCATTGAGTCGTATATATATATCTGTTCTGTGGGTCCCATCGAGGACTGTTGTGTAATGTTATTACTTTGCTTTCCACCCGCACGAAAGTGCCTGGTGGGCACCTTTGAATCGTTTCTATGCGGGTTTGGCGAATTTTGCTAAAACTTGCATAGGTACGATTCTGAGGGTGTTACATCGTCCTTGCCCGTCACTAGCTGCTTGTTCAGGGCACGTATTTCTGCCAGATCGGTCTTCATTTGAGCTTTGAGGCTTTCTGCTTCGTCTTGGGAGCGGGCGGTGGATTCTTCCTTGTAGCAAATGAGCTGTTTGGTCGCCCGGACCTTCTCTTCAAGATCTTCCAACTCCCTTTTCAAGGATGCGAGCTCGGTGGTACTGACAGAGGTGTCAGTTTTGGCATCCAGAGACGCCTTTTTCTCGTTGAGCTGCTGACATCTGTCTGCGATATTGACCTTCATGGAAGTTGGGCGCAGATCGATCCTCTCACGAGCTAACTTCACCCTTGGCCCGTAGAAAGACAGAGTTACAACCGCCAAAGCTTCACCGCAATGCTACCGGGAGTTGGTCTTTTATTTCAGCCAACGCTCTTCACCTCCTCGTAACACTCGATCAACTCTTCGATCGGGAGGACAGCAGGCTTTAAGACGCTGGAATTGAGGTGGAACAGCTCGTGGTTCATCATCGGCAGAGGGAGTTGGTTCGATGGATTCGTGACGTCGAACAAGAAGCCTGAAATATCACAACTCGCAGCCCAAAAAGCGCCGATGCGCCCAAACGTGTAAGGATGAGCCGAAGAAGCTAACGACTCTCCTAAGATCGAGGGAGAGAGGATGAGACGATCGGCTTGTGTGGTTGCCGGGCTTGGCCAAAGTGATAGGCGTTTCATCGCACCTTCGTGGATTGCTAGATCCGCTTGGCTAAAGGCATCGGCATCGCCTGCTTTCCCACTAGAAGCATCAGTCGTCCGCATGGAAGGTGTTTAGCCGATGTAAATAATGATGAATCGGCAGATAAAAGGAGTAAGTGGCAAGAGCATGAAGGGTGATGATTTTTGAAACCTCCTGGCTCGACGAAGAAGCTTGCGCCCTTTATGCTCTCTTGGGACCACATACTGGCCCCGCCGACCGGGTGCTCGGGGGGCGAGGTTCAGAACCGACCTATTCCTGGAAGCCGATGGTGGTGAATCTGGCTGGCTCGGTGTGATGGTCCTCTCAGAATCTGTTGGGCCTAGTTCTCCTCGATTGGTCTGAGTGTCCTCACTAGAGGTGTCTTCGACGGAATCCTGTAAAAAAAGGAGAACCAGTAAGCACGAGCATGTCTGCAAGAATGGAAGAATGAGAAGGATCGACCAAGGCATGAATCAGCCTACATGCGAGCTTTCTGGAGAAGGGCTCCGGCGCCTTAAGGTCTTCCTGGCAGCTACCTTCCTCACCATCGTTCTTGTTTTAGTTGGAACTCGAGGGGCAGCTGACTTAGGAGTTGCTTGGTTCTTGGAAGCCGATTGTGGTGTTATCGGCTGTTTCTGCATTATGACCTTTTTCAAAGGTGGCGAGTTTTTGCAAAAAAGAACCACAGAGTCGGCGGAAAGAACTCAAGGGGAGCCATCACCGTATGAGGTTCAGGCCATCTTGTTGCTGCAAGGAGAAAGAGTGGGTTAGTAGAAGAATCGCCAGAGTCGCATCAAGAAAATTTACAAGTAGTGGTACTGCTCCACGGGATGTCATAGTCGCATCGAGCTGTTTCAAAGAACGGTCCCAACGCCTCCTCAAGGCGTGAGTCTTCCACATCGACCACCGCCTTCAAAGCCATCGTTGATGAGGCGAAGGTGAGGTCATTAGGAATTGGGATGGTCGAGCATCAAAGAAGGAATAACACCTTTGGTGGTGAGAGGATCAGTGTGTCGCTCTCTGTAAGGTGGTGGAGAAAGAAATGGGGAGGTACTTGTCCAAGGCCAAATTGCCGAGCTACTACGACCGGCTGATAGAATTCATACCCAGGCTTGATTATTCTGTTGGATGTACTCATGCCTACTGGAAGGAAACAGGGGCGGATCACAGTGGAAAAGAGTTGCCGAGTGCTGGTGTCATCGGCAAAATTGTCTAGCCTGAAGGAGAGTGGATTTTCAAAATGTTCCGATTCTTCCATGTAAGGAAAGAAGATAGGATTGTCTGTGCCTTGAAAGAAAGTCTTGAACCACTTGGATGCCTCTGAGGGGTCGCTTTACTACCCGCGCCTATACAAAGCTTGGCCATAGCTGGTGCATCGGATCTGCTTCCCTTTTACATCTGGAAAGGTGCAACTCGCCAAAAGGGGAAAGTTTGGGACGTGGTTTTGAAAATACAGCTGAGCCCATAGTTGAATGAACCACCGAGGACCACCTGTTTTGACTGCTATGCCAGAGAACATCTTGACAGACATCAACTGGAGATATCGATAGACCTCTCCAAGGAACAGTTTGCCGATGCCAAGTTGAGTGCCTTTGGCAAGCTCGTAGGCCAAAGAGAGATAATTCTTGGTTGGAGCAAGGGAAGGGCCACAGAATATGAAATGTTCCAAAGAAGTTGAGAAAGGTGTGTTCTTTCTCCGTGACAGGCCCTTTGTTTTCATATGGCGTTGGAGGTAGGCACCCCGTTCAATGCGATCTGTTTTAGAAGACAGTTTGTAGGGGACTTTGGTCGCTTTAAAAGCGTAGGGCTGGGTGATGTAACATCCATCAGTAATCATCACCACGCCTAATGTGGTTGGTGACATGGGGCCATGACCGAACATGAAACAGTTCAGAGCGTCGGACTGAAGTAGCCGATGGTTTTAGAAGATTCTCATGTTTCTCAAGGAGACAATGACAAATGCAAGGCATCGGCTATTCCGTGGTTTCCCATTGGGATTGGTAAGCTCTAGCTACCTCTTGAACCAAGAGACCCAATGTTCAGGGGATTAGGCCAGCTCACAGGCCGGCCCAAGAGTTCAGATCTAGGTCTTGGCTTACGAAGGGATTCTGTTGCTTCGCAAGAAATCGATGGGAGGACTAGATTCTCACGAGGCCAAGGCAGAGAGAATTTGGGAGAGAAGGATGCGCAGAGAATGTCTCAAACCTAAAAATTTAATGGTGGAATAAGGCATTAATTCGTGTTCGCCATTTAATTACGATCGCTTCATCTTTGCGAGGAGTAGGGCATCTTCGCACCGAGACCTCTGGGTTGGTGTTGACGATTCCGCCATCTAGTTTGCGGCGGAGATGGATCTGTGGAGTTGGGGGTCGAGGGTTCTTGTCGCCGTGAGCTCGATCCGTCGGTGGGCAATTGGAGATCTGGGTCGCCTTTTTGAAGAGGGTTGCGTTACCGCTTGAAACCGAAAGTGTCCGCCAGATTTGCTAAGTATGCGACCAAGTTTTGACCTTGTCAACGTTGGGAAAGCCGATGTGTTGCCATCGGCTTTTGAGATTTGACTTGTTTGATCAGATGAGCGATGTGGTGAAAGCCGATACAAGATTATCGGCTCTCGAGCATCGGCCTATTTTGACTATCAGCGAAATTGGGTCGGAAAAGCAATCTTCGAGTTGGAAAAGTAATCTTCGTTCATTCAAAAGACGATTATTTACAAAGGGCTGATTGCTTACAAAAGGAAACCTACTACTACTACTACTACTACTACTACTACTACTACTACTACTACTAGTTCCTAATCTAGAGGCCGAGGTCGTCGCCGCTGTCTTTGCCGCCGTCTTGTTCGCTGTCATCGCTACGCTTGCCTTCGGCCGCTTTGAAGATGCCGATGGGGCCTCCTCGTCTCCGCTGCCTTCGTGTCCTCGCTGGACCCGCGAAGCGCTTCATCGTGGATACTGTCGGAGGATGTATCCTCCTCCGACTCCTCCTCCTCGTCGGAGGATTCGACGCCCCCAGACCAAAGGCGTTGCCGCTCTTCGCCTCCAATTCGCCGACGGAATCGCAGGCCCTCGCCGCCGGGGACGCTGCCGTCCTCCGACCAAGCGGCGAATCCCAATCCTCTCGTCCCACCATTGTGGGCGAGGGTCTCAGACGCTGGCGGGTGCTCGGCGTCGGCCGCTAATGGTGTTGGAAGACCGGGAGGAATGGGAAGAAGAGGAGGCCATGGCGGAGGAAGAGGGTTTTTTCGGAGGAAGAGGGTTTTTGGCTCTTGGAGGAAGATGGGGACTGCGAACTGCTCAGATGAATTTAAATAAGGGGAATAGTGGGAGGCGGTTCAATGCCGTAGCAGTTTCCCAGAATGTGCTGCCGAAATCGTCAAATCATGCACTGCGAAGGAGTTGAGAAGACAGGGCATCATGATGAGGGGGTGGCGTGACGATTCTGCTCTGCAACACGTAACCCGATGTAAAAAAAAGAGGAGGAAGAAAAAACATCAACAGAGTGGTTTTGGAATTATTATTGCCAAAACCAGGGGGGCATGTGTTATCGCCATATTTTGGCCAAAGGAGGAGATGAGCCGTAATCAAGATGGGCTTGGAAGATACATATATGCAACGTGTTGCTGAATCGGCCTTGTACGTGGATTTGGGCTAAATTACCCGTGTATCTGTATATTGTAGTAGGTTACGTTTCGGTTTAGGTAAGAGATAGAGTTGTAGAGTTATTCCAAAGATAGAAAGTCTCCGGACTATAAATATGTACCTAAGGTTATCGAGAAAAGGAGGACAATCACGTTCACAACAAACACAATCTCTACAAGATCGCCACCCCTTGTTTCTAGGGTTTCTTTCGGTAGTAATATGTCAGCCTAGATCGCATCTTGCGATCTAGGCGATTTGCTTATGCTATTTGGTGTTACTCAATCGAAGCCTTGTTGATGGCGAGTAATATCATTATCATAGATTTGTTGAGGCTAGCATCGCATTTTCGCTATGATTGTTTAAGTTATGCTACCTCTAGTTATCTCGCTACCTTTGCACCTTTTCCCGGTGTAAGGGTAGCATCTTGCTTGATCCTTATTCGCTTGATTCGATCTGTTATAGTTGTGCCTTGTTTCCAAGGTTTAGTTTGATATCCACGTAGTCGGCCTTGCAAACGGGTTGAACGATCCAAGAGTACGTAAGGATATGGTTTGCTAGTTCGAGAGGAGTTGTTCCGAATTGACTTTCGCCGGTTGTTAGGCCTCTAGGATTAGTTTTCTATCATCTTTGTATCTACCAGGCTCAATTACGCGGTGACGTTCCAATTACGTGGTGAAAACGTTAAACCGTCAGAGATCGATCTAACTTGTAATGATGAAGCAAAACCCCATGTTATCATAGATCTAATGCAGAACCATGGGATAATCGGCTCTAGGAGCCGATTCACGTGGAAACCCGGGGAGCCACGGCTCGAATTTTACGATACTTGTTTACCATGCGAAAACCGATCAAGCAATCCATCACCTTCCGACTGGTATAGGTGGCACGCCTGAACCAAGCCAGACGTGTCGGAGTTTTGCGGGCCGTTGCCCGAGGGACCAGGGCCCACCAGCAGTTCTGGGAGCCTCCCGGCTCTTCGTGTTGCTCGTCGCTGCTCGCCGGTGGGTTTTGACAGGCAACAGACCTAGAGAAGTAAAAAAACTTAAGGCGATCGTCTTTCAAGATGCTTCGCAAAGTCAGACTTAGGCTGTGTTTGTTTGGGCTGCAGCTTTTGAAAAGCAGCTGTGGAGAATCAGCTGTAGGAAACAGTTGTTGGTAGCAGAGATTGGTGTTTGGCAGAAATGCTTTTGATGGCGGTTGTTGGTGGTTTTGTAAATAAAATGTCTAAAATAGCCCTGGGTGTAGAAAATGTTATATAAGTGTTGATTTAAAATGAATTAGCTGTTTCTTTCCGTTTTACTTAAATACTACCTTTGACATGCTTAGGAGTTGAATTATCTATATTCACATGTTTTTTTTAATATTTCTCAACACGCTTTGCAGCGGAATAAGTTTAAAGTTATTGGTTAGGCTTTATTTTAGAATTTGGCCTAGATTATTTGGACAGCAGGCCCTGTGTCTTTACATCCATCCACGAGGTATCTATGTTGTTATAGCATACAACTGAATTTTCTTTGGACAGCAGGCTTGCGTATCTATACATACATCCTTTGACATCGATCAATCACACATGCGCAGCGTACATACAACAAGTATCCATCCATCAAGCATCCATGCGTACGGATGAACAGCTCGGGAGCACCATCCCTAAACGAACAGGACCCGGTCTAGGAACCACCGCCCCACCCCACGCCCAGGAACCCTTGCCGCCGCCCCACGTCCAGGCACATCTGTGCGCTCCAGGGGATGGTCGGCAAGCCTGCGCATCTGCGCTCCAGGGAAAACACGTCCAGCTGCTCAGCATGCAGGAAGAACGTCCGGCCGGCATCTACGAAGAGGTGGAAGACGAGGTGGCGGCGGCGGAGGCTCCAGTGCCAGCAGCTTCGCCGTCTCCACGCCCTCCGTGGCGGACGCTGCCGCGGGACGAGGAAGCGCCGGGAGGCGGCGCTGGCGCGACTCCGGTCGTCGGTGCTGGCCGTGGTGGCGCGCGCGGCGACGACGTCCTTATCCCCAACGGAGGGGAAATTAGTGGATGTGGGAGACGGGTGGCAGTTTTTTGTTAATAGTGCGAACTGTATGGGGCAGTTTGGTCCGGTCTAACTCGGGAAGTGGGGGAAGCGGGGAGGAAGCAGCTCGCGACCAGCTTTCTGCTCCTAGTTCATTTAGCTGCCGCGTTTGTTGGAAACGCTCTGTTATTTGCAGGTGTTTGTTTGCATCAAGTGCTGTTGGAACCAAAAGCTGAAGCGGAAGCTCAAACAAACACAGCCTTATCCCAGCGAAAATGTCCAATAGTAAGTACGACATATAGTGCTGAAAGATTTGCTTCGGAGATCCACAACTATGTGGATACATCGTACAATCTTTCATCATACCCTGATTTAGTCAAGTATAAACTGAACAGAAGCAACATTCTAGTTATTAAGCCAATAAATTCTTTATATACAATTTAAAGACTATTAGTAAACCCTAAGGGGGAGAGTAGACATTATGAATGAAAGTTGAAGAAGTACTATAGGTAATCATGAAGGAATATCTAAAAACTTAATAAAGTAAAAGCTTGAAGGGGATAAAAGGATAAATTTAACCGACCAATTCTAAAAGAAACAACTCTTAAGTAACCCTTAAGAAGTAATAGAGAACACCTAATTGGGCAAGTATTGAGAATAAGAAATTCCAATGGGTATGGACGAAATGAGTTCAAATCCCATCTTGGAAGGAGTACCAGTATCAACTATACTATGTCAGGAATAAAAAGATAGTCTTTTGACCCTAAACATGGGTATATAGAAACTTAAAACTTGTTTTAATGAGACCCTCTAGACTGTATTTAATGCAGTAATAAAGATTGATAATTATACATCACATTACTTATGCATAAAAGCATATTGCTTCTTTAAACATTAGTCCTTACCGGACCAATGATGCTGATTTCAGATTTTGGATCTTATACCGACTCGAAGACCGTGAGTGCATAATCTTGCAATCACAAAAGGCAAGTTCACACTTGCTCATGTCTTTTGTTTATTTTCTGTAAAGTATTTTACAAATCCAGTGTTGTCCTCACCTGCATTTGAAAAAGGTCAGAAAACACTATTTTCAATACTAATGTGAACTATTGGTTACTGATCCAGGGTGATCAGTTAATCTATTAAATCTGATAGTTGAAATAACACTGTTCAAAACTATATCACCTAGGACTTAATAACCAATGTCGCCAATGATTCTTGCGTCATATATCACGCGTTGACCATGAGATTTGGAATGGGACGGAGAAGTAAGCTGTATCTTCTTCCTCTCGCAGGAAGCCGGATGTGCAGGTCGTGGCTGTTATCCTCGAAGCATGCATATTAATTGGTAATTCATAGAGGATATGCAGCATACGGGTGGGAACCCTCAACGTCCCACGATAGTTCTGACATCTAACGGTTTGTACAAACCATTGCCATAATTCTTTATGTGGGCATGGTGTACACCAAGGAGGCATGCGAGGTCATGAAAGGGGCAGTGATTGGCTTGGATCATCTTCTGGGCCTCATATCATGGAATTGTGGACGGGAATAAGCTGCCCGGTTGTGCAACAAAGAGTTGATCTCTCATGGGTAAAGTAACGCACCTCTGCAGAGTGTAAGAACGGTAACTTGTTACTCCCTGTTCCGGGAAGGAGCTACGAACGCGGCGGGAAAGGAATTCCATGAAAGTTCTGGTAAACCCGTGAAGACTGATGGACATAGCTTTTCAGAATAAAAGCAACCTTTAAAGAAATGTTTATGAAAACCTGCATTGCCTATGACCTACGGTCTGTGGCTGTAGTTATAGTGCATCAAACACTCCTTTTCTAGTGAACTTGCTGAGCATGCTCGTACTCAACGTATCTTCTTAACCCTTGCTAGATTCTGAAGCCATTGAGACGGTGTCTACACCAAGTTATGCTCCAAGAAGCATCATCCAAATATAAAGCTCTTCAACAAAGACAAGGAAGTCAACAAATACCTCAACTCAAGTGAAGAAGAAGTTACTGATTAGATAGGAATATAATCTCTAGCCAAAGAACCTATCTCTGTAGTGCGTTTCAATAGAAGCAATGCCAACCTCTTAGCTAGAATACTAGTCTTAATAGTATAATAGTTCTTGTGTTGTTTATCTTTGATTCTTCTCCGTAAGAAGTTCTTTCTCTCTCTTTAACCTAGAGTGTTCTCTGGATCTTGTGTAAAGAGTGAGTTGTAACCTTTATCCATGTATTGGACCCGCTGTGTTTCTGTTGTGCCATTCTGAGGGATGTAATACTAGTGAACGGTGTTTTATTAGTGTTATGTCAACTACTATAGTATACTACATCATGCAATGGTATGCTGGGTCACCACAGTTGGTATCAGAGCATATGCTTTGACCTTAGGTTGGAAATCTATTAAATGGGTAGAACCTGTAGGACACATCCTAGCAACAATAAAGAGTTCTCTAGTGATATCAGGGATATTCACTTGAGGATAATCCTGTTATGTTACTATTGCGATAACTCTTTTATATGATTGCAATTTCGAAAGTAACCCAAGAGTTTTAACTCTATGTAACTGATGATAATTTCTTATCTACAGTTCCACATGGCACCTCGATATCCACCTCGGAATGTTCAAGTGATGAACAGGACACTGAACGACTACGGAGGGGATTGGACAGACAATCTCCGACAACTTCTATGGAGTTTGGAGTGTGAATCAAGACTTTTGGTCAATATTTACAGTTACTATGATGGGCAGGTATTAGCTAAATACCGTGTCATGGTCATGTTACCCAAGAAGTTAGGACTTAAGGGAGAAATGCCATCAGGAGAGGCAAGGCATGGCATGGCATGTGATATCTTGTCAGGCAAGCCGTAACCATGATCCGAGAACAAAAATCCCAAGCTCTAGAAGGTAGTACTCATACCATTATACCACAGGAAACCTCAAACCCAGAGCATGAGTTAGATCACTCTACCCTAGTCCAAGCAGAACCTACTTTAGCTGTAGAGTATATGGATCGTTATCGGTCTTTGCTAAACACTTATCATAACACTCACCAAGTCTTAGTTCAGGAACTGGATACGGTCATTGAGGATTTTACTGATCCTACTAAAGCAATGTCACATAGGAAGAAGATAGATAAATAAGCTAGGCATCCCAAATACATACCTTCAGGAGAAGTGTTTGAGGAAACTGAGTTTGATGACCCAAACTCGGAAAATTATGCCTACTACGAAAATGACTTCAAGCCACCTGAAGACCTATGGACCAAATATAACTCCGAACAACAGGAATGGAATAAAGTTATTCCAAATAACCCTGAGCCAAACAAGTATGGATGGGAAATAGAATGTCAAGGTAGAACCATAGGAAATCCTATACCTTGTGATACAGGTATTGAAGAAAAGACCAACTATAACCATAGAGAGCCTTATGGACCATATGGGGGTGATACTAATCCAATGGACTTAGAAGAGTATTCTGATAGCTACTACACCAATATATATGACTGGATCCAAGAAAAAGCTAAGGAACCAACTTACTATGAGGAAGCGTCGTCAGAAAACCATGGGTATTCGGTAGAAGATTATGCCAACTCTAGTCATTTTTCAGTGACTAACCTCAGTCTCGATACTTCTAATCAAGAATACGCATCTCCTGGATGCTCCTACGCTCCAGACGGCAGTCGTAGGACTTCACGTCATCATGGACGGAACTCCAGGAATCACTAGAGGAAGATGAAAGTAAGAAAGAAACGACATCCTAAGGGGATGAGTGCTAGAATAATGTATATAGAGGGTAATGCGTATTGTAGCTTGAAAGGTTTGCCAAAATAAGTGAGGTTGTACTCACAAGAACCGGACGTTCTTGTAAGATAGTTGTGTAAATAAGTGTGGAGCAAACCGTTGGAACATCTAGTACATTTGTAAATTATTTAAAACCTATGTATAATACATGGTATATGTTTTCTTGTTCATCGACTTTTGGATTTTCTTGAATTTTCTTGATTGACTAGATCTGTAAATGAAGTTTAATTAGGTGTGCAAATGCATGATGTAACACCTAGTTATAACTTGATGTCATGGATCTAGATAGAAACGGGAGTTCGTGTAAGGGAGTGACGAGTTTCGAAGATCAAAAGGAAGACTTACTTGAAGGAAGAAGCCATATATAAGGAGTATTCACATCATTTGGAGGATAGATCAAGAATAGACTATTCTTAGTCAGATTTAAGAAAGAAATTTAGTGTAGAAAATGTATGGAGTAACAAGAAGTAATAAAATAAAGGTCCATTCAAAGTAGGTAGCATTGCTAAGAAGTTAATGAAAGAGTTGTACCAAGTTCATGGAAATATCATGAAAAAGTACCAAACTGAACAGAAGCAACATTCTAGTTATTAAGCCAATAAATGCTTTATATACAATTTAAAGACTATTAGTAAACCCTAATGGGGAGAGTAGACATTATGAATGAAAATTTGAAGAAGTACTATAGGTAATAATGAAGGAATATCTAAAAACTTAATAAAGTAAAAGCTTGAAGGGGATAAAAGGATAAATTTAACCGACCAATTCTAAAAGAAACAACTCTTAAGTAACCCTTAAGAAGTAATAGAGAACACCTAATTGGGCAAGTATTGAGAATAAGAAATTCCAATGGGTATGGACGAAATGAGTTCAAATCCCATCTTGGAAGGAGTACCAGTATCAACTATACTATGTCAGGAATAAAAAGATAGTCTTTTGACCCTAAACATGGGTATATAGAAACTTAAAACTTGTTTTAATGAGACCCTCCAGACTGCATTTAATGCAGTAATAAAGATTGATAATTAAATAAAAAGAATTAGATTAGGATATCTAATCAAGTTATAGAATATTACAAATAATTACAATTAAAGTCATCATGGAGTGGAGAAATGTAGCAACCACTACAAGTAAATTCCTTACTCCGAAATGTGAGAGTTTGTGAACTTCGAGGACGAAGTTTATTTTAAGGGGGAGAGTCTGTAACATCCCAGCATTAGAGCCTAGAAATAAGCTGAACCTAGATGTGTGCATTGCATTCATGCATAGAAAATCCGAATAATTTTCGCGCTTTTGAACAACACTTGTAAAAGTGATTGAAGCTTCTCTTAACTTGATGGAATAAGAAGTAGATCATCAAGTTGACTGCGATAAGTTTCAATATGACCTTTGCTAAAACCTTATTTTGGGTAAAGGAGATTTGATCTAAGGGAAGATCAAATGTAATAAAAGTTAAACCTTAATACATTATGATTTATATCTGATCCTTAGGTGATCATATCATAGTATTCATTATAATCACTCATGAGTACCAAGTTAAGGATATAACACAAATAATAAGAATGTAACAACTATATCTTGATCTCATCTGCTTATACCCTGATTATCATAGTAATACCAAACTTTAAACTCTTTAATGAGTTTGAGTTGGAAAGAGACTAAGTCAAGATCATTCACCATATATCTTTCTTTCCATATCAATCCTTATCATCTCTATTGAGTTATATTCCTTTATCTGTGGTTCATCAATGTTGAGAAATCAACTATTGATTCACCCATTATCAACCTATCAAACTCTTGATCAGAACATAGCTCACATTTAAGTGTCTATAAAGAAACAACTTAGAAGAGATGAATAGTAATGCTAGCTTTAGAAATCATTTATAGGATATGATTGATTGAAAAGAATCCAATCAATGTAATAATAGAAGGAGTTAAACTCATTCCTGGTTGGATAGAAGAGTTATCTGAAATAAAGATACATATGGTAACAAAGAGGGTTCCCTGGATGAATACTAAAGTTAGTTACCAGGAGTAGTCCTATTGGATAAAGTAAGTATAGTCAATGAATTCTATCTCTTAATCCAATAGAGCTAAACAAAAAATAATTATAATACAACTGCAACGTTGTAGGGATGGAAGCCTTGATTAGCCAATTAGAAACCTAAAACATAAAGGATCAAAAGATTATAATGATCAAGCCCTATTCACCAATATTGAATGTTTATATTATGTATAAGTGGTATTGGTGGATAAAACATGATTGGAACCCTAGTATAGATATGTTATCCTAAGATAGATATGACAAAACACATTAATGTAATGTGAGGTTGGAGTATGAGCTACTAGAGTTAAGTGGAGACAAGATAGTATGATTAAGATGATGCTAGAGCAACATGGGATCATAGAAGTAGTAGTTTCCTCTTGGTAAATACCAGCACTTGATGTGAAGTAGTTTGATCTAGACATCTATTGAAGAGATATTGATAATGGATGATTAAGGAAGATTATGAGTGGAGTTTGATAGAACTACTTGTTGTATTGATGATTATCAACAATAGAGTAGTAAGTATAACCAAGCAAGGATAT
The DNA here is from genome assembly GCA_030063025.1 of Avena longiglumis. Classification (NCBI taxonomy): domain Eukaryota; kingdom Viridiplantae; phylum Streptophyta; class Magnoliopsida; order Poales; family Poaceae; genus Avena; species Avena longiglumis. Next base: position 509,635,372 of record CP125974.1, on the reverse strand, counting down.
GAGAAAACTATGAAATACTTTAGTATCAAACTCATTGGATTCATCCATAAGTTTAGAAGAATAAAGGGTGAATAAGAACATTCTTGTGAAGTAAAGCTCATCATACTAATTATGATGATGGATAGGAAGAAGTATTATATCTAGGAAAGGAATTCTTTAATTAAAGATCAAGGATGGTAAAGAATGGAAAAATAGACATTCTTGTTAAACCACCAACTCTAAATCTTAAACCAAGTATAATGTCCATTCAGGGAATTGATTCATCATCTTATGTTTATATCACTTTATAGGAATATTTTCCTATAACAAATCACATAAGCACATCTCTTTCAATTCTCATTATCATAATTATATGTGCTTAAGAGTATCTTTACAAACTCCTTGTTATGAAACATTCTAAATATAACTTTCTATTTCAAAAGGATGATGTCATCAAATATCTCAAACAGAAAACAATATGTTTAGTTATTAAATCTTTACCACATCCATAAAGGAATCTAAGTACATTAAAAAACCCTAAAACCTAGGGTAAATAATCATATCCAAAATCCTAAATCTCTTTGTTTATCATAATAGAATATATACATTGCCATCTTCCAAATTAATGGAAGGAGTAATAATTATATTAATTTCTTTTATATTTCATGCATCAAATAATGATATAGGTTTTTTATACATATAAAAATTTCTAATAAAAACTATGGGTCAACTAGAGTTAAGTGTTATAACTAAATAAGAATATATCATTCAATAAATCTATGGTTAAATGAGGAAAGAAAAATAATAAGAAAGGCTTCTACAAAATAATAAAAGGGGTTCATATAGAGAAAATAAAATAAATATAAAAAGATTATATAATAAAAGTTCACAAAAGATACTAAAAATATTTTAGTATTACTACAATTATCCAGCAAATAAATTCTACAAAGAAAACTTCAAAATATAAATTAAATTCAAATCTGAAATGGAAAACAGAAAATAGAAAAAGGGAAAACAAATAAAAAACAAAACCTGGCCGTGGCCCAACACCTCTGTACTTATCTGATGCCCATGTGCAGCCCACAAAAGCCCAACAGCCAGCCTAGCTCTTTCTCATCTGTGACTGACGAGTGGGGCCAGGGAAGGACAGCGGGTTGAGAGGAAAGAAACGCCGGGGGGTTATCCGCAAAACAACACGTCGTCGTCATCCTCACGCACACAGACAGCTCGCTGGAGGAGCTCGCCGCCGCCCGATGCCGTCATCGTCGTCTTTGTGCCAAGATCAATGTCGCCGTCACCAGGAGAGGATAAGGAGGCCACCGCGCTCGTCCTCATCCTCATTTTCCCCCTCTGAAACACTCTTTACCTCATTTCCCCAACCATGCCGAGAACCCTAGCTCGGAGGTGAGCCGGAGCCTGCGATTCCGTGCTCGCCTCGGCCAGATAAGACCATGGTGGAGACCGCCGTGCTCTTCTCGTTTGATTGCCCCACCTTGCACCTGTGGAGGATGCGTGAATCGACCCAATCGCACCCTCGGTTCCCGACGCTGTTCGTCGGAATACTCTTCGGAGAGCTCGCCTCCGACCATGCCTGTCCTCGCCAACCGCTCTATCGTCATCAGGGTAAGCTTACGCATCTCTGGACACCATTCTCGCTTGCTGATTCACACCGTAGATCCCATTTTGTTAAGCACCACCGCTGGCCGCCGCAGAAGCTCGTTGCCGGCGTATTTCCGGTAACCTTTAGGTAGCAGCGTTACCACCAATAGATTCGCCTCGATTCCCTCTATCCAGTAGCATCGACCTTGTTTACCGGGGAACAGTGGTTCGCCGCTGGCGACCATCCTCTGGTGGTAGAGGCCAGGCTGATGTCAGCATGACATCATGCTTGCGTCACCCAAGCCACATCAACGTGTTTGAACTGGTCTTTGTCTCACATGGCATGTGACATGGCCTAGGGCCCATATGTCATTGACTGAGGATAGCCAATCAATCGATAACAAATGCATTTTCTTTAACCTGTGCGCTGAGGTGGACATAGGCCCACTGGTCAGTGACTGAGACTAAGTGTGTGTGCGGTGTACAAAGTATTTCCTGTTTAAGAAATAAATAAAATGTTATAAACCTAATTATTAATATTCCAGAAATCAAATAAATGATTAAATCTTGTTTAAATAATAACTTTTGATTTGTAATTCAGAAAAATGTGTATAATATATGAAAATTTGTAGAAAAATAAAATCTACAACTTAAAATTATTATCAAATATTATTATGATGATTAACTAAATAAATATTATTTAATAAAGGTTTTATAAGTAATAAAACTTTGATAATTCATATTTTAATAATGGTAAATGTTAATAATATAAATAAAATACCAAAAATCTTAGAAAAATAAAAATTATAATTTAGAACCATAATCATGTATTATTATTTCACTTAATTAAATATTTATTATTTATTAAATAATTATAAAGTAATAAGAATTGTAAAAATCATATCTTATTATGTATAAATCATAAAAATAAATATAATATACCAAAATGATCACAAAAAGAATATCTACATGTTAAAAATATAATATTACAGTTTTGAGATAATTAAAAATTTAAATATTTTAATAACTCAAATTTAAACTTATTTACTTAGTTTAAAAAATTCATATAAGGGTAAATAACAATTATTAATATTTCTAAAATTAGTCAATTAAGTTTAATAAATAGTATTAGTCTTGAATATTAATAATATAAGCCATAATGGTTTAAAACATTACAAATACCTTATTATTAAATTATCTTCAACCTTAATTGAAGATTATATTCTAAAAAGATTCCTATTCATAATAAAAACCTTAAAGAACAACTTGTGAATAAATCAAATCCTTTCTATCTACTTTACCCACCAGATTAAAAAAACTACCACAACATTATAGTAAGTCCATAAGTAGTGAAGTAATATTATATCTTAGTTTATAAACTATAACCACTCATCTATAAAGGCAAATGATACTACTCCATTATAAAAACAGGAAACCACTACATCAAGTAAAAGTATAACCATTCTTAAGTAACCTTAAGGAAACATTACCAGGTACACAAAATACAAATATTATAAACATTATAATTTTAATCTTTTTTTTTGAAGTTAACTTTATTCTATAAGAATCTAAATATAACACTATAAACATTGTTATATATTTTATAGTTAACTTTGGTCTGAAGTAGTTAAGTTATAAAACATCTCAAAGGCAAACCATTCGAACAAGCCTAAATAACATCGACCAAACTCTATTAACCACAAAGCTTGTTTAGACCTTAGAAGAGAAACCTTTTCTTCGAAGGTTATTCTTTTTGATACTTAAAACAAGAACTCTTATATAAACAATTTTAAGTAGCATTTCACCTTTTGTGTGTGCCCCATTGCTTATGATAATGTAATTATATGATTATTCCACACATATTCACAAGCCTTAATAAGAAGCACAAGTATGAAATCTATCTAAAAGGGGCAACACATTCCAAAGCAACCATTTCCGGAATCCAAAACCTAGAACAACGTTATCCCCGGGATTCGCCTTTATAACGTGCATCACATTACTTATGCATAAAAGCATATTGCTTCTTTAAACATTAGTCCTTACCGGACCGATGATGCTGATTTCAGATTTTGGATCTTATACTGACTCGAAGACCATGAGTGCATAATCTTGCAATCACAAAAGGCAAGTTCACACTTGCTCATGTCTTTTGTTTATTTTCTGTAAAGTATTTTACAATTCCAGTGTTGTCCTCACCTGCATTTGAAAAAGGTCAGAAAAAACTATTTTCAATAATAATATATTGGTTACTGATCCAGGGTGATCAGTTAATCTATTAAATCTGACAGTTGAAATAACACTTTTTAGAACTATTTCACCTAGGATTTAACAACCAATGTCGCCAATGATTCTTGCGTCGTATATCACGCGTTGACCATGAGATTTGGAATGGGACAGAGAAGTCAGCTCTATCTTCTTCCTCTCGCATGAAGCCGGATGTGCAGGTCGTGGCTGTTATCCTCGAAGCGTGCATATTAATTGGTAATTCGTAGAAGATATGCAGCATATGGGCGGGAACCCTCAACGTCCCACGATAGTTCTGACATCTAACGGTTTGTACAAACCATTGCCGTAATTCTTTATGTGGGCATGGTGTACACCAAGGAGGCATGCGAGGTCGCGAAAGGGGCAGTGATTGGCTTGGATCATCTTCTGGGCCCCACATCATGGAATTGTGGACAGGAATAAGCTTCCAGGTTGTGCAACAAAGAGTTGATCTCTCATGGGTAAAGTAACGCACCTCTACAGAGTGTAAGAACTGTAACTTGTTACTCCCTGTTCCGGGAAGGAGCTGCGAACGCGGCAGGAAAGGAACTCCATGAAAGTTCTAGTAAACTCGTGAAGGCCGATGGACATAAATTTTCAGAATAAAAGCAATCTTTGAAGAAATTTTTATGAAAACCTGCATTGCCTACGACCTACGGTCTGTGGCTGTAGTTATAGTGCATCAAACACTCCTTTTCTAGTGAACTTGCCGAGTACGCTCATACTCAACGTATCTTCTTAACCCTTGCTAGATTCTGAAGCCATTGAGACGATGTCTACACCAAGTTATGCTCCAGGAAGCATCATCCAAAGCTAAAGCTCTTCAACAAAGACAAGGAAGTCAACAAATATCTCAACTCAAGTGAAGACGAAGTTACTGATTAGATAGGAATATAAACTCTAGCCAAAGAACCTATCTCTGTAGTGTGTTGCAATAGCAGCAATGCCAACCTCTTAGCTAGAATACTAGTCTTAATAGTATAATAGTTCTTATGTTGTTTATCTTTGATTCTTCTCCGTAAGAAGTTCTTTCTCTCTCTTTAACCTAGACTGTTCTCTGGATCTTTTGTAAAGAGTGAGTTGTAACCTCTAGCCATGTATTGGACCCGCTGTGTTTCTGTTGTGCCATTCTGAGGGATGTAATACTAGTGAACGGTGTTTCATTGGTGTTATGTCAACGACTATAGTATACTACATCATGAAGTGGTATGCTGGGTCACCGCATCAGGACAGGGATCAATGTGTTGTCCTCCCAGGGCAACCATTAACGTCACCACGAGGCCGAATAACACCACCGCCGTTCACATGTTGATCATGCCATGTTCGCCACATATACCCCGCTACACCATGTCGTCGAGACTCGCCGTCGTCGATGCGGTAAATGCCACTCCACTCCACCTTCTGACCCCTTCAACCAGCAATTTCTCCAAACGATGCCCTTAGAAGGGAGAACAGTGAGCGCCGCCAACGTCCGATCTGAGAGTCCTAGATCTAGGTTTTTTCCCAAAGCTGCCTGAGCGAGAAGACGATGACTGCAATTGCGATGCCTTCAATGAGGTAACGACGCATACACTCCGCTATTGTCCGCCATTACCGAAGTCAGAGCTCGATTTACATCGGCAACCACACCTCTCCTTACCCACCAGCGGCAGCAGTCAATGGGCCAGATCAGGATCTCGAAGACCCTCTCAGAGAGGAGGCCGCTGTTCCGGAATCCAAGCGCCACATACCGACAACGGCCATCCCAAACCACGCCCATTATCCATCGCGGATCACCAAAGCGTCTACGGCGCAAAAAAATCGAGTACCAAAAAATATCATTTAGAAATAACATCTTTAGAAGCTCGTGGCGACGAAACCTGTGATCTGCAGGACGATCACGACTGACACCGAGCACACTCCATCCAGGATCGGACCGTCAAAAGCGTAAGGGCATCTCCACTAGGCCCCCAGTTTAAGCGGTCTGTTTTTTCTGTTCTTGAGTTGTGTTTGAGTCGATTTGGGAGGGTGACTGTCGGGGCCGGCGGCCCGTCCCGAACCATTTTTTAGCGGCGGCGTTGGCGATGGCGGCGGTGATTGTTAGGCTTCATTGGGAGAGCCCAAGAGGAAGGTATGATGAGCACATCAGTAAGTTTTTCCCTCAGTAAGAAACCAAGGTTATCGAACCAGTAGGAGGAAGGAAACGACTCAAAGGTATTGCTAGCAACTTGGAAACCTGCACAACACAAACTCAGACTTTTCCCTAACGAACACTGAGGTTGTCAATCTCACCGGTTTGCTGAAAATAAAGGATTAACAATATGGTGTGGAAGGTAATAGTGGTTTGCAGAAAGTAAACAATAACAGTGGAAGATGTATGAATGGTAAAGATTGGACCGGGGTCCATAGTTCACTAGAGGTGTTCTCCTTAAGATAAACAAACATGGCATGCTGGGTAAAAAAATTACAACAGGACAATTGACAGGACAGAGCAAGGCATAACAATGCAATACAAGACATTCAAGATCATATGAGATTTGGTTGGGCAATACAACAAGATACATAGACCGTCATCCAACTGCATCTATGACTAGTAAACCACCTTCAGGTTATCATCCGAACCCCCTACAGTACTAAGTTGCAAGCAACAGATAACTGCTTTAAGCAAAGTGTGTAAGGTAAACAATCCTCTTGTTCCATGAACAAGATACCGTTGTTTTCTCCCTAGTAGCAACATCACATCTACAACCTTAGAGATTCCTGTCACTTCCCTTAGATTAAATAGAGGCATGAACCCACTATCGAGCATAAATACTCCCTCTTGGAGTCACTAGCATCTACTTGGCCAAGATAGCTACTATAAACGGAGATCATGCAAGATCACAAACAACACAGACATGATAGAATCAATAAGGCAAAACTTTTAATCAATCTGACAAAGTAATCTCAATATCCATCGGATCCCCGCAAACACGACATGCATGATTATAAATAGATGATCTTGATCATGAACGGAGCTCACAAGATCTAAACATGGTAGAACAAAGGAGGAGAAACAACCATATAGCTACTACATGGACCCGTAGTCCAAGGTGGAACTACTCACGCTTCATACCGGAGGCTGGCATGATGATGAAGAAGGCCTCCGGGATGATCTCCCCTCTAGCAGGGTGCCGGGTAGAGCTTCAGACCCCCCCGATCTAGGGACGATGGTGGCGGCGTCTACAGACTGTTTTGTGGAATATTGATCGGGTACTTAGGGTTTTGGTATCGGGGGCTTCTTATAGGCGAAGATGCGAGACAGGGGGCACCCAGGGTGGCCGCACCCCCCAGACGCGGGCTAGGTTTAGCCGCGTGGCTAGAGGGTGTGACCCTCTAGTGGCTCCCCTCCGTCTAGTATTCTGTCTTCGTGTTCCCCACAGTAAAATATTGACTTTGACTTTTGTCCCCTCCAATTCCGATAATATTGATTTTTTGCATTTTCTAGAACCAAAAACAGAAGAAAACATACAACTAGCACTGTGACATCTTGTTAATAAGTTAGTACCAGAAAACATATAAAAATACCTCAAAGTATAAACAAAGCAAAGCAAAGTAGATACTAAACAAGCATGGAACATCAAAAATTATAGATACATTTACGACATATTAGACATTTTTTTGCAAATTCAAACATAAACCAACTGGCAAAGTTTATACTTAATTTATATTCAAAATATAAAAAACACAATTTAAACTAGCCTACCCTAGCTACCGATATTCACGCGTCGGCGCCGCCTCGTCCATCTATGGGTCGAGGTCGATATACTCCGGCGATGTCTAGAGGCTGGGCGGTGGCAGGGCCGGAGAGGGAGCATGCGCAGGTGGATTGATCACCTGCCCAGGCCACTGCTCCCAACCGTGTGGGAGGTGCGCTAACTCCATCCCTACCTCCGCCGCGATCGGAGGCGCCCATCCCGATAGCGGCGACGGTGGAGGCAGCTGGGAGTTCGCCTGCGCCACCATGCCGGTGAGATAGACGGCTTCCTCGAAGCCGACCCACTAGGCTTCCTCCTCCCGTGCGCTGGCTGCGATGGCCTGCTCGGTGAAGGCGTCCTCGTCGTAGCCCCGCGCCAGCACCTCGTGGTACTCCGGGGGAAGGTTCGCGGCGACGTCGTCCATCGCCTGCTGCTTGACAATGATGTCGTCATCGTCGTCCTCGTCGTCGTTTCCGTCCTCGCTGTCGAGCTCGGCATCAGAGTGGTTGACGGCACCCTCATTGTCTGAGTCGATGTCGGGGACGGAGTAGACCTCCCCTGGCATCAGGTCGCGGTGGCGCGCCGCACCTTGTGCTCCCACTCGAGGAACTGTTTCCAGTACGCCTCGGATTGGTAGCGAGCCTCCCACCGTCGGGCCGGCGGAAAGCTACTAATCCGGCAACAAATCTCCTTCTCCAGCCCTTTGCCCGCCTTCGGCATGAGTAGCACCGGGACACGGTCCCGGTTGAGGTGCCAGCCGGTGGGGAGGGACACGTCGTTGTGCCTGCTGGCCCAGCCCTCCCTCCAGTGGCGCTCGCACTCCGTGATACGGAAGTACTGCCGCACACGGCGCTCCCCCTCCCGCGGTGGCGAGTGAACCTCCACGTGACGGCCCCGAAAATCCTCCGGCCGCGGTGAAGGCGGCAAGGATGTTCCGCGGAGGAAGGCTGGCAGCCGGGAGTGCTTGCTGCTAGAGCCAGACGCCTCGTGGTCGTGCTTGGTTCTTCCCTTCTTAAACCACGACGACGTTTTCATCGTTGGTGGTGGCGTCGGCGGTGGCTAGGGTTTTTTATGGCGAGAGGTGAGTAGGGCGGCACCGATGGCGCAGGGTTTAATAGTCCAGCCGCCCGTGAACACGCGCAGCTTCCCGCTCCTTCGCCATCAATGTCGGCGTGGAAACGCAGGCGGCGCCCAGTGGGTCAGCACGCCGTCTCGTCGTATTGATGCCGCAGGCTGCCGCCAGTCAGCCTGAATCGGTGCCGCTGACCGTGTTTGAATCAATGCCGCCGGTATGGTGGCTGACGATGGGCCAATGAACTAGTCTGCGCGTGTCCGTGCGCATCCAGACAGACGTAATCATTGCCCATATTAGATATACGGATGTGGTCGAGTCTGACGCGTTTGCCGGATGGATCTGTCCGTTAGACGCCGTTCACGTGGATAAGTTCGAACACGCTTAAAAGGAATGCATCGGCCCAGATGGCCTAACAAGACAAGGACGGCGGTCGATGGCAGGAAAGAAACAAGGGCCACGTGGCCTATGAACGTGCGCAGGCCCAGGCGCCCTGCTCGTCTGCCTCCGCTTTCGCGACGTCGTTGAGGAGCTGGCCGTGGCCGTGGACGTTGCCAGCAGGGTTCCCGACGGCGCGGCCATGGCGATCGATCGATCAAGGAGCTAGCATTATCCGACGCAACACACCGATCGGGTGGATAATGCTAGCTAGATGGTGTGTTGAACTTATATTTGGAAAAGGTACACGTAGCGATATCGATCCCCCTGTCGGCCCTATCTTTGGCACGTACGTACTCACGATGCGGACAACCCTAGCTTAATGTTTTGTACCACATCGGCAAGTGAAACGTACGGTACGACAGGTTAAAAGCCGGGCTCCAGCGCACCTCATTGCCTCCACAATAGGTGAGGGTAACAGGCATTAAGCCCGTTCTTTGTACAGCCGGTTATTAGAAGTGATATCAATTACATCCTGTCTATGCTAAAACGTCACATTGCTGAATACTCGATCGTACAAAAGAACTTTCTAAATCGCACCGAAGGAAACAAATTAATATGGCATCTTGTTGATTTATGCATGCATTAACTAACAGTCAGTGGGCGGATCCAAGGGGGGGCCAGCAGGGTCAGACCCTCCCCAATCGTTCGCCCCCTCCAACGTTTTTCAGTAGGTAATACTACTAGCCTGCTGTATATACCTCCCCAATCGTTCGCCCCCTCCAACGTTTTTCAGTAGGTAATACTACTAGCCTGCTGTATATACGTATACTAATGGTCAGAAGTGAATCCTCTAATTAGGGCCTATTGTTAATTAATTGATCTATACATTAATGTCTAACGATTAAGTCAGCCCAATATACGACAGTCCACGCCGATATACCAGGTTAGGTACCAAGCGATCAATCTGATCCGTCCATCTAAGCTGTGTTTGCGTGCGTGCGTGTCGCCTCTGTCTCCAATCTCGTTCTGGTAGGTCTTACGACACTCGCCGCTGCCGCCTACTGCTGCCATTGACCTTGCAATTTTGTGTCATACGGCCAGAACCGGAAGAAAGACTTTGTGAAGACCTAAAGGTAACCGCTGATCCTGATCCTGATCCATATACTGTCATGCCCATCATACTATTCTCTCCGCCCCATATTAGTTGACTCAAATTTGTCTAGATTTGGGTGAATCTAGACACTATTTAGTATGTAGGTTCATCCAAATTTTGAGAAATTCAAGTCAAATAATATGGGTCGATGGGAGTATATCAATTTTATTTGACTGGAAGGCGTTGTGCCTCTGCCTTTTCATCATCAGTATAATAAAAACAGTGGCTTAGTTAATTAATTCGAGTCTTTTGTAATTTTGTTTTTGCTTGAAGATGAAGAGGAAGGCACCAGGACAACGGGGAGTAGATTTCTTTTTTAGCCGACTTGGATCAACTTCAAGCGCTAATATTACTATTTCTAAAAATGCAAATCCATCTTTGGAGCAGCAAGCTATTATAGATGATAGTCCCAATCCGGCTAATATGCAAACTAATGATCAGAATACCGTGGAAATAACAAAAGTTTCAGAACAAGGTAGAATTGAAAGCACAACGTACGAAAGGGATCCAGGTAAACGCCAACAGATTTGGGAACTTCCTCTTGATAAGCAAGAAGAAGCACGTAGATTCTATATTACTGAAGGCTCTTATCAGCCATACATGAGAGAGTATCCATATAATGGAAAAGAAAAAAATCGTCGCCGAATTCAGTTTAGCTATTTCACAAATTTTCGTTGGCTAGAGTATTCACTTTCCACACATCGTGCATATTATCTGCCTTGTTTTGTCTTCACAAAAAAGCCAAGTGGAAAGTGTGGCTCGGATACATTCACAATGAAGGGGTTTATAAATTGGAAGAAGGTGAATGATGGTAAAGATTGTGCTTTCTTAACCCACATGGGCAAAGATTCGAACTCAGCTCATAATTATTCAGTTCGGTGTTTTGATGATCTGAGAAATAGTATGACCCACATTGACAAAGAAATTGTACACGCAACTGAAAAAAAAGTTTTAGATGCAAGGCTAAGGATTAAAGTTACAATTGATTGCATTAGGTAAGAAATAAATTTTATCCTACAGAATAGCATATTATATATTGTACTAAGCATGTTAGTAACAATTTTTCCTTGTTGATTTCACCAGGTGGTTAACATTCCAAGCTTGTGCTTTTAGGGGCCATGACGAATCTCGAGGATCCATAAACCAAGGTAATTTTCTTGAATTGGTAAAGTTATTGGCCTTTTACAACAAGGATGTGGATGCGGTTGTATTGGATAACGCTCCACATAATGCGAAATACATATCCCATACTATCCAACAAGAAATTCTTAAGTTATTTTCTCGAAAGGTTCAGATGCAAATTAGAGAAGAAATTGGTACTAGCAAGTTTTGTATAATGGTGGATGAAGCTCGAGATGAATCAAAAAAAGAGCAGATGGCATTGGTCCTCCGGTTTGTGAATAATGAGGGATTCATAAAGGAGCGTTTTCTTGATATCATTCATGTCACTGACACTGCCGCATTGACTCTCAAACAAGCAATTTGTGCTGTTCTTGCAGACAATAATTTGAACATCTGAGATATAAGAGGACAAGGATATGACGGGGCAAGTAACATGCGAGGTGAATGAAATGGGTTAAAATCTCTAATTTTAAATGAGTGTCCTTATGCTTATTATGTACATTGCATGGCTCATCTATGCAATTGGCTCTTGTTGCGGCATCAAGAGAGGTACATGAGGTGCACAACTTTTTCCAACATGCTATTCTCATCATAAATGTTGTCAGTGCGTCGCCTAAACGCAATGATGAGTTACTAGCAAATCAAGCTGCATAAATTGAACGTGAAATTGAGTTGGATGAGCTTGATACAGGAAAAGGAGCAAATCGGATAGGATCTTTACAAAGACCTGGGGACACTAGATGGAGTTCTCACTTCAAGTCTATCCAGAGTTTACTTAAGATGTTTGGTGCTACGGTTGCTGTCCTACAGAGTGTAGCAACTGATCGATCGGTCTCAAAATATTCTAGAGGAGATGTTGTAGGTGCTCTGAAAATAATTATGTCATTTGATTTTGTGTTCATTCTTCATCTAATGGAGAAAATCATGAAGGTCACATATGTCTTATGTCAAACCCTTCAAAATAAGTCCATTGACATTTTAAATGCATTGGATTCAGTTTCGAACACAAAAGTGTTGCTTGGTAAGTTAAGAGAAAATGGTTGGGAATCTCTCTTGGAGGAGGTTCAGTCTTTTTGTATCAAGCATGACATTGAGGTCCCTGATTTAAATCCCAAGTAATACCCCTCTCCTTGTATAATTATAAGTTAGAATATGTGTTATCATACTTACTTATATCTGGTACTAATATATATTACAATTTGTAGGTATGTTGATGTGACAAGGTCTCGCAACAAGCATGATACCACAACAACACTACATCACTACAAAGAAGACGTGTTCAATGTTGCTATAGATCAACAACTGGTTGAGATAAATGATCGCTTTGGTATCCAAAGTACAGAGCTCATGACACTCTGCGCATCTTTGGATCCAAGGCATGATTCTTTTGATATCTCAAAAATATGCACACTGGTTGAAAAGTTTTATCCTGAGGATTTTTCTACTCAAGAAAGGGCTCAACTGGAGTCTCAACTTCCCCATTTTCAGTTGGATGTTTGCAATAACCCACAACTGAAATGTTTGTCTTCACTTGCTGATTTGACAGTTGGACTATTTAAAACAGGTAAAGCTGCTACATACTCAATGGTTGATAGATTACTACGGTTAGTCATAACTCTTTCAGTGTCAACTGCAACCACCGAGCGAGCTTTCTCAGCCATGAAACTGATCAAGACACGTCTTAGAAATAGAATGGGAGATGCTTTTCTTCGACATTATATGATCCTCTATATTGGGAAGGAAATAGGTGCAAAGATTAGTACTGATGAGATTATCAACTTATTTGACACGGGTGGTCGAAAAGCAGAGTTTAAGCTAATAGACATGTAATTTTCTTCCGTAGTGTTGAAAATGTATTCAAATATTTGTGTGGATTTGCTAGTAATATTTTTTGAGACTTAATATATTATGATTTTTTATGGTCGTCGAATGTTCGCCCCCCGCATGTCTCAATCCTGGCTCCGCCCCTGAGCACAAGGTACATCAAGCTAAGTGTACAATGTTCGCAGTGACATAAAACAGTTGTTCAAGTCCACACCTACATCAAACGTGAGTTGACATGTTCATGAAGCCTTTCCACAACAACCAAGTCATCCTCAATGCGATCTTACAAGTTCCAAAGCACAAGTAAGTTTCACCATAAGATACAATCTTCTTTTCACAAGTTTAAATTTTTTACAAGGGTACTCACATAATTTTTTCTGTGTGTTCACATAATTTCCCCAAGTTCCAAATTATTACAAGCTCGAAGACTAAACATAATAGGGCTTAGTTTTATGTATACTTATGCACGCTAGCTATCTATGGAGAAATATGGATAAAAGATATCACATCACTAGGAGAACTAACCTGGAGTCACAGTTACTTCATCGAGGTCGAAGTGTGAGGGTGAGAAGTCATAGGAGGCCCCATTGGGCTTCCTTGCAAATGTGGACAAGGGGGACCGGCGGGCACATTGTTGGATTCAGCCGATGGATGTCCCTATATGCATGGAAGAGAGGATAAATATGAGAATAAAATGAATGATTAAAAAGTTGCAAGACAACTTACAAAGGAAAATCTAAGAGGAGGAAGAGGATCTTGCGGACGCGCCGCTCATAGCATCAAGCTGTTAGATCCTTTGGATCATCTAGCTCAAGATTAGAGCCACAAAAGATAGGATCAGGGGTATGTACCTTGATCTAGAGGTCTAGCCATGGCCTCCTTTTGATGTGCTTCTTTTCCTAGTGTTCTTGATCTTCAGCAGTGACTAGTTCTTCCTGGTGCTTTCAGTCCTAGCTTGATCAGTCAGCAGGGGAGAAAGTGAGAGAGAGCAAAACTGTATGAGAGTATAAGCTTCTCAAACCCTAGGACCCCTTTATATAGGACCTGCACCAGGGGAACCACACACAAAGGATGGATGGTCAGGATGCCCCTGATCAGGGCATCCAATGGCCGTAATTAAAAAACCCCTAAAAGCCATAATCTTGACTTATTTGACTATAGAAAACTGCAGATCACTTATATATCCAACATTCTCCCCCTTGATCGTAAGGATAAACTTATAAGCCCATTTCTCAACAAAACAACATATGAGACAACAGAATTACAACGGTCATATAGAATACCGCAGAACCCAGTTACTACAATATACTGCTTTATTTCAAAACAAAGCTTCTTTAACTTAGGAGCTCCATAAACTTATATTTATTACAAACTTATGAGCTCAGATCTTTGTTGAAACTTATACAGAGACAATAAATTGCAATGGTCAGTTAAGTACCATTGAACTAATTGACTACAGTACATCATTCCATCGAAGAGAAGAACCCTTCTTAGACTTATGGGGAGATGGTGTCATTACGGTCCCAATTCCAGGATCAAAAACATGCTGCCAATCCCATGTTAACAACGTTCTCTTTAAACACACTAGGTGGCAAGCCTTTCATAAGTGGATCCGCTAACATTGCGTTAGTCCTTATATGCTTAATGCTTATTGTTTGATCCTGGATTCTATCTTTCACAAAAAGATACTTAATGTCAATGTGTTTGGCAGCACCACTTGACTTGTTGTTACTCAAATAGATCACTGCGGGTTGATTATCGCAGAAAAGAGTGAGTGGCTCAGATATACTATCAATCACTCTTAAGCCCGGAATGAAATTCTTCAGACATACTGCCTGCCCGGTGATACGTCGAAAACGTATCTATAATTTTTGATGTTCCATGCTTGTTTAGTATCTACTTTGCTTTGCTTTGTCTACACTCTGAGGTGCTTTTTACATGTTTTCTGGTACTAACCTATTAACAAGTTGTCACAGTGCCAGTTACCTATTTTCTGTTGTTTTTGGTTCCAGAAAAGCTAGTAAGGAAATATACTCAAAATTGGACGGGACAAACGTCAAAGTTAATAACTTTCCGTGGGAAACAAGAAGTCCAGAGGGGAGACGGAGAGGCGTGCCAGGGCGGCCACACCCCCTAGGCATGGCCAGGGGTGGGCCCGCGCCTAGGCAGGGTGTGGGCCCCCTGGCCACCTCCTCGGCCTACCCCTTCGCCTATAAGAAGCTCCTGATGCAGAAACCCTAAGTACCCAATCAATATTCCACGAAACCTTCTATATCCACCACCACCGTCGTCCCTAGATCGGGGGGATCTGAAGTTCTTCTCGGCACCCTGCCGGGGGGAGATCATCCCAGAGGCCTTCTCTCCGGTATGATGCGTGAGTAGTTCCACCTTGGACTATCGGTCCATGTAGTAGCTAGATGGTTGTATCTCCTCCTTGTGATTTCATGTATAGATCTTGTGAGCTTCGTTCATTATCAAGATCTAATATATTTGTAATCATGCATGTTGTGTTTGCAGAGATCCGATGGATATTGAGATTATTATGTTGATTTGATTAATGGTTTTGTCTTTATGATTCTATCATGTCTGTGTTGTTTGTGATCTTGCATGCTCTCTGTTGTTAGTAGCTATCTTGGCCAAGTAGTGGCTAGTGACTCCAAGAGGGGGTATTTATGCTTGATAGTGGGTTCATGCTTCTAGTTTTCAAGGGAAGTGACAGAAATCTCTTCGGTTGTAGATGTACTATTGCTACTAGGGAGAAAACAACGGTCTCTTGTTCATGGAACATGTGGACTATTTACCTTACACACTTTGCTTAAAGAAGTTGTCTGTTTCTTGCAACTTAATACTGGAGGGGGTTCGAATATAACCTGAAGGTGGACTTCTAGTCATAGATGTAGTTGGATGGCGGTCTATGTATCTTATTGTATTGCCCAATCGAATCTCATAAGATCTTTCTGACTAGTAATTGCATTGTTATGCCCTGCTCAGTTCCTGTTAATTGCCCCGTTGTAATTTGTTTACCCTTCATGCCATGTTGTTTATCTAAGGAGAGCACCTCTAGTGAACTATGGACCCCGGTCCAATCTTTACCATTAATACATCTTCCATTGTTACTTGTTTACTTGCTGCAAACCATTACCTTCCACACCATACGTTTAATCCTTTGTTACAGTAAACCGGTGAGCTTGACAACCTCACTGATTCGTTGGGGCAAAGTCTTGAGTTTGTGTTGTGCAGGTCTCCGCGTTGCTTGCAACACCTGTGTGACGTTTCCTTCCTCCTTCTGGTTCGATAAACTCGGTCTCAACTGAGGGAAAACTTGCTTCTTGCTCTTCACATCCTACGCTTTGGGTTACCAACGAAGTACCACGTCGAGCATCATCAAGGCTTTTCTAGCGCCGTTGCAGGAGAGGCTAAGGACGTCTTCACAAGTGGAGTCTTTCACTTCCTTTCTCTTTACTTTGTTTTTAGTTTTATTTGTTTATTTTGCTTGGTTTTGTTTGCCTCTTTTCAAAAAACCCAAAAAAAATTTAGCCTAGTTTGGTTTGCTTGCTTTATTCAAAAACACAAAAAAATTAGTTCCTGCCCTAGTAGCTACCATGTTTGGTGTGGGGCCAATATCTATTACACCTTTGGAAGAGATCTTTACTTTTAAGCAAAAAAGTGAAGAGTGTTTTAAAGAGGCTTGGTAGAGAATCACTACTTTACAAGGGGAAAATGAGCCTAAGATGAGTCTTAGCATGGTTATCAATAGTTTCTACCGCGGCATTGCTCTTCGTTATAGATATGCTTTGGATGCTGTGGCTGAAAAAGATATTTTCAATGTACTAAGGATGAAGCTTTTGATGCCATAAAGAAGTTTATTGCAATTTATGATACACCTGGAAAGTCTGATTCCTATTTCACAAATATTTTTGCTAGGTTGAACACTCTTGAGACCGGTATTGCTGCTATGAATAGTTGCTATCACACACTTAGGGCTTACCATGATTATGTTCCCATAAATTCTGAGCCTTCAAAGTGGTTTCCCACAATCAAAGTATCTATAAATACTACACTTTTTTATGCTCGTTGTGATATCATGTCTGAATTTCGTCTCATGCCTAAAGATATTTATGATTCTTTGTGTCTTTGAGGGCTTTCTGAAGGAGGATAGGAAATATCTCTTACTAATAATGCCACATTATTTCCCCTTGGAATAGCTGAAGGTGTGTTTACAAAAATCTCAGGTAAAATGGTGTCTACCAATTATCTTGTTATTGAATGTGTAGGCAAAGGACAGATCACACTTGGAAGATCCCTACTGAAACACCTTGGAGTAGTAATAGATGTGGGAAAAGGCATTATGCATTTTGCTCCTCCAGTAAGCAATCATATCTTCCCTAAAGAGAAGAAGAAAGGTAAGAAAGGAAAGAACAAGGGGGATGCTTCTTCATTTGAAAATACTTGATTCTTCTTGCTTCTTGTGCCTAACTTAAAGGCGTTAAAGAAAATTACTTTTTGGGAGATAACCCAAGAGTTTCCTTGAGTCTTGTAAGTTATTACTTTAGTAATGACCTCTCCTTATCATTTTTGTTTGTTTTTTATCCCGAAAATGACCTCTAATTGGAGGGAAGTAAGATTTGGGAAGTTGTCGTCCCGAAACATATTTTTGTCCTCCACCAAAAAAATTTGTGAGGAGTCTCTGTAACTCAAATTGAGATGAAAATTTATGAATAAATCCCCCAGTATGTTAGATAACTTTCGTTGATTCAACACTTTTTGATTTGAGCAACAGAAGATGTTCGAAAAAATCGGTTTCTACCTGCTGGTCTGTTTTGACAGATTTCTACCATTATTTGCATTTGCTTCTTACTGATTCCTTTTTGAGTTCTCTTTAGGTGAATTGTGCTTTTTGAAGGAGTTACTACAGTAGCTTGTGTTTTTAGTGAAAAGCCTTGCTATTCCAAAGCTTTTCCAGAGGTTTAATATCTTTTGAAGACACTAATGTTGCTAATGAAGATTGTGTCAAGTTTTATATGAAGGAAAAATTTCAGGTGCAGAGAGAGAATGATGCAATGACATGAAGAATGGACAAAAGCTCAAGTTTGGGGATGCCACTCCGGTGTCACCCCAAGAAATATCCAAGAGGTACAAGCGTCAAAGCTTGGGGATGCCCAAGGCATCCCCTTCTCCATCAATAAAAAGCTCAGGTCTGTCTAGACACTTCGTTTTTATTGTTTCATGCACAGTTATGTTGTTCTTGGAGCGTCTTAGTTTTCGTTTGCTTTGATTAAGTTTTTTAGTTTGCTTGAGTAGTTTGGACCCCCATTCTCGCTGTGTTGTTTTGCAAATAAGTTTCTTGGTGTTGGAAAGGAGTAGTAAGTTCTTGCTTGGCAGTTCAAGAGGAGCTTGCATTGACTGTGACTTAGACTTTAGCATGACATGATAGGTGTTGTTTTGACCTTATGCTTAGTGATTATTGTTGTAGCATGGCTTGTTCCAAGCAATTGGGATTGCTTAGTGTGCCTTGAAGAAATTATGCGTTGTTTTAGCATGCAAAAGCATAGTATTGTGGTATTCTCCTTTGAGGTTTGTTTGGGTTGACTTGGCACATGCTCACACCATGTTATGACTCTCACAAGTCACCTTTAGCCTCTATGATCATTTAGTCCTTGACTTGTAGTACCGCTCTATGCCTTGATGAGTAATGCTTTATTGCTCTACATGATTATGGCCATTATTGCTCTCTTATTTGGTTGCTCCCAGTCTTTTGCTAGCCTCCACTAGTATGAGTAAGCTCTACTCATGCTTCCAACTCCCAAGAAATCAAGTTATTACAAAGTGTCCACTATAAACTCCTATGCATGGTGTGTTACACCATTCCAAGTATATTCTTGTTTTCAGCTATCTTCCTATTAAAAACTATTTTGTTATGTGAAAACTTAGTGATTAAAGCCCTCACGAACTTGATGGCACACTTTATATTATTTGACACTAATAAACTTGAACCATTGTGTCTTCTATGTTGTATATGCTTGCACTTATACGTTGGAATTAGCAAAATCGTGCTGTCACGGGGAACGTTTTCAATATTGCACTTGTACTTTGTACTCAGTTGATATCATGCTCTTTTGTCTATGGATGTCACCAGTGTGAAATAAAAAAGGGAACTTGTAAGTCCATGGAGTTTGTATTCTGTGTTATAAAAACGCCTGGGCTGCTAGCCTAAGCCATGCCTAATCATGGTGGAAACTTGCAGCATCACCATACTGAGCTATCTATGAAGCATCCTCAATAAAAATCTATGCATATGGTAAATAAAAATATCGCTGAGATGCTCATTGTCTGCTTGCCTTGTCATTTTGGTTATGGGAAAGCTCCTATACCATGTGCAAGGGGTACCCCGTTGGCGGTTCTCTATGATATGCAAATACTTACAATGACAAGAACTTACAGGTGACTGAAGTTCAGTAGCATGAGGTGTGGCCCTCGTATTCAAGGGACTTGAGATTTCCAACTTATACTTCGTCAAGCATATACTCCATCTTTGTTCACTTTAACCTTAATCACTTCAAGATGCTTATGATAGGGGCAATGAGGGATGAAAGCTAACAAGTACCATAATTTTTGGAAGCTCTTTTTGAAACTTGAAATCCCTGCTTCCTTTATAAAAGGTCTTTCTTCCACCACTATTGAGTCTCCACCTTCTACCTTTAGGCACCATTAAGAGAGCATAGTTTTCATTCTCTGTGTAGTGTCCCAAAACTTATTGATTGATGCATATTGTGATATTACTTGTTCTTGTGCTATTTGTTTCTAGTCACGCTTGTGAACTTTGAATGTGTCTTATGCATCCTTTTGCTACTCTATGAGGGACAAGCTGATTGCCACTATGCTATGTTTTCTATATGTAAAACAAACAAACATTTTTCAATGCATGTTATTCATGATCTTTGTTTGTATCCTGTCATGTTGCATGCATAGTTGCTTTGTCTTACTATTAGAACTCCATCTTTCATGATCATGTTTAGAGTTCTTTGATCCCAGCTTTCCATGCTTGCAAATGGTTTGATATTTATTGTGAGGGTGCATGTCACCTCAAAAATTATTCTTTTTATCACTTACCTACTCAAGGACGAGCAGGAGTTAAGCTTGGGGATGCTTGATACGTCAGAAACGTATCTATAATTTTTGATGTTCCATGCGTGTTTAGTATCTACTTTGCTTTGCTTTGTCCACACTTTGAGGTGCTTTTTACATGTTTTCTAGTATTAACCTATTTACAAGTTTCCACGGTGCCAGTTTCCTGTTTTCTACTGTTTTTGGTTCAAGAAAATCTAGTAAGGAAATATTTTTGGAATTGGACGGGACAAACGTAAAAGTCAATAACTTTCCGTGGGGAACAATAAGTCTAGAGGGGAGACGGAGAGGCGTGCCAGGGCGGCCACACCCCCCTAGGCACGGACAGGGGTGGGACCGCGCCTAGGCAGGGTGTGGGCCCCCTGGCCACCTCCTCGGCCTACCCCTTCGCCTATAAGAAGTCCGGATGAAGAAACCCTAAGTACCCGATCAATATTCCACGAAATCTTCTGTAGCCGCCGCCACCGTCATCCCTAGATTGGGGGGATCTGAAGTTCTTCCCGGCACCCTGCCGGAGGGGAGATCATCCCAGAGGCCTTCTCTATGGTATGATGCGTGAGTAGTTCCACCTTGGACTATGGGTCCATGTAGTATCTAGATGGTTGTATCTCCTTGTGCTTTCATGTATAGACCTTGTGAGCTCCGTTCATGATCAAGATCTAATCTATTTGTAATCTTGCATGTTCTGTTTTCGGAGATCCGATGGATATTGAAATTATTATGTTGGTTTGATTAATGGTTTTGTCTTTATGATTCTATCATGTCTGTGTTGTTTGTGATCTTGCATGCTCTCCGTTGTTAGTAGCTATCTTGGCCAAGCAGTTGCTAGTGACTCCAAGAGAGGGTATTTATGCTCGGTAGTGGGTTCATGCCTCTAGTTTCCAAGGGAAGTGATATAAATCTCTTCGGTTGTAGATGTGTTGTTGCTACTAGGGATAAAACAACGGTCTCTTGTTCATGGAACATGTGGACTGTTTACCTTACACACTATGCTTAAAGCAGTTGTCTGTTGCTTGCAACTTAATACTGGAGGGGGTTCGGGTGATAACCTGAAGGTGGACTTCTAATCATAGATGTAGTTGGATGGCGGTCTATGTATCTTATTGTATTGCCCAATCGAATCTCATAGGATCTTTCTGACTAGTAATTGCATTGTTATGCCCTGCTCAGTTCCTGTCAATTGCCCCGCTGTAATTTGTTTACCCTTCATGCCGTGTTGCTTATCTAAGGAGAGCACCTCTAGTGAACTATGGACCCCGGTCCAATCTTTACCATTGATACTTGATGATGCTCAACGTGGCACTTCGTTGTTAACCCCAAGCGTAGGGTGTGAAGAGCAAGCAACAAGTTTTTCCTCAGTTGAGACCGAGGTTATCGAACCAGAAGGAGGAAGGAAACATCACACAGGTGTTGCAAGCAACGCAGAGACCTGCACAACACAAACTCAAGACTTTGCCCCAACAAATCAGTGAGGTTGTCAAGCTCATCGGTTTGCTGTAACAAAGGATTAAACGTATGGTGTGGAAGGTAATGGTTTGCAGCAAGTAAACTAGTAACAGTGGAAGATGTATCAATGGTAAAGATTGGACCGGGGTCGATAGTTCACTAGAGGCGCTCTCCTTAGATAAACAACATGGCATGAAGGGTAAACAAATTACAGCAAGGCAATTGACAGGAACTGAGCAAGGTATAACAATGCAATTACTCGTCAGAAATATCCTATGAGATTCAATTGACCAATACAATAAGATACATAGACCGCCATCCAACTGCATCTATGACTAGAAGTCCACCTTCAGTTTATCATCCGACCCCCCTCCAGTATTAAGTTGCAAGCAACAGACAACTGCTTTAAGCAAATTGTGTAAGGTAAACAGTCCACATGTTCCATGAACAAGAGACCGTTGTTTTCTCTCTAGTAGCAACAACACATCTACAACCGAAGAGATTATTGTCACTTCCCTTGGAAACTAGAGTCATGAACCCACTATCGAGCATAAATACCCCCTCTTGGAGTCACTAGAAACTACTTGGACAAGATAGCTACTAAAAACAAAGATAATGCAAGATCACAAACAACACAGACATGATAGAATCATAAAGACAAAAGCATTAATCAAACCAACATAATAATCTCAATATCCATCGGATCCCTGCAAACACAACATGCATGATTACAAATAGATTAGATCTTGGTCATGAACAGAGCTCACAAGATCTATACATGAAAGCACAAAGAAGGAGATACAACCATCTAGATACTACATGGACCCATAGTCCAAGGTGGAACTACTCACGCATCATACCGGAGAGAAGGCCTCCGGGATGATCTCCCCTCCGGCAGGGTGCCGGGAAGAACTTCAGATCCCCCCAGATCTAGGGACGATGGTGGCGGCGGCTATAGACGATTTCATGGATATTTGATCGGGTCCTTAGGGTTTATGCATCAGGGGATTCTTATAGGTGAATGGGGAGGCCGAGGAGGCGGCCAGGGGCCCCACACCCCTCCCAGGCGCGGTACAGGGCCCACCCACGCCTAGGGTGGGTCTGGCCGCTTTGGCTTGCCTCTCCGGCTCCCCTCTGGACTTCTTTTTACCCACGGAAAGTTATTGAATTTGATGTTCGTCCCGTCCAATTCCGAGAATATTTCTTTACTAACTTTTCTCAAAAAAAGCAGCAGTGCATCGCATCATGCAACTTGTTAATAGGTTAGTACCAGAAAACATGTAAAAAGCACCTCAAAGTGTAGACAAGCAAAGCAAAGTAGATACTAAACAAGCATGGAGCATCAATAATTATAGATACGTTCCCGAAGTATCAATAAATCTTCCACTGTTCCTTGTTTACTTGCTGCAAACCACCATTACCTTCCACACCATACGATTAATCCTTTGTTACAGCAAACCGGTGAGCTTGACAAACTCACTGATTCGTTGGGACAAAGTCTTGAGTTTGTGTTGTGCAGGTCTCCATGTTGTTTGCAACACCTGTGTGACGTTTCCTTCCTCCTTCCGGTTCGATAACCTTGGTCTCAACTGAGGGAAAACTTGTTGTTGTGCTCTTCACACCCTGCGCTTGGGGTTACCAACAAAGTGCCACTTCGAGCACCATCACCCGGTTGCCTCATAACATGCCAGAAACTCTGCCTGCATTGTTGACGATGCAGTAACACTTTGCTTGGTGCTTTTCCAAGAAATATCTCCTTCTGCTAGGGTGAATATATAACCCGATGTGGATTTCTTATTGTCAACACACCCCGCAAAATCAGCATCTTAATAACCCACCACCTCGATGTTATCAGTTCTCTTATATGTGAGCGTGAGGCCTTTACTGCCTTGCAAATAATGCAAAGCTTTCTTAGTAGCCTTCCAGTGATCCAACCCTGGATTAGACTGATATCTGCCAAGCATCCCGATTATGAATGCTAAGTCAGGGTGAGTGCACACTTGTGCATACATCATACTTCCAATGATTGAAGCATAAGGAATTGACTTCATCTGCGAAGATTCATAATCATTACTTGGGCACTGTAAAGTCCCAAACTTATCGCCCTTGACAATAGGAGCAGGCAGGCTGAGCACTTATGCATATTGAACTTTTTGAGTACCTTCTCAATATACACTCTTTGTGATAGCACCAAGATTCCTCTGGATCTATCTCGGTGAATTTTAATGCCTAAGACATAAGCGGCTTCACTAAGATCTTTCATGTCAAACTTTGAAGAGAGAAACCTTTTAGTTTTCAGCAGCATATTCTTATCGCTACTGGCTAAGAGTATGTCATCAACATAGAGTATCAGGAAGACAAAATTACTCCCCCTAAACCTCACATAAATGCAATTGTCCACTTCATTCTCTTTGAAAACCAAATTCTTTATGACTTGATCAAACTTTAAGTACCATTGAATTGAGGCTTGCTTTAATCCATAAATAGATTTCTTAAGATGACATTGATACGTCGTAAACTTATCTATAATTTTTGGTGTTCCATGCTTGTTTAGTATCTACTTTGCTTTGCTTTGTCTACACTTTGAGGTGTTTTATATGTTTTTTGGTACTAACCTATTAACAAGATGCCACAGTGCCAGTTGCCTATTTTCTTCTGTTTTTGGTTCCAAAAAAGGTAGAAAATCAATATTCTCGGAATTGGATGGGACAAAAGCCAAAGTCAATATTTTACTGTGGGGAACATGAAGCCAGAGTACGAGACATATAAGATCCACTAGGGGGCCACACCCCTCGCCGCGCGGCTAACCCTAGCCCGCACCTAGGGGTGCGGCCGCCCTGGGTGCCCCCTGCCTCGCCTCTTTGCCAATAAAGACCCCCCGATACCAAAACCCTAAGTACCCGATCAATCTTCCACGAAACAGTCTGTGGCCGTCGCCACCATCGTCCCTAGACCGGGGGGTCTGAAGCTCTTCCCGGCACCCTTCCGGAGGGGAGATCATCCCAAAGGCCTTCTTCTTCATCATGCCAACCTCCGGTATGAAGCGTGAGTAGTTCCAACTTGGACTACGGGTCCATGTAGTAGCTAGATGGTTGTATATCCTCCTTTGTGCTACCATGTTTAGATCTTGTGAGCTCCATTCATGATCAAGATCATCTATTTGTAATCATTCATGTTGTGTTTGCGGGGATATGATGGATATTGAGATTACTATGTCATATTGACTAATGGTTTTGTATTATTGATTCTATCATGTCTATATGGTTTGTGATCTTGCATGCTCTCCATTTCTAGTAGCTATCTTGGCCAAGTAGATGCTAGTGACTCCAAGAGGGGGTATTTATGCTCGATAGTGGGTTCATGCCTCTATTTAATCTAAGGGAAGTGATAGAAATCTCTAAGGTTGTAGATGTTCTGTTGCTACTAGGGATAAAACAATGGTCTCTTGTTCATGGAACAAGTGGATTGTTTACCTTACACACTTTGCTTAAAGAAGTTATCCATTGCTTGCAACATAATACTGTAGGAGGTTCGGATGATAACCCGAAGGTGTATTACTAGTCATAGATGAAGTTGGATGGCAGTCTATGTATCTTGTTGTATTTCCCAATCGAATCTCATAGGATCATGAATGTCTAGTATTGCATTGTTATGCCTAGCTCATTCTTGTCAATTTCCCTGCTGTAATTTGTTTACCCAGCATGCCATGTTTGTTTATCTTAAGAAGAACACCTCTAGTGAACTATGGACCCCGGTCCAATCTTTACCATTGATACATCTTCCACTGTTATTGTTTACGTTTCTGCAAACCACCATTACCTTCCACACTATACAGTTAATCCTTTATTTTCAGCAAACCGGTCATATTGACAACCTCACTGTTCGTTGGGGCAAAGTCTTGAGTTTGTGTTGTGCAGGTTTCCAAGTTGCTAGAAACACCTTTGATTCGTTTCCTTCCTCCTACTGGTTCGATAACCTTGGTTTCTTATTGAGGGAATACTTGCTGCTGTGCTCATCACACCTTCCTCTTGAGGACTCCCAACGAATCTCTACATTGTCTGAGCCACCATCAAGATTTTCTGGCGCCGTTGCCGGGGAGGCTAAGGACGTATTCACAAGGGGAGTCCTTCATAACCTTTCTCCTTACTTTGTTTTTGTTTTTTTAGTTTCTTTTTCTTGGTTTTGTTTGCCTCTTTTTATCAAAAACTCCAAAAAAAAATTAGTTTAGTTTGGTTTGCTTTCTCTTATCAAAAACACAAAAAAATTAGTTCCTTCTCTAGTTTCTACCATGTCTAGTTTTAGTCTAATCCCTGTGTCACCTATGGAAAGGATCTTTACTTTCAAGCAAGAAAGTGTAGAGAGTTCCAAAGAAGCTTGGTCTAGAATCTCTGATTTACAAAGGAAAACCGAGCCTAAGATGAGTCTTAGCTTGGTTATTAATAGTTTCTACCATGGTATTGCTCTTTGTTATAGATATGCTTTGGATGTTGTAGCTGAGAAACATATTTTTCGATGTACTGAGGATGAAGCTTTGGATGTCATAAAGGAGTTGATTACAATTTATAATATGCCTAGCAAGTCTGATTCTTCCTTTATAAACATCTATGCTAGGTTGAACACTCTTGAGACCCGTACAGTTGCTTTGAAAGATTGCTATAACATGCTTAGAGAGCACCATGACTATGTTTCAATAAATTCCGAGCCTTCAAAATGGTTTCCTACAATAAAAGTTGCGATAAATAGTGAAACTTTTGATGCTCGTTGTGATATCATGTCTGAATTTTGCCTTATGCCTAAAGATATCTATGAGTCTTTGAATCTTTGGGGACTTTCTAAAGGAGGAAAGGAAATATCTCTTACCAATAATGCAACTTTATTACCCATTGGAATAGCTGAACCTGTGTTTACAAAAATCTCAGGGAAAGTGGTGTCTACTGATTATCTTGTTATTAAATGTGTAGGAAAAGAACAAATTACACTTGGAAGATCCCTGCTGAAACACCTTGAAGCAATAATAGATGTGGGAAAAGGCATTATGCATTTTTCTTCTCCAATAAGCAATCATATATTCCCTGAAGAGAATAAGAGAGGTAAGAAAGGTAGAAGCAAGAGAGTTGGTGATAATGCTTCTTCATTTGAAAATACTTGATTCTTGCTTCTTGTGCCTAACTTAAGGGCCTGTTTGTTTGGGCTGTGGCTGGCTGTGCACTGTGCAGGGAAAGCTGCTGTGCAGGAAAAGCTACTTCTCTGAGTTTGACTGTTTGGCAACTTGGCTGACTCTCTGGCTGTGTGCTAAAAAAATATCTATAATATCTCTGAATTTAATATAACACGTAAACTTTACTATTGAAATGCATAAACGCATATGTTATTATTACATACCATATGTTACATATTGGTTTGTACAAAATATATATTTAACCATTAAACAAATAAAGATAGTCGCATAATGGTGGTGGTGTGATGGTGGTGACGTAAACGTAATATGTTTTGCGAGTAGCAGTACTGCAGTAGTTAATGATGGTGGCGTGATGGTTCGGTGGTACACACGGAATGGATGAATGGGGTGGGCCGTGGGAGTAATGCCACACACAACTGAAAAATAATGCATCTTTCTTCAGCAGAGTTTAATAGTATCTCCCCTCACTCAATGGCCGTACATCACCATCCATGTGCTTTTGGCGTTGCCCTCGCGGAAACTAGTAAAGTAAAGAAAGATAGAAAATGAGCCGGCCTGGTTCTAGTATGTACTTCCTGCTCGGTGCCATCCACACCGACAGACAGGGGTCGTGTTCCGTGACCGGCCGGCGTTGTCGCTTGTCGATCTAGCATCAGTTAGCTAGTACCATGCCTGCTGCCCGGGTCAACAACGGCGTTGTCGCTTCCCGCCTCTCTAGCCTAGCTAATGATATGTATGATAGGCCGCACTACCTGCTGGCGGGAAGGAGGGAGGCCGCTGGTGGCTGGGAGAAGTGGTCGGCGGGGAGGAGGGAGGGAGGAGGACAAAGGGAGGAGGCAGGGAAGAGGGCGGCAGCCGGCGGGGAGGAGGCAGGGAGGAGGACCCGACCGTACGGGTGCGTGGGGTGTGGGGCGTGGGCGTTTTTTTCTGGGAACCGGGGTCGAGATCTAGTTTAGGTGGCATTGTTGTAAATTAGGTGAATAACATGTCCAAATAAAAAACGGTTCGCCCGCAGCCGCGGGAAGCTGCGGGAAGCACCTCTAGACGTGCTTTGCCTGATAGGTCTATTTTATATAAGTACTTTAGCAAAAGCCTAACACACAGCTGCCCATTTGTTTCATTTTTCTGGCTTTTTCGAGTGGAGAAGTGGTCAAAAGCCCAAACAAACACCCCCTAAATGCGTTAAAGAAAAGTACTTATTGGGACATAATCCAAAAGTTTTCTTGAGTATTAGAAATTATTACTTCTGTAATAACCTCTAGTTATCCTTTTTATTTTCTTTTTGTGCCAATAATAACCTCTAATGAGAGGGAAGTAAGATTTGGGGAGTTGCTGTTCCGAAATAGATTTTTATGCTCCACCATAAAAAATCGTGTAAAATATCTATAAGTCGGATTGAGCTTATATTTTCTGAATAAATCCCACAGTATGTTAGCTAACTTTCGTTAGTTCGACACTTTTTGATTTGATCAACATAAGGTCTTCGAACAAATCGGTTTCTACCTGCTGGTCTGTTTTGAAAGATTTCTGTCATTATTTGCATTTGCTTCTTATCGATTCTTTTTTGGGTTTTCTTTGGAAAATTGAGCTTTTTGAGGGAATTTCTACAGTACCTTGTGTTTTTAGTGAAAGTTTTTCTGTTCTAAAACTAAAACTTAAGGGTCTATTATCTTTTGAATACACTAATGTTGCTAATGAAGATTGTGTGTAGTTTTGTATGAAGGAAAATTTTCAGGTGTAGAGAAAGAATGATGTAATGATATGAAGAATGGAAAAAAGCTCAAGCTTGGGGATGCCACCCTGTTTCACCCCAAGAATTATTCAAGAGGTACAAGCGTCAAAGCTTGGGGACGCCCAAGGCATCCCCTTCTTCATCAATAAAAAGCTCAGGTCTTTCTAGACACTTCATTTTTATTATTTCATGCACTGTTGTGTTATTCTTGGAGCGTCTTAGTTTTCCTTTTAGTTTGCTTAGTTCTCTTTAATAAAGTAGTTTGGACCCCCGTTCTCGCTATGTTGTTTCAAATAAGTTGATTGGTGTTGGAGAGGAGTAGAAAGTCCTTGCTTGAATAGTACAAGAGGAACTTGCTTTGACTGTGACTTAGACTTTATCATGTCATGCTAGTTGTTGTTTTGAATTTATGCTTTGTGAAGATTGCTGTAGTATGACTTGTTCCAAACAATTGAGATTTCTTAATGTGCCTTGAAGGAATCATGTGTTGTTTTATCATACAAAAGCATAGTATTGTGGTATTCTCCTTTGATGCTTTGTTTGGGTTGACTTGGCACATGCTCACACCATGTTATGACTATGAACCAGTCACCACAGCCTCTATGATCATTTAGTCCTTGACTTGTAGTATCACTTTATGCTTTGATTAGTAATGTTTTGTCATTCTGCATGATTATGACCATTATTGCTCTCTTAGTTCGTCGCTCCCAGTCTTTTGCTAGCCTGCACTTGTATGAATAAGATCTACTCATGCATCCAACTCCCAAGAAACCAAGTTATTCCAAAGTGTCCACTATAAATTCCTATGCATGGTGTGTTACACCATTCCAAGTATATCCTTGTTTTCATCTACCTTCCAATTAAAAAGTTTCTTTGTTGTGAGAAAACTTAGTGATTAAAGCTCTCACAAACTTGATGGCACACTTTATTTTTCTTGCCCCTAATAAACTTGAACCATTGTGTCATCTATGTTGTATATGGTTGCACTTATACGTTGGGAATTAGCAGAACCATGCTGTCATGGGGAACGCTTTCAACATTGCACTTGTACTTTGTACACAGTTGATATCATGCTCTTTTGTTTATGGATGTTATCAGTGTGAAATAAAAGTGGAGCTTGTAAGTCCATGGAGTTATGTATGTGTGTTAGAGAAACTCTTGGGCCGCTATCCTAAGCCATGCCTAATCATGGTGGAAACTTATAGCATCACCATAATGAGCAATCTATGAAGCTTTCTTCTTATAAAAAAAGAGAGACATATTGAAAAGAGGAAAGAGAGAAAAAGCACCATTTTCCCATGGTAAATAAGAAGATTGTTGAGATGTTTATTGTCTGCTTGCCTTGTCATTTTGATTATGGGATATCTCATGTATCATGTGCAAGGGGTACCCTGTTGGCGGTTCTCTATGATACACATGTACTTACTATGATAAGAACTTACAGGTGACTAAAGTTGAGTAGCATGAGGATCGGCCCTCATATTCAAGGGACATGAGATTGCCAACTTATACTTTATCAAGCATATACTCCATAGTTTGTTCACTTTAACCTTAATCATTTCAAGATGCTTATGATAGGGGCAATGAGGGCTGAAAACTAACAAGTACCATAATTTTTGGAAGCTCTTTTTGAGACTTGAAATCCTGCTTCCCTTTTGTAAAGGGTCTTTCTTCCACCATTATATTGAGTCTCCACCTTCTATCCTTAGGCACCAGTTAAGAGAGCATAGTTGTAATTCTTAGTTCTATGTGAATTGTCCCAAAACTTATTGATTGATGCATATTGTTGATATTGCTTGTTCTTGTGCTATTTGTATCTAGTCACTCTTATGAACTTTGAAGGTGTCCTATGCATCTATTTGCTATTCCATGAGGGACAAGCTTAATGCCACTATGCTATGTTTTCTATATGTGAAACAAACAAACGTCTTTCAGTGCATTGTTATCCATGATCTTTGTTTGTAGCCTTTCATGTTGCATGCATAGTTACTTTGTCTTACTATTAGAACTCCATCTTTCATGCTCATGTTTAGAGTTCTTTGATCCCACTTTCAATGCTTGCAAATGGTTTGATCTTGATTTTGATGGTGTTTTCACCTCAAAAATTATTAATTTTATCACTTACCTACTCGAGGACGAGCAGGATTTAAGCTTGGGGATGCTTGATACGTCGTAAACGTATCTATAATTTTTGGTGTTCCATGCTTGTTTAGTATCTACTTTGCTTTGCTTTGTCTACACTTTGAGGTGTTTTTATATGTTTTCTGGTACTAACGTATTAATAATATGCCACAGTGCCAGTTGCATGTTTTCTTCTGTTTTTGGTTCCAGAAAAGGCAGAAAATCAATATTATCGGAATTGGACGGGACAAAAGACAAAGTAAATATTTTTCCGTGGGGAACACGAAGCCAGAGTACGATACGGATAAGAGCCACCAGGGGCTACACCCCTGGCCGCATGGCTAACCCTAGCCCGTGCCTAGGGGGTGCGACTGCCCTGGGTGCCCCTGCCTTGCCTCCTCTCCTATAAAGACCCCTCGATACCAAAACCCTAAGTACCTGATCAATCTTCCATGAAACAGTCCGTAGCCGCCGCCACCCTCGTCCCTAGACTGGGGGGATCTGAAGCTCTTCCCGGCACCCTGCCGGAGGGGAGATCATCCTGAAGGCCTTCTTCTTCATCATGCCAACCTTCGGTATGAAGCGTGAGTAGTTCCACCTTGGACTACGGGTCCATGTAGTAGCTAGATGGTTGTATCTCCTCCTTTGTGCTACCATGTTTAGATCTTGTGAGCTCCGTTCATGATCAAGATCATCTATTTGTAATCATGCATGTTGTGTTTACGGGGATCCGATGGATATTGAGATTACTATGTCAGATTGATTAATGGTTTTGTCTTATTGATTTTGTCATGTCTGTGTTGTTTGTGATCTTACATGCTCTCCGTTTCTAGTAGCTATCTTGGCCAAGTAGATGCTAGTAACTCCAAGAGGGGGTATTTATGCTCGATAGTGGGTCCATTCTTCAATTTAATCCAAGGGAAGTGACAAAAATCTCTAAGGTTGTAGATGTGCTGTTGCTACTAGGGAGAAAACAACGGTCTCTTGTTCATGGAACAAGTGGATTGTTTACCTTACACAATTTTCTTAAAGCAGTTATCCGTTGCTTGCAACATAGTACTATAGGGGGTTCGGATGATAACCTGAAGGTGGATTACTAGTCATAGATGCAGTTGGATGGCGGTCTATGTATCTTGTTGTATTGCCCAACGAATCTCATAGGATCATGAATGTCTAGCATTGCATTGTTATGCCTTGCTCAGTCCTGTCAATTGCCCTTCTGTAATTTGTTTACCCAGCATGCCATGTTTGTTTATCTTAAGGAGAACACCTCTAGTGAACTATGGTCCCCGGTCCAATCTTTACCATTGATACATCTTCCACTGTTACTGTTTACCTTTCTGCAAACCACCATTACCTTCCACACCATACAGTTAATCCTTTGTTTTCAACAAACCGGTGAGATTGACAACCTCACTGTTCATTGGGGCAAAGTCTCGAGTTTGTGTTGTGCAGGTTTCCAAGTTACTAGCAACACCTTTGATTTGTTTCCTTCCTCCTACTGGTTTGATAACCTTGGTTTCTTACTGAGGGAAGACTTGCTGATGTGCTCATCACACCTTCCTCTTGGGGACTCCCAACGAAGCTCTACATTGATATGAGCCACCATCAGACATCCTAAATGTTCTTTTCCTTCCATAAAAAAACCTTCCGGTTGAGACATGTAAGCATCCTCATGTAATTCTCCATTTAGAAATGCCGTTTTGACATCCATTTGATGCAACTCTAGATCATAATGAGCCACAAGTGCCATAATAATTTTGAATGATTCCTTAGAAGAGACAGGTGAAAAATTCTCATTATAATCAATACCTTCTCTTTGAGTGAAGCCCTTAGCCACAAGCCTTGCTTTGAACCTTTCGATATCACCTTTGGAGTCACGTTTGGTCTTATAGACTCATCTGCTGCCCACAGTTTTGGCTCCTTTAGGAATTTATACTAAGTCCCATACATCATTAATGCTCATGGACTTCATTTCAACTTTCATAGCATCAAGCCATTCTAATTAATTATGACTTTGTATGGCTTCCTTAAGCGATGCAGGATCATCATCCAACATCGACTCATTTATATCCTCACTCACATAAGTCACATAATCATCAAGAATAGCAGACCTTCTAGCCCGCTTTGACCTTCTGAGAGGTGCATTATTTGGTACCTCTATCACAACTTCAGGCTGCTGAGCATCATCCGTAGAAGTATCATTAGATATGGACTCTACCGGAGTCACAGGTATCTCATCAGGGGCAGGATTAGCAGTCCTCTCAACTGGAGGTGAAAACTCAGCATGAACAGGAAACACTGGTTCTTGCATCATAGGTATCGGGACATATTACCGTTTCTACTCTAAGGTTATTTCCCTGGGAGTCATACTCCCCCTCAACATATCACTTTCCAAGAACACAGCGTGTCTTATTTCAACAAACTTAGTGAATTCCTTTCGACAATAGAAACGATACGCCTTAGATTTGTCAGGGTAACCAATGAAATGGCAGCTGACAGTCTTGGGGTCTAACTTTCCCATAATTGGATTCAAAACTCTTGCCTCAGTAGGGCAGCCCACACATGCAAATAACTTAGGGTAGGTTTTCTCCCAGTCCATAATTCATACGATGTTTTCGACACCGATTTACTAGGGACCTTATTAAGAATATATGATGCTACCTTTAGAGCTTCTATCCATAAACCAAGCGGCAAAGTGGAGTGACTTAACATACTCCTTACCATATCCATAAGAGTATGATTCCGCATTCAGTGACTCCATTTTGCTGAGGTTCACCTGGTGCTGAATACTGAGCAAAAATACCATTTTCCTGTAGGAACTTAGCAAAAGGTCCAGGAATTTGGCCATAAGAAGTGTGTCTTCCATAGTACTCACCACCACGGTCAGACCTTACAACTTTGATCTTTTGGCCAGCTTTATTCTCAACTTCAGCTTTAAATATCTTAAAACTTTCTAATGCCCCAGATCTTTCTTTGATAGGATAGATGTATCCAAAGCAGGAGAATTCATCAGTGAATGTTATGAAGGAATCAAAACCATCCACTAATTTCACATTAAACGGACTACAGATATCTGTGTGAACAATTTCTAAAACTCCCGTGCTTCGATTTGCACCTTTCTTAATTCTCTTAGCATATTTCCCTTTGATGCAATCAATACAATGATCCAGATCCGCATCTGAGAAATCCAAAGGATGAAGAACTTGCTCCTTAATGAGACACTCTATTCTCCTGTCGTGGTATTGCCGACGAGTATTCCATGGAGGGGTCCTCATAGTGCGTGTTTAGAGACGTGGGGGAAGGCGGACGGTTCACGGGTACGAGGTAACACAGCTTACCCAGGTTCAGATCCCACGACGATGGCGGAATCCTACTCCTGCTATAAATCACTATAATGGCAATACGCCGAGTTACAGAGATAGGTTCGCTGTGCGAGGTATAAGTTAATTGGTGCCCTAAAGACTCCCATAGGCCTGACTTATATAGTCGCCAGGTCCTAGGGTTACAGGGAAAAGTCCTAGCCGGATAGGTTACAGAGTCCTACACCGTCTATTACTAGTCTAGCGTGTCTTGTACTCCAAGGCTCCGGTACGCTGGTGACTCCACCGTAGCCTTCCTTTATCCGGCATGGGCCTCCCTTCTGGATCCATCTAACTGGGCCGCCCAGTAGGCCATGGGCCATGCTACCAACTGTGGGCCATCCGGGTTATCCGGATAAGAGACATGCTATAAGGATACCCATATAGCATATCCCCAACATCTCCCCCTCGAAATATGGCCCAGACGATAGTGCCATAGTTTCGAAGAAGTCTCATCATCATCGCGCTTACGCTTGGTACTAATATTCACATTATAGGAAGCATCAACTTCACTTATGGAATCACTTAAGGAACCAAGATAAAGTTTGTCTTGTCGGAAGGCAAGACCAACATCCTTATTGTCAAACATAATTATACATCTCTTGTTCCCAAAGTCACAGTGAAAACCATCATCATCTAAGCATGAGACGGACACAAGGTTTAGTCTCATAGAGGGTACATAAAGTACGTTACGTAAACGAAGCATAAAGCCGCTACTGAGCATAAGTGAGAACTCTCCAATAGCCTCAGCCTCAACACTATTAGCAACTCTAATGGTTCTTTCCCCTCTTCATAGGGCCCTCTTCGTATCGAATCCCTATAAGGAGTTTGCAACATGAATTGTTGCACCTGAGTAAACCCACCATGTATTGGTGGCATAATGTACATAAAGGGATTCGTCAACAAAGGTTATAACATTAGTACCTTCCTTATTGATCCATTTCATGAACCCAATACAATCCCTCTGGACGTGTCCGCTTTTTCCATAAAAGCGACATCCATTAGGATCTTTACCATCAGCATTAGGGGGTGCATCTGCATTAGGAGCTCTGTTAGGGTTCTTTTGCTGAAAGAACTTAGAAGATTTCCCTTTATCTTTAAAATGGGTAGGTTTAGGCTTCATAAACTTTTCTTCTTCTGATAATGCTTGAACTGATTGACATGATCAACTCGTCCAGCTTTAAGCCTTTCCTCCTCTTGTACACATCTAGCCATCATTTCATCCATGCCCCATTTATAATCCATCGCATTGTAATTGATGGTGAACGGAGAGAACTCCGTGGGCAAGGATGACATAATAAAATGGACAAGGAAACCTTTAGAGATTTCCATTTCCATTATCTTAAGTTTAGTGGCCATGTTAATTTTCCTCATGATATGTTCTCTCAGACTCCTAGTTGGATCATACCTTTCATCAATAAGCCTTCTGATGAGGCTTGTTGCATAAATTTTGGATGATCCCTTAAACTGGTCCTCAATCTTTCCAAGGTAACCCTTGGTAGTCTGAGAGTCTGGAACAGCTCCCCTCATACTTTGAGTAATGGATCCCTTAATAATCATGAGGCACTTACAATTTGAATCCTCCCACTTAGTTTTATCATCATCATAAGCCCTTTTTAGGGCATCATAATTCTCATCACCTTTAGCAGGTGCTATAGGAGGATCCATAAGGAGGGCATAATATATATTCAGCAAAGCTAAAGTGATATCAAGCTTCTCCTTCCAACTACCAAAATTGCTACCAGTCAACTATTCTATGACATTTATAATACCGGCAATTTGAGAGGCATTAGATGCTGCAAAAGAAAACAAATGCTTCGAATAAGCATCACAATTTTATAATCCTTTCATCAATCTAGTCTACATCAGCTTTGGCCACAAATAGACATGATCAACAAAATTTTGTGATCAAAATATCTACTAATCAGCTTTGGCTAGAATGACAAATAGAAGCCACACTTAATTAGATCCTCTAATCATATAGAATTCTTTTATAATCTGGAACACATCAGCTTTGGCCAGAAATGAACCAGACCAATAAAAAATTTAATGGTCAAAATGTCCATCAATCAGCTTTGGCCGGAATGATAGACATAATCCATGCTAAATTTGAGGATTCACAAACTTCATTTGCAGCAAAACATTATTATCACAATTTATTTGGAAAACAATCACAGAAGAACCAACTAAAAATAATAAACACATTAAACTTACTTAGGTATGAAACATAATTGGATGACAAATTGTCATACAACCATGATACATAATTGGCATGAAAGATATGCCAAAGCTTAGCCCCAAAACTCATTCAAGTTAGCCCTAAAAATTAATCCCTAATCTCCCCTTATATATATAAATGGGAAAGAAAAAACAACTTGCAGACTGGGCTGAGACTGGCCCAGCCCATCTCCCCATCACCCCACTTAGCAGCCTGAGTGGCCCATTAAGCAGCCACTGCTGCTGGCCATCGGATGCGATCCAACGGACGAGGGCGCGTCCGCGTGGATCAAAACCAATGTGCAAAAACGCCCCCAGCCCCAACCCTAGCCCCATTTCCCCCTCCACTTCCTATGCTTCCCCCATAGCGAGTGAGAGAGAGCGAGACGAGCGGCGGTGACAAGCACCAGAGAAGGAGGCGGAACAACGGTGTCGGCCAGGCCCCCTCGCCGGAGTTGCGTGCAGCCTTGGCAAGCACGCACCTCCATCGAGCGGTTCTGGACGGCACCCTTCTGTGCGGAGATGGCAGCGACGAGCAGGTGTCCCTACAACGACGTCAACGGTTCCACGCCAAATCCGGCACCGTGACGAGCATCTATGATGACAAGCGCCAGAGGAAGCACCGACAAGGTCCAGTGTGGTGGACGGCAAGGCCGCACAGGCACGAGCCCGAGCATACCAGGCGGCTTAGGGAGGTGGCCCCGCCGCCACAGTGGCCAGCGACGACGACGAAAACCCATCAGGTACACATCCACCACTCTTATATCATTAAGGTTAGGGCTAGGGTTCCTCAATTTGGGAATTAGGGTTAGGGTTCATCAGTAATTGGGAAATTAGGGTTAGCGTTCATCAGTAATTGGTGAATTTAGGTTTAGGGTTCCTCAATTCGATGAACTAGGGTTATGGTTCATCAGGAAATTGGGGATTTTTCGATTAGGGTTTGCACCAAAACCTCAATCCCCACATCAGAGTTACATAATTGAAACCCTAGACTCACTGATTCATCTTTTAGATCTTAAACTTAGTAAAAATAGGGCTAAAACAGCAACTTTATTCTGTTCTGAAACAACAGAACCTTGATCTTGATCAAAAACAGGAAGAACAAGCTTGCTTGAGCATAAATTAGTGCATAAAAGGGCTTGATCTTAGAGCTATGAGCTCTGATACCACTATTAGATCCTTTGGAACATCTAGCTCAAGATTAGAGCCACAAAAGATAGGATCAGGGGTATGTACCTTGATCTGGAGGCCCAACCATGGCCTCCTTTCGATGTGCTTCTTTTCCTAGTGTTCTTGATCTTCAGCAGTGACTAATTCTTCCTGGTGCTTTCATTCCTAGCTTGATCAGTGAGCAGGGGAGAAAGTGAGAGAGAGCAAAACTGCATGAGAGTATAAGCTTCTCAAACCCTAGGACCCCTTTATATAGGACCTGCACCAGGGTAACCACACAAAAAGGATGGATGGTCAAGATGCCCCTGATCAGGGCATCTAATAGCTGTAATTAAACAACCCCTAAAAGCCATAAACTTGACTTATTTGACTATAGAAAACTGCATATTACTTATATATCCAACACAAGCATCTACAAATCCGTGAAGGTAAGGTTTACATATGTCTCACAAGATGAATGAAGTTAAATTTTTTAGCAATACCCTGGTGCTCACGACGAGCGACTACTTCTCCAGGTTGCACGCTCAAACTACTTCTCTAGGCAGCACGCTCCAGAACTGTCTTTGATTGTCGGCCCGTCTATGGCTATGAAGTGGGTTGAATAGTTTGGCACACCATCAGATCATCCCTAAGAATCTCAAGACATCGCATTGCTCAAAGACTCATACCGTATAATGATAACTTAAAAGCAACTGAAGGAAACAAATAGCAGTATATAATGTATGCATTAACTAATTTTTCAGGGGAACATAAGATTGATTTTACACACATGTACTTGTGACCATGATGGAGGATTGATCTAATGGAGTAGTATAAGTAGGAGCATCCGATCAATCTATCCACGTCCTTATTATGAGCATTCTAGAACACCGGCAGCAGAATCCCGTTGCGGCGAGACCTTCGATCTCCATACCGATAATGACGATGTCGACCACACTCCATCCATGACTGGAGCCGGAGACGCGTAACAAGGTGTCGGCGGCCGTGAACAGCAGGAGAGAAACAAGGGCCACGTGGACTATGAACATGCGCATACCCCGCTTGTTTGGATCCGCTTTCCTGATGGTGGCCATGGCGATGGTGTGATGGATTAGGCCATAAACTTCTCGTATGTTAATTCTGTTAGTTAAGACGACCATCCTTTCTATCAAACCTGGAACTTTAGTTCTTTGCTCGATCTCTCCATCACAAAAATTTTCCAATACCTTCAATACAGAGGTCCACATTAGTTGAAAACAAACCAAAGTTTTGTGATGTATACCTCAGCGTGTGTTACCAGGCCTTGCAAGATTAGTGGCTTGGTTTTTCTCTCTCCCTGGAAAAATTTCACCAACCTCCAACTGCTACACAAGTTTGTCATGGTGGTCTTGGAGAAGTTGATCCTTTCTCTTACAAGAAGCGCCAAGAGTGGTTACAAGCAGAGTGAAATTATTGAAGAAATCCTCAACAGAAGTACAACACTTGGCAACATAAACAACCACTAGTTGTAATTGGTGAGCAAAACTATGTATGTAAAAGGCATATGGGTTTTCATCCAATATACATCTTTGCAACCCATGAAACTGACCTCTCATATTTGAGGCTCCATCATATCCTTGTCCTCGCAATTGAAAAATAGATATACCTGAAGGGTTTCGCAGCATAGTAAATCAAAAAAATTCTACAGATGCGAACGAGAAAGCCAAGATCTAATCTAGGAGATGCAATCAACGAGAGAGATAGATGATATCTTCATACCCTTGAAGAAATCGCACAGCGGAAACGTTCAACAGAACGTGGGTGATGTAGTCGAACCTGCCTTATCCTCCTCTCGATCCGATCCAACGCCGCAAGTGACGGTGCCTTCGAGAGATGCACACGTACGGTGTCGCAACGTCTCCTCCTTCCTTGGTCCAGCAAGTGGGGTGGAGAGATGGATTGGATCTGCAGCACGACGGCGTGGTGCTTATGGTGGAGAGTTTCTATGACAGGGCTTCGCCTACGCGCAGTCGGGAAAGAGAGAAAGAGAGAGGAAGGGCAGCAGTTGGCGGCTAGGGTTGGAGGAGTGGGAGGGGGAGGGTGCGCCCCTGCCCTCCTTATATAGGGACTGGCCGCCCCCCTTGGCCCCTCCTCCAAGCCCTAGGGCGGCGGCCCCAAGGGTGGAGTGGGGGGCAAGTCTTCCCCCTTCCTTCTAGAAGGCTCCCCTAGGGTTTCCCCTAGGGCTGGCCGGCTGTGCCTTGGGGGCCTTGTGCCCCTGGCCCAAAGTGGCCAGGGCACTTCCCCTTAGGCCCACGCAGGCCTCCGACAAGTGGGCCCACGTTGGTCCCACTCCGGAACCTTCTAGAACCTTCTGGTACAATACCGATAAACTCCGAAACGATTCCGAAATCCAAAAACTGCTTTCCTTTATATGAATCTTATTCTCTGGACCATTCCGGAACCTCTTGTGATGTCCTGGATCTCATCCAAGACTCCGAACAAAAACTCATAAACCAATCATCCATTCTATCCTAGCGTCGATGCACGTTAAGTGTGTGACCCTACGGGTTCGAGAATATGCAGACATGATCTTCTATCAATAATCAACAGCGGGATCTAGAAACCCATATTGACTCCCACACATTCATCGATGATCATATCAGATGAACCACGATGCTAGGAATCAATTAATCCCATATATGTATTCCCTTCGTCGCGCGATATTTTACTTGCCCGAGATTCGATCGTTGGTATCGGCATACCTAGTTCAATCTCGTTCACAACAAATACTTTACTCGTTCCGTAATCCGATATCACTTTGTGATTAACTCCTTAATCACGTGCTTGCAAGCGGTGTTGATATCGATTACCGAGTGGGCCCGAAGTATATCTCTCCAACTCGGGAGGGACAAATTCCATCTCGATACATACAACCCAAAAGTACTTTCCAATCACCTGAGAGACACCTTTATGATCACCCTCACATAGGATGACGTTTAATGACCTCAAAGCTTTCTTCTGATACCAGGGAGTTGTATTATCTCATGGTCTAAGGAATACAATACTTGACATAGGAAAAAGCTTCGCAAAGATGAACACGATGATACGATCTAATTTCTCTGCTTAATTTGGGTATGTCCATCATATCATTCTCCTAATGACATGATCTCATTATTAATCTACAACTCATGTCTATGGTTAGGAAACCTTAACCATCATTAATCAATGAGCTAGTCCATAGAGGCGTACTAGGGACACGGTGTTGTTCATAAACCACACAAGTATCAAAGTTTCCATTTAATACAATTCTAGCATGGAATATAAACTTTATCATGAACAAGAATTATAATAACAACATCTTTATTATTGCCTGTAGGGCATAATTCCAACAGTCTCCCACTTGCAATAGAATCAATAATCTTGTTTACATCTGGCAACAATATAACACCCATGGCATTAAGGTGCTGATCATGTTTTGCTCGTGGAAGAGGTTTAGTCAATGGATCTGCGACATT
Source organism: Avena longiglumis (assembly GCA_030063025.1). NCBI lineage: Eukaryota > Viridiplantae > Streptophyta > Magnoliopsida > Poales > Poaceae > Avena > Avena longiglumis. Next base: position 509,594,436 of record CP125974.1, on the reverse strand, counting down.
CAGATCCGTATGTACTTTGCTAATCTTCAGATCTCCATCTGCTAAATAATCTTGAATTATATGAAAACGGCGGTTGATGTGCTTGGTATTTGGATGATATCTTGGTTCCTTAGCCAGTGCTATGGAGATAGTGTTGTCGCACAATATCTCCAGTTGGTCCAAGGCACTTGGAACCACACCAAGCTCAGTGATGAAGTTCCTAATCCAAACTCCTTCACTTGACGCTTTTGAAGCAGCCATGTATTCCGCTTCTGTTGTAGATCCCGCGATCACGCTTTGCTTGCAGCTTCTCCAGCTCACAGCTCCTCCATTCAAAATACAAACGTATCCTGTCTGAGATTTAGAATCATCTGGGTCAGTGTCGAAACTAGCGTCGACGTAACCTTTTACGACGAGCTGCTCATCACCTCCATAGACCAAGAACATTTATTTAGTCCTATTTAAATACTTTAGGATGTTCTTTACGGTTGTCCAATGTTCCACTCCTGGATCACTTTGGTATCTGCTCATCAAACTAAGAGCATTGGCCACATCTGGTCTAGTACATAGCATGGCATACATGATAGGACCTATGGCCGAGGCATATGGCACTTTGCTCATAGTATCTCTATCGTTTACCATAGCTAGACACTGAGCCTTGCTCAATATCTTACCTGACAACATAGGCAATGAACCTTTCTTTGCTTTATCCATTCTGAACCTTTTCAGAACTTTGTCTAGGTATGTACTTTGGCTTAAAGATATTAGCGTCTTTGTCTATCTCTATAGATTTTGATTCCTAATAAATAAGCAGCTTCTCCTAGGTCTTTTGTTGAAAAACATTTATTCAAGTAACTCTTCACATCGTTAAGCATACCGATGTCATTTCCAATAATCAATATGTCATCCACATATAGTACTAAAAATGTCACCGAGCTCCCACTCACTTTCTTGTAGATACAAGCTTCGTAGCAATTTGGAACAAATCCAAAGCTCTTGATCACTTGATCAAAACGAAGGTTCCAACTCCGAGATGCTTGCTTCAGTCCATAAATGGAACGCTGGAGTTTGCACACCTTATTAGCATCCGTAGGTTCGACAAAACCTTCGGGCTGCATCATATACAACTCTTCATCAATGTTGCCATTGAGGAACGCAGTCTTGACATCCATCTGCCATATTTCATAATCATGAAATGCAGCAATTGATGGGGATACGCCTACTGGGGTATACTCAGCAGGACGTTTCCGACTGGCCCAAGGGCTGGCGAGTGGGCCTGCAGAACGGCGAGTGGATCAAAGCCCAGCAAGGTATCGGTATCGGAAGTTGAAGGCCCAGGCGAGTAGATAGGCCCAGTCGGTCTAGGTTAAACGATTACCAAAGCTGTAACCGAATCGGTTGAGATATGTAAATCCTAGGGGAGGTGAGCTTATATAAACCTCCCTACGGGGTGAGTAGAGAGACGTTCCCTCATACACCCAAGCAACTCGCCGCCTAGTCGCCCATTGTAAACACATCCATAATACAATCTAGCGAGTAGGTCTTTACCCTCGGGGCGAACACAGGTAAAACCACGTGTCTTTGCCTCATCTCGCACCTGAGATGGCTGGCCGCCCTTGCCCTCGTTCTACTACTCGGCTGCCGATTGCGTCTGCCGTGGTCATTCCCACGGCAGTGGCGCCCATCGTGGGGCTGGCGGTCGGCGGTGTTACGCGGCGAGATCCAATCTGCCCATCAACGAGATGGTCGCCACCGCCGTATGATAGCGATCGGCGAGATGCTCCAGATCTTGCCGAGCAGCTACGTCCGTGGCGCGACCCGTCACGCCTGGCGTAATCCCGCCAATCGGCACGATCGGCCTCTTCGTCGGCCTCACGGCGTCATCACCTCGGAGGACTCGGCTCGCATCTGCGAGTCGCCACTGTGATCGGCTCTCGAGAGCCAGGTCCGCCGCGATCCACCGCCTCGCCTCCGTACAACTCGGCCCAAACAACGTGGCGGGAACTCGCCGGCCGCGAAGATGCGGCCCTCACCGACGACGCCGACTCGGCGACCGGCGTCACTCGCCGGATCCATCACCGCGGCCTCATCCGCGGGCTCCATCGTCGGTATCCAGCGGAGATTTCGAGATCCCTCCATCCTCGGGATCTTGAATTCGACTCGGTCGGAAAACTCCGCCGACCTCCACGACGGAACCGATCGCCATGCCGCGACCTACGCAGCCACCGATCCCGGAGGATCCTTTCTCCACCCCAATCCTCCTAACGCCACGGCAAAGGAGGTCGAGAACTCCGCCTGAAATTGGCGGAGGCGAGGCGAAGCGAAAAATTTCGCCTCGAGCAAGTGACAGCGCAAGAACTGTCACGCTACCACCAGCAGCGGATCAGGTCACGCCTGAACCCCACTGTTGGCGCGCCACGAACTTCGGCAACGACCCGGCTCGCGCCAGCGGCGCGATCTGCGAGCAGCGCCACCAGAGGAAGCGCGAGCCCCGCCAGATCGGCGGCGATGGGTGCCCCACCACCACCCAACCGCACCCTCGAGACCAGCGCGGATAGTCGTTTCCTCACGGGAGCGAGACGAACGGCCTCCCATCGTTCTCCACCCGATGGACAACCTCGTGGCAGGCGAGCAGCGGCCGATAGCATCACGGCACCGCGGCGGCGCCTTACAAATCGATGCGTCAGGGCCACCTGCCAAAGGCCGTGGAGCAGCGAAGAGCGGCGCCGACTCGCAGGCGGTATACTCGCTCCTCGGAAGCAGGCGGCCTCAAGCGGCCGCCCAGCGGCGGCAAACACCCTCAATTGCCCGCCACCAGAGCCACTGCAGCTCCAACGCTGACCCGTCAACGCGGCGCTCTCCACCAACGATCCCAGGCCGGCGACCAACTTCGTCGCCGCTAATGGAGAGCCCATCGATGCCCGCACTCACATCATCAACAACCAAAACTGGCGCGCACGCCAGCCCGACGACTTGCGACACACCTAACTAACGCGCGATGGCGAGCCTATGGGGTCGCTCGATCGACTAGGGCCTAAGTGCTTGGACCAATGATCCGGCGAAAAGTACCGCCAAACTTCAAGGCGCCAAAGGAGATAGAAAAGACGACTCCTCGACGACCCGCGATGCGGCTCGACACATACCTCATGGCAATGGGGATCGCGGGTCTGCGACCTACTTCGCCGCCCGTTACCTCCCGCGATGATGGAGGGGCGTGCAGGCAATGGATCAACACGCTCCCGGGGACAGTATCGACTCACAGGAGGAAATGCGAGACGCCGTCGAGCACTTCGAGTGCTCCTACACCGCGCCACCACCATCGAGGACTGGGCGATGCGTCCGGGGACCTCGCGTCGACTTCGCAATCGGGTCCAACGGTGGCAAGAGCTCGCATAACGCGGTTGGCATCCACCCGGACACCGCGATCCATTGCTTCAAGACCTCGTGTCGCTCGAGCCTCTAGTCGCCAAGCTCAAGAGACACGCCCACTCGACAACATCCCGACCTCCTCGAGATCGCCAAACGATACGCCGAGGAGGACCCCAACCAAGAAATCGACGGAGTCGGGAGGCAACGCCGCACGAAGCGAACGACGGCGGACGCCGAACCGACCTACGCTATAGCGGCACCGCCTCACGAGCAAGCGCGCAACGGCGAGTCGACTTCGTCGCCAGCTGAGCACGCTGCGAGCCCAAGAGCTACCGCCGTGACGGAGAACGCAGCGCGATGGCGGCAACTACAAACAAGCCAAGGTTCGATCGCGGCCCTCCTTAACCAACCATGCGTTTCACAACAGGAAGGAAAGCCCGCCGCACACCACCGCCGACCGCCACACCCTCGTGGAAATCGAAGGCACGCACGCGGGAGGACCTCGACGACCGCCAAATGGCGGAAAATTCGGCAAGGTAGCGGCTCGCTCCACACCTTCAGCTTCAACACGAAGCGAGAATAAGGTCATCGCCGCGCGCCGTCGCGTCAACGCGGTGGCCCAAACAGACGTCCCCGGTTCCTCAACTGGTGAACAGCCCATCACCAGGCCGGCAAGACCACTCGCCACGCGCCAGTACCGGACGGATCGCCTTGGTGGTCAAACCCAAGGTTGGCGACTCGGCTCCCCAAGACAGCGATGGACGGCGGCTCCATCAACATCCTCTACCTCGACACCTTGATGATTCGACTCGCGATCGATGATCGAGACAACCCACACCACGTTCCACGGCATCGTCCCCGGTCGGAAGGCGTATCCGATCGGCAAAGTCACGCTACCCGTCACCTTCGGTACTCCGGCAACCTTCCACACCGAGCGGATCGTCTTGAGCTGGTGCCCTCGACAACCCTTACCATCGCTGCGTCACAGGCGCGTTCGCCAAATTCATGGCAGCGCCCCACTACGCGTACAACGAAATGAAGCTCCCCGGGCCGTGCGGCGTCATCACCATCCACGGCGACCCCGACATGGCCGCCGAATGCGAGGCCAAAGGAGCCGAACTCGCCGACGCCGTCATCGCGGCAGAAACTAATCACGCCGACGAGCTCGCCAAATACGCGAGCGGGGTTAACAATGACGACCCCACGATACTCAAGAAGCCAAACTCGAGGCGCAAACACCTCAACCTTTGAGGCCACGGCCTTTTCGCACCGTTGAGCTGGTCCCAGGCGACTCCAGCGACGGTGACGATCGGGACAGGCATGAGCCCAGCATAGGAAGGCTCATCGAGTTCCTCCGTGAGCAGAGGACATCTTCGCATGGAAACCCTCCGACATGCCTGGTGTCCCTAGGGAGCTCTTGAGCACAAATTAAACGCCGACCCCAAAGCGCGACCCGTCAGCGATCACGGCCTTCAACGAAGAACGCCGTCGAGCAATCGCCGAGGAAGTGCAGCGTATACTGCTGCCGGCTTCATCCGCCAATCAAATACTCAAGTGGCTGGCAAACCCAGTCCTAGTCGAGAAGAAAACGGGACTGGAGAATGTGTATCGACTACACAAACTGAACGGCGCCTGCCCAAAGGAGCGATTCGTCCTCCCGCGGATCGATCGGATAATCGATTCAACCGCGGTTCGAGTCGCTATGTTTCCTCGGCCTACTCGGGTACAACCAGATCAAAATGGCTGTCGAGGATGAGGAGAAGACGGCGTTCATCACGCCATTCGGAGCCTTCTGCTACACCGCCATGACCTTCGGCCTCAAGAACGCCGGGGCAACCTACCAGCGGTGCATGCAAGAATGCCTCGCGAGCCAAATTGGCCGCAACATCCACGTCTACATCGACGACGTGGTCGTGAAATCCGCTCGCCAGGGCGACCTACTCGCCGACCTAACAGAGACCTTCGCCAATCTGTGGAGGTACAAGATAAAGCTCAATCCAGGCAAGTGCACCTTCGGTGTACCCGCCGGGCAACTACTGGGGTACGTGGTCTCCAAACGAGGAATCGAGGCAAACCCAACGAAGATCGACACGATCGCCCGGCTCGGCAAACCCGAGTGCCTGCGCGGCGTCGAGCTGGCGGGCGTGTAGCGGCTCTCGATCGCTTCATCCCCTGGCGGGCGATGCCCTATACCGCTGATGCAAGAACCCCACCTTCGATTGGGACAAGGAGGCGGGCACGCTCGCGACCTTAAAAGGTGCTACGCGCACCACTACTCGCCGCACCCGACAAAGAGCCTATGATGGTTTACGTCGCGGCGTCCGAGCGCGTCGTCGGTCTGCGTAATGGTCGAACGACGGAGGAAGGAAAGGCGCTGGTCAGCGGCCGTGTACTACATCAGCGAGGTTCTCACCGAGTCGCGCCAGCGATACCTGATATCAAAAGCTGGTATACGCGGTCTTGAGGGCTCGGCGCTGCGCGACTACTTCGAGAGCACCCGATCACGGTCATCTCCTCAGCACCACTACAAGACATCATCCGCAATCGCGAGGCGACCGGGCGGGTCGCCAAGTGGGCCGTCGAGATCGGCGTCCACAACATTAAATACGATCCACGAAGGGCGATTAAGTCGCAAGCACGGAGACTTCGCCGGCCGGGAAGAGGCCCAGCCGGAGAAGCCGCCGTACCTCCATTCGGAGCCTGCACTTGACGGGTCCAAGAACAGACGGCGAGGCGGGGATAGTGCTGACCTCACCAAAGGGCGACAAGCTCCGCTACATCCTCCGCCTCAATTCACGCCTGCACCAACAACATGGCTGAATCGAGGACCTACTCACGGCATGCGAGCCGAGCAAGGAGATGAGCGTCAATCGCCTTCGATGCTACGGAGACTCCGACCTCGTTGCGGGCAAGTCGCGGCACCTGCGACGCCGTCTCCCCACCATGGCGGCGTCGCCAAGAGGTGGACAAGGTGGGCGGCCACTTCACGGCTACTACGCCGAGTGGATCGACAGAGAAAAAAGCGAGGCCGACGCCCTCTCGCATCGGGTCGGCTCGAATCGCACCACCCGCCCGGCGTGTTCCTCGACACAATCTTCACACCATCGTCTCTCCCGAAGGAGATCGGCGTGAGTCCCGCTCCAACCAGAGGCAGCCTTGGTCGCACTCATCACCGAGCAGACTGGACCAAGCCCTACATCGCCACGAGACCCGGCACCTTGCCCGAGCGAGACAAGCGCTCGAATGATTGCTCGCCGATGCAAGTCTTACACCATCATCGACGGCGAGCTACACAAGCGCGGCGTCACGTGTTCAACGTTGCGTCCAACCGCCGAAGGACGCAAAATCCTACACGACATCCACTCGGTATTGCGGCCACCACGCAGCAGCGCTCCTGGTCGCCAAGGCTATGCGACACGGCTTCTCTTGGCCCACCGCTGCGCCCGACGGCGCCGATATCGTCCAACGATGCGCCGGTGCCGGAAACGCCAACGACGCCGCGTACCAAGTTCGGCGCTCAAAACAATCCCCATCACTGGCCATTCGTGTGGGGCATGGACATGGTAGGCCCCTTCAAGAAGGCCCCCTCTGGCTACACCCACTTGCTAGTCGCCGTCGACAAATTCACGAAGTGGGTGGAGGCCAAGCCAGTCTGGAAATGCGACGGGAAGACAGCCACTAAGTTCTTACGCGAGCTCATATACCGCTACGGTTTCCCCAACAGCATCATCACGGACAACGGCACAAACTTCGCCAAGGGATCAATGGCCGAATTCTGCGAAGAGCACCACATCCGGCTCGACCTCGCGTCAGTCGCACACCCGGAGTCCAACGCCCAGGCGGAACGAGCCAACCAAAGCATCCTCCACGGCCTGAAGCCGCGACTCCAAGTACCACTCGAGCGCACCGCTGGATGCTGGGTCGAAGAGCTACCCTCCGTCATCTGGGGAATCCGCACCTCGGTCAACAGGTCGACGGGATTCACTCCCTTCTTCATGGTTTACGGCGCCGAAGCAGTCATGCCCACCGACCTCGAACACGACTCGCCGCGGGTCGTCCACTATCTGGAGGTCGCAGCGAGCTGGCCCGCCAAGATGGGCTCGACCAACTCGGCAAACGCGACCTCGCCCGATCGCGCGCCATTTATCAGCAAGGGCTCCGCCGCTACCACAGCCGACGGGTGAAAACCCGCACCTTCCAGGAAGGCGACCTGGTGTTACGCCTCATCCAGGACAAGAAGGGCACGCACAAGCTCTCCCCTCCGTGGGAAGGCCCGTTCGCTATTGGGCGTACTCGGCGGCGCCTACTACCTCATCGACGTCCGCGGGGACGGCGAACTCGACGTCAAGCGACCATGGAATGTAAATCTCCTCCGGAAGTTCTACTCCTAGAACCCCACACATGTACTCTCCAGTCGCTATGAAATAAAAGAAACGGTTACTGCAAATTGCGTCTACTCTCCATACCTTGTGCCACTCGCACTCGTAATAAACAGCGTCATGCTAAAATGCAGAAGTCAACCTTTGGTACAGCGACCGGCACGGCTAAGTAGTGCGATGTAAGAGCACTGAGTCATCTCAGGTCTTGCGTCGTCCACGAAAAACGCCAAACCGGAGCCCCATTGGAGTCGCCTAGCTCGACTGGTTTTACGAACCAAGACAACTGCCCTCGCTTCTCACGGCGACCCCGGTCTTCCGCATCCTCGGCATAGCGACTCGAACGGCTAAGTACCACGCTCGGGGACTGAATACCAGTTCATCGCGATCGGTCAGGGAAAACGCCAAGTAAGAGAGCATACCCAGGACTCGCCACGCGACTGACCCTCCGGGCCAGGCAGGAGTGACGCGATCACACCAACGCGCTCAGTCCTCAACCACCCTCGAGTCGCGCCTTGAACTACCAAGTACCACGCTCGGGGACTCGGCCACCCGACCCCGTTCGCGTACGGGAAAACGGTAAAGTACAGAGCACTCAAGGGAGTCGCCTTGCGACTAGCTCTCCGAGCTCGGGCGAGTCGACTAAACTAACAAGACACATGATAACAACAAACATCATATACAAGGTGAACCCCACAAAAGGGCGGACGCGCTCGGGGACTCATCCAAAATCAATCCAAAACACACAAACAAATAGCAAAATGGACACAACGTCCCATTCAATCGCATATCGCATTGTCTTACATTACAAATTATGCCCGCTTGGCGTAAGCTGCTGCTAACACATCTAGGCAAGCTACCCTATTCGCGGTTTCGACGACGACGCCGAATCCGGCGCTGCGGATGAACGCGGTGTCTGGTTTGACGGATCGTCGTCAGCTCACCCGCCATCGCCGGCGGAAAGGTTGCTCAACCTTGAAGTCACGATCGCGGTTCGGGATCGTTCGCGACGACCGTTTCTGGTAGGGAAGGAGATCGCCATCGCCCGAGCAGCGCTCGAGTGCGGCACGCGTTCTGCAGCTTGAGAACCTCGGACAGATCCACGCGCCCGGTCGACGCGGATACCCACTCGTCACATCGTCGAGGTCAAAATCCTCGGGGAAGTGGGCGAGTCGAGCTCAGCATTGTCGACGCTCACGCCGAACGCCGACCGCGTCATGAACTCTCGACCATGGCGCCTTCTCCAAATACTCCCACACCTCAACAAGGTCTGGGAATAACCTCCGTGGCGACATCTCTTGAAGGTAGGCGCGGATGCCGTCGCCCGGCCGCGTCGAGTCGACGAGCATGCTTACGCACTCCCTCGTCAAGAGAGCTCGCTTCTTCTTGGCTACCAATAACACGACCTGCGAGAGAAGAGCAGTTATGAGCACCACGGAAACCACAAACAATACAACTGCAAGGAAGGGAAGACGGACTCACCAAGCAACGGGCGGGCGAGTCCCGTGATGAAGCTCTGAAGCGACGTATGATCGTCCTGAAGCCCAACGATGAGGGCTTCCGACACCTTGCGGTCTTCCTCCGTGGCCGCAATGGCGGCCTTAGCTCGCCCGTTCGCCGATCTTGCTTCTTCTTTTGCCTCCTGCAGTTCGCGCTCGAGGTCGGCGACCCTCTGCTCAGCAGCACTTAACGCAGATCGCACCGCCACCAGCTCACCAGCAGGGACAAGCTCCTGGCGAGCCACCTCGCTCGCAGCAACAAGCTCCTTGTTTGCTTCTCGGATAGTGGCCACTCATTTTCAACGCTGTTTCGCGTAATCGCTCTGCCGACTCCAGCTGCAGACCCTGCACATCATCAAAGTCAGCAAACACGAAAATTACTCAGTGCCCACCCGCTAAAATTTAGCGAGTGCGCACTCGGGGACTGGCGATCACGAAAATTGCTCAGTGCCCACCCGCTAAAATTTAGCGCGTGCGCACTCGGGGACTGGATGCGAAAGTACAAAACGAAAAACTATAAGAATCACGCCGCTGCTAAGCACCGACCTGATCCTCGGGGACTGGAGGTACCTGGATAGCTGCACCAAGCATGCCATGGAGTTGTATTGCGTCCTGACAGGCATAAGCGCCGGCGTGTGCCCGCGGCGTTGGTCGACTTCAGCGTCGGTGGTCCCCGGAGCAAGGCTCGGGGGCGCAGCCCCGCTTGCCGTGGCCGCCTTGGTTACAAAGCGGGGGAAGGTAGCAATCGAGGCACCCGCCCCAAAGGAAGTCGCTTCCTCCGGTCTAGGCAAGGAAACGCCATCCTTTGTAGATGCGGTCGCTTCTACTGCGGGTCCGGCCGTCGGCGCCGTGTCGTCGAGAGGCGATGGCGATGACCGCCCTTGGCCTTCTTGCTGACTTCTGCTGAGACGGCGACCTCGTCCACTTTCCTCTTGCGGGAAGGATCCTCCTCGCTCGCGGCGGAGGGTACCTTGGCCACGGTCGGATGGCCCATCTTTTTCACTCCGGTCCTGCATATCAGATCAAATCAGTAAGAGACAATCGAAGTACTTATAGAAAATAGAGAAGGCTGATTGCACTCACTTGGCGACTGGAATGAAATGCAGCCCGGTACGAAGGCCAGCCGGTTTTTCCAGTTCGGGGCCCAGCTGGCGACTAATCCCCAGTTCCAGGACGTCGTGGGCCCAAGACACGGATGGCTTCTTCGTCGTTGAGGTCGCGGCTGGCGCCTCTGGGACGCCTTCGGCGGGGGCCTCCTCGCGAATGGGAGCCGCTGCGGCCGGAGCCTCCGTGCGGGGCGAGACCGCCACGCTCGGGACCTCCTTGCGAGGCGAAGTCGCCTCGGCCGGAGCCTTCCCTAACCCAGAGACCGGCGCAAATGGCGGAGGCATTGAGGCCAGTGGCACTTCCAGAGATGGCGCATCTAGAGCGGTTGTCGCCGGGGCCGCGCCTTCACCAGCCGAGCTGTGAGCATCAGAACTGCTCGTTGAGTGCGGCGGCGAGGCCATCTTCGGCGGCTTCGTTTTCCTCCTCAGGGGGGCCCTCGCCTCCTTCTCCTTCTTCTTCTTCTTCGAAGGAGTGGCCTGGCGGCGCGAGGTCGTCTCTGGGAGCTCGTCGTCGTCGTGGTGCTCGAGGCTCCTGCTCGCTTCGATTTCGCGCTGATGTTGCCCGCGGGTCTTTCGGGCCAATGGGGCGATCTCCTCTTCGGACTCATCCTCGTCGTCCTTGTTGCCCCTGGCGGGTGGCGGCGATTCTATCTTGGGCAGATGGCCGGGCTCTCGTCGGCGGGTGGGAGCCACCTTCCACCACTTGGAACAGCTGCGATGAATCTGAAACGGAGTTAGAATTACCATTGTTGCATATCTGCGATCGCGAACAAGACAAAGAAATTACCGTCGGGCCGGACGCTTGGCGGTGTAGGGGACCGCGGCTGCAGCGTCGCGATATCTTGCTGGGTGATCTTCTTCAACGCCGAGAGGTAGTCCTCCAGCTTCCACTCGTTGAGGCAGGCTTTCGTCGAGTCTCCCCGGCCCGTATACTGGTACATGTAATGATCGCGTTGGGCGAGCGGGACGAGCCGCCGCCCAAGCCAACAATTGTACAATTTTATTGTCTGGAGCCCTTCTTCTTGGACCACGGATGGTGCGAGCATCTCATCGACGACCATCCGCTGGTCGTCGGGAAGCTTGCCGACCTGGAGATGGCGTGGCTCGGAGCGGTTGGCCGAGTATCGCGGGATCGCCGCCTCGTCCTCCGGAGTCGCCTCGGTCACGTAGAACCATGACTTTTTCCAGTCGCTCGCTGCTTTGGCCGGCAGCATCAGGTCGAAGAAGGAAGCTTTGGATTTGAGTTGGAATGTCAGGCCGCCCGCGGCTAGCATTGGGCCACCCGCCTCCTCGCGGCTGATCCGTCCGTGGAACAGATCTTGCCACAAGGGAAAGTAGGGCCGGCAGCCCAAGTAGCACTCGCAGAACGCCACGAAGATGGCGAGCTGCTCGATGCTGTGGGGACCCAGAACTGAGGGCTGGATCCCGTAGTAGGCGCAAAAACGCCGGAAGAACAGAGATGTGGGAAACCCCCGCTCGAGATGACTGGTGAAGCAGACAAACTCTCTCTCTCGCGGGTTTGGGGTCGTGTCTCCGGCTGCGGGGATACGCCAACAGCTGGCTCGCAGGATTCCGGCCTCCTCGAACGAGGCCAGTTGCGCCCTTGTGCATTTGGATCGGCCCCAAGGTTCGGTGGAGAGGGCCATGGCCGAAGAGGTTGGTTGGGGATCGAAAGATTTCGGGTCGGTTGGATCGCGGAGCAAAGGAAGGGAGATGCGCGCACTCGGAAGAAATGGTGGGCGTTTGGCTCTGCGATAGCCTACCATTCCTCTTATATAGCAGGAGTTGCCCGCCAAATCAGGGGGCCGTTACCGCGCGATGATTACGCCAGGAGTTACCGTTGAGTTACCTTAACGGCTAGTTTGACCGCGCCTGACGGTCCAACTCCAGCCACTCGGCTCGTTAAGTCACTTTCGAGACCGCGTCGTTGGCTCGACTTCGCCCAAGATGCGACTCGGGTCGGATTTTTCCTTTATAGGAGCCCTTGCGATTATTTGGATGCCAACTTGAAGCCGTATACTCCGGCCGGTAGCCACTCACGCCTAATCAACGGCGGCCTCGGGGACTGCGATGGGGATACGCCTCTTGGGGTATACTCGGGGCGTTCCAGCCCAAGGGCTGGCGAGTGGGCTGCGGGCCGAGTGGATCAAAGCCCAGAAGGTATCAAAGCATCGAGTTGAAGGCCAGGTAGTAGATAGGCCCAGTCGGTCTAGGTTAAACGATTACCAAAGCTGTAACCGAATCGGTTGAGATATGTAAACCCTAGGGGAGGTGAGCCTATATAAACCTCCCTATGGGGTGAGTAGAGACACGTTCTCTCATACACCCAAGCAACTCGCCGCCTAGTCGCCGAGTTCGCCCATTGTAAACACATCCATAATACAATCTAGCAGGAGTAGGTCTTTACCCTCCGGGGGGCCGAACCTGGGTAAAACCCTGTGTCTTTGCCCTCATCTCGCACCGCAGATGGCTGGCCGCCCTTGCCCCTCGTTCTACTACTCGCTGCCGATTGCAGCGTCTGCCGTGGTCATTCCCACGACAGCAATTGCTAATAAAATCCGAATGGACTTAAACATTGCTACGGGAGAGAAAGTCTCATCGTAGTCAACACCTTGAACTTGTCGAAACCCTTTTGCGACAAGCCGAGCTTTATAGACAGTAACATTACCATCCGCGTCCGTTTTATTCTTGAAAATCCATTTGCACTCAACGGCCTTACAGTCGCTAGGAGGGTCCACCAAAGTCCATACTTGGATTTCGCTCATGGATCCCAATTCGGATTTCATGGCCTCTAGCCATTTCTCAAAGTCTGGGCTCATCATTGCTTCCTCATAATTCGCAGGTTCTCTGTTGTCTAACAACAAGACGGGTAAGACAGGGTTGCCGTACCATTCAGGAGTGGCACGTGACCTTGTCGACCTGCGAAGTTCAGTAGTAGCATTGTTCAAAGTTTCATGATCCTCGTCATTAGCTTCCTCTCTTGTTGGTGCAGACGGCACTGGAACAAAGTCAGGTGTCGCGCTACTCTCCAATTCGAGAGAAGGTTCAATAACCTCGTCTAGCTCTACCTTCCTCCCACTCACTTCTTTCGAGAGAAACTCCTTCTCAAGAAAGGATCCATTCTTTGCAACAAACACTTTTCCTTCGTATCTGTGGTAGAAGGTATACCCAATTGTTTCCTTAGGGTATCCTTTGAAGACGCATTTCTCCGCTTTGGGTTCGAGCTTGTCCGGCATCAACTTCTTGACGTAAGCTTCGCATCCCCAAACTTTAAGAAACGACAACTTAGGTTTAGCACCAAACCATAGTTCATACGGTGTCGTCTCAACGGATTTAGATGGTGCGCTATTTAAAGTGAATGCAGCGGTTTCTAATGCATAACCCCAAAATGATAACGGCAAATCTATAAGAGACATCATTGATCGCACCATATCTAATAGAGTTCGGTTCCGGCGTTCAGACACACCAGTGCGCTGTGGTGTTCCGGGTGGCATGAGTTGCGAAACGATTCTGCTTGCTTTAAGATGCGTGAGAAAATCATAACTCAAATATTCACCTCCACGATCGGATCGTAGAAATTTAATTTTCCTGTTACGATGGTTTTCCACTTTGTTCTGAAATTCTTTGAACTTTTCAAACGTTTCAGACTTATGTTTCATTAAATAGATATACCCATATCTACTTAAGTCATCAGTAAAAGTGATAAAATAGCGATATCCACCGCACGTTGAAACACTCATTGGTCCGCATACATCGGAATGTATGATTTCCAATAAGTCTGTTGCTCGCTCCATTATACCGGAGAACGGGGTTTTGATCATCTTGCCCATGAGGCACGGCTCGCACGTGTCAAATGATTCAAAATCAAGAGACTCCAAAAGTCCATCAGAATGGAGTTTCTTCATGCGTTTTACACCAATATGACCTAGACGGCAGTGCCACAAATAAGTTGGATTATCACTATCTACTTTGCATCTCTTAGCCTTCATGTTATGGATGTGCGTTTCATTGCTTTCGAGATTCAGAAGAAATAAACCATTCACAACAGGTGCATGACCATAAAAGATGTTATTCATATAAATAGAACAACCATTATTCTCCGATCTAAATGAATAACCGTCTTGCAATAAACACGATCCAGATATGATGTTCATGCTCAACGCAGGCACATAATAACACTTATTAATGTTTAAAACTAATCCCGAAGGTAAAATAAGGAGAGCGTGCCGACGGCCATCACATCAACTTTTGATCCATCGCCAACACGCATCGTCACCTCATCCCTTGCTAGCCGCCGACTATTCCATAGCTCCTATTTCGAGTTACATATATTAGCAACTGAACCAGTATCAAATACCTAGGCACTACAACGAGCGCTAGTAAGGTAAACATCAATAACATGTATATCAAATATACCTTTAATGGTGCCAGCCTTCTTGTCTGCTAAGTACTTCGGACAGTTGCGCTTCTAGTGACCCTTGTCCTTGCAATAGAAGCACTTCGATTAAGCTTAGGTTCAGACTTGAGCTTCTTCTCAGGGCAAGGCAACACGCCTTTCTTGAAGGATTTCTTTGCACCCTTACCTTTCTTAAAGCTAGGGGTCTTGTTGACCATCAACACATGATTATCTTTCTTGATATCCACCTCCGCAACTTTCGGCTTAGCGAAGAGCTCAGTGATCGTATCAGTGGAACCAATTTGATTGTGAGTGACTACAAAACCTTTGTAGCTGGGAGGGAGTGATTGCAGAACTCTGTCAATCTTGAGCTCTTCTGGAATCTTGCAGTCTAGTTGCTCAAGACGTTGAGTGTAGGCCGACATCTTAATGGCGTGCTCACTAACGGAACTCCCTTCCTCCATCTTGCAGTTAAAGAATTTCTCAGAGATCTCATATCTCTCAGAATGGGCCTGAGTCTGAAACATGGTTTTCAGTTCCTCAAGTATCTCAAAGGGCCCGACGAAGTCCTCAAAACGATTTTGAAGGTCCGATTCCATAGCAAACAACATGGTACTCTTAATCACTCCATAATCATCTTTGCGCGACTGATAAACAGCTTTTTCATCAGCCGACGCATCAATAGCAGGGGCGTCACCTAGCGCTTTCTCAAGGACATAGTCCTTTTGTCCACCAGCAAGAATGATTCTCAGATTGCGGAACCAGTTGGTGAAGTTAGACCCATTGTTCTTAAGCTTTTCTTTCTCAGCAAAAACGTTGAAGTTGAAGTTGGACTTAGCCATTTGATCTACAAAATTTGCAAGTACAATTTAGACTATGTTCATGATAACTAGTTCAACTTAATCAAATTACTAGATGAACTCCCACTAAATTCAACATCCCTCAAGTTGTTTAGTGAACACGATCCAAATTCACCACACCTAATCCGATCTTCACGAGAAGAGATGTGGTTTCAATGGTGGACAACAAAGTGTCGATCATATCATTCATATGACTCATGTTTAACCTTTCGGTTCGTGTGTTCCGAGGCCATGTCTGTACATGCTAGGCTCGTCAAGTCAAACCCAAGTATTTCCGCGTGTGCAAAACTGGCTTGCACCCGTTGTATGTGAACGTAGAGTTTATAGCACCCGATCATCACGAGGTGCTTGAAAGCGAACTTTCACAACGGTGCATACATGGGGAGAACACAATTTTATCTTGATCTTTAAGTGAGGAATCATCTTATAATGCTACCGTCGCGATCTAAGCATAATAAGATACATAAAAGGATAAACATCACATGCATATAATTTTATGTGACATGGTATAGCCAATCTATGCGCAATGATCTCCATCTTGTGCGCATGACATGATCTCCATCACTCCACCATGATTGCCTCCACCACGAATAGCAACTACAACTATTGCTAACTACTTAGCGATAAAGTAAAGCTATTACATGGCGTATAAGAAGTTGACACACAGGTCATACACAATTATAAAGACAACCATATGGCTCCTGCCGGTTGTGTACTCATCGACATGCAAGTCGTGAAATATTACAAAACATGATCATTGCATACAACATACACATCATATCTTGGGACATACCATATCATAAAACGCTCCCTGCAAAAACAAGTTAGACGCCTCTACTTTGTTGTTGCATGTTTTACGTGGCTTATGGGAGTAACAAGCTAAGAACGATTCTTACCTACGGAAAGCCACAACGGTGATATTATGGTTGCCAACATCCGGTGTAAATCCCATGACAACTATAGTGAGAGAAACTGGCATCCACCAGCCGCATGTGTGGAACAAGCCACACGTCAAGTGCGGAGCCGGTCTCGCGAACGAGGTCGCGTAAAGTTGGCCTGGACCGCTTCGATCTCACTATCCCGCGTCATAAGAAGTACACAACAAGAGGCTTGCAACAGAAAACATCAACGCCCGCAACAAGCATGTTGCGTTCTACTCGTGAAACACATCTACGCATAGATCTAGCTCTGATACCACTGAAGGGTTTCGCAGCATAGTAAATCAAAAAAATTCTACGGATGCGAACGGGAAAGCCAAGATATAATCTAGGAGAGGCAATCAACGAGAGGGATATATGAGATCTTCATACCCTTGAAGAAATCGCACAACGGAAATGTTCAACAGAACGTGGTTGGTGTAGTCGTGCTCGCCATCTCCTCCTCGCGATCCGATCCGATCCAACGCCGCAAGTGGCGGAGCCTCCGAGAGATGCACACGTACGGTGCCGCGACGTCTCCTCCTTCCTCGGTCCAGCAAGTGGGGTGGAGAGATAGATTGGATCTGCAACACGACGACGCGGTACTATGGTGGAGAGTTTCTGCGGCAGGACTTCGCCTACGCGCAGTCGGGAGAGAGAGAGGGAGGGCAGAAGTATGGCGGCTAGGGTTGAAGGAGTGGGGGGAGGAGGGTGCGCCCCTGCCCTCTTTATATAGAGGGCTGGCCGGACCCCTTGGCCCCTCCTCCAAGCCCTAGTGCGGCGGCCCCAAGGGTGGAGTGGGGGGCAAGTCTTCCCCCTTCCTTCTAGAAGGCTCCCCTAGGGTTTCCCCTAGGGCTGGCCGGATGTGCCTTGGGGGCCTTGTGCCCCTGGCCCAAAGTGGCCAGGGCACTTCCCCTTAGGCCCACGCAGGCCTCCGACAAGTGGGCCCACGTTGGTCCCACTTGGGAACCTTCTAGAACCTTCCGATACAATACCGATAAACTCCGAAACGATTCCGAAATCCAAAAACTGCTTTCCTTTATATGAATCTTATTCTCCGGACCATTCCAGAACCTCTCGTGATGTCTTGGATCTCATCCGAGACTCCGAACAAAAATTCATAAACCAATCATCCATTCTATCCTAGCGTCGATGCACGTTAAGTGTGTGACCCTACGGGTTCGAGAATATGCAGACATGATCTTCTATCAATAATCAACAGCGGGATCATGAAACCCATATTGACTCTCACACATTCATCGATGATCATATCGGATGAACCACGATGCCAGGATTCAATTAATCCCATATATGTATTCCCTTCGTCACGTGATATTTTACTTGCCCGAGATTCAATCGTTGGTATCGGCATACCTAGTTCAATCTCGTTCATAGCAAGTACTTTACTCGTTCCGTAATCCGATATCACTTTGTGATTAACTCCTTAATCACGTGCTTGCAAGCGGTGTTGATATCGATTACCGAGTGGGCCCTAAGTATATCTCTCCAACTCGGGAGGGACAAATTCCATCTCGATACATACAACCCAACAAGTACTTTCCGATCACCTGAGAGACACCTTTATGATCACCCTCACATAGGATGGCGTTTGATGACCTCAAAGCTTTCTTCCGATACCAGGGAGTTGTATTATCTCATGGTCTAAGGAATACAATACTTGACATAGGAAAAAGCTTCGCAAAGATGAACACGATGATACGATCTAATTGCTCTGCTTAATTTGGGTCTGTCCATCAAATCATTCTCCTAATGACATGATCTCATTATTAATCGACAACTCATGTCTATGGTTAGGAAACCTTAACCATCATTAATCAGTGAGCTAGTCCATAGAGGCGTACTAGGGACACGGTGTTGTTCATAAACCACACAAGTATCAAAGTTTCCGCTTAATACAATTCTAGCATGGAATATAAACTTTATCATGAACAAGAATTATAATAACAATATCTTTATTATTGCCTCTAGGGCATAATTCCAACAAAACCATGTTTGATAAACATTGCATCTAAGGCCATCTTAAGAGAAGATGATGTACTATCAGGAACATGCTTAATCTCGAGAAACCTCTCAACCATTTCACCTTTACCATTGACATACCTGCATAAATAATTAGTAAGTGACATTTGATAACAACATAGAACTTTAATACCAAGGATGCTATATACCTCAAAATCACCGCCATTTTCTCTTTTATTGATTTATCACGAGACTCGTCAACAAGCACCGTGAAAAGACGCCCTTTCAGTTCAGAAATAATAGCATTCCTTGTCTCATGTGCACAAGCCTTCACTAAATATTTTTGTATTTCAGGAGCAATCATTTGACAATTCTTGGGAGCATTTACACCAAGAACACTTGGAGCTTTAGGATCTTTATTTCTGTACCATTCCAACATCTCTAGAAATTTACCCTTATTTCTTGAGCTTGAGGATTCATCATGTCCACGAAAAGAGCTTGCAAAAGAGAAACCGTACAATACCTAAAACAATAACCAAGAAAGCTTTATATTTCTCCTCTTTCTTCTCAGATCACACATACGCCACACTTTGCCTCTGATTTTTTAAATCAGCGACACACTTCCTTGTCTTGTTGTGAGCACTATCAGATCCTCCAACATGAGCATTGAAAGTTTCAAGCCCACGTCTCCAGTTAACATAACAATTTTTAATGAATATATCATTTTTCCAATTACCGATCCTAGCAGGTTTAAAGAGATAACATTAAAAGCAATAATCTGCATCTTTTTGCACACCGTATTCTAACCAATCAAATCTATCAAACCATGTTTTTATAAATGCTCTCATCTGATCTTCTTGCAATTTCCTTGGAAAAGCATGACCATGTGGTTGACATGGATCCATAGACAAATTTGCCCTCTTAACTTCATCTCTAATGTTTGGGTCAAACTCATAGATTGATTTTCAAAGCCCCGGATCAATAACGATATCATCCATATTAAGTTTAACCCGTACTATTTTCTGTGTTTCTACGAATCGTAGAGGCATCTTTTTTTTTGACAAATATCTCTCAATATTAGAATTTGACATCCTAGCAGTTGACAGACTTTTTAAAACAAATTAGTTAGAATTAAAATATCAAACACAAGGGATATTCAGGGGATGGAAATCACACCTATAAGGTATCAGCCGATCAAGGACGAACATAGCAATGTCGATTGGAGGAGGAAGGAGGCCGAAGGAAGGAGATCATGCGACCAGGCACAATTCCCCTGGTGGTGCATCATTAGGTATAGGCCCGGCCTTGGGGCAGGGCTGGTGGGGCAGCCACCCCGGGCCTGAGAAAACAGGGGCCCCAAGTAAGTGTGGTGCTTGTATTACTACTGTTCTACTAGGCCTGGCTAGCGCACGGAAAAACTTAGCAGGCCTTAATGGTTGTGCGGTAGTGTGACAACGGCAGGAGCCCAAGGACCACGACCATAAGGAGCGTTGACTAGCTAGGTAGATCGCGTCGTGGTTCTCTTTCTAGTTCTAATGGTTGGTGTACGCATATGGCTCAGCCAAAGCTCCCGCTCGCTGGCCCTGCCCGTTCGCAGACTTACCTAGTTCCGCGGTGAAACGACGGCCGCCTAACTTCACCGTGGCGACGGCCGACGCGCGCCCTAGCGCTGAGACAAAATCGTCGAATCAGTCACCGCTATGGAGCCACTATGCAAATCTATGTCAATAATTCTCTACTTTATACGTATATGCCCTAATTATGTAAAGATGTTTGATTGATCGCTAATTCATACATTTATAAATAATTAGTTTTATTATGTGTTCATGTTGCCACGGGATTTGTGAATTTGACACGATGATTGGTTACATCTTCTTAAGTTGATCTAGTAGACTGTATCTTTACATACGTTTTCAATCAATAATTTGTTTCTTTAAATTTTGGCGTGTCATATCATGTAAAATGTGCGCATCAGCTAGCGGTGAGAAAAATAAAAGGAAGAAATAGATGAATGTGATCTGGCAAGTATTTCACATGATCATAATCAGGAGCAAGGGCCACATGACCAAGGTGGAAATTTCTAGCCTGACCAACAGGATATGCAGGGAAACATGCAGGATGAGATGCAGCATCAGGCACAAAATATTGTTGCATAGCAGGAACAGGAAGTTGAGCAAGTTGATGATTCCATTATTACTGATGGATCTGATGATTCAGGGGGTTCTTTCAACAATAATAACATGATGGCACACAATCAGTTGATAATTAATCATGTTAGAATTGTTCCTGTGGAGAACATGTTACTGCCATCTTCATATGGCCCTGTGATCCCACCCAGCCTGCAAATTGATAAGTTACTGCAGTTTATGATCCCACAATACTGTAAACAGGTTATTCCTTCTATCTTACCAGTTGAGCAACATTTTAATTCTCTGTTGGCAAAAAGAGATTGGCGTACTGCTTTCAATAATCTTTGTGGTTTCTCTGTTATTTGGGGTCATGAGGTAAATGTCCACAAGACAAATATAAAGATAAGACCAGCCACTACAAGACTCAATTCTGTAAACATCAATGACCAACAGGTCACCCCCCCGGTGTTTTCAGCCTCTGCACTCAGTGTTCCCAGGAGTAAAAAGAATGCATGCATTGGGCAGTCAGTTAGAGTAACAAGAAGTGCTGCAAGGGATATGAAGCATGTACAAACCAAGCCTCTATTTGTGGGAAGGGATGATGCTCAGATAATGTCTACTCCACTCAGGAGGAGTGCCAGAACAGCCAATAGGGATGCTGGTTTTAAAGTCCGCTCGGGAACTGAAACCTCAAGGACAAAAAAGAAAGCAAGATCTGCCAAGCCTATAGAAGACCCAGCTGAGCTCTTTATCCCAATCCCTGTACTTCAAAGGGCAGGCCAAGAACTTGAGATCCCCTCAGAAGAGCTCTCTCTAGACAAGCTTATGGCTGGTCCTTCTTCCAACAAGTCCAATAAGGTTCCCAATGATGAGTGATGTTTACTTTTATCAGTCTGGTCCACTGTTTGAGTCCCTAGTTCCACATAATTTTGTTTCATGTAGTATTGCACTGTTTCTGTTCAAGTGGTCTCCTGGTGTATTTTGGCACTTTCAGTTATTTGGCTTGGATGAGGAACCAATGTTTATGGCAGTCTATAATTATTACTTAAATTTGGTGCTTTATGATTGTATCTGGTCCGTTGTGCATGCCAGATGGATGAATTTTGAAAATGTTTTTCAATGGATAATTCCTCTACATTAAATCATGATTGGCTGGTACTTTGTTGGAATGTTAGAGGTTTAAATGATAAAGATAAAAGATTGGTTGTCTATAATAAAATCAATGAAAGTCACTGCTCAGTGATTTGTCTTCAAGAGACAAAATGTGAAGATTTTGACCATTCTTTTATCAGAACTTTCTGCCCAAAATGGTTTGATCAGTTTGTGTTTGTTCCCTCTGTTGGTGCTTTGGGTGGATTAATAGTTTTATGGAATAGCTCTGTTTTTATTGGCTCATTAATGGAAGCAACTGACTCAGCAATAAAAATCAAGTTTGCCTCAACTCATAACTCTGATACTTGGACACTTGTAAATGTCTATGGACCATGTAGAGGACTGAAGAGAGATCTTTTTGTGCAATGGTTATATGATTTAAATATCCCAATCCATGAAGACTGGCTACTCTTGGGAGACTTTAATTTCATTAGGTCATTGGATAATAGAAATAAGGATGGGGCTGATCTCAATGACATCTTCCTTTTTAACAGCATTATTAGCCACCTTGGTCTGTTGGAATTGCCTTTAAAAGGAAGAAATTTTACTTGGTAAAATATGCAAGCAAATCCCCTGTTAGAACAATTGGATTGGTTTTTACAACTCCTGACTGGACCTTAAAATACCCCAACACATTGGTCAATCCTTTATCAAAGTCAACTTCTGATCATGTACCCTGTGTGGTCAGTATTTCCACTACAATCCCTAGAGCAAAAAATTTCAGATTTGAGAATATTTGGATTGAGCAGCCTGGGTTCTTCCAAGTAGTGGAAAATGCTTGGAAGCAACCAGTGGAGCAGGGACCTATTGCGAATATCATTACTGCAAAGTTCAAAAATTTAAGATATGATTTGAAACGACGGGGGAAAAGGCTGTCACACATCAAACTTCTGATTGACAAGTGTAACAAAGTCATTTTTGAGCTGGATGCTATTGAGGATAGGAGAACTTTGAGCATACCTGAGTTTAACTTCAGGAATATTGTTAAATTGCATATAAAGAATCTGCTCAACGCTCAGTCTACATATTGGAAAAATAGATGTACAATAAGATGGGTCAAATTTGGAGGGGAAAATACTAAATATTTTCATGCTAAAGCTACTGAAAGATACATGCATAATGTTATAAATCAAATTAAGGATGAGGATGGAAATACTCTGATACAACATAAAGATAAGGCAGAGGCTTTATGGAAATGCTATAAAAACAGAATGGGGGTTTCTTTCCCTACTGAATGCAGGCCAGACTTATCTAACTTTATCTCAAAATTTCATGATCTTGAATGTCTTTCTGAAGAGTTTACCACAGATGAAATTGAAGAAGTTGTTAAACATATGAAGACTGATAAAGCTCCAGGGCCTGATGGTTTCAATGGGATGTTTGTTAAAAAATGTTGGCATATCATTAAGGATGATTTTATTAAACTATGTCATGATTTTCACAAGGGATTAACTCCTCTTGCAAGTATTAATGGTTCCTTCATTACTTTGGTTCCCAAGAAGAATTCTCCTGAGTCTGTCAATGATTTCAGGCCTATCTCTCTTCCAAACACCTGTTTAAAGTTTCTAACAAAATTGGCGGCAAACAGGTTGTAGAAGCAAATAAAAAGGTGTATTCATGAAAACCAATATGGTTTCATCAAATGCAGAACAATACAAGATTGTTTGGGTTGGACTTTTGAATACTTACATAAATGTCATGCCTCAAAGAAACAGACAGTGGTAATAAAATTGGATCTTGAAAAGGCATTTGACACAATTGAACATGAAGCAATACTCAGAATTCTGGAATATAAGGGTTTTGATGAAGTTTACATTGGTTGGGTTAAAAAAATCTTGGCATCTGGTTCCTCAGCTATTCTACCGAATATGGTACTTAGAAGAAATTTTATTTGTAAGCGTGGTGTTAGACAAGGTGATCCTCTTTCTCCACTGTTATATGTTCTTGGGGGGACTTGCTTCAGAGCTTTATCAACAAGGCTTTCAGTGAAGGAAGATTGGTACCACCAATCCCAAAAAGAAGCAACAATAATTTTCCTGTTGTGCAATATGCTGATGACACTATTATCATCATGCAAGCTGATCCACAACAATTACACACTCTCAGACAAATCCTTGAAGATTATATAGCCTTCACTGGACTAAAAGTTAATTTTCATAAATCTTCTTTGGTGCCCATAAATATAAGCCAAGAGGAGGCCACCTCACCTGCTTTTGAAATTGGTTGTGCTACTTCAAAGATGCCTTTCACTTATTTGGGTCTGCCCATGGGGATTACAAAACCAACAATTAAAGATCTTTAACCTTTGACTGATAGAGTGGAAAGAAGACTGGCAGCCTCGGCCTCATTCCTGTCTTATGGGGACAGACTTGTTTTGGTGAATTCTGTGTTATCTTCTTTACCATTGCAATACATAAGCTCTCTGAGTATTCCAAAAGGAATAATAGAAGTCTTAAACAGAGCAAGAAGGCATTGTCTATGGAGAAAGATTAAGGATGATGATAAGGCACATTCTTTGGCTTCCTGGGAGATGGTTTGCAAACCAAAATATAAGGGGGGTTTAGGCATCATAGATCTACAAATTCAAAATAAATGCCTGCTTATGAAGCACCTTCATAAATTTTACAATAAAGTTGATCTGCCTTGGGTGAACTTAGTCTGGAGCACATACTATCATGAAAGGGTTCCTCATACTGTTATTGTTTGTGGATCTTTTTGGTGGCGTCATATTATGAGTTTGCATGAGGAATATCTCTCAATTCATAAATGTTCTGTGGGATCAGGAGACACAACATTGTTTTGGATGGATAAATGGAAAAGCAAACCCCTCAACTTAACTTATCCACATTTATTCTCACATGTGCTTGATAAAGATTGCTCTGTTAGGAAAGCAATTTCAATTACACAGATGTCAGAAGCATTTCACCTACCAACTTCTACTGAAGATAGGTTCTGAGCTACAACAATTACAATTGCAACTAGCTGATGTCACCCTTCATCAAAATAAACATGATAAATGGAAAACTATGCATTCAAGAACAGGTGATTACTCTGTCAGTGACATGTACAATGTGTATTTCCAACACATATCAAATCACTTCCCCTCCCAATGGATCTGGAAAAGCAAATGTACTTTCAAGCACAAGTTTTTTGCTTGGCTTATAATTCATGACCGCATTAATACTAAAGACATGCTGCTCAGAAGACATTGGAATGTTTTAGACAATCATGACTGTATTCTTTGTCCTTGTCATACCCTTGAAGACTGGTCACATCTCTTTTTCGAGTGTAATTTCAGTATAAGGATTTGGACATATTTACAAGTAGCCTGGGGGTCAGGGTCTGGACCAGAAATATTGAAACATGCTAAGCAGAATTTCAAGGGTCCATGCTTCATAGAGATTGCTATACTTGCCTGCTGGAATATTTGGAAACAGAGAAATGACAAGATCTTTAAAGGAATAAGACCTTCATTTGCCTCTTGGAAATCTGGGTTTATAAGTGGTGTCTCATTCTTAAAATATAGAGTAAAAAAGAAGACCATTCCAGAACTGATCTCTTGGATAGATACTTTACTGTAACTTTGTATAGCCTCTTTTTCCTTTTTTTCTGTTATTTTATTTAGCTATTTAGTTTGTACATAAGACTTTTGGCTCTCTTTGAAATAAAGGACTGTGAGGGATTCCCCTACAGTAAATATTCAAAAAAAAATTGACACTTATTTTGACGGTTTTGAACTCAGTTAATTTTTTAGCCATTGGATATTGACACCTAGAAACTATTGCAGTTGCACACCGTGGCTGCAACTGATTTGTCTTAGTTACACTATGATTGCAACTGATCTTTTTTCAATTTTACACACGGGTTCTTATCAGGGTTTTTTCATTTCAGACTGAAATTTTTAAGTTGCACATTGGTTTCAATTGAATATCGCTTTGGCTGTGTTGTAGTTACTCCCTCCGTTTCAAAATATAAGATGTTTTATATTTGTGAAGAAAATGAATCTAGACTTATTTTAGTATGTAGGTTCACTCAATTTTAGAATAAATCTACATACTAAAAAGAGTCTAGATTCATTTTCTTCATAAACGTAAAACATCTTATATTTTGAAACGAAAGGAGTACAACTGAATTTTCTTTTTAGTGTGAAGCTAATTTCCGTTCCAATGAGCGTCATAAGTTCCCTTGTATTAAGGGGCCCCGAGTTCTAGTTTCGTCTCGGGTCCTCAAAATCTTAGGACCAGCCTGATCAGGTATCTCTTTGGCGTCAATAGGGGCTAAGGCAGGGAATAGATGGAAACGATGAAACAGATAACCCCGAGCAGAGGTAGCTGTTGCCTGATCGCGTCTCCCGTGTGCCTGGCTGGGAGTCACACGTACATTCCGATGCGATCGATCCGATCGTGGGCACAGGCGAACAGCTAAACGGGCCAGCGGCAGGCAGCCTTTTATGGGCCAGCGGTGCTATGCTAACAGCCTGGTCATTTTCTTTTCTGTATACCTAATACAGCCCCGGTAGCACCAGGCCCAGATTTTCAATCCCCACGTGCTCATTTGGTTTCTACCGATCACCTGTAGAGCTCAAGACCATCAGAAGACGCTACTTCCTCCGACCCATATTAGTTGACTTGAATTTTTTAAAATTTAAATAAATCTATATACTAAATATTGTCTAGATTCATTCAAATTTAGATAAATCCAAGTCAACTAATATGGATTAGAGGGAATACTACTATCTATCCTTGCTCGACCCACTTTTGTCCTCCTCCTCGCCCTACAGCTCGACGAGGATAAGCGCGCACACAACAAACATGTATATCGGGTGGCACAGCAGTGCCCAGGCCTGCATGTGTGGACTATAGAGAGACCGGCGGCTCCTCAAGGCCATGTGTGATGTCCATATTAATGACTTTAACTTTGTTTACATATGAATACATCTAATCTAAATACTTAACTAGGTATATATGAATCTAGATAATTTTGAAATCATTAATATGAACCGGACGGAGTAATATTATTATAGCCATGTATCCTCCGAAGATTTAATCCTCCTCCTTATTCTTCTCTTGTGAACTTTTTCATCTTCCTTGAGCTTTCCATGAAAAAATCCTTTGCTTTGAATGTTGAGGTTGGCACCATACGGTGAAATAATTCCTCCCTCCTCCACAATATGTCTCCATACGAGAACTTCTCCTTGCGCATCATCCTCCCTAAGAGCATCTCTAACTATACCGAAAGGCTTTAGAGAAGCAAATATAATTATCTAACAAGGTTGAAACTACACCACCGATTCCTCAACGGTTTTAGAGAAGAATAATTTTTAGGAATCGGCCTCCGCGGCTCGCAAAATAGGAGCCCACGGGCCGCGGCCTCGACTCGCATAATTTTCCTCCTCCTCGTTGTTTGCATAGCCTCATCGCTCCGCCGCCATATTCCCCTCGGCGTTCACACCTCCAACCACCGCCGACCACATGTTGCCTTCGCCGATATACCAAAACACGAGCCGCCCTATTCCCCTACCCTCCACCTCACTCGTTGGTAGTCGTCGCCAGAATTGGTCACGAGAGCCGCCGCATCGAGCCCGATCCTACCGTCGATTCAAGGTCGTTTCTGGCCACGGCAAAGTCGATACCTTTGCCAAAGGGTCCGTCGGAGCATGGGGATCGCGTAGATTGACCGCCGCAGACCGGTTCATGGCCAGAACCGAGGGTCGTAGCCCTAATCCCGACGAGCTGCTCCTGGCGGTGTTCGGTAGTCGAGCTGCCACACCGAGGGCATTCCACAACCACTACATGGTAGTGTGGTCGTCGCACAGCCCCGACGGTGGTCTGACCCCCTTTGGTCGGCTCAACTAGTTCCTCGAAATGCACTGAAGCACCGAGAACAAGGATGCACACAATCAACTACAAGATGATCTTGTTGAGCATACTGGTGTGTCCATGGCAATTAGTTATGTTTTTAACATTTATTTGATTTCGAACAATTTGATTTATTAATTCAGTTTGTAATATTGAATAATTTGATTTATATTAATTTGGTTTATAATATTGATATTTTGGTTCAAATGATTTGATTTGCAAAAAACAAAATGTTAGTCCACTAAGATATTGGGGATCGGTTGTTGGCGCAAAACTTAGAGAAATAAATATAGGAACTTAAACAATTTTTTTTAAGATTCGACTAAAGATGCTCTAAGGATTGGATGCCAGAGAAAAAGTGCCTTCCGCTACCTGTGATGATTACATCTTCTCCATCTTTGCTGTTAATGCTTACAACTTTCACGACGATGTGTCCTTGCATTCACCTGAGGTGGTCTGGTCCGCCAACCGTGATCGTCCAGTCAAAGAGAATGCGAGTGTCCATTTGGTGCTCCATGACGCTGATGGGACACTGGTTTGGTCAACCAATACTGGAGAGATGTCCGTTGCCGGCATGAACCATACGAGCACTGGCAATCTGGTGCTGTTAAATCATACTACAAAGATGGAACTATGGAGGTCCTTTGATCACCCGACTGACACTCTTCTGGCTGGCCAGATTCTTCAAGAGGGGCAGAATCTCATGGCAATCACCTCGTTGGCAAACTAGGCCGGTGGAAAATTTTATCTCACCGTCTTCCCTGATACCATGTATGCATTTGCAGGAACTGATACTCCCCTTAGCCCTACTATCGCAGCCCTACTGGTGGAACTATCATGACAAACAGGTCAGCATACGTTGCACTCAAGAACGGCAGCCTAGAGGTGTTCACTAATTTCCAGGAGACAGCGGCACCAGATTACCAGATCCATCTGCTCATGGATCTATGCGGGATGCTGTTTGTGATGCTAGATTTTGATGAGAACCGAGGCTATATCATTGGCCAGACGGTAGCTGGGTGAGTTCAGATGTTCTTAACATAACTGATCCTGGTCGCCCAACTCCCTCGTCCCAAATTCCTGGGGTCCTTCTCCCAAATTCTCTGATCTTGACGTGTACACTTATGGCGAGACCGCTGGTGTCTATGAAGCTACCTTCCTATGTTGTTATAAATGTCAACGATGACACAGGTAATTATTTTCAGACAAAAAAAGGGATGCGACAAGGGGATCCACTATCGCCTATACTATTTAATATAGTGGCAGACATGCTGGCTATCTTTATTGAGAGAGCAAACACTGATGGCCAAATTAAAGGATTGGTTCCACATCTTGTTGATGGTGGACTATCTATTCTTTAATACGCCGATGATACAATACTATTTATGGAACATGATCTGGAAAAAGCCAAGAATCTAAAATTAATACTATCAGCATTTAAGCAGCTCTCTTTGATTGAAAATAAACTTTCATAAGAGTGACTTGTATTGTTTTGGCGAGGCTAAAGACAAGGCCTACCTGTATGCTGATCTCTTTGGCTGTGGTCAGGGGCAATTCTAATCAATTATCTGGGAATACTGATACATTATCAGCGTTTCACGATTGCTGAATGGAAACTCGTTGATGAAAGACTTCAGAAACATCTTAATATTTGGAAAGGTAAATTGCTATCCCTCGGTGGAGGACTGATACTCATTAATTCAGTACTCACCAACATGGTACTGTATATGATCTCATTCTTCCGGTTACCAAAAGGTGTCTTGTCAAAGTAGATTATTTCCGCTCAAGATTCTTTTGGCAGGGGGATAGTGAGAAAAAGAAATATCGACTGGCCAAATGGAATGTCGTTTGCCGACCCAAAGAATATGGTGGATTGGGAATACATGATTTAAAAGTCAAAAACACCGCATTACTGGGTAAATGGTTATTCAAACTTCTTACCGAAGAAGGGGTATGGCAAACCATTCTATGGAGAAAATATGTTGGCTCAAAAGCGGTGTCTAAACTGGTTTGGAAACCAGGTGATTCACACTTTTGGGCTAGGCTAATGTCTTCCAAAAAGCATTTCTTCCGGTTTGGCAAGTTTAATATTAAGGATGGTTCACAGATTAAGTTCTGGGAATATAAATGGCTTGGCCAAAATTCTCTTCGTGAATAATATCCAGCTCTATATTCGATCGTTAGGCACAAAGAGGATACTCTCGCTGAGATAATGGAAACCAATTCTCCTAATGTGTCTTTCAGAAGAAGTCTCTTAGATCCTAGACTGGTGTCTTGGAATAATCTTTTAGTAAGATTATCCAGGATACATCTATCTGAGGACATGGACGAATTCAATGAAAATTACTACATAGTGGTAAATTTTCAGTTGATTCATTTTATAGAGCTTTGATCCAACCTAATATTCCAGTCGATGACAATAGTAAAATTTGGAAGATGAAAATACCCCTTAAAACGAAGATATTCGCTTGGTATCTCCGTAAAGGAGTGATTCTCACAAAAGATAATCTTGTTAGAAGGAATTGGCATGGTAGCACTGAATGCGTATTTTGTCATCATAATGAGACAATACGCCAATTATTCTTCCATTATAAATTTGCTCGTGCTATATGGTCAATCATCCAAATAGCCTTTGGTTTATCTCCTCCTTGATAGGTAGTCAATGTATTTGGCAACTGGATGAATGGGATTGAGGATAAATATGAGACTTTATTTAGGATGGGAGCGCTTGCAATTATTTGGTCGCTTTGGCTATGTAGAAATGATAATATTTTAATAACGTTCTATCTTCTCCCTTGCAGTTTATCTATCGAGTCACGGCTGTCCTTCGATCATGGACTTCTCTACAACGTATGGAGTTCCACGACTTGTTTGCGGAGGGCTGTAGGCGGTTGGAGGATACGACGCGACATATCTTCTCCCAGCATGGATGGCAGCAAGCGCTGCGGATAGGTCTTTCTTAGCTAGTTTGGAGAACTGTGTTTTGATTTACATTATTTTGTAATTCCGTTTTTATTGCTTTCGTCCAAGACTGCGTGGTTAATCGGCTGTGTGAATCCTATCTATGGAAGGCCGGGTGTAAACTTACTGTTAAGTAATAAAGCGCCCATTTTCAAAAAAAAGCACGAGCTTGGTTTGAGAGTTCGGGAGGGGTTCTGTGTAAAGTAGCGGTAGTATCAAGGGCGTTCTTTTGTAAATGTGCACCAGCCTATGTCTTATCTGCGTATGTCCCTTATTTCCAGATCCAATGACCCATAACACCTAGGTGCAGCACATGCTCCTTGTATTCTCTATGCTAAGATCATCTTTTAAGTGTGCTTAAAAACCACTTTCATGAGTTAGTATCTTCTACTTCAATTATGGCAATGGCAATAGAAAAAATACAGTCGTTTGGATCTACTCCTACGGCAGCCAGTAACACACCCTCAAATTTGTTCTTAATGTGACACCCATCAATTCAATAATGGGCCTACATTCTGCCATAAAATCAGTTAGCCAGTACATAGAGTATTTTTTAGGAGAAGCCAATATAAAGAGTATTTTTCTGGTTGAGTATATCCCAACTGCTCCATAAAATCAATCAGCCACAAAGGTGACCATGTATCTGCTTCACATCTATCAAACCTAGCTACTCTACCATCAACATAGCTCTTGAAAGGCCCAAATCCGCAAAAAATCCATCATAGTTGATTTCTACCG
Organism: Avena longiglumis; assembly: GCA_030063025.1. Lineage (NCBI taxonomy): Eukaryota > Viridiplantae > Streptophyta > Magnoliopsida > Poales > Poaceae > Avena > Avena longiglumis. The sequence goes on along the minus strand of CP125974.1, from coordinate 509,563,116 downwards.
TGAACTCTTCCTCAAGAGGTCCTAATTAATATACAATTCATTAATTTACCACCGATTGGAGCTACCAATCTACCAACGGTACACAGAGGGGATCTAGGGTTTCTTACCATAGCACACGAGAGGATCACCAGGTCACTGCAGCTTCAGGCCCTTGCTCACAGGCTCTGTCCCCGTCGCGGCCTCTACCGGTCCGTCGCCTCCGATCATCACCGGAGCAGCACCTTCACCGCTAGGCCGTCTCCAGTGTCGCGGGAGAGAAGGTAAGAGCAACAAGAGCGTCGAGTGAATGGAAATGGACCAAAAGAGGGTCTTTACAATTTTTCACCTTCAATGGTTATGCCATGTGTATATAACGACCGACGTGGCGTCGGTCAACGCGGGTCAGAACCATTTAGGACCACACGTCCCTCAAAAAAAATTAAGACCTAGATGCTCCATTTTATAGATTAGAGACCAAATTGACATAACTTCAAAACATTTAGGACCGCTGTTTTTCACTTTGAGTTTCTCTGTCATTGTCATTTTGTCCTCCGCAGGCCCAGGGAAAGCGGTGAGCTGCTGAAGGACCTTGAGGCAGGACTGTAGGAGATGTAGGGATGGTCGTGGCAGAGTGACGAGGTTTAATCTCGTCAATGCCCATTGTTATGGACTTGGGTTTTGGAGAAAATGGGAATGCTGGAGATCGTGGCACGGTTAACACACAAGCAACCAGGGGACACGAGATTTACCCAGGTTCAGGCCCCCGGAGGGAAAACCCTACTCCTGCTTGTCTGCTCTTTGATTACGACGGAACCGAAGGTTACAGGGTGCGCAGATTCGATCTGGCGTGGATGCGTGTGCGAAAGTATGAGTCGAGTTGCCCTAGGACGTGCCCTCCTGGCCTTTATATAGACTTAGGCAGGTCCCGGGCGTAGTACTAGTCGGTTACAAGTTCTAGGGTTTTACCCCTTTGAATTTCCTATCTCCTCTAGTCTTGCTCTCCAAGGATCCGAAGACGTCATGGGCCTTGGCCACCCGAAAATCTTCATGGGCCAGCATATGTCTGCCGTGGGCCTTCTTTGGGTTGGACTAGGTATGCTGAAGTTACGTACCCATAGGGTATAACCATGTCAGTAGCCCCCGAGTGATCAGTCGTATCGTAGATTCGGCTGAGGACTCTTCCATCCTTCGGGAGCAACTATATGTTAATAGTATATGTGTGTAGGGATTATTGATGCGTGTGCCTGACTCACCCGACGGATCAGGGTCAGTTAACTGTCTTAGGACGAAACAACACGATCTTATTCAGGTTCGGGTCCCCTAACCCGGGCCTGGAACATATGCTGGCGTAATTCAACTCAGGCCGCGGAGGACTTATAGGAGTGGAATTCCAGTGATTTTAATTGGTGTACCCAACGCGTCCGTCAGGATTTTTCATCGTACCTGCTGGTACGGATTCATACTAGCAGAGCGCAGTGCGTTGCGTGCCATCGATGATATCTCAGAGGTCTTATCTTTGCGTCGCAGACACAACATCCGAATATTTATCACCTCGGAGGTGCTTCGGGTGGCCAAGGAGATTGTTGCTCACTTAGCGTTTTGTTGGGGCAGAGTTGCCAAAATTTTTTTTGCATGCGAATCCGGAAGATCGCAGTCGAAGATTTCATAGGGTGCGCGACCAGGGCTCCCTATGGGAGTAGCCCCCAAGTGTCTGTTCGAGTCATAGACTCGAACGGAGACTTTCAGTTCAAGCATTGTTTCAATCATTAGGTCCGCAGGACTCGAAATTTTTCGGATGCTTAAATCCATCCTCCCTATGGGAGTAGCCCCCGAGTCCGTAGTGGAGTCGTAGACTCGACGTAGGACTCAGATAAGCAATTTTGTCCTTATTTGTCTGTCGGGTGCGCGGCCAGCGCTCCTGATAGGAGTAGCCCCCAAGTATTTAGTCGAATCATAGATTCGAGTGAGTACTTTTAGCTGTGGAGCCGAAGTGGTGCTAGTATAGCTTTTGATGACGTCAGTGCTTACGATCGATGACCTCAAGCGTCTGCTACGCCAGAGATGACTTGACTGGACGAAGCGTGGGTCCCACTTGCTGACTTTGAATTGACCGGTCACGCGCGGCGTGGAGATGATTACGGCGTCTCCTCGATTTCTACACGTAGTGGACGGCGTGGTAACGACGATTCGTTTTGGTGCTGACACGTGTACGGCCAGATCTACCGTTGGCGTTAGGTCTTCTCGATGGACGGCCAGCGTGCGTCGTCTTCGCTGTTATAATCCCTGGTGAAATCGTGGTTTGTTTTTCACCGCATCAGTTCATCTATTCACTTCCTCTTCGTTCTTGAGCTATTCTTGCTGCGCCCTGAGAGTTTCCTCCACATTTCCTTTGTCCTTCTTTGTTGCCAACGCCACCACCGCTGTAGCGCCATGGGGAAGACAAAGAAGTCCTCATCTGCGGTTGGGACTAGCGCCGCCGGAGGCAAGAAGAGCACCGCCGCTGCTCGCGTCACCGTTGGTGGCTGGCGGCGATCGGAGACGCGGGAGAGCGATCTCCGCAAACTGCGCGAGCGGGGCCTGATCCCGCAGGATACGACGGCCGTCAAACTCCCCGGCAATGAGGTAATCCCCCGTCCCCCATCTGGGTACCGGGTTATGTTTCTTGCCTTCGTCTTGCGTGGGTTTTCGTATCCAGTCCATGACTTCCTTTGTGGACTGCTCTTCTTCTATGGGGTTCAACTCCATCATCTGTCTCCCAACTCCCTTCTCCACATTGCGTGTTTTATCACGCTTTGCGAGTGTTGGCTTGGCATTGAGCCGCACTTTGGCATCTTCCGGAAGCTTTATTCCGTGAAGAGGCAGTCTGGTTCGGATGGTGTGTATCCCATTGGGGGTTTCATCATCTCCCTCAGTCCCAATGTGCAATTCTTCTCCTTTTCCATGTCCGAATCTGTCCAGTACTGGCGGAGGAAATGGTTTTACATCCGTGACTCCGTACTGCCTGGGCAAGATTTTGGTCTCGTTCCTTTTGACCCCTCCCAATTGATTGAGAAGAAAAGATCCTGGAAAAACCAAATCTTAGACGGTGAGGTGCCGGAGATAGAGGCCCTGTACTGTCGGGTGGAGGATCTCCAACTGATTCCTGAGAAGGAAGTGAACGGTGTCGACATCATCCAGACGTTTCTTGAGCGTCGGGTGCAGCCTCTTCAAGCGAGGGCGCACCCGATGTTTCTTTACTCTGGGCGCCGTGATCCGACGAGGGTTTCGAGTGAGAAAATCTCCGAGGTGGAACTTGACAAGGCTCTTCGCGCGCTGTTGAAGTTCAAGGCCGACGAAGAAATCCCGGGGAAGTCGCTGACTTCTCCCTTTTCTTCGACGTTGGTCGTACCGAAGGTGTAGATTTGCGCACGTAGTTCTCCCCTTTTGTTTTTGTCAGCTGTGTACTTTTTCCTTTGTTTGCTAACAAAGTTCCTTTTCCTTTTGCAGAGCTTCAAAGTGCCGGGCATGGCACCACCGTTGCCCGAAAGGTATCCGAATGCCCCGGATAATGAAGTGGTGGATTCCGTGTCCGAGCTACCGTCAGCGCGATCCCCAGTGGAGGATGCCGACGAATCGAGTGAGGACCATTCGCGCAAGCGATCACGGAGCTCTAGCGAGTCGTCAGATGCCTCGACTCCTCCGACTCCCAGAAATCCTCTGGGCCTTGAGCGTCATGATGATGTTCATGGGGGTTCTTCCTCTCCCCTTCCTGCCATTCCTGTGCGGGCTGTTGCTCCGCACCCGCCAGCAAAGCGGAAGAAGGAAGAAAAGAAGGAGGAGAAGAAGGAAGAGAAAAAGGAGGAGAAGAGGGCCCGAAGGGCTTCTCCTATCTTCGACCTGAGCGCGTTGGGCTCGTAAGTTTTCTTGTTGCCACTGTTGTCCTTTGTTCCCTTGTTATTTTTGCACCTGTGTTGATTGGTTCGTATGCAGGCAATCCTCCGACGGCTCTAGTGATGGTGCGCGCGAGATGATGGGGGAGTCGAACATTGCGTCGCCTCCTCCTCAGACGGTGGCGACTTCTAGTGACGCTGCGCCAGTTACTCCTGTGCAGGAGAGGCTGGTGGTTGCGCCTCAGAATTTCGCAGGCGGGCCTGTGGGTTCGCCTTCGGAGCACGTAAGTTTTTCTGCTTGATGTTACGGGGGGAGCCCTCGAGTGTCTTCGTATGCTGATGTTGTTTATGCTTCTTTGTGTTGGGCGTAGCCCCCAAGTCCTGTTCTTACTACTATTGCCTTTTGCTGCAGCCTTTTGTCCAAGAGGCCAAGCGGCTGGTGGAGGAACGCCTGGACTGGAAAAGCTGCAGCTTCAAGGTATTCGTCTGCCTTGTAGTACTTCTCTTGCTTATCCTAGTCCTGCTCTTTGACACTTGCTTGTTGTAAATGCAGAGGAGCATAACGACTCTCTCCGTGAGGTCGACGCTCTGAAGAAGAGCCTTGGCCAATCGGAGCAGAAGGCCGAAGCTGCCTTTGGTGCGAGAGAGCGCCTTGAGCTGGAGCTGACGAAGGCAGCCAAAGCGAAAGAGCGTCTGCAGCAGGAGGCCGCAGATCGTGAGGAGCAGCTGGCCACCGTTGCGGCTGCTCGTGAAAAAGGGGTGGCGGAGAAGCTCATGGCTGCTTCCAAGGCTATTTCGGGTGAGCGTTAGCTTTTGTACTTGCTTCTTTTTCTACGGATCTTCTTCTATGTTGCCTTTCTTCATGTTTTCTTCTTTTTTGTCTCAGATGCCGCAGACATCGAGTTCGACCGCGGTGCTCTGGAGCACGGGAGTGCTCTAGATGATGCCATTGTAGCGGTCGAAGACCGCTGCAGCACCGTCGTCAACTCCCTTGCCAAGGCGAAAGAGGTCCTTGCTCGCTTCTACCAGGAGCTCTTCCTGAAGGGCGCATCCCTTGAAGATGTGGATGCCCTGGCAGAGGCTCACCGGTTACCGCAGCGTATAAGCGCAAGCAGAAGGGCATCGGCGCGTCTGTCGGGCTGGCGATGGCCATGGCGGCTGGGGCGGAGCTGGACCTGCCCCAGATTAATTCTCGGATGCCTACGGCTGCGGATGGATCCAAGGTAGCCTTCGTCGCCTACTCCGCTCGCTGCAGACGATATGGGCCCAAGCTCATTGACTTGTTGTCTGAGTATGCATTGCGGCAGCAGGGCGAGGCCAAAGCTAGGCAGTCTGGTTCTGAGGCGACTCAGTGTCCTCCGCCTTAGGCATAGTAGACGTATGGTAGTTTGTAGTCTACTTTTGTTGTAAATATCTGCTGTAGTACCATCCTTATGCCACGTAGTGGCCTTATATATTTTAATGAATTCCTCCGAGTTGTGCTCTATCCTTGGCTGAATGTCGGTGTGCCTTCTTTTTTTTTCTGTTGCTATAGGATCCTTCGGGTGCTGACCCAGTTGACACTTCATCCGGAAGGCCCTTGCGACCATCATTGGATGATTCCTCGCAGCTCGCTTTTCTTCGAGATCGCGTGCGCAGCTTGGAGAGGGATTTTCTTGGGTTACGCGGTCGCGCCGACGTTTGGAAATCCAAGGCAGACCGTGGTGCATCCAGAGAGGAGTATTTGATGGCGGAGCTGGGTCGGCTGTCCGAGCAGCTGCAATGTAAGTTGATCCTTCTTTCGGGCTGTAGCTCAGTTCTTCGGGTGAGCCTGCTGGCCTTATTCTTGTTTTGTGCGGTTGTCGCAGGTGCCAATCTTGCTCCGAGGGAAGAAAAGGAGTGTATCGCTGTTCGAGTCAATTGCTTGACTCAACAGGACATGGAGGCCGGCGGCTTCTTCTGGATGGATCGTGATCGCGCCATGGTTCTGGCGACGGTGCAGGATCGTGTCTACCAGGTTTCGCGGGTGCTCCGCCAGGTGCAGACATCACTTTCCTCGGTGCTGCACGTCATGTTTCCGTTGGATGCCGTGCCAACGACCCTTGCAGGTCTTCTGACGAAGTTTCGGAGTGCCAGCAATGTCAAGGAGCTGGTGCGGCAGCAGCTCGTCGCAGGGGTGAAGGCTGCCTTGTCTCTTGTGAGGGTGCACCGCCCTGACGTAGATTTGGCTGCTGTGGCGACTGGGCCACCTCCTCGACCAGATGGTGGCGAGTGGAACATGCGTCCGCATTACGCGGCTGTAAGACAGTATGCCGAACAAATTGTAGATTTGTTTGAGCAGCGCTTTCAGGTTATTCTTCAGAATAGGTAGGACCTGAAAATAAACAGAGAGATGTAAAATTTGTATATTGCGGCTGGGCGTTTATGTGCCCTTTGTTGTAAAGGTTTGCTTGTTTGTGAGCACGCAGTGCTTTGATTGAGTACGTGTCCTTTTCGTTACCGACGAGTCGACTACTCAGCGCATACGCTTTGGTCCTTAGTCGATGAAATCGTGAGGTGGGGGGAGCCCCCAAGTGCGTATGTAGCATGTAGTAAAGTTGCAGAAAATGGTCAACCGAAGGTTGGGGGCGAGACACTTAGCTTTATTTATATCGTAATGGAGGAGGTACATGGTTCGGCTGAGTAGCCTTGGCTGAAAGCCTTATTGAAAGTAAAAAGGGGGGTAGGTTGCTACGGGTAGAATCGCAGTGCGATGTTCCATGGGTTGGAGTATGCGACTCCAGACTCCACGTGCTTGAGGCGATAGGCGCCACCTGGGATGACTTCGGTGATGACATAGGTTCCTTCCCATGGTGAATCGAGTTTGTTCGGTCGTTTTTGCTTGAGTCGCAAGACGAGGTCTCCTTCGACGAAGGACCTTGGGCGCAGTCGGCGGCTGTGATAGTTGCGGAGACTCTGCTGGTACACCGCTGATCGAGCTGCTGCTATATCCCGTGCTTTGTCGAGTGTGTCGACGGCGTCTTCGAGTGCAGCCGTGGACTCGGCTTCGCTGTAAGCGACGACTCGTGGATCCTGGTGGCGATTGCCGGTAGCACGGCTCCGTGCACCATGAAGAACGGTGTGTAGCCGGTGGAGCTGTTTGGCGTAGTATGTAAGCTCCACAGGACAGACGATAGCTCTTTCGTCCAGTTTCTAGCTTTGTGCTCTAGTGAGCTCATGAGGCGTTTCTTGATGCCAGCGCCGATTAGGCCGTTGGCCTTTTCCACTTGCCCATTTGTTTGCGGGTGTGCCACTGAGGAATACGTGATATTGATCCCGAGGCCTTCGCAGAAGTCCTGGAATTCTTTGGAGATGAAGTTTGATCCGTTGTCGGTGATGATGCTGTGCGGTACGCCAAACCTGTAGACAATGGATTCGAAGAACTTGATGGCGGTTTGGCCCTTCTGGTTGGTGACTGGCATGGCCTCGATCCACTTGGTGAATTTGTCGACTGCGACCAGGAGGAAGACGTGTCCTCCTTTCGAAGATTTTGGCAGTTTGCCGATCATGTCGAGGCCCCATTGGGCAAAAGGCCAGGCTATGGGTATGGGTCGAAGTTCGGACCCAGGTGCGTGCGGTTTGTCGGCGAACCGTTGGCACCCGTTGCATCTTCGGACGATGTCCTTCGCGTCGCTCATGGTCGTTGGCCAGTAGAATCCTGCTCGCAGAGCTTTGGCGTCGAGGGAGCGACTGCCTGCGTGGTGGCCGCAGATGCCTTCATGGATATCTTGGAGTATGGCCTTGCCGTCGTTGATGGTGACGCACCGTTGCAATACACCCGTAATGTTGCGTTTGTACAGCTCACCGTTGATGATGGTGAAGGCTTTCGATCGACGAGATATGCTTCGGGCATCTGTCGGGCTGTCAGGCAATTCTCCGTTTGTCAGGAACTGGAGGTATGGACGTGTCCAAGTTTCTTCAACTGCCATGACCTGCATCAGGTTGACCATGGCAACTTCGGTATCCAACTTTTCGGGTCCTTCATGACCTTCGGGTAGCGTAGCCCCCGAGTGTTCTGCTTCTTCGGGTGATCCTTTGGGGAATTTTCGCTTGATGGATGGCACGCAGATCTGTTCGAGGAACACACCTGGTGGCACCTTTGCACAAGTGGAGCCGATGTTGGCGAGTCTATCGGCCTCCTCGTTGCTCTCTCTTCCAACGTGCCGAAGTTCGCAGCCGTCGAATTCTCCTTCGAGTGCGTTGTATAGCGCGCGGTACGCGATCATGTTTTCGGCGTGTGCGTCGCACTCATTCATCGTCTGCTGTACGACAAGGTTGGAGTCACCGTAGATGACCAGGCGCGTTGCGCCACATATTTTTGCCATCTTCATGCCATGGATGAGGGCTTCGTATTCGGCCTCGTTGTTGGAGGCTCTGAATTTCATCCGAAGAATGTACTTCATTTTGTCACCTTGCGGGGAGGTCAGTATGACTCCTGCCCCTGCTCCTGCTTCGCGCTTGGAGCCGTCGAAATGCATTGTCCAGGACTGTGACATATCTGGGGTGTCAGGCAGCTGCAAATCCATCCAGTGTACCAGGAAGTCTGGAAGAACTTGAGGTTTGATTGCGTGTCGCTTCTCGTAGATGATGTCCAGGGGTGATAGTTCAATGCCCCACAGGGCCACGCGTCATGTGGCCTGTGGGTTATTCAGGATGCTGTTCATGGGTGCCTCGTTGACGACCATCACCTGATGCTCCTGGAAGTAGTGGCTCAGTCGCCGAGCCGTTATGAACACGCCGTAGGCCAGCTTCTGGTAGTGCGGGTACCGCTGTTTTGTTGGAGTGAGAACCTCGCTGAGGTAGTAAATTGGGCGTTGTACCCCGTGGGTCTTGCCTTCTTCGGGTCGTTCGACCACAGTCTTATCTTGACCACCGTGTGTGGCTGCTATGTACACAACAGGGGCTCGCGCTTTGGCGTGACCAAACGGGCGAGGTGGAGAGGAGCCGCTGAGGCTTTCGAACGCGTCGTTGGCTCGTGTCCACTGAACTTGTACGCCTTGGCGAGCAGGTAAATGGTAGGGCCTTCTCGCCCATGCGGTGATGAACCGCTTAGTGCCGCTACTCTCCTGCGAGCTGCTGAACGCCTTTGAGTTTTTTCGCTTCTCCATTGTCATGATAGCTTTGATTTCTTCGGTTCGCCGATCCTCGTTGAGAGATGAAGTACCCGGCAGCTGACTGAGGGACGCCAAGGCGCACTTTTCTGGATTGAGCTTGATCCTGTAGCGATCAAGGTTGTCGAACGTCTCACGGAGATCGTCGATAAGTGTTCTTGCCTCCTTGGTTTTTATGACTATGTCGTCGACATAGACTTGGACGTTGCGACCGATCTGGTCCTTGAGGTAGGCCTGCATGCATCGCTGGTACGTGGCACCCGCGTTATTTAGCCCGAAGGGCATTGTGTTGTAGCAGAATACTCCGAACGGTGTGATGAACGCCGTTTTTTCTTGATCTTCGACCTTGAGTCGAATCTGGTTATAGCCTGAGTAGGCGTCGAGGAAGGAGAGCTTCTCATAACCTGCAGTCGAATCGATGATCTGGTCGATCCGAGGAAGAGGGAAGTGGTCCTTTGGGCAGTGTTTATTTAGTGACGTGAAGTCCACGCATATCCGCAGGATGTCTGTGTCCTTCTTCGGGAACATCACCGTATTTGCCAGCCACTCGCTTTCCTTGATTTCCCGGATGAAGTCTGCTGCAAGTAATCTGTTGATCTCCTTGCCGATATCTTCGGCTCGTGGCTCCGATAGTCTTCGGATAGACTGCTTGACTGGCTTGGTGTCTGGGAAGACATTGAGTGCGTGCTCGGCGAATTCCCTGGGAACTCCTGGCATGTCCGCAGGACACCGGTAAGATTTCCTGGCCACGGAGGAATTGACGAGCGCCTTCCTATGCGGATCCGAGGTCGTGGCGATCAGCGCCATCTTGGAGGCGTCTGTCGGATGGACCTGCACTTTCTTGGTGTTGACGGTGGAGTCGAAGGACATGTCGAGTGCGTTCTGCCTTGTGACTGGAGGTAGCCCATTGTCCGTCACCTCGCGGAGCCTTACGAGCTCGTCTTGCATGCCGAAGGACTGGGAGATTTTGTTGAAATCCTGTCGCATTGGTCCGATCGGGTGAAGCTCCGTGGATCGTGATGACGCCCCTTGGTCCTGGCATCTTGAGTAGTAGGTATGCGTAGTGTGGGACGGCCAGGAACCTTGCGAATGCTACACGTCCCAGGATGGCATGGTATTGCGACGGCCAGTCCACCACTTCGAATTCTAGGCGCTCCTGCCGAAAGTTGTCCGGCTTCCCGAAGATGACGTCGAGCCCTATTTTGCCCAGGGGGAAGATGCCCTTCCCTGGGACAATGCCGTGGAACGTTGTGTCTGATTGTTCCAGGCTGCATTGCGGGATCCGCATAGCTGCTAGAGTGCTTGCGAACATTAGGTTGATGCCGCCGTCCATGAAGACGCGACTCATCTCGAAGCCTCCGATCTGCGCCTCCAGCACCAGGGCAGCATGACCTGGGCGAGGGATCTGGCAAGGGTGATCCGCGCGAGTGAATGTGATGCAGGACTCCGATCCGCTGAGGTACTCAGGGATTGCAGGCGGAGTTGCCACGGCCAAGTTGATTTGTCGGGTGATTTTCTTCTGCACCCTATTTGTGGGGCGTCCCTTCTGTATCATATTGAGTGCTCCTTTTGGTGGGGGGTATGCGACCCCGGCGTTGTTTTGCGCTGGTGCGACTGGTTGATTTGGGCCTCCAATTGGCGGCGGTGGAGGAGCTCCGTGTGCTATTTCACCTGGCGCAGGTGCGTTTCCGAACGCAGGGATTGGAGCTTGTTGCCTCATCTGCACCATGCCTTCGCTGAGTTTCTGGAACTCGCGGCAGTCCTTGAGCATGTGGCTAGCTTTATTTTTGCCATCTTGTTTGTCGATGTAGAAGTGGATGGTGCATGGACCCGAAAGTTTGTCGAATGCTGAGGGTCCGTTGTCGCGGTCGCGGCGTTGCCACGACTGCGTTGGTCGTCCGTTGTCGCGGAAGTTTCCGCTGCGGTATCCCCCGCTGTTGCGGCTGTTGTCATTACGGCGGTCGGCGTAGCCGGCTGCGACCATGTCGGGTCCGTCGCGGTCCTCGTATACGAGCGATCTCCTCTTGCTGCGGCGTTCGCGTCTTTGGCCATAGTCGTCCTCTTCATCTGATTGCGCCCGCTGGATGCAATCTTCGCCGTCTGCTCAACTGTTGGCGATTTCCATGAGCTGGTCGAGTGTCTTGGGCTTCACACGTCCAAGTTTCTCCTTGAAGTCTGGGCGTTTGACGCCGTCCCTGAAGGCGTCGATGGCCCGTTCTTCGGAGATGTGTGCTGCGGAGTTCTTGGTTGTAGACCAGCGTAGTATGTACGAGCGAATAGATTCACCCGTTCTCTGAGTGTAGGCTCGCAATTCTTCAATTGAGGCGGGCCTCTTGCTGGTGCCTTTGAAGTTTCGGATGAAGCTGTAAGCGAGCTCCTCCCAGCTTCAGATGGATCCTGATGATAGACTGCTAAGCCAGACCCGCGCTGCGCCTGTTAGCTGCAGCTAAAGGCATTGCATGGCGGTTTCTTTGTTGCCTCCGTGAAGATTGACGGATGACAGATGGTCACTGATCCAGGACTTTGGATCTTGCGTGCCGTTGAACTTCGGAGTATCCGAAGGAAGCTTGAAGTTGAGTGGCATCTGTGTTCGCCGGACGGATCTGCTAAAGCATCGAGCCCCGCAGAGTTCTCCTTCGTCTTCATCCATCTCAGATTCAGACGAGCATGCGCGTTTAGCGCATGCTTTATCGATCTTGCGCTGTGTAAGCTTGTCTCTGGAGTCGTAGTTGCTTTTATGGCGGTGCGAGCTCTTCTTCCTTCGAGGAAGATCGTGCTCCTCTTCCTCTTCGGATGAGGGGGTGGGACTCCGGTCGTGCCTGGCCGGAGCTTTCTTCTTCGGTTCCGCAGGAGCGTCTTCGTGGAGCGCAGCTCCAATTAGTCCTTGTCCGGTGAGTGCGGACCTATGCATGGCCCTTTTCGGGTCCCCCTCCGGAGGGGGGTGAGCCGAGATACGATGGCTGCCATGATCGCAGCTTGTGGCGTCTTCGGGATGATGTTGCCGTCAGCGTCCATATCCATGAACGATGTATGGAGAGTTCGGGTCACGTCACGCCGCTCCTTGGGGTCCATGTTTTCCACCCGAGAGCGGTGCTTGTTTCCCTGATTTCTGTTTGTGCTAGAGCCGGATTCCATGGCGGAGAGCGCAGCTCGTCGCGCACTGGACTCAGAGGCTGCTTTCTTGCGTTTGTCGAGCGTCTCCTGCATCTTGACTTGCTTCTTGTGCTCCTCGATGAGGAGGTAGTGGTATGCCCTCAGCAGATCACGTGGGGAGTCCAGAGGTAGGACTATTTCGCCTGCGACGGCGCGGCGTGCTTCAACCCATCCTTCTTTTCTAAGTTGGATGAGGTGGCCACTGTTTTCCCCGTTTTTGCCGTTTCCACCGTTTTCGCCGTTTCTGTCCTACGGGTTAGGGTTGGCGGCGGGTTAGGCGTTTCCTCGTCGGTTTGGATGACTGCGGCGCACAGATAGTGCCTGCATATTGGTTGGCTGCTGCCGCAGCTTTCGGATCCGGAACCGTAGGTCCCTTCATCCGAAGGTGGATCACACAGATCGGAGTTGCAGCTGCTGCTGCTGTAGAACTCATCTGTTGATGGTGACGTGCGTAGCACGGGGTGTGGAGCCCATGAAGCGGGCCTGATTGACGGCACGGGCACCCGCTCAGGGAGGCGGAGGGTGCCAGTTTGTCTCACCTGAAAGCAGAAGCTCCCGAACAAGATTTCGAGTCCGTCGCCTACGGGCTCAAAATCCTTCATGGTATCCGGCGAGTGGGCGGTGAAGTCGAAAGCGCCGAAGAGGAGGTGATTCTCCGTCGCCGCGGAGTTGTAGATCGATCGGGTCGGAACCGTCACGACCGCATAATCAGCAGCCCCACTTCCCACAGACGGCGCCAATTGACGAGGTTTAATCTCGTCAATGCCCATTGTTATGGACTTGGGTTTTGGAGAAGATGGGGATGCTGGAGATCGTGGCACGATTAACAGACAAGCAACCAGGGGACACGAGATTTACCCAGGTTCAGGCCCCCGGAGGGAAAACCCTACTCCTGCTTGTCTGCTCTTTGATTACGGCGGAACCGAAGGTTCTGGTGCGCAGATTCGATCTGGCGTGGATGCGTGTGCGAAAGTATGAGTCGAGTTGCCCTAGGACGTGCCCTCCTGGCCTTTATATAGACTTAGGCAGGTCCCGGGCGTAGTACTAGTCGGTTACAAGTTCTAGGGTTTTACCCCTTTGAATTTCCTATCTCCTCTAGTCTTGCTCTCCAAGGATCCGAAGACGTCATGTGCCTTGGCCACCCGAAAATCTTCATGGGCCAGCGTATATCTGCCGTGGGCCTTCTTTTGGCTGAACTAGTATGCTGAAGTTACGTACCCGTAGGGTATAACCATGTCACAGAGAGACCAGCAGGAATCCCCATCAGGTCGAAGTTAAGGTCGCCGCCGACGAGATGGGTATGCTGCTGCTCCTCTTCTGTCCCTTTTTATTGGTCGACGTGTATTTTTCCGTTGGAGTTGCGATGTGAGCGATTTTCGCCGGGAGATTATTCCTAGTCTGTCATCTAGGACTAGCTTTTCTTCAATCCCAAGCTGAATCAAATATGCAGATGGGCATCGGGTGAAGGGGATTTTCTCATTTTGGGAAGATTTTGGGAAACTTTTGCTTCAGTATCCTTCCTATTGAATCCTCAAGCTACGGGTGAGGGATCTGCGGCGTCCTGATTTTTAGTTTTGACATGGTAGTTTTCACTGTTAATTTCGGTGTGGTTACTTTTGACAGAGGATGGGGCTATGGTTTTAGTGAATGAACCCCCTTCTCCTTCTACTATGTTTGTTGTGGTGTTTCTTTTAGTGGTGATGTGTTGTAGGTAGATTTTGTTTGCTATCAGTGGGTGACAGTAGATTTTGTAGGTAGAACCGTTTTGGATTCAGGTGCTGCATTGGTGTATACGAGCTATGTTCAGTAGCAGGGGCATGCTTTTTGTCATCATGCTCGAGCTATATTCATTTCTACTGTTATCATATCTGAACATGGTCATTCATGTTTTGGTGGGTGTACATGGCCTAAACATTATTCATAATATATTTTAATGAAATTGTTGTTATTATATGGCATAAAACTATCTTCAGATCATTTGATGTTTCATTTAGTACACTGAAATTATCATTTGAGGTGGTGCCATTTTGAATAATGAGTTTGGCCCAAAATATGCGACTGTGTGAGCATACATGTAACTACATATGTGTTGTAAGCAGAGGCCTACTTCTTTCAGGATGTTAATGGTACCAATGATTTTTTTTGAAAGACCGGGTGTTTGGGGATGGTTCGAACTAGGGGCCTGATTTTTACATGTTCTAGGTAGTGGTCATACTTATGCTTTTCTAAACTAAAAGTAGTGCATGGGCACTCAGTTTTTTGTTTTTGTTAGGCCTCGTATCATTACAACATTTTTGGGTTTGTTTTTCCTAGGAGGCTTTCCAGTAACCGTCACCACCCAGACGATGATCCTGATTATGGTATATCCAACATCGAGAGATTTGAACAGAGCAGTGCATCAAGTGATAAGTAGATATTTTTCCTTCTATCACAGTTTGGTTGCTAAATACATGTTTTTGTGTGTTCCTAACTAATGCGTGTGATGACTTTGGCTTACTGGCAAGTCCATTTGGCTTGATTTTAATTTAGGGGGTCTGTTCATTCTGATAAATCAAAGTTCACCTTGTCGTGATCTTACTAATTTGAGATATCATCAACATGCTTTTCCCATCACCTTAGCAGTTTTCCTGGCACCTGTATGTGATCTTGATCTTATAAATAGGAGGCGCTATTTGCATGTTGTTTCCATGAATTTTAGCCGAGTCGGTGTTTTGACAAATGTGAGTTCACTTAACTTCACAATTTCTTGAACTATTATTGTTGTTTATTTTTAGCTGTATTGGTTCGATGGTAATTACATTTGCATCGTTTCAGAGGGAAGTCACTTTTTTCATAGAACCATGCTGCTGCTGCTTAGTAGGATGACCAGTGTGCACCCAGCATTATAAATGACGTTATTGAGCAGTAGTCATCTTTTGAAGTCGAATCCAAGCGCTTGAGCCTGCGGGAGGAATATTTTCTGCCATTTGAAAAGGTGAACTCGTTTCAGGCTGTCTTTGTCCAAATTCATTGAAGACTTTTCTGTGTTGTTGGTGCTTCAGTTGCTGATGTTTGTATACTCTTTGATGATTACTGACGAGGCCCACAAGTGGAGATGATGTGCACCCGTTTCATTTGACCATGTCAGAGAGCTTACAAAAAAATTATTTATGCCAAAGAACTCCGAATCACTGCATGCATCATCTGTAAGCGCCATGGTGTCAATCACACACATTTTGCATTAGATCCATTGTGTACATCACCCCCTTAAATTGGTTCAGAAGCTTTGTCCTTACTGTAGCTTTATTAGTTATAGGAGATATCTATTTTAACATGAATTTTGTCTTGCTATGGATTTTCCTTGTGACATTTCGGTTGATTGCTCTCCTCAGACTGTAATAATAATATATATAAAAGATCTTTTGAAAAGCACAATGTTTCTGTTTGGTTTTACTAGACTTGAGAATTTGAGTCATGTTCTGTATGTCTGAACTTGTAAAGACTTTGTTTTTTTCCCATCTGTTAGGCTCTATTGGGAGGGCTGGTTCTGGCGCAAAGGTTTTCGTCCAGAACACAACGAGCGGAAAAATTTGCCCAGCACATCTACTTTTAGCCTGTGTAACATGTTGGTACTACTGGACTTTTGCAGGCTGAATTTTTTTTTCTTCATTGGCCGAATGTTAACCGAGGACCCAAGCAGAGAACACAAATCAAAGATTGAGCCGGAAATACCTAACTTTTCTCTGTTTTGCAAATGAAAAACAGACGGATTTTATTCAATTACTCATTATTCTAGAACTTAGTATGTACAGTTGGCATTTTTAATTGGGTACTGAAATCTGGCTGTTCCAGAATTGTAAAACATCTAGCTGTCCATCAGACACCCTCTTAACTAAATCCAGGAATTTCAAAGCAATTAAGGGACCTACTTTTGGCTTGGTCAATAAAGAAAGCTGGCTAATTTCTGGTTGGGCCATTGACTGAAAGTTTATATCTTTTAGATATGAACATTTTTTAATTGGCTACTGAAATCTGCCTGTTCCAGATTGAAAAACACCTAGCTGTCCGTTAGACACTCCCTTAACTAAATCCAGGAATTTCAAAGCAATTAAGGAACCTACTTTTGGCTGGTCAATAAAGAAAGTTGGCTAGTCTCTGGTTGGTCCATTGACTGAAATTCTATATCTTTTATTAGATGTGAATATACTGTACTTGCCAATTGATAGTTACTCATTTTCCTGCAGAACAAGGAGTCTTCGGAGAACCTGCACGGTTCTCATTTTCTTCACTGGGTATGTCGTTGTCATCCAACCTGTATACCACTCATCAATCACAAATATCTGCACGGTCGTTCCACCAGTGGTTCTTATGATCTTATCGATTTATTTCCGGCATGCATTGCTCATTTCTCTACCAATTACTTGTTCTTGATCGCCCCATTTTCATTTTCCTCCTCCTCACCCTTATAACTCTACAAGGCTACAAGCTGTTCGTTGTAGCCATGTATCCTTCAGATATCTTAATCCTCCTCTTTATTCTTCTTGTGACCTTTTCTTCTTCTGAGCTTGCCATGAAGAAATCCTTTGCTCTAAATGCTGAGCTTGGCACCATATGGCGAAATAATCCCTCCCTCCTCCACAATATGGCTCCAGACGATAACTTCTCCTTGCGCATCGTCCTCCCTAAGGATGCCAGAGAAACTATACGTGCCAACTCGCCTGGTGATGGCCCTTCATTTGCATGCGGCTTCTTCTGTCCAGGGCCTTCCACTACCTGTGATGACTACATCTTCTCCATCTTTGCTGTCAATGCTTACAGCTTTGATGATGATGTGTCCTTGCATTCGCCCGAGGTGGTCTGGTCCGCCAACCGTGATCGTCCAGTCAAAGAGAATGCTAGCGTTCAACTTACTGAACTTGGGGATTTGGTGCTCCGTGACGCTGATGGAACACTGGTTTGGTCAACCAATACTGCAGGGATGTCCGTTGCTGGCATGAACCTTACCAGCACTGGCAATCTGGTGTTGTTAAATCATACAAAGATGGAAGTCTGGAAGTCCTTTGATCACCCGACTGACACACTTGTCACTGGCCAGATTCTACAAGAGGGGCAGAAGCTCATGGCAAGCACCTCGTCGGCAAACTGGGCCAGTGGAAAATTTTATCTCACCATCCTCCCTGATGCCATGTATGCATTTGCAGGAACTGATACTCCTCTAGCCTACTATCGCAGCCCCACTGGTGGAACTGTCATGACAAACAGGTCAGCATACGTTGCACTCAAGAACGGCAGCCTGGAGGTGTTCACTTATTTTCAGGAGACAGCGGCACCAGATTACCAGATCCAGCTGCCGACGGATCTATATGGGATGTTGTTTATGAGGCTAGATTTTGATGGGCACCTGAGGCTGTACCATTGGCCAGATGGTAGCTGGGTGAGTTCAGATGTTTTTAACATAACTGATCCTTGTGCCTATCCTCTAGCTTGTGGTGAATATGGTATTTGTTCGGATGGACAGTGCAGTTGTCCCGATACTGCCATTGGGGTGTCCGGATTTTTTGGATTGATTGATCCAAGGGAGCTTAACCGTGGCTGCTTGCCAATAGACTCAGTATCCTGTGATTCAGCACGGATTCTTTCCCTTCCCAACATCACTTACTTCAACGGTGTCTACAATTGGACAACAAGTGAAGAGCGGTGCAAATTATCGTGCTTGCATGATTGTTCGTGTAAGGCTTCTTTTTTCAAGAATATTGACACCAATACTGGTTACTGTTTTTTGGCATCTGACATATTCTCCATGATTAGTGTAAATGCCCAAAGTTATTCAAGCAACTTCACTTCTCTTGCATTTGTTAAAGTTGGGGTTGGACACAAACCTGTGCTATCTAAAGGAAAAATAGCCATTGCCTCAGTTGTTGGTTCTTCAACTATTGCTTTAGTTATTGTTGCAGTGATCCTTGTTTTAAGAAGAAAAAGACCACAACCTTTAGAATATGAAGACATCATCAATCAATTACCGGGTCTACCAACAAGATTTTCTTTTGTGAAGTTGAAATCAGCAACTGGAGATTTCTCAACCAAGATCGGGGCAGGAGGATCTGGTTCTGTTTTTGAAGGACAGATTGGTGATAAGCATGTTGCTGTGAAGAGATTGGATGGTGTGAGTCAGGGGGAAAGGGAATTTTTAGCAGAGGTTCAGACCATTGGAACCATCAACCACATACATTTGGTCAGGCTCATTGGTTTCTGTGCTGAACAATCGCATAGACTTCTTGTCTATGAATACATGCCTAATGGATCTTTGGATAAATGGATTTTTCAAAAGCACCAAAACGCTCCGCTTGATTGGCAAACCAGATCGGGGATCATAGCTGGTGTAGCAAAGGGACTAGCTTATCTTCATAGTGACTGCCGGCAAACAATAGCTCACCTGGACATCAAACCACAAAATATCCTTTTGGATGAGCAGTTCACTGCTAAGGTGTGTGACTTTGGACTTGCCAAGCTAATTGATCGTGAACAGAGCAGTGTCATGACTCGACTGAGAGGCACACCGGGTTACTTAGCTCCTGAGTGGTTGACGTCTGTTATCAATGAAAAGGTCGATGTGTATAGCTTTGGCATTGTTATCATGGAAATTCTTTGCGGTAGAAGTAACTTGGATTACTCGCAGCCTGAAGAAAGCCTTCATCTCGTCAGCGTGCTTCAGGACAAGGCCAAAAATGACCAACTGATGGACCTTGTCGATCTACGCTCTACGCTCTACTGATATGCAATATCATTTGGATGAAGTGTCGCGCATGATGTATTTGGCAATATGGTGCTTGCAGATTGATAGCCGCCGAAGGCCTTCCATGTCCGAAGCTGTCAAAATCCTGGATGGTGCAATAGATGTTGAAACCGAACTTGATTTGGACCTTGTAAGTATCGAACTAATGGTGGCAAATAGAGCACTTCGTGGGAAGATTGCTACAACCCTGCAGGTAAACTCGCTTCTTTCGGGACCAAGGTGAAAGCAAGCAAGCTCATCGTTTGGAACATGAAGTAGCATTGTCCTGTGCAAGCCTATGTAATGCTGTGATATAGTGATACAAAAAGTACCCTCTTTTTTTCTGAACAAGAAAAAGTACTACTCATTTATAATGGACAAAATTTGTATCTTTCTTGCAAGTGTCTGAAGTGATCTCTATGACCTCTCATAGTGAAAGTATCATGCAATTCATGTTGGCAAAACGATAATGTGGCACAACAAATAGTAGTATCATGCATGCAGAATTAGAAATTTTAAATAGCAAGTTGAAAATTAGGATGTGAGTATTTATATTTTCATATGCTACTATGCATTATATGAGCAGTATCATATGCATGACACTACGTTTACATTAAGGTACTCATTGAAATGGCAAGTTTCTCTCCAAGAGGGTACTAGGTAAGCATTTGCTACAGAACTAGCACGAGTGCACGACTGTCCACTCAGTGCGAGTGCCTCCTTTTAGTGTGTTGAAAGTGCGAAGAATTGTTTTATCTTTTTTTTTTTGAAAAGAGCATGTATTAATATCAGACGATACCAATTACACCCAACCTCTGCAACAACGTATTGCCCTAGCGGCCACACGGATGCACACAGCCAAAGAAAAAGAAAAATTATAAAAAAAAGTCCCGCTATAGTGACTCATTCATTTAGACAACAGTACTACCACCACTAAGACAGCATCAGAAGTCCAGCTTCTCCAAAAAACGACACCTCCAAGAATAAAACAGTGCACAAACACCGTCATCGTCCAATCAAAGATCTAGGTTTTCACCCTGAAGAAAGTTTGTGCTCTTAAAACAATACCTTCAACAAGGCCATTGCCAGACACAACCAATTCTGGTCAGACCCTAGATTTTCATCCTGAAAGGTAGGATCATGAACCTCTCCTGTGCAGTCGTCCCACTTGCATGCCACTGCTCCAATTCACAAGTCACCTAGCCAATTCCTCATCACCACCTAGACTCGAACCACCATTGTCTGTCCTCAGATCTCGGTCTCCATGACTTTCTCCATTAGCACCATGAAACGAGAACATGCCCCATGATAATAACAGCCAACAAAGCCTCGAAGTACACCCTCTGAAACCAAATGGTCAGGTTAAAACATGGGTGCGTAAGACCGAATTCAATCCTTCCAGCAAACTCACGGTATGATAGCACTTATGGAGTTCGCCATCGGAGCCTTCCGGAACACGACACAGAAACCAAATCAATGGAGACCAACATCTGGTAGATCATCGTCTTGGATTGAGAGGGATCCAGGACCACCTCCTTTATTGAAACCGAGCCAGCAGCCTCCACGTCACCCGCCGAAAACTAGCAGGATCCGTCGCAAGACGGCAAGACCACCCGGCCGACCATTCTGACAGAGAAGGAGGCCACCACCACCATGCCGGGGGCAGATGCCCCAAGCGCCCTAGTGTCAAGGACAAGACCCGGGTCGCCTGGGCACCGGCGTCGAGGCCAACGTACGGGACAGATCGTGGCTAGGCCCAGATCCCCGCCGCCGCCTACCGCCATCTGGGCCGAGGATCACCGGCTGCCACTCGCCACAACACCACCGCCAAACCAGCCGGGACGGACGCTCCGCCTACCCGCCAGATCGCGATCAGAGACGCCGCCACGCCCCTGTGTCTTTGCCTCGACGATCCGCGGGCGGCGGAGGAGAGACCACGGGAGGAGGGCTCGACGGGAGGGTGGCCACAAGCGGTGCAATGTTCCCCCTTAATTGCAGAATATACAATGTTGTTACATTCCAAAAGGGGTAGGTTTGAACTTTAAATTGTATGTGATCATGTTGCCAAGAAATAATAAAAATGGTTTGTGATTTTTTTTTACGAAAAATTCTAATGATGTTGATTGATTTATTTTCTCGTTAGCATATTTATGAAGCTAGAAGTGGAGTTAATCATCGTGCTGGCTAGATCCAATGACATGTGTTCGCTAGCGTAGTTATACATGTGTACAACTATCTTCTGCATAACTATGAAGAGTGAACACTTTTTCTTGCATATAAATTGGAGCCATCTTTAATTAAAAAGGACCATTAAAAATTTTATGAAGGAAAAATATTAACAAATCAATGAACCAATGCACCCTCAAGTCTTTGATTCTAGCAACCATCGCTCCTTTTTACGTACTCATCCACCAATCTTGTTGTACATCGTCGATAGTACTATTATATCTTCAGGTGATAACTAGTATATAAGCACTGTTTAAAATATCAGCTGATATGACAATTAATCAATCGATTTACCGCTTCTCGGAGGGTGACCGATATGCGATTTATCAGGCGACAAATCGACCGGTGCGATGAAAATTCTGATTAACTTCTAGTTGGCTATGATATTTTATAAGGTCCCAATAGTGTGTTTATGTATTACATTAGATTAAATATGTGTGTGTCGAGGAAAACATGTTCAAATAAATTTTAGCCAAAAGCATGTTTAAAACACAAACATTTGTACATATTTTTCATATAAGAACTGTTTATGTGCAACTATGATAACATATCCCTTGTGACTTGTCTATCTGCAGTTATGAAGATCTACTAATTATGACATGTTTAGATATTTCTGTGGAGATCTAATCGTATTATGACATTTTGTATGGTTATATGAAGATCTAATGGATGGATCTGTTTGAGTATGATTTGAAAACCATCGACTAGGGTTCTCCCATATCATCAAGGATGTCAGGAACTACTCACAAACATACATAAACATGGGTTGTGGCACAATGGTATGGCCTAAAATATAGGTACATGACCAAATAAACACACGGCATTGATCAACAATAAGAAGGTACCACCATGAAATGATTATAGGCTTTGATCTACGTAAAGTGTATATGGAGGACCTTGAACATGGAGATGAAGGTGAGGTTATGAATTAAGATGGTATTCACCACACAATTGATGAGTCGGTGATGGCGATGGCGGAGATTTTCATCGAATGGAATGGTGAAAATGGCGAAACCCAGACCCTTGCGCCAAAGAAGGGGCTTCTTTGTTCCATTGGCGGTCTATGAAAATTACCCCATAATCCTGTAATGTATGCATGTGAATATGTGATGAAATGTGCAATCACATTTAATTGAAATATGCTCATTTGTATGTGGTATGTGGTTGTTGAGAGATAGTGCAGGACAGATATCATTGTTAGTAGGGTTCTGTAGACTGCTAGTTGACCTGAGATATATCGCACGATTTATGTGCATTTGACACCCCCCATCTCACACAATTATATTCAAAAAAACATGTGCGATAGATCACCCATCGCACATGGATAAAAAGCCGTGTGTGATTTATCCCACCCCCATCACCTACAGTCATGTAATGATAGCTAGACAAATCGTGTGAGATTTCCCAATATATACTAACTAGATGATTCACTAGCTGCGCGTTGCTGCGGGACATAGGTATGCCAAATAGCATACAATTATTTTGCATTTAGGAGGAAGAAAATAGATAAACATAACATACTGAAAAAGAAGGAATCAGCAAACACACTAAAAGTTAAATGGCTAAGTATAACCTGAAAAGTTTGCACGCTAAGCAGATTTAGTACTACAGGATTTGATTTTGCCCGTGTTTATGGAAAAAGGTTGAAAAGCCCCTTGGGGGTATATATCCGAGAGGGGTAGGTTGAAAAGCCTCCTCTCATAATACCTAGTATCATCCCCTACCTTGTAAGGAGATATTCCCAATTGGCAATCAAGTAAAATCATCTCCTATCAAGAATAGAATATTGAATCGAAACCTTCCATATATGGAGATTTGACTAGATCCGGTCCTCTTTATGCAAGGCACCAAATAAGGAAAGTCGAGGTACCACCACATGGGTCCATGCGCCAGACCTGGGGGCTGGGCGCAGGCCATGGGTGGGCCTAGGAGGCCCAGGTGCCACCCCTAGGATGTGCATGTCCCCTCTCCTCTAGTCCGTCCATCGGAACCCTTGCAACGCTCCATATATGTCCCGGTTTCTTCTCCGATGAACCCGGAACTTCAACCATATATATATATATATATATTCCGGAAGCTCTTCCACAATATGAGCGTCTAGAGATCATTATGAGTTACCTCGAAACCATTCCTGACGACACTAGAACCACCTTCCAGTTTTAGGTTAAACCACCGGAACTATTTCGATCTTTCTTTGAAGTGTCATATAAAGTCACGGAACTATTCCGATATGTCTGGAAACTATTTTGGACGACTCTCTCACTTACTCATCATACTTATGGTAAGCACAATTTGATCGGTCAACCTTAAGCGTGTGACCCGTTCGGGTTCGGTAGTAAGTGGGTATGAAACCGAAGAACTTCGGATCATCAACCAGCAGCGGGACTTGAATGTCCATGATGGTTACTACTTCACTACGTGTCACGTGTCGGAACGCAGACACCGGGGATGTTGCACACCCCGTAGTGGTTTGGCGGTGGGCACTAAGGTAACACTGACACAGCTCATACATAGATCAAACACAGCACACGTGGTGTTTTTACCCAGGTTCAGGCCGCCCTTCAGCTAACAACCCTACATCCTTCTTTGCTGGATTATCTAGTGGATGATGTACAAAGAGATGCATAATCTAGTGCTGGGGAGCCGCTTTTAGCTAGCTTCTATGCTTCCCATGCTTCCTCTTTCTTTCACTCTCACAATCTCTCCATGCGAGCTTCTCCGCATTTGCTCTCTATGATTCTCCTCTCCTAGCCTCTCACAACCATTTTCTATCTCTATCTCGACACTACTGGATGTGCCAACTATGCCTCTAGTGTACCAAAAGACCTCCCTCCCTCTACTGTGGCCGAGACCCTCCTTTTTGTAGGGGTTCATAGCATGGAAAACAAAAAAATTCTATCGCATGAACACACACAAGCCAAGATCTAATCTATTAGATTGGTGCAACGAGTTGATAGAGTACTAACCCTCGAAGATTCCAAAGTGGTTAACGATATCAGATTCTCGTGGTTGATGTAGTCGTTCACTTGCCGATCTCAAGATCGCGAAGACGATCCTTCCGACGCGTTCCGGCAGCGCTTTCGCAGTCGGTCACACGTTCGGTACTCGATGAAGACCTTCCTCTTCCTTGTTCCAGCAGGCAATAGAGGTTGTAGGTCTCTCCTTGCGATTCCAGCAGCACGACGGCGTGGTGGTGGAAGTAGACGGGAAATCCCGTAGGGCTTCGCCTAAGCCGGAGCGGGTATGGTGGAGTGATGGCTAACGTGAAGCCTATTGGGAACCCCAAGAGCAAGGTGTGAGGCAGCACATCAGCAAGTTTTCCCTCAGTAAGAAACCGAGGTTATCGAACCAGTAGGAGGAAGGAAACGTCACACAGGTGTTTCAAGCAACGCGGAGACCTGCACAACACAAACTCAAGATTTTGCCCCAACGAATCAGTGAGGTTGTCAAGCTCATCGGTTTGCTGTAACAAAGAATTAAACGTATGGTATGGAAGGTAATAGTTTGCAGCAAGTAAACAAGTAATAGTGGAAGATGTATCAATGGTAAAGATTGGACCGGGGTCCATAGTTCACTAGAAGTGCTCTTCTTAGATAAACAACATGGCATAAAGGGTAAACAAATTACAGCAGGGCAATTGACAGGAACTGAGCAAGTCATAACAATGCAATACTAGATAGTAAGATCCTATGAGATTCGATTGGGCAATACAACAAGATACATAGACCGCGATCCAACTGCATCTATGACTAGAAGTCTACCTTCAGGTTATCATCTGAACCCCCTCCAGTATTAAGTTGCAAGAAACAGACAACTGCTTTAAGCAAAGTGTGTAAGGTAAACAATCCACTTGTTCCATGAACAAGAGACCGTTGTTTTCTCCCTAGTAGCAACAACACATCTACGACCGAAGAGATTTATGTCACTTTCCTTGGAAACTAGAGGCATGAACCCACTATCGAGCATAAATACCCCCTCTTGGAGTCACTAGCAACTACTTGGCCAAGATAGCTACTAACAACGGAGAGCATGCAAGATCACAAACAACACAGACATGATAGAATCATAAAGACAAAACCATTAATCAATCTGACATAGTAATCTCAATATTCATCGGATCCCCGCAAACACAACATGCATGATTACAAATAGATTAGATCTTGATCATGAACGGAGCTCACAAGATCTATACATGAAAGCATAAAGGAGGAGATACAACCATCTCGCTTCTACATGGACCCATAGTCCAAGGTGGAACTACTCACGCATCATACCGGAGAGAAGGCCTCCGGGATTATCTCCCCTCCGGCAGGGTGCCGGGAAGAACTTCAGATCCCCCTGATCTAGGGACGACGGTGGCGGCGGCTGCAGAAGGTTTCGTGGAATATTGATCGGGTACTTAGGGTTTCTGCATCGGGGCTTCTTATAGGCGAAGAGGCGAGGCCGGGAGGCGACCAGGGGGGGCACACCCTGCCCAGGCGTGGGGCAGGGCCCACCAGCGCCTAGGGGGGTTTGGTCGCCCTGGTTTGCGTCTCCGTCTCGTCTTCTGGATTCTTGTCCCTCACGGTAAAATATTGACTTTGGCTTTTGTCCCATCCAATTTCGAGAATATTGATTTTCTCCCTTTCTGGAACCAAAAACAGAAGAAAACAGGCGACTGGCACTATGACAACTTGTTAATAGGTTAGTTCCAGAAAATATATAAAAACAACTCAAAGTGTGGACAAAGCAAAGCAAAGTAGATACTAAACAAGCATGGAGCATAAAAAATTATATATACATTTCCGATGTATCAAGCATCCCCAAGCTGAACTCCTGCTCGTCCTCGAGTAGGTAAGTGATAAAAGAATAATTTTTGAGGTGACATGCACCATCAAAACCAAGATCAAACCATTTGCAAGCATTGAAAGCTGGGATCAAAGAACTCTAAACATGTGCATGAAAGATGGAGTTCTAACAATAGGACATAGTAACTATGCATGCAACATGAAAGGCTACAAACAAATATCATGAATAACATGCATTGAAAAATGTTTGTTTCACATACAGAAAACATGGCATAGTGGCAATCAGCTTGTCCCTCATGGAGTAGAAAATAGATGCATATGACACCTTCAAAGTTCACAAGGGTGACTAGAAACAAGTAGCACAAGAACAAGTAATATCACAATATGTATCAATCAATAAGCTTTGGGACACTGCACACAGAATGATAAATATGCTCTCTTAATGGTGCCTAAAGGTAGACGGTGGAGACTCAAATAATGGTGGAAGAAAGTCCCTTCACAAAGGGAAGCAGGGATTTCAAGTTTCAAAAAGAGCTTCCAAAAATTATGGTACTTGTTAGCTTTCAGCCATCATTGCCCCTATCATAAGAATCTTGAAGTGATTAAGGTTAAAGTGAACAAACTATGGAGTATATGCTTGACAAAGTATAAGTTGGCAATCTCAAGTCCCTTGAATACGAGGGCCACACCTCATGCTACTCAACTTTAGTCACCTGTAAGTTCTTGTCATTGTAAGTATTTGCATATCATAGAGAACCGCCAACGGGGTACCCCTTGCACATGGTACAAGAGCTATCCCATAACCAAAATGACAAGGCAACCAGACAATGAGCATCTCAGCGATCTTTTTATTTACTATATGCATAGCTTTTTATTGAGGATGGTTCATAGATAGCTCACTATGGTGATGCTGCAAGTTTCCACCATGATTAGGCATGGCTTAGGCTAGCGGCCCAGGAGTTTCTCTAACACAAAATACATACTCCATGGACTTACAAGTTCTCTATTTATTCCACACCGGTGACATCCATACACAAAAGAGCATGATATCAACTGAGTACAAAGTGCAAGTGCAATGTTGAAAACGTTGTAGGGGTTCGTAGCATGGAAAACAAAAATTTTCTATCGCATACAAACAAACAAGCCAAGATCTATATACTAGATTGTAGCAACGAGTCGATGGAATAACTTACCCTCGAAGATTCCAAAGTGTTTAACGAGAGTGGATTCTCGTGGGTGATGTAGTCGTACTCTTTCCGATCTCAAGATCGTGTGGACGATCCTTCCGCGCCATGCTCCGCAGCGCTCATCGGTCACACGCGTTCGATTTTCGAAGACCTTCCTCTCCCTTGTTCCAAAGAAATGGAGGTTGTAGCACTCTCTCGCGATTCCAAAAGACAACGCGTGGTACCTAAGTAGAGGGAATCCCAGGGCTTTAAGGCGGAGCGAGTATGGTGGATTATGGGAGAGGGATATTAGTGGTCTAGAGATTAGACACACCAATTAGAAGGCTCTAAACCGCAGGCTAAAGCAATTAGAAGCTCTAAACCAAAACGGCTCTAAACCGGAGATTAGAGGTAGAAACTTGTGTGTCTCAAGGAGGAGGCCCCCTCCTTTTATAGGTGGAGGGCTAGGCGCCAGGAGGGAGGAGTCCTCCCCAACTCGGCCTAGGGCTGGCCGGCTTGGAGGAGAGGAACTCCTCCTCCAAGTTGGTTTCAACCTCCTCTTGCTTGTTTCCCACAGCAGTTTCCTGTTTTCCACAGTTTCCTGTTTTAGCCGTTTGACTTTCAAACTGGCAGTTTGACTTTCAAGTTTTGGAACAGCAAGAACACTTAGTACATGATGCAATCATTCAATGACACATTCATGTACCCTCCCCCCCCGGAGTGCCGGACAATCCGGACCCTTCTAGAACATTCCCGATGAAAACACCGGAATCATTCCCGAACTCCGAAACGGGACTTTCCTTATATGAATCTTATTCTCCGGACCATTCCGGATCACCTCGTGATATCCCGGATCCCATCCGAGACTCCGAACAACATTCGGTCTCTTTCTCATAATACCATAACTACTCAAACAACGTCGAATCCTTAAGTGTGTCTCCCTACGGTTCGTGAATTATGCGGACATGATCGAGACACTTCTCCGAACAATAACCAATAGAGGAATCTGGAAATTCATATGGCTCCCACATATTTCTACGATTACTTTATGATCGAATGAACCACTTACATACGATACCAATTTCCCTTTGTCTCACGATAGTTTACTTATCCGAGGTTATGATCGTCGGTATCTCTGCATACCTAGTTCAACCTCGTACCGATAAGTACTCTTTTCTCGTTCCCGTGATATGTGATCCCTTGTGACCCAGTCACATGCTTGCAAGCTAATTGGATGACATTCCACCGAGAGGGCCCAGAGTATATCTATCCGTCATATGGATGGACAAATCCCACTCTTGATCCATGTATTTCAACCAATACTTTCCGAACACTCAATGCCACCTTTATAGCCACCCAGTTACGGTGTGGTGTTTGATGTCATCAAAGCATCCATCCGGTAAAGGTGATATGCATGATCTCATGGTCGAAGGAATTAAGTTACTATGTATCAGAAAGCATATAGCAATTGAACTATTGAAATGACTTGATCTCTATGCTATGTTTATCTATAGGAGTATGTCCACCATATCATTCTCCTAAAGATATGATCTTGTTGTTGATAACATCTCAATGTTCATGATAGGGAAACCACAATCATTAATCAAGCAACAAGCTAGTGAAGTATAGAGGCTATACTAGGGACTTCAAATTAAGTTTACAAATCACACAAGTATCAATGTTTCCTTGTTAATACTATTATAGCATGAATGTAAACATTTATCATAAACACAAAGATATAATAATAACTACATTTATTATTGCCTCTAGGGCATATCTCCAACAGTCTCCCACTTGCACTAGAGTCATCTAATCTAGATTACATGGTAATATACCGAACACCCATGGCAGTTTGGTGTTGGTCATGTTTGCCCTCGGGAGAGGTTTAGTCAACGGATCCGCCACATTCAGATCTGTGTGTACTTTGCAAATCTTTATATCCCCATCCCGGATATGTTCTCGAATAGCGAAAACGCAGCTTGATATGCTTCTTGTGTGACCTTGGTTCTTGCGCATTGGCTATGGCGCCCATGTTATCACAGATAGACATTGGGTCCAGCGCACTAGGAACCACACCAGCTCAGTAATGAACTCTTTCATCCATATCGCTTCTTGTGAAGCCTCCGGCAGCCCATGTATTCCGATTCAGTTGAAGATCTCGCCACAACGCTTTGCTTTGCACTCCTCCACTAATCCGCACCATTCAAAATAAATACGTATCCAGTTGTGATTTAGAATCATCCGGATCGGTGTTCCATCTAGCATCGGTGTAACCATTAACAACGAGTTGTTCATCACCTCCATAAGAAAGAACCATATCCTTAGTTCTTCTCAAGTACTTAAGGATGTTTTTGACCGCTGTCCAATGATCCACTCTTGGATCACTTTGATATCTGCTAGTTAAACTAACAAGATATGCAATGTCGTCTAGTACATAGCATGGCATACATTAGAGATCCTATGGTTGAGGCATAGGAGTCTTACTCATCCTTTCTCTATCTTACGCGATGTCGGACTTTGAGTTTTACTCAAGGTCGTATTAGCAACATGGGCAAGAACCCTTTCTTGCTTTGTTCCATTCCAAACCTCTTTAGAACTTTGTCCAAATATGTACTCAGTGACAATGATATTTGGCTTCGATCTATCTCTATAAATCTTTATGCCTAATATGTAAACTTTCGCCAAGATCCTTCATTGAAAAACTATTATTCAAATATTCCTTGACACTATTAAGAAGGTCTACATCATTCCCAATCAACAATATGTCATCCACATATAGTATTAAGAATGCTACTGAGCTCCCACTCACTTTCTTGTAAATACAAGCTTCTCCATACGTTTGTATAAACCAAAACTTTTGATTACCTTATCAAAACGTTGATTCCAACTTCGGATGCTTGCTTCAATCCATAGATGGACCTTTGAAGTTTGCATACCTTGTTAGCATCTTTAGGATCGACAAAACCTTTGGGTTGCATCATATACAACTCTTCATCAATATCTCCATTGAGGAATGCTGTTTTGACATCCATCCG
This sequence comes from Avena longiglumis, assembly GCA_030063025.1. NCBI lineage: Eukaryota > Viridiplantae > Streptophyta > Magnoliopsida > Poales > Poaceae > Avena > Avena longiglumis. The sequence continues at coordinate 509,533,021 of CP125974.1, read as the reverse complement.
CCATATCTCATAATCATAATATGCAGCGATTGCTAACATAATCCTCACAGACTTTAGCTTCTCTTGGTGAGAAAGTCTCATCGTAGTCAACTCCTTGAATTTGTCGAAACCCTTTGCGACAAGTCGAGCTTTATAGACGAACATTACCATCAAGATCTGCTTTCTTCTTGAAAATCCATTTGTTCTCGACAGCCTTCCGCCATCCTAAGTCCACCAAAGTCCATACTTGGTTTTCGTACATGGATCCAATCTCGGATTTCATGGCTTCTTGCCATTTATTGGAATCTGGGCTCATCATCGCTTCCTCATATGTCTCGGGTCATCGGTTGTCCACCAACATGACACTCATAACGGAATCATACCAACTGGAGTGGTACGAGTTCTCGTTGACCTCCGAGGCTCAGAGTAACTTCAACCGAAGTTTCATGATCATCATCATTAGCTTCCTCTCTAATTGGTGCGGGCATCACAGAACTTTTTCCGGCTGCGCTACTGCAATTTCGAGAGAAGGTTCGACAACCTCGTCGAGTTCCACTTTCCTTCCAAATCACTTCTTCGAGAGAAATTCCTTCTCTAGAAAGGATCCATTCTTAACTAAGATTTTGCCTTCGGATCTATGATAGAAGGTATACCCAATAGTTTCCTTCGGGTATCCTATGAAGACGCATTTTTCGCTTTGGGTTCAAGCTTGTTGTAACTTCTTTACATAGGCTTCAGATCCCCAAACTTTAAGGAACGACAATTTAGGTTTCTTCCCAAACCATAATTCATACGGTGTCGTTTCAACGTATTTAGACGGTGCCCTATTTAAAGTGAATGCGGCTGTTTCTAATGCATAACCCCAAAATGATAGCGGTAAATCTGTAAGTGACATCATAGAACGAATCATATCTAAGAGAGTTCGATTACGACGTTCGGACACACCATTACGCTGTGGTGTTCCCGGCGGTGTCAATTGTGAAAGTATTCCGCACTTCTTTAAATGCTCGCCAAACTCGTAACTTAGATATTCACCTCCACGATCAGAACGTAGAAATTTAATCTTCTTGTTACGTTGATTCTCTACCTCACTTTGAAACTCCTTAAACTTCTCGAAAGTTTCGGACTTATGTTTCATGAAATAGATATACCCATATCTACTCAAGTCATCTGTGAAGGTAAGAACATAACGATAACCATCACATGATGCTACACTCATTGGACCACACACATCGGTATGTATGATTTCCAATAAGTCCGTAGCTCTCTCCATCATACCGAAAATGGAGTCTTAGTCATTTTTCCCATCGACATGCTTCGCATCTTTCAAGTGATTCAAAATCAAGTGATTCAAGAAGTCCATCGAATGGAGTTTCTTCATACGCTTCACTCCAATGTGACCAAGACGATGCCACATATAGGTCAAATTATCGCTGATTTCAAACGTTTAGCCTCAATGTTGTTGATATGTGTATTTCCATCGAGATTCAATAAGAATAGACCATCTATTAAAGTTGCATGTGCATAAAACATATTACTCATATAAATCGAACAACCATTATTCTCTCGACTTAAACAAGTAACCGTCTCGCAATAAACAAGATCCCGATATAATGTTCATGCTCAACGCAGCACCAAATAACAATTATTTAAGTATAAAACTAATCCCGATGGTAGATGAAGGGGTAGCGTCGACCGCGATCACATCAACCTTTGATCCGCTTCCCACGCGCATCGTCACCTCGTTCTTCGCTAGCTTCCGTTTATTCGCAAAGACTGCTTCGAGTTACAAATATGAGCAACCGAACCAAGATCAAATACCTGTGCACTACTACGAGTACTAGTGAGATACACATCAATAACATGTATATCGATATACCTTTCTTCTTGATGTTGCCGTTCTTCAGATCCGCCAAGTACTTTGGGCAATTACGCCCAAATGACCTTCTCCTTGCGGTAAAAGCACTCAGTTTGTGCTTGGGTCCAGCCTTGGTTTTCTTCGCCGGCGTGGTAACCTTTTTACCACCCTTCTTGAAGTGTCCCTTTTGCTTAGACTTGCCCTTCTTGAGTTTGGTGGTCTTATTGACCATAAACACTTGGTGCTCTTTCTTGATCTCCACTTCTGTAGACTTTAACATAGCAAACAGTTCTGGAAACTCTTTGTTCATGTTCTGCATGTTGTAGTTCATCACAAAGTTCCTGTAACTTGGTGGCAGTGACTGGAGGACGCGGTAAATCCCCAAAGCATTAGGAATCACTATACCCAAGCTTTGAAGTTTGTTTGCGTGCCCATACATCTTAAGCACATGCTCACTGACGGAGCTGCCCTCTTCCATCTTGCAGTTAAAGAACTTTTCAGAAGCCTCATAGCTTTCAATTGACGCATGAGTCTCAAAAATCAATTTGAGATCCTCGACAATATCATATGGGCCTGACTCTTCAAACCTTTTCTGAAGCTCCTATTCTAAACCATACAAGATAGCACACTGAACTATGGAGTACTGATTCTTCCGAGCGAGGTAAACATTCTTTACTTCATCGGAAGCATCACCGCAGTGGGTCACCCAATGCATCCAAAGACATAGGTCAAATTACCAAATGTGAGGACAATCCTCAAATTGCGGAACCAATCCGAAGTTGCTTCCATTGTTTTTCAACTTTTCTTTCTAGGAACGCATTAAAATTGATGGTAGGGGCTGCCATTGATCTACAACATATTTGCAATAGTTTAGACTAAGTTTATGACAAATTGAGTTCAAATTAATTAATGAAATTAAACTAGGTGAACTCCCACTCAAAACAACATCCCTCACATTGTTTTAGTGATCACACGAACCAAATCCACTACATCAACACCGATCATCACGAGTGTTGATATAGTTTCAATGGCGAACAATCGTCATGTTCATCATATCTACTATACGATTCATGCTTTACCTTTCGGTGATCCGTGTTCCGAGACCATGTCTGTACATGCTAGGCTTGTCAAGATCAAACCTTAGTTTCGCATGAGCAAATCTGCTTGCTCACGTTGTATACACTTGCGTAATCTAACACACCCGATCATCACGTGGTGCTTCAAACAACAAGCTTTAGCAACGGTGCTAACTAAGGGTGAACACTTTATGATTTGAAATTCATGTGCATGAGGGATCATCTTATAATGCTACCGTCGTCTACTAAGCAATACAAGATGCATAAAGGATTAACATCACATGCAATTCATAATATGTGATATGATATGGCCTTTCTTCTTTGTGCTTCCGATCTCCATCTTTAAGCACGAACATGATCTCCATCATCACCGACATTGCATCAAGGTCAATGACGCTTCACCATGGTTGTCGTCCACCGGCTTCAACTATTACAACTACTTTGAATAGACACGCGGGTCTTAACATAAATTAAAGACAACCATATGGCTCCTGCCGGTTGCCAACTTACAATAAGGAACATTGCATACATCAAATATAATCACAGTCATGGCCATATCACATCACTGCACACCCCTGCAAAACAAAGTTAGACGCCTCTACTTTCTTTGCATATTTTACGTGGTTTGGGGCTTTCAATAAGTGTCGTTCTAACTTATGGACAAGAACCACAACATTGATACTAGCATTGTTGATCACCCGTTGTAAATTGGATCTTAACTATGCTAGGAGAAACAGGCACCCGCAAAGCCACTTATGCAATACAAGTTGCATGTTAAGCGTGGAGAAAGTCTCATGAACGATGTCATGTAAGGTTAGCCCGGGCCGCTTCATCCCAACATACCGCAAGATGCAAATTACACAAAAATCAATCGACAATAAAAGTATCAACGCCCACAATGACCATTGTGTTCTACTCGTGCAACAGATCTACATATAGACACGGCTCTGATACCACTGTAGGGGTTCGTAGCATGGAAAACAAAAAATTTCTATCGCATACAAACAAACAAGCCAAGATCTATCTACTATATTGTAGCAACGAGTCGATGGAATAACTTACCTCGAAGATTCCAAAGTGTTTAACGAGAGCGGATTCTCGTGGGTGATGTAGTCGTACTCTTTCCGATCTCAAGATCGTGTGGACGATCCTTCCAAGGCCATGCTCCGCAGCGCTCAATCGGTCACACGTTCGGTACTCGACGAAGACCTTCCTCTCCTTGTTCCAAAGAAATGGAGGTTGTAGCACTCTCCTCGCGATTCCGGCAGCACAACGGCGTGGTACCGGAAGTAGAGGGGAAATCCCGCAGGGCTTCGCCTTAAGCCGGAGCGAGTATGGTGGATTATGAGAGAGGGCTATTAGTGGTCTTACGATTAGACACACCAATTAGAAGGCTCTAAACCTCAGGCTAAAGCAATTAGAAGCTCTAAACCAAAACGGCTCTAAACCGGAGACTAGAGGTAGAAACTTGTGTGTCTCAAGGAGGAGGCCCTGCCCCTCCTTTTATAGGTGGAGGGGCTAGGCGCGCCAGGGAGGGAGGGGAGTCCCTCCCTAACTCGGCCTAGGGCTGGCCGCCGGCTTGGAGGAGAGGAACTCCTCCTCCAAGTTGGTTTCAACCTCCTCTTGCTTGTTTCCCACGTTTCGCTTTTCCACAGCTCGCTTTAGCCGCTTGACTTTCAAACTGGCAGCTTGACTTTCAAGTTTTGGAATAGCAAGAACACTTAGTACATGATGCAATCATTCAATGACACATTCATGTACCCTCCCGGAGTGCTTGGGACAATCCGGACCCTTCTAGAACATTCCCGATGAAAACACCGGAATCATTCCCGAACTCCGAAACGGGACTTTCCTTATATGAATCTTATTCTCCGGACCATTCCGGATCACCTCGTGATATCCCGGATCCCATCCGAGACTCCGAACAGCATTCAGTCTCTTTCTCATAATACCATAACTACTCAAACAACGTCGAATCCTTAAGTGTGTCTCCCTACGGTTTGCGAATTATGCGGACATGATCGAGACACTTCTCCGAACAATAACCAATAGAGGAATCTGGAAATTCATATGGCTCCCACATATTTCTACGATTACTTTGCGATCGAATGAACCACTTACATACGATACCAATTTCCCTTTGTCTCACGGTAGTTTACTTATCCGAGGTTATGATCGTCGGTATCTCTGCATACCTAGTTCAACCTCGTTACCGATAAGTACTCTTTTCTCGTTCCCGTGATATGTGATCCCTTGTGACCCAGTCACATGCTTGCAAGCTAATTGGATGACATTCCACCGAGAGGGCCCAGAGTATATCTATCCGTCATATGGATGGACAAATCCCACTCTTGATCTATGTGTTTCAACCAATACTTTCCGAACACTCAATGCCACCTTTATAGCCACCCAGTTACGGTGTGGTGTTTGATGTCATCAAAGCATCCATCCGGTAAAGGTGATATGCATGATCTCATGGTCGAAGGAATTAAGTTACTATGTATCAGAAAGCATATAGCAATTGAACTATTGAAATGACTTGATCTCTATGCTATGCTTATCTATAGGAGTATGTCCACCATATCATTCTCCTAACGATATGATCTTGTTGTTGATAACATATCAATGTTCATGATAGGGAAACCACAATCATTAATCAAGCAACAAGCTAGTGAAGTATAGAGGCTATACTAGGGACTTCAAATTAAGTTTACAAATCACACAAGTATCAATGTTTCCTTGTTAATACTATTATAGCATGAATGTAAACATTTATCATAAACACAAAGATATAATAATAACTACATTTATTATTGCCTCTAGGGCATATCTCCAACAAACGTTCCCCGTGACAGCACGGTTCTGCTAGTTCCAACGTATAAGTGCAAGCATATACAACATAGTCGACACAATGGTTCAAGTTTATTAGGGGCAAATAATATAAAGTGTGCCATCAAGTTTGTGAGGGCTTTAATCACTAAGTTTTCACATAACAAAATAGATTTTAATTGGAAGATAGCTGAAAACAAGAATATACTTGGAATGGTGTAACACACCATGCATAGGAATTTATAGTGGACACTTTGGAATAATTGGGTTTCTTGGGAGTTGGAAGCATGAGTAGAACTTACTCATACAAGTGGAGTCTAGCAAAATACTGGGACCAACCAACTAAGAGAGCATAATGGCCATAATCATGGAGATCAACAAAACATTACTAATCAAAGCATAGAGTGGTACTACAAGTCAAGGACTAGATTATCATAGAGGCTATGGTGACTTGTCATAGTCATAACATGGTGTGAGAATGTGCCAAGTCAACCCAAAGAAATCATCAAAGGAGAATACCACAATACTATGCTTTTGCATGCTAAAACAACGCATAATTTCTTCAAGGCACACTAAGCAATCCCAATTGTTTGGAACAAGACATGCTACAACAATAATCACTAAACATAAAGTCAAAACAACACCTAGCATGTCATGCTAAAGTCTAGGTCACCGTCAATGCAAGCTCCTCTTGCACTTTCAAGCAAGAACTTACTACTCCTTTCCAACACCAAGCAACTTATTTGCAAAACAACACAGCGAGAACGGGGGTCCAAACTACTTTATTCAAGCAAACTAAACAACTAAGCAAACCAAATGAAAACTAAGACGCTCCAAGAACAACACAACAGTGCATGAAACAATAAAAACGAAGTGTCTAGACAGACCTGAGCTTTTTATTGATGAAGGGGATGCCTAAGGCATCCCCAAGCTTTGACGCTTGTACCTCTTGTATATTTATTGGGGTGACACCGGGGTGGCATCCCCAAGCTTGAGCTTTTGTCCATTCTTCATCTCATTACATCATTCTCTCTCTACACCTCAAATTTTTCCTTCATACAAAACTTCACACAATCTTCATTAGCAACATTAGTGTATTCAAAAGATATTAGACCTCTGGAAAAACTTTGGAACAGAAGATACTGTAGAAACTCCTTCAAAAAGCTCAATTCACCTAAAGAGAACTAAAAAAGGAATCAATAAGAAGCAAATGCAAATAATGGCAGAAATCTGTCAAAACACACCAGCAAGTAGAAAACTATTTTTTCGAACACCTTCCATTGCTCAAATAAAAGAGTATTGAACTAACAAAAGTTAGATAACATACTGGGGGATCTATTTGTAAATTTTCAGCTCAATACGAGTTACAGAGACTCCTCACGAATTTGTTTGGTGGAGGACACAAATCTGTTTTGGGACAGCAACTCCCCAAATCTTACTTCCCTCTCATTAGAGGTCATTCTTGGCACAAAAAGCAAACAAAAAGGATAAGGAGAGGTCATTACAGAAGTAATAACTTCCAAGACTCAAGGAAACTCTTGGATTATCTCCCAACAAGTACTTTTCTTTAACGCCTTTAAGTTAGGCTTGATAGTTTGAAAAGATGCTCACAAAAGAAATATGAATTGAAGTAAAAGAGAGAATCAAGAAGAAAATTCAAAACAAATTTAAGGCTAACCCACTTCCTATGCATAGGAATCTTGTATGCAAATAAATTCACAAAGAACAAAGTGACAGGTATAGGAAGATGAAACAAGAGTAACTTCAAAACTTTCAGCACATAGAGAGGTGTTTCAGTACCATGAAAAATTCTACAACCATACTTTCCTCTCTCATAATAATTTTCAGTAGCATCATGAATAAACTCAACAATGTAGCTATCACATAAAGCATGCTTTTCATGATCTACAAACACATAATTTCTATCAAGCTCAAAAATAGTGGGATTAAAACCTTCACAGGTTTTATCCAAAGTACATATTTCAAAAGGATCCACAGGAACATAACATTCATACTCCTTTAGTAAGCATGGGGGATAATCAAATAATGTAAGGGACAAAGAGTTACTCTCATTAGAAGGTAGGCATGGGTAGATAATCCATTCTTCCTCCTTTTGTTCATCACTCTCCTCCTCTTTTTCTTCTAATAAGCTTCTAGTTTCAACAATTTCTTCTTCCATAGGCTCCTGCAAGGCATTAGTCTCTTCCACTTGTGGAAAGAGTCTATTAAAATATTCAAAAATATAGCCATTTTCTTCCTTGTAATTATCAAAGCAAAATTTAAGTATCTCATAAACCTCATGTTCATAAGGTGCATCATGAGTATTTTCAAGCAAACTGGCAAGTTAAAATGCACCCTTGAAGGCAATAAATTCTTTAATTTGTTCCACATCATCAAAATCATAATTTCCTTTAACATAAGAAGATATGGTAACATTATCATTATACTCACATTGAAAAGGCAGGTGTTTATACCTCCTATAGCAACAAGCTTTATCAAAGCAATAAGTAACATTATAAGTAGAGCACACCTCTCTAGAAATAGTATTCAACTTATCAATTTTCTCCCATAAGTGTTTCCCTTTTTGTGACAAACGGTGTTCCTTATAATAATACTTTTGTTCTTACGTGAACCCACCTTGCCAATAAGAACTAGTTTCAAAGAAACCATCCATTGATAGAAAGCATGACCAAGCAAGGCAATAACATACCACCAACTACAGTAGGAACTAATTTTTTGTGTTTTTGATAAGAAAAGGCAAACCAAACTAAACTAATTTTGATTGGGTTTTTTGAAAAGAGGCAAACAAAACCAAGAAAAATAAACACAACAAACTAAAAAACAAAGTAAAGAGAAAGGAAGTGAAGGACTCCCCTAGTGAAGACGTCCTTAGCCTCCCCGACAACTGCACCAGAAAGAGCTTGATGGCTAACGTGAAGCCCGTTGGGTACCCCGAGAGCAAGGTGTGAGACAGCACATCAGCAAGTTTTCCCTCAGTAAGAAACCGAGGTTATCGAACCAGTAGGAGGAAGGAAACGTCACACAGGTGTTGCAAGCAACGCGAAGACCTGCACAACACAAACTCAAGACTTTGCCCCAACGAATCAGCGAGGTTGTCAAGCTCACCGGTTTGCTGTAACAAAGTATTAAACATATGGTGTGGAAGGTAATGGTTTACAGCAAGTAAACAAGTAACACTGGAAGATGTATCAATGGTAAATATTGGACCGGGGTCCATAGTTCACTATAGGTGCTCTCCTTAGATAAACAACATGGAATGAAGGGTAAAAAATTACAGTAGGGCAGTTGAAAGGAACTGAGCAAGGCATAACAATGCAATACTAGACAAAAATATCCTATGATATTCGATTGGGAAATACAACAAGATACATAGACCGCGATCCAACTGCATCTATGACTAGAATTCCACCTTCAGGTTATCATCCGAACCCCCTTCAGTATTAAGTTGCAAGCAACAGACAACTACTTTAAGCAAAGTGTGTAAGGTAAACAATCCACTTGTTCCATGAACAAGAGACCGTTGTTTTATCTCTGGTAGCAATAGCACATCTACAAACGAAGATATTTCTGTCACTTCCCATGGAAACTAGAGGCATGAACCCACTATCGAGCATAAATACCCCCTCTTGGAGTCACTAACAACTACTCGGCCAAGATAGCTACTAACAACGGAGAGCATGCAAGATCACAAACAACACATACATGATAGAATCATAAAGGAAAAACCATTAATCAATCTGACATAGTAATCTCAATATCCATCGGATCCCCGCAAACACAACATGCATGATTACAATAGATTAGATCTTGATCATGAACGGAGCTCACAAGATCTATAACTGAAAGAACAAAGGAGGAGATACAACCATCTATCTACTACATGGACCCATAGTCAAGGTGGAACTACTCACACATCATACCGGAGAGAAGGCCTTCAGGATGATCTCCCCTTCGGCAGGATGCCGGGAAGAACTTCAGATCCCCCAATCTAGGGAGGACGGTGGCGGCGTCTACAGAAGGTTTCGTGGAATATTGATCGGGTACTTAGGGTTTCTGCATCTGGGGCTTCTTATAGGCGAAGAGGTGAGGTCGGGAGGCGACTAGGGGGGCCACACCCTGCCCAGGCGCGGGGCAGGTCCCACCCGCGCCTAGGGGGGTTTGGACGCCTTGGTTTGCGTCTCCGTCTTGTCTTCTGGATTCTTGTCTCTCACGGTAAAATATTGACTTTGGCTTTTGTCTCGTCTAATTCCGAGAATATATTGATTTTCTACCTTTCTAGACCAAAAACAGAAGAAAATAGGCAACTGGCCCTGTGACAACTTGTTAATAGGTTAGTTCCAGAAAATATATAAAAACACCTCAAAGTGTAGACAAAGCAAAGAAAAGTAGATACTAAACAAGCATGAAGCATAAAAAATTATCGATACATTTCCGACGTATCAGAACACACAATTTTTAGAGGTAGGGAAGCAAACAAGGTCCAACTGATTATTACAAAGAACTTGCTAGGGTGTCAATCGCCTCTATGGATATGGGTTAACATTTCCCTTACCAGGTCGTTTCCGTTATCTGAAACCCCATGCCAAGGATTTCTTTCAAAGTCAATGCCATAATACGTAATTTCTTAACCTTGACCATCTAACGACGAGGAGAAGAATTTTTCCAAATCTGACTTGAGCATCAACTTGATAAAAGTAGAGTATTATACACGACGGTATCGAGCTCAACTTCAGCAGGGAAACAGACAAGTATGATGTCCTTTTCTTACTAAAACTTACCTATGAGTAACAAAATGATCCAGCAAACTTATTGTACAAGAATTTATGATAGATTTAATAAATATTGTGTGCATCAACCAATGCAAAGGCCGGGGCTTCTTCCCCTTTCCAAAAAATAATTTATGGTAGATTGGTTTATCTATGAGGCACACATGTTAAACTTTCACCATATCATCTACTAGGAAATAGATTATATAATCGTTGATAAAACACTTACAATTCCTAGTGAGGTCAATGACAAGTATGCTAATTGTCACGTCATCTCTGATAAGTTTTCGATCGACCATTTTCATAAGAATATGATATGCCTCTTCAGTATTGCTTCACTTAAACAATGCAAATCAGGTTAGAGAATATAGATCAATTTAACCAAAGAAGTTATCAGCACAATGTAACCAAACTGCAAATCAGGTTAGAGAATACAGATCAATTTAATTATCAATATCCAGAATGTCCAATACATAGAAATATACAGTTCGTGGAGGTTCCAACACAATGCAACCAACACTAAGATCAAACAAGCAGTTAACCTACCGAGATGGATGGAGGATAGCAGTCCATCTGTTACCTTGTCAACAACGTCAAATCGAGGACTGATGAGTGATGACACCATGCTTGTTCAGCCTGCAATTCCATTCAATCATAATTTTGACATACAATCATCAATGTACTCAAACTCACCAATGTATCCGACAAAAAAGAAAACCATGTCACATTTACATTACCAAAGAGCAGCACAAAAAGAAAGAATATGTTGGAGGAGGTTGTTATAGCTTATTTACACAAGCATTACAGATATATATACAAAGAAAATATCGAGAGTGAAAAATGGTCTTCTTCGGTGATCCATATGAAAATAATGTATTACATGTGATATGTTGACGCATCTATGGGAAGCTCATCAAGGTCATTCTTCATGCACATCATGGTATTCAGTTCGGGCTTCACGACCTCGCCAGGCACCACTACGGCACACAGGCTCTTTGCCGTGTGGGCAAAAGACACGGCAAAGGCCTTTCGGAACACGGCAAAGGCTTTGCCGTGTGTATACACACGGCAAATGCCACACGGCAGCGTTCGCCACGGCAAAGGCCCTTTGCCGTGTGTTTTCTAAATAAGACACGACAAAGGCTTTTCCGTGTGTCTCATGCGTAGACACGACAAAGTAAAGTAAGATAACGGTTCCCGCGGAGATGACGATGTCTATTCTTTGCCGTGTGTCTTCTTGAAAAGTACACGTCAAAGAAGTTGTCTTTGCCGTGTGTCTCCTTGAGAAGTACACGGCAAAGAAGCTGTCTTTGCCGTGTGTCTCGTGGAAAATGTACACGGCAAAGAAACTGCCTTTTTTAAAAAAATAAAAAAAAAATTTGTTTCAAACTTTTTTGAATATTATTTACTTAATAATCTCATATAGAATATTTGAACCCTTTGTATGTTAAATATTATGTCAAATTGCACTCATAATCAAACTTCCCCTGTGGTCACCCATCCTAACACTACTCTAGGCCTAGCACGCTTAACTTCTTCATTCCTTCCGAATGAGCTACCAAGAAAGAAATCATACCTTGTTGCTAATACTTCCATATCAATGATATTAACTCTTGGACCATGATGTCACACATCTCAGTTTTAGATTCCAAACAATTATTTAAGTAAACAATAATGAAAAGTAATAATAATCTTGAATCCAAATAAAAAATAAAATGGTTTTATTTTATTTCATTTTTCTATTTAATATGGAATAATTCATATATTTAAATCAGAATCGAATTACAAATAAAGTGTCTAAATCGATCAGAAAAATGTGAGGAATCCAAATATGACATCCATATAATCTTATGAAAATGGGGTGGTATCATTTTGAATTATCCATTTGGTGGTTGCTTCATAAAACCCCCCGTTTTTTATGCTCGGAAAATGGAAAATGGCTTTTTGGTGCGAGGAAAAGGAAAACTTCCTTCAGCAACATTATTCGCCATTCCATAATGCACATGCATGCATGATATGGGTATATTATCACAAACTATGCCTTGATTCTAGCCATAATATTGGTCATTTGACTCGAAAGTCAGGAAACCTCGAAATGAGATAGGTCATTTTGTGAAGGGTTTTTTGAGACATATTCAATATAACAAGTTTGATATTTTTACTTCCAACCATGTCACATAATATGACACCACGCGAAGGTTTCGCATTGTTTCGATCATTTTTAAATTTTTTATGACTCTTTTAAACTCTGGACAAACTTTATCGAACGACGGGTATGGATATTCTTAGCTCGGAGCTGAGCCTCTCTAAAATTTCACTGGATATTTGATAAAATAGCATATTGTGAACCTAAAAATTATTTTTGTAAAAAATCATGCCCATCAGATCATGTACCTGTAGTTCATATCTGACCCACTTCCTACCGTTTCGGCAGGAATTTGTCTTTTTCACCTGGAGTGGATAGAAAGGTTTGAGATCCCCCCGTTGGGACATTGTCCATTTAAGGTGGTCTAGTGTTTTTGAAAAATAGGGTGGTAGCATTTTAAATTAACCATTTGGTGGTTGCTTCATAAAATCTCTCGTTTTTTCGCTCAGAAAATAGAAAATGGCTTTTTGGTGCGACGAAAAGAAAAACTTCCTTCTGCAACATTGTTCACCATTCCATGAGGCACATGCATGCACAATATGGGCAGATTATCATAAACTATGTCTTGATTCTAGCCATAACATTGGTCATTTAACCCGAAAGCCAGGAAACCTCGAATGAGATAGGTCATTTTGTGAAGGTTTTTTTGAGACATATTCAATATAACAAGTTTGATATTTTTCCTTCCAACCATGTCACATAATATGACACCACGCGAAGGTCTCGCATTGTTTCGATCGTTTTTCAAATTTTTTATGACTCTTTAAAACTATCGACAAACTTTGTCGAACGACGGGTATGAAGATTCTTAGCTCGGAGCTGAGCCTCTCTAAAATTTCACTGGATCTCTGATAAAATAGCATATTGTGAACCTAAAAATTATTTTTGTAAAAAATCATGTCCATCCGGTCATGTACCTGTAGTTCATATCTGACCCACTTCCTGCCGTTTCGGCAGGAATTTGTCTTTTTCACCTGGACTAGACAGAAAGGTTTGAGATCCCCCCGTTGGGACATTGTACATTTAAGGTGGTCTAGTATTTTTGAAAAATAGGGTGGTAGCATTTTAAATTAGCCATTTGGTGGTTGCTTCATAAAATCTCTCGTTTTTTTTCGCTCAGAAAATAGAAAATGGCTTTTTGGTGTGACGAAAAGAAAAACTTTCTCATGCAACATTGTTCACCATTCCATGAGGCACATGCATGCACAATATGGGAACATTATCATAAACTATGCCTTGATCCTAGCCATAACATTGGTCAATTGACCCGAAAGCCAGGAAACCTCGAATGACATAGGTTATTTTGTGAAGGTTTTTTTTAAACATATTCAATATACCAAGTTTGATATTTTTCCTTGCAACCATGTCAAATAATATGACACCACGCGAAGGTTCCGCATTGTTTCGATCGTTTTTGAATTTTTTATGACTCTTTAAAACTATCGACAAACTTTGTCGAACGACGGGTATGAAGATTCTTAGCTCGGAGCTGAGCCTCTCTAAACTTTCACTGGATCTCTGATAAAATAGCATATTGTGAATCTAAAAGTGATTTTTAAAAAAAATCATGTCCATCCGGTCATGTATCTGTAGTTCATATCTAACCCACTTCCTACCGATTCAGCAGGAATTTGTCTTTTTCACCTGGAGTGGACGGAAAGGTTTGAGATCCCCTTGTTGGGACATTGTACATTGAAGGTGGTCTAGTATTTTTGAAAAATGGGGTGGTAGCATTTTAAATTATCCATTTGGTGATTGCTTCATAAAATCTCTCGTTTTTTTCGCTCAGAAAATGAAAAATGGCTTTTTGGTGCGACGAAAAGAAAAACTTCCTCCTGCAACATTGCTCACCATTCCATGAGGCACATGCATGCACAATATGGACACATTATCATAAACAATGCCTTGATTCTAGCCATAACATTGGTCATTTGACCCGAAAGCCAGGAAACCTCGAATGACATAGGTCATTTTGTGAAGTTTTTTTTAAACATATTCAATATAACAAGTTTGATATTTTTCCTTACAACCATGTCACATAATATGACACCACGCGAAGGTTTCGCATTATTTCAATCATTTTTGAATTTTTTATGACTCTTTAAAACTATCGACAAACTTTGTCGAACGACGGTTATGAAGATTCTTAGCTCGGAGCTGAGCCTCTCTAAACTTTCACTGGATCTCTGATGAAATAGCATATTTTGAATCTAAAAATGAATTTTTAAAAAAATCATGTCCATCCGGTCATGTACCTGTAGTTCAAATCTAACCCACTTCCTGCCGATTCGGCAGGAATTTGTCTTTTTCACCTGGAGTGGACGGAAAGGTTTGAGATCCCCCTGTTGGGGCATTGTACATTTAAGGTGGTCTAGTATTTTTGAAAAATGGGGTGATAGCATTTTAAATTATCCATTTGGTGGTTGCTTCATAAAATCTCTCGTTTTTTTCGCTCAGAAAATGGAAAATGGCTTTTTGGTGCGACGAAAAGAAAAACTTCCTCCTGCAACATTGTTCACCATTCCATGAGGCACATGCATGCACAATATGGGCACATTATCATAAACTATGCCTTGATTCTAGCCATAACATTGGTCATTTGACCCGAAAGCGAGGAAACCTCGAATGACATAGGTCATTTTGTGAAGGTTTTTTTTTAACATATTCAATATAACAAGTTTGATATTTTTCCTTACAACCATGTCACATAATATGACACCACGCGAAGGTTTCGCATTATTTCAATCGTTTTTGAATTTTTTATGACTCTTTAAAACTATCGACAAACTTTGTCGAACGACGGTTATGAAGATTCTTAGCTCGGAGCTGAGCCTCTCTAAACTTTCACTGGATCTCTGATGAAATAGCATATTGTGAATCTAAAAATGATCTTTTTAAAAAATCATATCCATCCGATCATGTACCTGTAGTTCATATCTAACCCACTTCCTGCCGATTCGGCAGGAATTTGTCTTTTTCACCTGGAGTGGACGGAAAGGTTTGAGATCCCCCTGTTGGGACATTGTACATTTAAGATGGTCTAGTATTTTTGAAAAATGGGGTGGTAGCATTTTAAATTATCCATTTGGTGGTTGCTTCATAAAATCTCTCGTTTTTTTCGCTCAGAAAATTGAAAATGGCTTTTTGGTGCGACGAAAATAAAAACTTCCTCTTGCAACATTGTTCACCATTCCATGAGGCACATGCATGCACAATATGGGCAGATTATCACAAACTATGCCTTAATTCTAGCCATAACATTGGTCATTTGAACCGAAAGCGAGGAAACCTCGAATGAGATAGGTCATTTTATGAAGGTTTTTTTGAGACATATTCAATATATCAAGTTTGATATTTTTCCTTGCAACCATGTAACATAATATGACACCACGCGAAGGTTTCGCATTGTTTCGATCGTTTTTGAATTTTTTATGCATGTTTAAATCTATTGTCAAAATGGCGAGCATGAAGATTCTTATTCAATATAAATATCTAACTTTTGAGTGTACATAGATAGATCTTATTTTTCTGCAAATTTTGATATATTATTTGTATTTTTCTGAATTAGAATGATTTTTTTATGATTTTCCTAAGAGTAATGTGATAAAAGGCAAAAAAAAAGAAAAAAAGACTTTGCCGTGTGTACTGCGAAATACACACGGCAAAAGCACTTTGACGTGTGTACTATGGAATACACACGGCAAAGGGCCTTTGCCGTGTGTACTACCGAATACACACGGCAAAGGACCGGCGAGGGCACACGACAAAGAGACCATCGTCTACGGCCGTTAGCTCCTCCCGTTAAATGGACTTGTAGGGTCACGGGTCCCACCTCGTTGCCGTGATAACACCTATGCCGTGTGCCGTTGTTAACTTTGCCGAATGTATTTTCTTTGCCGTGTTCTTTTTAAGAAATTTGTCGTGTTCACGTACTTTGTCGTGTATTTTCTGAGTTACACACGGCAAAGACTGTCTTTGCCGTGTTCCGGTGCGTTTGACACACGGCAAAGACGTGTCTACACGGCAACGACATTTTTTCCCGTAGTGCACCATCTCCACTATAATAGTGCAATTATTAAACATCTTCACTATAAAGTCAGATATGAACTGTAAGTTTTCAGATACGCAACAAATCTCTCTAGAATCACTATTTCATTCTCCAACAATTTTAAAATTATGAACAAAACCTTTGTCTAGGAGCACTTTAGTTCCGGTTATAAACAATCAGATTTCAGATATGCAACATTTCCCATGATACCGAGTCAAGAAAAAAAAATCAACCCTACAAAATATGTTAAGTGAATGAACTGGATGTCCGTAGGCTGTGTTCTTCCTTGCGGCAACACACATGGTGTGGCTAGGGCTCAACATCTCGTCAGTGGTCATGGATGGACTTTGCCCTGGACACATGCATGCAAATTCCGTTCTCAAATGTACAATACGAAAATATTTTGAATTATTGTTCAAGAAACTGTAGTTTAACCAATAACATTATACCGTTTCTTTTTCTCCACAAAATTTTCCCAAAAGAAAAAAACTTGCAACTCTCTCACTGAATTTATTATGCTGCCCTTTTTGTGTTTCCTTCACGACCCCATTCACACATACACATCTGTCAATTGTTCACTTCATATACCAAATCTAAATAGATTGCCTTGTAACTGCATTAAACGGTATGCGATAACCCTTTAGTTTACGGTATCCAACCTTAAACTAATTTTTGTATAGAGTTAAACCTTCTAAAGAAGGAACATACTGAATAATATGACCTGCAATTTGCTTTCTTATCAATCATGAAACATATTCCATGAGTGTAGTAAGTGATTAGTACCTATATTAGTGTGAAGTAGAACCTTTTTCTGGAAAAATAGGGGTTCATTTCATCAACCATTACATTAGAGAGAAATAGGGAGTCAAGAAACCAAAAGAGGTGAAGTGGATTAGACATGAGACTTGGACAAGGCGCATCACCAGAAGCTGTTTTAGTTGCTATTCATAAGTTTCTGGTTACATAAAGCAGACAACCACCCAATTATAAAGATGAAGCATGTTCATGTTGCGGCAGTGGGAAAATTAAGCAGCACGTGATCCATCAATAGTGAGTTAATAAGGCCTTTCACAATGGGGTGTATCTTAACATATTTTCCTAGGAGAAATAAATTGTTAAGAGACAACTCCTCCAATGTATTGTTTCTTAAGCGGTGTATCTATATTTAATAATTTAGATGACATGCATACATTTGATTGGTCTAACCATGCTTTTTGCCTATGGTTTTGTGCAAGAGGTGTTTCTTAGCTAAGATACAATCCCAATATCTTTCCTCATTAACTATAGTGCCACATAGGCAAAGTGCCTAGGATACACTGCTAAGAACCACCCATTGTGAAAGGCCTAAATATACCTCATAAACATCAATCAGGAATCAATCAGGAATCCTAAATGGCTCTATCTCAGTTTCTGTACCACCGAGTTAGCTGTATTAACTCCCTATATACTTGGACAGATTGGTCATCACTCTACACTTTTAGTAGAGAAAATTTCAAGGTCGAGTCACGGGCTTCTTTAGAAAAGAAAGAAAAAACTTGTACCCTCACAACTGTTTTCTTGGAAGCAGGAAAACTAAGGGCCAGCCTACACTGTCTTTATCACCTATTAATCCAACCGGAAGATAGTAGGCATACGAAGATAGTAGGCATAGTAAAGTTTGAGAAGGAATTTCAGAAAACTCTATAACTACATGTATCTACTTTGGAATTTAAACAAGTCTATCTATCGACACAAACAGAAGGACATTGTCCGATCCTTTACTACTTGCTGTCGAGCTCCTGTTTAGTATCAACTATCAAGAACACATATAAGTGCACGGGTATTAAAGGACCAATACTCTGAATTGAGAAGTAACTTGGAAATAATAGTAAAGATACCAAAAAGAAAAAAGCCATGGCTCAGAAAAAACTTGAGAAGTATGCTATCCAAATGATGATTCTATTCATGCACCTATTAGGCTATTACTCACCCTTATTAAATTAAGCCTATCCTAGTTTAACAGAATCAACTTGGAGGCTAAGCTGCTTGGGACTTCGGTTTGCATCTGAACACATTAACTGAAATTTGTGACATGATGCGCATTAAAGATGTTAACCCCGATATGGTGAAATTACGTTTATTTTCTTTCTATTTAAGAGAAAATGTTAAAAACTGGTTGCTAACTTTGCCTAAATGCACTATTACATTTTGAGAGGAATATACTAATCTTTTTTTTCTGGCACAGGTGGTGGTACTGAACCTACGATTTTATAATTGTGATGTTTAAGACTGCCAGCCGCGTTGTTGCAGAGAGGTTTTTGCCCGCTGAGATTTAACATTAGTACTCCGTGCCAGTATATGTTGCATGAACGAAACTCATTCAAAAAACGATTTGCGGGTAGACGGAGTGGACAAGATCTATCGGACAGAATAAACACAGTTTAACTCAATTTGTTATCACAAGACAGCAAGTAAATAAAAAACAACTTGACATGGTCCTAGTAAATCCTTTAATCTAGGGTTTGTTACACATGAGGTCCTAATTCATCTTGAAATTAAAAATGTGCCGTTACGGGTAGTTGGAGGTATGCCATCAGCCGATGCGGTTTCGTTATGTCTATGCCCCTAGTTCCGTTTGACACCGACCATCATTTCCTTGTCTAACTTGGCGTCTGGTTGATTCGGTTTCTTACATGTTGGTCCCATCACACGTATCCACTGTCTCTAGCAATTATACTGAAGAATAGACCATGCCACTTGAGCTGTAGACCGCACGTATCCCAGGTTCGAGAATCCGAGCCCTTATTATTCTGCAATTTCCAATATTTCCCTGCTCCAGCGCCCCGCTCCACTGTTCTCGTTCCTTCCCCCGCCACACCGTTCCATCATGCACCTCCCTCTGGCCTCTGTTCGTCGCCTCACCGACGTCCCCTCCCTTCCCTCTCTCGTTCCTGTCGTGACCTGTCCTAGCATGGTGAGGAGGCCGAAAGAGAAAAGTTGAGTCGGTCGTTGATCGCACAACCACGACGGTGGACGTGAAGTGGATCCGACATATAGATGGATCCTGCACGACAGGTGACATGGGTATGCCCTACGGGTACCGATGTTAGCATACCTGGTCCAGCCCGACGGAAGGCCCACTCGAGGACCTACCAGGGTCCATGACGTTTCGACTACTATGGACACGGACTCTCAAGCGCACAAGACTAGAAAAGCTTGAGACTAGAGTTTGAATACAACTTGTAACCTACTCGTATTGGTACCCGAGACCTAGCCTCCCCGTATATAAAGGCTAGGAGGGTCCTGTTGAAGTATATAAGTGGATTGCACTAGCCCTTTCCATCAGTTCGTACTTTTGGTTGCGTTGGCTAGTGCATGAAGCTTGACATGGTATCAGAGCCTAAGGTCTCGAGTTCGAGTCCTGGCTTTCGCAATTTATCCTAAAATTGTTGTTGACCCCTCTGTGTCCACGTATAGGCCTCTTGAGTCATACGTGAGTTTCACGCGTTGTCGCTCTCTTCCGGTTGCACGTACTGACTTATCCCCGTCACACGTGAGAGGGGGTGTTGAAGTGTATAAGTGGATTGCACTAGCCCTTTCCATCAGTTCGGAATTTTGGTTGCGTTGGCTAGTGCATGAAGCTTGACAGGTCCAACGAGGAGGGCATCGCCAGAATCTCTCTCCACCGCCACAATAGGCTATGCTACAATAGATCTGAACACCCGCATACACACCTCTACGCCAGATTGTATCTGCGCAGTCCTGTAACCTTCGGTTCCGCCGTAATCAAGAGCAGACAACCAGGAGTAGGGTTTTCCCTCCGGAGACCTAAACCTGGGTAAACCTAGTGTCCCGCGTTGCTTGTATGTTAACCGTTCTGAATTCCAGCATCCCCATCTTCTCCAAAACCCAAGTCCATAACAATGGGAATTGACGAGATCGAACCTCGTCAATTGGCGCGTCTGTGGGAAATGGGAACGCTGATCGTACGATCGTGATGGTTCCATCCGAAGCAATCTTCGATTCCTCTACGTCGGAGAACCACCTCCTCTTCGATTCTGCCGCGGACTAAATCTTCATGGGCTACGCACGGGGTCTCCACATCGACCATGCCTCCCATGTACGACAACCGCACGCTGCGAAAAGGATGAACTTCACCAGCTACGTTCATGAGATCAGATCTATTACATCCAGATATCAATGACGACCGATTCGTTGGATTGTCGTGCTTCTACTGCTACACGTCAAGTTTGGAACCAGTTCTGTCTTTATTCGAGGTTATCTCCAACTTGAAGCGCAAAGTCCGTGTGAATCCCGAGTGAAATCAGCAATATGTCACCTTCTAAGAAAAAGAAGAGAGACATAAAATAAGAAGTGCATCGGGCAAAGAAAATCAGCACACGGGATTCTTTTGTACGTGAGCATCAACGTTCGATACTAATACAGCTCGTGATAGTAAAGTAAAAAGAAAGAATAAGGCCGATTAGGCGGACATGGCAGGATGCATCGTACATGGCCAAACTCAATTCTCGAAGACGTCTCGATGCCTGCGCCAATATGCATTACATCATTACCTGAAAATAATCAGAACAAGAGTACGTCCGAATCAGGCCAACTAAAAATCAGAGGCAAAATCTTTCAATGACCCGCTAAATTCTTCGGCTACGGCGACATGCTATACGATCCTCGGTTGAGGCCAACTGCTATCGCCATTGGTTTCCGTGACCTGTTGCCACTTTGACTCTGGTCCGTCGTATCGGCTCTCGGATGCCGCCTCGACCACATCAACTCCACGCTCGGGGGGCTGCGCCCATTTGTCCACACGACTCTCGACCATTGACCTGTTGCGGTTTTTGACTACAACGACCCGATGCGATCTTCGATTGCGGCGACCGATCGCATCGGCTTCAGCGACCGCGAATCGGGGTCTCCTTCGACTCCGGTAATCCTCTATGATCTTCGACTCCAACAACTCGGGGGCTCCCTCCGCTGCGGCGACCAGCCGCGGCCTTCAGCTCCAGCAAACCGCTGCGATGATCTGCTGCATTTTTCGGATGTGACGACCCAGTGTGGTCTTCGATTGCGACAATCTTCAGATGCGTAAGCTGTCGCCATCGACCTCAAGAACCCATCGCTGCTACAAGTGTGGTCCGTTGTGTCGACTACGTCCTCCGCGTGACCCTCTACCGCGTCGACTATGTCTGCGGCCGTATCGATTTTGTCCATGACAACTACAAATAAGGCTAAGTTTCCCTCTACTTAGAGATGTTTAACCCGCACTCGAAAACTCGGGGGCTGCGCCCTCTTCGAGTAACCTAATGTGCCATCGGCTCCACGCACTCGGGCACCTCGAACGCGACAGCCCGAGTAGCTGATTCTGCCTGATCGTTGAATCCTTTAACTCCGAGTGCCTCGGCAAGGTACTGAGACTAAGGGTAATCAGGCTAACGAAAAGGCCTAGCAAACAGTGCAAAAGTGTCGACTCGATTGACACCAAAATTTTACTTTACAAGCCGACATGCAAATATTCTTTATAAGATACAAGTACTTTACAATTCTTTATGTTTTCTACAGCTTACAAGGACGCCGACTGCGTCGAGCTATTCAATCGAGTCCCTCCTCGGATGGTCGCATCGCTTGATGCTACAAAGATGCGACGCTGGCCACACACCCGTTAGAAGCAACGCCGTCGACTTTATCCGGAACATCGAGTCCTTTTGGCTAAACGTTACGCGACTCTGCTACGTCGACACTTGGATTCTTATGCGTGAGACGCCGACTCGATGCACTTCCGGGTCAGTGGTTTCTCCTCGCATGAGTCTTGACTCGAGTCTGCGACCCGACTAGACACTCGGGGGCTACTCCTATCAGGAGCGCTGGTCGCTCACCCAATACGTCCGGGTCAGCGGTACGCCCACGATATTGCCGGCTACAACTGCACGATACAAGACTTGAGTCTCTGCCCGAGTCTACGACTCCGCCAGACACTCGGGTGCTACTCCAAACTGGAGCCCTGGTCACGCATATACAAGATCTTCGAGTGGCACACTGTGATTCCCCACTCGAATAAACGATTCGACTAAGAACTCGGGGATACTCCCATAGGGAGCGCTTCTCGCGCATTCGAAAAAATGAAGGCATTGAGGGCATCTGCAAGGTCATCCGAAGAACTTCCGGATCACCGTATTGCGCAATTGACAACTATAAGTTTCTGATCGAGTCTATGACTTGAACGGACACTCGGGGGCTACTCCCATAGGGAGCGCTGATCGCGCACCCTATAGTTCATTATGTTGACTACGTCCATAATGTCGACTCCTTTATAACAACCGAACAAATTCAGCCGACCCAATGATTTTTCGGGTGATGTGCTTCACACTCGACACAACTTTCAACTCCGACATCCAAATGCAAGGTTCAAGACAACTAAGTCTCCACACGAATATACGTTTTGGATGGACACTCGGGGGCTACTGACATGGGTATGCCCCTACGGGTACCCGATGTTAGCATACCTGGTCTAGCCCGACGGAAGGCCCACTCAACGACCTACCAGGGTCCATGACGCCTATGACGTTTCGACTGCTATGAAGACCATATGGACACGGACTCCCAAGCACACAAGACAAGGAAAGCTTAAGACTAGAGTTTGAATACAACTTGTAACCTACTCGTATTGGCACCCGAGACCTAGCCTCCCCATATATAAAGGCTAGGAGAGTCCAACGAGGAGGGCATCGCCATAATAGGCTACGCTACAATAGATCTGAACACCGCATACACACCTCCACTCCAGATTGCATCTGCGCACCCCCGTAACCTTTGGTTCCGCCGTAATCAAGAGCAGACAAGCAGGAGTAGGGTTTTCCCTCCGGGAGCCTGAACCTAGGTAAACCTCGTGTCCCATGTTTCTTGTGTGTTAACCGTTCCGTGACTTCCAGCATCCCCATCTTCTCCAAAACCCAAGTCCATAACAATGGGCATTGACGAGATCGAACCTCGTCAACAGGAGATCACGAAGATGGATCCTGCGAGGCTAGAGAGCATAGGCGAGAGTAGCACATGGAAAGATGACATGGAGAACAAAGCTCTGCAACTCTAGAGCCCGGTGAATGTGCCTTTCGTCCTCCCTGAAGGGTAAGAACTATAATTCTATCTCTTCCCTTTTCAATTAGCGACTCTAGTCTTGTGCTCATAGTGAGGATGTATGTTCATATCCGTAGAAAGTCTGCTGCATCCGGATTCCTACTAAATATTCGACATAGGTGTCAGACTGAAGCCTTGCCCGACTGTAGGCAAGCCTCCACCACCACTCTGACATAGGGACGCCTCCATGGTCGCCGCATGTCAATGCTCTGCTCATTGTCGTCCCAACAGCTCCTACAGGCGTCTCCATCGTCCACCAATCATAGACCATATTTGGTGGATGGGCCCTCCATAGCCATAGCTTGGGAGCTGGCGGTGGGGGGAGGTGGGGTGGTCAAAATAGGGGAGCTCTTATGGCGGCACATGTGTCACCCTAGGGTGCAACACGGTTTTTTATGCTCTTCAAAAACCACCTAGGAGTTATTTTTATTTGATGATTTACATTTGGACGGAGTAAATCTGACTAAACATGACATAATGAGGGCGAGATATATATTCTCTAGGACAAAAAAGAGGCGAAACTTTAAGCATACCTAACAATATGGGCTCACCGATAATAATTTTGACCTGTTGTAGTAAGAGTCTAATAGACAATGTGATACGTCCAAAACGTATCTACTTTACCGAACACTTTTGCTATTATTTCTCCTCTAAACTTGTGTGATTTGGATACAACTAACATGAACTGACACTGTTTTTACCAGAATTATCTTGGTGTCTAGTTTTTGTGCAGAAAATCAACTATCAGGAAAAATCCCGGAAAATATGACAAAAATTCTATTTCACCAGAAGACTCACAGAGCCAGAAGACGAGACGGAGTGGGGCCCTGGGGGCCCACACCCCCTAGCCGTGCGGGCCAGGCCTGGCCGCGCCTGGAGGGGGTGTGGCCACCCCAGGCACCCCCTCGGCCTCCCTCTTCGCCTATAAGATGCTTCTTGACCTAAAAACCGAGGGGGTTCGATGTTTTTCCAGAAAGAGTTCCGCCGCGCCGCCACCACCAGAAACCGCGATTCGAAACCAGAAACCCCATTATGGCACCCTGCCGGGACGGGGAATTTGAAGAGGAACTTTCTAAGGTACAAAAGGATATGCTAGTTAATGCCCCAGGAGATAAACATGCTTATGGAATTAGAACTAGGAGTGGTATAGCTACACAAGATCCTTTATATCCTTTAGGACACACTAAAAGAATTGAGCAGTATTCTCAACAAGGTGAAAGTAGTGGTAGTCCTCGTAAGAGAAAGAAAAAGGAACATAAAATAGTTGAGGAACCCTCTGAACCTGCTATAGATCCTAATAGTATATATGTCTCTGATGCTGAAACTAAGAGTGGTAATGATAAACATGATGCTCCTGATAAGGAGGAAGTTGAGGAAGAACCTGATAAGCACACTAAGAACACTAGGTACACTAAGGAAGATTTTATAGCTAAAAAACATGGTAGTGAGAGAGAACCTTGGGTGCAAAAACCTATGCCTTTTCCAAATAAGAAACACAAGTCAAAGGAGGAAGAACACTACAACAAGTTTTGTGAGTGGATGAAACCTTTATTTTTGCAAATTCCTTTGACTGATGCTATTAAGTTGCCTCCCTATTCAAAGTATATGAAGGATCTTGTCTCTAATAAAAGGAAGATCCCTAATGAGGAAATTTCTACTTTGCTTGCTAACTATTCCTTCAATGGTAAGGTTCCAAAGAAACTTGGTGATCCAGGTATACCAACTATTCCTTGCTCTATTAAGAATAATTATGTTAGAACTGCTTTATGTGATTTGGGAGCTGGAGTTAGTGTTATGCCTTTTTCTCTTTACAAGAGACTCTAGCTAGAAAAGTTGATACCAACTGATATATCTTTGCAAATGGCTGATAAGTCAACTACTATTCCTGTTGGTATATGTGAGGATGTTCCTGTTCAAGTGGCTCATAATTGCTTGGTATTAACTGATTTTGTTGTGCTTGAGATGCCTAAAGATGATAATATGTCTATTATTCTTGGGAGACCTTTTCTTAAAACTGCTGACGAGGTTTCGACTCATCAATGCCCATTGTTATGAGCTTGGGTTTTGGATAAGATGGGGGTGCTGGAGATCACGGAACGGTTAACAGACAAGCAACCAGGGGACACAAGATTTACCCAGGTTCAGGCCCCCGGAGGGAAAACCCTACTCCTGCTTGTCTGCTCTTGATTACGGCGGAACCGAAGGTTACAGGGTGCATAGATGCAATCTGGCATGGTGGTGTGTATGTGGTAAAAAGATATGTCCTTCTCGTTGTGCCCTCCTATCCTTTATATAGAGTTAGGCAGGTCTCGGGCACAGATCGAGTCGGTTACAAGTTTAGGGTTTGTCCCTTTGAATATTCTATCTGTTCTAGTCTTGCTCTCCAAGGATCCGAATATGTCATGGGCTTGGGCCACCCAAAAATCTCCACAGGCCGCGTATATTCTTGTGGGACTTCCTTGGGCTGGACCAGGTATGCTAATGTCATGTACCCGCGGGATATAACCATGTCAGTAGCTCTGAGTGTTCAGTCAAATCATAGATTTGGCTGAGAACTCTCCAATCTTTCAGGTGCAACTGTTCTTGTTCATCAGAGAAAAAGAAATGATTTTAGTGTGTAGGGATTGTTGATGCATGTGCCTGACTTTCCTGACGGACCAGGGTCAGTTAACTGTCTTAGGACAAAACAACACGATCTTCTTTAGACCCGAGTCCCTAGACTCGAATCTGGAACAGATGCTGGCGTAATTCAACTCAGGCCGTTGAGGTCTTATAGGAGTGGAATTCCAGTATTTTTCGAATGATGTACCCAACGCGGCCGTCGGGATTTTCATCGCGCCTGTCGGCACGGGTTATTACCAGTAGAGCGCAGTCAGGTGCGTTACTAGGCCATCAGACGGTATCTGTAGGTCTTATCTTTGCGTTGCAGACACAGGATCTGAAATTTTATCACCGCGGAGGTGTTTCGGGGTGGCCAAGGAAGATGTTTCTCACTTAGCTTTGGTTGGGGCAAATTTGCCAAAAAGTTTTTGCATTTTGATCCAAAGGATCGCAGTCGAAGAATTCATAGGGTGCGCGACCAACGCTCCCTATGGGAGTAGCCCCCGAGTGTCTGATCGAGTCGTAGACTCGAGCAGAGACTTTAACTCATCCGTTGTTAGCTTCAGGTCCGTAGGACACAATTTTTTCGGATACTTTGAATTAATCCTCCCTATGGGAGTAGCCCCTGAGTCCATAGTGGAGTCGTAGACTCGGCGTAGGACTCGAAGAATCAACATTGGTGTGTTATCTTAATCAAGCCCCCGAGTAGTTGCTCGAATCATAGATTCGAGTGAGTACTTTTAGTTGTTAGCCGAAGATTTCCACTAGTTGATAGTGTGGTTTTGATGACGTCATTGCTGACGATCGGTGACCTCAATCGTCTGCGGCGCCAGAGGTGACGTGACTGGACGAACGTGGGTCCCACTTTCTGACTTAGAGTTGACTGGTCATGCGCGACGTGGCGAGAATTACGGTGTCTCCTCGGTTTCCATGCATAGTGGACGACATGCGGGCGATGGTTCACAGCTGTGTTGACACGTGGACGATTCGATCTGATCCTGACATTAGGGCTTCTAGATGAACGGTCCCTGTTCATCGTCTTCACCTTTATAACCATGGGGAAAACATTAGTTTGTTTTCACCATTCACCATTTGCTTTCACTTCTTTCTCTTCTCGAGTTTTTCCTTACGCGCTGGACGTTCTCCGGTCCTTCCCTTCTTTATTCTTGCACGCACACCGTCGCCGTCGACGTGCCACGATGGTGAAGTTAAAGAAGGCCTCCACCAGAGCGGGCACCAGTGCTACTGCCGGCGGCAAGAAAGGCACCACCGCCGCTCGTATCACCGATGGTGGGTGGCGGCGCTCGGAGACGCGCGAGGGCGACCTGCGCAAGATGCGTGACGCGGGTTTAATCCCGCAGGATAAGGAGGCCATCAAGATCCCCGGAGATGAGGTAACTCCCTGTCCACCCGTAGGGTTTCGGGTGATCTTTGTCACTTTTGTTCTTCGCGACCTCTCGCTCCCAGTCCATGATTTTCTTCATGAACTGTTGTTCTTCTATGGCATCCAACTCCACCATCTTTCACCCAATTATCTTTTCCACATCGCCTGCTTTATTACTTTTTGTGAGTGCTGGATCGATATCGAGCCACACTTTGGCCTCTTCCGGAAACTCTATTCCGTGAAGAGGCAATCCGGAAATGGCGGAGTCTACCAGCTTGGCGGCTGCGTCATTTCCATCCGATCTACTATTCTTTTCTTCTCTTTCTCTATGTCTAAGTCTGTCCAATACTGGCGGAGGAAGTGGTTTTATATTCGCGACTCCACAGTGGACGGGCAAGTTTTCGGCCTTGACCCTTTCGACTCCACCCAGGAGATCTTGAAGAAGAGATCCTGGAAGAACCATATCCTGGAGGGCGAGGTGGAGGAGGTAGAGGAGATCTACCGTCGGGTGGAGGCCCTTCAGGTTGTTGCGGAGAAGGAGGTGAACGGTGTGGACATCATCCACACCTTCCTCAAGCGTCGTGTGCAGCCACTCCAGGCGAGGGTGCATCCGGTGTTCCTCTACTCTAGCCGCCACGACCCGACGAGAGTTTCGGCTGAGGAGCTTTCCAGGGGGACCTCGACAGATTTCTTCAGTCACTGCTGAAGTACAAGTCCGATGAGGATATTCCGGGGAAGTCGTTGATGCCCCCTTTCAGTTCTGCCAGACCAGTTCCGCAGGTGTAGATTTGCGACGTGCGTGTAGCGCTTTATTTGTTCGAGTTCTCTTCCTTCTGATATCTTGTACTGATCTTTGATGTCTTTAATGTGCAGGAGTTCAAGGTGGCTGGTATGGTGCCTCCATTGCCCGAAAGGTTTCCGATTGCGCCGGACAACGAAGTCGTGGACCCTGAGTCCAAGCTTTCGCCGGCGCAGTCGCCAACTCAGGGTGCACCCGAGGCTAGCGAGGGGCGGATCCGAAAGAGAGCACGGAGCTCGAGCGAGTCGTCGGATGCCTTGACTCCGCCGACTCCTAGGGATCCCTCCTTACTTGTGCGCCATGGCGAGGATGACAGTGCCTCTTCCGCGCCGTTCCCGGCTGTGCCTCTGCAGGCAGTGGCGCCACAGCCACCGACGAAGAGGAAGAAGGAAGAGAAGAAAGAGAGGAGGGCGCCACCTGTCTTCGATTTGAGCGACATCGACTCGTAAGTACCTTCATATGCCATTCGTTCTTGTTTTGTTCACTTCTTGTCTTCTTCTTTTTGATTGGTGTTTTCCTTGCAGCGCTCCTCTGAGGGACTTTTAGTGAGGCCACTCAGGAGGCCTTAGGGGAGTCGAAGCCAATGGCCCCTCCCTCTCAGACGGTGGCCACCTCTAGGGGCGTTGCTCCGAACCCCTCTCCACGGGAGGCTCGAGTGATTGTCTCCCAGAAGACTACATCGGGACCTTTGGAGTCTCCGTCTGAGCATGTAAGTTGTTTATCTCTTGCTATAGGGGGAGCCCCTGAGACCTATTTTCGGATGATCTGCTGGTCTTTGCTTCCTTTCTGTGTGTCTCGGGGGGAGCCCCCGAGCCTTTTTCATGTCGTGTTGTTTGATGTTTTGCTCGTTTCTTGGGGCAGCCCCCGAGCCCCTTTGTGATACTTTGTTTCTTTTCGCAACCCTTTGTGCATAGTGCGAACCTGCTTGTGCAGCAGTATCTGGCGCTGGAGGCCAGCATGCGACAACTTCGAGGTACATGCTGAATTGATCTTGTTCTTTTTCGTCTGCTCGCTTGCCTGTAGCTTGTGTTGCTCATGTATGTTCTCGGTGCTTTTGCAGATGAAAATAATGCTGCCCTTCACCAGCTTGATGCTCTCAAAGAGAGCCTTTGGCATGCAGATAAGAAGTGTGAGGATGCCATGGAGGCGAAGGAGCGCCTTCAGTAGGAGTTGGCTGACGCAGCTGCGGCCAATGAGCGCCTCCAGCGGGAAGCTACAGATCACAAAGAGCAGCTCGCCACTATTGCGGCTGCGCGCGAGAGGGAGGTGGCCGAGAAGCTGATGGCTGCTGCCAAGGACGTTTTCGGTAAGTGCTTTTGCATGTCTTGTGGTTTTTCGGCTGCTCTATCTCCATGCCCTTATTCGATTCCTATTTTGTCTTTCTTTTGCTCTAGATGCTTCAGGCATTGTGTTCGATCGCAGTGCCTTGGAGCACGGGAGCGCTCTGGACGATGCCACCGCGGCGGTCAAAGACCGTTGCTGGTTCCCTTGCCAAGGCCAAGGAGATCCTTGGGAGCTTCTACAAGGAGATTGCTCCCAAGGGCGCTGCCCTTCAGGATGTGTAATCTTTGGCGGATGCGCTGTCAGAGGATGCACCTGCGGCCTACAAGCGCAAGGAGAAGGGCATCGGTGCTTCCATGGGGCTGGCCATGGACATGGCGTCTGGAGTGGAACTGGATCTTCCTCGGGTCACGTCCCAGATGCCAACAGCTCCCGATAATTTCGAGGTAGCCTTCGCTCTCTACGCTTCTCGTTGTAAGCGGTATGGTCCGAAGCTTATCGACCTGCTGGCGGACTATGCGGTGAGGCAGCAGGGAGAAGCCAAGGGCAGGCACTCTGGCTCTGAGGCCACTCCAGATGCAGCTGCTTAGGCTTTGTCGTGGTAGCTCTAGGATAGTTTTACCTTCTTTTGTAATGTATACTTTTGGTGATAAACAATTTCTCCTTATGCCACGCAGTGGCTTTTGATGTATATAAATGATGATTCGAGCTATTTCCCAAGACATGTGTTGTTCATATCCGTGATTGCTTGCCTTTAGGGTCCTTCGGGTGAGGCTCCCATGAATACTTCGACTGCTCCTTAGCCGCGACCATCTTTGGATGATGCGTCACAACTTTTTTTTCTTCGTGACCGTGTCCGTAGTCTTGAGAAGGAAATTCTTGGCATTCGAGGCCATGTAGATGTGTGGAAATCGAAGGCGGAGCGAGCCACCGCCAGGGAGGAGTATCTGATGGGGGAGATGTGGCAAATGGCCGAGCAGCTACAGTGTAAGTTTTCTTGAGATGCTGCTTGTTTTTGGATGCTCCTTTGCTTGAGTGTCATTTTACTCTGTATTTTTCTACAGGTGAAAACCTTGTTTCGAGGAAGGAGAAAGAGCGCGTTGCAGTTCAGATCAATTGCCTGACCCAACAGGATATGGAAGCCGAAGGCTTTTTCTAGATGGACCGCGACCGGGCCACCATCCTTGCGACGGTGCAGGATCGCGTTCATCAGGTCTCACGGGTGCTGAAGCAGGTGAAAGTTTCCCTGGCGTCGATTCTGCACGTCATGTTCCCCCATGATGAGGCACCTTCGACTCTATGGGGTTTTCTAGCGAAGTTTAGAGACGTGGGTCACGTCAGGGAGTTGGTGCGGCACCAGTTGGTTGTTGGGGTGAAGGCCGCCCTTTCCCTTGTTCGGCTGCATCGTCCAGATGTTGATCTTGCGGTGGTTGCGACTGGGCCGCCCCTTCGACCAGATGGTGACCTTTGGGATATGCGCCCACATTACACGACCGTTAGGTAGTATGCCGAAGAGATTGTAGATCTTTTTGAGCATCGGGCGCACGTGATCCTTCAGAGTAGGTTGACCCTGTAAAAAGATAGATGTAAAACTTGTATATATTTCGAGTGGGCTTAATGTGCCCTTTGTTGTAAATATTATTTGTATTATCACGTGGTGCTTTATTGTATGCATGCCCTTTTCGTTAGCCTGGCGTGGTCAGCTACTTAGGTTTACATGCGTTGTACTCAGTCGACCAAGTCGTGAGGTGAGGCGGAGCCCCCGAGTGTGTTTTAACAGAAAGTAATGTAAGAAAAGAGATAAATTTGTTTGGGCGAGACACTTAGCTTTATTCATATCGTAATGAGGAGGTACATTGTTCGGCTGAGTAGCCTTGGCAGAGTAGCCTTATTGAAAGTAAAGAGGGATAGCTAGGGGTAGAAGCGTCAAAATTGTCCGATGTTCCATGGGTTGGAGTATGCGACTCCAGACTCCACGTGCTTGAGGCGGTAGGCGCCACCTGGGATGACTTCGGTGATGACGTAGGGTCCTTCCCAGGGTGACTCGAGCTTTTTCAGCCTCTCCTGCTTGAGTCGTAGGACAAGGTCTCCTTCGACGAAGGACCTTGGGCGCAGCCGACGGCTGTGATAGTTGCGGAGGCTCTGCTGGTAGAGCCACGAGCGGCAATGTCGCAATGCCTCGTCGAGTGTGTCGACGGCGTCTTTGAGTGCCGTTGATTCAGCCATTGTAAGCAACGACCACGGGCCTTGTATGCATTTCGCAGAACACGACCTCGGCTCCATGTACCATGAAGAAGGGTGTGTAGCTTGTTGAGCTGTTTGGCGTTGTGCGCAAGCTCCAAAGGAAGGAGGGTAGCTCTTCTGCCTAGGCTCCCGCGAGCCGTTTGAGTGGGCTGAGTACACGTTTCTTGATGCCACTGCCTATGAGTCCGTTGGCCTTTTCGACCTGCCCGTTGGTCTGCGGATGCGCCATGGCGGCATATGATATGTTGATCCCAAGGCCTTCGCAGAAGTCCTGGAATTTTTTGGAGATGAAGTTTGACCCGTTGTCCGTGATGATGTTGTGCGGCATGCCGAACCTGTAGACTATGGACTCGAAGAACTTGACCGCCATTTTCCCCTTTTGGTTGGTGACGGGAATTGCTTCGATCCACTTGGTGAACTTGTCGACTGCGACCAGGAGGTACACGTGGCCTCCTTTCAAAGATTTGGGCAGTTTGCTGATCATGTCGAGGCCCCATTGGGCAAAGAGCCAGGGCAGGGGTATGGGCCTGAGCTCCGATCCTAGTGCGTGCGGTTTATCCGCAAACCTTTGGCAGCCGTTGCACCTCTGAACGATGTTCTTGGCATCATTCATGGCTGTTGGCCAGTAGAATCCAGCTCGTAGAGCTTTGGCGACGAGGGCGTGGCTGCCCGCATGATGGCCGCAGATGCCCTCGTGGATGTCTTGGAGGATGGTTTTGTCGTCACCGATGGTGATGCACCTTTG
This sequence comes from Avena longiglumis, assembly GCA_030063025.1. Taxonomy (NCBI): domain Eukaryota; kingdom Viridiplantae; phylum Streptophyta; class Magnoliopsida; order Poales; family Poaceae; genus Avena; species Avena longiglumis. The sequence goes on along the minus strand of CP125974.1, from coordinate 509,500,119 downwards.
GAGTACACCCGAAATGCTGCGCTTGTACAACTCGCTATTGATGATGGTGAAGGCCTTGGACCGACGATATATGCGTCGGGCATCTGTCGGGTCATCAGGCAGTTCTCTGTTGATCAGGTACCGAAGGTACGGTTGCGTCCATGTTTATTTGATTTTCATGACCTGCATCAGGTTGACCAACACGACCTCCTGTCGAGCTTTTCGGGTCCTTCCTGTCCTTCGGGTAGCACAGTCCCCGAGTGCTCTGTTTTCGGGTGATCCCTTGGGGAATTTCCTTTTGATGGAAGGCACGCAGATTTGTTCGAGGAACACACCTGGTGGCACCCATGCGCAGGTGGAGCCGATGTTGACAAGTCTATCGGCTTCTTCGTTTCTTTCCCTTCCAACGTGTTGAAGCTCGCATCCGTCGAAGTCTCCTTTGAGTTAGTTGTAGAGTGCGCGGTACGTGATCATGTTAGCGGCGTGAGCATCACACTCGTTCATCGTCTGCTGGACAACGAGGTTCGAGTCACCGTAGATGACTAGGCGCGTTGCGCCGCAGATCTTGGCCATCTTCATTCCGTGGATGAGGGCCTCGTATTTGGCTTCGTTGTTGGAGGCCCAAAATTTCATCCGGAGGACGTACTTCATCTTGTCGCCTTGTGGCGACATCAGTATGACGTCGGCTCCTGCTCCAGCCTCGCGCTTGGAGCCGTCAAAGTGCATCGTCCATGACTGCGTCATATCCGGGGTGTCCGGTAGATGCAGCTCCATCCAGTGGACGAGGAAGTCTGGGATGACCTGAGATTTGATCGCATGGCGCTTCTCGTAGACTATGTCTAGAGGGGATAGCTCGATGCCCACAGACTCTGGCGTCTGTAACCACGGGTTGTTCAAGATGCTGTTTAGTGGCGCCTCGTTGACGACCATCACCTAATGCTCCTGGAAGTAGTGGCTCAGCCGACGAGCCGTCATGAACACGCCGTAGGCGAGTTTCTGGTAGTGAGGGTACCTCTGTTTTGTTGGTGTCAATACCTTGCTGAGGTAGTAGATTGGACGTTGGACCCCATGGGTCTTACCGTATTCGGGTCGTTCAACCACGAGAACGGTGCTTACCACCTGGTGCGTGCTTGCTATGTATAGCAGCAGAGGATCGTGTTCCTTTGGTGTGACCAGGACGGGCGAGGTGGAGAGCAGTGTTGGGCCACGCAGAGATAAAACGAAACCTTTTCCTCTAACGTGGTGATCCCAAGATCCAGCTGAGGTAGAAGGCCACGAGGTACCACTAGACGCGTAGTTGCGGATTACTGGTGAAGCGCGTCAGTTGATGCAGTGCATTCCTTTGCGATCCGATTGTCCTGGTGCTGATCGTACAACACCTCTGCTGGTATCCACACGTTCAAGGACGAGCACCGGCGGCGAACTGATAGGTTCGTATCGACGGCAGGACTGCTGTGGAGCTAGGGTTTCCAACACATGGAATGACCTAACCGAACAACGATTAACCCTTCTGGGTTACGGTGCTCCACTATATATAGGGAGTGAACGTGGGCTCCACTCTCGTGGCCCATTCACTAAAGCCCATATAACACTAGTCACCGCGAGTCCGACTCGCTGACTTAGTCCTAATCCGGCTCGGGTCCAACCCGGCCAGATTTCCGGCTTGGGTTCCACCCGGACTGATTTCCGGCTTGGGTTCCACACGGACTTGCTCCCGCTCTTAAGTGTGTGACCCGGCAGGCTCATGGCTACTTGGACACGATTGGAGTCCGACTCGCAATCGATCAGTCGGCAGCGACTCCTAGCAGAACGTGCCGACTCCCAAGTACCAAAGAGTCATGACGACTTGCCTTTCCAATGCGACTTGCGTCCGAGTCCCTTTTGCCTCACGATATACCTTGTCAGACTATAGGCGAATATATGCCATCCCTTATATAGTCCAACTCTCTTCTCGATCTGAGATAAGTGATTCACCCGACTAACTCTTAGTCGACCGCCTCGGTTAACACTTAACCGAGTCGTGCATAGCCATGCTTTCCAAATCATATCTTCCGAGAGGGCCCAGAGAATATCTCTCCGAGTGGAGGGGCAAAATCCCATCTTGGTTATTCACATCACGCAGCTTGATTCTCAGTCGACCCGAACTCGCTTTATAATCGCCATTCACGGATCAGCGTTTGACAAAACCTAAGTCAGTGATCCTCAACTCGGACTATGCAATAACCTCAGGTCCAAGGATTACATTGATTGAGATATACAAATGACAACTTGTTCGTTGTACCTCAATATGGGTCAATCTGACTCGCTAAACTCTTTAGCCGAGTCTGTGTAAGTCGAAATGGCATCATCATGCCCATGACAAGTGGAACCGAGTCATCAAGCCGACTTTCACATTGGTCTAAGTTGTGTGTCCAGCACAACCTCAATGACCAAGGACATTTAGTACAAACAACATGAATGCCCACAACCGAATCACATATTCAATGATACACATCAAATGTTTATACAAGGACAACTTTAAATCTTTATGAATACAATGGGAAATATCATCATACGTGATTGCCTCTAGGGCATATTCCCAACAGTCTCCCACTTGCACTAGAGTCAATCTTCCGACATCACATGTCTAAGCATCTAATGCCCATGGCTCTCAGGTGCGCCTCATGCTCAAGCTATGGTAACGGCTTTGTCAACGGATCCGCAATATTCGCATCCATGTGTACCTTGCATAACTTGATATCACCCTGATCCACGAACTGGCGAATCAGGTGGTACCGCATGAGTATGTGCTTGTTCTTCTGGTGTTGTCTAGGTTCCTTGGCTTGTGCAATAGCACCATTGTTGTCACAATACACGTCTAATAGATTGGACGAGCCCTGAACCACACCAAGATCCATGAGGAAATTCCTCATCCAAACAGCTTCCTTTGCTGCCTCTGAGGCGGCAATATACTCAGCCTCTGTTCTAGATGCAGACACAGTCTCTTGCCTGGAACTCTTACAGCTCACAGCACCTCCGTTTATAATAAACACGTATTCGGATTGTGAACGAGAATCATCAGAGTCGGTAAGATAACTCACATCCGTGTAACCCTTTACACTGAGTTCATCTTCACCACCATAAACCAAAAAACATATCCTTAGTCCTTCTCAAGTACTTTAGGATATTCTTAGTCGTTGTCCAGTGGATCTCTCTAGGATTAGCCTGGTATCTGCTCACAACACTTAGAGCATAGGAAACATCCGACCTAGTAGAAATCATGGCATACATGATGGATCCGACTGTAGAAGCATACGAAATCGCACTCATCCGACTTCGCTCATCAGTTGTCGAAGGACACTGAGTCTTGATAAGTTTTACACCATGGGACATCGGTAAAAACCCCTTCTTAGACGATTCCATATTGAACTTCTTCAACACTTTGTCCAAATAAGTACTCTGACTCAATCCAATGGGCCGCCTTGATCTATCTCTATAGATCCGGATTCCGAGGATGTATGTTGCCTCACCCAAGTCTTTCATTGAGAAACTCCTTTCCAATGATTCTTGGTTTCTTGCAACATCTAGACATCATTTACAATCAGTAATATGTCATCCACATATAAGATTAGAAAGTTTACTTTGTTCCCACTAAACTTCTTGTACAAACAAGAATCATGATCACTCTTGATGAAGCCAAATGATTTGACTACCTCATCAAAGCGAATATTCCAACTCCGAGATGCTTACTTCAACCCATAAATGGATTTCTGAAGTTTGCATACCTTGTCAGCATTAGCCGGATCGAAAAAAACCCCGGGCTGTATCATATACACGTCCTCGATTAAATTTCCGTTAAGGAAAGCCGTTTTGACATCCATCTGCCATATCTCATAGTCGAAATAGGCTGCTATAGCTAACATGATCCGAACTGATTTAAGCATCGCTACGGGCGAGAAAGTCTCGTCGTAATCAACTCCTTGAACTTGTCGGAACCCCTTCGTGACAAGGCATGCTTTATAGATAGAAACATTTCCATCCATATCAGTTTTCTTCTTAAAGACCCATTTGCACTCGACGGGTCTTGCATCGTCTAGCAGATTAACCAAGTTACAAACTTGATTTTCATCCATGGACTTTAACTCGGATCTCATGGCTCCAAGCCATGACTCGGAATCAAATCCCACCATCGCTTCCGAATAATTCACCGGCTCATCACTGTCTAACAGTAACACATCATGAACACTTCGTAATCTTGCCGATCTTCATAGTATAGGTGCTGCATCCGGCTCAGCTACCACGACCGGCTCAACCTCCAAGGTTTTTGCCGACTCGCTACTAGTCGGTTGCTCTCGAATTTCTTCAAGCTGCACCGTGCTCCCACTGACTCCCCGACTGAGAAACTCTTTCTCAAGGAAGACATCATTCCGAGCGACAAACACTTTGCCCTCTTCTCGGTTGTAGAAGTAGTAACCAAAGGTTTACCTCGGATACCCCCCGAAAATACACTTATCCGACTTGGATGTAAGCTTGTCCGACTGAAGTCGCTTGACAAATGCTTCACAGCCCCAAATCTTAAGAAAAGACAAACTCAGCTTTTTGCCTGTCCACATCTCATGCGGTGTCTTCTCTACTGATTTTGATGGTACTGTGTTTAGTGTGAACGCCGCTGTTTCTAGACAATAACCCCAAAATGATAAAGGCAGATCTGTCCGACTCATCATTGATCGTACCATGTCCAACAAGGTCTGATTCCGTCTTTCTGAAACACCGTTCCTTTGAGGCGTTCCTGACGAAGTATGTTGAGGAACTATTCCACAACTTTTCAGATGGTCATCAAACTCATGGCTCATGTACTCACCTCCTCGGTCCGACCGAAGAAACTTTATTTTCTTGCCGAGTTGATTATGTGCTTCATTCTGGAATTCTTTGAACTTTTCAAAGGCTTCTGACTTATGTTTCATCAAGTAGATATATCCATACCTACTCAAATCATCAGTGAAGGTAATGAAGTACTCATAACCATCTCTGGCTGTCGTGCTCATTGGTCCACATGCATCACTATGTACTAGTCCCAACAAGTCAAACGCCCTTACGCAACTCTTTGCAAAAGGTGTCTTGGTCATTTTGCCGAGTAGGCAAGATTCGCATGTCTCGAACGACTCCAAGTCGAACGAAGTTAGGAGTCCATCATCATGGAGCTTCTTCATGCGTTTCCAACTTATATGACCAAGCCGACAGTGCCAAAAGTAAGTCATATTCAGATCATTTGGTTTCAACCTTTTAACATTTATGTTATAAACTGACTCACCATCAAGATTCAAAATAAATAACACGTCCTGGAAGGGTGCAAAGCCGTGAAACATATCATTCAAATACAAAGAACAACCATTATTCTTGATATTCAACTCATAGCCTTGCCTCATCAAACATGAAGCCGAAATAATGTTTCGACTGAGCACTGGAACATAATAACAATTATTCAGTTCCATAATGAATCCGGAAGGTCAATGAAGTTGCATCTTGCCGACTTCCAACGCAGCAACTCTTGCTTTGTTGCCGACTCGAATATCAACCTCGCCTCTTGCTACGCTCCTAGTTCTTACCAGTCCCTACAATGAGTTGCAGATGTGAATAACTGATCCGGTATCATATACCCAAGAACTATTAGGTGCATCAGCAAGATATATGTCTATAACATTGCAAACAAGTGTACCTGAGTCGGAAGTCATACCTCCACTCTTGGCTTTGTCGGCCAAGTACTTGCTGCAGTTCCTCTTCCAGTGGCCATCCGCCTTGCAGTAGAAGCAAGTGGATCCGGCTGAAGGAGATGGTTTAGTCCCTGAGGAAGCGCTTGGGACCGGGTCCTGAGCCTGCTTTCCTCCTGACTTAGCCTTCTTCTTAGTCCAAGAACTCTTATTGAACTTAGCATTATTTTGCACCATCAACACTTGACTGGCGCCCTTCTTGAGATCCGCCTCTGCCTGCTTGAGCATCCCATGCAATTCAGTGAGATTCTTATCATGCATGTGGTAGTTCGAAATGAACTGCCCATATGCACTAGGAAGAGAGTTCAGAATTATATCCGTAGCGAACTCTTCGCTAATGGGGTAGCCAAGCCTCTCCAGAGACTGCACATAACCAACCATTTTGATCACATGCGGACTCAGTGGATCACCATCCTTAAGCTTGGAACTCAGCAAAGCCTGAGAGACTTGATACCTCTCAGTCTTCGCCTGAGCCTGGAACATACTTTTGAGGCTTTCAATCATATCGTAGGCCTCAACATTCTCGAACTGCTTTTTCAAGTCTGGTTCCATGTGAGCAAGCATAAGACAGCTAATATCCGTGGACTCATCCGTAGCCCGACGGTAGGCAGCAGCGACAGTCGCATTCTCATTCGGTTCATCTGGAAGTGGGTTGTCTAGGACATGGTCCTTCTTTTCTTGTTTGAGAACATTTCTCAGATTTTGATACCAGTTGGTAAAATTAGTGTCGTTCAGTTTATCTTTCTCAAGAATGGTTCTCAATGCAAAACCGAATATCTGAGAGTGACTGCTACTTGGTGCCATGATCTACAACAGAAAATATGCAAAACACTTAAGACATGTATTCATAAAAGAGCAAGCATATTAAACACTAATATTTTATGCTCCCACTAGAAACAACACCCCTCCGATGGTTACTTAGTGATTTAGGACCCTAAATAAGCAAGTCGGCTAGTGAGCTTTAGCATCACCGCTAGCCGCCAAGTGATCTAGGTAGACAACTCCTTGTCAATCGCATCTCATACGACTCCTGTTGGACGGGTGGCATCACATGCCCCGGCTCCCATCCGACCTTTCCCCGAGCCCCACAACCGTTGTGATAGACCCGTCTAGCTTACTGAGTGTTTCTGCAGTAAGAGTCCAACTCGATTTTATGAGCTCACTACCAAAAATGTCCGACTTGTGATGGTGCAAACACTGGCGGGAAAACCGACTAGACCTTCTTTGGGGGATTAAATTTTACCGACTATCTAATAGAGGTAAAACAAAGACATAACAATAACACAAAATAAAGCAATTATAATGTGAAATGGTATGGCTCCCTTCATGGCGATCTCCATCTCCACAAAGCTTGTAATCCGACTCGTGCTTGTCACTTGTCGTCTTACTCCATGTCGCTGACATGTACAACTCCTTGCATGCCATCCGGGTTCTCCAAACAGCTACACTAGCTTAGTAAAGTAAATTACAAGGAGAATCCAACATGCAGGTCGTTATACAATAATATGACAGCACCTAGGCTCCAGCCGGCTGACAAAAACCGTGATTCGCAGATCACGTATGGATTACACACATACATCACATGCACATGAACCATATGACGGGGATATGCCTACCGGGTATACCCAGCAGGACGTTTCCGACTGGCCCAGGCGCCTGTGAGTGGGCCTGCGGAACGACGACTGGATCAAGACCTGGCGTGGACTCAAGTGACTGGAAGCTGAAGGCCCAGAAGCGTAGATAGGCCCAGTCGGACTAGGTTAAATGATCGCTAAAACCTTAACTAATTCGGTTGAGATCTGTAAACCCTAGGGGGGTGAGTCTATATTAACCTCCCTAGAGGGCGCATAGAGGATACGTTCCATCATACACCCAAGCGACTCGCTGCCTAGCCGCCGAGCTCGCCCAATTGTACTCTCACCATAATACAATCTAGCAGGAGTAGGTCTTTACCCTCCGGGGGGCCGAACCTAGGTAAATCCTTGTGTCTCCGCCCTCATCTCGCACCGCAGATGGCTGGCCGCCCTTGCCGCATGTTCTACTACTCACTGCCGATTGCAGCATCTGCCGTGGTCATTCCCATGACAGTGGCGCCCACCGTGGGGCCTGGCCGGTCAGGCCGGTGTTCTGCGGCGAGATCCAATCTACCCATCAACGAGTCGATCGCCACCGGACGCATGATAGCAATCGGCGAGATGCTCCAGATATTGCCGAGCAGCTCCGTCCCGGCGGCGCGACCCGTCACGCATAGCATGATCCTGCCGGTCGGCACGATCAGCCTCTTCGTCGGCCTAACCGACGTCATCGTCTCGGAGGACTCGGCTCGCATCCGCGAGTCGCCGTCATGCGACCGGCTCTCTGAGAGTCAGGTCCGCACGATCCACCGCCTCGCCTCCGAGTACGACTCAGCCCACAGCGACATGGCTGAAACCACCGCAGCCGCGAAAGACGCGGCCCTCAACGACGACGCCGACTCGGCGACCCCGGCGTCACTCGCCGGATCCATTGTCGCCGCGTCGCCTGCGGGCTCCATCACCCAGGTCTCCAACTTCGGAGACTTCGAGGATCCCTCCATCCTTGGGATCTTCGACTCCGGGTCGGAGAACTCCGCCGATCTCCGCGACGGGGCCGGCCGCCACGCCACGACCTACATGGCGACTGGCGCCGACCCACCAGAGGATCCATTCTACACTCTGATCCCTCCCAACGCAACACCAACGGAGGTCGAGGAACTCCGCCTGAAGCTGGCGGAAGCAGTCCGCAAGGAGCAAGCCGAGTGCGGAAAATTTTGCCTCAAGCAGGTGACAGCGCAGGAGCTGTCGCGCTACCACCAGCAACGAATCAGGTCGCGCCTGAACCCCACCGTCCAGGGGCGCGCCCTGAATTTCGACGACGAGAGCGACCCAGCCCGCGTGGCCGAGCGCGCGATCTGCGAGAACGTGCCACCAGGAGGAAGCGCCCGGCCCCCACCAGGGTCGACGATGAATGTCGCCCCACCACCACCCAACCGCGCACCCCCCAGGGACCAGCCGCGGATCGTAGTCTCCTCACGGGAGCGAGACGCGAACGGCCTACCACTGTTCTCCACCCCAATGGACAACCTCGTCACGGGCCGAGCAACAGTTGACAACATCGTAGCCACTGGTGAGGCGCCTTGCAGATCCAGTACGCCAAGGCCCTGCTCGCAAAAGTGGTCGAGCAACAAAACGCAGGCGTCGACTCGTAGGGTCGGATGTACTCGCGCTCATCGGGCAGCAGAGCAGCCTCAAGCGGCCGCCCCATGGCGGCAAACACCCTCAACTGCCCGCCACCCGAACCACTGCAGCTCCAACACCGACCCGCGAACGCGGCCCTCTCCACCAACGACCCACGGCCGGTGACCAACTTCGTCACCGCCAACGGTCAGCCCGTCGACGCCCGCACCCACATCATCAACAACCAGAGCTGGCACGCACGCCAGCCCGACGACCTGCGGCATACCCTAACCAACCGCCGCGACGGCGAGCCGAGGGGGTCGCTAAGCCGACTCGGGCTCCGGTGCTTCGGACCGATGGTCCGAGGCGAAAGATACCCAGCAAACTTAAAAGCGTCGAAGGAGATTGAGAAGTACGACCCCTCGTACGATCCCTCTGTGTGGCTGGATACCTATCTCATGGCAATGGGGATCGCCGGCCACACCGATCTACTAGCCGCCCGCTACCTCCCCCTGATGATGGAGGGGGCGTGCAGGCAGTGGATCAACACTCTCCCCGCGGATAGCATCGACCCCTGGGAAGAGATGCGCGATGCCTTCGTTAGGCACTTCGAGGGTTCATACACCCGCACCACCACCATCGAGGACCTGGAACGATGCGTCCAAGGACCTCGCAAGTCGACCCGCAGCTGGGTCCAACGGTGGCAAGAACTGTGGTACAACGCGGTCGGTATCCACCCAAACACCGCAATCCACTGCTTCAAGACCTCGTGCCGCTACGAGCCCCTGGTCGCCAAGCTCAAACGAGCATACCGCACACTCGACAACATACCGGATCTCCTGGAGAACGCAAAAAGATACGCGGAGTAAGACCCAAACCAAGAAACCGACGACGAGTCGGGAGGACAACGCCGCACGAGCGGCAACGACAACGGACGATGATCCGACCTACGCTATAGCAATACTCGCCTCACCGGCAAGCGCCGCAGCGACGGGTGAGTCGACTTCGTCGCCAACGCTGTATACGCGCAGCGCGAGCCCAAGAGCTTCCGCCGCGACGGGGGGGCAACGCCGCGACGGCGGCAACTACAAGGCGAAGCCAAGGTTCGACCCCGCGGCCCTTCTTAACCAACCTTGTGTATTCCACAGCAAGGAAGGAAAACCCGCTACGCACACGACCGCCGATTGCCACTCCCTCAAGGAGATCGAGAAGGCACAGCGAGCGCAGGAGGACCCCGACAACAACCCGCCAAACGGCGGAAAATTCGGCAGCGTGACCGGCTCGCTCCACACCTTCACAGGCTTCAACACGAAGCGCGAGAAGAAGGTCATCGCCCGCACCGTCGCCGTCAACGCGGTGGCCCAGGTGGACGTTCCCCAGTTCCTCAACTGGTCGGAGCAACCAATCACTTGGAGCCGCCAGGACCACTCGCCACGAATCGAGTACCCAGGCCGAGTCGCCCTGGTGGTCAAGCCAAAGGTGGGAGACTACTGGCTCCCCAAGACATTGATGGATGGCGATAGCTCCATCAACATCCTGTACCTGGACACCTTCAGGCTACTGCGGCTCCCGCAGTCGATGGTCGAGACGACCTACACCATGTTCCACGGCATCGTCCCCGGTCGGAAGGTGTACCCGATCGGCAAGGTCATGCTGCCAGTCACCTTCGGCACACCGGCAAACTTCCCCACCGAGCGAATCGTCTTCGAGCTGGTGCCCTTCGACAGCCCCTACCACTGCGTCTTGGGGCGCCAGGCGTTCGCCAAGTTCATGGCGGCGCCCCACTATGCGTACAACGCGATGAAGCTCCCCGGACCGCGTGGCGTCATCACCATCCACGGTGACCCCGACATGGCCGCCGAGTGCGAGGCCAAAGGAGCCGAACTCGCCGACGCCTTCATCGCGGCAGAAGCCAACCACGCCGACGAGCTTGCCAAATACGCGAGCAGGGTCAACAACGACGACCCCACCATACTCAAGAAGCCCAACTCGGAGGGCGGCAACACCTCCGCCTTCGAGGCAACGACGCATACCCGCACCGTCGAGCTAGTCCTAGGCGACTCCAGCCAGACGGTGACGATCAGGACGGGCATGATCCCAGCATAGGAAGGCGCTCTCATCGAGTTCCTCCGTAAGAACAGGGACATCTTCGCATGGAAGCCCTCTGACATGCCTGGTGTCCCTAGGGAACTCGCTGAGCACAAACTCAACGCCGACCCCAAAGTGCGACCCATCAAGCAGTCGCTACGGCCCTTCAATGAAGAGCGCCGCCGAGCAATCGCCGATGAAGTGCAGCATCTACTCGCCGCAAGCTTCATCCAGCCAATCTAGTACTCTAAGTGGCTGGCAAACCCAGTCCTGGTCGAGAAGAAAAATGGGACCTAGAGGATGTGTATCGATTACACAAACTTAAACAGCGCCTGCCCGAAGGAGCAATTCGTCCTCCCGCGGATCGACCAAATCATCGATTCCACTGCGGGCTCGTAGTCGCTGTGTTTCCTAGACGCCTACTCTGGGTAGAACCAGATCAAATGGCCGTTGAGGACGAAGAGAAAACGGCGTTCATCACGCCATTCGGAGCCTTCTGCTACATTGACATGACCTTCGGCCTCAAGAACGCCGGGGCGGCCTACCAACGGTGCATGCAGGAGTGCCTTGTGAGCCAAATTGGCCGCAATATCCACATCTACATCGACGACGTGGTAGTGAAGTCCGCTCGCCAGAGCGACCTACTCGCCGACCTGGCGGACACATTCGCCAACCTGCGGAAATACAAGATAAAGCTAAACCTAGGTAAATGCACCTTCGGTGTGCCAGCAGGGCAGCTACTGGGATACGTCGTCTCCAAGCGCGGGATCGAGGTGAATCCCACCAAGATCCACACGATCGCTCGACTTGGCAAACCCGAGTGCCTGCGCGACGTCCAGAAGCTGGCCGGGTGAGTTGCGGCTCTCAGTCGCTTCATCCCCCGATTGGGTGAAAAGGCGATGCCCCTATACCGCCTGATGCGCAAGAACCCCACCTTCCAGTGGGACAAGGAGGCGGACGATGCGCTCCGCGACCTCAAGAAGGTGCTACTCGCAGCACCGCTACTCGCCGCCCCCGTCGACAAGGAACCCATGCTGGTCTACGTGGCGGCTTCCGAGCGCGTCGTCAGCGCCGTCATGGTCGTCAAGCGACCAGAGGAGGGAAAGGAGCGCCCAGTGCAGCGACCAGTGTACTATATCGGCGAGGTCCTTACCGAGTCGCGCCAACGCTACCCACAATACCAAAAACTGGTATACGCGGTCTTCAGAGCACAGCGGCAGTTGCCACACTACTTCCAGGAGCACTTGATAACGATCGTCTCCTCGGCACCGTTGCAGGACATCATCCGCAACCGTGAGGCGATCGGGCGAGTCGCCAAGTGGGCCATCGAGATCGGCGTCCACAACATCAAGTACGAGCCGCGCAAAGTGATCAAGTCGCAGGCTCTCGCAGACTTCATCGCCGACTGGGAGGAGGCCCAGCAGCCAGAGAAGCTGCCATACCTCCACTACTGGAGTTTACACTTCGACGGTTCCAAGAATGCGGACGGTGCAGGAGCAGGGATCATGCTAACCTCTCCAAAGGGCGACAAGCTACGCTACGTACTCTGCCTCGACTTCACCCCCTGCACCAACAACATGGCCGAGTACGAGGCACTACTCCACGACATGCGAGCTGCCAAGGAGATGAATGTCAACCACCTACGCTGCTACGGAGACTCCGACCTCGTCGCTGGGCAAGTCGCCGGCCCATGCGATGCCGTCTCCCCCACCATGGCGGCATACCACCAAGAAGTGGACAAGCCGGGCGGACACTTCGCAGGCTACTCCGTCCAGTGGATCGACAGGCGGAAGAACGAGGAGGCCGACGCACTCTCTCGTATCGGCTCGGCTCGACTCGCACCACCCGCCGGCGTCTTCCTAGACACCATCACCAAGCCTTCCGTCTCTCCCCCAAGGGAGATCGACATCGGAGTACCGCTGCAACCAGAGGCATCCCTAGTCGCACTCATCGCCGAGCCAGAGGACTGGACTACGCCGTACATCGCCTACCTGGAGGGAGGCACCTTGCCAGTAGACGAAACAGAAGCCCGGATGATAGCACACCGCTGCAAATCCTTCGTCATTATCGACGACGAGCTCCACAAGTGCAGCGTGACTGGCGTGTTCCAACGCTGCGTCCAACCCGCTGAGGGACGCAAAATCCTCCACGACATCCACTCCGGCGACTGTGGCCACCACGCCGGCGGCCGCTCTCTGGTCGCAAAGGCTATGCGACACGGTTTCTATTGGCCCACCGCACACGCAGACGCCGTCGACATTGTCCAGCGGTGCGTCGGGTGCCAGAAATACGCCAACCAGACCCACGTGCCGAGCTCGGCGCTCAATACAATCCCCATCACCTGGCCGTTTGCCGTGTGGGGTATGGACATGGTAGGCCCTTTCAAGAAGGCCCCCTCCGGCTTCACCCACCTCTTGGTCGTAGTCGACAAATTCACCAAATGGGTGGAGGCCAAGCCAGTCTGGAAATGCGACGGGAAGACCGCCACCAAGTTCCTACACGAGCTCATCTATCGCTACGGGTTCCCAAACAGCATCATCACGGACAATGGCACCAACTTCGCCAAAGGAGCCATGGCCGAGTTCTGCGAGGAACATTACAGCCGACTCGACTCGACCGCCACCCGAGTCCAACCAGCAAGGAACGAGCCAACCGGAGCATCCTCCATGGCCTGAAGCCACGGCTCCAAGTACCACTCGAGCGCACCGCCGGGTGCTGGGTCGAGGAGTTACCCTCCGTCATCTGGGGCATCCGCACCTCCGTCAACAGGTCGACAGGGTTCACCCCCTTCTTCATGGTGTATGGCGCCGAGGCAGTCATGCCCACCGACCTAGAGCACGACTCGCCCAGGGTGGTCAACTACACGGAGGCCGCAAACGAACTCGCACGCCAGGATGGAGTCGACCAACTCGATGAGGCACGCGACCTAGCTCTCTCCCGCACCGCCATCTACCAGCAAGGGCTCCGCCGCTACCATAGCCGGCGAGTACGGACTCGCACCTTCCAAGAAGGCGATCTGGTGCTACGCCTCATCCAGGACAAGAAGGGCATGCACAAGCTCTCCCCCCCTTGGGAGGGTCCATTCGCCATCGGGCGAGTCCTTGGCAACGACGCCTACTACCTCACCGACGTCTGAGGAGAAGGTAAACTCGACGTCAAGCGACCATGGAATGTAAACCTCCTACGGAAATTCTACTCCTAGAACCCCATACATGTACTCTCCACCTGCTATGAAATAAAACAGATTGGTTACCGCAAATTGTGTCTACTCTCCATATCTTGTGCCACTCGCACTCGTAATAACAGCAACAAGCTAACCGTAGAAGTCAACCTTTGGTACAGCGACCGGCACGGCCAAGTAGTGCGTTCCGAGGGCACTGGGTTACTCCAGGACTCGTAACGTCCACGAAAAACGCCAACCCGGAGCCCCATTGGAGTCGCCTAGCTCGACTGGCTTAACGAGCCAAGACAACTGCCCTCGCTCCTCACAGCGACCAAGGTCCTCCGCGTCCTCGGCACAGCGACTCGAACGGCCAAGTACCACGCTCGGGGACTGACGACCAGTCGAGCACGAGCGACTAGGGAAAAACGCTAAGTATGAGAGCGTGCCCAGGACTCGCCACGCGACTGATCCTTCGGATCAGGCAGGAGTAACACGCCAACTCTAACGCGCTCAGTCCTCACCTACCCTGGAGCTACGACTAGAACCACCAAGTACCACGCTCGGGGACTCGGCCACCCGACCTCGTTCGCGCAAGGGAAAACGGTCAAGTAAAAGAGCACCCACGGGAGTCGCCCTACGACTGGCTCTCCGAGCTCGGGAGAGTCGACCTCAATACCAAAACAACTGACAAAACATTCAAAATCACAAACACATAACAAACGAGGTAAACCCCATAAAAAGGGCGGACGCGCTCGGCGACTCGTCCAATCAGCATTCAAAATCACGAAACAATTTCACAAAATAACACGAAGTTTCATTACAGCAGAACAAAGTCGTTCCAAAATACAAGTTGAGTCCAATGGCCAATTGTCACTAACGCCCCATGGCACAATGTTTCTATTCCGCAGGTTTCGACGGCGACTCGCCACCACCCCTGCAGTTGCGAATGAAGGGCGTGTACGGGTTCGACGGGTACATTGTCAATTCACCCACCATCGCTGCACGGAACGGCTACTCGACCTTGAAGTCCCGATGCTTTGGCTCAGGGTCGTTGGGGGCGACAGTCGTCTCCAGATAGGGGAGGAGGTCGCCCATCGCCTAGATGCGATCAGAATACACCACGGCCCGATTCGTCAGCTTCAGCACCTCGGCAATCTCCACAGAGCCCGTCGACGAGGGGTAGCCACTCGTCACATCATCGAGGTCAAAGTCCTCCGGGAAGTGGGCAAGCCCAAGGCTGAGAGCCGTCGCCGCCCCGCGCCGGAAGGCCGACCGCGTCATGAACTCGACGACTGAAGGCGCCCTCTCTAGATACCGCCATACTTGGACGAGGTCACTGGGAATCACTTACGTGGGCGATATCTCCTGAAGATATGCTCGAATGCAGGTCGCGGACAACGCGGCCGAGTCGACCAGAGTGGTCACACACTGCCGGGCGTCGTACGATTGTGCCTCCTCCGAGCTGTCAATAATCTGACCTGCGGACAGAGGTCGGCAGTAAGTACAACAACAACTCCACAATACAGCTATTACAGGCAGAGGAAGACAAGTTTACCAATTAAAGGACGTCAGAGGCCCGTGATGAAACTTTGAAGCGAGGAGAAGTCATTCTGCAGCCCAACAACGAGGGCGTCAGAGACTTTCTCTCTTCAGCGGCAGCTGTAACAGCAGCCTTCGCTCGCCCATCCGCCGAGCACGCCTCCGCCTTCGCCGCCTTGAGCTCGCGCTCCAGATCAGCGATCTGCTTCTCGGCTGTACTCAAAGCAGATTGAGCCTCCGTCAGCTCACCTGCTGGGACAAGGCCCTGGCGGACCTCCTCTGCCTTGGTTCAATTGCTTGGAGTCCCTTGTTCGTTTCTTGGACGGCAACAAGTTCCTTCTCCACGCGACACTTTGCAGCAAGACGATCGGCCGATTCACGCTGCAAGCCCTGCGCACACATCAAACAGTCAACAACAAAGAAATCCTAAGTGCCCACCCGCTGAAATTCGGCGACTAGGCACTCGGGGACTGGAGATCAAAAATCCTAACTGCCCACCCGCTGAAATTCAGCGACTAGGCACTCAGGGACTGGAGATCAAAAATCCTAAGTGCCTACCCGCTAAAATTCAGCGACTAGGCACTCGGGGACTGGAGATCAAAAATCCTAAGTGCCCACTCGCTGAAATTCAGCGACTAGGCACTCGGGGACTGGACGCTACAAAAAACATTAAAAGAATCCGACCACTGAAATTCAGTGGCCCGATGCTCGGGGACTGGACATACCTGGATGGCTGCGCCCAGCATGTCGTGGAGCTGTAGTGCGTCCACAGACGCAAGTAGAGCTGGAGTGTGTCCGCGACGCTGCTCGACCTCCATCTCGGCGACCCCAGGCATTTGGCTCGTCGGCGCCGCGCCACTCGTTGTGGCCGCTTTGGCCATGAAACGGGGGAAGGTCGCAGCGGACGCCCCAGCGCCACTAGGAGCCGGCTTGGACACTCCGGGCAAGGAAACAGCCTCCTTGGTCTTCTACGCCACCTCCGCCGCAGTCGGAGGATCACTTGGAGCAACCGTCGTATCGTCGGAGACCGTGATGACATCGTCGCCTTTTGCCTTCTTAGCGCTGTCTGCGGGAACAGCGACTTCGTCAGCTTTCCTCTTCCGCGAGGAGTCCTCCTCGGCGACGACTGGCGGAACCTTGGCCACGGAAGGATGGCCGATCTTTTTAACTCCAGTCCCGTGAAACAACGATATGAGCAAAATTGTCCGATTACAACGGAAGTCAAGCAGATGAACAAGACTTACTTGGCGACTGGTATAAACCTCAGACCCGTGCGGATGCTGGCCGGCTTCTCTAGCTCGGGGCCCAGTTTCCGACTGAGACCCATCTCAAGCACGTCGTGTGCCCAAGACACAGAGGGCCTCTTCAAAGATGAGGCCGCGGCAGGAGCTTCCGTGATGACGTCTGCGGGAGCTTTCCTGGAAGGCGAAGCTGCTGCGGCTGGAATAGCCCCCAACCCAGAGACCGAGGCGAATGGAGGTGGAAGCGATGCAAGAGGTACCTCATCCAGAGGAGCGGCAGCGTCCGGTGCTGCTGTCATACGCGCCGCTTCACCCTTAGCCGAGCTGGTGGCGTTGGAACTAGTCGCAGAACGAGGCGGAGACGCCTGCTTCGCCGGCTTCGTCCTCCTCCTTGGCGGAGCCTTCACCTCCTTCTTCTTCTTCTTCTTCGACGGCGTAGCCTCACGACGCGAGGTGTGCTCGAGGAGCTCGTCATCATCTTCATCGTGAGGTTCGAGGCTCTTACTCGCCTCGAGCTCGCGCTGATGTTGCCCGCGAGTTTTGCGAACCATCGGGGCGGCGTCCTCCACGGGTTCATCTTCATCGTCATCGTCGTCATCACCCGCATCGCTCCCGATGCCGCCTTTGGCGGGTGGCGACTCGCTCCCGTCCTGGACGGACGAGCTCGAGTTCTCGTCGTCTGTGGGTGGGAGCCATCCTTCCACCACTTGGAACAACTACAATAAGCATGAGATAACGTTAGCATAACCACGAATGCATCATCTGCGACTACGAATATAGCTAAGATGGTGACTTACCGTCCGAGCTGGGCGCCTTGCGGTATAGGGGGCGACCCCGGCCTTCGCGTCCAGGTACGCCGCCTGGGTGATCTTCTTCAGAGCCAGGATGTAATCTTCGAGCTTCCATTCGGCGAGGCAGGATTTCGTCGGGTCGTCCCTACCAGTGTACTCGTACATATAGTGGTCCCGGCGGGCCAAAGGCACGAGCCGCCTCCCGAGCCAGCAGTTGTAAATATTGACGGTTTGGAGGCCCTTTGTCTTCAGGCTGCGGATGGTTTGCAACATTTCGTCGACAACCATCCGCTGGTCCAGCGGGAGCTTGCCGACCTGGAGCCGACGCGGTTCGGGCCGGTCGGCGGAGTACCTTGGAAGCGCCACCTCGCCGTCTGGAGTCGCCTCGGTGACGTAGAACCAGGATTTCTTCCACTCGTTTGCCGCCTTGGCGGGCAACATCAGGTCGAAGAATGACGCCTTTGACTTCAGCTGAAATGTCAGGCCACCCGCAGCCAGCATCGGGCCGCCTGATTCTTCGCGACTAATCCTCCCATGGAATAGATCTTGCCACAGGGGGAAGTAGGGCCTGCAGCCCAGATAGCACTCGCAGAACGCCACGAAAATGGCGAGCTGCTCGATGCTATGCGGGCCCAGGTCCGACGGCTGGATCCCGTGGAAGGCGCAGAAGCGCCGGAAGAAGAGATAAGTGGGAAATCCTAGGCCCCACTCCAAGTGGATGGTGAAGCAAATGAATTCTCCCTCGCGCGGGTCCGGAGTCACCTCTCCGGCCGCAGGGATGCGCCATCTGCCGGCGCGCAGGATCCCGGCCTCCTCGAAGGACACCAGTAGCGCCCTGGTGCACTTGGATCGGCCCCATGGCTCGGTGGAGGGGGCCATTGGTTGGAAGATTTGTGGAGGTCGGGGCTCTCTGGATTGGTTGGATCGCGATGCGGAGTGGAAATGGAGATGGGCGAGATCGGAGGAAAGATGAAGGAGTGTTTCCCCGCTCGCCTGTCATTCTCCTTATATAGCGGTTGTTATCCGCCAATTTCGGGAGCCGTTACTACGCGGTGATTACGCCAAAAGTTCCCGTTGGATTACCCCAACGGCTAGTTTTGACCCCACTTGACGGTCCAACTTCATCCACTCGACTCTCTGCTCCGCGCGACTTGATTATTCGCTGACCCGATCACTACAACAGTGACTGAATATTCGCCGACCCGCTCGCCGAGCTGCGACCCGATCGGTCGCCGTTAGTGCGACTAGAATAACTAGTTTTTCCTTTATTCAGGAGTCCGCCGCCTATTCGACTAGGTGTCCGCATTGGATCCGTATACACCGACTGCCAGCGACCACCTGCGACCAATCAACGACGGCCTCGGGGACTACTGAGGGGATATGCCTACCGGGGTATACCCAGCAGGACGTTTCCGACTGGCCCAGGCGCCTGCGAGTGGGCCTGCGGAATGGCGACTGGATCAAGACCTGGCGTGGACTCAAGCGACTGGAAGCTGAAGGCCCAGAAGCGTAGATAGGCCCAGTCGGACTAGGTTAAATGATCGCTGAAACCTTAACTGATTCGGTTGAGATCTGTAAACCCTAGGGGGGTGAGTCTATATAAACCTCCCTAGAGGGCGCATAGAGGATACGTTCCATCATACACCCAAGCGACTCGCTGCCTAGCCGCCGAGCTCGCCCCATTGTACTCTCACCATAATACAATCTAGCAGGAGTAGGTCTTTACCCTCCGGGGGCCGAACCTGGGTAAATCCTTGTGTCTCCGCCCTCATCTCGCATCGTAGATGGCTGGCCGCCCTTGCCCCATTTTCTACTACTCGCTATCGATTGCAGCATCTGCCGTGGTCATTCCCACGACACCATACCATTCACAACTTCCTGCAAAAACAGGTTATGCATAGATACAATATCTACCGGCGTTGTGAAACTCGCAACTACGTCTAACGCGCTACGACAGGGCGAAGCCGGCGGTCCCGCTAGACGGATAGCGGGCGGGGATCGAAGGGGAAGCGCCCCTCGCGGGTGCGGGCAGCGCCCGAAATTTTTTCCGAAAACGTAGATCTCATCTACGACCGGACATGGATTCCGACCATTGTTCTGATTCGATCAAACTTTTTGATCTTTGATCACCGCCTCAGGATTTACGTGTCACAGTCTACCCCGATGGCGGAAGACGACCAGTAGGGGTATGTCGTTCCACGACCTCAGCAGTATTATCACAGAAATCAGATCTACCATTCCCCGAGTACAGTTGATCCAATCAATCTCGTACAAAACCGATCTATCTCATAGATCGGCCACCAAAACAGCATATAGATCTCATCTACAGCCAACCGCATATCACATATGCAAGATCTCGAGCCTAAAACCAGAAGCTATCGCTCTGATACCACTATTGGGCCATGCAGAGATAAAACGAAACTTTTTCGTCTAACGTGGTGATCCCAAGATCCAGCTGAGGTAGAAGGCCACGAGGTTTACCACTAGACGTGCGATTCGGATTCTGCGGTGAAGCGCGTCGATTGATGCGATGCGATCCTGCGATCCGATCGTCCGGTGCGATCGTACAACACCTCTCTTTGGTATCCACACGTTCAAGGAGGAGCACGGCGGTGGCTTTTCGGTTCAGTCGTGGCGGGGCTTTTGTGGAGCTAAGGTTTCCAACACATGGAATGACCTAACCGAACAACGATTAACCCTTCTGGGTTACGGTGCTCCACTATATATAGGGAGTGAACGTGGGCTCCACTCTCGTGGCCCATTCACTAAAGCCCATAAAACACTAGTCACCGCGAGTCTGACTCGCTAACTCGGTCCTAATCCGGCTCGGGTCCAACCCGACCAGATTTCCGGCTTGGGTTCCACCCGAACTGATTTCCGGCTTGGGTTCCACCCGGACTTGATCCCGCTCTTAAGTGTGTGACCCGACAGGCTCATGGCTACTCGGACACGATTGGAGTCCGACTCGCAATCGATCAGTCGGCAGCGGCTCCTAGCAGAACGTGCTGACTCTCAAGTACCAAAGAGTCATGACGACTTGCCTTTCCAATGCGACTTGCGTCCGAGTCCCTTTTGCCTCACGATATACCTTGTCAGACTATAGGCAAATATATGTCATCCCTTAAATAGTCCAACTCTCTTCTCGATCCGATATAAGTGATTCACCCGACTAACTCTTAGTCGACCGCCTCGGTTAACACATAACTGAGTCGTGCATGGCCATGCTTTTCGAATCATATCTTTCGAGAGGTCCCAGAGAATATCTCTCCGAGTGGAGGGGCAAAATCCCATCTTGGTTATTCACATCACGCAACTTGATTCTCAGTCGACCCGAACTCTGCCTTTATAACTACCCAGTTAAGGATCAGTGTTTGACAGAACCTAAGTCGGTGATCCTCAACTCGGACTATGCAATAACCTCAGGTCTAAGGATTACATTGATTGAGATATACAAATGAAAACTTGTTCGTTGTACCTCAATATGGGTCAATCCGACTCGCTAAACTCTTTAGCCGAGTCTGTGTAAGTTGGAATGGCATCATCATGCCCATGACAAGTGGAACCGAGTCATCAAGCCGACTTTCATATTAGTCTAAGTTGTGTGTCCAGCACAACCTCAATGACCAAGGAAATTTAGTACAAACAACATGAATGCATAGTTCCACAACCGAATCACATATTCAATGATACACATCAAATGTTTATACAAGGAAATATCATCATACATGATTGCCTCTAGGGCATATTCCCAACAAGCAGCCGCTTCAGATCTTCGAATGTGTCGTCAGCTCCAGGCATCCACTCGAATTTTTCTGCTTTGCGTAGCAGCTGGTAGAAAGGCAGGGCCTTCTCACCCATGCGGCTGATGAATCTGCTCAGCGCCGTGATGTGCCCAGCTAGCTTTTGGACACCTTTCAGGTTCTTCGGTTTCTCCATGGCCAGTATGGCCTGGATTTTCTTTGGGTTCGCCTCGATCCTTGCTGGGAGATGAAGTAGCCTAGCAGTTGGCCAGATGGGACGCCGAAGGCGCAATTTTATGGGTTTAGCTTGATCTTGTAGTGATCAAGGTTATCGAACGTCTCGTGGAGATCGTCGATCAGTGTCTTGGCCTTCTTTGTCTTGCTGACTATGTCGTCGATATAGACATGTATGTTGCGGCCGATCTGGCTCTTTAGGCACGCCTGCATGCACCACTGGTACGTGGCACCTGCATTCTTCATCCCAAAGGTCATTGTGTTGTAGCAGAATACTTCGAATGGCGTGATGAACGCCGTTTTCTCCTGATCTTCGACCTTCAGTCGAATTTGATTGTAGCCTGAGTAGGCGTCGAGGAAGGAGAGTTTATCGCATCCTGCAGTCGAATCGATGATCTGATCGATCCGAGGTAGAGGGAAGTGGTCCTTCAGGCAGTGCTTCTTGAGCGATGTGAAGTCCATGCACATCCGCAGGATGTCCGTGTCCTTTTTAGGGACCAGCATAGTGTTTGCCAGCCACTCGCTCTCCTTGATCTCCCGGATGAAATCGGTGTCGAGTACTCTGTTGACTTCGACTCCGACGGCTTCGTCCCATGGATCGAACAATCGTCGGATGGACTGTTTGATGGGCTTGGCATCTGGAAACACATTGAGTGCATGATCGGCGAATTCCCTGGGAACTCCTGGCATATCCGTATGACACCAGGCTTAGATTTCCCAACGCTCACGAAGGAATTCGACGAGCGCGCTTTCCTATGCGAGGCTGAGGTCGTTGGCGATCAGCGCCGTCTTGGAGGCGTCCGTTTGGTGGACCTGCACCTTTTTCATGTTGACTGTTGAGTCGAATGACATGTCGGGTGCGTTTTGCCTGGAGACTGGGGGTGCCCCGTTGTCTGCCACCTCTCGAAGCCTCGTGAGCTCCTCCTGCATGCCGAATGACTGGGAGATTCTGTTGAAGTCTCTGTCATAGTGATCTGATCGTGTGAAGCTGCCTTGGACCGTGATGACGCCCCTAGGTCCTGGCATCTTGAGTAGTAGATACGCATAGTGCGGTACTACCAGGAACCTTGCGAATGCTACGTGCCCGAGGATGGCGTGGTACTGTGATGGCCAGTCCACCACTTAGAATTCCAACCGCTCACATCGGAAGTTGTCGGGTTTGCCGAAGATGACGTCGAGCCATATCTTTCCTAGGGGGGATATGCCCTTCCCTGGGACTATGTCGTGGAACGTTGTGTCGAATTGTTCTAGGCTGCACAGCGGGATCCGCATTGCTGCTAGGGTGCCAGCAAACATCAGGTTGATGCCACTGCCGTCGTCCATGAAGACGCGGCTCATCTCAAACCCTCCGATCTGCGCCTCCTGCACCAGGGCAGCATCACTTGGGCGAGGGATCTGACGGGGGTGATCTGAACGACTGAATGTGATGTAGGACTCCGAACCGCTGAGGTACTCAGGGATGGTGGGTGGAGCGGTCACAACCAGGCTAACTTGACGGGTGATCTTCTTTTGCACCATGTTTGTTGGGCGCCCTTTTTGGATCATCACGGAGCCTTTCGTCACGGGGTACCCGTTTACACTATTGTTTTGCACGGGCGCGATTGCTTGGTTCGAAGGTTCCACGGGTGGTGGTGGAGGAGCTCCGTGGGCGATGTCACCTGGTGCAGGTGTGGTTCCGAACCCGGGGTTGAGGATCTGCCGTCGCATCTGGGTGAAACCCTCGCTGAGTTTTTGGAACTCGCGGTAATCCTTCAGCATGTGGTTGGCCTTCTTTTTGCCATCCTGCTTGTCAATGTAGAAGTGGATGGTGCATGGGCCCGACAATTTTTCGTATGCCGAGGGTTCATCGTCGCAGCCGCGGCGCTGCCATGTTTTCGTTGGGCGTCCTCCATCGTGGAAGTTGTTTCCACGGTATCCGCCGCTGATGCGGTTGTTGTCGTTGTGGCGGTCGGCATAGCCAGCCGCAACCATGTCGGGTACGTCGTGATCGTCATATACGCGCGATCTTCGCTTTCTATGGCGCTCTCGTCGCGGCCGTAGTCGTCTTCCTCATCCGAATGTGCTCGGTGGATGGAGTCCTCGCCATCTGCACACCTATTGGCGATGTCCATGAGGTGGTCGAGTGTTTTGGGCTTGACGCGCCCAAGTTCCTCCTTGAAGTCAGGGCGCTTGACACCGTCCATGAAGGCGTCGATAATTCTCTCCTCAAAGATATGCACCGAGGAGTTCTTGATGTTGGACCAGCGTAGTATGTACGAGCGAATGGATTCGCCTGTTCGTTGAGTGCAGGCCCGCAACTCCTCGATCAAGGCTGGCCTCTTGCTGGTGCCCTTAAAGTTTCGGATGAAGCTGTACGTCAGCTCCTCCTAGCTTCGGGTGGATCCCGAGGATAGGCTGCGGAGCCAGATCCGGGCTGCGCCTGTCAGCTGCAGCTGAAGGCATTGGAGGGCGGTGTTCTTGTTTCCGCCGTGGAGCTTGACAGAAGATAGGTGGTCACTAAGCCAGGCTTTCGGGTCCTGTGTCCGAAGGAAGCCTGAAATTTCTCTGCATCCGCGTTCGCCGAACAGATCTGCTGAAGCATCGAGCTCCACAGCGTTCTCCGTCATCGTCCTCTTCGGATTCGTTTGAGCATGCGCGTTTGGCACGTGCCTTGTCGACCTTGCGCTGGGCAAGGTCATTTCGAGCGTCGTAGTCGCGGCTGCGACGTCTTGGGCTCTTGCGCCGTCGAGGTAGATCGTGTTCATCTTCCTCTTCGTCCAATGAGTGCGTGGGGCTATGGTTGAATCTGACCGTAGCCTTCTTCTTTGGCTCTGTAGGATCTTCTTCGTGGAGCGCAGCTCCAACGAGTCCGATTCTGGCTAGTGCGTACTTATGCATGGCTCTCTTCGGGTCCCCCACCGGAGGTGGATGGGACGCGAGGTATGTGGTGGCTGCCATGATTGAAGCTTGCGGCGTCTTTCGAATGACGTTGCCATTGACGTCCAACGAGTCCGATTCTGGCTAGTGCGTACTTATGCATGGCTCTCTTCGGGTCCCCCACCGGAGGTGGATGGGACGCGAGGTATGTGGTGGCTGCCATGATTGCAGCTTGTGGCGTCTTTGGAATGACTTTGCCATTGACGCCCATCTCCATGAAGGACGTGTTGAGGGTTCGGGTGACCTCGCGACGTGCAGCGGGATCCATGTGCTCTATGCGAGAGCGATGCTTGTTGGCATTGTTTCCGTGCGAGCTGGAGCCGCCAGCGGCGGAGAGCGCAGCTCGCCACGCGCTAGACTCCGAAGCTGCTTGCTTGCGTTTGTCGAGCTGCTCCTGCCTGTTGTGTTCTCTGATGAGAAGAAGGTGGTATGCCATCAGCAGGTCACGTGAAGAGTTCATGGGTAGGATCTTGTTTCCCGTGATGGCTTCGCGTGCCTAGCGCCAGCCATCCTCGTTGAGGTTGATCCGATTGTAGGCGGCAGCGTCACCCTCGTTGGGCAGGAGGGGTGGTTGCCTGTTGTTTCCTCTGTTTTCACCCTCTGGGTTGGGTGGCGGTACGTGGGCACCCGGACCTGGTGGTTGTTGATCCACGTTGCTTTGGATGACCACGGCGCACTGATAGCGTCCGTGGAGAGGATCGCTACTGCCGCAGCTTTCGGATCCGGAACCGTAGGTTCCTTCATCTGACAGGGGGCCGCACAGATTTGAGTTGCAGCTACTGCCGTCGTATGACTCATCTGTCAGCGTTGACGCGCGTAGCACACTAGGATGTGGGGCCCATAAGGCGGGCCTGATTGATGGCTGTGGCACCCGCTCTGGGAGGCGGAGAATGCCCGTCTGCTCCACCTGGAAGTAGAAGCTCCCGAACAGAATCTCGAGCCCGTAGCCTACGGGCTCGAAATCCTTCATGGTGGCTGGCGAGTGAGCGGTGAAGTCGAAAGCGCCGAAGAGGAGATGGCTCTCCTTCGCCGAGGAGTTGTAGATCGCTTTGGTCGGGACCGTCGTGATCGCACAATCAGCGCCCCCACTTCCCACAGACGGCGCCAATTGACGAGGTTTCGACTCATCAATGCCGATTGTTATGAGCTTGGGTTTTGGAGAAGATGGGGTGCTGGAGATCACGGAACGGTTAACATAAAAGCAACTAGGGGACACGAGATTTACCCAGGTTCAGGCCCCCGGAGGGAAAACCCTACTCTTGCTTGTCTGCTCTTGATTACGGTGGAACCGAAGGTTATAGGGGTGCGCAGATGCAATCTAGCGTGGTGGTGTGTATGCGGTGAAAAGTTATCGTTGTACCCTCCTAGCCTTTATATAGAGTTAGGTAGGTCTCAGGCACAGATCGAGTCGGTTACAAGTTTAGGGTTTGCCCCTTTGAATATTCTATCTGTTCTAGTCTTGCTCTCCAACAATCCGAAGATGTCATGGGCTTGGGCCACCCGAAAATCTCCACAGGACGCGTATATTCTTGTGGGCCTTCCTTGGGCTGGACCAGGTATGCTAATGTCATGTACCCGCGGGGTATAACCATGTCAACTGCAGGTGGTGTCATCAATTGTAATTAAGGAAAAGTAACATTTAATATTAATGACAAAGAGCATAATGTATATTTCCCCAAGAAGATTGATAAGAGTTATTGCCTTAATTCCATTGAAAATATTGAGGGCATCAAAGTTGGAGAAATATATTGTCCCATTCCATAAGAAAGTTTTGAAACTATTATGATTGGGACTATTGCTATGAAGTTTGAGGTAACATAATCACTATGTGGAAGGCAAAGTTTTGTTTCATATAAGATTATTTTGGTAACAAGACTTGATCAACCTTGTTAACAAAGGGATTTTAATGAACAAAACAATGCTTTCACAGTGGTTATACTTGCCCACTTTTATTTTTCTCCCTCCTAGTTTTTGCTCTCTCTCTTGTTAGTTTTAGTTTTGCTAGTTGTTTGCTTATTAGAGTGTCTTAGATCTTCTGTAGTTTTGGTTTTTGTTTTCTTTTGCTTCTTCTAAAAAATCTTTTTCTGCGAGAAAATCAATTTTCATACCTTGAAAATTGTCCAAAAATAAAGTTTCCTGAAAAATCCCAGAAAATTCATATTAAATTTTTCCTCGAAAAAAGGGGTAGAGGGACTTGGAGTGGCCCAGGGGGACCCACGAGGCCAACACACCCCCTGGTGGCACGGCCAGACCCCAGGGTGCGCCTGGCCTAGGTGGGGCCCACCTGTGGCCCTCCAAGTTGTCTCCTCCCAGCCACTTCTTTCTCTCTCCCGAAAAACACTGGAAAAATTTCTCAAGCTCGAGTTCCTGCTGTTCTTGGTCCCGATTTTCGATCTCCTTGCTCAGCCCATCTTTGCTGCAGATTTTTGGAGGGATTGCTCCTTGGTATGTGCCGCCTCCGCTTGTCCAATTAGATTTGTGATTGGTTGATTATATCTTGAGTATTTTGCTGCTATAGGTGTCAGGTTGTGTGAGCTTGCATGCTTGTTCTATGCTTAGAGATTTCATTTTGATGCATGTGTAGCCCTCTAGCAAGTTCCTATAGTAGTTTCTCATCATTTATCAACTTGGAAATCACTTGGTTTGATGTTTGTCTAAAAATTTCAGAAAGAAGGGTCATGGACAACCACACCTTTGGTGAAGTATTTGAGAGTGATGCACCTAGGAGGACAAGGCCTTCAAGATCATCCTCCCGATCTAGGACCTGATATAATGAGGATCTCATTACACCACGATTTGGCGACGAGGGAGATGAGGGGGATGCGCACCCTTCTACCTTTCCTTGTTCTACCTTTTTGCGGGCTGCAGGGATTCTCAATGATTTCCTAACCTTGGTTCGGAGGGTTGGATTAACAAGTTATATGCAGGATGAGAGTGTGCAGTATGCTACGCACTACTAGGAAAACGCCTGTTCGTGGCGCACCTGTAAACAGCATCTGTGGCGCACTAGGGGTGCACCACGGGCCTCGCCTTCTGACTATCTCTAGCCAAGGCGCCTTGCACAGTGCGCCACAGTTATATCGAGATAGGCGTGGCGGGTGCGCCACGGGTAGGGGTACAGGGTGCGCCACAGATGTGTTCTTCAGAAAACAAAAAATGCAAAAAACACCCTTGTTTTGAATTGCAAAAGCAATCGGGTCCGTGCATCGCCGCCGCAGTCGTGTCACCTCGCCGGAGCATGGCCGTGGCAGGGAGGTGCGGGAGGGGTCGTGGCCGCTCTAGTCCTTGCCGGCGTCGAGGTGGTAGGAAGGGTGTGGTTGGAGAAAGGAAGGTAGGAAGAGAGGGAGGAAGGAAGAGATGGAGGAAGAGAGGGAGGAAGAGAGGGAGGAAGAGAGGGAGGAAGGAAGATATGGAGGAAGAGAGGGAGGAAGGAAGAGATGGAGGAAGAGAGGGAGGAAGGGAGGTCGGACGCCGCCGTCACTGCAAGGAGAGGAGGAGGCCGCTGTTGCGCTGTCGCCGCGCCATCATCGCTGAAAGGAGAGGAGGAGGCCGTCGTCGTGCCGTCACTGCAAGGAGATGAGAAGGGGAAGGAGGAGAAGGAAGAAGGAAGAAGGAGAAGGGAGAAGGAAGAAGGATAAGGGAAAGGAAAAGGAAGAGGGAAAAGGGGGAGGGAAAAGGGGGAAGGTAAAGGTAGGTGGGCGGGGTGAGGATTCGAAATTTGAATCCCACCCAAGCTTATCCGTGGTGCACTAGGTGGTGGTGCGCTACGAGTAAGTCGCCCTCTATTTTTTTTTGTAGGAAAAAACGGTCTTTTGACCGTAACTTTTTACTCTTTTCGAATTTTGAAAATCTAAAAAATTGCTAAATGACCAGAGGTCGTTGCGAGCAGATGCGAAATCTCGTTCTCGTCATTTTGGTATATTATACGATTTTTTCGATACCGTATGCAAAAGTTACGACATTTTTACCGTGGCATGACTTTTTTTTGCAAATAAAGTCGAAACTCATGTTTGTTAATTTTACTATAAGCTATACCACATTACCTACCTAAATATGAAAGGATTAAATTTTTTGAAGTGTTTATCATTTTCTTTTATTTTTTGCAAAGCCTAAAAAGGCGATCCACGCCTATTTTACCCGTGGGGCACTTCAACCATGTGAGCCACGGATGTGCGGATTACCTATAGCCCTTTTCCTAGTAGTGACGCTCACTAAAACCTTTGTGTAGAGTTTCTCTTTTTCTAACAGCCCTTTCAAACAAGATGTGTCTTTCAAAATCTATAACAGGCCTTTCTCCATGACATTGAAGAAATTTTGTGAAATCTTGGGTATTGGAATGGCTGGGACAGTGAAGAAGATTCCAGCTCAACCCGCTGATTTGTTGGAGCTCTACCACGGGATAACTAATGATGATGACCGCAGAGCCCAGCGCGGGAAGAAAAGAAATATTCAACTTCCAGCTATCATGTATTTTGCTTATTATCTTGCCACTAGTGTTCTTGGTAGGGAGAACACTAGAAATATTTCCAACTATCATTTGGCCTTTCTAGTTGTTGCACTCACCAATGAAACCAGGTACAATCTTGGTTCTCTCATTGCTCGTCGCTTAGCTTCTAAGGGACCCATTTATAGGGGAATTATTGTTGCACGTGTTGTTGTTGCCCTAGACCTTTCTATTGATCCAAATGATACAGTTTTGGCTCCTCAAAGGCTTGATTTAACTGTCATGAAAGCGCATCACTTTGTTACTGCTGGCTCTACCCTTGAGAGTTTGGTTTATAGAATGATGTTTACTGACAGGGAAGAGAGAGAGATTCCTTTGTCCCAAACCACTTGTTCTGTATTTCCCAGGGACCTTGGTCACGCTCCAAGGAGGAGATGGACGAGTAGCTACGCATTCGTGGTTTCCACAGACTCTACCAGGGGGACGCACCCTCATACGACCCCTCTGTGCACTACACAGGGGAGTCCTCGAGCTCGTACCAGGACGAAGGAGCCTCTTCGTAGTATTACGGAGTTGCACCTTCTTGGTCACCATGGAGTTGAGCCCCACTTAGGCCAAAATACTAAGCTTGGGGGGAGGTATACCGACATCACACTCATATATATATATATATATCATGTTTTGTTGGTTCTTTGTATATCCATTGTTTCGCTTTCTTTTTGGTTTTTGTTTCTGCTTTCTCAAAACACAAAAATATCAAAAATATTTTTGTTTTTTCTCTTGGTTTGTTTCTTTGATTTTTAGCTTTGGTTTGCCTTAAAGAAAAATCCAAAAAGAGTTTGCTTTGTTTCTTTTTGCTTTGTGTGTTTGTTTGAAAAAATCGAAAACATCAAAAGTATTTGTTACTCTTCTTTAGTTTTGTGAAGTTCTTTGCAGGGTTCAGCAGTCCTCAGTGGAGTTTTGTTTCATGTTATTACTCAAGTCACACAAGTGAAGGGCAATAATGAAGATTAAGACAACTTGAGGTGTGGTAAGAGGCTGGTAACAAACTCTATTTGTTTTCATTTTTGTACATATACTCATCATTGTGAGCATGCTTAGTCTGTTCATGTAAGGTGTATGTTATTTATGGATGCTTAGTAGTTCTTTCTTCCTTATGATTAGTTCCAGCTTGCTAATAGTTTGTAGCATGTCATATGAATGTTTGATTGCATTGTTCTATTCATAACTTGGTATAATATTATGGCATCCTCATCTGAATGTTTTATGTGAATTGACTTGGCACATGCTCACGCATGCATATGACTAAACAATAGTCAGTAAGACTCGATGATTTATTTTGCCTCAGAGTTCTTGTATCCCTTTCATGCCATAATTAGTCATGTTTTGTTGCAAGCATGATTATGACAGTTATTGCTCTCTTGTTTGTCGCTCCCTCTCTATTGCTAGCCTTCACTTGCACTGAGTATGAGCTCTACTTGTGCATCCAACTCCCCAAAACCAATATTGCCAACAGTGTCCACCACACCTACCTATTAGCATCATTTGCTAATTACGTGCATATTTATTATGCCTTGTTTACTTCCAAATAAAATGTTTGACTGTTTTGAGAAAGTTAGTTAGTAAAACTCTCACGAACTTGATGACACACTTTATTCCTTGCACTTAATAAACCTGAACCATTGTGACTATCCATGAAAGTTATATGCTTGCAAATTATAGGCTGGGAGTTAGCAGAACCGTGTTGTCATGGGGAACGCTTTCAACACTTATGGATATATATATATCCAGTTGATATCATGCTCTTTTGTTTGCAGATATCGTCGGTGTGAAATAAAAGGGGAGCTTGTGAGTTCATGGAGTTATATGTATATGTGTTAGAGAAACGCATGGGCCTCTAGCCGAAGCCATGCCTAATCATGGTGGAAACTTGCAGCATAACCATAATGAGAAATCTGTGAAGCATCCTCAATAAAAACCAATGCAAATAGCAAATAAAAAGATCGCCGAGATGCTCATTGTCTGCTTGCCTTGTCATTTTGATCACGAGATAGCTCATGTATCATGTGCAAGGGGTACCCCGTTGGCGGTTCTCTATGATACACATGTATTTATGATGACAAGAACTTATAGGTAACTAAAGTTGAGTAGCATGAGGAGCGGCCCTCATACTCAAGGGACATGAGATTTCCAGTTTATGGTCTGTCAAGCATATAACTCATATTGGACCTCACTTTCACCATTAACCATATAAAGATGCCTATGATAGGGGAAATGAGAGCTCAAAGCTAATGAGTACCATACTTTTAGCATTTGGAAGCCTTTCAAACTTTTCAAAACCTTTTCACTTCCTTGTTGAGTCACCACTTATTCTATGAGCACCTTCTTGAGAGCATAGTTGTCATTCTTAGTGTAATCTGCTTGTCTCAAAACTTGGTTAATTATGTTATGACTTTGATGTTTGTATCTCTGATATCTTTACTTCTAGTCTTCAGTTGAACTTCAGAGGTGCCTTGGCATTTATATTGTACTCTATAAACAAAGGCAAGCGAGATACCACTCTATCATATCTTATTATGAGCACTGCAATGTTGCTTATGTTTATGTTTCATGCTACTTATTATTATTGAGTTGGAATCTCTTCATAGCTTGCATTGACTATTGAGTAGACTTAGTTGCATACTTCTTATTATGAATGGTTTAAGTATCTACTCCTATGCCAAGAATATATACATCATATGAAGCGCGTGAAATTTCTTTTATCGCACTCAGTTTTCAACTGAATTGCTTGAGGACAAGCAATAATCTAAGCTTGGGAGGGAGTTGATACGTCCAAAATGTATCTGCTTTCCCAAACACTTTTGCTATTGTTTCTCCTCTAAACTTGTGTGATTTGGATACAACTAACATGGACTGACGCTGTTTTCAGCAGAATTACCTTGGCGTCTAGTTTTTGTGTAGAAAATCGACTATCAGGAAAAATCCCGGAAAATATGCCAAAAATTCTATTTCACCAGAAGACTCACGGAGACAGAAGACGAGACGGGGTAGGCACAGGGTCCCATACCCCCAGTCGTCTTGGGCTAGGCCTGCCACGCTTTGGAGGTATGGCCACCCTGCACCCTCGCCTCCCTCTTTGCCTATAAGATGCCTCTTGACCTAAAAACCGAGGGGGGTTCGACGTTTTTCCAGAAAGAGTTCCGCTGCACCGCCACCACCAGAAACCGCGATTCGGAACTAGAAACTCCGTTTTGGCACCCTGCTGGGATGGGGTATTTGGAGAGGATCATCGCCATCATCATCACCGATGCCTCTCCATCAACCATCCATGTTTCCCTCATTCATGAGTGAGTAATCCCCCGCTGTATGCTATGGGGATGGTAGGGATTGGATGAGTTCTATCATGTAATCGAATAAGATTGTTAGGGTATGGTGCATAGTATCTCTATAATTGCTATTTGACTTTGTTGCAACTTGGTGTGCTTAATGCTTGTCACAAGGGCCCGAGTGTCATGATCTCAGATCTGAACTTATTATTTATTCATTATGATAGTATTGTTTGTGATCTTATCTGCAAGTTGTGTACACATATCATTGTTCGGATCCAGAGGCCCCGAAGTGACAGAAATTGGGACAACCTGAGGGGATGGCTGTGATGTAAGGATCACATGTGTTCACGGAGTGTTAATGCTTTGCTCTGGTGCTCTATTAAAAGGAGCACCTTAATTGCCAGTAGTTCCCTTGAGGCCCCGCTGCAACGGGCTGGCATGACAAAAGATGTTGTGCAAGTTCTCACTGCGAGCACGCATGACTATATATGGAGCACATGCCTATGATTGTTTAGTAATTAGATGCTTTGTCTTATTTATCTGCAATTGCCCTAGATCTTGGAGTTACATGTTTATACTTGTCCATGCAACGCCCGTCCATCCATCTCTATGCCTACCGCACTCATATCCTACTATTTGCTACTACTGTTACTATTGCTCTTATTCTACTGTTCTTGTTGCTTTG
Source organism: Avena longiglumis (assembly GCA_030063025.1). NCBI lineage: Eukaryota > Viridiplantae > Streptophyta > Magnoliopsida > Poales > Poaceae > Avena > Avena longiglumis. The sequence goes on along the minus strand of CP125974.1, from coordinate 509,467,029 downwards.
CTGTTGCTACTACAAAACTGTTGCTACTGATAAACTTCTGTGAGCAAGAACTATTTCCAGGTGCAGCTGATAGAATTGACAACTTAGTTGTTAAGGCTTGCAAGTATTCTTTGGCTCTCTTTGTGTCGAATCAATAAATTGGGTAATACTACCCTCGAAGACTGCTGCGATCCCCTATACTTGTGGGTCATCACAATGCTGCTCATTTCTTAGCTAACTTAACTGAACACATTTGGAAGGATCAGCCCCTCCTTTCCCCCCACTCTCCTGTCACCCCCCTCGGGTGGCGGTAGCACCGTTCCCCCCTCCGGCCCGATCTCCCCTTCCTCTGCCCTCCTTTCTCCATGCACCACCAACAAGGGCCGTCGGGCAAAGCCCAGGCAGAGCCAAAGGTGACAAACCTCCTCTCCCCATGTGTTAGGAGGGGTATCATGGCGTCTCTGGCTTGGCGGTGGTGCATCCTGGCGATAGAAGCTCGGCTGGGTGTATGGAGGTGGTGTCGCTATGGAACCGACAGTGAGCGGAGAGGAAACAAGAAGAGGCGGGCATCCAGGCTGTTGCATGCCTAGATTTGGGCCCTTTACGCCCCAGCTGGATCTGGGCAAGCCTAGCCTGTCCTCAATGGCGATGTCCCCTGGAGCTGGATGCGGTGGTGCGGTTTGCACATAAGGGTAGCCACAACAACAGCCTGCTAGATGCAGCGTGGCGGCGAGGTCTTCACGGGTTTATTTGGGCCCATCCGAGCCTGACTGGGATTGTTGTACCCCTGCTGCCGCGTCTAGTCAATAACTGCCGACGGAGGTGGAGGATAGTATCCTCCGGGTGGTGATCCTACCATCCACATGCGGGATAGGAACGGTATTCTGTGTAAAAAATCCCATCTATGTTAAGGTATTGTTTGAGATTCTAGGAGCTCAGCATAACGGGTGGCTCAATTAATATGCCAAACTGGGATTCAATGTGGACCTACAAGGAAATAAATTTCACATATGGATGGCTATTGCCGCCCTCCGTGATCAACCCTACCTACCCCCTCTCGTGATGGACCTCACTACAAGAGTGCAAGTTCACGAATGCCGGGGTGGTGACCTACGAGCGATGTTGCGGAGGTGATGGCCCATATCTTTGGGCCATGAGGGTGGCTAGGAGTGGTGTCGAGGGCTCTTGGTGTTGAGATTGACTCGTTGTGGTCAGTTCTCGCGTGGTGGAATCTCAGCTCGGGAACTGGTGGTGATCGGAGGTACCAAGTGTGGTTAGGGTTTTTCCTGGTGAAAGCCCAGCGTTCCAATGCCAGCGCCGCCGATGCCGCCTGCGGATGTAGTGACCCCCTTGAGGGCGTCGATGTGGATACCCTCTCTGCATTAGGGCTCTAGGTGAAAACCCTAAACCTTTATGTCTCGGCAATGGCAGCGCTTGTTTGCGCCGTTATCTGGGCGCTTTTCGTGGTCTCGTTAGCGTCTTCGGTGACAAGCTTGATGCTTATTAGATTTTCGATCTTGTTTATCTTTGATAGAATTCCTCATCACTATGCATGTATGGTTACAGCCACTTTTTTTATATAAAACGGGGGACAAAAGCACTTAATTAAACAAAGCAGAGCTTTCTGCTGTTCCAGGGAGACCGTGGGATTGCTCAAGAGCGGCCTTCCTCCGCCGCCTGCAAGTGTAAATAGCGTATGCGCCGCAGAGGCAGCTGATCAACACCGCAAGGAGGCCACCGGCGGCCACGGAGACGACGGCACTCTTTGTGTTGGACTTCCCTGGTGCCTGCTTCTGTGGGATCAGCAGGTTGGCCCCGGCAAGGCTGTTGCTGTCGTACCTCTGCAGCTTGAACACCTCGAGGCCGTTGAGTATAGCGTCTGGGTACTGAGGCTTGGTGGTGACGTCGGGGTGCAGCGCGATCCAGAGGTCCGTCTGGCCAGAACCCGTGGTGATGATGAGGTAGTCGGTGTACACGGGAACTCCGCTCCCTCCGCTCAACAGAATCACGTCCATGCTCTGTCGCGCGGTCTGGTTGTTGATGTAGATGTCGAACGAGTGCTGGTTCGCCTTCGTGATCGGGAACAGGATCTCGCAGAAGTGGAGCCTCATCAGGTAGTAGAAGCCGGCGTCGACGGTGAGGATCCAGGTGAGGTTGTAGTTCAGGTTGACCTGTGCGGCCGGGCCCATGGACCTCGCCGTCGCGTACACGGCCACTGGCGCGATGTATGGCGGCACAGACGGTGGGTACTTGATTGTGACGTTGGGGTCCTTCTGGTAGTGGACGCCGTCGCCAGCGCCCCACGTGTATTGAATGTCGGTGTCCCACTGGCGGTAGAAGCGGCCGGAGTCATCTCCCGGAGAGATGGCTTCACCGCCGACGTTGAGACGGTACATGGTCTGGAAGGCCGTATCGGCGCGGAGGGGCATCGGGTCCGGGCGCTCCCCGTTGGCCAAGGTAGGTACCGGCACGGTGAAGATGTCCGGCGTGGGAACGATCTCGATGCCGTTGACGAACGCGTAGGTCGACGCGGAGGACGGGCGGAAGTTGACGTCCAGGCTTCGGCCAGAGCTGACATTCACGGAGAATTCGAGGACGAGGCTGGCGTGGTTGAGCCCGAGCGCGGTCTGGGACACGTTGAAGTCGTGCAGCAGCGTGAGGCGGCCCGCAGTGACGCCCATGAGGGAGTCGGCGGCGGCGCGGTCGCCGTAGTCAGACGGGTAGAAGTAGAGGCGGAGGAACACGCGGCCGGGGCTGACGAGGAAGGAATACGTGTAGCTTGAGGTGAACACGCGCGCCGTCATGTAAGGGACGAAGGAAGGCAGCGAGGGATCTTGGTACGACGCAGCGGCCGCGACGCCGGCCATCGGTGTCGCGGACCTTGGGACGGCGTCACCATCCCATGCACGGCCGTCGGAGTCGGTGGCCGAGGCGGACGCGCCGCAGTTCAGGCGGATTTGCCCGGACTTGGATGGTCTGCGGCCGTTGTTCGCGGCGGCACGAGACATGATACTTAGCAGCAAGAGGCATGGTAGTACTGCCGATTTGGCCATGGGAATAGCCACGAATCACGATAGCATTTTTTTGGTTGGGCCACACGACACGTACCAATCACGTAGTTCTTGCTCGTGCGATTTCGGCGTAAATCGCAGGAAGCTACTATAATTCAGGCTGTCACTACGATTTTAGTTTCAACATTTCTAATTTTTGCTAGTCCGTATCAATTTTGAGTTATAAAGTTGCGAATCATACTAATTTTCATTTGATAGGAGTTTAACATGCTTCCTAACAGATGGGATCTATTTTTAGAGCTGACTAGTCAACAAAGATGGCCATGTTGAGAGTATTGACTTTTCCCCAACCAAAAATCCCACGTGGCAAGAAGTGCACAGCAGATGACGGCTGCGCGAGCAGCAGGGGGAGGCCGGCGGCTGGCGGCCACATGCGTAGCAGGGGGAGGCCGGTGGCCGCGCGCAGCGGGGGAGGCCGGCGGCTGGTTGGCGGCCACGCGTGTAGCAGGAGGAGGCGGGACATAGGCACAGGTGTTGGCACGGCAGTAGCAGCACGCACGACTCGCCGTCGCCGCAAGCCTTGCACGGTGCCCTGGACTTGTTGGATGCCGCCTCGTCGTCGTCTGGGGCATCGTCGCCCGCGGGGTTCTCGAAACAGCAGGACCGCGCGTCCTCGGTGTCGCCCGCTCTAGCCGGCCCTTGGGCGGCCGCGGCGCAAGGGGATTGCAGGAACTGCTCGAGGGTGGCGCGGAGCCCGGCCACAACGACCTCGTGGCTCTTGGTGACGCCTATCCAGGCCTGGCCTTCGGCGCTAATCTGGCTGAGCCTCTCTGACAGCGTCGTGTTGCGGCAATGCGCGAGCTCCAGCGCGGAATCCGCTTCATGCAGGCGTCTCGCCGCAGCACGCTCCGCCGCCGACACCAGCGCCCGGACGTGCCGGCGCCGCGCCAACTCCATCCCCGCGCCCTGATGGTGGTACAGGTGCGAGAGCAGGTCATCCTCCCGCTGGTGGACGCTGCCGGAGCCCAGCGCACCACCGACGGGTGGCTACGCGTCAGGAGATACGCGCTGCTGAACTCCACGGTGCCGCTCGACGCTCGTGTCGCCGGCCGAAGCTCGAACGGGCCTAATGGACACGGGAGGAAGGAGGAGGGGAATTAAGAGGGGTGGATGACATGTGGGCTACCTCCACCTGAGCTTGTTCTCCACATGGGCTGCCAAGTCAGCTCTTACAAACGGGTCCTAACTATCAGTCCTACTGTCAAAATGCTCTTAGCCATGAATTAGTGCGATCCGCAACGCTGTAACTCAAAATTGGTACTGACTAGCAAAAATTAGGAATGTTGGTACTGAATCGTTCTGACAGCCCAAATTGTGATAGCTTCCTGCAATTTACTCGATTTCGGCGGATGATGGCTTGTTATCATGTGTTTGTTTGTTTCGTGTGTGGGGAAAATACGATTTTTTTTTCTTTTTTGAGAAAGGGGCAAAATATGAGTTGTGCAGAATGGCCGCAGCAACAAAAAATTATGTCACTGTCTCGTACCTTGCCTTTTCTTATGGTCTCCTATGTGGAAATAAGCCCGCCAGAGACCAGAGGACAGCTAGTTGCACTGCCGTATAAAGTGTGACCATTACGCTCATTTCTATGCACAAGACAAAAAAAACTAAAATACAAGTCGTGAATGACTCATAGCAAGTACAGTAGCAACCAACGCCTTTCGCTATCACGGCGGTGGTGACTGGTGAGAGCACTGAGATATGTGGACAAAGTAGAAGGGAATTGGCGTGTAAATGGAGACTTTTGCTATACCTAACGAGATCTATAACTAATAATAATAAAGAAAGCAACATTTCTGACAACCAGTTTTTCTTTAGACGGTTTTGCCCTCTACAGAATTCAGATACCAATGTCACTGAACCGTTATTTTCTTTTTTCTCCTTGCGCCGACCGAGCGACCCTGCCCCAAATTCTTTCTCTCTGGATGCGCCCTAGTAACACCGATACACAGCCGAGCTTCGTCACCATATCCGCATGTCCCCCGATGTGTCCAACCTCTTCTCCTTTCCCCTGCACCTCCAAACTGCTTCCAGTGCCTACCTGCGAGAACCGAAGCCGGAGAGGTGGTCCATACGATTTAGAGCAGCGCTGGCCTGAGTTGAGGATCCATGCCGCCTGGAAAATTCGAGAGAGGCAGCCGGCCATCGATCAATCCCGAGCCTCTTGGAGGAGAACGACTCCAACCACTGAATCTGTCCCTACCTGCTGCTGGTGCTCAGGCCTTCAGATCCACTCGAGAAGGATTGAGTTGGCGCCCCTAAGTTGGCGGGGATGACCCAACAAAAAGCTGACAGAATAAGAGGTGGAGATGCCCTGTCTCGCAGCCACCTACAATCATGCATCGTCCCCATATTTCCCTTTTGCCGTGTTCCCGATCCCAATCCACAATCCATGAGCTCGAGCTCTGGGACGCGGACTCCCTTCTAGAGGATCAGAGGGGGCTTGCGTCCCATATTTACGCTTTCTACCGGGATCTTTTCTCGGCCGCCCAGAGGTCAGGCCTTGCCCTGAGCTTGGACTTCTGTCCCGAGGACTCGCAGGTGACTACAGAGGAGAATATGAGGATGACACTCCCATTTCTCCATACCGACGTTGCCGAGACCATCAAGTCCATGAAGCCTAATTCAGCCCCCGCCCCGGATGGGCTGCTAGTGATCTTCTTTCAGAATTTCTGGGAGCAACTTTGCAAGGTTATTATGCCGATGTTTCAGGAGTTTGATACGTCCAATTTGCATCACCATTCTATATCATAATTTACCCCTATTAATTGATATATGTCTTATTATGAGGTATTACTTATGCCTTTTCTGCTGTTTTTGCATGTTGGATGATTCTTGGAGGATGGACTGCCGGAGTCTAGATTCTGATGGAAAAAGAGGTGTTTTGATGCAATTTTGCGAAGATCAGAAAAATACCAAAAAAAATATTGAAAACTTATATTTTCCCAGAAGACGGAGGAAGCCAAAAGGGGAGGCGTAGAAGGGCCACAGGGGGCCCACACCCCCTAGGCGCGGGTACCCCTGGGTCGCGCCTAGGGTAGGTGTTGCCCACCTGCTCGGTTCTCGACTCTGCCCTCTCGCCTATATCTTCCTCACGGAACCCTAATACCAGGGGAGCGACCATAGATAGATTTCCGCCGCCTCTTCGGGGCGAAAAACACCGAGAGAGAAAGATCTCTCCGGCAGACAGATTTCTACCAGGGAAACTCCTTCCCGGAGAGGGGAGATATTCGCCATCAACACCGTCATCAAGCTAGGCTCCATCGGGATCATCATCATCATCCACACCATCATCTCCACCAGCACCATCATCACCACTTCGTCCCACTGTAACAATTGTGTTGGATCTTGCATTAGTTCTTAGGACAAACTTTCCCGGTGTTAACTACTATTGTAGTTCATGCTTGTGAGTGGAACCATTGGATTATTGTTTATGTTCAGATTGTTATCCATCACCATATCATCTTTGATCTTGATCCATATGATGTATTGTGAGTAGTTCGTCTAGTTCTTGAGGACATGCGAGAAGTCATGTTGTTAGTAGTGGATTTGTGTTGAATTATTATTCAATGGTTTAGTATTTAAGTTGCGGTGCTATTCTTCTAGTGGTGTCATGTGAACGTTGACTACATGATACTTCACCATTTATGGGCCTAGGGGAATGCATTGTGTATTTGGCTACTAATTGTGGGGTTGCCGGAGTGACAAAAACCTGAACTCCCGTTAGGACACCTTTGCACAAGGGAGTGTAGGATCTCAGAGTGTAAGGCTCTGGTTAGTGAAAGAACATGTGGGCCCCCATGTGTGGTTTTGGTAATTAATGACAATCTTTATGGACTATTGCGTGTATTAAGTTATACTTGTAGGATTTGTCCATTAGCATCGCTTGGAGCATGTGTTGGCTTCAAGGTCGATGAAATGCGAAGACGATGTGTTGTGCAGGCTCAAAATGCGCCATCTATAGAAGATCTCATGTTTGATGCTTGCCATCCTCGGTGATCATGGATCGATGATGAGAAATCAAGAAAGGCGTTCCATCTTGAGAAGGTCAAGTTCGTCTACATCGAGCTCAAGTGGAATTCTCAAGGCAAAGGTATAATCTTGATAGGTTTTCCCTTTTGCCGGTCTCATATTGTTAGTAGGAGACCGGGTTTAGGATAGATAGTCGTACTATCAAGAGGGGCTCTCGAATGAGTAACTCGTTCACTTCGTTCGGAGAGAGTTCAAACCTTTGCATATTTGCATCATCATATTTGGTTGTTATTTGGTCTTATCCATGTGATGATATAGAGCTTGTGGTAATCTCCATAACAAGCTCTTGTTCATCAAAATCGGATCTTCCGTTTGTATCTTGTTGCGATTTTGATCTTGGCGGCTTTTCGGTTTCTCACCAAGTGAGGTATCTCACATTATTATACATGATACATTCTCACTTGGTGATAACCAATATTTTCACCTTTCGTAGGGTAGCTCATGTCGTCCTTTTTCCAACACAATTGGAATCGGGTCGATCGGAGTTACCAATCAAAAGTTATAGAGGTTTGAATTTTCCTAGGTACCAAAATGCGGTAGTACCGCATTTTAGTACCTAGCGCGGCAGTAGGTTTTGGCAAGTTGCCAAATGCCACTGCTCTCCTAGGTACCAAAATGCGGTAGTACCGCATTTTAGTATCTAGCACGGCAGAAGGTTTTTGACAAGTTTCCAAAAGCCACTGTCGGGCTAGGTACCAAAAAGTGGTAGTACCGCATTTTAGTACCTAGCACGGCAGAAGGTTTTTTACTTCATCATTTGGATCTATACTCCCTTGCTGTACTATGATGTTTCTTTGCATGATCTTGTATAGGTTGTTGTCCTCTTCGAAATGAGCCCAAGATCATCGAAATCGGAGTCCGGATGCAAAAGTTATGGCTATTTTCGGTTTGTGATGACCGGTAGTACCGGACCAGGATCCGGTAGTACCACATTTTGGTACCGGGGAGTTCAGATAAAAATGCATTCGGCGCCTCAGGAACCCCAAGAATGTCCGGTAGTGCCGGGAAAGTCCGGTAGAACCCGGAAAAAGTCCGGTAGTACCGGGAATCGCGTTTTTAGGCTGCAACGGTTGGATTTTGGAGGGACCTATATAAGGGGCCTTCTTCCCCAATGGTTCCTTAACCATTCTTGCAAGTTTTCCCCTCCATTCTTGACCTTCTTGAGCTTGCTTTCTCTCAATCCCTCCGATGATTCTTGCATATTCTTGAGGGATTTGAAAGAGGAGATCTAGATCTACAATCCCACCAATCAATCTCTCCTCTAAGTGAGGGGAACATATTGGGATCTTGATCTTGGAGTCTTTTGGGGATTTCCTCCATTGCTCTTCCTCTCTTATTCCCTCATAAGATTTTGTAGCTTTGGTGGAATTTGGGAGAGAAGGATTTGAACAGCTTTGTGGTGTTCTTGCCATTTGCATTTGGTGCATCGGTTTGTGTTCTCCTCGGAGGATTTGGTTTGAGTTACTCATTGGACCTTGTCCCTCTTGGGTTCTTGGAACCCTAGACGGCTTTGTGGCCTTGGTGGCGTTGTGGCCTTGGTGGCGTTTGTTGGGAGCCTCCAATTAAGTTGTGGAGAAGTGCCCCAACCTTGTGAGAGGTTCCGGTTGCCACCGACAAGTGCACCGATAGTGGAAGTGTGGATCGATCCCGTTGGGGTGAGATTCACCAGAGAATAAGGGAGGCCTTTTGTGGCATTGGTGGTTTGATACCACCCCCTCTCCAAACGAGACGTACTCCATGTTGGGAGGAACTCGGTAAAATATCGTTGTACCCGCGTGCCTCGGTTATCTCTATACCCGAGCTCTTTACTTATGCACTTTACATTGTGATAGCCTTCATGCTTGAAGTAATATATATCTTGCTATAACTTTGTTGCTTGTATTTCTTAGCATAAGTTGTTGGTGCACATAGGTGAACCTTAGTTGTTCTAGGTTGTGCTTAACAAAGTAAACACTAGTTTTATTCTGCCTTTGTTGAGCCACTCTAGGAAAAGTTTTAATCGTCTATTCACCCCCCTCTAGGCGACATCTGTATCCTTTCAATTGGTATCAGAGCCCGGTCTCTCATTTTAGGCTTCACCGCCTTAAGAGTAAAGATGTCGGCTAGAGGATTAGTGCACAATGACATGTTCACATTCGATGGCACAAATTATGATATATGGAAAAATCGCATGCTCATTCATTTTCGGGACATGGACCCAAATTTGGAGCGTATTGCAGATAAAGGTTTTTCTCCTCCTATGGATTTCAAAAATCTATCTTGTGAGGATGAGAAAAACTTATATCTCGATGCTCAAGCTTCTAATGTGCTTGTTAATGCTTTGAGCTATGTAGTTACCTCTTCAATCATTCCTTTTGGAGCGCTCATGAGTTATGGATAAAACTTTAAGATAAATATGTTGTGTCCAACATTATTGAGGATAATTGTGTTGCTTCCACTTCCGGTCGAGATGAGTTCTCATCCTATACCACTTCACCAACATGTGACTTTTCACTAGGTAATGATATGGTGAGTGGTGATAGAAATTGAAATTTGGATAGTGTGCTTACTATTTGTAATCCCTCATCTCTATCTAGTTGCAATGATCTATCTTTGGACTTTAACACTTTTAGAACTACAAACTTCTTACATGCTTGTTGTAACACCCTCAGAATCGGACCTATGCAAGTTTGAGCAAAATTCGCCAAACCCGCATAGAAACGATTCAAAGGTGCCCACCAGGCACTTTCGTGCGGGTGGAAAACGAAGTAATAACATTACACAACAGTCCTCGATGGGACCCACAGAACAGATATATAACAGCGACTCAAAGAGTCAAGAATACAGATATATTATACAAAGATCCAAATCACCTTGAAAACGGTAGAGCGTCCGACTACGGACAAGAAGCAAATGGGGCTAAGAGCCCTGAAGAATAACCAATGGCGTCCATAACCTGCCTGAGCCAAGCGGAAGGGTAACCACCTAACGACGTCGATCTCAAAACCTGCTTAAACAAAGGGTGCCGACAAAGGGCAAGGAAAAGAAGGAGCGTCGATCGAGGCCGATTAGCGAGGCTAGAATTGCGGTCCTCGCCTACATAGGTATGGTGAAGCGGCGGCAAGATGCACTAAACATCCTATAGAGACTCGATACAACTGGCGGTTATCAGAGAGGGGTGTGAAAAACCTATTCGGATCCAACATGATACTATCATCAAACAACCCATCCTGGCGTTTCCCCCTCGATACCAAACGAGGAAGTCAACCGAGGAACTCACACAGTTGGCAGTTTTACTTATTCAGTTATAGTTGCGGCACTTTACTAGTCAAGTTTAGATAATCGTCCGATAAAGTAGCGATGGGCACTTTTAGTTAACCATTACATTGTTATAGTGGCGACTTACTAGTCGGATACATTTAACATGAGATAACCCATAAACCCGGCTTGTTGGTACTTTTAATCACCAATTCCGTTGTAGTTGCCATACTTACTAGTCAGTACAATGGTATGGCGACAATCCAAACAAGCAATTGTGGGCGATTATTAGCCATTCCATTATAGTGAAGCTGATTACTAGTCATTATAAGTCAAATTTATAGCAATAAACTTTAGTTATGCTTGTCTATGATCGAATCGTGCTCCAAGTCGTCCATATCCGGACACGGCTTTGAAAGTTTTACCCGCCGGGTGCACCAATAGCAACACACGCTCGATCAACCTCGGAAAAACCAAATCAAAACCCAACGAGGCTTTCACGACTGAACAATCACAGGATTCAGAAATATTTCAGGGGGCCACCCCTTAAGTAGAATCCGCAACGAAGCCAGCTGACTCCGAGACGGACTTAAGGTTTGGGTAGAAGGCTGTGAACGACTGGGAACCCGAAAGTGTGGCTGGGCTTGTCGACACCGCGGAATTGTGTCCCGATCCTAAACAGTACAGTGTGCTCCTCGCACAATTTAAAAACAGAAAGTAGCATGGCATAAGTACAGGATAGTAAATAAAACCTCAAACTAGTTTGTGGCCCCAAGAAATAAGACTGAATCAAGCTCTGGCTCAGGGGGGTCCCATATACCTCCCGGATGTGGATAGCGCGATAAATCAAGGAACAGGTATCAAGTACTCGGGGTCTTACGGGACACATGTGGGCGTTCGGAAACCAAATATTTTCTATCACCCACCGATGCCTCTGCTTATTTCAATTTTAGTTGTTAAACAGAAATTAAAGTGAAGATAAGTAAAACTAGAATCATCTCCAACATCAACATGCGGCAATACATCAGCAACTGTGGCATTTGACGACATACATCAGCACTTGAGCAAGCAACTACGACGCGCAAGTCCAACTATCTACCAAACAACAGGTAATAGGGTGTGTCCAAGGCAATATAGGGCTGCACGGTATATCACAGGTACGGAAACTAAAGCATCGCAACACAGATAGCAATAGATCAACAGGAGGGAATAAAGACTATAAAAGTAAGATAGGTAGAAAGGGGGAGATGCTCGCCTGAAAACATTGTCGAAGGTTCAACCGAAGATCGGGGCGAAGCTCACATCAACTCAACGGCCTCATCCGCGAAGAAGCAAAACACTAGAATAAACACCGGATGCAGTATTTGAGATTTCGGCAGAAGATCGGCATGATGCATGTATGATGTATGGCATGGCAACGGTGCGATGCAATTAGGTCATATTAAGCGGAACCGGGGTCCCGGCAATTAATTAAATGGTTCAAGTTATTTAGAACCCCCGCAATTAAATGTTATATAGCAAGACAATAGATGGCAACGGTTCGCTACACATGTTTAAATGAGGCCAATATAAGGCTAGATTTGCCCGCGTATGGGCCCCATATTTAGTTATTAGGTGAATCGGCATAAGGCCCCCAAACCACAGATATGCATGCGAGATGAATGATTAAATATGCAACAAGTTATTATGATGTTATAAAATAAGGTTTCGGAAAGGGTTCACACATTAGGGTTCTCGACGGTCTTGGGGTTCCGGGGTTCGGGGTCGGTCTCAGGGTCCAGGGTTCGACGGAACGTTCTCGGACAGCGGGGTAGGTCTTGGCGCATCCGGAGTCTTCGGGTCATGTTGGCGGTCTTGTCGTTCCACGGCGGAGATCGTGGCGTTCCGGGAGGAAGTACTTGGTCGGGTGTCGGGGCATCGGACTCGCCCTGGTTGCTGTCGTTCTTGTCGTCGATGGCGAACTTGAGTGGATCGGGTACCGGGGTACTCGAGTCCGCGAGGGCGATCTTGTCGATGGGGGCTTTGAATGGCACTCCGATGGTGCTTCGGGTTCGGGCCTTGGAGTTCCACGAGATCGGGTTCCGTGACGGCATCCTCGGTGCTCCTTGTCGAAGGCATCGGACTCCAGTGGCGGAGATCTTGTCGAGGGTTCGGGTTCCGGTTATGAGGGTCGTTGTCGATCTTGGATTGGCGTCGGTGTGGATCTAGACAAAGGTCCGATACTGAGAGCGAGGGGTGAGGACAACACTGCAAAGACACAACACCTGACGCACGGACGCCGAAGCTTCACTGGTTGCATGACGCATCAACAAGAACAAGGCCAAGAGGGTGTGGGCCACGGCCAACAGAACGGAGGCCGGCCGACGAGCAGCGCCGCGAAGCTTGCACGGGCGCGGAGGAGGAGGTGCCCATGGCGGCGCTGGAGGTGCTCGAAGCGGAGGCGGCTCGGGCAGCGGAACTGGGAGGCGAGGCGAAGCGCGTGCGGTGGTCACCGGCGAGCGGGACCAAGCTCGGCGGGTGGGCGGCGAGCTGCGAGGCGGCGCCGGGGACGTGGCGGGCGGAGCGGGCCGGGTGAGGCGGTCAGGCGGTGGATCTGGCGGGAGCGGGTCGTCGCGCAGCCCGGCGAGGACATGCCAGACGGCTTTGCGGGCGCGGGGCGGTGAGGACCAGCAAGGCGAGCCTTGGCAGCGAAGCGGGCTTCAGGAGGAGAGGGCAGCGTCAGGCGGAGGTGGCGCTGGGGTCGGGGCTGGGGTGAGGCGGAGCTTGGCCGGACGCAGGCGGGTGGCAGGCGGAGCGGGAGCTGCGAGAGGAGGCGGCCAGCGGGGAGGAGAGCACGGGGTCGGCCAGGCGGTTGGAGACGGGCTCGTCGGCGCGGGAGGCTGGCTGCGCCGGCGGGGCGAGGGAGGGCGGCGGTCGGAGCCTGGGGAGGTTGGCCGGACTTGGGGGAGAGGGAGGAGAGCGGGGAGGTGCCGGGGAAGAAGCACAGGGCGCGTGGGGGAGGCGGGGTTCGTGGTGGTCCAGGCGACTGGGGAATGGGGAGGCCGCGCGGACGCGGTCAGGTGGGTTGGGCGCGTGGGCCAGGGAGGTAAGGGGTTGGTGGGGGTGTGCCCGCGCGTGGCGAGCGCGTGCTGGCGCGTGGCCAGCGCGTGGCCAGCGCGTGGCACCAGGCGGGTGGGGCCCAGAGGCAGCGGGTCTGGCGCGGGGTGGGTGCGTGTGTGCTGGGTGTGTTTGCTGTGTGGGTTTAGAGGGAGAGGGAGTGGGGTGGCCAGGTGTCAGGTTCTGGTTGGCTAGGGGGAGGGTGAGAGGTGACGTGGCGTGCTGCGATTGGGTGGGATGATGTGGCTGGGGTTGTGGGTAGATAGGTTGGTGAGTTTAGGATTTAGAGGGGCAGTTGTAGTTGGACCGATTTATTTTCTGGGGCGGTCATTCGGGTCAATCGGCCCGTTCGACTACCCCGCTAAAATAACTTAATATTTTATTTGCTTTAATTGGGCCGTTTGCAACCCGATAGCAACAAAACAAAATAATCCGGAGACCCGGGGTTTTGCGTTTGAATAAAGATGGGGCGTTTGGAAAACAAATCGGGGTTTGCAAAATAGTTTTATGCAAACTATGCATGATGATGACGATGCAATGCACAAATTCAACGTGATTTTCTAGTAGTGGTTTTTGCGGGATGCCACAATTCGACACCACTAACAATGGATCTCGCCCTCGAGATCCGCCTCATGGTACCGGAAGGAAGGTCGGCGATCTGCGTCTTCTCGCTTCGTGTAGATCTTCGCGACACCACTAACGATGGTTCCTTCTTCATCTTGAAAACGGCGACACCACCAACAAAGGGTCGTTGCTCCTGATCGTCGAGAGAACACTCCGGGAACAAAAGGTCGAAGGTAGAGGTATCGCAAATAAAGCCACCCCTAACTCCCGTGGACGGAGTAAAATTGCTGGATCCACTGATCCGACATACAAGAGCGAATGATAAGAGCAGTGGTAGGGTAGCTACTCCATCCCGCACTCAAACCATTACTCTGCACACGAATAAGCGGATTAAGCATCCAACTCTCGGAATTAGACTGAAGATCTCGACAAGCGAGGTTCGGAAACAAGGGAGTATTGCCAGCAGAAATCGTATGAAAGACACACCGATTAGGTTCTGCGATGGTTCCATTGGCATGAACAACACATGCTCAAGGTCGACTCCAACTTCACCAAAGCTCGTCCTTCTCATAGGTTTTTCAACGACTCTGATACCCAGCAAAGAACACATATGGATAAGGAGCTCAAGAACAAAAGATTGGAGGAAGGGTACAACAGACAAGTTGATGATTGATGATCGTAGCACCTCCGTGACAAAAGGGAGAAAGCGAAGCCCTGAAGGTACGACGGAAACCCAACCACGAGAAATCCTGGACTCGAAGAAAGAGAAGAGAGCGGATTCAAAACACGTAGAGGTGAGAGGAGAACAGCAGAGGGGTAAGAAGTAAAATCAGACCTAACCAGAACTATCCAACCGATTTTGCAAAATAGTTTTGACACTCTACTTCGTCCGTTAGCTAGGTTATCCTGATTTGGACTTGTGGGGTATCATCAGCCGAGCTCGATACCACTCGTAACACCCTCAGAATCGGACCTATGCAAGTTTGAGCAAAATTCGCCAAACCCGCAGAAAGCGATTCAAAGGTGCCACCAGCACTTTCGTGGGTGGAAAGCGAAGTAATAACATTACACAACAGTCCTCGATGGGACCCATGAGCAGATATATATGACTCAAAGAGTCAAGAATACGATATATTATACAAAGATCCAAATCACCTTGAAAACGGTAGAGCGTCCGACTACGGACAAGAAGAAAATGGGGCTAAGAGCCCTGAAGAATAACCAATGGCGTCCATAACCCTGCCCAGGCCAAGCCGGAAGGGTAACCACTAACGACGCCGATCTCAAAACCTGCTTAAACAAAGGGGTGCCGATAAAGGGCAAGGAAAGAAGGAGCGTCGATCGAGGCGATTACAGCGAGGCTAGAATTGCGGTCCTCGCCTACATAGGTATGGTGTCTTGAGCGGCGGCAGCATGCACTAAACATCCTATAGAGACTCGATACAACTGGCGGTTATCAGAGAGGGGTGTGAAAAACCTATTCGGATCCAACATGATACTATCATCAAACAAACCCATCCTGGCGTTTCCCCCTCGATACCAAATGAGGAAGTCAACCGAGGAACTCACACAGTTGGCAGTTTTACTTATTCAGTTATAGTTGCGGCACTTTACTAGTCAAGTTTAGATAATCGTCCTGATAAAGTAAGCAGTGGGCACTTTTAGTTAACCATTCCGTTATAGTGGCAGCACTTACTAGTCAGATACATTTAACATGAGATAACCCATAAACCCAGCAGTTGTTGGTACTTTTAATCAACCAATTCCGTTGTAGTTGCCCTACTTACTAGTCAGGTACAATGATCGCAAGCGACAATCCAAACAAGCAATTGTGGGCAGTATTATTAGCCATTCCATTATAGTGAAGCTGATTACTAGTCATTATAAGTCAAATTTATAGCAATAAACTTTAGTTATGCTTGTCTATGATCGAGATACTGTGCTCCAAGTCGTCCATATCCGCGGACACGGCTTTCAGAAAGTTTTACCCGGCCGGGGTGCACCAATAGCAACACACGCCGATCAACCTCGGAAAAACCAAATCAAAACCCAACGAGGCTTTCACGATGAACAATCAGGATTGAAATATTTCAGGGGCCACCCTTAAGTAGAATCATAGCAAACGGTGACTCAGACGGACTTAAGGTTTGGGTAGGGTGTGAGCATCGGGAACCGAAAGTGTGGCTGGGCTTGTCGACACCGCGGAATCGTGCCGATCCTAAGCGATGATGTGCTCCTCGCACAATTTAAAACAGAAAGTAGCATGGCATAAGTACAGATAGTAAATAAAACCTCAAACTAGTTTGTGGCCCCAAGAAATAAGATGAATCAAGCTCGCTCAGGGGGTCCCATATACCTCCGGATGTGGATAGCGTGATAAATCAAGGAACAGTATCAAGTACTGGGGTCTTACGGGACACAAGTGGGCGTCGAAACCAAATATTTTCTATCACCCACCGATGCCTCTGCTTATTTCAATTTTAGTTGTTAAACAGAAATTAAAGTGATGATAAGTAAAACTAGAATCATCTCCAACATCAACATGCGGCAATACATCAGCAACTGTGGCATTTGACGACATACATCAGACTTGAGCAAGCAACTACGACGCATAAGTCCAACTATCTACCAAACAACAAGTAATAGGTGTGTCCAAGGCAATATAGGGCTGCACGGTATATCACAGTGCGGAAACTAAAGCATCGCAACACGTATAGCAATAGATCAACAGAGGGAATAAAGACTATAAAAGTAAGATAGGTAGAAAGGGAGATGCTCTTTGAAAACATTGTCGAAGGTTCAACCGAAGATCGGGAAGCTCACATCAACTCAACGGCCTCATCCGCGAAGAAGCAAAACACTAGAATAAACACGGATGCGTATTTGAGATTTCGCGTAAGATCGGCATGATGCATGTATGATGTATGGCATGGCAACGGTGCGATGCAATTAGGTCATATTAAGCGGAAGGGTCCCGCAATTAATTAAATGGTTCAAGTTATTTAGAACCCCGCAATTAAATGTTATATAGCAAGACAATAGATGGCAACGTTCGCTACACATGTTTAAATGAGGCCAATATAAGGCTAGATTTGCCCGTATGGGCCCCATATTTAGTTATTAGGTGAATCGGCATAAGGCCCCAAACCACAGATATGCATGCGAGATGAATGATTAAATATGCAACAAGTTATTATGATGTTATAAAATAAGGTTTCGGAAAGGGTTCACACATTAGGGTTCTCGACGGTCTTGGGGTTCCGGGGTTCGGGGTCGGTCTCAGGGTCCAGGGTTCGACGGAACGTTCTCGGACAGCGGGGTAGGTCTTGGCGCATCCGGAGTCTTCGGGTCATGTTGGCGGTCTTGTCGTTCCACGGCGGAGATCGTGGCGTTCCGGGAGGAAGTACTTGGTCGGGTGTCGGGGCATCGGACTCGCCCTGGTTGCTGTCGTTCTTGTCGTCGATGGCGAACTTGAGTGGATCAGGTAAATTTTCGAGTCCGCGAGGGCGATCTTGTCGATGGGGGCTTTGAATGGCACTCCGATGGTGCTTCGGGTTCGGGCCTTGGAGTTCCACGAGATCGGGTTCCGTGACGGCATCCTCGGTGCTCCTTGTCGAAGGCATCGGACTCCAGTGGCGGAGATCTTGTCGAGGGTTCGGGTTCCGGTTATGAGGGTCGTTGTCGATCTTGGATTGGCGTCGGTGTGGATCTAGACAAAGGTCCGATACTGAGAGCGAGGGGTGAGGACACTGCCCTGATACAGCAGCACACAACACCAGCGCATACACGCACGGACGCGAGCTTCACCTGGTTGCACAGACGCATCAACAAGAACAAGGCCAAGAGGGTGTGGGCCACGGCCAAACAGAGAACGGAGGCCGGCCCCGACGGAGCAGCGCCGGCGAGCTTGCACGGAGCGCCGGAGGAGGAGGTGCCCATGGGGCGGCGTTGGAGGTGCTCGGGGCGACGGAGGGGCGGCTCGGGCCGGCGGAACGCTGACGGAGGCGGCAGGCGCGTGCGGTGGTCATGGCGGGCGGGACCAAGCTCGGGAGGCGGCGAGGAACTGCGAGAGCGGGCCCGCGTGGGGCGTGAAGGCGGGCGGAAGCGGGTGAGGCCGGGTCGCGGGAGGTGGATGCGGCGGAGCGGCGGGTCGCGCAGCTCCGGCGGGAGGCGAGGCAGGCTGCTGGGCGGGCGGTGAGGACCAGCAAGCGCTGGCGGGCTTCAGGCATGGCGGAGGAGGGAGGCTGCAGGCGGAGGTGGCGCTGGGCTGGGCCACAGCAATGAGGGTGGGGAGCTTGGCGGACTTGGTGGTGTGCGGCGGCGGAGGGAGCCAGCTGCTCGAGAGAGGCGGCCAGGCGAGGCGGGGGAGGGGAGAGCACGGCGGGGTCGGCCAGGCGGGCGGTTGGAGGCAGGCTCGTTTGGGAGGCTGGGCTGCGAGGGAGGGCGGGGCCTGAGCCTGGAGGTTGGCCGGACTTGGGGGAGAGGGAGGAGAGCGGGGAGGTGCCGGGGAAGAAGCACAGGCGCGTGGGGGAGGCGGGGTTCGTGGTGGGCCAGGCGACTGGGAATGGGGAGGCTCATGGACCTTGGTCAGTGGGTTGGGCGCGTGGGCGGGTAAGGGGTTGGTGGGGTGTGCCCGACGTGGCGGCCATGTGGCGCGTGGCCGTCAGCGTGGCACCATGCGGGTGGGGCCCAGAGGCAGCTGGTCCGGCTGGGTGGTGCGTGTGTCTTGGTGTGTTTGTGTGGGTTTAGAGAGAGAGTGGGGTGGCCAGGTGTCAGGTTCTGGTTGGCTAGGGGGGTGAGAGGTGACGTGGCGTGCTGCGATTGGGTGGGATGATGTGGCTGGGGTTGTGGGTAGATAGGTTGGTGAGTTTAGGATTTAGAGGGGCAGTTGTAGTTGGACCAATTTATTTTCTGGGGCGGTCGTTCGGGTCAATCGGCCCGTTCGACTGCCCCGCTAAAATAACTTAATATTTTATTTGCTTTAATTGGGCCGTTTGCAACCCGATAGCAACAAAACAAAATAATCCGGAGACCCGGGGTTTTGCGTTTGAATAAAGATGGGGCGTTTGGAAAACAAATCGGGGTTTGCAAAATAGTTTTATGCAAACTATGCATGATGATGACGATGCAATGCACAAATTCAACGTGATTTTCTAGTAGTGGTTTTTGCGGGATGCCACACTTGTGTTAATAGTCCTTGCATATCATGTAGAAATGACTTGGATAAATCTCATGATGAAATGCTTGTGTTGTCTTGTTGCCATGATAAAAATGCTTCCATTTCCTCTAGTGCTTGTGTTGCTAACTATGTAGAGGAAACCAAAGATTCTATGGGCCAAGACATGGTTTTGGATGAAGCCACAAATGCAATATCATCTTCACCTTCTTCCGGTACCCACCTATGCCTTATGGCTAGGGATTCTAAGGTAACCCCTATTTTGGAACCCATTACCTCTTTTGATGAGGAGGATGTGGATAATGTGGAAGAAGAGCTTGATATTGATGATTTATATGAAAAGGGTGAGATTGTTTATCGTGCCCTTGTTAAAAAGGATATTGCTTGCTCTAACTTTGTTGAAGTCTTGGACTTTGCTATTAAGAGCAAAGAACATATTGATAAGTTAGAAACACAAATTGAGGTGCATGATAACAACATTGATAAAATGTGTAGTCTTGAGCGTGAGTATGCTAATATAATTTCAAACCTAAATAAAGCTCTTGAAGAGGAACAAACCACTAAGGAATCTCTTGAGGAGACCTTTGCTTTAGAGCTATCTAGAGTAAAGGAATCTCATGATAGAGATCTTGAGGTGGTAAGTGATCTCAAAAGTAAAAATGATGAGACTCAAGTTGCTTATTCTAAACTCCTTGAGGATTTTGAGCACCTCAAAAATGGCTCTCGGGTCTTTAAGAGGGAGCTCATCAAACTCACTGAGTCGCATGAGCAACTTAAAGCTTCATATTCAAAAGAGCTTGACAAGTTGCCCTCACCTCTTGCTAATAATAATGATGCTTGTGCTACTAACTCTATTTCTTGTGAAGCATCTATTTTGAAGGAGAATGTTGAGCTAAAGGCTCAACTTGCTTTTCTAACTAGAAACTATGAGAAATTAGAAGAAAGCCATGTTAAGATCTCAAGCTCGCATGAGGATCTCCTAGTCGCCCATGGTAGGCTAAAGTTGGCTCATGAGGCCATCATGTCAAAGGTAACATCTAGTGGGCCTCATGTGGACATTAGCACTATATCTACTCCAAATGTTATATTGCCATGTGATAGTCCTTGTAATTCATCCTCTCACAACCATGCTATATCTCATGATGAATTACATTCCATGCCTTGTTGCTCTAACAATGTAGCATCTACTTCCTCTAGTACTTGTATTGAAACTAACCATGTAGAGGAAATCAAAGAGCTCAAGGCTCAAGTCACTTCTTTGAAGAATGACTTGAAAAAGGGTCATCAAGGAAAGTCCGCACTCAACAAAATCTTGAGTGTGCAAAAATCCCCCAATGACAAGAGTGGGCTTGGATTCAACTCCAATGTCAAGAACAAGTCCACTATCAAGTTGAAGCACAAGGAGAACAAGAAGAATGGCCAAGATCAAGTCAAGAATCCGGCCAACGTTGTTTGCTTCAAGTGCAAGGAAGAAGGGCACCATGTTAGATCTTTCCCATTGAAGAAAAAGCCTCTTAGTGTGAAGCAAGAGGGGAAGCGGCCTCAAGCTCCACCTCAAGTCATCGACGGGCCTCTTCCTAAGAGGACTACTCGAGATCTTCCTCAAGTCGTGGCTTCACCTAAGAAGAAAGATGGAA
Source organism: Avena longiglumis (assembly GCA_030063025.1). Classification (NCBI taxonomy): domain Eukaryota; kingdom Viridiplantae; phylum Streptophyta; class Magnoliopsida; order Poales; family Poaceae; genus Avena; species Avena longiglumis. The sequence goes on along the minus strand of CP125974.1, from coordinate 509,446,237 downwards.
AGAGTAGAACTTGCTACATATGCCATGAGAAGGGGCACATTTCTTCCTCATGCACTATTGGTATCTCCTCATCCAACCGTATCATTATTGATGACGTTTATTATCTTTGTAAGGATGAGGTTGGCAATGTGTTTGCCAAATTTGTTGGTTCTCAATGTGGGTTCTAGAAAAGAACCATTTGGGTTGCCAAGCCTATTGTGACTAACTTCTTAGGACCCAACTTGTTTGGGGACCAACAAGCCAAAACTTGATCAATAGGTGGGTGTTGGAGGGCATTGGAGACTTGGTTACATTTGGAAGAATTGAGGGATCTTCATCAATTATTATTGTCAAGCCAAGCCATTTGGATTATCATGATTATATTATATTTCCAATGTTCCTCCTTGCAGTAACATATGCTAAACTCTTTACATTAAAAGTTACACGCCCCCTTGTGCACATGTTGGTTTTGTATCTTCCATGCTTTTGTACATGTTGTGCTTTCCACTTTACTATCTTGAGGTATCAAGCATATTTGTGTATGATTAGGTGGCACACCATGTATGTGTGTTTCTTGTGTTTGAGCCTTACTTGGTTATATTTGGTATCTTATTTGGCTCTTTTGAGAGATTAATGGTTTATCCCACTTTGGGGGAGTGTTATGCTTGGGCATTCCACAATTCTAAAAATTGTGTGTACATGAGGAATACCACCTAGTATTTATATTGGATTATTGTCTACTCTCTGTGTGGTATAATTCTCATGAGAAATTTAATTTTATAATGTCCATTAATTATCTCTATTTGTATCATTTTGCCTCGTGTTGGTTTTATGGTAGTATCACATTATGTGGGAGTCATATGCTTAGTGCATATTACAATCCTAGAAAATGTGAATATTCGAGGTTGTGTCACTTAGAATTGATATTGATAATTATCTAGCACCTATGTGACACATTTTCTCATACAAGTTCCAATTTGCTTGAATGTTGTTGTTGATCATATTTTGGATCTTGTATATGAGAGTGTTTATTGGTATGTGTTTCCTCATATTTAGATCTCTATATTCTCATGGAAACCATTTGCTTCAAGTCACTCTAATCACTATGATTGTGTGACTATTGGAAGCTACCAAGAATCTGTTTCGAAGCATCAAACTTAATTTGTATACTTTGTTACATGCTTCTTTGTGTGAATATGATCTTGGATATCCGTATGAACTACCTAGGGAAGATTGTTCTCAATTCTTATTGTCCTTGGAAAATTAGTACCAAATTTATGGTAGACTTTATTTATCATATTCACTTTGGCCTTTGCTTAATATTGTCCTATCTTTCGCCAAGTAAATGTTTTGTGTGCTCCCATGTATTCCTTGCTACTTTTGGATCCTTTTATTTTTATTGGTATCCTCTTGTGTTTTATTTAATGTAGGTAGTAGTGATGATCTCATTTGTGTGCATTTTGCATTGAAAAGCAAAAATTCTATATAATGTACTACTTATGGGTGAGCTCTCCTATATTATCTATAACAATCCTTTTATGCTTCTTTGTTTGATCCATATCGAGTTTTATGTCATTGGATGCTCAATCTTTTCGTTTTGATATTTTGTGTCATCATGAAAAATTTGGGGAGTTTGGTTTCTTGTTGGAACCTTGCTCTTTTTGGGAGTTGGTTTTGTCTCATTCCTAGTTTCATGTTTTGTCCAATTTTAGAATGAGATAAATCCTTGAGTATTTGTGTTTTTATATATATTTTGCTCCTTGGCTTTTGCCTAGTTCATTTGTTGAATTTGTGATCTTTCATGTGTTGAATTGGTTCTTTGATATAATTTGGACATCGTTTTCCGTGTCACACTCTTGTGTGTGCAATCTCGATTTACTTGGTGTTTTTGTTCAAATTGTATCTTCTTTTTGGTTCTTGTAAGCTTTATGCATGCATATTTACTATATGTTTATATCATGGCATGCTTGCTTTCTTTGATCCAATATATAGGGGAAACTCCACCAAATCCGATCGGCTAAGTTGTGCATGAAATTCAAATTCATATCAATATGCACATAATTATGTGGAGTCTCACCTATGTATTGTAGTTGCACTAACTACTTTGGACCCAATAAGTTTGGGGACCATTTTTGTACTTAAATATGTTATAGGTACATTGGAGATATATTGGATGCTTGTCTCTCAATCTTGAAGAAGTGGTGCGTTAATGAAAATTGGAGGCAAGCTATAGGATGATCAATGAATTCATATCCTCTACATCCTACCAATTATATCTCGGTAACAAGTATCTCTTTATCATGCATATTTATCTTGCTTCCAACCTTTTGTAGGTTGCATCTTGGCATGAATTGTTGTAGTCGTATTTGTGTGGTTCTAGCCTTGGTTTTAAGAGAACTCTCTATTGTAAATGTGTATAAGTTTAGATGAGTGCATTTATTTGGTACTATACAAAATCATGCATATGATCCACCAATCCCAAATATGTCAATCTATCAATTTTATTGCCCATCCTTTCCTCAACTTCTCTGATGTGCAATAGTGAGATTTTGCTAGTTTTAGTGATACTTGTTGCCTTTCTCCATATATTCCAACTTTCTCCTTTTTCCCTTGGTGATAGTTGTAATATATGTAGTGTGTTGGTGTTTGAAGTTCATTAATGTACAATAAGATAGATTCGAGCCTTTGGCCATGCTTTGAAGCAAAAATCTTATTGGTATATATTATGACTTCATTTTTTATTTTCATATGCCTTCTTGTATATCTTCTTTATGTGTGCATATTTCTTTGTTGGCATATGTCTCTGTGATGTTTTCCACTTATAGACATATACACATATGAGAAGATAATTTTAGTTGATTTTTAATCCTTGAAGACCACCTTTATATTCCTTTTGATTCTTCAATGGCTTCCAAATTAAATTTCCTATGAGTGTTAATTCCTCTTGTTTGCATATTTGGGCACTCATATTTGTTCTCTCATGCCTTGCATTGTTAAATAAACTTGGATGAGTGAGGATTCCATGATTATGCACCTTGTTCCCAAATACAATTATCATAATTGGTGCATTATCTTTGGGGAGCTCATCTAATTCATTTAATAATGCTCATTTGTCTTATTTCTCATTTATTGTGCCTTAAATGTTTATGGAGAAGTGAGGATTCCATATTTGTGCATTTTTGTATTGAAATACAACGATTCTAAAGTATGCACAAATCTTGGGGAACTTCTCTATTTTATTTAAGTATTTATTTGATATTTCATTTGATGTGTTTTAAATGCTTATGGGGGAGCGAGGATTCCATATTTTTGCAATTTGTATTGAAATGCAACTATTTTAAAGTTTGCACAAATCTTGGGGAGCTTCTCAATTTGTTATTTAAAACACTCATCTACTCGTATCATAATATCTTGTGGTTTCCATTTGGACTCATTTGTTGTTTTCAAATTGGTTTGTTGTATCTTGTGATTGCTTGTGTCATTTGTGATGCGTCATTTTATTTTATTCCTTTGGCAATCTTCGGGTCCTCGATATAGTTCTACTCCCTCCCAAGTATTCATCATTGGATATGTGCGAATGCACATCTTTGGAGGAAATATTACTATATTTGCCTTCTAGAACTTGTCACCCATTTCGACAATCGATGCCAATGGGGGAGAAGTTTTAGAGGGTTTAAGGGAAATGGTTTATGCTTTGAGTTTGTTTCTAAGCATTTGCCTTTCATGATCTTGCATCTTTGTTGTTGCTTAGCATGTGGTATATATAGAGGAAACTCCACCAATAATAATGATTGGCAATATATGCAATGAAATTCAAGTTCATCACACATGGATAGATTGTGGGGAAGTTTGCTCTATATATGGTGGTGGTACCAATATAACATACTTATGTAGTATTTGATATTGGTGTTACCATTTTTTTATTAATATTCCTTATATAAACCCTCTTAAAGGGATTGTCATCAATTACCAAAATGGGGGAGATTGAAAGAACATGTGGGCCCCCATGTGTGGTTTTGGTAATTAATGACAATCTTTATGGACTATTGCGTGTATTAAGTTATACTTGTAGGATTTGTCCATTAGCATCGCTTGGAGCATGTGTTGGCTTCAAGGTCGATGAAATGCGAAGAAGATGTGTTGTGCAGGCTCAAAATGCGCCATCTATAGAAGATCTCATGTTTGATGCTTGCCATCCTCGGTGATCATGGATCGATGATGAGAAATCAAGAAAGGCGTTCCATCTTGAGAAGGTCAAGTTCATCTACATCGAGCTCAAGTGGAATTCTCAAGGCAAAGGTATAATCTTGATAGGTTTTCCCTTTTGCCGGTCTCATATTGTTAGTAGGAGACCGGGTTTAGGATAGATAGCCGTACTATCAAGAGGGGCTCTCGAATGAGTAACTCGTTCACTTTGTTCGGAGAGAGTTCAAACCTTTGCATATTTGCATCATCATATTTTGTTGTTATTTGGTCTTATCCATGTGAGGATATAGAGCTTGTGGTAATCTCCATAACAAGCTCTTGCTCATCAAAATCGGATCTTCCGTTTGTATCTTGTTGTGATTTTGATCTTGGCGGCTTTTCGGTTTCTCACCAAGTGAGGTATCTCACATTATTATACATGATACATTCTCACTTGGTGATAACCAATATTTTCACCTTTCATAGGGTAGCTCACCATGTCGTCCTTTTTCCAACGCAATTGGAATCGGGTCGATCAGAGTTACCAATCAAAAGTTATAGAGGTTTGAATTTCCCTAGGTACCAAAATGCGGTAGTACCGCATTTTAGTACCTAGAGCGGCAGTAGGTTTTGGCAAGTTGCCAAATGCCACTGCCCTCCTAGGTACCAAAATGTGGTAGTACCGCATTTTAGTACCTAGCACGGCAGAAGGTTTTTGACAAGTTTCCAAAAGCCACTGCCGGGCTAGGTACCAAAAAGCGTAGTACCGCATTTTAGTACCTAGCGCGGCAGAAGGTTTTTTACTTCGTCATTTGGATTTATACTCCCTTGCTGTACTATGATGTTTCTTTGCATGATCTTGTAGAGGTTGTTGTCCTCTTCGAAACGTGCCCAAGATCATCGAAATCGGAGTCCGGATGCAAAAGTTATGGCTGTTTTCGTTCTGTGATAACCGGTAGTACCAGACCAAGATCCGGTAGTACCGCATTTTGGTACCGGGGAGCACAGAGAAAAATGCGTTCGGCGCCTCAGGAACCCCAAGAATGTTCGGTAGTGCCGGGAAAGTCCGGTAGTACGGGAAAAAGTCCGGTAGTACCGGGAATCGCGTTTTTAGGCTGCAACGGTTGGATTTTGGAGGGACCTATATAAGGGGCCTTCTTCCCCAATGGTTCCTTAACCATTCTTGCAAGTTTTCCCCTCCATTGTTGACCTTCTTGAGCTTGCTTTCTCTCAATCCCTCCAATGATTCTTGCATATTCTTGAGGGATTTGAAAGAGGAGATCTAGATCTGCAATCCCACCAATCAATCTCTCCTCTAAGTGAGGGGAACATATTGGGATCTAGATCTTGGAGTCTTTTGTGGATTTCCTCCATTGTTCTTCCTCTCTTATTCCCCCATAATCTTGGTGGAATTTGGGAGAGAAGGATTTGAACACCTTTGTGGTGTTCTTGCCATTTGCATTTGGTGCATCGGTCTGTGTTCTCCTCGGAGGATTTGGTTTGAGTTACTCATTGGAGCTTGTCCCTCTTGGGTTCTTGGAACCCTAGACGGTTTTGTGGCCTTGGTGGTGTTGTGTCCTTGGTGGCGTTTGTTGGGAGCCTCCAATTAAGTTGTGGAGAAGTGCCCCAACCTTGTGAGAGGTTCCGGTTGCCACCGACAAGTGCACCGATAGTGGAAGTGTGGATCGATCCCGTTGGGGTGAGATTCACCGGAGAATAAGGGAGGCCTTTTGTGGCGTTGGTGGTTTGATACCACCCCCTCTCCAAACGAGACGTACTCCATGTTGGGAGGAACTCGTTAAAATATCTTTGTACCCGCGTGCCTCGGTTATCTCTATACCCGAGCTCTTTACTTATGCACTTTACATTGTGATAGCCTTCGTGCTTGAAGTACTATATATATTGCTATCACTTTGTTGCTTGTATTGCTTAGCATAAGTTGTTGGTGCACATAGGTGAACCTTAGTTGTTCTAGGTTGTGCTTAACAAAGTAAACACTAGTTTTATTCCGTCTTTGTTGAGCCACTCTAGGAAAAGTTTTAATCGCCTATTCACCCCCCTCTAGGCGACATCCATATCCTTTCAGTTAGGTTTATATCTTAATTACTTTCCTATAGTTGCGGATGCTTGCAGGGGGTTTAATCACAAGTATATATTAGTCCAAGTAAGGTCGGTACATTATCACAGGTTCACCCACACAACACTTACAACACCAAAGAAGGGTACTCAGCTATTTGAAGAGAAAGCACTTGATAGAATTCCCATGTGTCCTCGAGAACGTTTGGTCGTTATAAGTATTTCCACCGGCTTGTCCTTTTCTAAGAAACGATTGGGACACTTGTTGCGTTTGCTCTTTGTCTTTATTACTTGCACTTTGTTTTGTTGCTTTATCAGAAAACCCCTAAAAATCTGTTTGCTAAGTATTTTACAGAGATTTCCTGCTCCATACCACTAGTCAACACCTTCTGCTCCTCGTTGGGATCGACACTACTATTTATCAAAAGTACTACGATACACCCCTATACTTTTGGGTCATCAAGACTATTTTCTGGCGTCGTTGCCGGGGTGTGAAGCGCTATTGAAGAGTGGAACTGGTAAAGGAAACTTCTACTGTGAGTATTGGTTTTTGTTACTGCTTGTTACTTTGTTTCCAATATGGATAACCCACTTGGTTTTATGTTTGGAAAAAATATTACCACTATTAGGGTAGTAGATGAACCACCACCTGTTGAGATAGGTCCTGTTAAGATACCTACAGGTATTGTTGATCGTGTTATGGATAATTATTATTTTGGGGATGGAACTGTCCATCCTGGTGATCATTTGCTTTTTATCCATGAATTATGTAGGTTATTTAAGTGTTAAGGTATCACAACTAAACATGTGAAGAAGAAGTTACTCTCCCTATCCTTGAAAGGGAGAGCTAAAGAATGGACAATCCATGGAATGGGAGAAAATGGCATCTCTCTTTTATTCTAAATTTTATCCTCCGGGTGAGATTCATAAGGATAGAAATCTGATATATAACTTTTGGCCTCGTGATGGAGAGATTGAAGTTACTAATGCTTAAATGTCCTATTCATGAACTCCCTAACAATATTATTATCAATAGTTTTTATGCTAGGATTTCTCTTCATGATAAAGATTTACTAGATGCTTCTTGTGCTGGATCATTCACACGTATGAAGGAAGAAGCTAAAAGGGATCTCCTAGACCGTATTCAAGAGAACACCGAAGCTTGGGAGAATGACAAAGGAAGAAAGTCGGGTATAAACTATGATTATAAATGCAAAAAATCTTTTATGGGAACTGATGACTTTCGTGATATTAGTAATGAGTATGGTCTTGATCCTCAAGTTCTTGCAAAATGTTTTAATGCCTTTGCCTCTTATATTGAAATTCCCAAGAAAGAGTGGGACAAGTACCATGCTCCTTATAAAGACACTGTTACCCATGCTCCTGCTAGCATAGAGATTTGTACGATTGATCCTATTTTGCCTGAACCTTATGTTGATAAAATCCCTTTTCCTGCTAAGGTAAGGGAACATTCTATTATAGCTAATGTGGTTAGCAAAAGCGCAAATAAAACTGTGGAGCCCGATGAGCTTATAGATATTGAGCCTATGGTAGCTATTGTGAAAGATCTTGTCACTAGAAATATAGAGGATGAGCACATTGTCTTCTATGAAGACGCTACTAATATTGTTTCTCATCCTAAAAAAGCTAGAAAAGCTAGTGTCCCTATGCTTTCTGTTAGAATTGGTAATCATAGCTATTATGGTTTATGTGATATTGGTGCTAGTTCTAGTGCTATTCCTTATGAGCTTTACAGGGAAATTATGCATAAAATTGGTCCTCGTGAGCTTGAGGACATTGATGTGGTTATTCACCTTGCTAATAGAGAGCAAGTTTGCCCCATTTTCATTGTAAGAGATGTGGAGGTCCTTTGTGGTAAAATTAAATATCCTGTTGATTTTCTAGTACTTGGTAAAGAAGCTAGTAAAACATATCCTATTATCTTTGGTAGACCCTTCTTGAATACTTGTGGGGCTATTATAGATTGTAGGAAGGAAAAAGTTTTGACTAAGTTTGATGGAGAGTCTTATGAGTTTAATTTTTCCAAATTTGCTAAAACTCCTTATGAAAATGAACTACCTAATGAGGATTTCAGGGTTGAACAACTTTCTACTATTTCTCTTGCTCCTAACAATGCCTTGCAGCAGTTTATGGAAGATCATGAAAGTGATGCCTTCATGAAGGAAAGAAATGAGATTGACGAGGTTTTCCTTCGTCAGTCGGAACAACTTAAGAATAACATACATGTGGAAGACTTGGGAACCACACTACCACCTAAAGGGGACCCTGTTTTTGAATTAAAACCTTTACCTGATGATCTTAAATATGCTTATCTTGATGATAAGAAAGTATATCATGTTATTATTAGTTCTAAACTTTCAGGAAAGGAAGAAGAAAGGTTACTGGAAATATTGAGGAAACACCGAGGAGCTATGGGTTATACTCTTGATGATTTAAAAGGAATTTTTCCTACTATATGTCAGCATACTATTAATATAGAACCTGGTGCAAAACCAGTTGTTGACCACCAACGCCATCTGAATCCTAAGATGAAGGATGTGGTAAGAAATGAGGTATTAAAACTCCTTGAGCTGGTATTATTTACCCTATTGCTAATAGTCAATGGGTTAGCCATGTTTTGTGTTCCCAAGAAAGGGGGGATAATTGTTGTGCCTAATGAAGCTTATGAGCTTATACCCCAAAGGGTAGTGGTTGGGTATAGAATGTGCATTGATTTTAGAAAGATTAATAAAGTTACTAAGAAAGATCATTATCCTTTGCCCTTTATTGATCAAATGCTTGAGAGGTTGTCCAAAAAGACTCACTTTTGTTTACTTGATGATTATTCTAGGTTTTCTCAAAGAGTAAAATGCACCACTAGTCCTATAAGTTTGGACGAAACCTTACGCAGGTCCCAAATCTTTGAAGCTGTGTAGCGGTAGTCCTAATTCGCAGTAAGTTGCGCAGATCAAGTCCTATACCGGTCAGACCATCCTTTGACCGATGCCATGTTGGAAGAATCTGTTCTGGCGGGAAGGTTCCCGCCGGAAACGGTTTGGTAAATTGCATTCAACCCCCTTCTCTTATATAATGGACATGATATGAGTCCTTTATCCTCCTCATCTCATTACTCTCTCTTCCATTCTCCTCATCTGCCATGGCTGCAAGCTCCAGGTCGTCCGGCAAGTCTCTGTCATCGTCGTTCAGTTCACTGGCCGGGCAATCACTTCCGCTCGTGAAGTGTGACTGTTGTGGTTGGAGGAGAGCGGTCGCCTGCTTCACGGAGGCAAATCCGGGCAGGGTGTTCTTCAAGTGCTCAAATCATAGAGTAAGGCATGCAGTTCTTCAATTGTTCTTCTGGTTTGCTTGGTTTTTTTTTGACAATTTCTTTGATTTTTCAGAGGGGTGAACCAAATGCACATACTGGATCTGATTTCTGCGATTTCTACTACTGGATTGAAGAATACGTGGAGCTTTTGCTGCAAAAGGGAGTAGAAGTATCAAGCAGCTCCCTGGATGAGCTTGTGATGCTCGGTTGTGAGCTGATGCCCTTAACTAAGAAAGCACTAAAGAAGCAATGCAACAACCAAGAGCTTCAACTTAGTAATCTGCAGAAACAGGGGAGGGAAGAGAAGAAGCACAGGAGCATCGAGGAGGCCAGTATTCTTTTGGAAATTAAGCAACAATTAAAGCAGCTAGTAGAAATAGCATAGAGGATCTTGTATGTGTGTGTGTTGATCTTGCTTGTGTGCTTGTATGTAGGCTGGAAAAAATGATTGTGTGTGGTGTATGAAGCAAACTGAAATGAATTATGGAAAATTTGAGATAAAACATGAGTCAGAGAATAATATAAAGAGAGTACTATCACATAAGCATATCATCACATATATGTTTTTGATAGACAATGACATTAGCATACCACCACAGATATGTTTCATAGTTTTTTTTAGTATAACTACTATTAGAGGTGCAAATAAACCTTCAGCAACAACACAACATGCATGAGGTTTATGTCAACACCTCCAGCCTCTTTTACCCTATTGCTAATAGTCAATGGGTTAGCCATGTTCATTGTGTTCCCAAGAAAGGGGGAATAACTGTTGTGCCTAATGAAGCTTATGAGCTTATACCCCAAAGGGTAGTGGTTGGGTATAGAATGTGTATTGATTTTAGAAAGATTAATAAAGTTACTAAGAAAGATCATTATCCTTTGCCCTTTATTGATCAAATGCTTGAGAGGTTGTCCAAAAAGACTCACTTTTGTTTACTTGATGATTATTCTAGGTTTTCTCAAAGAGTAAAATGCACCACTAGTCCTATAAGTTTGGACGAAACCTTACGCAGGTCCCAAATCTTTGAAGCTGTGTAGCGGTAGTCCTAATTCGCAGTAAGTTGCGCGGATCAAGTCCTATACCGGTCAGACCATCCTTTGACCGATGCCATGTTGGAAGAATCTGCTCAAGGGAAGGTTCCACGAAACGGTTTGGTAAATTGCATTCAACCCCCTTCTCTTATATAATGGACATGATATGAGTCCTTTATCCTCCTCATCTCATTACTCTCTCTTCCATTCTCCTCATCTGCCATGGCTGCAAGCTCCAGGTCGTCCGGCAAGTCTCTGTCATCGTCGTTCAGTTCACTGGCCGGGCAATCACTTCCGCTCGTGAAGTGTGACTGCTGTGGTTGGAGGAGAGCGGTTCGGCTCGTTTCACAGTCGGAGGCAAATCCGGGCAGGGTGTTCTTCAAGTGCTCAAATCATAGAGTAAGGCATGCAGTTCTTCAATTGTTCTTCTGGTTTTCTTGGTTTTTTTTGACAATTTCTTTGATTTTTCAGAGGGTTGAACCAAATGCACATCCTGGATCTGATTTCTGCGATTTCTACTACTGGATTGAAGAATACGTGGAGCTTTTGCTGCAAAAGGGAGTAGAAGTATCAAGCAGCTCCCTGGATGAGCTTGTGATTCTCGGTTGTGAGTTGATTCCCTTAACTAAAAAAGCACTAAAGAAGCAATGCAACAACCAAGAGTTTCAACTTACTAATCTGCAGAAACAGGGGAGGGAAGAGAAGAAGCACAGGAGCATCGAGGAGGCCAGTATTCTTTTGGAAATTAAGCAACAATTAAAGCAGCTAGTAGAAATAGCATAGAGGATCTTGTATGTGTGTGTGTGTTGATCTTGCTTGTGTGCTTGTATGTAGGATGGAAAAAATGATTGTGTGTGGTGTATGAAGCAAACTGAAATGAATTATGGAAAATTTGAGATAAAACATGAGTCAGAGAATAATATAAAGAGAGTACTATCACATAAGCATATCATCACATATATGTTTTTGATAGACAATGACATTAGCATACCACCACAGATATGTTTCATAGTTTTTTTTAGTATAACTACTATTAGAGGTGCAAATAAACCTACAGCAACAACACAACATGCATGAGGTTTATGTCAACACCTCCAGCCTCTTTTATAGATTCAAAAGGCAAACTATTTTAGTCCAAAATATTTGCAGCCACCACTGACTTCTATTCACTTCCCTTTCTTCTTCTTTGCAGCCACAGTTGTCTTCTTCTTTGCAGCTATAGCCATCTCTTTCTTTCTCATTGTAGCCACAACTGTCTTCTCCTTCTTCTTTGTAGCAGCATTGCTTCTACTGGCCCTAGGTAGTAGCAAGGTATCTCTACTACTAGCAATGAAGCTAGACTCAGGCAGAGGAGGTGGTACCACCTGGGACTGTTGTGTAGGTGCAACCTAGCAGTAATAAGGGAAGAATAACTATCTTATGGAAAATTCTTGCAATAATATAGTGAGAAGGAAGATAGATGTCACTTACACTTTCTAGCAATTTATCTAGCATGGATGTTTGACTACACTGTGTACCAAGATCATCAAATAATTGCAGCTACAAAACATCAATACATATTAGCAACTACAAAACATGCTAGCAGTGCAACTAACTTAGAACATATACCTGACTTGAAGAAAATCTTCTAACCGGCAGCTTTGTTTTTGGTGGCTTGAAACCTTCTTCTACTACTGATTCAGCTTCCACATCAGGCAATGGAATTTCACCTCTACCAAGATCAGGGCATTTTCTTTTGTTGTGTTTTGTAGATGAACAAACACTACAGTGTTGTATTGCTCCATGCCTTGTCAATCTCCCATCCAATTCCTTAGGTGCTTTTACTATTTTGGTTGGAGGCCTACCAACTGCTTTTGTGTACACAGGCGGCAGAATTGCACACCCATTTGTGTTTTCCCATTCTGTTGCATCTCTACATGGCTTGATCACCTCAACATATGCTAGCTTGAATGATTCAATGCTATAGCAATCATGAACAACAGATTCTGCACTTGTTCTGTTCTGCCTGAGACAAGAAATGCCATGTTGGCAAGGTATGCCATTGAGCTGCCACTTCCTGCAACTACACTCTTTCTTGAGTATGTCAACTTGATACTTGCCAACAGCATACAAGCCCTTGCTAGCTGGTAATGAAGTATAGTAGTTGGACAAGTCCACAAGTTTCACTACTTTCTTTCTAATCTTAGGGCCAACAGTGCCACCCATCTCATGCACTTCTTCATTCTTACTGTAATATCTAGTCATGACCTGATTTTTCACCTTTTCAAACATGCTAAGTACAAGCATCTTTCTTGCATCCAGAATATATCTACAAAATGATTGTTGCAAGTCACAATTAGCAAGTACAAGTGAATGATTATTGCAAGTCACAAATTAGCAAGAACAAGAGATACTTACTTGTTGAAAACTTCACATGTGTTGTTAAGCAGCAGATCACACTTTGGCAGTTCACTAAAATGATCCCTGCACCATGCACTAGGCTCAATTGCCTCTAGATACTCATATGCTTCTATGTTCAGATCCTTCATCTCATCCATATTTTTCTTCCACTCTGTCATGTTATAAGATCTTGCAATTTCCCAGAGCTTGTTCTTCAACACATGTCCCTTGAACTGCTTGTTGAAATTCTGATACAGGTGCCTCACACAAAACCTATGTTGTGAATCTGGAAATTCAGCTGCCATTGCATTTATCAAACCTTTTTGCCTATCACTCATTATGGTCCAGGGAGCTGTATTTCATATGCCTAAATCCAGTTTCAATGTTTGTAGAAACCACAACCATGTTTTTGTATCCTCTACTTCTACATAAGCCATGCAAATGGGGTAAATACAATCATTTGGGTCAACTCCTACTGCTGTGAACAATTGTCCACCAAATTTGGTTTTTATGTGACACCCATCTATGCAAATTACAGGTCTACAAGCAGCCATAAATCCTTTCTTGCATGCATACAAAGAAAAGTACAAGGAACTAAAATGCTCATCATTTAGCTTGATGAATACACAACTCCCAGGATTTGATCTCCTTACCTTTGCAGCATAGTCCCACAGCTTGTTGAATTGTGCCTCTTCATCTCCATGGATCTCTTGCATTGCCAATCTTCTTGCTCTTTCTAAGTTTGTCATTAGAAGGAGTCATGTTGAAGTCCTTCTGCACTGAATTTGCAAAGTTTTCTATTGACATTTTCATATCTTCCCTGAAAGTATTCACATAATTCTTGGCCAAATAGCTTTATGTGAAAACTATCAGTTTCCACACTCTCTCACATGTGTGGGTACCAACATATCTCTTAACAACAAAGCACTCTTTGCTGCTGTTAGGTTCTGCAAAAATGAACCATGAACAATCAGGATCTCCACAATGAGCTCTAATTCTTTGTAAGTCATTCTTCTCATACTTCACCACAGGTATATTCTGGATACTGTACTGACTTAGTGCTTTTCTAAGAACACCAACATCTGGAAATGTCATACCAATTCTAAACTCTGGTGATGTCATGTCCTCAGGTCTGAAATTAGAGAACTTGACAGGCTTCCCATGCTTCTTGTTTGTCTTGCTCTGATCTTCCCTTTCATCTTCATCATCTGATTCTGTTAGCTCCAACTCATCTGTCTCATAGTCACTATCTTCTAACTTCTCTCTCTCTCTCTCTCTCTCTCTCTCTCTCTTCTTCTTCTTCTTCTTCCCTCCCTCTTCAACATCTTTATCCACCCACTCATCATAAAGATCATCATCATCCTCAATATCATTGTCACTGTCTACAAAATCTGAATCAGAGGGGAACACAACTGCAATTGGAACTTCTTCCTCTTCTATTATTTGTCTTCTAACTCCCTTAAATGCACCTGCAGCTGGACTTGTGACTGTGTTGTGTCTCTTTGAGCAGCTCTTCTTTGGGCTTAACACTTCTGGCAGTGGTGGAGAACCAACAATTGCAACATCATCTAAATTGAGATGATCAAACAGATGAGGCTGATCAACATAAAGTACGAAATGCTGAAATTTTGGCACAACCATTGACATGTTCATAGTGTCTTTGTCACGGTCCACTATCCGCAATCCATTGTCCAATCCCATCCCAGGTAGCAGCCAATAGACAGAACACTGCGCTGGATTGTGTCCTAGTTGTTGCACAAAATCTTGAATCCACAGCGGCGACCAAGTATCTGCCTCACACCATCACAGAAATCTATTCTTCCATCTGCGTAACACTTGTTGCTGCCTACTCCACAAAAGAAACCGCCATGGTTCATCTCTACTGAGAACAAAAGCTCATTCGGACCTACCATTCGAAAGAACAAAGAAATCTCAAAAAATCGAAGACAAACATGCTGTGCATCGAATATTATGATGAATCTAACCGCAAAAACAATATCTAATCGAGATGCAATAGGCAAAAACACGAGATTGATGTCAAAACTGTATACTGCTAGGGTTTTCGAATATACCGTATGCTGGTGGTGGCTCGCCGGCGGCCCGCCTCCACGGAGCCATCCCAGATGACCCACCCAAGTCCTCCGACGGAGGATCCCAGGACGACGATGGAGCAACAGTCCTTGCTATGCCGGTGGCTCTCAATCGCCTCCGCTCCGCCGCTATGCTATGTCTCGATAGGGGAAACTGGATAGGGGTTGTGAACTGGAAACAATGGATCAGCGAGGACCTTTTTGCAAATTAACAATGGCAGGTGGTTTGCCACTATGGAGTGTGACCTACGTGGCACAAGTCAAAGTCCGGTCAGACCGGTTTAGGACTACTACTGCACAGCTTCAAAGATTTGGGACCTGCGTACGGTTTCGTCCAAACTTATAGGACTAGCGGTGCATTTTACTCTTTTCTCAAATTGCTGTGAAAGCGCAAGACCAAGAGAAAACCACTTTCACTTGTCCTTATGGCACTTATGTTTATAGGTGTATGCCTTTTGGTTTATGTAATGCTCCTCCTACCTTTCAGAGATGTATGTCTGCTATCTTTCATGGTTTTTGTGAAGAAATTGTGGAGGTTTTCATGGACGATTTTTCCGTCTATGGAACTTCTTTTGATAACTGTTTGCACAACCTTGATAAAGTTTTGCAGAGATGTGAAGAAACCAACCTTGTTCTTAATTGGGAGAAATGTCATTTCATGGTTAAGGAAGGGATTGTTCTTGGACACAAAATTTCTAAAAGAGGTATTGAAGTTGACAGAGCCAAAATTGAAGCAATTGAGAAGATGCCCTGCCCTAGAGACATAAAAGATATTCGTAGTATCCTTGGTCATGCTGGTTTCTATAGGAGGTTATTAAAGATTTCTCCAAAATTTCAAAGCCCCTTACTAATCTTCTTAAAAAAGATGTACCTTTTGTTTTTGATGATGATTGTAAGGAAGCTTTTGAAACTTTGAAGAAAGCTTTTACTACTGCTCCTATTGTTCAACCACCTGATTGGAGTTTACCTTTCGAAATTATGTGTGATGCTAGTGATTTTGTTGTTGGTGCTGTCCTTGGGCAACGTGTTGATAAGAAGTTGAATGTTATTCATTATGCTAGTAAGACTCTAGATGTTGCTCAAAAGAATTATGCTACTACTGAAAAAGAGTTCTTAGCTGTAATCTTTGCCTGCGATAAGTTTAGACCCTACATTGTTGATTCAAAGGTCACTATTCATACTGATCATGCTGCTATTAAGTACCTTATGACAAAGAAGGACGCTAATCCTAGGCTTATTAGATGGGTGTTGCTTTTACAAGAGTTTGATCTGCATATTGTAGACAGGAAAGGTGCTGAAAATCCTGTTGCTGACAATTTATCTCGTTTGGAAAACATTTCTTTTGACCCTTTGCCTGTTAATGATAGTTTTCCAAATGATCAGTTGGATGCAATAAGGGTAAGTCCGCATGAAAGTACTTGGTATGCTAATTATGCTAACTTTATCATTTCCAAGTATTTGCCTCCCACTTTTACAACCCAGCAAAGAAGAAAATTATTTTATGATCTAAGGCATTACTTTTGGGATGACCCACATTTATATAAAGAAGGAGTAGACGGTATTATGCGAAGATGTGTTCTAGAATTTGAACAACAAGAGATATTGAGAAAATGTCACGGCAGTGCTTATGGAGGACATCATGCTGGGGATAGGACTGCACAAAAGGTTTTACAATTTGGATTTTATTGGCCTACCCTTTTCAAGGATGCAAGGAAGTTTGTATTATCATGTTACTAATGCCAACGAGTTGGTAACATTTCTAGATGCAATGAAATGCCTATGAATTATTCTCTTGTTATTGAACCTTTTGATTGTTGGGGATTTGACTTTATAGGTCCTTTTCCTCCTTCAAAAGGGTATACTCATATTCTTCTTGTTGTTGATTATGTTACAAAGTGGGTAGAAGACATACCTACAAACAACGCTGATGGTAAGACCTCTTTAAAAATGCTTAAGGATGTTATTTTTACTAGGTTTGGTGTGCCTAGATATCTCATGACTGATGGAGACTCTCATTTTATTCATGGGGGTTTTAGAAAAACTCTCGCTAAGTATGATGTAAACCATATAATTGCTTCAACTTATCACCCCCAAACCAGTGGGCAGGTATAACTCTCCAATAGAGAAATTAAATCTATATTGCAAAAAACTGTCAATAGATCAAGGAAAAACTGGGCTAAGTAGTTGAATGACGCTTTATGGGATTATAGAACTGCTTATAAAAATCCTATGGGGATGTCTCCTTACAAAATGGTCTCTGGGAAAGCTTGTCACTTGCCCTTAGAATTAGAACACAAAGCTTATTGGGCAGTGAAAGAGTTGAATAGAGATTTTAAACTTGCTGGTGAGAAAAGATTGCTTGACATGAGTACCTTAGATGAGTGGAGAATTTAAGCTTATGGAAATTCTAGACTCTTTAAGGAAAAGTAAAAATATGGCATGATAGGAGGATTCTCAAAAGAGAGTTCCATGTGGGTGAGAAATTTCTTTTGTATAGGTCTCGTCTCAGATTTTTTCAGGGAAACTACTCTCCAAATGAAAAGGTGCTATCAAAATATATTCTTTGAAGGATGACACAACACAGGTGGTGAATGGTCAAAGACTAAAACATTATATTTCTAGAGATTATTATAATGAAGATATTGATGTTATTCAAATGGTGACTCTAGAAGAATTTATTAGAAACCAATCGCCAGAAACTGCAGAGTTCGTCTTTGAATAGGTAAAAGAGGTGAAAACAGAAGGTTCGTGAAATCCTAATCTTTTTATATTTTTGATGTTTTTAATACATAAGGCAAGTTACGAGACGAAACAGAGGAGGAACCGGAGGCCGGGGTGGCCAAACCCACCCAGGCGCGGCCCCCAGCTGGCCGCGCCTGGAGGGGGTGATATCACCCCGAGCTCCCTCTCCGCCTCGTTTTCGTATCAAAACCTTCCTTATGTTATGAAACTTCGTAATATATAACCCCCGGATCCCCCGAGGCTCTTGTATCGAGTTCTCACCGTGTTTTTGTTTCGATTTGTTTTTGTCTGGCAAATTCTCAGTTTTGGAGCTACAATGTCTTCCTCTGGATCACCCATGGAGGATTCCTCTGCGGATGTCCTCAACCCGTACTTGTATGAGTTGAGGATCCATCCCAAGGAGTTGATTCTAAAATATGGGAAGGTACAGATGAAAGAAGTTCAAGGCCCTAAAGGAGAAGGCAGTCTGGAATACATGATGGAAGCATTGGAACAGGAAGTTTTCAGGTACAAGAAGATGGCAGAACGCGAAGTGGATGTTATTCACAAGATAAGTTTAGAACTCATCGCCAAGCACGAGGAGGAGGTTGCTGAGCTCCGATAAGAAGTCTTCTCGCTCCGTCAGACCACCAACAAATTACAAGCATAGCTCTATGACATACAAAATCAAAACTGTGAGTATGAGGCTCGATTTAATCACATAAGCTCTGCTGCTAGTTTCAGGATTGTGGAGACAAGGACGTCCTTTTTGGATGGGGAACCTTTGCCTTGGAAGTTTTATGATGATAAGAGAACACCACCACCACCAAAGGAGTAATTCGTCATTAGGTTTGACATCCCCTTGGCTTGTTCCAAGCTTGGGGGGAGTGCCGCGGTATCACCATCATTATCTTTCATCTTTTACCTTTTTAGTGGATTCGTTTCTTTGGTAGAGAGGTTATCTTATAGTTTTGTTTGCATGTGGAAGTATCTCTCCTTTAGTTGATTATCTATGTATCCCTTGGTGTGAGTTCCTTTATGGAATATTAATGAGAAGTTTCATCTTTTACTTTTTGCACTTCTTATTTTTAGTTTGCAATCTCTATTATATGATGGATCTTATTGATCAGTATTGGCATCACTTTGGGATGATCAAGTGTATCTAAATTGGTTTTGGCAAACCAAGTTCTGGTCAGTAGCAACACGTTTTGAGGTTTGAAAGAAAAACAGAAAATCTTACAGGTGTTTTGGATCATTTGTTTTCTTTCTTGTTGGCTCATAAGCTTAGTATTCTTTATTTAAGATCTTTTGTGTCTTCAAGGAAGGTTGCATGTTTGGCTTTATCACTTGTAGGTTTTCTTGTTTCTTTCAACTCTTTTGCTTGCTACTCAGCCTTGCTAGCCAAAAACCTGTTTTGAGAAGGCTTACTTCTCATTCTTCTAAACCCTTTAACGAAAGCCTTTGCCATTTGGGGAATGTCCACCATATCTACCTATTAGCATTATTGCTATTCCAAGAAAATTCTCAAGCTTCATCTATCTTTTGAATTAAAAAGTATTTTTTATATGAAAACTAGTTAGTAAAGCTCTCATGAACTTGATGACACACCTTATTTTCTTTCCCCTAATAGACTTGAACCATTGTGTCATCGAAGTTGTATATGCTTGCATCTATACATTGGAATTAGCAGAACCGTGTTGTCACGGGGAATGCTTTCAACATTGCACCTGTATGTAGTACACGGTTGATATCATGCTATTTTTTTACGAATGTCGATAGTGTGAAATAAAGAGGGAACTTGTAAGTCCTTGGAGTGATGTATGTGTGTTAGAGAAACGCCTGGGCCGCTAGCCTAATCCATGCCTAATCATGGTGGAAACTTGCAGCATCACCATAGTGAGCATTCTGTGAAGCATCCTCAATAAAAATCTATGCATATAGTAAATAAAAAGATCACTGAGATGCTCATTGTCTGCTTGCCTTGTCATTATGGTTATGGGATAGCTCATGTACCATGTGCAAGGGGTACCCCGTTGGCGGTTCTTTATGATACACATATACTTACAATGACAAGAACATACCGGTGATCAAAGTTGAGTAGCATGAGGAGCGGCCCTCGCACTCAAGGGACATGAGATTGCCAACTTATATTTCATCAAACATATACTCCATCTTTGTGCACTTTAACCTTAATCATCTCAAGATGCCTATGATAGGGGCAATGAGGGCTCAAAGCTAGTAAGTACCATGATATTTTGGAAGCTCTTTTTGACTTGAAATCCCTGCTACCCTCTATGAAGGGACCTTTCTCCTATTTTCCAAGTTGAGTCAGTAAACCAACTTCCTCTCTATCTCCAGCAAGCATTTTGAGTTGTTGTATTGCAAGCATTCATATGGTGATTTATTCAATCATGTTCTTTATCTTCCTTGTTTGCACAAGACTCTTATATATTGAGTATTACTTTGAAAGCCTTCATTGAAAAACATTTTTGAGCAAAGAGTGCTCCTGTTATAAAACTTCTACAAAAAGATTTTTGTGAAACTGTTTACCAGCTGTTCTATAACCAGGAACAAAGTTTGCCAATTCCAATTATGATTTATCTTTATGCATCTCTATTGTGACTCATGTACTTGTTGCAAGCTAAGTTATATAATGGTGAGCCGCTTTCTTCTATGAGTTGTGTAATGGTAAGTGTGATGCTTCTTGCCCGTATTCTTTTATCGACACTTCACTCGATAAACCCGAGGACATGTTTACTGAGCTTAGTTTTCGCTTGGGGATAAGCGAAGGTCTAAGCTTGGGGGGAGTTGATACGTCCAATTTGTATCACCATTCTATATCATAATTTGCCTCTATTCATTGATATATGTCTTATTATGAGGTATTACTTATGTCTTTTCCACTGTTTTTACATGTTGGATGATTCTTGGAGGATGGACTGCCGGAGTCTGGATTCTGATGGACAAAGAGGTGTTTTGATGCAATTTCGCGAAGATCAGAAAAATACCAGAAAAATATTGGAAAATTATATTTTCCCAGAAGACGGAGGAAGCCAGAAGGGGAGGCGTAGAAGGGCCACAGGGGGCCCACACCCCCTAGGCGCGGGTCCCCCCTGGGTCGCGCCTAGGGTAGGTGTGGCCCACCTGCTCGGCTCCCGACTCCGCCCTCTCGCCTATATCTTCCTCACGAAACCCTAATACCAGGGGAGTGACCACAGATAGATTTTCGCCGCCTCTACGGGGCAGAAAACACCGAGAGAGAAAGATCTCTATGGCAGACAGATTTCTTCCGGGGAAACTCCTTTCCGGAGAGGGGAGATCATCGCCATCAACACCGTCATCAAGCTAGGCTTCATCGGGATCATCATCATCCACACCATCATCTCCACCAGCACCATCATCACCACTCCGTCCCGCTGTAACAATTGTGTTGGATCTTGCATTATTTCTTAGGGGAAACTTTCCCAGTGTTAATTACTATTGTAGTTGATGCTTGTGAGTGGAACCATTGGATTACTGTTTATGTTCAGATTGTTATCCATCACCATATCATCTTTGATCTTGATCCATATGATGTCTTGTGAGTAGTTCGTCTAGTTCTTGAGGACATGGGATAAGTCATGTTGTTAGTAGTGGATTTGTGTTGAGTTATTATTCAATGGTTTAGTATTTAAGTTGTGGTGCTATTCTTCTAGTGGTGTCATGTGAACGTCGACTGCATGATACTTCACCATTTATGGGCCTAGGGGAATGCATTGTGTATTTGGCTACTAATTGTGGGGTTGCCGGAGTGACAGAAACCTGAACCCCCGTTAGGACACCTTTGCACAAGGGAGTGTAGGATCTCAGAGTTTAAGGATGTAGTTAGGTTTCTATCTTAATTACTTTCCTGTAGTTGCAGATGCTTGCAGGGGGGTTTAATCACAATTATGTATTAGTCCAAGTAAGGTCGGTACATTAGCACAGGTTCACCCACACAACACTTACACCAAAGAAAGGTACTCAGCTATTTGAAGCGAAAGCACTTGATAGAATTCCCATGTGTCCTCGAGAACGTTTGGTCCTTATAAGTATTTCCACCGGCTTGTCCTTTGCTAAGAAAGGATTGGGCCACTTGTTGCGTTTGCTCTTTGTCTTTATTACTTGCACTTTGTTTTGTTGCTTTATCAGAAAACCCCTAAAAATCTGTTTGCTAAGTATTTACAGAGATTTCCTGCTCCATACCACTAGTCAACACCTTCTGCTCCTCGTTGGGATCGACACTCCTATTTATCGAAAGTACTATGATACACCCCCTATACTTGTGGGTCATCAGAGTTCTTATATAGGACTCTCGTCTTGTCTAGGCTTAACTTTGGCGTGATTACCCTGATCCCCAAAGTAATGGAGGCCATGGATATTCGCCAATTTAGACCGATCATAGTGATCAATGTCATCCAGCGCATTTTTGTGAAGGTCTGCGCCATTAGGCTCGCTCCGATCATGGAACATATGACCCATCCTCTTCAGTTCACCTTTCTGAAGGGCCGCTTGATTCATGATAGTGTACTTGCTCTTCATGAAATTATTCATGAAGTGAAGGTCCGACATAAAAAATGAGTGTTACTCAAGATGGAATTTCAGAAGTCCTATGATAGACTGGACTAGGCATTCCTCTGCCAATTTCTAGAGCGGCGTGGACTGGATGACAGGGTGATTTGTTGGATTATGCAGTTTTTCACGAGTGGTAGCACCGCTATCAATGTTAACAGGGAAGTGGGTCCATCTTTCATACCCTCCTGCGGAGTTAGACAACGGGACCCGATCTCCCCCCTTCTCATCAACTCTGCGGTAGATCTCGTTGTAGAGATCTTAGATAAGGCCAAGATCGTTGGCCACATCTCGGGTGTGGTGGGGCATCTGATCCATGAAGGAGGGATTACCCACCTCCAATATGCAGACGATACCATGATCATGATACAAGGATCGGACCTTGATAGCATTAACCTCAAGTTCCTTATCTTGTGCTTTGAATCGATGTCGGGCCTTAAGATTAACTTCAATAAGAGCGAGGTCATGATCCTAGGCTTCCCGGACGAGGAAAGGCAACAATTTGCGGATCACCTCAATTGTCGCCTGGCGGATTTCCCGATTGCGTACCTAGGGATGCCCATGAGAGACTCGCGGGTGTTGATCAGGAACTTGCCCCCATGGTGACGAAGATTCGGTTTAAAGCTGAACTGTGGTGTACGCACCTCACGTCCAAGGAGAGCAACACTATTCTGATCAACTCGTGTATTTCCGGCCTCACCATGTATCATATGGGCCTATACCTGCTTCCTGAAGGAACCCACGCAGACTTTGCCAAAGAGTTGTCAAGGTTCTTTTGGGTTGCCACGGATGGGCACCAGAAATACCATATGGTGAAGTGGGCGGACATTTGTACCCTCCCAAATCCTCGGGGGTTTAGGGATTCTAGACTCGCGCCGCTTCAATGTGGCCCTGTTTTTAAAGTGGGTGTGGCATATTCTCCAAGATGATGGGGGCATGCGGCTGTAGCTCATTAAGGCCAAGTATCTCAGGGGCGGCCCCCTTCTCGCATTTGAGCTCCGAGAGGGATCCCGGTTCTGGGGAGCCATCCAAGACATTAAACACCTTATCCGCGGGGGTGCTCACCTCGGGTGGGCAATGGCAGGGATATTCTGTTTTGTCTCGATTACTGGTGCCTGGTCGTCCCCCTCTTCTAGGAATTCCTAGCCATGTTCGCCATTTGCGCATCTCCCACAATGTTAGTGGCCGAGGCTGGTCAGGAAGGACAATGGAACATCCCGTTTCGAAGGACCTTCTCCGACGCCGAGGCTGTTGACTTCCTGAGACTGCGGGGCTCCTTACCATTGTCCCTTTCAGAGGAGAGGGACAGGGTTTCTTGTGGCCAGTCTCCTTCGGGAGCCTTTTCAGTTAGTTCGGCTTATAAGACCCTCTTCCAGGGCCCTGAGTTAACCTGGACGCCCCACCTTTGGAAGGCACCTCTACCCCTGAGCTTGCATATCTTCTTGTGGCAACTGCTACGGGACCGCCTACCGTTCAGGGTAGAGGTGCCGAAACGTAACGTCCCAGGAATGGGCAGTGTCCGCTATGTGGGTGCCCAGAGACGTGCACCCACATTATGTTCATTTGCCCGACTGCTCGGTTTCTATGGAACTTTATCCAAGAAGTGTTTGGGCCTGCCTGGCAGGCCCAAGATCTCGATGAGTTCCTAGAGACGGAGGCAAACCGTACCAGAAGGAGGCGTCACCTCTTCTTGTTGGTGTTTGCAGCCATTACGTGGACGCTTTGGAATATCCATAATAAAATGGTGATTGAGCGGATTTTTCCTCATCGTGCATCTGACTCTGTGTTTTTCTTGCTTACGTACCTTCAACAGTGGTACTTGTTGTCTAGGCAGCGAGACCGGAAGAGCGTGGATGGCATCCTTCAGGCGTTCAGGATGTTGGCGCAGCACTTTGCAGCTCCTGCTATTTCATCTGCGGCTTCCTAAGGAGGGCTCCGGGCCAACTCCACGTTTTTGTTTCTTTTTTCTACCTTGGGCTGGTTGTGTTTTTGTTTCTTTTTTCTACCTTGGGCTGGTTGTGTTGTGGCACCAGCGAACTATATTTTATTTCTTTCCTTTGACGCATGGGTGTCATAAACTCGGTTAAATTTTATATGGATGTTACTTTATTTATAAAGCGGGACGTAAAGCCTGTTTCGAAGAGCTTAATATCTAAATGAGGGAATGAGATAAGCGGTGAATTTGTGCTTCCAAATTTTAGTTTCTCTTGATTTGATACAATCTTTCATGTCTAATAAGAAAGAAAGACAACAATCTATCACAGCGGTCAAGCAAGCGTCGAGTCAACGGAGAGGTGCTTGTCCCGCCACCTCCGTGCAGCCTGGCCTTTATGGAGCGAAGTCGTCGCCTATCTCTGACCAACATCAGCAGCGGGAGAGCAACGATAGGAGCAGCCAGAGCTCGCCCTGACCAAAATCGGGAATAGGAGTCAGGAGCTACTTGCTGTCCAGCTGCACGGCACCACCGACACCAGCCTGCCATTGACCGGCAGCGATCTGATCTCAGTAAAGGACGCCGCCTCGTCAATGATTTTTTGACAGTCTGAGTGCTAGGCTGCTGTCACCGCCGCGAACCGGAGAATAATTAGACTTATCTTTCCTCATCGATGGCAATAAAATAATAATGGGGACATAGTGTAATCTAGAGAGTGCGTTTGGTGGCCACGCCCATGTGAATGGCATCCAAACAGTTGTGAGTAAAAAATATGGCTTATGGGCTCATGCCTCCACTTTAAGGCTGACCAAGAAACTAAAACGTTGGATGTATTCCCCCTCAAAAACAAAGAAACGTTGGAGATATTCTAACATGCTATAATGGTCAACTTAGAAAATATGAAGATTGACCGCTTAGAAAAGAAATAAACATAGGTTTCAGAAAAGACAAGGAAATAAACATAAGTTTGAAAAATAGAAGGAAATAAATATTGGAGATACCCATGTACAATATGTGAGGTTGCCAGTTAGTCGGATCCTCCATCTGTCGGTAAGGGCGAGATAAAAAAGACGCCCTGTTCCAACATGCCACCGATTTCTAGGAAAGATTGCCGCGATGATGCCACGGATTAAAAATGATTCGAAAGAAAATCAAAGACAAAATATTTTGTTTATTTTAATTTTTGTAAGTACTTGTTATCATCAGCTGACCGATAGCAACACATGGGTATTGTACTAGTTAAAGAGAAAAGAAGTTGCCACGGAGAAGCGTTTTGACCATGAAGTTGAGTTTTGTCAAAAGCTGATCATTAAGTTGCCCCGCGAGCATATTGGTCAGGAAGGCTGACCTTTTTTTCCTAATATACTTCCTTCATTCAGAAATATAAGATACACTAAAAAAGTCTAGATATATTTGATTCACAAATCTAAAACTTCTTATATTTCTGAACGGAGGGAGACTCCCATAAAATTGTGTTTATCCGTTCTTCTCTTCTTAGGGCTTGTTTGGTAGAAGGGGAATTCAGCCTTTTTCCAGGGAAATAAATCCACTAGTAGGGATGTGGGGAATAAAAATCCTGGTGATTTAAACTATTTTAGTTGGGGTTTGATTCCCTTAGATAAAATTTCCAATACATTGGAACAACCAGGCGGTGCATTCCATCAAACAGGAGTTCTGCAGCGGCGGAACAGAAGAGGACACTGAGGCGCAGAAGCAGGCGGTGCACCTGGTGGAGGAAGAGTTGCAGGGGGACTCGGGGTGTCGTTAGCTGAAAAGGATACAGATGCTGCCTAGAGGGGGGTGAATAGGCGATTTAAAACTTTTACGGGATGGGCTTAACAAAGGCGAAATAAACTAGCGTTTACTTTGTCAAGCACAAAAGATATATAAAGTACGGTTCACCTATATGCACCAACAACTTATGCTAAGCAAAACAAGCAACTATGTGATAGCTAGATATAAGAATTCAAGCACGAAGGCTATCACAAAGTAAAGTGCATAAGTAAATAGCTCGGGTATAGAGATAACTGAGGCACGCGGAGACGATGATTTATTACCGAGTTCCTCCCATAAAGAGAGTACGTCTCGTTGGAGGGGTGGTCGGTACTAAGACCACCACGCCACAAAAGGCCTCACCATATTCTCCTGTGAACCTCGCCACAAGAGGCCTGGTTCACTTCTTCACTATCGGTGCACTTGTCGGTGGCAATCCGTAACCTCTCACAAAGATTGGGGCACTTCTCCACAACTCAATTGGTGGCTCCCAACAAACAAGCTCGGGGAAAGCTCCACAACTTAATTGGAGGCCCCAAGTAATCCACAAACCTACAAAACAACTAAACCATATAGGGTTCCAAGAACCCAAGAGTAAGAAGCTTCTCACCTTTTACCCAATCGGATCCTCAACGAGAATTCAAACCGATGCACCAAATGCAATGGCAAGAACACAATAAGTGCTCAAGTCCTTCTCTCCCAAATTCCACCAAAGCTACAAAACCTAGTGGGAGAATAAGAGAGAAAGAACACAAGAGGAAATCCACAAAAGAAACCCCAAGATATAGATCCCAATATGTTCCCCTCACATAGAGGAGAGATGGATTGGTGGAGTTGTAGATCTAGATCTCCCCTTTCAAATCCCCCAAAAAGATTCAAGAAATATGGGAGGGATTAAGAGTATTCGCAAGCTCTTGAAGGTCAAAACAATGGAGGAGAGAGAATGCAATCCACCGGGCTAAGGAGGAAGAAGGGGTCTATTTATACCCATCCCCAATGAAATATGACCGTTTGGGACCTTCCAGGCCGGATCATCCGCCCCTCCCCCGGATATTCCGGGTTCCCCAGGCCAAAAAATGGCTAAGGACTTCACGGCGCGTCCCTCAGTATAGGGGGCGGATAATCCGCCCCTATTATGGGGAGCCACGCCTAAAAGTCCTTAGCAGTTTTCCAAAAATTGGGCCGGATAATCCGCCCCCATGGCCGGTTAATCCGCCCCCCTGAAAACTGGCAGGAACAGCAAAACTGAAACCATCATAACTTTTGCATTCAGACTCCGATTTTGATGATCTTGGGATCGTTTCGAAGATAGTAACGAGCTCTACAAGATCATGCAGGGAACCATCATAGTCCAGCAAGGGAGAATATAACCAAATGATGAAAGGTTTAACCTATCTATAAAATACAAACTGGTAAAACCTCCAATATCGAAAACACAATAGAGAATGCATATGAAATCCGTTTTCGATGAACTTGAGATTGTTATAGAGATTGACACAAGATCTAAATCCTCTCATGGATAAGAACCAAGAAAGAGCATGCCAAGTATGCAAAGGTTTGAGCTCTTATCGAGGGATATGATCAAGTTAATCACTGTAGAGCCCCTCTTGGTAGTACGGTTATCTATCCTATAAACTGGTCTCCCCAACTAACACCACGAGACCGGTAAGAAAGAAACCCTATCAAGATCAAACCTTTGCCTTGTATATTCCACACCTCAAGATGTAGCACCTTTCTTGATTGCACTAGCTTGGTGAAGACTTGGAATTTGCTCCCCCATACTCCACTATGGAATAGTCTCTCTTTTAGGCATATCTTAACATATCCATGATCACCATAAGGATGGAAAGATACACTTGAGATCATATTATTATTCAAGACACACTTTCCATAGGCTCAACTTCTACTTGACCAATCTTCAGATCATTCCTTGAATCCTTGATCAACACTTGATCTTCTTCACTTTATTCTTATTCCAACCTTGAAGCCACCATATGGTTCAAGCATTGTCTATGGACAAATCCTACAAGTAAAACTAAATGCAAACATAAGTCCATAAAACATTGTCATTAATTACCAATACCACACATGGGGGCACACATGTTCTTTCAATCTCCCCCATTTTGGTAATTGATGACAATCCTTTGAGAGGGTTTATATAATCAACTTAACGAATAAAAATGGTTGCGCCAACATCAAATACTACACAAGTATGTGATGTTGGTAAACCCATAATATATGCAGCAAGCTCCCCCACAATATATGCACGTGCGATGAACCATTACTGTTGGTGGAGTTTCCCTTAAAGATGCAAGATAATGAGAGGCAACAAAGCAACAACAAAGATGCAAGAGAATGAGAGGCAAATGCTTAAGAACAAACTCAAGGCATAAAACCAACTTCCCTTAAACCCTCCAAAACTGCTCCCCCATTGGCATCGATTGCCAAAATGGGTGAATAGTTCTAAACGACCAATATAGTGAGAATTCCTCCAAAGGTGTGCATTTGAAAAAAAATTATTATGATAAAACATTTACACATATCTAATGATGAATACTTAGGAGGAGGTCAAACTATATTAAGGATCAAAAGATTGCAAAAAAATAACAAGATCAATAAGCATCAACAAATGATGCAAGCAATCAAAAGATCCAGAAAACCACTTGACAAAAGGAACATAGCAAATGAAAGATTGATATTATGATGAGATCAAAAAGAGATTGTTCTAAATAATATGAGGAGGCTCCCCAAGGTTTGTGCACAAATTATAATTTGCATTTGAATACAATATGGACAAACATGGCATCCTCACTCCCTTGATATTATTTAAAACACAGTTATGTACAAAAGAGCATATACCAAGGCATAAAAATCACAATAAACAAATGATTGAGAAACGAGTTAGAGACAACATAATAGCAGGCTCAACCACAAGGATGTGTGAGAGGCATGACAAAGCATATTATAAGACTAGTACAAGGATGATCATTGCGTATCAACATAGTCTTCAATGAATGATATTTCTTAGTATGACCATACAACACACATGAAACAAACAAGACATCAAAAATATAGTTTTAACAATTCTCATGTATATAAGTTTCTAAGTAGACAATCTCACAAAGATATTAATCCACAAAGAAACATGTACACACAAATTAGATACTAAAATAAATAGAGCAATATATCCAAAACGAAGTCATGACAATACAACACTAAGATCTTTGCTTGATAGCATGGCCAAAAGGCTCAATGGTATCTTATTGTATATTGATGAACTTCAACCACAAACATATCAAATACATAAAATTCATGCCAACATGCAACCTACCATATGTTGGAAGATGATATGTATGCATGAGTAAGAGATACTTGTTACCGAGATATCATTGGTGTGATGAAGTAGATAGGAGCTCGTTGATCATCCTAGCTTATCTCTAATTTTCATTGAGTCAACACTTCTTCCTTATGAAAGAGACAAGCATCAAATGCATCTCCAATGTACCTAAAACAAAATTCAAATACAATATGGTCCCCAAACTTATCGGGTCCAAAGTAGTTAGACAACTACAATACATAGGAGAGACTCCACATAAATATGTGCATATTGATATGAAATTGAATTCCATGCACATCTTAGCCAATTAGGATTTGGTGGAGTTTCCCCTACATATTGGATCAAGGAAAGCAATCATGCCAACAAATATATATATTTAGTAAATATGCATGCACACGACTTTCAAGAACCAAATGAGATACAATATGAACAAAACACCAAGTAAACCAAGAAGGCACACCAAAGTGTGACACGATAAAAGGTTGTTCAAACTATATAAAAAACCAAATCAACATATGGTAGACCACACAAGTCCAACAAATGAACTAGATAAAAACCAAAGAGAGAGATGGACAAAAACACAAATGCTCAAGGGTTTATCTCATTCTAAAAAGGTAAAAATAATAAAAAAAGGAATGAGACAAATCCAACTACCCAAAAGAGCAAGGTTTAAACAACCACACCTAAACTCTCAGCACTTTTCAAGATGGCACAAAGTACCCAAAAAATCCTTCCAAAGACACAAAACACGATATGGATCAAAACATGCCGTGAAGAGGCATAAAAGGAGTGTTCTAAATGATATAGGAGAACTCCCCCATGATTAGTGCATTATTTAATATTTTGCATTTGAATACAAAATGCACACACACAGGATCATCATCTCTACCTACATCAAAAAATAGAGAACTAAACAATTTCAAGTTAAAGAAATATCCATAAGAGGCAAGGAAGACATGAGAGCCAACACAAAGCATTTTCTTGGCAAACAATAGGGCAAACATAAACAAAAGACAGATTGAAAATGATCAAAAATACCTACCACCTATTATAGTACCGAATGTCCAAGGACAAGTGATATGCAATTATTTCCGGGTGGTAGTTTGCAAATATATCCAAGATCATATTCACGACAAGAGGCAAAATGATCCAACATGAGACAACCAATGGACATTATAGAATTTGAATTTCTCATGAGTATGTCATACCACATAGAGACTAGAAATCTTGCAATATCAATACTAAGTGGCATTCCTCATGTACACACATTTTAGGATAGTTGAATGCCCAAAACACACCACTCTCCAAAAATGGGATAGTCCATTAATTTCTCACAAAAGCCAAATAAGATAACAAATACATTCAATAACAGCTCAACACAACAAAACAATTACATGGTGTGCAATCCAACATACACACATAAACTTGATAACTCAAGATAGGTAAGTGGTAAGCACAACATATAAAAACAAATGCAAGGTACAAAACCAACACATGCACAAGGGGCGAGTAACTTTCAATGTAAATGTGTTGAGAACATGTTACCGCAAGGAGGAACAATGGATACATGATAGAGATATGATAATCCAAATGACTTGGCTTGAGAAAATATAATTGATGAAGTTCCCTTAATTCTTCATGATGTAGCCAAGTCTCCAATGCCCTCCAACCAAACCTATTGATCAAGTTTTAGCTAGATGGTCCCCAACCAAGTTGGGTCCTAAGAAGTTAGTACCAATAGGCTTGGCGACCCAAATGGTTCTTTTCTTGACACCACATTGGGCACCAACATATTTAGCAAACACATTGCCAACCTCATCCTTGCGAAGAGAATAAAAATCATCAATCATGATAGGTTTGTATGAGGAGTTTCAAATGGTGCATGAAGAAGAGAGGTGACCTTTCTCACAACATATGTAACAAGTTCTTTTCTTCCCTTTCTTCACACTTGATTTCTTCACCATAGGAGTATTATCTTCATTCTTCTTTGTAAGTGGCCTTTCTTCAACTTGTGGTAGACCATGACCTTGAACTTGAGGGCTCTTCCCTTTTTGCTTCTCACTAAGAGTCTTATTCTTCAATGGGAAAGATCTAACCAACGAAAAAAATAGCACGCTATTTCGGCGCTATAGCGTTTTCGGGAGTCAGACGCTATGTTATGCATAAAATGCTCGCTATGACGCTAATTGAGTTTTAGCGGCGCTAAATGATGCTATACACGCTATATGTTATATCATTATAACGGCGCTACAAACTCTTGAAATTATCGACAGTCTATTCGGCCTATTAAGCCCGCACGACTCAACAAACCTTGCTAAACCAACTCCTAGCCCCACTTTACCTCTCATTCCCCACCACGCGACGGTGGTGGCGGCTGCAGGATCATCTATCTCCTCTAGCTTCGGTCGGTCGCCCGCTTTCATCCGGCACATCCCTAAAAAAGGAGTGCAACTAGCAACGCTGCGACCAAGGATCTTCCACAGCAGCAACCAACACCACACATAGCTACATCCCCACCGATTCTCCACTTCTTCTCCATCTTGGAGAGCACTGGAAGTCTTGGAACATGCAAGATGTATGTCTCGCCCCAAAGAAGTCAGCTTCATCCCCACCAGTTCTGAATAAATAGTTTCTCCTATGTTGTTGCTTGGATGCCTTGTTGGCTGTTGATGTGACTGTCTGAAAAATATGTCCTTTATTTTGAATTTTCCGATCATTTTGATTAGTAATCTATCATTTAGTCACCATTTGGTCATCACTGGTTAATTGGCTATGCATGTATTACTTCGGACTATTTTTTAGCTATTGAAATCCTTAGTATACAAACTATACCTATCAAAAAATTAATGGTTTTGCAAAATGCTATTTTAAAAATAGCATGCTATTAGCATGCTATAACTTGCATAGCATCTGGAGAGAGGCGGCGCTAAAATAAATAGCACGCTATTTTTTTCCTTGGATATAACATGGTGCCCTTTAATTTTGCACTTGAAACAAACAATTTTAGCTGAATTTTTAACTTGTTCTTGACCCTTCTTATTATTGCTCTTGAACTTATTCTTGTTAGTGGACTTGTTCTTGACATTGTATTTGAATCCAAGACCACTCTTGTCATTTGGGGATTTTTGCACACTCAATATCTTGTTGAGTGTGGCCCTCCCTTCATGACCCTTTTTCAAGTCCCTCTTCAAAGATGAGACTTGGGACTTGAGTTCTTTAATTTCCTCTACATGGTTAGTATCAACACAAATACTAGAGGAAGTAGAAGCTTCATTGTTAGAGCAACAAGGCATGGGATGTAATTCATTATAAGATGAAGCAATAATATGAGATGATGAATTACTAGGACTAGTGAAGGGAATATGCCTGAGAGGCAATAATAAAGTGGTTATTATCGTATTCCTTGTTTATGATAAATGTTTATTTTACATGCTATAATTGTATTAATACGGAAATGTTAATACATGTGTGTTTAATAAACAAAAAGGAAGTTCCTAGTTATGCCTCTCTTATAAACTAGCTCGTTGATTAACAAGATGATCATAGGTTTCCTGATCATGGACATTGGATGTTGTTAATAACGAGGTCACAACATTAGTGTAATGGTGTGATGAACATTCATCCAAAGTATAGCATTACGATAAAAGTCATTGAATTTATATTGCTATAACAAATTACGAGGTGATCCTAATCCTTAGACCATGAGCTCATGTCAATCACTAACACCGTAAGAGTTTCTTGATAACATCAAACGTCACACCGTAACTGGGTGATTATAAAGATGGATTCAGAACTAATAAAGTGTTATGTTGAGGCCCATGGATCGAGTGTGGAATTTGTCCATCCCGATGACGGATAGATATACTCTGAGCCCTCTCGGTGATATCACATTGGTTAGCTTGCAAGCAAGTGATTTGATCACTAGAATGTTATATCACGGGAACGAGAAAAGAGTGCATGTAGGTAACGAGATCAAACTAGGTATGGATATACCGATGATAGAATCTCGGACATGTAATATATCTTGAAACAAAGGGATTAAGATACTAGCGTAAAAGGTTCACACGATCACAGAAGTCATCGTTGAATGTGTGGGAGTCAGTACGGATCTCCAGGTCCCGCTGCTAATTATTGATCGGAGAGGGGTCTCGATCATGTATGCATTATTCGTGAATCGTAGGGTGACACACTTAAGGGACACTGACACCATTCGGAGCAAATGATATGTCAGAGAAAGAAAAAGGAAAGCGCAGGAATTTATTTCACTAGACACCGAAACTGTTTCGGTTGAAATTGCTGAAACTAGTTCTGCATGTGAAATGGAATACTAGCAAGGGGTTTTATGTGAATGTTTGTTAATTAAAGTAATTAACAAAATTCTAAATAAATAATAAAAGAGTTTTATTTAATGAGAGATTACATTAAATTTGGTGGAAATTTAATGGAGGTGAGTGGAATTTTGAGTGGGGTGGCTATTTATGTGAGTGGGAGCTCCACCCACATGAATGTGGAAGAGGTGGGGGCACCTCCATGGCTGCCACGCCATGGGAGGGGGCTGCCTCCCCCCTCTCCCTATAAAAGGCACCCACTTCCTCCTCTCATCTCACACCTCCTCGCGAAGGATCTCTCTCCCCCCTTTAGAATTTCCCCATGGTCTCGGATCAGCGAGATACATGTTCCCGGTGGCTTTTTCTGGAAGGATTTGTTGCTTCCGCTGCTTCGCTGGAGCGAGGGCGCGGAGGTTTTCAGGGTACCCGTACGTGTGTGCGATCACGGATGCACCACTGCTTTGCGGTGCTGGACTTGATGGTGTTGGACCGGCTGGACCAGATGGACTTCATCACGATCTTAAGATCGGCAAGCGTTCGTCTACATCATCCACGAGTACAACCTCGTTAACGTTATTCGGTCTTCGAGGGTATGTATTCTATGGATGTATATCCACCCTATGCTTGTATCTAGTAGATAGATCTTGGTACTTAGATGTTCCCATCGTCGGAAATTTTTTGTTTTCTATGCTGCGAACCCTACAGTGGTATCAGAGCCGGATCTATGCGTAGATGCTTTTTACGGGTAGTACACATATGAGTATGTGGGCGATGATGATCATTTTATTGCTTCTTAGTTGTAATTTGGATATTGGTGGCATAGTGGGATGAAGCGGCCCGGACAAACTTTACATGTCCTCGCACATGAGACCTGTTCCACGCTTGATATGCAACTAGTTTGCATAAGTGGCTAGCGGGTGTCTGTCTCTCCTACTATAGTAAATATCTGATTTGCAGCGAGTTGTCAACAATTTGGTTATCCTCGTTGTGGTTCATGTTCGTAGGTAAGAACGGTTCTATCTTCGAAAGCCCTAAACCACGTAAAACTTGCAATGGATAAATTAGAGGCGTCTAGTTTAGATTGTTGCTGGGCTAGTGTTATGATATGGTGATGTTGTAAGTAGAAGTATGAGATGATACTCTTACAACACACATAGCGTGTAAGTTCCATAGACCTTGGCCTTACACATAAAGGTATGATAGTGATCATACCACGGTGCACGTGATGGAGATCATATGCGGGAACCATATCTTTTCACTTACAAACATGTGATGTTTGATTGCATCTTATATTGCTTGTTTGGCGTTTTATTAGCATAATAAGATGATCCCTCATTTAGATATAAAGATAAATATGTGTTCTTCCTTAAGTATGCACCAACAATGTTTCGTCGCTTTAGGGCATCACGTGATGATCGGGTGTACTTGAATCCACGAGCATATCTCGGGTGTAAGACAGTTACACATGCGAATACTAAGGTTCTTACTTGGCGAGCCTAGCATGTACAGACATGGCCTCGGAACACCGACCGAAAGGTTAATCATGAGTCATATGTTTTGATATGATGACCATATGGATGCTCGCCTTTGAAGCTACGCCGACTCACGTGATGATCGGACTTGGTGTAGTGGATTTGGTTCATGTAATCACCAAAAAGGCACGAGCGATTTTGTTTTTGAGTGGGAGTTCATTTCTAATTTGGATTAGTAGAACTCAATTTATCATAAATTAAATCAAAGTGAATTTGCATAATTTGTTGTAGTCATTGGCATGCGTTCACCACCTTATGCATATTTGTAATTGAGATAACAGAACTATAAAATTCTAGATATATACTTTACGAACAGGTATCGTATTGTGTTGAGTGTCAATCTAAAGTTTAAAGTCCTATTGCAAACTTTTATCAAACTCTATTTACTCCGTGAAATTTAATAGTTGGTATTAAATCGAGAGTAACAATTCCAGTGTTAGTATCTTAAGTATCATGTTTGCCTCCACGATTCTTGATTGTTTTAATATCAAGTTTATATAGGAGCTGAAAGAATTGTTTCAGAAATCATCATGTGTGGCAGATATAACGATATCTGAAACAATGTTTTGGTTGCAATATGATAGAGTATAATATATGTTCTCATATTAGATGAGAATTTAAGAAGGTTGGATATGCTAGACATCCTAATCATCCAAAAAGGGTTTTGGAAAGTAATGTTATACTCACGATTCGCCTTTATAAGCTATAGTAGCTTGATCATGAAATTCGTCATGATAAGGATGAATAGAAGATGTATGTAAAGTGTTTACTACACTAAAATATTACTAAAGAATGGATTTTGAAAGAATACCGATCATTTTGATGATGGTGATCTACTTCAAAGTGCAAGTCCAAAGGTATTATTATTTGAATATACACGCTTTGGACTATGTGTCATGTATATGGCGCCACTTTTGATGTTGATATATTCTTTTAAAAAGGAAAAGGAAATGCTGAAAGAGAATCTGTAAAATATATTTGGCAGAAAAGAAAATATTGGAAATATCCAATTTAGGTATATATATGATATACATGTTATGGTTGTATTGTTTGCTTGTTAAACAATGTGGTTCTTGGGTATTGGATACCGAATTGGTTGGTATGAAATTTCATACGGAACGACGCAATTCATGAACCACAATGGCCTAAGTAACTAGCAAGAGAATATGTGATGATGTTCATCGAAAACAAACAAACCGTTGTTTGTATTTGTCGTTGACATCAAAACTTGACTTCAAGATTTGTTTTAATAATTTTTATTTAAATCGGGTATTATGATAACAAAGGTTGTTCAAATAATTACCGTATTACATATAAGATGGATGATTTACAAATCTAGTTGAAGAAATCACATCCATAAAGCCTAATGCTAAAATGTCGCAAGACAAATGATTGGAAGATCAATTACGAAGTGACATCGCCGTTTAAATTATATTGGAAAGAAAACATGAAGAAACTCCATTTTCATGGATTTTTGGAGTCTTTGATTTAATCAAGTGACGCTTGTGAGACTTTCCTAGGGATAATTAAAACTTCGTTCAAAGGCCAAAGAAGAACGAACGACTAAAATATTGGAATTTATACATATCGATGTGTGTAGTCCATTATGTGTAGTCGTAAGCGATGGATTTCAACTTCATATGCTTTCTCCGGAAATTTGAGTGAATATTCACTTAATGAGAAAGAAGTATGAAATATTTTAAAATGTTTCAAAGATTTTCAAGATGAAGCGAAAAATCATTGTACCGAGAAAATAAATAGTTTATGATTTTATCATAAGGGATTTATTTGAGTTATAAGTGTAACAAGAAAATAAATGAATTATGATTTTATCATAAAGGGATTTATTTGAGTTACAAGTTTAGCAAAACACCTAGATTTACATCTCCTGAAACACCATAGGAATATGGAGTGTTTGAGATTTGTAATGAAACCTTGTTTGACATGGTTGGATCAAAGGTGTTATTTATAAAACTGCCATTATGTTTTAAAAGATTAAAGCTTTAGAGACTACCGCTTTTACACTGGAAAGAGCTCCATCTTGATCTGTTCAGATGACACCATATGAGTTATGGTTTGGCGTAAAACCCAAGTTGTCCTTTCTTAAATTTTGGTATGCTAAACATAAGTAAGATGTTTACAACCGAAGTCGGATGAGCATGTCTTTGTAGGTTATTTCGAATAACAATTGGTTATTCCTCCATAACACCAAGGACAAAAGGGTTTGTCGCTTGAAACATGAAGTTTCTTGAAGAAGGAATTTTTCATAAATGTTAAGTGGGAGGACAATAGAACTTTGATAAGGTTAACGAACCTTAGCTAAATGTGCTGAGTTGTGTAGTGCCGGAAATGGTTCCGGAGGCTGCCATAATGCTCATAGCTTATGTGCCTCAAAGGTTGTGGTCACGGAGATATAAGTTCCTATTGAACCAAGTAGGTCAGATAAACAATCAAATGCTGAGCTTTGAGAGTAAATCATTATTGTTTGACAATGATGAACCGAATACATGCAAAGAAGTGATGATGGTCCCTGACTCCGTCAAATGGCTTGAAGACATAAAATCCGTGATAGTTACATATACGAGAAATCAAGTTTTGAACTTGGAAGACCCTCCGGAAAGGTGTAAAAACCTATCGGTCGTATTTGAATCTATAAAGAAACAGACATGGATATTTCACATCTATGAAATAATCGACATGTCGTTAAAGTATTTTATGACAATGTTCAAGGAGTTGACTATGACAAGATTTGATCTTTCATAGCGATATTTAGTCTGGACGGATTAAAGTAGCAACCACTACATATAATTTGGTATATGGTAGATGAATAAACAAAACAAAGTTATTCTAATAGAATGGTTACCTAGGACGTGTACAAGACACGGTCCAAAGGGTTTTGTTAAATTCAAAGGATGCTAAAAGGGCATGTAAACTTCAAATGGTTGAAGTAAGCATCGCAGAGTTGGAATCCTCACCGTGATGAAAAAGGAGTTTTCATCTGGAGACGATGAAGATGCTTGCATTTGCAAGAAATTAAGTGGGAGCGCTGAGACATATTTCTAATACATTATGTGGAGGACATCTTGTTGATTAGAAATGATGTATCTTTTATTGACAAAGGTTAAGAATTTCATTTCGATGAAAGACTTAGGCAAAACCCGAATATTTAGCATGAATGTCTATAGTGGATAGACTGTGACGCTAATATGGTTGTGCCAAATGTACATATATAAGATATTGAAGGAGTTCAATATAGAAATGACAAGAAACGGTTCTTGTCGCATGGAAAGGAATTGAATCAAGATTCAAGTGTATCGACACTTGATAAGTGAAACAAGATCCAAGTGCTTTGACACTTGATGAGTGCAATCACGAGAATGTTTTGATCAATCATACCAAGATATGTACACATCCAGATATGTCCTATGCTCTAAGTGTTATGAGCATATACCAGAATGAATCATAAAATCATCATTGGACGATAGTGAGGATATTATTATGATCTTTTGGAAGAACTAAGAATATATTTGTGTAGAGGTGACAAACAATTACAAATAGTTCATTGTAAAGTGTTACATTGATACTAGTTTTATCACAATATACAAATTAAGTTTATCTCAATTTAAACTATGGATGGCACAATGAAATGGAAAGAAAGTTTCCATGGTGGATTTGGATGAATTCCAAAGTTAAGACATTGTGACGGATACTACAACAAAAGGCTAAGTATATGACTGCTATAGTAGCAGGAAAGGAGGGAATTTGTGTCAAGTAGTTTGTTATCAAACTAAGGTGTGGTTTGCAACGGGCTAACACTAAAGATATATTGTACGACAATTGTATCGACGTGTTTTAACCCCAAGGAACTAAAGGTCTCACCGAAAGACCAAATTTATACAATGTCATCTCATTAGAGAATGAGTAATGCGTGAATACGCAAAGACATGCAAATACACACGGACCTGAAGCGTCAGATCCGTAGATTATGTTAACCACTTGCAATTGCGTATATGTAACACCAGAAAGCCATAGGTGTTCAATACGCAATTTTTTTCAAACTAGATTATTGTCTCTAGTGCGAGTGGGAGACTGAAGGGAATATGCCCGAGAGGCAATAATAAAGTGGTTATTATCGTATTCCTTATTTATGATCAATGTTTATTTTACATGCTATAATTGTATTAATATGGAAACATTAATACATGTGTGTTTAATAAACAAAAAGGAAGTTCCTAGTTATGCCTCTCTTATAAACTAGCTCGTTGATTAACAAGATGATCATAGGTTTCCTGATCATGGACATTGGATGTTGTTAATAACGAGGTCACAACATTAGTGTAATGGTGTGATGAACATTCATCCGAAGTATAGCATTACGATCTCATTGAGTTTATATTGCTATAACAACTTACGAAGTGATCCTAATCCTTAGACCATGAGATCATGTACTAACACCGGAAGAGTTTCATGATAACATCAAACGTCACACCGTAACTGGGTGATTATAAAGATGGATTCAGAACTAATAAAGTGTTATGTTGAGGACCATGGATCGAGAGTGGAATTTGTTCATCCCGATGACGGATAGATATACTCTGAGCCCTCTCGGTGATATCACATTGGTTAGCTTGCAAGCAAGTGATTTGATCACTAGAATGTTATATCACGGGAACGAGAAAAGAGTGCATGTCGGTAACGAGATCAAACTAGGTATGGAGATACCGATGATCGAATCTCGGACATGTAATATATCGTGAAACAAAGGGATTAAGATACTAGCGTAAAAGGTTCACACGATCACAGAAGTCATCGTTGAATGTGTGGGAGTCAGTACGGATCTCCAGGTCCCGCTGCTGATTATTGATCGGAGAGGGGTATCGATCATGTTTGCATTATTCGCGAACCGTAGGGTGACACACTTAAGGGACACCGACACCATTCGGAGCAAATGATATGTCAGAGAAAGAAAAAGGAAAGCGCAGGAATTTATTTCACTAGACACCAAATCAAGCTTTGTTGAAATTGTCAAACCGGGTTCTGCATGTGAAATGGAATACTAGCAAGGGGTTTTATGTGAATGTTTGTTAATTAAAGTAATTAACAAAATTCTGAATAAATAAATAAAACAGTTTTATTTAATGAGAGATTACATTAAATTTGGTGGAAATTTAATGGAGGTGAGTGGAATTTTGAGTGGGGTGGCTATTTATGTGAGTGGGAGCTCCACCCACATGAATGTGGAAGAGATGGGGGCACCTCCATGGATGCCATGCCATGGGAGGGGGCTGCCCCCCTCTCCCTATAAAAGGCACCCACTTCCTCCTCTCATCTCACACCTCCTCGTGAACGATCTCTCTCCCCCTTTAGAATTTCCCCATGGTCTCGGATCAACGAGATACATGTTCCCGGTGGCTTTTTCTGGAAGGATTTGTTGCTTCCGCTGCTTCGCTGGAGCGAGGGCGCGGAGGTTTTCGGGGTACCCGTACGTGTGT
The DNA here is from genome assembly GCA_030063025.1 of Avena longiglumis. Lineage (NCBI taxonomy): Eukaryota > Viridiplantae > Streptophyta > Magnoliopsida > Poales > Poaceae > Avena > Avena longiglumis. Next base: position 509,405,459 of record CP125974.1, on the reverse strand, counting down.
GCGATCACGGATGCACCACTGCTTTGCGGTGCTGGACTTGATGGTGCTGGACCGGCTGGACCATATGGACTTCATCACGATCTTGAGATCGGCAAGCGTTCGTCTACATCATCCATGAGTACAACCTCATTAACATTATTCGGTCTTCGAGGGTATGTATTCTATGGATGTATATCCAACCGTTGCTTGTATCTAGTAGATAGATCTTGGTACTTAGATGTTCCCATCGTAGGAAATTTTTTGTTTTCTATGCTGCGAACCCTACAACTAGCACATGGAAGTATGACATTTGTACTAGATATAGTGCTAATTTCCACATGAGTCTCACTAGATGTTACCTTCGACACAATAGCCTCATGATCTAAATTTAGCCTATCATGGGAGGCTAGAAGATCCTCATGAGAGCTTGATAGCATAACATGGCATTCTTCCAATTTCCCATAATTGCTAGTTAGCAAAGCAAGTTGAGATTTTATCTCAACATTATCCTTCAAAATAGATGCTTCACAAAAAATAGAGTTAATAGCAAAAGCATCATTATAATTAGCAATAGAAGAAGACAATTTAGAAAGCTCATTATATTTTCTTTTGAGATTAATTGCCACCTCAAGAGCTTTATCACGGGTTTCCTTTACTTTAGACACTTCTAGAGTAAACCCTCCTCAAGAGATTCCTTAGTGGTTTGGTCCTCTTCAAGAGATTCATTTAGATTAACAATTTCATTAGCATACTCATGCTCACGGCAACTCATATTATCAATGATGTTCTCATGCTCCTCAATTTGTGCTTCTAACTTATCAATATGTTCTTTGCTCTTAAAAGCAAAGTCTAAGATTTCAACAAAGTTAGAGAAAGCAATATTATTCTTAACAAGGGCACGATAAACAATCTCACCCTTTTCATATAAAGCATCAACATCAAACTCTTCTTTCTCGTTATCCTCATCCTCGTCATTACAAGAGGTATTGGGTTCCAAAGTAGGAGTTACCTTTGAATCCCTAGCCATAAGGCATTGGTGGGTACCGGAAGAAGATAAAGATGCGACCTCATTTGTATCTCCATTCAAAATCTTGTCTTGGCCCATAGAATCTTCGGTTTCCTCTACATGGTTAGGAACACAAGCACTAGAGGAAATAGAAGCATTTTTATCATGGCAACAAGACAACACAAGCATATCATCATAAGATTTGTTCAAGCCATTTCTACATCATATGCAAGGACTATCAACACAAGCATGTAAGGAGTTTGTAGTGCTAGAAGTGTTAAAAGTCCAAAGATAGATCATTGCAACTAGATAGAGATGAGGGATTACAAATATTAAGCACACTACCCATATTGCAATTTCTATCACCACTTACCATATCATTACCTTGTGAAAAATTACATATTGGTGAAGTGTTATAACATGAGAACTCATCTCGACCAAGAGTGGAAGCAAAACAATCATCCTAAAAAATATTGGACACAACATATTTATCTTGATGTTTTGTCCATAACTCATGAGCACTCCAAAAAGGTATGACTGAATAAGTAACTACATGTCTCAAAGCATTAACAAGCACATTAGAAGCTTGAGAATCGAGATATAAGTTTTTCTCATCCTCGCAAGATAGATTAAGGAAATCCATTGGAGGAGAAAAACCTATATCTACAATTCTCTCCAAATTTGGGTCCATGCCCCGAAAATGATTAAGCATACAAATTTTCAAAATCTCATAACATGTGTCGTTGAATATGAAAATGTCATCGTGCACTAATCCCCTAGCCGACATCTTTACTCTCTAGCGGTGAAGCCCAAAAAGAGAAACCAGGCTCTGATACCAATTGAAAAGGATACAGATGCCTCCTAGAGGGGGGTTGAATAGGCGATTTAAAACTTTTACGGGATGGTCTTAACAAAGGCGGAATAAAACTAGCGTTTAATTTGTCAAGCACAAAACCTATATAAACTACGGTTCACCTATGTGCACCAACAACTTATGCTAAGCAAAACAAGCAACTATGTGATAGCTAGATAAAAGAATTCAAGCACGAAGGCTATCACAAAGTAAAGTGCATAAGTAAATAGCTCGGGTATAGAGATAACCGAGGCACGCGGAGACGATGATTTATTACCGAGTTCCTCCAATAAAGAGAGTACGTATCGTTGGAGGGGTGGGCGGTACTAAGACCACCATGCCACAAAAGGCCTCACCCTATTCTCCTATGAACCTCGCCACAAGATGCCTGGTTCACTTCTTCACTATCGGTGCACTTGTCGGTGGCAATCCATAACCTCTCACAAATATTGGGGCACTTCTCCACAACTCAATTGGAGTCTCCCAACAAACAAGCTCGGGGAAAGCTACATAACTTAATTGGAGGCCCCAAGTAATCCACAAACCTACAAAAAAACTAAACCGTGTAGGGTTCCAAGAACCCAAGAGTAAAAAGCTTCTCACCTTTCACCCAATCGAATCCTCAACGAGAACTCAAACCGATGCACCAAATGCAATGGCAAGAACACAAGAAGTGCTCAAGTCCTTCTCTCCCAAATTCCACCAAAGCTATAAAACCTAGTGGGAGAATAAGAGAGGAAGAACACAAGAGGAAATCCACAAAAGAAACCCCAAGATATAGATCCCAATATGTTCCCCTCACATAGAGGAGAGATGGATTGGTGGAGTTGTAGATCTATATCTCCCCTTTCAAATCTCCCCAAAAGATTCAAGAAATATGGGAGGGATTAAGAGTATTTGCAAGCTCTTGAAGGTCAATACAATGGAGGAGAGAGAGAGAATGCAATCCATCGGACTAAGGAGGAAGAAGGGGTCTATTTATACCCCTCCCCAACTAAATATGACCGTTTGAGACCTTCCAGGCCGGATAATTCACCCCTCCCCCGGATATTCCGGGTTCCCCGGGCCAAAAAATGGCTAAGGACTTCGCGGCGCGTCCCTCAGTATAGGGGGCGGATAATCCACCCCCGAAGGGCCGGATAATCCGCCCCCATTACTAGGAGCCACGCCTCAAAGTCCTTAGCCGTTTTCCAAAAATTGGGCCGGATAATCCGCCCCCTGAAAACTGGCAGGAACAGCAAAACTGAAACCATCATAACTTTTGCATTCGGACTCTGATTTTAATAATCTTGGGATCGTTTCAAAGATAGTAACGAGCTCTACAAGATCATGCAGGGAACCATCATAGTCTAGCAAGGGAGGATAGAAACAAATGATGAAAGGTTTAACCTATCTATAAAAGACAAACCGGTAAAACCTCCAATATCGAAAACACAATAGAGAATGCATATAAAATCCATTTTCGATGAACTTGAGCTTGTTATAGAGATTGACACAAGATCTAAATCCTCTCATGGATAAGAACCAAATAAGAACCAAGAAATAGGATGCCAAGTATGCAAAGGTTTAAGCTCTCACCGAGGGATATGATCAAGTTACTCACTCGAGAGCCCCTCTTGATAGTACGGTTATCTATCCTATAAACTGGTCTCCCCAACTAACACCACGATACCGGTAAGAAAGAAACCCTATCAAGATCAAACCTTTGCCTTGTATATTCCACACCTCAAGATGGAGCACCTTTCTTGATTGCACTAGCTTGGTGAAGACTTGGAATTTGCTCCCCCACACTCCACTATGGAAGAGACTCTCTTTTAGGCATATATTCACATATCCATGATCACCATAAGGATGGAAAGATACACTTGAGATCATCTTATTATTCAAGACACACTTGCCATAGGCTCAACTTCTACTTGACCAATCTTCGGATCATTCCTTGAACACTTGATCAACACTTGATCTTCTTCACTTTATTCTTATTCCAACCTTGAAGCCACCATATGGTTCAAGCATTGTCTATGGACAAATCCTACAAGTAAAACTCAATGCAATCATAAGTCCATAAAACATTGTCATTAATTACCAAAACCACACATGGGGCACGCATGTTCTTTCATCGGCCATCCACCACCTCTCCGTGGGTGGTATTCATGGGAGTGAGGACCTGCGTGCAGAGGATGCTAACCTCGAGCACGCCCACGTCAGCATAGTGAGTAGCACGACATGAACCACGTCTGAATCAATAGCTTGTGCACACACGACCTGGATGACTACCGGCATGCATGCGGCCGACTATAACATCCCATCATTAGAGATTAGAAATAAGCTGAACCCAGATGTGTGCATTGCATTCATGCTTAGAAAATCCGAATAATTTTTGCGCTTTTGAACAAAACTTGTCAAAGTGATTGAAGCTTCTCTTAACTTGATGGAATTGAAGTAGATCATCAAGTTGAATGTGATAAGTTTCAATATGACCTTTGCTAAAACCTTATTTTGGGTAAAGGAGATTTGATCTAAGGGTAGATCAAATGTAATAAAATTAAACCCTTATACATTGCTTAATGATTAATATCTGATACTTAGGTGATCATTCCATAGTATTCATTACAATAACCATGAATACCAAGCTATGAATATAGCTCAAGTAACAAAAATTTAATAACTAAATCTTGTCTTATCTTGTTCTTATATATTATACCATGAGTGTCATAGTACTTCTTAAACACTAATTCTTTATCACTTATTGAGTAGAAAGAAATCAAGTCAAGATCATTCACCACATATCTTTATTTCCATATCAATCCTTATCATCTCTATTGAATCTTATCTTAATATCTCTTGTTCATCAATGTTGAGTAATCAACTATTGAATTCACAAATTCTTAGCCTATCAATTCTTGATCTATCAACTCTTGTCCTTATCATAACATTCACTTAAGGCCTATAAAGAAAGAAGTAATAAGAGGTAAATAGTAATGCTAGTTTTAGATATCATCTATAGGATGGGAGTGTTTGAAGAGAATCAAAGCAATAGGATAATTGATGGAGTTAACTCACTCCTGAATGGATAGAAGAGTTATTTGGAATATATAATTATATATGGTAACAAAAAAGATTACAAGGATGAATTCCGAAGATAGTTATCAGGAGTAATCCTATTGGATCAAGTAGGTATAGTCAATGAATAATATCTTATATTTAGTAAGAGATACTGAGAGATAATCATAATACAACTATAATGTTGTATTGATGAAGCCTTTATTAGCCAATTGGAAACCTAAGACATAAATGATCAAAGGATTATAATGATCATGCTTAAGTCACTAAGATTTAATGATTATATCATGTATAAGTGACATTGGTGTATAGAACATGATTAAACCCTAGTATAGATATGTGATCCTAGGTTAGTCATGACAAGTCACATCAATATAATGTGAAGTTGGAGTATGAGTTACTAAGCCAAGTAAAGGAAAAGGTATTATGAATAAGATGATTCTAGAGCATCAATGAGTTATTGAAGTAGTAATATTCCTCTTCAAGAATACTAAGAACTAGAGGAGAGTAGAATTTGATATATACATCTATTGGAGTAATATTAGTGATGGATGATAAAGGAAGAGTATGAATGGAGTTAACAGTAACCACTTGTTGGATGGGAGGTTATCATTAGTAGAGTAGTTTGATATAACTAAGTGTAGATATGTGAAGATTATGAAAAGCTTCAGTGACAAGCTTCTGAGATTTATAAGTGAGATTACAAAGTAATTATAAAGTAAGAGAGTAATAATCCCAGTAGAATTGGACTCATTATAAATATCCTAGAGATGAGAATTATCTCTATGAGGATATCATATAGAGCTTTAGTGTCAAACTCATTGGATTTACAAATGGATTTAGGAGAAGAAAATTGATAAGAATATCCTTGTGAAGTAAATATCATCATGTTAACACATGATGATGGATATGAAGAAATATTATATCTAGGAAAGGAATTCCTTAATTAGAAGTCCAGAATTATGAAGTATTGAAGATAGGAATTCTTGGTAAGAACTCAACCTTAATTCTATAACCAAACATAATATCTATCTCATATGTTTGATAAATCATCCTATTTCCCCAATGGCTTGTGGGAATACTTCTCTATATCAAATCACTTAAGCACATATTTGTCATTTCCAACAATCATAATCATAGGTGCTTATTAACTATCTTTATCAATTCTTTCTCATAAGTTAGCCTAAAGAACAACCCCACTATTTTATCCTGGATGGTGATACCATTCAAGAACACAAGCATGAAGACAATATGACTTAACCATTAATTTCAATCTGTGCTTATAAAAGAATATGAGTATAATAAATCTCCTAAAAAATTATGTTAAGCATTTACAATTCAACCCTAACTCCTATGTTAGTTATAATAAAATAAATACATTGGTATTTCCTAGATTCATGGGAATAATATTAGCCATACTAATTCCTTAGAACTTTATGTATCATAAAAATGAAGGATCACAATATAAAAATTCCCTTAAAACTATAAGTTAGTGAGAACCAAGTCTCATGAATCAATAGTATTATATCCTTTATTAAATATATGGATATTATGTAAATAAAATTCATAACAAAGGTCCCTACAAATTATTAAAAGGAAAAAAGAACCTATTTAAAGAAAATAAAGAAATTATAATATTATAATAAAAATTACATTACTCCAAATAAAATGAAAACAATGTTATAGAGAATTTTTAAGGTCTTAAACAAATTCTAAAAACCCTAATTTCTAATTGATCTAATTAATATAAAATATCTCATATAATTATGAGAATTATAAATATAAAAAAATACATAAAGAGAAAATTAGTTATGATGAATCACTGCATTGTTCTAATGATTCCACAAAAGTTCCTGGTATTATATTCCTTGTGAAAATTTAATTTGAAATGAATTTTTAACAAAGAAAACATAATCAGAATTAGAAAAAGAAATGGAGTTGGAAAATAAAAATAGAAATGAAACCAGGTCGTAGCCCATTTTCTATTTGACGCTTAGAGCAACCAGCAGAAACTGTCTTGCTCACTTTCCCGCAGCCGAACATCAGCCCACGTCGGCCCAGCAGTAGCCCAACACAACATGTACCGATTCATCATCTTCCTCGCGCTGTCGTCGACCTTCCGATGCTGCAAGCATCTCGGTTGCTGCACCCTCGTCGCCGGCGAGCGCCATGATTCGTGTCGTCGCCCCCGGTGCCTACAAATCCTTGAAGTTGATGTGGATAAGGCCGAGCACATCATTTTCCCCTCTCGATTTCTCGCAAATTCATCATTTCCGCAAACCCTAGTGTCACTGTCACCGGCGAGCTTCGTCCTGACCTCCTCTCGCCCAGATGAGGACCCTAGGAGATTCGCCTCGTCGTGCTGGTTCTTCACCCCGAAGGAATCGTCCCCGCGTGGTTCCTACCGATGACGCCGTCCGTTTCCTCTCTGCCTATGAAAGTCGTTCGCCGTCGATCATGTCGCCGTCTCCAAGCTTCCCCGAGCTTTCTAACCATCCCTACACCATCAGGGTGAGCTCGCCGTGCTTCTGCACCCCTTAATTCCTTCTAACTTGTTGTTCGCCATACCACCGTGAACCTCCGACCGCCGTCGTGGTTGCTCCCCGTGGAGCTAGTTCTGGCGACCAATCAGGAGCGACGCCGCCATTGCTAGGTTCCTTGTGACGCCCTCGTTCCAAACACCACAACCACAACCGTGAGCGCGTACGAGATCGCTCGATCAATCACCGATCTGAGAGGATCCGGCGGGATGACATCAGGGTGATGTCATCCTTGACCAATTCAACATGTTGACCTAGTCCATTGCTCGCGTGGCAGATAATGTGGCCACTGGCCCACGGTTCAGTGACTAGGGTAGGTTTAGTATTGGTATAAAAAGGAATTCTCTATTTAGCAAATAGTTAAGACAATATAAATTCAAATATAAATATTTCGGAAATTAAATAAAAGAATTAAATCTTGTTAAATCAATAACTTTTGTTTTATAATTCATAAAAATATATATAATATATGAAAATGTTTAGAAAAATAAAATCTACAACTTAAAACTATTATCAAACATTATTATGTTAACTATTTAAATAAATATTATTTAATAAAGATTTATTTAGTAATAAAACTTTGATAGTTCATATTTTAATAATGGTAAATGCTAAAAATATAAATAATATATGAAAATTCTTAGAAAAATAAACTATAACTTAATACCATAATCATGTACTCCCTCTGACCCATATTAGTTGACTCCAATTTGGATGTATCTATTACAAAAACGTGTCTAGATACATCCAAATTGAAGTCAACTAATATGGGTCGGAGGGAGTATTATTATTTCACTTAATTAAATATCTATTATTTATTAAGTGTTTATAAAATAATAAATCTTATAAAATCATATCTTATTATTTATAAATCACAAAAATAAATGTAATATACCAAAATAATCACAAAAATAATCTCTACATGTTAAAAATATAACATTCCACTTTTTGAAGTAAGTAAAAACGAATACTCTAATAACTTGAATTTAAATCTAATTACTTAGTTGATAATTCATATAAGGGTAAGTAAAAATTGCTAAATCTCTACAATTCTTCCTTTGAGGTCTAAAAAGAATATTAGTCCTAAGTTTTAATAATAGGAAGTCAAATTCAAGTTCAACACATTTTAAATACAATCTTATTGAATTATCATTCAACCATAAGTGTAGATTATTTTCTAAAAAGATCCTTATCAAATATAAAGTATTCAAGAATAATTTGTGACTCAATAAAACCTACTTCAATCACAAATTTATAAACATACGAAAACACTTTAGTGAATTCATAAGTAGTTAAGTACTATTATTTCCTTGTTTACAAACCATCACCACTCATTATAAAAAGATAAATGATTCTATTAAGAAACCACTACTCAAATAGAAATGTTGCCACTCTTAAGTAACTTTAAGGAAACATTATGAAGTGAACAAAGTACAATTATCATAAACATACATCTTAAGTCCACCTATGTCCTTAAGGTTAACTTTAGTCTACAAAACTATAAACACTATGTTAAAGGCTTCATTATGAGTTCTATAGTTTACTTTGGTCTGTTTCAATTAAGACCTGATGCATCTCAAGACCAAACTAACCAAGTAAAAACCAAAAGACATCGACCACATTCTATTAACCATAAAGATTGTTTAAACCTTAGAAAAGAAACCTTTTCTTCGAAGGTTATCCTTTTTGCTACTTCAAACAATAGATGAAAATCAATAATAATCACATTACTTTGTATTTTACTTGTATATTAGGATTGCTAACACTTAAGTTCCTTATAAATGCCAATACTTGTAAAGTAAGATTTGAAGATAAGGCAATTATCATATAAGCAGTCTTTAAGTAAGCATTCCATATTTGTGTATCTTATTGTTGTATGATATTGTAATTACATGTTGTTTCATACACACTCACAAGCCTTGATAAGAAGCACAAGTGTGAAGCTTATCTAAAAGTACAACACATGCTAAAGGAACCATTTCCAGTTTCCAAACCCTAAATCAACACTTATTCTGGGGATTCAAGTTTATCAAATTGCATTACATTACTATGACAATAGCATCTCGCCTCTTTAAACATTAGTCCTTACCGGACCAATGATGTTGATTTCAGATATTGGATCTTATATTGTCTTGAAGACCGTGAGTGCATAATCTTGCAATCACAAAAGGCAAGTTTAGACTTGCTCATGCCCTTTGATTATTTTCTGTAAAGTATTTTGCAAATCCAGTGTTGTCATCACCTGCATATAAAAAATGTCAGAAAACACTATTTTTGATGATAATGTGAACTATTGGTTACTAATCCAGGGTGATCAGCTAACCTATTAAGTCTGGCAGTTGGAATACCACTACATAAGACTATATCATCTAGGACTTAATAACCAATGTTGCCAGTGATTCTTGCGCCATATATTACGCGTTGACCATGAGATTTGGAATGGGATGGAGAAGTCAGCTGTATCTTTTCCCTCTCGCATATAGCCGAATGTGTGGGTCGTGGTTGTTATCACTCGTAGCATGCATTAATTGGTAATTCGTAGAGGATATGCAGCATATGGGTGGGAACCCTCAACGTCCCATGATAGTTCCGACATCTAAACGTTCTGTATTGCCTATTGCCGTAATTCAATAGGTGGGCATGGCATAAACCAAGGAGACATGCGGGGTCGCGGAGAAGGCAGTGATTGGCTTGTATCTTAGGTTGGGCCTCAAACCAAGGAAGTTTGAAAGGGAACATACTCTTGGCCGTGCAACAAAGCCTAAGGTATCTCATGGGTAAAGTGACGCACCTTTGCAGAGTGTAAAAACTATAACTTGTTACTGCCTATTTCGGGAAGGAGATACGAATGCGGCAGGAAAGAAACTCCATGAAAGTTCTGGTAAACCCATGAAGGCTGGCGGACATAGCTTTTCAGAATAAAAGCAACCTTTGAAGAAATGTTTACGAAAACCTGCATTGCCTACGACTTATGGTCTGCGGCTGTAGATATAGTGCATCAAATAACCCTTTTCTAGTGAACTTGCTGAGTACGCTCATACTCAACGTATCTTTTTAACCCTTGCTAGATTCTAAAGCCAATACAGATGACGTCTACATCAACTTATGCTCTAGGAATCATCATCAAAAGCTCAAGTTATTCAATGAAGTCAAGAAAGTCAACATATACATCAACTCAAGTGAAGACGAAGTTGCTGATTAGATAGGAATATAATCTCTAGCCATAGTACCTACTTCTGTGAAGTATTGCAATAGCAGCAATGCAAGCTCCAATAGTTCAGATACTAGTCTATTAGTATGATGGTTATGAGTTGATTATTCCTGATTCTTCTTTGTAAGAAGTTTCTTTCTCTCTCTTTAACCTAGAGTGTTCTCTGGATCTTTTGTAAAGAGTCGAGTTGTAACCTATAGTCATGTCTTGGACCTGCTGTGTTTCTGTTGTACCACTCTGAGGGATATAATACTAGTGAATGGTGTTTCATCGGTGTTATGTCAACAACTATAGTATACTACAACATGTAGTGGTATGCTGGGTCACCGCACCGACATGGCAGAATACTTGTCGCATGCCTGACACGCCGAGTCCTAACACCAACTCCAACTGCCCCCGACTCCACCTATCCAATCCCATCTTTCTGGACCGAGGCTAAGACCCAACACGTATCCTCAAATCGAGATTCAGTCCGGACCAGTCTGTTTTGGCGCATACCGGCTGAAACCTACGGCTGGTATGCAGGGGCTCGGACTGCCCGCTCATCCGGGAGGTTGTCGGGCGATGTCCTGCCTGACCCCACTAGACAAAGACCGTAGCACCAGTCTCCACCACTCGCATCAGCAATCCCTAGCACACACTGCCATGGACGCACAACCCACATCCTCACAGACACCTGCCCTCCCTGGCCGTGGCCTGTTCGTGCCTCCAGGAGCTGCTCGGGCCCCTGATCTGTCGCCACCGGTCGTTGATCTGCCCCTGATCACGGGGGGGGCCGGAGATCATAGGCGAATCGTTGCCAGCACTTTCCCTTGACCTGAACGCGGCACCTATCGTTGGAGGCTCTTCATACAGCAGCAAGACTGGGAGGAGAATCCCCGCCGGCAGCATGCCCGTTCCCCGCAGGCTGTTTGATGAAATGTCGGCCCTAACTTCGACCCCAACTCCGGCGCATGTAACTTGTCCCTTGTTCTTCCTCTCCTGGTGTACATGATCCGACCATAGGCCGTTGCAGGATCCTGGCCTTGGTACCCAAGAAGGCAGCCTTGGTACCCAAGAAGATGGTATATCTATCGACCATGAGCCTTTGTTTGTGGACAAACTAGTCCGGCAAATGCAAACACAAGGCGGCAGACGAAGGAGTGGATCATACTCATCCCTCGAGGATGAGATGCTTTGTGAGGCATGAATAGAAATTAACCAAGATCCAATACTCGGTGCAGAACAAAAGGAAGGGCATTTTGGAACCGAGTACGGAGATACTTTCACGAGAAAAAACATTTCGGTGAGCATACGTTTGCGAGCAATCGCAAAAAGAACTCACTTACGACGAGGTGGGCATTAATATCCGAACAATGCACGAAGTTGTGTACCTTCTATAACCATGTTAAGTCAAGGCCCATGAGCGGCATTGGAGTTGGAGACATGGTATGTTCCTGCACATATCTATATGTTCTCATACATACGAGCTTTGCATTCAAACATGAACTTAAACTTGTTGGTTTAGGTGTGGCAAGCATTGGAGCACTTTAAGACTTGCCACGAGAAGAAAGCTTTCACATTAGGCCATTGTTGGAAGAAGCTCAAAGATTGTGAGAAGTGGAAAGAGCTATATGCGGGAAGTGCAAAGGGAGGATGCTCTAGAATCATCATCAACGAGGAAGGGCCGCCAACCAAAAGGCCGAGAGGGAGGAACAACTCCAAGCTAGAGGTCAAGAGTGAAGCTTCCTCAGTTGCCATCCAGGAGACATTGAAAAAGTTGATCGCCAACAAGGAGGTGTTCATCGACAAGAGGGAAGAGAGGAAATGCAAGGAGAGAGAAGATGCGGTGAAGAACTGTAACACCCTCAGGATCTGCCATATGCAAGTTTCAGCGATCCCCGCCAAACCCGCATAGAAACGATTCAAAGGTGTCCACCAGGCACTTTCGTGCGGGTGGAAAACGAAGTAATACCATTACACAATAGCCCACGATGGAACCCACAGAACTGATATATACAACAATGACTCAAAGAGTCAAGAATACAGGTATACAATACAAACATCCAAATCACCTTGAAAACGATTCAGCGTCCGAGTACGGACAAGATGCAAATTGAGCTAAGAGCCCTGAAGAATAACCAATGGCGTCCATAACCCTTCCCAGGCCGAGCCGGAAGGGTAACCCTGCTAACGACGTCAATCTCAAAACCTGCTTAAACAAAAGGGGTGCCGACAAAGGGCAAAGGAAAAAGGAGAGCGATCAGTACTGAGGCCAATACACGGCGAGACTAGAATTCGGCGGTCCTCGCCTACATAGGTATGGTGGACCGAAGCGGCAGCGCAGCATGCACTAAACAACCTATAGAGACTCAATACAACTGGCGGCTATCAGATAGGGATAAGAAAGACCTATTTGGATCCAACCTAAACTACCACCAAGCATACCCATCCTAGATTTTCCCCCTCGAGACCAAACGAGGAAGTCAACCGAGGAACTCACTCAGTTGGCAGTTTTTATTCATTCCGTTATAGTTGCGGCAATTACTAGTCAAATATAGATAGCATGAGTCATCCTGATATAATAAGCAGTGGGCAGTTTTAGTTAACCATTCCGTTGTAGTTGTAGTACTTACTAGTCAGATACATATAGCATGAGGCATCCCAAACCCAGCAGTTGATGGTACTTTTATTTAGCCATTCCGTTGTAGTTGCAATACTTACTAGTCAGATACAATGGTAACAGGTGACAACCCAAGCCAACAATTGTTGGCACTTTTATTTAGTCATTCCATTATAGTGAAGCTGATTACTAGTCATTATAAAGTCAAATTTATAGCACTGCTTTAGTTATAGTTGTCTATGATCGAGATACTGTGCTCCAAGTCGTCCATAACCGCGGACACGACTTTCAGAAAGTTTTACCCTGCAGGGGGGCACAAATAGCAACACACGCACGATCAACCTCAAGAAAAACCAAATGAAAACCCAACGAGGCATCACGACAGAGCAATTGCAAGATTCATATAAATTTCAGGGGGCCACCCCACCAAGCTACCATGACGAAGTTGGCCTTCAAACGGACCCAGAGGTTTGCGTCAATGGTCAGAACGATCGGGAACCCGAAAGTGTGACTGGGCTTGTCGATACACGCGAAAACACTCCGCTTACCTAACAGACAAAGGCTCCACGCGCAATCGTAAATAAAGCAGTAAGGCATGGCATAAGTACAGGATAGTAATAAAGCCCCAAACTACTTTGTGGCCCCAAGAAATAAATATGCCTCAAGATCTGGCTAGGGGGATTCATGGTCCCACATGCGGATAGTGCGAATATTCAAAGAACAGGTATCAAGTACTAGGGGTCCTACGGGACACAAGTGGACGGTTAAAAACTAAATAACATCTATTGCCCACCTGTGCCTCTGCATTATTTACCTACTTCAGTTTTAGTTGTTAAACGGTAATTAAAGCCATGATTATCTCCAACATAAATCATATGGCAGTCTTCCAACAACTGTGGTACTTGACGAGACGCAACAGCACTTGAGCAAGCAACTACGACACGCAAGTCCAACTATCTACCAAACAACAGGTAATAGGATGTGTCCAAGGCAATATAAGGCTGCAAGGGATATCACGGGTACGAAAACTAGAGCATCGCAACACAGATAGCAATAGATCAACAGGAGGGAATAAAGACTATAAAAGTAAGATAGGTAGAAAGGGGGAGAATGCTCGCCTGGAAAACATTGCCGAAGGTTCATCCGAGGATTGGGTCGACACTCGCATCAACTCATCGGCCTAATCCGTGAAGAAGCAAAGCACTAGAAGAAACACCGGATGCACTATTTAATGCTACGGCAAAAGATCGAGCATGATGCATGTATGATGTATGACATGGCAAAGATGCGATGCAATTAGGCATTATTAAGCGGAACCGGGGTCCCGACATTTATTGGATGGTTCATATTGTTTAGCTACCCCACAACTTAAATGTTATTTTAATAAGGCAAAGTATATCACCAGTTCGCTACACAATTTTAAATGGGACCATTATTAGACTAGATTTTCCCGCATATGGCCTCTATATTTAATTGTTAGGTGTGTCGACAAAAGTCCCCAACCCACATGATATGTATGCGAGTAAGCTCAATTCATATGCAACAAATATGTATCATTTATAAAATAGGGGCTCAGAGAAAGGTCACACATCAGATTCACGATCTTGGTCTCCGGGGGTACGGTTCAGTCTCCGGGATCGGGCTTCGGTCTTCGGGTGCGGCACCGAGGCATCGAATCCGTGAAGGAGATCCTTGAGCCATCTAATCCATAAAATAGACCTTGGCGTCCGGGACGAAGATCTTTGTGTGCGGTGCCCTTGGCTTACATGAAGGGGAGCTTCGGACTCGGACTTTGTACTGGATGGCGAACTCGGATGGATGCCGAAGGTTCATCGGGTCTGCGGGCGATGTCGATCTTGTATTGGACAACTTTGGCATCTCATAAAAACAAGTTGGCCAAATGCAACATGCCCAAAAGTTTCTGCTGTGAACAGTAGCGGGCATCACGCACGCGTCGGGCTGCAGGTACATGGGCAAAGGCCGGTGGCGGAAAACAGGCACGGAACGACACGGCCGGAGAAGAGGGGTACGCGGGGTTGTCATGCTCGCAGGGGCGCCGGGAGGACATGAGGTCGAGGAAGGTCGTACGTCACCGGCGGCCGGCGAGGCGGTACAGGGCGGTGGCGGCCAGGCCTGCAGAGAGCACCAGAACGGAGACCAGTGGTAGAGATCAAGGAGACGCAGAGCTCCTGGCGCGCGAGCGCCAGCGAGGGAGGCGCAAGCTTGCTGCAGGGAGGAAGGCGCTCGTCCGGCAGCGGAGGGCGCGAGCGACGGCGAGTCCGAGCAAGGAGACGTGAAGGCGGAGTCGTCCGGTAGTGGGGAGGTGGCGGTCGGGTGGCTGCCGGACGCAGGACAAGGGAAGCGGGGAGGCGAGACCTGTAGGGGCAGGCGGTGGCGATTGCTGCCGAAGCAGAGAGGGCGGCGACAAGCGGTCGCTGCCTGCTCGGATTGGTGAGGGAGCTCCAGAGGCGGGGACGGAGTAGTTTATGAAGCGGAATTTTATTATGATGACAGTGTTGATCCAAGGTCCGAAGCAACCCGGCAACGACATTGATGTGTACCTAAGACCATTAGTGGAAGAACTTTTACAGTTGTGGCACGAACCCGGGATACACGTGTGGGATGAGCACAAGCAGGAAGAATTTAACCTCCCAGCATTGCTTTTCGTAATAATTAATGATTGGCCTGCTCTTAGTAACCTTTCAGGACAGTCAAACAAGGGATACAATGCATGCACACACTGTTTAGATGAGACTGAAAGTATATATTTGGAACATTGTAAGAAGAATGTATACAATGAGCATCGTCGATTTCTTTTGGCCAAGCATCCCTTAAGAAAGAGAGGTAAGCATTTCAACGGTATGGCATGTCACCAGACGAAGCCTAAGGAGCGTACTGGTGCTGATATATTTGATATGGTCAAAAATTTGGATCAACTGGTAACCTTTGGAAAGGGTCCTGGAGGAAAATCTGTTCCGAAAGACGCTGAAGGACACGCACCCATGTGGAAGAAGAAATCTATATTTTGGTAGCTACCATATTGGAAATTCTTAGAGGTCCGCTCTACAATCGATGTGATGCATGTGATGAAGAATCATTGCGTGAACCTGCTAGGCTTCTTGGGCGTGTATGGGAAGACAAAAGATACACCGGAAGCACGAAAGGACCATCAATGTATGAAAGACCCAGATGGACTGCATCCAGAATGGTTTCAAGGTCATGCCAGCTACGCTCTTACCAAACAAGAGAAGGAAATATTTTTTGAATGCCTAAGCAGTATTAAGGTCCCGTCTGGCTTCTCGTCGAATATAAAGGGAATAATAAATATGGCAGAAAAAAAGTTCCAAAACCTAAAGTCTCATGACTGCCACGTGATTATGACGCAAATGCTTCCGATTGCATTGAGGGTGCTTCTACCAGATAATGCTCGAGTACCCATTGTGAAGCTATGTGCATTTCTCAATGCAATCACTCAGAAGATAATCAATCCTGAAGATCTACCATGGTTACAGAATGATGTGGTCCAATGTCTTGTCAGTTTTGAGTTGGTGTTCCCACCATCCTTCTTCAATATTATGACGCATCTGCTGGTTCACCTAATCGAAGAGATTTCCATTCTCGGTCCTGTATTTCTACACAATATGTTTCCCTTTGAGAGGTTCATGGGAATCTTAAAGAAATATGTTTGTAACCGTGCTAGGCCAGAAGGAAGCATCTCCAAGGGCTATGGAACAGAGGAGGTCATTGAATTTTGTGTTGACTTTGTTCCTGACCTTAAGCCGATTGGTCTTCCTGAATCGCGGTATGAGGGGAGCCTGAGTGGAAAGGGTACTCTAGGAAGGAAATCAATAATATGTAGGGACGGACATTCTTACACCGAAGCACATTACACCGTTCTACAGAATTCTATCTAGGCAGCCCCATATATCGAGGAACACAAGAAAATCTTACGCTCCAACAACCCTAGAAAGCATGACTCTTGGATTAGCGATGAACACATGAAGAGTTTCGGCGGTTGGTTGTAACATCTCATCAAAAACAACACTCTTGGAGATCAGCTATACTTGTTGTCTAGGTCACCATCTTTGACTATATCGACTTTCCAAGGGTACGAGATAAATGGGTATACGTTTTACACGATAGCCTAAGATAGAAAGAGCACCAACCAAAACAGTGGTGTCTGCTTTGATGCAACAGACAACTGGGGATCCATCCGCTGCTCCGGCGTGAGCTCGTGGTAGAAGTGGTTTGTGATGGCTGCCTGGCGTGCAGAACCTTGAGGGACAGGAGGGACAGGAACCCCTCCAGCGCTCAGCATCCAGCCGGAGGGTGGCCGGTAGCCCGTCGGACAAGGGTAGTTGGAGGCGCACATCGCCTCGGTCTCCTCGAGGGTCAGAATGGACCAGTAGCCGTTGTCCATTGTTCTAAGAGAGGAAGGTGTGGATGTGTGGATAGCCATGGCGCGATCGTCCTAAATATAGAGGGAAAGGGCGGGAAAACTTGGCGTGAAGCTTTGGGAAATGGCGGGAAATATCTTTAGTCCCGGTTAGTGACTACATCCGGGACTAAAAGCTCTCGTAGAAAGAAAAGGGCGGGAAAACTTGGCGGGAAGCGGTGGGAAATGGCGGGAAATATCTTTAGTCCTGGTTTGTGACTACAATCGCGACTAAATGGATATTATATTAAGATTCTTTATATTTTTCTGATAATAATAGACATATTATTTGTTTTATTTGGATTATTACAATAAAAGATATGATTTTCCAAAGTTTTTATATTTGATTTGAATTAAAAAGAAAATTTACATATGAAATAATTTATAAATGATGCAAACAGATAAAAGGATATTATATTAAGATTCTTTATATTTTTCTGATAATAATAGACATATTATTTGTTTTATTTGGATTATTACAATAAAAGATATGATTTTCCAAAGTTTTTATATTTGATTTGAATTAAAAAAAGAAAATTTACAAATGAAATAATTTATAAATGATGCACACAGATAAATGGATATTATATTAAGATTCTTTATATTTTTCTGATAATAATAGACATATTATTTGTTTTATTTGGATTATTACAATAAAAGATATGATTTTCCAAAGTTTTTATATTTGATTTGAATTAAAAAAAGAAAATTTACAAATGAAATAATTTATAAATGTTGCAAACATATAAATGGATATTATATTAAGATTCCTTATATTTTTCTAATAATAATAGACATATTATTTGTTTTATTTGGATTATTACAATAAAAGATATGATTTTCCAAAGTTTTTATATTTGATTTGAATTAAAAAAGAAAATTTACAACTGAAATAATTTATAAATGATGCAAACAGATAAATGGATATTATATTAAGATTCTTTATATTTTTCTGATAATAATAGACATATTATTTGTTTTATTTGGATTATTACAATAAAAGATATGATTTTCCAAAGTTTTTATATTTGATTTGAATTAAAAAAAGAAAATTTACAAATGAAATAATTTATAAATGATGCAAACAGATAAATGGATATAATATTAAGATTCTTTATATTTTTCTGATAATAATAGACATATTATTTGTTTTATTTGGATTATTACAATAAAAGATATGATTTTCCAAAGTTTTATATTTGATTTCAATTAAAAAAGAAAATTTACAAATGAAATAATTTGTAAATGATGCAAACAGATAAATGGATATTATATTAAGATTCTTTATATTTTTCTGATAATAATAGACATATTATTTGTTTTATTTGGATTATTACAATAAAAGATATGATTTTCCAAAGTTTTTATATTTGATTTGAATTAAAAAAAGAAAATTTACAAAAAAACTATTAGTCGCGGGTCGTGGCTGGACCCGGGACTAAAGGGTGCTAGCAGCCAAAACGGTAGAAAAAACACATTAGTCTGGTCGTGGCCTAACCCGCGACTAAAGGGGGGTCTTTAGTCGCGGGTTAAGCCACGGCCCGGGATTAAAGACTCTTTAGTCCCGTCCCGTGGCTTAGACCGGGACTAAAGGGGTGGCCACTATATATTTCACGCCAGGGAAGGCCAGTGCTGCCCACCAGCACTTGGCATTCCTCGACGAAGACGAAGCACTCAGGCAACGACGCAACGCAACGCAGGGGAGGTGATGTTCGCCGCCGCCGTGCCGCTCCACCGTGCGTGCTCCGGCGTGCCGCCGCTCTACCGCGCGCCACCTCGCCGCTAGCCGTGCCACCGCGCCGCCGCATCTTCTCTCGTGCCGCCGCACGCCGCCTGGCCACATCACGTCTTTGCCGCCGATCGGTGTGCTTTCATGAGGGGGTACAGGCTGCTGGATTTTTTTGTAATTATTAGTTAGCTATAGGGTTAGGATTATAGTTTTTGTTTTAGGATTATAGTTTTTGTTTTATTTAGAATTAATTATAGTTTTTGTTATTAATTAGGATTAGGATTATATTTAGGATTATTGTTAGGATTATAATTAGGATTATATTGTTAGCTAGTTTTGGATTATTATAAAAGGATTATAATTAGGATTATTAGGGTTTTTGTTATAGTTTTTTTCTATAGTTTTTTTATAGTTAGTTTATTATAATTAGGATTATTATAATTAAGATTAGGTTATTAGGATTAGTATTAGGGTTATTATAATTAGGATTATTATAATTAGGTTTATTAGGGTTTTTTGTTATAGTTTGTTTCTATGGTTTTTTTTATATTAGGTTTTTTTGTTTAGTATTAGGATTATTGTTTTAATTAAAATATTAGAATTAGGATTAGGATTATTGTTTTAGTCATTTTTTTGTTTTATTTATTAGGATTATATTGTTTTATTTATTGTTTTATTAGAGTTGTTTTTTTGTTTTAGTTATTATGATTATTGTTTTAGCACAAATGATATTAGGATTATTATAATTAGGATTATATTGTTATAGTTATTAGGATTATTGTTTTTTCTAACCTGTTTAACTCTCTTTTTGTTATAGATAATTAAGTCATGGATCCATCCGAATATCCTGGTCGCATCGGTGAAGTTTTTCTTCAGGGCATGATAAGAGGTGAAGACATTACTACCGGCACCGAAGATATTTTGTTCGAGGAAGATATTTCCTCATATCTGAATCCATCCGGTGATGGACTAGAGGAAAACCTAATGTACCAAGGGGACGACCAGATGGACGAAGGGCAAACAAATAACAACAATAATGATGGCCCCTCGACAGGATCCGGCGAGGTACATACATACATATATATATATATATAAATTCTCATGTTACCTCTATTCATTAACTGATCTAGATATATATTAATCACTCTCTCTTCTTATTTTAGCCCACCGGATCGAAACAATCGACAGCTTGAACGAAACGAGGGCCGAACAAAAAGTTGGATGGTAATCAGAGGTTCACCATCGAAGAAATAGATGATGATGGTGAACCGATTGCTCCAGAGAAGCACCGGAGGATGTTTATAAATCAATGCAGGGTGCTTGTTAGGGACAACCTGCCGATCACCATCCAAGAATGGAATAAGTCAAAGAAAGTCGGTGAAGAATCCAACAGCTATGTCACCGATGATGCCAAAGATGACCTTTGGCAGAAGCTCAGAGCGCATTTCATACTACCTCCAGAGTATGAGGAATTTGAGGTAGATGGTATTACCCCAAGGCCGGGTGGGCTTGAAAATAGAGCTAAAGTCAAGGAGTGGGCACTGAGCAAGATGGCTGAACTGTACCAGAACCACAAGAAAAGTTTATACACGAAATATGTCGCGAAAAAGAAAACTCCAGACTTCAAAGGAGTAAACGAGAAGTTGAGAGAACAGTGGACCGATTTTGTACAGTACAAGCAATCTGATAAAGCAAAGGCAAAGTCGGCAAAGAACGCGTTAAATGCTGTCAACAAGAAATACCATCATAAAATGGGGACAGGTGGCTACAAGAGTGTCGTACCTAAGTGGGAAACTATGGAGAAGAACATGAGGACTAGAGGCATCACTCCTGGTACAGATGGATGGCCCGAGAGGTCAAAGCACTGGTGGTACGGGCACGGGGGATCCTTGGACCCAGAAACAGGGAAGACATTATTTCATGAGAAAATTCTAAAACCCTCCCAAGACCTTATTCAAGCAATGAACGATGCGCAATTGGGATTGTTCCGTCCCGAGAGAGAGAACGATGAGCTGACACGCGCCCTAGGGAATCCTGAAAAGGGAGGACGAACACGAGGCAAAGGCGCCGGTGTCTCGTGGAAGAAAGGGTTTCCTTAGTACGACGCCAGTTACAGAAGCCGTCAGAGAAAGAAGGACCGGGAGGCAGACCGGATCTCCAGGGTAGAGCAGGACCTAGCTGATCTGAAGAACCTCATGCATGAAATTAGCCAAAGGCCGCCGTCGTCAACTCACCTGCGATCTGATGATCCTGCATTGGATATTAGCCAACGGAGAAGCAGCGTGGCTTCCACGGAGGTCCGTGCTGATGATCAAGAACTGTTGGATGATGCACCGGCTCCTCACTACCCCGTGGATGATGTCAGAGAGATGGCACAATGTGAGCTACATCGGCCAATGAACAACCTATCCTTCAAGGTGGCAATCAGCACTGCTTTACCTTGTCTACCTGGAGCACTCCACCATTCACTTCCGATTCCACCAGGATATGCTCGTGTCACGGTGGATGACATAGTGGAGGATTTTGCGGACCTAGAGATTGAAATCGCTACGCCTGAAGGCCTTACAAAACTAGGAGATGTCAAGCGCAACATCATTCTATGGAATAAGAAGTACATCAAGTTTCCAGGCTCGGCGCCAAGGCCACCGACTCCAAGGAATCCAAATCCACCCCGCATCGAATATCGTCAACCTCCAAGTCCACCCCAACCCGATTATCGCCAACCTCCAAGTCCACCCCAACCCGATTATCGCCAACCTCCAAGTCCACCCCGCCCCGCTGACGATCGCCGCAGCAGGAGTACATCAACTCGATCTCCGCCTCCGTGCAATACTACTACCTCGTCGAAGAAACGGAAGTTCGACGGTCCCCCGCGCCCCACATCGAAGAAAGTTCAAACGCCGAAGATAGTCGATATCCCGCCGGCTCTTCCAAAGAGACCTTATGACAAGACCGATGAGGAAACTAACGCGGATGTGGCTGCCCAAGTTAAGGCGCATTTTGCACCCAAAAATCCTGAGACAAAGCAGATATATAACGAAAAAAACAAAAAAGTGGGCCAAGTCCTTTCTAGAGCAACCATCCCAGATATCGATGAATCTGGAATCAGACTATGACCGGGAGATTATTAAGCAAGCATAGAAGAAAAAAATCACAAGTGCAAAAAACGGGAAGCAAGTTGCCCAGCTCAAAGCACAGAAGAATCAATCGGTCGCCCCGCTCAAAGTCATTTCAGACCTCGACAAGGCCTTCAGAGCTGAAATGGATATGGACATGCAAATAATGGACCCTACAGCCCGTAATAATGCTGCACTTATGGGAATCACTGTATCGGAGGCCAAAGCACTTGCTAACGAAGCAAATATGTCTCTTGGTCAATATTTAGGCTATGAAGATCGCCAGTGGGTCAGATAGTACGGCAGTATGTCCAAGGGGAGCCTCTAGTCAGTAATGAGGAGCTCGCGCGTCTGTCCACACATATGCGAAATCTGCATGAATGGTACATGTCGCAAGCATAAAAAAGCATCATAAAGATTGGTTTCCGGTGGACGTTAGAAAGGAGCATCACTTCAAACCATACTCGATACAGGTTCAAATGACTGAACTGTTTCAGTTATACAACCAGCGCGCCCTCGACAAATCTATTATTGGTTGCTACTGTCTGTAAGTTATTTATTTTTATAATTAATTTTGTAGCTTTAGCCCGTTCATTGCATTTAATATATTATCCTAACTATATATCCTTTTGTATGATGATATTATATTCCGCAGAATGAAGATGCTTGAATGCAAAAGAGCTAGAAGATACGACGTTGGGTTCATTGACCCATATATCATTAATGACATACGTTAAAGAATCACCCCAAAGACATGGAGGAAGACCTGTCCAGGTTCTTAACCGAGCATAATTTTGTTAAGGAAATACTATTTTCTTACAACTTCAAGTGAGTGTTTATATCTTGTACATATTTTATTTTTGCTTACTGGATGAGCTATGCATGTATACTTATGTAAATGTCCGCAAGATTTCACTGGATCTTGCTAAACATTCAAGTTGACAACTCCCTAGTTGAAGTCTACGACTCATTAAGTTGGGACCAAGAGCAGTGGAGCGACATAAAAGCAATGCTCCATAAATAATTTCAATCATTATCACATTATATCATCCTCTTTCATTCCATTAGTGCGACCACCGCGCCTGGGAGGCGCCGTTCCATGTCACGATCGAGCAGTCGATCCGTGACACAAGCGGACAGTTCATAGACCTCACTGATGATGGACAGCAGCAGCGTCAAGGACGGCGTGATGACAGCAACTACCGCAACTACCGCGACGGCCGCATCTACATCCATTAGATTTAGTTTTAGTTCTAAGTTTGAATGAAATTTAAGTTTATGCGAACTTTGATTAAAAGTTGGGGGCAGGGTGACTAGGGAGAAGCAGCGCGATCCGACACTGCCGGACGCCCTTTTGGACTCGCGGATGAAGATGCTGTAACTATAAACAGTTACTCCCTCCGTTTAGGTTTACAAATCATGCGCATATTCCACGATTGTCAATTTAAACAACATAATATAAGTCAGGTCACCACACAATATATGTATGCATTAACCAACTGTGGCGCTTACATAAGATCGATGCAGGATCGATCGATATATACACACGGCCGGTACGGTACATACACATGTACTCGTGTCCACGATGCAGGATCGATCGATCTATAGCAGAAGTAGGAGTATCAGATAGATCGCCCACGTCCTTCTTGAAAGCCTCCTGTAGCACCAGCAGCCATAGCTCGCCGCGGCGAAACCGGCGATCTCCAGGACGATCACGACCACACTGACCACGCTCCATCCATGACTGCAGCCGGAGACGCGTAGCAAGGTGTAGGCGGCCGTGTATAGCAGGAAAGAAACAAGGGCCGTGTAGCCTATGAACACGCGCATGCCCCGCTCGTCAGGCTCCGCCTTCGCGACGACGTCGTCGAGGAGGAGCTGGCTGTGGTCAGGAGGGTTCTCGACGGCGTCCATGGCGATCGATCGGTCTGATCTGATCGGGGTGGATGATGGTAGCGATGGCGTGTTAGATTGGAAAAAGGTACGTAGCGAGATCCTCCTGTATATTTTATTAAGTTGGACCGGGCCCGGCGGGGATTGTTATAGCCGGGAATCACGCATGGGCCGAATCTTATCTTTGCTGGAAATAATTCCCTATGGACCCTTGTCTCGGCACATACCGCTTCGGCCTGAACTTTTTGTACCGTACCGCTAGACGAACACATGGAACGCCAGTTCAAAAGCTGGGCTCCAGCGGACCTCGTCGCCCCCGCATTAGGTGGGGATGCCCGTTCTTTGTACAGCCGGTTTAGGAGTGTATACATGTATAATATATGTAGTGCTCTGTATAGTTGTACAATACTTGTATGTAAGTTATAGATGTATACATATAATTTAATAAAATATTTTTTTAGGATTCATGTTTTCGCCACTGTACAAGGGAGGGGCAATCGAGGGTGCCGGCGCAAGTTGAAAAACCTGGCGGGGCCGGTCCTATCGGCAGGACACCAAAATCATCCCTCCACTTTCCCTCTACAACTCAAATCCTCCTCCTGACGGCCTAGTCCCGACATCCCCCCCTTCCGCCCACTCCCACCATTTCCCTGCCCTGCCCCTCCCTTCCCGTGAGCCACCTGTGCTGCCGCCAAGCCACCAGAGGTATCAAGCTCCCTGCGCGTCGGAGCCCGCGAAGAAAGGGAAGATCGACAAGAAGCGGTCGGAGGGGATGACCAACACAGAGTGGGCGTTCGACATCCAATGCCGACAGGTGGAGAACACCAGCCGCTGGCTGAGGAAGAAGAACTCGAGACTGCGCAGGGCGGCGGAGGCGAATGCAGCGGAGGCCCATGCGGCCACTCTTTCGGCGAGGAGGGCGCCGGCCCAAGCGGTAATGATGGCGTCGTCTTATAGTGCTGGCCTACAAATCCTAGGGAGCCAGAGCAGCGTCTCCTTTCCTTCGCCATCCAGCGTGTCGCCGTCCTGCCAAGCGAACACGTTGATGCATCTCACGTGTTTCTTGCCGGGCTACAACGACTTCGATCCGCTCGGCGGTTTGACCCCAACTCCCTCGCCAACGACACCTCACTAGCCCATCGTCGCCTCCCTCCTTTCAATGGTGGTGTGCCGCCACCATGGTCTGCCTTCACCCAGCTCGCCGCAGGGTGCATGATACGTTGGAAACGTATCTATAATTTTTTATGCTCCATGCTTGTTTAGTATCTACTTTGCTTTACTTGTTCACACTTTGAGGTGTTTTTTATATGTTTTCTGGTACTAACCTACTAACAAGTTGCAACAGTGCCAGATACATGTTTTCTGCTGTTTTGGGTTTCAGAAAAGTTAGTAAAGAAATATTCTCAGAATTGGACGGAACAAACGTCAAAGTCAATTACTTTCCATGGGAAACAAGAAGTCCAGAGAGGAGCCGGAGGGGCCAGCTAGGGGGGACAGACCCACCCCAGGCGCGGGTGGGCCTAGCCCCGCGCCTGGCTAGGGTTTGCCACCCCTGGCCGCCTCCTCGGTCTCCCCCTTCGCCTATAAGAAGCCCCCGGTGCAGAAATCCTAAGCACCCGATCAAATATCCACGAAACCGTCTATAGCTGATATGTTGGAAACATATCTATAATTTTTATGCTCCATGCTTGTTTAGTATCTACTTTGCTTTACTTGTCTACACTTTAAGGTGTTTTTTACATATTTTCTGGTACTAACCTATTAACAAGTTGCAACAGTGTCAGATGCCTGTTTTCTGCTGTTTTTGGTTTTAGAAAAGTTAGTAAAGAAATATACTCGGAATTGGACGGGACGAAGGATAAAGTCAATAACTTTCCGTGGGAAACAAGAAGTCTAGAGGAGAGACGAGGATGCGTGCCAGGGCGGCTAAACCCTCCCTAGGCGCGGGTGGGCCCTACCCGCGCCTGGGTAGGGTTTGCCCCCTCTGGCCGTCGCCTCGGTCTCCCCCTTCGCCTATAAGAAGCCCCCGATGCAGAAACTCTCAGGACCCGATCAATATTCCAAGAAATAGTCTGTAGCCGCCGCCACCATCGTCCCTAGATCGGGGGGATCTGAAGCTCTTCCCGGCACCCTGCCAGAGGGGAGATCATCCCGGAGGCCTTCTGTAACACCCTCAGAATCGGACCTATGCAAGTTTTAGCGAAACCCGCCAAACCCGCATAGAAAAGATTCAAAGGTGCCCACCAGGCACTTTCGTGCGGGTGGAAAACGAAGTAATAACATTACACAACAGTCCTCGATGGGACCCACAGAACATATATATAACAGCGACCTCATGAGTCAAGAATACAGGTATAATATACAAAGATCCAAATCACCTTGAAAACGATAGAGCGTCCAGCTACGGACAAGATGCAAATGGGGCTAGGAGCCCTGAAGAATAACCAATGGCGTCCATAACCCTGCCCAGGCCAAGCCGGAAGGGTAACCCTGCTAACGACGTCGATCTCAAATCCTGCTTAAACAAAAGGGGTGCCGACAAAGGGCAAAGGAAAAAGAGGAGCGTCAAGATCGAGGCGACACGGCGAGGCTAGAATTCGGCGGTCCTCGCCTACGTAGGTATGGTGAACTGAGCGGCAGCGGCAGCAAGCACTAAACAACCTATAGAGACTCGATACAACTGGCGGCAAACAGAGAGGGGTAAGAAGGACCTATCCGGAACCAACCTGATACTACCATCAAACAAACCCATCCTGGCGTTTCCCCCTCGAGACCAAACGAGGAAGTCAACCGAGGAACTCACACCGTTGGCAGTTTTACTTATTCAGTTATAGTTGCGGCACTTTACTAGTCAGGTTTAGATAATCGTCCTGATAAAGTAAGCAGTGGGCACTTTTAGTTAACCATTCCGTTATAGTGGCAACACTTACTAGTCAAATACATTTAGCATGAGATAACCCAAAACCCAGCAGTTGTTGGTTCTTTTAATCAGCCATTCCGTTGTAGTTGCATTATTTACTAGTCAGGTAAAGCGACACTCCAAACAAGCAATTGTGGGCAGTATTATTTAGCCATTCCATTATAGTGAAGCTGATTACTAGTCATTATAAAGTCAAATTTATAGCAGTAAACTTTAGTTATGCCTGTCTATGGTCGAGATATTGTGCTCCAAGTCGTCCATATCCGCGGACACGGCTTTCAGAAAGTTTTACCCGGCCGGGGTGCACCAATAGCAACACACGCTCGATCAACCTCGGAAAAACCAAATCAAAACCCAACGAGGCCTTCACGACAAAGCAATCATAGGATTCAGAATTATTTCAGGGGGCCACCCCTTGGAGTCTACCCGCAACAAAGTAAGCAAGCTCCGAGACGGACTCAAGGTTTGGGTATACGGCTGTGAACGACTGGGAACCCAAAACTGGGCTTGTCGACACCGCGGAATCGTGTCCCGATCCTAAAAAGTACAGTGTGCTCCTCGCACAATCGTAAATACAGAAGTAGCATGGCATAAGTACAGGATAGTAAATAAATCCTCAAACTAGTTTGTGGCCACAAGAAATAAGACGGAATCAAGCTCTGGCTCAGGGGGGTCCCATATACCTCCCGGATGTGGATAGCGCGATAAATCAAGGAACAGGTATCAAGTACTCGGGGTCCTACGGGACACAAGTGGGCGTTCGGAAACCAAATATTTTCTATCACCCACCGATGCCTCTGCTTACTTCAATTTTAGTTGTTAAACAGGAATTAAAGTGAACGATAAGTAAAGCCATGATCATCTCAAACATCAAACATGCGACAAGGCTCCAACAACTGTGGCAATTGACGACACGCAACAGCACTTGAGCAAGCAACTACGACGCGCAAGTCCAACTATCTACCAAACAACAGGTAATAGGATGTGTCCAAGGCAATATAAGGCTGCAAGGGATATCACAGGTACGGAAACTAAAGCATCGCAACACAGATAGCAATAGATCAACAGGAGAGAATAAATACTATAAAAGTAAGATAGGTAGAAAGGGGAAGATGCTCGCCTGGAAACATTGTCGAAGGTTCAACCGAAGATCGGGGCGAAGCTCACATCAACTCAACGGCCTTATCCGCGAAGAAGCAAAACACTAGAATAAACACCGGATGCACTATTTAATACAACGGCAGAAGATCGGCATGATGCATGTATGATGTATGGCATGGCAAAGATGCGATGCAATTAGGTCATATTAAGTGGAACCGGGGTCCCGACAATTAATTGATCGGTTCAAGTTATTTATCTACCCCGCAAATTAAATGTTGTATTAACATGTCAAGATATGGTACCGGTTCGATGCACAAATTTAAATGGGGCCAATATAAGGCTAGATTTGCCCGCATATGGGCCCCATATTTACTTATTAGGTGAATCGGCATAAGGCCCCCAAACCACATGACAAGGATGCATGCATGAACAATTAATATGCGACAAGTTTATTTAGTTGACAATTTATAAAATAGGGTTTCGGGAAGGGGTTCACACATTAGGGTTCGGCAGAACTTGGTTCCGAGGTTCGGGGTCGGTCTCAGGGTCCAGGGTTCGACGGAAACGGTCTCGGCGGAAGCGTTCTCGGATTTCTGGGGTAGATCTTGGCGTTCCGGAAGGAGGTCTTGGTTCGGCGTCGGGGGCGCATCGGACTCATCCTGATCGCTGTCGTTCTTGTCGCATTCGCGGTCTTCGGATCATGTCGACGGTTCTGGTGTCCTCGATGGAGAACTCAGTGTTCCGTGTCGAGGTTCCTGGCGGTTATCGGGTTCGGTCTTCGGGGCGATCTTGGCGTCGGGTTCTCGACTTCGCATCCTCGGGGAAGTGCCTATCGCACATGTGGTCTTCGGGTCCTCGGGTCCGTGAAGGAGTACTTGGCGTCCGGCGGTAGATCTTGTTGGTCCGGGTAGGCGTCCTCGGTGTCGGGAAAGATCTTGGGGTTCAGCGGGATCGGTCTTCGCCTCCGGGAACGGGTCTTCGGGTTCTTTGGGTTTCCCATGTGGCGGTCTTGACGTCCGGGCATCGGATCCTCGAGACCGGGGTCGTCAGTGCCCACTCGACAACTTGACGAAACACAGCACCAAAGGATGAAGCCGTCGAGTAGATTACACACGCAGCAACCTCTTCTCCTTAGTGCACATAGCCGTTCTTGATTTGATCACACACGTATTCACGAGCCCGATGTAGTTCCGTCAGCACCGGGATGCAGGCAGCGAGCATGAGCGGTGTCGAGCGAGACATGACGGACGCGTCGTGGCTCGGGCCGTGGTACTCGACCGGGGTTGATGGAGGAGGACGGGCACGGGCGACATAGGCGGCAGATTTCACGAGGCGGACGCAGAGATGGACGGGCGACGCGGCTCATGGGTCGACGCCGGAGTTGGCGGCAGGCGCGGCCGGCGAGGGACGGGCGAGGCGGTTGAGGTCGGGCTGCTGCGACCGGAGCCGAGGGTCCTATGGGGCGAGCTCGCCTGACGAGCGACGAGCCCGGGACGCTGGCCTGGCGGCGCCGCAGGCGCGGATGAGGCACTACGGGAGCGGTGGAGGTGGAGCGAGCCGGCGAGCCGGCGCTGGAGGCGGATGAGCGGGAGCGGGAACGGGCTCATTGAGGGCAGGCGCGAGCGCGGTCGGGAGAGGAGAGGCGCCGGCGGGAAGGCGTGGCACACAGCGGCGTGAGCAGAGGAGGGAGGCGCGGTGAGCGAGGGCGAGCGGTGGTCAAGGCGAGGTTGAGGCGGCCTGGGCGGCGCGGAGAGGTGGAGAGGCCGGGCAAGTGAGCGAGGTGGAAGCGGCGGAGGCAAGTGGAGCGGCGCAGAGGGGAGGGAGGCGGACGAAGCTGAGGGAGAGCGGCGGCCGAGCGCACGGAGAGGAGAGCCAGGCGGGGGCGGATGGAGAAGGGGAGCGGCGGCGGAGAACAGAGGAGAGGGAGAGCGGCGGGAGCGTCGGGCCCAGGGCGGCGGTGGCGGGAGGTTGCGCGCGTCGGAGCGGGTTGGACGGGGGAAGAGGCCCAGGGAGGAAGACGATGGGTGGAAGGCAGCGGTCGCGCGGGGTGGTGGGACCGGGTGGGGCCGGGGACAGGGCGCGTCAGGGGAGGGTCACGCGGGGTTGAACGGGTCGGTCGGGTGGGAGGCAGCTGTTGGAGGAGTGCTGGGTGTGTGTGGGCAGGTGTGGGGCTGTGGGGTGGGTCCCAGGGAGAGAGAGGGGGAGAGAGAGAGGGAGGAAGAGGGCTAGGCCAAGTGGCAGATTTTGGTTGGAGGGGGGATGGCCAAGGTGATGTGGCGACTCGGGATAGGAGGGGGTGAGGTGGAGGTGAGGGTTGGGTAGGTTATCTGGTAGGTTTAGGAATTAGGTGTACCGGTTGGTTGGACCGATTAAAATTCTGGGGGTGGTCGTTCGGGTCGATTCGGCCCGTTCGACTGCCCCCACAAAAACAATTAAAAGTTTTAATTATTTCAAACAAGCCTTATGCAAACTAATAGCAGACAAAGTAAAATATTCCGACGATCCGGTTTTGATGTTTGAATAAAGAGGGGGCGTTTTAGAAAACAAAACGGGCTTTGCGAAAATAGTTTTATGCAAACAATGCATGATGATGACGATGCAATGCACAAATTCAACGCGATTTTCTAGTAGTGGTTTTGCGGGATGCCACAATTCGACACCACTAACAATGGATCTCGCCCTCGAGATCCGCCTCATGGTACCGGAAGGAAGGTCGGCGATCTGCGTCTTCTCGCTTCGTGTAGATCTTCGCGACACCACTAACAAGAGGTCGTTGATCCCGTGATCGTCGAGGGAACACTCCGGAAACAAAAAGGGCGAAGGTAGAGGTATCAACAAATAAAGCCACCTCTAGCTTCGATGGAAGGAGGGAACCGATGCATTCTCGTCCACTTCAATGTACAAAAGCGAATAGAGAGGGTAGTCGGCATGGGGGCCAATCCATCACGCACCCAAACTATTACTCCGCACAATCAGTAGAAAAGCATGCAGCCGTTCTCGGAATCAGACTGAAGATCTCGACAAGCGAGGTTCAGAACAACGGAGTGATGCAGACTCTGCATCGGATCTGGCGTAAATGATGTCGTCGCGTCGGAAAACACCGGAAGGCACAAACAAGGAACAAAGGATGGTGACACCGTAGACGGATTCATCAGGCAGCTTGAACACCGGATGGTGGAACACCGTTATCAGAGGAGGAAGCGAAACCCTGAAGGTACGACGGAAAACCCAACCACGAGAATTCCTGGACTCGAAGAAAGAGAAGAGGACGGATTCAAAACACGTAGAGATAAGAGGAGAATAGCAGAGGGGTAAGGAGTAAAATCAGACCTAATCAGAACTATCCAGCCGATTTTGCAAAAATAGTTTTGACACTCTACTTCGGCCGTTAGCTAGGTTATCCTACAGGCTGGACTTGTGGGGTATCGCAACTGCTGAGCTCTGATACCACTCTGTAACACCCTCAGAATCGGACCTATGCAAGTTTTAGCGAAACCCGCCAAACCCGCATAGAAAAGATTCAAAGGTGCCCACCAGGCACTTTCGTGCGGGTGGAAAACGAAGTAATAACATTACACAACAGTCCTCGATGGGACCCACAGAACAGATATATATATAACAGCGACCTCATGAGTCAAGAATACAGGTATAATATACAAAGATCCAAATCACCTTGAAAACGATAGAGTGTCCAGCTACGGACAAGATGCAAATGGGGCTAGGAGCCCTGAAGAATAACCAATGGCGTCCATAACCCTGCCCAGGCCAAGCCGGAAGGGTAACCCTGCTAACGACGTCGATCTCAAATCCTGCTTAAACAAAAGGGGTGCCGACAAAGGGCAAAGGAAAAAGAGGAGCGTCAAGATGAGGCCAAGACACGGCGAGGCTAGAATTCGGTCCTCGCCACGAGGTATGGTGAATCGAGCGGCAGCAAGCACTAAACAACCTATAGAGACTCGATACAACTGGCGGCAAACAGAGAGGGGTAAGAAGGACCTATCCGGAACCAACCTGATACTACCATCAAACAAACCCATCCTGGCGTTTCCCCCCCGAGACCAAACGAGGAAGTCAACCGAGGAACTCACACCGTTGGCAGTTTTACTTATTCCGTTATAGTTGCGGCACTTTACTAGTCAGGTTTAGATAATCGTCCTGATAAAGTAAGCAGTGGGCACTTTTAGTTAACCATTCCGTTATAGTGGCAACACTTACTAGTCAAATACATTTAGCATGAGATAACCCAAAACCCAGCAGTTGTTGGTTCTTTTAATCAGCCATTCCGTTGTAGTTGCATTATTTACTAGTCAGGTACAAAGGTCGCAAGCGACACTCCAAACAAGCAATTGTGGGCAGTATTATTTAGCCATTCCATTATAGTGAAGCTGATTACTAGTCATTATAAAGTCAAATTTATAGCAGTAAACTTTAGTTATGCTTGTCTATGGTCGAGATACTGTGCTCCAAGTCGTCCATATCCGCGGACACGGCTTTCAGAAAGTTTTACCCGGCCGGGGTGCACCAATAGCAACACACGCTCGATCAACCTCGGAAAAACCAAATCAAAACCCAACGAGGCCTTCACGACAAAGCAATCACAGGATTCAGAATTATTTCAGGGGGCCACCCCTTGGAGTCTACCCGCAACGAAGTAAGCAAGCTCCGAGACGGACTCAAGGTTTGGGTATACGGCTGTGAACGACTGGGAACCCAAAGCTGGGCTTGTCGACACCGCGGAATCGTGTCCCGATCCTAAACAGTACAGTGTGCTCCTCGCACAATCGTAAATACAGAAGTAGCATGGCATAACTACAGGATAGTAAATAAATCCTCAAACTAGTTTGTGGCCCCAAGAAATAAGACAGAATCAAGCTCTGGCTCAGGGGGGTCCCATATACCTCCCGGATGTGGATAGCGCGATAAATCAAGGAACAGGTATCAAGTACTCGGGGTCCTACGGGACACAAGTGGGCGTTCGGAAACCAAATATTTTCTATCACCCACTGATGCCTCTGCTTACTTCAATTTTAGTTGTTAAACAGGAATTAAAGTGAACGATAAGTAAAGCCATGATCATCTCCAACATCAAACATGCGACAAGGCTCCAACAACTGTGGCAATTGACGACACGCAACAGCACTTGAGCAAGCAACTACGACGCGCAAGTCCAACTATCTATCAAACAACAGGTAATAGGATGTGTCCAAGGCAATATAAGGCTGCAAGGGATATCACAGGTACGGAAACTAAAGCATCGCAACACAGATAGCAATAGATCAACAAGAGGGAATAAATACTATAAAAGTAAGATAGGTAGAAAGGGGAAGATGCTCGCCTGGAAACATTGTCGAAGGTTCAAGCGAAGATCGGGGCGAAGCTCACATCAACTCAACGGCCTTATCCGCGAAGAAGCAAAACACTAGAATAAACACCGGATGCACTATTTAATACAACGGCAGAAGATCGGCATGATGCATGTATGATGTATGGCATGGCAAAGATGCGATGCAATTAGGTCATATTAAGTGGAACCGGGGTCCCGACAATTAATTGATCGGTTCAAGTTATTTATCTACCCCGCAAATTAA
The DNA here is from genome assembly GCA_030063025.1 of Avena longiglumis. NCBI lineage: Eukaryota > Viridiplantae > Streptophyta > Magnoliopsida > Poales > Poaceae > Avena > Avena longiglumis. The sequence goes on along the minus strand of CP125974.1, from coordinate 509,371,423 downwards.
ATGTTGTATTAACATGTCAAGATATGGTACCGGTTCGATGCACAAATTTAAATGGGGCCAATATAAGGCTAGATTTGCCCGCATATGGGCCCCATATTTACTTATTAGGTGAATCGGCATAAGGCACCCAAACCACATGACAAGGATGCATGCATGAACAATTAATATGCGACAAGTTTATTTAGTTGACAATTTATAAAATAGGGTTTCGGGAAGGGGTTCACACATTAGGGTTCGGCAGAACTTGGTTCCGAGGTTCGGGGTCGGTCTCAGGGTCCAGGGTTCGATGGAAACGGTCTCGGCGGAAGCGTTCTCGGATTTCTGGGGTAGATCTTGGCGTTCCGGAAGGAGGTCTTGGTTCGGCGTCGGGGGCGCATCGGACTCGTCCTGATCGCTGTCGTTCTTGTCGCATTCGCGGTCTTCGGATCATGTCGACGGTTCTGGTGTCCTCGATGGAGAACTCGGTGTTCCGTGTCGAGGTTCCTGGCGGTTATCGGGTTCGGTCTTCGGGGCGATCTTGGCGTTGGGTTCTCGACTTCGCATCCTCGGGGAAGTGCCTGTCGCACATGTGGTCTTCGGGTCCTCGGGTCCGTGAAGGAGTACTTGGCGTCCGGCGGTAGATCTTGTTGGTCCGGGTAGGCGTCCTCGGTGTCGGGAAAGATCTTGGGGTTCAGCGGGATCGGTATTCGCCTCCGGGAACGGGTCTTCGGGTTCTTTGGGTTTCCCATGTGGCGGTCTTGACGTCCGGGCATCGGATCCTCGAGACCGGGGTCGTCGGTGCCCACTCGACAACTTGACGAAACACAGCACCAAAGGATGAAGCCGTCGAGTGGATTACACACGCAGCAACCTCTTCTCCTTAGTGCACATAGCCGTTCTTGATTTGATCACACACGTATTCACGAGCCCGATGTAGTTCCGTCAGCACCGGGATGCAGGCAGCGAGCATGAGCGGTGTCGAGCGACGAGACACAGCGGACGCGGCTCGTGGCTCGGGGCCGTGGTACTCGACCTGGGGGTTAATGGAGGAGGACGGGGGCACGGGTGACATGGGGCGTGTAGATCGCCGACGAGGCCGGACGCAGAGACGGGACGGGCGACGGCGGTGCTCGCGGGGTCGACGCCGGAGTTGGCGGCAGGCGCGGCCGGTGAGGGACGGGCGAGGCGCTTGAGGTCGGGCTGCTGCGACCGGAGCCGAGGGGGTCCCGTGCGGGGGCGAGCTCGGGCCTGGACGAGCGACGATCTCCGGCGACGCTGGCGCGGGCGCTGTGGCAGGCGCGCCGGGCGGGGAGGCACGGCCGAGCGAGGCGGACGTGGGCGTGGAGGTGGAAGCGAGCCGGGGTCGGCCCATGGCCGCGGAGGCGTGAGCAGAGCGGACGGCGAGCTGGAGGGCGGCAAGAGCGCGGCGGTCGCTGAGAGAGAGTCGCCAGCTGGGGAAGGCGTGGCAGCAAGGCCGGGCGGAGCAGAGCGGAGGAGAGGCGCGCGAGGGCGAGCGGTCAATGGGCGAGGTTGAGCGGCGGCGGCGGCGGGCGAGGTGGAGAGGGAGAGAGGGCAGCGGAGGTGGAAGCAGCGGAGGCGAGTGAGCGCAGAGAGGAGGCGACGAAGCTGAGGGAGAGCGGCGGCCGAGCGCACGGAGAGGAGAGCCAGGCGGGGGCGGATGGAGAAGGGGAGCGGCGGCGGAGAACAGAGGAGAGGGAGAGCGGCGGGAGCGTCGGGCCCAGGGCGGCGGTGGCGGGAGGTTGCGCGCGTCGGAGCGGGTTGGACGGGGGAAGAGGCCCAGGGAGGAAGACGATGGGTGGAAGGCAGCGTCAGGCGGGTGGTGGGACCGGTGGGACAGGCTGTGGGAGGGTCACGGGGTTGAACGGGTCGGTCGGTGGGAGGCAGCTGGAGGAGGCCGGTGTGGGCAAAGGGGTGGGTCCCAGGGAGAGAGAGAGAGAGAGAGGAGGAAGAGGGCTAGGCCAAGTGGCAGATTTTGGTTGGAGGGGGGATGGCCAAGGTGATGTGGCGACTCGGGATAGGAGGGGGTGAGGTGGAGGTGAGGGTTGGGTAGGTTATCTGGTAGGTTTAGGAATTAGGTGTACCGGTTGGTTGGACCGATTAAAATTCTGGGGGTGGTCGTTCGGGTCGATTCGGCCCGTTCGACTGCCCCCACAAAAACAATTAAAAGTTTTAATTATTTCAAACAAGCCTTATGCAAACTAATAGCAGACAAAGTAAAATATTCCGGCGATCCGGTTTTGATGTTTGAATAAAGAGGGGGCGTTTTAGAAAACAAAACGGGCTTTGCGAAAATAGTTTTATGCAAACAATGTATGATGATGACGATGCAATGCACAAATTCAACGCGATTTTCTAGTAGTGGTTTTGCGGGATGCCACACCTTCTCTTCGGTATGATTTGTGAGTAGTTCTACCTTGGACTATGGGTCCATGTAGTAGCTAGATGGTTGCATCTCCTCCTTTGTGCTTTCATGTATAGATCTTGTGAGCTCCGTTCATGATCAAGATCTAATCTATTTGTAATCATGCATGTTGTGTTTGCGGGGATCCGATGGATATTGAGATTATTATGTTAATTTGATTAATGGTTCTATCTTTATGATTCTATCATGTCTGTGTTGTTTGTGATCTTGCATGCTCTCCGTTGCTAGTGGTTATCTTGGCCAAGTAGTTGCTAGTGACTCCAAGAGGCAGTATTTATGCTCGATAGTGGGTTCATGCCTCTAGTTTCCAAGGGAAGTGACAATAATCTCTTCGGTTATAGATGTGTTGTTGCTACTAGGGAGAAAACAACGGTCTCTTGTTCATGGAACATGTGGACTGTTTACCTTACACACTTTGCTTAAAACAGTTGTTTGTTGCTTGCAACTTAATACTGGAGGGGGTTCGGATGATAACCTGAAGGTGGACTTCTAGTCATAGATGCAGTTGGATTACGGTCTATGTATATTGTCGTATTTCCCAATCAACCTCATAGGATCTTTCTGGCTAGTAATTGCATTGTTGCCTTGCTCAGTTCCTGTCAATTGCCCCGCTGTAATTTGTTTACCCTTCATGCCATGTTGTTTATCTAAGGAGATCACCTCTAGTGAACTATGGACACCGGTCCAATCTTTACCATTTATACATCTTCCATTGTTACTTGTTTACTTGCTGCAAACCATTACCTTCCACACCATACGTTTAATCTTTTGTTACAGCAAATCGGTGAGCTTGACAACCTCACTGATTCGTTGGGACAGAGTCTTGAGTTTGTGTTGTGCAGGTCTCCATGTTGCTTCCAACACCTATGTGACGTTTCATTCCTCCTTCTGGTTCGATAACCTCGGTTTTTACTAAGGGAAATCTTGCTGATGTACTCTTCATACCTTGCTCTTGGGGTTTCCAACGAAGCACTCTTCCTCCCTATTGAGTGTAGCATCAAGTAATTTCTGGCGCCGTTGTCGGGAGGCTAAGGACGTCTTCACAAGGAGAGTCTTTCACTTCCTTTCTCTTTACTTTGTTTTTAGTTTGCTTTGTTTATTTTGCTTGGTTTTGTTTGCCTCTTTCCAAAAACCCCCCAAAAAAATTAGTCTAGCTTGGTTTGCTTTATTTATTCAAAAACAAAAAAATTAGTTCCTGCTCTAGCTGCTGCTGTTGTTTTTGGCTTGCCCACCTTTGCCAAAATGAACTCTGCTGAGAACACCAAGTTGTGTGACTTCACTAGCACCAACAACAATGATTTCCTAAGCACACCTATTGCTCCACCTGCTCCTGATGCTACTTTTTATGAAATTAAGCCTGCTTTGTTGAATCTTGTGATGAGAGAGCAATTTTCTAGTGCTGGTTCTGATGATCATGTTGCCCATCTTAATAGCTTTGTTGAACTTTGTGAGATGCAAAAGTATAAGGATGTAGATGGAGATATTATTAAGCTCGGGCTTTTTCCTTTCTCCTTGAGGGGAAAAGCTAAAGAATGGTTGCTATCTTTGCCTAAAAATAGTATTGATTCTTGGACTAAGTGCAAAGATACTTTTATTAGAAAATACTACCCTCCTACTAAGATTATTGCTATGAGAAGTGATATTATGAAATTTAAACAGCTTGATAGTGAACATGTTGCTCCTTCTTGGGAAAGAATGAAATCTTTGGTTAAAAATTGCCCTACTCATGGACTCACTGCCTGGATGATTATCCAAACTTTTTATGCAGTTTGAACTTCTCCTCAAGAAACCTGTGGATTCTACTTGGAGGTACTTTTATGGGACTTACCTTGGGTGCTGCAACAAGGCTCCTTGATAATATGATGGTTAACTACTCTAAATGACATGTTGAGAGAGCTCCACATGGTAAGAAGGTAAATTCTGTTGAGGAAACTTCCTCTTTGAGTGAAAAGATTGATGTTATTATGGCTATGCTTGTTAATGGGAAAACTCCTATAGATCCTAATACTGTTCCCTTAGCCTCTTTGGTTGCTCGAGAAGAGCAAGTTGATGTGAACTTCATTGGAAACAACAATTTCAACAATAATGCCTATAGAAATAATTTTGGTAACAAAAACAATTATAGGCCTTATCCTCCTAATAATGGCAATTCCTATGGAAGCTCTTACAATAATGCTAGAAGTGCCCCCTCTGAACTTGAAGTCATGTTCAAGGACTTTATTAGTAAACAAACCACTTTCAATAAGACTATAGAAGAAAAGCTTTTAACTGTTGAGAAAAATATATCCTCTTTGTCTAAAGCTCAAACTTCCTTGGTTAATAAAATGGCTGCTAAACCTGAAACTATGGAAAACACCTTTGCTACTGCTCATGCCATACAAGTTACTATTGATGAAAATGTTAGGCTGTTAGCCCAACTTCATGCTAGATGGGAAAGGGAAGCTGAAATCAATAGAAACAATAGTGTGTGCACTATCACCACTAAACCACAAGTAGCCCCTATTCCTCCTCCTACTATGCCTACGCCTATTGATCTTACTACTAGTGATGCTAAGTTTGATTTTGATATTGATGGTTGCAATATTTCTGAAGTGATTATGTTCCTACAAAAGCTTGCTAGAAGTCCTGATGCTAGTGATATGCATGTTGCCTTTATCAAACACATTACAGATGCTCTTGTTAAGATTAAGAAGAGAAGCTAAAACACAAAGCTTCTATTCTTAGGAAAGTAGAAGATAGTTGGGAACCCATTATTAATATGCAAGTGAATGACTTTGATCTCAAAGCTTCGTGTGATCTTGGTTCTAGTATCTCTATTATGCCTAGAAAGATTTATGAAATGCTTGATTTATCACCATTAGAAGATTGTTATTTGAATGTCCCACTCAATGATAATGCTAAGAAGAAACTCATGGAGAGTATTAATGATGTTCTCATTATGGTTAACAATGCTTATGTCCCTATGGATTTATATGTTTTGGATGTTGAATACAATGATTCTTGTCCTATTACTTTGGGAACACCTTTTCTTAGAACAGTTGGTGCCATCCTTTGAAAACAAGATTTGATGTTAATGCTTCTTCATTTGAAAATACTTGATTCTTCTTGCTTCTTGTGCCTAACTTAAAGGCGTTAAAGAAAAGTACTTGTTGGGAGATAACCCAAGAGTTTTCTTGAGTCTTGAAAGTTATTACTTCTGTAATGAACTCTCTTTATCCTTTTTGTTTGATTTTTGTCCTAAGAATGACCTCTAATGAGAGGGAAGTAAGATTTAGGGAGTTGCTGTCCCGAAACAGATTTCTGTCCTCCAACAAAAAGAATTCGTGCGGAGCCTCTGTAATTCGGATTGAGCTCAAAATTTACGAATAAATCCCCCAGTATGTTAGATAACTTTCGTTAGTTCAACAATTTTTTATTTGAGCAACAGAAGATGTTCGAAAAAAAAATTTTCTATATGCTGGTCTGTTTTGACAGATTTCTGCCATTATTTGCATTTGCTCTTTATTGATTCCTTTTTGAGCTCTCTTCAGGTAAATTGAGTTTCTTTGAAGGAGTTACTTCAGTAGCTTGTGTTTTTTGTGAAAAGCCTTGTTGTTACAAAGCTTTACCAGCGATCTTGGCGTTCTTGTCGCATTCGCGGTCTTCGGATCATGTCGACGGTTCTGGTGTCCTCGATGGAGAACTCGGTGTTCCGTGTCGAGGTTCCTGGCGGTTATCGGGTTCGGTCTTCGGGGCGATCTTGGCGTTGGGTTCTCGACCGATCCTCGGGAAGTGCTCACGACATGTGGTCTTCGGTCCTCGGGTCCGTGAAGGAGTACTTGGCGTCCGGGTAGATCTTGTTGGTCCGGTAGGCGCCCGGTGTCGGAAAGATCTTGGGGTTCAGCGGATCGGTATTCGCCCGGAACGGGTCTTCGGGTTCTTTGGGTTTCCCATGTGGCGGTCTTGACGTCCGGGCATCGGATCCTCGAGACCGGGGTCGTCGGTGCCCACTCGACAACTTGACGAAACACAGCACCAAAGGATGAAGCCGTCGAGTGGATTACACACGCAGCAACCTCTTCTCCTTAGTGCACATAGCCGTTCTTGATTTGATCACACACGTATTCACGAGCCCGATGTAGTTCCGTCAGCACCGGGATGCAGGCAGCGAGCATGAGCGGTGTCGAGCGACGAGACACAGCGGACGCGGCTCGTGGCTCGGGGCCGTGGTACTCGACCTGGGGGTTAATGGAGGAGGACGGGGGCACGGGTGACATGGGGCGTGTAGATCGCCGACGAGGCCGGACGCAGAGACGGGACGGGCGACGGCGGTGCTCGCGGGGTCGACGCCGGAGTTGGCGGCAGGCGCGGCCGGTGAGGGACGGGCGAGGCGCTTGAGGTCGCTGCTGCGACCGAGCCGAGGGGTCCCGCTTGGGGCGAAGCTCGGGCCTGACGAGCGACGATCTCCAGCGGACGCTGGCGGCGCTGGGGAGGCGGCGCGGGCGGGAGGCACTACGGAGCGAGGCGGAAGCGGTGGAGGTGAGCGAGCCGGCGGGTGGCGCTTCGCCAGGAGGCGGAGAGCAGGGAGCGGGACGGCGAATTGAGGGCGGTAAGAGCGCGGTCGGGAGAGGAGAGTCGGCAGCTGGGAAGGCCGCAAGCGTGAGCAGATGAGGAGGCGGGCGCGGTGAGCGAGGGCGGAGCGGTGGTTGGCGGGCGAGGTTGAGGCGACCTGGGGCGGCGCGGCGAGGGGAGAGGGTGGAGAGGGCAAGGAAGCGGAGGTGGAAGCGAGCGGAGCGCAGAGGGAGTGGAGGCGAGGCCGAGGGAGAGCGGCCGAGCGCACGGAGAGGAGAGCAAAGGGGCGGATGAAGGGAGCGCGGAGAACAGAGGAGAGGGAGAGCGGGAGCTGCCGGGCCCAGGCGGTGGCGGGAGGTTGCTACGGAGCGGGTTGGACGGGGAAGAGGCCTGTGGAGGAAGACGATGGTGGAAGGCGTGGTCGCTGGGTGGTGGGACCGGTGGGGCCGGGACAGGCGCTGTGGAGGGTCACGCTGGGTTGAACGGGTCGGGTGGGAGGCATTGTTGGAGGAGGCCGGGTGTGTGTGGGGTGGGGCCCAGGGAGAGAGAGGGGGAGAGAGAGAGGGAGGAAGAGGGCTAGGCCAAGTGGCAGATTTTGGTTGGAGGGGGGATGGCCAAGGTGATGTGGCGACTCGGGATAGGAGGGGGTGAGGTGGAGGTGAGGGTTGGGTAGGTTATCTGGTAGGTTTAGGAATTAGGTGTACCGGTTGGTTGGACCGATTAAAATTCTGGGGGTGGTCGATTCGGCCCGTTCGACTGCCCCCACAAAAACAATTAAAAGTTTTAATTATTTCAAACAAGCCTTATGCAAACTAATAGCAGACAAAGTAAAATATTCCGATCCGGTTTGATGTTTGAATAAAGAGGCGTTTAGAAAACAAAACGGGCTTTATGAAAATAGTTTTATGCAAACAATGTATGATGATGACGATGCAATGCACAAATTCAACGCGATTTTCTAGTAGTGGTTTTGCGGGATGCCACACCTTCTCTTCGGTATGATTTGTGAGTAGTTCTACCTTGGACTATGGGTCCATGTAGTAGCTAGATGGTTGCATCTCCTCCTTTGTGCTTTCATGTATAGATCTTGTGAGTCTGCTCATGATCAAGATCTAATCTATTTGTAATCATGCATGTTGTGTTTGCGGGATCCGATGGATATTGAGATTATTATGTTAATTTGATTAATGGTTCTATCTTTATGATTCTATCATGTCCGTGTTGTTTGTGATCTTGCATGCTCTCCGTTGCTAGTGGTTATCTTGGCCAAGTAGTTGCTAGTGACTCCAAGAGGCGATTTATGCTCGATAGTGGGTTCATGCCTCTAGTTTCAAGGGAAGTGACAATAATCTCTTCGGTTATAGATGTGTTGTTGCTACTAGGAGAAAACAACGGTCTCTTGTTCATGGAACATGTGGACTGCTTTTTACACACTTTGCTTAAAACAGTTGTTTGTTGCTTGCAACTTAATACTGGAGGGGGTTCGGATGATAACCTGAAGGTGGACTTCTAGTCATAGATGCAGTTGGATTACGGTCTATGTATATTGTCGTATTTCCCAATCAACCTCATAGGATCTTTCGGCTAGTAATTGCATTGTTGCCTTGCTCAGTTCCTGTCAATTGCCCCGCTGTAATTTGTTTACCCTTCATGCCATGTTGTTTATCTAAGGAGATCACCTCTAGTGAACTATGGACACCGGTCCAATCTTTACCATTTATACATCTTCCATTGTTACTTGTTTACTTGTGCAAACCATTACCTTCCACACCATACGTTTAATCTTTTGTTACAGCAAATCGGTGAGCTTGACAACCTCACTGATTCGTTGGGACAGAGTCTTGAGTTTGTGTTGTGCAGGTCTCCATGTTGCTTCCAACACCTATGTGACGCTTTCATTCCTCCTTCGGTTCGATAACCTCGGTTTTACTAAGGGAAATCTTTTGATGTACTCTTCATACCTTGCTCTTGGGGTTTCCAACGAAGCACTCTTCCTCCCTATTGAGTGTAGCATCAAGTAATTTCTGCGCTGTTTGGGAGGCTAAGGACGTCTTCACAAGGAGAGTCTTTCACTTCCTTTCTCTTTACTTTGTTTTTAGTTTGCTTTGTTTATTTTGCTTGGTTTTGTTTGCCTCTTTCCAAAAACCCCCCAAAAAAATTAGTCTAGCTTGGTTTGCTTTATTTATTCAAAAACCAAAAAAATTAGTTCCTCTAGTCATTGCTGTTTTTGGCTTGCCCACCTTTGCCAAAATGAACTCTGCTGAGAACACCAAGTTGTGTGACTTCACTAGCACCAACAACAATGATTTCCTAAGCACACCTATTGCTCCACCTGCTCCTGATGCTACTTTTTATGAAATTAAGCCTGCTTTGTTGAATCTTGTGATGAGAGAGCAATTTTCTAGTGCTGGTTCTGATGATCATGTTGCCCATCTTAATAGCTTTGTTGAACTTTGTGAGATGCAAAAGTATAAGGATGTAGATGGAGATATTATTAAGCTCGGGCTTTTTCCTTTCTCCTTGAGGGGAAAAGCTAAAGAATGGTTGCTATCTTTGCCTAAAAATAGTATTGATTCTTGGACTAAGTGCAAAGATACTTTTATTAGAAAATACTACCCTCCTACTAAGATTATTGCTATGAGAAGTGATATTATGAAATTTAAACAGCTTGATAGTGAACATGTTGCTCCTTCTTGGGAAAGAATGAAATCTTTGGTTAAAAATTGCCCTACTCATGGACTCACTGCCTGGATGATTATCCAAACTTTTTATGCAGGTTTGAACTTCTCCTCAAGAAACCTGTTGGATTCTACAGCTGGAGGTACTTTTATGGGACTTACCTTGGGTGCTGCAACAAGGCTCCTTGATAATATGATGGTTAACTACTCTAAATGACATGTTGAGAGAGCTCCACATGGTAAGAAGGTAAATTCTGTTGAGGAAACTTCCTCTTTGAGTGAAAAGATTGATGTTATTATGGCTATGCTTGTTAATGGGAAAACTCCTATAGATCCTAATACTGTTCCCTTAGCCTCTTTGGTTGCTCGAGAAGAGCAAGTTGATGTGAACTTCATTGGAAACAACAATTTCAACAATAATGCCTATAGAAATAATTTTGGTAACAAAAACAATTATAGGCCTTATCCTCCTAATAATGGCAATTCCTATGGAAGCTCTTACAATAATGCTAGAAGTGCCCCCTCTGAACTTGAAGTCATGTTCAAGGACTTTATTAGTAAACAAACCACTTTCAATAAGACTATAGAAGAAAAGCTTTTAACTGTTGAGAAAAATATATCCTCTTTGTCTAAAGCTCAAACTTCCTTGGTTAATAAAATGGCTGCTAAACCTGAAACTATGGAAAACACCTTTGCTATCGCTCATGCCATACAAGTTACTATTGATGAAAATGTTAGAACATTAGCCCAACTTCATGCTAGATGGGAAAGGGAAGTCAAATCAATAGAAACAATAGTGTGTGCACTATCACCACTAAACCACAAGTAGCCCTATTCCTCCTCCTACTATGCCTACGCCTATTGATCTTACTACTAGTGATGCTAAGTTTGATTTTGATATTGATGGTTGCAATATTTCTGAAGTGATTATGTTCCTACAAAAGCTTGCTAGAAGTCCTGATGCTAGTGATATGCATGTTGCCTTTATCAAACACATTACAGATGCTCTTGTTAAGATTAAGAAGAGAAGCTAAAACACAAAGCTTCTATTCTTAGGAAAGTAGAAGATAGTTGGGAACCCATTATTAATATGCAAGTGAATGACTTTGATCTCAAAGCTTCGTGTGATCTTGGTTCTAGTATCTCTATTATGCCTAGAAAGATTTATGAAATGCTTGATTTATCACCATTAGAAGATTGTTATTTGAATGTCCCACTCAATGATAATGCTAAGAAGAAACTCATGGAGAGTATTAATGATGTTCTCATTATGGTTAACAATGCTTATGTCCCTATGGATTTATATGTTTTGGATGTTGAATACAATGATTCTTGTCCTATTACTTTGGGAACACCTTTTCTTAGAACAGTTGGTGCCATCCTTTGAAAACAAGATTTGATGTTAATGCTTCTTCATTTGAAAATACTTGATTCTTCTTGCTTCTTGTGCCTAACTTAAAGGCGTTAAAGAAAAGTACTTGTTGGGAGATAACCCAAGAGTTTTCTTGAGTCTTGAAAGTTATTACTTCTGTAATGAACTCTCTTTATCCTTTTTGTTTGATTTTTGTCCTAAGAATGACCTCTAATGAGAGGGAAGTAAGATTTAGGGAGTTGCTGTCCCGAAACAGATTTCTGTCCTCCAACAAAAAGAATTCGTGCGGAGCCTCTGTAATTCGGATTGAGCTCAAAATTTACGAATAAATCCCCCAGTATGTTAGATAACTTTCGTTAGTTCAACAATTTTTTATTTGAGCAACAGAAGATGTTCGAAAAAAAAATTTTCTATATGCTGGTCTGTTTTGACAGATTTCTGCCATTATTTGCATTTGCTCTTTATTGATTCCTTTTTGAGCTCTCTTCAGGTAAATTGAGTTTCTTTGAAGGAGTTACTTCAGTAGCTTGTGTTTTTTGTGAAAAGCCTTGTTGTTACAAAGCTTTACCAGCGATCTAATATCTTTTGAATACACTAATGTTGACTTTACCATTGATACATCTTGCACTATTACTTGTTTACTTGCTACGAACCATTACCTTCCACACCATACGTTTAATCCTTTGTTACAACAAACCGGTGAGCTTGACAACCTCACTGATTCGTTGGGACAGAGTCTTGAGTTTGTGTCGTGCAGGTCTCCACGTTGCTTCCAACACCTGTGTTACGTTTTCTTCCTCCTTCTAGTTCGATAACCTCGGTTTCTACTGAGTGAAATCTCGATGATGTACTCTTCATACTTGCTCTTGGGGTTTCCAACGAAGAACTCTTCCTCCCTGTCGAGTGTAGCATCAGTAGCCGCCGCCACCATCGTCCCTAGATTGGAGGGATCTGAAGTTCTTCCCGGCACCCTGCTGGAGGGGAGATCATCCCGGAGGCCTTCTCTCCAATATGATGCGTGAGTAGTTCCACATTGGACTATGGGTCCATGTAGTAGCTAGATGGTTGTATCTCCTCCTTTGTGCTTTCATGTATAGATCTTGTGAGCTCCGTTCATGATCAAGATCTAATCTATTTGTAATCATGTATGTTGTGTTTGCAGGGATCCGATGGATATTGAGATTATTATGTTGGTTTGATATGGTTTTGTCTTTATGATTTTATCATCACCTGACCTCCTATCATCGCGCGAACGCTGTTCCACCATGCTCTTGCATCTCCTGCCAGGTAGTGGGTGGCGAACAGAACTTTCTCGTTAGCTTCCACTCCTGCAACTTCTAGGTTGTTCTCCATGGTTTACAACCAATCATCTGCATCTAGGGGCTCTTCTAACTTAGTGAAAACGGGTGGATTGGTGTTCTGAAAATTCTTGAGCTTAGATCCATGGTTGTCCTGATGTCCATGGCCTTGATTGTTGTTGGCCATCTGAGCTATCTGTTGAAGGGTAGCCAAGTTGGCTTGACGTTCGGCTCTTTCGGCTTCGCGGTCAGAAACCAACATTTGCAAGAGTTGCAACATTGGGTCCGGGGATGAAGTGCTTCCTCCGCGAGGCATCTGAAGATTGAGATAGATCATGAGAAAAGAGGGAAATTTCTAAGGTTCAGGGGTTTGTTTTTGGAAAGTTTTCAAAGTTGGACTCATATTTTTCTAGCAACTTGCTTTTCATTCATAGCATACGATACAAACACACACCACAACAAGGGAAAAACAGATGGTTTTAAGAACCATTCTGTGAAGCTACGATACAGTGGGACCGAATACAACTCACTAACACTAGTGCTCAAGTGCTACTACTCCTCGGAGTCAGTGTCCTCATCAACCTCATCATCATCATCGATGAAGACGAAGTCATCCTCATCGGTGAAGAAGTCCATGGCCCGATCCTCCAGAAAGTCATCATCATCGCTGAGATAGGAGTAGAGGTCTCCACGAAGGTCTTCCCCTGCATTCTCCCTCTCCTCCAACTGCATATCCCTCTCATCGACAGTCTCCTCCAACTCTGTGATCCGGTGGCGAAGACGGGAAATGATGCGCTCCTTCTTGTCGAGCTGATGGCGACAAGACTAGCGATTCTTCACTAGCATGGCAATGGTCTGATCCTTCTTGGCGGCGATGGCGTACTTATGGTTGGCGTAGGAGCGGGCATTGTCCAACTCCTTCTGTCGGTCATACATCATAAAGCTGAGGTGGTCCAGTTGACTCTTCAGCTCGTGATGATATGGGGCCTCCAGTGGCTGTCCCATAACATCACGCCTTGGGTAGAACTCAAAACAGGTACCCTTGATCTGATTGATACTCTGCCCACACAGACGGGCAAGAGCTTCCTGCATGTCCCTGGCAAGTCCATCGAGCCAGTTGTTCTCTCAAGGTGAATCAATTCTCTCGGTGGGGGCTTCAATCTTTCCCCGGAGACTTGCAACAACTAGCCACTACAAATCCTCTCCTTCCTGATCATTGAGCTGAGCTCCGAAGAACTCGGAAGTGACGCTCCAAAGATTTCCGCCACCGGTCCAAGTCCCGCTCAAAGATGAGGTCTCCTCCATTCCCCAACTGATAAAACTTGTTGTACTTTACGTCCATCTATAAGAATATAGGATGAGTAAGTTAGTAGAGTGATCAAGTGTGTCAAATTTTATGTAAGTTTGCAAGAATTTTTTAGGAACATGAATTTTCATGAAAGAGTCTAAGTGATAAGAATGAGAATAAGTTTAAATTAATACTCACTTCCTTGGTTTTGAAACTAAGTTTTTGATTCAAAACGTCCATTCTAAACTAGGGTCTCTTATGGTCAGGATGGCTCTGATACCAACTTGTCAACACTCGGATTTTTAATCCCAGATGCATGTTATGACATACATCGCAATCCCAGGATTACCATTTTTACGAGACATAACAGATTAGATATAACAGTACATCATCCATTACAAACCATACATATGGTCTTACACAAATAAAGGATCACATGATCCATTCTTAATACAATTCAAGCAGCGGAATAACGTAATAATAACGATAGCGTAGGCGAAGCTCCATCTTCATGGTCATAGGCAATGCTGACGATGGGAGATGATCCTAGTTGTCATAACCTTCCTGCTGTCCGTCTTCCTGATACTCCTCTTCATAGTCTGGCAACGGGAATAGCCAGGGACAAAGCCATGAGTACTTTTTAAGTACTCGAAAACTAGTACTAACAAGCGAAGTGGTTTTGGAATAGGAAGTACTAAGCTCTAGGGTTATTTTGCAAAAAGCCAGATTTATCTATACTAAGTACAGAAGCAAAGAAAGCTAATTGAAAAGTTTTATAACACCTAAGTGGGAACTTGAATTTCATGTCACAGCTCTGTTGCGGTCAAGTCAAAGTCATAATTCATTTCACAAGTCATTTTGAAAACATCTGACGACGGAACAGTATGGCCACTCCAACTGTCCATAACCGCGGACGTGGCTATTCGAATAGTTTGACACTCTGCAGAGGTAGTACACTTTCATCACAACATTCGATACATCTGTCAGGAACAATCCTGAATTCACCATACTCAGTATGCGGATAATCAATCCTAACCTTTCAATTACACGCCCTAGTATAGGCACCCCTCCTATGAGTTTGGCCTCCCAACCATGACCAACTGTCATCTTGGGTACTGCACATGTGGACAATCTTCACAAGGTAGCCTCAGCTCAGACCTTGGCCGCAAGGGAACCCATACTAAGGTATATAAATTTCCAGTCAAGACCTACCCAAATTTCGGGTATTGTGGTTGTACGATAAAATTGGAATGGTATCATATCCAGACAACCATCAATTTTGTAAAGGGATAAGGCTCATGCCTTAACGTTTTCATCATCAAAAATCATCTGGTGTTCAAGAACATTTCAGTAGAATGACTCATCATTCTAACGTTTTCATAACCATTTTCACCAAGTATTCCCGTCAAAAGTTGATCAAGTTTTATGCTTAGCACTAGCATCTACAAGTGGGGGTAAATACTAATGAGGGTGGTAAACAAGTGTATCTTATCTAAGTTCAATCTCCTGCCTCAGGATGACATCAATATTTATATAACTTAGGCCAAGTTTTATGCTCTTTTTATCTTCCTAGAATCTATAAGTCACTAAGTAAACTCTAAGAGAAAGCTTTGATAAAGAAATAAAGTACTAAGCTTGCAAGTAAAACTAGGATTGGGTATCATCAAATGTATCTAACCAAGCATGATTAATGCATTGCATAGGTTATCTAACTTTCATAGTTACAAGTGTTAGCTTGCCTTGTGCAGAGCAGTGGTTGAAGTTCTCCTCGGCTTCTTCCTCGTAGTATCCTCCTTCCTCTTCGTATCCTTGGTCCGTACTAGCGTCTATAAATAAATACGAGGTACACAATCACCAAACAATGCTTAACTATTTCTATTTATCACACATGTTCACACTAGATGCTCTAGCATCATCACAAACATCACAAGATTAAGGCAATACTTTTAATTCCCTTTATTTTAGAAAAGTAATTTCTACTCATTGAAAAACTACTTAAGATTTAATATTCTCCAACTAAAACATGGGATCATGTTGACACATGTCATCACCACATATTTCAGTACATGGGAATGTGATTTAAAGTGGTGTCACAATTTAATAAGGTTTAACCTTTTTTATTTTAATTAGATAAAATGACTAGAATAGCCTATGAGGCATTCTTTTATTGCTTGATTATCATTTCTGCAAGTAACCCTATATATTTTTATATATTCTGAAAGGTATTGTTAAATGTGATTTTTGAGAGTTGGAATCAACTCAAAATCTTTCATGGTTGAATTTTGAAAAATGTTTGAATGCAGAAAAGCTTCTGCCTTAACATTTCTACCATGGGTGGTCTATAATTCTAAATGGTTTGAATCCAATGGGCTTGGATTAAACACTCCAGTACCTTTCTAACAAAATTGGTTTCATGCATTTTGGTTCAGTGAATCGAGCTGGGTTGATTTTTGAATCTAGGTACAAAGCTGAGTTTGAAATTAAATGAATAAACCTAAGTTTGAATTGTTGGGTCGCGCGGGAGGTTTAACTGGGCCGGCCCACTACGCACAGCGTGCGCGGGCTGGCTAAGTGAGCGACCCCACTCGTCAGTGAGACGGCGAGTGGCGAAGCGGTATGGGTGAATCTAGGCCGTGCGATCTAGTTCTAATCCTACAGTTGTGGTTTACCATCCACGTCGGGCAACGCCGGCAAGACAGAACCCTAGCGCGCCAATGGGGGTCGTGGGAGGCTCACCGAGGCTCAGACGATGGTCGACGACGGGGGTGAACGACGAAGTCGACAACGACGATTCTCCTGGTACTGGCGGCTCCTCCTGGGGTGGCTCCAATCGACGGCGCCTCTCCTCCTCTGAAGTGGCGAACTCTGGTGAAATTCCAGCCACCTGGTGCTCACCTTGCTCCGGGGGTGTGTGTGTTATCAGTGAGAGACGGGGAGTGAGATGGTGTGAAGGGTTTGAGCTAGGAAGGCCTCTATTTATAGTGCCTGAAGGGGATCGACGGGCATGGGTGGAGCTCGTCGTGGTCGTCGGCACAGAGTGCTAATGGCATGGGCGACGATAGGGGGCGGTGCGTTGCCTCCTAGCGAAGCTCAACGGCTTGATGGCGCGGCGTGGGGCGGTGAGGAATGGTCGGAACGTCGCGACGCTCTAGGCGGGTCCGACGGTGATTTTAATGGTGCACAACATGCACGGTCCGCGCGGCGGCGAACGAGGTTGTCTAGCGGGGTGCTGGGGTGCTAGCGATCACTTATGCAAGCGGGAGGAAGGCGCACGGTCTGTGGGTTGGTGTCGCGTGCGACGCTCTGGTGCGCTCTCGGCTCGCACGTAGAGAGACTGGGCATGAGCTTGCCGTGTGGTTCAGGGGCTGGCAAGGCTCGAGGCTTGGACAAGGGGTGGCGGTGGACGGTGGAGAGTGTCCTAGACAAGGTTGGCGAGGCTAGTGCTTCCTCTAGCTCGCTGGCGACATGGGGGTGGCAATGGTGCTCTCGGCATGGTCACCATTGATGGCTATGCTTGCTCACAGTGGTGCTAAAGCTAGTTAGATTAGTTTGATCATCTACTGAGAGTGTAGAGTGAGCTAGAAAGGGGACAAGGTATTTGCTAGGTACATACTAGGGAGTATCTGGTTAGTTGGATTGGTCAAGGGGCACTGGTTTAGTTGGGTTTTGAAAATGTGGGATCTTCACATATGTTATAGATTCAATTTTCAATTGTCATTTGAATGGGGTTGCCAAATGTTTCTATAAGTTTTAAAGGTGGGCTTTGATTCACTTTTACTTGGTCTAGCAAGGGATGAAAAGAAATGGAAAAGTTTCTGTTTGAAATCTTGGACTAGAAACACTCAAAATGGCCTAGTGAGCAAGATTGGCAAAAATGACCATTTGCTTTATTTGTTTTGTTTTTGATTTTCTCTTGATTTGTTTCTGCTTGGAAATGTTTTACATGATGTTATTTTCATCTTTAATCCATTCCTTGCTATTTAGGTTAATCATACAAGGTCATTCATGCATTCACACAATCATCACATACACACATGCATTCATTTGGTTTTTATTTAATCCGAGTTTTTGTTAACCCTAATTTTAGTGATTAGAGGTTGATAAGCATGATCAATATTTTTGGAATGTTACAGCGCGCTGGTCGACTAGACCAGCAAAAATCACTACCACGGGGCACATCGAAGACCCACATCACCGGAGATGCCGTCCACAGGCCACGTCACCATGACCACACTCCACAAAACATCGACACAGCGCAGCAAGTAGCCATCACAACAGACGCCGTGTTTCCTGAGCAGCCAGGACGCCACCACCACCATTGAGTTGACCCAAAGCCATCGTCTTCATCGTCTGTTCCCGCCATGGGCACCTAACAAGTCCAAGACAACAACATTGCATCCTCGCTACAGCGCCGTGGAGCAACACCAGGGAAGCCGTCGGGCTCTCAAGAGCTGGCCTGCTACCGGCGGCTAGGTTTTGCTCCCGGTCCGCTGGGGAGGACCTTGACTGGGAGGTCGGGTGCTCAGCTATTTTTCTTCCTATGATCGAACAGCGGCCCTGCACAGAGCATCTCCACTCGACTTCCTAGGACGCCGATTCCAAGACGAATTTTAGGTCCGAACGCTAAAAATTGGCCCAGTCGCGTTCCCAGGACCCCTGCTTCGTCCGGATTTGGGCCAACTTTGGTCCGGACTTCCCAGGCCATTACCATCATCCTGAACGCCTGAACGCCGGACGGCGAAACGGGCCAGCTGCTGGCGATGTAAGGCGAACTCGCCTTTACTTGCTCCCCTCCCGCCTTTCTTCCCCCATCCCCCCCACTCCCGCCAGTTCGCCGAGCTCCCGCCCGCCCGCCATGCCGCCCAAGGGTTTCGCCAAACCCAGGTCGAACCTCGACGAGGAAACGGGGAGAAAAAGGCGAGGAAATTGAGAGCACCAACAGCAAGGCCACCAGGCGTGACGAACACCGAGTGGACGACCATTGTTGCAAAGAGGAAGGTCGAGTCGGGAGGTCGGAAGGAGAGAAAGGACAGGGCGAAGCTCAGGCAAGAACAAGAGCTCGCCGACGAGCAGGTAGCGATAAGGGCGAATCAGGCGGCGGCGTCACGCACGGCGATGATGGCGAAGCAGGTCATTCCGGCGCCGTATCCCCCCCACTAGGAAGCCAGGCAAGCGTCGGCTCGCCGGCCGGATTCTCGCCGATCTCGCCGGCCGACTTCCAAGAGAGTCAGGCAAACGCTCGACAGAGGTACTCCTCATCTCCCGAGTTCAACGGCGGGTTCAACCCGAACGTAGTCTTCCCCTGCCCCGCGCCTCGCCCTCCTTCGGCCTTCAACATCGACATCAACATCCCCTACTCCACCTCTCCGGCGTACGCAGGTTCTTAGTCAGTGATGCGCCGCGGCCCACTCCCGTTCGGCGGAAGCTCGTCGCACGCAACCTACGACGAGTTCGACGCGCACAACCTGTTCGGCGGAATGTTGGTCGGCATGTCGGTCGAGACATACATGCAGGACATGATCGCCCTAGGCTCGGCGCCCGCCATCAACCCCTCCTTCTTCACTCAAGAGCAGTCTCGGGCCGATGCCGAACACAGCATCGAGTCTCGGGATTTTGACGACCTCGACGCCGAGGAGACACAGGGTGAACCAACGCAGGCCAAGGACGTAGAGGTTGATGCTATGGTTCCGGCGAAGGTCAAGAAGAAGCCAGGCATATCAGCGTCGGAGCCACGGATCAGAGCCACATATCAAGTGGACGGTGCCCGAGGACCTTTGTCTCGCCGACGCCTGGAAGTCGGTGAGTATGGTTCCCGTCACCTGTGCCAACCAAAACTCTGACAACTACTGGAAGCGCGTGAAGCTAGCGTTCGATGAGCGTAGCCTTTGCGACCCGAAGTATAACAAACTTCATATGGAGCGAGGAGAGAAGGCGATGACGAACCATTGGGGGCTCATCCAACATGCATGTAGCAAGTGGCACAACTGTGTGGATGAGGTGGAACACACACAAGTAAGCAGTGAAAAACATGGACAACAAGGTATTTTGCGAACACTAGCCGAAGTTATGATAAGCTCAAGCATATCCTGACACATTTTGTCTTGCATTTTGCAGCTCCTTCGTGCACGGGGTTTGTACCGATACGACATGAAGGCGGAGTTTAAGTTTCACCATGTGTTCACCAAGATCGAGCACTGCGAGAAATGACGGGACACTCGCCTGAGCCTCGCCAAGACCAAGGACGGCGTGTACAACCAGGAGGCTCCTCCCCCTGCTACCAGCGAAGGAAGGCCGGAGATCGACCAGAAGAAGGCCAAGATGCTCAAAGCCGCAGGACCTCCCGCCGAGCGCCTGCAGGCTTCTATCGAGAAGTTCATCGTCGACACGAAGGCACACGCCGAGAAGAGGGCGGAGAAGTCCGATGAAAGGTGGGCGCAGCTGCTCCAGAACCAAGGCCGAAAGATCGACCTACTGAAGGCCAACTTCGCCGCCAAGAAGAGAAACACAGATCTCCAGTTCCTCATGGGCGGCGAGGACACGTCGGCGATGAGTTTGCCGGTCAAGGTCTGGTACATGGCGCGCCGTAATGCCATTCTTCATGAGGACGACGCCGAGATCACGCCAGGGCCTGCCGAACGCCACTGCCACGCCGAGCTCTGCTTCCACCTCCTCCAACCAGTCGGCGTCCGCCGGCGAGACGCCCAACCCCGTCGCATCACCCACGCTGGAGGAGCCCATCCCGTCGACGACTGATCGCCGAACTTTTTAACTAGTTCTGTAATAATTTGTCGCCAAACTTGTTGAGCGTACTTCTGTCGAACACCTTTGGCCGAGTTTTTGCCGGCGGAAACGATAAAATTCAAATATTTCGCCGTTTTCTGCTTCGCCTGAGAACTCGGCCTGAGAACGCGAATGAGAAACTCGGCGTTCCTAGGCCAAAAATGTGTTTCGTCCAGCTATAGTTTAGTCCGGATTTCGCCCTCGAAACGCCCAACGAGTGTGGATGCCCTTAGTCCTAGCACATTACAGCCACCACTCCACATGCACTCTCATCGTGGCTGTAATATCTCAATGGTGAAAAACCTAGCAGAGGTTGCACCACCTCGGTTGCAACGGACGCCGTGACATTCTACTGAGATGGCCGCACAATTCAACGACCTACCACACCCGCCCGTGATCCTCCAGAACGAGGTCTCTGTGTTGGCCGTGTGACGGTGACGTACATGCTCGTGGAGTTCGTGGGTCGCGAGCAGGATATTTCTGAAGCCATTGGTAGTGTTTTGGCATTCTCAAAGTAGACCATGGGCCGGCCCATGAAGCCAAAAAGACCTCTCTTTTATTTTCCAAATACCGCACCTGTGATGTGCCCTGTGCATGCCTAAGCTAGGTTAGACTAAGATTTTTTTGTCCCGCACCGGTAGACTAGCACGCAACGTGCCAGTTTAAAAGCTAGGGTTCGGACCTTGACTTCGCCCCCACAGTAGGTGGGGGTAACGGGCTTTATGCCCGTTCTCTGTACAGCGGATGTAGGACTCGTGTAGTACATGTTGTATACTAGTAGTGCTTTGTGCACAGTGGTTGTTGTAAAAAAATTGTACATATAAATTATAAAGCCTTTTTTTCATCTTATTGCTTTTTACTCGTTCACTGCCATTGGCTAATAAATACACTGTTACGTACTTTTTTTTAGGAAAACATATATATTAAGCTAGCACAAGCCGCCTCATTAAAAACCTTTCAATCCCCTTAGGTATTCTGGTAAGAAAACGAGTATGTCTGAAATTGCTGTCCCCATCAACGTATGATTACATCGTTTATCAAAGAGTCTAGCAAAAATCTAGTGGTTTATCGATCCAATTAAAAGATTTATTTTTTCTATAAGGAAGCAAAAATTGATGCTTACCGTAGGCGAGGATTAGACAACTTGGTCCCTTTGTTAGCTTATTAGGACTGCATAAGAGATGAAATATGTTGTCATGCTTCAGTCAACAAAATCAAAGTAAATTATTAAACAACTCAGGTTACAAAGAGTTATGCAAACGCATCATACCATGATTCCTCGGAATACGAAAAGCATATATGTACAATATATGTAAAAAAATTGTACATATAAATTATAAAATCCTTTTTTCATCTTGTTGCTTTTTTACTAGTTCACTGCCATTGGCCAATAATTACACCGTTACATACTTCTTTTTGAGGAAAACACATAGTATATTAAGCTAGCACAAGCCGTCTCATTAAAAACTTTCGGTCCCCTTAGATACTCTGTAAGAAAAAAGGTACGTCTAAAACTTGTTGCACCCATCAACATATGATTACATCGTTTATCAAAGAGTCTAGCGCAAATCTAGGACTTCATCGACCCAATTACAAGATTTGTTTTTTCTATAAGGAAGCAAAAATTGATGCGTACCGTAGGCGAGGATTAGACAACTTGGTCCCTTTGTTAGCATATTAGGACTGCATAAGAGATGAAATATGTTGTCATGCTTCAGTCAACAAAATCAAAGTGAATTATTAAACAGTTCAGGTTACAGAAAGTTATGCAAACGCATCATGCCATGATTCCTCAGAACACGAAAAGCAAACGTCTACAGAATCGAACTCGGATCTTAATTAAACTTGAGCCAAATATGGCACGCACCTTCATCCATCAGACTACACGCGTTACCAGACTGAACTGGGACCTGTGCAATGCGCGTTGTGGTAACTCATAACTCAGTCTCAGCTTGCCCTAAAGAATGGATAACAAAGCTGAATCACTCATCCTTGGTGTGGTGGCTATTTTCCAGATTTTCCATCCAACAACGGCCACACACAATAACCCACCATCTTCCCCTTTTTTCTTCTGGACCCTAATATGTTTCCATCATCGGTCTTTCTAGGGAATTGCCAGGCTCGGATTCATTAGTACTCCCTCCGTTCCATAATTCTTATTGTCATTTCAGTTCAAAATTTGAACTAAAACCACAACAAGAATTATAAGAACCGAGGGAGTATTTATTTTTCTATAAGGAAGCAAAATTGATGCGTACCGTAGGCGAGGATTCGACAACTTGGCCCCTTTGTTAGCTTAGGACTGCATAAGAGATGAAATATGTTGTCATGCTTCAGTCAACAAAATCAAAGCGAATGATTAAACAGTACAGGTTACAGAAGGTTACGCGTCGGGTAGATAATTTTTAACATGAAAAAAAAAGTGGTGCCTAGACACTGTGATTGAACTGAGTATCACGTTTGGAGAAGTCAACATTCTGTTTAATTTTTTTGGGGAAACTGCAAGGTGGGGCTAAGTGCTTTAACGCAACAAGTCAGTGGAAATAAACAAGACCCCTTTTTCCTCGAAGTATACCATCAGCTTCAACAGGTACAGTACCAAGAAGACCGACTTTGGAGTCAATGGTGGAGAGATAACTAACTGCGCCTCGTGAATGTTGCGCTGAGAGCCAGATGGTTATGGCAAAAGCGCGTGGAATTCGATAAGCCATGGCAAGAGCTTGACATTAGGGTCCCGAGATTGGCTAGGCAACTCTTCGATGCGGCGACTACCTCGGTGGTAGGGGATTGTGCTGCAACTCTGTTTTGGACAGACAAGTGGCTTCCAGGTGGACGCATCATGCCAGCTAGTGTTGTTTCCACGCGCAAAGTTCGTGAGGGAAGCTGGTGTTGGTGCCAGCTAGTGTTGTTGCCACGCGCAAAGTGTCTTCCAGGTGGACGCATCAGCGCTGTTTGCGCTGGAGGCTGGTTACATGACGTCTCTCCGGATATGGGTGCTGCGGTAATCAGAGAGCTCCTCGAAGTGGCAGACCGGCTAGAGGAGGTCAACTTGACTGAGGACATGCAGGACGTCCTCAAGTGGAACTGGGACCCGAGCAACTGCTACATGGCCAAATCCTGCTATCAGACGCTTTTTGCTGGCAGGACCTCGAGGGCAGGAGCCCTGCAGATCTGGCGCTCATGTGCACCCACCAGCTGCAAAGTATCGTTATGGCTGGCTGTGAGAAACAGATGCTGGACCACAGATAGGCTTCGCAGGTGTGGCCTGCAACATCCGGCGGCCTGTCCCTTCTGTGACCAGTGTGTGAGACCATTGATCACCTCCTGAGGGTTGTGTTCTCGTCTAAGAAGTGTGGACTGCCTGCTTGAGCTGGTGGGGTAAGAGCCACTGGCTGCCTGAACAGGACTCTAGGCCTACCGCCTGGTTGCAGGAGAGGTGTGGAAGCAAAGGTCGAGAGCGTGACCTATGGACCAGGATTTCGCTCGTATGATGGACGCTCTGGCGTCACCGAAACGATGTTGTTTTCGAGGGGGGCGTCCCGTCTACGGTAAAATTGGGACTTGGTTACCCTTTTCCCATTGGTTAGGTTAACCTAACCTTTAAAAGAACCTAATGGGCCTATTGGTTAACCCTAAAATAGTTTAGATCCAAACGGTCCGGCCCCTTTGTACCAAAGGTTAACTGGCACGCCGAGCTGTAGCTTAGTTGGAGTGTAGATTAGTGTACAGATCGATTCTCTGAACTTCTATTCTGAAGTTTCAAATCTGACACTAGCTATCGCAGCTACATGTTACACATCGAGCTGCGAGCTGAGTTGGAGTGTAGATTTCAAAGTGATGGCTTAATCTAAGGCTTTTTAGCTTCTCATGTTAACAGTTCTAGAAAATCTGTACTCCATTGTCGTGCCATTTGTGTTTAGGGTTGAATGTTTCCACTAATTTGAGGGAAGCTTTGTGACTATTTAGGAAAAGTGAAGATATTTCATTTCCGAACTAGTTGTGCTAGCCTACCATTGCATAATATTAAAAGTGTTTTGAACCTTAATAACCAATGGTTAACCATTTCTGACCCAATTAACCTAACGGTTAACCCATTATCCCTTTTTACGCATATGGTTAAATAGGTTCGATTCAAAAAATAAATGGTTAACCAACTTCCATCCTTAGTCTACGACAAAAGTTATCCAAAAGATCTCCTTTGAGGTAGAGCTGCAGAGAGCAGCAGGACTCTTCCGCGACTGCCTAGGGCAGGTGGACAAGTGGAGATGCCACGAGTAATCTTCTAGTGTGTGAGTGCTACCCTTAGGGTAGTGTGGGTTGCGCCCCGGGCGCATGTGCCCCGGCGTGTTATAATGCTTGGCTACTTGGCCCTTCGTCTATGAAAATGATACGTCTTTCAGGACATATTCTTGAAACATAATATTACTACTAAAAGTAAGAAAGATTATACAGCCTATGTGAACTGAATTGTGCTAGCACATAGATGCAGTCCCTACCACATTATGGCCTAGACCCGTAGCACAGTTTTTGTTTGTTGAACTTGGATAGTTGAGCCCGGCTTGAGGACATCTCCACTCGGCTACCCAGCACGCTGATTCGGACGCCGAATTTAGGCTCGGACTCCGAAAATCGGCCTAGTCGCGTATCCAGGAACCTGTTTTCGTCCGGATTTAGGCCAACTTTGGTCCGGACTCCCAAGACCATTCCCAGGATCCCGGGTACGCCCTGGAAACACCGAACAAAGCGAACTAGCGGAAAAAAAAAACAAAGCGGCGTGTGGACACGCTGAGTCAGCGACGGAAGCCGAGTCGTCGTCATCCTCGGAACCACACGACGACCGCGGGACAATAATCGCCTGCCGCCACGCCGAATTGTTGCGCCACTGCCGCCGCCGCCTCCGCGACGGACCGCGACACTAACTTCCCATTGCTTTCCATTTTCCCGCCTCGCCACTACACCTCCCGCCGCCCATCTCGGCCTATAAAAGTCGTACTTCTCGTCGGAGTTCATCACACTCTCACAGCCTCACCACAACTCCGCGAACACAGCTCTTCCCCACTTAGCCATGGCGGCGCTTTCCGGCGGCGACGAATCGGCCGGCAAGACGCCCAGCTTTGGGAGGCGCAGATGTTTCACGGCTACATGGCGCCGCCGGACACGCGGAACCCTCCGGGATGGAAGCTTAGCGCCGGCGGCATCCCTATCCCGTCGGCGCCGACGCCGGACGAACTGCCCGACGAGATCCAGGCCTTTATCGCGGCCATGTACGATCCCTCTGAAGCCAAGAGCCCCGACAACCTCTCATCGGGAGACGTTCGCCGCCGCGCCTAGGAGCTCGTCCGCCACGAGGAGCCGCCAGACGATGCGCCGAAGCGCAACAACGCGGCCGGTCACCGGCGTTTTTGGAGTGCGCCAGGCCGGACGCTCGTGTCGGTGCTGGAGCACATCAACGCCGGGAACACGCGTCCTGCCACCCACGCACATCCACGCCGCGGCGGTCGGGCGCCTCTCGGCGAAGCTACCGAGGATGGCGGCCTCGCCTCCGCCTCACTCATCGGGGTCACGCCGACGCCTTTGCCGGCGCGCGCCAAGCGCGAGGCGGTCTCGCCGTCTTCGCCATTGCGGACACGTTCGCGGGCATCGTGATCAACGAGGCCCGCGTGTTGGCGCGGTCGCCATCGACCGCCTTTCTTCGCCGCTGGCGCTCGAGCCGGCGAATCGGCGCGCCGGCGAGATAGTGTCGTAATAAGGATGGCGCTGATCGCAGCGCGACTCGACGCCGCCGCCGCCGATGAAGCCCTCCTCGCCGGACATCCTAGAATGGTCCAGCGATCGGAGGAGACGGAGGCGGCAGCGTCCACCGCTCGCAGCGAGCAGCGAGCTCGGTTCGCCGCTGCTTCGCCACTGTAGCGGCCATCGTCCTCGACGACGACGAAGCCGACCTCCTACCAGCCGGAGTGCGGCGACGCCGACGAGGAGCGCCGCCCGCCGGCGGCATTTACGGCAGCGGCGATGGTCGGGCCGATCCGGCTACACGTCTTTCTACGGCAACCGCATGTAGAAGCGGCGTCGGCGAAGGCCACGACGCGGCCTTTTTTAATGTTTTAGTTTATAGTTTATTGT
This sequence comes from Avena longiglumis, assembly GCA_030063025.1. Classification (NCBI taxonomy): domain Eukaryota; kingdom Viridiplantae; phylum Streptophyta; class Magnoliopsida; order Poales; family Poaceae; genus Avena; species Avena longiglumis. Next base: position 509,344,911 of record CP125974.1, on the reverse strand, counting down.
CTAGTTTAGATGTAATCCTCCTATATTTCCCCATCTTTAATAAAATTCGTCTTAATTTACAGACCGGGAAACTCGGCGTTCCTGCATCAAATCAAGTTTCATTCGGTCAAAATTTGGTCCGATTTGCCTTGGTTTGCCAACTCCGAGGGTCGTTTGGAAGAAGTAAACGTTGTCCCCATTGAACCGTCCTCCAAGAGGTTCGCTGAGCCCCTCACTAACAACATCCAACGCCTAGCTCTTCGCCTCCTCGCAATCTTTCTAAGACGGGACATGGGAAAAAGTATCGTCACGCACTCCGTCGCCATCGTTGCGAGGCTGAACAACAGATCTTATATGTACATGCCGGTGAACTCCAGGCATGGTGCAAAGCCTGATAGAGGTTGCAGAATCGGAAGACGACGACATACCTGTGTGGCTGCAATGGAGTCCATAATTTTAGTACAGTACTAGCTGTTCTTGTGCCTCTCGACGCGACGGAGATATGACTGCGTACTGCACGCGCGATCGGCCGGAACCACGGTCCCTGCGTTGGCCGTCTGTGCGATCAGCCGGCCAGAGACGGCGGAGCTAGGCGGGCAGCTCCCTCTCTCTCTTAGGTCGTGGGGCGAGCATGTTTGGGTATTTCAAGATGGGCCGTGGGCCCTGCCTCACGAAACCAAGATCTGGCCTTTTTCTTATTCTATAACATCTTTTCAACATCGTACTACGCCCCGCATACACGGGTATCGTTTTGTACCATACCGCTAACCTAGTAGGCGACACGGTAGTTTAAAAGCCAGGGCTGGGACCGTCCCTTCGCCCCCGACAGTAGGTGGGGGTAACGGGCATTAAGCCCGTTCTCTGTACAGCGGCTGTAGAACTCACTCTTGTTGTACATGTATGTATACTACTAGTAGTGTTGTACAGTACATGTAGAAAGTTATAGATGTACTTCCTCCGTTTTAAAATATAAGATGTTTTAGTTTTGTGAAAAAAATATATCTAGACTTTTTTAGTGTCTAGATTCAGTCCAAACATGAGTGAACCTACATACTAAAACAAGTCTAAATACTTTTGTTTCACAAAGCTAAAACATCTTATATTTTGAAACGGTGGGAGTATGTACATAATAAATTATAAAAACATTTTTTTTTTCATCCTGATGCTAGAACACCAAAAAAAAAAACACTTGCAGAATTGATTTGCAACAGATTTCAACTCTGGATGACTTATTGACTTGTACCTTTACCCATCAAACTACAGGTGTTACCAGACTGAACTGGGACATGTGTGCACCAGATAACTCTCAGCGTCCCCTAAAGAATAAATATCAAAGTCGAACTCCTCATGCGCCCTTCTACCGACTAGCACGTGATAGCGTCGTCAGGGCGCCTCGCCACCTCATGTCGTTCTATGAGGCGGTCCTTGGTGGCACACTCCTTCAAGACCCATGGGAGGAGGATGACCTCGAGGACATGCCAGTCGAGGCCCTCCCATGCCGCTACTCCACCGATCCGAGAGAGGCCACCACAGTTCCAAGCCTGCATTGAGCGTCAGTGCTCGCCTCCTTCGCAATCTGCGGTCGGCGCTGTGCTCGAGCTCCCCACATCCGCATCGTGGGTGCCCCGGAGCATCCCCCACGACAGTCAGTCACCTGGGAGAAGCTCCCACGACAGCTGATGGGTCTTCCTGCCATGAATCGGAATAAATTGCTCGTCGGAGGAAAGTGGATTGCGACTGAGTGGCTCGAGGAATGAAACTCTAAAAGCTATCCGACCCTGGTAGCCAGCAACGGGGAGGGCCCCTATTGGGTGTCCTAGATATTTTTATCTAGGCCCATGTGTTTTGCAAGATTTGCTCGGGATTCGTAATCGGCCAAACAATTTTCCGGTATTGGGTTGTTAGGGGGATCTGCTAGAGACGCTCCAATATACACCACCCACGCGACTGCATAACACGTGTGGTTGAGAAGAAACACCACAATCAAGGTTGTTATCGAGCATCATTGTCATCAGTCCTCCATGAACCATCGACTTCAACTTCACCTTCGACGACAGAGCACTCGCTGTAGCTGACGCCTATGCCCAGCAATCAGCTCACGTGAGGAAGAGGCAACTCCAACTTCGATAATGACCATCATGGGAAAAGTTGCACTCCTTGCACCGACAGAATCCACACGGACTGTCTCAAAAAAAAATCCACACGGACAACTGGACATCAACACACATGTATATTCTATTATGTTGCATCATGTCGCATCTTTGCCAACATGCCGCCACAACGCACAGCTAGCTCCGATTTCACCGCTTCACATCAGGAAGCAGCACATGATCAACCCAAATAAAACATGTAGACTGGCCGGTGAAGAAGGACATGACGCGGCTCAACTCCGCTCACCATTGCCATTGTTGTCACACAACTCGTAACGCCAACAGATCCAGAACAACTGTCTTAGCATCTCCAAGCCACTAGCCCCTCTAATCAAAGCCGCTCCAAAGCAATGTCTTCAAGAAGGGAGACAAAGCAAGAAGCGTGATGACAAAGAAAGAATCGTTCGATCCACGATGATTGGGTCTAGGGTTTGTCCTTTAGCATCGAGCTCGGATGAAAATGACATAATGCCACAAACTGACGCCTCTAAGTAAGCAACAACGCACACACGCATTGTCGGCGCCACGCGGGCCAAAGCAGGAGCACGGTTTCCACCATGCATTGGCCAGGCATCCACCGTGGGCCGGTTGACTAGACCACCAAAAATCACTACCGTGGCACATCGAAAACAATCACCACCGGAGATGCGCCCACATGCCACGACACCATGGCCACACTCCACTGAACGTCGCCGCATCGCAGCGAGTAGCCCTCACAACAGACGCCGTGTTGCCTGAGCAGCCATGACGCCACCACCATTGAGTTGACCCAAATCCAGGGCCGGCTCTAACCCATGGCAGGGTTGTGCCATGGCCAAGGGCCCAGGCCAGAGGGGGGCCCAAATTTTTTAGCTTTACAAGAGCCATGGCCAAGGGCCCAGGCCAGAGGGGGGCCCAAATTTTTTAGCTTTACAAGAGCCAGGCCAGGGAAGATAGAGAAGTAGCCAGACGCCAAACGTTCTACTAAAAAAAAGGCAGACGCGGATTCGCCGAACGCCCTCACCCCTGGAAGTCTGGAACCGAAACCGAAACATCGCCCTCGGCCCTTCCGCATCGCCAGGCACACAGTCGCCCACGTGGCCAGACGCCCACTCGCCCCTAGAACTCTGGAAGGAAGATCGAAGGAGCAGGAGCCACGCGCCCACGCGGCCACGCCCAGCCCTGGCCCTCGTGCACGCGGCCCCCCTGGTACCTGCTCTACCGCAGTGCCGCAGCCCGCAGTGCCGCCCTGCGCCCCTCTCCTGCGCTAGTGCGTTGCACGCCTCTGCGCCCTAGTTTTTGCTGCGGTGCTGCCCTGCCTCTGTAATTTTAAGTTTACGTCTAATCCCTGGTTTAATCCTTCTAATTAATCTTTCAATTCAGGTTATAATTTTTAAGATTACAATTTGATATAAATTATATCACATTAATCTTTGATAGGTGTTACGACGGGGAAGCAATTTTCGGGTGCCATGAAAAAGAAGAAAAAAAGAGAGAGAATGAGCGTATTGATTCACAAAGAGATGCTTTAAATAAGTTTTTCTAACAAAAAGTAGCGTTGATATCAACAATAATAATCAAAGGCAAGAATCTGACCTCGGAGAAGATGATAAGAATAATTCAAATGCAAACTTTAATGCCAATGAACAATCCTCGGAAAACGGTAAATAACTAACTAGCGTCAATTTTTCCAATTGTAAATAAATAACTAATTACAATCTTTTGTTTTGTCATGCAGATGTTAATGTTAATAAGGACAATATAGCGGAAGAACAAGATGCTCCTAGTGGTGATAAACAATCCCCGGCTTGGCTACGTGTTGTATTGAGAAGGATATATTGGACAACATTAATCTTGATAGTGTCCTCGATGATTTTGCATCTAGAAATACACGAAGAAGCTTTTTACGAAGCACCGAAGCTTAATTGTCGATGAATTAATTGGAGGCCGGGTGTTTTTAAGGTATTCACTAGTATGAAATACTTGTTATATTTTCCTATCATTTTTATTTTTTCTATCTAAATATCACAATGCTTTAGTGCTTGACAATTATTTATAGACATCTCGACTATCTCGACTATGAACGTGTGATTATATGCTTTTAAATATTTTGTAAGTGAAATTGGCATATATATATCATCTATATATCTAGTTATATGTACATATATATTGTCGTTAGGGGTCTATTTATCGACTTCGCCCAAGGGCCCAAAAAAATAGAGAGCCGGCCCTGCCCAAATCCATCGTCTTCATCGCATGTTCCCGTCGTGAGCACCTAACAAGTCCGAGACAACAACATTGCATCCTCTCTACAGCGCCATGGAGCAACACCAGGGAAGCCGTCGGGCTCTCAAGAGCTGGCCTGCTACCGGCGGCTAGGTTTCGCTCCCGGTCCGTTGGGAGGAAGCTTGACTGGGAGCTCGGGTGCTCGGCTATTTTTCTTCCTATGATCGAACAGCAGCCCTGCACATAGGTGTAATATCTTAATGGTGCAAAACCTAACAGAGGTTGCGCCCACCTGCGGTCGAAACGGCCGCCGTGCCATTCTACCGAGATGGCCGCACACAATTCAACGACCTACCACACCCGCCCGTGATGCTCCAGAACGAGGTCCCTGTGTTCACGGTGGTGGCGCCCATGCTTCCTCCAAAATCCTCTCTCTGGACTTCGTGGGTCGCGAGCAGGATATTTCTGAAGCGGATTGGTAGTGTTTTGGCATGTCAAAGTGGACCATGGGCCGGCCCATGAAACCAAAAAGACCTCTCTTTTATTTTCCAAATACCACAGGCCAGACCATGTGCCCTGTGCATGCCTAAGCTAGGTCAGACTAGAATTTTTGTCCCGTACCGGCAGGCTAGCACGCAACGTGCTAGTTTAAAAGCTAGGTTTCGGACATCGACTTTGCCCCCCACAGTAGGTGGGGGTAACGGGCCTTATGCCCGTTCTCTGTACAGCGGATGTAGAACTCGTGTACATGTTGTATACTAGTAGTGCTTTGCACAGTAGTTGTTGTACAATACGTGTAAAATAGTTGTACATATAAATTATAAAAAAAGTTTTTTTCATCTTGATGCTTTTTTACTAGTTCACTGCCATTGGCCAATAAATACACCATTACATACTTTTTTTTAGGAAAACACATATATTAAGCTAGTAGCACAAGCCGCCTCATTAAAAAACTTCCAATCCCCTTAGGTACACTAGTAAGGTAAAGAGTGCGTCTGAAACTTAATGGCAACATCAACGTATGGTTATATCGTTTATCAAAGAGCTTAGCAGAAACCTAAGGGGTTCATCGATCCAATTATAAGATTTATTTTTTCTACAAGGAAGCAAAAATTGATGCGTACCGTAGGCGAGGATTAGACAACTTGGTCCCTTTGTTAGCTTATTAGGACTGCATAAGAGATGAAATATGTTGTCATGCTTCAGTCAACAAAATCAAAGTGAATTATTAAACAACTCAGGTTACAGAAATTTATGCAAACGCATCATGCCATGATTCCTCAGAACACGAAAAGCAAACGTCTACAGAATCGAACTCAGATCTTAATTAAACTTGAGCCAAATATGGCACGCACCTTCATCCATCAGACTACACGCGTAACCAGACTGAACTGGGACCTGTGCAATGGGCGCTGGTAACTCAAAACTCAGTCTCAGCTTGACCTAAAGAATGGATAACAAAGCTGAAACACTCATCCTTGGTGTGGTGGCTATCTTCCAGATTTTCCATCCAACAACGGCCACACACAACAACCCACCATCTTCCCTTTTTTTTCTTCTGAACTCTAATATGTTCCCATCATCGGTCTTTCTAGGAAATTGCCAGGCTCGGATTCATTAGTAATCCCTCCGTTCCATAATTTTTGTTTTGATTCCAGTTCAAATTTGAACTAAAACCACAACAAGAATTATAGAACCGAGGGAGTATTTATTTTTTCTATAAGGAAGCAAAAATTGATGCGTGCCGTAGGCGAGGATTAGACAACTTGGTCCCTTTGTTAGCTTATTAGGACTGCATAAGAGATGAAATATGTTGTCATGCTTCAGTCAACAAAACCAAAGTGAATGATTAAACAGCTCAGGTTACAGAAGGTTACGCATCGAGTAGATAATTTTTAACATGAAAAAAAAAGTGGTGCCTAGACACCGAATGAACTGAGTATCACGTTTGCAGAAGTCAACATTCTGGTTAAATTTTTTTTGGGAAACTGCAAGGTGGGCTAAGTGCTTTAAGGCAACAAATCAGTGGAAATAAACAACACCCCTTTTTCCTAGAAACATACCATCAGCTTCAACAGGTAGAGCACCAAGAAGACCGACTTTAGAGTCAATGGTGGAGAGATAACCAATTGTTCTCCCAAACCTCCTCAGTACCTGTCGTTCCAGACTTCCAGTTTGCATCTCTAGGAGACCAAACAACCAAAACCATGCCGATAGGAGAAGCTGTTCTGTCTGCCTTCATGCAGGCACTCTTTGAGAAAGTGATTGCTGCCGCTTTTGGTGAGCTGAAATTGCCTCAAGATGTAGGTGAGGAGCTGGAGAAACTGTCCAGCAGTCTGTCGACCATTCAAGCTCATGTTGAAGATGCCGAGGAGCGGCAACTCAAGGATAAGGCGGCACAAAGCTGGCTTGGCAAGCTCAAGGATGTCGCTTATGAGATGGATGACTTGCTTGATGATTACACAGCTGAGGCCCTTCGATCCAAACTGGAAGGCCAATCCAACTACAACCATTTGAACAAGGTTAGGAGCTGTCTCTGCTGCTTTTGGTTGAACACTTGTTTATCGAACCATAAGATATTGCAAGAAATAAGGAAGGTTGAGAAGAAGCTTGATAGGCTTGTCAAAGAAAGACAGATTATTGGCCCAAACATGATCAATACCACGGACAGGAAAGAGATAAAAGAGAGGCCTGAGACCAGTTCAATAGTTGATGACTCAAGTGTGTTTGGGAGAGAAGAAGATAAAGAGATCATTGTGAAGATGTTGCTCGACCAAAAAAACTCCAACCATGCCAACCTTTCTATTCTTCCCATAGTGGGTATGGGTGGACTAGGGAAGACGACTCTAGCACAGCTTGTCTACAATGATACAAGAATAAAGAATCATTTCCAGTTAAGGGTTTGGCTGTGTGTTTCTCAAAATTTTGATCAGATGAAGCTTACCAGGGAAACCATCGAATCAGTTGCAAGTGAGTTTGAATCAGTTGTCAGTGGGGTCTCGTCAGTCACGACCAACATGAACTTGCTTCAAGAAGACCTCTCAAATAAGCTAAAAGGTAAAAGGTTCCTTCTAGTACTTGATGATGTGTGGAATGAGGACCCTGAAAAGTGGGATATATATCGTCGTTCTCTAGTTACCGGGGGAAAGGGAAGCAGAATCGTAGTAACCACAAGAAACAAAAATGTGGGGAAACTAATGGGTGGGATGGATCCATACTATCTTAATCAGTTATCCGACAGTGATTGCTGGTATTTGTTCAGGAGCTATGCATTTGTAGGTGGTAACTCAAATGCACGTGCAAATTTGGAAATAATAGGCATGGAAATTGTGAAGAAGTTGAAAGGCCTACCACTGGCTGCAAAAGCAATAGGTAGCTTACTATGTTCCCAGGATACTGAGGATGACTGGAAAAATGTATTGAGGAGTGAAATATGGGAATTGCCATCAGATAAGAACAATGTATTACCAGCTCTGAGATTGAGTTACAATCATTTGCCTGCCATACTGAAGAGATGTTTTGCATTTTGCTCAGTCTTTCACAAAGATTATGTGTTTGAGAAAGACAGGTTGGTCCAGATTTGGATGGCCCTTGGATTTATTCAGCCTGAGCGGAGGAGAAGAATTGAAGAGATTGGAAGCAGCTATTTTGATGAATTACTAAGCAGGTCTTTCTTCAAACATCGCAAAGGTGGATATGTGATGCATGATGCTATGCATGACCTAGCACAGTCAGTCTCAATCCATGAGTGTCGCAGACTTAATGACCTCCCCAACAGTAGCAGCTCTGCATCAAGTGTCAGGCACCTCTCATTCTCTTGTGACAATAGAAGCCAGACTTCATTTGAAGCCTTTCTTGAATTTAAGAGAGCACGGACACTTCTATTGCTAAGTGGATATAAATCAATGACAAGATCTATCCCGAGTGATCTGTTCCTCAAGTTAAGGTACCTGCATGTGCTCGATTTGAACCGACGAGACATCACTGAATTGCCAGATTCTATTGGACGCTTGAAAATGCTCCGATATCTGAATCTCTCAGGCACTGGTATAAGAAGGTTGCCTTCAACAATTGGTAGGCTCTGCAGCTTGCAAACACTCAAGTTGCAAAACTGTCATGAATTAGATGATCTCCCAGCAAGCATAACCAATCTTGTAAATCTCCGATGCCTAGAAGCACGAACAGAGTTAATCACAGGCATAGCCAGAATAGGGAACTTAACTTGTCTTCAACAGTTGGAGGAATTTGTGGTCCGTACGGGTAAAGGATACAGGATCAGTGAATTGAAGGCAATGAAGGGGATCAGAGGGCATATTTGCATTAGAAATATCGAGAGTGTTGCTAGTGCAGATGATGCATGTGAAGCCTATTTAAGCAATAAGGTGTTCATCAACACTCTAGATCTTGTATGGTCCGATGGCAGGAACATAACATCAGAAGAAGTAAATCGAGACAAAAAGATACTTGAAGTCCTTCAGCCACATCGTGAACTAAAGGAGTTAACAATCAAGGCATTTGCAGGCTCCTCTTTACCGAATTGGTTAAGTAGTCTTTCTCACTTGCAAACTATCCACCTGTCTGACTGCACAAAATGTTCGATTCTACCAGCACTGGGAGAGCTGCCTCAGCTGAAGTACCTAGGCATTGGGGGTTTTCCAGCCATTGTTAAAATCAGCCAAGAGTTTTCAGGTTCCATTGGAGGTAGGGGGTTTCCATCATTGAAGGAACTTGTATTTGAAGACCTGGCCAATCTCAAAATGTGGGAATCTATACAAGATGGTGAATTTCTTCCGTCCCTCACAGAACTTGCAGTGATCGATTGCCCGCAAGTAACCGAATTCCCATCCCTCCCATTAACACTAGAGAAGCTCGAAATTTCTGAAACAGGATTCTCTATTCTTCCAGAAGTCTGTATTCAGAGCTCTCAGTTTTCGTCATCGTTAGCGTGCTTACAGATTCACCAGTGCCCAAATCTCACATCCTTACAGGATGGATTGCTTAGCCAGAAATTATTGGCTCTCGAGCAATTAACCATCACTCACTGTTCAGACCTAATTCACCTACCAGTTGAAGGATTCAGATCCCTAACCTCTCTTAAGAGTCTTCACATCTATGATTGTCCAAGGTTGGCACCATCCGGACAACATAACTTGTTGCCCTCCATGCTTGAAGACTTGCGCATCAGCTCATGCTCAGGTCTTATTAACCCTCTTCTTGGAGAGCTTAATGAGCTCTCCTCACTGACACATCTGGTGACAGCTGATTGTGACAGCCTTCACTCTTTTCCATTAAAGCTCCCTGGCACTCTGCAAAAACTGGAGATCCTCCATTGCAGTAATCTGATCCACTTGCCTGCTGGTCTAGAAGAAGCTTTGTGTCTAACAGCTATGACCATCTTCAAATGTCCTCTCATTCCATGTTTGCCAAGGTGCATTCCAAGATCATTGAAAGAACTGTACATCAGAGAATGCCCACTTCTAACAGATAGTTGCCAAAAAATCAGTGGAAAAGATTGGCTTGCAATTTCTCATGTACCAATCATTGAGATCGATGATGATACCAGTACCACAATGCCCAACAGAAGTATAAGAAGAAGATTATCCTGAACGCTTCACAGTGGTGAAATGCTACAACGCAAATGGTATGAAGTAGATATATTCTGCTTCTATTGCATAAACATGTATTTTTCTACTAAAGGCTAACTACATAGTCGAACAACCCCCCTCTAGGTCATTTTGTATTAATGTTTCTTCTATTTTGTATGAAAGCACATAGACATACTTAGTTTTAAATGTCTTGTAACGTCAAATTGCAAGCAATAACCATACTCTGAAACTATTAAACATCATCCGCTACACCATATAGTCAAGCCTTACATTCAAAGAAAAATGAACGGGGTAATAATATAAAAAGGCAAATAACAGGATTGCCAATTCGAGACTGAGTAATAACAATGCAACAAAAATAAAGCAACCAAAGGCTACATTGATTATTTAATGTATTGTAGAAGTACCTATGTATTTGATGTCCATATCCACAAGTGGCCCAAAGATCATCGACCATGGTCAAGTCTCAAGTCATACCTGTTCAGAAAAGAAAAACCTTAAACTCTAGCTGTGATACAATTATGTTTGTCCATGCACAGTACAAGCATGCATAGTAGTAAACATGTTTGGTCAATATCTACAAAATATGGTCACATTAGTTTCTACTTTCTAAGTATAAAACTCTAGAGTAATAATTCTATAGTAAGAAATTTCACAAAATATCCATGATTGTATTGCAACTCTTGGTTAGAGTAGCTATCTGATGCATATGCATGTCTACTGTCTACAGAATGCAGTTCAATGAATAAAATTAAACCCTAAAAGAGGTTCAAGTACTCACTTCTGCACATTCTTTTTTTTTCAGATTATCATCTGGATTCTGGAAACAATTTTGTACTATTTTGAAATTCCAAGAGAAGCTTACAGCTTACGTCCTACCTGCTATCAGAGACTAATCTAATGTGCAAAACTCGAAAGACCAGAAAACTCACTTCGTAGCTTCGAAGAAACAAATATAGTAGGGCCAATACATTACTGCATTTATTATATCTTCCGTTTCATTTAAAAAGAATGCATCTGTGTGTTTAATTGTGTACTCGATGTTCTCATGTACTACATGTCATTCTATGATTGTGAGGCACCTTCATTTTTTTTCTCTGTCCCCATCCAGTACTTAAGGTTATGTTTCAAGGTTGTGTACTACTTTGAACTACAGCAGCAAATGGAGTCCATCAAAACTAGATAATATGGTACTCCCTCCGATCCATAATAAGTGTCATTGATTTAGTGCAAAATTGTACTAAACCAGCGACATTTATTATGGATCAGAGGGAGTACATTGTATACACACTTTGTTTGTTATGCGAATGAAACATGTTTAGGAAAGGAGGGAGTTCAGAACGGCAGGAACCTAACCTTCCCTCCCGGCACAGTTCATAAGCATCATGGTATCAAAGTCTGGTGTCTCCACCAGGCATATCCTACAGATTCCATCCCCGCTCTCCTATTATTCATCATGAACACTTTCAACTCCACAAACAGGATATCCATGGTACTCAATTCTTCAAACGTGTCACTGCAACTTCCAAGAGTTAAGAGTCAAGTCATTACCACTAAAGTACTACTAGTAGATTGTAATGGTGCGAAGGCAATTAGTAGAGCTATGACTATGAGTAAACGCAGCATGCATCCAGTACATAAGATTGGAAGAATTCCTATTACCTATGGAGATCAAAGGAATCGATCTGAAACAATTACTGGAAAAACATGAGCTTAAATCTTACAGTACCAAAACGACGGGCACATTGCAAATTCGCTCTGCGCTTCTTTTCCTCTCCTCCGACGCCAACGGTTTGTGGCGGTGGGAGCAGGCGGAGCAACGACGCGGCGGCGACGCGAGAAGCGTGGGTTGGGCAGCGGGAGCGGAGTCGCGATGCGGCGCCGGTCGGTGAGCGCCGGTATGGCACGGGATGGTTGCGCCCAGCCAGCAGTAAAAAAAAGTTAGGACTGGGAAATGAGGCCCAAGTCTGGATTTTCGGTCAACCTGCGAGCTTCCAGGCCCGCCAATATTACGGGCTGCGTTATGCGGCACGGGTTGGACATGGAAGAAAATGGAAACTGCCTGCTGATAGAAAATGATACTTCCTCCAATCTATGATAAGTATCTATTTCCTCCGTTCTAAAAAAAGATGTTACAAGTTCGTTAAAATTTAGATAAATTTATATAATAAATAATGTCTAGATATATTTAAATTTAGCAAAATCTGAGACATCCTTTTTAGGACGGAGGGAGTATAATTTTTTTTGTTTCCTAAAAAAATCTATGATTAATTTTTTTCTAAGTTCAGATTAAAATATATATAAAAATAAAAGAACTTGTGTAGATAATAATTTACAATACGTGTGTGCAAAAATTACCTTGTATTCCAGTCATTGTTTAAAAAATTGCTTATTATTGGGTGACCGTAATCAATTTATCGGCTGATACATCAAAAAGTTGCTAATTTCAGGCTGACTGAGAATTTAATGATAAACTATATCCTCAATATTGATTCCAGTCTCATCAAAAAGGAGAAAATACATATCTAGGCATGCGTGGACACTGCAATTTTGAATAGGCCACCGTATTTCTTAAATTTGTTATATTTTGTCTTTTTGTGGCACCTGACATATAAAGTATTTTTCATTGCAATTTTGCAGAGTTAACTTCTGTATTGTCGGCTACACACAGGTGTTTTTTGGAAATATTTGATGTTCTTAAAATTCAAAAACAGGTTCGAGTTATCCCGCACTCTTAATTGATTTTCTATGGTACTCTACCCTAAAATGATAGGGTAGTAGTCAGATTGGTGTAAACGAAAAGAGGGTACTCAATTCGCACTTAAAGTTAAATCTGGATGGTCGGTTTGCTGCATGTATGCACCATGGTCCCGTCGACGGGATATTATTTTTTATATTATTGCATCATCTCTCCTCACGGTATGTCCAAATCATGGAAAAATCATAACTTCTAAATTAATAATATAGGAAAAATTGTATGCAGGAAATTTGCATTGGTGGCAGGGGAATCTTCCAAACGAATCATCACAAATGTGCAATATTAGGACCTAGGAAAACTTCTTGCAACAAATGCTGAAAGCCACTTGCAGCAAACACATAAAACTTGCAGCATGAATGCAAGACTGTCGTTACACTAGAATCATTGCAGCCATCACTTGTGTGTTTGAATGGAAACAGAAACAATCTTGTAACATACCGAACAAAGATATATGCAGCATCAAAATCCCCTAATGGCGAAAAATATAAATATTAATTGCCGATGTTATTATGTGTTACTTTGCCTTTGGCTTTTGGAGAAGTTTCTACTTTCGAAGTTCTTGACAAGTCCCAAATGGAGGAGATTAAGAGATCATTGAAAAGTTATGACTTTTAGTTCTCTTTCATGTATCGATCAACGTGGAATCTGGACAAAAACATCCGACATCGTGTAAAACAGGGCTAGCGTCGTGCGTGTGTGGGTTACGCTGAAAACTGGCCAAGACATGGCAGAAACATAGACCAAATAGCCAAAACATGGAAACCGAGCAAAAACGTTTGACTTTGTGGAAAACGTCCGACATTGTATAAAACTAGACTAGTATTTTATGTGCGTCGATACGCTAAAAATTGGCCAATACGTGGCAGAAACACATACCTAAACCACACAAGTCGAGGAGATCTGCCCCATTAGATAGCCTCATAGGGCAGCCATCATTCTCATGAATGCGGGTTTTCAACATCGTTTTTCAGGCCTGCTTTCTCTTTATGAACATTTACTTCTTATGCAACACCATACAATTTGGATTTTTTCCAAAGACAATGTTAATTCTAGAAATTGTATTCAATAGAGCAAGAATTAGTCAGAGGTCAAAATAATATCAAAATCATACTAGATAAGTTTCTAGAGTTAATATCCTATTTTTGATTTGGGAAGTGAAAATGAATGTGAACATATTTGTGTCCGAAGTAAAATGAAAATGAATGTGAACATATTTATGTCGAGAAAAATGAATTTACGAACAGGAATCCTTAAGTCCACAAGACTCTCTTCGATGGAAAGGCTAGGGGACAGTTCCAGCTCGATAGTAAGGGAAACCGGGTTTACAACACGCCGGTGGAAATATGCAGCCACACATAAACCATCAATATTCTGGTGGAATTCTCCCACGAGGCGATCCTATTTTCTAGGATAGTCGATCTCATGGCGACCTAGGCCTCCGGGCCATTCCGGCCACCGGCTCCACCTCTGTCTCTCCTCCTAATCAAATCTACACACTCTCTTCTCTCACAATGGCCCCCTCCCCTTTCATTTTGGATCCTTTCTCTTGGCGTTGGAAGGTTCTTTATTCTCTGGTGACTGATCAACGTCAAGACCATATGTACTCGGGTTTTTTGGTGGTCGTCCCGAGGCTACGCAAGATCCATCCCCTGGCCTCAAATGGAGTAATTGTGGATGATAGAAGGCTGAAGGTACAGGAATTCATTTCATCTGGATCTGATATCTTGCTTCGATGTCATAGTATTAAGGTCTAGGATAAATTGGTCCTTCACAATGGTTTGCTCTTTCTAAATGGGGTTCGGGTTCACCCTAATGGTTCTGGCACGTCTCGTGTCCTAGAAGACTCCCCTATTAATCCATCTACGATGGTTGTTCATGCTTCTCATACTTTGGGATTGGATTTTACTCCTGGAATTGATTTTGCTAAATAAGTAAGATCACATTTTCAATCTTATGTTCATCCTTTTATTGGATTAGGGCAATTTATTATGGTCGTATCTTTCGGACGTGCCTCCTTTCGCCTTGATGAGGATACTGTGGGACTTTCCCTAGAGGCAGCAATTGGTGGTTTTTGTGGTGATTTAATGGTGTCCCTCATCAGAGACCGTTTCGTTAAATGTATCATCCAAAAAAGTGGGTCTTCATATCCTTCAGTAGAGAGGGTTTGAATGTTTTCATTTCAAATATTTCTTTCATCTCTGGAGCTTTGGAGGATCAAACTGGCAGAGGGAATTCTTTACTTAGAATAGGGAAGAAAAGAGTGAATGGCTTTTACTTTTAATCAAACCTCGTGAGAAATCATCTGGTATTCATTTTAATGTGGCTTCTAATAAACATATGGTTAATACAGTATGGCAGCCTAAGGAATCTACTCAGGTGAATCGATCTATTGGGTCCCCTGCTGCTCATAATCAGTTGCATTATCAAGGCCTTAATGAAGCCAATGATGATCAAGATATTTCACTTCAAGTTGGTCCTTTTAATCTGCATTCTATTGCGTGAGTCAATGACTTAATTACTTCTAGACGGCCAGAGCCTTTGATGATTAATGATGATCATGCTCTTAATGTTGATGATCATTAGAATGATGAGTTCAATGCAATGATTGATTCTATGGTTTTAAAGGTCTGGACATGCCGGAAATGTTTAAGTTCCAGCCATGTTACGGCTAAATGCACTAGAAAAACTCGATGTATGGCAATGCTATAGAACAAGTCATATTCGTAAAGATTACCCAGGGTCAGGGGTAAATAAGTCCTTTCGTTGGGTGCCAAAAATAAAGGATCCTATGGTTATTAATAAATCTTTGTCAGTTGTTAACCCTCGTGACGTTTCGTTTTCACTTGATACTCCGGCAATTCCACCGTCGCCGACTCCTTCCATTCTCGCAATGGCGAACTTTCATGTGGATCCTAATTGATTCATGCCGGTGGGTATGGTTGCACTCAACCCCTAGGGTGCAGATGAGAGTCCTTTGCGGATGTACGTCTCTGTATCAGCAAATCCTCCAAAGCATCATGAAAACTGGGTATTGGCTCTAGTTCTTCCTCGCCATGAAGATGCTGAGATAAATGAGGTTCTTCAATAGATTGTAGATCATGTCCACAATGCTCTTCAATGGGAGGTACTTAGTTTTGTTGAAAGTGCAGTTGGTATTGGATTGTTTAAATTGGCAAATTCTATTACACATGATCTTCTAGTTACACAACCTGAGATTCCTTTTGTCCCTGGTCGTACTCTGTCTTTCACAAGGCATGATGAGGGACCCAACTTTCGATCAACTACTTATACTAGAATTGGATGGATAATGTTGCTTAATCTGCCAATGGACTATCCTTCAGAAGAATTTTTGAGGGAAACAATGGACAAGTTTGGGAAGATGAGGGGTTGGTTCAGGGAGGACCCTTCTCCTACAAGAACTTTGATTAAGCTGAGCTATGGTGGACCTAGAGACATACCTATATAAATTGTGGTGCGTGAGCCACAGCGCTGGGGAGGCGTTGTTGTTTCATGGACAGTTCCTTGCTGCCCCAAGCCCTAGTCGCCGCCCTAGCCCTCTCCCCTTGGTGTGTCTAAACCCTAGATCACCGAGGCTCTCTCATAGTCCACCATACTCGCTCCAGCTTAAGGCGAATCCCTGCGAGATCTCCCCTCTAATTCCGGTACCACGCCGTCGTGCTGCCGGAATCGCGAGGAGAGTGCTACAACCTCCGCTGCCTGCTGGAACAAGGGAGAGGAAGGTCTTCATCGAATCAACGCAGACCGATCATGAAGCGCCCGGACGCAACACCGGAAGGATCGTCTATGTGATCTTGAGATCGGGAACAGTACGACTACATCACCCACGAGAATCCGCTCTCGTTAAACACTTTGGAATCTTCGAGGGTGAGTTATTCTATCGACTCGTTGCTACAATCTAGTAGATAGATCTTGGCTTGTTTGTTTGTATGCGGTAGAAAAAAAAATTCCATGATACGAACCCCTACAGTGGTATCAGAGTCGTGTCTATATGTAGATCTGTTGCACGAGTAGAACACAATGGTCATTATGGGTGGTGGTGCTTTTATTATCAATTGCTTCTTGTGTACATTGCATCTTGTGGTATGATGGGATGAAGCGGCCCGGGCTAACCTTACATGACATCGTTCATGAGACTTGCTCCACGCTCAACATGCAACTTGTATTGCATAAGTGGCTTTGCGGGTGTCTGTCTCTCCCATTATAGTATAGATCCAATTTACAACGGGCACTTGATAGTTCAAACATCAACGTTGTGGTTCTTGTTCGTAAGTTAGATCGACACTTATTGAAAGCCTCAAACCACGTAAAATATGCAAAGAAATTAGAGGAGTCTAACTTTGTTTTGCAGGGGTGTGCTGTGATGTGATATGGCCATGATTGTGATTATATTTGATGTATGCAATGTTCCTTATTGTAAGTTGGCAACCGGCAGGAGCCATATGGTTGTCTTTAATTTCTGTTAAGACCCGCGTGTCTATTCAAAGTATTTGTAATAGTTGAAGCTGGAGGACGACAACCATGGAGCGGCGTCATTGACCTTGATGCAATGCCGGTGATGATGGAGATCATGTTCGTGCTTGAAGATGGAGATCGGAAGCACAAAGAAGAAAGGCCATATCATATCACATATTATGAATTGCATGTGATGTTAATCCTTTATGCATCTTGTATTGCTTAGTTAACGACGGTAGCATTATAAGATGATCCCTCATGCACATAAATTTCAAGTTCTTAAGTGTTCATCCTTAGTAAGCACCATTGCTAAAGCTTGTTGTTTCGAAGCACCACGTGATGATCGGGTGTGTTAGATTCCGCAAGTCTATACAACATGGGCAAGCCAGATTTGCTCATGCGGAAGCTAAGGTTTGATCTTGACGAGCCTAGCATGTACAGACATGGTCTCGGAACACGGATCACCGAAAGGTAAAGCATGAATCATATAGTAGATATGATGAACATGTCGATTGTTCGCCATTGAAGCTGCATCAACTCTCGTGATGATCGGTTTTGATGTGGTGGATTTGGTTCGTGTGATCACTAAAACAATGTGAGGGATATTGTTTTGAGTGGGAGTTCACCTAGATTAATTTAACTATTAATTAGAACTCAATTTGTCATAAACTTAGTCTAAACTATTGCAAATATGTTGTAGATCAATGGCGTCCCCTACCATCAATTTTAATGCGTTCCTAGAGAAAGAAAAGTTGAAAAACAATGGAAGCAACTTCGCGGATTGGTTCCACAATTTGAGGATTGTCCTCAATGCTGGTAATTTGACCTATGTGCTGGATGCACCGCTGGGTGACCCGCCTACAGTTGATGCTACCGATGAAGTAAAGAACGTTTACCTCGCTCGGAAGAATCAGTACTCCACAGTTATGTGTGCTATCTTGTATGGTTTAGAATCGGAGCTTCAGAAAAGGTTTGAGAATTCAGACCCACATGATATTGTCCGTGAACTCAAATTGATCTTTGAGACTCACGCGGCAATTGAGAGCTATGAGGCTTCTGAAAAGTTCTTTAACTGCAAGATGGAAGAGGGCAGCTCCGTCAGTGAGCATGTGCTTAAGATGTCTAGGCACGCAAAAAACTCCAAAGCTTGGGTATAGTGATTCCTAATGCTTTGGGGATTTACCGTGTCCTCCAATCACTACCACCAAGTTACAAGAACTTTGTGATGAACTACAATATGCAAAACATGAACAAGCAGTTGCTAGAACTCTTCGCCATCTTAAAATCTGCAGAAGTGGAGATTAAGAAAGAGCACCAAGTGTTGATGGTCAATAAGACCATCAAATTCAAGAAAGGCAAGTCTAAGCAAAAGGGACACTTCAAGAAGGGTGGTAAGAAAGTTACCGCGCCAACGAAGAAGACCAAGGCTGGACCTAAGCCTGATACTGAGTGCTTTTACTCCAAGGGAGAAGGTCACTGGAAGCGGAATTGCCCAAAGTACTTGGCGGATTTGAAGAACGGCAACATCAAGAAGAAAGGTATATCTGATATACATGTTATTGATGTGTATCTCACTAGTACTCGTAGTAGTGTCTGGGTATTTGATACTGGTTCGGTTGCTCATATTTGTAACTCGAAACAGGTGCTGCAGAATAAACGGAAGCTAGCGAAGAACAAGGTTACGATGCGCGTTGGAAATGGATCAAAGGTTGATGTGATCGCGGTCGGCACACTACCTCTTCATCTACCATCGGGATTAGTTTTATACTTAAATAATTGTTATTTGGTGCCTGCGTTGAGCATGAACATTATATCGGGATCTTGTTTATTGCGAGACGGTTACTTGTTTAATTCCGAGAATAATGGTTGTTCGATTTATATGAGTAATATGTTTTATGCACATGCACCTTTGATAGATGGTCTATTTGAATCTTGATAGTGGAAATACACATATGAATAACATTGAAGCTAAACGTTTGAAATCGAGCGATAACTCGACCTATATGTGGCACTGTCGTCTTGGTCACAATGGAGTGAAGCATATGAAGAAACTCCATTCTGATGGACTTCTTGAATCACTTGATTTCGAATCACTTGAAAGATGCGAAGCATGTCTGATGGGTAAAATGACTAAGACTCCATTTTCTAGTATGATGGAGCGAGCTACGGACTTATTGGAAATCATACATACCGATGTGTGTGGCCCAATGAGTGTAGCATCGTGCGGTAGTTATAGTTATGTTCTTACCTTCACGGATGACTTGAGTAGATATGGGTATATCTATTTCATGAAACATAAGTCCGAAACTTTCGAGAAGTTTAAGGAATTTCAAAGTGAAGTTGAGAATCAACGTAACAAGAAGATTAAATTTCTACGTTCTAATCATGGAGGTGAATATCTAAGTTACGAGTTTGGCGAGCATTTGAAGAAATGCGGAATACTTTCACAATTGACACTGTTGGGAACACCGCATCGTAATGGTGTGTCCGAACGTCGTAATCGAACTCTCTTAGATATGGTTCGTTCTATGATGTCACTTACAGATTTACTGCTATCATTTTGGGGTTATGCATTAGAAACAGCCGCATTCACTTTAAATAGGGCAACATCTAAATCCGTTGAAACGACACCGTATGAATTATGGTTTGGGAAGAAACCTAAATTGTCGTTCCTTAAAGTTTGGGGTTGCGAAGCCTATGTAAAGAAGTTACGGCCGGACAAGCTTGAACCCAAAGCGGAAAAATGCATCTTCATAGGATACCCAAAGGAAACTATTGAGTATACCTTCTATCATAGATCCGAAGGCAAAATCTTCGTTGCCAAGAATGGATCCTTTCTAGAGAAGGAATTTCTCTCAAAAGAAGTGACTTGAAGGAAAGTAGAACTCGACGAGGTTGTCGAACCTTCTCTCGAACTTGCGAGTAGCGCAGCACCGGAAGAAGTTCCTGTGGTGCCTGCACCAATAAGAGAGGAAGCTAATGATGATGATCATGAAACTTCGGTTGAAGTTGCTACAGAACCTCGCAGGTCAACGAGAACTCGTACCACTCCTGATTGGTATGATCCTGTTATGAGTGTCATGTTGGTGGACAACACCGATGACCCTGCGACATATGAAGAAGCGATGATGAGCCCAGATTCCAATAAATGGCAATAAGCCATGAAATCCGAGATTGGATCCATGTACGAAAACCAAGTATGGACTTTGGTGGACTTACCGGTTGGCCGGAAGGCTGTCGAGAACAAATGGATTTTCAAGAAGAAAACAGATGCTGATGGTAATGTTACTGTCTATAAATCTCGACTTGTCGCAAAAGGATTCGACAAATTCAAGGAGTTGACTACGATGAGACTTTCTCACCAGTAGAGAAGCTAAAGTCTGTGAGGATTATGTTAGCAATCGCTGCATATTATGATTATGAGATATGGCAGATGGATGTCAAAACAGCGTTCCTCAATGGAGACATTGATGAAGAGTTGTATATGATGCAACCCAAAGGTTTTGTCGATCCTAAAGATGCTAACAAGGTATGCAAACTTCAACGGTCCATATATGGACTGAAGCAAGCATCCCGAAGTTGGAATCAACGTTTTGATAAGGTGATCAAAAGTTTTGGTTTTATACAAACTTATGGAGAAGTTTGTATTTACAAGAAAGTGAGTGGGAGCTCTGTAGCATTCTTAATACTATATGTAGATAACATATTGTTGATTGGGAATGATGTAGACCTTCTTAATAGTGTCAAGGAATATTTGAATAATAGTTTTTCAAAAAAGGATCTTGGCGAAGCAGCTTACATATTAGGCATAAATATTTATAGAGATAGATCGAGACGCCTAATATCATTGTCACAAAGTAGATATTTGGACAAAGTTCTAAAGAGGTTTGGAATGGAATAAAGCAAGAAAGGGTTCTTGCCCATGTTGCCCAATACGACGTTGAGTAAAACTCAAAGTCCGACAACGGCAGAAGATAGAGAAAGGATGAGTAAGACTCCCTATGCCTCAGCCATAGGATCTCTAATGTATGCCATGCTATGTACTAGACCCGACATTGCATATGTTGTTAGTTTAACTAGCAGATATCAAAGTGATCCAGGAGTGGACCATTGGACAGCGGTCAAAAACATCCTTAAGTACTTGAGAAGAACTAAGGATATGGTTCTTTCTTATGGAGGTGATGAACAGCTTGTTGTTAATGGTTACACCGATGCTAGTTGGAACACCGATCCGGATGATTCTAAATCACAATCTGGATACGTATTTACTTTGAATGGTGCGGTGATTATCGGAGGAGTGCAAAGCAAAGCGTTGTGGCGAGATCTTCAACTGAATCGGAATACATGGCTGCTTCGGAGGATTCACAAGAAGCGATATGGATGAAAGAGTTCATTACAGAGCTCGGTGTGGTTCCAAGTGCGATGGACCCCATGTCTATCTACTGTGATAACATGGGCGCCATAGCCAATGCGCAAGAACCAAGGTCACACAAGAAGCTGAAGCACATCAAGCTACGTTTTCACCCTATTCGAGAACATGTCCAAGATGGTGACATAAAGATTTGCAAAGTACACACAGATCTGAATGTGGCGGATCCGTTGACTAAACCTCTCTCGAGGGCAAAACATGACCAAAACCAGACTGCCATGGGTGTTCGGTATATTACCATGTAATCTAGATTAGTTGACTCTAGTGCAAGTGGGAGACTGTTGGAGATATGCCCTAGAGGCAATAATAAATATAGTTATTATTATATCTTTGTGTTTATGATAAATGTTTACATTCATACTATAATAGTATTAACAAGGAAACATTAATACTTATGTGATTTGTAAACTAAATTAGAGTCCCTAGTAAAGCCTCTTTATAATACTAGCTTGTTGGTTAATAAATGATTGTGGTTTCCCTATCATGAAAATTGAGATGTTATTAACAACAAGATCATATCGTTAGGAGAATGGTATGATGGACATACTCCTATAGATAAGCGTAGCATAAAGATCAAGTCATTTTAATAGTTCAATTGCTATATGCTTTCTGATACATAGTAACATAATTCCTTCGACCATGAGATCATGCTTATCACCATCACCGGAAGGATGCTTTGATGACATCAAACACCACACCGTAACTGGGTGGCTATAAAGGTGGCATTGAGTGTTCGAAAAGTATTGGTTGAGACACATGGATCAAGAGTGGGATTTGTCCATCCATATGACGGATAGATATACTCTAGGCCCTCTCGGTGAAATGTCATCCAATTATCTTGCAAGCATGTGACTGGCTCACAAGGGGTCACATATCACGGGGACGAGAAAAGAGTACTTATCGATGTGAGGTTGAACGGTATGCGAGATACCGATCGAAAAACCTCGGATAAGTAAACTAGCGTGAGACAAAGGGAAATTGGTATCGTATGTAAGTGGTTCATTCGATCGCAGAGTAATCATTGAAATATGTGGGAGCCATATGAATTTCCAGATTCCTCTATTGGTTATTGATCGGAGAAGTGTCTCGATCATGTCCGCATAATTCACGAACCGTAGGGAGACACACTTAAGGATTCGACATTGTTGAGTAGTTATGGAATGATGAGTAAGAGACCGAATGTTGTTCGGAGTCTCGGATGGGATCCGGGATATCACGAGGAGATCCGGAATGGTCCGGAGAATAAGATTCATATAAGGAAAGTCCTGTTTCGGGGTTGGAGAATGGTTTGTGTGTTTTCATCGGGAATGTTCTAGAAGGTTCCGGAATGTCCGGCACTCCGGAGGGGAAGGGTACATGAATGTGTCATAACAAGTTGGAATGGTTGCATCATGTACTAGGTGTCATCGCTGAACAAAATAAAGGGTTAAATCAAATCCTAGTTTGAAAAGTCAAACGCCAATTTGAAAAGTCAAACGACTATTTTGTTTGGTGGAGGGAGAGTAGGAAACCTACTTGGGGAGGAGTTACTCTCCCTCCACCGCCGGCCCTTGGATACCGAGTTGGGGAGGGACTCCCCTCCCCTTGGCGCGCCCCCTCCACCTATATAAGGAGGGGCGGGGCTGCCCCTGCAAACACACAACACCTCCACCCAAAACCCTAGCTCCTAGCCGCCGGCGCCGCCACCTCCTGCTGCCGCCACCGCCGCCGCCTAGGGCAAACCCTAGACGCCGACTTGGGATGCCCCAAGCCCTAGTCGCTGGCCTAGCCCTCTCCCCTTGGTGTGTCTAAACCCTAGATCACCGAGGCTTTCTCATAGTCCACCATACTCGCTCCGGCTTAAGGCGAAGCCCTGCGAGATCTCCCCTCTAATTCCACGCAGCCGTCGTCTTGGGAATCGCGAGGAGAGTGCTACAACCTCCGCCTGCTGGAACAAGGGAGAGGAAGGTATTAAATCGAACGTGTGACCGATCATGGAAGCGCTTTAACGCAGACCGAAAGGATCGTCTACGCGATCTTGAGATCGGGAAGAGTACGACTACATCACCCACGAGAACCCGCTCTCGTTAAACACTTTGGAATCTTCGAGGGTGAGTTATTCTATCGACTCGTTGCTACAATCTAGTAGATAGATCTTGGCTTGTTTGTTTGTATGCGGTAGAAATTTTTTGTTTTCCATGCTACGAACCCCTACACCAGTCTGGGGAGAATGGCATCAGGAGAATGCTACTGAAAACCTGGGACCTGATGTAATGCCTCGGCAATATCAATCATCTGTCACCTTCTCTCTGTCATATGCTTCTGGGGATTCAGTATAGTTTGTACCAAGTGAAGGAGCATATCATTATGTAAACCCTCAGAAACCTATTATATAGGAAGTGGTGGAGCCTCAGGAGCCTGAAAACAAACCTTTGGCAATTATTCCCTTTGAGAATCATGGACAACATGATGAGGTTCTGATACTTAGGGTTCTTATGCCTGATCTTGTAGTTTCGTGGGCACAGCATTTTGAGGAAAATGCATCCAAGATTGTGCTATCAGCTTTTGATAGAGTACCATTGGATTTGCAGTTTTCTGCTATTCTGCAGTCTTGTAACACTACTCTCTATATCACAATGGGAAATAATGTTGACTCGACTACACACTCTGATAGACCATAGGAACAAGCCCCAATTACTCCAATTAGAAAGAAGAGGGCAAGAAATCAGCAGGATACTCCTTTGGTGTAAACATTTGCAAGGCATGGCACTAGGAGTACCACAAGGAAGGAATTTTACAAGCTTATGCCAATGTCTGACCAACCAGAGCCTAGGAAAAAACACAAGTCTGCAAATCCAACTAGACAGAATGTCACTGTTCCACCTCTCATTCCAATTGAAGTGTTGCAGCATGTTGGAAGTATGTTGGAGATCCCTCGGGAGGAGATTTCAGTGGAGAAACTTATAGCTTCTCCAAAGGTTAAGAATGTGGATAAGGAGGCCAAATGAGTGACAACATCCTTTATTTATCTTTTGGCCTTGTTATGGGCATTTTAAATATTATATTATCTATGTTTCTTTGCTTTTCACCAAGACTAGGCTTGTATTGGTGTTATTATGCTGTCATATGTGAACCTCTTTCAATGTTTGGTGTTACTACTAGTTGCTTATCTGTGATAAGTAGACTTTTCTGCAGTCTGTCTTATTGTTTAAATGGATAATACAACTCTAGGAGTTCTTGATTGGTTGGTGCTGGGTTGGAACATTAGGGAACTAAATTATAAAAATAATAGAATTGCAGTATACAATAAGATTGCTAAAAGTAATGTTGTTGTAGTTTGCCTTCAGGAAACAAAATGTGAAAATTTTGATCACTCATTCATCAGAAGCTTCTGTCCTAAGAGATTTCATATGTTTGCCTTTGCTCCCTCTATTGGTGCCTTTGTGTGATTAATTGTCTTATGGAATATGTTAGAATATGTGGTTGTATCGTGTTTGTAGGTATAATGTCATATTGTGTATTCCTTTTGTATGTGTCTGTGTTGTATGAGACTAGGACTCCCCTTGTAATCCTCCTATATAATGATCAATACAAGGCACCACTACATGTGGTTTCCCCTATCTTACATGGTATCAGACGCAAAACCCTAGCCGGACCGCGTCGCCCCTGCTTCCGCCACCGTTGCCGGCCTTGGTGCCACCGATCTGCAAACCAGCTCTCTTTCCACATTTCATGAAATCCTTCTATAACTCCTTCTCATCTATCTCACCCTCATTCACAACCACAATACCAACATTATCAATGTTAAGCCACTTTATTTTTTCAGGACCTTCCAAATCAACATGAAAGAACCCCAACCTGAATTGGCACTGCCCCAATATTGAGCCATTGGTAGAGAGGCTTCTACCACTCAGCACAAGAATCCATGTGATGGCCAGCTTTACCACACATAAAGCATAGCTTTGGTCTTCCACATAGTGACCAGGATCTCCACAACTGAAACAGATCTATATGATTGTTTCTATACCTTGGATCCATATGATGTCCTTGTGAAGAGCTATTGACCTTCCTAGCATTACTTCCTGATGAGATACTCTTCTTAGCAACTGTCTTCTTTCAGATCCACCCTGCCGAGTCTTCTTCTTCCCCCTATTGTTTGCCTGCTGCTGACCTAAATTTTCCTGTAGCCCAACACTCTGTTTTGGCTAACCGAACCTTGCTGCATCATCTGATTAATATGATTTGCAGTTGTGCCCTAAGGAAACTGCCCTGCATCAGGGAGGTGATTCTAGACCATGGGGGAGGGTAGAATGGTGGCCACTGTCCCATAGGGTAGCACATACCAGGGGGTACATCGGGTATATACATTGTTCTTCACCCCCAAACTGTTGTAGTTGCGTATGTATGAAGGTCGTTGGAGGCGGATTTGGTGTTGGAGACGGCGCCGAATGTCTCTATCCTCCGCTCTAGGGAGCCATCGGCGGCAGTTGAGCCCGCCCGCTGTTACCACCCTATCTCCCTCGATTCGCTCCATATCGACCACCTCCTCGACCCGTACCGACCATCTTCACCACCTCCGCAAAGGTTGCTTTCCCGGTCTCACGCCCCCATCGATCCTTCGAGAAGCTAAATTGTTGAGGAATTGGTAGGCGACCGCCTAGAGCTGGGAAACAATTCTCCGACGAGAAGGTCCCTGCCTCAAACATCTCCCGCCTAATCCAGACCAGCACCGGAGCCGAAACCATAGATCGATGTCGCAGTCCAGGCTGCTCCTCCATGAGACCCTTATCCGAGGAAGGCATACTCCTCGCAGGTGCAACCTCCCTTCGCCTCAGATCTCCGCCATATATGGGGCTAGGTGTCGCACATCCTGATCTACCCGGGTCGGCGACCGAGTATCACTGAGTGGTGGGGCAATCCGGCTTGAAATTTGTCTTCACGCTCGAAATCTATCCCCTTCCTCACCAGTGATCTCGAGAATCTCACCGGCAATCGGGGGCGACCGTTATCTCCTCTCATCCCCTCCACTCCCCCTTTAACCACCTCCGCAAATCTACGAGGAGTACTCTTCCTCGCGGTAGTTTGAGGCACGGCAGTCCGTTAGGGAGTCGTCCGGAGAGATGATGAGATCGACCCGCAGTCGCAAACGCGCCCACGGTCGCGAGAGCCATCCTCCGTGTCTAACGAGACCTTCAACACTCTGAGCAATGTTCGTGTCTACCGCGACCGGTCGGTCGACTAGACCACCAAACATCACTACCGCGGTAGGTCCAAGACCCTGGTGATGTCTACGCACTTCAATTCTTGCAGACAGTTGTTGGGCCTCCAAGTACAGAGGTTTGGAGAACAGCAGCAAGTTTCCCTTAAGTGGATCACCCAAGGTTTATCGAACTCGGGGAGGAAGTGGTCAAAGGTATTCCCTCTCAAGCAATCCTGCAATCAAGATACAAGAAGTCTCTTGTGTCCCCAATACATCCAATACACTTGTCAGGTGTATAGGTGCACTAGTTCGGCGAAGAGATAGTAAAATACAAGAGATAACGGTGCCAGAAAATAGCTTCTGACTTGTTGTTGTCGTGGGAGAACATGTGTGAGTTCCAGAAAAGAGCTTGACGGTGAGGTAAAGACTAAAGCAAGCAAACATGCAACAGATCTAGTAGCAAACGGTGTTTCAATGCTTAGAAATAAGGCCTAGGGATCATACTTTCACTAGTGAACACTCTCTCATATAAATATCCTCTCTTCATGATACTACTCTTAACTAATCTCCGGTTGGACACTCTAATCCAAGGTAGGGCTATAACAGCACACCTCAAAGTCCGCCTTCCCCAATCTAGATAACCCCACACTATCACCTTGAGCACTAGATGGTTCCAGGAAACACCACAATTTCATAGAGACATCCAACTCCAAATATAACTCATAACAAATATTCAATCTAGACAAATTGCCACACACGATATGCATGTTGTCACTTTCACACACATGTGGAAAAGCATAGATCTATTAAAGCACAAAGAGTATTTATGTAGACTCAAACCTAAGTTCCACCATGGCGTGCACGTTGTCACTTTCACACACATGGGGAGAGCAGAGATCTATTGAAGCACTTGAGTAGCACGATAAATCTACTTGATTACAAAGCTCATGACCACAACAATATCATGCATAGAGAGAGAGAGATGAACACATAGCTACCAGTAGAGCTCTTAGCCTAGAGGAAGAACTACTCCCTCCTCATCATGGGAATCAAAAACGGCGATGGAGATGGTGGATGAGATCGTTGGAGATGTCTTCGGGGGCACTTCCTCATCCCGGCAGGGTGCCAGAACAGAGAATTTCTGTCCCCAAAATCTCCCCTTCGGTGGCGGCAGCGCTATAGAGGTTTTCGTGGATTTCTTCTGGATGCCTTAGGGTTTTTGGGTCGGAGGCTTCTTATAGGCGAAGGAGGAGGCCGAGGAGGCGACCAGGGGGCAAACCCTAGCCAGGTGCGGGCCCACCCCTGGCCGCGCCTACGGTAGGGGGGGTCTGGCTGCCTTGGCCGGGCCCTCCGGCTCCCCTCTGGACTTCTTGTTCCCCACGGAAAGTAATTGACTTTGACGTTTGTCCCGTCCAATTCTGAGAATATTTCTTTACTAACTTTTCTGAAACCAAAAACAGCAGAAAACATGCATCTGGCACTGTTGCAACTTGTTAGTAGGTTAGTACTAGAAAACATGTAGAAAGCACCTCAAAGTGTAGACAAGTAAAGCAAAGTAGATACTAAACAAGCATGGAGTATCAAAAATTATAGATACATTTCCAACGTATCAACATCCCCAAGCTTAACACCTGTTCGTCCTCGAGTAGGTAAGTGATAAAAGAATAATTTTTGAGCTGACATGCACCCTCACAATAAAGATCCAACCATTTTCAAGCATTGAAAGCTGGGATCAAAGAACTCTAAACATTTGCATGAAAGATGGAGTTCTAACAATAGGACAAAGTAACTATGCATGCAACATGGCAAGCTACAAACAAAGATCATGAATAACATGCATTGAAAAACGTTTGTTTGTTTCACATACAGAAAACATGGCATAGTGGCAATCAACTTGTCCCTCACAGAGTAGCAAAAACATGCATAGGAAACCTTCAAAGTTCACAAGGGTGACTAGAAACAAATACCACAAGAACAAGTAATATCACAATATGCATCAATTAATAAGCTTTGGAATGCTGCACACAAAATGACAACTATGCTCTCTTAATGGTGCCTAAAGGTAGAAGGTGGAGACTCAAATAATAATGGTGGAAGAAAGGACTTTTATAAAGGAAGCAGGGACTTCAAGTGTCAAAAAGAGCTTCCGAAAATTATGGTACGTGTTAGCTTTCAGCCCTCATTGCCCCTATCATAAGCATATTGATGTGATTAAGGTTAAAGTGACAAAGATGGAGTATATGCTTGACGAAGTATAAGTTGGCAATCTCAAGTCCCTTGAATACGAGGGCCACACCTCATGCTACTCAACTTTAGTCACCTGTAAGTTCTTGTCATTGTAAGTATTTGCATATCATTGAGAACCGCCAACAGGGTACCCCTTGCACATGGTACAGGAGCTATCTCATAACCAAAATGACAAGGCAAGCAGACAATGAGCATCTCACCAATATTCTTATTTACCATGGGAATATGGTGCTTTTTCTCTCTTTCCTCTTTTCTCAATGTGTCTCTTTTTTTTATAAGAAGAATGCTTCATAGATGTCACTATGGTGATGCTACAAGTTTCCACCATGATTAGGCATGGCTTAGGCTAGGGGCACAGGCGTTTCTCTAACACAAGATACAAACTCCATGGACTTACAAGTTACCTCTTTATTTCACACCGGTGACAACCATAGAAAAAAGAGCATGATATCAACTGAGTACAAAGTACAAGTGCAATGTTGAAAACGTTCCCCGTGACAACACAGTTCTGCTAATTCCAACGTATAAGTGCAAGCATATACATCATAGATGACATAATGGTTCAAGTTTATTAGGGGCAAAGAATATAAAGTGTGCCATCAAGTTTGTGAGGGCTTTAATCACTAAGTTTTCACATAACAAAATAGTTTTTAATTAGAAGATAGCTGAAAACAAGAATATACTTGGAATGGTGTAACACACCATGCATAGGAATTTATAGTGGACACTTTGAAATAACTTGGTTTCTTGGGAGTTGGAAGCATGAGTAGAACTTACTCATACAAGTGGAGGCTAGCAAAAGACTGGGAGCAACCAACTAAGAGAGCAATAATGGCCATAATCATGTAGAGCAACAAAACATTACTATCAAAGCATAGAGTAGTACTAAATGATCGTAGAGTCTATGGTGACTTGTCATAGTCATAACATGGTGTGATCATGTGCCAAGTCAAGCCAAACAAAGCATCAAAGGAGAATACCGCAATACTATGCTTTTGTATGCTAAAACAACGCATGATTCTTTCAAGGCACATTAAGCAATCCTAATTGTTTGGAACAAGTCATGATACAACAATAATCACTAGGCATAAGTTCAAAGCAACACCTAGCATGACATGATAAAGTCTAAGTCACAGTCAAAACAAGCCCCCTTTTGTACCACTTAAGCATGAAGCTTTCTACTCTTTCCAACACCAAACAACTTATTTGAAACAACTCACAATGATAATAATCAATAAAGGTTAGTGAGATTGTCTCACAAATCCACAAAGAAGAACTAAAAAGTTCTAAGCTGAAAGCACAAGAAAACTAAGGCTGGACGCAGTGCTAGCAAAAGTGAACACTCGCAAAACAATAAGAGTGAAAACTAGAGTGTTCTAGGCAATGGAAACAGAGTGTGTCTCTCTCCAAAAGAAGTGTGGTGTAACCAACCAACTTACTCAAGCAAACTAATCAAACGAAAACCAAAAACGAAAACTGAGACGCTCCAAGAACAACACAACAATACATGAAACAATAAAAACGAAGTGTCTAGAAAGACCTGGGATTTTTATTGATGAAGAAGGGGATGCCTTGGGCATCTCCAAGCTTTGACTCTTGTACCTCTTGAATTTTTCTTGGGGTGACACGGGGTGGCATCCCAAAGCTTGAGCTTTTGTCCATTCTTTATCTCATTACATCATTCTTTCTATACACCTGCAAATTTTCCTTCATACAAAACTTCACACAATCTTCAGTAGCAACATTAATGTATTCAAAAGATAATAGACCTTTGGGTTTAGTTTCAAAATAGCAAAACTTTCACTAAAGACACAAGCTACTATAGAAAATCCTTCAAAAATCTCAATTTCCCAAAAAAAAAAGGAATCAATAAGAAGCAAATGCAAATAATGGCAGAAATTTGTCAAAACAGACTAGCATGTAGAAACCGATTTTTTTGAAGACCTTCTGTTGCTCAAAAAAAGTGTTGAACTAACGAAAGTTAGCTAACATACTGGGGGATTTATTCGTAAATTTTCAGCTCAATCTGACTTACAGAGACTCCTCACGAATTTTTATGGTGAATGACAGAAATCTGTTTTGAAACAACAACTCTCCAAATCTTACTTCCCTCTCATTAGAGGTCATTCTTGGCACAAAAAGCAAACAAAAAGGATAAGTAGAGGTCATTACAAAGGTAATAACTTCCAAGACTCAAGAAAACTTTTGGATTATCTACCAACAAGTACTTTTTTTTAACGCCTTTAAATTAGGCTTGATAGTTTAAGAAGATGCTCACATCAAGAAGTAATATTCTAGCCCCCCAAGGGAGCTTTTAGAGGCCACCGGCATCCTGCAACGTCCGATTGAGCTGACAAACGCATCGGGACCGTCCTCTTCCTCCACTTCTTTGGACTCGCACGGGCATACACGCCAGCTACCCTCACTGATTTGGGGGCCTGCGTTTTGCAAGGTCCGCTGGTCAGAGACCGTGGGAGCGTGTCGAACTGGTGTGAGTTTCAGCGCCAGAGCCGCGCGGTGGCTTCATTGTGGTTTCACAGACCGCTTGCGAGGCAAACTCGTCCTTCCCAACCAAACCCTATCACGCGAGGGCCGCGCCCAGCCCGCAGCGTTCCCGTCTCGGCCGCCCGCCTAGTGGAGGAAGGAAGAAGCAGCACCGCGCACGGCGAGGAGGCGGAGCTCGCCCGGACTCGTGGGCGGCGGAGCTCGTCGGTGGTGGCGAGTGGCGGCCTCCCACAAAGCACAGGGGCAGGGTGGCCTTGGCAGCGGGAGCGGCGGTGAGCTCCTCGAGGTAGCGTCCATGGCGAGGTCGCGCTCGTCGACGGAGGCACGGGCCGCCTGGCGCCTGCCAGGAAGGCGGCGCCGAGCTCATTGGACTCGTGGTGGCGGAGCTCGTGGTTCCAGGTGGCGGCCGCCCATGCACCGCGAGTATATCGACCTGCGCCGTCCATCCCTGTCTCATCCAGATCTTATCTTCTAGCTTTCTTTTGGCAGTGGCGCGAGAAGGGGACCGCACGAGGGGAACACCGAGATGCAGGGCAGTGGTGGAGGAGCAACCAACCTTTCGGCGGCGACCACGGCAGCCTCCTCGTCTACCTCGACCCCGACCGTGCTGGCCGAGGCCATGCAGCTATCCCTCGTGGCGTCCGGGCGTGTGTGCGGCGGCGTCGACGATGGGAGCCTCCCAAGCTCGTTTGTCACTGCTGCATCTCCTCCCTCGGTGTGCCACTCGTCTGCCCTCTGGAGCAGAGATGGTACCTTCGTCCTGGACTGCGCCCCGGCTCCTGCAGGACAGGCTCGTCTCTATCTCTCACCTCAATCCCTGCTTTGCTCGCTCTCTTTCCTGGGGGAGCATAGAAGTGTTGTGGAGGA
The DNA here is from genome assembly GCA_030063025.1 of Avena longiglumis. Classification (NCBI taxonomy): domain Eukaryota; kingdom Viridiplantae; phylum Streptophyta; class Magnoliopsida; order Poales; family Poaceae; genus Avena; species Avena longiglumis. Next base: position 509,312,513 of record CP125974.1, on the reverse strand, counting down.
TGAGGTGCAGCTGTGGCCATGGCAGGGGCGACCCCAATCTCCTCTCTCTTTCTCACTTCCTACCTCTTTAGTGGCAAGCATTTGTTCAGTTTAGAATTCAGGCAGTGAAGTAGTGAACAGGGAGCGGACTCAACTTTCAGATCACACAGATGAAAAATCCTCAAAGGTGAGCACTGCATGATTTAATACAAATTGACTCACGTTCACATGTCACATCTATTAGCACCTGACACATTCTATTGCCTATTGCAGCTTGATTGTCCCTTTCAACCGTTTAGTTGATGCCATCCATCATTGTAACTCCTATTTTTCCATGTTATTGTGGCATTAGAAAAGTACCTTATCATTCTTTTTATCATTTATGCATCTTTGTTTTTCATGTGTTCAAAAGCTTGGCTTGTGTTTATATGATGAATATGCTCTTGTACTTAAGTAGTTGTACTTGTCTGACTTATGTCATTTAACATGGCTTCTCCATTCTCATATTTGGTTTTAATTCATTTCATTTTGGGCTGACGAGCTCGGAAAAAGGATTGAGGTGTTTGCTCTTGTAAGTTATGCACCGGTGGACCTTAAATCATATATTCATTTACTATGCAGATGAGCGGTGCATCGATTGTGCCACTATAGGTGGATGGCGTCGGAGGTGTTCAAGCGGGTGGGCGGCATGTCTGCCGTCACAGCAGCCAGCTCCGACGAGACCAGGACAAAAGCACTGCAGGTAAAAATCATCATAACCACTAGCCACTTCCAGCCTCCAATTAAAATGCCCTCTTCAGCCAATCAATCGATTCAATCAGTCATATAGCTGTGATTATTCAGTCAGTGCAGTAAGGGTGTTTGCATACATTTTCATCAGTTCCGTCATGCTTAAACCCGAAGAAACAAATTACTAGATAGAATTTCTTGCTCTTTCAGGAATAAGTGATCATTGATCATGTCCGATGGCCTTGATCCACACTGACAGGCCTGCAAAGGATATTCTCCAAGTGCAGAACATGTTCCCCCTCGCCATCTCCCTATATAATAATTTTCATCTATGCTCGCTCTTTTACTTCCTATACTAAATAAAAAATTCAGCACCAAAAAGTTGTGTGCTTGTTACTTAGATTGTTGGTTAATCATTTTCTACACCTATATATTTCAGGTTGTTTACCTCTATGGCTACCATTTTGAGAACTCATATGGCGCAACATCGTATCTTATAATTCACCCAGAAGGGAACATATTGGTTGACAGGTAAATAAATTCCAAGAAACTTAAGAAACCTCCCCCTCAGGTTCATGGGTTATGTTCCTGATAAAAATTCAGTTTGAGCACATAGTAAGAGTATTGAACAGCTTGGTGGAGCACACTACATGTTTTTGACTCACATATTGTTAAAATACGAGGAATGATGTATTGTCAGTTGCAATTACTTCAGAGGAATCCTGATTTATGAAAATGAGGGAGAATAATTTTAGAAAACAAGAGGTTCCCTTGCTGCTCTTAAGGAACTTGTAAGTACCTTCTTGATTATTGGTTTTTGAATCTATCAGTTTTTTAGTTAAACTATTGTTAGCCTCTTTGATATTTTTCATGTTATGTAACAGACTAAAACAAACATTTTTAAACTGAGGGAAGTTTCTTCACGAGGTAAAAGAATTTTCTCCATAGTTCCAAATCAGTTACATCCATGAACATGATCTATATTTTTATATATAGGTCTCACTAATTATGGATAGGAAGAGAACTCGTGGTGATCAGAAGAGAGCGGGAGGAGAGGTGTGTATGCAGCGTTCCAATTTATGATTCATATGATACATGTAAATTATGGATTGCATCCATTGGATTTGTAGGTCTATATGCTTTGAGTAAAATCTTTTTTCCGAATTAATGATGTCTGCAGTTCATAGCTCAGTATAAAAGGGAGAAGAATCAACTTGAGCACGCTCCAGATATTAACTTGCAGAAATGTAATGTTCTCTTCTCTTTTGTAGGTCTTCTGGTGGTTAATACTGAACTTTCTCATGTATGATCCACCATACAAAATGCAGACCATCTTTGATGAATATATGGACTACAAGGTACTACACTTGAAATTGTTATTTGATTTTCATATTTTCTTGATTACTTCATGTACCGCACTCCATTCTCTACAAGTTAAATATTGCTTGCACACTTCATTAAGAAATGTTTTACATGTCTTAATTTTGTAGTAACTTTGCATCGAACTAAGTGGAACAAGAAAATATTAAATTTTAAACTATGTAACTGTGAGGATTTGGACTATTAAACATCAATTGATCGCATCTCTGACTTAAAGTTTCCTCACTACCAAGACAATGTGCATATATAGGTTGAAACATGTAATGTCTCATGTAACGTCTCTTTCCCTGTGTTTTTTTGCTTGACAATGTTTGATGCGCATGGGGATCAACCACTTACTGCTTGTAATACTTTGCCAGTAAAAGTATATTGCGACAGTACTGCTTTAGTTAGCCATTGAATAGGTATGGTTCTTTTAAAATTTTGGAGTTACAACCATTTGTGTCTTTTTTATGGCTAAGAGTAAAATATTTGATTAGATTCTTGAAAGATTGAACAGTTTGGGTTTTTTCTCCATGTGTGACTGATAATTTACCTTCTTACTAATGTATACAAGCAAAACAAAAAATCAGGACCAACTCAAGTACTTCTCCTAATTGGTGTAGACTCCGTACAATAACTATTGTTTAGTGGGAGGCCCTATAAGTGATATTCCTCTTATACCAGAGGTGGTTACTGCATCAGTAGTCTTAGGACAGTAGCCTTTTCTTGCGATTGTGCATACTTTCTTGCTTGGATGTATATTGTATATCTAACGCACCGATGTTTTATTTGTTTTCACATTTACTTTAACATTTTCTCACGAATTGTTGATTACCTGGATTGTATGTTGGAAATATTTTTTTTGAACTCCGTCTCAGAGTCGGTCAAAAAAGTAGGTCACCTGGTTTTCTTTCTCTCCTTGAAAAAAGTAAGTCAAATTATAGACCAAAAGGGATCAGTGTAGGCCTAGGGTTGCGACAGCCACACCTGCGGAAGTGGCAGAATGCAGCCTGCGATTGATCTCCAGAAGGCCTAGGGCAGCACCATTCGACAATGAAGGTGCTGACTAAGACAGCATCGCTCCATCTCGGATAATGTTATGAGACTGCCAAAGGTACTTGGACCAGTAATAGTGTTGGATTCGTAGAGAAACGCAATAATTTTCTTGCGTTTAAAATAGAGTTGTTACAAGAAAAACAAATAATGGTTCAACAATAAGTGTTGGATGTGGTCAGCAAACCAATAATCCCTACATCATGCAAAAAGAAGTTGTTCTTTGATGCAGCTGTTTCCTTGATAATTTTGTAGTTTGAACATCTTGATTATGTGCTCACGGATCTGTCGTCTATTGTTCTTGCCGCAAGCGAAGAAAGAGGGATTTCTCTGCCCATCTCTTCCGGTTCCTTGATTCCTTCTGGTCTGCTTCCTTCTACCTCCAAAATTTGTAATGTTCACTTTGGAGTTTGTTGGCCACTTCAGTGTCTCTTGGTTTTGACACTATCTGGGTTTATTTTGGTTTATATTTTTCACTCCTTGGATTTGGGTGAACTATAGAATATGGAGACTTTGGGGTCATATTTTACAAATAATAGTATATGCATATATTCGTTAGGGCTTTAGGGTTGTTTTGGTGGTAAATTCGTGTTGGGATTCGACGATTTAATCTGTTTAGGGTGTAGTATTGTAGATTATAGAGGCAATTCTGGCATGTTAGGTGGTCTTTAGCTTGATTTGATGTGGATTTGACTAGGTACCTTGTACTGTAAAAGAGTGTTTTTTGAAAATTCTGGAAATTCAGTAACTTTGATTCTGGAGTTAGGATCAGTAGGGGAACTATAGGGCAAGAGAGGCAGCGAGGAATCTGTCAGTGCATGCTAAATGGAGCACAAAATCAGACATGGGTAAAAATTGGTCTGCTTTACTAGAGCAGCCAAAAATTCAAAAAAGAAACTAGAGCATCCAAGAGAAGAAGGAAGAAAGAAGAAAGAAGCAACACAGGTAAATGTTTTCTGCATTTCCGCTTGCACGATTGTTCCTATATTTTACTTATATGATTTTTCCTGCCATTTTACTAACATAATTTTTCCCATGGAATAGTAACATGTTTTTCCCATAATTACTTGTACTGCCAAACAAGGAAAACTTCTTCTGTCCATCAGGTTGCACCTACGGCTCATGGCTCTATACCTACTGTCCATGTTCAAGTACCAGCTAAGAAGAGCCCAAGAAAAAACTACTGCGCATGCATAATCGAGCTTTCAGCCAGCTCCAGTTCATGCTAATCTTGAGTTAAGTTTTCAGTCCCATCTACATCATGTCACAAGTTCTCAGTCCATCACAACGGAGAAATTAGGGGGGAAATGGAGCCTAAAGTGGTGGGTTTATGGCAGACAAAATTAAATAGCAGATGCAGGGCAAGGTGGAGAGGAGTAGATCATGCAGAAATAAGCCCTAAATTTCCTTTTTGTTTTTGTTAATGTAGTGATGATTATGTAATATACACTTGGTCCTGATCATGTTCTATGTCTCTATGGGTGTAATGTACCGCAGATCATGTAAAATGCACTCTTCGTTATCAACTTTTGGTACAGATATTTTTGTTTGCTGTCGAAATCATGCTGATTTGTATTGTAACATTTGTTGTGTACCATCTTTTGCTGTCAAAATCTTTACCTAAATTGCAGCGGATTTGCTGTTAAAATATTATCTGTGTAGTGAACATTACCTGTCAAAATGCAGAACGTTTGCTGTCGATTGCTTGGAGCAAAATGCTGTGAAATTTTAGAGAAAATACGCTCAAACATTTGTACCAATTTGTAGGCAGAGAGCGGCATATGATCACAACATAAAATACATCAAGTATTAGATGAAAATGATGTCCATATTCTGGACTAAATGCTGTCAAAATACAGATAAAATTCACTGTTGGACATCATTAAATTTAAGTTCACAGGCATGCATATATTTTACATTAAAATTTCAGCTGCTAGCCATAATCATTCCAGTAGACACAAATAAAACAAAAAAATACAAATCAGCAACATAATGTTGCCTGAATCTGCATTATAATCTTAAATACTTTGTTTGCCACTTTCTTGTTGTCCTAGCTCAAGACTATCATTATGAATCTCCTACGTCCAATTCCTTCGACCTACCTTGAATTATTTCTCTTCCAGGTCCCAACAAGTCAAGCAAACAATATTATTAGTATGAATTCTTTCTTTCTGTAAAAAATTTAGGGAAGCAGTTGAGTGCATAGAGTAAGGTAAGTAAGGTATGTATCTGTTATTAAGCAACTTCTTGATACCGACCTTCTTGAGCACGCCTGGTCCGCAGCACTGTTGCGACTCTCGCTGCTGCTGCCCTGCGACGACGGCCCGCCGCCGTTTTGGTGCCTGTGGTGTGGATCTTACGTCACGCAGTGCTCCTTGACGTGGGCTATCTGAACGGGCCGAAAGGCGGCGGCATGTGGAGCTGGAGCACCTACGCGAGTGGCATATTCGTGGCGGTGGCCGCAAAGCGGGATGGGACTTCTTGGATGTCCTTTAGGGCCTTGTCGTTCACGACCAAGGGCGCGAGGCGACGAAGTACAACAATGAGGTGGACAGGGGCGTTTGGCCGCCGACGCAAGGCGAGGAAGCAGAGGATGCGATGCACGCTTCGGTCTAACCAGTTCAGACCAGGGGTTACTTGGTCCGGTTTGGTCATACTTTGCCATCCATGAATATGTATTGCACTATCAAGTGTCAACTATCTTCGATCAATATGAATAACTTATTCATTATAACTATCAGGGCTAGAGGATCATGGGAGTTGTTCACTAGCAATGATAGCATTCCAACCATGGACAAGTCATTGTCACAACATGATATCAATGTGTACGATGGTATGGTTTTCATCACTAAGATGCCTCATCGTACATGCCTACGTTGATAGCAGTTTCAAACAAACAAGCAGGTTGCAGTTTAAGATCTCTCTGCCGCACGCCTGACTATTTTTTATGTAGGCTCCCATATATTCCTATTCTGCTTTTCACATCACCTGGACATCTTTTACTTGCGAAGGATTGGCATGCTTTGCTAAGACCACGAAGCAATTTTTAGGAAAGGCTGTCATGTGGTACCTAGGTGAAATAAAATGTAGGTCTTCGATGTTTTGGGTGTGTATAAACCACTATAATCCTCCGTAAATTTATGTCCCTACTATGAATCTGGATGCTGCTCATTTAAGTATTTGACTGATGTAGGTTTGTAGCTTCTATTTATGACTATTGTAATACATTTCTATATTCTCGCTCCTTCTATGTGTTCTATCCTTTTATGCATTTTTTGTGCTCGATTTTTAGATACCACTTGTGAAGCATGGTTCTTTTAGATTTTGTTCTCCGATTGTAAGGTTAGATCGCAAGTCTCGGTATGTTCTATTTATGATACAAAATGACTCTCTGTCTAATAAAATATACTATGTATAATATTTTAGCTTTATTGTCTTTCAAAACGATTTTTTATACAGTGTTGCCCGCGAAGCGGGCAAGCGAGCGGCAAGCCGCGTTTCCTACCTAGTAAGAAATATGAATTGAAGTAAAAGAGATCATCAAGAAGAAAATTCAAAACATATTTAAGGCTAACCCACTTCCTATGCATCGGAATCTTGTAAAGAAACAAGTCATAAAAGCACAAAGCAAAAAGCATAGGAAAGAAAAACAAGTGCAACTTTAAAATTTTCAACATAAAGAGGGGAAACTTAATATTTTTGAGATGCATAGGACCATGTTTTCCTCTCTCATAATAACTTTCAGTAGCATCATGAACAAAATTAACAATATAACTATCACATAAAACATTGAGAAAATTCCTTATTTGACACTACTCCTTAATATGATTCCTTATTTGACACTGAAAACTTTTCACTTCCTTATATAACCACTTTTGAAATTTATTTCCCTTATATGACACTACTGTTAGTTTCGTTAAAAGATTCCGTTAACTTTTTTCTAACCGAACGTAAATACCTCTGGTTTAATAGTTTGACTCATACATGTGGTTTGTGCAGATGAGAAATTACCTTATGCACTCCCTGTTTCAGATAAAAAAATTCGTACTAGCTGATGTGTATATATGGTAATCTGAGATTTGAGACGGCGCATGCGTACAACGTGCCTACATGTCTTCGTGCATACTTATCATCCGGTCTAGAATGACGGTAAAAATTCACCGAGAAAGACGTGCCAGTGGCGAACCGACATGGTATGGCAGGTATGCACCGGCATTACCATGCGGCCTAGCTAGCTATTCTTCGTTTGAGTCAACTTATAATCGTGTTGGACAACGCATACTGTCTGCGACATCTATTTTAGGACGGAGGAAATATACAATTAATTTTTATAGGTAGTGTTGTAGCCTTTTGTAAGATCTTTTATTTTGTTATTTATTTTAGTACAATCGACCGTATCTATAGCGTTGTTGAAATGATTATTTCATGGTTAAATATTTTAGAAATTTAGGATGACACATAATGGCAAGAATTTAGTTCAATATTAGAATGCCCCCGGACGACCATGTATGTCTCCAACAATTTACCTATTCGAGTATAATGCAAAAACCTTTTTTATTATTTCATTATTTTATAATATTGTATTATTATTATTATTTATATTTTAAGACAAAATAGTTGTCAATAGACACATCAAGTGGCATACCTTTTGATAAAATTCTAGATTCACCAACGGAACGTGCATACACATCACATCACCTATAACTTGTACGTCCGCGCACTCAGTTCGATTGTGCGCGTGCAAAACAACACATTGCTTTTTTTTCTTTGAAAGAGCAGCGTGTTTGCTAATCAGCATATAATAGCATGTATACTAATTATGTTTATCTTATTGTCCGTATGTTCGGCAGTCAACACGATAAGCATACACGCGGCCGGGCCGAACATATTCCTGCAAAATAAACTAACCTAACTTCACGTGGCTTGTTACTTGTTACTGAAACAACATAACTTTTATCAATGCCACTGGGTTATATCACTTCAGGAAAGATTTGGTACGCCGACGGCCCGCTGTCGTCGGCACAACGCCAAATTGCCATCGGCACAGGCTGTGCCGACGGTGGCCGTCGAAGTAGCCCCTCGGCATACGTCTTTATCGGCACAGCTTCGTGGCCGTCGGCACAGCCCTCCCCCTCGGCATAGCGTTTTCCAGTGGGTCCCGCGTGTCAGTCAACGGCCGTCTTCGCTAATGGTTCAGCCTAGCCGTCGGCACAGGAATGGAGCTACGCCGACGGCCAGGCCATCGGCATAGCCTAAAATATTTTTTTTATTTTTTTTATGTTTTTATTCTTTTTTATTTTTTATTTTTTTAAATCTTTGAATTATTTGACAACTTAATATCTCGCTTTAATCAATTTTAATTAACACTATTTATAGTTAATAATTGATTAAATTGCAGTCTTAGTCAAAATTTCCATTCGGTCACCCATCCTAGCACAACTCTAGCTCTAGCACGCTTAACTTCCTCGTTCCTTCAGAATCTTTTTCCGCAAAGCAATTTACTCATTGCTGTTAATACTATGATATCATTCCTATTAACTCTTATATCATCATGTCATATGGTTGTATTTTTTGAAATTAAAAGCAATTATTTAAGTAAACAACAATGAATAAGTAAAAATATTATTGAATTCAAATAAAAATATAGTGATTTTATTTTTTTATATTTTTTATTTAATATGGAATAATTAATATCTTTAAATCTGTAAATCCGAATCCGGCAAATAATATGTCTAAATTGATTAGAAAAATGAGAGGAATCCAAATATGATATCAATATCAACTTATCACAAACTATATCGTGATTCTCATCATAATTTCATTTGCCCGTTTAAAACGTCACGCATAAAGATTCTAAGCTCGAGACTGAGACTCGCTAAACTTGAAGTGGATCTACAATGAAACAACATATTTTTAACCTAAAAATAATTTATGTAAAAAATCGTGAGCATTCGATCATGTACCTGTAGTTCATATCTGACCTACTTCCTACCGATTCGGCAGGAATTTGTCTTTTTCACCAGGGATAGACGGAAATGTTTGAGATCCCCGTGTTATAAAATTATCCATGAAAGGTGGTCTAATATTTTTGAAAAATGTGACGGTAGTATTTTGAATTAGCCATTTGGTGGTTGCTTCACAAAACCGTCCGTTTTTTTGCACTCGGAAAATGGAAAACGGCTTTTTGGTGCGACGAAAAGGAAAATTCCTCCTGAATCATTGTTAGCCATCTCATGATGCACACTTATGCATAATATGAACACATTATCACAAACTATGCCTTCATTCTAGCCATAACATTGGTCATTTGACCCGAAAGTCAAGAAACCTCGAACGAGATAGGTCATTTTGTGAAGGGTTTTTTGAGACATAAACAATATATCAAGTTTGATATTTTTTCTTCTAACTATGTCACATAATATGACACCATGTGAAGGTTTCACGTTGTTTGGATCGTTTTTGAATTTATGATGCCCATTTTAAACTATCGTTAAACTTTGTCGAAGGGCGGACATGAAGATTCTTAGCTCGGGGCTGAGACTCGCTAAACTTGAAGTGGATCTATGATGAAACAACATATTTTGAACCTAAAAAGATTTTTGTAAAAAATTATGAGCATCCGATCACGTACATGTAGTTCATATCTGACCCACTTCCTACAGATTCGGCAGGAAATTATCTTTTTCACTAGGGATAGACAGAAATGTTTAAGATCCCCGTGTTATGAAATTATCCATGTAAGGTGGTCTAGTATTTTTGAAAAATATGACGGTAGTATTTTGAATTAGCCATTTCGTAGTTGCTTCACAAAACCGTCCGTTTTTTGCACTCGGTAAATGGAAAACGGATTTTTGGTGCGACGAAAAGGAAAACTTCCTCCTGAAACATTGTTCGCCATCCCATGATGCATACTTATGTATAATATGGACACATTATCACAAACTATGCCTTCATTCTAGCCATAACATTGGTCATTTGACCCAAAAGTCAAGAAACCTCGAACGAGATAGGTCATTTTGTGAAAGTTTTTTGATACATAATCAATATACCAAGTTTGATATTTTTCCTTCTAACTATGTCACATAATATGACACCACGCGAAGGTTTCACATTGTTTCGATCGTTTTTGAATTTATGCCCGTTTTAAACTATCGTTAAACTTTGTCGAAGGGCGGACATGAAGATTCTTAGCTCGGGGCCGAGACTCGCTAAACTTGAAGTGTATCTATGATGAAACAACATATTTCGAACCTAAAAATGATTTTTGTAAAAAATTATGAGCATCCGATCATGTACTTGTAGTTCATATCTGACCCACTTCCTACCGATTCAGCAGGAATTTGTCTTTTTCACCAGGGATAGACGGAAATGTTTTAAATCCCTCTGTTATGACATTATCCATGTAAGGTGGTCTAGTATTTTTGAAAAATGTGAAGATAGTATTTTGAATTAGCCATTTGGTGGTTGCTTCACAAAACCGTCCATTTTTTGCACTCGGAAAATGGAAAACGGCTTTTTGGTGCAACGAAAAGAAAAACTTACTCCTGAAATATTGTTCGCCATCCCATGATGCACACATACGCACAATATGGACACATTATCACAAATTATGCCTTCATTCTAGCCATAACATTGGTTATTTGACCCGAAAGCCAAGAAACCTTGAACGAGATATGTCATTTTGTGAAGGGTTTTTTGAGACATAATCAATATACCAAGTTTGACATTTTTCCTTTTAACTATGTCACATAATATGACACCACACGAAGGTTACACGTTGTTTGGATCGTTTTTGAATTTATAATACCCGTTCTAAACTATATATAATGTTTTATGTTTCACTTATTTTTTTATAAATGTGTAATATTTGAGTGTAGATAGATAGGTTTTATTTTTCTGTAATTTTTGATATATTATTTGTATTTTTCTGAATTATAATGATTTAGTTATGATTTTTCAAAAAATAATGAGATAAAAGGAAAAAAATCTGGAGGCCTACGCCGACGGCTAGGCCGTCGGCACAGACCAAACAATTTTTTTCAAAGAGATGTGCCGACGGTCTGTCTAACACCGTTTCCATCGCTGTGTCTAAACTGGGGCTACGCCGAGGGCTGTACCTATGCCGAGGGCCACCGTCGGCACATCCCTCTGTACTATGCCGACGGCCACGCTATGCCGACGGCTACCCTCGGCACCGTCACCTACGCCGACGGCCGTCCCTACGCCGACGGCCAGGCTGGTCAGCTGGCCAGGAAGGTAGCTACGCCGACGACCCCGACATTTGGCCGTCGGTGTAGCCGGCCGGCCGTCGTCACCTTAATTCTTTCCTGTAGTGTATTAGCCATGTGCAAATTCTTCTCAAACCGTCATATTATATACCAGGGGCAAAAACGTCTTTGTAGATCTATAGTTAACTACGTTAGCTCTGAAAATACACTGAAGTGTCATATAAGACAAAAAAATTACATAAGTGATCAAATAAGGAAGTGAAAACTTTTTAGTGTCAAATAAGAAATCATATTAGAGAGTAGTGTCAAATAAGGAATTTTCTCTAAAACATTCTTATCATGAGCCACATGCATAAAATGATTATTACTCTCCACATAAGAATAGCCATTCTTATTAATTGTAGTGAGAGCAAATTCAACAAAATAGCTATCATTACTATTCTCATCACCATAATCATCAAATATAGGAGGCATATTATAATCATAATTAATCTCCTCCTCAATAGTAGGTGGACTGAAAATATCATATTTATCATTGTAATCATCATATATTGGAGGTAAAGTATCATCAAAGTAAACTTTTTCCTCTGTGCTTAGGGGACTAAAAATATTATGCTCATCAAAACCAACATCCCCAATCTTAGAAGTTTCCATAGCATTAGCAATAATGGTGTCCAAATAATTCATACTAATAACATTGCTATTAGCATGCAAATAAAGTTCCATAGGTTTTTTAATTTTCTCTTCAAACACTTCATGTCCTAACTCAAGATAAACACTATAAAGCTGTCTAATTTTGTTGTTGTTTTCCATTAAGCCTAACTAGTGAAAACAAGAAACAAAAAGACAAAACTGCAGAATCTAAAGAAAATAACTTCGAGCACTCACACCGGAGGATGTGAGTACCTTTTACCTTACCTCCCCGGCAATGGCGCCAGAAAATAGCTTGATGTCTACGCACTTCTATTCTTGTAGACAGTTGTTGGGCCTCCAAGTGCAGAGGTTTGTAGAACAGCAGCAAGTTTCCCTTAAGTGGATCACCCAAGGTTTATCGAACTCAGGGAGGAAGTGGTCAAAGGTATTCCCTCTCGAGCAATCCTGCAATCAAGATACAAGAAGTCTTTTGTGTCCCCAACACACCCAATACACTTGTCAGGTGTATGGGTGCACTAGTTTGGCGAAGAGATAGTAAAATACAAGCGGTAACGGTGCCAGAAAATAGCTTCTGACTTGTTGTTGTCGTGGGAGAACGTGTGTGAGTGCCAGAAAAGAGCTTGACGGTTAGGTAAAGACTAAAGCAAGCAAACATGCAACAAATATAGTAGCAAACAGTGTTTCAATGCTTAGAAACAAGGCCTAGGGATTATACTTTCACTAGTGAACACTCTCTCATATAAATATCCTCTCTTCATGATACTACTCTTAACTACTCTCCGGTTGGACACTCTAATCCAAGTTAGGGCTATAACAGCACACCTCAAAGTCCGCCTTCCCCAATCTAGATAACCCCACACTGTCACCTTGAGCATTAGATGGTTTCAACAAACACCACAATTTCATAGAGACATCCAACTCCAAATATAACTCATAACAAATATTTAATCTAGCCAAAGTGCCACACACGGTATGCACGCTGTCACTTCCACACACGTGGGAAAAAACATAGATCTATTAAAGCACAAAGAGTATTTATGTAGACTCAAACCTAAGTGCCACCATGGCGTGCACGCTGTCACTTTCACACACATGGGGAGAGCAGAGATCTATTGAAGCACTTGAGTAGCAAGGTAGATCTACTTGATTACAAATCTCATGACCACAACAAAATCATGCATAGAGAGAGATGAACACATAACTACCGGTAGAGCCCTTAGCCTTGAGGAAGAACTACTCCCTCCTCATCATGGGAATCAGCAACAACGATGGAGATGGTGGTGGAGATCGATGGAGATGGCTCCGGGGGCACTTCCCCATCCCGTCAGGGTGCCAGAATAGAGACTTTCTATCCCTCGAATCTCCCCTTCGGTGGCGGCGGTGCTATGGAGGTTTTCGTGGATTTCTTCTGGATGCCTTAGGGTTTTTGGGTTGGAGGCTTCTTATAGGCGAAGGGGGAGGCCGAGGGGGCGACCAGGGGGGCCAAACCCTAGCCAGGCACGGGCCCACCCCTGGTCGCGCCTGGGGGGGGTCTAGCTGCCCTGGGCGGCCCCTCCGGCTCCCCTCTAGACTTCTTGTTCCCAACGGAAAGTAACTGACTTTGACGTTTGTCCCGTCCAATTCCGAGAATATTTTTTACTAACTTTTCTGAAACCAAAAACAGCAGAAAACAGGCATCTGGCACTGTTGCAAGTTGTTAGTAGGTTAGCACCAGAAAACATGTAAAAAGCACCTCAAAGTGTAGACAAGTAAAGCAAAGTAGATACTAAACAAGCATGGAGCATCAAAAATTACAGATACATTTCCAACGTATCACCTGGCCACCGAAGATGTCGCCCATAGTCTAGGGCACCGTGACCACACTCCATGAAATACGTCGCATCATGGACACGGCACCAACTACCACAATGGACGCAGTGTTGCCTAAGTAGCCACGATGCCACCACCACTAAGATGACCCGATTCATCTCCCTCGCCCATGCTCCCGCCATGAGCAACGAGGACAACAGAAATGCGTCCTCGTTGCCGGGCCATCGAGCAACATCGGGAGAGTTAACCTGCTACCTGTGGCGAGGTTTCATTCCCAGACCGCTTGGTAGGAGCGGAATGCATGGGAGCATTTTTTCACTTTGATCAAACAACAGCCCTGCACATAGCTGTTCGTCCTCAAGTCCTAACACATCACGACCACCACCACCGCACATGCACACTAGTCCTGGTTGTAGTATCTCCATGGTGCAAATCCTAAGATAGGTTGAGGAATGACAACAACGTACCTATCGAAATAGGCTTTCGCCCCGCTTTAAATAAAGCAACCGTCCACAAGTCACAAGGTTCGGAACCAGCCACACAACACATGTTGGGGCCATAGCACAAGACGTCCCAAAAAGAGATAAAACGCCACCTCGCCAAGCGAGGACACACCGACAAAAGAGAGGCAACGCCGGACTAGGGGGGAGCCACCAAGCCACCTCCAAGATCCGTCAAAGAGTCGCGTCCAGCCTCGCCTTGTCTTGTTGTCTACACAACGGGTACCAGAGCTGCATATTGGACAGAAAGTGAAAAAACGAGTCAGAGGCATGCCGGGGAAGAATCTTCTCAATAACCATCTTATTCCGGATGTTCTAGAGTGCCTAGGACATCGCAGCAAACACTAGCCAGAAAAGGTGGCGGCCCTTTCCTGCCCGGTTCGCTTGGGTTTCTAGGAACTCACCGAGATCATTGGCCTGCCAGTCCGGGCCCAACGCATCACTGATGAAGCTCTAAAGGAACCAAGCCACGGGACATGCGAACATTATGTGGGAGCCCGTCTCCGGGATCCCACACAATGGACATAGCCCGTCACTCGGCCCATGTCGCTTGGACACCTCCACCCCCGAGGGGAGCCTATCGCGAAGCAGCTGCCATACAAAAATTTTAGACTCTAGCAGGAGAGGAGCTTTCCTGATCAATGCTTAGAGGAACTTGACACATTTATTGTTAAACAATGTAATTTTAATAAACAAGTTCAGAATTATTTATTGGAAAACTCTAGAGCTATCAATGAGTTGACGGATATTGTGGAAATAACTTCTAATGATATTAAAATGCTTTGTAAACACTTTCAAATGGTTCAAACCCAACTTGATCAACTTGCTAAGGTACAAAAAGATATGCTAGTTAATGCCTCAGGAAATAAACATGCTTATGGAATTAGAACTAGGAGTGGTATAGCTACTCAAGATCCTTTATATCCTGAAGGATACCCTAAAAGAATTGAGCAGGATTCTCAACAAGGTGAGAATAGTGGCAGTCCTCATAAGAGAAAAAAAAGAAACATAAGATAGTTGAGGAACCCCTTGAACCTGTTGTAGATCCTAATAGTATATCTGTCTCTAATGGTGAAACTGAGAGTGGTAATGATAAAAATGAGTCTCCTGATAAGGAGGAAGGTGAGGAAGAACCTGAGAAACACACTAAGAACACTAGGTACACGAAGGAAGATTTTATTGCTAATAAACATGGTAAAGAGAGAGAACCTTGGGTGCAGAAACCTATGCCTTTTCCAGGTAAGAAACACAAGTCAAAGGAGGAAGAACACTACAACAAGTTTTGTGAGTGGATGAAGCCTTTATTCTTGCAAATTCCTTTGACTGATGCTATTAAGTTGCCTCCTTATTCAAAGTATATGAAGGATATTGTCTCTAATAAAAGGAAGATTCCTAATGAGGAGATTTCTACTTTGCTTGCTAATTACTCCTTCAATGGTAAGGTTCCAAAGAAACTTGGTGACCCAGGTATACCAACTATTCCTTGCTCCATTAATAATAATTAGGTTAGAACTGCTTTATGTGATTTGGGCGCTGGAGTTAGTGTTATGCCTTTTTCTCTCTATAAGAGACTCCAACTAGAAAGGTTGATACCAACTGATATATATTTGCAAATGGCTGATAAGTCAACTACTATTCCTGTTAGTATATGTGAGGATGTTCCTGTTCAAGTGGCTCATAATTGCTTGGTTTTGACTGATTTTGTTGTGCTCGAAATGCCTGAAGATGATAATATGTCCATTATTCTTGGGAGACCTTTTCTTAACACTGCAGGTGCTATCATAAATTGTAATCAAGGAAAAGTAACATTCAATATTGATGACAAAGAGCATATTGTTTACTTCCCCAAGAAGGTTGTTAGAAGCTATTGCCTGAATTCCATTGAAAAAATGTTGAGAGCATCAAGGTTGGAGAAATATATTGTCCCATTCCAAAAGAAAATTTTGAAACTATTATGATTGGGACCATTTCTATCAAGTATGAGGTAACATAATCACCTTGTGGATTACAAAGTTTTGTTTCATATAAAATTGTTTTGGTAACAAGACTTGATCAACCTTGTTAACAAAAGGATTTTAATGAACAAAATAATGTTTTCACTGTGGTTATTCTTGCTTTCTTTTACTTTTCTCCTTCCTAGTCTTTGCCTTTCTTTTGCTAGCTTTGGTTTTGCTAGTTGTTTACTTGTTAGTTTGTCTTAGAGCTTCTGTAGTTTGGATTTTGGTTTGCTTTTGCTTCGTCTAAAAATTGTTTCTGCGAGAAAATCAATTTTCATGCCCTAAAAATTGGCCAAAAATAAAGTTTTCCGAAAAATCCCAGAAAATTCAAAATAATTTTTTCCTCGAAAAAAGAGGAAGAGAGGCACCAGAAGTGACCCAGGGGGCCACCCCAGGACACCACACCCATGGTAGGCGCGTCCTACCAGGGGGTGGCGCCTAGGGGGGTCTGGCCCACCCGGGCCCCTCCAGGCTGCCTCCTCAAAGCCATCTTCTGTATCTCTCCCGAAAAACACCAGAAAACTTGATCAAGCTTGAGTTCTTGTTGTTCTTGCTTGCGATTTTCGATATCCTTGTTCAGCCCATATCAAGTGCTGATTTTTGGAGGGATGGTTCCTTGGTATGTGCCTCCTCCACTTGTCCAATTAGATTTGTGATTGGTAGATTGTATCTTGAGTATTTTGCTGCTATAGGTGACAGGTTGTTTGAGCTTGCATGCTTGTTCTATGCTTAGAAACTTAGTTTTGATGCATGTGTAGTCCTCTAGCAAGTTCCTATAGTAGTTGCTCATCATTTATCAACTTGGAAATCACTTGGTTTGATGGTTGTTTAAAATTTCAAAAAAGTGAAGTCATGGACCACCACACATTTGGTGATATATTTGAGAGTGATGCACATAGAAGGGCAAGGCTTTCAAGGTCATCTACCAATACTAGACCCTCATACAATGACGATCTCATCACTCCGCGATTTGGTGACGAGGGAGATGAAGGGGATGGGCACCCCTCCACCTTTCCTTGCCAAACTTTCTTGCGAGCTGTTGGAATTCTTAACGATTTTATGACTTTGGTTCAGAGGGCTGGACTAACAAGTTACATGCAGGATGAGAGTGCACAATATGCTTTGCTACTAAAACATTTGTGGAGAGTTTCTCCTTTACTAATAGCGTGTTCAAGCCTGCTGTGTCTCAAAATTTATGGCAGGGCTCATTCTATGACTTTGAAGCAATTTTGCAAGGCCCTAGGACTTGGTACAGCTGGGTCATCAAAGAAGATTCCAGCTCTTCCCGCTGATTTGTTGGAGCTTTACTGATGAATAACCAATGATGATGACCGCAGAGCTCAACGAGGAAAGATAAAGAATATTCAACTCCCAGCCATCAGGTACTTTGTCTACTATCTTACCACCAGTGTTCTTGGTAGGGAGAACACTAGTAATATTTCCAACTATCAATTGGCCTTCTTAGCTGCTGCGCTCAACAATGAGGATAAGTATAATCTTGGTTCTCTCATTGCTCGTCGTTTAGCTGCTAAGGGACCCATTTATGGGGGAATTATTGCTACTCGTATTGCTGTTGTCTTGAACATTGCTATTGATCCTGATGATACAGTTTTGGCTCCTCAGAGGCTTGATCTTGCTGCCATGAAGGCACACCACTTTGTCACCACTAGCTCTACTCTTGAGAACTTGGTTTATAGAATGTTGTTTATTGACGGGGAAGAGAGAGACATCCCTCTACCCCAAACCACTTTGTTCAGTATTTCTCAGGGACCTTGATCACGCTCAAAGGCGGAGATGGATGACAAGCTGCGCTCTCTTAACTTCCATGGGCGCTATCAGGAGGAAGCACCATCTTACGACCCTGCGGTACACTACACAGGGAGTCCTCGATCTCGTACCAGGAAGAGGGAGCCTCCTCGTCATACTACAGAGGTGCACCTACTTGGGCACCATGGGATTGAGCCCCACTTAGGCCAAAAGCCTAAGCTTGCGGGGGGGGGGGGGGGGGGGTATACCGACATCACACTCATCGATATATTATGTTCGGTCGGTTCTTTGTATATCCATTATTTCGCTTTTTTTGGTTCTTGTTGCTTCTTTCTCAAAAACACAAAAATACCAAAAATATTTTTGTTGTTTCTCTTGGTTTGTTTCTTTGCTTTGGTTTGCCATAAAAGAAAAATCCAAAAAGATTTTGCTTTGCTTGTTTTTTTTGCTTTGCTTTGTTGGCTTCTTTAAAAAAATCGAAAACACCAAAAATATTTGTTGTTCTTCTTTGGTTTTGTGAGTTCTTTGCAGGGTTCAGCCGTCCTCGGTGGATTCTGGTTTTCATGTTATTATTCAAGTCACACAAGTGAAGGGCAATAATGAAGATTAAGACAACTTGGGGAGTGGTAAGAGGCTGGCAACGAACTATATTTGTTTCATTTTTGTACGTATACTCATCATTGTGAGCATGGTTAGCCTGTTTGTGTAAGGTGTATGTCATTATGGATGCTTAGTAGTTCTTGCTTGTCTATGATTAGATCCAGCTTGCTAATAGTTTATAGCATGTTATATGAATGTTTGCTTGCATTGTTTTATTCATATTTTGGTATGAAATTGTGGTATCCTCCTCTGACTGTTCATGTGAATTGACTTGGCACATGCTCACGCATGCATATGACTAATCAATAGTCAGTAAGCCTCGATGATTTATTTTGCCTCAGAGTTCTTGTATCATTTTCATGCCATAACTAGTCCTGTTTTGTTGCAAGCATGATTATGACAGTTATTGCTCTCTCATTTGTCGCTCCCTCTCTTTTGCTAGCCTTCACTTGCACTAAGTATGAGATCTACCTGTGTTTCCAACTCACCAAAACTAATATTGCCAGTTGTGTCCACCATACCTACCTATTAGCATTGTTTGCTATTTCAGTGCATATTTAATATGCCTTGTTTTCTTCCAAATAAATGTTTGTCTGTTTTGAGAAAGTTAGTTAGTAAAGCTCTCACGAACTTGATGACACACTTTATTCCTTGCGCTTAATAATCCTGAACCATTGTGACTTGTACATGAAAGTTATATGCTTGCAAATTATATGCTGGGAGTCAGCAGAACCGTGCTGTCACAGGAAACGCTTTCAACGCTTGTTGGATAATCCTATCCAGTTGATACTTTGATCTTTTGTTTACGGGTGTCGACGATGTGAAATAAAAGGGGAGGTTGTGAGTTCATGGAGTCTATACATTGTGTTAGAGAAACGCCTGGGCCGCTAGCCTAAGCCATGTCTAATCATGGTGGAAACTTGCAGCATCACCATAATGAGCATCTATGAAGCATCCTCAATAAAAAGCTATGCATATGGTAAATAAAAAGATTGCCGAGATGCTCATTGTCTGCTTTCCTTGTCATTTTGGTTATGGGAAAGCTCTTGTACCATGTGCAAGGGGTACCTCGTTGGCGGTTCTCGATGATATGCATGTATTTACAATGACAAGAACTTTCATGTGACCGAAGTTGAGTAGCATGCGGATCGGCCCTCGTACTCAACGGATTTGGGATTTTCAGCCTATGGCGTGTCAAGCATATGATTCAGAGTGGACCTCACTTTCACCTTAACCACATGAAGATGCCTATGATAGGGGCAATGAGAGCTCAAAGCTAATGAGTACCTTCCTTTCAACATTAGGAAGCCTTTCAAACTTTCCAAAACCGTTTCCACAACCTTGTTGAGTCACCACTTATTCTATGAGCACCTTCTTGAGAGCATAATTGCCATTCTTGTGTTTGTCTCAAAACTTGGTTAATTATGTCATGACTTTGATGCTTATATCTCTGATATTTTTACCTCTAGTCTTCACTTGAACTTCAGAGGTGCCTTGGCATTTATATTGTGCTCTACAAACAAAGGAAAGCGAGATACCACTCTATCATACCTTACTATGAGCATTGCAATGTTGCTTATGTTTATGTTCCATGCTACTTATTATTATTGAGTTGGTTTCTCTTCATAGCTTGCAATGAATATTGAGTAGACTTAGTTGCATACTCCTTATTATGAATGGTTTAAGCATCTACTCCTGTGCTGAGAATATATACATCATATGAAGAAAATGTGTTCGTGAAAGTTCTTTTACCGCACTCAGTTTTCAATTGAATTGCTTGAGGACAAGCAATAAGCTAAGCTTGGGGGAAGTTGATACGTCCAAAACGTATCTACTTTCTCGAACACTTTTGCTATTGTTTCTCCTCTAAACTTGTGTGATTTGGATACAACTAACACAGACTGATGTTGTTTTCAGCAGAATTACCTTGGTGTCTTGTTTTTGTGCAGAAAATCAACTACCAGGAAAATTCCCGGAAAATATGCCAAAAAATATATTTCACCAGAAGATCCACGGAGCCAAAAGAGGAGACGGAGAGGAGGCCTGGGAGGGGGGGCGCACCCACCCCAGGCACGGGCCCACCACTGGCCACGCCTGGAGGGGGTGCAGCCACCCCAGGCACCCCCTCGGCCTCCCTCTACGCCTATAAGTTGCCTTTCGACCTAAAACCCGAGGGGGGTTCGATAGTTTTCTAGAAAGAGTTCCAATCCGCCACCAGAAACCAAGATTCGGATCCAGAAACTCCGTTCTGGCACCCTGCCGGGATGGGGAATTTGGAGAGGATCATCGCCATCGTCATCACCAACGCGTCTCCATCAACCACCGATGTTTCCCTCATCCATGAGTGAGTAATCCCCCGTTGTAGGCTTGGGATGGTAGGGACTGGATGAGTTCTATCATGTAATCGAATAAGATCTGTTAGGGCATAGTGCCTAGTATCTCTATTTGTGCTATTTGACTTTGTTGCAACTTGTTGTGCTTAATGCTTGTCACTAGGGCCCGAGTGACATGATCTCAGATCTGAACTTATTATTGAATCATTATGATATTATTGTTTGTGATCTTATCTGCAAGTTGTGTACACATATCATTGTCCGGATCCAAAGGCCCCAAAGTGACAATAATTGGGACAACCGGAGGGGATGGCTGTGGTGTGAGGATCACATGTGTTCACGGAGTGTTAATACTTTGCTCCTGCGCTCTATTAAAAGGAGCACCTTAATTGCCAGTAGTTCCCTAGAGGCCCCGCTGCCACGGGCTGGCTAGACATAAGTTGTTGTGCAAGTTCTCATTGCGAGCACGTATGACTATATTTGGAGCACATGCCTAAGATTGTTTAGTACTTGGATGCTTGTTATTATTTATCTGCAATGCCCTAGATCTTGAAGTTGCATGTTTAGACTCGTCCATGCAATGCCCGTCCATCCATCCCTATGCCTACCGCACTCGAATCACACTATTACCGTTAGTGTTACTATTGCCCCTGTTTTGCTGTTGCTACTGTTGCTTTACTGTTACTACTACAAACTGTTGCTACTGATAAACTTCTATGAGCAAGAACTATTTCTAGGTGCAGCTGAACTAACAACTCAGTTGTTAAGGCTTGCAAGTATTCTTTGGCTCCCCTTGTGTCGAATCAATAAATTGGGTAATACTACCCGTGAAGAGTGTTGCGATCCCATACACTTGTGGGTCATCAGCTGGCGGGGGCCTCGAGCTCGGTCTCGGCGACTTCCCTAGAGATCCCCCATCTATGGGAGTCTCCTGGGAAACGGCTGTGGGGCGCTGCTGAGAAGAACCAACCATCCTGGATCCGGGATCAGGTGTCCCAGTTCCAGTTGTTATCGAGGTTTCCCCCTGCTCCCGTGTAGCGCATGCACGAGCCGCGGTAAGGGACCCCTCGTAAATCTCCTTACCTCTAATCGCCTCAATTTTGTCAAGTCTCGGCCCACGCTCCCCGCGAAAGACCACACCACTGTCAGCTGCCACTTGCGCGAGGTGATCCAATGAGGAATCATCTAGAACCGAGAACCTGGAGCCCGAGGGAGGGGAACGGGAGTGAGGGGCCAATGGGACGGGGTTTTCTTGGGAGTACCTGAGTAAAGGTTGCGGTCTGCAGTCCTCTAGGAAGCCAGCTGGGACACCGTAGGCACCACCCCCGGGCTCTCCGCCTGGACGCGTGCCAGTGTGGCGTGATGGTGGTGGCACCGGGCGAGGGGGGTCGGGGCTGACGTGCCTTAATGCTAGCGGTGGGAGTGGTGGGGAAGACCGCCGCTGGCTCGTACATGCGGAGGGCTGGAGTCACAGGGACCAAAGCTGTCGATCCCCTAGGCTAGGACGGAGTGGAGCCCGGGGACAGAGCGTAGCAGAGGACTCCTATTGAGCGAGGAGACGACGGTGCGGTTACCACCATCCCCACACTCCTGGAGTCTCTGTCTGTCTCTCCCTACACTGTCACCGGGGCCTCCTCAACGACCTCCACTGAGAGAGGGTCCATGGCCATGTGCCCGGTGAATCCCTCGGACTGCCTGAAGTTGGAGCCGTACTGCGCGATCTGGATGTCGGGCGGACCCTGAGAAGTAGGCCCCAAGGGCAGCTGGTGGGCCACAGATGGAGCGGCCGAGGACGTGCCCGCAGGCAGGGGCGTCGAGGGAGAAGGCACCAGGGTCCGGGACTCCCCTCCCATGTCATTGTCATCGGAGTCCTCGTCCGACGAGCTCCCCCTCCTGTGGAGTGGCCGCCGGAAGGTGGGTCCAAGGGAGGAAGGGGGGGGCGTCAGCGGCCTGGTCCTCATCCAGCTCGACCGTCAGAATCCTCCCCTCTGTACGAAGTAGAAGGGAGGGAGGGGTCCTGGAAGCAGAGCTGGGTCCGAGCAGAGCACATGCATGCTAATCTAGCCCGACCCCGCGCGCGAGGCCTCGTCCACCCTCGCCAACTTGCCCATCGCCTGAGAGACGAGCTCCAAGATGGGCAGAGTCCGCACCCTCGCTTCCTTCGGGAAGCCAAGGATCCGGACCCACACCACAGTGAGGGTCGAGGTTGTCGCAGGGTGGGCCGTTAGAGGCGCAATGGAGATCTGCACCTTGCTGATCGGGAGGGTGAGCGCGGTACTGCAAGAACTGATGGAGAAAATCTCGGCCAACGGGAAGGTCATGGAGAACTGGGACGAAGAGATCTCCCGGGCACTCCAGGTGTGCCCTGACATCATCTGGCGTAGCTCCTCCTGGATAAGCTCCACGGAGATCACCACCGAGTGTGGGAGCTCCTGTCCCGAGACCACGGTGACCATCGCCTGGTTCTTGGGAACCGTCATCGCCAACCACCTGATATTGATGGTGTAGACCCCCCCCCCCCCCCGCAATGGAGTGCGCGAGGTACTCCAGCTGCTAGGAGGCTCGGCAAGGTAGGGAGGCTCCGAGGTGCGAGGTGCTGGTCCTAGGGGCCGAGGGCGCCTTCTTATTATTGTTGTTGTTGTTGTTGTTGTTCTTTGTCGGCTCGGTCGGCACCGGAGACTTGTCACGACGAGGGGAGCGCGGTCTCGGGACCTCCCTATCTCGGCGCCATTCCGACGCGGCACTGCCAGTAGCACCACGATGACCAGCACCCTGCAGCAGCTCATCCCGGATCCACTGCTCCGTGCAACGGCCCTCCAGCGAGAGGTCCCTCAACGTCCCGCCCCGCACGTCCATGCCCCTCCTGCGCTCACTGGTTCCCGCGAGGGGGAGACCTGCCATGGCCCTGGTGCTGGGAGGGGGCGTGCCGTGGCGACCGTGGGCGGCCCGGCGAGCGGCGCCCCGGCGGCCGGTAGGGCCGGGAACAGCGTCGAGCAGGTGAGGAGGGGGGCTGCGAGGCCTCTTGCGGGACACAGCCTCAGCATAAGTCATCGCGTCGATGGATCCTAGGGCGGGGGAGGGGCGGCAGCGTGTGACGGGGATATCGGGGACGAGGGGTGGCGGCTGGATGGCGTCGGGGTGGAGGGAGGGCTCTTGGGGAGAGCTACCCGATGGATCCACTCCCACGCCCTAATGGGCTTGGCCCTAGCGGACGCGCGCGCGTCAGCGGGAGGGGTGCCACCTCGCGAGGGCCTAGATGGGACCAATGCCGTGGGCTGGGTCTCCCCTAGTCGGACATCCTAGCCCCGCCACTCTTGGATCGGGATTGGGCCATCAGCGGGCCCAATCCCCACAAGTGGCCCAAGCGGGGGAGAGGTGCTCTGCAGCGAGCGCAACGGAGGCAGGGGCGCCGCCAGGTGGGTGGGGTGCGGCTCCGGAGCCGGCGAGGGCGGAACCTCCCGGGAGACCCCCAGTGATGGCCCCCTCACCGTGCTAGAGCCAGTCCCCTCCCTCCTCGGCATCATACCTCTCGCCAGGTGCTCGCCTCGCATCCGCGACGGCACCGAGCCTCCCGCCGGTGTGGGGAGATGTGGGCGGCACCGCTTCGAGGCCGACTTGGAGGGTCGGGCAGGGCGAGCTAGCCGTAGGAACTCCACCAGCGTGGGAGAAGCTGGGGGAGCACCGCCGTGCCGCCTCTTCCGACGCCTCTTCCTCCTCCACGCCATCACGTCGCAGCCGTGGGCCCTTGGGCGCGGCGAGGCCCGGCCACGGCGGTGGTCTGCCGGATCGGCTGGCGAGGAGCTCACCGCCGCCTGAGCGGAGTGAGGAGGACGCGGGGTCGAGGCGAGGCGGCGATGAGCGGCGGTCAGCCCTCCAGGCACAGACGGGGGAGGGGGCGCCGGCGAGCTGGGTGACCAACCTGTAGCTCATTCAAAGATTGTATGCGGTTGCAACAGCCGCCATGCCTTTTTACAGAGAGGGCCGCACAATTCAACAACCTACAACGGGTGAGATCATCGGGAACGGCTCTGTGCGCGATCGGCCGGTGCCGGAGATTCATGTGCCCACGGTGGTGACGTACATGCTTCCTCCTCTCTCTCTTGAGCTCGTTTCTCGATCGCGGGAGATGAGCAACATATTATTTCTAAAGAGATTGTTTTTTTTAGGATATATCTAAAGAGATTGGTAGTGTTTGGGTATGTCAAGGTAGACAATGGGCCGGCCCACGAAACCACAAGCCCTGCCTCTCTTTTATTTTCCACACGTATTACCTTTTTTTTTCTTGCGATCCCACACGGTACCTGCCTGTGCATACGTATGTTAGACTTTGTACCACACCGCTAAGTTAGCACGGAACGTGCTAGTTTAAAAGCTAGGATTCGGACCGTCCCTTCGCCCCCACAGTAGGTAGGGGTAACTGGCCTTAAGCCAGTTCTTTGTACAGCGGTTGTAGGACTCTTGTTGTACATGTACAATGTATACTAGTTGTACAATAGATGTAAAAAAGTTATAGATGTACATATAAATTATAAAATCATTTTTTCAATTTTTTTACCACGAAAGTACACCGTTACATACTTACATGTGAATGCACCATACTATAATTCTTCATAACACACAAAAATAAAAAATGTACTATAGAAATACAGAATCAAACTCAGATCTTAAGCTTGCAACAGATTCGAATCATGATTGTAAAATTTTTTTTGAGAAACCACATATTTCATTAATAAAAAACCAAGTTACATAGAGAACACATGTGGACACTAAAAGAATGATCGAGATAAAATGATTATCCTAAAAACTATGCAGATAAAATCCTAAGAGACACATGAATATAAAACGATCCCTAGGGTTTTACGCAACCACCGAAGCCAGCGGCCGTCGTCCAACTCTAGTACCAACGAGACGACACACGCCGGAATAGATGTCGACCTCCAACATCGCAAGATCCAAAAAAGCACTATCGCCAACTAGGTTTTGTGAGTCGATGAACGGGCATGTTGCACGCAGCGAGCCACATGTCATTGTGACATATCGACCGGGGGACGTCCCCGTGCTATCTTGAACCAAGATCCCTGCCTCTCATCCATAAAGTCGGAGAAGAACGATAGATCCACCACCTCTGAACCAATCCTCGCTCCAGAGAAACCACCTCGCCCCGGCCACCAGCACCGTCGCTGATAACAACGAACACCAGCGCGACACACCGAGAAACTAATCTCGCCAGATCTAAAGAACGACGAGAAGACCAAGTTGTCAATCTGAAGGAACGACCAGCACACCATGCCATCAACTCTGAGACGATGCCGTGAAGGTCGTTGCCGATGTGGGAGTAGAGTTGAGACGGGTTTATTGCCTGGATGCCGCTTCCACCATCCCAACGACGCCCAACAGCAGACATATCCTAACCCTAACAACTAGGTGGAGAATCAAGATTCTTCCTCCCTCCTACCTCTAGAACAGCAAGCAGAGAAAGAGGGAACTAACACGCTCTCACCGGTTAAGATCTAGAAGGGAGCCGCTGCCGCCTGTTTCTGTGACAAGACGGCTTCACCAATTGGTGCCTCATGATTGTAAACTTGAGACCGAGAAGGCACGTACCTTTATCCATCACACTACATAGGAACCGACTGACGGACTGTTCTAACTTTCCTCCTCTAAGTTAGAGAAGTCGTTCCAGTATAGGACTGAACTGGCACATGTGCACATGCAGATATGATCGGTCCCTACAACACTAAGTTTTTAGAGCATCTATAGCATATGTGACATAAACTGAACTCGAATAAACCTTTTTCCAGTTCAAACTAACATGCTGCGGCAACGCTAGAAAATTAAATTGGAAATTCCAAAGGCGCCTAAAAATTCACCAAACAAGTTCTTCGTCCGTTTAAACATCAATATATACACGCTAGCTGATCTAGGTACTTGCTGCTAACCATAACCCTAGATCTACCCAGGGCTAACCTCGGCGCTAGACCAAGCTTTTTGTTGTGCGGTGGTCTTCTCCTTCTTGCAATGGAACATGTTCGCCTCTGCTAGGGAGACTCGAATCGCCTTGGGGAGGTCGAACTCCTCATGCGCCCTTCTACCGACTAGCACGTGATAGTGTCGTCAGGGCGCCTCGCCACCTCATGTCGTTCTATGAGGCGGTCCTTGGCGGCACACTCCTTCAAGACCCATGGAAGGAGGATGACCTCAAGGACATGCCAGTCGAGGCCCTCCCATACCACTACTCCACCGATCCGAGAGAGGCCACCGCAGTTCCAGGCCTGCATTGAGCGCGGTGCTGCCTCGCCAATCTGCGGTCGGCGCGCTCGAGCTCCCCATCCGCATCGTGGGTGCCCGGAGCATCCCCGGCGGTCGATCGCTGGAGAAGCTCCCACGGTACCGATGGGTCTTCATCATGAATCAGAATAAATTGCTCGTCGGAGGAAAGTGGATTGCGACGGAGTGGCTCGAGGAATGAAACTCCAAAAGCTATCCGACCCTGGTAGCCAGCAACGGGGAGGGCCCCTATTGGGTGTCCTAGATATTTTTATCTAGGCCCATGTGTTTTGCAAGATTTGCTCAGGATTTGTAATCGGCCAAACAATTTTTTGGTATTGGGTTGTTAGGGGGATCTGCTAGAGACGCTCCAATGTACACCACCCACGCGACTGCGTAACACGTGTGGTTGAGAAGAAACACCACAATCAAGGTTGTTATCGAGCATCATTGTCATCAGTCCTCCATGAACCATCGACTTCAACTTCACCTTCGACGGCAGAGCACTCGCTGTAGCTGACGCCTATGCCCAGCAATCAGCTCAACGTGAGGAAGAGGCAACTCCAACTTCGATAATGACCATCATGGGAAAAGTTGCACTCCTTGCACCGACATAATCCACACGGACTGTCTCAAAAAAAAAAATCCACATAGACAACTGGACATCAACACACATGTATATTCTATTATGTTGCATCATGTCGCATCTTTGCCAACATGCCGCCACGACGCACAGCTAGTTCCGATTTCACCGCTTCACATCAGGAAGCAGCACATGATCAACCCAAATAAAACATGTATACTGGCCGGTGAAGAAGGACATGATGCGGCTCAACTCCGCTCACCATTGTCATTGTTGTCACACAACTCGCAACGCCAACAGATCCAGAACAACTGTCTTAGCATCTCCAAGCCACTAGCCCCTCTAATCAAAGCCTCTCCAAAGCAATGTCTTCAAGAAGGGAGACAAAGCAAGAAGCGTGATGACGAAGAAAGAATCGTTCGATCCACGATGATTGGGGCTATTGTTTGTCCTTTAGCATCGAGCTCGGATAAAAAGGACACAATGCCACGAACTAACGCACACATGCACGCACACATTGTCAGGGCGACGCCGACCAAGGTTGGAGCATGGTTTTCACCACGCATTGGCAAGACATCCACCATGTGCTAGTCGACTAGACCACCAAAAATCACTACCGCGGCACATCGAAGACCCACATCACCGGAGATGCCGTCCACAGGCCATGGCGCCATGACCACACTCCATGAAACATCGACGCAGCGCAGCGAGTAGCCATCACAACAGACGCTGCGTTGCCTGAGCAGCCACAACGCCACCACCACCATTGAGTTGACCCAAAGCCATTGTCTTCATCGTCTGTTCCTGCCATGAGCACCTAACAAGTCCAAGACAACAACATTGCATCCTCGCTACAGCGCCATGGAGCTAACACCAGGGAAGCCGTCGGGCTCTCAAGAGCTGGCCTGCTACCGGCGGCTAGGTTTTGCTCCTGGTCTGCTGGGGAGGAGAGCTGGACTGGGAGGTCGGGTGCTCGGCTGTTTTTTTTTTCCTATGATCGAACAGCAACCCTGCACATAGGTGTTCGCCCTTAGTCCTAACACATTACGGCCACCACCCCAAATGCACTCTCATCGTAGCTGTAATATCTCAATGGTGCAAAACCTAATAGAGGTTGCGCCACC
The DNA here is from genome assembly GCA_030063025.1 of Avena longiglumis. Classification (NCBI taxonomy): domain Eukaryota; kingdom Viridiplantae; phylum Streptophyta; class Magnoliopsida; order Poales; family Poaceae; genus Avena; species Avena longiglumis. The sequence continues at coordinate 509,283,528 of CP125974.1, read as the reverse complement.
TGCGGTTGAAACGGCCGCCGTGCCATTCTACCGGGATGGCCGCACAATTCAACGACCTACCACACGTGATTCTCCCATGCTTCCTCCAAAATCCTCTCTCTGGAGTTCATGGGTTGCGAGCAGGATATTTCTGAAGCGAATTGGTAATGTTTTGGCAAGTCAAAGTGGACCATGGGCCGGCCCATGAAGCCACAGGACCTCTCTTTTATTTTCCAAATACCGCACCCATGATGTGCCTGTGCATGCCTAAGTCAGGTTATAGACTAGGATTTTTTGTCCCGTACCGGCAGGCTAGCACGCAACGTGCCGGTTTAAAAGCTAGGGTTCGGACCTTGACTTCGCCCCCACAGTAGGTGGGGGTAACGGGCCTTATGCCCGTTCTCTGTACAGCGGATGTAGGACTTCGTGTACATGTTGTATACTAGTGCTTTGTACAGTAGTTGTTGTACAATATATGTAAACAATTGTACATATAAATTATAAAATCATTTTTTCATCTTGTTGCAATAAATACACCGTTACATACTTCTTTTTGAGGAAAACACATATATTAAGCTAGCACAAGCCGTCTCATTAAAAAAAACTTTCAGTCCCCTTAGATACTCTGATAAGACTGCACCCATCAACATATGATTACATCGTTTATCAAAGAGTCTAGCGCAAATCTAGGACTTCATCGACCCAATTACAAGATTTGTTTTTTCTATAAGGAAGCAAAAATTGATGCGTACCGTAGGCGAGGATTAGACAACTTGGTCCCTTTGTTAGCATATTAGGACTGCATAAGAGATGAAATATGTTGTCATGCTTCAGTCAACAAAATCAAAGTGAATTATTAAACAGCTCAGGTTACAGAAAGTTATGCAAACGCATCATGCCATGATTCCTCAGAACACGAAAAGCAAACGTCTACAGAATCGAACTCGGATCTTAATTAAACTTGAGCCAAATATGGCACGCACCTTCATCCATCAGACTACACGCGTTACCAGACTGAACTGGGACCTGTGCAATGCGCGTTGTGGTAACTCATAACTCAGTCTCAGCTTGCCCTAAAGAATGGATAACAAAGCTGAATCACTCATCCTTGGTGTGGTGGCTATTTTCCAGATTCCATCCAACAACGGCCACACACAATAACCCACCATCTTCCCCTTTTTTCTTCTGGAACCTAATATGTTTCCATCATCGGTCTTTCTAGGGAATTGCCAGGCTCGGATTCATTAGTACTCCCTCCGTTCCATAATTCTTATTGTCATTTCAGTTCAAAATTTGAACTAAAACCACAACAAGAATTATAAGAACCGAGGGGGTATTTATTTTTTCTAAAGGAAGCAAAATTGATGCGTACCGTAGGCAAGGATTCGACAACTTGGTCCCTTTGTTAGCTTAGGACTGCATAAGAGATGAAATATGTTGTCATGCTTCAGTCAACAAAATCAAAGTGAATGATTAAACAGCTCAGGTTACAGAAGGTTACGCGCCGAGTAGATAATTTTTAACATGAAAAAAAAAGTGGTGCCTAGACACTGTGATTGAACTGAGTATCACGTTTGCAGAAGTCAACATTCTGGTTAATTTTTTTTGGGGAAACTGCAAGGTGGGGCTAAGTGCTTTAACGCAACAAGTCAGTGGAAATAAACAAGATCCCTTTTTCCTAGAAGTATACCATCAGCTTCAACAGGTACAGTACCAAGAAGACCGACTTTGGAGTCAATGGTGGAGAGATAACTAACTGCGCCTCGTGAATGTTGCGCTGAGAACCAGATGGTTATGGCAAAAGCGCGTGGAATTGGATAAGCCATGGCAAGAGCTTGACATTAGGGTCCCGAGATTGGTTAGGCAACTCTTCGATGCAGCGACTACCTCGGTGGTAGGGGATTGTGCTGCAACTCTGTTTTGGACAGACAAGTGGCTTCCAGGTGGACGCATCATGCCAGCTAGTGTTGTTTCCACGCGCAAAGTTCGTGAGGGAAGCTGGTGTTGGTGCCAGCTAGTGTTGTTGCCACGCGCAAAGTGGCTTCCAGGTGGACGCATCAGCGCTATTTGCGCTGGAGGCTGGTTACACGACGTCTCTCCGGATATGGGTGCTGCGGTAATCAGAGAGCTCCTCGAAGTGGCAGACCGGCTAGAGGAGGTCAACTTGACTGAGGACATTGGGACCCGAGCAACTGCTACATGGCCAAATCCTGCTATTTTTTTTTTGCTGGCGGACCTCGAGGAGGAGCCCAGACCCGGTCTGGCGCTCCATGTGCACCCACCACAAACAAAGTATCGTTATGGCTGGCTGTGAGAAACAGATGCTGGACCACAGATAGGCTTCGCAGGTGTGGCCTGCAACATCCGGCGGCCTGTCCCTTCTATGACCAGTGTGTGAGACCATTGATCACCTCCGAGGTTGTGTTCTTCTAAATGTGGATTGCCTGCTTGAGCTGGTGGGGTAAGAGCCACTGGCTGCCTGAACAGGACTCTAGGCCTACCGCCTGGTTGCAGGAGAGGTGTGGAAGCAAAGGTCGAGAGCGTGACCTATGGACCAGGATTTTGCTCGTATGATGGACGCTCTGGCGTCACCGGAACGATGTTGTTTTCGAGGGGGGGCGTCCCGTCTACGGTAAAATTGGGACTTGGTTACCCTTTTCCCATTGGTTAGGTTAACCTAACCTTTAAAAGAACCTAATGGGCCTATTGGTTAACCCTAAAATAGTTTAGATCCAAACGGTCCGGCCCCTTTGTACCAAAGGTTAACTACGAGCTGTAGCTGAGTTGGAGTGTAGATTAGTGTACAGATCGATTCTTTGAACTTCTATTCTGAAGTTTCAAATCTGACACTAGCTATCGCAGCTACATGTTACACATCGAGCTGCGAGCTGAGTTGGAGTGTAGATTTAAAAGTGATGGCTTAATCTAAGGCTTTTTAGGTTCTCATGTTAACAGTTCTAGAAAATCTGTACTCCATTGTCGTGCCATTTGTGTTTACGGTTGAATGTTTCCACTAATTTGAGGGAAGCTTTGTGACTATTTAGGAAAAGTGAAGATATTTTATTTCTGAACTAGTTGTGCTAGCCTACCATTGCATAATATTAAAAGTGCTTTGAACCTTAATAACCAATGGTTAACCATTTCTGACCCAATTAACCTAATGGTTAACCCATTATCCCTCTTTACGCAAATGGTTAAATAGGTTCGATTCAAAAAATAAATGGTTAACCAACTTCCATCCTTAGTCTACGGCAAAAGTTATCCAAAAGATCTCCTCTGAGGTAGAGCTGCGGAGAGCAGCAGGACTCTTCCGCGACTGCCTAGGGCAGGTGGACAAGTGGAGATGCCATGAGTAATCTTCTAGTGTGTGAGTGCTACCCTTAGGGTAGTGTGGGTTGCGCCCGGGGCGCATGTGCCCCGGCGTGTTATAATGCTTGGCTACTTGGCCCTTCGTTTATGAAAATGATACGTCTTTCAGGACATATTCTTGAAACATAATATTACTACTAAAAGTAGGAAAGATTATACAGCCTATGTGAACTGAATTGTGCTAGCACATAGATGCAGTCCTAACACATTATGGCCTAGACCCGTAGCACATTTTTGTTTGTTGAACTTGGATAGTTGAGCCCGGCTTGAGGACATCTCCACTCGGCTACCCAGCACGCTGATTCGGACGCCGAATTTAGGTTTGGACGCTGAAAATCGGTCCAGTCGCGTACCCAGGAACCTGTTTTCGTCCGGCCAACTTTGGTCCGGACTCCCCAGGCCATTCCCAGGATCCCGGGTACGCCCTGGAAACGCCGAACAAAGCGAACTCGGCGGGAAAAAGACAAAGCGGCGTGTGTACACACCGAGTCAGCGACGGAAGCCGAGTCGTCGTCATCCTCAGAACCACGCGGCGACCGCGGGACAATAACTGCCCGTCGCTTCGGCCACGCGTCGCCGAATTGCCGCGCCACCGCCGCCGCCTCGGCTCCCGCGACGGACCGGCGGACACTAACTTCCCGTTATTTCCCATTTTCCCGCCCTCGCCGCTACACCCATCCCGCCCTTGCCGCTACACCCATCCCGCCCTCGCCCGCCATCTCGGCCTATAAAAGCCGTACCCCTCGCCGGAGTTCATCACACTCTCTCACAGCTCCCCAGCCCACAACTCCGGCGAACACACAGCTCTCCTTCCCCACTTACGCATGGCCGAGCGCTTTCCCGGTGACGGTGCGGCGGCGAACGGCTTCGGCCGGCGCACGCTCTAGCCTTGGGAGGCGCACATGCTCTACGAAGTCGGCTACATGGCGTCGCCGAACACGCGGAACCCTCCGGGGTGGAAGCTTAGCGCCGGCGGCATCCCTATACCGTCGGCGCCGACGCCGGACGAACTGCCCGACGAGATCCAGGCCTTCATCGCGGCCATGTACGATCCCTCCGAAGCCAAGAGCCCCGACAACCTCCTCTACTGGGAGACGTTCTTTGCAGACCGCCGCGCCCAGGAGCTCGTCCGCCACGAGGGGCCGCCAGACGACGCGCCGAAGCGCAACAACGCGGCGGGTCGCTGGCGTTTTTGGAGCGCGCCAGGCCGGACGCTCGCGGCGGTGCTACAGCACATCCACGCCAGGAATACGCCGCGTCTCGGCTTCCCACGCACATCCACGCCTGCGGCCAGGTCGGGGGGCGTCCTCCGGCGAACTGGCTACCGAGGAGGATGGCCAGCCTCAGCTCCTCCTCCGCCTCCCACTCATCGGGGTCCACGCCGACGGGCCCTTTGCCGATGCTGCGCCCAGTCAAGCGCGAGGCGGTCTCGCCGGTCCTCTCGCCGCTGCGGACACGTTCGCGGGGCATCGTGATCAACGAGGCCCGCGTGTTGGCGTTGTCGCCGCCCACTGACCGCCTTCTCCTTCGCCGCCCGAAGCCTGAGCCGGCGAACTGGTCGGCGCCGGTCGCGGAGGATAGTGTCGTAATAAGGATGGCGCTGGAGCAGTCGCTCCGCGACTCGACGCCGCCGCCGCCGATGAAGCCCTCCTCGCCGGACATCCTAGAATGGTCCAGGGCGGACTGGGAGGAGACGGAGCGGCAGCGGCGTCCACCGTCTGCAGCAGCAGGCCGAACGGCAGGCCTGGTCTGGCCGCGTTCTCGCCTACCAGGGCGCGCCGCTCATCGTCCTCGACGACGACGACGAAGCCGACCCCTCCTACCAGCCGTGGAGGTGCGGCGACGCCGACCAGGGGAGCTTCCGCCCGCCACAGCCGCCGAGCGACGACGACGACGGCGAGGACGATGGTCGGGCCGATCCGGGCTACACGTCTTTCTACGGCAACTTCGGCATGTAGAAGCGGCGTCGGTATCGGCGAAGGCCACGACGCGGCCTTTTTTAATGTTTTAGTTTATAGTTTATTGTCTAGTTTAGATGTAATCCTCCTATATTTCCCCATCTTTAATAAAATTCGTCTTAATTTACAGACCGGGAAACTCGGCGTTCCCAGACCGAAATCAAGTTTCATTCGGTCAAAATTTGGTCCGGATTTCGGCCTTGGTTTGCCAACTCCGAGGGTCGTTTGGAAGAAGAAGTAAACGTTGTCCCCATTGAACCGTCCTCCAAGAGGTTCGCTGAGCCCCTCACTAACAACATCCAACGCCTAGCTCTTCGCCTCCCTCGCAATCTTTCTAAGACGGGACATGGGAAAAAAGTATCGTCACGCACTCCGTCGCCATCGTTGCGAGGCTGAACAACAGATCTTATATGTACATGCCGGTGAACTCCAGGCATGGTGCAAAGCCTGATAGAGGTTGCAGAATCGGAAGACGACGACATACCTGTGTGGCTGCAATGGAGTCCATAATTTTAGTACAGTACTAGCTGTTCTTGTGCCTCTCGACGCGACGGAGATATGACTGCGTACTGCACGCGCGATCGGCCGGAACCACGGTCCCTGCGTTGGCCGTCTGTGCGATCAGCCGGCCAGAGACGGCGGAGCTAGGCGGGCAGCTCCCTCTCTCTCTTAGGTCGTGGGGCGAGCATGTTTGGGTATTTCAAGATGGGCCGTGGGCCCTGCCTCACGAAACCAAGATCTGGCCTTTTTCTTCTATTCTACTACAACATCTTCTCAATAGTATCGTACGTCCGCATACACGGGTATCGTTTTGTACCATACCGCTAACCTAGTAGGCGACACGGTAGTTTAAAAGCCAGGGCTGGGACCGTCCCTTCGCCCCCGACAGTAGGTGGGGGTAACGGGCATTAAGCCCGGCTGTAGAACTCACTCTTGTTGTACATGTACGTATACTACTAGTAGTGTTGTACAGTACATGTAGAAAGTTATAGATGTACTCCCTCCGTTTTAAAATATAAGATGTTTTAGTTTTGTGAAAAAAATATATCTAGACTTTTTTAGTGTCTAGATTCAGTCCAAATATAAGTGAACCTACATAGTAAAACAAGTCTAAATACATTTGCTTCACAAAGCTAAAACATCTTATATTTTGAAACGGTGGGAGTATGTACATAATAAATTATAAAAACATTTTTTTTCATCCTGATGCTTCTTACCACGATGTACTTCACTGCCATTGGCCAATAAATACACCGTCACATACTTGCATGCAAATGCACCATACTGTAATTCTTCATAACACCAAAAAAAAAACACTTGCAGAATTGATTTGCAACAGATTTCAACTCTGGATGACTTATTGACTTGTACCTTTACCCATCAAACTACAGGTGTTACCAGACTGAACTGGGACATGTGTGCACCAGATAACTCTCAGCGTCCCCTAAAGAATGAATATCAAAGTCGAACTCCTCATGCGCCCTTCTACCGACTAGCACGTGATAGCGTCGTCAGGGCGCCTCGCCACCTCATGTAGTTCTATGAGGCGGTCCTTGGTGGCACACTCCTTCAAGACCCATGGGAGGAGGATGACCTCGAGGACATGCCAGTCGAGGCCCTCCCATGCCGCTACTCCACCGATCCGAGAGAGGCCACCAGTTCAAGCCTGCATTGGCGTCGGTGCTCGCCTTCGCAATCTGCGGTCGGCGTGCTCGAGCTCCCCACATCCGCATCGTGGGTGCCCCGGAGCATCCCCCACGACAGTCAGTCGCCTGGGAGAAGCTCCCACGACAGCTGATGGGTCTTCCTGCCATGAATCGGAATAAATTGCTCGTCGGAGGAAAGTGGATTGTGACGGAGTGGCTCGAGGAATGAAACTCCAAAAGCTATCCGACCCTGGTAGCCAGCAACGGGGAGGGCCCCTATTGGGTGTCCTAGATATTTTTATCTAGGCCCATGTGTTTTGCAAGATTTGCTTGGGATTCGTAATCGGCCAAACAATTTTCCGGTATTGGCTTGTTAGGGGGATCTGCTAGAGACGCTCCAATATACACCACCCACGCGACTGCATAACACGTGTGGTTGAGAAGAAACACCACAATCAAGGTTGTTATCGAGCATCATTGTCATCAGTCCTCCATGAACCATCGACTTCAACTTCACCTTCGACGACAGAGCACTCGCTGTAGCTGACGCCTATGCCCAGCAATTAGCTCAACGTGAGGAAGAGGCAACTCCAACTTTGATAATGACCATCATGGGAAAAGTTGCACTCCTTGCACCGACAGAATCCACACGGACTGTCTCAAAAAAAAATCCACACGGACAACTGGACATCAACACACATGTATATTCTATTATGTTGCATCATGTCGCATCTTTGCCAACATGCCGCCACAACGCACAACTAGCTCCGATTTCACCGCTTCACATCAGGAAGCAGCACATGATCAACCCAAATAAAACATGTAGACTGGCCGGTGAAGAAGGGCATGACGCGGCTCAACTCCGCTCACCATTGCCATTGTTGTCACACAACTCGCAACGCCAACAGATCCAGAACAACTGTCTTAGCATCTCCAAGCCACTAGCCCCTCTAATCAAAGCCGCTCCAAAGCAATGTCTTCAAGAAGGGAGACAAAGCAAGAAGCGTGATGACAAAGAAAGAATCGTTCGATCCACGATGATTGGGTCTAGGGTTTGTCCTTTAGCATCGAGCTCGGATGAAAAGGACACAATTCCACAAACTGACGCCTCTAAGTAAGCAACAACGCACACACGCATTGTCGGCGCGACGCGGGCCAAAGGCAGGAGCACGGTTTCCACCATGCATTGGCCAGGCATCCACCATGGGCCGGTTGACTAGACCACCAAAAATCACTACTGTGGCACATCGAAAACAATCACCACCGGAGATGCGCCCACATGCCACGACACCATGACCACACTCCACTGAACGTCGCCGCATCGCAGCGAGTAGCCCTCACAACAGACGCCGTGTTGCCTGAGCAGCCACGACGCCACTGCCATTGAGTTGACCCAAATCCATCGTCTTCATCGCATGTTCCCGTCGTGAGCACCTAACAAGTCCGAGACAACAACATTGCATCCTCTCTACAGCGCCATGGAGCAACACCAGGGAAGCCGTCGGGCTCTCAAGAGCTGGCCTGCTACCGGCGGCTAGGTTTCGCTCCCGGTCCGTTGGGAGGGAGCTTGACTGGGAGCTCGGGTGCTCGGCTATTTTTCTTCCTATGATCGAACAGCAGCCCTGCACATAGGTGTAATATCTTAATGGTGCATACTAGTAGTGTTGTTAATGGTGCATACTATGCTCGGCTATTTTTCTTAATGGTGCATACTAGTAGTGTTGTAATATCTTAATGGTGCATACTATGCTCGGCTATTTTTCTTCCTAATGTACATGCCCTTAAGCCCGTTCTCTGTACAGCGGCTGTAGAACTCACTCTTGTTGTACATGTATGTATACTAGTAGTGTTGTTGTACAGTACATGTAGAAAGTTACAGGTGTATGTACATATAAATTATAAAAACATTTTTTTTCATCTTGATGCTTTTTACCACGATGTACTTCCCTGCCATTGGCCAATAAATACACCGTCACATACTTGCATGCAAATGCACCATACTGTAATAACACAAAAAAAAACAGCAACTGATTTCAACTCTGGATGTAAACTTGTACCTTTACCCATCGAACTCTGGACATGTGCGCACCTGATAACTCATAACTCAGTCTCAGCTTCCCCTAAATAAAGAATGAATAACAGAGTTGAATCAGTCATCTTTGGTGGTTCTCTTCCAGATTTTCCATCAAAGAAACGGCCAGACATCGTAGACTAATGACAAAAAAAGGACGTGCTACACAGCGTCACACACACACCATCTTTGGTGGTTCTCTTCCACATGTTCCCATCATCAGCCTTTCCAGGAAATTGCCAGGCTTGGATTCACTAGTGTTTTCTATAATAAGGAAGCAAAGACTTACAGCGAGGAATAGACAACTTGGTTCCTCTGTCATCTTAGGAGTTACTGCACAAGAGATGAAATATGTCGTCATGCTTCAGTCAATCAACAAAATAAAAGTGAAAAATTAAACAGCTCAGGAAAGTTAAGCGTCGAGTACATAATTTTTAATATGAAAAAAAAAGGTGGCGTCTAGTCGCTGTGATTGAACTGAGTAGCACGTTCACATAAGCCACCATTCTGGTGAGAATTAATTTGGAAACTGCAAGGTGGGGCTAAGTGCTTTAGCGCAACAAGTCAATGGAAAAAAAATCAGGCCCCTTTTTCCTAGAAGTATACCGTCAGCTTCAACTGGTACCAAGAAGACCGACTCTGGAGTCAATGGTGGAGAGGTAACCAATTGTTCTCCCAGACCTCCTCAGTACCTGTCGTTCCAGACTTCCAGTTTGCATCTCTAGGAGACCAAACAACCAAAACCATGCCGATAGGAGAAGCTGTTCTGTCTGCCTTCATGCAGGCACTCTTCGAGAAAGTGATTGCTGCTGCTTTTGGTGAGCTGAAATTGCCTCAAGATGTAGCTGAGGAGCTGGAGAAACTGTCCAGCAGTCTGTCGACCATTCAAGCTCATGTTGAAGATGCCGAGGAGCGGCAACTCAAGGATAAGGCGGCACGAAGCTGGCTTGGCAAGCTCAAGGATGTCGCATATGAGATGGACGACTTGCTTGATGATTACACAGCTGAGGCCCTTCGATCCAAACTGGAAGGCCAATCCAACTACAACCATTTGAACAAGGTTAGGAACTGTCTCTGCTGCTTTTGGTTGAACACTTGTTTATCCAACCATAAGATATTGCAAGAAATAAGGAAGGTTGAGAAGAAGCTTGATAGGCTTGTCAAAGAAAGACAGATTATTGGCCCAAACATGATCAATACCATGGACAGGAAAGAGATAAAAGAGAGGCCTGAGACCAGTTCAATAGTTGATGACTCAAGTGTGTTTGGGAGAGAACAAGATAAAGAGATCATTGTGAAGATGTTGCTTGATCAAAAAAACTCCAACTCCAACCATGCCAACCTCTCTATTCTTCCCATAGTGGGTATGGGTGGACTAGGGAAGACGACTCTAGCACAGCTTGTCTACAATGATACAAGAATAAAGAATCATTTCCAGTTAAGGGTTTGGCTGTGTGTTTCTCAAAATTTTGATCAGATGAAGCTTACCAGGGAAACCATCGAATCAGTTGCAAGTGAGTTTGAATCAGTTGTCAGTGGGGTCTCGTCAGTCACGACCAACATGAACTTGCTTCAAGAAGACCTCTCAAATAAGCTAAAAGGTAAAAAGTTCCTTCTAGTACTTGATGATGTGTGGAATGAGGACCCTGAAAAATGGGATACATATCGTCGTTCTCTAGTTACCGGGGGAAAGGGAAGCAGAATCGTAGTAACCACAAGAAACAAAAATGTGGGGAAACTAATGGGTGGGATGGATCCATACTATCTTAATCAGTTATCCAACAGTGATTGCTGGTATTTGTTCAGGAGCTATGCGTTTGTAGGTGGTAATTCCAATGCACGCCCAAATTTGGAAATAATAGGCATGGAAATTGTGAAGAAGTTGAAAGGCCTACCACTGGCTGCAAAAGCAATAGGAAGCTTACTATGTTCCCAGGATACTGAGGATGACTGGAAAAATGTATTGAGGAGTGAAATATGGGAATTGCCATCAGATAAGAACAATGTATTACCAGCTCTGAGATTGAGTTACAATCATTTGCCTGCCATACTGAAGAGATGTTTTGCATTTTGCTCAGTCTTTCACAAAGATTATGTGTTTGAGAAAGACAGGTTGGTCCAGATTTGGATGGCCCTTGGATTTATTCAGCCCGAGCAGAGGAGAAGAATTGAAGAGATTGGAAGCAGCTATTTTGATGAATTACTAAGCAGGTCTTTCTTCAAACATCGCAAAGGTGGATATGTGATGCATGATGCTATGCATGACCTAGCACAGTCGGTCTCAATTCATGAGTGTCTCAGACTGAATGACCTCCCCAACAGTAGCAGCTCTGCATCAAGTGTCAGGCACCTCTCATTCTCTTGTGACAATAGAAACCAGACTTCATTTGATGCCTTTCTTGAATTTAAGAGAGCACGGACACTTCTATTGCTAAGTGGATATAAATCAATGACAAGGTCTATCCCCGGTGATCTGTTCCTCAAGTTAAGGTACCTGCATGTGCTTGATTTGAACCGACGAGACATCACTGAATTGCCAGATTCTATTGGACGCTTGAAAATGCTCCGATATCTGAATCTCTCAGGCACTGGTATAAGAAGGTTGCCTTCAACAATTGGTAGGCTCTGCAGCTTGCAAACACTGAAGTTGCAAAACTGTCATGAATTAGATTATCTCCCAGCAAGCATAACCAATCTTGTAAATCTTCGATGCCTAGAAGCAAGAACAGAGTTAATCACAGGCATAGCCAGCATAGGGAAATTAACTTGTCTTCAACAGTTGGAGGAATTTGTGGTCCGTATGGGTAAAGGATACAGGATCAGTGAATTGAAGGCAATGAAGGGGATCAGAGGGCATGTTTGCATTAGAAATATCGAGAGTGTTGCTAGTGCAGATGATGCATGTGAAGCTTATTTAAGCGATAAGGTGTTCATAGACACTCTAGATCTTGTATGGTCCGATAGTAGGAACTTAACATCAGAAGAAGTAAATCGAGACAAAAAGATACTTGAAGTCCTTCAGCCACATCGTGAACTAAAGGAGTTAACAATCAAGGCATTTGCAGGCTCCTCTTTACCGAGTTGGTTAAGTAGTCTTTCTCACTTGCAAACTATCCACCTGTCTGACTGCACAAAATGTTCGATTCTACCAGCACTGGGAGAGCTGCCTCAGCTGAAGTATCTAGACATTGGGGGTTTTCCAGCCATTGTTAAAATCAGCCAAGAGTTTTCAGGTTCCATTGGAGGTAGGGGATTTCCATCACTGAAGGAACTTGTATTTGAAGACCTGGCCAATCTCAAAATGTGGGCATCTATACAAGATGGTCAATTTCTTCCGTCCCTCACAGAACTTGCAGTGATCGATTGCCCCCAAGTAACCGAATTCCCATCCCTCCCATTAACACTAGAGAAGCTCAAAATTTCTGAAACAGGATTCTCTATTCTTCCACAAGTCTGTATTCAGAGCTCTCAGTTTTCGTCATCGTTAGCATTCTTACAGATTCACCAGTGCCCAAATCTCACATCCTTACAGGATGGACTGCTTAGCCAGCAATTATTGGCTCTCGAGCAATTAACCATCACTCACTGCTCAGACCTAATTCACCTACCAGTTGAAGGATTCAGATCCCTAACCTCTCTTAAGAGTCTTCACATCTATGATTGTCCAAGGTTGGCACCATCTAGACACCATAACTTGCTGCCCTCCATGCTTGAAGACTTGCGCATCAGCTCATGCTCAGGTCTTATTAACCCTCTTCTTGGAGAGCTTAATGAGCTCTCCTCGCTGACACATCTGGTGACAGCTGATTGTGACAGCCTTCACTCTTTTCCATTAAAGCTCCCTGGCACTCTGCAAAAACTGGAGATCCTCCATTGCAGTAATCTCATCCACTTGCCTGCTGGTCTAGAAGAAGCTTCGTGTCTAACAGCTATGACCATCTTGAAATGTCCTCTCATCCCATGTTTGCCAAGGTGCATTCCAAGATCATTGAAAGAACTGTACATTAGAGAATGCCCACTTCTAACAGATAGTTGCCAAAAAATCAGTGGAAAAGATTGGCTTGCAATTTCTCATGTACCAATCATAGAGATCGATGATGATACCAGTACCACAATGCCCAACAGGAGCATAAGAAGAAGATTATCCTGAACGCTTCACAGTGGTGAAATGCTACAACGCAAACGGTATGAAATAGATATATTCTGCTTCTATTGCATAAACATGTATTTTCTACTAAAGGCTAACTACATAGTCAAACAACCCCCCTCTAGGTCATTTTGTATTCATGTTTCTTCTATTTTGTATGATAGCACATAGACATACTTAGGTTCAAATGTCTTGTAACGTCAAATCGCAAGCAATAACCATACTCTATGAAACTATTAAACATCAATGTGCAACACCATATAGTCAAGTCTTGCATTCAAAGAAAAATGAACGGGTAATAATATAAAAAGGCAAATAACAGGATTGCCAATTCAAGACTGAGTAATAACAATGCAACAAAAATAAACCAGCCAAAGGCTACATTGTTTATTTAGTGTAGTATTGTAGAAGTACCTATGTATTTGATTTCCATATCCACAAGTGGCCCACGGATCATCGACCATGGTCAAGTCTCAAGTCATACCTGTTCAGAAAAGCAAAACCTTAAACTCTAGCTGTGATACAATTATGTTTGTCCATGCACAGTACAAGCATGCATAGTAGTAAGCATGTTTGGTCAATATTTACAAAATACGGTCGCATTAGTTTCTACTTTCTAAGTATAAAACTCAAGAGTAATAATTCTATAGTAAGAAATTTCACAAAATATCCATGATAATATTCCAACTCTTGCTTAGAGTGGCTATCTGATGCATATGCCTGTCTAGTGTCTACAGAATGCTGTTCAATGAATAAAAGTAAACCCTAAAAGAGGTTCAAGTACTCACTTCTGAACATTCTTTTTTTTTCAGATTATCGTCTGGATTCTGGAAACAATTTTGGACTATTGTGACATTCCAAGAGAAGCTTACAGTTTACGTCCTACCTGCTATCAGAGACTAATCTATTGTGCAAAACTCGAAGGACCAGAAAACTCAATCAGTAGTTTCGAAGAAACAAATATAGTAGTTTCAGCACAAGAAGTGGCCAAGACATTACTGCATTTATTATATCGCCCGTTTCAATTTTCAAAATAAATGCATCTGTGTGTTTAATTGTGTACTCGATGTTCACAAGTACATGTCATTCTATGATTTTTAGGCAGTATTATTTTTCTCTGTTCCCTCACATCCAGTACATGAGGCTATTTTTCAAGATTGTGAACTACTTTGAACTACAACAATAAATGGAGTCCATCAAAACTAGAAAATATTGTACTCCCTTCGATCCATAATAAGTGTCGGGTATCGCTGGTTTATTTCAAAATTGTACTAATCAGCGACACTTATTATGGATCGGAGGGAGTATATTTGTTTGTTATGTGAATGAAATATGTTTAGGAAAGGAGGGAGTTTAGAACGGCAAGAACCTGACCTTCCCTCCCGGCACAGTTCATAAGCATCATGGTATCAAAGTCTGGTGTCGCCACAAACAGGATATTCATCATGAACGCTTTCAAATTCCACAAACAGGATATCCATGGTACTCAACTGTTCAAATGTGTCACTGCAACTTCCAGGAGTTAAGAGTCAAGTCATTACCACTACAGTACTACTAGTAGATTGTAATGGTGCGAAGGCAATTAGTAGAGCTATGAATATGAGTAACCGCAGCATGCTTCCAGTACATAAGATTTGGAAGAATTCCTACTACCTATGGAGATCAAAAGCATCGATCTGAAACAATTACTGGAAAACCATGAGCTTAAATCTTATTACAGTACCAAAACGACGGGGCACATTGCAAATTCGTTCTGCGCTTCTTTTCCTCTCCTCCGACGCCAATGGTTTGTGGCGGTGGGAGCAGGCGGAGGGAGCGCAACGGGGCGGCGGCGACACGAGATGCTTGAGTTGGGCAGCGGGAGCGGAGTCGTAATGCGGCGCCGCCGGTGAGCGCCGGGATAGCACGGGATGGTTGCGCCCAGGCAGCATTAATTTGTTTTATTGGACTGTGAATTGAGATCCAATTATTTATTTTTAGAGAGTTATTATAAGGCCCAAGTCTGGATTGGTTGGTATTTCGGCCTAGCAGTGAGCTTCCAGGCCCGCCAATACTATGGGCTGCGTTATGCAGCACGGGTTGGACATGGAAGGAAATGGAAGCTGCCTGCTGATAGAAAAAAGATAGTACTCCAGTCCTGACTCCTGAGACCGTCAATTTGGCTCCGGGCTCCCTGAAGCCTTTTTTTAAAATTCAAATTTAAACATTCAAAAGATGAAAAAAAGAATACCAGACGTAGATAATTATTTACAGTATGGGCATGCAAAAACTATGTGAAAATATCTTGTATTCCAGCCTCAGCAAATAGAAAATTGTCTGAATAGTGCAATTTTCAATGGACCAACGTTTTCCCTAAATTTGTGATATTTTTCTTTTTTTGCGGCAAATGAAGTACTGCATGGTATCTTACATTGAAAAATCGCAGACTTAACTTCTGTATTGTCAACTACACGGAGGTATTTATTCAGAAATATTTGATGCTTTAAAAAAAGGGTTCCATTTAGCCCGTGCTCTAAATTGATATTCATTAATTCTCACACGGTCCTACCCTAAAATGATAGGGTAGTTAGATTGTTGTAAATGAAAAGATCATACTCAAATCGCACTTAAAGGTAAGATATGGATGGCCGGTTCGTTATAGTTAGGGCTACAAACAAGTCGTGTTCGAGCGAGTTACACTAGGCTCACCTCAACTCATATAAAATCCAACGGAGCTGAGACTTGGACACTTGGGTCGAGTTAAAAGCCGGGCTATAAAAGATGGTTCATTCTCAGCTTGCAACGATCACGATTCGATCTCGAGCTAATTTCGAACCGAGAAACACACTAAAAATTTCAATATTGCTAACCATGGAAGGAATAAAAATCTAATCCATGATAGATGGAAAGAGTTACTAAACCTTACATATTTTCTTAATTAAACCTTATCAACGGTAGAAGGAATAAATCACATCAACAACATATAAAATAATAAAATTATTCTATTTTATTTTAGTATATAATGTACACAGAATTATATTTTCTTCAAGTTATCAAGCTAAATCGAGAAAGCTAGTGTTGGCTCAAGATCAACTCATTTTTCAATCGAACTTTATAGACACTCATACTCGCCTCATTTCATCTTGACTTGAGCTGAAAATGAGTTGATCTCGAGCCACTTATGGGTCTCGGGATTTTCTTGCAACCCTAGTTGCAATATAATCCCAACTAGTAAGGTATTTGTTTCTACTTTTTTTATTGGTGCATCATTTTTTCTCGTGGTTTGTCCAAATCATGAAAAACAATCATAACTTCTAAATAGCAATACAGGAAAATTTTGTATGTCTAGACGAATCATCACACTTATGCGCTATCAGGACTTAGGAAAACCATTTGCAACAAACGCGAAAGGCACTTGTAGCAAACACATAAAACTTGCAGCATGAACCCAAAATTGACACCACACTAGAGTCATTGCAGTATGCCATTGTGTGTTTGCATGGAAACAATAACAATCATGTAACATACCATACAACGTAAGTAGCATTAAATATCCTAATCGCCAAAATGTAAATATTAATTGCTGATGTTATTATGTGTTACTTATTACCTTTGGCTTTGGAAGAAGTTTTCTACTTTGGAAGAAGTTTTCTACTTTGGAAGTTCTTGAGAAGTCCCAAGTGAAGGAGATTAAGTGACCATTAAAGAATTATGACTTTTAGTTCTCTATGATGATCGATCATGCATACCTAAACCACATAAGTCCGGGGAGATATGCCCCATTAGACAACCTCATAAGGCAGATATCATTGTCATGAATGCAGATCCATGTCCATGCTTTCCTTTTACTTTATAAACATTACTTCTTATGCAACATCATGCAATTTGGGTTTTTTCAAAGACGATGTTAATTCTATAAATTGTATTCAATAGAGCAAGAACTAATTAGAGGTCAAAATTATTATCAAAGTGATACTAGATAAGTTTTCCGAGTCAATATCCTTGGGAAATTGAAAATGAACGTGAAAATACTTGTGTCCAAAGTAAAATGGAAATGTATGTCGAGTAAAATGAATTTATTGCACAATATGGATATTGAAGTGGATATATTGGCATTGGAATAAAAATATGTTAACCAATTTCACTAATTCTAGCCCTATATTCCAATAATCATACCTAATGCTAACAAATTGTTAGATATAATTTATGAAATGAGTCTTATGTACTTGATGGCTTATTTATTTAAGTACTAAGACACTAAGATATTTGTATCCATTTCAAATTGATTGAACATATGAATCACATATGCATTTGAATAGCATATGATTTGACTTCCGTGCAAAAAAACATATGCTTCGACTTCATATTCGATAACCCCACGTGTCCATTTTGGTCCGCGAAGATTGAGAGCATGGTCCAACAACGTGACACAAACAGATCAATGGTCGAGGATCTGTACACCTCGACCTATTTCCAACCCAAAAGTGGGCTAGATTTGTGTCTAGAGGGACAAGCCGCAAACTTTTTTCTGAGATAACAGCTGATGGAATTTCAGCAATGACGAAACCGATTACAAACAACTCCAGAAAAAAAGGAAAATATAACATGAACCCAGAAGACCACACACCGTACTTCCAAATCGCGATCAAGCCCATCGTCCTCATCGTCACCACTCAAGTACCGGGACCGGATCCAGAAGCAACACATCTTCAACCACCATCGAATCACCGCCGCCACCTTCGCCACATTGGGCTTTAAACACCACATGAGTGCCCACCCCGAGGAGTGAGCTAAGAGACTTTTCCATACCATCGGGCAGGCAGGAGATGGTGAAGACCAGGCAGTACCTCCAATCCAAAATCCTCGAGCAGAAGGTCCCAACCATCGACGCCACGTCGAGTCGCCTCCTCCCCTCGCCACCATGGCCGACCAGAAGAAGCTTCAAGACGCGACAGTCGCATCTAAAAAAAGACCATACAAAACCCTAACAAGGAAGGCGTTTGTACCATCCCCTTCCACTCCCTCGTTACCACGGCCGGCGGAGGGGAAGACAATGTCAACAACAACCCTTCGACTCCCGAAGCTCCATGGCAGAGTCGAAAAACGACCACGGCCAGAGAGATCACCCTCCCCATATCCGTAGATCTCAGAGGATACTAGGCCAGCAGCTCGCCGGCGCCGCCACAAGTGGCCTTGCCGAGATGGGTATCGAGCTCCAGCACCCTTATTCTGACGCGACGTTGCCTCCGCCATCCCGACGACATCTCCCAAAACCATAGCAGAGCTCAGGCCGTCACCACCGCCGTCAGGGGAAATTGCCGTCCACACTCCGGCGCAAGGTCTCCACAGAGCGAAGCCGGCTGGCCGCTCGCCGAAAGCGGGCCGCCCGACATGGCCGCCCGCTGCCGCCTCCATGAGCGGAATCCTCCTCACCGCCGCCTCCATGATGAAGTTTTCCCCACGCCGCCCGTCCGTGCTTTGCTCGGCGACGCCATCGGCAGGCGGGAGGAGGAGGAGGATCGGGCTAGCCGGCGGCGGTGACTGGAGATCGTCCCTGTCGCCCGCGTGGAGGGCGACGCGGGACGAGGGCGGCGGCTAGGTTTTCTCTAACTTTTTTTATTGCGCTGCTAAGATTCCTCCAGCGACAGGGGCACTTTCAACAAGCCTCAAACTGATCGCCTATTGGCCCTTGTTCGACCCACGGGGCACCATTTGAAGCTCCAATCTTTCAAAATCAAGTTTCATTCAAATAAGACCAGCATCTTGGAGTTGCCCTAAAGTGGCACCGTGTCAATCGTCAACGCCACAACATGTTTTACGGACCAACAAAGTAAAAGTCGGAAATTCATGCGACGTACTACTAGACTTCGTTGATGAAGAGTCCTTTTTACGGCGAACACCCGGATCTGCACATTTGACATACTTTTTTCTTTTACAACTTGCATATTTACCGCAGGCTGTGTCACTGTAGTGGATATGAAAATTTCAGAAGAAAAAAACGTGACAAACATGCAAAATCCCAATAGTATGTCGCATCCGCTTATAATGGTGGGTGGTGATAAATCGGCATCGGATCGAGCGCAGTGCTGGTGTGTTCGGAAAACGCGTGCAGCAGAGCACCAGAGACTTGGCACCTGTACTGTACGTTGTGGCGGCGACCCTCGGCTCGGCCTGAATGAAATCCTGATGGCGACTACAGTACGTTGTGCCGAAACTCGTACGGGACGGTTTTATACAGTTTATTATTAAGACTCAGAAGAAACGGTCCTCGAAACATGGAAGCGTTCAGCCTCGGTTCCTGATTTTACTGCGTAGATCGATATGCACCCGGATGAGCACCGTGAATTCGGCAGGGATCTATTGAATATCAATCATCTGGTCATCTGGACGCCGAAAATTTGAATTTTGATGAGCAGCCACGCGGCTGCGATACCGCGCCGAGAGGAGATCCTTCTAGTACGTTTGTCACATGATCGAGACTCCAATCGTCCAATTGGCAGACATATATATGTGCATTTTCTGGCACGTACAAGTTTCTCGCTGGAGGAAAAGGTGACAGCGACTCAACCGAGAAGAGGATACTACTGCTACTAATAAAGCAGTACAGGGGACGACGAGAACACGTCTTGCAATCCTATAGTAGCCTTCTAGATCGACCCACCGGGCCGCGCCGCGCGTGTTGATCAGACCAGTCTTGACCTGAACCGACGAGGAAAGGAGGAGCTTCGGAAAGGAGACCCGAAGGAAGAAAAGCAGCGAGCGGCAGAGCAAAGCACCTCGGCAAGCAAGCAAGCGCCCTCTCTCTCTCTCTCTCTCTCTCTCTCTCTCTCTCTCTCTCTCTACAGAAGCAGCGGCAGCGCGTCCTTGTATCCAAAGAGAGCATCCATCCCAGCAGCGTCGCTGCCGCACGACTGTCCACACTAGGCGAGCAGGCCAGCAAGGTACGCGCGATGGAGGCGCTCGCGGGTGGCCAGCCGCTGTCGGCGCGGGCGCGGCGGATCGCCAGGAGCAGGGAGGAGATGCTGGGCCTCCTCGCCGACTTCGCAGGCGACGGCGAAGACGGCGACTCCGACCGCGAGCTCTCCTTCTCCGATCTCGTCGACGTCGTCAGCAGGCCGCCCAACGCCAGCCAAGTCCCGGCAGAGGAGGAGGCCGTGGCGTCGAAGCAGCAGCAGCGGGAGCAAGCAGCTGCGGCGGGGAAGGAGAGGAGACAGCGGAGGCGGCGGAGCGACAGCAGGGGCAGCTGCGGGGGAGGCGGCGACGGCGTGCTGCTCAACTTCTACGTGCCGGGGCTGCTCAGCAGGAGCATGACGGCGCCGCGGCACGGCCGAGGGTCGCTGCGGCCGGCTGCCGCGTGCGGCGCCGCGCACGGCGCGCCGGCGAAGGTCGCTGCCGGCAAATCCAGGTGAGTACTGTGGCCAACCAAACATACCCGGCGAAATTTCGCGCCATCTTGATGAACTGTTAGCGACATCTCGTATTCACAGAATTAGTCACAACAGAGTCTACCCGCGAAAGAAAGAGATGTTACTAATTGCTAGCCGCGTCGAGTTCTTTTCGAGTCCATGCGTAGCTGTAGACTTTTAGCTAGCTAGCTTAGCGGTTGATGCACGGGGGGTTGGCTTGATGACTGGCATGATTGCACTGAAAACCTGCAACTGCATTAGAGTACCTTTGTTAAGATGATAGCAACATTCTTAGCAACCGTCATAAGTGCTATACTATTGTACTTAATCATGACATTTTCTTCCAAACGCAATCAATCAGTGCACTCTTTCTCCAACAAACTGTTTCGAGAATTAATATGCTAGTACTGTGCACATTTCCTTCAGGGTGTCGGTCTCTTTGACAATTCCACGTGTGCACCCCTCCTTTAGACCACACCTTTTTGACGATTGCTCGCTTTAGATTCAGAGAAACAATGAACAATCCATGAGTCGTCAGGGACAGGAATGAAAAGGATCAGCCGCGATGACAATCTGACCCAAAGTGCACATAAATAAGCAAAATATGCACAACCTTTTCCTTCAGAGACGACTGTATTTACACGCTCAGTCTCAATGTTTATTTCCTACGCAAGTGGGAGCATGCCTATACCAATGCTAATAAGTTTTGTGCAAAATCTTTGAGCAGGATGCAAGCTTCTCTGAACATCGGCTGCTGGCCGGCGCTGTGGGGCAGAGGCCGCCGCGACCACCTTAACAAGCCCGTATGAGCGAGCTGCCTTCAGTGCACATAGGCTCGATGTGCTAGCACTCGTCGTGGCTTACCTTTTTGTGTATACTACTACTATAGCTAATTTGAGGGTCTTTTTCTCCTCACGCGGCATGTAAATTACCCTTTTCTTTCTTAGGGCTCGTGTTTGGTGTTTGTTTCTCTTTACACTGTGAGCTGGTGTTGCTGTGGTATCTTCGTTGCAAGGCAACCCATGACATGTCAACTGTAGTTCTTCTTACTTTGTCAGACCTGACGGTGCTACTCTACTTTTTCCCCTTTGCCGAACTTCACGTCTCCCATGGGCCATGGCGTATGGCACAAGTGATGCGATGCAAAGCTCAAGAAAAGCAGATCCTAGCAGGACGTCCTGAATCGAACCGAAATCTCAGCAGCACCTACCTTCACTTTCAGTAATTACTGAAGAAAATTAAAACTAGGGTGGTGACTGAGGACATCGAAAACGACTACAGACGATTCTGAAGTACAGTTGCTTGATACAGTGCCGTGGTTGTAGCGTGGCTGATTTTCCGAGAGA
Organism: Avena longiglumis; assembly: GCA_030063025.1. Classification (NCBI taxonomy): domain Eukaryota; kingdom Viridiplantae; phylum Streptophyta; class Magnoliopsida; order Poales; family Poaceae; genus Avena; species Avena longiglumis. The sequence continues at coordinate 509,261,627 of CP125974.1, read as the reverse complement.
GCCACGTCTAGTCTCCAACCTGATGTCGCTGCCACACGGCTGAAGTCAAGAGACGACAACCAAGGCAGCGTCAAACGATGTTGACACCACACTATGATGCCACGTAGCGTATCGAGGTGGCGATGCATGCACAGCGCCTTACACGTAGCAGGGGAGAAAAACATTAGTAGCAAAGATTAACCAAGAAAGCAACTGGTGCATTGGTGCAGATCCCCTGCCCTGGTAGTTCACAATTTTTTTAAACAAAGTAGTACAGTACTGTACTTCATATTTCACACCAAGAAGAACTACCTCCCGGTGGATTGAAACAGCAAACATTTCACTGTTTCAGAGCCACCAAGAACAAAGCATGTGAAGCAGCAAACATTCCATTTGGATTCAGAACCACATCTCACAAATGGGACTCCGGTTACGGTTCTAAAGCTCAAGTTCACCATAAAACCCACCACAAGCTGCCTACCGAATTAACCGAGACCGCACACAACACAACTACAAAACGCACCAACCAAGTCCACACGAGTGCCCAAGCACGGGCACAGCCACACTCACACCGCAGCACACTAACAGAGCCATCAGAGACAGATAGCCCCAGTCCCGTCACACGGAAGCACACACGCACGCCTCCTCACTCCTCGTCGGCCTGCAGGTCCTCCTCGTCCTCGTAGTCGCCCTCCTCGTCGGCGGTCGCGTCCTGGTACTGCTGGTACTCCGCGACGAGGTCGTTCATGTTGCTCTCGGCCTCGGTGAACTCCATCTCGTCCATGCCCTCGCCCGTGTACCAGTGCAGGAAGGCCTTCCGCCTGAACATGGCCGTGAACTGCTCGCTCACACGCCTGAACATCTCCTGGATCGACGTCGAGTTGCCCACGAAGGTCGACGCCATCGACAGGCCCCGCGGCGCGATGTCGCACACGCTCGACTTCACGTTGTTGGGGATCCACTCCACGAAGTAGGACGAGTTCTTGTTCTGCACGTTGATCATCTGCTCGTCCACCTCCTTGGTGCTCATCTTGCCGCGGAACATGGCCGAGGCAGTCAGGTAGCGGCCGTGGCGGGGGTCCGCCGCGCACATCATGTTCTTGGAGTCCCACATCTGCTGGGTCAGCTCGGGGACCGTGAGGGAGCGGTACATCTGGGAGCCGCGCGAGGTCAAGGGGGCGAACCCCACCATGAAGAAGTGGAGGCGTGGGAAGGGGATAAGGTTCACTGCCAGCTTCCGCAGGTCGGAGTTCAGCTGACCAGGGAACCTCAAGCAGCATGTTACTCCACTCATGGTGGCAGAGATCAAATGGTTCAGATCTCCAACTGCAGAAATTAGACAAGCAGAATGTTAGATAATACTCAAAGCCCATAGCAACAAAGAAATTTCTAAGCAGAATAGCACGAAATTGTGCGTGGTTCTAAGCAGAACTGCTTCACAAAGATAAAATAGTACCAGAGATGAAACGATAATACCATATGAACAGTTTCTTGTACTAACAGTCATTCTTGTGAAGTTTGAATCATGATAATGTAGAAATAGACAAGTACCGCAGTAGTGCAGATAATGAAAGCTCAGAGCAAGTAACTCAAGCACTAGGGTCTATCAAGAAAATGTCCTAAACATGTAATTTGTAGAAACAATTTCTAAAAGAGATATGAACTAAAAAAGGTTTCAGTCTCTCAGTTATGTATAAACAGACATGCATTACATATTTGTGCTAAGCATGTAACATGCAGTAAAAATAATAAGAATTCAGAAGATCTAGTTGATATAATGCCCATAGTCATCAGTAAAAAGTAATAATAAAAACAAGGAAGCAAGTTTTGCTTACAGCTGGGAGTGGTGAGCTTGAGAGTCCTGAAACAGATGTCATAAAGAGCCTCATTGTCAAGAACCATGCACTCATCGGCATTCTCAACCAACTGATGGACAGAAAGAGTGGCATTGTATGGCTCAACCACAGTGTCAGATACTTTTGGTGAGGGGAAAACAGAGAATGTGAGCATCATGCGGTCTGGGTACTCCTCCCTGATCTTGGATATCAAAAGTGTCCCCATGCCAGATCCAGTACCACCACCAAGAGAGTGGCATACTTGGAAACCTGAAAGCACATAGGTATAAATAATGATTAGAAGCGGACAGTAGTAATAGTGAACATTATATGAGAGGCATTTGGACCTGAAAACTACATAGCCTAAAAACAGAATTACAATCTATGCATCCTGAATTAATGTGAACTCACTTCAACAATGTAGATCATGTCATAAGATTCTAAACTATCGCTAATTTATTTAACACGAGTTAAATTACCTTGAAGGCAGTCACAGTTCTCAGCCTCCTTCCTGACAACGTCAAGAACAGAATCAATGAGCTCAGCGCCCTCAGTATAATGACCCTTGGCCCAGTTGTTACCAGCACCAGACTGCCCAAACACAAAGTTGTCAGGGCGGAAGATCTGCCCATATGGTCCAGTACGGACGCTGTCCATAGTACCGGGCTCAAGATCCATGAGGACAGCCCGGGGCACAAAACGGCCACAGGAAGCCTCATTGTAGTAGACGTTGACACGCTCCAGCTGCAGGTCAGATGTGCCAACATACCGACCCGTGGGGTCAATGCCATGCTCATCACACACCACCTCCCAGAACTTGGAACCGATCTGGTTTCCACATTGCCCACCCTGGATGTGGAGGATCTCCCTCATCTTCTCTGAAAATCAGAAATATACAGGGTAAGCAAGGTTCACATTGTGCAGTAGCACACTCAACAAATTGAATGAACGGTCCAGCAATATTTACTCAATATAAATTAAGAACTGGCTTGTTTGGCTTTCTGAATCAAATCATCAAGTACGTGTACAGAGTGCAACCTAAAAGGGGTTTTTATTAACGCACCAGTCTCTACCGACACTACTGGGCAACACAGTCCGGGGACTCACAAAGCAAGCTGAGATTTCAAAATGACAAGAGGAGGCTGAAAAGTAATTAAAAAATAGATCCCTGCAACCAAACCATAGCTGCAGCGGATTACTGATAATGTTCCAAACCATAGCCGCAGCGGAACTAGAACTGGAAAGTAATATACTGAGAGATTAGGCTACCAGCTTCTGTAGTGTGGGCGAATCATGACATGAACTAGTACTAAAATCTGTTCCAAACCAAGATGCTTCACATCCGCCAGATCCCTAAAAAGCGTACGTCAGATCTGTCCCCCAAAACTGCTCCAATCTACCCAGCACAAAACTTAGCGCCTAACCAAACTATCAGATCGACGACTCCTACACCCAAAATCACCCAACAGACCATCCAGATCCACGCACATTTCCTACTTCCTAGCCCGAAAACGGCCTCGGTAATTCAAATCTATTTGAAAAAAAATTACCAACTCACGCGAAGCAACAGATCAGACGAACCCACAAGACTTTACCGGAATTAAATGCGAGGAAGGCAGCTCAAAAAACTTACGACTGGCGAACCGGCCCGGAGAAGCGCAGTGGAGTGGTGGGGAGGAGTGTGGCGGCGAGGAGAAGCAACAGCAGGTTCGGATGCGGTGCGGGGGATGAGGATGAGGGGCGTTTGGGGGCCAGGGAGAATTATATATAGCCGTAGGGGGAGGACCACGGGGCAGGGGCTAGATCCGACGGCCGACGCGCGTCGGTTCAAACGGCAGGCCGGATCGGACGGCCGGCGTGTTCACCTTTTTGAATTTCACCGTGGCGAGCGGACGGAACTGCCCCCCCGGGGGATATTTTGGACTCTCTGGCCAGCTCACTGTGGAGTGTCGGTGTTACTGCTGGACCTGCTTTATGGTTTGGTTCGCTGAAGCGGTTACCGACAGGTGGGGCACGGACGGCGCTGGGCCCGCGAGTCGGTGGGTTTGGGCGGGACGCCGTGGTCTGGTGGTGGTGGTGGTTGGAGGTGGGATGGGAGTAGGAGCACGGTACTGCTTTGCTGGGCACGGGGCACGGCTCGTCGGCCGGGGTTCACACCGCGAGTGTGTGTTTGGAGAGAAATTGTCAAGTGCGTTATGGGCTCGTGGTCCTCTTGGTTGGGACTTTGGAGCGAAGCAAATCAATCCGAGGTCTAGTACTTGTTGCAAGAAGGTAAGAATTTTCCCACATTATGATGCAACTGCGTTAAAGACTGCGGGAAATTGCTATGAGTGAGAAAACACCTTACACGTACAAAGGCGTTGGGCTCAGCTTTTATCTTTGGTTTGAAAACATTAGGAGTTTCATTTGTACAACAAAACTTTATGGAAAGATACATTGTTTCGAGCAAATTATTTTCTGCTCCCTCTATCTGAAACTAAGTGACTCGGATTTATCTAGATTCGCATATATCTGAACGAGTTTTAGTATTCCCTTCGACCCAAAATTACTTGACTCAAAAAAAATTAGGTTCGGATGTATCTAGCATTAAAACATGTCTAAATACATTCGAATCTAGATAAATTTGAGACAAGTAATTTGGATCAGAAGGAGTATATAAATACATGTGAATCAACACAAATTTGATCGGTCATTTTGGAGCGGAGAAATGACTAGTTTAGACCACGGTTTGACTCTCGCAGAAACTAACTGTCACGGTGGCACTACTACTCTCTCAAGTGGATCGTCGGTCTTGTGGACACAAAGGTGAGTTTCAGTGAGACTTTTCCTGCAAAAAAAATGGTTTTGGTCAATATATTTTGCCCACTACGGTACTATACACAAATAAAAAATGGTTTTTCCAAATTTGTAAAGAAAAATTGGTAATGATTCAATCAAATGGTGGTATAATTTTTTTGTGCTTTGATTGTCGTGGGAATTTACCGATTCTCCTATAGTTTCAATTGGAGTGGAAATTTGTCACTTAGTGTGGTGACCATGTGTTCTCAGTTTCAATAAAAATGTATCACATCTTTGGAAATTTCAATAAATTCGGTAGATAGTGGATAGTCGTACTTCTGTCAAAATATTGCACTCTCTACAATACCATACATAAATTCAGTTAGTTTATTTTTAAAGTAAATTGGAATATTTGTTGGATTTAAGTTGACCTAAGGTAAAAAAAAATAGTTATTACATACCGAAATGACTAAAACTTTATCGAAATTCAGTTATTTCGGCTATAGGCAAAATAGTTCTCAAAACAAAGTTCAAAATCATGCCTATTGGTTAACAAATTGTACCTCAAAAGATGAACCCCGTGGAGCATTGGATGGAATGCGAAACTTTGTGTTTGGTTTGTAGTTGTCTCCGTAAGGATGAAGGGCGCGTGTTCTTGAAACGCAAGTGAAAGAACTAGAGACTTTTTTAGAGGATCTCTAACAGATGATCTCTAACAGATGATGTACCAATAACCTGGACGGGGTCATACATGAGAGCCAGCTATCAGCTATCAGGTCTACATAGGATTTAATATTGTCTCAGACAACTCCATATCCATCATAGTGAGTCTAACTTGGGTTCCTCCTTTCAGTCTATCAATGATTCATCTTCAATCACTAGACTTATCACATAATGAGTTGTCTAGTGAAATCTCTTAAAGCTAATGGGCTCTCAAGTCATTGATTTGCCTAAACCTGACCTACAATAATCAAACTGGAAAGATACCAACTGGAGGTCAACTATCGGCATTGCACAATTGGTAAATCATCTGCATTATGTTTTTTACAAGACAGGATCAACTCTTTTTATGGTCTCAAGTCACTGTAGTTGTATAATATGCTTGCATGTATTTGAAGAGAACTTGATGTTATAGTTTTAGAGTGTTGGGAATAAACTAGTTCCACCATAGGGAGCATGTGGTTGGATTCCATAGTGGAGGGAGCTTGATAGGAACAAAAGAATCCAAATATAAAGGAGACACACCACGCTTTCTCAACGACGATGGAGGATGGATGAAAATGAAATAATCTATACCACATCAAGCACAAATTTCATGATTTATGGAAGTGACCAAACTATTGAAGTTAGCAAAAATACAATCGTAATAGTGAACATACAAATATTGATTTCTCACAATTTTTTAGCAAACAGAGATTAAGGGAGATGAGAGGCACATGAAAATAAAAGGAGGTGCCTCTTGGTGGTTGTTGCGGTTGCATGCTCGGATACTCCTCGCAGTCCGGTGATGTCCAAATCCCCATGGAACTCCATCGTCAAACCCCAACCACACCATCACACACCCACATGACACACCTGCGAAAATGAAGCAGCAAGACCACTCTTCACTTGGTATCCTACAAAACATAGGCAAAGAGCAAGGAAGCTCTAGAGCATACTGATAGTTCAACACATAATTAGACACCCATATTACTTGAACTTATGACACTCACAAATGAGAAAATAAAAGATCAGTATGGAAAGAAATGTCCTAACATGTAGAGATTCTAGACTAAAAAATGTGAGCTTCCACTTGCTTGCATCACCTTCACGAACATGTTACAATTTAATAAGAAAGACCAAACTTACATATGCTGCAATACAAAAATATGCAAGGACCAATATGCTCTCATTTAATCATTAGAGAACATGCTTTTCCTTGCACTTTTCGAAGCAAAAGGAAAAGTTTATACCATGAAGAAAAACAAGTAAACAATCCTGGATAGTACGGGATGTAAAGAAATCATATGAAACTATACATTTTTTGTGCACGGTTGCGGAGTACTCTTGAAAACTTTATGCATTTTGTCCAACCAATGGATAACATAAATCGGCTCCTAAGGCATCATGCATTTAGAATATATTTTTAAGCTTTATAGTATATTACATCATGAAAGAATATGTTGGTTACAATCATCCTTAGTCAGCTACAACACAAAACGGCTAGTGTTTGTAGTCGTCGCTAGGTAATCCAATGATCTATTTGTAATATTTATTACTTTAGGGTTTCTTTGTACTGTTGATGATGATTATTAATAGATCGGTGGAATTTTCACAAAAGAAATCTTGGTGAGCTACACAAGTAAAACGAGCTCTCGCACCTCACTTTTTCTAACCTAGCTAGCTCATGGGCAACTCTATTAATTACTAAACGGTTCACTTTAGACACAATAAAAGTAGGAATGAATGGAAGAGATTTTATTCTTTTCAATTGTTAAAGCAATGGTTGATTTTCTTACACCTTGCCCATTTAGTTCAGCAATAAGAGTTGTGTAGTCATTCGCATCATGTATCTTCCAGGTGTAAACTGATATGATAGTTATGAACTTAGCGATCGATTCCGTCATTTCAGCAGATGCCGGTTATGTATGCATCCCATTCAGACAACAAACTATTACATGATTCATCACGAAGAATGTCACCTGAGGAACCTCTCTTTACTTCCTCGAATAATCCAACACCAAAGTTTAATTTTGCCCCACCCAGCGTCGGTTTAAGGCATGCACTTACAGCTTCCCCAACCTTGTTTCTTCCCAAATTATGGTGTGTAGCAAACATGTTTCTTTACTTTAGCATCAAACAATTGCTCAATGTCTCGTGTGTCATGGAAACAAATCAAATATGACTTGATAAACTTGGAAGATTGATTGATTTTGCACACATCACTTAGTTTTTTATTATGACAATGAAACATACTTAGTTTTTTATGTAAATTCTTAGCGAGAGGAAAAACTTTGGTATGCCGAACAAGATAATGACTGGACCATAGTTAAACCAAGGAGAAATAATATTCCTACTGCCCAAGGTACATCTGCTCCTCGATCTTTCACCTCCAGAAATTATCAGGCCATCTCTGGTTCAAACACGATTCATTATAGACAGAAAAGATCTATCACCAAACCTGTTTATCATGTACCATCTAGTCCTATGCATGATGATCGGCATTTTCGGCCCAAACAGTTGCACCGTGGTCAGAGAGAAACAGTCAAAAACACCATTATTCAAAAACTTACATGTAGGGATCCGTAGCATGGAAAACAAAAATTTTCTACCGCATACAAACAAACAAGCCAAGATCTATCTACTAGATTGTAGCAACGAGTCAATGGAATAACTCACCCTCGAAGATTCCAAAGTGTTTAACGAGAGCAGATTCTCGTGGGTGATGTAGTCGTACTCTTCCCGATCTCAAGATCGCGTAGACGATCCTTCCGGCTGCGTTAAGGCCGGCCCCTTGATCGGTCACACGCTTCTAAGATTGACGAAGACCTTCCTCTCCCTTGTTCCAAAGGAAGGAGGTTGTAGCACTCTCCTCGCGATTCCGGCAGCACGACGGTGTGGTACCGGAAGTAGAGGGGAGATCTCGCAGGGCTTCGCCTTAAGCCGGAGCGAGTATGGTGGACTATGAGAGAGCCTCGGTGATCTAGGGTTTAGATACACCAAGGAGGGGTGCTAGGGCCGGAGGCTAGGGCTTGGAGGTTCCCAAGTCGGCGGCTAGGGGAGAAACCCTAGGCGGCTGCGGCTATGGTGGGCGGCGGCGGCTAGGGTTAGGTTTAGAGGGGGCAATCTTGTGTGCTAGGAGGGGATCCCTGCCCCTCCTCTTATAGGAGGGAGGCGCCGGCTAAGGGGAGGGGAATCCCTCCCCAACTCGGATCCCAAGTGGGCTGGCGGTGGAGGAGGGACTCCTTCCCAACTCGGCAGAATGGACGAAAATAACCTAAAGAAATAACAATTTCACGAAATGAACTCTGGCCAGAAGAAATTCACGGAACTAACCCATTTTGCAACGCCACACAGATGGCGCCAAGATCAAGAGCGGCGCCAAGACGCTGGCGCCACAAGACCTGCCAACAGGAGCCTCAAGGGTCCTGGCGTGGCGCCTTGGCATGTAGTGTGTGCGCGCTGGCGCCGCACTTTAGGTCATGTACCATGAGCCAGCCCCTCCTGGACCCATCTCATTCCTCTCCCAGGCTCGAGGCAACAGACATGGCGGCGGCGCTCTCCACGTAATCTCCCCCCCCCAACCAGGCCAGATTGGTGAATTTCTTCCAAGATTTGTGCTCCCAATCCCCTCCCCCAGGTATTCTCTCTAATCCCTCTCAATTACATCCACAAATTTCTCCTTTTTTCTCCCTTATTTGCAATTTTTGGTCTAACCCTAGATTGGATGGTGAAACCATAGATTGTATGAACCATTGCCATGTTTACTTGATCTTTAGGTTTAGGAATGCTTGTAAGTTGGATCTTGAAACCCTAGATTGCAATATTAGGAATGCATGTAAAACCCTAGCTATTTTGGGATAGTGAAACCCTAGAATTATAGGTAGAGTAGGAGGAAATTTTTGTTCGTGTTAGAATTATAGGTATAGTAGGGTAGAACTAGATGCTAGAACTATATGTGTCAACTATAGTTGGAATAATATGGACATTTTGTAATTGTTCTTATTCTCTCTATTGTTTTGAATATGTAGGATGGCTCTAAACCCCCTTCTAAACAATGCTCACTATGATGTTCAACACCGTGCCTACAAGATGTCGGAGAAGAGATGTACTAAAAACTTCAATGCAAGTCGAACAAGATGCCATGTTTGTTTAGATGGAAATCTAACATTTTTCCATTGTATGTTTGCAGGAGCTTCAACCCTTCGACTTAGGTACCACGAGGTCTCGTCCCGCAAGATGCGTTATGATGCGGTACACTCGTACATCCAGTGCCTAGGACTCCTCCCTTTATCCACATGGTCACTCGGTCCACACCGCCTTCAACCCTCGCGATCACCGCTCTTGTGGACCGATGGAGGCCGGAGACACACGTTTCACCTTAGGACCGGTGAGACTACGATCACCTTGCAGGACATGAGCATGATCCTGGCACTCCCAATCGAGGGAAACCCTGTGTGCATGTCCTCGGATTCAGACGGTGGCGTGAGGAGATGGTCTCCCTTATAGGGAAGGATCCACCCGAGGCTATAAACTCGAAGGGGGGAAAACTGAGGGTCGCTGCTGGGGCTACTTTTACTTGGATCATCCAGAATTTCAAGATTTGCCCCGAGGATGCCGATGAGAGAGATCAAGACATACACTCGTGTGTGTATGTACGGTACATTATCACGAGGACTGCTTGTCGCCGGTGGGGATCGTGGATCGTGGTTGGCATTGGCTCTTTTGTTTTTTTTTTACTCTACCTTGTTGGGGTTCTGCGTTGGCCTTGGTTGTCTGAGTGTAGTTTACAGTTGTTGTTGTTGTTGTATATCTCAAAAAAATTGTTCTTACCAACTGGTTGTTCACTTCATCTGGCGGTGGATTTAGGAGCCTTAGGATTCAGGATTGGTGGTTGTTTGCTCCTTCTTCGGTGTAACGCTTCTCCATTGACGCCGAGATTGTTGTCATTCATTCCTTACATTGATAACGCAAACACCTTCTACCTTGGGCTTACAAGTGGGATGTGGTCTCTCCAACAACGCGGACCTTGGGCGCATAAGAGGTACACCAACGAGTTTGACACGATCACCATGGATCGTGTAATTTCAGCGACGGTCAATTATATGTCTTGAACTTGTAATCTTTGACCACGACATGAGTGTGGTATGATGCGGTGGCGTGGAGCCATACGGTCGAGGGGACCTTTGGTGTCCGGAGGACTATCGCCTTAACCCTATTTGCCTCGGAGAATCTAAATGTGGCTAATCGTTGCCCATGGTGTGCATGTGGCTGTTGAGTATCACCAGCCTCACCGTGTCATGACCCGCTTTGGGTTATTTCTGCATCTGCTTTGAGTGGAAGGACACGGACATAGGGCTCCATAGGTAAGATATTAACTGCTTTACCATGTGATGTGCTTATCATTCGCCAAATAACGCTTTTTGACTTGTTGTTGTTGTGTGCAACTTGGACAGGAAGAAGCAGAGGAAGGAGAAGGATTGGCCCAAGCTTCATAGGAAGCACCTTGAGAAATTCAGGAGGTGTGTGACCGAGGCTAGGAAAGCAAAAGGAGCACAGGATAGGCCCTTCAGTCGGGATGCTTTCAACAACTACATCGCATGGTTCGTTGACAACGCGCGGGTGGAGATATACCCACGGGCATTTCCAAGGACATCCAGGACCTCCCTTGAATGGTCTTGCACGCACTATCCAAGGACATCCTTCCTCCTCGCACTTCACCGTGTAACGCTTCTTGATGTCCGAGTGCACGACCGTGTAAGGACGATGATGCTTCACCGAGAAGTCCTTTATCCATTGCTTAAATTCCAACAAGGTCCTGAACCTTGATCCTTTGCAAAAGCCACTATTCACTTCATTGCCATCCCGGTAAGAACTTGTCCTTGGTCCGAGCACAATGCCTTTGCCACCATCTACCGTGGCTTTATCCGCGAGACTGAGATCACGAAACAAAGGCACCCGATGGTCCCGACCCAATACGGTATGGTGGATTTCGGCCTCTCTAGCCGTGAACCCCTCCTCGTCAACTTCTTCTTCGGGACCATCATCACCCGAGTCAGATGCATAGCCTCGAGAATACGGGAGGTCATGGTCCATGTCATCTTGTGTGATATATTTCTCTAAATCTCCAATATTGTTGTCGTGGAGTTCAACATCATCATTGTCATCTTCATCTTCACCCCCACAATCATCATCTTGGTGTCTTGAAATCGGGCTCAATGTTTGGGTCAAGGGAGGTTCACGCCTTAGCTCTTGGTCTACGGGTGGAGGACTCATAGTACGCAATGGGGATGCCATACGGTTTAAGTCCAAAGACAATGAACTACCAACTTTCTTGGTGGCAAATAGCTCAAGAGCCTTGTCTAGTGATTCGGCCACCACCTCCTTGTATGCAAGCCAACGGGCCTCGGAGAAGATACGCATGGTCTTCCAACGGACATGCATTCCCAAGCCAACATTATGTCTTCCCTCCAACTCAATATCATCCTTTGGGTCCATCCATTTCAATTCAATCCTCAATTGCTCCAAGACCTCGGCATATGTTGGAGCACGCCAAACACCAAATCGAGCTCGTCCGGCCCGGTTCTATGTTACCTCTCAAAAAAGCATCCTTGTCTACATGGTGAACATGAACAATTCTTGCCATGCCTAACATAATCACAACAACAATACCATGGTCAACACACTTAATAGATACCCATGGTAACATTAACACAATACCAACACATATGCCAATACAAGAACATTCTACCATGCATCTTACAAAAAAAATAGGGTTTACAAGATATGGACCAAAAACAAGAAATTAATGGGTCAAATCAAAGATGAAGGGGAAGAATACCTCAAGGCACTTGGGGGATCGAACTCCACGGAGAGAGGCTTCCGATTTGGACACTAGGAGGGAGAAGGTGGAGGGGGGAGAAGAGCCGCCGCCGCCGCAGTCTGTTAGAGCCTGGGAGAGGAATGAGATGGGTCTGGGAGGGCTGGCTCGCGCGCTGGTACATGACCTAAAGTGCGGCGCAGCCGCACTAAGATCTTGGCGCCAAGCTACAAGGCGCACTACTATCGGGACCTGATGGGCTCCACTGGCAGTGCGGCGCCAGCGCATCGGGCGCCGCTCTTCAGTCGGCGCCACGCTGTGTGGCGTTGCAAAATGGGTTAGTTCCGTGAATTTCTTCTGGCCAGAGTTCATTTCGTGAAATTGTTATTTCTTTAGGTTATTTTCGTCCATTCTGCCTCCCAACTCGGTTTCCCACTTCCCCTCCACTTCCCAAAATAGTCGTTTGACTTTTTCAAATTGGCGTTTGACTTTTCAAACAAGGATTTGATTAAACCCTTTATTTTGTTCAGCGATGACACTTAGTACATGATGCAATCATTCAAACTTGGTATGACACATTCATGTACCCTTCCCCTTCGGAGTGTCGGACATTCCGAAACCTTCTAGAACATTCCCGATGAAAACACCGGAACCATTCTCCAACCCCGAAATAGGACTTTCTTTATATGAATCTTATTCTCCGGACCATTTCGGATCTCCTCGTGATATCCCGGATCCCATCCGAGACTCCGAACAACATTCGGTCTCTTTCTCATCATTCCATAACTACTCAAACAACGTCGAATCCTTAAGTGTGTCTCCCTACGGTTCATGAATTATGCGGACATGATCGAGACACTTCTCCGAACAATAACCAATAGAGGAATGAAATTCATATGGCTCTACATATTTCTACGATTACTTTGCGATCGAATGAACCACTTACATACGATACCAATTTCCCTTTATCTCACGATAGTTTACTTATCCGAGGTTATGATCGTCGGTATCTCGCATACCTAGTTCAACCTCGCATCGATAAGTACTCTTTTCTCGTGATATGTGATCCCTTGTGAGCCAGTCACATGCTTGCAAGCTAATTGGATGACATTTCACCGAGAGGGCCCAGAGTATATCTATCCGTCATATGGATGGACAAATCCCACTCTTGATCCATGTGCCTCAACACATACTTTCCGAACACTCAATGCCACCTTTATAGCCACCCAGTTATGGTGTGGTGTTTGATGTCATCAAAGCATCCTTCCGGTGATGGTGATTAACATGATCTCATGGTCGAAGGAATTAGGTTACTATGTATCAGAAAGTTTATAGCAAATGAACTATATTAAATGACTTGATCTTTATGCTATGCTTAACTATAGGAGTATGTCCATCACATCATTCTCCTAATGATATGACCCTGTTGTTAATAACATCTCTATGTTCATGATCAGGAAACCATGATCATATATTAACCAACAAGCTAGTTTAACAAGAGGCTTTACTAGGGACTCTTTTATGTTTACAAATCACACAAGTATTAATGTTTCCTATTAATACAATTATAGCATGGTATGTAAACATTTATCATAAGTATGAAGATATGATAATAACCACTTTATTATTGCCTCTTGGGCATATCTCCAACATTACACGCCTTGTATCTCGCCTGCCGTTTCGACTTCAGGCGGCGCAGATGGGACAGGATCACATCAGGTTAAATGCGCTTGATGCCTTGCTGACAATGCGCACCCGAATCTGGCATGCACAAACCCAATACGATGCAGAATTTGCTACAACTACGATCACATTGCCCGATTTTGTCTCTCTTTAAAAACTATATCTCGGATTTATCGGTGCAAATCTATCCCAACCAAACCTACCACCCAGATATCACCTCCCTCTTCGTCGTCGCCTTCGACGCCTCCCCTGTTTCCCCTGTCTCCAACCGCAGAAACCCTACCACCTCCACCCCCTACCCCCCACCGATCACCACAATGGCTAACTATCCCGTCGATCATTTGCCCCATGTTCCTGCTGGCATGCATGCCCCTCCTCCTAGACCTCTTCGCACTCAGCGTGGCTATGTGTTCCTTGGCGGCGACGCCCCTCTGTACGCGGATGAGTGGGCGATTGCAACCTTGACTCACCGATTCTTTACTTCAAGACCGTGGCCATTATTGGTGAGTTTCTTCATGGGCTTGGTCTGCAAGTTAGAAGCACGTCTACATGCGCCATGGGATCTGCACTCTTCCGCTTTGCGACTTTGACTGATAGAGATGCTGCTGTTGGTGGTAGCCCATATCATATTGGAGACAGTGTTCTTAGGATTGTGAATGAGGATAGTGGCATCAATAGACGTTCTACTATTTTTACACATGATGTCTGGTGCATGCTTCTTAATTACCCCCAACAGCTCTGGGATCCTGATACAGTTATGCGCACATTTACTCCATATGGATGTTTCCTTGTGTGGAATAAGGATCTGTCTAACAGAGCTAGAATCTTGGTCAAATTTCATGCACACAACATGGACACCTTACCTCTTAGTATTGTGGTCGGAAGAAACGTTGCTAATGATGGAAGTGGGGACACCTGGACATGCCCGATGGTGATTTTATCTACTACTATGTTGGGTGGCAATGCAGGTGATGAAGATCCACTGCCACCAAATGGTGTAAACCCACATCCCCCACCATTGATGCATCATGGATTCTGGCATGACAACCAATTCAATCAAGACTTTGGTGGAGATGTTGCACATCCACATATCAATGTTGCAAGTATGGATGTTGCTATGGGCAATGCTGCACCTGCTGCTCCTGCACATGAGGCTCCTGCTGCAGTTATTTTAGAACCTTAGACACCACCTATGCAACCTGAGGTGCTAGTTGTACCCAACTCTGTACCTGATCCTGTCAGCAATCTTGCCCAGCTACTCTCAAGCCTCATGGGTGAGGACCAAGTGCAATTTCCCAGCCTTGTTGGTAGCAGTATAACTGGAGCCACTGTGAAGATCACTGAAGCTGATGACATGAACAATGTTGTCAAGTATTCTCTTGAGATATCTACTATCAACCCCAGTTACCAGTCTGTCACACCCCTGAGCATCACATCTAGCAAAAACTTTATCCCACTACCTACACAGTCTGAAAGCTCTGACAGTGAGATTGATGTAATCCCCAGGCCTGACAATTTCCCCAGCTCCAAACGCAAGAAGCCTGAACCCAACACTATCAAATATGTGAGGAGAAGACACAGGATTGCCAGCCTGAATGCTGGCTTTAAAAAACAAAAGGCTGCTAATGATCATGCTCAAAGCTCCAAGATGGCAGCTCGGAACTTGTCTGGTCACTTTGAAGCCATTGTGGTTGAGAATGAAAGGATCCCACCTCCTGAGCTACCTATGAACACCATTCAAGCCATTGGGACTGGATTCTGTCAGATACCTCCTAGTGAAGTAACCGAGGACAAGTTAAACAAGGACAGTTCCAAGAATGATGTGTAATCACCCTTCTAGTTGGCCCAAGTGTAGGGGCAGATGCTGCACTACTATCTATCTTAGCTTTTATTATCAGTTAAACTATCCCAAGTTTTATTATTGTATCAGAATTCTCTGTTCCCTGGATGTTAACTTTATTTGGCAAGGCAGACTTATTTATGTTATGGGTTGCAATATGCTTGTGTGGCTCCACTTGAGTACTACCGCCTGTAATCATCATGATCTCCTGTTATACACCTCCCCCAACACCACATATAAGCCTGCTACCGTATGGAACATGATCACATGGTCCACTGCTCACAGACCATATCTCACTTTGGATGCCAGTACCTGGCACCATGACAAACACCATCATTCAGTTAAACATGAATAGAACAATCTTTATTATGGATTGGAACGTTAGAGGAATCAACTCACAGGATAGATGTGATGATCTTGCTGATAAAATAAACCAAAGCAATTGTAACATCACCTGTTTACAAGAAACAAAGAGGGAGCACTTTGACGGTAGCTACATCAGGAAATTCTGTCCCAGAAGATTAAACCAGTTTGCATACCAACCATCTCTGGGAAACTCTGGTGGTCATATTGTTATTTGGAATGGTGCACAATTTAATGGGCAAATTATCAGCCAATCTCACTTCCAAATGACAATCAAATTTGAATGTTATCTGAATACACAAACATGGTACCTTACCAATATCTATGCACCATGCACTAATGAAGGAAGACATCAATTCTTTGATTGGTTTATGCAACTTGATTCATCAGCATTTGATTTATGCATGGTTATGGGTGATTTCAACATGATTAGAAGCACTGAAGATAGGAACAGGCCTGGAGGTAATATTGCCAATATAAATAACTTCAATGCCATCATTCAAGAACATGACCTTGAGGAAATAGCATTAAAGGGGAGAGCATTCACTTGGTCCAATATGCAAGAAGAACAACTTCTTGAGAAACTAGACTGGATCTTTACATCACACAAATGGACAACTGAGTATCCCAACACCATTGCTACTCCCATGGCCGGATCTGATCATATTCCCATCATCATTAATATTGGCACTGACATTCCAAGATCCAATATCTTTAGATTTGAGGAACACTGGATGGAATTTGAGGGTCTCACTAACATTGTGAACAGTTTCTGGATCAACAGAGGCACATACAAAAATGTTGCACAAGACATTGCTGCCAGATTCAAAATCCTCAGACAGGGCATCAAAAAATGGAGCAAAAACCTATCTAACCTTGCAAAAATTATTAGCAACTGCAGCTTTTTCCTATCCATGCTGGATGGACTGGAGGAACAGAGGCTGCTTACTGTCCAGGAAAAAAAACTTCAGGAATATTGTCAAAAACCATCAGTAAAAGATGCTGGAAGCCAAAAGAATATACTGGAGGAAGAGAGAAAATATCAAATGGGCCAAACTGGGTAATGAAAACACCAAATTCTTTCACTCTATAGCTACCAGAAACTACAGACACAATTTCATCTCCACACTTACTAATGATCAGGGGGCCACTTTACTTGAACATGACCATAAAGTTGCCCTACTTTGGAACTCCTCCAGAGAGAGACTGGGTATATTCATTGATACTAATATGCAATTTGATCTGGATGATATGATCACCCCACAGGACCTTACAGAAATGGATGCTGCTTTTACTCATGAGGAAATTGATGATATCATCAAGCATATGCCACCTGATAAATCACCTGGGCCAGATGGATTCAATGGTATGTTTATGAAAAATACTGGCACATCATGAAACACCAATTTTACAATCTATGTGATCAATTCCACAATGGATCACTAGACCTGCTTAGCATCAACACTTCATACATTACTCTCATACCCAAGACACGGCACCCATGCAGACCCTCTGATTTCAGGCCCATCTCTCTTGTTAGTATGGCACTAAAAATCATCACCAAACTGATTGCTAACAGAGTACAGAATGTTATCATCCCCATTGTGAGCAAAAACCAATATGGGTTCATCAAATCTAGAACTATCCAAGACTGCCTTGCTTGGGCATTTGAATATCTACATATATGCCACAAGTCAAAAAATGAAATTATCATATTGAAACTTGATTTTGACAAGGCTTTTGACATGGTAGAATACAAAGCAATCCTTACCATGCTCAAGAAGTTTGGCTTCAGTGACAAATTTATTACCTGGATTAGGAATATCCTGCATAGTGCTACCACATCTATTATTCTGAATGGTGTACCAGGTAAAACCATCAATTGTAGAAGAGGAGTTAGACAAGGTGATCCCCTCTCACCACTCCTATTTGTGGCTACAGTTGAGCTGTTATAGATCATTGTGAACCATGCCTGGCAAACTGGGGAACTCTCACTCCCCATTGACAACTCTTATGGGCAAAATTACCCAATCCTCCAATATGCAGATGATACTCTTTTAATCCTGCCTGCTGATACTGATAAAATGTGCAAATTAAAAGAACTACTCAAGAAATTCACTGAAGCTACTGGTTTGAAGATCAATTACCACAAGTCTTCCATGATCCCAATCAATACTTCACCAGACAAGATGGACAGCCTGGCTGAACTTTTAGGATGAAAAATTGAAGCACTGCCATTCACATATCTGGGACTCCCCATGGGTACTACTAAACCAAGTGTGGATGATCTGTCTCCCATGATCAGTAAAGTGGATAAAAGACTTGCTGGCATATCCAGCCTCCTATCTCACTGCTAAAGAGTTATTGTGATCAAGTCTATGTTATCAGCTATGCCAAATCACATCATGTGTGCAATGAAACTACATTACACCCATACTGATCATATTGACAAAACCACCAGAACTTTCCTATGGCATGGTAAGGAGATTGAGAAAAGAGGAAAATATTTAGTACAATGGGATAAAGTATGTCTAACTAAGAAAGCTGGGGGTCTTGGCATTCTTAATCTCAGGGAACATAATAAAGCAATGATGATGAATAACTTATTCAAATTCTTCAATGGCAAAGATTTACCATGGGTCAATCTTCTCTGGCAAAAATACTACTACAATGGTACACTTCCTGATGCACATGCAAACAAAGGCTCTTTCTGGTGGAGAAATTGCCTCTCCTTCCTCCCAGATTTCAGGGAGATGACCACCACTATTGCTGGGAATGGGAGGAGTACTATGCTCTGGTATGACAAATGCAAAGGATCAACCCCACTCAGATTTAAATTCCCTGAACTTTTCTCATTTGCTAAAAATGATAGAATATGTCTCAACTCTGCATCCAACACCATTGCTCAAGATGAATATAATTTATTCCAGCTGCCCCTGTCCATGATAGCCAATGATCAACTTGTAGAGCTTAAAAACATGATCATCAGCCCGAGGAACACTGACACACATGACATATGGTGCTTTCCCTGGGGAGACAGTAGGTTTTCTACAAAAAAGGTGTATGAGCACATCATTAGAGCACCTGATGCCCCCACACCTTTCAAGTGGATATGGAAAACACCCTGCTTACCAAAGCACAAGTTCTTATTCTGGCTTTTACTGCAGGACAGATTAAACACCAGAGACCTACTACAAAGGAAAAACTTCCAACTAGAGGACTACACATGTGTGCTATGTGAGGAAAACATCAGGGAGACAGTGGACCATCTGTTCTTTGAATGTGAGTTCAGCAGGAACTTCTGGTGGAATCTAGGAAAAAAAATGGAACATGGACCTTGGAATTATTGACAGAATTATTGATGCCAAAGACAGATCTACAAACCAATATTACAAAATATCTATGATTGCAGGATGTTGGAGCATTTGGTTACTCAGAAACCAGATCATATTTGAGCATGCACAGAAGAGTAGTGAGCAATGCCATGCCATATACAAATCATCTGTAGTTGATATTAGACATAGGGTTAAACCCAGTCTTATTCAAGGCATGACTGTATGGTTAGACACTTTGTAATTGATAGCTTGAATCAGTTCAGGGAGCATTCAGATGCTCTCTTCTTGTACAATGTTTTCCCCAATATATAAAAAATGACACAGTGGGGGCCTTTCCCACTGTATTTGTGTCAAAAAAAGGAAATAAGCATATGAAAGGGGGGATCCGGAATAAATATACACATTGTTTTAATGCAAATATCTTCGATACAACATAATAGAGAAACAAACATCTCATTCACTAGTGTAGATATGAGCAACTCATTCGTTCTAGACTATTATCATTTAAAATGTGCAACCATGATCTAGCAAAAAAGACATAAGATCAATATGAGAAGAGGCTACGCTGAAAGAAAATTGTGCCCATTTGTACTAAAAATTCGCGGACAATTTATATGAAGCTCAGGTGGTCGATTGCAATTCTTTTGCACTAGTAAACCCCAAAAGAACTTCCTCACTCTATTTTACATACACAAATATTAGGAGGATAAATATGATTGACTCCCCATATTCACATTCTTATAGGAGCACATACCTCCATATACAGGCTATACTCACAATCAATTTTTGATCTCATATCTCGGTTTTAGTATTGTTTTCTCCATAACTTCTACTTATCATTAGTTGTTAGGCAACTTACGATAAACCAAAAATGTTCCTTCAGTAGAAATAGAAGGCATCCAGTTATATGCCCCCAAATAATCAGTTAACTGAAAGATTAAATTCTGTCAGGTACTCTGCATCTTTCCTAGACAACTATGAAATTATACCAAATTCAAATCAATTAACTACTGTTTAGCACATCAAACATGTGCTTCTCAATGCTTATCTAGAAAATAGTCAAGAATTTAAATCTTGTTGAGAAGCATGTATATGACCACATATAATCCTTTTATGTCTGAACTACTTAAAATTTACGTAAATTCATGACTTATAACTGAGTAATATAAATGTATGTCATGCAAAAAGTATGGTATCTTAATTAGTACTTATGTTTATCACTACATGTATGTGCGGCACGGTACATCACATACGTGAACAAATTCATAGGAATGCTCAAGGGGGCAAAACAATTGCACAATATCGGTGGATAAAAACAAAAAAAAGTAATGATGTCAGACGGCTACCACAGATTATGCACACAACACAGGGAAACATACGAGTAACTTGAAATAACATACTCATGTTGTGCCTACCAAGATTGGTATTTCTCAAACGGATCACGAAAAGGACCTCAACGAAGGTATAGATTGTTGGCAAGATATCTAAGAGGCGTTCATGCTCATCACCTCTCATGTTACATCTTTAGGAGATGATAGTAGAGTCATAGGGTGCACCTCGCCACTGCTAAAATAGAGAACATTGATCTGCAAAACTTGTCTCCTAAAGAAAAAAAACAATAATTTAATCTCCCCTACCACATGGTTCCTTATAACGAATTGATTACATCCATCACCACTTTCGGTGGGTAACAGTTCTCTCTTTCACAACATCAATATCATATACACGTCAAAGTGCTTGAAAGCACATATTCTCTTCTACTAATTCATTTAACATTAATCCTGCATTGCATGGAACAATATGTGCATCATTAACAAAATAAATGCATGTTGAATTAATTAATAGAAAAATATTAGTTTGTGACCATTGAATCTTCAAATTCATCACACATATAGAGACTAAATAGTAACCCTAGAGACAAGATAGTGTCACACTCAGTCATCCATTTATGGCATGACGCCATATGTCCTAAACAACAAAAATAATCATTTATATCGACTTACTACACTACAATGTTATACTAATAACAACATAAATCATTTAAAACAATTTATCTACATCAATTCAACTACACAAAGTATGTACACAGTTTTATCTAGAGAATTCATCTACATAACTCGTAGAAATAATTCATCTACAATTTATAAAAATAATTCATCTACACAATTCGTAGAAATAATTCGTCTACAATTCATGAAAATAATTCATATACACAATTAAACTACACACAGAAAAAGAGGAAAGGTATGGCTCATCGACAGCGGCCAAGGGGCGGGGGCTTAGAAGGGACAGGGCGGCGGTGGCTTGATGATCAGGATGCAGAGGCAACATCGACGACGAGAGGAGGAGGAAGGGGCGATGCGACGGAGAGAAGCGAGGGAGGGGTGGACAGAGAGAGGGAATGCCAACACGGTGGCGAGAGGAGAGGGAGGGGCAGCATGACGGCGAGAGGAGATAGGGAGGGGTGGTAGCGGAGAGAGGAGAGAGGAGATGAGCAAGAGATGATCGAGTGTGCGGAGTCATCATTTCCACTCAGAATACTCCATTGTTTAGATTTTTTCTATGTGAAATCACTAGTCGTTTTTCCTGTACATGCCACATCATTAAGTCACAAATACCAATGGCGTTTCTTCACTAATATTTTCGTCCTAAATTGTCATCGAGGCCACATACCAATGGCGTGTTCACTTTCAGGACACACCACTGGCAGTGACAGATGGAGTACAGAACTATTACACACCAACACTATGGTGAAGCGTCATTTATATAATGTCACCTGTAAGCACTTTTCTACTAGTGTAGTAGCGACGATAGAGCACCAGAACAATAGACCACAACATCACACAAGTGACCGAGAAAAACAAGAACATAGAAACAACATGGGGCAAAAAATCTGATTTACATCTGACGACAGTATACACCACGAGGATGTCTTGGAAAATCGATCATCAATGCTATGGAGAGGAGTGAGAGGACTGGGAAGGAGCGGGCACAACCTGCAAATCATCCGATGGCTCGCAGGGTCATCCCTCGAGCGAGCGAGGTCAATATGAATCAGGACAAGATAGGAACAGAGGAAGGGATGCAAACCTAGTTGAAAAGAATATGATCGAGGGAGTCAAGCGAGCATGGGAGGAGGTGGTGAATACATTTGTCTAGCACCGCAACACGCCGTTGCAGCTTTGGCGCAGTCTGCTCCTTCCAATCTCTAGTGCATCGCAGTCGCATGCCACTGCCTCATCGTGCGAGAGAGGGGTGCCGGGTTGGGGATCTGGTAAGACGGTGGGCGTTGTGGTGGGCTCGTGCTGGTACAGCCGCGCCCGTTGGTGCACTGACTGTGGTAACGCATTGCAACTCAATTAAAGCAGGCACGAGGAGGCAGAATAGCAAGACGCCTACGGCCATGTTCGGTTAATCCACTTGGGAAGTGGATTGAAGTGGTTTGGAGGGGATTTAATCCCCTTCAATCCATTCCAAACCCAATCGATCCCGAGCAAACCGAACAAGGCCTACAGGGAGGCCCAAACCGAGAGGGGCCACGCTTCAAGCAACCAGAAACAGTAAAAAACAGAGAGCTTAGAGCAAGAGGAGCAGTTTCCATATAACCTGAGGGATCCTTAAAAATACGGTAAATTTGGATCCGACTCGAAAAAGCGTATATGTCACAAACCGTAAACATGTCGGCCCGTATCGCAATTTCATGGGAGCCCATGTAAAAATCACAGAGGCCGGTATAAATAGCGGCTGCGGTGGAGGACACGGGTCAAAACCCTCATTTCCTCCACCTCCTCCCTCGCGCCACCACCCCTATTTCGAGCATCTTCGGCGAGCGATTTCTCAGCCTCCACCGCAAGATCGGCGTCTGCGTCGGGTTGGGGGAGAGGGAGGGTGGGTGCGGCAGGACCCGAAGGCCAGGAAGGTGGAGACGGAGGAGGTGGTTGACAGGGACGAATCAGTGGATGCGGTGGCTCTAGTGGTGGCGGTGGCGGGCGTGGCCACGACGCAGAGGTGTGGGCGGCGTGGATCCGTCGGCGCGAGGAGGCGCGTGACGAAGAAGTGGACGAACCACGGGCAGCGGCCGCCACCGTTTCTCATAGAGTACGCGCCAGGCGGGTGGTACTACCACGAGCTTCCCGAGCTCGTCCACACACTGCCACCACGCGTCCCGAGACTGATCTGCACCCGCGATGATGTCGAGGAGGCCATCGCCGTGTCCGAGGCGATGGTGGCAGAGATGATGCTCCATGACGTTGAGGAGGTCACGGCAGCCATGGCGTCCATTCACGCCCGCGAAGCCACGGAGCACGCGGCCAACCTGTTTACGGTAGGGGTCACGAAGCTCCGGTCCTTGGTGATTTTAGGGTGAATCATTTGAGCCGTTGAGGGTTGGTACCTGTTGCTACAACGTACGGTTAGAATTTTATGACATGGAATTTTGTGAGATCACGATGCTTTTATGACATGGAATGGAAGAGCCCAAACAAACCAAGAGAGAGTTTCTCCCGACCCCTCCTCCTCCTCCCGACCCCTCCTCCTCCCGCACCCGCGCGGCTGCGCCGCGCCACGCCGGGCGGCCTTCCCTCCCCATCGAGCCCTCCCTCCCGTGGTCTCTCCTCCCCGCCGCCATCGTCCGGATCGTCGCTAGGCAAAGACCTGGGGGCGTGGCGGCGGCGGCGGCGTCCCTGATCATGATCTAGCGGGAAGGCGGCGGCGTCCATTCCGGCTGGTTTGGCGGTGGTGTTGTGGCGAGCGGCGGCCGGTGATCTTCGGCCCAGATGGCGGCAGGCGGCGGCAGGGATCTGGGCCTAGCCGCGATCTGTCCCGTATGTTGGCCTCGACGCCGACGCCCAGTCGACCCGAGCCTTGTCCGATACACTAGGGCGCTTGGGGCATCTGCCCCCGGCATGGTGGTGGTGGCCTCCTTCTCCATCGTAATGGTCGGCCGGGTGGTCTTGCCATCTTGCGGCGGATCCTGCTAGTTTCCGACGGGTGGCGTGGGGGCTGCTGGCTCGGTTTCAATAAAGGAGGTGGTCCTGGATCCCTCTCAAGCCAAGACGATGATCTGCCGGATGTTGGTCTCCATTGATCTGGTTTCTGTGTCGTGTTCCGAAATGCTTCGTCGGCGAACTCCATAAGTGCTATCATGCCGTGAGTTTGCTGGAAGGATTGAATTCGGTCGTACATACCCATGTTTTACCCTGACCGTTTGGTTTCAGAGGGTGTGCTTCGAAGCTTTGTTGGTTGTTATTATCATGGGACATGTTCTCGTTCCATGATGCTGGCGGAGAAAGTCATAAAGATCGAGATATAAGGACAGACAATGGTGGTTTGAGTCTGGATGGTGATGAGGAATTGTCTACGTGACTTATGAATTTGAGCAGTGGCATGCAAGTGGGGGCGACTGCACAGGAGAGGTTCATGGTCCTATCTCTCAGGGTGAAAACCTAGGGTCTGGCTTTAATTGGTTGTGTCTGGCAATGGCCTTGTTGAAGATATTGTTTTGAAAGTGCGGAGTTTCTTCAGGGTGAAAACCTAGATTTTTTATCGGGCGATGACGGTGTTTATGCACTGTTTCTTTCTTGGATGCGTCGTTTTTAGAGAAACTAGACTTTTGGTAGTGTCTTGGTGGTGGTAGTACTGCTATTTCAATGAATGAGTCATTCTAGCAGGACTTTGTTTTTGGTTATGTGCATCCGTATGGCCGCTAAGGCAATACGTTGTTGCAGAGGCTGGGTGTAATTGCTATCATCTGATATTAATATATGCTCCTTTTCATAAATAAAAAATCGCTACGGAGTGAGAAAATGCTCTACATGTACTGTGTCGCAATGTACTTGTTTTTTTACACGTACAAGGTGAACATTATTACTAGACACCACAAAAATCTTGGAATTTGCCGGAGGCAATCCGGTTTCGGTTTGCCGTGGAATAAAACTCACGGCAAACGTGTTGCGGCAGGCCAGCCGGTTTCCCGAGAACGTATTTGCCGTGAATAACTTACTGATTTCCTGTAGTGAGTTGAAATCTAAAGTATATATGGCGAAACTATTGGAAGAAAAATGAGGCATTCTGTCGAACCCACGCCACGATTCTCAATTCTTGGTTCTCCCGAGTGGAGTTTAACTCATCGTGACAAGCTTGGCCGGCCTGGCTCAAGCGCAGTAGAAATTGAACTTCAGACAAACATAGGGTCACTTCTCTTGGTTTATACTGTACTATCTAGAGGAACCAAAGCTTAAAAGAATGAACAACTCTTAGCTAATCATTTTCATTGTACCTTTATAAAATTCAGGGCCGGGCCGGCAAAATCCTAAGCCATATGCGGAATTCTAAAATGAAGCCCTATCGCACTAGAAAATTTTAGCTATTCAACAATTGTAATGTATATGTCGTATATGTCAGAGTATCTTACATAACAATTGGATATATGAATAAAAAGACCTATTAAACTCATGGTTACATAATGTTTATTTGAACAACACCATTCTCTTAGTGTTCATCGAAATGAAATCTTCAATAATATGCTCATAATCAATCATCTCCAATACTTCACTCTCAAGTGCTATTGTGGCTAAATCATTGAGTCTTTATTATGTCATATAGGATTTAAATAGCTTTAATTTAGATACGAACAACACAATTAGGGCGCAAAGACTAATAAAGAAAATATACAAGGATGAAGGATAAGGGACGCACACACATATACCGATTGATGGACGGTTTTTGGGAGGGGGAGAACGGATTACAACGGAATTGCCACGCAGCATTGCGACGACTATAAAACCGATAGCTACAGGACAACTGATGTTGTCTTCGATCGATCGATCCAGGCTTACGATGCGGCCATGCGGTCTTGTGTTCAGTCGATTGGCCAAAGCCGACCTGTTTACTTTCTAGTAGCCATAGCCCATAGGCTAGAAATCTAGTGGAGGAAAGGATATTTTTCCCTGCTCCATACTTATATAAGCCTATACTAAAATTTTGGGCCTCCAAATTTTATGGATCCTATGCGGTTGCGCAGTTTGCACTTCTGCTGGCCCGGGCCTGAAAAAATTCCATGACTAGTTATATGGGAATGTTACCACATACCTCTCAAAGGCATGCCCAGGCACCTCTCTTGCATCCTCCCAATTTAGGATCTGACGCTCACCTAAGGTTCTACCGCACCCGCACCACTCCCGAGCTTCATGTCTAGTTCCATGTCCACACCATGCCTTCCCTACCACTGCAAGTTACTCCATTGTCCTAGTCATGGCCCAACCGCCCAACCGCCGAACCCCAACCTCATATGCAATTACTCTGTCGGCATATGTCAAGATACATCGAGGCAACCGCACATTTCTCTTCATGGACTTTTGAGTCCACTGATCGTAACCAATTTCCGACTTCACTACTCAATCTCGCATATTTATGGCATCAAAGAAAGAGGTGTCCACCCCATTACAGGCCAAAGCTCATGCCAAGGTTCTAGCTGCCCACTTTGCTGCTGCCATGAAGCTCACAAAGCCAATTTTCTTCACTAACAATTTAAGCTTTGCAAAGGCGGCAGTAGCACCTGGTGTGGCAGACCACAATATGATTTGGAAGATAAGAAGGAAATCTATAGAAGTTCAGAATCTATCACACCCATTGCTAGTTTCCACTTTTCATATCTTCAGGAAGATAAATGGGGTCGCTTACAATTGTGCCTGTCAGGCAAATAGATCATGTCAATCTGAGCCTATCGGTTCTTGTAGGAACTCAGCTCATAACACACTTGCTTGCCATGTGATTGCTGCAATCGACTCGATTCGGCATATAGGCTTTGTAATTCACGATGTATAATGTTTTTGAGCTGCAATATATAAGAGTGCTTCTGCACCCTTTCTCGTTCAAAAAAAAAACTCAATCTCGCGTATGTAGGTGTCGACAAAGCCCGATTGTTTCTCATCCTATCACATTGCGTTCCCCCTCGCTGCCCCATCTCCCACACTAGTGCATTCTAAGGAAGCATTTAGTTTCGCCACATGGTAGGTATCAAAAGTTCAAAAGTCATGCATTCTTTTTTTAAGGAATTCAAAATAAGTTTTTCTTATTCTATTTTTTCACGGCATCCTCAGAGGAGAAGTAACAAGGAACAGACCTAGGATGAGCAATTGTTTTAATAATACATTATCTTTAATCATTTCGATAAGTATTGCATGAATTTAAGAATTTCGATACGTAGCACATCATCGGCTTGGCCCAAGCCGATTACGTCACTCGGCTTGGGCCAGTCCGATTAAGCCTCAATCGGCTAGGAGCATGTCGAATGCATGTCGTCATGGGCCCCATGCTGGTTGAGTGTCCAGTCGGTCATGTCAACCAGAGTAGTAGCGTGTCGCGCGCAAGCTGTCCGCTCCTCTCTTTTTCGTCATGAACGATTGCCTTTTTAATCGGTTTGTTCGTGACCGATTGAAGCGCAGTCGGTTTGGCTTAGTTCGATGATGTGCTAGATATCGAAATTCTTAATTTTATGCAATATTTCTTGAATTAATTAAAATAAATTTTATTATTAAAAAATCGCCGCAGGACGCATCAACCTATGTCAGATAACACGGTAACTTTCCGTATGTAAAAACTCTCACAGCCGGAAACTTTCTATCTATAACACGTTGCCCCCAACGGCTAGTTGCCGTGACCCAAGTCTCCCCGCTGCCTCATCCGAGCCGTCGAATATCCCCTATCCCCGTACGGACCGTTGGCTCTCCCGATCTCCCGACCGTTGGAGCCGCCCGCTCCGAGATAAAGCTCCCCCACCTCGATCTCTCCCGACACCAGCAGGCGAGAGCCCCTCCCGTACAATCCCCCGCCGCCGAGAGCAAGAAGTAGTAGTAGAGAGGTATCGGAGGAGGAAGAGGGATTTCGAGCTCGCCGGACCAGCGCCTCGCCGGAACTTTCGGAGGAGGCGGCCGAGCAATTCCCCGAGATCAACCCCATGGCGACCAGGCATCACCAGCACGCGGCTGCCGCTCCGCAGCCGTCAAACCGAGGTGAGCACCAGGATCTTTCCTTCTCCCCTGGCCTTTCCGGCCCCTTCTTCGTGGTGGGGATCGCTCGTTCTGGATGCGTTCTTGATTTGGTCCCGCGTCGTTGGGGGTTTCTTGCGTCCGTGGGGAAGGAGAAGGAACTTGGTAGTCTGGCGGGGAATTCGACTGTCTGGATTCCCCGAGATCAACCCCATGGGGAAGGAGAAGGAATTCGCCTTCTTGATCTGTTCGTAGTTCTTCTCTCGTGCAGATTCTTGGAGAATGTTTCAGGGGTTCGAGTCTTGTTGCGTTCGATTTCCTTATCTGTTCGTCGGGTCAGCTGTTCTTCATACGGATCCCTGGCCCTGGGCCAAGAACGGATTTTTCTGATGCTACTTTCTGACCCTGCCATTCTTGCCTGATTCAGGTGCGGCCGTACCGACCGGAAAGCAGAAGGCTGCCGCCGCCGCCGGCCGACCCGAGGAAAGAAACCCTCGGAGGCGAGCGCTCGGTGATATCGGCAATCTTGTCCAAGCCCATGTCCTGGACGGGAAAGTCCAGCTGCCGGAGGGCATCAATCGCCCAATTACTAGGAGCTTCGGCGCCCAGCTCCTCAAGAAGGCTCAGGCCAATGGCGCCGGGACGAGCAAGGTACAGAGAGATACAACCCCTTCCCTGCTCCTGCAGATTATTTTTTGTTTTGCCGAAGCTGCTCCTGCAGTTTCATAGCGCTTGGTTGATTGATTCCTCAATTTGCTGTGATGATTTGCAGAATGCCATAGCTGTTCCTCCTCCAGCAGCCCCGAAGCCGGTGGCCAGGAAGCCTGTCCTCAAGGCCGCCCCTCGTCCTGGGCAGGCCGCCAAGGCCGAAGAGAACAGGAAGGCCCCAGAGGGCGCTGCCCACAAGCTCCCCAGGAAGAAGGTGGTGAACACGCTCACCAAAGTCCTCTCCCATCGCTCCAAGGTGAGTGAGCTCAGTCAATCCCAACAACTCTGTAATGTACTGCCCTTTTCACTGTCTGAATGAATCCAGTGTTGTGACTGACCTCTGTTGTTGGCAATGACAGGAAGCGTCCGGCCTCAACAGCAGGCCAAAGGCCGTCGTGGAAGATATCGACAAGCTCGACGGCGACAACGAGCTGGCCGTTGTCGACTACATCGAGGACATCTACAGTTACTACAGAACTGCTCAGGTGACTAAGATCTTCCTCTTAGGCCATGTAATGTTCAGTTGACATCAGCAACTAGTATTCTGAATATTTGCTGTTGCAGCACGAGAGCCGTCCGGTGGACTACATTGGGAGACAGCCCGAGATCGACACAAATATGAGGGCGATCCTCTTGGACTGGCTCGTGGAAGTGGCACACAAATTCGAGCTGATGCCAGAGAGCTTTTACCTCACCGTCTACATAATCGACAGGTTCCTGTCCATGCAGGTGGTGCCTCGACGGGACCTGCAGCTCGTCGGGGTCGCCGCGATGCTCATCGCCTGCAAGTACGAGGAGATCTGGGCGCCCGAGGTATATACTATGGCAGCAAAAAGCCTTTTCATAATCCCCTTCCATTTTCATCTGCTCATGTCTGTGAAAGTACTCTGAACCTGCTTGTGCGTATGCTTTGCAGGTCAACGATCTAATTTTAATCGCAGACAACGCTTACTCGCGGCAGCGGATTCTTGGCATGGAGAAGAGCATCCTGAACAGGATGTCGTGGAACCTCACTGTTCCCACGCCCTACGTCTTCCTGGTCCGGTTCGCCAAGGCCGCCGGGAGCGACAAGGAGGTGAGGGAACTGAACTGCTCTCTGTTGCTCTGCACATCAGATGAAACTGAACTTGCTTCGTGCTGAAACATTTCCTCTTGTCTTATGAATGATGAACGCAGCTGGAGCACATGGTGTTCTTCTTCGCCGAGTTGGCGCTGATGGAGTACAAGCTGGTCTCGGTCTGCCCGTCGCTGGTGGCGGCCTCTGCTGTGTATGCTGCTCGGTGCACGCTGAAGAAGACTCCCCTTTGGACTGAAACACTCAAGCACCACACCGGCTTCAGTGAGCTACAGCTGATGTAAGTTCCCCCCACTCCTCGATCCAAGCTGATCTTCTGTGCCTGCTTGGATGGATAACTTGTTTGGGCTAGAACTCATGAAAATTCTGCTGGTTTTCAGGGAGCCTGCCAAGGTCCTTGTCGCCTTGCACGCCGCCGCTCCGATGAACACGCTGAAGGCCGTTTACAAGAAGTACTCCTGCGACCAGCTTGCGCGTGTGGCGTTGCGCCCTCCCGCACTTGCTGCTCAAGGCCTCGCCTAGCTTGGTTTTAGCCATCTTAGGTTTTGCTTGGCTTTTCGAATCAAGAAGGCTTGGTTTACTTACTGTGCTAATTGATACACCATGGTGTAACAACAACAACTACTACTACTATTCTTTTACATGTGTTACTTGGTTACTCTTTGGATACACACCTGGGTGTAACAACAAGTGTATTAATGATGTACTCTTTCAAAGGAGAAGTCTACTCTTTTATACAAGTGTTCTCAGTTGTGGGGGTATGTGCATGTTTGTTAAACCTCTGCTTGTTAGTACTTTGTCACCACTCATTTTCTGCCATTTTAAGTGATACTGAAGTTTTCCTGGCCTTTCATGTGGTATTGGGTTCAGTTCGTTCCAGTACTTCTTCCGTTTACTTGTCACCACTCATTTTTCCCACAAAAACAGGGGATGGAAATTTCCATGGCCTTTGTTGTAATTCAGAGAAAATAACAAGTTAAATACACCACAAAAATGCAGAAAAAGAAGCTGACAGCCTCGGTACAAAAACAAGAGGACCTTGCCGCCAGCAGTGAAGCAGACCAAAGGGATACACGACCAAATGAATGGGATTCTTCAGTAGAAAATCCCTTTGACTGTTCATTTGTGGGTTATTTTTATGGGACAATTTTTAGGTAATTAGGCCATATTGATGGTACGTCTTGAAAGCCATAAGTTTTAATTTAGAAATCACAATTCCTTTGATAATTATCCTATGATCTATGATAATTTTTAAAAAGAGAGTAAATAACTTTTTGCCCCTATCACAATTCCTTTGTCGCTTAGACACCATCCCGGTAACTCTTCTGTTTTGTGAAGATCCCAAAGCATTAGAGTATATACGGTTTAGATGTTTGAGTTGTATTTTATCATTATTATTATTGCACTCCAAGTCATGTACTCAATATAAACAGTCCTTTGAGTTGTATTCTATCATGGCATCACACGCTTAGGTTTCTGCCTTCGGCATGGCTCCGCCGTCAACACCTCTGTCGCCGCCGCAGCCCCTCTACTCCATGGCCGAGTTCTGCGCCGCCGGAGCTCCTCCTTCCTCCTCCTCCACTACTACCTACCAATATAATCCCCAACCACCTCAATCTCCCTGGCCAACACTATTGCCGACGCCTCGCCGTTTATTCCCATCTCGTCTGATCTCGCCTCCCACAACTAGTACCATTTGGCGTTACCTATTCCACATCCACCTCGGCCGACCTTCGCCACCACATCCACCCATCTTCTACCCCGCAACCCAACAATCCTCGCCGGGTAAAGGATGACCTTGCCATCATCCAATGGCTACACCCGCATCTCCACCGAGCTCTTCAATCTTGTCTCCAACGATGACACCACCGTCGTCGAGCTTTGGGATTCTCTCCAACAACTATTCCAGGACAACTCCGATGCACATATCAACGCGCTCCACGCCGAGCTTCCTACGGTCAACCAGGACGATTCTCCGGTCAGCATTTTCTGCCAACGAATCAAATCCATCGGCGACGAACTACGTGAACTTGGCGATCATGTGGAAGACCCACCCTCATCAATGCCCTCCTCGTCTGTCCATGCCCTGGTCTTCTCCTTCTCCGTACAGTGCCCCTTCTGCATACATGGGCACCTGGAGCCCAGGCCTTCGTCCTGCCACCGGCTCCCTGGTCTTCTCGGACCCAGGCCGCCGTCCCACGTCTACACCGCGATGACTACACCACCCCCGCACGTCGCCCCAGTACCTCCGCCAACATGACGGCTCCCTACACCTATGGTCATCTACCGTCCCTTCCATATGCGCACACGCATGCGCCCGGGCCCTGCACTCCACCTCAGCAGCCGACTTGGGATCAGGCCGCCTTCATCGCCGCCATGAACAACTTCACCCTAAACCACGAAAGTACGGATTGGATTTTCGATTCTGGTGCATCCTCGCATATGTCTTCAAACATAAATTTTCTATCAGCTTGTTTTCCCTCTACTTTCTCTTCAATCACCATTGGCGATGGTTCCACAATTCTTTTTTCTTGCACCGGTCATTCTTACATCTCATCTTTTTATGCTAATTTTCTTTTATGTGATATTCTTGTTGTTCCTTCCTTAATTAAAAAATCTTATTTTTGTTCGCCAATTCACCATTGACAATCAAGTTATTCTGGCATTTCACCCTTTTGGTTTATTAGTGAAGGATCTGAAAACGGGGGAGATTCTCGCTCGATACAATAGCACGAGTGATCTTTATCCGCCTCATGGAACGCCTACCTCCACCCCCCGTGCCATGCTTGCATCAGTAGACTTGTGGCATCATCGGCTTGGCCACCCTAATAAAAATACTCTATCGTTTTTACTTCAAGATTTTTGTATTCCCAATTCTAGTACCCCTCATGATTCCTCTCTCTGTAATGTCTGCCAATGCGGCAAACATGTTCGATTACCTTTTGGCACATCTACTACTAGTACCTTTCATTTGAATTACTACATTGTGATATCTGGACCTCTCCAATTCATAGTGTTTTGGGTTATAAATAGTATCTTGTGCTTTTGGATGATTACTCTCACTACATATGGACTTTTCCTCTACGTGCCAAATCCTATGTTCACACTATTTTTCTTAATTTTCGGCAGCTGCCCATTCGCTTTATTCAATGTGACAATAGACGCGAATTTGACAACACTCAAAACCGCAATTTCTTTCTTCTTCGATTTTCGTGTCCATATACCTCTTCACAAAATGGCAAAGCTGAACAGTCCCTCTGTTTCATAAATGACATTCTTTGCACATTACTCATTCAATCCTCTCTTCCATCTCACTTTTGGGCAGAAGCCCTTCACACCGCCACACTTCTTAATATTCGACGTACAAAAACCAATCCTCTCTATACACCTTTTCAGACACTCTTTCTATCTAATCTTGATTATCTTTCTCTTCGAGTTTTTGGTTGTCTCTGTTTTCCAAACACCACCTCTACTACCACTCATAAACTAGACCCCCGGTCTCTACCCTGCGTCCATCTCGATCTCTTCGATGATCATAAAGGATATATGTGCTTTGATCCATCTTTCGGTAATGTCCTTATTTCTCCCCATGTCACCTATAATGAAAATATTTTCCCTATACCGCCACCAAAACCACACCCATCTCTCCACCTTCCCAAGCCAACCCACCATCATCATTACTTCCCATCATCACTCCTGCCTCCACCTCTGCCAAGACAGAAAACAGTGCTGCCGTGAGCCCACGGCAGGCCACCGTGTCCCAAAACCCTACCGGGACGGCTAATTCCCCTGCCACGTCCCCTTCTCCTACCACGACAGACTTCTTCCCTGCCGCGATCGACCCCTCTCCTGCACCATCTCCCTCTTCAACTGACACTTCTTCTTCCTCCTCTACGACGCCTATTCCACCTAATGTCGTACTCATCCCACCTCCTACCAACGATCATGTCATGTGTGCACCCATGGAAAACGCGGATTTCTTCTACCAACTAGACGCCTTAATCTCATGGCCACACCGGCAGTTTCTCCTATTCCTACGTCCTACAAATGTGCTCTTCTCGATTCTCTTTAGCTTTTATCTATGCGTGATGAATTTGATGCTCTTCAGAAAAATAATACCTGGACTCTTATTCCGAAATCAGCAGGTGTTTATGTCGTTTCCGGAAAATGTTTTTTTGTCATAAATTTCACGCTAATGGTACTCTTGCTCGTTACAAAGCTCGATGGGTATGTCGTCATTTTTTCCAACAACACGGTGTTGATTTTGATGAGACCTTCTCCCATGTCATTAAACCTAGTACAATTCGTGTTGTTCTAAGTCTTGTTGTTTCTTCTTCCTGGCCGATTCATCAACTAGATGTTAAAAATGATTTTCCTCATGGCACTCTCAATGAGACAGTCTATTGTCAGCAGCCTTCTAGTTTTGAGCATCCATCTTCTCTGATCTTGTTTGTTTTCTCAACAAATCTCTCTATGGTCTCAAACAAGCTCCTCATGCTTGGTTTCAACGTTTTTCCACATTCATTCAAACCATTTCTTTCATTACCTCCAAATCTGGTTCTTTTTTTTTCGTTCCTCTAATCACACTACCTATCTCTTACTCTATGTTGATGATATAATTCTTAATGCCTCTTCTGATTCTCTCCTCCAACATATAATTCTTACCACATATCTCTTCCCTTAATCGTGAATTTTCCATGACTGACCTCGGTCCTCTTCGTCACTTCCTCGGCATTACTATCTCTCGCACAAAATCTCCACTTTTTCTCTCCCAGCATCAATATCTTTTAGATTTTCTTTCTCGCACTGGTATGACTGATTGTTAACCCTCCCGTACTCTGGCTAACATTGGTGCCAAATTGCCGGCTGATGGTGATCTTGTTTTCGATCCCACTTCTGTAAAATCCCAGCATTAGAGCTTAGAAATAAGCTGAACACAGATGTGTGCATTGCATTCATGCATAGAAAATCCGAATAATTTTTGCGCTTTTGAAAAAAACTTGTCAAAGTGATTGAAGCTTCTCTCAACTTGATGGAATTGAAGTAGATCATCAAGTTGACTACGATAAGTTCCAACATGACCTTTGTTAAAACCTTAATTTTGGTAAGGAAGATTTGATCTAAGGGTAGATCAAATGTAATAAAAGTTAACCCTAATATATTACTTAATGGTTTATATTTGATACTTAAGTAATCATATCCTAGTATTCATTATGTAGGGTTTCGTAGCATGGAAAACAAAAAATTTCTACCGCATACAAACAAACAAGCCAAGATCTATCTACTAGATTGTAGCAACGAGTCGATAGAATAACTCACCCTCGAAGATTCCAAAGTGTTTAACGAGAGCGGATTCTCGTGGGTGATGTAGTCGTACTCTTGCCGATCTCAAGATCGTGTAGACGATCCTTCCGGTGCTGCGTTCGGCGCTCCCTGATCGGTCACACGTTCGGTACTGACGAAGACCTTCCTCTCCCTTGTTCCAGCGAGCGGAGGTTGTAGCACTCTCCTCGCGATTCCGAAGATGACGTGGTACTGTAAGTAGAGGGGAGATCTCGCAGGGCTTCGCCTTAAGCCGGAGCGAGTATGGTGGACTATGAGAGAGGCCTCGGTGATCTAGGGTTTAGACACACCAAGGAGATAGGGCTAGGCCGGCGGCTAGGGAAATTAGAAGCCCCAACTCGGCGGCTTGGGAGAAACCCTAGGCCGGCGGCGGCTAGGGTTAGGGTTTGGTGGGGCAAGGTGTAGGTCTTGGAGGGGCAGCCCTGCCCCTCCTTGTATAGGTGGGAGGGCGCGGCCCAGGGGAGGGGAGTCCCTCCTCAACTCGGCCTCCTTGGCCGGCGGTGGAGGGAGAGGAACTTCCTCCCCAAGTAGGTTTCCTACTCTCCCTCCACCAAGCAAAATAGCCATTTGACTTTTCAAATTGGCGTTTGACTTTTCAAACTAGGATTTGATTTATCCCTTTATTTTGCTCAGCGATGACACCTAGTACATGATGCAACCATTCCAACTTGTTATGACACATTCATGTACCCTTCCCCTCTGGAGTGTCGGACATTCCCGAACCTTCTAGAACATTCCCGATGAAAACACCGGAACCATTCTCCAACCCTGAAACAGGACTTTCCTTATATGAATCTTATTCTTCGGACCATTCCGGATCTCCTCGTGATATCCCGGATCCCATCTGAGACTCCGAACAACATTCGGTCTCTTACTCATCATTCCATAACTACTCAACAACGTCGAATCCTTAAGTGTGTCTCCCTACGGTTCATGAATTATGCGGACATGATCGAGACACTTCTCCGAATAATAACCAATAGAGGAATGTGTAAATTCATATGGCTCCCACATATTTATACGATTACTTTGCGATCAAATGAGCCACTTATATACGATACCAATTTCCCTTTGTCTCACGATAGTTTACTTATCCGAGGTTTTGATTGTCGGTATCTCTGCATACCTAGTTCAACCTCGTTACTGATAAGTAATATTTTCTCGTTCCCGTGATATGTGATCCCTTGTGAGCCAGTCACATGCTTGCAAGCCAATTGGATGACATTCCACCGAGAGGGCCCAGAGTATATCTATCCGTCATATGGATGAAAAAATCCCACTCTTGATCCATGTGTCTCAACCAATACTTTCTGAACACTCAATGCCACCTTTATAGCCACCCAGTTATGGTGTGGTGTTTGATGTCATCAAAGCATCCTTCCGGTGATGGTGATAAGCATGATCTCATGGTCGAAGGAATTAGGTTACTATGTATCAGAAAGCATATAGCAATTGAACTATTAAAATGACTTGATCTTTATGCTACGCTTATCTATAGGAGTATGTCCATCATATCATTCTCCTAACGATATGATCTTGTTGTTAATAACATATCAATGTTCATGATAGAGAAACCACAATCATTTATTAACCAATAAGCTAGTATTATGAAGAGGCTTTACTAGGGACTTCAATTTAAGTTTACAAATCACACAAGTATTAATGTTTCCTTGTTAATACTATTATAGCATGAATGTAAACATTTATCATAAACACAAAGATATAATAATAACCATATTTATTACTGCCTCTAGGGCATATCTCCAACAGTCTCCCACTTGCACTAGAGTCAACTAATATAGATTACATGGTAATATACCGAACACCCATGGCAGTTTGGTGTTGGTCATGTTTTGCCCTCGCGAGAGGTTTAATCAACGGATCCGCCACATTCAGATCTGTGTGTACTTTGCAAATCTTTATGTCACCATCTTGGACATGTTCTCGAATAGCGTGGAAACGTAGCTTGATGTGCTTCAGCTTCTTGTTGACCTTGGTTCTTGCGCATTGGCTATGGCGCCCATTTTATCACAGTAGATAGACATTGGGTCCAGCGCACTTGGAACCACACCGAGCTCTGTAATGAACTCTTTCATCCATATCGCTTCTTGTGAAGCCTCGGCGACCATGTATTCCGATTCAGTTGAAGATCTCGCCACAACGCTTTGCTTTGCACTCCTCCAGCTAACTGCTGCACCATTCAAAGTAAATATGTATCCAGATTGTGATTTAGAATCATCCGGATCGGTGTTCCAACTAGCATTGGTGTAACCATTAACAACGAGCTGTTCATCACCTCCATAAGAAAGAACCATATCCTTAGTTCTTCTCAAGTACTTAAGGATGTTTTTTAACGCTGTCCAATGATCCACTCCTGGATCACTTTGATATCTGCTAGTCAAACTAACAACATATGTAATGTCGGGTCTAGTACATAGCATGGCATACATTAGAGATCCTATGGCTGAGGCATAGGGAGTTTTACTCATCCTTTCTCTATCTTCTGCTGTTGTTGGACTTTGAGTTTTACTCAACGTCGTATTGGGCAACATGGGCAAGAACCCTTTCTTGCTATCTTCCATTCCAAACCTCTGTAGAACTTTGTCCAAATATGTACTTTGTGACAATGATATTAGACGTCTCGATCTATCTATATAAATCTTTATGCCCAATATGTAAGCTGCTTCGCCAACATCTTTCATTGAAAAACTATTATTCAAATATTCCTTGACACTATTAAGAAGGTCTACATCATTCCAATCAATAATATGTCATCTACATATAGTATTAAGAATGCTACAGAGCTCCCACTCACTTTCTTGTAAATACAAGCTTCTCCATAAGTTTGTATAAAACCAAAACTTTTGATCACCTTATCAAAACGTCGATTCCAACTTCGGGATGCTTGCTTCAATCCATAAATGGACCGTTGAAGTTTGCATACCTTGTTAGCATCCTTAGGATCGACAAAACCTTTGGGTTGCATCATATACAACTCTTCATCAATGTCTCTATTGAGGAACGCCGTTTTGACATCCATCTGCCATATCTCATAATCATAATATGCAGCGATTGCTAACATAATCCTCATAGACTTTAGCTTCGCTACAGGTGAGAAAGTCTCATCGTAGTCAACTCCTTGAATTTGTCTAAACCCTTTTGTGACAAGTCGAGCTTTATAGACAGTAACATTACCATCAGCATATGTTTTCTTCTTGAAAATCCATTTGTTCTCGTGACCTTCGGCCATCCGTAAGTCCACCAAAGTCCATACTTGGTTTTCGTACATGGATCCAATCTCGGTTCATGGCTTCTTGCCATTTATTGGAATCTGGGCTCATCATCGCTTCCTCATATGTCGCGGGGTCATCGGTGTTGTCCACCAACATGACACTCATAAGGATCATACCAATCGAGTGGTACAAGTTCTCGTTGACTGCGAGGCTCTGTAACTTCAACCGAAGTTTCATGATCATCATCATTAACTTCCTCTCTTATTGGTGCGAGCACCAGAACTTCTTCGGTCTTTGCGCTACTCGCAAGTTCGAGAGAAGTATTGACAACCTCGTCGAGTTCTACTTTCCTTCCAGTCACTTCTTTCGAGAGGAATTCCTTCTCTAGAAAGGATCCATTCTTGGCAACAAAGATTTTGCCTTCGGATCTATGATAGAAGGTATACCCAATAGTTTCCTTTGGATATCCTATGAAGACGCATTTTTACGCTTTGGGTTCAAGCTTGTCGGGTTGTAACTTCTTTGCATAGGCTTCGCAACCCCAAACTTTAAGGAACGACAATTTAGGTTTCTTCCCAAACCATAATTCATACGGTGTCGTTTCAACGGATTTAGATGGTGCCCTATTTAAAGTGAATGCATTGTTTCTAATGCATAACCCCAAAATGATAGCGGTAAATCGTAAGTGACATCATAGAGCGAACCATATCTAAGAGAGTTCGATTACGACGTTCGGACACACCATTCTGTTGTGGTGTTTCCGTGGTGTCAATTGTGAAAGTATTCCGCATTTCTTCAAATGCTCGCCAAACTCGTAACTTAGATATTCACCTCCACGATCAGAACGTAGAAATTTAATCTTCTTGTTACGTTGATTCTCCACCTCACTTTGAAATTCCTTAAACTTCTCAAAAGTTTCGGACTTATGTTTCATGAAATAGATATACCCATATCTACTCAAGTCATCCGTGAAGGTAAGAACATAACGATAACCACAACGCGATGCTACACTCATTGGACCACACACATCGGTATGTATGATTTCCAATAAATTCTTAGCTCGCTCCATCATACCAGAAAATGGAGTCTTAGTCATTTTACCCATCAGACATGCTTCACATCTTTCAAGTGATTCAAGAAGTCCATCGGAATGGAGTTTCTTCATACGCTTCACTCCAATGTGACCAAGATGACAGTGCCACATATAGGTCGAGTTATCGCTCAATTTCAAACGGTTAGCCTCAATGTTATTAATATGTGTATTTCCACTATCGAGATTCAATAAGAATAGACCATCTATCAAAGGTGCATGTGCATAAAACATATTACTCATATAAATCGAACAACCATTATTCTCGGACTTAAACAAGTAACCGTCTCGCAATAAACAAGATCCCGATATAATGTTCATGCTTAACGCAAGCACCAAATAACAATTATTTAAGTATAAAACTAATACCGATGGTAGATGAAGAGGTAGCGTGCCAACCGCGATCACATCATCCTTTGATCCATTTCCCACGCGCATCGTCACCTCGTTCTTCGCTAGCTTCCGTTTATTCTGCAGCACCTGTTTCGAGTTACAAATATGAGCAACCGAACCAGTATCAAATACCCAGGCACTACTACGAGTACTAGTGAGATACACTCAATAACATGTATATCGGATATACCTTTCTTCTTGATGTTGCCGTTCTTCAAATCCGCCAAGTACTTTGGGCACTTCCGCTTCCAGTGACCTTCTCTCTTGCAGTAAAATCACTCAGTATCAGGCTTAGGTCCAGCCTTGGTCTTCTTCGTCGGTGTGGCAACTTTCTTACCACCCTTCTTGAAGTGTCCCTTTTGCTTATACTTGCCTTTCTTGAATTTGGTGGTCTTATTGACCATCAACACTTGGTGCTCTTTCTTGATCTCCACTTCTGCAGATTTTAACATGGAGAAGAGTTCTGGCAACTGCTTGTTCATGCTTTGCATATTGTAGTTCATCACAAAGTTCTTGTAACTTGGTGGTATTGATTGGAGGACATGCTAAATCCCCAAAGCATTAGGAATAACTATACCCAAGCTTTGGAGTTTGTTTGCATGCCCAGACATCTTAAGCACATGCTCACTGACGGAGCTGCCCTCTTCCATCTTGCAGTTAAAGAACTTTTCAAAAGCCTCATAGCTCTCAACTGCCGCGTGAGTCTCAAATATCAGTTTGAGTTCACGAACAATATCATGTGGGTCTGAATTCTCAAACCTTTTCTGAAGCTCCGATTCTAAACCATACAAGATAGCACTTGAGCTGTAGATCTTGAGTCTTAGAGCGAGGTAAACATTCTTTACATCATCGGTAGCAGTAGGCGGTAGGTCACCAATGCATCCAGCACATAGGTCAAATTACCAGCATTGAGGACAATCCTCAAATTGCGGAACCAATCCGGCGAAGTTGCTTCCATTGTTTTTCAACTTTTCTTTCTCTAGAAACGCATTAAAATTGATGGTAGGGGCCGCCATTGATCTACAACATATTTGCAATTGTTTAGACTAAGTTTATGACAAATTGAGTTCTAATTAATAGTTAAATTAATCTAGGTGAACTCCCACTCAAAACAATATCCCTCACATTGTTTTAGTGATCACACGAACCAAATCCACTACATCAAAACCGATCATCACGAGAGTTGATGTAGCTTCAATGGCGAACAATCGACATGTTCATCATATCTACTATATGATTCATGCTTTACCTTTTGGTGATCCGTGTTCCGAGACCATGTCCTCGTCAACATCAAACCTTAGCTTCCGCATGAGCAAATCTGGCTTGCTCACGTTGTATACACTTGTAGAATCTAACACACCCGATCATCACGTGGTGCTTCGAAACAACAAGCTTTAGCAACAGTGCTTACTAAGGATGAACACTTTGGAACTTGAAATTTATGTGCATGAGGGATCATCTTATAATGCTACCGTCGCTAACTAAGAAATACAATATGCATAAAGGATTAACATCACATGCAATTCATAATATGTGATATGATATGGCCTTTCTTCTTTGTGCTTCCGATCTCCATCTTCAAGCACGAACATGATATCCATCATCATCGGCGTTGCATCA
Source organism: Avena longiglumis (assembly GCA_030063025.1). Taxonomy (NCBI): domain Eukaryota; kingdom Viridiplantae; phylum Streptophyta; class Magnoliopsida; order Poales; family Poaceae; genus Avena; species Avena longiglumis. The sequence goes on along the minus strand of CP125974.1, from coordinate 509,219,846 downwards.
AGGTCAATTACGCTGCTCCATGGTTGTCGTCCACCAGCTTCAACTATTACAACTACTTTGAATAGACACGCGGGTCTTAACAGAAATTAAAGACAACCATATGGCTCCTGCCGGTTGCCAACTTACAATAAGGAACATTGCATACATCAAATATAATCACAATCATGGCCATATCACATCACAGCACACCCCTGCAAAACAAAGTTAGACGCCTCTAATTTCTTTGCATGTTTTATGTGATTTGGGGCTTTCAATAAGTGTCGATCTAACTTACGAACAAGAACCACAACGTTGATGTTTGAACTATCAAGTGCCCGTTGTAAATTGGATCTATACTATAATGGGAGAGACAGACACCCGCAAAGCCACTTATGCAATCAAGTTGCATGTTGAGCGTGGAGCAAGTCTCATGAACGATGTCATGTAAGGTTAGCCCGGGCCGCTTCATCCCATCATACCGCAAGATGCAAAGTACACAAGAAGCAATTGATAATAAAAGCACCACCGCCCACAATGACCATTGTGTTCTACTCGTGCAATAGATCTACATATAGACATGGCTCTGATACCACTATAGGGTTTCGTAGCATGGAAAACAAAAAATTTCTACCGCATACAAACAAACAAGCCAAGATCTATCTACTAGATTGTAGCAACGAGTCGATAGAATAACTCACCCTCGAAGATTCCAAAGTGTTTAACGAGAGCGGATTCTCGTGGGTGATGTAGTCGTACTCTTGCCGATCTCAAGATCGCGTAGACGATCCTTCCCATTGCGTTTGGCGCTCCCTTGATCGGTCACGTTTTGTACTCGACGAAGACCTTCCTCTCCCTTGTTCCAGCAGGCAGCGGAGGTTGTAGCACTCTCCCCGCGATTCCGGTAGCACGACGGTGTGGTACCGGAAGTAGAGGGTAGATCTCGCAGGGCTTCGCCTTAAGCCGGAGCGAGTATGGTGGACTATGAGAGAGGCCTCGGTGATCTAGGGTTTAGACACACCAAGGAGAGAGGGATAGGCCGACGGCTAGGGCAAGTAGAAGCCCCAACTCGGCGGCTTGGGAGAAACCCTAGGGAGGTGGCAACGACTTGGTGGCCGACGGCTAGGGTTAGGGTTTGGTGGGGCAAGGTGTAGGTCTTGGAGGGGCAGCCCTGTCCCTCCTTATATAGGTGGGAGGGCGCGACCAAGGGGAGGGGAGTCCCTCCCCAACTCGGCCTCCTTGTCCGGCGGTGGAGGGAGAGGGACTTCCTCCCCAAGTAGGTTTCCTACTCTCCCTCCACCAAGCAAAATAGCCGTTTGACTTTTCAAATTGGCGTTTGACTTTTCAAACTAGGATTTGATTTATCCCTTTATTTTGCTCAGAGATGACACCTAGTACATGATGCAACCATTCCAACTTGTTATGACACATTCATGTACCCTTTCCCTCCAGAGTGTCGGACATTCCGGAACCTTCTAGAACATTCCCGATGAAAACACCGGAACCATTCTCCAACCCCAAAACAGGACTTTCCTTATATGAATCTTATTCTCCGGACCATTCCGGATCTCCTCGTGATATCCCGGATCCCATCCGAGACTCCGAACAACATTCGGTCTCTTACTCATCATTCCATAACTACTCAACAATGTTGAATCCTTAAGTGTGTCTCCCTACGGTTCGTGAATTATGCGGACATGATCGAGACACTTCTCCGAACAATAACCAATAGAGGAATCTGGAAATTCATATGGCTCCCACATATTTCTATGATTACTTTGCGATCGAATGAACCACTTATATACGATACCAATTTCCCTTTGTCTCACGATAGTTTACTTATCCGAGGTTTTGATTGTCGGTATCTCTGCATACCTAGTTCAACCTCGTTACTGATAAGTACTCTTTTCTCGTTCCCGTGATATGTGATCCCTTGTGAGCCAGTCACATGCTTGCAAGCCAATTGGATGACATTCCACCGAGAGGGCCAGAGTATATATATCCGTCATATGGATGGACAAATCCCACTCTTGATCCATGTGTCTCAACCAATACTTTCTGAACACTCAATGCCACCTTTATAGCCACCCAGTTACGGTGTGGTGTTTGATGTCATCAAAGCATCCTTCCGGTGATGGTGATAAGAATGATCTCATGGTCGAAGGAATTAGGTTACTATGTATCAGAAAGCATAGAGCAATTAAACTATTAAAATGACTTGATCTTTATGCTACGCTTATCTATAGGAGTATGTCCATCATATCATTCTCCTAACGATATGATCTTGTTGTTAATAACATCTCAATGTTCATGATAGAGAAACCACAATCATTTATTAACCAACAAGCTAGTATTATGAAGAGGCTTTACTAGGGACTTCAATTTAAGTTTACAAATCACACAAGTATTAATGTTTCCTTGTTAATACTATTATAGCATGAATGTAAACATTTATCATAAACACAAAGATATAATAATAAACATATTTATTACTACCTCTAGGGCATATCTCCAACACATTACACAACTCATGAATACCAAGTTATAAATATAACTTAAGCAAAATGAATGTAACAACTAAATCTTAATCTCATCTACTTATACCATGAGTATCATGGTAATACCTAACCTTAACTCTTTAGTGATATTGAGTAAGAAAGAAACCAAGTCAAGATCATTCACCATATATCTTTCTTCCCATATCAATCCTTATCATCTCAATTGAATTCTATTATAATATCTGTTGCTCATCAATGTTGAATAATCAACTATTGATTCACCAATTCTTGACCTATCAATCCTTGATCTATCAACTCTTGTCCTTATCATAGCATCCACTCTAAAACCTTTAGAGAAAGAAGTAAGAAGATATAGGTGGTAATGTTAGATTTAAATATCATCTATATGATGGGAGTGTTGGAAGAGAATTAAATCAAGATGATAATTGATGGAGTTAACTCACTCCTGAATGATAGAAGAGTTATTGGAATATATAATTATATGGTAGTAAAGAAGATTACAAGGATGAATCCTGAAGATAGTTACCAGGAGTAATCCTATTGGATCAAGTAGGTATAGTCAATGAATAATATCTCTTAGTTCCATAGAGATAAACAGAATATAATAATAATACAACTGTAATGTTGTATGGATGAAGGCCTTGATTAGCCAACTGGAAACCTAAACCATAAAAGATCAAAGGATTATAATGATCATGCTTTAGTCACCAAGATTGAATGCTTATATCATGTATAAGTGACATTGGTGGATAGAACATGATTGAACCCTAGTATAGATATGTTATTCTAGGTAAGCCATGACAAGTCACCATGATATGATGTGAAGTTTGAATATAAGATATTGGAGATAATTTGATATAAGATATTATGATTAAGTTGAAGCTAGTGTAGCATGGAGTTATTGAAGTAGTGTATTTATCTTAAAAAGATAATAATCTTTTGAGGAAAGTAGAATTTGATTTATATACATCCATTGGAGTAATGTTAGTGATGGATGATTAAGGAAGAGTATGAATGGAGTTAGAAGTAACCACTTGTTGGATTGGAGATTATTAGTAGTAGAATAGTTTGATATAACCAAGTATGGATATGAGAAGATTATGAAAGCTTCAGTGCCAAGCTCATTGGAATTATAAATGGATTTAGAAGAATAAAAGGTGGCTAAGAATATTTTGGTGAAGTAAAGCTCATCATGTTAACACATGATGATGGATAGGAAGAAATAGTATATCTAGGAAAGGAATTCCTTAATTAGAAGTCCAGGATTTTGAATTATGGAAGATAGGAATTCTGGGTAAACATTAAACCCTAAATCTATAATCAAGCTTAACATCCATACCATCTGTTGGATCAATCATCTTATTTCCACAATGGCTGATAGGAATAATTTCCTATATCAAATCACTTAAGCACATCCTTGTCATTCTCAACCATCATTTTCCTAGGTGCTTAAGAACTATATTTATCAATTCTATCTCATAAGTTAGCCTAGAAAACAATTCCACTATTTTACTTTAAATGGTGATATCATTAAAAATCACAAACATAAAGACAATATGTTTAGCCATTAATCTTTATTCACATCAACAAAAGAATATAAGTATATTAAGAACCCTAAACCCTAGGGTAAGCGTTTACAATTCATACCCTAATTACTATGTTAGTCATAATAAAATATATATACCTTATTATTCCCTAGATCTATGGGAGTAATATTAACCAAATGATTTTCTTTGTATATCATGCATCAAATAATGATATATGATCATTATATAAAATTTTCCATCCAAACTATGAGCTAACTAGAGTTAAGTTTTATAAACAAATAAGGAAATAAATAAAGAAATTAATAACAAAGGCTTCTACAAAATAGTAAAAGGGATTCATGTAAAGAAAATAAAGAAATATAACAATATATATAATAAAGGTTTACAAAATGATACTTAATACATTCCATTATTGCTGCAACTATCTAGCAAATTAATTCTATAAAGAAAACTCAAATCAATTGTGCAAATTCAAAGCTCAAAACAAAACAAAATATAGAAAAGGGAAAGAACCAGAAAAAAAAGAAGATCAAATATGGCCCACGGCCCATTTCCTCCTCGCTCTATTCGTCGCTCGCGAGATGCAGCCAAATCTCTCCGCTCGCTCCGCAGCAGCCCACGATGACCCAGAAGCAGCCCAGGTACCAATTAATCAGATGCTGACGAGTGGGACCAGAGAAGGACCACGGGTTTGTTTCGAAGAAACTTAGGGGGTTATCTCCAAAACAGCATGTCGTCGTCTTCCTCCAGCTGGAAGCAGCTCGGTGGCGATGCCGAGGCCGTCCGCCGTTGTCTTTGCGTCAAGATGCACGCCGCCATCGCCAGGAGAGGATAAGGAGGCCACGACGACGTCCCTGCTCATCCTCATCCTCATTTTTCCCTCGGACGCTCTCTATCTCTCTGCTTTCCTCTGATCGAAAACCTAACCTCGCCGGAACTGCTCATTGCCGACGTTTTCGACCTCCCCTTGCCCATCAAAGACCACCATTAGACCCGCCTCGTCGTGTTGAGCATCTCTGCCAAAGGAATCGCCACAGCTCGAACCAAATCATCGTCGGAGTTTGCTTCGTCTCCTATGCCGTTCACCGTCGATTCACCGTCGTTGGACTATCCCCGGCCTTCCCGACCGTCTCATCGCAACCATGGTGAGTTTATCGATCTTCCAGTAGCCTTTGTTACTTTGTTTGCTTCCTGTATCATCACCGGAGTGACCATCTGCCAGCGCCACCGTGTGAGTTCGTCGCCGGTCATATTCCGATGACCTTTAGGGGGAGGCGCTGCCACTATAGGGTTACGCAAACTCTCCTGCGTCGAAACCCTCTAGCCGCATCTTCCAGAAACCTCTCTGCCATCGTTTCCCGTAGAAACTCCGGTGAGGCTCCTACGAGCACATGTGGCAGGTGATGTGGCCACGGTCCCACCTTTTCGTGTCTCTGGCTAGATTAGTTAGGAGTGAGAAAAGGATTTTGGGGTCGTGCTGATGTCATCGTGACATCACGCATGTGTCATCTTTGACCAGGTCCAATGTTGACTAGTCCATTGTCCATGTGGCATCCAACGTGGTACTGACCCCACTGGTCAGTGACCTTGGGTAGGTTTAGCCTCGGTAATAAAAGTAATCCATGTTTATTAAATTGGTAAAAACAATATAAATTTAAATATCAATATTCCAGAAATGAAATAAAATGGTTAAATCTTGTTTACTTAATAACTTTTGTTTTGTAATTCAGAAAAATGTGTATAATATATGAAAATTTGTAGAAAAATAAAATCTATAACTTCAAACTATTATCAAACATTCTTATGTTAACAATTTGAGTAATTTATTTAATAAAGATTTTATAAGTAATAAAACTTTGATAATTCATATTTTAATAATGGTAAATGTTAAAAATATAAATAAAATACCAAAAATCTTAGCAAAATAATATCTATAATTTAAAACTATAATCATGTATTATTATTTCACCTAATTAAATATTTAGTATTTATTAAGTCTTTATAAAGTAATAAACCTTATAAAAATCATATCTTATTATTTATAAATCACAAAAATAAATGTAATATACCAAAATGATCACAAAAATAATACCTACATGTTAAAAATATGAAATTACACTTTTGAGGTAAATAAACATTTGAACAACTTCATAACTTTAATTTAAACTTATTTCCTTAATTGATAATTCATATAAGGGTAAATAAAAATTGTTAATATTTCTAAAGTTAGCCAATTAAGTCTAATAAATAGTATTAGTCTTCAATATTGATAATGTGAAGTCAAAATGGTTCAACACATTTTAAATGCAATTTTATTGAATTATCATTCATCCATAAGTGTAGATTATTTCTTAAAAAGATTCTTATCCAATATAAAATCTTCAAGAATAATTTGTGACTAAATAAAACCTTTTCCCTTACTTTAACCACAAGTTATAAACATACCAAAACACTATATTGAATCCATAAGTAATATTACTTCCTTGTTTACAAACTATAACCACTCATCTATACAAAGGAAAATGATTCTATTCCATTATAATCTTGAGAAACCACTATACCAACTAGAGGTAATGCCATTCTTAAGTAACCTTAAGGAAACATTATGAAGTGAAAAAATACAAATATCATAAGCATTACAACCTAAGTTCATCTATTTTTTTAAGTTAACTTTAGTCTGCAAAGCTTTAAGTATAATGCTAAAGACCTTATTATGTGTTTTATAGTTAACTTTGGTCTATTATAATTAAGTCGTAAAGCATCTCAAGTCCAAACTATTCAAGCAAGCACAAACAACATCAACCACATCTGATTAACCACAAAGATTGTTTAGACCTTAGAGAAGAAATCTTTTCTTCAAATGTTATTCTTTTGGCCACTTCAGTCAACAGATAAACAATTATAGTGTAAGCAATCTTGAGTAGCATTCCATATGTGTGTATCTTATTTTTGTATGATATTATAAATACGTGTTATTCACACACACTCACAAGCCTTAATAAGAAGCACAAGTATGAAACTTATCTAAAAGGACAACACATTCTAAAGAAACCATTTCCAGTTTCCAAACCCTAGATCAACGTTATCCCCGGGATTCGAGTTTATCAACTTGCATTACATTACTTATGCATAAAATCATCTTGCTTCTTTAAACATTAGTCCTTACCGGACCAATGATGCTGATTTCAGATATTGGATCTTATATTGTCTCGAAGACCGTGAATGCATAATCTTGCAATCACCAAAGGCAAGTTCACACTTGCTCATGTCCTTTGATTATTTTTTGTAAAGTATTTTGCAAATCTAGTGTTGTCATCACCTGCATTTCAAAAAGTTCAGAAATCACTATTTTTGATAATACTGCGAACTATTGGTTACTGATCTAGGGTGATCAGCTAATCTATTAAGTCTGGCAGTGGGAATACCATTGCACATGACTATATCACCTAGGATTTAACAACCAATGTCTCCAGTGATTCTCGTATATTACGCGTTGACCATGAGATTTGGAATGGGACAGAGAAGTCAGCTGTATCTTCTTCCTATCGCATGTAGCCGGATATGCAGGTCGTGGCTGTTATCACTCGTAGCGTGCATATTAATTGGTAATTCGTAGAGGATGTGCAGCATATGGGTGGGAACCCTCAATGTCCCACGTTAGTTCTTGCATCTAACGGTCTGTACAAACCATTGCCGTAATTCAATATGTGGGCATGGTGTACACCAAGGAGGCATGCGAGGTCGCGAAGGGGGCAGTGATTGGCTTGGATCTTAGGTTGGGCCTCAAACCAAGGAAGTTTGAATGGGAACATACTCCCGGCTGTGCAACAAAGCCTAAGGTCTCTCATGGGTAAAGTGACGCACCTCTGTAGAGTGTAAGAACTGTAACTTGTTACTCCCTGTTCCGGGAAGGAGCTGCGAATGCGGTGGGAAAGGAACTCCATAAAAGTTCTGGTAAACCCGTGAAGGCTAACGGACATAGTTTTTCAGAATAAAAGCAACCTTTGAATAAATGTTTACGAAAACCTGCATTGCATATGACCTATGGTCTGCGGCTGTAGATATAGTGCATCATGTTGGAATTATGCCCTAGAGGCAATAATAAAGATGTTATTATTATAATTCTTGTTCATGATAATGTTTATATTCCATGCTAGAATTGTATTAAGCGGAAACTTTAATACTTGTGTGGTTTGTGAACAACACCGTGTCCCTAGTACGCCTCTATGGACTAGCTCATTGATTAATGATGGTTAAGGTTTCCTAACCATGGACATGAGTTGTCGATTAATAATGAGATCATATCATTGGGAGAATGATATGGTGGACAAACCCAAACTAAGCGAAGCAATTAGATCGTGTCATCGTGTTCGTCTTTGCGAAGCTTTTCTTATGTCAAATATTGTATTCCTTAGACCATGAGATAATACAACTCCCTGGTATCGGAAGAAATCTTTGAGGTCATCAAACGTCATCCTATGATAGGGTGATCATAAAGGTGTCTCTCAGGTGATCGGAAAGTATCTGTTGGGTTGTATGTATCGAGATGGGATTTGTCCCTCCCAAGTCGGAGAGATATACTTCGGGCCCACTCGTAATCGATATCAACACCGCTTGCAAGCATGTGGTTAAGGAGTTAATCACAAAATGATATCGGATTATGGAACGAGTAAAGTACTTGCTGTGAACGAGATTGAACTAGGTATGACAGTACCGACGATCGAATCTCGGGCAAGTAAAATATCGCGAGACGAAGGGAATATATATATGGGATTGATTGAATCCTGGCATCATGGTTCATCCGATATGATCATCGATGAATGTGTGGGAGTCAATATGGGTTTCCAGACCCCAATGTTGATTATTGATAGAAGATCATGTCTACATATTCTCGAACCCGCAGGGTCACACACTTAACGTGTCTCGACGCTAGGATAGATTGGATAATTGGTTTATGAGTTTTTGTTCGGAGTCTCAGATGGGATCCGGGACATCATGAGAGGTTCCGGAGTGGTCCGGAGAATAAGATTCATATAAGGCAGTGCTATTTTTGAAGTTCGGAATTGTTCCGGGTTAATCGGTATTGTACCGGAAGCTTCTAGAACCTTCCGGAAGGGGACCAACGTGGCCCCACCTTTCGGGAGGGGGAATGGGCCTATGAGGGAGTGCTCTGGACGCATTGGGCCAGGGGCACAAGGCCCCATAGGGCCCAGCCGGCCAAGAGGGATTAAACCCTAATCTAGGTCTTCTAGAAAGGGGGAGGGGGTTTCCTTGCCCCACACTCCTCCTCCTTTGGCCGTCGGCCTTGGCTTGGGGGAGGGGCAAGGTCAGCCGCCCACCCCTATATATAAAGAGGGCTGGGGGCGCACCACCCCCCACACCTTCCCCTCCAAAGCTAGCCGCCCTGCTGCCCTCCTCTCTCTCTCCCTCCCGACTGCGTGTAGGCGAAGCCCTGCTGCAGAAACTCTCCACCATATACACCACGCCGTCATGTTGTAGATCCAATCCGTCTCTCCACCATACTTGCTGGACCGAGGAAGGAGGATACGTCGAGGTGCACGCAGTGCATCTCACGGAGGCACCGCCACTTGTGGTGCTAGATCGGATCGGATCGCGAGGAGGAGAAGCGAGTACGACTACATCACCCACGCCCATTTAACGTTCCGCTGTGCGAATCTTCAAGGGTATGAAGATCTAATCCAATCTCTTTCGTTGTTTGCATCTCCTAGATTAGATCTTGGCTTTCCCTCTGTTCGCATCCGTAGAAAATTTTGATTTACTATGCCGCGAAACCCTTCAGTGGTATCAGAGCTATATTTATGCGTAGATGTGTTTCACGAGTAGAACACAACATGGTTGTTGCGGGCGTTGATGTTTTCTGTTGCAAGCCTCTTGTTTGTGTTCTTCTTATGACGCGGGATAGTGAGATTGAAGCGGTCCAGGCCAACCTTACGCGGCGTCGTTCGCGAGACCGGCTCCGCACTTGACGTGTGGCTTGTTGCACACATGCGGCTGGTGGATGCCAGTTTCTCTCACTATAGTTGTCATGGGATTAACACCGGAGTTTGGCAACTATAATATCTCCGTTGTTGCTTTCCGTAGGTAAGAATCGTTCTTAGCATCTACTCCCATAAGCCACGTAAAACATGCAACAACAAAGTAGAGGCGTCTAACTTGTTTTTGCAGGGAGTGTTTTCTGTGATATGGTATGGCCCAAGATGTGATGTGTATAATGTATGCGATGATCATGTTTTGTAATGTTTCACGACTTGCATGTCGATGAGTTCACAACCGGCAGGAGCCATATGGTTGTCTTTATAATTGTGTATGACCTGTGTGTCAACTTCTTATACGCCATGTAATAGTTTCACTTTATCGCTAAGTAGTTAGCAAATGTTGTAGTTGCTATTCGTGGTGGAGGCAATCATGGTGGAGTGATGGAGATCATGCCAACACGCACAAGATGGAGATCATTGCGCGAAGATTGGCTATACCATGTCAAATAAAGTTATATGCATGTGATGTTTATCCTTTTATGTATCTTATTATGCTTAGATCGCGACGGTAGCATTATAAGATGATTCCTCACCTAAAAATCAAGATAAAAACTGTGTTCTCCCTAAGTATGCACCGTTGCGAAAGTTCGTCGTGTCCAAGCATCACGTGATGATCGGGTGCTATAGACTCTACGCTCACATACAACGGGTGCAAGCCAGTTTTTGCACACGCGGAAATACTTTGGTCTAACTTGACGAGCCTAGCATGTACAGACATGGCCTCGGAACACATGAACCGAAAGGTTAAGCATGAGCCATATGAATGATATGATCGACACTTCGTTGTCCACCATTGAAACCACATCTCTTCTCGTGATGATCGGATTAGGTGTGGTGAATTTGGATCATGTTCACTAAAACAACTTGAGGGATGTTGAATTTAGTGGGAGTTCATCTAGTAATTTGATTAAAAGTTGAACTAGTTATCATGAACATAGTCTAATTTGTACTTGCAAATACTGTAGATCACATGGCTAAGTCCAACTTCAACTTCAACGTTTTTGCTGAGATAGAAAAGCTTAGAAACAATGGGTCTAACTTCACCAAATGGTTCCGCATTCTGAGAATCATTCTCGCTGGCGGACAAAAGGACTATGTCCTTGAGAAAGCGCCAGGTGACGCCCCTGCTATAGATGCGCCGGCTGATGAGAAAGCTGTTTATCAGTCGCGCAAGGATGATTATGATTTGATTAAGATCGCCATGTTGTATGCTATGGAATCGGATCTTCAAAAACGTTTTGAGGAGTTCGCCGGGCCCTTTGACATTCTTGAGGAGCTGAAAACTATGTTTCAAACTCAGGCCCATTCTGAGAGATATGAGATCTCTAAGAAATTCTTTAACTACAAGATGGAGGAAGGGAGTTCCGTTAGTGAGCACGCCATTAAGATGTCGGGCTACACTCAACGCCTTGAGCAACTGGAATGCAAGATTCCAGAGGAGCTCAAGATTAACAGAGTTCTGTAGTCACTCCCTCCTAGCTACAAAAGTTTTGTAGTTGCTCACAATCAGATTAGTTCCACTGATATGATCACTGAGCTCTTCGCTAAGATGAAAGTAGCGGAGGTGGACATCAAAAGGAATAATCATGTGTTGATGGTCAACAAGCCCCCCACCTTTAAGAAATGTAAGGGTGCAAAGAAGCCCTTCAATAAAGGCGGCGGCAAGCGCGTTGCCCCTGCTGAGAAGAAGCTCGTGTCCGTCCCAATCCGGACCTTTGAGTGCTTCTATTGCAAGGACAAGGGTCCTGGAAGCGCAATCGTCAAGTACTTAGCGGACAAGAAGGCTGGCACCATCAAAGGTATATTTGATATACATGTTATTGATGTTTTCCTTACCAGCCCTCGTTGTAGTGCACGGTATTTGATACGGTTCGGTTGCTAATATTTGTAACTCAAACAGAGCTACGAATGAGCGGCGGCTTGCGAGGGATGAGGTGACGATGCGCGTTGGCAACGGATCAAGAGTTGATGTGATGGCCGTCGGCACGCTCTCCTTAGTTTTACCTTCGGGATTAGTTTTAAACCTTAATAAGTGTTATTATGTGCCTGCGTTGAGCATGAACATTATTTCTGGATCTTTTTTATTACAAGACGGTTATTCATTTAAATCGGAGAATAATGGTTGTTCTATTTATATGAGTAACATCTTTTATGGTCATGCACCTATTGTGAATGGTTTATTTCTTCTAAATCTCGAAAGGGATGAAACACACATCCATAACATTGGGGCTAAGAGATGCAAAGTAGATAGTGATAATACTATTTGTGGCACTGTCGTCTAGGTCATATTGGTGTAAAGCGCATGAAGAAACTCCATTCTGATGGACTTTTGGAGTCTCTTGATTTTGAATCATTTGACACATGCGAACCATGCCTCATGGGCAAGATGATTAAAACCCCGTTCTCCGGTTTAATGGAGCGAGCAACGGACTTGTTGGAAATCATACATACCGATGTATGCGGACCGATGAGTGTTTCGACGCGCGGTGGATATCGCTATTTCCTCACTTTTACCGATGACTTAAGTAGATATGGGTATATCTATTTAATGAAACATAAATCTGAAACATTTGAAAAGTTCAAGGAATTTCGAATGAAGTGGAGAACCATCGTAATGTAAAGATTACGTTTCTACGATCCGATCGTGGAGGTGAATATTTGAGTTATGATTTTCTCACGCATCTTAAAGCAAGTGGAATCGTTTCACAACTCACGCCACCGGAACACCACAGTAGCAATGGTGTGTCGAACGCCGAATCGAACCTTATTAGATGTGGTCCGATCAATGATGTCTCTTCTTGATTTGTCGTTATCATTTTGGGGTTATGCATTAGAAACCTTGCATTCACTTTAAATAGGGCTCCATCTAAATCCGTTGAGATGACACCGTATGAACGTGGTTTGGTGCTAAACCTAAGTTGTCGTTTCTTAAAGTTTGGGATGAATCTTACGTCAAGAAGTTGATGCGGACAAGCTCGAACCGAAGCGAGAAATGCGTCTTCATAGGATACCCTAAGGAAACTATTGGTATACCTTCTATCACAGAACCGAAGGCAAAGTGTTTGTCAGAAGAACGGTTCCTTTCTTGAGAAGGAGTTTCTCTCGAAAGAAGTGAGTGGGAGGAAAGTAGAGCTAGACAAGGTTATTGAACCTTCATTGAGTTGGAGAGTAGCAAGACTGAAATTGTTCGGTCACCGCACCAACAATATAGGAAGCTAATGACAAGGATCATGAAGCTTGGACGATGCTCTTGAACGTCGCAGGTCGACAAGGTCGCGTGCCCTCCCGAGTGGTGCAGCAACCTGTCTTGACTGTCTTGTTGGTAGAAGACAGTGAACCTACGAACTATGAGGAAGCGATGATGAGCCCAGACTCTGAGAAATGGCTAGAAGCCATGAAATCCGAATTGGGATCCATGAACGAAAACCAAGTATGGACTTTGTGAAGGGTTTCGCGGCATAGTAAATCAAAATTTTCTACGGATGCGAATAGAGGGAAAGCCAAGATCTAATCTAGGAGATGCAATCAACGAGAGAGATTGGATTAGATCTTCATACCCTTGAAGATTCGCACATGAACGCCGTCGGAATGTGGGTGATGTAGTCGTACTCGCTTCTCCTCCTCGCGATCCGATCCGATCTAGCACCACAAGTGGTGGTGCCTCCGTGAGATGCACACGTGCAGCACCTCGACGTCTCCTCCTTCCTCGGACCAGCAAGTATGGTGGAGAGATAGATTGGATCTACAACATGACGGCGTGGTGTATATGGTGGAGAATTTCATGAGCAGGCTTCTACAAATAGTCGGGAGGAGAGAGGAAAGCTAGCAAGGCTAGGGTTTGGAGGAGAGGTGTGGGGGTTGCGCCCACCCCTCTTTATATAGAGGGGCGCACTAGCCCTCCCCAAGCCCAAAGGATAAGGAGGGGGGCATGGACTCTCCCTCTTCTAGAAACCCTATCTCTAGTTTAAACGATTTAAACTCTCTAGGATCGGCTGGGCCCTATGGGGTTTTGCCCTGGCCCAATGCGCCAGGACACTCCCTCATAGGCCCATGCCCCTCCCGGAAGGTGGGTCCACGTTGGTCCCTTCCGGAAGGTTCTAAAGCTTCGGTACATACCGATTAACTTGGAACAATTCCGAACTCCAAAACTGCCTTTGCCTTATATGAATCTTATTCTCCGGACCATTAGGAACCTCTCATGATGTCCCGGATCCCATCCGAGACTCAACAAAAATTCATAAACCAATTATCCAATCTATCCTAGCGTCGAGATCGTTAAGTGTGTGACCTGCGGGTTCGAGAATATGAGACATGATCTTCTATCAATAATCAACGGTGGGTGCAGGCACCCATATTGACTCCCACACATTCATCGATGATCATATCGGATGAACCACGATGCCAGGATTCAATCAATCCCATATATATATTCCCTTCGTCTCGCGATATTTTACTTGCGAGATTCGATCGTCAATCTAGTCATACCTAGTTCAATCTCGTTCACGGCAAGTACTTTACTCGTTCCGTAATCCGATATCACTTTGTGATTAACTCCTTAACCACATGCTTGCAAGGTGTTGATATCGACACGAGTGGGCCCAAGTATATCTCTCCGACTTGGGAGGGACAAATTCCATCTCGATACATACAACCCAACAGATACTTTCCGATCACCGAGAGACACCTTTATGATCACCCTCTCATAGGATGACGTTTGATGACCTCAAAGCTTTCTTCGGTACCAGGAGTTGCATTATCTCATGGTCTAAGGAATACAATATTTGACATAGGAAAAGCTTCGCAAAGATGAACACGATGAAGCGATCTAATTGCTTCGCTTAGTTTGGTCATCCATCATATCATTCTCCCAATGATATGATCTCATTATCAATTGACAACTCATGTCTATGGTTAGGAAACCTTAACCATCATTGATCAATGAGCTAGTCCTTAGAGGCGTACCAGGGACACGGTGTTGTTCACAAACCACACAAGTATTAATGTTTCCGCTTAATACAATTCTAGCAAGGAATATAAACTTTATCATGAACAAGAATTATAATAATAACATCTTTATTATTGCCTCTAGGGCATAATTCCAACACTTTGGTGGACCCTCCTAGCGACCGAAAGGCCGTTGAGTGCAAATGGATCTTCAAGAAGAAAACGGACGTGGATGGTAATGTTACCGTCTATAAAGCACGACTTGTCGCGAAAGGTTTTCGACAAGTTCAAGGTGTTGACTACGATGAGACTTTCTATCCCGTAGCGATGTTTAAGTCCATTCGGATTTTATTAGCAATTGCTGCATTTCATGATTATGAAATATGGCAGATGGATGTCAAGACTGCGTTCCTCAGTGGCAACATTGATGAAGAGTTGTATATGATGCAACCCGAAGGTTTTGTCGATACTAAGGATGCTGATAAAGTATGCAAACTTCAGCGTTCCATTTATGGACTGAAGCAAGCATCTCGGAGTTGGAACCTTCGTTTTGATCAAGTGATCAAGAGCTTTGGATTTGTTCCAAATTGCTATGAAGCTTGTATCTACAAGAAAGTGAGTGGGAGCTCGTGGCGTTTACTTACTATATGTGGATGACATATTGATTATTGGAAATGACATTAACATGCTTAACGATGTGAAGAGTTATTTGAACAAGTGTTTTCAATGAAAGACCTAGGTGAAGCTGCTTATATATTGGGCATCAAAATCTATAGAGATAGACAAAGGCGCTGATAGCTTTAAGCAAGAGTACATACCTAGACAAAGTTACGAAAAGGTTCGAATGGATAAGGCAAAGAAAGGTTCAGGCCTATGTTTTCGTGTAAGATATTGAGCAAGGATCGGTGTCCATTCACGGTAAATGATAGGAAGCTATGAGCAAAGTGCCTTATGCCTCGGCCATAGGTTCCATCATGTATGCCATCTTGTGTACTAGACCGGATGTGTCCAATGCTCTTAGTTTGACGAGATATCAAAGTGATCCAGAGTGGAAAAGCTGGACAGCCATGAAGAACATCCTAAAGTACCTAAATAGAACTAAAGAAATGTTCTTAGTCTATGGGGTGATGAGCGACTTGTCGTAAAAAGGTTACGTCAATGCTAGTTTCGACAACAAGGATGATTCAATCTCGACGGGATACGTTTATATTTTGAATGGAGGAGCTGTGAGTGGAGAAGCTGCAAGCAAAGCGTGATCGCGATCTACAAAGGAAGCGGAATACATGGCTGCGAGAAGCGTCAAGTGAAGGAGTTTGGATCGAAACTTCATCATCGAGCTTGGCGTGGTTCCAAGTGCATTGGACCCTTGGAGATATTGTGTGACAACACCGGGCGCCATAGCACTCGCTAAGGAACCAAGATATCATCCAAAGACCAAGCATATCAACCGCAAGTTTCATATAATCCGAGATTATATAGCGGATGGAGATCGAAGATTAGCAAAGTACATACAGATCCGAATGTCGCAGATCCATTGACTAAACCTCTTCCACGTGTAAAACATGATCGGCACCTCGATTGCCATGGGTGTGAGATTGTTGCCAAATCTAAACTAGATTATTGACTCTAGTGCAAGTGGGTGATCTGTTGGAATTATGCCCTAGAGGCAATAATAAAGATGTTATTATTATAATTCTTGTTCATGATAATGTTTATATTCCATGCTAGAATTGTATTAGCGGAAACTTTAATACTTGTGTGGTTTGTGAACAACACCGTGTCCCTAATGCGCCTCTATGGACTAGCTCATTGATTAATGATGGTTAAGGTTTCCTAACCATGGACATGAGTTGTCGATTAATAATGAGATCATATCATTGGGAGAATGATATGGTGGGCACTCCAAACTAAGAGAAGCAATTAGATCGTGTCATCGTGTTCGTCTTTTGAAGCTTTTCTTATGTCAAATATTGTATTCCTTAGACCATGAGATAATACAACTCCACGGTATCGGAAGAAAGCTTTGAGGTCATCAAACGTCATCCTATGAGAGGGTGATCATAAAGGTGTCTCTCGGTGATCGGAAAGTATCTGTTGGGTTGTATGTATCGAGATGGGATTTGTCCCTCCAAGTTGGAGAGATATACTTCGGGCCCACTCGTAATCGATATCAACACCGCTTGCAAGCATGTGGTTAAGGAGTTAATCATAAAGTGATATCGGATTACGAGCGAGTAAAGTACTTGCGTGAGCGAGATTGAACTAGGTATGGCATGCAAGCGATCGAATCTCGGGCAAGTAAAATATCGCGAGACGAAGGGAATATATATGGGATTGATTGAATCCTGGCATCATGGTTCATCCGATATGATCATCGATGATTGTGTGGGAGTCAATATGGGTTTCCAGACCCCGCTGTTGATTATTGATAGAAGATCATGTCTGCATATTCTCGAACCCGCAGGGTCACACACTTAACATGTCTCGACACTAGGATAGATTGGATAATTGCTTTATGAGTTTTTGTTCGGAGTATCGGATGGGATCCAGGACATCACGAGAGATTCCGGAGTGGTCCAAAGAATAAGATTCATATAAGGCAGTGCAGTTTTTGGAGTTCGGAATTGTTCCGGGTTAATCGGTATTGTACCGGAAGCTTCTAGAACCTTCCGGAAGGGGACCAACGTGGCCCCACCTTCCGGGAGGGAGCATGGGCCTATGAGGGAGTGCCCTGGACGCATTGGGCCAGGGGCACAAGGCCCCATAGGGCCCAGCCGGCCAAGAGGGATTAAACCCTAATCTAGACCTTCTAGAAAGGGGGGTTTCCTTGCCCCCCACTCCTCCTCCTTTGGCCGCCGGGCTTGGCTTGGGGGATGGGCAAGGGCAGCCGCCCACCCCTCTATATAAATAGGGCTGGGGGCGCACCACCTGTGGCATCCCGCAAAACCACTACTAGAAAATCGCGTTGAATTTGTGCATTGCATCGTCATCATCATGCATTGTTTGCCAAAACTATTTTCGCAAGGCCCGTTTTGTTTTCTAAAACGCCCCATCTTTATTCAAACGCCAAACACCGGGTCTCCGGAATATTTTGTTTGTTGCTATCGGTCTGCAAAAGTTGCATTTTAAATTAAATAAAAGAATTATATTTATTTTAGTAGGGGCAGTCGAACGGGCCAACCCGACCCGAACGACCACCCCTATTTTTAAAACGGTCCAGCTGAACCCGCTTTCTAATCCTATTCCTACCCAATTACCTACCCAGCCCACCCCCTCCACATCACCCTGGCCACTCCCCTCGCGCCACCTCACCTTCCCCCTCTTCCCCCTCCAATCCTATCCTGCCACTTGTCCAACACCCCCTCTCCCCTCCACCTCACACTCACCCACTCCCCACGCAGTGCACGCACACACTCACACACGCATCGCACCGCCTGCCCACGCTGCAGCCCCGACGACACGCCCCACCCCCACGACACCCGTGGCCCCACGCTGACCCCACCGCTCTCTCCTCCCCGAGACCGTCCCTTCCCTGCCCTTCTTCCCCGCGCGACCGCGTCGCCCCTCCCCTTGCTCGCTAGCATAGCCGCCTCTCTCCCCTTATCTGCTCTTCGCCGCTCGCCCCGTAGGTCCCCCCACCAGCCAACCCTGCTTCTCCTCTTACCCTCCTCGCTCTCGCCTCGCTCATGAGCCTCTGCGCTCCTCCACCTCGCCACCTCCGCCGGCCGCCTCCGCTGCCTCCTCCGCTCCCGCCTCCGCTCGCCGCTCCGCCCGCTCTCCAGCCGTTCCAGCCCCGGCGCTGCCCGGCCCGCGTCGCCCGTCCCCTCCTCCGTCCTTCCTCCGCGTCGCCGTCCGTCGCATGCCCGAGCCCCGCCTGCGGCCTCGTCGCCACTGCGCGCGCCGCGCGTCCGTGGCTCCGGCGCCGGCGGCGCCTCCCTCTGCCCCGCGGCCGGCGCGCCGCGCCTCCTCTCACTGCCGCGCGTCGCCGCCTCCCGTCGCCCGCTTTGCTGCCCGTCCCAGGACGCCGCCGCCATCCACCTCCTCGCGGCCCGGCTTTGACCCCTCCGTCGCCAGCGTCGCTGTCCGCGTCCGCCGCCGTGGCGTCCTCCAGGCCGCCGCTTCCGAGACCCGCCCGCTCGCCTGGCCGGGCCCCCGTCGCTGCAGGGCGTCTTCCTCTTGACGCGGGCAGCTCCTCGGGCCCGCTTCCCTCGCTTCCGCGGGCTCCACGTCGAAGCGCCAGCCCCGCCCGCCGTTGCGCGAGCCCAGCGCCTCTCAAGCCCCTCAGTCGCCTGCCCTCACCTCCGCAGCACCACACCGGCGTCATGTTGCGAGGATGTGATCCGTGTTGCTAGCCGGTACCACAATATCCTTTTGGAGATGTCTGAGAGTTTCAAGAAAACCGGCGATGGCGCCACATAGTTTTCGGATGCAACAAGAATCCCTCGGAACCGCCAACATCGCCGGAACCACAAGACCGTTGCAGTGATGGACTCGACAAGATCTACATGTAGGCCGTGCGAACCGGTGACCCTCGACGGATCTCCGGCAAGAACTTCGACACGGAGCACCAAGATCGCCTCCACGGAACCCCGAGAATTTCCCTGAACGCCAAGTTCGCCGACACGGATGCAACAAGTGCTCCTCGAGGATGCCAAGCACTTCACCCCGGATGCCGAGACCAACACGATGGCGCGGACCCATCAAGACCCTCGCAACGGCAAGCTCGACCCCATGGAACCCGATAGGATCTGCATGCAACAAGAACGACACCGGGCCAAGTCCTGCTTCCGGAACGCCAAGATCTACCTCTTTAATCCGAGAACGTCCCGCCGAGGCCGAACCCGTCGAACCCTGGACCCTGAGACCGACCCCGAACCCCGGAACCCCGAGATCTGCCGAACCTCCATGTGTGAACCCCTTCCCGAAACCCTATTTTATAACATAATAACAACTTGTGGCATTTTGAATTGTCATCTCGCATGCATATCTGTGGTTTGGGGGCCTTTTGCCGATTCACCTAATAATTAAATATGGGGCCCATATGCGGACAAATCTAGCCTTATATTGGCCTCATTTAAATTTGTGTAGCGAACCCGATGCTATCTTTTGCCATGCTAAACAACATTTAAAATGCGGGGTTTCTAAATAACATGAATCACCTAATTAATTGTCGGGACCCCGGTTCCGCTTAATATGACCTAATTGCATCGCGTCCTTGCCCTGTCGTGCATCATACATGCATCATGCCGATCTTCTGCCTTTGTCTTAAATATTACATCCGGTGTTATTCTAGTGTTTTGCTTCTTCGCGGATAAGGCCGTTGAGTTGATGTGAGCTTCGCCCCGATCCTCGGATCAACCCTTCGACAATGTTTTCAGGCGAGCATCTCCCCCTTTCTACCTATCTTGCTTTTATAGTATTTACTTCCCTCATGTTGATCTATTGCTATCTGGGTTGCGATGCTTTAGTTTCCGTACCTGTGATATACCGTGCAGCCCTATATTGCCTTGGACACACCCTATTACCTGCTGTTTGGTAGATAGTTGGACTTGCGCGTCGTAGTTGCTTGCTCTAGTGCTGATGTGTGTCGTCATATGCCACAGTTGCTGATGTATTGCCGCATGTTGATGTTGGAGATGATTCTAGTTTTACTTATCGTCACTTTAATTTCTGTTTAACAACTAAAATTGAAATAAGCAGAGGCATCGGTGGGTGATAGATAATATTTGGATTCCGAACGCCAACTTGTGTCCCGTAAGACCCCGAGTACTTGATACCTGTTCCTTGATTTATCGCGCTATCCACATCCGGGAGGTATATGGGACCCCCCTGAGCCCGAGATTGATTCAGTATTATTTCTTGGAGACACAACTAGTTTGAGGTTTTATTTACGATCTTGTACTTATGCCATGCTACTTTCTGTATTTAAATTGTGCGACAGATAGCACACTGCATCTTTTAGGAAGCGGAGTGATTACGCAGTATCGGCGGTCCCGATTGGGGATCTGCTTCTGACCATTGTCATAAACCTTGGGTCCGTCTCAAGCTTGCTTGCCGTTGCTTGGTGTACTACAAGGGTGGCCCTGAAATATTCTGAATCTGTGATTGTTCGTCGTGAAAGCCTCGTTGGGTTTTGTTTTGGTTTTAGAGGTTGATCGGCGTGTGTTGCTATTGGTGCACCCCGGCCGGGTAAAACTTTCTGAAAGCCGTGTCCGCGGATATGGACGACTTGGAGCACAGTATCTCGATCATAGACAAGCATAACTAAAGTTTACTGCTATAAATTTGACTTTATAATGACTAGTAATCAGCTTCACTATAATGGAATGGCTAATAATACTGCCCACAATTGCTTGCTTGGAATTGTCGCTTGCGACCATTGTACCTGACTAGTAAGTATGGCAACTACAACGGAATTGGCTGAATAAAAGTACCAACAACTGCTGGGTTTTGGGATTATATCATGCTATCTGTATTTGATTAGTAATTGTTGCAACTATAACGGAATGGTTAACTAAAAGTGCCCACTGCTTATTTTATCAGGATGAATATCTATACCTGGCTAGTAATTGCTACAACGACAACCGAATAAATAAAAACTGCCAACTGTGTGAGTTCCTCGGTTGACTTCCTCGTAATTGTGGCATCCCGCAAAACCACTACTAGAAAATCGCGTTGAATTTGTGCATTGCATCGTCATCATCATGCACTGTTTGCATAAAACTATTTTCGCAAAGCCCGTTTGTTTTCTGAAACGCCCCGACTTTTATTCAAACGCCAAACCCCCGGAGGTTCCGGATATTTTGTTTGTCCAAAGCTAGCTATAAACTATTTGAAAATAAATAAAAATTATAATTATTTTTGGTGGGGCAGACGAACGGTCCGAACCGACCGAACGA
This sequence comes from Avena longiglumis, assembly GCA_030063025.1. Taxonomy (NCBI): domain Eukaryota; kingdom Viridiplantae; phylum Streptophyta; class Magnoliopsida; order Poales; family Poaceae; genus Avena; species Avena longiglumis. The sequence continues at coordinate 509,197,905 of CP125974.1, read as the reverse complement.
CCGCCCCAGAAGAAAACTAAATCGGTCCGCTCTAATCCTATTCCTACCTAAAACCCTACCCACACCCCCACTCCACCTCACTCCCTCCAATCCAGTCTCGCCACGTCATCTCTCCCCTCCCCCTCAGCCTATCACTCTATGCCACCTCACCTAATCTAAACCCCCACCACTCACACCACCACCACCCCTGCCAGCTCTCACGCCACGGCCCCCACCACCCCACACAACGCTACACGACGCCCTGGTCCCGCTGCCGCGGCCCACCCGACCCAGCGCGTGGCCGCCCTGTTCATCCCTTTCCCTTGCGCGGCGGCTCATCCGGCGCTCTTCCTGGCGCCCGCTCAGCCTCTCCGCCCGTTAGCCGCTCGCCGCCACCCTCACTGTCGCTTCCTGCTTAGCGGCCCTCCCTCTCCACAGACCGCCTCCGCTCGCCCTCCCCCTCCTCCTTTTTTCCGCTGCTGACCTGCCGCCGTCTCCACGCTGGCCGCCGCGCCTCCCCCTCGCCGCCGCGCCTCCCTCCCAGCTGAGGCCTCCCGGCAGCCGGACCCCTCCCCTCGCATTGTTCCCAGCAGCGAAGGCCAGCGCCCGCCGTCTCCCCGTCGCCTCCTCCGGGCGGCCCCCTCACCCAGCGTCTCCGTCCCGCTTGGGTCCCGTCGAGTTCGCCCTCACCGCCGCCTGCCTCGCCTCCCTCCGCTCCGCCTTGGCGTCCTCCTCCTCTTCCCGACTTGGCGCGCCCGCGTCTCCACCGCCCGGCCCTCCTCGGCCCGCGGGACCCCTTCCGCCGTTCCCGCCTTCCTCGCCTCCCGGACCACCGACCGCCCGGCACGCCCTTCTCCGCTGCTTCCCGCGCCTCCACCTGCGGAGCACGCCACCGTCTTCGTCCTGTCGCGAGCCGCCCGGTTTCCTCTCCAGGCGCCCTGCGGTCCCTCTCCCATCCGCTGGCGCAGCTCTCGCCTCGTCCGGCGAGTTCGCCGTCGTGCCTCCGTTCCTGCTTTCGCGCTGCTGTGATGTGCTTGTACTGTTTGAGTGAAGATGCGGGATGTGGTGACCATGCGAGAAGCCGGGACCGCAATCACGGCGTAACCCGGACATTCCTTCTTGCGCAAGCCCTTCTTGAACCGAAGGCGGCGATACCGACGACGAACCAAGTCCGTCAACGGCGAACAAGTAGAACCAAGATCTTCCCGACACCGAGGGCGCCTGCGAACGACAAGATCGCCAACCGACGAACCCGAGTCCTTCGACGGCGACAAGATCCCCTACGGGGAGCCGGAGAACCCGTACCGAAGGCGCGGATGCGACATGATCTTCTTCTGACGCCAAGATTCGCCGAGAGCCGAACGCCAAGTGTTCCTTCCGGACCCGAAGACCATCGGTCAAGTTCACCACCAACAAAAGACGGACTACAAGTTCTGCTTCACGGATACCAAGCGACAAGAACTACTACCCCGATCCGAGACCCTAACCCCGGAGTTCGAGAACGCTTCCGCCGAGACCGTTTCCGTCGAACCCCAGACCCTGGACCCTGAGACCGACCCCGAAACCTCGGAACCACAAGATCTGCCGAACCCTAATGTGTGACCCTTTCCTCGATACCCTATCTTATAAATGATATCAACTTGTTGCATTAAATCATTCATCTCGCATGCATATCTGTGGTTTGGGGGCCTTATGCCGATTCACCTAATAATTAAATATGGGGCCCATATGCGGGCAAATCTAGTCTCATATCGGCCTCATTTAAACTTGTGTAGCGAACCGGTATCTTATCTTGCCTTGTTATAACAACATTTAATTGCGGGGTAGCTAAATAACTTGAACCGTTTAATTAATTTGGGACCCGGTTCCCTTAATATGACCTAATCGCATCGCACCTTTGCCATGTCATCCATCATGCATGCATCATCACCGTCGCCCGATCTTGGATGAACCTTGACAATGCTTTTCGGTAGCATCTCCCCTTTCTACCTATCTTACTTTTATAGTATTTACTTCCCTCTGTTGATCTATTGCTATACGTATTGCGATGCTTTAGTTATCGTGCCAGCGAAATCCTTTGCAGCCCTATATTGCCTTGGACACACCCTATTACATGTTGTTTGGTAGATAGTTGGACTTGCGTCGTAGCTGCTTGCTCAAGTCTTGATGTGTGTCGTCAAATGCCACGATTCGATGAATTGCCACATGTTGATGTTGGAGATGATTCTAGTTTTACTTATCGTCACTTTAATTTACGTTTAACAACTAAAATTGAATAGCGAGAGGCATCGGTGGGTGATAGATAATATTTGGTTTCGAGCCCACTTGTGTCCCGTAAGACCCGAGTACTTGATACATTTCCTTGATTTATCGCGCTATCCACATCCGGGAGGTATATGGGACCCCCAGAGAGCTTGATTGGTCTTATTTCTTGGGGCCACAAACTAGTTTGAGGTTTTATTTACTATCTGTACTTATGCCATGCTACTTTACGTATTTAAATTGTGCGAGGAGCACCTTTGTCTTTAGGAATTGTGACCCGTTTACGTGGTAGCGACAAGCCCAGCCACACTTTCGGGTTCCCGTTTCTGCCGGCCCCACAAACCTTGAGGCCCTCGAGTCGGCTAACCGTTGCGGAATCTACTTAAGGGTGGCCCCAAATATCTCGAATCTTGTGATTGTTCATCGTGAAAGCCTCGTTGGGTTTTGATTTGGTTTTCGAGGTTGATCGGCGTGTGTTGCTATTGGTGCACCCGGCGGGTAAAACTTTCAAAGCCGTGTCGCGGATATGGGCGACTTGGAGCACGATATCTCGATCATAGACAAGCATAACTAAAGTTCTTTGTATAAATTTGACTTATAATGACTAGTAATCAGCTTCACTATAATGGAATGGCTAATTAATACTGCCCACAATTGCTTGTTTTGTGTGTCGCTTGCGACCATTGTACTGACTAGTAAGTATGGCAACTTCTAGCGAAATGGCTGAATAAAAGTACCAACAAGCTTTGGGTTTCGGGATTACATCATGCTATCATGTCGATTAGTAATTGCTGCAACTTCTAGCGGAATGATTAACTAAAGGGCCCTTGCTTACTTTATCGGGACGATTATCTATACGACTAGTAATTGCTGCGATAACCAAATAAGTAAAGCGCCAGCTGTGTGAGTTCCTCGGTTGACTTCCTCGTTTGGTCTCGAGAAGCGCCAGATGGGTTTGTTTGGTGATAGCTTGGTTGGATCCGGTTAGGTCATTCTCACCTCTCCGATAACCGCCGGTTGTATCGAGTCTCTATAGGTTGTTTAGTGCATCTCGCTGCCGCTTGATCCACCATACCTATGTGGCGAGGACCGAATTCTAGCCTCGCCGTGTCTTGGCCTCGATCTTGGCGCTCCTTCTTTGTTTTTCTGCTTTGCCCTTTGTCGGCACCCCTTTTGTTTAAGCAGGTTTTGGGATCGACGTCGTTAGCAGGGTTACCCTTCCGGCTTGGCCTGGGCAGGGTTATGGACGCCATTGGTTATTCTTCAGGGCTCTTAGCCCCATTTGCCTCTTGTCCGTAGCTGGACGCTATATCGTTTCAAGGTGATTTGGATCTTGTATATTATATCTGTATTCTTGACTCATTGAGTCGCTGTTATATATATCTGTTCTGTGGGTCCCATCGAGGACTGTTGTGTAATGTTATTACTTTGTTTTCCACCCGCACGAAAGTGCCTGGTGGGCACCTTTGAATCGTTTCTATGCGGGTTTGGCGAATTTTGCTCAAACTTGCATAGGTCCGATTCTGAGGGTGTTACAGAGTGGTATCAGAGCGGGGTTGCGATACCCCACAAGTCCAGCCTGTAGGATAACCGAGCTAACGGCCGAAGTAGAGTGTCAAAACTATTTCTGAAAATCGGTTGGATAGTTCTGATTAGGTCTGATTTTACTCCTTACCCCTCTGCTATTCTCCTCTTATCTCGACGTGTTTTGAATCTGCTCTCTTCTCTCTCTTCGAGTCCAGGAATTCTCGTGGTTGGGTTTCCGTCGTACCTTCAGGGTTTCGAATTCTCCCTTTTGTAACGGAGGTGCTACGATCATCAATCTGCAACTTGTCTATTGTACCCTTCCTCCGATCTTTTGTTCTTGAGATCTTTATCCATCTGTGTTCCTTGCCGGATATCAGTGTCGTTGAAAAACATATGAGAAGGACGAGCTTTGGTGAAGTTGGGGTTAACCTTGAGCATGTGTTGTTCATACCAATGGAACCATCGCGGAACCTAATCGTTGTGTCTTTCATACGATTTCTGCTGGCAACATTCCTTTGTTCCGGATACCATCTAAGAAGATCTTCAGTCTAATTCCGAGAGTTGGATGCTTAATCCGCTTATTCGTGTGCAGAGTAATGGTTTGAGTGTGGGATGGAGTAGCTACCCTACCACTGCTTTTATCATTCGCTCTTGTGCGTCGAATCAGTGGATCCAGCGGTTTTACTCCGTCCATGGAAGTTAGAGGTGGCCTTATCGTTTGATACCTCTACCTTCGTCCTTTGTTTCTCCGGAGTGTGCTCTCGACGATCAGGAGCTACGACCCCTTGTTGGTGGTGTCGCCGATTCCCAGTTGAAGAAGGAACCATTGTTAGTGGTGTCGCGAGAATCTACACGAAGCAAGAAGACGCAGATCGCCGACCTTCCTTCCGGTACCATGAGGCGGATCTCGAGGGCGAGATCCCTTGTTAGTGGTGTCGAATTGTGGCATCCCGCAAAACCACTACTAGAAAATCGCGTTGAATTTGTGCATTGCATCGTCATCATCATGCACTGTTTGCATAAAACTATTTTCGCAAAGCCCGTTTGTTTTCTGAAACGCCCCGACTTTTATTCAAACGCCAAACCCCCGGAGGTTCCGGATATTTTGTTTGTCCAAAGCTAGCTATAAACTATTTGAAAATAAATAAAAATTATAATTATTTTTGGTGGGGCAGACGAACGGTCCGAACCGACCGAACGACCGCCCCAGAAGAAAACTAAATCGGTCCGCTCTAATCCTATTCCTACCTAAAACCCTACCCACACCCCCACTCCACCTCACTCCCTCCAATCCAGTCTCGCCACGTCATCTCTCCCCTCCCCCTCAGCCTATCACTCTATGCCACCTCACCTAATCTAAACCCAACCCCCACCACTCACACTCACCACCACACAACCCCCGGAGCTCACGCGCCTTCCACCGGCCCCAACAGCGCACTACACGCGCCCAACCCCCCTGGTCCCGCCTTCCAGCGGCCCCACCCGACCCAGCGCGTGGCCGCCCTGTTCATCCCTTTCCCCGCATGCGCAGCAGCCCCGCAGCCGGCGCTCTTCCCTGGCGCCGCTCAGCCCTCTCCGCCGCGCAGCCGCTAGCCTCGCCGCCCACCCCCTGCAGCGGCCCTCCTCTCCACACCGCCTCCGCCGCCTCCCCTCCTCCTTTTTCCGCTGCAGCCGCTGACCCGCCTCCACGCCGCTTCCCTCGCTCATGGCGCCACCGCCTCCCTCCCGCCGCCCGCTTCCCTCCCGCTGCAGCCCGCTCCCGGCAGCGGACCCCCCTCGCCTTCGCTGTTCAGGCAGCCGCCCTCTCCCCTCCCGTCGCCTCCCCTCCGGCGACCCTCACCAGCGTCTCGTCCTCGCCCGGGTCCCGTCGAGTTTCGCCCTCACGCCGCCCCTGCGCCTCCGCTCCGCCTCGCGCGCCGGCCACTCCTCTTCCCAAGCGCCTTGCCCGCGTCTCCTCACCGCCCGCCTCCTACGGCCGCGGGACCCCGCTCCTCCGCCGTTCCCCGCCTTCCTCGCCTCCCCAGACCACCGACCTCGCCGGCACACGCCCTTCTCCGCCGTTTCCCGCGCGCCTCCACCCTGCAGGAGCACGCCACCCTCTTCGTCCTGTCGCGAGCCGCCCCGGTTTTCCTCTCCAGCGCCGACGTCCTGCAGTCCCTCTCCCATCCGCCTGGCGCAGCCGCTCGGCCTCGTCGGCGAGATTCGCCCGTCGTGCCTCCGTTCACTGCTTTCGCGCTGCGGTGATGTGCTTGTACTGTTGCTTGAGTGAAGATGCGGGATGTGGTGACCATGCGAGAAGCCGGGGACCGTGGCCAGCGATGTAACCGGACATTCCTTCTTGCGCCAAGCCCTTCTTGAACCGAAGGCGGCGATACCGACGGCGAACCAAGTCCGTCAACGGCGAACAAGTAGAAATCCAAGATCTTCCCGACACCGAGGCGCCTACCGGAGCGACAAGATCGCCAACCGACCGAACCCGAGTCCTTCGGACGCGGCGACAAGATCCCTACACGGAGCTCGGAGAACCCGTGCCGAAGGCGCGGATGCGACATGATCTTCTTCTCGGACGCCAAGATTCCGAGAGCCGGCGCCAAGTGTTCCTTCCGGACCGAAGACCATCGGTCAAGTTCACCACCAACAAAGGCGGACTACAAGTTCTGCTTCACGGATACCAAGCGACAAGAACTACTACCCCGATCCGAGACCCTAACCCCGGAGTTCGAGAACGCTTCCGCCGAGACCGTTTCCGTCGAACCCCAGACCCTGGACCCTGAGACCGACCCCGAAACCTCGGAACCACAAGATCTGCCGAACCCTAATGTGTGACCCTTTCCTCGATACCCTATCTTATAAATGATATCAACTTGTTGCATTAAATCATTCATCTCGCATGCATATCTGTGGTTTGGGGGCCTTATGCCGATTCACCTAATAATTAAATATGGGGCCCATATGCGGGCAAATCTAGTCTCATATCGGCCTCATTTAAACTTGTGTAGCGAACCGGTATCTTATCTTGCCTTGTTATAACAACATTTAATTGCGGGGTAGCTAAATAACTTGAACCGTTTAATTAATTTCGGGACCCCGGTTCCCCTTAATATGACCTAATCGCATCGCACCTTTGCCATGTCATCCATCATGCATGCATCATGCCGATCTTCTGCCTTAGTATTAAATATTGCATCCGGTGTTTCTTCTAGTGTTTTGCTTCTTCGCGGATAAGGCCGTTGAGTTGATGTGAGCTTCGCCCCGATCTTCGGATGAACCTTCGACAATGCTTTTCAGGCGAGCATCTCCCCCTTTCTACCTATCTTACTTTTATAGTATTTACTTCCTCCTGTTGATCTATTGCTATACGTATTGCGATGCTTTAGTTATCGTACGCGAAATCCTTTGCAGCCCTATATTGCCTTGGACACACCCTATTACTGTTGTTTGGTAGATAGTTGGACTTGCGTCGTGGCTGCTTGCTCAAGTCTTGATGTGTGTCGTCAAATGCCACGATTCTTGATGAATTGCCACATGTTGATGTTGGAGATGATTCTAGTTTTACTTATCGTCACTTTAATTTCTGTTTAACAACTAAAATTGAATAAGCGAGAGGCATCGGTGGGTGATAGATAATATTTGGTTTCGAGCCCACTTGTGTCCCGTAAGACCCGAGTACTTGATACTGTTCCTTGATTTATCGCTATCCACATCCGGGAGGTATATGGGACCCCGAGCGAGCTTGATTCATCTTATTTCTTGGGGCCACAAACTAGTTTGAGGTTTTATTTACTATCTGTACTTATGCCATGCTACTACGTATTTAAATTGTGCGAGGAGCACCTTTGTCTGTTAGGAATTGTGACCCGTTTACGTGGTAGCGACAAGCCCGACCACACTTTCGGGTTCCCGGTCGTTCCGCCGTCCCCACAAACCTTGAGGCCGTCTCGGTCGGCTAACCGTTCCGGAATCTACTTAAGGTGGCCTGAAATATCTCTGAATCTGTGATTGTTCGATCGTGAAAGCCTCGTTGGGTTTTGATTTGGTTTTCGAGGTTGATCGGCGTGTGTTGCTATTGGTGCACCCGGCCGGTAAAACTTTCTGAAAGCCGTGTCGCGGATATGGGCGACTTGGAGCTGATCTCGATCATAGACAAGCATAACTAAAGTTCTTGTTATAAATTTGACTTATAATGACTAGTAATCAGCTTCACTATAATGGAATGGCTAATTAATACTGCCCACAATTGCTTGTTTTGTGTCTCTTGACCATTGTACACGACTAGTAAGTATGGCAACTTCTACGAAATGGCTGAATAAAAGTACCAACAAGCTTTGGGTTTCGGATTACATCATGCTATCTGTCGATTAGTAATTGCTGCAACTTCTAGCGGAATGATTAACTAAAAGGGCCCTTTGCTATTTTTATCGGGACGATTATCTATACGACTAGTAATTGCTTTAGCGATAACCAAATAAGTAAAGCGCCAGCGTGTGAGTTCCTCGGTTGACTTCCTCGTTTGGTCTCGAGGAAACGCCGGGATGGGTTTGTTTGGTGATAGCTTGTTGGATCGGTTAGGTCATTCTCACCCTCTCGATAACCGCCATTGTATCGAGTCTCTATAGGTTGTTTAGTGCATCTTTGTCGCTGCGCTTGATCCACCATACCTATGTGGCGAGGACCGAATTCTAGCCTCGCTGTCTTGGCCTCGATCTTGGCGCTCCTTCTTTGTTTTTACGCTTTGCCCTTTGTCGGCACCCCTTTTGTTTAAGCAGGTTTTGGGATCGGCGTCGTTAGCGGGTTACCCTTCCAGCTTGGCCTGCAGGGGTTATGGACGCCATTGGTTATTCTTCAGGGCTCTTAGCCCCATTTGCCTCTTGTCCGTAGCTGGACGCTATATCGTTTCAAGGTGATTTGGATCTTGTATATTATATCTGTATTCTTGACTCATTGAGTCGCTGTTATATATATCTGTTCTGTGGGTCCCATCGAGGACTGTTGTGTAATGTTATTACTTCGTTTTCCACCCGCACGAAAGTGCCTGGTGGGCACCTTTGAATCGTTTCTATGCGGGTTTGGCGAATTTTGCTCAAACTTGCATAGGTCCGATTTTGAGGGTGTTACATATGGTCTCGAGGGGGAAACGCCAGGATGGGTTTGTTTGATGCTAGTATCAGGTTGGATCCGAATAGGTCATTCTTACCCCCTCGGATATCCGCCAGTTGTATCGAGTATCCATAGGTTGTTTAGTGCATGATGCCGCTGCCGCTCAGTCCACCATACCTATGTAGGCGAGGACCGCCGAATTCTAGTCTCGCCGTGTACTGGCCTCAGTACTGACGCTCCTTCTTTTTCCTTTGCCCTTTGTCGACACCCCTTTTGTTTAAGCAGGTTTTGAGATCGACGCCGTTAGCAGGGTACCCTTCCGGCTTGGCCTGGGCAGGGTTATGGACGCCATTGGTTATTCTTCAGGGCTCTTAGCCCCATTTGCTTCTTGTCCGTAGCTGGACGCACTATCGTTTTCAAGGTGATTTGGATCTTTGTATATTATATCTGTATTCTTGACTCTTTGAGTCGCTGTTGTATATATCTCTGCCGTGGGTCCCATCGAGGACTGTTGTGTAATGTTATTACCGTTTTCCACCCGCGAAAGTGCTGGTGGCACCTTTGAATCGTTTCTATGCGGGTTTGGCGAACTTCGTTCAAACTTGCATAGGTCCGATTCGAGGGTGTTCTGAGTGGTATCGAGCTCGGCGATTGCGATACCCACAAGTCCACTGTAGGATAACCTAGCTAACGGCAAGTAGAGTGTCAAAACTATTTTTGAAAATCGGTTGGATAGTTACGATTAGGTCTGATTTTACTCCTTACCCTCTGTTCTCCTCTTACCTCTACGTGTTTTGAATCCGCTCTCTTCTCTTTCTTCGAGTCCAGGATTTCTCGTGGTTGGGTTTCCGTCGTACCTTCAGGGTTTCTCTTTCTCCCCTTTTGTAACGGAGGTGCTACGGTCATCAATCTGCAACTTGTCTGTTGAACCTTCCTCCAATCTTTTGATCTTGAGCTCTTTATCCCTATGTGTTCCTTGCCGGATATCAGTGTCGTGGAAAACATATGAGAAGAACGAGCTTTGGTGAAGTTGGAGTCGACCTTGAGCATGTGTTGTTCAGGCCAATGGAACCATCGCGAAACCTAATCATTGTGTCTTTCATACGATTTCTGCTGGCAACATTCCTTTGTTCCGGACACCGCCTAAGAAGGTCTTCAGTCTAAATCTCGAGAGTTGAGTTGCCTGATTCTCCTAACCATGTATAGAGTTGATAGTTGGTTCCGGGATGGACTGATCACCCTACCCGACTCTTACTGTTCGCTCTGTACATCGAACTGGTCGATCAATGTAACTTTTCCCCTCTTCTAATGGAAGTTAGAGGTGGCCTTATCGTTTGATACCTCTACCTTCGTCCTTTGTCTCCGGAGTGCTCTCTCGTCGATCAGGAACAACGACCCTTTGTTGGTGGTGTCGCCGATTTCAAGATGGAGGATGAACCCTCGTTAGTGGTGTCGCAAAGATCTACACGAAGTGAGAAGACGCAGATCGCCGACCTTCCTTCCGGTACCATGAGGCGGATCTCGAGGGCGAGATCCTTTGTTAGTGGTGTCGAATTGTGGCATCCCGCAAAACCACTACTAGAAAATCGCGTTGAATTTGTGCATTGCATCGTCATCATCATGCATTGTTTGCCAAAACTATTTTCGCAAGGCCCGTTTTGTTTTCTAAAACGCCCCATCTTTATTCAAACGCCAAACACCGGGTCTCCGGAATATTTTGTTTGTTGCTATCGGTCTGCAAAAGTTGCATTTTAAATTAAATAAAAGAATTATATTTATTTTAGTAGGGGCAGTCGAACGGGCCAACCCGACCCGAACGACCACCCCTGTTTTTAAAACGGTCCAGCTGAACCCGCTTTCTAATCCTATTCCTACCCAATTACCTACCCAGCCCACCCCCTCCACATCACCCTGGCCACTCCCCTCGCGCCACCTCACCTTCCCCCTCTTCCCCCTCCAATCCTATCCTGCCACTTGTCCAACACCCCCTCTCCCCTCCACCTCACACTCACCCACTCCCCATGATTACTGCCCTCACACACGCGCCCTTGCCTGCCACAGCCCCCAGCCCCGGCCTGCAGCCCTGACCCGACCGCCCCACCCCGCTGACACCCGTGGCCCCATGCCTGGACCCCACGCTCCTCTCCCTCTCCCAGGAACCGTCCCTTCCTGCCCTTCTTCCCAGCGGCCGTCGCCCTCCCTTGCTTTCGCGTAGCCGCCTCTCTCCCCTTATCCGCTCTTCGCCGCTCGCCCCGTAGGTCCCCCCACCAGCCGCCCCTGCTTCTCCTCTTACCCTTCTCGCTCGCCGCTCCGCCGCTCGCTGCGTCCTCTCCTCTCGCCCGCGAGCCCGCCGCTCCGCCGCTCGCTGCGCCGCCCTCCACCTCGCCACCCTCACCTCGCCGCTCGCCTCCCTCCTCGCCCGGACCGCTCGGTCGCCGCTCCGCCGGCCGTTCCCCTCCGGCCGGCACAGCCAGCGCGGCCCCCCCGCGTCGGCCCGTCCCTCCTCGCGTCCTTCCTCGCCGTCGGTCCGTCGCATGCCCGAGCCGCCCTGCGGCCCTCGTCGCCCTGCGCGCTTTCGCGCCCGCTCGCGCGTCCGTGGCTCGGCGCGCGGCCGCCTCCTCACCCGCGCCCGGCCGCGCGTGCACCCTCCCTCACACTGCGCGCGTCTGGCCGCCTCCCGTCGCCCATTGCTTGCTTCCCGTCCCGGGCCCGCCCGTCGCCATCCACCTCCTCGCGCCCGGCGCGGTAACCTCGTCGCCAACGCTTTGTCCAGCGTCCCGCCGCCCGGCGTCCTCCAGGCGCCGCCGCTTCGCCGGACCCGCCCGCTGGCTGCCGGGCCCCTCGTCCCTGGCTGCGGCGTCTTCCTCTTCGACCCGCAGGCGGCGCCTCCTGGGCCCGCTTCCCTCGCCCGACGCGGGCTACGTCGGCGCCGCCGGGCCCGCCGTACCTTGCCGTTCGCGAGCCCGGCGCCTCTCAAGCCCCTCGGTCGCCGTCCTGCCTCACCTCCAGAGCACCACACCAGCGTCATGTTGAGGATGTGATCCGTGTTGCTAGCCAGTACCACAATATCCTTTTGGAGATGTCCGAGAGTTTCAAGAAAAACCGGCGATGATGCCACATAGTTTTTCGGATGCGACAAGAATCCTCGGAACCGCCAACATCGTCGCCGGAACCACAAGACCCGTTGCGATGGACTCGACAAGATCTACACATGAACCGTCAGAACCGGTGACCCTCGGCGGATCTCGGCAAGAACCGACCGGAGCACCAAGATCGCCTCCACGGAACCCGAGAATTTCCACGAGCCAAGTTCGCCGACACGGATGCAACAAGTGCTCCTCGAGGATGCCAAGCACTTCACCCGGATCGAGACCAACACGATGGCGGACCCATCAAGACCCTCGCAGCAAGCTCGACCCCATGGAACCCGATAGGATCTGCATGCAACAAAACGACACGGGCCAAGTCACCTTCCGGGCGCCAGATCTACCTCTTTAATCCGAGAACGTCCGAGGCGAACCCGTCGAACCACGGACCACGAGACCGACCCGAACCGGAACCCGAGATCTGAACCTCCATGTGAACCCTTCCGAAACCCTATTTTATAACATAATAACAACTTGGCATTTTGAATTGTCATCTCGCATGCATATACGTGGTTTGGGGGCCTTTTGCGATTCACCTAATAATTAAATATGGGGCCCATATGCGGACAAATCTAGCCTTATATTGGCCTCATTTAAACTTGTGTAGCGAACCAGTACTATCGTTTGCCTGCTAAATAACATTTAAATTGCGGGTCTTCTAAATAACATGAATCACCTAATTAATTGTCGGGACCCGGTTCCTTAATATGACCTAATTGCATCGCGTCCTTGCCTGTCGTCGTGCATCATACATGCATCATGCCGATCTTACGCCTTTGTCTTAAATATTACATCGGTGTTATTCTAGTGTTTTGCTTCTTGGCGGATAAGGCCGTTGAGTTGATGTGAGCTTCGCGATCCTCGGATCAACCCCGACAATGTTTTCGAGATGACATCTCCCCTTTCTACCTATCTTGCTTTTATAGTATTTACTTCCCTCATGTTGATCTATTGCTATACGGGTTGCGATGCTTTAGTTTCGTACCTTGATATACCGTGCGACCCTATATTGCCTTGGACACACCCTATTACTGCTGTTTGGTAGATAGTTGGACTTCGTCGTAGTTGCTTGCTCTAGTCTGATGTGTGTCGTCATATGCCACGATTCTTGATGTATTGCCGCATGTTGATGTTGGAGATGATTCTAGTTTTACTTATCACTTTAATTTCTGTTTAACAACTAAAATTGAAATAAGCGAGAGGCATCGGTGGGTGATAGATAATATTTGGATTCGAGCCAACTTGTGTCCGTAAGACCCAGTACTTGATACCTTCCTTGATTTATCGCGCTATCCACATCCAGGAGGTATATGGGACCCCACAGGCGAGCTTGATTGATCTTATTTCTTGGGGCCACAACTAGTTTGAGGTTTTATTTACGATCTTGTACTTATGCCATGCTACTTTCGTATTTAAATTGTGCGACGGATAGCACCTTTGTCTTTGTTTAGGAAGCGGAGTGATTACAGCGGTGTCGGCGGTCCCGATTGGGGATCTGCGTAAACTTCTGACCATTAGCAAACCTTGGGTCCGTCTCGAAGCTTGCTTGCCGTTGCGGGTGTACTACAAGGGTGGCCCCTGAAATATTCTGAATCCTGTGATTGTTCGATCGTGAAAGCCTCGTTGGGTTTTGTTTTGGTTTTAGAGGTTGATCGGCGTGTGTTGCTATTGGTGCACCCGGCGGGTAAAACTTTCTGAAAGCCGTGTCCGCGGATATGGACGACTTGGAGCACAGTATCTCGATCATAGACAAGCATAACTAAAGTTTACTGCTATAAATTTGACTTTATAATGACTAGTAATCAGCTTCACTATAATGGAATGGCTAATAATACTGCCCACAATTGCTTGCTTGGAATTGTCGCTTGCGACCATTGTACCTGACTAGTAAGTATGGCAACTACAACGGAATTGGCTGAATAAAAGTACCAACAACTGCTGGGTTTTGGGATTATATCATGCTATCTGTATTTGATTAGTAATTGTTGCAACTATAACGGAATGGTTAACTAAAAGTGCCCACTGCTTATTTTATCAGGATGAATATCTATACCTGGCTAGTAATTGCTGCAACGACAACCGAATAAATAAAAACTGCCAACTGTGTGAGTTCCTCGGTTGACTTCCTCGTAATTGTGGCATCATAAAACCACTACTAGAAAATCGCGTTGAATTTGTGCATTGCATCGTCATCATCATGCCTTGTTTGCATAAAACTATTTTACATAAGCCCGTTTGTTTTAAAGCGCCCGACTTTTATTCAAGCGCCAAACCCGGAGGTTCCGGATATTTTGTTTGTCAAAGCTAGCTATAAACTATTTGAAAATAAATAAAAATTATAATTATTTTTGGTGGGGCAGACGAACGGTCCGAACCGACCGAACGACCGCTCCAGAAGAAAACTAAATCGGTCCGCTCTAATCCTATTCCTACCTAAAACCCTACCCACCCCCTCCACCTCTCCCTCCAATCCAGTCTCGCCACGTCATCTCTCCCTCACCCCTATCACTCTGCCACCTCACCTAATCTAAACCCAACCCCGCCTCCACTCACCACCACACAACCCTGCAGGCTCTCACGCAGCCACGGACCCCACGGCACTACGCCGCGCCCCAACCCCCTGGTCCCTTTGCGGCCCACCCGACCAGCGCGTGGCCGCCTGTTCAGCGTGGCTCCATGACGGCGCTCTTCCCTGGCGCCGCTCAGCCCTCTCCGCCGCGCAGCCGCTAGCCTCGCCGCCCACCCCTGCTGTCGCTTCCTCGCCTGCAAGCGGCCCTCCCTCTCCACAGACCGCCTCCGCTCGCCCTCCCCCTCCTCCTTTTTTCCCGCTGCGGCCTTGCGACCGGCTCCTCCCACGCCCGCTCCCTCGCTCCTTGGCGCTTGCCCTCCCCGCTCGCCTCGCGCCTTCCCCTCAGCTGGGCCCGCTCCCGGCAGCGGACCCCCCTCGCCTTCGCTGTTCCCGAGCAGCGGCGCGCCGCCGTCTCCTCTCCCCGTCGCCTCCCTCCGGCGTGACCCCCCCTCACCCAGCGTCTCCGTCCTCGCCCCGGGTCCCCGTCGAGTTCGCCCTCACCTGCCGCCCCTGCCTCGTCTCCCTCCGCTCCGCCTCGCGCCGGCGTCCACTCCTCTGCCCCGACGCGGCGCGCCCGCGTCCCCCCGCCACCGCCGGCCCTCCTCCGGCTGCGGGACCCCGCTCCTCCGCCGTTCCCGCCTTCCGCCTCCCGGACCACGACCTCGCTGCGCCCTTCTCCGCCGTTTCCCGCGCGCCTCCACCCTGCAGGAGCACGCCACCGTCTTCGTCCTGTCGCGAGCCGCCCCGGTTTTCCTCTCCAGCGCCGACGTCCTGCAGTCCCTCTCCCATCACTTTGGCGCGATAGCTCTCGGCCTCGTCGTGAGTTCGCCGTCGTGCCTCCGTTCACCTTGCTCGCGCTGCTGTGATGTGCTGTACTTTGCTTGAGTGAAGATCTTGGGATGTGGTGACCATGTGCGGAAGCCGGGGGCCGTGGCCAGCGATGTAACCGGACATTCCCTTCTTGTCGCCAAGCCCTTCTTGAACCGAAGGCGGCGATACCGACGACGAACCAAGTCCGTCAGCGGCGAACAAGTAGAACCCAAGATCTTCCCGACAGGGGCGCCTACGGGCGACAAGATCGCCAACCGACCCCGAACCGAGTCGCCCGGCGACAAGATCCCCTACGGGGCCGGAGAACCCGTGCGAAGGCGCGGATGCGACATGATCTTCTTCTCGGGCGCCAAGATCGTGGCCGAGCGGGCCAAGTGTTCCTTCCGGACCGAAGACCATCGGTCAAGTTCACCACCAACAAAGGCGGACTACAAGTTACGCTTCCACGGATACCAGCGACAAGAACTACTACCCGATCCGAGACCCTAACCGGAGTTCGAGAGCGCTTCCGCGAGACCGTTTCCGTCGAACCCGGACCACGGACCGAGACCGACCCGAACCTCGGAACCACAAGATCTGCGAACCTAATGTGACCCTTTCCTCGATACCCTATCTTATAAATGATATCAACTTGTTGCATTAAATCATTCATCTCGCATGCATATCTGTGGTTTGGGGGCCTTATGCCGATTCACCTAATAATTAAATATGGGGCCCATATGCGGGCAAATCTAGTCTCATATCGGCCTCATTTAAACTTGTGTAGCGAACCGGTATCTTATCTTGCCTTGTTATAACAACATTTAATTGCGGGGTAGCTAAATAACTTGAACCGTTTAATTAATTTCGGGACCCCGGTTCCCCTTAATATGACCTAATCGCATCGCACCTTTGCCATGTCATCCATCATGCATGCATCATGCCGTCGCCCCGATCTTCGGATGAACCTTCGACAATGCTTTTCAGGCGAGCATCTCCCCCTTTCTACCTATCTTACTTTTATAGTATTTACTTCCCTCCTGTTGATCTATTGCTATCTGTGTTGCGATGCTTTAGTTATCGTACCCGCGAAATCCTTTGCAGCCCTATATTGCCTTGGACACACCCTATTACCTGTTGTTTGGTAGATAGTTGGACTTGCGCGTCGTAGCTGCTTGCTCAAGTGCTGATGTGTGTCGTCAAATGCCACAGTTGCTGATGAATTGCCACATGTTGATGTTGGAGATGATTCTAGTTTTACTTATCGTCACTTTAATTTCTGTTTAACAACTAAAATTGAATAAGCAGAGGCATCGGTGGGTGATAGATAATATTTGGTTTCCGAACGCCCACTTGTGTCCCGTAAGACCCCGAGTACTTGATACCTGTTCCTTGATTTATCGCGCTATCCACATCCGGGAGGTATATGGGACCCCCAGGCGAGCTTGATTGGTCTTATTTCTTGGGGCCACAAACTAGTTTGAGGTTTTATTTACTATCTGTACTTATGCCATGCTACTTTACGTATTTAAATTGTGCGAGGAGCACCTTTGTCTTGTTAGGAATTGTGACCCGTTTACGTGGTAGCGACAAGCCCAGCCACACTTCGGGTTCCCGATCGTTTACCGCCCCACAAACCTTGAGGCCGTCTCGGAGTCGGCTAACCGTTGCGGAATCTACTTAAGGGTGGCCCCTGAAATATCTCTGAATCTTGTGATTGTTCGATCGTGAAAGCCTCGTTGGGTTTTGATTTGGTTTTCGAGGTTGATCGGCGTGTGTTGCTATTGGTGCACCGGCGGGTAAAACTTTACGAAAGCCGTGTCATGGATATGGGCGACTTGGAGCCTGATATCTCGATCATAGACAAGCATAACTAAAGTTTCTTGTTATAAATTTGACTTATAATGACTAGTAATCAGCTTCACTATAATGGAATGGCTAATTAATACCCACAATTGCTTGTTTTGTGTGTCGCTTGCGACCATTGTACTGACTAGTAAGTATGGCTTCTAGAAATGGCTGAATAAAAGTACCAACAAGCTGCTGGGTTTCGGGATTACATCATGCTATCTGTATCGATTAGTAATTGCTGCAACTTCTAGCGGAATGATTAACTAAAAGGGCCTTTGCTTACTTTATCGACGATTATCTATACGACTAGTAATTGCTGTGATAACCAAATAAGTAAAAGCGCCAAGTGTGAGTTCCTCGGTTGACTTCCTCGTTTGGTCTCGAGAAGCGCCGAGATGGGTTTGTTTGGTGATAGCTTGAGTTGGATCCGGTTAGGTCATTCTCACCCCTCTCGATAACCCGATTGTATCGAGTCTCTATAGGTTGTTTAGTGCATCTTGCATTGCGCTTGATCCACCATACCTATGTGGCGAGGACCGAATTCTAGCCTCGCCGTGTCTTGGCCTCGATCTTGGCGCTCCTTCTTTGTTTTTCCTTTGCCCTTTGTCGGCACCCCTTTTGTTTAGCAGGTTTTGGGATCGGCGTCGTTAGCGAGGTTACCCTTCCGGCTTGGCCTGGGCAGTTATGGGCGCCATTGGTTATTCTTGAGGCTCTTAGCCCCATTTGCCTCTTGTCGTGGCTGGGCTATATCGTTCAAGGTGATTTGGATCTTGTATATTATATCGTATTCTTGACTCATTGAGTCATGTTATATATCTCGTTACATGGGTCCCATCGAGGGCCATTGTGTAATGTTATTACTTTGTTTTCCACCCTTGCGAAAGTGCTGGTGAGCACCTTTGAATCGTTTCTATGCGGGTTTGGCGAATTTTGCTCAAACTTGCATAGGTCCGATCGAGGTGTTACAGTGGTATCGAGCGGGGTTGCGATACCCACAAGTCCGACTGTAGGATAACCGAGCTAACGGCGAGTAGAGTGTCAAAACTATTTACGAAAATCGGTTGGATAGTTACGATTAGGTCGATTTTACTCCTTACCCTCTGCTATTCTCCTCTTATCTCGGCGTGTTTTGAATCTGCTCTCTTCTCTCTCTTGAGTCGAAATTCTCGTGGTTGGGTTTCCGTCGTACCTTCAGGGTTTCGAATTCTCCCTTTTGTAACGGAGGTGCTACGATCATCAATCTGCAACTTGTCTATTGTACCCTTCCTCCGATCTTTTGTTCTTGAGATCTTTATTCATCTGTGTTCCTTGCCGGATATCAGTGTCGTTGAAAAACATATGAGAAGGACGAGCTTTGGTGAAGTTGGGGTTAACCTTGAGCATGTGTTGTTCATACCAATGGAACCATCGCGGAACCTAATCGTTGTGTCTTTCATACGATTTCTGCTGGCAACATTCCTTTGTTCCGGATACCATCTAAGAAGATCTTCAGTCTAATTCCGAGAGTTGGATGCTTAATCCGCTTATTAGTGTGCGAGTAATGGTTTGAGTGTGGGATGGGTAGCTACCCTACCCTTTGCTTTTATCATTCGCTCTTGTGCGTCGAATCGATGGATCCGGATTTACTCCGTCCATGGAAGTTAGAGGTGGCCTTATCGTTTGATACCTCTACCTTCGTCCTTTGTTTCTCGGGTGTGCTCTCGGCGATCGGAACTCGACCCTTGTTGGTGGTGTCGCCGATTCCCGATTGAAGAAGGAACCATTGTTAGTGGTGTCGCGAGAATCTACGAAGCAAGAAGGCGGATCGCCCGACCTTCCTTCCGGTACCATGAGGCGGATCTCGGCGAGATCCCTTGTTAGTGGTGTCGGTGTGGCATCCCGCAAAAACCACTACTAGAAAATCGCGTTGAATTTGTGCATTGCATCGTCATCATCATGCCTTGTTTGCATAAAACTATTTTCGCAAAGCCGTTTGTTTTAAAACGCCCGACTTTTATTCAAGCGCCAAACCCGGAGGTTCGGATATTCGTTTGTCAAAGCTAGCTATAAACTATTTGAAAATAAATAAAAATTATAATTATTTTTGGTGGGGCAGACGAACGGTCCGAACCGACCGAACGACCGCTCCAGAAGAAAACTAAATCGGTCCGCTCTAATCCTATTCCTACCTAAAACCCTACCCACACCCCCACTCCACCTCACTCCCTCCAATCCAGTCTCGCCACGTCATCTCTCCCCCCCCCCTCCCCCCATCACCCTATGCCCCCCCACCTAATCTAAACCCCCCTCACCTCACCACCACAGCCACGAGCTCTCACGCGCAGCCCCACCCCCACACGCACTGCGCCTGCGCCCCCCCCTGGTCCCGCCTTCGGCCCCACGACCAGTAGCGTGGCCGCCCTGTTCATCCCTTTCCCCGCACGCGCAGCAGCCCCGCAGCCGGCGCTCTTCCCTGGCGCCGCTCAGCCCTCTCCGCCGCGCAGCCGCTAGCCTCGCCGCCCACCCCCTGCTGTCGCTTCCTCGCCTGCAAGCGGCCCTCCCTCTCCACAGACCGCCTCCGCTCGCCCTCCCCCTCCTCCTTTTTTCCGCTGCAGCCGCGCGACCCCGCCGTCTCCTCCACGCCGGCCGCCGCTCGCCCTCGCTCCGCCGGCGCCACCGCCCTCCCTCCCGCTCGCCTCCGCGCCTTCCCCCTCCCGCTGCAGGCCCGCTCCCGACAGCCGGACCCCCTCCCTCGCCGCTCGCTGTTCCCAGGCAGCCGAGCGCGCGCCGCCGTGCTCCTCTCCCCCGTCGCCTCCCCTCCGGCCGGCGACCCCCCCTCACCCCAGCGTCTCCGTCCTCGCCCCGGGTCCCCGTCGAGTTCGCCCTCACCTGCCGCCCCTGCCTCGCCTCCCTCCGCTCCGCCTCGCGCCGGCGTCCACTCCTCTTCCCCGACGCGGCGCGCCCGCGTCTCCCCGCCACCGCCGGCCCTCCTACGGCCGCGGGACCCCGCTCCTCCGCCGTTCCCCGCCTTCCTCGCCTCCCCAGACCACCGACCTCGCCGGCACACGCCCTTCTCCGCCGTTTCCCGCGCGCCTCCACCCTGCGAAACCGCCACCCTCTTCGTCACGCGAAACGCCCGGTTTTCCTCTCCAGCGTCCTGCAGTCCCTCTCCCATCACTTTGGCGCGGCCGCTCTCGGCCTCGTCGGCGAGTTCGCCCGTCGTGCCTCCGTTCACCTTGCTTTTCGCGCTGTGATGTGCTTGTACTGTTTGCTTGAGTGAAGATGCGGGATGTGGTGACCATGTGCGAGAAGCCCGGGGCCGGCTGGCGATGTAACCGGACATTCCTTCTTGTCGCAAGCCCTTCTTGAACCGAAGGCGGCGATACCGACGGCGAACCAAGTCCGTCAGCGGCGAACAAGTAGAACCCAAGATCTTCCCGACAAGGGGCGCCTGCGGGCGACAAGATCGCCCGACCCGAACCCGAGTCGCCCGGCGCGGCGACAAGATCCCTGCGGGGCTCGGAGAACCCGTACCCGAAGGCGCGGATGCGACATGATCTTCTCGGACGCCAAGATTCGAGCCGGAACGCCAAGTGTTCCTTCCGGACCGAACCATCGGTCAAGTTCACCACCAACAAAAGGCGGACTACAAGTTACGCTTCACGGATACCAGCGACAAGAACTACTACCCCGATCCGAGACCCTAACCCCGGAGTTCGAGAACGCTTCCGCCGAGACCGTTTCCGTCGAACCCCAGACCCTGGACCCTGAGACCGACCCCGAAACCTCCGAACCACAAGATCTGCCGAACCCTAATGTGTTACCCTTTCCTCGATACCCTATCTTATAAATGATATCAACTTGTTGCATTAAATCATTGATCTCGCATGCATATCACGTGGTTTGGGGGCCTTATGCCGATTCACCTAATAATTAAATATGGGGCCCATATGCGGGCAAATCTAGTCTCATATCGGCCTCATTTAAACTTGTGTAGCGAACCGGTATCTTATCTTGCCTTGTTATAACAACATTTAATTGCGGGGTAGCTAAATAACTTGAACCGTTTAATTAATTTCGGGACCCCGGTTCCCCTTAATATGACCTAATCGCATCGCACCTTTGCCATGTCATCCATCATGCATGCATCATGCCGATCTTCTGCCTTAGTATTAAATATTGCATCCGGTGTTTCTTCTAGTGTTTTGCTTCTTCGCGGATAAGGCCGTTGAGTTGATGTGAGCTTCGCCCCGATCTTCGGATGAACCTTCGACAATGCTTTTCAGGCGAGCATCTCCCCCTTTCTACCTATCTTACTTTTATAGTATTTACTTCCCTCCTGTTGATCTATTGCTATCTGTGTTGCGATGCTTTAGTTATCGTACCCGCGAAATCCTTTGCAGCCCTATATTGCCTTGGACACACCCTATTACCTGTTGTTTGGTAGATAGTTGGACTTGCGCGTCGTAGCTGCTTGCTCAAGTGCTGATGTGTGTCGTCAAATGCCACGATTCTTGATGGTGCCACATGTTGATGTTGGAGATGATTCTAGTTTTACTTATCGTCACTTTAATTTGTTTAACAACTAAAATTGAATAAGCGAGAGGCATCGGTGGGTGATAGATAATATTTGGTTTCGAGCATACTTGTGTCCCGTAAGACCCAGTACTTGATACTGTTCCTTGATTTATCGCGCTATCCACATCCGGGAGGTATATGGGACCCCACGAGCGAGCTTGATTGATCTTATTTCTTGGGGCCACAAACTAGTTTGAGGTTTTATTTACTATCTGTACTTATGCCATGCTACTTTACGTATTTAAATTGTGCGAGGAGCACCTGTCTTTGTTAGGGTGTGACCCGTTTACGTGGTAGCGACAAGCCCAGCCACACTTCGGGTTCCCGATCGTTCTGCAGTCCCCACAAACCTTGAGGCCGTCTCGGGTCGGCTAACCGTTCTTGGAATCTACTTAGGGGTGGCCCCTGAAATATCTACGAATCCTGTGATTGTTCGATCGTGAAAGCCTCGTTGGGTTTTGATTTGGTTTTCGAGGTTGATCGGCGTGTGTTGCTATTGGTGCACCCGGCGGGTAAAACTTTCGAAAGCCGTGTCGCGGATATGGGCGACTTAGAGCCTGATATCTCGATCATAGACAAGCATAACTAAAGTTTACTGTTATAAATTTGACTTTATAATGACTAGTAATCAGCTTCACTATAATGGAATGGCTAATAATACTGCCCACAATTGCTTGTTTTGTGTGTCTCTTGCGACCATTGTACCTGACTAGTAAGTATGGCAACTACAACGAAATGGCTGAATAAAAGTACCAACAACTGGTGGGTTTCGGGATTACATCATGCTATCTGTCGATTAGTAATTCTTGCAACTTCTAGCGGAATGATTAACTAAAGGGCCCTTGCTTACTTTATCGGGGCGATTATCTATACGACTAGTAATTGCTGCAGCGATAACCAAATAAGTAAAGCGCCAGCTGTGTGAGTTCCTCGGTTGACTTCCTCGTTTGGTCTCGAGAAACGCCGAGATGGGTTTGTTTGGTGATAGCTTCGGTTGGATCCGGTTAGGTCATTCTCACCCCTCTCGATAACCTTGATTGTATCGAGTCTCTATAGGTTGTTTAGTGCATCTTTGTCGCTGCGCTTGATCCACCATACCTATGTGGCGAGGACCCGAATTCTAGCCTCGCCGTGTCTTGGCCTCGATCTTGGCGCTCCTTCTTTGTTTTCTGCTTTGCCCTTTGCCGGCACCCTTTTGTTTAGCGGGTTTTGGGATCGGCGTCGTTAGCGGGGTTACCCTTCCGGCTTGCTGGCGGGGTTATGGGCGCCATTGGTTATTCTTGAGGCTCTTAGCCCCATTTGCCTCTTGTCCGTATGGGCGCTATATCGTTCAAGGTGATTTGGATCTTGTATATTATATCTGTATTCTTGACTCATTGAGTCATTATATATATCTGTTACATGGGTCCCATCGAGGACTGTTGTGTAATGTTATTGCCGTTTTCCACCCGCGAAAGTGCTGGTGAGCACCTTTGAATCGTTTCTATGCGGGTTTGGCGAATTTTGCTCAAACTTGCATAGGTCCGATTTTGCGGGTGTTACATATGGTCTCGAGGGGGAAAAGGCAGGGTGGGATTGTTTGATGCTAGTATCAGTTTGGATCCGAAGAGGGCAGTCTTACCCCCTCGGATATCCGCCATTGTATCAGTATCCATAGGTTGTTTAGTGCATGATCTGCCGCTCGATCCACCATACCTATGTGGCGAGGCCTTGAATTCTAGTCTCGCGTGTCTTGGCCTCGATCTTGGCGCTCCTTCTTTTCCTTTGCCCTTTGTCGACACCCTTTTGTTTAAGCAGGTTTTGAGATCGGCCGTTAGCGGGTACCCTTCGGCTTGGCACAGGCGGGGTTATGGGCGCCATTGGTTATTCTTGGGGCTCTTAGCCCCATTTGCTTCTTGTCCGTATGGGCCTTTTCTCGTTTTCAAGGTGATTTGGATCTTTGTATATTATATCTATTCTTGACTCTTTGAGTCATTGTTGTATATCTCTGTTGTGGGTCCCATCGAGGACTTGTGTAATGTTATTACCGTTTTCCACCCGCGAAAGTGCTGGTGGGCACCTTTGAATCGTTTCTATGCGGGTTTGGCGAACTTCGTTCAAACTTGCATAGGTCGATCTGAGGGTGTTCTGAGTGGTATCGAGCTCGGTTGCGATACCCCACAAGTCGACTGTAGGATAACCTAGCTAACGGCCAAGTAGAGTGTCAAAACTATTTTTGAAAATCGGTTGGATAGTTACGATTAGGTGATTTTACTCCTTACCCTCTGCTGTTCTCCTCTTACCTCTCGTGTTTTGAATCGCTCTCTTCTCTTTCTTGAGTCCGGGATTTCTCGTGGTTGGGTTTCCGTCGTACCTTGAGTTTCTCTTTCTCCCTTTTTTGTAGCGGAGGTGCTACGGTCATCAATCTGCAACTTGTCTTGAACCTTCCTCCAATCTTTTGATCTTGAGCTCTTTATCCCTATGTGTTCCTTGCGGATATCGATGTCGTGGAAAACATATGAGAAACGAGCTTTGGTGAAGTTGGAGTCGACCTTGAGCATGTGTTGTTCAGGCCAATGGAACCATCGCGAAACCTAATCATTGTGTCTTTCATACGATTTCTGGCAACATTCCTTTGTTAGGACACGCCTAAGAAGGTCTTGATCTAAATCTCGAGAGTTGAGTTGCTGATTCTCTAACCATGTATAGAGTTGATAGTTGGTTCCGGGATGGGATCACCCTACCCGACTCTTCTTTACGCTCTGTACATCGAGGCGGTCGATCAATGTAACTTTTCCCTCTTCTAATGGAAGTTAGAGGTGGCCTTATCGTTTGATACCTCTACCTTCGTCCTTTGTCTCGGTGCTCTCTCGTCGATCGGGAACAACGACCCTTTGTTGGTGGTGTCGCCGATTTCAAGATGGAGGATGAACCCTCGTTAGTGGTGTCGCAAAGATCTACGAAGTGAGAAGGCCTTGATCGCCGACCTTCCTTCCGGTACCATGAGGCGGATCTCGGCGAGATCCTTTGTTAGTGGTGTCGGTGTGGCATCCATAAAACCACTACTAGAAAATCGCGTTGAATTTGTGCATTGCATCGTCATCATCATGCATTGTTTGCCAAAACTATTTTTAAGGCCGTTTGTTTTCTAACGCCCCATCTTTATTCAACGCCAAACACGGGTCTCGAATATTTTGTTTGTTGCTATCGATGCAAAAGTTGCATTTTAAATTAAATAAAGAATTATATTTATTTTAGTAGGCGGTCGAGCAGGCCAACCCGACCCGACGACCACCCTTTTTAAACGGTCCGGTGAACCCGCTTTCTAATCCTATTCCTACCCAATTACCTACCCACCCCTCCACATCACCTGGCCACTCCTCGCGCCACCTCACCTTCCCCTCTTCCCCTCAATCCTATCACCCCTTGTCCAACACCCCTCTCCCTCCACCTCACACTCCCACTCCCCACGCAGCTTTACTGCACACTCACACATCAGACGCGCAACCCGCAGCCCCTGCCACGCTAGCCCTGACCCGACCGCGCCCCCCAGTGACACCCGTGGCCCCATGCCTGGACCCCACCGCTCCCTCTCCTCTCCCCGAGACCGTCCCTTCCCTGCCCTTCTTCCCCGCGCGGCCGCGTCGCCCCTCCCCTTGCTCGCTAGCGTAGCCGCCTCTCTCCCCTTATCCGCTCTTCGCCGCTCGCCCCGTAGGTCCCCCCACCAGCCGCCCCTGCTTCTCCTCTTACCCTTCTCGCTCGCCGCTCCGCCGCTCGCTGCGTCCTCTCCTCTCGCCCAGCAGCTCGCCCGCTTCATGCCCGCTCGCCCGGCCACCCTCCGCCGCACCTCGCCGCTCCGCCTCGCTCCCTCACCGGACCGCTCGGTCGCGCTCCGCCGGCCGTTCCCTCGCGGCCGACACAGCGGCGCCCCCGCGCGTCGGCCGTCCCTCCCGCGTCCTTCCTCGCCGTCGCGGTCCGTCGCCCCGAGCCCGCCCTGCGGCCCGCCGTCGCCAGCGGCGCGCTTCGCTCCAGCGTCCGTGGCTCGGCGCGCGACGCCTCCTCCGCGCCCGGCGCGCCGCGCCGCACCTCCCCTCACACTGCCGCGCGTCGCCACCGCCTCCCGTCGCCCAGCTGCGCCCGTCCCGGGGCCGCCGTCGCCATCCACCTCCTCACGCGCCGGCCGCGCCAACCCTCCGTCGCCAGCGTCGCTGTCCAGCGTCCGCCGCCAAGCGTCCTCCGGCGCCGCCGCTCGCCGGAGACCCAGCCGCTTCGCCCTGCTAGCCGGCCCCTCGTCCCCTGCATTGCGTCTTCCTCTTCGGCCACAGGCAGCCAGCGCCTCCTCGGGCCCCGCTTCCTCGCCGGCGCCAGGCCGCGTCGGCCGCCCGAACCGCCGTACCTGCCGTTCGCGAGCCAGCGCCCTCTCAAGCCCCTCGAGTCGCCGTCCTGCCCTCACCTCCGCAGGCACCACACCAGCGTCATGTTGCAGAGGATGTGATCCGTGTTGCTAGCCCAGGTACCACAATATCCTTTTGGAGATGTACCGAGAGTTTCAAGAAAAACCGACGATGATGCCACATAGTTTTTCGGATGCGACAAGAATCCCTCGGAACCGCCAACATCGTCATCGGAACCACAAGACCGTTGCAGGGGACTCGCCAAGATCTACACATGTAGGCCGTGCGAACGGTGACCCTCGACGGATCTCCGGCAAGAACTTCGACACGGAGCACCAAGATCGCCTCCACGGAACCCCGAGAATTTCCCTGAACGCCAAGTTCGCCGACACGGATGCAACAAGTGCTCCTCGAGGATGCCAAGCACTTCACCCCGGATGCCGAGACCAACACGATGGCGCGGACCCATCAAGACCCTCGCAACGGCAAGCTCGACCCCATGGAACCCGATAGGATCTGCATGCAACAAGAACGACACCGGGCCAAGTCCTGCTTTCGGAACGCCAAGATCTACCTCTTTAATCCGAGAACGTCCCGCCGAGGCCGAACCCGTCGAACCCTGGACCCTGAGACCGACCCCGAACCCCGGAACCCCGAGATCTGCCGAACCTCCATGTGTGAACCCCTTCCCGAAACCCTATTTTATAACATAATAACAACTTGTGGCATTTTGAATTGTCATATCGCATGCATATCTGTGGTTTGGGGGCCTTTTGCCGATTCACCTAATAATTAAATATGGGGCCCATATGCGGACAAATCTAGCCTTATATTGGCCTCATTTAAATTTGTGTAGCGAACCCGATGCTATCTTTTGCCATGCTAAACAACATTTAAAATGCGGGGTTTCTAAATAACATGAATCACCTAATTAATTGTCGGGACCCTGGTTCCGCTTAATATGACCTAATTGCATCGCGTCCTTGCCCTGTCGTGCATCATACATGCATCATGCCGATCTTCTGCCTTTGTCTTAAATATTACATCCGGTGTTATTCTAGTGTTTTGCTTCTTCGCGGATAAGGCCGTTGAGTTGATGTGAGTCACCGATCCTCGGATCAACCCTTCGACAATGTTTTCGAAGCGAGCATCTCCCTTTCTACCTATCTTGCTTTTATAGTATTTACTTCCTCATGTTGATCTATTGCTATACGGGTTGCGATGCTTTAGTTTCGTACTGTGATATACCGTGCAGCCCTATATTGCCTTGGACACACCTATTACCCTTTGTTTGGTAGATAGTTGGACTTATGGCGTCGTAGTTGCTTGCTCTAGTCTTGATGTGTGTCGTCATATGCCACAGCTGCTGATGTATTGCCGCATGTTGATGTTGGAGATGATTCTAGTTTTACTTATCGTCACTTTAATTTCTGTTAACAACTAAAATTGAAATAAGCAGAGGCATCGGTGGGTGATAGATAATATTTGGATTCGAATGCCCACTTGTGTCGTAAGACCCCAAGTACTTGATACATTCCTTGATTTATCGCGCTATCCACATCCGGAGGTATATGGGACCCCACAGGCGAGCTTGATTCATCTTATTTCTTGGGGCCACAACTAGTTTGAGGTTTTATTTACGATCTTGTACTTATGCCATGCTACTTTACGTATTTAAATTGTGCGACAGATAGCACTGCATCTGTTTAGGAAGCGGAGTGATTACGGTATCAGCAGGTCCCGATTGGGGATCTCGTAGCTTCTGACCATTGTCGCAAACCTTGGGTCCGTCTCGAAGCTTGCTTGCCGTTGGGGTGTACAAGGGTGGCCCCAAATATTACTGAATCCTATGATTGTTCGATCGTGAAAGCCTCGTTGGGTTTTGTTTTGGTTTTTCCGAGGTTGATCGGCGTGTGTTGCTATTGGTGCACCCGGCCGGGTAAAACTTTCAAAGCCGTGTCCGGATATGGACGACTTGGAGCACTGATATCTCAATCATAGACAAGCATAACTAAAGTTTATTGCTATAAATTTGACTTTATAATGACTAGTAATCAGCTTCACTATAATGGAATGGCTAATATCGCCCACAATTGCTTGCTTGGAATTGTCGCCATGACCATTGTACCTGACTAGTAAGTATGGCAACTACAACGGAATTGGCTGAATAAAAGTACCAACAACTGCTGGGTTTTGGGATTATATCATGCTATCTGTATTTGATTAGTAATTGTTGCAACTATAACGGAATGGTTAACTAAAAGTGCCCACTGCTTATTTTATCAGGATGAATATCTATACCTGGCTAGTAATTGCTGCAACGACAACCGAATAAATAAAAACTGCCAACTGTGTGAGTTCCTCGGTTGACTTCCTCGTATGGTCTCGAGGGGGAAACGCCAGGATGGGTTTGTTTGATGCTAGTATCAGGTTGGATCCGAATAGGTCATTCTTACCCCCTCGGATATCCGCCAGTTGTATCGAGTCTCCATAGGTTGTTTAGTGCATGCTGCCGCTGCCGCTCAGTCCACCATACCTATGTAGGCGAGGACCGCCGAATTCTAGTCTCGCCGTGTACTGGCCTCAGTACTGACGCTCCTTCTTTTTCCTTTGCCCTTTGTCGGCACCCCTTTTGTTTAAGCAGGTTTTGAGATCGACGCCGTTAGCAGGGTACCCTTCCGGCTTGGCCTGGGCAGGGTTATGGACGCCATTGGTTATTCTTCAGGGCTCTTAGCCCCATTTGCTTCTTGTCCGTAGCTGGACGCACTATCGTTTTCAAGGTGATTTGGATCTTTGTATATTATATCTGTATTCTTGACTCTTTGAGTCGCTGTTGTATATATCTGTTCTGTGGGTCCCATCGAGGACTGTTGTGTAATGTTATTACTTCGTTTTCCACCCGCACGAAAGTGCCTGGTGGGCACCTTTGAATCGTTTCTATGCGGGTTTGGCGAACTTCGTTCAAACTTGCATAGGTCCGATTCTGAGGGTGTTACACCACCCCCCACACCTTCCCCTCCAAAGCTAGCCGCACTGCTGCCCTCCTCTCTCTCTCCCTCCCGACTGCGTGTAGGCGAAGCCCTGCTGCAGAAACTCTCCACCATATACACCACGCCTTCGTGTTGTAGATCCAATCCGTCTCTCCACCATACTTGCTGGACCGAGGAAGGAGGAGACGTCGAGGTGCTGCACGTGTGCATCTCACGGAGGCACCGCCACTTGTGGTGCTAGATCGGATCGGATCGCGAGGAGGAGAAGCAAGTACGACTACATCACCCACGTTCCGACGAACGTTCCGCTGTGCGAATCTTCAAGGGTATAAAGATCTAATCCAATCTCTCTCGTTGTTTGCATCTCCTAGATTAGATCTTGGCTTTCCCTCTGTTCGCATTCGTAGAAAATTTTGATTTACTATGCCGCGAAACCCTTCACATCAAACACTCCTTTTCTAGTGAATTTGCTGAGTACGCTCTTACTCAACGTATCTTCTTAACCCTTGCTAGATTTTGAAGCCATTAAGACGACATCTACATTAAGATATGCTCTAGGAATCATCATCAAAAGCTAAAACTCTTCAATGAAGTCAAGGAAGTCAACATATACACCAATTCAAGTGAAGACGAAGTTACTGATTAGATAGGAATATAATATCTAGCCATATAACCCATTTCTGTAGCATATTGCAATAGCAGCAATACCAGACCATTAGTTAAAATACCAGTCTTAATAGTATGATAGTTTTGGAGTTGTTTATTTCTGATTCTTCTTTGTAAGAAGTTTTTTTCTCTCTCTTTAACCTAGAGTGTTCTCTGGATCTTGTGTAAAGAGTTGAGTTGTAACCTATAGTCATGTCTTGGACCTGCTGTGTTTCTGTTGTACCACTCTGAGGGATGTAATACTTGTGAACAATGTTTCATTAGTGTTATGTCAACGACTATAGTGTACTACATCATGCAGTGGTATGCTGGGTCACCACAACTTTCTATCGCAACATCACTGGTGCTCTTCAATATTCCACTCTTACTCGCCATGACATCTCTCATTTCGTTCAACAAGCATGTCTCTTTATGCATGATCCTCGTACTCCCCATCTTGCTCATATCGAATGCATTCTACGTTATCTCAAAGGCACCTTTGATCACGATATCCTAATTAACTCTTCTTCTCCGACAAGATTGATAGTTTATTCTGATGCAGACTGGCAGGTTGTCCATATACTCGGAGATCTACATCCGATTATTGTGTTTATTTGGGTGACAATGTTGTTTCTTGGTCTTCTAAAAGGCAGGCTACAATTTTCAGGTCGCCGACAAAAGCTGAATACCGCTTTGTTGCTCATGCCGTCGCTGAAGTGGTGTGGCTACGTCAGCTTTTTGTTGATATCCATAGGCAAACTGAGTGTGCAATGGTTATCGATTGTGACAATATTTCTGCAGTCTATGTGGCATCAAATCCTGTTCAGCATCGACGCACTAAGCATATCGAGATAGATATCCATTTTGTTCGAGAA
The DNA here is from genome assembly GCA_030063025.1 of Avena longiglumis. Lineage (NCBI taxonomy): Eukaryota > Viridiplantae > Streptophyta > Magnoliopsida > Poales > Poaceae > Avena > Avena longiglumis. The sequence goes on along the minus strand of CP125974.1, from coordinate 509,167,224 downwards.
AAAGTGGCACTAGGCAAGGTTCAAGTTCTCCATGTTCCAACAAGTGCGCAGTTTGCTGACATCTTCACCAAGGGGCTCACAATTGCATCCTTTGTCGACATTCGATCCAGCCTCAACATCGTTGCATCTGATGTTGACGCTGCGGGGGAAATTAGAGTATATTCGGTTTAGATGTTTGAGTTGTATTCTATCTCTATTATTCTTGCACTCCAAGTCATGTACTGCATATAAACAACCTTTGTAGCAAAGATCAATACAATTATTATTCTCCAATTATTCATCTATCACAAAGGTCATATATAATAAAAGGAAATTGCACATAAGTTGGGTATGCAGACGGTTTTGCACAGTGAGCGAAGCTTGATGCTGGCACCAGACCTCCTAATCATGTCAGAGAAGAAAAACGTTGTTGACGCAGCACCCGGGAAGTCATCAGTCAGAGGTAGAAGATGTCAGTGACAATTGTATGACAAACAGACCAATGCTACGGAAAAGAAAGCGACAAAGAGGGTAGTCAAATCACCCTAGATCCAACTAGACAAATCCATAAAGACACGACCTTAGTAATATTGGGATGAAGCTGAAGCTAGTCAAACCATGATATCGGAGAAGAAACCAACAACCGAGATACATAGACTAGACCACTGCCGAAGAGGTGGACGAAGAGTCACGAACGCCTTATTGTTGTTCCACATAGTGCCACCATCGTTACCATTGCCGTTGCCGGTGAACTAAACCCTAACTTTAAGGACTTAATCTGGGGTTTCACCACTAAAGCCATTGGAGCTTCGCTAACATGAAGAGGGGACCCATCAATTTGCGAATGAGGATGGGGGAGCCTATGTGGTCTAGGTGGTACCTTGGTGGTTAAAGTTAAAGGTCACTGTTTATGTCGTATCACGATTCGTTCAAGCTTTCGACTAAAATAATCACGGAGTCGAAGGAATAAAAAAACACTAGCGTCTTACTCCGAAAAGAGTTCTCCTGGCACATGAGCTCCGATGACCCCTCTATATTAGAAGTTTCAAATGTCATATTTATAAGTTTTTAAAAGAAAATTCAAAACAATTCAGGACTTTGTCGTTGATATATCCTAGAAGATAGCAAAATCACAATAAAAATTATTTTTTTATCACGGGCTACACAAAAATATCAAAGTTTGATATATTTTGGCGGTTTGAATATGTGATATTGAGATCCATAGTTTTGTCTTTTTCGTGCAGCTTAAAATGCACTTTTTTTTTGAAAATAGGCACTCTGTGCCCGGCTTTGAATTAACAAAGCCAACAAAGACGAAATGATACAGAGTGCTGAACTCAGCTTTACCATACATCCAAGCACGCTACCAAAGAAGCAGGGACGGACCTAGAACAAAATTGACCCGGTGTTAAAGTCTATGTTACACAATTTTTTACTTAAATTTAGAGATGTCATACACTTCAAATGAATGAAACATACCAAAAAAAAATAGTTTTTATTGGGTGTCCTTGGACCCCTATTGGCATAAGGTGGGTACGCCCCTGCAAAGAATCTACCACCGGCAGCGCAGACAACAAGCTCGGTCATTACTAAGACTACGAGGACTCGGAGGAGAGCTGGAAAATGCACATTATTTCCAACCGATAGTTGCAAGTTTGTGGTTTCTTTTAAGAAAAAACGGGATCTCCGGTGGTAGCGAGCAGAATGGGTTCACAACATGGCTTCATTTTTGCCATCTATAGTGGCAATGCCGTCGCTGCGGGCAACAGGCGGTGGCAAGGCAATGCCGCGCGAAAGGTGGTTTCTCTCCTGTGAGGCTCGTCAGTCGTCACGGAAACATGGCTCACAAGTCCTCCTCACGTTGGGCCAACTCTTGGTCGTAGCCGGCGTAGTTCCGTCTCGGCGGCGGGCCCGCGTCCACTTCAAGACCATCCCCAACAAGCGTCGTCCCCTCCGAGCACGGCCGCGCCGCCGACGTGGCAGGGCTCATCGAAGCCGTGCACGCCAGGATGGAGGCTCCCTTCGAGCGCCTCCTCGGCCGGCTCGGGGCCTCGGCACCGCCGGCGGCCATCGTCGCCAACACATTCGTTGGCGGCCGGAGGGGGCGTCCCGGTGCGCGTCCTCTCGCCGCTCAACGCCACCATGTTCTCGCTGCACTACCACTTGGACCGCCAGCCCGTGCCTGCCGGCGGTACCGCTTCTCCCTTGTTGTCTGACGATCGACTCCGGTACAAGTTCTCCCCTTCGTAATTATCGTACTATGAAATCTGTCACAAAACTCACAGTTTCTGCACATCAATGGTTAATCTTATGCAGATGGGACTGACGCTTGTCTGATCGAGGACGACACCTCTGGCCTGAAATCATTCAGGTTGACAGCGAACATAATCCTCCAAGCATATCTCTCTGTCAGACAAGCACGCCTCCTTCTATGAGTTCGAGAGCAACGCCATTGACTCTCCAAAGCGAGAGCTCCCCTGCCCTTTGCTCGCCGTTGGCCCTCGCATGGCATCCCCTTCATGACACAACGCCAATTCAGGAGGAGAAGAGCAAGGGTGCATGGCCTGGTTGGTTGGACGCATGGCTGGTGAACTCGGTGTTGCCACCTCATCACTGATGCTTGGAAGGTTGGGTACAGCATCAAGTAGAATGTCCGGGCTGACGGCGTCATCGGACCTGAAGATTGGATTGGGTGGTTCCTCGTGTTAGATAGATCTCTCCCCGTTCGAGCCCAACGGCCGAACGGAGTCCCTTATCCGCGTCCTGATCGGGGACGCCCCAACCTCATCTGGTGGGTGGGCCCCTGTCGCCAGCGCTATATAAAGAGGTGGGGCCGGCAGCACGCCTCACGAGGTTAGCCGTGCCCTAGCCGCCCCACCTACAAGCCCTACCCGATCTAGGCTAGCGCTGCGCCGACGGGAAGCTCCACCGCCTCCACGCTCACCTCTCGCTCGCCCCACACCTTTCCCCATGGCCACCGACACTGGAGCTAGCTCCGGTATCCCCTCTGGTTCGTGCTCGTCGAACACAGGCGCAGGTAGTACTTATCTCCCTCTGTCTCTCTCTCAGATCATCCAGATCTAACCCCATGGTCCATCTACCGAGAGTGGCTAGCACTAACACCTCGCACACAGGGATATCACATCTTTCAGCAGTTACGTTTCACAGGTGCAAGAGCTGAGCTGTAGTTAGATACTAAATTTCTGAAAATAAACTTGGCATGGTCCTTGCTTCATTTGCGGTATGTAAGTGAATTCGAATTAATTTCTGAAAGAAACTCAGTATGGTCCTTGCTTCATTTTGAAATGAACTGAAATTTCTGTTGTAAGGGGAAGGACAAAAGAACAATTCCACTGGTGGCAGATCTGTATCACCCCAGCCCTCTTTGGTGAAATTTGTTTCAGTTCTCTGTCAGTTTCTTTTTCTGCACTCTCTGGTATGTTTGCTTCATTTGCGGTATGTAAGTGAATTCGAATAAATTTCTGAAAGAAACTTAGTATGGTTCTTGCTTCATTTGCTACGTTCTGAAATGAACTAAAATTTTGTTGGAATGGGAAGGACAACTGGTTGCAGATTTGTATCTCCCCAGCCCTCTTTTCTGTAATTTGTTTCAGTTCTTGTCAGTTTCTTTTCCTGCACTCTCTGGTATATTTAACAACATCTCATTGTCCGGAACAGTTGCATGTACATTATTGTGTTGTTCAACAGAAATTCAGAGAATCAACAAATAGCACAAAGAAAGGGCAAATTTCAGCCCATGGCTAACTGTGGAAACAATACCACCAAGGAAAGTCAATGTTTGAGCATAATTGTTACAAAAAAGCGACACATGAGCAAAGCAGACAAACAGATTTAAAAGGAACACTCGTGAACACAACTGAAATGACAGGAACTGGGTAGGTAGCACATGTAAAAGGAATACTTTGAATTCGATTCAAACATGTGAATAGAATCTGTTACACCCTTGTTTTGACAAACCTATGAACTTTTCACTTTGAATTCGTTTGAAGCCTATGTAAAAGGAATAGTTCTTGTTACACCCTGGTGTATCAACATTTAGTAGAGCAGTATTCACTTATCGTGAACAATAACACACAAAGAAATAATATCTGTTTAACACGCTAGAGCAACTAGGCGAGGGCTTGAGCAGCAACTGCCGGAGGGAGCAAAGCCACACGCGCAAACTGACTGCCGGAGTACTTCCTGTACACGGCCTTCAGCTTGTTCTGAGGAGCGGCGGCATGCAAGGCGATGAGGACCTTGGCAGGCTCCCTGAAACCAGCAAACAGAAATTTCATGAATTCCAAGCTCAACCAAGTGAAGAAGAAGATCAGTCGCTTGGATTGAGGACTTACATGATCTGTAGCTCGTTGAAGCCGGTGTGGTGCTTGAGTGTTTCAGTCCAGATGGGAGTCTTGTTCATCGTGCACCGAGCAGCGTACACAGCAGAGGCTGCCACCAGGGATGGGCACAGCGAGACCAGGCCGTACTCCGTGAGGGCGATCTCGGCGAAGAAGAACACCATATGCTCCAACTGCATTCACCATTCACAAGACAAGAGGAAATGTTTTAGCACGAAGCAGTTCCATTTGATGTGCAGCAACAGTGAGCAATCAAGTTCAGTCCTCTACCTCCTTGTCGCTCCCAGCCGCCTTGGCGAACCGGACCAGGAAGACATAGGGTGTGGGAACAGTGAGGTTCCACGAGATCCTGTTCAGGATGCTCTTCTCCATGCCGAGAATTTGCTGTCGCGTGTACGCGTAGTCTGCGATGTGAATGAAATCATTGACCTGCAAAAAAGCACAACCCGATTCAGAGCTCGTTCACAGACAGGAGAGCAGTTCACAGTTGTATGCAGAGGGGATGAATACCTCAGGCGCCCAGATTTCCTCATACTTGCAGGCGATGAGCATCGCCGACACCCCGACGAGCTGCAGCTCCCGTCGAGGCACCGCCTGCATGGAGAGGAACCTGTCGATTATGTAGATTGTGAGGTAGAAACTCTCTGGCATCAACTCAAACTTATGCGCCACTTCCACGAGCCAGTCCACGAGGATCGCCCTCATCTTGGAGCTGATCTCAGGCTGGCTCCCGATGTAATCACCCGGCCGGCTCTCATGCTGCAACACAACACAACACATATTGGTGAGCAATTTCAGAACAGTTGCTGGGGTGAATTGAACAGAACAGACACGCTGTCTGAACTCTGAAGAGGAAGGGAAGACCATAGTGACCTGAGCACTCTTGTAGTAAGTGTAGATGTCGTCGATATAGTCAACAACGGCCAGCTCGTTGTCGCCGTCAAGCTTGTCGATATCTTCCACGAGCTCCTTCGGCCTGCGATTGAGGCCACATGCTTCCTGCCATTGACAAGAACAGGCAAGCAGAGTCAGTCACAAACACTGGATTCGTACAGTGAAAAGGAGCAGTACAGCACAGAGGTGTTGGATCGTTCGGGTTCACCTTGGACCGGTGAGACAGCACTGAGGTGAGGGTGTTCACCACCTTCTTTCTGGGGAGCTTGTGGGCAGAGCCCTCTGACAGCTTCCTGTTCTCATCGGAGGCAATATTGATGCCCTTGGTGGCCTGCTCAGGACGAGAAGCGGGCTTCAGAACTGGCTTCCTCGCCACCGGCTTCGGGGCTGCTGCAGGAGGAGCAGTAACTATGGCATTCTGCAAACCATGACACCAATTTCGAATTAGTCATCAAGAAATTCCAGTTCAAATTTAAATGTCTATTTGAATACTGCTAAATTTTCTGTTCATTGGCAAGATAGACACCAACTCTACTTTATGTACCAGCAACTAGGAGAATCTATAACACACCGAATGCTCATGTACACAGGAATCTGTAACACCGACAATATTCATCCTACAGATTTTTTTATGTATTGCAGGATGGTTATCCCTTACAATTAACACATAACTATGGCAACCTAGGATTTTGTCTTAGGTCAGCAATCTGAATATGTTTTAACTTGACATTGGATAGCTCTTGGATAATATTAGTCATACAAAAAGAAAAAACCCAACAAATAATAGTGTTTAGCTGAAAGGTTGTACCCAAAAGTAAACCGGAATTTATGTGTTCTATCTTTTTTTATGGCAAACTTAATCATGAACATAGTTGTTTCAAATTATAGTGTAGGTCCCTAAAATTCACTTTGCTTCTTTGGAACAAACACAAACTATTTGGTAGTCACCTGGGATAAGCAGTAAGTACTAACTACATCGATTAACTATAATTGCAAAACGAGGGGAGATATGGCATGGTGAGTGACTGAAAATGGAACCTGCGTATGCCAGAAGACTCAAGAATAGATTTGCACAGCATATTTTTAGCGGATCATAATTACAGCCCAATAAATAGCCGAAAAGATAGATACGCATCCAGATATCCGAAAAAAGAAGTGCATGAGCGAGGAACAGGGGGCATGTCCGTACCTTGTTTGTCACGGCGCCATTGGCCTGTGCCTTCTTCAGGAGTTGGGCGCCGAAGCTCCGGGTGATGGGGCGATGGATCCTCTCCGGCAGCTCCACCTTCCTGTTACAGACAGCGAACAAAGACTGGATTCAGAACATGGAACAGAAGAAAGATTGGTTCCTGCGGTGATTTCTTGTTCTTACCCGTCCAGAACATTGGCGTGGACAAAGTTGCCGATATCTCCAAGCGCTCGCCGGCGAGGATTTACTGCCACAGGTCGGCCGGCGGCGGCGGCGGCCTTCTGCTTTCCTGGGACTGCCTCACCTGACCATCGCCAAAGATAAACAAGAGAAAATGTCAAGAACTGTTGGGGTGCACGGATCGGGCAAGAAAGGCAGGGAAAAAGATCATAAAGTAGCATTAGACGGCCTTGAAAACATCAAAAACCCGTTCTTGGTCAGGGATTCACACACCAAACAGCCGACGAACAGATCAAGAACGGAACAGGACGGGCGAGGATTCGCGTGAAGAGCAGCTGACGAAGGAATCAAGAACTCGGAACGGGACAAGACTGACCGCCTGGCTCAAAACCCAAAGCTTTCTCCAAGAATCGCAAGAGAGAAGAAGGACGAATAGATCAAGAAGGCCGCGAATCCTAGGGCAATCGATTCCCCACCAGGCTCCCGAGATGAGGAGCGCAAGAAACCCCACGAAGCAGTACCGAATCAAGAACGAGCGATCCCCCACAAAACGCGGCTAGAAGCAGCAGGCAAGACGGAGAGAACCGGGGTCGCTCGCTCACCTGGGTTCTCCGGCTGCGGAGCGGCAGCCGCGTGCTGGTGACGCCTCGTCGCCATGGGTGGGTTCTGCCGCGGGGACTTGCTCCACCCCACCACCTCCTCTCAAAGATTCGGCGGGGCGGTGCCTCCAGCGAGCTCTTGAAGCAAGGCGAGGGAAGCAAGCAGCGAGCGGGGCTCTCTCTCTTTCTCCTCCGCCGATTCCTCTCTGCTACTGCGAGTTCTTGCTCTCGGTAGGAGGGGATTGGATTGCGGGGACTCGATGACGGGAGAGACGAGCTTTTTATTTGGGAGCGGGCGGCTCTAGGCGGTCGGGAGATTGTGGATCGACGGCTGGGAACAGGCGGCGGGGCGGGGGACTGGGGAACGGAAACTAGCCGTTGGGGTTGTGTGTTACGGATGGAAAGTTTCCGGCTGCGGGAGTTCATGGAAACTTGCCGTATATCCGACTTGCTACGCCTGTTCCTTTTTATTTTCTCCCCTCGACGCGGTGAGAAGATAGCTGCGCTATTCGTGTGAACACGGATGGGAAGTCAATTTGAATTTTCTTAAAAAAAGAAATTTTCGAGTTTTTTTTGAAAAACACGGTACGAACGCAGACTTACAATGTGTACATACACTCACCCCTATGAACACACGCACGCACACCCTATCCATATGAGCATCTTCAAGAGACTGAACCGACGGGTCTAGAGATTGACGAAGTCACCTCGCTAACGTCGACTCCCAGTGAAAGAATATTCCGCCTGTATGAGACACCAAAACGTTAAACCTAGGATTTGAACTCTGGTGGGCTGGCGGTACCACTGCCCTCCTAACCATCCAACCATAGGTTAGTTCTCGAGTTTTAAACTTTTGATATAATGTGTGTGGCCGATCTCCGTTCCTTACTTGTCATGTCGCATAACACTCGAACGAGATTGTATACGTAGAGAAACATACCCTCCCACGCATGGTGCCTTGTCATGAAGTCATTGACATGCTGTCTTTTTGTCTTCTCATGAGTATGAGATGTTAGAGGCTACCGTAAACTGGTAAATACTTCCTCCGGTTTATATTAATTGACTTTGATTTGTTAAAATTTAAATAAACCTATATACTAAATAGTGTCTAGAATCATTCAAATCTAGACAAATTTGAGTCAATTAATATGAATCGGAGGGAGTAAGGTTATTCAATTTTAGTCCCATCTTTCTGTTGGGTCACCTTGTAAATGGGCACAGGCTGCCCACAGAGCTGTCAGCCCAAGCCCAGACCCACTTAAGTGGGTAAGTGGACACCCACGCGTTGTGGCGGACAGTAACGACGCACTCGCAACCGGCCAACGCTATATCAAGGGCATTGGCTTCGGATGCCATAGCTGGAGAAAATTCACCCCCTCCGTTGTCCTCCTCTACATCGAGGCGAATGGTGCTGACGACAGGCTCCATCACTTCGCGCTCCCCTCAGCTCCTCTTATCCGACTACATCAACCCCATCGCTCGAGCAACCGAGGTATGACGAGATCCATTGGGAGCAGTCGACGGTCCACAAAGTCCTTGGGTTCACACACCTCCGGTAAGGTATGTGGGAAGCCGCGAATGTCTAGTGAAGTCCACGGGGAGACGCATGGTCATAGCAAGTTCTGGCATAAACTAGTGAGTGCAGATATAAATATGGTTCTAATTTTCATATCTGTAGTGGTTGTGTCTGCTAGTCAGAAAGTTTATCAAGTTTCCAACATCTTGCAAAAGTAATTTGTATGGTTTATAAAATTTCCAACAGCCTGCAAAAATAATTTGTATGCTTACATAGTTGTATTCTAAAATCAAGTTTGAGGTAAGTCTAAATTCTGAAGATGTTCCTATGGTTGACTTCATGTCCTTTACTAGCGATTTTGTTATTTTTCAAGAGAATCTGAATAAGATCTGAATACTAAACATGTTTATCTCACTTCTTATTTATTGTGTTTTGCATTCGTCGTTTCTTTTGTTCATGTCTTGGTATACACGGAGACTATGGTGCAAGAACTAATTTAATTATCCATGCACTATCTACTTGTTCATAGATTGAATGGATGCGGCAATCCGGCATAGTAATAGAATATATGGAGAAATTTCTCTCCCTGCTTGCTCACAACAACAATTCGACGAAGCAGCGGTTTCAACTGTTTACGTCAGGTCTCACTGACTTACTCCGTGTGGATGTTGAGATGCAAAAGTTGAACCTTCAAGTCGTCATGAGTATGGCATGTGCTTATGAGCAGCACGCAACTATCATAGCAACTACAGCTAAGGAGATAAGGGATTGTGTTTCAACTGCGGTGAAAAGTTCTCGCGAGGCCATCATTGTCAATGCCTTTTGTACCTTCAAGCTATCGATGACGTCAAGGAGGAAGAACCGCCATGAATTACAGCTCGAGGACGAGTTGTATCTGCAGGAGGGGAGTAGTGTTGTGGCTTCAATAGTATAGATGACAGTAGTTGGCAATAGTAGCTTTCATAATTAGAGTCCAGGTCTGTGGCATCCCGCAAAACCACTACTAGAAAATCGCGTTGTTTTTGTGCATTGCATCATCATGACCGCATGCTCATGTCATCATGCCACATTGCATTTGAGCATCGTCATCATCTTGCATTTGCTGCATAAAATTATTTGCGGAAAAACCCGTTCATGTTTTCTAAACGCCCGTCTTAAATCAAACGCAAAACCCCGGGTCGCCGGAATATTTTGTCTTGACTAAATATGTTTTGCAAGACGGTCCGTTTAAATAAATAAAATATTGCATTATTTTTTAGCGGGGCAGTCGAACGGGCCGAATGACCCGAACGACCACCCCAGAAAAATATAAACGGCCCACCCCAAAAATTCCTAAGTCACCCAACTATCTACCCAACCCTCCTCTCCACCTCACCCCAACCAGTAGCAGCTCGCCACCTCAGCTCATCCTCTCCCCCCACCCAATCACATGCTGCCACTTGGCCCAGCCACTCCCCCCTCTCTCTCCTCTCTCTCCCCACTCCCAGCAGCTTCCTCCTGGACACACCCACCCCAGCACACACCCTGCCCACCCACGCACAGCCACACACACACACAACACCACACACCGATCCACCTGGCCGCCCTGCCCAGATCCCCACGCGACCCCACGCGGGTCCCATCCTGTCGGCGCCTCCTCCCACGTCTCTCTCCTCTCACGCGCGCCTCAAGGCGTGCTCCTCCTCGCTCCGGCCTCCCGCGCACCCTTTGCCCGCCTCCACGCTGCGCTTCCACCTCCTCCGCCAGCCTCCCTCGCCAGGGCCGCGCCAGCTGACCTCAGCGTCGCCACCGGCGGCCTCGTTTCGCCACGCGCTACCCGACCGGCTGGCGCGGCCGCGCCACCCTGCCGCATCCGCCGCCCGCGCTGCGGCCTACTCCGCCAAGCCCGCCGTCTCCGGCCGCAGAACCGCCGGCCTCGCGTCACGAGCTCTGTCCGCCCGCCGTCGCCAGAACCAGCGCCTCCGCTGCAACCTCGCGGCGCCTCGCCGGACCGCCAACCTCCTCGGCTTCTTCTCCGTCCTCCGCAGAAGGCCCAGATGCGCCTCCTTCCGCCTCGCCCAAGACGCCCTCCGCCGGGCCCGACGACCAGCGCCTTCCGAGCGCGACTCGCCGCCGGCCGGCCTCGCCACTGCCCCGCCCGGCCTCTACGCCGCCGCCACGCTGCCGGTTCGAGACGCCCCGCAGACACCTCGCGCCAGCCCCGGCGCTGCCCGAACCCTCCCGATGCCCCTCTCTCGGCGAGCAACAACGCGCCTCGGCCGCTCAGTAGTAGCTCCGACCGTTGAAGCCCGCCAAGATCTACCACCGTAGCGGTAGCCGGCGCTCGCAACCGATGTTGAGATGGGGCACCAAGATCTTCATCCGTAACATCAAGGTCATTGTTCTTGGGACCGATGCACAAACCAAGATCGACACTGCACCAAGATCGAACTCCGAACCCGCGGGTACCTCAAGATCTTCTCGCGGCGTCAAGACCGAACCTGCCGAATCCCTCTCGGTGAACGCCAAGATCTCCCTCTCGGACCCGAAGGCGCCAAGACCCCGGACCCCAAGATCTTCTCCATGAGACGACTAGACCGTCGGCACGACCCGACGACCGCGGATGCGACAGGATCGTTCCCGGAACGCCAAGTGCTTCCTCTCGGATGCCAAGGCCGCACCGGAAGAACGCCAAGATTGCCACGAGAACGCTCCCGAACGCTAACACCGACTCGATGGCACGGGCCCGACAAGACCTTCGCAACGGCAAGATCGACCCCGTGGGACCCGACAAGATCTGCATGACGACAAGAACGGTACCGACCAGAACGAATCCAATGCGCCCCGGCACCGACCCAAGTCCTGCTTCCCGGATGCAACAAGAGCTACCCCAGTAATCCGAGAACGATCCGTCGAACCCTGAACCCTGAGACCGACCCCGAACCCCGGACCAAGATCGTCGGACCCTTATGTGTGACCTCTTATCCGAGAACCCTATTTCATAATTTAATAACAACTTGTTGCATATTGAATTGTCTTGCATGCATACATTCATGTGGTTTGGGGGCCTTATGCCGATTCACCTCTAATTAAATATGGGGCCCATATGCGGGCAAATCTAGTCTCATATTGGCCTCATTTAACTTGGTGTAGCGAACCGGGGATATATTCTGCCTTGTTAAACAACATTTAATTTGCGGGTAGCTAAATAACTTGAACCATTTAATTAATTGTCGGGACCCCGGTTCCGCTTAAGATGACCTAATTGCATCGCATCTTGCCATGTCATACATCATACATGCATCATGTCGATCTTCTGCCGTGTATTAAATATTGCATCCGGTGCTTCTTCTAGAGTTTTGCTTCTTCGCGGATAAGGCCGTTGAGTGGATGTGAGCTTCGCCCCGATCTTCGGATGAACTCTTCGGCAATGTTTTCAGGCGAGCATCTCCCCCTTTCTACCTATCTTAATTTTATAGTATTTATTCCCTCCTGTTGATCTATTGCTATCTGTGTTGCGTTGCTCTAGATTTCGTACCCGTGATTTCCCTTGCAGCCCTATATTGCCTTGGACACACCCTATTACCTGTTGCTTGGTAAATAGTTGGACTTGCGCGTCGTAGTCGCTTGCTCAAATGCCGCTGCGTGTTGTCAAATGCCACAGTTGTTGGAGCCTTGCCGCATGTTGATGTTGGAGATGATCTTAGTTTTACTTATCGTTCACTTTAATTCCTGTTTAACAACTAAAATTGAAGTAAGCAGAGGCATCGGTGGGTGATAGATAATATTTGGTTTCCGAACGCCCACTTGTGTCCCGTAGGACCCCGAGTACTTGATACCTGTTCCTTGATTTATCGCGCTATCCACATCCGGGAGGTATATGGGACCCCCCTGAGCCAGAGCTTGATTCAGTCTTATTTCTTGGGGCCACAAACTAGTTTGAGGTTTTATTTACTATCCTGTACTTATTCCATGCTACTTCTGTATTTACGTTTGTGCGAGCACACCGCATCGCTTAGGTAAGCGGAATGTTTTCGCGGTATCGACAAGCCCAGCCACACTTTCGGTTCCCAGTCGCTGACCATTGACGCAAACCTTGAGTCCGTCTCGAGCTTGCTTACGCTATGGTCTACTCAATGGGGTGGCCTCAAATATTTCTGAATCCGTGATTGTTCACCGTGAAAGCCTCGTTGGGTTTTGATTTGGTTTTTCCGAGGTTGATCGGCGTGTGTTGCTATTGGTGCACCCCGCCGGGTAAAACTTTCAAAGCCGTGTCCGGATATGGACGACTTGGAGCATGATTCTCGACCATAGACAAGCATAACTAAAGTTTATTGCTATAAATTTGACTTTATAATGACTAGTAATCAGCTTCACTACAATGGAAGGGCTAAATAATACGCCCACAATTGCTTGTTTGGATTGTAAATGCGACCATTGTACTGACTAGTAAGTATGGCAACTACAACGGAATGGTGATTAAAAGTACCAACAAGCTTTGGGTTTGGGTTTATCTCATGCTATCTCAGATTCGATTAGTAATTGCTGCAACTACAACGGAAATGAATAACTAAAAGGGCCCACTGCTTCTTTTATCAGGACAATTATCTATATCTGACTAGTAATTGCTGCAACGATAACTGAATAAGTAAAACTGCCAACGGTGTGAGTTCCTCGGTTGACTTCCTCATTGGTCTCGAGGGGGAAACGTCAGGATGGGTTTGTTTGATGGTAGCATCAGGTTGGTTCCGACTAGGTCTTTCTTACCCCTCTCTAATTGCCGCCAGTTGTAGCGAGTCTCTATCGGTTGTTGAGTGCATGTTGTCACGCTCGATCCACCATACCTATGTAGGCGAGGACCGCCAATTCTAGTCTCGCTGCTTCGCCTCGATCGACGCTCTCTTTTTCCTTTGCCCTTTCGGCACCCTTTTGTTTAAGAAGGTTTGAGCTCGGCGTCGTTAGCGAGGTTACCCTTCCGCTTGGCTCAGGTGGTTATGGACGCCATTGGTTATTCTTGGGGCTCTTAGCCCCATTTGCATCTTGTCCGTAGCTGGACGCTCTATCGCTTTTCAAGGTGATTTGGATCTTTGTATACTATGTTCAGTATTCTTGACTCTTCGAGTCTGTTGTATATATCTGCTCTGTGGGTCCCATCGAGGACTGTTGTAATGTTATTACCGCTTTTCCACCCGCACGAAAGTGCTGGTGAGCACCTTTGAATCGTTTCTATGCGGGTTTGGCGGGTTTCGCTAAAACTTGCATAGGTCCGATTCCGAGGGTGTTCTGAGTGGTATCGAGCTCAGCTATGATACCCCACAAGTCCAGCCTGTAGGATAACCTAGCTAACGGCCGAAGTAGAGTGTCAAAACTATTTTTGCAAAATCGGTTGGATAGTTCTGATTAGGTCTGATTTTACTCCTTACCCCTCTGTTGTTCTCCTCTTACCTCTACGTGTTTTGAATCCGCTCTCGTCCCTTTCTTCGAGTCCAGGAATTCTCGTGGTTGGGTTCCGTCGTATCTTCAGGGTTTCGCTTCCTCCTTTGATAACGGTGTTCTACCATCCGGTGTTCAAGCTGCCTGAGGAATCTGTCTACTGCGGTACCATTCTTTGTTCCTTGTTTGTGCTATCCGGTGTTTTCCGACGCGACGCCATCATCTACGCCAGATCCGATGCAGAGTCTGCATCCCTCCTTTGTTCCGAACCTCGCTTGTCGAGATCTTCAGTCTGATTCCGAGAGTTGGTTGCATAATCCGCCTATTTGTGTGCATAGTAATGGTTTGGGTGCGCGATGGACTGATCACCATCCGACTACTCTTATCATTCGCTCTTGTACATCGAATCAGTGGATCCAGCAGTTTTACTCCGTCCACGGAAGTTAGGGGTGGCTTTATTCGTTGATACCTCCACCTTCGACCTTTTGTTCCGGAGTGTTCTCTCGACGATCACGGACAACGACCTATTTTTAGTGGTGTCGCGAGGATCTACACGAAGCGAGAAGACGCAGATCGCCGACCTTTCCTTCCGGTACCATGAGGCGGATCTCGAGGGCGAGATCCATTGTTAGTGGTGTCGAATTGTGGCATCCCGCAAAACCACTACTAGAAAATCGCGTTGTTTTTGTGCATTGCATCATCATGACCGCATGCTCATGTCATCATGCCACATTGCATTTGAGCATCGTCATCATCTTGCATTTGCTGCATAAAATTATTTGCGGAAAAACCCGTTCATGTTTTCTAAACGCCCGTCTTAAATCAAACGCAAAACCCCGGGTCGCCGGAATATTTTGTCTTGACTAAATATGTTTTGCAAGACGGTCCGTTTAAATAAATAAAATATTGCATTATTTTTTAGCGGGGCAGTCGAACGGGCCGAATGACCCGAACGACCACCCCAGAAAAATATAAACGGCCCACCCCAAAAATTCCTAAGTCACCCAACTATCTACCCAACCCTCCTCTCCACCTCACCCCAACCAGTAGCAGCTCACCACCTCAGCTCATCCTCTCCCCCCACCCAATCACATGCTGCCACTTGGCCCAGCCACTCCCCCTCTCTATCCTCTCTCTCCCCACTCCCAGCAGCTTCCCCCTGGACACACCCACCCCAGCACACACCCTGCCCACCCACGCACAGCCACACACACACAACGCCACACACCGATCCACCTGGCCGCCCTGCCCAGATCCCCACGCGACCCCACGCGGGTCCCACTGCTGGCGCCCTCCCACGCTCTCTCCTCACGCGGCGCCCCTCATGGCGTGCTCTCCCTCCTCGCCCGGCCTCCGCGCACCCCGCCTGCCTCCACCGGCCGCTTCCCACCTCCTCCGCCAGTGGCCGTCCTCCGCTCGCCCCGCGCGACCGCGTCTGCGCCACGGCGGCCGCGCCACCGCGCCTCGCTGGTGCCGCCACCGCGCCTGCCTGATCCGCCTGAAGGCGCCACCTCGCCGCCTCCGCCGCGCCGCTGCCTCCGCCGCGAATCCCCGCTGGCCTCGGCGAAGCTCTGTCCGCCCGCCGTCGCTGAACCCGATGCTCTCGCCCGGGCAACCCCGTCGTGTGCCTCGCCGACCGCCAACCTCCTCGCGGCTTACCCTCCCATCGCCGCAGCGCCGCCAGAATCGCCTCCGCCTTCCGCGTGGCTGCCAAGACGCCCTCCGGCCTCCGACGACCTCGCCGGCGCCTTCCGAAGCGACCTCGCTGCCGGCCTCGTCCGCTGCCTCACGCCTCTACGCCATTGCCGCGGTTCGAGACGCCCCCGCAGCACACACTCGCGCCACAGCGACCCGGCGCCGTTCCGAACCCTCCCCGATGCCCCTCTCCCCCGATGCGAGCAACAACGCCTCCGTCCCCGGCTGCATGTAGTAGATCCGACCGTTGAAGCCCGCCAAGATCTACCCTGTAAGCGGTAGCCGATGCCTGCAACCGATGTTGAGATGGGGCACCAAGATCTTCATCCCGTAACATCAAGGTCATTGTTCTTGGGACCGATGCACAAACCCGAAGATCGACACCGTACCCCGAAGACTGAACTCCGAACCCGCCGGTACCTCAAGATCTTCCTCGCGGCGTCCGAAGACCCGAACCCTGTCGAATCCCTCTCGGTGAACGCCAAGATCTCCCTCTCGGACCCGAAGGCGCCAAGACCCCGGACCCCAAGATCTTCGCCATGAGACGACTAGACCGTCGGCACGACCCGACGACCGCGGATGCGACAGGATCGTTCCCGGAACGCCAAGTACTTCCTCTCGGATGCTAAGGCCGCACCGGAAGAACGCCAAGATTGCCACGAGAACGCTCCCGAACGCTAACACCAACTCGATGGCACGGGCCCGACAAGACCTTCGCAACGGCAAGATGGACCCCGTGGGACCCGACAAGATCTGCATGACGACACGGTACCGGTGCCGAAGCGAATCCAATGCGCCCAAGACGGCCAAGTCACGCTTCCGGATGCAACAAGAGCTACCCCAAAATCCGAGAACGATCCGAACCACGAACTCGAGACCGACCCCGAACCCCGGACCAAGATCGTCGGACCCTTATGTGTGACCTCTTATCCGAGAACCCTATTTCATAATTTAATAACAACTTATTGCATATTGAATTGTCTTGCATGCATACATTCATGTGGTTTGGGGGACTTATGCCGATTCACCTCTAATTAAATATGGGGCCCATATGCGGGCAAATCTAGTCTCATATTGGCCTCATTTAACTTGGTGTAGCAAACCGGGGATATATTCTGCCTTGTTAAACAACATTTAATTTGCGGGTAGCTAAATAACTTGAACCATTTAATTAATTGTCGAGACCCCGGTTCCGCTTAAGATGACCTAATTGCATCGCATCTTGCCATGTCATACATCATACATGCATCATGCCGATCTTCTGCCGTGTATTAAATATTGCATCCGGTGCTTCTTCTAGAGTTTTGCTTCTTCGCAGATAAGGCTGTTGAGTGGATGTGAGCTTCGCCCCGATCTTCGGATGAACTCTTCAGCAATGTTTTCAGGCGAGCATCTCCCCCTTTCTACCTATCTTACTTTTATAGTATTTATTCCCTCATGTTGATCTATTGTTGCGTTGCTATCTGTTATGCTGTTTCGTACCCGTGATTTCCCTTGCAGCCCTATATTGCCTTGGACACACCCTATTACCTGTTGCTTGGTAAATAGTTGGACTTGCGCGTCGTAGTCGCTTGCTCAAATGCCGCTGCGTGTTGTCAAATGCCACAGTTGTTGGAGCCTTGCCGCATGTTGATGTTGGAGATGATCTTAGTTTTACTTATCGTTCACTTTAATTCCTGTTTAACAACTAAAATTGAAGTAAGCAGAGGCATCGGTGGGTGATAGATAATATTTGGTTTCGAACGCCCACTTGTGTCCCGTGAGGACCCAGTACTTGATACTGTTCCTTGATTTATCGCTATCCACATCCGGAGGTATATGGGACCCCCGAGCGAGCTTGATTCATCTTATTTCTTGGGGCCACAAACTAGTTTGAGGTTTTATTTACTATCCTGTACTTATGCCATGCTACTTCAGATTTACGTTTGTGCGAGGAGCACACTGTCTTTAGGTAAGCGGAATGTTTCGCGGTATCGACAAGCCCACCACACTTTCGGGTTCCCGATCGTTGACCATTAGCGCAAACCTTGAGTCCGTCTCGAGCTTGCTTACCGCTATGGGTCTACTCAATGGGGTGGCCCCCTGAAATATTTCTGAATCCTGTGATTGTTCAGTCGTGAAAGCCTCGTTGGGTTTTGATTTGGTTTTTCCGAGGTTGATCGAGCGTGTGTTGCTATTGGTGCACCCCGGCCGGGTAAAACTTTCTGAAAGCCGTGTCCGCGGATATGGACGACTTGGAGCACAGTATCTCGACCATAGACAAGCATAACTAAAGTTTATTGCTATAAATTTGACTTTATAATGACTAGTAATCAGCTTCACTACAATGGAAGGGCTAAATAATACTGCCCACAATTGCTTGTTTGGATTGTCGCTTGCGACCATTGTACCTGACTAGTAAGTATGGCAACTACAACGGAATGACTGATTAAAAGTACCAACAACTGCTGGGTTTGGGTTTATCTCATGCTATCTGTATCTGATTAGTAATTGCTGCAACTACAACGGAAATGAATAACTAAAAGGGCCCACTGCTTCTTTTATCAGGACAATTATCTATATCTGACTAGTAATTGCTGCAACGATAACTGAATAAGTAAAACTGCCAACGGTGTGAGTTCCTCGGTTGACTTCCTCATTGGTCTCGAGGGGGAAACGTCAGGATGGGTTTGTTTGATGGTAGCATCAGGTTGGTTCCGACTAGGTCTTTCTTACCCCTCTCTAATTGCCGCCAGTTGTATCGAGTCTCTATAGGTTGTTTAGTGCATGTTGCCGCTGCCGCTCAGTCCACCATACCTATGTAGGCGAGGACCGCCGAATTCTAGTCTCGCCGTGTAATCTTGGCCTCGATCGACGCCTCTTTTTCCTTTGCCCTTTGTCGGCACCCCTTTTGTTTAAGCAGGTTTGAGCTCGACGTCGTTAGCAGGGTTACCCTTCCGGCTTGGCCTGGGCAGGGTTATGGACGCCATTGGTTATTCTTCAGGGCTCTTAGCCCCATTTGCATCTTGTCCGTAGCTGGACGCTCTATCGTTTTCAAGGTGATTTGAATCTTTGTATACTATGTCTGTATTCTTGACTCTTCGAGTCGCTATTGTATATATCTGTTCTGTGGGTCCCATCGAGGACTGTTGTGTAATGTTATTACTTCGTTTTCCACCCGCACGAAAGTGCCTGGTGGGCACCTTTGAATCGATTCTATGCGGGTTTGGCGGGTTTCGCTAAAACTTGCATAGGTCCGATTCTGAGGGTGTTACAAGGTCAATAACTGGCAGTCTAGCCGGATTGAATAGGATAATATGAGAGTCCTAGTTGAATACTAGAACTAGTACTAGTAGGCTTGCATCAGGCCTCTTGGCGTTGGTCTATAAGAGGATGTGTATCCCGTGTGTTTTGGGTCAAACAGTAATAAACCCTAATCTCTCTATTGCTAATCCCTACCTCTCTAGTTTCTTTCATCTACCCATGTTATCTTCTCAACATGCCGATCATGGCACCAAACCAGGCGACGCTCTCGCCCACCGGTGAACCATCCCTATAATATACGCAGTAGAGGCGTTCATGTGTGGGTTTTCTAGTTTGTCGACACCGCGAAAACGTGTCCCGATCCTAAACAGTACAGTGTGCTCCTCGCACAATCGTAAATAAAGCAGTAGCATGGCATAGGTACAGGATAGTAAATAAAACCTCAAACTAGTTTGTGGCCCCAAGAAATAAGACTGAATCAAGCTCTGGCTCAGGGGGGTCCCATAATCCTCCCGGATGTGGATAGCGCGATAAATCAAGGAACAGGTATCAAGCACTCGGGGTCCTACGGGACACAAGTGGACGGTTAACAACCAAATAACATCTATTGCCCACATTGCCTGCTTACTTACTTCAATTTTAGTTGTTAAACAGGAATTAAAGTGAACGGTAAGTAAAGCCATGATCATCTCCAACATCAACATGCGGCAATACACCAACAACTGTGGCACTTGACGACACGCAACAGCACTTGAGCAAGCGACTACGACGCGCAAGTCCAACTATCTACCAAATAACAGGTAATAGGATGTGTCCAAGGCAATATAAGGCTGCAAGGGATATCACGGGTACGAAAACTAGAGCATCACAACACATATAGCAATAGATCAACAGGAGGGAATAAATACTATAAAAGTAAGATAGGTAGAAAGGGGAAGATGCTCGCCTGAAAACATTGCCGAAGGTTCAACCGAAGATCGGGGCGAAGCTCACATCAACTCAACGGCCCAATCCGCGAAGAAGCAAAACACTAGAAGAAGCACCGGATGCAATATTTAATACTACGGCAAAAGATCGGGCATGATGCATGTACGATGCATGGCATGGTGAAGGTGCAATGCAATAAGGCAATATTAAGCGGAACCAGGGTCCCGACAATTAATTAGATGGTTCAAGTTATTTAGAACCCCCGCAATTTAAATGTTATAATAACAGGGCAAGATAAGTTACCGGTTCGCTACACAAATTTAAATAAGGCCAATATGAGACTAGATTTGCCCGCATATGGGCCCCATATTTAATTATGAGGTGAATCGGCATAAGGCCCCCAAACCACAGACAAGTATGCATGCATGAACAATTAATATGCGACAAGTTGTATTATATTATAAAATAGGGTTTCGGGAAGGGGTTCACACATTAGAGGGCCTCGACGAACTTGAGGTTCCGGGGTTCGGGTTCGGGTTTGGGGTTCAGGTTTCGACGGGATCGTTCTCGGAATCCGGGAGTAGTTCTTGCCGTTCCACGTAGAAGGACTTGGTTCGGTGCCAGGGCGCATCGGATTCGTTCTGGTCGTTGTCGATCTTATCGTCGATGGCGGACTGGGGTCCTCGGATCCGTGAAGTAGATCTTATCGCACGGTGTCCGGGGTAGATGATCTTGGCGTATCCGCATCGGCGCTCCTAACATTCAGGTTCTCGTCTTCGCATCCGGGAAAAGAGGACTTGTCGCACATGTGATCTTCGGGTCCGGGGTCTTAGGTTCGCGGAACGGTCTCGCGATCCGAGCGGGAGTACTTGTCGGTCCTAGGTTCCATGTCGGCATCCTCGGTGTCTCGCGGTGAAGCGCTTGCCGTGCTTGTGGCGAGTTTGGCGGTTATCGGGTTCGGCGCCGATGGTCGTTGGCGAACTTGAGGGACATCCAGACGGCCCATAGGGACACAAGCCGATCCCCATGGCACACATACACGAGCACACACAGACGCACACACGGGAGGCAGAGGGCCCACAGGGTGACGGTGGTGGAGGGCGTCGCGGCGGAGGCAGGTGGCCCACGAGGACGAGCCCGAGGTGGGGCGCATGGCAGCAGCGGGCGGACGACGGCCGGCTCCGGGCGGAGGCGGAGCTCAGTGGAGGGAGCCGACGGTGGGGTCGGGCCGAGGCGAGGTGGAAGGCTGCTCGGCGGCAGGCGAGGAGGCGGAGGCGGACGGAGAAGAGGAGGCCATGGCGGCGGCGCTGGGGCGAACGGCAGGAGTAAGGTCGGGGCGCGGGCAGCGATGGTGACGAGAGGAGAGGAGGCGGCGGCGGAGGGCTGGCGCCGAGACGCGGGAGAACAGGCGGCAGGCGGAGGACGGAGGGCAGCGGTGGCGCCGGAGACGGGCGAGAGGCGCAGGCGCATGGCCACGGAGGAGGAGAAGGAGTGAGCTCGGGAGAGGGGTCGCGGTCGGGAGGGGAGAGGAGGCTGGCTCCGAGGCGAGGAGAGGCGGTGGCGAGGAGGCGATCAGAGCTGCCCAGCCGGCGGGCGCATGTGAGCTTGGCGGTGGAGAAGGGAGGGAGGTGACGGGGAGAGGAGGTGTGGGAGAGGAACAGGGAGCGTCAGGGTCTTTGGTCGGCCGGGGACGTGGGGCGAGGGACGGGTGGGGTGGACCGGTCCAAGGGGCCGACAGGGGGTCAGTGGGAGTGGGGGTTGAGTGGGTGGGGTGGGGCCGCGGTGGGGTCGAGGCGTAAGTGAGGGACAGAGAGAGTGGGTAGGATGGGCTAGGGTGAGAGAAGGAGAGAGGGTGGGGCTGGTGGATTGATGATGTGGCGGGGTGGGTAGGGAATTGGGGAAGGGGTGAGGTGGCGAGCTGTGAGGGGTGGGTAGGATAGATTTGGGTGGGAATAGGATTTAGAGTGTAGGTTTTTTATTAGTTTTGTAAATATGTGTTTGTTTGGTTTTGTTTATTTTAAAACAAGACTACTTTGCAATAATGTTTAGGTAAATAAAATATCCGATACGATCGGGATTTTGCATTTGAAATAAAGAGGGGTGTTTGTACAAAACAGAACTAGGCTTTTCGAAATAGTTTCAGACAAACAATGCATGATGATGACGATGCAATGCACTAAAACAACGCGATTTTCTAGTAGTGGTTTTGCGGGATGCCACACTTACTGATTTGCCGTTATCATTTTGGGGTTATGCATTAGAAACCGCTCCATTCACTTTAAATAGGGCTCCATCTAAATCCGTTGAGACGACACCGTATGAACTGTGGTTTGGTGCTAAACCTAAGTTGTCGTTTCTTAAAGTTTGGGGATGCGAAGCTTACGTCAAGAAGTTGATGCCGGACAAGCTCGAACCCAAAGCGGAGAAATGCGTCTTCATAGGATACCCTAAGGAAACTATTGGTATACCTTATATCAGAACCGAAGGCAAAGTGTTTGTCGCAAAGAACAGTTCCTTTCTTGAGAAGGAGTTTCTCTCGAAAGAAGTGAGTGGGAGGAAAGTAGAGCTAGACGAGGTTATTGAACCTTCTCTTGAATTGGAGAGTAGCGCAGCACCTGAAATTGTTCCAGTGTCGCCTGCACCAACAATAGAGGAAGCTAATGACAAGGATCATGAAGCTTCAGACGATCTCTTGCATCTTGAGCGTCGCAGGGTCGACAAGGTCGCGTGCCCTCCCGAGTGGTACGGCAACCTGTCTTGACTTGTCTTGTTAGTAGAAGCGGTGAACCTACGAACTATGAGGAAGCGATGATGAGCCCAGACTCTGAGAAATGGCTGGAAGCCATGAAATCCGAATTGGGATCCATGAGCGAAAACCAAGTATGGACTTTGGTGGACCCTCCTAGCGACCGAAAGGCCGTTGAGTGCAAATGGATTTTCAAGAAGAAAACGGACGCGGATGGTAATGTTACCGTCTATAAAGCACGGCTTGTCGCAAAAGGTTTTCGACAAGTTCAAGGTGTTGACTACGATGAGACTTTCTCTCCCGTAGCGATGTTTAAGTCCATTCGGATTTTATTAGCAATTGCTGCGTTTCATGATTATGAAATATGGCAGATGGATGTCAAGACTGCTTTCCTCAATGGGAACATTGATGAAGAGTTGTTGTGGCATCCCGCAAAACCACTACTAGAAAATCGCGTTGAATTTGTGCATTGCATCGTCATCATCATATGTTGTTTGTCAAAAACTATTTTCGCAAAGCCCGATTTGTTTTCCAAACGCCCCATCTTCATTCACGCACGCAAACCCCGGGCCTCCGGATTATTTTTGTTTGTCTACTATCGGTTTGCAAACGGTGTTATTAAAACAAATAAAATTTATATTATTTTTGGGCAATGAGCGGGCGAATGACCCGAACGACCGCCCCAGGATTTAAATCGGACCACCTAAACAGCCCCCCCTATTTCCTAAGTTCACCAAACTACCTACCCACACACCCCCCTCCACCTCACCCCCTCCTATCACGAGACGCCACCTCATCCTCTCCTCTCACAGCCAATCAAACCTCGCCACATCACTGCTCCACTCCCTCCCTCTCCCCAGCACCCCACCCCACCAACCGACGCACGCACACACCCAGCATCACCCACCCCGCGCCATCCCCACCTGTCCCCTGGGTCCCACGCCCGCGCGACCCACGCCTGGCGCCCGCTCCCCCTGTTCATCTTCAATCTCGCCCGCTTCGCCCTCGCCTCGCCCCACGCATCCGCCCGCCTCCACCCAGCGTCCGTGGCGAGGCCGCCCTCTGGCTCGCCCACGACCCCGCCCGAGACCTCCCGGCGCCCGCCAAGCTCCGGCGACCACCCTCCTCTCCCCTCCTCTCCCAGTAGCGCTTCTTCCGCCTCATTCGCGCCCTCCGCCTGGCCGCACGCCTTCCCCAGCTCCTCTCCGCGCCCGCCCGTGCAGCCCAGGCCGTGCTCCTCCTTCCACCGGCCGGCCTTTCCTCCGCCAGACCCGCCTCCACCCGCTGCTCTCCTCACAAGCAGCGTGGCCATGAAGCTCATCGCTCACGGCGCCTCCCGGCCGCGTCGCCCCATCGCCCTCTCCGCCGGCCGCCAAGCTTCGCCTTCCTCCGCCTCGGGACCCATTGCTGCCGTCTGCGTGCCGGCTCCACCCCCTGCGCGTCCCGGGCGCGTCCTCCCGCATCGCAGCGACGGCGCCCGAGCCCGCCGCCTAGCTGCGCCTGCTCGCCGGCGTCGGGCCTCCCCCTCTCTGCAGCGAGCCGGCAGCGAGCTCCGCCTCCCTGGCTCTCCACCTCGCTGTCTCCGGCGGCGCCGCGGTCGTCCATGCTCCGCCGTCCAACCTCCACCGCCAGCCCGTCCTTGTCCCTGTCGGCATGCCTGCTTCCACCCTCTTCAACAGCAGCAGCTTTGTGGTGTCGTGGTGTCGTGGGGGCTCGAGATCTTCTCTGAAGAAAGGATACGAGGCGCCTGGTGCAGAACAAGCTCGCCACCGACCACCGACGTCGCCTTCACGGACGACTAGTAATCCCTCTCGGACCACAAGACCGGCACGATTCGAGACCCGAAGGTCTATCCAAGGCCACCGGCGCCGGATCCTCAAGACCTTCTTCCCGTATGCGACGTCGAAGACCTGAACCCCACTGCAGAACAACAAGGCCTTCGAGGTGGAACCGACAAGATCTTCTCCTCGGGACACCGGGAGCTCCCCTGACGCCGTTTTCGAGTTCGCCATCGGTGCATAAGGGGAAAACCTCAAGGATTTCGACACGGAGCGTCAAGATCGCCTCACGGAATCCGAAGCGCGGACCCGGAAAGAACCTCGCAACGGCAAGATCGGCCCCGTGGGACTCGGCAAGATCTGCCCGACGACAAGAACAACAGCGACCGGGAGAATCCGATGCGCCCCCGACAGCGACCCAAGTCCTGCTTTTCGGACGCGACAAGGACTACCTCCGATGTTCGAGAACGAGCCCGCCGAGAACGCTTCCGTCGAACCCCAGATCCGAGCCCTGAGACCGACCCCGAACCCCGGAACCCCAAGTGCGTCGAGACCCTCTAATGTGTGAAACCCTTCCCGAAACCCTATCTTATAAAATAATAACTTGTTGCATATTAATTGCCATACTTACATGCATGCTTGTCTGTGGTTTGGGGGCCTTATGCCGATTCACCTAATAATTAAATATGGGGCCCATATGCGGGCAAATCCAGCCTTATATTGGACTCATTTAAATTTGTGTAGCGAACCGGTAACTTATCGTGCCATGTTAATTCAACATTTAAATTGCGGGGTATCTCAATAACTTGAACCGTTTAACTAATTGCCGGGACCCCGGTTCCGCTTAATATGACCTAATTGCATCGCACCTTTGCCTTGTCATCCATCATACCTGCATCATGCCGATCTTCTGCCGTTGTATTAAATATTGCATCCGGTGTTTATTCTAGTGTTTTGCTCCTTCGCGGATAAGGCCGTTGAGTTGATGTGAGCTTCGCCCCGATCTTCGGATGAACCCTTCGACAATGTTTTCAGGCGAGCATCTCCCCCTTTCTACCTATCTTACTTTTATAGTATTTACTTCCCTCCTGTTGATCTATTGCTATCTGTGTTGCGATGCTCTAGTTTTCGTACCCGTGATATCCCTTGCAGCCTTATATTGCCTTGGACACATCCTATTACCTGTTGCTTGGTAGATAGTTGGACTTGCGTGTCGTAGTCGCTTGCTCAAGTCTTTGTTGTGTCGTCATAATTGCCACAGTTGGAGCCTTGCCGCATGTTTGATGTTGGAGATGATCATAGTTTTACTTATCGTTCACTTTAATTCCTGTTTAAAACTAAAATTGAAGTAAGCGAGGCATCGGTGGGTGATAGAAAATATTTGGTTTCGAAGCCCACTTGTGTCCCGTAGGACCCCGAGTACTTGATACCTGTTCCTTGATTTATCGCGCTATCCACATCCGGGAGGTATATGGGACCCCCCTGAGCCAGAGCTTGATTCAGTCTTATTTCTTGGGGCCACAACTAGTTTGAGGTTTTATTTACGATCATGTACTTATGCCATGCTACTTATGTATTTAAATTGTGCGACAGATAGCACACTGTACTGTTTAGGTAAGCGGAGTGATTACGCGGTATCGACACCCCGAGTTTTCGGGTTCCCAGTCGCTTACAGCCATTGGCGCAAACCTTGAGTCTGTCTCGAAGCTAACTTACTTCGTTGCGGGATCTACTCAATGGGGTGGCCCCCTGAAATATTTCTGAATCCTGTGATTGTTCAGTCGTGAAAGCCTCGTTGGGTTTTGAGTTGGTTTTTCCAAGGTTGATCGAGCGTGTGTTGCTATTGGTGCACCCCGGCCGGGTAAAACTTTCTGAAAGCCGTGTCCGCGGATATGGACGACTTGGAGCACAGTATCTCAATCATAGACAAGCATAACTAAAGTTTATTGCTATAAATTTGACTTTATAATGACTAGTAATCAGCTTCACTATAATGGAATGGCTAAATAATACTGCCCACAATTGCTTGTTTGGATTGTCGCTTGCGACCATTGTACCTGACTAGTAAGTATTGCAACTACAACGGAATGGCTGACTAAAAGTACCAACAACTGCTGGGTTTTGGGTTTATCTCATGCTATCTGTATCTGATTAGTAAGTGTTGCAACTAAAACGAAATGATTAACTAAAAGTGCCCACTGCTTATTTTATCAGGACGACTATCTTTAACCTGACTAGTAATTGCTGCAACGATAACCGAATAAATAAAACTGCCAACTGTGTGAGTTCCTCGGTTGACTTCCTCGTATGGTCTCGAGGGGGAAACGCCAGGATGGGTTTGTTTGGTGATAGCTTGAGTTGGATCGAATAGGTCTTTCTTATCCTCTCTCGATAACGGTTGTATCGAGTCTCTATAGGTTGTTCGATTACTGCTGCCGCTCGATCCACCATACCTTTGTGGCGAGGACCGCGAATTCTAGACTCGCGTGTCTTGGCCTCGATCGACGCCTCTTTTTCCTTTTCCCTTTCGGCACCTTTGTTTAAGCAGGTTAGAGATCGGCGTCGTTAGCGAGGTTACCCTTCCGGCTTGGCAGGGTTATGGACGCCATTGGTTATTCTTCAGGGCTCTTAGCCCCATTTGCATCTTGTTCGTAGCTGGACGCTCTATCGTTTTCAAGGTGATTTGGATCTTTGTATATATATTTGTATTCTTGGCTCATGGAGTCGCCGTTATATATATATCTGTTCTGTGGGTCCCATCGAGGACTGTTGTGTAATGTTATTACTGCTTTCCACCCGAAAGTGCTGGTGGGCACCTTTTGAATCGTTTCTATGCGGGTTTGGCGAATTTTGCTCAAACTTGCATAGGTCCGATTCGAGGGTGTTCTGAGTGGTATCGAGCTCAGTGATTCACGATACCCCACAATTCCACTGTAGGATAACCTAGCTAACGCGAAGTAGAGTGTCAAAACTATTTTGCAAAATCGGTTGGATAGTTACGGTTAGGTCTGATTTTACTCCTTACCCTCTGCTATTCTCCTCTTACCCTGCGTGTTTTGAATCCACTCTCTTACCTTTCTTGAGTCCAGATTTCTCGTGGTTGGGTTAAAATGTACCTTGTGGTTTCGCTTCCTTCTTTGATAATGGTGTTCTACCATCCGGTGTTCATGCTGCCCGAGGAATCCTTCGTCTGTGGTACCATTCTTTGTTCCTTGTTTGTGCCTTCCGGTGTTTTCCGACGCGACGACATCATCTACGCTAGATCCGATGCAGAGTCTGTATCACTCCTTTGTTTCCGAACCTCGCTTATCGAGATCTTCAGTCTAATTCCGAGAGTTGGTTGCATAATCCGCCTATTCGTGTGCAGAGTAATGGTTCGAGTGGGATGGAGTAGCTACCATACCACTACTCTTATCATTCGCTCTTGTACATCGAATCGATGGATCCAGCAGTTTACTCCGTCCACGGAAGTTAGGGGTGGCTTTATTTGTTGATACCTCTACCTTGACGACTGTTGTTCCGAGTGTTCTCGCGACGGTCACGGACAACGACCTCTTGTTAGTGGTGTCGAGGATCTACACGCGAAGGATCGCATCACGGCCTTCTTCCCGGTACCACGAGGCGGATCTCGAGGGCGAGATCCTTTGTTAGTGGTGTCGAATTGTGGCATCCCGCAAAACCACTACTAGAAAATCGCGTTGAATTTGTGCATTGCATCGTCATCATCATATGTTGTTTGTCAAAAACTATTTTCGCAAAGCCCGATTTGTTTTCCAAACGCCCCATCTTCATTCACGCACGCAAACCCCGGGCCTCCGGATTATTTTTGTTTGTCTACTATCGGTTTGCAAACGGTGTTATTAAAACAAATAAAATTTATATTATTTTTGGTGGGGCAGTCGAACGGGCCGAATGACCCGAACGACCGCCCCAGGATTTAAATCGGACCACCTAAACAGCCCCCCCTATTTCCTAAGTTCACCAAACTACCTACCCACACACCCCCCTCCACCTCACCCCCTCCTATCACGAGATGCCACCTCATCCTCTCCCCTCCCCCTGGCCAATCAAACCCTGCCACATCAGCCTGGCTCCACTCCCTCTCTCTCCCCAGCACCCCACCCCACCAACCGACGCACGCACACACCCAGCATCACCCACCCCGCGCCATCCCCACCTGTCCCTGGTCCCACGCCTGCCACGCGCTGCGCCCCGCCTCCCTGTTCATCTTCAATCTCTCGCCCCGCTCGCCCGCACCGTCGCTCCCTCGCCCGCCCCACCGCATCCGCTCCGCCGCTCCACCCAAGCGTCTGTCGCAGTGAGCCGCCGCCTCAGCTCGCCTCGACCCCGCCCGAGGACCTCCCGCGCCCGCCAAGCTCGGCGACCACCCTCTCTCCTCTCCCAGTAGCGCCCTTCCGCCTCCGCCGTTAGGCGCGTCCCTCCGCCGCCGCCGCCGCCACCTCGCCCGCCACGGCAGCACGCCCTCCTTCCCAGCTCCTCCGCCCGCCCGTTCCAGCTCAGCGCCGGCCCGCCGTGCTCCTCCTTCCACCGGCCGGCCCTTTCCTCGCCGCAGACCGCCTCCACCCTTTGCTCTCTCTCTCCTCCACAGCGCGCGCCGCATGTGAGCTCACTCGCCATGGCGCCTCCCGGCCGCGCCATCGCCCCGCCGGCGCCCCTCTCCGCCGCCAAGCTCGCCTTCCTCTCCGGCTCGCCCGGCGACCCTACCGTCTGCGTACGCCTGCTCCGAATCCACCTGCGCGTCCCCGGGCGTCCTCCGCATCGCAGCGACCCGCGCCGTTCGAGCCCGCCTAGCTGCTCCCGCCTCGCCCGGCGCTGGGCCTCCCCTCTTTGCAGCGAGCCGGCAGCAGCTCCGCCTCCCCAGCTCTCCACCTCATTGTCTCCGGCGGCGCTGCCGCCACGCTCCGCCGTCAACCTCCACCGCCAGCCGTCCTTGTCCCTCGCCTCGCTTCCACCCTCTTCAACGGCAGCTTTGTGGTGTCGTGGTGTCGGGGGCTCGAGATCTTCTACGAAGAAAGGATACGAGGCGCCTGGTGCAGAACAAGCTCGCCACCGACCACCGACGTCGCCTTCACGGATGACAAGTAATCCCTCTCGGACCACAAGACCGGCACGATTCGAGACCCGAAGGTCTATCCAAGGCCACCGGCGCCGGATCCTCAAGACCTTCTTCCCGTATGCGACGTCGAAGACCCGAACCCCACTGCAGAACAACAAGGCCTTCGAGGTGGAACCGACAAGATCTTCTCCTCGGGACACCGGGAGCTCCCCTGACGCCGTTTCCGAGTTCGCCATCGGTGCATAAGGGGAAAACCTCAAGGATTTCGACACGGAGCGTCAAGATCGCCTCACGGAATCTGAAGCGCGGACCCGGCAAGAACCTCGCAACGGCAAGATCGGCCCTGTGGGACTCGGCAAGATCTGCCCGACGACAAGAACGACAGCGACCGGGAGAATCCGATGCGCCCCCGACAGCGACCCAAGTCCTGCTTTTCGGACGCGACAAGGACTACCTCCGATGTTCGAGAACGAGCCCGCCGAGAACGCTTCCGTCGAACCCCAGATCCGAGCCCTGAGACCGACCCCGAACCCCGGAACCCCAAGTGCGTCGAGACCCTCTAATGTGTGAACCCCTTCCCGAAACCCTATCTTATAAAATAATAACTTGTTGCATATTAATTGCCATACTTACATGCATGCTTGTCTGTGGTTTGGGGGCCTTATGCCGATTCACCTAATAATTAAATATGGGGCCCATATGCGGGCAAATCCAGCCTTATATTGGCCTCATTTAAATTTGTGTAGCGAACCGGTAACTTATCGTGCCATGTTAATTCAACATTTAAATTGCGGGGTATCTCAATAACTTGAACCGTTTAACTAATTGCCGGGACCCGGTTCGCTTAATATGACCTAATTGCATCGCACTTTGCCTTGTCATCCATCATACGCATCATGCCGATCTTACGCCGTTGTATTAAATATTGCATCCGGTGTTTATTCTAGTGTTTTGCTCCTTCGGATAAGGCCGTTGAGTTGATGTGAGCTTCGCCGATCTTGGATGAACCTTCGACAATGTTTTCAAAGAGCATCTCCCCCTTTCTACCTATCTTACTTTTATAGTATTTACTTCCCTCCTGTTGATCTATTGCTATCTGTGTTGCGATGCTCTAGTTTTCGTACCCGTGATATCCCTTGCAGCCTTATATTGCCTTGGACACATCCTATTACCTGTTGCTTGGTAGATAGTTGGACTTGCGTGTCGTAGTCGCTTGCTCAAGTGTTGTTGTGTGTCGTCATAATTGCCACAGTTGTTGGAGCCTTGCCGCATGTTTGATGTTGGAGATGATCATAGTTTTACTTATCGTTCACTTTAATTCCTGTTTAAAACTAAAATTGAAGTAAGCAGAGGCATCTGTGGGTGATAGAAAATATTTGGTTTCCGAACGCCCACTTGTGTCCCGTAGGACCCCGAGTACTTGATACCTGTTCCTTGATTTATCGCGCTATCCACATCCGGGAGGTATATGGGACCCCCCTGAGCCAGAGCTTGATTCAGTCTTATTTCTTGGGGCCACAACTAGTTTGAGGTTTTATTTACGATCATGTACTTATGCCATGCTACTTATGTATTTAAATTGTGCATGATAGCACCTTTGCATCTGTTTAGGTAAGCGGAGTGATTACGCAGTATCGACACCGAGTTTCGGGTTCCCGCCATGTACCATTGGCGCAAACCTTGAGTCTGTCTGAAGCTAACTTACCGCTATGGGATCTACTCAATGGGTGGCCCCTGAAATATTCGAATCTGTGATTGTTCAGTCGTGAAAGCCTCGTTGGGTTTTGAGTTGGTTTTTCCAAGGTTGATCGAGCGTGTGTTGCTATTGGTGCACCCCGGCCGGGTAAAACTTTCTGAAAGCCGTGTCCGCGGATATGGACGACTTGGAGCACAGTATCTCAATCATAGACAAGCATAACTAAAGTTTATTGCTATAAATTTGACTTTATAATGACTAGTAATCAGCTTCACTATAATGGAATGGCTAATAATGCTGCCCACAATTGCTTGTTTGAATTGTCGCTTGCGACCATTGTACCTGACTAGTAAGTATTGCAACTACAACGGAATGGCTGAATAAAAGTACCAACAACTGCTGGGTTTGGGTTTATCTCATGCCATCTGTACCTGATTAGTAATTGTTGCAACTATCACGGAATGGTTAACTAAAAGAGCCCACTGCTTATTTTATCAGGACGACTATCTTTAACCTGACTAGTAATTGCTGCAACGATAACCGAATAAATAAAACTGCCAACTGTGTGAGTTCCTCGGTTGACTTCCTCGTTTGGTCTCGAGGGGGGGAAACACCAGGATGGGTTTGTTTGGTGATAGCTTCAGGTTGGATCCGAATAGGTCTTTCTTATCCCTCTCTGATAACGCCAGTTGTATCGAGTCTCTATAGGTTGTTCAGTGCCTGCTGCCGCTGCCGCTCAGTCCACCATACCTTTGTAGGCGAGGACCGCCGAATTCTAGACTCGTAGTGTCTTGGCCTCAAGATCGACGCTCCTCTTTTCCTTTGCCCTTTCGGCACCCTTTGTTTAAGCGAGTTACGAGATCGACGTCGTTAGCGTGGTTACCCTTCCGCTTGGCACAGGGTTATGGACGCCATTGGTTATTCTTCAGGGCTCTTAGCCCCATTTGCATCTTGTCCGTAGCTGGACGCTCTATCGTTTTCAAGGTGATTTGGATCTTTGTATATATATTTGTATTCTTGGCTCATGGAGTCGCCGTTATATATATATATATATATATATATATATATATATCTGTTCTATGGGTCCCATCGAGGACTGTTGTGTAATGTTATTACTTCGTTTTCCACCCGCACGAAAGTGCCTGGTGGGCACCTTTGAATCGTTTCTATGCGGGTTTGGCGAATTTTGCTCAAACTTGCATAGGTCCGATTCTGAGGGTGTTACAGTTGTATATGATGCAACCCGAAGGTTTTGTCGATCCTAAGGATGCTAGTAAAGTATGCAAACTTCAGCGTTCCATTTATGGACTGAAGCAAGCATCTCGGAGTTGGAACCTTCGTTTTGATCAAGTGATCAAGAGCTTTGGATTTGTTCCAAATTGCTACGAAGCTTGCATCTACAAGAAAGTGAGTGGGAGCTCGGTGACGTTTCTGGTACTGTATGTGGATGACATATTGATTATCGGAAGTGACATCAACATGCTTAACGATGTGAAGAGTTATTTGAACAGGTGTTTTTCAATGAAAGACCTAGGTGAAGCTGCTTATATATTGGGCATCAAGATCTATAGAGATAGAAAAACACGCCTGATAGCTTTAAGCTAGAGTACATACCTAGACAAAGTTCTGAAAAGGTTCAGAATGGATAAGGCAAAGAAAGGTTCAGTGCCTATGTTGTCAGGTAAGATATTGAGCAAGGCTCAGTGTCCATTCTGATGAAATGATAGGGAAGCTATGATCAAAGTGCCTTATGCCTCGCCATAGGTTCCATCATGTATGCCATCTCGTGTACTAGACCGGATGTGTCCAATGCTCTTAGTTTGACGAGCAGATATCAAAGTGATCCAGAGTGGAACCTCGACAGCCGTGAAGAACATCCTAAAGTACCTAAATAGAACTAAAGAAATGTTCTTAGTCTATGGGGTGATGAACGACTTGTCGTAAAGGTTACGTCGACGCTAGTTTCGACACCGACAAGGATGATTCTAAATCTCGACGGGATACGTGTATATTTTGAATGGAGGAGTGGAGTCGGAGAAGCTGCAAGCAAAGCGTGATCGCGGGATCTCTGAGAAGCGGAATACATGGGCTGCCGCAGCGTCAAATGAAGGAGTTTGGATCAGAAACTTCATCATCGAGCTTGACGTGGTTCCAAGTGCATTGGACCCATGGAGATATTGTGTGACAACATGGCGCCATAGCACTCGCTAAGAAACCAAGATATCATCCAAAGACCAAGCATATCAACCGCAAGTTTCATATAATCCGAGATTATATAGCGATGGAGATCGAAGATTAGCAAAGTACATACGGATCTGAATGTCGCAGATCCATTGACTAAACCTCTTCCACGTGTAAAACATGATCAACACCTCAGTGCCATGGGTGTGAGATTGTTGCCAAATGTAAACTAGATTATTGACTCTAGTGCAAGTGGGAGACTGTTGGAATTATGCCCTAGAGGCAATAATAAAGATGTTATTATTATAATTCTTGTTCATGATAATGTTTATATTCCATGCTAGAATTGTATTAAGCGGAAACATTAATACTTGTGTGGTTTGTGAACAACACCGTGTCCACAATGCGCCTCTAAGGACTGGCTCATTGATCAATGATGGTTAAGGTTTCCTAACCATAGACATGAGTTGTCAATTGATAATGAGATCATATCATTGGGATAATGATATGATGGACAGACCCAAACTAAGCGAAGCAATTAGATCGTTTCATCGTGTTCATCTTTGCGAAGCTTTTCCTATGTCAAATATTGTATTCCTTAGACCATGAGATAATGCAACTCCCTGGTACCGGAAGAAAGCTTTGAGGTCATCAAACGTCATCCTATGAGAGGGTGATCATAAAGGTGTCTCTCAGGTGATCGAAAAGTATCTGTTGGGTTGTATGTATCGAGATGGAATTTGTCCCTCCCAAGTCGTAGAGATATACTTCGGGCCCACTCGGTAATCGATATCAACACCGCTTGCAAGCATGTGGTTAAGGAGTTAATCACAAAGTGATATCGGATTACGGAAAGAGTAAAGTACTTGCTGTGAACGAGATTGAACTAGGTATGACGGTACCGACGATCGAATCTTGGGCAAGTAAAATATCGCGAGACGAAGGGAATATATATATGGGATTGATTGAATCTTGGCATCGTGGTTCATCCGATATGATCATCGATGAATGTGTGGGAGTCAATATGGGTGCCTGCACCCGTTGATTATTGATAGAAGATCATGTCGCATATTCTCGAACCCGCAGGTCACACATAACGTATCTCGACGCTAGGATAGATTGGATAATTGGTTTATGAATTTTTGTTCGAGTCTCGGATGGGATCCGGATATCACGAGAGGTTCCGGAATGGTCCGAGAATAAGATTCATATAAGGCGGTGCAGTTTTGGAGTTGAATTGTTAAGTTAATCGGTATTGTACGGAAGCTTCTAGAACCTTCGGAAGGGGACCAACGTGGCCCCACCTTCCGGAGGGGGCATGGGCCTATGAGGGAGTGTCCTGGCGCATTGGGCCAGGGGCACAAGGCCCCATAGGGCCCAGCCGATCTAGATAAGTTTAAACTCGTTTAAACTAGAGATAGGATTTCTAGATAAGGGAGAGTTTAAATCGTTTAAACTAGAGATAGGATTTCTAGATAAGGAGAGTTTAAATTGTTTAAACTAGAGATAGGCTTGGAGGAGGGGCAAGGGCTGGCCCCTCTATATATAGAGGGTGGTGCGCCTCCCAATACACACCTTCCTCCAAGCCCTAGCAGCCTTGCTACCTTCCTCTCTCCTCCCGATTGTTTGTAGGCGAAGCCCTGCAGCAGAAATTCTCCACCATATACACCACGCCGTCGTGTTGTAGATCCAATCTATCTCTCCACCATACTCGCTGGTCCGAGGAAGGAGGAGACGTCGAGGTGTTGCACGTGTGCATCTCACGGAGGCATCGCCACTTGTGGTGCTAGATCGGATCGGATCGCGAGGAGGAGAAGCAAGTACGACTACATCACCCACGTTCCGATTTAACGTTCATTGCTTGAATCTTCAAGGGTATGAAGATCTAATCCAATCTCTCTCGTTGATTGCATCTCCTAGATTAGATCTTGGCTTTCCCTCTGTTCGCATCCGTAGAAAATTTTGATTTACTATGCCGCGAAACCCTGCAATATCACCTTTACCGGATGGATGCTTTGATGACATCAAACACCACACCGTAACTGGGTGGCTATAAAGGTGGCATTGAGTGTTCGGAAAGTATTGGTTGAAACACATGGATCAAGAGTGGAATTTGTCCATCCATATGACGGATAGATATACTCTGGGCCCTCTCGGTGTAATGTCATCCAATTAGCTTGCAAGCATGTGACTGGCTCACAAGGGATCACATATCACGGGAACGAGAAAAGAGTACTTATCGGTAACGAGGTTGAACTAGGTATGCAGAGATACCGACGATCAAAACCTCGGATAAGTAAACTATCGTGAGACAAAGGGAAATTGGTATCGTATGTAAGTGTTTCATTCGATCGCAAAGTAATCGTAGAAATATGTGGGAGCCATATGAATTTCCAGATTCCTCTATTGGTTATTGATCGGAGAAGTGTCTCGATCATGTCCGCATAATTCACGAACCGTAGGGAGACACACTTAAGGATTCGATGTTGTTGAGTAGTTATGGAATGATGAGTAAGAGACCGAATGTTGTTTGGAGTCTCGGATGGGATCCGGGATATCACGAGGAGATCCGGAATGGTCCGGAGAATAAGATTCATATAAGGAAAGTCCCGTTTGAGTTGGAGAATGGTTAGGTGTTTTCATCGGAATGTTCTAGAAGGTTCGGAATGTCCGCACTCCGGAGGAAGGGTACATGAATGTGTTATATCAAGTTGGTATGATTGCATTATGTACTTGGTGTCATCGCTGTACCAAATAGAGGGTTTATTCAAATCCTAGTTTGAAAAGTCAAGCGGCTAGTTTGAAAGTCAAACAGCTAGTTTTGGGAAAGAGGAGAAGGAGGTTTGAACGGACTTGGGGAGGAGTTCCTCCCACCTCCGCCCACCTTGGTCCGAGTTGGGGAGGGACTCCCCTCCCCAGGCGCGCCTCCCTCCACCTATAAGAGGAGGGGCAGGGCTCCCCTCCTAGACACACAAGTTGCCTCCCTCTAAACCTAAACCCTAGCCACAGCCTACGGATTTCTCCCAAGCCGCCGAGTTAGAGCTTCTAATTGCCCTAGCTGCTGGTTTAGCCCCTTCTAATTGGTGTGTCTAAACCCTAGATCACCAAGGCTCTCTCATAGTCCACCATACTCGCTCGACTTAAGGCCTGCGAGATCTCCCTCTACTTCGGTACCACGCCGCGTCGTGCCGGAATCGCGAGGAGAGTGCTACAACCTCCGCTTTCTTTGGAACAAGGGAGAGGAAGGTCTTCGTCAGTCCGAGCGTGTGGCCGATCTGGAAGCGCTTCGGAGCATGGCCGGAAGGATCGTCTACGCGATCTTGAGATCGGGAGTGTACGACTACATCATCCACGAGAATCTGCTCTCGTTAACCGCTTTGGATCTTCAAGGGTTAGTACTCTATTGACTCGTTGCTACAATCTAGTAGATAGATCTTGGCTTGATCATAGATTAGATCTTGATTGTGTGTTCATGCGGTAGAAAATTTTTGTTTTCCATGCTACGAACCCCTACAGTGGTATCAGAGCCGTGTCTATATGTAGATCTGTTGCACGAGTAGAACACAATGGTCATTGTGGGCGTTGATGCTTTTGTTGTCGATTGCTTCTTGTGTACTTTTCATCTTGCGGGATGGTGGGATGAAGCGGCCCGGGCTAACCTTACATGACATCGTTCATGAGACTCGCTTGACATGCAACTTGTATTGCATAAGTGGCTTTGCGGGTGCCTGTTTCTCCCAACATAGTTAAGATTCAATTTACAACGGGTGATTGACAATACTAGTATCAATGTTGTGGTTCTTGTTCGTAAGTTAGAGCGACACTTATTGAAAGCCCCAAACCACGTAAAATATGCAAAGAAAATTAGAGGCGTCTAACCTTGTTTTGCAGGGGTGTGCTGTGATGTGATATGGCCATGATTGTGATTATATTTGATGTATACAATGTTCCTTATTGTAAGTTGGCAACCGGCAGGAGCCATATGATTGTCTTTAAATTCTGTTAAGACCCGCGTGTCTATTCAAAGTAGTTGTAATAGTTGAAGCTGGTGGATGACAACCATGGAGCAGCGTCATTGACCTTGATGCAATGCCGGTGATGATGGAGATCATGTTCGTGCTTGAAGATGGAGATCGGAAGCACAAGAAGAAAGGCCATATCATATCACATATTATGAATTGCATGTGATGTTAATCCTTTTATGCATCTTGTATTGCTTATTTCACGACAGTAGCATTATAAGATGATCCCTCAAGCACACAATTTAAAGTATTAAAGTATTCATCCTTAGTAAGCACCATTGCTAAAGCTCGTTGTTTCGAAGCACCACGTGATGATCGGGTGTGTTAGATTCCGCGAGTGTATACAACGTGAGCAAGCCAGATTTGCTCATGCGAAAGCTAAGGTTGATCTTGACGAGCCTGGCATGTACAGACATGGTCTCGGAACACGGATCACCAAAAGGTAAAGCATGAGTCATATAGTAGATATGATGAACATGTCGATTGTTCGCCATTGAAGCTGCATCAACTCTCGTGATGATCGGTTTTGATGTGGTGGATTTGGTTCGTGTGATCACTAAAACAATGTGAGGGATATTGTTTTGAGTGGGAGTTCAACAGCAATATGATTAAAAGTTGAACACTATTTATCATAAATTAAATCAAAGTGAATTGCATAATTGTTGTAGTCATTGGCATCCGTTTACCACCTTGCGCTTAGTTATAATTGAGATGATAGAACTATAGAATTCTGGTTAGTTACTTTACGAACTGGTATCGTATTGTTTTGAAGTGTTAATCTAAAGTTTAAAAGTCCTATTGCAAACATTCAGTAAGTTCCGGTTACTCCATGAAGGTTAATAATTGGTATTAAAACGAGAGTGACAATTCCAAGTGTTAGTATATAAGTATCATGTTTGTCTCCATGATTCTTGATATTCAAAGGATTGTCTTAATATCAAGGTTATCTAGGATCTGAAAGAATTGTTTCAGAAACCATGATGTGTGGAAGATATTATGATATCTGAAACGAAGTTTTGATTGCAACATGATAGAGTATAATATGACAAAAGTCATGTTCTCATAATTGATGAGAATTTGCAAAAGGTTGGAGACACTAGATGTCCTAATCCTCCAAAAGGTTTTGGAGAGCAACATTATACTCGCAATTCACCGTTACAAGCTAAAAGTAGTTTAATCATGGATAATACCATGATGAGGGTGAATATTTGATGTAGGTAAAATGTTTACTACACCAAGAGATTACTAAAGAAAGGAATTTGAAAGAACACCAAACATCTGATAATGGTGATCTACTTCAAAGTGCAAGTCCAAAGACATTGGTATTTAACTATACACGCTTTGAACTATGTGTCATATGTATGACTCCACTATTGATGTTGATAGATTCTTTCAAACAGAAAAGGAAATACTGAAAGAGAATTTCATAAATATATGGCAGAAAAGAAAAGACTAGAATCGTTCAGTTTAAGTATATAGATGATATACATGTTATGGATATATTCTTTGCTTATTAAACAATGTGGTTCTTAAGTATTTGATACTGAATTTGTTGGTGTGAATCGTCATACGAAACAACACAATTCATGAACTACAATGGCCTAAGTAACTAGCAAAATAATATGTGATGATGTTCATCGAGAACAAATAAAGGGTTATTGTGTTGCTCGAAGCTTGCCTTCAAGGTTTGTTTTATCAGGTATTATGAGAACAAAAAGTTTGTTCAAATAATTGCCGTAATCCATAAAAGATGGATGATTCACAAATCTTGTTGGAGAAATCACATCCATAAAACTAGTGCTAAAAATGTCGAAAGACAAATTGATTGAAAGATCACTTAGGAAGTGACATCGCCGTTTAAATTATATTGGAAAGAAAACATGAAGAAACTCCATGTGGATGGAATTTTGGATTTTTTTTATTTTTGATCAAATGACGCTTGTGAAACTTTCCTAGAGATAATTAAAACTTCGTTCATAGGCCAAAAGGGAACGAATGACTAGCTTATTGGAACTTGTACATATTGTTGTACGAAATCCATTATGTGTAGTCAAGAGCGATGGATTTCAACTTCATATGCTTTCTCCGAAAATTTGAGTGAATATATGAATATTTACTTAATAAGGATGAAGTGTGAAATATTTGAAAAGTTCAAAGATTTTCAAGATGAAGTGCAAAATCATTGTAACAAGAATATAAATAGTTTATGATAAGATCATAAAGGAAGATATTTGAGTTACAAGTTTAGCATAATACCTAAGATTTAAGGAATCATTCCGTGGATTTGCATTTTCTCGAAACACCATAAGAGTGTGGAGCGTTCGAGATATGTAATTAAACCTTGTTTGACATGGTAAGATCGAAGGTGTAATTCATAAAACTGCCATTGTATTTTAAAGATTAAAAGCTTTAGAGATTACCGTTTTCCACTGAAAAGAGCTCCATCATAATCCGCTGAAATGACACCATATAAAGTTATGGTTTGGGATAAAACCCAAGTTGTCCTTTCTTAAACATTGGCATGCTATGCATAAAAAGGATGTTTGCAACCAAAGTCGGATGAATCTGTCTTTGTATGTTATTTCAAATAACTGTTAAGTATTCATCCATAAACACCGGAGACAAAAGTGTTTGTCGCTTAGAACGTTAAGTTTCTTTGAGAAGGAATTTTTCGTGAAAAGTTAAGTGGGAGGACAATAGAACTTTGATAAGGTTAAAAGAACCTTAGCTATATGTGCAGAGTTGCGCAGCGCCGAAAAGTGTTCCGGAGGCAGCAACAATGCTCATGGCTCACGTGCCTCAAAGGTTGTGATTACGAAGGTCAAAGTTTCTATTGAAACAAGTAGGTCGGGTAAACAATCAAGTACCAAGATTTGAGAGTTAAATCATTATTTGGCAATAATGACCTGACTACATACAAAGAAGCGATGATGGGCCTCGACTCCGTCAAATGGCTTGAAGCCATAAAATCCGTGATAGTTCCATATACGAGAGATCAAGCTTTGAACTTGAAAGACCCTCTGGAAAGGTACAAGACCTTACAGTCGTATTTGGATCTATAAAGAAATAGACATGGATGTTTCACATCTATGAAATAGTCGACATGTTGGGAAAGAGTTCACAACAATGTTCAAAGGTTGTATATGACAAGATTTGATCTTTCATAGCGATATTTAGTCTAGACGGATTAATGTAGCAACCACTACATATAATTTTGTTATATGGTAGTTGGATAAACAAAATAAAATTCTTCTAATAGAAGGTTTACCTAGGACGTGTGCGTGACACGGTCCAAAGGGTTTTGTTAATTCAAAGGATGCTAAATGCATATGCAAACTTCAATGGTTGAAGTAAGCATTGCGGAGTTGGAATCTTCACTATGATGAAACTGTTAAAGTAGTTTAAATTCGTCGGAGACAATGAAGATGCTTGCATTTGCAAGAAATTAAGTGGGAGCGCTAAGACATGTTTCTAATACATTATGTGGAAGACATATTATTGATTGGAAATGATGTATCTTTTATTAACACAAAATAAGAATTTCATCTCGATGAAAGGCTTAGGCAAAACCCAAATATTTGGCATCAATAGACGCTAATATGGTTGTGCCTAAAGTACATAGATGATGTATTGAATGAGTTCAATATAGAAACTACAAGAAAGGTTCTTGTCGAACAGAAAGGATTGAATGAGTTCAATATTGATGATATATTCAAGTGTATTGACACTTGGTAAGTGAAACAAAGATTCAAGTATAGATTGATACTTGATGTATGAAATCACAAAGAATATATATATCAATCATACTGTGATATGTACAAATCCAGATATGTCCTATGCTCTAAATGTTATGAGCATATACCAGAATGATTCATAAGATGATCATTGGACAATAGTAAGGATATTCTTATGATCTTTTGGAAGAACTAAGAATATATTGTTTGTAGAAGTGACAAATAGATGGTTAGTTCATTGTAAAAGTACTACATTGATACTAGTTTTGTCACAAAGTACAAATTAAGTTTATCTCAATCTAAACTAAGGGTGGCACAATATAATGGAAAGTAAGTTCCATAATGGATTTGGATGAGTTCCAAAGTTAAGACATTGTGACAGATACTACAACAAAAGGCTAAGTATATGACTGCTATTATAGCAGCTAAATAGGGCATTTGGGTCAAGTAGTTTGTTATCAAACTAGGTGTAGTTCATAGCGGGATAATACTATGAAGATATATTGTACGACAATATTATCAACATGTTTTAACCCCAAAGAACTAAAGGTCTCACCAAAGGACCAAATTTATACAAAGCCATCTCATTAGAGAATGAGTGATGCGTAGAGACGCAAATACATGCAATTACACACGGACCTGGAAGTGTCAGATCCGGAGATCAGTTGACCACTAGCGAACGTGTACTTACAACACCGAAAAGCCATAGGTGTTGAATACACAAACGTTTGAAACTAGATTATTGACTCTAGTGCAAGTGGGATACTGTTGGAGATATGCCCAAGAGGCAATAATAAAGTAGGTTATTATCATATCTTCATACTTATGATAAATGTTTACATTCCATGCTATAATTGTATTAACAGGAAACATTAATACTTGTGTGATTTGTAAGAATAAAAGAGTCCCTAGTAAAGCCTCTTGTTAAACTAGCTTGTTGGTTAATATATGATCATGGTTTCCTGATCATGAACATAGAGATCTTATTAACAACAGGATCATATCATTAGTAGAATGATGTGATGGACATACTCCTATAGATAAGCGTAGCATAAAGATCAAGTCATTTTAATAGTTCAATTGCTATATGCTTTCTGATACATAGTAACCTAATTCCTTCGACCATGAGATCATGCATATCACCTTTACCGGATGGATGCTTTGATGACATCAAACACCACACCGTAACTGGGTGGCTATAAAGGTGGCATTGAGTGTTCGGAAAGTATTGGTTGAAACACATGGATCAAGAGTGGGATTTGTCCATCCATATGACGGATAGATATACTCTGGGCCCTCTCGGTGTAATGTCATCCAATTAGCTTGCAAGCATGTGACTGGCTCACATATCACGGGAACGAGAAAAGAGTACTTATCGGTAACGAGGTTGAACTAGGTATGCAGAGCTACCGACGATCAAAACCTCGGATAAGTAAACTATCATGAGACAAAGGGAAATTGGTATCGTATGTAAGTGGTTCATTCGATCGCAAAGTAATCGTAGAAATATGTGGGAGCCATATGAATTTCCAGATTCCTCTATTGGTTATTGATCCGAGAAGTGTCTCGATCATGTCCGCATAATTCACGAACCGTAGGGAGACACACTTAAGGATTCGATGTTGTTGAGTAGTTATGGAATGATGAGTAAGAGACCGAATGTTGTTCGGAGTCTCGGATGGGATCCGGGATATCCCGAGGAGATCCGGAATGGTCCGGAGAATAAGATTCATATAAGGAAAGTCCTGTTTCGGAGTTGGAGAATGGTTCCGGTGTTTTCATCGGGAATGTTCTAGAAGGTTCCGGAATGTGCGGCACTCCGGAGGGGAAGGGTACATGAATGTGTTATATCAAGTTGGTATGATTGCATTATGTACTTGGTGTCATCGCTGTACCAAATAGAGGGTTTATTCAAATCCTAGTTTGAAAAGTCAAACGGCTAGTTTGAAAGTCAAACGACTAGTTTTGGGAAAGAGGAGAAGGAGGTTTGAAACGGACTTGGGGGAGGAGTTCCTCCTCCCACCGCCGACCCACCTTGGGTCCGAGTTAGGGAGGGACTCCCCTCCCCAGGCGCGCCTCCCTCCACCTATAAGAGGAGGGGCAGGGCTCCCCTCCTAGACACACAAGTTGCCTCCCTCTAAACCTAAACCCTAGCCACAGCCTAGGGATTTCTCCCAAGCTGCCGAGTTAGAGCTTCTAATTGCCCTAGCCGCTGGTTTAGCCCCTTCTAATTGGTGTGTCTAAACCCTAGATCACCAAGGCTCTCTCATAGTCCACCATACTGCCCGCTTAAGCGAAGCCTGCGAGATCTCCTCTACTTAGGTACCACGCCGTCGTCTGCGGGAATCGAGGAGAGTGCTACAACCTCCACCGCCTTTGGAACAAGGGAGAGGAAGGTCTTCGTGAAAATCCGAACGTGTGACCGATCAAGGAAGCGCCACCGAACGCAGCCGGAAGGATCGTCACGCGATCTTGAGATCGGAGTTGTAACACCCTCGAATCGACCCTATGCAAGTTTCAGATTCCCGCCAAACCCATAGAAACGATTCAAAGGTGCCCACCAGCACTTTCGCGGGTGGAAAGCAAGTAATAACGACACAACAGTCCTCGATGGGACCCACATAACAGATATATATACAACAATGACTCAATGAGTCAAGAATACGATATCATATACAAAGATCCAAATCACCTTGAAAGCGATAGGCGTCCACTACGGACAAGATGCAAATGGGGCTAAGAGCCACGAGGAATAACCAATGGCGTCCATAACCCTGCCCAAGCCGGAAG
Organism: Avena longiglumis; assembly: GCA_030063025.1. Lineage (NCBI taxonomy): Eukaryota > Viridiplantae > Streptophyta > Magnoliopsida > Poales > Poaceae > Avena > Avena longiglumis. Next base: position 509,123,205 of record CP125974.1, on the reverse strand, counting down.
GGTAACCCGCTAACGGCGTCGATCTCAAAACCGCTTAAACAAAAGGTGCAAAAGGGCAAAGGAAAAAGAGGCGTCGATCTTGAGGCCAACACGGCGAGACTAGAATTCGGCGGTCCTCGCCTACATAGGCATGGTGGACTGAAGCGGCAGCGGCAGCATGCACTAAACAACCTATAGAGACTCGATACAACTGGCGGCTATCAGAGAGGGGTAAGAAAGACCTATTCGGAACCATCCTGATGCTACCATCAAACAAACCCATCCTGGCGTTTCCCCCTCGAGACCAAACGAGGAAGTCAACCGAGGAACTCACATAGTTGGCAGTTTTATTTATTCAGTTATCATTGCAGCAATTACTAGTCAAGTATAGATAATCGTCCTGATAAAAGAAGCAGTGGGCCCTTTTTAGTTAATCATTCCATTGTAGTTGCAACAATTACTAATCAGATACAGATAGCATGAGATGAACCCAAAACCCAACAGTTGCTGGTACTTTTATTTAGCCATTCCATTGTAGTTGCATTACTTACTAGTCAGGTACAATGGTCGCAAGCGACAACTCAAACAAGCAATTGTTGGCAGTATTATTTAGCCATTCCATTATAGTGAAGCTGATTACTAGTCATTATAAAGTCAAATTTATAGCACTACTTTAGTTATGCTTGTCTATGGTCGATATACTGTGCTCCAAGTCGTCCATAACATGGACACGGCTTTCGAAAGTTTTACCCGGCCGGGTGCACCAATAGCAACACACGCCGATCAACCTCGGAAAACCAAATCAAAACCCAACGAGGCCTTCACGACAAAGCAATCACAGGATCGAGAATATTTCAGGGGCCACCCTTGAGTCTTACCATACGAAGTAAGCTAGCTCGAGACGGACTCAAGGTTTGGGGCGGTAAGCGCATCGGGAACCCAAACTGGGCTTGTCGATACCGCGTAAACAGGTCACAATTCCTAACAAGATGCAGTGCTCCTCGCACAATTGTAAATCTGTAAGTAGCATGGCATAAGTACAGGATAGTAAATAAAACCTCAAACTAGTTTGTGGCCCCAAGAAATAAGATGAATCAAGCTCGGCTCGGGGGTCCCATATACCTCCGGATGTGGATAGCGAAAAAACAAGGAATGTATCAAGTACTCGGGGTCCTACGGGACACAAGTGGGCGTTCGGAAACCAAATATTATCTATCACCCACCGATGCCTCTGCTTACTTCAATTTTAGTTATTAAACAGGAATTAAAGTGAACGGTAAGTAAAGCTATGGTCATCTCCAACATCAACAAACGGCAATACTCCAACAAGCTGGGCCTTTGGACGACCGCAAAGACTTGAGCAAGCGACTACGACGCGCAAGTCCAACTATCTACCAATCAACAGGTAATAGGATGTGTCCAAGGCAATATGAGGCTGCAGGGAATATCCAGGGAACGAAGCTAGAGCATCGCAACACATATAGCAATAGATCAACAGGAGGGAATAAATACTATAAAGTAAGATAGGTAGAAAGGGGAGATGCTCGCCTGAAAACATTTTCGAAGGTTCAGCCGAAGATCGGGTCGAAGCTCACATCAACTCAACGGCCTTATCCGCGAAGAAGCAAAACACTAGAATAAACACCGGCTGCACTATTTAATTCAACGGCAGAAGAACGGGCATGATGCATGTATGATGCATGGCATGGCAAGGTGCGATGCAATTAGGTCATATTAAGCGGAACCGGGGTCCCGACATTTAATTAATAGGTTTATGTGGTTTAGATACCCCGCATTTTAATTGTTGTAGTAACAAGGCAAGATAAGTTACCGGTTCGCTACACCAATTTAAATGAGGCCAATATAAGACTAGATTTGCCCGCATATGGGCCCCATATTTAATTATGAGGTGAATCGGCATAAGGCCCCCAAACCACACAAATATGCATGCGAGATGAATGATTAACATGCAACAAGTTGTTATTATGTTATAAAATAGGGTTTTCGGGAAGGGGTTCACACATTAGGGGTCTCGACGATCTTGGGGTTCCGGGGTTCGGGGGTTCGGTCTTAGGGTCCAGGGTTCGACGGGTTCGGTCTCGGACAACAGAAGTAGATCTTGTCGCATCCGCGGTGGTCGGGCCATGTTGTCGGTCTTGACGTCTCACGCGGAGTCCTTGGCGTTCCGGAAGGAAGTACTTGTTACGCCGGGCATCAGACTCGCCACAGTTCTTGTCGTTCTTATCGGGCCGTAGATTGATCTTGGTGTTTCCGGATGATCTTGCCGACTCCATGCGAAGGCCTTGGCACTCTAGATCGGTCTTTAGGGTCTCGGCCATCGGATCCTTGAAGGAGGTCATGGCGTTCCGAGGAGAAGAACTTGGTGTAGTGACGGTCCTTGTCGGCAATCCTTCGGGTTCGGGGTCTCGATGTTCCATGAAGAAGTACTTGGTGCTACATGACGGAGTTCTCGGAGGTACGACCATCGGATTCCGGGTGGGAGTACTCGGGGTGTCGTGACGACGATCTTGTCGGTGTTCTTGGCGCTTTGGATCCTTGAGATCGGGGTCTTCGGTTCCATGAGGGAGAGAACGTCGGGTTCGGTCTTCGAGTTCCGGGAGCAAGCGCTAGGGTTCGTGTGGGCGATCATGTTTTCCATGAGGGAGAGCTCGGGGTTCGTCTTTGCTTGTCGATGGCATCATGAAGATCTCGAGACATCACGATGTGGGCAACATACCAACACCATGTCACCACTTTACTGACAGATAGCAGCACCATCACTTGAAGCAGACGCAAGGCAGACGGCAGAGGTGCAGCCTTGACGACGGAGGCGGGCAGCCGGGCTCGGATCGGGGCGACAGCGGGCGGCAGCACGCAGACACGCGAGGCAGCAGCTCGCAGCGGAGGAGGTCGGCCATGGCGGGCGGCGAGAGGCCGGCGAGACGCAGCGGCGGGCCGGCTTGAGCGGACGGCGCGCCTCGGCTCGAGCTCCGGAGCTGCCGCGGCGGCCCTGCGGGGAAGCGAGGCCGACGCGGGAAGTGCGGCGGCCGGCCGAGGCGACGATGTGAGGCGGCTCGGGCGGAGGTAGAGCATGGACGCGAGGAGAGGGCGTGGCTCGACGAGCCTGGCCGCAGACGTTAGGCACGGGAGGCGGCGTCTGCCGGCTAGCGAGGCCGCGGCCGCATGGGCTTGATGGGCGGCGAGGTGCCGGGCGAGGCATGAGGCCGGGAATGATGGCGGAGGGCGCAGAGGGAGGTCGTCGGTGAGGCGGCGGCGGAGGTCGAGGCCGAGGAGGAGGCTCGGGCGAGGCCGACGCGAGCCGGCCGGGAAGGCGAGGGCAGGCCGGGGAGCAGCGCCGTGAGGGGTGAGGGAGGCCGAGGCGGGATGCGCCCGGGGAGGAGGATTGAGGGCGTCTGCAGTTACTGGGACGAGGGAGGAGGAAGAAGACGGGAGGAGGCGTGCGAGAGAGAGGAGGGGTCGGTGGGCCGGAGGGAGCCGAGGGCCGGGGTTGGTGGACCGGGTCTGTGTGCGTGTGTGTGGGGCTGGGGTGGGTCCCAGGAGAGAGAGAGAGAGGGAGGAAGAGGGCTAGGCCAAGTGGCGGTGTCTGGTTGGTTGGGGGTTGGGGACAGGGCGACGTGGCGGCGTGGGACTGGTCCGGGTGAGGTGGCCGGAGTGTGTGGGTAGATAGGTTGGTAGAAAAGGGTTTGGGGTGGGCCGTTTTGGAACTGGGGTGGTCGTTCGGGTCTATCCGGCCCGTTCGACTGCCCCACTAAAATAATATAATATTTTATTTGTTTAACACGGGGCTTTTACAACCCGATAGCGGACAAAACAAAAACAATCCGGAGACCCGGGGTTTGCATTTTGAAAACAAGACGGGGCGTTTAGAAAATAAAGACAGGTTTTTCTGCAAATAGTTTTATGCAAACAAATGCAATATGATGACGATGCTCAATGCAATGTGGCATGACGACATGAGCATGCGGTCATGATGATGCAATGCACCAAACAACGCGATTTTCTAGTAGTGGTTTTGCGGGATGCCACAATTCGACACCACTAACAATGGATCTCGCCCTCGAGATCCGCTTCATGGTACCGGAAAGAAGGTCGGCGATCTGAATCTTCTCGCTTCATGTAGATCTTCGCGACACCACTAACAAAGGGTCGTTGATCCTGATCGTCGAGGGAACACTCCGGGAAAAAAAGGTCGAAGGTAGAGGTTTCAACAAATAAGCCACCCCTAACTTCCGTGGACGGAGTAAAACTGCTGGATCCACTGATTCTGCGTACAAGAGCGAATGATAAGAGTAGTGGTATGGTAGCTACTCCATCCCGCACTAAAACCATTACTCTGCACACGAATAGGCGGATTATGCACCCAACTCTCGGAATCAGACTGAAGATCTCGACAAGCGAGGTTCAGAACAACGGAGTGATGCAGACTCTGCATCGGATCTGGCATAGAGGATGTCGTCGCGTCGGAAACACCGGAAGGCACGAGAAGGAACAAAGATAAGTCCACCAGACGAAGGATTCCTCGGATAGCATGAAGACCAGATGTAACAACACCGTTATCAAGGAAGGAAGCGAAACCCTAAAGATACGACGGAAAACCCAACCACGAGAAGTCCTGGACTCGAAGAGAGAGAAGAGAGCGGATTCAAAACACGTCGAGATAAGAGGAGAATAGCAGAGGGGTAAGGAGTAAAATCAGAGCTAATCGGAACTATCCAACCGATTTTCAAAAATAGTTTTGACACTCTACTTCGGCCGTTAGCTAGGTTATCCTACAGGCTGGACTTGTGGGGTATCGCAACTGCTGTACTCTGATACCACTCTGTAACACCCTCAGAATCAACCCTATGCAAGTTTCAGTGATTCCCGCCAAACCCGCATAGAAACGATTCAAAGGTGCCCACCAGGCACTTTCGTGCGGGTGGAAAACGAAGTAATAACAGTGCACAACAGTCCTCGATGGGACCCACAGAACAGATATATATACAACAGCGACTCAATGAGTCAAGCATACAGATATCATATACAAAGATCCAAATCACCTTGAAAACGATAGAGCGCCCAGCTACGGACAAGATGCAAATGGGGCTAAGAGCCCTGAGGAATAACCAATGGCGTCCATAACCCTGCCCAGGCCAAGCCGGAAGGGTAACCCTGCTAACGGCGTCGATCTCAAAACCTGCTTAAACAAAAGGGGTGCCGACAAAGGGCAAAGGAAAAAGAGGAGCGTCAGTACTAAGGCCAGTACACGGCGAGACTAGAATTCGGCGGTCCTCGCCTACATAGGCATGGTGGATCAAGCGGTGGCAGCATGCACTAAACAACCTATAGAGACTCGATACAACTGGCGGCTATCAGAGAGGGGTAAGAAAGACCTATTCGGAACCATCCTGATGCTACCATCAAACAAACCCATCCTGGCGTTTCCCCCTCGAGACCAAACGAGGAAGTCAACCGAGGAACTCACACAGTTGGCAGTTTTATTTATTCAGTTATCGTTGCAGCAATTACTAGTCAAGTATAGATAATCGTCCTGATAAAAGAAGCAGTGGGCCCTTTTTAGTTAATCATTTCGTTGTAGTTGCAACAATTACTAATCAGATACAGATAGCATGAGATGAACCCAAAACCCAACAGTTGCTGGTACTTTTATTTAGCCATTCCGTTGTAGTTGCATTACTTACTAGTCAGGTACAATGGTCGCAAGCGACAACTCAAACAAGCAATTGTTGGCAGTATTATTTAGCCATTCCATTATAGTGAAGCTGATTACTAGTCATTATAAAGTCAAATTTATAGCACTACTTTAGTTATGCTTGTCTATGGTCGAGATACTGTGCTCCAAGTCGTCCATAATCGCGGACACGGCTTTCAGAAAGTTTTACTCGGCCGGGGTGCACCAATAGCAACACACGCTCGATCAACCTCGGAAAAACCAAATCAAAACCCAACGAGGCCTTCACGACAAAGCAATCACAGGATCCAGAAATATTTCAGGGGGCCACCCCTTGGAGTCTTACCCGCAACGAAGTAAGCTAGCTCCGAGACGGACTCAAGGTTTGTGGGGCGTCAGACATGGCGGGAACCCAAAACTGGCTTGTCGATACAGCAGAACGGGTCACAATTCCTAACAAGATGTGCTCGCACAATCGTAAATACAGAAGTAGCAATGACATAAGTACAGGATAGTAAATAAAACCTCAAACTAGTTTGTGGCCCCAAGAAATAAGACTGAATCAAGCTCTGGCTCAGGGGGGTCCCATATACCTCCCGGATGTGGATAGCGCGAAAAAACAAGGAACAAGTATCAAGTACTCGGGGTCCTACGGGACACAAGTGGGCGTTCGGAAACCAAATATTATCTATCACCCACTGATGCCTCTGCTTACTTCAATTTTAGTTATTAAACAGGAATTAAAGTGAACGGTAAGTAAAGCTATGATCATCTCCAACATCAACAAACGGCAATACTCCAACAACTGTGGCACTGGACGACACGCAACAGCACTTGAGCAAGCGACTACGACGCGCAAGTCCAACTATCTACCAATCAACAGGTAATAGGATGTGTCCAAGGCAATATGAGGCTGCAGGGAATATCCAGGGAACGAAGCTAGAGCATCGCAACACAGATAGCAATAGATCAACAGGAGGGAATAAATACTATAAAGTAAGATAGGTAGAAAGGGGAGATGCTCGCCTGAAAACATTGTCGAAGGTTCAGCCGAAGATCGGGTCGAAGCTCACATCAACTCAACGGCCTTATCCGCGAAGAAGCAAAACACTAGAATAAACACCGGATGCACTATTTAATTCAACGGCAGAAGAACGGGCATGATGCATGTATGATGCATGGCATGGAAAGGTGCGATGCAATTAGGTCATATTAAGCGGAACCGGGGTCCCGACATTTAATTAATAGGTTTATGTGGTTTAGATACCCCGCATTTTAATTGTTGTAGTAACAAGGCAAGATAAGTTACCGGTTCGCTACACCAATTTAAATGAGGCCAATATAAGACTAGATTTGCCCGCATATGGGCCCCATATTTAATTATGAGGTGAATCGGCATAAGGCCCCCAAACCACACAAATATGCATGCGAGATGAATGATTAACATGCAACAAGTTGTTATTATGTTATAAAATAGGGTTTTCGGGAAGGGGTTCACACATTAGGGGTCTCGACGATCTTGGGGTTCCGGGGTTCGGGGGTTCGGTCTCAGGGTCCAGGGTTCGACGGGTTCGGTCTCGGACAACAGAAGTAGATCTTGTCGCATCCGCGGTGGTCGGGCCATGTTGTGGGTCTTGACGTCTCACGCGGAGTCCTTGGCGTTCCGGAAGGAAGTACTTGTTCTGGCGTCGGGGCATCGGACTCGCCCTGGTTGTTGTCGTTCTTGTCGGGGCAGCGCGGACGCGAGGAGAGGGGGGCGTGGCTTGGCGACGAGCCCTGGCCGGCGGACGTTGGCACGGGGAGGCGACGCGTGCTGCCGGGCTAAGCGGAGGCCGCCGGCCATGGGCTCGATGGGCGAAGGGCGAGGGGTCATGAGGCGAGGCCGGAAGGATGGCGGGCCACAAGGGCGCAGAGGAGGTCGTCGGTGAGTGGGTGGCGGAGGTCGGCGAGGCCGAGGAGGAGGCTCGAGGCGAGGCCAAGCAGCTCGGCCGGGAAGGCGAGGTGAGACGGGGCCGGGGAGCAGGCGTGAGGGGGGGGAGGAGGCGGGGATGCGCCGTGAGGAGGATTGGAGGGCGTCTGGCTGTTTACTGGGACGAGGCGGGAGGAGGAAGAAGACGGGGGAGGAGCGTGCGAGAGAGGAGGAGGGGTGGGCGCCGAGGAGCAGGGTGTGGGCCGGGGTTGGTGGACTGGTCCTGTGCGTGTGTGGTGTGTGGGGCTGTGGGGTGGGTCCTGGGAGGGGGAGAGAGAGAGAGGGAGGAAGAGGGCTAGGCCAAGTGGCGGTGTCTGGTTGGTTGGGGGTTGGGGACAGGGCGACGTGGCGGCGTGGGACTGGTCCGGGTGAGGTGGCCGGAGTGTGTGGGTAGATAGGTTGGTAGAAAAGGGTTTGGGGTGGGCCGTTTTGGAACTGGGGTGGTCGTTCGGGTCTATCCGGCCCGTTCGACTGCCCCACTAAAAGAATATAATATTTTATTTGTTTAACACGGGGCTTTTACAACCCGATAGCGGACAAAACAAAAACAATCCGTAGACCCGGGGTTTGCATTTTGAAAACAAGACGGGGCGTTTAGAAAATAAAGACAGGTTTTTCTGCAAATAGTTTTATGCAAACAAATGCAAGATGATGACGATGCTCAATGCAATGTGGCATGACGACATGAGCATGCGGTCATGATGATGCAATGCACAAAAACAACGCGATTTTCTAGTAGTGGTTTTGCGGGATGCCACAGGAGTGTACGACTACATCATCCACGTGAATCTGCTCTCGTTAACCGCTTTGGATCTTCAAGGGTTAGTACTCTATTGACTCGTTGCTACAATCTAGTAGATAGATCTTGGCTTGATCATAGATTAGATCTTGATTGTGTGTTCATGCGGTAGAAAATTTTTGTTTTCCATGCTACGAACCCCTACACATGTTCTATCTATTTTGCAAATACAGACTACATTCCCTTGTATGAACTACGATCTTGTGAAGGAGGCAAACTTGAAATACGTTGAATGTGTTTGAACATTTTTTTGGTCTCAAAGTAAATTAAAAAAAATGAGTTGTATTATTTCGTGGATCCAAGGAGCAGGAGGCTTACTACATCCAACTTTTTGGTTCCCAGGTATGCACTTCCCCATTTAAGTAACTGATGATACACTGCAACAAGCTTGATAACCATGAATGGAATAACATTCAGGACATATTTCAGGAAAGTTATGAACCGTAGAGCGCAAAGCGTGCTCTATGGTGGTCATTCAAATCTTAATGCTCTCTTCGTCCTATAAAGTTGTCACATATTGTCTAGATTCATATAATTTAGACATGTTTTAGTGTATAAAAACATACTGATCTAGACAAATATGTAATATCCTTTTCAGCAATGAGGAAGAATTTTTGTTCAAAGTGGATCATGTTGGATATTTCTTCTCGAGGTTGAGTAACAACTTAATTTGTATCGCTCCAGATTTCCTGCGGTCTGACCAACATAAAAGGAAGAATTAAATGGGTGATTATTTGTTCTCTGAAGGACCGGAGTACATAACCTTGGTATAAAAAATAAATGCCTTTGTAGTTAGTGGCTCGACAAGCTACTTATATGGAAGATGATGTCATTTTCAAAAGGGACTCGTGCGGGACAAGAAGGCTTTTCTTTAGTTTGGCTTGTTTAAAGTTGAGAATTAGGAGAATATCAGATTTTGGGAGGACAATGGTTTAGAAGGCAGAAGGTTATGTGATGTCTATCATAAGATTTGTAATTTTGTCTGAAATAAATATGTCATTGTTGTCCCTATTTTAGGAGCAACGACTTACAGTTTGTTTTCATATGTACTCTCACTTATCCACATTTAAATTCTGGCGTGGAACAGTTCTTAAAGTAGCAGATACTAAAATACAGAGAAATTGACATATTTATATGAGATTTACATACCACTGCGCGTTGTACTGTTAGTATTATTTTTTTAACTCTGTTTGATTTTTAGTGCAGATTTGATCTACTGAGTGATTATGAAAAATTAAGCTAACAAGCAAAAAAAAATTGTGGTCTTAAATGGTTGAGCTATTTATTACCGAGAGCGTGATGTACCTTCTGTTTCCAACTCGAAACCATGCAACACTTGTTTTTTAACGTGCCATGGCTTGAGTGGTCGTGACGTACTATTTATTATGCTCTATTTATCAACCTTCCTCCTAGTATTTTCACATATTTTTGGGTCATGATTATGAGACATATTGATAAGTCTAATCGTTCTTTCTTTTTCTTGGGAATAGTAGTGGTGTTTTGGTCTATTTGTCTATGTCAAGAAACACCGTCCTACAACTATCACAACACCACGAGGAAATGGACTTGGCAGTTGGCATCAAGAAAATGAATGGCTTACCGGAGAACTTATGTCTGACTTTGGGTCATATGCCATCACAGGCACTTTGTGCCATGTTTTTTGGTTGCACATTGTGTGATAGAAAGTTGCAGCTACTACCAGCCTTTGTAGAATTTGTTGCACCGAACACAGAAACAAGATCCTTTTTGCAACTAGCACATATCATGGTTTATTTTTTTATACTTGACCCAAATGAAGAACTTAACCTTGTTAAGATATTATCTAATAGGCCAGACTCGTTGTCTTACTCGGAGCATAACATTTGAAAACATAAATATTTGACAAAAAATATATCACCAAAAATCCTTTGTCACACGGGCAACAGTGATCCCGTTTCTAAAAAAAAGTCTATTTTTTAAAAAAATTATCTCTAAAAGTTCTGAAAACAAACATACAAGTACATATACATTTGTAGTATGTATCACCAAATTTGCATCAAAATATATTTTCAAATGTTGGAAAAAATAAGGTCTAATTTTCCTTTTTGGATACATGATTTTGTGATTTTGTGTAGCCTATATTGCCGCTCATCATGTAGCAAAACTCTACATGTCTGTAGATGGCATGTGTATGTATCCATGTCATTTTTTTACAGAATTTGTTTAAACTCTAAATTACCATTTTGAATGTTTTTTTAAATACCAAGATCAGAGCCCTATAGCCGAAGCGCCTCTCTCAGATATCACGATATATCAATATTTGATAGCATAGCACAATTATATCACAATATAATAATATCAGTCTCAATGACAACAAATATAGCAAATTCAATACAATTGCGGTAAGAAATCTCCTCCCCCTCTCCAGAATTTTTTATCAACACGTTAAGGTAAGTTGTTTATTTGGGCTAGGTATAAAAATTAAGCCACAATATGTGCTCACCGTAAAAGCTAATTTTTTTATGTATTTTGTGCAACAAATGCCACAAGGAGCTGGTGTTATCTGCAATTTTATCTTTGTTATAAGATCTAGGCTGCATGTAACTCGATGCAGAGTCGGTATATACAACAATATCTCCCATTTTGCCAAAGAAAAAGCTTCTAGCAGTAAACAACCATCTCTAAGCGTCTCCTAACTGACACGTGTATTGCTGAAGTGTTACTAGAAAAAAAAAATCGCGTAGAAGGTGAGCAGGAAATGATGGACATGATGCCTGCTGGCCCAACGAGACGATCAGAACAACCATTCTGACATGACCGAGAGGTACTTCTGATGGGTTAACCGTAATCGAATTATGCGACGGCGGGCGGCAGCTCTTTCCAGCTCCCTTGGCTTAGAATCCAAGTAAACGATTGTTTTATTAGCACTACTAGCTGTGTGAACCACCAACTATAGACTTGTTGTGTAAGCCTTATTATGGAGCAGTTTCACTTGCAACCTCGTACTACATCGTTGCAGACAAAATGCACATTTCAGCATGCTTTTTCAGGCCACTGTGTTTAGGTTCTTGGGGTGGATTGCAAGTATAAATTATTTTGCATGACAATCATCTGGTGCTCACCGAGGCTCTGCTGAACTGGTTCGTGCTTCCGGCTCGCCGTTGGAAGGTTGTGTGAGGCCTCCGGTTTTAAATAATAAATAAATAGATAAGTTTGTGTGTATCATTTTGACGAAGAAGCTGGTGGTATCACCTCCATTTCGAAAAAAGAAATCAACTGATCGATAACTGAAGAACCTCTATACGTGAGCGTACATACTGTAAATCATTATCATAAAGTTCAAGTCTAAGAAATAGTGTTACTTCCTCCAATTCAGAATAAGTGTCATTGATTTCGTGTAGAGTTGTACTAAATCAACGATACTACTTATTATGGATCGGACGGAGAGCAATGGAAGCATATCTGTTGCTTATTTTGCCTTTTAACCGACAAACTATCTGCTAGTTGGTATCTGCTCCTGTAGATACAGAGTGGAGGTAGGAACGCGCAGTACATAGGTACAGCTCACCGATGAAACAGGCCAACACGCTTGATTTGATGCAGTGTGGTTGGTGCGTAGTACTGTACATGTCAGTACACATGTCTCTCCTCTGCTAACCAGCTGCTACGGATCGTCGGCTAACCTGCCAATGGCCAAGGAACTATTTGAGAATGTTCAGTTCCCCTTTGTGTACATGCCGACAGCGATTCTCTGCTTGTTTAATCTGCCGAACATGCGATTCAGAATTCAGAAACCAACGCAACATTCCTCCTGCTCCGGCCTCCAACTACCCTCGCAACAGTTTCCTGATAGGGTCTTTCCGATTCTTCTCACCTGCCGGAGGAGGCACTCTGAGACAGCGACCGCACAACGAAACGCCGCCTAGGAGCGAGCTCATGGTGGCAGCTGACGCGGCCTGTATAATAGTATAACCCAGCCCACTAGATAGAAGCTTTTCTCTGCTGCCACCATCATCGCCACCACACTGGAGCCTGCAACCTTTGCTACCATATTGATCAGGGGGTCATCATACCTGCGGGGAGGGATGACGAAGCAGGCGTCCTCATCGTCGGCAGGCGCCGCCGCGGTCGTCGCCTTCTCGTTGGTCGCCAGGAAGGCGCGCTACTCGCCGTTCCTCCTGCTGTCGCTGCTCTTCATGCTCCTCTTCTCCTTCCTCTACGGGGAAGAGCTCGCGGCGCTCGTCGGCCAGCGGGCCCGATCGCATTCCGCGCACCTCGACGTCAGCGTCGACGGTGAGCATCAGCAGCCGGCCGGTAAGTATCTCACGATCGCAGAATTAATCGGCTGCCAGCTGCGTGGAATGTGGACTGATTGGCCAGTGTGTGTGGCGATCAATGATCAGAGACGGAGGATGGGTGGACGAAGAAGCAGAGGTGGCAGGGGAAGCTGCCGTTCGCGGTGAACAACGAGGACGAGGACGAGGAGTGCGACGTGTTCTCGGGCAGCTGGGTGCGGGACGACGAGGCGCACCCGCTGTACCGGGAGGAGGACTGCCCCTACATCCAGCCGCAGCTCACCTGCCAGGCGCAGGGACGGCCCGACACAGGGTACCAGTCCTGGCGCTGGCAGCCGCACGACTGCACCCTCCCCGCGTACGCACCCACGTCTCCTCCATCTTTTCCCGTTATTGGCCGGCTGGCCTCTGCTAAATTAATCTCCATGCGAAACTGCCACTCAGAGATATCCAGTTCGCTCGGCCAAACAATCCTAGAATTTGCTATTTTCAGCTAGTACCAAACACCTGCTAGACACGGCAGCAACCACTCGTCATAGTGAAGCATCTGTTTGCTTTCCTTTGCAAATCTCAAGTGTTTGGTGATGATGCGCGCGCAGGTTCAACGCGACGCATATGCTGGAGACGCTGCGGGACAAGCGGATGATGTTCGTGGGGGACTCGCTGAACCGCGGGCAGTTCACCTCCATGGTGTGCCTCCTCCACTCCGCCATCCCGAACCCGGAGGCCAAATCGTTCCACATGTCCCCGGACCAGCAGCACACCGTGTTCGCCGCCAGGGACTACAACGCCACCGTCGAGTTCTACTGGGCGCCATTCCTCCTCCAGTCCAACGCCGACGACGCCGTCCTCCACAAGATCTCCGACCGCACCGTGCGCAACGGCTCCATCGCCCACCACGGCCGACACTGGGAGGGCGTCCACGTCCTCGTCTTCAACACCTACCTCTGGTGGTGCAGCGGACTGCGATTCAGGATCATGTACGTATGCTACTGTTGTTCTTACATGATTATTCATCACATTTAATTTGGAGCTCATGGAATCTGAGCTATACATAGGAATGGGCCGATCGAGGAGGCGAGGAAGAACGAGACGGTGTGGGTGTCGACGGAGGAGGCCTACGGCATGGCGTTCAGGGACCTGCTGCAGTGGGTCAGGGACAACATGGACTTCAACACCACCAGGGTCTTCTTCACCAGCATGTCGCCCACCCACAGCAAGTACTAGCACATTGTACACCTATGACATCAAAATCCTCGATCGCCACCATCACGGGTTTTCCAACCATGAACTCGTGCGTGTGCAGGAGCCAGGACTGGGGGGACGCGCCGGGAGGCAACTGCTACAACGAGACCGCGATGATCGAGGACCCCGAGTACTGGGGCACGGACAGCCGGCGCAGCGTCATGCGGGTCATCAGGGAGATCCTCGACGGCGACGGCGCCGACGTGCCCCTCACGTTCCTCAACATCACGCAGTTGTCCATGTACCGCAAGGACGCGCACACCTCCATCTACAAGAAGCAGTGGAACCCGCTCACGCCGGAGCAGATCGCAGAACCCAGCACCTACGCCGACTGCGTCCACTGGTGCCTCCCCGGCCTCCAGGACACATGGAACGAACTCCTTTACAACAAGCTCTTCTATCCTTAGAGCGATCTCTAGCATATTCAGTAAAAAAACAAAGATTTTGTAACAACCATTTTTTTATAAGGTCCTAGTGGAGAAAATCGTCATCCCTAAAAACGTCAAGCCCTTAAAATAAAAAATGGGCGCTCGCCATCTTTTACATATCACCGGAAGAGCAGGTCCTCAAAAAAAAAAAAAAACTTTCCCCTCCCGCGTCGCCCCCGCGCGGCGACCGGGAGGTCCCTGGTTCCCCGCCGCCGGGCGTCCCCCTCCTTCTCCCCCGTCCCTCGCCGCTGCCATGGGGTGCGGCGGGCGGCCAGTCGTGCGTGGCAGCGAGGTCTCGTCCTCTCGCGGTAGGGTGGCGCGAGAACACCTACGGGCCGAGGCTTCTCCCGGGAAGCTTGGCGGCGGCGTTCGGTGGTGGCCGGCGACGGCGTGACGGCGGTGGGCGGTGCGCGGGACTGGAGCGGTGCGACCTTGTCTGCGGCTTCTCCGGTGGCGGTCTGGCGCTTCCGTGAGGCGTCGGCGGTCTTCGGCACGGCGACGAGCTCTGGTGGTGTGGCGGGGAGCCTGTGGCTCGGCAGCACGGGGCCGTGGTGGCGGCGCCGGCAGGTGCCGGCAGGGTGGAGCAGTGAGGGTTTGCCCTCTGAGAGCTTTGGCTAGCCCAGATCTGGGCCCTTTTGGGCCCGATCTAGGCCTGGGGCGGGCCTCTCGAGTTGCTGGCACCCTCTGGAGGTGGGGCGGTGGTGTGGAGCGTGTAGGAGGGTGGTGGCGGCTGCGGCTGCGCTGCAGCAACATGGCGGCAGAGACTTTACGGGCCCTTGTTTGGGCCCGGTCGGGCCCAAGACCTGGTGTGTCTCTGTTGCCGCGTCCGGACGTCAACCGCCATTGGTGGTGGAGGTTGATCTCCTCTGTGCGGTTGTGCCGCGGCCGTCATCCTATACCAACCAGATCTATCCCCACCTTGCAGGTCACGCTACGAACTTGGCGCGGGGGGTGTGAATTCGGCTTAGTGGATGCCTGGGCGGCGGCCTCGGAAGGTGGACAGCTACGACTTCCCTCTGTCGGAGGTGGCTCCGGGAGGTGAAGTGAGATCCCCAGACCGGTGGTGGTTCGGCAGGCCCGGGGGAGTTCGATGGCGTTGGTGTTGTCGCTTGGCGGACGGGATTTGCCATGGTGGCGGATCCCCCGGTGGAAGGAGATGTAGGGCCTGGGACGGCGGTTGGCGGTTCGGTGGCACCCTTGCTGCAATGCGGCGGTGGGACTTCACGAGCCTCCATGGGCTCGGCCGGGCTAGAGAGCCTGGTTTGTCCTGCTGCTACATCCGGCCGGCTACCACCTGCTGGTGGTGGAGGTTGTTCGCTCCCGCGTGCCGTTGACAGGCCGACCCTCATCGAAGGCTCGGCTACCTCGACCTACTGGCTTCGCTGAAGGGTTTCGCGGCATAGTAAATCAAAATTTTCTACGGATGCGAACAGAGGGAAAGCCAAGATCTAATCTAGGAGATGCAAACAACGAGAGAGATTGGATTAGATCTTCATACCCTTGAAGATTCGCACAGCGGAACGTTCGTCGGAACGTGGGTGATGTAGTCGTACTCGCTTCTCCTCCTCGCGATCCGATCCGATCTAGCACCACAAGTGGCGGTGCCTCCGTGAGATGCACACGTGCAGCACCTGGACATATCCTCCTTCCTCGGACCAGCAAGTATGGTGGAGAGACGGATTGGATCTACAACACAACGGCGTGGTGTATATGGTGGAGAATTTCTGCAGCAGGGCTTCGCCTACAAACAGTCGGGAGGGATAGAGGAAGGGCAGCAGGGCGGCTAGGGTTAGGGAAGGTGTAGGGGGGTGGTGCGCCCCCAACCCTCTATATATAGAGGGGTGGGCGCAGCCCTAGCCCCTCCCCCAAGCCAAACCGGCGGCCCCAAGGAGAAGGAGTGGGGGGCAAGGAAACCCCCCCTTCTAGAAGCTCTATCTCGAGTTTAAAACCCTCTTGGCCGGCTGGGCCCTATGGGGCCTTGTGCCCCTGGCCCAATGCGGCCAGGGCACTCCCTCATAGGCTCATGCCCCCTCCCGGAAGGTGGGGCCACGTTGGTCCCCTTCCGGAAGGTTCTAGAAGCTTCAAGACAATACCGATTAACCGGAACAATTAGAACTCCAAAATTGCCGCCTTATATGAATCTTATTCTCGGACCACTCCGGAACCTCTCGTGATGTCCCGGATCCCATCCGAGACTCGAACAAAAACTCATAAACCAATTATCCAATCTATCCTAGCGTCGAGACACGTTAAGTGTGTGACCTGCGGTTCGAGAATATGCGGACATGATCTTCTATCAATAATCAACGGGGTGCAGAAACCCATATTGACTCCCACACATTCATCGATGATCATATCGTATGAACCACGATGCCAGGATTCAATCAATCCCATATATATATTCCCTTCATCTCGCAATATTTTACTTGCCCGAGATTTGATCGTCGGTACCGTCGTACCTAGTTCAATCTCGTTCACAGCAAGTACTTTACTCGTTCCGTAATCCGATATCACTTTGTGATTAACTCCTTAACCACATGCTTGCAAGCGGTGTTGATATCGATTACCGAGTGGGCCCGAAGTATATCTCTCCTACTTGGGAGGGACAAATCCCATCTCGATACATACAACCCAACAGATACTTTCCGATCACCTGAGAGACACCTTTATGATCACCCTCTCATAGGATGACGTTTTATGACCTCAAAGCTTTCTTTCGATACCAGGGAGTTGTATTATCTCATGGTCTAAGGAATACAATATTTGACATAAGAAAAGCTTCGCAAAGACGAACACGATGACACGATCTAATTGCCATATCATTCTCCCAATGATATGATCTCATTATCAATTGACAACTCATGTCTATGGTTAGGAAACCTTAACCATCATTGATCAATGAGCTAGTCCATAGAGGCGTACTAGGGACACGGTGTTGTTCACAAACCACACAAGTATTAAAGTTTCCGCTTAATACAATTCTAGCATGGAATATAAACTTTATCATGAACAAGAATTATAATAATAACATCTTTATTATTGCCTCTAGGGCATAATTCCAGATCTCCCACTTGCACTAGAGTCAATAATCTAGTTTACATCGGCAACAATCTCACACCCATGGCCTTTGAGGTCTTGATCATGTTTTACGTGGAAGAGGTTTAGTCAATGGATCTGCGACATTCGGATCTGTATGTACTTTGCTAATCTTGATCTCCATCGCTATATAATCTCGGATTATATGAAGCTTTGAGTTGATATGCTTGGTCTTTGGATGATATCTTGGTTCCTTAGCGAGTGCTATATGGCGATGTTGTCACAATATCTCCGTGGGTCCAATGCACTTGGAACCACACCAAGCTCGATGATGAAGTTCTGATCCAAACTCCTTCACTTGGCTTCCTGCTGAGCCATGTATTCCGCTTCTACTATAGATCCCGCGATCACGCTTTGCTTGCAGCTTCTCCACTCACAGCTCCTCCATTCAAAATATAAGCGTATCCTGTCCCGAGATTTAGAATCATCCTTGTCGATTCGAAACTAGCATCGACGTAACCTTTTCTGACGAGCTGTTCATCACCCCATAGACTAAGAACATTTCTTTAGTTCTATTTAGGTACTTTAGGATGTTCTTCACGGCTGTCCGATGTTCCACTCTGGATCACTTTGATATCTGCTCGTCAAACTAAGAGCATTGGACACATCGGTCTAGTACACTGCATGGCATACATGATAGAACCTATGGCGAGGCATAAGGCACTTTGCTCATAGCTTCCTATCATTTCGTGGTTGGACACCGAGCCTTGCTCAATATCTTACACGACAACATAGGCCTGAACCTTTCTTTGCCTTATCCATTCGAACCTTTTCGAACTTTGTCTAGGTATGTACCGGCTTAAAGCTATCAGGCGTCTTTGTCTATCTCTATAGATTTTGATGCCCAATATATAAGCAGCTTCACCTAGGTCTTTCATTGAAAAACACTTGTTCAAATAACTCTTCACATCGTTAAGCATGTTGATGTCATTTCCAATAATCAATATGTCATCCACATATAGTACCAGAAACGTCACCGAGCTCCCACTCACTTTCTTGTAGATACAAGCTTCGTAGCAATTTGGAACGCTGAAGTTCGAGAAAGTCCGAGATGCTTGCTTCAGTCCATAAATGGAACGCTGAAGTTTGCAAACTTTATCGGCATCCTTAGGATTGACAAAACCTTCGGGTTGCATCATATACAACTCTTCATCAATGTTGCCATTGAGGAACGCAGTCTTGACATCCATCTGCCATATTTCATAATCATGAAACACAGCAATTGCTAATAAAATCCGAATGGACTTAAACATCGCTACGGGAGAGAAAGTCTCATCGTAGTCAACACCTTGAACTTGTCGAAAACCTTTCGCGACAAGCCGTGCTTTATAGACGGTAACATTACCATCCGCGTCCGTTTTCTTCTTGAAAATCCATTTGCACTCAGCGGCCTTTCGGTCGCTAGGAGGGTCCACCAAAGTCCATACTTGGTTTTCGCTCATGGATCCCAATTCGGATTTCATGGCTTCTAGCCATTTCTCAGAGTCTGGGCTCATCATCGCTTCCTCATAGTTCGTAGGTTCACTCTCTTCTACTAGCAAGACAGTCAAGACAGGGTTGCCGTACCACTCAGGAGGGGCACGCGACCTTGTCGACCTGCGACATTCAGTAGCAGCATCGTCTGAAGCTTCATGATCCTTGTCATTAGCTTCCTCTATCGTTGGTGCAGGCGGCACTGGAACATTTTCAGGTGTTGCGCTACTCTCCAATTCAAGAGAAGGTTCAATAACCTCGTCTAGCTCTACTTTCCTCCCACTCACTTCTTTCGAGAGAAACTCCTTCTCAAGAAAGGAACCGTTCTTTGCGACAAACACTTTGCCTTCGGTTCTGTGATAGAAGGTATACCCAATAGTTTCCTTAGGGTATCCTATGAAGACGCATTTATCCGCTTTGGGTTCGAGCTTGTCCGGCATCAACTTCTTGACGTAAGCTTCGCATCCCCAAACTTTAAGAAATGACAACTTAGGTTTAGCACCAAACCAAAGTTCATACGGTGTCGTCTCAACGGATTTAGATGGTGCCCTATTTAAAGTGAATGCAGCGGTTTCTAATGCATAACCCCAAAATGATAACGGCAAATCAGTAAGAGACATCATCGATCGGACCATATCTAATAAAGTTCGATTCCGGCGTTCAGACACACCATTGCGCTGTGGTGTTCCGGGTGGCGTGAGTTGCGAAACAATTCCGCTTGCTTTAAGATGCGTGAGAAAATCATAACTCAAATATTCACCTCCACGATTGGATCGTAGAAATTTAATCTTTCTGTTACGATGGTTCTCCACTTCATTCTGAAATTCCTTGAACTTTTCAAACGTTTCAGATTTATGTTTCATTAAATAGATATACCCATATCTACTTAAGTCATCGGTAAAAGTGAGAAAATAACGATATCCACCGCGCGTCGAAACACTCATCGGTACGGTCCGCATACATCTGTATGTATGATTTCCAACAAGTCCGTTGCTCACTCCATCATACCAGAGAACGGTGTTTTGATCATCTTGCCCATGAGGCATGGTTCGCATGTGTCAAATGATTCAAAATCAAGAGACTCCAAAAGTCCATCAGAATGGAGTTTCTTCATGCGCTTTACACCAATATGACCTGAGCAATGCCACAAATAAGTAGTATTATCACTATCTACTTTGCATCTCTTAGCCTCAATGTTATGGATGTGTGTTTCATCCCTTTCGAGATTTAGAAGAAATAAACCATTCACAAGAGGTGCATGACCATAAAATATGTTAGTCATATAAATAGAACAACCATTATTCTCCGATTTAAATGAATAACCGCCTTGCAATAAACACGATCCAAAAATAATGTTCATGCTCAACGCAGGCACATAATAACATTTATTAAGGTTTAAAACTAATCCCGAAGGTAAAACTAAGGAGAGCGTGCCGACGGCCATCACATCAACTCTTGATCTGTTGCCAACGCGCATCGTCACCTCATCCCTCGCAAGCCGCCGTCTATTCCGTAGCTCCTGTTTCGAGTTAGAAATATTAGCAGCTAAACCGGTATCAAATACCCAGGCACTACAACGAGGCCTAGTAAGGAAAACACCAATAACATGTATATCAAATATACCTTTTATGGTGCCAGCCTTCTTGTCCGCTAAGTACTTCGGACAGTTGCGCTTCTAGTGACCCTTGTCCTTGCAATAGAAGCACTCAGTGTCCGGCTTAGGACCAGACCTGAGCTTCTTCTCAGTAGGGGCAACGCGCTTGCCGCCGCCTTTCTTGAAGGGCTTCTTTGCACCCTTACCTTTCTTGAAGGTGGGCTTCTTGACCATCAACACATGATTATACTTTTTGATGTCCACTTTCGCGGCCTTCAGCTTTGCGAAGAGCTCGGTGATCGTATCAGTGGAACCAATCTGATTGTGAGTCACTACAAAACTTGTGTAGCTGGGAGGGAGTGATTGCAGAACTCTGTCAATCTTGAGCTCCTCTGGAGTCGTGCATTCCAGTTTCTCAAGACGTTGAGTGTAGCCCGTCATCTTAATGGCGTGCTCACTAACGGAACTCCCTTCCTCCATCTTGCAGTTAAAGAACTTCTCAGAGATCTCATATCTCTAAGAAGGCTGAGTCGAAACATGGTTTTCAGCTCTTGAGAATCTCAAAGGGCGGGATAGTCTTCAAACGATTTTGAAGTTACGGTTCCATAGCAAACAACATGGTGCTCTTAATCACACCATAATCATCTTTATGCGTTGATAGACAGCTTTCTCATCGGCCCGTTGATTCGTGAGGGTCACCTAACGCTTTCCCAAGGACATAGTCCTTCTGACCGCCAGAGAGAATGATTCTTAGATTGCGGAACCAATTGGTGAAGTTAGACCCATTGTTCTTAAGCTTTTCTTTCTCAGCAAAAACGTTGAAGTTGAAGTTGGAGTTAACCATGTGATCTACAATATTTGCAAGTACAAATTAGACTATGTTCATGATAACTAGTTCAACTTTTAATCAAATTACTAGATGAACTCCCACTAAATTCAACATCCCTCAAGTTGTTTAGTGAACACGATCCAAATTCACCACACCTAATCTGATCTTCATGAGAAGAGATGTGGTTTCAATGGTGGACAACGAAGTGTCGATCATATCATTCATATGACTCATGTTTAAACTTTCGGTTCATGTGTTCTGAGGCCATGTCTGTACATGCTAGGCTCGTCAAGTTAGACCCAAGTATTTCCGCGTGTGCAAAACTGGCTTGCACCCGTTGTATGTGAGCGTAGAGTCTATAGCACCCGATCATCACGTGATGCTTGGACACGACGAACTTTCGCAACGGTGCATACTTGGGGAGAACAGTTTTATCTTGATCTTTAAGTGAGGAATCATCTTATAATGCTACCGTCATGATCTAAGCATGATAAGATACATAAAAGGATAAACATCACATGCATATAACTTTAATGTGACATGGTATAGCCAATCTTGGCGCAATGATCTCCATCACGTGCGTCAAGCATGATCTCCATCACTCCACCATGATTGCCTCCACCACGAATAGCAACTACAACTATTGCTAACTACTTAGCGATAAAGTGAAACTATTACATGGCGTATAAGAAGTTGACACAGGTCATACACAATTATAAAGACAACCATATGGCTCTGCCGGTTGTGTACTCATCGACATGCAAGTCGTGAAACATTACAAAACATGATCGCATACATTATACACATCACATCTTGGGCCATACCATATCACAGAAAACACTCCCTGCAAAAACAAGTTAGACTCCTCTACTTTGTTGTTGCATGTTTTACGTGGCTTATGGGAGTAGATGCTAAGAACGATTCTTACCTACGGAAAGCCACAACGGTGATATTATGGTTGCCAAACTCCGGTGTTAATCCCATGACAACTATAGTGAGAAAACCGACATCCACCGGCCGCATGTGTGGAACAAGCCACCGCGTCAAGTGCGGGCGGTCTCATGACGGCGTCGCGTAAGGTTGGCCTAGACTGCTTCAATCTCACTATCCCGCGTCATAAGAAGAACACAAACAAGAGACTTGCAACAGAAAACATAAATGCCCGCAACAACCATGTTGCGTTCTACTCGTGAAACACATCTACGCATAGATCTAGCTCTGATACCACTGAAGGGTTTCGCGACATAGTAAATCAAAATTTTCTACGGATGCGAACAGAGGGAAAGCCAAGATCTAATCTAGGAGATGCAAACAACGAGAGAGATTGGATTAGATCTTCATACCCTTGAAGATTCGCACAGCGGAACGTTCATCAAAACGTGGGTGATGTAGTCGTACTCGCTTCTCCTCCTCGCGATCCGATCCGATCTAGCACCACAAGTGGCGGTGCCTCCGTGAGATGCACACGTGCAGCACCTCGATGTCTCCTCCTTCCCCGGACCAGCAAGTATGGTGGAGAGACGGATTGGATCTACAACACGATGGCGTGGTGTATATGGTGGAGAATTTATGCAGCAGGGCTTCGCCTACAAACAGTCGGGAGGGAGAGAGGAAGGGCAGCAGGGCGACTAGGGTTGGAGGGGAAGGTGTAGGGGGGTGGTGCGCCCCCAGCCCTCTATATATACAGGGGTGGGCGCAGCCCTAGCCCCTCCCCCAAGCCAAACCGGCGGCCCCAAGGAGAAGGAGTGGGGGGCAAGGAAACCCCCCTTCTAGAAGCTCTATCTCGAGTTTAAAACCCTCTTGGCCGGCTGGGCCCTATGGGGCCTTGTGCCCCTGGCCTAATGCGGCCAGGGAACTCCCTTATAGGCCCATGCCCCCTCCCGGAAGGTGGGGCCACGTTGGTCCCCTTATATATATCGGATGAACCACGATGCCAGGGTTCAATCAATCCCATATATATATTCCCTTTGTCTCGCGATATTTTACTTGCCCGAGATTTGATCGTCGGTACCGTCGTACCTAGTTCAATATCGTTCACAGCAAGTACTTTACTCGTTCCGTAATCCGATATCACTTTGTGATTAACTCCTTAACCACATGCTTGCAAGCGGTGTTGATATCGATTACCGAGTGGGCCCGAAGTATATCTCTCCTACTTGGGAGGGACAAATCCCATCTCGATACATACAACCCAACAGATACTTTCCGATCACCTGAGAGACACCTTTATGATCACCCTCTCATAGGATGACGTTTGATGACCTCAAAGCTTTCTTTCGATACCAGGGAGTTGTATTATCTCATGGTCTAAGGAATACAATATTTGACATAAGAAAAGCTTCGCAAAGACGAACACGATGACACGTTCTAATTGCCATATCATTCTCCCAATGATATGATCTCATTATCAATTGAGAACTCATGTCTATGGTTAGGAAACCTTAACCATCATTGATCAATGAGCTAGTCCATAGAGTCGTACTAGGGACACGGTGTTGTTCACAAACCACACAAGTATTAAAGTTTCCGCTTAATACAATTCTAGCATGGAATATAAACTTTATCATGAACAAGAATTATAATAATAACATCTTTATTATTGCCTCTAGGGCATAATTCCAGATCTCCCACTTGCACTAGAGTCAATAATCTAGTTTACATCGCAACAATCTCACACCCATGGCGAGGTGCCGATCATGTTTTACGTGGAAGAGGTTTAGTCAATGGATCTGCGACATTGATCTGTATGTACTTTGCTAATCTTGGATCTCCATACGCTATATAATCTCGGATTATATGAAGCTTGCGGTTTATATGCTTGGTCTTTGGATGATATCTTGGTTCCTTAGCGAGTGCTATGGCGCGGTGTTGTCACACAATATCCAGTGGGTCCAATGCACTTGGAACCACACCAAGCTCGATGATGAAGTTCTGATCCAAACTCCTTCACTTGACGCTTGCGGCAGCCATGTATTCCGCTTCTCATTGTAGATCCCGCGATCACGCTTTGCTTGCGACTTCTCGACTCACAGCTCCTCCATTCAAAATATAAACGTATCACATCGAGATTTAGAATCATCCTTGTCGGTGTCGAAACTAGCATCGACGTAACCTTTTCTGACGAAATGTTCATCACCCCCATATACTAAGAACATTTCTTTAGTTCTATTTAGGTACTTTAGGATGTTCTTCACGGCTGTCGATGTTCCACTCCTGGATCACTTTGATATCTGCTCGTCAAACTAAGAGCATTGGACACATCCGGTCTAGTACACAACATGGCATACATGATAGAACCTATGGTCGAGGCATAAGGCACTTTGCTCATAGCTTCCCTATCATTTACCGTAGGCGGACATGAGCCTTGCTCAATATCTTACACGACAACATAGGCCTTGAACCTTTCTTTGCCTTATCCATTCGAACCTTTTGAACTTTGTCTAGGTATGTACTACGGCTTAAAGCTATCAGGCGTCTTTGTCTATCTCTATAGATTTTGATGCCCAATATATAAGCAGCTTCACCTAGGTCTTTCATTGAAAAACACTTGTTCAAATAACTCTTCACATCGTTAAGCATGTTGATGTCATTTCCAATAATCAATATGTCATCCACATATAGTACCGTAAACGTCCTTTGAGCTCCCTCACTTTCTTGTAGATACAAGCTTCGTAGCAATTTGGAACAAATCCAAAGCTCTTGATCACTTGATCAAAACGAAGGTTCCAACTCCGAGATGCTTGCTTCAGTCCATAAATGGAACGCTGAAGTTTGCATACTTTATCGGCATCCTTAGGATTGACAAAACCTTCGGGTTGCATCATATACAACTCTTCATCAATGTTGCCATTGAGGAATGCAGTCTTGACATCCATCTGCCATATTTCATAATCATGAAATACAACAATTGCTAATAAAATCCGAATGGACTTAAACATCGCTACGGGAGAGAAAGTCTCATCGTAGTCAACACCTTGAACTTGTCAAAAACCTTTTTCGACAAGCTGTGCTTTATAGACGGTAACATTACCATCGAGTGGTATATCTTCCTTTGGGCGTTGTGCTGTCTGGCCCAGCAGCTGTCTCACCTGTGTGAAAGCCTATTTCGAGAGATTAAAATAAAAAATATATTTTACCGCGTACCAAAAATTACTCCCTTCCACGACTGGCATAAACACAGATTTCACGAGAAAACCGTCAATGCCCTTATACACCGCGCTAAAATCCCCTCCCCTCCCCCTGCGCTCCCGCCTTCCGCTGCCGCCGTCACCTCCCGCTAACGATTTTGTCCGCTTGCTGCCACACCCACCGCCGCTGAGAGCTCCGCCGTCTGTCACGCCCATTCCGCACCGCTAGACGATGGAATCTCGCGGATTCACCAGGTTCCCTGTAACACCCTCAGAATCGGACCTATGCAAGTTTCAACGATTCCCGCCAAACCCGCATAGAAACGATTCAAAGGTGCCCACCAGGCACTTTCGTGTGGGTGGAAAACGAAGTAATAACATTACACAACAGTCCTCGATGGGACCCATGAGCAGATATATATAACACGACTCCGAGTCAAGAATACTGAATATCTGAACAAAGATCCAAATCACCTTGCAAAGATCTGACATCCGACTACGGACAAGATGCAAATGGGGCTAAGAGCCACAAGAATAACCAATGGCGTCCATAACCACCGAGCCAAGCGAAAGGGTAACCACGCTAACGGCGTAAAAACTGCTAAAACAAAAGGGGTGCCGACAAGGGCAAAGGAAAAAGAGGAGCGTCGATCACGAGGCGATTACAGCAAGGCTAGAATTGGCGGTCCTACTACATAGGTATGGTGGATCAAGCGGCGAAGATGCACTGAACAACCTATAGAGACTCGATACAACTGGCGGCTATCGGAGAGGGGTGAGAAGAGCTATTCGGAACCAACCTGATTCTACCATCAAACAAACCCATCCTGGTGTTTCCCCCTCGAGACCAAACGAGGAAGTCAACCGAGGAACTCACACCGTTGGCAGTTTTATTTATTTAATTATCGTTGCAGCAATTACTAGTCAGGTGTAGATAATCATCCTGATAAAATAAGCAGTGGACACTTTTAGTTAACCGTTCCGTGATAGTTGCAACACTTACTAGTCAGATACAATTAGCATGAGATAACCCCAAAACCCAGCAGTTGTTGGTACTTTTGCTTAGCCATTCCGTTGTAGTGACGCTGATTACTAGTCATATCGGGTACAAGTCAATTTATAACAATAAACTTTAGTTATAGTTGTCTATGATCAAACCTTTGTCCAAGTCGTCCATAACATGGACACGGCTTCTCGAAAAGATTTAACCTGAGGTGCACCAAAGTATCCACAAGCACTTCGACCCTTTTTGCCAGATCAGTTAACATACACCCATCGGTATGTCGGCGGGGCCTAAGTCATGACGTTCCCAGACCCAAAGCAAGCACGGGGGGCCACCCCACTAAGTACACCCGCAACAAAGTCGGCCGGTCTTCGAGACGGACTTAGGGTTTGACGATGGTCAGAACACGAAATCCCAAAAGCTGGGGCTGTCGATACCGCGAAAACACTTCGCTTCGATGCTGATGTGCTCCTCGCACAATCGTAAATAAAGCAGTAAAGCATGGCATAAGTACAGGATAGTAAATAAAACCTCAAACTAGTTTGTGGCCCCCAGTACAATACTTTGAAAACAGGTAATAATCAATGGGGGGCCCATATCTCCCCACCTGTGGTTAGCGCGCTCGATCTCGGAACAGGTGTCAAGAACTCGGGGTCCTACGGGACACAAGTGGGCGGTCGGAAACCAAACATTATCTATCACCCACCGATGTATCTGCTTACTTACTTCAATTTTAGTTGTTCAACAGTAATTAAAGTGAACGAAAAGTAAAGCCATGATCATCTCCAACATTGAACATGCGGCAAATACTCCAACACTGTGGTTCTTGGCGACACGCAACAGCACTTGATCAAGCGACTACGACGCGCAAGTCCAACTATCTACCAAACAACAGGTAATAGGATGTGTCTAAGGCAATATGAGGCTGCAAGGGATATCACGGGTACAAAAACTAGAGCATCGCAACACAGATAGCAATAGATCAACAGGAGGAAATAAAGACTATAAAAGTAAGATAGGTAGAAAGGGGGAGATGCTCGCCTGAAAACGTCGTCGAAGGTTCAACCGAAGTTCGGGTCGACACTCGCATCAACTCAACGGCCTTATCCGCGAAGAACCAAAACACTAGAATAAACACCGGATGCAATATTTAATACTACGGCAAAAGGTCGGGCATGATGCATGTATGATGTATGACATGGCGAAGGTGCGATGCAATTATATCACATTAAGCGGAACCGGGGTCCCGACAAATATTTAAGTGGTTCAAGTTGTTTAGCTACCCCGCAATTAAATGTTGCATGATCAAGACAAAAGATAGCACCGGTTCGCTACACAATTTAAATGAGGCCAATATGAGGCTAGATTTGTCCGCATATGGGTCCCATATTTAATTAGAGGTGAATCGGCATAAGGCCCCCAAACCACACAAATATGCATGCGAGTATGACAATTTAATATGCAACAGGTTTTATGTTTAGCATTTATAAAAATAGGGGTTCGGATAAGGGTCACACATTAGGGTTCGGCGATCTTGGTTCCGGGGTTCGGGGTTGGTCTCAGGGTGCAGGGTTCGACGGAATCGTTCTCGGACTCCGGGATTTAGGGTCTTCGGACCGGGGAAGTAGATCTTGTCGCACGAGCGTCAATGCTTCCGGGAAGGAGATATTGTCGTCCAGGGTCTCGGTGTCCGGGGTGAAGTACTCGGCGTCCTCGAGGAAGTACTTGTCGTATCCGTGAAGAAGATCATGTCGGTCCACGGGGTGCGGTCTTCGGGGTTCGACGGATGTCTTGGCGTCCCATGTAGGCATCCTCGGTGCTCCGTGTCGAAGTCATCGGGGACATCAGGGTAGGAGATCATGGAGTTCCGAGAGGTTCAGTCCCGTGAGGTAGGTCTTGTTGGTCCGCGAGGAAGTACTTCATGTACCGCATTGAAGGACTTGGAACACATGACGAAGACCTTGGAATAGGGCGCCACTTGGGTTCGGTGTCGATCTTGGCGGTCACTTGTACACGTGGCCGTTCTTGTTGAGGGGTGGTCTGGTCAGCACAACTTGGGGAGAAGATCAACCAACCATATTTGGTTCTAAAGTGCCTACACCACTCGAACATACATGTGCGCAGACGTCGTGCAACAGCAACTGGGTAAAATCCACACCAACGAACACAGGGGCACGGCACCTCGAACGCGCGGCGGAGGAGGTCTCGCGGCCACGCACGGCAGCAGCGCGGGGCGGGCTTGGCGAGACATGGCAGGCGGCGGGTCGACGAGGAACGCCCGCATGGGAGGAGACGGTGGAGGCCAGCGGCGGCAGTGACGAGCGCGGGCTCGACGGAGGAGGCCTTGGCGGCCGGCGGGTCGCCGGCTCGGCAGCGAGGGGCAGGCGGGCGGCGGCGAGCTCGGTGGCGAGGCGGGACGAACGGCGGCTCGGCAGCAGGGAGGCTCGGCAGCGGCTCTGGCGGGGGTGAACGGCGAGGAGGCGGGGCGGACGCGGCTGGGCGGTGGCGGGCTTGGGAGGAGGCGGCTCGGCGGCCGGAGAGGAGCGGCGAGGAGGGAGATGGGGTCGGCTGGAGGAGCTCCGGCGAGGGAGGCCGGGCTCGGCCGGAGGAGGAGGTGAGAGGCGGAGGCCTTGGCCGTGAGGGGCTCTCATGGGAGGTAGCCAGAGGAGGCGAGGTTGGGAGGGCAGGCAGGCGGTGGATGCGGGCAGTGGGTCGAGGAGAGGCGAGGGACTCTGTGGGTGGGGCCGGCTTTGGGGTGGGCCAGTGGGGAGGTGGCAAAGGGACCCGAGGACAGGGAGAGGAGGAGGGTGGGCCGCGCAGGTGTGGAAGGTGAGCGGGAGTGTGGGGGTCGTTGGGTGGGGCCCGGGTGGTAGTGTGAGGGGTGTGCTGCGTGTGTGTGAGAGAGTGGGGCTGTGGGGTGGGGAGAGAGAGAGCAGGTGGCTGCGGGTGAGGTGGCTGTGTGGGATAGGGTAGAGGGAGGGAAGAGGTGACGTGGCGAGAGAGGATTGGGTGGGGTGAGGTGGCCAGAGGGGTGGGTAGACTAGGTTGGGTAGTTTTAGGATTTTTGGGGGACCGATTGTTTGTACTGGGGGTGGCCAACTGGGTCGGATCGGCCCGGTTCGGCTGCCCCCCTAAAAATAATTAAATATTGTATTTATTTCAAACAGACTTTGGCAAGCCGATAGCAAACAAAACAAAATAAATCCGGTGACCCGGGTTTTGCGTTTGAATAAAGACGGGGCGTTTAGAAAACAAATTAGGTTTTTCCGCAAATAGTTTTATGCAAGCAAACGCAAGATGATGACGATGCTCAAATGCAATGTGGCATGATGACATGAGCATGCGGTCATGACGATGCAATGCACAAAAACAACGCGATTTTCTGGTAGTGGTTTTGCGGGATGCCACATTCCCTTCGGCGGCGGAAGACATTGAGGTAACGACCGCCATGGATGCGGCGTTGAGCTCCAAAATCATTCTAAAATATGAATCAATTATGAAGGAATATGACATAATAATCTACAAATATCATAGATGCATTTTACATTCATCAGCATCTCATAGAAATTCTTGGTCGCATCCTCCCTTTCCTTGTGTTTCATCTCTTCCATCTTGTCCAAGAACATCTCTACGGTGACCCAGCATACCACTGCATGATGTAGTATACTATAGTCGTTGACATAGCACCAATGAAACACCGTTCACTAGTATTACATCCCTCATAATAGCACAACAGAAACACGACGGGCCCAATACATGGCTAAAGGTTACAACTCACTCTTTACACAAGATCCATAGAACACTCTAGGTTAAAGAGAGAGAAAGAGCTTCTTATGGAGAAGAATCAAAGATAAACAACGCAAGAACTATTATACTGTTAAGACTAGTATTTTAACTAAGAGATTAACATTGCTGCTATTACAATACACTACAAAATTAGGTTATTTGGCTAGATATTATATTCCTAGCTAATCTGTAACTTCATCTTCACTTGAGTTGAGGTATATGTTAACTTCCTTGTCTGCATTGAAGATCTTTAGCTTTGGACGATGAGTCCGGGAGCATAACTTGATGTAGATGTTGTCTATACTGTCTTCAGAATCTAGCAAGGGTTAAGAAGATACGTTGAGTATGAGCGTACTCAGCAAATTCACTAGAAAAGGAGTGTTTGATGCACTATAACTACAGCCACAAACCATAGGTCGTAGGCAATGCAAGTTTTTTTATAAAAATTTCTTCAAAGGTTCCTTTTATTCTGAAAAGCTATGTTCGTCAGCCTTCACGGGTTTACCAGAACTTTCATGGAGTTCCTTTCCCTCCACGTTCGCAGCTCCTTCCCGGAACAGGGAGTAACAAGTTACAGTTCTTACACTCTGCAGAGGTCCGTTACTTTATCCATGAGAGATCAACTCTTTGTTGCACAACCAGGGAGCTTATTCCTGTCCACAGTTCCATGATGTGGGGCCCAGAAGATGATCCAAGCCAATCACCGCCCCCTTCGCGACCTCGCATGCCTCCTTGGTGTACACCATGCCCACATATTGGATTACGGCAATGGTTTGTACAAACCGTTAGATGCCAGAACTATCGTGGGACGTTGAGGGTTCCCGCCCATATGCTGCGTATCTTCTACCAATTACCAATTAATATGCACGCTTCGAGGATAACAGCCATGACCTGCACACATCCGGTTTCATGCGAGAGGAAGAAGATACAGCTGACTTCTCCGTCCCATTTCAAATCTCATGGTCAACGCGTAATATACGGCGCAAAAATCACTGGCGACATTGGTTGTTAAGTCCTAGGTGATATAGTTCTGAACAGTGGTATTCCAACTGTCAGATTTAATAGATTAGCTGATCACCCTGGATTAGTAACCAATAGCTCACATTATTATCGAAAATAGTGTTTTCTAACCTTTTTCAAATGCAGGTGATGACAACACTGGATTTGTAAAATACTTTACAGAAAATAAACAAAGGACATGAGAAAGTGTGAACTTGCCTTTTGTGATTGCAAGATTATGCACTCACGGTCTTCGAGTTAGTATAAAATCCAAAATCTGAAATCAGCATCATTGGTCCGGTAAGGGCTAATGTTTAAAAAGGCAGTATGCTTTATGCATAAGTAATGAGATGCACTATTATAAACGCGGATCTTGGGAATAACGTTGTTCTAGGGGTTGGATTCCGGAAATGGTTACTTAAGAATGTGTTGTCCTTTTAGATAAGTTTCACACGTGTGCTTCTTATTAGGGCTTGTGAGTTTGTGTGAATAGCACATATTTATGCAGCAATAAAATATATATCTATGAAATGCTATTCAAAATTGTTTACACTTTAATAGTTTATCTCCAAACTTTACTTTATAAGTAGAGTCACTTATAAAGGGCTTAAATGTTATCTATCTTAAGTATACAAGTAAAGTATGAAGTAATGTGATCTTGATTATTTATTATATATTGTTGAAGTGGCAAAACGAATAACTTTTGAAGAAAAGATTCCTTTTCTAAGGTTTAAACAATCTTTGTGGTTAGTTAGTGGTGGTTGATGTTATTTGTGCTTACTTGAATAGTTTGGGCTTGAGATGCTTTATAACTTAACTAGTTTAGACCAAAGTTAACTATAAAACATATAAAGTTAACTTTAAAACAAAGATAGTTTGAAAGTATAATGCTTATAACATTTGTATTTTGGTGTATTTGGTAATGTTGCCTTAAGGTTACTTAAGAATAGTTATATTTTTCTTGGATGTGGTGGTCTTCTTGATTTTATAATGGAATAAGATTTCTTGTTTCCTTATAAAGGTATGATTATGGTTTGTGGATAAATAAATAGTACTAGTGACTACTCATGAATTATCTTTGGATTTAGTCTATTATAGTGTTGTGTTTGATTGATATATCATTCTTGAAGATTTTATAATTATTAAGGATCTTAAAATATAATTTATTCATATAGTAGAAGGATAATTCAATATAATAGTATTTCTAATATTTTGAACCATTATAACTTACTAGTAATATTCAAGACTAATACTTATTTATTAGACTTAATTGACTAATTTTAGAAATATTAACAAATTTTATTTATTCTTATATGAATTTTAAACTAAGGGAATAGGTTTAAATTCAAGTTATTAGAGTATCTGAACTTTTTATTTAACTCAATAGTGAAATATTATATATTTAACATGTAGATATTATTTTTGTGATCATTTTGGTATATTATATTTATTTGTATGATTTATAAATAATAAGATATGATTTTTATAAGATTTAATACTTTAAAAATACTTAATAACTAATAAATATTTAAGTAAGTGAAATAATAATGTATGATTATAGTTTTAAATTATAGTTTTTATTTTGCTAAGATTTTTGGTATATTATTCATATTCTTAATATTTATCATTATTAAAATATGAATTATCAAGGTTTTATTAATTATAAAACCTTTATTAAATAATATTTATTTAAATGATCATCATAATAATATTTTATAATAATTTTAAGTTGTAGATTTTATTTTTCTATAAATTTTCATATATTATACACATTTTTCTGAATTATAAATCAAAAGTTATTAATTAAACAAGATTTAATCATTTATTTGATTTTTGGAATATTAATAATTGAGTTTAGAACATTTTATTTATTTCTTAAACAGAAATTGACTTTTTACACCGCACCCACACCTAGCCTGAGTCACTGACTAGTGGGCCAGTGGCCACCTCAGCACACAGGTTAAAGAAAATGCATTTGTTACCGACTGGTTGGTTTCCCCCAGTCAATGACATATGGGCCCTAGGCCATGTCACTTGCCACGTGAGACAAAGACCAGGTCAAACAGGGGACGAGGTCCAGGGTGGCGTCGGCGTGACATAGTTATGGCGTCTGCACCACCACCACCGTCAGTAGGTGGTCGCGGGCGATGATCCACGACGCCCTAACAAGCGAAACTAACCTAGTTCGAATCAGCACAACGTGCTAAACCCTAAAGTGGCGCCACCGCTCAGAAATAGTCATCGGAGCTTCAGCTCCGACGAGCTTCGACGATGGCCGACGGTGACAGAAGGTGCGACGGAATTTAACAATGATTTAGGGATGCTGGAGTGTTCAGGAACTCACCCTGATGATGATAGAGACGTTGGCGAGGACCTGCGTGGTCGGAGGCGAGCTCTCCGATGAGGATTCCGACGAACTGCCGCAAAGAGGAACGGCAGAATTCGCCCTCTCCAGTGCTCCCCTTGATGCAAGATTCTACCCGGATGATCTATGGAGCACGGGGCTTCTCCATGGATACTTGGAAGAGAGTGGGGAGATGCGGTTCGACGGAGAGGTGTGGCTCCGGTGAGCTAGGGTTTCGGCCCCATTCGAATCGGAGAGGATAAGGAGGGATTATGGATAGGGATTGAGACAGGGCGTCGCGGTGGCCTTCTTATCCCCCTCTAGAACGACGATGAGCATCTTGACGCACGGCTGACGCCGACGACGGCATCGGCAGCGACGAGCTCCTCCAGCGAGCTGCCTATGTGCGTGAGGATGACGATGATGTTGCTTTTGTAGAAAACCCCCTGGTGTGTCTTTCTTCTCAACCCGCGATCCTTACCTGGCCCTACTCATCAGTCGCAGGAGAGAATGAGTTGGGCTGGTTACTGGCCCTTTGTGGGCTGCACCTAGGCGACAGGTAAGAAGGTAGGAGTTGGGCCACGGCCAGGTCTTGTTTTTTATTTGTTTTCTATTTTTCTATTTTCTGTTTTCCTTTTCAGATTTGTATATAATCTTTAATTCGAACTTTTCTTTGTAGAATTTATTTGCTGGATAATTGTAGTAATACTAAAATATATTTAGTATCATTTGTGAACTTTTATTATATAATCTTTTTATATTTCTTTTATTTTTTTCAATATGAACCCCTTTTAATATTTTGTAGAAGCTTTTCTTATCATTTTTCTTTCCACTTTTAACCATGGATTTATTAAATGATATGTTCTTATTTGTTTATAAAACTTAACTCTAGTTGGCTCATAGTTTGAATAGATTTTTTTATATGTATAATGATCCTATATCATTATTTGATGCATGAAATACAAAAGAAATTAGTATGTTTATTACTACTTCCATTGGCTTGGAAAATGGCAATGTATATATATTCTATTTGAAGAGTTTCGCAGCATAGTAAATCAAAAAAAAAATCTATGGATGCGAACGGGAAAGCCAAGATCTAATCTAGGAGATGCAAACAACGGGGGATAGATGAGATCTTCATACCCTTGAAAATTCGTACAGCGGAACGTTCAACGGAACGTGGTTGATGTAGTCGTACTCGCTTCTCCTCCTCGCGATCCGATCCGATCCAACACCGCAAGTGGCGATGCCTCTGAGAGATGCACACGTACGGCACCTCGACGTCTCCTCCTTCCTCGGTCCATCAAGTGGGGTGGAGAGATAGGTTGGATATACAACACGACGGCGTGGTGCAAACAGTGGAGAGTTTCTGCGGCAGGGCTTCACCTACGCGCAGTCGGGAGAGAGGGAGAGAGAGAGAGAGAGAGGTAGGGCAGCAGTATGGCGTCTAGGGTTTTTGGGGTGGGGGTAGGGTGCGCCCCCTGCCCACCTTATATAGGGGGCTGTCCGGCCCCCTTGCCCCTCCTCCAAGCCCTAGGGCCGGCGGCCACAAGGATGGAGTGGGGGGGCAAGTCTTCCCCCCCTTCTAAAAGATCCCCATGGGGCCTTGTGCCCCTGGCCCAATGCGTCCAGTACACTCCCTCGTAGGCCCACGCCCCCTTCCGACAAGTGGGGCCACGTTGGTCCCACTCCGGAAGCTTCTAGAACCTTCCAGTACAATACCGAACATTCTGAAACAATTCTGAAATCCAACAACTGCTTTGCCTTATATGAATCTTATTCTACGGACCATTCCGAAACCTCTCGTGATGTCCCGGATCCCATCCGATACTCCGAACAAAAACTCATAAACCAATTATCCATTTTATCCTAGCGTCGAGACATGTTAAGTGTGTGACCCTGCGGGTTCGAGAATATGCAGACATGATCTTCTATCAATAATCAACAGCGGGGTCTGGAAACCCATATTGAATCCCACATATTCATCGATGATCATATCGGATGAACCACGATGCCAGGATTCAATTAATCCCATATACATATTCCCTTCGTCACGCGATATTTTACTTGCCCGAGATTCGATCGTCGGCATCGGCATACCTAGTTAAATCTCGTTCACAGCAAGTACTTTACTCGTTCCATAATCCGATATCACTTTGTGATTAACTCCTTAACCACGTGCTTGCAAGCGGTGTTTATATCGATTACCGAGTGGGCCCAAAGTATATCTCTCCGACTTGGGAGGGACAAATCCCATCTCGATACATACAACCCAACAAGTACTTTCCGATCACCTGAGAGACATCTTTATGATCACCCTCTCATAGAATGACGTTTGATGACCTCAAATCTTTCTTCCGATACCAGGGAGTTGCATTATCTCATGGTCTAAGGAATACAATATTTGACATAAGAAAAAGCTTCGCAAAGATGAACACGATGACACGATCTAATTGCTTTGCTTGATTTGGGTCTATCCATCATATCATTCTCCCAATGACATGATCTCATTATTAATCGACAACTCATGTCTATGGTTAGGAAACATTAACCATCATTAATCAATGAGCTATTCCATAGAGGCGTACTAGGGACACGGTGTTGTTCATAAACCGCACAAGTATCAAAGTTTCCGATTAATACAATTCTAGCATTGAATATAAAATTTATCATGAACAAGAATTATAATAATAACATCTTTATTACTGCCTCTAGGGCATAATTACAATAGTCTCACACTTGCACTAGAGTCAATACTAGTTTACATCTGGTAACAATCTAACACCCATGGCATTAAGGTGCTTATCATGTTTTGCTCGTGGAAGAGGTTTAGTCAACGGATCTGCAACATTCAGATCCGTATGTACTTTGCTAATCTTCAGATCTTCATCTGTTATATAATCTCGAATTATATGAAAAATCGGCGGTTTATGTGCTTGGTCTTTGGATGATATCTTGGTTCCTTTGCCAGTGCTATGGCGCTAGTGTTGTCGCACAATATCTCCAGTGGGTCCAAGGCACTTGGAACCACACCAAGCTCAGTGATGAAGTTCCTCATCCAAACTCCTTCACTTGACGCTTCTGCAGCAGCCATGTATTCCGATTCTACTGTAGATCCCACTATCACGCTTTGCTTGCAGCTTCTCCAGCTTACAGCTCCTCCATTCAAAATATAAACGTATCCTGTCTGAGATTTAGAATCATCCGGGTCGGTGTCGAAACTAGCGTCGACGTAACCTTTTACGACGAGCTGCTCATCACCTCCATAGACCAAGAACATTTCTTTAGTCCTATTTAAATACTTTAGGATGTTCTTTACGGTTGTCCAGTGTTCCACTCCTGGATCACTTTGGTATCTGCTCGTCAAACTAAGAGCATTGGACACATCCAGTCTAGTACACAGCATGGCATACATGATAGAACCTATGGCCGAGGTATAAGACACTTTGCTCATGGTTTCTCTATCGTTTACCGTAGCTGGACACTGAGCCTTGCTCAATATCTTACCTAACAACATGGGCACTGAACCTTTCTTTGCCTTATCCATTCTGAATCTTTTCAGAACTTTGTCAAGATATGTACTTTGGCTTAAAGCTATTAGGCGTCTTTGTCTATCTCTATAGATTTTGATGCCTAATATATAAGCAGCTTCTCCTAGGTATTTCATTGAAAAACATTTGTTCAAATAACTCTTCACATCGTTAAGCATATCAATGTCATTTCCAATAATCAATATGTCATCCACATATAGTACTAAAAATGGCACTGAGCTCCCACTCACTTTCTTGTAGATACAAGCTTCGTAGCAATTTGGAACAAATCCAAAGCTATTGATCACTTGATCAAAACGAAGGTTCCAACTCCGAGATGCTTGCTTCAGTCCATATATGGAACGCTGAAGTTTGCACACCTTATCAGCATCCTTAGGATCGACAAAATCTTTGGGTTGCATCATATACAACTCTTCATCAATGTTGCCATT
Source organism: Avena longiglumis (assembly GCA_030063025.1). NCBI lineage: Eukaryota > Viridiplantae > Streptophyta > Magnoliopsida > Poales > Poaceae > Avena > Avena longiglumis. The sequence goes on along the minus strand of CP125974.1, from coordinate 509,085,586 downwards.
GAGGAACGCGGTCTTGACATCCATCTGCCATATTTCATAATCATGAAACGCAGCAATTGCTAATAAAATCCGAATGGACTTAAACATCGCTACGGGAGAGAAAGTCTCATCGTAGTCAACACCTTGAACTTGTCGAAAACCTTTCGCGACAAGCCGTGCTTTATAGACAGTAACATTACCATCTGTGTCTGTTTTCCTTTTGAAAATCCATTTGCACTCAACGCCCTTTCGGTCGCTAGGAGGTCCACCAAAGTCCATACTTGGTTTTCGCTCATGGATCCCAATTCGGATTTCATGGCCTCTAGCCATTTCTCAGAGTCTGGGATCATCATTGCTTCCTCATAGTTTGCAGGTTCATTGTTGTCTACCAACAAGACAGTTAAGACAGGGTTACCGTACCACTCAGGAGGGGCACGTGACCTTGTCGACCTGTGACGTTCAGTAGTAGCATCGTTCGAAGCTTCGTGATCCTCGTCATTAGCTTCCTCTATTGTTGGTGCAGACGGCACTGGAACAATTTCAGGTGCTGCGCTATTCTCCAACTCAAGAGAAGGTTCAATAACCTCATCTAGCTCTACTTTCCTCCCACTCACTTCTTTCGAGAGAAACTCCTTCTCAAGAAAGGATCCGTTCTTTGCGACAAACACTCTGCCTTCGGATCTGTGGTAGAAGGTATACCCAACCGTTTCTTAGGGTATCCTATGAAGACGCATTTCTCCGCTTTGGGTTCAAGCTTGTCCGGCATCAACTTCTTGACGTAAGCTTCGCATCCCCAAAATTTAAGAAATGACAACTTAGGTTTAGCACCAAACCACAGTTCATACGGTGTCGTCTCAACGGATTTAGATGGGGCCCTATTTAAAGTGAATGCAGCGGTTTCTAATGCATAACCCCAAAATGATAACGGCAAATCTGTAAGAGACATTATCGATCGCACCATATCTAATAGAGTTCGGTTCCGGCGTTCAGACACACCATTGCGCTGTGGTGTTCCGTTGGCGTGAGTTGCGAAACGATTCCGCTTGCTTTAAGATGCGTGAGAAAATCATAACTTAAATATTCACCTCCGCGATCGGATCGTAGAAATTTAATTTTCTTGTTTCGATGGTTTTCCACTTCGTTCTGAAATTATTTGAACTTTTCAAATGTTTCAGATTTATGTTTCATTAAATAGATATACCCATATCTACTTAAGTCATCAGTAAAAGTGAGAAAATAGCGATATCCACCGCGCGTCGAAACACTCATTGGTCCGCATACATCGGTATGTATGATTTCCAATAAGTCCGTTGCTCGCTCCATTATTCCGGAGAACGGGGTTTTGATCATCTTGCCCATGAGGCATGGCTCGCACGTGTTAAATGATTCAAAATCAAGAGTGTAACATCCCGGATTCTGTGTTTGGATGTTATTAGTGTCATGCATCATCCTTGCATCTTACTTTTCAAACATTGCAACTACAAAAAAATCATAACACATAAAACCTATTCATTATTCCCACAAGTGAGCACCCCTGATGTATTAGATTGACCCCTTTCAAAACCCTTGTAAAACATTAAACTATGGCCTAAGTTGACCACCTGGTTTTTATAAAAATTTAGAGGCAAGATTCATCACTTTTGGACTTAGTTTGCAAAAGCTAGAAAAGATTTACTAAAACAGAAAAGGGGAAATTGTTAAACAAAAAAAAAAGAGAAGGGGCCAACAGCCAACCCTAGCTGGGCCAGCCCGCCAGCCAGCCACCCCGCCCCAGCGCCCGCGCAGCAGGGAACCAACCCGCGCACGATGGCCCACTTCTCCCTCCCTCCACCACTGACGTGGGGGCCCCACCCCGTCGTCTCCCTCCTGGAGATGGCGGACACTGTCGGCCGCCCGGACTTCAGATCCGCGCCGGACTCGACCGCCCCCTCGTCCACGTCTCCGCCCCATATAAGCCGCAACCCACTGCCTCGAAAACCCTAAGGTTTTGGTTCCGCCAACGCCGCCGTCGACCGCGCCACGGATCTCGCCGGAGTCGAGCTCGGGCAAACTCGAGACAGAGGTTCCGAGCCTCGCCTCCACCTCTTCTTCCCCTCCGCGCGACCCCCACCCTCGACTCTCTCTCCTCGCGCTAACCTCCCCCTCTCTCTCGCAGCGACGCGCTTGCGATTGCTCGCCGGAGCTCCACCGGGGACGGAGAAGAACGGCAGGACCCTGCCGCCAGACGAGGAAGCAAGGAGGCTCGAAGAGGCCACGAACGCGACCGCGAGGACCAGGCGCTCCCAGTCGACCACGCCACCACCGCGGGGAGCCACCAGAGCGTCGCCGGCCATCATCGCCGACGCCATCGCCGCCCCTCGCCGCCGACACGCCCTGTAAGTCGCCGCCGCTCCTTCTGACCGTCGGATTTAGATTGAACGCGCACGATTAGATCAACGCCGAAGGGGTATCGTCGAATAACGACGTGCCACGTGGCTGCGCGCGTCGACGCCGCAGCGTCACCCACCCGTTGCTACCGGGCCAATCAGACAGTGACACCTGGCTAGGGTTTTAAGCAGAATTTAGATCTGATTGCAGATTAGATTGAAAACTTACGAAAATCATATAAAATCAAATATTTGTCCAAATCTGGCTTGTAATATACCATTGGATTCCTAATTTTATGTAGAATCCAAATCTGTAATAATATTGCAGGGTTGCATAAATGTTTTAGGTGTAGTTTTTTTAATCTTTGGATTAGAGGGTTTTTAATCTATATAAAAAAAATTGAAATTCCTTTTTGTTTGAATCTTGTTGCAATAATTTTGTTTCTACAATACCTACTGATACAAATCATCAAGCTTTGCTTAGGATTATTAGATCTAACTTGGGGCTATTTAGAGGGTTTGATCTCCTATAATCCTCGGAATTGTTTTAGTGATTCAAATTAGATCTAAACCCTTGGAAAATAAGTCCTAGTGACACCCTTACACTATCACAACCCACAAACTTGCTACCTCGATCAATTCAACCAACCTTGCATAAACTACCATGTTGCATGCATGCATGTTTTCTTTTGTGTATGCTTTGAGCAAGTCGTGATCAAATTTATGTTTGTGATTCGTTAGATTGCTCGGAGTGCGCTAAGGAGTGCTATTGTGTAGAGTGCTGCTCGGATCAAGGCAAGTTACACCACTTGTTCATAATTTTGTCCCAATTTTGATTCTACGCATGTGATCTTTAAAATTCTGTAGTATGCATGTGTAGGATGTTCTAGTAGAATTTTTCCTTAGTATTATTTTGCAAGTGCGATGATTTTATAGAATGCCATGAGTATCTCTATACTTAGGATTTCCCATCCTAATAGGTTACCCCTGTTTTTGCTAAGTATTGCTTGCTATGCTATACATACAAAGTACCGTTGGGGGGTTCGAAAGACAAAGAATTTTCTAAGTATAAAGGCTCTCTAGAGCAAACTTTTCCTCTCAAATCCACTTCAAAATAAAACTAAGTTATCTTCTGGGCGGAATGGTTGTCGGGTCAACGAGTGTGATTTTGGTGGAGGACGGCGCCAGAATCAAAGAAGTCCGCCATGTTTGAATTGAAGCTTCCAAAGGCAACCACAATACATTATGGGCTCTGTCTTGGCCTAGTACTTAGTGGGAAACCTCACCGGTACCAACATTTGGAGGTTCTTGCGGTTGGATCCGGAAGGTAGAGGGCTACTAAGGGAAAGTATCGCCATGGTCTTGTCGTAAAAGGACTTGATCGTGGATTGTGGGTAAAGTGCACAAACTCGAGAGTATTGCAATCGATCGATCGGTAGTGTTCACGGTAATGTAACAACAATGAGCGTCGAAGGATGGAGCCTCAAGGATCTTCCTCTCTTTTCTAAAAACGAAGTTTTGAAACCCCATGGCGTGCGTAATATCGCTAATGGGTGGGAATTTTGGGAACTTGGTGTGTAATATCCAAGTGACGCTTGGTGCGTAATATCCAAGTGTTTGGTTGTTTGGACACTTGGTGCGTAATATCCTTGTGTGCCACTCGACCTTATTTTATCTAAGCAAATGTTTACAAAGTAGGACAATCCTCTATTTCTCTCCCTACTTAAGAAAACTAGCTTTGAGCAAATGAACTCTACAGCCTATACCAGCCTTGCATGTAGAGATAGTCTTTTCTCTCCTTGGTGTAATTTGCCAATACATTCAAAGTATTGACCCAACTTGTTGGCTGCACGTCTTATGTGCAGAATCCGAAGATTGAAAGGTGCGTAGGGATCGCGGGTCTACACTCGACAAGCCTGGGCGTTGATGGACTCATGCTGCTTTTACGTTTATTTGAGCTAGCATAATGCTAAGCAACTTTTGTAATAATTCATACTCTGGATTCTCCGTGTAATAAAGACTTTGTGTTTTACATGATACTTCATCGACTGTGAGTGCTAGCTATTGATCCAGGGACTAGCATGTTAATCACAGGGACTTAGGATCCTTACCGATCCGAAGGTCATTACAGATGGTATCAGAGCACATCATTGCCTGTAGGACGTGACCCTAGGATTGGAACCACCTCTAACTTTAGTGCATTACTTGCTTTTCTACTAAGTTATTTTCCGCACATCTAGTATCTGCTTTCCTCTACTTGTTTAAGTACCTAACCCTCGTTCTTCTAACTCAAAGATGACAAGCTTCCTCTACGACACCGTCATGACATCGAGCCCTTCGCTTTGGAGGATGCCTCATGGATCTACTCACACGTTTGGACCTTCCTCTCCCAACAATCCAAGGGAGCACAATGAAGAAACTCCACAAGGACGGCTGTTGGGGAGTCAAGGTCATCCAGCCAGGAAAAGAGCGAGGCAAGAACCCGGAGGAAGACATAGCAATCCACATTGTTAGCGATTCCAAGGAGAAGGCCCTCAGCATTAGCTTGCAACAACTCATTGGTCGCCTATGTGGACGTCATCATGAAGCTCTCCAAGGACACTGCGGCGGCCTCTTTGGAAGACGAGATGAGGAAGGGATTCCCATGGAGTTAACCTTTGAGGAAAGAACTTCTACCAAGCGCCGAAGAACACAATATCAAGACTTGGAGTGCCACATCCATGACCTTGAGAAGGATACCTTCCTCGAGATGTTAAATAACGACGAGCTATGCGCCCTCATCAAGGAGAAGGAAGAAATGATCAAACAGCAGGAGGAGGCAATGAAGCTCCAAGAGATAAAATTCCAGGACCAAGAGAAGAAGTTCGCTAACCAAGAGAAGAGGGTGATAAATAAAAACAAGAGAATTAGAGAACTCAAACAGCAGATCGATGGAGATGAAGTGCAAACTGAAGGACTTTGCAAGATAATCGATGATGTGCGTGCTTCCAAGAGGGACTTGGCAAAGCAACTTGAAGCCGCAATGAAGTCAAGATTAGTGGAGGAGCTACAGAGCGAGAAGGAGGGACTTCAGGAGCAGCTGGAAGCCACTACCAAGAAGCTACAGGATGAGATAAGGGAACTCCAAGAAAAGCTTGAAGCCACCACAAAGGAGATGGAGTTGTACAAGACAACGCTAGAGCAAGAAGGTTACTCGTTCGAGGACGAGGAAGAGGAAGGCGTGGAAGATATGTAATAGTTGGACCACCTTTAATTCTATAGTAGAACGTTATTCGCAAATGTAATAAATACCAAGATAGGACTGGTTTAGTTAAAATTTGGTTGTTTCCTGTGACAAAACTGTGTTGTTATGTCTTGTGTGCTTGGTGTGTTTTCATAAGGGTAGGAGTTTACTACTTAGTCTTTTTGTTTATTTCTTAACTATTCTCTTAACCCCACAGATGCCGCCAAGACGTGCGAACCCCGAAATCCCGCCAGAAATAGTTGAACTTCTGGCCACTCAGAACCAGCTGATCCAACTACTCACTCAGAACATGCAGAACAACAACCCACCACCACCACCTCCGCCACCTCCTCAACAGGATCGCTTGACTCGGTTTCTGAGGCTTAACCCCCCTACCTTCACTAGCAGCACTGAACCAATCATCGCTGATGACTGGCTGCGCACAATCAACAAGAAGCTAGACACCGTGCAAGCTGTCGGAGAGAGTGCGTTATGCCACACCGGCTTGAGGGACCTGCTGCAGAATGGTGGGATAACTACCAAGTCACCCACCCGGACATTGATGCTATCACTTGGGAACAGTTTGAGTTAGCTTTTCGTACTCATCATGTGGCTGCTGGTGTCATGGCTCTAAAGAGGCGCGAGTTTCACGACCTACACCAGCTGCACCGTTATGTCACCGAGTATGGTGAGCTTTTCAATAAGCTAGCCCGTTATGCACCCGATGATGTTTCCACTGATGCCAAGAGACAGGAGGAGTTCTTAAGGGGGCTCAATGATGAGATATCCATTCAGCTTGTGGCTTAGAAATTTGACAACTTTTAGGAACTCTTGGACAGAGCCATTGTGGTTGAATCAAAGAGTAAGAGCATAGAAAATCGCAAGAGGAAATCCAACCCTCACAAACACTCTGTTCCGTACCAGAAGCAGCGCAATTCCTCACCACCACCCTATAACAATAATGGCCACAACCATAACGGTCATAACCATGGTGGCCACAAGCACAATGGGCACAAAAACCGCAATGGCAATGGCGGCAATGGAAAGGATCTCAGTGAGGTGACATGCTTTAAGTGCAACAAGACAGGGCACTATGCGACCTCTTGCCCCGAGAGGAAGAATGGCAACGGCAATGGCAATGGGAATAGTAATGGACACAACCATGGCAATGGGAACGGGAAGAAGCCAAATCCGTTTGTCAAAGCCACGGTGAATCATGTTTCTATGGAGGATGCTTGTGAGGCGCTGCACTGATTGGTAAGTTCAAACTCAATTCTATTTCTCAGCTTGTTCTTTTTGATACCGTGCATCGCATTCATTCATATCGAGGGTATTTGTGGATAGAGGCAAGATACCAACGGAGACTATAAACTTTCCTCTAAGGGTAAGTTCTCCTGGGGGAGAAATAACGGCAAACTCCGGTTGCCGGGATTTAGAACTAAGGATTGGCACACACATTTTCCCACCACCGGTAGTTCTAGAATCACAAGGCTTAGACATAATCTTGGGCATGAATTGGATGACCGAGTATGAAGGAGTCATAGATTGTGCCAAGAGAACTGCCATGCTCACAACGCCTAAGGGAAGAGGATTCGTATCAAGTCGAACTTCGCACTCAAAGAAGTCATGGTGAACTCTTAAGGGGTTAGCTTGGGGAAGTACCTATTGTAAAGGAATACCCAGATGTCTTCCCGTAAGAGCTACCGGAATGCCGCCGACCGTGATATCGAGTTTCTCATTGACTTAATGCCGTGCACGGGCCGATAGCTAAGAGACCATACAAGATGGATGTGGACGAGTTAAAGGAACTCAAGAAACAGCTTAAGGAGCAGTTGGATAAGGGGTTCATTCAACCCAACAAGGCTGCCTTGGGGAGCACCCGTCCTATTTGTGGAAAAGAAAGATAAGACCAAGAGGTTGGTTGTGGACTACCGCCGTTGAACGAAGTGACGATTAAGAATAAGTACCTCTCCCAACATCAACGAATTGTTTGACCAGCTAAAGGGAGCCATGTGTTCTCAAAGATCGATCTACGATCGGGCTACTTTCACTATAGATTCGAGAATGGATGTGCCCAAGACAAAGATTCACCACAAGATACGGATTATGCAGTACACCGTGATGTCTTTTGGTCTAACCAATGCCCCAAAGATACTTCATGACCATGATGAACAAGGTGTTCATGGAATACTTGGACAAGTTTATCGTAGTATTCATAGATGATATACTCATATACTCAAAGGATGAGAAGGAACATGAGAAACATCTCGCCTTTATCATGGAGAAGCTAAGAGAACACAAGTTGTATGCCAAATTCAAAGTGCGAGTTCGGTTAAGGGAAGTGGATTCCTTGGTCATGTTGTGTCACCTAAAGGAGTTGCCAGAGATCCTAGCAAGGTAGCTTTCGTGGACGGAATGGGAGTCACCCAAGAATGTGGGAGATATTAGAAGTTTCTTAGGCCTTGCAGGATATTACCGGAGGTTCATCAAAACTTTTCCAAGATAGCAAAACCCATGACGGAACTATTAAAGAAGGAAAAGAAATTCCTATGGACCGAGGCATGTGAAGCAAGCTTTCAAGAGTTGAAGAAACGCCTTGTAACAAGACCAGCCTGTGGTCCGCCAGATATCCGTATGGATTTTCGTGTCTATTGTGACGCTTCACGACAAGGACTTGGAAGTGTATTGATGCAGATGGGAAAGTGGTATCCTATGCCTCCGACAACTTAAGAACCACGAACACAATTATCCCACTCATGATTTGGAACTTGCATCCGTGGTTCATGCACTCAAGGTATGGAGACACTACCTCATGGGCAAACATTGTGATGTGTTTAGATCATAAGAGTTTGAAGTACATCTTCACCCAAAAGGAGCTGAATATGAGACAAAGAAGATGGCTTGAATTAATTAAGGATTATGACTTGATTTACAATACCACCCCGAAAGGCAAACGTGGTGGCCGATGCCTTAAGTCGTAAGGTGTATGCGAACTGACCGACCGCAGGGAACTTCCAGAGGATTTACGCAAGCAATTCAGTGGATCTCGGGTTGGAGATAGTCCGAAAGGATGTGTAGCGACTATGGAAATAGTGTCCACCTTCCAAGAAAGGATCCAAGAAGCACAAAAAGGGGACAAAGAGTTGGAAGAAATAAGAGTCAGGATAAATGAAGGAAAGACTAAAGAATTTCGTCTGGACGAACAAGGAACCCTCTGGTATGGGAAGCGTTTGTGCGTTCCCAATGACCCCGATATCAGGAAGATGATTCTACAAGAAGCTCATGATTCGCCATACTCAATTCATCCAGGCAACACAAAGATGTACATGGATGTGAAGGATAGGTTCTGGTGGAATAACCTAAAGAGAGATATTGCGAGTATATTTCTCCGTGTAATGTGCAACAGAGTTAAAGCCGAGCATCGTAAACTGGGATTACTTCAACCACTACCTATACCCGATCGGAAGTGGGACAAAGTAGGCATGGATTTCATCACGGATTGCCCTGACTCGCTCGATTTGATTCTATCCGGGTAGTGGTAGACCACTTCACCAAGGTGGCTCACTTCATTCCGTAAAGACCACATATACAAGTGCTAAGCTCGCTAAGATGTACATGTCAAGAATCGTAAGCCTACATGGTGTTCCTAAGGGAATTGTGTCAGACAGAGGCACCCAGTTTACCTCAAAGTTTTGGCGACAACTACATGAGTCTCTTGGAACCCGACTAGAATTCAAGATCGCCTCCCACCCCGCATGATGGACAAACAGAAAGGGTGAATCAAATTTTGGAAGATATGTTGAGAGCTTGCGCACTAGACTATGGGTCTAGTTGGGACGATAACCTACCATATGCAGAGTTCTCATACAACAACAGCTACCAGACAAGTATCAAGATGGCTCCATTTGAAGTTCTATACGGCAGAAAGTGTAGGACTCCATTGCTATGGAATGGAGTGGGGGAACGCAGTCTTTTTGGACCGGACTTGATAAAGGATGCCGAAGAGAAGGTGCGACATATTCAGGATAGGCTAAAGATAGCACAATCCCGGCGTAAGAGCTACCGATTCCAAACGAAGAGATGTGGCCTATGAAATAGGGGACCGTGCGTATCTCCGAGTTTCACCCCTACGTGGAGTTAAGAGGTTCGGAATCAAGGGCAAGTTAGCCCCACGATTCATAGGACCATACAAGGTTCTGGCCCGTAAGGGAGAAGTTGCTTATCAGTTGGAGTTACCGGAAGGACTGACTGTTCATGATGTCTTTCACGTGTCACAACTAAAGAAGTGCCACCGGAGATGGTCAAACACCGCTAAGAGACACCGCCCCTAGATGAGGTTCAATTGAGAGTGACCTTACCTATGAGGAAAACCCATCAAAATATCGAAACAAATTGAAAGGGTTACCCGCACCAAGACTATAAGATTTTGCAAGGTACAATGGAACCACCACTCCGAGGAAGAAGCTACGTGGGAACGTGAAGACGACATGAGAATGGAGCACCCACACCTATTTGCTAGCCAACCCGAATCTCGAGGACGAGATTCTTCTTAAGGGGGGTAGGTTTGTAACATCCCGGATTCTGTGTTTGGATGTTATTAGTGTCATGCATCATCCTTGCATCTTACTTTTCAAACATTGCAACTACAAAAAAATCATAACACATAAAACCTATTCATTATTCCCACAAGTGAGCACCCCTGATGTATTAGATTGACCCCTTTCAAAACCCTTGTAAAACATTAAACTATGGCCTAAGTTGACCACCTGGTTTTTATAAAAATTTAGAGGCAAGATTCATCACTTTTGGACTTAGTTTGCAAAAGCTAGAAAAGATTTACTAAAATGTAAAAGGAAATTGTTAAACAAAAAAAGAGAAGGGGCCAATACCACCCTAATTTGGGCGGCCCGCCACCACCACCTCGCCAGCGCCCACAAGCAGTGGAACCAACTCAAGACGACGGCCCACTTCTCCTCCTCCACCATCGACGCTGGGCCCCACCCGTGCCTCCCTCCCGAGATCACAAGGACACGGCTGCCGCCGCCCGGACTCAGATCCGCGGACTCGACACCGCCCACGCCTCCGCCCCATATAAGCCGCAACCCACGCCCGAAAACCCTAAGGTTTGTTCCGCTAACGCCATTGCCGATCAAGGCCACGATCTCGCCGGAGTCGAGCTCGGGCAAACTCGAGACAGAGTTTCCGAGCCTCGCCTCCACCTCTTCTTCCCCTCCGCGCGACCCCCACCCTCGACTCTATCTCCTCGCGCTAACCTCCCCCTCTCTCTCGCAGCGACGCGCTTGCGATTGCTCGCCGGAGCTCCACCGGGGACGGAGAAGAACGGCAGGACCCTACCGCCAGACGAGGAAGCAAGGAGGCTCGAAGAGGCCACGAACGCGACCGCGAGGACCAAAGCGCCCGGTCGACCACGCCACCACCGCTGGAGCCACCAGAGCGCCGCGTCCATCATCGCCGACGCCATCGCCGCCTCGCCACGACGCCTCAGAAGTCGCCGCCTTCCGACCGGCCGGATTTAGATTGAACGCCACGATTAGATCAACGCCGGCGGGGTATCGCCGAATAACGACGCGTTACGGGTCGGCCACGCAAGACGCACGCGCCACACCGCGTCACCGTTGCTACGGTGGTCAATCGATGCTGACACTGGCTAGGGTTTTAAGGAATTTAGATCGATTGCAGATTAGATTGAAAACTTACGAAAATCATATAAAATCAAATATTTGTCCAAATCGCTTGTAATATACCATTGGATTCCTAATTTTATGTAGAATCCAAATGTAATAATATTGCAGGGTCGCATAAATGTTTTAGGTGGAGTTTGGTTAATCTTTGGATTAGAGGGTTTTTAATCTATATAAAAATAATTGAAATTCCTTTTTGTTTGAATCTTGTTGCAATAATTTTGTTTCTACAATACCTACTGATACAAATCATCAAGCTTTGCTTAGGATTATTAGATCTAACTTGGGGCTATTTAGAGGGTTTGATCTCCTATAATCCTCGGAATTGTTTTAGTGATTCAAATTAGATCTAAACCCTTGGAAAATAAGTCCTAGTGACACCCTTACACTATCACAACCCACAAACTTGCTACCTCGATCAATTCAACCAACCTTGCATAAACTACCATGTTGCATGCATGCATGTTTTCTTTTGTGTATGCTTTGAGCAAGTCGTGATCAAATTTATGTTTGTGATTCGTTAGATTGCTCGGAGTGCGCTAAGGAGTGCTATTGTGTAGAGTGCTGCTCGGATCAAGGCAAGTTACACCACTTGTTCATAATTTTGTCCCAGTTTTGATTCTACGCATGTGATCTTTAAAATTCTGTAGTATGCATGTGTAGGATGTTCTAGTAGAATTTTTCCTTAGTATTATTTTGCAAGTGCGATGATTTTATAGAATGCCATGAGTAGCTCTATACTTAGGATTTCCCATCCTAATAGGTTACCCCTGTTTTTGCTAAGTATTGCTTGCTATGCTATATATACAAAGTACCGTTGGGGGGTTCGAAAGACAAAGAATTTTCTAAGTATAAAGGCTCTCTAGAGCAAACTTTTCCTCTCAAATCCACTTCAAAATAAAACTAAGTTATCTTCTGGGCGGAATGGTTGTCGGGTCAACGAGTGTGATTTTGGTGGAGGACGGCCCAGAATCAAAGAAGTCCGCCATGTTTGAATTCAGAAGCTTCCAGTGCAACCACAATACATTATGGGCTCTGTCTTGGCCTAGTACTTAGTGGGAAACCTCACCTGGGTACCAACATTTGGAGGTTCTTGGCACGGTTGGATCCGGAAGGTAGAGGGGCTACTAAGGGAAAGTCTCGCCATGGTCTTGTCTGTAAAAGGACTTGATCGTGGATTATGGGTAAAGTGCACAGCTCTCGAGAGTATTGCAATCTGATCGATTAGCCGTGTTCACGGTAACAGAACAACAATGAGCGTCTGAAGGATGGAGCCTCTGAAGGATCTTCCTCTCTCTTTTCTAAAACAAAGTTTTGAAACCCCATGGCGTGCGTAATATCGCTAATGGGTGGGAATTTTGGGAACTTGGTGTGTAATATCCAAGTGACGCTTGGTGCGTAATATCCAAGTGTTTGGTTATTTGGACACTTGGTGCGTAATATCCTTGTGTGCCACTCGACCTTATTTTATCTAAGCAAATGTTTACAAAGTAGGACAATCCTCTATTTCTCTCCCTACTTAAGAAAACTAGCTTTGAGCAAATGAACTCTACAGCCTATACCAGCCTTGCATGTAGAGATAGTCTTTTCTCTCCTTGGTGTAATTTGCCAATACATTCAAAGTATTGACCCAACTTGTTGGCTGCGTCTTATGTGCGTAATCCAAGATTGAAAGGTGCGAGGGATCGGGTCTACACTCGACAAGCCCGGGCGTTGATGGACTCATCTTGCTTTACGTTTCATTGTTATTTGAGCTAGCATAATGCTAAGCAACTTTTGTAATAATTCATACTCTGGATTCTCCGTGTAATAAAGACTTTGTGTTTTACATGATACTTCATCGACTGTGAGTGCTAGCTATTGATCCAGGGACTAGCATGTTAATCACAGGGACTTAGGATCCTTACCGATCCGAAGGTCATTACAAAGAGACTCCAAAATTCCATCAGAATGGAGTTTCTTCATGCGTTTTACACCAATATGACCTAGACGACAATGCCACAAATAAGTCGTATTATCACTATCTACCTTGCATCTCTTAGCCTCAATGTTATGGATATGTGTTTCATTGCTTTCGAGATTCAAAAGAAATAAACTATTCGTAGTAGGTGCATTACCATAAAATATGTTACTCATATAAATAGAACAACCATTATTCTTCGATTTAAATGAATAACCGTCTTGTAATAAACACGATCCAGATATGATGTTCATACTCAACGCAGGCACATAATAACATTTATTAAGGTTTAAAACTAATCCCGAAGGTAAAACTAAGGAGAGCGTGCCGGCGGCCATCACATCAACTCTTGATCCGTTGCCAACGCGCATCGTCACCTCATCCCTCGCTAGCCGCCGTCTATTTCGTAGCTCCTGTTTCGAGTTGCAAATATTAGCAACTGAACCAGTATCAAATACCCAGGCACTACAACAAGCGCTAGTAAGGTAAACATCGATAACATGTATATCAAATATACCTTTGATGGTGCCAGCCTTCTTGTCCGCTAAGTACTTCAGACAGTTGCGCTTCCAGTGACCCTTGTCCTTTCAATAGAAGCACTCAGTGTCCGGCTTAGGTCCAGACTTGAGCTTCTTCTCGGCAGGGGCAACGCGCTTACCGCTGCCTTTCTTGAAGGACTTCTTTGCACCCTTACCTTTCTTAAAGCTGGGGGGCTTGTTGACCATCAACACATGTTTATATTTCTTGATGTCCACCTCCGCAGCTTTCAGCTTAGCGAAGAGATCAGTGATCGTATCGGTGGAACCAATCAGATTATGAGTAACTACAAAACCTTTGTAGCTAGGAGGGAGTGATTGCAGAACTCTGTCAATCTTGAGCTCCTCCGAATCTTGCGCCCAGCTTGCTCAAGGCGTTGAGTGTAGCCCGACATCTTAATGGCGTGCTCACTAACGTAACTCCATTCCTCCATCTTGCAGTTAAAGAATTTCTCAGAGATCTCATATCTCTCAAAACGGGCCTGAGTCTGAAACATAGTTTTCAGTTCCTCAAGGATCTCAAAGGGCCCGGGGAAATCTTCAAAACGATTTTGAAGGTCCGATTCCATAGCAAACAACATGGTGCTCTTAATCACACCATAATCATCTTTGCGCGACTGATAAACAACTTTCTCATCAGCCGGTGCATCTACAGCAGGGGCGTCACCTAGCGCTTTCTCAAGGACATAGTCCTTTTGTCCGTCAGAGAGAATGATTCTCAGATTGCGGAACCAGTTGGTGAAGTTAGACCCATTGTTCTTAATCTTTTCTTTCTCAGTAAAAAACGTTGAAGTTGAAGTTGGACTTAGCCATTTGATCTACAAAATTTGCAAGTGCAATTTAGACTATGTTCATGATAACTAGTTTAACTTAATCATATTACTAGATGAACTCCCACTAAATTCAACATCCCTCAAGTTGTTTAGTGAACACGATCCAAATTCACCACACCTAATCCGATCTTCACGAGTAGAGATGTGGTTTCAATGGTGGAGAACAAAGTGTCGATCATATCATTCATATGACTCATGCTTAACCTTTCGGTTCGTGTGTTCCGAGGCCATGTCTGTACATGCTAGGCTCGTCAAGTCAAACCCAAGTATTTCCACGTGTGCAAAACTGGCTTGCACCCGTTGTATGTGAACGTAGAGTTTATAGCACCCGATCATCACGTGATGCTTGAACACGGCAAACTTTCGCAACGGTGCATACATGGGGAGAACACAATTTTATCTTGATCTTTAAGTGAGGAATCATCTTATAATGCTACCGTCGCGATCTAAGCATAATAAGATACATAAAAGGATAAACATCACATGCATATAATTTTATGTGACATGGTATAGCCAATCTACGCGCAATGATCTCCATCTTGTGCGTGTCAGCATGATCTCCATCACTCCACCATGATTGCCTCCACCACGAATAGCAACTACAACTATTGCTAACTACTTAGCGATAAAGTAAAGCTATTACATGGCGTATAAGAAGTTGACACACATGTCATACACAATTATAAATACAACCATATGGCTCCTGCCGGTTGTGTACTCATCGACATGCAAGTCGTGAAACATTACAAAACATGATCATTGCATACAACATACACATCACATCTTGGGCCATACCATATCACAGAAACACTCCCTGCAAAACAAGTTAGACGCCTCTACTTTGTTGTTGCATGTTTTACGTGGCTTATGGGAGTAACAAGCTAAGAACGATTCTTACCTACGGAAAGACACAACGGTGATATTATGGTCGCCAAACTGCGGTGTAAATCCCATGACAACTATAGTGAGAGAAACTGGCATCCACCAGCCGCATGTGTGGAACAAGCCACACGTCAAGTGCGGAGCCGGTCTCGCGAACGAGGTCGCGTAAAGTTGGCCTGGACCGCTTCGATCTCACTATCCCATGTCATAAGAAGTACACAAACAAGAGGCTTGCAGCAGAAAACATCAACGCCCGCAACAAGCATGTTGTGTTCTACTCGTGAAACACATCTACGCATAGATCTAGCTCTGATACCACTGAAGGGTTTCGCAGCATAGTAAATCAAAAAAAAATTATACGGATGCGAACGGGAAAGCCAAGATGTAATCTAGGAGATTCAAACAACTAGGGGGGGATAGATGAGATCTTCATACCCTTGAAGATTCGCACAGCGGAACGTTCAACGGAACGTGGTTGATGTAGTAGTACTCGCGATCCGATCCGATCCGATCCAACACCGCAAGTGGCGATGCCTCTGAGAGATTCACACGTACGGAAACTCGACGTCTCCTCCTTCCTCAGTCCAGCAAGTGGGGTGGAGAGATAGGTTGGATCTACAACACGACGGCGTGGTGCAAACGGTGGAGAGTTTCTGCGGCAGGGCTTCGCCTACGCGCAATCGGGAGGGAGAGAGAGAGAGGAGGGAGGCTAGGGCTTGTGGAGGTGTGTGGGGAGGGTGCGCCCCCAGCCCTCTTTATATAGAGGGGTGGGCGGCTGCCCCTTGCCCCTCCTCCAATCCTAGGGCCGGCCAGGAGGAGGGGGGCAAGTTTTCCCCCTCCTTCTAGAAGCTCTCCCTAGGGTTTCCCCTAGGGCTTGGCCGGCTGGGCCTATGGGGCCTTGTGCCCCTGGCCCAATGCGGCCAGGGCACTCCCTCATAGGCCCACGCCCCCTCCCGACAAATTGGGCCACGTTGGTCCCACTCCGGAAGGTTCTAGAAGCTTCCGGTACAATACCGAACAATCCGAAACACTTCCGAACTCCAAAAACTGCTTTGCCTTATATGAATCTTATTCTACGGACCATTCCGAAACCTCTCGTGATGACCCGGATCCCATCCGATACTCCGAACAAAAACTCATAAACCAATTATCCATTTTATCCTAGCGTCGAGACATGTTAAGTGTGTGACCCTGCGGGTTCGAGAATATGCAGACATGATCTTCTATCAATAATCAAATGGGTCTGAAACCCATATTGAATCCCACATATTCATCGATGATCATATCGGATGAACCACGATGCGTGATTCAATTAATCCCATATACATATTCCCTTCACGCGATATTTTACTTGCCCGAGATTCGATCGTCAAGACGCAGATACCTAGTTAAATCTTGTTCACAGCAAGTACTTTACTCGTTCCGTAATCCGATATCACTTTGTGATTAACTCCTTAACCACGTGCTTGCAAGCGGTGTTGATATCGATTACCGAGTGGGCCCGAAGTATATCTCTTTGACTTGGGAGGGACAAATCCCATCTCGATACATACAACCCAACAAGTACTCTCCGATCACCTGAGAGACACCTTTATGATCACCCTCTCATAGGATGACGTTTTATGACCTCAAAGATTTCTTCCGATACCAGGGAGTTGCATTATCTCATGGTCTAAGGAATACAATATTTGACATAAGAAAAAGCTTCACAAAGATGAACACGATGACACGATCTAATTGCTCTGCTTGATTTGGGTCTGTCCATCATACCATTCTCCCAATGATGTGATCTCATTATTAATCGACAACTCATGTCTATGGTTAGGAAACCTTAACCATAACTAATCAATGAGCTAGTCCATAGAGGCGTACTAGGGACACGGTGTTGTTCATAAACCACACAAGTATTAAAGTTTCCGCTTAATACAATTCTAGCATGGAATATAAACTTTATCATGAACAATAACTGTAATAATAACATCTTTATTATTGCCTCTAGGGCATAATTACAACACTATTATGATAAACAATTTTTTTAGGGTTTTTAATTATGAATATTTACCCTAGGGTTTAGGGTTATATACTTAGATTCCTTTATGGATGTGAGTAAAGATTTAACAACTAAGCATATTGTTTTCTGTTTGGGATATTTGATGACATCACCTGTAGGACTAGAAAGTTATATTTAGAATGCTTTATAAAAATAAATTGATAAAGATACTCCTAAGCACATATAATTATGATGGTTGGAATTGGCAGAGATGTGCTTATGTGATTTGTCATAGGAAAATATTCCTATAAAGTGATAACATAAGATGATGAATCAATTCCCTGAATGGACATTATACTTGGTTTAAGATTTAGAGTTGGTTGTTTAACAAGAATGTCTATTTTTCCATTCTTCACCATCCTTGACCTTTAATTAAAGAATTCCTTTCCTAGATATAATACTTCTTCCTATCCATCATCATAGTTAGTATGATGAGCTTTACTTCACAAGAATCTTCTTATTCACCTTTTATTCTTCTAAACTCATGGATGAATCCAATGAGTTTGATACTAAAGTATTTCATAGTTTTCTCATATCTTTGTTTGGTTATACCCACTACTCTAGTGTTGATAATCATCAATCCAACAAGTAGTTCTTTCAAACTCCACTCATAATCTTCCTTAATCATCCATCACTAATATTTCTTCATTTAGATGTATACATCCAACTATCTTACTCCAAAGCTTACCCTCCTTTAATATGAATAACACTTCTTCCATAACTCCATGCTATACTAGCTTTAATTGAATCATACGGTCTTACATTTACTTTACTCTAATAACTCACACTCCAACCTCACATTATATTAATGTTACCTTTAATGACTACTCTAGGATAACTTATCTATACTAGGGTTTTAGTCATGTTCTACCCACCAATATCACTTATACTTGATAATAGTATTCAACCTTGGTGAGCAAGGCATGATCATTATAATCCTTTAATCATCGCTAACTTAGATATCCAATTGGGCTAATCCAGGCTTTATCAATACAACCCTACAATTGTATTGGAATTATCTTCTTAGTATTTTTAATTGTATATCTCAATAACTCTTCTACCATTTCAGGAGTGAGTTGAACTCCATCACTTTTCACATTGATTTATTCTTATTTAATCACTCCCAGGTTATAGATGATATCTGAACTAGCCTTACTATTAACCTCTTTTTAGTTGTAAACTATGTTCTGGTCAAGAGTTAATAGATTGAGAATTGGTGAATCAATAGTTGATTTCTCAACATTGATGATCAACAGATATTAAAATAGGTTCTATAAAGATTGGTATGTAAAGGAAAATATATGGCGAATGATCTTAACTTAGTTTCTTCCAAACTCAAACTCATTAAAGAGTTAAAGTTAGGTATTACTATGATAATCATAGTAAGAATAGATAAGAATAAGATAGGTCAGGATTAGTCATTACATTTAGATTACTTTAGTTATAATCTTAACTTGGCATTTATGAGTTGTTGGGCTGAATATTATTATAGAATCCCTTAAGGATCAGAGATTACTTATTTAAGCAATGTATTATGAGTAACATTTTATTATATCTGATCTACCCTTAGATCAAATCATGCTTACCCAAATAAGGTTTTAGCAAAGATCATATTGAAACTTATCGCAGTCAACTTGATGATCTACTTCAATTCCATCAAGTTAAGAGAAGCTTCAATCACTTTGACAAGTTTTGTTCAAAAGCGCGGAAATTATTCAGATTTTCTATGCATGAATGCAATGCACACATCCGGGTTCATCTTATTTCTGAGCTCTAATACTGGGATGTTACAATCTCCTTCTTGTCTATCAACCGTTTCAACGTCTCTTGGATGGAAAGTGACAAAGCTTCACGCTTGGCATCTAACTTGGAGTTGGTCCTTCCACTTGGCATTGGCGTTTTACCACCACTTTGGGTGGGTGCATCAACATCGATGACTCCGGAAAGAGCTCCTCCCTTTGCATTTCCCGCATAGAGCTCTTCCATTTATCGCAATATTTGAGTTTTCTCCAACAATGAGACATTGTGAATGTTTTTTTTTGTCATGGCATGTCTTGAAGTGCTCCAAAGCTTGCCACACCTACATGATGGCAACAAGTCTGTGTGTATCAACTCGTTGGACTCCAAGTGTAAAGTGTTATAGCAAGCATCTTTTCCCGACAAAGATGACTCGGGGGTTTATATCGAACTCTCAGGAAATTGGCTTAGAGACTTTTCTTATTTTCTTCTTCAAGCAACCTACAAAACAAATTATTTGTCTTGTGTCCCTAACTCCACCCTCTGATTTTCAAGCACAAGGTTTCGTATTAGTAACTAAAATAAACTATAAATAAAAGAAAAGCAAAAGCAATCTATAACTAAGCAAGAAAGTAAAAAAATAAGACAAATGTGTTTTGGGGTTTTTGTTTGTGTGTACTAATAGTAGAAGTGTCTTTTTTGTTTTGGGATTTAATAGGTGCAAAAGGTATAAAAGCAATGAAATTAATAAAGGTTGTGTTCCTTATAATAAAAGATGGACCGGGGTTGGGTTCACTTGTCTACTCTCTCATTTAGTGTGATGGCATAGAACAAATAAATAAGCAATACTATATTGATAATAAATTTTATTATGTGTATGATAAGAATTCATATGAGCATCATGTCCTATTATAAATGTGATGAAACATATCTCACTTATACTCTTATAGAAAGGGATACTCCAAGCAATCTAGAATTAAGAACGAACATAGTAGGTACTTTAATATGCTATTTTGAACAAATAAGATCATCTAGCTCTTATTAGATGGAATGACTCTGTTATACTCTTGTACGGCCATATCTCGTATGCACCCATTTGTATAAGAGAGATGCATACTCTATCGGACATGTTCTCGCACTAGAAGCTATAACTTGAGGTGTGGATGAGATTGTTGGCCGGTATCGTGCCCTACCGCTTTAGAGGCCCGCTTGTGGGTGGCCTCACGGCCTCCATGGTATTACGTCTTGCATCCATATTTGGATTATACCAGGGGCGGACCCAGCAAAGAATCAAGACATGTGCTGGGTAGGCTGCAATGGGCCAGGCAGGGCTAGACTACATAGGTTTAAGGGTTTTGGCCCGAGTACAAAACAATTTTGCCTTAGATTTTCTAGGCTTGGTCCGTGCTAGAGCCCTCTTAGCACGGGTCCTAGGTCCGCCCCTGGATTATACCGGCTAGTGAATTAGAACATGTAGTCCGGGCATTTACAACCTCGTCGCCTCTGTAGAGAACCCCTGCCTCGAGGAGGAGGCAGAGGGTATATGGACATGCTCGGTTTCAGGAAGGAGGCCATGATCGACAATTTCCTCTGCCCGTCAAAGTCCTCCTCCTACTTATGCCCGTCGCCATCCCCCTTCTA
This sequence comes from Avena longiglumis, assembly GCA_030063025.1. Lineage (NCBI taxonomy): Eukaryota > Viridiplantae > Streptophyta > Magnoliopsida > Poales > Poaceae > Avena > Avena longiglumis. Next base: position 509,064,677 of record CP125974.1, on the reverse strand, counting down.
CCTCGAGGTCCATGAGGCGTCGGCAGTGCGAGCCTAGGCTGGTGGACGACGACGAGTCGCTCTGTAGAGTACAGGTGAAGGCAGAGCGCGGCGAGACAAGGTGTGTGGCAAGCTCGAGATGAGCAAGGTGCGCGGCCGGCAAGGTGTGTGGCGAGCGGCGCGGCCTAGGAGGGGCGTGGGCGGCAAGGTGCTCGTGGGCTACTTCAACACCACGACCGCCGTGCGCGCGCTGCTGCACAAGCACCAAGTTCAGGAGCACATGCAGGCATCCTCCCCTGTGGCATAGCTAGCTCACCAAGAAGAAAGGGAAGAGAAGGAAAAGATATAAAACATGACAAAATGGGTCTTCCCGTAGAACAGACAAGCCTGCCAATTCTGTTTATGACGGGATCGAACCATTTGGGTCGGGTTTGGGTCGTGCCGCCGGAGATGAGCTTACCTCGGCCCGTTGGGATGGCCCACGGATCGGGTCCTTGGTCAGCGAAATCAAGTGCTGACTCCAAAGTAGCCGCAGCGGCGCCTCTTGCTGAACTCCAGCTGTAACCGGCCATCAAATCAGCTCGAGTAGAAGCAGTTCGCCGGAGCTAATGGCGATGCCGTCGGACTCCCACCCCGCCTCGCCTCCGGTGATACCCGGGACGGTGGCGGTGGCAGCTTGCGCCGCCATGGCCGTCTCCTACGTTGCCGTCCTCTACGCGCCGACGCTCCTCCTCCGCCTCCCGCCCGCCACCTCGCTCCGCGCCTTCTTCCACCGCCGCTTCGTGTGCGCCGCCTTCTCCTCCGCCGCCTCCGTCATCGCCACTGCGTCCCTCCTCCGCGTGAGTGCCCTTTCTCCCCCTCCAGTCCCCATCTAAGCCCTAGCTTCTGATACCCGGACGGAATCTCAAATCCCCTTAACCTGTCTGCCTACCTCCTACTCCTACCCTCTTCCCAGGTATGGAGCCTGAGCGATTCGCCTAAGGCGCTCGCGGTGTTCGGCTTTCGTAGTGACCACCTGGTAATAAAGCTATCTCTCGAGTAGTATCAAATTTTTGTTTGTAGTTGTACACTAATAAGTGTTGAGCTTTTGATGCTTGGACTGAAACGCTGGTCCCGGATCAGCTTGAGGCAGTAGTGATTCCACTTCTCCTTACGTCCCTTGTGTATGCTGGGTCGTTCGTCGCAAGACTCTGGGTCATGTCAAGCTCCTGTGGCAGGGATGACGGTGAGGCGGGAGTCGGCTGTACCGAGAAGCTTGCTCGCTGGATGCAAACCTCCTTGCAAGATGTAATGGTGTGGCGGAACTTAGTAGTGGTTTGTTCTCATTCCCCCTCCCCCCCTCTGCCACCATTTGTTTTATTCTTACAACTGAGAAGCAAGAACTCAATGTCATTTTCTGTTTTGGTGATCTCATTTGAGGATGATCTTCTAACCAGGCACCATTTACGGAGGAGTTGGTCTTCAGGGCGTGCATGATACCTCTTCTTCTTTGTGGAGGATTCAAAATGCATAACATTATATTCCTGAGTCCAATCTTCTTCAGCCTAGGTAAATAGGTATAATATTGCACCAGATTTCATTTTGAGTTAACTGCCCTGACACGTATCCTTCAGCTAATATTTTGGAATTCGACCTTTTGTAAGTTGCAATTGGTGTATCAATTTAGAACTGCTGCATGATGGCATGCACTTTTACCTTTATGTTCAATGTTACTCGCAAGTAGTAACTGAGCCTTTTTGTTCACAGCACACTTAAACCACTTGTTTGAACTTCACCAACAAGGATGCAATTTTATGAGATCTCTCCTGATTGTAGGTAATATTTTCTTGCCACCATCTGGTTTTCTTCTTTACTGTTGTATAATCTTCCTGTTACTTTGTTGCTAGCATGGGCAATTACGAAGAGCTATAATATCCTAGTCCATCAGGTTGTTTCTGCCAGTGGTATAGACTTGTTTATGGCTATACCTGTGATTTATCAAGATGTTTTGGTTATGTTTTACTTAGGGGGTGTTTGGTTGCCAGCCACATTTTGCCAAGCCAAACTTTGGCTAACCACACTTTAATAGGCATGCGTTTGGTTTGTGCCACACTTTGGCTTGCTATATTTTATTACCCCTATGGCCAATTTGTCATAGAGTCATCATTCTTGCCAATTTTTGCCAAAGTTTGGCTTCAAAATTTGCAGCCACACTTTTTGTGGCTGGCACACTTTTATGGATTGCCACACTTTGGCTTGGCAAAATGTGGCTGAGAAACAAACAAGTTCTCAAATGTTCCCTGTCAAACATTTGCAGCATCATGTTATGCGTTATATAGATAGTGTGAGTAACTATGCATATGACTAATTATTGTGAAAGCAATTACTTGCCCTATGAAATCGATATGATGTCTTTATTCTGCCATATTATTTACTTTGTTCTCATAGTGTTTGCTTACAAGAATCAATTTATTAGCTCGCACAGTAAAATTTCAGGCGTTACGGATCATGATTGCTGGTACAGATTATGTTGACCAAGTCATTTTCGTTATGTTGATTCTGAAGTTCCATGGACATGCTTGGACTTTTTGATATGCTCATCGTATTACACACATTAATCTTCTGTTTGTCTGTAGACTGTAGTTCTGCTTGTATTTGTTTCAAACTTTATCATCAAATATCGTGTAATTACTTTGGTTTAACCATTTGTGAACACTTTCCTTCACCTGTTTAACTTACTATGACTTGTTGTCTTCCATTATCAGGCCTCCAGTTAGGCTACACTGTGATTTTTGGGTGGTATGCTGCATTTCTATTCATCCGAACAGGTCCTGCTAATTCCCTTTTGGTATTTATATTTTTTGAAACGAGTCTCCCTCATTGATTTCCATTCAAGAAACCACAAGTTTTACATTTCCTTTTTGTTACTGAGAACAGAAAATTGGGCATTTGTTTGTTTCAGCTATAGTGGTTCATTCTTTGCCATTGTTTATGTCTTACTAGAGCTCCTTTTTAAATTCAAATTTAATACTTCTAGCTCTTTTAAGATGGTAGGTTTGTGTTGGTTCTGGGGGGAATTTTCTGGATGTGCTGGTCCCTTGGACCTCCACACCCTCTAATATATATAGCTGAACTTATGTACACCTTTACTAGTACACCAGAATACTCTAGAATCTAGTAGGACACTAACTTAGACTCTACATTCACTGGAATGTTCCAGTGTCCTAGGACAAGACTACTATACTAACACTTCTTGGAATATTCCGTGCTCTCCTATGACAGTCTCCAACACTCCTCAAGATGGGTGATAGATATTTATCATTCCCATCTTGTTACAAGTCGAATCGCACTCTTTATTTCCTAATCCTTTAGTTAAACAATCGCAATTTGCTCGCTAGAGGTTACATGATTTATCATAATTATACGTCATCCAACTTCTCCTTTATGAAGAAGCGATCAATCTCCACATGCTTGGTTCGATCATGTTGAACAGGGTTGTTTGCGATGTTGATCGCCGACTTGTTGTCACACCACAAATTTAAAGGGCCTTTTCTCAACACTTTCGATTCGAAAGAAGATTCCTCACCCATAACATCTCACTCAAACCTTGCGACATAGCTCTATATTCACTTCCGTTGTTGACTTAGAAACCACCACCGCTTCTTACTTCGCCATGACACTAAATTTCCGACAAATACACAATAACCGGATGTGGATCTCCTATCATCCAAGCAACTTGCCCAACAAGATCACAATACCCATCCACATTTAGATGACCATTCCTTTTGAACAATAGTCCCTTTCTGGACTACCCTTCAAATCTGGAGGATTTGATCGACCGCATCCAAGTGTCCGCTCCTAGGATCATGCATGTATCCGCCACTACACTCACGTGCATATGAAATATCGGGCCTTGTGTGACATAGATAGATGAGCGTTCCAACAAGCTTTTGGTACTTCTCCTTATCCACCGGTTCTCCGTGATTCGCACATAATTTGTGGTTTTGATCGATAGGTGTTGATGCAACCCGACACCCAAGCATGCCCGTGTCACTAAGCAAGTCCAATACGCATTTCTGGGAGAGAACAATCCTTTGGGAGATCTAGCAATTTCTATGCCAAGAAAGTACTTGAGTTGGCCAAGGTCCTTCACCTCAAATTCTTTATGAGTTGTCTTTCAACCGTGATATCTCCACCTCATCATCTCCGGTGATTATGATATCATCAACATATACGGCAAGGATTGTAATCGGCTATTTGAGTGCCGATAGAACCGTATGATCCCCATTACATCGCTTATATCCCATACCGCATACAACTCGCCTAAATCTATCAAACCATGCCCATGAGATTGCTTGAGGCCGAGTAGAGATTTTCTCAACTCGCATACCTTCCCTGATGTTCTAGGAGTGGAGAAACCAGGTGGGATCTCCATGTATACCTCCTCATGTAAATCTCCATGCAAGAATGCATTCTTGACATCCAACTGATGCAAAGGCCACCCGAAGTTAGCTGCACATGAGATTAGGATCCTCACTGTGTTCATCTTTGCCACCGGCGCAAATGTCTCATCATAGTCAATCCCATATATTTGACTATATCCTCTCGCAACTAGTCTTGCCTTGTACCTTTCAATTTTCCCTTCTAGATTCTGTTTCACGGTGTAGATCCATTTACACCCAACAGCTCTCTTTCCTGCTGGAAGATGTACAAGTTCCCACGTTTTATTCCTTTCGAGAGCATTTAACTCCTCTATCATGGCCTCACGCCACTTCGGGTCTTGCTTTGCCACTCTCCAGTCTCTTGGAATCACCACAGATTGCAATGATGCGATGAAGGCCATGTAGTTCATAGATAGGGATGTATATGATACATAATTAGCTATGTCATGCTCCTCCCGGTACCAATTTGGAGGTTTTCTAGCTCCAGCTCGGGTTCCTTTTCTTAAGGCAATGGGTAGATCCAATGAATCATCGGTGACACATGGCACACTCTCAGATGAGTCAACTTCATCGACCCCTGGAATTTGTTGTTGATGTTGCTCTCCCATGGATCTCACCATTTGTTTGACCCTGTTGTTGATGCGGTTGCCTCCTCGTATACACCCTTAAATTTTCTTCCTCATTTGGTTTTCTCCATCTCTCTTTATCCATAGGTTGTCTTGTATACACCCTCAAATTTTGTTCCTCATTTGGCTTTATCCATCTCTCTTCACTCATAGGACATGAAATTGAATCAAGCACAAATCTCGATGGTTCATCTTCCCTTGTCCTGAGTGGTTCACTCTCCCTCTCTCGACTAGCATTACTTGTGCTAGGAGAGTCAAAGTCAAATAATGAGCTGAGATCTGTCTTCTCTCCATAGAATGGCTCAGACTCTCTGAATGTCATATCCATGCTCACAAATGTTCTCCGCTCACTAGGACTCCAACACGTGTAGCCCTTTTGTCCAGATGGGTATCCAATGAAGATGCACTTCACAGCCCGTGGATCTAATTTTCCCACTGAAGGTCTGTGGTCCCTAACAAAGCATGTACATCCAAATACCTTTGGAGGAACAATGAACTCATTTTTCCCATAGATCATTTCATACGGAGTCTTCATCCCAAGAACTTTTGATGGCATCCGATTGATTAGATAAGTAGCAGTCATAACTGCTTCACTCCATAAGAATTTAGGCACATTCATAGTAAACATAAGTGATCGAGCTACCTCTAGCAGATGTCGATTCTTCCTCTCAGCTACTCCGTTTTGTGGAGAAGTATCAGGGCACGAAGTTTGATGAAGTACTCCCTTTTCTGAAAGAAAATTGCCAAATTCATGGTTCACATACTGTCCATTGTCATTGTCACGATAATTTGAACACCAATGTTGAAACGATTTTGGATATATGCATAGAAGTCCCTGAAACATGCGAACACCTCACTTTTTTGTTTCATGAGATATATCCAAGTCACCCGAGAGTAACAATCAATGAATGTGACAAAATACTTCATTCCACTAACAGAGACCACAGGAGACGTCCAGACATTAGAGTGAATCAGCACAAAGGGCGATGTGCTCCGGAGTCCACGACTCACATATGATGTCCTTGTGTGTTTTCCATACTCACATGCATCACACACAAGTTTGTCTTTATCCACCTTCATCTCTTCAGGAAATACCTTACTCATAGTATCAAAGGACATATGGCCCAATCGACAATGTTGGAGTATCACCCTTGCCTCGTCATTACTTGCAATCGCTGATGTGCACAATGCTCCATCACTTTCTTGTCTATCTAAGTACCATAGTCCCTTATGTCTCACTCCGATCCCAAGCCTCCTTCTGGTCTTCCTCTCCTCAATTATGCAATTGTATCGATCAACGATGATTCGACAATCAATATCATCAACCAAGGAGCTCATAGACACCAAACTCACCGGAAATGATGGAGCATATAAGACCGAAGACAATGTAATTGACGGAGTGCATTTCACTGTGCCGACACCTTTCACAGGTTGATAAGTTCCATCAGCTGTTTGGATGGTCTCTTTATGCATGGGTGGATGTGGAGCATATGATTGAAACTCACTCCACCTACCCGTGACATGTGTAGTTGCTCCCGAGTCTAGTATCCAATTTGAACGAGAAGTTTCATCTAACGTAGGAGCCTGATTTGAGATACCTTCAATTTGTGCAAGATTGACAAAATTGCCAAGAACTGTTGTTTTCCCACTTTGATTGGCTCTTTCCGCACTCCTATTTGCTTTTCTCAATGTCTCCAGATCTTTGGTCGAGAATTCAAGCACCTCCCCTGATCCCTTGGCAGTCAAACTCAATGTGTCCTTGTCTTTTGCCTTGAACAGTTCAGCCAATTTATCGAGCAATTGCTCAATATCTCGATTCTCTCCCATTCTTGGAGCACCGCTATGCCCTCTTGTTCTCCCTTTATTATGTGTCTTGCTGCACGAACTCTGCTTCTCCTTAGCACGAACTCTTTTGGACTGCTTTGTGAGCCTCCAGTCCACTCCTTGCAAATGCTGCTAACTATCTACAGCTGCTCTGGCTCCTTCTCCTCTCTTCCCTGTTGTAGCAGCAACTCTCCCTGCAACACCAAGTCAACCACGTCCAAGGGCAGGGTTTACTTCTCTGCACCAAGCCACCAAGCCGCCGATGGCTTCAATTGCGTCCTCCTCACTAATCCTCTGTTGTTTCCAACTTGCTGCAGCGCCGCTAGTTCTCCTCGCCACACGCGCACTGCTGGCCACCGGTCTAGCCTTTTCCTCTTCCTAGAGTCACCACTGAGCCTCACCTACAGCTCGCCCCCCTGCTCCACCGCCGTGTCTCCAGCAGGGCACCTCCACACACACGAGCTCCAGCACTTGGTGATTCACTGTCGGCCACCTCCAGGAACCAGCAGCACCTCCACCTTGTGCTCTGATACCATGTTGGTTCTGGGGGGAAATTTCTGGATGGGCTGGTCCTTTGGACCTCCACACCCTCTAATATATATAGCTGAACTTATGTACACCTTTACTAGTACACCAGAATACTCTAGAATCTAGTAGGACACTAACTTAACCTCTACATTCACTGGAATGTTCCAGGCAGTCCTAGGACAGCACTACTATACTAACACTTACTGGAATATTCCAGGCTCTCCTATGACAGTCTCCAACAGTTTGTTTGCTGTTTGTCGTAGTTTATGCAGGGTTAAATGCTAGCCAGAATAACATTCAAAGTATTGATATCTATATCTCAAAGTTTGGCTTAGTCCCATAATGCTAATGTAAGGTCAGTTTGGTCTCATATTGGTAACATAAGCTAAGTGAAATAGGACTGTTACCCTTTCTTAAACTTGGGAGGAACGCATGACATGGGAGAACTTTGCTTGAACTCAAACTTGTGTACTTTTAATGGCAATCTGCTTAAACACAAACTTGCGTAATTGGGAGGGACGCATGGCATGGAAGAACTTTGCTTAAACACAAGATTGATTTGTGCCTTAAGATTTGTGATTGTGCCCTGACGTGGCGCCACATGGCAGATCAAGTGCATTGTAACCGTGCATCTCTCTGTTAATCCAAATTGAATTTGATTCAAATATTTGAATTTGATGCTTAATTTATATTAACTCTGCCAAATACTTGTGGGTGATCAAATCAGAATATTGGGACAATTTTTGGTGTATTATGGCTGTTGATTATAGCAGTTTCTGTGAGCTAGTACTGAGTACATGACGAGGAGATGTCCAAGTTCAGAACCTGAATTTTGACCTCGCAATTAACTTCCTCTTTGTTGATCTGTGCTGGGATGCTGCACTGCTCGACCTCATCATTCCTGCTCATTTACACCGAGTTTTGTGCTCATCGTCATGCCACAGAAATCATCTGCCTGAAGCGACAATATAGTCTCTGGTAGCTTCATCCACTTGACTGCTTGCCATGTCACCTGCATTCACGTTGTGTCAGCACTTAATTGTTTTTTTTTCCGACATGAACCCCTATTGTACGTTCTTGAAGAACTTACGATAGGGCTGATGCCGAACACAAAGCAACAATGCTTGAACATTGATGATGCAGCAGTGTTCACATGGAAGATGCTGCCACAAACATGTATTGCTGCCCCATGCAGGCGATATCTGTAGCAACAGTTTGGAGATTCTGCTCACTGTCAATGCATGCCTAGAAGGGAGGGTAGCGGTGCAATGCCTAACATGAATCGATAGCGAGGAAGAATGCGATTGGGCGCCAATTTGGGTCCTAGATATCAGCGGTTCATATGTACCTAGCACCTAAAAACCTGTTAAAAAGTGAACAACTGTAACACATTAGTAATCAACATGTTATTAATTCACTCAACCATCATTAATTGCCGGGGTCAATACAGATTAAGTATAGAATTTGACTGTTTGAATCACATTTTTTTGAATTAACTGTGAGGGGGCATGATTCAATAAAAGTAACGCAGACTTGGTCTGCACTGTGTTTCAAGTCATTCGAATATGTGCTTGCATGTGTGTTGCTTGTGAGTAGCCAAAGCTTTCTTACGCCACCATGTGTTTCAAGTTTTAAGAAATCCAAGTGTGCTAACTTGTATATTGCTCTCTTCTGCCTTACTTCAACAACATGTAATTAAACCATACAAGCTTTGGGGCCGTAGGAATCAGGCTTCCCACATGGATCAAATTTGTAACACAAATCTCAAATATATGTTGCTCATTATGCACATTTGCTGCTTCAACATGGTACAGTTTTTTGATACATTTTTTGTGGCAAACTATCAAATAACTAAACCATTTTAGATTAGTTTTGTAAAACCATTCTTATTTAGTGTCAGGGATCTAGGAAATTGTGCCTTCTAGGTTTTCAAGGGAACTGAAAAGCATGATTTAGTAGTTAGCTGAGACAAATTTGATGGTGGCCCTGTTATGAAGTTACTCTCCTGTTATGGTTATGTGGTTGAAGATGGGCCACCATTGGGTGAATCGTAAAAGGTGTGGTTTGCTAAAGTAGTGACACAAAAGAATTGTAGCTTCTCAAACTACTTAAACAAGTTTCTCAAGAACAAGTGTAGTTCTGCCATACTGGTAAATTTACTCAAACGTGTTTCTGTAGCACACTAAGATTATGCCTTGTGAACTGGTTAGAAAAAAAATGAAAATTTACCTGTATGCCTTGTGAACTGGTTAGAAAAAGGAAATGAAATTTTACCTGTACTAAGTGCCATGATTTGTCTCTGTAACATGCTGAATGGCTTAGCTAGTTCATATGTTAACTGAAAGTGCTTTTTCTTAACAAATTTGACATATTGATCAACTTCCTTTGTCAAATACTGCAGGTAACCTTGTGTCTCCTATTGTTGCTCACATATTCTGTAACATGATGGGTTTGCCTGCTTTCTCATCACCACGGACTAGAGGTATGTATATTTTATGTTTTTTCTCATGAAAACTGAACTTGTGCAGAGTTGTAGAACTTTTCCCTGGTGTAAGAAACCAACTGTTTGACTGGTGTTTCTTCGTGTTCCAGGAGTGACGTCGGTAGCATTTGTGGCGGGTTCAATATTCTTCTTTTATCTCCTTTTCCCTGCTACAAGTCCAAAACTATACAATGCAATGTTAGATGGATGCAGCTGCTGGCATGGTTACTGCAGATGGAGTTAGCACAGAACTGAAGACAAAGATATTGTTGCAAGAAGGTAGCATTGTTTGAGTGGCTGACCTAAAGATATTGTGCATGTAAGGGGTTGCATATTTGAATTACCCGGAACGCTCTCCGACTTATACAAGATCTTGTTATCTATCGATTCTACAGCTGTTGTAGAATACATACATTCTTGTAGCTACTCTGCTCTTCGCTTAGCGCTAGACGTACACAAGACAAAATGCAGTACATCACTTGCTCTCTAAGGATCAGAAAACAGTCAAATTTTGTTTCTTTCACAGGACCTGTCTAAAGTTGACATCATATGGCTCTTCGTACAGTTGTAAGTATTTTCTGGATCATGCAGTTTGTTTTCTGTTTGCTTAAGTACGAGGTTGCAGACTTGCTGAGCGATGTGTACCAAGGGTCGTTTGGATACAACTATTTCAATGTATTGTAGTATTATACAGACTTAAAATTTATTGTAGGAGTAGCAAACTCGTTATTATTATATAAAGATTACCTGAGTCAAATAATTGTTCGAGATTCGATCATCGGTATCTCCATACCTAGTTTGATCTCGTTACTGACATGTACTCTTTTCTCGTTCCCGCGATATAACATTTTATTGATCAAATCACTTGCTTGCAAGATAATCAATGTGATATCATCGAGAGGGCCTAGAGCATATCTATCGGTCATCGGGATGAACAAATTCCACTCTCTATCCATGGGCCTCAACATAACACTTTAGTAGTACCGATCCCATCTTTATAATCACCCTGTTACGGTGTGACGTTTGATGTTATCAAGATATTGTTCCAGTGTTAGTGATTGACATGATCTCATGGTCTAAGGATTAGGATCACTTTGTATGATGTTATAGCAATATAAACTCAATGACTTTGATCGTAATGCTATACTTCGGATGAATGTTCATCACACCATTCCAATAATGTTATGACCTCATTATTAACAACATCCAATGTCCAAGATCAGGAAACCTTGATCATCTTGTTAATCAACGAGCTAGTTTATAAGAGAGGCATAACTAGGAACTTTCTGTTTGTTTATTAAACACACATGTATTAATGTTTCCGTATTAATAAAAATTATAGCATGCAAAATAAACATCTATCATATACTTGGAATATACATAATAACCACTTTATTATTGCCTCTCAGGGCATATTCCCTTCAGTCTCCCACTTGCACTAGAGACAATAATCTAGTTACATAGTGATAAATCTAACACCCATGGAGTTCTGGTGTTGATCATGTTTTGCTCTAGGGAGAGTTTTAGTCAACGGATCTGCTACATTGAGATCCGTGTGTACTTTACAAATCTTTATATCTCTATTCTTGACATGCTCGCGGATGGAGTGAAACCGACGCTTAATATGCTTGGAATTCTTGTGAGACCTTGATTCTTTGACATTGGCTATGGCACCATTGTTGTCACAATAGATCACCATTAGGTCCAACGCGCTCGCAACCACAACTAGTTCGATTATGAACTCCTTCATCCAAACTGCTTCCCGAGCCGCTTCCGAAGCAGCAACATATTCGGCCTCCATTGTTGATCCCGCCACCACGGGTTGTTTGGAACTCCTCCAACTAACCGCTCCACCATTCATGAGAAATACGTATCCGGATTGAGACTTAGAGTCATCCGGATCGGTGTCAAAGCTAGCGTCGACATAACACTTAGCGACGAACTCTTCTTCACCTTCGTACACGAGAAACATATCCTTGGTTCTTCGCAAGTACTTAAGAATATTATTGACCGCTATCCAGTGTTTCAACCCTGGATCAGATTGGTATCTACTAGTCAAACTAATAGCATGTGCCACATCCAGTCTTGTACATAGCATGGCGTACATTATAGAGCCTATGGCTGAAGCATAAGGGATTTTGTCCATTATCTCTCTTTCTTCCGCCGTAGCCGTACTTTGAGTCTTACTCAATGTCTTGCCTTGCAACATAGGTAAGAACCCCTTCTTACTTCCGTCCATTTTAAACTTCTTTAAAATCTTATCAAGGTATGTACTTTGCGATAGCCCTATTAGGTGCCTAGATATATTCCTATAGATCTTTATGCCTAATATGTATGACGCTTCACCTAGGTAATTCATTGAAAATTTGCTGTTTAGATAACTTTTAATATTGTTTAAAAGATCTATGTCATTTCCGATCAATAATATGTCATCCACATATAATATCAGAAATGACACATCGCTCCCACTCACTTTCTTGTAAATACAAGCCTCTCCATAAGTTTGGACAAATCCAAACTCTTTGATCACCTCATCAAAGCGGAGATTCCAACTCCGGGATGCTTGCTTCAGTCCATAGATGGATCGCTGAAGCTTGCATACCTTGTCAGCGTCCTTAGTATCGACAAAACCCTTTGGTTGTATAATATACAACTCTTCTTCAATGTTGCCATTGAGGAACGCAGTTTTGACATCCATCTGCCATATTTCGTAGTCGAAATATGCAGCAATTGCTAACATAATCCTAACTGATTTTAGCATCGCTACAGGAGAGAATGTCTCATCGTAGTCAACTCCTTGAATTTGTCGAAACCCCTTTGCGACAAGTCGAGCTTTATAGACGGTTACATTACCATCAACATCAGTTTTCCTTTTGAAAATCCATTTATTCTCCACGGCCTTTCGGTCGTGAGGTAAGTCCACCAAGGTACAAACCTGGTTTTTGTACATGGATTCCATCTCGGATTTCATGGCTTCTGACCATTTGTTGGAATCCGGGCTCATCATCGCTTCTTCATACGTCGCAGGGTCATCAATTTCATCAACCATGAAATTCATAACAGGATTTTCGTACAGCTCGGGAGCTGCACGCGTCCTGCTAGACCTGTGAGGTTCGGTAGTATTCTCTTTCGGAGCTTCATGATCGTTATCATTAGTTCCCTCCTCATTTGGTGAAGCCAACTCCAGAACGACTTCCGGCGTTGCGCTACTTGCCATATTATGAAGAGAAGGTTCTACAACCTCTTCAAGTTCTACCTTCTGACTACTCACACCTTTCGCGAGAAACTCTTTGTCTAGAAAGGATCCATTCTTGGCAATGAAAACCTTGCCCTCAGATCTATGATAGAATGAATACCCAATAGTTTCCTTAGGGTATCCTATGAAGACGCATTTTTCCGCTTTGGGTTCGAGTTTATCCAGTTGAAGTTTCTTCACATAAACATCGCATCCCCAAACTTTAAGAATTGACAGCTTAGGTTTGTTTCCAAACCACAATTCATATGGTGTCTTTTTAAAAGATTTAGATGGTGCCCGATTTAAAGTGAATGCAGCAGTTTCTAGTGCATAACCCCAAAATAACAGTGGCAAATCCGTCAGAGACATCATAGATCGAACCATATCTAGTAAAGTATGATTACGTCGTTTTGACACACCATTTCGCTTTGGTGTTCCGGCAGGTGTGAGTTGTGAAACTATTCCACACTCTTTCATAAGTGTGATGAACTCATAACTTATATACTCACCTCCACGGTCGAACCGTATAAATTTGATCTTTCTATTATGATGATTTTCCACTTCACTCTGAAACTCCTTGAATTTCTCAAAGGTTTCAGACTTGTGTTTCATCAATTAGATATAAACTGTATCTACTCAAATCATCCGTGAAAGTAACAAAATAACGATATCCACCTTGCGCCGACACACTCATTGGACCACACACATCAGAATGTATGATTTCCAATAAATCTGTCGCATGTTCCATTGAACCGGAAAACGGCGTTATAGTCATCTTGCCCATAAGGCATGGATCACATGTATCAAATGATTCGAAATCAAGTGATTCCAAAAGTCCATCCGAATGGAGCTTCTTCATGTGTTTAACGCCAATATGACATAGATGGCAGTGCCACATATATGCGGATATATCATCATCAAGTTTAATCCTTTTAGCATCAACATTATGAACATGTGTAACACTATTATCGAGATCCAATAGAAATAAACCATTCATTATCGGTGCATGACCATAAAATATATCATTCATATAAATCGAACAACCATTGTTCTCGGATTTAAATGAATAACCACTATGCATCAAACATGATCCGGATACAATGTTCATGCTTAGTGCTGGCACCAAATAAAAATTATTCAAGTTTATAACTAATCCCGATGGTAAGTGGAGAGGTAGCGTTCCGACGGCGATCACATCAAAGCTTGATCCATTGCCGACTGATGACCCACAAGTATAGGGGGTGTATCGTAGTACTTTCGATAAATAGGAGTGTCGATCCCAACGAGGAGAAGAAGGTGTGGACTAGTGGTGTGGAGCAGGAAAACTCTATAAATACTTAGCAAACATATTTTTAGGGTTTTCCGATAAAGCAAAGAAATAAAGTGCAAGTAATAAAGACAACGAACAATTATAGCAAGTTGCCCAATCCTTTCTTAGCAAAGTACAAGCCGGTGGAAATACTTATAAGGACCAAACATTCTCGAGGACACATGGGAATTCTGTTAAGTGCTTTTGCTTCAAATAGCTGAGTACCCTTCTTTGGTGTTATAAGTGTTGTGTGGGTGAACCTGTGCTAATGTACCGACCTTACTTGGACTAATACATACTTGTGATTAAACCCCCTGCAAGCATTCACAACTACAGGAAAGCAATTAACATAAAAACCTAACCACAGCCTTAAACTCTGAGATCCTACACTCCCTTGTGCAAAGGTGTCCTAACGGGGGTTTAGGTTTCTATCACTCTGGCAACCCCACAATTAGTAGCCAAATACACAATGCATTCCCCTAGGCCCATAAATGGTGAAGTATCATGTAGTCGACATTCACATGACACCACTAGAAGAATAGCACCACAACTTAAATACTAAACCATTGAACAATATCTCAACACAAATCCACTACTAACAACATGACTTCTCCCATGTCCTCAAGAACTAAACGAACTACTCACAAGACATCATATGGATCAAGATCAAAGATGATATGGTGATGAATAACAATCTGAACATAAACAATAATCCAATGGTTCCACTCACAAGCATCAACTACAATAGTAATCAACACCGGGAAAGTTTCTCCTAAGAACTATGCAAGTATTCAACACAATTGTTACAGCGGGATGGAGTGGAGATGATGGTGTGGATGATGTTGATGATGATCCCGATGAAGTCTAGCTTGATGACGGTGTTGATGGAGACGATCTCCCCTCTCCGGGAAGGAATTTCCCCGGCAGAAATCTATCTGCCGGAGAGCTCTTTCTCTCTCGGTGTTTTCTGCCCCGCAGAGGCGACAGAACCTTTCTGTGGTCGCTCCCCGTGTATTAGGGTTTCGAGGAGAATATATAGGTGAGAGGGCGGAGCCGGAGGTGGGCTAGGTGGGCCACACACCCTATAGGCGCGGCTAGGGGTGGCCCGTGCCTGGGGGTGTGGTCCCCCTGTGGCCCATATACGCCTCCCCTTCTGGCTTCCTTCGTCTTCTGGGAAAATATGGTTTTCCATGATTTTTCTGGTATTTTTCTGATCTTCGTGAAATTGCATCAAAACACCTCTTTTTCCATCAGAATCCTGACTCCGGCAGTTCATCCTCTAAGAATCATCCAACATGCAAAAATAGATGAAAATACATAAGTAACACCTCTTAATATGAAATATATCCATGAATAGAGGCAAATTATGATATAGAATGGTGATGCAAATTGGACGTATAAACTCCCCCCAAGCTTAGACCTTCGCTTGTCCCCAAGCGAAAACTGAGCTCAGTAAACATGTCCACAGGTTTATGGAGTGAAGTGTTGATAAAAGAATATGGACAAGAAGCATCACACTTACCATTGCACAACTCATAGAAGAAAGCAACTCACCATTATATAACTTATCTTGCAACAAGTACAAGAGTCACAGTAGAGATGCATAAAGATAAATAATAATTGGAATTGGCAAATTTTGTTCTTGGTCAGAGAACAGCTGGCAAACAGTTTCACAAAAAGCTTTTGTAGAAGTTTTCACAACAAGAGTACTCTTTGCTCAAACATGAAGTTTTTTCATAAAGATGGCTTTCAAAGTAATACTCAATAGATAAGAGTCTTGTGCTAACAAGAAAGATAAACAACATGATTGAATAAATCATCATATGAATGCTTGAAACACAACAACTCAAATTCTTGCTAGAGAAAGAGAGGAAGTAGGTTTACTGACTCAACTTGGAAATAGGAGAAGGACCCTTCATAGAGGGAAACAAGGATTTCAAGTTCATAAAGATCTTCCAAAATATTATGGTACTTACTAGCTTTGAGCTCTCATCGCCCCTATCATAAGCATCTTGAGGTGATTACGGTTAAAGTGAAAAAGAATGGAGTATATGCTTGACGAAATATAAGTTGGCAATCTCATGTCCCTTGAGTACGAGGGTCGCTCCTCATGCTACTCAACTTTAGTTACCGGTAAGTTCTTGTCATTGTAAGTATACGTGTATCATAAAGAAACGCCAACGGGGTACCCCTTGCAGATGATACAGGAGCTATCCCATAATCAAAATGATAAGGCAAGCAGACGGTGAGCATCTCAGCGATCTTTTTATTTGCTATTTGCATAGGTTTTTATTGAGGATTCTTCACAGATTGCTCACTCTGGTTATGCTACAAGTTTTCACCATGATTAGGCATGGTTTAGGATAGCATCCCAGACGTTTCTCTAACACACATACATAACTTCATGGACTTACAAGCTCCCCTTTTATTTCACACCGATGACATCCAAACAACAAAAGAGCATGATATCAACTGGGTATGTATTTACAGGTGTTGAAAGCGTTCCCCGTGACAGCACGGTTCTGCAAATCCCAATGTATAGATGCAAGCATAAACAACTTCGATGACACAATGGTTCAAGTTTATTAGGGGTAAGAAAATAAGGTGTGCCATCAAGTTCGTGAGAGCTTTACTAACTAGTTTTCTCATAACACAATACTTTTTAATTCAAAAGATAGATGAAGCTTGAGAATTTGCTTGAAATAACAATGATGCTAATAGTTAGATATGGTGGACACAAATGGCACAGGTTTTGGTTCAAAGGGATTGGATGCATGAGAAGAATGCCTTCTCAAAACAGGTTTTTGGCTAGCAAGGCTGGGTAGCAAGCAAAAGAGTTGAAAGAAACAAGCAAACCTACAAGTGATAAAGCCAAACATGCAATCTTCCTTGAAGACACGAAAGATCTTAAATAAAGAATACTAAGCTTATGAGCCAATCAAGAAAGAAAATAAGTGATACAAAATACCTGTAAGCTTTTTCTCTTTTCCTTTCAAACCTCAAAAAGTGTTGCTACTGACCAGAGCTCGGTTTGCCAAAACCAATTTAGATCTACTTGATGCTACCAAAGTGATGCCAATACTCATCAACAAGATCAATCATATAATAGAGATTGCAAACTAAAATAAAAAAGTGCAAAAAGTAAAAGATGAGACTTCTCATTAATATTCCATAAAGGCACTCACACCAAGGGATACATAGATAATCAACTAAATGAGAGATACTTCCACAATGCAAATCAACCTATAAGATAACTTCTCTACCAAATATGTGAATCTGCTAAAACGGTAAAAGATAATGGTGTGATACCGCGACACTCCCCCAAGCTTGGAACAAGCCAAGGGGATGCCAAACCTGATGACGAATTACTCCTTCGGTGGTGGCGGTGTTCCCTTGTTTAGGGTAAGAAAACCTTCCAACATCTTACGAAGCCTGTTATTCTCCTCTTGGAGTATATCCACCTTCAACCTCAAAGCACAGTACTTGTCACAAAACTCATCAGTGGTTCGAAGGGATTCCACTGCCTCAGGGCATAATTTGAAGTCTAGAACGGAGGCTATAATCCCCTGCATGTTACGAGAAAAAGCACGTCCAGTGTTAATTTCTCATACAAAAGTAGGTTTCCCTTGCCCTTGACCATGCGGCGGTTTGTTCCTCTATCTTAACTTCCTCCTCGACGCTCCAATCCATGTCTTCGCGCCTAGCAGCGATCCTTTCTTCTTCCACGGGCTTCTTGCCTTTGTCGTTGGCGGAGACCATGGTGCTCTAAACTTTGAGAAGATTTACTGACAGAAACAGATCAAAACGAAAACATGACGAGAAGACGATATATGAACCTCGGGGGATCCGGGGGTTATATATTACAAAGTTTCAAAGCATAAGGAAGGTACTGGTGCAAAAACGAGGCGGAGACGGAGCTCAGGGGGCTCACACCCCCTCCAGGCGCGGCCAGCTGGGGGCCGTGCCTAGGGTGTGTGTGGCCACCCTGGCCTCCATTTCCTCCTCTGTTCCGTCTCGTAACCTTCCGTATGCAATAAAAATATCAAAAATATAAAAAGATAGGGTTTTCACGAACCTTCTGTTTTCATCACTTTTACCTATTCAAAGACAAACTCTGTAGATTCCTTTTCTCCATCTCCTGAAAATTCCTTTCCTACAAGGTCTCACACAAACCTCAATGGCAACATTAGTGTATGCAAAAACAATAAACTTTTAGGTTCACACTTCAACTGAAATCCATAAAAAAAAAGCTACTGTAGCAACTACTTTCCAAAAATCCAAAAGAATCTGGAAGGGAATCAATATAAGAGGCAGATGCAAATGATGGCAGAAATCTATCAAAACAGACCAGCAGGTAAAGATTGATTTTTTCGAAAACCTTCTTTTGCTCAAATCAAAAAGTGCAAAACTAACGAAAGTTGGGTAACAACTTGGAGAACAAGATCAGAAAAATACAGCTCCATCCGAAGTACTGAGCTCCCTCATGAATTTTTCCAATGCAGCACAAAAATCTGTCCCAGGACAGCCACTTTTCACAACTCCTCTACTTCTCAAAAGTAGTTGAACTTGACACAAAAACCAAAACAAAAAGGATAAGGAGCGGTTATTACTGAGGTAATAACTTCCAAGACTCGACAAAACTATTGGGTTATCTCCCAAGAAGTACTTTTCCTTAATGCCTTTAAGTTAGGCTTGATAGTTTCAAAGATGCTCCAATAGGAGATAAATATTTGAAGTGAAAGAGAGCATCAAGAAGCAAATAACCAACACATTTGAGTCTAACCCACTTCCTATGCATGGGGGTATCATGAGAAAACAAATTGTTGAAACAAAAATCCACTAGCATAGGAAGACAAAACAAATGCAACTTCAAAGCTTTCAACATAAAACGGGGAAACTTAATATTATTGAGATGCATAAAACCATGTTTCCCTCTCTCATAATAACTTTCTGTAGCACTTTGAATAAAGTTGACAATATAACTGTCACAAGAAACAACTCTATCATCAAAATGAGCATACTTACAATCACCAAAAAGAGGTCCAAGGTCATAAACTGGATCAATAGAAGCAAGTTGTTCCATCCCGAAATCTTTATTAGGCAAGCTATTTTCACAAGGAGCTTTAGCAAATTTGGAAAAGTTAAACTCATAAAAATCTCCAACAAACTTAGTTAAGAATTTCTTCTTTTTACAATCAATAATAGCTCCATAAGTGTTCAAGAAAGGTCTACCAAAAATGATAGGATAAGTTTTGCTAGCTACTGAATTAAGCACTAGAAAATCAACAGGATACTTAATCTTACCATAAAGAACCTCCACATATCTTACAATACCAATAGGGCAAATGGTTTCCTTATTAGCAAGGTGAATAACCACATCAATGTCCTCAAGCTCACAAGGACCAATTTCATGCATGATTTCCTTGTAAAGCTCATAAGGAATAACACTAGAACTAGCACCAATATCACATAAACCATAATAGCAATGATCACCAATTTTAACAGAAAGCATAGGGACACTAGCTTTTCTAACTTTACTAGGATGAGAGATAATATTAGAAGCGTCTTCACAGAGTACAATGTGCTCATCCTCTATATTTCTAGTGACAAGATCTTTCACAATAGCTACCAAAGGTTCAATATTCATTTGCTCATCAGGTTCCATAGTTTTCTTAGTATCTTTGTTATTCGCACTAATCATCATAGAATACTCCTTTACCTTAGCTGGGAAAGGTATTTTCTCAACATAAGGTTTAGGAAAAATATGATCAATAGTACAAACTTCAGTACTTCTAACAGGAACATGACTAACAACATCTTTATAAGGTGCATGCTACTTATTTCACTTCTTTTTAGGAATTTCTATGAAAGAGGCAAAGGCCTTAAAACAATTGGCAATACTTTGGGAGTAAATACCATACTCATTACTAATATCACGGAAGTCATCAGTTGCCATAAAAGATTTAATGCATTCATGTCACATCCCAAAATTTTCCAAATTTTGAAATGTGAATAATAAATAAACAAAATAAACAATTGTTGATTTTTAGGGTGAGAAGAAACTTTTTGATTCCATTTGGAAACATCAAAACCTATTTTGGTCAAATAAAATCCTAAAGAGATTTAAAAAGATAAACAAATAATAAATAAAGTTATAATAGTTGGAATCACTATTTTTGAATCTTTTAATAAAATATATGGTTTTTATAAAGCAAAGGTAGAAATATAAATAAGGATTATTTTATAGAGCCAAATTAAATCTTGGCCAAGCTTTTGAAATAAAATATTTCTATTTGATAAAAAGAGTAAAGGTTTATTTAAATAAAATAATGAGGAATTATTAATATCCATTTTTTTTAAAGTAAAGGCTTTTTCCATTTTAAATAAACACTAAAACTTGTTAATTTATTTTAAAATAAGATTTCCAAGTGTTTTTATGTTTTCAAAATAAAACCTACTGAAAAGGTTTTGGTATTATTTAGATTTCAAATAGAGTTTTTCAAATAAATAAAATCCTATTTGAATTAATGGCTATGGTCTATTTATTTAATTATTAATAGCTCTAAAAAGAATAAAAGTATTATTTTATTTTTGACTTTGAAATATGTTGTTAAACATAATTAAAATTCACCCAAAGTTTGATGGTGATTTGAATTCAAATGGAGATTGATTAATATTATTAAATCTTATTTAATTAAAACTAGAACCTATTTTAAATAATTAAAGACCCTAAAAAGGATAAATATATTATTTTGAATTTGACTTTGTAATGTGCTATTAATCAGTATTTGAGTCATCACAAAATTTGGCAAAGGTTTGAATTCAAATGAATGTTTAAATTTTTTAAACAAAATCAAAACAGAAAATCAAATGGGAAAAAGAAAAACCATCAGTATTAAAAAATGGAAACAAACCCAGCCCAGCTAGCCCACTAAGGCCCAGCAGCCCACCTATCCCTCTCTCCCCGAAACATTTTTCCTCACCGCAGACCGAACCCGCTGAGTCTATGACGCGTGGACCCCATTCCCCCTCTTCCTCTCTCACTGACGCCAGGCCCCACAGCCACCTCACCATCGTCTCCACCCGCGCGTAGACCACGCCCTCCTCCCCCTGTCGTTCTGCCCTCGGTTTCTTCGATTAATTGCTCGATAATGGCGCAATAACCCAGCCCCGCGACCCTGCCTACTTAACCGCCTCTCCCTCCTCTCTGTTTCCCCCTCAATCCCCCACCCTAGCGCGCTCCCAGGCTGCTTAATTTCACACTACACCGCCACTGTCTCCGACAAGCTCCGGCGGCAATTCCGGCCACTCGCCATCGCCCCTCGCCCCCTCGACCACACACGCGTGCTCCACGTACCCCGGTGCACCTCCCAGTGGCCTCATCTCGCTCGCGCGTGCCCCCCAACGTCGGCAACGACGACGACCAGCAGCGCCGCCGTTTGCTTATTCTCCGACGAAGCCTCCAGGTAGTCTCTGACTGCGCCGCCCCCTCTCTTTGATGCTCCCACACTCCCTACTCTCTTACGCGTCTAACGCACCCTTTGTTTTGCATTGGCGCGCCTTGTAGCCTCTTCCCCGCCAATGCCGAACCTGCCGCCAGAGCAACTCCGGCGATTCCTATCGACCGGCGCCTTCACAAGAAGGACCACCTTGAGCATCACCACGACCACGCGAACCTGGTGAGCCATTCCCCTTCCTCTCTCGCTTCCTGCGCCAACACGTCGTGAGCGAGCGCATACGCCGCCATTACCGCTTAATGGTCAAAGCGATAAGGACCGTAGGATCTTAATCAGATGGTTGCGATAGAACGTAAACGAAAGGGTAAGTAGTGCCTCTAAGCCATGCGATCTCACTTAAATCCTATGGCTTGTATGCTCGATCCAAACGAAACGGTATCAGCGAGTAAGAAGCAGCCACGTGGCCCTGACTATTTGAGTAAAAACATAATTGTTCTATTTGATGTGCAATTTGAAAATTCATAACTTTCAAACCACACGTCCAAATTTTGCAAATTTTATATCAATGGAATCAGCAAGACAAGTAATTTCTGACCATGCACGTTTTTTAGTAAAATATTTCTGTTAAATTGATTGTTTTTGCAGAAACTTATGTAGGCATATTTAGAATATAAAATTTGTTCTAAAATGATTTTTGAGATAAAACCTTTGGAAAATGGTTTGTTTTGAACCTACTGACCATAGAAATCAATTTGTGGTTTCAAACATATATTTGGTGAAGCAAAAGAATAAACCTTTGATTTAAAACCATTTCTAGTCAAATAAAAATATTGTTTATTTGTTAAAAATGCTTTTTAGAGAAAACCTTTGGGAAATGTTTTGATTTAAACTCTCTGACCCTAAATACCAAGTTTTATGATTTGAAAATTATTTGGTGAACTCTATAAAGATTATTACTTTGCTAAAAGCATTTTCAATCACATAAAATAATGATTTGGTTTAAAAATAATTTATAAGTAAAATCTTTTGCAAATGATTTTACCACTTATATAAGATGACCAATAGGTGTTTTACAATGTTTGTAACTCATTAAAAACCACTTTTACAAATAAACCATCTTTAGCATGCTTGCATGCATTGTTTTGTTTCTATTATTTTATGCGATGATGCTTGATTTGTAGATTGAAATATTGCTTGCTTGATTGAATTTTAGTGATTTGAAGAGTGTGAATATTGTAAGATCAAAGATTGAACTCATATTGTCTACCAAAAAGGCAAGTGATGCTTCATACTTTTGTCCCATTATTTTCACTATGCATTAGTGATATTTCTAAGTACGACTTGCATGGAATCTTTGCTAAGTATAAACTATGACATGGGAAATCCTAGTAGATGAAACCTTAGTAGAAATTTCCTAAGTTAAGATTCCTACTACTATCATGCTTAGCTTAGCTAGTAGAAAACAAGGGTGGAATATATATTCATACTATGGAATATTTCTAAGTCAAGGACTTGTGTTTTGTTTAATAAAACAACTAAGTGAATGAATCACCTGGGTGGAATGGAAGGAATGGTTTGTGTTGAGTGGTTCACAAGGCCCATTTCTATGGTTTACCTTGTGTATCTCACTTGTGGATGGCCACCCAGGAACAAAGAGATTTGATATGTCAAATGTTGAGAAGCTTCAAGTGCAGCCACTTGGCATTATGGGCTATGCCTGGATCATATAGGTTGCAATAACTTAGCCAAATGGACAGTTGGTGGTAGGGGATTGATAGGTTGGAGCACGTACATTCTGGTCTAAGGTAAGGCTTCTGAAAGATCTTGTCTTGGGAAACCAAGTCTGGCAGGGAAAGTGCACCACCTCTGCAGAGTGTAAAATCTCAGTACTTAGCCATGTCCCTGGTAAAGGACAATTTGAGCATCAAGACATGGAAGCTATCAAGAATCTCCTCATCCCAATTTCTAAGTTAAAAACTTGTGGATGAACAAGGGTTGAAGGATCACCAATTTCTATTAGGAGATGCCTTGGGAAATATTTGTCAAGCAAAAACTTAGTGTTTACAAATGATAAGGAAAATCTATTTTGAGCAATGCAAGCCTAAGCTCCACTTAGCCAAATGCATATAGATGATAGACTCCACTATACTACCATAGTATCACTTGCCAATACAATTCAAATGTATTGACCCTTGTGGCTGTAACTTGTTATGTTGCAGGTTTGTTTGATATTAGTGAAGTTTAATGATTAGGATTACAAGTCTACAACCAACATGTCTGCCTGTGGCACTTTGAAGATGATGGACCCCATGCTACTGTTATATCCTGCTGCATTGTAATGAGATAGCCAAATGAGCTATGTAAGATGTAATAAATTATTTTATTCCTGGTTATAAAGTTGTATTATGACCTTTGTTTCTTGATATTACATATTAACTGTGGATGCTAGCTATTGATCCAGGGACTAGCATTGTAAACACAGGGATCTCTACCTTGTTAAAGGTTGTGAACCTTACAATTCATAATCATAGTTTATACCTGACTTTCTTCCTTTGTCATTCTCCCAAGCTTCAGTGTTCTCTTGAATATGGTCTAGGAGATCCCAATTAGCTTCTTCCTTCATACATGTGAATGATCCAGCACAAGAAGCATCTAGTAAATCTTTATCATGAAGAGAAAGTCTAGCATAAAAGTTATTAATAATAATATTGTTAGGGAGTTCATGAATAGGACATTTAACCATTAGTAACTTCAATCTCCCCCAAGATTGAGTTGTACTCTCTCCATCACGAGGCCAAAAGTTATATATAAGATTCCTATCCTTATGAATTTCACTGGGAGGATAAAATTTAGAATAAAAGAGAGGTACTATTTCCTCCAATTCTATGGATTGCCCATTCTTCAGCAGCTTATACCATTCTTCAGCTCTCCCTTTCAAGGATATAGAGAGTAACTTCTTCTTCACTTGTTCAGTTGTGATACCTGCACACTTAAAAAACCCACATAATTCATGGATAAAAAGCAAATGATCATCAGGATGGACAGTTCCATCCCCTAAATAATAATTATCAATAGTACGATCAACAATACTTGTAGGTATCTTAAAAGGATCTATCTCAACAGGTGGTGGTTCATCTACTACCCTAATAGTGGTAGTAGTTTTCCCAAACAGAAAACCAATGGAAACAAAGTAACAAATAGAAATAAAAAGCAATACTCATAGTAGAAGTTTCCTTTACCAGTTCCACTCTTCAACAACGCTTCACTCCCTGGCAACGGCGCAAGAAAATAGTCTTGATGACCCACAAGTATAGGGGGTGTGTCGTAGTACTTTTGTTAAATAGGAGTGTCGATCCCAACGAGGAGAAGAAGGTGTTGACTAGTGGTGTGGAGCAGGAAATCTCTGTAAATACTTAGCAAACGGATTTTCGGGGTATTCTGATAAAACAAAGAAATAAAGTGCAAGTAATAAAGACAATGAACAATTGCAGCAAGTGGCCCAATCCTTTCTTAGCAAAGGACAAGCCGGTCGAAATACTTATAAGGACCAAATGTTCTCAAGGACTGATACACCCAATTTGCATCACCCTTCTATATCATAATTTAGCTCTATTCATTGATATTTGTCTTATTATGAGGTATTACTTATGGTTTTTTCATCTGTTTATGCATGTTGGATGATTCTTGGAGGATGAAGGCAGGATTCTCATGGAAAAGAGCGTTTGATTCATTGAATCTCAATGTTAATTACTATTGTAGTTGATGCTTGTGAGTGGAACCATTGGATTATTGTTTATGTTCATATTGTTATCCATTACCATATCATCTTTCGTATATGTCACTAAAAGTATTTTGTAAGTATATATTCTATCAATCAAAGAATGATACCCCCATACTTGTGGGTCGAGTGGACTATTTTCGGAGTTATTCGAAAAGGAAGAGCTATCAAGTAGTAATGGGATTGTATTCATTTGGTGGCTTTCAATACTTTTTTATTTTTGCACTTTTTTATTTATTAACTTTAACTACTTACTTAAATACTTAGACTGCTTTTTGTAGTACCTTTACCTTGAGATTAGTTTGAACCTATAGAAGTAAAGTTTCAAAGGGTGATCTTAGTATATTATTTTGGGGATGGATGGAGCCATGTGATCCTACTGCTTTTTCTATGGGATATATATGCGATTTGTTTAATCAAAAGTATATACACCCCAACATGTGAAAGTTACTCTTACTCATTTTCTGAAGGAAAGTGAAGAATGGGTATATAAGTTTTGAAGAATTGATGATCCATGGAATGGAGATATCTTTTTGTTACTCTACTTTTTATCCTCCCAGGAAATTCATAAAGATTGAATTTCATAATGCTTGAATTCCTAACATTATTCAACTTTATGCTAATCTAAACCTTTTATATAAACTATGATTATGATCAAATTTCAGATGGAACATTTTGTTGATCTGTGATGAGTATGCTCATTCTAATGATAAAGTTTTTTCTAGTAAGATTTATATTATCAACTTTATTCAGAGTGCTACTGAAAGTTATTTTGAGAGAGGGAAACATGGTTTTATGCATCTCAATGATGTTAAGTTTCCCTGTTTTATGTTAAAAGCTTTGAAGTTGTATTTTTTTGTCTTCCTATGCTAGTTGCTTTTTGTTTCAACAATTCGTTTTCTCATGATACCCCCAAGCATAGGAAGTGGGTTAGACTCAAGTGTGTTGTTTATTTGCTTCTTTTATATATGAAGTGAAAGAGAGCATCAAGAAGAAAATAACCAAAAAACTTGAGTCTAACCCACTTCCTATGCATGGGGGTATCATGAGAAAACAAATTGTTGAAACAAAAATCCACTAGCATAGGAAGAAAAAACAGATGCAACTTTAAAGCTTTCAGCATAAAACGAGGAAACTTAACATCATTGAGATGCATAAAAACATGTTTCCCTCCCTCATAATAACTTTCAGTAGCACTTTGCATAAATTTGACAATATAACTGTCACTAGAAACAACTTTATCATCAGAATAAGCATACTTACAGTCACCAAAAAGAGGTCCAAGGTCATAAACTGGATCAATAGAAACAAGTTGTTCCATCCTGAAATCTTTATTAGGCAAGCTATTTTCACAAGGGGATTTAGCAAATTTGGAACAGTTAAACTCATAAGAATCTCCATCAAACTTAGTTAAAACTTTTTCCTTCTTACAATCAATAATATCTCCACAAGTGTTTAAGAAAGGTCCACCAAAAATGATAGGACAAGTTTTGCTAGCTGCTGAGTTAAGCACTAGAAAATCAGTAGGATACTTAATCTTACCACAAAGAACCTCCACATCTCTTACACTACCAATGGGGCAAATGGTTTCCTTGTTAGCAAGGTGAATAACCACATCAATGTCCTCAAGCTCACAAGGACCAATCTCATGCATATTTTCCCTGTAAATCTCATAAGGAATAACACTAGAACTAGCACCAATATCACATAAACCATAGTAGAAATGATCACCAATTTTAACAGAAAGCACATGAACACTAGCTTTTCTAACCTTACCAGGATGAGAAATAATATTAGAAGCGTATTCACAGAAGACAATATGCTCATCCTCTATATTTCTAGTGACTGTGTCTTTCACAATAGCTACCACAGGTTCATCACTCAAATGCTTACCAGGCTAAACAGTTTTCATTGTACCTTTGTTATTTGCACTAATAATCATATAATACTCCTTTACCTTAGCTGGGAAATGCATTTTGTCAACATGAGGCTCAGGCACAATATGATTAGTAGTACAAACTTGAGTACTTCTAATAGGAACATGACTAACAACATCTTTATATGGAGCATGGTACTTATTCCACTTATTTTGGGGAATTTCTATGTAAGATACAAAGGCCTTAAAACAGTTGGCAATACTTTGGGAATAAAGACCAAACTCATTACAAATATCACGGAAGTCATCAGTTCCCATAAAAGATTTATTGTATTCATAATCATAGTTTATACCTGACTTTCATTCTTTGTCGTTCTCCCAAGCTTCAGTGTTCTCTTGAATATGGTCTAGAAGGTCCCATTTAGCTTCTTCCTTCATACGTGTGAATGATCCAACACAAGAAGCATCTAATAAATCTTTATCATGAAGAGAAAGCCTAGCATAAAATTTATTGAGAATAATATTGTTAGGGAGTTCATGAATAGGACATTTAAGCATTAGTAACTTCAATCCCCCCCAGGCTTGGGTTGTACTCTCTCCATCAATAGGCCAAAAGTTATATATAAGATTTCTATCCTTATGGATCTCACCGGGAGGATAAAATTTAGAGTAAAAGAGAGATGCCATCTCCTCCCATTCCATGGATTGTCCATTCTTCATCAGCTTATACCATTCTTCAGATCTCCCTTTCAAGGATATGGAGAGTAACTTCTTATTCACCTGTTCAGTTGTGTTACCTGCACACTTAAAAACCCAGCATAATTCATGGATAAAAAGCAAGTGATCACCAAGATGGACAGTTCCATCCCCAAAATAATAGTTATCCATAACACGGTCAACAATACTTGCTGGTATCTTAAAAGGATCTATCTCAACAGGAGGTGGTTCATCTACTACCCTAGCAGTTGTAGTAGTTTTCCCAAACAGAAAACCAAGTGGGGGTTATCCATATTGGAAACAAAGTAACAAGCAGAAACAAAAGCAATACTCACAGTGAAAGTTTCTCTTACCAGTTCCACTCTTCAATAGCACTTCACTCCCCGGCAACGGCGCCAGAAAATAGTCTTGATGACCCACAAGTATAGGGGGTGTATCATAGTACTTTCGATAAATAGGAGTGTCGATCCCAACAAGGAGCAGAAGGTGTTGAACAGTGGTATGGAGTAGGAAATCCCTGTGAATACTTAGCAAACAGATTTTTAGTGGTTTTCTAACAAGGCAGCAAAACAAAGAGCAAGTAATAGAAGTACCGAACAAACGGAGAAAGTGGCCCAATCCTTTCTTAGCAAAGGACAAGCCGGTGTAAATACTTATAAGGACCAAACGTTCTCGAGGACGCATGGGAATTCTGTCAAGTGCTTTCTCTTCAAATAGCTGAGTACTCTTCTTTGGTGTTTGTAAGTGTTGTGTGGGTGAACCTGTGCTAACATACTGCCCTTCCTAAGACTAATAAATACTTGTGATTAAACCCCTGCAAACATCCATAACTACAAGAAAGTAATTAAGATATACATCTAACCACAGCCTTAAACTCTGAGATCCTACGCTCCCTTGTGTAAAGGTGTCCTAACGGGGGTTCAGGATTCTGTCACTCCGGCAACCCCATGATTAGTAGCCAAATACACAATGCATTCCCCTAGGCCCATAAATGGTGAAGTGTCATGTAGTCGACGTTCACATGACACCACTAGAAGAATAGCACCACAACTTAAATACTACACCATTGAATAATAACTCATCACAGATTCACTACTAACAACATGACTTCTCCCATGTCTTCAAGAACTAAACGAACTACTCACAAGACATCATATGGATCAAGATCAAATATGATATGATAATGGATAACAATCTGAACATAAACAATAATACAATGGTTCCACTGACAAGCATCAACTACAATAGTAATCAACACCGGGAAAGTTTCCCCTAAGAACTAAGCAATATCCAACACAATTGTTACAGCAAGACGGAGTGGTGATGATGGTGCTGGTGGTGATGGTGGTGTGGATGATGATGATGATCCCGATGAAGCCTAGCTTGATGATGGTGTTGATGGCGACGGTCTCCCCTCTCCGGGTAGGAATTCCCTCGGCAGAAATCTGTCTGCCGAAGAGATCTTTCTCTCTCGGTGTTTTACGCCCCCTAGAGGCGGTGGAAATCTATCCGTGGTCGCTCCTCTGGTGTTAGGGTTCCGTAGGGAAGATATAGGCGAAGGGGCGGTGCCGGAGGCCGGGCAGGTGGGCCAAACCTGCCCTAGGCGCGAGGTCAGGTGGGCCCGTGCCTAGGGGGTGGGCCCCTGAGGCTCATCTCCGTCCCTCCTTCTGGCTTGCTTCGTCTTCTGGTAAAATAATATGTTTCCATATTTTTCTGGTATTTTTCTGATCTTTGCGAAATTGCGTCGAAACGCCCTCTTTTCCATCAGAATCCAGACTCCGACAGTCCATCATCCAAGAATCATCCAACATGCATAAATAGATGAAAAGCCATAAGTAATACCTCATAATAAGACAAATATCAATGAATAGAGGTAAATTATGATATAGAATGGTGATGCAAATTGGGCGTATCACTTGCATCTATAAGTTGGAATTAGTAGAACCGTGTTGTCATGGGGAACATTTTCAACATTGCACTTGTACTCTGTACATAGTTGATATTGTGCTCTTTTGTCTATGGATGTCAATGGTGTGAAATAAAAAGGGAACTTGTAAGTCCATGGAGTCTGTATTTTGTGTTAGAGAAACGCCTAGGCCGCTAGCCAAAGCCATGCCTAATCATGGTGGAAACTTGCAGCATCACCATAATGAGAAATCTATGAAGCATCCTCAATAAAAAGCTATGCATATGTGCGGTGACCCAGCATACCACTGCATGATGTAGTACACTATAGTCGTTGACATAACACCAATGAAACACCGTTCACTAGTATTACATCCCTCAGAGTAGTACAACAGAAACATAGCAGGTCCAAGACATGACTATAGGTTACAACTCAACTCTTTACACAAGATCCAGAGAACACTCTAGGTTAAAGAGAGAGAAAGAAACTTCTTATGAAGAAGAATCAAGAATAAATAACTCATAGCTACCAATTATAAAACTAGTAGCTGAACTACTGGCTTGCATTGCTGCTATTGCAATACTCTACAAAATTAGGTTCTATGGTTAGAAATTCTATTCTTATCTAATCAGCAACTTCGTATTCACTTGAGTTGATGTATATGTTGACTTTCTTGACTTCCTTGAAGAGCTTTAGCTGTTGATGATGATTCCTGGAGCATATCTTGATGTGGACATCGTCTGTACTGGATTTAGAACCTAGCAAGGGTTAAGAAGATACTTTGAGTACGAGCGTACTCAGCAAGTCCACTAGAAAAGTAGTGTTTGATGCACTATATCTACATCCACAGACCGTAGGTCGTAGGCAATGCAAGTTTTCTTAAACATTTCTTCAAAGATTTATTTTATTCTGAAAAGCTATGTCCGTCAGCCTTCACGGGTTTACTAGAACCTTCATGGGGTTCCTTTCCCGCCGCGTTCTCAGCTCCTTCCCGGAACAGGGAGTAACAAGTTACAGTTCTTACACTCTACAAAGGTGCGTCACTTTACCCATGAGAGACCTTAGGTTTTGTTGCACGACCGAGAGTATGTCCCCGTTCAAACTTCCTTGGTTTGAGGCCCAACCTAAGGTCCAAGCCAATCACTGCCTTCTCCGCGACCCCGCATGTCTCCTTGGTGTACACCATGCCCACCTTTTGAATTACGGTAATGGTTTGTACAGACCGTTCAGATGCCGGTACTATCGTGGGACGTTGAGGGCTCGCACCCATATGCTGCATATCCTATACGAATTACCATAAACAATATGCATGCTACGAGTGATAACAGCCACGACTCGCACATCCAGCTCCATGCGAGAGGGAAAAGATACAGCTGACTTCTCCGTCCCATTCCAAATCTCATGGTCAACGCGTAATATACTACAAGAAGAATCATCAAGCGACATTGGTTGTTAAGTCCTAGGTAATATGTTCCTTTACCACCGGAACTCTTATAGTAGGTTATTACCTCATGGTAAATAACCTATAATCACATTATTATGAAAATAGTGTTTTCTGTCCTTTTTCAAATGCAGGTGATGACAACACTGGATTTGTAAAATACTTTACAGAAAATAATCAAAGGACATGAGCAAGTGTGAACTTGCCTTTTGTGATTGCAAGATTATGCACTCACGGTCTTTAAGACAATATAAGATCCAATAGCTGAAATCTGCATCATTGGTCCGGTAAGGACTAATGTTTAAAGAAGCAAGATGCTTTTATGCATAAGTAATGCTATGCATTTTTGTAAAAAACCCAGAGTGAATCCCCAATACTTTGAGTGAAGTGAATTCAAGTGATTCTTTTTTAAGAGTTGGTTTATCTTCAAATTTTACTTTATAAGTAATGATCTTTATAAGGAACTTAAGTGTTAATAATTCAAAATATACAAATAAAGTATAAATTTATGTGATTATGGTTAATTGTCATCTGGTGACTATTGATAAACATCCTTGGGATTGAGTTGTTAATAATTGAAGAACTTATTATGAGCTTTTTGTTTGAAGTGGCAAAAAGAATAACATTTGAAGAAAAGATTTCCTTAAGGTTTAAACAACCCTGATAGCTTTTAGAATATGATGGATAGAATGTGATTGATGTTGTTTATGCTTGCTTGAATGGTCTGGACTTGAGATGCATTATGTCTTGATTGAAATAGACCAAGGTTAACTATAAAAACATAAGTAGTTTATTAGATATAATGTTTATAAGCTTTTGAGACTAAAGTTAACTTTAAAAGGTTAAGT
This sequence comes from Avena longiglumis, assembly GCA_030063025.1. NCBI lineage: Eukaryota > Viridiplantae > Streptophyta > Magnoliopsida > Poales > Poaceae > Avena > Avena longiglumis. Next base: position 509,032,250 of record CP125974.1, on the reverse strand, counting down.
AAACTTAAATTGTAATATATTTAAATTCTTCCCAAGTTTTAGATTTATGATAGGTATAACTAAGGTATGGAATTATTCACTTTCTATTTAAGTGAATGATTAGATTAAATTTGTTTTGCTATTATGAAAGGAATATGTATTTATTTAATGGAATCATAATTAGATGGTCTTAGTAATTTGTTAGAATTTAAAGTTATGTTAATAGTGGTTAAGATATAATGATTATTCACCATATTATATAAATGGGTGATACCCAATGTTTATTTAAAAGGATTCTTAATAAGATTTTTAAAAGAATATTTTAAAGTTAAAAGTTATACTTAAGTTTGATTATGAATTCAAGTGATGGTTTTGGAATTAGTACTAAGACACTAATTACTTAAGGTTTAATAGCAATTGTGATTATTTCTTACTTAAGAATTGTTTTTAAAGAATTTATAAAATAAGTAATAGATACGGATTTATTATTTAAAATATTGAAGTCTTTTCTAATAATATATTTAATATTTTTGTAGTGTAATATATTTATTCAATACCTTAAAAATGAATTTTATTTATTTTTAAGTAATATCTTTATTTTTATAAAATTCATCAAAGAATTAAGTGTCTTTAAATATTTACTTTATGTTTTATTTGTAAAACTCTAAGTGAGTATTTTTATAAAATAATAGAGTTATTTTGATACACAAAAATGATTTTTATTTATTTTTAGGGTTTCTGTTTTATTTTATAAAATTTCATTTAAGATTTAATGGTGTTAATAATTATTTTACTTTCAATTTATTTTAAACACTTAAAATTATATTTTTGTTAGGTAGATATATTTTTGTGATCATCTTGATATACATATATATTTTGAGGATTTTTCTATATTTTTCTAGGGTATAATTTATGTTTAGGGGTAGTTTGGTCATTTAGTGATTTGATAAATATTTTATTTTCTTATTTATTTTTCTTTGGAATTGGGCCAGGTTTACCAATGGGCCCATTTGGACCCAATTCGGCCCATCTGGCTCTAGGTCAAACCCCACCCCGAGCCTGTCTCCCTTATCCACCCCCTCACGCACTCACTCGCCTTCTGGCTGCTGGCGACGCCGACGCCGTCGCCCACCCGATTCCGGCGAGGTAGGTCGTTGTGGTCGCCGCTGATGGTCGTCGGGGCTTCTCCTCCCTCAGGCCGACCTGGCTCTCCAATTGTATTTGTTCTTAAAGCCCCCTTTGAGCTCGTCCCATTCCTCTTGTGTGCGTCTAGGGTTCTAGTGCCTTACTTTACTATATTTTTGTGATGTTCTGATGGCGATTCGGGGTGGTTTAGTGTGGTGTTGGTGTTGATGTGATGGTGGTGATGTGGGGTTGATTCTCTCCTAGTCCGATGCCGGTGGGACAACAGTAGGTGCAACCCCGACGTCGGAACTACGGTGGCCATGGTGGTGTTGATGGGGTTTGATGACTTCCTCGGGTTAGTATCACCCTGGCCACGCGGGCACTGTCCCTGCCATGCCGTGGTGAATGCTTCTCGGGCGCCAGGTACACTCCCTCTGTCTCACATCTACTTCTCCCTTTGTTTATCTCTCTCTGCTTAGTATCATCTGTTGAATGTTGTTCAAAACCAGTGGTATGGGATCACTTGTTAACACGGTAGAGAATCTGTGGCTATGTGTTGTAATGAGCTTCAGTTGGAGGAAGGTTTATTTATTCTTGGCATGAGATGATTTATAGGTGTTTGCTTAAATTGATTTGATACAAAGTTCTTTCCTGAACTACTTGTCCACTACTGTAATTGAAGGATTTAGTGATAAAACCCTAATCATTGGTATTGTTGTTTATCTGAATTTTTGATTCGGTACATTGCTGAACTGAAGCTATGTTCATGGTTTGCTAGAACAGATGATAGCATATGATCTTTGCTGATGGTATTTTTAATTTAGACTATTGATCTTAGTGTTGGAGGTTTACTTATGCATTCATATGCCTGAGCCTATGTTTATAAAGAAAATTTATAAGGAAATGATCCCATGACCATTAATTTGAGAATATGAGAAGGATATAGTTATAGTGACCCCTCCTAACCTCCTAGAATTTATTCTAGTATCAGGTTAGTTGTGTTGGTTGCTTTAACTTGTCATACTTCTGGTTTCTATGGTGTATCACTTGATAAAGTGAAGTGTATATTCTTGACAACAACACATATGTAAGATTTGATTCCTAGTTTGGTGGCTAGGAAGATGATTAGATTCATTTAATTGATCTCTGTTGTATAATGAAATGGGTATAGTGCCTGACTCTAGTGACACCTAATGCACTGGTTGTTGTTGTGGTGCCTCTACCTGGAGTGTGCACAAAGAATCGGTAGCATGGCTTCTTGTTGTGTTAGAGCCGATCGAAATATTTCCTGTGCCAATGATGCATGAATCGAGGCTGTAAGCACATGGTATCTTATGTAAAGAAGGTGACCTTATCAATGATTCCTAAACTATTTGTCTAGGAAGATGATTTATGTGGTATTTGTACTTGATGGGAGATAAGCTTAAAATCTGTCTTTTGATGATAAGATGATTTAGTTAATTATAGTGGACTTATTAGTTATGAGATTTCTATTGTGGAACCTTATTAATGGGTGCACAACAACATGACCATAATGAATATGATTTGCTACTACTTTGACTAATGTAACTGGTCAAAGGTCATTTGTTCTTGATGATTTAGGTGTGTAACCAATTCTAGCCCATTACGCAAAGGCTGAGGCACAAGATTTAAATAAGAACAGATGCTTGAGTGCTCCAAAGCTCTATGATGAGCCTTGCATAGCATTTCTATGCAAGACTGAGAGCTTCCCCCTTTTAAAAATCTTTTCATATAAGAACAAATGCTATGATTGATCATAGAAATGGATATTTACCTGATACTGCACAAGTTACTGAAATGTGTTGTGGATGTGTTTAGATTTGATCAGCTAGATCTTCTTGCTCTTGGGCTTGAACTTCTCCACCTTGGTATGTTGTGGATCCTTCCTTCTTCCTAGCTACTGGCCTGCTCCTCCTCCTCTTGAGCTAGCTTATTATCCTGTCCTGATTTTCTTCTTGTTCGAGCTCTTGGATGGCTTTTAGGGAGCAACCAGAGTTGGGGTGTGGACATGAAATCTGGCTAGTGGTATGGTTGGTTGTTTAGCTGAGATCCAAAGCTAGAGTTATATGTGATGTGGTCTTGTGCTTTGGGTTGATTTAGCTTGTGCTGTTTTGGGAGAGAATGAATGTGTGAGCAACACCTCTCCTAGTAGTGGCTGCAGTTGCTTCTTCTATATTGGTCACTTCCCTTGCTTGATCGACAGCACATCACATGCAGCTGTGTGTAACATGCCTGCCTGTTCCAGGGGTTTTGTCCCATTGCCAGATATTTCCTAGTCTGTAAGCTGATCCCTTATGGATGTGCTCGACTGGTTTAAATATCTTCTCTTTTGCCACTTACCTGTCCTTGGTGAAACTTGCACCTGTACCAGCCTATGATGCACTAATCTGAGGCAATATTCCAGAATAAGAACAGATTCTTAACATGGACCCTTGATTAATACTCTATGATGAATTAGGCACTAGCATCACTAGGCCAAGTCTGAGAGTAAAATTCTAACCAATTAACATCCTTTTATTTTATTTTATTTTTCTGTTTTATTTTCTCTTTGTTGTGTTTGAAGGAAATGAGAAGAAGAAGAAGTATAATCAGAAGAAAGGAAGATGAAAGATTATAGATAGGGTATAAGTTAGGGCTTCTTTTATTATTATGTAACTTTATTTTATTGAAAGTAGAACTTTTTAAATTAACTTGTAACATGGTACTGTATTCAGAAAGTTTAAACTTTCTCTTTTATTAGTTAATTGTAAAGACAATGTAATTTGTTATATTATAATAAAGTTAAATTTACTTCTTTTTGTAATGTTTATTCTTTTGTAATTTATTTATTCATTTGTAAAGACAATGTAATATATATTTGCTTGTAACAAAGAATTCTTGTATTTATTTCAGTAATGTAATCCCATTTCCCATTATCATTTTCTATTTGTTCATTTTATTTTAATTTACTTTTATTCTTCAGTTATAAAACATCAATGTAATATTATATGTATATATGTATTAATAAAGACTCCTTTATATGATTATCGTAATCATTTCGTTTCAAATTCTTTTTTAGATTCATTTTTTTATCAATTAAGTAATCAAATTTAAATTGTGATCCCATCAAACACAAAGGATACAAGAGAGATCATGCCAAAATCCATCGCACTTCTACTAATGTTTCCATCAGAACAAGAGAGATCTCGATCCCTCTATAGCTTCTTTAGTTTTGCGTGAAAATCCCCTGAATTTTCTTATGCATGAATGCAATGCACACGCATGTGTCCTCTCTAATTCTTGGTGCTAATCCTGGGATGTTACAATATGGTAAATAAAAAGATTGTTCAGATGCTTATTGTATGCTTGCCTTTTATTTTGGTTATGGGAAAGCTCATGTACTATGTGCAAGGGGTACCCCATTGGCGGTTCTCAATGATATGCAAGTACTTACAATGACAAGAACTTGCATGGGCCTAAAGTTGAGTAGCATGAGGAGTGGCCCTCATATTCAAGGGACATGAGATTGCCAACTTATATTTCGTCAAGCATATACTCCATCTTTGTTCACTTTAACCTGAATCATCTTAAGATTCTTACGATAGGGGCAATGAGGGCTCAAAGCTAGTAAGTACCATAATTTTTGGAAGCTCTTTATGACTTGTAATCCCTGCTACCCTCTAAGAAGGGAACTTTCTCCCACTTCCAAGTTGAGTCAGTAAACCTATTTCCTCTCTATCTCAAGCAAGCATTTGAGTTGTTGTGTTTCAAGCATTCATATGGTGATTTATTCAATCATGTTATTTATCTTCCTTGTTTGCATAAAACTCTTATCTATTGAGTATTACTTTGAAAGCCTTCACTTGTGAAAAACCTTTTTGAGCAAAGAGTGCTCCTGTTTTGAAACTTCTACAAAAAGTTTTTTGTGAAACTGTTTGCTAGGTGTTCTCTGACCAAGAACAAGTTTGCCAATTCCAATTATGATTTATCTTTATGCATCTCTATTGTGACCGTTGTACTTGGTTGCAAGCTAAGTTATATAATGGCGAGTTGATATCTCTATGAGTTGTGCATTGGTAAGTGTGATGCTTCTTGTTCGTATTCTTTTATCGACACTTCACTCCATAAACCTATGGACATGTTTACTGAGCTCAGTTTTCGCTTGGGGACAAGCGAAGTCTAAGCTTGGGGGAGTTGATACGCCCAATTTGCATCACCCTTCTATATCATAATTTACCTCTATTCATTGATATTTGTCTTATTATGAGGTATTACTTATGGCTTTTCATATGTTTATGCATGTTGGATGATTCTTGGAGGATGGACTGCCGGAGTCTGGATTCTGATAGAAAAGAGGGTGTTTTGGTGCAATTTCGTGAAGATCAGAAAAATACCAGAAAAATATGGAAACATATTATTTTACCAGAATACGAAGGAAGCTAGAAGGAGGGACGAAGGAAGCCAGAAGGAGGGACGAAGGAAGCCAGAAGGAGGGACGAAGGAAACACACAGTATGCACGCTGTCACTTTCACACACGTGGGGAAACACATAGATCTATTAAAGCACAAAGAGTATTTATGTAGACTCAAGCCTAAGTGCCACCATGGCGTGCACGCTGTCACTTTTACACACATGGGGAGAGCAGAGATCTATTGAAGCACTTGAGTAGCAAGGTAGATCTACTAGATTACAAAGCTCATGACCACAACAAGATCATGCATAGAGACAGAGATGAACACATAGCTACCGGTAAATCCCTTAGCCCTAAGGAAGAACTACTCCCTCCTTATCATGGGAATTAGCAACGGTGATGGAGATGGTGGTGGAGATCAATGGAGATGGCTCCGGGGCACTTCCCTATCCCGGCAGGGTGCCGGAACAGAGACTTTCTGTCCCCCGAATCTCCCTTTCGGTGGCGACGGCGCTACGGAGATTTTTCTAGAAGTATGATGGATTTCTTCTGGATGCCCTAGGGTTTTTGGGTCGGAGGCTTCTTATAAGCGCAGGAATCAAGGTCGGTGGGGGTTTAGGGGGCCCGCACCACCTGCGGGCACCTCTAGGGCTTGCCCGCGCCTAGGGCGATGTGGCCACCCTGTGTCCCCCCTCTGGCTCTGCTTCGTGGTTCCGTGTTGCTCCGGGGAAATAATCACTTTGGCTTTTGTCCCGTCCAATTCCGAGAATAATGATTTTCTGCCTTTCCGGAACCAAAAACAGAAGAAAACAAGCAACTGGCACGTTGACATCTTGTCAATAGGTTAGTTCCAGGAAGTGTATAAAAATACCTCAAAGTGTAGAAAAAACATAAGACAAATGATACAAAACAAGCATGGAGCATCAAAAATTATAGATACGTTTCCAACGTATCAAGCACCCCCAAGCTTAACTCCTGCTCGTCCTCGAGTAGGTAAGTGATAAAAAGAATAATTTTTGAGGTGACATGCACCATCAAAATCAAGATCAAACCATTTGCAAGCATTGAAAGCTGGGATCAAATAACTCTAAACATGTGCATGAAAGATGGAGTTCTAACAATAGGACATAGTAACTATGCATGCAACATGACAAGCTACAAACAAAGATCATGAATAATATGCAATGAAAAACGTTTGTTTGTTTCACATATAGAAAACATAGCATAGTGGAAATCAGTTTGTCCCTCATAGAGTAGCAATATAGATGCATAAGACACCTTCAAAGTTCACAAGGGTGACTAGAAACAAATAGCACAAGAACAAGTAATATCACAATATGCATCAATCAATAAGCTTTGGAACACTGCACACATAATGACAACTGTGCTCTCTTAATGGTGCCTAAAGGTAGAAGGTGGAGACTCAATAGTGGTGGAAGAAAGGCCTTTTTTGTAAAGGAAGCAGGGATTACAAGTTTCAAAAAGAGCTTCCAAAAATTATGGTACTTGTTAGCTTTCATCCCTCATTGCCCCTATCATAAGCATCTTGAAGTGGTTAAGGTTAAATTGGCAAAGATGGAGTATATGCTTGACGAAGTATAAGTTGGCAATCTCAAGTCCCTTGAATACGAGGGCCACACCTCATGCATACTCAACTTTGGGCCCAGGTAAGTTCTTGTCATTGTAAGTATTTGCATATCATCGAGGACCGCCAACAGGGTACCCCTTGCACATGGTACAGGAGCTTTACCATAACCAAAATGACAAGGCAAGCAGACAATGAGCATCTCAGTAATCTTTTTATTTACCACATGCATAGCTTTTTATTGAGGATGCTTCATAGATAGCTCACTATGGTGATGCTGCAAGTTTCCACCATGATTAGGCATGGCTTAGGCTAGCGGCCCAGGCGTTTCTCTAACACAGAATACAAACTCCATGGACTTACAAGTTTCCTCTTTATTTCACACCGGTGACATCCATAAACAAAAGAGCATGATATCAACTCAGTGCAAAGTACAAGTGCAATGTTGAAAACGTTCCCCGTGACAACACGGTTCTGCTAATTCCAACTGATAAGTGCAAGCATATACAACAAAGTTTTCACAATGGTTCAAGTTTATTAGGGGCAAAGAATATAAAGTGTGCCATCAAGTTCGTGAGGGCTTTAAACACTAAGTTTTCATATAACAAAATAGTTTTTAATTGGAAGATAGTTGAAAACAAGAATATACTTGGAATGGTGTAACACACCATGCATAGGAGTTTACAGTGGATACTTTGGAATAACCTGGTTTCTTGGGAGTTGGAAGCATGAGTAGAACTTACTCATACAAGTGGAGGCTAGCAAAAGACTGGGAGCAACCAACTAAGAGAGCAATAATGGCCATAATCATGCAGAGCAACAAAGCATTACTAATCAAAGCATAGAGTGGTACTACAAGTCAAGGACTAAATGATCATAGAGGCTATGGTGACTTGTTCATAGTCATAACATGGTGTGATCATGTGCCAAGTAAACCCAAACAAAGCATCAAAGGAGAATACCGTAATACTATGCTTTTGTATGCTAAAACAACGCATGATTCCTTCAAGGCACATTAAGCAATCCTAATTGTTTGGAAAAATTCATGCTACAACAATAATCACTAAGCATAAGGTCAAAACAAGATCTAGCATGACATGATAAAGTCTAAGCCACAGTCAAAACAAGCTCCCTTTTGTACCACTATAAGCATGAAGCTTTCTACTCTTTTCCAACACCAAAGAACTTATTTGAAACAACTCACAAAGATAATAAGCAACAAATATTAGTGATCTTGTTTCACAAATCCACAAAGAAGAACTAAAAAGTTCAAAGTTGAAAGCACAATAAAACTAAGGCTGAACGCAGTGCTAGCAAAACTGAACACTCACAAAACAATAAGAGTGAAAACTAGAGTGTTCTAGGCAAGGGAAACAGAGTGTGTCTCTCTACAAAAGAAGTGTGGTGTAACCAACCTAGTTACTCAAGCAAACTAAGCAAACTAAAAACAAAAACAAAAACTAAGACGCTCCAAGAACAACAAAAAAATTCATGAAACAATAAAAACGAAGTGTCTAGAAAGACCTAAGATTTTTATTGATGAAGAAGGGGATGCCTTGGGCATACCCAAGCTTTGACGCTTGTACATCTTGTATATTTATTGGGGTGACACCATGGTGGCATCACCAAGCTTGAGCTTTTGTCCATTCTTCATCTCATTACATCATTCTTTCTCTACACCTGCAAATTTTCCTTCATACAAAACTTCACACAATCTTCATTAGCAACATTAGTGTATTCAAAACATAATAGACCTTTGGGTTTAGTTTCAAAACATCAAACTTTCACCAAAGACACAAGATATTGTAGCAAATCCTTCAAAAAGCTCAATTTCCCAAAAATAACCCAAAAAGGAATCAATAAGAAGCAAATGCAAATAATGGCAGAAATCTGTCAAACAGACCAGCAGGCAGAAACCGATTTTTTCGAAGACCTTCTGTTGCTCAAATCAAAAAGTGTTGAACTAATGAAAGTTAGATAACATACTGGGGGATTTATTCTTAAATTTTAAACTCAATACAACTTACATAGACTCCTCACGAATTTTTATAGTGGAGGACAGAAATCTGTTTCGGGACAGCAACTCCCCAAATCTTACTTCCCTCTCATTAGAGGTAATTCTTGGCACAAAAAGCAAACAAAAAGGATAAGGAGAGGTCATTACTGAAGTAATAACTTCCAAGACTCAATAAAACTCTTGGGTTATCTCCCAACAAGTACTTTTCTTTAACGCCTTTAAGTTAGGCATACTAGTTTGAGAAGATGCTCACATAAGAAATATGAATTGAAGTAAAAGAGAGCATCAAGGAGAAAATTCAAAACACATTTAAGTCTAACCCATTTCCTACGCATAGGAATCTTGTAAAGAAACAAGTCAAGAAAGCACAAAGCAAGAAGCATAGGAAAGCAAAACAAGTGCAACTTCAAGACTTTCAACATAAAGAGGGGAAGCTTAATATTTTTGAGATGCATAAAACCATGTCTCCCTCTCTCATAATAACTTTCAGTAGCAACATGAATAAAATTGACAATATAAATATCACATAAAACATTCTTATCATGAGCTACATGCATAAAATGATTATTACTCTCCACATAAGCATAGTCATCCTTATTAATTATAGTGGGAGCAAATTCAACAAAATAGCTATCATTATTATTCTCATCACCATAATCATCAAATATAGGAGGCATATTGTAATCACAATTAATTTCCTCCTCAATAGTAGGTGGACTGAAAATATCATATTCATCATTGTAATCATCATATATTGGAGGTTTGGTATCATCATAAGCAATAGAATAGCTATCTTCCAAATCTGGGGAACTAAAAAGATCATTTCCATAAAAACTAGCTTCCCCAAGCTTAGATGTTTCCATAGCATTAGAAATAATGGTGTCCAAATAATTCATACTAATAACATTGCTATTAGCATGCAAATAAAGTTCCATAGGTTTTTTAATTTTCTCTTCAAACTCATGTCCTAACTCAATGTCACATCCCAAATTTTAGATTTGGTCTTGCATATCATTCATGTCATTGCATCATGATTTTCCATGCAAAACCGTCGAGTGAAAAGGTTCGGCGAAACGCTATTTGCAAAACCCTATTCTATTTTGCTACGAGGCTCCTGCGGGAGGCTTTAGAGGATCTAGTGTTGACACCCTTGTATCCTAGTGTTTTCGCTCAAACCTTGGGCCTAGATTGTTCCCCTCGACGATACGAACCCGTAGGCGCAAGAATCGCTTGAATCGGAGCTCATACGGAGAAGTTGTCGCCGTTTTAGTGAATCGTCGGAAAACGGTCCGAATTTTTGGACCGATTTCCGAGTTTGTGTCCAGTTTCGCACCGAATCAGAGTAGGACCCGCAGAGGGGCCCCACATAAAGAGGCCACCCGGCCTCGGGATCCGCACCCGATCGCCCCCACCTCGCCTCGGTACCAGCGAAAGGCCGCCGCCCGCCACTTGCCGCCCGTCGCCTCGGCAGCGCCCGCCCGGAATCCACCCGCCGCCGTCGCCTTCCCGCCCTCGCCGCCCGGACGTCGCCCTTCCGCCTCGGTAAGCAAGCGCCGCCTCTCTCTCTCCTCTCTCTCTGCGCCGCCGCCGCTTCTTTGCGCCGACGCCACATCGCCCGCCGGCCACGCGTGCCATCGCCGCGCCCACCGCCCGCCGCGCACCGCGCCCGCTTTCTTGCTTGCTGCGCCATGCCCGCCCTTGCTGCCGCTTGCCGTCATAGCGCTGCCGCGTCGCGTTACGCATCTTGTTCTGCCGCCGGTACCGACCGTCTCCCTCCGTGCAGGAAAGACCCCGACGCTGGAACCGATCGCCGCCGCTGTCCGGAACTCGCCGCCGTCCGTTTCGTCGTTTGTTTCCGGTAAGACTGCAGCCACCGTCAGATCTCAGATCGACGGCTTAGATCGTTCGTTGACTGGTCAGACGATCGGCGCCAGTCAGCGCAGACTTTGTTGACCGATCAACACAGTTGACTGGTTAATTTCGTTAATCCTTCTAGTTGACAGATTTCGGTAGATTCTTGTAAATTGCGTAGAAATTAAACCGCTTGGCCAAAAATTGTAAATAAAATATGTGTAGATTCAGTGAGTCGTGTAGAATCTCGCTGTACCTTTGGTTCAGACTTTTGCAGCAAGGTTTAGTGCAGTTTAATCAAACTATTTAGTGGCCTTTTCGGAGTAATAAATTCGTAGAAAAATATTCGTAGCTCCAAAAATCGCGTATGATATGTCCCTGGATTCAGTGGAACGAGAGGAATCTCATCATGAATTAAAAAGATAGTCTTGTAGTAAAAACTTCTGCAGAAACTGTCTAGTGGCTTTCTGCAGTGTTTTAATTACTCGGGGAGTTTTATAATTCCTTTTCGAGTAATTCCAATTGGTACTGTTTCTAATTAGCGGTGCCTATGCGATAGAATTTTCCCAAGATTTTACAAACAGTATACTACCGGTAGTGAATTATTTAAGTTCTAGCTCTAGTTTGGAGCATTACTTTTGCTTAATAGTTTTCCTTGCGCTAAAACTATTTTCCATGCATGCAATCGGTAGTATTATGGTATAGGATGTTGTGGTGCAGCTGTAGCACCAATTCACTTTCCTTGCATACCTTCATGCATCATATTTGCTGCATATGCTTGTGGATTGTTTGTTTATGAATGCAATTGTATCGTGTAGATTGTGTCGAGTGCAACGCTTGCTCGTGTGTGGATTGTTCTTCCGCCCGCTACAACCAAGGCAAGTAGATGCTACTTTGTTCATGATATTGTCCTACTATTTTCAATGCATTGTCGTGTATTTTGTAGATGCATGTGTAGGATGATACTATCGCTATGCTATGTCCTATTATGTGGTAAGGCTTTCCTTGTAGATGAACCACCGTTGGTAGATGTGCTTAGCCATGCTATGATGAACGAGGGCTGGGTTACATCATTGAGACTTGTTTCTAAAAGTATTGGTTTGTGAAAACTAAAACAACTTAATCAATGAATTTTTTTTGAGGGTAAAACAGTAGGGTAAAAACCCCACTGCAATTTTTCTTTTTATATATCAAGTAGAGTTACAAAAGATTATTTACAAGCATATTCCACCTCAAAAAAGAGGGATAACATTCAAAGCAGCTATCTCATGACTAAATTGGTTTCAATCCAGTCCTTAAGGCCCTGATAATACTTTTTCTTAATTCTATAAAGGACCCATCTTAATTCCTGGGCTATAATAGCCTTCCAGGTCTCCACCGACGTATGCTGATTGTTGAAAATTTCATTATTTCTGCAAATCCAGATGCTCCAAGTTCCAAGTATCAGAATTTCCATTGCAAAAGGGGCCTTGAGGTCTTTTTTAATACTGGCTAGAACTTCAAAGATGCTTTGATCAGCCATATTAACCTGTGAGATTTCAGCCCAGCAGGCTCTAGCAAAAGGGCATTCCCAAAACAAATGTAAACTAGTTTCTTCACTGTGGCAGTTCTGGAAGACACAATCATAAGATGCTAGAGAAAAACATTTCCTTTTCAGAAGATTCCTTGTGTTGAGTCTATCAAGCAGAAGAAGCCAGAAGAAAAATTTGTGCTTCTGTTGGCAAGAAGATTTCCAAATCCAAGAAAAATGTGGCTGAACCGGTTGGTAGCCAACTAAAGAGTAGTAAGCCTTTTTTACTGAAAAATTACTACCCCAAATATAAGACCAACAATCAGATTCCCCTTCCCTGCCATAATTAAGAATTTGTTCAAGACTTTGATATTCCTGATACGCTTGTTGAGACAAAGGCAGATAAAAGAGATCCTGAGTATTTGCAGTATGCAGGAACTCACCGAAATGTGGGTTTTTGCAAATGTAAGAAGGTGAGGAAGCTTATGTTGGAGGCAACTATTATTCCACATATCAGTCCAGAATAGTGTAGATTCCCCATTTCCAACCAAGCACTTTGCTAGTCCTTTAAAAGTGTCAATTAGCTTAAGATGAGCTTTCCACCAAAAGGATCCCTCAACTCTTCTTCCAGGGAGCTTATCATTACAATAGTAGGTGTTCCATACCAAATGAACCCAGGGAATATCCCTATGATTATAGAATTTATCCAAATTCTTCAAGAGAAGAGCAGAATTTTGAACATTAAGTTCCAGAACTCCCAATCCTCCTTGATTCTTGGGTCTACAAACTTTCTTCCATGCTACAAGAGCAGTACCTCTAGCTTGAACATCAGTAGTTTTCTTTCTCCACAAGCATTGCCTCATATATTTAATCAACTGCTCTTTGATAGTGACAGGGAGATCAAAGCAGCTCATGTAATATATGGGGAGGGAAGATAACACAGATTTAACTAACTGTAATTTTCCCCCATAATTCAGAAAGTCAACAATTCCACACAATCTTCTTTCAATTCTCTGGACAATAGGCAAGAAGTGTTCCACAGCAGGTTTATTCAAGCTCAGAGGCAGACCAAGATAAGTAAAAGGCAAGGACCCCGTGAGGCAACAAAGTGTATTAGCAAAGTGCCCAAGCCTCTCAGAATCCATATTAATAGGCATCATGCTGGACTTGGAATAATTGACTTTAAGCCCAGTGGAAATAGCAAAAGTATGCAGGATTGCTTTAAGACATAATAGTTGCTCAGAATCAGCCTTCAGGATTACTAAAGTGTCATCTGCATACTGGACCACAGGGAAATCAGGTCAAAAAACATTCTCAGAGGGCAGAGAAAGCAGACCCAGGTTCATTGCCTTATTGAGGATGCTTTGAAGAAGATCAGCAGCCAGTACAAACAGCAGAGGAGACAAAGGGTCACCTTGCCTGACACCCCTTCTACAGTAATTTTTTTTCCCAGGCACACCATTTAAAAGCACAGAAGAAGAAGCAGACCCAAAAATCATCTGAATCCAAGAAATCCATTTAACTCCAAAGCCTTTGGCTTTAAGGATATCAATGATTGCAGAATGCTCAATTCTGTCAAAAGCCTTCTCAAAATCCAACTTGAGAATTAAAATTTCCTCCTTTGACTTGTGACACTGATCAAGAAATTCAAAAGCCCAACCTAAACAGTCTTGAATTGATCTTTGCTTGAGGAAACCATATTGATTCTTGTGAACAAGTTTAAGAATGACTTTTTGCAGTCTATTGGCCAGAATCTTAGTGATAATCTTAAGGACACTATTTAGCAAGGAAATAGGCCTAAAGTCAGCAGGAGTCAAAGGAGCAGCAATTTTTGGAATGAGGGTGATGAAAGAGGAATTAATGCTCTCTAAAGAGACATTCCCTTCATAGAACTCAAGAAGTAGATGTTTCACATCATCCTTGATAATAGGCCAGCAAAGCTTCATGAATTCATTATTAAAACCATCAGGGCCAGGAGACTTATCATTAGGCAAATTTGTGATGACTTCCTTAATTTCTTCATCAGAGAAAGGCTTTTCCAAAGCTTCCTTTTCCTCCTGGCTTAAGCAATCACCAGCCAAGTCATTAAGATTGAAATGCATTTCAGGCTTATCAGAAGTACCCATTCTATCTTTAAAGGAATTCCAAAGAAGATTTGCTTTGCCATCATGATCATAGATCTCAAGATCAGAATCACCTTTGAGCATGGAAATGTAATTATGTCGAAAACTAATGGTAGCTTTGGAGTGAAAGAATTTGGTGTTCTCATCCCCCAGTTTAACTCATTTGATTTTCCCTCTCTGCTTCCAATAAGTATTCTGGTTTTGTAGAAGAGAAATAATAAGATCCTTCAAGATATCCCTAAGATTCCACTCATGAACAGTAAGAGTTCTCATTTCCTCCATGATATCAAGCAAGTCAATAGTGGCATTAACATTACAGATTTGCGTCTTCAAACAAGGAAGCTGTTTGGCCCAAACCTTCAGCCCTCTTCTCACATTTTTTAATTTGGCATTTATTTTTTTTGCAGAATCAAGGAAACCCACAGGAATGTTCCAGGCATTTTGAACAATAGCTTTAAACTCCTTATGTTGTAACCAATGGTTTTCAAATCTGAACACCTGAGCTTTTGGAATCATTGTGCCAATGGTGATGACATAGGGAAGGTGATCAGAAGTAGGCTTAGCAAGAGGAGCAACAAAAGTAGAGGGAAAACTTTGAGTCCAGACAGCAGAAGTAAAAAACCAATCCAGTCTTTCCAATAGAGGATCCTTCTGCATGTTACTCCAAGTGAATTTTCTACCCTTAAGAGGTAACTCAATGAGACCTAAATTATTAATAGCTTCATTAAAGAGAAGCATACCATTCACATCCCCTCCCAATTTGTTTCTATCAGAAGGCTGCCTACAGAAGTTAAAATCTCCCACAATAAGCCAATCCACATCATCTGGCATATCAATACTACCAAACCGGTCTAGAAATTCAGACTTTTTTTCAGGTAAACATGGCCCATAAATGTTGGAGAGGATCCAAGATTTATTGGACAAGAGAGATGTCAAGGTAATGGAGATAGAGAACTCATTAAGGAAAGAAAGTTGTCCAGAGAACAAGGAGCCATTCCAAATGATGATTAAACCACCAGATGCACCTCTGGAGGGAAGGAATTCAAAGTTGGTAAATCTGGAGGGGCAGAATTTTTTAATGAAGGAATTATCAAAACCCTCACGCTTAGTTTCTTGAAGACAGATAATGTCACAGCCAGACTCCTCAATTTTGCTTCTAAGAGCAAACCATTTTTTATCAGAATTAATTCCCCTGATATTCCAATTCAGGATCTTCCAAGTTCTGTTGTTACTCATTAAGAAACCAGGAGCAAATATAGATGTGGGGTGATGTAAGTAATGTAATCACCCATAATAGAGAACAACAGGTACATAGACCAAAGCTCAACCATAATAGAGTACCACAAATATGATCCACAATAAGTACCAACCATATTGCAATATCACAAACACAGAACACATAACAGGAGGTCAACAAGACCCCAGCAAAAGATATAGCTTGACACATTAGCACACTTAAGAGGAGGTTTTCTTCTTGGCTTGCTGTCCACAGGTACCAGCAGCCCCAGGCTTCTTCTTGCCACCAATCCCCAAGCTGGAAGAGAGACCACCTTTAATGCTGCCTTTTGCAGGAGCCTTAATAGCCACCTCATTGATCTTCCCTTTCTTGAGTAACCTCTTCTCCAGGTCTCCATCTTTAACCTTGCAGAATGAAGCAGCAAGATTTTTAACCACTTTGGCATTCAGGCAAGGAGGGGCAGCATTACAAACCAGGCAATCAACAATTTGACAATGTAAGTGACTTTTAAAACCCCCATTTAATTCAACAATCCTAGGACTTCTCCTCACCTCAGATTCCACAAGAGGTTCCTTGCCCTTTCTCTTTCTAGCAGGGGTAGAGGGAGAGCCTGAAGATTTTTTAACTTCAATACCCAGGCAAGAAGGGGCCATCTGGGAAAAATTCTCATTAGGAATGATGAAAGATATTGAACTTTCCTCAGCAATAGGTTCTTTAATAATTTCCCATATGGTATTGATAATTTTTGGTGGTTTCATTGCGGAAAGGAACCCATGTATCAAGAGAGAATGATTGGCTTATTTATTGTGTAGCTTACGTGTACAACCATGTGCCAATAATGGAATGGGCGGTTGGTTGGACTTAGTAGGTTGTGGTAACTCGAACTCGCGTATCCAGAGATGTAGAATTTTGGTAGGTTGGACCGGTGCGTGTCGGGATTGAGGAGCTATTTCCCGAACAGTCTCTTCTTGGACTTCTCCCTATCATCACCCAAAATGAGAGTGATGGTACGAGCTGGGTTGGCCAAGTCACATGGGTAAAGTGTACAAACCTCTGCAGGGTGTATAATCTAATCGATTAGCCGTGTCCCCGGTTATGGACAACTGAGTTGCTTGATATTGATTCCATGACATGTTTCTCTCTCATTCTAATTTCATAATTGTTTTAATATTGTTGGGTTAACTTAATTGGGATCTTTTCAAAGAAAATCAAAAATTGTTTATGGAAGTAGGACAAATGTATTTGCAAATGCAAGCGGAACCTGACTCCACTTGCCAAATATGCATGTAGATGTTAGTACTATTGTCTCATTACTAGCTCTACTTGCCATACATTCCATGTATTGACCCTTCGGGGCTGCTACGTTTCATGTTGCAGGTTATTCCGATTCTGATTGATCGTTATAGGCCACGGTACTCCACTCGGCACTTGTTCACTTGTGGGCAATTTGAAGAATGGAGGATTTACTTGTTTATGTTGCTACCTGAATAATTTGAGCTAGCTTTGTGCTAAGCTTTTATTGTAATAATGGTACTCTGGATCTTCGTTACTCATGATACACGGATATTTTGCTATGTTATCTATCTTACTCTATTGTGGGCCAATGAACCGATCCAGGGATTGGCATGTCACATAGAGGCCACGATCTTTTTAGAACCGGGGTGTTACAGGATGGTATCAGAGCCCGTGTGTCGACTGTAGGATCTGACCTAGGATTGGATTAGAAAGCCATAGAATTACTAAAGCCTATATTAACTCTGTCTTTCCTCTTATGCCTTTCACCCTCGTAAATTCTTACCATATGCTGTTCTCACACTTTCCTCTTTTACTTGATAGATGGGAGACGTCAGGACTGAGTATGTCACCATGGAGTCACCAAGGCCCTTTGCAAGGCAGTTAGCTCAGCTCTCGCAGTCATTGGGATTGCCACTGCCCATGTTCAAGGGAAGAAGGCTGTACACCTATGGATATGGAGAGGATGCATGGGAGATCAGTACCTTCATATTCAGAGATGCCGCCTTGACAAACCCATGCACTTGATCTACACCAAGACATATTGCAACCGGGGACTTGGAATCAACTTGGCCATACATGAAGCCCTGTCTCGCCATTGCCATAATGTGCGACACCTACTGCAGATTCACCCTACCGTGACTACTAAGGCGTGATGAAGATGGGAACATTGTGGTTACCCAGGCGACAGAACAACATGCCGCCCCGTCGGAGGCACATAGAGGACATGGAAAGGGAGAATGGAGATCTAGCAGAGAAGGTGAGGATGATAAAGGAGATTGCAGATTTTACTAGCAATGGTATGGTGGTCCAAGGACAGGAGATTGACGCCCTGCATGAAGCTGTGGGAGTTCTGGAGAATGCCCTGATAGCCAGAGATGAAACCATAGCTCACCTTCATGGTACGGTGCAGGAGAACACCCAGAACATACAACAGTTGCAAGGGACCGTCCAGGAAAGGGATCAAACTATTGAAGCTATGACAGCCTAGATTGCCGCTCTCCAAGCACAGTTGAATCCACCCTATGATGATGACAATGGAGATGATGGCAACAATGGGGATGATGATGACAGTGGAGATGATGATGAGGAGGAGGACGAGGATGATGATGATGGAGACGATGATGGTGGAGGAGATGAAGTTGTTGCAGTTGCAGCTGAAAGTGAAGAAGAAGAGGAGGATCCAGAAGAGGTGGAGTTTGAGATCTCAAGTGATGGTTCAGGAGAGGTGTACACACCGCCGCCATGGTTGTACCGCGAACCGAAGCGCCAACGCATGACAGCAAGGACCTACCTCAACCTCTTCAAGAAGTAGATAGAAGTCCACCAATTAGTCCTCGTTAGGTAAACTCGTTAGGATTAGTCTCGATCGTTGTGAAGCTTAGTTCGTGTAAGTTTAAGAGTGTTTAGTTGCTTATTTGTGTACTCCAATATCCCAGGAATTATTTGTGCGAATTTTATGAAAGAGTTATGGCAATTTGGTTATCATCTGTGTTATTTTTGCTGTAGTTTTTCTGCTGATACAGCAGTACTGCGCGATTTTTCATATTTTTCTGGTAACTCGGAAAAATCTGAAAACAATTGGGCTGATGCGAAACTCTCTGTACTATATGTACAAAAATCATCTAAATTTTCTGACGAGTTTAAGACAGGCGGAAAAATTCGTGAACGCTGCTGGACTGTTCTGGCAGATTGCTGTTTTGGTTGTTTAGTTGATCAACTGTTTAGCTAACCATTGCCAACTCTTGCAAAACTATTTCAGTAGGTATATACTGCTAGGATAACCCCTGGGATGTTGCTGGATCACTTGTTTGTTGATGTGTTGCTTGCTTGTGATTGTCTGCTATTGTTTGTTGTTGATTGATCATATGCATGGGTAGAATCCTATTCCCGTAGTTGATTCTTTCTAAACTTACCTGTGATGAACCGCAGATGACTCCCCGCCGTCACCCCACTGAGTTGGAGCAGCTCAGGCACAGCTGACCCAAGTGATGACTTAGTTCATGGCAAATCAGAACAACAACAATGGAAACAATCAGCCTCAGGGAGATGCTCTCACCAGATTTCTGAGGTTAAGGCCAGCTAAGTTCTCTACTGCAACGGAACCAATGGTTGCTCTCGACTGGTTGCGTTCAGTCAACAAGGATCTAGTAATTGTCGAATGCACTAATGCTGAGAAGGTGAGGTTTTCCGCTCACCTACTAGAGGGACCAGCCGCTTCTTGGTGGGACACTTTTCAGATCACCCACCCGCTGGATACCGTGACTTGGGCTATGTTTGAGGAAGGTTTCAGGACCAACCACGTGTCTTCGGGAGTTCTGAGCCTGAAGAGGAAGGAGTTCCGAAACTTGCGCCAAACCAATCGCACCGTGGCCGAGTACATTGAGGAGTTCAACAACTTGTCCCGTTATGCACCTGAGGATGTTGACACTGATGCAAAAAGGAGGGAGAGATTCCTGGATGGCCTCAGTGATGAGCTTTCAGTACAGCTACTTGTGGTTTACTGCCCCACTTTCCAGGAGCTTATGGACAAGGCCAGGATCTTGGAAGGGAAGCACAAGCAAGTAGAAAGCCGCAAGAGGAAGAACAATAATCACCACTCTGGTTCACATAATCACCACAAGTCACGCACTTCGTATGATGGATACTCCAAGCATGGAGGAGTGACCATGGGAGCCATGACCGCCACCACCATGGAGGCGATGGACATCGTCCTGACAACCATAGGAGCACCCACCACAGCCACAAGGGAGGACATAACCACCACTCTGGAGGACACGGTGGACATGACCGCAACCGTGATCGCAGCTTTGTGAAGAAGGATCTGAGTGAGGTGACGTGCTTCAAGTGTAAGCAGAAGGGACACTATGCTGACAATTGTCCGGAGAGGAAAGGACTGAAGCCAACCAACAACGAGAAGGCCACAGTGAACCACATGAATGTGGAGGAGATTCCAGATGAGCCTGACCTTGTGATTGGTAAGTTCCCAATCAACACTTACCCTGCACTTATACTTTTCGATACTGGTGCATCGCATTCATTCATATCAAGGGCATTTGTGGATAAGTATAAGTTACCTACTGAGTCTATGAAAAGGTCTATTAGAGTGAGTTCACCTGGAGGAGATATGATAGCTAGCGGGATGCCGCGACTTATGTGAGGATTGGAACACACAACTTCATTGCACATTTGGTAGTGTTGGATTCACGAGGATTAGACGTTATTCGGTATGGATTGGATGTCTATGCATGAGGGACACATAGATTGTGCACAATGAGCGTTTCACTCAAAACCGGATGGTAAGAGGATTAGATTCAAGTCGGGTACTGACCAGTGAAGGTGTAAGTTGAATTCTCTTAAGGGGTTAGCATGGATCTTGTGCAAGTGATTAGGGATTACCCGACGTGTTTCGGAAGAGCCAGGATGCCACCTGACAGGGATGTAGAGTTTCTTATCGACCTGATGCCGGGAACAGGACCAATAGCAAAGAAACCATATAAGATGGATGTGGATGAGCTGAAGGAATTGAAGAAGCAGTTGAAGGAGCAGCTGGAAAAGGGATTCATTCAGCCTAGTTCGTCGTCATGGGGTGCACCTGTTCTGTTTGTGGAGAAGAAATATAGCACCAAGAGATTAGTGGTGGACTATCGCTCGCTGAATGAAGTAACCATCAAGAACAAGTACCCTCTGCCGAACATAAATGATTTGTTTGATCAACTGGAAGGAGCAAAGGTGTTCAGCAAGATTGATCTGCGATCAGGCTACTTCCAATTGAAGATCCGGGAGGAGGACGTACCAAAAACCGCCTTCACCACTAGGTATGGTTTATATGAGTATACGGTTATGTCTTTTGGACTAACGAATGCCCCAGCATACTTCATGACTATGATGAACAAGGTATTTATGGAGTACTTGGACAAGTTCGTGGTGGTGTTTATTGACGACATACTGATATATTCCAAGGATGATGCCGAGCATGAGAAACATCTGCAACTGATTATGGAGAAACTGAGGGAACACAAGCTGTATGCCAAATTCAGCAAGTGTGAATTCTGGCTTAACACCGTTGGGTTTCTTGGACACGTAGTGTCAGGATAAGGAGTCGCTGTTGATCCAAGCAAAGTGACTGCAGTAACTGAGTGGGAAGCACCCAAGAATGCGGGAGAGATTCGAAGCTTTTTGGGACTTGCTGGATATTACAGGAGGTTCATTGAAAAGTTTTCCAAGATTGCTAAGCCGATGACCGAACTTCAAGAAGGAGAGGAAGTTTGAATGGTCGATGTATGTGAAGCCGGCCAGAACTGGCCGACTAGTGATCGCTACTGCTACGTGTCTACCGATCTTGAAGGATTTCCAAGTGTACTATGATGCTTCTCGTGGACTTGGGAGTGTCTTTGATGCAAGATGGGAGAGTAGTGTCATATGCCTCGCGACAACTCAAGCACCATGAGCGGAATTACCCCACACACGACTTGGAGTTAGCGTCAGTGGTTCATGCGCTCAAGGTATGGAGGCATTACTTAATGGGAAAACACTGTGATGTGTACACCGACCACAAGAGCCTGAAGTACATATTCACGCAGAAGGAACTGAACATGAGACAAAGAAGATGGTTGGAACTTATCAAGGACTACGATATGAATCTACAGTACCACCCAGGAAAGGCCAATGTAGTAGCTGATGCTCTGAGTCGGAAGGTTTATGCCAATGGATTGACAATTGGGGAATTGCCCGAGGATTTGTGCAAGCAATTCAAGGACCTTAGGCTGGAGGTTGTATCTGAAGGATACTTAGCTACAATGGAAGTCCAACCGACGCTACAGGACAGAATTAAAAAGGCTCAAGTGGGAGACAAGGAAATAGAGGAGATAAAGGAAAAGATGAAGGAGAATAGGGAAAAGGATATTCGCGAGGATGAGCATGGTACCTTGTGGTATGGAGATCGCTTATGTGTGCCCAGCGACCCGGAGATAAGGGAGTTGATTTTGCAGGAGGCCCATAACTCGCCATACTCCATACATCCGGGCAACACAAAGATGTATATGGATTTGAAGAGCAGATTTTGGTGGAACAACATGAAGGGAGATATCGCCAAGCATATTGCCCTATGTGATGTATGTAGCCGAGTGAAGGCAGAACACCAGAAGCTAGCAGGACTGCTACAGCCATTGCCTGTGCCGGATTGGAAGTGGGATAGAGTGGGAATGGATTTTATCACAGGATTGCCCAGGACCAGGTCAGGATATGACTCTATTTGGGTAGTGGTCGACCATTTGACTAAGGTAGCCCACTTTATACCGGTGAAGACGACCTATACGAGTGCAAAGTTGGCTAAGATTTACATGGACAGGATTGTGTGCCTACACGGAGTTTCCAAGAGTATCGTATCTGATAGAGGCACCCAATTTACCTCACACTTCTGGCGCCAACTACACGATTCACTTGGTACTAGATTGGAGTTTAGCACAACGTTTCACCCACAGACTGATGGACAGACCGAGAGGGTGAATCAGATTTTGGAGGACATGCTGAGAGCTTGCGCCTTGGATCATGGTTCTAGTTGGGATGAGAATTTGCCGTATGCGGAGTTTTCCTACAACAACAGCTATCAAACCAGCATCAAGACGTCACCGTTCGATGTGTTGTATGGGAAACGGTGCCGAACGCCATTGCTATGGGATGGAGTAGGAGAACGTCAGTTGTTTGGACCTGATTTGATCAAGGATGCTGAGGAGAAGGTCGCCTTGATTAGGGACAGGCTGAAAGTAGCACAATCAAGGCAGAAGAGCTACGCTGACGCCAAGCGCAAGGAAGTGGTGTATGAGATAGGTGATAGAGCATACCTCAGAGTGTCGCCACTTCGTGAAATCAAGAGATTTGGAATTAAGGGTAAGCTGGCACCTCGATTTATTTGACTGTATCGGGTCTTAGCACGCAAAGGAGAAGTTGCTTATCAGTTGGAGTTGCCAGAGGCTCTGTCCGCTGTTCACAATGTGTTCCACGTATCCCAGCTGAAGAAGTGCCATCCGGAGATGGTGGATACACCATTGAGAGACACCGCATCTAGAGGAGGTTCGTGAGAATGACTTGACCTATGAGGAGAAACCGGTCAAGATTCTGGAGACAGCAGAGAGGATTACCCGTACCAAGACGATCAAATTTTGCAAGGTGCAGTGGAGCCACCACACCGAAGAGGAAGCCACTTGGGAGCGTGAGGATGACATCCGAGAGGACTACCCACACCTATTTGCTAGCCGTGCCGAATGTCGAGGACGAGATTCATCTTAAGGGGGTTAGTCTTGTCACATCCCAAATTTTAGATTTGGTCTTGCATATCATTCATGTCATTGCATCATGCTTTTCCATGCAAAACCGTCGAGTGAAAAGGTTCGGCGAAACGCTATTTGCAAAACCCTATTCTATTTTGCTACGAGGCTCCTGCGGGAGGCTTTAGAGAATCTAGTGTTGACACCCTTGTAGCCTAGTGTTTTCGCTCAAACCTTGGGCCTAGATTGTTCCCCTCGACGATACGAACCCGTAGGCGCAAGAATTGCTTGAATCGGAGCTCGTACGGAGAAGTTGTCGCCGTTTTAGTGAATCGTCGGAAAACGGTCCGAATTTTTGGACCGATTTCCGAGTTTGTGTCAAGTTTCGCACCGAATCAGAGTAGGACCCGCAAAGGGGCCCCACATAAAGAGGCCACCTGGCCTCGGGATCCGCACCCGATCGCCCCCACCTCGCCTCGGTACCCGCGCGCCGCCACCTGGTCCGCCCGTCGCCTCCGGTCGCGCCGCCACCGCCGAATCCGCCCGCCGCCGCCGCTTCCCGCCGCCGCCGGCCGCCTTCGCCGCCGCCACCATCGATGGCGAGTGCACCGCCGCCTTCCTCTCTCTCGCCGCGCCGCCACGCGCCGCCGACGCCACGCCGCCCGCCTGCCACCGCCCGCCACCGCGCCAGCCGCCGCCCGCGCGCACCGCCGCCGCTTGCCGCGCGCTGCCGCGCCTTGCCGCTGCCGCTGCCGCGCTGCCGCTTGTCGCCGCCGCGTTACGGCGCATCGCTGCGCCGCTGCGCTCTACGCACACCCTGCGCGTGCTGCCGTGCCGTCGCGATGACCACTTTAACCGTGTGTTGACCG
The DNA here is from genome assembly GCA_030063025.1 of Avena longiglumis. Classification (NCBI taxonomy): domain Eukaryota; kingdom Viridiplantae; phylum Streptophyta; class Magnoliopsida; order Poales; family Poaceae; genus Avena; species Avena longiglumis. Next base: position 509,007,764 of record CP125974.1, on the reverse strand, counting down.
TCTCCCTCCGTGCAGGAAAGACCCCGACGCCGGAACCGATCGCCGCCGCTGTCCGGAACTTGCCGCCGTCCGTTTCGTCGTTTGTTTCCGGTAAGGCTGCAGCCACCGTCAGATCTCAGATCGGCGGATTAGATCGTTCGTTGACTGGTCAGACGCCCAGTCAGCGCCCAGTCAGCAGACGCTTTGACCAGTCAACAGACACAGTTGACTGGTTAATTTCGTTAATCCTTCTAGTTGACAGATTTCGGTAGAATCTTGTAAATTACGTAGAAATTAAACCGCTTGGCCAAAAATTGTAAATAAAATATGTGTAGATTCAGTGAGTCGTGTAGAATCTCGCTGTACCTTTGGTTCAGACTTTTGCAGCAAGGTTTAGTGCAGTTTAATCAAACTAGTTAGTGGCCTTTTCGGAGTAATAAATTCGTAGAAAAAGATTCGTAGCTCCAAAAATCGCGTATGATATGTCCCTGGATTCAGTGGAATGAGGGGAATCTCATTGTGAATTAAAAAGATAGGCTTGCAGTAAAATCTTCTGCAGAAACTGTCTAGTGGCTTTCTGCAGTGTTTTAATTACTCGGGGAGTTTTATAATTCCTTTTCGAGTAATTCCAATTGGTACTGTTTCTAATTAGCGGTGCCTATGCGGTAGAATTTTCCCAAGATTTTACAAACAGTATACTACCGGTAGTGAATTATTTAAGTTCTAGCTCTAGTTTGGAGCATTACTTTTGCTTAATAGTTTTCCTTGCGCTAAAACTATTTTCCATGCATGCAATCGGTAGTATTATGGTATAGGATGTTGTGGTGCAGCTGTAGCACCAATTCACTTGCCTTGCATACCTTCATGCATCATATTTGCTGCATATGCTTGTGGATTGTTTGTTTATGAATGCAATTGTATCGTGTAGATTGTGTCGAGTGCAACGCTTGCTCGTGTGTGGATTGTTCTTCCGACCGCTACAACCAAGGCTAGTAGATGCTACTTTGTTTATGATATCGTCCTACTATTTTCAATGCATTGTCGTGTATTTTGTAGATGCATGTGTAGGATGATACTATCGCTATGCTATGTCCTATTATGTGGTAGGTCTTTCCTTGTAGATGAACCAACGTTGGTAGATGTGCTTAGCCATGCTATGATGAACGAGGGCTGGGTTACATCATTGAGACTTGTTTCTAAAAGTATTGGTTTGTGAAAACTAAAACAACTTAATCAATGAATATCCTGGGTGTGATGGTATTGATAATTTTTGGTGGTTTCATTGCGGAAAGGCACCCAGGTATCAAGAGAGAATGATTGGCTTCTTTATTGTGTAGCTTACGTGTAAAACCATGTGCCAATAATGGAATGGGCGGTTGGTTGGACTTAGTAGGTTGTGGTAACTCGAACTCGCGTATCCAGAGATGTAGAATTTTGGTAGGTTGGACCGGTGCGTGTCGGGATTGAGGAGCTATTTCCCGAACAGTCTCTTCTTGGACTTCTCCCTATCATCACCCAAAATGAGAGTGATGGTACGAGCTGGGCTGGCCAAGTCACATGGGTAAAGTGTACAAACCTCTGCAGGGTGTATAATCTAATCGATTAGCCATGTCCCCGGTTATGGACAACTGAGTTGCTTGATATTGATTCCATGACATGTTTCTCGCTCATTCTAATTTCATAATTGTTTTAATATTGTTGGGTTAACTTAATTGGGATCTTTTCAAAGAAAATCAAAAATTGTTTATGAAAGTAAGACAAATGTATTTGCAAATGCAAGCCAGACACAGCTCCACTTGCCAAATATGCATGTAGATGTTAGTACTATTGTCTCATTACTAGCTCTACTTGCCATACATTCCATGTATTGACCCTTCGGGGCTGCTACGTTTCATGTTGCAGGTTATTCCGATTCTGATTGATCGTTATAGGCCACGGTACTCCACTCGGCACTTGTTCACTTGTGGGCAATTTGAAGAATGGAGGATTTACTTGTTTATGTTGCTACCTGAATAATTTGAGCTAGCTTTGTGCTAAGCTTTTATTGTAATAATGGTACTCTGGATCTTCGTTACTCATGATACACGGATATTTTGCTATGTTATTTATCTTACTCTATTGTGGGCCAATGAACCGATCCAGGGATTGGCATGTCACATAGAGGCCACGGTCTTTTCAGAACCGGGGTGTTACACTCAAGATAAATGCTATAGAGCTCTCTAATTTTGTTGTTGTTTTCCATTAAGCCTAACTAGTGAAAACAAGAAACAAAAAGACATAATTGCATAATCTAAAAGAAATAACTTCGAGCACTCACACCGGAGGATGTGAGTACCTTTTACCTTACCTCCCTGACAACGGCGCCAGAAAATAGCTTGATGTCTATGCACTTCTATTCTTGTAGACAGTTGTTGGGCCTCCAAGTGCAGAGGTTTGTAGAACAGCAGCAATTTTCCCTTAAGTGGATCGCCCAAGGTTTATCGAACTCAGGGAGGAAGTGGTCAAAGGTATCCTCTCTCAAGCAATCCTGCAATCAAGATACAAGAAGTCTCTTTTATCCCCAACACACCCAATACACTTGTCAGGTGTATAGGTGCACTAGTTCGGCGAAGAGATAGTGAAATACAAGTGGTAACGGTGCCAGAAAATAGCTTTTGACGGTGAGGTAAAGACTAAAGGCAACAAGAAGCAAGCAAGCAAACATGCAATAGATCTAGTAGCAAACGGTGTGTCAATGCTTAGAAACAAGGCCTAGGGATCATACTTTCACTAGTGAACACTCTCTCATATAAATATCCTCTCTTCATGTAACTACTCTTAATTACTCTTCGGTTGGACACTCTAATCCATGGTAGGGCTATAACATCACACCTCAAAGTCCGCCTTTCCCAATCTAGATAACCCCACTCTGTCACCTTGAGTGCTAGATGGTTCCAACAAACACCACAATTTCATAGAGACATCCAACTCCAAATATAACTCATAAAAAATATTCAATCTAGCCAAAGTGCCACACACGGTATGCACGCTGTCACTTTCACACACGTGGGGAAAAGCATAGATCTATTAAAGCACAAGGAGTATTTATGTAGACTCAAGCCTAAGTGCCACCATGGCATGCACGCTGTCACTTTCACACACATGGGGAGAGCAGAGATCTATTGAAGCACTTGAGTAGCAAGGTAGATCTACTAAATTACAAAGCTCATGACCACAACAAGATCATGCATAGAGAGAGAGATGAACACATAGCTACCGGTAAAGCCCTTAGCCCTGAGGAAGAACTACTCCCTCCTCATCATGGGAATCAGCAACGGTGATGGATATGGCGGTGGAGATCGATGGAGATGGCTCCCGGGGCACTTCCCCATCCCGACAGGGTGCCGGAACAAAGACTTTCTGTCCCCCTAATCTTCCGTTCGGTGGCGGCGGTGCTACGGAGGTTTTTCTAGAAGTATGATGGATTTATTCTGGATGCCCTAGGGTTTTTGGGTCGGAGGCTTCTTATAGGCGCAGGAATCAAGGTCGGTGGGGGTCCAAGGGGCCCACAACCCCTATGGGAGCCTCCAGGGCTTGCCCGCGCCTAGGGGGTGCGGCCACCCTGTGGCCCCCCTCTGGCTCTGCTTCGTGGTTCCTTGTTGCTCCAGGAAAATAATGACTTTGGCTTTTGTCCCGTCCAATTCCGAGAATATTGATTTTCTGCCTTTCTGGACCAAAAACAGAAGAAAACAGGCAACTGGCACTATGGCATCTTGTCAATAGGTTAGTTCTAGAAAGTGTATAAAAATACCTCAAAGTGCAGACAAAACATAAGACAAATTATATAAAACAAGCATGGAGCATCAAAAACTATAGATACGTTTCTGACGTATCATCTGCCAAATACTTGGGGCAGTTGCGCTTTCAGTGGCCAGTCCCCTTGCAATAATAGCACTCGGTATCAGACTTAGGGCCAACTCGGGATTTCTTTTCAGGCACCGCAACCGGCTTGCCACCCTTCATTCCCTTATGTTTACCCATCTTGTCTTTCTTGAAACCAGTGGTCTTATTAATCATCAACACTTGATGTTCCTTCTTGATCTCCACTTCTGCAGTTTTAAGTATTGACAGAAGCTCAGGGAGAGACTTCTTTATGCCTTGCATGTTATAGTTCATCGTGAAGCTCTTATAGCTAGGTGGCAGAGATTGGAGAACACGATGGATGCCTAAGTCAATGGGAATCGTTATTACCAAGGACACAATCTTATCGGCGTAACCCGACATCTTGAGTACATGCTCACTTACGGAGTTGTTCTCTTCCATCATGCAACTAAAGAACTTTTCTGAAGCATTATAACTCTCTACAGCAGCATGGCTGTCGAAAATCATTTTCAAATCACCCATTGTATCAAAAGCATTGCTGTTTTCAAAACGCTTTCGAAGTTCTGGCTCTAGCCCATACAATATGCCGCAATGAACTAAGTTGTAGTCCTCCTGGCGAGTCTGATAGACATTATTTTCCTCGTCAGGGGCATCATTGAACGGTGGGGGGACTAGAGGCACTTCTAGCACATATTTCTTATGTGCATCAGTGAGGAGAATCCTCAAATTCAAGGCCCAGTCGGTAAAGTTGCTACCGTTCGTTGCAAGTTTCTCTTTCTCCATGAACACATTGAAATTAAAAGCAGGTGGTGCCATCTACAACAGAATTTGTAAAGTTTAGACTAAGTTTATGATAGATTGAGTTCAACTAATCCAAATTAAGAATGAACTCCCACTCAAAAACGACATCCCTCGTGCCTTTTTGGTGATTACATGAACCAAATCCACTACACCAAGTCCGATCATCACGTGATTCGGTGTAGCTTCAAAGGAGAACATCAAATGGGCATCATATCTTTCATATGACTCATGCTTAACCTTTCGGTATGTGTTCCGAGGCCATGTCTATACATGCTAGGCTCGCCAAGTAAGAACCTTAGTATTCGCGTGTGTAAACTGTCTTACACCCGAAATATGATCGTGGATCCAAGAACACCTGATCATCACGTGATGTCTTGGAGTGATGAAACATAATCGGTGCATACTTAAGGGAGAACACATTTTTATCTTCATATCTAAATGAGGGATCATCTTATTATGCTAATAAAACGCCAAACAAGAAATATAAGATGCAACAAACATCACATGTTAATAAGTGAAATGATATGGTTCTTGCACTTGATCTTCATCATGTGCATCATGGTATGATTGCCATCATACCTCTATGTGTAAGGCCAAGGTCTATGGAACTTACACGTTATTTGTGTTGTAAGAGTATCGACTTATACTTCTACTTACAACATCACCATATCATCACACTAGCCCAGCAACAATCTAAACTAGACGCCTCTAATTTATCCATTGCAAGTTTTACGTGGCTTAGGGCTTTCGAATATAGAACCGTTCTTACCTACGAACATGAACCACAAAGAGGATAACCAAATTGTTGACACCTCGTTGCAAATTAGATATTGACTATAGTATGAGAGACAGACACCCGCTAGCCACTTATGCAAAACTAGTTGCATGTCAAGCGTGGAACATGTCTCATGTGCGAGGACATGTAAAGTTTGTCCGGGCCGCTTCGTCCCACTATGCCACCAATATCTAAAGTACAACTAAGAAGCGATAACATGATCATCATCGTCCACATATACATATGTGTACTACCCATACAAAGCATCTACGCATAGATCCGGCTCTGATACCACTGTAGGGTTCACGGCATAGAAAACAAAAAATTTCCTACGATGGGAACAACTATGTACCAAGATCTATCTACTAGATACAAGCAACGGGCGGATATACATCCGTAGAGAACATAACCTTGAAGACCTACAAAGCTTAACGAGGTTGAACTCGTGGTTGATGTAGACGAACTCTTGCCGATCTCAAGATCGAGAGGAAGTACCAGCGCTGCAAATCAGCGGCGCATCCGTGCTCGCACACACGTCCGAGGCACCGATAAACCTCCGCCTCCTCGCTCCAGCGATGCAGCGGAAGCACAACTCTTTCTTGCCGAAAAGCCACGGGGAACATGTATCTCGCTAGTCCGAGACCATGTGGAATAAAAACTAGAGGGGGAGAGAGATCCTTCACGAGGAGGTGAGTGAGAGAGAGGGAGAGAGACTCCTTTTTTTTACCAGCAAAAACGTAAGGGAGTCCCCCACGGTAATTATATATTAATTAAGAAACAACCATCCGAAAGAGTCTTACATAACCATAAAAAATAAGAGGGGGTTGAGAGGATCAACCCTACAAAAAAGAGAAGGGAATAAACAAAACTAAGGAGTTAAACTAGAGAGGAGAACCAAGTCTTTAGGTGTTCAACTTTGGACTGTTTGATGCGATAACTGGTGACCTGCAGATCACTCAAAAATTTAACCTTCCAGGATGCCATGCTTGGACGTTTTTCCTCAAAAATAAAGCCATTCCTTTCCTTCCAAATATTCCATGTTGCACAAATAGCTATTTCTAGAAAATTAGGGCCTTGAAAGTCTCTCTCAGCATTCATAAAAATATCACTCATCGATTCCCCAGACTGTCATTTAATATTGCAAATCTCCCAATACCTTTTTGCAAAAGGACAGTCAATGAACAGATGATCTCTCGTTTCCAGTGTATTTTGACTGCACATAATACAATTGGGTCCAGATTCCAAATGCTAATTACGTCTGATCATCATGTCACGTGTATTTAATCTATCCATTAGCAGCAACCAAGTGAAGACCTTCATCTTTGGCACGCACTTACACTTTCAAAGTTTTGGGAATATAGGTTGGATCACCACTCCGTTAAAAGGGACTCCTTTTATAGGAGGAGGGGGGCACCCAAGGGGGTGGCCGCCGGCCATGGGGGCTTCCCCCTCCCCTCCTTCATTCATGTGGGTGGAATCTCCACTCACAAAATGCCCCTTCAATTCTCCACTTAAAAAATCCCACTCAAATTTCCATTAAATTTTCACCAAATTTAATGCAAACTATCTTTAAATAAAACTCCTTTTATTTATTCAGAATTTTGTCAATTACTTTAATGACAAACATTCACATATAACCCCTTCTAGTATTTCATTTCACGTGCAGAAACACTTTCTGGAATTTCACCCGAAACTAGTTTCGGTATCTAGTGAAATAAAATCCCGCGCTTTGTTATTCTTTTTAGCATGAAACTATTTGCTCCAAGTGGTGTTGGTGTCTCTTAAGTGTGTCACCCTACGGTTCGATAATAATATGGACATGATCGAGACCCCTCTCAGATCAATAATCAGAAGTGGGACCTGGAGATCCATACTGACTCCCACACATTCAACGATGACTTTCTTGTAATCGTGAGAACCTTTTACGCTAGTATCTTAATCCCTTTGTCTCGCGATATATTACATGTCCGAGATTCGATCATCGGTATCTCCATACCTAGTTTGATCTTATTACTGACATGTACTCTTTTCTCGTTCTCGTGATATAACATTCTAGTGATCAAATCACTTACTTACAAGATAATCAATGTGATATCACCGAGAGAGCCCAGAGTATATCTATTCGTCATCGGGATGAACAAATTCCATGGGCCTCAACATAACACTTTAGTAGTACTAAACTCATCTTTATAATTAGGGGTGGAATCGAGCCGAGCCGAGCCGGCTTGTGGCTCGGCTCGGACAGGCTTGGGAAAATTGAGCCGAGTTTGGGTTCGGCTTGATGCTCCAAACTTCTCAGAAGTTGGGCTCATGGCTCGCTCGGCTAGGCTCGCAGCTCGGCTCGCCGGCTCGTCGAACCCAGCGGCTGATTCCTCTCTTTCCTTTTCGTCTCCCCGTGATTCCCTCCGTCTCTTCTGTCTCGAACTCTCGATCGATCCCAGCCCAAATATGTGAAGCAGCTAGCCCCTATCGATCCTCTCTTGTCCCGTCCTCTCCCTCGGTCAGCGCTGGCCCGTCTTCACCGCCGCCGGCTGCTTGCAGTCCCTCCACCACCCTCCCACGAATTCTCCTCCCGCTCCCCTGAGATGCGCGTGGCAGCGTGCTCCATTGATTAGCGCTGGGTTGTTGGGCCTTTGCCGCTCGCCATACCTATGGAGTAGGGAGCTGCTAGCCTGCTCCCCTACTGGCGTGATGAAATCAATGGCCTGCTGTACATGCCCCACGTGTGTGTGTTGCTACGTCCAGGCTGCTGGTGCAATTTATGTCTCTCGTTGCGTGTGTTCTTACATGTAGCAAGTATTTTCCACCGATTTGCTAGCTTGATGTGTATGGATGGATGTGCTAGCTTGCATGCAGATCTGCTGTTCTTGTGGATCTGATTGGAATTTTCTATCTGTATTTATGTATCTATACATGCGGGATAATATAAATATAGTATTACTCCCAATGGTTAAATTATGATTGGAGTACTTCCGGGTGGAGTAGTTGTTTGGCAGCGTGTACAGAGACCGTAAAAAGATTGCTAGTTTTTTTATCTTTTCTCATATGCAGATCGGATCACTTAGCCACAACTTGTGGGTCACTTCACTTTACAAATTTTGAACTGAATTTCTCTTTTTGAACTTCATAGTTATAAAACTTAGAGTTCAACTGTGTTGAATTTCATCTTAAGAGATGTTGACTTCCATGACTTATATAATTGTCGCCTATTGTTTATAATTGTCGCTTTTACATAGTTATAAAACTTCCCGTTACTTCTATACTATGTTAGGGATGTATATGCATGTTCAACTATTGTTTATGATTGTTGATTGTTTACATTTTTAGCAAAGGTTATGACTAATTTTATTTTTTATCGAGCCTTCAAGCCGGCTTGCGAGCTTCCCCGAGATGACTCGTCGAGCCTCGAGCCTTGATAGCGAGGTTTAGGCTTGGCTTGTACAACCGCCGAGCCGAGTCAAGCCCAAGACGAGCCTTGTCGAGCCCGAATCGAGCTTCGAACCTCGAGCTTTGTGTCCACCCCTATTTATAATCACCCTATTACGGTGTGACGTTTGATGTTATCAAGATACTCTTCCAGTGTTAGTGATTAACATGATCTCATGGTCTAAGGATTAGGATCACTTCGTATGATGTTATAGCAATATAAACTCAATGACTTTGATCGTAATGCTATACTTCAGATGAATGTTCATCACATATTTCAATAATATTATGACCTCGTTATTAACAACATCCAATGTCCATGATCAGGAAACTTTGACCATCTTGTTAATGAATGAGCTAGTTTATAAGAGAGGCATCACTAGGAACTTTCTGTTTGTTTATTAAACACACATGTATTAACGTTTACGTATTAATACAATTATAGCATGCAAAATAAACATATATCATATACTTGGAATATACATAATAACCACTTTATTATTGCCTCACAGGGCATATTCCCTTCAGCCGGCACCTTGCGTCGATTCTAGCCGCAGCGAGCTCGGGAAGGTGTGGGGGATGGGCAGCGACGGATCTGCAGCTACCGCACGTAGACAGGCGGCGGAAAAATTAAAGCGGCGGCACGGGCGGAATCACGGAGGAAATGGAGGCAGCGCACACACGTGTGATTTTTTAGTGGCGGTTAGGCGTTCACGCCCGAGAGAGAGAGAGAGAGAGAGAGAGAGAGAGAGAGAGAGAGAGAGAGCTGGCGGCCGGGCACCAAATTTGGCGCATGCGGCGGGGACAAAATGACGCGCGCCAAATTTTTCTACAGCGCGCACGACTATCGCGCGCCTGCCGGAGGAGAAAAAAGTGTCACATGTGCTATATCAACAATTATTTTTACAGTGCCGAGTTTTCACGAAGCTATTGGAGTTGCTCTTAAAACGTGTATAGAGGCTGCGGTAAAACCCCTTTGAGTTCTCACACGGTCTTAGGTGGAACAAAACTGAAAAACAGAGGTTTTTCTAATGGCCGGGCGAATATAAAGGGTCCGTGCTTGCAGATTGCTAAACGGGGAAGACATGCAAGAGATCATCATAGAAGGCTATCAATCAGGTCAAACTGTCCACAATATCCACAACTAGGTAGAAACGCGTGGCTTGCCACACAATTGCTCGCCTACGTAGGTAAGCAGATAGCAGATATGAATAATGAATTAAAACATACCGTTGAAATTACCATCAGGGTTGCAAGTGAAATTTATGCATTATCTCCACATTCACGTAATGCAAATTTCATGTAATATGCACATATGAAATGATACATCGAGGATAGTAGTGGCCAAATACATTAAAAATGATTCTAAGATAATGGTAGCCAAGTTTCTTGGTCCTTCCTTTTGAGGAGTTGGTCAAAAACTTCAATTTGCTTCTTTTTTCATGTCTAAAGTCTTTTAGCACCATCTTCTGGACCGTCAACATGCATTTGTTCACTTGGACTACATCATCATTCCCAGACTTCTCTAAAGATTCAAATAGATATAAATAAACATTATTAAAAAAGGTAACATAAGGAAGTTTACCAAGTTCAATGATAACTTTGTATTGGCAATACATCAGCTTCATTTCCATTGCTTTGTAAAGGAAGAAATCACACTAGCAAGTTAAGTACAACTGAACATAGCAAGTCAAGTATACAGATATTGCTATCATCTTTCAAGGGTAGATATGAAGATGCATCTAAAAGTAAAATGAATACCACAACTTTAAATCACAAAATTAGATTGACACACAATACATAGTTGATACTATTTCACCCAGTTATGATATTCAAAACCTAAGGCTTGTCGGTGAAACTAAACTGATGTTGAAGCAAAATAACATGCACACATTTGTTAAGGATGAAGAATAGGTTCTACCATTTCAGTTTACAATCCATTACCTGACATTGTTCTATGGTTCTTTCTAATTACCTGAAATCATAGTGCAAAACAAAGAAGTTACATCAAGAATAATTTATTTAGCTCTTCTTAGTCGAGTGTATTATATAATTTACAGAATCAGGAGAAATTGTACTCCCGTATATAGGTAGGCACGATAGTACCTTGTGTTGTGAAGGGGTTCGTAGCATGGAAAACAAAAAAATTCTACCGCATGCAAACAAACAAGCCAAGATCTATCTAATAGATTGTAGCAATGAGTCGATAGAGGAACTCACCCTCGAAGATTCCAAAGCGGTTAACGAGAGCAGATTCTCGTGGGTGATGTAGTCATACTCTTTCCGATCTTAAGATCGTGTAGACGATCCTTCCGGCGCTGCGTTAAAGCGCTTCGCAATCGGTCACACGTCGGTACTTTCGATGAAGACCTTCCTCTCCTTGTTTCAGCGGGCATCGGATGTTGTAGCACTCTCCTCGCGATTCAAGAAGACGACAGTGATGGTACCGGAAGTAGAGATCTCATGAGGCTTCGCCTTAAGCGGGCAGTATGGTGGAGTATGAGAGAGGCCTTGGTGATCTAGGGTTTAGAGGGCACCAAGGGAGGGCTTGGCCGGCGGCTAGGTTTTGGGGAAACCCTAACTCGCCGAGCTAGAGGAGGCCCTAGGCGGCGGCGACTTGGAGGAGGCCGGCGGCTAGGAGGCTAGGGTTTTTGGGTGTGAGGGGTAGGGGAGCCCTACCCCTCCTTATATAGGTGGAGGGTGGCCGGTTGGGAGGAAGGATTCCTCCCCCAACTCGGCCTCCTTGGACGGCGGGTGGAGGGAGGAGGACTTCCTCCCCAAGTAGGTTTCCTACTCTCCCTCCACCAAGCAAACTTGCCGTTTGACTTTTCAAATTGGCGTTTGACTTTCAAACTAGGATTTAAATTCTCCCTTTATTTTGCCCAGCCAAGTGACCTAGTACATGATGCAACCATTCCATATTGTCATGACACATTCATGTACCCTTCCATTCCGGAGTGCCGGACCTTCCGGACCCTTCTAGAACATTCCCGGTGAAAACACCGGAATCATTCCCCAACTCCGAAACAGGACTTTCCTTATATGAATATTATTCTCCGGACCATTCCGGATCTCCTCGTGATATCCCGGATCCCATCCGAGACTCCAAACAACATTTGTTTTCTTACTCATCGTTCCATAACTACTCAACAACATCGAATTCTTAAGTGTGTCTCCCTATGGTTCGTGAATTATGCGTACATGATCGAGACACTTCTCCGAACAATAACCAATAGAGGAATCTGGAAATTCATATGGCTCCCACATATTTCTATGATTACTTTGCGATCGAATGAACCACTTACATATGATACCAATTTCCCTTTGTCTCACGATAGTTTACTTATCCGAGGTTTTCATCGTCGGTATCTCTACATACCTAGTTCAACCTCGTTACCGATAAGTACTCTTTTCTCGTTACCGTGATATGTGATCCCTTCTGAGCCAGTCACATGATTGCAAGCTAATTGGATGACATTCCACTGAGAGGGCCCAGAGTATATCTATCTGTCATATGGATGGACAAATCCCACTCTTGATCCATGTGCCTCAACCCATACTTTCTAAACACTCAACGCCACCTTTTGTTGGAGATATGCCCTAGAGGAAATAATAAATATAGTTATTATTATATATTTTTGTTTATGATAAATGTTTACATTCATCCTATAATAGTATTTACAAGGAAACATTAATACTTGTGTGATTTGTAAACTAAAATAGAGTCCCTAGTAAAGCCTCTTTATAATACTAGCTTGTTGGTTAATAAATGATTTGGTTTCCCTATCATGAACATTGAGATGTTATTAACAACAAGATCATATCGTTAGGAGAATGATATGATGGACATACTCCTATAGATAAGCGTAGCATAAAGATCAAGTCATTTTAATAGTTCAATTGCTATATGCTTTCTGATACATATTAACCTAATTCCTTCGACCATGAGATCATGCATATCACCTTCACCGGAAGGATGCTTTGATGACATCAAACACCACACCGTAACTGGGTGGCTATAAAGGTGGCATTGAGTGTTCGGAAAGTATTGGTTGAGACACATGGATCAAGAGTGGGATTTGTCCATCCATATGACGGATAGATATACTCTGGGCCCTCTCGGTGGAATGTCATCCAATTAGCTTGCAAGCATGTGACTGGCTCACAAGGGATCACATATCACGGGAACAAGAAAAGAGTACTTATCAGTAACGAGGTTGAACTAGGTATGCAGAGATACCGACGATCATAACCTCGGATGAGTAAACTATCGTGAGACAATGGGAAATTGGTATCGTATGTAAGTGGTTCATTCGATCGCAAAGTAATCGCAGAAATATGGGAGCCATATGAATTTCCGATTCCTCTATTGGTTATTGTTCGAGAAGTGTCTCGATCATGTCCGCATAATTCACGAACCGTAGGGAGACACACTTAAGGATTCGACGTTGTTTGAGTAGTTATGGAATGATGAGTAAGAGACCGAATGTTGTTCGAGTCTCGATGGGATCCGGATATCACGAGGAGATCCTAATGGTCCAAGAATAAGATTCATATAAGGAAAGTCTGCTTCGAGGTTTGAGAATGGTTCGGTGTATTCATCGAATGTTCTAGAAGGTTTTAATGTCCGCACTCGAGGAAGGGTACATGAATGTGTCATAACAAGTTGGAATGATTGCATCATGTACTAGGTGTCATCGCTGAAGAAAATAAAGGGTTAAATCAAATCCTAGTTTGAAAAGTCAAACGCCAATTTGAAAAGTCAAACGACTATTTTGTGAGGTGGAGGGAGAGTAGGAAACCTACTTGGGGTGGAGTTCCCTCCCTCCACCACCGGCCCACTTGGAGACCGAGTTGGGGAGGGACTCCCCTCCCCTTGGTGCGCCCCCTCCACCTATATAAGGAGGGGCAGGGCTGCCCCTCCAAACACACAACACCACGCCCTCTAAACCATAACCCTAGCCGCCGTCGCCCACCATAGCCGCCGCCTAGGGCTAACCCTAGCCGCCGGCCTTGCCCCCTGCTTGGTGCGTATAAACCCTAGATCGCCGAGGATCTCTCTCATAGTCCACCATACTCGCTCCGGCTTAAGGCGAAGCCCTGCGAGATCTCCCCTCTACTTCCGGTACCACGCCGTTGTGCTGCTGGAATCGTGAGGAGAGTGCTACAACCTCCGTTGCCTGCTAGAACAAGGGAGAGGAAGGTCTTTGTCGAGTACCGAACGTGTGACCGATCAGAAGCGCTTTAACGCAGGAAGGATCGCTCACGCGATCTCGAGATCGGCAAGAGTACGACTACATCACCCACGAGAATCCGCTCTCATTAAACACTTTGGAATCTTCGAGGGTGAGTTATTCCATCGACTCGTTGCTACAATCTAGTAGTGAGAGCTTGGATAGTTTGTTTGTATGAGGTAGAAATTTTTTGTTTTCCATGCTACGAAACCCTACAGTGGTATCAGAGCCGTGTCTATATGTAGATTTGTTGCACGAGTAGAACACAATGATCATTGTGGGCGTTGATGCTTTTGTTGTCGATTGCTTCTTGTGTACTTTGCATCTTGCGGGATGGTGGGATGAAGCGGCCCGAGCTAACCTTACATGACATCGTTCATGAGACTTGCTCGACGCTTGACATGCAACTTGTATTGCATAAGTGGCTTTGCGGGTGCCTGTTTCTCCCAACATAGTTAAGATTCAATTTACAACGGGTGATTGACAATATTAGTATCAATGTTGTGGTTCTTGTTCGTAAGTTAGAACAACACTTATTGAAAGCCCCAAACCACATAAAACATGCAAAGAAAGTAGAGGCGTCTAACTTTGTTTTGCAGGGGTGTGCTGTGATGTGATATGGCCATGATTGTGATTATATTTGATGTATGCAATGTTCCTTATTGTAAGTTGGAAACCGGCAGGAGCCATATGGTTGTCTTTAAATTTCTGTTAAGACCCGCGTGTCTATTCAAAGTAGTTTTAATAGTTGAAGCTGGTGGACGACAACCATGGAGCAGCGTCATGGACCTTGATTCAATGCCGGTGATGATGGAGATCATGTTCGTGCTTGAAGATGGAGATCGGAAGCACAAAGAAGAAAGGCCATATCATATCACATATTATGAATTGCATGTGATGTTAATCCTTTATGCATCTTGTATTGCTTAGTTAACAACGGTAGCATTATAAGATGATCCCTCATGCACATGAATTTCAAGTTCTTAAGTGTTCATCCTTAGTAAGCACCGTTGCTAAAGCTTGTTGTTTCGAAGCACCACGTGATGATCGGGTGTGTTAGATTCCGCAAGTGTATACAACATGGGCAAGCCAGATTTGCTCATGCGGAAGCTAAAGTTTAATCTTGACGATCCTAGCATGTACAAACATGGTCTCGGAACACGGATCACCGAAAGGTAAAGCATGAATCATATAGTAGATATGATGAACATGTCGATTGTTCGCCATTGAAGCTACATCAACTCTCGTGATGATCGGTGTTGATGTGGTGGATTTGGTTCGTGTGATCACTAAAACAATGTGAGGGATATTGTTTTGAGTGGGAGTTCACCTAGATTAATTTAACTATTAATTAGAACTCAATTTGTCATAAACTTAGTCTAAACTATTGCAAATATGTTGTAGATCAATGGCGGCCCCTACCATCAATTTTAATGCTCCTAGAGAAAGAAAAGTTGAAAAACAATGGAAGCAACTCACAGATTGGTTCCGAATTTGAGGATTATCCTCACTGCTGGTAATTTGACCTATGTGCCGGATGCACATTGGTGACCCACTGCAGCACTCGCTACCGATGAAGTAAAGAATGTTTACCTCGCTTCTAAGACTCAAGATCATAGGTCAGTGTGCTATCTTGTATGGTTTAGAATAGGAGCTTCAGAAAAGGTTTGAGAATTCAGACCCACATGATATTGTCCGTGATCTCAAATTGATCTTTGAGACTCATGCGACAATTGAGAGCTATGAGGCTTCTGAAAAGTTCTTTAACTGCAAGATGGAAGATGGCAGCTCCGTCAGTGAGCACGTGCTTAAGATGTCTGGGCACGCAAACAAACTTCAAAGCTTGGGTATAGTGATTCCTAATGCTTTGGGGATTTATCGTGTCCTCCAATCACTACCACCAAGTTACAAGAACTTTGTGATGAACTACAATATGCAAAACATGAACAAGCAGTTGCCAGAACTCTTTGCCATGTTAAAATCTGCAGAAGTGGAGATCAAGAAAGAGCACCAAGTGTTGATGGTTAATAAGACCACCAAATTCAAGAAAGGCAAGTCTAAGCAAAAGGGACACTTCAAGAAGGGTGGTAAGAAAGTTACCGCGCCGATGAAGAAGACCAAGGCTGGACCTAAGCCTGATACTGAGTGCTTTTACTGCAAGGGAGAAGGTCACTGGAAAGCGGAATTGCCCAAAGTACTTGGCGGATTTGAAGAACGGCAACATCAGGAAGAAAGGTATATCCGATATACATGTTATTGATGTGTATCTCACTAGTACTCGTAGTAGTGACTAGGTATTTGATACTGGTTCGGTTGCTCATATCTGTAACTCGAAATAGGTGCTGCAGAATAAACGGAAGCTAGCGAAGAACGAGGTGACGATGAGCGTGGGAAACGGATCAAATGTTGATGTGATCGCGGTCGGCATGCTACCTCTTCATCTACCATCGGGATTAATTTTATACTTAAATAATTGTTATTTGGTGCCTGCGTTAAGCATGAACATTATATCGGGATCTTGTTTATTGCGAGACGGTTACTTGTTTAAGTCCGAGAATAATGGTTGTTCGATTTATATGAGTAATATGTTTTATGCACATGCACCTTTGATAGATGGTCTATTCTTATTGAATCTTGATAGTGGAAATACACATATTAATAACATTGAGGCTAAACGTTTGAAATCAAGCGATAACTCGACCTATATGTGGCACTGTCGTCTTGGTCACATTAGAGTGAAGCGTATGAAGAAACTCCATTCCGATGGACTTCTTGAATCACTTGATTTCGAATCACTTGAAAGATGCGAAGCATGTCTGATGGGTAAAATGACTAAGACTCCATTTTCTGGTATGATGGAGCGAGCTACGGAAATATTGGAAATCATACATACCGATGTGTGTGGTCCAATGAGTGTAGCATCACGCGGTGGATATCGTTATGTTACCTTCATGGATGACTTGAGTATATATGGGTATATCTATTTCATGAAACATAAGTCCGAAACTTTCGAGAAGTTTAAGGAATTTCAAAGTGAGGTTGAGAATCAACGTAACAAGAAGATTAAATTTTTACGTCCTGATCGTGGAGGTGAATATCTAAGTTACGAGTTTGGCGAGCATTTGAAGAAATGCGGAATACTTTCACAATTGACACCGCCGGGAACACCACAACGTAATGGTGTGTCCGAACGTCGTAATCAAACTCTCTTAGATATGGTTCGTTCTATGATGTCACTTACAGATTACCGTTATCATTTTGGGGTTATGCATTAGAAATAGACGCATTCACTTTAAATAGGGCACCATCTAAATCCGTTGAAACGACACCGTATGAATTATGGTTTGGGAAGAAACCTAAATTGTCGTTCCTTAAAGTTTGGGGTTGTGAAGCCTATGTAAAAAAGTTATAGCCGGACAAGCTTGAACCCAAAGCGGAAAAATGCGTCTTCATAGGATACCCGAAGGAAACTATTGGGTATACCTTCTATCATAGATCCGAAGGCAAAATCTTCGTTGCCAAGAATGGATCCTTTCTAGAGAAGGAATTTCTCTCGAAAGAAGTGACTGGAAGAAAAGTAGAAATCGATGAGGTTGTCGAACCTTCTCTCGAAATTGTGAGTAGCGCAGCACCGGAAGAAGTTCCTGTGGTGCCTGCACCAATAAGAGAGGAAGCTAATGATGATGATCATGAGACTTCGGTTGTAGTTGCTACAGAGCCTCGCAGGTCAACGAGAACTCGTACCACTCCTGATTGGTATGATCCCGTTATGAGTGTCATGTTGGTGGACAACACCGATGACCCTGCGACATATGAGGAAGCGATGATGAGCCCAGATTCCAATAAATGGCAATAATCCATGAAATCCGAGATTGGATCCATGTACGAAAACCAAGTATGGACTTTGGGGGACTTACCGGATGGTCGGAAGGCTGTCGAGAACAAATGGATTTTCAAGAAGAAAACAGATGCTGATGGTAATGTGGCTGTCTATAAAGCTCGACTTGTCGCAAAAGGGTTTCGACAAATTCAAGGAGTTGACTACGATGAGACTTTCTCACCGGTAGCGAAGCTAAAGTTTGTGAGGATTATGTTAGCAATCGCTGTATATTATGATTATGAGATATGTCAGATGGATGTTAAAACAGCGTTCCTCAATGGAGACATTGATGAAGAGTTGTATATGATGCAACCCAAAGGTTTTGTCGATCCTAAAGATGCTAACAAGGTGTGCAAACTTCAAAGGTCCATATATGGATTGAAGCAAGCATCCCGAAGTTGGAATCAACGTTTTGATAAGGTAATCAAAAGTTTTGGATTTATACAAACTTATGGAGAAGCTTGTATTTACAAGAAAGTGAGTGGGAGCTCTGTAGCATTCTTAATACTATATGTAGATGACATATTGTTGATTGGGAATGATGTAGACCTTCTTAATAGTGTCAAGGAATATTTGAATAATAGTTTTTCAATGAAAGATCTTAGCGAAGCAGCTTACATATTAGGCATAAAGATTTATAGAGATAGATCGAGACGCCTAATATCATTGTCACAAAGTACATATTTGGACAAAGTTCTAAAGAGGTTTGGAATGGAAGATATCAAGAAAGGGTTCTTGCCCATGTTGCCCAATACGACCTTGAGTAAAAATCAAAGTCCGAAAACGGCAGAAGATAGAGAAAGGATGAGTAAAACTCCCTATGCCTCAGCCATAGGATCTCTAATGTATGCCATGCTATGTACTAGACCCAACATTGCATATGCTGTTAGTTTAACTAGCAGATATCAAAGTGATCCAGGAGTGGATCATTGACGTGATCAAAAACATCCTTAAGTACTTGAGAAGAACTAAGGATATGGTTCTTTCTTATGGAGGTGATGAACAACTCGTTGTTAATGGTTACACCGATGCTAGTTGGAACACCGATCCGGATGATTCTAAATCACAACTGGATACGTATTTACTTTGAATGGTGCGAGTTAGATGGAGGAGTGCAAAGCAAAGCGTTGTGGCGAGATCTTCAACCGAATCGAATACATGGTCGCTTGAGGCTTCATAAGAAGCGATATGGATGAAAGAGTTCATTACAGAGCTCGGTGTGGTTCCTAGTGCACCGGACCCAATGTCAATCTCATTGTGATAACATGGGCGCCATAGCCAATGCGCAAGAACCAAGGTCACACAAGAAGCTGAAGCACATCAAGCTACGTTTTCACGCTATTCGAGAACATGTCCAAGATGGGGACATAAAGATTTGCAAAGTACACACAGATCTGAATGTGGCGGATCCGTTGACTAAAACTCTCCCGAGGGCAAAACATGACCAGCACCAAACTGCCATGGGTGTTCGGTATATTACCATGTAATCTAGATTAGATGACTCTAGTGCAAGTGGGAGACTATTGGAGATATGCCCTAGAGGCAATAATAAATATAGTTATTATTATATCTTTGTGTTTATGATAAATGTTTACATTCATGCTATAATAGTATTTACAAGGAAACATTAATACTTGTGTGATTTGTAAACTAAAATAGAGTCCCTAGTAAAGCCTCTTTATAATACTAGCTTGTTGGTTAATAAATGATTGTGGTTTCCCTATCATGAACATTGAGATGTTATTAACAACAATATCATATCGTTAGGAGAATGATACGATGGACATACTCCTATAGATAAGCGTAGCATAAAGATCAACAAGTCATTTTAATAGTTCAATTGCTATATGCTTTCTGATACATAGTAACCTAATTCCTTCGACCATGAGATCATGCATATCACCTTCACCGGAAGGATGCTTTGATGACATCAAACACCACACCGTAACTGGGTGGCTATAAAGGTGGCATTGAGTGTTCGGAAAGTATTGGTTGAGACACATGGATCAAGAGTGGGATTTGTCCATCCATATGACGGATAGATATAATCTGGGCCCTCTCGGTGGAATGTCATCCAATTAGCTTGCAAGCATGTGAATGGCTCACAGGGGATCACATATCAGGGGACAAGAAAAGAGTACTTATCAGTAACGAGGTTGAACTAGGTATGCAGAGATACCTTTATAGCCACCCAGTTACGTTGTGGTGTTTGATGTCATCAAAGCATCCTTTCGGTGATGGTGATTAACATGATCTCATGGTCGAAGGAATTAGGTTACTATGTATCAGAAAGCTTATAGCAAATGGACTATATTAAATGACTTGATCTTTATGCTACGCTTAACTATAGGAGTATGTCCATCACATCATTCTCCTAATGATATGACCCTGTTGTTAATAACATCTCTATGTTCATGATCAGGAAACCATGATCATATATTAACCAACAAGCTAGTTTAAAAGAGGCTTTACTAGGGACTCTTTTATGTTTACAAATCACACAAGTATTAATGTTTCCTATTAATAGAATTATAGCATGGTATGTAAACATTTATCATAAGTATGAAGATATAATAATAACCACTTTATTATTGCCTCTTGGGCATATCTCCAACAGTCTCCCACTTGCACTAGAGTCAATAATCTAGTTTCAAACCTTTGTGTATTCAACACCTATGGCTTTCTGGTGTTGTATGTACACGACTGCTAGTGGTCAACTGGTCTCCGGATCTGACACTTCCAGGTCCGTGTGTAATTGCATGTCTTTGCGTCTTTACGCATCATTCATTTTCTAATGAGATGGCTTTGTATAAATTTGGTCCTTTGGTGAGACCTTTAGTTATTTGGGGTTAAAACATGTTGATAATATTGTCGTACAATATATCTTCATAGTATTATCCCTGCTGTGAACCATACCTAGTTTGATAACAAACTACTGGACACAAATACCCTCTTTTGCTGCTATTATAGCAGTCATATACTTAGCCTTTTGTTGTAGTATCTGTCACAATGTCTTAACTTTGGAACTCATCCAAATCCATTACGGAACTTACGTTCCATTATATTGTGCCACCCTTAGTTTAGATTGATATAAACTTAATTTGTAATTTGTGATAAAACTAGTATCAATGTAGTATTTTTACAATGAACTAATCATCTATTTGTCACTTCTACAAAATAATATACTCTTAGTTCTTCCAAAAGATCATAAGAATATCCTTACTATCGTCCAATGATCATCTTATGAATCATTCTGGTATATGCTCATAACATTTAGAGCACATGACATATCTGGATTTGTACATATCATAGTATGATTGATATAAATACTCTTTGTGATTTCATACATCAAGTATCAATCTATACTTGAATCTTTGTTTCACTTACCAAGTGTCAACACACTTGAATATATCATCAATATTGAACTCATTCAATCCTTTATGTGCGACAAGAACCTTTCTTGTAGTTTCTATATTGAACTCATTTAATATATCATCTATGTACTTTCGGCACAACCATATTAGTGTCTTAATCTATCTATATAGATATAGATGCCAAATAATTGGGTTCTGCCTAAATCTTTCATCGGGATGAAATTCTTAATATGTGTTAATAAAAGATACATCATTTCCAATCAACAATATGTCTTCCACATAATGTATTAGAAACATGTCTTAGCGCTCCCACTTAATTTCTTGCAATGGAAGCATCTCCATCGTCTCTGATGAATTTAAACTCTTTTAACAATTTCATCATTGTGAAGATTCCAACTCCGCGATGCCTACTTCAACCATTGAAGTTTGCATATGCTTTTAGCATCCTTTGAATTAACAACACCCTATGGACCGTGTTATGCACACTTCCTAGGTAACAATTCTATTAGAAGAACTTGTTTTGTTTATTCAACACATAACAAAATTATATGTCGTGGTTGCTATATTAATCCGTCTAGACTAAATATCGCTTAATGAAAGATCAGATCTTGTCATAGTCTATTCTTTGAACATTGTCGTGAACTCTTTCCCGATATGTCGATAATTTCATAGATGTGAAACATCCATGTCTATTTCTTTATAGATCCAAATATGACTGTAAGGTCTTGTACCTTTCCAGAGGGTCTTTCAAGTTCAAAGCTTGATCTCTCGTATATGGAACTATCATGGATTTTATGGCTTCAAGCCATTTAACGGAGTCAGGGCCCATCATCACTTCTTTGCATGTAGTCGTATCATTATTGTCAAATAATGATTTAACTCTCAAATCTTGGTATTTGATTGTTTACCCGACCTAGTTGTTTCAATAGGAACTTAGATCTCTGTGACCACAACCTTTGAGGCACGTGAGCCATGAGCATTGTTGCTTCCTCCGGAACACTTTTCGGCGTTGCGCAACTTTTGCACATACAACTAAGGTTCTTTTAGCCTTATCAAAGTTCTATTGTTCTCCCACTTAACTTTTCACGAAAAATTCCTTCTCAAAGAAACTTGACGTTCTAAGCGACAAACACTTTTGTCTCCGATGTTATGGAGGAACAGTTATTTGAAATAACATACAAAGACAGGTTCATCCGACTTTGGTTGAAAACATCTTTCTTATGCATAGCATACCAATGTTTAAGAAATGACAACTTGGGTTTTATCCCAAACCATAACTTTATATGGTGTCATTTCAACGGATTATGATGAAGCTCTTTTCAGTGGAAAAACGGTAGTCTCTCAAGCTTTTAATCTTTAAAATATAATGGCAGTTTTATGAATTACACCTTTGATCTTACCATGTCAAACAAGATTTAATTACATATCTCGAACTCTCCATACTGCAAATCCACAAAACGATTCCTTAAATCTTAGGTATTATGCTAAACTTGTAACTCAAATATCTTCCTTTATGATCTTATCATAAACTATTTATATTATTGTTACAATGATTTTACACTTCATCTTGAAAGTCTTTGAACTTTTCAAATGTTTCATACTTCATCCTTATTAAGTAAATATTCATATATTCACTTAAATTTTCGGAGAAATCATATGAAGTTGAAATCCATCGCTCTTGACTACACATAATGGACTTCATACAAAAATATGTACAAGTTCCAATAAGCTAGTCATTCGTTCCCTTTTGGCCTATGAACAAAGTTTTAATTATCTCTAGGAAAGTTTCACAAGCGTCATTTGATCAAAAATCAAAAAGACTCCAAAATTCCATCCACATGGAGTTTCTTCATGTTTTATTTCCAATATAATTTAAACAGCCATGTCACTTCCTAAGTGATCTTCCAATCAATTTGTCTTTCGACATTTTTAGCACTAGTTTAATGGATGTGATTTCTCCAACGAGATTCGTGAATCATTGTGGCATCCCGCAAAATCACTACTAGAAAATCGTGTTGTTTTTGTGCATTGCATCGTCATCATCATGCATGGTTTGTCTGAAACTATTTCGAAACGCCTAGTTTTGTTTTCTAAATAACCCCCGTCTTTATTTCAAATTAAATCATCGGTCTGTTCAGATCTTTTATTTGTCTAAAAAGTATTTACCAAAATGTTTTACAAATAAAATTAACGCAATAAAATATTTTTGTCGGGCAGTCCAGTCCGACCGGTCAGGCCAGAGGCCAACCGGTCCAGACCATCTGCGACCCAGCCCAACTAAACCCTGCAAAAAACCTAGACCAACCTTTCCCCACCAAATCCTAGTCTACCCACCTATCCTAGCCTGCCACCTCACCTCCCCCTCCACCTCATCTCACCCCCGCCACCTCATCAATCCAGCCCCCTCTCCCTCTCTCCTCCTGGGCCCACCCACTCAGCCCACACTCACACCACACAAACACACACCACCAGACCCTCCTCTGTCCCTAGGCTCCCACCTGCTGCCCCACGCCCCACCCCCGCCTCTCTCGGCCGCCTGGGCCCCACCCATCCCCCACCTCCCTGGCCCACCCTTTCTCCGGGCGCCACCCACTCGACCCTCTCTCCCCCGACGCGTCTTCCACCTCGCCTCCCGCCGCCTCCCCACAGAACCTTGACCTCCTCCTCCGCCTCGCTTTCACCGGAGGCCGCCCTCGAGCCGCCTCCTTGCGCCCGCCGGGAGCCCGACCGATCCTCTCCACCTCCTCGCAGCCGACCTCGGGGCCGATCCCTCCTCTGCTCTGTCCGGTAGGCCCGCGAAGACCGAGCCCTGGGCCCGCGAGGCTCTGCCCGCTTCTCGGTCATCGTCCGCGTGCCTCCCCGTGGTCGCCCCTTTTCCGTCCGGCTCGCCCGGCAACCGACGCCATGTCCTTCGATCTGGAGACCCTATTCTCGGATGCCAAGTTCGTCACCAAGATCTCCCGAAGTCTGAGTGTCTCGGAGATGGCGCGACTGATGGTTTCCAAGCCCGCCTCGATAGCAAGACGAACCGAAAAACGGCGAAGACGACCCGAAGACCCCGTACCCAAAGGCCTTCGACAAGAAACGCCAAGATCTCCTTCCAGGAGGATGCCAAGTTCGCCTACATGAAGATCAAGATCGATCCCGGCGGAACTGAACCGGACCCCGTCGAATCCCCCAAGATCGTCTCTCGGACGCCAAGTGCTTCGGCCCGGAAAAACCGACGACCGACCAAGATCCGAAGACCGAACCCGACCCGCCAAGTTCTTCAATCGGATCCGAGGACACCGAGACCCCGGTGCGACAAGTACTTCTTTCCGGACGCCAAGGTCGCCGATGCGATACGACAAGTACTTCGTCCCGAACGCCATGACCGTCGACATGACCCGAAGACCACGGATGCGCCAAGATCTACCTCAGTTACCCGATAACGATCCCGCCGAGACCGAACCCCAGATCCAAACCCTGTCGAACCCCGAACCCCGGAACCCCAAGTTCGTCGAGACCCCCTAATGTGTGAACCTTTTCCTGAGCCCCTATTTTATAAATGCTAAATATAAAACTTGTTGCATATTAATTGTCCATCTCGCATACATTTTGTGTGGTTTGGGGGCCTTATGCCGATTCACCTTATAATTAAATATGGGGCACATATGCGTACAAATCTAGTCTCATATTGGTTCCACCTAAATTTGTGTAGCGAACCGGTGCTATCTTTTGTCTTGATAATGCAACATTTAAATTGCGGGGTAGTTAAATAACTTGAACCGTTTAATTAATTGTCGGGACCCCGGTTCCACTTAATATTGCCTAATTGCATCGCACCTTTGCCATGCCATACATCATACATGCATCATGCCCGATCTTTTGCCGTAGTATTAAATAGTGCATCCGGTGTTTATTCTAGTGTTTTGCTTCTTCGCGGATAAGGCCGTTGAGTTGATGCGAGTGTCGACCCGATCTTCGGTTGAACCTTCGACAATGTTTTCAGGCGAGCATCTTCCCCTTTCTACCTATCTTACTTTTATAGCATTTATTCCCTCCTGTTGATCTATTGCTATCTGTGTTGCGATGCTCTAGTTTTCGTCCCCGAGATATCCCTTGCCGCCTTATATTGCCTTGGACACATCCTATTACATGTTGTTTGGTAGATAGTTGGACTTGCGCGTCGTAGTCGCTTGCTCAAGTGTTGTTGCGTGTCGTCCAGTACCACAGTTGTTGGAGTATTGCCGCATGTTTGATGTTGGAGATGGTCATGGCTTTACTTATCGTTCACTTTAATTACTGTTTAACAACTAAAATTGAAGTAGGTAAGCAGAGGCACAGGTGGGAAATAGATGTTATTTGGTTGTTAACCGTCCACTTGTGTCCCGTAGGACCCCGAGTGCTTGATACCTGTTCCTTGATTTATCGCGCTATCCACATCCGGGAGGATTATGGGACCCCGAGCGAGCTTGATTCGGTCTTATTTCTTGGGGCCACAAACTAGTTTGAGGTTTTATTTACTATCCTGTACTTATGCCATGCTTTATCGCTTTATTACGATTGTGCGAGAGCACCTGCATCGCTTTAGGAAAGCGGAGTGTTTTCGCGGTATCGACAAGCCCAGTTTTGGGTTCCCAGTCATTTACAGCCACTGGCGCAAACCTTGAGTCCGTTTCGAAGTCAGCTAACTTCGTTGCGGGTAGCTTAATGGGGTGGCCCCTTGAAATATTTCGGAATCCTGTGATTGCTTTGTCGTGAAGGCCTCGTTGGGTTTTGATTTGGTTTTTCCGAGGTTGATCGAGTGTGTGTTGCTATTTGTACACCCCTGCAGGGTAAAACTTTCTGAAAGCCGTGTCCGCGGTTATGGACGACTTGGAGCACAGTATCTCGATCATAGACAACTATAACTAAAGTAGTGCTATAAATTTGACTTTATAATGACTAGTAATCAGCTTCACTATAATGGAATGGCTAAATAAAACTGCCAACAATTGCTTGCTTGGGTTGTCGTTTGCGACCATTGCATCTGACTAGTAAGTATTGCAACTACAACGGAATGGCTAAATAAAAACACCAACAACTGCTGGGTTTTGGGTTATCTCATGCCAAATGTATTTGACTAGTAAGTGTCGCAACTACAACGGAATGGTTAACTAAAATGGCCCACTGCTTATTTTATCAGGATGATTATCTATACCTGACTAGTAATTGCTGCAACGATAATCAACTACAATGGAATGGTTAACCAAAAGTGCCCACTGCTTATTATATCAGGATGACTATATATACCTGACTAGTAATTGCTGCAACGATAACCGAATAAGTAAACCGCCAACCGTGTGAGTTCATCGGTTGACTTCCTCGCTTGGTCTCGAGGGGAAACAGTGATGGGTTTGTTTGATGGTAGTATCAGTTGGTTCGAATAGGTCTTTCTTACCTCTCCGATAGCCGCCATTGTATCGAGTCTCTATAGGTTGTTTAGTGCATCTTGCCGCTTGATCCACCATACCTATGTAGGCGAGGACCGCCAATTCTAGCCTCGCTGTATCGGCCTCGATCGACGCCTCTTTTTCCTTTGCCCTTTGTCGGCACCCTTTGTTTTAGCAGTGTTGAGATCGACGTCGTTAAGGTGGTTACCCTTCCGCTTGGCCGGCAGGGTTATGGACGCCATTGGTTATTCTTCGTGGCTCTTAGCCCCATTTGCATCTAGTCCGTGCCGAGCTATATCATTTTAAAGGTGATTTGGATCTTTGTTCAGATATTCGTATTCTTGACTCATGGAGTCGTTGTATATATATCTGCTCGTGGGTCCCATCGAGGACCTGTGTAATGTTATTATTGCTTTCCACCCGCATTTAAAGTGCTCGGTGGACACCTTTGAATCGTTCTGAGTTTGGCGATGAAGCGCTAAAACTTGCATAGGTCGATTCGAGGGTGTTACAGAGTGGTATCGAGCCCAGCAGCTACGATACCCACAAGTCCAAATTTCAGGATAACCTAGCTAACGGCCGAAGTAGAGTGTCAAAACTATTTTTGCAAAATCGGTTGGATAGTTCTGGTTAGGTCTGCTTTTATTCCTTACCCCTGTTCTATTCTCCTCTTACCTCTGCGTGTTTTGAATCCGCTCTCTTCTCTCTCTTCGAGTCCAGGATTTCTCGTGGTTGGGTTTTCCGTCGAATCTTTAGGGCTTCGCTTCCTCCTTTGGTAACGGTGTTGCTACATCTGGTCTTCATGCTATCCGAGGAACCCTTCGGCTGATGGGCTTCTCTTTGTTCCTTCTCGTGCCTTCCGGTGTTTTCCGACGCGATGATATCATCTACGCCAGATCCGATGCAGAGTCTGCATCACTCCTTTGTTCCTGAACCTCGATTGTCGAGATCTTCAGTCTGATTCCGAGAATGGTTGCACGTTTTTCCACTGATTGTGCGGAGTAATAGTTTGGGTGCGTGATGGATTGGCCCCCATGCCGACTACCCTTTTCTATTCGCTCTCGTACATTGAAGTGGGATAGGCCGCATCTTTTCTCACCTTCTATCGAAGTTAGAGATGGCTTTATTTGTTGATACCTCTACCTTCGACCTTTTGTTCCCGGAGTGTTCTCTCGACGATCACGGACAACGACCTCTTGATAGTGGTGTCGCGAGGATCTACACGATGCGAGAAGATTCAGACCGCCGCCCTTCTTCCCGGTACCATGAGGTGGATCTCGAGGGCGAGATCCATTGTTAGTGGTGTCGAATTGTGGCATCCCGCAAAATCACTACTAGAAAATCGCGTTGTTTTTGTGCATTGCATCGTCATCATCATGCATGGTTTGTCTGAAACTATTTCGAAACGCCTAGTTTTGTTTTCTAAATAACCCCCGTCTTTATTTCAAATTAAATCATCGGTCTGTTCAGATCTTTTATTTGTCTAAAAAGTATTTACCAAAATGTTTTACAAATAAAATTAACGCAATAAAATATTTTTGTCGGGCAGTCGGTCCAGAATCGTGCCAGAGGCCAACGGTCCAGCACCATCTGCGACCCAACTAAACCCTGCAAAAAACCTAGACCAACCTTTCCCCACCAAATCCTAGTCTACCCACCTATCCTAGCCTGCCACCTCACCTCCCCCTCCACCTCATCTCACCCCCGCCACCTCATTAATCCAGCCCCCTCTCCCTGTCTCCTCCTGGGCCCACCCCACTCAGCCCACACTCAGACCACACAAACACACACACCAGCCCCTCTCTCTGTCCCCTGGCCCCCACCCAGGCCCCACGCCCCCCAGGCCGCTCTCACAGCGCCTGGGCCCCACCCAGTCCCCACCTCCCCGCGTCCACCCTTTCCCTCTGGCGCCACCCACTCGACCCTCTCTCCCCCGACGCGTCTTCCACCTCGCCCTCCCGCTCGCCTCCTCCCCCACAGAGAACCGCCGGCCTCCTCCTCCGCCCCGCCTCTGCTCACCGGAGGCCGCCTCCACCGCCGCCCTCGAGTCGTCTCCCTCCCGCGCGCGCCCCCTCGCCGGAGCCCGACCCGATCCTCTCCCCCACCTCCCCTGCAGAGCCGACCTCGGGGCCGAGCCCTCCTCTGCTCTGTCCGGTAGGCCCGCGAAGACCGAGCCCTGGGCCCGCGAGGCTCTGCCCGCTTCTCCGTCATCGTCCACGTGCCTCCCCGTGGTCGCCCCTTTTCCGTCCGCCTCGCCCGGCAACCGACGCCAAGTCCTTCGATCTGGAGACCCTATTCTCGGATGCCAAGTTCGTCACCAAGATCTCCCGAAGTCTGAGTGTCTCGGAGATGGCGCGACTGATGGTTTCCAAGCCCGCCTCGATAGCAAGACGAACCGAAAAACGTCGAAGACGACCCGAAGACCCCGTACCCAAAGGCCTTCGACAAGAAACGCCAAGATCTCCTTCCAGGAGGATGCCAAGTTCGCCTACATGAAGATCAAGATCGATCCCGTGAATCTGAACCGGACCCGTCGAATCCCCAAGATCGTCTCTCGGACGCCAAGTGCTTCGCCCGAAAAACCGACCGACCAAGATCCGAAGACCGAACCCGACCCGCCAAGTTCTTCAATTGGATCCGAGGACACCGAGACCCCGGTGCGACAAGTACTTCTTTCCGGACGCCAAGGTCGCCGATGCGATACGACAAGTACTTCGTCCCGAACGCCATGACCGTCGACATGACCCGAAGACCACGGATGCGCCAAGATCTACCTCAGTTACCCGAGAACGATCCCGCCGAGACCGAACCCCAGATCCAAACCCTGTCGAACCCTGAACCCCGGAACCCCAAGTTCGTCGAGACCCCCCTAATGTGTGAACCTTTTCTTGAGCCCCTATTTTATAAATGCTAAATATAAAACTTGTTGCATATTAATTGTCCATCTCGCATGCATTTTGTGTGGTTTGGGGGCCTTATGCCGATTCACCTTATAATTAAATATGGGGCCCATATGCGGACAAATCTAGTCTCATATTGGTTCCATCTAAATTTGTGTAGCGAACCGGTGCTATCTTTTGTCTTGATAATGCAACATTTAAATTGCGGGGTAGTTAAATAACTTGAACCGTTTAATTAATTGCCGGGACCCCGGTTCCACTTAATATTGCCTAATTGCATCGCACCTTTGCCATGCCATACATCATACATGTATCATGCCCGATCTTTTGTCGTAGTATTAAATAGTGCATCCGGTGTTTATTCTAGTGTTTTGCTTCTTCGCGGATAAGGCCGTTGAGTTGATGCGAGTGTCGACCCGATCTTTGGTTGAACCTTCGACAATGTTTTCAGGCGAGCATTTTCCCCTTTCTACCTATCTTACTTTGATAGCATTTATTCCCTCATGTTGATCTATTGCTATCTGTGTTGAGATGCTCTAGTTTTCGTCCCCGAGATATCCCTTGCCGCCTTATATTGCCTTGGACACATCCTATTACCTGTTGTTTGGTAGATAGTTGGACTTGCGCGTCGTAGTCGCTTGCTCAAGTCTTTATTGTGTCGTCGATACCACAGTTGTTGGAGTATTGCCGCATGTTTGATGTTGGAGATGGTCATGGCTTTACTTATCGTTCACTTTAATTCTGTTTAACAACTAAAATTGAAGTAGGTAGCGAGAGGCAATGTGGGCAATAGATGTTATTTGGTTGTTAATCGTCCACTTGTGTCCCATAGGACCCGAGTGCTTGATACTTGTTCCTTGATTTATCGCGCTATCCACATCCGGGAGGATTATGGGACCCCTGAGCGAGCTTGATTCATCTTATTTCTTGGGGCCACAAACTAGTTTGAGGTTTTATTTACTATCTGTACTTATGCCATGCTTTACGCTTTATTACGATTGTGTGAGGAGCACACTGTCGCTTAGGAAAGCGAGTGTTTTCATGGTATCGACAAGCCCAGTTTTGGGTTCCCGATCGTTCTGACCGGGCGCAAACCTTGAGTCCGTTTGAGTCGCTAACTTCGCTATGGTAGCTTAATGGGGTGGCCCCTGAAATATTTCTGAATCCTGTGATTGCTTTGTCGTGAAGGCCTCGTTGGGTTTTGATTTGGTTTTTCCGAGGTTGATCGAGTGTGTGTTGCTATTTGTGCACCCCTGCAGGGTAAAACTTTCTGAAAGCCGTGTCCGCGGTTATGGACGACTTGGAGCACAGTATCTCGATCATAGACAACTATAACTAAAGTAGTGCTATAAATTTGACTTTATAATGACTAGTAATCAGCTTCACTATAATGGAATGGCTAAATAAAACTGCCAACAATTGCTTGCTTGGGTTGTTGTTTGCGACCATTGCATCTGACTAGTAAGTATTGCAACTACAACGGAATGGCTAATTAAAAGCACCAACAACTGCTGGGTTTTGGGTTATCTCATGCCAAATGTATTTGACTAGTAAGTGTCGCAACTACAACGGAATGGTTAACTAAAATGGCCCACTGCTTATTTTATCAGGATGATTATCTATACCTGACTAGTAATTGCTGCAACGATAATCAACTACAATGGAATGGTTAACCAAAAGTGCCCACTGCTTATTATATCAGGATGACTATATATACCTGACTAGTAATTGCTGCAACGATAACCGAATAAGTAAAACTGCCAACTGTGTGAGTTCATCGGTTGACTTCCTCGTTTGGTCTCGAGGGGGGAAACACCAGGATGGGTTTGTTTGATGGTAGTATCAGGTTGGTTCCGAATAGGTCTTTCTTACCCCTCTCTGATAGCCGCCAGTTGTATCGAGTCTCTATAGGTTGTTTAGTGCATGTTGTCGCTGCCGCTTCAGTCCACCATACCTATGTAGGCGAGGACCGCCGAATTCTAGCCTCGCTGTCTTGGCCTCGATCGACGCTCCTCTTTTTCCTTTGCCCTTTGTCGGCACCCCTTTTGTTTTAGTAGGTGTTGAGATCGACGTTGTTAGCAGGGTTACCCTTCCGGCTTGGCCTGGGCAGGGTTATGGACGCCATTGGTTATTCTTCAGGGCTCTTAGCCCCATTTGCATCTAGTCCGTACCCGGAGCTATATCATTTTAAAGGTGATTTGGATCTTTGTTCTGTATATCTGTATTCTTGACTCATGGAGTCGTGTTGTATATATATCTGTTCTGTGGGTCCCATCGAGGACTGTTGTGTAATGTTATTACTTCGTTTTCCACCCGCACGAAAGTGTCTGGTGGGCACCTTTGAATCGTTTCTATGCGAGTTTGGCGGGAAGCGCTAAAACTTGCATAGGTTCGATTCTGAGGGTGTTACAATCATCCATCTTTTATGGATTACGACAATTATTTGAACAACCCTTTTTTCTCATAATACCTGATAAAACAAATCTTGAAGGCAAGCTTTGATGTTTAACGAGCAACACAATAACCCTTTATTTGTTCTCGATGAACATCATCACATATTCTTTTGCTAGTTACTTAGGCCATTGTAGTTCATGAATTGTGTTGTTTCGTATGACGATTCATACCAACAAATTCAGTATCCAATACTTAAGAACCACATTATTTAACAAGCAAAGAATACAGCCATAACGCGTATATACTATATATACCTGAGCTGAACAATTTTAGTCTTTTATTTTCTGCCATATATTTATGAGATTCTCTTTCAATATTTCTTTTTTTTCTGTTTGAAAGAATCTATCAACATCAATAGTGGAGCCATATACATGACACATAGTCCAAAGCATGTATAGTTAAATACCAATGTCTTTGGTCTTGCACTTTGAAGTAGATCACCATCATCAAATGTTTGGTGTTCTTTCAAATTCCTTTCTTTAGTAATCTCTTGGTATAGTAAACATTTTACCTACATCAAATATTCACCCTTATCATGGAATTATCCATGATCAAGCTACTTTTAGCTTATAACGGTGAATCGCGAGTATAATGTTGCTCTCCAAAACCTTTTGGAGGATTAGGACAACTAGTGTCTCCAACCTTTTGCAAATTCTAATCAAATATGAGAACATCACTTTTGCCATATTATACTCTATCATGTTGCAACCAAAACTTCGTTTCAGATATCACAATATCTTCCACACATCATGGTTTCTGAAACAACTCTTTCATATCCTAGATAACCTTGATATTAATACAATCCTTTGAATATCAAGAATCATGGAGACAAACATGATACTCATACACTAACACTTGGAATTGTCACTCTTGATTTAATACCAATTATTAAACTTCATGGAGTAACCGGAACTTACTGAAAGTTTGCAATGGGACTTTTAAACTTTAGATTAACACTTCAAAACAATACGATACCAGTTCGTAAAGTAACTAACCAGAATTCTATAGTTTTATCATCTCAATTAAAACTAAGCGCAAGGTGGTAAACGGATGCCAATGACTACAACAACTATGCAAATTCACTTTGATTTAATTTATGATAAATAGTGTTCAACTTTTAATCATATTGTTGTTGAACTCCCACTCAAAACAATATCCCTCACATTGTTTTAGTGATCACACGAACCAAATCCACCACATCAAAACCGATCATCACGAGAGTTGATGTAGCTTCAATGGCGAACAATCAACATGTTAATCATATCTACTATATGACTCATGCTTTACCTTTCGGTGATCCGTGTTCCGAGACCATGTCTGTACATGCTAGGCTCGTCAAGATCAAACCTTAGCTTCCGCATGAGCAAATCTGGCTTGCTCACGTTGTATACACTCGGAGAATCTAACACACCCGATCATCACGTGGTGCTTCGAAACAACGAGCTTTAGAAATGGTGCTTACTAAGGATGAACACTTTAAAACTTGAAATTGTGTGCTTAAGGGATCATCTTATAATGCTACCGTCGTGAACTAAGCAATACAAGATGCATAAAAGGATTAACATCACATGCAATTCATAATATGTGATATGATATGTCCTTTCTTCTTGTGCTTCTGATCTCCATCTTCAAGCACGAACATGATCTCCATCATCACCGATGTGGCGTCAAGGTCAATGGCGCCGCTTCATGGTTGTCGTCCACTAGCATCAACTATTACAACTTCTTTGAATATACATGCAGGTCTTAACGGAATTTAAAAGACAACCATATGGCTCCTGCCGGTTGCTAACTTACAATAAGGGACATTGCATACATCATATATAATCACAATCATGGCCATATCACATCACAACACACCCCTGCAAAACAAAGTTAGACGCCTCTAATTTTCTTTGCAAGTTTTACGTGGTTTGGGGCTTTCAATAAGTGTCGTTCTAACTTACGAACAAGAACCACAACATTGATACTAGTATTTTCAATCACCCGTTGTAAATTGAATCTTAACTATGTTGGGAGAAACAGGCACCCGCAAAGCCACTTATGCAATACAAGTTGCATGTCAAGCGTGGAGCAAGTCTCATGAACGATGTCATGTAAGGTTAGCCCATGCCGCTTCATCCCACCATCCCGCAAGATGCAAAGTACACAAGAAGCAATCGACAACAATAGCATCAACGCCCACAATGACCATTGTGTTCTACTCGTGCAACAGATCTAAATATAGACACGGCTCTGATACCACTGAAGGGGTTTGTAGCATGGAAAACAAAAAATTTATACCGCATGCAAACAAACAAGCCAAGATCTATCTACTAGATTGTAGCAACGAGTCGATAGAGGAACTCACCCTCGAAGATTCCAAAGTGGTTAACGAGAGCAGATTCTCGTGGGTGATGTAGTCGTACTCTTGCCGATCTCAAGATCGTGTAGACGATCCTTCCGGCGCTGCATTCCGGCAGCGCTTCCGCAGTTGGTCACACGTTTGGTAATCGATGAAGACCTTCCTCTCCCTTGTTCCAGCATGCAGCGGAGGTTGTAGCACTCTCCTCGCGATTCCGGCAGCACGACGGCGTGGTATCGGAAGTAGAGGGGGGATCTCGCAGGGCTTCGCCTTAAGCCGGAGCAAGTATGGTGGAGTATGAGAGAGGCCTTGGTTATCTAGGGTTTAGAGGGCACCAAGGGAGGGCTTGTCCGGTGGCTAGGGTTTGGGGAAACCCTAACTCGCCGAGCTAGGGGAGGCCCTAGGCGGCGGCGACTTGGAGGAGGCCGGCGGCTAGGAGGCTAGGGTTTTTGGGTGTGAGGGGTAGGGGCGCCCTACCCCTCCTTTATATAGGTGGAGGGTGGCCGGTTGGGAGGAGGAAGTCCTCCCCCAACTCGGCCTCCTTGGACGATAGGTGGAGGGAGCAGGACTTCCTCCCCAAGTAGGTTTCCTACTCCCCCTCCACCAAGCAAACTTGTCGTTTGACTTTTCAAATTGGCGTTTGACTTTCAAACTAGGATTTGAATTCTCCCTTTATTTTGCCCAGCCAAGTGACCTAGTACATGATGCAACCGTTCCATATTGTCATGCCACATTCATGTACCCTTCCCTCGAGTCTTGACCTTAGGACCCTTCTAGAACATTCCCGGTGAAAACACCGGAATCATTCCCCAACTCCGAAACAAGACTTTCCTTATATGAATCTTATTCTCCAGACCATTCCAGACCTCGTGATATCCCGGATCCCATCCGAGACTCCAAACAACATTTGTTCTCTTACTCATCATTCCATAACTACTCAACAACATCGAATCCTTAAGTGTGTCTCCCTACGGTTCGTGAATTATGCGGACATGATCGAGACACTTCTCTGAACAATAACCAATAGAGGAATCTGGAAATTCATATGGCTCCCACATATTTCTACGATTACTTTGCATTCGAATGAACCACTTATATACGATACCAATTTCCCTTTGTCTCACGATAGTTTTGAAGGGAATATGCCCTGAGAGGCAATAATAAAGTGTTTATTATGTGTATTCCAAGTATATGATAGATGTTTATTTTGCATGCTATAATTGTATTAATACGGAAACGTTAATACATGTGTGTTTAATAAACAAACAGAAAGTTCCTAGTTAAGCCTCTCTCATAAACTAGCTCGTTGATTAACAAGATGATCAAGGTTTCCTGATCATGGACATTGGATGTTGTTAATAACGGGATCACAACATTAGTGTAATGATGTGATGAACATTCATCCGAAGTATAGCATTACGATCAAAGTCATTGAGTTTATATTGCTATAACAACTTACGAAGTGATCCTAATCCTTAGACCATGAGATCATGTCAATCACTAACAGGAAGAGTTTCTTGATAACATCAAACGTCACACCGTAACAGGGTGATTATAAAGATGGATTCGAACTAATAAAGTGTTATGTTGAGGCTCATGGATCGAGAGTGGAATTTGTTCATCCCGATGACGGATAGATATACTCTGGGCCCTCGGTGATATCACATTGATTAGCTTGCAAGCAAGTGATTTGATCACTAGAATGTTATATCACAGAACGAGAAAAGAGTGCATGTCGATAACGAGATCAAACTAGGTATGGAGATACCGATGATCGAATCTCGGACATGTAATATATCGTGAAACAAAGGGATTAAGATACTAGCGTAAAGGTTCCGACGATCACAAGAAAGTCATTGTTGAATGTGTGGGAGTCGATATGGGTCTCGGATCCCGCTCGATTATTGATCCGAGAGGGGTCTCGATCATGTCCGCATTATTCACGAACCGTAGGGTGACACACTTAAGAGACACCGACATCCAATTGGAGCAAATGTTTCATGCGAAAGAATGAACAAGCGCAGAATTTATTTCACTAGATACCAAAGCAGGTTTTGGGTGAAATTGCATAAAGTGGTTATGCATGTGAAATAGAATTCTAGCAAGGGGTTATTTGTGAATGTTTGTCATTAAAGCAATTGACAAAATTCTTAATAAAATAAAAGAGTTTTATTTAATGAGAGTTTGCATTAAATTTGGTGGAAATTTAATGGGAATTTTGAGTGGAGGGAATTTAGAGGAGTTTTGTGAGTGGAGTGTCCACCCACATGAAGACGGGAGGGCAAGGGGGCAGCCCCATGCGCCGGCCACCCCCTTGGGGTTCCCCCCCTCCTCCTATAAAAGGAGCCCCCCTCCTCACTTGTCTCTCACACCTCCTCGTGAAGGATCTCTCTCCCCCTCTAGAATTTATCCCCCATGGTCTCGGACTAGCGAGATACATGTTCCCGGTGGCTATTCGGCAAGAAAGAGTTGTGCTTCCTGCATCGCTGGGCGAGGAGGCGGAGGTTGCTCGGTGCCTCGAGCGTGTGTGCGAGCACGGATGCGGCTTGTTTTTGCGGCGCTAGGACTTCCTCTCGATCTTGAGATCGGCAAGAGATCGTCTACATCAACCACGAGTTGAACTCGTTAAGCTTTGTCGGTCTTCAAGGGTATGTTCTCTACGGATATACATCCGCCGTTGTTTGTATCTAGTATATATAGATCTTGGTATATAGTTCACATCGTAGGAAAATTTTTGTTTCTATCTGCGAACCCTACAAAGGGTATCGAGCGGATCTATGCGTAGATACTTTACACGGGTAGTACATATGAGTATGTGGCGATGATGATCATGTTGTTGCTCCTTTGTTGTGATTTTGGATATTGGTGGCATAGTGGGATGAAGCGGCGGACAAACTTTACATGTCCTCGCACATGAGACCTGTTCCACGCTTGACATGCAACTAGTTTGCATAAGTGGCTAGCGGTGTCATCTCTCCTACTATAGTCAATATCTATTTTGCAAGCGAGTTGTCAACAATTTGATTATCCTCGTTGTGGTTCATGTTTAGGTAAGAACGGTTCTATCTCGAAAGCCTAAGCCACGTAAAACTTGCAATGGATAAATTAGAGGCGTCTAGTTTAGATTGTTCTTTGGGCTAGTGTTATGATATGGTAGTGTTGTAAGTAGAAGTATGAGATGATACTCTTACAACACACATAGCGTGTAAAATCCATAGACCTTGGATTTACACATATAGGTATGATAGTGATCATACCACGATGCACATGATAGAGATCATCTGCGGGAACCATATAATTTCACTAATAAACATATGATGTTTGATTGCATCTTATATTGCTTGTTTAGCGCTTTGTTAAGCATAATAAGATGATCCCTCATTTAAATATCAAGATAAGAATGTGTTCTTCCTTTAGTATGCACCGATTATGTTTTCGCTCCAAGACATCACGTGATGATCGGGTGTTCTTGGATCCACGACCATATTTGGTGTAAAAGCGATTACACACGCAAATACTAAGGTTCTAACTTGGCGAGCCTAGCATGTACAGACATGGCCTCGAACAGACCCGAAAGGTTAAGCATGAGTCATATAGTTGATATGATGCCCATTTGATGCTCGCCTTTGAAGCTATACCGACTCACGTGATGATCGGACTTGGTGTAGTGGATTTGGTTCATGTAATC
The DNA here is from genome assembly GCA_030063025.1 of Avena longiglumis. Lineage (NCBI taxonomy): Eukaryota > Viridiplantae > Streptophyta > Magnoliopsida > Poales > Poaceae > Avena > Avena longiglumis. Next base: position 508,969,634 of record CP125974.1, on the reverse strand, counting down.
ACCAAAAGGACACGAGGGATGTCGCTTTTGAGTGGGAGTTCATTCGTAATATAGATTAGTTGAACTCGATCTATCATACACTTAGTCTAAACTTTGCAAATTCTGTTTTAGATGTCACCACCTTGGTTTAATTTCAATGCGTGCATGGAGAAAGAGAAACTAGCAACGAACGGTAGCAACTTTCTTGAATGGGCCATGAATTTGAGGATTCTCCTCTGCTGCACAAAAGCAATATGTGCTAGAAGCGCCGTTAGGCCCCACCTTTTGATGATGCCTGACGAGGAGAAGAATGTCTATCGACTCGTCGGAGGACCACAACTTAGTTCATTGCGGCATATTGTATGGGCTAGAGCCGAACTTGAAAGCGTTTGAAACGGCAATGCATTTGATACAATGGGTGAGTTGAAAATGATTTTCGACACACATGTCTTTGTGAGAGCTACAATGCTTGAAAAGTTCTTTAGTCGCATGATGGAAGAGCACAGCTCCGTTAGTGAGCATGTACTCAAGATGTCGGTTACGCCGATAAGCTTGTGTCCTTGGGAATAACGATTCCCATTGACTTAGGCATCCATCGTGTGCGGTCTCGCCACCTAGCTATAAGAGCTTCGTGATGAACTATAATATGCAAGGCATGAAGAAGTCTCTCCCGAGCTTACACAATGCTTAAAAGCTGCGAAGTGGAGATCAAAAGGAACATCAAGTGTTGATGATCGATAGGAACACCGGTTTCAAGAAAGACAAGAAGGAAAAGCGGAAGGAAGTAAGGCGGCAAGTTGCGCGCTGAAAAAACCCGAGTTGGACCTAAGTCGATACCGAGTGCTACTATTGTAAGGGGACCCTTTGGGCATAAGCGCCCCAAGTATCTGGCGCACAAGAAGGCGGCAAGGCAAACAAAGGTATATATGATATACATGTTATTGATGTGTACTTGACTAGTGCTCGCAGTAGCACTGGGTATTTGATACCGGTTCGGTTGCTAATATTTGTAACTCGAATCGTGGGTCGGAACAAGCGACCGCTAGCAAGGGGTGAGGTCAAGATGCGTGTCGGCAATGGATCAAACGTTGATGTGATCGCCGTCGAACGCTGCCTCTCCACTTACCGTCGGGATTAGTCATAAACTTAAATAAATGTTATCGGTGCGACCGAGCATGAACATTGTATCCGGATCATGTTTGATGCAAAGTGGTTATTCATTTAAATCGAGAACAATGGTTGTTCCATTTATATGAATGAAATCTTTTATGGTCATGCACCGATGATGAATGGTTTATTTCGTTAGATCTCGATGATAATGTTACACATATTCATAATGTTGATGCTAAAAGGATTAAACTTAATGATGATATATCCGCATATATGTGGCAATCGCCGTCTAGGTCATATTGGCATTAAGCATGAAGAAGCTCCATTCGGATGGACTTTTGGAATCACTTGATTATGAATCATTTCATACATGTGAGCCATGCCTTATGGGCAAGATGACTAGAATGCCGTTTTCGGTTCAATGGAGCAGGCGATGATTTATTGGAAATCATACATTCGATGTATGTGATCCAATGAGTGTGTCGAGGTGGATATCGCTATTTTGTTACTTTCACGGATGATTTGAGTAGATACGGTTATATCTACTTGATGAAACACAAGTCCGAAACCTTTGAAAAGTTCAAGGAATTTCGAATGAAGTGGAAAATCATCGTAATAGAAAGATCAAATTTCTATGGTCCGACCGTGGAGGTGAGTATCTAAGTTACGAGTTTAGCACTCACATGAAAGAGTGTGGAATTGTTTCACAACTCACACTGCCGGAACACCACAAATGAAATGGTGTGTCGAACGTCGAATCGTACTTTATTAGATATGGTTCGATCTATGATGTCTCACGGACTTGCCGTTGTCATTTTGGGGTTATGCACTAGCTGCTGCATTCACTTTAAATCGGGCACCATCTAAATCCGTTGAAAAGACACCGTATGAATTGTGGTTTGGAAACAAACCTAAGCATCATTCTTAAAGTTTGGGGTTGCGATGTTTATGTGAAGAAACTTCAACCGGATAAACTCGAACCCAAAGCGGAAAAATCGTCTTCATAGGATACCCTAAAGAAACTATTGGGTATTCCTTCTATCACGATCCGAGGGCAAGGTTTTTGTTGCCAAGAATGGATCCTTTCTAGAAAGAGTTTCTCACGAAAGGTGTGAGTAGTCGGAAGGTAGAACTCGAAGAGGTTGTGGAACCTTCTCTTCAAAGTATGGCGAGTAGCCTTGCCGGAAGTTGTTCGGAGTTGGCTCCACATTGAAGAGGAACTAATGATAATGATCATGAAACTCCGAAGAGAGTGCCGAACCTCGCAGGTCAAACAGGGCGTGCAGCTCCGGCTGTCACGGAAATCTGTCATAAATTTCATGGTTGATGAAAATAATGACCCTCTGACGTATGAAGAAGCGATGATGAGCCCGGATTCCAACAAATGGTTAGAAGCCATGAAATCGAGATGGAATCCATGTATGAAAATCAAGTTTGGAACTTGGTGGAATTACCTCACGACCGAAAGGCCGTGGAGAACAAATGGATTTTCAAAGGAAAGCGATCTTGATGGTAATGTGACCATCTATAAAGCTCGACTTGTCGCAAAGGGTTTCGACAAATTCAAGGAGTTGACTACGATGAGACTTTCTCTCCGTAGCGATGCTAAAGTCGATTAGGATTATGTTAGCAATTCTGCATATTTCGATTATGAAATATGGCGGATGGATGTCAAAACCGCGTTTCTCAATGGTAATATTGAAGAAGAGTTGTATATGATACAACCAAAGGGTTTTGTCGATCCTAAGGATGCTAACAAGGTGTGCAAGCTTCAATGATCCATCTATGGATTGAAGCAAGCATCACAGTTGGAATCTCCGCTTTGATGAGGTGATCAAAGAGTTTGGATTTGTCCAAACTTATGGAGAATCTTGTATTTACAAGAAAGTGAGTGGGAGCAATGTGGCATTTATGATATTATATGTGGATGACATATTATTGTTCGGAAATGATATAGATCTTTTAAAAAGTGTTAAAAGTTATCTAAACAACAAATTTTCAATGAACGACCTAGGTGAAGCGTCATACATATTAGGCATAAAGATCTATAGAGATAGATCTAGGCGCCTAATAGGGCTATCGCAAAGTACATACCTTGATAAGATTTTAAAGAAGTTTAAAATGGACGGAAGTAAGAAGGGTTCTTACCTATGTTGCAAGGCAAGACATTGAGTAAGACTCAAAGTCCGGCCATGGAAGAAAGAGAGATAATGGACAAAGTCCCTATGCTTGACCATAGGCTCTATAATGTACGCCATGCTATGTACAAGACGGATGTGGCACACGCTATTAGTTTGACTAGTAGGTACCAATCGGATCGTGTTGAACCTTTGGATAGCGGTCAAGAATATCCTTAAGTACTTACGAAGAACTAAGGATATGTTTCTTGTATCTGAGGAGGTGAAGAGCTTGTCGCTAAGTGTTATGTCGGCTAGCTTTGACACCGATCCGGATGACTCTAAGTCTCAATCCGGATACGTATTTCTCATGAATGGCGGAGCGGTTAGTTGGAGGAGCTCCAAACAACTGTGGTAGCGGGATCAACAACGGAGGCGAATATGTTCTTTGCTTGAGCGGCTCGAGCGATTTGGATGAAGGAGTTCATATCCGAACTAGGAGTTGTGGCAAACGCGTTGGACCCAATGGTGATCTATTGTGACAACAATGGTGCCATTGCCAATGCCAAAGAGCCAAGGTCTCACAAGCATTCCAAGCATATTAAGCGCGGTTTCACTCCATCCATGAGCATGTCAAGGATGGAGATATAAAGATTTGTAAAGTACATACGGATCTCAATGTAGCGGATCCGTTGACTAAAACTCTCCTAGAGCAAAACATGATCAACACGAGAACTCAATGGGTGTTAGATATATCACTATGTAACTAGATTATTGTCTCTAGTGCAAGTGGAGAGAAGGAATATGCCCCGAGAGGCAATAATAAAGTGTTTATTATGTGTATTCCAAGTATATGATAGATGTTTATTTTGCATGCTATAATTGTATTAATAGAACGTTAATACATGTGTGTTTAATAAACAAGCGAGAAAGTTCCTAGTTAAGCCTCTCTCATAAACTAGCTCGTTGATTAACAAGATGATCAAGGTTTCACGATCATGGACATTGGATGTTGTTAATACGGGATCACAACATTAGTGTAATGATGTGATGAACATTCATCCAGAAGTATAGCATTACGATCAAAGTCATTGAGTTTATATTGCTATAACAACTTACGAAGTGATCCTAATCCTTAGACCATGAGATCATGTCAATCACTAACAGGAAGAGTTTCTTGATAACATCAAACGTCACACCGTAATGAGGTGATTATAAAGATGGATTCAGAACTAATAAAGTGTTATGTTGAGGCTCATGGATCGAGTGGAATTTGTTCATCCCGATGACGGATAGATATACTCTGGGCCCTCTCGGTGATATCACATTGATTAGCTTGCAAGCAAGTGATTTGATCACTAGAATGTTATATCACAGAACGAGAAAAGAGTGCATGTCGAGAACGAGATCAAACTAGGTATGGAGATACCGATGATCGAATCTCGGACATGTAATATATCGTGAAACAAAGGGATTAAGATACTAGCGTAAAAGGTTCCGACGATCACAAGAAAGTCATCGTTGAATGTGTGAGTCGTATGGGTCTCGGATCCGCTTCGATTATTGATCGAGAGGGTCTCGATCATGTCCGCATTATTCACGAACCGTAGGGTGACATACTTAAGAGACACCGACATCCAATTGGAGCAAATGTTTCATGCGAAAGAATGAACAAGCGCAGGAATTTATTTCACTAGATACCGAAACAGGTTTTTGGGTGAAATTGCATAAAGTGGTTATGCATGTGAAATAGAATTCTAGCAAGGGGTTATTTGTGAATGTTTGTCATTAAAGTAATTGACAAAATTCTGAATAAAATAAAAGAGTTTTATTTAATGAGAGTTTGCATTAAATTTGGTGGAAATTTAATGGGAATTTTGAGTGGACTTTTGAGTGGAGGGAATTTAGAGGAGTTTTGTGAGTGGAGTGTCCACCCACATGAAGAGGGGAGGGCAGCCCCATGCGCCGGCGACCCCCTTGGGGTTCCCCCCCTCCTCCTATAAAAGGAGCCCCTCCTCCTCACTTGTCTCACACACCTCCTCGTGAAGGATCTCTCTCCCCCTCTAGTATTTATCCCCCATGGTCTCGGACTAGCGAGATACATGTTCCTGGTGGCTATTCGGCAAGAAAGAGTTGTGCTTCCGCTGCATCGCTGGAGCGAGGAGTCGGAGGTTGCTCGGTGCCTCGAACGTGTGTGCGAGCACGGATGCTTGCTTTCTTGGCGCTTAGGACTTCCTCTCGATCTTGAGATCGGCAAGAGATCGTCTACATCAACCACGAGTTGAACTCGTTAAGCTTTGTCGGTCTTCAAGGGTATGTTCTCTACGGATATACATCCGCCCGTTGTTTGTATCTAGTATATATAGATCTTGGTATATAGTTCACATCGTAGGAAAATTTTTGTTTTCTATGCTGCGAACCCTACAAGTTTACTTATTCGAGGTTTTGATCGTCGGTATCTCTGCATACCTAGTTCAACCTCGTTACCGATAAGTACTCTTTTCTCGTTCCCGTGATATGTGATCCCTTGTGAGCCAGTCACATGCTTGCAATCTAATTGGATGACATCCCACCGAGAGGGCTCAAAGTATATCTATCCGTCATATGGATGGACAAATCTCACTCTTGATCCATGTGCCTCAACCCATACTTTCTAAACACTCAATGCCACCTTTATATCCACCCAGTTACGGTGTGGTGTTTGATGTCATCAAAGCATCCTTCCGGTGATGGTGATTAACATGATCTCATGGTCGAAGGAATTAGGTTACTATGTATCAGAAAGCTTATAGCAAATGAACTATATTAAATGACTTGATCTTTATGCTACGCTTAACTATAGGAGTATGTCCATCACATCATTCTCCTAATGATATGACCCTGTTGTTAATAACATCTCTATGTTCATGATCAGGAAACCATGATCATATATTAACCAACAAGCTAGTTTAACAAGAGGCTTTACTAGGGACTCTTTTATGTTTACAAATCACACAAGTATTAATATTTCCTGTTAATACAATTATAGCATGGTATGTAAACATTTATCATAAGTATGAAGATATGATAATAACCACTTTATTATTGTCTCTTGGGCATATCTCCAACATGTTGTTCATGTGAACTAAACATCGGCGCAAATCAAACAACGATTTACTTATATTTTTTATCTGTAGTGATCAGATCGATCTATTTTTTGCAGGAATAGTGGAACACACTATATAATTATAGGGAAGGTTATGAGGATCCAATCATAGGTTCTAACTCGAGTCAACAACCATATGACAGCCGATGTGGAGTTGTCCTCTCTACGAAGACGATGACATCAAGGAGGCGTCCTTGCCCTCCACCCCTTCTTGCGTCGCCGCCACTGCAAACATTGTACCCATGACATGCTAGGAAGTTGTAATAGCATAAAAGCAAAACAAAATTGACCTACACATAACCTAGTATAAGCAATGACAGCTGGCGATATGAAAAAGAACAACTAAATTGAGAAGCAGGCAAATTCTAGGAAAACAAGTAAAAAAATTGAGGATACAACTTTCCTATGAGTATTACAAACCTAATGGCGACAACCAAAATTAAAACGTGAAAGGATAACTGTGACAGACATGGCAAGAAAGAGCAAACAACACCACATCGGGCAAAAGTTTGCAGCTAAAAAACCAAAAAAAGGAAACCTGGGCAATGGAAAACAACATGGTAGTAGGATGCTAGCTAAAACCATTAAAAATTAGATTTTGCATCAAAAACAAAGAAGAACCTGGAGAACAAGAAGCATCTATCTTCCGATGTGGAAACATGACCTGCTCTACTCTACCTTGATAGGAAATCAAATGGGGAACGGTCCAAGAGCAACACACGGAGAGGGGTCAGGTGAATCTAGAGAGAAACAAGATTTTTCCTGTGGATTTGTGAAAGTCAAGTGAAAAAGAACCCTGCGCAACAACACTCCTACAAAGAAAAGGTGAAAATTGCCAATATCCTTGCCTTCTCGAACCACTCCCAATCCCTGATATGGCTTAGACCCATATAAGTGCGGAGTCCATCGAAGGATTGCCTAAATCAAATGGAAAGGAAGTAATCTTAGTTGACAAAATTTTCCTATTTCATACCAATAGCACATCCCTACACTGTTCAATCTGTTGCTCAATATTTCATTAAGAATGTGGTTAAATTACATGGAACACCCGTTGCTATAGTATCAAATCGAGATATAATCTTTACTAGAAAAATGTGGAAAGATATTTTCAAAGTTATGAATGCCAGTTTGAGTTAAAGCTTGTCCTACCACCCCCAGTCAGATGGTCAAACTGAAAAGGCAATCAATGTGTAAAAACTACTTTAAATGCATGGTTTCAGCTAACCCAAAGAAATGGGCACAATGGTCATCTCTTGTTGCATATTGGTACAACACCTCCTTTCACTCCTCCCTTCAAGTTACTCCATTTCAAGCATTATATGGGTTCCCTCCACCTGTCATCAGTGAACTCTCAGTGGCTGGCCATTTTGACCTTGAAGCACAAAGTTTCCTGACTGACAGAAAAGTTCTGATGGATAATCTTAAGACCAACCTTTAGAAAGTTGCACATGAAAAAGTTTGTCGATTCAAAGAGAGTGGAAAAAATCTTTGCTCGAAGTGATATGGTCTACATAAAGCTACAACCATATCAGCTATCAACATTTGGTCTCAGTTCTTCACTCAAAGCTACAAACTAAAGCGCCATTTGGGACCGTTGGCAATCCCAAACCCTGATCTACCACTAGTGGATTCAAATGGTAACACTAACGCTGATCCAATTCATGTGTTGCAGACCGGACAAATTCCACGCAACAATGTCATTGTGGTGCAGTAGCCTGTGCAATGGGCGAATCTTTCGCCTGATGATGCAACTTGGGAGGATGCAAGCTTGACGAAGCAGTTCCTTTCCAGCGTTCTATAATACTATAGTTCAAGCTTGGTTCCAGAATCAAGATGCACTTTGAGGACAAGTTCACTCTCACGAAGGGGCATTGTCAGTATCATTGTCCACTGGGTGTTACCTCTCCATCAGATAACCAACGACATGGATGGAAAAAGATCTAACGACGCCCGACGTTTACCGCCATTCTTCACTTAAATGTACTAGTTAATTATAGTGTTGCCGACTGGCTATATAAGCAGATCCAACGGCGCCTGACGTTTACAGTCATTCTTCACTTAAATGTACTAGTTAATTATAGTGTTGCCGACTGACTATATAAGCAGCAACTCCATCAGACTATGCTTGATTGATGTAATGGTCTTAGACGCAAACCATATATACTCAGTTATTTCCGTGCGAGATAATATAAACCCTAGATCCCAATATTTGAGATCAATTTCCTTCGTATATTTGAGTTTATCTTGAATTCTACTTGTCTGGGAAGCGACCGGAACAGTTTTGAAAAAAGGGTTTTTTGGATGGCGAGGTGCTTTACCTCAAAAGCCCTAAATGCCAATTTGGGTGGCACCCACCGGGTTCAGGGCCAGGTCTAGGCTCCCATACCCGCCCCATTTAATTTGGCGGGTCTAATTTTCACCGGACCCACGACCCACCAGGTTCGATGCCCCAACGGGTACAAGACAACATGCGGGAACGGGGGTAGGTGGCGATGGGGTTCGTGCGTGCGTGTGTCGCCGTGTTGGTCGGGTGTGTGTTGTGTCGGGTCAAGATGGTGTCGTGTGAGTGTGTTGGTCCCGGTACGTGCGTGTGTGAGTTTGTGTTCTGTGGGTGGTGGTGGTTGGTGGGTGCACGAATGCAGTTTCTTCATATAGGTGGGTCGGGTCTACGGGAACGGGTCCAGACCCCTATACCCGGCCTAAATAATTTGGCGGGTCTACGGGTCGGGTTTGAGGGTCTCGGCCCCATTGCCATCTCTAATGCCAAAATCTTGATACTGAACGGTTCATTCTTCGGAAAGCATTTAGATGGATTCCTCTTCTTCCGCCTCCCCCGTGGCGGCGGCGGCGGCACCTGCTGCTGCTGCTACGGACCGGTACACGTTCAGCCCGAGGCTGCGGTGGCAGCCGGAGGTCGAGGAGTACTTCGTCTCGGCTTATGGCCGCGACCACTTCGCCCGCATCTCTCAAGCCCTCGCGTGAGCCTTTGCCTACCACAGACTGCTCCTCCTCTCTTCATTTGGTTAAATTCCTGCCAATCTTAGGGTCCTTGCGGGTTCTTGCTTTGGGTTTTAATGAGGCTAGTGGGAGTAGATCCGTAGTCTTTGCTGGGATAAGCTCGAACAGTTTGCTGCGAGCGGGCTTGACCCAAGGAAGGGCCATACCCCGAATTTACGATGCCACACACCTAGGTGCTCGGTACTGATGGAAGCAACGCCACGAAACCCACTGCACCTCCATTCGTCTACAGACAGGCATCACACCTGGTCTTGTAGAGCAAGCTGGCGATGTTGGGTGCACGTCTTCTAAGAAGGCAAGATCCACCATGCCACGAGCATGGTCACTGAAGAGGTGCCGTTTTGGTCATGGTCTCGTCCAATTGGTCACAAATCAAACACCTCAGGGAATGCTGCAACCCACGCGGCGAGGCTGATGAAGAACTTCACCTGCGGAAGAGCCCAAGATTTCATTTAAACTTCCAAGATCTGGAAAGAATAAGTACTGATTTGGTTCAAAGAATTTAATTTTACCTACGCTGAATGATAGGAATGCTTTGGCTTTTCCACTAAATCAAACATTTTGATAGGAATCAAAACATCCACCACTACCTCTTTTTTACAATCACAGCAAATCAAACGACCTCAATGATGTTCAGTCGTTTATTTTTGCACCTGCATTCATTATATTACTTTGTGTAGATTCATGCTAATTGAAGAGACAAAAACCCCTATCTGAAATAAGCTTAACTCTAAAGCTATTGTAGCCTAATTCATTCATGTGTGGTTATGAACAACAGACACAAGTTGCTGATGATTATGGAAAGACCAAATTTTGATATATTTGACTAAAGACAACAAAAAACACTATTTCACGATTCCCAGATACTCACTTTGATTTTAGACTTTCTGTGTAGTTGTTCTGATGTCTGAATGAAAAAAAGTCTTATTGCATATTTGTTAGTTAAGTAATTTTGTGTATAAGTAAAATTTTAGGATATTTTATCTGATTAGGTTTAAGGATGGACATGTGAGGAGGCGGTAAAAAGGAACTTGAGGGATTGGAATGTACCTAGAGATCTGGCTCTTGAGAGGAGTGCATGGAGATCAGCAATCCATGTGCCAGAATCTTAGTTTACTCGTACTTTACTCTTTTCTCCTTTTCTCTTTCTGGTTTCCATATGTTTCTGGTGGTTTCTATCTAGCCTACCCCAACTTGCTTGGGACAAAAGGCTCTGATGTTGTTGTTGTAGGTTTAAGGATGAAGAACATGAGCATTTAAGCTGGAGAAATATAACTCAAGGAAAATTTATCTCTAGCTCACCAGTAAAGTGTATTGACTGTTGAGTTTTCTGATCCCAAGAGTGGCTTTTTCCATAAAAGCGATGAAAAAAAATGATTTGAGGTTGAGAGTTTGATCATGTAACTGCAATTTGGCTGAAACACCACCTACTGTTCTTTCTCTGCTTCCAACTATTATCACAAAAACCACGTGTTAGCATATTTACTTGACTGACCTGCGTACTGACTGACTGTAGAATCTGAGCATGTGGATCTTGCTAAATCATAACGATGCTTCCAGGATATTATGATATAATGAGTTTTCTGGAAGACAGTATTCAGTGTTCTCGGCTTCTTTCACATTACACTCCACTTACTGTTTTTTAATTTTTTTACCATGTTGAGTCATGGGAAATCACGGAAAACTAGAGTGGCTCTTCTGCAGTATTGTGCCAAATTTTCTAATAACTGAACGTATTAATGTTTCGCTGACTAAGTATAACTTTCTTGATCAGGCATCCCTCTTGTTACTCTTGTATCCGCGTGAATACCCTAAAGTCTTCGACTGATGCTGTCATGCAAAAACTGCTCAATTTGGTTAATCAAAACGAACTCTGTGGTGGAATGAATGGTCTGGAGATCGGTGAACAGAATGGTGGAGAGCAAGCACATGAAGGGAGTTACCTGGTGGATAAGTGCTCGTATTCTGGCCTTGAAAATGTTTTATTTGTTCGAGGTTCAGGACCACATGTTCTGCATTGCGCTGGCCAACCTGGTCAACCTATCAAGGAGATAATTGTAAGTCGAAAATGTGCAGAGTCAGTTCTTCGAGGAGCCCAGGTATGGTTTCTCTCTCCCTCCCTCCCTCCCCTCCACCAGTCAGGGTGCAAGTGCTAGAGGGTCTTCCATGATGGCGCATAATATGTCTCATTTAATATAGTACGCAAGTCCTCAGATGTACACCGAAAATATGCGGGATTTGTGGGTCGTCCTGCTCGGCCCATATCGTAGCCCATTTTTTTCACATGCTTCACCTGGAGGGACAAATCAAGCGGCCGCTGGCTGCTGTAATGATTCTTCTATGTTGCATTTTGCTGAGGACTGCAAACAATCAAACACAATCTTTACGCGCTCATGCCTCATGCTTTGACTTGATCTGTTGATAACACATGTTAATGGGCGTTGGCGGGCTATTGCGAATAGCCGCATAATACATGCGGGATGGTGCGGGCAGAAGCGGGTAGCCTGCAATTAGTCCTACTTGCATCCTGAGCCTCCCTCATCTTCTGAAAGGCAGCTGTTGATTATTCTTTCCATATCTACTCCTAGACACATCACCTGATGTGATGTAGGACATTTTAGACTAGATATATCCCATTTGGGTCTTATATTAAGTCCAAGATTTGCGTTCTCACTCCCAGTCCCCAGATTTACCTGCCACATATTTTTCGTGCATATTTATATACTTCTCAGTAAGTAAAGGGAATACCTATTATATCCTACTACCTCCGTCCCAAGGCTTAAGGCCTATATTTTTTTTCAAAAGTCAAACTACCTCAAGTTTGACTAAGTTTTTAGAGAAAAATATTAATATTTATAATACGTAATCCATACCCTTTCGTACATTATGAAACATATTTTTTATAATATAATAGTTATTGATAGTTTTTTCTAAAAGTTTGGTCAAACTTTCCGTGGCTTGACTTTTCAAAAAAAAAAAGGCTTTAAGCCTTGGGATGGAGGGAGTAATAAACTACCCTAAACAAGATCGGAATGATTATTATTGCTCTTCTACAACCAAGCTGATTTATTTCCTTGTTTCTAGTTATAAATGTAATTTTTTTTAGCTGAAAACTGTAGGGGAGGCCCCGGCAGTAATTTTTTATTAAAGAGGTAAAAAGTGTGCAAGATTGGAGGGAAGGTAGGAATGTACAAAAGGGCTTAGCCCAGGGCACAGCCCAAAGAGGACACAAAGTGTCTAGCCAAGCTAAAAGAAGAGATTTCAGATCATCCTTCATTCTATAAAAAAGAAGAGGTCTCTTTTAAAAGAAAAGGACAAAGCTCTAATGGTAGGTGTAGCATTGTCAATAATAAGAACATTACTATGCTTCCATATATTCCAGGACGCTGTTGCAAACACTTTGAAGAAGAACGGTCTTCTGAAGTTGGATCGAGCAGTGGCAATCATCTGAGGGAGTTCACAACTGTCTTCAAGAGTGATGTTGATGGATTGCCAACATTTTCTACTGAAATTACAATTCTGGAAAAGATGATCCCTTGTTTCTAATAAACCATCATCGCAGAGGCTACATAGGCCGTTATGGTCAAGTGAAAAGTTTTTCCTTAGGAGCATGTCCTTCGTGTTTAGGAGATCATCAGCGAGGAGCTAGAAAAAAGTTTTAATCTTGGGTGTGCAATTTGATTTCTATATCCAAGGAGAAAAAATGGGGGCCTGAATGTGTTCAAAATTCAGATTGTATATCTTGTTTGCAGAGAAGTGAGTGCCCCAATTATATGTCTATAAGTCATTTTCATTAGGATTTCTAGTGGATCTGGTTTGGTTAATAAGGTTAGCATTTCTAGTTAAATGTAATATGCTTATATTGTTTATTTCCTCAGCCGACCATTGCATTTATTTATTTTCTTGTGGTCTTTGGGGTAACCTCTGGAGTTCTCTCATTCATCCCTTGCTAATCTAAAAAATATCCCCCTTTCCGTGCTGAAAATTGTACTGTTTTCCCCCTTTGGAAGTTTGGAATACCTCACTTACTAGATGCTTCCTTCCTGTGAGTTCACTGTCATTGCAAAGCTCACACTCCTTTTTCTGTATGTTTTGATCTTTCAAGTTCGTTTACTTTATCTTCAGGTGTATGTCCCTGGTGTTTTGGCTTGCAGTTCACATGTTGAAAAGGGTGATACGGTTGCAGTCTCAGTTGCTATCGAGCAACCTGTTAAGGATAATGGTTGGGCTGTTGGTATAACACGAGGAATTGTTCTACAAGGGTTGCAGTCAGGTGAGATTTTGTAGTGGAAGTTTCCAGTTCTCTTTGAGGCCTTATTGAATAAACTGGAACCTGCGCAAGGGAGAGGAAAATCTGTATACATGTGCAAATTTGGTTGCATGCGTGCGTGCATTTGCATGAGAAATAAGGGGCGGTGTCGCATGTGAAGGCTACAATTTGGTGCCACATTGTTGTCCTGTCCGTCTGTCAATATGTATTTTCATTTATGCCTTCGAATAGATGGTTGAGTTGTATTGTTATAGTTTGGAGCACAAGTTTGTTTTCCCTGATCGAAACACAAGCTCATAAAATTGTAAATACTCAATGTTACAGATGCACAGTATGAAGAGAGAAAGGGTTTGTACATTGGTCAAGGGATCGCTGCAATGTCAAGGACTGGGATTTTTCGTGTTCTTCATGGAGTTGCTGTAGAGATGACTGAGAGGGCATACAAACTCCCATCTTTTAATGGTATGTTTTTTATATTTTTGCTACAAGTCTTGAATATTTTGCTGCAAAGAAGCAAAGGACCTCCAATATCTGATACCAATGTAAGAAATGTCTGATTGGGAGCGAACTTTTACAGCGTGTAATGCTGCGCATGATAGTTTATGTGACGTGGCAGACCACAGCATAAAATATGCGGATTTTTCTGGGGAACACTCGTGGCTAACTTCTAAAGAACATGGACTAGAAGCAGTCACAAAGGAGTGTGATAACTACCATGAACCAAACAGTGGAAGCCATGGTGTAATCTGCTGCACATTTAGGCTAAATTCTACCACCAACAAAACAGTTCCTATATGCATTCATTTGAATCGGTATATCTTCTGAAGTTCAGGAACTTATATGTTGGATTAGTGTATCTTTCTGAAGTTGGCGAGCTGCATTGCATGAGAAGGCATCTGAGCGTTTGTGTAGTTTTTGCTGATCGCTATTATTGGTTATTTTTTGTCTAGGATAGTGAATGTACGTTGTCATGTCACTTTCTTGATCCTCATCAATAAAAAGTGCAATTAGCCATAGTATTTGGTTACCTTCGGTGCAAATTTATAAGAAAATATTTCATGATTATGTAAATGGGGAGGGAGACTCTCCAGAAACTAAAACACAAGAGATATTAATCAAGCAGAAGAGCTTTGTTGTAAACATGATTGAACTCTATGTCAGTGGAGAGAATGCCACCTTAAAACCTTATTTTCCACCATGGGAATGGCAGCTCATTGATTTTCCTTTCTGTTCCGTCCAAATGTTCAAGGTCATAAAGGTTATGATCTCAATGAAGCATATCTGCCGAAAGCTAACTTTGCCTGAGCGATCATCTCTGGCAGCGATGGGTAGTGCCAATGACCCGCACGAAGTTCTCATGAGCCATAGTTAGCCTCCATATTTCCATCTGTCATTTTACTGTAAATAATGTCTGTTGTTGTGGACTAGTAACCAAACAGTCACACATATCTATCTTAAGTTTGACTTGCTAGTTTCTGGCGACATTTGTGGCAAAGCTCAGAAATGTGATATGGTGTGGATGGTTGCCAAATGCCTTAATTAGTGCCGTACTTTTGAATTTTGATTGTTATCTTGTCTTTTATGACGTCTACTATGATATACCATT
Source organism: Avena longiglumis (assembly GCA_030063025.1). Classification (NCBI taxonomy): domain Eukaryota; kingdom Viridiplantae; phylum Streptophyta; class Magnoliopsida; order Poales; family Poaceae; genus Avena; species Avena longiglumis. Next base: position 508,954,389 of record CP125974.1, on the reverse strand, counting down.
GATCCTGGCTTTCACTATTGATTATAGTACATACGTTCTCAAATTCATGGCAACTAACTGCACTTCTGTTTTATCATTTAGATGTTCTTGAAGGGGAGATATTTCTTCAAAATTTGCCAAGTATTGTGGCTGCTCGTGTCCTTGGTATGATTTGTATTTTCTTTTTCTAGAAAATTTCTCGGTTGTTCCATAACTAGAAATGTGATTTCATCTTAGGAATTCTAGCAACTATTTGCTTCTACAAGTTCTAAGTCATGTTATCTGTTATTGTGGTCTTAAATTGTGTATGTATAATACATTAATGCGTAGTATCTGAACTGAAGCTCCTGCTTGCATTCTAGCAAGTTAGGATTAAACACATGTAGTGAATAAACAATTAAAAGGAATGGTTAGAACTAAGAAAATAGTAGTTAGCGGAATAGTGGTGAACTAGAAGAACATCATATTGAAGGTTTTAAACTTGATCTTCTCTTCGAGCACCGGGGGCACCTTAGGTTCTGCTAGCCGGACCGGACAGCGTCTTAGCGTCGTTCCCTTCTTGAAGGCACTGCTTGGGCTGCATGGAGTACCTGATGCGGCAGCTGGAAATGTTGGCGATGCGTTGCTCAGGCGTGGGCTGCTGCACAGAGCACGAACCTTGAAGGCGCAATGCATGTCTGTGCCGACACTTCCCAGACGATGGCTACACTAGTTCTGGCCAGGTCATGCCTTCCACCCGCCGACTCTCTAGGCACATGGGTCTGAGGTACGTTGGCCTGGGCAGTCCTGGAGATGTGGCCGTCCTTGGAGGCGTCTGGCAATTTAACGCCACTTGCTCTGAGTCTCAACGCCTCACCATTCATGGCTGGAGGCCAGGCTGGGCGAGGTCTTTGTCGTTGCGGTCTGAAGTTGGGGGCACCTCCTCACCTGGTTGTAGTCTCTTGATGAGGACGGTCGTGTGTGTGTGTGTTCCTTTTCTCAGGAGGTTGTACTTCTAAACTCTTCCTATTCAATGAAAAGAAACACAAATTCTCTTGCATTTTCTTGAAAAAAAAGAACAGCATATTCTATCTGAACATGTCAGTCTGCTGAGTTGATCAGCTTCTTGTACTGAGAGAAAACTAGGGCTACCTTGAAATTTGGAAGCTGTTGGAATAGTCTACAAATACACACATCTAGAAACCAAGCAGTTGAAATGTTGATTCTTTGAATATCTGAATAATCTTTTATCCAAGCAACATGCCAGTCTACATATGGTTAATCTACAAGATATTACCTGCCTTTCTTTCTTATAAAGTAAAACATACTGAACTTTTTTTTTGCTTTTAGGCCTTAGGTTATCCTGGTTTTGAATGATTTTTCTTATCGACTACACTATTTCCAGCCTGATTTGCAATATACAATTTTCAATCTATTCAATAGATCCCCAGCCAGGAGAGCGAATACTGGATATGTGTGCTGCTCCAGGAGGAAAAACAACAGCAATTGCTATCCTTATGAGGGACGAGGGAGAAATTGTTGCCCTTGATAGATCTCACAATAAGGTAATGGCATTATGTCAGATTCAGCTAACGATGTCGCATCGAGTTAACAATTCCATCTCAATTTATGTGGTTATGTTTCGCCCCTGCATCTTTGTGTCTTTTGAGTGTTATAATGCTTCATGAAATATTCATTCCCATGACGAAGGGCAAAGAGAATTGTGTCTTTTGTGGAACATGAGATGGAAAAAGGAGATCAATGAGTCTCAGCTTCGATTGGATTGTTTTAACACATTAACTCATGCTCACCCTCATGTGCGGCGACTAGTCTCTGAGCTAGTGTTGATGTGGGAAAGGAAAAAAAGAATTTCGAAATCGTGAAGGCAATTTCCTATTGATTGAGAAAGAGACACAAGCCGCTACCTCTTTTACCTCAGACTGGGTGATCCTGGCTAGTGTTAAGTAAAAACTTAGTATTAGAAGGAGGCCAAATTCATCATATGATTAGTACAAGTGGGAGGCCAAAGGCCAACATATATATATATATATCACTAACCCCCCCCCCCCCTCTCCTCAAACTCATGGTGCGTCCACAACACTGAGTTTGGAGAGGTAGCTCTACTCAGAGCCTTCGTGAAGAAATCCACCAACTGTAACTCGGAAGGTACATACTGAAGAGCAATGACCTGCTATGTAGAAGCACCACATGGATCCAGATCACTTGAGCTGAACTATTGCAGACCTGTTTGCCACACCTACAAAGGCTATGTAAGCATAAGTCAGTTCATTATTACATGACTGCCTCAACCCGGAATTACAACCTAAACATATGCCACTCCACAAATGAGCCTGGCATGGCCAATATAAACCTTACCAACATGGGGCACAATACAAGTACTACTATATGGTCTCAATCATTGTGCAATATAAAGTCCTTCTAAGTTCATGTTAACCTTGATGTGTTACAAAGCTTTATGAGATGACAGCACCTGAGCAACACAATATATGCTGATGCACATGAAATTGTGACTTTGTTTATGTATTTAATATTCATTATGTGCTCCTTTATGGTATATATCTTCATCTTGAGAACCATATTGTTTGTTGTACTTTTGTAACATAAAGATAGATTCCAGGTGATGGGTATTTTGAAGTTGGCTGATGAGATGGGTCTAAGTTGTATAAAAGCTTATAAGCTCGATGCTCTCAAATCTGTAAGGACGACTAATGAGGCAAGAAATCTTGGTGTGGCAGATAACTGCTCTGAAGCGAGTGTGACAACGGAGGAGAACTCTGTCTCTTGCCATACTGCGACTGGTGCCAAGGTTACTAATGCAGGTGAAGACAGCTCAACTACAACAGTTATGCAGACTGGTAAGCAGCAATTTGTACCATGTCTACCTCGCTTTTTTCCCCACATCAGCTCTATAACTGTGTGCATTATGTTCCCTGGGATTCTTTTTGTTCACTTGATGGAATCAGATGGATTTTTCAGAGCTCGCATCACATGGATGTTTTAGAGCTCCTTTAAGTAGTGCCAGTTTGGAGTGAGAACTATGTCTGAATTGTTGAGACACTAGAATAAATTGTTACACTATTTCCTGAAGTAGCAGAAATTATATTTGTCTGTACATCTTTGAGAACTACGTCTGAATTGTTTAGACATTAACCTAAATTGTTACACTATTTCCTGAAGTAGCAGCGGCTATATTTGTCTGCAGATCTTTGACACTATCTCAATCTTACGAAATGTTTTTTTCCCTAACTGTGCATAGGTATATGTTGTTCTTTACCACAATTCGGGAATAACACAATCTATTTTTATAGATGACCCAAAACCAGATGCTGGAAGGTATGTTAGCAAGGCAGATCTCAGGAAGAATTTAAGGCGAATGAGGAACGGTACGGGAAGAAGTAATTGCTCTGGAGGTAGAGTTGAAGACTCAAAAGGATTTTTTCCAAGCAGCTTTGATCGTGTCCTCCTGGATGCTCCATGTTCTGCACTTGGGTTGAGACCTAGGCTCTTTGTTGGTGAGGTAAGGTACTATTATTGTATGTTACTATTGTTTGCCTATATGAACAAAAGAGCAACAAAAGGAATAATCATAATTCATTACTACTGATCCTACTATCTTTTATATATTAGAAAACTTGGATCTTTCATGTTTGACATGACATTTGGTTACGCTCCAAGTTAGTCATCTTACCTTAGCTATATATACGGGCTTGGGGACAACACAACAGAAGGTGGTGGGCATAATGTTCTGGTATTGCATCGAAGATTGTTGGCATGGGAAGAATTTGGGAATGGATGACAAACAAGCTGTATTTCCGTTGCGTGGCAGGGAAAAGAGCTAAGGAGGGAGGGAGGTTTTTCTAAAAAATATCATACTTTTTTTTTCAGATTGACGGCCAATGCTATATGCATATGCATTGTGTATTTAAGACTAAACAGGCTACACGTGAATCTGGTAGCATTCTTCAAACCAATAATGCTAGAATTAGTGATGAAGCTAAAGTTGCAGATTTTAACATCTTCATTGAAAATCACCTTTTGAACTGTTGATTCAGAAGTTCAGATCATCAGTGTCTTTTGTATTATTTTTGTGATTGTAGAGTATTGCTGCCCTGCTTCACCTGGATTGCCCTAGTGTCATCTGAATGGCTAATTCTATTTCAACTTACTAAAACTTGTTTGATGTTTCATGCATTGCATTATTACAGGAGACACTGGAATCACTGAGAAAGAATGCAACATATCAAAGGAGAATGTTTGATCAAGCTGTCAAACTTGTTCGCCCTGGTGGGGTAATTGTTTATTCCACGTGAGTCTGTTCAAATATTTTGTACTGTTAATGGGGTAGAAGGAAAACTCGTGTTACAACTTACAAAGTTCTCTTAGCTGGTTCTGGTAAATAGTATTTTATATGATGTTTTTCTTACTTGACAGAGATAACTGATAGTGAGCACCCACTGTATTTCACTGGGATAGTGGGTCTCTGTCTGAATATATATAAACCACAGAGCCTGGGTTTTATAAACAATGCAGCTAGTGGTCTAATGGAGATTCACTGTAATTTGCTGTAGTAATACCAAACAAAACGCTTGGTTTTGTTATACATGCTCATTTTATTAGTAATCAGCGAGTTAAACAACCAACTTTGTTCCATCTACTTGATGGAAGACTTTGATGTTTAATTTTATGTACTCCATAGATCGCATAACTTGCATAGTTATTCTATGTAGAATCTTGATGTCATTTATGCTGGTATACTGTATACATGATCTACAATTTAGATGGGTGGCAAATAAGCGATATAACTTGATGAACAGTGTTGACTACTCCCCTTACCTTGGTTCTTTTTTTTGCTTTCCAGGTGTACGATAAATCCAGGAGAAAATGAGGGTTTGGTCAGATATGCATTGGACACATACAAATTCCTGTCACTAGGATCACAGGTAAGTTCAATGATTTGCATGTTGTCTTGTCTTTGCTGCGGAGTGGGTTGGGACGATTCTGTTTATACCACTACATGTGCACGTAATTTGCTCTTTTTTTATATATAAAAAATCCATGTGTGTCTACTTGATTCTGCAATGCAATTTGTGTCTACTTGATTCTTCTCTAGGAGGGACATTAAAAGTTTCAACTCCCTTCTGTATTTGCCACTTCCACCGCCCCTTGTTAGCCAGGGCATCTTTTGTGGGATGTGATTTTTCTTTTTGATCGAATTGCAGCCATGAGAAGTGAAGCTCACCTCATCGTCATTAGCTCACATCTGTCCTGAAATGTCACCTTAGCAGCACATTTTCCCTTTCCTCTCCATTCCTCTCCTTTCACCCATGAATCCCTCTTGCTTCTCCCATTCACTGGCTGCTGGGAGCCAATCACCACAACAACTTGACGCTGACCCCCAGCTGCCTGTGCTAAGCAGTGCAGGAAGCTTCTCAAGTGGTCTCTTTACCACATGGATCTGCTCCTCTACCTAAGTGCCACCATGACGCATGCAGCTTCTACAGCTTGGTGTCATCACATCACACAGATCGAAACGTTGCCGCAGCCGTGTGGAACTCTGGACCCACCTCAGTGCCGCACTGCCTTGCCCACAATTATGCATCTTCGCCTCATTACTGGCGTACTGCCGCATCAAGCGGCCGCACCGCTGTGATGCATTGAGTTCCATTCGTGCTGGGGCTCTCTAGACAGTTGGATGCAGCATAGCTGCTTGGCCCATTCGCCGCTGTGTGCAAATTGAACCTGTCAGTCTTCTTTTCCCACTTGCTCAGGCACCAAGCTTGGAGTGGCAAAAGCGAGAGACATTTTTTTTCTGATGCGACACCAACGAACTACATATTTACAGCGATAAAAACTGGAATTATCACAGTAACTTTTGTGTTGCATTCATCACTTGCTTCAAATTACATGATGATTGTTGCAAAAGATGCCATTGAGCTGCTCGCCTGCTGTGCTTGAACCTGGATGCCTGCTTCGATCTTAATGCTAAGGCAGAGCTCGTGAGATAATTTAGGAAAAACGGAAAATAGTGTATTTGAGAAACATAGTTTAGCTCAACATTGTATTGCATGTTGAAGCTGGTGAACTTGATTTGAAAACTAGTAATCTTGTATGCGCAACTGATAATTAGCTGTGATAATGAGAACCAAGCGCTGGCTTGGTGGCTTGAGCTCACGGTGGTGAGCTCGCCCACCCGGGTTCGAATTGTGGGTCATGCGTTTGGACTAAACGGGGTGCTATCCGCATGAAAAACGCCTGGAGAGATCTCATTTCTACCTAACAACGTATAGCTAAGAGAGGGATCATTCCCCCCGTTGGTCACATTTTTTTTATAATTAGCTGTGAAAATAATTGTTAGGTGTCTAAATTTTGATTCGAATAATAATTATATGTGATAATGAATGTTAGTCACCATAATTAGGGATGTGGCGGGATCAACATTGGATGAATCTGGATTGTTAGATCCATGTGGTTGGATGGTTGGGATATTTTGGGTGCGTCACAACTAGTGCTTTTTCTATTAGTGGAGATGATATCATGTAAGCTTTGGTTGGCCTCTGCTTTCCCGTTCCAAATAAGCATGCATATATAAATTGAGTGTATGTCTTATATGTGTAGTTAGAGAGTTAAACTTATTCTGCAGTATGACTCATGGCTGCATTGCTGACACCAGTTTTACTGTTGATCCTTTTTCAGCATCCAAAAGTTGGAGGACCTGGTATTATTGGCTCGTGTAAGCTGCCCAGCAAGGCATATACTGAGTAAGATATGAAGATTCTTGTTATGTCTTTGTTTGAACTTGGCTCCTGAACCTGATAACTGGATTATGTTTTGGTACGTCAGTTCATACTTTGGCAAAACGTTCGCCATAGTTTGTCAGAGCATGGCTACAATAGTATGTCTGGATGTGGTACATTTGGGAATTGCATGCCGAACTAGCAGTGTTTCTTGTGAGAATAATAACATGGAGCATTTCATGTATAGGCATCAGCAATCTTCATTAGTTTCTTAAGCTGTCCTTGTGGATAAGACTATTGGCCAAAAAAAACTGGTTGGTTAATCGAGCTGTTGGACAAGGTGTCCTTTTGCAATCCTAGCTTTTATTGTTTCGTGCTGCTATGTGGTACCAGAAGGATTTTACATTGTTAAAAGATCTCGTGGTCAATAATATCAACAAATTATTTTTATTAGTTGTTATGTTATTGGCCGTTAAGATTAGCGGGCCACAGTTGGCTTAATGAGTATATGTTTTGTCTCACTGCGTGTAATATAGTCATGTACTACCCTTTACACATGAGACTTTTATCTTGCAAATGTGTTTCAGTAAAAGTTGACTAACTCTAAAATCAAATGCCCTCACAGGAAGTGGTTGACGGCGCATGAAGCACAACTTGTCCAGAGGTTTGATCCATCATCATCACTGGATACTATGGGTTTCTTCATTGCGAAGTTCAATGTTGGGCACAAGGAGGACTGAGCAAAACTGATTTTTTTTAGATCCCTGTACTACGCTACAAATCTTCAGTTAAAACGTTTCCATCCCACACATTTTCAGTAGTCACAGGCAGATATGGATGATAGACTGAGAAATTTTGTCACCTGTGGTCGCAGATCCGAGTGAAACCACAAGATGATTATAGTGTTGTTTAAACATGTGTAAGTCTGATGTTACAACATCATTTGAGGTGTTTCTGGATTATAGAATAATAATGGGTGGAGGATTTTTTGAGAGAACGTTTGCATTTCATTTCATTGAACAGTATTTTTATAGCCCTCCTAGGAAGTGGATTACATCCTTGATAATCGATTAATTTACTTCCGGCAAGAGGACTATAAACCCGTGGGCTTCAGCTCTAGCCCCAAAGGGCTGGCTACCTCCTTGATCATGATCGCTGCGGGTTGAGCTCATCAAAGATGCAGTCACTCCATCGCTTTCAAATCTTCCACCACACAGATGTAGGGCGTTTGGTAGCCTGCATGTAAATCTCGGTCTGGCCAGGCAATGCCAAGGGGAGCAGAACTAGACAGCCTCTGGTCCATGTGCAACCCGTCTGGTTGCCTGCATGAGGGGGTGGGTGCATGGGTTGAACAATTCTCTCCACTCTTGTTTGGTTATATGTACACATTTTATTTTGGCTCATTTTAATGCAGCAAACCCTTGTTTGGTTTCTGTCAAAAAAAAAAAACCTTGTTTAGTTGCCCACACACAAACCCTTTTGGGTACCTTGTTAAAATCTGGTGAGCTTACCACATGTTTTACCATAGAATTACATATGATCATACACAATAACCTAGTACAGGATCAACTTCACGTTCACTAGGAGAATGAGCAACGATGATAAAATCCTTGAGGCTATCCTGTTTGACAGGCTGTTGTTCTTTCGCAGCAACAATCTTGTACCTTTTGCTCTTTCTTTCTTTTGACTGTGAAACTGTTGAGGAGACCCCTACAGTGTGATTTTATAAATTAAAAGAACTCTAAGATAGGGTTGGATAATTACATGATATTGTACATAGCAGAAGAAAGGAAAAAGCTAAATGAAGAACAAAACAAGTTCACATAAAAAATTCTAAAAGGAGTTCAACCAACAAGCTTCAAGTGGTGCTTTATGTCAGGGTTTAACCCTATGGGCGATGCGTTGCAGAGGGTGCTTTTCCTTCAAATATCTTCCCGTTCCTGATCTTTCAAATCCCCCAAAGTGCACATGTCATCATCTAAAAAAATTTGGTCATTGGAACGTGCATTTAGCTCTGCTAAAAGTTTCAGCCATGTCATGTCCTGCCGTGTCCATGTAATATTCATATTTCTCCACACCTTAGCAGCAAACGAGCAATTAAAAAATAGATCTCTCTCTCTCTCTGTGTGTGTGTGTGTGTGTGTGTGTGTGTGTGTGTGTGTGTGTGTGTGTGTGCACAAAGCACAATTGAAACCTGAATTGAGATGCCAATGTCTTCGGTCAATCATGTCTCTAGTATTTAGACGGCCCACTAGAAAAAGTCATAGAAAGAACTTCTGCTTGTCCAACACCCTACTCTTCCATAGAGGAATATTCTGGACATGTTGTTTGATGTCTACGCACTTCTATTCTTGTAGACAGTTGTTGGGCCTCCAAGTGCAGAGGTTTGTAGAACAACAATAAGTTTCCCTTAAGTAGATTATCCAAGGTTTATCGAACTCAGGGAGGAAGTGGTCAAAGGTATCCCTCTCAAGCAACCCTGCAATCAAGATACAAGAAGTCTCTTGTGTCCCAACACACCCAATACACTTGTCAGGTTTATAGGTGCACTAGTTCGGCGAAGAGATAGTGAAATACAAGTGGTAATGGTGCCAGAAAAGAGCTTGACGGCGAGGTAAGTTAAAAGGACCAAAACCTCCATAGCAAACATGCAACAGATCTAAATGCAAACGGTGTTTCAATGTTTAAAAACAAGGCCTAGGGATCATACTTTCACTAGTGAACACTCTCACATATAAATATCTTCTCTTTATGATACTACCCTGAACTACTCTCCGGATGGACACTATAATCCATGGTAGGGCTATAACAGCACACCTCAAAGTCCGCCTTTCCCAATCTAGATAACCCCACACTGTCACCTTGAGCGCTAGATGGTTTCAACAAACACCACAATTTCATAGAGACATCCAAATCCAAATATAACTCATGATAAATATATATGTAACCTAGCTTAAGTGCCACACACGGTGTGCACGCTATCACTTTCACACACGTGGGGAAAAGCATAGATCTATTAAAGCACGATGAGTATTTATGTAGACTCTAGCCTAAGTTCCACCATGGCGTGCACGCTGTCACTTTCACACACATGGGAGAGCCGGAGATCTAATGAAGCACTTGAGTAGCAAGGTAGATCTACTTGATTACAAAGCTCATGACCACAACAAGATCATGCATAGGGAGAGAGATGAACACATAGATACCGGTAGAGTCCTTAGCCTCGAGGAAGAACTACTCCCTCCTCATCATGGGAATCAACAACAATGATGGAGATGGTGGTGGAGATCGATGGAGATGGCTTCGGGGGCACTTCTCCGTCCCGGCAGGGTGCCGAAACACAGACTTTCTATCCCCCGAATCTCCCCTTCGGTGGCGGCGGCGCTGTAGAACTTTTCGTGGCTTTCTAGTCGATGATCTAGGGTTTCTGAGTCGGGGGCTTCTTATAGGCGAAGGAGGCAAGGTCGGTGGAGGGCCAGGGGGCCCACACCCCCTATGGGCGCGGCTGGGGTGGGCCCGCGCCCACCTAGGGTGTGGCCACCCTGGTGTCCTCCTTCGTCTCGTCTTCGATTTTCCGTATCGTTCAGGGAAAAATATGAACTTTGGCTTTTGTCCCGTCCAATTATGAGAATATTCATTTTTTAGCTTTCTGAAACCAAAAACAGCAGAAAACAGGCAACTGGCACCGTTCTATGAGAACATTCAACAACAATGATGGAGATGGTGGTGGAGATCGATGGAGATGGCTCTGGGGGCACTTCCTCATCCCGGCAGGGTGCCAGAACAAAGCCGTTCTATCCCCCGAATATCCCCTTCGGTGGCGGCGGCGCTGTGGCACTTTTCATGGCTTTCTGGTCGATGATATAGGGTTTCTGAGTCGGGGGCTTCTTATAGGCGAAGGAAGCAAGGTCGGTGGAGGGCCAGGGGGCCCACACCCCTGTGGGCGCGGCCAGGGTGGGCCTGCGCCCACCTAGGGTGTGGCCACCCTAGTGTCCTCCTCCGTCTTGTCCTCGATTTTCCATATCGTTCAGGGAAAATATGAACTTTGGCTTTTGTCCCGTCCAATTCCGAGAATATTCATTTTTTAGCTTTCTAAAACCAAAAACAGCAGAAAACATGCAACTAGCACCGTGGCATCTTGTCAATAGGTTATTTCCAGAAAGTGTATAAAAATACCTCAAAGTGTAGACAAAACATAGCAAAGTGGATACTAAACAAGCATGGAACATAAAAAATTATAGATACGTTTACGACGTATCAAGCATCTCCAAGCTTAACTCATGCTCGTCCTCGAGTAGGTAAGTGATAAAAAGAATAATTTTTGAGGTGACATGCACCATCAGAATCTTGATCAAGGTATTTGTAAAGCATTGCAAACTGGTATCAAAGTACTCTAAACTTGAGCATGAAAGATGAAGTTCTAACAATAAGACAAAGTAACTATGCATGCAACATAAAAGGTTACAAACAAAGATCATGAATAACAATGCATTGAAATACGTTTGTTTATTTGTTTGTTTCACATACAGAAAACATAGCATAGTGGCATTCAGCTTGTCCCTCATGGAGTAGCAAATAAATGTATAGGACACCTTCAAAGTTTATAAGAGTGACTAGATACAAATAGTTCAAGAACAAGCAATATCAACATTATGAGTAAATCAATAAGTTTTGGGACAATGCACATAGAACTAAGAATGACAACTATGTTCTCTTAATTGGTGCCTAAGGATAGAAGGTGGAGAATCAATATAAAAGTGGAAGAAAGGCCCTTCATAAAGGGAAGCAGGATTTTCAAGTCCCAAAAAGAGCTTCCAAAAATTATGGTACTTGTTAGCTTTCGGCTCTCATCGCCCCTATCATAAGCATCTTGAAGTGATTAAAGTTAAAGTGAACAAACTATGGAGTATATGCTTGACAAAGTATAAGTTGGCAATCTCATGTCCCTTGAATACGAGGGCCGCTTCTTATGCTACTCAACTTTAGTCACCTGTAAGTTCTTGTCATAGTAAGTATGTAACATCCCAAAAATATTAAACATGGATCAACAAACTCTAATCATCAAATTTAGGGTTAACAAAAACTTTCCCATCTCAAAATATGAAAGCATTCATATGTACGTGTATTTAAATTAGGAGTTCTTTTGAATTGCCATGGTTATGTGATTCATTGCTTGTAAAATGATTCTTCGGTGAAATAAACATCATCTACATCATGCCCAAACTTTTCCCAAAGAAAAAAAACTCAAAATGAATAAATGAAGTGAATGGTCATTTTTGCCAAATTAACTATCATGCCTACTTTGGCTATTCCTAGCACTCAAAACTTAACAGAAACAATTGTGGATCTTTGCACCCCTTGTTAGTACACATAATGAGGTACCAATTCCCACTTTGTGATCTTCCAAAAACATTCAAATGCTAAGTTTAAATGATAGTTTAAAATTGAATCTATCTCATATGGGAAGATCCCACTATTTCAAAAACCACTCAAACAAGCTTAATTTTCAAAACCCAAGCACCCACAGAATCTCAAGCTCATGCCTAGCACACCCACCAAAAATATTTTCAAAATTCAAAAAGAAGTTTCTTGCGGCCATTTCATCAAACACTTGGCAGACAGAATTTAAACCAAATCAATTTCACTATTTCAAATAGTGTACTGGCCAAACTTGTCTCCCATTTAACATTCAATTGATCACATTGTCCCTCCTGGATCAAACCAAGACCTAACTAACCCACCCCTACCTCCTAGCAGCATGGCCATGGCCAAACCGAGTCCACCTCGCCGGCCAACTTGGTCGTCGCCGTAGTGGACCACCTCCCCTATCTCGCCATGTCTGGGAGCTAGCCAGCACCTCACCGCTGCCCACTGTCCCCTTCCCGAGCCAAGGCAATCCATGGATCACCGAGAACGCTCCGCGCCCAGTGCCACAGCGACATGCCGAGCACGCGCCAGAGCGCCGCACCCGGCATGCGTGCACACTCCGCCCCTTGACCGTAGCCCGTGCCCACCGCGTCGCCACGACCCAAGGAACACGCCAGAAACCCCCGTTCGCCGTCCAACGCCCCACAGCCATCGCTCGCCGTCGAAGACGCCACTTTTGCCGCTCAGAGCGCCAGCCTCGCCCGACCGTTTACCACCGCCCCTAAGCCCGCATTGAATTCCTAGAGCATCGCCAGGAGACCGCGCGACGATCGCCACCCTCAGCCATGCCTCTAGCAGCCCGTAGCCATGTTGTCACCGTCGCCTGCCCATCCCTCTCGGTCTCGCCGTCGAGCCTATAAAAGGAGGCCACCCCAGCCGTTTGAAGCACACCATTCCACTCCCCTCACCTCACTGATCGTCCCACACCTCTAGCTGGAGCACGAGGAGCAGCAGCTTGCCGGAATTGCACCGGAGCAGGCCGCCTCTGGAGGAGAAGGGTGCCGCTGATTGCGACCACCCCCGGAGCTGCCTCGACCGTCCCTGAGCTCGCCGTCGACCACCCGTTCGTTTGCCCGCCTCGCCGTCGTTGCTGGAGCCCTGGTACGCCCCCTATGCACCCCCACTGAGCCGCTAGGGTTAGATCTCGCCGGTGACAGGTTCATCGTTGACGACGATCCCCGGCCGTCGATTCCCACTCTAATCCAACGACCCACACGGCCCCGTATCGCTTCGCGCGTTATGAGCCGCTGACTGGTAGACCCCCCTGTCAGCTGAGCCCCGCGCTGCGGAGTGACACTGGGCCGGCCCATTAGCGTCTCCCGCGCAACCCAGCAGTTTGAATTTAGATTTTTCCATTTTAATTAAAACACATTTCTGTGCATAGATTCAAAAATCAACCCAACTCGATTGAATGAACCAAACTGCATGAAACCAATTTTGTTAGAAAGGTACTGAAATTCTTAATCCAAGCCCGTTGGATTCAAATCATTTGGATCTGTAGATCAACCTTGGTAAAAATAACAAGTCATAAGCTTTTCTGTATTCAAACATTTTTCAAAATTCAACCATAAGAGTTTTTGAGTTGATTCCAACTCTCAAAAATCACATTTGATCATACCTTTCAGAATATATAAAAACATATGGGTTTACTTACAGGAATATTGTTCAATAAATGAAAGAATGCCACATAGGCATTTCTAGCCACTTTATTTAGTTAAAATAAAAGGTTAAACCTTATTAAATTGTGACACCACTTTAAATCACATTCCCATGTACTGAAATATGTGGTGATGACATGTGTCAACATGATCCCATGTTTGAGTTGGAGAATATTAAATCTTAAGTAGTTTTTCAATTAGTAGAAATTACTTTTCTCAAATTAAAATAAAAAAGACAAAAGCTTTAATCTTGTAATGTTAAGTGATGATGCTAGATCATCTATAGCACACCTTTGTGTGATGATTGAAAATAGTTACGTATTGTTTGGTGATTGTGTACCTCGTATTTATTTATAGACGCTAGTACCGACCAAGGATACGAGGAGGAAGGAGGATACTACGAGGAAGAAACCGAGGAGAACTTCAACCACTGCTCCGCACAAGGCAAGCCTTACTACCCAAGTTGACCTATGCAAGCCAATACTTAAAACCTTGCAAGCTAACACTTGCAACTATGAAAGTTAGATCACCTATGCAATGCATTAAGCATGCTTGGTTAGACCCATTTGATGATACCCAATCCTATTTTACTTACAAGTTTAATACTTTATTTATTTATCAAAGCTTTCTCTTAGAATTTACTTAAGTGACTTGTAGATTCTAAAAAGAAAATTGAAGGTAGCATAAAGGGCATTAAATTTGGCCTAAGTAGATAATCTTGATGTCATCCTAAGGCATGAGATTGAACTTAACTAATCTCCACTTGTTTACCAGCCCTCATTAGTACTATCCCCACTTGTAGATGCTAGTGCTAAGCGTAAAACTTGATCAACTTTAGATGGGAATACTTGGTGAAAAGGGTTATGAAAACCTTAGAATGATGAGTCATTCTACTAAAATGTTTTGACATGTGTTCTCGAACACCAGATGATTTTGATGATAAAAATGTTGATTCATGAGCCTTAGCCCTTGAAAAAATTGATGGTTGTCTGGATGCGATACCATTCCAATTTTACCGTACAACCACAATACCCGAAAATTGGGTAGGGCTTGACTGGAAACTTATATACCTTAGTATGGGTTCCCTCGCGGCCAAGGTCTGAGCTGAGGCTACCTTGTGAAGATTGTCCACCTGTGCAGTACCCAAGATGACAGTTGGTCATGGTTGGGAGGCCAAACTCACAGGAGAGGTGCCTATACTAGGGCGTGTAATTGAAAGGTTAATATTGATTATCCGCATACTAAGTATGGTGAATTCAGGATTTGTTCCTGACGGATTTATCGAATGTTATGGGGAAAGTGTACAATCTCTGCAGAGTGTCAAACTATTCGAATAGCCGCGTCCGCGGTTATGGACAGTTGGAGTGGCCATACTGTTCCTCCGTCAGATGTTTTCAAAATGACTTATGAAATGAATTGAGACTTTGACTTGACCACAACAGGGTTGTGATATAAAATTCAAGTTCCCACTTAGGTGTTATAAAACTTCAACTAGCTTTCCTTGCTTCTGAACTGAGTAGAGGTAAATCTGGATTTTTTGCAAAACAACCCTAGAGCTTAGTGTCCTACTACAAAACCCCCCTTAACTTGTTAGTATTAGTTTGCGAGTACTTAAAGAGTACTCATGGCTTTGTCCTGCTATTCCGTGGCGGACTATGAAGAGGAGTACCAGGATGATGGACCACAGGAAGGTTACTACAACTAGGATCATCTCCCATCGTCAGCATTGCCTGTGACCCCGAAGATGGAGCTTCGCCTATGCTATCTTTACTATTACGTTATTCCGCTGCTTGAGTTGTATTAAGAACTGGATCATGAGATCCTTATTTGTGTAAGACCTTATGTATGGTTTGTAATGGATGATGTACTGTGATATCCAAATCTGTTATGTCTCGCAAAAATGGTAATCCTGGGATTGCGATGTATGGCATAACAGGCATCTGGGATTAAAAATCCGGGTGTTGACAAAGTACATGTGTATCATAGAGAACCACCAATAGGGTACCCCTTGCACATGATACAGGACCTATCCCATAATCAAAATGACAAGGCAAGCAGACAACGAGCATCTCAGCAATCTTCTTATTTACCATGGGAAAATGGTGCTTTTTTCTCTCTTTCCTCTTTTCAATATGTCTCTTTTTTTATAAGAATAAAGCTTCATAGATGTCATTATGGTGATGCTGTAAGTTTCCACCATGATTAGGCATGGCTTATGCTAGCGGCCCAGGCGTTTCTCTAACACACATATATAACTCCATGGACTTACAAGCTCCCCTTTTATTTCACACCGACGACATCCATAGACAAAAGAGAATGATATCAATTGTGTACAAAGTATAAGTGCAATGTTGAAAGCGTTCCCCGTGACAGCACGGTTCTGCTAATTCCAACGTATAAGTGCAAGCATATACAACATAGATGACACAATGGTTCAAGTTTATTAGGGGAAAGAAAAATAAAGTGTGCCATCAAGTTTGTGAGAGCTTTAATCACTAAGTTTCACATAACAAGTTTAATTTGGAAGATAGATAAAACAAGAATATACTTGAAATGGTGTAACACACCATGCATAGGAATTTAGAGTGAACTCTTTGGAATAACTTGGTTTTTTGGGAGTTGGATGCATGAGTAGAGCTTACTCAATACAAGTGGAGCCTAGCAAAAGACTGGGAGCGACCAACTAAGAGAGCAATAATAGCCATAATCATGCAGAGCGACAAAACATTACTAATCAAAGCATAAAGTGGTATCATAAGTCAAAAAATAAATGATCATAGAGGCTAAGGTGACTATTCATAGTCATAACATGGTGTGAGCATGTGCCAGGTCAACCCAAACAAAGCATCAAAGGAGAATACCACAATACTATGCTTTTGTATGCTACAACAATGCATGATTCCTTGAAGGCACATTAAGCAATCCTAATTGTTTGGAACAAGTAATGCTACAACAATAATCACTAAGCATAAGGTCAAAGCAACATCTAGCATGACATGATAAAGTCTAAACCATAGTCAAATCAAGCTCCTTTTTGTACCACTTAAGCATGGAGCTTCTTACTCTTTTTCCAACACCAATCGACTTATTTGAAACAACCCACAAAGATAATAATCAATAAAGATCAGTGAGCATATATCACAAATCCACAAATAAGAACTAAAAATTTCTAAGTTGAAAGCATAAGAAAACTAAGGCTAAACACAATGCTAGCAAAAGTAAACACTCACGGAACAATAAGAGTGAAAACTAGAGTGTTCTAGGCAATGAAAACAGAGTGTGTCTCTCTCCAAAAGAAGTGTGCTGGGACCCAACCAACTTATTAAAGCAAACTAAGCAAACTAAAACCAAAAACTAAGATGCTCCAAGAACAACACAACAGTGCATGAAACAATAAAAACAAAGTGTCTAGAGAGACCTAGGATTTTTATTGATAAAGAAGGGGATGCCTTGGGCATCCCCAAGCTTCGACGCTTGTACTTCTTGAATATTTCTTGGGGTGACATGGAGTGGCATACCAAAGCTTGAGATTTTTTCCATTCTTCATCTCATTACATCATTCTTTCTCTACACCCGAAATTTTTCCTTCATACAAAACTTCACACAATCTTCATTAGCAACATTAGTGTATTCAAAAGATAATAGAATTTTGGGTTTTAGTTTTGGAACATAAAAAATTTCACTAAAAACATAAGCTACTGTAGAAATTCCCTCAAAAATCTCAATTTCCCAAAAAGAACCCAAAAAGGAATCAATAAGAAGCAAATACAAATAATGGCAGAAATCTGTCAAAACAGACCAACAGGTAGAAACCAATTTTTTTGAAGACCTTATGTTCCTCAAATAAAAAAGTATTGAACTAACGAAAGTTATACTAACATACTGGGGGATTTATTCACAAAATATAAGCTCAATCCAACTTACAGAGATTCCTCACGAATTTTTATGGTGGAGCAAAAAAATCTATTTCGGGACAGCAACTCCCCAAATCTTACTTCTCTCTCATTAGAGGTTATTCTTGGAACAAAAACCACACAAAAAGGATAAGAAGAGGTCATTATAGAGGTAATAATTTCCAAGACTCAAGAAAACTCGGGTTATCTCCCAACAAGTACTTTTCTTTACCGCCTTTAAGTTAGGCTTGATAGTTTGAGAAGATGCTCACATAAGAAATATGAATTGAAGTGAAAGAGAGCATCAAGAAGCAAATTAAAAACGCATTTAAGTCTAACCCACTTCCTATGCAAATTAATCTTGTAAAGAAACAAGTCATGAAATCACGAAGTAACAAGCATAAAGAGGGGAAACTTAATATTATTGAGATGCATAAAAACCATGTTTCTCTCTCTCATAATAACTTTCAGTAGCATCATGAATAAAATTAACAATATAAATATCACATAAAACATTCTTATCATGAGCCACATGCATAAAATAATTATTACTCTCCACATAAGCATAGTCATTCTTATTAATTATAGTGGGAGAAAATTCAACAAAATAGCTATCATTAGTATTCTCATCACCATAAAATCTGTAGGGGTTCGTAGCATGGAAAACAAAATTTTCTACCGCATGCAAACAAACAAGCCAAGATCTATCTACTAGATTGTAGCAACGAGTCGATAGAGGAACTCACCCTCGAAGATTCCAAAGCGGTTAACGAGAGCAGATTCTCGTGGGTGATGTAGTCGTACACTTGCCGATCTCAAGATCGCAGTCACGATCCTTCCAAGGCTGCGTCCGGCGCTCCTTGATCGGTCACACGTTCGGTACGACGAAGACCTTCCTCTCCTTGTTCCAAAGTGACGGAGGTTGTAGCACTATCCTCGCGATTCGGCAAAGACAACGGCGTACCTAAGCAGAGGGGAGATCCGGCAGGGCTTCGCCTTAAGCCGGAGCGAGTATGGTGGAGTATGAGAGAGCTGTTAGTGGTCTAGGGTTTAGACACACCAATTAGAAGGCTCTAAACCGAAGGCTGGAGCAATTAGAAGCTCTAAACCAAAACGGCTCTAAACCGGAGATTAGAGGATAGGAACTTGTGTGTCTAGAGGAGGAGGCCCTGCCCCTCCTTTTATAGGTGGGAGGGGCGGCCAAGGGGAGGGAGTCCCTCCCCAAGTTGGCCTTGGGTGGCGCGCCGGCATGGAGAGGAGACTCCTCCCCCAAGTCGGTTTCAACCACCTCTTGCTTGTTTCCCACAGTTTCTTGTTTTAGCCGTTTGACTTTCAAACTGGCCATTTGACTTTTCTGTTTTAGGATTCAATTTAATCCTTTATTTGAAACAGCAAGAACACTTAGTACATGATGCAATCATTCCAATATGCAATGACACATTCATGTACCCTTCCCCGGAGTCTGGACATTAGGAACCTTCTAGAACATTCCCGATGAAAACCTAATCATTTCCGAACTCAAACGGACTTTCCTTATATGAATCTTATTCTCCGGACCATTCCGGATCACCTCGTGATATCCCGGATCCCATCCGAGACTCCGAACAACATTCGGTCTCTTTCTCATAATACCATAACTACTCAAACAACGTCGAATCCTTAAGTGTGTCTCCCTACGGTTCGTGAATTATGCGGACATGATCGAGACACTTCTCAACAATAACCAATAGAGGAATCTGGAAATTCATATGGCTCCCACATATTTCTACGATTACTTTGCGATCGAATGAACCACTTACATACGATACCAATTTCCCTTTGTCTCACGATAGTTTACTTATCCGAGGTTATGATCGCTCGGATCTCTCGCATACCTAGTTCAACCTCGTACCGATAAGTACTCTTTTCTTGTTCCCGTGATATGTGATCCCTTGTGACCCAGTCACATGCTTGCAAGCTAATTGGATGACATTCCACCGAGAGGGCCCAGTATATCTATCCGTCATATGGATGGACAAATCCCACTCTTGATCCATGTGTTTCAACCAATACTTTCCAACACTCAATGCCACCTTTATAGCCACGCTCACGGTGGTGTTTGATGTCATCAAAGCATCCATCCGGTAAAGGTGATATGCATGACCTCATGGTCGAAGGAATTAGGTTACTATGTATCAGAAAGCATATAGCAATTGAACTATTGAAATGACTTGATCTTTATGCTACGCTTATCTATAGGAGTATGTCCACCATATCATTCTCCTAACGATATGATCTTGTTGTTGATAACATCTCAATGTTCATGATAGGGAAACCACAATCATTAATCAACCAACAAGCTAGTGAAGTATAGAGGCTATACTAGGGACTTCAAATTAAGTTTACTAATCACACAAGTATTAATGTTTCCGGTTAATACAATTATAGCATGGTATGTAAACATTTATCATAAGTGTGAAGATATGATAATAACCACTTTATTATTGCCTCTTGGGCATATCTCCAACAGTCTCCCACTTGCACTAGAGTCAATAATCTAGTTTCTAACCTTTGTGTATTCAACACCTATGGCTTTCCGGTGTTGTATGTACACTATTGCTAGTGGTCAACTGATCTCCGGATCTGACACTTCCAGGTCCATGTGTAATTGCATGTCTTTGCGTCTCTACGCATCACTCATTCTCTAATGAGATGGCTTCGTATAAATTTGGTCCTTTGGTGTGACCTTTAGTTCTTTGGGGTTAAAACATGTTGATAATATTGTCGTACAATATATATCTTCATAGTATTATCCTGCTGTGAACTACACCTAGTTTGATAAGAAACTACTTGACACAAATGCCCTCTTTTGCTGCTATAATAGCAGTCATATACTTAGCCTTTTGTTGTAGTATCTGTCACAATGTCTTAACTTTGGAACTCATCCAAATCCATTATGGAACTCACTTTCCATTATATTGTGCCACCCTTAGTTTAGATTGAGATAAACTTAATTTGTACTTTGTGACAAAGCTAGTATCAATGTAGTACTTTTACAATGAACTAACCATCTATTTGTCACTTCTACAAATAATATACTCTTAGTTCTTCCAAAAATCATAAGAATATCCTTACTATTGTCCAATGATCATCTTACGAATCATTCTGGTATATGCTCACAACATTTAGAGCATAGGACATATCTGGATTTGTACATATCACAGCATGATTGATATAAATACTCTTTGTGATTTCATACATCAAGTATCAATCTATACTTGACTATTTGTTTCACTTTACCAAATTTCAATACACTTGAATATATCATCAACATTGAACTCATTCAATCCTTTCTGTGCGACAAGAACCTTTCTTGTAGTTTCTATATTGAACTCATTCAATATCTCATCTATGTACTTCTGGCACAACCATATTGGCGTCTATTGATGCCAATTATTTGGGTTTTGCCTAAGTCTTTCATTGGGATGAAATTCTTAATATGTGTTAATAAAAGATACATTATTTCCAATCAACAACATGTCTTTCACATAATGTATTAGAAACATGTCTTAGCGCTCCCACTTAATTTCTTGCAAATGCAAGCATCTTCATTGTCTCTAATGAACTTTTAAACTCCTTTAACAGTTTCATCATAGTGAAGATTCCAACTCCGCGATGCTCACTTTAACCATTGAAGTTTGCATATGATTTTAGCATCCTCTGAATTTACAAAACCCTCTGGACCATGTTATGCACATGTCCGAGGTAACAATTCTATTAGAAGAACTTGTTTTGTTTATTCAACTATCATATAACCAAATTATATGTAGTGGTTGCTACATTTAATCCGTCTAGACTAAATATCGCTAATGAAAGATCAAATCTTGTCATAGTCAACCTTTGAACATTGTTGTGAACTCTTTCCCAATATGTCGATTATAGATGTGAAACATCCATGTCTATTTCTTTATAGATCCAGACACAACTGTAAGGTCTTACACCTTTCTCGAGGGTCCTTCAAGTTCAAAACTTCATTTCTCATGAATGGAACTATCACGGATTTTTTGGCTTCAAGCCATTTGACGGAGTCAGGGCCCATCATCGCTTCTTTGCATGTAGTCGGTTCATTATTCTTCAAATAATGATTCAACCCTCAAATCTTGGTATTTGATTGTTCATCCGACCTACTTATTTCAATAGGAACTTGGATCTCCGTGACCACAACCTTTGCGGTACGTGAGCCATGAGCTTTGTTGCTGCCTCCGGAACACTTTTTGCTACAAGCGCAACTCTGCATACTGACTAAGGTTCTTTTAACCTTATCAAAGTTCTATTGTCCTCCCACTTAACTTTTCACGAAAAAATTCCTTCCCAAAGAAACTTGACGTTCTAAGCGACGAACACTTTTGTCTCTGGTGTTATAGAGGAATACTTAACATTTATTCGAAATAACATACAAAGATAGGTTCATCCGACTTTGGTTGCAAACATCTTTCTTATGCAAAGCATACCAATGTTTTAAGAAAGGACAACTTGGGTTTTATCCCAAACCATAACTTTATATGGTGTCATTTCAACGGATTATGATGGAGCTCTTTTCAGTGGAAAAACGGTAATCTCTAAAGCTTTTAATCTTTAAAATATAATGGCAGTTTTATGAATTATACCTTTGATCTTACCATGTCAAACAAGGTTTAATTACATATCTCGAACGTTCCATACTCTTATGGTGTTTCGGAAATGCAAATCCACGGAACGATTCCTTAAATCTTAGGTATTATGCTAAACTTGTAACTCAAATATCTTCCTTTATGATCGTATCATAAACTATTTATATTCTTGTTACAATGATTTTGCACTTCATCTTGAAAATCTTTGAACTTTTCAAATATTTCATACTTCATCCTTATTAAGTAAATATTCATGTATTCACTCAAATTTTCGGAGAAAGCATATGAAGTTGAAATCCATCGCTCTTGACTACACATAATGGATTTCGTACAACAATATGTACAAGTTCCAATAAGCTAGTCTTTCGTTCCCTTTTGGCCTATGAACGAAGTTTCAATTATCTCTAGGAAAGTTTCACAAGCGTCATTTGATCAAAAATCAGAAGACTCCAAAATTCCATCCACATGGAGTTTCTTCATGTTTTCTTTCCATTATAATTTAAATGGCGATGTCACTTCCTAAGTGATCTTTGAATCAATTTGTCTTTCGACATTTTTAGCACTAGTTTTATGGATGTGATTTCTCCAACAAGATTTGTGAATCATCCATCTTTTATGGATTACGACAATTATTTGAACAACCCTTTTGTTCTCATAATACCTGATAAAACAAATCTTGAAGGCAAGCGTTGATGTTTAACAAGCAACACAATAACCCTTTATTTTGTTCTCGATGAACATCATCACATATTCTTTTGCTAGTTACTTAGGCCATTGTAGTTCATGAATTGTGTTGTTTCATATGACGATTCACACCAACAAATTCAGTATCAAATACTTAAGAACCACATTGTTTAATAAGCAAAGAATATAGCCATAACATGTATATCATCTATATACTTAAACTGAACAATTCTAGTCTTTTCTTTTCTGCCATATACTTATGAGATTCTCTTTCAGTATTTCCTTTTCTGTTTGAAAGAATCTATCAACATCAATAGTGGAGTCATACATATGACACATAGTCCAAAGCGTGTATAATTAAATACCAATGTCTTTGGACTTGCACTTTGAAGTAGATCACCTATCATCAAATGTTTGGTGTTCTTTCAAATTCCTTTCTTTAGTAATCTCTTGGTGTAGTAAATATTTTACCTACAATCAAATATTCACCCTTATCATGGAATTATCCATGATCAAGCTACTTTTAGCTTGTAACGGTGAATCGTGAGTATAATGTTGCTCTCCCAAAACTTTTGGAGGTTTAGGACAACTAGTGTCTCCAACCTTTTGCAAATTCTCATCAAATATGAGAACATGACTTTTGCCATATTATACTCTATCATGTTGTAACCAATACTTCGTTTCAGATATCACAATATCTTCCACACATCATGGTTTCTGAAACAACTCTTTCAGATCCTAGATAACCTTGATATTAAGAGAATCCTTTGAATATCAAGAATCATGGAGACAAACATGATACTTATATACTAACACTTGGAATTGTTACTCTTGATTTAATACTAATTATTAAACTTCATGGATTAACCGGAACTTACTGAAAGTTTGCAATAGGACTTTTAAACTTTAGATTAACACTTCAAAACAATACGATACCGTCAGAAAAGTAACTAACCAGAATTCTATAGTTCTATCATCTCAATTATAACTAAGCGCAAGGTGGTAAACGGATGCCAATGACTACAACAACTATGCAAATTCACTTTGATTTAGTTTATGATAAATTGAGTTCTAATTAATAATTAAATTAATCTAGGTGAACTCCCACTCAAAACAATATCCCTCACATTGTTTTAGTGATTACACGAACCAAATCCACCACATCAAAACCGATCATCACGAGATTTGATATAGCTTCAATGGCGAACAATCAACATGTTCATCATATCTACTATATGACTCATGCTCTACCTTTCGGTTATCCGTGTTCCTGAGGCCATGTCTGTACATGCTAGGCTCGTCAAGATCAAACCTTAGTTTCCGCATGAGCAAATCTGGCTTGCTCACGTTGTATACACTTGCAGAATCTAACACACCCGATCATCACGTGGTGCTTCGAAACAACAAGCTTTAGCAACAGTGCTAACTAAGGGTGAACACTTTATGACTTGAAATTCATGTGCATGAGGGATCATCTTATAATGCTACCGTCGTCTACTAAGCAATACAAGATGCATAAAGGATAAACATCACATGCAATTCATAATATGTGATATGATATGGCCTTTCTTCTTTGTGCTTCCGATCTCCATCTTCAAGCACGAACATGATCTCCATCATCACCGGCATTGCATCAAGGTCAATGACGCTTCTCCATGGTTGTCGTCCACCGGCTTCAACTATTACAACTACTTTGAATAGACACACGGGTCTTAACATAAATTAAAGACAAACATATGGCTCCTTCCGGTTGCCAACTTACAATAAGGAACATTGCATACATCAAATATAATCACAATCATGGCCATATCACATCACTGCACACCCCTGCAAAACAAAGTTAGACGCCTCTACTTTCTTTGCATGTTTTACGTGGTTTGGGGCTTTCAATAAGTGTCGTTCTAACTTACGAACAAGAACCACAACATTGATACTAGTATTGTCAATCACCCGTTGTAAATTGGATCTTAACTATGCTAGGAGAAACAGCACCCATAAAGCCACTTATGCAATACAAGTTGCATGTCAAGCGTGGAGCAAGTCTCATGAACGATGTCATGTAAAGTTAGCCCGGGCCGCTTCATCCCAACATACCGCAAGATGCAAAGTACACAAGAAGCAATCGACAATAAAAGCATCAACGCCCACAATGACCATTGTGTTCTACTCGTGCAAACAGATCTACATATAGACATGGCTCTGATACCACTGTAGGGGTTCGTAGCATGGAAAACAAAATTTTCTACCGCATGCAAACAAACAAGCCAAGATCTATCTACTAGATTGTAGCAACGAGTCGATAGAGGAACTCACCCTCGAAGATTCCAAAGCGGTTAACGAGAGCAGATTCTCGTGGGTGATGTAGTCGTACACTTGCCGATCTCAAGATCGCGTAGACGATCCTTCCGGTGCTGCGTTCCGGCAGCGCTCCCGCAGTCGGTCACACGTTCGGTACTCGACGAAGACCTTCCTCTCCCTTGTTCCAGCAGGCAGCGGAGGTTGTAGCACTATCCTCGCGATTCCGGCAGCACAACGGCGTGGTACCGGAAGCAGAGGGGAGATCCCGCAGGGCTTCGCCTTAAGCCGGAGCGAGTATGGTGGAGTATGAGAGAGCTATTAGTGGTCTAGGGTTTAGACACACCAATTAGAAGGCTCTAAACCGAAGGCTAGAGCAATTAGAAGCTCTAAACCAAAACGGCTCTAAACCGGAGATTAGAGGATAGGAACTTGTGTGTCTAGAGGAGGAGGCCCTACCCCTCCTTTTATAGGTGGGAGGGGCGGCCAAGGGAGGAGTCCTCCCAAGTCGCCCTGGTGGCGCCGCTTGGAGAGGAGACTCCTTCCCCAAGTCGGTTTCAACCACCTCTTGCTTGTTTCCCACAGTTTCTTGTTTTAGCCGTTTGACTTTCAAACTGGCCATTTGACTTTTCTGTTTTAGGATTCAATTTAATCCTTTATTTGAAACATCAAGAACACTTAGTACATGATGCAATCATTCCAATATGCAATGACACATTCATGTACCCCTTCCCCCCCGGAGTGCCGGACATTCCGGAACCTTCTAGAACATTCCCGATGAAAACACCGGAATCATTTCCGAACTCCGAAACGGGACTTTCCTTATATGAATCTTATTCTCCGGACCATTCCGGATCACCTCGTGATATCCCAGATCCCATCCGAGACTCGGAAGAACATTCGGTCTCTTTCTCATAATACCATAACTACTCAAACAACGTTGAATCCTTAAGTGTGTCTCCCTACGGTTCGTGAATTATGCGGACATGATCGAGACACTTCTCCGAACAATAACCAATAGAGGATTCTGGAAATTCATATGGATCCCACATATTTCTACGATTACTTTGCGATCGAATGAAACACTTACATACGATACCAATTTCCCTTTGTCTCACGATAGTTTACTTATCCGAGGTTATGATCGTCGGTATCTCTGCATACCTAGTTAAACCTCATTACCGATAAGTACTCTTTTCTCGTTCCCGTGATATGTGATCCCTTGTGACCCAGTCACATGCTTGCAAGCTAATTGGATGACATTCCACCGAGAGGGCCCAGAGTATATCTATCCGTCATATGGATGTACAAATCCCACTCTTGATCCATGTGTTTCAATCAATACTTTCCGAACACTCAATGCCACCTTTATAGCCACCCAGTTACGGTGTGGTGTTTGATGTCATCAAAGCATCCATCCGGTAAAGGTGATATGCATGACCTCATGGTCGAAGGAATTAGGTTACTATGTATCAGAAAGCATATAGCAATTGAACTATTGAAATGACTTGATCTTTATGCTACGCTTATCTATAGGAGTATGTCCACCATATCATTCTCCTAACGATATGATCTTGTTATTGATAACATCTCAATGTTCATGATAGGGAAACCACAATCATTAATCAACCAACAAGCTAGTGAAGTATAGAGGCTATACTAGGGACTTCAAATTAAGTTTACTAATCACACAAGTATTAATGTTTCCGGTTAATACAATTATAGCATGGTATGTAAACATTTATCATAAGTGTGAAGATATGATAATAACCACTTTATTATTGCCTCTTGGGCATATCTCCAACAAAATCATCAAATATAGGAGGCATATTGTAATCACAATTAACTTTCTCCTCAATAGTAGGTGGACTGAAAATATCAAACTCATCATTGTAATCATCATATGTTGGAGGTTTGGTATCATCATAAGCAATAGAATAGCTGTCTTCCAAAGCTGGGGAACTAAAAAGATCATTTTCATAAAAAACTAGCTTCCCCAAGCTTAGACATTTCCATAGCATTAGCAATAATGGTGTTCAAAGAATTCATACTAATAACATTGCTATTAGCATGCAAATAAAGCTCCATGGTTTTTTTAATTTTCTCTTCAAACACTTAATGTCCTAACTCAAGATAAACACTATAAAGCTCTCTAATTTTTTGTTGTTTTCCATTAAGACCAACTAGTGAAAACAAGAAACAAAAAGACAAAATTGCAGAATCTAAAGGAAATAACTTCGAGCACTCACACCGGAGGATGTGAGTACCTTTTACCTTACCTCCCCGCCAACGGTGCTAGAAAATAGCTTTCTGGCTTGTTGTTGCCGTCGGGTAACGTGTGTGAGTGCCTTTTACCTTTCCTCCCCGGCAACGGCGCCAGAAAATAGCTTTATGTCTACGCACTTCTATTCTTGTAGACAGTTGTTGGTCCTCCAAGTGCAGAGGTTTGTAGAACATCAACAAGTTTCCCTTAAGTGAATTACCCAAGGTTTATCGAACTCAGGGAGGAAGTGGTCAAAGGTATCCCTCTCAAGCAACCCTGAAATCAAGATACAAGAAGTCCCTTGTGTCTCCAACACACCTAATACACTTGTCAGGTGTATAAGTGCACTAGTTCGGCGAAGAGATAGTGAAATACAAGTGGTAACAGTGCCAGAAAAGAGCTTGGCGGTGAGGTAAGTTAAAAGGACCAAAACCTCCCCGGCGAACATGCAACAGATCTAAATGCAAACGGTGTTTCAATGTTTAGAAACAAGGCCTAGGGATCATACTTTAACTAGTGGACACTCTCTCATATAAGTCTCTTATTTTCATGATACTACCCTGAACTACTCTCCGGTTGGACACTCTAATCCATGGTAGGGCTATAACAGCACACCTCAAAGTCTGCATTTCCCAATCTAGATAACCCCACACTGTCATCTTGAGCGCTAGATGGTTCCAACAAACACCACAATTTCATAGAGACATCCATCTCCAAATATAACTCATGATAAATATATGTAACCTAGCTTAAGTGCCACACACGGTGTGCACGCTGTCACTTTCACACACATGGGGAAAATCATAGATCCATTAAAGCACGATAAGTATTTATGTAGACTCTAGCCTAAGTGCCACCATGGCGTGCACGCTGTCACTTTCACACACATGGGGAGAGCCGGAGATCTAATGAAGCACTTGAGTAGCAAGGTAGATCTACTTGATTACAAAGCTCATGACCACAACAAGATCATGCATAGGGAGAGAGATGAACACAGAGCTACCGGTAGAGCCCTTAGCCTCGAGGAAGAACTACTCCCTCCTCATCATGGGAATCAGCAAAGGTGATGGAGATCGATGGAGATGGCTCTGGGGGCACTTCCTCGTCCCGGCAGGGTGCCAGAACAAAGCCGTTCTATCCCCCGAATATCCCCTTCGGTGGCGGCGGTGCTGCGGAACTTTTCGTGGCTTTCTGGTCGATGATTTAGGGTTTTTGGGTCCGAGGCTTCTTATAGGCGAAGGAGGCAAGGTCGGGGAGGACCAGGGGGCCCACACCCCTTGTGGGCGTGTCCAGGGTGGGCCTGCGCCCACCTAGGATGTGGCCACCCTGGTGTCCTCCTCCGTCTCGTCTTCGATTTTCCGTATCATTCAGGGAGAAATATGAACTTTGGCTTTCGTCCCGTCCAATTCCGAGAATATTCATTTTTTAGCTTTCTAAAACCAAAAACAGCAGAAAACATGCAACTAGCACCGTGACATCTTGTCAATAGGTTATTTCCAGAAAGTGTATAAAAATACCTCAAAGTGTAGACAAAATATAGCAAAGTGAATACTAAACAAGCATGGAACATCAAAAATTATAGATACATTTACGACGTATCATTGTTCTTCCTCAGGAACAAACTGCACCTAGCTGGTTGTTCTCATGAGCCAAGTAATTAGTGTTCTCATGGCCAAGAAGGTGAAGTAAGCCTCCTCTGCCTCCTCCATATTGTCAACCCTTCGTAGGAGTAATGGTTCACATGATCCTGACACTTACTTCGTTTTGTATACACTCCTGGAATCCTCCCTTTGTACACCACATAGTAGTTTCTCTACAATTCACAAGAGTAATATGTTAATGTATAACATCACAATTTCATCATAAGCATGTACCAATCATAGCAAGCATCATAACTTCATGCTAACAGGTGCGTGAATGATCATTTTTTAAAAGGGATCACAAGTTCATCCTACTACTATGGTGTTAACCTACCACCACATCATAAGTTGATGTTATCCTACTACCGCTAGTTCTCCATCACATGAGGGGTTAGTATACAAGGTAGGCTCGGCCAGGGAGGGGGGGTCTAGAGGGGATGCCACCCCCAAGAAAATTAGGGGCCCTCCCTTGATATATGTTCTAAATATGGCCTAGTATAATCTCAGAAAAAAATGACACTACAGTTCTGCCGTATGCCTTTCTGATTGGGCCATATTGGCCCCATCTATTTCCTAGACGCATAAATATGCGTGGTTATTCAACCTCGACCCGATCTCATCTAGCGATCAAATCAAAATCATTAGGTTCGTCTGACCCTTCTGTTTTGTGTCCTAGTCTCGCCATCAGGGCCATGATCGCCATCGTCCATTGGTCTGACCTCTCTTTCGATCGCAATTCACAAGGAGGCTGCTCCTTCTCCCTCCGTTCAATCGTTTCCTAAGGACGACCATCGGCAGCATCACAAAGAAGCGGAAGTAACCCCTACACTACCTTAACAGGCTCCTCTTAAACAGAGTTTCCATGGGTGGACAATTGCGCCATAACCATGGACTTTCTCCTCCTCCAAGCGACATCGTATAACCGAGCTAAGTATCACTATGCTAGCTGAAGCCTAAGACTTTCAAGTTTTTAATGAATCCATGTCTATATCATTACTATTATGATTACAGGAAATTACGAAATCAAAGCGACGTGTGTGTTCTTGGGCGCCAATGAATGATCCACACCCCCTTCATCAGAGCCTGTGGCTGCTCATATACACGTGACACAACCTTTTCAGAATAACTTGGTTTTTTGCAGCCAATCTAGGAGAGAGTTTTGGCGTCCGTGCAAACAGGATGTGGAACACGACCTCATCACATTCTCAACATTCTTATTTATCCGTCCAATAGCACTACTCACTGCGTAGGAGGGGCAGGAAAATCCGCATGTAGTCTATAATCTGTATTCGGCTCTCTCTTGTTCTTGGGATCAAGGCTGAAAGTCCAAAAACCCTACACGATTAGTCAGATTAACCTCCGCAGTTCACCTAGCTCGCAAAAGCAACATTGTTTTATGAATTGTCAAGATTCAGGTATAGGGAGAGGTTTGGAAACTCTCATCGGTCCCAAGTTACCTACGATATAGATGGTATAAAGAAGGGATGCCCACTACTTGGGAGGAACACACATCCGTACCCAGACACATCCCATGCCTATCTAAGACATCTATTTTAAGACGAAGAGACTATAATTTTAAATCTAATATATACGGAATAAAACTAAGTTTAATTTACTAAGCACAAAACCTGAATATGCTAGACTTATATACACGAAAAATTGAGAGTTGGCTTGCGCGCTTTGTAGAACCGGAATAAACTCTTACGCACACTAGTCATTGTAGTATGTTAATTTGTATCTTCATCGTGCATGTTGCATGTTCCAATTGGTTGAGCATAGGACTTATATGACTATTGTAGCTGTATGGTTGTCCACTTGTCCTGCATGACAAAGTTAGTTGGGTTCGCCAATTTTTATGACAGTTCTATATAGTTAGAACAGTTATCATATATAACTATAAACTAGCCCACTTCAACTGTCTACCCGAGAGGACAATCTTCCTCAGGTCCAAACTCTCAATGATTACATTAAAAACAAAGGGCCAATAATATGGCTGGAAATTATCAATTTTTTTTCTCTTGCTAAGAATATTGAAGTCTTCCCCTAACAACATAAGAAGAGCATATAGGGCATTCCCGGATAGATGTAGACATGTAGTGTCACTAATGGTTGCTGCTAGGGCGATGGATAACACGGCTATAAGGATTGGATGTTTCAACGAGTACGACATCTGCCAGGAACAACATCAATCTTCATGAAGTAGTAGTACCAGGCACATTTTCTCAACAAAACTACCACCGGTTGTTATGTTTCTCCCGAGATAGACTTGGTACACCATGGTCGGAGGCGACAGCAACGACGAGAGCAACATGCTCGCCGGACGATGACGATCTCCCGAAGCAAGACGAGATCAGAAATCTCCATTTTTTGGTAACCACACCCTTGAGACTGCACACTGCAGACGATCAAGATGAGTCATCAGGCTGTGTTGGATGTACTCTTTGGTATTGGCGGCCCTGTTGATGACTTTCATGAATTGAATTTTCGTGATCAATGGAGTCCATGATGCAGTTCTTTATTTGACCTTTTCATAGTTTCGTAATGGAGAAAGAAGATCGCACGCCACACGGAGTGTGCTATTGGAAGTTACCAGGTCCGAACAAAATGGAAGGAGCAACTGTCGCAGGCAGCCAACTGTTTACAGTGGAAATTATTCTTTCACTGTCCTCTTAATTTGGTGATCTCACAATTACCAACTGTTTACGCCGTGCTTGTGCTAGTACTAAAATTGAAAGTAGCTACTACGTACTTCAGGTAAATTGCACAGTTAATTGAACAACATATCCTGACCCCCCCTTGACTAAAGACACGTCCAATCTTATAAGATTAATCATCTTGAACAACAATCAAAATACGGCGGAAACAACATCCGGTTAATTGGGTTTCCAAAATTTCATGTATTCGATGATAACACAAGACAATTCACAGATTAGGCAACCGTCTGATGCCAAGAATCAAGAACTACACGTACTACATCGAGAACATATATCCTAGCTACAGTACAACTCAGTGTCTTCTCTGACCCAAAAACTTCCAAGAAGACATCATCGGATCTCTAAATCCTTACTACGTTCCCGATTGCAAGGACCTCCGCGACGCGGCAAGACGAACTTGGAGTGGCCCCGCAACGCTTCTCCGTCTCCATCTGCTCCAGTCCTGCCCCCAGTATCAGCGGCCGGGGAGCTTTGGCTTCTTGCGAGTCGGCAACCGCCGCCTTGTGATCAGCTGTGGGACGATGGCATGATCTTCACCTGATCCCTGGCGACGCGCACGTCGCGGGAGGGGTCGTCGCGCGGGAAGAAGGCGCCGTTGTACTTGACCTCGAAATAGCCGTCATCCGCATCAGAAACGACGACGGCGCTGAGCCAGATGAAGAGGTGCACGCCCGTGGGCAGCGTCCCCATCCGCGTCCGCACGCACACCCTCGTTCCTTTCCGGATGGGCTCGAGGTCGGCTGACGTCGACGGGTGAGGCGGGGGCGTCGACCGGGAGATCGGCACCGAGGACTCCTTGGTCGCCGCCTCTTCAGCAGGCTTCTGTGGCATCGACACGAACGGCTTCTTGGTCGCCGCCGCTTCGGCAGGCTTCTGCGGGGACGGCTTCTGGATTCCCGCGCCGGCGACGCCGGAACCGTTCATGGCGAACGGGGTGGGTCGGCCCTTGGGGGCAGTGCACCTCTTCGGAGCTTCTTCCAGCCGCAGGTAGGAGATCGCAGGCGCGCGCGGCGTCGTCAGGAACGGCTTCTTGATGCCTTGCTTGCGTGGGATCGGCGCGGGCCTGCTCTGGAGGACTGCTCCTGTTGCTGCCTTGGGGATCGGCGACGGAGCGGTGGACTGCTTCATGATCCGTCCCTTGGCCACGACGGCGAACTTCCCGCGACGATCCAGCTCGCGGCGGGTCTCGTCCAGGACGGTGGACGGGCGCTTGGGCATGGGCGCAGGCATGGCGATCGATCTGGTGAGGAGTCGATGGATTGTGCTGCGCCGAGGGGCGGTCTAGGGCTATATCGATCCAGATCGAGCGTGGGCATGGCGGCGGAGGGGAAGGTCACCGAGGCCGAGTCGAAGTCGGGAGGGGGAAGCGTAGGAACCAAGCAGAGTGAAGCCAGGACCGTGTCATCCATCAGATGGCGGGGAAGATTGATCAGCCGATTAGAATTTCAAATGTTTGGACCGGGCCGTACGTGTTGATTGCCTCTTGCCAAATTAGCTCGCATCCATGTCAGTGCAAAAGATTGTAACAGATGACAGTATAACATCAATGTCGCCAGTACTGCTCTGTCTACTGCTGCCAACTGCTATCTGCTGTGCTTCGTCATGCACCCTGGTAATTTGTGATTCCCACAATATCCAAAACATGCCGTTTACCAATTGAAAGTCTTCTGTAGTGCCATTTTAGCGTTACTATACATTACATATAAGCATACAACAGATAGATCTGGTGTTTGCTGATATATTTTTTTGCGAATGGTGTTTGCTGATTTTATTCAGGGAACGAGCAACATCATACGAGTTTGGGAGGTTTGAGCGGCCGGGCAGGTGTCCATCAGCGACGTGCAGGAGGTGGGTAGGGTGTCATCCGACGCACATAAGGTTGGGGCAGGCAGCGACCGGCGGCTTGCACGAGGGACCCTCGACAACGCGCGGGAGGTGGGGGAAGGAGGCGGAGGGGCCGTGGATCGAGATCGACTTCGAGAGGAGCGTTGGTAGTGTCGAGGGCTCAACAAAAAGAAGAGTTTTGGATCCGTTAACAATACATGGACCCACCAGGCAGTGACACAATGTTGGCAGATGGTCTCACAATGCTTACATGTGACCCAAGCTTAAGCCTATAAATAAACCCTGAGGAGTAGGGGTAGGGACCCAGCGTCGCGCGCGCTCGCCGAGCCATGGACAGAGTAGGGTTAGGAGAGGCGGCGGTGGCGGTAAGGTCGTGTTGTAGGAGACCGGCGGTGGCGGCGCCGTATCCTAGCCCACCCTCACGAAAACCAACTACACCGAGTGGTCGATCTTGATGTGTGTCCAACTCCAAGGCGTTGGCCTCTAGGAAGCTATGGACATGGGCGATGCAACGGAACGGCAGGCGCTCGATCATCATGCGCCCCGTCCCACCAGAGATGGTGCATATGCTCGCCACTAAGGACAACACAAAGATCGGTTTGTTAGGTTGACCTCTCCACGTATGAACCCAACGGTTCATACGGACCCTCGATTCGCGCCCTGATCGGGGGCGCCCAACCAAGTCAAGGTTGGTGGACCCCTGTGACAGGGCAATATAAAGAGAGGTGGGGACCGGGGCACTGACTACGAGGTTCGTCGCGCCGCCTCTCTCCCCACCACAACCCCTTCCGATCTAGGGTTTTGCGCTTAGCCACGGGAAGCACGCCACCGCCGCCGCCTAGCCCAGCCCCAGCTAGCCGTCGCCATCGAAAACCATGGCCACATCGACCCCCTCCTCTAGCCAAGGAGAAGGTATGCTCCATCTCTCTGATCCCTTTCTATCTCTCAATCAATAGTCAGCACCAACACGAATTAAAGGCATAGACAGTATAGTACTCGAATTGATCTAGTCTAGATGATCCTAAAGCACATTTAACATTGGTATCAGAGCATGCTAGTTCTAGATCATTTCGGTAGAAAAGAATCAAAAGAAACCCTAGTTCATCCCCTGCAAACCCCGAAAATAAAATCAAAAAAATAAAATAAAATCCCCAAAAGGCTCCCAGAGAGAAATTGGAATCCCTAATCCCCAAATTGAAAGAGGGGGGAAATAACTCACCGGCTCGCCGGCAAAGTGCGCCGCCATGGGGCCACGTCGTTCCTCTCCAACCGACGGGCATCGGCAAGCCGAGCCGTCGGAGGAAGAACATGGCAGTGGAGGGGGCACCCCGCCTCCGCCACGGCCGAAAGGGAGTGACCCTTTCGGGGGCAAAGGCTCACCGCCGGCCATTGGGCCAACAGGGGCACCACCAGACCACGCGGACGCCGGCGTGAAGGGGCGGAAGGGGGCCCTCGGGTCTTCCCTTCCTCACCGCCGTCGTGCTCAAATCGGCACCGCAGCTAGCCCGTTCGACGGCAGCACGCTCACCGCAAGGGGAACGCGCGACCGACGAAGGGACCAGCAACGGCGCCGCCACCTCTGCATCACTGCACCGAGCGGGTGCTCCGGCTCCTCCACGCCTGGCAAAGATGGAGAGGTGGGGAAGTGGGGAAACAGAGGGGGTGGGCTCGCAAGGGAAAGAAAAAGGGGCCGTCGGTCGAACTGGCGCCGCCT
Source organism: Avena longiglumis (assembly GCA_030063025.1). Lineage (NCBI taxonomy): Eukaryota > Viridiplantae > Streptophyta > Magnoliopsida > Poales > Poaceae > Avena > Avena longiglumis. Next base: position 508,918,894 of record CP125974.1, on the reverse strand, counting down.
GCGCCTCGGCCGGCCTCGCGCCACCTAGATAGGACCACGGGGTGGGGGGAGTGAGAGTGAGGCTAGGGTTTTTTCGAAGGGGGACTGGTTTTGTTAGCACTAGACGCGCGGACGGCCGTCCGATCTGATCCGACGGTCAGGGTCGGTCGGCGGCAAGCCCATGCGTGCTTTTGGGCCAATGGCTCAAAGGTAGCAGGCCGCTATCTGTCGCCCAGTGCTGCACGCAAGGAGAAGCACGTTGGCGGGCTGTGGGCCGCCGGCGTGACGGGCCGCTCAGTTTTTTCAGTCTGTTATTTTTTCCTAAGCAAAGTTTTAGTGTTTTTTGTTCAGTTTTTTGAGCAAATTTCACACAATTTTTTCTACTCAAATTATTCCAACGAAAATTTGTTTAGAAAATATGAAAAGTAACAGAAATATTTCTATAAAGTATAAAAGTTCATGAATTTTATATTCATATTCCGCTGCAAATTGTTAAAGTTGTTGCTTAAATGCAATAAAGTGATAATCAAATTTTTTAAAAGATGTGATAAAGTGATATTAAAATATGATTATGATTCTGTTATTCTATGACCAACGTTATTAATAACATGATCATGTTTTGTTGCAATAATATATGTATTTATCTCTATTATCTGCCCAACGGTGATATAGATTTAATTGCATAAACAGTTGTATGTTTTATTTTATACCAACGTTGGATTAATACATGCAATTGTTGTTACGATTACACATCATTGTGGTGTAAAGGAAGAAAAGATGATGATGTTGCATGGCATGAAAAGAAAAGGACCATGCTCTATTGGATATGGAATATACCTTAGAGAACCAAAAGATGTTTAATACCAACAAAAGTTGCATTATTTTTTAAGAACACAATTGAGAACGCTAATGCGGGATCAATTGCAAAGTGTGCTTCCGCATGGGAGTTTATAGAAAAGATAAAGATCTAGTTCACTGGTTCTTCAAAAGGCATATGCCCCACCTGCTGAAACAGCCGGTGACAGAAAAGTACAATGGAGGTGCACATGGCATAAGAGACTTCGGATGAGCAACATGGCAGCTAAGCTTAAACCCATGGATGCTGATTTGGAGCTAAAGGTTGCACTCCTTGTTCACTTGGTGATGGCTTCACTGTCTCAACAGTTTGACACCTCTGTTGTCAATTATAGCATGTTCCCAGAAAAATGGGACATAGAAAAGATCAAAAGCCTTCATTACACAGAAATTTGATATGTGTATTCCATGTGGACAATGATAACTATGAGTGTGATGTGGCAAGTATGCCATATGGTTTAAAAATGCTTGTGTGGGTGTTGCTACACTACATGACAAGTTTTATTTATTATCTTTGCATGAGAAAGTATTTTCTGTGTGTAATGTGAATGAACAAGTTCCCTTGTCGAACAAAGAACAAAATAAAAGAAAGCAAACTCTTGACTCATCGAAGTTATGGCACTGCAGACTAGGCCATATTTCGAGGGGAAGAATAGAAGCCTCGTTAAAAGACATTCTTCCTCCGTTAGAGTTATCTGACATAGAACAATGCATAGATTGCATTAAAGGAAAGTATGTCAAACAAATTAAAAAGGGTGCAAATCGAAGCATAGCTACACTAGAAATAATCCACACGGATATTTGTGGACCGTTTCCGGTGAAAAGTGTGGATGGCTATGATTCATTCATAACATTCACGGATGATCACTCCCGGTATGGTTATATTTATCCAATTAAAGAAAGATCTGAAGCATTGGATAAATTTAAAATTTTCAAAGCTGAAGTAGAAAATCAACATGATAAAAGAACTAAAATAGTTCGGTCCGATCGTGGGGGCGAGTACTACGGTCGGCATACTCCATATGGTCAAGTACCAGGACCCTTTGCAAGGTTCCTGCAAGAAAATGGAATAGTCGCCCAGTATTCAATGTCGGGCGAACCTCAAAAAGCAGATAGCGAAAAGCATGCGTACCCTTATGGATATGGTGCGCAGCATGATGAGCTATTCTACCCTCCCATTGGGATTGTGGATGGAGGCGCTTAAAACCGCCATTCACATTCTCAACAGAGTACCAAGTAAGTCGGTGCCCAAAACACCGTATGAATTGTGGACAGGCAGAGTCCCCTCTCTGCACCACTTGAGGGTCTGGGGGAGCCTAGCTGAGGCAAAAGTTTTCAATCCAAACATTGCAAAGTTAGACCCCAAAACAGTATCTTGCCATTTTATTGGCTATCCAGATAAGTCAAAAGGCTATCGTTTCTACTGTCCCGACAGATACACAAAGTGTGTAGAAACGAGACATGCAGTCTTCTTGGAGGACGACTTGATGAGGGGAAGCACGGTAGCCAGGAAAATTGATCTTGAGGAGAAGAGGCTGCATGCACCTAATCCGATGACTCACGAGCCTTTTTTCTCGCTACATGTTGTTCCACCATCTACAACCCCTGAGGTTGTGGTGCCGGCACCTGTTGTGACTCCACACGTGACAACAATGGGTGAAAGTTGAACACATCCATCAGAGCCACACGACCCACTGTTGAGCACGAAGGGAGCGACAGCCACCTACTGTAAATGTGCCTGAACCCGAGGCAAGAAATGAGCAAGAGTCTGATGAACTCAGACGGTCTAAAAGAGAACGAAGGCCAGCCATTTCCAAAGAAATCTACAAAGTTTACAATGTAGTTCATATGGAGGGCGATCCTACCTCATATGAAGAAGCCATGAGTAGCCCTCACTCAGCCAAGTGGGTAGAGGCAATGGAAGATGAAATGAAATCGATGAGTTCCAACAACGTTTGGGACTTAGAGGAAATTCCTAAAGGAGCCAAAACAGTAGGATGCAAATGGGTCTACAAAACAAAGTATGACTCCCATGGGAATGTAGAGAAGTACAAAGCAAGACTTGTGGCAAAAGGCTTTACGCAAAGAGAAGACGTAGATTACAATGAGACTTTTTCTCCGGTCTCGTGTAAGGACTCCTTCAGAATCATCATGGCACTAGTTGCACATTCTGATTTAGAGCTGCATCAAATGGATGTTAAGACGACATTTCTAAATGGAGATTTAGAAGAAAATGTTTACATGAAACAACCCAAGGGTTTTTTCATGGAGGGGAAGGAACATATGGGATGCCTCCTAAAGAAATCCATTTATGGGTTAAAGCAAGCCTCTAGGCAGTGGTATTTAAAATTTAATAATACAATTAAAAGATTTGGATTCAAAGAAAATGTTGAGGACAACTGCATTTATGCAAAGTTAAAAAGTGGGAAATATATTTTCCTAATTCTGTATGTGGATGACATCCTGCTTGCCAGCAGTGATGTTAGTCTACTACTAGAGACAAAGAAGTTCTTGTCATCAAATTTTGACATGAAAGATCTTGGTGAAGCTTCTTATGTTTTGGGCTTAGAAATTCACCGAGATAGAAAGAATGGAGTGTTAGGACTGTCGCAGAAAGCATATTGTGAAAACATTCTAAAGAAATACAATATGCATGCGAGTAATGCAACACCTGCTCACATAGTCAAGGGCGATAGTTTTGGGAAATCCCAATGTCCAAAGAATCAATATGAGATCGATCAAATGAAGTCAGTACCATATGCTTCGGCTGTTGGAAGCTTACAGTATGCACAAGTGTGCACTCGCCCTGACTTAGCATTTATCACCAGGGTACTCGGTAGATATCAAGAGAATCCAGACATAGAGCACTCGAAGATGGTAAAGAAATCTTTGCGTTATGTGCAAGGCATAAAAGGCCTCATGCTAACATATAGAAGATCTGATTCCCTAGAGATAAAAGGGTATTCAGATGCTGATTTTGCGGGAGATAAAGAAGACCGAAAGTCCACGACCGGGTATGTCTTTACTCTCGCAGGAGGTGCTATTTCGTGGAGAAGCGCCAAACAGTCGATAGTTGCATCATCTACGATGTATACAGAATTCATAGCATGTTATGAGGCCATGGGACAGACGTTATGGTTAAAGAAATTCTTACCCGACTTGAAAGTGGTTGACTGCATCAGCAGGCCACTAAAGATGTACTGTGACAATGAGCCCGCAGTATTCTATGCTCACAACAACAAGTCGAGTAATGCTACAAAGTCTATAGATATAAAGTATTATGTTGTGAAGGACAAAGTCCAGTATCAAACTATAAGACTCGAGCATATAAGGACAAAGGATATGCTTGCGGATCCGCTAACGAAAGGCTTACCACCCAATGTGTTCAAGGAACACATAGCCGGCATGGGTTTAACGGGAAGCCTATGATTCCTGGACTACAGAGGCCCTAAAGTAACAGGATTTGTTTCAAAATAGAAAGGTATATAGTGGCTGTTTGATTCTATCGGCAATTGAGCTGAGACGATGAAACATGCTCTATGTATCGATCTGTGATGAAATAAGTAAAGTATAAAGTGAAAAGTAAAGTCGAGATCAAGGGGGAGAATTTTAGGTTGACCTCTCCACGTATGAACCCAACGGTTCATACGGACCCTCAATTCGCGCATACGATCGGGGCGTAACCAAGTCAAGGTTGGTGGGCCCCTGTGGCAGCGCAATATAAAGAGAGGTGGGGACCGGGGCACTGACTACGAGGTTCGTCGCGCCGCCTCTCTCCCCACCACAACCCCTTCCGATCTAGGGTTTTGCGCTTAGCCACGGGAAGCACCCCACCGCCGCCGCCTAGCCCAGCCCCAGCTAGCCATCACCGTCGAAAACCATGGCCACATCGACCCCCTCCTCTAGCCAAGGAGAAGGTATGCTCCATCTCTCTGATCCCTTTCTATCTCTCAATCAATAGTCAGCACCAACACGAATTAAAGGCATAGACAGTATAGTACTCGAATTGATCTACTCTAGATGATCCTAAAGCACATTTAACACGGTTGGGACACGATCAAGACGTTGCGCGTTGAGGTGGATCGCGTCCACAAGGCGTGTCTCCAGCGGCTTCACAAGGATCAAGATGGTGTGCGCCAGCGGCTTCGCAAGGATTTTGACCACCTGGCGTTCAAGAGCGGGGAAACCGTCAAGGATTTTTCCTTGCACATCTCCAGCATCATCACTGAACTGCAATTTTTGGGCGACATCACATCGGAGCTTGACGGTGTGCAAAAGATCGAGCGGGTCATGCCGCCCAGGTATGCAGAAATGGCGTGCTCTGTTGAAACCTTACTTGACTTGAAGAATCTGTCAATTGAGGAACTGAGTGGGCGGCTTGCGGCATCGGAGGGCCGTGGCGCGCCAAAGCAAGATGCAAGCGGGCAGCTGCTCCTCACTAAGGAGCAGTGGCACTCGTTGAAGGGTTTCGCGGCATAGTAAATCAAAATTTTCTACGGATGCGAACAGAGGGAAAGCCAAGATCTAATCTAGGAGATGCAAACAACGAGAGAGATTGGATTAGATCTTCATACCCTTGAAGATTCGCGCAATGAGCGTTCGTCGGGCGTGGGTGATGCGATCGTACTCGCTTCTCCTCCTCGCGATCCGATCCGATCTAGCACCACAAGTGGCGGTGCCTCCGTGAGATGCACTGCGTCGGCACCTCGGCGTCTCCTCCTTCCTCGGTCCAGAAAGTATGGTGGAGAGCGGATTGGATCTACAACACGTCGTGGTGTATATGGTGGAGAGTTTCTGCAGCAGGGCTTCGCCTACACGCAGTCGGGAGGGAGAGAGAGAGGAGGGCAGCAGGGCGGCTAGCTTTGGAGGGGAAGGTGTGGGGGGGTGGTGCGCCCCCAGCCCTCTTTATATAGAGGGGTGGGCGGATGCCCTAGCCCCTTCCCAAGTCCAAACCGGCGGCCCCAAAGGAGGAGGAGTGGGGGGCAAGGAAACCCCCCTTCTAGAAGCTCTATCTAGGGTTTAAACCCTCTTTGGCATTTGGGCCCTATGGGGCCTTGTGCCTCGGCCCAATGCAGCTGTGGCACTCCCTCATAGGCCCATGCCCCTCCCGGAAGGTGGGTCCATGTTGGTCCCCTTCCGGAAGGTTCTAGAAGCTTCGGTACAATCTTGATTAACCGGAACAATTCGAACTCCAAAACTGCACTGCCTTATATGAATCTTATTCTCCGGACCACTCCGGAACCTCTCGTGATGTCCCGGATCCCATCCGAGACTCCGAACAAATACTCATAAACCAATTATCCAATCTATCCTAGCGTCGAGACACGTTAAGTGTGTGACCAGGGTTCGAGAATATGCGACATGATCTTCTATCAATAATCAACAGGTCTCTGGAAACCCATATTGACTCACACATTCATCGATGATCATATCGGATGAACCACGATGCCATGATTCAATCAATCCCATATATATATTCCCTTCATCTCGCGATATTTTACTTGCGAGATTTGATCGTCGATGCTCATACCTAGTTCAATCTCGTTCACAAAGTACTTTACTCGTTCCATAATCCGATATCACTTTGTGATTAACTCCTTAACCACATGCTTGCAAGCGGTGTTGATATCGATTACCGAGTGGGCCCGAAGTATATCTCTCCGACTTGGGAGGGACAAATCCCATCTTGATACATACAACCCAACATATACTTTCCGATCACCTGAGAGACACCTTTATGATCACCCTCTCATAGGATGACGTTTGATGACCTCAAAGCTTTCTTCCGATACCAGGGAGTTGTATTATCTCATGGTCTAAGGAATACAATATTTGACATAGGAAAAGCTTCGCAAAGATGAACACGATGACACGATCTAATTGCTTCGCTTAGTTTGGGTCTGTCCATCATATCATTCTCCTAATGATGTGATCTCATTATTAATTGACAACTCATGTCCATGGTTAGGAAACCTTAACCATCATTAATCAATGAGATAGTCCATAGAGGCGTACTAGGGACACAGTGTTGTTCACAAACCACACAAGTATTAAAGTTTCCGCTTAATACAATTCTAGCATGGAATATAAACATTATCATGAACAAGAATTATAATAATAACATCTTTATTATTGCCTCTAGGGCATAATTCCAACAGTCTCCCACTTTCACTAGAGTCAATAATCTAGTTTACATTTGGCAACAATCTCACACCCATGGCACTGAGGTGCTGATCATGTTTTACACGTGGAAGAGGTTTAGTCAATGGATCTGCGACATTCAGATCTGTATGTACTTTGCTAATCTTCGGATCTCCATCGCTATATAATCTCGGATTATATGAAACTTGCAGTTGATATGCTTGGTCTTTGGATGATATCTTGGCTCCTTAGCGAGTGCTATGGCGCCAGTGTTGTCACACAATATCTCCGTGGGTCCAATGCACTTGGAACCACCAAGCTCGATGATGAAGTTTCGATCCAAACTCCTTCACTTGACGCTGCGGCAGCCATGTATTCCGCTTCTCTTGTAGATCCCGATCACGCTTTGTGCAGCTTCTCCAACTCACAGCTCCTCCATTCAAAATATACACGTATCACATGCGAGATTTAGAATCATCCTTGTCGGTGTCAAACTAGCGTCGGCGTAACCTTTACGACGAGTTGTTCATCACCCCATAGACTAAGAACATTTCTTTAGTCCTATTTAGGTACTTTAGGATGTTCTTAACGGCTGTCCAGTGTTCCACTCCTGGATCACTTTGATACCTGCTCGTCAAACTAAGAGCATTGGACACATCCGGTCTAGTACACATCATGGCATACATGATAGAACCTATGGCCGAGGCATAAGGCACTTTGCTCATAGCTTCCCTATCATTTACTGTAGCTAGACAATTGAGCCTTGCTCAATATCTTGCACGACAACATAGGCCTTGAACCTTTCTTTGCCTTATCCATTACGAACCTTTTGAACTTTGTCTAGGTATGTACTCGGCTTAAAGCTATCAGGCGTCTTTGTCTATCTCTATAGATTTTGATGCCCAATATATAAGCAGCTTCACCTAGGTCTTTCATTGAAAAACACTTGTTCAAATAACTCTTCACATCGTTAAGCATGTTTATGTCATTTCCAATAATCAATATGTCATCCACATATAGTACCAGAAACGTCAAGCTCCCACTCACTTTCTTGTAGATGCAAGCTTGAGCAATTTGGAACAAATCCAAAGCTCTTGATCACTTGATCAAAACGAAGGTTCCAACTCCGAGATGCTTGCTTCAGTCCATAAATGGAACGCTGAAGTTTGCATACTTTATCATCATCCTTAGGATCGACAAAACCTTCAGGTTGCATCATATACAACTCTTCATCAATGTTGCCATTGAGGAAAGCAGTCTTGACATCCATCTGCCATATTTCATAATCATGAAACGCAGCAATTGCTAATAAAATCCGAATGGACTTAAACATCGCTACGGGAGAGAAAGTCTCATCGTAGTCAACACCTTTAACTTGTCGAAAACCTTTCGCAACAAGTCGTGCTTTATAGACGGTAACATTACCATCCGCGTCCGTTTTCTTCTTGAAGATCCATTTGCACTCAATGGCCTTTCGGTCGCTAGGAGGTTCCACCAAAGTCCATACTTGGTTTTCGCTCATGGATCCCAATTCGGATTTCATGGCTTCTAGCCATTTCTCAGAGTCTGGGCTCATCATCGCTTCCTCATAGTTCGTAGGTTCACTGTCTTCTACCAACTAGACAGTCAAGACAGGGTTGTCGTACCACTCAGGAGGGGCACGCGACCTTGTCGACCTGCGACGTTCAGTAGCAGCATCGTCCGAAGCTTCATGATCCTTGTCATTAGCTTCCTCTATCGTTGGTGCGGTGACCTTGGAACAATTTCAGGTGCTGTGCTACTCTCCAATTCAAGAGAAGGTTCAATAACCTCGTCTAGCTCTACTTTCCTCCCACTCACTTATTTCGAGAGAAACTCCTTCTCAAGAAAGGAACCGTTCTTTGCGACAAACACTTTGCCTTCGGTTCTGTGATAGAAGGTATACCCAATAGTTTCCTTAGGGTATCCTATGAAGATGCATTTCTCCGCTTTGGGTTCGAGCTTGTCCGGCATCAACTTCTTGACGTAAGCTTCGCATCCCCAAACTTTAAGAAACGACAACTTAGGTTTAGCACCAAAACACAGTTCATACGGTGCCGTCTCAACGGATTTAGATGGTTCCCTATTTAAAGTGAATGCAGCGGTTTCTAATGCATAACCCCAAAATGATAACGGCAAATCAGTAAGAGACATCATCGATCGGACCATATCTAATAGGGTTCGATTCCGGCGTTCAGACACACCATTGCGCTGTGGTGTTCCGGGTGGCGTGAGTTGCGAAACGATTCCGCTTGCTTTAAGATGCGTGAGAAAATCATAACTCAAATATTCACCTCCACGATCGGATCGTAGAAACTTAATCTTTCCGTTACGATGGTTCTCTACTTCATTCTGAAATTCCTTGAACTTTTCAAATGTTTCAGATTTATGTTTCATTAAATAGATATACCCATATCTACTTAAGTCATCGGTAAAAGTGAGAAAATAGCGATATCCACCGCGTGTCGAAACACTCATCGGTCCGCATACATCGGTATGTATGATTTCTAACAAGTCCGTTGCTCGCTCCATCATACCGGAGAACGGGGTTTTGATCATATTTCCCATGAGGCATGGTTCGCATGTGTCAAATGATTCAAAATCAAGAGACTCCAAAAGTCCATCAGAATGGAGTTTCTTCATGCGCTTTACACCAATATGACCTAGGCAGCGATTACCACAAATAAGTAGTATTATCACTATCTACTTTGCATCTCTTAGCCTTAATGTTATGGATGTGTGTTTCATCCCTTTCGAGATTTAGAAGAAATAAACCATTCACAATAGGTGCATGACCATAAAAGATGGTACTCATATAAATAGAACAACCATTATTCTCCGATTTAAATGAATAACCGTCTTGCAATAAACAAGAACCAGAAATAATGTTCATGCTCAACGCAGGCACATAATAACACTTATTAAGTTTTGAAACTAATCCCGAAGGTAAAACTAAGGAGAGCGTGCCGACGACCATCACATCAACTCTTGATCCGTTGCCAACGCTCATCGTCACCTCATCCCTTGCAAGATGTCGTCTATTCCATAGCTCCTGTTTTGAGTTACAAATATTAGCAACTAAACCGGTATCAAATACCCAGGCACTACAACGAGGGCTAGTAAGGAAAACATCAATAACATATATATCAAATATACCTTTGATGGTTCCAGCCTTCTTGTCCGCTAAGTACTTCGGACAGTTGCGCTTCCAGTGACCCTTGTCCTTGCAATAGAAGCACTCAGTGTACGGCTTAGGACCAGACTTGAGCTTCTTCTCGGCGAGACAGCAACGCTTACGCCGCCTTTCTTGAAGGGCTTCTTTGCACCCTTACCTTTCTTGAAGGTGGGGGGATTGTTGACCATCAACATATGATTATTCTTTTTGATGTCCACCTCCGCTACTTTCATCTTAGCGAAGAGATCAGTGATCATATCAGTGGAACCAATCTGATTGTGAGCAACTACAAAACTTTTGTAGCTAGGAGGGAGTGATTGCAGAACTCTGTCAATCTTGAGTTCCTCTGGAATCTTGCAGTCCAGTTGCTCAAGGCGCTGAGTGTAGCCCGACATCTTAATGGCGTGCTCACTAACGGAACTCCCTTCCTCCATCTTGTAGTTAAAGAATTTCTTAGAGATCTCATATCTCTCAGAACGGGCCTGAGTCTGAAACATGGTTTTGAGCTCCTCGAGAATCTCAAAGGGCCTGGCGAACTCCTCAAAACGATTTTGAAGATCCGATTCCATAGCATACAACATGGCGATCTTAATCAAATCATAATCATCCTTGCGCGACTGATAAACAGCTTTCTCATCGATCGGTAGCATCTATCTTGAGGCGTCACCTAGCGCTTTCTCAAGGACATAGTCCTTTTGTCCGCCAGCGTTAATGATTCTCAGATTGCGGAACCATTTGGTGAAGTTAGACCCATTGTTTCTAAGATTTTCTATCTCAGCAAAAACATTGAAGTTGAAGTTGGACTTAGCCATTTGATCTACAGTATTTGCAAGTACAAATTAGACTTCATGATAACTAGTTCAACTTTTAATCAAATTACTAGATGAACTCCCACTAAATTCAACATCCCTCAAGTTGTTTAGTGAACACGATCCAAATTCACCACACCTAATCCGATCATCACGAGAAGAGATGTGGCTTCAATGGTGGACAACGAAGTGTCGATCATATCATTCATATGACTCATGCTTAACCTTTCGGTTCATGTGTTCCGAGGTCATGTCTGTACATGCTAGGCTCGTCAAGTTAGACCCAAGTATTTCCGCGTGTGCAAAAACTGGCTTGCACCCGTTGTATGTGAGCGTAGAGTCTATAGCACCCGATCATCACGTGATGCTTGGACACGACGAACTTTCATAGCAGTGCATACATGGGGAGAACACAGTTTTTATCTTGATCTTTAAGTGAGGAATCATCTTATAATGCTACCGTCACGATCTAAGCATAATAAGATACATAAAAGGATAAACATCACATGCATATAACTTTATGTGACATGGTATAGCCAATCTTCGCGCAATGATCTCCATCTTGTGCGTTCCGGCATGATCTCCACCACTCCACCATGATTGCCTCCACGAATAGCAACTACAACTATTGCTAACTACTTAGCGATAAAGTGAAACTATTACATGGCGCATAAGAAGTTGGCCTTACAGGTCATACACAATTATAAAGACAACCATATGGCTCACGCCGTTGTGTACTCATTGACATGCAAGTCGTGAAACATTACAAAACATGATCATCGCATACATTATACACATCACATCTTGGGCCATACCATATCACGAAAACACTCCTGCAAAAACAAGTTAGACGCCTCTACTTTGTTGTTGCATGTTTTACGTGGCTTATGGGAGTAGATGCTAAGACGATTCTTACCTACGGAAAGCCACAACGGTGATATTATGGTTGCCAAACTCGGTGTTAATCCCATGACAACTACGGTGAGAGCGGCATCCACCGGCCGCATGTGTGGAACAAGCCACACGTCAAGTGCGGAGCGGTCTCGCGACGGCGTCGCGTAAGGTTGGCTGGACCGCTTCAATCTCACTATCCGTCGTCAAGAAGAACACAAACAAGAGGCTTGCAACAGAAAACATCAACGCCCGCAACAACCATGTTGCGTTCTACTCGTGAAACACATCTACGCATAGATCTAGCTCGATACCCCGAAGGGTTTCACGGCATAGTAAATCAAAATTTTCTACGGATGCGAACAGAGGAAAGCCAAGATCTAATCTAGGAGATGCAAACAACGAGAGAGATTGGATTAGATCTTCATACCCTTGAATATTACGCAGTGAACGTTCGTCGGAACGTGGGTGATGTAGTCGTACTCGCTTCTCCTCCTCGCGATCCGATCCGATCTAGCACCACAAGTGGCGGTGCCTCCGTGAGATGCACACGTGCAGCACCTCGAAGTCTCCTCCTTCCTCGGTCCAGCAAGTATGGTGGAGAGACGGATTGGATCTACAACACGACGGCGTGGTGTATATGGTGGAGAGTTTCTGCAGCAGGGCTTCGCCTACATGCAGTCGGGAGGGAGAGAGAGAGGAGTGCAGCAGGGCGGCTAGCTTTGGAGGGGAAGGTGTGGGGGGGTGGTGCGCCCCCAGCCCTCTTTATATAGAGGGGTGGGCGGCTGCCCTAGCCCCTCCCCAAGTCCAAACCGGCGGCCCCAAAGGAGGAGGAGTAGGGGGCAAGGAACCCCCCCCCTTCTAGAAGCTCTATCTAGGGTTTAAACCCTCTTTGGCCGGCTGGGCCCTATGGGGCCTTGTGCCCCTGGCCCAATGCGGCCAGGGCACTCCCTCATAGGCCCATGCCCCCTCACGGAAGGTGGGGCCACGTTGGTCCCCTTCCGGAAGGTTCTAGAAGCTTCTGGTACAATACCGATTAACCCGGAACAATTCCGAACTCCAAAAACTGCACTGCCTTATATGAATCTTATTCTCCGGACCACTCCGGAACCTCTCGTGATGTCCCGAATCCCATCCGAGACTCCGAACAAAAACTCATAAACCAATTATCCAATCTATCCTAGCGTCGAGACACGTTAAGTGTGTGACCCTGCGGGTTCGAGAATATCGAGCGTACATGATCTTCTATCAATAATCAACAGCGGGGTCTGGAAACCCATATTGACTCCCACACATTCATCGATGATCATATCGGATGAACCACGATGCCAGGATTCAATCAATCCCATATATATATTCCCTTCGTCTCGCGATATTTTACTTGCCCGAGATTTGATCGTCGGTGTCGTCATACCTAGTTCAATCTCGTTCACAGCAAGTACTTTACTCGTTCCGTAATCCGATATCACTTTGTGATTAACTCCTTAACCACATGCTTGCAAGCGGTGTTGATATCGATTACCGAGTGGGCCTGAAGTATATCTCTCCGACTTGGGAGGGACAAATCACATCTTGATACATACAACCCAACAGATACTTTTCGATCACCTGAGAGACACCTTTATGATCACCCTCTCATAGGATGACGTTTGATGACCTCAAAGATTTCTTCCGATACCAGGGAGTTGTATTATCTCATGGTCTAAGGAATACAATATTTGACATAGGAAAAGCTTCGCAAAGATGAACACGATGACACGATCTAATTGCTTCGCTTAGTTTGGGTCTGTCCATCATATCATTCTCCCAATGATGTGATCTCATTATTAATTGACAACTCATGTCCATGGTTAGGAAACCTTAACCATCATTAATCAATGAGCTAGTCCATAGAGGCGTACTAGGGACACGGTGTTGTTCACAAACCACACAAGTATTAAAGTTTCCGCTTAATACAATTCTAGCATGGAATATAAACATTATCATGAACAAGAATTATAATAATAACATCTTTATTATTGCCTCTAGGGCATAATTCCAACACTCGTGCCACAAGATCCACGACGCTGATGTATCCGGAGGCTTCTCCGCTACGTCAGCCCATTCATGCAATCCCCAACTACAGAACATCTTGCAGCAGTCAAGCACCTGCTGAGATACATCGCAGGAACCCGCATGCATGGGTGCTAGTATACATGAGATGCTGACCTGCAGCTCACAGGATTCAGTGATTCTGACCAAGCTAGAGACATGGATGATCGCAAGAGTACATCGGGTGTTCTTTTCATGCTCGAAAATTGTCCAATCACTTGGCAATTCTCAAAACAGAAGATAGTTGCTCTGTCATCTTGTGAAGCAGAGTACATTGCCGCCACGATTGCGATGTGCCAGGACATGTGGCTCAACTGGCTGCTGCCAGTGCTAATCGAGAAGAAGGAACCATCTTTGTGGACTAAAGTCAGCAATCCAGCTGAGCAAGAACCCGGTCTTCCACGCCATAGCAAGCACATTGAGGTGCGATTTCACTTCATCGCAAGAGCATCGAGCGGGGCAAGGTGGTGATCGAGTACATCAAGACTGGAGATCAGCTCGCGGGCATTCTCAACAAAGCATTAGGGCGCATCAAGTTTCAGGATTTGTGTGCCCGCATTGGCGTTGTTGACGTCAGTTAATTCTGCACAGATAATATTAGGGGGAGTATGTTGAATAAAACTAATTGTTAGACTGTCAGTAGCTGTTTAGAGTTTCAGTTATCCAGTTAGGGGTTTATCCCGTTTGTTTAGGGTGCATCGTGACCTGTGCGTGCGCTAGAATTCTAGGATCTCTGGGTATGATTCGATCGTGGGATGGCACGATCCAATCAGAACATGGTGATAACCACGATATTAATTGCTTTTTATTCCGGTTGATTAAAAGGAAACATAGAAAATGCAGCAAGTTCTACGTTGCGCCAAAACTCTACCTCTCAATCTGTTGTTCTTCAGTCTCGTCAGAGAGTTCGTGAGCGATGCGTGAGATCGACAGAGAATTCACACGTAGTAGGTGCTAACCGTGGTTGTCGTTTGTGCTAGAGAGGATGGCGCACGCCGTCTGCCAGTCGCCGCGGCTGGAACTGTCGCGCGCGGTGGATCTCCTCATCGCCGTGCAGATACGTAGCGCTGGCAAGGCGAAGGCCGCTAGGTTGCGCACTGCCGCAACGGCTTCCATGGGTAGCCGGTGGTTGCTAGCTGCCGAGCTCGCTCGCCTCTGGCTGTCTATTTTTTTTCTTGCTGGCCTTTTTGAGATGGTGAGAGGGGATAAATGTGTTAGTAGGGAATCACCGTCATGGAGCCGTGTTTCTTTTCATTTATGTTCTTGTTCATGTCTGGACTATAAAATTTGGTTAAAACTGCAAAAAACAAGAAAAACGCATCCTCGGTTCCTATTCTTTCCCATGCGCGTCAGTTTAGTCCTAATTCTATCAAAATGCACATACAAGTCCTAATTGTTTCGAAAGTGAGTCACCGCAGGTCCTAAATTGGTTCTACCCTGCCACGTAGGCTGCAGGACAGTTTGGCGGGAGTTTTCCGCGGCTGGCGTTTGCATTTTTGTAAATGAACCCCTATAACTACTTGCCTTCCTATTCTACAGCCCTTAGTTGTCTCTGTCTCTCTATCTCTCTCTCTCTCTCTCTCTCTCTTTGCTCTCTCGCCCCCGCTGCAGCACCATGAAAAGCTCGGCGAGCTCGTCTACTGGCACTAGACCGAGGAGGAAGACAGCTTCTACATCCCCCTCACTGGCATCTCCTACACTGGCCCAACCCGCAGCTATTGTGCTGACGGGAAATCTGTCGTTGGTGCTGCGGATTTCGGAGGACAATCCGTCTTGTCTCTCAATCAAGTGCAAATCCAGTACTAGTGTTCTAAAAATTCCCTAATCATCGTGTAAGCGCTAGTTGATGGATCTGGACACTGTTTTGGCTGTAGTGTTCTGAATTTTGATGAGTTTTTGCCATGGAAAAAAATAGCGCGCTATTTCGGCGCTATAGCGTATTTGGGAGGCGAACGCTACGTTATAAAAAATCTGCTCGCTATAACGCTATTTTATTTATAATGACGCTAAATACTCTATAACATCATAACACAATAGTAACACTAAAAAATCTATGAAAATAGCACCATCTCATAAGCTCACTCAGCCCATAGATGTAATTTCTCCATGGTTTTTTGTGGTCAACACCAATGATATTGACCTTGTCATGTTGAATTTGGTGATCATTGTGACCTGGACTTTGTCATTTTGCCACACTAGTTAATTGGTTATGCATGTATTACTCTAGAAAAAATTTAGTTGCTAAAATCCCTAGTAATACATGCTATATCTGTCAATATTTAATTTTTTTATAAACGTTATTTTGAAAAATAGCATGCTATTAGCGCGTTATAACTTGCATAACGTTTGGAGAAGGGCCACGCTATTTCTTTTAGCACGCTATTTTTTTCCTTGGTTTTTGCTGATTTCTGGCACAGGTTGGTCCTAATCCTTGCAACCACTACTACTGGGAGGATGGTGAAGATAGCTATGTTGATTTTCTACTAGCTAATGGATATACTGTTGATGGAATTGAAGAAAAAGAGGAGTAGAATGGAAATTCTGGGCTGCAGATGATGGATGGGGTGATGCAGAAGATGGATGAGCTCATCAAGTTGTGCAAAATAATTTGTGTTGTCCTAGTTGTTGTCATTGTTGTACTGTGTATGATGTACTTGCTAAATGATGGATGAATGTAATGGATAAATGATGGATGAATGCAATGTTGTTTTAATTGCCAAGTTCAGATAAACTGTCATTAGAACAAGCATAATTGTCTGATAAGTAGGCAAACTGTCATTACAACAAGCATAGAGAGATAGTTTTGGGACCAATAGGTTTGGTTGAAACCAGAGCTAGAACTAAGCATCAGGTTTCTGACAAACCTATTCAAAATATGAAAAACCAAAATATTGCAACCTAACTAGTGAGCATTAGTAGAGCTACAACTAAGCATGAGGTTTCTTCCTAGAGGCAGACTTCTTCTTCTGCCTTGGTAAACCCAGTGTCCTGGTACCTGCCCTTGGAGGTGGGATGTTTTCTCTGCAGCTGACTATGAACTGACTCTCAGGAATAGGACCTGATGGTGAAGTCTGGGACATTTGTGTTGCTACTACCTACAGATCAAATTTAGCACTAGTTATTTAAATAGAAATGAAAAACTTGAAACAGAAATTAAGTAATGAGAATATGACTCGCTTGTTCCCGTAGAACTTGCATAACAGTGGATGTTGTGATGTCATAGCTCATTGCAGATGCTACAATATTTGCTATTGCACTTGTGACAGTGTGTGGCATTAGTTGTTTCTACACAAATATGAAAAAATATCAGATAGAGAAATATGCAAGGAAAAAAGAGAATTGGTAGTATTTTACCTTGGAGCTGTACTTCCTTTTTACTGGCATTTTCTTAGGAGGCTGTGCTTGCTCTTCAGCATCAGGAAATACTACCATAATGGGATCAGGCTGATCTGCTTGCTCCTCTGTTCCTACAGTTGTTCCATCAGGAAATAAAGGTGCTTCTTGCTCCTCTGTTGCTTGCTCCTCTCTTGGTGTTTCTGTCTCCTCTGTTGCTGCAGTTTTTCTCTTGGTGCTTCTTTCTCCACTGTTGGTGCTTCTTTCTCCCTTGTCTCTGCCAAGTGCTAGACATTTTCTCTTGTTGTGTCCAGTTTCATTGCACACACTGAAATGTCCAATGATGCCATACCTACTGATCCTTGTGCCACCTTCCTCCTCTAGTGGGCATTTTGTTCTCTTCTTACTAGGCATTCCCACTTTCTTATCATATTTAGGTGGTTTTATTTCAGGGACATTTATTTTCTTCCAAACTTTAGGATCACTACATGGCATGATTACCCCACTATAAGCTTATTTGAAGGCATCTAAATTGTAGCATTTGTGCACACATGTTTCATGTTTTATCCTTTCATGCCTCATTGCTGCACAGGCATGTCTACATGGAATTCCAGACAATTGACAAGCCCTACAAGAGCATTACATATTCCTAATGCTAACCTCATATTCACCATATAACCAAGTAACTTTGAAAAGATCTTCTGTTGCAGGCAATGCTTCATAATTGTTGGCAAAGACTATATTTTTGTCTAGTTTTTTTCCTTATCTTAGGACAAATTGAGCCACACATTTCATATAGTTCCTTCCTTTTACTAAAAAACCTAAGCATTAATTGATCTTTAATTTTTTTCAAACCAGTAACTACAGGCAGTTCTCTAGCATCCAGTATATACCTACATAGATAAATATATAAAGATAAATAAATGGCAATCAAGGTAATGAACAATGCAGTAGCATAAAAACTGGGAAAAGCCAATCATAGAGAAACTCACTTGTTGAATACTTCACAAATGTTGTTCAAAAGCAAATCACATTTGGGCAAATCTTCAAAGAAAGCCTTGCACCATTGTCTAGGATCAATAGCATTCAAATATTCAAATGCACCTTCATACAGTGCTTTCATTTCATCCATGTGCCTTTGCCAGTCACACTCCCTCGTTGCTCTTGCAATTTTCCACAATTTGTTTTTTTATGTCTCCTCTCCATCCAGCTCTAGCAAAGTTCTGGTGTAAATGCCTTACACAGAACCTGTGTTGTGCATCAGGCCATAATGCATTGACTGCATTGATCAAACCCTGCACTCAGAATAAATGAACAAGTCAAACAATGCATAAAGATAACTCAACCGTCCCACAACTTAATAAATGAACAAGATCTTAGATTACCTTTTGTCTGTCACTAATAAATGTATAAGGCCTAGTGTTTTCAATGCCAAGATCACCCTTAAGTGTGTCTAGAAACCATTTCCAATTGTTTGTGTCTTCCACTTCTACAATAGCAATGGCCAGAGGGTAAATGCAATTGTTTGGATCAACTCCCACAGCTGCAAGCAACACACCAACAAATTTATTTTTCATGTGGAAGCCATCAATACTTATAATAGGCCTGCAACCTGTCATAAAGCCTCTTTTGCAAGCATCTAGTGACATATAGCAATTATGAAACACACCAGCATGTGCACTGACAAACATAGTGCTTCCTGGATTTGATCTTCTAATTTCAGCAGCAAAATACCATAGCAAATTATACTGTGCCAGTTCAACACCATGAATTTGCTTTAGTGCACACCTTCTGGCCCTAGTTAACTTGCTTCTGCTGGCTGACATGTTGAAATCCTGCTCAACTAGCCTAGAAAAATTCTTCGATGACATCTTGTCATCAGCCCTGAATTTCTCCAAGTATTTCCCAGCTAGGAATCTTGCTGTGAATTGCTTGATCTTGAAATTTCTCTCACAGTTGTGTTGAGGATGGTACTTCTTGATAGTCCAAGCTTTGGTAATGCTACACGGTGCAGCATATAGGTACCATGGGCATCCTTCCTCACAACATGCCCTAATGCTCTGCAAATCATTTTTGACATAATGAACACCAACTCTCTGCCTCACAATGTATTCCTGTATTGCTCCTATAAGCTCAATAACTGACATAAAAACCATTCCAATCTTGAATTCCAGTTCTTTCATATTCTCTGGCCTCCACCTTCTGAGTTTAACTTTCTTCTTCAGCTTCTTCCTTCCTTGCTTGTCCTTCACTTACACTTCATCTCCTGAATCTGCCTCTGGAATGTCTGAATCTTCAAGCTCCTCCAAATATGCATTTGTGTCATAATCATTGTCTTCTTGACATTTGCTTCTATTCTTTTTGTCATCATATGTTTCATCCACCCATTCATCGAACAGATTGTCATCATCTGCCTCTAGCTCATTTTTAGAGTCCACCCAATAAGAATCAACATCACTATCTTCACTGTCTTCACTGTAATATGCTTCGTCTTGTACATACAACTTCCTCCTACTTCTTCTGGTCTCATGGCCATCATGCTGCTACTTTGATGCACTGCTAGTACCTGCACTGTTACTACCTGCTACTGTTTTGCCCATATTTTTCAGAGTATTTGGACTCAAGACTGAAGGCAATTCAGGAGATCCACATATTATAACATCATCAATTCTTTCAGCTCTGACAGTATTCAGATTCTTGTGATCCACAAACAACTGAAAATACTGAAATTTTGGCACTACTGCAATCATATGCAGTGTATCTACATCACTGTCCACTATGCGCAGTCCTGATCCTAGATCTTTACCAGGGACCAACCAATACAAACTATATTCCACTCGTTTTTTATACCCTAGTTGCTCCATAAAATCAGCTATCCACAAAGGCGACCATGTGTCTACCTCGCATCCGTCAAACTGAGCTACTGTACCATTTGTTGGAGATATGCCCTAGAGGCAATAATAAATGTAGTTATTATTATATCTTTGTGTTTATGATAAATTTTTATATTCATGCTATAATAGTATTAACAAGGAAACATTAATACTTGTGTGATTTGTAAAACTTAAATTGAAGTCCCTAGTAAAGCCTCTATATAATACTAGCTTGTTGGTTAATAAATGATTGTGGTTTCCCTATCATGAACATTGAGATGTTATTAACAACAAGATCATATCGTTAGGAGAATGATATGGTGGACATACTCCTATAGATAAGCGTAGCATAAAGATCAAGTCATTTTAATAGTTCAATTGCTATATGCTTTCTGATACATAGTAACCTAATTCCTTCCACCATGAGATCATGCATATCACCTTCACCGGAAGGATGCTTTGATGACATCAAACACCACACCGTAATTGGGTGGCTATAAAGGTGGCATTGAGTGTTCGGGAAAGTATTGGTTGAGACACATGGATCAAGAGTGGGATTTGTCCATCCATATGACGGATAGATATACTCTGGGCCCTCTCAGTGAAATGTCATCCAATTAGCTTGCAAGCATGTGACTGGCTCACAAGGGATCACATATCACGGGAACGAGAAAATAGTACTTATCAATAACGAGGTTGAACTAGGTATGCAGAGATACCGACGATCATAACCTCGGATAAGTAAACTATCGTGAGACAAAGGGAAATCGGTATCGTATGTAAGTGGTTTATTCGATCGCAAAGTAATCGTAGAAATATGTGGGAGCCATATGAATTTCCAGATTCCTCTATTGGTTATTGTTTGGAGAAGTGTCTCGATCATGTCCGCATAATTCACGAACCATAGGGAGACACACTTAAGGATTCGACGTTGTTTGAGTAGTTATGGAATGATGAGTAAGAGACCGAATGTTGTTCGGAGTCTCGGATGGGATCCGGGATATCACAAGGAGATCTGGAATGGTCCGGAGAATAAGATTCATATAAGGAAAGTCCTGTTTCGGGGTTGGAGAATGGTTCCGGTGTTTTTATCGGGAATGTTCTAGAAGGTTCCGAAATGTCCGACACTCCGAAGGGGAAGGGTACATGAATGTGCCATACCAAGTTGGAATGATTGCATCATGTACTAGGTGTCATCGCTGAACAAAATAAAGGGTTTAATCAAATCCTAGTTGGAAAAGTCAAACGCCAGTTTGAAAAGTCAAACGGCTATTTTGGGAAGTGGAGGGGAAGGTGGAAACCGAGTTGGGGAGGAGTTCCTCCCCTCCACCGCCGGCCCCCTTGGGAAACCGAGTTGGGGAGGGACTCCCCTCCCCTGGCGTGGCCCTCCACCTATATAAGGAGGGGCAGGGCTGCCCCTCCTAGCACCCAACACCTCCACCCGCAAACCCTAGCCCTAAGCCGTCGGCCCTCCTGCAACCGCCGCCGCCCTAGGGCAAGCTGCCGCCGCCTAGATAACCCTAGCCGCCGGCCAAGCCTCCTCCTTGGTGTGTGTAAACCCTAGATCGCCGAGGATCTCTCTCATAGTCCACCATACTCGCTCCGGCTTAAGGCGAAGCCCTACAAGATCTCCCCTCTACTTCCGGTACCACGCCGTTGTGCTGTCGGAATCGCGAGGAGAGTGCTACAACCTACGTTGCCTGCTGGAACAAGGGAGAGGAAGGTCTTCGTCGAGTATCGAACGTGTGACCGATTGGAGGCGCTGCAGGAGCCTAGCGCGGAAGGATCGTCTACGCGATCTTGAGATCGGGAAGAGTACGACTACAACACCCACGAGAATCCGCTCTCGTTAAACACTTTGGAATCTTCGAGGGTGAGTTATTCCATTGACTCGTTGCTACAATCTATTAGATAGATCTTGGCTTATTTGTTTGTATGCGATAGAAATTTTTTGTTTTCCATGCTACGAAACCCTACAGTGGTATCAGAGCCGTGTCTATATGTAGATCTGTTGCATGAGTAGAACACAATGGTCATTGTGGGCGTTGATGCTTTTATTGTCGATTGCTTCTTGTGTACTTTGCATCTTGCGGGATGTTGGGATGAAGCGGCCCGGGCTAACCTTACATGACATCGTTCATGAGACTTGCTCTACGCTTGACATGCAACTTGTATTGCATAAGTGGCTTTGCGGGTTCCTGTTTCTCCCAGCATAGTTAAGATTCAATTTACAACGGGTGATTGTCAATACTAGTATCAATGTTGTGGTTCATGTTCGTAAGTTAGAACGACACTTATTGAAAGCCCCAAACCACGTAAAACATGCAAAGAAAGTAGAGGCGTCTAACTTTATTTTGCAGGGGTGTGCTGTGATGTGATATGGCCATGATTGTGATTATATTTGGTGTATGCAATGTTCCTTATTGTAAGTTGGCAACCGGCAGGAGCCATATGGTTGTCTTTAATTTTGTTAAGACCCGCGTGTCTATTCAAAGTAGTTGTAATAGTTGAAGCCGGTGGACGACAGCCATGGAGAAGCGTCATTGACCTTGATGCAATGCCGGTGATGATGGAGATCATGTTCATGCTTGAAGATGGAGATCGGAAGCACAAAGAAGAAAGGCCATATCATATCACATATTATGAATTGCATGTGATGTTAATCCTTTATGCATCTTGTATTGCTTAGTTAACGACGGTAGCATTATAAGATGATCCCTCATGCACATGAATTTCAAGTCATAAAGTGTTCACCCTTAGTTAGAAACGTTGCTAAAGCTTGTTGTTTCGAAGCACCACGTGATGATCGGGTGTGTTAGATTCCGCAAGTGTATACAACGTGAGCAAGCCAGATTTGCTCATGCGGAAGCTAAGGTTTGATCTTGACGAGCCTAGCATGTATAGACATGGTCTCGGAACACGGATCACCGAAAGGTAAAGCATGAATCATATAGTAGATATGATGAACATGTTGATTTTTCGCCATTGAAACTATATCAACTCTCGTGATGATCGGTGTTGATGTGGTGGATTTGGTTCGTGTGATCACTAAAACAATGTGAGGGATATTGTTTTGAGTGGGAGTTCACCTAGATTAATTTAACTATTAATTATAACTCAATTTGTCATAAACTTAGTCTAAACTATTGCAAATATGTTGTAGATCAATGGCGGCACCTACCATCAATTTTAATACGTTCCTAGAGAAAGAAAAGTTGAAAAACAATGGAAGCAACTTCGCGGATTGGTTCCGCAATTTGAGGATTGTCCTCACAGCTGGTAATTTGACCTATGTCTTTGGATGCACATTGGGTGACCCACCGCATCTCTGCTACCGATGAAGTAAAGAATGTTTACCTCACTCGAAGACTCGATACTCCACGATTCGGTGTGCTATCTTGTATGGTTTAGAATCGGAGCTTGAAAAGGATTGAGAATTCAGACCCACATGATATTGTCCGTGATCTCAAATTGATCTTTGAGACTCACGCGGCAATTGAGAGCTATGAGTCTTCGAAAAGTTCTTTAAGCGCAAGATGGAAGAGGCAGCTCTCGGTGAGCATGTGCTTAAGATGTCTGGGCACGCAAACAAACTTCAAAGCTTGGGTATAGTGATTCCTAATGCTTTGGGGATTTATCGTGTCCTCCAATCACTACCACCAAGTTACAAGAACTTTGTGATGAACTAGAATATGCAAAACATGAACAAGCAGTTGCCAGAACTGTTTGCTATGTTAAAATCTGCAGAAGTGGAGATCAAGAAAGAGCACCAAGTGTTGATGGTCAATAAGACCACCAAATTCAAGAAAGGCAAGTCTAAGAAAAATGGACACTTCAAGAAGGGTGGTAAGAAAGTTACCGCGCCGACGAAGAAGACCAAGGCTGGACCTAAGCCTGATACTGAGTGCTTTTACTGCAAGGGAGAAGGTCACTGGAAGCGGAATTGCCCAAAGTACTTGGCGGATTTGAAGAATGGCAACATCAAGAAGAAAGGTATATCCGATATACATGTTATTGATGTGTATCTCACTAGTACTCGTAGTAGTGCCTGGGTATTTGATACTGGTTCGGTTGCTCATATTTGTAACTTTCGAAGCGGTCTTTGCAGAATAAACGGAAGCTAGCGAAGAACGAGGTGACGATGCACGTGGGAAACGGATCAAAGGTTGATGTGATCGCGGTCGGCACGCTACCCCTTCATCTACCATCGGGATTAGTTTTATACTTAAACAATTGTTATTTGGTGCCTGCGTTAAGCATGAACATTATATCGGGATCTTGTTTATTGTGAGACGGTTACTTGTTTAAGTCCAAGAATAATGGTTGTTCGATTTATATGAGTAATATGTTTTATGCACATGCACCTTTGATAGATGGTCTATTCTTATTGACCCTCGATAGTGGAAATACACATATTAATAACATTGAGGCTAAACGTTTGAAATCAAGCGATAACTCGTCCTATATGTGGCACTGTCGTCTTGGTCACATTGAAGTGAAGCGTATGAAGAAACTCCATTCCGATGGACTTCTTGAATCACTTGAAAGATGCGAAGCATGTCTGATGGGTAAAATGACTAAGACTCCATTTTCTGGTATGATGGAGCGAGCTATGGACTTATTGGAAATCATACATACCGATGTGTGTGGTCCAATGAGTGTATCATCATGCGGTGGTTATCGTTATGTTCTTACCTTCACTGATGACTTGAGTAGATATGGGTATATCTATTTTATGAAACATAAGTCCGAAACTTTCTAGAAGTTTAAGGAATTTCAAAGTGAGGTTGAGAATCAACGTAACAAGAAGATTAAATTTCTACGTTCTGATCGTGGAGGTGAATATCTAAGTTACGAGTTTGGCGATCATTTGAAGAAATGCGGAATACTTTCACAATTGACACCGCCGGGAACACCACAACGTAATGGTGTGTCCGAACGTCGTAATCGAACTCTCTTAGATATGGTTCGTTCTATGATGTCACTTACAGATTTACCGCTATCATTTTGGGGTTATGCATTAGAAGCAATTTGCATTCACTTTAAATAGGGCACCATCTAAATCCGTTGAAACGACACCGTATGAATTATGGTTTGGGAAGAAACCTAAATTGTCGTTCCTTAAAGTTTGGGGTTGCGAAGCCTATGTAAAGAAGTTACAGCCGGACAAGCTTGAACCCAAAGCGGAAAAATGCGTCTTCATAGGATACCCGAAGGAAACTATTGGGTATACCTTATATCATAGATCCGAGGGCAAAATCTTTGTTGCTAAGAATGGATCCTTTATAGAGAAGGAATTTCTCTCGAAAGAGGTGACCGGAAGGAAAGTAGAACTCGACGAGGTTGTCGAACCTTCTCTCGAACTTGCGAGTAGCGCAGCATCGGAAGAAGTTCATGTGGTGCCTGCACCAATAAGAGAGGAAGCTAATGATGATGATCATGAAACTTCGGTTGTAGTTGCTACAGAGCCTCGCAGGTCAACGAGAACTCGTACCACTCCAGATTGGTATGATCCCGTTATGAGTGTCATGTTGGTGGACAACACCGATGACCCTGCGACATATGAGGAAGCGATGATGAGCCCAGATTCCAATAAATGGCAAGAAGCCATGAAATCCGAGATTGGATCCATGTACGAAAACCAAGTATGGACTTTGGTGGACTTACCGGATGGACGTAAGGCTGTCGAGAACAAATGGATTTTCAAGAAGAAAATAGATGCTGATGGTAATTGTTGGAGATATGCCCTAGAGGCAATAATAAATGTAGTTATTATTATATCTTTGTGTTTATGATAAATGTTTACATTCATGCTATAATAGTATTGACAAGGAAGCCATTAATACTTGTGTGATTTGTAAACTTAATTTGAAGTCCCTAGTATAGCGTCTATACTTCACTAGCTTGTTGGTTGATTAATGATTGTGGTTTCCATATCATGAACATTGAGATGTTATCAACAACAAGATCATATCGTTAGGAGAATGATATGGTGGACATACTCCTATAGATAAGCATAGCATAAAGATCAAGTCATTTCATTAGTTCAATTGCTATATGCTTTCTGATACATAGTAACCTAATTCCTTCGACCATGAGATCATGCATATCACCTTTACCGGATGGATGCTTTGATGACATCAAACACCACACCGTGGCGGGTGGCTATAAAGGTGGCATTAAGTGTTGGAAAGTATTGGTTGAAACACATGGATCAAGAGGGATTTGTCCATCCACATGAGATAGATATACTCTGGGCCCTCTCGGTGGAATGTCATCCAATTAGCTTGCAAGCATGTGACTTGGTCACAAGGGATCACATATCACGGAGCGAAAGAGTACTTATCGATGAGGTTGAACTAGGTATGCGAGATACAAGCGATCATAACCTCGGGTAAGTAACATATATCGTGAGACAAAGGAAATTGGTATCGTATGTAAGTGGTTCATTCGATCGCAAAGTAATCGTAGAAATATGTGGGAGCCATATGAATTTCAGATTCCTCTATTGGTTATTGTTTGGAGAAGTGTCTCGATCATGTCGCATAATTCACGAACCGTGGAGACACATAAGGATTGACGTTGTTTGAGTAGTTATGGTATTATGAAGAGACGAATGTTGTTCGAGTCTCGGATGGGATCCGGGATATCACGAGGTGATCCGGAATGGTCCGGAGAATAAGATTCATATAAGGAAAGTCCGTTTGAGTTCGGGAATGATTAGGTGTTTTCATGGGAATGTTCTAGAAGGTTCGGATTGTCCGGCACTCAGGGGAAGGGTACATGAATGTGTCATTGCTCATTGAATGATTGCATCATGTACTAAGTGTTCTTGCTGTCCCAAATAAAGGATTAAATTGAATCCTAAAACAGAAAAGTCAAATGTCGGTTTGAAAGTCAAGCGCCAAAACAAGCTGGGGAAACAAGCAAGAGGAGTTGGAACCAACTTTGGAGGAGGAGTTGGACTCCTCGGGCGGCCAACCCTAGGCGAGTTGGGAGGACTCCATCCCTCCTGGCGCCAAGGACCCCCCTCCCATATAAGGAGGCGGGGCTCCTCCCATGGACACATAACTTTCTACTCTAGATCTCCGGTTTAGAGCCGTTTTGGTTTAGAGCTTCTAATTGCTTTAGCCAGCGGTTTATAGCCTTCTAATTGGTTTAGAGCCTTCTAATTGGTGTGTCTAATTACTAGACCACTAATAGCCTCTCTCATAAGCTCCACCATACTCGCACTTAAAGCGAAGCCTGCGGATCTCCCTCTACTTAGGTACCACGCCGTTGTCTTTGGGAATCGCGAGAGTGCTACAACCTCCATTTCTTTGGAACAAGGAGAGGAAGGTCTTCGTCAGTACCGAGCGATGTGTGTGACTGCGGAGCGCTGCGGAGCGTGGCTGGAAGGATCGTCTACACGATCTTGAGATCGGGAGAATCGACTACATCACCCACGAGAATCTCTCGTTAAGCGCTTTGGAATCTTGAGGGTAAGTTATACCATCGACTCGTTGCTACAATCTAGTAGATAGATCTTGGCTTGTTTGTTTGTATGCGATAGAAAATTTTTGTTTTCCATACTACGAACCCCAACAAGGGTATCGAGCCGTGTCTATATGTAGATCTGTTGCACGAGTAGAACACAATGGTCATTGTGGGCGTTGATGCTTTATTGTAGATTGCTTTTGTGTACTTTGCATCTTGCGGTATGTTGGGATGAAGCGGCCGGGCTAACCTTACATGACATCGTTCATGAGACTTGCTCCACGCTTGACATGTAACTTGTATTGCATAAGTGGCTTTATGGGTGCATGTTTCTCCTAGCATAGTTAAGATCCAATTTACAACGGGTGATCCACAATGCTAGTATCAATGTTGTGGTTCTTGTTCGTAAGTTAGAGCGACACTTATTGAAAGCCCCAAACCACGTAAAATATGCAAAGAAAGTATAAGCGTCTAACTTTGTTTTGCAGGGTGTGCGATGATGTGATATGGCCATGATTGTGATTATATTTGATGTATGCAATGTTCCTTATTGTAAGTCGACAACGGCGAATATATGGTTGTCTTTAATTTATGTTAAGACCAGCGTGTCTATTCAAAGTAGTTGTAATAGTTGAAGCGGTGGGCGACAACCATGGAGAAGCGTCATTGACCTTGATGCAATGCGGTGATGATGGAGATCATGTTCGTGCTTGAAGATGGAGATCGGAGGCACGAAGAAGAAAGGCCATATCATATCACATATATATTGAATTGCATGTGATGTTAATCCTTTATGCATCTTGTATTGCTTAGTAGAGCGGTAGCATTATAAGATGATCCCTCATGCACATCAATTTCAAATCATAAAGTGTTCACCCTTAGTTAGCACCGTTGCTAAAGCTTGTTGTTTGAAGCACCACGTGATGATGGTGTGCTAGATTACGCAAGTGTATACAACGTGAGCAAGCCAGATTTGCTCATGCGAAACTAAGGTTTGATCTTGACGAGCCTAGCATGTACGGACATGGTCTCGGAACACGGATTACCGAAAGGTAAAGCATGATAAATATAGTAGATATGATGAACATGATGATTGTTAAGCCATTGAAACTATATCAACTCTCGTGATGATCGGTGTTGATGTAGTGGATTTGGTTCGTGTGATCACTAAAACAATGTGAGGGATGTTGTTTTGTGGGAGTTCACCTAGTTTAATTTCATTAATTAATTTGAACTCAATTTGTCATAAACTTAGTCTAAACTATTGCAAATATGTTGTAGATCAATGGCAGCCCTACCATCAATTTTAATGCGTTCCTAGAGAAAGAAAAGTTGAAAAACAATGGAAGCAACTTGGCGGATTGGTTCCGCAATTTGAGGATTGTCCTCACAGCTGTAATTTGACCTATGTCTTTGGATGCACATTTGGGTGACCCACTGCGGTGATGCTTCCGATGAAGTAAAGAATGTTTACCTCGCTCGGAAGAATCGTACTCCATAGTTCGTGTGCTATCTTGTATGGTTTAGAATCGGAGCTTGAAAGGTTTGAAGAGTCAGACCCATATGATATTGTCGAGGATCTCAAATTGATTTTTGAGACTCATGCGGCAATTGAAAGCTATGAGGCTTACGAAAAGTTCTTTAAGCGCAAGATGGAAGAGGGCAGCTCCGTCTGAGCATGTGCTTAAGATGCAGGCACGCAAACAAACTTCAAAGCTTGGGTATAGTGATTCCTAATGCTTTGGGGATTTACTGTCCTCCAATCACTACCACCAAGTTACAAGAACTTTGTGATGAACTACAACATGCAGAACATGAACAAGGCGTTGCGAACTCTTTGCCATGTTGAAATCTGCAGTGGAGATCAAGAAAGAGCACCAAGTGTTGTTGGTCAATAAGACCACCAAATTCAAGAAAGGCAAGTCTAAGCAAAGGGACACTTCAAGAAGGGTGGTAAGAAAGCTACCACGCCGACGAAGAAGACCGGCTGGACCTAAGCACAGGCGAGTGCTTTTCCGCAAGGGAGAAGGTCCTTTGGGCGGAATTGCCCAAAGTACTTGGCGGATCGAAGAACGGCAACATCAAGAAGAAAGGTATATCGATATACATGTTATTGATGTGTATCTCACTAGTACTCGTAGTAGTGCAGGTATTTGATCTTGGTTCGGTTGCTCATATTTGTAACTCGAAGCAGTCTTTGCAGAATAAGCGGAAGCTAGCGAAGAACGAGGTGACGGCGTGGGAAGCGGATCAAAGGTTGATGTGATCGCGGTCGACGCACGCTACCCTTCATCTACCATCGGGATTAGTTTTATACTTAAATAATTGTTATTTGGTGCTGCGTTGAGCATGAACATTATATCGGGATCTTGTTTATTGAGGCGGTTACTTGTTTAAATCTGAGAATAATGGTTGTTCTATTTATATGAGTAATATGTTTTATGCACATGCACCTTTGATAGATGGTCTATTCTTATTGAATCTCGATAGTGGAAATACACATATCAACAACATTGAGGCTAAGCGTTTGAAATCAGCGATAATTGACCTATATGTGGCCTGTCGTCTTGGTCACATCGGAGTGAAGCGTATGAAGAAACTCCATTCGATGGACTTCTTGAATCACTTGATTTTGAATCACTTGAAAGATGCGAAGCATGTCGATGGGAAAAATGACTAAGACTCCATTTTACGGTATGATGGAGCGAGCTATGGACTTATTGGAAATCATACATACCGATGTGTGGTCCAATGAGTGTAGCGTCATGTGATGGTTATCGTTATGTTCTTACCTTCACGGATGACTTGAGTAGATATGGATATATCTATTTCATGAAACATAAGTCCGAAACTTTCGAGAAGTTTAAGGAGTTTCAAAGTGAGGTAGAGAATCAACGTAACAAGAAGATTAAATTTCTACGTTACGATCGTGGAGGTGAATATCTAATTACGAGTTTGGCGAGCATTTAAAGAAGTGCGGAATACTTTCACAATTGACACATGGGAACACCACAGTAATGGTGTGTCCGAACGTCGTAATCGAACTCTCTTAGATATGGTTCGTTCTATGATGTCACTTACAGATTTACCGCTATCATTTTGGGGTTATGCATTAGAAACAACCGCATTCACTTTAAATAGGGCACCGTCTAAATCCGTTGAAACGACACCTAATGAATTATGGTTTGGGAAGAAACCTAAATTGTCGTTCCTTAAAGTTTGGGGATCTGAAGCCTATGTAAAGAAGTTCTGACGGACAAGCTTGAACCCAAAGCGGAAAAATCGTCTTCATAGGATACCGAAGGAAACTATTGGGTATACCTTCTATCATAGATCCGAAGGCAAAACATTCGTTGCTAAGAATGGATCCTTTCTAGAGAAGGAATTTCTCTCGAAAGAAGTATTTGGAAGGAAAGTAGAACTCGACGAGGTTGTCGAACCTTCTCTCGAAATTGCAGTAGCGCGCACCGGAAGAAGTTCTGGTGCTGCACCAATAAGGAGGAAGCTAATGATGATGATCATGAAACTTCGGTTGAAGTTGCTCTGAGCCTCGGAGGTCCGAACTCGTACCACTCCAGTTGGTATGATTCCGTTATGAATGTCATGGTGGTGGACAACACGATGACCCCGAGACATATGAGGAAGCGATGATGAGCCCATATTCCAATAAATGGCAAGAAGCCATGAAATCCGAGATTGGATCCATGTACGAAAACCAAGTATGGACTTTGGTGGACTTCTGGATGGCGGAAGGCTGTCGAGAACAAATGGATTTTCAAGAAGAAAGCAGATCTTGATGGTAATGTTCTTGTCTATAAAGCTCGACTTGTCGCAAAAGGGTTTCGACAAATTCAAGGAGTTGACTACGATGAGACTTTCTCACCCGATGTGAAGCTAAAGTCTGTAAGGATTATGTTAGCAATCGCTGCATATTATGATTATGAGATATGGCAGATGGATGTCAAAACAGCATTCCTCAATGGAGACATTGATGAAGAGTTGTATATGATGCAACCCAAAGGTTTTGTCGATCCTATAGATGCTAACAAGGTATGCAAACTTCAACGGTCCATCTATGGATTGAAGCAAGCATCGAAGTTGGAATCAACGTTTTGATAAGGTAATCAAAAGTTTTGGTTTTATACAAACTTATGGAGAAGCTTGTATTTACAAGAAAGTGAGTGGGAGCTCTGTAGCATTCTTAATACTATATGTGGATGACATATTGTTGATTGGGAATGATGTAGACCTTCTTAATAGTGTCAAGGAATATTTGAATAATAGTTTTTCAATGAAGGATCTTGGCTGAGCTTACATATTAGGCATAAAGATTTATAGAGATAGATCAAGCGCCAAATATCATTGTCACAGTACATATTTGGACAAA
This sequence comes from Avena longiglumis, assembly GCA_030063025.1. NCBI lineage: Eukaryota > Viridiplantae > Streptophyta > Magnoliopsida > Poales > Poaceae > Avena > Avena longiglumis. The sequence goes on along the minus strand of CP125974.1, from coordinate 508,886,866 downwards.
GTTCTAAAGAGATTTGGAATGGAAGAAAGCAAGAAAGGGTTCTTGCCCATGTTGCTAATACGACCTTGAGTAAAAGTCAAAGTCCGACATCGAGAAGATAGAGAAAGGATGTGTAAGACTCCCTATGCCTCAGCCATAGGATCTCTAATGTATGCCATGCTATGTACTAGACCCGACATTGCAGATGTTGTTAGTTTGACTAGCAGATATCAAAGTGATCCAGGGGTGGATTATTGGACATCGGTCAAAAACATCCTTAAGTACTTGAGAAGAACTAAGGATATGGTTCTTTCTTATGGAGGTGATGAACAGCTCGTTGTTAATGGTTACACCGATGCTAGTTGGAACACTGATCCGGATGATTCTAAATCTCAATCTGGATACGTATTTATTTTGAATGGTGCGTGATTAGCTGGAGGTGCAAAGCAAAGCGTTGTGGCGAGATCTTCAACTGAATCGGAATACATGGCTGCTTCGGAGGCTTCACAAGAAGCGATATGGATGAAAGAGTTCATTACAGTGGGTGTGGTTCCAAGTCGCTGGACCCAATGTCTATCTCTTTGTGATAACATGGGCGCCATAGCCAATGCGCAAGAACCAAGGTCACACAAGAAGCTGAAGCATATCAAGCTGCGTTTTCACGCTATTCGAGAACATATCCAGGATGGGGATATAAAGATTTGCAAAGTACACACAGATCTGAATGTGGCGGATCCGTTGACTAAACCTCTCCCGAGGGCAAAACATGACCAGCACCAAACTGCCATGGGTGTTCGGTATATTACCATGTAATCTAGATTAGATGACTCTAGTGCAAGTGGGAGACTGTTGGAGATATGCCCTAGAGGCAATAATAAATGTAGTTATTATTATATCTTTGTGTTTATGATAAATGTTTACATTCATGCTATAATAGTATTGACAAGGAAGCCATTAATACTTGTGTGATTTGTAAACTTAATTTGAAGTCCCTAGTATAGCCTCTATACTTCACTAGCTTGTTGGTTGATTAATGATTGTGGTTTCCATATCATGAACATTGAGATGTTATCAACAACAAGATCATATCGTTAGGAGAATGATATGGTGGACATACTCCTATAGATAAGCATAGCATAAAGATCAAGTCATTTCATTAGTTCAATTGCTATATGCTTTCTGATACATAGTAACCTAATTCCTTCGACCATGAGATCATGCATATCACCTTTAGGATGGATGCTTTGATGACATCAAACACCACACCGTAATCGGTGGCTATAAAGGTGGCATTAAGTGTTCGGAAAGTATTGGTTGAAACACATGGATCAAGAGTGGGATTTGTCCATCCACATGACGGATAGATATACTGCAGGCCCTCTCGGTGGAATGTCATCCAATTAGCTTGCAAGCATGTGACTTGGTCAAGGGATCACATATCACGGGGCGAGAAAAGAGTACTTATTAGTAACGAGGTTGAACTAGGTATGCAGAGATCCGATGATCATAACCTCGGATAAGTAAACTATCGTGAGACAAAGGGAAATTGGTATCGTATGTAAGTGTTTCATTCGATCGCAAAGTAATCGTAGAAATATGTGGGAGCCATATGAATTTCCAGAATCCTCTATTGGTTATTGTTCGAAGAAGTGTCTCGATCATGCCCGCATAATTCACGAACCGTAGGGAGACACACTTAAGGATTCGACGTTGTTTGAGTAGTTATGGAATGATGAGTAAGAGACCGAATGTTGTTCGGAGTCTCGGATGGGATCCGGTATATCACGAGGAGATCCGGAATGGTTCGGAGAATAAGATTCATATAAGGAAAGTCCTGTTTCGGGGTTGGAGAATGGTTCCAGTGTTTTCATCGGGAATGTTCTAGAAGGTTCCGGAATGTCCGGCACTTCGAAGGGGAAGGGTACATGAATGTGTCATACCAAGTTGGAATGATTGCATCATGTACTAGCTGTCATCGCTGAACAAAATAAAGGGTTTAATCAAATCCTAGTTTGAGAAGTCAAACGCCAATTTGAAAAGTCAAACGGCTATTTTGGGAAGTGGAGGGGAAGGTGGAAACCGAGTTGGGGAGGAGTTCCTCCCCTCCACCACCGGCCCCCTTGGGAAACCGAGTTGGGGAGGGACTCCCATCCCCTGGCGCGGCCCCTCCACCTATATAAGGAGGGGCAGGGCTGACCCTCCTAGCACCCAACACCTCCACCCGCAAACCCTAGCCCTAAGCCGCCGGCCCTCCTACAGCCACCGCCGCCCTAGGGAAAGCCGCCACCGCCGCCTAAATAACCCTAGCCGCCGGCCAAGCCTCCTCCTTGGTGTGTCTAAACCCTAGATCGCTGAGGAGCTCTATCATAGTCCACCATACTCGCTCCGGCTTAAGGCGAAGCCCTGCGAGATCTCCCCTCTACTTCCGGTACCACGCCGTTGTCTTTGGGAATCGAGGAGAGTGCTACAACCTCCATTTTCTGGAACAAGGAGAGGAAGGTCTTAGTCGAGTACCGAGCGTGTGACCGGCTGCGGAGGCTGCCGAGCAGCCGGAAGGATCGTCTACGCGATCTTGAGATCGGGAAGAGTACGACTACATCACCCACGAGAATCTGCTCTCGTTAAACACTTTGGAATCTTCGAGGGTGAGTTATTCCATCGACTCGTTGCTACAATCTAGTAGATAGATCTTGGCTTATTTGTTTGTATGCGATAATTTTTTTTTGTTTTCCATGCTACGAAACCCTATACCATTTACATAGCTCTTAGCTGCCCCAAATCTGCAAAAAAATCCACCATGATTTATTTCTACCGTGAACTCGTCGTCAAATACACCTACAACCTAGAAAAATCATCACTTTTCGTGGCTAGAATAGGGACTAGTAACTGCTCGCATTGGGGATTTAGGGTTCAGATAACTAACCGTAATGCGGCGGAGCATCATGATGATGCTCGACAGGTTGACGTGGAGCACTTCGTTGGTAACCCCAAGCGTAAGCTATGAAGAGCAAGCAACAAGTTTTCCCTCAGTTGAGACCGAGGTTATCGAACCAGAAGGAGGAAGGAAACGTCACACAGGTGTTGTAAGCAACGCGGAGACCTGCACAACACAAACTCAAGACTTTGCCCAACGAATCAGTGGTGTTGTCAAGCTCATCGGTTTGCTGTAACAAAGGATTAAACATATGGTATGGAAGGTAATGGTTTGCAGCAAGTAAACAAGTAACAGTAGAGGATGTAATAATGGTAAAGATTGCACCGGGGTCCATAGTTCACTAGAGGTGCTCTCCTTAGATAAACAACATGGCATGAAGGGTAAACAAATTACAGCAGGGCAATTGACAGGAACTGAGCAAGGCATAACAATGCAATTAATAGTCAGAAAGATCCTATGAGATTCAATTGGGCAATACAACAAGATACATAGACCGCCATCCAACTACATCTATGACTAGAAGTCCACCTTCAGGTTATCATCCGAACCCCCTCCAGTATTAAGTTGCAAGCAACAGACAACTGCTTTAAGCAAAGTTTGTAAGGTAAATAGTCCACATGTTCCATGAACAAGAGACCGTTGTTTTCTCCCTAGTAGCAACTGCACATCTACAACCGAAGAGATTTCTGTCACTTCCCTTGGAAACTAGAGGCATGAACCCACTATCGAGCATAAATACTCCCTCTTGGATTCACTAGCAACTACTTGGCCAAGATAACCATTGGCAACGGAGAGCATGCAAGATCACAAACAACATAGACATGATAGAATCATAAAGACAAAACCATTAATCAAACCAACATAATAATCTCAATATCCATCGGATCCCCGCAGACACAACATGCATGATTACAAATAGATTAGATCTTGTTCATGAACGGAGATCACAAGATCTATACATGAAAGCACAAAGGAGGATATAAAACCATCTAGCTACTACATGGACCCATAGTCCAAGATGGAACTACTCACGCATCATACCGGAGACAAGGCCTCCGGGATGATCTCCCCTCCAGCAGGGTGCCGAGAAGAACTCCACATCCCCCCGATCTAGGGACGATGGTGGTGGCGGCTATAGACGGTTTCGTGGATATTTGATAGGGTTCTCAGAGTTTCTGCATCGGGGGCTTCTTATAGGAGAAGGGGGAGGTCGAGGAGCCGGCCAGGGGCACCAAACACCAGCCAGACGTGGGCCCACCTATGGCCGCGCCTGGGGGGTTTGGCCCCTCTATCTTGCCTCCCAGGCTCCCCTCTAGACTTCTTGTTCCCCACGGAAAGTAATTGACTTTGTCCTTTGTCCCGTCCAGTTCTGAGAATATTTCTTTACTAACTTTTCTGAAACCAAAAATAGCAGAAAACAGGGATCTGGCACTGTTGCAACTTGTTAGTAGGCTAGTACCAGAAAACATGTAAAAAGCACCTCAAAGTGTAGACAAGTAAAGCAAAGTAGATACTAAACAAGCACTAAGCATCAAAAATTATAGATACGTTTCCGACATATCAACATCCCCAAGCTTAACTCATGCTCATCCTCGAGTAGGTAGGTGAACATGCACCCTCACAATAAAGATCCAACCATTTGCAAGCAGTGAAAGCTGGGATCAAAGAACTCTAAACATGTGCATGAAAGAATGGAGTTCTAACAATAGGACATAGTAACTATGCATGCAACATGGCAAGCTACAAACAAAGATCATGAATAATATGCATTGAAAAATGTTTGTTTGTTTCACATACAGAAAACATAGCATAGTGGCAATCAGCTTGTCCCTCATAGAGTAGCAATATAGATGCATAGGACACCTTCAAAGTTCACAAGGGTGAATAGAAACAAGTAGCACAAGAACAAGTAATAACACAATATGCATCAATTAATAATCTTTGGAACACTGCACATAGAATGACAACTATGCTCTTTTAATGGTGCCTAAAGGTATAAGGTGGAGACTCAAATAATGGTGGAAGAAAGGCCTTTTTTATAAAGGAAGTAGGGATTACAAGTTTCAAAAAGAGCTTCCAAAAATTATGGTACTTGTTAGCTTTCAGCCCTCATTGCCCCTATCATAAGCATCTTGAAGTGGTTAAGGTTAAAGTGGCAAAGCTGGAGTATATGCTTGACGAATTATAAGTTGGCAATTTCAAGTCCCTTGAATATGAGGGCCACACCTCATGGATACTCAACTTAGGGCCCAGGTAAGTTCTTGTCATTGTAAGTATTTGCATATCATTGAGAACCGCCAACAGGGTACCCTTTGCACATGGTACAGGAGCTTTCCCATAACCAAAATGACAAGGCAAGCATACAATAAGCATCTTAGTAATCTTTTTATTTACCATATGCATAGCTTTTTATTGAGGATGCTTCATAGATAGCTCACTATGGTGATGCTGCAAGTTTCCACCATGATTAGGCATGGCTTAGGCTAGCGGCCTAGGCGTTTTTATAACACAGAATACAAACTCCATGGACTTACAAGTTCCCACTTCATTTCACACCGGTAACATCCATAGACAAAAGAGCATGATATCAACGAAGTACAGAAGTACAAGTGCAATGTTGAAAACGTTCCCCGTGACAACACGGTTCTGCTAATCCCAACTTATAAGTGCAAGCATATACAACAAAGTTGTCACAATGGTTCAAGTTTATTAGGGGCAAAGAATAAAGTGTGCCATCAAGTTCGTGAGGGCTTTAATCACTAAGTTTTCACATAACAAAAGTTTTTAATTGGAAGATAGTTGAAAACAAGAATATACTTGGAATGGTATAACACAACATGCATAGGATTTTATGGTGGACACTTTGGAATAACTTTGTTTCTTGGGAGTTGGAAGCATGAGTAGAACTTACTCATATAAGTGGAGGCTAGCAAAAGACTGGTACTATGGCCATAATCATGCAATGCAACAAAGCATACTAATAAAAGCAAAGAGTGGTACTATAAGTCAAGGACTAAATGATCATAGAGGCTAATGGTGACTTGTCATAGTCATAACATGGTGTAAGCCTGTGCTAAGTCATCCCAAGCAAAACATCAAAGGAGAATACCATAATACTATGCTTTTGCATGCTAAAACAACGCATAATTTTTTCAAGGAACACTAAGCAATCCCAATTGTTTGGAACAAGACATGATACAACAATAATCACTAAGTATAATGCTAAAACAGCACCTAGCATGTCATGCTAAAGTCTAAGTCATAGTCAATGCAAGATCCTCTTGCACTTACAAGCAAGAACTTACTACTCCTTTCCAACACCAAGAAAACTTGTTTGCAAAACAACACAGCGAGAACGGGGTCCAAAATTACTTTATTCAAGCAAACTAAGAAACCTAAGCAAAGAAAACTAAAACTAAGATGCTCCAAGAACAACACAATTGTGCATAAAACAATAAAACTGAAGTGTCTAGACAGACCTGAGCTTTTTATTGATGAAGAAGGGGATGCCTTGGGCATCCCCAAGCTTTGACGCTTGTACCTCTTGGATATTTCTTGGGGTGACACCATGGTGACATCCCCAAGCTTGAGCTTTTGTCCATTCTTCATCTCATTACATCATTCTATCTTTACACCTGAATTTTTTCCTTCATACAAAACTTCACACAATCTTCATTAGCAACATTAGCTTATTCAAAAGATATTAGACCACTGGCAAAGCTTTGAAACAGCAAGGATTTTCACTAAAAATACAAGATACTGTAGCAACTCCTTCATAAAGCTCAATTTACCTGAAGAGAACTCAAAAATGAATCAATAAGAAGCAAATGCAAATAATGGCAGAAATCTGTCAAAACAGACCAGCAGGTAGAAACCGATTTTTTAAAACATCTTCTGTTGGTCGAATCAAAAAGTTTTGAACTAACGAAAGTTCTCTAACATACTGGGGGATTTATTCGTAAATTTACATCTCAATATGAGTTACAGAGACTCCTCGCGATTTTTTTTGGTGGAGGACAGAAATCTGTTTCGGGACAGCAACTCCCCAAATCTTACTTCCCTCTCATTAGAGGTCATTCTTGGCACAAAAAGCAAACAAAAAGGATAAGGAGAGGTCATTACTGAAGTAATGACTTCCAATACTCAAGGAAACTCTTGGGTTATCTCCCAACAAGTACTTTTCTTTAGCTTATTTAAGTTAGGCACAAGAAGCAAGAAGAATCAAGTATTTTCAAATGAAGAAGCATTAACATCAAATCCTGCTTTCAAAGGAGGAGCAAAAAGCAACTTCTCTCTCCTCATAGGTAAGTGTTCAATACCTTTCTTGAATGGAAATTGATATTTGATGGTGCCTTCTTTCATATCAATGATGACACTAACTGTTCTAAGAAAAGGTCTTCCCAAAGTAATAGGACAAGCAGCATTGTATTCAACATCCAAAACATAGAAATCAACAGGGACATAAGCATTATTAACCATAATGAGAATATCATTAATACTTCCCATGAGTTTCTTTTTAGCATTATCACTGAGTGGGACATCTAAATAACAATCTTCTAATGGTGGCAAATCAAGCATTTCATAAATCTTCCTAGGCATAATAGAGATACTAGAACCAAGATCACATCAAGCTTTGAGATCAAAGTCATTCACTTGCATATTAATAATGGGTTCCCAACTATCTTCTACTTTCCTAGGAATAGAAGCTTTGTGTTTTAGCTTCTCTTCCTTAATCTTAACAAGAGCATTTGTAATGTGTTTGGTAAAGGCAACATGCATATCACTAGCATCAGGACATCTAGCAAGCTTTTGTAGGAACATAATCACTTCAGAAATATTGCAACCATCAATATCAATATCAAACTTAGCATCACTAGTGGTAGGGTCAATAGGCTTAGGCATAGTAGGAGGAGGAATAGGGACTAGTGGTGTTTTAGTCGTGACGGTGCACACTATTGTTTCTTTCAATTTCAGCTTCCCTTTCCCACTTAGCATGAAGTTGAGATAACAGCCTAACATTTTCATCAATAGTAACTTGTATGGCATGATCAGTAGCAAAGGTGTTTTCCATAGTTTCAGGTTTAGCAGCCATTTTATTAATCAAGGAGGACTGAGCTTCAGACAAAGAGGATATATTTTTCTCAACGGTTAAAACCTTTTTACTCTATAGTCTTATTGAAAGTGGTTTGTTTACTAATAAAGTCCTTCAACATGACTTCAATTTCAGAGGGAGCACTTCTATCATTATTGTAGGAGCTTCCATAGGAATTGCCATCATTAGGAGGATAAGGCCTATAATTGTTGTTGCTACCAAAATTATTCCTATAGGCATTGTTGTTGAAATTGTTGTTTCTAATGAAGTTCACATCAACTTGCTCTTCTTGAGCAACCATAGAGGCTAAGGTAACACTATTAGGATCTAGAGGAGCTTTCCCATTAACAAGCATAGACATAATAACATCAATCTTTTCACTCAAAGAGGAAGCTTCCTCAATAGAATTTACCTTCTTACCATGTGGAGCTCTCTCAACATTCCATTCAGAGTAGTTAAGCATCATATTGTCAAGGAGTCTAGTTGCAGCACCCAAGGTGAGGCCCATGAAAGTACCTCCAGCAGCTGAATCCAGCAGGTTCCTTAAAGAGTAGTTAAAACTTGCATAAAAAGTCTGGATATTCATCCAAGCAGTGAGTCCATGAGTGGGGAAGTTCTTAACCAAAATTTTAATTCTTTCCCAAGCTTGAGCAACATGCTCATTGTCAAGTTGTTTAAATTTCATAATGTCACTTCTCATAGAAATAATCTTAGCAGGAGGATAGTATTTTCCAATAAAAGCATCTTTGCACTTAGTCCAAGAATCAATACTATTTTTAGGCAAAGAAAGCAACCATTCTTTAACTTTTCCTCTCAAGGATAAAGGAAAAAAGCTTGAGCTTAATAATATCTACATCTATATCCTTATACTTTTGCATTTCATAGAGTTCAACAAAGCTATTGAGATGGGCAGCAGGATCATCAGCACTAGCACCAGAAAATTGCTCTCTCATCATAAGATTCAACAAAGCAGGTTTAATTTCATAAAAGGTAGCATCAGGAGCAGGTGGAGCAATAGGTGTGCTAAGGAAATCATTGTTGTTGGTGCTAGTGAAGTCACACAACTTGGTGTTCTCAGCAGAGTTCATTTTGGCAAAGGTGGGCAAGCCAAAAACAGTAGCAACAGCTAGAGCAGGAACTAATTTTTTTGAGTTTTTTGAAAAGAGGCAAACAAAACCAAGCAAAAGAAACAAAACAAACTAAAAACAAAGTAAAGAGAAAGGAAGTGAAGGACTCCCCTTGTGAAGACATCCTTAGCCTCCCCGGCAACGGCGCCAGAAAAAGCCTTGATGATGCTCAACAGGTTGATGTGGATCACTTCATTGGTAACCTCAAGCGTAAGCTATGAAGAGCAAGCAACAAGTTTCCCCTCAGTTGAGACTGAGGTTATCAAACCAGAAGGAGGAAGGAAATGTCACACACGTGTTGCAAGCAACACGGAGACCTGCACAACACAAACTCAAGACTTTTCCCAACGAACCAGTGAGGTTGTCAAGCTCACCGGTTTGCTGTAACAAAGGATTAAACGTATGGTGTGGAAGGTAATGGTTTGCAGCAAGTAAACAAGTAGCAGTGGAGGATCTAATAATGGTAAAGATTGGACTGGAGTCCATAGTTCACTAGAGGTGATCTGCTTAGATAAACAACATGGCATGAAGGGTAAACAAATTACAGCAGGGCAATTGACAGGAACTGAGCAAGGCATAACAATGCAATTACTAGTCAGAAAGATCCTATGAGATTCGATTGGGCAACACAACAAGATACATAGACCGCCATCCAATTGCATCTATGACTAGAAGTCCACCTTCAGGTTATCATCCAAACCCCCTCCAGTATTAAGTTGCAAGCAACATACAACTGCTTTAAGCAAAGTGTGTAAGGTAAACATTCCACATGTTCCATGAACAAGAGAACGTTGTTTTCTTCCTAGTAGCAACAACACATCTACAACCGAAGATATTTCTGTCACTTCCCTTGGAAACTAGAGGCATGAACCCACTATCGAGCATAAATACTCCATCTTCGAGTCACTAGCAACTACTTGGCCAAGATAACCACTAGCAACGGAGAGCATGCAAGATCACAAACAACAGAGACATGATAGAACCATAAAGACAAAACCATTAATCAAACCAACATAATAATCTCAATATCCATCGGATCCCCGTCAACACAACATGCATGATTACAAATAGATTAGATCTTGATCATGAACGGAGCTCACAAGATCTATATATGAAAGCACAAAGGAGGAGATACAACCATCTAGCTAATACATTGACCCATAGTCCAAGGTGGAACTACTCACGCATCATACCGGAGAGAAGTCCTCTGGGATGATCTCCCCTCCGGCAGGGTGCCGGGAAGAACTCTAGATCCCCCCGATCTAGGGACGATGGTGGCGGCGGCTACAGACGGTTTCGTGGATATTTGATCGGGTTCTCAGAGTTTCTGCATCGGGGACTTCTTATAGGCGAAGGGGGAGGTCGAGGAGACGGCCAGGGGCACCAAACCCTAGCCAGGCGCGGGCCCACCTATGGCCGCTCCTGGGGGTTTGGCCCCTCTGGCTTGCCTCCCCGACTCCCCTATGGACTTCTTGTTCCTCATGGAAAGTAATTGACTTTGTCGTTTGTCCCGTCCAATTCCGAGAATATTTCTTTACTGACTTTTCTGAAATCAAAAACAGTGACATGACGCATCCGTGCAACTTGTTAGTAGGTTAGTACCAGGAAACATGTAAAAAGCACCTCAAAGTGTAGATAAGTAAAGCAAAATAGATACTAAACAAGCATGGAGCATCAGAAATTATAGATACGTTTTCGACGTATCACATCACCAGGCCGCCGCAGCTTCGGGCCCTTGCTCGCGGGCGCCTTCGTCGACTCCTCCATCCCCGCGGCGCCGCCCACCACGAGATCGCCACCCGTGTCGTCAACTTCCCAGCACCACCGCCTCCAAATCGCCGCCTCCTCTGTCGCGGAAGCTCCGAGGAGAAGTGTAAACGATCGGGGTGGAGGTTATGACGAGAAATGAAAGGCACGGGACTTTTTGCAAAAATGTAGTACCAGTAGTTGATGTTGCTGGGCCCCGCATCCTATGTGGCAGCGGTCAACGGTGGTGAAACCAATTTAGGATCTGCGGTGACTCACTTTCGAAACAATTTGGACTTGTATGTGAAGTTTGATATAATTAGGACTAAACTGATGCGCAGGGGAAAGAATAGGGACCGTGGGTGCGTTTTTCTTGCAAAAAACAGATACCATCGATCTGTGGCCACCAGCGGCAGCATTGTTGCTTCTCTCTCCAAAAACTCCTGGCTCAATGGGATTGGTAGGCAGTCGTTTGGCGAAGTCCTCATTTGTATGAATTTCGACGCTCAGGATGCATTTGGTAGCGTGTATTACCCTTGGGTAGGCCCACTAGAGAAGAAAACGAGTTTTTTGGTTGTCCATGCTTCTTCCAAAGTCTATCCAATGTGCTTCTCAAAGCAGCCCAGAGCAAGGGCCTGTCCAATGCGTTTCTGAAAGCAGACCAAAGCCAAGTTTAGGGACAATGCTCAGATCGAGCATTTCAGTGGAGGCAGCCCGAGCACGAACTTTAAAGCGCCTCGCTGAGTGCATCTTTGCATGCTCGCCTATGAGCGCTCTTTTCTCTCTCCTCTCTAAGTATGTTCATCATAACCACTTGTGATTAGCACGTATAAGCTTCAAACCAAACCAAGTTCTACATGAAATCAATGAGGGGGTTTCATTCTGACCATCGGCACCGAGTTTGGTGAGATATTTCTTCTTAGATCTGTAGTCAAAGTTGGAGTTTTTTGGGCAAATTCCTTCAGATTTGTCGCACAAAATCAACGGTTCGAAATTTTCTTTGAGGTTTAGCTTGATTTTCTTGTTCCCCACAACTCTTATGTTGCAAGTTTTTTGCTTTGATGAAGGTAGAGGAATCCATATGTGCTTCTTAGCTTGTACATGAGGTTGAAGATGAGCTTGAGAAAGAATAGCCTACTCGACGGGCAGGTTGTGGGGATAGAGGAACGCCAAGGTCGTCGTCGCTGTTGACCACAGATGCGACAGTGTGGAGCTCCCCTTTGTTGCGCACTTGTTCCAAGCGTTTCTGTTTGTCGTGTTCAAGGTCGAGTTCCTGGCAACCATGGGAAAGGACATTGATACGGCGAGCAAGATTGAGTTGTTCCTGGTCCAGCCGGCTGTCGAGAGGTTCTTGATCGACTCTACCATGGATGGTCGTTTTTGCATTCTCTGGTGTTCCCCCGTCGGCGCAGCCGTAGCAGGTGCGCCGCCGCCCTCCGCCGCTTGCCGGTGCAACTCTTTGTCATCGGCGCAGCCGAAGCAGGTGCGTCACCTCCCTCCGTCGCCGGCGTAGCAGGCGTCGTGCAAACAGCCGCAGCAGCCTGCAGACGAAGAACACGAATTTGGCAATGAGTGTTTACTTTGTATATCAATGTGGGAGGCAAATCCGACACAAACAACTAAACAACATGCATTTATTGTTCCTCTCATATAAAAAAATCTTTATACGAATTATTAAACAAGTTGCAAAAGTTGGCCTGGAGCTCGTATGAATGTGCTAGTGTACGCCCTCAGTGCTTGCTTTATTTTTGCACGTGGCAGGGTTTCACTATCGGTACGGCAACGAAACAAAAGGGTATCATCATTCCACCTCAAAGCAAAACAAATTTTGGCTGTCTACAGACTATATTTAGCAGGCCCAAACTTCCTTCTCGAAATAGCCTTTCGCACCACTTTATAAATAAAGTATACAGGTGAGACCGCTGCTAGGCCAGACAACACAACGTCTAAAGAAAGATATAACACAATACACGATGCTGGACAGTAGCATAGACACACACACACCCGACATGCCAAAAGAAAAGAAATGAAGACCAGGACGAATTGACTAGATGAAGATGACCCGCGGTCGCTACGCCCTCCAATTTTTTCCACCATACTCCAAGTGCACCAAAACGCTGAGTCCCTAGCAACCCCTTCCCGGGAGAAGAACTGTCGACATGGTATTGCTGCATGGACCAAGGTCCAAGGGTCTCCCCCGGCACTCCGGGTAGAGTAGGGGCACAAGATTCCCTCGATGCCCCCAAGAGGGAATGGTACCACCCGGCAGCGGCACCGCATCAGGGTCGAACAAGCCGACAGAGATTCCTCCGAACCTTCGCCCCCACCGAACCCTAGTGCAAAGAGCACCACAACCCATCTTGCCACAAACCAGCCGCCACCACGACCTTGAACTCACCAGCACCGTCGCTTCGTGTACATTGGCACGTGGCCTGCAAGATGAAGACACATGTGTGATACCCTGGCGCATGGCTCAATAGGATTGATAGGAAACTCATACCAACAAGTTGCAACTTCTTTTTCAGAAGCTCATTTGAAAAGAACTCTAAGGTTAAGCTTGCTTGGCCTAGAGCAATTTTATATGGGTGACCGACCGGGAAGTGGGTATCGGGTGCGCATGAGTGAGGACAAAGTGTGCAGAAAAGACTAGTGTTGGTCAGTGGGGTTAGTCTAGAGATCCTATTGTGCTGCCAGAAGTGACAGCCGCCGGTCCGGAGTGACTGGGGGTGTTACAAGCGGTATCAGAGCCGACCCTCGCGGTTACACAGGCGTGTGCGGGTCAGTGGTGGACATGTGTAGCATGGCGCGTGTGGCCCGGAGTGGACATGGCATGGCAATGTGCCGGCACTGGACGCACAGACGTGTGCCAAGAGGGGATGTTCCTGGCTTGTGATTGATCGACAAGGACGTCGATCTTCTAAGGGTGGGTGTATGCGAGATCCTGGCACATGGCTCAATAGGATTGATAGGAAACTCATACCAACAAGTTGCAACTTCTTTTCCGGAAGCTCATTCGAAAAGAACTCTAAGGTTAAGCGTGCTTGGCCTAGAGAAATTTTAGGATGGGTGACCGACTGGGAAGTGGGTACCAGGTGCGCATGAGTGAGGACAAAGTGCGCAGAAAAGACTAGTGTGTCTGTGGGGTTAGTCTAGAGATCCTATTGAGCTGCCAGAAGTGACAGTCGTCGGTCCGGAGTGACCGGGGGTGTTACAATATGACAACTCCGGAACAAGGACAACAACACCGCAACCCATGGGAGGAACCCACCTCCACTGCTGGGAGGTAGTTATAGACCGGACAGAGTAGCCCGGGCACACCAGGCCCATATAGGCCCGGCCGGGCCCAAATGGGCCAGTAAAGCCCTGCCGCCGCTGCTGCAATGGGCGAGCCGTAGCACCGCATACAAGCTCAGCGACCCATCGCCGCAACCTGCAAAGAGACCGCCGAGGAAGATCCAAGCCCACTGAAGCCCATCTAGGGCCGAGGCACCCAGGTCCGGCCAGGGACTGCCGCCGGAGGCTCTCCCCACCATGGCCCTGCTACTAAGTCCAGCGCCACCGCCAGGGACACCCGGAGCTGCCGGACCCAGGCCTTCCGAAGTACACCGACGCCGCCGAGATTTGGGCCCTGACCTGAAGCTCCCGGACGCGGGGGAGGGCAGGCCACCGCCGCCGCCAGGGCTTCGCCTGCGACCTGGGCCGACGGCGGCGAAGGGGAGGGGCGGTGAAGGGGGTGGAGGACGGCCGGAGGAGGCGGCGGCGTCCCGTTGCCCTCGGGGAGGCGAGGGACGCGCAGCGGGGGTGTCCGCTTCGACGGATACCACATGCCCAAACTTGCAACACGATACAAGCAAACTGTAGTGTTTTATTAAGCTTTGTTCGGTCCCACAGAAACAAAGTTAGCTAAAGCTCATTAAAAAAAATTAATACCTCAAAGCTTGCTAAAAAGGGTTAGATTGTGAAACCGAGGGAGTAGTAGCTAAGTTCAGTTTAATGACTAATCGGACACGTCAAGTGTCTCGGTTTTGATCTTCAGATTGCAACCTATTGCAGTAAAAGTGCAATGCCCATTTTTTTTCTATTGGTCTTTATTCTTAGTTACATAATTTTGACTGTCCCGAGTGGTCTTAAGTTCAATATTTTGCTGTGTTATCCAAAAATATACTCCCGCTGTCCCAAACTGACATTTAATTAATCAAGCATATAAAACCTAAATATGCCAGGCTTATCTATGTGCACCAAAAATTGAGAGCTGGCTTGCGCGCTTTGTAGAACTATAATAAACTCTTAAGCACACTAGTCAAGAACTGTAGCCTGTTACTAATTTATATGTTCATCATGCATGTTGCATGTTCCGATTATTGGTTGAGCATAGGAGTTATATGACTATTGTACCTACATGATTATCCTTCTGCATGACAATGTTAGTTGGTTCACCAATTTTTTATGACCGTTCTATATAGCTAGAACAGTATCACTATAAATACTGGACTCTTCTGAACATTCAACCCGTCCCACAACTTGCCACAATCGCTGAGAAATGATAATGAAGTGGATACATACATGTAGTCCTTCACACCATGCACGGAGGAGTATGCATGCATGAGATATTGGAGCGTAACAAAACACAGCATTGCTATGCTCACTTATGTAAGGAGTCTGTTGTGGTGGCATCAGGCGGCGACGCCAGGTTGGTCGTGTGGCCGTTCGCCTTGCGCGACGGGGTGGACCCTGACCCGTGCGGTGGATCTCCACATCGCCGGCCGGTGGTAGCTAGCTGCCGAGGTCCCTCGCCTCTGGCTGTCCATTTGTTTCCGACTGCCGCTGAAGGATGTTTGTGAAGGAGTTGGTGGGAACTCGCCGTCGTGGATGTTTGAAAAGAGGCAGTAGTGTTAGGCTATGAGCTCTCCACTGCAGTCGTTCGTATGTACTTACGCAATTGATCAACGAGAGTCAATTACGACCCCGTTGATTTCGACATTGGTAGTAGTCTGGTGGAAGTCCTCATATTTTCAGTGTTTGTATGAATGTGGACGTCCAGTGCTTGCTTCAATTTTTGCACGGGACCGGGCTTCACTAATCGGCACGGCAATGGAACAACAGGGTGTCATCATCCCAGCTCAAAGCAAAACAGAGCCTGGCTGTCATAACAGGAAAAAACAGATAGGATTTTGACAGACTCCTACAGAGACTACATTTAGCGACACGATACAGGCAAACTGCCAGTGTTTTAACCTAGTTATTAAGCTTTGTTAGGTCCCACAGAAACAACGTTAGCTAAAGTTCATGCAGAAATGTTAGCCAGGTTCAGTTTAATCACACTAATTGGACACGTCAAGTGTGTCGGTTTGGATCTTCAGACTGCAACCTGTTGCAGTAAAAGTGTAATGCCCATTTTTTTTTCTCTATTGGTAGTAATTCTGACTGTCCCGAATGGTCTTAAGTTCAATATTTTGCCAGTGTTATTCAAAAATTTACTTCCACTGTCCCAATTGAATTACACTAAAACGCGTCTAGATAGATGACTACCTAGACATATCTGCGACAAAATATTCGAGGATAGAGGGAGCATATATTACAGATCACTGTTTTTTGATAAACGACGCTTTATTACTTTAAAAAAAGTAGTCTCTAGTACATAGTTAGGACACACACCGCCAACACATGTCCAGAAGTAACAAGTAAAACTAGGTGAAATATATATCATTATGGAGAAATGCAAAAGGCCTATGAAGGTGGAGGACCAATCTAAAGGTTATGTTGTCATCCATGTTCGGTAAAAAATACATCGTCCTAGTGTTTTTCTAGCTGTGTAGACACCTCTATAAACATGTCCGATTTTTCACACGCTATAGAGACAACAATAAATGGAACGGCCCCACTTGTTATCCAAGTTTAGATCCAAGCGAGTAACACGTGTAAGGGGAAGTATTGAAGTAGACGTGTATTGCATTGCAGGTCACATCTCTCTATCAGTTTGCACTTTTTTGTTAAACGGACCGGTGCATCCAATTCTACACAGCGTTGCGCGCCATGAGGGCAAGTCCATCTAGTAGTACCAGTCAATCTAGAGGTGCGTGTGCATTGCTGATGTTGAGGCCCGAAGCTTGAACTATTTTGTGTTTGTATCAGCTACAGGAGGAACAAAAGTGGATCGCTGACTAGTAGCTGAGAGAGCGCCGCCGCCGACACCGTCCTCCTTCGCTTCCGACCGCCTTTCTTGGCACTACAAGGAGTAAAACCGCGTGTTCTTCTAGTTGTGTCCAAAAGACTTTAGCACGATGAATTCTGGAGGTTTTGTCGGCAATGCTCTGACGGTGGACATGATTCCACCAAGAATAAATGTACTCTGGTTCTCGCCACGTTAGAGTACGTATACATGTATGACTAGAGATAGATTAGGACTCTATAATTTACTCCAAGTCTTCTTTTACCCCGTGTAACTCTATATAAACCCCCAAAGGGTCAGATCAATACAACACAATATTTTAGAAATTCTATAATTTTTACATGGTATCAGAGTGATTAGCCTCACGGTGCCGATCCTAGGTTCTTCCACCACTTCCGCAACGTGCCGCCCCCAGAAAGATTACTCCTCAGGGACGCGGCATCCGGTCTAGATCAAATATCTGATCAGTTCTTTAGATTAGATTAGATCCAAATTTTCGAGATTCCCAATTTTAGATTAGATTCAATTAGCCGCAAATAAATCCCAGATCAGATTACAATCCTTCGATGAAATTAGCGCAAGATCCGTCCGATGAGATCGGTATACTGGAGCCCAGACGCCGCTCTCGCGGCGCAGATGCAGTTGATAAAAGGAAATCGCTGGAACCAAACGAAAAACCGGTTCTCAACCATAGTTCCTACCTGTTAGCGACCGAATCATTTAAGCCCATACCCAACTATGCCCACCTTTCCATAAAACCGAACCAAACTAAACTGATTACAGTATGAGCCCATAACAACCCGAACCAATAAAGTCTAGGACAAAAACCAAACTTTTTAAACCAGTTTATCAAAACCCATTCACAGGTTTAACCCGATCAGGAGATGCTCTTGACGCGGACACGAGCGGGCTTTCAGCCATGGCCACCGGAGTCCAAGCATCCACGCCAACACCCGGTGGAACATGCACTACGAGACAAAGACCACCATGTACAAGATCCTAATTTGCATCAAGGTAATCATCAACGATCTGATACAGGGATTTGAACGCGGGTCTACAGGGATGATGCATGCGACCCGAGGACCGACAACTACACCACGCGTAACTCGATCGATATGGATGACGACCATGACATGCTGCCACCCGCCTAGATATCTTCTCCAAGCCAACTCCATCGACCTCCGCACGCTGGCGTGTACGTCAAGCTGTACAAGTTTCCTGCCGTGACTACACCGACACCAAGATCTGCAGTGCATCAAACTGGATTACACTGACCCGAACATCTACGTCAAGCTGTATGACACTAAGATCTTCGTCGAGTTCTACATCGCCAACAAAAATCATCGCCAAGGTCTATATCACGTGGCCGTATGCCGCCGCAGCAGCCTAGCGCTCTGCTAGGGAGATTACACAATCGCCTCGCCCGTCTGGTTAAAAACCTGCCGCTGCCGCCGATCCTAGGCAATCCGCCACTGCCGCCATAAAAATCCTTGCCGCTGCCACTTGCCTTGTGCCCCGGCCGCCGCCTACAAAAAAACTACAACCAAAAACACGCCGCTGCAGATTCCTGCCGCCGTCGCCCAAAAACCCGCCGCCACCGCAGATCCCTGCCGCCGACGCACAAAAATATAAAACCCTACGACACAAACCGCGCAAAAAAATTTGTGCCTACGGCGCTATCGGCTACAATGACCACGACAACCTCGTCCATGGCTACATCACGACTGGCTACCTCGACATCGACATCCAGAACAATGTCTACAGCAACTCAAGGACTCTAATCAACAACGTCCGCGTCGTCACTTGCGTCCACGCCACTCCCGATGTGACCGCGGGAGGGAAGAGAGGCACCAGAAGGGGACGCAGTCACCGCCCCTAGGTGTCAGCCATGATCATGTCCAAGCAGGTGATGACGACAAGAAGGTGAAGACGACGGAACCGCAAGACTTCAAATTGTTAGATAAACATGTATGGCTAGAGATAGACTAGGACTCTACAACTTACTCCAAGTCTCCTCCTACCCCGTGTAACTTTATATAAACCCCCAAAGGTTCAGATCAATACAACACAGTATTCTAGGGATTCTATAATTTCCACATCGCCTACTATACCGGGTGGTGCCATGGACATAGAGAGTTTTCATGTATGCAGATTTGGCGGATTTGGGGCCTTTGTCCTCGTAGAACTAATTTGGATCTACTAAGCTTGTGTTAGCGCATCTACTTTTGTTTATATAATCTTTTATGGCGTTGGAGTCTTCCTTTAGTGTCATGGAGAAGATCTTATGGTCAGACGATCTGTACTTATGGGAGATCATCCCCGGCCCAACCATGTGCAAAACTCAAGACTTATTATCTTTCTAGATGGACAGCTCAAGGGAGCTTCTGAAGCCTTTGAAGGTAATTAAATTCGTATATGTGTACGAGAGTGACAATGTCGTTGTTCTAGTCTGATTCCAGTGTTTTTACTGAAGCCTTAGCAGATTTTGTGTTAAAAATAATGATATCATGGAGAAAACTGATTCGAGAGATCTTATTGTAATTCTAGTTATATGTATAACTTTAGGACTTTGCTATTCGGCAACCGTTCTAGGATTTGTAAATCCTGGCGGGCGTTCTGTGTCATGCAAATACAATAAAACTGCGCATGTCAGCATAATTAAATGTGAGATTTAAAAAATCAAAAGATTTTGTAGCTCCAACCATTAATCGGATTTAGGATCCGTTTTTACCGTTGAGCTAGTCTCGACGGGAGCTTCGAAACTAGATCCCATATTGGTACATTTCGATGAATTTTTTTCGAACTTAAATGTTATCCACCCCTAACACATAAGTTATCCAGATCATATCACGTAAGTTATCCAGCCAATAACATATAAGTTATCCACCATTACAAAAATGTACTCAGAAGAATATAAAAGTTATTCTAACTGCTCGGTTTTGTCGTCCGTAGCCACTCTCGCAGCGTAGGAGCTACTCAACCTCGAAAGGCTACCGTGTCAAATATCAAGCATAATTTTCTTAAAAGACCTAAAACTAAACTTATCTTGCATATGATATGATAAATGAGGTCTTATGCCCCACCCACCCATCATGAGACATGTGAAAATATCTCTACCCAATCCGTTTATATGTTGGATAACTTATATGTTACAGGGTGGATAACCTATATATTATGACATGGATAACTCACGTGTTAGGGTTGGATAACTTTTTGGTCCAATTTTTTTTCTCTGAAACATATCAACATGGGATCTAGTTTCGAAGATCTCGTTACGACTAGCTCAATGGTAAAAACGGATTTTCATCGGATAAACGGTTCGAGCTACAAAGCTTTTTAAATATCCAGTCTTCTATATTAAACGTTGATATCAACCGATTTTGAATTGCAACACATACATGCACTGCTTGTCGGAACGTCCGCCAGAAATTGACAACTACCGACCGGTCTAAGACTAGAAATCCCGTAACTTTATAGTTTTCTGGGTCTATTATTCGAAGCATATACATGTAATGGTTGTCAAGTATGAATAACTTACAGATGATCCTAAAAACAGCTTACATTTCTAAAATGAGAAAGGGGTAAATAAATGAAAGAAATGTCGTGTTTCCCTCACATTATATGAATAACTAAATAGTTTTTGAAGGAAAACAATGTGTTACTAAATCTTTTTGGTATTTCTAGATAGATTCGGTTGTCTCACTGAGCACCGCACAAGTGGAGTATTTGTTATAGTTGATCAACAAATACTCCATGACGATGCAAGGTTTTCCATGGTCATGGTTTGATTGCACCTTGGGAAGGATGGTCAGGCAATTTGATTGCAAATCCAACTGCAAAATGAAGGGGATTTGTTACCTCACCCTTACACTACGAGTAAGTGAAATGTGAGAATCCAACATTAGTTATTGTTATGTTCTTGTTTGGCAACGATCGAACATTTTTTTAAATGCATGTCTTATGTTATAGATTATTTACAAAGCAAACAATAGGCAAGATAAAACTATTCTAACGTGTTGACATCTTAGTTTGGATATATGTAGTGTCGAGTCTATAGCTAAATCTTTTTGTTCATAGATATATGCCTAAAAGTATTTTAGCTATACTTTGCTCTTTTCCATTATTTAAACAATGTCAACCCAAGATGTACTTTATGAGGTATATAAGCATGTCAAATAAAGAAGTTGATTTTTCTCTATTTAAAAAAAGTAATCCAATAGGTAGTTTATGAGTACGAACATCTTAAATAAAGAGGTTGACTTTTCTATTATTAAAAAAATAATCCAAGAGGTAGTTTATGAGGTATAAGCATGTTAAATAAAGAGGTTTAATTTTTTCCATTATTTAAAGAAGTTGAATCCAAGAGGTAGATTATGAGGTGGCTGGACTATTAAATAAAGATGTATTTTGTGAATAACAAACATAATGTCTACTTTTTTCAAAAAGGGCAGTATAACCTTGGCCTCTGCATCAATCGATACACACAACCTTTTTTATTATGAAGTTCATCAACATGGTGTCTAATTATTCATGTTAATTAGCTTGTCTTGATTTTGTACATAACATAATGTTGTAATTTGTGGTGTGTTAGTCCATGATAAAAATAATATGGCAACCACAGAAACGGAGTGGATTAAATTAGAAATTCATGAACGAGAAGCGAGATATTTATTGGATTTCTCTTGCATGCATGCATGCCCTACCAGGCTACCACACTAAAGCTGCAGCAACACCAGCATATGGAGGTTTTCAGCTTTCTACCAAAAACGGGTGTGTCCAATTGGGAAGCGACGGGTTCAATTAATTGGAAGTCTAACCCCTCCAAAATCTTCTTGTGCGCATCTACCCAGAAGGCGCAATCCGTATCGGTTCCCTCCTAAATGGACTCTACCGTTCGGAAGAATTAGGACCCTACCCACCAAAATGCAGGTTCTTCTAATGGCTTATCATTTAAAACGTGTGTGGACCTGTGACCTCCTTACACGAAGAGGTTGGCCTAATTGCAGCCTTTGCCCTCACCAGAATGGGACGGCTACCCACCTTCTCTTCAATTGCCTATACTCGATTCGCTTGTGGGAAATGATCATGCGAGCATTCAATTTGGCAAAACCTTTGATGAGGTTAAGTCTTGGTGGATGGACATATAGTTCATGCCCACCGCGGTACGTAGGAAGGTAGAAACTGCATGCTATGGATGGACATTATTCCTAGTCCTTGGTTTGTAACCACTGCATGCTATGGATGGAGATTATTTCAGATTTCTTTATATCAATAGTGTAAGCGTGTGTGGCCACTACGGGACCTATTCTAGCAGCAGAGAAGCGACCAGATTTCCACAAGGTCTACTAGTGACTGATGGCGTTCGTACACTGATTGAGTACTAATTAAGAGCTCGTCGTGAAACACGAGCAATCATTTGTTCAAGTTCAGCTTATAAAGCATCAGATCGAGCCTCTGATCACCACAAGAACAATTCGCCTGCCGATCGAGCTCCACATCTATATTTCCCATGGCAGATCTCGTGAAGAAGCTCATGCTAGAGACGCCTCCGCGGCCATGGCTCCCGTTCCTCCTCCTCCTCCTCCTCCCATTCCTCCTGTTCGCGCGTTGCTGGTTCACGGCGAAGACATGGAGAATGCAGCAGCGGCAACGGCGAGAGAACCGTCTCCCGCCGTCGCCGCCGGCTCTCCCCATCATCGGGCACCTGCACCTCGTCGGCTCCCTCCCGCACGTCTCCCTGAGCGGACTCGCCAGGAAGCATGGTCCCGACGTGATGCTCCTCCGCCTCGGCGCCGTGCCGACGCTCGTCGTGTCGTCGCCGCGTGCCGCCGAGGCGGTGCTGCGCACGCACGACCGCGTCTTCGCGTCGCGGCCACGCTCCGTGGTCGCCGACATCCTCATGTACGGCTCGTGCGACGTCGCCTTCGCGCCGTACGGCGAGCACTGGCGGCAGGCGAGGAAGCTCGTCACCACCCACCTGCTAAGCGTCAAACGGGTGCAGTCTTTCCGGAGTGCTGCCACAGAGGAGGTAATTCTGATGATTCTCCAATTTTCGCTGCGTTAACAGAATTTTTATACTAGGGAAATTTAATCAAGGGAACGTTAGGAGTTTATAGCATAAAACCATCATATTTGTGCAAAAATTTCGAAAAAACACCAATTTACATTCTAATCGCATAAAACCATCGCTCTACTGCTGATTTTTGGCAATGTGCACTAAAATAAAATTAACAGCGATTCTGACTAGGGGGGACAAATTTGCTGATGTGGACTAGACCCCAAATGTCAGCCATATTAAAAATCAAAAATAAAAAGCAAAAATGAAAAAGCAAAAATGAGAATAAAAAATGCCTATCACTACTCGCCAGTGTCGCCGACGCCCCTGCTCGTCGGAGCGCCGCCATCCCCTGCTCGCCGGAGTGCCGTCGACGACCCTTTCACGCCGAAGCCGCATGGCGGCCCCGTCCCTGCACCCGGGCCGCCATCCCCTGCTCGCCGGAGTGCCGTCGACGACCCCTTCACGCCAGAGCCGCATGGCGGCCCCGCCGCCGCTAACCTCCCCTGGCGAGCTAACCTGCCGAGCCCGCCCGTCCCGCATGCGTCCCATGGCGACCTCACCAGCGGCGGAGCCCGCCGTCCCGCACCACCCTGTACCTCTCCAGATCTTGCTCGCCCTTCCCCACCCCGCCATGTCCCTCGCAGGAGCTCGCCGCTCCATCCTGCCTCGCCCTTGTCGTGGTCGAAGAAGCCTATTATCCATGGCGGCGGGTGCTAGGAAGGAGGGAGGGCTAGAGCTAGGGAGGAGAGCTGGTAGGGGAGGAGGGCCAACCGGGGGGAGGGTGGACGGAGGGGAGGCGGGTGGCCGGCGACGGGAACGGGGTGTCCGGAGGGGGGCGGGTGGCCGGCGACGGGCGGCCGATCGAATCTCTGGCCGGAGAAGAGAAAGGAGATGAACTCCTATTTTTTTCTTTTCATTTATTTTTTTTATATTTTGATGATTTTTAATATGGCTGACATGTGGGGTCTAGTCCACATCAGCAAATTTGTCCTGAATAGTGGGTCTCCCTAGTCAGAATCGCTGTTAAATTATTGTTAATTTTATTTTAGTGCACATTGCAAAAAAATCAGCAGTAAAGTGATGGTCTTATACGATTAGAACGTAAACTGGTGGTTTTTTGAAATTTTTGTAAAAAATGATGGTTTTATGCTAAGAACTCGAACGTTAGGATTTAATTAGTTTTCTCGAGCAGATTTTGCCCGTACCATGGATGACAACTTCCTTTTTTCTAGTGCCACGTGGCAACATGTCCAAGGAAGAAAAACATCGCCGACAACTTTTGTGTCTAGCCGCGAGGGCCAATGATTTCAGCATTTATATTAATATAATAAAAAACTCAAATTTATATCTGCAAAGATTTGAAGTTGGGTGGCTGGCTTCCTTTGTAGAAATTCTTCTTCCGCACCCCTCACCTCTACTTTCTGGCCTATTGCCGACTCGCAGGTGTTGAATTACTTCCTCGGTTCCAAGGCTTAAGGTCTATATTTTTTCTGAAAAGTCAAAGCTATAAAAAGTTTAACCATTTTTTTAAAAAAATCAAGAACTATAATATTATATAAATACCATATTAATATATGTTTCACGATGTATCAAAGGATATGTATTTTATATTATAAATATTAATATATTTTTCTATAAACTTGGTTAAATTTTACATACTTTGACTTTTCAAAAAAAAAATAGGCCTTAAGCCTTGGAAATGGAGGTAGTACTTGAGTGCTAGCTAATATAGTAATATGTCTATCTTTTTAGCTGAATTTACCAATATATCGATCTCATGGAACTGGCAAGCCATGTGTTAGGATGTAATATGTATGTGTATGTCTTGTGCACAGTACACTTGTGATTAGCGGAGGGGCGAGTGTTTGAGTTAAACACATGTAGGATAAAAAAAACGCTGCTAGAAGGAACTAGACAATTTTTTTGATATAGAAGAAGTGGGTCAGCGTGAGAATTCCGACTATTCGTCCGGACAGGGATTAAACTTCGGTTGGCGAAACTCTTGTCGTTGGAATGCGTCAACTGCGACCCAACCACTAAGCTACTGCTCCATTCTCTAAACACATGTAGGATAGGACTAATATATGAAGGCACATTAAAGCAGAAGTTATACTTTGAAAACTCGTAATTTCCGCACAAAACCTATATTGGCATACTAATTTCCAAAAAGCAAACCGATATGTGTATGTTTTGTGCTATAGTACTTGTGACTAGCGGAGGGACAAATGTTTGAGTCGAATGCATGTAAGATAGGGCTAATAAATAAAGGGGCGAGTAGAAACTATACATTCAAAATCGTTTATTCATACAAAACCTAAATTTATGTAATAATTTTCAAAAAATTCTTTCCTACTCCTTGATAGCAGTTGTATATTCCAATTAACACATTGTGTCCCGTAGATGTTTCCACGCAAGTATATCGCTTGTAGGTGTAACATAATATTATTATATGCGCATATTCTTTTTTTAGTAACAATACTCTTTTTTACTTTCATACACAAACTTAAATGTTGCGCCCATGATTGTATTAAGCCATGTCATGCATGCATGCATGCCTTGTAAGAAGTTTACACGCTCATATCATGTCATCATAGGTGAGGATGGTGATGGACAAGATTAACAAGGCAGCCGTGGCAGGTGGTATGGTGGACATGAGCGAGCTGCTCAACGCATTCGCGAATGACATGACTTGCCGCATCGTGTCAGGAAAGTTCTTCTTCAAAGAAGAACAGAGTAAACTGTTCCAGAACCTCCTGAACGATACCTCACAATTGCTAGGAGGGTTCAACCTGGAGGAATACTTCCCGGCTTTGGCTAGGGTAGGAGTGCTTAAGAGGGCAGTTTGTGCCAAGGCTGAGAGAGTGAGAAATAGATGGGCGGATCTGCTGGACAAGGTGATCGATGATCGTGTGAGCAAGGACAAGTCCACGTTTGATCACAAGGATGCCGATTTCGTAGATATTTTGTTGTCTATTCAGCAAGAGTATGGCCTCACAAGAGAGCGCATGAAAGCTCTCCTGACAGTAAGTACAAACAATACCTCCCCGATTATATATGTTGCTTTATGTATGTCATCTCACATGGTCCAAAATAATTGATATCCACAGGATGTATTTGTTGGTACAATAGAGACATCATCTAACGCCCTTGAGTTCACCTTGGCTGCGCTCATGAGGAGGCCACGCCTGATGAGGAAGCTGCAAGATGAAGTGAGGAGTATTGTGCCACGGGGACAAGAAATTGTTACTGGAGACGACATAAACAAGATGATTTACCTAAGAGCTGTCATAAAGGAGTCACTCCGGCTGCATCCTGTAGCACCTTTCCTCGCTCCGCACCTCGCAATGGCTGACTGCAACATCGATGGATACATGGTTCCTGTTGGGACGCGTGTCCTCGTCAATGTGTGGGCCATTGGCAGGGACCCGGCCTCCTGGGAGGATTCGGAAGAGTTCATACCTGAAAGATTTGTAGAAGGAGGCAGTGATGTGCATGTCAACTTCAAGGGGAATGATTTCCAGTACTTGCCATTCGGGGCAGGACGAAGAACGTGCCCTGGTGTAAACCTCGGGATCGCCAATGTCGAGCTTATGCTGGCAAACCTCATGTACCATTTTGAGTGGGAGCCACCACTAGGGGTTGAGAGAAAAGACATTGACATGACAGAGGTGTTTGGGATAACTGTTCGCCGGAAAGAGAAACTACTATTAATTCCAAAATCGTGTATGTAGCCTCAAGAAAAATCTAAGATAAGTTCTTTGTGTTATCGGCATATTGTTGCTAGTAAATAATGGTCAACTCTTAGTTGTTGAAAATATCAGTTTGGAAAGTTTTTAGTTACAAGTGTTGTTGTTTTAAACAGTGAGATGGTCTTCAAGACACAAGTTTGAATACTAATTTCGATTCTTATAAAATAAAGCATAATAGGTTTCTTTACCCGCAAAAAAAAGCATAATAGGTTTCTGATTAGGCTACAAATAAATCGCATTTTACAATTAATCACTGATTAGGCAGTATAAAGTGCACTAGAACAATGAACATGTAGGTTAGACAGAAGAGAATGCACATCTTCAAAGAAAGTATAGGGAGCTGTAGATTTAGTATCTTGGTTCTTTGTGAATCTAGTCTAGAATGCAAAAGAAATGTCCGCACAAAAACATCCATGTTTGAGTAGGTTATTATGTAGTTCTCTTTTTAGTTAACATATATTTTTGAAAGCTTCCATGGAATAGCCATGCTGGGCAAGAATGGTAGGAGCAAATGATACATTCACCGGGAATTGAATAACTAACCCATTAGAAAAAAAAACTTAAAATAAACTATAAACGCTCACATAACGACTAGAGAAAGAAGCACATTCTTGTACTACCAAAGCTTAACGATTAAAGTTTCAGAGTCTATAAACCGTGTGCAGCAATTTCTACCACGTGTGATATCCAATTCGTCGCAAGGTTTCAAAAGACATGTACAACGTATCACACATGATTACAGATAAGGAAGTGCATGCGTCACAGGTCCAGTGCACACATTTATCTTAGTAGAATCATGTGCGAATTTTTGTCTAAGATTGGTGGGAAAACATCATCGCGTGCGATATACCCCACCATCACAAACATGCGGGGATTTTTGTGTGCGCGTTCGTTTTTCCCATGAAGTTCCTTGCCTTCTTATTTGTGTCCTCTTCCTTTGCAACCCACAAGAAGCTTCTGCACTTTTTGTTGGTGTTGATGGATCCATTTGTGCTTATCCTGAGGGCGTAAGCAGGTTGGTTTGGTAGGCAGAGGGTAGATTTGATAAGTCTAGACCTCCCTGCCATTGCGATGTAGCGACCTTGCCAAGTTGCGATCTTGCTTGAGGTTTTATCCATGATAGGTTTGATATCCAGCTTCCTCGATCTCCCAAGGTTGGGGATGATGACTTTGTAATCTCCTCAAGATCGCTTGAAGCCGTCCTAATACATGATGAAGAGATGCAGAGAATAGATATGGTCTGTTGCTGATTTAGTTCACCAAAACTAGGCTGGTCAGTCGAACAGGAAGCATCTGACGAGGTAGCAAGATATAATAGGAAATAAATACTAGCTCTCAGCCGATCCATTCACGCATATGTTCAATTCATTTCACTGACAAAAGTTTGAGGGTAACCAAACCGACCATCACGCTCATTCAGTTAATTTCCTGTCCAAGTATAACCAGTAAACACCACCAAATGCTTTGGAGTAGAACATTCAACAAACAGCGCTTGAAAAAGAACCAGCCAATATGCTTAACCGAGATGGTTGAACACTCGTTAAAAAATGAATAACAAACAAGTCACATCATTGGCAAGGATATGGAACTGAAAACAGGGGAAATCTATTTTCTAAACCTGATAAGGGGAAGAACTATGAAATTTGTTTGACAAAGTCATGTGTAACAGACATGTATATATTATACTGTAATTCCGTTTCGAGGAAAACCGCATATTGTCTATAATTTCCCCCTTGGTTCCGAAGTTGTAATTCTTAAAAATCTAGCTGATTCTTGCTGCAAAAATGTGTAGCCATTCCTCCCGTGATGAGGAAGTTAGTGAGAAAACTTGAGTTTCTGTTCCTCTACAAACAATAGTACAGGCAAAACTAGGAAAACTAGCAGCACAGGTATCCAAATTAGCTTTGACATAATAAGCCTGCAGGGAAGACCAAGTAGATGATTCAGTTTTCAGTACAAGCGGTGTAAAGTCCAAGTCATTACATCTATAGCTGGCATCGTTACAGAAACTACAATTGTTTTTTACAGTGAAAAATCCGGATAATATTCACAATGCTCCTTTCAACCATGAGGATAGCATGCAAAACACCAGCTTTTATTTATTGTTACAAGCAGGCCACTCAGCTGTCGGTATACAGAGCAAGGTGGTAATACATTTCAATCATCTTTCTGATGTAAGGCACGAGGCAGACTATTACCATTCAGGGCCGCATGGTACACTCTCTTCTCCGCTAGTCCAAGATCTGAAAGAATCAAGTTCCCCTGAAAAATGGAAGCCAGGAGTTAATATTACGGCACTTACATTTAACAGAAAATATTTCAGAGACTGAAGGATTAACAAGAAATATGCAAGAAAGATGACCAATCTCAAACTTAAGAAAGATGAATATATACCTCCTTTGCCATTAATTTCCGTACATTACTTGCGTAGAGCTTTGGGTCATCTTTTTCTTGCTCCGATGGATAGTACACAGGCAAATGGACAACCTCTAGGTAGTTCGCAAACTGACAAAGGAGCAGAAATACATGGCGTGCCTGAAATTTTCAAGGAAGTTAAATGGACAATGGACCATGAATGGATGTACCCGTTCATAGATAAAATCTCGACGTCTGCTGGAATTAGTTGGAGAAAGTGAAACTCCAGAAAAGATAACATACAACACTCAAGAATCATTAGGGATGCACCTTACAAACATGAATTGTGCGAAATGTAATTAGTTTTCATGTCAACTGCTCATCATGTAGTTTTATATGTACGGAGTATATGGCAATGAACAGTGGTAGTTAAACTATTTCAGGTGAAAGGAAATAGGAATATTCCGTTCTAAAAAAAAGAAAATAATGAAAATAACAATACATGGACAAAAAGGTAGCTAAACGATAGGAAGTTCATTAATGAAATGCCCAGAACTTACGCACTAGTTAAATCAACACAAATGTATCAATGGAATGTTATTTTAGTGAAACCAGCATCAGTTCTAGAAAGAGAATTTCGTTGTATGGATCATAAATGTGTTCATAATAGGAATTTGGATCCGACAACTGTAAGTATGCACAGAGTTGATATTAGCACTCACCCCAGACATGGAGTCCCAGGCTGGACTAAATCTCTTGTACGGGTATCTTAAAATGACTGGCTGTACTGGTGCTCTTGCAAGAAAGGCTCCTGTCTTGAATGGAAGGAGATAATCCCCATTTGTAGTTGTGCCCTCTACGATAGGAACAGTGTGAAGTGTATAAGTAAGATGCGTACAACAAGAAACTACACAAAAAGACAGGTTTGATCCACTTATTCCATGTGTTCTTGGACCACAATACATGGTTCCACAATTGGTTTTGAGTACAAATATATACAAGTACTAAAATTTGAACAGACATAGCATGAAATATTGAAATGTTTTTTTATGAGAAAGACAGCCATATACAAACATAAAACCAATGCAACAATTCAAATTCACCATGTAAAAATAACCTAAGTCTTATGAATCAAATATAATACAAGATCCTGACATTAAGATGTGATTGTAATCCCAACATAAGTACAAGATCAAAATAAGACAGGTCGCATAATATAGGCAATTATAAAATATTGTGAAAACGCAACCTGAGAAAAAAAGATGTATTCCACAAGACAAGAAAAAATATACAAGGCTACTAGAAAATATGTGTCATAAACGAACAATAAACTACAAAATGGTCCCTATTGAAAATCTAACGAAGAAGGAAGTTCTATTATGCACCAACCAGGAAAGAGTAGCATCATTGGAGAATTTTTTTGTTGATGAGCGCGCTGAATTCTTTCAGTTACAGCACCTGTGTGGCATAAATTAGAAAGCAGAAACAAGCAAAATCAAATGAAGTAGGCTATTTCGTTTGAAAAGATCTGACCATAAAAACTTAGCCATTTATGTATTGAAGTGCCAATTCTTCCTACAGTAGCTGTACATTTGAAAAGGAATTGCACCTATGGTCATCCCTAGACTGAAAAATCTAACGATGCGATCTCAATAGTTAATGTTTATTAACTTACTTGCATGAAAAATTAGATAATCCCACTTCAAACTATAATGATGATATTACAAACATGACAAATTTACCTCAGTCAGGCGCAGATTTGTTTACTCTTTAAGTTTCTTATTAGTTCTATGAAATATTCAGCAGATAATGTGTTGTGTTTATTTATTTCTGCTTTAACTTCCATTATGAAAACATTAAATCTTTTATCACTGTAGTGATTTAATGTAATCATCTCCTTTTTTCTACTAAGATAAATTTTACTCCCTCCGCCCCATAGTATAAGATGTTATTACATCCAAAATATGAGTATAATTGATGTAATAACACCGTATATTATGGGACAGAGGGAGTACTAATTAATGAATCTAGTCCCTTGCTTGTACTCCACCTATAAAATTCCATGTAGCAATAACCTAGCATCTAGCCATCTCCAGTAGGTTAATGACATCATAGTAAAACAATCAATAGTTCAAGAATGGCATGTTACTACTGAAAGTAGACCACAATAACTACCAAATAATATTTACTTCTAGACACCCATCTGTCTGTGAAGAGTCATTATGTCAATATAATTCTCTGAGTAGGAATTACGTACTACTATAAATCATATTCCAAACTTGAATCATACAATCAGGAAAATAATATTTCCATAGCAGAAGCAAAACAAAACAAAAAACTGCAAGTATCTTCACTTAAGGTCAGACATCATCATATACCTGAAACACCTTTAAAATCTGAAGTTTTAGACTCTCGCTGAACAAAAATACAACCAATGCATTTGCTGCATAACCACAGAAGCCATGTTATGAATTTATTTTACACAAAAATACAAACAATTGCTCAGTCATACTATCCACTAAAATACAACGTTGCAAGCTTCTAACCAAAATTCTAGAGAAGAACATGAGACCAAACACGGCTAGAGAATGCTATTTACCTTATAATACCAACTAGGGGCAATCTGGCTACTGATCTCTTCAAGGAGGATAGTCATCATGTGTAAAAACAAGCATGTCAAAATCAATAGATTTTAAGGGCAAAGTTTTTGAGAAATTGAGTGGATAATATCAACACTACAACATAACTGCAGTACCTTAGCAACAAAACTTGGAAGAGAAGATGACATGTGATACAGAATATCCAAATGTGATACATGATTAGATACAATTGCCCCTGGTCTTTCCAAATATTCAGACTTGCCCAGATCCTCGTCCTGAAAGAAATAAAGCATCCCTAGTTGGATATAACGGACAAAGAAGGAAAACATACAATATTCCGTAACTAAATAAGGTTAAAGTAAACCGTTAAAGAGACTAGTAACCTTATATGCAAATATTGTCGAAAAAATTCCATGTTTAACCATCTATCATCAGGCATCATCATATAGTTTCATAAAAATACTAGACAGATGTAGCATTATAAAATCAACCCCAAGCATGCATAATTGCATCCATCTTGAATAGGGAACAAAACTTAATCTGGTGTATATAGCCCAAATAAACGCTAAACATTAGTTCATAGTTCACTGACTAAAAAGGGAAATGTGTCACTTGGTTTTCATCCATCTTATTTTCTCTTACTGGAGGTTGACCCAAGGACCATGAACAAAACCATGGGTGACTCCTCCAAATAACCAACACGTCCAGAAAATTATAAGTGCATCCTACCCCGTCATTTCAAATCAATTTAAGTACTATCTTTGTCATAAGTCTGACCAAATCTATCAAAAAATATGCCAATACCTATACAACATCACATATACATACTATAAAAATATATTCTGCAATGATTTTATGAAAAAACAATTGGTGTTGTAGATGTTGATAGATTTTTCTAGACTTGGTCAAACTTAAAGAAGTTTGAGTTAGCACAAAGCTAGAACCTAAATTCATTTCGAATGGAGGGAGGGAGTACAATTTAATCTACAGAAGTTAACCCCATGACCCCAAATAGTACTCTCATATCTAGCAGCAGTTGCACCAGAACTGAACCACCTCAGGAATCATATCATGAGTGGAAGCACCAAGCAAGCAAGCGCATAAGCCAGGACAACATTCTGATCTAGTCCGGGGAAGCGGGTTCCAACCTAACCACAAACAAACACCAATACTACCTGGTAGGACTCAACAAGATTCGCTCTCCCCAGATAGGCAGCAAGGACGTGCCCCCAATACGTGTATTCCCAACTCCGTCAGACAAGCGCCAGAACCATGAACAACTATGCGTGGCACGGCACACTGCCGTCACATCATCCCGTTCTTCGATTGCAAGGCACCGACTATCAAGCAAGCAAGCAACAGAAAATAGGGGCACTGGGCTGAATCCTACCGAGCTACTGTAGAATCGATTACAGATTGCTACCTCGGCATCGGCGACGCGGCGGTCGTGCTCGCGGATCCAGTAGAAGCCAAAGACGAAGAGCATGGCGCGCGTGAGCGCGCGGCCGCACCGCACGATGACGTCCCGCCTCCAGCCCTCGAGGCGCGCGTAGCCCTCCCCCTCGCCCCCGTCCCGCTCCTCCTCCACCCACAGCGTGCACACGCGGCACACGAGGTAGTAGGCGACGAGCACGAGCACGCCCGCCACGACCCGGAGCGGGAGGAGCACGGCCGCGGCGACGGCCAGCCGCGCCGTCTCCACCGCCCCGAGGGGGCCGCGGCCCATCGGCCCGTACGCGTCCCGCCGCGCGTACGGGGCGTACCTCCGGTCCAGCTCCTCGAGGCTCTCCGGCGCGGCCGTGGAAGCGGCGGGGGGCGGGGAGAGGAGCGGCTTGGCTGCGACCTCCTCCTCCTCGCGGCGGGTGCCGCGGTCGAGCTCGGCGGGGACCGTGGCGTCGTCGCCGTCGCCGTCGGCAGCCATGGGAGCGGAGGCGAGATGAGAACTTGAGAAGCGAAGCGAAGCGAAGCGCTAGGTCTCTATGAAGAGAAGAGAAAGCGCCGAGACAGAGATAGATAGGGGAGGGATTGATGTTGATGGTGATGCCCGGTCGGGGATGGACTCGGTGGTGGTGGAGGAGACGGCGGGGCGGGGGTGGGGGAGAAGGGAGGAGGAGCGTCGGATTTGGATCGCACGGCTGGAACCCGCCGCGGTGGTTAGCTGAAACTACTTTGCGTGGACGGCTCAGAGAACTCAACAGCCGTTCTAGTAGCAAGCTCAGCAAAGGAGACCGTCGCAAGGACGCAAATGTTGACGTACGGTCGGCGGCGATGGTAACTTTTATTTGAACGGTAGCCGCCACAGAAAAGTAGCCGGCTAAAACCCATCTAGGATTTCGTGCCTCTCGCTGGCGACGTTATTGGTCCGTTCCGTCTCCGGTGGTCCTGGGTCTTGAGGTGTGGAGGACCATGGTCTCTCACCGGCGGAAGATTTTCTGATCTTTGTTTAGCCTGTTTTTTAGTGTCTTTTTTGGGATGTTAAGTCGATGGCTACGTCTTGGAGTCAGAATAAGATTCTCCTTGCTCTATCCTCGCTCTGATGGTGCATCTAGTGCCAACGGAGGGCGCGTGAAGTCGTTTTTCCGGTGGATCTCTTGGGATCTAGTCCGTTTTCGTGTTCGTTGGTGTGATTTCAGGTTAGTCTCTTCCGATCTACAGTTATCATCATTGGCGATGGTTGTTGCTTCGGTGCGCTGGTTCATTGTGATCTTAGCACGACGACTTCTCGTCTGTCTAGTATAACAAACTCTACTACGGCAAGCTTTGTCCAGCTCCGGTGATGGAGGGGCGAGGATGGCGGCGCGCATTCGGCTCGTGCTAGTGTTTGTAGTCGTCGCTAGGTAGTCCAATGACCTATTATAATTTTTATTATTTTTGGATCGCTTTGTACTGATGTTGATGATTTTCGATAGATCGGTGGAATTTCGCAAAAAAAAAGGATTTTCTAGTGTTTCTCGAAGGCCCTGATCGAATATTCTCGAGTTTTAATTCTTCTATTTTTGCGGGATGATCATTATGGAGTTGGGAGGAGGACTATTGGGGAAAAACGAACAATTAATTTGTTATTCATAAGTTATTCCAATTTTTCAAAAACAAAAATCATCCAGTCATCCCTAAAAAAAACATCCAGTCAACTCTCCTACTTCCTTCATTTCATATTAGTTGATTCAAATTTGTCTAAATGTGAATATATTTAACACTAAATCTTGTGGGATATCCAATGGATGACAAATTGTATCTGGATGAATCTACGTCAACTAAGGGACAGTTTGATTCGGTGGCTATCCAGTGGATGACAAGGGATATTCATTTTTTTTTGGTTATCCAGTGTTTGGTTTAGAGGGTGAAGGGAATATGCATAGGCGGATCCACCGTCCCTATAGCCCGGGTGGCCGCCCAGGCATGCTGGCCGCGCGACGCCTTGTATCCAATGTATTTTACTTAATTTTGTTGAAAATATTAGGATCGTATGCATGTCTGCCCAGGCTTCTAGAATAGGTCCGCCATTGGGAATATGGATAACCACTTTTAGCTCAAAATGGTGGTCGAACATATCCTACAAAAGAGTTGGATGAGCTCAACCACGTTTAGATAGCTCCTCCGAAGATTTTTTTTGTCTGTTCACTCTTCCACTTTTTGACTGGCTATCCTAATCACTTTTTATCCACTTTAGCCAAACAGAAAAAATAGCTACCCCTAACCAGCTGGTTGGGGATATTCTCATCCCCTAAATGACATCCTCTAAACCAAACAGCCCCTAATATGAGTCGGAGGGAGTATTAGAAAAAGTTATTCCGTCCTAAAAAGGATGCCACAGATTTATTTAAATATACATCTATCTAGACGTGTGATGAGTGCGGCAGCACTTTGTTGGGAGACCCCAAGAGGAAGGTATGATGAGCACAGCAGCAAGTTTTTCCTCAGTTAGAAACCAAGGTTATCGAACCAGTAGGAGAAAAGAAACGACTCAAAGGTGTTGCTAGCAACTTGGAGACCTGCACAACACAAACTCAAAACTTCCCCCAACGAACAGTGAGGTTGTCAATCTTATCGGTTTGCTATAACAAAAAATTAACAGTATGGTGTAGAAGGTAATAGTGGTTTGCAACAAGTAAACGATAAACAGTGGAAGATGTATCAAAGGTAAAGATTGGACCGAGGTCCATAGTTCACTAGAGGTGTTCTCCTTAGATAAACAAACATAGCATGTTGGATAAACAAATTACAGCAGGGCAATTGACAGACTAAGCAAGGCATAACAATGCAATACTGGACATTATGATCCTATGAGATTTGATTGGACAATACAACAAGATACATAGACCGTCATACAACTACATCTATGACTAGAAATACACCTTTGAGTTATAATCCGAACCCCCTCCAGTATTAAGTTGCAAGCAACAGACAACTGCTTTAAGAAAAGTGTATAAGGTAAACAATTCACTTGTTCCATGAACAAGAGACTGTTGTTTCCTCCCTAGTGGCAACAGCACATCTACAACCTTAGAGATTTCTGTCACTTCCCTTAGATTAAATAGAGGCATGAACCCACTATCTAGCATAAATATCCCCTCTTAGAGTCACTAGCAACTACTTGGCCAAGATAGCTACTAACAACGGAGAGCATGCAAGATCACAAACAACACAGACATGATAGAATCAAATAGACAAAACCATTAATCAATCTGACGTAGTAATCTCAATATCCATCGGATCCCCGTAAACACAACATGCATGATTACAAATAGATAAGATCTTGATCATGAACGGATCTCACAAGATCTAGACATGAAAAAAGCACAAAGGAGGAGATACAACCATCTAGCTACTACATGGACCCGTAGTCCAAGGTGGAACTACTCACGCTTCATACCGGAGGCTAGCATGATGAAGAAGAAGGCCTCCGGAATGATCTCCCCTCCGGCAGGGTGCCGGGAAGAGCTTCAGATCCCCCTTGATCTAGGGACGATGGTGGCGGCGGCTACGGACGGTTTCGTGGAATATTGATCGGATTCTTAGGGTTTAGGCATCAGGGCTTCTTATAGGCAAAGAGGCGAGGCAGGAGGGCCGCCAGAGCGGCTGCACCCCCCCCCCCAGCCACGGGGTGCGCCCACCCGCACGGCCAGGGGGTGTGGCCCCCTGGTGGGTCTCTTCCATCTCGTATTCAGGCTTCGTGTTCCCCACGGTAAAATATTGACTTTGGCTTTTGTCCCGTACAATTCCGAGAATATTGATTTACTAGCTTTTTCTGGAACCAAAAACAACAGAAAACAGGCAACTGGCACTGTGGCAACTTGTTAATAGGTTAGTACCAGAAAACATATAAAAACACCTCAAAGTGTGGACAAAGCAAAGCAAAGTAGATACTAAACAAGCATGGAACATCAAAAATTATAGATACGTTTCCGACGTATCAAGCATCCCCAAGCTTAACTCATGCTCTTCCTCGAGTAGGTAAGTGATAAAAGAATATTTTTTTAGGTGACATGCACCATCAAGATCAAGATCAAACCACTTGCAAGCATTGAAATCTGGGATCAAAGAACTCTAAACATGAGCATGAAAGATGGAGTTCTAACAGTAGGACAAAGTAACTATGCATGCAACATGAAAGGCTACAAATAAAGATCATGAATAACATGCATTGAAAAATGTTTCTCTGTTTCACATACAAAAAACATGATATAGTGGCATTCAGCTTGTCCCTCTTAGAGTAGCAAATAGATGCATAGGACACCTTTAAGGTTCATAGGAGTGACTAGATACAAATAGCACAAGAACAATGTCAACACCCGGATTTTTAATCCCAGATGCCTGTTATGCCATACATCGCAATCCCAGGATTACCATTTTTGTGAGACATAACAGAATTGGATACCACAGTACATCATCGATTACAAACCACACATAAGGTCTTACAAAAATAAGGATCTCATGACCCAGTTCTTAATACAACTCAAGCAGCGAAAATACGTAATAATAATGGTAGCGTAGGCGAAGCTTCATATTCGGGGTCACAGGCAATGCTGACGATGGGAGATGATCCTAGTTGTCATAACCTTCCTGGGGTCCATGTTGGAATTATGCCCTAGAGGCAATAATAAAGATGTTATTATTATAATTCTTGTTCATGATAAAGTTTATATTCCATGCTAGAATTGTATTAAGCGGAAACATTAATACTTGTGTGGTTTGTAAACAACACCGTGTCCCTAGTACGCCTCTATGGACTAGCTCATTGATCAATGATGGTTAAGGTTTCCTAACCATAGACATGAGTTGTCAATTGATAATGAGATCATATCATTGGGAGAATGATATGATGGACAAACCCAAACTAAGCGAAACAATTAGATCGTTTCATCGTGTTCATCTTTGCGAAGCTTTTCCTATGTCAAATATTGTATTCCTTAGACCATGAGATAATGCAACTCCCTGGTACCGGAAGAAAGCTTTGAGGTCATCAAACGTCATCCTATGAGAGGGTGATCATAAAGGTGTCTCTCAGGTGATCGGAAAGTATCATTGGGTTGTATGTATCGAGATGGAATTTGTCCCTCCCAAGTCGGAGAGATATACTTGGGCCCACTCGGTAATCGATATCAACACCGCTTGCAAGCATGTGGTTAAGGAGTTAATCACAAAGTGATATCGGATTACGGAACGAGTAAAGTATTTTTGTGAACGAGATTGAACTAGGTATGACGATACCGACGATCGAATCTCGCAAGTAAAATATCGCGAGACGAAGGAATATATATATGGGATTGATTGAATCTCGCATCGTGGTTCATCCGATATGATCATCGATGAATGTGTAGGACTCAATATGGGTGCCTGCACCCACCTGTTGATTATTGATAGAAGATCATGTCTGCATATTCTCGAACTCAGGGTCACACACTTAACGTGTCTCGACGCTAGGATAGATTGGATAATTGGTTTATGAATTTTTTCG
The DNA here is from genome assembly GCA_030063025.1 of Avena longiglumis. Lineage (NCBI taxonomy): Eukaryota > Viridiplantae > Streptophyta > Magnoliopsida > Poales > Poaceae > Avena > Avena longiglumis. Next base: position 508,848,098 of record CP125974.1, on the reverse strand, counting down.
AGTCTCGATGGGATCCGGATATCACGAGAGGTTCCGGAATGGTCCGGAGAATAAGATTCATATAAGGCAAAGGCAGTTTTGGAGTTGAATTGTTCCGGGTTAATCGGTATTGTAATCGAAGCTTCTAGAACCTTCCTAAGGGGACCAACGTGGCCCCACCTTCCGGAGGGGCATGGGCCTATGAGGGAGTGTCCTGCCGCATTGGGCAGGGCACAAGGCCCCATAGGGTCCAGCCGATCCTAGATAAGTTTAAACTCGTTTAAACTAGAGATAGGATTTCTAGATAAGGGAGAGTTTAAATCGCTTAAACTAGAGATAGGATTTCTAGATAAGGAGAGTTTAAATTGTTTAAACTAGAGATAGGCTTGAAGGAGGGCAAGTGTCGCCTCTATATATAGAGGGGTGCGCCTCCCTACACACCTTCCTCCAAGCCCTAGCGCCTTGCTACCTTCCTCTCCCTCCCGATGCTTGTAGGTAAGCCCGCAATGAAATTCTCCACCATATTCACCACGCCGTCGTGTTGTAGATCCAATCTATCTCTCCACCATAATCGCTGGTCCGAGGAAGGAGGAGACGTCGAGGTGCTGCACGTGTGCATCTCACGGAGGCACCGCCACTTGTGGTGCTAGATCGGATCGGATCGCGAGGAGGAGAAGAGAGTACGACTACATCACCCACGTTCCGACGAACGTTCCGAAGCGAGTACGACTATGTCCTTGGGAAAGCGTTAGGTGACCCCCCTGCTGCAACTACGCCGGCTGATGAGAAAACTGTCTATCAGTCGCGCAAAGATGATTATGGTGTGATTAAGAGCACCATGTTGTTTGCTATGGAACCGGAACTTCAAAATCGTTTTGAAGACTATCCCGGGCCCTTTGAGATTCTCGAAGAGCTGAAAACCATGTTTCGCACAGCCCGCTCGAGAGATATGAGATCTCCGAGAAGTTCTTTAACCGCAAGATGGAGGAAGGAGTTCCGTTAGTGAGCACGCCATTAAGATGACAGCTACACTCAACGCCTTGAGCAACCGGAATGCACGATTCCGAGGAGATCAAGATTGACAGGGTTCTGCAATCACTCCTCCCAGCTACAAAATTTTTGTAGTGACTCATAATCGATTGGTTCCACCGATATGATCACCGAGATCTTCAAAGTCAAGGTCGCTAAGTGGACATCAAGAAGGATAATCATGTGTTGATGGTCAACAAGCCTCCTTTAAGAAAGGTAAGGAGCAAAGAAGTCCTTCAAGAAGGGCGGCAAGTTTAATGCCCGCCGAGAAGAAGCTTCAGTCCGGTCCGGCCGACATCGAGTGCTTCTATTGCAAGGACAGGGTCACCGAAGCGAATCGTCAAGTACTTAGCGGACAAGAAGGTGGCACCATCAAAGGTATATTTGATATACATGTTATTGATGTTTTCCTTACTAGCCCTCGTTGTAGTGCGGGTATTTGATACCGGTTCAATTGCTAATATTTGTAACTCAAACAGAGCTACGGAATAGACGGCCATGTAGGGATGAGGTGACGATGCGTTGGCAATGGATCAAGAGTTGATGTGATGGCCGCGGCACGCTCTCCTTAGTTTTACCTTCGGGATTAGTTTTAAACCTTAATAAATGTTATTATGTGCCTTTGGAGCATGAACATTATTTCGGATCATGTTTATTGCAAGACGGTTATTCATTTAAATCGAGAATAATGGTTGTTCTATTTATATGAGTAACATATTTTATGGTCATGCACCTCTTGTGAATGGTTTATTTCTTCTAAATCTCGAAGGGATGAAACACACATCCATAACATTGAGGCTAAGAGATGCAAAGTAGATAGTGATAATACTACTTATTTGTGGCAATCGCTGCTCAGGTCATATTGGTGTAAAGCGCATGAAGAAACTCCATTCGATGGACTTTGGAGTCTCTTGATTTTGAATCATTTGACGATGCTAACCATGCCTCATGGGCAAGATGATCAAAACCCCGTTCCCAGATGATGGAGCGAGCAATGGACTTGTTGGAAATCATACATACCGATGTATGCGGACCGATGAGTGTTTCGACGCGGTGGATATCGCTATTTTCTCACTTTACCGATGACTTAAGTAGATATGGGTATATCTATTTAATGAAACATAAATCTGAAACGCTTTGAAAAGTTCAAAGAATTTCGAATGAAGTGGAGAACCATCGTAATGTAAAGATTAAGTTTCTACGATCCGATCGTGGAGGTGAATATTTGAGTTATGATTTTCTCACGCATCTTAAAGCAAGTGGAATCGTTTCACAACTCACGCCACCCGAACACCACAACAAGAATGGTGTGTCGAACGCCGAATCGAACCCTATTAGATATGGTCCGATCAATGATGTCTCTTCTTGATTTGCCGTTATCATTTTGGGGTTATGCATTAGAAACCGCTGCATTCACTTTAAATAGGGCTCCATCTAAACTGCTGAGACGACACCGTATGAACCGTGGTTTGGTGCTAAACCTAAGTTGTCATTTCTTAAAGTTTGGGGATGAAGCTTACGCCAAGAAGTTGATGCCGACAAGCTCGAACCCAAAGCGAGAAATGCGTCTTCATAGGATACCCTAAGGAAACTATTGGGTATACCTTCTATCACGTAATCAAGGCAAAGTGTTTGTCGAAAAGAACGGTTCCTTTCTTGAGAAGGAGTTTCTCTCGAAAGAAGTGAGTGGGAGGAAAGTAGAGCTAGACGAGGTTATTGAACCTTCTCTTGAATTGGAGAGTAGCAAAGACCTGAAATTGTTCCAAAGGTCCGCACCAACAATAGAGGAAGCTAATGACAAGGATCATGAAGCTTCGGACGATGTCGCCATCGAACGTCGCAGTCGACAAGGTCGCGTGCCCTCCCGAGTGGTACGGCAACTGCCTCTTGACCTTGTTGGTAGAAGACGGTGAACCCACGAACTATGAGGAAGCGATGATGAGCCCACTCGAGAAATGGCTGGAAGCCATGAACCGAATTGGGATCCATGAGCGAAAACCAAGTATGGACTTTGGTGGATCCTCCTAGCGACCGAAAGGCCGTTGAGTGCAAATGGATATTCAAGAAGAAAACGGACGCGGATGGTAATGTTACCGTCTATAAAGCACGGCTTGTCGCAAAAGGTTTTCGACAAGTTCAAGGTGTTGACTACGATGAGACTTTCTCTCCCGTAGCGATGTTTAAGTCCATTCGGATTTTATTAGCAATTGTTATGTTTCATGATTATGAAATATGGCAGATGGATGTCAAGACTGATTTCCTCAATGGGAACATTGATGAAGAGTTGTATATGATGCAACCCGAAGGTTTTGTCGATCCTAAGGATGCTAGTAAAGTATGCAAACTTCAGCGTTCCATTTATGGACTGAAGCAAGCATCTCGGAGTTGAACCTTCGCTTTGATCAAGTGATCAAGAGCTTTGGATTTGTTCCAAATTGCTACTGAAGCTTGCATCTACAAGAAAGTGAGTGGAGCTCGGTGACGCTTCGGCATCAGATGTGGATGACATATTGATTATCGAAATGACATCAACATGCTTAACGATGTGAAGAGTTATTTGAACAAGTGTTTTTCAATGAAAGACCTAGGTGAAGTTGCTTATATATTGGGCATCAAGATCTATAGAGATAGACAAAGACGCCTGATAGCTTTAAGCCAGAGTACATACCTAGACAAAGTTCTGAAAAGGTTCAGAATGGAGAAGGCAAAGAAAGGTTCAAAGGCCTATGTTGTCGTGTAAGATATTGAGCAAGGCTCGGTGTCCACTACCATGAAATGATAGGGAAGCTATGAGCAAAGTGCCTTATGCCTCGCCATAGGTTCCATCATGTATGCCATGTTGTGTACTAGACCGGATGTGTCCAATGCTCTTAGTTCGAAGCAGATATCAAAGTGATACAGAGGAACATCGACACCGTGAAGAACATCCTAAAGTACCTAAATAGAACTAAAGAAATGTTCTTAGTCTATGGGGTGATGAACAGCTTGTCGTAAAAGGTTACGTCGACGCTGGTTTCGACAATCGACAAGGATGATTCTAAATCTCGCATGTGATACGTATATTTTGAATGGAGGAGCTGTGAGTGGAGAAGCTGCAAGCAAAGCGTGATCGCGGGATCTACAAAGAAGCGGAATACATGGCTGCCGCAGCGCCAAGTGAAGGAGTTTGGATCAAACTTCATCATCGAAGCTTGGCGTGGTTCCAAGTGCATTGGACCCACTGGAGATATTGTGTGACAACACCGCGCCATAGCACTCGCTAAGGAACCAAGATATCATCCAAAGACCAAGCATATCAACCGCAAGTTTCATATAATCCGAGATTATATAGCGGATGGAGATCTCAAGATTAGCAAAGTACATACGGATCTGAATGTCACGGATCCATTGACTAAACCTCTTCCACGTGTAAAACATGATCAACACCTCGATGCCATGGGTGTGAGATTGTTGCCGATGTAAACTAGATTATTGACTCTAGTGCAAGTGGGAGGTTGGAATTATGCCCTAGAGGCAATAATAAAGATGTTATTATTATAATTATTGTTCATGATAAAGTTTATATTCCATGCTAGAATTGTATTAAGCGGAAACATTAATACTTGTGTGGTTTGTAAACAACACCGTGTCCCTAGTGCGCCTATGGACTAGCTCATTGATCAATGATGGTTAAGGTTTCCTAACCATAGACATGAGTTGTCAATTGATAATGAGATCATATCATTGGGAGAATGATATGATGGACAAACCCAAACTAAGCGAAGCAATTAGATCGTTCATCATGTTCATCTTTTGAAGCTTTTCCTATGTCAAATATTGTATTCCTTAGACCATGAGATAATGCAACTCCACAGTACGGAAGAAAGCTTTGAGGTCATCAAACGTCATCCTATGAGAGGGTGATCATAAAGGTGGCTCTCGGTGATCGGAAAGTATGTTGGGTTGTATGTATCGAGATGGAATTTGTCCCTCCCAAGTCGAGAGATATACTTGGGCCCACTCGGTGTCGATATCAACACCGCTTGCAAGCATGTGGTTAAGGAGTTAATCACAAAGTGATATCGGATTACGGAACAGTAAAGTACTTCGTGAACGAGATTGAACTAGGTATGACGATGCAAGCGATCGAATCTCGGGCAAGTAAAATATCGCGAGACGAAGGGAATATATATATGGGATTGATTGAATCCTGTCATCGTGGTTCATCCGATATGATCATCGATGAATGTGTGGGACTCAATATGGGTGCCTGCAGACTGTTGATTATTGATAGAAGATCATGTCGCATATTCTCGAACCCGAGGTCACACACTTAACGTGTCTCGACGCTAGGATAGATTGGATAATTGGTTTATGAATTTTTTCGAGTCTCGGATGGGATCCGGGATATCACGAGAGGTTCGGAATGGTCGGAGAATAAGATTCATATAAGGCATTGCAGTTTTGGAGTTGAATTGTTCCGGTTAATCGGTATTGTACGGAAGCTTCTAGAACCTTCGGAAGGGGACCAACGTGGCCCCACCTTACGGGAGGGCATGGGCCTATGAGGGAGTGTCCTCGCATTGGGCCAGGCACAAGGCCCCATAGGGCCCAAATGATCTAGATAAGTTTAAACTCGTTTAAACTAGAGATAGGATTTCTAGATAAGGAGAGTTTAAATCGTTTAAACTAGAGATAGGATTTCTAGATAAGGAGAGTTTAAATTGTTTAAACTAGAGATAGGCTTGAAGGAGGGCAAGGCTGGCGCCCCTCTATATATAGAGGTGGTGCGCCTCCCCCACACACCTTCCTCCAAGCCCTAGCAGCCTTGCTACCTTCCTCTCTCCTCCCGATCGTTTGTAGGCAAAGCCTGCAGGTAAATTCTCCACCATATTCACCACGTGTTGTAGATCCAATCTATCTCTCCACCATAATCGCTGGTCAGGAAGGAGGCGCCGAGTCTTTGCACGTGTGCATCTCACGGAGGCACCGCCACTTGTGGTGCTAGATCGGATCGGATCGCGAGGAGGAGAAGCGAGTACGACTACATCACCCACATTCCGACGAACGTTCTGTTGTGCGAATCTTCAAGGGTATGATAGAAGATCATGTCCGCATATTCTTGAACCCGCTGGGTCACACACTTAACGTGTCTCGACGCTAGGATAGATTGGATAATTGGTTATGAGTTTTTGTTTGGAGTATCGGATGGGATCCGGGACATCACGAGAGGTTCTGGAGTGGTCCGAAGAATAAGATTCATATAAGGCAGTGCAGTTTTTGGAGTTCGGAATTGTTCCGGGTTAATCGGTATTGTACCGAAAGCTTCTAGAACCTTCCGGAAGGGGACCAACGTGGCCCCACCTTCCGGGAGGGGTCATGGGCCTATGAGGGAGTGCCCTGTCCGCATTGGGACAGGGGCACAAGGCCCCATAGGGCCCAGCCGGCCAAGGGGGTTTTAAACTCGAGATAGACCTTCTAGAAGGGGGGTTTCCTTGCCCCCCACTCCTTCTCCTTGGGGCCGCCGGTTTGGGCTTGGGGAGGGCTAGGCTGCGCCCACTCTATATAAAGAGGGCTGGGGCGCACCAACCCCCACACCTTCCCTCCAACCCTAGCCGCCTGCCTTCCTCTCTCCCTCCCATCGCTTGTAAGCCCTGCTGCAGAAATTCTCCACCATATACACCACGCCGTCGTGTTGTAGATCCAATCCGTCTCTCCACCATACTTGCTGGTCCAAGGAAGGAGGAGATGTCGAGGTGCTGCACGTGTGCATCTCATGGAGGCACCGCCACTTGTGGTGCTAGATCGGATCGGATCGCGAGGAGGAGAAGCGAGTACGACTACATCACCCACGTTCCGACGAAAGTTCCGCTGTGCGAATCTTCAAGGGTATGAAGATCTAATCCAATCTATCTCGTTGTTTGCATCTCCTAGATTAGATCTTGGCTTTCCCTCTGTTCACATCCGTAGAAAATTTTGATTTACTATGCCGCAAAACCCTTCAGTGGTATCAGAGCTAGATCTATGCGTAGATGTGTTTCACGAGTAGAACGCAACATGGTTGTTGCGGGCGTTGATGTTTTCTGTTGCAAGCCTCTTGTTTGTGTTCTTCTTATGACGCGGGATAGTGAGATTGAAGCGGTCCAGGCCAACCTTACGCGACGTCGTTCGCGAGACTGGCTCCGCACTTGACGTGTGGCTTGTTCCACACATGCGGCTGGTGGATGCCAGTTTCTCTCACTATAGTTGTCATGGGATTAATACTGGAGTTTGGCAACCATAATATCACCGTTGTGTCTTTCCGTAGGTAAGAATTGTTCTTAGCATCTACTCTCATAAGCCACGTAAAACATGCAACAACAAAGTAGAGGCGTCTAACTTGTTTTTGCAGGGAGTGTTTTCTGTGATATGGGATGGCCCAAGATGTGATGTGTATAATGTATGCGATGATCATGTTTTGTAATGTTTCACGACTTGCATGTCGATGAGTACACAACCGGCAGGAGCCATATGGTTGTCTTTATAATTGTGTATGACCTGTGTGTCAACTTCTTATACGCCATGTAATAGTTTCACTTTATCGCTAAGTAGTTAGCAATAGTCGTAGTTGCTATTCGTGGTGGAGGCAATCATGGTGGAGTGATGGAGATCATGCCGGAACGCACAAGATGGAGATCATTCTTGAAGATTGGCTATACCATGTCACATAAAGTTATATGCATGTGATGTTTATCCTTTTATGTATCTTATTATGCTTAGATCGTGACGGTAGCATTATAAGATGATTCCTCGCTAAAGATCAAGATAAAACTGTGTTCTCCCCAAGTATGCACCGTTGCGAAAGTTCGTCGTGTCCAAGCATCACGTGATGATTGGGTGCTATAGACTCTACGTTCACATACAACGGGTGCAAGCCAGTTTTGCACACGCCGAAATACTTGGGTCTAACTTGACGAGCCTAGCATGTACAGACATGGCCTCGGAACACATGAACCGAAAGGTTAAGCATGAGTCATATGAATGATATGATCGACACTTCGTTGTCCACCATTGAAACCACATCTCTTCTCGTGAAGATCGGATTAGGTGTGGTGAATTTGGATCGTGTTCACTAAACAACTTGAGGGATGTTGAATTTAGTGGGAGTTCATCTAGTAATTTGATTAAAAGTTGAACTAGTTATCATGAACATAGTCTAATTTGTACTTGCAATACTGTAGATCAAATGGCTAAGTCCAACTTCAACTTCAACGTTTTCGCTGAGAAGGAAAAGCTTAGAAACAATGGGTCTAACTTCACCAATTTGTTCCGCAATCTAAGAATCATTCTCTCTAAGGTCAAAGGACTATGTCCTTGGGAAAGCGTTAGGTGACCCCCACTGCAACTTCACGGTGATGAGAAAACTGTCTATCAGTCGCGCAAAGATGATTATGGTGTGATTAAGAGCACCATGTTGTTTGCTATGGAACCGGAACTTCAAAATTGTTTTGAAGACTATCCCGGGCCCTTTGAGATTCTCGAAGAGCTGAAAACCATGTTTGACTCGGGCCCGCTCGAGAGATATGAGATCTCCGAAGTTCTTTAACTGCAAGATGGAGGAAGGGAGTTCCGTTAGTGAGCACGCCATTAAGATGACAGGCTACACTCAACGCCTTGAGCAACTGGAATGCACGATTCCAGAGGAGCTCAAGATTTACAGGGTTCTGCAATCACTCCCTCCCAGCTACAAAAGTTTTGTAGTGACTCATAATCAGATTGGTTCCACTGATACGATCACCGAGCTCTTCACAAAGCTGAAGGCCGCGGAAGTGGACATCAAAAAGGATAATCATGTGTTGATGGTCAACAAGCCCACCTTCAAGAAAGGTAAGGGTGCAAAGAAGCCCTTCAAGAAAGGTGGCGGCAAGCGTGTTGCCCCTGCTGAGAAGAAGCTCAAGTCTGGTCCTAAGTCGGACACTAAGTGCTTCTATTGCATGGACAAGGGTCACTGGAAGCGCAACTGTCCGAAGTACTTAGCGGACAAGAAGGCTGGCACCATCAAAGGTATATTTGATATAAATGTTATTGATGTTTTCCTTACTATCCCTCGTTGTAGTGCCTGGGTATTTTATACCGGTTCAGTTGCTAATATTTGTAACTCGAAACAAGAGCTACGGAATAGACGGCGGCTTGCGAGGGATGAGGTGATGATGCGCGTTGGCAACGGATCAGGAGTTGATGTGATGGCCGTCGTCACGCTCTCCTTAGTTTTACCTTCGGGATTAGTTTTAAACCTTAATAAGTGTTATTATGTGCCTACGTTGAGCATGAACATTATTTTTGGATCTTGTTTATTGCAAGACGGTTATTCATTTAAATCGGAGAATAATGGTTGTTCTATTTATAGGAGTAACATCTTTTATGGTCATGCACCTATTGTGAATGGTTTATTTCTTCTAAATCTCGAAAGGGATGAAACACACATCCATAACATTGAGGCTAAGAGATGCAAAGTAGATAGTGATAATACTACTTATTTGTGGCAATGCTGCTCAGGTCATATTGGTGTAAACGCATGAAGAAACTCCATTCGATGGACTTTGGAGTCTCTTGATTTTGAATCATTTGACACATGCGAACCATGCCTCATGGGCAAGATGATCAAAACCCGTTCTCCGGCATGATGGAGCGAGCAACGGACTTGTTGGAAATCATACATACCGATGTATGCGGACCGATGAGTGTTTCGGACGGTGGATATCGCTATTTTCTCACTTTTACCGATGACTTAAGTAGATATGGGTATATCTATTTAATGAAACATAAATCTAAAACGTTTGAAAAGTTCAAAGAATTTGAGTGAAGTGGAGAACCATCGTATGTAAAGATTAAGTTTCTACGATCCGATCGTGGAGGTGAATATTTGAGTTATGATTTTCTCACCCATCTTAAAGCAAGCGGAATTGTTTCGCAACTCACGCCACCGGAACACCACAATGGTGTGTCTGAGCCTTAATCGAACCTTATTAGATATGGTCCGATCGATGATGTCTCTTCTTGATTTGTTATCATTTTGGGGTTATGCATTAGAAACCGCTGCATTCACTTTAAATAGGGCTCCATCTAAATCCATTGAGACGACATCGTATGAACTGTGGTTTGGTGCTAAACCTAAGTTGTCGTTTCTTAAAGTTTGGGGATGCGAAGCTTACGTCAAGAAGTTGATGTCGGACAAGCTCGAACCCAAAGCGGAGAAATGCGTCTTCATAGGATACCCTAAGGAAACTATTGGGTATACCTTCTATCACAGAACCGAAGGCAAAGTGTTTGTATGAAGAACGGTTCCTTTCTTGAGAAGGAGTTTCTCTCGAAAGAAGTGAGTGGGAGGAAAGTAGAGCTAGACGAGGTTATTGAACCTTCTCTTGAGTTGGAGAGTAGCGCAGCACCTGAAATTGTTCCAGTGCCGCCTGCACCAATGATAGAGGAAGCTAATGACAAGGATCATGAAGCTTCGGGCGATGCTGCTACTGAACGTCGCAGGTCGACAAGGTCGTGTGCCCCTCCTGAGTGGTACGACAACCCTGTCTTGACTATCTTGCTAGTAGAAGACAGTGAACCTACGAACTATGAGGAAGCGATGATGAGCCCAGACTCTGAGAAATGGCTAGAAGCCATGAAATCCGAATTGGGATCCATGAGCGAAAACCAAGTATGGACTTTGGTGGACCCTCCTAGTGACCGAAAGGCCGTTGAGTGCAAGTGGATCTTTAAGAACAAAACGAACGCGGATGGTAATTTTACTGTCTATAAAGCACGACTTGTCGCGAAAGGGTTTCGACATGTTCAAGGTGTTGACTACGATGAGACTTTCTCTCCCGTAGCGATGTTTAAGTCCATTCGGATTTTATTAGCAATTGCTGCGTTTCATGATTATGAAATATGGCAGATGGATGTCAAGACTGCTTTCCTCAATGGCAACATTGATGAAGAGTTGTATATGATGCAACCCGAAGGTTTTGTCGATCCTAAGGATGTTGATAAAGTATGCAAACTTCAGCGTTCTATTTATGGACTGAAGCAAGCCTCTCGGAGTTGGAACCTTCGTTTTGATCAAGTGATCAAGAGCTTTGGATTTGTTCCAAATTGCTACGAATCTAGTATCTACAAGAAAGTGAGTGGGAGCTCGGTGACGTTTCTGGTACAATATGTGGATGACATATTGATTATTGGAAATGACATCAACATGCTTAACGATGTGAAGAGTTATTTGAACAAGTGTTTTTCAATGAAAGACCTAGGTGAAGCTGCTTATATATTGGGCATCAAAATCTATAGAGATAGAGAAAGACGCCTGATAGCTTTAAGCCAGAGTACATACCTAGACAAAATTCTGAAAAGGTTCAGAATGGATAAGGCAAAGAAAGGTTCAGTGCCTATGTTGTCAGGTAAGATATTGATCAAGGCTCAGTGTCCAGCTACGGTAAATGATAGGGAAGCTATGAGCAAAGTGCCTTATGCCTCGGCCATAGGTTCGATCATGTATGCCATGCTGTGTACTAGACCGGATGTGTCCAATGCTCTTAGTTTGACGAGCAGATATCAAAGTGATCCAGGAGTGGAACACTTGACAGCCGTGAAGAACATCCTAAAGTACCTAAATAGAACTAAAGAAATGTTCTTAGTCTATGGGGGTGGTGAATAGCTCGTCGTAAAAGGTTACGTCGATGCTAGTTTCGACACCAACAAGGATGATTCTAAATCTCAGACAGGATGTGTGTATATTTTGAATGGAGGAGCTGTGAGCTGGAGAAGCCGCCCTGCTGCCTTCCTCTCTCCCTCCCGACTGTTTGTAGGCGAAGCCCTGCTGCAGAAATTCTCCACCATATACACCACGCCGTCGTGTTGTAGATCCAATCCGTCTCTCCACCATACTTGCTGGTCCAAGGAAGGAGGAGAAGTCGAGGTGCTGCACGTGTGCATCTCACGGAGGCACCGCCACTTGTGGTGCTAGATTGGATCGGATCGGATCGCGAGGAGGAGAAGCGAGAACGACTACATCACCCATGTTCCGACGAACGTTCCGTTGTGCGAATCTTCAAGGGTATGAAGATCTAATCCAATCTATCTCGTTGTTTGCATATCCTAGATTAGATCTTGGCTTTCCCTCTGTTAGCATCCGTAGAAAATTTTGATTTACTATGCCGCGAAACCCTTCACTAGCTTGATGTCTACACTGGAGTGGCATGGGTGGCTTCGGCTGTTCACCGTTGATGACATTGCCAAGCTTACAGTGGTGCTAGACGTTTACAAATGAGCTAGATGATCTACTAAAGCCTTGTTGCAACCAGAGAGGGAACAAGTTAGGCTCAAATCACTGCTCCTAATAGTGTTTGGATTTTATTTGATTTGCATCTGCAAGGTGTTTGATGAAATGGCCGCATGAATTCAAGTTTTGAATTTTGAAAAGATTTTTGGTGGCTGTGCTAGGCAGGTGCTGGTGAGTCTGTAGATGCTTGGGTTTTGAAAGTTGAGCTTGTTTGAGTGGTTTTTGAAAAAGTGGGATCTTCCCATATGATATAGATTCAATTTTAAACTATCATTTAAACTATGCATTTGAATGTTTCTGGATGATCACAAGGTGGGCCTTGATACTTTGTTATGAGTACTATAAAAGGGTGCAAAGATCCAAACAAGTTTCTGTTAAGTTCTGAAAGTTAGAGACAGCCAAAGTAGGCATGGGAGTTAAATTGGTCAAAACGACCATTCACTCATTTTGTTTGTTTTGATTTATTTGTCTTTGGGAAAAGTTTGGGAATTGTTTAGATGATGTTTACTTCACCTAAGAATCCTTTTACAAGCAAATAAACACATAAACAAGGCAATTCAAAATAATCCAAATTGGAATGCATACACACATGCATGCTTTCATATTTTTATTTAGATAAGTTTTTGTTAACCCTAATTTTGATGCATAGAGTTTGATGATTCTAGTTTAATATTTTTGGGATGTTACTTCCCTCCTTAAACGAAATCTCATCCCGAGATTTGAAAAAGGACGAAAAGATTACCTAGGATTTGAAGAGATCGGGAAACTTCGTCCTGATGTGATCTTCGCGCTCCCAAGTAGCTTCCTATTTTGTGTGGTTGCTCCACTGAATTTTGAGAAACTTGATGCTTCGGGTTCTGGTGGTTCGGAAATCTTCTTCCAAAATACGGATGGGTACTTCGGGATAGGTCAGGTCATCGTTGATCTCTATGGTCCGGTGATCGATATTCTTGAACACTTTCGTCTTCTCCGGAACTTCGAGACACTTGCGAAGTAATGAGATATGGAACACATTGTGCACGGCTGACATCTCTTCGGGTAGTTCCAATTGATACGACACTTCTCCTCGACGGTTCAGAATTTCGAAAGGTCCGATATATCTGGGGGCTAACTTTCCTTTGAGTTGGAAACGCTGCATTCCCTTCAATGGCGACACTTTCAGATATACAAAATCTCCTATGTTGAAGGCGAGGTCTCGACGTCTCTTATCGGCGTAACTCTTCTGTCTGGACTGGGCTGTCTTGAGGTGCTCACGAATCTTGTAAACCTTCTCTTGTGCTTCTCGTAGGATATAGGATCCGAAAATCTGACTCTCTCCTACTTCCGACCAGTTCAAAGGGGTGCGACACTTCCTTCCGTACATGAATTCAAATGGGGCCATTTGCAAACTAGCTTGATAACTGTTGTTGTATGAAAATTCTGCGAGCAATGCAGTCTTCCCACTTAAATCCATATTCTAACACACATGCTCTCGGCATATCTTGATGTTGATTTACTCGCTCCGTTTGTCCATCGATTCGAGTGTGATACGTCTTTGAAATCTAGGCGGGTTCCTAAACCTTCTTGAACTTTCTTCCAGAATCTCGAGGTAAAGTGAGTTCCTCGATCCGATACAATGTTCTTGGGGACTCCGTGCAAACTAACGATTCTAGCGATGTATAACTCCGCTAGATTCGAACTCTGATATGTGGTCTTGACGGGTAAGAAATGGGCGACTTTGGACAATCTGTCCACTATGACCCAGATAGAGTAATTTCCCCTACTAGAAGTAGGCAATCCGGTGATAAATTCCATTCCAACGGAATCCCATTTCCATTCCGGAATCTGCAAGGGTTGCAACAATCCAGCGGGTCTTTGATGTCCTGCCTTGACTTGCTGACATATATCACACTTGGCGATATAGCTTCCGATTTCTCTCTTCATCTTATGCCACCAAAATTGCTCTTTAAAATCTTGATACATCTTAGTTCCTCTGGGTGGATAGAATAAAGAGTATCATGAGCTTCCTTGAGAATAACTTCTTTCAACTCAGAATCTGCTGGTACACAAAGGCGTCCTTTGTACCACAGAACTCCTTCTTCGTCTTCGGTGAATCCGGGTACTTTGCCTGTACCGATACGACGCTTGATTCCGTCAATACTAGCATTTCCTTTCTGTGGCTCTTTGATCTAGCTGATCAAAGTGGGTTGAAGTTCTATGCTAGCCAAAAATCCTTCACTCACTAATTCCATTCGAAAATCTTCCATCTCTTTGTGCAAACTTGGTTGCTCCTTCAAAATCATGGAGTTCAAGCAGCACGGCAATCTGCTAAGGGAATTTGCTACCACGTTGGCTTTACCGGGGTGATAGTGAATGCCCAGATCGTAATCCTTAATTAACTCAATCCATATTCTCTGCCTCATATTCAACTCCTTTTGAGTGAATATATACTTCAGGCTCTTGTGATCCGAATAAATCTCACAATGATTTCCCATCAGGTAGTGCCTCCATGTCTTCAGGGCTAGAACTACGGCTACGAGTTCGAGGTCATGGGTTGGGTAATTTTACTCATGTTGTTTCAGTTGTCGAGATAGATAAGATATAACTTTGCCTTCTTGCATTAGCACACATCCGAGACCGATCTTGGATGCATCACAATACACGTCGAAGGGCTTCGTGATATCCGACATGATTAAGATTGGGGCTGAAATCAATCTCCTCTTGAGTTCTTGAAAAGTCGCTTCACATTTGTCGGTCCATTCAAACTTCTTGTCCTTCTTCAGCAATTGGTTCATGGGTCTGGCGATACTCGAGAATCCTTCTACGAATTTGCGGTAGTATCTCGCCATTCCGAGAAATGCATGAACTTGGGTTTGAGTGGTTGGGGCTTGCCAATCTTCGACATCTTTCACCTTTGCAGGGTCAACGGCAATTCCTCCGGCTGATACAATGTGGCCGAGGAATCCTACCTCCTGTAACCAGAATTCACATTTGCTAAACTTGGCATACAGCTGATGCTCTCTAAGGGTTCCAAGAATGGTCCTTAGGTGTAGCTCATGTTCTTCTTCCGATTTGGAATAAATCAGAATGTCATCGATGAAAACAACGACAAACTTATCAAGGAAGTCCATAAAAATCTTATTCATGAGATTCATGAAATAAGCGGGGGCAATGGTCAATCCAAAAGACATAACGGTATACTCGTATAATCCATATATGGTGGTAAAGGCAGTCTTTGGAATATCCTCTGCACGAATTTTGAGTTGATGATAGCCAGTCCTAAGATCAATCTTAGAAAACACTTTGGCACCGGTCAATTAATCAAACAAATCTTCTATCTTGGGCAACGGGTACTTGTTTTTGATGGTGATATCATTCAACTTCCGATAATCCGTACACAAACGGTTACCTCCATCCTTCTTGTCCACAAATAAGACAGGTGATCTCCATGGTGACGCACTTGGTTGAATCAATCCAATTTCCAGCATG
Source organism: Avena longiglumis (assembly GCA_030063025.1). NCBI lineage: Eukaryota > Viridiplantae > Streptophyta > Magnoliopsida > Poales > Poaceae > Avena > Avena longiglumis. The sequence continues at coordinate 508,832,338 of CP125974.1, read as the reverse complement.
GCATCCAGTTGCTTCTTGATTACGCTAGTTGACGGGTTCATACTATATGGTCTCGGGCTATGGGTCGATTCAGGATTAGTTTGATGATAAACTCGATATCCCGATCTAGGGGCATCGGGAAAACATCGAAATATATCGGGTATTCACGGACTATCCGGACTTGGTCAATGGTAGGTTGGGCTATACTCTTGTTGCACTTGAATTTGAGGTAAGGTTTCGATATATGCCCGATCGATATTCTTTGTCTTGGCCATGGTGATGGCTTTATTGGCACAGTCAATCAATCCTTTATGTTTGGACATCCAGTCCATTCCTAGTACTACTTTCAAACCTTTAGTTCCGAGTACTATCAGATTAGCATAAAAATCTATGCCATGGATTTGGATAGGGACGACTTTGCAAATTTGCCTAGCTTTGGTGGTTGAACCGGGAATTTGAACAATCATGACATGCTTCAGTTTTGTTGGTTGAATCTTACTAGTGCAGGCAAATTCTTCGGTTACAAATGAATGCGATGCACCAGAATCAAACAACACTCTTGCAAGTACTGAATTAACATAAAACATACCCAGCACGGCGTTTGGCGCTTCCTGAGCTTCTTCAGCATGCATGAGAAAAATACGACCGTTGCGGTTGAGCGAATTTCCTGGGGCAAACCTTCTTCCTAGTTGAACACGACGCTGCTGCTGAGCTGGGGCATTTGCATTGGGGGCTGAGGCATTCTTCTTGTTGGGTCACTCGTTGGAGTAGTGACCCTTATTTCCACAGTCATAACAAGTCACTTGCGACTTGTCCTTTCTTGCACTGTGAGCATTGCTTCGATCCTCGGCGGTGTTGGTGTTGGCGGTAGCATTGTTGTTGTTGAACTTGGGTGGGCACACCTGAAATTGTTAGAGTTGTCGGGTTGTTGTGATTTCCTTCTGCCTAGGGTTTCCACGGTTGGGATAGGTCGGACGGTTCATCGGGGGTCTGTTGGTTCTCGGGGCAAATCTTGGAGATGGGTTAGGGCGATACCTTGGGGTCTGATGGGTTCCTGGTTGATGCATCATGCGACGCTTGCGGTTCTCATTGGCTTGGTTGATCTTTCCTTCCATCTGGATGGCAGAGTCGACCAGGGCTTCAATATCAGCAAAGGGGATATTGACTAACACAGTCTGCATCTCATCGTGCAGGACCATTCAGGAATCTTTCTTTCTTCTTGGCTTCAGTGTCGATCTCATCCGGGGCATACCTAGCTAATGACAAATTTGTCACGGTATTCCACTACAGTCATCCTTACTTGCTTCAGTTCTCTGAACTCATCTCTCATCGTATTGATCAAACCTGGTGGCACATGGGTTCTGCTGAACTTGACTTTGAATTCCTCCCAGGTCATCATCTGTCCTCCGGTCATGGCACGAACACTATTCCACCATGCTCTGGCATCTCCGGCTAGATAATGGGTGGCGAACAGAACTTTCTCGTTAGCTTCCACTCCGGCGACTTCTAGGTTATTTTCCATTGTTTGCAGCCAATCATCGGCATCTAGGGGCTCTTCCGACTTAGTGAAAACAGGTGGGTTGGTGTTCTGGAAATTCTTAAGCTTAGATCCATGGTTGTCCTGGTTTCCTTGGCCTTGATTGTTGTGGGCTAGCTGAGCTATCTGTTGCAGGGTGGCTAGGTTGACTTGACGTTCCGCTCTTTCAGCTTCGCGGTCAGAAACCAATATTTGCAGGATCTACAACATCGGGTCCGGGGATGAACCACTTCCTCCGCGTGGCATCTGAAGATTGAGATAGATCATGAGAAAAGAGGGAAATTTCTAAGGTTTTGGGACTTTTAAAAGTTTTTAAAGTTTGACTCAGATTTTTCTAGCAACTTGCTTTTCATTCATTCATTCATAGCACACGATACAAACACACACCACAACATGGTAAACATATGGTTTTAGGAACCATTCTGGAAACTATGATACAGTGGGACCAAATACTACTCACTACGCTAGTGCTCAAGTGCTACTACTCCTCGGAGTCAGTGTAGTCATCATCCTCATCCTCATCGTCGTCATTGATGAAGGCGAAATCCTCCTCATCGATGAAGAAATCCATAGCCCGATCCTCCAGAAAATCATCATCATCGCTGAGATAGGAGTAGGGGTCTCCACGACGATCCTCTCCGGCATTCTCCCTTTCTTCCAACTGCATGTCTCTCTCGTGGATGGTCTCCTACAAAGACGAGATATGGTGGCGAAGACGGGCAATGATGCGCTCCTTCTTGTCGAGCTGACGGCGGCGAGACTTGCGATCCTTTGCTAACATGGCGATGGTCTGATCCTTCGTCTTGATAATGGTGGACTTGTGGTTGGAGTAGTCACGACAATTATCCAACTCCTGTTGACGATCGTACATCATGAAGCTAAGGTGGTCCAATTGGGTCTTCAGCTCGTGGTGGTATGGGGCTTCCAGTGGTTGTCCATTAGCATCACGCCTTGGGCAAAACTCAAAGTGGGTACCCTTGATCTGGTTGATACTCTGCCCACATAGACGGGCAAGAGCTTCCTGCATGGCCCTGGCAAGTCCATCGAGCCAGTTGTTCTCTCTTAAGGTAAATTGAATTCCCTGTGCAGTGGGAGGTTCAATCTTTCCTCGGAGACTTGCAACAATTAGCCACTGCAGATCTTCTCCTCCTTGATCATTGAGCTGAGCTCCGAAGAACTCAGGGTGTGGACGCTCCAGAAGTTCCGAAAGCTGGTCAAAATCCCGCTCAAAGATAAGGTCTCCTCCATTTCCCAACTGGTATTGATGTACTTCACGTCCATCTAAAAGAATATAAGATGAGTAAGTTAGTAGAGTGATCAAGTCTGTCCAATTTTATGTATTTTGTAAGAGTTTTTGAGGAACATGAATTTTCATGAAAGAATCAAAGTGATAAGAATGGGAATAAGTTTTTGTAAATATTTTATTTCTTTGGTTTTGAAACTAAGTTTTTGATTCCAAACGTCCAGTCTAACTAGGGTCTCCTATGGTCAGGATGGCTCTGATACCAACTTGTCAACACCCGGATTTTTAATCCCAGATGCCTGTTATGCCATACATCGCAATCCCAGGATTACCATTTTTGCGAGACATAACAGAATTGCATACCACAGTACATCATCCATTACAAACCATACATAAGGTCTTACACAAATAAGGATCTCATGATCCAATTTTTAATACAACTCAAGCAGTGGAAATACGTAATAATAACGGTAGCGTAGGCGAAGCTCCATCTTTGGGGTCACAGGCAATGCTGACGATGGGAGATGATCCTAGTTGTCGTAACCTTCCTGGGGTCCATCCTCCAGGTACTCCTCTTCATAGTCTGGCCACGGGAATAGCCAGGGACAAAGCCATGAGTACTCTTTAAGTACTCGTAAACTAATACTAACAAGTGAAGGGGGTTTTTGTAGTAGGACACTAATCTCTAGGGTTGTTTTGAAAAAAGCCAGATTTACATCTACTAAGTTCGGAAGCAAGAAAAGCTAGCTGAAATTTTATAACACCTAAGTGGGAACTTGTATTTCACATCACAACTCTGTTGTGGTCAAGTCAAAGTCTCAATTCATTTCATAAGTCAGTTTGAAAACATCTGACGGGAACGATCTGACCACTCAACTGTCCATAATCATGACAGCTATTCAATAGTTTGACACTCTGCAGAGATTGTACACTTTCACCACAACATTCGATACATCCGTCAGACAAATCCTGAATTCACCATACTCGATGCGGATAATCAATCCTAACCTTTCAATTACACGCCCTAGTATAAGCACCTCTCCTGTGAGTTTGGCCTCCCAACCATGACCAACGGTCATCTTGGGTACTGCACAGGTGGACAATTTTCACAAGGTAGCCTCAGCTCAGACCTTGGCCGTGAGGGAACCAATACTAAGGTATATAAGTTTCCAGTCAAGCCCTACCCAATTCTCGGGTATTGTGGTTGTACGGTAAAATTGTAATGGTATCGCATCCAGACAACCATCAGTTTTATAAAGGGCTAAGGCTCATGCCTCAACATTTTCATCACCATAAATCATCTGGTGTTCGGAAACACATGTCCAAAACATCTCAATAGAATGATCCATCATTCCAAGGTTTTCATAACCATTTTTCCACCAAGTATTCCCATCTAAGTTGATCAGGTTTTATGCTTAGCACTAGCATCTACAAGTGGTGGTAAGTACTAATGAGGGGTGGTAAACTAGTGGAGTTTTACTAAGTTCAGTCCCATGCCTTAGGATGACATAAAGATTATCTAGCTTAGGCCAAATTTTATGCTCTTTATGCAACCTTCAATTATCTTTCTAGTATCTACAATCCACTTAAGTAAACTCTAAGTAATAGCTTTGATAAAGAAATAAAGTATAAAGCTTGTAAGTAAAACTAGGATTGGTTTATCAAGTGGTTATGATCATATATGCTTAAGGCATATAGTTGGCATGGTAACAAGCAAGTATTTGCTTGCATAGGTCAACTTGATTAGTAAGGCTTGCTAAAGTAGAGTATCTTGCAAGTGTTAGCTTGCATAGGTATAGTATCAGCTTGTCTTGTGCAGAGCAGTGGTTGAAGTTCTCCTCGGCTTCTTCTTCGTAGTATCCTCCTTCTTCCGCGTATCCTTGGTAGGTACTAGCGTCTATAAATAAATACGAGGTACACAATCACCAAAAAATACTTAACTACTTTCAATCATCACACAAAAGGGTCCTATAGATGATCTAGCATCATCACTAACATTATAAGATTAAAGCTTGGTTTAATTTCTTTTATTTTTAGAAAAGTAATTTCTACTCATTGAAAAACTACTTAAGAGTTAATATTCTCCAAACCAAACATGGGATCATGTTGACACATGTCATCACCACATATTTCAGTCCATGGGAATGTGATTTAAAGTGGTGTCACAATTTAATAAGGTTTAACCTTTTATTTTACTTTAATAAAGTGACTAGAAATTCCTATGTGGCATTCTTTTATTACTTGAACATTATTTCTATAAGTAAACCCAAATGTTTTTATATATTCTGAAAGGTATGATCAAATGTGATTTTTGAGAGTTGGAATCAACTCAAAAGCTATTATGGTTTAAATTTAAAAAATGTTTGAATGCAGAAAAGATTTTGCCTTGTTATTTTTACCAAGGTTGATCTATAGATTCAAATGATTTGAATACAACGGGCTTGAATTAAGCATTTCAATATCTTTCTAACAAAATTGGTTTCATTCAATTTGGTTTACTGGATCGAGCTGGGTTGATTTTTGAAACTAGGTACAGAACTGAGTTTGAATATAAATAGAAAAAGCTACATTCAAACGACTGGGCTGCACGGAAGCTGATAACGGGGCCGTGTCACTCAGCGCGAGGCTCGGTGACGGGGGTCCACCGTCGGTGGCTCTTTAAACGCAATGATGCGCTAATATCGCCAAACGATCTAAGTCTAATCGAACGGCTGCTACTCATCGTCCACGTCGGGCTGCCGTGAGGCGAAACCTAACGCGGCAAGTGGGGGTCATCGGGGATTACGGGGCTCGGCGAGGTCGTGGCGGTGACGATGAAGTCGATGACGGCGAACCTCCTGGTACCGGCAGCTTCTCCTGGGGTGGACGAAATCGACGACGCCCTTCTTCTCCAGATCGGCTGCTCGGCCAAATTCGGCGATCTGCTCCGCCTTGCTCGGGAACGGGTGGAACGATCGGTGAGGAGGTGAGTGAGATGGTGTGAAGAGTTTGAGCGGAGGCCTCTATTTATAGTCTCGACGAGCGAGACCGACGGAATGGGCGGCGGCGGTGGCGACATGGCTACGGGATGCTAGAGGCATGGCGGTGGCGATCGATTGGTGGTCTCTGGCGATGCTCTATGGCTTTAATGCGCGTGTAGGCGGTGGCAAACGATGCGGAACATGTGATGCTTTCTGCGCAGGCGGTGTCTTCGACGGCGGTGGTATGAGGCATGGGCGGCGAACGGGATGTCTAGCGGTCTCTGGGGCGGTGGTGATTAGGTATGCACGGCGAGGCGGCGCGTAGTGCGTGGCGTGTCGAGGTGGCGCTCTGGCGCACGCTCGGCATGGTTGACAGAGGCACGGGCGCGGCGTTCCTGGGTGCTCTGGTCGGTGTCTTCGAGGCAGGGTTGGTCGAGAGGGGGCGGTGAGGCATGGGTGATCTCCCAGACAAGGTTGGCATGGCTAGTTCCTCTCCTAGCTTGCTATCTACACTGGAGTGGCATGGGTGGCTTCGGCTGTTCACCATTGATGACATTGCCAAGCTTACAGTGGTGCTAGACGTTTACAAATGAGCTAGATGATCTACTAAAGCCTAGTTGCAACCAGAGAGGGAACAAGTTAGGCTAAAATCACTGCTCCAAATAGTGTTTGGATTTTATTTGATTTGCATCTGCAAGGTGTTTGATGAAATGGCCGCATAAATTCAAGTTTTGAATTTTGAAAAGATTTTTGGTGGGCGTGCTAGGTAGGTTCTGGTGAGTCTGTAGATGCTTGGGTTTTGAAAGTTGAGCTTGGTTGAGTGGTTTTTGAAAAAGTGGGATCTTCCCATATGATATAGATTCAATTTTAAAATGTCATTTAAACTATGCATTTGAATGTTTTTGGATGATCACAAGGTGGGTCTTGATACTTTGTTATGAGTACTATCAAGGGGTGCAAAGATCCAAAAAAGTCTCTCTTAAGTTCTGAAAGTTAGAGACAGCCAAGTAGGCATGGGAGTTAAATTGGTCAAAATGACCATTCACTCATTTTGTTTGTTTTGATTTATTTGTCTTTGGGAAAAGTTTGGGGATTTTTTAGATGATGTTTATTTCACCTAAGAATCCTTTTACAAGCAAAGAAACACATAAACAAGGCAATTCAAAATAATCCAAATTGGAATGCATACACACATGCATGCTTTCATATTTTTATTTAGAAAAGTTTTTGTTAACCCTAATTTTGATGCATAGAGTCTGATGATTCTAGTTTAATATTTTTGGGATGTTACAAACAAGTAATATCAACAATATGCATCAATCAATAAGTTTTGGAATGATGCACATAGAACTAAGAATGGCAACTATGCTCTCTTAACTGGTGCCTAAGGATAGAAGGTGGATACTCAATATATTGGTGGAAGAAATGCCCTTCATGTAGGGAAGCAGGGATTTCAAGTTTCAAAAAGAGCTTCCAAAAATTGCGGTACTTGTCAGCTTCCAGCCCTCATTGCCCCTATCATAAGCATCTTGAAGTGATTAAGGTTAAAGTGAACAAACTATGGAGTATATGATTGACAAAGTCTAAGTTGGCAATCTCATGTCCCTTAAATATGAGGGTCGCACCGCATGCTACTCAACTTTAGTCATTTGTAAGTTCTTGTTATAGTAACTACATGTGTATCATAGAGAACCACCAACGGGGTACCCCTTGCACATGGTACAGGAGCTATCCCATAACCAAAATGACAAAGCAAACAGACAATGAGCATCTCAGCGATCTTTTTATTTGCTATTTGCATAGGTTTTTATTGAGGATGCTTCACAGATTGCTCATTATGGTGATGCTGCAAGTTTCTACCATGATTAGGCATGGCTTAGGCTAGCGGCCCAGACGTTTCTCTAACACAAAATACATAACTCTATGAACTTAAAAGCTCCCTTTTTATTTCACACCGGCTACATCCATAGACAAAAGAGCATGATATCAACTATGTACAAAGTGCAAGTGCAATGTTGAAAACGTTCCCCATGACAGCATGGTTCTGCTAATTCCAACGTATAAGTGCAAGCATATACAACATAGATGACACAATGGTTCAAATTTATTAGGGGAAATAAAAATAAAGTGTGTCATCAAGTTTGTTAGAGCTTTAATCACTAAGTTTTCACATAACAAAGAGACTTTTTAACTGGAAGATAGATGAAAACAAGAATATACTTGGAATGGTGTAACACACCATGCATAGGAATTTATAGTGGACACTTTGGAATAACTTGGTTTCTTGGGAGTTGGAAGCATGAGTATAGCATACTCATACAAGTGGAGGCTAGTAAAAGACTAGGAGCAACCAACTAAGAGAGCAATAATGGTCATAATCATGCAGAGCGACAAAATATTACTAATCAAAGCATAGAGTGGTACTACAAGTCAAAGGCTAAATGATCATAGAGGCTATGGTGACTTGTTCATAGTCATACCATGGTGTGAGCATGTGCCAAGTCAACCCAAACAAAACATAAAAGGAGAATACCACAATACTATGCTTTTGTATGCTAAAACAACGCATGATTCCTTCAAGGCACACTAAGCAATCCTAGTTGTTTGGAACAAGTCATGCTACAGCAATAATCACTAAACATAAGGTTAAAACAACACCTAGCATGACATGCTAAATTCTAAGTCACAGTCAAAGCAAGATCCTCTTGCACTATTTCAAGCAAGAACTTTCTACTCCTTTCCAACACCAATCAACTTATTTGAAACAACACAGCGAGAACGGGGGTCCAAACTAATTTATTCAAGCAAACTAAACAAACTAAGCAAAGCAAACAAAAACTAATATGCTCTAAGAACAACACAACAGTTCATAAAACAACAAAAACGAAGTGCCTAGAAAGACCTGAGCTTTTTATTGATGAAGAAGGGATGCCCGGTATCCCCAAGCTTTGACGCTTGTACCTCTTGGATATTACTTGGGGTGACACCGGGGTGGCATACCCAAGCTTGAGATTTTGTCCATTCTTCATCTCATTACATCATTCTCTCTCTACACCTGAAAATTTTCCTTCATACAAAATTTCGCACAATCTTCATTAGCAACATTAGTGTATTCAAAAGATAATAGACCCTTGGATTTACCTTTAGAACAGCAAAAAGTTCACAAAAACACAAGCTACTGTATCAATTTTCTCAAAAAGCTCAATTTCCCAAAAAGAACCCCAAAAGGAATCAATAAGAAGCAAATGCAAATAATAGCAGAAATATGTCAAAACAGACCAGCAGGTAGAAACCGATTTTTTCGAAGACCTTTTGTTGTTCAAATAAAAACGTGTTGAACTAACGAAAGTTAGATAACATAGTGGGGGATTTATTCGTAAATTTTCAGCTCAATCTGTCCTACAGAGACTCCTCAAGAATTTTTATGGTGGAGCACAAAAATCTGTTTCGGGACAGCAACTCCCCAAATCTTACTTCCCTCTCATTAGAGGTAATTCTTGGGACAAAAAGCAAACAAAAAAGGATAATAAAATGTCATTACTGTAGTAATAACTTTCAAGACTCAAGAAAACTCTTGGGTTATCACCAACAAGTATTTTTCTTTAACGACTTTAAGTTAGGCACAAGAAGCAAAAAATCAAGTATTTTCAAATGAAGAAGCATTAACATCAAATCTTGCTTTCAAAGGAGGAGCAAAAAGCAACTTCTCTCTCCTCATAGGTAATTGTTCAATACCTTTCTTGAATGGAAATTGATATTTAATGGTGTCTTCTTTCATATCAATGATGGCACCAACAGTTCTAAGAAAAGGTCTTCACAAAGTAATAGGACAAGAAGCATTGTATTCAACATCCAAAACATAGAAATCAATAGGGACATAAGCATTGTTAACCATAATGAGAACATCATTAACACTTCCCATGAGTTTCTTCTTAGCATTATCATTAAGTGGGACATCCAAATAACAATCTTTCAAAGGTGGCAAATCAAGCATTTCATAAATCTTCCTAGACATAATAGAGACACTAGAACCAAGATCACATGAAGTTTTGAGATCAAAGTTATTCACTTGCATATTAATAATGGGTTCCCAACTATATTCTAATTTCCTAGGAATAGAAGCTTTGTGTTTTAACTTCTCTTCCTTAATTTTAACAAGAGCATCTGTAATATGTTTGGTGAAAGCAACATGCATATCACTAGCATCAGGAGCAGGTGGAGCAATAGGAGTGCTTAGGAATCATTGTTGTTTGTGCTAGTGAAGTCACACAACTTGGTGTTCTCCGCATAGTTCATTTTAACAAAAGCGGAGCAAGCCAACAGCAGAAGCAACTAGAGCGAAACTAATTTTTTGTGTTTTTTATAAGAGAAAGCAAACCAAACTAAACTATTTTTTTAAGTCTTTGATATAAAGAGGCAAACAAAACCAAGCAAAAGAAACTAAGCAAACCAAAAACAAAGTAAAGAGAAAGGTTGAGAAGGACTCCCTTGTGAAGACGTCCTTAGCCTCCCCGACAACGGCACCAGAAAAAGGCTTGATGAGTGCAGCAACACTTTGTTGGGAGACCCCAAGAGGAAGGTATGATGAGCACAGCAACAAGTTTTTCCTCAGTTAGAAACCAAGGTTATCGAACCAGTAGAAGGAAGGAAAGGACTCAAAGGTGTTGCGAGCAACTTGGAGACCTGCACAACACAAACTCAAGACTTTTTCCCAACGAACAATGAGGTTGTCAATTTCACCGGTTTGCTGTAACAAAGGATTAATTGTATGGTGTAGAAGGTAATAGTGGTTTGCAACAAGTAAACGGTAAACAATGGAAGATGTATCAATGGTAAAGATTGGATCGGGGTCCATAGTTCATTAGAGGTGTTCTCCTTAGATAAACAAACATGGCATGCTGAATAAACAAATTACAGCAGGGCAATTGACATGTCTGAGCAAGGCATAACAATGCAATACTAGACATCATGGTCCTATGAGATTCGATTGGGCAATACAACAAGATACATAGACCGCCATCCAACTACATCTATGACTAAAAGTCCACCTTTGGGTTATCATCCGAACCCCCTCCAGTATTAAGTTGCAAGCAACAGACAGCTGCTTTAAGCAAAGTGTGTAAGGTAAACAATCCACTTGTTCTATGAACAAGAGACCGTTGTTTTCTCCCTAGTAGCAACAACACATCTACAACCGAAGAGATTTATGTCACTTCCCTTGGAAACTAGAGGCATGAACCCACTATCGAGCATAAATACCCCCTCTTGGAGTCACTAGCAACTACTTGTAGCATAAATTTTTTCCCATAAGTGTTTCCCTTTTTGCGAAAACGGTGTTCCTTATAATAATACTTTGTTCCTCCATGAACCCACCTTGCCAATAAGAACTAGTTTTAAAGAAACCATCCATTGATAGAAAGCATGACCAAGCAAGGCAACAACAGACCACCAACTAGAGTAGGAACTATTTTTGTGTGTTTTTGAATAAAGAAAGCAAACCAAACTAAACTTTTTTTTTGAGTTTTTGAAAAGAGGCAAACAAAACCAAGCAAAATAAACTAAGCAAACTAAAAACAAAGTAAAGAGAAAGAAAGTGAAGGACTCCCCTTGCGAAGACGTCCTTATCCTCCCCGGCAACGGTGCCAGAAAATCTTGAGCAAGGTGTGATGAGCACAGCAGCAAGTCTTCCCTCAGTAGAGACCGAGGTTATCGAACCAGGAGGAAGGAAACGTCACACAGGTGTTGCAAGCAACATGTAAACCTGCACAACACAAACTCAAGACTTCCCCCCAACGAATCAGTGAGGTTGTCAAGCTCACCGGTTTGCTGTAACAAAGGATTAAACGTATAGTGTGGGAGGTAATGGTTTGCAGGAAGTAAACAAGTAACAGTGCAAGATGTATCAATGGTAAAGATTGGACCGGGGTCCATAGTTCACTAGAGGTGCTCTCCTTAGATAAACAACATGGCATGAAGGGTAAACAAATTACAGCAGGACAATTGACAGGAATTGAGCAAGGCATAACAATGCAATACCAGACAAAAAGATCCTATGAGATTCGGGAAATACAACAATATATATATACCGCCATCCAACTACATCTATGACTAGAAGTCCACCTTCAGGTTATCATCCGAACCCCCTCCAGTATTAAGTTGCAAGCAACAGTCAACTGCTTTAAGAAAAGTGTGTAAGGTAAACAATCCGATTGTTCCATGAACAAGAGATCGTTGTTTTCTCCCTAGTGGCAATAGCACATCTACAACCTTAGAGATTTTTGTAACTTCTAAACAAGTGAGATCCGATCTCAATGTAAGTCTCACCACCAATGACGCCACGCGTCAAATCCAAATAGTACATACTGCACTTTTCGGTCTATATATAGGAAGTTTGCACAAGTCACGGCTCTAGAGCTTCAGGGAAGTAGGGTAACTGCAGTTCTTAACTGCAACGTTCTAGCTAGCCTCTTAGAATTCGATATCAGCTGACGCAAGGAACCGTTGAAAACCCTGCAACAAGCTGTCAAGCAATACACAACATCTGAATTCTGACAGACAGATTTGCTGGAACAACTAACCGGTCGAAATTTCGTTCAGTTTGTACAAGAACTGTTATTTGTTGTGAAATTGCTACTGCATCTCAAGGATGATTGCTTCTATTTTGGCTTGATTGAAGAATGTGTAGTAAGTAGTAAGCTAGCAGCTGGTGTTGTGGCAAATTCTAGCAGGAGCGGGCTCTTATGAGGAGAAACATAAAGCAGCTGACCTTCAGAAGGTCTGATCGTGTCACCAAAGGGAGATCTGTTCACTCTACTTGCTGTTATTCTGGACAATCTGAAAACTTAGAAATGAACCTTGCGTTGAACATAAAATTGTTCAGGATCCTTTTGTGGTGATTAATCTGGTTGGTTACTGGATGAGCTCTTGGTCAATTCTGTGGCTAAAACAGCAAAACAGAGAGGAGCTGACATGGGGAAGACAGAATACGGAGGGAAGAGTTAGAAGTTCAGCTACAGATCACCAAATCTATTGTGGTCTATAATGCTTGATTCAACCAGTAGCTCATTCAGGTTCGCATGGCTACAAATTCAGTGACAAGTTACCACAGTTCTTAACTGCAACGTTCTAGACTCTTGCAATTCGATCAGCTGATGCAAAAGGAACCGTTGAAAACCCAGCAACAAGCAGTCAAGCAATTCACAACATATGATGGATTTGCTGGAACAACTAACCGGTCAAAACTGGCAATGCAAAAAACAAGTCCATGATTGAATGGGAGAAATTTCGTTCAGTTTGTACACAAACATCTCAAACACCAATAGTAACAAACTTATCTCTTTTACTCAATTGTGCCAGACAAAATAAATATGGAATACATGAGTTTACATATGAATAGAATGACAATGGCGTATACAAACACATCATGTTATTACATTGATGAAACAGAATGCCTAATACATGGCGAGTAGGCGAGTAGCATCTTCCTATATGCACAATGTCACTATAAGGATAGTGTCCTCGTTTATTCCATGTGCAGAGCTACAAGACCTTCCACCGCTATCATGTTGAGATCTGCGCAATGCAGAGAGAAACATGCACCAATACATACATAACTTGATGGGCCTCATCCTGGTCGTGAAGGAATGCAAGCAGCAGTGGCAGCATGAACAAGGTTGCAGCGATGCAAATAATATTCCCTTGTGTTGCGCGCCCTTGACAATGTCATGCAACCACTGTAAAGATGGATTTCGCTTACAAGCTATCATCATCGAATATAGTGGAGAGAACAATCCCACGGGCAAATGAACTCCTCTGGGCCCTCTCTTTCTGATCCTTCTCCGACAGAGATGTCTCAGCTCTGTAAATTGACCACAGATATTCAATCAAAGACTTCAAAGAAGAATTACTATTAAATTACAGCAAAACCTACAATTCAAAACTGAAAAGTTTCAACTTACATTAAACCTAGGTAAAAAACATGATTAGTTAAACCTACTTGCTTCCAAATCAACTGGGGCAAAACAGATTTAAGAATGCAATCAAAATAAAGCACATCTTAACAGCAAAAAAGGGAGTAAGTAATCCGTCAAAAAGGTAAACCACATAACCATGGAGGACAACCTACTACATAATCAATAACAAGGATAATAGTAACTAAATGGAAGCCTTTGCAATTTTTGGTCATGCTTTGAGAGCAGAAAGGTGTACTGTGCAAAAGGACCGGGCAAAAAATAGAATGCGGAAAGCTATCATCCACTGACCAGATACAGTAGTATCGTGGCAAAGAGAGAGTGGAGTGAGGCGGCATAAAGAAGAAAGCTTGAGGTGACATACCTCTCTACAGGCTTTTCATCTGGGAATTTATTTAGCAAAAATGTTTTGTCAGAAGAGTCGGAATGAAAATCTTTCGACTGTTCAGCCACAGGCAAACTACAAATTAAAGATGACAAAAATGGATCTGGGGCAGCAGCGGGGGTATTAGATACATATGATGATCCACCAAGAAAGGATTGCAAACTGCCATCTCTTAAATCCTTTCTCAGCAAAGAGAGCAAAGAATGGGACCCAGAAGATACTTTTCGGACTCTGCGCCTGCGTTGCATGTGTTCTTCATTAAGGAAAGCAATGAATAAGTCGTGTTCCTAAGAAAAGCATGTATTTTGAAGAGAACATATTGCAAAATGTTAAATAGTAAGGTCATATGTGCTCGATTAAAGCACTACGGTGAGAAGAAGAAAAAGGATATCTTGAAGTAACTTCCATGCTGCATCGTCAGGTGGCCTATCAAGTCCATCCCAACCCTTCCAGCACAGATGGGGCATACCTGAAAGGGCAATTCATGAAAAAAATCAGACAGGGACACTAAGCACGGTAACACTGTTTACATCAAGTCCCTATGGGAAAGAAAAGAAGCAACTGAACTGCCAAACATCACTAATGTAAGTGAAAAACAAATTATGTTTAGCTACATCTCTAGGATTTTGGTAATCCAAGTACACTGAAGGTAACCCAGCAATCAACACAGTTAAGTATATTCTACGTGTAATAATAAAAGAAGCAACTAACTCTCAAATATCAAGTAACACCCCTTTCCTTCTATACACAACTCCACTCCAACATCACCACAAAATAATCAGCATGACACAACTTTCACCCAATGAAATATGTAAGAACCATAGATCTGAACTCTTAGCTACACAGTGAACAAACATGCCCTGCATAGCAGGTAGCAGCTATACCTCAAACAACACAAAACTTAACAATGTAGACCCTACTTTGAAAATAAGGGTGAACTATTACAGTCTAAAGGACTTGCAATTTGAATTCTTAAGAAAAAAATTAATGAAAGTTTGGGATCCAAACTGAAGAAGCAGAAATACACGTCGTCTCGGAGGACCGGAGACTAAGAACAAGAAACTGAAATTTGTACATCTAATTTTTTTTTGTAAAACCAATTGTACTGACAAGCAGTAACATAAATAACTCAGCTAACCAGCTCTTTCCATCATTATTAATACAATTATAACCCAAAGGGGGTAAGGAACAACATCGCAAAACCAAAAAAAACAATAGGAAATCCCAACATCAAAACCATTGTACTCACAACAAACATAAGTATTCCCTCCATCCGAAATTAACAGACTCACATTTGACTAGAACTGCATGTATCTACACACTAAAACATGTCTACATGCATGTGAATCTAGACAAATGTGAGTAAGTTAATTCCGGACGAAGTGAGTATTAAATGTCCAACACATAAATCCCAAGGACAGCCCCAATCCAATAATTCCAACCAGCGAGAGTGCGAGACCATAAAAAGGTCACATCCCAATAACTTTGTTTCTAAACTTCCAAAGCAATCACGCTAAAAGGAACTTGCTTTCTAAAATTTCAGCCACAAATACCTCAGAAACAGATAAAATCCCTAGAAGAGCGTTCAAAGGTGACATCTTCCTAGCAATCCACAGCAATAAACCTACTTGATATCTAAACTACAACAAAAACGAATAATTGGAACCACTAAACATGTGAATTCCACGCAACCACATTATTAATTATCAACATTTCTGGCCTCCGGCCTTGACAAATCCTAAAATACTTCAGCTAGACAGGCGTCAAATGTCGCATTTAGGCTAAATTGTAATCTTATTACAGGTTCAAACAGAACCCAACCGAGCGAATCACATGGGCGTGAATCATATAGGATAGGGGCGAGACGACGTACCCCACGCTTGGCCTCGACGGCGTGCTCGTCGTCGATGTGGCAGCACAGCCCGACGAAATCGAAATCCTCGCCGCAGAAGGGGCAGTTGTATGCCTCCGCCCCGCGCGCCTCCACCTCCTCCCGCCCGGCGTCCGCGTCGTCGAACCCCATGTACAGATCTGGGGAACCAGCCAAAGCCATCACGCACGCATCAACCTCAAAACGACGTCGAATCGGAAGCTAATCAAAAGCCAAATACGGCCCACGGCGAAATCAGCCGATCGACCGTACCGTAGCGGGACTGCAGGCGCCTCGCGGCGGCGGAGGAGGACGAGGAGGAGGAGCGGCCCCACACATCGCCGGCGTCCATCACGGAATTCGACGGAACCCTAGCCTCGTTCTCCTCTCTTTTCCCCTTTTCGGGAGGTGCCGTGATTTTTTTCTCCCAGGCTTTTTTGTCCGCTCTCCTCTTTCCCACTCCTCCGGCCCGGTGTGCCTCTGTGCGCGCGAGCGTGCGGTGTGCATTGGCTTTCTGCCAGAGCGGGTCGGTGCGAGTGATTGCGGGGAAATGGAAAGGTGGGGATGATGGGGTAGGTAAACCGCGGCTGCACCTGGTCTACGGTGAGCCGTTGGGAAGGATTTGGTAGGTCGTCGTTGTCAGTGATAGCTCGTGGGGAGTATCGAATCGATGCACGAGAGCAGAGGAGAGCAAATCTGGTGTGCCGGAGCCTATCGGTACACCGGGTGTATACAATTGCAGCTAACAGTATCTCCGGAAGACGCGCTATATTTTGGTGTTGTAAATGTCGTTGCGTCTGTGCTGTATAAATTTAAAATGCGTTGCGCACTGTTTTTCTTCGCCGAAGGCGCTAAAGTACAATGAAAGTGTGGCCGCAAAAAAGGGTCCTCCGCGGACGCTCCAATCTACAGCGCGCAACAGTGCTGGAAACAACATTCAACACAGTGCTATGCTTGCAACAAGATTAAATGCTCAAATAAATCATCAACCAAATGATCTACCATAGTTTAAATATCATCACATAGTTTAACAAATACGCACAACATATTAAATGGACGCAAAGTGCAACATTGCATTTGCATATCACAAATGCAAGAGAGAATCTCACACTTCCTCCTCATTCTCCAACTCATTGTCATCTTTTGCTTATTCTTCTTCTTCATGGACACCTTGGCTTGATGGGGGAATAGAAGGATCCATAGAGGCCATGAATCCTCCCAGTGGTGCTCCCATGGCTCCATAGACACCACTCACCGGTGCTCATGGTACCTCCGAAGACTCCCCCATAGCTTGGTCCTCCCATGCCGGCCATGCCTCCCATGTCGGCCGTCATGCCTCCCATGTCAGTCATGCCTCCCATGCCTCCTCCAAACATGGCCATGCCTCCTCCAAACATGGCGGTCGTGGGCGTGTTCATGTTGGCCACCAACATTCTTTTTTTCTAACGCTTCGGTGCGAGCAAGGTTGATGTACTCCTTTTGCCTCTCATCCAAGTTGGAAGTGTCCATCAAGAAGAGCTTTCTCTCTTCCTCCACTAGGCGTAGGTGCTCCTCATTGTCGAGCTTCTTCTCCTCCAATGCCAACTTCCTCTCCTCGTTGTCGGCAAGTCTCTCCTCCAAAGCGGCTCTTCGAGCCTCCATAGCCTCTTTCTCCAAGTTTCTTGCCACCTTCCTATCTTCATTTGATTGCAACCTTGCTTTTGCAATCCTATCCATAGAAGTCGCTATATCATCATCTCTGGCCTTCTTTCCCTTCATCTCTTTGGCAACCTTCCTGCCAAGCACATTCCTCCTTCTGTTGGTAACCGAGTGAGGAGTGGAGCTTCTCTTCTTGCCTTCGTCACTTGAGCCATCATCATCGATGATTGTTGCATCACCGATTGTATTGGAGGCAATGGTTGATGCATCTAATTTTCCACGGGTCTTCCACTTTTCTTCATTCCCAAGCACTTCATAGCAATGATGCATGGTGAATGGCTTTCCAAGAATCTGATTGCCTTGTTCTTTTTTCCCACATCTCTAAACAAGCCTTGTGCCATAGAGTTCTACAAAGAAAACAAAAGAGAATAGACGAGCCATATAGAACAACAAATGTGCAAATAGATGATTAATAAAGTAGTAGAATTGCTTACCCTATTTATATCATGTGTGTCACTTGGGATTATAGTATCAACATTGGCTTGCACGCCGGTTTGGTCGACGGATGGCAGCGGCATTGTATGCATCTAAAACTAAAAATCGTTCAAAAGAAATGTTTTTACCTCTTCGGCATTTCATTGAACACCATGTGCGTGCCAGTTTGGTCGGTGGATGGCAACGGCGGTGGTGGATTGCTCGATTGAGCTGGCGGCGGAGGCTGTTGCACGCGCCTAGCTGCGGATGCCTTCACCTTCTTTTGCGTCAGCTTATCGGCACCCACCGCGGCCGACGGGTGCTTGTTGCCGGGCACCTTCCTCCTCGTTGGCGGCCTACGTGGCAGTGGCACTAGTGTGCCCCGTCGGGCGCGGCGGGACAAAGAGGGATTAGGCGGCGCTGCAGCCGGCGTCGGCGGCTTCGCTAGGGTTTGGGGAATTCGGCGGCGCCATGACGGAGGCGGTGGCGGCGGTATGTGGAATGGAGTAGGGAGGCGTCGGAGGTGTGCCAGAGGGCGCGTCCATCGCCGGAATTCTATCGGTGGCCGCGCGGAGGGGAGGATTTGGCGTTGGGGAGAGGTGAAATTTCAAGGCGGGTTTCCTTCACGCGCGGGTGGAGCGATACAGCGCGCTGCAGCCGGAGCCCAAAGTATAGCGCTCAGGATAGTGCAAAGCGAGTCATGCCCAAAAAATTTTACAGCGCCACGCGGTTTGTATCGCCTAATGGAGGGACTTTTTTTGCTCCGCGCGCTGCATAGCGATAGTTTATTTTAGCACGCGGTCCATATAGTGCGCCTGCCGGAGATGCTCTAAGAGCATCTCAGATCATCTCCGCTCGGGTTCCCAGCATGCCTTTCTGAGGACGTTTTTTTCATCCGAACGTCGAAAATTGGTCCATTCGTGTTCCCAAGACGTCGGGTTTGTCGGATTTGGCCCAACTTTCGTTTGGAGTTCCCAGGCTGATCCCGGGGCGCTGGGAACACACTGGGAAGGTCGGACAAAGCGAATTCGGCGGGAAAAATGGCTACACGTGTGGCCCGCCATGTCAGCGACTCGAAGCCGAGTCATCGTCATCCACGCGGGCAATGACTACTCGTCCTGTTTGCCACGCGTCACTGTAATGGCACGCCACCGCTGCCTCGGCTTCCCATTGTTTCCCTTTTTTCGTCCACGCCGCTACACCTCTCTGCATTCGCCGCCCACTTCAGACTATAAAAGTTGGCACCCTCGTAGGCTCACAACACACACTCTCGACCTCTCCACTCCCCCTCTACCGCGCACTACAACTCCGGCGTGAAGAAATCCCATGGTCGGGAGGTACCCCGGCGACCCTGCGGTGGTGAATGGCTTCGGCTGGCGTACGCTCCCGCCCTGGGAGGCTCGGATACTCCCCAACGTCGGGTACATGGCGCCGCAAGACTTCCGGTGCCCGCCCAACTGGAAGCTCAGCGCCGATGGCATCCCGGTGCCACCGGTGGCGAACGACAACGAAATGGTGGAGGAGATCCAGGCCGCCATTGCGGCGTTGGAGGATCCATAGCTTGCCGAAGACCCCGACAACCTTCCGTACTAGGAAAAGTTCTTTGTCGAAGCCTGAGTCGGCGGACTGGGCGGCCCCCATCGACGAGGACGCCTTCGCGATGAAGATCACGATGGAGCGCTCCATCAACGATGTCTCGTCGATGCTAGAGTCGGACACCCTCGCCTAGTCTAGGGCCGACTGGGAGCACGAGGAGGCGTGCCGAGTTCAGTGCCACCAGGAGGAGGCTGAGCGCGAGGCCGCCCGCAGCCGCCCTATGCTCGCCTACCAGGGTGTGTGATACGTCCAAAACGTATCTACTTTCCCGAACACTTTTGCTATTGTTTCTCCTCTAGACTTGTGTGATTTGGATACAACTAACACGGACTGACGCTGTTTACAGCAGAATTACCTTGGTGTCTAGTTTTGCAGAAAATCAACTATTAGGAAAAATCCCGGAAAATATGCCAAAAATCCTATTTCACTAGAAGATCCACGGAGTCAGAAGAGGAGACGGAGTGGAGGCCTGGGGGGCACCCGCGCCTAGGGGGGTGTGGCCACCCTAGGCACCCCCTCGGGCTCCCTCTTCGCCTATAAGTTGCCCCTTGACCTAAAAACCGAGGGGGCGACGTTTTTCCATAAAGAGTTCCGCCGCGCCGCCACCACCAGAAGCCGCGATTCGGATCCAGAAACTTCGTTCTGGCACCCTGCTGGGACGGGGAATTTGGGGAGGATCATCGCCATCGTCATCACCAACGCCTATCCATCAACCATCGATGTTTCCCTCATCCATGAGTGAGTAATCCCCCGTTGTAGGCTATGGGGATGGTAGGAATTGGATGAGTTCTATCTTGTAATCGAATAAGATTGTTAGGGCATAGTGCCTAGTATCTCTATTAGTGTTATTTGACTTTGTTGCAACTTCTTGTGCTTAATGCTTGTCACTAGGGCCCGAGTGCCATGATATCAGATCTGAATTTATTATTGAATCATTATGATAGTATTATTTGTGATCTTATCTGCAAGTTGTGTACGCATATCATTGTCCGGATCCAAAGGCCCCGAAGTGATAGAAATTGGAACAACGGAGGGGATGGCTATGGTGTGAGGATCACATGTGTTCACTGAGTGTTAATGCTTTACTCTGGTGCTCTATTAAAAGGAGCATCTTAATTGCCAGTAGTTTCCTAGAGGCCCCGCTGCCATGGGCTGGCTGGGCAAAAGATGTTATGCAAGTTCTCATTGCAAGCACGCATGACTATATATGGAGCACATGCCTATGATTGTTTAGTACTTGGATGCTTGATCTTATTTATCTGCAATGCCCTAGATCTTGAAGTTACATGTTTAGACTCGTCCATGCAACGCCCGTCCATCCATCCCTATGCCTACCGCGCTCATATCCTACTGTTTGCTGCTATTGTTACTATTGCTCCTATTTCACTGCTGATGTTGCTACTACAAACTGTTGCTACTGATAAACTTCTGTGAGCAAGAACTATTTTCAGGTGCAATTGAATTGACAACTCAGTTATTAAGTCTTGCAAGTATTCTTTGGCTCCCCTTGTGTCGAAACAATAAATTGGGTAATACTACCCGCGAAGACTGTTGCGATCCCCTATACTTGTGGTTCATCAGTGTGCCGCTAATCGTTCTCGACGACGACGATGCCGATCCCTCATACCAGTCGTGGCGGTACGACAATGCCGACCAGGGAAGCTATTGCTCCCCGTAGCCGTTCAGCGACGACGGCAAGGCGGACCCGGACTACACGGTGTTCTACCATAACTTCGGCATGTGAGCGGCGGTATCAGCATTGGCCTTTTCTATGTTTTTTAGTATTTTAGTTAAAATTTTGGTGTTTGCCAAAATTTGATGTACTATGTATGAACTCACCCTCTATTAATGAAAATTGCCTATATTCGCCCAAAAAAATGCCGAGTTTGAATGAAATTTGGCCAACCCGGGAACTCAGCCTAGAAACGCGTGTGGGAAACTGGTTGTTTCCAGGCCGAAAGTTACATCCGTTTGGCGCAATTTCGCGCCGGATTTCGGCCTGAGAACGTCGAATGAGTGGAGGTGCTCTAAGAGCATCTCCACTCGGGTTCCCAGCAGGCCATTCCCATGGCGATTTTTTTTGTCTGGACGCCGAAAAATGGCCCAGTCGCGTTGTCGAGACGTCGGTTTCGTCCGAATTTGTCCCAAATTTTGTACGGAGATCCCAGGCCGATCCTGGGGCAATGGGAACGCCAGACGAAGCAAAATCGGCGGAAAAACAGCCCCAAGAGTGGCCCCGTCCTATCAGCGGCTGGAAGCAGAGTCGTTGTCATCCCTTTGCCTCGGCTCCCGCGACGGACCGTCGGGCAATGACTGCCCGTCGTGTCGGCCACGCATCGCCGTAATGGCGCGCCACCGCCATCCTCTACTTCCTGTCGTTTCCCCCTTTCCCGCCCATGTCGCTACATCCCTCCCGCCTTCGCCGCCCATTTCGACCTATAAAAGTCAGCGCCTTCGCTAGCTCACAGCAAACACTCTCAGCCTCTCCACTCCCCTCTACCATGAACTCCTAACTCCGGAGAGCAGAAGCACTCAAGGAAAGTCATGGCGGAGAGGTACCCCGGCGACCCTGCGGCGGTTAACGGTTTTGGCCGGCATACGCTTCAGCCTAGGAAGGCCAAGATGCTCCACGATGCTGGTTTACATGGCGCCGCCGGACTTCCTGTGCCCGCCCGACTGGAAGTTCAGCATCGACGGCATGCCGATGCCTGATGTCTACGCGCTTATATTCTTGTAGACAGTTGTTGGGTGATGGTGCTGGTTAGCACTTCGTTGGGAACCCCAAGAGGAAGGTGTGAAGCAGCACATCAGCAGTTTTCCCTCAGTAAGAAACCAAGGTTATCGAACAAGTAAGAGGAAGGAAACGTCACACAGGTGTTGCAAGAAACATGGAGACCTGCACGACACAAACTCAAAACTTTGCCCCAACTAGACAGTGAGGCCGTCAAGCTCACCGATTTGCTGAAACAAAGGATTAAACGTATGGTGTGAAAGGTAATGGTGGTTTGCAACAAGTAAACAATTAACACTGGAAGATGTATCAATGGTAAAGATTGGACCAGGGTCCATAGTTCACTAGAGGTGCTCTCCTTAGACAAACAACATGGCATGAAGAGTAAACAAATTACAGCAGAGCAATTGACAGGAACTGAGCAAGGCATAACAATGCAATACTAGTCAGAAAGATCCTATGAGATTCGATTGGGCAATACAATAAGATACGTAGACCGCCATCCAACTACATCTATGAGTAGAAGTCCACCTTCAGGTTATCATCTGAACCCCCTCTAGTATTAAGTTGCAAGCAACAGACAACTGCTTTAAGCAAAGTGTGTAAGGTAAACAGTCCACATGTTCCATGAACAAGAGACCGTTGTATTATCCCTAGTGGCAACAACACATCTACAACCGAAGAGATTTCTGTCACTTCCCTTGGAAACTAGAGGCATGAACCCACTATCGAGCATAAATACCCCCTCTTGGAGTCACTAGCAATTACTTGGCCAAGATAGCTACTAACAACGGAGAGCATGCAAGATCACAAACAACACAGACATGATAGAATCATAAAGACAAAACCATTAATCAAACCAACATAATAATCTCAATATACATCGGATCCTCGCAAACACAACATGCATGATTACAAATAGATTAGATCTTGATCATGAATGGAGCTCACAATATCTATACATGAAAGCGCAAAGGAGGAGATACAATCATCCAGCTACTACATGGACCCATAGTCCAAGGTAGAACTACTCACGTATCATACCAGAGAGAAGGCCTCCGGGATGATCTCCCCTCCGGTAGGGTGCCAGGAAGAACTTCAGATCCCCCCCGATCTAGGGACGACGGTGGTGGCGGCTATAGAAGGTTTCGTAGAATATTGATCGGGTACTTAGGGTTTCTGCATCGGGGGCTTCTTATAGGCGAAGAGGCGAGGCGAGGAGGCGACCAGGGGGCCCACACCCCTGCCTAGGCGCGGGCCTACCTCTGGCCGCGCCTAGGGGGGTCTGGCTGCCCTGGTTTGCTTCTCCGTCTCGTCTTATGGCTTCGTCTCCCCCACGGTAAAATATTGACTTTGGCTTTTGTCCCGTCCAATTCCGAGAATATTGATTTTACGCTTTACGGAACCAAAAAGAAAAAAAACAGTCGCGGCACTATGGCAACTTGTTAATAGGTTAGTTCCAGAAAAGATATAAAAACACCTCAAAGTGTATACAAATTAAAACAAAGTAGATACTAAACAAGCATGGAGCATCAAAAATTATAGATACGTTTTCGACGTATCAAGCATCCCCAAGCTTAACTCCTGCTCGTCCTCGAGTAGGTATGTGATAAAAATAATAATTTTTGAGGTGACATGCACCATCAAAACCAATATCAAACCATTTGCAAACATTGAAAGCTGGGAACAAAGAACTCTAAACATGTGCATGAAAGATGGAGTTCAAACAATAGGAGATAGTAACTATGCATGCAACATCAAAAGCTACAAACAAAGATCATGAATAACATGCATTGAAAAACGTTTGTTTGTTTCACATACAGAAAACATAGCATAGTGGCATTCAGCTTGTCCCTCATAGAGTAGCAAATAGATGCATATGACACACCTTCAAAGTTCACAAGGGTGACTAGAAACAAATAGCAGAAGAATAATTAATATCACAATATGCATCAATCAATAAGTTTTGGGACACTACACATAGAATGACAACTATGTTCTCTTAATGGTGCCTAAAAGTAGAAGGTGGAGACTAAAATAATGGTGGAAGAAAGGCCTTTCATAAAGGAAGCAGGGATTTCAAGTTTTAAAAAGAGCTTCCAAAAATTATGGTACTTGTTAGCTTTCAGCCCTCATTGCCCCTATCATAAGCATCTTGAAGTGATTAAGGTTAAAGTAAACAAACTATGGAGTATATGCTTGACAAAGTATAAGTTGGCAATATCAAGTCCCTTGAATACGAGGGCCACACCTCATGCTACTCAACTTCAGTCACATGTAAGTTCTTATTATTGTAAGTACATGCATATCATAGAGAACCACTAGCGGGGTACCCCTTGCACATGGTACAGGAGCTATCCCATAACCAAAATAACAAGGCAAGCAGACAATGAGCATCTCGGCGATCTTTTTATTTACTATGTGCATAGATTTTTATTGAGGATGCTTCATAGATAGCTCACTATGGTGATGCTGTAAGTTTCCACCATGATTATACATGGCTTAGGATAGCGGCCTAGGCGTTTCTCTAACACAAAATACATACTCCATGGACTTACAAGTTCCCTCTTTATTTCACACCGACGACATCCATAGACAAAAGAGCATGATATCAACTGAGTACAAAGTACAAGTGCAATGTTGAAAACGTTCCACGTGACAGCACGGTTCTGCTAATTCCAACGTATAAGTGCAAGCATATACAACATAGATGACACAATGGTTCAAGTTTATTAGGGGCAAAGAAATATAAAGCATGCCATCAAGTTTGTGAGGGCTTTAATCACTAAGTTTTCACATAACAAAATAGTTTTTAATTGGAAGATAGCTGAAAACAAGAATATACTTGGAATGGTGTAACACACCATGCATAGGAATTTATAGTGGACACTTCGAAATAACTGGGTTTCTTGGGAGTTGGAAGCATGAGTAGAGCTTACCCATACAAGTGGAGGCTAGCAAAAGACTGGGAGCAACCAACTAAGAGAGCAATAATGGCCATAATCATGCAGAGCAACAAAACATTACTAATCAAAGCATAGAGTGGTACTACAAGTCAAGGACTAAATGATCATAGAGGCTATGGTGACTTGTCATAGTCATAACATGGTGTGAGCATGTGCCAGGTCAACCCGAACAAAGCATCAGAGGAGAATACCACAATACTTTGCTTTTGCATGCTAAAACAACGCATAATTCTTCCAAGGCACACTAAGAAATCTCAATTGTTTGGAACAAGACATGCTACAACAATAATAACTAAGCATAAGGTCAAAACAACACCTAGCATGTCATGCTAAAGTTTAAGTCACGGTCAATGCAAGCTCCTCTTGCACTTTCAATCGGGAACTTACTACTCCTTTCCAACACCAAGCAACTTATTTGTAAAACAACACAGCGAAAACGGGGGTCCAAACTACTTTATTCAAGCAAACCAAACAAAAACTAAGACGCTCCAAGAACAACACAACGGTGCATGAAACAATAAAAACGAAGTGTCTAGATAGACCTGAGCTTTTTATTGATGAAGAAGGGGAGGCATCCCCAAGCTTTGACGCTTGAACCTCTTGGATCTTTCTTGGGGTGACACCAAGGTGACATCCCCAAGCTTGAGCTTTTGTCCATTCTTCATCTCATTACATCATTCTCTCTCTACACTTGAAATTTTTCCTTCATACAAAACTTCACACAATCTTCATTAGCAACATTAGACCACTGGCAAAGCTTTGGAACAACAACACTTTTCACTAAAAACATAAGCTACTATAGTAACTCCTTCAAAATCTCAATTTCCCAAAAGAGAACTCAAAAAGGAATCAATAAGAAGCAAATGCAAATAATGGCAGAAATCTGTCAAAATAGACCAGCAGGTAGAAACCGTTTTTTTTCGAACATCTTTTGTTGCTCAAATAAATTGTTGAACTAACGAAAGTTATCTAACATGCTGGGGGATTTATTCATAAATTTTTAGATCAATCCGAGTTATAGATACTCATCACGATTTTTTTGGTGGAGGACAGAAATCTGTTTCAGGACAACAACTCTCCAAATCTTACTTCCCTCTCATTAGAGGTCATTATTGACACAAAAACCAAACAAAAAGGATAAGGAGAGGTCATTATTGAAGTAATAACTTCCAAGACTCAAGTAAACTCTTGGGTTATCTCCCAACAAGTACTTTTCTTTAACGCCTTTAACTTAGGCTTGATAGTTTGAGAAGATGCTCACATAAGAAATATGAATCGAAGTAAAAGAGAGCATCAAGAAGCAAATTCAAAACACATTTAAGTCTAACCCTCTTCCTATGCATAGAAATCTTGTACACAAATAAATTCACAAAGAACAAAGTGACAAGCATAGGAAGATAAAACAAGAGTAACTTCAAAACTTGCAGCCAATAGGGAGGTGTTTCAGTACCATGAAAAATTCTACAACCATACTTTCCTCTCTAATAATAATTTTAAGTAGCATCATGAATAAATTCAACAATATAGCTATCACAATAAGCATGCTTTTCATGATCTACAAACACATAATTTATCTCAAGCTTAAAAATAGTGGGATTAAAACCTTCACAGGTTTTATCCAAAGTAGATATTTCAAAAGGATCCACAGGAACATAACATTCATCCTCCTTTGGTAAGCATGGGGGACAATCAAATAATGTAAGGGATAAAGAGTTACTCTCATTAGAAGGTAGACATGGGTAGATCCATTCTTCCTCCTCTTTACCATCACTCCCCTCCTATTTTTCATCTAATGAGCTTTTGGTTTCAGCAATTTCTTCTTCCATAGGCAAGGCATTAGTCTCTTCCAAATGTGGAAAGCACCTATTAAAATATTCAATAATATATCCATTTTATTCCTTGTAATTATCAAAGCAAAATTTAAGTATCTCAAAAACCTCATGTTTATAAGGTGCATCATCAGTATTTTCAAGCAAACTGACAAGTTCAAATGCACCCTTAAAGGCAATAAATTCTTCAACTTGTTCCACATCATCAAAATCATAATTTCCTTTAACATAAGAAGATATGGTAACATTATCATTATACTCACATTGAAAGGGTAGGTGTTTATACCTCCTGCAGAAACAAGCTTTATCAAAGCAATAAGTAACATTATAAGTAGAGCACACGTCTCTAGCAATAGTATTCAACTTATCAATTTGTTCGCATAAGTGTTTCCCTTTTTGTGACAAACGGTGTTTCTTATAATAATACTTTGTTCCTCCATGAACCCACCTTGCCAATAAGAACTAGTTTCAAAGAAACCATCCATTGATAGAAAGCATGACCAATCAAGAAAACAATGGACCACCAACTAGAGTAGGAACTACTTTTTTTGTGTGTTTTAATAAAGAAAGCAAACCAAACTAAACTTTGTTTTGAGTTTTTGAAAAGAGGCAAACAAAACCAAGCAAAATAAACTAAGCAAACTAAAAACAAAGTAAAGAGAACGGAAGTGAAGGACTCCCCTTGTGAAGACGTCCTTATCCTCCCCGGCAACGGTGCCAGAAAATCTTGAGCAAGGTGTGATGAGCACAGCAGCAAGTCTTCCCTCAGTAGAGACTGAGGTTATCGAACCAGGAGGAAGGAAATGTCACACAGGTGTTACAAGCAACGTGGAAACCTGCACAACTCAAACTCAAGACTTTCCCCCAACGAATCAGTGAGGTTGTCAAGCTCACCGGTTTGCTGTAACAAAGGATTAAACGTATGGTGTGAAAGGTAATGGTGGTTTGCAGCAAGTAAACAAGTAACAGTGGAAGATGTATCAATGGTAAAGATTGGACCGAGGTCCATAGTTCACTAGAGGTGCTCTCCTTAGATAAACAACATGGCATGAAGGGTAAACAGATTACAGCAGAGCAACTGACAGGAACTGAGCAAGGCATAACAATGCAATACTAGTCAGAAAGATCCTATGAGATTCGATTGGGCAATACAACAAGATACGTAGACCGCCATCCAACTACATCTATGAGTAGAAGTCCACCTTCAGGTTATCATCTGAACCCCCTCTAGTATTAAGTTGCAAGCAACAGACAACTGCTTTAAGCAAAGTGTGTAAGGTAAACAATCCACTTGTTCTATGAACAAGAGACCGTTATTTTCTCCCTAGTAGCAACAACACATCTACAACCAAAGAAATTTTTGTCACTTCCCTTGGAAACTAGAGGCACGGACCCACTATCGAGCATAAATACCCCCTCTTGGAGTCACTAGCAACTACTTGGCCAAGATAGCTACTAACAATGGAGAGCATGCAAGATCATAAACAACATAGACATGGTAGTATCAAATAGACAAAACCATTAATCAATCTGACATAGTAATCTCAATATCCATCAGATCCCCGCAAACAGAACATGCATGATTACAAATAGATTAGATCTTGATTATGAATGGAGCTCACAAGATCTATACATGAAATCACAAGGAGGAGATACAACCATCTAGCTACTACATGGACCCATAGTCCAAGGTGGAACTACTCACGCTTCATACCGGAGAGAAGGCCTCCAGGATGATTTCCCCTCCGGCAGAGTGTCGGGAAGAACTTTAGATCCCCCCGATCTAGGGACGACGGTGGCGGTGGCTACAGAAGGTTTCGTGGAGTTTTGATCGGGTGCCTAGGGTTTCTGCATCGGGGGCTTCTTATAGGCGAAGAGGCGAGGCTGGGAGGCGGCCAGGGGCCCCACACCCTACCCAGGCGCGGGGTGGGCCCACCCGCGCCTAGGGGGGTCTGGCCGCCCTGGTTCGCTTCTCTGTCTCGTCTTCTGGCTTCGTGTCCCCCACGGTAAAATATTGACTTTGGCTTTTGTCCCGTCCAATTCCGAGAATATTGATTTTCGCGCTACGGAACCAAAATGTAAGAAAACAGAAATCGCAATGTGGAAACTTGTTAATAGGTTAGTTATAGAAAAGATATAAAAACACCTCAAAGTGTAGACAAAGTAAAGCAAAGTAGATATTAAAGAAGCATGGATCATCAAAAATTATAGATACGTTTCCGACGTATTAGATATCATGAGCATTCCAGAAAGGCATGATTGAGGTCTAAACTACAAAGCTCACAACATTAACAAGCACTTTAGATGCTTGAGATTCAAGATAAGAGTTTGTATCCTCCTCCAAAGATAGATTTTGGGGATCCTTAGGAGGAGACAAGCCCATATCTAGAATTCGCTCAATATTTGGGTCAATGGCCCGGAAATTACTAAGCATGCGAGTACGCCAAACATCATAATGAGTGCCAACAAAACTAAATGTGTGAGAGTGCACTAAACCCCTAGGAGACATCTTTACTCTCGAGGCGGTGAAGCCTAAGAAGCGAGAGACCTCACTCTTATACCAACTAAAAGTGCAATGGATGTTGCCTAGAGGGGGGAGGGTGAATAGTCTTTTTAAAATTATTATGGTTTAGGCTCTAGTAAATGTGGAATAAAACATTTAATTTATAGAGCACAAAACCTACGAACACTAGGTTCACCTAAGTGCAACAACAACTTATGCTAAGCAAGACAAGTAACAAGGCAATATCAAGATATAATACTTCAAGCACGATGGCTATCATAATGTAAATTGCATAAGTAAAGGGCTCGGTTGAGAGATAACCGATGAATGCATAGACGAATATTTTTATCATGAAGTTCACTTCTGAAGAAGCTACATCTACGTTGGAGAGGTGCGATGGTGTAATGCTCTCCCAACGCCATAAGTGGCTTACCTCGAGGTGTGGTGGCTCGATGCACACCCAACGACACACAAGGCCTCACCCCGGATGAGAAGGCACACAACTCAACGACGCCACAAAAGGATGACCCTATTCTCCCGTGAGCTCGCCACAAAGGACTACTCAGGATCCACTAAGGGACACTTGAGGGCAGTCACCAAACTCGTACAAGGCTTGAGGAAATCTCCACAACTCAATTGGAGGGCTCTCAAGAAACACCACAAAGGCAACAAGCTTGAGGAATATCCACAACAATTGGAGCCCAAAATAACAATGCCACAATATGCCACAAGATTTAGTAATCTCCACAACTCAATTGAAGGCCCCAAGAACTCACCACAAATCCACACAACCGTCTAGGGTTCCAAGAACCCAAGAGAAACAAGCCCAAGAGCTTGAACTCACCGAATCTCCGAGGAGAACTCAAACCTATGCACCAAATGCAAGAACAAGTCCTTCACTTTCAAATTCCGCCAAAGCTACAAAACCTATTTGGAGAATAATAGAGGAAGAACACAAGAGAAGAACACCAAATTCCTCTAAGATCTAGATCTCAAGATTTCCTTCACTAAGAAGAGATATGATTTGGTTGAGTTGCAGATCTAGATCTCCTCTCACTTTTCCCTAAAAAATAATCAAGAATAATGGGAGGGAGAGGGAGTAAGAAATCTCAAATAGGTCAACAATGGTGGGCAAAAACAAGCTCAAAAGATGGGGAACCATTGGGGAAGAAGCCCCCCTTAAATAGGACAAGGAAAAACTGACCGTTTGGGCTAGATCCACGCACCACCAGAACTTCTGGGTGAACCACCGGAACTTCCGGTAAATCAAAACACAAGTTACTGAACCTGACCGGAACTTGGGCCAGAACTTCTGCTCAAGAAAAAACGCAGGACAACATTGCACAAAAACTTTAATAACTTTTGATTCCGAACTCCGTTTTTGATGATCTTGGGATCATTTTGAAGAGAACTACAATATATACAAGATTATGCAAATAAACATCATAGTGCAACATGTAAGGATAAAACAAAATTAAGAAATGTATGACCTCTCTAGAATCGATGAACCGGTAAAACCTCCAAAACCCAAAATACAAGAAGTTGAGCTTGAAAAGTCCGATTGGGATGAAACCAATTTTGTTGGAAAGATAAAACCAACTAGAACCCAACAAAATGTGAAATATTGGATACCACCAAGGGAGAAAAATCAAGTATATATATGTGAGATATGTCCCAAGGTGTGGAGCAAGAAAAACCTGCATGATCAAGAACCACAATAAGGTATGCAAGGGAAATCCTTATTTGATGAACTAGAGCTTGTTATGATGATGACCACAAGCTCTAGATACTATCATGGACAAGATCCAAATAACAACCAAGAAAGATAATGCTATGTATGTAAAGGTTTGAGCTCTCTCCGAACGATGCGATCGAGACACCCACTTGAGAGCCCCTCTTGATAGTACGACTATCTATCCTAAACCCGGTCTCCCAACTAACAACACGAGACTGGCAAAAGATAATCCCTATCAAGATCATACCTTTGCCTTGAGCATTCCACTTGAAGTTGATGTAGACCGTCTTGTTCTTCTCAAGTGGAAACACCTTTCTTGTTTGCTCTTACTCGCTCTTGCTTGACGAAGACTTGCAAATTGCTCCCCCATACTCCATAGGGAAACCTCTTCTTGAACTTGTCTTCATCACTCCATGATCACGAGGATGGCGAGCTTCAAGCATGAGATCTTATAGAGATGGTGCATCTTGAGCTTTCCCTTCTTCATCCCTTCTTGAGGTTGATCCATATTGAAGCAACTCTTTGCACTTGTCTTGATCAACCTTCAAGCACTTCCTTTCTTCATGATTCCAATGGCACAAATCCCTTGGACATTTCTTCTTCTCCTTCTTAATTTCTTCAACTTTCAATCTTGAGACCAACACATGTCCCAAGCGATGCCATTGGACACACCTACAAGTGAATCTCAATTTAGACATTAGTCCATAGAGATTAGCATTAATTACCAAAACCATACATGGGGGCATACATGCCCTTTCACTAAGGTTGCCGACCCGGGCGCCGGAAGGCACACGCTGGACATATCAATCTCCGCCTTCTTCCTCCTTTGATCATGTTGAGTTTTGCATGCACCATTCTGGTCGTCGCTCCTCATTGTCTCATATCCTCTTCTGATTGTGCCACCACTTGCAATCTTTGAAAGATGACTCAATTTTATTGCCAAGGGCATCTTGAGAAATACTAGATAGAGACCTTGTGGTAGAAGATGGGTATCAACTCCCTAGGATTCTTCACATAGATGGAGCGCGGGGATGTCTTTGTCGATCTGGATCGAGTCAAAGTGGGGGAGAATACAGAGTGAGCTATACTCTTCACTTTGTGGAGACTAGAGAGAGAAAGATGTAGATAAAAGAGGGACATGGAGATTTGGCTCCCGGGTCTAAATGCACCTAGGAGCCAAAGTAGATTTTCAAATAATTTCCAAGATATTTGAAAATATAGCAATTGTGTAGGGGAGGTGGCTATTCGGCTCACGGGTGCATTTGCACCTATTATGATAAAATATATTTGGAAATGTCAAAAATTCAAAAAAAAAAATATCTACATATACATCCGAACATTTATGTTCGTTCAGAAGTTTTTGGGATGAAATAACATTCTACATGTCTCGTTTGAAAAAGACAAAAAATGTCTTGTGAATAGTCGTACCCACGTGACATTTTTTGTCTTTTTATACATGACATATAAAATGTTATTTCATCCCAAAAACTTGTGAACGAACATAAAATGTTCAAATATACATATAGATATTTTTTTCAAATTTTTAAAATTTTAAAATATGTTTTCTCATAATGGGTGCAAATACACCCGTGAGCCAAAAGGGATTTACCTTGTGTAGGCTTGAAAATAGGTAGTGAATTAGTGATACATCATCGTCCTAGCTTGGGACTTTTGATCATCTAACTGCACCTGGAGCTCTTAGAAAGTTAAGGTAATAGATGCGTGTTCTTTCTTACTTTTCCTCAGAGTCCTTTATTTTTGGAAATATAATTATTATGTTTAAGACCGGTAGGAAAACATCATTTTGTCTAAGGTCCATAAGGCCTAACGGCGCATGTAACCGGTGTGAAGCGTAATGGACCGACTCATTTGACCTAGCGGCACCACACGAGATTGCACATTATAGGGTCATGTATATAAAAGACAATTATCGTTTTGTTACTTTTCTATATATATGATGTTGAATTATAGATTTTTATCAACTTGCATTTTATGTAAAGAATCTTATTGTTTTGAAATATATTATGTCATATATTGAGAAGGAAAAACTCAAGAAACCAGTGGAGAAAGGCTTCTTGTTCATCGAACATTTTTTTTAGTTTATTTATCTGGTTTTTCCTTCCACCAAATTTCATATTATACACAAATCATGGACAAGAAAGGTGCGAGCGACATGAGATGAAACCTGAAACCTCATCCGCTGCCAGGAAGGTCATGAGGATGATCGTCACTTGAGAGCTTCATGCACGGTGATGGCTCATGCACTCGAACCAGCAGGAGCAGGGCTGGGCGGGTGCCGGCTGAATAGGCAAGCATCAAAGACTTACAACAGTACGGTTGCCCAGGGTGGCTCGGTCCTCCCATCCAACCCATCAACCGAGATTCAGAGCCCCGTTAAAAAAAAGCCGAGATTCAGAGCTGGCATACGAGTAGGTAAATCGCCTACGCATCTTCACGACCCACCAAATTGGTAGTATTCAGTTTAAAAACAAAAAATGGTAGTATTCAGGCTTCTCTTTTATTTTTACCAGCAGAATGCCCGTGCGTTGCCACGGCCTCTTAATGACATTATGAAATTGTTTACACTTGTATTAAGATGAAGAAAAGCAAACACATTTCTCTTTTGCCATAGAATTTTTGATTTGACTCAATGGACGACAAACCAATATATCAGTTCGTAAAGTAAGGGAAAAGATATACAATAAGTTTTCATATTACATCGCACCTCCTACACACACATACAAACTTAACTGAATGCATGTATGATATAGCCATCGAGTACTTAATCTGTCAAACTAACCACGCAAGGTATTTTCTCGGAGAAAATAATATAGCGAAAAGCGATAATGTGATATATTCAGAACAACAGAGCCACCAGTTGACATGAAAAACTTTTTGCTGTCGTCGAGCGGAAGTATTCTGAAAACAGGATCCAGCGCCAGCAACCTCGACTTAGCACGACAAATCTTCAATAGACATCATAGGCATTGTTAGAAGCATTGGATTGCATGCCTCGTTACTAAGAACATAGTTGATCCTTGCAAAGCTGTATATGTGGTGATTTTGTTCTCTAAACTACGGTTGCATAGGCTAGCATAATCTGAATCGGCAATTTGGTTATTAGAGAGACAGAACTGGTTAGTATGTGCCTCAATTCTAAGGACTCATAATTGCACTAAGAAATCATCTAGCTCGTGTTCAAGGGAGGAAGTGCTGATCTGCATCTCTGCTGGGTTCTGGTGGCTACTCCTGGCTGTTCTGGTCGTGCTTAAGCAATTAACAAGAGGAAGCGAGCCCCTTTGAACAGAAACAATGGGTGTTGTGTAGTACATGTTGGAAATATGAGCAATTTATCAAGTGATTTATGCGAGATAAACAGTAGGTAAAACATGACTAGAATGATCGAAAATAAACTAGCCAAGTAATCTGACAAAAAGTGTGCAGAGAGTTACAGATAGATCGAAATAAGCTGAACAAGATGAAGAAAGAAAACATACAACAGTGTGCTGGAGTTGGAGTTGTCATCCATGTCGTCTAGGAAGAGGTTCTCGATGGCAGGGCAGAAGTTGTCGTTGGGGAAGATGTCGTCGGCGTCGGTGGAGGAGTCCATGATGAAGCCAGTAGTCGCGTCGATATCGCTCCCCAAAAACCTTATCGCCCTTCTCCCGTAAAGGACTCGAAGAGGCGGGGTTCCGAAAGCCTACTGTCCCGGCTCGCGGTGCACGCCATAAGACGGGATGGGGAAGAACTGTTGGCAGCTCAGTGCTCTGAAACTTGGATGTGATGGTTCTGATATATGACTGAGGAAAGGAGCGACCTTCCGCTCTTATAGGCACGGGTAGACAGGCGAACAGGCAGCGACTGAAGCCAAACATCCTCCACTAAGTTCGAATTAAACCTCCACTTAGTCGTATTTAAAACTCATTAGCAGAACTGTTCAAATTCTGCACACCCGTTTGTATACCAGTCATGTGTGGCAAAAAAGAACTCGGCTTGGCGAGATTCCTGCAACCCGCGGCGCGCGCGTCATGGCGAGGCGAGACGGGTCGGGCGACGAAGGAGGAGGAGCGCGCGTGTGGGACTCTCTCCTTCTCCTTCTCATCCTTTTACCAAGTGGTAGGAGAGCCTCCCTTATAAGCTAGTGCAAACCTCCTTCAACTAGCAATGTGGGACTAAACATTTTTCCCACCTCTTGTCATACATGAATGGGCCACATGGGCCTCTAGGATTTTCAGGAATTATTGGAATGGAAAATGGGCTAGGCTATTTGGGCCAAAATTCTAACAATCCCTCACCAGATCCTAGAGGCACATGTAATTTGCCTTTAGTTCCAAAACACTGTTTATATATCGGTACTGCAGTGGAGACTGTTAAGTTGAACTTCCACCTAGAATTCTATGCTACACTAGGCTGCGACTTGTACAGTGAACTATGTCTTAAACTGCAAGTTTGCTGCAACCTAGCTTCACACGAAGCCTTGACCGATATTGGGCTACCATGGGACTTCCCCGCGGGTGGAGCTTATGCGTCATACTCCATGACCTTTCATGAGTTTATTAGAGAGCACCCAACTCTCATAGACTGCGACTGAAATGGATCGTATGGGCACCTAGAGGGGGGGTGAATAGGTGCTAACC
The DNA here is from genome assembly GCA_030063025.1 of Avena longiglumis. Classification (NCBI taxonomy): domain Eukaryota; kingdom Viridiplantae; phylum Streptophyta; class Magnoliopsida; order Poales; family Poaceae; genus Avena; species Avena longiglumis. The sequence goes on along the minus strand of CP125974.1, from coordinate 508,796,285 downwards.
AATTTTAATATACTTTTTAAATTTTAGGCTTGACACAAAGTAAATTCTCTAGATATGCAACTACGAGAATTTCCCTATATGTAACCCTAACTACTAAGCACGTAAAAGAGGAGCGAGGAAACCGTAGTGGAGCACGCGGAGACACATGGATTTGTTTTACCGCAGTTCCTTCCTTGTTAAGGGAAGTACATCTGCGTTGGAGGGGTGGGCGGTTCTAAGACCACCACGCCACAATAGGCCTCACCCTATTCTCCGATGGATCTCGCCACGAGAGGCCTGATCCACCTTCTCCACTATTGGATCCCTTCGAGGCGGGAACCGGTGCCTTTTACAACACTATCGGGGCACACACCCACAACCGAATTGGGGGCTCCCGGGATGACAACAAGCTGCCACAAAAACAAGGTTTATCAATATAAACAAAAACAAGGATCTAGATCTTTGCAAGAAATACTAGATCGGAGGTTCTCCAAATGAATGGAGAGGAGATGAAGCGCTTGATTGCTGATGATGAAGGTCGAGTTCTCCTCCTTCGATTCCCAAAGGTATGGGGCCTTTGGATGGATCTAGGTGGAGCACTCTTGTATGAACTTTTGAGATCTGATCTGTTCTTTTTCGAGATGAATCAAGAAGTCTGGAAGGAGGGGGATTGCTGGATTAAATACACCCTCCCAGATCCGTCACAGACAACTTTGGGGCGGATTATCCGCTTCACTTGGGCGGATTATCCGCCTGAAAACTCCGCCCAAGGCGGATTCTCCGGGAAACTCCGCCTCTCTCGGGGCTTGCGCCTTGGTGAAACTTGAGAATATCTTGGGGCGGATTATCCGCCCCTCTGGGCGGATTATCTCGGCCGGAAGTCTGGCCCAAACTCCGCCCCCTCTCTGGGGCTTGCGCCTTGGCGAGGAGCAGGAGGGGCGGATTATCCGCCCTGGTGGGGCCGGATTATCCGCCCCCAAAGGTAGATTTCTGAGCTGCAACACTTCAACACACATTAAATGATCCTTGGTATTGTTATCTAACACACAAAACACTAGGGATTAAGAAATGTTCTTTCAGTCTCCCCTTTTTGGTGTTAGATGACAATACTAGGATTTGCAAAGAGAAGCAAGTGCCACCTTAGATAATGAAAGGCGCCCCCTAGATGTGTGCATATTTAAGATTTGCATTTGAATACAAATACACATACTAGGTAGAACACTACTTTTAAGGTTTGGAGAGAAAAGTCATACCACGAATCTATAGCCAAGGCATACATAGAAAATTCCATGAATCCATATGTCATCAAATATGCTCCATAATTCCATAATTCCATGGGGTCCATGATAGATAAATCCAAATCCATGAATACCAAACATAGTACCAAAGCGTGGAGTACGACATAGTCTTACACAAACAACCACAAATAGCAAACAAGTTCACGCTAGAAAAGGCACAAGCAAGCAAATGAAAAGCGACTAAAAGCGAAAAGCTTGTGCGACCCTTGCAAATCCACGAGACCTAATAGAACTACTTCTCCCCTTTGGCATCGAAGCCAAAAAGGAAGAAGAGCGATGCTAACGTCCACGGAGATCACTCCGCCTCATCCTCGTCGTAGTCATCCTCGTCCCTTCCTCTTCATCATACTCATCATCATCGTCATCATTTGGAGGTGGGTGCCCTTGGTGGAGGAAAGAGACAACTCTCGAGCTCGTCATAGTTGATCCTGAAGTGTTCCAATCGGCGCACGGATCCGGCGGTGGGTGGAGGTGGATTGCGTGGCACCGAGACATGGTGGAGGATAAGGCTGCTGCGTGTGATCCTCTCATGATCCTGTGATGCGCCTCATATTGGCCCTTGAATGTCAATACCCATGCAAAGAATGTTCATTTGGAACCAATTAAGTCTTGACCTCACGTGCCATTGGGGACACTGGAGCAGCGACCACTAGCCCGAGCATCACGCATGAAGGACTCCGGGGTAGTGGAGGGTGATGAGTCTTGAGCCTTGTTGTATATTTTCTTGGGCTTATGAACACCATCCAAAGCTGCAAACTCTTCATGGGGTAGCATATGCTTGACAAGCATCATAATGAACGGAGCATAAGGAATGGAGAGGTTGATCATAGCATCCGTCATCTCATGAAAAATATAGTCCATGACATCCGTTTGTAACGATGGGCGATCCAGAGTTAGTGGCACACTCGTGAGCGAACGCAAGAGAGGAACAAGGTGGCCCGGATCCTGTCATTGTTGCCACCACTAGACGCGATAGTCCCGAAACATGCCAACAAGAGCGGAATACAAGGAGAGAGACCATGAAAGTACCAAAGAACACCATCGAGAAAGACAGGAGCCAGGCGGTGTTCTTGGATGGCTTCAAGGAGTAATGATGCGGTGACCAGCGGGAGTGTCACGGCCATGGAAAGCATACCCAAGAACCTGCCCAAAATGCGAAAGTCCTGATCAAGCATGGTAGTCCCGGTCATCCACTTCATAGTCTGGCGCTCATCACCGCAGATCACAAGAGTAGAAAAGAACTGGCGCACTACGGAAGAGTCATAATCGCCTTGAATGGTCATGAGGTGGTGAAGCCCCATCTTATTGGTCACATCCAATGCCTCAAGGAGCCTAGCCTTGGATTGAGCCTTGATCAAGTTGATGGGATGCATGGGGCGAATCTTGAGATAAGCATAAACATCATCATGGATAGCCCAAAGTGAGCATTCCAAAACATATCCTCGGGTTGGCCATCAACATCAACATCATCATAGTAGTCTGTCCGGAGAATGGTGGCATCTTGAATCATGTCCATAGACTTGTAATTGGGCCGAGACTGTTTGCCCTTGCGAAGCGGTTCGCTAAGTTTTCTTACTTGCCTCGACCATCCTTGCAGCCTCTCTAGCTGCCACTGTGGACCTCTGTTTAGCCAATAAACGTCCCTTCTGCGGTGGGTTTGAGATAACGGGACGGGACGACGAAGGTCTTGGTCGGCTTGGAACCACCTGTGAAAAGCATTGAGAGAGGTAGCAAGGGGATGAGCATACACACAAGTCCAGGAGAAAGAAAACATGGAGAAATAGTAACAATGCAACCCCATAACCAATGATGTGCATGAGCAGAATCAGAACCAAAACAGACCAGAGTGTAATTCTCCATGCCGGATTATCCGGCCTTGGCAGGGGCGGATAATCCGGCCCCCGCAAAAAAATTCTGGGTTGGCTCAGATCTACCATGGCAAAACAGATCGAGTACTAGGGTTGCAAGGCTACTGATTCTAGCATGTAAGAAACAACACCAAGAACCTTCTACAACGAGATTTCCACCAAAAAGAATACATCCCATACAAAAGGATACCCGGAGGCGAAGATACCCATTGGAGGAAAATCACTCATTGGAGGAAAATCGCGGAGGAGAAGATACCCGGAGGCGAGGTGAAGAAGATCCGGGGAGAGCCCGGAGAATCCGGTGGTCAAATCGACTCCGGGAGAGGCGGATGCTCCGTGGCCTGGGGAGGTAGGGTTGGGGAGGACTGCTGCTTGAGTCGCCTCCCGACCCAGCCTATAAGGGCTGATTTCACCCGGATAATCCGCCCCACTTAGGCGGATAATCCGCCCCCTAAATTCTGGAAATGAATCAGGCGAGCACCCTATCAAATCTCTCGATGGTGTTTTAGAGGACTTGTGTGCAAGAATAGATGGTTCAAGGAGGGAGGAAAGGCTTGGGTTGAGAGAATCAAACGAGATGGTACTACACACCCAAATTTGCAAGAATCAAATCAATCAAAAGCCAAATTTGAGTGTGTTTTCCATAAGAACAAAAGGTATGCAAGAAAATCCAACGAGACCCATGAAAAAAAAACTCTTCTCGAGGAAGAGGGTGGCCAAGCCACCATGTTGGAGCGCATGGCATGACACCGAAGATGTATCTTGAGTTCAAAACCAATGCTCATCGATGACCCACATATCACAAAATGATATTAAGGAAATGATTTTACTTGCTTCGGCATGATGGGGGAGGGTTGGCCCAATCAATTAGGACCACACTCCCCTATGTCTATGCCCACATCTAAGCCAAATACATGAATAAGAGCAAGTGAGTGTGCAAGAATAGTCAAGCCAAGCTCCTTGAATCTCGATATTTAGCTCATTCCAAATAACAAAATCTTGCTTCATCGAGGGGCTTCGTGAAAATATCGCAAGTTGGTTCTTCGTGCTCACAAATGACGAGCAATATCTCCACGAGCAACATGATCCCGAATAAAGTGGTTGCGAATCTCTATATGTTTTGTTCTTGTATCTTTGCAGGATTGTAAGCAAGTTTGATAGCACTTTCATTGTCGCATAAAGAGGCACTTTGTCACAATTGACACCATATTCCTTTAAAGTTTGCCTCATCCATAACAATTGAGTACAAGCACTTGCGTGACAACATATTCAGCGGTTGAGAGTGAAATACAATTACATTTCTTTGATGACCAACACACTAGAGACCTGCCCAAGAATTGGCATGCACCGAGGTTGATTTCCTATCATCTTTGTCACCACCAATCTGAATCGGTGTAACCACCAGAGAGAAACTTGAACCCTTGGGATACCATAACCCAAAATTTGGGGAATGAACCAAATATCGGAAGATTCGCGACCGCCACTAAGTGGCTTTCTTTAGGAGCGGCTTGGTACCTTGCACACACTCCTACACTTAACACGATATCGGGCCTAGATGCGCAGAGGTAAAGGAGAGAGCCGATCATGGATCGGTATACCTTTTGATCCACATCTTTACCCTTGGGATCGAGCTCAAGATGACACTTTGTTTGCATTGGGGTAGCAACGCCATTGAGATCCGTCATCTTGAACCTTTTGAGCATGTCTTGGATGTATTTAGCTTGATTAATAAAGGTTCCCTCTCTAAGTTGTTTGATTTCAAATCCAAGAAAGAACCTGAGCTCACCCATCATGGACATCTCAAACACATGGGTCATAAGCTTTGAAAATTCATCGTTAAAAGCTTGGTTAGTAGAGCCAAAAATAATGTCATCTACATAGAGTTGGCATACAAAAGCTCCCCATTGACCTTCTTAGTAAAAAGAGTGGGATCGATTTGCCCAACTTGAATCCACGGTCTAGCAAAAGCTCTTTAAGGTGCTCATACCACGCGTGGGGCTTGTTTAAGGCCATAGGCGCCTTATCGAGTTTGTAGACATGGTTCGGAAATTTGGTGTCCTCAAACCCCGGGGGCTGCTTGACGTATACTAACTCATGTAGAGGACCATTAAGGAAAGCGCTCTTAACATCCATTTGTTGTAATTTAAAATTATGATGAGCTGCATAGGCAAGAAGGATACGGATGGACTCAAGGCGAGCCACAGGAGCATATGTCTCGCCAAAATCAATCCCTTCTACTTGAGAGAATCCTTGAGCCACGAGTCGTGCTTTATTCCTCACAACAATGCCATTTTCATCCTGTTTGTTCTTGAAGATCCACTTGGTGCCGATAACATTGCGGCAATCCTTTGGCTTTTCTACGAGCTTCCACACTTTGTTGCGTTCGAAGTTGTTTAATTCTTCATGCATTGCAACAACCCAATCGGGGTCTTCAAGAGCATCAAAAACCTTCTTTGGTTCAACCATGGAAATGTGAGCTTGATGATCACGGAAGCAAGCTCTCTTCGAGTGGATACCCTTCGTAGATCACCAACTACCTTGTCAAGAGTGTGACCTCTTAGTTCAAGGTTGCGATCAGCACGAGCCTTGCGACGAGACTCAATATCCTTATTGTTTCTTGAAGGAGTGGATTCAATTGTTGTATCCTTGTCTTGATTACTGCCTTGTCCTTGATCTTGGTCACCGGTATTGTCGAAGATTGTTCTTGAACATTTTCTTGGGCCGGATAATCCGCCTTGGAGGCGGACTATCCTACCAAGTGATAATACCGTAACCATCTTCTGAGAAAACTCGATCGATTTGGAGACCCAGGGCCGGATAATCCGCCCTCGGGGGCCGGAGAATCCGGCCTAGGAGCTTCAGAGTTGTTGACTTCTCCTTCGGATCCTCTGGAACAAGTTGGAGTGCTGGGCGATTGTCGCCCCTTGGAGGCGGATAGTCCGCTGGGACTACCGGCTTGTCCAGGGACAGATGGTCTTCAAGATTGTGGTGTTGGTGCAGGATTTTCTCCAACAGAGGAGATTGTTGATCTTGTGAAGATGAGGGCTCCACTTGAGTGCAGCATTGTCCTTCCCGATCCGCCACAAGGGGTTCCTCAATGGGGAAAAATCCACGCCCATTCTTCTTATGGCATCTTGGGGTATTTCAACATCGCATCACAAACATCAACTTGCCCTACAAAGGAGCCGTTATTTTCATCGAACTCCACACTAAGATTCTACAACAATCCCAGTGAGCTTGTTGTAGACTCTATAAGTGTGGGATTGATCTGCGTAACCAACAAATATACCTCTAAAGCCTTGGATTCAAATTTTACAAGCGGACACCTTTAATAAGAAAGAAACACTTACACCGAATACCCTCAAGTATGAGATGTTGGGTTTGTTCTTAGTAGTATTTCATATGGGGTCTTGTCCAAGATCTTAGAAGGTAAAGCCGTTTGATGAGTGACAAGCGTGGATATGGCTTCACCCAAAATTATAAGGAGACTTAAATTCAGCTAGCATAGATCTTGCCATATCCATCAAAGTCCGGTTCTTCCTCTCGGCTACACCATTTTGTTGAGGGGTGTACGCGGAATATTGGTGTCTAATCCCTCTTCGCTAAGAAACTCGTTTAAAGTGTAGTTCTTGAATTCTGTGCCGTTGTCACTTCTAATTGCCAAGATGGGAACATTGTGTTGACGTAGAACTTCATTGGCAAAGTCGATGACAGTTTGTTGAGTCTCACTTTTCAGCTTGAAGAAATATACCCATGTATATCTTGAGTAATCATCGACGATGACCAAGCAATATTTCTTCCCACCAAGACTTGCATGAGAAGGAGGTCCAAATAAATCCACATGGAGTAATTCCAAGATCCTCTTCGATGACACAATAGTCTTCCTCTTGTGGGGAGAATCATGCATTTTTCCTTCAACACAGGCCCTGCAAACACAGGCCAGGCAAAGAGACATTGTCTTTTAGTCCAAGAATGTGGCCACCCTTTTGGAGACTTTGCAAAGTTCTCATGTTGACATGGGCTAAACGGCGATGCCATAGCCACGTCGGCCTTCCGAATAGACACATCGGACCAAGTGGTTTTCCCGAAGTCCACCACATACAGGTCATTTTCGACGTATCCAACGAAAGCGACCTTTAGAGACTTGCTCCATAAGAGTACCACCAAATCATCATCGATAAAACAGCAAAACCCATCTTGCCAAGGGCACGAGCAGAAGAAGATTATAGCCAAGGGTCTCAACAAGCATGACGTCCACGAGAGAGATATCGTGCAACCACAACCTGCCAAGACCCAATACACGAGATTTAGACTTATCACCATAGGAGACTGTGATATTATCAAGATTTGGGCATCTCGTGATGATCTCCTTGCTTGGTCATATGACTAGTGCAACCACTATCCAAAGACCCATTTCGACCACCGGAAGCATAGCCACAAGAAAATTACTTCTTGGTTTTAGGTACCCATTTTCAATGGGTCCTTTCATGTTAGTAACAAGGGTCTTTGGGACCCAAATAGACCAAGCAATAAATTCATCAAAAGGACCAACATAATACGCATAAACATCGCCATAATCATCACAAAGAGTTCATAATTGGATTGTGAGACCTGCAAAACCAATATTATTAGTCTTGTCTTTTGTGACAACCTTCTCGTAGTGCTTGTCTCTAATTGCACATTCTTGGTCTTGTTCTTCTTGGTTTTCTTCTTCTTGGACTTGGTGACATACCCAAGTCCCTCTCTACCATGATTTGACCTTTGCTTGTCAAGGACTTCATCAAGCACACCTTTGTCCTTTGTAGTGGTGTCCTTGATCACTCCTTTTTCCACATTAGCATTTTTCTTGTTACTATATGTTGAGTTGGACGAGCTAGGAGTATCATATATGGCCAATCGACTTTGAAGCTGATCATGTGACTCATTGAGGATAGAGAACTCGTTTCAACGCCTTGTGAGCATTGTCAAGTTTCTCCAATTCCTCGGAGTCTATCATGAGCAGCCCCAAAGTCAATCCTTTCCTTCTTTAACTTCTTTGCCTTGGTGACCACATTGTCACGTTCCTTAACGAGTTTAGTCACAATTTCTTCATGTGACTCTTCCATAGACTCAAGCCTCTCTTCAAGAGAGAGAGCTTCTTCTTCTTCAAGAGCATTTTTTAGGGATGCAATTTCCATTGCATCCTCCCTTTCAATCTGCCCTTTTCTTGAGGAGAGCTTCGTTTTGGGCCAATCGATCCATAAGAGCCTCAAACGAACTTTGTGCTCACCTTGCAAGTTAGTATAGAAATAATCCAAGGCAATAATCTCTTCTTTAACCTTAAGACTAGCGGATCATCCATGTCTATCATAGCCTTGGGAAAGGAAGAGTTAGAAGAAGTTACCTCGGAGCTTCTTGCCATGAGACAAGTAGGATTCTTGTTGATGATGTTTTCGTTTGGAGAGTCGAAGAGTGATGTTGATGTAGATGTGGTGGCTATAGCAGCCACCTCTTGAGAGCTATCGTCCTCGTCCTCATCTTCACTCCCCGATGAATATTCTTCTTGAGCTACTAGAACAATCTTTGGTTGCTTCTTGAAAGGAGCATTTTCTTTACAAACTGTTTCTTACGTGGAGCTTTTGATTTGTCCTTGAAAATGAGTCTTCCTCCATTATCCTCTCTACTTTGATATGGACACTCATTCTGAAGTGCAACCGGTCACCACAATTAAAGCAAGTTCTCGACTTGGGACCATTTTCTTTTCTTCCATAGGCTCCACTTTTGCGATCTAGTTCAGCCTTAGCCTTGGTGGATCTTTCCAAAAGTTTCTTGCATAAAGAGCCAAGTATTGTCCGTGGATCCTTTTTATATCTTGGACTCCAAGCCTTCTACCGCATATTCATCATGATCAACCACACTAGTCTTCAAAGCCATGTTTACCCCTTTTGCATCCCCATAGCTCGAAACACGAGCATCTTGACATTCTTGGCGCCACTTTGAATGCGGCCATTTCTTGCATTACCTCATTGGATGACATGAGGTGATAATTATGCCTACCTTGGAGACTTTTCAAATCTGTGGGCTCAAATGGCATAAGAGCACTGACATACTTGCGCTTGATCCAAGCATCATCAACATAAGCCGCGCCGTGGTTTCTGAAGGTAGTAGCTATTGCCTTGAGCCTCCTATACATGTCCTCGTGGTCTTCTCCATCCAGCATATAAAATCCTCCAGCTTCATTGCTCAAGGCATCATATCTATTCCTTCTCATACTTTCATTCCCGATGAAGAGCTCGGTGAGAGCATCCCAAGCTTCTTTAGCTGTGCTAAGATCTTTGAATGTGTGGCATGTCTTTATCTCCCACACCAAGCTGTATCATGTGTAGGTAGTAGCATTGAGTTGGCTATCGACCACTTCTCTCCTTGTGAGATTGTTAGGATTTCCAACATGAAGACCATTTTCGATGATCTTCCACAACTCTATGGAGGAACCGCACACATGAGATTTCATCAAAATTGCCATTGAGAGAAAGTAGAAGGCAGTTTGGGTGGATCACCCCTATTATGTATATGTGGGTGAGGAATAGGCGGATCGGGGAATACACATGAGAAAACTCATTGTATCCATCCTTACGCTATCCTTTTCGAGGAGGAGCTCTTACTTGTATCATCACCTACCACTTCGTTATCTTTGGAAACAGTTTTACCGTTTCCTTGGATTATGAGTGGTATCCTCGAAGTTAGATGGAGGTGATGCTGCGGATGTGGAGAGACGCATTATCAATTGACGCATCTCTTCCATCTTAGCCTCCATAGAACTCACCAAGGTTGTTTCCAACGTCTTGAGATCGTTCATGGTGACTACCTCCGGAGCATCACTCCCATCTCCCTTGGAACCCATACTTCTCTTAAGCCCGAAATAAGAGCCGAGGCTCTGATACCAATTGAAATGGATCGTATGGGCACCTAGAGGGGGGGGTGAATAGGTGCTAACCAATTTTAATATACTTTTTCAATTTTAGGCTTGACACAAAGTAAATTCTCTAGATATGCAACTACGAGAATTTCCCTATATGTAACCCTAACTACTAAGAACGTAAAGAGGAGCGAGAAACCGTAGTGGAGCACGCGGAGACAGGATTTGTTTTACCGCAGTTCCTTCCTTGTTAAGGGAAGTACATCTGCGTTGGAGGGTGGGCGGTTCTAAGACCACCACGCCACAATAGGCCTCACCCTATTCTCCGATGGATCTCGCCACGAGAGGCCTGATCCACCTTCTCCACTATTGGATCCCTTCGAGGCGGGAACCGGTGCCTTTTACAACACTATCGGGGCACACACCCACAACCGAATTGGGGGCTCCCGGGATGACAACAAGCTGCCACAAAAACAAGGTTTATCAATATAAACAAAAACAAGGATCTAGATCTTTGCAAGAAATACTAGATCGGAGGTTCTCCAAATGAATGGAGAGGAGATGAAGCGCTTGATTGATGATGATGAAGGTCGAGTTCTCCTCCTTCGATTCCCAAAGGTATGGGGCCTTTGGATGGATCTAGGTGGAGCACTCTTGTATGAACTTTTGAGATCTGATCTGTTCTTTTTCGAGATGAATCAAGAAGTCTGGCAGGAGGGGGATTGCTGGATTAAATACCCCCTCCCCAGATCTAGCCGTTGCACAACTTTGGGGGCGGATTATCCGCCCCCCACTTGGGGCGGATTATCCGCCTGAAAACTCCGCAAGGCGGATTCTCGGGAAACTCCGCCTCTCCGGGCTTGCGCCTTGGTGAAACTTGGAGAATATCTTGGGGGCGGATTATCCGCCTCACTGGGCGGATTATCCGCCGTAGAAAGTCCGGCCAAAACTCCGCCCCTCTCAGGGCTTGCGCCTGGCGAAGGCGGGAGGCGGATTATCCGCAGGGGCGGATTATCGCTGGCCGAAAGAAGTCCGCCAATGTTCCGCCCTGGGGCTTCGCGAGCTTAGGCGGAGGGAGGCGGATTATCCGCCCCTGGTGGGGCCGGATTATCCGCCCCCAAAGGTAGATTTCTGAGCTGCAACACTTCAACACACATTAAATGATCCTTGGTATTGTTATCTAACACACAAAACACTAGGGATTAAGAAATGTTCTTTCAGCGACGTTTGACAGTCAGACTCATATAGGTGTGTTCTTCAACAGATGTTCTGCAGGACAACATATCTGCTTAAGATTAAGCCATTTAGAACACATTAAGATAAAAATCAACCTGCCGTGCAGAAAATAGGAAAGTATTGCATCTTCACAGAGTGGTATTCATTAAAGTAGGGATGCTTTCCTCTCAGTCTACCAACAGCTTGTCTCCCAATTCTAATTCACGGGATCTCCGATCATATAGATTGGTTTGCCACCGTGGAAAACTCATAGTGTGGGTCTCGTACCCATCTCCTTGGATGCATTTTATATCATATTGCGTGATAGTACCTTTGTGAAGGGATCTGCCAGGTTTTTAGATGTTTGGATATAATCCAATGCAATAACTCCGGAGTTTCTCATTTTCCTGACAGATTTTAGTCTCCTCTTCACATGTCTCGAGGACTTCATATTATCCTTAGAACTGTTCACCTTAATAATCACAGTTTATTGGAATTGCGGGTATAGTTTTTTCAACCATAGGTAAGTCCATCAAGAGTTCACGAAGCCACTCTGCTTCAACAGTGGCTGTGTCTAGTGTTGTGAGTTCTGCTTCCATAGTTGACCTCGTTAAGATGGTCTGCTTGCAAGACTTCCAAGAAGCAGCGCCACCACCAAGTGTAAACACATATCCACTCGTGGCCTTTATCTCATCAGCATCAGATATCCAATTTGAATCACTATAACCCTACAGTACCCTCGGATACCCGGTATAGTGAATGCCATAGCTTGCAGTGCCTTTTAGATAGCGCATGACTCTTTCAAGAGCTTGTCAATGATCATCTCCAAGATTTGAAACAAATCGACTGGGTTTGCTAACAGCAAACGTGATGTCAGGCCTTGTCGCGCTAGCAAAGTATATAAGCGAGCCAATTATTTGAGAGTATGTTAGTTGATCTCTGATGGTGCCTCGATTCTTTCGAAGTAGCACACTAGGATCATACGCTGTTGGAGAAGACTTGCAGCCGCTATACCCAAAGCGACTCAAAATCTTGTCCACGTAGTGAGACTGAAGTAGTGTGATCCCACTATCATCATCTCTCAGTAGTTTTATGTTCAAGATAACATCAGCTACTCCTAGATCCTTCATCTCAAAAGACCGAGATAAGAAATCCTTGACCTCCTTAATTACAATAAGGTTGGTCCCAAAGATCAGTATGTCATCAACATACAACATAGAGTAACTCCTTCGCCCCCACCATGGCGATAGTATACACACTTGTCAGCTTCGTTTACAACAAAGCCTGCATCGGTTAAGGTTTTATCAAACTTTTTGTGCCACTGCTTAGGTCTTGTTTAAGACCATATAAATACTTCAGCAGCTTGCACACTTTTCTTTCTTAACCATTTACTACAAAACCATCTGGTTGATCCATATAAATTTCCTCATCCAACTCTCCATTTAGGAAAGCCGTCTTAACATCCATTTGATGAACGAGAAGACCGTGTGAGGCAGACAGAGAAAGTAGTACTCGAATGGTGGTCAACCTTGCCACAGGTGAGTAAGTGTCAAAGAAGTCTTCACCCTCCTTTTGGGTATAACCCTTGGCCACAAGCCTTGCCTTGTACTTCTCAATAGTACCAGCAGGCCTTAGTTTTTCTTAAACACCCATTTACATCCTACAGGTTTGCACCCATAAGGACGATCAGTGATCTCCCATGTTTCATTAGCTAAAATGGAGTCCATCTCACTATGGACGGCTTCCTTCCAGTAGTCAGCATCAGGAGATGCATAGGCTTCTGAAATAGAAGTGGGAGCATCATCCACGAGGTATATAACGAAATCATCACCAAAAGACTTTGTGGTCCTCTGTCTCTTGCTTCTTTTAGGAATTTAGTTATCCTCCTCCTTAGGATTTTCTAGGTGTTCTACTGGAATGGTTGGTTCAGAAATTATATATAATTCCTGACTTGATGAGTTAGGCATATCCTTCATGGGAAAGATATCCTCAAAGAAAGTTGCATCATTCGACTCCATGATTTTACCAACATGCATATCTAGTACTCCAGATTTTACTACCAAGAATCGATAGCCAATGCTATGAAAAGCGTAACCTAGAAATACACAGTCCACAGTTTTTGGTCCAAGCTTGCGCTTCTTGGGAACTGGCACATGAACTTTTGCCAAACAGCCCCAAGTTCATAGATAAGAGAGATTTAACCTTTTCTTCTCCCATTCTTCAAATGGAGTAATTTCTTTGTTCTTTGTGGGAACTCGGTTTAGGACATAACATGCGGTCAGTAATGCCTCCCCATACCATTCCTCGGAGAGACCCGATGTGTCTAACATGGCGTTAACCAAATCTGTTAGAGTGCGGTTCTTTTGTTCGGCTACCCCGTTTGAGGGTGTGAGTAGGGAGGCGTCCTCTCATGGATTATACCATGTCCCGCACAAAAAGAGTCAAACTCGTTGGAAAAATACCCTCCACCACGATCAGACCTAAGCCTCTTAGTCTTTCGATCAAGTTGGTTTTCTGCTTCAGCTTTATAGACTTTGAAGAAAATCAAAGCCCCATCTTTTGTTTTCAGAAGATACACATGATAGTATCTCGTAGAGTCATCGATCAACGTCATAAAATATTTATTTCCACCTTTTGTCAACACACCATTCATCTCACAAATATCAGAATGTATGAGTTCTAGTGGTGCCAAATTTCTCACCTCTGCAGTCGTATGTGACTTGCGAGGTTGTTTTGCTTGCACACAGGCTAGGCACTTAGATCCTTTGACAGTAGTGAAATTTGGGATTAAATTCATTTTAGATAACCGCATCATGCAACCAAAATTAACATGACAAAGACGTGAATGCCAAACATTTGATATAAGATAAGATGAAACATGATTCATAACTTTATTGCAAACATCTGATAATGATAGGCGAAACAGACCTCCGCACTCATATCCTTTACCAATAAAAGTACCTGAAAGTACCGACTTGATACGACTAGAGGGGGGAGGGGTGAATAGGCGTCTACCCAATTTTAATTTGTTTCGCACTTTTAGGCTCAACGAGAAGGAAAGTTATCTAGAGATGCAACTAAGTGAACACCCTAAATGCAAGAAAACAAACACCAACCACAAAAACGGTAAATAGCAAGAAGTAAAGGAAGGGAACGAAGTAACCGAAGAGGGGACACGGAGATGTAATTCCCGTAGTTCACTCCCAAGGAGCCACGTCTATGTTGGAGAGGTGTCGGGGCCACACAAGGTCACCCGAGCGCCACAAAGGCCTCACCTTCTTCTCCGGTGAGCTCCCCCACAAAGGAGGCCTCACAATCCACTAACCTGTGACCTTGAAGGCGCCAACCGAATCCTTTACACCAAGGTTGAGGGGGAGGCTCCACAACTCAATTGGAGGCCCTCAACGACACCTCGAAGCTTTACAACACAAGCCTTAGCTCCGAGGATGCCCTACACCGTCTAGGGTTTCAAGAAACCCAAGAGCAACAAGATCCACAAAGGATGGGTGGGGGAAATCAAATCTTCTTTGGTGGAAGTGTAGATCTAGGTCACCTCCCTCACCTCTCAAAAGATCAAGTCATTTGAGTGGCTAGAGAGAGAGATCTAGTGAGGTGAAGCTCAAGCATTAATGGAGGAGAGAGAGAAATTCGAGAGAGAATGGGAGGAAGAAGAGGGGTGCCTTAAATAGGGCCCCTTTTGGCTATTCTGACCCAGCGACCTCAGGAAGTTCGGTGAGAGGCGAAGTTCAATCGACTGGCTCCAACGGTCATCAGACCGTTGACGCCCGCTCCAGAAGTGCAACTGGAAGTTCCGGTCAAAACAGACCGGAAGTTCCGGTGAACTTCCGATGCAAGTTCCGACCAAGTTCCGGCAAATAGAACACTTCAAAACAGAAGGTTACTGAGCCTTCAGTAGAACTTGGAGCGGAAATAGGGGCGGAATTTCTGGGTCGCGAACCGAATCTGGCTGGAAGTTCCGGCGGCTGGGCGGAAGTTTCGCTGAGGACCTTTTGGCTGGACAAGTTCCGATGCAAGTTCCGGCCCAAGTTCCGGCAAATAGAACACTTCATACAGAAGGTTACTGATCCACCAGCGGAACTTGGGGTGGAACTAGCGTCGGAACAAAGCTTAGAACAACCCACGGAAAAAGCCTGAGCAGAACTTCCGGCGCCAGGCCGGAAGTTCCGGTGAGACACAGAAGGCTCCAACAGAACAGGAACTCACTCTCTCACGGAATAGTAGGATGGTTGTGGCGGTGCATATAGGTTTGTGCAAGAACAAGTGATTTCCCACAGCCTTCCAAGATGGACCCCCTCTTAATAGTACGGTGACCTAAAAACAACAACCGGAGAGAAACTAGGAGAAAACTAAAAGGCCACCGTCTTCATGAGATCCCAAGAGAGCATCCACCACAATTGAAGGAGACATCAACAACGTTTCCCCTGAAACTCAAGCGCACAATTAAACACAATTAGGATTATCATTAACACCAAAAACAACATGGGAAGATATAGTCCTTTCAGTACCAAACTTAGAAAGTACAAACTTATTGGACTCGAAAACAATCTTGTAGCCATCGCGACATAGAAGAGATCCGCTAACAAGATTCTTATTTATTGAGTGAACATGATGCACGTTCTTCGGGCGTACGGTCTTTCCCGAAGTGAACTTCAGATCGACCATACCAACACCATGAACAGAAGCATGCGAGCCGTTCCCCATCAACACGGACTGAGTCTCTCTGACCTGATATGAAGAAAACATGGAAATATCAAAACAAACATGTACATTAGCGCCCGTGTCAATCCACCAATCAGGAGAATGACATAATGAAAGAAAAGTAGGTGATATACCATATCCAACATCCTTCATCTCAACGTCGCCCATGACAATATTAGCGGTATTGCCGCTCTTCCCATGCTGGCGCCTGTCATAGCGGTTGGGGCAACTAGGAGCCCAGTGATCAGGATCACCGCACACATGACAGGAACCTTTCTTCTTATCAGTCTTCTTCTTGAAATCGGTAGACTGTGAGGGCTTGTTCTTCCCATCGAACTTGCCCTTTCCATCAAACTTGCTCTTGTTCTTGAACTTGTGGGACTGGAAGTTCTTTTTCTGTACCAAGTTGGCACCTGAAACTCCCTCAACAACTCGAGCACGTGTGTCTTTTGCTCTCGCCTACTATTCCACATCAAGAGTCCCAATGAGATCTGAAACGGAAGACTCTTGTCTCTTGTGCTTCAGAGAAGTAGCAAAGTTCCTCCATGAATGGGGAAGCTTGGCAATAATGCCCTCGACAACGAACTTGTCCGGTAACACACATGAGAAGTACTCAAAATCCTTGGCCAGTGCATGTATCTCATGATCCTGCTCAACGACGGAGCGGTCATCAGACATCTTGAAGTCATAGATTTGCTCCATGATATACAGTTCACTGACAGCGTCCAAGATCCCAAACTTGGCCTCGAGAGCAGCCGACATATCCTTGCCATTATCAAATGACATATAGGGTTCAACAATGTTCTCCCCAAGCACAGAAAACATAGCAGCCCTGAACAGTTTGTCAGATTTCTGGAAAACAAGCTCTCCCTCAGGCCTGCCAAGAGTGGCGTCATATCAGTTCATGTTCTCAAACCAAAGAACTGCTCTCACGCGCCATCTCTTATAGTGTGTACCCTCAAACACAGGTGGCTTCACAGATGCCACGAAACCACTTGGAGTAAATTGCCTATAATAAGGTTTTTGGATTGTTGGAAATATGAGCAATTTATCAAGTGATTTATGCGAGATAAACAGTAGGTAAACCATGACTAGAATGATAAAAAAATAAAATAGCCAAGTCATCTGACAGAAAGTGTGCAGAGAGTTGCAAATAGATCAAAATAAGCTGAACAAGATGAAGAAAGAAAACATACAGCAGTGTGCCGGAGTTGGAGTTGTCACCCATGTCGTCTAGGAAGAGGTTCTCGATGGCAGGGAAGAAGTCGTCGTTGGGGAAGATGTCGTTGGCGTCGGTGTAGGAGTCCGTGATGAAGCCAGTAGGCGCGCCGATAGCGCTCCCCAAAAACCTTATCGCCCTTCTCCTGTACAGGACTCGAAGATGCGGGGTTCCGGAGGCCTACTGTCCCGGCTCACGGTGCATGCCACAATACGGGATGGGGAAGAACTGTTGGCAGCTCAATGCTCTGGAACTTGGATGCGATGGTTCTAATAGATGCCTGAGGAAAGGAGCGACCTTCCGCTCTTATAGGCACGGGTAGACAGGCGAACAGGTGATGTCGGAAGAGGAAACGAATAGGCAGCGACCAAAGCCAAACAACCTCCACTAAGTTAGAATTAAACCTCCACTGAGTCATATTTAAAACCCATTAGCAGAACTGTTCAAATTTTGCACACCCGTTTGTATACCAGTCATGCGTGGCAAAAAAGAACTCGGCTCAGCAAGATTCCAGCAACTCGCGGCGCGCGCGGCAAGGCGGGCGGCGGAGGAGGAGCGTGCGTGTGGGACTCTCTCCTTCTCCTTCTCATCCTTTTACCAAGTGGTAGGAGAGCCTCTCTTATAAGCTGGTGCAAACCTCCTTCAACTAGCAATGTGGGACTAAACATTTGTCTCACCTCTTGCCATGCATGAATGGGCCACATGGGCCTCTAGGATTTTCAGGAATTATTGGAATGGAAAATGGGCTAGGCTATTTGGGCCAAAATTCCAACAATACACAGGCCACCACCACCGCAGGCAACCACCCCCTTCTCTCATTGCTCTGCCCCTCACGTGTTCAGATCCTTTCTTCAGGCCGCCCCCCTTTGCCCTGAGGTCGTCGGTGCCGCAGCAGCCTCCGACGCGTGACACCAAGGAGAGAAAGTCCAACCATCCTCTTCCTATCGTCCATATCCACAAATAGTGTTCTCTTTCTAAAAGAAATAGATGGCTGATTGCTCTATTTCTCCCCCTTATGAATCAATTCCTCTAGATCTTGTTTGATCTATTCACAAAAGTGAAACCTCACCCCTGGGATCCAATCGTACCTCCCCTAAGTGACTACCTAGGCCAGGCGAGTAGGTGATGTCGGCAGCTACAATAAACGGATGAACAGAGCAGGTGTGTAGGCCACGGTTTGGCGGCGGCGTGAGAGACCTTTCGGTCGGCCTCTAGCTTACTGAGCGGAGGGGCGGAGATGGCGTATACGGCATGCAATGACTTCTGTCCTGCCTCGGCATACCATATTTGTCCGATTCTCCTCTCAGTAGTGCGTACTCGTTCGAGATTTGTATTAGAGAAGACGTTTCCACCGCCCGATAGTGCGTCACAGAGAAGGGAGCAGAGACCGACGACGCTGAGCTCGTGCGGAGCAGAGGTGAGGCCGATAGTGGCCGGAGACGCAGTGATGCATGGGAGGCCGACAGGGTCGAGGCGGAGGCTTGGCGTCCTAGGACAGAGCAGGGGTGCACGCGGCGACGGGGTGGAGCCGGAGGCTTGCCATCCTAGGATAGAGCAAGGGCGCACACGGTGGCGGGGTGGGTCGCGGGTCAAACACATAACCGAGCCGAGCTGCTCATTATTCTGGTTAGCGGTGGCAGCACACGTAATTCGGCCAAATAGTCAGGGGCAAAATCGGAAAACAAAAATCGGAACGAAAATTTCAGGCGATGAACCTACCTCTATGTAAATTAGTAGATAGATAGATATATCCATTAGTCTTTCCTTAGTTTGCACGTTTGTATGGGAGCATTTCTCTCAGAATCTTTAATGTGAACACATGGATACAGGTTGATAGAATAAAATGTGTATCATTATTGAGATTGTGCTTGGAATCAATTCGGATGTTGTATTGTCAATTGGTGAAACAAATAAATAAACTTAACTATCTAATTAGTCAGAGGACGACTCTGTCTAAATTTACTTTATAATGTTTGCACTTACACTGGAATGGAGAAGCTTCGGTGCGCTCCCAAGTTTCTCACAAATTTTTGGCCAAATTGTTGGTCTCTTCCTTTTTTTATTTTTATTTTTCTAGTTTAAATCAACATATCATGTATCTGAATATTTAGAGGTTCAAAATTTAACAAAAAATATGTAAATTATCATATTGATACGTTGGAAACGTATCTATATTTTTGATGCTCCATGGTTGTTTAGTATCTATTTTGCTTTACTTGTCCACACTTTGAGGTGCTTTTTACATATTTTCTGGTACTAACCTATTAACAAGTTGCAATAATGCCAGATGCCTATTTTCTGTTGTTTTTGGTTTTAGAAAAGTTAGTAAAGAAATATTCTCGGAATTGGACGAGACAAAGGACAAAGTCAATTACTTACCATAGGGAACAATAAGTCCAGAGGAGAGCCGGAGGAGCCAGCCAGGGGGGCCAGACCCACCCTAGGCGCGGGTGGGCCCAGCCCCGTGCCTGGCTAGGGTTTGGTAACCCTCACCGCCTCCTCGGTCTCCCCCTTCGCCTATAAGAAGCCCCCGATGCATAAACCCTGAGTACCCGATCAAATATCCACGAAACTGTTTGTAGCCGCCGCCACCATCGTCCCTAGATGGGGGGGATCTGAAGTTCTTCCCGGCACCCTGCCGGAGGGGAGATCACCCCAGAAGCCTTCTCTCCGGTATGATGCGTGAGTAGTTCCACCTTGGACTATGGGTCCATGTAGTAGCTAGATTGTTGTATCTACTTCTTTGTGCTTTCATGTATAGATCTTGTGAGCTCCGTTCATGATCAAGATCTAATCTATTTGTAATCATGCATGTTGTGTTTGCGGGGATCCGATGGATATTTAGATTATTATGTTGGTTTTATTAATGGTTTTGTATTTATGATTCTATCATGTCTGTGTTGTTTGTTACTTGCATGCTCTCCGTTGTTAGTAGCTATCTTGACCAAGTAGTTGCTAGTGACTCCAAGAGGGGGTATTTATGCTCGATAACAGGTTCATGCCTCTAGTTTCCAAGGTAAGTGACAATAATCTCTTCGATTGTAGATGTGTTGTTGCTACTAGAGAGAAAACAACAGTCTCTTGTTCATGGAACATGTGGACTGTTTACCTTACACACTTTGCTTAAAGCAGTTGTCTGTTGCTTGCAACTTAATACTGGAGGGGGTTTGGATGATAACCCGAAGGTGGAATTCTAGTCATAGATGCAGTTGGATGGCGGTCTATGTATCTTGTTGTATTGCCCAATCAACCTCATATGATCTTTCTGACTAGTAATTGCATTGTTATGCATTGCTCAGTTCCTGTCAATTGCCCTGTTGTAATCTGTTTACCCTTCATGCCTTGTTGTTTATCTAAGGAGAGCACCTCTAGTGAACTATGGACCCGGTCCAATTGTTACCATTGATACATCTTCCACTGTTACTTGTTTACTTGCTGCAAACCATTATCTTCTACACAATATGTTTAATCCTTTATTACAGCAAACCGGTGAGCTTGACAACCTCACTGTTCGTTGGGCAAAGTCTTGAGTTTGTGTTGTTCAGGTCTCCGCGTTGCTTGCAACACCTGTGTGACGTTTCCTTCCTCCTTCTGGTTCGATAACCTCGGTCTCAACTGAGGGAAAACTTGCTGCTTGCTGCTTCACACCTTGCTCTTGGGGTTCCCAACAGGCTGTGCGTAGACAATCGTCAAGCTTTTCTAGCGCCGTTGCCGGGGAGGCCAAGGACGTCCTCACAAGGGGAGTCCTTCACTTCCTTTCTCTTTAATTTGTTTTTAGTTTGCTTTGTTTCTTTTGCTTGGTTTTATTTGCCTCTTTTCAAAACCAAAAAAATAAATAGTTTCTACTCTGGTCGCTAGTCTGTTTTTGCCTTCCTTGGTCATGCTTTCTATCAATGGATGGTTTCTTTGGAACTAGTTCTTATTGGAAAGGTGGGTTCACGGAAGAACAAAAGTATTATTATAAGGAACACCATTTGTCACAAAAGGGAAACACTTATGGGAACAAATTGATAAGTTGAATACTATTGCTAAAGACGTGTGCTCTACTTATAATGTTACTTATTGCTTTGATAAAGCTTGTTGCTGCAGGAGGTATAAACACCTACCCTTTCAATGTGAGTATAATGATAATGTTACCATATCTTCTTATGTTAAAGGAAATTATGACTTTTATGATGTGGAACAAATTGAAGAATTTATTTCTTTGAAGGGTGCATTTTAACTTGCTAGTTTGCTTGAAAATACTGATGATGCACCTTATGAATGTGAGGTTTATGAGATACTTAAATTTTGCTTTGATAATTACAAGGAAGCAGATGGAAGAGACTAATGGCTTGCAGGAGCCTATGGAAGAAGAAATTGTTGAAACTGGAAACTCAATAGATGAAAAAGAGGAGGAGAGTGATGAACAAAAGGAGGAAGAATGGATCTACCCATGCCTACCTTCTAATGAGAGTAACTCTTTACCTCTTATATTATTTGACTGTCCCCCATGCTTACCAAAGGAGGCTAAAGGTTATGTTCTTGTGGATCCTTTTGAAATATCTACTTTGGGTAAAACCTGTGAAGGTTTTAATCCTACTATTCTTGAGCTTGATAGAAATTATGTGTTTGTAGATCATCAAAAGCATGCTTTATGTGATAGCTATATTGTTGAGTTTATTCATGATGCTACCGAGAATTATTATGAGAGAGGAAAGTATGGTTGTATAAGTTTTGATTGTATTGAAACACCTCTCTATATGCTGAAAGTTTTGAAGTTACTCTTGTCTTATCTTCCTATGCATGTCACTTTGTTCTTCATGAATTTATTTGTGTATAAGATTCCTATGCATAGGAAGAGGGTTAGACTTAAATGTATTTTGAATTTGCTTCTTGATGCTCTCTTTGACTTCGATTCATATTTCTTATGTGAGCATCTTCTCAAGCTTCGTGTGCCTAACTTAAAGGCGTTAAATAAAAATACTTGTTGGGAGATAACCCAAGAGTTTCCTTGAGTTTTGGAAGTTATTACTTTAGTAATGACCTCTCCTTATCCTTTTTGTTTGCTTTTTGTGCCAAGAATGACCTCTAATGAGAGGGAAGTAAGATTTGGGGAGTTGCTGTCCCGAAACAGATTTCTGTCCTCCACAAAAAAATTTCGTGAGGAGGCTCTATAACTCGGATTAAGCTCAAAATTTATTAATAAATCCCCCAGTATGTTAGCTAACTTTCGTTAGTTCAACACTTTTTTATTTGAGCAACAAAAGATGTTCGAAAAGATCGGTTTCTACCTGCTGGTCTGTTTTGACAGATTTCTGCCATTATTTGCATTTGCTTCTTATTGATTCCTTTTTGAGTTCTCTTTAGGTAAATTGAGCTTTTTTAAGGAGTTACTATAGTATCTTGTGTTTTCAGTGAAAAGTCTTGTTGTTCCAAAGCTTTGCCAGCGGTCTAATATCTTTTGAATACACTAATGTTGCTAATGAAGATTGTGTGAAGTTTTGTATGAAGGAAAATTTTCAGGTGTAGAAAGAGAATGATGTAATGAGATGAAGAATGGACAAAATCTCAAGCTTGGGGATTCCACCACGGTGTTACCCCAAGAAATATCCAAGAGGTACAAGCGTCAAAGCTTGGGGATACCCAAAGCATCCCCTTCTTCATCAATAAAAAACTCAGGTGTGTCTAGACACTTCATTTTTATTGTTTCATGCACAGTTGTGTTGTTCTTGGAGCGTATTAGTTTTTGTTTTCTTTGCTTAGGTTGTTTAGTTTGCTTGAATAAAGTAGTTTGGACCCCCGCTCTCGCTGTGGTGTTTTGCAAATAAGTTTTCTTGGTGTTTGAAAAGGAGTAGTAAGTTCTTGCTTGAAGTGCAAGAGGAGCTTGCATTGACTGTGACTTAAACTTTAGCATGATATGCTAGGTGTTGTTTTGACCATATGCTTAGTGATTATTGTTGTAGCATGTCTTACTCCAAATAATTGGGATTGCTTAGTGTGCCTTGAAGAAATTATACGTTGTTTTAGCATGCAAAAGCATAGTATTGTAGTATTCTCCTTTGATGCTTTGCTTGGGTTGACTTGGCACCTTCTCACACCATGTTATGACTCTCACAGGTCACCATTAGCCTCTATGATCATTCAGTCCTTGACTTGTAGTACCACTCTTTTCTTTGATTAGTATGCTTTGTTGCACTGCATGATTTTGGCCATTGTTGCTCTCTTAGTTGGTTGCTCCCAGTATTTTCCTAGCCTCCGCTTGTATGAGTAAGTTCTACTCATACCTCCAACTCCCAAGAAATCAAGTTATTCCAAAGTGTCCACTATAAATTCCTATGCATGGTGTGTTACACCATTTCAAGTATATTCTTGTTTTCAACTATCTTCCAATTAAAAACTATTTTGTTATGTGAAAAATTAGTGATTAAATCCCTCACGAACTTGATGGCACACTTTATTCTTTGCCCCTAATAAACTTGAACCATTGTGACAACTTTGTTGTATATGCTTGCACTTATAAGTTGGAATTAGCGGAACCGTGCTGTCACGGGGAACGTTTTCAACATTGCACCTGTACCTTGTTGTACTCAGTTGATATCATGTTCTTTTGTCTATAGATGTCACCGGTCTGAAACAAAAAGGAAACCTGTAAGTCCATGGAGTTTTTATCCTGTGTTAGAGAAACGCTTGGGCCGCTAGCCTAAGCCATGCCTAATCATGGTGGAAACTTGTAGCATCACCATAATGAGCTATCTATGAAGCATCCTCAATAAAAAGTTATGCATATGGTAAATAAAAAGATTGCTGAGATGCTTATTGTCTGCTTGACTTGTCATTTTGGTTATGGGAAAGCTCCTGTACCATGTGCAAGGGGTACCCGTTGGCGGTTCCCAATGATATGCAAATACTTACAGTGACAAGAACTTACCTGGACCCAAAGTTGAGTATGCATGAGGTGTGGCCCTCATATTCAAGGGACTTGAGATTTCCAGCTTATACTTCGTCAAGCATATACTCCATATTTGCCACTTTAAACTTAACCACTTCAAGATGCTTATGATAGGGGCAATGAGGGCTGAAAGCTAACAAGTACCATAATTTTTGGAAGCTCTTTTTGAAACTTGTAATGCCTGCTCCCTTTTACAAAAAGGGCCTTTCTTCCACCACTATTGAGTCTCCACCTTCTACCTTTAGGCACCATTAAGAGAGCATAGTTGTCATTCTGTGTGTAGTGTTCCAAAGCTTATTAATTGATGCATATTGTGTTATTACTTGTTCTTGTGCTATTTGTTTCTAGTCACCCTTGTGAACTTTGCAGGTGTCGTATGCATTTAATTGCTACTCTATGAGGGACAATCTGATTGCCACTATGCTATGTTTTCTGCATGTGAAACAAACAGACGTTTTTCAATGCATGTTATTCATGATCTTTGTTTGTAGCTTGTCATGTTGCATGGATAGTTACTATGTCCTATTGTTAGAACTCCATCTTTCATGCACATGTTTAGAATTCTTTGATCCTAGATTTCAATGCTTGCAAATGGTTGGATCTTTATTGTGAGGGTGCATGTCACCTCAAAAATTATTCTGTTTATCACTTACCTACTTAAGGACGAGCAGGAGTTAAGCTTGAGGATGTTGATACATTGGAAACGTATCTATAATTTTTGATGCTCCATGCTTGTTTAGTATCTACTTTGCTTTACTTGTCCACACTTTGAGGTGATTTTTACATGTTTTCTGGTACTAACCTATTAACAAGTTGCAACAGTGTCAAATGCCTGTTTTCTACTGTTTTTGGTTTTAGAAAAGTTAGTAAAGAAATATTCTCGGAATTGGACGGCACAAAGGACAAAGTCAATTACTTTCCGTGGGGAACAAGAAGTCCAGAGGAGGGAGGGGCCGGCCGAGGCAGACCCACCCAGCGGGTGGGCCCAGCGCTGGCTAGGGTTTGGTGACCCTCACTGCCTCCTCGGTCTCCCCCTTCGCCTATAAGAAGCCCCCGATGCATAAACCCTGAGTACCCGATCAAATATCCACGAAACTGTTTGTAGCCGCCGCCACCATCGTCCCTAGATCGGGGGGATCTGAAGTTCTTCCCGGCACCCTGCCGGAGGGGAGATCATCCCGGAGGCCTTCTCTCCGGTAATGATGCGTGAGTAGTTCCACCTTGGACTATGGGTCCATGTAGTAGCTAGATGGTTGTATCTCCTCCTTTGTGCTTTCATGTATAGATCTTGTGGGCTCCGTTCATGATTAAGATATAATCTATTTGTAATTATGCATGTTGTATTTGCGGGGATCCAATGGATATTGAAATTATTATGTTGGTTTGATTAACGGTTTTGTCTTTATGATTCTATCATGTCTGTGTTGTTTGTGATCTTGCATGCTCTCCGTTGTTAGTAGATATCTTGGCCAAGTAGTTGCTAGTGACTCCAAGAGGGGGTATTTATGCTCGATAGTGGGTTCATGCCTCTAGTCTCCAAGGGAAGTGACAATAATCTCTTCGGTTGTAGATGTGCTGTTGCTACTAGGGAAAAAAACGGTCTCTTGTTCATGGAACATGTGGACTGTTTACCTTACACATTTTGCTTAAAGCAGTTGTCTGTTGCTTGCAACTTAATACTGGAGGGGGTTTGGATGATAACCTAAAGGTGGACTTCTAGTCATAGATGTAGTTGGATGGCGGTCTATGTATCTTGTTGTATTACCCAATCAACCTCATAGGATCTTTCTGACTAGTAATTGCATTGTTATGCCTTGCTCAGTTCCTGTCAATTGCCCTATTGTAATTTGTTTACCCTTCATGCCTTGTTGTTTATCTAAGGAGAGCACCTCTAGTGAATTATGGACCTCGGTCCAATCTTTACCATTGATACATCTTCCACTGTTACTTGTTTACTTGCTGCAAACCATTACCTTCCACACAATATGTTTAATCCTTTGTTACAACAAATCGGTGAGCTTGACAACCTCACTATTCGTTGGGGCAAAGTCTTGAGTTTGTGTTATGCAGGTCTTCGTGTTGCTTGCAACACCTGTATGACGTTTCCTTCCTCCTTCTGGTTCGATAACCTTGGTATCACTTGAGGGAAAACTTGCTGCTTGCTGCTTCACACCTTGCTCTTGGGGTTCCCAACAGGCTGTGCATAGACAGTCGTCACATAGGAACTCATGTTTCAATGCCACGCCCTAGTGAAATATTTTTAAAATATTCCTAATAATGTTTTGGTATAACCTACTTTCTCCAAAACTCAAATCAAGTTTTGTGTTTTGTATTGCAAATTATGAAAATTTTATAATCCCTTGATATAAAATGCACACAATTCGAGTAATTGCACTATACCTATTATTATAAAGGTTGTGTCAAATGTGTGGGCATGACATTCCTACTCCCCCCTCCCCAACTCCAATTTATCATTCTTCTCCTGATTCCTCTACTACCAGACCTAAGGGATACAATGCCTTAGCAAAGTGGGGTGATGTAGCCATGCTGACACATGGCTTTCTAGCAATGGTGCACATGTACAGTTTGGCTTGCTGAAACGGTGGGCAAATAAAACAATGGTGGCGTGCCTACACATATATTTTCTCTCCCGTTGCAATACATGGGCATGTTACTAGTCAAATCATAAAAATCTCAGCCCTCTAGCTGTTTTCTATTCCCTCTGTTCCAAAGTATAAGTTGTCTTAAATCTTTTAGTATGTAATTTCACTCATTTTCCTCCGAATGTCTAAGTACACGAGTTTCATTTTTAGGTAAAACATAATATCTTAGGTCTGCAAGCCACCTCAATTAAACCTTACAGTCCCTTTCGGTACCATGGTAAGAAAAAAGAGTGCGTCTAAAACTTGCAGCCTCGAGTTCAAACAATAGTTACATCGTCTAAGAGAGATTGGAGAAAGAAGCTAAGGGGTTCATCGACCCAATTACATGAAAGCTTAGTAACAAAACACTCCCTAGCTATATTATGAGCTACACTATTGAGATCTCACCCACAATGACTAAACTCAACCTTTCCAATAGTTCCAGCAGCTGTCATGATGTTAGAATAAATCGCTGTTGCTTCATTCTATATACGGTCTTCACCCGAGTAGAGATTAATCACTTCCAGAGAATCCGATTCAACTTCAACTGAGATATACCCCAACGGGCATGAAAAAAGCAATCCATGAAGCATTGCAAGTGCCTCAGCCATCGACGGAGAAGCAACATGCACAATGAACGTAGAAGAAGCAATAATAAAGACTCCCTGGCTATTTATAATAACCACACCAGCAACACCCGTGTTTTCCTTCCCCGAATAGGCATCATCAACTTTAATTTTGATCTGATCACCTTTTGGATTTCTCCACTTCGTCTTCTCAAGTCCAAGGTGTGAGCCGATGGGGACAAAGCAGAGTTAGCAGTAATATCACGTTTAGAGGTAACACAATTTTGGATCAGTGGAATTTATTCACCATGCGTTCTCCTTCGCCGAAGCCACCAAATATACCAAACCATGACAACAATAACATTATGTGTTAAGATAGATATATAACCTAGAACTGTAATCGATGGCATCCTCAAAAGAGCTTACAACACCTCTGGACCAGTGCGATCATTCATTATATTATCATTTATAAGAGACTCCAGTCCGAGCGCCCTTCAAATATGTTTTGCGCCTTGGCATTTGAAAACCATATGAATAATATCCTCAGGAGAGTCAGTACAAATAGGACATAGGCCATCAGTACCAATATGGTGTTTTAAAAGGATATCCTTGAGTGTGACAATACTGTAGAGAACTCTCCTGACTAAAATCTTTACTTTGGCCGACACCTTTAGCTTCCATAATATTTCTCATATAGGATTGTTTAGTGGGGTATTGCTGATAAGAGCTCTATATGTGAGTCCATTAAGCTGATGTTTCCATTCGCTATAATAGGTAGAACGAACTGAAAACCCCCGTCTTAGTGCCATTCCAAGCCAAGAAATCATCGAAACCATTGACACTCAGAGGAATTTGGAGAATCCTTGTAGCATCGGTATGATGAAAATTGTTCTGGATCACCACTTCGTCCCATTCACCCGTATAGGGATCAATCATCTAAATTACCCTAGAAAGAACATATTGTCCTCTAGGCGTGATAATTTTGCGGTCTGGGATGGAGGGAATCCATGGGTCCTTCCATATCTCAATCGATGATCCATCTCCAACCCGCCAAATACATCCTCTGTTATAAGTTTGGATCCTAGAGACGATGCTTTGTCAAGTGAAGAGGGCCCCTCTTTTGGTCTAGTCTTAAGGATGTCACCAGAGGGGTAATACTTAGCACATAAGACTTGAACACAAAGGGAGTTTAACTCATCAATTAGCCGCCAACTTGTTTTGTTAACATTGCCAAGTTGAAAGAGTAAAAATCTATAAAGCCCACACCACCATTTTGTTTAGGAAAGCATAATTTCCACCACACATATCAGCGCATCTTCCTCTCTTGCTCATCATCACCCCACCAAAATTGTGATATCACATCAGTCACCTTCTTATAAATATTCTTTGGAAGAAGAAAAACAGACATAGCATATACATGAATAGCCTTGATTACCGCTTTGATGAGAATTTCTTTGCCCCCGATAGATAATAATTTTTCTCTCCATCCTTTTATCATTTGAATCACCCTTTTAACAAAATGCATGAAACAATCGCTTTTGTCTATCCAACCATCGTCGGTAGTCCTATATATTTATCAGACAAAGCTTCAGTGTTGATATTCAGGTATTGCAGACTTGAACTTTCATGTTAAACATCTTATATTTCGAAACCGAAGAAGTAATTGCAAAGTCAGTTCTGGGATTTTTTTGGAATAAATCTGGGACGTTGTTTTTTTGCGAATAGATCTGGGACGTTCATTTTCTCTAATGCCCCTAGAAGATTTGCCGGCGTGCTAAGCAAACGGGACAGAGTATAAGGCAACTGCTGGTAGTTCTCTTCTCTGTTCCCGACTTCCTCTTCGTCCCCCTCCCATCCCAGATCCGATCCCTCGCCCCCGACGCCATGGCGCTCAGCCTCCGCAAGAAGCAGCTCGGTAAGCTCGAACCCATCACGCCTTACTTATCCCTGTCGATCTCTACGGGTTTCTGTAACAATTCTAGTTTCTGATCCAGATTTGATCACGCGGATGCTTCACCTGAACAAGCAGCAGTCGTCGCCGGACGGCGGCGCCGAGGGGGAGGAGGAGGCCTACAAGATCCTGGTGATGGACGGCCCCTGCATCTCGCTCCTCTCGCCGGTGCTCCGCGTTGGTGACCTCCGCAAGCACGGCGTTACCCTCCACCTCAACATCGACAAGGCGCGGCAGCAGGTCGCTGACGCGCCCGCGGTCTACCTTGTCCGGCCCACGCTCGCCAATGCTGACCGCATCGCCGCCGACGCTGCCGCGGGGCTCTACGCCTCGTTTCACATCAACTTCTCGACATCCGTCCCCCGGCCTGTCCTTGAGCGCCTCGCCTCCGCCACCGCCTCGTCGCGCTCGGCGCACCGGGTGGCGCGTGTCGCGGACCAGTACCTCGACTTCGTCTGCCTCGAGAACGGCCTCTTCTCACTCGCCCAGCCGCGCGCCTACGTCGCCCTCAACGACCCTGCTTCCGCTGATGCGGACATCACTGCTCTCGTCGATGCCATTACGCTCGGCCTGTTTTGTGTCGTCTCCACACTGGGCGTCGTGCCCATTATCAGGTGCGCCCGGGGCGGGCCTGCTGAGATGGTTGCTGCTGCCCTGGATGCCCGTCTCCGGGATCACCTCCTAGCCAAGCCAAATCTTTTCACGGAGGCTGCGTCCAGTGCTGCCTCATCGTTCCAGCGCCCGGTCCTATGCCTGTTTGACAGGAATTTTGAGTTGTCCGTGGGGATACAACACGATTGGAGCTACCGCCCATTGGTCCATGACGTGCTTAGCTTGAAGCTCAACAAGTTGAAGTTGCCAACGGAGAAGTATGATTTGGATGACTCTGACCCATTTTGGGTGGCAAACAGCTGGTCGCATTTCCCTGATGTGGCCACTGAAATTGAGACACAGCTCGCCAAGTACAAGCAGGATGTAGATGAGGTGAACCAGCGCACGGGTGGTGGTAGGGATGGGGTTGAGTTTGATGGAACAGATCTTATTGGCAACACCAAGCACCTGATGAATGCGGTCAACTCGCTCCCAGAGCTCACAGAGCGGAAGAAGATGATCGATAAACACACAAATATTGCAACTGCATTGCTTGCGCAGATCAAGGAGAGGTCTCTGGATGCATACTATGACACTGAGAATAATATGCTTGGGAGTGGTATTGTGGATTGGAAAATGCTGCTGGGCCTCCTCAATGGGAAGGGCACCAAGGAGGATAAGCTCCGGCTGGCTGTGACCTACCTGCTTTCATTTGAGGCGCCACCAGCATCTGAACTTGAGCAGGTTGAGGCCGCGCTGCGGGAGTCAGAAGTAGATATGTCTGCATTCCTGTATGTGAAGAGGATAAAGTCGTTGAACACGCAGTTTGCTGCTGCATCAAGCACAGCAAGCAGGAACAACATTGTTGATTGGGCGGAGAAGATTTATGGGCAGTCCCTTAATGCTGTGACGTCAGGTATGAAGAATCTCTTATCTGATGGGAGGCAAATGGCTCTGACTAGGACAGTTGAAGCCCTGATGGAAGGGAAACCAAACCCAGAGGTGGATAACTACCTTTTGTTTGATCCACGGGCCCCTAGATCAGGCACTGGTGGGCAGTTTAGAGGACCCTTCAGAGAAGCAATTGTTTTCATGATTGGTGGTGGAAATTACATTGAGTACAGGAGCTTAATCGAGCTAGGGCAGCGCTCACAGCCTTCCAAGAATGTCATATATGGAGCAACGGAGATTCTCAACGGGATGGAGTTTATTCAACAACTCATGGAATTGGGACAGAAAGCGGGATTGGGAAGTGGCAGCAGCAACCTACCATCACAGTAAATATGCTCTTAGCAGACATTTTGATGTTAAAATGTGATTCGTGCTTTATAGATTACAGTAAATAGTCTCTTGCCAGACACTCTTATGCCAAGGAGTGATCCAGGCTGCATAGACTAATGTTATCGAATTTCCTAAACTAAGATTTACGATGCTGCTTTGAATGAGTTATGGATTCAGAACTTTCTTGCGAGTTCAGATATTCCAGAAGTCCAATATGTTGAAGTGTCCATGTATGCCCAGTTTTATTCTGTTTTATCCCCTTTTGAGAAATGTTAGTGGAATCTTGTTTGGTGGATATCCCCAAAATATCAGTTCATGGAATCCCAAAATAACAGTTCCGATGCTTTTTGATGAATTGATTCTGCTAGCGTTTGTGATGAATATTAATCAAATGGTTATGTATGGCCATGCTGGAGTACAATGTCCCTCTCTGGCTTCCCTTATCTGTCTGCGCCCATCCCCACCATGGACGATTACTTGGGTTTGACCCGCCTTCTCCCCCTTCCATGTAAATTTGTAGTCCAACAGATATTATTTGTTCTGATCCATGTTTTTATGAAAGAAGGAAACATTTCTATACCCTGTAACATTTCGATGTCAGCAAAGACAATCATTATTTTGTTAATTAGCATGCTGCAAGAACCCAAGAACTAAAAGCAAATGAACAAGTTAGTCATATATGGTTTTGCTTTGCTGTAAAACTTTTGTTTGTATGCCAGTGAGGTAGAAGTATGATTCCTCACAAATGCAACTTTAATATTTCTTTTCAATCGAACTCTATCTTTCTACTTGCAGAAAAAGGAATCATTGTTGTCTCGTTAGTTTCTAAAGTGCTGGCATGAGCCGTTTAAAATGTTTACTGTAGTTGGGCTGTTGTATAAATATTGGTTGTTGTATTCAGTTCCCTGTATTGCCCTTAATTGTGCTCAGTTTAAGTTACAAACTGCTGTAATGTTGCTTCCCCTTGCTACCTTGTGGAAGGACTGCACAATCACGGTTCAGGACTCCACACTAAAGGCTTGAGTAGAGCTCTACAGTTCTTATATCTTAATTGGTAAGTTAAAGTACCTGGTAATCTGGTTAAGAATCACTACGTGAAGAGCACAAGGACTTATAACCTGTCTCAAGTCTCAACTTTGAAGAGAATTTTTCCATGGTGAGATATTATTCCTTGTGACTTGTTATCCATGGTGAGATACAATTTCTTTTTTACAAGTTTGATGTGTTGTTTAGTAAATGAGGCTATGAACTGAGACTCCATTGTGATTTACCGATACGTTTGCCATTTCACCCATTTAATTGATCAGTCAACAGTATATTTTACAAGACCAGTATGTGTGCTAGAACTACCTTTGCTGTCATGAGTTAATGAATCTTGGCTGAGCATACTCAGATTTTGAAGAAGATCAAAGAATGAGTAGTGTAAAAAGAAACAGTAGTGGTTTTTTATTGTGGTAATGCTCTCTTTATGTTCTTTCACCAGGGAATGAACAGGCAAGTACTGCCGGCTGGATCTTTAGTACAATGTACGCCTGCACAACTTCTCATGCTTTCTTTCTCTGCTTGCGCCTGCTGCTGCTAGCTACTCTCTCTCTCTCTGGTTGGCGCCGCTGCTGCTCTCCTCTCTCTACTATTGCTCCTCCTGCCATATGTTTCTCCCTGCTCTCTCTGTTGGTGGATAAGCCCGTATAGATTCTACCTTTTTGTGTCTACTTGTGTGTGAGCTCATGTGAAAGAACATGTTGGGCCTCCATGTGTGGTTTTGATAATTAATGACAATCTTTATGGACTAATGTGTGTATTAAGTTATACTTGTAGGATTTGTCCATTGGAATCGCTTGGAGCATGTGTTGGCTTCAAGGTCGATGAAATGCAAAGAAGATATGTTGGGCAAGCTCAATATGCGAGGTCGATGATGAGGAATTAAGGAAGGCGTTTCATCTTGAGAAGGGCAAGATCGTCTACATCGAACTCAAGTGGATTGCTCAAGGCAAAGGTATAATCTTGATAGGTTTTTCCTTTTGCCGGTCTCACGTTGTGTGTGTGAGACTGGGTTTAGGATAGATAACCGTACTATCAAGAGGGGCTCTCGTATGAGTAATTTGGTCACATCGTTCGGAGAGAGCTCAAACCTTTGCATACTTGCATCATCGTATTTGGTTGTTATTTGGTCTTATCCATGTGAGGATATAGAGCTTGTGGTAATCTCCATAACAAGCTCTTGTTCATCAAAATCGGATCTTCCATTTGTATCTTGTTGCGATTTTGATTTATGCGGCTTTTCGGTTTCTCACCAAGTGAGGTATATCACATTATTCTACTTGATACTTTCTCACTCGGTGATAATCAATATTTCCACTTTTTATTGGGAAGCCCTTGTCGTCCTCTATCCAACGCAATTGGAATCAGGCCAATCGGAGCTTCCAGTCAAAAGTTATTGCCGTTTGAATTTTTGCCTGGTGCGGTACCAAAAAGCGGTAGTGCTACCGGATGCGACAGAAGGTTTTGACTAACTGTCAAAAAGCCTCTGCCGGACTAGGTACTAAAAAGCGGTAGTACCGCATTTTAGTACCTAGCGCGACAGTAGCTTCTTGACCACTTGTCAAAAGCACTTTTCCCGATACTAAAATCTTGAGTGTTGAACGTTGGCAAAAACCTTACATGCCTAGGTAGTGAAATGCGGTAACGCATTTTACTACTGGCGTGATGTAGAGTTTTTCTAAACTGCTGATTCCATTTCACGTCCGGTAGTACCGGTTGCCATTTGTGGTACTACCGCTTTACGGTAGCACCAATGGTAGTACCGCTGTGGCCTGGGACTATGAAGTTTGAATGTTGGTCTTCCTGTACCAAGTCCGTTTTGGTCCGGTAGTCTGGGAGTTCTCCGGTAGTACCGCTTGAACTTCCCAGACTACCGCTTCATTCAGCTCCAACGCCATATTTTGCCCAAATCTATAAATAGCTTTGCCCCTTTGCCTTTTAGGGTTACTTCTTCCTCCTCTTTGGATCTAAAGCTTTGGCCCTATTTGCCTTACTCCTTAAGCTTGATTTCTACTCACCCCTCCATTGATTCTTGCATATATTTGAGGGGTAGTTGGAGGAGATCTAGATCTACGTTTTGACCAAACCAAAACATCTCTTTGTGAGTGTATCTTTGGGGATCTAGATTTTGGGGGATTTTGTGTCTCTCTTTGATTCCTCCTCTCTTGTTCCCCCAATAGTTTTAGTAGCTTTGTTGGAACTTGAGAGTGAGGGATTTGATCATCTTTGTGGTGTTCTTGCCATTTGCATTTGTTGCATCGGTTTGAGTTCTCCTCGGAGGATTTGGTTTCAATTGCTCATTGGAGCTTGTCTTGGGTTCTTGGAACCCTAGACGGTTTTGTGGCCTTGGTGGCATTGTGGCCTTTTGTGGCGTTTGTTGGGAACCTCCAATTAAGTTGTGGAGTTTTGCCCCAACCTTGTGAGAGGTTTCGGTTGCCACCGACAAGTGCACCGATAATGGAAGCGTGGATCGATCCCATTGGGGTGAGATTCACCGGAGAATAAGGGGCCTTTTGTGGCGTTGGTGGTTTGATACCACCCCCTCTCCAAACGAGACGTACTCCATGTTGGGAGGAACTCGGTAAAATATCGGTGTCCCCGCGTGCCTCGGTTATCTCTATACCCGAGCTCTTTACTTATGCACTTTACATTGTGATAGCCTTCGTGCTTAAAGTAATTTATATCTTGCTATCACTTTGTTGCTTGTATTGCTTAGCATAAGTTGTTGGTGCACATAGGTAAACCTTAGTTGTTTCTAGGTTGTGCTTTACAAAGTAAACACTAGTTTTATTCCGCCTTTGTTGAGCCACTCTAGGAAAAGTTTTAATCGCCTATTCACCCCCCCCTCTAGGCGACATCCGTTTCCTTTCAATTGGTATCAGAGCCCGGTCTCTCATTTTAGGCTTCACCGCCTTGAGAGTAAAGATGTCGGCTAGAGGATTAATGCACAATGACATGTTTATATTCGATGGCACAAATTATGATATATGGAAAAATCGCATGCTCATTCATTTTCGGGACATGGACCCAAATTTGGAGCGTATTGTAGATATAGGTTTTTCTCCTCCAATGGATATCAAAAATCTATCTAGTGAGGATGAGAAAAACTTATATCTCGATGCTCAAGCTTCTAATGTGCTTGTTAATGCTTTGAGCTATGTAGTTACTTCTTCAATCATTCCTTTTTGAAGCGCTCATGAGTTATGGACAAAACTTTAAGATAAATATGTTGTGTCCAACATTATTGAGGATGATTGTGTTGCTTCCACTTCCGGTCGAGATGAGTTCTCATCCTCTACCACTTCACCAACATGTGACTTTTCACAAGGTGAGTGGTGATAGAAATTGCAATTTGGATAGTGTGCTTACTATTTGTAATCCCTCATCCCTATCGAGTTGCAATGATCTATCTTTGGACTTTAACACTTCTAGCACTACAAACTCCTTACATGCTTGTGTTAATAGTCCTTGCATATCATGTAGAAATGACTTGAACAAATCTCATGATGATATGCTCATGTTGTCTTGTTGCCATGATAAAAATGCTTCTATTTCCTCTAGTGCTTGTGTTGCTAACCATGTAGAGGAAAATGAAGATTCTATGGGCCAAGACAAGGTCTTGAAGAGAGCTTCAAGTGCAATCTCATCATCACCTTCCTCCGGTTCTCACATGTGCCTTATGGCTAAGGGAACAAAGGTAACCTCTTTGAATCCCATTGTGTGTCATGATGATGATGAGGTTGAGAATGATAATGATGATTATAGAGGTAAGTATGATATTACCTCTATTAAGAAAATGGGAGAGGTTGTCTATAGTGCTCTACACAAAAATAAACTTGCTTCCTCCAACCTTCTTGAAATCTTGAATTATGCTATAGAAGGCAATGATCTTATTGAGGAGCAAGAAAACATAATTGATGAAAAGTTTGCACTTGAGCGTGAATATGCTAATGAACTTGCTCAAGTAAAGGACTCCCTTGAAGAAGAACAAACCACCAAAGAATCTCTTGAGGAGACTTTTACTCTAGAATTATCTAGAGTAAAGGAATACCATGATAGAGAACTTGCGGTGGCTAACTCCTTCAAGATTAAAAATGATGAACTTGAAGTTGCTTATGCTAAACTTGTTGAGGATTTTGAGCACCTCAAAAATGGCTCTAGGGTCATAAAGGGTGAGCTCATCAAACTCACCGAGTCACATGAGCAACTTAAAGCCTCATATTCAAAAGAGCTTGACAAGTTTCCCTACTCTTGCTATTAGTAATGATGCTTGTGCTACTAACTCTATTTCTTGTGAAGCATCTATTTTGAAGGAGAATGTTGAGCTAAAGGCTCAACTTGCTTTGCTAACTAGCAACTATGGGAAATTAGAAGAAAGCCATGTTAAGCTCTCAAGCTCGCATGAGGATCTCCTAGTCTCCCATGGTAGGCTAAAGTTGGCTCATGAGGCCATCATGTCAAAGGTAACATCTAGTGGGCCTCATGTGGACATTAGCACTATATCTACTCCAAATGTTATATTGCCATGTGCTAGTCCTTGTAATTCATCCTCTCACAACCATGCTATATCTCGTGATGAATTACATTCCTTGCCTTGTTGCTCTAACCTTGTTGCTCTAACAATGTTGCTCTAACAATCTCGTGGTAAACCTTAGTTGTTTCTAGGTTGTTGCTTTACAAAGTAAACACTAGTTTTATTCCGCCTTTGTTGAGCCACTCTAGGAAAAGTTTTAATCGCCTATTCACCCCCCCTCTAGGCGACATGTGTTTCCTTTCATCATGCCTTCTACATGTTTGATTTTATGTTCATAAGAACTAAATATTATTGCTTCAAGTTTCTTTGTGGGATTCTGATAGTTTGTCAACTGCAAATTTGGCTTGGGGGCCATGGCGTGAGGCGTCACCGCCAGCATTGATGCACGGCCGCCGCCCTGCTGCGCCCCTTGCCATGTTGGGTGGCGCGCGGGTCAACCCGTTGCTACATGATGCACGTCGTGTTACCAGAGCCCCGCACCCTCGTGCAGCGGAACGCCGCCGTCGTGGTTGTCTGCTGCGCACAGCGGCTGTGCGACATGCCGAGCGGACGGCGCCCTCCCGGAGCTGTACATCGAGGCCCAAGTTGAATCTCCACCGATGAAACTATTTTGTTTCTAATTTTTTTTATCTACTTCTCATGAAATTTATTCGCTGGATGTGCACTTGATTCATTGTTAAATTAGTTTCCTTGATGGTGTTCGCGTGATTCTTAAAAGGTCCGAAGCCTCTCGCCAAGATACTCTTTCTGTGCTGCGCTAATGGGATTCAACGCTGGACGAGGCAGCGTCAACTAAAGGACCTGCCCCTGTCTCGATAATGGCATGGCTGAAAGGAGAAGGATTGCACATGCATGAGATGGCAAGACGGCTGCCTAGAGCGTCGTCTTCTGCAATCCCGGCGAAGGTGTCGCCTACCTGCATGACGACATCCTCAATACTCCACTGTTTGTTTGAGCCTTAACCCACTAGCCCCACTACTAAATCAAAATTTCTCACTCTTATCTTGGAATCAAAACCTGAATTGTTTTTTTTTTTTGGTTCTCTTGGTCAGGTCCGATAGTCCACAGCAGCAGCTGGTGACCATCCAACATCCGTAAAGAAGTGCAGCTGCAGCCAACAGGTAGGCCGGAGGAATCGTCGGGTTGCTGTCACACATACCTTTTGTTTAATTCAGTTCTAGGCATAGTTATTTTATTTTGGCATGAAAGAATTCAGGAGCATATCATAACTTGATTTTACATATTCATGTACTGGATGCTTTCCTAGCCCCATGGTTAGAGTTGTGGATGTTCAATCACGTGCCGGAAATAGACCGAGGAAAATAATTAAAAGGTTTGGACTTCAGTCGTCTAGAAAATATTACGTTAGTTCATCGTGAAGGAAATGCTGTCACTTGGAGAGCTTCAGTTTAGAACCGTTTGATTCTGTAAGTTCGGCTAAAATAGGATTTTTTAATAAAGTACGTAGCTTTCTATGAGCTCAATTGATTGGTTCTTTCATCTGACTGACCTGTATATAACAACGGAAATCCTAGACCTACGGGCTGTTAGGCTACGGAAAACCTTACGGGCATACGTGTTTTGATTTGGTTGGCTGAATTCTAGTGCTTCCCCCAAAAACCGGACCACGTTTTCTACTCCTACCCTTGCCTAATGAGTCCGTAAGCAGTTTTTGTAAAACCACTCCGTAGATGTAGCATTGCTCATATAACAGTTGCAGATATTACTTTTGGCCGACAAGTTTGTGGAAGATCCAGCGATTCAAGATGATTCGAAGTCTTATGCAATATTATTGCTGATCAGAGATACTCAGGTTCTTCTAGAAATGCTATTTTGGTTTTCAATTATCTGTCCTGAACTTTTGATGCACTACAACGATATTTGCATGAGCTGATTATATCAAGTACTATATCTTACTGCAATTCTTATTTTCAGATCTCGTGTGTTCTTGATATGAGGTACCGCTGATTGACTTCATTTTAAGCTTGATTTGTAGTCTAGGATGAGGAACACGTTTTTTCCAAAATTAGAGAGAGAATCACACATGGTCCTGTACATGCTGCTGGAGGTGGAGAACCTGCACACGATGCTGAAACCTCCCATCTTGGCCTATCTATTTTGATCATGGATTTTGCTTTGTTGTGCAGAAGTTCCGGCCAAGTGTTCTCTGGCAATTTCCAAATATTCACTGAATCTTGAATCTGGAATCTGGAATGTTGAGATCTTTGTCGCACTGAGAGTGGTACGTAAGGAAAATATAGTTTGTTTTGTTTGGGGTACCAAGTTGTTACACAAGTTAAATTAACTGTTGTAGATCGTTCTCCCCTGCAAAAGAAAGTTTTTGAATGATCCATTTGTTTATTGAGCTCCTGCTCTCTTCTTTGCCACCAGGAAGCAAGTTTTTGAAGGTTAATTAACTACTTTGATGAAGTAATTCATGCAGTCAATAAAGGGTAACTTGGGGCATCAGTGCCGAGTTTTTGATACTTAATTTGGCTTATTGATGGCTTATTTAATATTATTTTCCTCACTGTTCTTATGCAGTTCAGATGGCAGTTAAGAGTGTTTTACCCATATATTTCAGTGAACCCAAACTCTTTTGATATCCATTTTTTTGTGAAACCATGAATTTTGCGTGTATACAAGTCTATATGTAATCAGGCACATCCATAGTTGGTATGATGCTTCTTTGTTCAAGTAGTATATTCTACTAATTGATGCTCAGTTAACGGGTAGACACTTCATAAAAACAATAACAGTGAATGGGCAGTGCAGCTCAACAAGATTCTAATGCTCGATGAGAATTCCACCAGGACCTCTCTTACTAATGACAATTACTGCTTTAGTTGTTGTTTGCTACTTTCCTTCATGGTATTGCTACTGCTACTTTTGTCTCTAATTTCTCACGGGTTGCTCTCCCTCTTTGTCTTGATTTCTCACAAGCTGCTCTCCCTCTTTGTGTGTATATGTTCTTATATGGAGATATTTTTGCAGGTCAACTGTTTGATGATATGCTTATGGGTCATGGAAATCCTTGCCGGTGTATTGATTTTCTTGCTGCCTGTTGGGTAGATGATTCATGCAAATGTTGACCTACAGATGTTGCTGGCATTACTAGATTCAGAGATGGAATCGGAAGTAGGGCTACAAGCCCACTTCTTTACCTTTTCCAAATTTTCATGGTTATGTGCCATGTCTATCTTAAATTCTAATACTATCAGATCCATTTTGCAGGTACCATGAGACTTTAAGAAATTGATAGGCATTCAGTTATCGGGGACTTGAAAAGAGGCATGGAGGCAAGAAATGGGTCAAATTTTTATCTCTGTTTATCTTTATTACATGTGATTGTATTATTCATCTCTCTCTATATATACACTAGCTGTAAGTGTTACCGTATCAATGCTTTGTAGATTTTCACCATTGTATTGCGATTTGGGAGCAACTTTACTATATGAAACATGGTAAGAGGATTGATTATTTATGTTGAATGTGTTGAGGGTAGATAATGCTACTAAGATGAAACTTAGTCATGCTAGAAGCTAATACTAGGTTTGTGTGGTGATGCAGAAACAACCCGCC
The DNA here is from genome assembly GCA_030063025.1 of Avena longiglumis. Classification (NCBI taxonomy): domain Eukaryota; kingdom Viridiplantae; phylum Streptophyta; class Magnoliopsida; order Poales; family Poaceae; genus Avena; species Avena longiglumis. The sequence continues at coordinate 508,755,973 of CP125974.1, read as the reverse complement.
CAAGGCTGATTTATTTAAAGTGTTAACACTGTTTGGAACAGAAAATTGTTCACACAAGCGTGCACCATGAGGGACTATTTGTTGATCGATTCAAGGATGCAGGTACATAAGAGTTGAGTTATCCTATTCAGCTTTGGAACCTTTGATTCGCTAGGATATTCATATTTGTGCATACTATCTGTGGTTTTCAGGTTTTCCTTTCGTTTTGTTTTGGATGGAATTATTGTTTTATAGGGCAAGGATTATTTTTCTCTTCACTGGTCAGGAACAAGCTATCTAAGGTCATATGAGCTCCTCCTTTTGTTTAGTTTTTGCTTCTCAATTGAAGCGAGATTTGTTTTTGTAGAATGTGTGTCATTGCTCCTTGATTTTTGTTTATGTTTACCTTGATGAACTAAACCTACTGTTTTTTTGTCAGCAGCCAGTCATCTAGATAATACTTGAGGACTTGAGGTTATTTCTTTTCTGCTATTTAATACGGATTCTTTCGTTGATTATGCAGGTCATTTTGATCTGGTCAAACAGAGAAAGTTATTTTAGGTTATAGTGCAAATCGTCTGCTCTCGGGTGAGTTGGATTTTCAGTTTTTGACATTTCCATTATCCTTGCCAATTTTGTTCGAGTAATGCTTGCACTGATTTCTCCTGGTCTGAGTTCTACAAGGCATGTCAATCAGGCTGGCCGTGTACACATTGGCGCCATTCTCCCAAAGGGCAGTGCCCAAGCCAAGTGCTTGTTCTCTGTGGGTTGATGCTCGTGCTTATGTTAGATTATGTGCTTTTCCATTTCAGCGTAGCAGGTTTGCTTTGTGATGATGGAGAGTACTCCCTCCGTTTGGGATTATAGGTCACGCACGGCTAACTAGGTTGCCAATTTGACCAACAAAATATAAGTAAAATAACACAAAAATTATACCATTAGAAACTTTAGATGTTGTATTTTCTAATGGTATAATTTTTATGCTATATAACTTATATTTTATTAGTCAAATTAGCGACTTAGGTATACGCGTAGGACCTATAATCCCAAACAAAGGGAGTAGGGTGTCTATTTTCTCAGGAAATGGAATTTTCTGTGTGTTCACTGTTTAGACCGTGAAGTAGTTCGAAGGCTGATCAGCAAGGCTTCAGTATCTACATGTAAGCTCTATATTCAGTGCATGTTATTATGAAGAAACGTAGGATTTGAGATGTATTATAGCTACTCGCTCTAGATTAGATGAAGCGACATATTTGGAATATATTACTATTACCGGTTCAGGGGCATTAGTGTGTATAGTCAGTGCAAGCTAATTGTATATTTAAGAAGATTGATCTGTACTTTTGTCTAAGAGCAGATAAATCTGAAGCAAGTCATGGACACAATTGATTACATTAGAGCATAGAGTGTAGAGATTATTTGGCTCTTTCCTTCAGTTTCCTCCCAATAAGAGAAAAAAGTGGCAATAACTATAATATTATGGGCATCCAATCTGCTAAAACAGAAGATTTTATGCTATAGGATTTTGAATATTTATAAGTTAGCTATGTCTAAAAGAGAAGTAGATGATACATGATTTTGCAAAATGACTATTGACTTGGTGCCGCACTAAGAGAAGAAAGATATCTACACGTGCTGATGGAAATCGAAAAAAGTAAAATATGAAAGAAATTGGAGTGTGAGCAAAGAAATCCAAGATGGGAGGACATTATCGTGGGATTTGGACCTTCTATCTACCGAGGCTAAGATATTTTTGGAGAGAACCATGTCAATAGATGAAATCTATTAACACACAACAGTAAGTTTTTTAGATCTCTACATGAGAAACCACATGCATTAGAGGCGCTGGAAAATTATGAAATTTCTGTAGATGAGATCTACCACCACAAATCTGTAACTTTGCTTAAGTGTAGCTTAACTTGAAACAAGAGTGTTTCATTCTAATACTCATCTATTGAATATTATGGAACAGAGCTTTACTTACCACGATCATGTGATACAATATCTTCCTTCAGTTGTTTATGTTCAAGCCCACTTGCAGATCAAACCCATAAACGTTCTATGGGATACAGATGTGTTTTGCTATTTCTTGATTTACTAATCTGGTAGTATCATTGTAGATACAAGTACTATACATCTCTGAACTCAACAATTATGGTCATTTGAAGAATTCTCATGTAATAGCGCAAAAGAACATGTGTTGACTGCTTAGCTTACTTCTACTCTGGATCAATATTCAGTATAAAAAACTCAGGTCTTTTTCCTATTTATAGAGTGCTATTGTATAAATGCTTAACCTACATACTATCACCAATTTGGATGATATATTTTCTTACCACAATTTGTCATGTTATCTGCTCCTCCTAACACCTAGATTTGAAGGATTTAGTAGCAATCCTGGTATGTATCAGATCATTTCTGTCTGAGTGGTGATAATACTAGCTTGTTTTAGTCGCTGAAATGCTTACCACCTTGGTCCTAAACTCACTGTAGTTATTTTTGGTAGATTGGACGGTCACTGGGTTCCTAGCAGGACGAGGGGCTGGTGTTGAATACATACCAGGATTGGTTGCTTCTTCTACTGAAAACATGAAAAAAAGTGTGGCAGCCACACTGCTGAATGATGGATCTATCACGATTCATATTGCTGGTAAGTAAATGAAGTCTACGATTTTTGGTCATGCCCTTTGCTTCCGTACTACTATGGTTTAAATAAATACCAGAAAAGATGAAAATATAGAATCACATTTTTCAGCTTTGTGTAGATAAAAATTAAATAGAAGAAACTTGTTTAGCTATGTACCCAGTAGATGTTGGTATGTTGGAGAAGGAGCATGTAGTAAAAGAACCAATTTCAGTTAATCTGTAGAGCAGAAGAACTATACTGACTGTTCAACAGATAAAAGCAAACAGTGATATCACTTTGGTGGTTACAATTCAACCATAGTTACTACCCAGCTAGATCCATTGACTCATCTTTTACTGAATCTTCACAACCGGCCATCTGTAACACCCTCAGAATCGTCCCTATGCAAGTCTTAGCGATCCCCGCCAAACCCGCATAGAAACGATTCAGAGGTGCCCACCAGGCACTTTCGTGCGGGTGGAAAACGAAGTAATACCATTACACAATAGTCCACGATGGAATCCACAGAACAGATATATACAACAATGACTCAAATAGTTAAAGAATACAGATATACAATACAAAGATCCAAATCACCTTTAAAACGATACAGCGTCCGAGTATGGACAAGATGCAAATTGAGCCAAGAGCCCTAAAGAATAACCAATGGCGTCCATAGCCCTGCCCAGGTCAAGCCGGAAGGGTAACCCTGCTAACGACGCCGATCTCAAAACCTGTTTAAACAAAAAGGGGTGCCGACAAAGGGCAAAGGAAAAAAAAAAGAGCGGTCGGTACTGAGGCCAGTACACGGCGAGACTAGAATTCGGCGGTCCTCGCCTACATAGGTATGGTGGGCTGAAGCGACAACGCGGCATGCACTGAACAACCTATAAAGACTCAATACAACTGACGGCTATCAGAGGGATAAGAAAGACCTATTCGGATCCAACCTGATGCTAACACCAAACATACCCATCCTGGTGTTTTCCCCTCAAAACCAATCGAGGAAGTCAACCGAGGAACTCACATAGTTGGCAGTTTTATTCATTCGTTATAGTTGCGGCAATTACTAGTCAGATATAGATAGCATGAGTCATCCCGATATAATAAGCAGTGGACAGTTTTAGTTAACCATTCCGTTGTAGTTGTAGTACTTACTAGTCAAATACATATAGCATGAGGCATCCTAAAACCCAGCAGTTGGTACTTTTATTTAACCATTCCATTGTAGTTGCAATACTTACTAGTCAGATACAATGGTAACAGGTGACAATCCAAACCAGCAATTGTTGACACTTTTATTTAGCCATTCCATTATAGTGAATCTGATTACTAGTCATTATAAAGTTAAATTTATAACACTACTTTAGTTATAGTTGTCTATGATCGAGATACTGTGCTCCAAGTCGTTCATAACAGTGGACACGGCATTCAAAAAGTTTTACCCTGCAGGGGGCACAAATAGCAACACACGCACGATCAACCTCGGGAAAAACCAAAGAAAACCCAACGAGGCATCACGACGAGCAATTGCAAGATTCATATAAATTTCAGGGGGCCACCCCACCAAGCTACCCGCGACGAAGTTGGCCGGCTCAAGAACGGACCCAGAGGTTTGCGTCAATGGCTATAAACGACTGGGAACCCGAAAATGTGACTGGGCTTGTCGATACCGCGAAAACACTCCGCTTACCTAAACAGTACAGGCGCTCCACGCGCAATCGTAAATTAAGCAGTAAAACATGGCATAAGTACAGGATAGTAATAAAGCCCCAAACTACTTTGTGGCCCTAAGAAATAAATATGACTCAAGCTCTGGCTAGGGGAATTCATGGTCCCACATGCGGATAGTGCGAATATTCAAAGAACAGGTATCAAGTACTCGGGGTCCTACGGGACACAAGTGGACGGTTAAAAATCAAATAACATCTATTGCCCACTTGTGCCTCTGCATTATTTACCTACTTCAATTTTAGTTATTAAACGATAATTAAAGCCATGATCATCTCCAACATAAAGCATATGACAGTCTTCCAACAACTGTGGTATTGGACGACACGCAACAGCACTTGAGCAAGCGACTACGACGAGCAAGTCCAACTATCTACCAAACAACATGTAATAGGATGTGTCCAAAGCAATATAAGGCTGCAAGGGATATCACGGGTACGGAAACTAGAGCATCACAACACAGATAGCAATAGATCAACAAGAGGGAATAAATACTATAAAAATAAGATAGGTAGAAAGGGGGAGATTGCTCGCCGGAAAACATTGCCGAAGGTTCATCTGAAGATCGGGTCGACTCTCGCATCAACTCATCAGCCTAATCCGTGAATAAGCAAAGCACTAGAAGAAACACCGGATGCACTATTTAATACTACGGCAAAAGATCAGGCATGATGTATGTATGATGTATGGCATGGCAAGGATACAATGCAATTAGGCAATATTAAGCGGGGCCGAAGTCCCGACAATTATTTAAGTGGTTCAAGTTATTTAAATACCCCACAATTTAACTGTTGTATTAACAAGGCAAAATATATCACCGGTTCGCTACACAATTTTAAATGAGACCAATATTAAACTAGAAAAGCCCGCATATGGCCTTCATATTTAATTTAGGTGAATCTTCCAAATAGCCCTAAACTCCCACAAACATGTATGCATGCATGACCAATTTAATATGCATCAAGTATATATTATATATTATAAAAGTATTGGTCTCGGAAAAGAGGTCACACTTGGGTTTTGGCGATCTTGGGGTTTGCCGAGGGTTCGGGTTCGGTCTTCAAAACTTTGGACTCCGGGAAGGAGCACTTGGCGTTCCGATGGATCGGTCTCCGTGTTCGTGTCTTCGTCCGAGTGGTAGATCTTATAGGTACTACACAATCATCTAGTGCCGCCTTGGGTTATCTGGACTGGGCTTTAACTAAACCAGATCTTCTTCGTGGAGGACCTGGGCAACAGCACACTGGACGAGAACCGATCAGATACATCGTCAGGCTCCAAAAGCTAGACAAAATAGCCAACCTTGCAATAGCAACAACATTTACCCAACAGCATTTCACGCACTATGGTTGCATTAATAGGGCTAAACAGGGCACGCAGTGCTGGACAGAGGCGACACAAGGGCAAGGCTCACGAAGCAAACGCATGGCAGCAGGTCGCAGAGTCGCGACGAGGCGACGGCAGACAGCTGGCGGCGGGGCTCGCGAGGTGCGGCGGCGGAGGTGCAAGGGCTCGGTGGGGAAGAAGGGCGTCAGACGCCACGCGAGCGAAGGAACTCGGCGAGGCGCGGCGATGCGTGGAGCGATGGTGGCCCGATGATGGCGAGGACGAAGCTTGGTGGCGGAGGAGCTCATGAAGCGGTGGCCACGGAAGGCGCGAGCCCGTCAGCAACGCCGAGGCGCTGGGTCGATGTGGCGAGCGATCGAGGTAAGCGGCGGAAGGAGCTTGCTCCGGCGGGACGAGCGGCCTCTACAGTGGAGAGCTGCGCATGCGCTTGCGAGGAGGACTCAGCGGTGGAGAGGCGGAGCGGGGCGCGCGTCTGGGGCCAGCGGCGGTGGCCGAAGCGAGAGGAGGATGGAAGCGTTGGGGTGAGGGAGAGGAGCACGGGTTGGTGGGGGCGGTTCGATGCGGGGGAGGTGGGTTCGGGGTGGTTCGTACCGGGGGCGCAGGCGGGACCGGGCTCGCATGGGTGGTTACGGTGTAGCCTTTTGGGGATCGGGGAGGGGTATGTGTACGCGGCAGGGTTGGTGTGTTGCATGCACCGAGTGCGTGCGTGTGTGTTGTGTGCCGCTGGGTGGGTCTGGCGGCGCGCGGGTGGAGTGGTGGCGGCGGGAAGGGGTGTGGGCAGCAGGGGGATTTAGGGTTAGGTTTAGCTAGGGTTTTGTCCAGGGGTGGATCTGGGTTTGGTTCAGGCTTGAAAGGGTTAGGGTTTGGTTGGGTAGTAGGTGGCTGCAGGCTGGGCTTTCGGGCCTAGCCTGCGGCTGCCTCCCTGATACAAAATATTATATATTTATTATTTTTCTTTCTTTTAAATCAAAATATTGCAAAAAGGTTTTAGACAAATAAAAGATCCGGACGGATTGAGGGTTTTGATTTGAACGAGGGGAATCTCTAGAAAACAAAATAAGCTTTTGGGAAATTGTTTTAGGCGAATAAATGCATGATGGTATCATGATGATGCACATAATAAAAACAACAGCGATTTTCTAGTAGTGGAATTACCCGGGGTGCTACACCATCACCTTCCAAAGTATCTGCCCAACTTCCCTGAATCTTTTCAGTTGCAATAAAATGGTGCTTTGGTCTATATGAGTTTCACATGTAAGATCTTAGAACAGTGAACTACACTACTGTGTAGCTAACTCACTTCTCCTATCAGAGAGGTCAGTATACTCTGCATTCCTTCATTGTTGACATGTTACTCTACAAGAGCTCATAAAATTTATGTTTGCTTAATTTCTAGCATAGCGCATAAACAATCTACTGTATGGACAAGTACAAAATTTTAATTCAGTCAATCAGCCATATTTATCTAAATTATTATATTATACGGTTGGTGAGAAACCTTCTTTTGAAATAGTAACCTTAGAAAAGACCGACATTCAAAATAATCAAGTCATTTATTAGCTAATCACAATTTGCATGGTTCTATAATGCTAGGTACTTTGGGCACCTCACATGAGGTACATTTGAATTTTTGCTGCATGACCAATAACTAGGATACACCAGACAGTAGTTCACTACATCGGTCTTAGTTATGGCTTTCAGGCCTTATGCACAACAAGTCCGTTTAGTGAAGCAAGATTTATCTCTTCCTTTCTTGAGCGGGGCAAGATAAAAGTCCGCTTAGGGAGCTGACTTCTTTGTTGATCCTTTTGACTTCCCTTATCTGTAAAAAAATGAGTATGATGAAGTGGTTCCTAGGAAAATATACTATGAGGCTTCAGTGAACATATCCTTACCTTGGAAGATATATAGTTCATAGAGGGGCGATAAACGCAACGTAACATTATGGATCTTGTACAAGCTGCAGCTCAGAATGAAACTTAGAAAGACAGTAGGCTTATATATCTGTTATACTGATGGGTACACAAACCAGTTTTTACCCATATTTAGGCTCCGTTTGGCATTGACATAGACTATGGATCATGTTGTGTTGACTCAAGATAATCGATGGTTTGGCTACCTTCTTATTTCCATCAATTTACAAATGCACTCATTGTTTTGTTGCAGAACATGTACGATGAAAATGTGAGAGGACAACCATTAGTCCACCTGATTATCTGCATTTAATTTGATTTATAAAGAAAAGGTACAGACCTTTTGTGGGTTCTTATCTGCAGCAGCTTAACAGATAAATACAGCACCACATAGCACATCTCTGTCTAGCAATAACAAACTGAGTTGATACCACAATTTATCCAAACACCAGGACAATCATTATTACCAATGAGGAAAAATTGGCCCATGTTTTTTTCCTTGTAATAAAAAACACCGTGTTGACTGTGTGAGTAGTGGCCTATGAACACCGTGTGACCCCTTTTGTGGTTGGCCTGCAGATATAACCTTAGTTCCTGCTGCGAACAATGTCCATATGCAGCTTATATATGTGGATTCAGTTGTACTTACTAGGCCACTGTACCTTATTCATGAAACAGACATTTGTAATTTATTACTGGTTAGTTCCGCTGGGTGTATCTATATGCCCGTTTCTCTAAACAATTGAACCAGTCTATGTATATTCTTCACTTGCTGCTTGCTTACGTAGCATTTTACAAAACATTTAAGACGGAAACATGAACAATTACAATTACAGGCGATGAGACTGAGCTACGCCTGGTATAAATATGGCATTTTTTAATTACAAAATCAACGGGATCGTGTGCTAAGACGTACCACTAAATCTAAGTGGATATAGAGGTGGACTCAGGGTCCGTCCAGACATGGACCCTAGTCCGTTGCTTATGGTGACCATGGGCCAGAGCCCGGAATGTCGACACTTTTGTTCCCTGCATGTGCCGATGCCGTGTGTACCTCATTTCACGTGCACGGTTAGATAAGATTCGGCCTGATCTCAGCCCAAACAGAACAGCGACCAGTTTCCTTTCCGGTCGTCCGATTCCGTTTCACTCGCCAGCAAAGCAGATCAACGAAGATCCCTCGGTATGTCTTTCCCAACCTCACCCTCTCTATTGCCACGGGTCCTCGGATCGCGGGCATTTATACATATGTACCTCTAGAATTAACATCATGAGAGAAACATATCCATATGCATGTGCAAAAAATGAGTATGTAAAAAATGAGTAGAGAGTAGACATATTAGGTACATGATTGATTGATATCGAGATGGAATAGTCTCTCAAACAAGTATGATGAGAAAGGTAAAGAATCGTTAAAACCGGAGGAGAGCCACTTGTGTAATGGTATGGTTATATGACTTGTAGAGACACATGAGGACCGGGTTGGTCTGCGCATATGGAGATGCTATAGAAATACGGCATCAAGGAATAACTAGATACATCTGAATCTAGATAAAATTGAGGCCATTAATATGGACCAGAGAGAGTAAAAAAATGTTGAAGTATTTTGTTTTGAAAAAGAATAGTCAGAGTATAGTATAGACATGATAGACTACATGGCTTGGGTTATCTATAATTTTTAGAATTGTTTTATATTCACGGTCCTTAAAAGTAGTTCTGATAATTTCTAGACTACTATGGCTATACAAACAGGGCCAAGACGAGCGTCATTCTGCTCCTCTCTATGGGCCGGCCCCTGCCGGCTTTTCCTATTGTGTCAGGCCTCTGAAACCATGTGTGTGATCCCAACACAAAAGATAACAGCTAGACATGGGTATAGAGGTGGGCTCATGGCCCAGTCCAGACATGGACCCTAGTCCGTTGCTCATGGGGGCTATGTGAGCCCGGCCCGTGGACATTTTCGTTCCCTGCATGTGCCGATGCCGTTCAGATAAGATTCGGCCTGATCCCAGCTCCCCGTTCCGGTCGGCAGATTCCGTTTCGCTGGCTGGCCAGGCAAAGCAGATCTCAACGACTACGTACGCATGAAGATTCGTGCCGCGAAAGGCATGGCCGCACCTGGCCGCACGTCGCCTTCCCTAACGACGCGCGCGCCTGGTATTCGGCCGCGAAAGCTGCCCCCCGCCTTTGTCGCGGCTCGTAGGTGCCAGCCCCGATCGACCGAACGATCGAGAGCTCCATATATCGTTAGCCGTCACGTCGTGCGTGAATGCGTGATGGCGCGCTGTGGCCATGGACGGACGATCGATCGGCGGATTCATTACGGAGACATCGACGCTAGTACGTAATTAATTTACGTACGCCGGCCAGCATGGCCATGGGGCAGTTGGGCGCGCACATCATCTCAGTTTCGGTTCTCTCCGACCGACCACGTTGAGTTGAGGGCGGCACATGCATGGACGTGACAGCGAAATCGGCATACTACTTATTATTGCAAGCAACCCACAACGGACTACTACCACGATCGTAGACGTATCTCGCAAGTTTTCATTAGTGTATTAACATCACTCGTTCTGTGGGTTGCATAATGCATGACGACCTGTTTGTTGCTACCTACGTACGTCTAGCCCCCCTAGCCCTACACACACACAAAATAGTTGTACTACTAGTAGCATTTCCACTTTGCCTTTGTCTGCGCCGTGCCATAGTATAGCCGCCGCCACGAGTAGAGATTTCCTGCACTTATACACGAGTTCTTCCTTTTATTTAAATGTAACAAATATATATCTTAGTTTCAGAAAATTCTGCAGAATTATATATCTTAGTATTTTGCACTTTATAGTCAATGATGTATCCCACAAACGTGCAAAATATATTAAAAACTTTGTATTACGAGCTACATAAAAATGACAAAAGTATGGATATGAGTGTGTATAGTTTCACATCTCTAAATTTTACCCGATTTTGCCATTTTTATGTAACTCACAATATAAACATTTGGGTTGCAATTTTCCACGATAGTAGAATACAACATTGACCATGCCTAGAATGTATTTTCATATGATTTTTGATTCTTTTTAGCGAAGGGAGCATTTAACCTCGGGAGCCAAAGACACTTTCCATGACGCCATTCCCTTTTACAAGTTCTTTCCAGCACAATGTAATAATAAGGCCCCGCCTTTGGTTGTGTTATCCGCTGGCAATTTACGCGCATGTGTGTCGGTGCACAAGCAAACGAGTGAGTTTTTAAACCATGCCTTCAGTGCTGTGTTCATATTTCCCGGTGAATGAATCAGAAAAAGGGACACGCCGGATTGCGAAACAAAGAAGCAAGCAGATTTACTGGTCTCTTAATTCATCAGAATTTTTCAACGAACTAGAAATCACACGGGTTTTAGGATGATAAAAGACTAAGCAAGTGGGGCCTAAGAATACTAGTTAGAAGGAGGGTACAAATTATTATGATTCGCTTGACTATTGCAGTTAGAAGTTTAAGTTCGCAGACCATCAAGTCTAAAACATAATAAAATCTTTGTTGTTCAAGCTCGAAACAATCTTGATTTGGTCTCTTTCTCGATTAAAATTGGTTATATGACGATGATAGGCGACAACAACATATGTTTGCTGCCTAGCTAGTCAGCACAACACAGTAGATTACAAAATACGAAAACTTGAGGGAAAATTAAAAGACTAAATTAGGGAAAAATTTGAATACTCTAAATATTACCGAAGATCTCACAAATTAACTAAAAAATGCACAACTAAAATATTGTAGAAAACTAAAATTTACTTTTTCCTTGTAGAGCTTTCTTAAGATTATTTCTGGTACTCTTTTGTTTTTTAAATACACTATATAAAAAAATAGATTTTGCTATATACTATCAAACACATCGGTTGCTAGTATAAGAGTAGCAATCTCATGCAGTGGCCTGGTATAATTGTATATTTGTAATCCAGCCAGGCTAGGATCATAGGAGCCTTTTGGTTTTGTAATCTATTAATACTTTGTTGGAATTTCTAATTTTGAGAATGTGGATGCTCCAAATTTTGGAGGACAAGTTCCCTTACACTAAGATAAAATCTAATTACAGATAAATTAGTTTTAGTTGACATGCATGATCGATTAATTATTGTATCCTCCTGTTTTTGCTTCTCGACTAAATTTTCTATTGAAAATAGCGTCAAGCTCCATGCAGCTGTGCCTGAGAACAATCTTTTGTTCTTGTGCTGTTTCTTATCAACTTGCCTCGTTCGACAAAAAACAAACTTAGACGATTGTTGTTCTTTACCATCAATGAAGATGATACATGATTTAGGCTGTTGTATAAGACATGGTGTTATGCTGTAGTATCATAGTTTTATTATATTTATTGATTTTTAAAATATCAGTGCAAAATTATGTACTACAGTAGTATACAATATATTTGACTTTAAATATTTATATTTATTGAAGAAATTGGTGGTTAACTTTTGTTGAATTACGTGCATGTCTGTTAAACTTAGCCGGAGGGAGTATGAGCTATCGTCTCTCCATTTATTAATTGCAGGTACGCGCTATTTTTTTACATACATGGAATGTAACTGACAGTATGATCCTTGCTTATACACCTATTACGGGCAGTTCTATCGTGCGTGGAGTAGTAACATGCTGAGCGCCGATCATTTTCTTCTAGAAGAAACCCAATCAGTGCACGCACCAGACTTTAAAAAGAAAGCAGCCGACTTGATTCCAACGACCTACTAGAAGGAGTACTGGGAGAATTGCAGGCAGCCAAAGCTCTATAATTTTGTTTTTCGTCTCCGTCGAAGCAGGAAAAATAGTCCACACCTACTGTACGAACGTACATGTGCCATAGCGTGATCAACTATTCAACCTCCGTTCAACTCGAACAACTTAAAATATAATAAGCATTACAGATCAGAAGAGAAGATATATATCACGGTCTACGTACGTGCATCATCGATCCGGAGCTCAGTTGTCCTGTAGTACTGTAGTACATTATTTTGCGATGCTAGTTGACTTGCAACTACCGGCAGAGGCACGAGGCAGCTTTTGTTTTTCGTCATCAACCGACACCCATTCTTGCCATGCACGCGCGAGAGAGAGAGGCGCCTTTAATATAATCGGCCTGCATATGGTAGCTGCAAAGTGATTCAATTGGTTTGCTACATGGCCTATGTCGAGTTGATGCCACCATGCATTGGGAGAGACATAGACGTACTAGTACATTAATCCAGGTTTCTATGAGGAAACAAAAACGCACAGCAATTAGTGAATTCCGGTTTCACCCCCCTAAATTGACATTTTTCAGGTTCCCGAGTTGTTCCCGCGTTGTTCGCGACGGATCCACTGCTCTTGGTGGCCAATGCCCTCCAAGATGGGGTCTGGCAGGTTGCTTTTCGCCGGAACCTTGGGGTTGCCGAGCGGGCGGCGTGGGAGGGACTGAGGGATAACCTCCCGTTCTCTCCGTCCCAGCCCCAATCTTCGGATAGTCTGTCTTGGCACCTCTCGCCCTCGGGCGTCTTTACCATGAGCTCCATGTATCGAGCCCTGTTTGGTGGGCCTTCCATTCCCTGGACGCCCCCCCTTTGGAAGGCTCCCCTTTCTCTAAAGATCAAGATTTTCCTTTGGCAGCTGTTGCGTGACCGGCTCCCCTCGGGTGTGGAGGTGGCCAAGCATCATGGCCCTGGGAATGGCCTTTTCCCCCTTTGTGCGGTCCCGGAAACGGGACACCACATCTTCTTGTCCTGTCCTGCCGCTCGCTTCCTTTGGAACTTCGCCCGGGAGGCTCTAGGGCCATCTTGGCAGGCCTTAGACCTTGGGGAATTCCTGGAAGCTAATGCAAACCAAACCGGCAGGAGGAGGCGCCTCTTCTGGTTTGTGTTTGCAGGATGACCTGGACTCTTTGGACCATTCATAACAAGATGGTCATCGAGCGTGTCTTTCTTCGCCGTGCCTCTGACTCGATCTTCAAATTCTTGGCTTTTTTGCAGCAGTGGTACCCGTTGAGTAGGCAGCGGGACAGGACGCGTCTGGATGGGGTGATCGAGCACTTGATTGTGGCGGCACGCCAACTTGCTTCCCCTCCCGGCCGTTGAGCGAGTCTTCTGGGCTCGCATGTATCTGTGTTTGTTGTTCGTGGGTTGTTGTGTGTGTTCTGGTGAACTTTGGTCTCTCTTGGTTTCGCTTGTATCGGATGTTGTATGTATGTTGTTTTATTTATAAAGTTGGACGTATACCTGTTTCGAGGAATTGACATTTTTCATGATGATTGTCCCATCAAGCGCAGTTTTTTACCCGACAATCCTATTTAGGCTATGTTCGATTAATCCACCTCTAGAGTGGATTGGAGAGGATTAGAGGAGATTTTGATTTAGATATATTTAAACCACATCAATCCATGCCAAACCTGGTCAATTCCAGGGAAACCAAACGGGTCTTAGTAAATATTTTCCGTAGTTTTTAACACACGTACCGATTTGTGGGCAATCATGGGTCTTGGTCGCCGGCGTGCCCAGTAGCCAGTGTTTAAGGTTTTTTCACGGCTTTGCGCGCTTCTGTCTTAGTCCAAATATTCGAATCTTTTCATCAAAGACCAAAGGATAAAAAGTGGTAAATAGCGCAAAATAGGGCCATTGAATTTTATCGTTGTTAAACTATCAGTTTTTCGCCAAAAAAAAAAAGGTGTAGAAGGACTGAAATTGACTATTAAGATTATAATGTGGATGAAAACAACAGTGTATGTAGAGGATAAACACACAAATTAGATGGTAAAAGAAGTTGTTACACATCACAGTACAGTCTAGTACTTTGACAATTTGATATTATGAGTTTTTGGCCGATGAGTCGATGACGTCACCGTGCACCGTCCTTCGATCCCTGGCAACCCCCCTGCATGTGTCGATGACGTGCATGCCTCACTTCAGTGCACGGTCAGATAAGATTCGGCCTGATCCGCCGTGATCCTATACCTCCAAGGGAAATTAAAGCCTCCGGAAGAAATATTCGGCTCGTCCTGTAGCAGCCTACCAAAGCAGATCGCGACGACCCTCCGTGCCGTGCCGCACGTCGCTCTCCCGATAAAAAAGATGCGCCCGCTGGTATTCCGCCCCGAAAGCTGGCCTCCGCCTTTGTCACCGCGCGCACAACGTCGTCGTCGTCGTCTCTCTCCTGTGTGCCTGCCGACGTGTCTAGTCTATGGGCTGGGCGGCAGTAGTTTTCGAGCTCGTTTTTGCATTTTGAGATCAGCTCGATGGTTAGGCGTCACGTCATGCATGATGGCCGCGCCGTGCTCTAATTAATTGGGCACAGTGCACACATCATTTCAGTTTCGGTTCTCTCCGACGTACGTTGAGCTCGACATGGATGGACGTGACAGCGATTGGCATGTCGTGCATACTTATTGTGGCAACCTACAACGCCAACGGATCAGTACCACGGTCGTAGACGTATCTCCCAAGTTTCCATTTGTGTTCTGGTGGGTTGCATAATGCATGACGACCTGTCGTTGCTAGTTGCTACCTACACACAAAAGTAATTGCTAGTTGCATAATGCATAATGCATGACGACCTGAATAATTTTACTTTTGGTGGCACTGAGGAACGCCATATTTTGGTCCAACAAGGATGCCGCCCGTCAGGTACGACACTTGACGTCGCAATATTGTTTTGATTTTGCTGCTCATTTAAGGCCATCCAATATGCGCTACGCACTGAGAATACACCGGATTCCTCCGCTTGCCAGGCCAATACGTCAGCATGTAACCTTCTGGATGGAATAATTTTCAGGATAGCTTCTGCATCAAAGGGCATAAATGTGTTACGGACAAGTGCAGTCCTCCACAAGCCATCCTCATCAAGTAATTCTGAAACCTTCCGAAGCCTACTGCTGCGCTTTGGTGTGATGATTTTGCAGCATGAGTCCCGTGGTATCCATCCATCCCTCCATATCCGAACACTTTGACCATTCCCAATTCGCCACACCAATCCTTTTTTCAATAGTTCAAGCCCGTAGGAAATGGCCGTCCATGTAGATGATGGGTTACCTGTGAATACGGTATCATACAAGTGACCATTAGGGTAATAACGGGCTTTCAGTACTCTGGCACACAGGCTGTCAGGGTAAACTAGCAACCTCCATGCTTGACGTGCTAACAGTGCTTGGTTAAATAACCTCATATCTCGAAACCCAAGCCCACCTTGGCTTTTGGATCTATTTAGTCGAGCCCAGCTAACCCAGTGGGTTTTCCTCTTGCCATTTTCAGCACCCCACCAATAATCCCGTATGAGTTTCATTAATTCATCACATACAGAAGCTGGGAGCTTGAAGACACTCATAATATATGTTGGAAGAGCTTGACCCACTGCTTTAATAAATACCTCCTTTCCACTTTGTGCCAGAAGATTATCACCCCAGTTGATCAGACTCTTAGCAAGCCTCGATTGCAGACTCTCAAACTTGCCTTTGTGCATCCTACCCTCCGGAGTAGGCAAGCCTAAGTATTTGGCCTCAAAGCCCCCTTGGTCCACATGCAATATAGCACGGATGTCCACTTGTGTTTGCTCAGGACAAGAGGGACTAAACATGATTGAGCACTTTGCAAGATTAATTAGCTGACCCGTACATCTAGCAAAAGCATCAATAACATTTTTAACACAAGTAGCCTCTTCCACAGAAGCACGAAAGAACAACAGTGTGTCATCAGCAAATAATAAGTGGGAAACACCAGGGGCTCTCCTGCATACCTTAATGGGTGTCAATCTATCTTGATTGACTTCATGACTCAATAAAGTAGACAAACCATCAGCCACGAACAAGAACAAGAAAGGGGAAAGGGGATCCCTTTGCTTCTCGACTAAATTTTCTATTGAAAATAGCGTCAAGCTCCATGCAGCTGTGCCTGAGAACAATCTTTTGTTCTTGTGCTGTTTCTTATCAACTTGCCTCGTTCGACAAAAAACAAACTTAGACGATTGTTGTTCTTTACCATCAATGAAGATGATACATGATTTAGGCTGTTGTATAAGACATGGTGTTATGCTGTAGTATCATAGTCTTATTATATTTATTGATTTTTAAAATATCAGTGCAAAATTATGTACTAGTATACAATATATTTGACTTTAAATATTTATATTTATTGAAGAAATTGGTGGTTAACTTTTGTTGAATTACGTGCATGTCTGTTAAACTTAGCCGGAGGGAGTATGAGCTATCGTCTCTCCATTTATTAATTGCAGGTACGCGCTATTTTTTTACATACATGGAATGTAACTGACAGTATGATCCTTGCTTATACACCTATTACGGGCAGTTCTATCGTGCGTGGAGTAGTAACATGCTGAGCGCCGATCATTTTCTTCTACTGGAGTAGAAGAAACCCAATCAGTGCACGCACCAGACTTTAAAAAGAAAGCAGCCGACTTGATTCCAACGACCTACTAGAAGGAGTACTGGGAGAATTGCAGGCAGCCAAAGCTCTATAATTTTGTTTTTCGTCTCCGTCGAAGCAGGAAAAATAGTCCACACCTACTGTACGAACGTACATGTGCCATAGCGTGATCAACTATTCAACCTCCGTTCAACTCGAACAACTTAAAATATAATAAGCATTACAGATCAGAAGAGAAGATATATATCACGGTCTACGTACGTGCATCATCGATCCGGAGCTCAGTTGTCCTGTAGTACTGTAGTACATTATTTTGCGATGCTAGTTGACTTGCAACTACCGGCAGAGGCACGAGAGGCAGCTTTTGTTTTCCGTCATCAACCGACACCCATTCTCGCCATGCACGCAAGCAAGGACGACGACGCCTTTAATATAATCGGCCTGCATATGGTAGCTGCAAAGTGATTCAATTGGTTTGCTACATGGCCTATGTCGAGTTGAGGCCAACATGCATTGGGAGAGACATAGACGTACTAGTACATTAATCCAGGTTTCTATGAGAAAACAAAAACGCACAGCAATTAGTGAATTCCGGTTTCACCCCCCTAAATTGACATTTTTAGGTTCCCGAGTTGTTCCCGCGTTGTTCGCGACGGATCCACTGCTCTTGGTGGCCGATGCCCTCCAAGATGGGGTCTGGCAGGTTGCTTTTCGCCGGAACCTTGGGGTTGCCGAGCGGGCGGCGTGGGAGGGACTGAGGGACAACCTCCCGTTCTCTCCGTCCCAGCCCCAATCCTCGGATAGTCTGTCTTGGCACCTCTCGTCCTCGGGCGTCTTTACCATGGGCTCCATGTATCGAGCCCTGTTTGGTGGGCCTTCCATTCCCTTTGGAAGGCTCCCCTTCCTCTAAAGATCAAGATCTTCCTTTGGCAGCTGTTGCGTGACCGGCTCCCCTCAGGTGTGGAGGTGGCCAAGCATCATGGCCCTGGGAATGGCCTTTGCCCCCTTTGTGCGGTCCCGGAAACGGGACACCACATCTTCTTGTCCTGTCCTGCCGCTCGCTTGCTTTGGAACTTCGCCCGGGAGGCTCTGGGGCCATCTTGGCAGGCCTTAGACCTTGGGGAATTCCTGGAAGCTAATGCAAACCAAACCGGCAGGAGGAGGCGCCTCTTCTGGTTTGTGTTTGCAGGATGACCTGGACTCTTTGGACCATTCATAACAAGATGGTCATCGAGCGTGTCTTTCTTCGCCGTGCATCTGACTCGATCTTCAAATTCTTGGCTTTTTTGCAGCAGTGGTACCCGTTGAGTAGGCAGCGGGACAGGACGCGTCTGGATGGGGTGATCGAGCACTTGATTGTGGCGGCACGCCAACTTGCTTCCCCTTCCGGCCGTTGAGCGAGTCTTCTGGGCTCGCATGTATCTGTGTTTGTTGTTCGTGGGTTGTTGTGTGTGTTTTGGTGAACTTTGGTCTCTCTTGGTTTCGCTTGTACCGGATGTTGTATAGATGTTGTTTTATTTATAAAGTTGGACGTATACCTGTTTCGAGGAATTGACATTTTTTCATGATGATTGTCCCATCAAGCGCAGTTTTTTACCCGACAATCCTATTTAGGCTATGTTCGATTAATCCACCTCTAGAGTGGATTGGAGAGGATTAGAGGAGATTTTGATTTAGATAAATTTAAACCACATCAATCCATGCCAAACCTGGTCAATTCCAGGGAAACCAAACGGGCCTTAGTAAATATTTTGCGTAGTTTTTAACACACGTACCGATTTGTGGGCAATCATGGGTCTTGGTCGCCGGCGTGCCCAGTAGCCAGTGTTTAAGGTTTTTTCACGGCTTTGCGCGCTTCTGTCTTAGTCCAAATATCCGAATCTTTTCATCAAAGACCAAAGGATAAAAAGTGGTAAATAGCGCAAAATAGGGCCATTGAATTTTATCGTTGTTAAACTATCAGTTTTTCGCCAAAAAAAAAAAGGTGTAGAAGGACTGAAATTGACTATTAAGATTATAATGTGGATGAAAACAACAGTGTATGTAGAGGAAAAACACACAAATTAGATGGTACTAGCTAAATGCCCGTGCGTTGCTACGGTTCCACATATTTATCACAACACATATAGAATGAAATAATGCATGTGAATATTCATGTGTATGGAAAAGATAACACCTAGTATAAGAATGATAGCACATTAAGATTTCACCTCACTTAAATTGTATTTCGTTAAAAAGGTCCAATTTTATAAGTATAACTTAAGGATCTAACTAATTTCTACTTTTCGACACGTCTTTAGATATTCTCATATAATTTGAGGAATGTTGTTTTTGGCGTCATTTACTCGGTACTTGAGAAAGTGTATTAAGATTTTCTTCCTCTGCTCGTAACCATCCTACATGAAATTACTTATCATTACCATGAAAATATCACACGGGAATAGAATACTCACCATACAAATTGAATGAACCAAACCTTTTATATGGTCATATAGAAAGGGCGAATTGTCGTGGTACTCCCTTCCTCTCGTTTTATGATGCGTATATTTTTTTCACAAATTTTCCGTTTTAAGATGCTATCGTGGAGAGGAGCCAAAATAAGTGCGACGTGGACCCTTTTGCACCGACTACCAGCTGCATGCATTATTCACGGGTCAATCTTTCCATATTCTTTCTTCCTCGTATTCTCTCCATCCCGTTCGACTCCTCTTCTTATTCTCCCTCACTCCTTGGTTTCTTGCTTCCTTGCTTTACTTGCAATATTTTTCCAAGTTGGTTATAGTTTTATACTTATATTTGTTGCGATTAGAGCTATAAAATATTTCAGGGATTGGTAAGACAATTGTTGATTTCATCGTGACCAAGACAGTAGACGATTGGGTCTAAAACATTTTCCTCCCCATTTTTTGCCAATCACGTATCCTCCAATACAGGCTGATCGACCGAGGGGCTAACGATGAAAATATCTCTTTGTGTGCTTAATTTTGCATTCTTGCGTGTCAGATTTTCCAATTAACCCATTCTAGCGATTATAGCGGGCATGTACTGATAGGTTTCCTTTCAAGCGGACCGTCCACCGTGATTAATCTCTTCACTGCATGTAGATGGTGATTGTTACCAACGGTATAAAAAGGGAGAAGGTTGCAGTGGAGAGTAATTAGAGGAGCAACGAAGGAACTAAATAAGCACTGCTTGCAAATCATGCCTTAATCCATGAAACATGCATATTTCGAATTTAACATTAAATTCCCAAGATCTGATTACATGCGGTGTGATTACTTAAAAAATTATTATTATTATCCCCTTTAATTGTGCATGCAATCCGGGATTTTTGTTTATGAGGTGATTTTTTTTAGATCTTTTCTTATTCGGTTGTGAAACCCGCTGAGAGGTCGGATGTAAATCGGATGGTCTAGATGCCTCCAATGTTTGATGTCAAAGTGTCAAAGTGGACGTACCAACACCAACTTCTTTTTAATAGTAAAGATAGTAAAGAAAAGAAGTTGTTACACATCACAGTACAGTCTAGTACTTTGACAATTTGATATTATGAGTTTTTGGCCGATGAGTCGATGACGTCACCGTGCACCGTCCTTCGATCCCTGGCAACCCCCCTGCATGTGTCGATGACGTGCATGCCTCACTTCAGTGCACGGTCAGATAAGATTCTGTCTGATCCGCCGTGATCCTATACCTCCAAGGGAAATTAAAGCCTCCGGAAGAAATATTCGGCTCGTCCTGTAGCAGCCTACCAAAGCAGATCGCGACGACCCTCCGTGACGCACGCACGTCGCTAGCTCTCCCGATAAAAAAGATGCGCCCGCTGGTATTCCGCCGCGAAAGCTGGCCTCCGCCTTTGTCACCGCGCGCACAACGTCGTCGTCGTCGTCTCTCTCCTGTGTGCCTGCCGACGTGTCTAGTCTATGGGCTGGGCGGCAGTAGTTTTCGAGCTCGTTTTTGTATTTTGAGATCAGCTCGATGGTTAGGCGTCACGTCATGCATGATGGCCGCGCCGTGCTCTAATTAATTGGGCACAGTGCACACATCATTTCAGTTTCGGTTCTCTCCGACGTACGTTGAGCTCGACATGGATGGACGTGACAGCGATTGGCATGTCGTGCATACTTATTGTGGCAACCTACAACGCCAACGGATCAGTACCACGGTCGTAGACGTATCTCCCAAGTTTCCATTTGTGTTCTGGTGGGTTGCATAATGCATGACGACCTGTCGTTGCTAGTTGCTACCTACACACAAAAGTAATTGTACTACACCAGATCAAATCAAGTATTATCAGTGGCATTAAGCATGCCACATACCACAGATTTACTATATAGAGGAGCTCCGGGCCGGGCTTCAAAATCACAGAAGTGAATCGCTGTGACAACGAAGCTAGCAGTGGCACATGCTCTAGCGAAAGGTAGAGCGTAGATAGATGGTTGATCTAGTGTAGTGGGGAGCTTTCCCAAGACACGATACGGGGTCCTGCATAAGTGTCAACTCTAATTAATTGCGCACGACTGGAAAAATGGCTCGTGATTGAGCCTGGGTGAAGTCGTAGTAACATGCAGCTTGTAGATCATTTTTCTTCTAGATCGACTAGCAGAGGAGTAGTAGAAGAAACCAATCAGCGCATCCACCGGACATTTTAAAACAAAGCAGCCAAGCAACTTGATTCCCGCGACGACCTACTAGAAGAAGCCAGCTTAATTTTGCTAGGCAGCCATGCTTTAATTTTGGTTTTCATCTCTGTCGAGCAAAGAAAAATAGTCCACACGTGCCATACCGTGAAACTTCCGTTCTCCTCGAACCACTAGAATACAAACATTGCGAGGAGAAGATCACAAGAGAGGATCCAGAGCTCAGAGTATATTTTTTTTGCGATGCTTGTTGACTTGCAACTACCCCGGCCCCCGGCCGGCAGTGCCGCAGAGCCGCAGAGGCACGAGCCATCTTTACATCAACCGACCGCCGTTCTTGCCATGCACGCAAGAGAGGCGAGTCGTTGTCGCAAGGACAAGCAGGACGTACGTACGACACCTTTAATCGACCTGCATATGGTAGCTACAAACTGTTTCAATTGGTTTGCCACATCTATGCTTGACCTATGTGCTATGTTGAAGCCATAAGCCATTTGGGACATCGTACACAATTAATTCAGGCAAATTTCTTTCGGAGAAAAAAACACCTACCACTTCAATAGGAGGGTGACTTCCGCATATTACTCTACTCCCTCGTCCACAAAAGAGATTTTTATAAGTTCGACCTTACTGATACAAAAAGGTGCAAATATTTATGCAACAAAATTAATATTATTAGATTAATGAAGAAATATCATATAGCTATTTGGTTCCATAATTATTGTTATAGTTTTGTGCCAATTAACTCGGTCAAATTTTAAAATATTTTGACTCTCCAAAAGCAGGAAGTACATTCTTTTATAAACGGAGAGAGTAACCAGCTAAATGTTTGTGCATTGCTACAAAATAAATAAAAATAAGAATTTGTATATCACATTTATTTGTTGAATATATGCGTCATAGGAAATGTCCATGTGTTCTACCACGTCACTACAAAACGTCATGTTGTGTGTCGATTTCTTTCTTCGGACAACTAGTGTATTCTTCTTTTCGTTTGACTTTGTTGTGCTAAATCGAATGTGTACTAAGAATTCCAAAGAATTCTCGCCTAGTATACATATCGCCTTGGCTTGAATTGGCAAGATTCGCACACAACTCATCCTCTACAACATGCATGTGTGTCGTGTAGCAATGAATCATCAAACACAAGAAAATTAGATAGCCAAGTTTGTATCGCGTCCAGAACTTGACCACTCATCAACACCATGTCTTCTTCTCGAAATAGGCTTTTGCCCTGCTATATTAATATTAACAAATCAAAAATTACAACGAGTCACAAACAATTGATAGGACAGCAGCAAACACGTGCCGAAAATAAAATAAAAAAGAAACAAAGGAAACAAAGGCGGATTGACTAGGCGAAGGAGACCCACAACCGCTGCTCCCCCTGAAGATGTTTCACCAAGCTCCTAGCACCAGATCAGCAAGTACCAAGTAACACCTTCAAGAAAGAAGCAACAACCATGCTACCCAGACCAGTGTACTAGACCTAGGGTTTCTCCCGGATCACAGAGGGAGGTGGACGAAGGGTAGTCACGACGCCCTCCAGGAAGGAATAGTGCCACCCGAAGGCGGCATTGTGTCAGTGTTAGGTTCGCCGATAAGGATTTCTCATGAAAAAACCCTATCAACTACCCTCAGACGATTTGTCGCATAGGAGCCCTACGAGATCGATGCCTCAATCACCAAACTCGTCGCCCGCAAGCAACGACGCTGCTGTCTAGAACAGTGTACTAGACCTAAGATTTCCCTTGACTCACAGAGGGAGGTGGAAGAAGGGTAGTCACGACGCCCTCCAGGAAGGAATAGTGCCACCCAAAGGCGGCATTGTGTCAGTGTTAGGTTCGTTGATAAGGATTTCTCATGAAAAAACCCTACCCTCGGACGATTTGTCGCATAGGAGTCCCGCGAGATCGATGCCTCAATCACCAAACTCGTCGCCCGCAAGCAATCGCCACTACGGTCACGAACCCACCATCGTCATATCATCGAAGCTATCAACACAAGGCCAGCAAAACCGAGGTGAGAGGTAGCCTGGCTCGGGTCCGGCAACACCATAGCTGCTGCTGGTACTTAGCAACGAGGAGAGTGAGCCGACAACTGAGGAGCGGGAGCCGAGGACCTTGCCGGTGTTCGGAGCACTTTGTCGGCACCTCGTTGGCCTTCTATCCTGACCGGCAAGGCATGGCGACATTGCCGGAGCTGAGCAGCGACGTTGCCGACACTTTGCTGGCCTTCTCCCCCATGACATGCAACGCGTGGGAACGTTGTCAGAGTTGAGCAGTGATGTTGTCTGCGCCAAGCAAGAGGTGTTGGCCTGCAAGGAACCCGTGGCCTGCAAGGTGCTCCGGAGCTGAGGAAGAGGTGTTGGGCAGTCGATCGGATCGATCACAGCAATGGCGGAGCTAGGGGTGGCCCCCCTATGTATGATGCAACAAGCTAAATTTTATACCTAATCTTGGTCAAAAAACATTTTTTCAGAGGTAATTACTATGATTGGTCCCCCTAATGGTTGATTACCATGGTTGGCCTCCCTTAAACTGTATTCCTGCCTCCACCCATGGATCACAGATGGGCGAGGAGGACTTTATGGGGCTGGGCTGGCCGAGCTGAAAAGCGTGACACGAGGCGGATCCCCAGCTGGGCGAGGCGGACGTGGCCGGCTGGGCTCGGAGACGATTCAATTCAAATTTGAAACGATCGATCCATATGTTTCGGACGAAGACCCGGGGTACTTTCATCCATTATGTTGTAATTGATGGATGTTGGAATATTGCTTAAATCGTCTTTATATTCCTGCACGGAGGGGGTAGTACTTTGCACATTTGAACATTTTCGGTTCTTGGCCGATGAGTCGATGACGTACGTCGCCGTGCACCTTCCATCCCCGCCGATCCCCATGCATGTGTCGATGCCGTGCATACCTCACTTCACGTGCACCGTGCACGGTCAGATAAGATTCGGCTTGATCCTCCGTGATCCCACCTCCAACCGAGCCCTCCGGAGGAAATATTCGGTTCGTCCTGTAGCAGCCTACCAAAGCAGATCGCGACGACCCTCCGTGCACATCGCTCTCCCGAAAGATGCTATTCAGCCGCGAAAGCTGGCCTCCTCCTCCGCCTTTTTGTCACCGTCACCGAACAGCGTCGTCGTGTCGTGTGTGCCTATCGATCGTACGACCCCCTGTCGAACCACACCATGAATTGCCCTCAATCGCTCTAAGAAAAGAAAATACCACTGCCCCCCTGTAGTTCCGAGCTCGATCGTCAGGCGTCACGTCGTCATGAATGAATGCATGATGGCCGGCCGCGCCGTGCTGCGGCGAGGGATGATCGATCGGGAACCAATTATTGAGACTAGCTCTAGTTAATCCACGCCGGCCATCGGACAGTTGGGCACAGTGTACACATCATTTCAGTTTCGGTTCTCTCCGACGCTGAGCTCGACGTGGACCTGACAACGATTGGCATGCCATACTACTTATTGCGGCAACCTACAACGCCAACGAAGTACCACGATCGTAGACGTATCTCGCAAGTTTGTCTCTCTGTTTTTTTATGGTAATATATGTCTTATCTATATTATAATTTTCATAGTACACGATAAACACCCGAACTGATAAAATTAAAAAAAATAGCAGAATGCTAGCCTTTGCGCAAATGACTATCAGTCAAGAAAGAAAATTACAATGCCGAAGAATCCTCTGAGTATGATGTCAACGTCCATCACCTACCTCTGGCACCACAACAACAACCATAAAAAAGACGGACCACCTCCTCACCCGAGCTTGATGTGACTCCATCACCGATATGCATCTTTGCAGATCTCCAAGGTGGCTCACCCAAGGTGAAACCATTGTTATTGAACGAATCAAACCGAGACAGCACCCCGGATGCGCCATCGAACTCCAGATCTAGCACCCCACACGACTAAAACGTCGGAGGAGGAAATCATACATGTCATCCACGAACCACGGACCCAGCATGCGATGCACCATCTGCATCCGCTCCTTGACTACCTCCCATGTTGACGTCGGCGCTGGAGCAAACGCCGCCACAGTGGTGGCGCCCGAGGACACACATCCACCACAAGGATGCCGCCACCATCGCACCATCCTTACTTGAATAGACTGGTCTCCAAATCCATTGGGAAAGGATCCGAAGAAAAAATATTTAGCGCCGCCATCGCCGTCCCCGAAACCAAGACGATGAACAACCTAAAAATGAATCTACTTTGGACTAAAACTATCCATGCGTGGATCTAGCGGCCCCCTCACCATCCATGACCAAGGTGTAGATAGATAGATCATAGATGGTTGATCTAGTGTAGTGGGGAGCTTTCCCAAGACACGATACGGGGTCCTGCATAAGTGTCAATTCTAATTGCGCACGACTGGAAAAATGGCTCGTGATTGAGCCTGGGTGAAGTCGTAGTAACATGCAGCTTGTAGATCATTTTTCTTCTAGATCGACTAGTAGAGGAGTAGTAGAAGAAACCAATCAGCGCATCCACCGGACATTTAAAAACAAAGCAGCTAGCCGACTTGATTCCCACGACGACCTAGCTACTCCTAGAAGAAGGGCAGCTTTTGCTAGGCAGCCATGCTTTAATTTTGGTTTTCATCTCTGTCGAGGCACGAAAAACAGTCCACACGTACGTGCCATACCGTGATCAACTTCTGTTCTCCTCGAACCACTAGAATAAACATTTTACGAGGAGAAGATCACAAGAGAAGATCCAGAGCTCAGAGATGCTTGTTGACTTGCAACTACCGGCCGGCAGAGGCACGAGCCATCTTTACATCAACCGACCGCCGTTCTTGCCATGCACGCAAGAGAGGCGAGTCGTTGTCGCAAGGACAAGCAGGACGTACGTACGACACCTTTAATCGACCTGCGTATGGTAGCTACAAACTGTTTCAATTGGTTTGCCACATCTATGCATGCTTGACCTATGTGCTATGTTGAAGCCATAAGACATTTGGGACGTCGTACACAATTAATTCAGGCAAATTTCTTGGGGAGAAAAAAACACCCACCACTTCAATAGGAGGGTGACTTCCGGATATTACTCTACTACCTTGTCCACAAAAGAGATTTTTTTAAGTTCAACCGTATTTATATAAAAAGATACAAATATTTATGCCACGAAATTAATATCATTAGATTAATGAAGAAATATCATATAGCTATTTGGTTTCATAATTATTGTTATAGTTTTGTGCAAACACCGGTCAAATTTTAAAATATTTTGACTCTCCAAAAGCAGGAAGTACATTCTTTTATAAATGGAGAGATTAACCTGCAGCTAAATGTTTGTGCATTGCTACAAAATAAATAAAAATAAGAATTTGTATATCAAATTTATTTGTTGAATATAGGAAATGTACATGTGTTCTACCACGTCACTACAAAATGTCATGTTGTGTGCCGATTTCTTTTCTTCCGACAACTAGTGTAAACCCCTTGTTATTCTTATTTCTTCTTTTCATTTGACTTTGTTGTGCTAAATCAAATGTGTACTGAGAGTTCCAAAGAATTCTCGCCTACATATCGCCTTGGCTTGAATTGGCAAGATTCGCACACAATTAATCCTCTACAACATGCATGTGTGTCGTGTAGCAATGAATCATCAAACACAAGAAAATTAGATAGCCAAGTTTGTATCGCATCCAGAACTCAACCACTCATCAACACCATGTCCTCTCCTCAAAACAGCCTTTTGTCCTGCTATATTAATATAACAACCAAAAATACAACGAGTCATGAACAATTGATGGGATAGCAGCAAACATGTGCCGAAAATAAAATAAAATAAAACAAAGGAGACAAAGGCGGATTGACTAAGCGAAGGAGACCCACAACCGCTGTGCCCCCCGTAGATGTTTCACCAAGCTCCTAGCACCAGATCGGCAAGTACCAAGTAACACCTTCAAGAAAGAAGCAACGACGCTGCTGCCCATACCAGTGTACTAGAACTATGGTTTACCCCGGCTCACAAAGGGAGGTGGATGAAGGGTAGCCACGACGTCCTCCAGGAAGGAATAGTGCCACCCAAAGGCGGCATTGTGTCAGTGTTAGGTTCGCCGATAAGGATTTCTCATGAAAAAACCCTATCAACTACCCTTGGACGATTTGTTGCATAGGAGCCCTGCGAGATCGATGCCTCAATCACAAAACTCATCGCCCGCAAGCAATCGCCACTACGGTCACGAACCCGCCATTGTCATATCACCGAAGCTATCAACATAAGGCCAGCAAAACCGAGGTGAGAGGTAACCTGGCTCGGGTCTGGCAACACCATAGTTGTTGCTGATACTTAGCAACGAGGAGAGTGAGCCGACAACCGAGGAGCGGGAGCCGAGGACCTTATCGGTGTCCGAGGCACCTTTCTGGCACCTTGCTGGCGTTCTATCCTGACTTGCAAGGCATGGCGACGTTGCCGGAGCTGAGCAGCGATGTTGCCGACACCTTGCTGGCCTTCTCCCCCTGACACGCAACGCGTGGGAACGTTGTCAGAGCTGAGCTGCGATGTTGTCTGCGCCAAGCAAGAGGTGTTGAAGCTCCTACCGGATGCCTATCCGGAAGGTATATGGGAACCGGTAGGAGCTTCACACGAGTGTTCTCTAGAAACCAACAGAGGTACGCACTAAAAGCATCCTCATAATGGGGTTTTGCGAGGATTATTTTTGATTTCTTAGCATCTCTCACAGAAATGAGAAACCTAGACACGTGTTTTGTTGTGAATCTTGTCCCAGTACTCTTCTTGCTCTTGAGCCTGTCCAACCTGTATATGAACAAAGCGCAATTTGTTTAGCACACACAACTATCATGCATCGTCTTGGCAAACATGTGTAGAACCAATTATTACCGGTGAAGAGCGGTGTCGGTGTCCTGCCAATCCGGAGGCGTAGACTGATAGATACCATACTGTCTCATAACGGCTGCATCATATAATGCTCAACAACCCACATGCATGTCATGGGGTACTGCATATACCATAGATTGCATTCCGCGTCACACTGCGGGTTAATACGGAACTCCTCGCATCAAAATTGTCCCTAGGACCTGAAGGGAATATGCCCTGAGAGGCAATAATAAAGTGTTTATTATGTGTATTCCAAGTATATGATAGATGTTTATTTTGCATGCTATAATTGTATTAATACGGAAACGTTAATACATGTGTGTTTAATAAACAAACAGAAAGTTCCTAGTTATGCCTCTCTCATAAACTAGCTCGTTGATTAACAAGATGATCAAGGTTTCCTGATCATGGACATTGGATGTTGTTAATAACGGGATCACAACATTAGTGTAATGGTGTGATGAACATTCATCCGAAGTATAGCATTACGATCAAAGTCATTGAGTTTATATTTCTATAACAACTTTAAGTGATCCTAATCCTTAGACCATGAGATCATGTCAATCACTAACACCAAAGAGTTTCTTGATAACATCAAACGTCACACCGTAACAGGTGATTATAAAGATGGATTCAGAACTAATAAAGTGTTATGTTGAGGCTCATGGATCGAGAGGAATTTGTTCATCCCGATGACGGATAGATATACTCTGGGCCCTCTCGGTGATATCACATTGATTAGCTTGCAAGCAAGTGATTTGATCACTAGAATGTTATATCACGAGAACGAGAAAGAGTGCATGTTTAACGAGATCAAACTAGGTATGGAGATACCGATGATCGAATCTCGGACATGTAATATATCGTGAAACAAAGGGATTAAGATACTAGCGTAAAAGGTTCCGACGATCACAAGAAAGTCATCGTTGAATGTGTGGGAGTCAGTATGGGTCTCCAGATCCCGCTTCTGATTATTGATCCGAGAGGAGTCTCGATCATGTCCGCATTATTCACGAACCGTAGGGTGACACACTTAAGAGACACCGACATCCAATTGGAGCAAATGTTTCATGCCGAAAGAATGAACAAGCGCAGGAATTTATTTCACTAGATACCGAAACAGGTTTTCGGGTGAAATTGCATAAAGTGGTTATGCATATGAAATAGAATTCTAGCAAGGGGTTATTTGTGAATGTTTGTCGTTGAAGTAATTGACAAAATTCTGAATAAAATAAAAGAGTTTTATTTAATGAGAGTTTGTATTAAATTTGGTGGAAATTTAATGGGAATTTGAGTGGAATTTTGAGTGGAGGGATTTTAAAGGGCATTTTGTGAGTGGAGTGTCCACCCACATGAATGAAGGAGGGGAGGGGGCAGCCCCATGGCCGGCGGCCACCCCCTTGGGTGCCCCCCCTCCTCCTATAAAAGGAGCCCCCCTCCTCACTTGTCTCTCACACCTCCTCGTGAAGGATCTCTCTCCCCCTCTAGAATTTATCCCCCATGGTCTCGGACTAGCGAGATACATGTTCCCGGTGGCTATTCGGCAAGAAAGAGTTGTGCTTCCGCTGCATCGCTGGAGCGAGGAGGCGGAGGTTGCTCGGTGCCTCGAACGTGTGTGCGAGCACGGATGCGCTGCTGATTTGCGGCGCTAGGACTTCCTCTCGATCTTGAGATCGGCAAGAGATCGTCTACATCAACCACGAGTTGAACTCGTTAAGCTTTGTCTGTCTTCAAGGGTATGTTCTCTACGGATATACATCCGCCCGTTGTTTGTATCTAGTAGATAGATCTTGGTATATAGTTCACATCGTAGGAAATTTTTTGTTTTCTATGCTGCGAACCCTACAGTGGTATCAGAGCCGGATCTATGCGTAGATACTTTACACGGGTAGTACACATATGAGTATGTGGGCGATGATGATCATGTTGTTGCTCCTTTGTTGTAATTTTGGATATTGGTGGCATAGTGGGATAAAGCGGCCCGGACAAACTTTACATGTCCTCGCACATGAGACCTGTTCCACGCTTGACATGCAACTAGTTTGCATAAGTGGCTAGCGGGTGTCTATCTCTCCTACTATAGTCAATATCTATTTTGCAAGCGAGTTGTCAACAATTTGATTATCCTCGTTGTGGTTCATGTTCGTAGGTAAGAACGGTTCTATCTCGAAAGCCCTAAGCCACGTAAAACTTGCAATGGATAAATTAGAGGCGTCTAGTTTAGATTGTTGCTGGGCTAGTGTTATGATATGGTAGTGTTGTAAGTAGAAGTATGAGATGATACTCTTAAAACACACATAGCGTGTAAAATCCATATACCTTGGATTTACACATATAGGTATGATAGTGATCATACCACGATGCACATGATAGAGATCATCTGCGGGAACCATATCATTTCACTAATAAACATATGATGTTTGATAGCATCTTATATTGCTTGTTTAGCGCTTTGTTAGCATAATAAGATGATCCCTCATTTAAATATAAAGATAAGAATGTGTTCTTCCTTCAGTATGCACCGATTATGTTTTCGTCTCTCTAAGACATCACGTGATGATCGGGTGTTCTTGGATCCACGACCATATTTCGGGTGTAAAACAGTTACACACGCGAATACTAAGGTTCTAACTTGGCGAGCCTAGCATGTACAGACATGGCCTCGGAACACGGATCGAAAGGTTAAGCATGAGTCATATAGTTGATATGATGCCCATTTGATGCTCGCCTTTGAAGCTATACCGACTCACGGGATGATCGGACTTGGTATAGTGGATTTGGTTCATGTAATCACCAAAAAGGCACGAGGGATGTTGTTTTTGAGTGGGAGTTCATTCGTAATATAGATTAGTTGAACTCAATCTATCATACACTTAGTATAAACTTTACAAATTCTGTTGTAGATGGCACCACCTGCTTTTAATTTCAATGTGTTCATGGAGAAAGAGAAACTAGCAACGAACGGTAGCAACTTTACCGAATGGGCCATGAATTTGAGGATTCTCCTCTCTGCTGCACAAAAGCAATATGTGCTAGAAGCGTCGTTAGGCCCCCCACCTTTTGATGATGCCCCTGACGAGGAGAAGAATGTCTATCAGACTCGTCAGGAGGACCACAACTTAGTTCATTGCGGCATATTGTATGGGCTAGAGCCGGAACTTCGAAAGCGTTTCGAAAACGGCAATGCATTTGATACAATGGGTGATTTGAAAATGATTTTCGACACACATGCTGTTGTAGAGAGCTACAACGCTTCAGAAAAGTTCTTTAGCTGCATGATGGAAGAGCACATCTCCGTTAGTGAGCATGTACTCAAGATGTCGGGTTACGCCGATAAGCTTGTGTCCTTGGGAATATCGATTCCCATTGACTTAGGCATCCATCGTGTTCGCGGTCTACGCCACCTAGCTATAAGAGCTTCGTGATGAACTATAATATGCAAGGCATGAAGAAGTCTCTCCCCGAGCTTCTGTCAATGCTTAAAACTGCAGAAGTGGATATCAAAAAGGAACATCAAGTGTTGATGATCAATAGGAACACTGGTTTCAAGAAAGACAAGAAGGGAAAACGGAAGGGAAGTTGTTGGAGATATGCCCTAGAGGCAATAATAAATGTAGTTATTATTATATCTTTGTGTTTATGATAAATGTTTACATTCATGCTATAATAGTATTAACAAGGAAACCCTTAATACTTGTGTGATTTGTAAACTTAATTTGAAGTCCCTAGTATAGCCTCTATACTTCACTAGCTTGTTGGTTGATTAATGATTGTGGTTTCCCTATCATGAACATTGAGATGTTATCAACAACAAGATCATATCGTTAGGAGAATGATATGGTGGACATACTCCTATAGATAAGCGTAGCATAAAGATCAAGTCATTTCAATAGTTCAATTGCTATATGCTTTCTGATACATAGTAACCTAATTCCTTCGACCATGAGATCATGCATATCACCTTTACCGGATGGATGCTTTGATGACATCAAACACCACACCGTAATCGGGTGGCTATAAAGGTGGCATTAAGTGTTCGGAAAGTATTGGTTGAAACACATGGATCAAGAGTGGGATTTGTCCATCCACATGACGGATAGATATACTCTGGGCCCTCGCGGTGGAATCTCATCCAATTGGCTTGCAAGCATGTGACGTGGTCACTAGGGATCACATATCACGGGAACGAGAAAAGAGTACTTATTAACGAGGTTGAACTAGGTATGCAGAGATACGACGATCATAACCTCGGATAAGTAAACTATCGTGAGACAAAGGGAAATTGGTATCGTATGTAAGTGGTTCATTCGATCGCAAAGTAATCGTAGAAATATGTGGAGCCATATGAATTTCCAGATTCCTCTATTGGTTATTGTTGGAGAAGTGTCTCGATCATGTCCGCATAATTCACGAACCGTAGGGAGACACACTTAAGGATTGACGTTGTTTGAGTAGTTATGGTATTATGAGAAAGAGACCGAATGTTGTTCGAGTCTTGGATGGGATCCGGGATATCACGAGGTGATCCGGAATGGTCGAGAATAAGATTCATATAAGGAAAGTCCCGTTTGAGTTCGGGAATGATTAGGTGTTTTCATCGAATGTTCTAGAAGGTTCGGATTGTCCGGCACCGGGGGGAGGGTACATGAATGTGTCATTACATATTGGAATAATTGCATCATGTACTAAGTGTTCTTGCTGTTCCAAAACATGAAAGTCAAATTGCGGTTTGAAAGTCAAACGGCTAAAACAGAAACTGGAAACAGAAGCTGGGAAACAAGCAAGAGGAGTTGGAACCAACTGGAGGAGGAGTTGGACTCCTCCGGGCGGCCAGCCCTAGGCGAGTTGGGGAGGGACTCCTCCCTTCCTGGGGCCAAGGCCCTCCACCTATATAAGGAGGCGGGCTCCTCCTTTAGACACACAACTTTCTACCTCTAAATCTCCGGTTTAGAGCCGTTTTGGTTTAGAGCTTCTAATTGCTTTAGCCAGCGGTTTAGAGCCTTCTAATTGGTTTAGAGCCTTCTAATTGGTGTGTCTAATTACTAGACCACTAATAGCCTCTCTCATAAGCTCCACCATACTGCACGGCTTAAGGCGAAGCCTCGGGATTTCCTCTACTTTGGTACCACCGTTGTCTTGCCAGGAATCGCGAGGAGAGTGCTACAACCTCCGCTTCTTTGGAACAAGGGAGAGGAAGGTCTTCGTCGAGTACCGAACGTGTGACCGACTGCGGGAGCGCTGCAGGAACGTGGCGCCGGAAGGATCGTCTACACGATCTTGAGATCGGAAAGAGTACGACTACATCACCCACGAGAATCCGCTCTCGTTAAACGCTTTGGAATCTTCGAGGGTAAGTTATACCATCGACTCGTTGCTACAATCTAGTAGATAGATCTTGGCTTGTTTGTTTGTATGCGATAGAAAAATTTTGTTTTCCATGCTACGAACCCCTACAGAAGTAAGGGCGGCAAGCCTGTTGCCGCGCCTGAAAAGAAACCCCGAGTTGGACCTAAGTCTGATTCCAAGTGCTACTATTGTAAGGGGAGCGCCTTTGAAGCGCCCCAAGTATCCGGCAGGCAAGAAGGCCGGCAAGGCAAACAAAGGTATATATGATATACATGTTATTGATGTGTACTTGACTAGTGCTCGCAGTAGCACCTGGGTATTTGATACCAGTTCAGTTGCTAATATTTGTAACTCGAATCAGGGGCTGCGGAACAAGTGACCGCTAGCAAGGGGTGAGGTCAAGATGCGTGTCGGCAATGGATCAAGCGTTGATGTGATCGCCGTCGGAACGCTGCCTCTCCACTTGCCGTCGGGATTAGTTATAAACTTGAATAAATGTTATCTGGTGCCTGCACTGAGCATGAACATTGTATCTGGATCGTGTTTGATGCGAAGTGGTTATTCATTTAAATCCGAGAACAATGGTTGTTCCATTTATATGAATGAAATCTTTTATGGTCATGCACCGATGATGAATGGTTTATTTCTATTAGATCTCGATGATAATGTTACACATATTCATAATGTTGATGCTAAAAGGATTAAACTTAATGATGATATATCCGCATATATGTGGCACTGCCGTCTAGGTCATATTGGCGTTAAACGCATGAAGAAGCTCCATTCGGATGGACTTTTGGAATCACTTGATTATGAATCATTTGATACATGTGAGCCATGCCTTATGGGCAAGATGACTAGAACGCTGTTTTCCGGTTCAATGGAACGGGCGACAGATTTATTGGAAATCATACATTCCGATGTATGTGGTCCAATGAGTGTATCGGCGCGAGGTGAATATCGTTATTTTGTTACTTTCACGGATGATTTGAGTAGATACGGTTATATCTACTTGATGAAACACAAGTCTGAAACCTTTGAAAAGTTCAAGGAATTTCAGAATGAAGTGGAAAATCATCGTAATAGAAAGATCAAATTTCTACGGTCCGACCGTGGAGGTGAGTATCTAAGTTACGAGTTTAGCACTGACATGAAAGAGTGTGGAATTGTTTCACAACTCACACCTGCCGGAACACCATAGCGAAATGGTGTGTCGGAACGTCGTAATCGTACTTTATTAGATATGGTTCGATCTATGATGTCTCTGACGGACTTGCCGTTGTCATTTTAGGGTTATGCACTAGAAACTGCTGCATTCACTTTAAATCGGGCACCATCTAAATCCGTTGAAAAGACACCGTATGAATTGTGGTTTGGAAACAAACCTAAGTCATCATTCTTAAAGTTTGGGGATGCGATGTTTATGTGAAGAAACTTCAACCGGATAAACTCGAACCCAAAGCGGAAAAATGCGTCTTCATAGGATACCCTAAAGAAACTATTGGGTATTCCTTCTATCACAGATCCGAGGGCAAGGTTTTTGTTGCCAAGAATGGATCCTTTCTAGAGAAAGAGTTTCTCGCGAAAGGTGTGAGTAGTCGGAAGGTAGAACTCGAAGAGGTTGTGGAACCTTCTCTTCAAAGTATGGCGAGTAGCACAGCGCCGGAAGTTGTTCCGGAGTTGGCTCCACCTGTTGAAGAGGGAACTAATGATAATGATCATGAAACTCCGAAAGAGAGTACTACCAAACCTCGCAGGTCAAACAGGACGCGTGCAGCTCCCGAGTCAGACGGAAATCTGTCATGAATTTCATGGTTGATGAAAATGATGACCCTGCGACGTATGAAGAAGCGATGATGAGCCCGGATTCCAACAAATGGTTAGAAGCCATGAAATCCGAGATGGAATCCATGTATGAAAATCAAGTTTGGAACTTGGTGGAATTACCTCACGACCGAAAGGCCGTGGAGAACAAATGGATTTTCAAAAGGAAAACTGATGCTGATGGTAATGTGACCGTCTATAAAGCTCGACTTGTCGCAAAGGGGTTTCGACAAATTCAAGGAGTTGACTATGATGAGACTTTCTCTCCCGTAGCGATGCCAAAGTCAGTTAGGATTATGTTAGCAATTGCTGCATATTTCGATTATGAGATATGGCAGATGGATGTCAAACCGCGTTTCTCAATGGTAATATTGAAGAAGAGTTGTATATGATACAACCAAAGGGTTTTGTCGATCCTAAGGATGCTAACAAGGTGTGCAAGCTTCAGCGATCCATCTATGGATTGAAGCAAGCATCACGAAGTTGGAATCTCCGCTTTGATGAGGTGATCAAAGAGTTTGGATTTGTCCAAACTTATGGAGAAGCTTGTATTTACAAGAAAGTGAGTGGGAGCAATGTGGCATTTCTGATATTATATGTGGATGACATATTATTGATCGAAAATGATATAGATCTTTTAAACAGTGTTGTTAAAGTTATCTAAACAAAGAATTTTCAATGAAGGACCTAGGTGAAGCGTCATACATATTAGACATAAAGATCTATAGAGATAGATCTAGGCGCCTAATAGGGCTATCGCAAAGTACATACCTTGATAAGATTTTAAAGAAGTTTAAAATGGACGGAAGTAAGAAGGGGTTCTTACCTATGTTGCAAGGCAAGACATTGAGTAAGACTCAAAGTCCGGCTTCGGCGGAAGAAAGAGAGATAATGGACAAAGTCCCCTATGCTTCAGCCATAGGCTCTATAATGTACGCCATGCTATGTACAAGACCGGATGTGGAACATGCTATTAGTTTGACTAGTAGGTACCAATCGGATCTAGGTTCGGAACACTCGATAGCGGTCAAGAATATCCTTAAGTACTTACGAAGAACTAAGGATATGTTTCTTGTATACGGAGGTGAAGAAGAGCTCGTCGCTAAGTGTTATGTCGACGCTAGCTTTGACACCGATCCGGATGACTCTAAGTCTCAATCCGGATCGTATTTCTCATGAATGGCGGAGGCGTTAGTTGGAGGAGCTCCAAACAACCTGTGGTAGCGGATCAACAACGGAGGCGAATATGTTCTCGCTGAAGCGGCTCGAAGCGATTTGGATGAAGGAGTTCATATCCGAACTAGGAGTGGTGGCAAACGCGTTGGACCCAATGGTGATCTATTGTGACAACAATGGTGCCATTGCCAATGCCAAAGAGCCAAGGTCTCACAAGCATTCCAAGCATATTAAGCGGTTTCACTCCATCCATGAGCATGTCAAGGATGGAGATATAAAGATTTGTAAAGTACATACGGATCTCAATGTAGCAGATCATTGACTAAAACTCTCCCTAGAGCAAAACATGATCAACACGTAACTCAATGGGTGTTAGATTTATCACTATGTAACTAGATTATTGTCTCTAGTGCAAGTGGGAGGTTGAAGGGAATATGCCCTGAGAGGCAATAATAAAGTGTTTATTATGTGTATTCCAAGTATATGATAGA
Organism: Avena longiglumis; assembly: GCA_030063025.1. Taxonomy (NCBI): domain Eukaryota; kingdom Viridiplantae; phylum Streptophyta; class Magnoliopsida; order Poales; family Poaceae; genus Avena; species Avena longiglumis. The sequence continues at coordinate 508,718,640 of CP125974.1, read as the reverse complement.
TGTTTATTTTGCATGCTATAATTGTATTAATACGGAAACGTTAATACATGTGTGTTTAATAAACAAACAGAAAGTTCCTAGTTATGCCTCTCTCATAAACTAGCTTGTTGATTAACAAGATGATCAAGGTTTCCTGATCATGGACATTGGATGTTGTTAATAACGGGATCACAACATTTGTGTAATGGTGTGATGAACATTCATCCGAAGTATAGCATTACGATCAAAGTCATTGAGTTTATATTGCTATAACAACTTAAGTGATCCTAATCCTTAGACCATGAGATCATGTCAATCACTAACACCGGAAGAGTTTCTTGATAACATCAAACGTCACACCGTAACAGGGTGATTATAAAGATGGATTCAGAACTAATAAAGTGTTATGTTGAGGCTCATGGATCGAGAGTGGAATTTGTTCATCCCGATGGCGGATAGATATACTCTGGGCCCTCTCGGTGATATCACATTGATTAGCTTGCAAGCAAGTGATTTGATCACTAGAATGTTATATCACGGGAACGAGAAAAGAGTGCATGTCGACGAGATCAAACTAGGTATGGAGATACCGATGATCGAATCTCGGACATGTAATATATCGTGAAACAAAGGGATTAAGATACTAGCGTAAAAGGTTAAGCGATCACAAGAAAGTCATAGTTGAATGTGTGGAGTCGATTATGGGTCTCGGATCCGCTTCGATTATTGATCCGAGAGGAGTCTCGATCATGTACGCATTATTCACGAACCGTAGGGTGACACACTTAAGAGACACCGACATCCAATTGGAGCAAATGTTTCATGCCGAAAGAATGAACAAGCGCAGGAATTTATTTCACTAGATACCGAAACAGGTTTTCGGGTGAAATTGCATAAAGTGGTTATGCATATGAAATAGAATTCTAGCAAGGGGTTATTTGTGAATGTTTGTCATTAAAGTAATTGACAAAATTCTGAATAAAATAAAAGAGTTTTATTTGATGAGAGTTTGCATTAAATTTGGTGGAAATTTAATGGGAATTTGAGTGGAATTTTGAGTGGAGGGATTTTAAAGGGAATTTTGTGAGTGGAGTGTCCACCCACATGAATGAAGGAGGGGAGGGGGCAGCCCCCATGGCCGGCGGCCACCCCCCTTGGGTGCCCCCCCTCCTCCTATAAAAGGAGCCCCCCTCCTCACTTGTCTCTCACACCTCCTCGTGAAGGATATCTCTCCCCCTCTAGAATTTATCCCCCATGGTCTCGGAATAGCGAGATACATGTTCCCGGTGGCTATTCGGCAAGAAAGAGTTGTGCTTCCGCTGCATCGCTGGAGCGAGGAGGCGGAGGTTGCTCGGTGCCTCGAACGTGTGTGCGAGCACGGATGCGCTGCTGATTTGCGGCGCTAGGACTTCCTCTCAATCTTGAGATCGGCAAGAGATCGTCTACATCAACCACGAGTTGAACTCGTTAAGCTTTGTCGGTCTTCAAGGGTATGTTCTCTACGGATATACATCCGCCCGTTGTTTGTATCTAGTAGATAGATCTTGGTATATAGTTCACATCGTAGGAAAATTTTTGTTTTCTATGCTGCGAACCCTACAGGACCATATACCTCCCATACAACCTTAATCACACACAAGATAGTTCAATGAGAAAAGTACTTGAAAGGAATGCTAAATGGTATATGGGATGGAAATTCTTACTTGCTTCGATAGAAGGTGGTCAAACTCATTGGTGTATCTCGATTACGCCACTTCTTGGTCAGTTGGAGGCTTTGAGACTACGTCCCAATTGTAATCCCATATGGGCCACCTCGACCGGTCGCCGCCATCAGTATAGGGCTGGGGAGGCATATGTTTTGGCCTACAAATTGGAAAGTGTTCCCACATCCACACCGAGAGGAGTAAAAACAGACCACCAATGTAAGCCTCAGCCCCAGTCCTTCAACAAGCCTCGTCCAGCTATGCACGAAAGCAAACATAGTTTAGTCATGGGGAAGTTCCAAAAACACATGTAAAGATGGGGAAAATAGAAACACTCCATTACTTGCCGATATAAGAAGGCCAATGCCACCGAACCCTAGCTCCATTTTTTATCCATCACAGTCAAGGCCTTCAGACAGTGAGCCATGTTGCCCTTACCATCAGGAAATATAGTCTTCGTGATGTCATACCACACATACACACGAGCATATATATAATGATCTCATCCTCACTAGCTAGCATTCTGAGGACAAGTACTGAAGTTCTATGCTATCCACTTGAAAGTAGCCCCGACTGTGACTCACAACTTTTCACCCTTCGAGTTTATAGTGTCACCAGGACACCAGGACACTTACCATCGGTAAGGTCAGACATCCGGTCACGCCAGTTGTTGGAGGCTGTGTTAATGCAGATAGGATTTCCCTGGATAGGGAGTGCAAGGATCATGGACATGTATTGAAGAGTAACGGTCATCTCGCCGGTACGGAGGTGAAAACTATGCGTCCCCAGCCTCCACCGGTCGACAAGCGCGATGATGGCAACATGGTTCATGTGTGGTGTACCACTGTTGACCATATGGATGAATGGGAGAAGTCCTGGCGCTTGGGTGTGCACCGTGTACCGATCATCATATGGCATCATCTCTTGGAAATGCCCGTGATACCTCCGTCGTAGGGGAACGAGAGGCTGCACACATACAAGCTCGATTATAACATGTCCATTCAACTTGAGCAACATATCATGAATTGGAGGGGTTTATTTTTCTTACATTGATTCCCTCGGCGATCATGTAGCCACGGTGACGCTTATCATATGACGCCTCAAGAAGCAACATGCCTTCGACGAACCCGGTTTATACATGGGGTGGTGTACAGGTTTCTTCCTCTTCTGATTCCGACATTCTAGATAATTAAAAAAAAGTACAACTAAATATGTGAGCATATTATAAACCACCTACTAATATGAATAAAGTGCTTTCCATATGGACATATCCTTTGAGCTAATTTATAAACCATTCTTCCTTTGTGGGCATATCTATGTGAACAAGGTTCCAATAGTTATGAACAAAATTTTCAAAGTAACAATTGCATGGGGAATTCCTACAAAATATTGCTAACCAATGGCCATCTCTATGTATGAAAACCAAAATTTCAAAGCAACCATTCTATGTATGACAACCAAATTTTCAAGCACAAACATACTGCAAATATTTTCAAGCACAAACATAGTAGAAGATAGAAGCTAATCCTACAATCATTTGCAAGCTAAAAGCACAAACATACTTTCAAGCATAAATATTCTCATATTATTTTCCACAAAGAACATACTACAAATTTATATTCCTACAATTTTTTCAACCTCAATCACACTAGAAACTCATGCTAAACCTAAACATACTACCACATTATCTATTCTCTCTCTAAGTAATCAACAAATCAACTATTATGTCTTGATTTTGATGAACTAGGGTTTTCCTAAACTATCAAAATTAGGGAGATTTCTTGGACAAAGAGGGAGATATCTTGGACAAATACATGGAGGATGTGCTCAACAACAAGATCCATGAAGAAATTCTTTAGATTTAAGCCATTCGAGAAGGATTAGAGGAGGGGGAGATGAACCCTAACCGCCGCCATGTTCTCTGTGAACGTTGGAGAGGAAAAGGGAGAAGAAGAGCGGGCCGGGCCGACCCGCGCGCGATTAAGTGGTGGTGACCGTGCGGCGCGTGCGCGCTAGTGCTGCAGGCAAGCGTGTGGTGCCTCCTCGAGTGGGCGAGTGGCGCATCACTTACGCTGTCGGGCGTGCAGCGCCATCCCAACAGGCGCTGCAGCGGTTCTTGCGGCGCTAGTCAAGCGTGTGGCCGGCCCACCCGAGGCAGTGTTTGCGGTGCTGGAGTGGCACCGTCTGTGCGACACCACGCGGGCTGGAGTGGCAAAAAAGGGTTACCGACTATGAAATTGTTTGCCGAAAGGTTTATTATTTAAATTTGCTTGAATTTTGGTTTATTTTTATTTAAATTTCCTCCAGTTCTTGGCCGATGAGTAGATGGCGTCACCGTGCACCTTCCATCCCCGCCAATCCCCCTGCGGCCTTGTTTGGTACTAGAGTATCTGTGGAGATTAGTGGGGATAATCCCAACCAAACCGCAAATCCTCGCTTACTTCAAATCGTATGTTTGATTTTAGAGTATTGGACTGATTCAATCCCCACTTTTTCCCAAGTTCTAGTTTATTTTTTCTTATATCCAATACACTACCTCTATCCAGTGGATTAGTGAGAATTAGGGCTTGTTCGGTTAGCTCAGGTTTCAAGTGGATTGGAGGGGATTGAAGTGGATTAAATCCTATACAAGTCAAAATTCTTCCAAATCCACTCCAATACTCTCCAATACCTTTGGTGTAGGGATTAACCGAACATTAGGGGTTTTGTGGGATTAGAAGGGTTTAGGTGTAGACGGGGTTTTACCCAATTTTCTTGAAAATTATCCTTTCTAATTCATACTAATACACTAGTACCAAATAAGACCTGCATGTGTCGATGCCGTGCATACCTCACTTCTTCACGTGCACCGTGCACGGTCAGATAAGATTCGGCCTGATCCTCCGTGATCCCACCTCCAACCGAGCCTGTAGCAGCCTACCAAAGCAGATCGCGACGACCCTCCCTGCACATCGCTCTCCCGATCGAAAGATGCTTGCGCGAGCTGGTATTCGGCCGCGAAAGCTGGCCTCCGCCTTTGTCACCGAACAGCGTCGTCGTGTCCTGTGTGCCTATCGATCGTACGACCCCCTGTGGAACCGCACCATGAATTCCCCTCGCTCTAAGAAAAGAAAATACCACTGCCCCTGTAGTTCCGAGCTCGATCGTTAGGCGTCGCGTCATGAATGAATGCATGAGATGGCCGGCCGCGCCGTGCTGCGGCGAGGGATGATCGATCGGGAACCAATTATTGAGACTAGCTAGCTCTAATTAATCCACGTACGCCGGCCAGCAACATGTGATGTCCATCGGACAGTTGGGCACAGTGTACACATCATTTTAGTTTCGGTTCTCTCCGACGCTGAGCTCGACGTGGACCTGACAACGATTGGAATGCCATACTACTTATTGTGGCAACCTACAACGCCAACGGAGTACCACGATCCTAGACGTATCTCGCAAGTTTGCGTTAGTGTTTTTTTCCATGGTAATACATTTTTTATTTATATTATAATTGTTACTAGCTAAATGCCCGTGCGTTGCAACGGGAGAGAAAAACTGTATCATTAAGGCACACAGAGTAATTTTTTTACGTATAACCACGTCATGTAGCAGAAACCATCAATCTTTACCGCGTCCACAACACAATCTACAGTTAGGCATTCCATCCCTTTCTTTTCAGCCAGTTCACCCGATACATGCGTATTGGTTTGGTGCCAACAGAGCCTAGCTAAACATTGACACATCACTCCACTACGTGAAGTCCTTTCATCTCCCTTAGGGTTCGATAGTAGATGAAACACAGGAAGACGGATAAATCACTGGTGAGAGGGGGTTATGATGTGTATGCGCGACGCCCTTCAATCATGCGCTTTTTGCTCCAACACTGTCAATGTTGAGGTCTTGACCCACGTATTCCATAAAATCCGGCCGATGTCGACGTGGGTTGGTGTGTGTGTGTGTGTGTGTGGGGGGGATGTATATGAAAAAAGAGAAGGATTTTTGCTCCCTCCCACCTATTTATGGGTGAAAATGGTACGGTAACGTTCGGAAATGGGCTCTACTGGTTTGTTTTTGAATCTTTTTTCGAAAGAGGAGATCGAGTCAATAACTCCAAATTCAATATAAAGAAGTGTGTTAGCGGACATGAGCACATAATGAATATGGAATAATAGAAAACATATTTTTGTAACATAATTAATACTGTAACAAACTTTTTAACCATCGTGTTCATAGGGTATGACCGTGTAAATAGCCCGCCGTCACATCATTCATGAGAATTGTTAATTGCTAAAAAATTATTAGATGGATTTGATACGTACATACCATATCTTTTTCTTTTCTGTGAAATTCCACCGATCAACCAAGATGCAACTTTTATGTCTATAAAGAACATGGGATTTTACGTCAAATTAAAATTGCTCCACGCCTCCTCTATCGGATCGGTGCATGCCTTTTTCTATGGTGTTAAAATGCTCAGCCGTTTGTCCTTGCTTCGCTAGGGCGGAAATATCACCCGTTTTGCTCTACACGAGAATTGTTAGTACGTAAGAAGGGAGGTTGATGCAAAATGGCAAACAGATAAGGCTCATCCATGTGCGGTCGGTTATGAATTCCCTATGGGGAATTTTGCATCGTCATCATCGATGGCTTGGAGGGCCCGTCCGCTGCCGTTCCACATCGGGGCTGCCGGCTAGCCGTGAAATCGGATCGGGGTACGCTCTCCGCCGTACTTGCTGCCGCGCTAGGTGACAAGGACCACCAAAATTGCGTCGACCTCTACCCAACTTCCCCCATGCATCCCTGCTCGACGCGCTCGCCATGGAGATTTGCTCATCGTCTTCCCGCCGCAGCCTACGGCAATCCCTCTCCGCCGCTTCCAACCCACCCGCACCTCGGGTGTGTTGTTGTGGTGCCGTCGCTAGCCTGCCCTGCATGTCCGCTTCCGCGCCACCATCAGCCGGCCGCCTGCTCCGCTCGTGCGCCCTCCTCCGCTTCCACGCACGCGACGGGAGAATCTCATGTTGCCAGGGAGGGTCTCGCATGCGAAGCAGGATGCCAGAGGAGGAGGAGAGGGGCTGGTCCACGTGGTCATGTCCTTGTCGCCGACCATGGCCTCTTACGCGAGACGGCGGTCATGCTCCTCTGTTCTTTCACGCAACCCGTCCTCTCTCTCCTCATGTGGAACTCACCTCCGCCGCCGGCGACAATCCGGCTAGCCGAGCCGCCAACAACGATTCCTCGCGTTGAGGACCAGCAGTGTCGGGGCCCTTGCTTTATCCAAACGAACGGTCTCTTGATTCTGTTTTGGTAGAAAATCGACCGGAAACAATACTTGGCGGTGGCATCCTTGTAATATCTTACAACTGGCAAGGGCAAAACGGTCATTTACTGGCAGACGGAATCTTTTCATGTAGACGAACGGTCCCAATCTTTTTAAAAATATAGATAGATTATAGTACAAGCCAAGTAAATACTAAATTACAAAAATCAAAAAAATTATAATACAGGCCGAAGAATCGCCTGAGCTTGATGTCAACGTCCGTCACAAAAAAAGACGGATCACCTTCTCACCCTGAGTTTGATGCGACTCCAACGCTGATATGCAGCTTTGCGGACCTTCAAGGTGGCTCACCTGAGGTGAAATCATTATCGTTGAACGAATTAGACCGTGGAATCACCTCAGACACAACCATCGAGCTCTAGATCTAGCACCCCGCACGACTAAAACGTCGAAGGAGAAAATCATACCTGCCATCCACGAACCATAGACCTAGCATACGATGCACCATCTGCATCCGCTCCTTGACTACCTTCTAGGTTCCATGTCGGCGCCGGAGCAAACGCCACCACAACGGTGGAGCCCCACTTGTATATGGCTAATATAAACCCGGAGGCAGCCCTGTTGGAGGTGTGTGTTCCACCCTGATTATTTTATGATTACATGGTATAAACCTAGAATCAATCTACAACATGACTTCTGTCGTCACCGTCTCTTCTGCCTCTTCGGCCTCTCAATGGCGTCATCTGCTTCCAACTTTGCCAAGCTTTGTCCCTCCCTCTCCTCTCCGGTCATGTCCGCTGGTATCTCCATGGCTGGTACAGTCTACTTCGGCCTGAACATCACCATCAAGCTCGCCGCCGAGACTCAGCTCCTATTGCGTGCGCAGATCGTCACCCAGCTCCGGAGCAATCTTCTCCATGGGTACGTCGACGTCACCTTCACGTGCCTTGCCTCCACCATCATCGTCCCCAAGGAAAGAGGCACTCTAGAGATTAGCCCTAATCCCACCTTTGCGGCTTGGGCTCGGCATGATCAATCAATCCTATCGGTGTTCCTATCATCTACGACGCCGCCTCTCGCCGCAATGATCATGTTTGCTGAGTGCTTAGGCATGGTCCATCGTCAACCGCACGTTCGGTGCCCAGTCTAATGCTTGCTCCTCTGATATCCGTGTGGATCTCGGGAAGATGGAGAAACTCGACTCCTCGATCGTGGTCTACTATGACAAGATCAAAACCCTGTCGGACACCCTTTCTTCCATTGGGCAGCCGCTCTGCACCGAGGAATTCAATAATTATCTGCTTGATGGTCTCGAGGAGTATGATTTCATCGTCGAGCTTGTTCGTGATCGCGACACTCCTATGTTGTCGCATGATATGTACGCCCGCCTCCTTTTGACGGAGCAGCGGGTTGAAAAATGCCGCGGTACGGCCCATCAGGCTAATGCGGCTCGGTTCGGCAAGCAGTCCAAGCAGCACTTCTCCAGGACGCCAGCATCCCGTTTTCGCCCCGGCTCATCCGCGTCGAAGCCCACTAGCGGGTAAGTGTAGGGGCCCAATTCTGGCGCTGGTGGCTCGGTCCCTGCTCGTTGTTTTAAATGGTTCAACAAAACCTTCTTGGGCATGCATAACGATGGGAGATTTTTGAATCGCCAACTCTCGATGGAAAATCATGTGCATGGTCCCCAACCTCCACCTCAGCCTTGATGACCCACAAGTATAAGGGGTGTATCGCAGTACTTTCGATAAATAGGATTGTCGATCCCAACGAGGAGCAGAAGGTGTTGACTAGTGGTATGGAGCAGGAACTCTCTGTAAATACTTAGCAAACGGATTTTTAGTGGTTTTCTGATAAAGCAACAAAACAAAGTGCAAGTAATAAAGACAATGAACAAGTGGCCCAATCCTTTCTTAGCAAAGGACAAGCCGGTGGAAATACTTATAAGGACCAAACGTTATCGATGACACATGGGAATTCTTTCAAGTGCTTTCGCTTCAAATACCTGAGTACTCTTCTTTGGTGTTGTAAGTGTTGTGTGGGTGAACCTATGCTAATGCACCGACCTTACTTGGACTAATACATACTTGTGATTAAACCCTCTACAAGCATCCGCAACCACAGGAAACTAATTAAGATATAAATCTAACCACAGCCTTAAACTTTAAGATCCTACACTCCCTTGTGCAAAGGTGTCCTAACGGGTGTTTAGTTTTCTGTCACTCTGGCAACCCCACAATTAGTATCCAAATACACAATGTATTACCCTAGGCCCATAAATGGTGAAGTATCATATAGTCTACGTTCACATGACACCACTAGAAGAATAGCACCACAACTTAAATACTAAACCATTGAATAATAACTCAACACAAATCCACTACTAACAACATGAATTCTCCCATGTCCTCAAGAACTAAACGTACTACTCACTAGACATCATATGGATCAAGATCAAAGATGATAAGGTAATGGATAACAATATGAACATAAACAATAATCCAATGGTTCCACTCACAAGCATCAACTACAATAGTAATCAATACCGGGAAAGTTTCCCCTAATGAACCAAGCAAGTATCCAACATGATTGTTACAGCCTAGCTTGATGACGGTGTTGATGGCGACGATCTCCCCTCTCCGGGAAGGAATTTCCCCGGCAGAAATCTGTCTGCCAGAGAGATCTTTCTCTATGTTTTCCGCCCCACAGAGGCGGCGGAAATCTATCTATGGTTGCCCCCCTGGTGTTAGGGTTCCGTAGGGAAGATATAAGAGAGAGGGCGGAGTCGGGGGATGAGCAGGTGGGCCACACCTTCCCTAGGCACGGCCCACGGGGACCCTCGCCTAGGGGGTGTGGGCCCCCTGTGGCCCTTCTACGCCTCCCCTTCTGTCTTCCTATGTCTTCTTGGAAAATATAATTTTCCCATATTTTTCTGGTATTTTTCTGATCTTCGCGAAATTGCATCAAAACGCCTTTTTTTCCATCAGAATCCAGACTCCGGCAGTTCATCCTCCAAGAATCATCTAACATGCATAAACAGATGAAAATACATAAGTAATACCTCATAATAAGACATATATCAATGAATAGAGGTAAATTATGATATAGAATGGTGATGCAAATTGGACGTATCAACTCGCCCCAAGCTTAGACCTTCGCTTTTCCCCAAGCGAAAACTGAGCTCAGTAAACATGTCCACAGGTTTATGGAGTGAAGTGTCGATAAAAGAATACGGACAAGAAGCGTCACACTTACCATTGCACAACTCATAGAAGAAAGCAACTCACCATTATATAACTTAGCTTGCAACAAGTACATGAGTCACAATAGAGATGCATAAAGATAAATCATAATTAGAATTGGCAAACTTCGTTCTTGGTCAGAGAACAGTTGGCAAACAGTTTCACAAAAAGCTTTTTGTAGAAGTTTTCAAAACAGGAGCACTCTTTGCTCAAAAAGATTTTTCACAATGAAGGCTTTCAAAGTAATACTCAATAGATAATAGTTTTGTGCAAACAAGGAAGATAAAGAACATGATTGAATAAATCACCATATGAATGCTTGAAACACAACAACTCAAATGCTTGCTGGAGATAGAGAGGAAGTAGGTTTACTGACTCAACTTGGAAGTAGGAGAAAGGTCCCTTTATATAGGGAAGCAGGGATTACAAGTCATAAAGAGCTTCCAAAATATTATGGTACTTACTAGCTTTGAGCCCTCATTGCCCCTATCATAGGTATCTTGAGATGATTAAGGTTAAAGTGCACAAAGATGGAGTGAACATTCTCTCATATAAATATCCTCTCTTCATGATACTACTCTTAACTACTCTCCGGTTGAACACTCTAATCATTGGTAGGGCTATAACAACACTCCTCAAAGTCCGCCTTTCCCAATCTAGATAACCCCACACTGTCACCTTGAGTGCTAGATGGTTCCAACAAACACCACAATTTCATAGAGACATCCAACTCCAAATATAACTCATAACAAATATTCAATCTAGCCAAAGTGCCAAACACGGTATGCCCGCTGTCACTTTCACACACGTGGGGAAAAGCATAGATCTATTAAAGCACAAAGAGTATTTATGTATACTCAAGCCTAAGTGCCACCATGGCGTGCACGCTGTCACTTTCACACACATGGGGAGAGCAGAGATGTATTGAAGCACTTGAGTAGCAAGGTATAACTACTTGATTACAAAGCTCATGACCACAAGATCAGGCATAGAGAGAGAGATGAACACATAGCTACCGGTAGAGCCCTTAGCCCTGAGGAAGAACTACTCCCTCCTCATCATGGAATCAGCAGTGGTGATGAAGATGGCGATGGAGATCGATGGAGATGGCTCCGAGGGCACTTCCCCATCCCGGCAGGGTGCCGGAACAGAGACTTTCTGTCCCTCGAATCTCCCCTTCGGTGGCGGCGGTGCCGCGGAACTTTTTATGGAAGTATGATTGATGATTTAGGGTTTTCTCATCGCGGTCTTCTTATAGGCGAAGGGGGAGGCCGAGGAGGCAGCCAGAGATCCCACACCGTCCCCAGGCGCGGGCCAGGCTTGGCCGCGCCTAGGGGGTCTGGCCACCCAATGGTGCCTCTCCGTCCCTCCTTCTGGATTCGTGTCCCTCGCGGAAATTTATTGACTTTGGCTTTTGTCCCGTCCAATTCCGAGAATATTGATTTTCTGCCTTTCTGGAACCAAAAAACAGAAGAAAACAGACAACTTACACTGTGGCAACTTGTTAATAGGTTAGTTCCAGAAAAGATATAAAAACACCTCAAAGTGTAGATAAAGCAAAGCAAAGTAGATACTAAACAAGCACGGAACATCAAAAATTATAGATACGTTTCCGACGTATCAAGCATCCCCAAGCTTAACTCCTGCTCGTCCTCGAGTAGGTAAGTGATAAACAGAATAATTTTTGAGGTGACATGCACCCTTACAATAAAGATCCAACTATTTGCAAACATTGAAAGCTGGGATCAAAGAACTCTAAACATGTGCATGAAAGAATGGAGTTCTAACAATAGGACATAGTAACTATGCATGCAACATGGCAAGATACAAACAAAGATCATGAATAACATGCATTGAAAAACATTTTTTTGCTTCACATACAGAAAACATAGCATAGGGGCAATCAGCTTGTCCTTCATAGAGTAGCAAATAGATGCATAGGACACCTGCAAAGTTCACAAGGGTGACTAGAAACAAATAGCACAAGAACAAGTAATAACACAATATGCATCAATTAATAAGCTTTGGAACACTACACACAGAATGACAACTATGCTCTCTTAATGGTGCCTAAAGGTAGAAGGTGGAGACTCAATAATGGTGGAAGAAAGGCCTAAAGGTAGAAGGTGGATTACAAGTTTCAAAAAGAGCTTCCAAAAATTAAGGTACTTGTTAGCTTTCAGCCCTCATGGCCCCTATCATAAGCATCTTGAAGTGGTTAAGGTTAAAGTGGCAAAGATGGAGTATATGCTTGACGAAGTATAAGTTGGCAATCTCAAGTCCCTTGAATATGAGGGCCACACCTCATGGATACTCAACTTTGGGCCCAGGCAAGTTCTTGTCATTGTAAGTATTTTCATATCATTGAGAACCGCCAACGGAGTACCCCTTGCACATGGTACGGGAGTTTTCCCATAAACAAAATGACAAGGCAAACAGACAATGAGCATCTTAGAAATATTTTTATTTACCATATGCATAGCTATTTATTGAGGATGCTTCATAGATAGCTCACTATGGTGATGCTGCAAGTTTCCACCATGATTAGACATTGCTTAGGCTAGCGGCCCAGGCGTTTCTATAACATAGAATACAAACTCCATGGACTTAAAAGTTCTCACTTCATTTCACACCGGTGACATCCGTAGACAAAAGAGCATGATATCAACTGGGTACAAAAGTACAAGTGCAATGTTGAAAACGTTCCCCGTGACAGCACGATTCTGCTAATTCCAAATTATAAGTGCAAGCATATACAACAAAGTTGTCACAATGGTTCAAGTTTATTAGGGGCAAAGAATAAAATGTGCCATCAAGTTCATGAGGGCTTTAATCACTAAGTTTTCACATAACAAAATAGTTTTTAATTGGAAGATAGATGAAAACAAGAATATACTTGGTATAACACACCATGCATAGGAATTTATAGTGGACACTTTGGAAAAACTTGGTTTCTTGGGAGTTTGAAGCATGAGTAGAACTTACGCATACAAGTGGAGGCTAGCAAAATACTGGGAGCAACCAACTAAGAGAGCAATAATGGCCATAATTATGCAATGCAACAAAGCAAACTAATCAAAGCAAAGAGTGGTACTACAAGTCAAGGACTAAATGATCATAGAGGCTAATAGTGTTTTGTCATAGTCATAACATGGTGTGAGCATGTGCCAAGTCAACCCAAGCAAAACATCAAAGGATAATACCACAATACTATGCTTTTGCATGCTAAAACAACGCATAATTTCTTCAAGTCACACTAAGAAATCCCAATTATTTGGAACAAGACATGTTACAACAATAATCACTAAGCATAATGCTAGAACAACATCTATCATGTCATGCTAAAGTCTAAGTCACAGTCAATGCAAGCTCCTCTTGCACTTCAAGCAAGAACTTACTACTCCTTTCCAACACCAAACAACTTATTTGAAACAACTCACAAAGATAATAATCAATAAAGATCAGTGAGCTTGTCTCACAAATCCACAAAGAAGAACTAAAATTTCTAAGCCGAAATCACAAGAAAACTAAGGCTGAACACAGTGCTAGCAAAAGAGAACACTCATAGAACAATACGAGTGAAAACTAGAGTGTTCTAGGCAATGGAAACATGACGTGTCTCTCTCCAAAAGAAGTGTGGTGTAACCAACCAACTTACTCAAGCAAACTAAGCAAAATAAAACCAAAAACAAAAACTAAGACGCTCCAAGAACAACACAACTATGCATGAAACAGTAAAAACAAAGTGTCTAGAAAGACCTGAGCTTTTTATTGATAAAGAAGGGGATGCCTTGGGCATCCCCAAGCTTTGACGCTTGTACCTCTTGGATATTTCTTGGGGTAACATGGGGTGGCATCCCCAAGCTTGAGTTTTTGTCCATTGTTCATATCATTACATCATTCTCTCTCTACACCTGAAATTTTTTCCTTCATACAAAACTTCACACAATCTTCATTAGCAACATTAATGTATTCAAAAGATATTAGACCCTTAGGCAAAGCTTTGGAACAGCAAAACTTTTCACTAAAAACACAAGCTACTGTAGCAACTCCTTCAAAAAGCTCAATTTCCCAAAAAAGAACTCAAAAAGTAATCAATAAGAAGCAAATGCAAATAATGGCACAAATCTGTCAAAACAGACCAACAGGTAGAAACCGATTTTTTCGAAGACCTTCTGTTGCTCAAATCGAAAAGTGTTGAACTAACAAAAGTTAGGTAAAATACTGGAGGATTTATTCGTAAATTTTAAGCTCAATCCGAGTTACAGAGACTCCTCTCGAATTTTTTTGGTGGAGGACAGAAATCTGTTTCGGAACAGCAACTCCTCAAATCTTACTTCTCTTTTATTAGAGGTCATTCTTGGCACAAAAAGCAAACAAAAAGGATAATGAGAGGTCATTACATAAGTAATAACTTCCAAGACTCAATAAAACTCTTGGATTATCTTCCAACAAGTACTTTTCTTTAACGCCTTTAAGTTAGGCTTGATAGTTTGAGAAGATGCTCACATAAGAAATATGAATTGAAGTAAAAGAGAGCATCAAGAAGAAAGTTCAAAACACATTTAAGTCTAACCCACTTCCTATGCATAGGAATATTGTAAAGAAAGACGTCATGAAAGCACAAAGCAACAAGCATAGGAAAGCAAAACAAGTGCAACTTCAAAATTTTCAACATAAAGAGGGAAAACTGAATATTTTTGAGATGCATAAAACCATGTTTCCCTCTCTCATAATAACCTTCGGTAGCAACATGAATAAAATCAACAATATAACTATCACATAAAACATTCTTATCATGAGCCACATGCATAAAATGATTATTACTCTCCACATCAGCATAGTCATTCTTGTTAATTTTAGTGGGAGCAAATTTAACAAAATAGCTATCATTATCATTTTCATCACCATAATCATCAAATATAGGAGGCATATTGTAATCACAATTAATTTCCTCCTCAATAGTAGGTGGACTGAAAATATCATATCCATCATTGTAATCATCATATATTGGAGGTTTGATATCATCATAAGCAATAGAATAGCTATCTTCCAAAGCTGGGGGACTAAAAAGATCATTTTCATAAAAACTAGCTTCCCCAAGCTTAGATGTTTCCATAGCATTAGCAATAATGGTGTCCAAAGAGTTCATACTAATAACATTGCTATTAGCATGCAAATAAAGCTCCATAGGTTTTTTAATTTTCTCTTCAAACACTTCATGTCCTAACTCAAGATAAATACTATAGAGCTCTCTAATTTTGTTGTTGTTTTCCATTAAGCCTAACTAGTGAAAACAAGAAACAAAAATACAAAACTACAGAATCTAAAGGAAATAACTTCGAGCACTCACACCGGAGGATGTGAGTACCTTTTACCTTACCTCCCCGGCAACGGCGCCAGAAAAGATCTTGATGTCTACGCACTTCTATTCTTGTAGATAGTTGTTGGGCCTCCAAGTGGAGAGGTTTGTAGAACAACAACAAGTTTCCCTTAAGTGGATCACCCAAGTTTTATCGAACTCAGGGAGGAAGTGGTCAAAGGTATTCCCTCTCAAGCAACCCTGCAATCAAGATACAAGAAGTCTATTGTGTCCCCAACACACCCAATACACTTGTCAGGTGTATAGGTGCACTAGTTCGACGAATAGATAGTGAAATACAAGTGGTAACAGTGCAAGAAAAGAGCTTCTGACTTGTTGTTGACGTGGGGTAACGATGCCAGAAAATACGTTGATGGGGCTTGATGGTGAAGTAAAGACTAAAGCAAGCAAACATGCAATAGATCTAGTAGCAAATAGTGTTTAAATGCTTGGAAACAAGGCCTAGGGATCATACTTTCTCTAGTGAACACTCTCTCATATAAATATCCTATCTTCATGATACTACTCTTAACTACTCTCCGGTTGAACACTCTAATCATTGGTAGGGCTATAACAGCACTCCTCAAATTTAGCCTTCCCCAATCTAGATAACCCCACACTATCACCTTGAGTGCTAGATGGTTCCAACAAACACCACAATTTAATATAGACATCCAACTCAAAATATAACTCATAACAAATATTCAATCTATCCAAAGTACCACACACTGTATGCGCGCTGTCACTTTCACACACGTGGGGAAAAGCATAGATCTATTAAAGCACAAAGAGTATTTATGTAGACTCAAACCTAAGTGCCACCATGGCGTGCACGCTGTCACTTTCACACACATGGGGAGAGCAGAGATCTATTTAAGCACTTGAGTAGCAAGGTATGACTACTTTATTACAAATCTCATGACCACAAGATCATGCATAGAGAGAGATGAACACATAGCTACCGGTAGAGCCGTTATCCCTGAGGAAGAACTACTTCCTCCTCATCATGGGAATCAGCAGTGGTGATGAAGATGGTGATAGAGATCGATGGAGATGGCTCCGGGGGAACTTCCCCGTCCCGACAAGGTGCCGGAACAGAGACTTTCTGTCCCCCGAATCTCCCCTTCGGTGGCGGCGACGCTGCGGAACTTTTTCTGGAAGTATGATTGATGATTTAGGGTTTTCTCATCTGGGTCTTCTTATAGGCGAAGGGGGTGGCCGAGGAGGCAACCAGAGGGCCCACACCCTCCCCAGGCGTGGGCCAGGCTTGGCCGCGCCTAGGGGGGTCTGGCCACCCTCTGGTGCCTCTCCGTCCCTCCTTCTGGATTCGTGTCCCTCACTGAAAGTTATTGACTTTTGCTTTTGTCCCGTCCAATTCCGAGAATATTGATTTTATGCCTTTCTGGAACCAAAAATAGAATAAAACAGGCAACTGACACTGTGGCAACTTGTTAATAGGTTAGTTCTAGAAAAGATATAAAAACACCTCAAAGTGTAGACAAAGCAAAGCAAAGTAGATACTAAACAAGCATGGAACATCAAAAATTATAGATACGTTTCCGACGTATCACTACTCAACTTCAGTTATCGGTAAGTTCTTGTCATTGTAAGTACATGCGTATCATAGAGAACCGCCAACGGGGTACCCCTTGCACATGGTACAAGAGCTATCCCATAACCAAACTGACAAGGCAAGCAAACAATAAGCATCTCAGCGATCTTTTTATTTACTATGTGCATAGATTTTTATTGAGGATGCTTCATAGATAGCTCATTATGGTGATGCTGCAAGTTTCCACCATGATTAGGCATGGATTAGGCTAGCGGCCCAGGCGTTTCTCTAACACACATACATCACTCAATGGACTTACAAGCTCCCTCTTTATTTCACACCGGTGACATCTACAGACAAAAGAGCACGATATCAACCGAGTACAAAGTACAGGTGCAATGTTGAAAGTGTTCCCTGTGACATCATAGTTCTGCTAATTCCAACGTATAGATGCAAGAATATACAACTTCGATGACACAATGGTTCAAGTCTATTAGGGGCAAGGAAATAAGGTGTGCCATCAATTTCATGAGAGCTTTACTAAGTAGTTTTCACATAACAAAATACTTTTTAATTCAAAAGATAGATGAATCTTGAGAATTTGCTTGGAATAGAAATAATACTAATAGGTAGATATGGTGGACACAAATGACATAGGTTTTGGTTCAAAGGGATTGGAAGCATGAGAAGTATGCCTTCTCAAAACAGGTTTTTGGATAGCAAGGCTGGGTAGCAAGCAAGAGAGTTTAAAGAAACAAGCAAACCTATAAGTGATAAAGCCAATCATGCAATCTTCCTTGAAGACACAAAAGATCTTAAATGAAGAATACTAAGCTTATGATCCAACAAGAAATAAAATAAACGATACAAAATACCTGTAAGCTTTTTCTCTTTTTCTTTCGAACCTCAAAAAGAAGTGTTGCTATTGAACAGAGCTTGGTTTGCCAAAACCATTTTAGATTTACTTGATGCTCCCAAAGTGATGCCAACTGATCAATAAGATCCATCATATAATAGAGATTGCAAACTAAAATAAGAAGTGCAAAAGGTAAAAGAAGAGACTTCTCATTAATATTCCATAAAGGCACTCACACCAAGGGATACATAGATAACCAACTAAAGGAGAGATACTTCCACATGCAAACCAACCTATAAGATAACTTCTCTACCAAATATATGAATCCACTAAAAATGTAAAAGATGAAAGGTGATGATGGTGATACCGCGACACTCCCCCAAGCTTGGAACAAGCCAAGGGGATGCAAAACCTGATGACAAATTACTCCTTCGGTGGTCGTGGTGTTCTCTTGATAAGCTCTTAAATAAGTTTCTTCAACTCCTCAGAAAGTGCAAAACTAATTAAAGTTGGGTAACAACTTGGAGAACAAGCTCAGAAAAATGCAGCTCCTTCCAACGTACTAAGCTCCCTCACAAATTTTTACAATGCAGCACAAAAATATTTCCCGGGACAGCCACTTTTCACAACTCCTCTACTTCACAAAAATAGTTGAACTTGACACAAAAACCAAAAGAAAAAAAAGGATAGGGAGCGGTTATTACTGAAGTAATCACTTCCAAGACTCGACAAAACTCTTGGGTTATCTCCCAACAAGTACTTTTCTTTAATGCCTTTAAGCTAGGCTTAAAACTTTTAAAGATGCTCACATAGGAGATAAATATTTGTAGCGAAAGAGATCATCAAGAAGCAAATAACCAACACATTTGAGTCTAACACACTTCCTATGCATGGGAGTATCATGAGAAAACGAATTTTTGAAACAAAAAGCCACTAGCATAGGAAGACAAAACAGATGCAACTTCAAATCTTTCAACATAAAACGGGGAAACTTAACATTATTGAGATGCATAAAACCATGTTTCCCTCTATCATAATAACTTTCAGTAGCACTTTGAATAAAGTTGACAATATAGTTGTCACTGGCAACAACTTTATCATCAGAATAAGCATACTTACAGTCATCAAAAGGAGGTCCAAGGTCATAGAATGGATCAATAGAAGCAAGTTGTTCCATCCTGAAATCTTTATTAGGCATACTATTTTCATGAGTTTTAGCAAATTTGGAAAAGTTAAACTCATAAGAATCTCCATCAAACTTAGTTAAAACTTTCTCCTTTTTACAATCTATAATATCTCCACAAGTGTTCAAGAAAGGTCTACAAAAAATGATAGGACAAGTTTTGCTAGCTGCTGAATTAAGCACTAGAAAATCAGCAGGATACTTAATCTTACCGCATAGAACCTCCACATATCTTACAATGCCAATGGGGCAAATTGTCTCCTTATTAGCAAGGTGAATAACCACATCAATGTCCTCAAGCTCACAAGGACCAATCTCATGCATAATCTCCCTGTAAAGCTCATAAGGAATAGCATTAGAACTAGCACCAATATCACATAAACCATAGTAGCAATGATCACCAATTTTAACAGAAAGCACAGGAACACTAGCTTTACTAGGATGAGAGATAATATTAGAAGCGTCTTCACAGAAGACAATGGGCTCATCCTCTATATTTCTAGCGACGAGGTCTTTCACAATAGCTACCACAGGTTCAACATTCAATTGCTCATCAGGTTCCATAGTTTTCATTGTACCTTTGTTATTTCCACTAATAATCATAGAATACTCCTTTACCTTAGCTGGGAAAGGAACTTTCTCAAAATGAGGTTCAGGCAAAATATGATCAGTAGTACAAACTTCAGTACTTCTAACGGGAACATGACTAACAACATCTTTATAAGGTGCATGGTACTTATTCCACTTCTTCTTGGGAATTTCTATGTAGGAGGCAAAGGCCTTAAAGTAGTTGGCAATGCTTTGGTAATCAAGACCAAACTCATTACTAATATCACGGAAGTCATCAGTTCCCATAAAAGATTTAATGCATCCATAATCATAGTTTATACCTGACTTTCTTCCTTTGTCATTCTCCCAAGCTTCAGTGTTCTCTTGAATACAGTCTAGTAGATCCCATTTAGCTTCTTCCTTCATACGTGTGAATGATCCAGCACAAGAAACATCTAGTAAATCTTTATCATGAAGAGAAATCCTAGCATAAAAGTTATTGCTAATAATATTGTTAGGGAGTTCATGAATAGGACATTTAAGCATTAGTAACTTCAATCTCCCCCAAGCTTGAGATGTACTCTCTCCATCACGAGGCCAAACGTTATATATCAGATTTCTATCCTTATGAATCTCACTGGGAGGATAAAATTTAGAATAAAAGAGAGATGACATCTCCTTCCATTCCATTGATTGTCCATTCTTCAACAGCTTATACCATTCTTCAGCTCTCCCTTTCAAGGATATGGAGAGTACCTTCTTCTTCACTTGTTCAGTTGTGATACCTGCACACTTAAATAACCCGCATAATTCATGGATAAAAAGCAAATGATTACCGGGATGGACAGTTCCATCCCCTAAATAATAATTATCCATAACACGATCAACAATACTTGTAGGTATCTTAAAAGGATATATCTCAACTGGTGGTGGTTCATCTACTACCCTAACAGTGGTAGTTGTTTTCCCAAACAGAAAACCAAGTGGGTTATCCATATTGGAAACAAAGAAACAAACAGAAACAAAAAGCAATACTCACAGTAAAGTTTCCTTTACCAGTTCTACTCTTCAATAGCGCTTCACTCCTAGGCAACGACACCAGAAAATAGTCTTGATGACCCACAAGTATAGGGGGTGTATCGCAGTACTTTTGATAAATAGGAGTGTCGATCCCAACGAGGAGCAGAAGGTATTGACTAGTTGTATGGAGCAGGAACTCTCTATAAATACTTAGCAAACGGATTTTTAGTGGTTTTCTGATAAAGCAACAAAACAAAGTGCAAGTAATAAAGACAACGAACAAGTGGCCCAATCCTTTCTCAGCAAAGGACAAGCCGGTGGAAATACTTATAAGGACCAAACGTTCTCGAGGGCACATGGGAATTCTGTCAAGTGCTTTCGCTTCAAATAGCTGAGTACACTTATTTGGTGTTGTAAGTGTTGTGTGGGTGAACATGTGCTAATGCATCGACCTTACTTGGACTAATACATACTTGTGATTAAACCCCCTGCAAGCATCCACAACTACAGGAAAGTAATTAAGATATAAATCTAACCACAGACTTAAACTCTGAGATCCTACACTCCTTTGTGCAAAGGTGTCCTAACGGGGGTTCAGGTTTCTATCACTCTGGCAACCCCACAATTAGTATCCAAATACACAATGCATTCCCCTAGGCCCATAAATGGTGAAGTATCATGTAGTCGACGTTCACATGACACCGCTAGAAGAATAGTACCACAACTTAAATACTAAACCATTGAATAATAACTCAACACAAATCCACTACTAACAACATGACTTCTCCCATGTCCTCAAGAAATAAACGAACTACTCACGAGAGATCATATGGATCAAGATCAAAGATGATATGGTAATGGATAACAATCTGAACATAAACAATAATCCAATGGTTCCACTCACAAGCATCAACTACAATAGTAATCAACACCGGGAAAGTTTCCCCTAATGAACTAAGCAAGTATCCAACATGATTGTTACAGCGGGATGGAGTAATGATGATGGTGCTGGTCCAGATGATGGTGTGTATGATGATGATGATCCCGATGAATCCTAGCTTGATGACAGTGTTGATGGCGATGATCTCCCCTCTCCGGGAAGCAATTTCCCTGGCAGAAATCTGTCTACCGGAGAGATCTTTCTCTCTCTATGTTTTCTGTCCTGCAGAGGCGACGGAAATCTATCTATGGTCCCCCCTGGTGTTAGGGTTCTGTAGAGAAGATATAGGCGAGAGGGCGGAGTCGGGGGCGGAGCAGGTTGGCCACACCTGCCCTAGGCGCGGCCCAGGGGGACCCACGCCTAGGGGGTGTGGGCCCCTTGTGGCCCTTCTACGCCTCCCCTTCTGGCTTCCTCTGTCTATTTTTCTGGTATTTTTCTGATCTTCTCGAAATTGCATCAAAATACCTATTTTTTCATCAGACTCCAGCAGTTCATACTCCAAGAATCATCCAACATGCATAAACATATGAAAAGACATAAGTAATACCTCATAATAAGACATATATCAATAAATAGAGGCAAATTATGATATAGAATGGTGATGCAAATTGGACGTATCAAGCTGTAGGGGTTCGTAGCATGGAAAACAAAAATTTTCTATCGCATACAAACAAACAAGCCAAGATCTATCTACTAGATTGTAGCAACGAGTCGATGGTATAACTTACCCTCGAAGATTCCAAAGCGGTTAACGAGAGCAGATTCTCGTGGGTGATGTAGTCGTACTCTTCCGATCTCAAGATCGTGTACGCGATCCTTCCAGCCACGCTCCAAGCTCGCAATCGGTCACATCGCTCGTACTGATTTAAGACCTTCCTCTCCTTGTTCCAAGCAGCGGAGGTTGTAGCACTCTCCTCGCGATTGGCAAAGACAACTGGCGGTACCTAAGTAGAGGGAGATCCCAGGCTTCGCCTTAAGCCGGTGCGAGTATGGTGGAGCTTATGAGAGAGGCTATTAGTGGTCTAGTAATTAGACACACCAATTAGAAGGCTCTAAACCAATTAGAAGGCTCTAAACCGCTGGCTAAAGCAATTAGAAGCTCTTAAACCAAAACGGCTCTAAACCGGGGATCTAGAGTAGAAAGTTATGTGTCTATGGGAGGAGCCCTGCCCCTCCTTATATGGGAGGGGGTTCCTTGGCGCGCCAGGGAGGGAGGGAGTCCCTCCCCAACTCGGCCTAGGGCTTGGGCGCCGGCCTGGAGGAGTCCAACTCCTCCTCCAGGTTGGTTCCAACTCCTCTTGCTTGTTTCCCACAGTTTCTTGTTTTGGCAGTTTGACTTTCAAACTGGACATTTGACTTTTCTGTTTTAGGATTCAATTTAATCCTTCATTTGGGACAGCAAGAACACTTAGTACATGATGCAATCATTCAATGAGCAATGACACATTCATGTACCCTTCCCCCCCGGAGTGCCGGACAATCCGGAACCTTCTAGAACATTCCCGATAAAAACACCGGAATCATTTCCGAACTCCGAAACGGGACTTTCCTTATATGAATCTTATTCTCCGGACCATTCCGGATCACCTCGTGATATCCCGGATCCCATCCGAGACTCCGAACAACATTCGTTCTCTTTCTCATAATACCATAACTACTCAAACAACGTCGAATCCTTAAGTGTGTCTCCCTACGGTTCGTGAATTATGCGGACATGATCGAGACACTTCTCCGAACAATAACCAATAGAGGAATCTGGAAATTCATATGGCTCCCACATATTTCTACGATTACTTTGCGATCGAATGAACCACTTACATACGATACCAATTTCCCTTTGTCTCACTATATGTTACTAATCCGAGGTTATGATCGCGGTATCTCGCATACCTAGTTCAACCTCGCATCGATAAGTACTCTTTCTCGTTCCGTGATATGTGATCCCTTGTGACCAAGTCACATGCTTGCAAGCTAATTGGATGACATTCCACCGAGAGGGCCCAGAGTATATCTATCCGTCATGTGGATGGACAAATCCCACTCTTGATCCATGTGTTTCAACCAATACTTTCCAACACTCAATGCCACTTTTATAGCCACCCGATTCACGGTGTGGTGTTTGATGTCATCAAAGCATCCATCCGTAAAGGTGATATGCATGATCTCATGGTCGAAGGAATTAGGTTACTATGTATCAGAAAGCATATAGCAATTGAACTATTGAAATGACTTGATCTTTATGCTACGCTTATCTATAGGAGTATGTCCATCACATCATTCTCCTAATGATATGATCCTGTTGTTAATAACATCTCTATGTTCATGATCGAAACCATGATCATATATTAACCAACAAGCTAGTTTAACAAGAGGCTTTACTAGGGACTCTTATTTTAGTTTACAAATCACACAAGTATTAATGTTTCCGGTTAATACAATTATAGCATGGTATGTAAACATTTATCATAAGTGTGAAGATATGATAATAACTCACTTTATTATTGCCTCTTGGGCATATCTCCAATCTCCCACTTGCACTAGAGTCAATAATCTAGTTTCAAACCTTTGTGTATATAACACCTATGGCTTTCCGGTGTTGTATGTACACGATTGCTAGTGGTCAATCGATCTCGGATCGACACTTCGATTCCGTGTGTAATTGCATGTCTTTGCGTCTCACGCATCACTCATTCTCTAATGAGATGGCTTTGTATAAATTTGGTCTTCGGTGTGACCTTTAGTTCTTTGGGGTTAAAACATGTTGATAATATTGTCGCACAATATATCTTCATAGTATTATCCCACTATGAACTACACCTAGTTTGATAACAAACTACTTGACACAAATGCCCTCTTTGTCGCTAAAATAGCGATTATATACTTGGCCTTTTGTTGTAGTATACATCACAATGTCTTAACTTTGGAACTCATCCAAATCCATTATGGAACTCACCTTCCATTATATTGTGCCACCCTTAGTTTAGATTGAGATAAACTTAATTTGTACTTTGTGACAAAGCTAGTATCAATGTAGTACTTTTACAATGAACTAACCATCTATTTGTCACTTCTACAAATATTATACTCTTAGTTCTTCCAAAAGATCATAAGAATATCCTTACTATTGTCCAATGATCATCTTACGAATCATTACGGTATATGCTCACAACATTTAGAGCATAGGACATATCTGGATTTGTACATATCACGTATGATATAAATACTCTTTGTGATTTTATACATCAAGTATCAATCTATACTTGATTATTTGTTTCACTTTACCAAATGTCAA
Source organism: Avena longiglumis (assembly GCA_030063025.1). Lineage (NCBI taxonomy): Eukaryota > Viridiplantae > Streptophyta > Magnoliopsida > Poales > Poaceae > Avena > Avena longiglumis. The sequence goes on along the minus strand of CP125974.1, from coordinate 508,693,702 downwards.
TACACTTGAATATATCATCAACATTGAACTTATTCAATCCTTTACGTGTGACAAAACCTCTCTTGTAGTTTCTATATTGAACTCATTCAATATCTTGTCTATGTATACGGCACAACCATATTAGCGTCTATTGATGCCAAATATTTAGGTTTTGCCTAAGTCTTTCATCGGGATGAAATTCTTAATATGTGTTAATAAAAGATACATTATTTCCAATCAACAATATGTCTTCCACATAATGTATTAGAAACATGTCTTAGCGCTCCCACTTAATTTCTTGCAAATGCAAGCATATTCATTGTCTCTGATGAAATTAAACTCTTTTAACAGTTTCATCATAGTGAAGATTCCAACTCATGATGCTCACTTTAACCATTGAAGTTTGCATATGCTTTTAGCATCCTTTGAATTAACAAAACCCTATGGACCGTGTTATGCACATGTCCTAGGTAACGATTCTATTAGAAGAACTTGTTTTGTTTATTCAACTACCATATAACAAATTATATGTAGTGGTTGCTACATTAATCCGTCTAGACTAAATATCACTATGACAGATCAAATCTTGTCATAGTCAACCTTTGAACATTGTTGTGAACTCTTTCCCAACATGTCGACTATTTCATAGATGTAAAACATCCATGTCTATTTCTTTATAGATCCAGACACAACTATAAGGTTTTACACCTTTCTCGAGGGTCCTTCAAGTTCAAAACTTGATTTTCTTGTGTATGGAACTATCACGGATTTTATGGCTTCAAGCCATTTGACGGAGTCAGGGCCCATCATCGCTTCTTTGCATGTAATCGGTTCATTATTCTCAAATAATGATTCAACCCTCAAATCTTGGTATTTGATTGTTTACCCGATCTACTTGTTTCAATAGGAACTTAGATCTCCGTGTCCACAACCTTTGAGGCACGTGAGCCATGAGCATTGTTGCTGCCTCCGGAACACTTTTCGGCGCTGCGCAACTCTGCACATATAGCTAAGGGTCTTTTAACCTTATCAAAGTTCTATTGTCCTCCCACTTAACTTTTCACGAAAAATTCCTTCTCAAAGAAACTTGAGGTTCTAAGCGACAAACACTTTTGTCTCCGGTGTTTTATGGAGGAATACTTAACATTTATACAAAGAAGTTCATCCGACTTTGGTTGCACACATCTTTCTTATGCATAGCATACCAATGTTTTAAGAAAGGACTACTTGGGTTTTATCCCAAACCATAACCTTATATGGTGTCATTTCAACGGATTATGATGGAGCTCTTTTCAGTGGAAAAACGGTAATCTCTAAAGCTTTTAATCTTTAAAATATAATGGCAGTTTTATAAATTATACCTTTGATCTTACCATGTCAAACAAGGTTTAATTACATATCTCGAACGCTCCATACTCTTATGGTGTTTCGGGAAAATGCAAATCCATGGAACGATTCCTTAAATCTTAGGCATTATGCTAAACTCTGTAACTCAAATATCTTCCTTTATGATCTTTATCATAAACTGTTTATATTCTTGTTACAATGATTTTGTACTTCATCTTGAAAGTCTTTGAACTTTTCAAATGTTTCATACTTCATCCTTATTAAGTAAATATTCATATATTCACTCAAATTTTCGGAGAAAGCATATGAAGTTGAAATCCATCGCTCTTGACTACACATAATGGACTTCGTACAACAATATGTACAAATTCCAATAAGCTAGTCTTTCGTTCCCTTTTGGCCTATGAACGAAGTTTTAATTATCTCTAGGAAAGTTTTACAAGCGTCATTTGATCAAAATCAAAAGACTCCAAAATTCCATCCATATGGAGTTTCTTCATGTTTTCTTTCCAATATAATTTAAACGGCGATGTCACTTCCTAAGTGATATTTCAATCAATTTGTCTTTCGACATTTTTAGCACTAGTTTTATGGATGTGATTCATCCAACGAGATTTGCGAATCATCCATCTTTTATGGATTACGGCAATTATTTGAACAACCCTTTTGTTCTCATAATACCTGATAAAACAAATCTTGAAGGCAAGCTTTGATGTTTAACGAGCAACATAATAACACTTTATTTGTTTTCGATGAACATCATCATATATTCTTTTGCTAATTACTTAGGCCACTATAGTTCATGAATTCTGTTGTTTTGTATGACGATTCATACCAACAAATTCAGTATCAAATACTTAAGAACCACATTGTTTAATAAGCAAAGAATATAGCCATAACATGTATATCATCTATATACTTAAATTGAACAATTCTAATCTTTTCTTTTCTGCCATATATTTATGAGATTCTCTTTCAGTATTTCCTATTCTGTTTGAAAGAATCTATCAACATCAATAGTGGAGTCATACATATGACATATAGTCCAAAGCGTGTATAGTTAAATACCAATGTCTTTGGACTTGCACTTCGAAGTAGATCACCATCATCAAAAGTTTGGTGTTCTTTCAAATTCCTTTATTTAGTAATCTTCTTGGTGTAGTAAACATTTTACCTACATCAAATATTCACCCTTATTATGGATTTATCCATGATCAAGCTACTTTTAGCTTGTAACGGTGAATCGCAAGTATAATGTTGCTCTCCAAAACCTTTTGGAGGATTAGGACAACTAGTGTCTCCAACCTTTCGCAAATTCTCATCAAATATGAGAACATGACTTTAGCCATATTATACTCTATCATGTTGCAACCAAAACTTCGTTTCAGATATCACAATATCTTCCACACATCATTGTTTCTGAAACAACTCTTTCAGATCCTAGATAACCTTGATATTAAGACAATCCTTTGAATATCAAGAATCATGGAGACAAACATGATACTTATATACTAACATTGGAATTGTTACTCTTGTTTTAATACAAATTATTAAACTTCATCGAGTAACCGGAACTTACTGAAAGTTTGCAATAGGACTTCTAAACTTTAGATTAACACTTCAAAAACAATACGATACCAGTTCGTAAAGTAACTAACCAGAATTCTATAGTTCTATCATCTCAATTATAACTAAGCGCAAGGTGGTAAACGGATGCCAATGACTACAACAACTATGCAAATTCACTTTGATTTAGTTTATGATAAATTGAGTTCTAATTAATAATTAAATTAATCTAGGTGAACTCCTCAAAACAATATCCCTCACATTGTTTTAGTGATCACACGAACCAAATCCACCACATCAAAACCGATCATCACGAGAGTTGATATAGCTTCAATGGCGAACAATCGACATGTTCATCATATCTACCATATGACTCATGCTCTACCTTTCGGTAATCCGTGTTCACGAGGCCATGTCCGTACATGCTAGGCTCGTCAAGATCAAACCTTAGTTTCGCATGAGCAAATGGCTTGCTCACGTTGTATACACTTGCGTAATCTAGCACACCCGATCATCACGTGGTGTTTGAAACAACAAGCTTTAGCAACGGTGCTAACTAAGGGTGAACACTTTAAGACTTGAAATTCATGTGCATGAGGGATCATCTTATAATGCTACCGTGTCTACTAAGCAATACAAGATGCATAAAGGATTAACATCACATGCAATTCATAATATGTGATATGATATGGCCTTTCTTCTTTGTGCTTCGATCTCCATCTTCCAAAGACGAACATGATCTCCATCATCACCGCATTGCATCAAGGTCAATGACGCGCTACTCCATGGTTGTCCACGGCTTCAACTATTACAACTACTTTGAATAGACACCGGGTCTTAACATAAATTAAAGACAACCATATGGCTCCGCCGGTTGCCAACTTACAATAAGGAACATTGCATACATCATATATAATCACAATCATGGCCATATCACATCACGGACACACCGCAAAACAAAGTTAGACGCCTCTACTTTCTTTGCATATTTTACGTGGTTTGGGGCTTTCAATAAGTGTCGTTCTAACTTACGAACAAGAACCACAACATTGATACTAGCATTGTTGATCACCCGTTGTAAATTGGATCTTAACTATGCTAGGAGAAACATGCACCATAAAGCCACTTATGCAATACAAGTTACATGTTAAGCGTGGAGCAAGTCTCATGAACGATGTCATGTAAGGTTAGCCGGCCGCTTCATCCCAACATACCGCAAGATACAAAGTACACAAGAAGCAATCGACAATAAAAGCATCAACGCCCAATGACCATTGTGTTCTACTCGTCAACAGATCTACATATAGACACGGCTCGATACCCTTTGTAGGGGTTCGTAGCATGGAAAACAAAAATTTTCTATCGCATACAAACAAACAAGCCAAGATCTATCTACTAGATTGTAGCAACGAGTCGATGGTATAACTTACCCTCGAAGATTCCAGCGGTTAACGAGAGCGATTCTCGTGGGTGATGTAGTCGTACTCTTTCCGATCTCAAGATCGTGTAGACGATCCTTCCGGTATACGTTAAGCGGCGCTCATGATCGGTCACATCGTTACTCGACGAAGACCTTCCTCTCCTTGTTCCAATGACGGAGGTTGTAGCACTCTCCTCGCGATTCGGCCTGCAGCGTGGTCAGGAAGTAGAGGGAGATCCCAGGCAGGCTTAAGCGGTCGAGTATGGTGGAGCTTATGAGAGAGGCTATTAGTGGTCTAGTAATTAGACACACCAATTAGAAGGCTCTAAACCAATTAGAAGGCTCTAAACCGTGGCTAAAGCAATTAGAAGCTCTTAAACCAAAGCGGCTCTAAACCGGGATCTAGAGTAGAAAGTTATGTGTCTATGGGAGCCACCTCCTTATATGGGAGGGGTTCCTTGGCGCGCCAGAGGGAGGAGTCCCTCCCCAACTCGGCCTAGGGCTTGGGGCCCGGCACGGAGGAGTCCAACTCCTCCTCCAGTTGGTTCCAACTCCTCTTGCTTGTTTCCCAGTTTCTTGTTTTGGCGGTTTGACTTTCAAACCGGACATTTGACTTTTCTGTTTTAGGATTCAATTTAATCCTTCATTTGGGACAGCAAGAACACTTAGTACATGATGCAATCATTCAATGAGCAATGACACATTCATGTACCCTTCCCGGAGTCTTGGGACAATCCGGAACCTTCTAGAACATTCCGATAAAAACACCTAATCATTTCCGAACTCAAAGCAGGACTTTCCTTATATGAATCTTATTCTCGGACCATTCCGGATCACCTCGTGATATCCGGATCCCATCCGAGACTCGAACAACATTCGTTCTCTTTCTCATAATACCATAACTACTCAAACAACGTCGAATCCTTAAGTGTGTCTCCCTACGGTTCGTGAATTATGCGGACATGATCGAGACACTTCTCGAACAATAACCAATAGAGGAATCTGGAAATTCATATGGCTCCACATATTTCTCGATTACTTTGCGATCGAATGAACCACTTACATACGATACCAATTTCCCTTTGTCTCACGATATGTTACTTATCCGAGGTTATGATCGTCGGTATCTCCGCATACCTAGTTCAACCTCGTCGATAAGTACTCTTTTCTCGTTCGTGATATGTGATCCCTTGTGACCAAGTCACATGCTTGCAAGCTAATTGGATGACATTCCACCGAGAGGCCCAGCCCAGTATATCTATCCGTCATGTGGATGGACAAATCCCTCTTGATCCATGTGTTTCAACCAATACTTTCCGAACACTCAATGCCACTTTTATAGCCACCCGATTCACGGTGTGGTGTTTGATGTCATCAAAGCATCCATCCGGTAAAGGTGATATGCATGATCTCATGGTCGAAGGAATTAGGTTACTATGTATCAGAAAGCATATAGCAATTGAACTATTGAAATGACTTGATCTTTATGCTACGCTTATCTATAGGAGTATGTCCATCACATCATTCTCCTAATGATATGATCCTGTTGTTAATAACATCTCTATGTTCATGATCAGGAAACCATGATCATATATTAACCAACAAGCTAGTTTAACAAGAGGCTTTACTAGGGACTCTTATTTTAGTTTACAAATCACACAAGTATTAATGTTTCCGGTTAATACAATTATAGCATGGTATGTAAACATTTATCATAAGTGTGAAGATATGATAATAACTCACTTTATTATTGCCTCTTGGGCATATCTCCAACACAAGCCTCAACATCAGGGGCATACGTTCGCATTTCCGGTTGATCCTGCTTAGTACATGAACTCTGGCTCCACATATCATTTTGCTAAGGAGATGGAGAAGCTTCACATGAGGGAGGATTATCAGGGCAAGGAGCATGTTCACACGGCCGACGCTATAGGTATGCACATACTTCATGTTGGTCAAGCAATCCTTCCCACTCCCTCCTCTACGCCTTTATGTTCGTAATGTCCTTCATGTTCCTGTCATCACTAGGAATTTGCTATCTATTCGTAAACTTTGAAGGGTTTCGCGGCATAGTAAATCAAAATTTTCTACGGATGCGAACAGAGGGAAGCCAAGATCTAATCTAGGAGATGCAAACAACGAGAGAGATTGGATTAGATCTTCATACCCTTGAAAATTCGCACAACGGAACGTTCGTCGGAATGTGGGTGATGTAGTCGTACTCGCTTCTCCTCCTCGCGATCCGATCCGATCTAGCACCACAAGTGGCGATGCCTCCGTGAGAAGCACACATGCAACACCTCGACGTCTCCTCCTTCCTTGGTCCAGCAAGTATGGTGGAGAGATGGGTTGGATCTACAACGCGACGGCGTGGTGCAATTGGTGGAGAGTTTCTGCAGCAGGGCTTCGCCTACACACAGTCGGGAGGGAGAGAGAGAGGAGGGCAGCAGGGCGACTAGGCTTGAGGGGAAGGTGTAGGGGGTGGTGCGCCCCCAGCCCTCTTTATATAGAGGGGTGGGCGGCAGCCCTAGCCCCTCCTCCAAGTCCAAAACCGGCGGCCAAGGAGGAAGATTGGGGGGCAAGGAAACCCCCCCCCTTCTAGAAGGTCCAATTAGGGTTTATCCCTTCTTGTCCGGCTGGGCCCTATGGGGCCTTGTGCCCCTGGCCCAATGCGGCCAGGGCACTCACTCATAGGCCCATGCCCCCTCCCGGAAGTTGGGGCCACGTTGGTCCCCTTCCGGAAGGTTCTAGAAGCTTCCGGTACAATACCGATTAACCCGGAACAATTCCGAACTCCAAAAACTGCACTGCCTTATATGAATCTTATTCTCCGGACCATTCCGGAACCTCTCGTGATGTCCCGGATCCCATCCGAGACTCTGAACAAAAACTCATAAACCAATTATCCAACCTATCCTAGCGTCGAGACACGTTAAGTGTGTGACCCTGCGGGTTCGAGAATATCTGAGACATGATCTTCTATCAATAATCAACAGCGGGGTCTGGAAACCCATATTGACTCCCACACATTCATCGATGATCATATCGGATGAACCACGATGCCAGGATTCAATCAATCCCATATATATATTCCCTTCATCTCGCGATATTTTACTTGCCCGAGATTCGATCGCTTGCATCATACCTAGTTCAATCTCGTTCACGCTAGTACTTTACTGCTCCGTAATCCGATATCACTTTGTGATTAACTCCTTAACCACATGCTTGCAAGCGGTGTTTATATCGATTACCGAGTGGGCCCGAAGTATATCTCTCCAACTTGGGAGGGACAAATCCCATCTCGATACATACAACCCAACAGGTACTTTCCGATCACCTAAGAGACACCTTTATGATCACCCTCTCATAGGATGACGTTTGATGACCTCAAAGCTTTCTTCCGATACCAGGGAGTTGTATTATCTCATGGTCTAAGGAATACAATAGTTGACATAAGAAAAGCTTCGCAAAGACGAACACGATGACACGATCTAATTGCTTCGCTTAGTTTGGGTCTGTCCATCATATCATTCTCCCAATGACATGATCTCATTATTGATCGACAACTCATGTCCATGGTTAGGAAACCTTAACCATCATTAATCAATGAGCTAGTCCATAGAGGCGTACTAGGGACACGGTGTTGTTCACAAACCACACAAGTATTAAAGTTTCCGCTTAATACAATTCTAGCATGGAATATAAACATTATCATGAACAAGAATTATAATAATAACATCTTTATTATTGCCTCTAGGGCATAATTCCAACAGTCTCCCACTTGCACTAGAGTCAATAATCTAGTTTACATTTGGCAACAATCTCACACCCATGGCACTGAGGTGATGATCATGTTTTACACGTGGAAGAGGTTTAGTCAATGGATCTGCGACATTCAGATCTGTATGTACTTTGCTAATCTTCAGATCTCCATCTGCTATATAATCTCGGATTATATGAAACTTGCGGTTGATATGCTTGGTCTTTGGATGATATCTTGGTTCCTTAGCGAGTGTTATGGCGTCAGTGTTGTCACACAATATCTCCAGTGGGTCCAATGCACTTGGAACCACACCAAGCTCAGTGATGAAGTTCCTGATCCAAACTCCTTCACTTGACGCTTCTGCAGCAGCCATGTATTCCGCTTCTATTGTAGATCTCGCGATCACGCTTTGATTGCAGCATCTCCAGCTCACAGCTCCTCCATTCAAAATATACACGTATCCTGTCTGAGATTTAGAATCATCCTTGTCGGTGTCAAAACTAGCATCGACGTAACCTTTTACGACAAGTTGTTCATCACCGCCATAGACTAAGAACATTTCTTTAGTCCTATTTAGGTACTTTAGGATGTTCTTCACGGCTGTCCAGTGTTCCACTCCTGGATCACTTTGATACCTGCTCGTCAAACTAAGAGCATTGGACACATCCGGTCTAGTAGACAGCATGGCATACATGATAGAACCTATGGCCGAGGCATAAGGCACTTTGCTCATAGCTTCCCTATCATTTACTGTAGCTGGACACTGATCCTTGCTCAATATCTTACCTGACAACATAGGCACTGAACCTTTCTTTGCCTTATCCATTCTGAACCTGTTCAGAAATTTTTCTAGGTATGTACTCTGGCTTAAAGCTATCAGGCGTCTTTGTCTATCTCTATAGATTTTGATGCCCAATATATAAGCAGCTTCACCTAGGGCTTTCATTGAAAAACACTTGTTCAAATAACTCTTCACATCGTTAAGCATGTTAATGTCATTTCCAATAATCAATATGTCATCCACATATAGTACCAAAAATGTCACCGAGCTCCCACTCACCTTCTTGTAGATGCAAGCTTCATAGCAATTTGGAACAAATCCAAAGCTCTTGATCACTTGATCAAAACGAAGGTTCCGACTCCGAGATGCTTGCTTTAGTCCATAAATGGAACGCTGAAGTTTGCATACTTTATCAGCATCCTTAGGATCGATAAAACCTTCGGGTTGCATCATATACAACTCTTCATCAATGTTGCCATTGAGGAACGCATTCTTGACATCCATCTGCCATATTTCATAATCATGAAACGCAACAATTGCTAATAAAATCCGAATGGACTTAAACATCGCTACGGGAGAGAAAGTCTCATCGTAGTCAACACCTTGAACTTGTCGAAAACCTTTTGCGACAAGTCGTGCTTTTATAGAACGTGAACATTACCATCCGCGTCCGTTTCTTCTTGAAGATTCATTTGCACTCAACGGCTTTCGGTCGCTAGGAGGGTCCACCAAAGTCCATACTTGGTTTTCGCTCATGGATCCCAATTCGGATTTCATGGCCTCTAGCCATTTCTGAGTCGGCTCATCATCGCCTCATCATAGTTCAGAGGTAGGTTCACCGTCTTCTACTAACAAGACAGTTAAACAGGTTGTCGTACCTTCACTCGGGAGGGCACGTGACCTTGTCGACTGCGACGCTCGATGCAAGATCGTCATCGCTTCATGATCCTTGTCATTAGCTTCCTCTATTGTTGGTGCAGCGTAATCGAACAATTTCGTGCTACGCTACTCTCCAATTCAAGAGAAGGTTCAATAACCTCGTCTAGCTCTACTTTCCTCCCACTCACTTCTTTCGAGAGAAACTCCTTCTCAAGAAAGGAACCGTTCTTCGACAAACACTTTGCCTTGGTTACGTGATAGAAGGTATACCCAATAGTTTCCTTAGGGTATCCTATGAAGACGCATTTCTCCGCTTTGTGTTCGAGCTTGTCCGGCATCAACTTCTTGACGTAAGCTTTGCATCCCCAAACTTTAAGAAACGACAACTTAGGTTTAGCACCAAACCATAGTTCATACGGTGTCGTCTCAACGGATTTAGATGGTGCCCTATTTAAAGTGAATGCAGCGGTTTCTAATGCATAACCCCAAAATGATAACGGCAAATTAGTAAGAGACATCATTGATCGGACCATATCTAATACGGTTCGATTCCGGCGTTCAGACACACCATTGCGCTGTGGTGTTCCGGGTGGCGTGATTTGCGAAACGATTCCGCTTGCTTTAAGATGCGTGAGAAAATCATAACACAAATATTCACCTCCACGATCGGATCGTAGAAACTTAATCTTTTTGTTACGATGGTTCTCCACTTAATTCTGAAATTCTTTGAACTTTTCAAATGTTTCAGATTTGTGTTTCATTAAATAGATATACCCATATCTACTTAAGTCATCGGTAAAAGTGAGAAAATAGAGATATCCACCGCGCGTCGAAACACTCATCGGTCCGCATACATTGGTATTTATGATTTCCAACAAGTCCGTTGCTCGCTCCATCATACCGGAGAACGGGGTTTTGATCATCTTGCCCATGAGGCATGGTTCGCATGTGTCAAATGATTCAAAATCAAGAGACTCCAAAAGTCCATCAGAATGGAGTTTCTTCATGCGCTTTACACCAATATGACCTAGACGACAGTGCCACAAATAAGTAGTATTATCACTATCTACTTTGCATCTCTTCGCCTCAATGTTATGGATGTGTGTTTCATCCCTTTCGAGATTTAGAAGAAATAAACCATTTACAATAGGTGCATGACCATAAAATATGTTACTCGTATAAATAGAATAAACATTATTCTCCGATTTAAATGAATAACCGTCTTGCAATAAACAAGATCTAGAAATAATGTTCATGCTCAACGCAGGCACATAATAACACTTATTAAGGTTTAAAACTAATCCCGAAGGTAAAACTAAGTAGAGCATGCCGACGGCCATCACATCAACTCTTGATCCGTTGCCAACGCGCATCGTCACCTCATCCCTCACAAGCCGCCGTCTATTCCGTAGCTCCTGTTTCGAGTTACAAATATTAGCAACTGAACCAGTATCAAATACCCAGGCACTACAATGAGGGATAGTAAGGAAAACATCAATGACATGTATATCAAATATACCTTTGATGGTGCCAGCCTTCTTGTCCGCTAAGTACTTCGGACAGTTGCGCTTCCAGTGACCCTTTTCCTTGCAATAGAAGCACTCAGTGTCCAGCTTAGGACCAGACCTGAGCTTCTTCTCGGCAGGGGCAACGCGCTTGCCGCCGCCTTTCTTGAAGGGCTTCTTTGCACCCTTACCTTTCTTGAAGGTGGGGGGCTTGTTGACAATCAACACATGATTATCCTTTTTGATGTCCACTTCCGCATCCTTCAGCTTTGCGAAGAGCTCGGTGATTGTATCAGTGGAACAAATCTGATTGTGAGTCACTACAAAACTTTTGTAGCTGGGAGGGAGTGATTGCAGAACCCTGTCAATCTTGAGCTCCTCTGGAATCTTGCAGTCCAGTTGCTCAAGGCGTTGAGTGTATCCCGACATCTTAATGGCGTGCTCACTAACGGAACTCCCTTCCTCCATCTTGCAGTTAAAGAACTTCTCAGAGATCTCATATCTCTCGAGCGGCTGAGTGCGAAACATGGTTTTCAGCTCCTCGAGAATCTCAAAGGGCGGGATAGTCTTCAAAACGATTTTGAAGGTCCGATTCCATAGCAAACAACATGGTGCTCTTAATCACACCATAATCATCTTCTTGCGGTGATAACAGCTTTCTCATCGGTAGCGATGGCAGGCGTCACCTAACGCATTCTCAAGGACATAGTCCTTTTGACCGCCAGAGAGAATGATTCTCAGATTGCGGAACCAGTTGGTGAAGTTAGACCCATTGTTTCTAAGCTTTTCCTTCTCAGCAAAAACGTTGAAGTTGAAGTTGGACTTAGCCATTTGATCTACAGTATTTGCAAGTACAAATTAGACTATTTTCATGATAACTAGTTCAACTAAATCAAATTACTAGATGAACTCCCACTAAATTCAACATCCCTCAAGTTGTTTAGTGAACATGATCCAAATTCACCACACCTAATCCGATCTTCACAAGAAGAGATGTGGTTTCAATGATGGACAACGAAGTGTCGATCATATAATTCATATGACTCATGCTTAACCTTTCGGTTCATGTGTTCCGAGGCCATGTCTGTACATGCTAGGCTCGTCAAGTTAGACCCAAGTATTTCTGCGTGTGCAAAACTGGCTTGCACCCGTTGTATGTGAGCGTAGAGCCTATAGCACCCGATCATCACGTGATGCTTGGACACGACGAACTTTCGCAACGGTGCATACTTGGGGAGAACACAGTTTTTATCTTGATCTTTAAGTGAGGAATCATCTTATAATGCTACCGTCGCAATCTAAGCATAATAAGATACATAAAAAGGATAAACATCACATGCACATAACTTTATGTGACATGGTATAGCCAATCTTCGCGCAATGATCTCCATCTTGTGCATGCCGGCATGATCTCCATCACTCCACCATGATTGCCTCCACCACGAATAGCAACTACAACTATTGCTAACTACTTAGCGATAAAGTGAAACTATTACATGGAGTATAAGAAGTTGACACACAGGTCATACATAATTATAAAGACAACCATATGGCTCCTGCCGGTTGTGTACTCAACTACATGCAAGTCGTGAAACAATACAAAACATGATCATCGCATACATTATACACATCACATCTTGGGCCATACCATATCACAGAAAACACTCCCTGCAAAAACAAGTTAGACGCCTCTACTTGTTGTTGCATGTTTTACGTGGCTTATGGGAGTAGATGCTAAGAACGATTCTTACCTACGGAAAGCCACAACGGTGATATTATGGTTGCCAAACTCCGGTGTAAATCCCATGACAACTATAGTGAGAGAAACTGACATCCACCAGCCGCATGTGTGGAACAAGCCACACGTCAAGTGCGGAGCCGGTCTCGCGAACAACGTCGCGTAAGGTTGGCCTGGACCGCTTCAATCTCACTATCCCGTGTCATAAGAAGAACACAAACAAGAGGCTTGCAACAGAAAACATGAACACCCGCAACAACCATGTTGCGTTCTACTCGTGAAACACATCTACGCATAGATCTAGCTCTGATACCACTGAAGGGTTTCGCGGCATAGTAAATCAAAATTTTCTATGGATACAAACAGAGGGAAGCCAAGATCTAATCTAGGATATGCAAACAACGAGAGAGATTGGATTAGATCTTCATACCCTTGAATATTCGTACAGCGGAACGTTCGTCGGAACGTGGGTGATGTAGTCGTACTCGCTTCTCCTCCTCGCGATCCGATCCGATCTAGCACCACAAGTGGCGATGCCTCCGTGAGATGCACACGTGCAGCACCTCGACGTATCCTCCTTCCTTGGTCCAGCAAGTATGGTGGAGAGATGGGTTGGATCTACAACGCGACGGCGCGGTGCAATTGGTGGAGAGTTTCTACAGCAGGGCTTTGCCTACACGCAGTCGGGAGGGAGAGAGAGAGGAGGGCAGCAGGGCGACTAGGCTTGAGGGGAAGGTGTAGGGGGGAGGTGCGCCCCCATCCCTCTTTATATAGAGGGGTGGGCGGCAGCCCTAGCCCCTCCCCCAAGTCCAAAACCGGCGGCCAAGGAGGAAGAGTGGGGGGCAAGGAACCCCCCTTCTAGAAGGTCCAATTAGGGTTTATCCCTTCTAGGCCGGCTGGGCCCTATAGGGCCTTGTGACCCTGGCCCAATGCGGCCAGGGCACTCCATCATAGGCCCATGCCCCCTCCCGGAAGGTGGGGCCACGTTGGTCCCCTTCCGGAAGGTTCTAGAAGCTTCCGGTACAATACCGATTAACCCGGAACAATTCCGAACTCCCAAAAGCGCTTTGCCTTATATGAATCTTATTCTCAGGACCATTCCGAACCTCGTGATATCCTCAGATCCCATCCGAGACTCAACAAAACCCATAAACCAATTATCCAACCTATCCTAGTGTCGAGACACGTTAAGTGTGTGACCTCGGGTTCGAGAATATCTGAGACATGATCTTCTATCAATAATCAGCGGTGCAGAAACCCATATTGACTCCCACACATTCATCGATGATCATATCGTATGAACCACGATGCCAGATTCAATCAATCCCATATATATATTCCCTTCGTCTCGCGATATTTTACTTGCCCGAGATTCGATCGCGATGCCGTCATACCTAGTTCAATCTCGTTCACAAGAAGTACTTTACTGCTCAATATCCGATATCACTTTGTGATTAACTCCTTAACCACATGCTTGCAAGCAGTGTTGATATCGATTACCTAGTGGGACCGAAGTATATCTCTCCAACTTGGGAGGGACAAATCCCATCTCGATACATACAACCCAACAGGTACTTTCCGATCACCTGAGAGACACCTTTATGATCACCCTCTCATAGGATGACGTTTGATGACCTCAAAGCTTTCTTCCGATACCAGGGAGTTGTATTATCTCATGGTCTAAGGAATACAATATTTGACATAAGAAAAGATTCGCAAAGACGAACACGATGACACGATCTAATTGCTTCGCTTAGTTTGGGTCTGTCCATCATATCATTCTCCCAATGATATGATCTCATTATTGATCGACAACTCATGTCCATGGTTAGGAAACCTTAACCATCATTAATCAATGAGCTAGTCCATAGAGGCGTACTAGGGACACGGTGTTGTTCACAAACCACACAAGTATTAAAGTTTCCGCTTAATACAATTCTAGCATGGAATATAAACATTATCATGAACAAGAATTATAATAATAACATCTTTATTATTGCCTCTAGGGCATAATTCCAACAAACTTTACCATGATAATAATGTACTTGTTGGACTTCATCCTAATAGTGTTTTTGTTAAGGACCTGGACACTCGGGCTATAATCCTCAGAGGTTGTTGGCGTGGTGGTCTGTATGCGCTTGATGCTCAGGTGTTGTTAAAGCTTTGCCTCCAAAGTGGCATGCTCGCTTAGGCCACCCATCATCCCAGATTGTCTAGCATGTCCTACATTCTAATGAGCTTCCCACAGTGTCTAATAAAAATACTTTAGTTTGTGATGCCTGTCAGCAAGGCAAGAGTCATCATCTACCATTTTTTCTTTCTCAGCATGTAACAACTGCTCCTTTGAGCTTATTTATTTAGATGTGTGGGTCCTTTACCAAAGTTCAGTCAGTGGTCATAATTATTATGTCAGTTTTGTGGATGCTTATAGTCGTTTCACTTGGTTATATCTCATCAAATGTAAGAATGATATCTTTGATGTTTTCTTACAATTTCAATCCCATGTTGAGCGTCTACTTAATCACAATATTGGGCATGTTCGGTCTGACTAGGGTGGCGAGTATATTAAACTCGATTCATTCTTTTAGAAGATAGTCATTTCTCATCGTGTCTCATGTCCCCACACACATCAACAGAATGGCAGTGCTGAAAAAAAACATTGCCACATAGTCGAGTCATGCCTTGCCCTGCTTACACATGCCTCTGTTTCGTTTCGGTTTTGGAGTGATGAATTCATTACTGCTTATTTTCTCATTAATCGCATGCCTACTCATATTATTAATATGCAAACTCCACTTGATCGTCTCCTTGGTGAAACACCCGACTATACCTTTTTAAGGTGTTTGGGTGTGCATGCTGGCCTAACCTTCATCCATACAATAAGCATAAACTTGAGTTCCGCTCCAAAAAAATGTGTGTTCTTAGGGTATAGTCCCTTCCATAAAGGCTACAAGTGCCTTCATGTTTCGTCTATATCAGCCATGATGTTGTTTTCGATGAGCTTGTTTTTCCATTTGATAACTTACCCTCCACCGATTCACCATCCCTTTCTTCTGTTTTACCTCTTTCGCTTGACCAATTTGAAGATTATGCACATGCACCATCGTTTCTCTCTAACCATGGTGCATGTACTAATTGTGGTGCCTGCCTTGAGCTTCTCGATGACTCAATGTCACCGCCTACTAATGTCGACTGTGGAGGGCGCGTCAGTGCTGGCTCCATGCAGCAACATAGCCGTGTTAGCACTGCCTGGACTTGGTCTAGCTCTGGTCCACCACGATGATGCCTCGCCTTCACTGCCACGAGCATGTACACGGGATCCTGCCTCCTGTCCACTCCATCCCAAGCTTACTCCACGAGATCTTCTACGACCCCTATCGTCGACCTATTTGTGATGGATTCTCCACCAATGTAGATGACCCGCCATCTTCCACGTTGCCCAAGTCTGCTAACTTGCCATCGCCCGAGTCTGGTCCGATTCTTGCACCGCTTGTGCCTCTGTCAGATGATGCTCTATGTCCTGTTACTCGTAGTCTTCGCGGTATTCGTCAACCAAAGCAACAGACTGATGGGACTATTGCCTGGTGAACTACGTGTATGGCACATGCTGTTTCGGATCTGAAGGGAATATGTCTAGGAGGCAATAATAAAGTGGTTATTATCTTATTCCATGTTTATGATAAATGTTTATTACTCATGCTATAATTGTGTTAATTGGAAACGTTAATACATGTGTGTTTGATAAACAAATAAGAGTTCTTAATTAGTTATGTCTCTCATATAAACTATCTCGTTGATTAACAAGATGATCAAAGGTTTCCTGATCATGGACATTGGATGTTGTTAATAACGGGATCACAATATTGGTAGAATGATGTGATAAACACTCACCCAAAGTATAGTAATACGATTAAAGTCATTATGTTTACATTGCTATATTAAGTCATACGAAGTAACCCTAATCCTTAGACCATGAGATCATTTTAATCACTAACACCGGAAGAGTACTTTGATAACATCAAACGTCACACCATAACAGGGTGACTATAGAGGTGGCTTCAGGTACTCCGAGAGTGTTATGTAGAGACTCATGGATCAAGAGTGAGATTTTTCCATCCTGATGACGGAAATATATACTTTGGGCTCACTTGGTGATATCACATTGACATAACTTGCAAGCAAGTGATAAGATCACTAGAATGTTATATCATGGGAGCGAGAAAAGAGTACTTGTCTGTAATGAGATTAAACTAGGTATGGGGATACCGATGATCGAATCTCGGACATGTAATATATCGCGAGACAAAGGGGTTTAGTTACGACGTCAAAGGTTCTCATGATCACTAATTCATCGTTGAATGTGTTGGAGTCAATATAGATCTCCAGGTCCCTCTACTGATCATTGATCGGAGAGGGGTCTCAATCATGTATACATTATTCACGAATCGTAGGGTAACACACTTAAGGTATACCGACACCAAATGAGGCAGATATAATACCAGAGAAAGGTTTTCAAAGCGCTAGAATTATTTGATAGACACACGAATTAATTCAGGTCAAATTGCTGAAATTGGTTTTGTATGTGATATCAAAATGTTGCAAGGGGTTTTATGTGAATGTTTGTTAATTAAAGTAATTAAAAAAATTCTGAATAAAAGAAATAAAAATGGATTTTATTAATAAGGGATTGCATTTATTTTGGGAAATTTGAGTGGAGTTGGAATTAATGGTAATGGGATTAGTGGAAGCTCTACTCACCATTATGGAGGGAGAGGTTGGGCCACCTCCATGGCTGGCGGCCATGCCCCTTGGGAAGCCCCCCTCCCCTAAAAGAGGAGGCCTCCTCCTCGTCCCCTCCTCCCACACCTTCTCGCGAAGAATCTCTCTCCCCCCCCTCTAGTAAATTCCCCATGGCTTTGGACTAGCGAAGTACATGTTCTCGGCGGTTTCTATGAAAGGATCTGCTGATTCCACTGCTTTGCTGGAGTGAGGGACGAATGTTGTCGGGGTACCGGACGGGTGTGCGATCATGGATGCCCTGCTGATTTGTGGCTGGATTTGCTGGTGCTGGACCTGCTGAACAAGGTAGACTTCATCACGGTCTTAAGGCCGGCAAGCAAACGACTACATCATCCACGAGAATAATCTCATAATGTTTTGTCGGTCTTTGAGGGTAAGTTTTCTATGGATATATCCACCCGTTGCTTGTATCTACATAGATAGATCTCGGTGTTTAGTTGTTCATATTGTAGGAAATTTTTTCTATGCTGCGAACCTAACAGGATCCTCATTCTGAGCCTCATCATTTTAGTGACGCGATGGGTTTTCCTCATTGGCGCAAAGCGATGGAGACCGAATTTGAGTCCTTGATAAAAAATGGTACATGGCATCTCACTCCTTCTCTTTCTGGTATTAATATTATTGATTCAAAATGGGTTTAAGTTCTAGCGGCATGCTAATGGCACTATTGAAGGTATAAAGATAGATTGGTTGCTAAAGGGTTCAAACAGAGATATGTGTTGGACTATGAAGATACCTTCAGTCATGTGGCCATGCATACAACCATTCGTTTGCTTCTCTCACTTGCAGTTACACGTGGATGGTTATGCGTCACCTTGATATTTAGAATGCCTTTCTTAATGGCGTTCTTGAGGAGGACCATTTTTCGCGTCATCCCCTAGTTTTGAGGATACTGAGCGCCCTAATCATTTGTGTCGCCTGTCTGAAGCTATCTATGACCTAAAGCAGGCTCCTCGTGGTTGGCTTGCACGATTAACTAAAGTGTTGAGACAACATGGTTTTGTGGAGTCTATGGTGACACATCTATATTTATACTTGGGCGATCAGATGTTATAGTATATCTTCTAGTGTATGTGGATGACATCATTTTTCTCGGATCCTCTTCACAGGCTATTGATCATCTTCTTGACGGACTTCGTTAGGAGTTTGCAGTTAAGGATCTTGGTACACTCCATTATTTTATTGGTATTGAAGTGGCTCGTCGTGTTGGTGGTCTCATGTTGACTCAGCGAAAATATGCTCTTGATCTTCTTCGGAGAGCTGGGATGTTAAAGTGCAAGACTGCAGATACTCCTATGTCTTCTTCTACCAAACATTTCCCCGCTGATATTTGATCGTTGAGTAATGATGATGCTACTAACTATCAGAGTGTTGTTGGCGGTTGCAGTATATATTGCTCACTCGTCCGGACCTATCTTTTGTTGTTAATCGTGTCTATCAGTTTCTTCATATACCAAATGAAGAACATTGATCCGCTGTCAAGAGGATCTTGCGTGTTGTCAATGATACTCTTGATCATGGTCTTCTCCTTTGACTGTCAGTATCTACTTCTATGGCTATGTATTCTGATGCTGATTGGACTGGAGATGTGGCGGATATGCGATCTATGGGAGATATGCCCTCTTTCATTGTGGGAATTTGATCTCCTGGAGTTCTCGTAAACAGGCTACTATGTCTCGGTCTAGCACAAAGTCTGGATGTAAAGTTGTTGCTAATGCCACTGCTGAACAAATTTGGGTGGAAGCTCTTTTTAAAAAACTTGGTGTACATCTGAATTCTCCACCTGCCCTATGGTGTGATAATATTGGAGCTAAATATCTCTCTTCCAAACCAGTTTTCCATACACAAACAAAGTATATCAAGGTTGATTTTTCACTTTGTCCGTGAACGTGTTGCTCAAAGGTCGTTGCAAGTTCGATTTATTGCATCCAGAGATCAGCCTGCTAATATCTTCACAAATTTGTTGCAACTATCGTTGTTTCAGGAGTGTAAGTGCAATTTTCACATGTTTCCCATAGTTGAGATTAAGGAAGATTAATATAATACGTGTATTAGTGTTTTGTAGTGTATGTATTGTAAATCAATTGTAACTGACCGTACTTTTTTTGCGGGTATAAACCCGGAGGCAGCCCTGTTGTAGGTGTGCGTTCCACTCTATTTTTTACAATTATAAGGCGAGCCGCCGGAGACCGATGTCAGAAGGTTGTGCCATAAGACAAGATCGCCTTTCTCCCTGGCGGCAGCCACTACAGGAAACTATGTAGGCGCCGATTTCTGGACCCCGTCGACGTGGCTACCGAACCCTGTCGGTGCAGACTACGTTGACAGCTGTCGTCAGCGTAACCTGGTCGGCGTAACCTGGTCGACGTAACCTGGTCGGCGTACCATTCCGTAGGCGTAGCCACCCAGGCCGTCAGCGTAGAGGATCCCGTCGGCATATACGAGTGGCCCGGCAGTAGCTAACGGCCGTCGGTGTAAGTGTAAGCGACGTATGGTCTGTGGGGCCCACTTTGGCATATATTAAGCTTACACCACGCTTGTGCATGTATGCTAGGTCCATATGCATGTTTACGTGGCATTTCAGCGCCTAGACGGTCCTTTTCCACCGAAACCCTGATCCGAGGGCCCCGCAGGTCTACCCCTTAGCATTATCTGTATGAGGGTTGACCAATGTACTTTTTAGTGGTTTAGGTTTGTTTAGGTCATACCTACATGGAATACCAAGGCTCGGCCCAAGGTTCCACCGGTTTACCTACGTTTGACCCGCAGCGGGAGTTTTCTCCTATAAGTCCAGGATTTCTCTAAGTGTCATCGCATGCAACAGTGGACAGTCACATCCGGGAGGTAGGCAATGCATATATGAAGCTTACACCGCCCTTGTGCATGTATGCTAGGGCCACACGCATGTTTTCGTGGCATTTCGGCGCTCAGGCGGTCCTTTTCCACCGAAACCCTAATTCGAGAGCCCCGCGGGTCTACCCGCCTAGCATTCTCTGTATGAGGGTTGACCAATATTTTTTTTTGGTTGTTTAGGTCATACCTACATAGAATACCAAGGCTCGGCCCAGAGTTCCACCGGTTTCACTCCGTTTGACCCACAGTGGGTCCCCAAAAGAGGGGCTTCGATGCTTGAGGGTCCCCAAAAGAGGGGTCTTTAGGGTTTCCCAAAAGAGGGGTTTCAGTTCCTAGGGGCCGTAAAAATAAGATATATCTTTAATATTTATGTTCTAGTTGTGTATTATATGTGTATTTTGTTGTTTCTATATTACATTTATGTTTTAGCATCGGGTTTCGAAAAATCCGCATCGTTATTCTATGTTGTTGGCGGGATACGCGAAGATTCACGTGGTTATTTTACAATCATCAAGTTATTTATAAATTACATCTATATTAAAATTATAGTGGGAAATAAATAAATAAACTATATGAATTACATACTTTAAAAAAAAAGGAAAATAAACCACCTAGGACGACGGTATTGCCGTCAGCGTATATGTTGTGCCCTAGCTAGGCGTAACTACGTGCCTAACATCGCCGACTGCGCCCGTCAGATAGGCCGTTAACCAGGGCCGCGTGGCCCCTACGCTGACGACACCGCTTAGGCCGACGGTCACTGTCAGCAGCGCGTAGCCCGGCTGACGAGTCCGGGCAGCTGCGCCGATAGGCCCGACCTTTAGCCGTCGGCGTAGAGAAAGGCTGTTGGCATTTTTTATTATTCCTATAGTGAGCGCGTGGGGGAAAGAACAAGAGGTGTTTATTTAGTCTTTTGTCTTCGTTTGCGTTAGTGTTGTGAGGATTCCATAATGCATGACGAACTGTCGTCGCTACCTACGTCTAGCCTTACACACAAAAGTAATTGTACTACACCAGATCAAATCAATTATCAGTGGAGCTCCAGGCCGGCTTCAAAATCACAGAAGCGAAAACGCTGTGACATCGAAGTGGCACATGCTTGCGATTCCGAGGTATGGTTGATCTAGTGGGGAGCGTCGATCATCGGAGCGTTTCCAAAGACACGATGCGTGGTCCGCGTGTCAAGTACTCAAGTCTGGAAAAGATGGTTCGTGATTGAGCCTGGATGGAGTAGTAACATGCAGGGGGCAGCTTTTGTATAGAAGATCGTTTTTCTTCTACCAGAAAAAACCAATCAGTGCATGCACCGGACTTGAATAAAAAACCGAGCAGCCGACTTGATTCCGACGACCTACTATCTAGAAGAAGGGCAGATTTTTTGCTAGGGGAATTGCAGGCAGCCATGCTTTAATTTTGGTTTTCGTCTCTGTCGAGGCAAAGAAAAACAGTCCACACGTGCCATACCGTGATCAACTTCCGTGCTCCTCGAACCACTAGAATAAACATTGCGAGGAGAAGATCACAAGAGAAGACATCACGCCCGACGACGTAACATGCATCGATCCGGAGATCAAAGTATAACACTACTTTGCGATTCTAGTTGACTTGCAACTACCGGCAGAGGCACGAGCTAGCAGGCAGGCATATTTTTCTTTTCCGTCATCAACCGACCGCCGTTCTTGCCATGCACGCACGCAACAGAGGCCCGTCCAAACATAGCAAGGACGAGGACCTATGTTGTAGGCATAATGCATCGGGGACATCGTACACAATTAATTCAGGCTCATTTCTTCGGGAGAGAAAAGAAACACCTACCACTTCAACACGAGAGTGACTTCCGGATTTTGCCCTAATTTCAATTTGTCCAACCTAATATAAGGTAGATGTTTAAAAAGATATGTCATCAGAAACTATAGATAATTTAAAGGTATAATTTATTATATTACACGATTTATATTTTAGTGGTCAAATTGACAAGAATATGCGTAAGACCTATGATCCCTCAAAGGGAGTACTGTAAATGATGATAACCCTAATTAAGATTTACATGCTGCTCCCATTTAGCCCCATACCCCTCCCCCCTTCCCCCCACACCCCCACCGGTTGAAGGAAGTCGTTGGGCTAAGACAGACCAACGAGCGACGACGGAGCCTTCTTGTAGCTTGTGCGTTGTCCGTTGGCTATTACCGGGGAGGTTCGGACCTCCTCGTACGATGTAGCATGGCCTCCGACAACTTTCAACGGATGGTGGTGGCCTTGGTGGCGAGATGGAACTCTAGCTCGGTGCAGCTCGTGGCTCCGTTGGCCATGTGTTTTGGCACGTGACATTTGGGCGCCAATGTGGCAGTTGACACATGCGTTGCCATGTGTCTTGCTTCTAGAGATATGGGAAGGGTGCAGTGCTCGATCCAGGACATCAACCATGTGTAGTTAGATTGAAATTGTGTTGTCAAATACATGTATTTGTATGTATTTTTAAATATCTTTTGCATACTTCTAGCTTGTATTTCAAAAAAAGTGTGGTCAATTGTCTACACATCTTAGTTGTGGCTCCTCCACTGGGCGGATGGCGGTCTCCCCTGTGAGCACAGGGTTTGCATGCTCCGTGGCGGTGTAATAGGCTCCTTGACCATTGGCCATGCTTGAGATTGGTCTCTGCTTGCGCTTCTCTTCTCTCTCTAGTCTCTCTCTGGAAGTTGAGTTGATGGCATGGCATATGCATAGTTGCAATGGCATTGTTGCCGCTCTGGATGTGCATGTGGACACTGGGTTTGCAGGCCAACGCTTGGTTAGCTGCGTGGGTGATGGTCGTTTGTTCCAGGCGAAGGTCTACCAGGATGTTTTGGTTGTCGGCTATGTACGTGGACGTCGTATCACTCTTTGGAGGGGCCTTCGCGGAGTTCTTCGACATCCACAACTCGGTTCATGTTCTTCGGGCGAAAGCCTAGACCCTGGCACTAGGTCAGGCGACAGTGGCATATCCCACGTCATTTTCTCACTCTAGGGTGATGCCTTGAAGATTATCTATCCCTTTTACCCTTTCATGGAGTTGGAAATGCACAACGCCGAAATTGGCAGGTGACCATTTTGGCGATGAGTGTGTTTTGTGTGGCGGCTTGTCCACGATGAAGTTAGTTTTGACGGGGTTTTGTTACGAAACGACCATGTTAGTCGAGTTCTTCTTCTGATGTGTCTGACTCGTCTTCTGCTCAATCTTCTTCCACTTCGAAGTCGGAGCAGCTGTCCCGAGTGGCGACGATCACATATGAGAGGCAGTCCGGTTGCGAAGATCTTCGTCCTTAGTGGTCCTACGCATCTCTTCCTCGAAGCTCCCCATCATAATCCGAGCTGCAATTCTTTGCATGAAGAGTCACTTGTTTGGCATGGGTCGGCGTGTGTTTCACGAGGCCACTTCGTCGAGGTCTTCCTAGGTGGCCGCTTCTGTGTGAAATCGGAGTCCTAAAGAGTGATGACTACTACAATTGTGGACAACCTCGATGACTACTCTAGTTTTTAGTGGAATGTGTCCAATTTGTGTTGGTAGACAGACAATTGTTAAAATGACTTTACCACGGATCTAGTCTAGATCTAACAGCAGCACTATACATTACCTTTATAGATCGAGAACAGAGAGAGAGAGAAGGAACCGAGGTGGACTCTACCTGCTCCCTGGCTCGACAAACACGAGCCAGAGGGAATCCCCGAGCTGGTGCCGGAGCTAGAACCTCCGTCGTTGGCCATGGGTGAAGGGGGATGAGTGTGGTGAGCGTGTGGCTAGGGTGGCGGCGGTGGAGCTTCCCGTCGGCGCAGCGCTAGCCTAGATCGGATTGGCTTGTAGGTGGGGCGGCTAGGGCACGGCTAACCTCGTAGTTCGTGCTGTCGGCTCCCCACCACTTTATATAGCTGACGGGGGCCCACCGTCCTAGATATGACCAGGCGCCCCGATCGTATGCTGATTAGAGCGTCTTTGGCGTTGGGCCGATCACGTTGAGATCTATCCAACATTCTCCCCTAGATCTCGACTTTACTTTTAACCTTGTTCTTTACTTATTTCATCACGAATGACACATAGAGCATGTTTCATCGTCTCACTCAATTGCCGATAGAATCGACAGCTACTATATACCTTCATGTTCAAACAAATTACATTACTTGGGCCTCTATAGTCCGAGGATCATAGGCTTGCCATTAAACCCATGCCGGCTATGTGCTCTTGAACACATTGGGTGGTAAGCCTTTCGTTAGCGGATCCGCAAGCATATCCTTTGTCCTTATATGCTCGAGACTTATAGTTTGATCCTGGACTTTGTCCTTCACAACATAATACTTTATATCTATAGACTTTGAAGCATTACTCGACTTGTTGTTGTGAGCATAGAATCTCATGGGCTCGTTGTCACGATACATCTTTAGTGGCTCATTCGATCAACCACTTTCAAGTCGGGTAAGAATTTCTTTAACCATAACGCCCGTCCCATGGCCTCATAACATGCTATAAATTCTGCATACATCGTAGATGATGCAACTATCGATTGTTTGGCGCTTCTCCACGAAATAGCACCTCCTGCGAGTAAAGACATACCTGTCGTGGACTTTCGGTCGTCTTTATCTCCATAAAATCTGCATCTGAATACCCTTTTATCTCTAGGGAATCGGATCTTACGTATGTTAGCATGAGGCCTTTTGTGCCTTGCACATAGCGCAAAGCTTTCTTTACCATCTTCCGGTGCTCTATGCTGGATTCTCTTGATATCTACAGTACCCGGTGATAAATGATAAGTCGGGAAAGTGCACACTTGTGCATCTTGTAAGCTTCCAACACCAAGCATATGGTACCGACTTCATTTGATCGATCTCATATTGATTCTTTGGACATTGGGATTTCCCAAAGCGTCGCCCCTTGACTATGGGAGTAGGTGTTGAATTACTCGCATGCATATTGTATTTCTTTAAAATCTTTTCACAATACGCTTTCTGACAGTCCTAACACTCCATTCTTTACGTCTCGGTGAATTTCTATGCCCAAAACATAAGATGCTTCACCAAGGTCTTTCATGTCAAAGTTTGATGACAAGAATTTCTTTGTTTCTAGTAGTATACTAACATCACTTTGCTAAGCGAATGTCATCCACATATAGAATTAGGAAAATATATTTCCCACTTTTGAACTTTGCATAAATGCAATTGTCCTCAACATTTTCTTTGAATCCAAAACTTTTAATGGTATCATTAAACTTTAAATACCACTGCCTAGAGGCTTGCTTTAACCCATAAATGGATTTCTTTAGGCGGCATCCCATATGTTCCTTCCCCTCCATGAAAAAACCCTTGGGTTGTTTCATGTAAACATTCTCTTCTAAATCTCCATTTAGAAATGTCGTCTTGACATCCATTTGATGTAACTCTAAATCAAAATGTGCAACTAGTGCCATGATGATTCTGAATGAGTCCTTACATGAGACCGGAGAAAAATTCTCATTGTAATCTACACCTTCTCTTTGCGTAAATCCTTTTGCCACGAGTCTAGCTTTGTACTTTTCTACATTCCCATTGGAGTCATACTTTGTTTTGTAGACCCACTTGCATCCTACTGTTTTGGCTCCTTTGGGAATTTCCTCTAAGTCCCAAACATTATTGGAACTCATCGATTTCATTTCATCTTCCATTGCCTCCACCCACTTGGCTGAGTGAGGGCTACTCATGGCTTCTTCATATGTGGTAGGATCGCCCTCCATATGAACTACATTGTAAACTTTGTAGATCTATTTGGAAATGGCTGGTCTTCGTTCTCTTTTAGACCGTCTGAGTTCATCAGACTCTTGCTCATTTCTTGCCTCGGGTTCAGGCACATTTACACTAGGTGGCTGTTACGCTCCCTTCGTGCTCAACGGTGGGTTCGGTGGCTCTGATGGACAGGTTCGAACTTTCGCCCATTGTTATCACGTGTGGAGTCACAGTGCAAGCACCACAACCTCGGGGTTGTAGATGGTGGCACGCAGTGCGAAAATGGCTCTGAATCATCGGATTAGGTGCGTGCACCCTCTTATCCTCAAGATCAATTTTCCTAGCTACCGTGCTCCCCTCATCAATTCGTCCTCCAAGAATCTTGGATGTCTCGTTTCTACAAACTTTGTGTATCTGTCGGGACGGTAAGCGATAGCCTTTGGACTTATCTGGATAGCCAATAAAATGGCAAGATATCTTGTTTTTGGGTCTAACTTTGCAATGTTTGGATTGAAAACTTTTGCCTCAGCTGGGCTCCCCCAGACCCTCAAGTGGTGCAGAGAGGGGACTCTGCCTGTCCACAATTCATACGGTGTTTTGGGCACCGACTTGGTACTCTGTTGAGAATGTGAATGGCGGTTTTAAGCGCCTCGATCCACAATACCAATGGGAGGGTGGATTAGCTCATCATCTGCGCACCATATCCATAAGGGTGCAGTTGCGCCTTTCGTCTCCGTTTCTTTGAGGTTCGCCGGCATTGAATCTTGGCGACTATTCCATTTTCTTGCGAGGAACCGTGCAAAGGGTCCAGTACTTGACCATATGGAGTATGCCGACCGTAGTACTCCCCACGATCGGACCGAACTATTTTGATTCTTTTATCGTCTTTGGTTTCTACTTGACTTTGAAAATTTTAAATTTATCCAACGCTTCAGATCTTTCTTTGATTGGATAAATATAACCATACCGGGAGTGATCATCCGTGAACGTTATGAATGAATAATAGCCATCCACACTTTTCACCGGAAACGGTCCACAAATATCCGTGTGGATTATTTCTAGTGTAGCTATGCTTCGGTTTGCACCCTTTTTAATCTGTTTGACATACTTTCCTTTAATGCAATCTATGCATTGTTCTATGTCGGAGAACTCTAACGGAGGAAGAATGTCATTTTTAACGAGGTTTTCTATTCTTCCCCTCGAAATATGTCCTAGTCTACAGTGCCATAGTTTCGATGAGTCAAGAGTTCGCTTTCTTTTCTTTTGTTCTTTGTTTGACAAGGAAACTTTTTCATTCACATCACACACAGAAAGAACTTTCTCATGCAGGGATAGCAAATATAACTTATCAAATAATGTAGCAACACCCACACATTTGTCTTTCAACCAAATGGCACACTTGTCATTACCAAAATAACATTCGTAAGAATCTTTGTCCAAACAGGAAACACTTATTAAATTCCTATGTAATGAAGGAACGAAAAGCACATCTTTGAGCAAAATCAAAGAGCCATCAGCCAGCTCCAGAGGGACGTCACCAAAGTCCTCCACTTCTGCTTCTATTCCATTCGCCACTTCAATGTGTCTTTCTCTTCTTGGCGTGGTCCTTGTCGAATGGAACCCCTGTAAAGAGTTGGCAACATGAACAGTTGCTCCAGAATCAATCCACCAAGTGGATCTAGTAAACTTTTCATACAAAGATTCATTAACAAAAGAAACAATATCTTTACCATTTTTGGCCATGATGTACTTTAGCCAAATCGGGCAGTCTTTCTTGTAGTGGCCCGGCTTTTTACAGTGATGGCACTGATCCTTCTCCCCAGGGGTGGACTGGTGATCTTTGGTCTTGCATTGGACCCTTGCCATGGGGCTTGAAGGGTGAGCCACCATGGTTGCCTGTGAAGCCTCTCTTCTGTTGTCCTTCACGAAGTTCAGAGAACCGCCATGAAGGGCTTTCACCTTTCCTCTTCCAGGAGCACATCCCAATGGTCTTTTCTATGTCCCACTTTTCAGGGACATATTATAGTTATCACAAAGTTTTCAAAAGTTGTCAGGAAGTGAGGCCATCACAAGGTGCACCAAGAGTCGGCTTTAACTCGAGGTCCTCATCCATTGGCTTGAGCTTCTTTGCCATGTTTGACATCCTCAAGATGTGCTCTCTTATCTCGTGGGGTCCTCCAGTATACTTTTCAAGAATAAATGCTTTTACAAATGGGTGCATATCTTTGAAGAGCCAACCGGCTCTTTATCTTGGCGAGATACTACTCAGTATACACTCTCCAATTGAGCCCACGATCGCGTTCTCAATTGTGTTCTTTACTGAATGCGACGCTTCTTGTTGGCGTTCACCCATTTCAGTTATCGATAGAGTAAGCCAGCTCAATGGAGCATGGTCCCTCTTCCTTTCTCAAAGTCAAGACCTCAGGCCCCCGACCGGGTCAGCGAGCTTGACTGGTTGCTTGGTGTCAACCACCCAATCCACTTCGGCGCATACGAACGCCAAGTCAACTTTCTTCCTCCATTCGGAGTAGTTGTCCCCCCGAAGGAGCGGGATGTCCTTCAAACATGCCATGAGGTTGAGACCTCCTGAAAATCACAAAAGATGTGAGATCACCAAGTAAAACAACTATATGCGTTAATTCAACGTTGGTATAAATTAAGCATGCAATCATTTCGTGCTATTTAAAATTACATCACCGTTGGGCAGAAATAAATTTAAATGCACCTTTTATACTTAATAGGAAAAAAATATGGTCATGATTATTAATAACGTTGGTCAATTAATAGCATGAGTCATAATCACTTTAATCACATCTTTATATCAAGATTTAATCAACTTTATTGCATTTGGTGCAATTTTAAACCATACATTTGCAATGTAAAAGAACTATTTGCAGCGGAAACTTTCATTAAAAGACTCATACTTTGCAGAAAAATCTGCCTTTGTAACATTCTCTAGTCACAATATACTTAAAAAATAAAAGGACTAGAGAAAACTATGTAAAATTTTGCTTAAAACTAAGCAAAAAAACATTAAAAGCAATTCTGTAAAATAAAAAACAGAAAACTTTGAAAAACATGCCCTACTGTGCCTTTCCCTGGGCTGCTGCAGAGCTGACCAGCCTGCCGCCAGCCGCTTCTTAGCCCATGTATTGCCACACTTCAAGCTGGCTGCTGACCCGCAACGCATCGCGTGGCTCGTCTGGCCGTCGTCGCATTTGGCGCCCTAGATCCTGATTTGGCCTCTTGGAGATATAAAACCCAACCCCTGTCAAAACCCTAGCCCCATAACCCCGTCCCGGCGTGTGGCAGCACTGCGTCCGTCTGCTGGCCGTCCGCTGGTCAATCGCGCACCATCACTGATGTAGCCACCAGCGGCGCCGCGTTCCTCCGGCTGGCGCGTGCGACCCGCGTCGCCCTCATCCTCTGCGGCGGCGACGCGTGCTCGCATGGCCCGCGTCGGGTGGCGCGCCCTCATCTCCCACTGCTTCGCTGCCGGCCGAGGCGGCGCCACCGCCCCTCCTCTTCCTCGATCCCAGCGGTGGCGGCAGCATGCCCAGCGTGGCGGTGGCGGCCGGCCGGAGTGGGTGAAGCTCGCCGTGGTTGTCCCTCAGCGTGTCCTCGGCGGCGGTGTGGCGGCGTGGGGAGAGGTGGCTTCCCTCCTCCTCACGTCCCCACGTGGCGCGGCGGCGCGGGGTCGAGTGAGGCCGCCGTCGTGCCGCCCTCCTCCTCCCTTTTTTTTGTCGTCTCCCTGCCGCATGCGTCCACCCGAGGTGGGCGCACCGTCAAAAGCGATGGTGAGCCTTGCTCCTTTACCCCTTTTTGTTACTTGCTTGGTCCATGGTGGGCTGGGTGGCGCCCTTGCTCCTTGCCGATGTGTGCATCCACCCGAGGGTGGGTGCACCGTCGTCAAGTGGCCGAGGTGTAGGGCGGAGACTTTTCCGGTGATGGCCGAAGTGGACCTCTTTTCCCTTTTGGTTGTCTTTTCTTTGGGGATCTATGGGGTTAGGACTTGCATTTGGGATCCTTTTGGGGCTTTAGATCTAGGGTTTAGCTTTGCCCCGAAGGGTGTGTTCTTCTTCTAGATGTCTCCACAATGGATGCCCATCTAGATCGAGAGGAACGGCGCGGCCATAGGGCAGGCGCACTTTGGATCTAATTCTTTCTTTTGAACCTTTTTACTTTCTACAATAAGCACTGTAAAATCTAGCAACTAAAACATAGCTCTGATACCAATGTTAAAATGACTTTACCACGGATCTAGTCTAGATCTAACAACAGCACTATACATTACCTTTATAGATCGAGAACAGAGAGAGAGAGAGAGAGAGAGAGAGAGAGAGAGAGAGAGAAAGGAGGTGGACTCTACCTCCTGCTCGACAAACACGAGCGAGGAATCCCAGTGGTCCGGAGCTAGAACCTCCGTCGTTGGCCATGGGTGAAGGGGATGAGTGTGGTGGCGTGTGGCTAGGGTGGCGGCGGTGGAGCTTCCGTCGGCGCTAGCCTAGATCGGATTGGCTTGTAGGTGGGCGGCTAGGCACGGATAACCTCGTAGTTCGTCTTGCTCCCACCACTTTATATAATGGCATGACAGTGCCCACCGTCCCAGATAAGGACAGGCGCCGATCGGCCTTGATTAGAAGCGTCTTTGGGCCGTTGGGCCCAGTCACGTTGAGATCTATCCAACAACAATCATGTTCCATGACCTCAGCAAGATTATTTCTACCAGTTTTCGGCAGTTTACTCACTAATTAACAAGTCAACTCTATTTTCTTTAATTAATGGAAATGGTAAGTTTTTGCCATATATGTTTGAAAAAAAAAACTATAGAGTTGCCAACGCAAGAGACCCAAGCGATTCGGGTCAAGAAACAAAAACCTTGACTGGTGAAATTCCGCTGAAACGGTACACTCTCCCAAAGCTATTGTAATCTTCAACTGTTTCAACTTTCAACACTAATCACATGAGAAACCTTAAGCCATGCAAGAGCACGTACGAGGAAATGACTAAGTCGAGAAAAACCACGAGGGGGCGGCTATGATGCCGTGCCGAGCTCACGTAAACATCTTATTTAAGGGAATCTACTGACTTTAATACTGGCTGCCCGCCGCCGCCACTCTGTGTGGTGTACCATCGGCAAACAATTCTGTAAAAGTTGCGCATTCTCTGCATCTTGTTTCCTGCGTACTAATAATTCAGGCCCAGTCCACCATGCTTCCCTGTGTGCGACTGATAATCCAGCCACAGATTTAACGGAATGATCGAGTCTGTAATCAGATCATTTTGCAGGAGAGAGCATGATCGAGTCTGTAATCAGATCATTTTGCAAATTGCAGCAAGACGTACTAGTACAGTACAGAGCTTCCTCCAACAGACACGACCGGCAGCCGTGCGAGGGAAGATCAGGGTTGTGCTACTACAATTTAGGAGTAGATTACAAGTCCAGTCCTGCACGGCGAGACAACAAAAGGGGGGGGTGGGAAATGGCGTGCGACAAGCTAGCGTCTGCACAGAGATCGGTCTCGGGGGGTCTCAGCTCAGGCCACCGCGGCCGCCGGCATCCGGGCGGCGCCGATGACCAGCGAGGTGTCGGCGGAGATGGGGATGACCCCGCCTCGCGCGAGGATGGAGCGGTACATCTCCACGAGCACCTTCTCGTCGTACTCCTTGGGCGGGCGCGGGCGCGCGAAGGGCTCGGGGGCGGAGCAGTACGGGGTGGAGCCGTACCCGACGGCGGCGGAGGAGGCGAGCCGGAGCATGGCGTCCACGTAGGCGTCGCGGAGCCGCGCCAGCCACCGCCGCGGCGAGAGCGCGCGAAGGATCCGCCGCCCGAGGCCGCGGCGACGCACGCGCCACCCGCGACGCCGGCCCGCAGCTGGCGTCGCCTTTGCCCCTCCGCCGGCGCCGAGCTCGGCCGTGGGGAGGGGCGGGCGGCGCTGCGCGGCGGCCGCGTCGAGGCGGTCGTAGCCGCGGAGCTTCCGGTAGGCCTTGATGCCGCCCTTGCGGGTGCCCGTGGCGGTGGCGCCGGCCATGGCTCTCTGCTCGAGACTTGTTTGGTTCTTGGGAGAAGGCTGGCTAGTAGCTTGGGTGCTCTGGTCTCGCGTGGAGGTACGGGGAGGGTGGTTGGTTTGCAATGGCGGAGGGGGTATGTTGTGGCTAGGAGGCACGAATGCTAGCTAGCTGCTGCCCTGCACGCCTGTACTTATATCCGTGTCCACTGTCAACTCTCAAGTCACACACACACACTCGCTAATTTTTCTTGGAGCATAAACATACTCCTACTGTGGCATTAGCTTACTCCCCTGAAAAAACAAATTAGCTTACTTGCGTCTAGCCGTCCTGCTCCTGCACATCGTATTAGCTTTACTGTGCTAGCTAAAGCCTCGGTCGCTTTCATAATTTAATTAGCCGCCCCTGTTTGCATGGTGGCCGTTTATGTCACTACTAGTTTTCAGCGGACAATGGTGAGATTAGGCATGTCTGTGGTACCACATGCTTTAGCTTAACAAATGCAAAAATCATGTCTCACAATTACTCCTAAGAGCAAGTTTGATTATAAAGCCTGCTGCTGGCTATAAGTCACCGTCACATTATCTATAGTCAATTTAATAGGTTAAAATAAGTATTATTTTATTTGGCACGATCCACCTTACAATCACATAAAGTAATTATGAGCACGTGTTATAGCTAGCTCTCGCATTAGAGTTCACTAGTCTTCTCTCTCATGTTCTCTCTTCTCCACCTCATCTCAAATATATAAATTAAAGTCTTAAAATGTGCTTACATAATCTTATTGTACTTGTTCTGATGAAACAAGTGTTTACAAAAAGCGGGTTTTGATGTGTGGAGTTGTTATTTTAAAAAAGTCGAAAGACTTGCCATTTTTATTGGTTAAGAAGAAAAGAGTTGGTCGGTTAATTAGCAAAAATCGACAAAAAAATCGTTTGATCAATATTGGGCACCCAGTAGACATGACCATCCACATGAAGTCGTCAAAAATAGAGACGGTCGTCGATCGTCATCATCATCCCTAAGCAAGCGACTCAGATTTCAGCGTCAACGACCACCGATGATACCACCACCGATCATGCCATAGCCAAGAAGAGCAAGAGAACCCATGTTGGTTCATGCCAAAGAGCTAACCACACAGATAGCTTCGACTTTGACAACGAGCTGTGCAAGAGAAATATGTTGGGCTTGCGCCGACCGAGATCTGCGCAAAAGACCATCGGTTGCTCGCCATCGTTGTCGCCTGGGCACGGTCCACCGTAGCTCCGATTCAACAAAAAACACAATGAAGCAGAGAAGAACTCATCGGACACGTCGAGAGTATAGAATACCCAAGCCCAAACGATGACCCAAACTTTGCTTGATGCATCGTCGTTGCCAAAATGCACACGACGCCATCGGACAGCTGCTACGGCAACAACCCTCCATCACCCTTTCTTGGCTTAAGTTAGCCCTGAGACGATGCCCCCAAGGAGGAGAAATATGCTATGAGCGCCTCTACCACCAGATCCCATGGATCTGAGGTTTCCCTCCAGAGCCAAGACCATAGAAGGATCAACACAACTACACGACGATGCCTTCAACAAGGCTTGTGATGACACCCACGGGAGATGCAACCTCCTACTGCCTAAGCCTCCGCAAACCTTCCTACCGAGGCGCAACTGTTGTCTACCTGCAAAGCCGGCCGCGCTGAAGGAGCAAGATGACACACCGAGATTGTGTTGGGCCACACCTTCATCCGAGGCAACGAAGACACCCATCTTCGAGGCGCTTGGGGTCGGCCATTCCGAGGGATGACATAGGGATCATGCAAAGAGAGTGGTGGGGAAGGGGGCTTGGCGGCCACGGCGCACATCGGGGTAGGGAGCCCTAGCTATGATTCTATGAAGATTTACAGCGAGTAAATTTAAGAAGTTGATTGCTAATAGTAGCATTTTCTATTAAAATTGTTCTTACAAAAGCCTTATTATTCGCTATAAGTGTAATTAAGGTTGTCGACATCGTAATTAATTAGCCACTTATTCCGTTAAGACGTCATATACGTACATGGCTCGTTGCGGCTTATGTATATCCATCCGGCCCCAGCTAACGTACTACGTATTGAGTAGGCATATAGGCTTTGGTGGTAGTGTCATAGTGTGCGTGTGGCGCCCTGTACTACATGCTTCGGCTGTACATTACCCATGCACGCGTTGCTTTCCTAACTCTGCCGCTATCATGTGGAAGTGTTTTTTATCATAAGAACCAACTTACTTCGTCATAAGCATGCTAGCAGCCAAAGTCAAACTTTCGTCATAGCAGCTTGACTGCTGGTAGTAGTGGCCAAGTGATACAAAAAAATATCATATCGTATCGTATCGACGCCATGATTTTCCAGGTGGCAGTCCACCACTACAAGCACTCAAGCAGCGATCCCCACTCCCCGTCGTCCATGACTCCACTTGGCCTCGTCGCTCGATCTAAAAAAAAAGGAGTCCGCACACAAGAGAACAAGAGCCATGGTCACGCAGGCACGCACACACGGAAGAGAACAAGAACATCTGTGGTAGCAGGAGGACAAACGACGCATCTCGTCGCTGGCTGCGCCCGGTGGCAGCGGCATAAACGTTACCTAGACCGTTTCCACAACGCTGAACCCATGTCGAATTTTAGGTCTAGACGTTAAAATTTTGTCCAATCGCGTTCTTAGAAACTTGTTTTCGTCTGGATTTAGGTTAAGTTTGATCCGGTCTTTTCAGGCTATTCTCAGAATCCCGGGAACGCCGAATAAAGCGAATTCAACGAGTGGACCCGCTCAGTCAGTATATATTCGCTCATATTCATCCGAAGTTTGTCCAAAGTTTGCCCATATTCGCCAAATTTCACTCATATTCGTCTAAATTTCACCGATATTCACCCAAAGTTCATCCATATCGACCATATTCACCCAAAGTTCGTCTATATCGACCATATTCGCCGAAAGTTCGCTCGTATTCGCTCAAAGTTCGTCCATATCGACCATATTCGTCCAAAGTTCGCTTGTATTCGTCCAAAGTTCGTCCATATCGACCATATTCGTCCAAAGTTTGCCCAAAACAGCTTATATTCGTACATATTCGCTCAAAGTTCGTTCATATCGCCCATATTCGCCCAAAACCGCTTATATTCGTAATATTCGCTCAAAGTTCGTCCATATCGACCATATTCGTCCAAAGTTCGCTCGTATTTGTCCAAAGTTCGTCAATATCAACCATATTCGCCCAAAACAACTTATATTCGTCCAAAATTCGTCCAAAGTTGGTCAAAACCATCTACATCCGTCTAAAATTTATCAAAATTTATTAAATTTTAGTCAAACACAAAAACTTACTTAGACCGGGAACTCCCAACGAGTGAGGTGCTCTTAATCCTAATCTCTCGCCGGGGCCGGGCCGTGACCAGGCCGACGAGCGTCACGAGGGAGAGAGCCGGGCAGGGCACCATCGGAGGGTACCATCGGATCCTGGCGTGGCGTGATGCCGGGCCCAGTCTGTCACCGCACCCACCGTCACCGATCGATCCACCGGCGATCGATCAATCGATCGATCAGACCGCCATCAATGCGCGCCACGACGCGCCTGCACGGGCCGGCCCGCACCTGCGCCCCCCCATGTGTTGCGCCCTGCGCTTGTATTCATTCGCACGCGACCTATGGCGTGCCGCGCGCATGGACCTGCCGGTCTCGCCTCTCGCGTCGGTACAGCACCGCAGCAGGGGATCGGGTGTCGTGGTACGCCGTGCCGTGCTGCATCACCAGTGGGTTTTTTTTCGCTCGGTGGGTTTTTTTTCGCTGTCTGACGGTGCGTGGTTTGGTCAATGCTAGATTGCTGGTGCAGAGGAGGAATTCTGTTTAAGCCAAGTGCTCGCTTGTACTCCCTCCGTTTCAAAATATAAAACATTTTAGCTTTGTGAAGCAAATGTATCTGAAGCTTTTCTTATATGGTTCATTTCGTGTTTGAATCTATACTAAAGCAATCTGAATATTTTCTTCACAAACCTAAAACATCTTATATTTTAAAACGAAGGAAGTAGTATCGTGCAGTTTTTTTTTTTTGCAGGATGTAGTATCGTGCAGGTGGAAAGTGCACCGATCCACAGCCAAATGTACACAATAAAAATGTACGGAGTACACAATAAAAATGGCCCGTAAATAAATATAGGATCATTAGGGTAAATAAACGGCTTATCTGGTCCTGGCTAGGGTTGCAAGCGGGCCGGGCTCGCGGGCAGCTGGTTTGCATGTAATACAAATTGACTGATCGATTTCAATCTTTACACGTAGTGCAAATTGTACTAATCGTCTAGTTTTGCGGGTTAAAGCGGGCCCCGCACCTGCACCCTAGTCCTTACGACATCGTGCTCAAATTCGAAATCTCCGATCCATTCCTCTTATACAGCAATAAAAATCATGTCAGAAACCTCGTGCATAAATGTTCAAGACGAATAAGTCGTCGTTACTTAGTTTTCTTCTTGGCTTTCGTCGCAAAACAAAAATAAATCTTTAACCCACAAGTAAAATCCACGTGTTAGGTCCTTCAAAAAAATCCACGTGTTAGGATACCGTGCTAGCTGACTAGAGGGACAACTTGGATGCATATTTTTCATGAGTCCGCTGAATTGTGTCAAAATTACTTAAACTTCACCATATTCAGAAATTATGACAAGGAAATTACACTTGCTCTATTTGTCCGATCGCACCCGATCAAAAAATCTATACTTGTCTCGAGGACGGGGTTCATACTACTCCCTCCGTACGAAAATAAAAGATGTGGCAGATTTGTGTAAATTCATATGTATCTATAAGCTTTGAATTTACATAAACCGGCGACATACTTTTCTGGTCTACTGCTTTTCAAAGAAAAGGAACTGAAACGAGCTTTGAAAAGTATAGCACCACGAACATGTAACACCCTCGTCTGATAAGACCGAGTACCTCTGTATTGAAGGGTTTCGCGGCACGGAGCGAACAGAGGAAAAGCCAAGATCTAATATAGGAGATGCAAACAACAAGAGAGATTGGATTAGATCTTCATACCCTTAAAGATTCGCACAGAGGAACGTAAGTCGGAACGTGGGTGATGTAGCCGTACTCGCTTCTTCTCCTCGGGATCCGATCCGATCTAGCACCACAAGTGGCGGTGCCTCCGTGAGATGCACACGTACAGCACCTCGACGTCTCCTCCTTCCTCGGACCAGCAAGTATGGTGGAGAGATAGATTGGATCTACAACACGACGGCGTGGTGTATATGGTGGAGAATTTCTGCAGCAGGGCTTCGCCTACAAACAGTCGGGAGGGAGCGAGGAAAGCTAGCAAGGCGACTAGGGTTTGGAGGAGAGGTGTGGGGGGGTTGGTGCGCCCCCACACCTCTTTATATAGAGGGGGGGCGCAGCCCTAGCCCCTCACCCAAGCCCAAAGGATAAGGAGTGGGGGCATGGACTCTCCCCTCTTCTAGAAACCCTATCTCTAGTTTAAACGATTTAAACTCTCTAGGATCGGCTGGGCCCTATGGGGCCTTGTGCCCCTGGCCCAATGCGGCTAGGACACTCCCTCATAGGCCCATGCCCCCTCCCGGAAGGTGGGTCCACGTTGGTCCCCTTCCGGAAGGTTCTAGAAGCTTCCGGTACAATACCGATTAATCCGGAACAATTCCGAACTCCAAAAACTGCATTGCCTTATATGAATCTTATTCTCCGGACCATTCCGGAACCTCTCGTGATATCCCGGATCCCATCCGAGACTCCGAACAAAAATTCATAAACCAATTATCCAATCTATCCTAGCGTCGAGATACGTTAAGTGTGTGACCCTGCGGGTTCGAGAATATGCACACATGATCTTCTATCAATAATCAACAGCGGGGTTTGGGCACCCATATTGACTCCCACACATTCATCGATGATCATATCGGATGAACCACGATGCCAGGATTCAATCAATCCCATATATATATTCCCTTCGTCTCGCGATATTTTACTTGCCCGAGATTCGATCGTTGGTACCATCATACCTAGTTCAATCCCGTTCATAGCAAGTACTTTACTCGTTCCGTAATCCGATATCACTTTGTGATTAACTCCTTAACCACATGCTTGCAAGCGGTGTTGATATCGATTACCGAGTAGGCCCGAAGTATATCTCTCCGACTTGGGAGGGACAAATTCCATCTCGATACATACAACCCAACAGATACTTTCCGATCACCTGAGAGACACCTTTATGATCACCCTCTCATAGGATGACGTTTGATGACCTCAAAGCTTTCTTCGATACCGTGGAGTTGTATTATCTCATGGTCTAAGGAATACAATATTTGACATAGGAAAAGCTACGCAAAGATGAACACGATGATACGATCTAATTGCTTCGCTTAGTTTGGTCATCCATCATATCATTCTCCCAATGATATGATCTCATTATCAATTGACAACTCATGTCTATGGTTAGGAAACCTTAACCAGCATTGATCAATGAGCTAGTCCTTAGAGGCGCATCAGGACACGGTGTTGTTCACAAACCACACAAGTATTAATGTTTCCGCTTAATACAATTCTAGCATGGAATATAAACTTTATCATGAACAAGAATTATAATAATAACATCTTTATTATTGCCTCTAGGGCATAATTCCAACAGTCTCCACTTGCACTAGAGTCAATAATCTAGTTTACATCCGGCAATAATCTCACACCCATGGCAATCGAGGTGTTGATCATGTTTTACGTGGAAGAGGTTTAGTCAATGGATCTGCGACATTCAGATCGGTATGTACTTTTCTAATCTTGGATCTCCATCGCAATATAATCTCGGATTATATGAAACTTGCGGTTGATATGCTTGGTCTTTGGATGATATCTTGGTTCCTTAGCAAGTGCTATGGCACGGTGTTGTCACAATATCTCCATGGGTCCAATGCACTTGGAACCACGCCAAGCTCAATGATGAAGTTTCGATCCAAACTCCTTCACTTGACGCTTAAAGTGACCATGTATTCCGCTTTCACTTTGTAGATCCCGCGATCACGCTTTGCTTGCGACTTCTCCGACCACGGCTCCTCCATTCAAAATATAAATGTATTACGTTCGAGATTTGGAATCATCCTTGTCGATTGTCAAAACTAGCGTCGTAACCTTTTACGACAAGTGTTCATCACCCCATAGACTAAGAACATTTCTTTAGTCCTATTCAGGTACTTTAGGATGTTCTTCACGGCTGTCGATGTTCCACTCGGATCACTTTGATATCCTTTCGTCAAACTAAGAGCATTGGACACATCCGGTCTAGTACACAAGATGGCATACATGATGGAACCTATGGCGAGGCATAAGGCACTTTGCTCGTAGCTTCCTATCATTTACCGTAGCTGGACACCGAGCCTTGCTCAATATCTTACACGACAACATAGGCAATGAACCTTTCTTTGCCTTATCTATTCGAACCTTTTCGAACTTTGTCTAGGTATGTACTCGCTTAAAGCTATCAGCGTCTTTGTCTATCTCTATAGATTTTGATGCCCAATATATAAGCAGCTTCACCTAGGTCTTTCATTGAAAACACTTGTTCAAATAACTCTTCACATCGTTAAGCATGTTGATGTCATTTCCGATAATCAATATGTCATCCACATACGATACCGTAAACGCCACCGAGCTCCCACTCACTTTCTTGTAGATACAAGCTTCGTAGCAATTTGGAACAAATCCA
Source organism: Avena longiglumis (assembly GCA_030063025.1). Taxonomy (NCBI): domain Eukaryota; kingdom Viridiplantae; phylum Streptophyta; class Magnoliopsida; order Poales; family Poaceae; genus Avena; species Avena longiglumis. The sequence continues at coordinate 508,653,617 of CP125974.1, read as the reverse complement.
AAGCTCTTGATCACTTGATCAAACGAAGGTTCCAACTCCGAGATGCTTGCTTGATCCATAAATGGAACGCAAGTTTGCATACTTTATCAAGATCCTTAGGATCGACAAAACCTTGGGTTGCATCATATACAACTCTTCATCAATGTTGCCATTGAGGAAAGCGATCTTGACATCCATCGCCATATTTCATAATCATGAAACGCAGCAATTGCTAATAAAATCCGAATGGACTTAAACATCGCCACGGAGAGAAAGTCTCATCGTAGTCAACACCTTGAACTTGTCGAAAACCTTTGCGACAAGTCGTGCTTTATAGACGGTAACATTACCATCGCGTCCGTTTCTTCTTGAATATCCATTTGCACTCAACGGCCTTTCGGTCGCTAGGAGGATCCACCAAAGTCCATACTTGGTTTTCGCTCATGGATCCCAATTCGGTTCATGGCTTCCACCATTTCTCGAGTCCGCTCATCATCGCTTCCTCATAGTTCGTAGGTTCACTGTCTTCTACCAACAAGACAGTCAAGACAAGGTTGCCGTACCACTCAGGAGGGGCACGCGACCTTGTCGACCTGCGACGTTCAGTAGCAGCATCGTCCGAAGCTTCATGATCCTTGTCATTAGCTTCCTCTTGTTGGAATTATGCCCTAGAGGCAATAATAAAGATGTTATTATTATAATTCTTGTTCATGATAAAGTTTATATTCCATGCTAGAATTGTATTAAGCGGAAACATTAATACTTGTGTGGTTTGTAAACAACACCATGTCCCTAGTACGCCTCTAAGGACTAGCTCATTGATCAATGATGGTTAAGGTTTCCTAACCATAGACATGAGTTGTCAATTGATAATGAGATCATATCATTGGGAGAATGATATGATGGACAGACCCAAACTAAGCGAAGCAATTAGATCGTTTCATCGTGTTCATCTTTGCGAAGCTTTTCCTATGTCAAATATTGTATTCCTTAGACCATGAGATAATGCAACTCCTCGTACGGAAGAAAGCTTTGAGGTCATCAAACGTCATCCTATGAGAGGATGATCATAAAGGTGTCTCTCGTGATCGGAAAGTATCTCATTGGGTTGTATGTATCGAGATGGAATTTGTCCTCCCAAGTCGGAGATATACTTGGGCCCACTCGGTGAATCGATATCAACACCGCTTGCAAGCATGTGGTTAAGGAGTTAATCACAAAGTGATATCGAATTACGGAACAGTAAAGTACTTCGTGAACGAGATTGAACTAGGTATGATATGCCGACGATCGAATCTCGCAAGTAAAATATCGCGAGAGAAGGGAATATATATATGGGATTGATTTAATCCGCATCGTGGTTCGTCCGATATGATCATCGATGAATGTGTGGAGTCAATATGGGTGCCTGCACCACTGTTGATTATTGATAGAAGATCATGTCTGCATATTCTCGAACCCAGGTCACACACTAACGTATCTCGACGCTAGGATAGATTGGATAATTGGTTTATGAATTTTTGTTCGAGTCTCGGATGGGATCCGGATATCACGAGAGGTTCCGGAATGGTCGGAGAATAAGATTCATATAAGGCAGTGCAGTTTTGGAGTTCGATTGTTCCAAGGTTAATCGGTATTGTCTGGAAGCTTCTAGAACCTTCGGAAGGGGACCAACGTGGCCCCACCTTCCGGGAGGGGCATGGGCCTATGAGGGAGTGTCCTGGCCGCATTGGGCCAGGGGCACAAGGCCCATAGGGCCCAGCCGATTCTAGATAAGTTTAAACTCGTTTAAACTAGAGATAGGATTTCTAGATAAGGAGAGTTTAAATCGTTTAAACTAGAGATAGGATTTCTAGATAAGGGAGAGTTTAAATTGTTTAAACTAGAGATAGGCTTGGAGGAGGGCAGGGCTGGACGCCTCTATATATAGAGGGTGGTGCCCCCCTACACACACCTCCTCCAAGCCCTAGCAGCCTTGCTACCTTCCTCTCTCCTCCCGATGCTTGTGGCGAAGCCTGCAGGAAATTCTCCACCATATACACCACGCCGTCGTGTTGTAGATCCAATCTATCTCTCCACCATACTTGCTGGTCCGAGGAAGGAGGAGACGTCGAGGTGCTGCGTGTGCATCTCACGAGGCACCGCCACTTGTGGTGCTAGATCGGATCGGATCGCGAGGAGGAGGCGAGTACGACTACATCACCCACGTTAACGCGTTCACTGTCTTGAATCTTCAAGGGTATGAATATCTAATCCAATATCTCTCGTTGATTGTATCTCCTAGATTAGGTCTTGGCTTTCCCTCTGTTCGCATCCGTAGAAAATTTTGATTTACTATGCCGCGAAACCCTTCACCTCTATTGTTGGTGCAGGAGGCACTGGAACACTTTCAGGTGCTGCGCTACTCTCCAATTCAAGAGAAGGTTCAATAACCTCGTCTAGCTCTTCTTTCCTCCCACTCACTTCTTTCGAGAGAAACTCCTTCTCAAGAAAGGAACCGTTCTTTGCGACAAACACTTTGCCTTCGGTTCTGTGATAGAAGGTATACCAAATAGTTTCCTTAGGGTATCCTATGAAGACGCATTTCTCCGCTTTGGGTTCGAGCTTGTCCGGCATCAAGTTCTTGACGTAAGCTTCGCATCCCCAAACTTTAAGAAACGACAACTTAGGTTTAGCACCAAACCACAGTTCATACAGTGTCGTCTCAACGGATTTAGATGGAGCCCTATTTAAAGTGAATGCAGCGGTTTCTAATGCATAACCCCAAAATGATAACGGCAAATCAGTAAGAGACATCATTGATCGGACCATATCTAATAGGGTTCGATTCCTGCTCAGACACACCATTCTTGTGGTGTTCCGGTGGCGTGAGTTGTGAAACGATTCCACTTGCTTTAAGATGCGTGAGAAAATCATAACTCAAATATTCACCTCCACGATCGGATCGTAGAAACTTAATCTTTACATTACGATGGTTCTCCACTTCATTCTGAAATTCCTTGAACTTTTCAAATGTTTCAGATTTATGTTTCATTAAATAGATATACTCATATCTACTTAAGTCATCGGTAAAGTGAGGAAATAGCGATATCCATGGCGTCGAAACACTCATCGGTGCGCATACATCGGTATGTATGATTTCCAACAAGTCCGTTGCTCGCTCCATCATACCGGAGAACGGGTTTTGATCATCTTGCCCATGAGGCATGGTTCGCATGTGTCAAATGATTCAAAATCAAGAGACTCCAAAAGTCCATCGAATGGAGTTTCTTCATGCGCTTTACACCAATATGACCTGACGATTGCCACAAATAAGTAGTATTATCACTATCTACTTTGCATCTCTTAGCCTCAATGTTATGGATGTGTGTTTCATCCCTTTCGAGATTTAGAAGAAATATACCATTTACAAGAGGTGCATGACCATAAAAGATGTTACTCATCTAAATAGAACAACCATTATTCTCCGATTTAAATGAATAACCGTCTTGCAATAAACACGATCTAGAAATAATGTTCATGCTCAACGCAGGCACATAATAACATTTATTAAGGTTTAAAACTAATCCCGAAGGTAAAACTAAGGAGAGCGTGCCGACGGCCATCACATGAACTCTTGATCCGTTGCCAACGCGCATCGTCACCTCATCCCTCGCAAGCCGCCGTCTATTCTGTAGCTCCTGTTTCGAGTTACAAATATTAGCAACTGAACCGGTATCAAATACCCAGGCACTACAACGAGGGCTAGTAAGGAAAACATCAATAACATGTATATCAAATATACCTTTGATGGTGCCATCCTTCTTATCCGCTAAGTACTTCGGACAGTTGCGCTTCCAGTGACCCTTGTCCTTGCAATAGAAGCACTCAGTGTCCGGCTTAGGACCAGACATGAGCTTCTTCTCAGCAGGAGCATTGCGCTTGCCGCCGCCCTTCTTGAAGTGATTCTTTGCTCCCTTACCTTTCTTAAAGGAGGGCTTGTTGACCATCAACCCATGATTATCCTTCTTGATGTCCACCTCTGCAGCCTTCAGCTTTGCGAAGAGCTCGGTGATCGTATCAGTGGAACCAATCTGATTATGAGTCACTACAAAACTTTTGTAGCTGGGAGGGAGTGATTGCAGAACCCTGTCAATCTTGAGCTCCTCTGGAATCGTGCATTCCAGTTGCTCAAGGCGTTGAGTGTAGCCCGACATCTTTATGGCGTGCTCACTATCGGAACTCCCTTCCTCCATCTTGCAGTTAAAGAACTTCTCAGAGATCTCATATCTCTCAGAACGGGCTTGAGTCTGAAACATAGTTTTCAGCTCCTCGAGAATCTCAAAGGGCCCGGGATAGGTTTCAAAACGATTTTGAAGTTCCGGTTCCATAGCAAACACCATGGTGCTCTTAATCACACCATAATCATCTTTGCGCGACTGATAGACAGCTTTCTCATCACGGCGATTGCAGTGAGGGTCACCTAACGCTTTCCCAAGGACATAGTCCTTTTGTCCGCCAGATGTAATGATTCTTAGATTGCAGAACCAATTGGTGAAGTTAGACCCATTGTTTCTAAGCTTTTCCTTCTCAAAAACGTTGAAGTTGAAGTTGGACTTGGCCATGTGATCTAAGATATTGGCAAGTATAATTTAGACTATGTTCATGATAAATAGTTCAACTTAATCAAATTACTAGATGAACTCCCACTAAATTCAACATCCCTCAAGTTGTTTAGTGAACACGATCCAAATTCACCACACCTAATCCGATCATCACGAGAAGAGATGTGGTTTCAATGGTGGACAACAAAGTGTCGATCATATCATTCATATGACTCATGCTTGACCTTTCGGTTCTTGTGTTCCGAGGCCATGTCGTACATGCTAGGCTCGTCAAGTTAGACCCAAGTATTTCGCGTGTGCAAAACTGGCTTGCACCGTTGTATGTGAGCGTAGAGTCTATAGCACCCGATCATCACGTGATGCTTGGACACGACGAACTTTCGCCGGTGCATACTTGGGGAGAACACAGTTTTATCTTGATCTTTAAGTGAGGAATCATCTTATAATGCTACCGTCATGATCTAAGCATAATAAGATACATAAAAGGATAAACATCACATGCATATAACTTTATGTGACATGGTATAGCCAATCTTCGCAAGAATGATCTCCATCTTGTGCGTTGGCATGATCTCCATCACTCCACCATGATTGCCTCCACCACGAATAGCAACTACAACTATTGCTAACTACTTAGCGATAAAGTAAAGATATTACATGGCGTATAAGAAGTTGACTCAGGTCATACACAATTATAAAGACAACCATATGGCTCTGGCGGTTGTGTACTCATCGACATGCAAGTCGTGAAACATTACAAAACATGATCATCGCATACAATATACACATCACATCTTGGGCCATACCATATCACGAAAACACTCCGCAAAAAACAAGTTAGACGTCTCTACTTTGTTGTTGCATGTTTTACGTGGCTTATGGGAGTAGATGCTAAGAACGATTCTTACCTACGGAAAGCCACAACGGTGATATTATGGTTGCCAAACTCGGTGTTAATCCCATGACAACTATAGTGAGAGAAACCGACATCCACCGGCCGCATGTGTGGAACAAGCCACACGTCAAGTGCGGGCGGTCTCATGACGATGTCGCGTAAGGTTGGCCTGGACCGCTTCAATCTCACTATCCCGCGTCATAAGAAGAACACAAACAAGAGACTTGCAACAGAAAACATCAACGCCCGCAACAATCATGTTGCGTTCTACTCGTGAAACACATCTACACATAGATCTAGCTTTGATACCACTGAACGGTTTCGCGGCATAGTAAATCAAAATTTTCTACGGAGCGAACAGAGGGAAAGCCAAGATCTAATCTAGGAGATGCAAACAACGAGAGAGATTGGATTAGATCTTCATACCCTTGAAGATTCGCACAGCGGAACGTTCGTCGGAACGTGGGTGATGTAGTCGTACTCGCTTCTCCTCCTCGCGATCCGATCCAATCAAGCACCACAAGTGGCGGTGCCTCCGTGAGATGCACACGTGCAGCACCTCGACGTCTCCTCCTTCCTCGGACCATCAAGTATGGTGGAGAGATAGATTGGATCTACAACACGACGGCGTGGTGTATATGGTGGAGAATTTCTGCAGCAGGGCTTCGCCTACAAACAGTCGGGAGGGAGAGAGGAAAGCTAGTAAGGCGGCTAGGGTTTGGAGGAGAGGTGTGGGGGGTTGGTGCGCCCCCACCCCTCTTTATATAGAGGGGGGGTGCAGCCCTAGCCCCTCACCCAAGCCCAAAGGATAAGGAGTGGGGGGCATGGACTCTCCCCTCTTCTAGAAACCCTATCTCTAGTTTAAACGGTTTAAACTCTCTAGGATCGGCTGGGCCCTATGGGGCCTTGTGCCCCTGTCCCAATGCGGCCGGGACACTCCCACATAGGCCCATGCCCCCTCCCGAAGGTGGGGCCACGTTGGCCCCCTTCCGGAAGGTTCTAGAAGCTTCCGGTACAATACCGATTAATCCGGAACAATTCCGAACTCCAAAAACTGCATTGCCTTATATGAATCTTATTCTCCGGACCATTCCGGAACCTCTCGTGATATCCCGGATCCCATCCGAGACTCCGAACAAAAATTCATAAACCAATTATCCAATCTATCCTAGCGTCGAGATACGTTAAGTGTGTGACCCTGCGGGTTCGAGAATATGCAGACATGATCTTCTATCAATAATCAACAATGGGTCTAGGCACCCATATTGACTCCCACACATTCATCGATGATCATATCGGATGAACCACGATGCCAGATTCAATCAATCCCATATATATATTCCCTGTCTCGCGATATTTTACTTGCCCGAGATTCGATCGTTGGTACCGTCATACCTAGTTCAATCCGTTCACAAGTACTTTACTTGTTCCGTAATCCGATATTACTTTGTGATTAACTCCTTAACCACATGCTTGCAAGCGGTGTTGATATCGATTACGAGTGGGCCCAAGTATATCTCTCCGACTTGGGAGGGACAAATTCCATCTCGATACATACAACCCAACAGATACTTTCCGATCACCTGAGAGACACCTTTATGATCACCCTCTCATAGGATGACGTTTGATGACCTCAAAGCTTTCTTCCGATACCAGGGAGTTGTATTATCTCATGGTCTAAGGAATACAATATTTGACATAGGAAAAGCTACGCACAGATGAACACGATGATACGATCTAATTGCTTCGCTTAGTTTGGGTCTGTCCATCATATCATTATCCCAATGATATGATATCATTATCAATTGACAACTCATGTCTATGGTTAGGAAACCTTAACCATCATTGATCAATGAGCTAGTCCTTAGAGGCGTACCAGGGACACGGTGTTGTTCACAAACCACACAAGTATTAATGTTTCCGCTTAATACAATTCTAGCATGGAATATAAACTTTATCATGAACAAGAATTATAATAATAACATCTTTATTATTGCCTCTAGGGCATAATTCCAACATGTATAGTGTTAATCCTTAGATCGGTTCACTGGCACACACAATACAAAATGATATCAAATATAACCATGCATCATAAGTATAACGAATATGATCAGAATTTACATTATTTTACAGAGAAAAGCATTACAAGCTAGATCTACATCCTTCAAATATGCCACAGGCGGACAATTGTTGAGTGGAATCTCGCGAACTATGAACGATTACCAATAAAACGTTGCGGCCACGAATAGTCAATATATTGAATATATGACAAGTAGGCTAAAGTGGTTAACAACAGACCTAGCAACTACATGTTTATTTGGCTAGGTGGAGTCGAGGCTCATTTGTATAAAGTAATAATTTTATCCTAACATTTGTAACAAAGTAGTTTTCCAATACGATAAATAGGACACTCTGGTTCACTCCCAGGTGCTCTCAGCCAATTAAATTCATCCAACTAGTTTTAAGTAATTAAAAAATTAGAAGAAGTAAAAAAATATCTCATAGCATCAGTAGAAGTTCGTTCAAATTGTCTATAACCGGGACACGGCTAAGTAATTATTTTAGACACCCTGCATGGATTTGTACACTTTACCCATGTAACCTGGTCAACCCGCTCGTACCACCACACTCATATTGTGTTATGGTAGGGAGAAACCCAAGAAGAGGCCATTCGGGGAGAGCCTCCCAAACCAGTCCACTACACTATCTACATATCTGGCTATATAGGGTTCGAGTCGCCACAACCTACTAAGTCCAGCCAGCCACTCATAACTCACTGATACATGGTTGCACACGTAAGCTACCAAACAAAGAAACCAATCCTTTCTCAGTATCCTAGACAACATTATTCCCCACCATAAATCTTCACTCTGATGACACTCAAACCATTTCGTCCAGGTGGTTCATTAACATTATGTTGTTTTAGTTTGAGCAAAATATATACGCTATCATAGCCTGGTGTAATCGCACCCCTTTCATAGCATGGCTAAGCAATCTACCAATACAATGGCTCATAAACAAGGATAACTAAGGAATAATATGGGATATATCATATCATATACACATCCGTCTCTACCCATGCAATTCTATGAAAATATCTACAATGCATAGGAAAACAGTAGGACATTTATGACCAAGATAGCACCACTTGCCTTTGTAAATGCAGTCGTCCAGATAATCCTCACACATATAATGGTTGCGCTCGTCACAGTCACAACACTTGCAATCATAGTAGTTACAATTGCAGTAGTTGCACTCCTTGCAATCTAACGTTTGAAGCAAGCACAACAAACACACCATTTAAAAGATTGCAAACATGCAACAATGCAACAATACAATAAAACCATGGTGAATAAATGCATGCAAGATGAATTAATATATCACTATGATTGTAATTAGTTCTCTAGACATTAATGTATCATATGATGCATGTGTAAAAGATCATTTAATGCATTGAAGTATTTATTATCAAGGTTACATTGATTTAATAGGGTTTATCTCACTTTAGTTTAACTTCTAATGTTTTTGTCATATTAAGTTATGATTTAAATACTAATGGATAGGTAATGCAATTTAGAGAGACAGTAGCAATCCGAATCATCGAAAAACGTGTTATAGATCTTTTCTTATGATTAAATTACTATTTTAATAGGTTTAAAGCTTTCTATAAGCATTTATATTTTAACAGTATAAAATAATTTGGCACGCAATTTATATGGCTAGATATTCTCAATACAAAATATTAGCAATTGGTTTCACTAATTTTGGAGTTCTGGTTAATTTTCTAGGATTTAAATACTAGTTAAAAATGTTTAATTCATCTAAAATACTTCCTTCGACAAAAATTATATCTAATGCCATATTATTGTCCTACATGAAACAAGGATTTCATAGACATATTATTTGTATTTTTATGATCTATAAGTTATTTACTATGATTTATTTACTCCAAATAGGCCATTAAACTAATTAAATTACTTTTGTAAATATATACTGTATATGTTAGATATAATACCGTATTAATATTTGTCATATTTCCATGAATCCATAGATATATTATTTGGTAAATTTGGACTTACATATGTTTTTATATGAATTTTACAAGGTTTCAGCAATTTCTGCCTATTTTATTTGTATAAAAAACGGATTACTGATTGGACCTGCTAACTGAGAGTTTGGCTGACGAGGCGCTGAGTCTGCGCTAACGAGGATGAAGCTTGGATACTGCTGATAGGACGGTACCCGTTCAGTTAAGATGATTAAATCCACACCATAGGAAGAAAATCTTGGTCGTTCGCTTGATAATGCTTTGAGCTATGTAGTTACATCTTCAATCATTCCTTTTTGGAGCGCTCATGAGTTATGGACAGAACTTCAAGATAAATATGTTGTGTCCAACATTATTGAGGATGATTGTGTTGCTTCCACTTCCGGTCGAGATGAGTTCTCTTCGTCTACCACCTCACCAACATGTGATTTTCACAAGGTAATGATACAGTGAGTGGTGATAGAAATTGCAATATGGATAGTGTGCTTACTATTTGTAATCCTTCATCCCTATCTAGTTGCAATGATCTATCTTCGAACATTAACACTTCTAGCACTCACAACTCCTTACATGCTAGTGTTGATAGTCCTTGCATATCATGTAGTAATGTTTTGAATAAATCTCATGATGATATGCTTGTGTTGTCTTGTTGCCATGATAAAAATGCTTCTATTTCCTCTAGTGCTTGTGTTGCTAACCATATAGAGGAAACCGAAGATTCTATGGACCAAGACAAGGTCTTGAATAGAGCTACAAGTGCAATCTCATCATCACCTTCCTCCGTTTCTCACATATGCCTTATGGCTAAGGGAACAAAGGTAACCTCCTTGGATCCCATTGTATCTTATGATGATGATGATGATGATGATGATGATGATGAGGTTGAGGTTGAGAATGATAATAATGATTATCGAGGTAAGTATGATATTACCTCTACTAAGAAAATGGGATATGTTGTCTATAGTGCTCTCTACAAAAATAAAATTGCTTCCTCCAACTTTCTTGAAATCTTGAATTATGCTACAGAAGGCAATGATCTTATTGAGGAGCAAGAAAACACAATTGATGGAAATAAACTAGCGTTTACTTTGTCAAGCACAACCTAGAACAACTAGGGTTCACCTATGTTCGCCAACAACTTATGCTAAGCAATACAAGCAATAATGTGAGAAAAAGATATAGATTACTTCAAGCACGAAGGCTATCACAATGTAAAGTGCGTAAGTAAAGAGCTCGGGTATAGAAATAACCGAGGCACGCGAGGACGATGATATTTTACCGAGTTCCTCCCAACATGGAGTACGTCTCGTTTGGAGAGGGGGTGGTATGTAACCACCTACGCCACAAAAAGGCCTCCCTTATTCTCCGGTGAATCTTACCCCAATGGGATCGATCCACACTTCCACTATCGGTGCACTTGTCAGTGGCAAACCGGAACCTCTCACAAGGTTGGGGCACTTCTCCACAACTTAATTGGAGGCTCCCAACAAACGCCACCAAGGCCACAACCTGCAACACCAACAAACCGTCTAGGGTTCCAAGAACCCAAGAGTAAAAAGCTTCTCAACTTTCACTCACCAAATCATTCGGGGAGAACTCAAAGCGATGCACCAAATGCAATGGCAAGAACACAAGTAGTGCTCAAATCCTTCTCTCCCAAATTCCACCAAAGCTACAAAAGCTTGTGGGGGAATAAGAGAGGAAGAAAATGGAGGAAATCCACAAAAGACTACAAGATCTAGATCCCAAGATGTTCCCCTCACTTAGAGGAGAGATGGATTGGTGGGATTGTAGATCTATATCTCCTATTTCAAATTCCTAAAGTATATTCAAGAATCAAGGGAGGGATTGAAGGGGGAGCAAGATCAAGAGGGTCAAGAATGGAGGAGAAAGCCTGTAAAACTCGAGCTTGGTCATTGGGGAAGAAGGGCCCCTTTTTATAGGCCCACAGATTTCTGACCGTTTTCTGCCTGTTGGGGAAAAGTCAGACCGGAGACTCCGGTCTACACTTGAGACTCCGGTCTACACCGGAGATTCCGACCCAACCTCCGGACTAGCCTCCGAACCACCTATCATACTGTCCCAGGCTGAATTCTGGAGCCCCCTCCGGGGACTCCAGGGGACACTCCGGACCACACCGGAGACTCCGGTCTGTACTAAATAAGAAGCAAACTTCAAATGGCGATATATAGAGTTTGGAAACTCCGATTGACCCGAAACCAATTTTGTTGAAAATATTGGAAACCACCAAGAGAGAACATTTCATGTATTATAATGTGAGATACCTCTCTTGGTGAGAAACCAGAGAAACCTCAAAGATCAAAACTGCAATATGATATAAAAGGGAAATCCGTTTTTGATGAACTAGAGCTTCTTATGAATATTACCACAAGCTCTAGAACCTCACATGGATAAGATCCAAATAACAACCAAGAAAGGATGATGCTAAGTATGCAAAGGTTTGAGCTCTCTCTGAAATATATGATCGAGTTACTCACTTGAAAGCCCCTCTTGATAGTATGGTTGTCTATCCTATAAACCGGTCTCCCCAACTAACACCACGAGACCGGTAAGAAAGAAACCCTATCAAGATCATACCTTTGCCTTGAGCATATTCCACTTGATCTTGATGTATGCAATCTTGTCCTTCTCAAGATGGAACCCCTTTCTAGATTGCTCTTGCACGCACTCGCTTGATGAAGACTTGCAAGTTGCTCCCTCATACGACATGGGGAAACCTTTACTTTGACCTTGTCTTCATCGATCCATGATCACCGAGGATGGAAAGCTTCAATCATGATATCTTCTAGATATGGCACATCTTTAGCTTGCACAATCATTACATCTAGCATCATTTGGATTATGTCTTGAAGATGCATATGATGAACACTATCTTCTTCTTTAAGACACCCTTGAAATAGGTTCAACTCTCACATGACCAATCTGTGGATCACTCTTTGAACATCTTGGTCATCACTTGATCCTCTTCACTCTCTTCTTCTCCAAACCTTGAAGCCAACATATGGTTCAAGCATTGCCTATGGACAATTCCTATAAGTACAACTTGATACAAGGATTAGTCCATAGAGATTGTAATTAGTTACCAAAACCACACATGTGGGCCCACATGTTCTTTCACATCGCCGGTTTAGCTAGGTGCGGGTTAGGTTGGGCCGAGCCGCAGGTTGGTTCGGCCGATAGGTTTGCTTCGGTTTTCTCCTTTTCCATTTTTTCTGTAATTCTTTTCGAGTTTTTGTTTTATGACTCCAAATCAAATTTTAAAAATTTCCAAATTCAAAATACACCTTTTAGGATGCATAAATAATATATTGACCATAGTTAAAATACCATTAATCCTAATTGCTTATGTGATGCATGTATGGCTAGCTTAGGGATTGATACGTTGGAAACGAATCTATAATTTGTGATGCTCCATGCTTGTTTAGTATCTACTTTGCTTTACTTGTCTACACTTTGAGGTGCTTTTTACATATTTTATGGTACTAACCTATTAACAAGCTGCAACAGTGCCAGATGCATGTTTTCTGATGTTTTTGGTTTTAGAAAAGTTAGTAAAGAAATATTCTCGAAATTGGACGGGACAAACGCCAAAGTCAATTACTTCCCATGGGGAACAAGAAGTCCAGAGGAGAGCCCGAGGGGCTGGCGGAGGGGACCCGAGGCGGGTAGGCCTAGCCGCTACGGCAAGGGTTTAGCCTCGGCCGCCTCGTCTCCCCTTCGCCTATAAAAGCTCCCGCGCGTAAACTCAAAGACCCGATCAATATTCCACGAAACCGTCTATAGCCGCTGCCACCATCGTCCCTAGAACGGGGGGATCTGAAGCTCTTCCCGGCACCCTGCCGGAGGGGAGATCATCCCGGAGGCCTTCTCTCCGGTATGATTTGTGAGTAGTTACACCTTGCACTATGGGTCCATGTAGTAGCTAGATGGTTGTATCTTCTCCTTTGAGCTTTCATGTATAGATCTTGTGAGCTCCGTTCATGATCAAGATCTAATCTATTTGTAATCATGCATGTTGTGTTTGCGGGGATCCGATGGATATTGAGATTATTATGTTGATTTGATTAATGGTTCTATCTTTATGATTCTATCATGTCTGTGTTGTTTGTGATCTTGCATGCTCTCCGTTGCTAGTGGTTATCTTGGCCAAGTAGTTGCTAGTGACTCCAAGAGGGAGTATTTATGCTCGATAGTGGGTTCATGCCTCTAGTTTCCAAGGGAAGTGACAATAATCTCTTCGGTTGTGGATGGGATGTTGCTACTAGGGATAAAACAACGTTCTCTTGTTCATGGAACATGTGGACTGTTTACCTTACACACTTTGCTTAAAGCAATTGTCTGTTGCTTGCAACTTAATACTGGAGGGGGTTCGGATGATAACCTGAAGGTGGACTTCTAGTCATAGATGTAGTTGGATGACGGTCTATGTATATTGTTGTATTGCCCAATCAATCTCATAGGATCTTTCTAGCTAGTAATTGCATTGTTATGCCTTGCTCAGTTCCTGTCAATTGCCCTACTGTAATTTGTTTACCCTTCATGTCATGTTGTTTATCTAAGGAGAGCACCTCTAGTGAACTATGGACCCCGGTCCTATCTTTACCATTGATAAATCTCCCAACTGTTACTTATTTACTTGCTACAAACCATTGCTTTCCACACCATACGTTTAATCCTTTATTATAGCTAATCGGTGAGCTTGACAACCTCACTGATTCGTTGGGACAGAGTCTTGAGTTTGTGTTGTGAAGGTCTCGACGTTGCTTCTAACACCTGTGTGACGTTTCCTTCCTACTTCTCGTTCGATTACCTCGGTCTCAACTGCTGGAAAACTTGCTGTTTTGCTCTTCATACCTTGCTATTGGGGTTCCCAATGAAGCACTCCTACATCAACCTCTTCCTCACTGTCGAGTGCTGCATCAAGTATTTCTGGCGCCGTTGCGGGGAGTCCAAGGACGTCTTCACAATGGGAGTCCTTAATTACCTTTCTCTTTACTTTGTTTTTAGTTTGCTTTGTTTCTTTTGCTTGGTTTGCCTCTTTTCAAAAAAAAAACCAAAAAATTAGTCTAGCTTGGTTTGCTTGCCTTATTCAAAAACACAAAAATAATAATTCATGCTCTAGTTGCCACCTTGCTCTAGCTCACCATGTTGCTCCCCAAGTTCACCCAGAAAGATCTTGCAATAGGCAGTGGCTCCATAATTGAGAAAGATAATATTGAAGAATTCTTTAATTATGTTAGCAAGCATGAGGATATTGAGGATAAATCTATAGCAGAGCTTGCTCCTAATTATGAAATTGCTTCAGCTTCTTTAGTTAATATATTGGAGGCTAGGTTTGTTAGCCTTAAGCCCTTCACACAATTCTTGTTCCTAAAACTAAAAGAAGAAGAAAATGCTGAAAAGAGGGAATTCATCCTTGAAACTTTATTTAATGAATTCCATGATGTTGTTAGGGAAGCCAAAAAGGTATTTGAGCGTTTCAATATGCTAGGCTCAGATGTAGATGTTGTGGGTATGTCTGATAAAACTAAGCCTAAAGCAGAATTTAATATACCCATACCGTTTAAGCTTGTTGGA
This sequence comes from Avena longiglumis, assembly GCA_030063025.1. NCBI lineage: Eukaryota > Viridiplantae > Streptophyta > Magnoliopsida > Poales > Poaceae > Avena > Avena longiglumis. Next base: position 508,638,493 of record CP125974.1, on the reverse strand, counting down.
ATGCATGAGGCCTTTTAAAAGAATTTTGATTGGATTACTCCTGAAAATCTTTTAGATGAAAGTAGTAGACCAAAGAGAGATGAGAAGGGATCCTCCAAAACCCATTTGTATGAGATACCCTTCATAGTTGAAGAATTTTCAAGTATGGATGTTAATGCTTCTTCATTTGAAAATACTTGATTCTTCTTGCTTCTTGTGCCTAACTTAAAGGCGTTAAACAAAAATACTTTTTGGGAGATAACCCAAGAGTTTACTTGAGTCTTGAAAGTTATTACTTCAGTAATGACCTCTCTTTATCCTTTTTGTTTGCTTTTTGTGCCAAGAATAACCTCTAATGAGAGGGAAATAAGATTTGAAGAGTTGCTGTCGCGAAACAGATTTTTGTCCTCCACCAAACAAATTCGCGAGGAAGCTTTGTAACTCGGATTTAGCTGATATTTTACGAATAAATCCCCCAATATGTTAGCTAACTTTAGTTAGTTCAACACTTCTTGATTTGAGCAACATAAGATGTTCGAAAAAATTCATTTCTACCCGCTGGTCTGTTTTGACAGATTTCTGCCATTATTTGCATTTGCTTCTTATTGATTCCTTTTTGAGCTCTCTTCAGGTAAATCGAGTTTCTTTGAAGGATTTACTTCGGTAGCTTGTGTTTTTAGTGAAAATCCTTGCTGTTCCAAAGCTTTGCCAGCGGTCTAATATCTTTTGAATAAACTAATGTTGCTAATGAAGATTGTGTGAAGTTTTGTATGAAGGAAAAATTTGAAGTGTATAGAGAGAATGATGCAATGAGATAAAGAATGGACAAAATATGAAGTTTAGGGATGACACCATGGTGTCCCCCCCAAGAAATATCCAAAAGGTATAAGCTTCAAAGCTTGGGGATGCCCAAGGCATCCCCTTCTTCATCAATAAAAAGCTTAGGTCTGTCTAGACACTTCACTTTTATTATTTCATGCACAGCTGTGTTGTTCTTGAAGCGTCTTAGTTTTTGTTTGCTTTGCTTAGTTTGTTTAGTTTGCTTTAGTAGTTTGGACCCCCGCTCTCGCTGTGTTGTTTTGCAAATAAGTTTGTTTGGTGTTTGGAAAAGAGTAGTAAGTTCTTGCTTGAAGTGCAAGAGGAGCTTGCATTGACTGTGACTTAGACTTTAGCATGACATGCTAGGTATTGTTTTAGCATTATGCTTAGTGATTATTGCTGTAGTATGTCTTGTTCCAAACAATTGGGATTGCTTAGTGTGCCTTAAAGAAATTATGCGTTGTTTTAGCATGCAAAAGCATAGTATTATGGTATTTTCCTTTGATGTTTTGCTTGGGTTGACTTGGCACATGCTTACACCATGTTATGACTATGACAAGTCACCATTAGCCTTTATGATCATTTAGTCCTTGACTTGTAGTACCACTCTTTGCTTTGATTAGTTTGCTTTGTTGCATTGCATAATTATGGTCATTATTGCTCTCTTAGTTGGTTGCTCCCAGTCTTTTGCTAGCCTCCACTTGTATGAGTAAGTTCTACTCATGCTTCCAACTCCCAAGAAACCAAGTTTTTCCAAAGTGTCCACTATAAACTCCTATGCATGGTGTGTTACACCATTCCAAGTTTATTCTTGTTTTCAACTATCTTCCAATTAAACACTATTTTGTTATGTGAAAACTTAGTGATTAAAGCCCTCACGAACTTTATGGCACACTTTAATGTTTGCCCCCAATAAACTTGAACCATTGAGGCAACTTTGTTGTATATGCTTGCACTTATAAGTTGGGATTAGCAGAACCGTGCTGTCACGGGAATGTTTTCAACATTGCACTAGTACTTTTTGTACTCCGTTGATATCATGCTCTTTTGTCTATGGATGTTACCAGTGTGAAATGAAGTGGAAACTTGTAAGTCCATGGAGTTTGTATTCTGTGTTAGAGAAACGCCTAGGCTGCTAGCCTAAGCCATGCCTAATCATGGTGTAAACTTGCAGCATCACCATAGTGACATCTATGAAGCATTCTTCTTATAAAAAAAGAGATAGACACATTGAGAAAATAGGAAAGAGAGAAAAAAACACCATATTCCCATGGTACATAAGAAAAATAGCTAAGATGCTCATTTTCTGCTTGCCTTGTCATTTTGGTTATGGGAAAGCTCCTGTACCATGTGCAAGGGGTACCCTGTTGGCGGTTCTTAATGATATGCAAATACTTAGAGTGACAAGAACTTGATTGGGACCTAAGTTGAGTATCCATGAGGTGTATTCCTCATATTCAAGGGACTTGAGATTGCCAACTTATACTTTGTCAATCATATACTCCAGCTTTGCCACTTTAACCTTAACCACTTCAAGATGCTTATGATAGGGGCAATGAGGGATGAAAGCTAACAAGTACCATAATTTTTGGAAGCTCTTTTTGAAACTTGTAATCCCTACTTCCTTTTGCAAAAAGGCCTTTCTTCCACCATTATTGAGTCTCCACCTTCTACCTTTAGGCACCATTAAGAGAGCATACTTGTCATTCTGTGTGCAGTGTTCCAAAGCTTATTAATTGATGCATATTGTGATATTACTTGTTCTTGTGCTACTTGTTTCTAGTCACCCTTGTGAACTTTGAAGGTGTCCTATGTATCTATATTGCTACTCTATGAGGGACAAGCTAATTGCCACTATGCTATGTTTTCTATATGTGAAACAAACAAATATTTTTCAATGCATGTTATTCATGATCTTTGTTTGTAGCTTGCCATGTTGCATGCATAGTTACTATGTCCTACTGTTAGAACTCCATTCTTTCATGCACATGTTTAGAGTTCTTTGATCCCAACTTTCAATTCTTGCATATGGTTGGATCTTTATTGTGAGGGTGCATGTTCACCTAAAAAATTATTCTGTTTATCACTTACCTACTTGAGGACGAGCAGGAGCTAAGCTTGGGGATGCTGATACGGTGGAAACGTATCTATAATTTTTGATGCTCCATGCTTGTTTAGTATCTACTTTTCTTTACTTGTCTACACTTTGAGGTGCTTTTTACATGTTTTCTGGTACTAACCTATTAACAAGTTGCAACATTGCCAGATGCCTGTTTTCTGCTGTTTTTGGTTTCAGAAAAGTTAGTAAAGAAATATTCTCGGAATTGGACAGGACAAATGCCAAAGTCAATTACTTTCCGTGGGGAACAAGAAGTCCAGAGGAGAGCCCGAGGGGCCGGCCAGAGGGGCTAGACCCCCCCCCCCAGGCATGGGTGGGCCCTAGCCCGCGCATGGCTAGGGTTTGGCCGCCCTGGCGGCCGCCTCGATCTCTCCCTTCACCTATAAGAAGCCCCCGATGCAGAAACTCTCAGCACCCGATCAATATTCCACGAAACCGTCTGTAGCCGCCGCCACCATCATCCCTAGATCAGGGAGGGGGGATCTGAAGCTCTTCCCGGCACCCTGACAGAGGGGAGATCATCCCGGAGGCCTTCTCTCCGGTATGATTTGTGAGTAGTTCCAACTTGGACTATGAGTCTATGTAGTAGCTAGATGGTTGTATCTCCTCCTTTGTGCTTTCATATATAGATCTTGTGAGCTCCGTTCATGATCAAGATCTAATCTATTTGTAATCATGCATGCTGTGTTTGCGGGGATCCGATGGATATTGAGATTACTATGTTGGTTTTATTAATGGTTCTATCTTTATGATTCTATCATGTCTATGTTGTTTGTGATCTTGCATGCTCTCCGTTGCTAGTGGTTATCTTGGCCAAGTAGTTGCTAGTGACTCCAAGAGGGAGTATTTATGCACGATAGTGGATTCATGCCTCTAGTTTCCAAGGGAAGTGACAATAATCTCTTCGGTTGTAGATGTGTTGTTGCTACTAGGGAGAAAACAACGGTCTCTTGTTCATGGAACATGTGGACTGTTTACCTTACACTCTTTGCTTAAAGCAGTTGTCTGTTTCTTGCAACTTAATGCGGGAGGGGGTTCGGATGATAACCTGAAGGTGGACTTCTAGTCATAAATGTAGTTGGATGACGGCCTATGTATATTGTTGTATTGCCCAATCAACCTCATAGGATCTTTTTGGCTAGTAATTGCATTGTCATGCCTTACTCAGTTTCTGTCAATTGCCCTTCTGTAATTTGTTTACCCTTCATGCCATGTTGTTTATCTAAGGAGAGCACCTCTAGTGAACTATGGATCCCGGTCCAATCTTTACCATTGATACATCTTCCACTGTTACTTATTTACTTGCTGCAAACCATTGCTTTCATACCATACGTTTAATCCTTTATTATAGCTAACCGGTGAGCTTGACAACCTCACTGATTCGTTGGGACAGAGTCTTGAGTTTGTGTTGTGAAGGTCTCGACGTTGCTTCTAACACCTGTGTGACATTTCCTTCCTCCTTATCGTTCGATAACCTCGGTCTCAACTAAGGGAAAACTTGCTGTTGTGCTCTTCATACCTTGCTCTTGGGGTTCCCAACGAAGCACTCCTACATCAACCTCTTCCTCACTGTCGAGTGCTGGATCAGGGATTTAAAAATAGGATTTTTTGTGTATCATTATAAATGGAGTTATTCCATATTATATCTTTATGACTCTAGGAAATACCTTTCCTTGTACGAATTTAATTTCAATTACATTTTTAATAGAACCCTACTAAATGTCTTTAGAGACTTGAATTAGGGTTTTGACACAAGATTTTTGCATGAGGGTTTCCATGAGATGCCATGATGGAATGAAATGCAATTTTTTTGAAATCCCAATTTATGAAATCCTGGGATGTTAAAGAACAGTTCCTCTCCCTCTCATCCTCCTTGCCAAGGCGGCTAGGGTTTCTTCGCCTCCCGTCATCGCCGCCGCCGATCTTCCTTGCTTTTGTGGCCTTCAGGCCATGGAGATGGGGTGGATCTAGGCCCCCGCCAGCGGGAGGGCTTAGTTTTTATGTTTTCAGGGTTCAAGTTTGGTGGAGCGGTGCTCGGATGGTGGCGACATCGTCTCTTTTAATAAGGTCTTCCCGTCTTCAGCCCCGTCTCGACGACAACATCGAGGAGCTTGTGGGAGTGGTGTGGTCTACGAGGACTTATTTTGGCTATGGGGATCTTCAGATCATCAAGGAACTTCATCGCCAGTTCATTCTTCTTCTTCTTCTTCTTCTTCTTCTTCTCTGGGACGGATGTTGTATTTTTGACCCGTTCGGCGACTTTCCGTCTGCAACCAACAACGTCATGCCGACTCAGGAAGGAGCGACAGTGGCGGCGCGTCGTCGATACGATCTGGATGTTGAAGATGAAGGACTTCTCGAGAATTTCAATTTAATTATTATTTTTATTGAGCTGCTTTGTACTGTTCGATGCTTCTTTTAATGCCAAAGTCCTATTCATAAAAAACCGAAAAAAAAAGCAGCCGGCAAGAAAAAACCGGGGCGATGCAGCAACCTGGGCTCCTCAAGCTGACGTAGGTTCCAGTCGAGCTCAGTGGATCTGGGCTCACAGTCCTCGCCACACTCTCTTACAACCTGGGCTCCAGCCAGATCGTTGCACAATGATCCATTCAGGCCTAGTGGCCCAGTCTGGTGCTCTCCATACGTCTTCACTCTTCAGCACTCTGCCCTTTGTCGATAGAAGATTCCGCACCTTCCCCTCAACCGCACCGCCGCCGCACGCCGGCCATGGAGGCGGCGGAGGCTCGCCCATCTAAGCAGGCGAAAACCTCACCTTCCCGTAAACCTCACTGCCACCGCCGCTGGGCCCACGAAGGTTCGCCCATCCAAGACGGCGAAAACCAAAGAGATCGACCTTATTAGCCTCCTCCCCGACGAAATCCTCTCCACCGTCATCTCCTTACTCCCCACCAAGGACGCCGCCCGCACCACCGTTCTCTCCCGCCGCTGGCGTCCTCTCTGGCGCACCTCCCCCCTCAACCTCGACGACGGCCACCTCCCTCGATTCGCCTGGAAATGCATCTCCAAGATCCTCTCCGAGCACCGGGGCCCCGGACGCCGCCTGTCCCTCCGCCACATCGTCCACCTGAAAACCACCCCCAATCTTGCCCGGTGGCTCGGCTCTCCCGCCCTCGACAACCTCGAGGTGATCAGAATCTACTACCACTACGAGCTCCTGCTGCCTGTCTCCGTCTTCCGCTTCGCGCCGACCCTTCGCCACGCCAGCCTCGGCGGCTGCCGTTTCCCCGAGGACGCTCCCCCGGGTCTTGCATTCCCACAGCTGAAGCATCTCATCCTCAAGGATGTCGAGGTATCGGAGGACGCCCTGCACGGCCTTCTCTCCGCCTGCCCCGCCCTCGAGATCCTCCAGCTGGATTGGTGCAGCGGCTTCGACCGAGTGGTCATCGACTCGCCGACTCTCCGGAGATTCGGGGTGGTCGCCGACGGCTACCTGGACAGGCTAGTCATACGAGACGCCCCTCGTCTGGAGAGATTGGTCGCATTTGATTATATGGACATCACGGTGATCAGGGCGCCTAGACTGCAGATGCTGGGCTTTCTGGATAGCTACAAGACTACACTCCATGTTGGAGCCATGGTTTCTCGCGTAACTGATGCCTTACCTGATCATTTCGTCACATTCATCACTCCTCAAGGAATACTTTTGTGTTTATATGTTCAGCACTTGTTTGTTTCTCAGGGAATATCTGAAGGCAACTTGGCAATGTCGATGCGGAGTGTGAAGCTTTTCGTTCTTGATACTTATGGCCCTGATCTTGATGCAGTTATAAACTTTATCAAGTGTTTTCCTTGCTTGGAGAAAATCTACATCACGGTAACTTTAATTTTTGCTAGCTTGTCTTCATTCAGTTCATACAACATCCAGTCAATTCAGTCTGTAGCTAGTCCTTTATATATAGCAAATATAGTTAATGACTTCAACTCTTTTCAGTCATGTCTACGAATTGACCTGAAAAAGAAAAATGTGCGTCGTCTTAACCCACAAGATCGCATCGGATGTCTTGACCGCAGTCTTAGAGAAGTAGTGCTGAAGGGTTACGAAGGCAAGCGGTCGGATGTTAACTTCGCGAAGTTCTTTGTTTTGAATGCCAAAGTGTTGGAGGCAATGGAAATTGGTGTCAAGAACACATCCACCGAGACCACCGAGGAGTGGAAAGCTGATCAGAGTAGGCGGCTACGACTGGATAGCAGAGCTTCTACAAATGCTCGGTTTTATTTTGGAGATTCTTACCCGTATACTAAATTTGCATGCAGCAAGCACTCTCATATTTTGACCATGGATGACCCTGTTGGTTCCTCCTGTGGAATCTGTGGACATGCTGATTGATGGTATCTCCCTTCAGGCGTAACTCTTCTGTATGCAACTTTGTTAGTTATCATGTATTACGATGCATCACTCGCTTTCTATTTGAAACTGCAAATGGTCTTCTATTTACAAACATACCCTTGTGTTTTTTGAGAAGATTTTGTTTGGTTCTTGGAAATTCTGGCTGTAACAACTCAACCCAATGGCGCTTGCTTCAGAAACAACAATTTATTACTCCTTTCTTTTGCCTAGAGAAACTAGCAATTTCTACAGCAGGGAGCGCTACGGTTTGCTCCCCACAAGAAAGAAAAAAAAAGATTTATATGGTTTTGGTGGAAAATATTGGGCCTTGTGTTTCAGTAACAAAATCCCTTGTTCATCTCACTCAGCAGTTTAATGTGTGTTGATGTAAATAGCTTTCGAGGATATTTACGTACGAGGGAGGATGTGATGAATGCAAGTAGTGTAACCAGTAATGGGTTGTTTGTTCCCTGAATCATGAATGCCAACTAGTGTAACCAAGTTATCGTAACCATCTTTGTGAAAAAACCAGAGATGTAACGGGAAATTCCTTTTGTCTCATGGGTGTATTTGCACCTATTGTGAGAAAACATATTTTAAAATATTAATTTGTTTGAAAAAAATGTTTATATGTATATTCAAACATTTTATGTTCGTTTATAAGTTTTTGGGATAAAACAACGTTTTATAAGTTATGTTTAAAAAAGATAAAAATGTCATGTGAGTACGATTATTCATAGGATATTTTTTGCCTTTTTTGCACGGGACACGTAGAATGTTATCTCATCCAAGAAAATTATGAACGAACATAAAATATCCGAATATATGTAAAAATTTGTTTTTAATTTTTTAACATTTCAATATATATTTTTTCATAATAGATGCAAATGCATCAGTGAGCCGAATATGCCTGTCCCTGAGCCGAATAGCCACCTCCAGATTTAACCATTCTCTCGTAGTAACTGGTGCTGATGCAACGCAGGCGCCCTCGCTACTCTCTTGGCTCTTGCATGGGTGAATCCGGCTCACTGGTGGAGTATGTAGATCATGATTTTCGAGTTGAGACTGACAACTTGAGTCTGGTACTCACGCGGACACGATGGTCTTGTGCTTACGGACTATCTCTTGTCTTTCTGGTGTCAAGTTAACCCACAAGTATGTTACCAACCCCTTGTTTTTTTTCGAGAAATGGACGTTTTATTACTCAAAACAATGTTTACACCCGACCTCTATAACTAGGATGCACACAGCCGAAGATCTTTACAACTTACATCGGTACGAAAAGTATAAAAAATAGAAACGTGTAGATAACACAATGGACCGTGACTATGATATTTTTATTCGTAGGTCACGCTGTCATCCATGTCTAGAGAAAATATCCCGTGCCACGGTCTCCAAACGCATACACCCTTCCGCAAACAAGTCGTGAAACTCCATAGGTTGAAGTGTTGTCCATGATCATAGGATCACCGTGGCTCGGAAGATAACCTGCAATGAAAAAAACACCATATTATTAAAAATCTTGTCATTCCTACATAGCCATAGCGACCAAATAATGGCAAGCGCTCCCACCCTAAACATAGTCCCATATTTATCATCAATCCCATTCAACCAATTGTCAAAAACATTAGCAACCGATGAAGGGGAGATAAACCAGAGGCCACTTGGATGATTGACCATATAGCACGAGCAAATTTACACCGGAAGAATAAGTGTCTAATTGTCTCATCATGATGACAGAAGACACATTGTTTGCTTCCATGCCAATTCCTCTTAACAAGATTATCTTTTGTAAGAATTACCCCTTTTCGAAGATACCAAGCAAATACTTTCGTTTTCAGGGGTATTTTCATTTTCCAAATTCTACTATTATCATCAACTGGAATATTTGGTTGGATCAAAGCTCTATAAAAAGAATCAACCGAAAATTTACCATTCTGTAATAGTTTCCAGTTAAATTCGTCCACACTCTCCGACAGCTGTGTCGTAGACAGTCTCAATAAGAGATTGTTCCAGGATAGTAGTCTAGGACCTATGAGACTTCTTCTGAAAGAGACATTAGGAGGATTGGATTCCATTACCTTGGAAAGTGTATCCCCTTTATGTCTAACTATCGAATATAGAGCATGATATTGTTCTCTAAGGGACATGTGGCCAAGCCATCTATCTTCCCAGAACCTAATCTGTGATCCATCCTTAATATTAAAAGAACCAAAGCGTAGAAAATGTTTTTTGGATGCCATTAGCCCAGCCCAAAGGTGTGAATCACCTGGCTTCCAGGCCACTTGAGACAGAGCTTTGGATCCAATATACTTTCTCCACAAAATGGTTTTCCAGACTCCTTCTTCTGAGAGAAGTTTGAATAGCCATTTACCTAGGAGTGCAGTATTTTTGACTTGCAAATCATGTATGCCAAGTCCACCATATTCCTTTGGTCAGCAAACCACATTCCATTTGTCCAGTCGATATTTCTTTTTAACCTCATCCCCTTGCCAAAAGAATCTTGAGCGGAAATAATCCACTTTCTTCAAAACCCTTTCAGTATTTGAAAGAATGAGGTCATATACAGTACCATATTAGTAAATACCGAATTAATGAGTACAAGTCTTCCACCAAGGGATAAAAGTTTTCCTTTCCAACTATTAAGATGTTTTTGTATCCTTTCCTCAACCAATTTCCATTCAGCTATCGTGAGACTTCGATAATGAATCGGTATTCCCAGATAGTTAATAGGAAAGAGTCCATGGCCACAGCCAAATAACTCAGCATATAGATGGGCCTCGATTTTAGCCTCGCCAAAGCAATACAAATCACTTTTATGGAAGTTAATTTTCAATCCTGATAATTGCTCAAAGCTGATAGTATTAACTTCAGATTCTTAGCCTTCTCAAGATCATGCTCCATAAATAATATTGTATCGTCCGCATATTGAAGGATTGATAGTCCACCATCTACCAGATGTGGAACTAATCCTTCAATTTGGCCATCAGCCTTAGCCCTCTCAATAAGGATTGCCAACATATCCGCCACTATATTAAATAATACAGGCGAAAGTGGATCTCCTTGTCTTAATCCTCTTTTTTTCCGGAAGTATTTGCCTATGTCATCATTGACATTTATAGCAACACTACCCCCATAAACAAAGACTGAATGAGGGCACGCCACTCCTCAGAAAAACCTTTCATACAGAGTGTTTGCTGAAGGAAAGACCAATTAACTTTATCATACGCCTTCTCAAAGTCAATCTTGAACAATACTCCATTCAATTTCTTTGAGTGTAGTTCATGGATTGTCTCATGCAGGATTACTACACCGTTTAAGATGTATCTTCCTTGCATAAAAGCGGTTTGAGAAGGTCGCACCACATTATCAGCTATTGAGTTTAGCCTAATCGTAGCCACCTTTGTAAAGATTTTAAAACTTACATTAAGAAGGCAGATTGGCGGTACTGTTGTATTCGCTCTGCATTAATAACTTTAGGTAGTAAAATAATGTTACCAAAGTTCAGTATAAAAATATCAAGCTGACCTTCGTGCAAATCATGAAACACATGCATCAGAGCATCCTTAATAACTTTCCAGAATTTCTGATAAAATTCAGCTGGAAAGCCGTCAGGTCCTGGTGCTTTATTGTGTTCCATTTGAAAAACAGCTATCTTGACCTCTTCCTCCGTATAAGGGGTGGTTAGAAAGTTGTTTTCATCAGTAGAAACCTGGGGAATATCATCCATTTGGGATTCATCCAGTGATATGGAATTTTCTAGTGATGTCCCAAACAATGATTTGTAATACTTTGTAATGTAAGATTTTAGTTGCTCCTGTCCCTCAATCATACCTTCATCCTGAATTAAAGAGTGAATAAGTTTCTTCTTATGCTTGCCATTGACAATAGGATGAAAGTATCTTGTATCCGCATCTCCTTCAAGGATGAATTTTGCTTTAGAGCGTTGGTACCACTTGAGTTCTTCCTCGCGAAGAATTCTGGCAAGTTCTGCATTCGATTGCTTCTTAAGCTCAATCTCAGATGCAGTTAACAGCCTTATTTCCGGAGAAGCTTCCAAATCATCAATAATGGATGAAATACGTATTTTTTTCTTTTCCAGGATACCGGCAGTATGTCTGGCCCAACCACGAAGGAATTTGCGAAGAGCTCGCATTTTATTATTCCATCGCTCTATAGGCGTTTGACCAGCCACCGGTTTTTCCCACTCATCTTTCACTAAATCAAAAAAACCATCTCTTTCAATCCATCCAAGTTCAAACTTGAAGCTATGTTTAGATCTTCGTGATGGTGTTCCAACAGATAAAAGTATTGGAGCATGGTCCGACAAAGCCTTAATACGCTCTAGAGCTCGAATAGTTACCAATGGGAACTTATCTTCCCATAGTATATCCATAAGTACTCTATCTAATTTCTCATAAGTCGGCTCTGGGAGACTATTAGCCCAAGTGAATTGTCTCCCAATCATAGTAACCTCTCTTAAATCCAAGCTATCTATGACAACATTGAATAAGAAATGCAAATGTTCATCGAACCTGCCCCGAATTTTCTCATGAGGGAATCTTAGCAAGTTAAAGTCCCCACCTATAAGAATAGGGTAAGGGTTATCCTTAGCCATATTTACCAACTCACGCAAAAAGTCAGCCTTATAAACATCCTGGGCAGCCCCGTAGACAGCGACTAGAGACCGTGTGTAATCATCGGCCTTGTTGCGGATATGGAGTTTAATAAAAAAATCTCCAACCGAACTGGCCAAGACTTTCATAGTCTCATCTCTGACTCCTAACAGGATCCCCCCAGATCTACCACGTGGAGGACATGACACCCACGTAAAGTCCACTCCACCAGAAAGGCGATTGAGAAGAGCTTGTGAGAAATCACGTCTACCAGTTTCAGAAATACCTAAAAAATCCAAGTTATGTTCTCTCACACAATCGGCAAAGAATAAATGTTTAGCCAAGTCACGAAGACCTCTGCTGTTTGAAAACATTCCATTCATTGAGAAACAATAGTGCTTTTGGATACACGGGTCCTTTTCTGAGACTTTTGGCTCTTTGATTTACGACCGGAAGCTTTTAGTTCAAACAGTGAACCCAACTCCGTCTCATCAAAGCCCACCACCGATACTTCACCAACTAAGTGAGAGAGCAGTTGACCATCTATTGTGGCATGCAACCCCTCCTCCTCAGATGGTAAAGACTCGGGAAAAAAGAGAGGCCTTAGGAGTAACCGTTAAACGGTCAACCTCCATATGCCTAAGTACATTACTAGATAAATTAACCTGTTTGACAGAGTAACCCAGGCTAACACCAACCTTTGATAGTTTTTGAGTCATTAAAGGTGTAGAAAAAGAAAGAAACGATTTTGAAGACTTCATACCATCGGAATCAAGATTTATTTCCGCCTTCCTGCGCATTGCCTTGACCATCGAGTCCTCGTCTGTAGCCGTCGCCCCAAGAGCATCGACCCCGTGCCGCGAACTACGTCGCGTCGGGGCCTCCTGAACCGTTGCGACCAACTCCAGGGGAACACCTAGCCTCGCCTGGGCTAGATTTCCCCCAGATGGTCGCCCCTCCTGGGCAGAAACGGCACCCTCCTGCAGCCCCTCCTGGGCCACGGGTCCAAGTCCATCGTCCAGCCCCTCCCGGACTAGAACCTCGGCAGAAACCCGCAGCCCCGCCTGATTGGACACATGCTCTGGAGACATTGTTAGCCGGACTTGAGGGCGTGCACAACATCGTCCATATTCGCCTCGAGTTCATTGAGAAGGTTCTGCCTGAATGGGTTGTTGTCCGCTTTGATAGGGTGAAGTTGAGCCAACTCTCCAAGGGCACGCCAGGCGCTCTTGACCTAGAACCGTTAATTTCATGCTCCAGGTGATACCTACCCGCTTCCTCCTCAACTTCATTGTGGGGAGCAAACAGGGTGTCAAGTCGGTTACATATGAAAAGATACATTTAGATCCGATTGAGATCGTTTATAGTAGTATCTCAGAGATTTTGAAGCAACTAATCTTGACTCCAAGTTGATGAGGTATCCTGGTCTCCCTACACGAGTCTTTATGATGGCCTCGGCTTACCCCGATGACCCCGTTTTACATCTGGGAGGGTATCTGAGTCCCATAACCTCGACTAGCTATTGAAAAAAAATGCAGCATGCAATATGGGAGATGGCCGAGGGAAGGGGAACTTCAGTGTTTAGAGAGGGAGGGGGCTCGACTACAGAGGACGGGATAGGAACGACACGAACGGCAGTGACACGTGGCTGGAACGACGGCAGGATGGTAGTGCAAGTTTCATGCATTTTAAATAATATCATGCTACCCTTAATCGTTCCTTATTTATACAAATCATTTGATCCATGAAACTCATTAAAACAAATTACAAAGGTCATCAAATTCACAAGACAAATTGTGCCAGCACATCCACACGACATATGAAATTAAAATCGGAGGCATATAAGTACAAATGTGGACACCATGTTAGAGTATCTCTAGTGGAAGGTCTATATTTGGTCCTGTATATCTCCATATACATGACCATCAAATCTGATAAGATATACTTCTTCCATTTCAAAATATAAGATGTTTTAACTTTATGAAGCAAATGTATCTAGATGTTTCAAAAAAAATATATCTAGATTACTTTTAGTATATAGGTTCACTTAGGTTTAAAGTGAATCTAGACATTAAAAGAAGTTTAGATGCATTTTTTTCAGAAACCTAAAACATCATATATTTTAAAATAGAGGGAGTATATGCCATGCAAAGAAGTGCAGATCATGGGCGCAGAGTAAGCCTATGAATGATCATATCTATCCTCCGGTCCTTATTGAGACTGGTGGCTTCGTGGTGTATGTCAATGCTGGCGCCCTTGTAAAGTTGCTTCACCATGGTCCGCGCATTTTCTTCCGCCTTAGCTGAAGAAACTTAAATTTCATCAGATCACAGAATGGGCCTACTTACTGGCAATAATAAGAATCGAAATTTTGAAGAGAGAAAATTACGTCGGTGCTGCGGCCGCACTTCTTCTTGCGGCAGTTTGTCGACCTCGGTGGAAGGCGTGCGTAGCACCTATGGAATCAATGGCGGAGAAAAGTCAGATGGAGATGGAAAACAAAACCGAGCATGTATAGGCGTGTATATGAACGTACTTTCGGCAGATCATCTTGTTCTTGATGTACCCGAGCGCAAGTGCTCGGAGGTTGGGTTCGATGCCCCAGGGGATGCAGGCCCCCCGGAAGCCGCTGCCGCCGCGGAGGCCGAGCGCGAGGTGCAGCGTCGAGTCCTTGCTGACGCCGTAGTCGGCGAGCGTTCGGCCGTCCTCCGCCTCTAGCGGCTTCCCGGCGAAGAGCAGAGACGGTAGCTGGTGCTCGTCGACGTCGGAGGTGACGATGATTCCTACCTTGTCCTGGACCTGGGCCTTGACGCTGTCGACCGTGTCGCTGCCCTCGACCTCGAGCGTGAGGGTCTCCCCGGCGATGGTCTGCACGAAGATCTGCATCGTTGAGGGTCGCGGTTGCTGCGGTGGTGCCGTACGTGTGGTGGGCCGTGGGGGTGAGCACAGAGAGCAGCGCCGCGGACGTGGATATATATATAGTGATCGATCGGAGGAAACGGAGACGCGGCCGCCACGAAGCCGAGTATACGTAGGAGTAGCGATCGATAGATCGATCGATCAGAGGAAACGGAGACGCGGCCGCTACGAAACCGAGAAGGCCGCGGTCACGGGAATAGGTACGTGATCACCACGAATTCCGAACGTGTAGGACATCAGCACGCTGTTCCCCTCTCCGCCGTCCTCGGACGGTTCAGATTTCGGATGCCGTGAAGCTCGCCGTGGAGAGGAGTACTGACTCATATGTGCGCTCCAGCCTACCCGTCTCAAATGAATGTACTCCTCTTCGTTTCAAAAGAGATTTCATGAATTTTTGAAAATTTAGATATGTCTATATATACTAAATAGTGTTTAGAGACATTTAAATTTAAAGAAATCTGCGACATCTATTTTAAGACGGAGGGAGTATAAAAAATAGGTAAAAAATATGAATATTTTTCTCAATAAAGCGTGTATACGCATATGTTCAGAGCAGAGGTAGTATGCATGGGTTAAAAACATCTTCAAACCCGTGGAATAATCCGTGCTTTACTTATCCACTTCCAGTACATGCATGGAATACGAAGAACTGGGCGAGAAATATCCACCAAAACATGGTGGACAACGCTGTCCGCCTGTCCCGACCCACATCCTTCCGTCCAAATCCAAAAGCGGGAAGTCGTGGCGCCATCCGAAGTCTTCAAAGGCAAATGCAAAATCCTCAACGGCGCATCCGGCAGGGATGCATATACTCCCGATCGACCGCTCATATCAATCTCTGTTAGCAAAATAATCAGTCAGATTATGTGTGTTAATCTCTGCTTCATACTCTGTTTAACATCTACCAGCCTTGTTTCAGTCTGTGGTAGGTAGAGGGAGGATTTCATAAACGGAGATGTGCTTGCGCGATTCTAGCTTGTCAAGGATCATGATTAGAAACTCATCAGGTAACCTTCGGATCTTGTTCTCACAATTGTCGTGTTCGTTGCTTAGAAGGAGCAGTTTAGGGAACAGAAGCAGAGCATACAAAATGCATTTGTCGTAGTTGTGTTGATAGCTGCTTAATTCGTCAGAGTTCTCGTGATAGCTGATGAAGCTGATACAGAGCCTTCAGACATGGTTTACTTTCTTCTGTAGAAGATGAAGAATGCATGAGTGTTCATGGGCTCAAGATGTGTACTGAGCTATGTGATTCACCTGATACTTCTCAGCTCCCTGGTCCATCGCATTTGATGCACCAATGGGATCTTGGCACGGAAAAAAGAAGAGCCTCGCTAATGGGTCGCCCCCTTGGGCGACGACAGGGGCGCCCCCGAGCCGCCCCCCTCCTCTACCGTCCTCCTCTCTCGCCCCCGCCGCCGCCGCAAAGTTCGGGTGGTGCCGGCGGCGGCGAGCCGTCCTTTTCCCGCCCGTGGTGGGGGGGGGGGGGGAGGTTCGCGGGCGGCGCGGCCATGGCATGGCGGCGGCTCCTGGTCATGGACGGAGTTCTCCGGCGGTGCAGGGCAGAAGGAGGTGAGGGAGGGTTGGTGCTGCGTGGGATTGGGGGCAGCGGGTGGCGGGCTCATATCTGGGCCATGTTGGGGCCGATCTAGGCCAGCAAGCCCTGGCCGGAGCTTCTCCGTTGCCATTTGTCTCGGATCCCTGCGCACTTCCCCACTGCTTTGCGGATGGGGCACCGGATTTGGGTCGGACGGGCCTAGCTCCGGTGGCCGACCTGCAGCCCCGTCTATGGCTCTGCTCGGTTGCGACTTGCGGGTGGCACGGAGGAGCCGTGCTCACCATGCTTGTTGCATCTCTGCTCTCTACATGCTGATCTGACTCCGGCCGTGATCGGGTGGTCGCCCGGCGCATCCACTCGGGGTGTCTCCATGGGCGGCATGGAGACATCGTCTTTGTCATGTTCTTCCCATCTCGACCGTGCGGGCCCAGGTGGTGTTCCTCAGACCGGTGGTGGTCCGGTTAAACCGGGTGCGCGCGGTGGTGGTGGTGCTGCTTCTTGGCGGCAGGGACCAACGGTGGCAGTGGTTCCCCTGAGGGATGGCGAAGTAGGGGCTTGCGTGGGGTTGGCCTAGACAACGGTTCCCTTGCTGCAGTACGGCGGCGGGGCTTCACGAGCCCTGGTTGGCTCGACCAGGCAAAGTCGGTTTGCCCTGTGGTCATCCGTCGGCTACCACCTTCCGGTGGAGGTAGTCCTCCCTGAATGTTGTTCCGGCAACCCTCACCGTCGCTACCTCTTTATTGTTTTCGGCCCTACTTCGCGTGTCACGGTGAGACGGCGGTGGCGGATTCATGACCGGAGTGGCGTGCGCTGGCGGGCGGCGAGCATGGTGGAGCACTGCGAAGTGTCTGGGGTGTGGTTTTTTGAGGGTCCGGGAGAAATCCTTGTCATTTTGACACCGATGTGGTGACGCTTGTGGGTGCCACCGTCCTTGTTGAAGGGCGTCGGGTGTACCTCTTTCCCACCTTCCGGAGCGTGTCGGGGGAAACCCTAGGACTTGTCCGGGCAGCAGCGTCGTCATCGTCGCCTTCCTTCCTGGAGGTGTTGCTTGATGCGCAACGCGTCAGAGTGCTAGGCGTGTGGTGGTACTTAGCTGGAGGACGCAACGGTCGCGATTCCACCTTGTTTTCGTCGAGCCACTACTATCGGCTTTGCTTTCTTTTTGATTTCTTTGTCTTCTTTTTTGGGCGTTGTGTTGTTTGGCTCAGCAGTGGTCTCAAATGGTTGCTATATTAATATAGCTGGAAGTATGCCTGTTTCGAGGTCCATCGCATTTGTAGCTCGTCACCGAGAACCGTGTGAGTGTCGTTTTGACAGTTATTCCTTTGCACAGTCCCCGACGAGACACTGTCGATCATAGTAGCTCATCTGCTTGCCGTGTTGGCAGTTGGCACAACTGACAATTGTACCTGGCGTACAAAACTGAATAACATACCGGAAGTATGTGTGGCACCCGAGCTCTCGGTTCATTTGGAGCTGTGATGCACGGCACAGATCCCGAGTATGCTGCCACTTTTCGTATGGCTCGGCCCATCCCGATCGACGCCCTTCACTTGCACAATTTCGATCAGTTTTCAATTAAACCTCTCCAATTGATTCTTTGATGTGTGCTTCTTGACCCGTCCGCGCAGACTTTGTTTATCTAATTAAACGAATGCCCGCCCAATTGCTCGCGCTCACCTTTACGCGAGAGAAAAAGGCCCAAGAGCTGTCAAACCCTAATTTTGTAGTTGTGTCCCTGTTAAGAGCACTTCGTCCCGTTAAGAAAAACCTGATTACAGTAATAGTGAATTATTCATGGTCTAGAATTTATTAAAATCATGTAGCGAAACACATAGACATATTTGCTAGTACAACATGCAAACACCATGCTACACCATATCGATTTCGAGTGTGGATTTACCCCTCCTAGGTTGGGCCCCCGGCACCATCTATACCATTTATTTATTGGAGATCCGTGCAAGGTCAATGCAGTCAATCGTTTGTCGTACGTTTATATTTAAGCCCTCCTTTTTTTTGTATTTCACCCGCAGTCCAGGAAGAGAATGACCACCCATTACCCACACCAACCCCTTTCACGCGCCGGTTTGTGGTTGGATCCAGTTTATAGTTTTTTGGGGCCCCTACTTTTCCTTTTGTTTTTTTTTTCATGCTTGGATCCAGTTCGTGGTTGAATATTTTTTTTGGATTAAATTCGTGGTTGAATCTTGATTGAATCTTTATTGAATCTTGTACAGATTTTGTTTAAATTCGTGGATCTGGGGCCCCTACTATTCCTTTATTGAATCTTGATTAAATTCATGGTATAATGTATTATCAAGTTTTTGACACGGATCTTGTATGGAATTTGTTCATGTTTGAATCCTTTCTTTTCATTCGTGCTTGGATCTTGATTTGAGTTTCTTGTTTGGATGAATCTTTTAAAAAGTGATGTTGGAAACGTGTATGAAAAATAACCATATCTAGTTCATGGATGAAACATGTATTTACTCTTTCCAGATTCTGTTCATGGATGAAACTTGTATGATTTCTTGAATGATTTCTAATATTAGATTAAGGCCGTGAGACTACTTGTTTTATCTTGATAGGTGACACATGTATGAAACTGATATTTGATCTTGCTTGTAGCTAGACTAAATCATGTGTGTAATAATCTACTGAAACTTGTATGCATCTTTAATATTTTTTGGATTTTGTATGTATGATCTGCACTGTATAAATATCCTAAAAAAAATTATGCATGTTTCATTTTTAGAATAAAAAATGTCCATAAAAAACATTGTTGAATATTCCTAAAATTTTAAGAGAAAAAATGAGGTGAAATAGAAAAAGAAACGTGTGTGTAGAATTTTTTTGATTAAATTTATTAATCTAGAATATTTAGTGAATAATAAATATATATTAATATTTATAAATCTTTAAAATATTTAGTGTACAAGTTCTGTACTTGGCAGAAACAAGTTTGTAAAACATGTGAATCTTGTATGAAACTTCTGAATCTATGATGAAACAAAGTAAGAGTGTCTAAATATTGTTGAATAAAAAGTATAAGAATAAAATTTATCAAATAAGATTGTTTAAAAAACAAATTGTGCATGTTTCATTTTTAGAATAAAAAATGTAAATAAAAACATTGTTAAATATTCCTAAAATTTTAAGAGAAAAATGAGGTGAAAAAGAAAAAGAAACATGTGTGTAGAAAAAATTGTTGATTAAATTTATGAATATGGAATGTTTAGTGAATAATAAATATATATTAATATTTATAAATCTTTAAAAAAATCAAAGTACAAGTTCTGTACTTGGCAGACACAAGTTTGTAAAACATGTGAATCTTGTATGAAACTTCTGAATCTAGGATGAAACAAAGTAAGAGTGTCTAAATATTGTTAAATAAAAAGTATAAGAATAAAAATTATTAAATGAGATTGTAAAAAACAAATTATACATGTTTCATTTTTAGAATAAAAAATGTACATAAAAAGTTGAATATTCCTGAAATTTTACAAAGAAAAATGAGGTGAAAAAGAAACAGACATTATGCAGATTGTTTAAAGAAACATGTTCTCGGTATAACATGTGTAGGGTTTTATATAGCAACGAAATATGTATTCTGTGAAATAATAAGGTGTAAAAGAAACAAACATTATGCATGTATTTTGTGAAAAAATTATATGAATATCTTTTGGCAGAAACAAGTTTGTAAAACGTGTGAATCTTGTATGAGACTTCTGAATTTAGGATGAAACAAAGTAAGAGTGTCTAAATATTATTAAATAAAAAGTAGAAAAATAAAAATTATCAAAAGAGATTGTTGAAAAAATAAATTATGCATGTTTTATTTTCAGAATTAAAAATGTACATAAAAAATTGTTGAATATTCCTGAAATTGTACGAGAAAAAATAAGATGAAAAAGAAACAGGAACGTGTAGAAGACTATCGATTGTAAGGAGACAAACAAGCGATTTTTTATAATATCGGAAAACATTAAGAGTTAAATAGAAAAACTACAACAGGCCTGAGAGATGAGGTGGGAGGGTTATTTTGTAAAACGTATAGCACGAATCTCCAACAATTGGAGAGTAGAGATGGTGCCGGGGGCCCCTCCTACTGGGGGAATTGCATTGTCCTATCGATTTCACACATAAATGTATGCCAAGCAAAAAATGCAAATCACTGGTATGTAGAGTAGGCCTAGGAATGATCAGATCTATCCGCCGGTCCTTATGGAGGCTGCTGTCTTCGTGGTAGTATTTGCATGTCACTGCTGCCCTGGTAAAGTTGCTTCACCGGCATCGATACGTTTTCTTCTGTCTTAGCTGAAGAAACACAGAAATTTCATCAGATCACAGAATGATGGGCAGGTACAGAAACTTGTAATGTGACGAAGAGAGAAAATTACGTCGTTGCTGTGGCCGCACTTCTTCTTGCGGCAGTTGGTGGACCTCAGAGGAAGGCGTGCGTAGCACCTACACGAATCAATGGCGGAGAAGAGTCAGGTAATATGTCAAGACCGACCGAGATGGACGAAATCGAGCATGCGTACTATAGGCGGCGCGGCGTATATATATGTGGTAATGTGGACGTACTTTCGGCAGACCATCTTGTTCATGCTGTAGCTGAGCGCAAGATCTCGGAGTTTGCGATCGATCCAGGGGTGGCAGTCCCGGCCATTGTAGCCGCCGCCGCCGCCGCGGAGGCCGAGCGCCAGGTGCAGTGTAGACTCCTTGCAGACGCCGTAGTCGGCCAGCGTTCGGCCGTCCTCCGCCTCTAGCTGCTTCCCGGCGAAGAGCAGAGACGGCTGCTGATGCTCGTCGACGTCGGAGGTGGCGGCGATGATTCCTACCTTGTCCTTGATCTGGGCCTTGATGCTGTGGACAGTGTCGCTGCTCTCGACCTCGAGCGTGAGAGTCTCACCGGTGATGGTCTTCACGAAGATCTGCATCGTCGTCGGTGGCGGTGGCTGTGGCGCCGTGTGGTCGGTGAGCGCAGAGCAGCGCCGTAGACGTGCATATATAACGATCGGAAACACGGCCGCTACGAAACATAGTAGGCCTTGCTAACGGGATACATGAGTGCACGGATACGGTCAGAAAAATTACAGAAACTAGTTGAATGTCCGTGCGTTGCTACGGGCTATCGAAAAATGAACGTATAAATCAAACAATTATTTTAATGGCTAAACAATTTTCTTATGATGTTCCAATATTAAAAAATGTTATCATCTACAATATTCAACAAGAAATTTTCACGTGACAAAAAAACATATCTCATTATCGCAGGCTCACAACAGTGTGAAGTCCTAGCTATGACAATGTGCACTATTTATTTTTCAAATTGGACCTAGTGTATTGGCTGGCCTGCCTAGTAAATGATGCATTGATGACACATACAATATTCACACGATGAAAAGCTGGCTGAATTTTGATACACATCGTAGATGCATCAACAAGAAGTTTAGTTCTATGTCTCAGTTTCACACATGTTTATTTCTCTCCGGTTCCTAACCACAAAAGTTTCATCAAAATATATTCATTATTCAATATTTTTTATGTATGACAAGGAGAGAGACATATAGGCGGGAGGGGAGAAAGAGAGAAGTCTCAATGACTCTGGCCTGCCTAGTAAATGATGCATTGATGACATGCACAATATTCACACGATGAAAGCTGGCTGGATTTTGATACACATCATAGATGCACCAACAAGAATTTTATTTCTATGTCTCAGTCTCACACATGTTTATTTCTCTCCGATTCCATGTATAACCCTAACCACAAAAGTTTCATCAAAATATATTCATTATTCAATATTTTTTATATATGACAAGAAGAGAGACATATGGGTGGGAGGGGAGAAAGAGAGAAGTCTCAATGACTCATGCGGGCACTTGGAAAGTAAAAAAAATTGGACTCCACAGGCCATCCTAGAGCCCACTATGTTAATCATTTCATGTAAGTACAAGTACATTTATTTACTTGAAGCAAAGCCTCACGGCCGCATGACCTCTCCCTCACATGCGTTGATCTGTCTCACTTCTTTGGCCTTCGGGCCAGGAGACGGGTGGATCTCGGCTGCCATCGGCGATAGGGTTCTGTTTTTCTGGTTTTAGGGTTAAGATTTGGTGGTGGGTGGGGCGTTTAGGCGGTGGTGGCGTCGCCTTGTACAATATTGTATTGTCGGCTTCAGCCTCATCTCGACGGTAACGTCGAGACGCTCGTAGGAGTGGTGTGGTTCTCAAGTACTTCATCTGGTTATGGGGACGTTCAGGTCGTCAAGAAGCTTCATCAGAGGTTGTTCCGTCTTCTTCATCTCCGTGACGGATGTGATCTTCTTGACCCGTTCAGCGATTTTTTGTCTGCAACCAATAACGTCAAGCCGGCTCGGAAAGGAGCGGCAATGGAGGCGCGCCATCGACATGGTCTGGAGGTTGAAGATGAATGGCATCTCAACGATTCCGTTATAATTTTCATTTTTGTTGAAGTGTTTTGTACTGTTTATTGTACAAGTAGACTTTATTTTTGCTCCCAAACACTGTGTGGAGCCATCACAAAATCGCTTGGTCTCAAAAGCCTTTTAATACTTGAAACACTGACATAATTCTTCAGGAGCTCCACCAGCTGTTCGCCGAACCACCGGCTAATAAGTCAAGGCCAGCAGCTGTGAAAATAAAACTCCTTTTCGACACAACACAAATCGGCCGCTTTGGGTATGAGCGGACTGAACCCTATGTCTTGGAGTAAACCTCAATTTAATCTCTCATGTATCTAGACGATGTCAGACGAGACTACAAACAACAGCAACAATCCCCAGATGTTGAGAAGGCGCCAACGCGGCAAGCTCCTTCACGGCAGCGTCGGCCGGCTCCGGCGAGGCGGCCATGACGACGTATCTTTTTTTGCATGTTGAGTGGAATATTGTGCCTCGGCAGGCTTCAGGTCTCCCGCTGCTGTCTCTACTCCAGCAACATGTATGTATGCACGTCGGCAGGAGGAGTCAATCTAGGTGTGTGAGCAAGGTCCACGAGCGTCGGCGACTCGGCGTGGTACCATATATGCAGGTACGATACATGTGGTCCATATATGGAGCTAATGGAGGCATATATGGAGCTAATGGAGGCCAGGTTTCGTTGGGCCTTGGTCGATGTGCCTGCTCTAGTCGTCCGGCTATATGGAGCTAATGGAGGCGAGGTTTCGTTGGGCCTTGGCCGATGTGCCTGCTCTGCTCGGCTGTCACGGGAGGAATTTCCTGAGTTTTGTCCCACATCGGTTGTAAAGAAACAGAGGTAGAAAACGTAAATATCGATTGACGAAAGAAGAGATAGATATAGAAGTTAAAAACGTATTTTCGGTGAACGGAAACGTATTTGACTAACCTACCTCAAGGAAAATTAGTAGATAGATTAGTAGATAGATAGATAAATAGATAGATAGAAAAGTATTTTGGATGAAAACTGTTTCGGAAAGTATAGTCAAATTTGGGAACGGGCCGGCGTTTGGACCAGTCTGTTTAGGGCATGTTTGATTCAAAGGAATTCTATAGGATTCCAATCCATAGAATTTTTTCCAATAGAATGTGTTTGATTCAAAGGAATAAATCCTACAAAATTCCTATGCATTGCTTTCCTACACTACAATCCTATAGGATTTCTAACAAGAGGTGATACCTCTTGAAAAAAATCCTATGTGTCTATGACAACTATGACATGTACCTAAACCCTATAAAATTTCCTGTGTTTTTCCTGCGGTGCAATCAAACAGCTTATCTTATCGATTCCTGCATTTTTCATTCCTGTAGGATTCTAAGTGTCATGCCATTCTATTCCTACACTTTTCTCATTCCTGTGTTTTACAAATCCTTTGAATCAAACAAGCCCTTAGTGTTTGGAGCCGTCGGCAGAAATCTCTCCTCGAGAAGCCGCTCCAGGAATTCCTATTCCCTTGTGTCGCATTTTTTTTTCAAAATTCCAACAATTTATTAACAATCATCAACAACACTATAAAGAGTCCTAAAATTAATAAAAATTATAAATATATCATTGCGACAACTACATACACTAGCACGAGACGAAAACGCTCCGCCGTCCTCGCCCCTCCATCGGAGGCAGACAAAGATTGTCGGAGTAGAGCTTGTTGTACTAGACGAACGAAAAGTCATCGTACTAAGGCCCCAAAGGACCAGCGTACCAGAACAATAACCATCGCTGAAGATGATAAACGTAGATCAATAGAGGATGACCTCAAATTACACCAATGAATACGAAAAACAGCCGGATCCCAAAAGATCTGCCGGACACACGACTCCACGCGTCCTCCATCGATGCTAGACGCACCAACGGAGCGAGGGCAGGACGAGAAGGATCTTATTCTGACTTCAGGACGTAGTCGCCGTCTTAACATCCTGAAGAAGACACTGAAAACAGTCTAAACAAAACATGAAGACCTCCCGTTGGCGAGAGACCGTGGTCCATCACGTCTCCAAGGACCTAAGGCCAACAAAGACGAGCCGGATATAGCGTCACCGGT
Organism: Avena longiglumis; assembly: GCA_030063025.1. NCBI lineage: Eukaryota > Viridiplantae > Streptophyta > Magnoliopsida > Poales > Poaceae > Avena > Avena longiglumis. The sequence continues at coordinate 508,613,609 of CP125974.1, read as the reverse complement.
GGAGGGAGGAAGCCCTAGATGAGCTCTAGCCGCCGCCTTGGAGAGCTACTCTTGTCTCTCCCGTACTGTCCCCTCAGTGTCGTATTAATAGTCTTAACTTTGTCTTGATAAGAATAAATCTAGTTTAAATACTTAACTAGATACATATACACATCTAAATAAAGTTCAGAACATTAATATGGACCGGAGGGAGTAGTTTCTTAGTACTCACGAGAGGCCTGTTGAACGTATGAACTCAAAGAACTACATGACGGTCCACGGTGGTGTGGACCAGTGTGGCATCCCGCAAAACCACTACTAGAAAATCGCGTTGAATTTGTGCATTGCATCGTCATCATCATGCATTGTTTGCCAAAACTATTTCGCAAACCCCGGTTTATTTTTTTTCAAACGCCCCATCTTAATTCAAATGCCAAACCCCGGGGCTCCGGAGTATTTTGTTTTGTTGCAGTCGGTTTGCAAATGGCCAATCAAAGTAAATAATATTTTAAATTATTTTAGCGGGGGCAGTCGAACGGGCCGTATCGACCCGAACGACCACCCCCATATTTTCAGAACGGTCCACCTAACCGCCCTGTAAAATCCTAGAGCTACCCACTAATCTACCCACCCCCAACCAACCACCTCACCCTGGCCACTCCCCTTGCGCCACCTCACCCTCTCCTCTTCCCCCCACCAACCCACAGCCGCCACGTGGCCCCCTCTCTCTCTCCTTCCCCCCACTCAGCACAAACCCACCCCACCTGGCTACCAACCCCCCCAGCCGGCCCCACCCCCAAAAGCACACACACGCACTCACGCACGCACCCGCTCGCCACTCACCCCACTCACCCCGCCCTGGGTCCCGCGTCTGGCCCCACCCCGTGGACCCTGCCGCGCCCCACGCTTCCCATGCGCCTGCCCGCCTGCCCCGACCTCACGCTGCCTCCTCCCCAGCTCTTCTTCCCCGTGCGCTTCCTTCGCCCCGCCGTCGGCCCTCATCCCGCTCGCTCGGCTCCGCCACCTGCTCGCAGCGTGCCTCAGCTCCGTCCGTCGCGGCTGCAACCCGCCTCCTGCAGCCTCCGCCTAACCGCCTGCGCTCTGCGTTCCTGCCGCCTCGCCTGGCGTCAAGGCGCTCCTCTTCTTCCCGAGGCCGCGGCCCGTCGACCCTCCGTCCGCGCCCGCCTCCCTCGCGCTCTGCCCTCCTGCGCCTGCTGCCATGGGCTCCTCGACGCCTGCCTGAGCCTCCCCTCCGGCCGGCAGGCGCCCGCTGTCGCTCCTGCGCCTGACGCCTGGCTGGCCCGCGCCGCCAGCGCCTCCCTCGCCCGTGACCGCCTGCCGCTTCGCCTCGTGGCCGCCCACTGCGCCTCCCTCGGCGCCCGCCCGCTCGACCTCGCGGACCGCCGCTTCCAAGCCCACTGTCGTGAGCCCTCACTGCGCCTCCTCCTAGCCCGCGGCCCCGCAAGCACCTCGAGCTCACCTCGCCGCCTGTCGTTCGCCCGGGCTCCTCAGCTGAGCCTGTCCTGAGCTCGGTGGTGGCCGTGCCACCGTCGCCGCCTCCGACCCGAAGCCGCCGTCGACCCCTGTGTGGCCCCGTTTCCCGGCTTCGAAGGCCTCTGGCGCTAAGGGTCCTGCTGGCGTGGATTACCCTTGTCGCCTACTCCTGTGGCCAAGCTCGCCTTTGCCCTCATCCGCGGGTACCGACCGAATCCACAAGGTGCCGAGTCCGAAGACGGCCCCGAAAGATGTTTTCTTCCGGAGACCACTGAAGCCAACGTAAGACCACCACCGACAATCGAAGTTAGAGCTCGAGGAATGCCGTCACGGATCCGAAGACCGCCTCCTCTGTTTTTGGACCCCAAGATCGTCAACGTGGAACAACAAGAACGACGAATCGATGCAAGCTCTACTTCACGGTATGACAAGATCGTCACACGGACGCAAACCCCGGTGCGACAAGTGCTTCTTCCCCGACCCAAGATCGTCGAGAACCGGGACGCCAAGCTCTCCGCCGTGGAGCAACAAGACCGACTAACTGACCCGACGATCGCGGATGCATAAGATCATCTCGCGACAACAAGTACCGCCCGGACATCGAGGCCTGACGAGCAGTACTCCTTCCCGGATGCGAGGCTCGAGAACACGGACGATAAGGACGCCGAACGCCAGGACCGACAACATGACCCGAAGACCCGGATGTGCCAAGATCTACCCCGTTACCGAGAACGTTCCCGCGAGACCGCTTCCGTCGAACCCCAAACCCCAGATCCGTCGAACCCCGGAGCCCAAGATCGTCGAGCCCCCTCAATGTGTGATCCCTTTCCCTCGAACCCTATTTTATAACATATCAACTTGTTGCATATTGAATTGTCCATGCATGCATCCTCGTCTGTGGTTTGGGGGCCTTATGCCGATTCACCTAATAATTAAATATGGGGCCCATATGCGGGCAAATCTAGCCTTATATTGGCCTCATTTAAACATGTGTAGCGAACCGGTCCCACCTGTTGCATTGCTAAACAACATTTAATTTGCGGGGTTCTAAACAACTTGAACCATCTAATTAATTGTCGGGACCCCGGTTCCGCTTAATGTGACCTAATTGCATCGCCTTTTGCCATGTCATACATCATACATGCATCATGCCGATCTTCCGCCGAGTATTAAATAGTGCATCCGGTGTTTCTTCTAGTGTTTTGCTTCTTCATGATAAGGCCGTTGAGTTGATGTGAGCTTAGCCGATCTTCGGATTGAACCTTCGACAATGTTTTCAAAGTAGCATCTTCCCTTTCTACCTATCTTACTTTTATAGTATTTACTCCCTCCTGTTGATCTATTGCTATACGTGTTGCGATGCTTTAGTACCGTACACGAATATACCGTGCAGCCCTATATTGCCTTGGACACATCCTATTACCTGTTGTTTGGTAGATAGTTGGACTTGCGCGTCGAGTTGCTTGCTCAAGTCTTGATGTGTGTCATATGCTACTGATTCTTGATGTATTGCCGCATGTGGAGGTTGGAGATGATTCTAGTTTTATTTATCGTCACTTTAGTTTCTGTTTAACAACTAAAATTGAAATAAGCAGAGGCATCGGTGGGTGATAGAAAATATTTGGTTTCCGAACGCCCACTTGTGTCCCGTAAGACCCCGAGTACTTGATACTGTTCCTTGATTTATCGCGCTATCCACATCCGGAGGTATATGGGACCCCCGAGCGAGCTTGATTCATTCTTATTTCTTGGGGCCACAAACTAGTTTGAGGTGTTTTACTATCCTGTACTTATGCCATGCTACTTTTCAGATTTAAATTGTGCGAGGTACTTTGCATCTTTAGGTAAGCGGGATGTTTCGCGGTATCGACAGGTCCCGATTGGGGACTGCTTGCCGTTCTGACCATCGACGCAAACCTTGAGTCCGTCTCGGAGCTTGCTTACTCCGTTGCGGGTGTACTCCAAGGGGTGGCCCCCTGAAATATTTATGAATCCTGTGATTGTTCAGTCGTGAAAGCCTCGTTGGGTTTTGATCTGGTTTTTCCGAGGTTGATCGAGCGTGTGTTGCTATTGGTGCACCCCGGCCGGGTAAAACTTCCTGAAAGCCGTGTCCGCGGATATGGACGACTTGGAGCACAGTATCTCGATCATAGACAAGCATAACTAAAGTTTATTGTTATAAATTTGACTTATAATGACTAGTAATCAGCTTCACTATAACGGAATGACTAATAATACTGCCCACAATTGCTTGTTCGGTTTGTCGCTTGCGACCATTGTACCTGACTAGTAAGTATTGCAACTACAACGGAATGGCTGAATAAAAGTACCAACAACTGCTGGGTTTATGGGTTATCTCATGTTAATCAGAATCGACTAGTAAGTCGCCACTATCACGGAATGGTTAACTAAAAGTGCCCACGCTTACTTTATCGTGGCGATTATTTAAACTCGACTAGTAATTGCTGCAACGATAACGAATAAATAAAGCGCCAACGGTGAGTTCCTCGGTTGAATTCCTCGTTTGGTCTCGAGGGAAACACCGGATGGGTTTGTTTGGTGATAGCTTCAGGTTGGATCCGGTTAGGTCATTCTTATCCCTCTCGAAATCCGCCATGTATCGAGTCTCTATAGGTTGTTTAGTGCATCTTGCCGCCGCTTGATCCACCATACCTATGTAGGCGAGGACCGCCGAATTCTAGCCTCGCCGTGTACTGGCCTCAGTACTGACGCTCCTCTTTTTCCTTTGCCCTTTGTCGGCACCCCTTTTGTTTAAGCGGGTTTTGAGATCGACGCCGTTAGCAGGGTTACCCTTCCGGCTTGGCTCAAGGGTTATGGACGCCATTGGTTATTCTTCAGGGCTCTTAGCCCCATTTGCATCTTGTCCGTAGCTGGACGCTCTATCGTTTTCAAGGTGATTTGGATCTTTGTATATTATAATCGTATTCTTGACTCATGGAGTCGCTGTTATATATATCTGTTCTGTGGGTCCCATCGAGGACTGTTGTGTAATGTTATTACTTCGTTTTCCACCCGCACGAAAGTGCCTGGTGGGCACCTTTGAATCGTTTCTATGCGGGTTTGGCGAATTTTGCTCAAACTTGCATAGGTCCGATTCTGAGGGTGTTACAGAGTGGTATCAGAGCTCAGCAGTTGCGATACCCCACAAGTACAGCCTGTAGGATAACCTAGCTAACGGCCGAAGTAGAGTGTCAAAACTACTTTTGCAAAACCGGTTGGATAGTTCTGGTTAGGTCTGATTTTACTCCTTACCCTCTGCTGTTCTCCTCTTACCTCTACGTGTTTTGAATCCGCCCTCTTCTCTTTCTTCGAGTCCAGGAATTCTCGTGGTTGGGTTTCCGTCGTACCTTTAGGGTTTCGCTTCCTCCTTTGGTAACGGTGTTCTACCATCCGGTGTTCAAGCTGCCTGATGAATCCGTCTATGGTGTTACCATTCTGTGTTCCTTGTTTGTGCTATCCGGTGTTTTCCGACGCAACGATATCCTCTACGCCAGATCCGATGCATATTCTGCATCACTCCTTGTTTCCGAACCTCGTTTGTCGAGATCTTCACCGATTCGAGAATGGTTGCGCTCTTCACCGATTGTGCGGAGTAATAGTTTGGGTGCGTGATGGATTGGCCCCATGCCGACTACTCACTCTATTTGCTCGTACATGGAAGCGGATGAGAATGCATCGGTTCCCTTTTCCATCGGAGATAGAGGTGGCTTTATTTGTTGATACCTCTACCTTCGCCCTTTTGTCCCCGGAGTGTTCTCTCGACGGTCACGGACAACGACCCCTTGTTAGTGGTGTCGCGAGGATCTACCCGAAGCGAGAAGACGCAGATCGCCGACCTTTCCTTCCGGTACCATGAGGCGGATCTCGAGGGCGAGATCCATTGTTAGTGGTGTCGAATTGTGGCATCCCGCAAAACCACTACTAGAAAATCGCGTTGAATTTGTGCATTGCATCGTCATCATCATGCATTGTTTGCCAAAACTATTTCGCAAACCCCGGTTTATTTTTTTTTCAAACGCCCCATCTTAATTCAAATGCCAAACCCCGGGGCTCCGGAGTATTTTGTTTTGTTGCAGTCGGTTTGCAAATGGCCAATCAAAGTAAATAATATTTTAAATTATTTTAGCGGGAGCAGTCGAACGGGCCGTATCGACCCGAACGACCACCCCCATATTTTCAGAACGGTCCACCTAACCGCCCTGTAAAATCCTAGAGCTACCCACTAATCTACCCACCCCCAACCAGCCACCTCACCCTGGCCACTCCCCTTGCGCCACCTCACCCTCTCCTCTTCCCCCCACCAACCCACAGCCGCCACGTGGCCCCCTCTCTCTCTCTCTCCTTCCCCCCACTCAGCACAAACCCACCCCACCTGGATACCAACCCCCCCAGCCGGCCCCACCCCCAAAAGCACACACACGCACTCACGCACGCACCCGCTCGCCACTCACCCCACTCACCCCGCCTGGTCCTGGCGCCCTCCCGCCCCACGCTTCCATGCGCCTGCCCGCCCGTCCCGACCTCACGACGCTGCCTCCCTCAGCTCTTCTTCCCCGTGCGCTCCTTCCGCCCGGCCCTCATCCGCCCGGCTCGCTTCCGCGCCACCCGCCTCGCATCATCACAGCATACCAGCGCTCCGTCTCGCCCGCCGGTGCAACCCGCCTCCGTGCGCAGCCTCCGCCGCCAACCGCTGACCGCTCCGCCCGTTCCTAACCCGGCCCGCCACTCGCCTTGGCGTCGGGCGCCTCCTCTTCTTCCCGAGGCCGCGGCCGTCGACCCCTCCGCGCCTCGCAGTCTCCCTGCTCCGCGCGCCGCCTGCGCGCTCTCGGCGCCTCGGCCGAGCCTCCTCCGCCCGCCATGCTGACCCCAGCGCGCCGCTGCCGTCGCTCCCTACCCTGCGCCGCGGCTGGCCCGCAGCGTCGCGCCTCTCGCCCAGCTGCCTCGTCCACCGCTCGGCCGCCCGCCGTTCGCCTCCCGAGCCGCCCACTGCGCCTCCCCTCCGGCGCCCGCCCCGCTCGACCTCGCGGACCGCTGCTCCAAGCCCACTGCTGGCGAGCCCCTCCGCCATGACCTCCTCCTAGCCCGCGGCCCGAAGCACCTCGAGCTCCTCGCGCCCTGTCTGCTTCCGTCCCAGGCTCCTCAGCCGAGACCGTCCCCGAGCTCGCCCGTGGCCGTGCCCACGCCGCCTCCAAGCCCGAAGCTTGCCGTGGTGGCCCGTTCCGGCCAAGGCCTCTGGCGCTAAGGGTCCTGCTGGCGTGGATTACCCTTGTCGCCTACTCCTGTGGCCAAGCTCGCCTTTGCCCTCATCCGCGGGTACCGACCGAATCCACAAGGTGCCGAGTCCGAAGACGGCCCCGAAAGATGTTTTCTTCGAGACCACTCAAGCCAACGTAAGACCACCACCGACAATCGAAGTTAGAGCTCGAGGAATGCCGTCACGGATCCGAAGACCGCCTCCTCTGTTTTTGGACCCCAAGATCGTCAACGTGGAACAACAAGAACGACGAATCGATGCAAGCTCTACTTCACGGTATGACAAGATCGTCACACGGACGCAAACCCCGGTGCGACAAGTGCTTCTTCCCCGACCCAAGATCGTCGAGAACTGGGACGCCAAGCTCTCCGCCGTGGAGCAACAAGACCGACTAACTGACCCGACGATCGCGGATGCGACAAGATCATCTCGCGGACAACAAGTACTTCGCCCCGGACATCGAGGCCCTGAACGACGAGTACTCCTTCCCGGATGCGAGGCTCGAGAACACGGACGATAAGGACGCCGAACGCCAGGACCGACAACATGACCCGAAGACCCGGATGTGCCAAGATCTACCCCGTTACCGAGAACGTTCCCGCGAGACCGCTTCCGTCGAACCCCAAACCCCAGATCCGTCGAACCCCGGAGCCCAAGATCGTCGAGCCCCCTCAATGTGTGATCCCTTTCCCTCGAACCCTATTTTATAACATATCAACTTGTTGCATATTGAATTGTCCATGCATGCATCCTCGTCTGTGGTTTGGGGGCCTTATGCCGATTCACCTAATAATTAAATATGGGGCCCATATGCGGGCAAATCTAGCCTTATATTGGCCTCATTTAAACATGTGTAGCGAACCGGTCCCACCTGTTGCATTGCTAAACAACATTTAATTTGCGGGGTTCTAAACAACTTGAACCATCTAATTAATTGTCGGGACCCCGGTTCCGCTTAATGTGACCTAATTGCATCGCACCCTTTGCCATGTCATACATCATACATGCATCATGCCGATCTTCTGCCGAGTATTAAATAGTGCATCCGGTGTTTCTTCTAGTGTTTTGCTTCTTCGCGGATAAGGCCGTTGAGTTGATGTGAGCTTCGCCCGATCTTCGGATTGAACCTTCGACAATGTTTTCAGGCGAGCATCTTCCCCTTTCTACCTATCTTACTTTTATAGTATTTACTCCCCTCCTGTTGATCTATTGCTATCTGTGTTGCGATGCTTTAGTACCGTACCTGGAATATACCGTGCAGCCCTATATTGCCTTGGACACATCCTATTACCTGTTGTTTGGTAGATAGTTGGACTTGCGCGTCGTAGTTGCTTGCTCAAGTGCTGATGTGTGTCGTCATATGCTACAGTTGCTGATGTATTGCCGCATGTGGAGGTTGGAGATGATTCTAGTTTTATTTATCGTCACTTTAGTTTCTGTTTAACAACTAAAATTGAAATAAGCAGAGGCATCGGTGGGTGATAGAAAATATTTGGTTTCCGAACGCCCACTTGTGTCCCGTAAGACCCCGAGTACTTGATACCTGTTCCTTGATTTATCGCGCTATCCACATCCGGGAGGTATATGGGACCCCCGAGGCGAGCTTGATTCATTCTTATTTCTTGGGGCCACAAACTAGTTTGAGGTGTTTTTACTATCCTGTACTTATGCCATGCTACTTTACGTATTTAAATTGTAAGTCTTGCATTGTCTTTATTTAGGTAAGCGGGATGTTTTCGGTATCGGCACCCCGATTGGGGACTTCGTCGTTCTGACCATCGGCAAACCTTGAGTCCGTCTCGAGCTTGCTTACTCGCTATGGTGTACTCCAAGGGTGGCCCCGAAATATTTCGAATCTGTGATTGTTCGATCGTGAAAGCCTCGTTGGGTTTTGATCTGGTTTTTCCGAGGTTGATCGAGCGTGTGTTGCTATTGGTGCACCCCGGCCGGGTAAAACTTTCTGAAAGCCGTGTCCGCGGATATGGACGACTTGGAGCACAGTATCTCGATCATAGACAAGCATAACTAAAGTTTATTGTTATAAATTTGACTTATAATGACTAGTAATCAGCTTCACTATAACGGAATGACTAATAATACTGCCCACAATTGCTTGTTCGGTTTGTCGCTTGCGACCATTGTACCTGACTAGTAAGTATTGCAACTACAACGGAATGGCTGAATAAAAGTACCAACAACTGCTGGGTTTATGGGTTATCTCATGTTAACTATAACTGACTAGTAAGTGCTGCCACTATCACGGAATGGTTAACTAAAAGTGCCCACTGCTTACTTTATCAGGACGATTATTTAAACCTGACTAGTAATTGCTGCAACGATAACTGAATAAATAAAACTGCCAACGGTGTGAGTTCCTCGGTTGAATTCCTCGTTTGGTCTCGAGGGGGAAACACCAGGATGGGTTTGTTTGGTGATAGCTTCAGGTTGGATCCGGTTAGGTCATTCTTATCCCTCTCTGAAATCCGCCAGTGTATCGAGTCTCTATAGGTTGTTTAGTGCATGCTGCCGCCGCTTGATCCACCATATCTATGTGGCGAGGACCGGAATTCTAGCCTCGCCGTGTCTTGGCCTCGATCTTGGCCTCTTTTCCTTTGCCCTTTGTCGGCACCCCCTTTTGTTTAAGCAGGTTTTGAGATCGACGTTAGCGGGGTTACCCTTCGGCTTGGCCAGGCGGGTTATGGGCATTGGTTATTCTTCGTGGCTCTTAGCCCCATTTGCATCTTGTCCGTAGTGGACGCTCTATCGTTTTCAAGGTGATTTGGATCTTTGTATATTATAATCGTATTCTTGACTCATGGAGTCATTTATATATATATTACTGTGGGTCCCATCGAGGACTGTTGTGTAATGTTATTACTTCGTTTCCACCGCGAAAGTGCTGGTGGGCACCTTTGAATCGTTTCTATGCGGGTTTGGCGAATTTTGCTCAAACTTGCATAGGTCCGATTCGAGGGTGTTACTGAGTGGTATCGAGCTCGGCTTGCGATACCCCACAAGTCCAAATGTAGGATAACCTAGCTAACGGTCAAGTAGAGTGTCAAAACTACTTTTGCAAAACCGGTTGGATAGTTACGTTAGGTCTGATTTTACTCCTTACCCTCTGCTGTTCTCCTCTTACCTCTACGTGTTTTGAATCCGCCCTCTTCTCTTTCTTCGAGTCCAGGAATTCTCGTGGTTGGGTTTCCGTCGTACCTTTAGGGTTTCGCTTCCTCCTTTGGTAACGGTGTTCTACCATCCGGTGTTCAAGCTGCCTGATGAATCCGTCTACGGTGTTACCATTCTGTGTTCCTTGTTTGTGCTATCCGGTGTTTTCCGACGCAACGATATCCTCTACGCCAGATCCGATGCATATTCTGCATCACTCCTTGTTTCCGAACCTCGTTTGTCGAGATCTTCAGTCTGATTCCGAGAATGGTTGCACGCTCTTCTACTGATTGTGCGGAGTAATAGTTTGGGTGCGTGATGGATTGGCCCCCATGCCGACTACTCACTCTATTTGCTCGCGTACATGGAAGCGGATGAGAATGCATCGGTTCCCTTTTCCATCGGAGATAGAGGTGGCTTTATTTGTTGATACCTCTACCTTCGCCCTTTTGTCCCCGGAGTGTTCTCTCGACGGTCACGGACAACGACCCCTTGTTAGTGGTGTCGCGAGGATCTACCCGAAGCGAGAAGACGCAGATCGCCGACCTTTCCTTCCGGTACCATGAGGCGGATCTCGAGGGCGAGATCCATTGTTAGTGGTGTCGAATTGTGGCATCCCGCAAAACCACTACTAGAAAATCGCGTTGAATTTGTGCATTGCATCGTCATCATCATGCATTGTTTGCCAAAACTATTTCGCAAACCCCGGTTTATTTTTTTTTTCAAACGCCCCATCTTAATTCAAATGCCAAACCCGGGCTCCGAGTATTTTGTTTTGTTGATCGGTTTGCAAATGGCCAATCAAAGTAAATAATATTTTAAATTATTTTAGGGAGGCGATCGAGCAGGCGTATCGACCAACGACCACCCCCATATTTTCGAGCGGTCCACCTAACATACCAAAATCCTAGAGCTACCCACTAATCTACCCACCCCAACCAGCCTCACCTCACCTTGCGCCACCTCACCCTCTCCTCCTCCCCCCACCACCCCACACCCGCCCCGTGGCCCCCCCTCTCTCTCTCCTTCCCCCCCCTCAGCACAAACCCACCCCACCTGGCTACCAACCCCCCCAGCCGGCCCCACCCCCAAAAGCACACACACGCACCCGCTCGCCACTCACCCCACTCACCCCATACAGGTCCTGTCTGCCCCACCCGTGGACCTGCGCCCCACGCTTCCCATGCGCCTGCCCGCCCGTCCCGACCTCACGACGCGCGGGCCTCCCAGCTCTTCTTCCCCGTCGCCTCCTTCCGCCCCTGGCCCTCATCCCTTCGTCGGCTCGCTCGCCGCCACCGCCTCGCATCACCGCGTGCCAGCGCGCTCCTCGCCCGTCGCCGCCTCCCGTCGCAGCCTCCGCCAACCGCTGACCGCTCGGCGCCCGTTCTAACCGGCCCCGCCACTCGCCTTGGCGTCGCGCCTCTTCTTCCGAGGCCGGCCTCCGTCCGCCCGCCTCCCCGTTCGCCGTCTCGCCCTCGCCGCGCCTGCGCCTGGCCTCCTCGACGCCTCGGCCGAGCCTCTCCGGCCGCCTCATGCGCCCGCCAGCGCCGTCGCTCCCTACTCGCCGCTGCCGGCGCGCGGTTCAGCGCTCCTCGCCGCCAGCCGCCTCGCCACCGCTCCGGCGCCGCCGTTCGCCTCCGGCCGCGCCACCTGCGCCTCCGCCCGCCCGCTCGACCTCTGCGCCTGCTGCTCCAAGCCCACCGTCAGCGAGCCCCTCGCCTTGGCCTCCTCCCAGCCTGCCCCTCAGCACCTCGAGCTCCCCTCGCCGCCCTGTCCGTTCCCGTCGGGCTCCTCGCCTGGCGAGCCCTGAGCTCAGCCGTGGCCGTGCCACCGTCGCCGCCTCCGACCCGAAGCCGCCGTCGACCCCTGTGTGGCCCCGTTTCCCGGCTTCGAAGGCCTCTGGCGCTAAGGGTCCTGCTGGCGTGGATTACCCTTGTCGCCTACTCCTGTGGCCAAGCTCGCCTTTGCCCTCATCCGTGGGTACCGACCGAATCCACAAGGTGCCGAGTCCGAAGACGGCCCCGAAAGATGTTTTCTTCCGGAGACCACTGAAGCCAACGTAAGACCACCACCGACAATCGAAGTTAGAGCTCGAGGAATGCCGTCACGGATCCGAAGACCGCCTCCTCTGTTTTTGGACCCCAAGATCGTCAACGTGGAACAACAAGAACGACGAATCGATGCAAGCTCTACTTCACGGTATGACAAGATCGTCACACGGACGCAAACCCCGGTGCGACAAGTGCTTCTTCCCCGACCCAAGATTGTCGAGAACCGGGACGCCAAGCTCTCCGCCGTGGAGCAACAAGACCGACTAACTGACCCGACGATCGCGGATGCGACAAGATCATCTCGCGGACAACAAGTACTTCGCCCCGGACATCGAGGCCCTGAACGACGAGTACTCCTTCCCGGATGCGAGGCTCGAGAACACGGACGATAAGGACGCCGAACGCCAGGACCGACAACATGATCCGAAGACCCGGATGCGCCAAGATCTACCCCGTTACCGAGAACGTTCCCGCGAGACCGCTTCCGTCGAACCCCAAACCCCAGATCCGTCGAACCCCGGAGCCCAAGATCGTCGAGCCCCCTCAATGTGTGATCCCTTTCCCTCGAACCCTATTTTATAACATATCAACTTGTTGCATATTGAATTGTCCATGCATGCATCCTCGTCTATGGTTTGGGGGCCTTATGCCGATTCACCTAATAATTAAATATGGGGCCCATATGCGGGCAAATCTAGCCTTATATTGGCCTCATTTAAACATGTGTAGCGAACCGGTCCCACCTGTTGCATTGCTAAACAACATTTAATTTGCGGGGTTCTAAACAACTTGAACCATCTAATTAATTGTCGGGACCCCGGTTCCGCTTAATGTGACCTAATTGCATCGCACCCTTTGCCATGTCATACATCATACATGCATCATGCCGATCTTCTGCCGAGTATTAAATAGTGCATCCGGTGTTTCTTCTAGTGTTTTGCTTCTTCGCGGATAAGGCCGTTGAGTTGATGTGAGCTTCGCCCGATCTTCGGATTGAACCTTCGACAATGTTTTCAGGCGAGCATCTTCCCCTTTCTACCTATCTTACTTTTATAGTATTTACTCCCCTCCTGTTGATCTATTGCTATCTGTGTTGCGATGCTTTAGTACCGTACCTGGAATATACCGTGCAGCCCTATATTGCCTTGGACACATCCTATTACATTGTTTGGTAGATAGTTGGACTTGCGTCGTAGTTGCTTGCTCAAGTCTTGATGTGTGTCGTCATATGCTGATTCTTGATGTATTGCCGCATGTGGAGGTTGGAGATGATTCTAGTTTTATTTATCGTCACTTTAGTTTCTGTTTAACAACTAAAATTGAAATAAGCGAGGCATCGGTGGGTGATAGAAAATATTTGGTTTCAACGCCCACTTGTGTCCGTAAGACCCCGAGTACTTGATACTGTTCCTTGATTTATCGCGCTATCCACATCCGGAGGTATATGGGACCCCCGAGCCAGAGCTTGATTCATTCTTATTTCTTGGGGCCACAAACTAGTTTGAGGTGTTTTACTATCCTGTACTTATGCCATGCTACTTTACGTATTTAAATTGTGCAGGTAATCTGCATCTTGTTAGGTAAGCGGGATGTTTTCATGTATCGACAGTCCCGATTGGGACCTTGTCGTTCTGACCATCGACGCAAACCTTGAGTCCGTCTCGAGCTTGCTTACTCCGCTATGGTGTACTCAAGGGTGGCCCCTGAAATATTTCGAATCTGTGATTGTTCTCGTGAAAGCCTCGTTGGGTTTTGATCTGGTTTTAGAGGTTGATCGAGCGTGTGTTGCTATTGGTGCACCCGGGGTAAAACTTTCTGAAAGCCGTGTCCGCGGATATGGACGACTTGGAGCACAGTATCTCGATCATAGACAAGCATAACTAAAGTTTATTGTTATAAATTTGACTTATAATGACTAGTAATCAGCTTCACTATAACGGAATGACTAATAATACTGCCCACAATTGCTTGTTCGGTTTGTCGCTTGCGACCATTGTACCTGACTAGTAAGTATTGCAACTACAACGGAATGGCTGAATAAAAGTACCAACAACTGCTGGGTTTATGGGTTATCTCATGTTAACTGTAACTGACTAGTAAGTGCTGCCACTATCACGGAATGGTTAACTAAAAGTGCCCACTGCTTACTTTATCAGGACGATTATTTAAACCTGACTAGTAATTGCTGCAACGATAACTGAATAAATAAAACTGCCAACGGTGTGAGTTCCTCGGTTGACTTCCTCGTTTGGTCTCGAGGGGGAAACACCAGGATGGGTTTGTTTGGTGATAGCTTCAGGTTGGATCCGGTTAGGTCATTCTTATCCCTCTCGAAATCCGCCAAAGGTATCGAGTCTCTATAGGTTGTTTAGTGCATCTTTGCCGCTTCATCCACCATATCTATGTAGGCGAGGACCGCCAATTCTAGCCTCGCTGCAGTGTCGGCCTCGATCTTGGCCTCTTTTTCCTTTGCCCTTTGTCGGCACCCCTTTTGTTTAAGCAGGTTTTGAGATCGACGCCGTTAGCAGGGTTACCCTTCCGGCTTGGCCTGGGCAGGGTTATGGACGCCATTGGTTATTCTTCAGGGCTCTTAGCCCCATTTGCATCTTGTCTGTAGCTGGACGCTCTATCTTTTTCAAGGTGATTTGGATCTTTGTATATTATAATCGTATTCTTGACTCATGGAGTCGCTGTTATATATATTTGTTCTGTGGGTCCCATCGAGGACTGTTGTGTAATGTTATTACTTCGTTTTCCACCCGCACGAAAGTGCCTGGTGGGCACCTTTGAATCGTTTCTATGCGGGTTTGGCGAATTTTGCTCAAACTTGCATAGGTCCGATTCTGAGGGTGTTACAACCAGGCGACCTCCACAGTTCATCCTTCGCCATCACCGCGCTTCAGTCCATCCCTTTTCGAGGCCACAGTACAGCCAAACCTTGCAAGCGTCGAGCGGCCGGCCAGAAGGTGGTGAGGCTAGTGTGGGGCACCTACCAACCCAGCATGGACAGCGACTTGGGCGGCGATGGCGTCAGTGTTGGCACGGGCTTGAATGTTGGTGGTGTATTCCAAGGCCAATGTCCTTGCTTGAGACACGGAGGAAGCGGTGAAAGAGTAATTGCCCCTATGTGTGGTTTTAGTGATTAATGACAATCCATATGGACTAATATTTTCACTGAGTTTTATATGAAGGAATATTCCATAGGTCATGCTTGTAGTCTATGTGTTAGATTTATGTATGGATGCCATAAAGATAAAGATATACCTTCAGTATTGGCATCAAGATCATCGAGTTGAAGAGAAGATTATGATATGATCAAGATCTTGAGAGTGTGATCTCAATATAAGCATTCGAGATATGGCTCTAAGACGGTGTCATGATAGCCTCATTAGTTGAGCTATGATTGACTAAGATTTAGAGCATGTAATCAAATTAAGAGTTCTTTATGTATCTCAAGATATTGAGATGTATCATGAGAAGATACATGATTGACCTGTACAAAGAGTGAAGAGTGATTTCAAGTTGGTCAACACATGAAGTATAAAGAATGTACCACGTGGATCTTGTGGTATGGTAAGCCTTGTCAATTATGCATCATGAACTAACACATTATATATGTGCCTTTGCGTTTTCTATATGGGATAGGTATCTTTCCATGGGCATGCTACAAAAGTGAAGATCTTATATAGCCCATGAGAGGATGACATCAAGTGGTGATCGTCATCAAGGTTGAGAAGGGCAAGTTCAAGATAAGCATCTCGAGAAGATCATTTGCTTGAAGCTTGCCGTCCATATTGGTGATAATGGACATGTAAAGACATGTATTAATGAAGTTATCCAATAGTGGTGTATGGCGGAGCAAATTAGGAGTCTTCACGAAGCAACAATGATCAAGTGATGCATTCCGGCTTGGACGAACATTGAAGTGTTGTCATCAAGATCAAGCGGGATGCGTAAGGCAAAGGTATGGCCTTACTAGGTTTTACTTTTACCGGTCTCAAGGTGGTTGTTGGGAGACCGGGTTATAGGATACATAGCTGCACTATTAAGAGGGGCTTTCGGCTGGGTAACTTGATCACATCGTCATAGGGAGCTTAATCCTTTGCATTCTTTGCATCTTCCTAATTTGTTGCTTCTTGGTGTTTCTCCCTGTGAGGTTCTTGAGCTTGTTTCTATTTCTTCAACAAGCCCAAGTTCACCGAAAACGGAATTCGTATGCATCTTTTATGGCGTTTTCGAGTTTGAAGGTTTTATCGGTTCTTCTTATAGGGAGGCTTCTTACCTTTCTTCATTTGGTTCTATCCTCCTCTATTGTACTATTATGTTTCTATGCACAATCTTGTAGGTCTTGTTTTCCTCGTCAAAACAAGCCCAAGATCATCGAATCATCTGACATAAAAGTTATCGCTGTTTTCGGTGCCTGTTTGGTTCAGTGAATTCGCGGACCGAGTCTGTCTTGGAAATTTCTGCAACCGCCGAAAACTGCGTATCTTTGTTTGGTTTGTACCGAACTTTCGGTTTGACTGAAATTCCGGCGCCCGGTTTCGTCAAACGTGTTCGCCAAATAAGATCTTGCTTCCAACGATCATCTCCCTTGAAGGGGTATAAAATGGGGGCTTCTTCCCTAAAGTTCTAAGGCTCTTGAGCATGTTTTTTACCTCCATTGTTGACCCCTTTGAGCTTTCTTCCTCTCCCTTCCCTCCTATGATTCTTGCATCTTTTTTAGGGCTTTGGAAGAGGAGCTCTAGATCTACAATCCCCACCAATCAATTCCTCCTCTAAGTGAGGGGAACCCATTGGATCTAGATCTTGGAGTCATTTGTTGGTTTCCACCATTGTTCTTCCTCTCTAATTCCTCCCTAGCACTTGTTGCTTTGGTGGAATTTGAGAGTGAAGGATTTGAGCACCCTTGGTGTTCTTGCTTTGTATTCTTGCATAAGTGTTGAGCTCTCCATTACGATTTGTTCGAGTGAGAGACCGTGAGCTTGTTACTCTTGGAGGGTGACCTCCTAGTTGGCTTGGAGATTGGTGCGTGGTGTTCTCTTCATGGAAGATTGTGAAGAGACCCGGGCTTCTCCTTCGTGGAGATTGTGGAGCTTGCCATCTCCGGAGTGAAGGAAAAGCTAGCCATAAAGAAAGGGCCTATTCCTTCATGGGATAGACTCGGAGAAGAAGGTGAGCCTTCGTGGCGTTGGGAAATCCTTCGTGGAATCCCACACCTCTCCAACGTGACGTACCTTACTTGTAAGGGAACACGGGAATACATCTTCGTCTCCGCGTGCCTCGGTTATCTCTATACCCGATCTTACTTTCCTTGTGATAGCCATCGAGCTTGAAGTACTTAAATCTTGCTGATCACTTGTGGTAAATTCTCTTGTGCTTTGTTGCTTATCTTAACTTGTTGTTGGTGCACTTAGTTAAGCCTAGTGTAATTAGGTTTTGTGCTTGTAAAATAAACGTTAGTTTAATTCCGCACTCTATCAAGCCAAAACCGTAATAGTTTTAAAATTGCCTATTCAACCCCCCTTTAGGCGACATCTCTATCCTTTCAAGTGGGCAACCAGCTCTTGACATTGTCTTCGTGGCAAGCGTGCCTCCTTGAATTTATTGCCATCTGCTCTAACATCAACTCCTTCTTTGGCTTGATAAAAATAGCGGTTGTTGTGGCCTTTCTTGGGTGCCGCGGGTGGCAGGATCCACGGGCACGACGTCGAGCATGATGGAGGGGGAGAGGGTGTGGTGTCCATGTATCGAGGGCTCGATGGAGGCGGGTGGCGGCTGGGTGAGAGTTGAGGGAGAGAGTGCTTCTCCAACCGGACAAAAAGGACGCCCAACCCCGGACACGCGGTCTGTCCACGCCCTAAATTTGGGATGGGAATGAGGCAAACAAACAGGTGTGCACTAATCGTTAGGCCTTGATGACATCGGTATACCCTATAGGTGTCTATGATTGGCCTACCTCGTTCGGCCCAGCGGAGGCCCATGTGATGATCCATATCTGTTTGACGAAACCCATAAAGATCCGGGTGTCCTAGGCCCAAGGAGGATACGGAAATCTTTAGATAGAAAGTTAAAGGGACAAATCCTAAAACTGTAACCGACTCGGCTACATCCTGAGACCTGGCCTCCCCATATAAAGGCTAGGAGGGAGCGGGGAGAAGGGCATCGCAAACCCTAGCACATACACCGCTAGATTACATTTGCGCATCATCGCCTTCAAGGCACCATTGTAAACCCGGTTCTTTCATCAATCAAGAACAAACAAGCAGGAGTAGGGTTTTCCCTTCGGGGGCCCGAACCTATGTAAACTTCGTGTTCCGATTTTCATGTGTGTTAGCTGACAAAGTCTCGAGCTCCCTTTTTTCCTCAAACCCAAGTCCATTAACTATGGAAATTGACATGTTAACCCCACGTCACTTGCCATCTGTCCATGCGAACTGTTTCAAATCGCCTTGGTCCGTTTACAAAGGCATTGGGATTTCCCTAACTCCTGCGATGGAGAACTCTTGTTAGAGAATCTCTAACAGACACACTAAAACACGCACGCTGAAAAAACTACCGATTTAGCCTGCGAGAGGCGGATTCGGGTGCTCCAGCAGACGTTCTAAACTAGCACATCCGGTATAAAAATTTCAGGGTGCCGCAATTCTCTATCACACGCGCCATATCTGGTGCTCGTCTATCTATTTCGAGGTCCTAGCCGTCGTGCAGAGGGACGCCATTCTTAGGTTGCATCATAACGCCACCAAAGGAGTTCCACACCATAGTTCAACCCCTCCATCTTCCATCCTTTCCATTAGCCATAGCCATTATTTTGTACTTGAGATCTCCTTATGATTCGACGACCATTGTAAGAATATTTGATTTCAACCTAAGTATTTTGCACAATGTTTTATATTCTTGATCTTATTTTTATGAGTGAGTAGTCCTCCTGGGCTGTGGGTTGGGGAGAAACCTCGTAGCATATATGTGCATCTAATCTATGGGAGTATTGTATATTGTTTGAATAAGATATTTGTATCTTTTATTTCTTTTTCTCTTACCTAGATCTTTGGACTTGTAGGTACCCAAGACCTCCGAGATCGATCAAGGATTAAGGTGAGATACTTGCCTAGCGGCCACCTCATAGGAAACTCAGTGACAGAAAGGGTTGTGGGTCTTCCCTTAGTGACTCATTCGGTATCAACATCAACATCTCTCCTTAAGGCTTTGATCTGTGTTTATCACTTAATAACTATTTGTAGCCCGGTGCTTCGCGGTGCAACCGGTTGGATCAAAAGGCTATTACTATACCTGTTGCACGCAGGGGCTTTAGTATATTAGGATGTTTTGCCCACAAGAGATTATCTCTATTAGAATATTACACATGACTGTTTCTATTATTATCTTTTATCCAATATGATGTGCAGCTGTAGGTGGATCTTTAACCCTGGCCTATCTCCATCCATTGAATCAACCCACGATATAAAATAAACTAGATTGGTCTGGTAAACAAAGTTAAAACAAAAAAATAAAGTCTTTTAGACATGTCCTTTTTAATTCCTGTTAGCATTGTTTTTCAAGGTTCGATTAAACCTAGGTCTACTAGAGAAAAATACTATTATATAACATCCGTGAATTCAGATCGAAGGTATCAGGCTGCCGGTCCGCAGCTCGGTGATCCACAACCATGTCCGCTGCTCGGCTCTTCGCGAGCACCTCCGCCGGCTGGGAGCACGCCGGATGAACACTTGGCAATGAGTGAGATTCAAGTAATCAAGTGTGTGAAGTGTTCTACAATAGTAATTGTGCAAGTTTTTGGTGCAACATACTTGATATCCCCCAATGCACAAGACAATGTTAGACTTTTGGAGATGAACAAGGTTCGAGGGTTTCCAGTTCCAGGTATGCTTGGCTCTATTGATTGTAAGCATTGGAGTTGGAAAAATTGTCCTGTGGCATGGCATGGATAATTCCAAGGCCATAAAAAGGATTCCATTATAATCCTTGAAGTCGTGGCCGATTACGAGACTTGGATTTGGCATGCATTTTTTGGGATGCCCAGTTCTTGCAATGACCTCAATCTGCTTCAAAGTTCACCACTTATGACAAGGATTGCAATGGGTGAAAGTTCACCGGTGGAGTTTGTAGCAAACAACCACACATACGACTATGGATACTATCTTACTAACGGCATCTATCCAAGCTGACAAACATTTGTGGAGAGCATTTGGGATTTTGTAATCTCAATTTGTTATTGTGAGAGGATTTGCTAGATTTTGGTATCAAGATATCCTTTGGTATATCATGAACGCTTGTGTGATCATGCATAACATGATCATAAAGGATGAGCGTAGCCAAGATTTAGACTACTCCTATTATGACTTGATGGGGGTTTCCATGCAAGTGAGGAGAAGAGAAGAGAGGGTGACGTGTTCCATTGTCTCGTATCATTCTATTTGGTGTCGTGAGGTGCATGATGATTTTCAACATGATCTTATCGAGAAGTGGTGGAAATGAAATGAATAACAAAACAATTAGTGTATTATATGTTTGTTGTATTGTTGATGAACAATTTATTGTATTTTTGATAAAAAAAAATTGTTGTATTGATGATGAACACTTTGTGTTGTAATAATAATTAGACTATTTATTGGTGATTTATTTTGTATGTTTAATCTTGTTGGTTGTATATTTGTGTGGATTTGGTGTTTGTGTCGTCGTGTTGTATTTTGCAGCGTCTGGTGAAGCAGTGATTGTTGCGCACTGCAAAATACAGCGTCCGATGACACCGAAGCGAACCGGCGTACCGCGCGTTGTAAACCATTTTTACAGCGCCAGAATTTAGCGCTTTTAGAGATGCTCTTAGAGACCAGGTGCCTATTTTATTAAAAATTATTTCTTAATTTTTTGAAGTATCTGAATTCTTAGGTTACGACGGTTGTTTAATCCATACTAGCGTAACGTTGCTACGAATCATTTTATCTCGCCCCTGGGGTGTCACCACGTCAATCTTCAGATTTTTCACATGGGACATGCATCTTTTTTATCTCGCCCCAACTGGTGGACGATCTGAGACAGGTTCACGTGATTTCACATGGTAGTCCAAGTTATGGATCTTTGTAACCAGTGAGATGTAATGTTTGCAGAGAGGATGCTGATAGCTCATTGGTTATGTGAAGTTTCAATCGATCATTTTCGAATAGAACATTATAAGTTTAGACTAATTGGCCAAACCTGAATCAATACCAGCAAAAACATTTTGGAATAAGGTTTTAGCGCCATGCCAATGTGTCTGAAAAAGAAGAGCAAAGCAAAGATAGCATGACGGTAGTACAGTGAGAAATGCACATCACTCCACTGCATTCAGTCGGCACAACACATCAAAGTGCAGTCAGGGACCGCTCAAAAGTGTTGTACACATAAAACTGATAAGCTTTCTTTAGTTTTTTAAGACGGAAATAAACAATCATTCAAAACCAGAAGCAGTTCCAACAGGATTAGAGATACACAGGGCGAGAGTAGTTCAAGGAATCGAAAACAAATTACTGAACAGCTAGCATGAAAAATAGTGAATTTATTTTGTTGTGTAAACAGTTGCTATCGAGGTACAGATCACGGTATATCTTTAGATCAGTCAAGTTACAATTTTAAGCTCGTCTATATTTCTCTTTGTACTGGCTCGTGTAGGTGTCCTAGCATAGCAGCTAGCTTATGCAAAGTAGAGCCTGAAAGCACACTAAACCATAATTTTCAATCTAGCTTATGCAAAATAGAGACTGAAAGCACAGTTAACTGACCGTTTACTTCTAAAAGAGAAGGAAGCTTGCTTTCATTTTCCCGGGTAGTAAACAGGTGGGCAAATTCAAGCAGCGAGATTGGAGGCTAGATGGGCACTCTTATCTCTTCATTGTGCATCCTTACTAAACAGAGAATTATATTTTGTATAGATACACCGGAAGTATGTGACTGTAATAGCCATGATTTTGAAATAACAATTATTTAAGTTTATAAGCATCATAAGTTAATGCCAGATAAAACCGGTGGAAGATTAATTGTTGGACCATGTAGAGATAAAATAGAACTTTTTTCCCTACGCGGTTAACCCAAGTTCTATATGAGGTGATAAGCCACTAGAATTACCACTAGACGCACAGTTATGGATTACTGATGAAGCGCGTCAGTTGATGTAGTGTAGTTCTCACGATCTGATCCGATCACAATCATTGTGGTGCTCATCGTACAACACTAATGTTTGTAGGGGTTCGTAGCATGGAAAACAAAAAAAAATTACCGCATGCACACAAACAAGCCAAGATCTATCTACTAGATTGTAGCAACGAGTCGATAGAAGCACTCACCCTCGAAGATTCCAAAGCAGTTAACGAGAGCAGATTCTCGTGGGTGATGTAGTCGTACACTTGTCGATCTCAAGATCGCCTGAGCGGCTGCGTTCCAAAGCGCTTCGCTTGATCGGTCACTGCGTTACATTTTCGATGAAGATTTTCCTCTCCCTTGTTTCAGCAGGCAGCGGAGGTTGTAGCACTCTCCTCGTGATTCTGGCAGCACGACGGCGTGGTGTCGGAAGTAGAGGGAAGATCCCGCAGGGCTTCGCCTAAGCCGGAGCGAGTATGGTGGAGTAAGAGAGGGCCTTGGCGATCTACGGTTTAGAGGCACCAAGGGGAGGTGGTGTAGCCGGTGGCTAGGGTTTGGGAAACCCTAACTCGGCGACTTGGGAGGAGCCCTAGGCGGCGGCAGCACTTGGAGGGTGGTGGCGCCTTGTAGCTAGGGTTTCGGTGTGAGGGGTAGGGGTGCGCCCTACCCCTACTTATATAGGTGGGGGAGACGGTTTGGGGAGGAGGGAGTCCTCCCCAAACTCCTCTTCATGGCCGGCGGGTGGAGGGAGTGGGATTCCTACCCTAGGTAGGTTTCCTATTCTCCCTCCACCAAGCAATGTTCGGATTTGACTTTTTCAAATTGGCGTTTGACTTTCAAACTTGAATTTGATTTCTCTCTTCATATTGCCCAGCCAAGTGACCTAGTACATGATGCAACCATTCCACATTGTCATGACACATCCATGTACCCTTCCCCTTCCGGAGTGCCGGACCTTCCAGACCCTTCTAGAACATTCCTGGTGAAAACACTGAAATCATTTCTGAACTCCGAAACAGGACTTTCCTTATATGAATCTTATTCTCCGGACCATTCCGGATCTCCTCGTGATATCCCGGATCCCATCCGAGACTCCGAACAACATTCGGTCTCTTACTCATCATTCCATAACTACTAAACAACATCAAATCCTTAAGTGTGTCTCCCTACGGTTCGTGAATTATGCGGACATGACCAAGACACTTCTTCGATCAATAACCAATAGAGGAATCTGGAAATTCATATGGCTCCCACATATTTCTACGATTACTTTGCGATCGAATGAACCACTTACATACAATACCAATTTCCCTTTGTCTCACGATAGTTTACTTATCCGAGGTTTTGATCGTCGATATCTTTGCATACCTAGTTCAACCTCGTTACCGATAAGTATTCTTTTCTCGTTCCCGTGATATGTGATCCCTTGTGAGCCAGTCACATTCTTGCAAGCTAATTGGATGACATTCCACCGAGAGGGCCCAGAGTATATCTATCCGTCATATGGATGGACAAATCCCACTCTTGATCCATGTGCCTCAACCTATACTTTCCGAACACTCTATGCCACCTTTATAGCCACCCAGTTACGGTGTGGTGTTTGATGTCATCAAAGCATCCTTCCGGTGATGGTGATTAACATGATCTCATGGTCGAAGGAATTAGGTTACTATGTATCAGAAAGCTTATAGCAAATGAACTATATTAAATGACTTGATCTTTATGCTACGCTTAACTATAGGAGTATGTCCATCACATCATTCTCCTAATGATATGACCCTGTTGTTAATAACATCTCTATGTTCATGATCAGGAAACCATGATCATATATTAACCAACAAGCTAGTTTAGCAAGAGGCTTTACTAGGGACCCTTTTATGTTTACAAATCACACAAGTATTAATGTTTCCGGTTAATACAATTATAGTATGGTATGTAAACATTTATCATAAGTATGAAGATATGATAACAACCACTTTATTATTGCCTCTTGGGCATGTCTCCAATAGTCTCCCACTTGCACTAGAGTCAATAATCTAGTTTCAAACCTTTGTGCATTCAACACCTATGGCTTTCCAGTGTTGTATTTACCCGATTGCTAGTGGTCAACTGATCTCCGGATCCGACACTTTCAGGTCCGTGTGTAATTGCATGTCTTTGCGTCTCTACGCATCACTCATTCTCTAATGAGATGGCTTTGTACAAATTTGGTTCTTTGGTGAGACCTTTAGTTCCTTGGGGTTAAAACATGTTGATAATATTGTCGTACAATATATCTTCATAGTACTATCCCGTTGTGAACTACAACTAGTTTGATAACAAGCTACTTGACACAAATGCCCTCTTTTACTGCTATAACAGCAGTCATATACTTAGCCTTTTGTTGTAGTATCTGTCATAATGTCTTAACTTTGGAACTCATCCAAATTCATTATGGAACTTACTTTCCATCATATTGTGCCACCCTTAGTTTAGATTGAGATAAACTTAATTTGTACTTTGTGACAAAACTAGTATCAATGTAATACTTTTACAATGAACTAACCATCTATTTGTCACTTCTACAAAATAATATATTCTTAGTTCTTTTAAAAGATCATAAGAATATCTTTACTATCGTCCAATAATCATCTTATGAATCATTCTGGTATACATTCATAACATTTAGAGCATAGGACATATCTGGATTTGTACACATCACATCATGATTGATAAAATACTATTTGTGATTTTATCTATCAAGTATCAAAAATACTTAAATGATTATTCAATCTTTCCTGTGCAACAAGAACCTTTCTTGTAGTTTCTATATTTAACCCATTCAATATCTCATCTATGTACTTCTGGCACAACCATACTGGCATCACAATTTATCCATATAGACATTGATGCCAAATATTCGGGTTCTGCCTAAGCCTTTCATCGAGATGAAATTCTTATCCCGTGTTAATAAAAAGATACATCATTTCCAATCAACAATATGTCTTCCACATAATGTATTAGAAACATGTCTTAGCGCTCCCACTTAATTTCTTGCAAATGCAAGCATCTTCATCGTCTCCGATGAAATTAAACTCTTTTAACAGTTTCATCATAGTGAAGATTCCAACTCCGCGATGCTTACTTTAATCATTGAAGTTTGCATATGCTTTTAGCATCCTTTGAATTAACAAAATCCTTTGGACCGTGTGATGCACACGTCTTAGGTAACCATTCTATTAGAAGAACTTGTTTTGTTTATTCAACTACCACATAACAAAATTATATGTAGTGGTTGCTACATTAATCCATCTAGACTAAATATCGCTTAATGAAAGATCGGATCTTGTCATAGTAAACTATCTGAATATTGTCGTGAACTCTTTCCCGACATGTCGATAATTTCATAGATGTGAAACATCCATGTCTATTTCTTTATAGATCCAAATACGACTGTAGGGTCTTGCACCTTTTCAGAGGGTCTTTAAAGTTCAAAGCTTGATCTCTTGTATATGGAACTATCACGGATTTTATGGCTTCAAACCATTTAACGGAGTCAGGGCCCATCATCGCTTCTTTGTATGTAGTCTGATCATTATTGTCAAATAATGATTTAACTCCCAAATCTTGGTATTTGATTGTTTATCCGACCTATTTGGTTCAATAGGAACTTAGACCTCTGTGACCACAACCTTTGAGGCACGTGATCCATGAGCATTGTTGCTGCCTCCGGAACACTTTTCGGCGCTGCGCAACTTTACACATATAGCTAAGGTTCTTTTAACCTTATCAAAGTTCTATTGTCCTCCCACTTATCTTTTCACGAAAAATTACTTCTCAAAGAAACTTGACGTTCTAAGTGACAGACACTTTTGTCTCCGATGTTATGGAGGAATACTTAACAGTTATTTGAAATAACATACAAAGACAGGTTCATCCGACTTTGGTTGCAAACACCTTTCTTATGCATAGCATACCAATGTTTAAGAAAGGACAACTTGGGTTTTATCCCAAACCATAACTTTATATGGTGTCATTTCAACGGATTATGATGGAGCTCTTTTCAGTGGAAAACGGTAGTCTCTAAAGATTTTAATCTTTAAAATATAATTGCAGTTTTATGAACTACACCTTTGATGTTACCATGTTAAACAAGGTTTAATTACATATCTCGAACGCTCCATACTCTTATGGTGTTTCGGGAAATGCAAATCCACGGAACGATTCCTTAAATCTTAGGTGTTTTATGCTAAACTTGTAACTCAAATATCTTCCTTTATGATCTTATCATAAACTATTTATATTCTTGTTACAATGATATTGCACTTCATCTTAAAAGTCTTTGAACTTTTTTCGAATGTTTCATACTTCATCCTTATTAAGTAAATATTCATATATTCACTCAAATTTTCGGAGAAATCATATGAAGTTGAAATTCATCGCTCTTGACTACACATAATGGACTTCATACAACAATATGTACAAGTTCCAATAAGCTAGTCATTCGTTCCCTTTTGGCCTATGAACGAAGTTTTAATTATCTCTAGGAAAGTTTCACAAGTGTCATTTGATCCAAAAATCAAAAGACTCCAAAATTCCATCCACATGGAGTTTCTTCATGTTTTATTTACAATATAATTTAAATGGCGATGTCACTTCCTAAGTGATCTTTCTTATCAATTGTCTTTCGACATTTTTAGCAATATTTTTATGGATGTGATTTATCCAACGAGAATTGTAAATCATCCATCTTTTATGGATTATGGCAATTATTTGAACAACCCTTTTGTTCTCATAATACCTGATAAAACAAATCTTGAAGGCAAGCTTTGATGTTAACGATCAACACAACAACCCTTTATTTGTTCTCGATGAACATCATCACATATTCTTTTGCTAGTTACTTAGGCCATTGTAGTTCATGAATTGTGTTGTTTCGTATGACGATTCACACCAACAAATTCAGTATCCAATATTTAAGAACCACATTGTTTAAAGCAAAGAATATAGCCATAACATGTATATCCTCTATATACCTAAGCTGAACAATTCTAGTCTTTTCTTTTCTGCCATATATTTCTGAGATTCTCTTTCAGTATTCCCTTTTCTGTTCGAAAGAATCTATCAACATCAACAGTGGAGCCATACATATGACACATAGTCCAAAGCATGTATAGTTAAATACCAATGTCTTTGGGCTTGCACTTTAAAGTAGATCGCCATCATCAAATACTTGGTGTTCTTTCAAAATCCATTCTTTAGTAATCTTTTAGTGTAGTAAACATTTTATCAAATATTCACCCTTATCATGGAAATTCATGATCAAGCTAATTTTAGCTTATAACGTGAATCGCGAGTATAATGTTGCTCTCCAAAACCTTTTGGAGGATTAGGACGACAAGCGTCTCCATCCTTTTTCAAATTCTCATCAAATATGAGAACATAAACTTTGCCATATTATACTCTCTCATGTTGCAACCAAAACATTATTTCAGATATCGCAATATCTTCCACATATCATGGTTTCTGAAACAACTCTTTCAGATCCTAGATAACCTTGATATTAAAACAATCTTTTGAATATCAAGAATCATGGAGACAAACATGATACTTATATACTAACACTGGAATTGTCACTCTTGATTTAATACCAATTATTAAACTTCACGGAGTAACCGGAACTTACTGAAAGTTTGCAATAGGACTTTTAAACTTTTGATTAACACTTCAAAACAATACGATACCAGTTCGTAAAATAACTAACCAGAATTCTATAGTTCTATTATATCAATTATAACTAAGCGCAAGGTGGTAAACGGATGCTAATGACTACAACAACTATGCAAATTCACTTTGATTTAAATTATGATAAATAGTGTTCAACTTTTAATCATATTGCTGTTGAACTCCCACTCAAAACAATATCCATCACATTGTTTTAGTGATCACACGAACCAAATTCACTACACCAAGTCCGATCATCACGTGACATGATATAGTTTCAAAGGCGATCAATCATCATGTTCATCATATCATATATATGACTCATACTTTACCTTTCGGTATTCCATGTTCCGAGACCATGTCTGTACATGCTAGGCTCGTCAAGATCAAAACCTTAGCTTCCACATGAGCAAATCTGTCTTGCTCCCATTGTATACACTCGCAGAATCTAACACACCCGATCATCACGTGGTGCTTCAAAACAACGAGCTTTAGCAATGGTGCTTACTAAGGATGAACACTTTATAACTTGATTTTTTTTGCTAGAGGGATCATCTTATAATGCTACTGTCGCGAACTAAGCAATACAAGATGCATAAAAGGATTAACATCACATGCAATTCAAAATATGTGATATGATATGGCCTTTCTTCTTGTGCTTCCGATCTCCATCTTCAAGCACGAACATGATCTCCATCATCACCAGCATGGCGTCAAGGTCAATGGCGCCGCTGGTTGTCATCCACCAGCATCAACTATTACAACTACTTTGAATAATAGACACGCGGGTCTTAACGGAATTTAAAAGGCAACCATATGGCTCATGCTGGTTGCCGACTTACAATAAGGAACATTGCATATATCATATATAATCACAATCATGGCCATATCACATCACAACACACCCCTCCAAAACAAAGTTAGACGCCTCTAATTTTCTTTGCATATTTTACGTGGTTTGGGGCTTTCAATAAGTGTCATTCTAACATACGAACAAGAACCACAACATTGATGCTTGAACTATCCAGTGCCCGTTGTAAATTGAATCTTTACTATGATGGGAGAGACAGACACCCGCAAAGCCACTTATGCAATACAAGTTGCATGTCGAGCGTGGAGCAAGTCTCATGAACGATGTCATGTAAGGTTAGCCCGGGCCGCTTCATCCCACCATACCACAAGATACAAAGTACACAAGAAGCAATTGATAATAAAAGCACCACCGCTCACAATGACCATTGTGTTCTACTCGTGCAACAGATCTACATATAGACACAGCTCTGATACCACTGTAGGGGTTCGTAGCATGGAAAACAAAAAAAATTCTACCGCATGCACACAAACAAGCCAAGATATATCTACTAGATTGTAGCAACGAGTCGATAGAAGCACTCACCCTCGAAGATTCCAAAGCGGTTAACGAGAGCAGATTCTCATGGGTGATGTAGTCGTACACTTGCCGATCTCAAGATTGCATACACGATCCTTCCGGCGCTGCGTTCCGACAGCGCTTCCGTAGTCGGTCACACGTTCGGTACTCGATGAAGACCTTCCTCTCCCTTGTTCCAGTAGGAAGCGGAGGTTGTAGAACTTTCCTCGTGATTCTGGCAGCACGACGACGTGGTGTCGGAAGTAGAGGGAAGATCCCGCAGGGCTTCGCCTAAGCCGGAGCGAGTATGGTGGAGTAAGAGAGGGCCTTGGCGGTCTAGGGTTTAGAGGCACCAAGGGGAGGTGGTGTAGCCGGCGGATAGGGTTTGGGAAACCCTAACTCGGCGACTTGGGAGGAGCCCTAGGCGTCGACACTTGGAGGATGGTGGCGCCTTATAGCTAGGGTTTCGGTGTGAGGGGTAGGGATGCGCCCTACCCCTACTTATATAGGTGGGGGAGACGGTTTGGGGGAGGAGGGAGTCCTCCCCAAACTCCTCTTCATGGATGGCGGGTGGAGGGAGTGAGATTCCTACCCTAGGTAGGTTTCCTACTCTCCCTCCACCAAGCAATGTTCGGATTTGACTTTTTCAAATTGGCGTTTGACTTTCAAACTTGAATTTGATTTCTCTCTTCATATTGCCCAGCCAAGTGACCTAGTACATGATGCAACCATTCCACATTGTCATGACACATCCATGTACCCTTCCCCTTCTGGAGTGTCGGACCTTCCAGACCCTTCTAGAACATTCCCGGTGAAATCACCGAAATCATTTCCGAACTCCGAAATAGGACTTTCCTTATATGAATCTTATTCTCCGGACCATTCCGGATCTCCTCGTGATATACCGGATCCCATCCGAGACTCCAAACAACATTCGTTCTGTTACTCATCATTCCATAACTACTAAACAACATTGAATCCTTAAGTGTGTCTCCCTACGGTTTGTGAATTATGCGGACATGACCAAGACACTTCTTCGATCAATAACCAATAGAGGAATCTGGAAATTCATATGGCTCCCAAATATTTCTATGATTACTTTGCGATCGAATGAACCACTTACATACGATACCAATTTCCCTTTGTCTCACGATAGTTTACTTATCCGAGGTTTTGATCATCGGTATCTCTGCATACCTAGTTCAACCTCATTACTGATAAGTACTCTTTTCTCGTTCCCGCGATATGTGATCCCTTGTGAGACAGTCACATGCTTGCAAGCTAATTGGATGACATTCCACCAAGAGGGTCATATGTATGGACAAATCCCACTCTTGATCCATGTGCCTCAACCCATACTTTCCGAACACTCAATGCCACCTTTATAGCCACCCAGTTACGGTGTGGTGTTTGATGTCATCAAAGCATCCTTCCGGTGATGGTGATTAACATGATCTCATGGTCGAAGGAATTAGGTTACTATGTATCAGAAAGCTTATAGCAAATGAACTATATTAAATGACTTGATCTTTATGCTACGCTTAACTATAGGAGTATGTCCATCACATCACTCTCCTAATGATATGACCATGTGGTTAATAACATCTCTATGTTCATGATCAGGAAACCATGATCATATATTAACCAACAAGCTAGTTTAACAAGAGGCTTTACTAGGGACCCTTTTATGTTTACAAATCACACAAGTATTAATGTTTCCGGTTAGTACAATTATAGCATGGTATGTAAACATTTATCATAAGTATGAAGATATGATAACAACCACTTTATTAGTGCCTCTTGGGCATATATCCAACACTGTTAGTATCCACACGTACGAGGAGCAGCACCGGCGGTGAACTGCTAGGTTCAATACGGCGACAGGGTTGAACTGGAGCTAGGGTTACAACGCATGAAATTGACCTAATTGCAACCCCTATCTAGGTGTGCCCCAGTATATATAGAGAGTGAAAGTGGACTCCACTCACTCGTGGTCCATTCACTGAATCCCATATCAGTCATTGTGAGTCTGACTCACTGACTCAGTCCAAATCCGGTTCAGGTCCAACCCAAACAGATTTTTGGTTCAGATCCAATCCAAACTTGCTCCCGCTCTTAAGTGTGTGACCCTGCAGGCTCCTGGCAACTTGGACACGATTGTAGTCCGACTCTCAATCGATCAATCGGTAGTGGCTTCTAGCAGAACGTGTCGACTCCCAAGTACTAAAGAGTCATGAAGACATGTCTTTCTAATGCAACTTGCGTCCGAGTCCCTTTTGTCTCACGATATACCTTGTCGAACTATAGGCGAATAATTGTTAACCCTTAAATAGTCTGACTCTCTTCTCGATCTGAGATAAGTAATTCATTTGACTAATTCTTAGTCGATTGCCTTTGTTAACACTTAACCGAGTCATGCATGGCTAAGGATCTTATACATGGCTATGCTTTCTGAATCATATCATTCGAGAGGCCCAGAGAATATCTCTCCAATTGGAGGGGCAAAATTCCATCTTAGTTATTCATATCACGCAGCTTGATTCTCAGTTGATCCGAACTCTGCCTTTATAATTGTCCTATTACGGAACAGCGTTTGGCAGAACCTAAGTCGGTGATTCTCAACTCGGATTATGCAATAGCCTCAGGTAGAAGGATTATATTGATTGAGATATACAAATGACGACTTGTTCGTTGTATCTCAATATCGATCAATCTGACTCGCTAAACTCTTTATCTGAATCTGTGTAAGTCGGAATGAAATCACCGTGTCCATGACAAGTGGAACCAATTCATCAGCCGACTTTCATATTTGTCTAAGTTGTGTGTCCAGCACAACCTTAATGACCAAGAATATTTAGTATGAACAACATGAATATATAGTTCCACAACTGAATCACATATTCAATAATATACATCAAATGTTCATGCAAGAACAACTTTATAAATTTATGAATACAATGAGAATTACATCATACATGATTGCCTTTAGGCCATATTCCCAACATTAATTTTCATATCATAAGGTGAAAAGGTGAGCAATTCAGTAGCATACATAAACTAAATAGTGTTAGTTATAAGTTATTATAAAAACTGCAACAACCTTATGATTAATAAAGAATATAGATAAAGAAGATGTGAGTAGCACTGTAATTTTTTACTTTTCTCTTGAAAGCCGTTAGTTTTGGTATCACTATATCATAGTTGAAGTTCAAGAAAACTCAGAAGAAATATTAGATGAAGAATTTCATGAGAGAAAATAATAAATACCACCAAGTACTTGCATTTGTTTCAGGTGATAAACTGTCAATACATATAACTTCTTTAGATACCAAGGTAGCAATTTAAAAAGAACTATATGACCGTGTAAAGATCACAGGGACAACCCCCTTTGTCTGCTAACCAACACTTAGTCTGCTATAGCTTTGAACCTGCTCGGGGGGGAGGGGGGCAAATAGCAAAACAAAAAATACTAGCAGTCTTTACAACATGTAAAAGAAGCAAAATGTATATGACTAGAATGCAAGCTTCATAACTATAGTCTACCGGCAGTCTTTACAACATGTAAAATAAGCAAAATGTATATGACTGGAATGCAAGCTTCATAACTATAGTCTAAGAGCGAAATAGACAAGTTTATTTGATCACTGAAGCCTATAGATATCATATATCATCACAAACACATATACATGTCAAGAAAAAGGAATGAAGCCCTTTACCTTTGTCTACTGCCTTCCTCAACTACCGCTGAAAGAACATGTGGGCCCCCATGTGTGGTTTTGGTAATTAATGACAATTTTTATGGACTAATGTGTGTATTAAGTTGCACTTGTAGGATTTGTCCATTGGTCTCGCTTGGAGCATGTGTTGGCTTCAAGGTCAATGAAATGAGGAGAAGGTGTGTTGTGCAAGCTCAAAATGCGCCACCTCTAGAAGATCTTATGTTTGATGCTTGCCATCCTCGATGATCATGGATCGATGAGGAATCAAGAAAGGCATTCCATCTTGAGAAGGTCAAGTTCTTCTACATCAAGCTCAAGTGGAATGCTCAAGGAAAAGGTATAATCTTGATAGGTTTTCGCTTTTGCCGGTCTCATGTTGTGTGTGGGAGACCGGGTTTAGGATAAATAATCGTACTATCAAGAGGGGCTCTCGAATGAGTAATTCAGTCACATCGTTCGGAGAGAGCTCAAACCTTTGCATACTTGCATCATCATATTTGGTTGTTATTTGGTCTTATCCATGTGAGGATATAGAGCTTGTGGTAATATCCATAACAAGCTCTTGTTCATCAAAATCGGATCTCCCGCATATATCTTGTTGTGATTTTGATCTTGGTGGTTTTCCGGTGTCTCACCAAGTGAGGTATCTCACATTATATTACTTGATACATTCTCACTTGGTGATAACCAATATTGGGAAGCCCTTGTCGTCCTCTATCCAACGCAATTAGAATCGGGTCAATCGGAGTCACCAATCAAAAGTTATGAGCGTTTAAATATTTGCCAATTTGATTCTAAAAAGAAAAGGGAAAACAACTTTTACTGTGACAAGCGGTAGTACCGCTTGGTACTACGAACGCCCCTGCGCGACACACTGCACGGGGCCCAACTCTCTGTGCATCCCGGCTGTGGCTTCCGGCCCTACCAGCCTGGCCCGGTAGTACCGCCCGGTGGGCCGGTACTACCGGCCGGCCCAGGCGCCTACCCCGCATCGCCACTCGCCAGCCCATCTCTCCCCAATCGCAGCTGCTGCTCTTCTGGGCCACGTTGTGTAGGGGTTCATAGCATAGAAAACAAAAATTTCTACCGCATGCACACAAACAAGCCAAGATCTATCTACTAGATTGTAGCAACGAGTCGATAGAGGAACTCACCCTCAAAGATTCCAGAGCGGTTAACGAGAGCAGATTCTCGTGGGTGATGTAGTCGTACACTTGCCGATCTCAAGATCGTGTAGACGATCCTTCCGGCGCTGCGTTCCAACAGCGCTTCCGCAGTCGGTCACACGTTCAGTACTCGATGAAAACCTTCCTCTAACTTGTTCCAAAGAAAATGGAGGTTGTAGCACTCTCGCGATTCCGGCCTGACGGGCGTGGTACCGAAGTAGAGGAGATCTCGTAACCGCCTTAAGCCAAAGCGAGTATGGAGGATTAGGGTTTCCCGGAAAACTAGGGTTTAGAGATCCGGGAGGAGGAGGTGTTGGCGGCGGCGACGGACCGGCGGCGCGGCGGCGCTGGCGGCGGCGGATCGTGGAGAGGGCTTGGAACTTGTGTTGTTTGGGGCATCCCTCCCCTTCTATTTATGAGAGGGAGGGGAAGCCTTGGGAGGGGTGGGTTTGAATCAAAACCCAAACCCAAGTTGGATTGAGAGAAGGACTTGTTTCTTCTCCCACTAGGAAACCATTGTTCCAGTTTGACTTTTCAAACTTCCCGTTTGATTTTCAATTTAGAGCTTTATTTCTCTTTTGCATATGCCAACACCAAGTGACCTTGGACATGATCCAAACATTCCACTTACCCATGACACATTCATGGACCATTCTTCTTTCGGACCGGTGAACCTTCTAGACCCTTCTAAAACCTCTCCGATGAAATCATCGAAAACTTTCCCGAACTCCGAAATAGGACTTTCCTTATATGAATCTTATTCTCCGGACCATTCCGGATCTCCTCGTGATATCCTGGATCCCATACGAGACTCCAAACAACATTCGGTCTCTTACTCATCATTCCATAACTACTCAACAACATCGAATCCTTAAGTGTGTCTCCCTACGGTTCGTGAATTATGCGGACATGACCGAGACACTTCTCCGATCAATAACCAATAGAGGAATCTGGAAATTCATATGGCTCCCACATATTTCTACGATTACTTTGCGATCGAATGAACCACTTACATACGATACCAATTTCCCTTTATCTCACGATAGTTTACTTATCCGAGGTTTTGATCGTCGGTATCTCTGCATACCTAGTTCAACCTCGTTACCGATAAGTACTCTTTTCTCGTTCCCGTGGTATGTGATCCCTTGTGAACCAGTCACATGCTTGCAAGATAATTGGATGACATTCCACCGAGAGGGCCTAGAGTATATCTATCCGTCATATGGATGGACAATTCCCACTCTTGATCCATGTGTCTCAACCCATACTTTCTGAACACTCAATGCCACCTTTATAACCACCCAGTTACGGTGTGGTGTTTGATGTCATCAAAGCATCCTTCCGGTGATGGTGATAAGCATGATATCATGGTCGAAGGAATTAGGTTACTATGTATCAGAAAGCTTATAGCAAATGAACTATATTAAATGACTTGATCTTTATGCTACGCTTAACTATAGGAGTATGTCCATCACATCATTCTCCTAATTATATGACCCTATTGTTAATAACATCTTTATGTTCATGATCAGGAAACCATGATCATATATTAACCAACAAGCTAGTTTAACAAGAGGCTTTACTAGGGACTCTTTTATGTTTACAAATCACACAAGTATTAATACAATTATAGCATGGTATGTAAAAATTTATCATAAGTATGAAGATATGATAATAACCTACTTTATTATTGCCTCTTCGGCATATCTCCAACACGTTGCCCCGTGCGTGCGCCTGCTCGCTCTTGCCTCGCTGTGCCGTCGCAGACTCTGGCCCAGCCGCCGCCCGATGCACCTGCGCTTGCGTCTTTGCTTCTTGCTTGTCGCCATGAAGTTGGCCGCCTCGCTTGGCGTGTTGCCAGGCTGGCCCGCCAAGCTTGCTGGCCCTGCGCCACCCGATTCCCTGCCGCAGTGCACTGCTCCGCTCGCTCGCTGCCTCGATTTTCTCTCTCCACCATGCGTTGACTGCCAGCCAGCTTGCTCCACCCTGCGTTTTGCTGATGCCTAGCTGCCGGACGGTAGTACCGGTCAAAACCGGTACTACTGACCGGTACTACCGGTCCGTTCTGAAAATGTGTCCCAACGGCCAGTTTTTCTGGGGCCCTTATTTAAGGCTTTGCCCGTTTTAAGTTTAGAGAGCTTCTTCCTCTTCTATTAGGCTAAGCTTTGTCCACACTTGCTCTAGATCTTGAAGCTTGCCTAATCCTTTTCCTTCGATGATTCTTGCCCATATTTGAGTGGAACAGAGAGGAGATCTAGATCCACGTTTTGACATAACCGATTCATCTCTTTGTAAGCGCATCTTTGGGGATCTAGATTTTGGGGGATTTTGTGTCTCTCTTTGATTCCTCCTCTCTTGTTCCCCCAATAGCTTTAGTAGCTTTGTTGAAACTTGAGAGTGAGGGATTTGAGCATCTTTGTGGTGTTCTTGCCATTTGTATTTGGTGCATCAGTTTGAGTTCTCCTCGGAGGATTTGGTTCGTGTAACTCATTGGAGTTTGTCCCTCTTGGGTTCTTGGAACCCTAGACGGTTTTGTGGCCCTGGTGGCATCGTGGCCTTTTGTGGCATTTGTTGAGAGCCTCCAATTAAGTTGTGGAGAAGTGCTCCAACCTTGTGAGAGGTTCCGGTTGCCACCGACAAGTGCATCGATAGTGGAAGCATGGATCAATCCCATTGGGGTGAGATTCACCGGAGAATAAGGGAGGCCTTTTGTAGCGTTGGTGGTTTGATACCACCCCCTCTACAAATGAGACGTACTCCATGTTGGGAGGAACTCGGTAAAATACCGTTGTCCCTGCGTGCCTCGGTTATCTCTATACCCGAGCTCTTTACTTATGCATTTTACATTGTGATAGCCTTCGTGCTTGAAGTAATATATATCTTACTATCACTTTGTTGCTTGTATTGCTTAGCATAAGTTGTTGGTGCACATAGGTGAACCTTAGTTGTTATAGGTTGTGCTTAACAAAGTAAACACTAGTTTTATTCCGCCTTTGTTGAGCCACTCTAGGAAAAGTTTTAATCGCCTATTCACCCCCCTCTAGGCGACATCCGTATCCTTTCAACCACCATCTTCTCTCTTCTCATGCGGACATCACCTCCACTGGTAGCAAAAATCCAGCGAGTCGGCGCCATACCGAACCAATTTATTGTTGGAATTATGCCCTAGAGGCAATAATAAAGATGTTATTATTATAATTCTTGTTCATGATAAAGTTTATATTCCATGCTAGAATTGTATTAAGCGGAAACATTAATACTTGTGTGGTTTGTGAACAACACCGTGTCCCTGGTATGCCTCTAAGGACTAGCTCATTGATCAATGATGGTTAAGGTTTCCTAACCATAGACATGAGTTGTCAATTGATAATGAGATCATATTATTGGGAGAATGATATGGTGGACAGACCCAAACTAAGCGAAGCAATTAGATCGTGTCATCGTGTTCGTCTTTGCGAAGCTTTTCTTATGTCAAATATTGTATTCCTTAGACCATGAGATAATACAACTCCCTGGTATCGGAAGAAAGCTTTGAGGTCATCAAACGTCATCCTATGAAAGGGTGATCATAAAGGTGTCTCTCAGGTGATCGGAAAGTATCATTGGGTTGTATGTATCGAGATGGGATTTGTCCCTCCCAAGTCGAGAGATATACTTGGGCCCACTCGGTCGATATCAACACCGCTTGCAAGCATGTGGTTAAGGAGTTAATCACAAAGTGATATCGGATTACGGACGAGTAAAGTACTTGCCGTGAACGAGATTGAACTAGGTATGACGATACCGACGATCGAATCTCGGGCAAGTAAAATATCGCGAGACGAAGGAATATATATATGGGATTGATTGAATCGGCATCGTGGTTCATCCGATATGATCATCGATGAATGTGGGAGTCAATATGGGTGCCTGCACCCGTTGATTATTGATAGAAGATCATGCGCATATTCTCGAACCCGCAGGTCACACACTTAACGTATCTCGACGCTAGGATAGATTGGATAATTGGTTTATGAATTTTTGTTTGGAGTCTCGGATGGGATCCGGACATCACGAGAGGTTCGGACTGGTCCGGAGAATAAGATTCATATAAGGCGGTGCAGTTTTTGGAGTTGAATTGTTCCGGGTTAATCGGTATTGTCGGAAGCTTCTAGAACCTTCGGAAGGGGACCAACGTGGCCCCACCTTCCGGGAGGGGCATGGGCCTATGAGGGAGTGTCCTGGCCGCATTGGGCCGGGCACAAGGCCCCATAGGGCCCACCGATCCTAGATAAGTTTAAACTCGTTTAAACTAGAGATAGGATTTCTAGATAAGGGAGAGTTTAAATCGTTTAAACTAGAGATAGGATTTCTAGATAAGGAGAGTTTAAATTGTTTAAACTAGAGATAGGCTTGGAGGAGGGGCAAGGCTGGCGCCCCTCTATATATAGAGGTGGTGCGCCTCCCCACACACACCTTCCTCCAAGCCCTAGCAGCCTTGCTACCTTCCTCTCTCCCTCCCGACTGTTTGTAGGCGAAGCCCTGCAGCAGAAATTCTCCACCATATACACCACGCCGTCGTGTTGTAGATCCAATCTATCTCTCCACCATACTCGCTGGTCCGAGGAAGGAGGAGACGTCAAGGTGCTGCACGTGTGCATCTCACGGAGGCACCGCCACTTGTGGTGCTAGATCG
The DNA here is from genome assembly GCA_030063025.1 of Avena longiglumis. Classification (NCBI taxonomy): domain Eukaryota; kingdom Viridiplantae; phylum Streptophyta; class Magnoliopsida; order Poales; family Poaceae; genus Avena; species Avena longiglumis. Next base: position 508,574,879 of record CP125974.1, on the reverse strand, counting down.
GATCGGATCGCGAGGAGTAGAAGCGAGTACGACTACATCACCCACGTTCCGACGAACGTTCCGCCGTGCGAATCTTCAATGGTATGAAGATCTAATACAATCTCTCTCGTTGTTTGCATCTCCTAGATTAGATCTTGGCTTTCCCTCTGTTCGCTCCGTAGAAAATTTTGATTTACTATGCCGCGAAACCCTTCATTTCTCGCATCAGACCTCCGCGTCAGGTTCAGATCGATTCCCAGCGCAGGACGACCGGATTGCGGGGCGCCGCCGACCGCGCACGATGCAATGGATGGGGCAGCGCGCTCGGCCCCGCTCACGATGTATGGGATGGGGAAGGCGACGCTGGCAAATCTCGAGGCAGGGGGAAGCATCGTCGGTTGGTCTCGAGGCATAGGAGATGGCTCGCCATGCTCACTATGCAGGGGATGGGGACGGCGGCGCTGGTAGATCTTGAGGCAGGGGGAAGCATCACCGGTTGGTCTCGAGGCAGAGGAGATGTCGTCGCCAGTGGCCGAGATTCAGGTGTGGCTGCTCTTGGCCACCCCGCGCTATGATACGAATTGGGGGTAGCGCCATCGGCTACGTGTGATGCACGGGATGGGGACAGAGCCACTAACGGATCTCGAGGCAAGTGAGGAGATGGCGCCGCTGCTGGCCGGGATCTAGGTGCAGCTATGCTTGGCCACCGCGCGCGATGCAAGAAATTGGGGAATAGTTGGCGGCGTTGGACCAATGAACAAAGACGAAATGAACTGTTTAGGTGACTTGGCGGTGGCAAGACAAATAATATGTCCGAACTCCTAGGGGCAAAATCGTCCAAAAATGTCGAACGGAAATTTTATGACAACCAACCTACGCTGAGCAAAATTATTCTCCCTCCGATCCATATTAAGTGTCGCTCATTTTGTACTAAACAATTATAAACTTTGTACTAAGTAGTCCATACTTATTATGGATCGAAGGGAGTAGTATAGATATATAGACGATTGGACCATATATTCCCAAGGATTTCCTTTGCTATGTTTCATATGAAATTCCAAGACAAGAGAATGCATTTCTTCGTCTACACCCTTTTTTACGGGATTTCTAATCTCAGACCAGTCGATGGACGTCAATTTCTGGCGGACATTCTGACAACTAGTGCATGCATGTATTACAGTTCAGAACGGTTGACATCAACATTTAATGTAGAAAACTAAATATTTAAAAAGCTTTGTAGGTCAAACCATGTATTCGATTGAAAATCCATTTTGACCATTGAGCTAGTCGTGACGAGATCTTCGAAACTAGATCCCATGTTGATATGTTTCGGACAAAAAAAATGGACCAAAAGGTTACCTAACACGTGAGTTATCCATGTCATAATATATAAGTTATCCACCATATAAACAAATTGGACATAGACGTTTTCGCATGTCTCATGTGGATGACTTTTATATTTTTTGCCTCATAAAATCTTGGTTGCCACACGTACTTGTCGTGGTAGTGGCGACGAACGATGAAATCGAGCCGCTAGACTACTATTTATGTGTTATATTATCCACTATGACTTATGGTGGTGGTGTGGTGAGGGGGCATAAGACCTCATTTATTATACCGTATGTAAAAAATCTTAGATTTAGTTTATTTAAACAAATTATGATTGATGTTTGACGCCGTAGTCTTTCGAGGTTAAGTCGTCTGTACGCCACGAGAACGGTGATGGACAACGAAGCCGAGCCGTTTGAATAACTTTCATATTTTATCTATAGATAAACTTTTATAGTGGTGAATAACTTACATGTTATTGAATAGGTAACTTACATGTTGAAACCTGGATAACTCTCGTGTTACCGATGCATAACTTTTAGGTAAACAAAAGATTACCTATCCCTAACACGTGAGTGATCTATGTTATACAATGTAAATTATCCATCATATATCATATAAGTTATTCACCATATAAACGGGTTGGGTAGGGCATTCTCGCATTTCTTATGGGGGTAAGTTTTATATTTTTGTCTCATGAAAGCTCGGTTCCCCATGAGATATGAGCTAAGTGGGACACGATAGCCTAAGTATTAGGGTACATAGACTTCATCATTGTCGATGCGTACCTAACACAATTTGAGGCTTTGTCACTGGTAAGCCACGGTAACAGTGACGGACGATGAAGCCGAATCGCTAGACTAGTGGTTATGCTTTATGTTTGTTTATTACTTAGGGTGATGGGTGGATGGAGCATAAGACCTTATTTATTATATCATATGTAAGAGAAGTTTAGATTTATATTCTTTAACAAAATTATGCTTGATGTTTGACGCGGTAGTCTTTCGAGGTTGAGTATCTCATATGCCGCGAGAGCGGCGACAGGCGACGAAACCGAGCCGTTAGAATAACTTTTATATTCTCGTGAGTACAATTTTTGTAATGGTGCATAACTTATATGTTATTGGCTAGATAACTTACGTGTTACCATCTGGATAACTTACGTGTTAGGGATGGATAATATTTAGGTGCGAATTTTTTTTTATCAAAATATACCAATATGGAATCTAGTTTCGAAGCTCTCGTCATAACTAGCCCAACGATAAAAACGGATCCTAAATCTGATTAATGGTTTGAGCTACAAAACCTTTTAATTTTTAAATTTCACATTTGGTTGTGCTGACATCAGCAGTTTTGTTTGTATTTACATGCCATATAACGATCCGCTAGAATTTGTAAATCCTAAAACGGTTGCCCAATAAGAGCATGGCCAACGCTCCAGGTTGGACCGCTGCCCCAGCTATCCACGTCGTCCTCTGCTGTCCAGCTAAGACAAATCTGCTGCTCGCGGACTAAAGCGGGATCCTTCAGAGGAAGTCCCAAGCACGATAAAAAGAATATAGAGAGAGCCACTTTTTCCTGTCGCGTAAAAAAAAGTCTCCCATCATATGAAATGGGTTCAACATCCAATTATGAAATCCTTGGAAGAAAAGGATGAATCGAAATATCGCTGCTACCCCAAAACTCGGCGCAAAGAACCAACCAGATTGCCCCAGTGGATAAATAAGGAATACAGAAACAAAAACAGCGACAAAACGGGATTTTTCTTGGGAAGTTTCGGGAATAAAATGGAGAAATGGGAACGAGGCTGACCTATCCAGGTAGTGAAGTCTACCTATGCTAAAGAGCAAGTTCAATATTTGGTTCGAGTAGCCAGCCTATTTTAAGGAGTGGCTTATTATAGTATTCTTAAAAATCATACGAACAAAGAAAGCCTATTTTAGGAGTCCACCATACCAAGGGAAAGGGAGATCAGGCTTGGCCTTCGCTTTGCTTATTCATCTTTCTTTCTTTGCTTTTGAATGACTTGATGGGTCTGGATAATAACAAGAAGAGTCAAGGTAGCGAAAGGGATTTAATTTAAGGCTAGTGCTAGTGGTGAAGGAAATCAAATGGGAGCAGCTTCTTTACACGCCGAAGTAGATATGTATGGTCAGGGGAAACCGACAAAGGAACCATAAGCTAGAATACTGGTATCAAGAGATGTTATTACGGGAAGTGCTTTGATACTAGTGTTGGCCTACCTGATTTGTCTGATATTTGTTCTTCTTTTCTGCTCCCACCGTTCACGACATCCCTTGCTTCTCGCAAGAACGGCTCCTCGGTGGAGGAGTAGAAGCGCTGGTCCCCTTCGGTCAAGTGCTTGTGCGTGCTCTTACCTACCGTAGGACCTCCGTCCCCGAAGCGCAGAAGGAGGAGCAGGAACAACAGGTTGTCCTTTCTGTAATCGAACCCGAGCTTTTGCGAGTTGCTCAATGGTCCCTCTACGCAATTCTTCCGAATTTCGAATAGTACTCAAGATCCTCTGTTTTCGATTATCTAATAAATCTTTTAATGAAAGTAGATTATCTTGCTATTAAGTTTACAACTTTTATGATCTCTTCCCGAACCAAACATGAACCTTTCGATTCATTTGGCTCTCACGCTCTTTTTTTCTTTATTTTGCTTTTGCTATTTCCATATCCTTTTTTGTTAAGTAATGAGCCTATCCTCTATTTTCTCTTTTCTGTTTATATTTCAATATACCGAAACCCATATAAGACTAGATAAATATTAAGAGGACTCTTCTTCCTAGATAAAAATCTAATAAAAAGTGGTTCAGTGGTATGTTAACTAATTGGTCGATTACGAAAACTAGACTTTCTCAATTTAGAGATTTAAGAGCAGAAGAAAAAATGGGAAAATTCCAACATCTCCCAAAAAGAGATGTGGCAATCTTGAAGAGAAAATTATCCACTTTGCAAAGATATCTCGGCGGGATCAAATATATGACGAGATTGCCAGACATTGTGATCGTCCTCGATCAGCAAAGTTTAACCAGCTTTCCCCCTTTGCTTGCCAACCAACCGAGAACCAACTTCCTTGTTTTCTTATCCTTGCTTCCGGGTCTTTCCAGTTTTGCAATCCTATCTTTTCAACTATCCGTATCCTCGGCAACCCCTAGACCGGTGGATCTTGTCAAACAATACAGGCTTTCTTCCAAGGAATATCCCACTTTGTTGGCTGGCTTGGAAAATCTTCCTAGCCTTGACTGTCGTTGCGTTTAACGAGCGCGGCAGGAATAGATCCAGGGGGAGGACGCGAATCAAAAAGGCTATGAGGATCATCAAAATGGAGGTGGAGGGAGATTGTATAACTAAGGATCGAGTCTCGACCCGATAAAAAAAGAATTGGGGGTGTTAAGCCATACCTAAAGAGTCGAGGGCATTTCCATTGGTTACTTACTGCCGGGCCTACTTGTTTTGACATGACGACTAGAGAATTCCCTTTCCTCACTAAATAGAGCAACACCCATTGTGCTTCCTTTCTTTTACTAGAGAGAGTAGTCCTCTACTCTAAATATCTTGATGGCTTTTTGAATGAAATTCGAGTAGATGTTGTTTCATCCTGCGTATGTCTATAATCTTGTTAGGATTCGTCTATTCCAGGTCAGGAAGGGAGTTCGCTTTCCAATATCTAAATGTTCATGCAAAGCAACAAACGAAATGCAAGAACTGTCACGCAGAAGTCACACGGTATGCTGGTCGTTCTGAAATGAGAATCTCAGTCTCGATCATTCTAGAAATCGGGCAGTTGAACTCGTGTTGGCCTGCAAAAATAAAAAATTGATTCTGTTCTCTTTTGTAATTTAGAACAAACATAAACTAATTGTGTAGAAAAGGAGCGGAAAAAGATCTGTGGATTAGACTCCCTGTCTCTTCAGTCCGGTGCATGCCTCAAATGGCTGAATTCGAAACATCTTGAATCGGATTCTCTCTTCTCAGAGAGCTTGAGAGTGAAATGAGTGGGCCGGCCAAAGAAGCTTCCTTGTTGAAAAAACAGAGAGAAACCAAAAAAAAGGGGACTATAGAAAAGGAAGAGAGATGCTTTGTCCTGCCGAGGGGTGGAATTTGCAGTGAAAAAAGACATAGCTATTCCATGGAACGGTAGCCTGCATTGGACAGAATTTTGTGTAGCGGTGGTCTCGTGATATATTTCCTACGTGGAGACCGTGAGGCCACACCATACCACTGTCTCAGCTGCTCGTGCCCTAACAAAGTCCTTTTTTTAGAACTCGTCTACAATACAACTGCCCAGGCTGTATTACAATCTGGGCTAGATCTCAGGAGGAAGAAGGATCCACTGAGCAAAGCCACTGAGGCCTGATGATGGCCCAGTTTAGTGTTCCGCCTGCACGGCGTCTTCATCCGTGAGCCCGTCTCCTCTGTTCTTGCAGCCGCACCTTCCCCTAGACCGTACCGCCCCACCGCGGAACCGCCCCCGCGCAGCCTGCCAGCCATGGAGGCGGCGGAGGTTCGCCCATCCAAGCAGGCGGAAACCGAAGAGATCGACCTTATCAGCCTCCTTCCCGACGAAATTCTTTCCACTGTCGTCTCCTTCCTCCCTACCAAGGATGGTGCGCGCACCACCGTTCTCTCCAGCCGGTGGCGTCCCCTCTGGCGCACCTCCCCGCTCAACCTCGACGACGCCCACCTCCCCAGATGGTCCTGGGAATGCATCTCCAAGATCCTCTCCGAGCACCGGGGCCCGGGCCGCCGCCTCTGCCTCCGCAACCTCGTCGGCCGGAACAGCGTCGCCGATCTCCCGGCGTGGCTCAGATCTCCCGCCCTCGACAGCCTCGAGGTGATCCATCTTGACTACCACTATGAGCTTCTGCTCCCTGCCTCCGTGTTCCGCTTTGCACCGACCCTCCGCGAGGCCAGCCTCGGCGCCTTCCGGTTCCCCGAGGACGCTCCCCCGGGCCTCGCTTTCCCGCACCTGAAGCAGCTCATCCTCACGGATGCCCAGTTCTCGGAGGATGCCCTCCACGGTCTTCTCTCCGCGTGTCCCGCCCTTGAGATCCTCCTGTTAGATTGGTGCGGCGGCTTCGACCGAGTAGTCATCAACTCGCCGACTCTCCGGAGCTTCGGAGTGTGCGCCGACGGTAACCTGGACAGGCTAGTCATACAAGACGCCCCTCGCCTGGAGAGATTGGTCGCGTTTGATCAGATGGACATCAGGGTGAACAGGGCGCCTAGACTGCAGATGGTGGGCTTGCTGGATAGCTACAAGACTACACTACGTTCTGCAGCCATGGTTTCTCGGGTAACTGTTGTCTTCCTTACTTGATCATTCCCATTCGAGGCTATGTTCGGTTAATCCCCTCCTCAAGTGGATTGGAGTGGCATGGGGTGGATTTGAGCGGATTTTGACTTGCTTGGGGTTTAATCCACCCCCAATCCCTTTCAAACCTCTTAAATCACTGCTTAACCGAACAAGGCCTCATTCGGCAGGCAATACACCCGTGTTTACATGTTGGGGGCTTCTTGCAGGGAATATCTCATGACAATTTGGCAATGTCGATGCGGAGTGTGAAGCTTTTCGTTCTTGATACTTATGGCCCTGATCTTGATGCAGTTATAATTTTCATCAAGTGCCTTCCTTGCTTGGAGAAAATCTACATCACGGTAACTTCCTTTTTTTGGTGGTACCTTGTACCACTGAATTAATCTCATTCAGTTCATATAGTAACCAGGTAGAAGCTAGTCCTTTACTAGCAAACAATAGGTAGTAACTTCTACTGCTCTTTACAGTCATCTCTGGAAGTTGATCTGAAAAAGAAAAACGTGTGTCCTCTTAACCCGCAAGATCGCATCGAATGTCTCGACCTTGCTCTCAAAGAAGTTGTGGTGAAGGGTTATGAAGGCAAGCGGTCCGATGTTAACTTTGTCAAGTTTTTCGTTCTGAATGCCAAAGTGCTCCAGGTTATGGAAATTGGTATCCTGAACACATCAAGAGTGATCGGTGAGAAATGGAAAGCTGACCAGCGTAGCCGGCTACAACTGGATAGCAGGGCTTCCAGAAATGCTCGGGTTATCTTTGGAGATTCTTATCCGTTTACTAAATTTGCATGCAGCAAGCACGCTCATGTTTTGACCATGGCCGACCCTGTTGGTTCCTCCTGTGGAATCTGTGGAAATCTCAAGAAAAAGAGGGTGTGGCCATGTTGAATGATCGTAATCTCCCTTCACATGTAATTCCAAGTGTTTCTCTATGCAGCTTTGCTACTTTTATCATGTACGTATATAATGTAATGCAACACTTGTTTTCTATCTGAAACTGCAAAAGGCATGAGGGCAACCTCCTGTGTGCTGCTTTAATTCAGCAATATATACTTGGTTTATGAACTGTTTATATTTTTTGGAGAATTGGTCGTTGGTTGTTGGAAATTCTGAGGGCAACTGCTCAATCAAATGTGGTTCTGCTCCAGAAACAATAATTTATTTTCCATTTCTTTCTAGCTTCTTCAAAGGAAAACCAACAGCGATGTTAGCGGTGCGTTTTTTGACAATCTTTTTTATCAGTGCGGGACGATGTAAATAGCTGTGCGCAACATGTGGTCTCATTCCGTTTAGTTGTACAGAAGGATATCCCTTTCGCAGTTTCACGGAATTTCACTGAACCATACGAAACAATTTACTTAGGACAGTACAATAATACAAAACACACAGTTATATAGGGATGCTCTGCACATTCATAAAGTTTTAGCAAGGAATCTACTAATTCTTGAGCTACGCGAAAAAGAATTGTGGCTAAAAATGGAAAAGATCATTAGAGGAGAACATGATACTCCCTCTGTTTCAAAATATAAGATGTTTTAGATTTTTGAATAAAATATATCTAGACTTTTTTTAGTAGTAAGTTCATTCCAAACTTGAGTGAACCTATACACTAAAAGAAGTCTAGATACATTCTATTCATAAAGCTAAAACATCTTATATTTTAAAACGGATGGAGTACAAGTGTTTTTAAGCTTTATAATTTACAATGGATATAACTAAATATAATTAGAACACAAAATATTCCATCCGTATACAATTATGAGATGTTTTATCTTTTGCTTGAAACTAATGTACCTAGGACTCGCTTTTGGGTAGGTTTCGCTCATTTTGGTCCGTAATAGTCTATATTAAAATATCTAAAACATTTTATAACTAGGTTGTACTATCTTAAAGCAACCTAATATGAAGTAAAAAAATTGTTTATTACATATTCAGTTTATGTTAGTTCTTCGGTTTTTCTTTATCTGAACAAACTTAGAGAACATCTCTAGCAGATCAAGTAAAACTCCCGGAACTAAGAAATAACCACTCTTTTCCGGTTTTCAGAAAAAACTTGCCAGAATAGATCCCTAAAACCGTCCTGACTAGAAAAAAATGGCACACCGAGAAATCCCCCCCCACCCCCACCCCACCGCTATATGCCCAGTTTTCGCGACCGAACCGAGGGATGCCCCGCTTCTGCGTGGAAAACTTGGCGCTGAAATTTCCCCGTGCGTGTTGGCGCCGCTGACTCTGGCCTCCGTCTCGGTCGCTACTAGCCACGCCAAGCCGTAGCCGACCTCTCCGCCGTCTGCATCTTTGAATCTTGGAAGGTTTGTTTCAAATTGGCAAGGAACAAATATTTTTATAACAGGATATTATACGTTAGTAAATAGTAAGATGATTCAATCCATAATCAAGAATAATTAGGATTTCTAAAAAAAGGGTGGTGGGAGTCATATAATTTGGCGATTTGACCCATTCCTCTATGCCGTCACGGGTTGCCGAGGTCACCGCCATGGATGCGCCAACGCCGGACAATTGGGTCGCGTTGTTGACCTAGGAGGCTTGATTCGGCGGTCCCGCAACTGCAACTGCCTCTTCTCCGAGAATCTACAAGGGTACGCTCCGAATCGAGTGGCGTGGGTCGCCGAGGTCGCCGCAGTTGCGGCGGCCATGGATGAGGTTTCACTTTGATTCCTCCCGTTCATTCGTTTCATCTTGTCCCCTCGCGTAGATTTTAATCTTGAAAAATTGTAGATGACCTTGAGCGAGAAGTTTGTCTTTGAGGATTTATTGTCGTTGTCCGATGATTCAGAATGGGCAATACAGCTGGAGAAGTCGTGATACGACCATTGTGGCCATGGCGCCGGAGGACTTGTGGATTTAGCATTATTTTTTTGGGTTGCCGGGATCACTCAATGATTTCAATGTCTTGTATAGGTCCTATCTTTTTGCTAGGCGGGCAAAAGGAGACGCTCCGGCTTGCAAATATAAAGTTATGAACCATGGCTACACATTGGGCTACTATCCTACCGATGGCATATATCTAACTTGGTCAACATTTGTTATGACCATTTTGGAGCCAAAAACTAAGGCCCAGACTGTTGTTTTTGCAGCGGCTCAAGAGGCATGACGCAAGGATACCGAGAGGGCTTTTGGGTTGTTGCGAGTTAAGTTTGCTATTGTCGAGGTCCTGCTCGATTTTGGGATAAGAAATCACTCAACAAACCATGACATGTGTCATTCTCTACAATATGATCATCGAAGATGAGAAGGATATGAATTTGGAGTTCTTCTATAAAAATGTTGAGACCTACATCCAAGTGAGGCCACAACGCAATCCTGATCGCATTCAAGCTTTTCTTAAGACCTATAGGGAAATGAGAACTCCACAAATTCACATCTTCAAAAAGGCCTCATCTAGAACCATTGGTTGCGGCATGGACGTTGATCTCCCCATCTTTCGTTGAGTTGAACTATTTATTTGCCCTTGGAACAATTGGTAATTTGTTTAATTATTTCATTTGAACAATTATTGTAATTTGATTTGAACAATTATTATAATTTGGATTATTAAACATTCATTAATTAGATCTAAGTTGTTGTCATATGAACTATGTGTGAAGATATTGTTGAAATCTACAATGTGTTTTACGGTCTCATTTTGAACAAATCTCTCACACCGCACTCGTAAAACAGATCCCTCAAATGGCACCCATAAAAATTAACCGCGCACAGGATCTCGTAGAAATGCTCTATACTACAACAACACGTCATCTAAAAATAAATGACTCGAATTTATTTATATTCGGATGTATAATATTTGGACGCTCAAATGGCTTTGTGATGATACTGAGCCAGCTGGACAACGCATTATAGGGCTCGATAAAAGAACCATTCCAATCTCCACCCCCCACTACCCCACGAACCGCCGTTCCAGGGCTTAGCGTGGTTGCGAAGCCCCTCCTCCTCCCGCCGTTCCGCCGGCTCCGGAGGAGACGTCGACATGAAGCCCTCGTGGCTCTCCCCGGAGATCGCGAAGAACAACGCTGAAGGTAGGCCTCCATTCCTCAGATCCCGGCTCCCTCGCGTCTCGCGCGCGCTCCCCGGCTGTTTCCCGCCGCTTTTTGCGCGGGGGTTTCTCTTCCGGTCGTGGCTAAAACGTCGAATTGGTTTGCCCGCAGATTCGGTCGCCGAGGACCAGCCGTTCAGTATCGCCGCCTACATCTCGTCAGGAGCGGTATGTGTCCCGCCTTCTATGGTTCGTATTGTGGGGTGCGGTTAGGATGTGGTTCAGTTTTGGACAGTGTTGATTCATGTAGATTGTAAAGGATGCTAATCTGGCTGGTTTTCTGTGCGAGTTTAGGGTAATCAGCCAAGAGCGTGGATTGAAAATAGTCGGTTGTTTCTCATTAAGACGCTGCGTCAGTTGATCAGTTGCTCGCGTTGGTGATTTTCATCGATGTTGGTAATTGGAGTTTGCGAGATTTATCATGTTGTTTTATTTGCGTCGAATCAATGCGTTTGGGGCCTGGAGAACTGTTGTTCTGTAGCTTCCCGCGCACTATATGTTTGGTTGAACACTTGACGTACTGTTGGGGTGCATGAAGCTGCCGGCTTGTCAGATAGCATTAATGTCTAGTAACACTTCTGATGTTATGTAGTAGAGGGGAAAACAGTATGAAGTGGATACTTAACATGTATACCTTGTGTTTTGATGGTAATTCAGAATAAATGACATCCATAATTTTTACCTTAGGGGTTTATTTGAAAGTTTAGCTTCCTGGATGTTAACCCCCATACCCTTTATGTTAACTGTACTTCTGTCTATGTACAGCGATAATATTTTCTTTGTTGATATACTTTGTTGGCGTATGTCTACAATAGGATGTTATTGCTGCTGCCCTGCGGAAACATGTTGAAGAACAAGCTCGGGATCTCAGCCGTGAAGATCTTCCAAGGGTTATGGATCATCTCTATGAGCAAATATCTTGGTTACTGCAAAGCAATGATGCCACTAAAAACTTACTGGCTCTTCATGCTATGGATGCCTTGATTGATTTACCCTTTGGAGGTGCTTCAAAGGTTGCCAAGCTCGCTAATCTCTTAAAAAATGTGTATGAAGTCAAGCGTGACCCTGAAATCCTAGTTCCAGCCAGCACAGTGCTTGGTCATTTAGCAAGTGCTGGAGGAGCATTAACTGCACACGAAGTTGAGCGACAGGTAAGTTATAACTGGTTAAAATTTCCATGAACATATATGTGTTTTGCAGTTCTCTAACAAGCACTTCTTTTAGATTATTACTACTGCTCTAGGGTGGCTTGGTGAGGATCGAGTGGAATATTGTCGCTTTGCAGCCCTCCTTATTCTCAAAGTAAGTTGAACCGATCAGCTTCTTGAGTGTCTAATCAACAATCAAGTTCATGTGTAGTCTGTACCACTGATTTGTATTAGGTTTAGTATTTTTTCTCTGCTTAGTATTTTAAGAAACTAATTGTCAGCTATTAGTGGACGACTAATCATGCCTAGTCATGACTGATCTGCAATTCAGTACCCTGCTGAGTTTTACTGAGTGTATACGACTTAAATAATACTATTGGTTAGCGCTGGCTGTCTTATTAGGCCATGAGTACCATTTCCTGCATTCCAAGACGCGCTGAAAAGAACCCTATGTACAAGTAGCATCCTGTGCAATTTGCAAATTTGTTAATTACGACAGTAGTTTAACTTCATGCCAATATTTTCCTAGATGAACTATACTCTATAATTTGTCCTCTGTATTAAGTTTTTCGTTTCTTGTGTAGGAGATGGCTGAAAATGCATTCACAGTTTTGAAGGATTATGTCCCTGAATTCTTTGATGCTATACTAATAGCATCAAACGACCCCAAACAGGTTATTCGTGAACGAGGAGTTGAAGCCTTGCGTGCCTTTTCGCATTCCAACATGAAGGCGGCTGCTGTTTGCGCAGCAAAGAAGGTGAAACTGGAGGGAATCGATCTGATCAGCCTCCTCCCGGATGATATACTCGGCACCATCATCTCCTTCCTCCGCACTGATGATGCCGTGCGCACTTCTGCTCTTTCTCGCCGCTGGGGTCACCTGTGGCGCTCTGCTCCGCTTAACCTCGACACTGCCCATATCCGTGGGTATTGTCCCGAGCAGATTGAGGTTGTAACCAAGATTTTCTCCCAGCACCAGGGCCCCATACGCCGCCTCTGCCTCCACAGTCTCTACTTTGCTGACCTTGATGGCTGGTTCAGCTCCCCGGCCCTTGATAATCTTCAGGAGATTGACATCTATGTCGCTAAATTTCATGATCCACTGCCGCTGTCTGTGCTCCGCTTTGCGCCGACCCTTCGCGTGGCCCTCTTTGCTCACTGCAGCTTCTTTGAGGATGGGGACCCAGTATTTAATTTCCCACACCTCAAAACACTCGCCTTGGGCTTCCTTACTGTATGGGGACGCACCCTCCAAAACTTGATCTCTGGCTGCCCTGTCCTCGAGAACCTGCTGATTAACAGTTGTGATGGCTTCAGTCGTCTGGTGATCAACTCGCCGACACTTCGGAGCATCGGAGTCCTTGATGTTCAAGGCCAGATGAAGGAAATAGTCATAGAGAATGCCCCTTGCCTGGAAAGATTCGTCAGATCAGATTTATTTCGTACGAAACCAGTCATCCGAGTAATTCGCGCACCGAAACTGGAGATCTTGGGCTCACTGTCAGATAACTTCGATAAACTCAGTATTGGAACCGCAATTTCACAGGTAGCTTAGACTCTGACATCCCGTGAGGCATACACCGATATTTTTTGTAATGTTTTTTCATTTAGCAGGTAAAGGTTGATGGTAACATGGAAATGTTGATGCCCACTGTGAAGGTTTTACATCTAAAGTCTAGTGGCCCTAATCTTGTTGCAGTTCTTTGCTTTCTAAGAGTCTTCCCTTTCTTGGAGAAGCTATACATCATGGTGAGTTGGTGAATCTCATATTTGGTTGCATTCTAGAGTTAAAAATGATTTTCATTCTTTTCTATATTATATCCAATCAGTAGTTGTTTTACTTGCCAGGTAGTATTATTTCTTTGTTTTTTAGCTTGGTAATAACTGTATTTTTAATCGTGTATGCTCTTTTCAGTCATCTCCGCAAATGGATGTGGAAAATCTGCACCATCTTGACCCAACAGATCCCATTGAATGTCTTGACCATCTCAGATATGTAGAGTTGAAGTGTTACATGGGCAACAAGCCAGATGTTAATTTCGCCAAGTTCTTTGTTCTGAATGCTAAGGTGCTCGAGTTAATGAAATTCGTTGTCGAGGGCAAATGCACTCGGAAATGGAGAGCTGATCAACTCAAGCAGCTACAGTTTGATAGTAGGGCTTCTCAAAATGCTCAGTTTGAGTTTGGATCTTATTCTGGTCGTGCAGAAGCTATTGGGTGTTTCCGAAGCAGTGGCTTTTCGTTTGGATCTGATACTGGCTTCCGAAGAAATGTCTATCACCATAATGATCATGTGTTGTCCATGGCCAATCCCTTCGATAGCTCTTCTTGTGGATTGTGCAGAGTAGACTGACCAGGTTGATGCCCTAACGGGGAGCTCTCTCTCCATGTCGTGCACACATTGCAGTACGTCTCTCGTATGAATGTTTCGCACCTGTTGATGACCATGTTATCTGTTTTGGGTCAATACTTAAGTTACGTGCCATCAAAATACATTGGCAGTTTGGTGTTAGGTTTAATGATATTGCTCTTTGCTGGTAAAATTATAGATGTTCTATATTAAAAAATAGATATTCTGTTACGGAGACACAAAACGTGGGCTGATGGAATTGGAAGCTCATTCGCAAGATGCTGCCGTTTTTGTCGTCTCGTTTTGGCTCGGAGTCTTGAGTCTTGGACAGGAGAGCTGGCTCGCTCCTCGCCATGGCGACCAGAGCCTAACCTGCCGCCTCTCTCCTCCCTCCTCCTCCCTCCGCCCGGCGAACGCCGACGGGCAAAGGCCGTGCGGTGCCGGCGGCGGCGGTTCCCCGTCTCGCTAGGGCGCGGGCGGCTCAAGCGGCGGCGAACTGCAGCGCTGGTCCTGGTCTTCCCGGCGCGGTGGGCCGGCGAGCCGCGGCCGCAGTGGACCAGCGTGTTGGAGGCGGCGGGGCTCGGCGGCGGGGTCGTCTTCCTCACGCGGAAGATGGCTATGGCGGCCGATGCTTCTTCTGGAGATCTTCGCCGGCGACCACAGGGCCCTGGGCGGCGCCCTCCACCGGGACAAGACCCGTGCTGCACGTCCGGGACGAAGACGGCTGGCGGAGCTGGCCTGGAGGCTGCCGGGCCTGCCTCAGCCCAGATCTAGGCCCATCCGGGCTCGATCTGGGTTGGCGGGCCTAGCGGCCTCTGCGGGTTTCAGGGGCAACCAGCGGGTCTGGGAGCCCATCCCCTGACCATGTTGTGGTTGGGGTGCCGGATCCGGGCTTGGAGGCCTAGATCTGGCGTTCGCCTAGCAGCCCCTTTCTTTGGGTTCTGCGGGTTTAACTTGCCGGAGTGTCCTGCTCGTTGAACCCCCGTTCAAGTGTTGGAGGGCTGGCTTGGATCTTTCTTGCCCGCTTTGGGGGATGTGTCTTCGAGCGTTGTCAAGTCAAGGGCGAGATCTCGGACGCCGGGGCGGCGGCCTCGGGAGGTGGTCTGCGCGGGCGTCTTGACGGCGGGGCGGCGTTGCGGCGGTGATGGCTCATCTCTTTGGTCCTCGAGGGTGGCAAGGAGTGTGCTCCGGGGGTTCCTGGTGGTGGTAGCGCCCAGATTGAGGTTGGAAGCTCGGCTTGAGGCTTGGTGATGGTCCAAGGTTCCGAATGTGGCGAGAGTTTTTCGGAAAGCCCGCCCGGCCATGAGACAACGGCCTTTGTGGCGTCGTGACCCTCTTGGGGGCGTTGTTGTGGCTACTCTCACTCCATTAGGGCTCCGGGTGAAAACCCTAGACCCTTGTGGTCTCGGCGACGGCGGCGCCTGTGGCGTTGTTACCTTCTGGGAGGCGTTGTCGTGGAGCTCAGGTCTCCTTAGTCTCGCCTTCCTTGGTGGCAAGTTAGATGCTTTCTAGGCTTAGTAGTTTATCTTTTGATCTGCTTGTAAGAGGAACTCCTCATCACTTTATATCTGTTTTGCCGTGTGGCTTTATTTATAAAGCGGGGCGAAAGCCTGATTCGAGTCGTCTTGTTTTAAAACATGAGGAAAAGCTCTTATTATACTTCCTCCGATTCATATTAATGGTCTTAACTTTATCTAAATTCATATATATTCAGTTAAGTATGTTAAGTATTTACATTAGATGCATTTGTATCTAAACAAAATTGAGAATATTAACATGGACCGCAGGGAGTACTTATTATATATAGGTAGCGAGAGATTTTTCTAGAACACCTGGCTTTGCTCTTTAGGTCTTGGCAGTGACATGTAATTATTGTGTATATCTCCAATGAGTGTGGATTCACTTCCATATGGGTATGTCTGCACCCATCAGCCATAGTATAGTCGGATGTGTTGTAAGATCTGTGGTTTTGGTATCTAATGTGTTGACCTGATTTGGAAGAGAATCGGTATAATTATTGCTTCGGAGTTTTGCGCTAGTGGTGGCGCGCGTGAGCTAGAGGAGATGCCTTTCTCGCACGATCTAAAAAAAAGCTGTGCCTGGCGTCTAAAAACGTTGGCACGAAAGAAGATTACTTCCCCGTGCTCTAAAGCATTAAAATAATCCGAAGCATTAAAATCTACCGCATCAAAAGATCATTTTCACACTGAACAACATCTTTTCTTAGATGTCGTGTCTACGTAGTTTCCTCTGATAATTTGCCGGTCTATAGTGTTCACTCTGCTGATAAGCCAAAAAATAAATCTGCATGCGGACGAATCTACTTATTCGGGACTGGTTTAGCATTCTTTGGCATCCCGCAAAACCACTACTAGAAAATCGCGTTAATTTTGTGCATTGCATCATCGTGACATCATCATGCATATTATTTTTACTTAAAACTATTGCGAAAGACTATTGTTTTCTGAAACTAGCCCTCCTTCTATTTCAAATTAAACCCCGGGATGTTTCCGGATATTTTGTTTGTCTAAAACTAATTACAAAAGTTATTTTAAATAAAAACCTATATTATTTTTTTAGGGGGCAGTCGAACGGGCCGATCCGACCCAGTCGACCACCCCCAGTTCAAAACGGTCCACCCAAAATCTATTCCTACCTAGTCCTAATCTACCCACCCCTCCAGCCACCTCACCCCACCCAATCCTCTCTCGCCACCTCACCTCTCTCCCTCCCCCACCACTCACACGCTGCCACCTCACCTAACCTCCTCTCCCAACCCCACCCACACACCACACCTGCCTGAACTGCCACACACAACACACGACGCCACACCCGTGGCCCCGACCCACACCCCGCCCCACCCCTTTGTCCCCACCTCCTTCTCTCCCACCCCTGCGTCCCTCCTCTCCTCTCCGTCGGCCTCTGAGCACCGCGCCAGCCTCCTCCGTCCCCTGCTCCCTCACCGTCCGCCTCACGCCACGCCTTCCTCGCCTCCTCCTCTCAGTCGCCTCCCGCCCTAAGCTCCTCGCCAGAGCCGCCTCCGCCGGAACGAGGCCCCTCCTCCCGACCCTCCTCGAACGCCTCGACGCCTGACCCCAGCTCGCCTGACCTCCTTCTCCCCCGCTCGGGCTCGCCACCGCGCGCCTTCCCGAGCTTGGCCTCCTCCTCGCCCGCTCGGCTCCTGCCGCCGGGCCCCCGCCTGCCCGGCCAGAGCCGAGCCGGCGGCCTGCTCGCCTGCCCAGCTGAGCCCCGCCCGCGCCCGTCCTCACCTCGACGCCTGCGCCTCGGCGCCGCTCGTCCTCCGCTGCCGGCCTTCAGCTCGACCCTTCTCTACCTCGAGCCGCCCCTCTACAAGCGCTTGTTGCGCCACCTCGCTTGAGTCGCCGCGCCTCCGCCTCTCCGATGTCCCTGCATATCCTCCGCTATTCGCCGCCACGGGCTCACGCGCGCCCTAGCCCTGTTTTTGTGTTGCCTTCTCGACCTCCCAGCTATCTCTGCTCGTGCTCGCCGATCGGTTGAGCCCCGTGTAGCACTGCTGCTATTTCCATATAAGGCTGCTGCCTGGTAACCAAACCGTCTGCTCGTATGTTTAAGTTAATGTGGGATATCGTACGCACACATCGACTTCTTCCGATCTCCTGTACCGACAAGACCGACCTCGACAAACAATTGGCGATGATCCACGAGGTTCAACACCGGAAAGAGGCGGATAACAAGATCCAAGATCGTCGTCATGGAACGCCAAAGCCTTCTTCCAGGAATCGCCATGACCGTCGACATGGAACCCTGAAGACCCCGGTGTCGAGCCCCAAGTTCGTCACCGATGATCGGGATGATACCCCAAGATCTCCTTCCCGGAATTCGACGCCTCGATCCTGCATGCCCGAAGACACGGATGCGACAAGATCTACCTCACGGAACACCATGATCTCCAACCCGGAACACCGAGTGCACCGACATGGATCCGAAGGCCGAACCCTCGGCACGCCAAGATCTTCTCCTCGGAACGCCATGATCTCCTTCATAGATCCGAAGACCCTAAATCCCGGAGTCCGAACCTCGTTTTCGCCGAACCCTACCTTCCCGTCGAACCCTGTCGAACCCCGGAACCCCAAGATCTGCCGAACCCTAATGTGTGAACCTTTTCCTGAGCCCTATTTTATAAATGCTATATATAAACTTGTTGCATTAAATCATTCATGCTTGCATACATATTTGGTGGTTTGGGGGCCTTATGCCGATTCACATCATAATTAAATATGGGGCCCATATGGGGGCAAATCTAGCCTTATATTGGCCTCATTTAAATTTGTGTAGCGAACCGGTGCGATCTTTTGCCATGTTAAGACAACACTTAAATTGCGGGATATCTAAACAACATGGACCATCTATTTAATTGTCGGGACCCCGGTTCCGCTTAATCTTGCCTAATCGCATCGCACCTTTGCCATGCCATGCATCATACATGCATCATGCC
Source organism: Avena longiglumis (assembly GCA_030063025.1). Classification (NCBI taxonomy): domain Eukaryota; kingdom Viridiplantae; phylum Streptophyta; class Magnoliopsida; order Poales; family Poaceae; genus Avena; species Avena longiglumis. The sequence goes on along the minus strand of CP125974.1, from coordinate 508,556,220 downwards.
CGATCTTCTGCCGTAGTATTAAATATTGCATCCGGTGTTTATTCTAGTGTTTTGCTTCTTCGCGGATAAGGCCGTTGAGTTGATGCGAGTACCGACCCGATCTTCGGGTGAACCTTCGGCAATGCTTTCAGGCGAGCATCTCCCCCTTTCTACCTATCTTACTTTTATAGTATTTATTCCCTCCTGTTGATCTATTGCTATCTGTGTTACGATGCTCTAGTTTTCGTACCCGTGATATCCCTTGCAGCCTTATATTGCCTTGGACACATCCTATTACCTGTTGTTTGGTAGATAGTTGGACCTGCGCGTCGTAGTCGCGTGCTCAAGTGTTGTTGCGTGTCGCCAAGTACCACAGTTGTTGGAGTATTGCCGCATGTTTATTGTTGGAGATGATCATAACTTTAATTAATGTTTAACAACTAAAATTGAAGTAGGTAAGCAGAGGCACAGGTGGGCAATAGATGTTATTTGGTTGTTAACCGTCCACTTGTGTCCCGTAGGACCCCGAGTACTTGATACTTGTTCCTTGAATATTCGCGCTATCCACATCCGGGAGGATTATGGGACCCCCCTGAGCTAGAGCTTGATTCATTCTTATTTCTTGGGGCCACAAACTAGTTTGAGGTTTTATTTACTATCATGTACTTATGCCATGCTTTACTGCTTTATTATGATTGTGCGAGGAGCACCAGTACTGTTTAGGTAAGCGGAGTGTTTTCGCGGTATCGACAAGCCCAGTTTTGGGTTCCCAGTCGTTTACAGCCATTGTCGCAAACCTTGAGTCCGTCTCGGAGTCAGCTAACTTCGTTGCGGTTCTACTCAATGGGGTGGCCCCCTGAAATATTTCTGAATCCTGTGATTGCTTTGTCGTGAAAGCCTCGTTGGGTTTTGATTTGGTTTTTCCGAGGTTGATCGAGTGTGTGTTGCTATTTGTGCACCCCTGCAGGGTAAAACTTTCTGAAAGCCGTGTCATGGTTATGGACGACTTGGAGCACAGTATCTCGATCATAGACAACTATAACTAAAGTAGTGCTATAAATTTGACTTTATAATGACTAGTAATCAGCTTCACTATAATGGAATGGCTAAATAAAACTGCCAACAATTGCTTGCTTGGGTTGTCGTTTGTGACCATTGTACCTGACTAGTAAGTATTGCAACTATAACGGAATGGCTAAATAAAAGTACCAACAACTGCTGGGTTTTGGGATATCTCATGCTAATTGTATTTGACTAGTAAGTGTCGCAACTACAACGGAATGGTTAACTAAAAGTGCCCACTGCTTATTCTATCAGGATGATTACCTATATTTGACTAGTAATTGCTGCAACGATAACTGAATAAGTAAAACTGCCAACTGTGTGAGTTCCTCGGTGGACTTCCTCGTTTGGTCGCGAGGGGGAAATACCAGGATGGGATTGTTTGGTGTAAGATTCAGGTTGGTTCCGAATAGTTCTTTCTTATCCCTCTCTGATAGTCGTCAGTTGTATCGAGTCTCTATAGGTTGTTTAGTGCATGTTGCGCTGCCGCTGCAGTCCACCATACCTATGTAGGTGAGGACCGCCGAATTCTAGTCTCGCCGTGTACTGGCCTCAGTACTGACCGCTCTCTTTTTCCTTTGCCCTTTGTCGGCACCCCTTTTGTTTAAGCAGGTTTTGAGATCGACGTCGTTAGCAGGGTTACCCTTCCGGCTTGGCCTGGGCAGGGTTATGGACGCCATTGGTTATTCTTCAGGGCTCTTAGCCCCATTTGCATCTTGTCCGTACTCGGACGCCGTATTGTTTTCAAGGTGATTTGGATCTTTGTTCTGTATATCTGTATTCTTGACTCATGGAGTCGTGTTGTATATATATCTGTTCTGTGGGTCCCATCGAGGACTGTTGTGTAATGTTATTACTTCGTTTTCCACCCGCACGAAAGTGCCTGGTGGGCACCTTTGAATCGTTTCTATGCGGGTTTGGCGGGAATCGCTGAAACTTGCATATGGTCGATTCTGAGGGTGTTACACATTCCATCTGTTTTCATATTGCAAATGCAAAAAAGAACATCTTCTGTTTCCACTCTCACAGTTGCTAATGTGAAGCATCTTTTGATACCCCGAGTATTTTTTGATGCCAAACATCTTTTGATACCTTGAGGATTTTTTGATACCGAGTATTTTTTAATAGCCGAGGATTTTTTAAGACTGAGCATCTTTTGATACCCTCGGGATCTTTTAATACCAAACATCTTTTCATACCTTTAGGATTTTTTAACACCGAGGGTCTTTTGATACCCTAGGGATCTTTTAATACCAAACATCTTTTGATTACCCCGAGATTTTTTAATACCGAGCATCTTTTGATACCTCCGAGGATCTTTTGATATCGAGGATCTTTCAATGCCACGTTGTTGCCCGACGTACGAAAATAAAAAATAGTCGAGTGATCTCACAAACGAAGTGTTACCGTGTATCGTCTTCTCCGTTTTCCTTTTCTTCATGAAAACATGGCCTAGTGTTTGGCTGCGCCCGAAGCTTCCCCTTTGTTACTGCGTCTGGGTGAGCTCCATAAATCCATTGCTTGAGCTAAACAGGATAATGCAGATCCGGCGGTGATATTGTACTTGGAACATTCGTGGCAGTTTTCATGCATTAGTACCTCCAATTGAGAACTTCGAGCGATTCTTGACTACTTGAGCTACAAGGTTAATACATATTCGTGGGTGCAATTATACTTGAGAAAAATTGTGGGAAGCTTGCATGCATGCATACCTCTGATTGAAACCTTACGCTTTCTTGCATGCGTACCTTGAGCTTGCTTGCATGCGTTGGTAGAACTGCTTTCATGATAAACCGGATAAGATGTTGTGCTTGTTTTGCAGACTATGGTGACCATGCACTCCCTCTGCTACCTATCTATTGTTCAAAATTTTGAATCCTCTGCATATATAGGTTAGAGGGCTAGTGGGTCTCTTTTTTGAATTCAAATCTATTGCCACGGGTGGGCATGTGGGCATTTTAAGTACTAACTCTGGTTGGAGGGTCTGATATTGTAACTTAGTGCAGGCTACATAGGCCACTCCTCTCCTCTAGAAGAGTAGCAACCTAAACTGAAATGATATGAGATGAATGAGTAGGACTAGAACGCTTCATCTACAGTGGAGTTCGTTTTGCATCTTCTCTTGAATCCCCAATTTAGAGCTAGGTCTGTAGCATATACTTCATGTGGAATTTGGATGGAAAGTTGTGCCTGAAAGATAGGATAAAAATCTACTCCCTCTGTTTACAAATGTAAAATCTTTTAGATATTTTATAATATAAACTAGACACATTTCAAAATGAGCGAACCTACACAATAAAACAAATCCACATACATGTGTTTTAGAAAGATGGTAGAATGTCTTATATTGTTAAAATAAGGGAGTAGTTTGGTTTGGTTCGCTGCCGTGTACTGGGGAGTACTCATAATGTCGGCTAATATTACATCCCACGCTGCTTTTCCATTTTACATATAATGATATCTTCTCTCTATCAACCTCGACGTTTCTCACTCTGATATGTAATTTGTCTATTTTTTTTTGAGACTTGTCGACTTCTGTCAGGTATGTGCATCCTAACTATGCAGAAGTTGAATGTAATGCTTATTTTTTAAGTTATAAAGTGTCCTCTATCGAGAAAAAAGCAACCTCGACTAGAAGAGGTCTACTTGGTGTTGCGCAAGATGTACATCATTGATCTCCTTGGCCTGCTCATGTCTACAATCTCGCCCCCATGTTGGCGCCTGTTGGAATTATGCCCTAGAGGCAATAATAAAGATGTTATTATTATAATTCTTGTTCATGATAAATTTTATATTTCATGCTAGAATTGTATTAAGCGGAAACTTTAATACTTGTGTGGTTTGTGAACAACACCGTGTCCCTAGTACGCCTCTATGGACTAGCTCATTGATTAATGATGGTTAAGGTTTCCTAACCATAGACATGAGTTGTCGATTAATAATGAGATCATATTATTGGGAGAATGATATGATGGACAGGCCCAAACTAAGCAGAGCAATTAGATCGTGTCATCGTGTTCATCTTTGCGAAGCTTTTCTTATGTCAAATATTGTATTCCTTAGACCATGAGATAATGCAACTCCCTGGTGTCGGAAGAAAGCTTTGAGGTCATCAAACGTCATCCTATGAGAGGGTGATCATAAAGGTGTCTCTCAGGTGATCGGAAAATACCTGTTGGGTTGTATGTATCGAGATGGGATTTGTCCCTCCCAAGTCGGAGAGATATACTTCGGGCCCACTCGGTAATCGATATCAACACCGCTTGCAGGCACGTGGTTAAGGAGTTAATCACAAAGTGATATCGGATTACGGAACGAGTAAAGTACTTTCTGTGAACGAGATTGAACTAGGTATGCCGGTACCGACGATCGAATCTTGGGTAAGTAAAATATCGCGAGACGAAGGGAATATATATATGGGATTGATTGAATCCTGGCATCGTGGTTCATCCGATATGATCATCGATGAATGTGTGGTAGTCAATATGGGTTTCCAGACCCCGCTATTGATTATTTATAGAAGATCATGTCTGCATATTCTCGAACCCGAAGGGTCACACACTTAACGTGTCTCGACGCTAGGATAGATTGGATAATTGGTTTATGAGTTTTTGTTCAGAGTCTCGGATGAGATCCAGGACGTCACGAGAGGTTCCGAAATGGTCCGAAGAATAAGATTCATATAAGGCAAAGCAGATTTTGGAGTTCGAAATTGTTTCGGGTTGTTCGGTATTGTATCGGAAGCTTCTAGAACCTTCCGGAGTGGGACCAACGTGGCCCCACTTGTCGGGAGGGGGCGTGGGACTATGGGGGAGTGCCCTGGCCGCATTGGGCCAGGGGCACAAGGCCCCATAGGCCCAGCCGGCCAAGCCTAGGGGAAACCCTAGGGAAGCTTCTAGAAGGGGGGAACTTGCCCCCACTCCTCCCTCCTTGGCCGCCGGCCCTAGGGATTGGGGGAGGGGCAAGGGCCAGCCTCCCACCTCTCTATATAAAGAGGGCTGGGGGCGCACCCTCCCCACACCACCTCCTCAAGCCCTAGCCGCCCTGCTGCCCTCCTCTCTCTCCCTCCCGACTGCACGTAGGCAAAGCCCTGCCGCAGAAACTCTCCACCACTTGCACCACGCCATCATGTTGTAGATCCAACCTATCTCTCCACCCCACTTGCTGGACCGAGGAAGGAGGATACGTCGAGGTTCCGCACGTGTGCATCTCTCGGAGGCATCGCCACTTGCGGGGTTGGATCGGATCGGATCGCGGGGAGGAGAAGCGAGTACGACTACATCAACCACGTTCATTGAATGTTCCGCTGTGCGAATCTTCAAGGGTATGAAGATCTCATCTATACCCCCCTCGTTGTTTGCATCTTCTAGATTAGATCTTGGCTTTCCCGTTCATATCCGTAGAATTTTTTTGATTTACTATGTTGCGAAACCCTTCAGTGGTATGAGAGCTAGATCTATGTGTAGATGTGTTTCACGAGTAGAATGCAACATTCTTGTTGCGGGCGTTGATGTTTTCTGTTGCAAGCCTCTTGTTTGTGTACTTCTTATGACGCGGGATAGTGAGATCGAAGCGGTCCAGGCCAACTTTACGCGACCTCGTTCGCGAGACCGGCTCCGCACTTGACGTGTGGCTTGTTCCACACATGCGGCTGGTGGATGCCAGTTTCTCTCACTATAGTTGTCATGGGATTTATGTTGGAGATATGCCCTAGAGGCAATAATAAATGTGGTTATTATTATATCTTTGTGTTTATGATAAATGTTTACATTCATGCTATAATAGTATTAACAAGGAAACATTAATACTTGTGTGATTTGTAAACTTAATTTGAAGTCCCTAGTATAGCCTATATACTTCACTAGCTTGTTGGTTGATTAATGATTGTGGTTTCCATATCATGAACATTGAGATGTTATCAACAACAAGATCATATAGTTAGGAGAATGATATGGTGGACATACTCCTATAGATAAGCTTAGCATAAAGATCAAGTCATTTCAATAGTTCAATTGCTATATGCTTTCTGATACATAGTAACCAAATTCCTTCGACCATGAGATCATGCATATCACCTTTACCGGATGGATGCTTTGATGACATCAAACACCACACCGTAACTGGGTGGCTATAAAGGTGGCATTGAGTGTTCGGAAAGAGTGGGATTTGTCCATCCATATGACGGATAGATATACTCTGGGCCCTCTCGGTGGAATGTCATCCAATTAGCTTGCAAGCATGTGACTGGCTCATAAGGGATCACATATCACGGGAACGAGAAAAGAGTACTTATCGGTAACAAGGTTGAACTAGGTATGCATAGATACCGACGATCATAACCTCGGATAAGTAAACTATCGTGAGACAAAGGGAAATTGGTATCGTATGTAAGTGGTTCATTCGATCGCAAAGTAATCGTAGAAATATGTGGGAGCCATATGAATTTCCAGATTCCTCTATTGGTTATTGTTCGGAGAAGTGTCTCGATCATGTCCGCATAATTCACGAACCGTAGGGAGACACACTTAAGGATTCGACGTTGTTTGAGTAGTTATGGTATTATGAGAAAGGGACCGAATGTTGTTCGGAGTCTCGGATGGGATCCGGGATAGCACGAGGTGATCCGGAATGGTCCGTAGAATAAGATTCATATAAGGAAAGTCCCGTTTCGGAGTTCGGGAATGATTCCGGTGTTTTCATCGGGAATGTTCTAGAAGGTTCCGGAATGTCCGGCACTCCGGGGGGAAGGGGTACATGAATGTGTCATTACATATTGGAATGATTGCATCATGTACTGAGTGTTCTTGCTGTTCCAAATAAAGGATTAAATTGAATTCTAAAACTGAAAAGTCAAATGGCCAGTTTGAAATTCAAACGGCTAAAACAGGAAACTGAGGGAAACAAGCAAGAGGAGATTGAAACCACCTTGGAGGAGGAGTCCCTCCTCTCCAAGCCGGCGCGCCACCCAAGGCCGACTTGGGGAGGGACTCCCTCCCCTTGGCCGCCCCTCCCACCTATAAAAGAAGGGGCATGGCCTCCTCCTCTAGACACACAAGTTCCTATCCTCTAATCTAAATCCTAGCCCTAGACTCCGGTTTAGAGCCGCATTGGTTTAGAGCTTCTAATTGCCCTAGCCTTCGGATTAGAGCCTTCTAATTGGTGTGTCTAAACCCTAGACCACTAATATCTCTCTCTCATACTCCACCATACTCGCTCCGGCTTAGCGAAGCCTCATGATCTCCCTCTACTTAGGTACCACTTGTCTGCTAGGAATCGCGAGGAGAGTGCTACAACCTCCATTGCTTTGGAACAAGGGAGAGGAAGGTCTTCGTCAATACCGAACGATGTGACATTGAGCGCAGCCTTAACGCCTTGGAAGGATCGTCTACACGATCTTGAGATCGGGAAGAGTACGACTACATCACCCACGAGAATCCGCTCTCGTTAAACACTTTGGAATCTTCGAGGGTAAGTTATTCCATCGACTCGTTGCTAGAATCTAGTAGATAGATCTTGGCTTGTTTGTTTGTATGCGATAGAAAATTTTTGTTTTCCATGCTACGAAACCCTACAATTTACACCGGAGTTTGGCAACCATAATATCACCGTTGTGGCTTTCCGTAGGTAAGAATCGTTCTTAGCTTGTTACTCCCATAAGCCACGTAAAACATGCAACAACAAAGTAGAGGCGTCTAACTTGTTTTTGCAGGGAGTGTTTTCTATGATATGGTATGGCCCAAGATGTGATGTGTATGGTGTATGCAATAATCATGTTTTATAATGTTTCACGACTTGCATGTCGGTGAGTACACAACCGGCAGGAGCCATATGGTTGTCTTTATAATTGTGTATGACATGTGTGTCAACTTCTTATACGCCATGTAATAGCTTTACTTTATCGCTAAGTAGTTAGAAATAGTTGTAGTTGCTATTCGTGGTGGAGGCAATCATGGGGGAGTGATGGAGATCATGCTGGCACGCACAAGATGGAGATCATTGCGCGAAGATTGGCTATACCATGTCACATAAAGTTATATGCATGTGATGTTTATCCTTTTATGTATCTTATTATGCTTAGATCACGATGGTAGCATTATAAGATGATTCCTCACTTAAAGATTAAGATAAAACCGTGTTCTCCCCATGTATGCACCGTTGCGAAAGTTCGTCGTGTTCAAGCATCACGTGATGATCGGGTGCTATAAACTCTACGTTCACATACAACGGGTGCAAGCCAGTTTTGCACACGCGGAAATACTTGGGTTTGACTTGACGAGCCTAGCATGTACAGACATGGCCTCGGAACACATGAACCTAAAGTTTAAGCATGAGTCATATGAATGATATGATCGACACTTCGTTGTCCACCATTGAAACCACATCTCTTCTCGTGAAGACCGGATTAGGTGTGGTGAATTTGGATCATGTTCACTAAACAACTTGAGGGATGTTGAATTTAGTGGGAGTTCATCTAGTAATTTGATTAAGTTGAACTAGTTATCATGAACATAGTCTAAATTGTACTTGCAAATTTTGTAGATCAAATGGCTAAGTCCAACTTCAACTTCAACGTTTTTGCTGAGAAAGAAAAGCTTAAGAATAATGGGTATAACTTCACCAACTGGTTCCGCAATCTGAGAATCATTCTCTCTGGCAGACAAAAGGACTATGTCCTTGAGAAAGCACTAGGTGACGCCCCTGCTGTAGATGTGCCGGCTGATGAGAAAGCTGTTTATCAGTCGCGCAAAGATGATTATGGTGTGATTAAGAGCACCTTGTTGTTTGCTATGGAATCGGACCTTCAAAATCGTTTTGAAGATTTCCCCGGGCCCTTTGAGATCCTTGAGAAACTGAAAACTATATTTCAGACTCACGCCCGTTCTGAGAGATATGAGATCTCTGAGAAATTCTTTAACTGCAAGATGGAGGAAGGGAGTTCCGTTAGTGAGCACTCCATAAAGATGTCGGGCTACACTCAACGCCTTGAGCAACTGGACTGCAAGATTCCAGAGGAGCTCAAGATTGACAGGGTTCTGCAATCACTCCCTCCTAGCTACAAAGGTTTTGTAGTTACTCATAATCAGATTGGTTCCACCGATACGATCACTGAGCTCTTCGTTAAGCTGAAAGCTGCGGAGGTGGACATCAAGAAGGATAATCATGTGTTGATGGTCAACAAGCCCCCCAGCTTTAAGAAAGTTAAGGGTGCCCTTCAAAAAAGGCGGCGGCAAGCGCGTTGCCCCTGCTGAGAAGAAGCTCAAGTCTGGACCTAAGCCAGACAGTGAGTGCTTCTATTGCTAGGACAAGGGTCACTGGAAGTGCAACTGTCTGAAGTACTTAGCGGACAAGAAGGCTGGCACCATCAAAGGTATATTTGATATACATGTTATTGATTTTTTCCTTACTAGCCCTCGTTGTAGTGCCAATTATTTTATACTGGTTCAGTTGCTAATATTTGTAACTCGAAACAGGAGCTACGGAATAGACGGCGGCTGGCGAGGGATGAGGTGACGATGCGCGTTGGCAACAGATCAAGAGTTGATGTGATGGTCGTCGGCACGCTCTCCTTAGTTTTACCTTCGGGATTAGTTTTAAACCTCAATAAATGTTATTATGTGCCTGCATTGAGCATGAACATCATATCTGGATCGTGTTTATTGCAAGACAGTTATTCATTTAAATCTGAGAATAATGGTTGTTCTATTTATATGAGTAACATCTTTTATGGTCATGCACCTGCTATGAATGGTTTATTTCTTCTGAATCTCGAAAGGGATGAAACACACATCCATAGCATTGAGGATAAGTGATGCAAGGTAGATAGTGATAATACTACTTATTTGTGGCACTGCCGTCTAGGTCATATTGGTGTAAAACGCATGAAGAAACTCCATTCTAATGGACTTTTGGAGTCTCTTGATTTTGAATCATTTGACACATGCGAGCCATACCTCATGGGCAAGATGATCAAAACCCCGTTCTCCGGAATGATGGAGCGAGCAACGGACTTGTTGGAAAAATCATACATACCTATGTATGCGGACCGATGTGTGTTTCGACGCGTGGTGGATATCGCTATTTCCTCACTTTTACCGATGACTTAAGTAGATATGGGTATATCTATTTAATGAAACATAAATCTGAAACATTTGAAAAGTTCAAAGAATTTCAGAGTGAAGTGGAGAACCATCGTAACAGAAAGATTAAATTTCTACGATCCGATCGTGGAGGTGAATATTTGAGTTATGATTTTATCACGCATCTTAAAGCAAGTGGAATCGTTTCACAACTCCATACTGGAACACCACAGCGCAATGGTGTGTCGAGCCAGGAATCGAACCCTATTAGATATGGTCCGATCAATGATGTCTCTTCTTGATTTGCCGTTATCATTTTGGGGTTATGCATTAGAAACCGCTGCATTCACTTTAAATAGTGCTCCATCTAAATCCGTTGAGACGACACCGTATGAACTGTGGTTTGGTGCTAAACCTAAGTTGTCGTTTCTTAAAGTTTGGGGATGCGAAGCTTACGTCAAGAAGTTGATGCGGACAAGCTCGAACCCAAAGCGGAGAAATGCGTCTTCATAGGATACCCTAAGGAAACTATTGGGTATACCTTCTATCACGTAACCGAAGGCAAAGTGTTTGTCATGAAGAACGGTTCCTTTCTTGAGAAGGAGTTTCTCTCGAAAGAAGTGAGTGGGAGGAAAGTAGAGCTAGACGAGGTTATTGAACCTTCTCTTGAATTGGAGAGTAGCAAGACTGAAATTGTTCGGTGCGCTGCACTAACGATAGAGGAAGCTAATGACAAGGATCATGAAGCTTGGACGATCTTGCTCTTGAACGTCGCGGTCGACAAGGTCGCGTGCCCTCTGAGTGGTACGGCAACCCTGTCTTGACTGTCTTATTAGTAGAAGACAGTGAACCTACGAACTATGAGGAAGCAATGATGAGCCCAGACTCTGAGAAATGGCTGGAAGCCATGAAATCCAAATTGGGATCCATGAGCGAAAACCAAGTATGGACTTTGGTGGACCCTCCTAGCGACCGAAAGGCCGTTGAGTGCAAATGGATATTCAAGAAGAAAACGGACGCGGATGGTAATGTTACCGTCTATAAAGCACGGCTTGTCGCGAAAGGTTTTCGACAAGTTCAAGGTGTTGACTACGATGAGACTTTCTCTCCCGTAGCGATGTTTAAGTCCATTCGGATTTTATTAGCAATTGCTGCGTTTCATGATTATGAAATATGGCAGATAGATGTCAAGATTGCGTTCCTCAATGGAAACATTGACGAAGAGTTGTATATGATGCAACCCGAAGGTTTTGTTGATCCTAAGGATGCTGATAAAGTATGCAAACTTCAGCGTTCCATTTATGGACTGAAGCAAGCATCTCGGAGTTGGAACCTTCGTTTTGATCAAGTGATCAAGAGCTTTGGATTTGTTCCAAATTGCTACGAAGCTTGTATCTACAAGAAAGTGAGTGGAAGCTCAGTGACATTTCTAGTACTATATGTGGATGACATATTGATTATTGGAAATGAAATTGACATGCTTAACGATGTGACGAGTTATTTGAACAAATGTTTTTCAATAAAAGACCTAGGGGAAGCTGCTTATATATTGGGCATCAAAATCTATAGAGATAGACAAAGACGCCTGATAGATTTAAGCCAAAGTACATACCTAGACAAAGTTCTGAAAAGGTTCAGAATGGATAAAGCAAAGAAAGGTTTAGTTCCTATGTTGTCAGGTAAGATATTGAGCAAGGCTCAGTGTCCAGCTACGGTAAATGATAGAGAAGCTATGAGCAAAGTGCCTTATGCCTCGGCCATAGGTTCTATCATGTATGCCATGATGTGTACTAGACTGGATGTGTCCAATGCTCTTAGTTTGACGAGCAGATACCAAAGTGATCCAGGAGTAGAACACTGGACAGCCGTGAAGAACATCCTAAAGTATTTAAATAGAACTAAAGAAATGTTCTTAGTCTATGGAGGTGATGAATAGCTCGTCGTAAAGGGTTACGTCGACGCTAGTTTTGACACAGACAAGGATGATTCTAAATCTCAGACAGGATACATTTATATTTTGAATGGAGGAGCTGTGATCTGGAGAAGCTGCAAGCAAAGCGTAATCGCGGGATCTACAGTAGAAATGGAATACATGGCTGCTGCAGAAGCGTCAAGTGAAGGAGTTTGGATCAGGAACTTCATCACTGAGCTTGGTGTGGTTCCAAGTGCCTTGGACCCACTCGAGATATTGTGTGACAACACTGGTGCCATAGCACTGGCTAAGGAACCAAGATATCATCCAAAGACCAAGCATATCAACCGCAAGTTTCATATAATCCGAGATTATATAACAGATGGAGATCTGAAGATTAGCAAAGTACATACATATCTGAATGTCGTAGATCCATTGACTAAACCTCTTCCACGAGCAAAACATGATCAACACCTTAGTGCCATGGGTGTTAGATTGTTGCCAGATGTAAACTAGATTATTGACTCTAGTGCAAGTGGGAGACTGTTGGAATTATGCCCTAGAGGCAATAATAAAGATGTTATTATTATAATTCTTGTTCATGATAAAGTTTATATTCCATTCTAGAATTGTATTAAGCGGAAACTTTAATACTTGTGTGGTTTGTGAACAACACCGTGTCCCTAGTACGCCTCTATGGACTAGCTCATTGATTAATGATGGTTAAGGTTTCCTAACCATAGACATGAGTTGTCGATTAATAATGAGATCATATCATTGGGAGAATGATATGATGGACAGACCCAAACTAAGCAGAGCAATTAGACCGTGTCATCGTGTTCATCTTTGCGAAGCTTTTCTTATGTCAAATATTGTATTCCTTAGACCATGAGATAATGCAACTCCCTGGTATCGGAATAAAGCTTTGAGGTCATCAAACATCATCCTATGAGAGGGTGATCATAAAGGTGTCTCTCAGGTGATCGGAAAGTACTTGTTGGGTTGTAAGTATCGAGATGGGATTTGTCCCTCCCAAGTCGGAGAGATATACTTCGGGCCACTCGGTAATCGATATCAACACCGCTTGCAAGCACGTGGTTAAGGAGTTATTCAAAAAGTGATATCGGATTACGGAACGAGTAAAGTACTTGCTGTGAACGAGATTGAACTAGGTATGCCGATACCGACGATCGAATCTCGGGCAAGTAAAATATCGCGAGACGAAGGGAATATATATATGGGATTGATTGAATCCTGGCATCGTGGTTCATCCGATATGATCATCGATGAATGTGTGGGAGTCAATATGGGTTTCCAGACCCCGCTGTTGATTATTGATAGAAGATCATGTCTGCATATTCTCGAACCCGAAGGGTCACACACTTAACGTGTATCGATGCTAGGATAGATTGGATAATTGGTTTATGAGTTTTTGTTCGGAGTCTCGGATGAGATCCAGGACATCACGAGAGGTTCCGGAATGGTCCGGAGAATAAGATTCATATAAGGCAAAGCAGATTTTGGAGTTCGGAATTGTTTCGGGTTGTTCGGTATTGTACCAGAAGCTTCTAGAACCTTCCGGAGTGGGACCAACGTGGCCCCACTTGTCGGGAGGGGGCGTGGGCCTACGGGGGAGTGCCCTAGACGCATTGGTCCAGGGGCACAAGGCCCCATAGGCCCAGCCGGCCAAGCCTAGGGGAAACCCTAGGGGAGCTTCTAGAAGGGGGGGACTTGCCTCCCACTCCTTCCTCCTTGGGCGCCGGCCCTAGGGCTTGGGGGAGGGGCAAGGGCTAGCCGCCCACCCCTCCATATAAAGAGGGCTGGGGGCGCACCCTCCCCACACCACCTCCTCAATCCCTAGCCGCCCTGCTTCCCTCCTCTCTCTCTCTCCCTCCCGGCTGCGCGTAGGCGAAGCCCTGCCGCAGAAACTCTCCACCGCTTGCACCACGTCGTCGTGTTGTAGATCCAACCTATCTCTCCACCCACTTGCTGGACCGAGGAAGGAGGAGACGTCGAGGTGCCGCACGTGTGCATCTCTCGGAGGCATCGCCGCTTGCGGTGTTGGATCGGATCGGATCGCGAGGAGGAGAAGCGAGTACGACTACATCAACCACGTTCGTTGAACGTTCCGTTGTGCGAATCTTCAAGGGTATGAAGATCTCATATATCCCCCTCGTTGTTTGCATCTTCTAGATTAGATCTTGGCTTTCCCGTTCGCATCCGTAGAAATTTTTTGATTTACTATGCTGTGAAACCCTTCAGCGCCATACCAAGTTACCAACCGATGAGAAACAGACTACCGTAGACTTAACACGAAAGTATATGCTATGAGTACACGGAAACGACATTTTTACAAGATGTGAGAACCATTATTGGAAGTTTCGATAATTCTAGGAAAATTGTTCGTGCATTGTTATGGGTTGATTCCTTCTCCTATTGTCGCTTGCCGTGACACCCTCGAATCGCCCTCTGCGATTTTTTGCGATTCCCGCCAAACCCGCATTAATACGATTCGATGATGCCCACTAAACACTTGCGTGCGGGTGGAAAACAAAGTAATATCATTACACAATAAAATATATATATATATATAACAAGGACCCAGTGAGTCAAAAATACAGATATATATTACATAGATCCAAATCATATTAAAAACGATACAACATCTGAATACGAATAAGATGCAAATTGGACTAAGAGTCTTGAAGAATAACCAATGGCGTCCATAATCCTGCCCAGGCCAAGTCGGAAGGATAACCTTGCTAACATCGTCAAACTCATACCTGCCAAAGAAAAAGGGTGCTGATAAAGGGCGAAGGAAAAAAGGGAGCGGTCAATACTAAGACCAGTACATAACGAGTCTTAGAATTCGGCGGCTCTCGCCTACATAGTTATGGTGGGCTTAGAGGAAGCAAAGTATATACTAAATATTCTATAGAGACTCGATACAACTATCAACTATAGGGATAAGAGAGACCTATTTGTAACCAACCTGATACTAACACCAACATAATCCATCCTGGAGTTTCCCCCTCAAGACGAAGCGAGGAAGTCATTACGAGGAACTCACACAGTTGGCAATTTTATTAACCATTCCATCGAAGTTGCCATAATTATTAGTTAGATATAGATAGCATAAGACATCCCAATTCCATTAGTTGTTGTCACTTTTAGTTATCCATTCCGTTGCAGTAGAGCTAATTACTAGTCGTGCCAAAGTCAAATTTATAGCACTACTTTAGTTTGAGTTGTCTATGGTCGAGACACTGTGTTCTAAATAGTCTATAACCGCGGACACGGTTTTCGAAAAGATTTACCCTGCAGGGATTCACAAATAGCAACACATGCACGATCAATCTCGGGAAGAACCAAATAAAAATCAACGAGGCATCACGACAAAGCTTTCATAGGATTCAAAAAATATTTCAGGAGGCCACCATACTAAGCTACCCGCAACAAAGTTGGCCGGCTCCGAGATGGACCTAGGGTTTGTGATGACGACTGTAAACGAGTAGAAACCCAAAAGTTTGACTGGGTTTGTCGATACCGCTAAAACATGGCACGGCGTTCCAAACAGTACATTATTAAACGTTCCTCGAGCAACAGTAGTAAATAAAGCAGTAAAACATGGCATAAGTACATAATAGTAATAACACCCAAACTAGTTTGTGGCCCTAAGAAATAAGATGTGAATCAAGATTATACCAGGGGATTCATGGTCCCCATGCAGATAGTGTGATAGTCAAGGAACTGACATCAAGTACTCGGGTCCTAGGTAGACACAAGTGGGCGAGATAAAAACCAAATCTCAACTATTATCCATCGGTGCCTTTTTATTAGTTATATCTACTACCAATATTTTTGATTATCAAGTTGTAATTAGAACCATGATCGTCTCCATCATTAAGCATGTGATAACCTCCCAACAACTATGGAACTTGACGAATCGAACCAACACCTAAGCAAGCAACTACGAATCGCAAGGCCAACTATCTACCAAAACAACGGGCAATAGGAAGTGACCAAGGCAATATAGGCTGCAAGGAATATAAATAGTACGGAAACTAAAGCATCACAGCACGGATAGCAACAAATAAACATGAGGAAATAAAGACTATAAATACAAAATAGGTAGAAGGAGAGAATGCTCGCATGGGAAATATTGCCAAAGGTTCATGCGAAGAACGGTTCGAAGCTCGCATCAACTCAACGTCTTAAACTGTGAAAAAGCAAAGCACTAAAAGAAACACCGGATGCACTATTTAATAACACGACAGAAGATCGGGCATGTTCATGATATGATGTATGACATGGTAAAGATGCAATGCAACTAGGCAATATTAAACGGAATCGGGATCCCGACAATTAATTATAAGGTTCAAGTTATTTAGATAATCCCGCATATACACTCCATATATGATTATTAGGTGAATTGATAAAATACCCCGAAATCACATATGTATGCAAGCACGAACAATTTAATATGCACCAAGATATATGTCGTATTATAAAAAATAGGGGTCTCGGGTAGGGTTCACATGTTGGTTCCGTAGGTCTTTGGTTTGAGGAAGTTCGGCTTCGGTCTTCGGATCCAGGAAGAAGAACTTGGCATTCCGAGGGGTTTGGGTTCGGGCTTCGAGGATCTTCGAATGTCCATGAGCGAGTACTCTATGTTCCGTGATGAAGATCTTTGGGTCGATTCCATGTTCCTGCTTCAAAACATATGCAGGGTGCAGGTCTCGTTGATGAGCGCCTGTTGACGAAATACTTGACAAAGTAAGGTCAGACTTGGTGTCTTGAATCCTCATCGGCATCCCCCGAAGATCTTGTTGGAGACCTTGACCAATGCGTACAGGGCCAGCACGAGATGGCGAGAGTCATGACAGGTACACGCATACACACATGAAAGGCAACAAGGGTTCCCTGGGGTGGTACTTGGTGACGGTCATGGGTACAGGATGCACAAGAGCAACCAAAGGAGGTCCTGGAGCAGGTGGTAGACGCCGAGAGAGGGGACGTCTTGGATCAGAGGCGAAGGCTCACCTCCCTGGGATGGGGCAGGGACACCCGCGATGGCGGCCAGAGGTCAAGGACAGGGAGGCGATGGGAGGTGGGACCGCGCCCGCACGTGTGGCAGAGGCGAGTAGGGATGATGGACATCAACCGATGGAGACAGAGCTTGGGCTCGTGGTTGCACGCGTCGAGGGAGGATGCAGGAGGGCGCCGTCGTGCACGAGGATGAGGGCAGGGGGCCGCTGGAGAGGCCAGGCGGTGGCCCGCCGGGCGAGGGAGGACGGCGGCGTTAGGAACTCACGCCAACGGAGGCGAGGCTACGGGGAGGCGAGCGGTGGCGCGGATGGACGGCGGCGTACGGAGGCAAGCTCGAGCAGGGGCTCAAGGCGAGGAGGCGGCAGGGCTCTGCCCGGGTAGACGACATCCCTGGCGGCGGCGGAGTAGCGCATGGGAGGCGGCCACGCGGAAGGGGAGCTTCAGGAGGAGGCCACTGGCTCCAGGCGAGGATGGCGGGGAGAGGCCGGAAGACGGGAGGCGTGGCGCTCGCAGGGAGGCGGGGTAGGCGGCAGTTGGTGGGGAGAGGGCAAGGGGATCGAGGGGAAGACGGAGTAGGGATCACGATGAAGGGGACGCGGGGTTACAGGGAGCGTGCGGTGCGAGAAGGTGGGCCGGGTTCGGGATGTGCCGCATTGGGTGTGTTCTCGCATGCGTGCGTGTTAGGTGATTATAGCCGGCTATTTAAAACATGTTTTGGGTATCCTGTTATAGATCGAGATGCTCTTATATCCTATTTGAAAGAACAGGTTTCCTCGGTATGTCAGCCAATTTTTTACCGTTGATTGATAGCGTAGGCGTCCGTTTTGGATGGAAGCCAAAAATATCTACCCTATCCGTTCAGTTTTTCCCGCCAACAACTGGCAAACCGGCGAAAGCGTTGGCCAAATTATTCGCGCGCCCAGTTTTGGTAGTGCGGACGCAATCTTAAACAGCCCCAAATACTCCGAGCCTGGCTCCTGAGATCCGGTGCAAGGGCTCTAGCGGGGCTGCCAAACCTGCTCCGCCTCCGTCGACATGAAACCTTCGCGGCTCCGCCCGGAGACTGCGAAGAACATCGAAGGTACGCCTCCCTTCCTCAGATCCTGGCGCCCTCGTCTCTCGCGCGCTACCGGGCTATTCCCCGCCGATTCTGCACGGGATTTTCTCTTGTGCTCGTGGCTAAAATGTCTAATTGCTTTCGCGCGCAGATTTGGTCGCCAAGGACCAGCCGTTCAACATCGCCGCCTACATCTCATCCGGAACGGTATGCGTCTCGCCTTCTGTTGTTCAGTATGTGAGATCCCGTCGTTGTCATCGTTGTCGGTGCGGTTAGGAACTTAGGATGGAGTTTGGTTTCGGGTTGGGTTTATGTACGGGATGCTAATTTGGCTGATTTTCTGTGCGAGTTTAGGCTAATCAGACGAGTGTGGATTAAGATTAGTTGGTTGTTTATCGTTAGGGCACTGCATCCGTGTGGAATGGATGGATGGATGGATGGATGTGCTTGGGATCAATTGCTTAAGTAGTTGCTTGCGCTGGTGCCTTCTGTGTGTATTGGTAATTGGGGTTTGAGAGCTTTAACACGTGTTTTGTTTGTGTCAGTACAAGTCCACTAATCAGTACGTTTTGGGTCTGTAGTTCTGTATCTTCTGCCACACTATATGTTCGGTTGAAGACTTGAGGGAAAGGTACTAATGAAGCTGCTGACCTGTCAGATAGAGATAGCATTGATGTCTAGGAACAGATGCTGATCTTATGGAGTTATGCGAGAAAATAATGTGAAGTGGATAGTTCACATGTATGCAAAGCCTTGTGTTGATTGGAATTCAGAATAAATACCATTCGCAATTTCAGTACCTTTACAGCCCTCCTTATTCTCAAATTAAGTTGAACCGATCCGCTTCTTGAGTGTTTAATTAACAATCAAGATCATGATGGCACCACTGATTCTTAGCCTGTGGAGTCTGAACCACGGATTTGTAGTATGTGTATGATAGTTTTCTCTGCATAGTATTTGGTGCAACCAAGTAGTGGTCACCTATTAGTGGATGACTAATCATGACTAGTCGTGACTGATCTGCAATTCATTACCGTGGTGAGTTGAATCGGGTGTACGACTTCAATAATATTGGTTAGCACTGGCTATCTTACTAGGCCATGAGTACCATTTCCTGCACTCCAAGATGCCCTGAAAAGAACCCTGTGTACAACTAGCATCCTGACATGTTGCAGTTTACAAATTAGTTTACTATGACAGTAGTTTGACGTTATGCCCGTATTTTTTCCAGACGAACTATGCTCTTTAATTTGTATTAAGTTTCTCCTTTTCTTGTGTAGGAGATGGCTGAAAATGCATTCACGGTTTTGAAGAACTATAACCCTGAATTTGTTGATGCTCATGAAAGAGCAGTTGAAGCCTTGCGTGCCTTTTCTCATGCAAACATGAACACAGCGAAGAGAATGAAACTGGAGGAAATCGATCTGATCAGTCTCCTCCCGGATGATATACTCGGCACCATCATCTCCTTCCTCCGAACCGATGATGCTGTGCGCACCTCTGCTCTTTCTCGCCGCTGGCGTCACCTATGGCTCTCTGCTCCGCTCAACCTTGACACTGACCATGTTAGTGGGTATTGTCCCGACAAAATTGAGGATGTAACCAAGATCCTTTCTGAGCACCAGGGCCCCATTCGCCGCCTCCACCTCGACAGCATGTACTTTGCTGATCTTGATGGCTGGTTCATGTCCCCGGCCCTTGATAATCTTCAGGAGATTGACATCTATGTTGCTAAATTTGATGATGTTCTACCGCTGTCCGTGCTCCGCTTCGCGTCGACCCTCCGTGTGGCAATAATTGCCCATTTGCTGCCTATTTGAGGATGAGGACCTAGTATTTAATTTCCCGCACCTGAAAACACTCACCCTGGGTGACCTTTCCATATGTGAAAGCACTCTCCACAGCATTCTCTCAGGATGCCTGTCCTTGATAGCCTACTGCTTGAAAATTGTGGTGGCTTCAACCGCTTGGTGATCAACTCAGTGACACTTAGAAGCCTTGGTGTCTGTGATGATCACTACATGAAGGAAATGGTCATCCAGAATGCCCCTTGCCTGGAAAGATGTGTCACATCTGATCTGTATCATACTACACCAGTCATCTAGGTCATCAGGGCACCGAAACTGGAGATCTTGGGCTCACTGACAGACAACTTTGATAAACTCAAGCTTGGAACCACAGTTTCACAGGTAGCTGTGGCTGGTTATCCCAGGTTTGACATTCCATGCAGCTTGCACTTATCTTGTTTTAACGCCTTTTCTATTCGCATGAAATGGTTGTTGGCAACATGAAAATGTTAATGCACAGTGTGAAGGTTTTACATCTCAGGTCTACTGGCCCTGATCTTGATGCAGTTGTTGCCTTCCTCAAAGTGTTTCCTTGCTTGGAGAAGCTATATATCATGGTGAGTTGGTGAATCTCTTCTTCAATAACTTGCAGTGTTAAAATCAATTTCACATCTTTCATTTTTTTTCTCTCGGGTACACTTGTTTTTCATCCTCTTACTTGTGACGTAGAAGGTTTTATTATATCGCTTGGCAATACATGTTTTTGAACCGTTTATACTCTTTTCAGTCATCTCTACAGAAGGATATGAAAAATGTGCACCATCTAGACCCAACAGATCCAATTGAATGTCTTGACCATCTCAGCTATGTGGAATTGAAGTGCTACATGGGCAAGAAGCCAGACGTCAACTTTGCAAAGTTCTTTGTTCTGAATGCTAGGGTGCTCGAGTTCATGAAATTTGTTGTTGAGGACGGGTGCACTCAGAAATGGAGAACTAATCAGTACAAGCAGCTACAGTTTGATAGCAGGGCTTCTCGAAATGCTCAGTTTGAGTTTGGATCTTATTCTGGTCGTGCAGAAGCTATTGGGTGTTTCCGAAACGGAGGCTTTTCGTTTTCATCTGAGACTGGCTTCCGAAGAATAGTCAATCACCATGATGAGCATGTCTTGTCCATGGCTGATCCCTTCGATAGCTCTTCTTGTGGATTGTGCAGAGTAGACTAACCAGGTTGACGCCCTCACGAGAATTCCCGTTTTCCCGTCTTATCATCTGCGCAGACATTGCCATATGTCTCTTATATGAATGTTTTGTAAGACCTTAGCACTTGTTAATGACCATCTTAAGTGTCTTGGGTTTAATGTTGTGGCTCTGCTATTTAACTTGCATGATGTTATGTTAATGAGATACAAAACGTGGGCTGATGGATGCAGAAATGGTACGGCTTTTGTTCTTGTTCGGTGACATGTGGAAATCATCTTAGTCTTTCTATGGCAATAGTTTTTCTCTCGAATAGCTGGGTTTGCTCTTGGCATTGATTTTCGGCTACTTTTTTTTTTTTGTCTGCGATGCTTGAACTTGTGATGCTTCCATGCACTGTTCCTACCGGCTTGGGCATGTTGCCTCTGCTATCTGGTGCATCAGAGCGGTGCATGAGGCACTCCTCTCTTTCTCCCATGCGATGGTATGAGCTGACTAGTTTCTAGAATCCTTCCTCTGCAGTTAATTTCGTCTTGCATTTTCTCTTGAATCCCCAACAAAGCTGTGTCTGTAGACATTCTTCATGTGGGAGTAGAAAATGATGCCAGAAAGATAGGAAACTAGGTAGCTTGGGTTGGGTTCGCAGACGTACTGTAGCCGCTGGAAGATCCAGAATAAGGGTAGTGCTAGTCTGGTAGAAGGTCAGATGGTACCACATTCCCTCCTCATCTAATGAAGGAGCATCCATTTCGGAAAAGAACTAACTAGGCTTTTGCCTCGAGAAGTTGGAATGGTCATGTAGTACTTCTCTTTCTCTTCTGTTTTACCAAGACACATCAAAGTAGCCGCATGTACCAAGAATAGGTAAGACTTAGTCTGGGGTAATACAAACTAGTTGGACCAAAACACCAGTTGAGCTTCATTCACATGTGCTGATTTTCATAGAAAACAGCTGAACAACACACTACCCAACGACAACCCCATCTAATGAGATTACCCGCAATAAAAAAAACTCATCTAATGAGATCGTTGTTATCAACATCAGTACCAGTTTGTGTTTTTTTCTTGGGAAGATATGGTGACGTACAATCAAACATCTTATATACTAGTATTTGTTAGGTATTTGCTCTTATTCATTTGAAGGTGCCATAAAAGACCTTGAGTAATTTTGTTGTGTCATTAGTTGTAGCCAGCCAGCTAGATCTTTGACATATAGTTCAAACGAAGTCCACATGAGTTGTTTCAAAGGGGTCAATGTATCCATGCAAGTTTTTCCTCTATTTAATCTGCATTCATTGAAATGGACTTGACATGATATGCTGAAGGCTAAAGTCATGAAATACAAGGATAAGCATTAGTAAAATAGTACTTAATCAACTCAGTGTTTATACAATATATGCACAAATGTTAAGCTTATTGTACTCATTCATTGTAGAGTGAGGGATCCCGGAGGAGATTTGCACTATATGTGGTCGAAAGGCCGATTATTATAGCCAGAAGCCCGAGAGGTAAGGGGGTGAGGCACCTGTACAATTCAGCGACGGTTATCCTACGATCAGTTCACCGTGGTTTAGAGGAATGTTATCCATTTACTTACTTATCCACAAATCTTTTGAGGAATGCAAATCGGTGCTTCATCTTTTCCTTTTTCAACTAGTTGTTCTGTGTAAATTCTTATTTTAGGTATTCTTTTTGGATATTACAAAGTCAAGCCCAACAAGTAGAATGGGTCGAAGCAAGGACAAAGATGCCATGCTCTTCATTTTTGTATCGACCATGACATGAGATTGGAAGAATTTATGTCATGTGTAGAATAAAAAACAAGCTTAGTCTTGAAGATGACATCAACGCCATGGAAGAATTTATCTCATGAATGAATAGAATAAAAACAAGCATTGCGAAGTGCAATGGTCATGTAGTTGTACGTGCACTTTTACATTTAAGTATCTTTATAAGAATTGGCTATTGTACCTTTTCTCCCAAACAGGAACCTGTAAAAATACGGAAATAATTGTGGTATCAAAATCCTACGAAGCACTGCTAGAAAAAACTTGTTTAGAATTCATTGTACTCCCTTCGTCTCGAATAGATTTCTCGAATTTGTCTAGATACACATGTATCTACGAGTTTTATTGTATATATACATACGAATCTAGACAAATCTCTGATATCTAATTCTGGACAGAGGGTTCTCCATGTAAAAATATGTCATCATGTGCACCTCAATGGTGGTACATAGACTTAGAAAGTTAGAATGACAATGCCGGGTAGGACCCAAGTGGTGATAGACTTAGAATGATATTACCACTGCATAAAAAGTGAGGAAGAAACACAATAAACACATGCATGCCAAAAGACAAAATAGAAAAAAGTGAAGTCATATGAAGAACCAATTATTATAAAGGTATTTATCATTTCTGCCATTATGAGCCTACCCAAATCTACCTTAGAAAGGTTGTTTCATTGACTAATGAACTTTAGAATACTGCTTTTTGATGGTTTCTTTATGTGAAAATTAGTACTAACAGCAGGGTTGTATACTTTTACTTCTATATAATATTACCCTAATGACACAATACATCTTTCTGGTGCTATATCTATGGTGCTATATCTATGCTAATAACTGAGAGCATATACATGTATATACCATAATAATCATATAATAGGTGCTACTGATACAAACTTCAACATGCATGATGTGACTTATGCATGCCACTACTTTGGTGGATGTGCCATATATGTCGTGTGTGCATGTAGAGATATGCATGTCGAAATAGCATGCATGAAGAGGCTACATATACTGTAACATACATGTGTAGTCGCCATAGAGCTAACGCGCCTACCTTGTACTCATATCTCCTCTGCTGCAGTCTAAAAATATCCTCTACTCCGCCTATAAATGGAATGAAGAGGCGAAACCCCAAAGGAATCTCATGTTTCCGGTACTATTTAGAAAATCCACTCTCTTGATAACTCAACTACAGCTGGCGACCTTGGTCAACATCTTGTCCACATTGTTTCTCTCACCTGGCATGTTGTCAGTTGTCAGCTTTATTTACAGGGGTATTAAACGGTGTATTAATATGTGGTGGGCATCACCTATGTATAAGGTGAACCTTTGCTATAAGATGGGACCCACATAGCTTATGGAAATGGCTACAATGTATAAGGTCAAGTTCACCATAAGCTGGAACTCACATGTCTGATAAAAGTACACACAAGCAAGAAAGAGAAAAGAGAGTAAAATAATTATTTATTGCTTGTGGACAACCCATAAGCTTGTAGGTCACTCTTAAGGAAAATCTCCTAATGTAAACCTCCGCTATGTATATGGATAGTCTTGTGAACTACTTTTTGGCTTGTGGATAGCCTTATGAACTACATAGTGGATGCCATGAAGATAACTAGGTTTGGCACATATCTCGACATCATGATCGAACGGAAAATAGAGGGGAGGCAGCTATCCCCCATGGCAGCGTACTATTAGCCTACAAACCAATGCAATATCTATAGTCATTTCAAATGTACAATATCAATACATGATTATATACTTTTATTTTTGTTGTCCCGCTCAAGATCACTGAATTTAAAAGAAAATTCAAGATACAATCAATGGTAAGGTCTATAGTTCTTACTATCCTCTCATGTTAATACAACACAATAGAATAAATATTAGGGCTAGTATGATATGGTGTTCCCTAACAAAAATAACCAAATAAAATGATCGGCAACGACAATGAAGTTCTCTTCTCACTTGTGATACATGACAAAGCAATGATATGATTACTTATCATATCGTTGAAATTTTCACCTTAAGGAAGATATAAATTTATCAACCCTATATTTTAGCAACAAATTAAGGAACGCCACATGCAAAACATACAAATACATGAAATCAAAGTCACAGAGCCTAGAGATTTGGATTATCAGGTTGCTCACCTCTGCATCACCGTGCTGATGGTTTCATCTTTTTGCCCCAACATATGAGCAGTTGGTTTTAGGTAAAATGTCCTTTGTTTTTCTAATCTAAGTGAACACAATGATTATACATAATGATTATCATGGGTCAACTGATGCTCATGACTAAATCCAACTTGAAGGATGTTGTCTTCGCATTAGTTATCCTAGCACCTAAGCATTTGCATGAATAACCGGTCCGAAGGCCATAATTTATGCACATATATTATGGATGACTGTTCTTATCAAGAAGATTTCGTGTGTACAAATAAACATGAATATAGAATGTAGACTATTTACTATGACAACTAGTCATGTCACATTTTTTTCTTTCCCAAGCGGTTGCTTCTCTCAGAGTGGAATATTGTGAACGTGCGGCACAGAAGCTAAGTTGTGTAATTTTTGGAGAAGGGGATTGCATGTGTTTTTGTGTAATGTGTAATCGCTGGAGCTTCCACGCATGCAGCATGATGAGTTATAATCATATGATCCAAATTGTCATAAATAATACTTATAAGGACACATTGTGGCAACATGGTCAACTACTTATTTGGATTTGTCAAAATAATAACATGTAGGTCTAATAAATTAGTGATATACAAAATAAAAAAGGATGAAGA
The DNA here is from genome assembly GCA_030063025.1 of Avena longiglumis. Lineage (NCBI taxonomy): Eukaryota > Viridiplantae > Streptophyta > Magnoliopsida > Poales > Poaceae > Avena > Avena longiglumis. The sequence goes on along the minus strand of CP125974.1, from coordinate 508,530,521 downwards.
ACCTGAATGGCAAAAATGATTATAAACTAATGGTAAAAATGCGATGAAATGGCAAAACTGAAAAGTGTTGTGGCAGAGTGGTGGTAAGATTGCAGTTTCAATCGATCAAATGACATAACTAAGTTTCGAGTTGGTCATAGTGGCAGAAATGATATAAACTCTTATTACGAAATACTATGCATACACATGGTAGATCAAGAATAATATATAGAGCGAGAATATGTGACATGGTATTTTGGCACGCGGGTCTAAATACACCTATTATAAAATGTATTTTAAATGTGTTTTGAAATTTTAGAAAAAACATAAAAATTCTAGGTATACATCGAGACATCCTATGTTCTCCCACAAAGTTTTATGTTAAAAGAACATTTGTTGTGTCCTTTGTAAAAATACCAAAAAAAGATGTCTTGTGAAAATATATTATGGAGCACAAAAAATTGCATTTTTGCACAATCCACAAAAAATGTATTTTTTCCCATTCTCTAGATGTACTCCCGGATATTTTTTCAAAGTTTTCAAACATTTTGCAATATGCTTTTGGGCAGTAGGTCGTCTACACCTATGAGGCAAATTGGATTTACGGAGAATATGAAGTCAATACTAATAGAACACTACACATAGACAAATAAACTTTTTATCAACGAGCATGACTACAGCTCAAAAAATGAGGGATGACAAAATTACCCATGATCCTATGACCAAACAGAAACGTCTCAATAAAAAATTCGCATATACACATATGTCGGATACATAAACTTTGTGTCCAATAAACATGCGTGTGTCCAAACTCGTCAATAGGTAGACACACAAAACAACCATGAAATTTCGATTCATGTGTCGAACATTTTTAGTTGCTCAAGACATATGAAAATTCTTATTGTAAAACCAAGCTACACAAGCAACAACAAAAGACACAATCCATAGATGTTTAGCAAACATTTCTTGGCTCTGTTCGGTTAAACCGAAAGAAAAAAAAGTTGGTCCATATTTTTATATTAGAAGCGAAATACCTTGAACTAGGGGTGGGCTTATAAACCGAGAAACAAAAACTATAGCAAATTATCCGACACCGAAGCCAAACTGATAAACTCAGTTACAGACACAGTTCTTAGGTCTCAAAAACCGAATTTACACCGGTGCACTCAACACTCGGTTTTAGACCTTAGTTGACCAAATGGAGTGAATAAATATGTACCTATAATAAGCATCCCAACAACTAAAAAATATATGATAAGCATCCTAGCCCAACACCTCACTTTATAAAGCCCATGAAGCTCATGACCCCCCAATCCGCTGTAGGCAGTAGCCACATTTCTCACCTTATTTCTACTACTAATAAAAGAGTAAACATTATGTTCTCTAAATGCACCCCACAATACGTCAGACATATTACCACAAGCTCCCTAAACTCAACCTAACAATTAGGATTACTCTAATTATTTTCAGTGTGCACTTAGTAATTTGCATTGCATGAGCAGAGGAAACTCTACTTATATCGTGTTATCATCCCGTAATTAGCTCCAACAAATTTGTCCATGCACATGTGCATGCCCTGGAGGCTCATAACCGCACCTCATTGCCAATTATCTCCCTCTCCTATTCCGGACCGAAATGTCTCCGCTAGGATTACTGCTGCCAGGCACCGCACATCTCTATGTTGCTACCACACGAGCTCCAGTTTGCTACCAGGCGAGCCTCGCTTGTGGCCTCTGCTCCTTCAATGTCGTCTCCATCCACCACGCCGACTTAATATGGAGTTGCGATGTGTTGTACCATGGGCCTCTCCTCCATACATCCTTGCCTCTCTAGTGCCCCCTCTCCATGGATTTTTGGACGCTGCTAAAGCTGAGGACTATGGTTGCTTGCGATGCCCGCTCCAGTCCATGAACCTACAGGAGCACCCTCACCTCCATGGCTCCTCTTCCATGCAGAAATTGATATCTTTGATGTAGTGGTAGCCTCCTCACCATTCTCCTTTCCCATTAGAAAATAGTCACTCACACGACCAGCGCAAAAGGTATGTGAAACGAGATGTCCATTCATACATTGCTGCAATGATACCTCCATGTACAACTATTTCATGCAATTGTTGTTGCACAATACTTTTACAACATGCAATACTTGTCCATATGTGATTCAACGGTAAATATCTGAAAAATTTCTGCCAACCGTAAATATGAGATTATATTTGTGAATTTCAGGAATTCGGATTCAGTAATATGTAAAGTATTTTTAAATATTTGTGAAGTTATATATATACTCCCTCCGTCCCAAAAAGTATGTCTCGGATTTATTTAGATTCACGTTTATCTATACACTAAAACACATCTAGATAAATAAGAATCTAGACAAAATCAGCGACATCGTTTTTTAGACGGAGGGAGAATCATATTTGATTTGACTCAAATGTACATGGTCCTAATATATTACGGTATCAACTTTTTTTTTGTAGGTAGATACCATGCACAGACCATTTAGTGCTCTGCAACTAAATCCTACTTTTCCTAGACTCATCACCCACTCAAGAAGGTGGCAACGAGACATTTTTTTGGGGGAAAGAAGTATATATTAATATCGCGGAGATACCAATTACACACAACCTCTACAACTACGCATGCCCTAGCGGCTTATGGATACACACATCCTAGAAAAATAAAAAAAATATAAAAAAGAAAAGTCTCACTACAGAGAACTATTTCTCAAAACAACGACACTGACATCATCAGAACAACACCATTAGTCCTCCACTCCAATAACACGCCTTCAAGAAGGAAGCAGTGCACAAGCGCCGTTGTTGCCCGATCAAAGATCATAGGTTTTCACCATTGAGAAAGTCCTCATTCGCAAAATAATGCATTCAACAAGGTCATTGCCATACGCAACAAATTAATGCTAGACCTTGGATTTTCACCCTACAAGGTAAGACTGATAACTCCTCATGTGTTATCTCCCCCACAAACAGTCGCTGCTGTGAGTCACAAATCACGTAGCCAGTTCCTCGTTGCCACAAAGATCCAAATCGCCATCGTTGCCCTCGTGTTTCTGCTTTCCTGACATTCTCAGCATCTGACTTCACCATGGCTCGTTGAAGGTGGCACATGATGGTAACAAACAGCAGAGCTTCGCAACGCTTTCGCTGAAACCAAACGGCCAGAAAAACATGGGTACACACGACCTAATACCTTCTGATTCAGCAATCTCTAGGCCTCATGCGCCCAAGGGAGTTCGTCGGCGGAACCTTCCGAAACTCGACACTCCAGCCAGATCAACGAGGGCAAGCATCAAGCATATCTTCATACTTGCTTTGTTACTATTTCTCTTGTTTCTTCATCTTTCCTCTAACATGTCTTCATATTTTAACCAACCAGATCGGATCAAATACACAATATGCTCCATCTATGACATTATAGTATTGTTAGTGATATATCGTGTCTTTTATGTCATCTACAAGTGGAAGAAACCGTTTGGTTCACTTATTCTTTGAACTCCTTCATTAGATCTTGCTGCCACGTGATACATCCAAAACGTATCTACTTTCTCGAACACTTTGCTATTGTTTCTTCTCTAAACTTATGTGATTTGGATATAACTAATACGGACTAATGCAGTTTTCAACAGAATTACCTTGGTGTATTGTTTTTGTGCAGAAAATGAATTATCAGGAAAAATCCCGGAAAATATGCCAAAAATTATATTTCACCAGAAGATCCACGGAGCCAGAAGAAGAGACGGAGGGGAGGCCTGGGGGGCAGACCCACCCCAGGCACGGGCCCACCTAACCCCGCGCCTGGTGGGGGTGTGGCCACCCTAGGCAGCTCCTCGGCCTCCCTCTCCGCCTATAAGTTGTCTTTCGACCTAAAAACCGAGGGGAGGTCGATAGTTTTTCAGAAAGAGTTCTGCTCCGCCGCCGCCACCAGAAACCAAGATTCGGATCTAGAAACTCCGTTCTGGCACCCTGCCGGGATGGGGAATTTGGAGAGGATCATCGCCATCATCATCACTGTAACACCCTCAGAATCGGACCTATGCAAGTTTGAGCAAAATTCGCCAAACCCGCATAGAAACGATTCAAAGGTGCCCACCAAGCACTTTCGTGCGGGTGGAAAACGAAGTAATAACATTACACAACAGTCCTCGATGGGACCCACAGACAGATATATATAACAGCGACTCAAAGAGTCAAAAAGACAGATATAATATACAAGATCCAAATCACCTTGAAAACGATAGAGCGTCCAGCTACGGACAAGATGCAAATGGGGCTAAGAGCCCTGAAGAATAACCAATGGCGTCCATAACCCTGCCCAGGCCAAGGGTAACCCGCTAACGGCCGATCTCAAACCTGCTTAACAAAAGGGTGCCGACAAAGGGCAAAGGAAAAGAGGAGTCGATCGAGGCCAAGACACCATGAGACTAGAATTCGGCGGTCCTTGCCTACATAGGTATAGTGGACTGTAGTGGCAGCGGCAGCATGCACTAAACAACCTATAGAGACTCGATACAACTGGCGGTTATCAGAGAGGGGTAAGAATGACCTATCCGGAACCAACCTTATTCTATCATCCAACAAACCCATCCTGGCGTTTCCCCCTCGAGACCAAACGAGAAAGTCAACCGAGGAACTCACACAGTTGGAAGTTTTATTTATTCAGTATTAGTTGCGGCACTTTACTAGTCAGGTTTAGATAATCGTCCTGATAAAGTAAACAGTGGGCACTTTTAGTTGACCATTCCGTTATAGTTGCGGCAATTACTAATCAAATACAGATAGCATGATATAATCCCAAACCCCAGCAGTTGTTGGTGCTTTTATCCAGCCATTTCGTTGTAGTTGCAATACTTACTAGTCAGGTACAAGGGTCGCAAGCGACACTACAAACAAGCAATTGTGGGCAGTATTATTAGCCATTCCGTTATAGTGAAGCTGATTACTAGTCATTATAAGTCAAATTTATAGCAGTAAACTTTAGTTATGCTTGTCTATGATCGAGATACTGTGCTCCAAGTCGTCCATATCCATGACACGGCTTTGAGAAAGTTTTACCGGGTGCACCAATAGCAACACACGCTCGATCAACCTCGAAAACCAAATCAAAACCCAACGAGGCTTTCACGAACAATCACAGATTCAGAATATTTCAGGGGCCACCCTTGAGTATACCGCCACGGTAAGCAAGCTTCGACGGACTCAAGGTTTGCGTCGATGGTCAGAACGTAAGGTCCCCAATCGGGATCCGATACCGCGAAAACATCCCGCTTACCTAAGCGATAAAGACAAAGTGTTACTCGCACAATTTTAATACGTAAAGTAGCATGGCATAAGTACAGATAGTAAAACACCTCAAACTAGTTTGTGGCCCCAAGAAATAAGACTGAATCAAGCTCGCCTGGGGTCCCATATACCTCCGGATGTGGATAGCGCGATAAATCAAGGAACAGTATCAAGTACTCGGGGTCTTACGGACACAAGTGGGCGTTCGAAACCAAATATTTTCTATCACCCACCGATGCCTCGCTTATTTCAATTTTAGTTGTTAAACAGAAATTAAAGTGACGATAAGTAAAACTAGAATCATCTCCAACATCAACATGCGGCAATACATCAAGAATCGTGGGCATATGACGACACACATCAACACTTGAGCAAGCAACTACGACGCGCAAGTCCAACTATCTACCAAACAACAGGTAATAGGGTGTGTCCAAGGCAATATAAGGCTGCAGGGGATATATCACGGGTACGGAAACTAAAGCATCGCAACACAGATAGCAATAGATCAACAGGAGGGAAATAAAGACTATAAAAGTAAGATAGGTAGAAAGGGGGAGATGCTCGCCTGAAAACATTGTCGAAGGTTTTCCCCGAAGATCGGGACGAAGCTCACATCAACTCAACGGCCTTATCCGCGAAGAAGCAAATCACTAGAAGGAACACCGGATGCAATATTTAATACTAAGGCAGAAGAACGGCATGATGCATGTATGATGCATGGCATGGCAAAGAGGCGATGCAATTAGGTCATATTAAGTGGAACCGGGGTCCCGACAATTAATTAGATGGTGCAAGTTATTTAGAACCCCCGCAATTTAGATGTTGTTTTAACATGGCAGAAGTTAGTACCGGGTTCGCTACACCAATTTAAATGAGGTCAACATGAGACTAGATTTGCCCGCATATGGGCCCCATATTTAATTATTAGGTGAATCGGCATAAGGCCCCCAAACCACAGACAAGATGCATGCAAGATGACAATTTAATATGCAACAAGTTTTATGTTTGGCATTTATAAAAGTAGGGGTTCGGAAAAGGGTCACACATTGGGGGTCTCGACGGTCTTGGGGATCCGGGGGTCCGGGGTCGGTTCCAGGGTTCGGATCTAGGGTTCGGCCTCGACGGGATCGGTCTCGGATTACGACGCAGATCTTGGCGTATCCGGGAGCAGGACTTGAGTCGGTGTCGGGGCGCATCGGGTTCTTCCGGGTCGGTGTCGTTATTGTCGGCCCGCGCAGTTGATCTTGGTGTGTCCGGATGACCATGTCGACTCCATGCGAAGACCTTGGCGCTCTAGATCGGTCTTCAGGGTCTCGGCCATCGGGTTCTTGAAGGAGGTCCTGGCGTCCGGGAACGAGTACTTGTCGCTTCGGGGCTCGGCGTCCTCGAGGGAGTACTTGGCGTGCCGGTTCGGTCTTGTCCGCGAGGAGATCTTGACGACGAGATCGAAGAACTGGGCGCGCCCGGGTGCGGTCTTCGGATCCGGGGAGTAGATCTTGGCGTCCATGGGTCTAGTTCGGTCTCAGCCATCGGGTTCTTCGGATGTCCATGAAGGCGTCCTTGGCGTTCCGATTCCGGTGATTGGTGACTTGGAACGGCACTGATGCGGTATTCCAGTGGCTTCGATGGTCTTGTGGCTCCGACTTGTTGCAACCATGCGTCTTCCAGGGAACAACTGGACGAGCTTGACAGACGGCGTCTGGCGGTCCTTGGCCCCTTTGCGGACACGCATGAGCACCCTGCAACAGACGTCCAACGGTTTGGCAACAGGCATGGCACGCAGGGGATGGCGACGGCTCTAGGCTCGCGGGGGAACAGGCGAAGTCGGCGACGGCGCAAGGGCGCGCCGGCCGCCAGCACGCGGGCGACGGAGGGCGATCGGCGGTCAGAGCGGAGGCGGCGACGGGCGCGGCTCGGCTCCATCGGCCGCGGGCGACGGGGCGGCGAGGCGGCGGGCCGGAGGTCGGTGAGGGGGCGGAGCTGGAGCCGGGAGAAGGACGGCGCAAGGCCGAAGCAGGACGGCGCAGGCGGGCTCATGGGGAGGTCCGGCGAGGGCGGAGGAGGGTAGCCGAGGAGGATGCGGGCTGTGGCGGAGTCTGCAGCACGACGGGCGGACGGAAGGTTGCGAGGGCGTGAGCGCCAGCGGTGGGGTGGAGCGGCTGGGCAGTAGGGCGGGTGCGGCTCGCAGAGGAGGCGGGCTGAGGCGGAGGGGGCGCGGGCTGGGAGGAGGGGCCGGGCCGGGCGGGCGGGTTGCTGCATGAGAGGAGAAGTGGGCGAGGCGGAAGGAGAGGAAGGAGGCAAGGAGGCGGCTGGGGAGAGGAGGTGCGGGATGCCGAGAGAGAGAGGGGCGAGGCTGGGAGGGGGAGACGCGGGGGTGGGCTGGGAGTGGGACAGGCGGGGTAGTCTTGGGGGACACGCAGGGGGTGGGGTGGGCGTGCGTGAGAGGGAGTGAGGGCCACAGTGCGAAGTGGTCCGGGCAAGGCGGGGCCCAGGTGGGAGAGGGTGTGGGGTGGTGCGTGTGTGCTGGGTGCGTTTGCTGAGTGGGTTTAGAGGGAGAGGGAGTGGGGGTTGGACAAGTGGCAGGACATGATTGGTTAGGGGGGAGGGGGTAGCTGAGGTGGCGCACAGGGATTGGCCAGGGTGAGGTGGAGGGTTAGGTTGGGTAGGGAACTGGGTAGCTTTAGGATTAAAAGAGGTGGACCGTTTTAATTTCTGGGGCGGTCGTTCGGGTCAATCGGCCCGTTCGACTGCCCCACTAAAATTAATATAATTTTTATTTGTTTTAATTCACCGTTTGCAAACCGATATTAGACAAACAAAAACAATCCGGCGGCCCGGGGTTTGCATTGAATTAAAGATGGGGCGTTTTTAGAAAACAAAACGGGCTTTGCGAAATAGTTTTGGCGAACAATGCATGATGATGACGATGCAATGCACAAATTCAACGCGATTTTCTAGTAGTGGTTTTGCGGGATGCCACAATTCGACACCACTAACAATGGATCTCGCCCTCGAGATCCGCCTCATGGTACCGGAAAGAAGGCCGGCGATCTGCGTCTTCTCGCTTCATGTAGTTCCTCGCAACACCACTAACGAGGGTTCCTTCTTCATCTGGAAAACGGCGACACCACCAACAAAGGTTCGTTGATCCTGATCGACGAGAGAGCACTCCGGAGGCAAAGGACGAAGGTAGAGGTATCAAACGATAAGGCCACCTCTAACTTCCATTAGAAGAGGGGAAAAGTTACATTGATCCACCAGTTCGATGTACAGAGCGAACAGTAAGAGTCGGGTAGGGTGATCAGTCCATCCCGGAACCAACTATCAACTCTATACATGGGTAGGAGAATCGGGCAACTCAACTCTCGAGATTTAGACTGAAGATCTTCACAGGTGGTATCCGGAACAACGGAATGTTGCCAGCAGAAATCGTATGAAAGACACAATGATTAGGTTTCGCGATGGTTCCATTGGCCTGAACAACACATGCTCAAGGTCGACTCCAACTTCACCAAAGCTCGTCCTTCTCAACTGTTTTCCACGACACTGATATCCGGCAAGGAACACATAGGGATAAAGAGCTCAAGACCAAAAGATTGGAGGAAGGGGTACAACAGACAAGTTGCAGATTGATGATCGTAGCACCTCCGTTACAAAAAAGGGGAAAAGCAAAACCCTGAAGGTACGACGGAAACCCAACCACGAGAAATCCTGGACTCGAAGAAAGAGATGAGAGCGGATTCAAAACGCGTAGAGGTAAGAGGAGAATAGCAGAGGGGTAAGGAGTAAAATCAGACCTAACCAGAACTATCCAACCGATTTTTGCAACAATAGTTTTGACACTCTACTTCGTCCGTTAGCTAGGTTATCCTACAGGCTGGACTTGTGGGGTATCGTAACTGCTGAGCTCTGATACCACTCTGTAACACCCTCAGAATCGGACCTATGCAAGTTTGAGCAAAATTCGCCAAACCCGCATAGAAACGATTCAAAGGTGCCCACCAAGCACTTTCGTGCGGGTGGAAAACGAAGTAATAACATTACACAACAGTCCTCGATGGGACCCAGGCAGATATATATATAACGACTCAAAGAGTCAAAAAGATGATATAATATACAAGATCCAAATCACCTTGAAAACGATAGAGCGTCCACTACGGACAAGATGCAAATGGGGCTAAGAGCCACAAGAATAACCAATGGCGCCCATAACCGCCTGTGCCAAGCCGGAAGGGTAACCCGCTAACGCGTCGATCTCAAACCGCTTAACAAAAGGGTGCCGAAAGGGCAAAGGAAAAAGAGGAGCGTCGATCGAGGCCAGTGCAGCGAGACTAGAATTCGGCCCTGCCTACATAGGTATAGTGGATCAGAGTGGCAGCATGCACTAAACAACCTATAGAGACTCGATACAACTGGCGGTTATCAGAGAGGGGTAAGAATGACCTATCCGGAACCAACCTGATTCTATCATCCAACAAACCCATCCTGGCGTTTCCCCCTCGAGACCAAACGAGGAAGTCAACCGAGGAACTCACACAGTTGGCAGTTTTATTTATTCAGTATTAGTTGCGGCACTTTACTAGTCAGGTTTAGATAATCGTCCTGATAAAGTAAACAGTGGGCACTTTTAGTTGACCATTCCGTTATAGTTGCGACAATTACTAATCAAATACAGATAGCATGATATAATCCCAAACCCCAGCAGTTGTTGGTGCTTTTATCCAGCCATTTCGCTAGAAGTTGCAATACTTACTAGTCAGTACAAGGTCGCAGTTTACACTACAAACAAGCAATTGTGGGCAGTATTATTAGCCATTCCGTATAGTGAAGCTGATTACTAGTCATTATAAGTCAAATTTATAGCGATAAACTTTAGTTATGCTTGTCTATGATCGAGATATCGTGCTCCAAGTCGTCCATATCCGCGACACGGCTTTGAGAAAGTTTTACCCCGGGTGCACCAATAGCAACACACGCTCGATCAACCTCGGAAAAACCAAATCAAAACCCAACGAGGCTTTCACGACTGAACAATCACAGGATTCAGAAATATTTCAGGGGGCCACCCCTTGGAGTATACCCGCCACGAAGTAAGCAAGCTTCGAGACGGACTCAAGGTTTGCGTCGATGGCTGTAAACGACAGAAGGTCCCCAATCGGGGACTGTCGATACCGCGAAAACATCCCGCTTACCTAAACAGTACAGTGTGCAGTACCTCGCACAATTTTAATACAGAAAGTAGCATGGCATAAGTACAGGATAGTAAAAACACCTCAAACTAGTTTGTGGCCCCAAGAAATAAGACTGAATCAAGCTCTGGCTCAGGGGGGTCCCATATACCTCCCGGATGTGGATAGCGCGATAAATCAAGGAACAGGTATCAAGTACTCGGGGTCTTACGGGACACAAGTGGGCGTTCGGAAACCAAATATTTTCTATCACCCACCGATGCCTCTGCTTATTTCAATTTTAGTTGTTAAACAGAAATTAAAGTGACGATAAGTAAAACTAGAATCATCTCCAACATCAACATGCGGCAATACATCAAGAATCGTGGCATATGACGACACATCAACACTTGAGCAAGCAACTACGACGGCATAAGTCCAACTATCTACCAAACAACGGGTAATAGGTGTGTCCAAGGCAATATAAGGCTGCAGGGATATATCAATGCACGAAACTAAAGCATCGCAACACAGATAGCAATAGATCAACAGGAGGGAAATAAAGACTATAAAAGTAAGATAGGTAGAAAGGGAGATGCTACTTTGAAAACATTGTCGAAGGTTTTCCCAAGATCGGACGAAGCTCACATCAACTCAACGGCCTTATCCGAAGAAGCAAATCACTAGAAGGAACACGGATGCAATATTTAATACTAAGGCAGAAGAACGGCATGATGCATGTATGATGCATGGCATGGCAAAGAGGCGATGCAATTAGGTCATATTAAGTGGAACCGGGGTCCCGACAATTAATTAGATGGTGCAAGTTATTTAGAACCCCCGCAATTTAGATGTTGTTTTAACATGGCAGAAGTTAGTACCGGGTTCGCTACACCAATTTAAATGAGGTCAACATGAGACTAGATTTGCCCGCATATGGGCCCCATATTTAATTATTAGGTGAATCGGCATAAGGCCCCCAAACCACAGACAAGATGCATGCAAGATGACAATTTAATATGCAACAAGTTTTATGTTTGGCATTTATAAAAGTAGGGGTTCGAAAAAGGGTCACACATTGGGGGTCTCGACGGTCTTGGGGATCCGGGGGTCCGGGGTCGGTTTCAGGGTTCGGATCTAGGGTTCGGCCTCGACGGGATCGGTCTCGGATTACGACGCAGATCTTGGCGTATCCGGGAGCAGGACTTGAGTCGGTGTCGGGGCGCATCGGGTTCTTCCGGGTCGGTGTCGTTATTGTCGGCCCGCGCAGTTGATCTTGGTGTGTCCGGATGACCTTGTCGACTCCATGCGAAGACCTTGGCGCTCTAGATCGGTCTTCAGGGTCTCGGCCATCGGGTTCTTGAAGGAGGTCATGGCGTCCGGGAACGAGTACTTGTCGCATCGGGGCTCGGCGTCCTCGAGGGAGTACTTGGCGTGCAGTTCGGTCTTGTCCGCGAGGAGATCTTGACGACGAGATCGAAGAACTGGGCGCGCCCGGGTGCGGTCTTCGGATCCGGGGAGTAGATCTTGGCGTCCATGGGTCTAGTTCGGTCTCAGCCATCGGGGTCTTCGGATGTCCATGAAGGCGTCCTTGGCGTTCCGATTCCGGTGATTGGTGACTTGGGCACCGGCGCGGTATTCGTGGCTTCCGATGGTCTTGTGGCTCGACTTGTTGCAACCATGCGTCTTCCGTGGAACAATCGGGCGAGCTTGTGAGGCGCGTCTGGCGGTCCTTAGCCCTTTGCGGACACGCATGAGCGTCCAACGCGGTTTGGCATAATGCGGCAGGGATGGCGGCGGCTCTAGGCTCGCGAAACGGCGACGGCGGCGGCGCGCGCAGCGCAGCGAGGCCGACTTGAAGCGGCAGGCGCAGCGGAGGCGGGCGCGGCAGCGGCCTTCGGCTCCATCGGCCGCGGCGGCGGGCGGCAGGCGGTTGGCGGGACCGGGCGTCGGTGAGGCGGGCTGGAGCCGGGAAGGGGACGGCGCCCAAGGCGACGGCAGCAGGCGGGGCTGAGGAGGTCCGCGAGGGGCGGTAGGAGGGTAGCCGAGGAGGATCTGGCGTGGCGGAGCTCATGGCGTCAGTCTGTGCCGGCCGGGAGCAGCGGAGCCTTGGAAGGTTCTGTGGTGGCGAGTGGCTAGGCGTGGGGGTGGAAGCGGCTGGCGTGTGGCCAGGCAGCTTGAGGAGGGAGGCGGGCGGGGAGGCAGCGGGCGCGCTGGGGAGGATCTGGCGTGTGGCCGGCTGCGGGGAGAGGAGAGGAGTGGGCGGGGAGGCGCCAAGGAGAGAGGAAGGGAGGCGGCTCTTTGAGGGAGGAGGTCGGGATCGAGAGAGAGAGGCGAGGTGGAGAGAGAGGCGGGGTGGGCTGGGGAGTGGGACAGGCGGGGAGTAGTCTTGAGGGACAGCGGGGGGTGGGGTCGGGGCGTGCGTGCGTGAGAGGGAGTGGAGGGCAGTGCACTGGCGGGTCCGGGCAAGGGCGGGGCAGTGAGGAGAGGTGTGGGGTGGTGCGTGTGTCTTTGGGTGCGTTCTTTGAGTGGGTTTAGAGGAGAGGAGTGGGGTTGGACAAGTGGCAGGACATGATTGGTTAGGGGGGGGGGTGAGGTGGCGCACAGGGATTGGCCAGGGTGAGGTGGAGGTTAGGTTGGGTAGGGGCTGGGTAGCTTTAGGATTAAAAGAGGTGGACCGTTTTAATTTACAAGGTGATCGTTGGTCAATCGGCCCGTTCGACTGCCCCACTAAAATTAATATAATTTTTATTTGTTTTAATTCACCGTTTGCAAACCGATATTAGACAAACAAAAACAATCCGGCGGCCCGGGGTTTGCATTGAATTAAAGATGGGGCGTTTTTAGAAAACAAAACGGGCTTTGCGAAATAGTTTTGGCGAACAATGCATGATGATGACGATGCAATGCACAAATTCAACGCGATTTTCTAGTAGTGGTTTTGCGGGATGCCACAATCACCAATGCATCTCCATCAACCACCGATGTTTCCCTCATCCATGAGTGAGTAATCCCCTGCTGTAGGCTTGGGGATGGTAGGGATTGGATGAGTTCTATCATGTAATCGAATAAGATCTGTTAGGGCATAGTGCCTAGTATCTCTATTAGTGCTATTTGACTTTGTTGCAACTTGTTGTGCTTAATGCTTGTCACTAGGTCCCGAGTGCCATGATCTCATATCTGAACTTATTATTGAATCATTATGATAGTATTGTTTGTGATCTTATCTGCAAGTTGTATACACATATCATTGTTCGGATCCAAAGGCCCCAAAGTGACAATAATTGGGACAACCGTATGGGATCGTTGTTATGTGAGGATCACATGTATTCACGGAGTGTTAATGCTTTGCTCCGATGCTCTATTAAAAGGAGCAACTTAATTACCAGTAGTTCCCTAGAGGCCCCGCTGCCATGGGCTGACTGGACAGAAGATGTTGTGCAAGTTTGTAGGGGTTCGTAGCATGGAAAACAAAAAATTTCTACCGCATACAAACAAACAAGCCAAGATCTATCTACTAGATTGTAGCAACGAGTCGATAGAGGAACTCACCCTCGAAGATTCCAAAGCGGTTAACGAGAGCAGATTCTCGTGGGTGATGTAGTCGTACACTTGCCGAACTCAAGATCGCGTAGACGATCCTTCCGTATTGCGTTTGATAGCGCCTTGATCGGTCACGTTCGGTGCCTTGACGAAGACCTTCCTCTCCCTTGTTCCAGTGGCGTGGAGGTTGCGGCACTCTCCTCGATTCCGGTGACCTGCGTGGTACAGGAAGTAGAGGGATGTCATGAGCCTTAAGCCGGAGCGAGTATGGTGGACTATGAGAGAGCCTTGGTGATCTAGGGTTTAGACACACCAATTAGAAGGGGCTAAACCGGCTAGGGCAATTAGAAGCTCTAACTTCGGCTTGGGAGAAATCCCTAGGCTGTGGCTAGGGTTTAGGTTTAGAGGAGGCAACTTGTGTGTGCTAGGAGGAGCCCCGCCCTCCTTATAGGTGGAGGGGCCGGCCAAGGGAGTGGAGTCCCTCCCCAACTCGGCTTGGGTGGTGCGCCAGCTTGGGGAGGAGGTACTCCCTCCCCAACTCGGTTTCACCTTCCTCCTCTTTTCCACTTTCCAAATTTAGCCGTTTGACTTTTCAATTTAGCTATTTGACTTTTCAAACTAGGATTTGAATTAATCCTTTATTTGGAACAGCGATGACACTTAGTACATGATGCAATCATTCCAACTTGCAATGAAACATTCATGTACCCCTTCCCCTCCGGAGTGCCGGACATTCCGGAACCTTCTAGAACATTCCCGATGAAAACACCGGAATCATTCCCCAACTCCGAAACAAGACTTTCCTTATATGAATATTATTCTCCGGACCATTCCGTATCTCCTCGTGATATCGCGGATCCCATCCAAGACTCCGAACAACATTCGGTCTCTTACTCATCATACCATAACTACTCAAACAACGTCGAATCCTTAAGTGTGTCTCCCTACGGTTCGTGAATTATGCGGACATGATCGAGACACTTCTCCGATCAATAACCAATAGAGGAATCTGGAAATTCATATGGCTCCCACATATTTCTACGATTACTTTGTGATCGAATGAACCACTTACATACGATACCAATTTCCCTTTGTCTCACGATAGTTTACTTATCCGAGGTTTTGATCGTGATCTCGCATACCTAGTTCAACCTCACATCGATAAGTACTCTTTTCTCGTTCCGTGATATGTGATCCCTTGAGCCAGTCACATGCTTGCAAGCTAATTGGATGACATTCCACCGAGAGGGCCCAGAGTATATCTATTCGTCATATGGATGGACAAATCCCACTCTTGATCCATGTGTCTCAACCAATACTTTCCGAACACTCAATGCCACCTTTATAGCCACCCGATTCACGGTGTGGTGTTTGATGTCATCAAAGCATCCATCCGGTAAAGGTGATATGCATGATCTCATGGTCGAAGGAATTAGGTTACTATGTATCAGAAAGCATATAGCAATTGAACTATTGAAATGACTTGATCTTTATGCTACGTTTATCTATAGGAGTATGTCCATCACATCATTCTACTAATGATATGACCCTGTTGTTAATAACATCTCTATGTTCATGATCGAAACCATGATCATATATTAACCAACAAGCTAGTTTAACAAGAGGCTTTACTAGGGACTCTTTATGTTTACAAATCACACAAGTATTAATGTTTCTGGTTAATACAATTATAGCATGGTATGTAAACATTTATCATAAGTATGAAGATATGATAATAACCACTTTATTATTGCCTCTTGGGCATATCTCCAACAGTCTCCCACTTGCACTAGAGTCAATAATCTAGTTTCAAACCTTTGTGTATTCAACACCTATGGCTTTCTGGTGTTGTATGTACACGATTGCTAGTGGTCAACTGATCTCCGGATCTGACACTTCCAGGTCCGTGTGTAATTGCATGTCTTTGCGTCTCTACGCATCACTCATTCTCTAATGAGATGGCTTTGTATAATTTTGGTCCTTTGGTGAGACCTTTAGTTCTTTGGGGTTAAAACATGTTGATAATATTGTCTTACAATATATCTTCATAGTATTATCCCTCTGTGAACTATACCTAGTTTGATAACAAACTACTTGACACAAATGCCCTCTTTATCTGCTATTATAGCAGTCATATACTTAGCCTTTTGTTGTAGTATCTGTCACAATGTCTTAATTTTGGAACTCATCCAAATCCATTATGGAACTTACTTTCCATTATATTATGCCACCCTTAGTTTAGATTGAGATAAACTTAATTTGTACTTTGTGACAAAACTAGTATCAATGTAGTACTTTTACAATGAACTAACCATCTATTTGTCACTTCTACAAATAATATACTCTTAGTTCTTCAAAAGATCTTAAGAATATCCTTACTATTGTCCAATGATCATCTTATGAATCATTCTGGTATATGCTCATAACATTTAGAGCATAGGACATATCTGGATTTGTACATATCACAGTATGATTGATATAAATATTCTTTGTGATTTCATGCATCAAGTATCAATCTATACTTGAATCTTTGTTTCACTTACCAAGTGTCAATACACTTGAATATATCATCAATATTGAACTCATTCAATCCTTTCTGTTCGACAAGAACCTTTCTTGTAGTTTCTATATTGAACTCATTCAATACATCATCTATGTACTTTCGGCACAACCATATTAGCGTCTATTGATGCCAAATATTTGGGTTTTGCCTAAGCCTTTCATCGAGATGAAATTCTTATTTTTGTGTTAATCAAAGATACATCATTTCCAATCAACAATATGTCTTCCACATAATGTATTAGAAACATTTCTTAGCGCTCCCACTTAATTTCTTGCAAATGCAAGCATCTTCATTGTCTCCGACGAATTTAAACTCCTTTAACAGTTTCATCATAGTGAAGATTCTAACTCCGCAATGCTTACTTCAACCATTGAAGTTTGCATATGCATTTAGCATCCTTTGAATTAACAAAACCCTTTGGACCGTGTCACGCACACGTCCTAGGTAACCCTTCTATTAGAAGAATTTGTTTTGTTTATCCAACTATCATATAACAAAATTATATGTAGTGGTTGCTACATTAATCCGTCTAGACTAAATATCGCTATGAAAGATCAAATCTTGTCATACAACCTTTGAACATTGTTGTGAACTCTTTCCCAACATGTCGACTATTTCATAGATGTGAAACATCCATGTATATTTCTTTATAGATCCAAATACGACTGTAAGGTCTTGTACCTTTCCTGAGGGTCTTTCAAGTTCAAAGCTTTATCTCTAGTATATGGAACTATCACGGATTTTATGGCTTCAAGCCATTTGACGGAGTAAGGGCCCATCATCACTTCTTTATATGTAGTCAGATCATTATTGCCAAATAATGATTTAACTCTCAAATCTTGGTATTTGATTGTTTACCCGACCTACTTGTTTCAATAGAAACTTTGACCTTTGTAACCACAACCTTTGAGGCACGTGAGCCATGAGCATTGCTTCGCTTGGAACACTTTTGGCGATGCAACTCGCACATATAGCTAAGGTTCTTTTAACCTTATCAAAGTTCTATTGTCCTCCCACTTAACTTTTCACGAAAAATTCCTTCTCAAAGAAACTTGACGTTCTAAGCGACAAACACTTTTGTCTCCGGTGTTTATGGAGGAATACTTAACAGTTATTCGAAATAACACACAAAGACAGGTTCATCCGACTTTGGTTGCAAACATCCTTTTTATGCATAGCATACCAATGTTTAAGAAAGGACAACTTGGGTTTTATCCCAAACCATAACTTATATGGTGTCATTTCAGCGGATTATGATGGAGCTCTTTTCAGTGGAAAACGGTAATCTCTAAAGCTTTTAATCTTTAAAATAAAATGGCAGTTTTATGAATTTCACCTTCGATCTTACCATGTTAAACAAGGTTTAATTACATATCTCGAACGCTCCATACTCTTATGGTGTTTCGGGAAAATGCAAATCCACGGAATGATTCCTTAAATCTTAGGTATTATGCTAAACTTGTAACTCAAATATCTTCCTTTATGATCTTATCATAAACTATTTATATTCTTGTTACAATGATTTTGCACTTCATCTTGAAAGTCTTTGAACTTTTCAAATGTTTCATACTTCATCCTTATTAAGTAAATATTCATATATTCACTCAAATTTTCGGAGAAAGCATATGAAGTTGAAATCCATCGCTCTTGACTACACATAATGTACAACAATATGTACAAGTTCTAATAAGCTAGTCATTTGTTCCCTTTTGGCCTATGAACAAAGTTTTAATTATCTCTAGGAAAGTTTCACAAGCGTCATTTGATCAAAAAATCAAAAGACTCCAAAATCCATCCACATGGAGTTTCTTCATGTTTTCTTTCAAATATAATTTAAACGGCGATGTCACTTCCTAAGTGATCTTTCAATCAATTTGTCTTTCGACATTTTTAGCACTAGTTTTATGGATGTGATTTCTCCAACGAGATTTGTGAATCATCCATCTTTTATGGATTACGGCAATTATTTGAACAACCCTTTTGTTCTCATAATACGATAAAACAAATCTTGAAGGCAAACTTTGACGTTTAACGAGTAACACAATAACCCTTTTATTTGTTCTCGATGAACATCATCACATATTCTTTTGCTAGTTACTTAGGCCATTGTAATTCATGAATACATTGTTTCGTATGACAATTCACACCAACAAATTCAGATAAAATACTTAAGAACCACATTTTTAATAAGCAAAGAATATAGCCATAACATGTATATCATCTATATACCTAAACTGAACAATTCTAGTCTTTTCTTTTACGCCATATATTTATGAGATTCTCTTTCAAGATTTCCTTTTACGCTTTGAAAGAATCTATCAACATCAATAGTGGAGTCATACATATGACACATAGCCCAAAGCGTGTATAGTTATATACCAATGTCTTTGGACTTGCACTTTGAAGTAGATCACCATTATCAAATGTTTGGTGTTCTTTCAAATTCCTTTCTTTAGTAATCTCTTGGTGTAGTAAACATTTTACCTACATCAAATATTCACCCTCATCATGGTATTATCCATGATTAAACTATTTTTAGCTTGTAACGGAATTGTAGTATAATGTTGCTCTCCAAAACCTTTTGGAGGATTAGGACAACTAGTGTCTCCAACCTTTTGCAAATTCTCATCAAATATGAGAACATGACTTTTGTCATATTATACTCTATCATGTTGCAACCAAAACTTCGTTTCAGATATCATAATATCTTCCACACATCATGGTTTCTGAAACAACTCTTTCAGATCCTAGATAACCTTGATATTAAGACAATCCTTTGAATATCAAGAATCATGGAAACAAACATGATACTCATACACTAACTCTTTGGAATTGTTACTCTTGTTTTAATACCAATTATTAAATTTCATGGAGTAACCGGAACTTACTGAAAGTTTGCAATAGGACTTTTAAACTTTAGATTAACACTTCAAAACAATACGATACCAGTTCGTAAAGTAACTAACCAGAAATCTATAGTTCTATCATCTCAATTATGACTAAGCGCAAGGTGGTAAACGGATGCCAATGACTACAACAACTATGCAAATTCACTTTGTTTTAATTTATGATAAATAGTGTTCAACTTTTAATCATATTGCCGTTGAACTCCCACTCAAAACAATATCCCTCACATTGTTTTAGTGATCACATGAACCAAATCCACCACATCAAAACCGATCATCACGAGAGTTGATGTAGCTTCAATGGCGAACAATCATCATGTTCATCATATCTACTATATGACTCATGCTTTACCTTTCGGTGATCCGTGTTTCGAGACCATGTCTGTACATGCTAGGCTCGTCAAGATCAAACCTTAGTTTCCGCATGAGCAAATCTGGCTTGCTCACGTTGTATACACTCGCAGAATCTAACACACCCGATCATCACGTGGTGCTTCGAAACAACGAGCTTTAGCAACGGTGCTTACTAAGGATGAACACTTTAAAACTTGAAATTGTGTGCTTGAGGGATCATCTTATAATGCTACCGTCGTGAACTAAGAAATACAAGATGCATAAAAGGATTAACATCACATGCAATTCATAATATGTGATATGATATGGCCTTTCTTCTTGTGCTTCCGATCTCCATCTTCAAGCACGAACATGATCTCCATCATCACCGGCATTGCATCAAGGTCAATGACGCTTCTTCATGGTTGTCGTCCACCAGCTTCAACTATTACAACTACTTTGAATAGACACGCGGGTCTTAACAGAATTTAAAGACAACCATATGGCTCCTGCCGGTTGCCGACTTACAATAAGGAACATTGCATACATCATATATAATCACAATCATGGCCATATCACATCACTACACACCCCTGCAAAACAAAGTTAGACGCCTCTACTTTCTTTGCATATTTTACGTGGTTTGGGGATTTCAATAAGTGTCGTTCTATCTTACGAACAAGAACCACAACATTGATACTAGTATTGTTAATCACCCGTTGTAAATTGGATCTTAACTATGCTAGGAGAAACAGGCACCCGCAAAGCCACTTATGAAATACAAGTTGCATGTCAAGCGTGGAGCTAGTCTCATGAACGATGTCATGTAAGGTTAGCCCGGGCCACTTCATCCCAACATACCGCAAGATACAAAGTACACAATAAGCAATCGACAATAAAAGCATCAACGCCCACAATGACCATTGTGTTCTACTCGTGCAACAGATCTACATATAGACACGACTCTGATACCACTGTAGGGGTTCGTAGCATGGAAAACAAAAAATTTCTACCGCATACAAACAAACAAGCCAAGATCTATCTACTAGATTGTAGCAACGAGTTGATAGAGGAACTCACCCTCGAAGATTCCAAAGCGGTTAACGAGAGCAGATTCTCGTGGGTGATGTAGTCGTACACTTGCCGATCTCAAGATCGCGTAGACGATCCTTCCGGTGCTGCGTTCAAGGCGCTCATGATCGGTCACACATTCGACTTTCGCGAAGACCTTCCTCTCCCTTGTTCCAAAGAAGCGGAGGTTGTAGCACTCTCCTCGCGATTCCGGCAAGACCTGGCGTGGTACCGAAAGTAGAGGGAGATCTCGCAGGCTTCGCCGGAGC
The DNA here is from genome assembly GCA_030063025.1 of Avena longiglumis. Taxonomy (NCBI): domain Eukaryota; kingdom Viridiplantae; phylum Streptophyta; class Magnoliopsida; order Poales; family Poaceae; genus Avena; species Avena longiglumis. Next base: position 508,509,393 of record CP125974.1, on the reverse strand, counting down.
GAGTATGGTGGACTATGAGAGAGCCTTGGTGATCTAGGGTTTAGACACACCAATTAGAAGGGGCTAAACCATGGCTAGGGCAATTATAAGCTCTAACTCAAGCTTGGGGAGAAATCCCTAGGCTATGGCTAGGGTTTAGGTTTAGAGGAGGCAACTTGTGTGTGCTAGGAGGAGCCCCGCCTCCTTATAGGTGGAGGGGCCGGCCAAGGGGAGGAGAGTCCCTTCCCAACTCGGCTTGGTGGCCGGCTTGGGAGGAGGGACTCCCCAACTCGGTTTCACCTTCCTCCTCTTTCCACTTTTCAAATTTAGCCGTTTGACTTTTCAATTTAGCTATTTGACTTTTCAAACTAGGATTTGAATTAATCCTTTATTTGGAACAGCGATGACACTTAGTACATGATGCAATCATTCCAACTTGCAATGACACATTCATATACCCCTTCCTCCGAGTGCCGGACATTCCGAACCTTCTAGAACATTCCCGATGAAAACACCTAATCATTCCCCAACTCAAAACATGACTTTCCTTATATGAATCTTATTCTCCGGACCATTCCGGATCTCCTCGTGATATCCGGATCCCATCCGAGACTCGAACAACATTCGGTCTCTTACTCATCATACCATAACTACTCAAACAACGTCGAATCCTTAAGTGTGTCTCCACGGTTCGTGAATTATGCGGACATGATCGAGACACTTCTCCGATCAATAACCAATAGAGGAATCTGGAAATTCATATGGCTCCCACATATTTCTCGATTACTTTGCGATCGAATGAACCACTTACATACGATACCAATTTCCCTTTGTCTCACGATAGTTTACTTATCCGAGGTTTTGATCATCGATCTCGCATACCTAGTTCAACCTCGTTCGATAAGTACTCTTTTCTCGTTCCGTGATATGTGATCCCTTGTGATCCACCACATGCTTGCAAGCTAATTGGATGACATTCCACCGAGAGGGCCCAGAGTATATCTATTCATATGGATGGACAAATCCCACTCTTGATCCATGTGTCTCAACCAATACTTTCCAACACTCAATGCCACCTTTATAGCCACCCGATTCACGGTGTGGTGTTTGATGTCATCAAAGCATCCATCCGGTAAAGGTGATATGCATGATCTCATGGTCGAAGGAATTAGGTTACTATGTATCAGAAAGCATATAGCAATTAAACTATTGAAATGACTTGATCTTTATGCTACGTTTATCTATAGGAGTATGTCCATCACATCATTCTACTAATGATATGACCCTGTTGTTAATAACATCTCTATGTTCATGATCAGGAAACCATGATCATATATTAACCAACAAGCTAGTTTAACAAGAGGCTTTACTAGGGACTCTTTATGTTTACAAATCACACAAGTATTAATGTTTCCGCTTAATACAATTATAGCATGGTATGTAAACATTTATCATAAGTATGAAGATATGATAATAACCACTTTATTATTGCCTCTTGGGCATATCTCCAACAGTTCTCATTGCGAGCACTTATGACTATATTTGGAGCACATGCCTAGGATTATTTAGTACTTGGATGCTGATACGTCGGAAACGTATCTATAATTTTTTATTATCCATGCTAGTGTTGTATCTACTTTGCTTTGTCTATACTTTGAGGTGTTTTTATATCTTTTCTCGAACTAACCTATTAACAAGTTGCCACAGTGTCAGTTGCCTGTTTTCTTCTGTTTTTGGTTCCAGAAAGGCAGAAAATCAATATTCTCGGAATTGTACAGGACAAAAGCCAAAGTTATTATTTTCCCCAGAGCAACACGGAACCACGAAGCAGAGCCGGAGGGGCATAGGGTGGCCAAACCCGCCTATGCGCGGGCAAGCCCTGGAGGCGCCTGGAGGGTGTGTGGGTCCCTTGGACCCCCACCGACCTTGATTCCTACACATATAAGAGCCCCCCGATGAGAAAACCCTAGAGAATCCGGAAGAAATCCACGAAAACCTCCCTAGCGCCGCCGCCACCAAAAGGGAGATTTGGAGGATAGAAAGTCTCTGTTCCGGCACCCTGACGGGACGGGGAAGTGACCCCGGAGCCATCTCCATCGATCTCCATTGCCATCTTCATCACCGTTGTTGATTCCCATGATGAGGAGGGAGTAGTTCTTCCTCGAGGCTAAGGGCTTAACCGGTAGCTATGTGTTCATCTCTCTCTCTCTATGCATGATCATGTTGTGGTCATGAGCTTTGTAATCAAGTAGATCTACCTTGCTACTCAAGTGTTTCATTAGATCTCTGCTCTCCCCATGTGTGTGAAAGTGACAGCGTGCACGCCATGGTGGCACTTAGGTTTGAGTCTACATAAATACTCTTTGTGCTTTAATAGATCTATGCTTTTCCCACGTGTGTGAAAGTGATAGCGTGCATACCGTTTGTGACACTTTGGCTAGATTGAATATTTGTTATGAGTTATATTTGGAGTTGGATGTCTCTATGAAATTGTGGTGTTTGTTGGAACCATCTAGCGCTCAAGGTGACAGTGTGGGGTTATCTAGATTGGGGAAGGCCCTACCATGGATTAGAGTGTCCAACCGGAGAGTAGTTAACAGTAGTATCATGAAGAGAGGATATTTATATGAGAGTGTTCACTAGTGAAAGTATGATCCTTAGGCCTTGTTTCTAAAAATTGAAACACCGTTTGCTACTAGATATGTTGCATGTTTGCTTGCTTCCTTCAGTTTGCCTTTAGTCTGTTCCTCCACGCCATCATCTCTTTTCTGGCACCGTTACCCCACGTCAACAACAAGTCATAAGCTCTTTTTTGGCATCGTTACCACTTGTATTTCACTATCTCTTCGCCGAACTAGTGCACCTATATTGGGTGTGTTGAGGACACAAGAGACTTCTTGTATCTTGATTGCAGGGTTGCTTGAGAGGGAATACCTTTGACCACTTCCTCCCTAGGTTCGATAAACCTTGGGTAATCCACTTAAGGAAAACTTGTTCCTATTCTACAAACCTCTGCACTTGGAGGCCCAACAGCTGTCTACAAGAATAGAAGTGCATAGACATCAAGCTCTTTTCTGGCGCCGTTGCCGGGGAGGTAAGGTAAAAGGTACTCACATCCTCCGGTGTGAGTGCTCGAAGTTATTTCCTTTAGATTCTGCAGTTTTGTCTTTTTGTTTCTTGTTTTCACTAGTTAGGCTTAATGTAAAACAACAACAAAAATAGAGAGCTTTATAGTATCTATCTTGAGTTAGGACATGAAGTGTTTGAAGAGAAAATTAAAAAACCTATGGAGATTTATTTGCATGCTAATAGCAATGTTATTAGTATGAATTCTTTGGACACCATTATTACTAATGCTATGGAAAAGTCTAAGCTTGGGGAAGCTAGTTTTTATGAAAATGATCTTTTTAGTCCCCCGGCTTTGGAAGATAGCTATTCTATTGCTTATGATGATACCAAACCTCCAATATATGATGATTACAATAATGAGTATGATATTTTTAGTCCACCTACTATTGAGGAGAAAAATTATTGTGATTACAATATGCCTCCTATATTTGATGATTATGGTGATGAGAATAATAGTGATAACTATTTTATTGAATTTGCTCCCACTACAATTAATAAGAATGACTATGCTTATGTGGAGAGTAATAATTATTGTATGCATGTGGCTCATGATAAGAATGATTTATGTGATTATATTGTTAATTTATTCATGATTCTACTGAAAGTTATTATGAGAGAGGGAAACATGGTCTTATGCATCTCAATAATATTAAGTTTCCCCTCTTTATGTTGAAAATCTTAAAGTTGCACTTGTTTTGCTTTCCTATGCTTGGTGATTTGTGCTTTCATGAATTATTTATTTACAAGATTCATATACATAGGAAGTGGGTTAGACTTAATGTGTTTTGAATTTGGTTCTTGATGCTCTCTTTTACTTCAGTTCATATTTCTTATGTGAGCATCTTCTCAAACTATCAAGCCTAACTTAAAGACGTTAAAGAAAAGTACTTGTTGGGAGATAACCCAAGAGTTTTCTTGAGTCTTGGAAGTTATTACTTTAGTAATGACCTCTTCTTATCCTTTTTGTTTGCTTTTTGTGCCAAGAATGACCTCTAATGATAGGGAAGTAAGATTTGGGGAGTTGCTGTCCCGAAACAGATTTTTTTCCTCCACCATAAAAATTCGTGAGGAGTCTCTGTAACTCGGATTGAGCTGAAACTTTACGAATAAATCCCTCAGTATGTTATCTAACTTTCGTTAGTTCAACACTTTTTGATTTGAGCAACATAAGATGTTCTAAAAAATCGGTTTCTACCTACTGGTCTGTTTTGACAGATTTCTGCCATTATTTGCATTTGCTTCTTTTTGATTCCTTTTTGAGTTCTCTTTTGGGGAATTGAGCTTTTTGAAGTAGTTACTACAGTAGCTTGTGTTTTTAGTGAAAGGTCTTGCTGTTCCAAAGCTTTGCCAGAGATCTAACATCTTTTGAATACACTAATGTTGCTAATGAAGATTGTGTGAAGTTTTGTATGAAGGAAAATTTGCAGGTGTAGAGAAAGAATGATGTAATGAGATGAAGAATGGACAAAAGATCAAGCTTGGGTATGCCACCCCGTGTCACTCCAAGAAATATTCAAGAGGTACAATCATCAAAGCTTGGGTATGCCCAAGGCATCCCCTTCTTCATCAATAAAAATCTTTGGTTTTTCTACACACTTCGTTTTTATTGTTTCATGCATTGTTGTGTTGTTCTTAGAGCGTCTTAGTTTTTATTTTTGGTTTTAATTTGCTTAGTTTGCTTGAGTAAATTGGTTGGTTACACCACACTTCTTTTGGAGAGAGACACACTCTTTTCCATTGCATAGAACACTCTAGTTTTCACTCTTATTATTTTGTGAGTGTTCACTTTTGCTAGCACTGCGTTCAGCCTTAGTTTTCTTGTGATTTCAGCTTAGAACTTTTTAGTTCTTCTTTGTGGAATTGTGAGACAAGCTCACCGATCTTTATTGATTATTATCTTTGTGAGTTGTTTCAAATAAGTTGTTTGGTGTTGGAAAGAGTAGAAAGTTTCATGCTTATAGTGGTACAAAAGGAAGCTTGTTTTGACTGTGACTTAGACTTTAGCATGACATGATAGGTGTTGTTTTGACCTTATGCTTAGTGATTATTGATGTAGCATGACTTGTTCCAAACAATTAGGATTGCTTAGTGTGCCTTGAATAAATTATGCATTGTTTTAGCATGCAAAAGCATAATATTGTGGTATTCTCCTTTGATGCTTTGCTTGGGTTGACTTGGAACATGCTCACACCATGTTATGACTATGACAAGTCACCATTAGCCTCTATGATCATTTAGTCCTTGACTTGTAGTACCACTCTTTGCTTTGATTAGTATGCTTTGTTGCATTGCATGATTATGGCCATTATTGCTCTCTTAGTTGGTTGCTCCTAGTCTTTTGATAGCCTTCACTTGTATGAGTAAGTTCTACTCATGCTTACAACTCCCAAGAAACCAAGTTATTCCAAAGTGTACACTATAAACTCCTATGCATGGTGTGTTACACCATTCCAAGTATATTCTTGTTTTCATCTGTCTTCCAATTAAAAACTATTTTGTTATGTGAACTTAGTGATTAAAGCCCTCACGAACTTGATGGCACACTTTATATTATTTGCCCCTAATAAACTTGAACCATTGTGACAACTTTGTTGTATATGCTTGCACTTATAAGTTGGAATTAGCAGAACCGTGCTGTCATGGGGAACATTTTCAACATTGCACTTGTACTTTGTACTCAGTTGATATCATGTTCTTTTGTCTATGGATGTCACTGGTGTGAAATAAAAAGGGAACTTGTAAGTCCATGGAGTTTGTATCCTGTGTTAGAGAAACGCCTGGGCCGCTAGCCTAAGCCATGCCTAATCATGGTGGAAACTTGCAGCATCACCATAGTGACATCTATGAAGCATTCTTCTTATAAAAAAAGAGAGACACATTGAGAAAAGAGGAAAGAGATAAAAAAAGAACCATATTCCCATGGTAAATAAGAAGATTGCTGAGATGCTTATTGTCTGATTTCCTTGTCATTTTGGTTATGGGATAGCTCCTGTACCATGTGCAAGGGGTACCCCGTTGGCGGTTCTCTATGATATGCAAATACTTACAATGACAAGAACTTACAGGTGACTAGAGTTGAGTAGCATGAGGTGTGGCCCTCGTATTCAAGGGACTTGAGATTGCCCACTTATACTTTGTCAAGCATATATGATACGTTGGAAACGTATCTATAATTTTTTATGTTCCATGCTTGTTTAGTATCTACTTTGCTTTACTTGTCTACACTTTGAGGTGATTTTTACATGTTTTATGGTACTAACCTATTAACAAGTTGCAACCGTGCCAGATGCCTGTTTTCTGCTGTTTTTGGTTTCAGAAAATTTAGTAAATAAATATTCTCGGAATTGGACGGGACAAACGCCAAAGTCAATTACTTTCTACGGGGAACAAGAAATCCAGAGGAGAGCCGGAGGGGCCGGCCAGGGGGCTAGACCCACCCCAGGCGCGGGGGCAGGTGGGCCCGCGCCTGTCTAGGGTTTGGTGGCCCTGGCCGCCTCCCGGTCTTGCCACTTCGCCTATAAGAAGCCCCCGATGCAGAAACCCTGAGTACCCGATCAGAAATCCACGAAACCGTCTGTAGCCGCTGCCACCATCGTCCCTAGATCGGGAGGATCTGAAGTTCTTCCCAGCACCCTGCCAGAGGGGAGATCATCCCGGAGGCCTTCTCTCTGGTATGATTCGTGAGTAGTTCCACCTTGGACTATGGGTCCATGTAGTAGCTAGATGGTTGTATCTCCTCCTTTGTGCTTTCATGTATAAATCTTGTGAGCTCCGTTCATGATCAAGATCTAATCTATTTGTAATCATGCATGTTGTGTTTGCGGGGATCCGATGGATATTGAGACTATTATGTTGGTTTGATTAATGGTTTTATATTTATGATTCTATCATGTCTATGTTTTTTGTGATCTTGCATGCTCTCCGTTGCTAGTGGTTATCTTGGCCAAGTAGTTGCTAGTGACTCCAAGAGGGGGTATTTATGCTCGATAGTGGGTTCATGCCTCTAGTTTCCAAGGGAAGTGATAGAAATCTCTTCGGTTGTAGATGTGATGTTGCTACTAGGGAGAAAACAACGGTCTCTTGTTCATGGAACATGTGGACTGTTTACCTTACACACTTTGCTTAAAGCAGTTGTCTGTTGCTTGCGGCTTAATACTGGAGGGGAATCGGATGATAACCTGAAGGTGGACTTATAGTCATAGATGCAGTTGGATGACGGTCTATGTATATTGTTTTATTGCCCAATCAACTTCATAGGATCTTTCTGGCTAGTAATTGCATTGTTATGCCTTGCTTAGTTCCTGTCAATTGCCTTGTTGTAATTTGTTTACCCTTCATGCCATGTTGTTTATCTAAGAAGAGCACCTGTAGTGAACTATGGACCCCAGTCCAATCTTTACCATTGATACATCTTCCACTGTTACCTGTTTACTTGTTGCAAACCATTACCTTCCACACCATACGTTTAATCCTTTATTACAGCAAACCGGTGAGCTTGACAACCTCACTGATTTGTTGGGGCAAAGTCTTGAGTTTGTGTTGTACAGGTCTCCACGTTGCTCGCAACACCTGTGTGATGTTTCATTCCTCCTTTGTGTTCGATAACCTCGGTCTCAATTGAGGGAAGACTTGCTGCTTGCTGCTTCACACCTTGCTCTTGGGGTTTCCAACAAAGTGCTCCACGTCAGCACCAGCCATCAAGTTTCTGGCACCGTTGTCGGGGAGGCTAAGGACGTCTTCACTAGGGGAGTCCTTAACTTACTTTCTCTTTACTTTGTTTTTAGTTTGCTTTGCTTCTTTTGCTTGGTTTTGTTTGCCTCATTTCAAAAAACCCAAAAAAATAGTCTAGTTTGGTTTGCTTGTTTTATTCAAAAACACAAAAAAAATTAGTTCCTACTCTAGTTGGTGGTCTGTTATTGCCTTTCTTGGTCATGCTTTCTATCAATGGATGATTTCTTTGAAAGTAGTTCTTATTGGCAAGGTGGGTTCACGGAAGAACAAAAGTATTATTATAAGGAGCACCGTTTGTCACAAAAAGGGAAACACTTATGGGAACAAATTGATAAGTTGAATACTGTTGCTAGAGACGTGTGCTCTGCTTATAATGTTACTTATTGCTTTGATAAAGCTTGTTGCTGCAGGAGGTATAAACACCTACCCTTTCCATGTGAGTATAATGATAATGTTACCATATCTTCTTATGTTAAAGGAAATTATGATTTTGATGTTGTGGAACAAATTGAATAGTTTATTGCCTTCAAGGGTGCATTTGAACTTGCCAGTTTGCTTGAAAATACTGATGATGCACCTTATAAGCATGAGTTTTTTGAGATACTTAAATTCTGCTTTGATAATTACAAGGAAGAAAATAGCTATATTCTTGAATATTTTAATAAGCGTTTTCCACAAATGGAAGAGATTAATGCCTTGCAGGATCCTATGGAAGAAGAAATTGTTGAAACTGGAAGCTCATTAGATGAAAAAGAGGGGGAGAGTGATGAACAAAAGGAGGAGGAATTGATCTACCCATGTCTACCTTCTAATGAGAGTAACTCTTTACCTCTTACATTATTTGATTGTCCCCCATGCTTAACAAGGGAGGATGAATGTTATGTTCCTGTGGATTCTTTTGAAATATCTACTTTGGGTAAAACCTGTGAAGGTTTTAATCCTACTATTTTTGAGCTTGATAGAAATTATGTGTTTGTAGATCATGAAAAGCATGATTTATGTGATAGCTATATTGTTGATTTTATTCATGAGGCTACTGAAAATTATTATGAGAGAGTAAAATATGGTTGTAGAAGTTTTGATGGTATTGAAACACCTCTCTATGTGCTCAAAGTTTTGAAGTTACTCTTGTCTTATCTTCCTATGCTTGTCACTTTGTTCTTCATGAATTTATTTGTGTACAAGATTCCTATGCAAAGGAAGTGGGTTAGACTTAAATGTTTTTTGAATTTGCTTCTTGATGCTCTCTTTCACTTTGATTCATATTTCTTATGTAAGCATCTTCTCAAACTATCAAGCCTAACTTGAAGGCGTTAGAGAAAAGTACTTGTTGGGAGATAACCCAAGAGTTTCCTTGAGTCTTGGAAGTTATTACTTCAGTAATGACCTCTACTTATCCTTTTTGTTTGCTTTTGTGCCAAGAATGACCTCTAATGAGAGGGAAGTAAGATTTGGGGAGTTGCTGTCCCGAAACAGATTTCTGTCCTCCACCAAAAAAATTCGTGAGGAGGCTCTGTAACTCGGACTGAACTCAAAGTTTACGTATAAATCCCCCAGTATGTTATCTAACTTTCGTTAGCTCAACACGTTTTTATTTGAGCAACAGAATATGTTCGAAGAAAATCGTTTCTACCTGTTGGTCTGTTTTGACAGATTTCTGCCATTATTTGCATTTGCTTCTTATTGATTCCTTTTTAGCTCTCTTCAGGTAAATTGAGTTTCTTTGAAGGAGTTACTACAATAGCTTGTGTTTTTAGTGAAAAGCCTTGCTGTTCCAAAGCTTTGCCAATGGTCTAATATCTTTTGAATAGACTAATGTTGCTAATGAAGATTTTGTGAAGTTTTGTATGAAGGAAAAATTCCAGGTGTAGAGAGAGAATGATGCAATGAGATGAAGAATGGACAAAAGCTCAATCTTGGGGATTCCACCATGGTATTACCCCAAGAAATATCCAAGAGGTACAAGAATGCATCCCTTCTTCATCAATAAAAAGCTCAGGTCTGTCTAGACACTTTGTTTTTATTGTTTCATGCGCAGTTGTGTTGTCCTTGGAGCGTCTAAGTTTTTTTTGCTTTGCTTAGTTTGTTTAGTTTGTTTTATTAGTTTGGACCCCCGTTCTCGCTGTGTTGTTTTGCAATTAAGGTTGCTTGGTGTTTGGAAAGGAGTAGTAAGTTCTTGCTTGAAGTGTAAGAGGATCTTGCATTGACTTTGACTTAGACTTTAGCATGACATGCTAGGTGTTGTTTTAGCATTATGCTTAGTGATGTAGCATGTCTTGTTCCAAACAATTGGGATTGCTTAGTGTGCCTTGAAGAAATTATGCGTTGTTTTAGCATGAAAAAGCATAGTATTGTGGTATTCTACTTTGATGTTTTGCTTGGGTTGACTTGGCACATGCTCACACCATGTCATGACTATGACAAGTCACCATTAGCCTCTATGATCATTTAGTCCTTGACTTGTAGTACCACTCTTTGCTTTGATTAGTTTGCTTTGTTGCATTGCATAATTATGGCCATTATTGCTCTCTTAGTTGGTTGCTCCCGGTCTTTTGCTAGCCTCCACTTGTATGAGTAAGTTCTACTCATGCCTCCAACTCCCAAGAAACCAAGTTATTCCAAAGTGTCCACTATAAATTCCTATGCATGGTGTGCTACACCATTCCAAGTATATTCTTTTTTTCATCTGTCTTCCAATTAAAAACTATTTTGTTATGTGAAAACTTAGTGATTAAAGCCCTCACTAACTTGATGGCACACTTTATTATTTGCCCCTAATAAACTTGAACAATTGTGATAACTTTGTTGTATATGCTTGCACTTATAAGTTGGAATTAGCAGAACTGTGCTATCACGGGGAACGTTTTCAACATTGCACTTGTACCTTGTTGTACTCAGTTGATATCATGTTCTTTTGTCTATGGATGTCACCGGTGTGAAATAAAGAGGGAACTTGTAAGTCCATGGAGTTTGTATCCTGTGTTAGAGAAACGCTTGGGCCGCTAGCCTAAACCATGCCTAATCATGGTGGAAACTTGCAGCATCGCCATAGTGACATCTATGAAGCATTCTTTTTATAAAAAAAGAGACACATTGAGAAAAGAGGAAAGAGAGAAAAAAGCACAATATTCCCATGGTACATAAGAAGAATTGCTGAGATGCTCATTGTCTGCTTGCCTTGTCATTTTGGTTATGGGAAAGCTCATGTACCATGTGCAAGGGGTACCCCGTTGGCGGTTCTCAATGATATGCAAATACTTATAGTGACAAGAACTTACCTGGACCCAAAGTTGAGTATGCATGAGGTGTGTCCCTCGTATTCAAGGGGCATGAGATTGCCAACTTATACTTCGTCAAGCATATACTCCAGCTTTGCCACTTTAACCTTAACCACTTCAAGATGCATATGATAGGGGCAATGAGGGCTGAAAGCTAACTAGTACCATAATTTTTAGAAGCTATTTTTGAAACTTGTAATCCTTGCTTCTGTTACAAAAAGGCCTTTCTTCCACCATTATTGAGTCTCCACCTTCTACCTTTAGGCACCATTAGGAGAGCATAGTTGTCATTCTGTGTGCAGTGTTCCAAAGCTTATTAATTGATGCATATTGTGATATTACTTGTTCTTGTGCTACTTGTTTCTAGTCACCCTTTTGAACTTTGCAGGTGTCCTATGCATTATATTGCTACTCTATGAGGGACAAGATGATTGCCGCTATGTTATGTTTTCTGTATGTGAAACAAACAAACGTTTTTCAATGCATGTTATTCATGATCTTTGTTTGTAGCTTGCCATGTTGCATGCATAGTTACTATGTCCTATTGTTAGAACTCCATCTTTCATGCACATGTTTAGAGATCTTTGATCCCAGCTTTCAATGCTTACAAATGGTTGGATCTTTATTGTGAGGGTGCATGTCACCTAAAAAATTATTCTGTTTATCACTTACCTACTCGAGGACGAGTAGGAGTTAAGCTTGGGGATCTTGTCACGTTGGAAACGATTCTATAATTTTATGTTCCATGCTTGTTTAGTATCTACTTTGCTTTACTTGTCTACACTTTGAGGTGCTTTTACATGTTTTTGGTACTAACCTATTAACAAGTTGCAACCGTGCGGATATGCCCTGCTTCCGCTGTTTTGGTTTCAAAAAAGTTAGTAAAGAAATATTCTCGGAATTGGACGGGACAAACGCCAAAGTCAATTACTTTCCGTGGGGAACAAGAAGTCTAGAGGAGAGCCGGAGGGGCCGTCCAGGGGGGCCAGACCCACCCCAGGCGTGGGGGCAGGTGGGCCCGCGCCTGTCTAGGGTTTGGTGGCCCTGGCCGCCTCCCGGTCTCGCCCCTTCGCCTATAAGAAGCCCCCGATGCAGAAACCCTGAGTACCCGATCAGAAATCAACGAAACCGTCTGTAGCCGCCGCCAACATCGTCCCTAGATCGGGGGGATCTAAAGTTCTTCCCGGCACCCTGCCGGAGGGGAGATCATCCCGGAGGCCTTCTCTCCGGTATGATTCGCGAGTATTTCCACCTTGGACTATGGGTCCATGTAGTAGCTAGATGGTTGTATCTCCTCCTTTGTGCTTTCATGTATAGATCTTGTGAGCTCCGTTCATGATCAAGATCTAATCTATTTGTAATCATGCATGTTGTGTTTATGGGGATCCGATGGATATTGATATTATTATGTTGGTTTGATTAATGGTTTTATCTTTATGATTCTATCATGTTTGTGTTGTTTGTGATCTTGCATGATCTCCGTTGCTAGTGGTTATCTTGGCCAAGTAGTTGCTAGTGACTCCAAGAGGGGATATTTATGCTTGATAGTGGGTTCATGCCTCTAGTTTCCAAGGGAAGTGACGGAAATCTCTTTGGTTGTAGATGTGATGTTGCTACTAGGGAGAAAAGAACGGTCTCTTGTTCATGGAACATGTGGACTGTTTACCTTACACACTTTGCTTAAAGCAGTTGTCTATTGCTTGCAACTTAATACTGGAGGGGGTTCGGATGATAACCTAAAGGTGGACTTCTAGTCATAGATGCATTTGGATGACGGTCTATGTATATTTTTGTATTGCCCAACCAACTTCAAAGAATATTTCTCGCTAGTAACTGCATTGTTATGCCTTGCTCAGTTCTTGTCAATTGCCTCGCTGTAATTTGTTTACCCTTCATGCCATGTTGTTTATCTAAGGAGAGCACCTCTAGTGAACTATGGACCCCGGTCCAATCTTTACCATTGATACATCTTCCACTGTTACATGTTTACTTGCTTCAAACCATTACCTTCCAGACCATACGTTTAATCCTTTGTTATAGCAAACCAGTGAGCTTGACAACCTCACTGATTCGTTGGGGCAAAGTCTTGAGTTAGTGTTGTGCAGGTCATCCCGTTGCTCGCAACACTTGTGTGATGTTTCCTTTCTCCTTCTGGTTCGTTATCCTCGGTCTCAACTGAGGGAAGACTTGCTGCTTGCTGCTTCACACCTTGCTCTTGGGTTTCCAACGAAGTGCTCCACGTCAGCACCAGCCATCAATATACTCCATCTTTATCACTTTAACCTTAATCACTTCAAGATGCTTATGATAGGGGCAATGAGGGCTGAAAGCTAACAAGTACTATAATTTGTGGAAGCTCTTTTTGAAACTTGAAATCCCTGCTTCCTTTATAAAAGGTCTTTCTTCCACCACCATTGAGTCTCCACCTTCTACCTATAGGCACCATTAAGAGAGCATAGTTGTCATTTTGTGTGTAGTGTTCCAAAGCTTATTGATTGATGCATATTGTGATATTACTTGTTCTTGTGCTATTTGTTTCTAGTCACCCTTGTGAACTTTGAAGGTGTCATATGCATCTATTTTCTACTCTATGAGGGACAAGCTGACGGCCACTATGCTATGTTTTCTGTATGTGAAACAAACAAACATTTTTCAATGCATGTTATTCATGATCTTTGTTTGTAGACTTTCATGTTGCATGCATAGTTACTATGTCCTATTGTTAGTGTTGGAGATATGCCCTAGAGGCAATAATAAATGTAGTTATTATTATATCTTTGTGTTTATGATAAATGTTTACATTCATGCTATAATAGTATTAACAAGGAAACATTAATACTTGTGTGATTTGTAAACTTAATTTGAAGTCCCTAGTATAGCCTCTATACTTCACTAGCTTTTTGGTTGATTAATGATTATGGTTTCCCTATCATGAACATTGAGATGTTATCAACAACAAGATCATATCGTTAGGAGAATGATATGGTGGACATACTCCTATAGATAAGCGTAGCATAAAGATCAAGTCATTTCAATAGTTCAATTGTTATATGCTTTCTCATACATAGTAACCTAATTCCTTCGACCATGAGATCATGCATATCACCTTTACCGGATGGATGCTTTGATGACATCAAACACCACACCGTAACTGGGTGGCTATAAAGGTGGCATTGAGTGTTCAGAAAGTATTGGTTGAAACACATGGATCAAGAGTGGGATTTGTCAATCCATATGACGGATAGATATACTCTGGGCCCTCTCGGTGAAATTTCATCCAATTAGCTTGCAAGCATGTGACTGGCTCACAAGGGATCACATATCACGGGAACGAGAAAAGAGTACTTATCGGTAACGAGGTTGAACTAGGTATGCAGAGATACCGATCAAAACCTCGGATAAGTAAACTATCGTGAGACAAAGGGAAATTGGTGTCGTATGTAAGTGGTTCATTCGATCGAAAAGTAATCGTAGAAATATGTGAGCCATATGAATTTCCAGATTCCTCTATTGGTTATTGTTCGAGAAGTGTCTCGATCATGTCCGCATAATTCACGAACCGTAGGGAGACACAATTAAGGATTGACGTTGTTTGAGTAGTTATGGTATTATGAGAAAGAGACCGAATGTTGTTGAGTCTCGATGGGATCCGGATATCACGAGGTGATCCGGAATGGTCCGGATAATAAGATTCATATAAGGAAAGTCCCGTTTGAGTTCGGGAATGATTCCGTGTTTTCATCGAATGTTCTAGAAGGTTCGGATTGTCCAAGCACTCGGGGTACATGAATGTGTCATTACATATTGAATGATTGCATCATGTACTAAGTGTTCTTGCTGTTCCAAATAAAGGATTAAATTGAATCCTAAAACAGAAAATTCAAATGGCCAGTTTAAAAGTCAAACGGCTAAAACAGGAAACTGTGGGAAACAAGCAAGAGGTGGTTGAACCGACTTGGGAGGAGTCCTCCAAGCCGCGCGCCAACAAGGCCGACTTGGGAGGTACTCCTCCCTTGGCCGCCCTCCCACCTATAAAAGGAGGGGGCCTCCTCCTCTAGACACACAAGTTCCTATCCTCTAATCTCGGTTTAGAGCCGTTTTGGTTTAGAGCTTCTAATTGCCCTAGCCTTGGGTTTAGAGCCTTCTAATTGGTGTGTCTAATCTCTAGACCACTAATAGCTCTCTCTCATACTCCACCATACTCGCTCCAAGCTTAAGGCCTCATGGATCTCCCTCTACTTAGGTACCTGCATTGTCTTTGCCAGGAATCGCGAGGAGAGTGCTACAACCTCCGCGTCTGCTTTGGAACAAGGAGAGGAAGGTCTTCGAAATCGAACGTGTCACCGACTCTGGAGCGCTGCCGGAACGCAGCGCGGGAAGGATCGTCTACACGATCTTGAGATCGGGAAGAGTACGACTACATCACCCACGAGAATCCGCTCTCGTTAAACACTTTGGAATCTTCGAGGGTAAGTTATTCCATCGACTCGTTGCTACAATCTAGTAGATAGATCTTGGCTTCTTTGTTTGTATGCGATAGAAAATTTTGTTTTCCATGCTACGAACCCCTACAAGGGTATCGAGCCGTGTCTATATGTAGATCACAGACGAGTAGAACACAATGGTCATTGTGGGCGTTGATGCTTTTATTGTCGATTGCTTCTTGTGTACTTTGCATCTTGCGGTATGTTGGGATGAAGCGGCCCGGGCTAACCTTACATGACATCATTCATGAGACTTGCTCCACGCTTGACATGCAACTTGTATTGCATAAGTGGCTTTATGGTGCTGCTTTCTCCTAGCATAGTTAAGATCCAATTTACAACGGGTGATCAACAATGCTAGTATCAATGTTGTGGTTCTTGTTCGTAAGTTAGAACGACACTTATTGAAAGCCCCAAACCACGTAAAATATGCAAAGAAAGTAGAGGCGTCTAACTTTGTTTTGCAGGGGTGTGCAGTGATGTGATATGGCCATGATTGTGATTATATTTGATGTATGCAATGTTCCTTATTGTAAGTTGGCAACCGGCAGGAGCCATATGGTTGTCTTTAATTATGTTAAGACCCGCGTGTCTATTCAAAGTAGTTGTAATAGTTGAAGCCGGTGGACGACAACCATGGAGAAGCGTCATTGACCTTGATGCAATGCCGGTGATGATGGAGATCATGTTCGTGCTTGATGATGGAGATCATGTTCGTGCTTGAAGATGGAGATCGGAAGCACAAAGAAGAAAGGCCATATCATATCACATATTATTGAATTGCATGTGATGTTAATCCTTTATGCATCTTGTATTGCTTAGTAGACGACGGTAGCATTATAAGATGATCCCTCATGCACATGAATTTCAAGTCATAAAGTGTTCACCCTTAGTTAGCACCGTTGCTAAAGCTTGTTGTTTCGAAGCACCACGTGATGATCGGGTGTGTTAGATTCTGCAAGTGTATACAACGTGAGCAAGCCAGATTTGCTCATGCAGAAACTAAGGTTTGATCTTGACGAGCCTAGCATGTACATACATGGTCTCGAAACACGGATCACCGAAAGGTAAAGCATGAATCATATAGTAGATATGTGGAACATGACGATTGTTCGCCATTGAAACTATATCAACTCTCGTGATGATCGGTGTTGATGTAGTGGATTTGGTTCGTGTGATCACTAAAACAATGTGAGGGATGTTGTTTTGAGGGAGTTCACCTAGTTTAATTACTTAATTAATTTGAACTCAATTTGTCATAAACTTAGTCTAAACTATTGCAAATATGTTGTAGATCAATGGCAGCCCCTACCATCAATTTTAATGCGTTCCTAGAGAAAGAAAAGTTGAAAACAATGGAAGCAACTTCATGGATTGGTTCCGCAATTTGAGGATTGTCCTCACATTTGGTAATTTGACCTATGTCTGGGTCACCTGGATGCACCATTGGGTGACCCACTGCAATGATGCTCCCGATGAAGTAAAGAATGTTTACCTCGCTCGGAAGAATCAGTACTCCATAGTTCATGTGCTATCTTGTATGGTTTGGAATCGGAGCTTGAAAAGGTTTGAGAATTCAGACCCATATGATATTGTCGAGGATCTCAAATTGATTTTTGAGACTCATGCGGCAATTGAAAGCTATGAGGCTTCGAAAAGTTCTTTAAGCGCAAGATGGAAGAGGGCAGCTCGTCGGTGAGCATGTGCTTAAGATGTGCAGACGCATAAACAAACTTCAAAGCTTGGGTATAGTGATTCCTAATGCTTTGGGGATTTACCGTGTCCTCCAATCACTACCACCAAGTTACAAGAACTTTGTGATGAACTACAACATGCAGAACATGAACAAAGAGTTGCCAGAACTATTTGCTATGTTAAAGTCTACAGAAGTGGAGATCAAGAAAGAGCACCAAGTGTTGTTGGTCAATAAGACCACCAAATTCAAGAAAGGCATGTCTAAGCAAAAGGGACACTTCAAGAAGGGTGGTAAAAAAGTTACCACGCCGGCGAAGAAGACCAAGGCTGGACCCAAGCCTGATACTGAGTGTTTTTACTGCAAGGGAGAAGGTCACTGGAAGCGGAATTGCCCAAAGTACTTGGCGGATCTGAAGAACGGCAACATCAAGAAGAAAGGTATATCTGATATACATGTTATTGATGTGTATCTCACTAGTACTCGTAGTAGTGCACGGTATTTGATCTTGGTTCGGTTGCTCATATTTGTAACTCAAAGCAGGTCTTTGCAGAATAAGCGGAAGCTAGAGAAGAACGAGGTGACAATGCGGTGGGAAGCGGATCAAAGGTTGATGTGATCGCGGTCGACGCTACCCTTCATCTACCATCGGGATTAGTTTTATACTTAAATAATTGTTATTTAGTGCCCGTGTTGAGCATGAACATTATATCGGGATCTTGTTTATTGCGAGGCGGTTACTTGTTTAAGTCCGAGAATAATGGTTGTTCGATTTATATGAGTAATATGTTTTACACATGCACCTTTGATAGATGGTCTATTCTTATTGAATCTTGATAGTGGAAATACACATATCAACAACATTGAGGCTAAACGTTTGAAATCAGCGATAATTCGACCTATATGTGGCACTGTCGTCTTGGTCACATTGGAGTGAAGCGTATGAAGAAACTCCATTCTGATGGACTTCTTGAATCACTTGATTTTGAATCACTTGAAAGATGCGAAGCATGTCTGATGGGTAAAATGACTAAGACTCCATTTTACGGTATGATGGAGCGAGCTACGGACTTATTGGAAATCATACATACCGATGTGTGTGGTCCAATGAGTGTAGCATCATGTGGTTATCGTTATGTTCTTACCTTCACGGATGACTTGAGTAGATATGGGTATATCTATTTCATGAAACATAAGTACGAAACTTTCGAGAAGTTTAAGGAGTTTCAAAGTGAGGTAGAGAATCAACGTAACAAGAAGATTAAATTTCTACGTTCTGATCGTGGAGGTGAATATCTAAGTTACGAGTTTAGCGAGCATTTAAAGAAATGCGGAATACTTTCACAATTGACACCGCCGGGAACACCACAGCGTAATGGTGTGTCCGAACGTCGTAATCGAACTCTCTTAGATATGGTTCGTTCTATGATGTCACTTACAGATTTACCGCTATCATTTTGGGGTTATGCATTAGAAACAGCCGCATTCACTTTAAATAGGGCACCGTCTAAATCCGTTGAAACGACACCGTATGAATTATGGTTTGGGAAGAAACCTAGATTGTCGTTCCTTAAAGTTTGGGGATGCGAAGCCTATGTAAAGAAGTTACCGACAAGCTTGAACCCAAAGCGGAAAAATGTCTTCATAGGATACCAAGGAAACTATTGGGTATACCTTCTATCATAGATCCAAGGCAAAATCTTTGTTGCCAAGAATGGATCCTTTCTAGAGAAGGAATTTCTCTCGAAAGAAGTGACTGGAAGGAAAGTAGAACTGACGAGGTTGTCGAACCTTCTCTCGAATTGCAGTAGCGGCACCGGAAGAAGTTCTGTGGTGCTGCACCAATAAGAGAGGAAGCTAATGATGGTGATCATGAAACTTGGTTGAAGTTGCTCTGAGCCTCTGAGGTCAACTAGAACTCGTACCACTCCAGATTGGTATGATCCCGTTATGAGTGTCATGTTGGTGGACAACACCGATGACCCTGAGACATATGAGGAAGCGATGATGAGCCCAGATTCCAATAAATGGCAAGAAGCCATGAAATCCGAGATTGGATCCATGTACGAAAACCAAGTATGGACTTTGGTGGACTTACGGGATGGCCGGAAGGCTGTCGAGAACAAATGGATTTTCAAGAAGAAAACAGATGCTGATGGTAATGTTACTGTCTATAAAGCTCGACTTGTCGCAAAAGGGTTTCGACAAATTCAAGGAGTTGACTACGATGAGACTTTCTCACCAGTAGCGAAGCTAAAGTCTGTGAGGATTATGTTAGCAATCGCTGCATATTATGATTATGAGATATGGCAGATGGATGTCAAAACAGCATTCCTCAATGGAGATATTGATGAAGAGTTGTATATGATGCAACCCAAAGGTTTTGTCGATCCTAAAGATGCTAACAAGGTATGCAAACTTCAATGGTCCATCTATGGATTGAAGCAAGCATCCCGAAGTTGGAATCAACGTTTTGATAAGGTGATCAAAAGTTTTGGTTTTATACAAACTTATGGAGAAGCTTGTATTTACAAGAAAGTGAGTGGGAGCTCTGTAGCATTCTTAATACTATATGTGGATGACATATTGTTGATTGGGAATGATGTAGACCTTCTTAATAGTGTCAAGGAATATTTGAATAATAGTTTTTCAATGAAGGATCTTGAAGCAGCTTACATATTAGGCATAAAGATTTATAGAGATAGATCGAACGCCAAATATCATTGTCACAGTACATATTTGGACAAAGTTCTAAAGAGGTTTGGAATGGAAGAAAGCAAGAAAGGGTTCTTGCCCATGTTGCTCAATCGACCTTGAGTAAAACTCAAAGTCCGACATCGCAGAAGATAGAGAAAGGATGAGTAAGACTCCTATGCCTCAGCCATAGGATCTCTAATGTATGCCATGCTATGTACTAGACCCGACATTGCATATCTCGTTAGTTTAACTAGCAGATATCAAAGTGATCCAGAGTGGATCATTGACGTGATCAAAACATCCTTAAGTACTTGAGAAGAACTAAGGATATGGTTCTTTCTTATGGAGGTGATGAACAGCTCGTTGTTAAGTTACACCGATGCTAGTTGGAACACCGATCCGATGATTCTAAATCACAATATGGATACGTATTTATTTTGAATGGTGCGGTTAGATTGGAGGAGTTCAAAGCAAAGCGTTGTGGCGAGATCTTCAACTGAATCGGAATACATGGCTGCTTCGGAGGCTTCACAAGAAGCGATATGGATGAAAGAGTTCATTACAGAGCTGGGTGTGGTTCCTAGTGCGCTGGTGTAGGGGTTCGTAGCATGGAAAACAAAAATTTTCTATCGCATACAAACAAACAAGCCAAGATCTATCTACTATATTGTAGCAACGAGTCGATAGAGGAACTCACCCTCGAAGATTCCAAAGCGGTTAACGAGAGCAGATTCTCGTGGGTGATGTAGTCGTACACTTGCCAATCTCAAGATCGCGTAGACGATCCTTCCGGCGCTGCGTTCCGGCAGCGCTCCCGCAGTCGGTCACACGTTCGGTACTCGACGAAGACCTTCCTCTCCCTTGTTCCAGCAGGCAACGGAGGTTGTAGTACTCTCCTCGCGATTCCGGCAGCACAACGGCGTGGTACCGGAAGTAGAGGGGAGATCCCGCAGGGCTTCGCCTTAAGCCGGAGCGAGTATGGTGGAGTATGAGAGAGAGCTATTAGTGGTCTAGGGTTTAGACACACCAATTAGAAGGCTCTAAACCGAAGGCTAGGGCAATTAGAAGCTCTAAACCAAAGCGGCTCTAAACCGGAGATTAGAGGATAGGAACTTGTGTGTATCTAGAGGAGGAGGCCCTGCCCCTCCTTTTATAGGTGGGAGGGGCGGCCAAGGGGAGGGGAGTCCCTCCCCAAGTCGGCCTTGGTTGGCCACGCTTGGAGGACTCCTCCCCAAGTCGGTTCCAACCACCTCTTACTTGTTTCCAGGTTTCTGTTTTAGCCGTTTGACTTTTAAACTGGCCATTTGACTCTTCTGTTTTAGGATTCAATTTAATCCTTTATTTGGAACAACAAGAACACTTAGTACATGATGCAATCATTCCAATATGCAATGACACATTCATGTACCCTCCCCGAAACGGACATTCCGGAACCTTCTAGAACATTCCCGATGAAAACACCGGAATCATTCCCGAACTCCGAAACGGGACTTTCCTTATATGAATCTTATTTGTAGGGTTCGCAGCATAGAAAACAAAAAATTTCCTACGATGGGAACAACTATGTACCAAGATCTATCTACTAGATACAAACAACGGGCGGATGTATATCCGTAGAGAACATACCCTTGAAGACCGACAAATCTTAACGAGTCCAAACTCGTGGTTGATGTAGACGATCTCTTGTCGATCTCAAGATCGAGAGGAAGTGTGAGAGGAGGAGAGGGGGGCCTTTTATAGGGGAGAGGGGGCACCCAAGGGGCATGGCGCCCAGCCATGGGGCTGCCCCCACCTCTTCCACATTCATGTGGGTGGAGCTCCCACTCAAAATGAAAAGCCTCCACTCCCATTAAAAAACCTCCACTCAAAAATCCACTCACATGCATTAAATTTCCACCAAATTTAATGCAAGCTCTCATTTAAATAAAACTCTTTTATTTATTTATTCAGAATTTTGTTAATTACTTTAATTAACAAACATTCACATAAAACCCCTTGCTAGTATTCCATTTCACATGCAGAACCAGTTTCAGCAATTTCAACCGAAACAGTTTTGGTGTCTAGTGAAATAAATTCCTGCGCTTTCCTTTTCTTTTCGGCATGAAAGTTTTGCTCCAATTGGATGTCGGTGTCTCTTAAGTGTGTCACCCTATGGTTCGCGAATAATGTGTACATGATCGAGACCCCTCTCAGATCAATAATCAGAAGCGGGATCTGGAGACCCATACTGACTCCCACACATTCAACGATGACTTTCTTGTGATCGTCGGAACCTTTTACGCTAGTATCTTAATCCTTTTGTTTCGCGATATATTACATGTCCAAGATTCGATCATCGGTATCTCCATACCTAGTTTGATCTCAATTCTTGACATGCACTCTTTTCGTTCCGTGATATAACATTCTAGTGATCAAATCACTTGCTTGCAAGCTAACCAATGTGATATCACCGAGAGGGCCTGAGTATATCTATCCGTCATCGGGATGAACAAATTCCACTCTCGATCCATG
The DNA here is from genome assembly GCA_030063025.1 of Avena longiglumis. Taxonomy (NCBI): domain Eukaryota; kingdom Viridiplantae; phylum Streptophyta; class Magnoliopsida; order Poales; family Poaceae; genus Avena; species Avena longiglumis. The sequence goes on along the minus strand of CP125974.1, from coordinate 508,486,891 downwards.
GGCCTCAACATAACACTTTAGTAGTTCGAATCCATCTTTATAATCACCTGTTATTGTGACGTTTGATGTTATCAAGAAACTCTTCCGGTGTTAGTGATTGACATGATCTCATGGTCTAAGGATTAGGATCACTTCGTAAGATGTTATAGCAATATAAACTCAATGACTTTGATCGTAATGCTATACTTCGGATCAATGTTCATCACACCATTACACTAATGTTGTGACCTCGTTATTAACAACATCCAATGTCCATGATCAGGAAACCTATGATCATCTTGTTAATCAACGAGCTAGTTTATAAGAGAGGCATAACTAGGAACTCTCTTTTGTTTATTAAACACACATGTATTAACGTTTCCGTATTAATACAATTATATCATGTAAAATAAACATTTATCATAAATATGAATACGATAATAACCACTTTATTATTGCCTCTCGGGCATATTCCATTCAGTCTCCCACTTGCACTAGAGACAATAATCTAGTTTGAAAACTTTGTGTATTGAACACATATGGCTTTCTGGTGTTCCAAATACGCAATTGCAAGTGGTTAACATAATCTACGGATCGGCAGTCCGTGTGTATTTGCATGTCTTTGCGTCTCCACGCATCACTCATTCTCCAATGAGATGGCATTGTATAAATTTGGTCTTTTGGTGAGACCTTTAGTTCCTTGGGGTTAAAACACATCGATACTATTGTCATACAATATATCTTTAGTGTTAGCCCGTTGCGAACCACACCTTAGTTTGATAACAAACTACTTGACACAAATTCCTCCTTTCTTTGCTACTATAGCGGTCATATACTTAGCCTTTTGTTGTAGTATTCGTCACAATGTCTTAACTTTGGAACTCTTCCAAATCCATCATGGAATCTCCTTTCCATTACATTGTGCCACCCATAGTTTAAATTGAGATAAACTTAATTTGTATCTTGTGACAAAACTAGTATCAATGTAACGCTTTACAATGAACTATTTGTAATTGTTTGTCACCTCTACACAAATATATTCTTAGTTCTTCCAAAAGATCATAAGAATATCCTCACTATCGTCCAATGATCATTTTATGATTCATTACGGTATGCTCATAACACTTAGAGCATAGGACATATCTGGATGTGTACATATCATGGTATGATTGATCAAAACATTCTCGTGATTGCACTCATCAAGTGTCAAAGCACTTGAATCTTGTTTCACTTATCAAGTGTCGATACACTTGAATCTTGATTCAATTCCTTTCCATGCAACAAGAACTGTTTCTTGTCGTTTCTATATTGAACTCCTTCAATATCTCATATATGTACGTTTGGCATAAACATATTAGCGTTACAGTCTATCCACTATAGACATTCATGCTAAATATTCGGGTTTTGCCTAAGTCTTTCATCGAAATGAAATTCTTAACCTTTGTTAATAAAAGATACATCATTTCTAATCAACAAGATGTCCTTCACATAATGTATTAGAAATATGTCTCAGCGCTCCCACTTAATTTCTTGAAAATGCAAGCATCTTCATCGTCTCCAGATGAAAACTCGTTTTCATCATGGTGAAGATTCCAACTCCGCGATGCTTACTTCAACCATTGAAGTTTGCATGCCCTTTTAGCATCCTTTGAATTTAACAAAACCCTTTGGACCGTGTCATGTACACGTCCTAGGTAACCATTCTATTAGAAGAACTTTGTTTTGTTTATTCATCTACCATATACCAAATTATATGTAGTGGTTGCTACTTTAATCCGTTGAGACTAAATATCGCTACGAAAGATCAAATCTTGTCATAGTCAACTCTTTGAACATTGTCATAAAATACTTTACGACATGTCGAATATTTCATAGATGTGAGACATCCATGTCTGTTTCTTTATAGATCCAAATACGACCGATAGGTTTTTACACCTTTCCGGAGGGTCTTCCAAGTTCAAAACTTGATTTCTCGTATATGGAACTATCACGGATTTTATGGATTCAAGCCATTTGACGGAGTCAGGGCCCATCATCGCTTGTTTGTATGTATTCGGTTCATCATTGTCAAACAATAATGATTTACTCTAAAATCTTAGCATTTGATTGTTTAACCGACCTTCTTGGTTCAATAGGAACTTTAGAACTCCGTGACCACAACCTTTGAGGCACATAAGCTATGAGCATTATGGCAGCCTCCAGAACGATTCCCGGCGCTGCGCAACTCAGCACATTTAGCCAAGGTTCGTTAACCTTATCAAAGTTCTATTGTCCTCCCACTTAACTTTTGCGAAAAAATCCTTTTTCAAGAAACTTCACATTTCAAGCGACAAACCCTTTTGTCCTCGGTGTTATGGAGGAATAACCAATTGTTATTCGGAATAACCTACAAAGACATGCTCATCGAATTGGTTGTAAACATCTTACTTATGTTTAGCATACCAAAATTTAAGAAATGATAACTTGGGTTTTACCCCAAACCATAACTTCCATGGTGTCATTTCAGCGGATCTAGATGGAGCTCTTTTCGATTGTAAGCGGTAGTCTCTAAAGCTTTAATCTTTTAAAACATAATGGCAGTTTATAAATAACACCTTTGATCCAACCATGTCTCACAAGGTTTCATTACAAATCTCAAACACTCCATACTCCTATGGTGTTTGGAGATGTAAATCTAGGTGTTTTGCTAAACTTGCAACTCAAATAAATCCTTTATGATAAAATCATAATTCATTTATTTTCTTGTTACACTTGTAGCATAAATAAATCCCTTTATGATCAAATCATAATTCATTTATTTTTCTTGTTACAATGATTTTCCACTTCATCTTGAAAGTCTTTGAAACATTTTCAAATATTTCATACTTCTTTCTCATTAAGTGAACATTCACTCAAAATTCCGGAGAAAGCATATGAAGTTGAAACCCATCGCTTACGACTACACATAATGGACTACATACATCGATATGTATAAATTCCAATAATTTAGTCGTTCGTTCTTCTTTGGCCTTTGAACGAAGTTTTAATTATCACGTGGAAAGTCTCACAAGCATCACTTGATCAAATCAAAGACTCCAAAAATCCATGAATATGGAGATTCTTCATGTTTACTTTCCAATATAATTTAAACAGCGATGTCACTTCATAAGTGATCTTTCAATCATTAATCTTGCGACATTTTAGCATTAGGTTTTATGGATGTGATTTATTCAACTAGATTTGTAAATCATCCATCTTATATGGAATACGGTAATTATTTGAACAACCTTTGTTCTCATAATACCTGATTCAAATAACAATTATTAAAACAAATCTTGAAGTCAAGCCTTGATGTCAACGAGAAATACAAACAACGGTTTGTTTGTTTTTGATGAACATCATCACAAATTCTCTTGCTAGTTACTTAGGCCATTGTGGTTCATGAATTGCATCGTTCCGTATGAAATTTCATACCAACCAATTCGGTATCCAATACCCAAGAACCACATTGTTTAACAAGCAAAGAATACAACCATAACATGTATATCATATATATACCTAAATTGGATATTTCCAATCTTTTCTTTTCTGCCAAATATATTTTATAGATTCTCTTTCAGCATTTCCTTTTCCTTTTTAAAAGAAACTATCAACATCAACAGTGGCGCCATATACATGACACATAGTCCAAAGCGTGTATATTCAAATAATAATACCTTTGGACTTGCACTTTGAAGTAGATCACCATCATCAAAATGATCGGTCTTCTTTCAAAATTCATTCTTTAGTAATATTTTAGTGTAGTAAACATTTTACATACATATTCTATTCACCCTTATCATGACGACTTTCATGATCAAGCTACTTTAGCTTATAAAGGCGAATCGTGAGTATAACATTACTTTCCAAAACCCTTTTGGATGATTAGGATGTCTAGCATCTCCAACCTTCGTAAATTCTCATCCAATATGAGAACATATATTATACTCTATCATATTGCAACAAACATTGTTTCAGATATCGTTATATCTGCCACACATGTTGGTTTCTGAAACAATTCTTTCAGCTCCTAGATAAACTTGATATTAAAACAATCAAGAATCGTGGAGGCAAACATGATACTTAAGATACTAACATCGAATTGTTACTCTCGATTTAATACCAATTATTAAATTTCACGAGTAAATAGAGTTTGCTAAAAGTTTGCAATAGGACTTTAAACTTTGATTGACACTCAACACAATACGATACCAGTTAAGTAAAGTATATATCCAAAATTCTATAGTTCTATTATCTCAATTACAACTATGCATATGGTGGTGAACGAATGCCAATGACTACAACAAATTATGCAAATTCACTTTGATTTAATTTATGATAAATTGAGTTCTACTAATCCAAATTAGAAATGAACTCCCACTCAAAAATGACATCCCTCGTGCCTTTTTGGTGATTACATGAACCAAATCCACTACACCAAGTCCGATCATCACGTGAGTCGGTGTAGCTTCAAAGGCGAGCATCAAATGGGCATCATATCTACTATATGACTCATGCTTAACCTTTCGGTCCGTGTTCCGAGGCCATGTCTGTACATGCTAGGATCGCCAAGTAAGAACCTTAGTATTCGCGTGTGTAACTGTCTTACACCCGAAATATGGTCGTGGATCCAAAAACAACCGATCATCACGTGATGTCTTGGAGCGACGAGAACATAATCGGTGCATACTAAAGGAAGAACACATTCTTATCTTGATATTTAAATGAGGGATCATCTTATTATGCTAATAAAACGCCAAACAAGCAATATAAGATGCTATCAAACATCACATGTTTATTAGTGGAATGATATGGTTCCCGTATATGATCTCTATCATGTACACCGTGGTATGATCACTATCATACCTATATGTGTAAGTCCAAGGTCTATGGAGATTACACGTTATGTGTGTTGTAATAGTATCATCTCATACTTCTACTTACAACATCATCATATCATATCACTAGCCCAGCAACAATCTAAACTAGACGCCTCTAATTTATCCATTGCAAATTTTACGTGGCTTAGGGCTTTCGAGATAGAACCGTTCTTACCTACGAACATGAACCACAACGAGGATAACCAAATTGTTGCAACTCGTTGCAAATTAGATATTGACTATAGTAGGAGAGCCAGACACCCGCTAGCCACTTATGCAAAACTAGTTGCATGTCAAGCGTGGAACAGGTCTCATGTGCGAGGACATGTAAAGTTTGTCCGGGCCGCTTCATCCCACTATGCCACCAATATCCAAAGTACAACTAAGAAGCAATAAAATGATCATCATCGCCCACATACTCATATGTGTACTACCCGTGCAAAGTATCTACGCATAGATCCGGCTCTGATACCCTTTGTAGGGTTCTGACATAGAAAACAAAAAATTTCCTACGATGGGAACAACTATGTACCAAGATCTATCTACTAGATACAAACAACGGGCGGATGTATATCCGTAGAGAACATACCCTTGAAGACCGACAAATCTTAACGAGTCCAAACTCGTGGTTGATGTAGACGATCTCTTGCCGATCTCAAGATCGAGAGGAAGTCCTAGCGCCGCAAAACAGCAGCGCATCCGTGCTCGCACACACGTTCGAGGCACCGATCAACCTCCGCCTCCTCGCTCCAGTGATGCAGCGGAATCACAACTCTATCTTTCCGAATAGCCACCGGGAACATGTATCTCGCTAGTCCGAGACCATGGGGGATAAATTCTAGAGGGGGAGAGAGATCCTTCACGAGGAGGTGTAGTGTGAGAGGAGGAGAGGGGGGCCTTTTATAGGGGAGAGGGGGGCACCCAAGGGGCATGGCGCCCAGCCATGGGGCTGCCCCACCTCTTCCACATTCATGTGGGTGGAGCTCCCACTCAAAATGAAAAGCCTCCACTCCCATTAAAAAACCTCCACTCAAAAATCCACTCACATGCATTAAATTTCCACCAAATTTAATGCAAGCTCTCATTTAAATAAAACTCTTTTATTTATTTATTCAGAATTTTGTTAATTACTTTAATTAACAAACATTCACATAAAACCCCTTGCTAGTATTCCATTTCACATGCAGAACCAGTTTCAGTAATTTCAACCGAAACAGTTTTGGTGTCTAGTGAAATAAATTCCTGCGCTTTCCTTTTCTTTTCGGCATGAAAGTTTTGCTCAAATTGGATGTCGGTGTCTCTTAAGTGTGTCACCCTACGGTTCGCGAATAATGTGTACATGATCGAGACCCCTCTCAGATCAATAATCAGAAGCGGGATCTGGAGACCCATACTGACTCCCACACATTCAACGATGACTTTCTTGTGATCGTCGGAACCTTTTACGCTAGTATCTTAATCCTTTTGTTTCGCGATATATTACATGTCCAAGATTCGATCATCGGTATCTCCATACCTAGTTTGATCTCGTTACTGACATGCACTCTTTTCTCGTTCCCGTGATATAACATTCTAGTGATCAAATCACTTGCTTGCAAGCTAACCAATGTGATATCACCGAGAGGGCCCAGAGTATATCTATCCGTCATCGGGATGAACAAATTCCACTCTCGATCCATGGGCCTCAACATAACACTTTAGTAGTTCTGAATCCATCTTTATAATCACCCTGTTACGGTGTGATGTTTGATGTTATCAAGAAACTCTTCCGGTGTTAGTGATTGACATGATCTCATGGTCTAAGGATTATGATCACTTCGTAAGATGTTATAGCAATATAAACTCAATGACTTTGATCGTAATGCTATACTTCGGATGAATGTTCATCACACCATTACACTAATGTTGTGACCTCGTTATTAACAACATCCAATGTCCATGATCAGGAAACCTATGATCATCTTGTTAATCAACGAGCTAGTTTATAAGAGAGGCATAACTAGGAACTCTCTTTTGTTTATTAAACACACATGTATTAACGTTTCCGTATTAATACAATTATAGCATGTAAAATAAACATTTATCATAAATATGAATACGATAATAACCACTTTATTATTGCCTCTCGGGCATATTCCCTTCATTATTCTCCGGACCATTCTGGATCACCTCGTGATATCCCAGATCCCATCCGAGACTCCGAACAACATTCGGTCTCTTTCTCATAATACCATAACTACTCAAAACAACGTCAAATCCTTAAGTGTGTCTCCCTACGGTTCGTGAATTGTGCGGACATGATCGAGACACTTCTCCGAACAATAACCAATGGAGGAATCTGGAAATTCATATTGAAGGGTTCGCAGCATAGAAAACAAAAATTTTCCTACGATGTGAACTATATACCAAGATCTATTTATACTAGATACAAACAACGGGCGGATGTATATCCGTAGAGAACATACCCTTGAAGACCGACAAAGTTTAACGAGTCCCACTCGTGGTTGATGTAGACGATCTCTTGCCGATCTCAAGATCGAGAGGAAGTCCTAAGCGCCATAAATCAGCAGCGCATCGTGCTCGCACACACGTTCGAGGCCGAGCAACCTCCGCCTCCTCGCTCCAGCGATGCAGCGGAAGCACAACTCTTTCTTGCCGAATAGCCACCGGAACATGTATCTCGCTAGTCCGAGACCATGGGGATAAATTCTAGAGGGAGAGATCCTTCACGAGGAGGTGTGAGTGAGAAGTGAGAGGAGGGCTCCTTTTATAGGAGGAGGGAACCCCAAGGGGTGGCAGCGCATGGGGCTGCCCTTGCCCTCCCTCTTCATGTGGGTGGACACTCCACTCACAAAACTCCTCAAATTCCTCCACTCAAAATCCCACTCAAAGATCCCATTAAATTTCCACCAAATTTAATGCAACCTCTCATTAAATAAAACTCTTTTATTTTATTCAGAATTTTGTCAATTACTTTAATGACAAACATTCACAAATAACCCCTTGCTAGAATTCTATTTCACATGCATAACCACTTTCATAATTTCACGAAAACTTTGTTTGGTATCTAGTGAAATAAATTCCTGCGCTTGTTTATTCTTTCGGCATGAAACTTTTGCTCCAATTGGATGTCGGTGTCTCTTAAGTGTGTCACCCTACGGTTCGTGAATAATGCGGACATGATCGAGACCCCTCTCAGATCAATAATCAGAAGCGGGATCTGGAGACCCATTGACTCCCACATTCAACGATGACTTTCTTGTGATCGTCGGAACCTTTTATGCTAGTATCTTAATCCCTTTGTTTCACGATATATTACATGTCCGAGATTCGATCATCGGTATCTCCATACCTAGTTTGGTCTCGTTACCGACATGCACTCTTTTCTCGTTCCCGTGATATAACATTCTAGTGATCAAATCACTTGCTTGCAAGCTAATCAATGTGATATCACCGAGAGGGCCGGAGTATATCTATCCGTCATCGGGATGAACAAATTCCTCTCGATCCATGAGCCTCTACATAACACTTTATTAGTTCTGAACCCATCTTTATAATCACCACATTACGGTGTGATGTTTGATGTTATCAAGAAACTCTTAGGTGTTAGTGATTGACATGATCTCATGGTCTAAGGATTAGGATCACCGTAAGTTGTTATAGCAATATAAACTCAATGACTTTGATCGTAATGCTATACTTCGGATGAATGTTCATCACATCATTACACTAATGTTGTGATCCCGTTATTAACAACATCCAATCTCCATGATCGAAACCTTGATCATCTTGTTAATCAACGAGCTAGTTTATGAGAGAGGCTTAACTAGGAACTTTTACATTTGTTTATTAAACACACATGTATTAACGTTTCGTATTAATACAATTATAGCATGCAAAATAAACATCTATCATATACTTGGAATACACATAATAAACAATTTATTATTGCCTCTCGGGCATATTCCTTGATCTCCCACTTGCACTAGAGACAATAATCTAGTTACATAGTGATATATCTAACACCCATTGAGTTACGGTGTTGATCATGTTTTGCTCTAGGGAGAGTTTTAGTCAACGGATCGCTACATTGAGATCCGTATGTACTTTATAAATCTTTATATCTCCATCCTTGACATGCTCATGGATGGAGTGAAACGGCGCTTAATATGCTTGGAATGCTTGTGAGACCTTGGCTCTTTGGCATTGGCAATGGCACCATTGTTGTCACAATAGATCACCATTGGGTCCAGCGCTTGCCACAACTCCTAGTTCGGATATGAACTCCTTCATCAAAGCGCTTCTGAGCCAAAGCTCAAGACAACATATTCGGCCTCGTTGTTGATCCGCTACCACAGGTTGTTTGGAGCTCCTCCAACTAACGCTCCGCCATTCATGAAATACGTATCCGGATTGAGACTTAGAGTCATCCGGATCGGTGTCAAAGCTAAGCGTCGACATAACACTTAGCGACGAGCTCTTCTTCACCTCCGTATACAAGAAACATATCCTTAGTTCTTCGTAAGTACTTAAGGATATTCTTGACCGCTATCGATGTTCAACACGGATCCGATTGGTACCTACTAGTCAAACTAATAGCGTGTGCCACATCCGGTCTTGTACATAGCATGGCGTACATAATAGAGCCTATGGCTGAAGCATAGGGATTTTGTCCATTATCTCTCTTTCTTCTGAAATGGGACTTTGAGTCTTACTCAATGTCTTGCCTTGCAACATAGGTAAGAACCCTTCTTACTTCCGTCCATTTTAAACTTCTTTAAAATCTTATCAAGGTATGTACTGCGATAGCCCTATTAGGCGCCTAGATCTATCTCTATAGATCTTTATGCCTAATATGTATGGCCTTCACCTAGGTCCTTCATTGAAAATTTCTTTTTAGATAACTTTTAACCTTTGTTTAAAAGTTCTATATCATTCGATCAATAATATGTCATCCACATAGAATATCAGAAATGCCACATTGCTCCCACTCACTTTCTTGTAAATACAAGCTTCTCCATAAGTTTGGACAAATCCAAACTCTTTGATCACCTCATCAAAGCGGAGATTCCAACCGTGATGCTTGCTTCAAGCCATAGATGGATCGTTGAAGCTTGCACACCTTGTTAGCATCCTTAGGATCGACAAAACCCTTTGGTTGTATCATATACAACTCTTCTTCAATATTACCATTGAGAAAGCGGTTTTAACATCCATCGCCATATTTCATAATCGAAATATGCAGCAATTGCTAACATAATCCTAGCGACTTTAGCATCGCTACGGGAGAAAGTCTCATCGTAGTCAACTCCTTGAATTTGTCGAAACCCCTTTGCGACAAGTCGAGCTTTATAGATGGTCACATTACCATTAGCATCAGTTTTCCTTTTGAAAATCCATTTGTTCTCTCTGACCTTTCGGTCGTGAGGTAATTCCACCAAGTTCCAAACTTGATTTTCATACATGGATTCCATCTCGGTTCATGGCTTCTAACCATTTGTTGGAATCCGGGCTCATCATCGCTTCTTCATACGTCGCAGGTCATTATATTCATCAACCATGAAATTTATGACAGATTTCCGTCTGACTCGGGGCTGCGTCTGTTTGACTGCGAGGTTGGTAGTACTCTCTTTCGAGTTTCATGATCATTATCATTAGTTCCCTCTTCAGGTGGAGCCAACTCCGGAGCGACTTCGTATTGCGCTACTCGCCATACTTTGAAGAGAAGGTTCCACAACCTCTTGAGTTCTACCTTCCGACTACTCACACCTTTCGCGAAACTCTTTCTCTAGAAAGGATCCATTCTTGCAACAAAACCTTGCCCTCGGATGCGTGATAGAAGGAATACCCAATAGTTTCTTTAGGGTATCCTATGAAGGCGCATTTTTCCGCTTTGGGTTCGAGTTTATCCGGTTGAAGTTTCTTCACATAAACATCGCAACCCCAAACTTTAGAAATGACAGCTTAGGTTTGTTTCCAAACCACAATTCATACGGTGTCGTTTCAGCGGATTTAGATGGTGCCCGATTTAAAGTGAATGCGGTTTCTAGTGCATAACCCCAAAATGACAACGGCAAGTCCGTCGGAGACGTCATAGATCGAACCATATCTAATAAAATACGATTACGACGTTCAGACACACCATTTATTTGTGGTGTTCGGCGGTGTGAGTTGTGAAACAATTCCACACTCTTTCATGTGAGTGCTAAACTCGTAACTTAGATACTCACCTCCACGGTCGGACCGTAGAAATTTGATCTTTCTATTACGATGATTTTCAACTTCATTACGAAATTCCTTAAACTTTTCAAAGGTTTCAGACTTGTGTTTCATCAAGTAGATATAACCGTATCTACTCAAATCATCCGTGAAAGTAACAAAATAACTATATCCACCTCTCGCCGACACACTCATTGGACCACATACATCAGAATGTATGATTTCCAATAAATCATCGCTTTGTTCCATTGAACCGGAAAACGACGTTCTAGTCATCTTGCCCATAAGGCATGGCTCACATGTATCAAATGATTCATAATCAAGTGATTCCAAAAGTCCATCCGAATGGAGCTTCTTCATGCGTTTAATGCCAATATGACCTAGACGGCGATTACCACATATATCGGATATATCATCATCAAGTTTAATCCTTTTAGCATCAACATTATGAATATGTGTAACATTATCATCGAGATCCAAAGAAATAAACCATTCAACATTGGTGCATGACCATAAAGATTTCATTCATATAAATGGAACAACCATTGTTCTCGATTTGAATGAAAACCACTTTGCATCAAACATGATCCGGATACAATGTTCATGCTCGGTGAGGCACCAAATAACGATTATTTAAGTTTATAACTAATCCCGACGGTAAGTGGAGAGGTAGCGTTCCGCGGCGCGATCACATCAACACTTGATCCATTGCGACACGCATCTTGACCTCACCCCTTGCTAGCGGTGCTTTGTTCATGCAGCCACGATTCGAGTTACAAATATTAGCAACGGTATCAAATACCCGGTGCTCTGCGAGCACTAGTCAAGTACACATCAATAACATGTATATCATATATACCTTTGTTTGCCTTGCGGCCTTCTTATGCGCGGATACTTGGCGATTGCGCTTCGATGGCGATCCCCTTACAATAGTAGCACTTTTCGGTATCGGACTTAGGTCCAACTCGGGGTTTCTTTTCGGTGACAGCTTGCCCTTACTTCCTTCCGTTTTCCTTCTTGTCTTTCTTGAAACCGGTGTTCCTATTGATCATCAACACTTGATGTTCCTTTTTATCTCCACTTCTGCGTTTAAGCATTGGCGAAGCTCGGGGAGACTTCTTCATGCCTTGCATATTATAGTTCATCACAAAGCTCTTATAGCTAGGTGGCAGAGACTGCAGAACACGATGGATGCCTAAGTCAATGGAATCGTTATTCCCAAGGACACAAGCTTATCGGCGTAACCCGACATCTTGAGTACATGCTCACTTATGGAGCTTCTCTTCCATCATGCGACTAAAGAACTTTTACGAAGCATTGTAGCTCTCTCTGAAGCATGTGTGTCGAAAATCATTTTCAACTCACCCATTGTATCAAAAGCATTGCCGTTTTGAACGCTTTGAAGTTCGGCTCTAGCCCATACAATATGCCGCAATGAACTAAGTTGTGGTCCTCTGACGAGTCGGATAGACATTCTTCTCCTCGTCAGGGGCATCGTCAAAAGGTGGGGGGCCTAACGGCGCTTCTAGCACATATTGCTTTTGTGCAGCAGAGAGGATAATCCTCAAATTCATGGCCCATTCGGTAAAGTTGCTACCGTTTGTTGCTAGTTTCTCTTTCTCCATGAACACATTGAAATTAAAAGCGGTGGTGCCATCTACAGCAATTTGTAAAGTTTAGACTAAGTGTATGATAGATTGAGTTCAACTAATCTATATTACGAATGAACTCCCACTCAAAGCGACATCCCTCGTGTCCTTTTGGTGATTACATGAACCAAATCCACTACACCAAGTCCGATCATCACGTGAGTCGGTATAGCTTCAAAGGCGAGCATCAAATGGGCATCATATCAACTATATGACTCATGCTTAACCTTTGATGCGTGTTCGAGGCCATGTATGCATACATGCTAGGCTCGCCAAGTTAGAACCTTAGTATTTTGCGTGTGTAACTTGTTTTACACCAGTATGGTCGAGATCCAAGTACACCCGATCATCACGTGATGTCTTGGAGCAGCGAAAACATAATCGGTGCATACTAAAGGAAGAACACATTCTTATCTTGATATTTAAATGAGGATCATCTTATTATGCTTAACAAAGCGCTAAACAAGCAATATAAGATGCAATCAAACATCATATGTTTATTAGTGAAATTATATGGTTCCCTTGAGATGATCTCTATCATGTGCATCGTGGTATGATCACTATCATACCTATATGTAAATCCACAATCTATGGATTTTACACGCTATGTGTGTTGTAAGTATCATCTCATACTTCTACTTACAACACTACCATATCATAACACTAGCCCACAACAATCTAAACTAGGCGCCTCTAATTTATCAATTGCAAGTTTTACGTGGTGAGGGCTTTCGAGATAGAACCGTTCTTACCTACGAACATGAACCACAACGAGGATAATCAAATTGTTGACAACTCGCTTGCAAAATAGATATTGACTATAGTAGGAGGCAGGACACCGCTAGCCACTTATGCAAACTAGTTGCATGTCAAGCGTGGAACAGGTCTCATGTGCGAGGACATGTAAAGTTTGTCGGGCGCTTCATCCCACTATGCCACCAATATCCAAAATCATAAGAAAGGAGCAACAACATGATCATCATCGCCACATACTCATATGTGTACTACCCGTGTAAAGTATCTACGCATAGATCGCTCGATACCCTTTGAAGGGTTCGCGACATAGAAAACAAAAATTTTCCTACGATGTGAACTATATACCAAGATCTATTTATACTAGATACAAACAACGGGCGGATGTATATCCGTAGAGAACATACCCTTGAAGACCGACAAAGTTTAACGAGTCCCACTCGTGGTTGATGTAGCCGATCTCTTGCCGATCTCAAGATCGAGAGGAAGTCCTAGCGCCGCAAATCAGCAGCGCATCCGTGCTCGCACACACGTTCGAGGCACCGAGCAACCTCCGCCTCCTCGCTCCAGCGATGCAGCGGAAGCACAACTCTTTCTTGCCGAATAGCCACCGGGAACATGTATCTCGCTAGTCAAGAGACCATGGGGATAAATTCTAGAGGGGAGAGATCCTTCACGAGGAGGTGTGAGTGAGAAGTGAGAGGAGGGCTCCTTTTATAGGAGGAGGGAACCCCAAGGGGTGGCAGGCGCATGGCTGCCCCTTGCCTCCCTCTTCATGTGGTGGACACTCCACTCACAAAACTCCTCCAAATTCCTCCACTCAAAATCCCACTCAAAGATCCCATTAAATTTCCACCAAATTTAATGCAAACTCTCATTAAATAAAACTCTTTTATTTTATTCAGAATTTTGTCAATTACTTTAATGACAAACATTCACAAATAACCTTGCTAGAATTCTATTTCACATGCATAACCACTTTACGCAATTTCACCCGAAAACTGTTTGGGTATCTAGTGAAATAAATTCCTGCGCTTGTTTATTCTTTCGGCATGAAACTTTTGCTCCAATTGGATGTCGGTGTCTCTTAAGTGTGTCACCCTACGGTTCGTGAATAATGCGGACATGATCGAGACCCTCTCGGATCAATAATCGAGCGGGATCTGGAGACCCATCTTGCTCCCACATTCAACGATGACTTTCTTGTGATCGTCGGAACCTTTTACGCTAGTATCTTAATCACTTTGTTTCACGATATATTACATGTTCGTGATTCGATCATCGGTATCTCCATACCTAGTTTGGTCTCGTTACCGACATGCACTCTTTTCTCGTTCCCGTGATATAACATTCTAGTGATCAAATCACTTGCTTGCAAGCTAATCAATGTGATATCACCGAGAGGGCCCAGAATATATCTATCCGTCATCGGGATGAACAAATTCCACTCTCGATCCATGAGCCTCTACATAACACTTTATTAGTTCGAACCCATCTTTATAATCACCTATTACGGTGTGACGTTTGATGTTATCAAGAAACTCTTAGGTGTTAGTGATTGACATGATCTCATGGTCTAAGGATTAGGATCACTTAAGTTGTTATAGCAATATAAACTCAATGACTTTGATCGTAATGCTATACTTCGGATGAATGTTCATCACATCATTACACTAATGTTGTGATCCCGTTATTAACAACATCCAATGTCCATGATCAGGAAACCTTGATCATCTTGTTAATCAACGAGCTAGTTTATGAGAGAGGCTTAACTAGGAACTTTTCTGTTTGTTTATTAAACACACATGTATTAACGTTTCCGTATTAATACAATTATAGCATGCAAAATAAACATCTATCATATACTTGGAATACACATAATAAACAATTTATTATTGCCTCTCAGGGCATATTCCCTTCACATATGGCTCCCACATATTTCTACGATTACTTTGCGATCGAATGAACCACTTACATACGATACCAATTTCCCTTTGTCTCACGATAGTTTACTTATCCGAGGTTATGATCGTCGGTATCTCTGCATACCTAGTTCAACCTCGTTACCGACAAGTACTCTTTTCTCGTTCCTGTGATATGTGATCCCTTGTGAGCCAGTCACATGCTTGCAAGCTAATTGGATGACATTCCACCGAGAGGGCCCAGAGTATATCTATCTATCATATGGATGGACAAATCCCACTCTTGATCCATGTGTTTCAACCAATACTTTTCGAACACTCAATGCCACCTTTATAGCCACCCAGTTACGGTGTGGTGTTTGATGTCATCAAAGCATCCATCTGGTAAAGGTGATATGCATGATCTCATGGTCGAAGGAATTAGGTTACTATGTATCAGAAAGCATATAGCAATTAAACTATTGAAATGACTTGATCTTTATGCTACGCTTATCTATAGGAGTATGTCCACCATATCATTCTCCTAACGATATGATCCTGTTGTTAATAACATCTCTATGTTCATGATCAGGAAACCATGATCATATATTAACCAACAAGCTAGTTTAACAAGAGGCTTTACTAGGGACTCTTATTTTAGTTTACAAATCACACAAGTATCAATGTTTCCGGTTAATACAATTATAGCATGGTATGTAAACATTTATCATAAGTGTGAAGATATGATAATAACCACTTTATTATTGCCTCTTGGGCATATCTCCAACAGTCTCCCACTTGCACTAGAGTCAATAATCTAGTTTCATACCTTTGTTGTATTCAACACCTATGGCTTTCCGGTGTTGTATGTACACGATTGCTAGTGGTCAACTGATCTCCGGATCTGACACTTCCAGGTCCGTGTGTAATTGCATGTCTTTGCGTCTCTACGCATCACTCATTCTCTAATGAGATGGTTTATATAAATTTGGTCTTTCGGTGTGACCTTTAGCTCTTTGGGGTTAAAACATGTTGATAATATTGTCGCACAATATATCTTCATAGTATTATCCCACTATGAACTACACCTAGTTTGATAACAAACTACTTGACACAAATGCCCTCTTTTGCTGCTATTATAGCAGTCATATACTTAGCCTTTTGTTGTAGTATCTGTCACAATGTCTTCACTTTGGAACTCATCCAAATCCATTATGGAACTTACTTTCCATTATATTGTGCCACCCTTAGTTTAGATTGAGATAAACTTTAATTTGTATTTTGTGACAAAACTAGTATCAATGTAGTACTTTTACAATGAACTAACCATCTATTTGTCACTTCTACAAATAATATACTCTTAGTTCTTCCAAAAGATCATAAGAATATCCTTACTATTGTCCAATGATCATCTTATGAATTATTCTGGTATATGCTCACATCATTTAGAGCATAGGACATATCTGGTTGTACATATCACAAAGATAATTGATATAAATACTCTTTGTGATTTCATACATCAAGTATCAATCTATACTTGAATCTTTGTTTCACTTACCCTGTGTCATTACACTTGAATATATCATCAATATTGAACTCATTCAATCTTTTCTGTGTGACAAGAACCTTTCTTGTAGTTTCTGTATTGAACTCATTCAATATCTTGTCTATGTACTTCTGGCACAACCATATTAGCGTCTATTGATGCCAAATATTTGGGTTTTGCCTAAGCCTTTCATCGAGATGAAATTCTTAATATGTGTTAATAAAAGATACATTATTTCCAATCAATAATATGTCTTCCACATAATGTATAAGAAACATGTCTTAGTGCTCCCACTTAATTTCTTGCAAATGCAAGCATCTTCATCGTCTCTAATGAACTTTTAAACTCCTTTAACAGTTTCATCACAGTGAAGATTCCAACTCCGCTATGCTTACTTCAACCATTGAAGTTTGCATATGTTTTTAGCATCCCTTGAAATTTAACAAAAAACCCTTTGGACTGTGTCATGCAGACGTCCTAGGTAACCCTTCTATTAGAAGAACTTGTTTTGTTTATTCAACTACCATATAATAAAATTATATGTAGTGGTTGCTACACTAATCCGTATAGACTAAATATCGCTATGAAAGATCAGATCTTGTCATAGTCAACCTTTGAACATTGTTGTGAACTCTTTCCCAACATGTCGACTATTTCATAGATGTGCAAAATCCATGTCTATTTATTTATAGATCCAAATACGACTGTAAGGTCTTGTACCTTCCCAGAGGGTCTTTCAAGTTCAAATCTTGATCTCTCGTATATGGAAGTATCACGGATTTTATGGCTTCAAGCCATTTTACGGAGTCAGGGCCCATCATCGCTTCTTTGCATGTAGTACGTTCATTATTCTCAAATAATGATTCAACCCTCAAATCTTGCTATTTGATTGTTTACTCGACCTACTTGGTTCAACAGAAACTTTGACCTTCATAACCACAACCTTTAAGGCATGTGAGCCATGAGCATTGTTGCTGCCTCCGGAACACTTTTCGATGCTGCGCAATTCTGCACATATAGCTAAGGTTCTTTTAACCTTATCAAAGTTCTATTGTCCTCCCACTTAACTTTTCACGAAAAATTCCTTCTAAAAGAAACTTGACGTTCTAAGTGACAAACAATTTTGTCTCCGGTGTTATGGAGGAATACTTAACAAAGACAGGTTCATCCGACTTTGGTTACAAACATCTTTATTATGCATAGCATACCAATGTTTAAGAAATGACAACTTGGGTTTTATCCCAAACCATAACATATGGTGTCATTTCAACGGATTATGATGGAGCTCTTTTTAGTGGAAAAACGGTAATCTCTAAAGCTTTTAATCTTTAAAATATAATGGCAGTTTTATGAATTATACCTTTGATCTTACCATGTCAAACAAGGTTTAATTACATACCTCGAACGCTCCATACCCTTATGGTGTTTCGGGAAATGCAAATCCACGGAATAATTCCTTAAATCTTTAGGTATTATGCTAAACTCTATAACTCAAATATCTTCCTTTATGATCTTTATCATAAACTATTTGTATTCTTGTTACTATGATTTTGCACTTCATCTTGAAAGTCTTTGAACTTTTCAAATGTTTCATACTTCATCCTTATTAAGTAAATATTCATATATTCACTCAAAATTTCGGAGAAAGCATATGAAGTTGAAATCCATCGCTCTTGACTACACATAATGGACTTCGTACAACAATATGTACAATTTCCAATAAGCTAGTCTTCCGTTCCCTTTTGGCCAATGAACGAAGTTTCAATTATCTCTAGGAAAGTTTCACAAGTGTCATTTGATCAAAAATCAAAAGACTCCAAAATTCCATCCACATGGAGTTTCTTCATGTTTTCTTTCCAATATAATTTAAACAGTGATGTCACTTCCTAAGTGATCTTTCAATCAATTTGTCTTTCGACATTTTTAGCACTAGTTTTATGGATGTGATTTCTCCAACGAGATTTGTGAATCATACATCTTTTATGGATTACGGCAATTATTTGAACAACCCTTTTGTTCTCATAATATCTGATAAAACAAATCTTGAAGGCAAGCTTTGATGTTTAACGAGCAACACAATAACCCTTTATTTGTTCTCGATGAACATCATCACATATTCTTTCGCTAGTTACTTAGGCCATTGTAGTTCATGAATTGTGTTGTTTCGTATGATGAGTCACACCAACAAATTCAGTATCAAATACTTAAGAACCACATTGTTTAATAAGCAAAGAATATAGCCATAACATGTATATCATATATATACTTAAACTGAACAATTCTAGTCTTTTCTTTTTACGCCATATATTTATGAGATTCTCTTTCAAGATTTCCTTTTACATTTGAAAGAATCTATCAACATCAATAGTGGAGTCATACATATGACACATAGTCCAAAGCGTGTATAGTTAAATACCAATGTCTTTGGATTTGCACTTTGAAGTAGATCACCATCATCAAATGTTTGGTGTTCTTCCAAATTCCTTTCTTTAGTAATCTCTTGGTGTAGTAAACATTTTACCTACATCAAATATTCACCCTTATCATGGAATCGTCCATGATCAAGCTACTTTTAGCTTATAACGATGAATTATGAGTATAATGTTGCTATCCAAAACCTTTTGGAGGATTAGGACAACTAGTGTCTCCAACCTTTTGCAAATTCTCATCAAATATGAGAACATGTCTTTTGCCATATTATACTCTATCATGTTGAAACCAATACTTTGTTTTAGATATCACAATATCTTCCACACATCATGGTTTCTGAAACAACTCTTTCAGATCCTAGATAACCTTGATATTAAGACAATCCTTTGAATATCAAGAATCATGGAAACAAACATGATACTTATACACTAACACTTGGAATTGTTACTCTTGATTTAATACTAATTATTAAACTTCATGGAGTAACCGGAACTTACTGAAAGTTTGCAATAGGATTTTTAAACTTTAGATTAACACTTCAAAACAATACGATACCAGTTCGTAAAGTAACTAACCAGAATTCTATAGTTCTATCACCTCAATTATAACTAAGCGCAAGGTGGTAAACGGATGCCAATGACTACAACAACTATGCAAATTCACTTTGATTTAGTTTATGATAAATTGAGTTCTAATTAATAATTAAATTAATCTAGGTGAACTCCACTCAAAACAATATCCCTCACATTGTTTTAGTGATCACCGAACCAAATCCACCACATCAAAACCGATCATCACGAGAGTTGATATAGCTTCAATGGCGAACAATCAACATGTTCATCATATCTACTATATGACTCATGCTCTACCTTTCGGTAATCCGTGTTCACGAGGCCATATGCGTATATGCTAGGCTCGTCAAGATCAAACCTTAGTTTCCGCATGAGCAAATCTGGCTTGCTCATGTTGTATACACTTGTAGAATCTAACACACCCGATCATCACGTGGTGCTTGAAACAACAAGCTTTTAGCGGTGCTAACTAAGGGTGAACACTTTATGACTTGAAATTCATGTGCATGAGGGATCATCTTATAATGCTACCATCGTCTACTAAGCAATACAAGATGCATAAAGGATTAACATCACATGCAATTCATAATATGTGATATGATATGGCCTTTCTTCTTTGTGCTTTCGATCTCCATCTTCTAGCACGAACATGATCTCCATCATCACCGGCATTGCATCAAGGTCAATGACGCTTCACCATGGTTGTCGTCCACCGGCTTCAACTATTACAACTACTTTGAATAGACACGCAGGTCTTAACATAAATTAAAGACAACCATATGGCTCATGCCGGTTGCCAACTTACAATAAGGAACATTGCATACATCATATATAACCACAATCATGGCCATATCACATCACTTCACACCCCTGCAAAACAAAGTTAGACGCCTCTACTTTCTTTGCATGTTTTACGTGGTTTGGGGCTGTTAATAAGTGTCGTTCCAACTTACGAACAAGAACCACAACATTGATACTAGTATTGTTAATCACCCGTTGTAAATTGGATCTTAACTATGCTAGGAGAAACAGGCACCCGCAAAGCCACTTATGCAATACAAGTTGCATGTCAAGCGTGGAGCAAGTCTCATGAACGATGTCATGTAAGGTTAGCCCGGGCCGCTTCATCCCAACATACCGCAAGATGCAAAGTACACAAGAAGCAATCGACAATAAAAGCATCAACGCCCAATGACCATTGTGTTCTACTCGCAATGATCTACATATAGACACGGCTCGATACCCTTTGTAGGGGTTCGTAGCATGGAAAACAAAAATTTCTATCGCATACAAACAAACAAGCCAAGATCTATCTACTAGATTGTAAGCGAGTCTATAGAGGAACTCACCCTCGAAGATTCCAAAGCGGTTAACGAGCGATTCTCGTGGGTGATGTAGTCGTACACTTGCCGATCTCAAGATCGCGTAGCGATCCTTCGCTGCGTTCGGCGGCGCTCCGATCGGTCACTACGTTAAATACTCGGCGAAGACCTTCCTCTCCCTTGTTCCGGCAGCGGAGGTTGTAGTACTCTCCTCGCGATTCCGGCTGGCAGGCGTGATGAAGTAGAGGGAGATCATGAGCCTTATGGAGGCGAGTATGGTGGAGTATGAGAGAGGCTATTAGTGGTCTAGGTTTAGACACACCAATTAGAAGGCTCTAAACGAGCGGCTCTAAACAGGAGATTAGAGGATAGGAACTTGTGTGTATCTAGAGGAGGCCTGCCCTCCTTTTATAGGTGGGGGCGGCCAGGGAGGATTCCCTCCCAAGTCGTATGGTTGGCCTTGGCTTGGAGGGACTCCTCCCCCAAGTCGGTTCCAACCACCTCTTACTTGTTTCCCACAGTTTCCTGTTTTAGCCGTTTGACTTTTAAACTGGCCATTTGACTCTTCTGTTTTAGGATTCAATTTAATCCTTTATTTGGAACAACAAGAACACTTAGTACATGATGCAATCATTCCAATATGCAATGACACATTCATGTACCCTCCCCGAGTGTCGGACATTAGGAACCTTCTAGAACATTCGATGAAAACAGGAATCATTCACGAACTCAAAGCAGGACTTTCCTTATATGAATCTTATTCTCCGGACCATTCGGATCACCTCGTGATATCCGGATCCCATCAAGACTCGAACAACATACATCTCTTTCTCATAATACCATAACTACTCAAAACAACGTCGAATCCTTAAGTGTGTCTCCCTACGGTTCGTGAATTATGCGGACATGATCGAGACACTTCTCCGAACAATAACCAATGGAGGAATCTGGAAATTCATATGGCTCCCACATATTTCTACGATTACTTTGCGATCGAATGAACCACTTACGTACGATACCAATTTCCCTTTGTCTCACGATAGTTTACTTATCCGAGGTTATGATCGTCGGTATCTCTGCATACCTAGTTCAACCTCGTTACCGACAAGTACTCTTTTCTCGTTCCTGTGATATGTGATCCCTTGTGATCCAGTCACATGCTTGCAAGCTAATTGGATGACATTCCACCGAGAGGGTCCAGAGTATATGTATCCGTCATATGTATGGACAAATCCCACTCTTGATCCATGTGTTTCAACCAATACTTTTCGAACACTCAATGCCACCTTTATAGACACCCAGTTACGGTGTGGTGTTTGATGTCATCAAAGCATCCATCTGGTAAAGGTGATATGCATGATCTCATGGTCGGAGGAATTAGGTTACTATGTATCAGAAAGCATATAGCAATTGAACTATTGAAATGACTTGATCTTTATGCTACGCTTATCTATAGGAGTATGTCCACCATATCATTCTCCTAACGATATGATCATGTTGTTAATAACATCTCTATGTTCATGATCAGGAAACCATGATCATATATTAACCAACAAGCTAGTTTAACAAGAGGCTTTACTAGGGACTCTTATTTTAGTTTACAAATCACACAAGTATCAACGTTTCCGGTTAATACAATTATAGCATGGTATGTAAACATTTATCATAAGTGTGAAGATATGATAATAACCACTTTATTACTGCCTCTTGGGCATATCTCCAACAGCTGGACCCAATGTCTATCTATTGTGATAACATGGGCGCCATAGCCAATGCGCAAGAACCAAGGTCACACAAGAACTTGAAGCATATCAAGCTGCATTTTCACGCTATTCGAGAACATATCCAGGATGGGGATATAAAGATTTGCAAAGTACACACAGATCTGAATGTGGCGGATCCGTTGACTAAACCTCTCCCGAGGGCAAAACATGACCAACACCGCGCCATGGGTGTTGGGTATATTACCATGTAATCTAGATTAGATGACTCTAGTGCAAGTGGGAGGCGTTGGAGATATGCCTAGAGGCAATAATAAATGTAGTTATTATTATATCTTTGTGTTTATGATAAATGTTTACATTCATGCTATAATAGTATTAACAAGGAAACATTAATACTTGTGTGATTTGTAAACTTAATTTGAAGTCCCTAGTATAGCCTCTATACTTCACTAGCTTGTTGGTTGATTAATGATTGTGTTTTCCATATCATGAACATTGAGATGTTATCAACAACAAGATCATATCGTTAGGAGAATGATATGGTGGACATACTTTAGATAAGCGTAGCATAAAGATCAAGTTAGTAATTGTGCTATGCTTTCTCGACACATAGTAACCTAATTCCTCGACCATGAGATGGCTATAAAGTGGCATTGAGTGTTGGAAAGTATTGGTTGAAACACATGGATCAAGAGGGATTTGTCCATCCATATGGATAGATATAGGCCCTCTCGAAATGTCATCCAATTAGCTTGCAAGATCACATATCACGTGAACGAGAAAAGAGGGTTGAACTAGGTATCATAACTAAGTAAACTATCGTGAGACAAAGGGATGGTATCGAAGTGGTTCATTCGATGAGAAATAGAATTTCAGATTCCTTGGTTATTCGATCATGTCAGGGAGATGGGATCCGGATATCACGAGGTGATCCCGAGAATAAGATTCATATAAGAGTTTTGGAGTTCGGAAGGGAGGTACATGAATGTGTCATTACATATTGAATTCATCATGTACTAAGTGTTCTTGTTGTTCCAAAAAGGATTAAATTGAATCTAAAACAGCGGCTAAAACAAAGGTGGTTGGAACTGATTGGGGAGGAGAGTCCCCAAGACGCAACCAAGGGAGGAGGGACTCCCTTGGTCAGCCCACCCTATAAAAAGGAGGGCCTCCTCCTCAAGTTCCTATCCTCTAATCTCCTCGTTTTGGTTTAGAGCTTCTAATTGCCCTAGCCTTCGGTTTAGAGCCTTCTAATTGGTGTGTCTAATCTCTGAACCACGAGGTGTTATTCCATCGACTCGTTGCTACAATATAGTAGATAGATCTTGGCTTGTTTGTTTGTATGCGATAGAAAATTTTTGTTTTCCATGCTACGAACCCCTACAGTTAGAACTCCATCTTTCATGCACATGTTTAGAGTTTTTTGATCCCAGCTTTTAATGCTTGCAAATTGTTTGATCTTGGTTTTGATGGTGTATGTCACCTGAAAAATTATTCTTTTTATCACTTACTTACTCGAGGACGAGCAGGAGTTAAGCTTGGGGATGCTTGATACGTCGAAAACGTATCTATAATTTTTGATGCTCCATGCTTGTTTTGTATCTACATTGCTTTGCTTTGTCTATACTTTGAGGTGTTTTTATATCTTTTCTCGAACTAACCTATTAACAAGTTGCCACAGTGCCAGTTGCCTGTTTTCTTCTGTTTTTAGTTCCAGAAAGGCAGAAAATCAATATTCTCGGAATTGGACGAGACAAAAGCCGAAGTTATTATTTTTCCCGGAGCAACACGGAACCACGAAGCAGAGCCGGAGGGGGGCCACAGGGTGGCAAACCCCCTAGGTGTGGGCAAGCCCTGGATGCGCCTAGAGGGGGTGTGGGCCCCCTGGACCCACACCGACCTTGATTCATGTGCCTATAAGAGCCCCCCGATGAGAAAACCCTAGAGAATCCAGAAAAAATCCATGAAAACCTCTGTAGCGCCGTTGCCACCGAAAGGGAGATTATGGGGACAGAAAGTATCTGTTCCGGCACCCTGCCGGGACGGGGAAGTGCCCCCGGAGCCATCTCCATCGATCTCCATCGCCATCTTCATCACCGTTGTTGATTCCCATGATGAGGAGGGAGTAGTTCTTCCTCGAGTCTAAGGGCTTTATCGGTAGCTATGTGTTCATCTCTCTCTATGCATGATCATGTTGTGGTCATGAGCTTTGTAATAAAGTAGATCTACCTTGCTACTCAAGTGCTTCATTAGATCTCTGCTCTCCCCATGTGTGTGAAAGTGACAGCGTGCACGCCATGGTGGCACTTAGGTTTGAGTCTACATAAATACTCTTTGTGCTTTAATAGATCTATGCTTTTCCCACGTGTGTGAAAGTGATAGCGTGCATACCGTGTGTGGCACTTTGGCTAGATTGAATATTTGTTATGAGTTATATTTGGAGTTGGATATCTCTATGAAATTGTGGTGTTTGTTGGAACCATCTAGCGCTCAAGGTGACAGTGTGGGGTTATCTAGATTGGGGAAGGCCCTACCATGGATTAGAGTGTCCAACCGGAGAGTAGTTAAGAGTAGTATCATGAAGAGAGGATATTTATATGAGAGAGTGTTCCCTAGTGAAAGTATGATCCTTAGGCCTTGTTTCTAAAAATTGAAACACCGTTTGCTACTAGATCTGTTGCATGTTTGCTTGCTTCCTTCAGTTTGCCTTTAGTCTGTTCCTCCACGCCATCGGCTCTTTTCTAGCACCATTACCCCACATCAACAACAAGTCAGAAGCTCTTTTCTGGCACCGTTACCACTTGTATTTCACTATCTCTTCGCCGAAATAGTGCACCTATGTTGGGTGTGTTGGGGACACAAGAGACTTCTTGTATCTTGATTGCAGGGTTGCTTCAGAGGGAATACCTTTGACCACTTCCTCCCTAGGTTCGATAAACCTTGGGTAATCCACTTAAGGGAAACTTGCTGCTGTTCTACAAACCTCTGCACACTTGGAGGCCCAACAAATGTCTACAAGAATAGAAGTGCGTAGACATCAGATGCTTGTTATTGTTTATCTGCAATGCCCTAGATCTTGAAGTTACATGTTTAGACTCGTCCATGCAACGCCCGTACATCCATCCCTATGCCTACCGCACTCGAATCCTACTGTTACCGTTACTGTTACTATTGCTACTGTTTCACTGTTACCGTTACTATGAGCTATCAGAGTAGTCTGAAGGCAGCTCCATATGAGATTCTGTATGGAAGGAAGTGTACATCACCAATATGTTGGTATGAACCTGGAAGCAGCAAAGAATTTGCACCAGATTATATCAAGGAGAGACAAGACATCATTGATAAGATCAGGGATATACTGAAAATAGCCTAGAGCAGGCAGAAAAGTTATGCGAATCAAAGTCGAAGATCATGGCATCCAGAAAGTTGGAGATATGGTCTATTTGAAAGTAAGTCCAATGAAAGGAGTAAAAAGATTCGGAGTTAAAGGGAAATTGAGTCCAAGATATATCGGACCATTCAAGATATTGAGTCAAAACATAACTATAGCTTATGCTTTAGAGTTACCATCAAGATTGGCTCAAGTGCATAATGTTTTCCATGTGTCACAACTTCGCAAATGTTTGAAAGTTCCAGATGATGCAATAACACATCAAGGATAGAACTACAAGCAGACCTGACTTATATTGAAAAGCCGTGTAAGATTCTGGAAGAAAACTGGAAAAGATTGAGGAATAGAGCAATCAAATATTGCAAGGTACAGTGGGAACATCACCCTGAGAGGGAAGCCACATGGGAAAAGGAAGAGGTTTTAAGAAAAGCTTATCCAGAACTATTCAGGTACATCTCCACAAACTTCGGGACGAAGTTTAATTTAAGGGGGGAAGTCTGTAACATCCCAGCATTTAGGACCTAACGAAGGGTAGATTTAGGAATATGAATTGTTGCATGCATTCATTTGTGAAAATGTGGGTAAAATTTCCGCCAAATAAAAAACCCTAAGTGACCAATGTTTCTTTCATACTTTCAGATTAGGTTTAGTCTTAAAGGGTGATTGTTATAAACTTTGAGATGATCTTAAGGAGTTATGTGTTTAAAATGAATTTGAATTTTAAACTTGAGTGTTCGAATTATAATTTAAATGATTTAGATATAAGTTTTGAATCTTAAATTAATTATGAGATAAGTATTATAACTTAAATTTTATCCAAAAATAATATTGAATATGAAACTTATTTCATATTATTAATACATAAACAAGTTACAAAGAATGTAACATACCGAAGCCATTTCCAAACTTCAGAATTTGCAAAAGAATAAAGAATAAGAATATTCTTTATTGATAATAATATAATCTTTATTACAATTAAATAAAATAAAGATTACAAGAATAATAAAAGAAAAAATACAAAAGAATAAGAAAATTACATTTGAATATCTACTAACTATCCTATATCTAAATCTAAACTAAATCTTCATCTTTATCTTTGTACTTGCAAAACAAGGACTAAATAAAAACAAAAGAAGTATAGTGTTAATAGTATTTCTCTCAGACATGTCAGTGAAATGCACCTGACAAATTCATCATTAAGAAATGTTTTAAAGGGGCAAGTTTCACCAATATGAAAGATTCCATCTTTCATAAATTCAAAGCTAGAAGTCAAATGAATGCCAAGAGGGACCAATTCACTAGCCAGGTGAAAGTAATCTGGTAATAGTAAGTTCAAAACTTCTGAACATATCCACAAGTGCATAGCAGGCACACAAGCTGGACACAAACCAGCATGCACATGGTGTGCTATCGACCTCACAAGCATAGCCCAATCTCACAAAACCACAGCATAGCCGTGGAGGAGCACACCAGTGCATCTCTCCACTGCACAACACACAAGCACAACTAGTGTAGACAACAGCTAAACCAAGAACAACAGCCAAACCAAACCACCCCAGATCAACCAAATATCACCAGGATGGTGACATAAGGAGGGGGATGAAGCAGGTGGACAACAAGATCAAGCCCAGGAGCCAGGAGGAGCAGGCTAGCTCAAGAGCAAGCACATGAGTCCAGCAAAACCAGATCAAGATCATCATCATCAACTTACAACACCATCATCAGATTTTGTGGTGAGCCTCATAAAACCATCACACCATTCATTCATAGTATCTGAACAAAATCATGTGTTGCTTTATGAAATAATCTCTCAATAATCACCCAAGTGAGGTGAATCTATCCTAGAGATTTCAAGTATAAAGATAAGGAATCAAACCCAGCCAAAAGCACTAAACTCTTAGACCAGCATCACATAGTTTAGTGTTAATTTATGCAACTTAAATCACCTTTCATTTGTTCTTATCAGATCAGGGCACATCTCTCAGAGAGAGTAGCACCTCTAATCCTACAAGTTACAAACCAACTATTTGCTCAACTAACTAGGACTTAAAATCCTAGATTCTTATACCAACATCATAGGCAGGAAAGTTAAGAAAAGCTTTCATTTTATCTTGCAAGTGTTAATCACAAGTATTGTCAAAGCTAAGCCCAAAAATATAACTCAATCACTTGTGTGCCAGATCATAATGGTATCACAAGGACAAGTTCTTAATGAGCTAAAACCAATCTTTGCTTAGTTCCCACAGATAAAAGGGACAAACCAATAAATATCATCTTCCTGAAGCCAAGTGCCAGGAATCAATATCATATGCATCTATACATCCATAGAAAATCATTACATGTAATGATTACATTCAGTATGTATAGTCTCATACAAGCCTACCATTATAATTGCAGTGAGCAACTACTGAGAGAACTACTATCAGTATAAGCATTCTGACAGTAGAGTAAGTTCTCAGATTAACAACATAATCCAATCAGGGATTCCATAGAAACACTAGCATGGGAACATAGTGAATTACCATTGGGATAAATCTAACAAGCCACTAGCATCATCAAAAGCCACTACAAATCATGATCCACAGCAAACAATCATTCTTCATACTCAAGTATGATCACCACTAGATCTAAAGCATCATGGATATGATCAATAGGGGGTTATGAACCCTAATCAGAAAAAGAACCCTAATTAGGAGATGAACCCTAATCAGAACATAATCACTAGGCACGATAAGCCATTATATGCATAGAGAGATTCATGGTAGTAGCATGAACAAGAACCACGGAGGCAACTTAACCGGGGTCCTCGCTGACGAATTGAAGAGGAAGCAGAATGGCCGACGAACCGCGGTGGCACAGGGAGCACCCAGGGGGGCGCTGCAACCTGCACCAGCCATGGCGGCGGCGGCCACAGCAGCACACAATCCCAGCACACCACCGCAGGCGGGACCGTGGTGGTGGCGACAACACCTTTCCCTAACCCTAGGGTTTGTGAACGGTGTGAATCTGGCCACGGGGAAGCCCCGGAGTCAAATCGAGTTAGACTAGATGAACTAGCGTAGTTGCAAACCTTGCCCTGCACCACGGCAGCGGCCAGGGAAAGCCACAACGGCCATCGCCATGTGGCAGCACGAGCTCATGGTCGAGGAAGAGGAAAGGTGAGAACGAGGAGGAGGCAGAGAGTGTGGGCTGGGTGGGCCAAAACCCCTCGAGGTGATGATTTTGACCCTGCCCTATTGGGCCACACTGGTCCAATAAGCCCAAGGGTCCATCCCAAGTTGTTTAAAAATTGTTTTAATCAATTGGAAAAGACCAAAATGCCCCTAACCTCAATAAAATTCTAGAAAATAAAATAAAAGTCCAAAAATTATAAATAAAATATTTTTGGATTCACAATAATCCACTTTATCCAAATAAAATAAGATATAAAATTTTGGACATTTAAATTTTTATAATAATTTTGTAATTTATATATTCTTTATGGAATTTTACAAAATTATTGAAAGATGATAAAAATAAAAAAATAACTTTCATTATATATTAATATTATAGTATTTTTGAAAAATACTAAATAAATATTTAATAATAAATTTTAATGTATAATTAATAATTCCTAAAAGAATTATTAAATCAATAAAAGCTAAATAAAAAGGGAAATAAAATAAAACAATATATGCAATAAATATAAAAAAATAGTATTTATAAATGCTTTATTAAAAGGCACCTTATATAGGAATAATGCATATATAATTAAATAATGCATTACATTACTTGCATAATCATTTTGCTTCTTTAAATATTGTCCTTACCGGGCAATAATGATGTTTTTGTAGAACTAGAAGCTCAAGGTCCAGTGCAAGCATCAGACTTCACTACCTTGCCATCACAAGGCAAGTTCATCACTTGCTCATGTCCTTTGAAGAGTCTTTATCAAAGTATTTGCAAATTGTGTGTTATCATATATGCTATAAAATAAAGAAAATATTATTTTCATAAATAAAGAAATCATAGATATCATCCTAAGTGGTGATATAATGGAGCAATAGAACTTAGGGTTCTATTTGCAACAATGATGATCAAGTAGGGACTTAATAACCCCTGACATCAGTGATTCTAGCGTCGTATATTATGCGTTAGCCATGAGATTTGGAATGGGACAGAGAAGTCAGTTGTATCTTCTTCCTCTCGCATGAAGCCGGATGTGCAGGTCGTGGCTGTTATCCTCGTAGCGTGCATATTAATTGGTCATTCGTAGAGGATATGCAGCATATGGGTGGGAACCCTCATCGTCCCATGATAGTTCTGGCATCTAACAGTTTGTACAAACCATTGCCGTAATTCATTATGTGGGCATGGTGTACACCAAGGAGGCATGTGGGGTCGCGAAGGGGGCAGTGATTGGCTTGGACCAACTACCGGGCCCCACATCATGGAATTTTGGACGGGAAAGTATGCCCGGTCGTGCAACAAGGAGTTGATCTCTCATGGGTAAAGTAACGCACCTCTGCAGAGTGTAAAAACTGTAACTTGTTACTCCCTGTTCTGGGAAGGAGCTATGAACGCGGCAGGAAAGGAACTCCATGAAAGTTCTGGTCAACCTATGAAGGCTGATTGTCATAGTTTTTTTGGAATAAAATCAATCTTTGAAGAAAGATTTACAAAAACTGCATAATGCCAAGGATTTATAATCCGAGGTGGTAGTTAAAACTTCCCACCTTGCATATAATGAACTTGTTGGGTAACGCTGTTACTCATTATTTCCTTTGATCCCTTGCTTAGACTCTGAGGATCCCGAAGACGTGCCAATGTATGCAGCCGAATGCCAAGAAGATGTGTTCTACGAGGAACCTGATCTGTCCGGAGGAGTTGAAGGAGTGGATTACAAGATCCGCTACAGGGTCGATGAGAACCAGTCAAACTAAGTAACCTAGTTAATAGTAACCAATGGAGCCGAGCAGCATGAACTCTATAGAATAAGCTGTTGATATCCACTCCTAGTTGGAGTTGTTACTTTTAAATTCCACTGAACACTTTATATTTTGGTTTGTAAGTTGGATCTTTTGGAAGTCTTGAACTTCCGGTATTGTAATAATAATAATAATAATGTGTGTACATTTGTAATATGGACCCGCAATGTTTCTGTTGTACCACTCTGAGCGATGTGATATTTACGAAAAGGTGTTCTGTATATGTCATGTCAACGACTATAGTGTACTACACATGCAGTGGTATGCTGGATCACTGCAACACCTCTGCTACTCTTGATTCAACGTCTGTTATAAGTAAGCTTGTCACACCACCACCACATACACATGCTACACACACTGATACTACTGATGAGTATGAAACTGCTTTTGATACTCATGATGTTACTTCTACCATGCTTGATGGGAGTGGTTCATTAGGTCCTTTTCTAGATGCTACTATGGCTGGTCTAGAAAATACTGAAACTCCTAGTGAAGACAATGTTACACCTGTTAGCTCACCTGAGGCTAGTGAGAGTTATGATATTAATGATGGTTACATTGAGTTCACTGATGATTTTGTTGAAGAGTGCCGAAACACACATGGTACTAGTGCTATTAAGAGTCTCCTTGCTAGACGTACTATTATGCATAAGTTATCCTATGATCCTAAGTTTGCCTCTTCTCCCATAGATATTAAAGATGAAGATTATGATTTCTCTCTTGATTTATCTTATTTAGATATTTTTGAGAAAGAACCTTTTTGTGGGACTGAAAATGAGAGTGTTATGGCTCATATGAATGAGCTGTCTACTATGAGTGCTTTGTTCTCTGATGATTTTAAGATGCGCAAGTACTTTGTTGCTAAGATCTTCCCTTTTTCACTAAAAGGAGAAGCTAGGGCTTGGTTTAATAGATTTTCTCCTGGTTCCATTGATAGCCCTGATTGCTTGATTGCTTCTTTCTTCCAGAAATATTTTCCTCCCAGTGCTAGACATGCTGCTTTGTAGAGGCTTTTTGATTTTAAACAGGGATAATAAGAGAAATTGCCTAAGTCGTGACAAGGTTCTGTGCCTTGATTCATGCACATCCTGGATGTCCATTGCCTAAAAATGAGCTTCTTGATATTTATTATAATGGACTAACTGATGATTCTAGGACCTACCTAGATAGCTTTGCTGATTGTGTTTTCAGGAAAAGGACTCCTATAGATGCTGAAGAATTAATGACAAAGATAAGCAAGAATTATGATGATTGGACTTCAACTGAGCTGAATGCACCTGAACCCATTACTCCTGAACCAGTTGTTCCTGAACCAGTCTCAACACCAACTACAAAGAAGAGGGGAGTTATTGCATTAAATGATGAAGTGGTGAAGGAAGCTAAGAAGTGTCTAAAGGATAAAGGTATTAGAGCCAAAGATGTGAAGAATCTACCTCCTATAGAAGAATTATGTAAGCCAATTCCCCACTCATCTACTATTGAGGTACACTCTCTCCAACACTTTGATGAAGGTGATATTCCTTATGGTAAGCCTCCTGGTCAATGTTTAGAGGAGCTTGACACTTTTATTGTTAAACAAGGGTTTTTAATAAACAAGTTCAGAATCATTTATTGGAAAACTCTAGAGCTATCCATGAGTTGAAAGAATATTGTGGAAAGAACTTCTAATGATATTAAAATGCTTTGTAAACACTTTCAAATGGTTCAAACCCAACTTGATCAACTTGC
Organism: Avena longiglumis; assembly: GCA_030063025.1. Lineage (NCBI taxonomy): Eukaryota > Viridiplantae > Streptophyta > Magnoliopsida > Poales > Poaceae > Avena > Avena longiglumis. The sequence goes on along the minus strand of CP125974.1, from coordinate 508,453,812 downwards.
TAAGGTACAAAAGGATATGCTAGTTAATGCTTCAGGAGATAAACATGCTTATGGAATTAGAACTAGGAGTGGTATAGCTACTCAAGATCCTTTATATCCTGAAGTACACCCTAAAAGAATAGAGAAGGATTCTCAACAAGGTGAGGATAGTGGTAGCCCTCGTAAGAGAAAGAAAAAGAAACATAAAGTAGTTGAGGAACCATTTGAACCTGCTGTAGATCCTAATAGTATATCTGTCTCTAATGCTGAAACTGAGAGTGGTAATGATAAAAATGAGTCTCCTGATAAGGAGGAAGGTGAGGAAGAACCTGAGAAGCACACTAAGAACACTAGGTACACAAAAGAAGATTTTATTGCTAATAAACATGGTAAAGAGAGAGAACCTTGGGTGCAGAAACCTATGCCTTTTCAAGGTAAGAAACGCAAGTCAAAGGAAGAGGAACACTACAAAAAGTTTTGTGAGTTGATGAAACCTTTATTCTTGCAAATTCCTTTGACTGGTGCTATTAAGTTGCCTCATTATTCAAAGTATATGAAGGATATTGTCTCTAAAAAAAGGAAGATTCCTAATGAGGAGATTTCTACTCTACTTGCTAATTATTCCTTCAATGGTAAGGTTCCAAAGAAACTTGGTGATCCAGGTAGAATAATTATGTTAGAACTGCTTTATGTGATTTGGGAGCTGGAGTTAGTGTTATGCCTTTTTCTCTCTATAAGAGACTCCAGCTAGAAAAGTTGATACCAACTGATATTTCTTTGCAAATGGATGATAAGTCAACTACTATTCATGTTGGCATATGTGAGGATGTTCCTGTTCAAGTTGCTCATAATTGCATGGTCTTAACTGATTTTGTTGTGCTTGAAATGCCTGAAGATGATAATATGTCTATTATTCTTGGGAGACATTTTATTAATACTGCAGGTGGTGTCATCAATTACAATGAAGGAAAAGTAACATTTAATATTAATGACAAAGAGCACACTGTCTATTTCTCCAAGAAGGTTGTTAAGAGCTATTGCCTGAATTCTATTGGAAATATTGAAGGCACTAAGGTTGGATAAATATATTGTCCCATTCCACAAGAATTTTGAAACTATTATGACTGGGACCATTCATATCAAGTATGAGGTAACATAATCACCTTGTGGAATGCAAAGTTTTGTTTCATATAAGATTGTTTTGGTAACAAGACTTGATCAACCTTGTTAACAAAAGGATTTTAATGAACAAAATAATGTTTCCACTGTGGTTATACTTGCTTTCTTTTTCCTTTCTCCTTCCTAGTCTTTGCTTTAGCTTTAGTTTTGCTAGTTGTTTGCTTGTTTGAGTTTCTTAGAGCTCCTGTAGTTTGGCTTTTGGTTTGCGTTTTCTTCTTTTAAAAAAACTATTTCCACGAGAAAATCATTTTTTATACTCTGAAAATTGGCCAAAAATAAAGTTTCCAAAAAATTCAAAATAAAATTTTCCTCGAAAAAAGGGGCAGAGTGGCACCTGAGATTACCCAGGGGGCCACCCCAGGCCACCAGACCCCTGGTAGGCGCGGCCTACCAGGTGGCATCGCTTGGGGGAGGTCTGGCCCACCTGGGCCCCTCCAGGTTGCCTCCTCAAAGTCACCTTCTTTCTCTCTCTCCCGAAAAACACCGCGAAACTTGCTCAAGCTCGAGTTCTTGCTGTTCTTGCTCGCGATTTTCGATCTCCTTGTTCAGCCCATCTCAAGTGTTGATTTTTGGAGGATTTGCTCCTTGGTATGTGCCTCCTCCACTTGTCCAATTATATTTGTGATTGGTAGATTGTATCTTGAGTATTTTGCTACTATAGGTGACAGGTTGTTTGAGCTTGCATGCTTGTTCTTTGCTTAGAAACTTTGTTTTGATGCATGTGTAGTCCTCTAGCAAGTACCTATGGTAGTTGCTCATCATTTATCAACTTAGAAATCACTTGGTATAATGGCTGTTTATAAATTTCAGCAAGGAAGATGAGTACTTATCCACTGAATCAATATGACTTGATGGTGTATGAGCCAATGAAATTTCATCGTGAGGAGGCAGTTTTTCCTTCCATATATTCATGCCATGAATTTATGAGAGCTGCGGGGATCCTCCAAGATTTCCAAACTATGGTTACAAATGCAGGGTTGGAATACTTTGTTGAATATGAACCAATCCAATATGTTAAGCTAACCATGGATTTTGTGCAAGACTTCCGGTTCACTTGGTCTACTTCTAATCCCATGGTCCATTACAAAATATATAATATACCTGTCGACCTGCCTTTTGCTGATTTCTGTGCAGCAATTAGAGTACCTTAGTGGGGATCTTGTGAGAAGATAAAGAAGAGGCCCAAGTCACTTGTTGATTTGTATGCTGAGATTTTCCAAGGTTTCGACTACTCAAAGGAAAGTGGTAAAATTCGGAACATTCAGCTCCTAGCTATTAGATACTTTGCCTATTTTATTACCAAGTGCGTTCTTGCTAGAAAGATTGCTAGGAAGTTGTCTTCTTTTGATCTAGCTTTTATTGCAGCTGCTCTGAATAGGAACAATTCTTATAGTATGGGTGCTTTATTAGCTCACCGTCTCACCACCAACCGTGAGAAGGGTGAAATTTGTGGAGGTCTCATTGCTTCTAGGTTGCTAGCTTTCCATGGTTTAGAGCCTCATTATTTAGATTTTCAGTTGCCCATAGAGAGGCTCGATATTGAATCCATGATTCAGCATGGTTTTGTTTCCTTGGGGGCTAATGTGATAAGTTTACCGTATGAAATATCTTTTGCCCAACAAGGTCGGAGAAAGGGCAGGACTGAGAAAATAGTTTATTTGTCTGCACCTGTTTTGTTTAACTTTGATAACAGGCAAGGATGGTCACTTACGGAGGAGGAGATTGACACTTATGTGGGGGAACTCTCCCAGCAAGAGGAGAATATTGAAGAGGATGCCAAAGACAATTCGGTTCAGCCCTCCAACTTGGGAGAGTCTTCATACCAGCAGCCCTCATTTGATTGGGGAGCGTCTTCTTCTTCATCGCAGGTGCTTGACTATGATCATTCCTATGATGACCCAGCATGGGGGTACTATCCGCGCTATTGAGCCCCACTTAGGCCAAAATCCTAAGCTTGGGGGAAGGTACACCGACATCACACTCATATATATATATCATGTTTTGTCGGTTCTTTGTATATCCATTGTTTCGCTTTCTTTTTGGTTTTTGTTGCTTCTTTCTAAAAACCCAAAAATACCAAAAATATTTTTGTTGTTTCTCTTGGTTTGTTTCTTTGCTTTGGTTTGCCTTAAAAGAAAAATCCAAAAAGATTTTGCTTTGTTTTTGTTTGGTTTTTCTTTGTTTGCTTGTTTCTAAAAAATCAAAAACACCAAAAATATTTGTTCTTCTTCTTTGGTTTTGTGAGTTGTTTGTAGGGTTCAGCCGTCCTCAGTGTATTTTGGTTTCATGTTAATTATTTAAGTCACACAAGTGAATGACAATAATGAAGATTAAGACAACTCGAGGTGTGGTAAGAGGCTGGTAACGAACTATATTTGTTTCATTCTTGTACATATACTCATCATTGTGAGCATGCTTAGCCTGTTTGTGTAAGGTGTATGTCATTATGGATGCTTAGTAGTTTTTGCTCGTCTATGATTAGCTCCAGCTTGCTAATAGTTTGTAGCATGTCATATGAATGTTTGCTTGCATTGTTTTATTCATACTTTGGTATCATGACATGATGGTATCCTCCTTTGACTGTTCATGTGAATTGACTTGTCACATGCTCACGCATGCATATGACTAATCAATAGTCAGTAAGGCTCGATGATTTATTTTTCCTCAGAGTTCTTGTATCACTTTCATGCCATAGTTAGTCTTGTTTTTGCAAGCATGATTATGATAGCTATTGCTCTCTCGTTTGTCACTCCCTCTCTATTGCTAGCCTTCACTTGCACTGAGTATATGCTCTACCTGTGCTTCCAACTCCCCAAAACCAATATTGCCAGCTGTGTCCATCATACATATCTATTATCATCATTTGCTAATTCAGTGCATATTCCATATGTCGTGTTTTTTTCCAAAATAAAATGTTAGTCTGTTTTAAGAAAGTTAGTTAGTAAAGCTCTCACGAACTTGATGACACACTTTATTCCTTACGCTTAATAATTCTAAGCATTATAATTAGTCCATTAAAATTATATACTTGCTAAGGGTGTGTTTGGGGACGAGATGAGACACGGGATGAGGCTCGGATTTTGAATTTGGCTCGCGGGATGGCGCTCGCCTCCTGACCCCTGCCGGCGGCGTGCTCCCCCTGGGCCGGCCGGCGCGCCGGTCCGTCCTCTCCCCCTCCCTCGCCATGGCGTCTCCCGGTCCTGGCTCCCTCCCTCCGCTGCGGTGGCGGGCGTCGTCGGCCGCCGTGCTCGTCATTGCCGGCCGGGCTGGTCGGCGCTGTCTCAAATCTGGACGAGGGACGCTTAGTTCTCCTCAACGCCGCCGGTGTCGTCGTCGGCCTTGGGCGCCCGAGAGGAGATGCGCCAGGGTAGCTCCGTCGGGTTCCCTGCCCACTCGGTGCGAGTCGGCGCTCGCATCGTGGCCTCCGCCGGGCCGTCTCCGCGCCGTGCTCGCCCCCCTCCGCCGCCGCCCCCCAACCCACTTCCGCCGGCGCAGGTGGCCGCCCTAGCCGACCTGCACGGGCTTGCGTGGGGGGACGTCGAGGAAGAAGAAGCTCCGGTGCCCTCCGCAGTGGCGCCCTCGTCGGAGGCGACGCCGGAACCGGTGCTAGGGCTGCGTCTTGACGGTGAGGTCTCGGACGGTGAGCATGGTGTGGCGCGCCCGGGGTGCCAGTCTGCCCTCCTCCTTCCTTCCCTGGGGGAGTTCCTTCCAGCCCGGGCCTTCGCCCGCGGGGAGGTCCCCGGCAGGCGCCCATGGCGGCGCCTCAGCATGGGGTAGGAGGGGTGGGGAGGGGACGGCGCGGTGGCGCTCTGGGCGAGCGATGGGCGGCTCGTGGGTCGTGGCTGTGATGCAGACCAGGCGAGTCCCGGTGGGCGCGTCGCATGCGTCAGGCCTCTCGGCCATCCGGCCCCGGCCGGGGCGTGGCGCCACTTGCCTAAGCCACCTGCCCAGACGCCCATCGCCTCTCCCGGTTCCCGTGCCGCCGCCTTCCTCACTGATTCCCATGGGACGTACCTTGCCGCCTTGATGGCTCCCGCCCGGCTCGCAGCTCCCCTCCCGCGCCGCTCCCACATCGCCGCGCCTCACTCGCCCGTGACCGGCCGCCCGCCGATCGTGGTCGGCATGGTGCGTCTGCGGCACCGCCCGCTTCGCCGCCGCGGTCCTTCGACCGCCCGTCCGCTCCCCGACGCCCGAAGTCGCTGGAAGGTCCCCGCGCTCGCCGCTCCGTCGGCGGTGGCGAGGGACGGGAGGCCCGCCTCGTCGGCTGGTGTCCGCGGTGGCCTTGACGAGGCGGTGGTGGCCGCGGATCTTGAGCCCGTGGCGCGGGAAGGCCCTCCCGTCCGTGCCCGTGCCTGTGGTGCCGCAGCCCCGGGAGGGTGGGGTGGGCGCTTCGGCGGTCCCCACGAGGAAGAAGAAAAAGAGCAAGAAGAAGAAGAAGGCCCCCCCCTCGGCCGCCGCGGGCGCGTCGGGGACATCGGTTCCCGCGGCCCAGGGAGTCCCTGGAGTACTATGGTCACGGCGTCGACGGGGGCTTCTACTTCATCGACACAGGGCGTCGGATAGCGGTCCGGAGACCACAGCTGGTGTCGATCCTCCGGACCAGGCTTCTCCTATCTTGGTAGCGGTGACGAGGCCCTCCTCCAGAAGAGCTTAGCGGTGTTGCGGTCACGAGTGGCGGTCGCGCATCTCGACTTCGAGTTCGTGGTCTCCTTCCCTCGGTGGCGGTCTTGCGCATGTGCGCCCTTGGCTCTTCCTTCACGCTCCCCATCCACCAGCTGAAGGTGGCCATCCAGCCGTCTTCCGCGGAGCAGGAGACGGTGGCTACCCTCTCGGAGGTCTGGGTGCGCCTCCTCGGAGTCCCGTTCGAGGCTCGGTCCCGAGGTGGTGGCGCTTATCTCGCGGTTGGCAAGTGGCGGAGGTGGACTTGGGTGCGCTGGCGGACACGAGCGATCAGCCGCATCCTCCGCCCCTTCCGCCTCGGTGTTCCATGTCTCGCTTCCCCGGTTCTTCTTCGACCGCGTGGCCCGGGACCTCTTGGTGGAGCTTGACGAGGAGGTGGTTCCCACGGTGACTATCCCCCCCCCCAGCCCCCTCCCGGCAGTGGCGACCCGTGGTCGGTCGGAGCACTCCGGCAGCAGTGACTGGCTCACCCGAGTCCCGCTCACCGCAGCGTCGCCATCCCCGCCCCGTCCCTCTCAGGGGGCCTCTGGAGGTGGCTCGGTGTCGGTGGCTCTCTCCGGTGGGGGCCCCTTCTTCCCCGGGAGACGGCCCCTGTCTCTGAGCGCTCCGGCCAAGTTGGCCCCGGTGGTCCCCCTTCGCTGCTGCCGCCCGGACCCCCCCGTCTCCTTCGACCTCGTCATCGCGCAGTACGGTTCCAACCTCCCCCTGCCCTCTCCGCCCCGTCCGGCCCCCTGGCTGCCTCTCCCCCCTTGGAACTGGAGTCCTCGGGGAGTGAGGGGATGGTCGTCTGCGCCAATCTGTCCCCGGTGTGGTGTGCTACTCCCTAGCCCCGGACACCCCGGCACCGCTCGGCCTCACGATGACCTCTGGTGACCCTTCCTCCCCTGCGGCGGTTGCCAAGGTGCGCCCGGGACTCCCAGGCCTCCTCCTCCGCCCTCCCGCCCACGGTGCGTCTCGCCGACTCCCGGACAGGCTGTCCCGAGCCGACGGTGGCCGAGAGGGCTGCGTGGCCGGTGGCGGCGGGACGACTTCTCGTACTCCGCCGATCCTTCTGCTCTTCCTCGGCCGGATCCTTCGGATCGATTCCCCGTTTGTGTTCTTTCAGAGGTTTCCCTGGCACACCTTGGCGAGGTGGCGGACGACTGCGGGCTGGTGTTCCGGGGCGAGAAAGGACCACGTCTCGAGCAGCTCGCTGCCATTAAGGCGCGGGAAGGGTATGCGGGGGCGATCGCTGCTGCCCGGGCGCGTTGCCCGGGAGCGGGAACGCTCCCGGATCCTTACCGAGGACACGTCCGTTGGGCATGTCCTTAGTGAGGATCCCCCTCCTGTCCCTGATGGGCGGGAGATCACCCAGGCACCGACCCCTTCGGGTAGGCCGCGTGGGAGACCTCCCAAAGCAGCTGCGTCTCGTCCCCCTCTCCCCCGTGCCCGCTCGGTCCCCACTAAGGGGACCGCCCTGGCCTAGGGGTCCGGATGGACATTCTTCGGGCCTTCCGGATGTTCATTTGGAACATCCGGGGGTTCGGTCACGAGGGCAGACGCCGTTAGATCAAGGATTACATCCGCCAGGAGGTGCCGGATATTGTCGGCTTTCAAGAGACTATACGCCAAGACTTCTCCATTTCCGAGCTGGAAGCCCTCGGCCACTGCAAGTTCTCCTGGTTCTGGCTTCCTGCTGCTGGCCATTCCGGGGGTATCCTCTTGGGGGCCAAGGAGGATACCTTTGTGATAGATGACATGGATCAGGGGGATTTCTTCGTGAGCATGGCCCTCACCCATAGGCAATCCCACTTCAGCTTCGAGGTGATTATTGTCTATGGCCCCGCGGACCATCGGAGGTCCTCGGCGTTTCTGCTTGAGCTCAAGTCGAAGGTGGAATGGTGATATCCGGTGGTGATAGCCGGTGACTTCAATCTGATCCGCTCGGTCCACGACAAGAGCTCGGCAAACGTGGACCTCCCTAGGATGCATATGTTTAATGACTGCATCGCTGATCTCGCACTCCGCGAGATTGTGCGGGTGGGCGCTAGATATACGTGGACAAACAAGCAGCTCCAGCCAATCCGTTGCGTCCTCGACCGTGTGTTTGTCTCCGTCGAGTGGGAGGTGGCCTTCCCTCTGTGTGCCCTGAAGGCGGTCACTAGGATTGGGTCCGACCACACCCCACTCCTTTTCTCGTCCGGCGGTGGCCGGCCGCCCCGATTGAACCGCTTCCACTTTGAGTCCTTCTGGCTACAGAAGCAGGGCTTTGTGGAGGCGGTCCGGTCGAGATAATGGCTGCGCTTGACCCCGTGTTTCTGTGCGGTCGATATCTGGCACCATTGTGCTAAGATGGCGCGCCAATTCATGAGGGGTTGGGGGGCTAACTTGGGGGCGGACCTTCGTGCTCAGAAGGCGTCGATTTTGGGGGAGATCCAAGCTTTGGATCGGGAGGCTGACCTCCACGGCCTCTCGGCCGAGGAGTGGTCCCATAGATACTCCCTGGAGACCTCCATTATGGAGATCTACAAGGGAGAGGAGGCGTTCTGGCGTCAGCGTAGCCGCCAGAACTGGACGGTCCAAGGGGAGTCGAACACGGCCTACTTTCATGCCGTGGCTAACGGTAGGAAGCGGAAGTGTTTGATCCCCTGCCTCTGGGCGGGCGAGGACCTGTTGGAATCCCCACAGGCCCTTTCCGCCCATATTTATTCGTTCTTCCGGGACCTCTTCTCGGCGCCCGCGCCTTCGGGTCTCTCGCTGGCCCCTGACTTCTGGTCGGCTGCCGCGCTGGTCTCCCAGGCAGAGAATGAGGACCTCACCCGTCCGTTTCTCTCGGAGGAGGTGGCGACGGCCCTGAAGTCCATGAAGACTAGCTCGGCCCCGGGCCCGGATGGGTTGCCCGTGGGCTTCTTCTAGACCTTCTGGCCTCAGCTTCAGCCGGTGATTCTTCAGATGTTCCAGGAATTCTATGTGGGGACCCTGGTGATGTCCCGCCTGAACCTCGGCGTTATTTCTCTAATCCCCAAAGTGGTTGGGGCCACGGACATCCGCCACTTCCGCCCGATTACTGTGATCAACGTCATCCAGCGTCTGTTCGCCAAGGTTTGTGCTCTCCGTCTCGCTCCGGTGCTGGAGCGACTTACCCACCCTCTCCAGTTCGCCTTCTTGAAGGGACGCCTCATTCATGACGACGTCCTGGCCTTCCATGAAATTATTCATGAAGTCAAGACGAAACGTCAACGAGGGGTCTTTCTCAAGTTGGACTTCCAGAAGGCCTATGATCGCTTGGACTGGGCCTTCTTGAGGATGGTGCTGGAGAGGAGGGGTTTCGACGTCCGTGTGATCCGGTGGATCATGCAGTTCGTGATGAGTGGGCAGACGGCGATCAACATCAATGGGGAGATTGGCCCGTACTTTCGCCTTCCTGTGGGGTTAGGCGGGGATCCTATCTCCCCCTTCGCTCAACGCTGCGGACGCATACAGAGATTTTAGATAGGGCGAGCGGTGGCCACATTTCGGGGTGGTGGGCCATCGATGCAGGCGGTGGAATTTCCCACCTCGATGCTGATGACACCGATCATGGTTGGGCTCGACCGACATTATTAACCTAAAGTTCCTGCCGTGCTTGAGTCTTTATGCCGACGATTAACCGACAAGAGCGAGGTGATGATTCTTGGTTACTCCGACGAAGAGCGTCAAAGGATTGCGGATAATTTGAATTGCAAGCTGGCGGACTTCCCTATTACCTATCTGGGAATCCCCATCCGGGAGACTAGAGTTCTGATCAGGGACTTGCCCCCCTTGGTTTCGAGGGTACGCTCGCGCGCCGAACCGAGGCGAGCACGCCATACGACCAAGGGGAGCAAGTCCATCTTGATAATTCATGTCTCGAGTTGCCCATGTACCGGATGGGCCTATACCTTCTACGGGGGACCCATGCCGACTTTGCCAAGGAGTTGTCTAGGTTCTTTTTGGCCCGCCGCCAGATGGCCATCGAAATATCATATGGTCAAATGGGTGATGTTTGCGCCCCCAAATGTCTTGGGGGCTTAGGGATCCTGAGTCTAGGCGCTTTAATGTGGCGCGATGTTGAAGTGGGTTTGGCGCATCCTTAGGGACGATGGAGGACTCTGGCGACTTATCAAGGCTATCAAGGCCAAGTACCTCGCCTCTCCCGGCTTTGTGAACGGCGGAGGGGTCCCGCCTGAGAGCCATCCAGAGATCAAGCACTTCATTGGCACAGGCGTTTCCTTTGTGGTGGGGAACGGCGGTGCGGTTACTGCTCGACCTGTTACTACCTATCCCGTTGAGTGCAGTTCGGCTTTTCGCCATTTCCGCTTCCCCTGCAGCTCGGTGGTGAGGTCTTTGACGAGGGTCGCTTGGAACATCCTGTTCCAAGTACCTCACCATGGACGGCCGAGGACCTGGTGCAATGCAGGGGCTCCTCCCAGCGACCTTAGCGTCGCCCCGATGTAGCATCGTGGCGACTTCAGCCGTCTGGGAATTCTCCGTGGTTCGGCCTACACGGGCCTGTTCGAGGCCCGAGCTCCCTGGACCTCCCCGTGGAAGGCCCCTTCCGCTTAGTATTAGGATCTTCGTTTGTTGCCGGGACAGGCTCCCCTCGGGGGTCGAAGTGGCCAAGCGTCACGGCCCTGGCACGGGCCTATGTCCCCTATGTGGGACTCCAGAGACTTGTGCCCATATTTTGTTCTCCTGCTCGGCGGCGCGCGCACTTTGGTCCTTCGTCCAGGAGGCGCTGACTGCGTGGCGACGCAGGAGCTCGGGAGTTCCTGACCCAGCGACAGGCCGGGAGGCGCCGCCTCTTGGCTCGTGTTTGCGGGCATCTCTGACCTTGTGGAATGTGCGTAACAAGATGGTGATCGAGAAGATCTTTCCTTCCCGTGATGACCAAGTTTTCTCCTTTCTTGGCTTCCTTCAAGATGGTCTCCACAGTGGCGGCGTGATCGGTCACCTTGACGACACTCTTGGACCTTGAGGGCAGCGCGCCCCCTCTCGGCTCCGGCCTCGTCGACCCCTTCGGTGGCTTGAGGGCCCCCCAGTCTTGTAGTCGTATCGTTTTGTTTTATGTTTGGGCTTTTACGTCTTGTGGCCCCGGTGTCGACCTTCCTCTTTTTTTCTTGTTTGGCCTCGGCCTGCTTGGATGCTTGTTCGAACCTTGGTTGTGGATGTTGCTTTATTTATAAAGCGGGGCGAAAGTCTATTTCGAGAAGGGTGTGTTTGGAACAGCTCTACTCCACCGAAGAAGGAGAGGTGGAGCTGCGGAAGCTGTCCCAAACGCGCTAAAATCCACCGAACAGCCGGAGCGAAGCCAACCAAGTCGCTAGTTCATTTTGCTGAAGCAGCGGAAGAGGTACTCCGCCTGCTTCACTTCACCTCCCACGCCCCACTAATATCCATTTGGCCCAACAGTCAACTTGTATTTACCCACCAATGCCACTGAACTACCCCCAGGCCTCAGTCCATTGTGAAAAGTTTTTCTCCAGTTCGATTCCTCTCCCGATGGGAAGGAGGCTACTAGGGCACGCCGCCGCCACCATCTCCGGCAAGATAGCTCCCATATGGAGTAGCTCTAGCGACCCTCCTTGTTCCCCACGACGTGCGCCTAGATACCCTCTCTCCTTGCCCTCCCGCCCTTCTCCCCTACGCCCCTCTCGTCCGTGTCCAGAACCATGGCGACGGAAGGATTTTCAACCACGCCGCCGGAAGGAAAGCTTCATTTGGCCGATTAGCTCACTGGAAGTTATCCAATAGGATGTCGCCGCTGTATTGTTCCCGATAAATCTCCGCCCCTGCTTGTGTCCTACATGCACGACCTGCTTGTGGCCTGTCTAATTTGACCGCTTGCCTGAACAACAAGGAGCAAACCGCTGACCTTCAGCAGCAATTCTTCTCCAACGCGACAACCAATCTTGACAGGGGATCTCCACCGAACGTGCCTGCTTGTACCAGTTAGCTGCCTCACTTTATTCTTATTTGATATTCACTCTCTGCTCATATGCTATTTCTACTTTGGTATTACTAATGTATATGCATATTGATCAGTACGTGGTAAACAGATGGTAATACATGATCTGTTCTTGGTACTGTTTGTACATATATGCAGTGATAAACATAATATATTCTCCTCATTACTTGATTACGTATGTGTATTCGGCAAGATGGTAAGGTTTCTGTTGACGTGTATGATCTGAACATGAACAAGTAGTACTATTGGTGGATGTATATGCATTGATCAATATATGGGTACTGTTTTTCTATGACATCTGCTGTATAGATGTTTTTGGAGTGACGGATCTTGCTAAAGATGCCTAGCTATTCAATGGAGAATCAAACAATGATTGTGGCGATGGATCAGCGTCAAAATAGAACAAGGCGATTATGAATGTCTTCCACAACAAGCTTGCGACTGATTTTTCTGCTTCAGTTTAGGAGAATGCCTATTGATTTTTGGTGAACTCATCTATGTCAAATTTTGTGTTGAGAATGTTGTTTATTTCCGTCAAATATATTAGCAACTGTATGTTTATTGGATGACTAGGCATGTGTTGAAAATAGCTATCATCATTCACTCGTACAAACTTTAGGTGTAGGAAACATTGCACGTTATCATGCAAAGCCAAAGAAAAGATCTTACATCATCATCACATGTGATGACCTTCTAATGCAAAGCCAGAAGAAAAAATCGGTTCAATTCTCATATGTGACACGGTGTTGTACTACCGATCGGCAGGAGAAAGATAGCAGAGAAAACAATATACGCGAGGGCAGCCTGGTCAATTCACAACAGGCTCTATGAATCTGGAGCTATCAAATGAGCCAAACGCCTTTGGACTGCTCTAGAGCTAGTTGGTGGAGTGGAGTTTAGATATGGAGTGGAGTGAAGTGAAGTGGAGCTCTCCCAAACACACCCTAATTATATACTGGGAGTCAGCAAAAACGTGTTGTCACGAGGAACGCTTTCAACACTTTTTGGATATCTCATCCAGTTGATTCCTTGCTCTTTTGCTCACGGATGTTGACAATGTGAAATAAAAGGGGAGATTGTGAGTTCATAGAGTTTATACATTGTGTTTAGAGAAACGCCTGAGCGCTAGCCTAAGCCATGCCTAATCATGGTGGAAACTTGCAGCATCACCATAATGAGCATCTATGATAGCACCCTCAATAAAAAACTATGCATATGGTAAATAAAAAGATTGCTGAGATGCTCATTGTCTGCTTGCCTTGTCATTTTTGTTATGGGAAAGCTCTTGTGCCATGTGCAAGGTGTACCCCGTTGGCGGTTCTCGATGATATGCATGTATTTACAATGACAAGAACTTTCAGGTGATCAAAGTTGAGTAGCATGCAGAGCGACCCTCGTACTCAAGGGACTTAGAATTTCCAGTCTATGGTCTGTCAAGCATATAATTCAGAGTGGACCTCACTTTCACCTTAACCACATGAAATGCCTATGATAGGGGCAATGAGAGCTCAAAGCTAATGAGTATCTTCCTTTCAGCATTGGGAAGACTTTCAAACCTTAACAAAAATGTTTTCACAACCTTGTTGAGTAACCACTTATTCTATGAACACCTTCTTGAGAGCATAGGTGTCATTTTTGTGTTTGTTCCAAAACTTGGTTAATTATGTTATGACTTTGATGCTTGTATCTCTGATATCTTTATCTCTAGTCTTCATGTGAACTTCAGAGGTGTCTCAGCATTTATATTGTGCTCTTCAAACAAAGGCAAGCGAGCTACCACTCTATCATACCTTATTATGAGCATTGCAATGAGAGCTCAAAGCTAGTGAGTACCTACCTTTCAGCATTTGGAAGCCTTTCAAACTTTTCACAACCTTGTTGAGTCACCACTTATTCTATGAGCACCTTCTTGAGAGCATAGTTGCCATTCTTATGTTTGTTCCAAAACTTGGTTAATTATGTCATGACTTTGATGCTTGTATCTCTGATATATTTACTTCTAGTCTTCACTTGAACTTCAGAGGTGCTTTGGCATTTATATTGTGTTCTACAAACAAAGGCAAGCGAGCTACCACTCTATCATACCTTATTATGAGCATTGCAATGCTGCTTATGTTTATATTTCATGTTACTTATTATTATTGAGTCGGTTTCTCTTCATAGTTTGCAATGACTATTGAGTAGACTTAGCTGCATACTCCTTATTATGAATTGTCTAAGCATCTACTCCTGTGCTGAGAATATTTACATCATATGAAGCAAAGTGTTCGTGAAAGTTCTTTTATCGCACTCAGTTTTCAACTGAATTACTCGAGGACAAGCAATAAGCTAAGCTTGGGGGGAGTTGATACCTCAAAAACGTATCTACTTTCTCTAACACTTTGCTATTGTTTTTTCTCTAAACTTGTGTAATTCGGATACAACTAACACGGACTAACGCTGTTTTCAGCAGAATTACCTTGGTGTCTTGTTTTTGTGCAAAAAATGAATTATCAGGAAAAATCCCGGGAAATATGCCAAAAATTATATTCCACCAGAAGATCCACGGAGCCAGAAGAAGAGAAGGAGGGGAGGCCTGGGGGGCCTAGACCCACCCTAGGCGCGGGCCCACCTGACCCCGCGCCTGGTGAGGGTGTGGCCACCCCAGGCAGCTCCTCGACCTCCCTATGCACCTATAAGTTGAATTTCGACCTAAAAACCGAGGGGGGTCGATAGTTTTCCAGAAAGAGTTCCGTTCCACCGCCGCCACCAGAAACCAAGATTCGGATCCAGAAACTTCGTTCTGGCACCCTGTCGGGACGGGGAATTTGGAGAGGATCATCGCCATCGTCATCACCAACGCATCTCCATCAACCACCGATGTTTCCCTCATCCATGAGTGAGTAATCACCCGCTGTAGGCTTGGGGATGGTAGGGATTGGATGAGTTCTATTATGTAATCGAATAAGATCTGTTAGGGCATAGTGCCTAGTATCTCTATTAGTGTTATTTGACTTTGTTGCAACTTGTTATGCTTAATGCTTGTCACTAGGGCCCGAGTGCCATGATCTCAGATCTAAACTTATTATTGAATCATTATGATAGTATTGTTTGTGATCTTATCTGCAAGTTGTATATACATATCATTGTCCGGATCCAAAGGCCCCAAAGTGACAATAATTGGGACAACCGGAGGGGGTGGCTGTGGTGTGAGGATCACATGTGTTCACGGAGTGTTAATGCTTTGCTCCGGTGCTCTATTAAAAGGAGCACCTTAATTTCCAGTAGTTCCCTAGAGGCCCCGCTGCCACGGGCTGGCTGGACAGAAGATGTTGTGCAAGTTCTTATTTCGAGCACGTATGGATATATTTGGAGCACATGTCTAGGATTGTTTAGTACTTGGATGCTTGTTATTATTTATCTGTAATGCCATAGATCTTGAAGTTACATGTTTAGACTCGTTCATGCAATGCCCGTCCATCCATCCCTATGCCTACCGCACTCAAATCCTACTATTACCGTTACTGTTACTATTGCTACTATTTCACTGTCATTGTTGCTGTTGCTATTGATAAACTTCTGTGAGCAAGAACTATTTCCAAGTGCAGTTGAACTGACAACTCAGTTGTTAAGGCTTGTAAGTATTCTTTGACTCTCCTTGTGTCGAATCAATAAATTGGATAATACTACCCGCAAAGACTGTTGCGATCCCCTATACTTATGGGTCATCACCACGATATGAACATGGCTTGCCTCTTAAGACCTTTCTGAGAAACTAATTTATGATGCAAGACCATGCCAATATGTGGCGTGCACCCCTTCTCACATTGAACTTTGAGCCACCGAGCGTGGTGCACCTAGAAGACAAGAAACAATAGATTTTTTTGGGTGTGTTAGATCGATAAAGCAAGCGTCACTTTGGCTTTATAAAGACGAGATCACTTGATAGTTTTCATTTATAATAATCTTCAAGAACACTTGCACAGTGTAGCTAAATCAACCTTTTGTTTAGGGAACTTATAGTAGGGAAGAATGCTATAGATTATACATAGCCGTGGTTAAGATGTTTAAGCATGTTTTATACTCCAATATCAAAATAATGCCTCCATGTTTGAATGAGATTGAAGAGTGATCGATTGGACTTCATTTTTGTACTCTGTTAGAGACATGTGCACATATTGTTTAGGGTCATCGTGTCTTATGAGTATCAGAGTTGTAGAATGTAAAAAATGCACTTGATTAAAGAAAACATGGCCATCTTTAGGCTTCGATTTAGCTTCTTTTTTCCAAGATTATTGTTGAAATATGCTACATGGTATATATGTGTATAGTAAAATCCCACATGAAGATCACTTTTTATTTTGTCTTTTTGATCGTCTTTGGTATGTGAAAGCATTGATTCTTATTACTTGCATCAAGAGTACCAAAACTCTGAGCAAAATTAAGTTGCTTCTTGTTACTTATATCAGGAGACACTATCTTTAAAGTACCAAAACACCTAACAAAATTACTTCATATAGGGTATAAACTATTAAATATCATGACTTCAGTAAACATCTACAAAAAAGGTTGAGTAAAATGCAAAAGTCAAACCTCCCGGAGCCCTTTATCTTTTAAAAAATAAATATAAAATCAAGCATTAAGTAATACTAATAAAGATTGTGTTTTGCATATGCAAACTTACTAGCGTGAGAAAAGGTCCACCATCTCTCTTCCATAGCTCTGGCTAGCGACCCCATCTCCTTTCTCTGGCATAGCACCTCAGATCGGCGCCACCCATGCACCATCGTTGACCCATCCTTCTCTGGTTCACTCCATCGCGACAAGCTACATCTCTTTCCTGATTAGTACATCGATCCACATCTCTTTTGCCCTTTTCTTTGGTTTATCGCCATTGCATGTGTTTACGCGTTTCTTCCTCTTTAATTAATACTGCCCGGTCTGTCTGTTGAAAACCTGAACCAATATGTTCGGTGGACCGATGTCTCGGTTCCTATCTATTTGGAGGACCATCGGTCACAACTGGCTTGAAGACTGAAGTTAGGGGTGGGCAAAATTAAAAACGGACAAACCGTACAAACCCGGCCGATGATGCTAGCTCATTTTCTTTCACAAACTAAATCCTAACTTTCAATCTGTAAACGGTTTGGGTTAGTACAAAAATTGAAGCAACCCAAACCCTTTTTTTCCACCCCTAAATTACTCTATAGATTAATCCTGAGAGAAACAGAGCGTTCTGAGGCTACTTGGGTGCTCTTCCTGTAGTATGTTTTTTTTTCAAAAAGGGTCGGTTGACACATCCAACTTATTCTTTCTCCACCAGGACTCGCTACAGGCGGTGTTCAGAGAGAACAAGGGTTCCGCCGCCGTCGTCGTCCTAACCCCAACCTCCGCTCTCCTCCAGCTGCTTAACCCGGCGCTTACCCCGCCGCCTCGCCTAACCCCGCCTCCTCTAGTCGCTAACCTGGCGCCTACCCCGCCGCCGCTCTCCTCGGATCAAGTCGCGGACCGCCTCTCCACACGCAACAGCCTCCGAGTTTCGCATGACGGCCGAATCCCTCACGGTGGCGAACGACAACCGACACGAACGACCGAGTCCGCCTCTCCATCCGCAGCGGCGACCGGTGACGACCGAGCCCACCTCTCCACGCTGCAACACCCGGATTTTTCAATCCTAGATGCTTGTTATGCCATACATCACAATCCCAGGATTACCATTTTTGTGAGACATAACAGAATTGGATACCATAGTACTTCATCCATTACAAACGATACATAAGTTCTTACACAAATAGGGATCTCATGATCCAGTTCTTAATACAACATCAAGCAGCGGAATACGTAATAATAACGGTAGCGTAGGCGAAGCTCCATCTTCGGGGTCACAGGCAATGCTGACGATGGGAGATGATCCTAGTTGTCGTAACCTTCCTGGGGTCCATCCTCCAGGTACTCCTCTTCATAGTCTGGCCATGGGAATAGCCAGGGACAAAGCCATGAGTACTCTTTAAGTACTCGCAAACTAATACTAACAGGTAAAAGGGTTTTTAGATAATAGGACACTAGGCTCTAAGGTTGTTTTGCAAAAGCCAGATTTATTTTTACTAAGTTCCAAAGCTGGTCACAATTTTATAACTCCTAAGTGGGATCTTGTAATTCATGTCACAACTCTGTTGTGGTCAAGTCAAAGTCTCAACTCATTTCACAAGTCGTTTTAAAAAGGTCTGACGGGGGAACAGTATGGCCACTCCAGCTGTCCATAACCGCGAACGCGGCTATTCGAATAGTTTGACACTCTGCAGAGATTGTACACTTTCACCACAACATTCGATACATCCGTCAGGAACAAATCCTGAATTCACCATACTCAGTATGCGGATAATCAATCCTAACCTTTCAATTACACTCCCTAGTATAAGCACCTCTCCTGTGAGTTTGGCCTCCCAACCATGACCACTGTCATCTTGGGTACTACACAGGTGAACAATCTTCACAAGGTAGCCTCAGCTCAGACCTTGGCCGTGAGGGAACTAATACTAAGGTATATAAGTTTCCAGTCAAGCCCTACCCAATATTCGGGTATTGTGGTTGTACGCTAAAATTGGAATGGTATCGTATCCAGACAACCATCAGTTTTATAAAGGGCTAAGGCTCATGCCTCAACATTTTTATCACCAGAATCATCAAGTGTTTGGAAACACATGTCCAAAACATTTCAATAGAATGATCCATCATTCCAAGGTTTTCATAACCATTTTTCCACCAAGTATTCCCATCTAAAGTTGATCAAGTTTTATGCTTAGCACTAGCATCTACAGGTGGGGGTAGTACTAATGGGGGGTGGTAACTAGTGGAGTTTCAACTAAGTCCAACCTTATATCTTAGGCTGATATCAAGGTTTCTAGCTTAGGCCAAATTTTATGCTCTTTATGCAACCTTCAGCACAACTGTCTAGTATCTACCAAACTCTTAGGTAGACTCTAAGTAAGCTTTGATAAAGAAATAAAGTAAGAAGCTTGCACATAAAACTAGGATTGGTTTATCAAGTGGGTATGATCACATATGCTTAAGGCATATAATAGTCATATCACAAGTATGGGTTTGTGGCATCAGTAGGGTATCTTGCAAGGGTTAACTTGCACTGGTATAATATCAGCTTGCATCAATATCAGTATAAGCTTGCCTTGTGCAGAGCAGTGGTTGAAGTTCTCCTCGGCTTCCTCTTCGTAGTATCCTCCTTCCTCCTCGTAGTATCCTTGGTCGGTACTAGCGTCTAGGAATAAATACGAGGTACACAATCACCAAACAATACTTAACTACTTGCAATCATCACACACAAGGGTCCTATAGATGATCTAGCATCATCTCTAACATTACAAGGTTAAAGCTTGGTTTAAATCCTTTTTATTTTTAGAAAAGTAATTTCTACTCATTGAAGAACTACTTAAGATTTAATATTCTCCAAACTAAACATGGGATCATGTTGACACATGTCATCACCACATATTGTAGTCCATGGGAATGTGATTTAAAGTGGTGTCACAATTTAATAAGATTTTACCCTTTTATTTTAATTAATTAAAGTGGCTAGAAATGCTTATGAAGCATTCTTTTAATACTTGAACATTATTTTTGCAAGTAAACCTATATATATTTTTATATATTCTGAAAGGTATGGTTAAATGTGATTTTTGAGAGTTGGAATCAACTCAAAAGCTTTTATGGTTTAAATTTAAAAAATGTTTGAATGCAGAAAAGCTTCTGCCTTATTATTTTTACTATGGGTGATCTACAGATCCAAATGACTTGAATCCAACGGGCTTGGATTAAGCATTCACATACCTTTCCAACAAAATTGGTTTCATCCAATTTGGTGCACTGAATCGATCTGGGTTGATTTTTGAAGTTGGGTGCTGAAGTGTTTTTGAATTGAAATAGAAAAGTTTTAATTTGAATTGTTGGGCTAAAGGGAAATTCTAACGGGCCTGCTAAGTGCAGTGCTCCTTGGCTGCTTAAGTGGGTGTCCCCACTGCCGGTGACACGGGCTGGACGAAGCGGTATGGCAACGTGGATCGCTCGATCTAGTTCTAATCCAACGGCCGAGGGTCATCGTCGACGAGACAACTCCGGCGAACGAAACCTAGCGGCTAGTGAGGGGTGTTGGGGCTCACCGGTGCAGGCGAGGGTCGGCGGGAAGGCGAACGACGAAGTCGACGACGGCGAACCTCCTGCACGGTGGCTTCTCTGGGCGGCTCAATCGCTGGCCCTTCTTCTCCGGCATGTGCTCCAGTGAAATTCCGGCGAGGTGGTGCTCGCCTTGCTCTAAGAATGGTGTGGCACGATCAGTGAGGGGAGGGGAGTGAGATGGTGTGAAGAAATCGTGCGGGGGTGGCCTCTATTTATAGTCGAGCGAGGGGACCGTCGGGCAAGACGGTGAGCTCGCTTGGGCGACGTTACGGCGCTATAGGCATGGGCAAGGGTAGGGCGGTCTTTGTGTCTCTGGCGATGCTCAACGACATGGTCGCGAGGCATGGGGCGGTGGTTTGGTCTGAACGGGCGGTGCTCTGGCGGCGGGCGGCGTCTTCGACGGGCGGGCGCGGCGTATGGCACGGGCGGAAAAACGGGATGTCTGTGGTCTCTGGTCGGTGGTGATCGTGTGTGCGCGGTGAGGGCGGCGCGGTCAGGACACTGGTCGCGCTTGGCGCACGCCGGCATGGTCTGGGCGTGTCTTGTGTGCGTGGTCCGTGGCTTGGCAACGCTTCATGGTGAAGCAGGTGGACGGTGGGCTGCCTCCCAGACAAGGTTGGCACGGCTAGTTCTTCCTCTAGGCTGCTGTCGACTATGGGGTGGCATTGAGGTGCTCGGCTGTTCACCATTGATGGCAATGGCAAGCTCACAGGGGTGCTAGTCCTTAGTTAAACTTCCTAGATGATCTACTGAGTTGTGTGTGAGCTAACTAGGGAACAAGTTAGGCTCAAAACACTGCACACTATAGTGTTTGATGTTTTGTTTGATTTGTGTCTGCAACCTGTTTGATGAAATGGCCGCATGAAATCAAGTTTTGAATTTTGAAATGAAATTTGAAATGAATTTTGGTGGGTTTGCTAGATTGGTGCTGGTGAGTCTGCAGATGCTTGGGTTTTGAAAGTTGAGCTTGTTTGAGTGGGTTTTGAAAAAGTGGGATCTTCCCATATGAAGAAGGTTCAATTTTGAATTGTCATTTAAACTATGCATTTGAAAGTTTCTGGATGATCACAAAGTGGGCCTTGATACTTTGTTATGAGTACATACAAGGGGTGCAAAGATCCAGAAAAGTTTTTGTTAGGTTTTGAAAGTTTGAGACAGCCAAAGTAGGCATGGGAGTTAAATTGGTCAAAATGACCATTCACTTAATATATTTGTTTTGATTTACTTGTCTTTAGGAAAAGTGTGGGGAATGTTTTAGATGATGTTTATTTCACCTAAGAAACATTTTACAAGCAATGGATCACACAAACAAGGTGGTTTTTAAAGAAATTCAAAATCCATGCATACACATATACATGCATTCATGAATTTATTTAGAAAAGTTTTTGTTAACCCTAAACTTGCTGATTAGTGTTTGTTGATCTAAGTTTGGTATTTTTGGGATGTTACAAACCTTCCCCCCTTAAAAAAAATCTCGTCCCGAGATTTGAAAAAGGGACGAAAAGATTACCTAGGATTTGAAGAGATCTGGAAACTCCGTCCTGATGTGATCTTCGCGTTCCCAGGTAGCTTCCTCTTCTGTGTGGTTGCTCCACTGAATCTTGAGAAACTTGATGATTCGGGTTCTGGTAGTTCGAAAGGCTTCTTCCAATATACGGATGGGTACTTCGGGATAGGTCAGGTCATCATTGATCTCTATGGTCCGGTGATCGATGTTCTTGAACACTTCGGTCTTCTCGGGGACTTTGACATTTTAAATAAAAAGATAGATATACACATACATTGTGGTGACATCTCTTGGGGTAGCTCCAGTTGATACGATACTTCTCCTCGGCGGTTCTCGAATTTTGAAAGGTCCGATATATCACGGGCTAACTTTCCTTTGAGTTGAAAGCATTCCTTCAATGGCGATTTCTTGATAAACAAAATCTCCAATGTTGAAGGCGAGGTCTCGGCGTCTCTTGTCGGCGTCTCTTTTGTCGGGATTGGGATGTCTTGAGGTGCTCACGAATCTTGTGAACCTTCTTCTGGATGTTCTTGGGATGTCGGGTCCTAAAATTTGACTCTCTCCTACTTGACAGTTCAAAGGGCGACACTTTCTTCCATACATGAATTCAAATGGGCCAAAACCGGCTTGGTAACTATTGTTGTAGGAAAATTCTGCAAACAGTCTCCCACTTGGATCCATATTCTCATATTCTAGCACATGCTCTAAGCATATCTTGAGTATTTGGTTTACTCGCTCCGTCCATCCATGTCGAGGGTGAATCGGTCTGAAATCTAGGCGGGTTCCTAAACCTTCTTGGACCTTCTTCCGAGAATCTCGAGGTAAACCGAGTTCCTCGATCCGTCACGATATTCTTGGGGACTCATGCAAACTAACGATCCTAGCGATGTACAACTCCGCTAGCTTCAACTCGATAGGTAGTTTTAACGGCAAGAAATGGGCGACTTTGGACAATCATCCACTATGACCCAAATAGAGTCATTTCCCCTACTAGAAGTAGGTAGTCCATGATAAAGTCCATTCCTACGTAATCCCATTTCCATTCCGAATTTGCAAAGGTTGCAACAATCAAATGGGTCTTTGATGTCCGCCTTGACTCGTGACATATATCACTCTTGGAGATATAGCTTCCGATTTCTCTCTTCATCTTATGCCACCAAAATTGCTCTTTCAAATCTTGATACATCTTAGTTCCTCCTGGATGGATAGAATAAAGAGTATCATGAGCCTCCTTCAAGATAACTTCTTTTAACTCAGAATCTGCTTTGGTACACAAAGGCGTCCTTTGTACCACAAAACTCCTTCTTCGTCCTCGGTGAATCCGGTACTTTGCACTGTACCGACGACGTTTGATTCCATCGATACTAGCATTTCTTTTGCGCCTCTTTAATCTGACTGATCAAAGTGGGCTGAAGTTCTATGCTAGCCAAAAATCCTTCACTTACTAATTCCATTCGAAAATCTTCCATCTCTTTGTGCAAACTTGGTTGCTCCTTCAAAATCATGGAGTTCAAGCGGCACGGAAATCTGCTAAGGGCATCGGCTACCACGTTGGCTTTACCAGGGTGATAGTGAATGTCCAGGTCGTAATCCTTGATTAGCTCAATCCATCTTCTCTGCCTCATATTCAGCTCCTTCTAAGTGAATATATACTTTAGGCTCTTGTGATCCGAATAAATCTCACAACGGTTTCCCATCAGGTAATGTCTCCATGTCTTCAGGGCTAGAACTACGGCTGCGAGTTCGAGGTCATGGGTTGGGTAATTTTGTTCATGTTGCTTCAATTGTCGCGATAGATAAGATATAACTTTGCCTTCTTGCATTAGCACACATCCGAGACCAATCTTGATGCACACAACACACACAAAAGGGCTTTTGATATCCAAAGAGGGATTGGATCCAAAATAACATCGAAGGGGCCCGTGATATCCGGCATGATCAAGATTGGGGCTGAAATCAATCTCCTTTTGAGTTCTTGAAAACTCGCTTCACACTTGTCTCGATCAAACTTCTTGTCCTTCTTGTCCTTCAATTGGGTCATGAGGCGATACTAGAGAATCCTTCTGAATTTGCGGTAATATCCCGCCAATCCAAAGCACGAACTAACTTGGGTTTGAGTGGTTGGGGCTTGCCAATCTTCTACATCTTTCACTTTGGCGGATCAACGGCAATTCCTCCTACCGATACAATGTGACCGAGGAATCCTACTTCCTGTAACTGAATTCACATTTGCTAAATTTTGCATACTGATGCTCTCTAAGGGTTCCAAGAATGGTCCTTAGGTGTAGCTCATGTTCTTCTTCTGATTTGGAATAAATTAGAATGTCATCGATGAAAAACAACGACAAACTTATCCAGGAAGTCCATAAAAATCTTATTCATGAGGTTCATGAAATAAGCGGGAGCATTGGTTAATCCAAAAGACATGACTGTATACTCATACAATCCATATCTGGTGGTAAAGGCAGTCTTTGGGATATCCTCTGCACGAATTTTGAGTTGATGATAGCCAGTTCTAAGATCAATCATAGAAAACACCTGGGCACCGGTCAACTGGTCAAACAAATCTTCTATCTTAGGCAAGGGGTACTTGTTCTTGATGGTGACATCATTCAACTTTCGATAATCCATACACAAACGGTTACCTCCATCCTTCTTGTCCACAAACAAGACAGGTGACCTCCATGGGGACGCACTCGGTTGAATCAATCCGATTTCTAGCATGGAATCCAGTTGCTTCTTCAGTTCTTCTAGTTCTGATGGGTTCATACTATAGGGTCTCTGGGCTATGGGTCCTGTTCCGGGGATTAGTTCGATGATAAGCTCGATATCCCGATCTGGGGGCATACCGGGCAAAACATCTGGAAATACATCGGGGTATTCGCAGACTATCCGAACTTGGTCAATGGTAGGTTGGGATATACTCTTGTTACACTTGAATTGACGAGGTAAGGTTTCCGATATATGCTCGACTGATATTCCGGTGGTACTGGTCATGGTAATGGCTTTCTTGGCACAGTCAATCAATCCTTTATGCTTGGACATCCAATCCATTCCTAGTACTACTTCCAAACCTTTAGTTCCGAGTACTATTAGGTTAGCATAAAATCTATGCCATGGATTCGGATAGGGACGGCCTTGCAAATTTGCCTAGCCTTGGTGGTTGATCCGGAAATTTGTACAATCATCACATGCTTCAGTTTAGTTGGTTGAATTTTACTAGTGCAGGCAAATTCTTCGGTGACAAATGAATGCGATGCACCAGAATCAAACAACACTCTTGCAAGTACTGAATTAACAGAAAACATACCCAGCACGACGTCTGGCGCTTCCTGAGCTTCTTCAAAGATGCATGAGAAAATACGGCCATTGCGGTTGAGTGAATTCTGGGCAAATATTCTCCTGGTGGACACGACTGCCTGAGCTGGGACATTGGTATTAGGGTTGTAGCATTCTTCTTGTTGGGGCACTCGTTGGAATAGTGGCCTTTATTTCCACAATCATAACAGGTTACTTGTGACTTGTCCTTGGTCGCGACAGCAGATTGCTTCCAGTCCTCGGGCGGTGTTGGGGTTGGCGGTAGCATTGTTGGTGTTGAACTTGGGTGGGCACAGTGAAATTGCTAGAGTTGCCGGTTGTTGTGATTTCCTCCGGTCTATGGTTTCCACGGTTGGGATAGGTCTGACGGGTCATAGGGGTTTGTTGGTTCTTGGGGCAAATCACGGAGATGGGTCAGGGCGATACTTTGGGGTCCGATGGGTTCTGGTTGATGCATCATGCGACGCTATGTTCTCATTGGCCTGGTTGATCTTTCCTTCCATCTGGATAGCAGAGTCGACAAGGGCTTCAATATCAACAAAGGGGATATTGACTAACACTGTCTGCATCTCGTCATGCAGACCATTCAGGAATCTTTCTTTCTTCTTGGCTTCGGTGTCTATCTCGTCCGGGGCATACCTAGCTAATGACAAAAATTTGTCACGCTATTCCACTACAGTCATCCTTCCTTGCTTCAACTCCCTGAACTCGTCTCTCATTCTCTTGATCAAACCTGGTGGCACATAGGTTCTGCTAAACTTGACCTTGAATTCCTCCCATGTCATCATTTGGCCTCCGGTCATTGCACGAACACTGTTCCACCATGCCCTGGCATCTCCGGCCAGATAATGGGTGGCGAACAAGACTTTCTCGTTGGCTTCTACTCTGGCTACTTCTAAGTTATTTTCTATGGTTTGCAGCCAATCATCGGCGTCTAGGGGTTCTTCCAACTTGGTGAAAACGGGTGGGTTGGTATTCTGGAAATTCATGAGCTTAGATCCGTGGTTGTCCTGATTTCCATGGCTTTGGTTGTTGTGGTCTAGTGGGCTATCTGTTGCAGAGTGGCTAGGTTGGCTTGACGTCCCGCTCTTTCAGCTCCGCGGTCAGAAGTCAACATTTGCAGGATCTGCAACATCGGGTCCCGGGCTGAACCACTTCCTCCACGTGGCATCTGGAGATTGATATAGATCATGAGAAAAGAGGGAAATTTCTAAGGTTTTGGGTCTTTGAAAAGTTTTTAGAGTTTGACTCAAGTTTTCTAGCAACTTGCTTTTCATTCAATCACTCATAGCACACAAGACACACACCACAACAAAGAAAAACAGATGGTTTTAAGAACCATTCGAACCGCGATACTGGGACCGACTACTACTCACTACGCTAGTGCTCAGTGCTACTACTGCTCTGAGTTTGTGGCCTCATCATCTTCCGCATCATCGATGAAGGCGAAATCATCCTCATCGGTGAAGAAGTCCATGGCCTGATCCTCCAGAAAATCATCGTCATCGCTGAGATAGGAGTAAGGGTCTCCACGAAGATCTTCTCCGGCATTCTCCCTTTCCTCTAACTGCATGTCTCTCTCATGGATGGTCTCTTCCAGAGATGAGATGCGATGGCGAAGACGGGCAATAATGCGCTCCTTCTTGTCGTGCTGACGGCGGCGAGACTTGCGATCCTTTGCTAGCATGGCGATGGTCTGATCCTTCGTCTTGATGATGGCAGACTTGTGGTTGCAATAGTCACGACAGTTGTCCAGCCTCACCGACGATCATACATCATGAAGCTAAGGTGGTCCAATTGAGTCTTCAAATCGGGGTGGTATGGGGCTTCCGGTGGTTGGCCATTTGCATCACGCCTTGGGCAAAACTCAAAGCGAGTACCCTTGATCCGATTGATGCTCGCCCTACAGACGGGAAAGAGCTTTACGCATTGCTCGCAAGTCCATCGAGCCGCTTGTTTTCCCTCAAGGTAAACCGAATTCCTCCGCATGGGAGGTTCAATCTTTCCTCGGAGACTTGCAACAATTAGCCACTGCAGATCTTCTCCCCCTTGATCATTGAGCTGAGCTCCGAAGAACTCGGGATGCGGGCGCTCCAGAAGTTCCGAAAGCTGATCCAGATCCCTCTCAAAGATAAGGTCTCCCCCATTCCCGAGTTGGTAACACTTGATGTACTTCACGTCCATCTATAAAAATAGAGGATGATTAGATTAGCAGAGTGATCAAGTGTGTCAAAATTTTATCTATTTTGCAAGAGTTTTTGAGGAACATGAAGTTTTATTAAAGAATTAAAGAGGTAAGAATGAGAATAAGTTTTCGTAAATATTTTTGTTCTTGGGTTTTGAAACTAAGTTTTTGGTTCAACGTCCAATCTAACTAGGGTCTCCTATGGTCAGGATGGCTCTAATACCAACTTGTCAACACCCGGATTTTTCAATCCTATATGCCTGTTATGTCATACATCGCAATCCCAGGATTACCATTTTTGCGAGACATAACAGAATTGGATACCATAATACTTCATCCATTACAAACAATACATAAGTTCTTACACAAATAGGGATCTCATGATCCAGTTCTTAATATAACATCAAGCAGCGGAATACGTAATAATAACGATAGCGTAGGCGAAGCTCCATCTTCGGGGTCACAGGCAATGCTGACGATGGGAGATGATCCTAGTTGTCGTAACCTTCCTGGGGTCCATCCTCCAGGTACTCCTCTTCATAGTCTGGCCATGGGAATAGCCAGGGACAAAGCCATGAGTACTCTTTAAGTACTCGCAAACTAATACTAACAGGTAAAAGGGTTTTTGGATAATAGGACACTAGGCTCTAAGGTTGTTTTGCAAAAGCCAGATTTATCTTTACTAAGTTCCAAAGCTGGTCACAATTTTATAACTCCTAAGTGGGATCTTGTAATTCATGTCACAACTCTGTTGTGGTCAAGTCAAAGTCTCAACTCATTTCACAAGTCGTTTTAAAAAGGTCTGACGGGGGAACAATATGGCCATCTAATCTGTCCATAATCACGCCAGCTATTCGAATAGTTTGACACTGCAGAGATTGTACACTTTCACCACAACATTCGATACATCCGTCAGAACAAATCTGAATTCACCATACTCGATATGCGGATAATCAATCCTAACCTTTCAATTACACTCCTAGTATAAGCACCTCTCCGTGAGTTTGGCCTCCCAACCATGACCATTGTCATCTTGGGTACTACATGTGAACAATCTTCACAAGGTAGCCTCAGCTCAGACCTTGGCCGTGAGGGAACTAATACTAAGGTATATAAGTTTCAAGTCAAGCCCTACCCAATATTCGGGTATTGTGGTTGTACGCTAAAATTGGAATGGTATCGCATCCAGACAACCATCAGTTTTATAAAGGGCTAAGGCTCATGCCTCAACATTTTTATCACCAGAATCATCAAGTGTTTGGAAACACATGTCCAAAACATTTCAATAGAATGATCCATCATTCCAAGGTTTTCATAACCATTTTTCCACCAAGTATTCCCATCTAAAGTTGATCAAGTTTTATGCTTAGCACTAGCGTCTACAGGTGGGGGTAGTACTAATGGGGGGTGGTAACTAGTGGAGTTTCAACTAAGTCCAACCTTATATCTTAGGATGATATCAAGGTTTCTAGCTTAGGCAAAATTTTATGCTCTTTATGCAACCTTCAGCACAACTGTCTAGTATCTACCAAACTCTTAGGTAGACTCTAAGTAAGCTTTGATAAAGAAATAAAGTAAGAAGCTTGCACATAAAACTAGGATTGGTTTATCAAGTGGGTATGATCACATATGCTTAAGGCATATAATAGTCATATCACAAGTATGGGTTTGTGGCATCAGTAGGGTATCTTGCAAGGGTTAACTTGCACTGGTATAATATCAGCTTGCATCAATATCGATAAGCTTGCCTTGTGCAGCAAAGTGGTTGAAGTTCTCCTCGGCTTCCTCTTCGTAGTATCCTCCTTCCTCCTCGTAGTATCCTTGGCCTGCACTAGCGTCTAGGAATAAATACGAGGTACACAATCACCAAACAATACTTAACTACTTACAATCATCACACAAGGGTCCTATAGATGATCTAGCATCATCTCTAACATTACAAGGTTAAAGCTTGGTTTAAATCCTTTTTATTTTTAGAAAAGTAATTTCTACTCATTGAAGAACTACTTAAGATTTAATATTCTCCAAACTAAACATGGGATCATGTTGACACATGTCATCACCACATATTGTAGTCCATGGGAATGTGATTTAAAGTGGTGTCACAATTTAATAAGGTTTTACCCTTTTATTTTAATTAATTAAAGTGGCTAGAAATGCTTATGAAGCATTCTTTTAATACTTGAACATTATTTTTGCAAGTAAACCTATATATTTTTATATATTCTGAAAGGTATGGTTAAATGTGATTTTTGAGAGTTGGAATCAACTCAAAAGCTTTTATGGTTTAAATTTAAAAAATGTTTGAATGCAGAAAAGCTTCTGCCTTATTATTTTTACTATGGGTGATCTACAGATCCAAATGACTTGAATCCAACGGGCTTGGATTAAGCATTCACATACCTTTCCAACAAAATTGGTTTCATCCAATTTGGTGCACTGAATCGATCTGGGTTGATTTTTGAAGTTGGGTCTTTGAAGTGTTTTGAATTGAAATAGAAAAGTTTTAATTTGAATTGTTGGGCAAGGGAAATTCTAACGGCCGGCCTGCTATGCAGTGCTCGCTGGCTGATTAAGTGGGTGTCCCCACCGTCGCTGACACGGGCTGGGCGGTATGGGGCAACGTGGATCGTTCGATCTAGTTCTAATCCAACGGCTGAGGGTCATCGTCGACGCGAGACAACTCCGGCGAGAACGAAACCTAGCGCGGCCAGTGAGGGGTGTTGGGGGCTCACCGGGGTACGGGCGAGGGTCGGCGAGGCGGGCGAACGACGAAGTCGACGACGGCGAACCTCCTGGTACCGGTGGCTTCTCCTGGGGCGGCTCCAATCGCTGGCTCCCTTCTTCTCCGGCAGCGGCAGGCTCCAGTGAAATTCCGGCGAGGTGGTGCTCGCCTTGCTCTAAGAATGGTGTGGCACGGTCAGTGGGGAGAGGGGAGTGAGATGGTGTGAAGAAATCGTGCGGGGGTGGCCTCTATTTATAGTCGAGCGAGGGGACCGTCGGGGCGCACGGTGAGCTCGTCGGGGGCGACGTTACAGGCGGCTATAGGCATGGGCAAGGGTAGGGGACGGTGCTGTGTCTCCTGGCGATGCTCAACGACATGGTCGCGAGGCATGGGGCGGTGTGGTTTGGTCTGGAACGGGCGGTGCTCACAGGCGAGGCGTCTTCGACGGGCGGCGGCACGGGCGGCAAACGGGATGTCTGGCGGTCTCACAGGTCGGTGGTGATCGTGTGCGCGGTGAGGGCGGCGGTCTGTGGACGCTGGTCGCGGTGGCGCTCTGGCGCACGCCGCATGGTTCGGGCGTGTCTTGTGCGCGTGGTCTGTGGCTTGGCAACGCCGCTGGGACAGTGGGGCGGACGTGGGCTGCCTCCCAGACAAGGTTAGCACGGCTAGTTCTTCCTCTAGCCTGCTATCGATTATGGGGTGGCATTGAGGTGCTCGGCTGTTCACCATTGATGGCAATGGCAAGCTCACAGGGGTGCTAGTCCTTAGTTAAACTTCCTAGATGATCTACTGAGTTGTGTGTGAGCTAACTAGGGAACAAGTTAGGCTCAAAACACTGCACACTATAGTGTTTGATGTTTTGTTTGATTTGTGTCTGCAACCTATTTGATGAAATGGCTGCATGAAATCAAGTTTTGAATTTTGAAATGAATTTTGAAATGAATTTTGGTGGGTTTGCTAGATTGATGCTGGTGAGTCTGCAGATGCTTGGGTTTTGAAAGTTGAGCTTGTTTGAGTGGGTTTTGAAAAAGTGGGATCTCCCCATATGAAGAAGATTCAATTTTGAATTGTCATTTAAACTATGCATTTGAAAGTTTCTGGATGATCACAAAGTGGGCCTTGATACTTTGTTATGAGTATATACAAGGGGTGCAAAGATCCAGAAAAGTTTCTGTTAGGTTTTGAAAGTTTGAGACAGCCAAAGTAGGCATGGGAGTTAAATTGGTCAAAATGACCATTCACTTAATATATTTGTTTTGATTTACTTGTCTTTAGGAAAAGTGTGAGGAATGTTTTAAATGATGTTTATTTCACCTAAGAAACATTTTACAAACAATGGATCACACAAACAAGGTGGTTTTTAAAAAAATTCAAAATCCATGCATACACATATACATGCATTCATGAATTTATTTAGAAAAGTTTTTGTTAACCCTAAACTTGCTGATTAGTGTTTGTTGATCTAAGTTTGGTATTTTCGGGATGTTACAAATGCGCAGCGACGACGACTGCCAAGCACACCTCCCCAGGTGCAGCGCCGACAATCGAGACCGCCTCTCCGCGCTCAGCAGCGACGACACCGACAACCGAGCCTTCCTTACCACGTGCAGCAAGCGACCGCCACCGATCTACGTCCCCTCGATCGAGTCCACCGCACGACGTCCTCCTTGCTACCAACGGTATAAATTGAACTCCTTGCAACTTTGTAACCTCAATTTGTTACAATTTTGTTTTTAATTATTTGCAAGTTCATGGACAAAAAGTGTTCTTCGGAGAGGTTAAGTGTTCTTGTGCCGATAATTTAATATCTGTGATATCAATTGTTCTTTCCATATATCTTATTGTTCATAATTTAATTCTATATGATACCTTAAGCCTTAGTATTCATCGTGTTCAGCAAATTTCTTGCAACCATTTTGCAGTTCATCATTGTTAATGATGTGACATGTATTACCGTGAAAGCTGATTGATATACAAAGTTTTGCGTCTATTTCTCGGCAGGGGGTTCATTGCCTCGTATTTGAATGAAGAAATGACCTAACAGTTGTGACCTCATCCCCAACTGTTCAATCCATGCCTCACTTGCACATGAACCCACTGCTAGTACGATGATTCAGGCCGCCATGACGGTGGCCATCTTGATGAGGAGGCGCGGTGAAGTTGGTACAAATGAGTTGTGTGCTTGCGGTTGACTGGCTTAGAGCCGAGAACAATGATTTGAGGATACCTCTCTGAACCTGAACCCACTGGGAGTACGGGGATTCGGACTGCGTTGCCTGTGTGTTCCTCCTCATGGGAGAGCTGCCACCTCCACCATCGGGGTTTCCATCCGTCGAACCGCCATAGAGTTTCCTGGTGCGCAGTCTTCCAAGTTTCGAAGAGGCAACCACTTCATTCCATCAGCCATCGACGCATCAGAGCGCTGCCTCCGTCCGGCTGACGGGTCTAGCCTTCCAGTTCCTCGACCCGCGTCTCCTGCGACCAGGCCACTGCCACTTTGTCGTGGGCTCTGCCTCCACCACCGAATCTTTTTTGTGGTTATGAATGCTGGGAGCTAAACCTATATGGTGTTGTGGCCGATGTACTAGGAAGAGTTCACAAAATTAAAGCTAATTGTGTCTGTTCTACCAGTTAACAGTATGAAGTAGTCCACATAGACTCAATGGTTACAATGGTTAATTCAGATTATGCACTATAAGATCCATATGTTGTAGTGTTCCAATTACTTCTAATTACTTTTGTGATTCTGCTAGTAACATACTATTGTATCCTTCAAACCTTCGCCCCTAGATGTATCATGTATTATTTCTTCATTAGAAAGTAAGCAATGTATTTTTGATTGCTACAGCCTACAGGTAAAGCAAGCAATGTCTTTGGAGTGCGAGTAGAAAAGATGATGAGTTTCTCTACCAAGAGGACAAATAAACTTTCCCAAGTAGTAAGAATTTAAAAATTAATTTGTTTAGGTACCGTGCCATCCAAACAAGAATTTAGAAAATTTTAGTTATTGCATTATTATCATGAGCTAGAGTTGTTTGCCCTCCCCCTTCATTTCTTCTGGCAGTGTTCAAAAATTATATATCTTATCATAGCTGCGAGTATGGATTGTAATCGTGCTTGTCCCTAGATAATTGTCTCAAACGCCAAGGAGTAGGTAAGCCTCCCTAATTTTATTATCTAATATCGTTACATCTTCTATTTCCTTTCTTGAAGTTCTAGGGCATTTTTTCCTAACTGGTTTAGTTTACTATGAAGTCAAAAGACTGAGGGTTTTTTTAATCGACTTTTGTCACATATATGAAATCCCTCATTGTCATAAGGTGTGGCCCATGTAACCAGACTGTTTATCTCAATTATTGTATTTTTTTATTAAATATAAGTTTTC
Source organism: Avena longiglumis (assembly GCA_030063025.1). Classification (NCBI taxonomy): domain Eukaryota; kingdom Viridiplantae; phylum Streptophyta; class Magnoliopsida; order Poales; family Poaceae; genus Avena; species Avena longiglumis. The sequence continues at coordinate 508,420,723 of CP125974.1, read as the reverse complement.
TTACATTTTATGTTGTCCATTTTAAGTAAGCTAGGTAGATCACTGGTGTTAAGTAACAATTTTAATGTTTTCTTAATTTTCATGTGAAATTGTGTTTGGAGATCTACGAGTGCTTTTGGTAAATAAATTCATCTATAGTGTAGTAAATAAATAATTGTTCTACATGGATTTTCCCATGAATTTATGTGTTCTGCAATAGTAACTTATTTTTGTAACCTACTGATTGAATTGATGTGTTCTGCAATACTCACTCTGTCACAAATTACTCTGCATTTAGGTTTAGTCAAAGTCAAACTTCATAATCTTTGACTATATATTAGCAAAAATATCAATATCTAAAATATGTAATAAATATACTTAGACTCACCATAAACCATACTTTTACATTGTATGCGATTGATATTATAAATGTTTATATTTTGTTAAATATGCTCGGTCAAGTTTTAACATGTTTGACTTTGACCAAACCTAGAATGCAAAGTAATTTGGGACGGAGGGAGTAGTAACATACTTTTTATAGTCCGCTCCAAACTTATTTACATTTTTGCTACAAAGGAAATACGTCTATTGAACTAAAATTTTGGTATTTTGCCGTAACACAGATATATTACATTGCAAAGCTCTCCCTGTACATACACATGGTCTTTCTTACGCCAATTGTTTCAATTTTTGATTGTATCATAACTGTAGAGACAAAAATCGGAAAGTTGATTCCTTCTGGATTATGGAGGTTTGGACATAAAAGCTACTCATTGTGGCATCCCGCAATTACCACTACTAGAAAATCGCGTCGAATTTGTGCATTGCATCGTCATCATCATATGTTGTTTGTCAAAAACTATTTCGCAAAGCCCGTTTTGTTTTCTAAAACTCCCCACCTTAATTATCGCGCAAACCCGGGTCACCGGAGTATTTTGTTTGGCTCGTTGTCAGTTTGCGAAAAGCTGGTTGAAATAAATAATTTAATTAATTATTTTAGCGGGGGCAGTCGAACGGGCCGTATCGACCCGAACGACCACCCCTATTTTTCAAATCGGTCCGTCTCTAATCCTAAACCTACCAGATAATCTACCCACACCCTTTGGCCACATCACCCCGGCCAACCCCGTCGTGACACATCACCCTCTTCCTCCCCCTAGCCAACCCCAAACTGCCACCTCACCACCTACCCCCTCTCTCTCCTCTCTCTCCCTCCAGCCCACACCCCACCCATCCGACGCACACACACACCCTGGGCCGCGCACGCACGCGCCTTCCACGCGCCAGCCGCCCGCAGCCCCACCCTCCGCCCTCCTCCCTCTCTCTTTCCCAACCTCCCCACCTCGTCAAGACGCGCCAACCACCGCCGCCCGCCTGTGACCATCCTCCAACAACCGCCTCCGCCACAGACGCTTCCCTCGAGCCCAGGCCACGGACCCCACCTTCCACCGCACGACCGCCTTCTCTGCTCCCCGCCGCCCTCCCTCTGCCGGCCGCCTCCCTGCCTCCCGCCTCCTCGCTCAAGGCCATTGCCGGAGGCCACCGCCTGCCTCGCCGGCCCCCTTCTTCCCCTCCGACGACGACCCTCCTCACCGCCCCTACCCTCTTCCGCCCGCAACCTCATGAGGCCCTACCCCGCCGCCTCGGCATGGGCAAGGCCGCCCGAGCCTCGCCGCCCGCCCGCCTCCTCCGGCCGACGCTGCTCCTCCCTTCTCCGGACGCCTTGGCCCCTCCTTGCCCCTCCCGCCGAGCCGCCTCGCGCCTCCTCTCCGGCCCGCCAATGCCCGCTGACCCGGGCCTCAAGCGCAAGGTTGGTCATCGAGTCCGCCTCGCAGATACCGCAAGAAGCCTCGAGAGCGAGTCTGAGCTCGGCGCCGAGATCGGACACGGCAAGTTCGGCCGTCCCGAGCTGCCGCCTTGGCCGGGCGGCGAGGAGTTCGCATGCAAGGCCTGCCAAAGAACGGCGAGGAGACGGTGCACCGCGAGATCGAGATCATGCAGCACCTCTCGGGCCACCCGGGTGTCGTCACCCTCAAGTCAGTGTTCGAGAACGCGGACAAGTTCTACCTCGTCATGGAGCTCTGCAGCGGAGGACGACTGCTCGACGAGATCGCCAGGGAAGGGACCTTCTCCGAGCACCAGGCCGCCGTCGTCGTCAAGGATCTCGGATTCTGGTTTGGCGGCACGGGGTACTAATGGAAACCTCAAGAACTTCTTCCTGGAGTCCGAAGAACCCCGACACGGAACCGAAGATCAAAACCCGAACCATAGCAGGCCAAGATCTCCTGGCGCCGAGGCCCCGAACCCGAAGGTCGATCTTCATCATGGACCAGCAAGATCTCCTTCACAGACGACCCCGGACCCGAAGACCACATGCGCGACAAGTTCTCCTTCCCGGAGGTGAAGCTCGAGAACCCAGACGGTAAGGACACCGACGCGCACGCCAAGCAATTCCCTCGAACGCCAAAGCCTGGACCGGAAGCACGCCAAGATCGCCGCGAGAACGACAAGTTCTTCTTCCCGAACGCCAAGACCGACTCGATGACACGGACCCGACAAGACCCTCGCATCGGCAAGATCGACCCCGTGGGAACCGGCAAGATCTGCCCGACGACAAGAACGACAGCGACCAGGAGAGTCCGATGCGCCCCCCGGCGCCGAACCAAGTCCTGCTTCCCGGATGCCGAGGTCACCGACACAGGACAACAAGATCTACCCCCGCTATCCGAGACCGCTTCCGTCGAACCCCGAACCCTAGATCCGTCGAACCCTGGACCCTGTCGAACCCCGAACCCCGGAACCCCAAGTTCGTCGAGACCCCTCAATGTGTGAACCCCTTCCCGAAACCCTATTTTATAACATAATATAACTTGTCGCATATTAAATGTTCATGCATGCATATTGTCGTGTGGTTTGGGGGCCTTATGCCGATTCACCTAATAATTAAATATGGGGCCCATATGCGGCAAATCTAGTCTCATATCGGCCTCATTTAAACTTGTGTAGCGAACCGGTGCTACCTTTTGTCTTGATAATGCAACATTTAAATTGCGGGGGTTCTAAACAACTTGAACCATATAATTAATTGTCGAGACCCCGGTTCCGCTTAATATGACCTAATTGCATCGTACCTTTGCCATGTCATCCTTCATGCATGCATCATGCCGATCTTCTGCCGTTGTATTAAATAGTGCGTCCGGTGTTCCTTCTAGTGTTTTGCTTCTTCGCGGATAAGGCCGTTGAGTTGATGTGAGCTTTGCCCCGATCTTCGGTTGAACCTTCGACAATGTTTTCAGGCGAGCATCTCCCTCTTTCTACCTATTTTACTTTTATAGTATTTACTTCCCTCCTGTTGATCTATTGCTATCTGTGTTGCGTTGCTCTAGTTTCGTACCCGTGATATCCCTTGCAGCCATATATAGCCTTGGACACATCCTATTACCTGTTGTTTGGTAGATAGTTGGACCCGCGTGTCGTAGTCGCTTGCTCAAGTGTTTTGCTTGTCGTCAAGTACCACCATTGTTGGAGGATTGCCGCATGTTGACGTTGGAGATGATCATGGTTTTACTTTTCGCTCACTTTAATTCTTGTTTAACAACTAAAATTGATTTAAGCAGAGGCATCGGTGGGTGATAGGTAAGTTTTGGTTTTCGACCGCCCACTTGTGTCCCGTAGGACCCGAGTTCTTGACACCTGTTCCGAGATCGAGCGCGCTAACCACAGGTGGGGAGATATGGGCCCCCCATTGATTATTACCTGATTTCAAAGTATTGTACTGGGGGCCACAAACTAGTTTGAGGTTTTATTTACTATCCTGTACTTATGCCATGCTACTTATGTATTTACGATTGTGTGAGGAGCACTGCATCGCTTAGGAAGCGGAATGTTTTCGGTATCGACAGCCCCGATTGGGGATCTGCTGTCGTTCTGACCATTGTCGCAAACCCTAAGTTCGTCTCGGAGACCGTCCGACTTCGCTATGGGTAGACTTAGTGGGGTGGCCCCGTGCTTGCTTTGGGTGCAGGAACGTCATGACTTAGGCCCCCGACATACCGATGGGTGTATGTTAACCGATCCGCAAAAGGGTCGAAGTGCCTGTGGATACTTTGGTGCACCCCTGTAGGGTTAAATCTTTTCGAGAAGCCGTGTCCGCGGTTATGGACGACTTGGAGCACAGTGCTTGATCATAGACCACTATAACTAAAGTTTACTGTTATAAATTGACTTGTATCCGACATGACTAGTAATCAGCTTCACTACAACGGAATGGCTAAGCAAAAGTACCAACAACTGCTGGGTTTTTGGGTTTATCTCGTGCTAATTGTATCTGACTAGTAAGTGCTGCAACTATCACGGAATGGTCAACCAAAAGTGCCCACTGCTTACTTTATCAGGACGATTATCTAAACCTGACTAGTAATTGCTGCAACGATAACTGAATAAGTAAAACTGCCAACTGTGTGAGTTCCTCGGTTGACTTCCTCGATGGTCTCGAGGAAACGCCAGATGGGTTTGTTTGTTGGTAGTATCGTGTTGGTTCGAATAGGTCTCTCACCCTCTCGATAGCCGCCATTGTATCGAGTCTCTATAGGTTGTTCGATTGCATGTTGCCGCCACCCACCATACCTATGTAGGCGAGGACCGCCAATTCTAGCCTCGCGTAATCTTGGCCTCAAGATCGACGCTCCTCTTTTTCCTTTGCCCTTTGTCAACCCTTTTTTGTTTAAGGTGTTTGAGATCGACGTCGTTAGCAAGGTTACCCTTCCTTGGCCTCGGTGGTTATGGACGCCATTGGTTATTCTTCAGGGCTCTTAGCCCCATTTGCATCTTGTCCGTAGTCGGACGCCCCATCGTTTTCAAGGTGATTTGGATCTTTGTACCGTATAATTGTATTCTTGACTCTTTGAGTCGCTGTTGTATATATATCTGTTCTGTGGGTCCCATCGAGGACTGTTGTGTAATGTTATTACTTTGCTTTCCACCCGCACGAAAGTGCCTGGTGGGCACCTTCGAATCGTTTCTATGCGGGTTTGGCGAGTTTTGCTAAAACTTGCATAGAGCCGATTCTGAGGGTGTTACACTCATGCCTTTGTTTTCATACCTCTTTCATCATTTTGGTGCTTTCTTATATTCTGGTTGTAGTACAACTTCCAAAGAGTAAAAAGTTTGAGGCCTATGGATACAAATTTATCATGCACTGAGCCATCGATAATGAAAATATACTAATTAAACTAGATATTGAAACATACCTATGTTTGCTAGAATATAGGGACAAATTATATCGCAGCCCTCTTTTCAAGATCATAGTGTCATCGTACATTAAGCTTCCCGATTATCTACTTATTACATTATTAGTTGGATAGCATGCATGTTAAACGGATTTGTTAACCTAAATTTCAAACCATTCATACTAATAGCATATTCTATTAGTACTCCTTTTTTGGGTATCTGATACTAATTTAAAGGGTGATTTTATAGTAAGCCTCTCAAAATATATGTAGATTGTGTCTGAACATAGATGTCAAACTGCTTTTCTAACATAAATGTCGGATAGCTCATATGAGCATAATTATATAATTGCTCCATTTCTTTTTATTTTGGCCTCTCATACTAATTTCAGGTACAAGTTTGAGACAGGTGTCAAGATAGTTAAGACTTTGCATCGATGTTGGGAACAATTACTTGGTGGAAACATTTGGATTGGATGAATCTAATTTCATAATATACTAAACTACTATGACATAAAATTATTAGCTCATATGAGTTGATCCATTATTGCACAGTCTTCTAAAACACTATGACATAAAATTCTTATTTTATAGGTGGTATATTGTTGTGGGTAAATGTACGTTTGAATTGTTGGTTAGAATAATGTATATGGCCAGAAATACTACTACTACAAAACTGAAACACTGTATAAACCATGGCGTCTACCTACAATTATATATATTCAACATGATTTTGTCCGACTGTGTCCAAAATGAAAGGCGCACGGATGTGTCGCACTGGCCATGCAATAACGACAGGCAGGCGGCGAGAAGAAACGTGAATGCCCGTCTAGTGAATTGAAGTAAAAAAAAAAAAAACACCAACCGATCGGTTCGGTCTAGCCGGACGCGCACCCCGTGATTACAGTTTACACTCGAAAAAAAAGGAAAAAAAGGGAAAATCCCCTGCTCCTCCCCCGCGACGCCGCATCCAAGCTCCGCGCCGGCCCATCCTCCACCTACTGTCCTACTCGCCGCCGCCTCCTCCTGCTGCGCGACGTCGCCTTACACCTCGCCGGCATCGCCTTACGAGCACAGCCGCCGCACCCCGCGCAGGGCGCTCCCCGGCGGCAGGCGGCGTGGTGCTCCCTCGCTTCTCCTTTCTGCTCTACAGCCCCGGCTCTAGGATTCGCCCCCCCTGCGCCGCGCCTTCCCCTGCCCCGCCCGCCTCTCAAGCCCTCCTGTATCCTCTGGTCCTCGCCCACCCCACTCCTCTCTTCTCGGCTTCCCGCCGCGGCGGCAGCTCTGGAGGCGCCGTCGACATGAAGCCCTCGCCGCACTTCCCGGAGATCGGGAAGAAGTCCAAAGGTACTCCTCCTTTCCCCAGAGTCATTGTTCCCCCCGCCCACTCGCTCTCTCTGATTGCCCCACGCCGATTTTGCCCGGGATTCCTCTTCTGGGCGTGGCTAAAAATCAAGCTTCGTTTGGCTTGCAGATTTGGTGGCCAAGGACCACAGTTTCAACATCGCGGCCTACATCTCATCTGGAGCGGTTCGTTCCTCACCTTCTCTTTGTTCAGATTGTGTGATATTTCCGTGTTGCTGTTCGGCTGGTCAGGCTGGAGCTAGGGTTTTGGGCTGGGATGGATGAACAGTCATGATGTCTTATCATCTTGCTAGAAGCTACTTGGATCAATTGTTTTGTTGTTGCCTGTGATCATACTACAGCTTGTAATATATATTATATATACACTAAGTTGAGTTGGTGTTTCACGTCCACAAAGTCAGATGTAGCATTAAGCCTTGGAACGAATGTTGTTCATACGGTGAAAATAATGCCAAGTTAGTAGTTGCCATATATGATTCTCACGTTGATGTAATGCACCATATATGTCATTCCTAATTTGGCACCTTTGGAGTTTTTGAGGTTTGGCTCATTGGGTTGTTAACCACAAGACTCTGGTAGTTGACACTTTATATCCTTTATGTTGGCTGACCCTTATCTTTGTATTATTGAGCAATATTATTTTCTAGATTGATATGTTTACTATTCAAATCTCCAATAGGATGTTATTGCTGCTGCCCTAAGGAAGCATGTTGAGGAGGAATCTCGAGATCTCAGTGGTGAAGCTTTTCTAAGGTTTATGGATCAGCTCTATGACCAGATATATGCTTTATTGCAAAGCAGCGATGTTTCTGAAAATTTGTTGGCTCTTCGTGCTATCGATGCATTGATCGATATGCCCTTCGGGGAAGGTGCTTCAAAGGTCTCTAAGTTTGCTGGTTTCTTGAGAAATGTGTTCGAAGTAAAGCGTGACCCTGAAATCCTAGTTCCAGCGAGCACAGTGCTTGGTCATTTAGCAAAAGCCGGGGGAGCAATGACTGCAGATGAAGTCGAGCGACAGGTTAGTTATATTCGATTCCAGTTTTCCCGAATATATGCTTTTCAGTTTGCTCACAAGCTGTTCTTTTCAGATTAAAACTGCTTTGGGGTGGCTTGGTGGGGATCGAGTAGAATATCGTCGCTTTGCAGCTGTTCTTATTCTCAAAGTAAGTCAAACCTGTCAGCTTCTATAGTTGTTTCATCTCTTATTCAAGGTCATGATGGTAGACAAACTCCCTGCAATGCTAACTATGCAAAATTTTCATTATGCAAAGCTTGGTAACGTGTTACATTGTTTAATGTTATCTACTTCAGTGAATATGAGTATAAGTCATATGCCTTCTCTGTTCCCCCTTTGCTGATAGCAATGAAGGAACTGGGATCTTAAACCCTGCTCCATGGCATACAGTGACAATCTTTTGATGGTATGTTATTAGTGTGTACTCCCTCCGTTCCAAAATATAAGATGCTTTAGCTTTTGTGAAGCGAATGTATCTAGACGTCTTTTAGTGCGTAAGTTCACTCCGAATCTACACACTAAAAGATGTTAGATACATTCGTTTCGCAAAAACTAAAACATCTTATATTATGGAACGGAGGGAGTAGAAGATTCACTAGTAACAAACTCAGCAATTCTGTAACCTTAGGTATCGCTCTCAGTTAAGCTGATTGGTAACTACTCTTAGGGCGATATATGTGTGCTCCATCTTGCATATCATCTAGCGGAATAACCTGTCTAGTTTTACATTTAGTGTATTCTGAATCTTTTGGACCGAAGACTGATATAGTCGTACACGATGTGAATGAGTTGGCTCACTGATATCTGTAAGATTGGGCGGTGGCTCTCTTATTGCACTGCGAAGTATCCAGGAAGGGAGCCCATGTACCAGTACCACTAGCATCCTGGGGCGTTGCACTTTAGAAAATTGTTTATTATGTTATTGCATTACTTTAACTTGGTGCAATTTTGTCTAGTTCTAAAGTATGTTATTTTTTTCAAGGATGCTACAGTATGATTTGTATGATATTTTTTTGAAGGATGCTACAGTACGGTTTGTATATTTTTTTTGAAGGATGCTACAGTATGATTTGTATAAAATGTGTCCTTTTCCTATATGTCTGTAGGAGATGGCTGAGAATGCTTCTACAACCTTTAATGTTCATGTTCCTGAATTTGTTGATGCTATATGGGTAGCACTGAGAGACCCCAAGCAGGCTGTACGCGAGCGAGCAGTAGAAGCTTTGCGTGCTTGTCTTCATGTTATTGAAAAGCGGGAAACACGGTGGCGTGTACAGTGGTAAGCATATGCATTTGGTTCTATACACATCTTGTGCTCTTCAGCACCTATTTATGCTCGTTTGTTAGGACTCGGAATAATGCCCAAAGCACATCCTGGTCTTTTTTTGTTGCAAATCACTGCCCATGTACATCTAGGATGGCAATTTGCAATGCATTTAATCTGCATGTTGGGCCTTGGTCTCTTGAGTTGATGACTCAACTGCTCTGATTAGTGATGAGCTGAGCCATTATCCTTGTGTTGCAGCAGTAAGCAAGTACCCACAACTATAATTTGTTTGTGTACCACTACCACTGATTTCAGTATGTGTACCATTGTATCTTTGCTGTGGGTAGTATTTGTACAAATAGTAGTCAACCACTAGTCGCGCGCGGCTAACTGGCATGTCGGTACCCTATTGATTCAACTCGTCTATTTGAGCTAATAACATTACCATTTATCCATCTCATAATTTTTGTTTCATGACCAGGTATTACCGCATGTGTGAAGCAGCGCAAGTTGGACTTGGCAAAAATGCTTCTGTTCATAGCATTCATGGCTCATTATTAGCTGTTGGAGAATTGCTGAGGTAACATAAAGTTCTGTTTGCAGTGATTTTTTCCCTAGAAGTTTGTCACAATATTCATACTGCTGCAAGTATTTTTCTTATCTTGGCAGTTTGCTCATGTACCATATTTTTGTGTATTCCTTCTACTATGGAACACATGTCTAACTTCGTCATTTATGAACTTTGATATAGCAAAACAACATCAACCATTTTTTCTTGTGGCAGCAATAACAGCTTGCCATCCTCTGATTCCGTTGTTGCATGAAAATGTTGCAGGAATACTGGAGAATTTATGATGTCTAGGTACAGAGAAGTGGCTGATATAGTCCTCACTTACTTAAAACACCGGGATCAGCTTGTTCGTCGTAGTATAACATCTCTTCTTCCTCGGATTGCTCATTTCTTGCGGGACAGATTTGTGACCAACTACCTAAAGGTTTCCCCGCTACCACAATTCTTGAACTAAACCGTTTCCTTCTCTTTTGCACCTTATATGTTTCCATTTCTTGCATAGAGCTTTTGTTTACCTTTGAAGTTGTAATAAAAAGATAGTGACATATGTTCTTGTTCCCAGATATGCATGGAGCATATCCTGTTTGTTCTAAAAACCCCAGATGAACGTGCTAGTGGGTTTGTTGCTCTTGGAGAGATGGCTGGTGCTTTGGGTGCAGAACTTGTGCCCAGTTTGCCCTCAATTACCCCACTTCTGCATGAAGCGGTATGCTTTGGAACCCTTTTTGTCTCTAGTTTTTACTTTATCTTTATCCTCCTTAATGGTGTTTCTCTTTGCAGATTGCTCCTCGGAGAGGACGGCCATCTCTTGAGGCAATTACTTGTGTTGGAAGCTTTGCAAAAGCTATGGGTCTTGCAATGGAACGACATATCCGTGGTGGACTGCTAGATGCAATGTTTTCTGCTGGTCTTTCTGATAAACTTGTAGATGCGCTTGAGTCTATAAGTACTAGGTACTGTTTCTTGATATTAATTCTCTTGCTTTATTATGTCTTTGGCATGAAAACGCCAACTTCCCTGTTTCCTACAGCATCCCGTCTCTACTGCCAACAATACAAGAGCGCTTGTTGGATTGTATATCTCAAGCACTTCCAAAGGCATCTACGAGGCCGGGTGCTACTATTAATCGAGCAACCAGATCCAGCAGTTTGCAGCAGTTTGTGGATTCTAGTGGTCCAGTGCTTGTCCAACTTGCTCTGCGTACTCTAGCAAACTTCAATTTTAAGGTTTGAAATGCTCCACAGAGCTGTGTGATTGTCATCATCTTCGGACTTTAAATTATGCTGTGGTTTCAGGGTCATGAGCTCCTGGAATTGGCAAGAGAGAGTGTCATCCTTTATCTGGAAGACGAGGATAGCAGTACCCGAAAAGCTGCTGCGATATGCTGTTGCAGATTAGTCGCACACTCCCTTTCTGCTTCATCTACTTCACAGTTCAGTTCAAATCGGTCAAATCGTATGGGAGGAGCTAAACGCCGTCGCCTTGTTGAAGAGGTCTGTCTCAAACTTCATTACGTGTTCATTAATTCTCAAACTTCATCATGTGTTCATTAACTTCATCATGTGAGGCCCGTAGTCCTACCACACATGTTTTGCCATGCTATCAAGCGAATTAATCTTCTCTGATGGTATTTACCTTGGAACATCTTAACCAATCCCATGTAGGGAGTCCAAGCTTGTCTGTGATGAACTTGCATATGAATGGTCCAAAGACAAAGAGACACCTCTCTCTTTTTCACGATTTAGGTCCAAGCTTACCATGCAAATGTTAGGAGACACAGGCTGTAAGGAATAGTTAATAAGACCGGTCCATGTGCACTTCTGTTAAATGGTGGAGTACAACCACTGAATCATTATGTAGCATTAAAGCAGGTGTAGAGAGTGGAAAATATTGCCGTAGCTATTTATTTTGGCGATGAACTTGCACACTTACATTGGTGAAATGACTATTTCTAAGAGCACATGGGACCTATATTGTGAAATGTGGGGTGTGCATTCTCATCAAGACATGGGTGGTACCATCAACACGAATTTCATACTGTGGATGTAGTAATTGCATTAACTAGCTACTCCGTACTCTAATGTCTTTAGGGATTTAGGCTGTATATTAGAGACAATTGACTCACATCAACTGGTACATGCTTTACTTCGAAGTGCATATAACCTATTAACAGGGTAACAGCTTACTGCCTTCATTAACAGATCACCAAATAGTTAGCTACTGCCTTCATTAACAGATCACCAAATAGTTAGCTACTGCCTTACTAAACAACAGAGAATCAGTAGACCAGGAAATCATTAAAAAATCATTTAATTTACTAGAAAAACCACAAGGAAATCAGCGGACTAGCAACCTAAATGGACCAGACGATTGAAGCTGGCCTAACTAGTTGAGGCGGTGGGCTCAAAGAGTGGAGTTGAGCAGCTGCTCGACTTGGGAGAGCAGGAGGCGGCGCAATGGCTGGTGTAGATGACGGTGTTGAGTAAGTGCGTCTGATGGGGGCAAGGGTGAGTTTGTCGGTCTGATACATAATGCTTGGACCTACACTCAGAAAGGACCTGCAAACAGGAGCTTGTCATCCAATGACCATCTGTGTGACAGTCGATCATGCTTAAATTGTTGATCTTTGACAGGCACGTTATTTTTCATACTTGCACTTGGTTCCTAGAAGTTTTGCACTCCATATTATATCGTGGGCACTGTAATGAGAATTCCCCTCATATATTTTGGTTGACACAATATAATCATGTTGACATTCTTGTATCCATCTGCAGATAGTGGAAAAACTTCTTATTGCTGCAGTTGCTGATGCTGATGTTGGTGTTAGGAGTTCAGTCTTCAAGGCTCTGTACCGGAATCCGACTTTTGATGACTTTCTGGCTCAAGCCGACATCCTGACTTCCATTTTTGTTGCCTTAAACGATGAGGTATGCTATGGCATGTTTGTCAATTAACATATAGAGTGGGCTATTAGAAACTTAATAAATATATGCTACCAATGCTTTAACCACTTAGTTGTCAAATATATGCTACCAGATGCTTTAACCACTTAGTTGTGAAAGTATTGTTTTGGAACAGGGCCTTTTGGAAAGTAGTGTTTTAATACAACATCTTTGCAATAAAAAAGGAATAGTCCCTGGTTATTTTATCCACGCTTGGAAATATCTGCATTAGAACCCAGACATTTTGTTCTTCTCTTTGCACTATTCCTGTTCACGTTCCGTTATGTAGTTCTTGGTAGCAAGTAGGTTTCTAATCATTATGGGCCTTCTATCATTGACAATTTTCTTCTCGGTTCTGTGATTTAGGAGTATGGTGTAAGAGAACTGGCAATATTAGTGGCAGGCAGATTGTCTGAAAAAAATCCTGCATATGTACTGCCTGCCCTTCGTCGCTATCTTATACAGTTGCTCACCTATCTTGATCAAAGGTTTGGAGCAACTAAAATTCTGGTGCTGGTTTTAAATTCATATCGTGCTCCAGTATCATGGGTCTGAAGATCTTTATGTTGTCTGCAGTATGGATAGCAAATGTAGAGAGGAAAGTGCTAGATTGTTGGGCTGCTTAATTAGGAGCTGTCCACGACTAATACTTCCTTATATTGCTCCAATTCACAAGGTTAGTAAGAATTAAGATCGTTGCTGCTGTTTCTTGTGATAGTTTTACTTCTTCCATGTTGTTTTCTTTCAGGCGCTGGTGGCTAGGCTTGTTGAAGGAACAGGACCAATGGCCAATACTGTGCTTGCTGCGGGAGTGCTTGCAACTGTTGGAGAACTGGCCAAAGTGGTATATCTTTATCTATCATGTGATACTTGTTTCATTTAGCCCCTCTACTTTTACAGAGGGTCCAACCAGATCTTTTCTGAAAGTAGAAGTGGAGGGGATAATTGGACCTTTCTCCTGACGTTTATGGTTGATTTTCTTTTGCATTGCTTGACTTGTGATAATTTATGCTCTGAATGATAGGGTGGTTTTGCAATGAGGCAATATTTACCTGAGCTAATGCCTCTGGTTGTGGATGCTCTTTTGGATGGAGGTGCTGTGAGTAAAAGGGAGGTTGCAGTAGCAACCCTTGGACAAGTTATTCAAAGCACAGGGTACATGCCTCTTTTTGTTCTGTCATCTCTGTACATACTGAGTTGCATTTATCAAATTCACAACACGGCTTCAATGCTGTATCCCCGTAGTTGTAGTTTTTTTTTGAGGTTTTCTCTGTTTTTTTGCTTTGATAGTTTTGGGGTTCGGTTAGCTTAGTTCTGTTTTTGTTTGGCTTCGTTCATCGGTCAACTTCCTCTGTAACTTTTGTGCCATCTCAGTGTTCTCCTAATACAAAACATGCACATTTGTTCTGTCATCTCTGTACATACTGAGTTGCATTTATCAAATTCATAGCACAGCTTCAATGCTGTATCCCCGTAGTTGTAGTTTTTTTTGGGGGGTTTTCTCTGTTTTTTTGCTTTGATAGTTTTGGGGCTTGGTTAGCTTAGTTCTGTTTTTGTTTGGCTTCGTTCATTGGTCAACTTCCTCTGTAACTTTTGTGCCATCTCGGTGTTCTCCTAATACAAAACAGACACATTTGGTCACTTTTTGAGAAAAAGAATATCGCTGTTAAATTGATCTGTCTGCCAGTGAAAGTTTGTTATCTCTTTGTTCTTGTTGGTGTTAGCATGTTTAGCATTATTTTCTACTCCATTCTACTTGTAGCCAACTGGTCGCCACCCAGTTACTTATGTGTAAGATAGCTGCATTATAGCGTCCAATTACTTGTTTTCATATATGTCGTAGACTATTTTTTTTACCATATGTATGCATTGCCCTGGCCTGGTCATCACTAATGTTCTCTGATTTTACATGGATGGTCATCAGCTATGTTATTGCTCCCTATAACGAGTATCCCCCGCTGCTTGGCTTACTCTTGAAATTGCTAAATGGTGAATTGGAATGGTCGACTAGACTGGAAGTGCTGAAGGTATTTCTTTGACTGATGCTTTGCTGTTTCATGAAATTTTATATAATGCCCCTGTCAAGAATTAAGGCAATATATTTTCCAGGTCTTGGGGATTATGGGTGCATTGGACCCTCATGCACATAAGCGTAACCAACATAAACCTGGCCAAAATAGAGAGGTTCTGCGTCCAACAATTGAGACTGCACAACATATTGTTTCCATGGAAGAGATACCAACTGATTTCTGGCCATCTTTTTCGGCATCTGAGGACTACTATTCGACAGTATGATTTTATGTTACTTTTATTTGAAACATGGGGTCCTGTGTTAGCCCCTCTAACCTTAGTTCTCAAATACTAGGTTGCAATTAGTTCCCTCATGCGAATTCTCCGAGATCCTTCCCTTGCAAGTTATCATCAAATGGTTGTTGGCTCTCTTATATTTGTTTTTAAGGTAATATTTCTATTTTGCATATTTCTCCTTCAACTATATATTTTTTGCACTCACTTTAATATTTCTTTGTTTTCTTTGTTATACATTTGGATCTAGTCAATGGGCCTTGGCTGTGTTCCTTATTTACCAAAGGTGAGATACTCAATTTCCCTGACTGTAGTACAACTCCTATGCATTTATAGTACTCCACTCATGTTTCATTCAGACTCTACTCATGTTTCATTCAGACTCTACTCATGTTTCACCACAATATAACCGAGATGTGATCCACCATCTCTGACTGACTGCAATGCTGATGCATGAAACATTCTAGCTGATACTCGAGGCATGCAAGGCTGTTTGGTTGTGCTTATTTATGGCTTTTCTCTTTTGGCTTATAAGCCACAAAAGCACCTAAATAGGTGCTTTTAATTTTGGCTTTTGGCTTATACCATCATACTACTATGTCCAGTTAAAAGCCAAAGCCAAAAGCATCTATTTTGGTGCTTTTGTGACTTATAAGCCAAACTCCAAAAGCTAGATTTAAGCCCAACCAAACAGGAGCTTTCTAACTGATACAAGTACATGCTACTTTTTGAATTGTGACTGATTTGGGTTAACAACCAGTTTCTTGCATTAACTGAAGTCCTTTTTATGAAACCAATTCATGATTTATGTGACAGGGTTTAATAACTATGTGTGGTTTCAAGCTTAAGTGCCGGAGAACCTTTTTTATGTCATGAAATCGTTGTACCTAGCGAGTTTCTTCAAATAGTATGGGTTGATTTTCCAAGATTATCTGTGATCTCTATATTTATCTAAAATCTTAACGGAACCCAAAATCTATCATTGAACAGATAAAGTTTCCTTGGTTTAGTGAATCACAATCACAAAGATAAACTCTTGTAGTTCCAAGCTTTCAAATATATCCGGGTTGGATATAAGGCATATGTCTCTGGGAAAATATAGTAGGTGTAAATGGTAGTATGGTACATGAAGAAATGTCTGAAATACTTCCTTTTTTGATTGGAAGGTTCTCCCTGAGCTATTCCGCGCCGTTCGTATGTGCGAGGATGGTGGCTTGAAAGAGTTCATAACCTGGAAACTCGGGACATTAGTATCTATTGTTCGGCAGGTAAGATGGTCCTTCTAGTGTTGCCCTTTTGCTTCATTTCATTCTTCCAAGATTTTTTCTGTTGCAGTTGGTATCCTGACTCACAAAATTTGCCTATTTCAGCACATTCGGAAGTATCTACAAGACATGCTCTCTCTCGTCTCCGAATTATGGACTTCCTCATTCAGCTTGCCTGCACCAAAGCGGACCATACAGGGTCCGCAGGGTTCTCCAGTAATAATATTTGAATTTCTCTGCTATTTGTTGTTACATTCTGTTGGCAGTATAATACTGTTGCACACCTATAGTACTCCCTCTGTTCCAAACTATAAGATGTTTTAGCCTTTTTCTGAAACGCATGTATCTAGACGCCTTTTAGTAGCCTTTTAGCATGTAGGTTCGGAACAAAATGAGTGAACCTACACACTAAAAGGAGTCTATAACTATGCCATGGCCCACCAAATTTTTTGAGTAATAATTTTGTGATTCTGCTGTTTCATATCATGATTTTCGTAATTACTATCTTATCTTGCCTCTCCAGGTTCTTCATCTTGTCGAGCAACTATGCTTAGCATTGAATGATGAGTTCAGGGTGTATTTACTCCATATTTTACCAAGTTGTATTCAAGTCTTGGGTGATGCTGAGCGTTGCAATGATTATTACTATGTTCCTGACATATTACACACACTTGAAGTGTTTGGAGGTATGTATCCACTTCTTCTTTTCATGTCCGTAATTTATGTTTGGTGAAGTTTAACTTATGTTAACTTTAATGTCACCTTTTAGGAAATTTGGATGAGCACATGCACTTGGTTGCTCCAGTGCTTGTTCGTTTATTTAAAGTGGAGCTAGTTGATATTAGACGGCATGCCATTGTCACTTTGACTAAGCTTATACCTAAGGTGCAGGTGGGTTGATGTTCTGATCCAGTTTGATGTATCATATGATTTGCACCAAAAAGATCTAAATTAAAGAAGCTTATGTGCTTTTGTATTGCACTTAATGCATCTTTGATATAACTTGCCCAGGTTGGTACTCATGTATCGGCGTTAGTGCATCATCTGAAGCTCGTCTTGGATGGGTAAGATTTTATGGTTAGAAATAACTGCATTGTTGATTTCTTGAGCTTTTATGATCACCATAATATTTCTACTTTTCTGAATTGAATTCTACTTTTTTATCAATTTAATAAATCTCGTTTTGTGCATCACTTTTCTTAACTTGGCTGTTCTTTTCCCTTCAATGAGTAGAAACAATGATGATTTACGCAAAGATGCTGCAGAGGCGCTCTGCTCGCTCGCACATGCTCTTGGAGAGGAGTTTACAATTTTCATACCATCAATTCATAAACTTCTTGTGAAGCACCATTTGCGGGTACTCCTATTTTGATTTTATCCATGTACCTTCTGATGTCTTGGCTTAATTTTTCATTTTTACTTCTTACAGTACAGAAAATGGGACGAGATTGAAAATCGATTACTAAGGCGAGAACCGTTCATCTCCGATAACTTATCAGCACAGAAGTACACACAGTGTCCACCTGATGTCATAAGTGACCCCCTTGAGGACTTTGATGGTGTTCCTTCCGAGGAAGCTGATGAAACACAGCGACAACCAAGAAGTCATCAAGTATATTCTTTGTTGCTTCAAATGACATGTTATAGATTTCCTTGTATTCTGCTTCTTACTAATTGTTTTCATTGTTTTTCATTTGACCATTTCGCCTAGTTTTAAGACACCTGAGCCCACTCTTGCATTTTGAAACTTTTTGACTTTGTTGAAGACTGTTATCACAGTTAGGAAGACCTTGGTTTTTGCTAATATTGTAAAGTCTTAGTGTTCTTGTTCAGTATTCCTCGGTAGGAACTGCAACAACCATATACACACCCACTTAAGTATTCATGGTAGCCACACATATCAACGCAACCAACCAGCATATGCGCTTAAAGGTGTGATGACCACTTTGCTAACCACTTTCTATTATATAGAAAAAACACTGTAACCTTTGTTGAGATGATGCTTATTCTTCATATACTATACCTTCGCTGAACATATCCTCATCAAAATATCAGGTCTCCTTCCTGGTCTTTTTCAGTTTTTTCCTTCCCAACATTAATTTATGAGAGTTTCTCTTAAATTATGAGAATGAATAAAGGACACCAAGGCTATTTTGTGTTACTCCTTAATTCCTGTACCCGCAGCTAAAACTGCTTAAGTTCGCAATCGGTGGGAGTGTCTGTTGGAGGGCTTTTGGGATGCTTGTTTCAAATAGCTGTTCTAGATAGTTTTTTAACCTCTGTGAGTAGTTATCTCAGGGCTGTGCTGCTTGTCTTAGCAAGCTGCCATCCGTGTGTTTCTCTTTCTTCTTTCTCTGTTTGTAGCCAATAGGTAGCAGATTGTTGTAGGTTTTGCTTCTCTTCTAAAAAATGTTTAAGAACAGCCTCATAGTGTTTAGCTGCTTGTCTCCTTCATGGAACTCTGTTTCTTTCTTATACTTAATTTAGACATTTGGCTGCTGCAGGTCAATGATGTTCGGTTGAGAAGTGCTGGCGAGGCTTCTCAGAGAAGTACTAGAGAAGATTGGGCTGAATGGATGAGGCACTTCAGTATAGCACTTCTCAAGGAGTCACCATCTCCAGCTCTTCGCACTTGCGCAAGGCTAGCACAGCTCCAGGTGAAGCAGTTGTAGCTCTTCATAATGTGTTAATCATGCTGTGAAGTATTTTCTAACATTAAATATCCAGCCCTCTGTTGGACGCGAGTTGTTTGCTGCTGGTTTTGCAAGTTGCTGGGCCCAAATGACTGAATCATCACAAGAGCAACTAGTGAGAAGTCTCAAGACAGCATTCTCATCTCAAAACATACCTCCAGAAATTCTTGCAACACTGTTGAACTTGGTAAGTATGCTCTTAGGATTATTCTTACAAATTTTACTATTTTTGTCTGTCATGTTGTTTCTTTTATTAATTGTTCACTTCTGTAAGTAGGCAGAGTTTATGGAACATGACGAGAAGCCTCTTCCGATCGATACTAGGCTACTTGGTGCACTTGCTGAGAAGGTTAGCTATATTGTTGTTGTTCCTGTGTCTTTGGCAAATTTTGGTGATCTTCATGACCATGTGTGTTTTTATTGAAACTTCTGAATTATTTTGTCAGTGTCGAGCATATGCAAAAGCCCTCCATTATAAAGAAATGGAGTTTGAAGCTGTATGCTCCAAGAAGATGGGTGCAAATCCTGTTACAGTGGTTGAATCCCTTATTCATATTAACAATCAACTACACCAGCATGAGGTTGGTTCTTGTGTCACGTAAAAGGATAAAAGAGTTATCTGTTATGGTTTTTAAATATTTTTTGTTATTTATACAGGCAGCTATTGGAATATTGACTTACTCACAACAGAATCTAGAAGTTCAGTTGAAGGAATCCTGGTATATTTCCTCTTACAATGACACCTATGATCCTATTGCTGGTCTACTTAGTTGACAAAGAATTCTTTCTTTCACATTTATTATGGTCCCTATCTAGCATTTATAACTACTGCTCTTCGACTAATGGCTTGTAATGATAAACATGGTTGAGAACTTGCTGAGATTGGATTATTTGTGATGTTTCAAGTTTCTTGTTTTAAAATCTGATTAAAATATGTGCAATGTAGGTATGAGAAATTGCACCGTTGGGATGAGGCTCTGAGGGCATATACCATGAAGTCATCTCAAGCATCTGGCCCATTGCAAAACTTGGATGCTACATTGGGTAGGGTTCTTTACTTTTTTTTTGTCATACCCCCCATTTGCGAAGACTTGTTACTTCCCAATCATGAGAAATAGTTCCCAGAATACCCTCATTAGCTACAAGAATTGATTAAGAAATTGATGAACTTTTGGTAATTAGCTTATTGTGGAAACCATTTTGGTCATTCCTGTGCAAAATATGATTATGCGGTGGGAAAAAAAGCAAAGCAAATCATTTAGGGAGTTATTATTGCGTAGTAATTTATATAGAAATCTTTCTTTAGTATGCTATACAGATGTAGCTAACTGAAAATCATGCCTATGTTAGGGCGGATGAGGTGCCTAGCATCCTTGGCTCGCTGGGAAGATTTAAGCACATTATGCAGGGAGCAATGGACTGGTTCAGAACCATCTGCTCGGCTGGAAATGGCTCCAATGGTTGTGGATATATCTTCTTATCCATTTTTTTATAGGTAACTTTTAACATGTAAACTTATTGTTTTTTCACTTTGTTTCTGTTTCTATAGGCTGCAAATGCTGCTTGGCATATGGGTGAGTGGGACCAGATGTCTGAATATGTTTCTCGTCTGGATGATGGGGATGAGAACAAGCTCCGTTCGTTGGGTAACACAACCGCTAGTGGTGATGGAAGCAGTAATGGTGCTTTCTTTAGGGCTGTTCTTTCAGTTCGTTGCAAAAAGGTAGAGTATTTTCCTATTTTGAACTCTGATTACATTCTTTCCATAATTTGATCATATTTTGTGTTCTGTTTACAGTATGAAGAAGCTCGTGTATATGTTGAGAGGGCTCGGCGTTGTTTGGCAACTGAACTTGCGGCATTGGTATGACACGTAGCCATTATATACTCTTTTATATGATTTCAATGATTTAAAATTTGTCTGAATTTCCTTTTGTATTATGTTATTTTTTTTTGAGTAGTTTAGTTTCCATACTTGCAAAGCTAACTGATGATTATATTGTGATTTTGTGCAACAAAGCAACCACTAACTGACCCTCATACAGCTGAATTGCTAATAGTAAACAGTGTGTTTGGATCTTAGGCGAGGGGAGGGGAGCCCTGGTTGCTAATAGCTGAATTGCTAAAAAAAAAACTTGGCCTAGCAAGTCTATTGTCTGCAAGGGAGCCTGAACTCTTATGTAGTGCCAGTGTGCCACTGTATTGCCACATGTCGCTTCTTCTGTGTCTACCTATCTTGATGCCTGCACCTCCACGTGAGTTCCCGTCTTCGAGCGGGGCCCACCCAGCTTGCACAGAATTCATCTTGGGTCCATTAATTGATACAAGTCATGTGTAGTTCATTGTTCATTTGTTCTACATCCAAATTGGTCAAGGGCACTGATTTCGGTTATTTTTGTCCATTAATGAATGGAGAGTTGATCATTGGAATTTGAGTAGGCTAGTTTTACCCTTCCCTAGCTGGGCAAAGGAACTGTACATCTAAACATAGCCAAAGCTGATGTTCTCTGTCCGACTGTCCCTAATGACAGTAGCTATGTAAGGGTTTAACAGTACACTGATTGAAATGCTGCATATATTGTATAAAAACCCATAGGCATGTATTTTGATGATTATATCATGGCTGCATGCGCCAAAGAACATGTAAGAACTGAAGGTGCATCATTTGCACTTTTAAGGCCCCAAATGGAACTTCCTAATATAGTACTCCTAAGAGACTGTAGGTAGTATTATTTGAGATCAGGCATTGATTTGGGAAACAGACAATTATTATGCGTTATACAGATGCAAGATAAGAGGGGTTGAATCTGCTAGTGGATACAAATTTGACCATTAAATTGTCATATACAGTTCAAATAGGGAGTGCGTTGACTACTCCAGCATTTGATACAGCACCTTGGCCTACTCAAATTGTATTCATGTTTGGGTGATCATGGCAATTCTGAACTCTGATCAAAAGTTCAAAACAGTAAGGCTCCGCTTGGAATGGGTGTAAAGTAGTGTGGCTTCCGGTGTTTAGTTCAAAGTTGAGCTGAATACCTATGGCCACACTAATTTTACGCATTCCAAGCAGGCCCTAAAGGGCTTGTGTTACATCTTAATGTGGATGTATGGCTAAGACTAGTGGTATCTATATCAACTAGAGAGAAACTTTTGGGAGTCATGCATTCAATAAAGGACGCGACTACCGGGCGGCACCGCATTTTCCCAAACCGTGCGGTGGCTCTATCCACGGCCAATTCGACAGTCTCGCATGCAAACGCATGGCAAACAAACCAAAAAGGACTGATTGCCTCGTCTCAAAAACAGCGCACGACTCTGACCCGGCAAGGTATGCATGTATCCTTAACGCAATAAAAAAGGTAAGGCCATAGACTGGCCATAGTTGCATGTTGGCTATGTTTTTACAGTGACCTATAGTATTTGACTCTTTCTCCATTATTTAGTATGGTACGGTTCAAAAATAGTTTAGCTTTTTCTGGAAAAATATGTCTCCGATGCAGCTAGCATGTTCGTTTAAAAATCTCAGGTTAGCAGGTTAAACCAGGTTGTTTACAAACGACTACCGGATTATTTACAAATGACTACCAGTTTATCTATTAAACTATCAGGTTGTTTACAAATGACTACAAACTTATCTATGGACAATTACCAGATTATGTAAAACAACTACTAGGTTGTTTACAAATGACTATCAGGTTGTTTACGAACGACGACCAGGTTATGTACGAACAACTATCAGACTATCAAGTTATTTACAAATGACAATCAGGTTATGTACGAACAACTATCAGGTCATTTACAAACGACTACCAGGTTATGTACAAAGAACTATCAGGTTATCTACGAACAACTACGAGGTTGTTTACACGACTACGAGTTTATCTACGGACAACTATCAGATTATGTAGACTACCAGGTTGTTTACAAACGATTACCAGATTATTTACGAACAACTACCATGTTATACACGCACAACTACCAGGTTGTTTACAAACTACTACCCATTTTTTCTTAAGAATACAAAGCTCCTAAAATTAGCTACCGGGTTGATTTTTTGTAATAATTGTTAGATTTTCACAAACAACTACTCCTTCCGATCCAAATTAATGGACTCAGATTTATCTAGATTCAGAGTATATTGTTTGTTTACAATTAACTGTCTGGTTCCCCGTTTCGTGCAATATATATTTAGTTACCGGCCAATTAAAACAACATTCTGTGGATCTATTAAATTTTCTGATCTACTTATTTAAATTGAAAACATGTCTGTTGATGTTTCGTAATAGTCTCTAGTCTCTAGGTGAAGATAGGAGGAAGTTATATCAAAATCCTGTTCAATTTCAAAAGGGAGTACCAAACAAAATCAAGCGAGAGGGGAGTGCGTTCGTATCACCTAGTGCTGCCATGCAGTGACGCATGCATGGAGTGAAAATGCATCCATGCAGGTGCACTGTAAGCCTATGTAGCGTGTTCTCAATAGTAGCTTGCTCTTATAGGTAGAGTATAAGTAGACTTTGCGCGCAGGCAGGTGCACCAGGCAGTCCAGCACGCTCCGAAAGGACCGAAAGCGCGTGGCCAGGCGTATGCACGTGAATGTATGGCCTCTGGGTCGAAAAGCACGTGAATCTTTGCGCGCCGCACTGGAGGATGGATATGCGGCGCCTCTACATAGAATTTCCCTTCAATAAAATACAAGTATAGACCCAATAACCAGTCCTTATACTTACTGCAGTGAATTATCGTTAGCACTTAGAATGCGTTTGTCTGTTCTCAGAAGGTGTTTCTCTAGTTCTGTCTCAAGAATTCAATTGTTTTACATACTTTAGTGGTGCTCTCTTGTACATGAAAGAAAAGGTTGGATATTTTCGTCATCTTGACTGAAAAACTGTATGGGAGGCCTTCTTGTGATGAAATCTGCACTTTAATTGGTTTATTAACTGCGTTTTCCATCAAAAACTGTTTGCAAATCCCTTTTGCCCTTCCATATACCAATACTTAACTGTTTCCAATTTGTTAGGTACTTGAGAGTTATGAGCGTGCTTATAATAACATGGTGCGGGTTCAGCAGCTTTCAGAACTGGAAGAGGTATTCCATTTTTTGTTTATATTCTGAAGAAAGTTAGTCACTGTTTTTACTAACAAAAGGTGCGTATTCAGGTGATTGATTACTGTACTCTTCCTATGGAAAGTCCAATTGCTGATGGGCGAAGGGAACTTATCCGTAACATGTGGAACGAGCGCATTAAAGGAACAAAACGGAATGTTGAGGTTATATGATGTCTTTGCTAATGAATGCTGTGTTGTGTCCTGTGTGATTCTTATTCTCCATATTGACTTCAGAAAGTTTCTCAGGTGTGGCAAGCCCTACTTGCTGTTAGAGAGTTGGTTCTTCCTCCTAATGAAGACAGAGATACCTGGATAAAATTTGCAAAACTTTGCTGGAAAAGTGGACGTATTAGTCAGGCTAAATCTACTTTAATCAAACTCTTACAGGTGAAAATAGTAGTCAATGGCTCAATGTTAATCAGTGTGTGCCTGTTTAACTCTGCGGTCCTCCTTATGACACATGCAGTTCGATCCTGAATCTTCTCCTGAATTGACGCTGTATCATGGGCATCCTCAAGTAGTCCTTGCTTACCTGAAGTACCAGTATGCTGTTGGAGACGAGCTTAAACGAAAGGATGCATTTTCTAGGCTACAGGTAACTTTGTTCTTGTCCTTGTACTCTGACAATACATCCCAGCATACTGACGCACCCTTGTTTTTGGTGGTATAGGATTTGTCTATGCAGATTGCTACTGCCACGAATAGTTACCCTGGAATGTTAGTAAGCCAAGGTGCTGTACCAAATGCTGGAGTACCACTTATTGCTCGTGTCTATTTGACACTTGCTAGCTGGAAGAGAGCACTGTCTCCTGGGTTGGATGATGATGCCATTCAAGGTCCCAAAAACTTCAGTTTTTTCACTCGTAGTTTGCCTTTCCTTTTCTTTCGAATAATTATGAATTTCTTTCCCCAGAAATATTGATTTCATACAAAAATGCCACACTAAGTGCCAAGGACTGGGGGAAGGCATGGCACTCATGGGCTTTGTTCAACACTGAAGTCATGTCCCGATATACTTTGCGAGGCCGTCCAGATGTAGCCGGGAAATATGTTGTTGCAGCAGTAACTGGATATTTCTACTCTATTGCATGTGCATCTACAACTAAAGGTGTCGATGATAGCTTACAGGTAAAACTACCTTTTTCTTTTTTTTGTTCTGCAGAGTTGATATTGAGCAAAGGCTTAAAAGAATAGTTGATCCGTCGTATTTCTGAATGCTTTTTAACACCCTTTCCACTGTTGAAACTCTCAAAACCTGAAGTTCCAGTATTTGGTCTGTTAGTCATTTTCGCACTATATTTAGAAGTCTTAAAAGGTAATTTATTTAATTATTCTGCTACATTTCCTTGGTATTAGCATAAAAAAAATACTATGCCACCACAAGATCACTGCATAATTTTTTTCTTTCTATAATACCTTGCTTTTTGAATAATATATTCCAATGATTATCTATTGTAGGATATTCTCCGTCTCTTGACTCTTTGGTTCAACCATGGGGCTACCTCAGAGGTTCAAATGGCATTGGAGAAAGGCTTTTCACTTGTCAAGATTGAAATGTGGTTGGTTGTGCTGCCCCAGATAATTGCAAGGATTCATTCAAATAATAGAATAGTTAGAGAACTGATACAAGAATTGCTTGTTCGAATTGGAAAGGGGCATCCACAGGTTTGCAGTTTTCTTCTTAGCCTGAGAAATTGTGGTTATGATTTTTATGCATTGCTATATCGACCCGTAGAATGTGTGCTGGGATAATTTTAATTTTAATTTTGGCACTCCTTTGACATTTCAACCAGGCATTGATGTATCCTCTTTTGGTTGCTTGCAAATCAATAAGTATATTAAGGCAACGTGCAGCACAGGAGGTTGTTGATAAGATCCGCCAGCATAGTGGAGGCCTTGTTGATCAGGTTAGCATCATTACCTTTTATTCTTCTGTGGAAAACACATAGCACTCCTGACTGTTGATGTTTGTTGCTCCAGGCACAGCTTGTTTCAAAGGAACTGATACGAGTTGCCATTTTGTGGCATGAGATGTGGCATGAAGCTCTTGAGGAAGCTAGCAGGATGTATTTTGGTGAGCACAATATTGATGGAATGCTTGCAGTACTTGAGCCATTGCATGCAATGCTTGAGAGGGGGGCTGAGACAATAAAAGAGAATACTTTCATTCAGGTAGTGTCGTCACCAAAACTTTACTCTCCAGTCCCCGTCGAAGTATATTTTAATATAAATCTATTTCTCTTGCCCAATGTTTGAACTACTTTTCATGAGAAATTTCATTTTGTCCTTACATCTTGGTCTGTCTTGAAGAGTAGATCATTTGGTGCCTTGAGCCCATTGGATTGGCAGAGCCGTATCGCATTTGATTTGAATTTGTTTTGTTAAGTGTTTGATAGCTTATGTTATGAAAACTTATCCAGGCTTATGGACATGAATTACTTGAAGCCCATGAATGCTGCTTGAAATATCGTGCTACTGGAGAGGATGCTGAGCTAACTAAGGTATACTAGTATCAATACACTAACTCTTGTATTGTTTCTTCTTGAATACTGCTGAGGCTGACTTCTATGTTCTTTAGGCATGGGATTTGTATTA
Organism: Avena longiglumis; assembly: GCA_030063025.1. Taxonomy (NCBI): domain Eukaryota; kingdom Viridiplantae; phylum Streptophyta; class Magnoliopsida; order Poales; family Poaceae; genus Avena; species Avena longiglumis. The sequence goes on along the minus strand of CP125974.1, from coordinate 508,394,390 downwards.
CCATGTTTTCAGAAGAATAGACAAACAGCTCCCAAGTCTTACAACCCTTGATTTGCATGTAAGCATGTTATATTATATTTGTCCTGCAGTTTGTTTCCTTTAGCTCCCTGATTGATCATGTGATGTTTCTTTCAGTCTGTTTCACCTGAGCTACTCAAATGTCGAAAGTTAGAGCTGGCTGTACCAGGAACTTATTCTGCAGGTATTCAACCAGGGTTATACCATTTATTTAAGTTATCTAGTTCTTCCAGAAACGTGCACTCTTTTCTTTTCCCTTGCCGAGTCCTCAAAACTCTAAAATATCTTCACAAATGTGGGATGGGTGTACCAATATTTTGATTATCCACTAGTTTGTGCTGTATTCTATGTCATCAACACCCCTTATGTGTATATGTTAGGTCCCTGCTGGAACCATGTAATAATAATGTTAAGTGATGGCAACAACAAGTCAATTTGTTTAGATTCTCTAAAGAATGCATCTTTCATTTGATTGAGTTACAATTCTGACCTTGCGAATTTAACTTCAGTTCGAGATTGACCCCTTGAGACTATCAAGTATTTTGTATCTCAATTGATTGTTATATTGACTTAGAATTCTGATATTAAGAACTAAACTTCTCTCCCAGATTCACCACTTGTGACTATTGAGTATTTTGTTCCTCAATTGATTGTTATAACATCCAAACAAAGGCCGAGGAAACTGACAATTCATGGAAGTGATGGCAATGATTATGCATTCTTGCTTAAAGGTCATGAAGATTTAAGGCAAGATGAACGTGTTATGCAGGTTTGTATTATGATAACATGTTTTTTTCGCACTGAATTGGCTTTCATCTGAGGCCAGCTATTTCTTTTTCCCCGTGGCCTTGTGGTTTACCATCTGACAGTGACCAATTCCTCATCACTATCGCTCTTTGTTTCATATCATGATATGAAATAGGAAGCTTGGAAAACACCACTGGTCCAAAGCTAAAACTATTCTCGTGCCCATGCTTAGTTAACTAGCCTTATCTTACATAGTGATACACAGGTTGAATTTGGATGAACAATTGCTTAATTAACTAAACTGTTGTTTGAAACCCTGCATAATCTGTTAATCTGGTGTCCTTGCAAGCTACGCAGAAATAGCCTTTACATATTACAAGGTACCTACTTCTTGTGTAATTTAATTTTTGTATGTATCTAAATAGCTTTCCCCTTCATTTAGCTTTTTGGTCTGGTGAATACTCTCCTGGAGAACTCTAGGAAAACATCAGAGAAAGATTTGTCAATCCAAAGATATGCTGTTATTCCTTTGTCTCCTAACAGTGGATTAATTGGATGGGTTCCAAATTGTGACACACTTCATGCTCTGATCCGTGAATACAGAGATGCAAGGAAGGTTAGTCTTCCTCAGTAATTTGTTTTGTTCTGAAAGAAGATAAACATCTCTACTTCAGTCATCTGGCAATTAATTTTCCTGTTTCTTGTTGTCCAGATTTTTTTAAATCAAGAGCACAGACTTATGTTGGCGTTTGCACCCGATTATGACCACTTACCCCTCATCGCGAAGGTGGAAGTATTTCAGCATGCTCTGCAGAACACCGAAGGAAATGACCTTGCAAAGGTACTATGCCGTCTCCTGTCTCTGCGCTATAAAGAAGAGCATGCCAATTTTGATGCTTTCTGTAGACGATGTTTAATCTACTTCAACAAAATTGTGATAGGTTCTCTGGCTGAAAAGTCGAACTTCTGAAGTATGGCTAGAGCGGCGTACAAATTATACAAGAAGCCTGGCTGTTATGAGCATGGTATGAGTTACTGCAGTAAAATGTTATTCATATGAGATGTTCCTTTCAACTTAAGTTGCTGAAAAGGTAATCTTTACAGGCTGGCTATTTGCTTGGTTTAGGAGATCGGCATCCAAGCAATCTTATGTTAGATCGCTTTAGGTATGTCAACGAAGCTATTGTTGAAGGAGCCATGCATATTGTGAATTTGTATTGCTGTCTTGAATTCTAAGCAAATGGTTTTTGGCTTCAGTGGGAAAATATTACATATTGATTTTGGAGATTGCTTTGAGGCGTCAATGAATCGAGAAAAGTTTCCTGAAAAAGTAAGTGGGCTGTGTTCTGGGCTTTATTCCTTACAAATTACCTGAGAACTTGATGCTATAGTTTTGCTCAGTCTTATCTTTTATTGTAAGACTTGTTGAATGCGCGTCTTTTTTGTAATGCACTTACAGATTTATTAATGTATGGTGTAGGTACCATTCCGCTTGACTAGAATGCTTGTGAAAGCTATGGAAGTTAGTGGTATTGAGGGTACTTTCAGAACAACTTGTGAAAATGTCATGCAAGTTCTTCGAACAAACAAGGACAGTGTCATGGCTATGATGGAGGTAAGTAATTCTCATTGTATAACACATATCACCTTACCTGGCCAATATTGCATATTTGAAAATAGATTGTAGAAATAATTTTTTTCACTTTTTTAGACTCTAAGCTTGCCCCAAGTTCACATTTTGTTTTAAAACTTAAAAATGTCTAAAATGAACCCTGAACTTCCAATCAGTCCACTTTTCCCACTTAGCTCATTTTAGGAGGGTTTTCATCCTATGTGGCGCCCATGTGTCAAATAGTTTTATTATAGTGAACGATCTTATTTTATTTATTAGCCAGACAAAGTGCGCCAGGTGGAAGAACACCTGAGTAAAAAAACCAAAAGTTACATCAACGTAGTTCAAAATAGAGGTGTTTTTTTTTTGTTTTGTTTCTTGGTTATTTAATTATTTTGTTTTCTGAAATTAACATCCAAATTGACGTACAACTTAATGGGAACTGAAACTCGGTTAACCGAAGACTTTGGTTCGGTTTCTGGTTAGACTAAAATGAGCAAATAAGATTAAGAAATGAGGTAAAAGGAGGAGAATATGGCATCACAGAAGCTTACTTCGTCTTATATTGAAAAGGAAAAAAATCTATATAACCCCCAGAACTATCCGCTTTCGGACACTAGAGCCCCTAAACTTTGAAACGGCATACTTAAACCCCTAAAGTTTCTAAAACTGTGCAATTGACCCCCTAGTCTCTGGTAAACTGTTTTGTAGACCGGTTTGGTGATGTGGCAGTCCAACGTGGCAGTGGGTTGGTAAAAGTCAACATCCCATCTTCCCCAGTTAACCTCGCCCCACGACCTCCTGGTCTACACGCGTGGCTCCATCCCTGCCCAGTGCGCCGCCCCTCCCCTGGTTTCACGGCCGGCGTGCTCTGCCCCACCCATGCCCCGCGTGCCGCCAATCCTCTAGAATCCCTGTCGGCGGGCACTGCTCCACCCTGCCCCGTGCGCCTCCTATCTGAGGTCTCTGGTCGCCGTGTGTGGCCCCGCCCCTCCCTTGCTGCAGGCTCACCCTGGAGTTGTGCGGAGCGGACGGGCTTGGGGAGAACCGACGTGTCCGAATTCGAAGCTTTTCCTCCGCCGGTGGCGCGACGAAGTTCATGTGGCGGTGGCGCTCGGTGCTCGTGGGGGCGAGGTGGAGAAGAAAAATGAGATGGCGACGGAGGATGGCGGCGTGTGAGGAAGACCGAGCTGCCACGACTTGTTGGCCTCTCTTCCTCCGGCTTTCTCCGGCGTGGGCTCCATCGAGCGCCGGCGCTCGGCAGCTCGCACCCCATGGAGCTCTTCCGTTGACTATTTTATGGCAAGCCATTGCCACGCTGGACGAATGACACAGTGCCATGTGGCAAAACCGGTCTGCAAAACAGCTTACCAGGGGCTAGGGGGTCAATTGCCCGGTTTTAGAAACTTGAGGGGATTAAGTATGCCGTTTCAAAGTTTGGGGGGTCTAGCGTCTGAAACCTGATAGTTCTGGGGGTTATATAGACATTTTCCAAAAAGGAACTGTGTATCTCTGCCAATGTGGTCATGGTTAGCTATGCAGCAGTTCTGGAAGGGGAAGGACTCGCAATGGCAGCCTGGAGGAAGCAGGACCGCAAGACGGCAGGAGCCTGACGACGCACTAGGGGGGGTGGGGGGGTAGAAGACGGCGGTGGCACATCACGGGAAGTGGGAACGAAGAGGGTGGTGCACCATGGCTGGGGAGAGGAGATCTGTGGCACACAGCACAGGATGAGAGCAGGGCATCAGGTGGCAGAGCACCACGGGGGTAGAAGAGGGAGGTGGCACATCACGGGAAGTGGGAATGAAGAGGGTGGTGCACCATTCCTGGGGAGAGATCTGTGTCACACAGCACAGGATGAGAGCAGGGCATCAGGTCGCAGAGCACCACGGGAGTAGAGAGGGGGGCATGGACGATGCACCATAGGGAGGGGAGAGGAAGAAAAGGTGGCACCATGGCTACAGAAAAGTGGGTGCAGGGGCGGCGGCCGCTCGAGAGGGCAGGACACATGCACGCTAGAGTGGTGACTTGGGGCTTTGCTCAACCGGTTTTGACACCACAAACTAAACCGCATATCTCGGCTGGTTGGTGTTCGGTTTGTTGCCCACCTCTACTTTGAAACTTCGAAGTCTTCCTCTCTAGCTTTATCTTCTCCATCTCGGTGAAAGTAATGCAGAAGAAGATTGCTCAGGGTCCACTTATTGCACGCACATTCCATAGAGAAAGCTCACGAAATGATATGCCCGTGGATTAGCCGATGCCATGAAGCTTTACCTGGGTAAAGCCAACTGCACATGCGCCATGTCTAGCTCAGTGGGTCATCGCTGCTCAAAGGCAATACTTTAGTGATCCCAGCAGCTGCCCAGTGTTAATGGGTGCTGGCTCTGCCCATGACCACTTCTTTTCCCTAACCTATTGTGCTCTGTTATGCTTCATTTTTTTAGCTAACCAGTTTGTTTGGTTATATTTATTGATATATGATTTCTAATCTATTTTTTCAGGCGTTTGTACATGACCCGCTAATCAATTGGCGTTTATTCAATTTTAATGAAGTTCCTCAAGTTTCAAACTTTGGAAATGCTCATACTCACACAGTGGTCAGTAGTGAAGAAGCTGCTCCTAATGACGAACTCATGCAACCTCCTCGGGGAGCCCGCGAGAAGGAACTGCTACAGGTTGCCTCCTCTATTCATGCTTGGTTGTATCATACTTTCATGACCACGTCCCCATAGTGGTGATTATTTATGTTGTCCTTGCAGGCGGTCAATCAACTCGGTGATGCTAATGAGGTTTTAAACGAGCGTGCTGTAGCTGTCATGGCTCGGATGAGTCACAAGCTAACAGGGCGTGACTTTTCTTCTGGGTCAGCATTAACAGGAGCTGGCAGCTCCAGCCAACATAGCAGTGAACATTTAGCCTCGGTAGATGCTCGGGAGGTAGAACCTGGATTATCTGTGAAGGTTCAGGTTCAGAAGCTTATACTTCAAGCGACTTCTCATGAAAATTTGTGTCAGAATTATGTCGGGTATGTATTATTATTTTACCATTGATAATCTTAGGCATGGATTTTAGGATAATATGCACCTATTCTTGAAATAGTGCTATTTCAAAACACTACCAAAATTTGCATTATAACACCATAACATGTTAGAATGTTATTAACAAGCAAATATAGGTGTTGAGAGATGATAACCACATGTGCCAAAAAGACAGTTATTATAATAGGGTGCATAGGAAAGGACCTAAGATTATATTTGCATGGCCATTTGGTTTTAGCAACTTATGTTAGTTGACCATTGAATTTTGCCACTGCTCACTGTTGCTTTGTTTGTTTCATATTCTGTTTGGCAGGTGGTGCCCCTTTTGGTGAACTCTAAGCAAATCTCGTGTACATACTGTAAATACCGTGTACATAGGTAGGCATGTTGTATTGTCTTATTTTCGATGCATTGGTAGGCATGTTGTATCGTCTTCTTTTCGATGAACGTGGTGTATCTTGTATCCAAACGTGTGCAGTGTTGCAAGTAATCACATCACATATGTTAATAGAGCCGCAATCGTTTGTCTTGTTTCATATGTTCATGGAATTACCAGGAGCTACTCAGTCCGTTTTCTAAAATCGGGATTGTAATTTTTTCCATCCCTAGAAACAGGGTGCTGACATGTTCCCGTTTTTCTATTTTTACCTGTATGCAAAATCAATACCCTTCTGCCTTCCCTCAGTCCGGTTCTGCTTTACCGTTTCGCTATACCCGTGCTCACCATCGGGACTTTGCCACCTCCTCACTTCTCTGACCTTACTTTCTTATGACATGCTTACTTGATAATCATGGATGTGCAATTTCTTGACTTGTTTATTTTATATGATGGCCCAATAGCTTCTATACGGCTAATAAACTGAAGCACAAGGATACATTTTTTTCCGAACATGCACAATGATACATGTTTTTTCTTTGAACACGCCCAATGATACATGTTATCTGCAATAAGGACATTTCTCATGCCTAATTCTTTTGCCGGCTTAAAAAATAAGCTTCATTGAAGCCAGTCAACTTGTTACTTTGATCTTCTAAAATTAGTTATGTGCTAACTTTGCTCCATTGAAGTTGTTAGGCCACCATAGATAGCTCAATGCAGTTCTATAGGAAAGCAAGACATTACCTAATCAACATTGTCCCTAAAAATCTTCAGTATCTCCCAATCCTGAGGATTTTGGTCCACCATAAACCTGTCCAACAAAGGCAAAAATATTCAATTTTTAGTATTTCCAGGCAAAAGAACTATTACGAACATCTTGTTGCTCTACTGTCAATTGTATCCTCCAAAGGAAATGAGATAATAATATTCAGTATACTTGTTGTACACTAAATTAATGTCCTTCAAAATAATGGATGTGAAATATTACAAAACAAAAGAGTCATGCCAACGCCAAAGATATTGCTCATGAGGAATATATCATGTAGCGCAATATCATGTGCATTGTTGTCACCAATAAGAAAATTAAACTACCATCACTGTTGTACCATTGTTGTCACCAATAAGAAAATTAAACTACCATCACTGTTGTACATAAACCGGCAAATACAATAATATATAACTTTTCTACTTTGATTGTAAGAAATATTAGGTACTTCGAAGCATAAACTGAAAGGAAAAAGAACTTTGGAGAAATTTTAGGTTCAATTAGAAAATTTGTTATTAAAGGGTCGTCACGTTCTGCTCTGCCTATACACTGCTAACATGAAGAATACGAAGCGGGGTCACATCTATATGAAGGAATGTCCCTATTATAACTCGAAGAGCTACCTGTGATGAACATGAAGACCCCCACCACTTGCCCTACGTTGTGTGGTAGTTTTCCGGTGAGCTAAACCTAGCCTCTTCCTCTTTTAGTTGCATGGGTAAGTATGTTGAATGCATGGGTAAGCATGTTGAATGAATAAGATCTAGCGGAGGTATTTCCAAAAATTCATCTCTAAGCAACTGTTGTCTAAATTATTCCAAATCAAAGAAAAGAAGCTTCATGTGTTACTACACCCCTCTTCAAACCGTTGTACTAAAGGAAGAAACCTTGGAGTTACTGATTTTTGGACGTGAGAAGCTGCTTAAGAAAGAATATGATTGTCTCCCAAAATATGATTGTACTAAAGGAAGAAACAAGGAAGAAACCGTTGTACTAAAGGAAGAATATGATTGTCTCCCAGAATATGAATATCATTGTCTCAATGCTTACAAGGAATCCTATAAGGTTAAAGAAACTGCTAATGAGCTTCAACTTGATGATGATATTATTTTGCAAATCCTCCAGTCTTTTAGAGAACACATTGAAGTTCCAAAGAAAGAATGGCTTCCATATACTCCACCACCTAAGCAGGTTGAAGATGTAGAGATGGAAATTGTGGCCCCTATAGAGCCATTAAATAAAAGGGCACCGTATGCTGACATCCTTCCTTTCCCAAGGACGATGAGAAAACATATGGTAGCTCAGCAACTTAAAGAACAACTAGAAGAGGAAATAATGATTCGCAAGAAGCTTGAAGAAGAGGCAAAAATAGAAGAGATTATTCAAGGAAGCATGCAGGAGATGGGTGAGACAACTAAAGAAGATATAATGACCATGTTTGTGCATTGCAAAGTAATCGAGCTAGACACCGGAGCTTCTCAATTTATTGAAAGGAAGGTAAAAGCTAAAAATGTTGGTAAACCTATTCTTCCTTGCACCTTTGGTGAATATTCTTATTATGGCCTCTACGATATTGGAACAGTTGTTAACATAATACCTTATAACTTTTACTCAAAGATTCAGGATGAACTCAAACCGGCTAAATTAGAAGATATTGATATGACAGTGATGCTAGCAGATAAAACATTCAGAAATTCTATGGGAATAATTAGAGATGTTCCAATTTTTATTGGGCCTTACAAGTAACCTATTGATTTTGTACTTGTTGATATGCCTACTAACACTTATTGTCCAATTATTTTTGGAAGAACTTTTTTGAACACCGTAGGAGCAAACATTGATTGCAACAAGGAGACGGTATCTCTCAAGTTTGGCTAGGATAAAATGAATTTCAATTTTTCTAAATTTCAACATAAGCAAACTATAGAGGAGTTTGAAGAATATGAGAAATAGCAAGAAGAGGAAGGTCACATTACTAGTCTTGCTGCTGTGTTTTATGAGACTCCCAACTGAAAGATCACGGATGCCGCCTAGAGGAGGGGGGGGGGTATGAATAGGCGGTTTAAAACTTTTACGAGATGGGCTTAACAAAGGCGGAATAAACTAGCGTTTTCTTTTGTTAAGCACAAAGCCTATATATGCTAAGGTTCACCTATGTGCACCAACAACTTATGCTAAGCAAGACAAACAACAATGTGATATCAAGATAGAATACTTTAAGCACGAAGGCTATCACAATGTAAAGTGCATAAGTAAAGAGCTCGGGTATAGAGATAACTGAGGCACGTGGGGACGACGATATTTTATCGAGTTCCTTCATAATGGAAGTACGTCTCGTTGGAGGGGTGGGCGGTACTAAGACCACCAACGCCACAAGAGTGCTCACCCTATTCTCCCGAGCACCCGTCGCACAGCAAGCACTCGATCCACTATGGGACACTTGAGGGCGGTCACCAATCGTACAAAGATTGGGACAATCTCCACAACTTAATTGGAGGCTTCCCAAAAAAGCCACCATGGCCACAAACTTGAGGATAGCTCCACAACTTAATTGGAGTCCCCAAGAACACACCACCAAGGCCATACAACCATCTAGGTTCCAAGAACCCAAGAGGGACAAGCTTCAATGAATTCACCAACCAAATCCTCCGAGGAGAACTCAAATCGATGCACCGAATGCAAATAACAAGAATACCACAAAGATGCTCCAATCCTTCACTCTCAAGTTCCAACAATGCTACTAAAGCAACAGGGGGATCAAGAGAGAAAGAATCAAAGAGGAACACACCCCCAAGACCTAGATCCCAAAGATACACTTACAAAGAGATGATTTGGTTTGGTCAAAATATAGATCTAGATCTCCTCTACCTTCCACTCAAATATGGGCAAGAATCATTGGAGGGGAAGGATTCAATCAAGCTAGAGATGAGTCAAAGCAATGCAGCAAAAGCTTGAAGAAAGAGGGAGAAAGAAGCAACCCAAAAATAACTAGGGGAAAAGGTTAAATAGGAAGGGCTGAAAAACTACCCGCTGGGGCCAAAATCTGGCCTGGACCGGTAGTACCGGATTGGGACGGTACTACCGGCCCGCGAGCACACAACGCTAGGAAACAGACAAGGCGAGAGCAAATGAGAGAGCAAGCGAGCTCGCAGTGAGAAAAGGGGATCGGGGGAGAGCTGCGCCCAGCGCGAAGCAAGCGATCCGGGCGAGAGCGCGCGCGATGGAGAGCCGCGAGCAACAGAGCGGGAGCGAGCGGGCTGCAGGGCGAATGGCGGCCGAGCCGTCTGGAAGCTGGGCAACGCCCGGTACTATAGGCCGCTCGGGCGGTAGTTCGCGTGGTCCTGGGCCGATAGTGCCGACCGAGGGTGCCGGGCAAGGCAGAAGGAGGCCGGGTGGTTTAGGGGCGGCCGGTACTAGGCCCGGTAGTACCAGAAGGCCCATAAAACAACCTTTTCTTTTCTTTATAAAATGAAATAAGAGGCAAACATTCCAACGGCGATAACTTTAGTTTGGTAACTCTGATTGACCCGAATCCAATTGCGTTTGAAAGAGGACAACAATATGCAAACTAGATGATATGGAAGATAGTAGAGTTGTTTTTGGGTTTTTATGAGTGATTGCAAGTAGGGAAAGTATTTTGTATTTTATAAATAATAAATTTCATAAAATAAAAAGGATAGTAGATGCAATGGAAAGGTGATTCTTATGATAAATATTGGACCGGGGTTCATGGGTTCACTTGTTTGCTCTATTTTTAAGTTGTGGCGATCACAAAACAATTCATCAATGATAAAGATTCATTTAATTTTCTATATGTGCTTGATAAAGAAATTAATATGGGAATCACATTCTAACTGAGAGATGGAATACATCTCTCTCTTATACTCCTCAAGAGAGGGAAATTTCCATGCAATCTTGAATTAAGAACAAATCATAGTATAGCTTTAAGCAATATTTTATGATGTTTGAAATACAAATATGCTACCTTGATCTAACAAGGTTATCAACTGTCACATGATAACTATAGCACATGATTTCACTTTATCCCTAGAGAGGCAGCAAAAGAAAGGTAAAAACCAAAGTAGATCTTGAATGTTATGTGTCACAATTTAATCTCTACCACCATACTACTCCATCTAACACACACTTCTCCCCATACAAGTTCTTGCATACAAGTTGGATCAAAACAAGCAATTAAGAACGGGGTGCATGATATGCATCTATCAAAACATCTTACACAAAATAGATTCTAATCTCAATATCAAATCATAGAACAAAGATCCACCACATAGGAATTACAAATATGATCATATTCATATAGGGCAGCTCATATGGTACTAGATCTATGAAGAACAAGAGATAAATAGATCAAGCTACTGCCATAAACCCATAGCCCGGAGGTGTACTACTCCCTTTTCATCATGGTGATGATGGTGGAGATGTTGGAGAGGGTGAAGATCTCCCCGGAGGTGGCTCCGGCAAAGTTTCCCCCTCCAATATTTGTTGGATCTCACTTTGTTTGGTGGTGTTTTCATCTCTGGTGTGATCCATCTCGAGGACTCTTCGGGGGTCCTTATATAGAGATTTTTAGGTCAAGAGAACTCTATGGGCGAAAGAATCGAGGCGATTGAACAACCAAGGAGCAAACGAGGGTAGGTGGCGCACCCACCTGGGCTGGGCATGCCACCCATTCTCATCTGGGCCTCCCGGCCCTCCTGGGTGGATTCTTGTGCTCTAGATGCTTCTCATGGATAAATATTGGCATTCCCAAAAGTGTAGGTCCATTTGACTTCGTATAGGTCCCGAAACATCAAAAACATTGAAAATAAGGTTTTTCTGCCCTACCGGGTTATAGCAAAAATAAATGGGATCATCGGAAAAATTCCAAAAAATCAATATAAAACATGGATATAACATTATATGTGATGCAAATATGTGGGAAAACATGTTAACAAACTACAAAGTTCATGTATGCATTTTACATGCATCAACAGCCAGCAGCGACAGTGGCTAGGCGGGTGAGTGAGGCGGCCTCGGCCGGGTGGGCCGACCGCGTGGCCCACTTGGGTGCACGCACAGAGCGCAACGGCCCGACGCGGAAGAGGGTAGGCCCCGGGTGGGACGTCATTGATACGTCCAAAACGTATCTACTTTCTCGAACACTTTGCTATTGTTTCTTCACTAAACTTGTGTGATTTGGATACAACTAACACGGACTGACGTTGTTTTCAGCAGAATTACCTTGGTGTCTTGTTTTTGTGCAGAAAATGAACTATCAGAAAAAATCCCGGAAAATATGCCAAAAAATTATATTTCACCAGAAGATCCACGGAGCCAGAAGACGAGACGGAGGAGCCTGAGGGGCCCACACACATGCCAGGCGCGGGCCCACCACTGGCCGCGCCTGGGGGGTGTGCAGCCACCCCAGGCACCCCCTCGGCCTCCCTCTGCGCCTATAAGTTGCCTTTCGACCTAAAAAACGGGGGGGGGGGGTCGATAGTTTTCCAGAAAGAGTTCCGCTCCGCCGCCGCCACCAGAAACCAAAATTCGGATCCAGAAACTCTGTTCTGGCACCCTACCGGGATGGGGAATTTGGAGAGGATCATCGCCATCGTCATCACCAACGCATCTCCATCAACCACCGATGTTTCCATCATCCATGAGTGAGTAATCCCCCGCTGTAGGCTTGGGGATGGTAGGGATTGGATGAGTTCTATCATGTAATCGAATAAGATCTGTTAGGCATAGTGCCTAGTATCTCTATTAGTGATATTTGATTTTCTTGCAACTTGTTGTGCTTAATGCTTATCTCTAGGGCCTGAGTGCCATGATCTCAGATCTGAACTTATTATTGAATCATTATGATAGTATTATTTGTGATCTTATCTGCAAGTTGTATACACAGATCATTGTCTGGATCCAAAGGCCCCAAAGTGACAATAATTGGGACAACCGGAGGGGATGGCTGTGGTGTGAGGATCACATATGTTCACGGAGTGTTAATGCTTTGCTTTGGTTCTCTATTAAAAGGAGCACCTTAATTGCCAGTAGTTCCCTAGAGGCCCCACTGCCACAGGCTAGCTGGACAGAAGATGTTGTGCAAGTTCTCATTGCGAGCACGTATGACTATATTTGGAGCACATGCCTAGGATTGTTTAGTACTTGGATGCTTGTTATTATTTATCTGCAATGCCCTAGGTCTTGAAGTTACATGTTTAGACTCATCCATGCAACGCCCGTCCATCCATCCCTATGCCTACTGCACTCGAATCCCATCATATGCAGTATCACTATTATTGCTTCACCTTCACTGTTGCTTTACTGTTGCTACTACCAAACTATTGCTACTGATAAACTTTTGTGAGCAAGAACTATTTCCAGGTGCAACTGAACTAACAACTCAGTTGTTAAGGCTTGCAAGTATTCTTTGGCTCCCCTTGTGTCGAATCAATAAATTGAGTAATACTACCCGCGAAGACTGTTGCGATCCCCTATACTTGTGGGTCATCAAGACTATTTTTTGGCGTCGTTGCCGGGGAGCATAGCTTTATTTGTAAGTTCACTTGGATCTATTATTGTTCACTGCCACTCCTTTCATCATGGGGAAGTCTCATGATGGAAAGTTCCCTATTTTACCATCCACTACAGGAAGAGGTACAGTCCTAAACACATCTGCTTCTCTTGATTCACCGTCTATTATAAGTAAGCTTGTTACACCACCCCCACATACTCATGCTACACACACTGCTACTACTGCTACTACTGCTGAGTCTGAAACTGCTCTCGATGCTCATGATGTTACTTCAACTATGCTAGATGCGAGTGGTTCATTAGGTCCTTTTCTAGATGCTACTATGGCTAGTCTAGGAAATACCGAAACTCCTAGTGAAGACACTGTTACACCTGTTAGCTCACATGAGTCTAGTGAGAGTTATGATATTAATGATGGTTACATTGAGTTCACTCATGATTTTGTTGAAGAGTGCCAAAACACACATGGTACTAGTGCTATTAAGAGTCTCCTTGCCAGACGTACTATTATGCCTTAGTTGTCCTCTGATCCTAAGTTTGCCACCTGTCCCATAGTTATTAAAGATAAAGATTATGATTTCTCTCTTGATTTATCTTATTTAGATATTGTTGAGAAATAACCTTTCTGTGGGACTGAAAATGAGAGTGTTGTGGCTCATATGAATGAGCTTTCTATTATGAGTGCTTTGTTCTCTGATGATTTTAAGATGCGCAAGTACTTTGTTGCTAAGATCTTCCCTTTTTCACTAAAAGGAGAAGCTAGGGCTTGGTTTAATAGATTACCTCCTCGTTCCATTGATAGCCATGATTGCTTGATTGCTTCTTTCTTTCAAAAATATTCTCCTCCCAGTGCTAGACATGCTGCTTTGTAGAGACTTTTTGATTTTAAACAGGGAGAAGAAGAGAAGTTGCCTGAGTCATGGACAAGGTTCTGTGCCTTGATTCATGCACATCCTGGATGTCCATTACCTAAGAATGAGCTTATTGATATTTATTATAATGGACTAACTGATAATTCTAGGACATACCTAGATAGCTTTGTTGATTGTGTTTTCAAGAAAAGAACTCCTACAGATGCTGAAGAATTAATGGCTAAAATAAGCAAGAATTATGATGATTGGACTTCAACTGAGCTGAATGCACCTGAGCCTATTACTCCTAAACCAGTTCCAACACCAACAACAAAAAAGAGGGGAGTTATTGCATTAAATGATGAAGTGATGAAGGAAGCTAAGAAGTGTCTAAAGTAGAAAGGTATTAGAGCCGAAGATGTGAAGAATCTACCTCCTATAGAAGAATTATGTAAGCCAATTCCCCACTCATCTACTATTGAGGCACACTCTCTCCAACACTTTGATGAAGGTGATATTCCTTATGGTAAGCCTCCTGATCAATGTTTGGAGGAACTTGGCACATTTATTGTTAAACAAGGGTATTTTAATAAACAAGTTCAGAATCATTTACTGGAAAACTCTAGAGCTATCCATGAGTTGAAAGATATTGTGGAAAGAACTTATAATGATATTAAAATTCTTTGTAAACACTTTCAAATGGTTCAAACCCAACTTGATCAACTTGCTAAGGTACAAAAGGATATGCTAGCTAATGCTTTAGGAGATAAACATGCTTATGGAATTAGAACTAGGAGTGGTATATCTACTCAAGATCCTTTATATCCTGAAGGACACCCTAAAAGAATAGAGCAGGATTACCAACTAGGTGAAGATAGTGATAGTCCTTGTAAGAGAAATAAAAAGAAACATAAAGTAGTTGAGGAACCACTTGAACCTGCTATAGATCCTAATAGTATATCTGTCTCTAATGCTGAAACTGAGAGTGGTAATGATAAAAATGAGTCTCCTGATAAGGAGGAAGGTGAGGAAGAACCTGAGAAGTACACTAAGAACACTAGGTACACAAAGGAAGATTTTATTGCTGATAAATATGGTAAAGAGAGAGAACCTTGGGTGCAGAAACCTATGACTTTTTTAGGTAAGAAACAAAAGTCAAAGGAGGAGGAACACTACAACAAGTTTTTTGAGTGGATGAAACCTTTATTTTTGCAAATTCCTTTAACTGATGCTATTAAATTGCCTCCTTATTCAAAGTATATGAAGGATATTGTCTCTAATAAAAGGAAGATTCCTAATGAGGAGATTTCTACTTTGCTTGCTAATTACTCCTTCAATGGTAAGGTTCCAAAGAAACTTGGTGATCCAGGTATACCAACTATTCCTTGCTCCATTAAGAATAATTATGTTAGAACTGCTTTATGTGATTTGGGAGTTGGAGTTAGTGTTATGCCCTTTTCTCTCTATAAGAGACTCTAGCTAGAAAAGTTGATACCAACTGATATATCTTTGCAAATGGATGACAAGTCAACTACTATTCCTGTTGGTATATGTGAGGATGTTCCTGTTCAAGTAGCTCATAATTGCATGGTTTTAACTGATTTTGTTGTGCTTGAAATGCCTGAAGATGATAATATGTCTATTATTCCTGGGAGACCTTTTCTTAATACTGCAGGTGCTGTCATCAATTGCAATCAAGGAAAAGTAACTTTTAATATTAATAACAAAGAGCACACTGTCTATTTCCCCAAGAAGGTTGTTAAAAGCTATTGCCTGAATTCCATTGAAATATTGAGAGCATCAAGGTTGGAGAAATATATTGTCCCATTCCACAAGAAAATTTTGAAACTATTATGATTGGGACCATTGCTATCAAGTATGAGGTAACATAATCACCTTATGGAATGCAAAGTTTTGCTTCATATAAGATTGTTTTGGTAACAAGACTTGATCAACATTGTTAACAAAAGGATTTTAATGAACAAAATAATGTTTCCACTGTGGTTATACTTGTTTTCTTTTACTTTTCTCCTTCCTAGTCTTTGCCTTTCTCTTGTTAGCTTTAGTTTTGCTAGTTGTTTGCTTGTTAGAGTTTCTTAGAGCTGCTGTAGTTTGGATTTTGGTTTGTTTTTGCTTCTTCTAAAAAACTGTTTATGCAAGAAAATCAATTTTCATACCCTGAAAATTGGCCAAAAATAAAGTTTCCCGAAAAATCCCAGAAAATTCAAAATAAATTTTTCCTCGAAAAAAGGGGCAGAGAGACACCTGAAGTGACCCATGGGGCCACCACAAGACACCACACCCATGGTAGGCACGGCCTACCAGGGGGTGGCGCCTAGGAGGGGGGCTGGCCCACCTGGGGCCCTCCAGGCTGCCTCCTCAAAGCTGCCTTCTTTCTCTCTCCCGAAAAACACCGGAAAACTTGCTCAAGCTTGAGTTCTTGATGTTCGTGCTCGCGATTTTCGATCTCCTTGTTCAGCCCATCTCAAGTGCTGATTTTTGGAGGGATTGCTCCTTGGTATGTGCCTCCTCCACTTGTCCAATTAGATTTGTGATTGGTAGATTGTATCTTGAGTATTTTGCTGCCATAGGTGACAGGTTGTTTGAGCTTGCATGCTTGTTCTATGCTTAGAAACTTTATTTTGATGCATGTGCAGTCCTCTAGCAAGTTCCTATAGTAGTCGCTCATCATGTATCAACTTAGAAATCACTTGGTTTGATGTTTGTCTAAAAAATTTAGAATTAAAGAAAGGTCATGGACAACGATACATTTGGTGAAATATTTGAGAGTGATGCACCTAGAAGGGCAAGGCTACCAAGGTCATCCACCAATACTATACCCTCATGCAATGAGGATCTCATTACTCCGCGATTTTGTGACGAGGGAGATGAAGGGGATGCGCACCCCTCCACCTTTCCTTGCCAAACTTTCTTGCGGGCTGCTGGGATTCTTAATGATTTTATGACTCTGGTTCGGAAGGCTGGACTAACAAGTTACATGCAGGATGAGAGCGCACAATATGCTTTGCTCACTAAAACGTTTGTGGAAAGTTTTTCTTTTACTAACAACGTGTTGAAGCCTGCTGTGTCTTTCAAAATTTATGGCAGGGCTCATTCTATGACTTTGAAGCAATTTTGCAAGGCCCTGGGACTTGGTACAACTAGGTCATCAAAGAAGATTCTAGCTTAGCTGATTTGTTGGAGCTTTACCGAGGAATAACCAATGATGATGATCGTAGAGCTCAGCGAGGGAAGATAAAGAATATTCAACTCCCAGCCATCAGGTACTTTGCCTATTACCTTGCCACCAGTGTTCTTGGTAGGGAGAACACTAGTAATATTTCCAACTATCAATTGGCCTTCTTAGCTGCTGCGCTCAACAATGAGGATAAGTATAATCTTGGTTCTCTTATTGCTCATAATTTAGCTGCTAAGGGACCCATTTATGGGGGAATTATTGCTACTCGTATTACTGCTGCCTTGAACATTGCTGTTGATCCTCATGATACAGTTTTGGCTCCTCAGAGGCTTGATCTTGCTGCCATGAAGGCGCACCACTTTGTCACCACCAGCTCTACTCTTGAGAACTTGGTTTATAGAATGTTGTTTATTGACGGGGAAGAGAGAGAGATCCCTCTACCCCAAACCACTTTGTTCAGTATTTCTCAGGGACATTGGTCACACTCGAAGGCGGAGATGGATGACAAGTTGTGCTCTCTGAACTTCCACGGGCACTATCAGGAGGAAGCACCATCATACGACCCCTCTGCATACACAGGGGAGGCCTCGAGCTCGTACCAGGACGAGGGAGCTTCCTCGATATACTACGGAGGTTCATCATCTTGGACACCTTGGTATTGAGCCCCACTTAGGACAAAAGCCTAAGAGGTATACCGACGTCACATTCATATATATATATCATGTTCAGTCGGTTCTTTGTATATTCGTTGTTTCGCTTTCTTTTTGGTTCTTGTTGCTTCTTTCTCAAAAACACAAAAATACCAAAAATATTTTCGTTGTTTCTCTTGGTTTGTTTCTTTGTTTCTTTGCTTTGGTTTGCCTTATTTTTGTTTGGTTTTTCTTTGTTTGCTTGTTTCTAAAAAATCGAAAACACCAAAAATATTTGTTCTTCTTCTTTGGTTTTGTGAGTTCTTTGCAGGGTTCAGCCGTCCTCAATGGATTTTGGTTTTATGTTAATATTCAAGTCACACAAGTGAAGGTCAATAATGAAGATTAAGACAACTTGAGGAGTGGTAAGAGGCTGGTAACGAACTCTATTTGTTTCATTTTTGTACATATACTCATCATTGTGAGCATGCTTAGCCTGTTTGTGTAAGGTGTATGTCATTATGGATGCTTAGTAGTTCTTGCTTGTCTATGATTAGCCTTAGCTTGCTAATAGTTTGTAGCATGTCATATGAATGTTTGCTTGCATTGCTTTATTCATATTTTGGTATGATATTGTGGTATCCTCCTCTAACTATTCATGTGAATCGACTTGGCACATGCTCATGCATGCATATGAATAATCAATAGTCAGTAAGCCTCGATGATTTATTTTGCCTCAGAGTTCTTGTATCACTTTCATGCCATAATTAGTCCTGGTTTATTGCAAGCATGATTATGACAGCTATTGCTCTCTCGTTTGTCGCTCCCTCTCTATTGCTAGCCTTCACTTGCACTGTGTATTTGCTCTACCTGTGCTTCCAACTCCCCAAAACCAATATTGCTAGCGGTGTCCACCATACCTACCTATTAGCATCATTTGATACTCCAGTGCATATTCTATATGCCGTGTTTTATTCCAAAATAAAATGTTTGTCTGTTTTGAGAAAGTTAGTTAGTAAAGCTCTCACGAACTTGATGGCACACTATATTCCTTGTGCTTAATAACCCGGAACCATTGTGACCTGTCCATGAAAGTTATATGCTTGCAAATTATATGCTGGGAGTCAGCAGAATCGTGATGTCACGGGGAACGCTTTCAACACTTTTTGGATATCTCATCCAGTTGATTCCTTTCTCTTTTGTTTACGGATGTCGACGATGTGAAATAAAACGGGAGGTTGTGAGTTCATGGAGTTTATACATCCTGTTAGAGAAACGCCTGGGCCGCTGGCCTAAGCCATACCTGATCATGGTGGAAACTTGCGGCATCACCATAATGGGCATCTATGAAGCATCCTCAATAAAAAGCTATGCATATGGTAAATAAAAAGATTGCTGAGATGCTCATTGTCTGCTTGCCTTGTCATTTTGGTTATGGGAAAGCTCCTGTACCATGTGCAAGGGGTACCCCGTTGGCGGTTCTCTGTGATATGCATGTATGAACAATGACAAGAAATTGCAGGTAACCAAAGTTGAGTAGCATGCGGAGCATCCCTCGTACTCAAGGGACTTGGGATTTCCAGTCTATGGTCTGTCAAGCATATGATTCAGAGTGGACCTCACTTTCACCTTAACCACATGAAGATGCCTATGATAGGGGCAATGAGAGCTCAAAGCTAGTGAGTACCTACCTTTCAGCATTTGGAAGCCTTTCAAACTTTTCAAAAACTTTTCACAACCTTGTTGAGTCAGCACTTATTCTATGAGCACCTTCTTGAGAGCATAGTTGCCATTCTTATGTTTGTTCCAAAACTTGGTTAATTATGTCATGACTTTGATGCTTGTATCTCTGATATCTTTACTTCTAGTCTTCACTTGAACTTCAGAGGTGCTTTGGCATTTATATTGTGTTCTACAAACAAAGGCAAGCGAGATACCACTCTATCATACCTTACTATGAGCATTGCAATGTTGCTTATGTTTATGTTTCATGCTACTTATTATTATTGAGTTGGTTTATCTTCATAGCTTGCAATGACTATTGAGTAGACTTAGTTGCATACTTCTTATTATGAATGATTTAAGCATGTACTCCTGTGCTGAGAATATATACATCATATGAAGCAAATGTGTTCGTGAAAGTTCTTTTATCGCACTCAGTTTTCAACTGAATTGCTTGAAGACAAGCATTAAGCTAAGCTTGGGGGAGTTGATACGTCCAAAACGTATCTACTTTACCGAACACTTTTGCTATTGTTTCTCCTCTAAACTTGTGTGATTTGGATACAACTAACACGGACTGACGTTGTTTTCAGCAGAATTACCTTGGTGTCTTGTTTTTGTGCAGAAAATCAACTATCAGGAAAAATCCCGGAAAATATGCCAAAATAAATATTTAACCAGAAGACCCACGGAGCTAGAAGACGAGACGGAGAAGGGGCCGGGGGGGGGGCACACCCCTGCCAGGCTCGGGCCCACCTCTGGCCGCACCTAGGGGGTGCAGCCACCCTAGGCACCCCTCGGCCTCCCTCTGCGCCTATAAGTTGCCTCTCAGCCTAAAATCCGAGGGGGGTTCGATAGTTTTCCAAAAAGAGTTCCGCTCCGTCGCCTCCACCGAAAACCAAGATTCGGATCCAGAAACTCCATTCTAGCACCCTGCCGGGACGGGGAATTTGGAGAGGATCATCGCCATCGTCATCACCAACGCATCTCCATCAACCACCGATGTTTCCATCATCCATGAGTGAGTAATCCCCCGCTGTAGGCTTGGGGATGGTAGGGATTGGATGAGTTCTATCATGTAATCGAATAAGATCTGTTAGGCATAGTGCCTAGTATCTCTATTAGTGTTATTTGATTTTGTTGCAACTTGTTGTGCTTAATGCTTGTCACTAGGGCCCGAGTGCCAGGTTCTCAGAACTGAACTTATTATTGGATCATTATGATAGTATTGTTTGTGATCTTATCTGCAAGTTGTGTACACATATCATTGTCCGAATCCAAAGGCCCCAAAGTGACAATAATTGGGACAACCGAAGGGGATGGCTGTGGTGTGAGGATCACATGTGTTTTTAATGCTTTGCTCCGGTGCTCTATTAAAAGGAGCACCTTAATTGCCAGTAGTTCCCTAGAGGCCCCGCTGCCACGGGCTAGCTGGACAGAAGATGTTGTGCAAGTTCTCATTGCGAGCACGTATGACTATATTTGGAGCACATGCCTAGGATTGTTTAGTACTTGGATGCTTGTTATTATTTATCTGCAATGCCCTAGGTTTTGAAGTTACATGTTTAGAATCGTTCATGAAACGCCCGTCCATCCATCCCTATGCCTACCGCACTCGAATCCTACTGTTACCATTATCTATTATTGCTACTGCTTTCACCGCTATTGCTTTTATCTGTTACTACCAAACTCTTGATAAATTTCGTGAGCAAGAACTATTTCAGATGCAATTGAATTGACAACTCTTGTTAAGGCTTGCAAGTATTCTTTGATCCCTTGTGTCGAATCAATAAATTGGGTAATACTACCCGCCAAGACCTATGATCCCTATACTTGTGGGTCATCACGTCGTGCAGTAGCGGGCCCAACAATGACAAAGAAGGCGCAGACAGCCATGCGCCTCGCTTCCCTGTGCAGCCCGCACTATGTGCCGCCCACGTGGGCCGGTCAAACCAGCCCATTTTGCTATTTCTTTTGCCTTTTTTCTCGCAGTTTGTTTTTAGAGAGAATCCCTCTAGGGTTTTTGCCTAACAAGAAAGATGCCTTTATAAATATTTATTTAAATATTATTTAGAATATATTAATTCACAATTAACATATAATTAATTCATATTTAAATCATTATTTATCCTAAACTCCTTTCAGTCCCTTTTTCTTTATTATTTCTCCGAACTCCATTGGATCTCTCCAGAACAATTCTGGTTTCTCTCTTCTCTTTATTAAGTGATTCCGAATGAGCCTTTAGCGATCTCTAAGCTTCATCAAGCCCTTAAGCGTGTTAACCAACGGTTCGGGAACACTCCATACATGATCAAGACTCCTCTATGACCAATGATCAACAGAGGGACCTGGATGCCCATGATGACCACCTGTGCATTTCACGAATATTGTCGTTGAACCATAAACGTCGTGTATTATTTCTTTTGTCTATGTGATACTAGTATTGTCCGAGGCTTGATCAATGACATCACCATGTCAGGTTCAACGTTGTTACCGACAATAGCTACTTTATTCGATCCGATAAGTAATATCCCTCGTGACCTAGTCACACACTGGGTAGCTTATGGATATAACTTATATGAGTGGGTTCGGAGTATCTTCTATCACGCTGATGGAAAAATCCCGCTTTTTACACATACGCCTCTATCTTCCTACGAATACTCATTGTCACCCTTATGATCACCGTTCCACCGAGTGACGTTAGGTGCCATTAAAGTATCCTTGGGAGACAGTGATTAGATATGGTCTAACGGTCTAAGGAATGAATCATTATGTTTCCTAATCATCGCAACTTGAACTCTTTGACATGATCGTGTCATGATGCATTAGTTAGGGTATGTTCACCATCTCATTCTCCAATGAGATGACTCCATTGTCAATTGATGCCAAGGCACCAACATGATCAGGAAAGCTTGATCATGCATTGACCAATGAACCCATAACTAGAGTTTCACTGGGAACTCTTAGTTATTTGTATATCACACGTGCATTGCCGTTTTCATTCAATACAGTTATACAATGGTATAAAACTTAATCATAAACTTTATGAAATATGTTAATAATCATTATTATTATTTGTCTCTAGAGCATATTTCCTTTGGGAACATCCCTCAAGCTGAGGTAGACTATCAAGGATCTTCCTCGAAGATGTCGGAAGATGCCAAGGAGATAGCCAACAAAGATAAGATATAGGATGAAGCCTGGTGCAATCAACTGGGAGCTAAAGACGGATTCAAGCTGATGGAGATGGTCAAGGATGTGCGTAAAGTGTTTAGCTTCATGGTAGGTCAAGATGGTGATTTTGAATAAGTCCACCTCAATCCCAAGGAAAAAGGGGAGTCTTATTTGGAAAAGTTGAAGCATCAAGGAGAGGAGCTATAATCCTCTCTTGACAAGCTTGATCACCGTATCAAGAAAATTGAGGTAAAGTCTCCGGGATCTTCTAAGCATATTGAACTATTGTGTCATTATCTAGATTAGATGGACCTGAAGATAATGAAAGGACTAGAAGCCAACCTCGACATTAACCTTCAAGCCATTGAGACACAGAAGCAAATGGTTGAGATGTATAAAGCATGCATGGCTCAGCTAGAATCAGTTAGCGAGCAGCGCCGAATTTGCATCATGGTCTTGGAAGCAACAAACAAAATGCTACGTGCAAGTCTCCTTAGTGCAAGGGATTCTTCTCCAAATTAAAGGACATCATGGTATCGAATAATCATAAGGGATTATTCGGTCCCACCAGCTTGATTCCAAGCTTGGGGAGATCTATAACACCTTGTAATCTATCTTTCACTTTTAACATGTTTACCTTCTTGCACGCATGAGTTTCAATTCCAAAGTTTGCATTAGTTACATTACCAGCTTCTCTGGTCTAAGGAAAGAATTATATCCGATGAGTTTTGAGACTTTATGATATTTGAAGTAATTTTAGTTTATGATTATTGTATTAGATGTATGAATTAAGATACGTTCTATGATACTTGTACCACTATTAATAATTTTAGGGCCTTCCACACTAATAAAGTATTCATAATAGTATTAACATGATACAATGTTGTTGGTGAAAAAAACCTATGCTACCAAAGAATCAAAATAAAATAAAAAGGTGCAAGTTGACAAAAGGTACTCAAACAATGATCATAAACTATTGATTAGTCAGTCAACTGCTCATCTATTTGAACTTGATTTTATAATATGCCTAAACTTGAACTTCATATAAATTATTGATACAAAAGGCGTGGAAGCTTCTAAGTCATGTGATGTGTGAGAGTGTGATATAACTCATGATGCAGTTCTATATATGATATTATAATTATGCTTCAATTGCCTTATTTATTGTAACGACTCGTGCAATCATGAACATGATGACCTTATCCATAAGTCACCATCGTGCTCGGACGAGCAAGAGTCTAGCTTGGGAAAGTTGACGAATCCATTTTTAAAGCATTTTTATCTTATGCATTTGCATAAGTAGAGTTAAGATTTTGGTATTTTACTGCGCTCTCACGCACTTTTTCCCCTTGTTTCAGCATGATCTCGATTTATTAAGTCTTTTGTGAATATATCAATTGGAACTATCATGTTATGTAATAATATGATATTTCTAAGTGATAAATATCATTTAAATGATTTTCCATGCACCTGGGAGAAGAGAGGACACGAGGAGAAGTTACTGAAGGTTTAACGACTTGCGGTACGGGCGAAGCCCGCCCGTACGATCCGCCCGTACCACCTTCCAGGACGTCCGCCTCGTTAAGTACTCTTACCATGCAAAGAAGGATCCGATATCCGACATTCACAGACAACTCTAGCCTAGAAACACTACACCAGGAAGGGATCTGAAGGAGGAACTTGAAGAAGGGAAAATCCTTGCTGCTACACGGATCATTGGAGGGTATCACATTATCCCCTTCATCATCAACCGTTGCATCTCCAGCAACACCACCATTACACTCTCTCATTTATTAGATATTGTTGTAATTCCAATACAATCGTGGTTGTGCGGTGATCCAACATACCACTACATGTGTAGTACACTATATTCCTTGATATGACATTCATAGAACACCGTTCCGTAAATATCACATTCCCTAGAGTGGTACAACATAAACATTGCGGGTCTATATTACAAACATACACACATTATTATTATTACAATACCAGAAGTTCAAGACTTCAATACCAAATATGAAGTGTTTCAGCTGAAGTTTTAAAGTGACAACTTCAACTCCTAGTTGAGCTCAACAACTTATTATTATAGATTGTTCATGTTGCTCGGCTCAATTGGTTACTACTACTAAGGCAACTAATCTGATTCGTTGTCGCCCACACCATATCTGATCTTGTAGTCCACCCCTTGAACACCGCCCGACAGGTCAGGCTCCTCATAGAAGACATCCTCTTGACATTCTGCTGCATACATTGGAGTATCTTCTGGATCCTCAGAGTCTAAGCAGGGGATCAAAGGAAAGGGTGAGTAATAGCCTTACCCAGTAAGTTCATTATATGTAAGGTAGGAAGTTTGATGCTCTATCTACCACCTCGGACTATAAGTCCTTGGCACTATGCAGTTTTCGTAAATATTTCTTCAAAGATTAATTTTATTGTGAAAATCTATGCCCATCAGCCTTCACTGGTTTACCAAAACTTTCATGGAGTTCCTTTCCTTCCGCGTTCGTAGCTCGTTCCCGGAACAGGGAGTAACAACTTATAGTTCTTACACTCTACAGAGGTGTGTTACTTTACCCATGAGAGATCAACTCCTTGTTGCACAACCGGGCGTACTTCCCCGTCCATAATTCCATGATGTAGGGCCCAGTAGGTTATCCAAGCCAATCACTGCCCCCTTCGCGACCCCGCATGTCTCCTTGGTGTACACCATGCCCACCCATTGAATTACGGCAATGGTTTGTACAGACCGTTAGATGCCAGAACTATCGTGGGACGTTGAGGGTTCCCACCCATATGCTGCATATCATCTACGAATTACCAATTAATGCACACTACGAGGATAACAGCCACGACCTGCACATCCAGCTACATGCGAGAGGAAGAAGATACAACTGACTTCTCCGTCCCATTCCAAATCTCATGGTTAACGCGTAATATACGGCTCTAGAATCACTGATGTCATGGGTTGTTAAATTCCTAGATGATTATCATTGTTGCCAATAGAACCCTAATTTCTATTGCCCTACTATATCATCACTTAGGATGATATCATTAATTTATTTATTTGAGAAAATAATATTTTCTTTCCTTCAAACATAGATGATAACACACAATTTATAAATACTTTGGTAAAGACTCTTCAGAGGACATGAGCAAGTGATGAACTTGCCTTGTGATTGCAAGGTAGTGAAGTCGGATGCTTGCACTGAACCTTGAGCTTCTATGTCTACAAAACATCATTATTGCCCGGGAAGGATAATATTTAAAGAAGCAAAATGAATATGCATAATAATGTAATGCATTATTTAATATTTATCTACTTTGTGTGTTTTACCCAATATTTTAGTTTCTAGAATTTATTTAAGTAATAAAGGAATTCATTTTAAGGAATAACTTTAATATTTTATGAATATTAATTTCTCTATTGTTTTTAATGTAATAAGTTATTTATAGAGTTAACAACTAATTTTTTATTTAATATAACTTTTATATATTTTTTTATTTATTAATTCTTTTAAGAATTAGCATTTAAACAAAAAAATTCTTTTGGTAACTCTAAATATTTATTTAGTGTTTTTATTAAATAATACAATAACAAAATATAATAAAGTGAGTTTTATTTATTTTTATCCTTTTTATTTAATTTTATAAAATTCCATAGGGAATATATATTATAAAATTCTTGACCAAAAATTATATATATAAAAAAATATTTTCTTAATTTAATTAAATAGGTTGGATTATTATGAATCTAAAAATATATTATTTGTATTTTTTAGACTTCTATTTTATTTTCTAGAATTTATTGAGTTCTAGGGGTATTTTGGTCTTTTATTAATTATTAAAATTTCTTTTAGGATTTTGGGCCAACCATTGGGCTTATTGGGCCTAACTGGGCCTAAGTGGCCTAGTCAAAAGCTCTCCCTGAAGGGGTACTGGCCATATCAGCCTAGTCCTCTGCCTCTCCTTCTCTCGACCTCATCCCTTTCTACTTCTCGACCGTGTGGTTGTTGGCGCCGCCGTCGTGCGATTACCACCACCGTGGTCTGTCCTGGCCACCGCCATGGTGTATGGCGATGTTGTTGACCATGCTCTGCCGCTTGGTCCAATTCGATTTGGCTCTAGGTCACTCCTGTGGCCAAGCTAGCCTCGTCTCGAACCCTAGGGTTTGGGGTGGTGCTGGTGACGCCTCCGTCGATGCTCTCGTGGTGCTGTGGGGTGCTCGTCCGTTGCTGTGGTGGCATTGTTCATCCTCCTGTTGCTGCTATGGCCGCCGCCTCGGCTCGGCGCGGGTTGCAGCGCCCTTTGGGATGCTTCTTATGCCGTTGTGCGCTCTTTGACCCTTCTGCTTCCTCTTCTATTCTACAGCGAGGACCACTGGTGAGTTGGGTCTTGATTATCACTCGTGCCTTCTGCCCTTTGTCTCCTCTGAGTTCATCAGTGTGCCTCTAGTGGCCACCCCTAATTAGGGTTCATACTTGTTCTAGGGTTCTTCCCTGGTTCTAGGGTTCATCCTTCTTCTTCATTGTAAATGATGATTTGGTCTGATAGTGGTGCCTAGTAAGTATTGTGATTATTGTAGGGTTTCGTAGCATGGAAAACAAAAAATTTCTACTGCATGCACACAAACAAGCCAAGATCTATCTACTAGATTGTAGCAACAAGTAGATTAGATTACTCACCGTCGAAGATTCCAAAGCGGTTAACAAGAGTAGATTCTCGTGGGTGATGTAGTCGTACACTTGCCGATCTCAAGATCGCGTAGACGATCCTTCCGGCTGCGTTCCGGCAGCGCTTCCGCAGTCGGTCACACGTTCGGTACTCGATGAAGACCTTCCTAACCCTTGTTCCAGCAGGCAGCGGAGTTTGTAGTTCTCCCCTCGCGATTCCGGTAGCACGACGACATGGTGTCGGAAGTAGAGGGAAGATCCTGCAGGGCTTCGCCTAAGCGGTGCGAGTTATGGTGGATCTATGGTTTCCGGTGATCTAGGTTTAGAAGGCCGGAGAGGAGGAAGAGGTGTCGGCGGCTAGGGCGACGGCGACGAGCCGACGGCAGCGGCGGCGCACGGGGTGGGGAGGGATGGCTTGTGTTGTTTGGGGAAGCCCTCTCCCTCTATTTATGAGAGGGGGGCAGCCTTGGGAGGGGAGAGTTTGAATCCAAACCCAAACCCAAGTTGTATAGAAGGAAGGAATCTTTCCTTCTTCCACTAGTAAACTATTGTTCTAGTTTGACTTTTCAAACCTCCCTTTTGACTTTCAATTTAGAGCTTTAATTCTCTCTGGCAAATGCCCAAACCAAGTGACCTTGGATATGATCCAATCATTCCACTTACCCATGACACATTCATGTACCATTCCCCTTCCGGTCCGGTGAACCTTCTAGACCCTTCTAGAACCTCTCCGATGAAAACATCGAAATTATTCCCGAACTCTGGAATCGGACTTTCCTTATATGAATCTTATTCTCCAGACCATTCCGGATCTCCTCGTGATATCCTGGATCCCATCCGAGACTCCGAACAACATTCGGTTTCCCTACTTACATTCCATATCTACTAAACAACATTGATTCCTTAAATGTGTCTCCCTGCGGTTCGTGAATTATGCGGACATGACCGAGACACTTCTCCGATCAATAACCAATAGAGGAATCTGTAAATTCATATGGCTCCCACATATTTCTACGATTACTTTGTGATCGAATGAACCACTTACATACGATACCAATTTCCCTTTGTCTCACGATAGTTTACTTATCCGAGGTTTGATCGTCGGTATCTCTTCATACCTAGTTCAACCTTGTTACCGATAAGTACTCTTTTCTCGTTCGCGTGATATGTGATCCCTTGTGATCCAGTCACATGCTTGCAAGCTAATTGGATGACATTCCACCGAGAGGGCCCAGAGTATATCTATCCGTCATATGGATGGATAAATCCCACTCTTGATCCATGTGCCTCAACACATACTTTCCGAACACTCAATGCCACCTTTATAGCCACCTAGTTACGGTGTGGTGTTTGATGTCATCAAAGTATCCTTCTGTTGATGGTCATTAGCATGATCTCATGGTCGAAGGAATTAGGTTACTATGTATCAGAAAGCTTATAACAAACGAACTATTGAAATGACTTGATCTTTATGCTACGCTTATCTATAGGAGTATGGCCATCATACCATTCTCCTAATGACATGATCTTGTTGTTAATAACATCTCAATGTTCATGATCGAGAAAACACGATCATCTATTAACCAACAAGCTAGTATTATAAAGAGGCTTTACTAGGGACTCTAATTTAGTTTACAAATCACACAAGTATTAATGTTTCCGGTTAATACTATTATATCATGAATGTAAACATTTATCATAAACACAAAGATATAATAATAACCATTTTTATTATTGCCTCTAGGGCATATCTCCAACAGTCTCCCACTTGCACTAGAGTCAACTAATCTAGATTACATGGTAACATACCGAACACCCATGGCGGTTTGGTGCTGGTCATCTTTTGCCCTCGGGAGAGGTTTAGTCAACGGATCCGCCACATTCAGATTTGTGTGTACTTTGCAAATATTTATGTCACCATCTTGGACATGCTCTCGAATAGCGTGAAAATGTAGCTTGATGTGCTTCAGCTTCTTGTGTGACCTTGGTTCTTGCGCATTGTCTATGGCGCCCATGTTATCACAATAGATATACATTGGGTCCAGCGCACTTGGAACCACACCGAGCTCTGTAATGAACTCCTTCATCCATATCGCCTCTTATGAAGCTTCCGAAGCAGCTATGTATTCCGATTCTGTTGAAGATCTCACCACTATGCTTTGCTTTGCACTCCTCCAGCTAACTGCTGCACCATTCAAAGTAAACACGTATCCGGATTGAGATTTAGAATCATCCGGATCGGTGTTCCAACTAGCATCGGTGTAACCATTAACAACGAGCTGTCCATCACCTCCATAAGAAAGAACCATATCATTAGTTCTTCTCAAGTACTTAAGGATGTTTTTGACCACTGTCCAATGATCCACTCTTGGATCACTTTGATATCTGCTAGTCAAACCAAAAACATATGCAATGTCGGGTCTAGTACATAGCATGGCATACATAAGAGATCCTATGGCCGAGGCATAGGGAGTCTTACTCATCCTTTCTCTATCTTATGTTGTTTCAAGACTTTGAGTTTTACTCAAGGTCGTATTGGGCAACATGGGAAAGAACCCTTTCTTGCTATCTTCCATTCCAAACCTCTTTAGAACTTTGTCCAAATATGTACTCTGTGACAATGATATTAGACGTCTCGATCTATCTCTATAAATCTTTATGCCTAATATGTAAGCTTCTTCGCCAAGATCTTTCATTGAAAAACTATTATTCAAATAATCCTTGACACTATTAAGAAGGTCTACATCATTCCCAATCAACAATATGTCATCTACATATAGTATTAGGAATTCTATATAGCTCCCACTCACTTTCTTGTAAATACAAGCTTCTCCATAAGTTTGTATAAAACCAAAACTTTTGATCACCCTATCAAAACGTTGATTCCAAATCCGGGATGCTTGCTTCAATCCATAAATGGACCGTTGAAGTTTTCATACCTTGTTAGCATCTTTAGGATCGACAAAACCTTTGGGTTGTACCATATACAACTCTTCATCAATGTCTCCATTGAGGAATGCCGTTTTAACATCCATCTGCCATATCTTATAATCATAATATGCATCGATTGCTAATAAAATCTCCACAGACTTTAGCTTCGCTACCAGTGAGAAAGTATCATCGTAGTCAACTCCTTGAATTTGTCGAAACCCTTTTGCGACAAGTCGAGCTTTATAGACAGTAACATTACCATCAGCATTTGTTTTCTTCTTGAAAATCCATTTGTTCTCGACAGCCTTCCGGCCATTCGGTAAGTCCACCAAAGTCCATACTTGGTTTTTGTACATGGATCCAATCTCGGATTTCATGGCTTCTTGCCATTTATTGGAATCTGGGCTCATCATCACTTCCTTATATGTCGCAGGGTCATCGGTGTTGTCCACCAACATGACACTCATAACGGGATCATACCAATCAGGAGTGGTACGATTTCTCGTTGACCTGCGAGGTTCCGTAGTTACTTCAACTGAAGTTTCATGATCAACATAATTAGCTTCCTCTCTTATTGGTGTAGGCGCCACAGGAACTACTTCCGATGCTGCGCTACTCTCAAGTTCGAGAGAAGGTTTAACAACCTCGTCGAGTTCTACTTTCCTTCTAGTCACTTCTTTCGAGAGAAACTCCTTCTCCAGAAAGGATCCATTCTTGGGAACGAATATTTTTCCCTCGGATCTATGATAGAAGGTATACCCAATAGTTTCCTTCGGGTATCCTATGAAGACGCATTTTTCCGCTTTGGGTTCAAGCTTGTCTGGCTGTAACTTCTTTACATAAGCTTCGCAACCCCAAACTTTAAGGAACGACAATCTAGGTTTCTTCCCAAACCATAATTCATACGGTGTCGTTTCAACGGATTTAGATGGTGCCCTATTTAAAGTGAATGCGGTTGTTTCTAATGCATAACCCCAAAACGATAGCGGTAAATCTATAAGTGACATCATAGAACGAACCATATCTAAGAGAGTTTGATTACGACATTCGGACACAGCATTACGTTGTGGTGTTCCCGGCGGTGTCAATTGTGAAAGTATTCCGCATTTTTTCAAATGCTCGCCAAACTCGTAACTTAGATATTCACCTCCACGATCAGATCGTAGAAATTTAATCTTCTTGTTACGTTGATTCTCTACTTCACTTTGAAATTCCTTAAACTTCTCGAAAGTTTCGGACTTATGTTTCATGAAATAGATATACCCATATCTACTCAAGTCATCCGTGAAGGTAAGAACATAATGATAACCACCGCGCGATGCTACACTCATTGGACCACAAACATCGGTATGTATGATTTCCAATAAGACCGTAGCTCGCTCCATCATACCAGAAAAATGGAGTCTTAGTCATTTTACCCATCAGACATGCTTCGCATCTTTCAAGTGATTCGAAATCAAGTGATTTAAGAAGCCCATCGGAATGGAGTTTCTTCATACGCTTCACTCCAATATGACCAAGACGACAGTGCCACATATAGGTCGAGTTATCGCTCAATTTCAAACGTTGAGCTTCAATGTTATTAATGTGTGTATTTGTATAATCGAGATTCAATAAGAATAGACCATCTATCAAAGGTGCATGTGCATAAAACATATTACTCATATAAATCGAACAACCATTATTCTCAGATTTAAACAAGTAACCATCTCGCAATAAACATGATCCTCATATAATGTTCATGCTCAACGCAGGCACCAAATAACAATTATTTAAGTATAAAACTAATCCATATGGTAGATGAAGAGGTAGCATGCTGACCGCGATCACATCAACCTTTGATCCATTTCCAACGCGCATCGTCACCTCGTTCTTCGCTAGTTTCCGTCTATTCTGCAGCACCTATTTCGAGTTACAAATGTGAGCAACCGAACCAGTATCAAATACCCAGGCACTACTACGGGTACTAGTGAGATACACATCAATAACATGTATATCGGATATACCTTTCTTCTTGATGTTACCGTTCTTCAAATCTGCCAACTACTTAGGGCAATTCCGCTTCCAGTGACCTTCTCCCTTGCAGTAAAAACACTCAGTATCAGGCTTAGACCCAACCTTGGTCTTCTTCTTCGGTGCGGTAACTTTCTTACCGCCCTTCTTGAAGTTTCCCTTTTTCTTAGACTTGCCTTGCTTCTTGAATTTGGTGGTATTATTGACCAACAACACTTGGTGCTATTTCTTGATCTCCACTTCTGCAGACTTTAACATGGAGAAGAGTTCGGGTAACGACTTGTCCATGTTTTGCATATTGTAGTTCATCAGAAAGTTCTTGTAACTTGGTGGTAGTGATTGGAGGACACGGTGAATCCCCAAAGCATTAGGAATCACTATACCCAAGCTTTTAAGCTTGCTTGTGTGCCCAGACATCTTAAGCATGTGATCACTAACGGAGTTGACCTCTTCTATCTTGCGGTTAAAGAACTTTTCAGAAGCCTCATAACTCTCAACTGCCGTGTGAGCCTCAAATATCATTTTGAATTCACGGACAATATCATGTGGTTCATGGTTCTCAAACCTTTTCTGAAGCTCCAATTCCAAACCATACAAGATAGCACACTGAACTATGGAGTACTGATTCTTCCGAGTGAGGAAAACATTCTTTACCTCATCGATAGCATGAGCTGCAGGTGGGTCACCCAGCGGTGCATCCAGCACATAAGTCAAATTACCAGCATTGAGGACAATCCTCAATTTGCGGAACAAATCCACAAACTTGCTTCCATTGTTTTTCAACTTTTCTTTCTCTAGGAACGTATTAAAATTGATGGTAGGGGCCGCCATTGATCTACAACATATTTGCAATAGTTTAGACTAAGTTTATGAAAATTTGACTTCTAATTAATAGTTAAATTAATCTAGGTGAACTCCCACTCAAAACAATATCCCTCACATTGTTTTAGTGATCACACGAACCAAATCCACCGCATGAAAACCGATCATCACGAGAGTTGATGTAGCTTCAATGGCGAACAATCAACATGTTCATCATATATACTATATGACTCATGTTTTACCTTTCGGTGATCCGTGTTCCGAGACCATGTCTGTCCATGCTAGTCTCGTCAAGATCAAACCTTAGCTTCTGCATGAGCAAATCTGGCTTGCTCCCGTTGTATACACTCGTAGAATCTAACACACCCGATCATCACGTAGTGCTTCTAAACAATGAGCTTTAGAAACGGTGCTTACTAAGGATGAACACTTTATAACTTGAATTTTTGTGCTAGAGGGATCATCTTATAATGCTACCGTCGCGAACTAAGCAATACAAGATGCATAAAAGGATTAACATCACATGCAATTCATAATATGTGATATGATATGGCCTTTCTTCTTGTGCTTTCGATCTCCATCTTCAAAAACGAACATGATCTCCATCATCACCGGCATGGCGTCAAGGTCAATGGCGCCGCTTCATGGTTGTCGTCCACCAGCATCAACTATTACAACTACTTTGAATAATAGACACACGGGTCTTAACGGAATTAAAGGACAACCATATGGCTCCTGCCGGTTGCCGACTTACAATAAGGAACATTGCATACATCATATATAATCACAATCATGTCCATATCACATCATAACACAACCCTGCAAAACAAAGTTAGACGCCTCTAATTTTCTTTGCATATTTTACGTGGTTTGGGGCTTTCAATAAGTGTCGTTCTAACTTACGAACAAGAACCACAACATTGATACTAGTATTATCAATCACCCATTGTAAATTGAACCTTAACTATGTTGGGAGAAACAGGCATCCTCAAAGCCACTTATGCAATACAAGTTGCATGTCAAGCGTGGAGCAAGTCTCATGAACGATGTCATGTAAGGTTAGCCCGGGCCGCTTCATCCCACCATCCCGCAAGATGCAAAGTACACAAGAAGCAATCGACAACAAAAGCATCAATGCCCATAATGACCATTATGTTCTACTCGTGCAACAGATCTACATATAGACACGACTCTGATACCACTATAGGGGTTCGTAGCATGGAAAACAAAAAATTTCTACCACATGCACACAAACAAGCCAAGATCTATCTACTAGATTGTAGCAACATGTAGATTAGATTACTCACACTCGAAGATTCCAAAGCGGTTAACGAGAGAAGATTCTCGTGGGTGATGTTGTCGTACACTTGCCGATCTCAAGATCGCGTAGACGATCCTTCCGGCGCTGCGTTTCGGCAGCGCTTCCGCAGTCGATCACATGTTCGGTACTCGATGAATACCTTCCTATCCCTTGTTCCAGTAGGCAACGGAGGTTGTAGTTCTCCCCTCGCGATTCCGGCAGCATGACGGCGTGGTGTCGAAAGTAGAGGGAAGATCCCGCAGGGCTTCGCCTAAGCCGGTGCGAGTTATGGTAGATCTAGGGTTTTAGAAGATCTAGGTTGAGAAGGTCAGAGAGGAGGAGGAGGTGTCATGAGGCTAAGCGCTAGCGGTGATGGCGGCGTCTTGGTGTGGAAGGGCTGGCTTATGTTGTTTGGGACAGCCCTCCCCCTCTATTTATGAGATGGGGGCAGCCTTGGGAGGGGAGAGTTTGAATCCAAACCCAAACCCAAGTTGGATAGAAGGAAGGACTCTTTCCTTCTTCCACCAGGAAACTATTGTTCCAGTTTGACTTTTCAAACCTCCCTTTTGACTTTCAATTTAGAGCTTTAATTCTCTCTTGCAAATGCCCAAACCAAGTGACCTAGGATATGATCCAATCATTCCACTTACCCATGACACATTCATGGACCATTCCATTTCCAGTCCGGTGAACCTTCTAGACCCTTCTAGAACCTCTCCCATGAAAACATCGAAATCATTCTTGAACTCCGGAATCGTACTTTCCTTATATGAATCTTATTCTTCGGACCATTCCGGATCTCTTCGTGATATCCTGGATCCCATCCGAGACTCCGAACAACATTCGGTTTCCCTACTTACATTCCATATCTACCAAACAACATTGAATCCTTATGTGTGTCTCCCTGCGGTTCGTGAATTATGCGGACATGACCGAGACACTTCTCTGATCAATAACCAATAAAGGAATCTCGAAATTCATATGGCTCCCACATATTTCTACGATTACTTTGCGATCGAATGAACCACTTACATACGATACCAATTTCCCTTTGTCTCACGATAGTTTACTTATCCAAGGTTTGATCGTCGGTATCTCTGCATACCTAGTTCAACCTTGTTACAGATAAGTACTCTTTTATCGTTCCTGTGATATGTGATCCCTTGTGAGCCAGTCACATGCTTGCAAGCTAATTGGATGACATTCCACCGAGAGGGCCCAGAGTATATCTATCCGTCATATGGATGGACAAATCCTACTCTTGATCCATGTGCCTCAAGACATACTTTTCGAACATTCAATGCCACCTTTATAGCCACACAGTTACGGTGTGGTGTTTGATGTCATCAAAGTATCCTTACGGTGATGGTGATTAGCATGATCTCATGGTCAAAGGAATTAGGTTACTATGTATCATAAAGCTTATAGCAAACGAACTATTGAAATGACTTGATCTTTATGCTACTCTTATCTATAGGAGTATGTCCATCATACCATTCTCCTAATGACATGATCTTGTTGTTAATAACATCTCAATGTTCATGATCGAGAAACCACGATCATCTATTAACCAACAAGCTAGTATTATAAAGAGGCTTTACCAGGGACTCTAATTTAGTTTACAAATCACACAAGTATTAATGTTTCCGGTTAATACTATTATAGCATGAATGTAATCATTTATCATAAACACAAAGATATAATAATAACCATTTTTATTATTGCCTCTAGGGCATATCTCCAACAATTATCTGCACTTCAATGCTTACTGTCTTGATTTGATTATCTGGTGCTATTGGTGCTCTGATGCTAGTGGCTTATCAGACTGGTTCCAGTGGGTAATTTGATATGGTTCAAATGCTAGTGCTACTGTGGAATCATTACTTGTGGATCCTAGTGAGTTGGATGTTCACTACTGCCATGATCTGGTTATTGACATTGGTTTTAGTCAGTGATTTATTCACTGCATCTTTAAATTTTGGCATGGATAGTCACATTTAGATTGAGTGATAACATGTTATTACAAAGATGCTCTGATTATGTGTAAATAAGCGTGATGATGATTTCTGGTGTTTAATTCCAGGAAAATGATAGTTCATGGCTTGATAGTTTATTTATGAAAGCTAAGTAATTGTTTGGCTTGGTTTTAGAACTTGTTCTTGTGACACCATCTTAGAATGGCACACAAGTTGTGATTCTACTACTAGGCTTTACTTTGCATAGTGCTTAAGATTGGATAGATGCCAAAAATAAGTTGAAAGCTTCTCTTAATATTTATGCCTATGATGTTGTTCTAAGGCTTAGGAACTAGGTTACTATCTTGTTGTCCCTCATAGATATGCTTAAGTATCATGGTTGTTCACTGGATCTTGGATACTAATTGGCTAAGATGGTTGGTTTGCTCATAGCTTTATGTTGATGCATAGAGTTTATGAAATATGAGGTGTTACTCCATTAGGAGATGTGTCCAGAATTTTATAAGTTATGTAGAAACATGTGGGAATATATAAATTGTTTGGCACCTCTAGGATCTATGATGCTGGTCTGAGATCCTGGTGGATCTGGTAGAATTTACTTCTGGCCTTTATAATTCAAAATCCTCTATGATAGGTTCACCCCACTTGGGTGATTACTGAGAGGTTTAATATAAGACAACACATGAATTCTTATCTAATTTAGATAGACATATCATGTGATGGTTTTATACTACTCACCACAATAGTTGAGTTATTGGTGTTGTAACTAGTTGATCTTGTGGCTTGATCTTGCTGGTTGTGTTGCTGGCCTGATCTGGTCCTTCACCTCCTGGTGCTGCTCCTGCTACTTTTTGGTTCTTGTAAGCTTGACCTTGATTTGCCCTTCACCTCCTAGCTCCTACAACTTTACCTTGCTATCCACCTGATCCACCCCCTACTTATGTCACCATCTAGTGATGCTAGGATGATCTGGTGTGTGGTTTGGATGGTGGTTTGCTTGGCTTTGCTAAGACGAGTGTGTTCCTGGTTTGATGCAAAAGTGAGCTGCTGGAAGCTGCCCACAGCTGTGCTACTCCTTTTACTTGTGTGAGCTATTGTTGTTGTGTCGACGGCACACACCATGCATTTGGTGATTGTGCTGCCTGTGTGCTTGGTACACAGTTTTGGATCAGATCAGTGAGGCGTCTCACCTTTTGATCTTTTAACTGTTAACTTTCCTGGTGAAACTTTCCCCTCTTACTTGCTGTGAATATTTGACTTGTGGCTTAATTATTATGAAAGATCAAATTCTTTCATATTGGTGAAACTTGCCCCTATTATAATTACTCAATGATGTAATTTTGAGGAGTGCACTTCACTGCTCTCCACTGAGAGTAAATCTAACAATTAAAATTTTACTTTCATTTTGTTTGTTTTGTATTTTGCAGGTACAAGATTTGGAGATTCAAGATTTGGTATAGGATTACTTAGATAGATAGATTCTTTTGTAATCTTTATTTCATTCTTTTGTAAGTATTTGTAATAGTTTATTCATATATGAATTACCCTTCTTGTAATTTATTCACTGTAATGAACCTTATTACTTGAATGGGTTTATCTTTGTAATTTGTTTATGAAATAAAGATAAGGAATAAAGATTCATTTCTTATTTACATTTCTTTATATTGAATTCTATTTCTATTTATTAACTCTTTATTAAAACAAATAATATTATTAAATCTTTTTTGGAATTAATTCCAAAATAGCAATTCCTAACTTTAAAATATAAGTTCAAATTCAAATTTGAATTCAAGCTCTTTTCCCCAGAACACACTAATTCATAAAGATCATGTCAAAAATTATAACGATCACTCTCTAGAGCTATTCTTATACCTAGAGAGTGAAAGAAAAACTCTGATCACTTTAGGTTTTTATTTGGCGAAAAATTTATCCACATTTTACAGATGAATGCATGCATATGCACAAATTCCTAAATCTACCCTTCGTTATTACTAAATGTTGGGATGTTACAGGTTGCACTTGATTTTACCTTTGCACTTTCAATCCATCCATATGAATATGATGATGTTGTTGATTGCCTTCATGTATGAGTAGTTCCCTTTGTTCTTGGGGAGATAGAAAAACCCTAACATTGTTATGAAGTGAAAAAAAGATGATCTATAACTTTAGTATTTGATCTATTGATTTATGATATTGTGTTATATCTCGCTCTCTAGATGGTATGCGAAGTCAACCACATAACATCTACCTTTTGGACTAGAGAGAGGGAACTACCCTTTGGACGTGTATGAGAGTATATTCGGTTCTACTCTATGACTGCAAGCATTGTATTATGACCTACACGATCAAAGGGGGATTAAGGGAGATTCACTAAGCTCATAACGATATCCATTGGGAGACCCTTAATTGTGGTAGTCTGTAGAAGTGATTTTCTCACAAACATCGCAGTGGTTATTTAGAGATGGCCTCATCACATGACTCGTAGAAGTGGCTTACTCGTGAGAGGTGTTGGTGAACATCTTATTATGGAGCTCTCTCCACACATATCATGACGAAATATATAGGTTATCCTAATCATGAATAATTTGCATATGCTAGTGGTGTATCCTACATCCCCGAGAATATTTAAGCCTTATTGAGTTCCAACACCAATTCCAACGCTTTTGTTACTTGTTTACTTTACTTGGTTTAATTAATTTCTTGACAAAAAAATAAACCTTTCAAAAACCCTTTACTTGATATCAAAGGTAACTTCCAAGTATTCTTTGGTAGATAGTGATGAGGGGCATAAAGACCTCAACCAAATATCTCTCTGTGGGTTTGATACTTTTATTCTGAAACTAGATACAATTGATATGTGCACTTGCAGTCATCACTCGCATGGTCAGTGGTTGCAGGTTGGGAACCTAGTAGCAGTAGCTGAAGGTCAT
The DNA here is from genome assembly GCA_030063025.1 of Avena longiglumis. Lineage (NCBI taxonomy): Eukaryota > Viridiplantae > Streptophyta > Magnoliopsida > Poales > Poaceae > Avena > Avena longiglumis. The sequence continues at coordinate 508,355,082 of CP125974.1, read as the reverse complement.
CCATAACCACGGCTACCACTCATGCAGCTAGCCACTGGCTCGTCGATCCCAGCTTGTAGTGAGAGAAGGAGGCACGAGGATCCTCATGGACACCACGCCCAGCAGCCTCTCGTCTTGCGACATCAAGAGTGAAAGCAAGGAGAATGCTCGCCTATGGCTTAAATAGTGGTCCTTCAAATGTGTGTACCTTATGTATGATTGGGCCTCAAGTTAATGAAACTGTTATATTTATAGAAATTTAGAAAATTTGGTGCGGTGACCCAACATACCACTACAGGATGTAGTACACTATAGTCGTTAATATAACACCAATGAAACATCGTTCCACTAGTATTACCACATATATATATCTTTATTTAAGATAACTATTCTATTTCATTCAAGAGTGAGTTAACTCCACCAACTACCATGTTGATTTGATTCTCTCCTAACACTCTCATCCTACCTCTTGTTACTTCTTTCTTTAAAGACTTGAGAATGAACAATATAGTAGGTCAAGAGTTAAAGGGTTAAGATATGATAGATCAAGGATTGATCACCCAATATTGATGATCAACAAATACTAGAATATGGTTCAATAGAAATGATAATGGATTGGTATGGCAAGAAAGATATGTGGTGAAGGGTCTTAATTTGGTTTCCTTCCTACTCAATATAACTAAAGAGTTAGGTTTAAGGGTGTCGGGGATATAACCCCAGGTATCCCAGAGTTGGTATATAAATAAACCAATAAGAGACAAGAATAAATGAGAGTGTATTTGATAAGAGAGTATCAAGTCAAATAGAAAAGGAAAAAGACAAGAAAGAACAAATGGGCCGAGTAAGAGGAATCTCGGCCCAGTCCATACTCCCCAAGGCCGAATTAAGTATAAAGAAAGGAAAAGAACCCGGCTAGGACGAATTACCCCCAGCCGGCCCATCTACCGAGCTCCACCAAGCCACCTCGATCCGGCGCATCGACGCCAGCGCTCCCTCCCGCCGAGTCTCACTGCTGCCTCGACCGAGTCCCGCATCGCCTACCTCGACGCGCTGGGCCGCCGAGGTTTGCTCGCCTCACCAACGTCACCCGGGTGGGCCGGCTCAGAGCATCTCGGCCCACCGCGGGATTACTGCGCTACGCCACCGCCTGTTGACCGCGTGGCTCGGATGGGCCAGCACAGGCCGTATCCGGCCTGCCACAAGGGCACCATTGCACCGCTCCCTTCGGGCGGTGAAGACGGACCCGGTGGGCCTTTCTGCACCAGCCGACTTTCCCTCCAGGCGAGTAAATGCCCCATTCGGCTAAAGCAAGAAATAGTCTGGCTGGGCCTTTTCTCTGATAGGCCGAGCCATCTTTCCCTCAGGCCGAATTTCCACTCTCTCTGGGGCGTTCGGGCCGAATTGTATCATCCCGTACGCCCCCATACTCACATCCAGACGTGCCCTGACATCTACAACGACGCCCCATCAACCCAAGACAAGACAAACAAGTCTCGTACCAGTCTTGGGACGCCCATGGCTCAGACTGGCACATTGGCGTATGGAATATGCCCTTGGCACCAAGGATATGCTAAGGAATATGCCATGGCATCTCCAAAGATGCCAAGGCATATGCTGAGCATCTAGGAAGATGCCAGGAATATGCTACATAGATGCCAAGCGTAGGGAACAAGTCTTGTCCCCTGGGCTCCCCTTTATAAGGAGCACCAGGGGGATCGTTCTAGGAGAGGCCCCGAAGGGCTCCTCCCCTCCCAGCTCAATAGGAGCTCTCCTTCTTCTTCCTCCTCCACTCTCATAGAGAGATCTAGATAGAGGCATAGGAGATACAGCTCAAGGAGCATGATTGTAGCCACAAGTATGGCCAGATTATAAGAGATTAGATGTAGAGAATGAGGTGTTATCTCCACTTGAGAGCTTCAATCCAATTTACATTGTATTTCTCTTTGTTCATATGAGTGCGGTCTTCACTGCATCATCCCTCCCCGGATTCCTCCTCGTCCATCGGCCCCAACTTTAGCCTACCCATGGCATATGCCGTGATACCACCACGACATTTGGCGCCCACCGTGGGGCCTTCTAGTGGCGTTGGTTGGGTTTCCATCCGGACGGGAACATCTTCATCAACTTCTTCCTCATAGGGCTCATTCAGCTTCACCAAGCGAACATAGAACAAAGAGGTAAGCGCAAAGGGTCTCCAAGTCTGACTGAACAAAACAGGTAAGACTCAGCAAGAAGGACTCAAGCACTACTCCAAGCCTACTGTAAGTACCAAATAACTCAGCAAGGCACGTATGACTTAGCAAGACTCACTCAAACACTTCCCCAAGTAAACTGTAAGTGCCAGATAACTCAGTCACCTACACTCAATCCTTCACCCCGGGGAGAAAAGAACTTAACCCGGGGACTAGCCGACTTATCCTTAGAGTCGCCTTTGGATTAAGAGAACATCATATTGATTTAGATCTGTACACTAGCCAGCTTATTTATAACTCGGCCATAAGTTGAATCAGCTTATCTGTGATTCAGATAGATTTTGAGTCAGTTAGTTTATGTTTTGGATTGTCCTTTAACTCGGCTCCCCAGCCAGCTTATTTATAACTCGGACAGAATTTGAATCAACTTATTTATGATCCAGATAGAATTTGAGTCAGCTTACTTATGAGTCGGATAGAATTTGAGTCAGTTTATTTATGCTTCGGATTGTCCTTTAACTCAGCTTACCGGCCAGCTTATTGATGATTCGGATAAAATTTGAGTCAATTTGTTTATGCTTCGAATTAACCTTTAACTCAGCTAAGTAGATTTTCTCTTATTCGGACTAACATTTGATTCAGCTTGCCAGGGTATATTATAATTCGGATTGGTATTCAGACTCGGCGTACTAATCATATCTCTGATTCAGGCCGAAGCTTTATTTAGTTCGCCAGATTGCCAGGTTATGTTATGACTCGGATTGTTATTTTACCATCTTGCCAGGTTATCCCATATCTCGGATGACTATTGGCCATCTTATCATATCTCGAATCTATATCTCATATCTACATCCCGAATCAGATCTCTTAGCGGTTAGCCCTATTATCATATCCCAAAGCTTAATCTCGGATCTATATCTCGGATCCATATCAAAGGCAAATTACCGTCATCACGCCAAATCAAGTTATATCGTGGCAAACAGGTGATTCGGATTTGAGTAATATAACTCGGATTTGGGATGAGTTAACTCGGATTTGGGTCAGATGACTCAGATTTGGGAAGTAAGTCAAAATTGAGTAAAGTAACTCAGATTTGGGATGAGTTAACTCGGATTTGAGTCAGATGACTCAGATTTGGGATGTAAGTCAAAATTGAGTGAAGTAACTCGGATTTGGGATGAGTTAACTCGGATTTGAGTCAGATGACTCAAATTTGGGAAGTAAGTCAAAATTGAGTAAAGTAACTCGGATTTGGGATGAGTTAACTCGGATTTGAGTCAGATGACTCAGATTTGGGATGTAAGTCAAAATTGAGTAAAGTAACTCGGATTTGGGATGAGTTAACTCGGATTTGAGTCAGATGACTCAGATTTGGGAAGTAAGTCAAAATTGAGTGAAGTAACTCGGATTTGGGATGAGTTAACTCGGATTTGAGTCAGATGACTCAGATTTCGGATGTAAGTCAAAATTGAGTAAAGTAACTCGGATTTGGGATGAGTTAACTCGGATTTGAATCAGATTTGGGATGTAAGTCAAAATTGAGTAAAGTAACTCGGATTTGGGATGAGTTAAATCGGATTTGAGTCAGATGACTCAGGTTTGGGAAGTAAGTCAAAATTGAGTAAAGTAACTCGGATTTGGAATGAGATAACTCGGATTTAAGTCGTATACCTCGGATTTGAGTCAGAGGACTCAGACTCAAGACCTAAGTCAATTTTGAGTAAAGTAACTCATATTTGGAAACAGATGACTCGGATCATAACTTACCCAATGAGGTTAAAAGAGCAATGCCCAATAAGGCAGGAACTCCTAACTTACCCAATGAGTTTAAAAGAGCAATGCCCAAGAAGGCAGGAACTCATAACTTACCCAATGAGGTTAAAAGAGCAATGCCCAAGAAGGCAGGAACTCATAACTTACCCAATGAGGTTAAAAGAGCAATGCCCAAGAAGGCAGGAACTCATAACTTACCCAATGAGGTTAAAAGAGCAATGCCCAAGAAGGCAGGAACTCCTAACTTACCCAATGAGGTTAAAATAGCAATGCCCAAGAAGGCAGGAACTCATAACTTACCCAATGAGGTTAAAAGAGCAATGCCCAAGAAGGCAGGAACTCCTAACTTACCCAATGAGGTTAAAAGAGCAATGCCCAAGAAGGCAGGAACTCATAACTTACCCAATGAGGTTAAAAGAGCAATGCCCAAGAAGGCAGGAACTCGTAACTTACCCAATGAGGTTAAAAGAGCAATGCCAAAGAAGGCAAGAACTTGTAACTTACCCAATGAGGTTAAAAGAGCAATACTCAAGAAGGCAGGAACTCGTAACTTACCCAATGAGGTTAAAAGAGCAATGCCAAAGAAGGCAAGAACTCATAACTTACCTAATGAGGTTAAAAGAGCAGTGCCTGATAAGGCCAGTATTCATTACTTACCCAAAGAGGTTAAAAGACCAGTGCCCATGAAGGCCAGAAACTTACCCAAAGGGGTTATGACCAGTGCCCATGATGGCCAGAGGTCCAGAAACTTACCCAAAGGGGTTATGACCAGTGCCCAAGAAGGTCAGAAGTCCAAAAACTTACCCAAAGGGGTTATGACCAGTGCCCAAGAAGGCCAGAGGTCCAAGAACTTGCCCAAAAAGGTTATAAGCAATGTCCAAGAAGGCTAGGAGTCAAGAAATTCACCCAAAAGGATTAATAAAACATAGAAGGATAAGTTACGAACAACTCTGGGAATACTTGAAATTAAAGTCTATGCACGACTCTACGAGTCCCACATAGACTCGGGGACTAATGTCGGGGATATAACCCCAGGTACCCCAGAGTTGGTATATAAATAAACCAATAAGAGACAAGAATAAATGAGAGTGTATTTGATAAGAGAGTATCAAGTCAAATAGAAAAGGAAAAAGACAGGAAAGAACAACTGGGCCGAGTAAGAGGAATCTCGGCCCAGTCCATACTCCCCAAGGCCGAATTAAGTATAAAGAAAGGAAAAGAACCCGGCTGGGCCGAATTACCCCCAGTCGGCCCATCTACCGAGCTCCACCAAGCCACCTCGATCCGGCCAGGTCGACGCGCCTACCTCCTCACGCCGAGGTTTGCTCGCCTCACCAACGTCACCCGGGTGGGCCGGCTCAGAGCATCTCGTACCGCTGGCTACGCCATTGCGTCACACCGCTCGGATGACACCGCCCGCCAGATCCGTGCCACACAAGGGCACCGCACCGCATTCCGCCCTTCCGGGCCGGTCAGAACACCCTCTCGATCGACCCTATGCAAGTTTCAGCGATTCCGCCAAACCCGCATAGAAACGATTCAAAGGTGCCCACAGCACTTTCGTGCGGGTGGAAAGCGAAGTAATAACATTACACAACAGTCCTCGATGGGACCCACGATGTATATATATATATACAACACGACTCCATGAGTGAAGAATACTGGATATCGTAACAAAGATCCATATCACCTTGAAAATGATAGAGCGTCCATTACGGACAAGATGCAAATGGGGCTAAGAGCCACGAAGAATAACCAATGGCGTCCATAACCCTGCCCAGCCAAGGAAGGAGGGTAACCACGCTTGACGTCGATCTCAAAACCTGCTTAAACAAAAGGGTGCCGACAAAGGGCAAAGGAAAAGAGAAGCGATCAAGACTGGCGATGACAGCATGAGGCTAGAATTCGGCGGTCCTCGCCTACATAGGTATGGTGGACTGAAGCGGCAGCGCAACATGCACTAAACAACCTATAGAGACTCGATACAACTGGCGGCTATCAGAGAGGGATAAGAAATACCTATTCGGAACCAACCTGATTCTACCATCAAACAAACCCATCCTGGTGTTTCCCCCTCGAGACCAAACGAGGAAGTCAACCGAGAAACTCACACAGTTGGCAGTTTTATTTATTCAGTTATCGTTGCAGCAATTACTAGTCAGGTATAGATAGTCATCCTGATATAATAAGCAGTGGGCAATTTTAGTTAACCATTCCGTTGTAGTTGCGACACTTACTAGTCAAAATAATTAGCATGAGATATCCCAAAACCCAGCAGTTGTTGGTGCTTTTATTTAGCCATTCCATTGTAGTTGCAATACTTACTAGTCAGATACAATGGTCGCAAGCGACAACCCAAACAAGCAATTGTTGGCAGTTTTATTTAGCCATTCCATTGTAGTGAAACTGATTACTAGTCATTATAAAGTCAAATTTATAGCACTACTTTAGTTATAGTTGTCTATGATCGAGATACTGTGCTCCAAGTCGTCCATAACCGCGGACACGGCTTTCAGAAAGTTTTACCTAGGGTGCACAATAGCAACACACACTCGATCAACCTCGAAAAAACCAAATCAAAACCCAACGAGGCTTTCACGACAAAGCAATCAGGATTGAAATATTTGAGGGCCACCCCATTGAGTAGACCATAGCGGTTAGGCGACTCCAAGACGGACTCAAGGTTTGCGACAATGGTCAGAAACGACCGGGAACCCGAAAGTGTGACTGGGCTTGTCGATACCGCGAAAACATTCCGCTTACCTAAACAGTACAGTGTGCTCCTCGCACAATCGTAATAAAGCAGTAAAGCATGGCATAAGTACAGGATAGTAAATAAAACCTCAAACTAGTTTGTGGCCCCAAGAAATAAGACTGAATCAAGATCTGGCTCAGGGGGGTCCCATAATACTCCCGGATGTGGATAGCGCGAATATTCAAGGAACATGTATCAAGTACTCGGGGTCCTACGGGACACAAGTGGACGGTTAACAACCAAATAACATCTATTGCCCACTTGTGCCTCTGCTTACTTACTTCAATTTTAGTTGTTTAAACAGTAATTAAAGTGAACGATAAGTAAAGCCAGGATCATCTCCAACATCAAACATGCGGCAATACTCCAACAACTGTGGTACTGGTCGACACACAACAGCACTTGAGCAAGCGACTACGACGCGCAAGTCCAACTATCTACCAAACAACAGGTAATAGGATGTGTCCAAGGCAATATAAGGCGGCAAGGGATATCTCGGGTACGAAAACAGATAGCAATAGATCAACAGGAGGAAATAAATACTATAAAAGTAAGATAGGTAGAAAGGGGGAGATGCTCGCCTGAAAACATTGCCGAAGGTTCAACCGAAGATCGGGGCGAAGCTCACATCAACTCAACGGCCTTATCCGCGAAGAAGCAAAACACTAGAATAAACACCGGATGCAATATTTAATACTACGGTAGAAAATCGGGCATGATGCATGCATGATGTATGACATGGCAAAGGTGCGATGCAATTAGGCCATATTAAGCGGAACCGGGGTCCCGACAATTAAATATATGGTTCAAGTTGTTTAGATACCCCGCAATTTAAATGTTGTCTTAACATGGCAAAAGATAGCACCGGTTCGCTACACAAATTTAAATGGAGTCCGGAATAAGACAAAGATATCCCGCATATGGCCCCATATTTAATTAGGTTAATCGGCATAAGGCCCCCAAACCACATGACAATATGCATGCGAGTATGACAATTTAATATGCAACAATTTATATTTAGCATTTATAAAAATAGAGGCTCGGGATAAGGTTCACACATTAGGGTTCGGCAGATCTTGGGGTTCCGTGGTTCGGGGTTCGGTCTCAGGGTTCGGATCTGGGGTTCGATCTCGGCGGAAGCGTTCTCGGATAGCAGAGGTAGATCTTGGCGTTCCGCGAGGAAGGACTTGGTTCGGTGTCGGGGCACATTGGATTCGCCCTGGTCGGGGTTGATCTTGTCGGGAACGCGTTTCAGGTCGGTCTTGGCGCCCGGAATGAAGAACTTGGCGTTCTGCGTCGGTGTCCTTACCGTCCGGGTTCTCGAGCATCGCATCCGGGAAGGAGAACTTGTCGCATCCGTGGTCTTCAGGTCCGTGTAGACGGTCATGGCGTTCCGAGGAGAAGGTCTTGGCGTGCCGATGAAGAACTTGGCGTTTTGGGGTTCGGTCTTCGGATCTTGAAGGTTTCGCCTTCGGCTCCGGGAATGAGGCCTTGTCGTTCCGACTTTGTCATCGATGGCGAACTCTCTCGGGTCGCAGCGTCAGTAGTCGGTCTTGTCGATGCCCGATCTTGCTGTGACATTTTCACATCCTCATCACCTATTGTATGGAGTTGGCGCTGCTTGTACCGCGTTCGGACGGTGACTTGGGCTACAACACACGGTTCCTAGGACATGCTGCACAAGGGCGAGCCATGGCGGTTCACGGGGACGAGCCGATGCGGTTCCGGGCGGGCTGCGGTCGGGGCACTAGGGGCGTCCAGGGCCGGCCGAGCCGAGGCGACCGGAGGGCTCCGGCATGGGTCGGGGCGCTGCTGAGGAGAGAGGTGCGGCGAGCGGCGACCTTGGGCGGCGAGGGCTTGCGAGAGCCTGCCGGGACGGCTGGGCTCGGCTCACGGGAGGAAGTCATGGCGGGAGAGGCGAGGCTCGGGCAGTGGCGCAGTGAGCTCGGCGAGGAGGGCGCCGGCGGGGGCCACAGGCTGCGCAGTGGCGGGCTGCTGCAGAGGGTGGGCGGCGACAGGGAAAAGGTCGGCCGGTAGAGGCGGGCCGGAGGGCGGCGAGCCGAGGAGGAGGCGGCCGAGCGGAGGGAGGCGCGAGGAGCCGTGGCGGGGAGAGGTAGAGAGGCAGGGCGCCGGAGTGACTTGGTGGCGGCCACGCTTGGCAAGGGTTCTCATGGCGGAGGCGGGTGCACGAGGAGGCAGGGCGGATGGGAGGAGAGGAGGGAGCCGGCGCCGGAGGGAGAAGGAGAAGGGCCCACGGGGCGTCGGTGGGAAAAGGTGAGGGAGGAGGAGGCGGGTGGGGCGGGAGGACCGGTGGCAGTGGGCCAGGGCGTGGGGTGGTTGCTGCGTGGTGTGCGTGTGTGTGGCGCTGAGAGAGGGAGTGAGGGACGGTGGGACCGGGGAGATGGGTGGCCAGGTGGCGAGTTGGGGTTGGATGGGGAAGGGAGGGTGTTGAGGTGGCGTGAGGAGAGTGGTCGTGGTGGGATGCGGGTAGGATAGGACCGTGAGTAGGATGGTGGCAGGTGAAAAAGGATGGGTGGGATGAGGTGGAGGGAAGGTGAGGTGGAGGGCACTGGTTGGTGGGTAGACTAGGATTGGGTGGGAATAGGTTTAGGTGGACCGTTTTATTCTGGGGGTGGCCAACTGGGTCGGATCGGCCCGGTTTGGCTGCCCCCACTAAATTAATTAAATATTTTATTTATTTTAAACAGGATTTTTGCAACCCGATAGCAGACAAAACAAAATAATCCGGAGACCCGGGTTTTGCGTTTGGAACATAAACGGGGCGTTTAGAAAACAAGAACAGGTTTTCCGCAAATAGTTTTATGCAAGCAAATGCAAGATGATGACGATGCTCAAATGCAATGTGGCATGATGACATGAGCATGCGGTCATGATGATGCAATGCACAAAAACAACGCGATTTTCTAGTAGGGGTTTTTGCGGGATGCCACAAAGACAGACTGGCCATCTTTGCCGATTTTCCCTCCAGCGAGTAATGTGACCCATTCTTTGAAGCAAGAAATAGTCTGGCTGGGCCTTTTCTCTGATAGGCCGAGTCATCTTTCCCTCAGGCCGAATTTCCACTCTCTCTGAGGCGTTCAGGCCGAATTGTATCATCCCGTACGCCCCCATACTCACATCCAGACGTGCCCTGACATCTACAACGACGCCCCATCAACCCAAGACAAGACAAACAAGTCTCGTACCAGTCTTGGACGCCCATGGCTCAGACTGGCACATTGACGTATGGAATATGCCCTTGGCACCAAGGATATGCTAAGGAATATGCCATGGCATCTCCAAAGATGCCAAGGCATATGCTGAGCATCTAGGAAGATGCCAGGAATATGCTACATAGATGCCAAGCGTAGGGAACAAGTCTTGTCCCCTGGGCTCCCCTTTATAAGGAGCACCAGGGGGATCGTTCTAGGAGAGGCCCCGAAGGGCTCCTCCCCTCTCAGCTCAATAGGAGCTCTCCTTCTTCTTCCTCCTCCACTCTCATAGAGAGATCTAGATAGAGGCAAGCATGATTGTAGCCACAAGTATGGCCAGATTATAAGAGATTAGATGTAGAGAATGAGGTGTTATCTCCACTTGAGAGCTTCAATCCAATTTACATTGTATTTCTCTTTGTTCATATGAGTGTGGTCTTCACTGCATCATCCCTCTCCGGATTCCTCCTCGTCCATCGGCCCCAACTTTAGCCTACCCATGGCATATGCCGTGATACCACCACGACAAAGGGTTACCATGATGCTCATGGTAGGAATAGATAATAATAAGATAGATCAAGATTTAGCTATTGAATTCCCTTTACTTGAGTTATATACTTAACTTGGTATCCATGAGTTGTTGTATATAATACCATGATATGATCTCTAGAAGATATGGTGTTCACCATTAGTTAATGTGTTGTAGGTTTAAGTTTATTCCATTTGATCTACCCATAGATCAAATTATATTTATCCAAAAAATAAGGTTTTAACAAAGGTCATATTGAAACTTATCACACTCAACTTTATGATCTATTTCAGTTCCACCAAGTTAAGAGAAGCTTCAATCACTTTGACAAGTTTTATTTAAAAGAGCGAAAATTATCCATATTTTCTATGCATGAATGCAATGCACACACCTGATCTCAGCTTATTTCTAAGCTCTAGTGTTGGGATGTTACATTTGGATGCTCCATTGACATTTCATAATTATCTACTGCACACATTAGCGATACTTAAATTGCTGCCCTTCATATATGTCAGCTTATGTATGAATAATCCCCAACTTATCTACACTTATGTTTTTAGAAATTTATAAAACTCGGATGCTCCTTGACATCTGATAATTACCTATTGCATATATTAGCAACATTGAGAATAGAAAGCCAAACTGCTATGCAGACTCATGTGTCAATGAACCAAATATAAGACAAAATATGTAAGGATATGGGTGTTGGGAACATAATGAGGTCTATGTCAAGAGGGCCCATCGAGTCTTACCAAGCTCAGCCTCCAGTATATCTGCATAGAAGACAACACCAGACCAGCATCAGCGCGGAGGGCGTCCGACGCTTGAATGAGAGAGAAACCACGGGTTGAAGTAATTGGAGTGACGCTGACGACAGATTGTCGAGCCCAAGGATATGCTCGATGTCCGGGGTGGCGATACCATGGATGTGGTGGAAACCTAGATCGAGGAGGATAGGGAAGAGGCGACCCACGAGTTAGGGAGAGTGATTCGAGGCGAGAGCGAGCAACATTGTTGCCTTTGGTGCAAGGGCTTCATCCTCCAACCCTTAGTCGGTGAGGAAGCAACGGCATCACGACTTCGGCTGTGGGAAGCCGACTGTATATCTTTGTGGGGAGAATCGGGGTAGGAGATAGAGATAGAGCAGCTCAGGTTCATGTCTGGGGTTGGTCATCTCGATATGAAAGTGCTACGTGGGGAAACAAATGGAGGAGGGGGAGGGGGGAGGGCACAGATGGGCCATAGTGCGACAACCAGTGTCGGAGACCCATGCCCAACCATAGTGCATGCGGCAAGTGCCCTCAGTGGAGCCACCGGTCACAACCCTTAAGAAATTAGATATTATACTACTCTCTGTTTAAAAATAAGTGACATGTATCTTTTTTTTCATGGAAAGTGATATATATCTATACACTAGATTTATGCGAATATAAATAATTCACTTATTTCTGAACAAAGGGAGTAGTATGTATGCTGGAGCAGTATGCATGCCGTATTGTAATCATCTGTTGGAGCCACGGTGACTGCCCAAGTACGCAAGTAGCAGCAACACAACTGCTGGCTGCACGCTCGCTTCTGTCTGCCTTCAGTGTTCCCCAATAATGCGCGGCACCGCCGTAACGTTCCGCCACGGGCCATCCCCAGCCGTCCGATCAGAATCTAACGCGGCAGTCCACCCCACCCTCCACCGACGACCCCTCCTCCATCCACGCCTCCGCCTCCGGCGATCGCCGGAACCCTCGCATCCGACCATTCGCCGCCGCCTCATGCCTCCTCTTACTGCAGCCGCCGCCGCCGGCGGCAGCGGCAGCAGCTCCTTCACCGAGCTGACCTCCGCCGCCGACTTCGCCGCCATCGCCTCTGCTGGCGGACGCATCTCCGTCATCGGCTTCGGCTCGCTTCTCTCCGGTGAGCGCCACAGCACCCCCGTCAGTAATTAGCTCTGAACCCACGCCATAGCGCCTAGGCCTAAGTTTCGGGGGTCCCTAACGGCAGAGAGGAGTGCGAGGAGCACGTTCCCGGAGCTGGAGGGGTTCCGTGTGGCGGCGCTGCGAGGGTTCCGGCGCGTCTTCGCCCACGCCGCCCCCATCTTCTTCGAGCGCGGCATCGCCATCGAGGCAACCAAGGCAAGTAGCCTACCTGTGCACTTGCTCGTGTCAGTAAATGTGATTCATCTTTGTGTACGCATGGTCCGTTTGGTTGCGTTTCACATTTCCTTTGTACTACTAGTTCTTTACTTCCATTTCACCTCAATACTTTCAACATGTCTTGGAGAACATGACGTTGGGTTTTCCCAAGTTGTTCCCTTCCAAACGTCATTCCATCACTGGGTATAAAGGCAGAGGAATGTGAAGGGCCGAGATGAACTTGTGTAGTCCACTGCAATATCGAGCTATTTGGAGGATGACATGTATTTCACTTTGAGTTTGATGATCTGGTACCCCAAGATAATGGGATGAAGCCATGATTGAATTTTATAGGCTCGTCCTAAATGATTTCTGTGTATTCAGGCTTTGGGGGTCATATGATGTACTAGAAACCGCTGTATACATTTGTAGATTGGGAAGGTGTTTCTGTGTCCTGGCCCATCATACATGGAGCTACATTGCCATACACTTGAAATCTTTGAATACATATGAGCTGACCTCGAATGGTCGTGCGCTAGTGATACCACATCAAGCAGCTGGGACGGCAATCGGTTCGTGATAAGTTAGCGAGATCTTTGACTGTGTGGACGCACACTTTGTTAGATCAGGCTATTGCCACTCATATTTCAGCTGCACTATGTGTGCAGAAGTAATAACCCATCCTCTCCCATTCGCTGTGGTTCCTAGCTTACATACTTTGCATTGACGAAGCCAACCATTATTCAAGCAAAATCACCCCTTGTCCATTGAGAATGATTTGCAATTTTTTTTTGTGGAGTCCATAAAGGAGGGAACTCATGTTGCATTAGAAAAAATTCAGGCATGAAACAGGTTCAGGGATGTAGAATTACCTTTCTCTTGTACAAGCAGAAGAGGATTTGGTTTCAGCTGAAGCAGATTTTCTGAATTGTCACTCTTGTCTTTGCTGTCTATGGTCATGGAAGAAAGGAAAGTATGGTGATTTATTTTTATATCAAAATTATTGTTTTAGGATCTGTACATTTGAGGATGTACAGTTCAGTTTTTGCTTATGCCAGGAAGTTGCATTTTTGTTTTGTTGTTCCCATAAAATTGTATTTTCATTAGAGTATTGGGCTGGCTTGTAGGAGTTTTCAAGCTTAAGCGTGGAGCAATGTGAGGGAGAAATGATAGTTGTCACTGTGTTTGAAATCAAGGAGGAGGAGGTACTGTACTTTACTCAAAGATAACCTTCAGCTTTTTGTTCATGTGCAATCCAGCGTAGATTTCTGGGTTTCTTTTTAGTGAGAAGTACTGATTTGGGGTACTTGCAGGTGCCAGCATTCATTGAGAGGGAGACTGAATTCAGATTTCTTGCGGTGGGTGACTAGTTAATTCACTGCATACTAACCAATTTGGTTAGGTTTTCAGTTTCTTCATCTCAAGCATGAACCTGCTTTGTGGAGTTTAGATTGTCTAGCCTGAATTTTTTTTTGGTTATTTGTTGTCAGGTGGTTCCTGAAGGGATGGATGGAGTGCCTTTTCCAAATCCAGCAGTAAGTGCTTGCATTCTGTACTGAAAAAGAAAATCTTAGCTTTTTGTTTGATTTCTTGCTGCTGCTTCCTGCAATGCTATATAAGTCTTCTTGCTGGAATTTAATGATTCAGGTTGTCTGCGCACGCTATAGCGATGAAGAATATTTCCTAGTGAGATGCAAAGGTTGATTCTATATCATAAAATTTCTTCCAGTCTTGCATTTCATTTTAATGACTTGATACTTTGTAGATATTTTGTTGTCAACATATCAGTTTGTTTTTTGAACATTGATGAATTATGTAGGATGAAGTTTATTTCCTTGTTTTAATATAAATTCTACTTTGTTTCTGAGTCGACATCCCTTTTATATTCGAATTATCATTCCAGTTTATTGTTTTATGTACGGTGACCTATTTTCTCGTATCAATGTCTTTTAAAATATTTGATATACAAATTATAGAAAAGATGCATGGTTGTGTTAATTTATTATAACTTATGACTACGAGGTGATTTTTTGCTCTGTGTTTAGTTTAGGTTTTGTAGCATATTTAGCTAGAGTAAAATTACAGAAAATTATCATGGCACATCTCTATGCAAATATAACGAGGTATTAAAAATGTTTGCTAGGCATCTCGCAAATATACTTTGAATCAGAAGTCCCATTCTTTAATTAGGGAAACAGGATTCTAAGGAATCGTGGGATAAAAATACAATTAAGCTAGACATGTTTGAATCTTGTTAAAATAGTGAAAGTTTATGATGATGAATGAAGCTTTAAGCATAATGTTTGTTTTACCCCTTTACGGCGAGGTTGGCTTCTTATGAAGTCTAAAAGATGTTCACTTTTAGACAATTGCACGAGATAGCCCAGAATTGGGATCTCATTCCTACATCCACTGCATGCTGAAACATTGACCAAATCCTTCTGCAGGAAGCAAGGAGATATATAATCAGCACTACGGACGCTACAACATTGATAAAATATGGAGGGATGATATTCTGCCTTGTCGCCTCTATCTTAGGCATTGGTAAGCATCTACACTTCAATCATCTTGCACAATTCACATGTTTGTTTCTTCCTTTTCTGTTCTTCAATGAACCAACAATTAAGATCACAAATGGTATCTTGTGCAAATTAGATCCACTGTACGCTCATGAACTCCACTGAGGCACCGATTATTGTAGCGATATATTTGTTATCCTGGTACAGCACATCAGTGACATTTCAAAGCAAGGTGCATTCCTCAAGCAAGATGGTATCATTGCTTTGTGTCATCTGAAAGTGAGAGATGCATGACAAAAGCAAAAAAAACAATTCTTTGCTTTGAACATTCTAGTTATCCTGTTCCAACGCGTTTCTATCCAACTATCACCATCTTCGCCACTTTATCATTAGGTCGTACGTGTGAAGCCTGATCGTCCTGATACTACAAACACCTCTCACAGTTCTGATTGCCTTGCAGTGTTCTTGCTGCCAAAAATCTCGGAGAACCGGCATATGGCAACTTCTTGGACCACACCTATCTGGGCGACCGGAAGACCACGATAAGGGAATACTTGTCCACGACTGGAGCCGGCATCATGGAAGAGGAGCCTCCGGAGTCGCTAAAGAGCCGCTATGGTGGGTAGACCGACGGTGACTCGTGGTCACAGCCACTATGGATTGTAGTAATTCTCAGCTGAGTTGCTGCCTAACAAATCGACCGTCGAATAATGCTCGATGCTTCAGTGCGAAGATCTCTGACTCTGATTATGGCGCACTTATTGGGCGCCGAATGTGTGGTTTACTATCCTGTCGTGGTTGATGTACACCAATAATTGTGACAACTTCCCGTCATAACAGAGACCGGGAGCCACACACGCAGGAAATGAGGACAAAATGCAGTTTTTCGCCCCTTGCTTTCTTTGCTGGTGGCTGTCGTTGATTCAAGCACGTTTTGGTGTGTGAAGCCTGGAGATTTTTCGGTCTTCCATCAGCAGCAGTTCGCCCACCATCCCAGTCATGTGCCAGACTGCACGTTCTGATTTACAGTGACCTGCCATTTTGGTCTCTGACGGCGACCGAAGAAAAATGATGGCAGATTTTCTCTTCTATGTACTGACGGCAATGTAGGTTGAAGCGGGGTCTGTCTAGCACGCCGGCGAGTGGAAGAAGAGGCAGATCGCCGAGCAGTCGTCGACGGCGTAGCCCCGCCGCTTGCGTCCCCATGCACGGACGGCGCACTGGACCAGGCGCTTCGCCGCCTTCTCCCTGTCTGCCGTGCCAGCCACGATCTGCACCGCCTCCTGGTTGGAGATCACATCCCAGACCTGCAGGAGAAGTTGCCATTCATCAGGATGATGTATGCGAAACAACAATAGGATTTCCACCAGGATGAAAACTAATAATCAGTCACTGGTTGCATACCCCGTCGGTAGCCAGGATGACGAACTTGTCCCGGGCGGTGATCCTCCTCTGCGTCACCTCCGGCGCCGAGATGACGCCATAGTCCTTGACGCAGTAGTCGCCGAAGGCGCGCGACATGGCCAGGCCCGGCGCCTCCTGGTCCGGCAGCCACACCCGGTGCACGCCGGGCTCGTCGCCGAGGCAGAACACGCGGCCGTTGCACTGCCTGATGCGTTCCTGCTCCTCTGCAATTCGGATTATTTGACTGTGAGTGTGAGCAACGGTCGTCTCGAGAATTCTTTGAATGCTCAAAGCTTAGGAGCAGTTCTTACGAGGCAATTCTGGTTTGAAGTCGACGGTGAGCTGGACGGCGGCGACGCGGCCGTCGTCCGACGTGGTGGCCAGGACGGCCCGCGAGTCCCCCACGTTCGCGATCACCATCGTATCCCCCTGCTTGACGACGGACAGCGCGGTGCAGCCGCTGTCCACGGCGTCGAGGCGGCGGCTGCGGCGGAGCTCTTCGTCGACGGTGGCCGCGGCGGCCAGGTGGGCCTGCTTCCAGAGGTCGAACTGGCAGTCGGAGAGCTTCTTCTCGCCGCCGTCGATGAGCGACGCCAGCGCGACGGCCTCCTGCCGGCGGCGCAGCAGCGTCGGCGGCAGCGAGTCCCGGACGGCCTTGGCGACGTAGTGGCCCCACTGGCCGTGCCCGTCGAAGATGCCGCACAAGATGGAGTCCTCCTGGCACCCGAATCCCTGCATTCAGAAAACCAGCAACGAAAAACGCCATGAGAACACAGAAAAATCCTAATCCATGGAATTCAAGCAACAAAATACATAGACCTCTTTTGGTAGAGCGGATTTGGCGTCAGGACTTGTTTTGTTTTAGCGTGCTATTAAACGGGTGATATTAAGGTTTTAGCGTGACGTCATAAACGATAACGAACTTGAACCAACCAACCAGCATTGTTGAGCTGGTAAGAGGTCATGGCTGTCCTTGCTCTTTTGGTTAGCCTAGTTTGCAGAACTGGATGCGCAGTGCAGCACGTATTTTGCCGCGTCGCAGTCACACAAAGATTAATTCAGATGCAAACAAACCGAACACCTTTTTCTCCTCTAACGAATCACACAAGACTCGTACGTTGCCTTTTTTGGCACGGAGAGGGGAATCGCCTAGAAGCCAAAAGCAAGTGGTAGGCACTATATCCAGTAACCTCGTGGACAACATGCTACAGAACCTACACCCCCCATTGAAGACTAGTAACAGTTCATAAGCTTAATTAAGGGCCAGTACCAATAATGAGCCTCAGATTTACTACTAGTAGATAATCCCGTTTATCTAGCAAGGCTTCTATTTTACTACCGAACTTTCTGAACAAACTTTACCCTATTTTCCTCATTAGCTATTGCACTAATTTCGCCGTAGTGCAGTTTGCAAACTGAGTCTAACTGCAGTGCCGAAGACTTCCGGCAACAGAAAACTCTGCACTGAAGAGCACAAATCGAACTACTAGAACACCCCGAGAAAAATGTCAGAAAATTGATTAGGTGGGGAGAAGCCCAATTTAATAGACGAACAGGTAGAGGGAGCTGTTTGATTTGTTCCGTGGTCAGAAACGAGAACAGGCCAGCGACTATTCCTGTCCTGACAGTACTGTGCTAGTACGTACTACTACCCACATCTTAATTTTAGACTTTTTCCCTGCATCAAGGTGGGTACAAGGGCCAACCAACCATGACGGCATGCACAACATCATCTTCATAACTAATACCAGTACCAGCTACTAGCTAATAACTACTAGCAAAAGAAGAACATAAAACACCGTTGTGCAATCTGCTCGAAACGCGGTTAATTAAATTCCTGATGAAAATTTTCATCAAGAGAGCTCTCTGTGTTGTTGTGTTGACTGTCGAGCTCCACAGGAGAGTATTCGTTCGGGCATCCGAATTATTCATGTGTGTGTGCCGTGTCGTCTCGTCGGTGCCAATGATTGCGACGAGCATAAGAAAATTCACATGGAACAGAAGAACTAGCATGTAGCGGCGGCAGAATCAAGAAGCAGAGCTAGCAGCAGGGGCGATCGAGCAGAGAATCACTCACCTCCCATACGATGGAGCAGTCCTGGTTGGTGCCCTTCTCGCCGCGGCGGGAGTAGGCGGCGGCGAAGGTCTCGGAGCCTCGGCCCCGCAGCGTCCCCGACGTCCGCAGCACCTTCCCGTCCACGTCGCCCCCGCCGCCCTTCCTCTCCTTCCCCGGAGCCATCGAACGGGCCAGGCCCTGCAGCATCGACGAGATCTGCCGCATTCTCGCCGCCCAAAGAAGAACCTCTGCCGCTGCTACTGCTGCACAGAAGAGCTTGTCTGTCACTCTGTCCTCCCTCTCCTAATTGCTCTGGTGGTGTGCACTGGCAAGAACAGAGCACAGACCGGCCATGGCGACACGGCTTTTTATCTTGTAGGGGATGTCTCGGTCGATGAGTGGTTTCTCCTGGGATATCTTTCTTGTTCCAGGGCGCTTGCTTTGGATTGAAGAGACGAGCTTGGGACGGATATATGGATAGGATCGGACGAGCTTCACCGAGGAAGAAAGAGTGGTAGTAGGAAGAAAGGAGGAAGAAGCTCGAGTCTTGGTGTGAAGTGAAAGCTGTGGAGGGAGCTTATAAAGGAGAGAGGGAGACGGGAGCACAGGGAAGAAGACCTGAAGAAGTGAAGAAGAAGCGGTGGGAGGCTGGAGGGGGGAGCCGTGCCGTGCCGTGGGTTCAGCGGAAGCTACAGCATGCAAACCGAGGCCGAGGCCGAGGCCGAGCAAGAAGCTAGCCACGCGGGCCGTCGCTTGCACAGCAACACATGTACAGAGATGCTTCTCTCGCGTGGGGAACGGGGCGGATAGGCCCTGGGCGACTCGCCGTATTCCGTCAACACCTTTTCTGTGATGATGCGATGCGGCCAAGTCTTTTCCCCTGTTGCGTTCTGTCCCCGTTCCGTTCAGGAATATGTGCGGGCGCGACCGTGCGAGTGCGAAGGTGACAGCATTCCTTGGCTCAAAAAATTAGCTCCAGCGAGCCAAGTATGCTATATACCCAACATCTATCTGGACCGTTCATTTCAGATCTGTCGGCTGGGTTTATTTATCTTTGAAAAAAATAGCCTTTCTACTTTAACAAACACAAACAGCACTCCGCCTCTACCCAAGCAAACAGTTCAAACAAAAATTCCATTGCTGCCACATCTGCATTCGGCTCTTGTATTTTCTCAGCCCCAGCCAGCGGTACACTCTTGTCTAAGTTACCCTCCATCCATAATCCATAATTAAGAGACTCACGTTTGTATAGATTCGCATGTCTCGTACACACGTACGTGAATCTGGACAACTATGAGACAATTACTTCCGAATCGGAGGAAGTATATGGAATTTAGATGAGGCGGTCAGCTTGGATTTGGATGAAATGTTAGATTTTGTCTTGCAAATAAGGCAGCCAACCTTGTGCAGAGATCTTGATGTGTATGCTTGCGGTTGGACAGATCCGACTTCTTGGCAAGAGGCTCATAAAATGGACGGGTTCCATTTTAGGAAGGATCTTGCTAACTTTTTTTAGAGCAACCTTTGTATTCCTATGGAAAATAAAAGACATACTAGGAGAAAATGGTTGTCCTAAAAACTATGCATATAGAATCCTAAAGGATATATAGAGAAATACAAAAAGATCCCTAGGTTTTCTGTACCCACTGAAGCCCTGCGATCGCTGCCCAACTTCAACGGCGCCTAGACACATGCCAAAAGAGATGTCCAACCTCCACCATTTCCAAATCCATAGAAGAACTATCGTCAACAAGGCTTTGTGAGTCGGTGAACAGACCCGCTGCAAGCAACCTCTATGGAACGTCAACTGGGGGACATCCCCACATTGTCTTGGACCTAGGTCCACTGCATCCCATCAATGAAGTCAATGAAGAACGACATATCCAATCCAGAACATCCACCTCATCCTGGGTGCCAACAAAATTGCGGATCATGACAAATGCCAACGATAGATCGAGAACCTAATCTCACCAGATAGGAAGACAAGAGGACCAAGCCACCTACACTACGCCGCCACCGATTAGAGCACCGCCATGATGGGGGAGAAGTAGGGGCACCTTAATTATTTCGATGCGGTGTAGACCCCGCCACTAAAGTGATGCCCCTATAAAAACCTTGGCCACCCCTAACTACTCGGCAAAGTCAAAGGGGTGAGGTACCCGCCCCTGCCATCGCCGGAACGACGGACGAAAGGGGCAGGGACCCGTAGCCTCGCTGGCAGAGGAGGGGCAAAGTTGTCATTACCCTAGTCTCCTATCACTGGTGGAAAAAGGTCCTCCAGTCCCGGGCCGCAACGGGCTCTAGTCCCGGTTTTGGGCCCGGATCGCAAAACGGACTAGAGGCCCTCCTCTAGTCCCAACAGAACGTTCGCGATCGATAACAGCACGTGGCTGTTTGGATGAAATTTAGTCCCGGTAACACCACCCGGGACTAAAGGTTTCTGGCAGCAGAACACCACATTTCTCTGCCGCGGCAGAGATTGTGTATTTCCTTTTTTTTGCCATTTTGTTTCTTTTTCGTTTTGTGTTTCACTATAACAAACATATATTTCAGTAGACATATTATACGCTACTACATACACACTACACGTCGATGCATTTATATAAGATTGATCCCTTGCAAGCATACATATAATCAATCATATCAAAAGGAAGAAATGTTTTGAAATTACATGGTCATTGATGAATATATATATATCATATGAGCTACATGGAGATGACTAAGGCAAATCGAGTTCCACGTCATCCGCATAATGCTCTCCATGTACATCAAGGACTTCCTTCATCATAAATCCCGCCAGCTCCTCTTGAATTGATCTTATGCGCTGGTCTGGCTCTAGTTTCTCTCGCAAATCATAAATATAATGTGAGTCGACTTTTCCACATCGGTCAACTCATGATGTACTCGCATTGCGTAGTATCCACATAAATGAGTTCGGTGGCTCTTGTAAACTCTTCGCCATTTTATAAGTTAGCTCCTCTTTGAATGGAATCGGTATTTTCATCGAACCGTGTCCAACACCTGCTCGACAAAGAAAATGAACAAAGGAGTTATTAGTTACTTGATATCAGGAAATGAATGAAAGAGGACGATATAATGTGATAATGATTGAAATTACTTATGGAGAATTGCTTTCATGTCGCTCCACTTCTCTTGGTCCCAACTTAATGAGTCGTGGACTTCAACTAGGGAGTTGTCAACTTGAATGTTTAGCAAGATCCAGTGGAATCTGCGGACATTTACATAAGCATACATGCATAGCTCATCCAGTAAGCAAAAATAAAATGTGTACAAGATATAAACACTCACTTGAAGTTGTAAGGAAATAGTATTTCCTTAACAAAATTATGCTCGGTTAAGAACCTGGACAGGTCTTCCTCCACGTCTTTGGGGTGATTCTTTAACGTATATTCATTAATGATATATGGGTCAATGAACCCAACGTCGTATCTTCTAGCTCTTTTGCATTCAAGCATCTTCATTCTGCGGAATATAATATCATCATACAAAAGGATATATAGTTAGGATAATATATTAAATGCAAAGAACGAGCTAAAGCTACAGATTTAATTATAGAAATAAATAACTTACAGACAGTAGTAGCCAATGATAGATTTATCGAGGGTGCGCTGGTTGTATAACTGAAACAGTTCGATCATTTGAACCTGTATCGAGTATGGTTTGAAGTGATGCTCCTTTCTAACGTCCACCGGAAACCAATCTTTATGATGCTTTTTTTCTGCTTGCGACATGTACCATTCATGCAGATTTCGCATATGTGTGGATAGACGCGCGAGCTCCTCATTACTGACTAGAGGCTGCCCTTGGACATACTGTCGTACTATCTTACCCACTTGCGTATCTTCATAGCCTAAATATTGACCAAGAGACATATTTGCTTCGTTAGCAAGTGCTTTGGCCTCCGATACAGTGATTCCCATAAGTGCAGCATTATTATGGGCTCTAGGGTCCATTATTTGTATGTCCATATCCATTTCAGCTCTGAAGGCCTTGTCGAGGTCTGAAATGACTTTGAGCGGGGCAACTGATTGATTCTTCTGTGCTCCGAGCTGGGCAACTTGCTTCCCGCTTTTTGCACTTGTGATTTTTTTCTTCTGTGCTTGCTTAATAATCTCCCGGTCATAGTCTGATTCCAGATTCATCGATATCTGGGATGGTTGCTCAAGAAAGGACTTATCCCACTTTTTTTTCGTTATATACCGGCTTTGGCTCAGGCTTTTTGGGTGCAAAATGCGCCTTAACTTGGGCAGCCACATCCGTGTTAGTTTCCTCGTCGGTCTTGTCATAAGGTCTCTTTGGAAGAGCCGGCGGGATATCGACTATCTTCGGCATTTGACCTTTCTTCGATGTCGGGCGCGGGGGACCGTCGAACTTCCGTTTCTTCGACGAGGTAGTAGTATTGCACGGAGGCGGAGGCGGAGATCGAGTTGATGTACCGCCGCGCGATCGTCCGGGCGGGTGGACTTGGAGGTTGGCGATAATCGGGTTGGGGTGGACTTGGAGGTTGGCGATAATCGGGTTGGGGTGGACTTGGAGGTTGACGATATTCGATGCGGGGTGGATTTGGATTCCTTGGAGTCGGTGGCCTTGGCGCCGAGCCTAGAAACTTGATGTACTTCTTATTCCATAGAATGATGTTGCGCTTGACATCTCCTAGTTTCGTAAGTCCTTCAGGCGTAGCGATTTCAATCTCTAGGTACGCAAAATCCTCCACTATGTCATCCACCGTGACACGAGCATAGTCTGGTGGAATCGGAAGTGAATGGTGGAGTGCTCCAGGTAGACAAGGTAAAGCAGTGCCGATCGCCACCTTGAAGGACAGGTTGTTCATTGGCTGATGTAGCTCACATTGTGCCATCTCTCTGACATCATCCACGGGGTAGTGAGGAGCCGGTGCATCATCCAGCAGCTTGATCATCAAGACGGACCTCCGTGGAAGCCACTCGCTTCTCCGCTGGCTAAGATCCAATGCAGGATCATCGCATCACGGTGAGTTGACGACGGCGCCTTTGGCTAATTTCATGCATGAGGTTCTTCGATCAGCTAGGTCTGCTCTACCGGAGATCCGTCGCCTCCGGTCCTTCTTTCTCGACGGCTTCTATAATCGGCATCGCATGAGGAAACCCTTTCTTCCACGAGACACCGGTGCCTTTGCCTCGTGTTCGTCCTCCCTTTTCAGGATTCCCTAGGGCGTGTGTCAGCTCGTCGTTCTCTCTCTCGGGACGGAACAATCCCAATTGAGCATCGTCCATTGCTTGAATAAGGTCTTGGGAGGGTTTTAGAATTTTATCATGAAATAATGTCTTCCCTGTTTCTGGGTCCAAGGATCCCCCGTGCCCGTACCACCAGTGCTTTGACCTCTCGGGACATCCATTTATACCAGGAGTGACACCTCTAGCCCTCATATCCTTCTCCATAGTTTCCCACTTAGGGATGGCACTCTTGTAGCCACCTATCCCCATTTTATGATGGTATTTCTTGTTGGCAGCATTTAACGCGTTCTTTTCCGACTTTGCCTTTGCCTTATCAGATTGCTTGTACTGTACAAAATCGGGCCACTGTTCTCTCAACTTCTCATTTACTCTCTGAAGTCTGGAGTTTTCTTTTTCGCGACATATTTCGCGTATAAATTTTTCTTGTGGTTCCGGTACAATTCAGCCATCTTGCTTAGTGCCCACTCCTTGACTTTCGCTCTATTTTCAAGCCCATCCGGCCTTGGGGTAATACCATCTACCTCAAATTCCTCATACTCTGGAGGTAGTATGAAATGCGCTATGAGCTTCTGCCAAAGGTCATCTTTGGCATCATCGGTGACATAGCTGTTGGATTCTTCACCGGGTTTCTTTGACTTATTCCATTCTTGGATGGTGATCGGAAGGTTGTCCCTAACAATCACCCCGTATTGATTTATAAAAATCCTCCGGTGCTTCTCTGGAGCAATCGGTTCACCATCATCATCTATTTCTTCGATGGTGAACCTCTGATTACCATCCAACTTTTTGTTCGGCCCTCGTTTTGTTCGAGCTGTCGATTGCTTCAATCCGGTGGGCTAAAATAAGAAGAGAGAGTGATTAATATATATCTAGATCAGTTAATGAATAGAGGTAACACGAGACTTTATATATATATATATATATATATATATATATATATATATATATATATATGTACCTCGTCGGATCCTGTCGAGGGGCCATCATTATTGTTGTTATTTGTTTGCCCTTTGTCCATCTGGCCTTCCCCTTGGTTTTCCTCTAGTCCATCACCGGATGGATTCAGATATGAGGATATCTCTTCCTCGAGCAAAATATCTTCGGCCGTGCCCGTAATAAGAGGAATTTCACCTCTTATCATGCCCTGAAGAAAACCTTCACCGATGCACTGTGATCTTGGATGGATCCATGACTTAATTATCTATAACAAAAAGAGAGTTAAACAGGTTAGAAAAAACAATAATAATAATAACTAAAACAATATAATCCTAATTATAATAACTTAAACAAAAAAATAACCCTAATCCTAAAGGGCTTCGATCTCGATCTCGATATCGTATTCTACCGAGAAGCACCAAACACCAGAAAAAAATAAAGGGGAAACAATCAACACATGGCATCGATGCAATGCTCAAGCAAGTATGATGATATGACAAGTTGAATTGCATTGAATTGAAACCCTAAAACATGCTCGGCAAATTAATCGGGGTTCCGAGGGGTGAAAACCCTAACTCGGGAAAACTCCCAAACATATGAGAGGGGTGTATTTGTTCTTCTAATTAAACTTGTCATGAAAGTTGATTAAGAATGCATGATTATATAGATAGCTATGTTTCAATTTTTTGAACATTTTGATATATTATTTGTATTTTTCTGACTTATAAATTAAAAGTTACTGAATTTACAATATTTAATCAAATTCTGGAATTACTAAAAAGGGTTATTTCATCATTATGACATCAGCGGAGGGGTTAAACTTTTTGTACCGCTACTAAGCCTAGCTACTATGACTGACCAGTGGGGTACTGGCCACCTCAGCATGCCACGCAAGCAAGAGGGACCGGGGGGAGGGGTTGATTATTTTCACGAGCCAGTTGACGGCGACGCGCGCGGGACGGTGATTGACGGCGGCGCGGGATGGAGAACTGGGAAGAGGAAGGAAGTAGGAGGGTGCCTGAGGTCAGCGAGGACGAGGGAGGTCGAGGGTGGCCGGAATCGGCGACGGACACGGCGGCCGGAGACGGGGAAGGAGCGGACGGGGAGCTCGACTGGGGGCGCGGGGCTTCGATTCCTTCGGTGAGGCTCTGCATGACGCAAGACGTGGCGACCTGGTGGCCGGAGACGAGGCGGCACGGTGGAATCCAAGAAGACTCCCTGCGTCGATCGAGCTCTCGCCGTCGTCTGCGCGCGTCTCCTCGTTGATTTCGCCAAGTGCTGGGTGGGGGAGGCCAGGGGTGGGCGCAAGTTACTTATACCCCCACCTCCGCCCGCGACTAAAGGGTCTTTAGTCGCGGGTCGTGGCTTAACCCGCGACTAAAGACCCCCCTTTAGTCGCGGGCTAAGCCACGGCCCGGGACTAAAGGTCTTTTGGTCTTTTGCTGCCACAAGACTCACCTTTTAGTACCGGTCCAGCCACGACCATGACTTTTTTTTAATTTATTTTTTAATTCAAAACTAATATAAAAACTTTGAAAAATCATATCTTTTATTGTAATAATCCAAATAAAACAAATAATATGTCTATTATTATCAGAAAAATATAAAGAATTTTAATATAATATCCATTTATCTGTTTGCATCATTTATAAATTATTTAATTTGTAAATTTTCTTTTTTTAATTCAAATCAAATATAAAAACTTTGGAAAATCATATCTTTTATTGTAATAATCCAAATAACACAAATAATATGTCTATTATTATCAGAAAATATAATGAATCTTAATATAATATCCATTTATCTGTTTGCATAATTTATAAATTATTTCATTTGTAAATTTCCTTTTTAATTCAAATCAAATATAAAAACTTTGGAAAATCATATCTTTTATTGTAATAATCCAAATAACACAAATAATATGTCTATTATTATCAGAAAAATATAATGAGTCTTAATATAATATCCATTTAGTCCCGGATGTAGTCACAAACCAGGACTAAAGATATTTTCCGCCATTTCCCACCTCTTCCCGCCAAGTTTTCCCGCCCTTTCCTTTCTACGAGAGCTTTTAGTCCCGGATGTAGTCACTAACCGGGACTAAAGATATTTCCCGCCATTTTCCAAAGCTTCACGCCAAGTTTTCCCTCCCTTTCCCTCTATATTTAGGGTGATCGTGCCATGGCTATGCACACATCCACACCTTCCTCTCTTAGAACAATGGACAACGCCTACTGGGCCAGTCTGACCCTCGAGGAGACCGAGGCAGGCGCCAACTACCCTTGTCCGCCGGCTACCGCCGCCACGCGGATGCCGAAGGCCGGAGGGGTTCCTGTCCATCCTGTCCCTCAAGGTTCCGCACGCCAGGCGGCCATCACAAATCACTTCTACCACGAGCTCACGCCGGAGCAGCGGATGGATCCCCAGTGGGATCCCGACAACTACGACACCTGGAATGCCTTCTTCGCTAATAGGCGGGAAAGGGAGCTCGCCAGGTACGAGGGTGATGGCCCGCCATCGGTGAACCACAACGAAGCCGGCCGTCGTCTATGGTGGGCGAACCGTACTATCATCGGAGTGATGCGCTACATCGCCGGGGGAGACCATCCTCGCCTACGGTGCCCACGAGTCCACCCGCCACAGGCCCCACACCGTCCCGGCGATAGCGGCATCATCTTCTAGGAGACCCCTCTCCCGCCCGCCGTGAATCCGACGCTGGAATGGCCCCTGGTATATGCCATGGATGGGCTGAGTATCCCCGGAGTGGCAGGTGACGATGACGATGATGATGACGATGAAGACCCTGAAGCTGCGTACTATAGGACTAGGCATGATTATGACTAAAGGGGGCGGCTTTAGTCCTGAGTGATAGCTAGTCCCAGTTTGTCCTGGTTTTTAATATTAATAAATGTCTTGAGTGTTACCTAATAAATAGAGGGAAATTCCTATATAAAGAGAGGGTTCATCTTTAGTCCCGGTTGGAGAAACCAACCGCGACTGAAGGGATTGCAGCAGACTGGGCCAGGCAACACTAATAATAGGGGTGAGTGTCGACATTATGTCGTGCGGCTTGTACCTTGTCCCGGATGGTGTCACCAACCGGGACTAAAGATGAACCTTTAGTCCCGGTTGGAGACACCAACCGGGACTAAAGATGAGTCAGCAGTAATAATAGGGGTGAGTGTCGACATTATGTCGTGAGTGTCGATATTATGCCGCTTGTAGTCGCTTGTACTATAAATAGGCATCCTTGTGAGTCCGGCCCTCCACCCATTTTGAGGCATCTCCGAGATGGTTTTAGAGAGTGAACACCACTACGGCCAGTGGAGATGCCGACGAGCCCGATCCTCCCAAGATCTCCGAGAAACTGGTCATAGAGGCACTCCCTAATATGTGAAATTAGTTAGCTTCCAGGCGTATTGATCTAGTTGGAGAAGTTACAAGATGCAAGATGGTTTTCGAGAGCAGGGTGTAACACCCTCAGAATCGGACCTATGCAAGTTTTAGCGATTCCCGCCAAACCCGCATAGAAACGATTCAAAGGTGCCCACCAAGCACTTTCGTGCGGGTGGAAAACGAAGTAATAGCATTACACAGCAGTCCTCGATGGGACCCACAGAACAGATATATATATATAACAGCGACTCCATGAGTCAAGAGTACAGATATAATATACAAAGATCCAAATCACCTTGAAAACGGTAGAGCGTCCAGCTACGGACAAGATACAAATGGGGCTAAGAGCCCTGAAGAATAACCAATGGCGTCCATAACCCTGCCCAGGCCAAGCCGGAAGGGTAACCCTGCTAACGGCGTCGATCTCAAAACCTGCTTAAACAAAAGGGGTGCCGACAAAGGGCAAAGGAAAAAGAGGAGCGTCAGTACTGAGGCCAGTACACGGCGAGGCTAGAATTCAGCGGTCCTCGCCTACCTAGGTATGGTGGACTGAAGCGGCAGCATGCACTAAACAACCTATAGAGACTCGATACAACCGGCGACTATCAGAGAGGGGTAAGAAAGGCCTATTCGGATCCAACCTGATGCTATCATCAACCAAACCCATCCTGGCGTTTCCCCCTCGAGACCAACGAGGAAGTCAACCGAGGAACTCACATAGTTGGCAGTTTTACTTATTCAGTTATAGTTGCGGCACTTTACTAGTCAGGTTTAGATAATCGTCCTGATAAAGTAAGCAGTGGGCACTTTTAGTTAACCATTCCGTTATAGTGGCAACACTTACTAGTCAGATACAATTAGCATGAGATAACCCCAAAACCCATAGCTTGTTGGTACTTTTATTTAGCCATTCCGTTGTAGTTGCGATACTTACTAGTCAGTACAATGGTCGCAAGCGACAATCCAAACAAGCAATTGTGGGCGATTATTTAGACATTCCATTATAGTGAAGCTGATTACTAGTCATTATAAAGTCAAATTTATAGCAATAAACTTTAGTTATGCTTGTCTATGGTCGAGATATCAGGCTCCAAGTCGTCCATAACCATGGACACGGCTTCGAGAAAGTTTTACCCGCCGGGTGCACCCATAGCAACACACGCCGATCAACCTCTAAAAACCAAATCAAAACCCAACGAGGCCTTCACGACAAAGCAATCACAGGATTCAGAATATTTCAGGGGCCACCCCATTGAGTAGACCCAACGAAGTTAGCCGACTCAGGCGGACTCAAGGTTTGGCGACAATGGTCAAACGATCGGGAACCCGAAAGTGTGTCCGGCTTGTCGATACCGAAAACACTCCGCTTACCTAAATAAGACAAAGGTGCTCGCACAATTTAAATAAAGCAGAGCATGGCATAAGTACAGATCGTAATAAAACCTCAAACTAGTTTGTGGCCCCAAGAAATAAGACTGAATCAAGCTCGCTCGGGGGTCCCATATACCTCCGGATGTGGATAGCGCGATAAATCAAGGAACAGTATCAAGTACTCGGGTCCCACGGGACACAAGTGGGCTCGAAACCAAATATTTTCTATCACCCACCGATGCCTCTGCTTACTTCAATTTTAGTTATTAAACAGAAATTAAAGTGAACGATAAGTAAAACTATGATCGTCTCCAACATCAACATGCGGCAATACATCAACAACTGTGGCACTGGACGACACGCAACAGCACTTGAGCAAGTTTATCACGACGCGCGAGTCCAACTATCTACCAAACAACAGGTAATAGGATGTGTCCAAGGCAATATAGGGCTGCAAGGGATACCACAGGTACGAAAACTAGAGCATCGCAACACAGATAGCAATAGATCAACAGGAGGGAATAAATACTAGAAAGTAAGATGGGTGGAAAGGGGGAGGTGCTCGCCTGAAAACATTGTCGAAGGTTCATCCGAAGAACGGGGCGAATCTCACATCAACTCAACGGCCTTATCCGCGAAGAACCAAAACACTAGAATAAACACCGGATGCAATATTTAATACTACGGCAAAAGATCGGCATGCTTATGATATGATGCATGACATGGCGAAAGTGCGATGCAATTAGGTCATATTAAGTGGAACCGAGGTCCCGATATTTAATTAGATGGTTCATGTTATTTAGCTAACCCCCGCAAATTAAATGTTCTTTAACAAGGCAAAATATAGCACCGGGTTCGCTACACAAATTTAAATGAGGCCAATATGAGACTAGATTTGCCCGCATATGGGCCTCATATTTAATTATAAGGTGAATCGGCATAAGGCCCCCAAACCACATGATAAGATGCATGCGAGTATGACAGTTTATATTATGTTATAAAATAAGGTTTTGGGGAGGGGTTCACACATTAGGGGGTCTCGACGAACTTGGGGTTCCGGGGTTCGTGGTCGGTCTGTGGTCCGTGGTCCGTGGTTCGACGGATCGTTCTCGGATAGCGGGTAGGTCTTGGCGCATCCGGTCTCGGGTCGACGAACTTGACGCGCCTGGGTCTCCGGATCCGGAAGAAGGCCTTCGGATCCTCGGTCCGTGAAGGAGTACTTGGCGTCCGGTAGATCTTGTTGGTCCGTAGGCGTTCTCGAGGTCGATGGCGAACTTGTCCGCATCGGGTTCGGTCTGCGGGTTCGACGGTGTCTTGGCGCCCCGAGGAAGATCATGTCGAGCCATCGGGTTTGGCCTTCGGGTTTTGGACTCGGAAGTTCTCGTCATTCTCGTCAAGATCTTAGTATGTCATCTCGATCATCCGTGGCTGGCATCGGGTTGGTCTTGTTCGCGCGGAGATCTTGGCGACGGAAACGGAGAACTTGTTATGGGTCGGTCTTGTCGGCGGTTCCGTCGGAGGTCTTGTCGATGGATCCTCGGGTTCATGCGGCCTCGAGGCGAACTTGTCGACGCGGTCTGTTAGGTGGTCGCGAGCGCCTTGGCGGTACTGGGTCTAATGAAGGTCTCGTGATGCAAACTTGTGTCGAACATGCTCTGACGAGCATCGGGCGGCGTCACGCTACCGGAGGCGAACGCGGGCGGCAGGCTCGGGCGAGCTCGGACGACGACGGCGGGGTGAACGGCGAGGAGAACCGCAGGAGCGAGCGAGGGCGCAGAGGCGGGCGCCGCGAAAGCCGGAGGCGGGAGGCCGTGGCGGTTATGGCGGCCGGCGCGGGCGAACTTGCCGCCAGAGGACGGAGGGGCGCGGCTTGTGGCGGGCCGACGCCGAGTTGGCGGCACGCTGCCGACGAGGTGCGGCCATGAGCGGAGGAGGCGCAGGGGGCACGCGAGCGAGGAGGACGATGGTGGTGGGGCCGGGTCGCGCTGAGGGAGGAGGACGTGGGAGCTGGCGAGGGCGCCGGACGGGGTCGGGGGCGACGCGGCCGGCGAGGAGGTGGCCGGAGAAGGTGCGGGCCCGGTGAGGCGGCGGACGAGGAGAAGCTGGCGGAAGGTGGACGGCCGAGGCAGGGAGGGCGCAGCGGTCCGGGCGAGGTGGAAGGGAGGCCCGGGGCGCGGAGGCTCGGCGAGGCGGGCGTGCTCGGCTGGCCGGGCTAAGTGGCGAGCCTGCAGGGCAAGTGAGAGCCTTGAGGGGGCGCGCGGGGAGAGGGCAAGGGCGGCGGCCAGGGCGAGGGAGGCGACGCTGGAGGGGAGGCAGCTACGCTGGGGACAGGCGGTGTGCGGGCGTCAGGTAGGAAGAAGCGCAGAGAGAGAGAGGGGAGACGCGTGGGGGAGAGCCGGTCGTGTGGGCCAGGGGACAGGTGGGACCCATGGGGGCGGTTGGAGCGGGTCAGGGGCTGCAGGGCGCGTGCATGGCTGGTGGGTTGTGTGCTGTGTGCCTGGGTGTGTGTGTGTGCGTGTGGAGTGTGGTGGAGGCAGGGTGAGTGGAGGGAGGGGTGAGGTGGCAGATGGGGATTGGGTAGGGTGAGGTGGAGGGGGGCTGGGTAGAATAGGTTGGGTAGGTTTAGGAATAAGGGGTGGACCGATTTTGAAAAATGGGGGTGGTCGTTCGGGTCGATTCGGCCCGTTCGACTGCCCCCGCTAAAAATTAATTCAAAGTTTTATTTATTTTAAACAGGGCCTTGGCAACCCGATATGTGCAAACAAAATAATCCGGAGACCCAGGGTTTGCGTTTGAATAAAGACGGGGCGTTTAGAAAACATGAACCGGTTTTTCCGCAAATAGTTTTATGCAGACAAATGCAAGATGATGATGATGCTCAAATGCAATGTGGCATGATGACATGAGCATGCGGTCATGATGATGCAATGCACAAAAACAACGCGATTTTCTAGTAGTGGTTTTGCGGATGCCACAATTCGACACCACTAACAATGGATCTCGCCCTCGAGATCCGCCTCATGGTACCGGAAGGAAGGTCGGCGATCTGCGTCTTCTCGCTTCGTGTAGATCCTCGCGACACCACTAACGATGGTTCCTTCTTCATCTGGAAATCGGCGACACCACCAACAAAGGGTCGTTGTTCCTGATCGTTGAGAGAACACTCCGGAGGAACAAAGGACGGAGGTAGAGGTATCAAACAATAAGGCCACCTCTAACTTCCATTAGAAGAGGAAAAGTTACATTGATCAACCAGTTCGATGTACAGAGCGAACAGTAAGAGTCGGTTAGGGTGATCAATCCATCTCGTACCCAAACTATCAACTCTATACAGGAATAGGAAAATCAGGCAACTCAACTCTCGAGATTTTAGAATGAAGATCTTCACAAGCGGTATTCGGAACAAAGGGATGATGCCAGCAGAAATCGTATGAAAGACACAATGATTAGGTTCCGCGATGGTTCCATTGGCATGAACAACACATGCTCAAGGTATACTCCAACTTCACCAATGCTCGTCCTTCTCATATGTTTTTCAACGACACAGATATCCAGCAAGGAACACATATGGATAAAGAGCTCAAGAACAAAAGATCGGATAAAGGGCACGACAGACCAGTTGCAGATTGATGACCGTAGCACCTCCGTTACAAAAGGGAGAAAACGAAACCCTGTAGGTACGACGGAAACCCAACCACGAGAAATCCTGGACTCGAAGAGAGAGAAGAGAGCAGATTCAAAACACGTAGAGGTAAGAGAGGAATAGCAAAGGGGTGAGGAGTAAAATCAGACCTAATCAGAACGATCCAACCGATTTTGCAAAAATAGTTTTGACACTCTACTTCGACCGTTAGCTAGGTTATCCTACTGGCTGGACTTGTGGGGTATCGCAATCGCCGAGCTCGATACCACTCTGTAACACCCTCGAATTGGACCTATGCAAGTTTTAGCGATTCCTCCAAACCCGCATAGAAACGATTCAAAGGTGCTCACCAAGCACTTTCGTATGGGTGAAAACGCAATAGCATTACACAAGGTCCTCGATGGGACCCACGTAATGTATATATATAACAGCGACTACATGAGTCAAGAGTACAGATATAATATACAAAGATCCAAATCACCTTGAAAACGGTAGAGCGTCCAGCTACGGACAAGATACAAATGGGGCTAAGAGCCCTGAAGAATAACCAATGGCGTCCATAACCCCGCCTGTGCCGGAAGGGTAACCCTGCTAACGGCGTCGATCTCAAAACCTGCTTAAACAAAAGGGGTGCCGACAAAGGGCAAAGGAAAAAGAGGAGCGTCAGTACTGAGGCCAGTACACGGCGAGGCTAGAATTCAGCGGTCCTCGCCTACCTAGGTATGGTGGACTGAAGCGGCAGCGGCAGCATGCACTAAACAACCTATAGAGACTCGATACAACTGGCGACCATCAGAGAGGGGTAAGAAAGGCCTATTCGGATCCAACCTGATGCTATCATCAAACAAACCCATCCTGGCGTTTCCCCCTCGAGACCAACGAGAAAGTCAACCGAGGAACTCACACAGTTGGCAGTTTTACTTATTCAGTTATAGTTGCGGGACTTTACTAGTCAGGTTTAGATAATCGTCCTGATAAAGTAAGCAGTGGGCACTTTTAGTTAACCATTCCGTTATAGTGGCAACACTTACTAGTCAGATACAATTAGCATGAGATAACCCCAAAACCCAGCAGTTGTTGGTACTTTTATTTAGCCATTCCGTTGTAGTTGCGATACTTACTAGTCAGGTACAATGGTCGCAAGCGACAATCCAAACAAGCAATTGTGGGCAGTATTATTTAGCCATTCCATTATAGTGAAGCTGATTACTAGTCATTATAAAGTCAAATTTATAGCAATAAACTTTAGTTATGCTTGTCTATGGTCGAGATATTGTGCTCCAAGTCGTCCATAACCGCGACACGGCTTTCGAGAAAGTTTTACCCGCCGGGTGCACCAATAGCAACACACGCCGATCAACCTCGAAAACCAAATCAAAACCCAACGAGGCCTTCACGACAAAGCAATCACAGGATTCAGAAATATTTGAGGGGCCACCCCATTGAGTAGACCAAGAACGAAGTTAGCCGACTCGAGGCGGACTCAAGGTTTGCGACAATGGTCAGAACGATCGGGAACCCGAAAGTGTGTCTGGGCTTGTCGATACCGCGAAAACACTCGCTTACCTAAACAGACAAAGGTGCTCTCGCACAATTTAAATAAAGCAGTAGTATGGCAGGCATAAGGATCGTAAATAAAACCTCAAACTAGTTTGTGGCCCCAAGAAATAAGATGAATCAAGCTCGCTCGTGGGGGTCCCATATACCTCCGGATGTGGATAGCGATAAATCAAGGAACATGTATCAAGTACTCGGGGTCCCACGGACACAAGTGGGCTCGAAACCAAATATTTTCTATCACCCACCGATGCCTCTGCTTACTTCAATTTTAGTTATTAAACAGAAATTAAAGTGAACGATAAGTAAAACTATGATCGTCTCCAACATCAACATGCGGCAATACATCAACAACTGTGGCACTGGACGACACGCAACAGCACTTGAGCAAGCGACTACGACGCGCGAGTCCAACTATCTACCAAACAACAGGTAATAGGATGTGTCCAAGGCAATATAGGGCTGCAAGGGATACCACAGGTACGAAAACTAGAGCATCGCAACACAGATAGCAATAGATCAACAGGAGGGAATAAATACTAGAAAGTAAGATGGGTGGAAAGGGGGAGGTGCTCGCCTGAAAACATTGTCGAAGGTTCATCCGAAGAACGGGGCGAATCTCACATCAACTCAACGGCCTTATCCGCGAAGAACCAAAACACTAGAATAAACACCGGATGCAATATTTAATACTACGGCAAAAGATCGGCATGCTTATGATATGATGCATGACATGGCGAAAGTGCGATGCAATTAGGTCATATTAAGTGGAACCGAGGTCCCGATATTTAATTAGATGGTTCATGTTATTTAGCTAACCCCCGCAAATTAAATGTTCTTTAACAAGGCAAAATATAGCACCGGGTTCGCTACACAAATTTAAATGAGGCCAATATGAGACTAGATTTGCCCGCATATGGGCCTCATATTTAATTATAAGGTGAATCGGCATAAGGCCCCCAAACCACATGATAAGATGCATGCGAGTATGACAGTTTATATTATGTTATAAAATAAGGTTTCGGGGAGGGGTTCACACATTAGGGGGTCTCGACGAACTTGGGGTTCCGGGGTTCAGGGTCGGTCTCAGGGTCCAGGGTCCAGGGTTCGACGGATCGTTCTCGGATAGCGGGGGTAGGTCTTGGCGCATCCGGGGTCTCGGGTCGACGAACTTGACGCCGGGTTGATCTCGGATCCGGAAGAAGGCCTTCGGATCCTGGTCTGTGAAGGAGTACTTGGCGTCCGCGGTAGATCTTGTTGGTCCGTGTAGGCGTTCTCGAGGTTGATGGCGAACTTGTCCCAGATCGGGTTCGGTCTGCGGGTTCGACGGTGTCTTGGCGCCCCCGAGGAAGATCATGTCGAGCCATCGGGTTTGGCCTTCGGGTTTTGGACTCCGCGAAGTTCTCGCGCCTCGTCGAAGATCTTAGTATGTCATCTCGATCATCCGTGGCATCGGGTTGGTCTTGTTCGTGCGGAGATCTTGGCGACGGAAACGGAGAACTTGTTATGGGTCGGTCTTGTCGGCGGTCTCGGGTTCGCGTCGAGGTCTTGTCGATGGATCCTCGGTTCATGCGCTCCTCGAGGCGAACTTGTCGACGCGGTCCTGTTAGGTGGTCGCGAGTCTTGGCGGTACTTGGGTCTAATGAAGGTCTCGTGATGCAAACTTGTGTCGAACATGCTGACGCAGCATCGGGCGGCCCACGCTACCGGAGGCGAACGCTGGGCGGCAGGGCTCGGCGAGCTCGACGACGACGGCGGGTGAACGGCGAGGAGGCAGGAGCGAAGCAGAGGCGGCGCCGGGCGAGCGCGGAGGCGGGAGGCGGCCGGGCGTGGCGGGGCGAAGACAGCGGGCGGGCGAACTTGCCGGAGGAGAGGATGGGCGCGCTTGGTGGCGGGCCGACGCCGGAGTTGGCGGCACGCGCTGCCGGCGAGGTGCGGCCATGAGCGGAGGCGCAGGGGCACGCGAGAGGAGGACGATGGTGGGGGGCCGCGGCAGTGAGGCGTGGGACGGGCGAGCTGGCGAGGGCGCCGGACGAGGTCGGGGCGACGCGGGCCGGGCGAGGTGGCGGAGAAGCGGGCGGCGAGGCGGGCGGACGAGGAGAAGCTCGGTGGCGAGAAGGTGGACGGCGCGAGGCAGTGAGGGCGCAGCGGTCCGAGGTGGAAGGAGGCCGGCGGGCGAGGCGGCTCGGCGAGGCGGGCGTGCTGGCCGGGCTAAGCTGGCGAGCCTGCAGCCGGGAGAGCTCAGAGGGGCGCGAGGCGTGGCGGGTCAGGGCGGTCGGCCGAGCGGGCGAGGGAGGCGCACGACGCTGGAGGGAACAAGCTGACGGGCGGGTGCAAGGGCGCTGTAGGAAGAAGCGCAGAGAGAGAGAGGGGAGACGCGTGGGGGAGAGCCGGTCGTGTGGGCCAGGGGACAGGTGGGACCCATGGGGTTGGGTTGAGCGGTCAGGCTGCAGGCAAGTGGGTTGTGTGCTGTGTGCCTGGGTGTGTGTGTGCGTGTGGAGTGTGGTGGAGGCAGGGTGAGTGGAGGGAGGGGTGAGGTGGCAGATGGGGATTGGGTAGGGTGAGGTGGAGGGGGGCTGGGTAGAATAGGTTGGGTAGGTTTAGGAATAAGGGGTGGACCGATTTTGAAAAATGGGGGTGGTCGTTCGGGTCGATTCGGCCCGTTCGACTGCCCCCGCTAAAAAATAATTCAAAGTTTTATTTATTTTAAACAGGGCCTTGGCAACCCGATAACAGGCAAACAAAATAATCCGGAGACCCAGGGTTTGCGTTTGAATAAAGACGGGGCGTTTAGAAAACATGAACCGGTTTTTCCGCAAATAGTTTTATGCAGACAAATGCAAGATGATGATGATGCTCAAATGCAATGTGGCATGATGACATGAGCATGCGGTCATGATGATGCAATGCACAAAAACAACGCGATTTTCTAGTAGTGGTTTTGCGGATGCCACAATTCGACACCACTAACAATGGATCTCGCCCTCGAGATCCGCCTCATGGTACCGGAAGGAAGGTCGGCGATCTGCGTCTTCTCGCTTCGTGTAGATCCTCGCGACACCACTAACGATGGTTCCTTCTTCATCTGGAAATCGGCGACACCACCAACAAAGGGTCGTTGTTCCTGATCGTTGAGAGAACACTCCGGAGGAACAAAGGACGGAGGTAGAGGTATCAAACAATAAGGCCACCTCTAACTTCCATTAGAAGAGGAAAAGTTACATTGATCAACCAGTTCGATGTACAGAGTAACAAGAAGAGTCGGTAGGGTGATCAATCCATCTCGTACCCAAACTATCAACTCTATACAGGAATAGGAAAATCAGGCAACTCAACTCTCGAGATTTTAGAATGAAGATCTTCACAAGCGGTATTCGGAACAAAGGGATGATGCCAGCAGAAATCGTATGAAAGACACAATGATTAGGTTCCGCGATGGTTCCATTGGCATGAACAACACATGCTCAAGGTATACTCCAACTTCACCAATGCTCGTCCTTCTCATATGTTTTTCAACGACACGGATATCCAGCAAGGAACACATATGGATAAAGAGCTCAAGAACAAAAGATCGGATAAAGGGCACGACATACCAGTTGCAGATTGATGACCGTACCACCTCCGTTACAAAAGGGAGAAAACGAAACCCTGTAGGTACGACGGAAACCCAACCACGAGAAATCCTGGACTCGAAGAGAGAGAAGAGAGCGGATTCAAAACACGTAGAGGTAAGAGAGGAATAGCAAAGGGGTGAGGAGTAAAATCAGACCTAATCAGAACGATCCAACCGATTTTGCAAAAATAGTTTTGACACTCTACTTCGGCCGTTAGCTAGGTTATCCTACAGGCTGGACTTGTGGGGTATCGCAACTGCTGAGCTCTGATACCACTCTGTAACACCCTCAGAATCGGACCTATGCAAGTTTTAGCGATTCCCGCCAAACCCGCATAGAAACGATTCAAAGGTGCCCACCAAGCACTTTCGTGCGGGTGAAAAACGAAGTAATAGCATTACACAGCAGTCCTCGATGGGACCCACAGAACAGATATATATAACAGCGACTACATGAGTCAAGAGTACAGATATAATATACAAAGATCCAAATCACCTTGAAAACGGTAGAGCGTCCAGCTACGGACAAGATACAAATGGGGCTAAGAGCCCTGAAGAATAACCAATGGCGTCCATAACCCTGCCCAGGCCAAGCCGGAAGGGTAACCCTGCTAACGGCGTCGATCTCAAAACCTGCTTAAACAAAAGGGGTGCCGACAAAGGGCAAAGGAAAAAGAGGAGCGCAAGATCGAGGCCAAGACACGGCGAGGCTAGAATTCAGCGGTCTCGCCTACCTAGGTATGGTGGATCAAGCAGGCAAAGATGCACTAAACAACCTATAGAGACTCGATACAACCGACCATCGAGAGGGGTAAGAAAGGCCTATTCGGATCCAACTCGATGCTATCATCAAACAAACCCATCTGGCGTTTCCCCTCGAGACCAACGAGAAAGTCAACCGAGGAACTCACACGCTGGCGCTTTTACTTATTCGATAGTTGCGGGACTTTACTAGTCGTTTAGATAATCGTCCCGATAAAGTAAGCAAGGCACTTTTAGTTAACCATTCCGTTATAGTGGCAACACTTACTAGTCGATACAATTAGCATGAGATAACCCCAAAACCCAAAGCGCTTGTTGGTACTTTTATTTAGCCATTCCGCTGAAGTTGCGATACTTACTAGTCGTACAATGGTCGCAAGTTTACAATCCAAACAAGCAATTGTGGGCAGTATTATTTAGCCATTCCATTATAGTGAAGCTGATTACTAGTCATTATAAAGTCAAATTTATAGCAATAAACTTTAGTTATGCTTGTCTATGGTCGAGATATCGTGCTCCAAGTCGTCCATAACCGCGACACGGCTTTCGAAAAGTTTTACCCGGCCGGGTGCACCAATAGCAACACACGCCGATCAACCTCGAAAACCAAATCAAAACCCAACGAGGCCTTCACGACAAAGCAATCACAGATTCAGAATATTCAGGGCCACCCCATTGAGTAGACCCGAACGGTTAGCGACGAGGCGGACTCAAGGTTTGCGACAATGGTCAGAACGATCGGGAACCCGAAGTGTGTCCGGGCTTGTCGATACCGCGAAAACACTGCTTACCTAACAAAGACAAGGTGCTCCTCGCACAATTTAAATAAAGCAGTAGCATGGCATAAGTACAGATCGTAATAAAACCTCAAACTAGTTTGTGGCCCCAAGAAATAAGACCGAATCAAGCTCGCTCGGGGTCCCATATACCTCCCGGATGTGGATAGCGCGATAAATCAAGGAACATGTATCAAGTACTCGGGTCCTACGGACACAAGTGGGCGTTCGGAAACCAAATATTTTCTATCACCCACCGATGCCTCTGCTTACTTCAATTTTAGTTATTAAACAGAAATTAAAGTGAACGATAAGTAAAACTATGATCGTCTCCAACATCAACATGCGGCAATACATCAACAATCGTGGTAATCGACACGCACAAAGCACTTGAGCAAGCGATCACGACGCCGAAGTCCAACTATCTACCAAACAATGTAATAGGATGTGTCCAAGGCAATATAGGGCTGCAAGGGATACCACAGGTACGAAAACTAGAGCATCGCAACACAGATAGCAATAGATCAACAGGAGGGAATAAATACTAGAAAGTAAGATGGGTGGAAAGGGGGAGGTGCTCGCCTGAAAACATTGTCGAAGGTTCATCCGAAGAACGGGGCGAATCTCACATCAACTCAACGGCCTTATCCGCGAAGAACCAAAACACTAGAATAAACACCGGATGCAATATTTAATACTACGGCAAAAGATCGGCATGCTTATGATATGATGCATGACATGGCGAAAGTGCGATGCAATTAGGTCATATTAAGTGGAACCGGGGTCCCGATATTTAATTAGGTGGTTCATGTTATTTAGCTAACCCCCGCAAATTAAATGTTCTTTAACAAGGCAAAATATAGCACCGGGTTCGCTACACAAATTTAAATGAGGCCAATATGAGACTAGATTTGCCCGCATATGGGCCTCATATTTAATTATAAGGTGAATCGGCATAAGGCCCCCAAACCACATGATAAGATGCATGCGAGTATGACAGTTTATATTATGTTATAAAATAAGGTTTCGGGGAGGGGTTCACACATTAGGGGGTCTCGACGAACTTGGGGTTCCGGGGTTCAGGGTCGGTCTCAGGGTCCAGGGTCCAGGGTTCGACGGATCGTTCTCGGATAGCGGGGGTAGGTCTTGGCGCATCCGGGGTCTCGGGTCGACGAACTTGACGCGCCCGGGTTCGGTCTCCGGATCCGGGAAGAAGGCCTTCGGATCCTCGGGTCTGTGAAGGAGTACTTGGCGTCCGGCGGTAGATCTTGTTGGTCCGTGTAGGCGTTCTCGAGGTCGATGGCGAACTTGTCCGGGTCGTCGTCTGCGGTTCGACGGTGTCTTGGCGCCCCCGAGGAAGATCATGTCGAGCCATCGGGTTTGGCCTTCGGTTTTGGACTCAGCGAAGTTCTCGTGCTCGTCGAAGATCTTAGTATGTCATCTCGATCATCCGTGGTGGCATCGGGTTGGTCTTGTTCGCGCGGAGATCTTGGCGGAAACGGAGAACTTGTTATGGGTCGGTCTTGTCGGCGGTCTCGGGTTCCGCGTCGGAGGTCTTGTCGATGGATCCTCGGGTTCATGCGGCTCTCGAGGCGAACTTGTCGACGCGGTCTCGTTAGGTGGTCGCGAGCGCCTTGGCGGTACTTGGGTCTAATGAAGGTCTCGTGATGCAAACTTGTGTCGAACATGCTACGCTGAGCACGGGCGGCCCACGCCCGGAGGCGGAACGCGGGCGGTGCAGGGCTCAGCTCGGACGACGACGGGCGGGGTGAACGGGCGAGGAGACCGCAGAGCGAGCGACGGCAGAGGCGGGCGCCGCGAGCGAGGCGGGAGGCGTGGCGTGCGGCGAAGACAGCGGCCGGCGGGCGAACTTGCGCGAGACGGAGTACGGGCGGCGGCTTGGTGGCGGGCCGACGCCGAGTTGGCACGCTGCCGGGCGAGGTGCGGCCCGCGAGCGAGGAGGCGCAGGGCACGCGAGCGAGGAGGACGATGGTGGTGGGGCCGGTCGCGACTGTGGCAGTGGGACGTGGGTGGCGAGCAAGGCATGAGGGGCGCCGACGAGGTCGACGGCCGGCGAGGGAGGTGGCGGAGAAGGCGCGGCCCGTGAGGCGGCGACGAGGAGAAGCGGTGGCGAGGAAGGTGGCGCGCCGAGGCAGGAGGGCGCAGCGGGTCCGGGCGAGGAAGGGAGGCAGCGGGTGGGCGAGGCGGCTCGGCGAGGCGGTGCTGGCCGCGGCCGGGCTATGATGGCGAGCCTGCGGCCGGAGAGCCTTGAGGCGCGCGGGAGGCGTGATGGGCAGTCGGGCCGACCAGGGCGGAGGAGGTGCGCCATGACGCTGGAGGGAGGCAGCCAGACGGGCGGACCAGGCGTCGAGTAGGAAGAAGCGCAGAGAGAGAGAGGGGAGACGCGTGGGGGAGAGCCGGTCGTGTGGGCCAGGGGACAGGTGGGACCCATGGGGGCGGTTGGAGCGGGTCAGGGGCTGCAGGGCGCGTGCGTGGCTGGTGGGTTGTGTGCTGTGTGCCTGGGTGTGTGTGTGCGTGTGGAGTGTGGTGGAGGCAGGGTGAGTGGAGGGAGGGGTGAGGTGGCAGATGGGGATTGGGTAGGGTGAGGTGGAGGGGGGCTGGGTAGAATAGGTTGGGTAGGTTTAGGAATAAAGGGTGGACCGATTTTGAAAAATGGGGGTGGTCGTTCGGGTCGATTCGGCCCGTTCGACTGCCCCCGCTAAAAAATAATTCAAAGTTTTATTTATTTTAAACAGGGCCTTGGCAACCCGATAACAGGCAAACAAAATAATCCGGAGACCCAGGGTTTGCGTTTGAATAAAGACGGGGCGTTTAGAAAACATGAACCGGTTTTTCCGCAAATAGTTTTATGCAGACAAATGCAAGATGATGATGATGCTCAAATGCAATGTGGCATGATGACATGAGCATGCGGTCATGATGATGCAATGCACAAAAACAACGCGATTTTCTAGTAGTGGTTTTGCGGATGCCACAATTCGACACCACTAACAATGGATCTCGCCCTCGAGATCCGCCTCATGGTACCGGAAGGAAGGTCGGCGATCTGCGTCTTCTCGCTTCGTGTAGATCCTCGCGACACCACTAACGATGGTTCCTTCTTCATCTGGAAATCGGCGACACCACCAACAAAGGGTCGTTGTTCCTGATCGTTGAGAGAACACTCCGGAGGAACAAAGGACGGAGGTAGAGGTATCAAACAATAAGGCCACCTCTAACTTCCATTAGAAGAGGAAAAGTTACATTGATCAACCAGTCGATGTATGAGTAACAAAGAAGAGTCGGTTAGGGTGATCAATCCATCTCGTACCCAAACTATCAACTCTATACAGGAATAGGAAAATCAGGCAACTCAACTCTCGAGATTTTAGAATGAAGATCTTCACAAGCGGTATTCGGAACAAAGGGATGATGCCAGCAGAAATCGTATGAAAGACACAATGATTAGGTTCCGCGATGGTTCCATTGGCATGAACAACACATGCTCAAGGTATACTCCAACTTCACCAATGCTCGTCCTTCTCATATGTTTTTCAACGACACGGATATCCAGCAAGGAACACATATGGATAAAGAGCTCAAGAACAAAAGATCGGATAAAGGGCACGACATACCAGTTGCAGATTGATGACCGTACCACCTCCGTTACAAAAGGGAGAAAACGAAACCCTGTAGGTACGACGGAAACCCAACCACGAGAAATCCTGGACTCGAAGAGAGAGAAGAGAGCAGATTCAAAACACGAGGTAAGAGAGGAATAGCAAGGGTGAGGAGTAAAATCAGACCTAATCGAACGATCCAACCGATTTTGCAAAAATAGTTTTGACACTCTACTTGCCGTTAGCTAGGTTATCCTACAAATTTGGACTTGTGGGTATCGCAACCGCCGAGCTCGATACCACTCAGAACACCCTCGATCGGACCTATGCAAGTTTTAGCGATTCCCGCCAAACCCGCATAGAAACGATTCAAAGGTGCTCACCAAGCACTTTCGTATGGGTGGAAAACGGCAATAATAGCATTACAGCGGTCCTCGATGGGACCTCTGTAATGTATATATATATAACAAATGACTACATGAGTCAAGATGCAGATATAATATACAAAGATCCAAATCACCTTGAAAGCGGTAGAGTCCGCCTACGGACAAGATACAAATGGGGCTAAGAGCCCCAAGAATAACCAATGGCGCCCATAACCCCTGTGCCAAGCGGAAGGGTAACCCTGGTAACGGCGTCGATCTCAAAACCTGCTTAAACAAAAGGGGTGCCGACAAAGGGCAAAGGAAAAAGAGGAGCGTCAGTACCGAGGCCAGTACACGGCGAGGCTAGAATTCGGCGGTCCTCGCCTACCTAGGTATGGTGGACTGAAGCGGCAGCGGCAGCATGCACTAAACAACCTATAGAGACTCGATATAACTTGCGACTATCAGAGAGGGGTAAGAAAGGCCTATTCGGATCCAACCTGATGCTATCATCAAACAAACCCATCCTGGCGTTTCTCCCTCGAGACCAACGAGGAAGTCAACCGAGGAACTCACACAGTTGGCAGTTTTACTTATTCAGTTATAGTTGCGGCACTTTACTAGTCAGGTTTAGATAATCGTCCTGATAAAGTAAGCAGTGGGCACTTTTAGTTAACCATTCCGTTATAGTGGCAACACTTACTAGTCAGATACAATTAGCATGAGATAACCCCAAAACCCAGCAGTTGTTGGTACTTTTATTTAGCCATTCCGTTGTAGTTGCGATACTTACTAGTCAGGTACAATGGTCGCAAGCGACAATCCAAACAAGCAATTGTGGGCAGTATTATTTAGCCATTCCATTATAGTGAAGCTGATTACTAGTCATTATAAAGTCAAATTTATAGCAATAAACTTTAGTTATGCTTGTCTATGGTCGAGATACTGTGCTCCAAGTCGTCCATAACCGCGGACACGGCTTTCAGAAAGTTTTACCCGGCCGGGGTGCACCCATAGCAACACACGCTCGATCAACCTCGGAAAAACCAAATCAAAACCCAACGAGGCCTTCACGACAAAGCAATCACAGGA
This sequence comes from Avena longiglumis, assembly GCA_030063025.1. Classification (NCBI taxonomy): domain Eukaryota; kingdom Viridiplantae; phylum Streptophyta; class Magnoliopsida; order Poales; family Poaceae; genus Avena; species Avena longiglumis. The sequence continues at coordinate 508,310,172 of CP125974.1, read as the reverse complement.
TTCAGAAATATTTCAGGGCCACCCATTGAGTAGACCCAAGAAGTTAGTGACTCGAGGCGGACTCAAGGTTTGCGACAATGGTCAGAAACGATCGGGAACCCAAAGTGTGTCGGCTTGTCGATACCGCGAAAACACTCCGCTTACCTAACAAAGACAAAGGTGCTCCTCGCACAATTTAAATAAAGCAGTAGCATGGCATAAGTACAGGATCGTAAATAAAACCTCAAACTAGCTTGTGGCCCCAAGAAATAAGACTGAATCAAGCTCTGGCTCAGGGGGGTCCCATATACCTCCCGGATGTGGATAGCGCGATAAATCAAGGAACAGGTATCAAGTACTCGGGGTCCTACGGGACACAAGTGGGCGTTCGGAAACCAAATATTTTCTATCACCCACCGATGCCTCTGCTTACTTCAATTTTAGTTATTAAACAGAAATTAAAGTGAACGATAAGTAAAACTATGATCGTCTCCAACATCAACATGCGACAATACATCAACAACTGTGGCACTGGACGACACGCAACAGCACTTGAGCAAGCGACTACGACGCGCGAGTCCAACTATCTACCAAACAACAGGTAATAGGATGTGTCCAAGGCAATATAGGGCTGCAAGGGATACCACAGGTACGAAAACTAGAGCATCGCAACACAGATAGCAATAGATCAACAGGAGGGAATAAATACTAGAAAGTAAGATGGGTGGAAAGGGGGAGGTGCTCTTTGAAAACATTGTCGAAGGTTCATCCAAGAACGGGCGAAGCTCACATCAACTCAACGGCCTTATCCGAAGAACCAAAACACTAGAATAAACACCGATGCAATATTTAATACTACGGCAAAAGATCGGCATGCTTATGATATGATGCATGACATGAAAAAGCGATGCAATTAGGTCATATTAAGTGGAACCGGGTCCCGATATTTAATTAGGTGGTTCATGTTATTTAGCTAACCCCCGCAAATTAAATGTTCTTTAACAAGGCAAAATATAGCACCGGGTTCGCTACACAAATTTAAATGAGGCCAATATGAGACTAGATTTGCCCGCATATGGGCCCCATATTTAATTATAAGGTGAATCGGCATAAGGCCCCCAAACCACATGATAAGATGCATGCGAGTATGACAGTTTATATTATGTTATAAAATAAGGTTTCGGGAGGGGTTCACACATTAGGGTCTCGGCGAACTTGGGGTTCCGGTTCGTGGTCTCGGGGTCCGTGGTTCGGCGGATCGTTCTCGGATAGCGGTAGATCTTGGCATCCGGGGTCTCGGTCGACGAACTTGACGCTACCGGTTCGGGTCTCCGGATCCGGAAGAAGGCCTTCGGATCCTCGGTGTGAAGGAGTACTTGGCGTCCGGTAGATCTTTTTGGTCCGTAGGCGTTCTCGAGGTCGATGGCGAACTTGTCCCATCGTTTGGTCTGCTGGGTTCGACGGTGTCTTGGCGTCCCCTGAGGAAGATCATGTCGAGCCATCGGGTTTGGCCTTCGGGGTTTTGGACTCCGGCAGAAGTTCTCGTCGTTCCCTGTCGAAGATCTTAGTATGTCATCTCGATCATCTGTGGCCGGCATCGGGTTGGTCTTGTTCGTGCGGAGATCTTGGCGACGGAAACGGAGAACTTGTTATGGGTCGGTCTTGTCGGCGGTCTCGGGGTTCCGCGTCGGAGGTCTTGTCGATGGATCCTCGGGTTCATGCGGCTCCTCGAGGCGAACTTGTCGATGCGGTCCTGTTAGGTGGTCGCGAGCGTCTTGGCGGTACTTGGGTCTAATGAAGGTCTCTGTGATGCAAACTTGTGTCGAACATGCTACAGACGAGCACTGGGCGGCGCCCACGCTACCGAGGCGAACGCAGGCGGTGGCTCGGGCGAGCTGACGACGACGGGCGCGAGGAGGACCGCAGGAGCGAGCGACGCAGAGGCGGCGCCGGCGAGCGCGAGGCGGGGAGGCCGCGGTTGTTGGCGAAGACAGCATGGCGGGCGAACTTGCCGGAGGACGGAGCGGGCGCTTGGTGGCGGGCCGACGCCGGAGTTGGCGCACGCCACAGGCGCGGCTCATGAGCGAGGAGGCGCAGGGGCACGCGAGAGGAGGACGATGGTGGTGGGTCGTGGGGCTGTGGGAGGCAGGGAGGACGTGGGTGGCTCATGAGGGCGAGGGGCGACGCGCCGGTGAGGAGGTGGCCGGAGAAGCGGTCCCATGAGGCGGCGGGACGGCGAGGCTCGGTGGCGGAGAGGACGGCGCCGAGGCAGCGGAGGGCGATGCGGTCCGCGAGGTGGAAGGGAGGCAAGGGCGCGAGGCGGCGAGGCGGGCAGCTGGCACGGGCTAGCGGTGGGGCGAGCTCGGGCGGGCGGCGAGGCTGAGGGGCGTGAGGCGTGGCGACGGCTGGGCGGGTCGGCAGGCGGAGGGATGTGCGCTGCGACGGAGGAGGAAGCAGCTACGCCGGACGGCCAGGTGTCTGGGCACTGTAGGAAGAAGCGCAGAGAGAGAGGGGAGACGCGTGGGGGAGAGCCGGTCGTGTGGGCCAGGGGACAGGTGGGACCCATGGGGGCGGTTGGAGCGGGTCAGGGGCTGCAGGGCGCGTGCGTGGCTGGTGGGTTGTGTGCTGTGTGCCTGGGTGTGTGTGTGCGTGTGGAGTGTGGTGGAGGCAGGGTGAGTGGAGGGAGGGGTGAGGTGGCAGATGGGGATTGGGTAGGGTGAGGTGGAGGGGGCTGGGTAGAATAGGTTGGGTAGGTTTAGGAATAAGGGGTGGACCGATTTTGAAAAATGGGGGTGGTCGTTCGGGTCGATTCGGCCCGTTCGACTGCCCCCGCTAAAAAATAATTCAAACTTTTATTTATTTTAAACAGGGCCTTGGCAAACCGATAACAGGCAAACAAAATAATCCGGAGACCCAGGGTTTGCGTTTGAATAAAGACGGGGCGTTTAGAAAACATGAACCGGTTTTTCCGCAAATAGTTTTATGCAGACAAATGCAAGACGATGATGATGCTCAAATGCAATGTGGCATGATGACATGAGCATGCGGTCATGATGATGCAATGCACAAAAACAACACGATTTTCTAGTAGTGGTTTTGCGGGATGCCACACAGGGACACCACTACGGCCAGTTTCAGGGAGATGCCGACTGAGCCCAGTCCTCCGGCATCTCCGAGAAACTGGTCAGAGAGGAACTCCCTAATATGTGACATAACGCGTTTGGAGATCAGATCTTAATGGTAAGTATGAATCGGTACTAAAGGCCCTCCTTTAGTCCCGGTCCAGCCACAATATGGGACTAACACACTCAAGATTGTTTGCATACAACACTATAAAAATGGACACATGCATGGAACATCTTCACTCATAAAATGTTAAAATTATTACATATCATTTCTTCGCATGTGTTCCTTTCTGATCCCGTCGTATCCATGGAACATCTTCATTCATTAACATGATGGTTGGGTCATCCTTCACCGCGAAGGGCGGAATTTCATGAAACTTATCACAATCTTCTGACATGTCTGTCTTGTCCTCCACTCCCACGATGTTTCTTTTTCCTGAAAGAACTATGTGGCGCTTTGGCTCATCGTCTGATGTATTATTTTTCTTATTTTTTCGTTTTCTAGGTTTGGTAGACATGTCCTTCACATAGAAAACCTGGGCCACATCATTGGATAGGACGAATGGTTCGTCTAAGTACCCAAGATTGTTGAGATCCAACGATGTCATTCCGTATTTCTTGTCTACCTCAACCCCTCCTCCTCCGCCTTGACCCATTTGCCTTTGAAACAAGGGGACCTTAAAAGTAGGTCCATAATTGAGTTCCCATATCTCCTCTATGTAACCATAATATGTGGTCTTTGACCCCTTGTTGTTCCTTTGCATCAAAGCGACACCACTTTTTGGTTGGTGCTCTTTTTATCTTGGGCTATCGTGTAAGATGTATACCCATTTATCTCGTACCCTTGGAAAGTCGATATAGTCGAAGATGGTGACCTAGACAACAAGTATAGCTGATCTCCAAGAGTGTTGTTTTGATGAGATGTTGCAACCAACCGAAACTCTTCATGTGTTCATCTCTAATCCAAGAGTCATACTTTCCAGGTTGTTGGAGCGTAAGATTTTCTTGTGTTCCTCGATATATGGGCTGCCAAGACAGAATCAGAGAAGCTGTAATGTGCTTCGTGTAAGAATGTCCGTCTCTACATATTATTGATTTCCTTCCTAGAGTATCCTTTCCACTCTCCCTCATACCACGATTGAGGAAGACCAACCGCTTAAGGTCGGAAGCAAGTCAACACAAAATTCAATGACCTCCTCTGCTCCATAGCCCTTGGAGATACTTCCTTCGGCCTAGCACTTATTTAACATATTTCTTTAAGATTCCATGAACCTCTCAAAGGGAAACATATTGTGTAGAAATACAGACCGAGAATGGAAATCTCTTCGACTAGGTGAACCAAAGAGGTGCGTCATAATATTGAAGAAGGATGGTGGGAACACCAACTCAAACCGACAAGACATTGGACCACATCATTACAGAATCGTGGTAGATCTTCATGATTGATTATCTTCTGAGAGATTGCATTGAGAAATGCACATAGCTTCACAATGGGTACTCGAACATTATCTGGTAGAAGCCCCCTCAATGCAATCGGAAGCATTTGCGTCATAATCATGTGGCAGTCATGAGATTTTAGGTTTTGGAACTTTTTTCTGCCATATTTATTATCCCCTTTATATTCGACGAGAAGCCAGACGGGACCTTAATACTGCTTAGGCATTCAAAAAATATTTCCTTCTCTTGTTTGGTAAGAACGATTCGGCATGACCTTGAAACCATTACGGATGCAAAGCCATCCGGGTCTTTCATACGTTGATGGTCCTTTCGTGCTTCCTGTATCTTTTTCTTCCCATACACGCCCAAGAAGCCTAGCGAGTTCACTCAAAGATTCTTCGTCACATGAATCACATCGATTGCAGAGCGGACCTCTAAGAATTTCCAATATGGTAGCTCCCAAAATATAGATTTCTTCTTCCACATGGGTGCGTGTCCTTCACGTCTTCGAATAGATTTTCCTCCAGGACCCTTTCCAAAGGTTACCAGTTGATCCAAATCTTTGACCATATCAAATATATCAGCACCAGTACGCTCCTTAGGCTTCGTCTGGTGACATGCCAGACCGTTGAAATGCTTGCCTTTCTTTCTTAAGGGATGCTTGGCCAAAAGAAATCGACGATGCTCATTGTATACATTCTTCTTACAATGTTCCAAATATATACTTGCAGTCTCATCTAAACAGTGTGTGCATGCATTGTATCCCTTGTTTGACTGTCCTGAAAGGTTACTAAGAGCAGGCCAATCATTGATTGTTACGAAAAGCAATGCTCGAAGGTTAAATTCTTCCTGCTTGTGCTCATCCCACACGCGTATCCCGGGTTCGTGCCACAACTGTAACAGTTCTTCCACTAATGGCCTTAGGTACACATCAATGTTGTTGTCGGGTTGCTTCGGACCTTGGATCAACACTGGCATCATAATGAACTTCCGCTTCATGCACAACCAAGGAGGAAGGTTATAGATGCATAGAGTCACGGGCCAGGTGCTGTGACTGGAGGTCTGCTCCCCAAAGGGATTCATGCCATGTGTACCTAGACCAAACCTTAAACTCCTTGCGTCATCTGCAAAGTCCGGATACTTTCTATCGATTTTTCTCCATTGCTACCCATCAGCGGGGTGTCTCAACATCCCGTCTGACTTACGTTCCTCTTTATGCCATCGCAACAACTTGGCGTGCTCTTTGTTTCTGAATAAGAGTTTCAACCGTGGTATTATAGGATCATACCACATCACCTTCGTAGGAACCCTCTTCCGGGGGTGGGTGGGGGGCTCGCCCTCAACGTCACCAGGGTCATCTCGTCTAATATTATACCGAAGTGAAGTGCATACCGGGCATGCATCTAAATTCTCATACTCCTCACCGCGGTAGAGGATGCGTCATTAGGGCATGCATGTATCTTGAACCTCTAAACCTAGAGGGCGACAACCTTTTTGCTTCGTATGTCTTGGCGGGCAATACATTATCTTTTGAAGCATATTCTTCATTATTTTCAGCAACTTTTCAAATGAGGAGTCGTATAGCACACTCAGCCTTCCATCGCAGCAATTCCAGGTGTCGCCCACTTTTTCAGACCATTTTCGCAATTTGGGTACAACAACTTTTGTGATCCTCTAGCATGTGATTGAACTTCTCCTATCCTTTTCGGTTTCACAATATCTTCGTGCATCGGCAATGGTCGACCAAGATCATCGGGTTCATCATGTGTCTCTTCTTCATCCTCCCTTCACAGATCCCCATGGAAGTATCTCCGCACTCAGGAAACCATGATAGTTGTCATCCTCCCCTCTTCTTCATTGTCTTCCATTATAACCCCTCTCTCCGTGCTTGGTCCAACAATTATAACGGGCATGAAGCCGGACTTCAACAGTGGTGAAGAGTTTTGAGTCGAGTAATCCTTGATTCCTACATCCATTACATGGACAGAATATAAAACCATTGTGCTTGTTTGCATCAAGAACACAGATGAATTCATGCACGCCATTAATGAACTTCGCCAGGGCGTCGGACTGCATCGTACATCCATTCCCGGACCATCTGCATTATAGTAAAAGTATATCAAAAACCATTACACAACATGATAAAATTATTACAACTTATATTGAGAGCTTCTAGAGCACTAATTTTGAATTTTGAAAAATTTACATGCACCAATTTGTGAATTGGAGAAAACAATCAACATGATAAATGTGGAGTTTTTTATTATTGTTCCATCAGTGAAAACCTCATTTCATTCTAAGCTCTGAAACTCTAAAATTACACATTTCAATTTTCAGTAACTATGTGCCTAATCAAAATTTGTTACACATATATATCAAAATCCTTCTAGCTGCTTCTAGAGCATGCATGCATTTGATCCATATCTCTATACTTCTAGAGCATTATATAGAGCTAAAGTAGCAATAAGATATGAAAGAATGAAGTTCTAACCTTTTAAAGCTTTGGATTTAGGTGTTGCAAACTAAATCTTGAGAAAAAAAATGGCATGAACTCTCTTGCTTTCTTTAAGAAAAATGGCCACCATATACTTTAGGGCAGCTGGCCAGGGAGCTGTATATATAGTGATGGACAATTAGTCCCAGGCCGTGATACGACCCGGAACTAATAGTCCCCGAAAAGAGCTGTTGCCACGCTCCAGCTTATTAGTCCCGGGCCGTATTACCTTTTGCTTGTTCGCTTCACGAGATGCATCCAATGATGCGCGATTGGGCTAGATAATGCTCCTAACCATCTCCGTCCCCAATGATCCTAACCACCGCACCGTCGACTTTGCCGTCGATCCACCGTGTCGCCATCTGCAGCGTCTTCATGATGTACGCCGCTGCTCCATACTCACCATGCTTCCATGGTTCGACTCCAGCTGAGCGATCTTCACTCTACTGCTCCTCCGTATTGAAGCATCCGATGTCGGCGATGCGCCCTGATCTCCACGCGTCGTCATCTACACAACGCCTGCTTGGCGTTCGTTGCTTCTCCATCCTCGCCGCGCTTCCTTGGTCTGACTCTAGCTAATTGCTCCACATCCGGCTCCGGTGACACGCTCAAATACCATCCATGTCAAGCACAGAGCTCCATTCTTAAGTCATTATTGGCACCAACTGATGATGCTTTCTAGCTTACCCAAATCTATTTGCTTCTTTCGTAGCAAGAAATAATATAGTGCTTCCAAGTTATCATTTGTATGCATCTTATACCGAAGGGTTCTGCTTCAGAAAATCTAATGTTGCAGCACTTCCAAGACCATGGATTCTACTAGAGTCATACTCCCTTTATCCTTAATTACCCTGCATTCTAGGTTTAGTCAAAGCGAGACTTTGTAAAATTTAATAGAAAATATAGGAAAAACTATATACATCTATAACACTAAATGTATATAATATGAAAGTATATCTTATGATGATTTTAATGGTACTTATATTGTATTATAAATATATATAATTTTTTCTATATGTTTGTTCAAACTTTACAAAGTTTGACCTTGACTAAATCCAGATTGCAGGGTATTTTCGGACAGAGGGAGCATGTATTTCCTACTAACAATTTAATTGGTTCCAAAGCTAAAGTCATTGCATCATCTAAAATTACAAAGTTATCTACATAACAATGACATGCTTCGTACATTAAAAAGTACGCTTCACACAACCTTTCCAGTAATCTCAAACTCATAGGCCAATTTTCTATTCTTCTGGCCAAAAAGTTGTTGCGAGGAAGAAGAAGGTAGTTGTTACAAATTGAAATCAACGGAAGCAGTTTCTGAAAGGAGTTATTATGAAGAAAACAAAATCAATGCGCGCGGGGAGGGGGGGGTGTGGAGCAGTTACTATAAAGCAGTCAAGTAAGAAAAGGAGAAAATTGCAAAAAAACACCACAATTGGTGGTCAAGAATCAAAAAGCCACCGGTTTTCAAAAATTTCACAAATCACCACCAGTTTTCTGAAAACATGGACAAAAAACACTGATTTGTCGGTAAACACAGTTTGACACCATGTCTGACCGGTGGGACCCGCTATAGGTGATGCCATGACATCCTAATCTTCATACCGTTTGACTGAGCCGTTACAATTGACGTGGGGCCACCGGTGGACGTGGGACCCATATGTCATCTTTCTCTTCCTCCTCCGTTCTTCTAAGCTCCTCCCGGTTCCGTCTCCTCCAACGCCGGTGGCGTGGCCCGTCTCCATCTCTGGCTCGCGTCCTTCCGGTAGCGGCCACCTCCATATCCCTCCATCGACTAGCTCCATATCCTCTCCAGGCGCCGGGCGCGCCCATCTCGACGCGACATTTCTCTCGCCGATGTCGCTGCGTCTTGCAGCGTCGATGGTGTCTGATGCGGAGGCCAATCGAGCTCGGAGGTTGCGGTGAGGCGATGACGGTGATACGGCCACTAGGAGCAAAGATGGCAAAGATGGTCGTCACGATGGCGTTCGGCGAGGAACATCGCTGTGGCGGACAACCGCCGAAAGGCACGACGGGTCCCACATCTGTTGGTGGGCCCTACCCTTTTTTAACGCCTCCAGCAAACGGTGTAAGGATTAGAATGCCATGTCATCACCTATAGCGGGTCCTACTGGTTAAAACGGTGTCAAACTGCGTTTACCGACAAATTAGTGTTTTTGATGAGCGTTTTCATGAAAACCGGTGGTGATTTGCGAAATTTTTGGAAACCGGTGGCTTTTTGATTCTTAACCTACAATTGTGGTGGTTTTTTGCAATTTTCTCTAAGAAAAGAAACCAACATGGATCGTTCCATGCTTTCAATCCTACAACCCACCTCCGATGTGAAGCCAGGTATTTGACGCTGATTCCTAGCGGTGCCCATCGTTCGTGCGTCTATTTTCCTAGGGAGTAGTAGTACAGTATGTATGTATATGCGCCATGACGCGGTTGGAGTACCTGTAGTGCAGCCCCACGGTGCACCCGTCTGTCTGCACAGCGCGGCAACGAGAGATCGAGCCGAAGGAGGGCCCGAGAGACGCCGACGGACGACACGATCGACACCTTGGCTCGGCGTGCGCATGCAGATATTTCACACGGCGCGGCGTGATGATGGAGCGATCGACGCGTGTGATGTTACTTGCATTGGGCCACTTAATAATACAGTAAGTTGATTGATTTGCTTCACACGCGCGCTAGCTCTGATGTTGATTTGACTCATGCATGATTCCTCTTCGCCGCGTACGTACTTGTTGCTTGCCCTGATGAGAATTGAAGATGCCAATGGCCATATGTAGGGTTACTATATCTGCCACTGTTTACGCACATGCCCAATCTTTTTGCTGTGGGTGTCGGTCAGATGACCTTGGATTAGTTTGGTGCTAAGTATGTAATTGGGTTACACGTACTATGTGCTAAGTAATCTTTTGATCTTATTAGTTAGCAAAAGGACACGTACTGCGAAGTATTCCTCGCCATTCGTCGCTGTCGCTACTTCTGTTTAGATCGTCGGTAGTGCTTGAGGAGATAATCTTTATCTAATCAACTTCCTGCTGGCCCCATTAGCTCATCGACATGCCGACTGATAGACACATCTCGATTGATGACAAATTAAAATGCTCGCCCCGCCGGTCCATTCCAAATTAAGCTTGCTGGTGACGCGGGTGCTTCGCAACTTGCAGCTTATTCAATGTATCACCGTACTACTCTTTAGGTCCGATCTCTTAATCTTGGGAATTAAGCCGATTGAGACATACCGTGGTGGTGGATTTACGTTTAGCTTTCGATTCATTCAACCGGTATCTCTCACCGGCCGCTGAAAAGTCTGACGCCTCGACGATGCGCGCGCGCGCACGCACGCTGATCCGTGCCCAGGCGCGTGATGTTTCGACTCATCGATCACAAGAAGTTATTTTCTTCTTTTCTTACATTGCCCACCGTTGCTTTGCGCCGCAGGCAGCCGGACCGAGAACGTCGCCTTGCCGCCCGGACGGAGCTGCCCCGCGCAGACCGCCACTCACGCGGGAAGAGGAAAGCCGCCGCACCCGGCATCACCCGGGCTTTGCCCCCAGCGTCGTCGGCGTAGTGGAAGGGAGATGGAGAGGGGGGCAGGACGGGGAAGCGAGGGTTCGCCCCCTGCATCGCCCGCGGGGGATGAGCAGGAGCCACGCAAACGTTTTTTCCCCCTCCGCTATCGATCCCGTTCCCTGTACCCGAGGACTCTAGGGGTTTATGTGCTGAAGATCAATACATCTAAATCCGATTGTAATATATAAACCACCCTGGAGTACTCCCAGTGACCCATATTACTTGTCACTTAATCAGATATATGTAGACATAATTTAGTGCTAGGTACATTCAATTTAACGACAAGTAATATAAATTGAAGGAAGTATGCTAAAATAAAGTAGACGAATCGTATATTGTATTCTGATTTAGTGCATGAATTAATCATCATCTAATACTAACATTATCTAAGGGAGTAGTAGCCATGACGCGGTTGGAGTACCTGTGGTGCAGCCCCACAGTGCACCGTCTGCACAGCGCGGCAACGAGATCGGGCGAACGAGCGAGGGCCCGAAGCCGACGGACGACACGATCGACACTTGGCTCGGCGTGCGCATGTAGATATTTCACACGGCGGCCGGGTAGGTTGGCAAATGATCAAGCGATCGAGGCGTGATGTTACTTGGCCCAACCACTTAAGTTGAGATTGATATATCCTTCACACGCTCGCTCTGATGTTGATTTGACTCATGATTCCTCTTCGCCGCGTACGTACGTGTTGCTTGCCCCGATAACAAGATGATTAGGTTTACTATATCAGGCACTGTTTAGGCACATGCCCAATTTTTCTCTGGGTGTCGGTCAGATGATCCTGGTTTGGTGCCAGGAAGGTGCACAGTTTTTTTTCTTCAACACACAAGCTGTGTGTCTTCCTTGTTATTAAGATAGAAAAGATTGATACAAATCAATCGAATGGCCAACGCTCCACACACGCCCCCTCAAGTCACACTCCAAGCTATGGCTAACAACGGTATACCACACTCCCACCACGCCACACGATGACAAACTGACCTTGCCCAACCCCTAGACGCGAAGGCGAAGAGGCGAGACACAGAGGCTCAAAACCGCGTCACCACCAAGGATGGACACCTCTCTACCACGACACTACCTCCAAGACGGTGCGCATCGACGTACCGCACACTCTCAAGCGCCTAGAACAGTCGGCAAGTGTCCAGCAGAACCCGTCCGAATGGAGGAAGGCGCCAACTAGGAAGAGCCAACAAGGTGTACCTCGCGCCATTGAGACCCATGCTCAGTGAAGGGCCTGCTGCTGACCCTACCTGCCCTAGGAACTCCACGAGCAACCCAAAACGACACCTTCAAGAAGGGAGCGACATCGTGGTGCCGCCGTCGCCGGATCTGGTACGCCGGATCGAGGGTTTCCCCCGGCGCTCGTGACTGGTAGAGCGAATGCGTCCATAGCGACGCCTCCAAGGAGGAGACGGCCCACGGGCGTCGCCGTCGTCAGCAAATGCAGGGCTTTCTCCCCGGCCCAATCGCCATCTCGACGTCCATCGGAAGGCAGAAGCAAGAAGGCCACACCACACCATTTTGAGAGGCCAGCCACACGTCATCGGTCGCGAACGAGGAGATGCTGAACCGCCGAACCACCTTGCCCAGCGCCGACCTGACTTGGATGGAGCAATCCAAGCCGTCGTAGCTGCCCTGTCGGCAGCTCCGCCGCAGCGCCAATCAGTTGCTGCACGACCACATCTCCACACCGTGCTAGACCATGCGCCCTTGCTGCGCAGGCCCTCCAAGGCCCATCGGACCGCTCTCGAGCCCACCGCTAGCCGCCCTCGACCGCAGTACAGGGCGCCGTCTGACATGGTTATACCCAACGGGTGCACGACATTAGCATATACGGTCCAGCCCAAGGAAGGCCCACTACGAGCAACATAACCCATGGAATTTTTGGGTGGCCCAAGCCCGTGACGTCTCCGGATACTTGGAGAGCAAGACTATAGTAGATAGAATATTCAAAGGGGCAAACCCTAACTTGTAACCGACTCGATCTGTGCCCGAGACCTGCCTATCTCTATATAAAGGCTAGGAGGGCACGACGAGGAGGGCAACTTCTCACTGCATACACACCTCCACGCCAGATTACATCTGTGCACCCCTGTACTTTTCGGTTTCGCCGTAATCAAGAGCAGACAAGTAGGAGTAGGGTTTTCCCTCCGGGGTCCTGAACCTGGGTAAATCTCGTGTCCCCTGGTTGCTTGTCTGTTAACCGTTCCGCGATCTTCAGCATCCCCACCTTCTCTAAAACCCAAGCTCATAACAATGGGCATTGACGAGATCGATCCTCGTCAATTGGCGCCGTCTATGAGAACTGGGGGCACTGATTGTGCGATTGTGACGGTCCCAACCAAAGCGATCTATAACTCCTCGGCGATGGAGAACCACCTCCTCTTCGTTGCTTTCGACTTCACGCCACTCACCAGCCACCATAAAGGACTTCGAGCCCGTAGGCGATGGGCTCGAGATTCTGTTCGGGAGCTTCTGCTTCCAGGTGGGGCAGACTGGCACTCTCCGCCTCCCCGAGCGGGTGCCATTACCATCCATCAGTCCTGCCTCATGGGCCCCGCATCCCAGCGTGCTACGTAGACAGATGAGTCATATGACAATAGCAGTTGCAACTCAGATCTGTGCGACCCTCCATCGGACGAAGGAACCTACGGTTCCGGATCAGAAAGCTGCGGCAGCAGCGATCCGACCCGCGGGCTCTATCAGTGCGCCGCGGTCCTCCAAGCCGAGGTGGAGCAACCACCAGGTTCAAGTACCCACGTATCGCCACCAAACCCACCGCCAAACCCGCAGGCTGCGAACGGAGGCAACGGAGGAAACAAAGGACAATCGTCCCTCCAATCAAACGAAGGCGATGCTGCCGCCTACTCAAGGATCAAACTCAACGATGATGGATGGCATCAGGTATGCGAAGCCGTGGCGGGCAACAAGATCCTACCGGTGAATTCTTCACGAGACCTGCTGATGGCATACCAACTCCTCCTCATCGGCGAGCACAACATGCATGTAAAGCTACAGGAAGAGCTCGACAAACGCAAGCAAACAGCCTTAGAGTCTAGCGCGCGGCGAGCTATGCTCTCCGCAGCCGGAGGCTCCAGCTCGCACGGCAACAACGCCAACAAGCATCGCTCTCGAACAGAGCACATGGACCCTGCCACACGTCATGAGGTCACCAGAACCCTCAACACGTCCTTCATGGTGATGGATGCCAACGGCGTCGTCACGCCGATAACACCACAAGATGCAATCATGGCAGCCACAACTTACCTCGCGTCCCATCCGCCTCCGGCGAATGACCCGAATATGGCCATGCACAAGTCCTCACTAGCCGGACTTGGGCTCATCGGAGCTGCGCTCCACAATGAGGCTCCTGCGGAGCCAAAAAGAAAGCTGCGGTTAGATTCAACCGCAGTCCCATGCCCTCATCCCACGAGGAGGAAGACGAGCACGATCTACCTCGACGACGCAAGAATCCACGACTTCGCAGTCATGACTACGATGCCCAAAGCGACCTCGCTCAGCGCAAGGTCGACAAGGCACGCGCCAAACGCGCGTGCTCGACCGAATCCGAAGAGGATGACGACGGAGAACTCTGCGGTGCTAGATTTTTCAGCAGATCTATTCGGCGAACGTGAATGCCGAGAAATTTCAAGCTTCCTTCGAACACTCCGAAGTTTGACGGGATACAGGACCCGAAAGCCTGGCTCAACGACCACCTGTCGTCCGTCAAGCTGGACGGTGGTAACAAAAACACCGCCCTACAATGCCTTCAACTGCAGCTGATAGCCGCAGCTCGAATATGGCTCAGCAGCCTGTCTTCAGGCTCAATACGAAACTGGGAGGAGCTGGCATACAGTTTCATCCGAAACTTCAAGGGCACCAGCAAGAGGCCAACCTTGATCGAGGAGCTGCGGTCCTGCACTCAACGTACGGGCAAATCCATTCGCTCGTACATCTTGCGCTGGTCCAACATTAAGAACTTCACGACGCACATCTCCGAGGAGAGAATGATCGACGCCTTCAAGGATGGTGTCAAGCGCCCTGACTTGAAGGAGGAACTTGGGCGCGTCAAGCCCAAGACACTTGACCACCTCATGGACATCGGCAACAGGTGGGCAGATGGCGAGGATTACCTCCACCGAGCACATTCAGATGAGGAGGATGAGTACGGCCGCAGACGTGAACGCTGTAGCAAACTAAGATCGCATTGTCTACGACAATCACGACGGACCCGACATGGTTGCGGCTGGCTACGCCGAACGCCACAACGAAAACAACCATAGCAGCGGAAGATACCGCGGAGGCAACTTCCACGACGGAGGATGCCCCGCACAGACATGGCAACGCCGCAACCATGACGACGAGCCCTCGGCATACGACAAGTTGTCGGGCTCCTGCACCATCCACTTCTACATCGACAAGCAGGATGGCAAAAACAAGGCCAGCCTCATGCTGAAGGATTGCCGAGAGTTCCAGAAACTCAGCGAGGGCTTCACCCAGATGCGACGACAGATCGTGAACCCCGGGTTTGGGCCTGCACCTCCACCAGGTGACATCGCCCATGGAGCTCCTCCACCACCACCCGTGGGACCTTTGAACCAAGCAAACACACCCGTGCAAAACAACGGCGTAAACGGGTACCCCATGCCAAAAGGGTCCCTGATGATCCAGAAAGGGCGCCCAACAAACATGGTACGAAAGAAGATCACCCGCCAGGTGAGCCTGGCGGTGACCGCTCCACCCGCCATCCCTGAGTACCTCAGCAGCTCGGAGTCCTGCATCACATTCAGTCGTTCGGATCACCCCACCAGATCCCTCGCCCAAGTCATGCTGCCCCGGTGCTGGAGGCGCAGATCGGAGGGTTCGAAATGAGTCGCGTCTTCATGGACGGCGGCAGCGGCATCAACCTGATGTTCGCTAGCACCCTAGCAGCAATGCGGATCCCGCTGTGCAGCCTGGAACAATCCGACACAACGTTCCATGGCATCGTCCTAGGGAAGGGCATATACCCCATGGGAAAGATATTGCTCGACGTCATCTTCGGCAAGCCCGACAACTTCCGGTGCAAGCGGCTGGAGTTCGAAGTGGTGGATTGGCCATCACAGTACCACGCCGTCCTTCAGGCGTGTGGCATTCACAAGGTTCCTGGCAGTACCGCACTACGCGTACCTGCTACTCAAGATGCCAGGACCCAGGGGCGTCATCACCATACAAGGCAGCTTCGCCCGCTCCGACCATTGCGAGAGAGACTTCAACAGAATATCCCAATCGTTCGGTATGCAAGAGGAGATAACAAGGCTTCGAGAAGTGACAGACAACGGTGACGAGGTTTCGACTCGTCAATGCCCATTGTTATGGACTTGGGTTTTGGAGAAGATGGGGATGCTGGAGATCGCGAAACGGTTAAAAAACAAGCAACACGGGGACACGAGGTTTACCCAGGTTTAGGCCCCCGGAGGGAAAACCCTACTCCTGCTTGTCTGCTCTTGATTACGGTGGAACCGGTGATTACACGGGTGCGCAGATGCAATCTGGCGTGGGGGTGTGTATGCGGAAGTATGAGATCCATCTAGGTCGTACCCTCCTGGCATTTATATAGACTTAGGCAGGTCCCGGGCACAGATCTAGTCGGTTACAGGTTCTAGGGTTTACCCCTTTGAATTTCCTATCTACTCTACTCTTGCTCTACAAGGACCCTAAGGCGTCATGGGCCTTGGCCACCCGAAAATCTTCATGGGCTGGTGTATATTTGCCGTGGGCCTTCCTTGGGCTGGACCAGGTATGCTGAGATCGTGTACCCGTGGGGTATAACCATGTCAGTAGCCCCCAAGTGTTTAGTCGAATCGTAGATTCGGCTGAGGACTCTTCAATCCTTCGGGTGCAACTCTGCCTTTCAAGAGAATGTGTAGGGATTGTTGATGCATGTGACTGACTCTCCCAACGGATCAGGGTCAGTTAACTGTCTTAGGACAAAACAACATGATCTTCTTCAGGTTCGAGTCCCTCGATTCAAACCCGGAACATATGCTGGCGTAACTCGACTCAGGCCACGGAGGACTTACATGAGTGGAATTCCAGTGAATTTAATTGGTGTACCCAACGCGTCCGTCGGGAATTTTCGTCGCGCCTGTTGGCACGGTTTTATACTAGCAGAGCGCAGTCATGTGCGTTATCAGGCCATCAGATGATATCTGTAAGTCTTATCTTTGCGTCGCAGACACATCATCTGAATTTTGTCACCGCGGAGGTGTTTCGGGTGGCCAAGGAGAATGTTACTCACTTAGCGTTAATAGGGGCAGAGTTGCCGAAAAAGTTTTTTGTGTACTGATCCGAAAGATCGCAGTCGAAGATTTATAGGATGCGTGACCAGCGCTCCCTATGGGAGTAGCCCCTGAGTGTCTGTTCGAGTCGTAGACTCGAGCGGAGACTTTAATTCAGCCGTTGTTCGGATGCTTAAATCCATCCTCCCTATGGGAGTAGCCCCCGAGTCCGTAGTGGAGTCGTAAACTCGACGTAGGATTCGAAGAAACAATTCGGTTTTGTAACGTGTTGTTCATTCTTCGGGTGCGCGGCCAGCGCTCCTGATAGGAGTAGCCCCAGAGTAATTGGTCGAATTGTAGATTCGAGTGAGTACTCTTAGATTTGAAGCCGAATAAATTGTAGCTGTTGCTAGTGTAGCTTTTGATGACGTCAGTGCTGACGATCGATGACCTCAAGCGTCTGCTGCGCCAGAGATGACTTGACTGGACGAACATGGGTCCCACTGTCTGACCTTGAATTGACCGGTCACGCGCGGCGTGGAGATAATTACGGCGTCGCCTCGATTTCCGTGCATAGTGTACGGCGTGTTAGCGACGGTTCGTTGCGATGCTGACACGTGTATGGCCAGATCCTACCGTTGGCGTTAGGTCTTCTCGATGGACGGCTGTCCTGCATCGTATTCGTCTTTATAATCATTGGGGGAAAACTTTAGTTTGTTTTCACCGCAGCTATTCTCGTTTCACTGCTTCCTTGTTCTCTGAGAGTTCTTGTTGCGCGCTGGAATATCCTTCCACATTTCCTTCTTCCATCTTGCGCTCTCTCACGGGCGCCGTGCATCAATGGGAAAGCGAAGAAGTCTTCTTCTAGGTTGGTACCGGCCTCTTTGGAGGGAAGAAGAGTGCCGCCGCTACCCGTGTCACCAACGGTGGCTGGCGGCGATTGGAGACGCGGGAGAGTGATCTCCGCAAGCTTCGTGAGCGGGGCTTGATCCCACAGGATAGGGAGGCCGTCAAACTCCCAGGCAACTAGGTAATCCCCCGTCCCCCCGCTGGGTTTCGGGTTATGTTCCTTGCCTTCGTCATTCGCGGATTTTCCTTCCCAGTCCACGACTTCCTTCGTGGACTGCTTTTTCTGTACGGTGTCCAATTGCACCAAATTTCCCCCAATTCTCTTCTTCACATTGCTTGTTTTATCACTTTTTGCGAGTGCTGGCTCGGTATTGAGCCGCACTTTGGCCTCTTCCGGAAACTCTATTCCATGAAGAGGCAATCTGGTTCGGATGGTGTTTATCCCATTGGGGGTTGCATCATCTCCCTGAAGCCCAATCTGCTTTTCTTTTCTTTTTCCATGTCTGAATCTGTCCAGTACTGGCGGAGGCGATGGTTTTATATCCGCGACTCCGTAGTGCCTGGGCAGGATTTTGGTCTTGTTCCTTTCGACCCCTCCCAAAAGATCGATCCGAAAAGGTCCTGGAAAAACCAGATGTTGTATGGCGAGGTGGCGGAGATAGAGGCTCTCTATCGTCGAGTGGAGGATCTCCAGTTGATTCCGAAGAAGGAAGTGAATGGTGTGGATATCATCCGCACTTTTCTTGAGCGTCGGGTGCAGCCATTCCAGGCTAGGGCACACCCGATGTTCCTTTATGCTGGCCGCCGTGATCCGACGAGGGTGTCGACTAAGAAATTCTCCCAGGGAGACCTCGACAGGGCCCTTCCTTCGCTGCTGAAGTTTAAGGCTAGAGAGGATATCCCGGGGAAGTCGCTGACTCCTCCGTTTTCTTCTGCGCTTCCTATTCCACAGGTGTAGATCCGTGCGCGTAGCGCTATTTTCGACTGCATTGTATTTGCGTTTGTTTGCTAACAAATTGTTCTTCTCTTGTGCAGAGCTTCAAAGTGCCAGGTATGTCGCCTCCATTACCCGAAGTATTTCCGGATGCTCCGGATAATGATGTGGTGGATTCCATGTGCGAGCTGCCGTCGGCGCGGTCTCCGGCTGAAGAGGCCAACGAGTCGAGAGAGGACCACAGTCTCAAACGATCACGGAGATCCAGCGAGTCTTCGGATGCCTCGACTCCTCCGACTCGTAGGAACCCACTGTGTCTTGAGCGTCACAGTGATGGGCATGGAGGCTCTTCCACTCCGATTCCTGTCGTTCCCATGCGGGCTGTAGCCCCGCACCCGCCGGCGAAGCGGAAGAAGGAAGAAAAGAACGAAGAGAAGAAGGAAGAGAAGAAAGAGGATAAGAAGGTCCGGAGGACCCCTCCTGTCTTCATCCTGAGCGAGTTTGACTCGTAAGTTTCCTTTGTTCTACATTGCTTTCTGTTGCCTGTTTACTTTGTACTTGTACTAATTTGTCCGTGTGCAGGCACTCTTCCAACGACTCCTCTAGCGATGGTGCTCGGGAGATGATGGGGGAGTCGAAAGTCACGTCTCCTCCTCCTCTGACGGTGGCTACCTCTGAGGGCGCCGCTCCGAACCCTCCTCCACAGAATTTTGCTAGCGGACCTTCGGCGTCGCCATCAGATCATGTGAGTAGTTCTGCCTCCTGCCACGGGGGAAGCCCCCGAGCGTCTGTAATAGAGTTTTTGTTGCGTGTTCTTCTTTCGAGTCTCGGGGGGAGCCCCCGAGCGCTTTCGTGTGTGTAATTTGTTTCTGCTCTTTATTTTGGGCGTAGCCCCCCGAGTCCTTTTCTTGACTAGTAGGTCTGTTTCCTGCAGCCTTTTGTTCAGGATGCCAAACGACTGGTGCAGCAACACCTGGTGCTGAAGGCCAGCCTCAAACAGCTTCAAGGTACTGTTATGCCTTGATGTTTGCTTCTTCGTGTATTCTTGTCTTGTTATCTGACGCTTGTATTTTTTGAATGCAGAGGAGCACAACACCTCCCTTCGTGAGATTGATGCTCTCAAAAAGAGCCTCGGTCAAGCGGAGAAGAAGGCCGAGGTCACCATTGGTGCGAAGGAGCGCCTCGAGCTGGATCTAGCCACTGCGGCCGAGGCTAAGGAGCGCCTGCAGCGGGAGGCCACGAACCGCGAGGAGCAGCTTGCTACTGCTACGACTGCGCGTGAAAGAGAAGTGGCTGGCAAGGTAATGGCGGCTGCCAAGGCTGTTTCGGGTGAGTATCTTCACCTTCGTCTTTTTTGGTTTTCTTGTCTTTCTTTTGTGGTGCTTTTGTTCATTCCTCATCTTTATTGTCTCAGATGCCGCGGGCATCGAGTTTGACCGCGGTGCTCTGGAGCACGGGAGTGCTCTGGATGATGCTACTGCAGCGGTCGAAGATCGCTGCAGCACCATCGTCATCTCGCTCGCCAAGGCCAAGGAGGTCCTTGGGCGCTTCTACAAGGAGCTTGTCCCCAAGGGCACAACCCTTGATGATGTTGACGCTCTAGCGGAGGCACTGTCAGCCGAAGCACCTGCGGCGTACAAGCGCAAGCAGAAGGGCACCGGCGCATCCGTTGGGCTGGCGATGGCTTTGGCGGCTGGAGCGGAGCTGGACCTTCCCTAGGTCACTTCCCGGATACCGACGACTGCTGATGGATCCGAGGTAGCCTTCGCTACCTATTCTGCTCGCTGTAAGCGTTATGGGCCAAAGCCGATCGATCTGCTGGCCGAGTACGCGCTACGGCAGCAGGGGGAAGCCAAGGAGAGGCAATCCGGCTCCAAGGCTACTCAGGGTGCCGCGTCTTAGGCGATGTAGCTGTAGGATAGATGTAGTCTCTTTTGTTGTAATTATTTTGATGAACAAATCCTTGTGCCACGTAGTGGCTTTTGATGCACTTAATGAATTTGTTGAGTTATGTGCTCCTTCGTCTGCGTGTTCATGTCTTTGCCTTTCTGTTGATCTAGGGTCCTCCGGGTGCTGATCCCGTTGACACCTCGCCTGTAGCGCTGTTGTGGCCATCCTTGGATGATTCGTCGCAGATTGCATTTCTTCGAGACCGTGTTCGTAGTCTCGAGAAAGAGTTGCTTGGGGTGTGTGGTCATGCCGACGTTTGGAAGTCCAAGGCGGATCGCGGTGCTGCCAGAGAGGAGTACTTGATCGCGGAATTGCTTCGATTATCCGAGCAGCTTCAGTGTAAGTTTTTCGAGCTGTTCTTTTTTCTTGGATCGCTGCGGCATTGCATCTTACTTTTGTGCAAGTATTGCAGGTGCTAACCTTGCTCTAAGGGAGGAGAAGGAGCATGTTGCTGTTCGGGTCAATTGTTTGACTCAGCAGGACATGGAAGCCGGTAGGTTCTTCTGGATGGATCGTGACCGTGCTATGGTCCTTGCGACGGTGCAGGATCGCGTTCACCAAGTATCGCGGGTGCTTCGTCAGGTGCAGACTTCACTCGCGTCGGTTCTGCATGTGATGTTTCCGCTGGATGCTGCGCCAACCTCTCTCGGTCTTCGCCGAAGTTTTAACGCGTGCATCATGTCAAGGAATTGGTGATGCACAGCTCGTCATGGGGTGAAGGTCGCTGTGTCCCTTGTTAGCTTGCACCATCGATGTAGATGCGTCACAGAACTGGGCCATCCCCTCGACCAGATGGTGGTGTGTGGGATATGCGTCCGCATTACGCGGCTGTAGGGCAGTATGCCGAAGAGATTGTAGGTGTATTTGAGCAGCGTGCTCAGGTTATTCTTCAGAATAGGTAGTGCCTGTAAAAGAGATAAATGTAAAATTTGTATATATTTGACTGGACGTGTTTTGCCCTTTGTTATAAAGGTTTGGTTGTTGTTTGAGCACGTAGTGCTTTGTTCGCATACGTGTCCTTTTCGTTAGCCTGACGTGGTCAGCTACTCAGGCGTACACGTGTTATCCTCGGTCGACGAAATCGTGAGGTGGGGGGAGCCCTCGAGTGCGTTTGTAGCATGAAGTAAAAGTGCGAATAGGAAAAGGAAATTTTTGGGGCGAGACACTTAGCTTTATTTATATCGTAATGGAGGGGGTACATTGTTCGGCTGAGTAGCCTTGGCTGAATAGCCTTATTGAAGGTAAAGGGGTAGGTAGCTAGGGGTAGAATTGTCGCAAGTGTGCGATGTTCCATGGGTTGGAGTATGCGACTCCGGACTCCACGTGCTTGAAGCGATAGGCGCCACCTGGGATGACTTCGGTGATGATGTAGGGTCCTTCCCATGGTGACTCGAATTTCTTCGGTCGCTCTTGCTTGATTGCAAGACGAGGTCTTCTTCGACGAAGGACCTTGGGCGCAGCCGTCGACTATAGTAGTTCCGGAGACTCTGCTGGTACACCGCTGATCGAGCTTCTGCTATGTCTCGTGCCTCGTCGAGTGTGTCGACGGCGTCTTCGAGTGCAGCCGTGGATTCGGCTTCGCTATAAGCGACGACCCGGGGAGCCTGGTGGCGTACTTCGGCTGGTAGCACGGATTCAGCTCCGTGCACCATGAAGAACGACGTGTAGCCGGTGGAGCTGTTTGGCGTGGTACGCAAGCTCCATAGGACGGAGGGTAGTTCTTTCTTCCAGGATCCGGCGAGTCGCTCGAGTGGGCTCATGAGGCGTTTCTTGATGCCAGCACCGATTAGGCCGTTGTCCTTTTCCACCTGCCCGTTCGTTTGCGGGTGTGCCACAGAGGCGTATGTGATGTTGATTCCGAGGCATTCGCAGAAGTCGTGGAATTCTTTGGATATGAAGTTCGATCCATTGTTGGTGTAGATGTTGTGCGGTACGCCGAACCTGTAGACAATGGATTCGAAGAATTTGACGGCAGTCTTGCCCTTTTGGTTAGTGACCGGCATGGCTTCGATCCACTTGGTGAATTTGTCGACTGCGGCCAGGAGGTAGACGTGCCCCCTTTCGAGGACCTTGGCAGTTTACCGATCATGTCGAGGCCCCATTGGGCGAAGGGCCAGGCCAAAGGTATGGGCCTGAGCTCTGACCCGGGTGCATGTGGTTTGTCAGCGAACCTTTGGAACCCTTTGCATCTTCGGACGATATCCTTTGCATCGTTCATGGCCGTTGGCCAATAGAATCCAGCTCGTAGAGCTTTGGCGACAAGGGCGCGACTGCCTGCGTGATGGCCGCAGATGCCCTCATGGATGTCTTGGAGAATGGATTTCCTGTCACCGATGGTGACGCACCTTTGTAGTACACCCGAAATGTTGCGCTTGTACAGCTCGCCATTGATGATGGTGAAGGCTTTTGACCAGCGAGATATGCGCCGGGCATCTGTCGGGCTATCAGGTATTTCTCCGTCTATCAAGTACTGGAGGTACGATCGTGTCCAGGTTTCTTCGACTGCCATGACCTACATCAGGTTGACCGTGGCGACCTCTGTGTCCAGTTTTTCGGGTCCTTCACGACCTTCGGGTAGCGTAGCCCCCGAGTGTTCTGCTTCTTCGGGTGATCCCTTGGGGAATTTACGCTCGATGGATGGCACGCAGATATTTTCGAGGAACACACCTGGTGGCACCCTTGCGCAGGTGGAGCCGATGTTGGCGAGTCTGTCGGCTTCCTCGTTGCTTTCTCTTCCAACGTGCCGAAGCTCACAGCCGTCGAATTTTACTTCGAGTGCGTTGTAGAGTGCGCGGTACGCGATCATATTTTCGGCATGTGCATCGCACTCATTCATCATCTATTGGACGACGAGATTGGAGTCACCGTAGATGACCAGGCGCGTTGCGCCGTAGATCTTTGCCATCCTCATGCCGTGGATGAGGGCTTCGTATTCGGCCTCGTTGTTGGATGCTCGGAATTTCATCCGAAGGACGTATTTCATCTCGCCTCGCGGAGGTCAAGATGACCCGGCTCGCTCGACTTCACGCTTGGAGCCGTCGAAGTGCATCATCCATGACTGCGACATGTCTGGGGTGTCTAGCAGCTGCAGCTCCATCCAGTGTACAAGGAAGTCCGGGAGGACCTGAGACTTGATTGCGAGTCGCTTCTCGTACACGATGTCTAGGGGTGACAGCTCGATGCCCCACAGGGCCACGCGTCCTGTGGCCTCTATGTTATTCAAGATGCTATTCAGGGGTGCCTCATTGACGACCATCACCTGGTGCTCCTGCAAGTAATGGCTAAACCATTGAGCCGTCATGAACACGCTGTAGGCGAGTTTCTGGTAGTGAGGGTACTCTCTGCTTTGTTGGCGTCAATACCTCGTTGAGGTAGTAGATTAGACGTTGGACCCCATGGGTCTTGCCTTCTTCGGGTCGCTCAACCACCAGTACGGTGCTTACCACCTGGTGTGTGGCTGCTATGTACAGCAGTAGGGGCTCGCGCTCCTTTGGCGTGACCAAGACGGGCGAGGTGGAGAGCAGCCGCTTCAGATCTTCGAATGCGTCGTCCGCTTCAGGTGTCCACTCGAATTTATCCGCCTTATGAAATTGGTAGAATGGCAGGGCCTTCTCGCCCATGCGGCTGATGAACCTGCTCAATGCCGCTATTCGTCCTGCGAGCTGTTGGACACCCTTGAGGTTTTTCGGCTTCTCCATGGCCATGATGGCCCGAATTTTCTTCGGGTTCGCCTCGATCCCTCGCTAGGAGATGAAGTAGCCGAGGAGCTGTCCTGATGGGACGCCGAAGGCGCACTTTTCGAGATTGAGCTTGATCCTGTAGCGGTCGATATTATCGAACGTCTCGCGAAGATCATCGATGAGCGTTCTTGCCTCCCTGGTTTTGATGACTATGTCATCGACATAGACTTGGACGTTGCGACCGATCTGGTCCTTGAGGCATGCCTGCATGCATCGCTGGTACGTGGCACCTGCGTTCTTTAGCCCGAAGGGCATTGTGTTGTAGCAGAACACTCCGGACGGTGTAATAAACTCCATTTTCTCTTGATCTTCGACCTTGAGTCGAATCTGGTTGTAGCCGGAGTAGGCGTCGAGGAAGGAGAGTTTCTCGCATCCTGCAGTCGATCTGAGGAAGGGGAAGTGGTCCTTTGGGCAGTGCTTGTTCATCGACGTGAAATCCACGCACATCCGCAGGATGTCCGTGTCCTTCTTGGGGAACATGACTGTATTTGCGAGCCACTCGCTTTCTTTGATCTCCCTAATGAAGTCTGCAACGAGTAGTCTATTGATTTCCATCCCGATAGCTTCGGCCCGTGGCTCGGACAGTCTCTGGATGGACTGCTTGACGGGCTTGGTGTCTGGAAAGACGTTGAGTGCGTGCTCGGCGAATTCCCTGGGAACTCCTGGCATGTACGCAGGACACCAGGCGAAGATTTCCCAGCGCTCACAGAGGAATTCGACGAGCACGCTTTCCTATGCGGGGCTGAGGTCGTTGGCGATCAGCGCCGTCTTGGAGGCATCCGTCGGGTGGACCTGCACCTTCTTTGTGTTGACGGTGGAGTCGAAAGACATGTCAGGTGCGTTTTGTTGTGCGACTGGGGGTGCCCCATTGTCCGTCACCTCGCGGAGCCTTACGAGGTCATCCTGCATGCCGAATGACTGGGAGATTCTGTTGAAGTCCCTGTCGCAGTGGTCCGATCGGGTGAAGCTCCCGTGGACCGTGATGACGCCCCTGGGTCCTGGCATCTTGAGTAGCAGGTATGCATAATGTGGGACAGCCAAGAACCTTGCGAATGCTACACGCCCGAGGATGGCGTGGTATTGTGATGTCCAGTCCACCACTTCGAATTCAAGACGCTCACATAGGAAGTTGTCCGGTTTGACGAAGATGACGTCGAGCCATATTTTGCCGAGGGAGAATATGCCTTTTCCTGGGACGATGCCGTGGAACGTTGTGTCTGACTGTTCCAGGCTGCACAGCGGGATCCGCATTGCCGCTAGAGTGCTTGCAAACATCAGGTTGATGCCGCTGCCACCGTCCATGAAGACGTGGCTCATCTCGAAACCTCCGATCTGCGCCAAAGCACTGTGGCAGCATGACACGGGCGAGGATCCGCAAGGGTGATCCGAACGGCTGAACGTGATGTAGGACTCCGATCCGCTGAGGTACTCAGGGATGGCGGGTGGAGTTGTCACGGCCAGGTTGATCTGACGGGTGATTTTCTTCTGCACCCTATTCGTGGGGCGCCCCTTCTGGATCATCAATGCTCCTTTCGGCGGGGGATACCCGTTCTCAGCGTTGTTCTGTGCTGGTGCGACTGGTTGGTTCGGGCCTCCTTCAGGTGGCAGTGGAGGAGCTAAATGCGCTATTTCACCTGGTGCGGGTGCGTTTCCGAATACACGGGGTGGATCCTGCTGCCTCATCTGAGCCATGCTTTCGCTGAGCTTCTGGAACTCGCGACAGTCCTTGAGCATGTGGCTTGCCTTCTTCTTACCATCCTGCTTGTCGATGTAGAAGTGGATGGTGCATGGACCCGAAAGTTTTTCGTATGCTGAGGGCTTGTTATCGCGATCGCGGAGTTGCCACGACTGTGCTGGGCGTCCTCCATCGCGGAAGTTGCCTCCGCGGTATCCGCCACTATTGCGGTTGGCATCGTTGCGGCGATCGGCGTAGCCGGCCGCGACCACTTCGGGTCCATCGCGATCGTCGTAGATGCGCGGTCTCCTCTTGTTATGGCGTTCCCGTCGTCGGCCGTAATCGTCCTCTTCCTCTGATTGTACCCGGTGGACGGAATCTTCACCGTCGGCCCACCTGTTGGCGATGTCCATGAGGTGGTCCAGTGTCTTGGGCTTGACGCGCCCGAGTTCCTCCTTGAAGTCCTGGCGCTTGACGCCATCCTTGAAGGCTTCGATGGCCCTTTCATCGGAGATGTGCGCCGTGGAGTTTTTGGTGTTGAACCAGCGCAGGATGTACGAGCGAATGGATTCGCCCGTTCGTTGAGTGCAGGCTCGCAACTCCTCGACCGAGGCGGGCCTCTTACTGGTGCCTTTGAAGTATCGGATGAATGTAAGCCAGTTCCTCCCAGCTTTGGATGGATCCTGAGGATAGGCTGCTAAGCCAGATCCGAGCTGCACCTGTCAGCTGCAGCTGAAGGCATTGCATGGCGGTTACCTTGTTTCCACCGTGCAGCTTGACGGATGACAGGTGGTCGCTGAGCCATGCCTTGGGGTCTTGTGTGCCGTCGAACTTCGGAGTATCCGAAGGAAGCTTGAAATTTCACGGCATCCGTGTCCCTCAGACAGATCTGCTGAAGCACCAGGCTCCGCAAAGTTCCCCTTCGTCTTCGTCCATCTCGGATTCAGACGAGCATGCGCGCTTGGCTCGTGCTTTGTCGATTTTGCGCTGCGTTAGCGCGTCTCTGGCATCGTAATTGCGGATGCGATGACGCGAGCTCTTGTGCCTTCGAGGAAGGTCATGGTCCTCTTCTTCGGATGAAGGAGTGGGGCTGCGGTTGAACCTAACCGTAGCTTTCTTTT
This sequence comes from Avena longiglumis, assembly GCA_030063025.1. Lineage (NCBI taxonomy): Eukaryota > Viridiplantae > Streptophyta > Magnoliopsida > Poales > Poaceae > Avena > Avena longiglumis. Next base: position 508,283,011 of record CP125974.1, on the reverse strand, counting down.
TCGGCTCCATAGGTGTTTCTTGATGGAGCGCAGCTCCGACGAGTCCGAGTCCGGTGAGTGCGGACTTGTGCATGGCTCTCTTCGGGTCCCCCTCCGGAGGTAGGTGGGCCACGAGGTACGCAGTGGCTGCTATGTTCGCAGCTTACGGTGTCTTCGGGATGATGTTGGCATCGACATCTATCTCCATGAAGGATGCGTTGAGGGTTCGGGTCACCTCGCGGCGCTCCTTGGGGTCCATGTTCTCCGTTCGGGAGCGATGCTTATTGCCGTGGTTGCCGTTCGAGCTGGAACCGATGCCCATGGCGGAGAGCGCAGCTCGTCGCGCGCTGGACTCCGAGGCTGCTTGCTTGCGTTTGTCGAGAACCTCTTGCATCTTGACCTGCTTCTTGTGCTCCTCGATGAGGGGCAGATGGTAGGCCATCAGCAGGTCCCGTGAGGAGTCTGCAGGCAGGACTATGCTGCCCGCCACGGCGGCGCATGCCTGGGCCCACCCTTCTTTGCTAAGGCGGATGACATGGTCATTGTTGTCCCCTTCGGGTGGGGGGGGGACTGGCTTCTTCTGTTCTCGCCATTTCGATTTTGCGGGTTAGGTGTCGGGTTGGGCGGTGGGTTGGGTGTTTGCTGCTCCACGTCGCCCTGGATGACCACAACGCATTGGTAGCGCTCATAGATTGGTCCGCTGCTGCCGCAGCTTTCGGATCCGGAACCGTAGGTCCCTTCATCCGATGGAGGATCGCACATATCGGAGTTGCAGCTGCTGCTGTCGTAGGACTCATCTTTTGATGATGTTGTGCGTAGCACAGGGTGTGGGGCCCATGAAGCGGACCTCATTGATGGTAGGGGCACCCGCTCAGGGAGGCGGAGGGTGCCAGTTTGCCCCACCTGGAAGCAGAAGCTCCCGAACAGGATCTCGAGTCCGTCGCCTACGGGCTCGAAGTCCTTCATGGTGGCCGGTGAGTGGGCGGTTAAGTCGAAAGCGCCGAAGAGGAGGTGATTCTCCGTCGTCGCAGAGTTGTAGATCTCTCGGGTTGGGACCGTCACGATCGCACAATCAGCGTCCCCAGTTCCCACAGACGGCGCCAATTGAAGAGGTTTCGACTCGTCAATGCCCATTGTTATGGACTTGGGTTTTGGAGAAGATGGGGATGCTGGAGATCGCGGAATGGTTAACAAACAAGCAACACGGGGACACGAGGTTTACCCAGGTTCAGGTCCCCGGAGGGAAAACCCTACTCCTGCTTGTCTGCTCTTGATTACGGCGGAACCGGTGATTACAGGGGTGCGCAGATGCAATCTGGCGTGGAGGTGTGTATGCGGAAGTATGAGAGCCATCTAGGCCGTACCCTCCTGGCCATTATATAGACTTAGGCAGGTCCCGGGCACAGATCTAGTCGGTTACAGGTTCTAGGGTTTACCCCTTTGAATTTCCTATCTACTCTAGTCTTGTTCTCCAAGGATCCGAAGGCATCATGGGCCTTGGCCACCCGAAAATCTTCATGGGCCGGTGTATATTTGCCATGGGCCTTCCTTGGGCTGGACCAGGTATGCTGAGATCATGTACCTGCGGGGTATAACCATGTCAAATGGGGCACCCTTAGTATCGAGGCAAAACACACCTGACATGTCGTTCGACTCAACAGTCAACACGAAAAAGGTGCAGGTCCACCCGACGGGCGGCTCGAAGACGGCGTTGATCGCCAACGACCTCAGCCCCGCACAGGAAAGCGTTCTCATCGAATCCCTCCATGAGTACTGGGAAATATTCGCCTGGTGTCCTGCAGACATGCCAGGAGTTCCCAGGGAATTCGCCGAGCATGCACTCAATGTGTTTCCGGATGCCAAGCCCGTCAAACAATCCATCTGACGATTGTCCGAGCCATGGGCCGAAGCCGTCGGAGTCGAAGTCAACAGACTTCTCGACGCCGACTTCATGTGGGAGATCAAGGAGAGCGAGTGGCTAGCCGACACTGTGCTGGTCCCCAAAAAAGACACGGACATCCTGCGGATGTGCGTGGACTTCACGTCGCTCAACAAGCAATGCCCAAAAGACCACTTACCTCTCCCTCATATCGATCAGATCATCGATTCGACTACAAGATGCGATAAACTCTCCTTCCTCGATGCCTACTCAGGCTACAATCAGATTCGGCTAAAGGTCGAAGATCAGGAGAAAACGACATTTATCACGCCGTTCGGAATGTTCTGCTACAACACAATGCCCTTCGGGGTGAAGAACGCAGGTGCCACGTACCAGCGGTGCATGCAGGCGTGCCTGAAGATCTAGATCGTCTGCAACATACAGGTCTAGGTCAACGACATAGTCATCAAGACAAGGGAAGCCAAGACATTGATCGATGATCTCCGTGAGACGTTCGACAATCTTGAGCACTACAAGATCAAGCTGAATCCAGAAAAGTGCGCCTTCGGCGTCCCATCTGGCCAATTACTTGGCTACTTCATCTCCCAGCGAGGGATCGAGGCGAACCCGAAGAAAATCCGGGCCATACTGACCATGGAAAATCCGAAGAACATAAAAGGTGTCCAGCAACTAGTTGGACGCATCGCGGCTCTGAGCAGATTCATCAGCCGCATGGGTGAGAAGGCTCTGCCTTTCTACTAGCTGCTACGCAAGGCAGACAAATTCGAGTGGACATCCGAAGCAGACGACGCATTCGAGATCTGAAGCGACCGCTCTCCACCTCGCCTGTCCTGGTCACACCAAAGGAACGCGAACCTCTATTGCTATACATAGAAGCCACGCACCAGGTGGTAAGCACTGTACTCGTGGTCGAATGACCCGAAGAAGGCAAGACCCATGGGGTCCAACGCCCAATTTACTACCTTAGTGAGGTACTGACGCCAACAAAACAGAGGTATCCTCACTACCAGAAGCTCTCCTACGGCGTGTTCATGAAGGCTCGTCGGCTGAGCCACTACTTCCAGGAGCATCAGATAATGGTCGTCAACGAGGCGCCACTCTCCAACATCTTGAACAATGTGGCATCCCGCAAAACCACTACTAGAAAATCGCGTTGAATTTGTGCATTGCATCGTCATCATCATGCATTGTTTGCCAAAACTATGTTTGGAAAGCCCGTGTTGTTTTCTAAACGCCCCGTCTTTTATTCAAACGCCAAAACCGGGTCCCCGGAATATTTTGTTTTGGCCGCTATCGGTTTGCAGACGGCCCGTTTAAAACAAACAAACGTTTAAATTATTTTAGCGGGGCAGTCGAACGGGCCGTTTTAGCCCGAACGACCACCCCAGAAAAACCAGATCGGTCCAACTAGAAATCCTAAAGCTACCCAGAAAGCTACCCATCCTACCCCTCCACCTCACCCTGCCCAATCCCCACACGCCACCTCAGCTAACCCCTATCCTCACCAACCAGCACCGCCACGCCACCTCCTCTCTCTCCTCTCAATCCTCTCGGACCACACGCCACCCCTTGACCCACACGCGCATCCTCACAAAGAAGACGGCCAGCCTCCCAGCCCTCTCAGCTCACCCGCTGACCGCTGGGGCCCCCAACCCCCTCTGGCCCACTCGCCAGCCGCCCCTCACCGCGTCCCCAACCGCACCAAGCCACCAACCGCCCTGGGCCCCACCCTGGGACCCGCCACGCCCGCGTCCCACGACCCCCCCCCCGCCCGTTCCTCCTCAACCTCCCCCCCTCCCCCGGAACCCCTCCTCCCGTGCCTCTTCTCCTCCTGCCTTGCCGCCCGCCCGCCACTCTCCGCCTTCCAGCGTGCCGCCGGCCGCCACGCCGCTGCTCCTCCCAAAGCGCCGCCCGCCCCCGAGGCTCTCCCCGGCCGGCCGACCCGCCTCCCAGCCACCACCGCACCGCCCTCCTCCTGAGGCTCCTCCGCCTCCGCACCCTCCCGTCACACGGCGCAGCCCCACTGTCCCCTCTCGCTGAGGCTCGCTTCCCGCCTGGCGAAGCTCCCGCCTCTCAAGGCCCGCGGCCACCAGCGCCTCCGGGCCTCCTGCTGCTTTGCCTCATCCTCCGCAAGCCGCGCCTTGGGCTCGCAACCGCCTGCCTCGCCGTCCGCTCTCCACTCGCCCGGCCTCCCGGCCTGAGTCGCCGCCCAGAGCCGGCGAGCTCCGGCGTCTTGCCTCTGGCGCTCCCGCTGCCCGCCAATGACAGCGCTGCCTTCCGTCCGAGCTGGCCAGCCTCCTCAGCGGCCACAGGGACTCAGCCGCCCGCCTCCGAAGTTCGCCAGCCCGAGCTCTGGCTCGGCTCGCCGGGCCAGCCCTCGCCACCCCGTCCGCCTGTAGGCCCCGCAGGTGCTTTGGGCAGGCCAAGCTCTGCAGTGGCTCTCGCGCCCAGGGTTCTTCTCGACAAGTTCGTCATCGAAAGAGGAACCGCAAGCCAAGACCATCGAGAGGGAACCGGGTACCTCGGACCAAGAACGTCGTCATGGAACGCAAAGGTTTTCCGAGGAGCATGTACCGTGTGCCGAGGCCGAATCAAGATCTTCCCGACGCCGAGGGTGCCTACCCGGGACGGACCCGAAGACCACCGACGAGACCTCCGGCCTGGACTCCAAGATCTGCCTCCCGGACAACGAGCCACAAGATCCTCCGTATACATGACCCGCAAGTTCGACCCCGAGAATGACCGACGCTAAGATCGCCTCCGGACGCATACGTTTTGGAAGAACCCCCGGACACCAAGTCCGCCGAGAACCCCGTTGCGACAAGTGCTTCACCCCGAACGCCATGACCGACGACATGACCCGAAGACCGCGATGCGACAAGATCTGCCCCCCCGAGTCCGAGAACGACTCCGTCGAACCTTGGACCCCGAGACCGGACCCTGGACCCTGAGACCGACCCCGAACCCCGGAACCCAAGATCGTCGAGCCCCCTCTAATGTGTGACCCTTTTCCTCGAACCCTATTTTATAACATAATGACTTGATGCATGTTTAATTGTCATCCATCTCGCATGCATGTCATTGGTTTGGGGGGCCTTATGCCGATTCACCTAATAAGTACATATGGGGCCCTTATGCGGGCAAATCTAGTCTCATATTGGCCTCATTTAAACGTGTGTAGCGAACCGGTGATATCTCCTGCCATGTTAAACAACATTTAAATTGCGGGGTAGCTAAATAACTGGAACCATTTCACTAATTGTCGGGACCCCGGTTCCGCTTAATATGACCTAATTGCATCGCACCTTTGCCATGACATCCATCATGCATGCATCATGCCGATCTTCTGCCGTTGAATTAAATAGTGCATCCGGTGCTTCTTCTAGTGTTTTGCTTCTTCATGAAAAGGCCGTTGAGTTGATGTGAGTCGCCGATCTTGGTTGAACCTTCGCAATGTTTTCAGGCGAGCATCTCCCTTTCTACCTATCTTACTTTTATAGAATTTACTTCCCTCCTGTTGATCTTTGCTATCTGTGTTGCGATGCTCTAGATTTCGTACCCGTGATATCCCTTGCAGCCATATATAGCCTTGGACACATCCTATTACCGGTTGCTTGGTAGATAGTTGGACCCGCGAGTCGTAGTCGCTTGCTCAAGTGTTTTGTGTGACGTCAAGTACCACCTTTGTTGGAGAATTGCCGCATGTTGACAATTGGAGATGATCATGGCTTACTTATTGTTCCACTTTTATTCCTGTTTAACAACTAAAATTGAATTAAGCAGAGGCATCGGTGGGTGATAGGTAAGTTTTGGTTTCCGACCGCCCACTTGTGTCCCGTAGGACCCGAGTTCTTGACACCTGTTCCGAGATCGAGCGCGCTAACCACGGTGGGAGATATGGGCCCCCATTGATAATTACCTGATTTCAAAGTATTGTCTTGGGGCCACAAACTAGTTTGAGGTGTTTTACTATCCTGCACTTATGCCATGCTTTATCGCTTTATTTACGATTGCGAGGTCTCGCACACCGCATCGTTAGGATCGGGACACGTTTTGGCGGTGTCGGCGGTCCCGCTTGGGATTTTTGTCGCCACCGCCATCACCCAAACCCCGAGTCCGTCTCGGAGACCGGCCGACTCCGTTCTTGGTGTCGACTCGTGGGGTGGCCCGTGCTTGCTTTGGTCCGGGAACGCCGTGACCTAGGCCCCGCCGACATACCGATGGGTGTATGTTAACCGATCCGCAAAAGGGTCAAGTGCTGTGGATACTTTGGTGCACCCTGCAGGTTAAATCTTTTCGAAGCCGTGTCCATGTTATGGACGACTTGGAGCATGTTGTCCGATCATAGACAACTATAACTAAAGTTTACTGTTTTAAAATGACTTGTTTCCGATATGATTAGTAATCGCCACCACAAGAATGGCTAAGTAAAAGTATCAACAAGCTTTGGGTTTTGGGGTTATCTCATGATAATTGTATCTCGACTAGTAATGTTGCCACTATAACGAATGTTTAACTAAAAGTGCCCATCGCTACTTTATCGGGGCGATAATCTAAACCCGACTAGTAATTGCTTAGCGATAAGCTGAATAAGTAAATCGCCAACCGTGCGTTCCTCGGTTGACTTCCTCGTTTGGTCTCGAGGAAACGCCAGATGGGTTTGTTTGGTGATAGCTTCAGTTGGATCCGGATAGGTCATTCTCACCCCCTCCGATGCCCGGGTTGTATCGAGTCTCTATAGGTTGTTTAGTGCATGCCTTGCCGCTTCGATCCACCATACCTATGTAGGCGAGGACCGAATTCTAGCCTCGCTGTCTTGGCCTCGATCGACGCTCCTTCTTTTTCCTTTGCCTTTTCGGGCACCCCTTTTGTTTAAGCAGGTTTGAGATCGACGTTAGCGTGGTTACCCTTCCGGCTTGGCCTCGGTGGTTATGGACGCCATTGGTTATTCTTCGGGCTCTTAGCCCCATTTGCATCTTGTCCGTAGTCGGACGCCTCCCTTTCCGGTGATTTGGATCTTTGTACAGATATTCGTATTCTTGACTCTTTGAGTCATTGTATATATCTGCTCATGGGTCCCATCGAGGACTTGTGTAATGTTATTACTTTGTTTTTCCACCGCACGAAAGTGCTGGCACCTTGTCGAATCGCTTTCTATGCGGTTTGGCGAATTTTGCTAAAACTTGCATAGGGCCGATTCGAGGGTGTTACAGAGTGGTATCGAGCTCGGCTATTGCGATACCCCACAAGTCCACTTCAGGATAACCTAGCTAACACGAAGTAGAGTGTCAAAACTATTTTGCAAAATCGGTTGGATAGTTCTAATTAGGTCTGATTTTACTCCTTACCCTCCGCTTTCCTCTTACCTCTACGTGATTTGAATCCGCTCACGTCCCTTTTCTTCGAGTCCAGGAATTCTCGTGGTTGGGTTTCCGTCGTACCTTTAGGGTTTCGCTTCCTCCTTTGGTAACGGTGTTCTACCATCCGGTGTTCAAGCTGCCTGATGAATCCGTCCACGGTGTTACCATTCTTTGTTCTTTGTTTGTGCCTTCCGGTGTTTTCCGACGCGTCGACATCATCTATGCCAGATCCGATGCAGGGTCTGCATCACTCCTTTGTTTCCGAACCTCGCTTGTCGAGATCTTCAGTCTGAATCCTAGGGTTGGTTGCATAATCCGTCTATTCGTATGTGGTAATGCTTTGAGTGCGGGATGGAGTCGCGACCATACCACTACTCTTATCATTCGCTTCTGTACATTGAATGGTGGATCGATGCAATTTTACTCTTTCCATGGAAGTTAGAGGTGGCCTTACCTTTAACTTCGTCCGTTGTTCATCCGGAGTGCTCTCTTGACGAACGTGGACAACGACCTCTTGTTAGTGGTGTCGCGAGGATCTACACGAAGCGAGAAGACGCAGATCGCCGACCTTCCTTCCGGTACCATGAGGCGGATCTCGAGGGCGAGATCCCTTGTTAGTGGTGTCGAATTGTGGCATCCCGCAAAACCACTACTAGAAAATCGCGTTGAATTTGTGCATTGCATCGTCATCATCATGCATTGTTTGCCAAAACTATGTTTGGAAAGCCCGTGTTGTTTTCTAAACGCCCCGTCTTTTATTCAAACGCCAAAACCGGGTCCCCGGAATATTTTGTTTTGGCCGCTATCGGTTTGCAGACGGCCCGTTTAAAACAAACAAACGTTTAAATTATTTTAGCGGGGCAGTCGAACGGGCCGTTTTAGCCCGAACGACCACCCCAGAAAAACCAGATCGGTCCAACTAGAAATCCTAAAGCTACCCAGAAAGCTACCCATCCTACCCCTCCACCTCACCCTGCCCAATCCCCACACGCCACCTCAGCTAACCCCTATCCCTCACCCAACCAGCAGCCGCCACGTCAGCCTCCCTCTCTCTCCTCTCAATCCTCTCAGACCACACGCCACCCCCCCTTGGACCCACACGCGCGCATCCTCACAGCAGCACGCACCCGGCCAGCCTCCCAGCCCTCTCAGCTCACCCGCTGACCGCTGGGGCCCCCAACCCCCTCTGGCCCACTCGCCAGCCGCCCCTCACCGCGTCCCCAACCGCACCAAGCCACCAACCGCCCTGGGCCCCACCCTGGGACCCGCCACGCCCGCGTCCCACGACCCCCCACGCGCCTGTTCATCCTCAACCTCCGCCCCTCCCCAGGAACCCCTCCTCCCGTGCCTCTTCTCCCTCTGCTCCACGCCGCCGCCCCGCCACCTCTCTCACTTGCCCGCCTGCTGCTGTCGCCACAAGGCTCCTCCCAGCAACCCGCGCCCGCCCCGAGGTCTCCTCTCCCGGCCGGTCGACCCCGCCTCCCCAAGCCACCACCGCACCTCCTCCTCTCCTCCCAGGCTCCTCCGCCTCGCACCCTCCCGTCACCGGCGCAGCCCCACTGGTCCTTCCTCGCCATGCCAGCCGCCGCCAAGCTCCGCCTGCTCGGCGTCCCAGCGCCACCCGGCTCACGGCCTCTGTTGCTGCCTCCGGCAAGACGCGCCTGGCCGCAGCTCTGGCCTCCCGCCTCCGGCCCGAGCCGCCCGCGCCAGAGCAGCGAGCGGCGTCTTGACCGCTCTGGCGCCCCTCCGCTCCGCCGCTAAGCGGCCGCCAGCAGCACCACTGCCTTCCCGTCACGAGCCCCGGGCCAGCGCCTCTCGCCGCGGCCGCGCTCCGCCTCGGCCGCCGCCGAGCCGCTGCCTCCTGGCCCGGCCTCGCCTCGCCAGCCGCCCGCCGCTGTGGGCCCGCAGGTGCTTTGGGCAGCCAAGCTGCTCAGATGGCTCGCGCCAGGTTCTTCTCGACAAGTTCGTCATCGAAGAGGAACCGCAAGCCAAGACCATCGAGAGGGAACCGGTACCTCGGACCAAGAACGTCATGGAACGCAAAGGTTTTCCGGAGCATGTACCGTGCCGAGGCCGAATCAAGATCTTCCCGACGCCGAGGGTGCCTACCCGGGACGGACCCGAAGACCACCGACGAGACCTCCGGCCTGGACTCCAAGATCTGCCTCCCGGACAACGAGCCACAAGATCCTCCGTATACATGACCCGCAAGTTCGACCCCGAGAATGACCGACGCTAAGATCGCCTCCCGGACGCGCCACGGTTTTGGAAGAACCCCCGGACACCAAGTCCGCCGAGAACCCCGTTGCGACAAGTGCTCCACCCCGAACGCCATGACCGACGACATGACCCGAAGACCGCGATGCGACAAGATCTGCCCCCCCGAGTCCGAGAACGACTCCGTCGAACCTTGGACCCCGAGAGACCGACGGACCACGAGACCGACCTCAACCCCGAACCCAAGATCGCCGAGCCCCTCTAATGTGTGACCCTTTTCCTCGAACCCTATTTTATAACATAATGACTTGATGCATGTTTAATTGTCATCCATCTCGCATGCATGTCATTGGTTTGGGGGGCCTTATGCCGATTCACCTAATAAGTACATATGGGGCCCTTATGCGGGCAAATCTAGTCTCATATTGGCCTCATTTAAGCGTGTAGTGAACCGGTGATATCTCCTGCCATGTTAAACAACATTTAAATTGGGGTAGCTAAATAATGGAACCATTTCACTAATTGTCGGACCCGGTTCCGCTTAATATGACCTAATTGCATCGCTTTTGCCATGACATCCATCATGCATGCATCATGCCGATCTTCCGCCGTTGAATTAAATAGTGCATCCGTGCTTCTTCTAGTGTTTTGCTTCTTCATGAAAAGGCCGTTGAGTTGATGTGAGTCACCGATCTTGGTTGAACCTTCGGCAATGTTTTCAAAGAGCATCTCCCCTTTCTACCTATCTTACTTTTATAGAATTTACTTCCCTCTGTTGATCTTTGCTATACGTGTTGCGATGCTCTAGATTTAATTCGTGATATCCCTTGCAGCCATATATAGCCTTGGACACATCCTATTACGGTTGCTTGGTAGATAGTTGGACCATGAGTCGTAGTCGCTTGCTCAAGTGTTTTGTGTGACGTCAAGTACCACCTTTGTTGGAGAATTGCCGCATGTTGACAATTGGAGATGATCATGGCTTACTTATTGTTCCACTTTTATTCCTGTTTAACAACTAAAATTGAATTAAGCAGAGGCATCGGTGGGTGATAGGTAAGTTTTGGTTTCCGACCGCCCACTTGTGTCCCGTAGGACCCGAGTTCTTGACACCTGTTCCGAGATCGAGCGCGCTAACCACAGGTGGGGAGATATGGGCCCCCCATTGATAATTACCTGATTTCAAAGTATTGTACTGGGGGCCACAAACTAGTTTGAGGTGTTTTTACTATCCTGTACTTATGCCATGCTTTACTGCTTTATTTACGATTGTGCGAGGTACTGCACACTGTACTGTTTAGGATCGGGACACGTTTTCGCGGTGTCGGCGATCCTCGCTTGGGGATTTCTTTGTCGCTCACCGCCCACCCAAACCCTGAGTCCGTCTCGGAGACCGGCCGACTCCGTTGCGGGTGTCGACTCGGTGGGGTGGCCCCCCGTGCTTGCTTTGTGTCTGGGAACGTCGTGACCTAGGCCCCGACATACCGATGGGTGTATGTTAACCGATCCGCAAAAGGGTCGAAGTGCCTGTGGATACTTTGGTGCACCCCTGCAGGGTTAAATCTTTTCGAGAAGCCGTGTCCGCGGTTATGGACGACTTGGAGCACAGTGTCTGATCATAGACAACTATAACTAAAGTTTACTGTTTTAAAATGACTTGTTTCCGATATGATTAGTAATCAGCTCCACCACAACAGAATGGCTAAGTAAAAGTATCAACAACTGCTGGGTTTTGGGGTTATCTCATGATAATTGTATCTGACTAGTAATGTTGCCACTATAACAGAATGTTTAACTAAAAGTGCCCACTGCTTACTTTATCAGGACGATAATCTAAACCTGACTAGTAATTGCTGCAACGATAACTGAATAAGTAAAACTGCCAACTGTGTGCGTTCCTCGGTTGACTTCCTCGTTTGGTCTCGAGGGGGAAACGCCAGGATGGGTTTGTTTGGTGATAGCTTCAGGTTGGATCCGGATAGGTCATTCTCACCCCCCCTCTGATGACCGCCAGTTGTATCGAGTCTCTATAGGTTGTTTAGTGCATGCTGCCGCTGCCGCTCAGTCCACCATACCTATGTAGGCGAGGACCGCCGAATTCTAGCCTCGCTGTCTTGGCCTCGATCGACGCTCCTTCTTTTCCTTTGCCTTTGTCGGCACCCTTTTGTTTAAGCAGGTTTGAGATCGACGCCGTTAGCGGGTTACCCTTCCGGCTTGGCAGGGTTATGGGCGCCATTGGTTATTCTTCGGGCTCTTAGCCCCATTTGCATCTTGTCCGTAGTCGGACGCTCCCTCTTTCCGGTGATTTGGATCTTTGTACCGTATATCGTATTCTTGACTCTTTGAGTCGTTGTATATATATCTGCTCAGGTCCCATCGAGGACTGTTGTGTAATGTTATTACTTTGTTTTTCCACCCGCACGAAAGTGCCTGGTGGGCACCGTCGAATCGTTTCTATGCGGGTTTGGCGAATTTTGCTAAAACTTGCATAGGGCCGATTCTGAGGGTGTTACAAACAACCCCAAATCCACGGGACGCGTATCCCTGTGGGGCATCGAGCTATCCCCTCTAGACATAGTCTACGAGTGGTGTAAGGCGATAAAATCTCAGGTCCTCCCGGACTTCCTCGTCCACTGGATGGAACTCCAGCTGCCGGACACCCCGGACATGACACAATCGTGGACGATGCACTTCGACGGCTCCAAGCGTGAGGCTGGAGCAGGAGCTGGCGTCATACTGACATCACCACAAGGGGATAAGATGAAATACGTCATTCGGATGAAATTCTGCGCCTCCAACAACGAGGCCAAATATAAGGCCCTCATCCATGGCATGAGGATGGCCAAAATCTGCGGCGCGACGCGCCTAGTCGTCTGCGGTGACTCGAACCTCGTCGTCCAACAGACGATGAATGAGTGTGATGCACACGCCGCCAACATGATCGTGTACCGCGCGCTATACAACTAACTCGAAGGAGACTTTGACAGTTGCGAGCTCCGCCACGTTGGAAGGGAAAGCAACAAAGAAGCGGATAAACTCGCCAACATCGGCTCCACTTGCGCACATGTGCTGCCAGGTGTGTTCCTCGAACAAATCAGCGGACCTTCTATCAAGAGGAAATTCCCCAAGGGATCACCCAAAGAAGCAGAGCACTCGGGGGCTGCGCTACCCGAAGGACAGGAAGGACCCAAAAATCTCGACACAGAGGTCGTGTTGGTCATCCTGATGCAGGTCATGGCAATCAAAGAAACATGGACAACACAGTACCTTCGGTACCTGATAAACAGAGAACTGCCTGATGACCCGACAGATGCCCGTCGCATATCTCGTCGGTCCAAGGCCTTCACCATAATCAATGGCGAGTTGTACAAGCGCAGTATTTCGGGTGTACTACAAAGGTGCGTCACCATCGGTGATGGCAAAACCATCCTCCAAGACATCCACAAGAGCATCTGCGGTCACCACGCGGGCATCCGCATCCTCGTCGACAAAGCTCTACGAGCTGGATTCTACTGGCCAACGGCCATGAACAATGCTAAGGACATCGTCCAATGGTGCAACGGCTGCCAAAGGTTCACAGACAAACCACACGCACCAGGGTCGGAGCTTAGTCCCATATCCTTGGCCTGGATCTTTGCCCAATGGGGCCTTGTTATGATCGGCAAACTTCCCAAATATTTGAAAGGGGGCCACGTCTACCTCCTGGTCACAGTCGACAAGTTTACTAAGTGGGTCGAAGCCATGCCTATCACCAACCAAAAGGGCAAAACGGCAGTCAAGTTCTTCGAGTCCATAGTCTACAGGTTCGGCGTGCCGCACAACATCATCACAGACAATGGCTCGAACTTTATCTCAAAATAATTCCAGAACTTCTGCGAAGGCCTTGGAATCAAGATATCATATGCCTCCGTGGTGCACCCACAGACCAATGGGCAGGTCGAAAAGGCCAACGGCCTCGTAGGTGTTGGGATCAAGAAACGCCTTCTCAGCCCACTCGAAAGACTTGCGGGAGCCTGGACAGAGGAAATAACCTCCATACTCTGGAGCCTCCGCACAACGCAAAACAGCTCAACAGGCTACACGCCCTTCTTCATGGTACACGGAGCCGAAGCCGTGCTACCCGCAGAAGTACGACACAAAGCCCCTCGGGTCATCTCCTATAGCGAAGCCGAATCAACAGTCGCACTCGAAGACGGCGACAACACACTTGATGAGGCACACGACATCACCGCATCACGCTCTGCGGTCTACCAACAGAGCCTCCGCAACTATCACAGCCGCTGGCTGCGCCCAAGATCCTTCGTCGAAGGAGACCTCGTCCTGCGACTCAAGCAAGAGCGGCCGAAGAAGCTCGAGTCGCCCTGGGAGGGACCATACATCATCACCGAAGTCATCCTAGGTGGCGCCTACCGCCTCAAGGACGCCAAGTCAGGAGTCGCATACTCCAACCCATGGAACGTCGCACAACTACGACGCTTACCCCTAGCTATCCATCTTTACTTTCAATAAGGCTACTCAGCCAAGGCTACCCAGCCGAACAATGTACCTCCTCGATACGATATGAATGAAAGCTAAGTTCCTAGTCTAAAAATATCTTTTACCTTGCATTTACCCTTTGTTGCAAACACACTCGTGAAGGGTTTCGCGGCATAGTAAATCAAAATTTTCTACGGATGCGAACAGAGGGAAAGCCAAGATCTAATCTAGGAGATGCAAACAACGAGAGAGATTGGATTAGATCTTCATACCCTTGAAGATTCGCGCAATGAACGTTAATCGGAACGTGGGTGATGTAGTCGTACTCGCTTCTCCTCCTCGTGATCCGATCCGATCTAGCACCACAAGTGGCGGTGCCTCCGTGAGATGCACACGTGCAGCACCTCGACGTCTCCTCCTTCCTCGGACCAGCAAGTATGGTGGAGAGACGGATTGGATCTACAACACGACGGCGTGGTGTATATGGTGGAGAATTTCTGCAGCAGGGCTTCGCCTACAAACAGTCGGGAGGGAGAGAGGAAGGGCAGCATGGCGGCTAGGGTTGGAGGGGAAGGTGTGGGGGGTGGTGCGCCCCCAGCCCCCTTTATATAGAGGGGTGGGGCGGAAACCCTATCCCCCTCCCCCAAGCCAAGGCCGGCGGCCAAGGAGGAGGAGTGGGGGGCAAGGAAACCCCCCTTCTAGAAGCTCTATCTAGAGTTTAAACCCTCTTGGACGGCTGGGCCCTATGGGGCCTTGTGCCCCTGGCCCATTGCGGCGAGGGCACTCCCTCATAGGCCCAAGCCCCCTCCCGGAAGGTGGGGCCACGTTGGTCCCCTTCCGGAAGGTTCTAGAAGCTTCCGGTACAATATCGATTAATCCGGAACAATTCCGAACTCCAAAAACTGCACTGCCTTATATGAATCTTATTCTCCGGACCATTCCGGAACCTCTCGTGATGTCCCGGATCCCATCCGAGACTCCGAACAAAAACTCATAAACCAATTATCCAATCTATCCTAGCGTCGAGACACGTTAAGTGTGTGACCCTGCGGGTTCGAGAATATGCAGACATGATCTTCTATCAATAATCAACAGCGGGGTCTGGACACCCATATTGACTCCCACACATTCATCGATGATCATATCGGATAAACCACTATGCCAGGATTCAATCAATCCCATATATATATTCCCTTCGTCTCGCGATATTTTACTTGCCCGAGATTTGATCGTCGGTACCGTCATACCTAGTTCAATCTCGTTCACAACAAGTACTTTACTCGTTCCGTAATTCGATATCACTTTGTGATTAACTCCTTAACCACATGCTTGCAAGCGGTGTTGATATCGATTACCGAGTGGGCCCGAAGTATATCTCTCCGACTTGGGAGGGACAAATCCCATCTCGATACATACAACCCAACAGATACTTTCCGATCACCTTAGAGACACCTTTATGATCACCCTCTCATAGGACGACATTTGATGACCTCAAAGCTTTCTTCCGATACCAGGGAGTTGTATTATCTCATGGTCTAAGGAATACAATATTTGACATAAGAAAAGCTTCGCAAATATGAACACGATGACACGATCTAATTGCTTCGCTTAGTTTGGGTATGTCCATCATATCATTCTCCCAACGATATGATCTCATTATTAATTGACAACTCATGTCCATGGTTAGGAAACCTTAACCATCATTAATCAATGAGCTAGTCCATAGAGGCGTACTAGGGACACGGTGTTGTTCACAAACCACACAAGTATTAAAGTTTCCGCTTAATACAATTCTAGCATGGAATATAAACATTATCATGAACAAGAATTATAATAATAACATCTTTATTATTGCCTCTAGGGAATAATTCGAACAACTCGGGGGCTCCGCCTCACCTTATGACTTCACCGTCCGACAATAACGCATGAATACCTGAGTAGCTGACCGCGTCAGGCTAACGAAAAGGACATGCATATAACAAAAGCACCACGTGCTAACACAAATAATATTTACAACAAAGGACATGCACATAACAAGCCCAGTCAAGCATATACAAGTTTTACATATTTCCTTTTTACAGGGTCTACCTATTCTGAAGGATCACGTGCGCCTGATGCTCAAAAAGATCTACAATCTCTTCGGCATACTGCCTAACAGCCGCGTAATGCGGACGCATATCCCAAAGGCCACCATATGGTCAAGGGGTGGCCCAGCCACAACCGCCGTAAGGTCAACATCAAGACGATGCAGCCGAACAAGCGAAAGGGCAGCTTTCACCCCTGCCATCAACTGGTGCCACACCAACTCCCTCACGTGACCTATGTCTTGAAAACTCACCATCAAACCCCACAGGGTGGACGGCGCCTCATCCAGAGGAAACATGACGTATATAATAGACGCAAGGGAGGTCTTCACCTGCCTTAGCTCCCGCGACACCTGATGAACACGATCCTGCATAGTCGCAAGGACAGTCGCCCGATAGCGGGTCATCCAGAAAAAGCCTCCGGCTTCCATATCCTGCTGGGTCAGGCAATTGATCCCTCGGAACAAGGTTGGCACCTGCAGAAAATTCAGAGTAAGATGACACGCAAACAAGGCGCATCCGAAGACACGCAGCAACCCAAGAAAACTCACACTGCAGTCGCTCGCTCAACTACCGCAGTTCCCCATGAGATACTCCTCCCTGGACACAGCTCGCTCAGTCTTCGAATTCCTCATGTCCGCGTGGCCCCGAACGCTAAGGATCTCCTTCTCCAAGCTGCGGACACGATCACGAAGAAAGGCAATCTGCGGCGCATCATCCAAAGATGGTTGCGGCTGAGGGATAGTCAGAGTATCCATAGGATCCTCACCCAAAGGTCCCTAAAGGAAAGCAAGCAAGAATATGAACAACACATTTCTTGGGCAACAACTCGAAGCATCATTTATATACATCAAAATCCACTACGTGGCACAAGGAAACTGTTCGACAAATATTACAGCAAAAGAAGAAGACAATTATGCTAAAACTACAACAACGGAGCCTAGGCGCCCGCATCCGGAGTGGCCTCAGAGCCAGATTGCCTCCTCTTGACCTCCTCCTGCTGCTTCACCGTGTACTCCTCCAGAAGGTCAATGAGCTTTGGCCCATAACGCTAACAGCGGGAGGCGAAGAGAGCGAAAGCAACCTCTAAGCCATCGGCAGCCGTTGGCATCTACGAGGTGAAGTGCGGCAGGTCCAGCTCCGCTCCGGATGCCATGGCCATGGCCAACCCCATTGAGGCGCTGATGCCCTTCTGCTTGCGCTTGTAGGCCATAGGTGCATCCTCTGACAACACATTTGCCAAAGAATCAACATCCTCAAGGGCAGCGCCCTTGGGAACAATCTCCTTATAGAAGCGCCCAAGGACCTCCTTGGCCTTAGCAAGTGAGCCAGCAGCAGTACCACAACAGTCTTCGACCGCCGCGGTGGCATCGTCCAGAGCAATCCCGTGCTCCAGGGCACTATGATCGAACGCTATGCCCGAAGCATCTGGAGCAAAGAAGACAAAGCAGAAGTTGAATAAGGGAATGAAGACAGAGCAACCGAAAAACCAAAAGCAGGCCAAGCACTTACCGGAAACGGCCTTGGCAGCAGCCATCAGCTTCTCAGCAAACTCCTTCTCACGCGCAACCACAACAGTTGTGAGATGCTCCTCGTGATCCAAAGCCTCCCACTGCAACCGCTCCTTGGCCTCGGTAGCAGCAATCAACTCCTGCTGCAGGCGCTCCTTCGCCTCCACAGCATCTTCAGCCTTCTTCTCCGCTCGCCCGAGACTCTTTTTGAGTGCATCAAGCTGGCGAAGGGCCGCATTATTTTCATCTACAAAGCAACAAGAATACACATGAGCAATACAAGCCACATTCCGGCAAAGCAGGCGAAAAAGACATGAACAAGTACGACACGTACCTCGAAGTTGCTGCATGCTGGCCTCCAGCGCCAGATGCTGCTGAACAAGAAGGTTTGCACTGTGCACAAAAGGCTACGAGAAGAAACAAAAGTATCACAAAAAGAGCTCGGGGGCTGCGCCTAGAAAACGAGTAAAACATCAAACAACACGACACGAAAAAGGCTCGGGGGCTCCCCCCAGGATAAACGGAAAGTAACTTACATGCTCAGATGGGGACTCCGAAGGTCCGGGTGTAGTCTTCTGCGCGGCGATCACCCGAGCCTCCTGCCGAGAGGGGTTCGGAGCCTCGCCAGCAGAGTTGGCCACCGTCTGAGAAGGAGGGGCCGATGACTTCAATTCTGCTATGGTCCTGAGCGCCCTCATTAAGAGAACTCTACGAAGAGTGGCTGCAAGAAAAAATAACGATCAAGGCAAGAAGAAAAGGCACACAGACAAAGTGCAAACCGAAAACATCCAAAAATTACTTACGAATCAATGTCGCTCAAATTGAAGATGGGCAGCGCCTTCTCCTTCTCCTTCTTCTTCTTCTTCTTCTTCTTCTTAGCCGTGGCTGCAGCGCCACTGCCCGTAGGGGCATAGCCGAAAACGGTGCGGAAGATGCATCGTCGTCCTCACTATGGCGTTGGAGGAATGACGGGTCCCTTGGAGTTGGCGGAGTCGAAGCATCCGAAGACTCGCTCGAGCCCCATGCACGCTTGCGGGTCCTCCCCTCGCTCGCCTCGAGGGCTTCATGAGTTGGCGATTGCGCCGGTGGAAGCTCAGACTCGGAGTCTACCACTTCGTTGTACAGCAATCGGAAAATTTTCGGGCAATGGCGGCACCATGCCAGCTACCTTGAGCTCCTGCACAGAGACAACGTCAAAGATCAGTACAAGCAATCATTAGGAGAGGCACTCGAAAAAAGATGCGACGCGCATGTCACGAATCTACACCAGAGGAACTGGTCTTGTAGAACTGAAAGGGGGCATCAATGACTTCCCCGGAAGGTCCTCCCCGGACTTGTACTTCAGCAGCGGCCGAAGAACTCTGTCGAGGTCACCGCGGGACAACTCCTCGGCTGAGACCCTCGTCGGGTCGTTGCGGCCAGTGTAAAGAAAAATCGGATGCACCCTCGCCTAGAGCGGATGTACCCAACGTTTGAGGAAGGTGCGGATGATATTCACACCGTTGACCTCCTTCCCAGGCTCCATCTGGAGCACCTCCACCTGACGGTAGAGCTCCTCCACCTCTGCCACCTCGCCCTCTAGTATGTGGTTCTTCCAGGAACGCTTCGGGACAATCTCCTGGGAGGAGTCGAAGGGGGCAAGGCCAAATTCTTGCCCGTCCACTGTAGAGTCGCGGATATAAAACCACTCTTCCACCAGTATTTGACGGACTCAGACATAGAAAAATAAAAGAAAAGAACAATAGATCGGATGGAGATGACAGAGCCGCCAAGCGGGTAGACCCCGCCGGTGTCGGACCGCCTCTTCATGGAATCGATCTTCCGGAAGAGGCAAAAGTGAGGCTCGTTACCGAGCCAGCACTCGCAAAAGGTAATGAAGCAGGTGATATGGAGAAGAGAGTTTGGCGAGAGATGGTGGAGTTGGATGCCATAGAAAAAGAGAAGTCCACGAAGAAAATCGTGGACTGGGAGAGAAAGGCCGCGGATAATGAAAGCAACAAACATCACCCGAAACCCTGCGGGTGGACGGGGAATTACCTCATCACCAGGCAGCACTGTCAGCGCCGCGTCCTACGGGATCAGTCCTGCATCTCGCAGCTTGCGCAAGTCCGCCGCACATGCCTTCGTGCGCCTCTAGACGCCATCGGTGATGTGTGGCACACCGGCAACCTTCTTGCCGACAGCGGCGGCGCTCGAACCCGCACCGACGGACGCTTTCTTTGACTTCACCATTGGGGAGCGGCATTGACGGCGGTGTGCACGCAGAAATGAAGAAGGGAAAGAACGGAGAATGTCCAGTGCGCGCGCGGAAGAGCTCGTGAGAATAGAAGCAGCGGAGAAAGAAAATGCAAAGGGTGAAAAACAAATCACCATTTTCCCCACAGTTATAAGGATGAATACGATGATCAGGAGCCATTCATCCAGAAGCCCTAAGGTCAGGCACAGATCCAACCGTCCACGTGTCAACATAGCAGCGAATCGTCGCTCGCACGCCGTCCACTATGCACGGAAATCAAGGAGACGCCGTAATTCTCGCCACGTCGCGCATGACTAGTCAACTCCAAGTCAGGAAGTGGGACCCATGCTCGTACTATCACATCACCTCTGGCTTCACAGACGGTTGAGGTCATCGATCGTCAGCACTGGCATCATCAAGCAGCGTAGCAACGACTAGAATTTTTCGACTGATCAAACAAGTACTTCCTCGAATCTACGATTCAAATAACTACTCGGGGGCTACTCCTATCAGGAGCACTCGCCGCGCATCCGAAAGAATAATGAAGAAAAACAGTTCTTAAAATTCAAGTCCTACGTCGAGTCTACGACTCCACTATGGACTTGGGGGCTACTCCCATAGGGAGGACTGATCAAGCATCTGAAAAATATGTGTCCTACGGACCTGAAGCTTAATCAACTAAACTAAAGTCTCTGCTCGAGTCTACGACTCGAACAGACACTCGGGGGCTACTCCCGTAGGGAGTGCTGGCCGCGCAGCCTATGAATTCTTCGACTGCGATCTTTCAGATCAAATGTAACAAAACCTTTTTCTGGCAACTTTGCCCAAATTAATGCTAAGTGAGAAACATTCTCCTTGGCGACCCGAAACATCTCCACGGTGATACAATTTCGGATGTTGTGTCTACGACACAAAGATAAGACCTACATACATCATCTGATGGCCTAGTAATGCACCTGACTGCGCTCTGCCAGTAAAAAGCCATATCAACAGGCATGATGAAAATCCTGACGGGCGCGTGAGGTGTCTTACTCAAAAAACTACTGGGATCCGACTCCTATAAGACCTCAGCGGCCTGAGTCGAATTACACCAGCATCCGTTCCAGATTCGAGTCAGGAGACTCGAGTTTGAAGAAGATCGTGTTGTTTTGTCCTATGGCAGTTAACTGGACCTGATCCTTCAGGAGAGTCAGGCACACGCATCAACAATCCCCACAAACTAAAATCATTTCTTTTACTCATATACAGGACCAACATCACCCGAAAGATTGAAGAGTTCACGACCGAATCTTTGATTCGACTGAGCACTCAGGGGCTACTGACATGGTTATACCCAACGGGTGCACGACATTAGCATATACGGTCCAGCCCAAGGAAGGCCCACTACGAGCAACGCAGTCCATGGAGCTTTCGGGTGGCCCAAGCCCGTGACGTCTCCGGATACTTGGAGAGCAAGACTATAGTAGATAGAATATTCAAAGAGGCAAACCCTAACTTGTAACCGATTCGATCTGTGCCTGAGACCTGCCTATCTCTATATAAAGTCTAGGAAGGCACGACGAGGAGGGCAACTTCTCACCGCATACACACCCCCACGCCAGATTACATCTGCGCACCCGTGTACTTTTCGGTTCCGCCGTAATCAAGAGCAGACAAGCAGGAGTAGGGTTTTCCCTCCGGGGGCCTGAACCTGGGTAAATCTCGTGTCCCCTGGCTGCTTGTCTGTTAACCGTTCCGCGATCTCCAGCATCCCCACCTTCTCCAAAACCCAAGCTCATAACAATGTGCATTGACGAGATCGATCATCGTCACCGTCTGCA
The DNA here is from genome assembly GCA_030063025.1 of Avena longiglumis. Taxonomy (NCBI): domain Eukaryota; kingdom Viridiplantae; phylum Streptophyta; class Magnoliopsida; order Poales; family Poaceae; genus Avena; species Avena longiglumis. The sequence continues at coordinate 508,261,428 of CP125974.1, read as the reverse complement.
CCGCATCCAACTCCGCCGAGACAATCGCTGGGCACCTCGCTTTGCTGCCGGTCGTGGCACCACTCTCCGCTGCCAAAGTTGCCGCCCTCGTCGGCCCATATTGCCCTCCACCATCTTGAGCACAGCCGCCGGAGCCCCACCACATCGGCCACCCTCAACGAGCCGCCGTCCCACCACCCACGTGGCTCAAGTCGGCCGCCGTCGACGGGCAACAGTTCCCCGGGCCGCCGCCCCGGCTTACCCGCGCCAGAGAGAAGACGCGAGGCCCCTCCACTCAAGGGCTCCGCGCTCGACTCTCTCCCTTGGAGAGACGAGCCCTACCGCCATGGCCAAGCCCGCGACGATGGCGACAAGGAGAGGTGGGGGAAGGAAGTCTGGCGGCTAGGGTTTGGGGGTTCTCCCGGGCCGCCGTGCGGGAGTGACACGAGAGCGAGATCAACAAAAAGGTGCACAGTTAGGATAGTAACAAACCTATAGGAGGACACTAACTGGGTTACACATATGCGCTAAGTAATAATCTTTTAATGTTAGACTGTTAGTTAACAAAAGGACACGTACTGCAAGCCTAGTAAGTATTCCTCAGCATTCGTCGCTGTCGCTGTCGCTACTTCTGTTTAGATCGTTGGTAGTGTGCTTGAGCAGATATGTTTTAATGTTTTATCTAATGAACTTCCTGGCCCCATTACATGCCGACTGATAGACATATTTAGGGCTTGTTTGATTCATAGGATTCACAAAACATAGGAATAGAAAAACCACAGGATTGGAGTGGCATCCCACTTGAATCCTATAGAATTATGTATCTATAGGATTTTGGATCAAATAGTGTTTGATTACACAGAAAAATCAAAGAAATTGTACAAAGAGGTTGAAGTGGATAGAAATTTTTCTTCAAAATAGAGTGCAAAGCAATCCTTTAAAGAATTTTCTAAGGATTGTAATCCTTTGAATCAAACAGCAGTTATAGGAAAAATTCCTAAAGATCCAAATCCTAAAAAAAATCCTACACAATTCCTTTGAATCAAACAAGCCCTTAGATTGTCAAATTAAAATCCCGTTCATTCCGAATTAAGCTTGCTGTTGACGCGTTGCTTCGCAACTTGCAGCTTATTCAATGTATTAACGTACTCTTTAGCTTCGATCTCTTAATCTTGGAAAGCTGATTGAGACATACCGTGAATTTATGTTTAGCTTTCGATTCAAGCGGTATTATCTCTCACTACTGAAAAGTCGACGCCTCAACGATGGGCACACATGCACGCTGATCCGTGGGCAGGCGATGTTTCGACTCATCAATCACAAGCTAGCACTTCTTTTCTGCTGTCATACGTGATCTGAGAAATTGCATATTTATACTTTATCTTCCATTATTTTACTTTTAGAAATATAAAATGTTTTAGGTTTGTGAAAAAAAATATCTAGACACCCTTTTATTGTGTAGATTTATTTAAACCTATACATTAAAATATGTCTAGATACGTTAGCATCTCTCACTACTGAAAAGTCGACGCCTCGACGATGGGCACACACGCTTGATCCGTGGCTGGGCGATGTTTTGACTCATCGATCACAAGCTAGCACTTCTTTCTTCTGTCATATGTGGTCTGAGAAATTGCATCCTTATACTTTATCTTCAATTATTTTACTTTTCTCGTTTGTAATCCGATGGTACTCTCTCCATTTATAAATATAAGATGTTTTAGATTTATGAAAAAAAATATCTAGACACCTTTTAGTGTGTAGATTTATTTAAACCTACACACTAAAAGGTGTCTATATACATTAGCTTCACTAATCTAAAATATCTCATATTTCCAAACAGAGGGAGTACATCTCAATACGGTGATCGATAGTTTACGTCTCCTAAACCCCTTCTTTTAAAACATTCTTATACTTCCTTTAATTTTTTTGTAAGTACTAAGGCCACGTGAAATATTGTCAAAACTAACCAAAATAATCTTTGGGTTCTGAGCTTCAGTGACCTCTTTTATCTTAATTTTTCACAAGTCGTATTTACAAGTTACAAGAAAGTTAAAACATATTCTAAATGTAGTCAACGATGTATTCTACAAACATGCAAACAATCACAACGCTAAATTCTTTGAATTCTGGATTACACAATAATAATAAAAAAATTGGCAATTTCTGAAATTCTTGAACTATACTCACTTTTTTTTATGTGTAGCCAGAATACATGTATTTCAAATTAGTATTTTGTCTGTTTGTAAGATACATCATTAGTGACATGTCTACTCTAAAACCACGGGCTAGAAGAGATAGTCTCAACTTTAACCGATTAAACAGCCAAGAGCTAAGAAGAAATAATATCTTAGCTCGGCTCAAGTTTAGGCATCACCTCTAGAGAAAAACAAGAAATGATGTTGCTCATGCACCACAACCTCTAGGGAGTGAATAGTGCTAAAAAATGCTGATATTTTTTCCTCCATATCAGGGTCTCAAGGCTCAGCGAGAACCCATTTTCTTAGCCTCCCTATATCTAGCATACCCATATCGGCATACCCCTGACCGCGTCGCTCACGACCTAATAATAACAAAAACATAATCGTTTCACAGTTGTATGTTACGGTTTAGACAGTTAGTTGTGGATTTTAAGCTGGTCATAGTGAGAGTATCATAATACTAGTATCATGCATATGATACTAGTGCATGATACTATATCTCTAGTATATTGTATCATATAGTAGTATCATAGTAGTGGTATATTTATTAATTTGTAGAATTTTTATATAAAATATGTGTACAATGTTATTATGATTTTTAATTTTACGTGCTATAATACGGTATCTACTCCTATGATACTCTAACCACCTCTCTTTTCATTAATTGTGATGCCACATCAGATTATGATACTAGCACTAGGACTAATCTTAGGGGCATCAAATCAATGAGAGGGTATTAATCGTGTTGCTAATTATTTTGGTCCAAAATAGTATAGTACACACAATAATGATCTAGACGCCCTTCACTTTAAGCCAACCGAACGCATTAAAAGATATGGTTAGAGCTATACTATATGATAATTCTGCGCAACCGAATAATAAAAGATACCGGTAGAGCTGTATAACGATTATTATGCACACAGCAAATCAGAACCGTGAAACACGCAGCTGCTAGTCGTTAGCCTGTTACAAATCATTAGTTGATTCTTGTTTTGGGATAATTTTTTGCACAAATGATTAGCGACACCAGTTTATAATTAATGATCACGCGAGGGCTGCGTCAACTCGATCTCAGCTAATGTCGTTGACTCTACGGATTACGCACAGGAACAGACAGTGAATCAACGAGAAGAGAACAGGTGTATATCACCTATAATTATCACGGAGCTGGTATATATAGCAACTTTTTTTTTTTGCGAAATATATATAGCACGTTGCATCAACCGGAATGATCGGGCGAGTAACTGATTAACTATGAATGAACAACGACAAGCGGTAGCTAGACCTAATCATTGACTACGACTACGGACCGTGATTAGACTGGAAATTAGCTTAATTCTTGATTAGGTGTCATTTAATCTTAATTGCAAATCCACTTACGATATGCTTGTGTGTTGCTGCGAGTTTTAAAATAATTATGATAGCTAGATAACCAACAAAAAGGACACAAGTCTTACAATAGAAACCTTCATTCAGATTATAATTAAGCAGCCGGGTTGATAAAATTCTGAATATTAATTCGTTCCATCGGAATTTGTCTTCTTGTTGTCATCACAACTATCTGATTGGGTATCCGGCCACCTTTGGTCACCGCTCGACTAAATATCTTAGTTGCAACTCCACATGTAACTGAAATCAACTCCACATGTTACTGAAATTCTCACTTGCAACAACAGTTGTAACTATTGGGATGTACGACTCTCGATGCAACTAGTGGATTAGATTCCGACTAAACTCAAGCTTAAATCTCAGTCCGAGAATTAACAAAGCGCATCAGATATACCCAATTAATGTGGGCCATGTGAATGATTTTTTTTCTACATAGAAGGGAAACATGCACGTGTCCAATTTTATTCCGCAGGGCGATTTGTTTGTTTGTTATGAACATGTGTTACGTGTACACGTGACATGATGAGCACGGTGGTTGTGCCATGCATGCGTGTAAAGCTCATTTTTTCCTTTTCTTTAGGGTGAGCACGGGGGAATGTAGGACGGGTACGTGGTTGGAAGAAATGGAAAATGTAGCATGCATGCATGCATGTGCATGGACATGCACGCTGTCAGATCCCTATCACGTTTGACCGTGCGTAGTCCAGGCACGCGTTTGAAAGGGAAAAAAAAAGAAGGCCATAACGTGTTGCACGCCGCCATGCTACGGCCGTACCCACCAATATCCGTTCCAAGATTCCGGGCGCGATTAGCCAGAGCGTGCTAAGTGCCACGTACGTTCCGTTGAAAGATGCTCTAATGTCACACATGATTGCCGTTCTCTCTGTACGCTACAGCAGCTGCCTTGGCCTGACGAGAAGATATTTTCTTGGACGACCGACCGACCGACGATTCTGATCGCAGCAGCTGGCTGGCCACGAGCGACAGTCGCATGCATCTGGTTCTGTCCGTCGACAGGGCCAACGAGCATGGGTAGCTCGTTTCCCGATCGATCAGGACCACTGTTAGCTTACAATCATGTCCACAAGCTAGCTTAAGTTCCGCCGGCATGTTAATTCCATCCAAGGTTAAGAAACCACGTGATTACATGGACAACAGCGACCCTTGTCAACCCATAATAATTGTTCAACTAGTAGCAGACACCGATGGTTCACCTAATTGATCGAATGCAGCTGGGACACTGCATGTTGCAAAGCTTAAGTTTGATGCATGCATGTCCCTTTCACGAGATGTGGCGCACAGAATTTAGGCGTCCAAACTCTGGGGCGAAGTTGGATCTGATCACATCCCGTCGAAACATCAAAACAAGGAAACAATATATACCTAGGTAAAGTAAATCTGCATTGACCACAAAATCTAGCTATGCTATCCTGTTCGTGGCTCTCGGTGCTTGGCCGGCACACCACCCATAGCACTAGAACCACCAGCGTTGCTACTAATTTATCATATCACTGTCTTATCGCATAGGTTTTGAGCAATCTAGGAGGGCGCATAAGCTGTTGATCACATATTCTGTTCAACGGTTCAACCTAATCATGAAACTTGAGTATGACAGCAACATGTAATCGATTGGATGCATGCCACATATTCAGACGATGTCGATCGACCAGACAAGACTTACTGTTTTTTTTAATCTTCGGAAAACTGTTCGCTAGTCACATGGGATTGTAACTTGAGTTTTATTTTGAGAGTGGGGTTCCACATTTCCTCACTTAGATAGATGGATCAATGAACGAATGAGATGGATGCACTAGTATAAACTCGTTATCTAGAGACAACGCTCTCACATGGTTTTCCTTAAAAGGCATTACAACGCAAGGTACTTTTATCGAGCTCCCTGATACCCCTTGACCCCGCGTCACTCCCGAACGGGGCGACTCGGGGCAACCCTAGCCGCCGGCGGGCTCCCCAGCGACTCCTCCGCTGCCGTCGCCGCAGTCCCTCTCGCGGTGGCGGGGCGCCCGCCCGAAGGTTGGAGAGGGCTGCCGTGAGCGTGATGGCGGAGGTGACGGCTGCCGCTCTAGAGGTCGCGGGCGGCGCATGGTGGCTCGGCGGAGACGGTACGGGTGGTGTAGGGAGGGGCCTCGCTGCGACGACGACCGTCTGCGGGTGCACCGCGTGGGCTAGATCTGGGGCCATCTGGGCCAGGTCGGCCTTCGGCGGGGGCGCCGTGGTAGGTAGCGGTCAAGGCGTGGCGCTGGTATCTTGCTGGGCGGCGGCTCCGACGCTGCTGCGGTGGTTCCTGGTTTGGCTCTCTTCCTTTTGCCTGCTCGATCCGTCCTCCGGGAACCGGCCGGCGGTGTGGGGATCGCTGTGGCGGATCTAATAAAGGTGGTGGTCCTTTGATTTCTTTCGCATGAAGACGAAGATCTGCTTGATGTCTGCCCTCCTTGATCTGGTCTGGAGAGGCGGGTTCCGGAAGGCTCCGCCGGCGAACTCCCATGGGCGTATCATGCCTGGAGATTGCTGGATCGGAAGGTATTCGGTCGCGCGCACCTTGTTTTTCTGACCGATTGGTTTCAGCGGGAGCGGTGCGAAGCTCTGTTGTTTGTTTCCACCAAGTGCCATGCTTTGATCCATGGTGATGTCAGTGCGAAGAATGTCAGGAAAGCGGAAAATTTAGGGTAGCGATAGTGATTTTTGTTCTTATGGTGACGGAGATCTGGCTTCGTGATCTAAGACTCGTTGCAGCGACTGTTGGTGCGGAAAGACGACACAGGGAAGTTTCCAGTCTTATCTTGCAGGGTGAAAATCCAAGGTCTGGCCTTAGCTGGTAGTACCTGGCAATTATCTTGTTGAAGACATTATTTTATGAGTAAAGACTTTCTCCAGGGTGAAAACCTATGGCCTTTGGTCGGGCAACGACGGCGCTTGGGCACTGTTTCCTTCTTGAAGGCGTTGTTATTGGAGTGGAGGACTACTGGTGTTGTTCTGATGGTGTCACTGTCGTTTCTTTGAGGATTAGTTCTCTGTGACGGGACTTTTCTTTGATGTAATTTCTCTTTCTTTTTTCTGAGCTATGTGCATCCATAGAGCCGCTAGGGCATGCGTTGTTGCAGAGGCTGGGTGTAATTGATGTCCTTGTGATATTAATATATGCTCTTTTCCAAAAAAATATGAAAAAACCCGTCTCTGTTTGTACCTCTCAGCCGGTTTGTTATAATACGACTGTTTCTAATGGTCTTCAAAGCGGTTGTTTACAATAGCATATTCAAAAAATGAACCCCTGGAAACCGAATAATAAAAACAAACGCTTCATTATATAATCTTAGACGGTCTGAAAAATCAATCGTCTCTAATACTCAGAGCAGTGAGCCGACTATTATTACAAACCACCTCAATTTGTTGAGTGACACGTGCAGTACGGCACCCGGTCATGGGCAGCCCGCGCGAGTGCAACTCAGACGTATAATAATAAGAACCGCCTCTGAAAGTGGTCAAGGGAAGCAGTTAGGGTTTTGCGCCGCCTCCTAGATCTACACTCTGGGCAAACTGAATTTGCGCACGTACTCAATAGTCAATTTCACAGACAGAGTACGGACGAACTCCTGCCTGCAGGTTCTCCTTCCTCTATACTCTTCTTTCTATTAAAATTAATTTTTTCACTAGATTTAGTCTAACAATACGTAGGCCCTTATTCATACACAAAGCTTGAGTTGCGCAGATTATTTAGACGCTTCTCCAGATCTGTACAAATAAGATTTTTTACTCTGTTTTTTCCACTTTGTACTTTATAAAATGGAGTTTTCAGTTCGTTCTAAATCTTCTCTTCGATCTTTTCTTTTTTCAGTGTGAAGAACCAAGCTGCGGTGATGGAAATCTGTCTTGTATGCAGCCAGCCAAGGCATAACTGTGACCGTTCCAACAGTATTTTAGAGTCTTTCACCATCGTCCTCAACGAGCCTATTTTTCGGAAAGTTGTGGTCAGTAATTTTAACCTCAATCTATCTACAAAGTTCTTCACTATCACTTAATTAGCATGCCTACATATGAACTAATATTATTGTATCGGTACTTGGTAGCTAGCTAGGAATTTGGGTTTTTGTTGTTTGAGGAATTAGAAATTTCAATGGGCACATCTTGGAAAGTTTCCTTTAGATTTTAGGAGTGATAAGCCATATATGCATTTCTATTTCCTTCAGAGTTTGCTAGAGAAACATTAATCAATTGTTTTATATTTCTGCCATATATGCATCTCTGTTTGGATCTGATATGAGCCACACATTAGTACATGTTTTTATATTTTTATATAGGTTTGTAGTGAATCTTCCTACTATTATATATATATATATATATCATTGTACCATGTATACATATGTTACAAATGCATTTTTGTTTTTCCTACTGTTATATATATATTTGATTAATAGTTTTCTGATTATTTTAGAAGTATTATTGTCTTAGTTAGTAGTAAATTCTTGCTACTGTTATATGTATGATCAACATCACATATTTATTTAGTTTTTTCTCAGACTGTTCCTTGTTGCTTCAAGAAAAAGCTCAATCAGTATGTCGATAAGTGCTTACCAGCTTTGGCTGGAGGGCGTAGGTTTGAGTTTTTCCTGCATAAAAGGGAAGATGCTACATCCATAAGAGGACCACTTTGGTTATCTTTCTTGAAAACACACAATTTTGCTATCCATGATGTGATGACCTTTAGCTTAATCATAGAAGATGATGATGATGATGATGATGAAGATGAAGATGAAGAGGGAGGAGATGATCAATCTGTGTTTAGTATGGAAGTACATGCCCCTAATGGTGACATCAAACGATACCAGGCTATTTATGGTATGTGTTTTTCTCCATCAAATAATTTATGTACATTTGAATTTTCCATTTATGGATCCCTACATTATTTCTCCTTTTAATTGTAATCGAATTTTACAGGATTTAGGGTGCCATTTGTGGATCTCATCATTAGAGGTGTTTTCTACAGGAATGTTTTCGGACGTATGTATGCCACTAATGTGGAAGACATGTATTACATATAAGATGTTGAAGGATGTAAGCAGAATATGCCGGCTACATGATAAAGACGATTTTTTCATCTCTCTAACATGCAGTACTATGTTACAAGTCTCAGTGCACTTAATCTAGCTAACAATAGCTTTGTGAGTTGGTGTACCTAATAAGGACATGGTTTCAATTTTACTTGTGTGTTTATAATTACTAATGTGTTTTAATTATTTTATCATTTCAGGTCATACCATCAAGCTTTGCACTTGGTTACAACATCCCAAAGAATGGCACAACTTTGTTTCATGGTTATGACATGGACAACACAGTTACTAGCCAGTATACTATCTGGTGGTAGATTGGACCAGAGAGTGTTCTCCAATTATTGGAACCTCTTCTGTAACATGAACCAACTTGGAGGTGGTTCACTAGTTTCTGTGAGGGTGCAAATGAGGGAACACTGTATTGGCTTGTTCGTGACAAAAATTCGCCAAACCCTCCAAGAAAGACCCTGAATCATTATTTTATGTAGCTAGATCTTACGTAGGAACTATGTTAGAGATGTTCTAAACAACTATGTTTGAAATATTTGGTGTTGTGAACAATTATGTTTGTAATATATTCACCTCCCTTGCCTATTGGTCCTGAATATAATTCGTAAGTTTTAGGATTAACAAAATCTGGAGTGTTTGAATATATTCGGAGTTCCGACTACATGTAATTCATGCAAATAGTTTAAATTGGTGAAAATAGTTTAAATTGATGATAAATTCATATTTGCATAACCAAATGATCTCACAACCTAATTAAACATTGGAATTAGTCGATTTCTAGACACTTTCACCTTATTGCTATGCAGCAAGCGCATGAACACTAGGAGATGTCATACCTTTAAGGATAATATCCAAGGTTTGTACTACACCATTTTTTTTCAATGCCTATGAAACTAATCTAGTTTTAGGACTTAATTTAGTACTAGTACGCATGTCTAACCATCTTCATTTGCCTTTTCATTCTCAATAATTCTCAAATATTAGGATCAACAAAATCCGGAGGGTCCGAATACATGCGGAGAACCCGAATAATTTGTTACGATAGAGACAGTTATTTTTATGGGCCGCCTCCTGTAGAATCCATCCTTCCATTTAATATCGAGAAATCCCCCACATTGCGGCTTCCTCTCTTTCAGATCCAGCACTCCCCGACCGCCCCTAAATCTAGAACGAGGCCGTCGCCACGCATCGACGCCGACTGGCTCGACGACGCCCGCATCGACGACGCCGACACCCCCACCCCCTCGCCCACAACAAGATATATGACAACGTGTCATCTTTGCAAGACTCACTGCAAGGAAAGAATCTTGTCAACCGGCTCACTGTTCAGTGTTCATCTCGTACCTGGTTATTTTGAGAAATCAGTGGTATATTCTCCAACACTCATACAATTTAAATTCATCTCATACTTGTTAGCATATTAAAATGGTTAATTTAAAGAGTGATTTTGGTGCAGAGACTGTACCATGCAATGCAAGGGCACATTTCAATAAGCTCACAGGAGATACGGTGCAATTCCGAGCTTGTGGGCGGACATACACGGTTGAAGTACGAAAAGGGCCATCTAGGGCTCGATTGGAAGGTGAAGGGTGATGTTGGTTCATTGTTGATAACCATCTCACCGGAGATTGTCAGTTGGTGTGTTTTTCTTTACAAGGAGACATACCAAGGATAACTGTCATCTATCCTAACAATGTTGGCGAAGAGGTAGAAGATGACGAAGAATAGGAAGAAGATGAGGAACCGCCTATAGACCAGTTATCACCAATTATCTCCTAGAGATGCAAACTTACTGACAGTGAGAAAGATCACCTTCAACTAATCATCTCTCCAAGTAATTCCATTATTGGGGTGTCATTTGTCATCCGCTTGACGAAGACGAATGTCAAGAGGCGCCTTTTGGTAAGTATATCATGTCAACGAAGTTATACATATCGATCTACTTGTGATAATGGTAGCATGTAACATCGAGTCATCTTACCTTTGCATCGTACAAATTACCTAAGAACATGGTTTATCATCTTCATATCCTTGAAGATGGCTTGGTTGGAGTACGCGTTGGAGCACGCGCTGGAATCAACATTGTCCAATACAAGACATATTTTGACAGCCACATATCCTTCTCCACTTATGGGTGGACTAGCTTCCTCAAAACCGAGCATCTTCTCCAGATTGGGCAAGCCATACTCATCACTGCAAGGTTGACCACGACGCGCAGGGACCTGCATATGATGTTCATCATTGACATCATCAATGATTTGGCATCCCTATCGGACTCGGACTCGTAGGAGTGATACTTGGAGGAGTACGTTGTGTGACCTTAATAATATTGTTTGCTAGATTATTGTCTAAACCACAACTTTGTTAATAGCTATCTAGTTGCATCTCTATGTTTTGGACAGAATTCATCTTAATTGGCCATTTAACGCTGTATGATAAGTTCTCTAGGCCGCCGATCTCATCTTTCAAATTTTTCGATCTTAATGAGCCTCTTCTCTCTCTTAATTACTTCCTTTGTGTGAAATTTGAACTTGCCCTTTTAAAATTTGAGACAGTTGTAATTTTTAGCCGCCTGAGGGAAGTACTTGGCGAAAAAATATGAAATTCGGATGTTGTTAGAGACGTTTCCTTTCGCAATTGTCTGAGGTTAGTACTTGGCAGCAAGATCTGAAAATATTTGGACAAATATTTCAGATATGTGCCACATTTTTCGTTCCCCCTGCTGAGGTTAGTACTTGAACCCCACTGTCCACCGCCGCCTATGCCAGCGCCCTCCACCACAGCCGCCTCCGGTCCCCTGCCTCTCCTCCCTGTCGCCTTCGGTCCCCTGCGGTGCGAGCGCTCTCCCTCACCTCCGAGGACCCCTTCTTCATCCAGGCAGGTATGCGTGAAAACCACCCCCAAACCCTAATGTAGAGCTTCGATTTAGGAATTTTCCATTTTGCATGTAGAATTTAGGGTTCAGGGTTACACTATGATATTTAAATACTTCTAGTAATGAAATGCTAATTCTTCAACTATCTGTATTTGCGCAGACTTCACAAGAAAATATCTAAAAAATCGCCTTGATAAACCAATTGATGTCCATGTTTGGCAAATGAAGAGCAAGAAGGCAAAGATGGTTACAGTGAAGATGGGAGCTGTTGTATCAAATGCAATCTTGACGACTAGATGGAAGAATATTGTGAAAAGCTTCAACTTAAAGAAGGATAGCATTGTCATGTTTAGCTTTGATAAAATAGATAATGAAGAGATATATATTCTGGTTCAGAAACTTCTATCGGGCGGCCCATTACTACTCAAGTACTAATTATGCTTCTTTGGTGTATGGACTCCACATTGTATATATGCACGTATCTTAGAGCCGCAAAGAAAAACCGGCTCTGGTGGTGTGCTCTTAGAAGCTATGTGCTTGAGCCGGAACGAGAAACCGTCTGAGACCTATGGGAAATTGATGTCTCTAAGTAGCGAGTTTGTACTAGTGATGTGATTTTCACACGCGCTTATTTTTTTGATTATTATTATTAAATAGTGAGAACACAACCATAGAGAAAGGGTAATTGGGAGTACGGCCATTTACAAGAAACTAGTCATTCAATCCGATGCGGCACATCATGGAACATTGCTAAGATCATCCAAGCAGGCCATGTTGATTTTCATGAAGCACGTGTGTAAGATTTTTTTTGCATTGGAGGTGACCTTACCCAGCCTCAATGGTTTTAACTTGACAAAAAGAGCATGGCAATCGTCGATCACGATCGGTGGCATACCTTATTTGGGGCCAGGGGTGGGGCAATGCCGCCCCCCACCCCCACCCCCACTATTACTTTGTATTTAGAAAGGCAATCGTCGATCTAATTAGATTCGATAATATAATTCAATTCATCCCTTATCCAACTCCACCTAACGAGTATACTCCTGGAATCGTTGAATGGATGTGTTCCTGTAGAGTCAAAATTTAATTAGATCTCACCGCACAAAGGACACCTGGAATAGAAAGCTCGATACAGTTAAAAGAATAATGAAATTAATTATTTTACTATATGATGAGACAAGGGATGTGTTTGTTTAGTGTCTGCACTAGCGCTACAAAATATTTGGCAAGAGTTGGCATGCAAATTTGTTTGGTCAAGAAAAAATCAGCCCGCATTTGGCCAACTATTTGGCAAGAGGGGTGGGCATGGACATCCATTGGCAGCCAAAAATTTGGGTATAAACTAGACAATGGCGGTTAGCCAATTTGTTGGCAGGGGCGCGGGGTACTCGGGGAACCAAACATTCTTCACCTTTCATCCATATGTCTCTTTGGGTTGAAAACTACGACTGCCAACAATGCGCTGTAGTACGTGACTAGTAGTAGGAGTACATGAGTATGTAAATGTATGCATGGCAAGTGTGATGCAGCTGGTCTGAGTCATCTAGAAGGGCAAAAGGCAGACCAAATAAGCAGTCAGGTTTAAGGGTCGTCTCCACTCTCCAGTTGGCCACCTCCGGCTCACCGCTCGGCGATCACCTTGGAGTGGACGCATCAGACAGGAGATAGATCAGCACTACCTATCTACTCTATCTATTTATCCACGTCGTCCTGTCTGCGGCCTGGTCCCACGGCCATGATCCATCCAGATCCAGCGGGCGTGCGCGCGCGTGGCCACGGCCACGCCGGCCGCTTGATCGTCTTCGTCTGTACGCGGTCTCGAATGATTGGAAGCTACCTTTTGGATTAAACAAAACCAGATCGGCCTGGAGCTAACCCGGCCATGCCGACATGTCACAATAGCCTGGAGACTTCGCAAGAAGAGATCCGTGACGACAACTTTCGGTGGCAATGTCGGTGCGCACGCGTGCACGGCGCTGTACAAGTGTGAGGCAACTTTCCAGCAAAGACATACACTATCATAGTACAATTTGGAGGAGGATAATATACATATGGATCCAAATGGGGAATGCCACTTGGGAAGAATCGAGACAAGCAAGTGGTGTTCTAGCTACCAGATCCATGGTGAGCAGGTTGCTTTCGTCCTCAGGAGACGCCAACATTCTTCACCTTTATGACGCTGCATCTGTCCTTGGTGGTTTTCAAGTCCAGCCCACAGACTCCAGCCTATCCACCTATTTTTTGGTCCATTTTCATAGGTCCCGGTGATTGAATTAATGGAGTGCAGTGGTAGTCCCGTGCCCTAGGGATATTTCCAGCTGTAGTGTACTCACATAAACATTCCAGAAAAGCACAAGAATTTTAGAGAAAATGAATAACGGCAGAAAAATTCTAGAAGTGACAGAGAATTTAGTGAAGTTTAGGTCAGTATTTATATATATTTCAAATTCTCAGCTTTATCAGGTTTTATGTGAGTTTGTTTTCTTTTTTCTTTTATACAAAAATATGTTCCTATATTTTTCTTCAAAGTATTCGAGTTCAAGTAAATTTACTAATCCTTTCTCATTTTTCATATTTTTCCAATCTTTCTTATTATGTGAAACTAAATATCATTTCCTTAAGTTATAATCAAAACAACTTCAATGTGGCGGAGGACCAAATCTAAATGAATTCTGCATGCATCAATTGATGCAGAGGCCGGGAGTCGGTTCCCTTTCCGAGAAAAATCATGGTACCAAACTTCAACGTTGCCAAAATAAGTAACGGCCAATGTACCTTCTTTTGGCTCAATATATGGCTACGCCTTGAGCCTTTAGCTACTGCTTTCCCTGCCATTTACTCCCACCACCTTAAGCCACACATCCTAGTTTTTTTTTGTTTTGCAGGACGGTATCGACTCTGACCTACGTAACAGGCTAACCTCAGTTGCTGCCAACGATTTACTGTCTCTCTGTGTGTTGTTGCGGGGTGTTGTGTTGCTAGATCGGCATACAATGCTCGACGGATCAAGTTTATCCACCAGAAGGGCATACACCTCTTTGTCATCGCAGCTCCTGAAGAGGTTTGGAATTCCATCGTCCCACAAAAATAAAATCTTTGCTTGGCTCATCTTCTTGGATAGGTCGAATACAAGGAAAAACCTGCACAAGAAGGCCATCATTGAATCCCCTATCTGTCTGAGATGTGGTCATCCCTCGGAGATTAGAGACAACCTCTTCTTCAGCTGCCCACTCACCAAGGAAGTTTGGGAAAAGATTATATTTAAACTTCTGATGTTGTCTTCTCCGACCTATAGGTGTCCCCGGTCCCCACTAGGCTACCCTCCTCCACTTTGGAGGCAGATTTCTCTCACAATCCGTTGGAAAATTTGGGACGCAAGAAACGCTAAAGTTCTGAAAGATGTTCAGCAACTTCTTCTCTAACTATCTGCAAAATTTTGGATGATGTCACTCTGCAGTCAAACCATCGTAAGGACTCAATTCTAAAGGTGCACGCCGGCTTGTGGCACGATTACCTCTCCCCCTTCCCCGGGTTATTGTTTCAAACAGAAGTGGAGGACCGAGACTAGACTTCACTTCTTTGAACAAGATCTATGCATCAAAGCCGAGTTTGAACCTGGTTTAATGCTAGTTGTTTGACTTTGCCATATAGATTCTTCATTGTATTTTTTGTTCATGTAGAAGTTAATCCCATTGAGTTTCTTCTTGGCGTGGCTGATATCTTGACAATATAGAATACTACATCGGACATGGGTGAAAACTCTCATGGGCAACAAAAACGTTGCCCTGGCTACAACCATGTTACTAATCCGGGAGGCACAGCGACAACATATTGCGCCCCATAGCATTATCTTAAAGCAAAAGAGTAAATAACCCTTATACCCATTCGAACGAGAGACAAGACCCTACATTATACATAAGCTATTTCACCTCATCTTTTTGACCATTTGGAAGGAGCATCCTAGTATATTACAATACATATTTTGCATCATGATAAACACATCTACAATGCGGCATAGACAACGAGAATATTTCATGCATATTGTACACAACACGACGTGTACCACGGCAATGTCACCTTTACGCGATGGCCGGTCTTGTTCGGCATGTGCCATCGTACATGTGTAGTTTTTTTGCCAACGTGTCCAATGTGATGGATGGTGTAGTTATGGGCGGTATGCACTAGTTGTAACATGTAAGAATTAGGATAGAACACAAGAAGTAACTCAGGAACTTGGAAAACACCGGCGAGTTGCAAAAAATTAGGAGCTCAGATATGAGGTGCATGTACTACTTGTGTGGCGAGTGAGTCGGATACTAGTCAGAAAGGTGTACGGGCAGTGCACAGCCGACCGATCTAATGGGTCAAGTTGCAGGCCGTCGAGTTGGCAATGTCGGCAATAGTACGTGATCATCACAAACAACCATCGCCCACTGGATTGGGTATTTTTTTGCCAAATCTGACTAAATCTAAAAAGTTCAATCGAATCTGATCCCCTCTTGAAACTAATTTGGAATCTGATTTCTAGAGTCGGCGCCATTTAAAATGACCCGAAGTTGTATAGATCAGCGAGCACATATTAGAAAACCAAACCGAAGGAGGTCGGTTCCGTTTAAAACGGCACCGAACTCCTCGGTTTGCCTTCCACTGCTTCATCTTGGCGCCGACATGTACAACGTCGGCACTATTTTAAATGACGCCGATCCCAGGAATTAGATTCCGAATTAGTTTCGGGAAAGGATCAGATTTGATTGAATTTTTCAGATTTAAGCAGATTTGCAAAAAATATCTGGATTGGATGGCACGATGGACGCATCAGCTAGTAGCCCAGGACCTAAACTTATAGTACTAGCAGATGTTCTAGCGTAGTATACCTGCTATTGCTGCTCTGCTGTTATTGTTGTACTCTACTGATCTAGACAGGAGCACCGTCCGACAATGATCCATCCAGTGGCCGTGTGAGTGGCCCTGGGCCTGGCACTTCATCTCATCTTTATCATTGGCTGAGAAACATATGGATGCCGATCTGTGTCAGATCCAATAGCCAAGACATGAGTCAAGCTGCTACTAGTGTGATTCTAACTGCTTTTCTCCCCCCCACGCCACGCCAATATTCCTTGCCTTTATTATGACGGTGCATCTGTTCTTTGTGATTTTCAGGTCTAAACATATGTGCGTCTCCGAAAACGAATAGCAAATTAATTCCACCCACTCGTCCATGTTGGTACTATATGCCCCAAACTAGAATCTTCAATATGAGAAGTCACCAAGACTTAAGATGCGAATATCCGGCTGGAGCGCACTAATCTAGTCCCCACCCTATATGAACTGGGCACCAACAGTGTCACTGGTAAATTAATCGAGCAGCGTATATTGCACTAATAACGATCAAATCTGCGGCACTGGACGTCACTAACTGTCGTGCCCTAAGCTGCGAGATCGACGGATAAAAAGGTTGACGAGAAGTCAGTCTCACGACTCACGTACTCGTACGCAGTATGTACCACTGAGTTTCACTGCTACTAGTTGAAATTGATTAGCCTGACAGAGATAGGTTCGCGCTCTCGATTGACGACCGTCACCTATTTAGTGCGGCAGCAAGTTGATCGAGTTGTCCAAAGTTGTTTCTGTCAACGAATACTGTCAATAAATCCTCCTCGTCGCGTCTTTCCTGCGCCGACGAGAGGATGCCAACGGCCATGGGTTTACTATATCTGGCACTGTGTACGCACATGCCCAATCCTTTTAGATCTGTGTGTGTCGGTCACATGATCTTCGTTTGGTACTGAAAGTAGGAGGGTGCACGGTGATCTTCTTGTAGGAGTATGTGCGAAGTAATCTTCTAATGCTAGGTAACAACAAAAGGACACGTACTGCGAGCCTGGGAGGAGAGGATGTCGCAATGTAAGTAGTTCTTCCTCAGCACTTAGTCGCTGCACAAAATAGATGTCTCAAATTTGTCAAAATTTGAATAAATCGAGACACTATTTAAATATAGATTCATCCAAAATTTTAAAAATCTAAGACATCTATTATTGAACGGAGGGAGTATAAAATGTTTAACTTTCTAAAACGAGTATATCTAGACTTTTTTTAGTGTTTAGATTCAGAATGAACCTACATATTAGAATGAGTGTAGATACAAAGTAAAACATCTTAGATTTTGAAACAAAGCGAGTAGATAACAACAAAAGGACACGTACCGTGAGCCTGGGAGGAGAGGATGTCGTCGCAATGTAATTCCTCAGCACTCAGTCGCTGTCGCTACTTCTGTTTAGATTGTCCCAAGTGCTTGAGAAGATATGCTTATCTAATCAACTACCCGGCCCCATTAGCACATCGACATGCCGACTGATAGACACATTAGGATTGACAAATTAAAATGCTCGCCGGTCCATTCGAAATTAAGCTTGCTGTTCACGCGTTGCTTCGCATATTAATTGCAGCTTGATAATTATTTGATGTCTTAACGCATTCTTTAGGTCCGATCGTTTAACCTCGATCGAGGAGTTGATTGAGACATGCCATGGATTTATGTTTAGCTTTCGATTCGAGCGATTTTGTCTGTCACTACTGAAAAGTCGACGCCTACAGAAGCTGACCCATGCATTAGGCGATCTTTG
Source organism: Avena longiglumis (assembly GCA_030063025.1). Lineage (NCBI taxonomy): Eukaryota > Viridiplantae > Streptophyta > Magnoliopsida > Poales > Poaceae > Avena > Avena longiglumis. The sequence continues at coordinate 508,243,289 of CP125974.1, read as the reverse complement.
AAGTTACATCCGGATTATTCATCTTCCATTTTACTTTTCACGTTTTGTGCTCTGATAGTACATCTCAATACGGTGATCGATGTCTCATAGTAGTTCCCGTCTCCTACACCCCTTCTTTCTGTTTATACTTTCTGTGTTTTGTAAGAACCAAGGCCGCATGAAATATTGTCAAAACCAACCAAAAATGTCTTTGTTTTCCAAGTTCCAGCTACCTCTTTTAACTTAGAAAATTCAATAATCATATTACAAGTTTCAAGAAAGTCTAGAACATATTCTAGATACTCCCTCTGTTTATAGGTCCTACACGTATATCTAGGTTGTTAATTTGATCAATAAAATATAACTTATATATCATAAAAGTTATACCATTAGAAAATTATTTTCCAATAGTATAATTTTTATGATATATTATTTATATTTTGTTGTTCAAATTGGCAACGTAGTTATCCGTGCGTGACTTATAATCCCAAACAGAGGAGTATATTCAACGATGTATTATACAAACATGCAAAAACTGCAACGCTGACAGTAGTGCAAAACGCCCCATTGGTCCCGGTTGATAAGGGGCATTAGTCCCGGTTACCCAACCGGGACGGGGCAATCGGGACTAAAGCCCCAACCTTTAGTCCTGGTTGCCCCACCAACCGGGACAAATGGGGGTACACGTGGCGGCGCCAGAGGGCGAGGGGGGGTGGAGCAACCGTCCCGGTTCGTAACACGAACCAGGACAAATAACCTTTCGCCATGTAATTTATACTTTTTCGCCGTGGCAGAGAATTCATTATGGCACATTTTGTTGCCGCGGCAGCATTTTCGCCACTTTTTGTGCCGCGGCAGAGGATTCATTTAGGTTGTTTTATTGTTTATTTAGTGTTTTGCACTCATTAATGAAGGAACCATTATATTACACAAGATCATCATGACAATATTACATTGGATCGAGTTCATGCACTACATACAAAAGTTGCTCTTTTTACAATCCCTATTGTCTATACACAGCCGAATAGTATTTCCCTTTTGGGTTTAGGACTTTTGCATCCAAGAATCCCGTCAATTCCTCCTTAATTGCTCGTACGCGATCCTTTGGCAGAAGACCGTCCCGTAGACGTTCGATCTGATTTAAAAAAGGAGTCAGCCTATATGAATGAAACTAAACACAATTTGATTGTAATTAAAAACTATAGAAATTGTTTACGTATGTGGAGTTGCTCTAAATTTCTGCCATTCTCATCGCACGTCTGCCGGATGAACTCGCAAACATAGTATCCACATAGATTGTTACCTGGTCCCTGTGTCAGGCACTTTACGAGAACATAGTTCAATCAAAATAATAATCAAGCATGATAATAACTGTATCAAAACTAGAACCAAAGAGATGCGCGGATAGAGCTAGTGGTGTTTATATCTAGTGCTTCAAATGTAAGCTCCGCTTTCCAAACACCCCTAGTCTTGTTGGTGAACCGTTTCCAAGCGCTGTCCGGCGAATAAAACAAATAAAATAAGTTATTAATTACTCCCTTCGATTTTAAATAAGTGTCGTCATTTTGAACTAGGATCAGAGGTAGTACTTGATATCATAAAATTCACGAACGTTGCCGATATAGTGTCGTAATGATTAGAATTACCGCTGGAGAAGCATCTGCATGTCCTTCCACTGCTCAAGGGGTTTATGTTTCGAGTCCATGACTAGTACACGCCCTTTGTTAAGTTGAATGATTAATGTAATATAGTGGAAGCTAATGCATAACTAATCAATTATATACTTAACATCGAGTGTTTAAATAGAAAGTGTATAGAAGACAATAACACTCACTCGAAGTTGTAAGGAAAAAGTATTTCCCTTCTGGTTTCCTGAAACCTTAACGCGTGTACTATATTATCCTCCGTATCCTGGGGGCTTGTTTTGAGATTAGCTTCATGAACCCAATATGGGTCAATTAAGCCAATGTCATAGATTTGTCCTCTGCTGCATTCGAGAATCTTCATTCTGCATATTACAGTATGATTATATACATGCAATAAACAAGGTGAGATAGCTGGAGACTAAATTAATTACAGAATTAGTACTTACAGACAATAGGCATTGATGATCGATTTGTCCAAGGTGTCTTGATTCAATAATTAAAATATTTCATCAAATTCAATGGATATCATGTCATCCTTTTCTTTTCCATGGTGCTTTTTTGTAACCCTCAGCACTATCCAATTAGCCCCGGCCTTTGTGGCATGCATGTACCAGTTATGCAATCTTCGCATTTTTGTTGGAAGATTATTTACCTCCTCAGGTTTGACGAGAGGTTTGCCGTACTGGTATTTGTATGTTACTTCACTCACGGTGAAGTACTCTAACTGGGATAAGTACTGGGCAATACTCATACCTTGAGCAGCGGCAGCTTCTCAGACAGTGCAACTACCTCGATCGATCGCTCTTCGGCCCCATATTTGCTCGACCCCATATTGGTTTGGGAAATCGCCTTGAGAGGGGCGCAAGACTGTTTTGCTTATTCTCCGAGCTGGGCAACAGATTTCTCGCTTGCATCAGTACTGCTCTTCGAGACTTTTTGTGTCGCATGTGACTTGAGAATAGAACGCCCATAGTCTGATGACAGCTTTGGATCGGGTTGATGAAGAGTCTTTAGCATTTTCAACACTTTGGCTTTTTCTTCTTTGGTGCTGGGGAACTCTGTCTCTTTCGGTCGCTTCAGCTTAGAGAAAAACGCTGTCGTTTTCGCATCAACGATCGTCGCAGTCTCCTCTTCAGTACAGTCATAAGCTCTCTTGGGAGGAACCTTTGGTACTTTTGGAAGAGGTTCTTGTTTACGTTTCGGAGATTGCTTACGCTTACGCTTTTTATCCTGAGGAGCCGGCGATGGCTGCGCCGGAGATTGGTGAGGCGACGGAGCCGGGTGGGGCGACGAAGACGGCTGCCGCGGCGGTGACGACCTCGCTGGAGATGGGTGAGGCGGCGGCGAAGATGGCCTTGGCGTGTGATTTCGAAGCACGATACATTCCTTCGGCCATAAAATGGTGATGTTTGTTGCGTCTCCCAGTACAGTCACATCCCCTTCACCTGCAGGGTAATGAAGATCCAAAACTTCAAAGGTGGGCATGATTTCATCCACCCCGACAACAGCGTAGCCCTCTGGAACCAGACGACAGTGGTAAGTTGGTGTGGGTCCAATTGGTAAGGCATAGCCGACCGCCACCTTCATTGATATGTTCACAACTTTGACATGTAGCTCGCAGTGTGTCATCTCTGTGATATCATCCACTGGGTAGCCAACAGGAGCCATCGTCGGTGCACCATCGTCATCGCCATTGTCATCACCCGGGACCTTGGTGGAAGCCACACTGCTTTTTCGATTATTCGATAGGCCGGTAGCATCGAATGCAGTGTGCTGCTGAGATGGGCCGGTAGTACTTTGCTCTTTTAAGTGCATTAATTTCATATTGTTGTTGCTATATTCGTTCTTCAATTATACGCATTCGCTCTTTCTGAATATCTGCTTCAACTTCCGCCTTGTCCTTTCTCCTTTGACGGCTTCAATCAGGATATTTTTTCCTCTCTTCGGGAAACCCAGTCCTCCATGGTTGGGAGCCTCATGTGCCTCATGTTCGTCCATCATGTTCCTTATTTCCAAGGGCGAGTGTGAGCTCATCATTCTCTCTATCGGGAATGAAGTCCCCATCTTTAACAGCCTTTACTGCTTTTCTCATCCTCTCGATTGGCAAGGGGTCTTCTTTATGTCGTATGTTATATATACACATCCCTTCCGAGTCCAACGTTCCCCCATGCCCGTAAAACCAATTCCTTGCATGTTCTACCCAATCGTCTGTCTCTGGGGTGATCTTTTTAGCACGCAGTTCATTCTCAAGTTTCTCCCACTTAGGAATGCCACCAGAGCCACCTTGCCCCATAGTATGGTGATACTTCTTGTTAGCGACATTCACTTATTCAAGACATTTTCTTAGCTTTTTCTGATGTCTTGTACTTTACAAACTCAACCCAGAATGGTTTTATCTTCTCAAACTGAATCTTCTTGAAATCCGGAGTCTTCTCTTTCACGACATAGTCAAGGTGCAATATTTTCTTCCAGTTGGTGAAACACTTGGCCATCTTCTTCATAGCCCACTCCCTGACCTTAGCCTCCATGGCTCTCCCATGTTCTATGGCGTCCTCAACTAGATCCTCTGCATTTGGATCCAGCTCTATCTTCGGTAGTTTGAAATTAACCATGAGCCTCTTCCACAGTAAATCTTTGGCCTTGTTAGGGACAAACAAACATGTTCCATCTTCTTTCGCATCAGCAGGCCTATTCCAATTTTGAATGGTGATCGGGATTAAGTCCCTAACGATTACTCCGCATTGTGCCACAAATTTGATTGCGGCAACTTCGGGAGCCGTCGGTTTGCCGTCTTCAGCGATATCTTCGATCCTGAACCTCTCATGGTCTTCCAACTTTTTGGTTGGGCCTCGTCCGCTCTTTTCAGTAGATTTGTTCGATCCGGAGGGATAAAAGAAGAAAGATCATCGTTACTATTTCTATATAGATAGCAGATGATTAATTAATGAATTAATTATATTACATGCACCTCGCCGAAGAGGTCGTCTTCTCGATTACACAAGGCATCGCCTTCTCCCTCGCGGAAGGCAACACCTTCAACCTCAAACAAGTCGTCTATTCTGGCAAAAAGAGGATCACCCTCACCGGAGTTGTTCAGAAACGTCGATACATCTAAATTTTCTTCCCCGCGGATCACACCTTGGATCAACTCTTCCTTTTCTTCGTCTCTGACGTGTGGGTCCATATTTTCTGCATAGGTGGAAAAACGGATAAGTCAAAACGGATAAATCCTAATTCAAAGAAACCCTAATATATACATACACAATAATAAAAATATATACATACACACTATATATACGTACACAATATATACATACACACTAAAAGGGAAGGGGCGGCTGGAGCGCGTGGCGATGGACGGAGACGGAGGCGCTGTGGCGGTCGGGGAGGAGGGATAGGCCAAATGCTCAAACAAGGATGATGATATGACAAGTTGAATTGCATTGAAATGAAACCCTAAAACTTGCTCGGCAATTTAAACGGGGTTCCGAGGGTTGAAAACCCTAACTCGGAAAACTCCGGAAACACATGAGAGGGGTTAATTTAGTTCTCTAATTAAACTTGTTATTAAATTTGATTAGCAATGCATTATTATAGCTTAAAAAGGTAGAACTCATTTTTCTGAACATTTTGATATATTATTTGTATTTTTCTGACTTATAAATAATAAGATATGAATTTTACAATATTTAATCATTTTCTGGAATTATAAAACAATTTATTACATCAGGCGCGTCGTGTATAAAGCGAAGAACCAATACCGGAAAGAAAGGCAGCAATCAATCAACCCTCGGGTTCGGGATGCCCTGGCGAGGACACACCGGCTAACCCTAGGTGCAACATCGATTCAAATAGGGTCTATGACAACTAATATCATATACAAATACAAAATATGATAATATACATATACATATACAAATACAAAATATGATAATATATAGGACACTCTATCTATCGATAAAATACCACAGTAGAATTGTATGCATCATGGCAAGAATTGAAATGCTTTCAAAATCATAGGATTATATCATGGTAGGGCTATGCTTGCCTTTGCCTGTTGATAGCCGAAAGCAGAGCTGCAGGATCCTTGTACTTGACTTGATTACAGTTGGTCAAGTATTTGTCTTCGAGCTTCGACAGTGTTGATCTCTGTCTTCGATCTCGATCTCGATATCGTATTCTACCGGGAAGAACCAAACACCGGAAAGAAAGGGAAACAATCAACACATGGCATCAATGCAATTCTCAAGCAAGTATGATGATATGACAAGTTGAATTGCATTGAAATGTAACCCTAAAGCATGCTCTACAATTAATCGGGGTTCCGAGGGGTGAAAACCCTAACTCGGAGAAACTCTGGAACACATGAGAGGGGGTGGATTTGTTCTTCTAATTAAACTTGTCATTTAAGTTGTTGAACAATGCATGATTATAGCTTAGATAGCTAGGTTTCATTTTTCTAAACATTTTGATATACTATTCATATTTTTCTGACTTATATATTAAAAGTTATTGAATTTTCAATATTCAAAACAATTTCTAAAAATAAATAAGTCTCGAATTATTTAATACACCCAGGCACACTATACCCACAGCAACTGACTGATGGGCCCTGTGCCACATAGGTAGCCACGTGAGCAAAGTGGGACAGAGGAGGCCGTTGGGAGTTTTTCACTGAGGCGGGTTACATCGCCACCGACAGGTGGGCTGGTCCACGCCAGGCCACGCGTGGCCGGAGGGAACGAACGGCAGCATGTGAGGCGATGCGAGGCTACGAAACCTAGCTTGTTCGAACCAGGGCACCGGGGCAGACCTAATAGGGGCGGCGCCACCTTGAAATGGTCACTAGAGCACCGACGATGACGATGAATGGCGGCGGCAGACGGTGAGCTATGGTGGTAGCAAGCTACAGAGGGACATGGAGGAAGAGGAAGGGTCCCTGAGGACCAGTGGCTCACCGTGATGCCGATGGAGGGATCGGTCGAGGCGCGACGCTGCCGAGGATAAGCGGCATGAGCTCTCCCATGACGTGGGATCAAGCGCGGTGGTTCGTGACGCGCGGCTCCACGGGGGATCGGGGCGGCGGCGTCTCCCCTGCTGTACCTGTGCGGCGCGTCGGGTTGTAGAGAAGTGAGATGGGGAAGAAGAAGAACAGACGTGCAAGTTATAAAGTAAGGGCCTTTTGTCCCGGTTGGTAGCTCCAACCGGGACTAAAGGGTCATACGTCCCGGTTGGAGCCACCAACCGGGACGTATACTCCAATTTTTTCAGCAGACCAAGGGGCGCGCGTAGGGGGTCTTTAGTCCCGGTTGGTGGCTCCAACCGGGACATATGACCCTGTTTTCAAATTTTTTCAGGAATTTTCTCTTTGTTCCCGCCTTATTTTTTATTTTGGGGTTTAAATTTATAATGTTTTTTAAATGATAATTACTTTGGAATTTAGAAAAACTTTAAACATAAAAAGTGTTTGAATTTGAATAGTTAATTCAAAACCATTTACTGTTTTTAAAAATAATTAATGTAACCATTTAAACTATGAACCATTTAAAATTAAAAAAGAATTAACTTATATATTTTGAATATTAATTTTGAATTTAGAAAAACTTTAAACATAAAAAGTGTTTGAATTTGAATAACTAATTCAAAACCATTTTCTATTTTTTAAAAAATAATTAATGTAACCATTTAAAATTAAAAATGAATTAACTTATATTTTTTGAATATTAATTTGGAATTTAGAAAAACTTTAAACATAAAAAGAGTTTGAATTTGAATAACTAATTCAAAACCATTTTCTGTTTTTAAAAATAATTAATGTAACCATTTAAACTATGAACCATTTAAAATTAAAAATGAATTAACTTATATTTTTTGAATATTAATTTGGAATTTAGAAAAACTTTAAACATAAAAAGTGTTTGGATTTGAATAAATAATTCAAAACCATTTTCTATTTTTAAAAAATAATTAATGTAACCATTTAAACTATGAACCATTTAAAATGAAAAATTAATTAACTTATATTTTTTGAATATTTATTTGGAATTTAGAAAAACTTTAAACATAAAAAGTGTTTGAATTTGAATATCTAATTCAAAACCATTTTTTGTTTTTAAAAATAATTAATGTAACCATTTAAACTATGAACCATTTAAAATTAAAAATGAATTAACTTATATTTTTTGAATATTAATTTGGAATTTAGAAAACTTTAAACATAAAAAGTGTCTGGATTTGAATAAATAATTCAAAACCATTTTCTGTGTTTTAATTTGGATTTGAATTAACTTATATTTTTTATATATTAATGGGCGGGAAAAAAGGACGGGAAATAATGGGCGGAAAGAAAATTTTATTAGGATAGAACTGGAATTAAAGTACATAACGCAACTAACACAAAGTTACATAGAAGAACTGGAAATTAAAATACATGGCCAGATTAAGCCATAATCGGCCGAACTTGTTTTGCAATTTTGGAGTGATTCAGTCATGCTCCTGCCTACACCTGTAATACTCGCCATTGTAGTCGTCGTACTCGCCGCGGCCGTCGTCGCTGTCGTCGTCGGGGTCGCCATAGTTGAACCTTGAAGGCTGAGTACGAGTGGGATAGACTTGAGGGTAGCGCAGGCGGGGGCTAGAGTCGGCAGTCGTGTCATAGTCCATGATGCTCTGGACAGTCCGACCGCGCCACCACAACCGACGGCCGGCCTCGTTGAAGTTCGGAGGAGGTGGGCCATCCTCCTCATGCCTGGTGAGCGCCCTCTCACGCCGATCCACGAAGAAGGCTTCCCAAGTCGGGAAATATCGGGATGCCATCTGGGATTCCTCCGCTGCTCCGGCGTGAGCTCGAAGTAGTAGTGGTTCGTGATGGCCATCCGACGCGCCACACCTAGAGGGACAGGAGGAACAAGACGCCTCAAGGCCAAAGATCCAGCCTGACGGGACATAGTATCCCGGCGGGCAGGGGTAGTTCGAGGCGCAAAGCGCCTCCGCCTCCCTGGGAGTTAGTGCTACGGTGGAAGTCATGGGAAAGGGTGATGAGGTTGCAGATATGAGTCTAGAGATGTGCAATGACAATGAAGGCCAACCCAACATATATATATATATAGTGAGAAATGGCAGGAAGATAACTGAAGGGGAGAACTGGCGGGAAGAACTGGCGAGAAAAACTGGCGGGAAGAAATGGCGGGAGAAATGGCGGGAAAAATGGCGGGAAGAAATGGCAGGAAGAAAAATGGCTCATTTAGAACTTGCATTGTATCTTTGAAGAAACCACATATTGCGAGTCTAAAAATGATTTTTGCACAAAATGGGACGGTTTGAGATGTCCCGGTTGGGAGATAGTCCATGTAACGTGGTATAGTATTTTAGGAAAATGGGACGGTAGCATTCTGAAACGGCATTTTGGTGGTTACTTCACAAAACGACCCGTTTTTTGCGCTCGGAAAATGGAAAAGGGCTTTTCCGTGCGACAAAATGGAAAACTTTCTCCTACAACATTGTTCTCCATACCAATGTCCACACGCATGCATAATATGGGCACAACATCACAAACTATGCCGTGATTCAGCACATAACATCGGTCATTTGGACCGAAAGCCATGAAACCTCGAACATGATAGGTCATTTTGTGAAGGTTTTTTCGAGACATGATCAATATACCAAGTCTGCTATTTTTCCTTTCAACTATGTCACATAATATGACACCACGCGAAGAATTTTCATTGTTCGGATTTTTTTTTGAATTTATTATGCCCGTTTTGAATTATCTGAATTTCTAATTATGGTCGAACCGGCGTGCATGAAGATAGGGGATGAGCATCGTTAGAACTTGCATTGGATCTCTGAAGAAACCACATATTTCGAGTCTAAAAATGATTTTTCAAAAATCACGGGCGATATATCATGTACCTATAGTACAAACCGGACCCACTTCCTACCGATTCGGCAGACATTTGTCCTTTTTACCCGGGATGTACGAAAAGGTTTGAGATGTCCTGGTTGGGAGATAGTCCATGTAAGGTGCTAGTATTTTTAGGAAAATGGGACGGTAGCATTCTGAAACGGAATTTTGGTGGTTACTTCACAAAACGACCCGTTTTTTGCACTAGGAAAATGGAAAAGGCCTTTTTCGTGCGACAAAAAGGAAAACTTCCTGCTGCAACATTATTCTCCATACCAATGTCCACATGCATGCATAATATGGGCCCAGCATCACAAACTATGCCGTGATTCAGCACATAACACCGGTCATTTGGACCGAAAGCCATGAAACCTCGAACATGATAGGTCATTTTGTGAAGGTTTTTTCGAGACATGATCAATATATCAAGTCTGGTATTTTTCCTTTCAACTATGTCACATAATATGATACCACGCGAAGGATTTTCATTGTTTGGATTTTTCTGAATTTATTATGCCCGTTTTGAATTTTCTGAATTTCTAACTATGGTCAAACCGTCGTGCATGAAGATAGGGGACGAGCATCGTTAGATCTTGCATTGGATCTCTGAAGAAACCGCATATTGCTAGTCTAAAAATGATTTTTTCAAAAAATCACGGGCGATAGATCATGTACCTGTAGTACAAACCGGACCCACTTCCTACCGATTCGGCAGACATTTGTCCTTTTTACCCGGGATGGACGAAAATGTTTGAGATGTCCCGGTTGGGAGATAGTCCATGTAAGGTGGTCTAGTATTTTAGGAAAATTGGACGGTAGCATTCTGAAACGGCATTTTGGTGGTTACTTCACAAAACGACCCATTTTTTGCCCTCGGAAAATGAAAAAGGGCTTTTCCGTGCGACAAAAAGGAAAACTTCCTCCCGCAACATTGTTCTCCATACCAATGTCCACACGCATGCATAATATCGGCACAACATCACAAACTATGCCGTGATTCAGCACATAACATTGGTCATTTGGACCGAAAGCCATGAAACCTCGAACATGATAGGTCATTTTGTGAAGGTTTTTTCGAGACATGATCAATATACCAAGTCTGGTATTTTACCTTTCAACTATGTCACATAATATGATACCACGCGAAGGATTTTCATTGTTCGGATTTTTTTGAATTTATTATGCCCGTTTTGAATTATCTGAATTTCTAACTATGGTCGAATCGGCGTGCATGAAGATAGGGGACGGGCATCGTTAGAACTTGCATTGGATCTCTGAAGAAACCACATATTTCGAGTCTAAAAATTATTTTTTCAAAAAATCACGGGCGATAGATCATGTACCTGTAGTACAAACCGGACCCACTTCCTATCGATTTGGCAGACATTTGTCCTTTTTACCCGGGATGGACGAAAAGGTTTGAGATGTCCCGGTTGGGAGATAGTCCATGTAAGGTGGTCTAGTATTTTAGGAAAATGGGACGGTAGCATTCTGAAACGGCATTTTGGTGGTTACTTCACAAAACGACCCGTTTTTTGCGCTCGGAAAATGGAAAAGGGCTTTTCTGTGCGACAAAAAGGAAAACTTCCTCCTGCAACATTGTTCTCCATACAAATGTCCACACGCATGCATGATATGGGCACAACATCACAAACTATGCCGTGATTCAGCACATAACATCGGTCATTTGGACCGAAAGCCATGAAACCTCGAACATGATAGGTCATTTTGTGAAGGTTTGTTCGAGACATGATCAATATACCAAGTCTGGTATTTTTCCTTTCAACTATTTCACATAATATGACACCACGCGAAGGATTTCCATTGTTCGGATTTTTTTTGAATTTATTATGCCCGTTTTGAATTATCTGAATTTCTAACTATGGTCGAACCGGCGTGCATGAAGATAGGGGACGAGCATCGTTAGAACTTGCATTGGATCTCTGAAGAAACCACATATTGCGAGTCTAAAAATGATTTTTTTTAAAAAATCATGGGCGATAGATCATGTACCTGTAGTACAAACCGGACCCACTTCCTGCCGATTCGGCAGACATTTGTCCTTTTTACCCGGGATGGACGAAAAGGTTTGAGATGTACCGGTTGGGAGATAGTCCATGGAAGGTGGTCTAATATTTTAGAAAAATTGGACGGTAGCATTCTGAAACGGAATTTTGGTGGTTACTTCACAAAACGACCCGTTTTTTGCCCTCGAAAAATGAAAAAGGGCTTTTCCGTGCGACAAAAAGGAAAACTTCCTCCTGCAACATTGTTCTCCATACCAATGTCCACACGCATGCATAATATAGGCACAACATCACAAACTATGCCGTGATTCAGCACATAACATCGGTCATTTGGACCGAAAGCCATGAAACCTCGAACATGATAGGTCATTTTGTGAAGGTTTTTTCGAGACATGATCAATATGCCAAGTCTGGTATTTTTCCTTTCAACTATTTCACATAATATGACACCACGCGAAGGATTTTCATTGTTCGGATTTTTTTTGAATTTATTATGCCCGTTTTGAATTATCTGAATTTCTAACTATGGTCGAACCGGCGTGCATGAAGATAGGGGACGGGCATCGTTAGAAGTTGCATTGGATCTCTGAAGAAACCACATATTACGAGTCTAAAAATTATTTTTCCAAAAAATCACGGGCGATATATCATGTACCTGTAGTACAAACCGGACCCACTTCCTACCGATTCGGCAGACATTTGTCCTTTTTACCCGGGATGGACGAAAATGTTTGAGATGTCCCGGTTGGGAGATAGTCCATGTAAGGTGGTATATTATTTTAGGAAAATGGGGTGGTAGCATTCTGAAACGGCATTTTGGTGGTTACTTCACAAAACGACCCTTTTTTGCGCTCGGAAAATGGAAAAGGGCTTTTCCGTGCGACAAAAAGGAAAACTTCCTCCTGCAACATTGTTCTCCATACCAATGTCCACACGCATGCATGATATGGGCACAACATCACAAACTATGCCGTGATTCAGCACATAACATCGGTCATTTGGACCGAAAGCCATGAAACCTCGAACATGATAGGTCATTTTGTGAAGGTTTTTTCGAGACATGATCAATATAGCAAGTCTGGTATTTTTCCTTTCAACTATGTCACATAATATGACACCACGCGAAGGATTTTCATTGTTCGTATTTTCAATATACTCCCGGTTGGAGGGATTTCGGCAGGTTGGGCCAGGCAGCACTAATGATAGGGGTGAGTGTCGATATTATGTCGTGCGGCGTGTACCTTGTCCCGGATGGTGTCACCAACCGGGACTAAAGATGAACCTTTAGTCCCGGTTGGAGACACCAACCGGGACTAAACACGAGTCAGCACTAATAATAGGGGTGAGTGTCGACATTATTTCGTAAGTGTCGACACTATGCCGAGCTGCTTGTACAATAAATAGGCATCCTTGTGAGTCCAGTCCTCCAGCCAGTTTGAGGCATCTTCAAGATGGTTTTCGAGATCAGGGACACCACTACGGCCAGTTTCAGGGAGATGCCGACGGAGCCCAGTCCTCCGGCATCTCCGAGAAACTGGTCATAGAGGCACTCCCTAATATGTGAAATTAGTTAGCTCCCAGGCATATTGATCTAGTCAGAGAAGTTACAAGCTGCAAGATGGTTTTCGAGAGCAGGGACACCACTACGACGTTCGGGGAGATGCTGCGGATCCGATCCTGGCATCTCCGAGAAATGGTCATAGAGGCACTCCTAATATGTGAAATTAGTTAGCTCAAGGTGTATTGATCTAGTTAGAGAAGTTACAAGCTGCAAGATGGTTTTGAGGCAGGGACACCACTACGACCAGTTTCGAGGAGATGCCGGATCGATCCTCCGGCATCTCAAGAAACTGGTCATAGAGGCACTCTAATATGTGACTGCTGCGTTTGGAGATCAGATCTTAATGGTAAGTACGAATCGGGACAACTTCTTCATAGTCCCGGTCCAGCCACAAAACGGGACTAACACTCAAGAGATTTATTAATATTAAAAACTGAGACTACAAAACCGGGACTAAAGGCCCCCCTATATATAGTCCCGGTCAAGCCACAAACCGCGAAAGATATCCTTCGGTGAAGCCACAAACCGCGAAAGACATGAACTAGAGTTACATAATATGAGCATGAACTTCTTGGCATATGTCCTTCCTTATGATCGCTTCAGACGTAACCATGGAGCATCTTCTTTACTTAACGGAATGCTTGGGTCAGTTTTCACTGTGAAGGGCGGAATTTCATCAAACTTATTATAATATTCTGACATATCTGTCTTGTCCTCGATTCCCATGATGTTTCTTTTCCCTGAAAGAACTATGTGATGCTTTGGCTCATCATATGATGTATTCGTTTGCATATTTTTTCTTTTTTCGGTCTGGAGGACATGTCCTTCACATAGAAAACCCGAGACACATCATTGTCTAGGACGAATGGTTCATCTCTATAACCAAGATTGTTGAGATCCACTGTTGTCATTCCGTATAACCGGTCTATCTTTACCCCTTCCCCATTCAGTTGACCCATTTGCAATGTAAACAAAGGGACCTTAAAAGAGACTCCATAGTCTAGTTCCCATATCTCCTCTATGTAACCATAATATGTGTCCTTTTGTCCATTCTCGTCTATTGCATCAAAGCGGACACCACTATTTTGGTTGGTGCTCTTTTTATCTTGGGCGATCGTGTAGAATGTATTCCCATTTATTTCGTACCCTTGGAAATTCAATACAGTAGAAGATGGTGCCGCGGACAACAAGTATAGCTGATCTCCAACAGTGGTGTCATTCAAGAGATGTGTCCGCATCTAACCACCGAAAGACTTCATGTGTTCATCTGTAATCCATGATTCGGGCTTCCCCGGGTTTTTGGAGCGTACAATATTCTTGTGTTCCTCGATATCTGAGTCGCCAAGGTGGAATTATGTAGAACTGTAGTGTGCTTTAGTGAAAGAATCCCGTCCCTACATATCATTGCTTTCTTTCCCAGTGTCTTTTCCACTTAGTCTTCCCTCATGCATGAGTCGAAACACCAATCGGCTTAAGGTCGAATAAAGTCAACACAAAACTCAATGACCTCCTGTTCCATAACCCTTGGAGATGCTTCCTTCCGGTCTAGCACGGTTATGAACATATTTCTTTAAGACTCCATGAACCTCTCAAAGGGGAACATATTGTGAAATAAATACCGAGAATGGCAATCTCTTCCACTAGGTGAACCAGAGATGTGTCATAATATTGAAGAAGGATGGTGGGAACACCAATTCAAAAGTAACAAGACATTGTACCACATCCTTCCAGAACCTTGGCGAATATCCGGATTGATTACCTTACGAGATATTGCATTGAGGAATGCACACAGCTTCACAATGGGTACTCGAACATTTTCCTAGAGAAGCCCCTCAATGCAATCGGAAGCAAGCGCCTCATAATCACGTGATGATCATGAGACTTCGTGTTTGGAACTTTTTCTCCGCCATATTTATTATCCCTTTGTATTAGATGAGAAGCCCGACGGTACCTTGATACCGTAAAGGACTTCAAAAGATTTCCTTCTGCTTTGGTAAGAGCATAGCTGGCACGACTTAAGTGACGCTTTATCCGTCTTGTTACTGTATGCATGTTCTTTGGGTCTTTCATAATTTGTTGGTCCTCCTGCTTCGGTGTATCTTTTGTCTTCCCATACACGCCTAGGAATCCTAGAAGGTTCACGCAGATTCTTCGCCACGTGCATCACGTCGATTGAAGACCGGACACGCAGGACTTTCCAATATGGCAGCTCCTAAATATAGATTTCTTCTTCCACATGGGTGCGTGTCCTGTAGCAACGCTGTTCGAACTCGATTGACCGCCGACCCTTTCCAAAGATTACTTCTATGTCCTTGACTATACCAAATACATCATCACCAGTAGGAGTTCAGGCTTCTTCGGTGATCCGCCTCACTTTTGAAATGTTTGCCTTTCTTTCTTACGGGATGATTGGTGGAAGAAATCGTCGATTCGCCAGTACACAACCTTCTTGCATTTATGCAAATATGTACCTTGTCTTATCTAAACAGTGTGTGCATGCCTTATATCCCTTGTTTGTGCGTCACGAAAGGTTACTAAGAGCAGGCCAATCATTGATGGTTACGAATAACAACCCTCGTAGATCAAATGGCTCCTGTTTGTTCTCATCCCACGCACGTACACCTGGTTTGCCCCACAACTGTAAGAGTTCTTCAACTAATGGCCTAAGGTACACATTAATGTCGTTGTCCGGTTGCTTCGGGCCTTGGATGAGCACTGGCATCATAATAAACTTACGCTTCATGCACAACCAAGGAGGCAGGTTGTAAATACATAGAGTCACGGACCAGGTGCTGTGACTGCAGCTCTGCTCTCCAAAAGGATTCATACCATCC
The DNA here is from genome assembly GCA_030063025.1 of Avena longiglumis. Lineage (NCBI taxonomy): Eukaryota > Viridiplantae > Streptophyta > Magnoliopsida > Poales > Poaceae > Avena > Avena longiglumis. The sequence continues at coordinate 508,227,339 of CP125974.1, read as the reverse complement.
GTACTTAGACCAAACCATAAGTTTCTTGCGTCACCTGCAAAGTCTGAGAAGTCTCTCTCGATTTTTCTCCACTGTGACCCATCAGCAGGGTGTCTCAACTTCCCGTCTTTCTTACGGTCTTCTTTATGCCATTGCAACAACCTGGCATGCTCTTTGTTTCTTAACATGCGTTTCAACCTTGGTATTATAGGAGCATACCACATAACCTTAGCAGGAACCCTCTTCCGGAGGGGCTCTCCCTCAACATCACCAGGGTCATCTCGTCTGATTTTATACCGCAATGCATTGCATACCGGGCATTTATCTAAATTCTCATACTCCTTACCATGGTAGAGGATGCAGTCATTAATGCATGCATGTATCTTTTGCACATCTAATCCTAGAGGACAAAGAGTCTTCTTTGCTTTGTAGGTACTCTTGGGAAGTTCGTTATATTTTGGAAACTTCGGCTTCATTATTTTCAGCATCTTTTCAAATGAGGAGTCAGTTAGACCACACTCTGCCTTCCATCGCAACAATTACAGTGTGGTACCGAGCTTTGTGCCGCCACCTTCACAATTTGGGTACAACAATTTCTTGTGATCTTCTAACAAGCCCTCTAACTTCAACTTCTCATTTTCTGTTTCACAGTCTCGCTTTGCATCAGAAATGACTCTACCAAGTTCATCAGCCGGCTCATCTGATGCCCGTTCTTTACCTCCTTACTCTCTATTGTCTTCCATTGCAGTATCACTGTATTCAGGAAACATATGATGATAGTTGTTATCATCATCTTCTTCTTCACCATCTTCCATCATAACCCCTCTTTCCCCGTGTTTGGTCCAGCAATTATAGTTGGGCATGAAACCTTTCATAATCAGGTGGCCGCGAATGATTTTCGAGGAAGAGTACTCCTTGTTGTTCCGACATTGAACACATGGAAAACGTATAAACCATTCTCTTTGTTTGCCGTAGCCACATCGATAAATTTATCCACGCCTTTCATATACCCGGCTACGCGCCGGTCACCGTACATCCATTTCCGACCGTTCATCTGCATCATATAAGTAAGTTTATCAAAAAACAGGACATCATAAATAGTGAAATGACCAATTCACATCGACACATGCATTGTATCAATGACATAGAAAAGAGAAGATTGCTAACCTCGATCGAGGGAAATAAAGAGGAGAAAGCTCAAGTGCGTCTCGGACACCTTCTATATTTTTGTTTTATGAGAAATTGAACGGGATTATTCACTCAAACATTTCATTAAACACCTTGAATGCATGCATAGGGGAAAAAAACTAGCACACCCCTCACACCTTCCACCAAGAGAAAAACAGAGTGGAGGCAGAGGGCTAGGACGTTGCATTTATAGAGGGCGGGAGCATAGAAACACAAACCGGGACTAAAGGTGTGTGCCACGCCACGTGGCTGACGCCCAACCTTTAGTCCCGCCTACTAATCTGGGACGATGCCTGGGCCCGTGCCCGAATCGATGCGGCAAGATTAGTGGCGCAATCGGGACTAATGCTCTGAGGGGACGCGAACGGATGGCCTGTTTTCTACTAGTGTGAATTCTTTGAATTCTGGACAACAACAACAAAACTAAAACAAAATGTAATTTTTTGAAGATTTTGAACTATAGTTAGATCCATACTTTTTTATTTCTGTGTAGTTCAGAATAAAGCATTTGAAATTAAAATTTGCATTTGTATACATAATTGATGACATCCAGAATTTTTTATTTAAAAAAATTGTAAACATATAACTTTCTAAAATTTTAAAAGCAAAGGACTCAGTAGAGCTCGGTAGCAAGAAACTCAAAACCACGGGCTGGAAAAGATACTCTCAAGTTTATCCCATGAAACAGCCAAGATCTTAGAAAATTTCTTAGACTCGGCTCAAGTTTAGGGACCAGCTCTAGAAAAAAGAAGAAATGATGTTGCCTATGCACCAGGGTCTCAAGGCTAAGCGAGAACCCGAAACGGACGCTGTTAGTTTTTGTTTCTTAGCCTCCGTATATCAACCATACCATACCACCATGCCGGCATAGGAAGACCGCATCGCTCGCGATTTTTTTAAAAATAATATACGTTTTTTAATTATTTTTGTAAAGTATTGCACAAATTTAGCAATTTACAAATTTAGCACATTATCGGCAAAGGCGTAGCCGAATGGTTTCGATTCGGCCTGCGCTAAACCGAATGGGCCGTCAGCCGGCGACTAGCATGCAATCGGTTGGGTCCAGACCAACAGCTCCAATCGGTCAGGCCAAGGCCGATTACTTGATTCAGTTAGGCCTGAGCCGAATGGTTAAGATGATGGCTACTACATACGCCTCACAAACAGACATGCATGCAACAGCCCTCTCTCTCCTCACAATCAGACATGCACTCGGTCAGGCCGTGACCGATTAGGCCACTCGGCCAGACCATCGCCTAGCGTAGCATTCAGCCGGGAATAGGCTCAGGCCGACAATGGGCTAGATTTGTAAATTACGAATTTCGTGTAATACTTTCAAAAATAATTAAAAATATGTATTATTTTAAAAAAATCGCGCGCTCACAGCCTAAGAAAAATATAATGTGATTTTATAGGCATCAAACCAACGAGAGTATTGATCATTGTCCTAATTATTTTCATCCAAAACACGCAATAATGATCTAAAGATCCGCTTCAGTTAAGCCAACCGAATGATTAAAGCTATGGATAGAGCTAAGCTATAAATAATGATTTTGAGCTGAACAAATCAGCACAGGTAAGCATGCACCTGTTAGCTGTTAGCCTCTTATTACACAAAAGAAATCTTTAATTGATATTTTGAGATTTTTTCTCTTGCTGAAATGATTAGCGAAAACAGTTTATTATAGTAATATTATTTGCGGGTAAGATACCAGCTTATAATTGTCACGCAGGGCTGCGTCGACTCTCAACTAATGTTGTTGACGGGGATCATGCACAAAGGGCAAATCAAACACTAGACACGGTTAATTATCTCGGAGTGCAGGTATAACCAAAGATTTTTTCTCGGTTAGGAAAAAATACTGCGGATGACCGGTGTTATCGGCTTACGGAAATATCGGCAATACCTTTTTTTAAAACAAGTTTACTAATTCGTCTAAAATTTATCAAAATTCATATGTTGTTGAAATCGGTAAATTTTTGGCAGACCTGTAGTAACCGGAATCACCGGTTTTCAGCGAGATATCTCAAATACCGGTCCGTAGGAAAGAAATTTGTTTTTTTAGATAACAAATGATGGAATTTCCGCAATGACTAAACCGATTACAAACGACTCCACACAAAAAGAAAATACGAAAATACACCATGGACCCAGAAGACCACACACCGTACTTCCAAATCGATATCAAACCCATCGTCCTCATCGTCACCACCCAAGTACTAGGACCGAATCCAGAAGCAGCACATCTTCATCCACCATCGAATCACCGTCGCCACATTGGGTTTTGAACACCGCAGGAGTGCCCACCCCGAGGAGTGAGAGCTAAGAGAGTTTTGCAGACCACCGGGCAGTCAGGAGATGGTGAAGACCAGGCAGTACCTCCAATCCAAGATCCCCGAACAGAAGGTCTCAACCATCAACGCCACGTCGAGCCGCC